>JAUJYP020001078.1:50000-10050000 GCA_030674075.2 Linum usitatissimum | reverse complement strand
CAAACGTATATATTGTATTATATGGAAGTTTGTATTATCCATACGAAATGTACGAGCATAAAAATTTGTAGTTTATAAGAAAATTCGTGTTATTCATACGATAGTTCATGTTATTAATATTTTGGATGATTCCATATGTTATAAGTGTTATATTTTTTGTGTTTTTGTCTTGTAGTGATAAAACTAACAAACATATAGATTGTTAACACGAACGTATGAATGCTCATTAAAACTATTAAATTTATATATTCAGAAAAATATACAAATCCCATATCTGAATACAAAAAGATGAAACAATGAAATGTCATCAAAATTGATACATCAAGTTATAAATTCATAAATACAACTTGTACATTCATCAAAACAACAATTTAAAATTCTCTAAACGCAACACACCATCTTTATTGGATATTCCTGCAACATGGAAAGAAACATAAAAACTTGTTAAATATAAATTCATTAGATTTGTAAGATTTATCGGTACAAACGTGAGAATTGTTCAAGAACATAAAGGGGATGAAGAACTCAACCACACAAACGCATTAGTGAGTTCGCAAGTTCGTATACGAACTTATCTATATAATCATACCTTTGTATGAAGAACTCAAACACACAAACATTTTAATGAGTTCGTAGATTCGTATATAATCATACGTTCATATCTTTAAATATATATATAACACATACACAAGTATGAACTATCTATATGTTCGTATTTTATCAATATTTTTTATGAATTTATCACGAACCCAAGGGACATGAAGAACACAAAGAACCCAGAAGATAAAAATAAACAAACTCACAAATATCTATACGTTCGTATGAGACAGTTAAAACAAACGTACCACCAACTCCTAAGTTCGTCCCTGTGGGTCGTGAACACAATGCCCGTATCGGCAAGCATTCTTTTTGGTGACGTGAACAAAACATTTGTATCAAGAAGTGAAACAAAAGTACCGCCATGACCTATGTTCGTATCGGTGGGACGTGAACAAAAAGCTTGTATCACACACAAAAAACCCAAAAAAATGAACAAAGAACATAATGAAGAACATTAAAAAAAATCCAGAATAACCAAATCCATAAAAACTCGAAGAACACAAAGAACACGTAGAACAAGAGTTAAAAAAGAGCTCACCTACCTTTTCAAAATCTGTGTTGAGCTGTTCTAGTGTTCTTTGTGCAAAGATCCGCCAAAATTAACCTAAATCGATCATCCATTCAAAAAAATTAAGAGAGAAAATGGGGGAAACTAGAAATTGAAGTGGAAGAAAATTTGAATCTGAAAATTTTAAATTACGAAGAGAATGATATGAGTGGTTATGGTATATATAATATTTTATTTTATTTTATTTTTTATTTCTTAATATTCTCTTGTATGTTTTTCGGATACATACATAAGAATGTATTGGTACTTAACATATGAATTAATAAATATTGGTATTTAATGTGTGCATAACGAATACGACCGTACGTTTTCTAGACATCCCTCCTTTTTGTGTCGGAACACTTTATGAGTCTCTCTTCTCCTCTACAATTGTGAAAGAACGTAGACAGATTTTCTAAAACATACATAAAATACCCCTAGCATCGAAAAGCATACGTTCATATACTTTTCGATTCTACGGGTCCCCTATATATAATGGATGATTGTGATTTTCTTCAGTCACTAGTGGCTGAAGCTTTCCGCTGTTGAATTTACTCCCTAAAATACTCACAAAACACTTAAAACTGACATAAAATGGCCTCGAAATGGGGCAAGAGGACAAAACATAAATTTAAGTAAAAATTCTTAAAAAATATCCAAAAGTGACATAATATGCATGAAATGTCACTAAAAATGGGGGAGATGAAAGAGGTGAATCAAACCCCTTCAAAATCTCCTGTTTTACTTTTCACTCTTCGAAAGCAAAAGGAAAGCGCGAAGCTGCTACGAAAGAGAATAAATTATATTGCAGTCTAAAAACTTACAGCCCACTAAAAGATGCTTTCGAAACTGAAATCCCTAAATTCATATTTTCATATCTGTCTGGCTTTAAAGTTGTCGACCACATCCATCGGCCACAGAGTACGGAGTCAAAATTTTAGCTAAGAGGGTGTCTTTCATTCTATATAAAAATCAAAATTTTAACATAAAATCACTATCAATGAAACATAAAAGTCAACATCATAATATTAAAAATGCGTACAATTATAAAATAGTAGTTCAAAACATATCGTCTACCACAAACATTCATAGAATATGTTCCTCCAACACACAAATCTTGTTATAGGTGAAAACTCTGGACTCTCAAAGTACCGATATTCCGCGTATGTGGGATCCTACTAAGCTTTTATTAGATGACATATATGCGACACCTAATACATATTTTTAAATATCCTTTTGAATTCTTGTAATTTAAAATATTATTGAAAATATAACTATATCAAGTTTATATATTCAAAACAATCATTTTAGTTACTTTGAATAAATACGAAATTCAAAATGGTTATGAATACATTTATAATCTTCACTCAATACTAAAAAAACCATAGATTCAAATGGATTATTAGAATAAGAACTTGAATCATGGAATTTGGATTCAAAATAGAGATCGAAGTTGGTTATCGTTTCTTTTTGACAATGATCAAGATGGTGTGCTTAATCGATTGTTGCAGATTGTTATATACGTTCTGCAACCGTACAATTTTTGTTGTTATTGTTTAAGTTCTACATCTGTTCTAATTGAAAGACTTCATCAACATTCACCTCGTTCAAGGATCCTTTTGGATTTAAGATTTCAAAGCTTAATTTTGTAAACAGAAACTTTGACTCGTTAAAGTGAAATTTAATGAAATTTTCTGATGACGATGAAGTAGAAGAAGAGAGCGATCTGGCGACTGGTGAATTGTCGGAGTGGGGGAGCAGAAGTGGTCTTCATCGGAATCAGGGATAACGGCAAACCTACGCTTCTTAGGAATCAGATTAAGGAATATGGAGGGAGAAGAGCCAATTGTCTTGGAACTATTGTGATTCTTTTCCTCTTATCCCTCGGATGAAATTGCTTCTGCCGTCGTCGAAAACCAACCATCGTCGCCATCAAAATCTTTGATCCATCTGAATTTGTAGTTTATTTTAGTATTGAGTAAAGATTTGGATCTGGTTCATAACCAATTTGAATCGTAGTTTATTCAAACCAACTAAAATAATTTATTTGAATATACAAAATTGATACAATAATCTTTTGATATATTTCAAACTATAAGTAGTAGAAAAGACATTCGAAAATATATATTAGGAGTCGTATATATGTCATCTAGTAAGTGTTTTTTTTTTTGACGAGATAACTTTCAGAGGAGCTATTCAAATAACACACCAACCTACGCTAACAAATCAGTCTAATCTAATCTAAAAAGGAAGGGGAGGGTGGGGTAAGGGAAGGAGAGAGGAAGGGGAGTCGGGGAGCCAGAAATCAATAAATCATTGACGAAAAGTAAAATGATAAATTACAGAAAAGGGAAGAGACTGGTACAAATGATAAATTACGGAGAAGGAAAGAGGGGGAAAGGCGAGAGGAAGGCTAAATTAGCCGTGTCATGAGACAAATGAATAGATTGTCTTTGAATGTTAAAAGATTTGATATCAGAAGAAGTGTAGGGGGAGAGATTTGATTTCCTAGATAATTACGCCCAATGGGGTAAGTGAAATAGGATGTACAATTTTCGTTTGAACATCAATGAAATTGCCTTTAAATTCTATTTCCAAAATATTTTGCTCAATATCCAGAGTTCTGGATGGCTTTACGAAGGGGCAAAATTCCAATGACAAAAATATTTATAATATTGGAAAAACTTCAACCACAACAGGTAAGAATTGAGCCATTGCAATCTTGAATTACAAAGCCAACAACACCACCAATTGTGTTCCCAGTAGCTCCATCTATCGAGATGAGGAGGAGACTTGGAGTAAGAGGAGGCTGTGGAGGGTAAAGTTTATGGATTTGGGGAGGATTGTGAGAAGTAGTAGTTTCCTTTGCTGATTCAAGTTAGAAAAATTTAGAATATTGGTGATGAAATTATACGTCAAGCACCTTTGAGAGAGTCTGGATGAGAATGAAAACAACATTGATTCTTGATTTTCACAAACGTCACCTAAAAATAATAAATTTATTTCCAATAGTGTTGGGTTGGTCAGAGATGACCAACCATAAAGCAATGATATTATTAAATGTTAATAGGTGAATGGGTAGTGCCAATTGAGTGCCTCATAAAATAATAAGAGGACACTCCAAAAGTAGATGGTCTACTGTTTCCTCAGCTTACAAATAGATTGGGCATTCAGCTGGTACAATTTGACGATATTTTAGGAATTCACGAGTAAGTAGCCAGAATGCCCTTCTAGTAAGTGCTTCTTAGGATGCTACATACACGGAGTATCGATACTCAGAGAGTAGCAAAAAGTTCACTGTTCTATATATGTCATTAACGCATTGTTCAACCGCTCATAAATTATGAAAAATTCAAAAAATTTAAATTGCTCCAAAAATTTTAGATTTTAAGTCAATTTATTTTGAAATATTTGTTTCCCTCTTATTTTTTTCAAATTTTACTCTACTTTCCATCTTTCCCTCTTTTTTTCCTTTTTATCTTGGCAAAATACCCCAAAATGTCACGAACTTTGAGCATATGTAAAAAATTGTCACCACCGTTTCGATATAGATTTTCTATCACGAACTATCAAGTTTCACGCCAAAAATGTCTTGCCATTAGTTAATCCTGTCTTACCAACCACGTGGCCTTGCCGGCGTTAAATGACTCAACTTATTTACCTCCTTCAATTTCCACGTAGCTTGTAAATGTAAAAAAGGTAAATATGTGGATTAATCAGCAACCTTATCCATATATAAATCTCCTCCAACACTAAGCCCTACATCTCTTCTTCTCTCCCTTTAACCGTCGTCAACCATTTTTTACTCTTCTCTCAATTTGCCTGCCGCCTTTTTTCTTTTTTTCTCTCAATCTGGGGTAATAATGATGGGGTCTTTATCCTCCGAGGCATAAAGGAGTGGCCAGAGGTCAGGTAACGACACCACCACATCCTGTTCGGTGAAGTGTTCCCACGGCGTTGAGGGGATGCTGAAGGTGGCTACCGGTGAAAAGAACAGAGGTCGCGCATTCTTCCGTTGCCCGTTCTGGAGGACATCCGGTTGCGGTTCTTCGTGTGGGAGTCCGATTATGATAGATTTATAGGGGAAGATCTGATTTGAAGCAAAGGGTGGAGGAGACTTCAAGAAGCAGCTTCAAATATCCAGTTTGAGTTACTACTGCTGGAGATTAGGGGTGTTAGAAGCAAGATCGAAGGGTTTGATAGTAGAATAACGCTTTTTCTTGGTAATATGTGGGTGGTTGTGTTTGTTGTCGCCATTTGATGCACTTTTCGGTAGTCCAACTTGAATATATTTGGTTGTCGTTGTGTGGTTGTTTGTAGTACTGTAATGTCTAGAACTGTCTTTATTTCATTGTAACATGGGAATCTTGCAAGCTTGTAATATGTAACAACTAGAAATACGTCCCATCTTCTATACAACAGGTACCAAAACAGAAGCTTGTTAATATCATCCATCCTTGTCATAGGACATTACACAAAATAAGGACTTCTGCCATCCATCATAGTTAACATCCCCAGTATAGAGAAAAGATAATAACATCCATAAACATCCACAGAAAAAATGTTGACGCTGCTACAAAATAAACATCCACATCTTCATTGCTCTGATGGTTGTGACTCTGGTGGCTGCGATCCCATGACCTGTTGTTCTTCTTGATTGTTGAGAGTTGTCGTCCTAGTCTGGATCCTAGACCTTAGATTGTGTAGAGACTGCAACACCGAACATGAATGTGACCAAACCTACCACCAACATTGCTATATTATCATATGAGTGGAACAATATTTACCCGAGGACGAAGAGGCGGTAGACAACGGTGAGCATTATGGCCTTTATTCCTGCATTTGACGCATGTCACTGTCCTCTTAACATGCCTACTTTCCACTTCTTGTGACCTATTCGAGTTCTCCTACCAGCCACTATCCCATTTTCTTGCACTCCTCCTTATTCCCTTACACTATCACCTTCTTCATTGGCTTCTTCTCCACTTCTAGTGTCCAAATAGCGTGCATTATGACCTCTGATCCCACATCTACTGTAATACATCCAGACACCTTTCCTTCATAGCACCGTTCTCACCCCACTTTTGGAAGTCATAACTTCGCGTTCCTAAGCGTCCTTGCGTCTAGACTTCTTTGGTCTGCCAGGCAGGATCCTTGTAGTTAGAGGGTGGATGACCGTACTAGTAGCCACCTCCCAAGCCTGTTTTCCAGGCAATGTTGGTATACCACCATACCCATATGCCTTCTGAGCGTACTCTAAGGTAAAGTGTTAAGTTGTGTATGTGGTCACGTCTTTGCGCATAACCGAACAAAATGCTATGGCATGCACACAAGGAATACCTGACACGTCCCAATAACCACAAGTACAAGTACGCTTTCCAACACTGAGTACGTAGCCGAAGTCATTCAGTTCACATTCAGATACCAATTCCTAAGTCTGCCTTAGCACGCAATGTCTAGCAACTAGCTTCCCCTTCTCTGTTTTGCCTACTATCCTAGGACATATGACCCTTTCCTTTGTGTTCTGGAACATCTTAACCTTTTCCACTAGACATTTTATCTTAACTTTCTGTTGATATGAGATTATTGACCATCTAGTGCCATCACACAACCCCAATTCTTATAACAATAGTTATATAAACCACCCCTAGGAATCAGTGTTCTCACTTTCCACAACTTCATATGCAATAGGGAACACCTGATTGTTCTGTTCTTTCCCTATTGCACTCAAGAGCATTCCTATGACCTATATCCCTTAAGCAAACAAGAGAATACAATGTAAAACCTTTGGAATAGCACATAATCCTTCTTAAGAACTGGTTCTACCTCAACCACAAACTTCCTACGGGAGTTTGATTTCTCCAGTTGGAGAAGATATGACTGTAACAGTGTAGATGATCCCTATAGTGTCCCCTCCTTCATCTTCTTGGCTTCATTCTTGGCATTAGAACATACATGAACAGTTTCCTCGAGATCATAAGTGGCCTTGATCTCAGCTACCAACCTAGTAGTATCCATAGTTGGATTTAGCTTAAACTTGTCAGGTACTGCTTTGCAATCAACCTTGTTGTGGCCCTCCTCACATGCATTGTACATGGGCATGAATATGCCTCTCCTAAAGCTTTGATTGTGAATTCTTCATTGCGTCCAAACCAACTAGTGTAGAATTTTCACCTGCATCCATGTGCTTCACACACTACTTATTTGCTAAACGCGTTGCTTCTCCTCCCATTTGATGCTTGCACTATGAGCAATGTTGTAGTGAGCTATGGTGTCCTTGAACTGATTGTTGTTAGCGAACTGCATCTTTTCTTTCAAAACTAGCTTGCTATGTTCAAATTTTGGATCGTAGTATGCCTCTTCATCTAGCGGGCATTCCTCTTCCCCATCCACTTTGTCAGCGCAATCATGATCTGAACCAGAAGATGCCCTATTAGTTGATGTTGGAGGACTATCAGGTGCGATGTATGTTTTATCTTCAGATTCAGCATCAATATCCGACCCTGGAGAATCAGGAACATAGTTGTTCCTTCTAGAAGAAGCTTCAACGTAAAACATAGGTATTGCATATGGATTCAGATCAGTACGTATTTTCTTTGCATATGAAAAAAAAAGATTGTTGGAGGGAGGGGGAAGGAGGAGAAAATAAAAATAAGAAGAAGAGAATAAAAGAAGATTGCTGCAGGGAGAAGGAGGACAAGAAAATAAGGTTGCTGGAGGGAGAATGAGGAGAAGTTAAAAAGGTTACTCGAGGAAGAGGGAGGAGAAGAAAAGAAGGTTGATGGAGGGAGAAGGAGGAGAAGAGACTGCCCGCCGCCGCCGGCTTTTTTGTTGAAAATTCCTTTGCTTAGCGTCGATCGGTTACTTACCAACAGGAAATACGTATCGACCGACGCGAAATAAATTTTACGTCACCAAATTCAACTTCATTTTCCAACCGACGTGAAAATATATAGACCGACTCTAAGTTCTAAAAACGACCTATGATAAGTGATGAATTTTTTGTAGTGGGCCGATCAATTGCGAAACTACTTATAGTTGCAGCCCCCTTGGCATTTGCAAAAAAATCCAAATATACATGGCTAGAACTTGGATTTGAACCAATGACCTGCTACTCAACATCCAGCACACTAACCTTCTCTAATTTTTATCTAAACTATCCATGTCTTGTTATATAAGTCCCTATTTCATACCTAAAAATCTAATCCCTAAAACTCATAACCATCTTTTCTCCATCGTATCTTCTCAACTTCTAATAAGAAGAAACTTTTATAGCTGGCTACCTTCTATCTAAACGAGTTCCTTCCAACTCTTATGAGATTTTTAAGTCATTAATTGGATTCATATGTTTGTGATCTACCACTTAACAACAGGTTTAAAGAATTAAAAGAAATTGATAAGTTATTGAAGAAAATGGTGCAAACAAATAAGCACAACTTGTATCTTATTTGCTTATGAAGTTGACACTTAATTTTCCTGTTGCAAAAAAACAAGTGTGGAGAGATAATTTTCAGCCATGAAATATATCAAGAACGATCTTCGGAGCCGAATGAACGAGGAAAGATTAAATGATGCGATAATGAAATATATAGATGTTGTCTTCATATTTTGTTGATAGTTGATTTTCTATTATATAATTAATTTTTAAAACAATAAAAATAACTCTTCGGACAATTCCTGACTTTGCCACTTCTAGTCCTATTCTGTCTTTTCTTCTACTTTTAATTGGAAAATTAAGATTGCTGCATTTTTTTATATACCATATATACTTCATGAGGGAAATCAAGATTAGAAAAAGGAAGTAAAAAATTTTGTACAAACTTTGTGGAGAAGAGCCTGTGTTTCAAATCTTCGAGACTGGATTTCATTAGAATTTAGATGAGGATATTTTGTAAATTGACTTAACTTGTACCTAATACTAGCTTTGTTCCCAAACGATTGGCCTAACGTATTCTATTTTTTAGCTAGGAAGTCTTAGGGTTTCTTAATATACAATTCGAAGTAAACATTTTGATATTCATGTCCATCTATATTACATGTTTTTAAAAAAATTTTATTTTATTTTATTTTTAATGGATAATAAACTTATCATGGTGGACAATCTGTGACCTGCCTAACTCCATATTTGATGGATGCACAACCTAATAAAATTTGGATTTGATTAAATATAATCTTAGCTTTTTTGACGAAAATCTACTGAACCTTTATTAATCAGAGTAAACGGTTACATCATCTAGCTTAAGCTGATCAATTAATAAAATAGGGGGTCTGTCAACCCAAACAACTTGGTGGTTCCACCTCACACTACTATGAGCCATGATATGGGCAGCCATATTTACCTCTCGACAATAGTGTTGTATAATTGCAGAATCAAAATCCCGCAACAATCGACGGGTGCTTCTGTAGATCACCCCAAACTCCAAAAGTCATCACACTCCTCCTTCAGTCGATGGACTAAAGTTAGCTAATCACTCTCAATAATAATATGATGGAAATGATACTGCTTGGCTATCATAAATTCAAACTAAATAGCAATGGCCTCAGTCATATCCGGTTGCCACTCTCCCGGAAGTTTGTTCACAGTCGTCAACATAAAAGCACATGCAGCATCATGAATTACAATACCTGCTTCCATTCCTCCATCAGGCAGGGTTGCCACTCTCCCGGAAGTTTGTTCACAGTCGTCAACATAAAAGCACATGCAGCATCATGAATTACAATACCTGCTTCCATTCCTCCATCAGGCAGAATTCTCTCGTTCGCGTTGATTTTTACTTTCAACCGATGGTGTACACCAACATCTCTTCGAGCGGGTAGCTGGTCCCGCCTGGAGGTTCTCCTGGTGTGCTTTATAATCGTCGAGATACCGACCAACTTGAGAAGCAATCAAATCCTCAGCCAGCTTGCCCATTGATCAAGTGGGCATCGCGTTCCTTCCAACGAACCACATGAAAGTGCACTAACCTTCAAATATAATCTTAACTAGATGAATTTGTGACCCAATGAACATGTCACCAGATGATTTTTAACCTAACAAATTCGTAACTCAAAAAACCCACAACGGGCCTAACCCTAATTTTGACCCGCTAGTGCTCCCATTTGATGGTGTTTGTTAACTACCCAAAATAATCTTTGCTAAGTTGGTAGAATAAGCGACTTCGAAGAGCTAATTTCATCATCAAAATATTTTTAATTAAGAGAAGTAGTTTTAAAAAGAAAAAGAAGTAGTTGTCGCATTCTCCGCCACAATAAGAACTTGTACTCTGCTAAGGCTGGTGTTTTACACCCCAAAAAGCTCTCAATGAGAGTCTTCAAACCCTAGTCGTCGTAGTCGATCCCGCTTCTTCAATCTCCTTCATTTTTGGTTTCAACTTGGATCGTTGTTTTACCCTTTGTTTATGATTTTTTTTCTACCCTTCCTTTAAGGTTTTGTTTTTACCCTTTGATTAGTGTTTTTTTCTACCCTTTGATTAGTGTTTTTTTCTACCCTTTGATTGGGGTTTTTTTCTACCCTTCAATTAGGGTTTTTCACCATTCGAATCTTCATACCGCTGCTGAGAAGATGTCGAGCCCTTCGTCCAACCCCGACGCTTCTCATGCTAGTCTGGCCGATGGTAAGCTACCTCGAGGGGTGTGAGGAGCTGCAAGCACTAATGTTTGAGGGGGAAACTATAGCTCGGGGAGCTACATCCGTGGTGGAGCAATTAGCTGTTGTCTGGAGCCGATCGAAGAGAGTCTTACGAGCTGGAAATCGGTCTCTGGAGCGAAAGCCGACCAAATCTTCGAGGAAGAGTGATATCCCCCCGCCCCCACCCATTTTGAACACCTAGCGAGTCAGCAAGAGGCAGCTTGATGATGTGAGTTATCCCATAAATTTCTTGGATGGAGTTTCGGTCTCTCCATCAAGAGATTTCCGCAGGACCGGCTACCCCTTTTTGTTTTCATATGTTTTTCTTTATATGTTCCATTTTAGATTTTGGATTTTAGTGTTTTAGTTACAATGACCGGGGTAGACTAAAGTAGGTGTCTGAGTCTGATTTGACCGATACGATCGTGGCTTTAATATAGATGTTAGAAATATAAAGATGCAATGTAGGAAGATTTGTAGGTTTCCTCTTCTCCTTTGCTACCCAGATATGGGTGGGGATTCTCAAACGCCAAGTTTGTACGATTCTTGTCATATGCTTAATAAGAAGTTTTGCCACTTTATATTAAAAAAATTAGTTGTCACTCCCACCTAAGTACAAAGATAGAGATTTATTGAGAGACGATGGGCAACCTGTGTCAAACTTAACCCAAGACCTGATAGTGTTGCAACCTGATAAACAAGGATCCGATGAACTCTAAGGTCGATGAATTCGTGATTCAATGAACTTGCGACCCAATAATTTGTAACCTGACAAACCCGTAACTCGTCACTATTTGAAATATAAGTAAGCCGACCATTTAGTTTAGTTAACATATCACATGAATTAATCAAAATATTAACAACTCGTAATATATAAGAACTTATGACCTTAATCATATATATGTTATAATCTTGCTAACTCAAAATGTCACCCACATGACTCATCCATTTATCACTATTTATATGGAATATTTAAACTTATTTTTAAAATTAAAAAATACTTATGTTTGATATTTAATTTCACATGAAATTATTATTATTTAAAATAATTATATTAAATGACAAGTGTTTCGATACCCAAAACACATAGCGTGTTTTAATTGGCTGCAATTTAACAAGTTGAATATAAACACATAAAATATAAACACCGCACAATTTAATCCTATTCTTTTAAGCTCGTATCTTATTAACCCTATTAACTCCAGTTGTAAATTTATTTGGGTCCGTTCGGGGAACACAGTCAATAATTTCTTTTCATCTTCCTCCTCCCCATTCTGTTATCTTCTATTGCCATTTCCTTACCATTTCGAGAACTCAGTATTTTTTCCAATGTTTGGCTCTGCTCCTGGATTTGGCTAATCAATTCGAGTTGTTCTTTCCCAGAACCGGAACCATTGTGATTCTGTCTAGTTCGGTTTCGGCTAACCAGTTTCTAACGGCTTGTTCTATTCTACTAAAGCATTTGTTTGGTCCTTTTCGCAAATTGAACCAATCACTACATTTAGTAATTGAAGCATCAATCCCAATGACTTTTAGTTTCAGTTAGTTCATCCACACCAAAATGAAAGAATGCCACTTGAGTACTGATGCGTATATCTGAGGAAGCGTTTCGGAGTCGTTTAGATCCTGCATCCCATACCTGCGAAGAGATCGAGTTAGTTAGAGGCAACAGACAACAGAGGAAACGATTGAATAATTCTCGGATTGGGAAGTAGAAAGCAACCTCCCATTGAATAAGTCCCTGATTTTTACCGAGTTAATCGGATTGACCGATTGAATATTTCTTCGGCAGAGGGAACTAGCAGCGGCAGTATAATTCTTTGACTTTTCGAAGGATTTACGTCAACCTCTCTGGAGGAACCATGTGACCAACAGCGACCTCGGTGAAATTGGTTCGTATTAACAAGGAATATGTAACGTTTACATTGCTCCAAGGAGAAACTTTGGAGTTGTCCTTTATACTTCTTGCGAACAATAAATTGGAATATCAAACACGTGTACAAAATGGTGACGTTGAGGACAACGATGTTAAGTTGGATTGGTGCATGTTTTTGTTTTTGAAATATTAAATGATTAAACTGTACAATAACCCAAGATTAAGGATTTTAAAAGAAAGACATATATATTAATTATAGAAGCCAATAGTATTATTTCACGTGCCAGGATACCAGTGCAGCTAAGGTGTCACAGCTTCTCTTATATTATATATCATGTCATATCTTATTTTTTATCTGATTTTTTATATAAGAAATTAAAATATTCATTTAAGGGGAGATAATTAATATAAGGACATTTAATATGAGGAGAGAGGGTATTTAAATTTTAATTTAAAAATAATTGATGATGCCGAAATTTTAGAATAAAGTATAATTTTATGTAGCAAACTCAATTTCATGGATTGCTTTAATATATGTTAAGATTCTAAACCAAACAAAAAAATTTAACATATATGAAACTCACTGAATAATTGATTTAACATATATGAAACTCACTGAATAATTGATTTTTTCGAATATCATAATTGAAATATTCAAAATATTCCATACCAAATGACTGCATAGTAGCTTTCCTTGTTCTTCCAAGGCCGCTTTGCTATCAATTGTCAAACAAACTCTTAACGTGGACGGCCTAAAACCCTTTATTTCTTTGGCCACAATAACGAGACTTATAGGCTACATTGTTAAACCAACGGATTGTTTGAATGAGTTTTTTTTACCAAAACTTGACATTGGGGATTTCTCATAGATGAAATAAATTTGTGCCAAAATGGCTTACGAACTCTATCCAGAGCTGCATACCTCACTATAGAGGCTACATGAATTGCGGGTCCTTTGCAAAACAAAGCGGCTTCAATCCTTTCTTTCCTACAAGACATCTGACAGACATAAGGACTAATGATGATATAGGATAGAAAAACCAATAGAAATTACAAGATAAAGACTTTAAAAACTTGAACGAATTTGACCTAACCTAAAAGAGAAACCTAGCAACATGTATAAAATATACTTATTGACCCACCAAAAAGCTAGGATATTGGGAGAGACTTCAACCTGCGTTCTAGTGGACTGGGTCAGGTAGTAGCAACCGACTAATTGTACCTGCTGGCAGCTTCCTTTGTGATTTGGATGGTTTACGGCCACTAGACTCCTCTGTATCCATTAGGTTGGCCATAGGTTCAGATCATCGATGTTTGTTGGCGTCTCGAGGCTGATTAGACTCCATGGTGAGGTCGAACAAGGTGCAATTCATAATCGAGTGCTTGGCTGACGCCTTTGTACCGTTACCACCTGCATTATGTTCAAGTGAATCCGGCTGAGGTTTTGGGCAGGGTGTGATCTTGTTCTTCGCTATTTGTGATAGGGATTGGCAAGATTGGCGTACTTGTGGTGTCATGAACGATGAGCCATGACTTTGCTGCCCTCACCTACTAACTCAAAGCAATGAGTTTTTTTTAGAAAAGAAAAGCATTGAGTTAATTCACATGTCGTATTATGTATACAAATATCTATGTATACTATATAACCCTCATAACCCTAAATCTCTAATAGAGACAATGAGTGTGTTTGTGTCAGATTATTTCGTTATATTTTACTGTAAAATGATGTTTATGTCTTAAAGTCTTTTGGATTTGGATTATGTGTTAGTCTTATATTTAAAATTTTAATTAATAAGTTATACGAGATCACAGGGATGGGGATACCCACGAGTTTTGGGATAGATATGAATATTGATATTCAAATGGGGTGAAAAAATAAGATAAACAAAAGAGCTAATTTGGGGATTTTAAAAAAGAATGAAGTGGGATGAAACCCACTATTTTAAATATCACCTACCACCACAAGTATTTTAAATACCACCAAAACCCACTATTTCAAGTATCTAGAGTTAAAATACCACATAATTTGTTTTTGATGTCAAGCATGGTATTTTGGTCCAAATAACTCATTGTTATTTGGGTTAAAATACCATGTTTGGCATCGGAAACAAAATCTGTGATGAGTTATTTGAGTCAAAATACCTCACCTAAATACCTCATCCAAATAACCTACAAAGATGCCCATGGCATAATATAGCATGCCGTCTTTCTTAAGCCCGATAACTAACAAGCTAAACTGAACCTTATTAAGTTTTAATTCTGATATGTGTTTATATCCCTTGAATTACTAGTTAAATCTGTGTATCACTACACGTCGTGCAGACCTAAAATGCAAAATGACCTCGTAGTAAAATGAGGTGAACAACGTGCATGGGTGCCCTACGTTCACTCCTATTTGCTACTTAAGTGTTTTCAGCAAAGGGGGTGCACGTCGTGCACCTTTCGGATCCAGCAGTTTCTTTGAAGTCTGATTTTGAGGAAAGAGAATCAACATCTTGTCCACATAAGTTCCTACGATTTTTCCCTGACTTTATCTGAAAACACCATATTTTCATCCCTAGAAGTCCGATTGAAGATCTGTACGAGTCCCCATTGAAGATTTTGAAGCTAGGATTGAAGTTAGAAGATCAAAAGTGAAGATTGAATCAAGTCTGATTCGTTGTCTCTTCATCAAGATGGTGGTAAGTTCATTTTCTATTTTCTCTCCTTATATAGTTATAAGTAGCTAAATCCTTAGAGTTTTTGGTTGGGATGTACGATTTGAGCCATGATACTCTCCCTAAAAGTATAGTGTTGATGATTGTTGGATATCTGGAATTGAATGAAAGATTGCTTTGATTGTTGGGTTATCAACCTTGTTCTTGTTATGACTTGAATTATGTAAAATCTGAAATCCTCTGTTTGATCGACTTAGGAATTCATATGATTATCAATCTAAGTAGAAGAAAGCTATCGACGGAGTAACACAATAGCTCGATTCTACCTTTCGTGCTTCATTTGGGTTCAAAGGTTGTTCATCGAGTAATTGGCGGGCGCTCTGGTTTCCACCTCATGGACCAAATTTGGTGTAGTTATCAGTAGCTTAGGTGATGATGGACCAAGTTAAAACTAATTCACATTACTTGTGATTTCCTTTAATTCAAAGAGAGCACCTTATCACTTTGTACAACTTCTCGGTGTTCATTACTGGTTAGCCTAGTTGAGATGATTCTAACCTTGTTTGGGAAAGTAGTACGTAGTGGTAATCGGCATGCATGATCGTGCCACGAATTCATACGAGTGATAAGAGAAATTATATTATTCGATCCAAATCCAACGTTTGCTCGATCATACTATTATTAGGAAGTTGAGCTTGATGAATCATCTCTTCCAAGAACTTGTTTTCTCCTTTTGATCAACCCTTAATTCTTAGTTTTAATTGAATAAATAGATTAATTAGAAACCTTTTCCAAATTGTTAAGTCTAGACCGTGATATTAAGTTTGAGTAGAAGCATAGTGAGAGGAACCCTTAGACATAAATGACACTTGTGTTGTCGAGAAAACTGTGAAGTTATTTTGACGATCAAGTTTTTGGCGCCGTTGTCGGGGAGTCTCTCTCGTTCCTTTGAAAGAACTTAGTCGGTACCGCTTTAGACATTAGACTCCATTCTAGTTTTTTATTTTCCCTTTCTCTTTTTTTGGGTTTCAGTTTGGTTTGATGTTTTTGGATGCGCAGGATTTAGGTGTGGTATATGAGACAATCTAGTCGAATTCATGAACGCCAGCTTTGGAATTTGCGGAATAATCTCACACCGCCTCAAACTCTGTTTTCTCCTCAACATTAGCGTGAAAGTCACTGCATCCTCAACCTAGAGGTTGCCCTACCACCGCCTTTACGACCACACTCATCACCTCCGTCTAGACCACCTCACTCTTCACCTTTGGCATCTTTCTCAAGTTCATCCCCAACGGTTTCTTCTTAGTCAAGCCCTTCAAGTGAAGAAGAAGAACTAGAGGAGCCTATCGAAATGGAAAATCAGCCCTGAACAGTAGAGGACTATGCTAAACCCACACTTGCGGGCACTGGCTTGAGCATAGTCCCTCCGACAATTCATAACCGGAAGTTTGAAGGACTCCATATGTCCAGATGGTACAGCAGAGACCATTTTCAGGCAATGATCATGAATGCCCGAGTAAGCATCTGAGGCACTACAATGAGATTGTAGAGCTCATGAAGTTCAATGGGGTTCATGCATATGTCGTCCCTATAAACCTTTTCTCCTTCACACTACAAGGGAAGGCAAAAGCTTGACTGGATAATCAGCCAATCAATTCATTCTAGACCTGGGACGCTTTTGGCTAAAGCATTCCTGGAGAATTCTTTCCACCATAAAAGACGGATGCAATCCAGGCTCATATCAGCAATTTCCAACAAAGATATGGGGAGCTCTTCCATGAAAATTGGGACCGTTTATAGTCCCCTTTTTATTCATGCCCTCATCATAACATGGAGGATTGGACCTTGGCAAACATCTTTGCGCGTGCTCTCGATTATGAGAACACACAATTGATCAATCAAACAATAGATGGTGATTTGAAGTTACTCACCCCGAAGAGGTGTCTTCAGCTATTCAGGGACATGGCTGTGAAGACCAAGAGTTGGGCGCGCCAACAAGCGCCAAGTAGCTTACAAGCACCAAGTACACCACCTCTGTCGAGCAAGCCACACTAAACTCTCGAAGACAACTCCGACTAGTCCATCCACCTCCTGCACTCCAAAGTTGATGCATTGGTGAATAAGGTAAAAAACCTTGGACTGAACAATGTGCCTAGAAAAGAGGCACCACCACCTATAAAACCTCAACCAAGGAAGATAGTGATGGTGTACTACTGTGATGGTTGTGGACATAAAGGACATGATGTCTCATCATGTAAACTTTTCTCAGAGGAATTTGCTCGAGAAGAAAATTTGGAGAATTTCAAGCAGGTGGATTATGTTCAAGGGGGTCACAACCAGCAAGGTGGGTACAATCAAGGTGGTTACTAACCTAATTACCGACCCAACCAAGGTGAATACTACAACTATCCACGAAATAATCAAGGTTACCGGAACTACCAACAAGGTCCGGGACCTCAAGGTCAGGCTCCAAACTAACCACAAGCATTTCCTCAAAGACCTCAAGGGCAGTCAAATTCGGGGTACAATTAAGGTTTCCAAGGGAATCAAGGATACCGACAACGAAATCAGAGGGTTTATCCACCCCAAGGACAACTATAGTGCTTTAATCAAGCCCCTCGAGCACCTCCTCCCGAATTCCCACAAGCAGTTGCACCTCAAGGTGGAGCATCATCTTCATCAACACCTCCAATGAACAACAACGCCTTGATACTCCAACTCATTCGGAACCAATAGACTTCTATCAACAATTTGGAGACTCAAATCGGTACCTCACCAAGGCCCTCTCCACTCGACAATAGGGCACCTTACCCAGAAATACATAGGAGAACCCAAAAGGTGAATCTGTTGAATTGAAGACCATCACTACTAGGAGCTGGAAGCAAATTAATCCCATTCCTTCGGTAGTAAAGCCGCTCGTGATGATCCCTCCAAAGCTGATTACTCAAGGTGAAGAACTAAAGGAGGATGACTTGGAGTACAAGGATGAGTCAAATAAAGTGTAGGGTGGAGCCAAAAGGATGCAGAAGAAGTGCTCCAACCTCCCATCGATAGTGGGCATCAAAGGCCAAGGGAGATAATTCTAGCTCAAAACCGATTTTGGCACCTTACAAGCCTAACGCCCCATATCTCAACCAACTGGATGAGAATTTTCAAGCCAGGAGTTTTCCTTAGTTTGTACAGAGGCTTAGGGGAGTGTCGCTCACACTTCCTTTCACTGATGTCATTGCAAAGATTCCGATGTATGCCGGGTTCTTAAAGGAGATCTTCACAAATAAGAGGAAGCTAACTGAAGCTGTAGATGTCACCCTCAACGAGCAGTGTTCAACCATTGTCTCTACATTCATTCTGACAAAGCTCAAGGATCTGGGTAGTTTCCATATCCCTTGTGGAATTTGTGAATTAGATATTGAGAAAGGCTTAGCTGATTTAGGTGCTAGTACACATGTGACATCATATTCTGTTTATAGAGCACTAGACCTAAATGAACTCAAACCGACTAGAATGAGAATTCAACTGGCAGATAAATTACTTAAATTTCCTAGAGGGGTGGTAGAAGATGTCTTTGTGAGAATCAGAAATTTAGTATGAAGAACCACCTGAGCTCAAGCTCAAGGCACTTCCCGCTCATTTGGAGTACGTGTTCCTCGCAAAAGGCTCCAAATTACCGGTGATCATCAACTCATCCCTCACACCAAGCCCGAAATAGAGACTGGTGGAGCTTCTTTGACATCAGAAGGAGGCAATTTCATGGCAGATTTCAGACATCAAGGGCATCAGCCCAAGCTTCGGCACGTAAAATATTTTGATGGAAGACAACTTTCGTCCGGTAGTTCAACCTCAGCGGAGGCATAATCCCAATTTGTAGGAGGTTGTTCGGTAGGAAGTTGTGAAGATGATAGATGCTGGAATCATGTATCCCATTTCAGACATCGAATCGATTAGTCTGGTGCAAGTGGTGCCGAAGAAAGGAGGCTTCACATTAATTGAGAATGAGAAGAAGGAGCTCATCTCCACCGTACTGTTAGGGGGTGGAGAGTCTGCATCAATTACAGGAGGCTTAATGATGCCACCAGGAAGGATCACTCCCGCTTCTGTTCATGGATCAGATGCTCGAACGCCTCGCTTGCCACAAGTATTTATGTTTCTTGGATGGGATGTCGGGATACTTCCAGATTCCAATAGCTCCTGAGGATCAAGAGAAGATGACGTTCACTTGCCCTTTCGCACCTTTGCATATAGAAGGATGTAATTTGGGTTGTGTAACGCCCCTGCCACATTTCATAGATGCATGCCTGCAATATTTGCTGACTTGGTAGAAGAAGTCATGGACGTCTACATGGATGACTTTTCCATGTAAGGCAATTCGTTTGACCACTGTTTACTAAACTTGAAGAGAGTATTGCAGCGCTATGAAGAGATCAACTTAGCCTTAAGTTGGGAGAAGTGCCATTTTATGGTCAGTGAGGGGATCGTACTCACGCATAAGGTTTCTGGAAAAAGCCAAAGATTGAAACGATAGCTAATCTTCCGCTCCCTTCTTCGGTCAAAGGTGTTCGCAGCTTTCTGGTCCATGCGAGATTCTGCCGCCGATTCATCAAGAATTTCTCTAAGATTGCTACACCTTTGAACTACCTCCTTGAGAAGGATGCTCCATTCACACTCACCGCTGAGTGAAAGCGTTCGTTGAATCTTCTCAAGAAAAAGCTCACAAGCGCACCAATCCTCACTTCTCCGAATAGGTCGCTTCCATTTGAGCTGATGACCAATGCAAGAGACTTTGCTTTGGGAGATGTTTTGGGATAACGAAAGGGTAACCGTTTCCACCCTATCTACTATGCGAGCAAGTCACTGAATGATGCCCAGAAGAACTATACCACCACAGAGAAGGGGATGCTAGTTTTGGTATTTGTAGTTGACAAGTTCAGATCCTACTTGGTGCTCTCGCATACCGTGGTTTTCACTGACCAGGCGGCTATCCAATATTTGATGAGCAAGCCAGATGCAATGCTACGCCTTCTACGATGGATATTGTTGCTGCAAGAATTTGACCTCAAGATCGAGGATAAAAAGGGTTTTGAGAATATGGCTGCAGACCACCTCTCCCGCTCAATGCAAGAGTAGATGCAAAAGCCGGATGGGATCCCCATTCAATAGTGCTTCCCGAATGAGAAGCTCGTCATGGTCATTGCCCAAGTCGTAGAAGGGCCATGGTTTGGGACCTAGCCAACAACCTCGCCAGCGGATCCTTCCTAAAGGACGTCACCCCACAAGGAAAGCGGAAGATTCTGAATGACATGAAGAACTATTTCTGGGATGATCCGTACTTTTTTTGCGGAGGTGCGGATCAGGTGATCCAACGATGCGTGCCCTACAGCGAGACCAACTCTGTCTTCAAGCACTACCACACCGAGCCAACTAGAAGACATCTTGGTGCTGATCGCACCACCTGGAAGGTATTTAATTACGGTTTTTATTGGCCATATATCTATGAGGATAGTTTTGATTATGTGAAGACTTGTGATAGATGTCAAAGGTCGGGACACATCTCTAATCTGGATGAGATGCCCCGAAATATTAATCTTCTCTGTGAGATCTTTGATGTCTAGGGGATATATTTCATGGGACCATTTCCTCAGTTTAATGGTCTCAAATATATCCTCGTGGCAGTTGATTATGTTTCAAAGTGGGCAGAGCGCGTAGCTCTCCCCACTAATCAAGCAGTTCTCCCAGTTTTGGACACCTCGTGCTATCATTAGTGATAGGGCTACCTAATTTCAGGGTCAATTAGACCAGTTGTGCCACCGCTTTGGGCACCACGTACAAGACGCCTAAAGGGACCACTCTCTATAGACTCATCTATGGCAAGGCTTGCCATCTACTAGTCAAACTAGAGCATCGAGCTTACTGGGCTTTAAATTTTCTTAATATGGATGCTAGTGTCGCTGGTGAACACCAAAAATTTCAGATACATTAGCTGGAGGAGCTCAACTACCATGCCTATAAGAGCTCCAAGATTAACAAGGAGCGGACCAAGAAGTATGATGACTCCTGCTTGAGGACCATCAAAGAATTTAAGGAAGGCGACCACGTCCTCCTCTTCAACTCCAGACTCAAGTTGTTTCTCGGGAAGCTGAAATCCCGATGGAGTGGTCCATTCACCGTCACCATAATCTTCCCTTATGGGACCATCGAGGTAACAACATCACCCTACTTCGAACCTTTCTTGAAAAACATGCTCATCATAAAATAGGGTGAACGGCGTGCACTCATGCACTCTGTGCACCCTATTTAAAAAAATCCAGAAACACCCCAAACCGAAACTCGACCAAGCCCTTATCTTCTTCCTCCTTCTCTCTCCGCATGAATTTCCTCCCTCTTCTTCTCCAAACCGCTGCTGCCACCTCAACACCACCCTAAACCTCCACCTTCTCTTCCTCGTTTCCTCCTCCATCTCCTCGTTCCTCCTCTTCAAACTTTGTCGCCCCTTACTCTCCCTACGGTGACCCTCGCCTCACCTCCTCTCCGCCCGTCGCCATCACCAACAATGCCTGACCCTGCTGGTAGTGTCTCCAGCCAGCACCACCGCGACCGTCAGTGAGCCCTACACCCTCCTCCTTTTGTTCCTTCGTCCTCTACTCCTCCCACAATAGCTCAACCTCCCAAATAACCCCAACGCCCTAAAATCACCCCAAACGTCCCAAACATCAATTCCCACCTGAATCCGGAAAATCAAAACTTTCCATCAGTCTCCCTCAACTCCAGGACATCACATCTCCATCCTCCAAGCTTCAATTTCAATCTTCCGTAATTTCGGTTAGTGATCGAATTTTTAAGTCGAAATTTTCAATTTTCAGAATTTGGGTCAATTGGGTAGACTTGTAGTGAACCTTGTGATTGGAATGTTGCCTATTAATTACTTGGATGGTTACTGTGTGCTTGAACTTGTTGTTCGCTTGATTTTTCATTTCTTCAATATAGGTAAAATTTTCGAGTTTAGCCGATTTTCGAAAATCTGAAATTTCAAGTTGATCGTTGTTGTCCAAGTGTTTAATAATGATTGTTTGCTTCCTTCATTATGCATCTGGCTTGCTTGTATGCTCCCGTCTTATTGATTCATTGAAATTTGCTTTCTCGCCAAATTATTGGGATACCGACATTTTGTTGATTTATACGAGTCTGCCTTGTCAGCTATACTTGTTGGAAGTTTATGTGCCCCATTGTGCTTCGATGTCATATATGATGCTAATGATTGACGTTCGATATGAATCCTACTCATTCTCTAACTTGCCAATTTTTTCTCATTATTTGGACTTTGAAGCTTTTGATGGTTATGAAACTTGTTGTGATTGATGGAATCTGCCCCCCTACCTGTTGCTATGACTTGAGTTGGCAACATTGATAATTCATGTGTGACTTTGCATATTGTGGATGCTTATTTGGTTTGTTTGACATTTAATTGTGCTAGGATGGTAGTTGTTCTTTCGTGTAACTAGTTATTCTTGTGTTCTGGATGATGTTATTCATTAAGTTGTGCCTTCCCATGTGTTGTTGCTTTGTTATAATTTGCGAGGACGCAAAAATTCTAAGTGTGGGGAAAATTGATTTGTGATGCCTTGCTTGCTTTGTGATATTGTGGTGTTAGCCAAAATGAAATCCTATTTTTGAATGGTGTTTTTTGCTAGACTTGCAGGATGCCTAGAGAGAAACATACTGCAAAGGAGGTTGGGAAGAAGACTGGCAGAAAAAAGAAGACCCAGAATCCCGTTAGAAGCTAACACACAAACGTGTATTAGCAATACATGTTGTGTGTTACAACACACGACCATGTAATAGACAATATGTGGCTGCTGCTCTCTAACACACGTTTTGTGTTATGAATACACGTATTTTGGACATGACATAGACATAGAAAATCGGATTATCTTTCCAACGTCGCTGACCTTGCATCAATCGGACTTCCGAGCGATGAGTTATGCTCAAAATACTAAGCTGCACTGTTTTCTTTCAAAGTCGAACGTACTGAGTTGTTCTAGCCTCCATGTCATGCTTTAGTTCACACTGAGACATCGTATGACAGCTAAAATGCACTAAAACATGGAGACCAACATAAAATGGCCCAAAGGGCCGGGGGGCCAAATATGCATAAAACATCATGAATTCAGTCAAGTTAAGACATCCAAACACCTAAAAATACTGTGTTAAGCATACAAAAATGTGGTACTAATCAAGCACATCATCCACCTATAAAGAACTAGACCCTGAGTTTGTACTAGAATAAGACGCAACATCTTCATGGAACTCATAAATGTCGGCCATGATAAAGGTAGTGGACATATTCGTAGTATCCGGTAAGTCAATCACATAAGTGTTATCATTAATTTTTTGCAGCACCTTGATAGGCCCATACTTACAAGGTTGCAGCTTGTTGTATGTGCCAACGTGAAACCACTCTGATCTCCAAAATAATAGTTAAGTTATCTTAATGACGTAAGTGTCATTTTTTTCCAAGGTTTCTCTGGATATGCTTTTACTCAAACTTAGCAACACGGTTTAAACTGAACAAATTGAGTTTGGTTTCTAATAATATTACTATCACAACCAACACTAACAATATAAACTAAGAGAAACTGAGAAAAGGGTTTGAACAAAAGGAGAATACGAGTTCTTGGAAGGGATGCTAATCAACCTCAACTTCGTATCAATATTCGGTTCGAAGAGATGTTGGACCAGGATTGAATATTATGATTCCTCTTATCATTCGTAGGAATCCGCGACATGATCATGCACATGAATTGCCACTACTAGCTTTCCCAATCAAGGTTTGAATCACCCCCAACTAGGCTAACTAGTAATGAACACCGAGATGTTCTAAAAAGTGATAATGTGTTCTTTTGACTTAAAAAAATCTCATAAAAATTTGGAAATGGTGGTAATTTGGTCTGTTAACAACTAAGCTACTGATAGCTACACCTAACTTGGTCATTAGATGCAAATCAAGCGCCTGCAAATTACTCTATGAAAAACCTTTAAAATCAATAGAAATACAAAAGGTAGAATCAAGCTATGGCTTGGTCCACCAATAACTTTCTTTTATCTTAAATTGTTAATCTATGAATTCCAAAGCTCGGTCAAGCAAAGGATTTCATAGATTTGACCTCATTCAAGTCGTGCCAAGAATTAGGTTTAAAGAACAACAACCTAGAAATCTATTATTCAATTCCAATTATCCAATAAATTGCCGACCCTATACTCTTAGGGAAAGTATCATGGCTCAATTCTTACATTCCAACCAAACACTTTATGAATTTAGGTACACATGTCACAAGAAGAAGAGAAAACAAAGAAAGACCTAACCATCATCTTGTTAAAGAGATAAAGAATCAGACTCGCTCCAATCTTCACTTTCGGTCTTCTAGTTCCAATTCAAGCTTCAATCTTCAATGACACCTCCTTCGATTCTTCAATCGCGCTTCTAGGGATGAAAATATGATGATTTTAGCAGAGGAAAATTGGGGGGGGGGGGAATCGCTGGAATTGTTGGAGAAGAAGTCCCCCTCTATTTCCTTAAATTGCTCTTTTTATATGGAAGTTTTCGGAACAAGGAGGTGTAGCAGTGTGTGTACCCTTAACTCCATCGTGAGCTAATTCGAATATTGGCCATGCACGGCGTGCATCCCTTTTTCTATTGTAAGGTAATTCTAGGTTAGGGCAGGCAGGATGCAAAACCCTTTTTCTTCACCATCTTTTGCAATGTCATCCCATTTAAGCTCTAACCGTGCTCTAATCCACGCACATTGCCTTGTAGCCAGACCATCTATCTCCAAAGTACCCGTGGGTGACAAATACTACAAGGACCACATCAAATGGACTGAAACGGTCCAAGTGAACATGTCTAGGTGATACAACACGAGACACAAAACCACATGGAATTGAAGCAAAAATGAGCTAGTATTCAGTCAAAAAGTATATAGACAGGGTGAGATAAACACTACAAATCGTAGTACTATAACACCCCCTAGACTTGAACATTGTTTGTCCTCAAGCAACTCTACTATTTGCACCCTAAACAAACTTTAAACATGGTGAAAGGGAAATAACACACTTAGCAGTTCAAGCCTACTTCACGGTGCCAAAAATACACTTTAGATCACCAAACAACACAGTTACATTTACTGAATCTCATAATACAAATAAATAACAAACTTATGCATATCGTTAGTTTGAGTCAACACCTACCGACAAAGGACATTCCCCCAATCACTTATGCTCAAAACAGATGGTCATGGCCGGGTATTTTTCCTGTCCTAAGGGAGGAAGTGCTTACTTTTAAAAACAGATCCACACCAGAGCACTCCCCTCTTGTTTTTTAAATCATAGCACTATCACACCTTAACAGTGTCCTTAACAGCATGCACATCTCCGACTTGGTTTTTCGGCTACGTGCCCCCGCCAAGATCCCATTGCTTCGGCTTATCCCGAAAAACACTTCGAATAATATTTCCTAGTGTTCTGTTGGTGACCTTTGTTTTCCCATCAGTCTACGGGTGAGCCATCAAGCTCTTGTTAAGTACAGTACCATACATCCATCATAGCATAATCCAAAATGAGTGTGGAACTTGATATCACGATCAGACTTGATGGACTTGGGAACTCCATGCAAACGCATTATCTCTTTAAAAATAGCTTGATGATGTTGGATACATAGCTTTGACAGGGGACGAGAAAGTTATACTTGATCATTATCCTATTGATAGCTCTATTGTCTATGCACATGCGCCGCTGATTTCCTTTCTTAGGTATTAAAAGCTCTGACACCACACTTGGACTTGGACTCGTACTCTCTTCTATGAACCACTTCGTTGACGATTTGACCCCATCTAGAACCATTGTTGACCTAGTTTGACCTTGTTTTGACCCTCCATTGTGATTGGTTGGGAGAAACAAGGATTTCGTGTAGTATTGTCTCGAACAGACCATTTTGGTCTGTTCGACCCATTTTTCATGTTGCATATTAACTTGTAGGTATCTGTTGGATAGATGACTGTGAGAAGATCCCGACAAGACTAGTTGAAGCTCAAACCGAGGTTGGATGAGTGAAATAGTGAGATTGAAGAACAGAAGGCCAGGCTGGGAAAGAGGCCACACCACATATGGATGCGGTGTGGATCCACACACCGTATGGACCGTACAGGAAGACATATATAAATTGGATTTTGAGGAGAGAGGGAGCATTCTTTGGCGTCCTATTAATTCATCACCCCCATTTCTCTCCCAACCAAACCCTAGTCCAAAAATTGCACCTCATACATCATCAATTGGAGCTTTAGAAGATTAAATTGGAGCATCTTGGATAGCTTGGAGTGAAGATTGGATCATTCATCACCCTTCTTGCACCACTAAGAAGATGTTGTGTGTATCTACTATTTCTTCTTCTAGCATAATCATGATAGGCTAGAATGTTAGTTGTTAGATTAGGGTGTTACTATGTACTAGGATGATCCCCTCATGAGGAGGGGTTGGATATATGTTGGATATTGATTATGGTATGAGAATGCTTGAATTATGGTTTTTGTAACTTAGAATGTGTTATGGCTTGTCCTAGGTTAAATGTACTCTTTCATTTACTTAATTGTGCTTGAATGAAGTATGTGTGTAGTCCAAGATTGAAGTAAGGTGTGTGTGGACCAAGAACACACCCCAATTCAATCTTTAGTGTGAGGATTCTCTTAGTGCATTTTATCGAACACCTTAAGTGCATTCTAGTAATCACTTAGGTAGTGAAAAATTGGGTGATATGAATGTTTAGGGGTTTGATAAGGTGACTAGCACCCCATGCTTGGTGTTTGTGATGTCATTAAGTGTTCCTTAGCATCTAAGCATTTTGTCGAACACTTGGTGTTCACTACCAATTGCCTTGATCGCTTTCCAATTGGTAGTGATATTCCATTTCAAGACCTTGTCTTGGACTCCTACAAATGTTTAGATGATGATCAAACCATAACCTTTGTCCATTGTATCCAATATTTCTTGTGAACCAGATTTGAGTGCAAAACAACACCTGAAATCTAGCAATTCTCTTCTCCTTGTGTACCCCCATTTCACTCTCTTTTTTACTTAGTTAGCTTGCTTGATTAGAATAGAATTCTGTTAATGAATGTTAAGTGATTTAGTTGATATTCTATAGAACTACTCTTTCAATGAATTTGTTAGCTTGAACTATGGTCTAGTAGTTGAGTAGAGGCTAGTGAGCAACCCTCGTGGATATGACACTTGTTAGCTAGGAATTGGGAGTAATCCCTTTCTCAAGCGATCAAGTTTTTGGCGCCGTTGTCGGGGACTAGCTCACACCCTCAAAAGATTAGTTTAGAAAACCGATTCAAGCATTCTACCTAATCCATTTTACTTATTGCTTCCCCCTTCTTGTGTGTTTGTCCGGATTGGTATTTCTTTGGTTGCTTGCTTTGTTGTGTAGGTTCCTCTCATCCATTTTCAATAGTGCATGAGTAAATCTAAGCGTACAAGGCGTCCACCAAAGAGACTAATCTCATCTACACCCCAAACGCCATCTCGCATCATAATTCCACCGCCTTCTACATCAATTAAATCCTCTTCTTTAACAACTCTGGAGCACTCATCAATCGATTCATCTTCCGAAGGGAGAAACCGAGGAATTCGAGAACATCTTTGGGATGCATCAACAACCGGAAAGAACTCTTGGGGACTATGCTAAGCCAACTCTTGAAGGGACTTCTTCAACTGTGCTCCACCCCCTACTGATAACCGGAACTTCAAGTTGAAGTTCCAATACATTCAAATGCTGCAACAAAATGCATACCACATGCACGAGCATGAATGCTCAAGTATCCACATTCAAAGCCATTCAACTCTAGCTCTTCCTCTTCTCACTCCAAGGGAAAGCAAAGCAGTGGCTCGACAACCAACCAATCAATACCTTCCAAGTTTGGGACGATCTAGCAAAGGCCTTCTTGGAGGAATTCTTCCTGCCTTACAAGACGGATGAGATTCGAGGTAGAATCTCCAACTTTGAGAAAATTAATGGGGAGCCGTTCATTGAAGCATGGGAGAGGTTCCAAGCTCTTCTCTACTGTTGTCATCATCACAGCTTTAATGAGTGGCAATTAGCATAGACCTTTGCTAGACACGAAGATGATCAATCAAGCGGCGGGAGGAGACTTGAGATCATTCCTCCCCGAGCAATACCTTCAAGTCTTCCAGGAGATGTCCATGAAGATAAAGAGTTGGTCTAGGCAACAAGGTCCTAGAGAAGCTAACGTGGTGAGCAGGGACCCTTATGTTTCTACTCGCACTCAAGCTCCAAAGGTACTTAAGGAGATGTCGGGACGTAGGGAGGAAGATTTCGATCAACTCATTCACATGTTGATCTCAAAGACGGATGGTATGGCGGCTCAAATCAAAGCACTTTCCTTAGCTTAACCGGTGGTGAGACCAACCGCTACTCAATCTCAAAAGGAAGAGGTGGAAAAACCAAAGGTGAATCAACTGGTTGTGCAACTCTTTGTTTGTGAATGTTGTGGAAACAAAGGGCATGGCGCCTCTATTTGTGAATCCTTTGCTCCCGATTTTTCACCGGAGGAACTTCATTGCAGAAGTTGATTATGTTCGAGAGAGCTCCAATGGAGGAAACCAAGTGTATAGTCAAAGGCAAGGGAATAAAGGTGGAAATCTAAATTACCAAGGAAATCAAGTTGACAATCAATGGAATAATCAAGGGCAAAGGACTCAAGGTTACAACCAAAGAAGTCAAGGCAATCAAGGTTACAACCAAGGTCACACTCATGGGAAAGGAAGCTAAGGCCAAAACCAATACAATCAAGGAAATTCTCAAAGGCCTAACAACTACAATCAAGGGATTTCCAAAGGCCTAACAACTACAATCAAGGTAAAAACTACTACCAAGGGAACAATCAAAGGTTCCACAACTTCAACCAAGGAGAAGGTTACAACCAATGAAAAAGTTACAACCAAGGGGGAAATCAAGGTGATTGTAACCAAAAAGGTTCCAATCAAGGTTCTAATCAACAATGGAGCAATCAAGGAAGTCAAGGGGACTTTCAAGCTTCGAATGCACCACCTCCCTGATTCACACATCCTCCTAATCAACCTGAAGTTGGTGCATCCCCATGTGAACTTATGACCATCTTCAACTACATACAAAAACAAGATAGGGTGATCAATGAGCTTCTTCAAAATCAAGCATCCTTAAGTCATCCATTGGGTACCTTACCTGGGAATACCAAAACTAATCGAAAGAACAACAAGACTGGTGGAGCAATCACAACTTGGAGTGGGAAGTAACTTCTGGACTCCACACCTAAGGTAACTAATCCTCTAGTAAATGTGCCTAGAATGCTTATGAATGATGATGAAGTGCTTTTGGAGGATGTTAGTGAGAAAGAAGCATTTGATGATCAAGAGGATGAAGCAATGATTGAGGAAAGTGAGATGGTTCTCAATACATCAATTCCCAAGACTCTAAAAGATAATGGGAAGTCTAAGATGTCGAATGAAGTCGACTCCGACAAGGCTACAAAGGGATCAACAGGGAAACCTCTACCTCCAAGCCCCCACTGGCTCCGTACAAGCCTAAGGCACCTTACACCAATCGGTTGGACAAGCACCTCCTCAAGAACAGCTTCAAGCAATTCGCACATCGACTTCAAGGGGTGCAATTAACAATACAGTTCACGGAAGCAATTTCCAAGATGCTTCAAAGGGGAAAAACTACTCATTTGCAAGAAGTTGTTCACAAAGAGGTGATGAAGCTCATGGATGCAGACATAATCTACGCGAACTCGGATAGCAAATGGGTGAGCCCGGTCCATGTGGTGCCAAAAAATGGAGGGACAATGGTTGTAGAGAATGAAGAGAAGGAGCTCATTTCAAATAGGAAAATCATGGGATGGCGAGTGTGAATTGACTACCGAAGGCTCAATGATGCCACTCGAAAGGACCACTTCCCTCTCTTGTTAATAGATCACATGCTCGAAAGACTAGTTGGAGACGATTACTATTGTTTCCTTGATGGTATACCCGGCTACTTCCAAATTCTGATTGCTCCCGAAGACCAAGAGAAGACCACCTTCACATGTCCATTTGGGACCTTTGCATATAGGAGAATTCCATTTGGACTATGCAATGCTCCAGCTACCTTCCAAAGGTTTCATGCTTGCCATCTTTGGCAACCTTGTTGAAGACATCATGGAGGTATTTATTGATGATTTTTTGGTATATGGAAGTTCTTTTGATGCATGCTTGAATAACTTGCAAAGGGTGCTCTAAAAGTGTGAAGAGACCAATTTTGTCTTGAATTGGGAGAAGTGCCACTTCATGTTGAAAGAAGGAGTGGTACTCAGGCACAAGATCTCGAGAAAAGGTATTGAGTGAATAAGGCTAAGCTTGATAACATCTCCAAGCTCCCCCCCCCCCCACCCACCATCCCTTATCAAAGGAATTTTGAAGCTTCATTTGGCGTGCGGGGTTATACCAAATGTTTATCAAAGACTTCTCGAAGATCACTCCTCCGTGACCCGACTCCTTGAGAAGGATGTCCCTTTTGACTTCTCTCAAGAGCTTTTGCAATCATTCAACCTTCTCAAGGAGAAGCTTACTAGAATACCCATTCAAGTAGCTCCGGATTGGAGTCTCCCATTTGAGCTCATGTGTGATGTAAGTGACTATGTCATTGGAGCGGTATTGGGACAAAAAAGAGAACCATTTCCATCCAATCTACTATGCTAGCAAGACTCTAAATGATGCTCAACGGAACTACACCACTACGGAGAAGAAGCTTCTTGCAATAGTGTTCGCCTTTGAAAAATTCTAGTCCTACCTAGTCCTCTCTCGAACTAAGGTATTCACGAATCATGCTATAATCAATTATCTTATTCGAAGGTGGATGCAAAGCCTCGGTTTCTTCAATGCATACTCTTGCTTCAAGAGTATGACATTGAAATCAAAGACAAGAAAGGTTCGGAAAATGTTGCCGCCAATCACCTTTCTCGAATGTTTGAGAGCGAAGCCCTGTCGATGATCTCTTCCCCGATGAGAAGCTCTTCAATATCATGGTGAAGGAAGTTGAAGGACCGTGGTTCGCAAAAATTTCAAACTACCTCTCTTGCAATGCATTCCCGGAGGATTTTCCTCAACAAAACCGAAGGCGCATCAAGAACGACTTCAATAAGTACTTGTGGGATGACCCGTACTTATTCCAAGTAGGAGCTGACAAGAGCCGCCGAAGATGCGTTCCCATGAACAAAGCAAAGGATATCATCAAAAATTCCCATTATGGACCGGTTGGAGGCCACCATGGAGAGGATCGTACCACTCGCAAGGTATTCGACTCTGGTTTCTTTTCGCCCTAAATATATATAGATTACTTCACTTCTGTTAAGTTTTGTGACAAGTTTCAACGACTATGAAACATCTCTCACATTGATGAGTTCCCCAACACAACTCCGTTGTGTGTGAAATTTTTGACGTGTGGGGAATTGAATTCATGGGACAATTTAAACCATCACAAGGACACAAATACATCCTTGTGGTGGTGGAATATGTGTCTAAGTGGGCGGAGGCCGTTCCTCTTCCCATGAATGATGCACGTGTCGTTGGCAAGTTTCTTGTTAAGCTTTTCTCCCGGTATGGTGGCCCATGTACCATCATAAGTGATCGGGGCACACACTTCCAAGGGCAACTCAATCGGGTTTTCCACCGATTCGGTGTCTCCCATCGAATGTCAATGGCATAGCCAAGTGGAAGGTGTCTAATCATAATCTATATATGTTTGAGTTTGGTGTGAACTTTTCTAAGGGATTCGGTGTCTTGTGCATAATTGAGTGGTTCAGTGATCGACTAGCAATCTTGGCATCGTGAAGTAGGCTTGAAATGCTAGGCTATGTCTTTCCTTTCACCACGATTTGAGTTATCTTTGAGTGTGATTAGTAGCATTACTTGAGGACAAGCAATGTTCAAGTGTGGGGGGATTTGATAGCATGATTGTTCGTTGCTGATTTGACCCCATCTTGACCCATTATTGACCTCGTTTGACCTTGTTTGACCCTCCATTGTGATTGTTTGGGAGAAACAAGGGTTTCGTGTAGCATTGTCCCAAACGGACCATTTTGTTCCAGTTCGACCCATTTTCTCATGTTGCATATGAGATTTCAGGTATCCGTTGGATACATGAAGACGAGACGATTCTGATGAGACCAATCGGAGCTCAAACCAAGGTCGGGCGAGTGAGAAAAGTGTGATTGAAGAACGAAAGTCCCGACTGGAAAAGAGTCCACACGATGTGTGGATGTCGTGTGAATCCACGAGCTGTATGGAACATGCAGGAAGGCATATACAAGTTGGATTTTCAGGAGAGAGGGAGCAATCTTTGGCTTCCTATTGATTCATCACCCCATTTCTCTCCCAACCAAACCCTAGTCCAAAAATTTCACCTCATCCATCATCAATTGGAGCCTTACAAGATCGAATTATAGCATCCTGGGAGCTTAGAGTGGAGATTGGATCATCACCCTTCTTGCACCTCTAGGAAGATGTTGTGTATATCTACTCTTCCCTCTTCTAGCTTAATCATGATAGGCTAGATTTTTAGTTGTTAGATTAGAGTGTTGCTATGTACAAGGATGATCCCCTCATGATAAGTGGCTAGATATATATTGGGTATTGATTATGGTATGAGAATGCTTGGATTGTGGTTTTTGCAACTTAGAATGTGTTATGGCTTGTTACTCTTTTATTCACTTAAATGTGCTTGAATTGAGTAAGTGTGTAGTCCAGTCGAAGATTGAAGTAAGGTGTGTGTGGACCAAGCATACACCCCAATTCAACCTTTAGTGTGAGGATTCTCTTAGTGGCATTTTATCAAACACCTTGAGCGCATTCTGGTAATCACTTAGGTAGTGAAAATTTGGGTGATAGGAATGTTTGGGGGTGTCGTAAGGTGACTAGCACACCGTGTTTGGTGTTAATGATGCCATTAAGTGTTTCTTAGCAACTAAGAATTTTGTCGAACACTTGGTGTTCACTACCAATTGATAGAACTACTCTTTCAATCAATTTGTTAGCTTGAACCATGGTCTAGTAGTTTAGTAAGAGACTAGTGAGAAACCCTTGTGGATAGGACACTTGTTAGCTAGGAATTGGGATTAATCCCTTTCTCAAGCGATCAGTAAGTCCTAAATTTTCTCTCGTAATATCTTGTTGTCCTTGGGACTCATGTGATAGTAAGGTAGGTTTGGCAAGCTAGAACATGGAATCAAGTCAATCTAATGTTGAAGAGCACGCATCGGAGGCATACCGTTGGGTAGTTCTTCTAATATCAATTTCTCGAAATCCTTTAAAATTTCCTCCACCTTGATCGGTGGACCAGGCTCTGTGGCTAAAACACTTAGACCGGCCACACTAGTGCCTTTCATAGATGAATTAGGATCCTTAGAACCAACACCATTTTCTTTATCAATTGCCATGTCAGAATTTCCTTACGGAGGGAACGCTTCAGCATCAGCTGCAACACTTAGACCAACCACACTAGTGTCTTTTGCAGACAAGTTAGGATCCTCAGAACCAACACCATTTTCTTTATCAATTGCCATGTTGAAATTTCATTGCGGAGGGAACCTTTGGAAAGTTGAGAAGTTTATGGGAGATTTCTCCATCAATTCTGCCTTCAACGCTAGAGTAGAAGCTTCCATTACAGTCCACACAGTCTGTAATCCCATTTTTTCTCAGATTGATGCCTTCAAGCCATTGATGTAGCGAGTGACCTTCTGGCCCGCTGTCTCTCCCAGTTCATTGCGTTTCGAAAATCATAGGAACTTCGTTGTGTATTCCGTCACGCTCCTCCTACCTTGAACGCATTCGATATATATCTTGTACCAAATTTGCTCATAATCCTCATGTAAGAAATGCTTCGGCATCAACTGTTTCATTCACCTCCATGTCCTGATCGACGCCATCCTCTAGTGTTGCCTCTGAACAACAAGTTTATCCTACCATACGGCAGCAGTGCTTTTCAACCGGATTTCCACCATCTTGACCGACTTGTTTTCAGGCACCCCCATTGTGTCGAAGAACCTTTCGACGTCGATCTTCTAGTCCATAAATTCTTTGACTCCCATAGTTCCATAGAACAACGAGATATCCACCTTGACCCGGTAATCATTGCGATTTTTTTTGTTTCCGCCATCCTGGTTCTCTTTCTAGATTTCTTCCTCTGGACTAGAACCCAAGTCGGCACGAGCCGACACGTCTCCATGCGATCGTCGGGGATGTCCCTCTCTCCTTCCTCTATTCCTCCCATCATTGTTAGCGTTCGCTTATTCCGTCAAAGTCCCCACCTGTGTCGCCAAAGCAGTAAGGGTCACGGTAAAAGCCGCAGTGATACCCTTGATGTCTACCCATGTGACTTCTTGATCTCTCATGGTTTTCCAAGCTTCAAAAAGAGGCAGGAGAAAGCCTGCTCTGTTACCATCTGATACAGTTAGAAGACAAGAAGAACTCTCAAGCACCGAGTCCTCAATGATATTCAAGTTTGCCAGCAACAAAGTTGAAAGATATATAAAGCTCTGGAATCTGCCAGAAAGGAAAAATCCTTGGATTTATTATTCAATGAAAGATGAGTTCTATTCATACAACCAAGATGTCTTTAAATACTAAAAGTCTAGCTAAAACCTGGTAGGATAAGAAAAACAAAAGGATTTCTTTAGATACTAATTGTTTACCTAAAACCTATCGGGATAAGGAACAAAACTTAAAACCTACTGAAATTAGGAAATGACAAAAGCCTAGTGGCATTAGGAAAATGACTCAAGCAAACTCTTCTCCGATCCGGGTAGCGAGCTATGCTGCATCACGGAGGGTGAGGTGGCACTCTTTTAGTTGCTAGTGATGAACATATGCTTGTTAATTTAGAAAGTCAATTAGGTTACACTATCCCATATCTGATGCAGATTAGTTGTCTAACTTGGGTTATTCTTTTACTTATATCGGGGTCTATCTCACTGGCTGCAATATGTCGTTATTGGTATCTCGCTTTCTAAACACATGCAAGTTTTAAATAATATCCAAGTGCACTTTAGCACAGTATTCTACCTAAAAAAAAGACAATTGGCTTTGTTAGATAAACGAGTTGGTACACGTTTCAAGAAAACTATTTATGAGTAAAAAATACATGATAAAATACACATTTGCACTCATATACTATGCAAAATTTATATCGGCACACTCTACTAAATTTTAACCGATCAAAGCCATGAACTTTGACAGTTTTAATAAACATACCCCTCCATTAATTAATTTTTCCATCCAAATGATGTTTAGTATATTGATTATATATGTCACATAAACTTATCCGTTTACATGGTAGAATTATTTTGCTGACTAGAATTTCACTAAACTTAAAAATAATTTTTATATACACTTAAAATAATTAAAAACCTAAATTTTAAAATTTAAGACTAATCAAACTAAGTTCTCGTTTGGTATGTGATATTTCGAATATCATGATATTCGAAATATCACGATATTAGGTATTATTAATATTGGTATTAGAAATTTTTAAAATTCCTATTTGGTATAGTTTGAAGTTAAATGACCAATATAGCCCCACTTTTTTCTACTGTACCAAAAAAAATTCTGAGTTTAAAGTTCATCTTGTCCACTTTGACTCCTCCATGATGACTGGAACACAAATTTACAGAGGGAGAATGTTGCTTTTTAATCACAAGTGTAATTCTTTGAAGCATTCTTTTAAGATTACGATTACGAGTAAAATTTGGGCAAAGAAAAAAATAAAGCATAGTCAACAACTTGAGTTAATTCATCTTAATTTTTTATCTCCATTATAGCTTCCACCACCACTACCACTGACAATGGAAATGGAAACCCAATTAGTAATATTATATTGAGTTGGGTAAGTGTTACGTACCTAATTGAATACCACATTGTTACATATGAGATTAGCGGATGAGTTTATAACTTTCTGAGAACCCTCTCCTCTCAAGATAGCTTTTGGGGATGAATTCTGCTCAAGAGGTTGTAATAGTTTGTATCAAAACCTATCACATGCTCGATCTACATTTGCTAAAGGGGCGACCTGCGGAAGGAGCAACCCGCATAAGAAGCGACCTGAAAACAGAGTAGGCTAGTTGGAGTAGGCTAACCGTCGTAGACGTCGGTTCGGAAGCATGGTGGTATGTTACATGCCAAATTGAATACCACATTGCTAAATATGGGATTAGCGGATGGGTTTATAACCTTATAGGCACCCTCTCCTCTCAATCTAGCTTTTGGAAATGAGTTCTACCCATAGGGTTGTAATAGTGTTCGGAAGCGTCGTGGTATGTAACGTACCCAATTGAATACCACATCGCTAAAATATGGGATTAGTGGGTGAGTTTATAACCTTTTTGGGCACTATCTCAATTTAACTTTTGGGGATGAGTTCTACCCAAGAAGTTGTAACACTTGGTATCAGAATTTGTCCCATTCCCGATATGTGTTTGCTGAGGGGGGCAACCTGCGGAAGGAGCGACCCGTGAAGGGGTGACCTAAAACATAGTAGGCCAGCCGGAATAGGCTAACTAGAGTAGGCTGTTATGGACGTCAGCTCAGAAGCGTGGTGGTATGTTACGTGCCCAATTGTAAATATCACATTGCTAAATATGTGATTAGCGGGTGAGTTTATAACTTATAGGCACCCTCCCCTCTCAAGTTAATTTTTGAGGATGATTTTTACCCAGGTGGTTGTAACAGTAAACCACCCATTGTTTTCGAATATGTCTCACCATCGATTTTTTAATACGTTTCGTCATAAAGTTGAAGCTTGGTGTCTGGTGAAAGAGAAAGAAAGCTGGCAGGTGAGAAGAAAGAGAAAGATGGAAAAGTTGAATGGTGCAATAATGATTTATTTATTTTTATAATTATGGGTTTAAGAATAACCAAAAAGCGGGTAAAATAGTCTATCGAAATGATATTTAAGGCGGTATTCAAAATTCCCTTTTTTTAAATAATATTGAATATCATAATTTTATAATATTAATATCTCTAAATATTATAATATTAACACTCACAATATCATATTAAATACCACTCATACCAAACAACCCCTAACTAAAATGAGAACCGAAGCGGTGGGAATCAAATGTAATAATGCTTTAGGTAAGTCGTTGTAGGAATCATGTGTAGAGGTTACACGAAGGATAACTCTGGTTGGAGCAGTCTCCAAACATCAATCACATGGTTGTGTCCCACACATTATCACTTTGTTCCCATGAATCTTCTTTCCACCACTCAATCAAATTAATATCCCTTGAATTTAAATTGAATTGTTTTAGGGGAATAAAGAATCAAGTTAAAGTATATGTATATAATCGGCTTTGAGATTATCATAATTAATAATTATGCACATGGTAATCGAAATAATTACAAAATGCCAGCAAATATTGTTGGTCCCCAATGGCTAACTAATTTACAAGTTGGAGGGACTACTAACTAATAAGCAATGACAACAGAATAATGCACATCACAACCCAGACAACAATAAGCAAAAGCCAAAAACACAACAAAATTTACAAACTTATAATATGCATATAATAAATAACAAATCTTAACAGGAAAAAGGGTTAATAATAAGCATATTATATATATAAAACAGTAGCTATATATATATATATATATATAGACTTTCTTCCTAATAGTAGATCATCCTGCCTGGGGATTTGAATCCTTCAATATCATACGGTACACCAATACAGAAAATTTGGGTAACAAAACACAAACACAAATTATATTCAATTTATTCGAAAAGCTCCTCAGCTTCTATTCTTGCACTTCTCCACTGCTCTAGGAGCTGAAACAAAAATATAATTCCATGCAGAAATTATTGATATCATAAATTAATTAGAGCTTATATATATTTTCATCAATACGAGGGAAATATAGGTTCGTATATACTAACCAAGACCAATTGCTTCAGGCCCTTTCATTAATCTCAAGCGCTTGCATGACTCTACGAACATCCTATCAATAAGTGTAATAGTCAACGCGTTATTGAACAATATAAATATCAATTATAACTTTTTTCAAATAATTTAAATTATTGAAATGTAACGATTCTTGAAAAAATGTATTATCATATCCACTCAATACGTACCATATATATTAATTATGCTAGGAAATATATAATAAATTAAAGAACTTACTTCCAAGGAACATCTCCAACAAGCATCCAATCCCCATCTTTGTCTTCATAAGTGGGTACATACTCAGAACTGTTCAATAGATCGACCAGCTTGCTCTCACTCATGAAATCCTTCATCCCATTTGGGCCGCAGTTGGCGATAGTGCTGAATGAGCTAAACATTTTAGCCAGGGCCTCCGAGAGTTGAGGGTAGCTCTGATAGAGTTTCAAGTCAACTTTCCGAAGGTATGGAGCTCCATCCATGCTCACCTTCACGAAAGCTGCGCTGCTGGATGATGTTGTGGCGGCCGCCGCCGATCCACTACTCTTTTGATTATTGCGGTCGGAAGTTTCGTCGCCATTATTATTGCTTTTCTGGACAGCCATCACGTTCTTCCTGAACGACCGAATGGGCGGCCATCCCACTACTTGTGCTCTGCAATATTATAAACCATTATTTTCATTTCCTTACATCAAATATTTGTATTGTGCACGTAAAAAAATTGTATTTTAATAATTTGAGTTGTTAAGAGAAGATTATAATTGATATTTTATATTATTAATAAATACCTAATATGCCCCTCTTAAAATGAAAGTTTGTATAAAAGTTGAAGTTTGTATAAAAGTTGAAGTTTGTATAATTTCAATAAGATATGTACACAGATTGGAGACTACTATTATTTGAAATGAAGACCTCACGGTCATATAAAACCATAATATCATATTGAAAAATCATTGTATTTCAATAATTCAAATTATAAAAAAAAATTATTAATATTTATATTATTCACTAACATATATTTATTCAAAGTTAATATAAATGTAACTATGAAGTAATGGGTAGGATTATCAGGATAATTAGCTTAATGACGTAGGGTTGAGTTCTGAACTGTAGTTTAGACCATCATGTACTTAATTAAATAATAAAGTCAATAAATAAAAACTTAAGGAAGACTCAAAGTAGTACAACCATTTTCCGTAAATTAATATTTGTGGCGGCCGTCACACTCACACCATGTGCAATGTCAGCCAGCTGGTAGATAAAGCCACCGATATGTTTTTCATTTCAATTCCTCAGCACTAAACTAAATCAAGAGATGATGTTTGATTTGATATTTGATTATTTTGGAATTTCCCATAAAGTAACTTTCGAAAAGAAGAAATTAAGATTCCATATGTCTTGTCCTTTTCCATTATGCTCCCGACAAACAACCTAAACCATGTAAAAATCATTAAACGACAAAAAGGAAAACAACTCTATCTCTTTACCGAGAAGCAGTTTATTTTTTGATTAAATTCCCTCAGTTTGTGTAGATTATTCCTTCCAAGAACTAGAAACCGAACCTTGTTCATTCCCAAATTATTACCACCCTCCAAATCCATATTTATAAATGTAAGGTCACGTATGATTTTTGTTTTTTCAAAATCAGTTATTTCTTCTCAAACAGCATATTTAACGAAACTATCGTTTTTAAAACATTTGTTTGAAAACTAATTATTTATTTAGTTGTTTACGTTGCGTTTTGAGTAAACATATATACTTTTTAGTTTAATTACTAAATTATTTTAATAAACCTTCATAAATTAATTATTATTTGAAAACCCATACAATTTATTTTTCTATTAAGTTTTGTTTTTAGTGTTTTGTAGCTCAAATGTTTCCTGAAATACACAAATTTTGAGATTTGTTTATAATCTAAAAACATTAATGTTTTCACCTAACACACCAAAACCAAACATACTCTAAAGAATCGAGTTCTCATCTAGTCTACATAAATCCTGGATATTTATACTCGTACTAGTTAAGGTGACTCCAATTAGGGCTAACAATCATCTTTCGTAAAATTAATTAATGATATTAAAATGAATCCAATATATATGCACGATAATAACTTACATGCAGTCATTAATAATAATAGGTTCTGTCAGTGTTAAAATATGTATGGGATAAACCTTACCTAGCTAGCTAATGACTTAAAGGGTGTGGAGTTGAAGACAGGATATTGAACGTACTTGGCAGGCGGCTTAGCGGGATCGTTGTTAGAATTTGCAGCAGCAGAAGAAGAAGTATCCTTCATCTTCTCTTGATTTGTGGACAAGTCATCTCCACCGTCGATGGAGGAGGAGGAGGAGGATAAGTTGAGCTTGAGATCAACGGTCTGGGAGAAACCTCTCTTGCCACCGCTACTCCTGGCCAACAGCACTTGATCTCCTTTGACACTTGGAAGACCCAACCGGAGCTCTGTCTCCTCAAAATTAATCGTTACGTACTTGTGATGATCAGGTTCCGCGGCCGTCGTCATTCTTGAATGAAGCAAAAAACTAAGTATCAAATATGTGAGCAAGAGTGAAATTGAAACTCTAACCCAGATAGAAATGTGGGAGGGAAGGGGAGGGGGGAAGAAAGGAGGGGTTAAGGGTAAGGGGAGGTAAGTGATGTATAATAAATTGATGGTGATATCAAAGGTGCAAGAGTTAGTGGGGAGGATACTTGACACGTGGACGGTGGATGTGCGTTAGGCAAAGGCAGCCCTCGCGGGTTTGTCGGGAGAGATGGAGAAAGGAGTGATGTAATGAATGATGTAAGTCGGACTTTGGGAGAAAGAAATTGGAAATTATTATTATTTTGTGGACAAGCAGCTAGCTAGTTGGGTTTGGCCAATCATTTTGATATCGGAAAACCAAAAATCGTTGCTACAAGGAAAATGATAATAATGATTTAGTGGGGGGGAATGCTGATGCAGTGATGCTTTATTATAGTATTATTCTTTGTATTTGTTACGTGTAGTATTTTTGGTATATGTGATATGTCCCTTCCTGACATACATCAGCATATACTATATGTATGTGATGCTGATGTTGCAGTATACGAACTTTTGGGGAGCTAAATATTTAGTATATATAGTATGTGGTCGAGTATTTTGTTGCTTGTCACATGCATCTGTATTGACTTTTGATGGAATGGAGTTGTATTATGTTTTTTGGTCATAAAAGAAAACTGAAATATGGAGAATGTGCTTACTCCAAGAAGCTCCTGCATCTGAGCTTTCTGGAAGTTTGAATTAGGATGATGAGCAATGTTTTTCATTTTGCTATGGCCAACTGGGATGCCATGTTTTTACCAGTAATCTTTGGAGACAAAGGCGCGTCCGAGTTTTTATGAAGCAGTGTAGCAAAAAATTTGTAACCATTTAAGGCCTCAAGGGAAGCTGAGTTGGGATTATGTTAAGATGTTATATATAGTTTGTATTTTATTTTGTGTAGTTTATATTTTATCGTATTATACCCTTAATGAAAAGTATTACAAACTCAGTCCGTTTTTACTTTCTATAGTTTCTTTTTACTAACGCGGTCCATTTTTATTTTTATACATTTCGTATTTACTTCGTACAATCCGTTTTTATTAATCCAGTACGTTTTTATAAATAATTACTATGAAAAATTATAAGTAAAAAATGGAGCTATATAAATATTACTTATCAAGCACTCTTAAAAAATTAATATATTTGAAAAAAATAATTACAAAAATTATAAATAAAAATAAAAAATAAAATATATATCTTTCGTATATTCAAAATATATATATATTGCGTATATTATAAAAATGGACTGTAATTTGTAAAACAAACTGCATGAGTAAAAACGGACTGTACAAAGTAAAAATGGATTGTACGAAGTAATATTTTTAATTAAGGGTCTTTTCGCCTATTTACGGGCTACATGAAGTAAAAGACGGACTGTATATAGCATTGGACTTATTAAATCAACGAAATGCCTAAGGAGCTCGTAACTAATTATTCTCCTTCTTTCTCTCACCGACGACATTGGGATTCTCTGGGCTTATGTTCACGGTCTTTGAGGCGTCCAAACCCCGTCATCACTCGCTCGAAATCAGCTAGTGACACAACACCTTCAAAAAATTAGGGTTTCCTTCATATGAATTCTTTGACTTATGATCTTCCGCTATTCGATCACGACACACAATTTTCTTGTGGCAAGTAAACATTGAACAAATAAGAAGTCTCCCCAGTTTTTGTTAATCACCAAAAACAATGGCAATGGGGGTTCTGCTACTCTACCCTCATGCAACCCTAATGATAAAGATAATTACAGTCATTAGCCTTGGATATTGGACTGTCGGTACTTCTGATGGAGCTCCGTTTTTCAGAACTGTTCTTGTGACTGACCTAAGGAAGTGTAAGAAGTTTATTGAAACATATACTAAAACAAGAGTGATAGCTAGAAGGTTACATAATGGATCAACATTGAGACCTATGTTGGACACAGTTTCCTTAAGATATGGGAGTCCAAGAGTGCACCTTATCAACCATAGGTTTGGAGACGCATTTTGAAAGCCATAGACTTCGCGCAATAGTATCTCAATGTTTCTTCTGATGGTCATTATCTCTAGAAGGGTGTGGCTATGAAAAGGTGTCCAGTGTATAATCATGTGTTGGTGTGGAAATCCGATCCCCTTATATTATAATAATACGTCGTTTGGATAATGAGTTATTTGGGCCAAATTAATACCATATTTGGCATAAAAATCAAAATTTATGGTATTTATTTGACACTAGGTATTTGACATAGTGGGTTTTGGTGGTATTTGGTATGAGTATTGTAAAAGGCATGCTGGGGCAAATAAGAGAACATATGTAGAGATAATTCCTTTAGTGTGTAGAGAGGTTTAATACAGTTTACATTATGATAGTGCTAGAATTTGTAGTGTCTATCTCACCCTATCTGCATGTTTTTCGAGTGAATACTAGCTCGTTTGTATTTCAAATTTATGTGGTTTTGCGTCTTGGCATTGTATCGCCTAGACTCGTTCACTTGGACCGTTTCGGTCCATTTGATGTGTTTCCTTGTAGTATTTATCATCCACATATACTTTGAAGATCTGTGGTTTGGCTACGAGGCTACAGGGCTATGGGTGCGGATTGGAGCATCGTTGGAGCCCATGACGTTGCAAAAGTTAGTGAAGAAAAAGGGTTGCGCCCATTGCATGCATGCCCTAGCCTTGAATTAGCTCTCGGCGAGGTTAAGGGTTCACGTCATGCACGCATGCACGCCCTGCACCTCCCCATTCTAAAAATTTCCATTTAAAAGGAGCGATTTAAGGAAAGAGAAAGAGAACTCTTCTTCAACAATTCCAAGCGATTTTCTTCGATTTCATCTGCAAATTTCCTCATCTTTTTATCCATAGAAGTTTGATTGAAGAACCGAAGGAGGTGCCATTGAAGATCGAAACTTGGATTGGAACTAGAAGACCGAAAGTGAAGATTGGAGCGACTTGGATTCATATTCTCTTCAAGAAGGTGATGGTTAGGTATTTCTTGATTTTCTCTTCTTCTTGTGACATGAGTAGCTAATCTCATAGAGTTTTTGGTTGTGATATAAGAATTGAGCCATGATACTCTCCCTAATGATATAGGGTCGGTGATTTGTTGGATATTGGATTTTCTTAAGTGATTGCTTGATTGTTGTTCTTTAAACCTAGTTCTTGTTACGACTTGAATGTGGTCAAATCTATGAACTCCTTTGCTTGACTGAGCCTTGGAATTCATATGTCAATAATCTAAGATAGAAGAAAGTTATCGATAGACCAAGCCGTAGCTCGATTCTATCTTTTGTGTTTCTTTTGGATTTAAAGGCATTTCATTAAGCACTTGGTGGGCATTTTGATTTGCATCTAATGGACCAAATTAGATATAGTTATCAGTAGTTTAGGTGTTAATGGACAAAGTTCACACCATTTCCAACTGTCTGTGAGGTCCTTTATGTCAAGGGAACACCTTCTCACTTTGTAGAACATCTTGGTGTTCATTACTAGTTAGCCTAGTTGGGGTGATTCTAACCTTGATTGGAAAAGCTAATAGTGGTAATCCGTGTGCATGATCGTGTCGTGATTCCTACGAGTGATAAGAGGAATCTTAATATTCAATCCTAGTCAAACACTTTTCTGAACCGAATATTGATTGGAAGTTAAGCTTGATCAACATCCCTTCCAAGAACTTGTTTTCTTTTTCTGTTCAACCCTCTTTCTTGGTTTCTCTTAGTTTACATTGCTAGTGTTAATTGCGGTAGTAGTATAATCTGAAATTAGGATAACTTAACCATTATTCTCAAAGTTTGACTAAAAGCATAACAAAAGGGTTCTTGGACACAAACGACACTTGCGTCGTTAGGATAACTTAACTGTTATTTGGTGACCACGCTAGTTCTTTTACCTTTGAGATGTTCCTTTGTATATAGTGGATAGATTTTTGTACCGAGCTTAATAGTAGGCCTGGGAGTCGGTTAATTCAGTTATTAACTGTTGGTTAACGGTCGGGCAAATTGACATGAACATTCAAATCGGTTAACTTTTTTAACCGACCGATTGACCGTCACGTTTAGTTAACCGATCGTTAACCGACCGACTAATTTAACCGACACTTTAATACCAAAATTGTGATAGTTCTCATTGAATTTGGGATAATTTCTATTGAATTTATGAGAGGAAGCTTTCAATAGTATTATGATATATAGGATTACATAAGGGGTACATAGGTTTATATAGAGTTAGGATAGGAGAATCATTCCTCAACTAGGAAAACTCTTATTACTATTCCTATACTAATAAGGAAAAATATTGAAACTTATTCCTATACTAATAAGGAAAATATAATATTCTTCAACACTCCCCCCTCAAGCTTGGTGTAGATGTTAATTAACCCAAGTTTGGACAGTAAGTGGTCAAACACATCTCTTGAAAGAGGCTTCGTAAGAACATCTGCAGTCTGTTGCTTCGTAGGAACATATTCCACTCGAACCACACCAGAACTAAAATTTTCAGTTATAAAATGATGATCTACCTCCACATGTTTAGTTCGATCATGATGAACAGGATTGCGGACTATGCTGATTGCTGCTTGGCTATCACACAGAAACTGGATAGGACCATCGATCTCAATCTTCAGCTCATTCATGATGCGCTTCAACCAGATACTCTCATATATTCCAAGTGCGAGAGCTCGATACTCAGCCTCTGTGCTGCTTCTAGCCACAACCTTTTGTTTCTTACTTCACCATGCCATAAGATTTCCCTAGACATATCTACAATAACAAGTTGTAGACCTTCGATCTTTGAGTTCACCAGCCCAACTTGCATCAGTATAGACAGTAATTGCCCGTTGAGCAGTTCTATTGAAGTAGATTCCCTTTCCAGGTGAACTCTTCAAGTACCTTAGGATTCTGTATACCATTCCCATATGTTCTTCATTAGGACAGTGCATGTGATGGCTGACAATCCCAACTGCAAAAGCTATATCGGGTCGAGTGTGAGCTAAATAAATCAGTTTCCCAACCAATCGTTGATACCGACCTTTTTCAACTGCAGGAATATCCTCCTCCCTACTAAGAGTTTTATTCGACTCCATGGGAGTGTCGATAGGCTTATAGTCAAGCATTCCCACTTCCTTTAGTAAGTCCAAAACATATTTTCGTTGAGAGATTACGATACCTTTCTTAGATCTCGAAACCTCAATTCCTAGGAAGTATTTAAGGTTTCCCAAGTCTTTGAGTTCGAACTCTTTTGCTAGTTGATCCTTGAGTCTCTTAATTTATTCTACATCATCTCCAGTGATTATAATATCATCCACGTAGACAATGAGGATGAAAATCTTCCCTGTAGGTGGGTGCTTCACAAATAAGGTGTGATCGGTCTGACATTGGTAGTATCCTCCTTGCTTCACAGCCTTGGTAAATCTGTCGAACTAGGCTCGGGGAGATTGTTTCAACCCGTACAAGGCCTTGCAAAGCTTACAAACTTCCCCTTCTCTCGGATTTTTCACTCCCGGAGGAAACACCATATAGACCTCTTCTTCACGTTCTCCGTTAAGAAAGGCATTCTTCACATCAAGTTGATGTAACGACCAGTCCAGGTTTGCTGCTAGAGAAAACAGCACACTTATACTGTTGAGCTTTGCCACTGGTGCAAAGGTTTCATCATGATCCACGTCGTATGCTTGGGTGAAACCTCTAGCCACCAGCCTAGCTTTATATCTTTCAATCGACCCGTCTGCTCTATATTTAATGGTGAACATCCACTTACAATCAACCGTGTTCTTTCCATTCGGAAGGGAGACAATGTCCCATGTATTATTTTTCTCCAAAGCTCGTAACTCCTCCATGACAGCACTTCTCCATTTTGAATCTTTCATAGCTTCTTCAATATTCTTAGGTATTTGTTCCCCGTCAAGAGCATATATAAATGCTCTGTGAGAATTGCTAAGACCATCATAGCTGACTTTTCGAGCAATAAGATATTTTGTGCAATTTCTTATACCTTTCCTTAGAGCAATAGGAACCTCTAGATCACTCAAATCATCACCCTCTTCTTCAATCTCTTCAACTATCACTTCTCGATCAGCATTCATAACTCCCCCTCCACTATTTTATGTACGTGGATTTTCGCGCACAGAGACCATACCGCTAGACAGTGTTTTGTTCGTAATGCTTAGATAGTGTTATATTCTAGACTTCATGTCTTTTTCCTTGTTATGAGACTATGTGGCCGATGAAATATGATTATGTTGTTTCTCTTTCTATTATATTTGTTGCTCTTTGTTGTTATGTATGAGATTATGTTATAGTTTGACATTATGTACGAGAAACGTTTTTTGTTGGACATGAATGAATAAGTACTTATAACAAGTTGTAACAATATTTCAATGAATACCAAGTTATAACAAGTTTCACAAAGCTATACCAAAGTATAATGAGTTGTAATGAGGTATGAATTACCGGTAACTAGTTATAACAAGAATGCATAGCTAGGTATGATGAGAACGAAATTCGGACGACATTCAGAATCGAATGGAAATAACTGGAGGGGATGAAATTTTCGTCAACCGAAACAGGACAGACAGAAGCAAATAAATTGTAAGTTTGTCATGTTTTTTCGACACAAAAATTTTAATCTTTATATAATATAGGATATTATTTAATTTAAATTCTAGGCATCATTTAATAACATCTCTATCATTGTTTAGAAGTATAGGGATGGTGATGCTCACGATTTTGATAGCCATACCAACGATTTGAAGGAGATTTCTAAAAAAGTATTTGGTGCTCATTTCGGCCAACTCTCCATCATCTTTCTTTGGCTGAGTGACATGTATTTTCACGGTGCTCGTTTTTTCAATTATGAACGTATGGCTAAGTGAGAAATTGAGAATAAATTTTATGAACCATTAACCAATCGAAGCCAGCCGGATTACTTCCTCTTCGTTTTCTTTTTTTGGTAAACCTCTCCCCTCGTTTTCTTCCTCTTCTTTCTAGTTTCTATCATCATTCTTTCTGCTATTCCTTCCTCTCTCCGCCGGAGGATTCACCCTTCCCTCGCCCGCGCTGCCTTCCTTTCCCGCCGGAAGAGAACACCCGCGTATCTAAAGGAAGCTAGCCAGCCAGCTCACCGGACGAATTTCGGAATCTCAGTTTCTTCCGAGCTGCTTCCTTCACTCCTGTGCAAACCCTAGATATTCTTCAATGCTCACGCTTATACGGATCCGGTGAGAAAAAAGGGGAACCACATAACCCCCCTCTATTTCCTGGGAAGACCAATTGTGGAGAAGGCAGGGTGCTAAGCGGCAATGGCGGAGTTAGGGCAGCAAACGGTCGACTTCTCCACTCTTGTGAGTCGGGCTGCGGAGGATTCCTTCCTTTCTTTTAAGGATTTGGTGGAAAAATCCAGGACGGCTGACGAGTCTGATTCCGAGAGGAAGATTGGACTTCTCAAGTACTTGGTTAAGACCAGGCAGCGTATGCTCAGGCTTAATGTATTAGCTAAGTGGTGCCAACAGGTCAGTTTTGATGCGCCCTCTCGGTCTTTACTAATCGGCTTATCCTCCTTGCTTTTTGATTGCCTTCTGAGATTCTCATTTTTGAGAATTTTGCCAATTTTGGGTTCACTAGCTTAGAGTTTTCTGGGTTTTCGGTTATTTGGTGCTAAAAAGGAAATTATACGGAGGGTTTGGAAGTGGTGCTCGGTTAAGTGTTTAAACATTCCAGCTTCTCTCAGCTGCGGGGAACAAGTGTTGGTGCATAGATGTTTTTCCGAAGAATCTTGTATAACTGGATTCGTGCCTCCACCTAATCTCTCAGCGTGATATTGGTTAATGAACTCAGTCCTCTGCTCTCCCTAGTGTAACACAGATGGTGACAACTTTAGTCCTTCTGTAGGTTAGAATATTGTTGTGTCATCTATACTTGAACCATTTTGATTTTACCGCAGATAAAAGTCATGTGTCACTTCACTCATAAGACTGCTGCGTGATGTGTAAGAGATCTTTTAGTGTTTCATAGTTGAATGTGGCCTTTTAGGACTGAACACTAGATGGATTAGCTTATGAACTCATCTCTTGCAGAGTGGTAGTTACAAGAGTGATGTCTCTTCTAGAAATAAAAAATAAATGTTTGCATTTTTTGTCGTTAACCTTGAAACAGAATCTGTAGTTTATTTCATCATGCTGTATATATGGTTTTGCAGAAAGGACATGACACACAACAGCATCAAATGATTTACATTCTTTCCTGCTTTTTTAAACTGTTCTACAGGTTCCATTGATACAGTACTGTCAGCAACTACAATCTACAGTAGCTAGTCATGATACTTGCTTTACACAAGCCGCAGATTCATTGTTCTTTATGCATGAAGGATTGCAGCAAGCTCGTGCTCCCATTTATGATGTCCCATCTGCTGTCGAAGTACTCCTTACTGGATCCTATCAGCGGTTGCCAAAGTGTGTGGAAGATATAGGTCTACAGGGCACGTTAGGCGGGGATCAACAGAAGCCAGCTCTCAGAAAGCTAGACACTCTCGTGCGGACTAAGTTACTTGAAGCTTCATTGCCCAAGGAGTTCTCTGAGGTAAAAGTCTCTGATGGAACGGCCATGCTTCGGGTAGACGGTGAATTTAAAGTACTAGTTACTCTTGGTTACCGAGGACACTTATCGTTGTGGAGAATATTACATTTAGAGTTGGTTGTTGGTGAAAAAAGTGGCTCTGTGAAAATGGAAGAGTTACGCAGGTATGCCCTTGGTGATGATTTGGAACGCAGAATGGCAGCGGCAGAAAACCCATTCGTGATATTGTATTCGGTGCTCCACGAGCTCTGTGTTTCTCTGGTTATGGATACCGTGATAAGACAAGTTCAAGCATTGCGTCTAGGGAGGTGGAGGGGGGCAATTCGTTTTGAGATAATATCTGATGGTGGTACTTTCTCACAATTAAATCAAGATGGAGAAGCTGATTCTGCAGGTATGCGGATACCTGGGTTGAAAATTATGTACTGGCTGGACCTGGATAAGAATTCTGGTGCATTGGATTCTGGGGCAAGCCATGTTCTAAAAATTGAGCCAGGGGCAGATCTACAAATAAGGTGTACGCACGGCACATTTGTTATAGATCCATCCACAGGAAGAGAAGCAGAGTTTTCTATCGACCAACGCTGCATTGATGTTGAGAACTTGTTGATGAGAGCAATATGTTTTAACAGATATACTCGGCTTCTTGAAATTCAGAAAGAGCTGGGGAAAAACATCCAGATCAGTCGTGCTGCAGGAGATGTCGCCCTTCAGCCCCACATGGATGAACCAGCTTTTTACCATATAAAGGTTGGTGTTTAAGATGCGATTTTGTTTTGATCAAGTTATGTCTTAGGATCAAACAAACCCTCATATACAAATGGTGCCACTTTCTGTTAGTTTTCTTTTCTGTTTTCAAGGCAAGACCATAGATGAAAGAGTATCAATTTTCTTCAGCTTTAGAGGCCCCTTCAGTGACTATAATACACCATTGCACCTTTCTGGCTTATATGGTCATCCCATGCTTTGTGAACTGATTGTGTAGATGTATTGTTCTTTTACTGTTTTTCGTTGGCAGAAGCTGTCTCTGTCTGAAGGCAGGACATATGAGGCTCAAGAAGTGTTATGTGTGCGTGCTTACGGCTCATCATTTTTCATGCTTGGGATAAATATAAGGTCTTTTCCTTTTCTAATACCTGAAAGCTTTGTTGCATGACATGTAATGGGTGGGACTGTTGAAATATAGACGTCCTTCATATTTCTGGTACTTAACTTCTTCTTCATCTCTACATGCAAATGGAGGTAGCTCAAAACTTAGAATCGTGATTTAGATCTTGCAAACCAACGGCGAACACCAAATGTATAAATCTTGTTCAACTCTGCATTAAGTCCTATATTTTTCAGAAAATTTTCGGATTAATGATTTACCTGTAGTCTTTATGTATTTTAAGATCTTAAGTTTCTTAGAAAACAGTACATCATAACCTTTATTTTTCCATTTACTCAATAGTTTTGATTTTGAAAACTTAAAATAATATGATTATCATATAAAATCCTGTTAAAGAAATCATATAAGATTACACTAATTATCATCATGGATACTTATTTGTAGAACTTGTCTGAGGATTGTGTATTACTGTTAACAGTATTCATATATTTGTTAAATTTATGTCTTTATTCTACAAGATCTATGATGTAATTATTTAGAATATGAGTTATTTATATTTTCATGTTATTGTCAAAATATGAGGTAATAATCCTCTTGTTCTTATTGATCTTGAATGATAACCAGCTCTATTTATAATAGAGCTGTACAACTAGGGTTAGAGTCCAAGTCCTTGTAGGAAAAGACTATTAGAGTCCAAATCTTTAGGAAAAGACTACTACCCTTAATAGAATAATACTAACTTCCTATGTAAGAAAGAAATATTCTTATTGGACTCTATTACTATATCTATAGGTAATAACTTTCTTATCAAGACATGTTAGAAAAGGAACAAATAATAATAATAACTATTCTGCCGTATCTCAACACTCCCCCTCAAGTTTGGTGTAGGCATTGTATAAATCAAGTTTGCTCCTTAGATACTGCAACACTTCTCGAGAGGTAGCCTTTGTGAGTATGTCTGTTGTCTACTCTGCGGAGGGAACATACGCGACTTTAATAACAGCACTTGCTGCCTTCTATGAGATGAACTGTTTGTCTACTTCTACATGTTTAGTCCGACCGTGATGCATAGGATTCTTGACAATACTCATAGCTGACTGACTGTTAGTTCTCATGAGAATTGGACTCCTTGATTCAACTTGTAGTTCCTTCAGAAGTCTCTCTAGCCAGATCCCTTCACACACTCCGAGTGCGAGTGCCCTGTATTCGGCCTCTGCACTGCTTCGGGCCACAACATGTTGCTTTTTACTCTTCCATGTAACCAAGTTTCCCCACACATAAGTGCAGTATCCACTGGTTGATCGACAATCAGTGAGTTCACCTGCCCAGCTAGCATCGGTGAACACTTCTACTCCTCTCCTTGTATGCTTCTGGAATCTCAGTCCTACTCCTGGTGTGCCTTTTAGATATCGCAAAATTCAAATCACAGCCTCCATGTGTTCTTCTGTAGGCTCCTTCATATACTGGCTTACAATTCCCACAAATTAGGCTATGTTTGGTTTGGTGTGAGCAGATAGATTAGCTTTCCAACCAAGTTTTGGTATATTTCTCTATCAGTTGGTTTACTATCAATCTCACGGTTCCACCGTTTGTTCTGTTCCATCGAGGTGTCAATCGGCTTGCATTTGAGGAGGCCTGTCTCTGTGAGAAGGTCAATGACACACTTCCGTTGGCACACAATCAAGCCTGTCTTGGATCTTGCCACGTCTATCCCCAAAAAGTACCTCAGTTGCCCCAAGTCCTTGATCTCGAACTCATTTGACTATCTGCTCTTTAGGGTTTGAATTTCAGTTTTATCATCTCTAGTGATGATTATGTCATTTACATAGACGATTCAAATAGAAAGCTTGCCTTCAGAACTTTGCTTAAAAAACAATGTATGATCATTTCGACACTGTTTGTAGCCTCCATCCTTTACTGAGTTTGCAAAACGGTCAAACCAAGCTCTAGGAGATTGTTTTAGTCCATACAAAGCCTTTTTCAATCTACACACCAGTCCTGGTTTCCTGTTTTTCAACCCTTTAGGCAAATTCATATAGACTTCTTCTGTCAAGTCTCCGTTCAGAAATGCGTTCTTCATATCCAAATGAAACAGTGGCCAATCGAGATTGACTGCAAGAGATTGTAAAACTCGTATCGTGTTAGGTTTGGCACATGGAGCGAATGTCTCTTGATAATCTATGCTTTGAGACCGAGTAAACCCCCTAGCTTTGTACCTTTCTACAGTTCCATCAGCGTTATATTTAACTGTAAAGATTCATTTGCAGTCCACTGTCTTCTTCCCGAGAGGTAGCTGCATTATGGTTCAAGTTTTATTTTCCTGTAGAGTTCGAATTTCACATTCAACATCCTTGTGCCATTCAGAACGTTGCATTGCTTCCTGCACATTTCTAGGTACCTGAATAGTATCCAGATTTGTTATGAAGGCCTTGTAGTTTGTACTCAACCTTTCATAGCTTATAAATCGGCTGATGGGGTGCTTAGTACATTCACGAACACCCTTCCCGAAGGCTATCGGTAGATACAAGTCTCCATCATCCTCAGTACGTTGGCACTTCTTTAGTTCCCATCAATGTTTCTTCATGATGATCAACCATCGACTCTACATGAAAGTTATCAATGTGAGCAGTATTCTCAGTTTGAATTTCAGCTCTATTTCGTCGTTGGTAAGTTTGAGTGATTTGAGGCTGCTCATTACCACCATTCTGATTTTGATTTTGAGCTGCAGTATTAGTATTCTTTCCAATAACCTTACTTGCGTCCTCACTTTCAGTTTCAGTTTCAGGTGTAATAATATCCCATAGTGGCAATTCCATCTGAGTCTGCAGTGTTTGTTGTTGCCGCTGACCGTTATCCCCCTGAATTGATGTAGGGGTGTAGTAAGGTTCTCGCTCAAAGATAATATCCCATAGCGGCAATTCCATCTAAGTCGGCAGTGTTTGTTGTTGCTGCTGTCCGTTATCCCCCTGAATTGATGCAGAGGTGTAGTAAGGTTCTCGCTCAAAGAACGTGACATCCATAGTGTGATAGATACGACGGTTCTGGGGCGAATAACACTTATAGGCCTTATGAGTTGAATAACCTAGGAACACACAGTTTACAGAACGAGGTTCCAATTTTGATCTCTGATGAGCATAAGATAAAGTACCTTCGCTTGCAGCTAGGTTAACTGATTTGTCTGCAGAGGAGGATGCAAATTTCGTAAACATCTTCTCCAAGAGCTTGATCTATCCCTTTGAAAAAGAGTCTTGCGAACTGCTGCCTTCCTCTCCTTTTCCTGCTAGATTTCCACGTTTGGGTTTCCCTTTTGCCTTATTCTGACTTTGTTGAGTCAGTTGGTCAGTGGGTCTCCCATGAATTTCCCAACACTCTTCACAGATGTGGTCGTGTCTTTTGCAGTTTTCATAATACTTTGTTATTTTATGAAGGAGATATAATTCACCTATGTTCTTCTTCATGGTATTGATCAACCATGAGTTCACAAGGTTGTCGTTGATCTTCCAAGCTTTGTATGTGGATTCAGTTTGAGCAGGAGCAGGAAGATCTCCATTGATGTAGCCTTCCTCGTCTCTGTGCGCAAGATGAATCAGCAATGATTTCGACCACTGCACATAATTATCGCCATTCAGCTTGTGTGACGTTATGAACACATCAAACTCATTGGTCGAAGGATACGGAGGCGTTGTGTTGGTGTGACTCTGGCTGGCGTCTACGTCTGCGTTTGCGTCAGTCTCAATGGTCACGACCTCACCAACTTGTCCGAACTCAACCTCATTGGCCGGAGGATACGGAGACGTGTTGTTGGTGTGACTCTGGCTGGCGTCTGCATTTGTGTCAGTCTCAGTGGTTACAACCTCACCAACTTGTCCGAAAGCAAACTCATTGGTCGGAGGATACGGAGGCGTTGTGTTGTTGGTGTGACTCTGGCTGGCGTCTACGTTTGCGTTTGCATCAGTCTCAGTGGTCACGACCTCACCAACTTGTCTGAACTCAATCTCATTGGTCGGAGGATACCGAGACGTTGTGTTGTTGGTGTGACTCTGGCTGGCATCTACGTCTGCGTTTGCGCTAGTCTCAGTGGTCACAACCTCACCAACTTGTCCAAACTTGATTACTCCGCCGGTCATGGTTGCTGTCCCGGAAGAAAAAGTTTAAGAGAGAGAGAGAGAGTTGGTCGGCGGTTGAGCAAGAGGTCCTAGGGTTCCAACCAGGCTCTGATATCATGTCAAAATATGAGGTAATAATCCTCTTGTTCTTATTGATCTTGAATGATAACCAGCTCTATTATAGAGCTGTACAACTAGGGTTAGAGTCCAAGTCCTTGTAGGAAAAGACTACTAGAGTCCAAGTCCTTATAGGAAAAGACTACTATTCTTAATAGAATAATACTAACTTCCTATGCAAGAAAGGAATGTCCTTATTGGACTCTATTACTATATCTATAGGTAATAACTTCCTAATCAAGACATGTTAGAAAATGAACAAATAATAATAATAACTATTCTGCTGTATTTCAACAATTATGTTTTCGATTATTGGGAAAATTTTCTTCATAGAAGATTGAGATCTTCAGATGTGTACAGATTGATTTCGAATTTATGATCTGTAGTGTGCCTTTCAATTTACATATCACTTGATTTCGGCTACCATGGCATGAAGTATATGAGCCTTCAGAATGATCTGCTGCTATAGTTCTGGACTTCTAGTACTTGTGAAAAGTTCCATTTTGAAAACAAAAATGCTATTTTGACTAAAGATTTGACATTTCTTGTAGTTTGCAACCAACGAATATTATTCCAAAATTTGGAGTTTTTAAACAAACACGTGCAATGTGGTTGCTACAGTGTAGTAGTGATGAAACCAGTGTTATGGAAGGCGCGATTAGGCGTCCGCCTAGGCGGGAAAAACCCCAAGGCACAGGCAAAACGCCTCGCCTCGGGCAAGGCGATGAAATAAGGCGGCCGACCGAGAAATGACTAAGAAATCGCGCGAAATCGATGAGGAATCGATTTCCGCGACGCCGAGGCGGCGAAATCTGCTATTAGACGTTAAAACTAAGAATAAAAAACACATAGTTCGCCCTAAATTGAAAGATTTTGTGTGATCACCTAGGAACCTACGAGTTTGACATCGCCTTTATGGCTTATCTTATCATTTTATTATGTTTGTTATGTTTGTTTTCTTATATATGAGAACTTGAACATTGGCTATCTTGAACTTTGTTAGTTACATAATTAAAACTCTGTGAACTTATGAACAGTTATGTTTGATCTTGCACACTAAACCTAAAATCTAATGCATTTTTTCTAAACGCCTAATCGCGTTTAGATAACGCCTAATCATCCAAGGCGTGAGGCAAGACCTCACCGCCTTATTTACGCCTTACGCCTTCCTGAACATTGGATGAAACTGATTACCGCATGCTGATTGCACTTTCCGTTATTCATTGTGCCCGCCTCTTACATCTTCCAAGGCTGCTGTTGGGTAGGATATATAGAGGAACTGAAAGCAGGATAATTTTATTGATATTTTTAGTAGCATGATTTACCATCTTGCAAGTCTCTTATGTCCAATTTTGATTTATAGGACTGGTCGCTTTCTGATCCGTTCAACCCAGAATGTACTCCCACCCACAGTGTTGTCAGAATGTGAAGAAGCTCTAAATCATGGAAGCATCACTGCAGCTGAAGTTTTTACTAGCTTGCGAAACAAAAGCATCTTGCACTTATTTGCTTCTATAGGCAGGTTTTTAGGGCTGGAGGTAAGATAATTTTGGTTCCTTGTTGCCGCAATAGCTTTTCCACTATTACTGTATACAAGTCTGAGGCAGGGATATACAATTTGCAGGTGTATGAACATGGTTCTGATGCTGTTAAAGTGCCTAAGAGTGTTTTGAATGGCTCACCTATGTTGCTAATGGGGTTCCCTGATTGTGGGAGCTCATATTTCTTGCTAGTGCATCTTGATAAGGATTTCAAATCTCAGTTTGCATTGCTAGAGACACAGCCTGATCCATCAGAAAGAGTGTATGCTGGTGATGTAAATCAAGTAGTGCGTGTCAAGAAGATTGATACTGGCCGTATGCAGATGCTTGAAGATGAATTGAATCTAAGTCTGCTTAACTTGGAAAAGTTGAGTTCGTTGTTACCGAAAGCTGGTGGTGGTCCTCTTCAAACTTCTGAACATGGCTTGACTGACTTCAGCCTTGAGGGTCCTCTGCAAATCGCCGGCGATGCACCTTCCAGTTTTTCATCTATTGTTGATGAAGTATTTGAGCTGGAGAAAGGAGCTTCTGTACCTGCAATGGGCGTAGAGAATCTCCCATCTTCAATCAATCTATTGTCAAATTATGGTTCTGTTCCTACCATTATGCATGGTGTTAAAGTTGGATCTCTTCCTAAGTGGGAAGGACAGATGAATAATATGAATGCGTTAAAAAATTCCAGTTTGGGTTCACACTACAATGGTTCTTTTTACCAGTCAAACAATTTGAAGGGTCACTCAAGTTCATTCGGTTCATTATCTCCAGCCATTGGGAGAAATTCCAACGTGAAAAAGCTGTCAGGTTCAAAATCTGACCAAGATTTGGCTTCACTTAGATCTCCCAACTCTGTTGAGGTGACTTCAAATGTTTCAATGGATGAAGATCATCTGAGACTTCTGAATAACAGCGTCATGGATGGATTGTCTGGAAGGTCAGCACGACTATTATCTCCTCCCCAGACCTCAGGTTCTCAAGTTTCTCCAGCTAGTGTGAAATCTAATGGACTCAGAAGCATTCTTCCTGGGTTGTCAGCTGGAACCACAAGAGTAAATGGACCAGGCTCTTTAGCTACAACTCCCGTATGTAAGATACTTTCGCCAACTTTCTGTAACTTTTTGTGTGAAATCTTTTTTGGTAAATTTCTATGTAAATTTCGGATCCCGCTCTTTCCCAGTTATATTTGACCATTAAATGAAAACTTTGCAGCCCAGGAAAAAGGAGATGGTTCCATTGATGACATGTCCAAACATGAAAAAAGTCTGAGGAAGCGGACGATTTCAGATGTGTTGAGTTTGGTTCCTTCTCTGCAAGATATAGATGCAAGAGCAGGATTGTTCAAGAAAAGGAAAACCTTCGAATTGTCTCAATCTCAACAGCTGTTATCAAAGACCCTTACCTCATCAGAAACGGTGAATAAAAGTGAAGAACTCAACTACGGGGATCTTCTGGCTGAAGCTAACATAGGCAACATTCCCTCTAGCATTTACATTTCTTCGCTTCTTCATGTCATTAGACATTGTTCACTTTGCATCAAGTATGCCAGACTTACGAGCCAGATGGAGGCACTTGATATTCCTTATGTAGAAGAAGTGGGCTTGAGAAGTGGATCTTCAAATATATGGTTTCGACTCCCATTTGCACGAGGTGATCCATGGCAACACATATGCTTACGGCTTGGAAGACCTGGAAGCATGTACTGGGATGTCAAAATAAATGATCAGCACTTCAGGGACCTTTGGGAACTTCAAAAGGGATGCAGTAGCACTCCTTGGGGCTCTGGGGTTCGTATTGCTAATTCATCTGATGTGGATTCCCATATTCGTTATGATTCGGAAGGGGTAGTCCTCAGCTATCAGTCAGTTGAGAGTAATAGTATAAAGAAGCTAGTTTCAGATATTCTCCGACTTTCTAATGCTAGAACATTTTCTCTTGGGATGTGGAAAATTCTTGGAGTAAGGGAAGATGAAATTTTGGAAGAAAGCAGTGCAAATTCTGACTCTAAAGTGTTTACTGGGGGCAGAACTGGTTTGGAGGCAGCGGAAAAGCTATCAGAACAGATGCGGAAGGCGTTCAGAATAGAGGCAGTTGGATTAATGAGTCTGTGGTTTAACTTTGGAGCAGGTGCACTAGCTCGTTTTGTTGTTGAGTGGGAGTCAGGCAAAGAGGGATGTACGATGCATGTTTCTCCTGATAATCTGTGGCCTCATACTAAGGTATTGCCAATCGTCTTTGTTATTACTGTTTTTAAATTTCCTCTATTTCATTTTGTTCTTTCTGTGTAAGTTCGTTACATTTTGTTCTTTTTCATTTTTATTTCTCTGTTGCTGAAAACTGTCTTTGCTGACAGTTCCTTGAAGGTTTTATTAATGGAGCTGAAGTGGGATCCCTTTTGGACTGCATTCGACTCACTGCAGGACCTTTGCATGCGCTTGCAGCTGCAACTCGTCCTGCACGAGCTCAAGCTGGACCAGGGGTAACAGTCCCTGCTGTTTCTGCTCCAAAACAAGCTGGGTATGTGCAACCACAGGCTGTTATACCTAGCAGTTCAAGTAACAATTTTGTGCCAATATCTGGGTCCACAGGGACTCCAGCCCAACCTGTTAGTGCTGGTCCTCTTGGAAGTCATGCTCTCCAGAATGCTGCAATGTTAGCTGCTAGTCGTGGAGGCCCTGGCATTGTTCCTAGCTCTCTCTTGCCAATTGATGTATCTGTTGTGCTACGTGGACCTTACTGGATCCGAATTATTTACCGCAAGAATTTCTCAGTTGACATGCGTTGCTTTGCTGGAGATCAAGTCTGGCTGCAGCCAGCAACGCCCCCTAAAGGAGGGCCATCAATTGGAGGGTCTTTACCATGTCCACAGTTCCGTCCTTTTATTATGGAGCATGTTGCGCAGGAGCTGAATGGATTGGATCCAGGTTTCGCTGGTGGTCAACAGACAGCTGGACTGTCAAGTCCTAGCATCCAACTTCCGGTTTCAGGTTCCCAACTTTCGAGTGTTAATGGAAATAGAGTTAGCCTTCCAAGTTCTGCAGCAATGTCCAGGGCGGCAAATCAAGTGGCAGCCCTGAACCGTGTTGCAAATGCTGTTCCAGGATCGTCAAATTTAGCTGTTGTGAGCACTGGGTTGCCAATACGTAGATCTCCAGGTGCTGGTGTCCCGGCACATCTTAGAGGAGAGTTAAATACAGCTATTATCGGTCTTGGTGATGATGGAGGTTATGGAGGAGGGTGGGTTCCTCTTGTTGCCCTAAAGAAGGTTCTAAGGGGTATTCTTAAATACCTAGGCGTGCTTTGGCTATTTGCTCAGTTACCTGATTTGTTAAAGGAGATCCTTGGATCAATTTTGAAAGACAATGAAGGTGCTTTATTGAATTTGGACCAGGAGCAACCTGCTTTGCGCTTCTTTGTCGGGTAAGATGTCAAATTTGGTTTTTGTCCTTACTGTTCTTGTGTAAGAAAGAATATGCGGTTCAAAATATTCTCTTTTTGTGTATTTTTGGCTTTCCTGAGATGCGCATTATTGAGTTTGCTGTATGATTTGGCTGTTCTTGTGCAGGGGGTATGTTTTTGCTGTAAGTGTGCACAGAGTTCAACTTCTTCTTCAGGTACTTAGTGTTAAGCGTTTTCATCATCAGCAGCAACAGCAGCAACAGAACTCTGCCGCCTCTCAGGAAGAACTTACTCAATCAGAGATTGGGGAGATATGTGACTATTTTAGTCGGCGTGTTGCATCTGAACCCTATGATGCTTCTCGTGTTGCGTCATTCATAACCCTTCTCACATTACCTATATCAGTGTTGAGAGAATTTTTGAAGTTAATATCGTGGAAGAAAGGACTGGTACAGGGGCAAGGTGGTGGAGAAATGGCTCCTGTACAGAAACCTCGTATTGAATTATCTCTTGAGAATCATAATGCAGCAGATGAGAAATCTGAAAATTCATCTGTTGCCAGAAGCAATATCCACTACGATAGACCTCATAATTCTGTGGACTTTGCGTTGACTGTGGTACTTGATCCAGCACACATACCTCACATTAATTCAGCTGGGGGTGCAGCTTGGCTGCCCTACTGTGTTTCGGTGAGGTTGCGATACTCATTTGTGGACAATCTGAACGTGTCTTTCCTGGGAATGGAAGGAAGCCATGGAGGACGGGCTTGCTGGTTGCGAGCTGATGATTGGGAGAAATGCAAGCAGCGAGTAGCCAGAACCGTGGAAGTTAGTGGCAGTTCGGCAGGAGATCGTGACCTTAGTCAAGGAAGGTTGAGAATAGTAGCAGATAACGTGCAAAGAACATTGCATTTGTGCCTGCAGGGTCTGAGAGATGGCAATGGAGTAACTTCAAGCGGTGGCCCAACTTGACCTTTAAAGAGACTGGCTGATTCATATATCTCATGCAATTTTGCCCTACTGGTGGGGGAGAGATGTAGAGGAATGGCAAGTAGCCTAAGGCAGGCAAAGGGGTATTAGGAAAGGTGTTGTAGCAAGATGAGAAATAGTTGGTTATATGATCAAAATGATTTTGAGGGTAGAATGTTGTACAACGTTGGTGTTGAATTTTGTGTTACTCGGCAAAAGTGGCGTCCTTGTACAGAAATGATACGCGGTTTGGATTTGATGATTTAGTTTTGTATAAAATAAGGAATTAGGAAAACAACAGTCAGTTCAATCATCAACCAATGTTACCACAATTTTATTCCATTTCCCCTCACTGTTACGTTGATTCTGTGTGATTTCTAACCTGAAAAACAAAATTCAGTTAATTGGTTAATATATTATACTTACCGTACGGATAAGACCCTTTTTTTTACTGCAAATACCACGGATGATCTTATTGATAAGAACTCATTTCGTACAAAGCATGAATGGTCATTTGGTTACAACAAAGAAGTAATTCACACTTTGGGAATAACTGACTTTGATTTTGAATTCTAGCGCTTCTTAAAACCATTCAAAAGTCAACCGCCTCAATGACAAACTTACTCTACCCATCCCGAAAACAAAGGAAAAAACTAACGAGTAAAGCTAGAAGTAATACAAAACAAAACCCCCCAAAATAGTTCAAACTTGAAAATGAAACATTAGACAAAATAGGAAAGAACTTCGACCGGACAGGATTGTTTGAGACGAGTCGATTCTCCGTACCCTCCCCGATCAAGCTATGTGGCTGGGCAAGTTACACTTGGTTGATCCGCCTGTACCACAAATATCGGGATGTGACCCCTTTGGTGATTTGGATTGTTTCTTGCTGGCTGTCAGCTGGCTGCTTCCTGCCCTTACGAGACACTTGTGTTTGTCATTCACATCCAATATCTCCTCACCTTCCTCCGTTGTTGAGTTGTTGTAGGCTAGGGGTTGGTGTTACGTTGATTGCGGATGGAGGCCCCCGGACACACTCAAAGCCATGATGTTGGCCGGGATGGGATTGGACACAATGGCTGTCGGGTAGTGACGACAACAAGGTCAGCCCAGTTTGGTGGCTCCCTCTCTTGGCTCTTTTTCTCGAGCCATTTAGCTGCAAGCTTTTTTTGGCATTTCGAGGAACCACCCTGATGGAATCATTCCACTGACGCACAATCAAGTCTGCAGGTCGCTAGAAGAGAACCTCACAGTACTTATCTATGCGACCCATGATGCCGCATATATAATAGAAGTTCCCGAGGCGCTCTTATCTAAATTTGCATGTGACCCCAACATCACAATGCGGTCGAACCTTCTTTTCACGGCACAACAGGTTACGAACATCGAGCTCTACCTGAATACGCATATAGGGATATGCCTAAGATATTTTTTTGAACAATTCGAATCATATGCAAGATACTGGTCAGCGAAGTCGCCGAGGACTCTACCTATATCCTTCGAGAAACATCCAAATGACAGTTCGTGCACTTGGATCTAAAAGGGGACGAGATTGAAGGGGACATATTTCGTGTCCTTTCCAGCTTGGATTTAATGCAGGATCACAAGACTACCGTCATAGTTCCATGGACCGTCTACCATAATCCAACAGGAATATAGAAGAAATTATAAACAAAATTACAACACATGAACAAATGGCCAAAATTTAATTATATCTAAATAATGAAATTGTCAAAAAAGTATAGACATAAAGTTAGGATGAGTTTTGTGTTGTTTTGTAATTTGTAGTAGCTTTTCTTCTTTGTAACTATATAGTTCGATTTGTTGGTCTGTTCAGTTGTTTCCTTTCCGATGCTGCAAGGTTGCGGCTTCTTGCGTTATCTTTATGAATAAAATTATTCATCAAAAACAATTGTCAAACAACATCCTAGAACACCTAGGATTCGTATAATCTAAAAAAGAGTTTACCTACTCATTATGGTAAAGGAAAACACAGAAACAAAAAACAAACCTATTGAGACCAGAGTTTATAAGAAATCAATCTAAAAATCTTGGATTTTATCACTGTATAGTCCTTGCCAATGGCCACTTCTCTAGAGATCTTCGTCACTTTTTTGTCAAATGTACCGAGTTTTTGGCAAGCTTGCAACGTGAAATTTTTTAGCAATAAAACCCAACATAGTGAGAATATTGTTGGCACGAGGTGGTTTTACAGAGTCAATACGTAGCAGCGGCCTCTTAACATAATTGCCCAACTACATGAATTCTTGGTTCACCCTGGACATCGATAGCTCAGTGAATCATGAGGGTGGAGCGGTAATTGGTATGGAGTGATAAGGAACACCCAAGGTGATGTTATTGTCGTTTACTCTCTAAAATCGAGATGTTTCATCATATAAGGGTGAAAATTAAAAGTATTATTGAAGACTAGGAGATTGCATGGAGGTTGGGGATTTGGAAGCTTACCATCCACTCAGACTTTCTTTGTGCAGTCTGAATCTTATGTAGTAAGGATATTTGGGACCATCAACTTGCTGCCTTTGTGTTGCAATTCCAAGAGCTTACTCGAAAGGAGTGGGAGTTTGAGCTCTTTCATGTTTCAAAAAGAAAGTTTTCTCGCTAACTACCTCGTTAATAGGGACACTTTCTCTAGCTTACAAAGGAAAAAATGTTTGTAAGGAAGGAGGCTGTCTCTAGTCCCTTTTTTATTTCCTAGGTATCAACTGTTACACCAAAAAAAAAATTATTTATTAAATGACTAAATTACCCTGTAGGGACTCGACTCAACGGGATTTCAAACACTTTATTAAAATAGATAAACCAACTACCTTATCAAAAGCGATCCAACTTAAGACAACATGAAAAGAACCAAATCTCAACATAAACACTTTCAAATGAAAATCAGACATTTAAAACCTAGTCCACCACTCCACATCCGAATCAGCTCCACTCTGCCCCTGGATCAACTTACAAATACCCTGATTGATGGTTCTGGGGTCCGTCTATCATGCTCTAAACTTAACACATATGATTTCCAACTTAACTTTATCAATAATACGCTTATTCTAACATCACCTTATTCAAACATTATCTTATTCAGACATCACCTTATTTAGACATCAACTTATTCATACATTACCTTATTTAGACATCAACTTACTCAGACATTACCTTATTTAGACATCAACTTATTTAAACATCACCTTATTTAGACATCAACTTATTTAGACATCACCTTATTCATACATCACCTTAGCTTGTCCTAAGGATCAACATATTCATTTCCTTACTATGCAACCATTACTAAGGTTGTTAATGGTTCAAGATTATAACATGACAACATAACTTGAGTCAAGAGTATAGCTAAAGGGGTTCATATTATTGAATCATCAATTAATCACCGGTGCATAGAGACATTCTTTCTGGTTATCTAACGACAACGTATTCGGGCTTAGTCACGTAGACACATAACATGAGCATCATACTAGAACATAGGGAAGGCAATAACATATCATTTTATAAGGCATCATTAATACTAGCTAAGTAGGCAAATTACATAGAGTAGTCATCTTTATGTAATCCTAACACATAGGAACTCAACATGACAAGTATACATAGTAACATAGTCTTCATCAAAGGTTGAACCTCGAATCAATTCTAAAAGAACATTGGAACATAAGGAACACATCATTGCATAAACATTGGTCACAACTAGTCATCAAATCCAGGGCACATCGGAAGATAAGGGACATATAATTACATGAACATTTATCCCAACAAGTAGTTATGACATCCAAGAAACATTGGAACATATCACAACACATCAGCACATGACAATCACTGAACATATCATACCAGGTGGTCATTATCACCAATATCACTTAGGGAACATGGGAACACGTGACATTGAATCTTATACTCATCCTTGACCTTATCTAAGGTATCTTATCACTTGAACTTGACATACTTGTACAAGACCTTATCTATGGTATCTACTTGCACTAGCTAGCGGGGCGTCCCCCAACTCAACTAACTAGTCCAACCACCCAAAAGTGAACGTGTGAGTAAGGGAGTATGTATCTGATTGTCGAAATAACTGTGAAGTTATTCCGACAACACAAGTGTCGTTTCTGTCAGAAGGGTCCTCTGGTTATGCCTCTACTTGAATTCGTCAACACGGTTTAGACTAAGCTAATTGGTTTTGAATTTTAATTACTCTAATGATAAAATTAAACTAAGAAACTAAGAGTTGATTCAAATGGAGAAATTGAGTTCTTAGAAGAGAAGAGTCACTAAGCTCAACCGCCTAAATGCATTCAAAACGAGCGAATGTGGACTTGAATTGAATAAAGCGAATCCTTCGATCACTCGTATGAATCCGCAAAGACGATCATGTACGCGGATTACCACTACTAGCTTCCCAACTAAGGTAGGAATCCCCTTAATCAGGCTAGCTAACAAACATCGAGAAGTTCTACAAAGTGATAGGGTGTTCTACCAGAATTAAAAGAAATCACGAGTAATTGGAAATAGCGTTAACTTGGTCCATCAACGCTTAAACTACTGATAACTACACCCAACTTGGTCCATTGGGTGCAAACCAGAGCGCTCACCAATTACAAGATGACTAATGTTAAAATCGGAAGAAACACAAAAGGTAGTATTAGGTTATCGGTTTACCCCACCGATAACTTATTCTATCCTCGATTGTCAATCTAACGAATTCCTAAGTCTTTCACAAACAAATGATTTCATGAATTTGACCTAATTCTAGCCATAACAAGAATTAGGTTGAACACCAAACAATCAAGACAAACTTTCATTGCAATTCAATCATCCACAAACGTCGATCTTACACATTCAAGACAGCTTTCATAGCTTAATTCCTACATCTCAACCAAGAATCCCTAAGGATTTAGCTACTCATAATTCTAGAAGAAGGCAATTGAAAAGAAACTCTAATCATCATCTTGCAAAGAAATATCGGCTTGTTCTTCTTCCAATCGATGCTTTTGATTTTCTATCTTCAATCCGATCTTCAACTGAGCTTCTAATGGAAGTTTGGTGCTGGTTTTTGCAGAAGAAATTCGGGAAAAATCATGGAAAAAGAAGTTGGGAAAGTTGTCTCTCTCTTTCCTCAAAACTTCCCATTTTATAGTAGCAGCCGGATTTGGAGTGTGCATGTCGTGCACCTTCCTATACTCTCTGTTCTACGTATCATAAACCAGGGAACGAAGTGCAGGGACACACGCCGTGCATCTTCTTCAAGATCTCGCGTTGTAAAAAGGGAGGAACGGCGTGCAGGGGTGCACACCGTGCCCTTGTTTTGAGGCCGAGCTCTTGAGGTTTTTCATGACCTGCACGGCGTGCAGACCCATTGCTGCGTCATTTTCTTTCTCGACTTCCCATTCAAACTTCAATCGTTCTCCACACCATGTCCTTGGCTTAATAGCCAGATCATCTATCTCCATAGTACCTGTAGGTGACAACTACTACAAAAAAAACATCAAATGGACCGAAACGGTCCAAACGAACGGATCTATACACATGACGCCAAAACACGAAATCGTAGAGAAATGAAGTGCAAACATTGTAATAATCACTCAAAGGCATGCATAAAAGGGTAGATAACAGTTACAAATTCTAGCCTTATCAAATCCCCCACACTTGAACCTTGCTTGTCGTAAAGCAACTTTACTTTTCACACTCTACACAAACTCCAAATATGGTGAAAGCAACACAACATGCTAACAGTTCAAACCAACTTCATGATGCCAAGAATGCATTTCAGATCATCAATCCACACAGTTATAATTACCGAGTTCTCTAATCCAAATGAAGAGCAAACTTATGCATATAGTTAGTACCACTCGACACCCACCGACAAAAACATTTCCCCTATCATCTATGCTCAAAACAGATGATCCTGGCCGGGTATTTTTTCCGTCCTAAGGGAGGGAGTGCTTACTTTAAATAATGTGTTCGATTAAAAGCACTCTCTTCTTTTACAATTTAACTATACATGATATTCTAAACACATGTGAGTCAATTGAATTACTCAATTAATTGCAACTCACTTTTCAAATTTTTTGTATGGTTTTAGAGGGTATCTTTCCAAATGGGGGTAGTTGCGATCCTGATCGGGTTAAGGCTCTCATCCACATAGATCAAATTTACCCGAACCCACAACTAGGAAGAGGTGAGAAGAAAAGCCTGAAGGGACTAGCTTACAGGCGGCAGACTTAAAGTCGCCAGTGTGCTGAATGGTAATCGAACCCCCATGACAATTTTGGCACATTGACCTCTTTTGCACCTTATTCGGACCATCTAGTCATATATAACTTTAAACAACTAGAGCGAATCGATAGGGGAATTAATTGCTCACAAGTCAGTAAACTTCAAGATCGAGTAATCAAATGCATAAATCTATTCTAAAATCGTTTCGAGAAAACGGGAGGTGGCCCGAAAATAATCTATCATGCATCATATTCACCCTCAAGCAACAGTACTACGCTAAACATGTGTCCAATTTCATCCAAAATTTTGAGTTTCAGAGGGAATTTCAAATGTTGGCCGACAAGAATTCAATGAAGTAATCAATTGAATACTAGCATCCTAATTTATCCCATAATTTTCAACACTTTTCTCAAAAGAAGTCACAATAGAGACCCAAAAAGAAGGTGATACCGATGAAATGAAGATTGATGGTGAGATATGATAGAATCTTTGTTCGGGACCTTCCAACCATAACATAGACAAAGTACTAGTGATAGATGCAACCGAAGTTGTCATCCGTTATACAGGCCAAAGAGGAAAATTAAGAAAAAGAAAGAAAAATGACATAGTCTCGAAATTAAAAGAAACGCACAAAAGTCCGAGTAATGATATGTCCTAAGCGATCACTGATCCGGCAGAGGGTATAGATACCCTGGAAACTGAGGGTAAGGATCGTAATCCGGACATTGTGGTGGTGGTGAATAGGCTGGCCACGGAGGTTGGTATGTAGCTCCCGTGAAGTAACTATCTTGGTAATAGGACATGTGTCCACTCTGCCAATGCTGATGCTCGTGAATGTAAGTGATATAGTGTCCATGCTGCTGGATCCATTGGCCTTGCTGAGCCTGAGCCTCGGCAAACTGCTCGTCTCGTCGCTCATGACGAGTCCTCACATCCTTGCTCTCGGCGACATAATCTTGGAAGTCCGGGTGAAGTCCTCGCACCTTGCTCTCAATCCTCTCCGTCCTCTCGTCCAGGTTATCCCAAGCAGCTCTACTACGACCGTCAAACCGATGAAAATCCTGGCTGAGGAAGATCTGACTATCGAGAACGTCACTGACGTTCATCTACAGCCCTCCAATCTATGATGCAAGCGTCTCCACAGTATCTGGGGGAAAGTCTGCTCCTTCTCCCTCTCTGACATCTGACCCTTCTTCCACTATCTTAGCCAGCAGGTTCTGGACTCCATACTCCTTGAGAGTTCGAACTGTGATGCGGATCCTCCCCGAAGGAGTCCATTAATCCAAGCCTTCGCACCAGCCGTGCGATATAGCTTCCCCCAAACATAACTCCAACTCCCTTTTGCTCGAACAAGTTTACGACCAAGTCCCCTAGATAGACCTTCACTTCGTTCTCAAGGCAGTAGAAAAGCCACAACTTTGTGGTGTTCACTACTCCTCCGCTGCTGGACTGCTTCCAAGCGGTGATGATCCGACTGAAAATGAGAATGCCTCCCCCCTCTTGAGTTGAGGTGTACCTCGATATCTTCAATGTGGAGTAGAACTTTCTGGTGGCATGCGGAAGCCATTGATGATCGAGTCGAACCAGCGGCCAAATACCCGCTCTCTGGCAGTATGCCATCAGCCAAGTGCTACACCCTTTCTGCATGAAACTCTGGAAGTCGAGATGTCCTTGTGGTGAAGTCGTCCAAGTCCGATACACTCCGTATCAGCGGGAAAACTCACTTACTGGCCAAAGTCAAAGATTGTCTGCTCCACCTCTGGACTCGGTAGAGCAGTAGCAGCAAGAATCGGAATAGGGTTTGATGGCGTCTCTCGGTGAAAAGCCCCCTGAGAACGGCAAGGGTTAGCCAAAGACGAAGCTCCACCTCATTGTGGATGGCTGGAAACAGAAGCCCGTGGTGGAGATGATGGTGGACTAGTCCTAGCAAACGAAGGCTCTATGAAAGGGGATGGTCACGTCCTTTTCGCAGTGCCGGTAACTTTTCCTAGATTTATGGCGGGAGTCTTCTTTATATACATCCTGCACCACTGTCATTAACAAACAAAAGTCGCACAAAATTGCATGTCGATTAATATCCCAACATCCCCAAATATGAGAACATACCCCCCACACTTAAAGTGGTCACGTCCTCGTGAAATGAAAAACAATACGAGGCATAAGACATATCATGAAGGTAAGCACAACGAGTATTCACCAACTGCAATTATCCCACAATAGGCGACCATAACATTCAACACTAGTGACACAATCTCCAACACAAGATAAGCAATATAATGAGCAATGAAAAATAAGTGCACCTAGTATAAGAACAATTGCCAAGAACAACAACCATAGCAACACAAAAGGGAGCAATCGGGCATGAAATAGGCATAAGAAGTCCTCAACAAGGCATATGAAACACAACGAAAACAAGAACTTCTTAAAATTTCAGAATTTCAAAATTGGGGTCGAACTCGAAAATTCAACCTTTATTGAAAATCCAAAATTTCAAGCGAAACACAAGTAACATGGCATAAGGAACATTCTAGACAAACAAGTTCACTACCTACAACGCAATGTTCACACGACATCTATCCAATTGACCCAATTTCAGAAAAATCATATTTTGACCTAAAAAGTTGAACACTAACCGAAATTGGGGGAAATCGAAATTAATTGTTGGAGAACAAAATTAGGCAACCACTGAGTTGAGGAAGACCAACGAGAAACCTTAAATCGCCCGAATTGACATGGAATTGAAGATCTTGCCATATCGGTGAAGAAAAGGGGGTGTTTCGGATTCCAAACAGGGTGCACGCCATTCCCCGTTTTGATACACGCAAGTCTCGGGCATTTGTGAGCAGCACGACATGCAGGTGCGCACGCCGTTTCTTGTTTTGGGGTACGCGGGTCTCAGCTGGTTTTTGGGAACACGACGTGCAACTCCGCACGTCGTTCCCTGCTTTAATCGATGCTGGTTATGGGGCTGTTTATCTCTACACGGCGTGCAGGTGCGTACGTCGTTCCTCAACTTCTACGGCAGGCTGTTTTTTCAACAACATTTTCTTTCAATTTCCAGCATTTTCAGCATTCAACAACCAACAAGTATAGCTCTCCTAGAGTTCGATTAGCATCAAATAATCACCAAGGACACGATCAATGACTCAAGACTCTACTCAAACACAAGATTCAAACTAAACACACATCAAACGACTCACTACTTATCAACTAAGGTTTTTCATTCACTATTCTATCAATGGATATGCAAGGGGTGCCTCCCAAGAGCGCTTCTTTATCGTCGTTAGCTAGACGACATCCAACGAACAATTCAAAGTGGGAAACAATCCACCTCGTCGATCACACCTACGATGTCACCGACTCAATAGAGTTTCAAACTATAACCGCTCACTTTGAAATGTTCAGAGGAGGGTGATGCGGTTACCTCAATAGTCCCATAAGGGAAGACCTTTGTCACGGTGAATGGTCCATTCAATCGGGATTGCAACTTTCCGGAAACAACCTGATCCTCGAGTTGAAAAGGAGGACGAGGTCTCCTTCCTTCAACTCCTTGATAGTCCATAAGCGGGAATCGTGATATTTTTTGCTTCGCTCCTTGTATAACCTAGTGCTCTCATAGGAATGATGACGGAGTTCCTCCAGCTCATGTATCTGAAAAGTACGATGTTCCCCTGCCGCACTAGCATCTAAGGTGAGAAACTTTAAACCCCAGTAAGCTCGATACTCAAGTTCGACTGGTAGATGACAAGATTTACCATAGACGAGCCTATAGGGAGTGGTCCCTATAGGTGTCTTATACGCGGGTGGTATGCCCAAAGAGCATCATCAAGCTTACTTGGCCAATATTTATTCGATTGATCGACGGACTTTTGGAGAATACGTTTGAGCTCTCAGTTCGTTACCTCACCTTGCCCACTAGTCTGAGGGTGATAGGCAGTAAACAACCGGTCTGTGACAAAAAAACGGTGGCACACCCGGTCGAACTGACCCTGAAAGTGGGTGCCCCTATCACTAATGATCGCACGAGGTGTTCCAAACCGAGAAAACAACTTAATCAAAAATTTCCTACGGTTCTAGGATCATTAGTGGGAAGAGCCACGGTCTCTGCCCACTTAGAAACATAGTCAACTGCGACAAAGATATACTTGAGCCCACTTAGAAACACAGTCAACTGCGACAAGTCTATCACCCAAACATCAAAGATTTCACATCCATGGTTATTATTTTGGGGCATCTCATATCGGTTAGAAATATTCTCAGTTCTCTGACATTGATCACATGATTTCACAGTCAAAACTATCCTTATAAACATCATGCCAATAGACACCATAGTCAAATACCTTCCGGGTCGTGCGGTCTGCACCGAGATGTACTCCGATTGGCCCGGCGTGGCAGTGCTTGAGGATGGAGGGAGTCTCGTCATATGGCACACATCGTTGAATCATCTAATCTGCACCCCCTACGAAAGAGATACAGATCATCCCAGAAGTATTTCTTCATATATGTCACAATCTTCCTCTTTCCCTGTGGTGTGACGTCCTTTGGGAAGGATCCAGTGGCAAGGTAGTTTGCTATGTCAGCAAACCATGATCCTTCCACAACGTGGACAACGATCATGAAGAGTCTCTCATCTAGGAAGCATTCCTGAATGGAAATTCCATCTGACTTTCGTACCTCTTCTTTCATCAATCGGGAAAGGTGGTATGCAGCAACCTTCTCGGAGTCCTTCTTGTCCTCAATCTCTAGGTCAAACTCTTGCAACAACAAGATCCATCGGACAAAGCGTGGTTTAGCATCTGACTTTCTCATCAAGTACCTGATAGCCGCGTGGTCGGTGAAAATCACAGTGTGAGAGAGCACCAGGTAGAATCAGAACTTGTCAACCGCGAAAACCACAGCTAGCAGCTTTTTCTCTGTGGTGGTGTAGTTCTTCTGAGCATCGTTTAGAGATTTGCTGGCATAGTAGATAGGGTGAAATTTGTTACCCTTTCTTTGTCCCAAAACAGCTCCTAAAGCAAAATCACTGGCATTGCACATCAGCTCATACGGAAGAGACCAATCAGAGAAAGTGAGGATCGGCACACTTGTGAGATTTTCTTTAAGTAGCTCAAAAGAACGTCAGCACTCATCTGTGATGGTGAACGCAGCATCTTTGTCCAAAAGGCGGTTCAAACGTGTTGCTATCTTAGAGAAGTCTTTGATAAATCGGCGGTAGAATCCCGTATCGCCCAAGAAACTCCGCACCCCTTTGACAGAAGAAGGAAGTGGAAGATCTGCAATCATCTCCAGCTTTGCTTTATCCACTTCAATCTATTTACCTGATACCTTGTGTCCAAGTACAATTTACTCACGCACCATAAAATTGAATTTTTCCCAACTCAAGGCTAAGTTGGTTTCTTCGCATCGCTGTAACACTCGTTTTAAGTTCTGCAAGCAATGATCAAAGGAATCCCCATACACTGAGAAATCATCCATATAGACCTCCATAATGTCTTCCATCATATCAGCAAATATTGCCAGCATACATCTCTGAAAAGTGGCGGGGCGTTACACAATCCAAACGGCATCCTTATGTATGCAAAGGTGTCGAAAGAACAAGTGAACGTCGTCTTTTCCCGATCCTCCGGAGCTATTCGGACCTGAAAGTATCCCAACATCCCATCCAAGAAACAGAAATACTCGTGACCAGCGAGACGTTCGAGCATCTAATCCATGAACGTGAGCGGAAAATGATCTTTTCTTATGGCGTCATTCAATCTCCTATAACCAATACAGACTCTGAACCCGGTAACAATATGGGTGGAGATGAGTTCCTTCTTCTCATTCTCAACCACTGTGAAGCCTCCTGTCTTCGAGACCACGTGAACCGGACTAACCCATTCACGGTCTGAAATGGGGTAGATAATGCCAGCACCCATCAGTTTCACAACTTCCTTCTTTACTACCTCTTTCAATTTTGAATTTTGTCTCCGTTGAGGCTGAACCACCAGATGGAAGTTCTGTTCCATCAAAATCTTATGCGTGCAAAAGGTGGGGCTGATGCCCTTGATATATAAAATTTGCCACGCAATCACTTCCTTATGATGTCGGAGAAGATTTACCAATCTTTCTTTTTGGCCCGTTGTGAGAGATGAGTTGATTATGACCGGCAGTTTGGAGCCTTCCGCGAGGAACGCGTACTCCAAATGAGCTGCAAGCGGTTTGAGCTCGAGCTCGGGCGGCTCCTCGTACGATATCCTCTTAATCGTAGATACTCCCTTGAGCCGAGTAACTTTTGTTTGACCTTCAGGGTGTTCTATGTCGAAACCCTGTTCGTCATGTGATTCCTTCAGCAATTGATTACTCAAGGACGAATCCAACGCATCTAGAACAAACAAATCATTAACCTGAAAAATCGAAACAATGGCATCTACATCATCAAATTCAACCTCATCAAAATCGATATCATCTTGAGCATGAGTAAATTTCATACACTTAGTGAAATTGAAGGTAGTATGTTCCTTGTCAACACGCAAGGTGAAAGTTCCCTCGAGTACATCAATGATTGCCTTAGATGTATTAAGGAGAGGTCTACCTAAAATAAGAGATAAGTTTGTATCTCCGATATCGACCACCACAAAGTCAACTAAGAACACAAAATTTCCAATTCAAACATAGACATCTTCTACCACTCCCTAGTCAGTTTCAGTTCATTTAGGTCTAGTGCTCTATACACAGAATATGGCATTACATTTATACTAGCACTTAAATCAGATAAACCTTTCTCAATGTCTAATTCACTGATTCTACAAGGGATATGAAAACTACCCGGATCCTTGAGTTTGGTCGGAATGAATGTGGAGACTATTGCTGAACATTGCTCGTTGAGGGTGACATTGGGCGCTTCCGTGAGCTTCCTCTTGTTGGTGAAGATCTCCTTTAAAAATCTTGCATACATCGGTATCTTGGCAATCGCTTTAGTAAAGGGAAGGGTGAGTTGTATTCCCCTTAGCATCTACACAAACAGGGCAAAACTCCTGCCTCGAGAATCCTCTTCAAACCTGTTGGGATATGGGGCCTTTGGCTTGTAAGGTAGCAAAATTGGTTTTGAGGTAGAGCTAGCTCCATTAGTCTTTGCTAGCCTCTTTCCCACGAGATGAGAGAGCATTTCTTCTTCAGCCCCTTTGTCTCCGTTTTCACTATCATTAGTTGCATTCTCGTCCGCTAACTCATTTTCAATGATTCCTTCATCTTCAACAACCAACTTTGGAGGAACCGCTATGGGAGGCTTTACTATTGTGGGAATAGGATTTATTTGTTTCCCACTCCTAGTAGTGATGGTCTTCAATTCAACATAATCACCCTTGGAATTTTTCTCAGTATTCCTAGGTAAGGTACTTGGTTGTCGAATGGAGAGGAGGCGTTCCATTTAAGCTCCCAACTTGTTGATTGAAGTTTGTTGATTCTGAATGAAAGTTTGTTGGTTCTGAAGGAGTTGAAGTAGCATGACATTGTTGTCTGTCGGAGGTGTTGCTGAGGAAGAAGATCGAACTTGAGGTGCAGCTGCTGATGAAAACCCGGGAGGAGATACTTGAAACCCCAGCTGCTTGAAACCTTATTGTTGTCCCTGGGTGGGTAACCCCTCTGATTTTCCTAACGGTAGCCTTGATTTTCTTGGAACCATTGGTTGTACCAGGAATTTGGTTGTCGTGGAGGTCTTTATCCTTGAGGAGCTATCTATGGCGGGTTAGGAACTTGCCCTTGAGGTTCCGAACCTTATTGGTAATTCCGGTAGCCTTGATTATTCCGTGGATAGTTGTAGTATCAACCTTGGTTGGGTCGGAAGTTATTTTTATAACCACCTGCATTGTACCCAACCTGTAGATTCTGACCCCTTTGGACATAGTCCACCTGCTCAAAATTCTCCACATCTTCTTCAGAGCTTCTTCCCGAAAAGAGTTGACATGTGGACACATCATGTCCTTCATGTCTATAACCCTCGCAATAATACAATATCACTACCTTCCGAGGTTGAGGTTTGTGAGGTGGTGCTGCTTCTTTGACTGGTGCCTTGGACAAGGCCATGCTGTTCATCTGATGCACCAATTCACCAATCTTGAAATGGAGGATATGTAGAGATTGGTGGGAGTTGTCATTGAGGGCTTGATGGGGCGTGCTTAATGATGGCGGAGCAACTGAGGCCTGTAAGCTCCTCGGTGCATGTTGACGCGCCCAACTCTTAGTCTTGATAGACATTTCCCTAAATAGCTGCAGACACCTTGCTGAAGTAAGCGACTTTAAATCACTATCAGCAGCTTGGTTGATCATTCGCGTGTTCTCATAATCAAGAGCACGCGCGAAAATATCTGCTAGAGTCCACTCCTCCATGTTGTGACGAGGGCAGGAGTACAACCATGCTTGTAAACGGTCCCAAGTCTCCTGATAAAGCTCTACATATCTCTACTGGAAATTACTGATTTGCGCCCTGATTGCATCTGTCTTGTAGGGCGGAAAGGACTCTTATACGAATGCTTTAGCCAAAGCATCCCACGTCCTGAACGAGTTGATCGGTTGGTTGTCCAACCAAACTTTGGCCTTCCCTTGGAGCGAGAAGGAGAAAAGCCTCATGGGAACCACATCCGCATGGACCGCGTTGAACTTCATGAGCTCTACGATCTCGATGAAGTGTCTTAGATGCTGACTCGGACACTCGTGATCGTTGCCTGAATAAGGTCGCTACTGCACCATCTGGACATATGGGGTCTTTACCTCAAAATTTCGATTGTCAACCAGCAGATGAACTATGCTCGAACCAATGCCTGTGAGTGTGGGTTTAGCATAGTCCCCAAGTGTGCGTGCTGCTTCTCCAATTATGATGGGTTCCCTGAAATATGCTTCTTCGCTTGAAGAATTATAATGAGAAGAAACTGATAGTGATGAGGAGTTCGATGAGAGTGGTGAATGAGGTGGTGAAGGAGCTGGTAGCATAATCTCTAAGTTGAGGATGGGTTGATGTGGAGGAGAGACCACGAGTCGAGGCAGTGTGAGATTGATTTCAGATTTCGAAGTCATTGCTCACGGATTCGGCTAGACTGTCTCATAAACTACACCCAAACTCTTGCACATCCAAAAATAACACACCAAAGTGAAATCCAAACAAACAACAAAAAGACGAGAAAACAAAAATAAAATGGAGTCGAATGCCTAAATCGACGCCGACTAAGTCCTTTCGAAGGAAAGAGAGAAGTTCCCAACAACGCAAAAACTTGATCGCCGAAGTAACTGCGAAGTTATTCCGACCACACAAGTGTAGTTTGTGTCCGAAGGGTTCTCTTGTTATGTCCCTACTCTAATTCGTTAACACGGTTTAGACAAAACTAATTGGTTTTGAATTTTAATTACTGTAATGATTAAATTAAACTAAGAAATTAAGAGTTGATTCAAATGGAGAAATTAAGTTCTTGGAAGAGAAGAGTCACTAAACTCAACCGCCTAAATCACATAAGGTAACCACTTAATAAATCGAGTAATTTAATAACATAGCCTAACATAACAGAGTCACTTAACCATCACATGAATTACCAAACATAAGGTAGTTACTTAATCATGAAATCATTGACATAAACATAAATGCATCAATCACGCAATATCATAACATAACATATCACTCAATCACCAAGTTACAGCATGGAAGCATGTGCATCAATTAATGAAAACTTATTTTAATGCAATGATAAGATTTTACTTGCTTAAACCATCCACCTTGAAAAGTGAAGCACTGAGGGTCACATAAAGAAGGCTGAGATTTAAGCTGCAAAGTAAATACGGCTCAGAGAACTTGATTTCAACAATATAGGTATTAGAATCATACTTTGTTAGAAATAAGAAGATCAGAGTGATGACTCGAAGTATCCGGAGTTTATCTCAACGATAAAAGTGATAAGGCAGAACTAAGTTTTTATGATCCTCGTTACTTTTTACTATTAATCACTTACAACGATAGAATCAATTTACGAAGTTATGGGTCTAGTATTTATCCTCAAGATCCTTTCATAGCATACCAGGATCAATTACGGTTAACACTCAGCATTTAAATAGCTTTTATAAACATTTTGGGTCAAAATGTCATAATCCCAAAGTTTGGAGTCACGGTAGGTTCATATGATTCGCTATTAACCAATTTGTCAACATTTTAAAGTATTGTTTAACGCTAGAAATTTCAGACACTTAAATGACTGGACCTGGCCTCAAGAAGTCTACTGACTAAACTTCAATCACTAGAACTTCAGGCACCGTCACATTATTTCTTCCAGTTGTCTTCCCCAAATAACAAAAATCCCAATCCTAGAATCTGGTGATCGGAGTTTGACTCCGGCGAGTCCAATACCACTCCAAATCTTCATGAAACCTCTAATTAGCTTAGGGGAAACACTCCTCACCTGATGTCAAGGCTAAGGAGGTGATTAGGTGGTCTTGATTGACTTTGGATGTCCAAGTTGAAGAGGAGGTGGCGACAACTCTGGCAGAACTCGAATCTGGCAATGGAGGGTTATATAGGTCTAGTTAAGCTTCTGGAAAGTGACAATGAAGAAAGAGGAAGGCAAAAAATGCATATGATGATCCTTACCTAGCTGTTAGTGAGTTTATGGGTCCTCTATCGAAACTTGGTCGTCGTCTAATGGTTCACCGGTCAAAACACACAAAACTGAAGAAGAAATAGTGGCTTCAGTCGCGGAACATGATGGGATCATGAAATTGAAAAGGGAGCACGACCTACTTACCTACTAGGAGGAGCTACAGGTCACCGATGCTTCGTCAGAGTAGTTCGTTGGAAATAGAGGGGAGAGTATGGAGGTCAATTTATGGGGATTTTGGAGCCCCAATCGGTTGCAAATGAATGGGGGAATGTAGGGTTTCGATTTTGGAATAAAGAGAGGTTTAAATAATGAGAAGAGATGATTCAATTGCTGCAATTGAATGGTGGCGATTCCGTCGTACTATTCATGAGCAGGTTCAGCTTTGTCAGCTCCAATCAACGTCCAACGCGTGGGCTTCCCAAAACGGTGTCGTTTAGTTTACTAAAAGAAGGGGAAAAGAAGGAAAATGGGAGTGGAGGTGTGAATCGAACTCTGGACCTCTTGTTTAGAGATTCAACAACTTGGCCATTGTGCTACAGGTCATTTTGTGGAGCTTTTAAATTCTGATGAGGCACCAATCTAATTCCACAAAATGAATCCCGGTGATTTTGAAAGTTAACCGTTCATCGAGTATGCTACGTTATCATGTCAACATGAATTGAATTAGCTACTGGTGAACGGATTTTACTTATTATTAAAATAAACTGGTTAATCAATTAATCAAGTCGAATCTCCCTAGGGTCTCTTTAAGTATCTTACTAGAAGTTGTAATTAGCACTAATCGATGTAACAAGTAGTGCCAAATAGTCAAAACGAAAAATGAAATTTCTTAAAAGTAAAGGGGTTGCAAGACTACACGATATAAGTTTAAGACAATCAAAGATGAAACTGTTTAGACTTCATATCCCCCTAGGCAATTCTAATTCACAAATGACAGACAAATTCCACGATTTAAATGAAACAGGATAGATGCATTACACTGTCGCAATTCTTCTCTAATCAAATCATGCCCTTTCGGGTCTATGAATTTGCTATCTATCTAGTATTCTAGTCCGCTCTTTCGAGACAAAGATCTAAAACCCGCTAGCCAATTTACTAATTTAGAATTTCTCACATGATGGGCTAGTTCATTCGGCCCCGGATGAGGGTTAACGTCTAACCTAGTTATTTGATTTTGGTGTTCTAGATAAGCAAACTCTCGTGAGTCTAAGACAAATCTAACATAGATTTAATTCAAGTTGATCATGCAAGAGAAAATCGAAAACGAAATCAAATATGCAATGAAATCCATCCAACTCGCATAAATCGTCAAATGTATCAAATCAATCATACATAGGAATTAACCTAGGGTTCATCTAATCTAAGTAAGAGAAGTTTAGCCACTCATAATCTTGATAGACAAATCAGAATAAGAAGAAAAACACATTGATTCTAGGTTTACACAAAGAATTATGAAAAACCTAATTTTTCCGATCTTCCCAAAGAACTTTATTTGTCGGCTTGATTACTTCGCCGATTCCGAGCTCCTTGAAGTTGCCTTTAGTTGCTCTCAAATATCTCTTTAAAGCTCTCAATTTCGCCCGAGAAGTCTGTCTTCGAATGAGGGATAACTTGGGTATTTATATAGTGTATTCCCAATTGGAGAAGAAAAATTGCTGAGAAAGCCCGCCTAGAGGAGGAACACGTCGTGTTCCTTGGGAAACGCCGTGTTCTTAAAGAAAGCAGGCGTGCTCTCTAAAAATCTCTTCACGGTCCGAAAGGTCCAGAGAAAAGGACATGGCCGTGTTCCTCTGTCGTGCCCCAAGGGACACACCGTGTTCTCTAGGAACATGTCATGTTCCCCTTGAATTTCAGCAATCATCCGCTCCGAGCACCTTAAATTTTCTGTCTTAGTTCTCGATTGTCCCCAAACATTGTTTATCGCCTGAACTTTGTGATTTATTCATTCTTTGATGCATTTAGCTCCTCTTTGCACGTCATACAGTTTCAAATAGCGCCCAGACGTTGCTGTATACCTGAAATCGATCAAAAGCACTACGAAACAACATCAAGTGGACCCCGAACGGGTCTGAGACACTAAATCAAGATAGAAGTTAGAAATGCACGAAACCCCCTAAACTTCTACCCAAAACTATACTAATATGCATGAAATGTTCCTTAAACGAGGGCGATGAACACCAAAATCGAGTGTCATCATATACCCCCACACTTAAGCTTTACTTGTCCTCAAGAAAAAGGCTGATAGATGTCATGGAACACATCAACAATCAAATTAACTATTTAACGAAGTAGAAAAAATCGATAATCCTCAATGTACCCCTAAATTTTCTTAATAGACAAATGAACCTTTAAAAAAACCAAAATAAGATGTAAAGGCTTCACAAGAAGTTCCCCAACTTGCCAACATCATCATACACGTTACATCAACCATCTAGACTTACTCTCAAGGGAATTAAGCTCAAAGATGAAATCAATAATTAACTCACTCATAGTGTTTCAAGGACAGTGTTTATGCACTCATCATCATCTCTGAAGTGCGCTTCCAACACTTTCACATCAACCTCCTTCTGCTCATCACATCAAGGCACTTCAAAGACTAATTCATAGGTCTTTTATACGGCTTTGTAATGTGGACAAAACGAGAAGAAAAGGTGAAATGACTTTGGTTGTGAATGTACATAGTGGCGAACGACTCAATCTACTCTAATATGGAGTTAAGTTATTACTTACAAAAAAACATTATGCAAGGATCTAATTCAACAAAGAGCTTCAAACTAGCTCATCTATCCTTTATGCAAAAACTACTATTTTTAGCTTTTGTGCTCGTTTATTCAACTAACTCGAGACCTTTTGATCATCTTTTTTATTTTTCGATTTTTCTTATCTCGAGACTGGATTTTTTACTTATCTCCTTCCTTTTTTTCAGATTTTCACCATTTTTTTTCTTTTCTCATTTTTCGAGATTCTACATAAATATCAACAATGAACAAGGTAAACTAAATACTCCTATATTTTCAAAATATAATAACTTTGACTCCTAGACTCGATTGAGTTACATACCACTATTGTACATATGATCAAATGAAGGTTTGAAAGAAAGAGAATACAATATTATGGGGGTTATGAAAAAGGCTTTTTGGGTATGATTGGGTTATCTAGGGGAAAAAAGTAAGGACATGATGGATATTTTCGGTGGAGCTTTTTTAAGTGCCTCTATCATTTTATTACATTAGTGTCAGGCTAATTCAGAGCGGTATCATGAAAGTATAGGATTAACAACAAAAAGAGAAGACCACTCAAATTATTATTTTTTTCAGAATAAATCTAGTAGTGAAGCAGATAATCTATACTACAAATCGCATTGTTTTGCTGGATGGTAATTCAGTAACATGCATGCCTAGTCACATCAAGATGGAGAGTCCGTGCTACTTTAACCACATCAAAGTAACTCTAAAGAACGAATCAATAGATTTTGATCACAGGCCTACAATCCTATCAAATCTAGGTTCACAAGTAAATAAGCAATTCAAGTGCATAAATCACAGGGAAACCTTCTGAGCATGTCAAGTAATTGATTCAAACATGGTTCTAACACTCTTGAGATTTGGACTAGTATGCAAGATGAAAAAATATCCATAAAGATTCGCTAACAAAAATCCTATGAAACTCACCTCCACAATTAGTTTGGATAGTGTCCTCACTGAACGAAACGGAAAGATTGCATAGGAATACCTGGAAGCCGTGAGCAACCGAAGAGGCAAGAATCATGATCCATTGAAACTCAAACTCGACGACCAACTAACTCCTGAAACTCACTCAAACACACACACACAAAACCAAAAATAAAAGTAAAAAAGGAACTAGGACAAGTGTCCAAGTCCCCTACACATGTAATTTGACTAAAATAAAATGCAAAAGACTGACTCCATACATGGGTTGCCTCCCATGCAGCGCTCTTTCTTTAATGTCTTTGAGCTAGACGATACCTGACTCATTACGTTGGGGCAACCCAACTTAGAACTTATCTGCTCCACTACGAAGTAGCCACTTTCTCTTTCCAACAAAAAGAAGTACCACTGTACCATCATCTCTAACACTAGTGACTTCAAACGGTCCGAACCATTCATTTTTTACTAGATTATCATCAGGGGGCTTTGTTGGTTGCCTCGTCTCTCCACATTTCCCCTTTTAATTGGTGGAGATCATCTCTCGATTAATCTGTTTCTTTAGGATCACTTTCTGCTCAAAATATGGGTCAGTAGGTAAAGTAGAATCGAGAGTGACGACATTCACTTTAGCAAGGTGTGTTTCATTCATTTTAAACTTAGAGGATGCAATCATGCTCGAGGTGGGACTATATATCTCAAGTAAAATCTTCTCTCCTCCCATCCTCAAAGTCATCTGTCTTGCCTGCACATCTATGATGAAAAGAGTTTTATTATCCTCTATGATATCATCCATTACCACAAAATCAACAGGGGACTAGCTAGCATGCACATTCACTAGCACATTCTCTACCATCCCTAGAGGCCGCTTAACAGACCTATTAGCAAATTGGACATTCATATCGATCAAAATTAACGTAGATAGTTCAAAATGCTTAAATAGGGGATATGGCATGATGTTAATACTAGCACCTAAATCAGCTAATGCTCTATCAACATGATGATCTGAAAGTCTAAGAAAGGTAAAAATAAGGATAAATCTGGCTATGATGATCTTAAGTTTAAGGTTAGTAAAAGTGATCACAATGCTAAGGATTGTCACCAACGTGCTAAAGATAACAAAGAAGAAGATGGTTCCTCTATTATTCTTGAAAATCCTGAAATGCTTATGGTGGTTTCTAAGTCAACTTGCATTGAATGGATTCTAGACTCGGGGTGCGATATACATGCAACCCCTTCTTTAGAACTTTTCACCATCCTATCAAAATGTAATGGTGGGGAAGTTATGCTTGGAAATCACACATCCCTTAAAATCATGGAGATAAGAAATGTCCCTATGATAATGCATGATGGTGTAACCAAGTTTATTCAAAATGTTAGATGAAGCCTTTCTCTTAGAAGAAATTTAGAAGAAATTTGTTATCTGAGTCTATGTCTAACAACATGGGCAACCACATTGTCACTCAAAATGGCATCAAGGATGTTGTTAAGAATGACATTGTGATGATGCGTAGCATCAATCGTGATGGTCTCTACCATGTAGTTGGATCCCATGAGTTGAATTTCTATGAATATTAAAGAACATTCAACATGGAGATTCGTCCTACACCAAACTGTGGCACTCTAGGCTTGGTCACATTTGTAAGATCGGTTTGTCTCACTTGTTTAAAACCGGATTGCTTGAAAAACACCCTTGTGATCGAAAAGACTCTTGTGATCTAAAATGCTGTGAAGATTGTGTTTCTGGTAAAACGTCCAGACATAATTTTGGTAAGTCTAAGTTTGTTGCAAAACCGACCTAGGAATACATATATTTTGATCTCTTGGGTCTTGCTCAGATTGAGACGATAGGAGGACGAAAATATTTATTTTTTCTTATCGATCATTACTCCGGGAAGGTACAGGTGATCCTTTTAAGGGCTAACAGTGATGCTTTTGAAGCTTTTAAAACACAGAGAACCTCTGTTGAAACTCATGTAGAAAACAATATCAAATGTCTTAGAACAGACAATGGTCTTGAGTTTTTTAACACTGAGTTTAACACCTTCAATGATGATCATGGTATTCGATCAAATCTAACGGTTCCTGGTACCCCTCACCAGAATGGTACTGCCGAGAGGATGAATGGTACCCTTCTTGAGAAGGTCTGGTGTATGTTGATTAGTGTTGGGATAAGATCGTCACTGTGGGAGAGGCAATGGTTACAACTTCCTACCTCATAAACTGATATCCATCCTCATCCATAAGCTTTACTCTCTGGAAATGTGGTCAGGTTCAAAATCGATTCTAAGCCACTAAGGCCTTTAGTTGCACTGCTTATTCCCAAATTTCTCAAGGAAAGCTAAACCTCATGGCTAAAAATGTGTAATGTTGGAATATCTTGGGGGAGTTAAAGCCTATAAGCTCTTGGTTATCCAACTAGGAGGTTACAAGGTGATTATAGCTCGTGATGTGACCTTTGCTGAGACTGATTTCTCTTTTAAGGGAACTCTAACCCCTCCCGCTAAATATGCTAGCTAGACAAAATCGATTGATTTATGTCATACATGTTACTTCTTTCATCCTCCACCATAACCTGATGATGGTGAGGAAGAATTTGATATTGGACATTCGATAATCATGGATGACCGGTATAACTTTGACATCTCTCTGCACAGCTCACCTCAAGCATCTCATCAAGCAGGTGGGGAAAGTTGTGAATTTGTTGTTGTTCTCTCTTCTTTGGTAACATCTGATCCTCACTCTCCTCAATTTGACTCTGGATTTAATATGAATGGGAATGTTAGTCAAAATCAAAACAGTAATTTGTCTAATTTTCAGCTTGTTAGAGATAGAGAACCTTGGATTAAAATACTTAATAGGAGATTTAATGTCGATGTTGTTGAGATTGCTGATGTGATAAATGTATAGAATGTTTTGAACTTTTATATTTGTGCTTTTGAGCTTATCGTAGACCATGTTCCTGAAATCTTTGATGAGGGCATACAATGCCCTAAGTTTAATGAGTGGCTTAGAGAAGTGCATGAGGTAGACTAATCCATGCATGCTAATAGAACTTACAATTTAGTTAAACCTCTTATGTGCACCTCATTGATAGTAAATGGATCTATAGGGTCAAGGAGGGCTATGGTTCTCTTGATCCCCCTAGATAAAAGTCTAAAACTTGTTGCCAAGGGTTTCACTTAAAAAAGGGCATCAATTATGATGATATCTTTGCTCATTTTGTGAAATATAAAACCCTTAGAATTTACTAGCCATGAATGTTGTGTCTGATTGGGAATTAGAAAAAATGTATGTCAAAACTACTTTTGTACATGGTGATCTCAAAGAGTTCATGTGTATGAAGCAACATGAGGCAGTCAAAACTTGATCATGTTTGTCTATTGAAAAAATCATTTTATGGCTTAAAATCCTCAATGAAATATTAAGTTTGATACTTGCATGAGAATCTTAGGATTCATTCGTAACAAAATCAATCCTTGTCTCTATTTCAAAAATGATGGTTCCAAGTCTTCTATGTATGTCCTGCTTTATATAGATGATAGTTTATTAATAAGCTCTAGCATTCATATCATTTCTGGCATTAAAAATTATTTGAAAATGAACTTTGATAGAAAGACCTTGGTTCTCCTAAGAAGATCTTAGGGATTAACATTGTTCATAATAGAAAAAGGAGATTGATTCATTAGTCTCAAACTAACTATTTGAATAAGGTCCTTATGATCGGTTTGCTATGTCTAATTCTAAGCCTTCTCTTGTTCCACTGGGAGCTCACTTGGATCTTTCAAAAGATCAAATTCCAAGCTCTCAACAGGAATGTGAGAAGATGGCTAGTGTCCCTTTTGTAGCATCTATAGTATCAGTGATGCATATGTCATGCTCTATACTAGACCTGGCCTTGCTTTTTTCATTAGTGTCTTGACTAGATTCATGTCTAATCCTGGTGACCCTCACTGGATGGCCGTGACTTGTTACATAAATGGGACCAAACGCTTTGGTTTAGATTATACTGAGCATACCTCTCAAAATGATCCTATTGGTGATGTTGATTCCAACTTTGCTAGTAATAAAGATACTAGAAAGTCCACTGCCTGCTATGAATTCTCTTGGGTAGGAAGTTGTGTTTCCTGGAAGTCACAACAACAATCAATCGTTGCTCTGTCTTCCATGGAAGCAGAATGCATCACTGCTGCTGATGCCTACAAAAAAGCCATTTAGCATAAAGGCCTTCTTTCTGAAATAGAATGTGAATCATATGTTCATGTCTTGCATACTGATAGTCAGAGTTCCCTGCACATGTGTAAGGACCCCGTTTATCATTAACGGACAAAGCATCTTGATGTGCTCTTCCATTTCATTTGAGATGAAGTTAAAAAAATAACATCTCTCTATTGCGAAGGTCCCTGAATCTGAAAATTCAGCTGAGTTTGGCACTAAGATTGTTCCTAGTGAAAAAGTTATGTTTTGCAGGAACTTTCTTCACGTCCATGAAGGCAACTGAGACGTGACCTGAGTCAATGATGAAAGAAGACCATGAAGTCGAGTCCACTATCGGGAAGCCACTGCAGTTTGAGGACATATGTTGAGCTTGGTCCTTCTACCAACCCATATCTCGGTTTCCCGCTTGGACCGTTGGATTAGATCGGAAACCAAGGCCCCCTTCCAACACTTTAGTGAAACGATGCGCTTGGAAGGAGAGAACCAATATATAAGGATGGAAAACCAAACCCAGTATTTGGGTAATCACCTAAAACCCACCCATCAAGGGTTGAAATTACCCGGTCAAAGAGACCCGTTGGCGAGTACGGGTACACCCAAAACACGAGATTATCGGGTAGTGGGCGGGGACAGATTTAGTAGTATCCGCCCCGATACCCACTTAATGGGTAACCCGACAATATATTATGTCGTTTCCCCTCAAAATATTCTACCTTCATTTCAAATTTTCAATTGTTTGATCCATCTCTAACTCTATAATAAGGATTCTATCGACGAAAATTGTGTTCTTGAATGCATTTTTCTCCTCATTTTCCTACAAATCAGGAAATTTGTGAGTATATTTTTCTTAAACTTTCATCAAATAGGAAAGCATTAACAATTTTTTGTTTTGTCTACCAAGTAAAAAATTAATATTTAGTAAACGGGTTTTACACAATTAAACAGATATCCGAAACCCGTTAACAGGCGGGTATGGTTTAAAATTGATACTTATTTATGTAAACGGGTGGATACGGGTAAAACGGATGGGTGATGGATATGCGTAACCCGTACCCATACCCACCCATTGTCATCTTTACCCATATATAACTCTCCAATATGAAGAAAGAGAAGATAGAGTCTGGCATCACTCCACTCCACTCTCTCTCGCACGTATTTGTTAGTAATCGATTCCAATCCTCCTCTAATTTGCTATTATATTATATTAATAAACATTAAACATCCCAAGAAAAAAGGAAAAATAGCTTTTAAAAAGTTTTTAGTAATAAATCCATATAAATATCCCCTCTCTTCCTCACTCTCGAAAATCTCAATTGCCTTTCTGGGTCATCGGGTTCCGTATCTGCAACCCAATCCTCCAACAACACTCTCTCTTCCTCGCTTCCTCGTTTCCCCATATCATTCCCTTCCCCTTCTCTCTAATAAGTAACTTTATTAAGCAGACGGAGGAGAGAAGTGAGTCCAAACAGCTAGCTACTTCACTCAGCTATCTGCCTTCCTTTTCCAGGAAAACCCACAACGGAATACACAGAGGAAATTAGTACAGTTTGTATCTTTCGGCAAGTCTTGCATGGCGGGAAATCCTACACCGGATGGTTTAGGAGACGATTTCCTTGAGCAGATCTTAGCGGCTCAACCGGGCTATGGCGGCGGCGGCGGCGGTGGTGGCGGAGGAGGAGGAGGAGGGGAAGGGATGATGATGATGGGTTTACAGCTAGGCTCTGGCGGCGGTGGTGGAGGGATGAGAGGTTTGAACAGCAATAACAACAACAATAATAATAACAATAACATGGGAGGAAGGATGCCTTTGGGGTTGAACTTGGAACACCATGGATTCATGAGACACCCGCCGGAAGATCAATCGGGCGGAGGTGGTGTTGGCGGTTTGGATTCCGGCAACCTTAATAATAATAATGCTCCTTCTTCCTCTGCCACTTCTGGGATGAGTGTGAGTCTCTGTAATTTCATAAGTCTAATTTTGATTTTTATCGTTTTTGTTAATGAATCTGAAAAAGTGGTACTTGTTTTAATCTTTGTGTTTAATTTGTGCTTGTCCTCTGGTGGTGTTAGGACGATATAAATTTGTTTATGTTTTTGTTTTTGTTTGGTAGATATAGTATACTAGTTTCCCCATGTCTCTATTCGTCCTGTTTCTGCTGTAGGTCTTAGCTCAGGAATATTAGCTGTCCAGTTTTGGATTTTTCTGTATGAAATTAAAAAATGGAAGGGGGTATTTAGGTTGAACTAGTGTTTGCCATTTCGGGGAAGCTATTATTTGGCTACTTTGGGTTTCTTTCACCCACTAAATTCCCTGACAGAGTTGGTATGTAACAATTTATCGCTGAGGTTATAAATGGTAGCAAGTGAAAAACAGTGTCGCAGAGAGTAAATCGCATATATATACATACATATAGAGTTGGATTTGACATGACAGAAATGAAGTGCGAACCCTTTATGGTGAAATGGGGATTTTGGATGTGGAAAAAGGAGACTAGTGTTTAAGAAGAGGTGGGTTTGTGTCTTGTTGTGTTGTGGATTGGCAGGAGAGGGATTCTGTGCACATGACAGGTTTATTCCCAGCATTTGGACAGTTGCAAAGTCAGTCAATTAGGGCTCCTCCACCACAACTCCACCACCACCATCACCACCACCAGGTAGTAATACTAATATTGTTTTCCCCATACTTACTTGCAATGCAATGCAACCAACTTTTTCTTCTTGTTTTCTCCTCTACAATATATAGCATTTTGGTTTTGGGCCTGAGGGTGTCCTCCTGGGTTTTGGTCAGATGTATGGAGAAATTCAGTTCTTATGGGCACACCAGAATTTGTCATTACTGCTGAGTACACCTACTACTGACAATGTATATTTATCAATTAGGAATATTTAATTATTAGTGGTAGGGTAAAAACGTGTGGTGTTCGTGCGAGTCTATCCACACGTGCGAAGCACCCTAGTTACAGCAGTTAATCACCCTGACGTGGTATGTATGTCACCCTGACGCAATGGTTAAAATTAGGAGTGGTGATGGGTGGCCTTTTGGTAAAATAGGACATCACACGCTCAGAGTCTACTCTAGGAGAAGAACTAGTTGCTTTTCTTTGGTCAGATGAAAAAGTTTAATTGGGTGGATTGGATAGGCTCCCACCACTACCAGAAGGAAAGGTCGTTATCAAAGAGAGCTGAGGATTTCAGGCATGATTCCCGGAGGACCCCCAATTTTGTTTTTCTTTTTCCTTGATTTTCCTTGCTTGCATTGCATGCGTTGGTGGACTTTATAGTTTATACTCTGTTTGCTTGCTCTAGCAAATTAATGTTAATCTTTGTTGGTCATGTACATGTAGCAATTTCAAAGCCAGCCAACACCAGGACCAGGACAGCTCCCTGCTGGATTGCAGCCACCTTCCATCCGCCCACGAGTTCGAGCTAGACGAGGCCAGGCTACTGACCCTCACAGCATCGCTGAGCGGGTAACAATCTTGGTTTATTTTATTTAGTCACCTATATATATATATATATATATGGCTCACAAGACAATGATCTCGCTTCTTGTTGCAGTTACGCAGGGAAAGGATTGCTGAGAGAATGAAGGCTTTGCAGGAACTGGTTCCTACTGTCAACAAGGTTTCTATCGATTTTCCGCATCTCTTTTTACTAATTGTCATCTATATTGCTCTTCACCTTATAATTTTCTAGCTAGTTATGAAATTCTAATGTGTTGTGCAGACAGATAGGGCTGCAATGCTTGATGAGATTGTGGATTATGTCAAGTTTCTAAGGCTCCAAGTCAAGGTACGTATCCCGCTTTCGAACTTGTGCATTATGCGGTAGCTAGGATCTGTTTCATACCAGAACCTGTGTTAATAATATGTTGGTGAAAGGGTGATACCCATGATTAAGATGCCATATCTGTACTCAAAACAACTTTTTAAGGTTTCCTTAAAACTGTAGTTACCTACATGGTTGTACCAAGTCTCATTTTCGATCACTGAAGAAGTCAAAATTGTACAGGTGCTTAGTATGAGTCGACTGGGGGCGGCAGGTGCAGTGGCTCAGCTTGTAGCTGATGTGCCGGTATCATCAGTTGAGGTAATGAGAAGTGAACAAACAGAGTCCCTGTTTGAAATCTAAAAGCTTTCTGTCTTATTGCACAAGGAAAGAAGCTAATATATTTGAATATGCATGGAAAAGGGAGAAGGAGGAGGTGGGGAAGAACAAGCTTGGGAGAAATGGTCAAATGATGGAACTGAGCAACAAGTAGCAAAGTTGATGGAAGAAGACGTTGGAGGTGCAATGCAGTTCCTTCAGTCAAAGGCACTCTGCATCATGCCAATCTCACTTGCTTCTGCCATCTTCAGGTCACATCCTCCGCCTCCCGACCCATCATCAACCCTCATCAAGCCTGAATCAAACCCCCATTCATGAACTGAAATTCCCGCATCTCTCAGGCATAATTGTTGAGAAGTGTTATTCCAACTCCCCCATAAGTCTTGGGAGCCAAGAAAAGAACAATCAGGAAGTCAGTCAGCCAGTCAATGTTAACAAATCATTTTATTTTTGGAAGTTTTATTTGAAGGAGCAATCAAACATGAATGCCAATGATTTATTTATTTTGCCTGAATCCAAGTGTTTAAAGTTGCATCTTGGTGGGTGTAGTGGATGATGACCAGACCAGATTATCTTTAGTGGTCCACGGAGATGAGAGCAAGGAGGCAGAGTTGCAGAGGCTTGATCAAACCTATCTTGCTTTCTTTCTAGCTAATACTTTTGCGTTGAAAGTCTTGGAGGATAGTGGAGAGAAATGAATGGCCAAATTTGAAAGGGTGACTGGAATTACTTTTGTTGGCAAAAACCATTGTTAAAATGCAACTGGAAATAAATTAATGGAGGACTAGGGTTTGCCTTTGTGTAAAGTTAAATGTTGGATAACTTTTGGGGTTTGACAAACAAAACCCCTTTGCCATATCTTAATTTTATTTTTGAAAAGGCATTATCTTAATTCAAAGTTTTGTTTTATATGTAAAAGTCGAATGGATGGAGGCGTGGCTGATCAGAATAAGGAGGAGAGATTATCTTTTGTTTTTTGACAAAGACTCTATTGATCATTTTGTTTAGAATAAACAGATGGAGTTTTCATTATGAATCAATTAAAAGAGCCTCGTGGACTACAACATCTGTAATTACAAAGGGGTACAGTCATTTCATAAAATCTCAGGAGAATCAAAGGAATTGAAATGAAAGAAACACACTTAAACCCTGCCTGATGGATTATTGTTGGATGGCTAAAATCTGGAGTAAAATTCTTATAGCACATCTTTTCTCTCATGCTGAAATTTTGACTTGCAAAGCATGGCTGCATAAGGTGTTGAAGGAATTAGCATATGAGGAGCTTGAGAATTTTTGTGCTCTTGTGTGTTATTTTTGGAAAGAAAGACACAATTTTCATTTTTAATAATAAATTTTTATAAGAATGGGAAGTCTTTCCAAGTGTTGAAAACTTCATTCATCAGTTTTGCGAAGTTCAAGGGAGGGATTCAAAGCCAAATGGGAATGTCAGAAGGATAGATTGTAAATGGGAGAACTCAATACTGACGTTGGTATCAACAATAGTGATAGATCGGAATTTGGTTGTGTTGTGAAAGAATGGAATGGGATGGAAGTTCTTGTGACAAACAAGCGTAATGTAGTTAAATGGGCCTCTGACATTGCGGAAGCGGGCAATGTTGTTTGGGTTGCAAAAAGGAGTCGAGAATAGATTCGAGCTGCTGATCGTCGAGTCCAATTGCAAGAAGCTGGTAGATTTACTATGGAATAATGAAGAGTGTCGGACGGAGATTGGTAATGTTTGTAGAGATATCAAGGAAATATGAGAGATGGTTGAGATTAGAGAATGGAGCTTTGTCTATAGAGAAGCCAATAAGGCTACGCATAACGTTGCTTTATTAGTCTTGTTATGAAAGAGTTTACAGAGTATTCACCCCATCTCGGTGTTAGATTGTTTGATTGGGTCTATCGAGAGACCCTATTTATTATTTTATTTTGGGACCGGGGGATACAACAAATGTTAATTCTGATAGCTGCTAGTAGGTTTACTTTGATAGTTCCTAGAATACTATATTACTGCCTAGGCCATTGAGATATTGAGTTGTTAATAGTGAAGACTAGCTCCTAACAGTCTGATTGGATGATGGGGTTTCTAGTTGAATTTAAAGCGTACTTCGATGGTTCCAAAATTGCTCGAGCTTCAATCATAACAGGTGAAGAGCAGAAGAAGGTTCCTTCTCCTCTGCTAGTCGTCCATCGAAGTTGAAACATACAAAACCCTAAGCTGCATTATACGAGTCAATTACGAATAACCTGTCGCATTGTATTGCTAGATTGGTAGTACCAGCGGTGGACACGTAATGTCGATGATAGGGGTTGAGCTGGGGATCGGGTTAGGAGCCCAGGATACCTTGTCCAAGTTGATATTGAGGATGGTGGTCAAAGAAATTGGAGGAACCTTTCTGAAGATAAACTCGTTATGTGCCTTCCTGTTGAAGATACATACATATAGTGTACTGTTGTATATTTTCCTTATCTGTTGATATTAAGAAAATCATAAGCAGAGATTAATCATATGAATAATCTCCTTATTATATAATAGTCTAATTTAGCTTTCCCACTTTAGGTAGGTAACTTCAGACTTGTCTTATAAGAAGAGTCATCTAATTATTTGAGATATATATATAGAAATTCTACCATACCTATATGTTCAATATGATATCAGGAGCCGACGATTCTCTATCTTGTCGACGGCCCTCGTCCTCCTTCTTCTTAATCATGACTATCATGACCATCGATAGTGACGATATTTTTTCCGCTTCCGACAATACTTCGTAGTTAAACATTACAACCAACTATGTTTCGATTATGCTAGAGCTTATGGCATCTCAACCAGATTTACTTTGTAGTTTATGATGGAAATTTCACCATCCTGAAGCTTAACACACGAGAATACCTTCAATGGTCTCGTTCTGTTCAGATGTTCATTGCTGGCCATGGTAAAGGAGGATTTCTCATGGCACCTTCATGAAAAGTGCAGCGACTACTCCTGAATTTGAGAAATGGGACAATGATGAAAACCTTGTCTGTTTTTGGCTGAACTCGACCATGGATTTCAAAATCCACATGGGACCATGCTCCAAAGACATACTTTACAACAGATAGCTCTTTTGCACTCCTGGAATTGGAAAATGAAGTATTCCAACTCAAGCAAGGGGATATAACAGTGAATGAATATTATAATGCTACGTCCCATGCCTAGCAGCAACTTCACCTCTATGAGGTATGTACACAGGACACTACTAATGATGTCAAGATTTACCAAAAAGCTGTCGAGAAGAGGAGAACTATTCACTTTCTTCTCGGGCTGAATCACGACCTCGATAATGCCAAAGGCCATGTTATGGTGACCGAGCCTTTCCTTGTTCTCGAGGCTTTTGTCGCTGAAATTATGAATGAGGAGCTCTATTGTCATGTAATGCGTGTTGAGTCTAATTAAAATATTGAGGCACCTGCTTGTAGGCTATGGACGTGGCCATTTGTGAATTTTGCTGCAAATCGTGGTCTACCAAGGTGGAGTGGTTCAAGTTTCTAGGAGGGAAACCTAAAGGGTGGAAATCAGAATTGCTGCTCAGACAGTTCTGAAACGTGTTAATGTTGCTACTACTATTTCTCTTTCTGCTTCATCTCCTAGTGATACCCAAGGACAAACGGGCATTCAGTTTTCTACTGCACAACTTATGGCTATTCTGAAACTGGTGATTCAGGTTGTTCAAGGAATAAAGTCGCATGTCCCATCTACGGAAGGATTCTCTAGCATGTTTGCGAATCACAGTGTGATTCCTACATCCTATCTACTCATACTAGTACTCAACAAGTTTGAATTTTGGATTCAAATGCTTTGGATACTATGACTGGGTGCAAAGCCATTCAAGATATGTAGCCCTATCCAAAACAAGCTAGTGTTAGGGTGGCTAATGGTAATCTTGCAACCATTGAAGGGTTTCACTACAAGAAACTGCATGTTTAACGACACATGTTTAACGGTGGATTTAAACCGCCATTAGCTTAACAACACATACTAAAAATCTGTTCTTAAACATTATATCTAACAGCGGATCCCAAACCGCCGTTAATTTAACAACGGATCTCAAATATCCGCTGTTAGGCTGTCCGGGAGAATTGAAATATTCAAAATTTCACTAACTCTTTCTTCCCCTCCTTCTCTAAAATTCAAATTACTTTTCTCTCTTCTTCAAAATTTTAAAATTTTCCCTCTCATATTTCTATTCCTTCCATCTCCTCCATTTTTTATTTTTCTTTTTCCAAAACTTTTCTTTCTTCATTTTTTTTCTTTTATTGGAGATGAAAAAATAGAAAAAATTGAAGGAAAAAATAAAAGAAGAAGAAGAAAAAAAATCAAAGGAAAAGAAGATAAAAAAGAAAACAAAAAAGAAAGAAGAAAAATCAAAGAAGAAAAAAAAAGAAAAAAAAGAAAAATTGTAGAAGATAACGAAGAAGAATCGAAGAAAAAGAAGAAGAAAAATGAAAGAAGAAAAAAATTGAAGAAGAAGAAGAAGAAGAAGAAGAAGAAGAAGAAGTAAATAAAAAAAATAACTGAAAAAAGAAGAACAAAAAATGATGAACGCATAAACCTAGCTAGATTTATGCATTTTTTATTACTGGACGAACAGTTTAATGGCGAATTTCATCCGCTGTTAGCTTTAACGGGGGATAAAATCCGTTGTTAGCTTATTTACTATTACTCAACCTAACAGCGAATTTTCATCCGTCATTAGGATTTCTAACAGCGGACTATCCCTTGTTAAAATAGATAAAAACTATTGTTAAACATGCAGTTTCTTGTAGTGTTTGGTTGGGTTCGACTTTATCCTTGGATTACTCTTTTTCAGTTATGTATGTTCCAAACCTGAATTGCAACCTTCTCTCCATTAGCCAACTCACCTCTAATATCAAATGTGAAGCTAAATTTGCGTCTGGTGTTGCTTGTTGCAGGAGTTGGGATCTAGGAGGATGATTGGCAAGGTTGATGTTGATAATGGACTATATGTGCTGCGGATTGGAAGCATGAAGAGAATATCTTATCAAATGGAAACATTAGCCTAGAACATGCAGTTTCAACCATGATAATAGTGATAGTGAAGTTCTTTTGTGACACTTTCGGTTGGGACACCCTAGTTTTGTGAACTTGGAACACATTTTTCCTCATTTGTTTCGAAATAAAAAGACCAAGTTATTTACTTGTGAAGTGTGTCAGCTTGCAAAACATACTTGTACTATTTATCCGAGTCTCGGTTGCCGTCCTACAAAGCCTTTCTCACTGATACATAGTTATATTTGGGACCTGTATGGATTAAAAACATCAATTGTAACAAGTGGGTTGTCATGTTGATTGACGAACATACTCGAATGTCACGTTTCTGAAGAAATATCTGAAACTGCTCACATATTTCAACACTTCTATGAGATGGTTCGTATACAGTTTTAGATACGGATTCAAGTTCTGAAGACAGATAAAGCCAAGGATTATTTTCGTAGTGTTCTAAGCTCCTTTCTTACCCAACAAGAAGTTATTCATACAAGTTCGTGTGTTGAAACTCCTTAGCAGAACGGTATTGCTTAAAGAAAGAAATCGGCACTTGCTAAAAGTTGCATGGGCAATCATGTTTGCTCATAAATATTACCAAGTATTTGTGGGAGAGGCAGTCTTGACCACCACTTACTTGATAAACAGGATGCCCAGTCGTTGCTCAAGTTTCTTCTTTTATCATATCCTCAATTTGCAAGCTTCACATCTAATTTTCCTCCCCAAGTCTTCGGTTTCACTCCCTTCGTGCACCTCTCACCAACTTAGGGAACTAAACTTGATCCTCACTCAGTGAAGTGTGTATTTGTTGGATATTCCACAAATTAGAAAGAGGTATAAGTGCTACTCGTCTATTACTCACAAAGTGTATAACACTAGGGATATCTCCTTCTTTGAGCATCAACCATATTTTCTCAATTTTGACATTTAGGGGGAGTCCCTAACAACTGCAAAATCTTAATATTGGGATTTAATTGCTATTGAGTTGCTTCCTCATATAGCTGAAATGGCAAGTATAGCTAAGCATGATACTGCAGTTCAAAGGGAGAAACAAGCAAAGTTGAGGGTTTACCACAGACGCCATAAGACTGCTCAAAATAGTTAGAATTTTGAAATTTCAACTCCTCTTGAGGCTGATTCTGATCAGGTTGATGCAAATTTCTCATGAAGTGCCTCCGTCTTTACATGAATATTTGAATGTTCCTATCACTTTTGTGAAAGGTGAAGGAGTTGTACTCAACACCCTATTCACAAACGCATAAGTTATGAGGGGTTGAGCAGTAATTGCTGAGAATGTTTTGCAAGTCTCGATGAGGTTGTAATTCCTTGAAATGTTCAAGAGGCATTACAAGATCCAAAGTCGAAACAAGCAGTTATGGATGAACTTCGGGCACTTGAAAAAAAATCAGACTTGGACCATGGTTAAACTTCCTCCAGGAAAGAAGATTGTTGATTGCAAATGGATCTTTACTGTGAAGTATAAGTCTGGTGGAAGTATAGAGCAGTACAAGCAAGGCTTGTGGCTCGACGCTTCTCTTAAACTCATGGAATTGACTATGAAGAGACGTTTGCACATGTGGCAAAACTCAAGACAATCAGAGTTCTTCTTTCGATGGCAGCTAATCATGATTGGCTGCTACAGCAGCTAGACGTAAGGAAGTGTACATGAAACCTCCACCGGGTATAGTGAGACCTGGTCAGATTGATACAATATGCAAACTCACCAAAGCTCTTTATGGACTAAAGCAATCTTCTAGAACTTGGTTTGATAGATTCACCAAAGTTGTGAAAGCAGGAGGATATTATCATTGTCAGTCTCATCATACGTTGTTTGTAAAACATGTAGTTTCAGGCAAGATTACTATCCTGATAGTGTATGTAGATGATATTGTGATTACAGGTGATGATTCGAGGGAAATTGGTGAACTGAAGTGAAGATTGGCTGAGGAGTTTGACTTAAAGACCTCGGTGAGTTAAAATATTTTCTCATAATGGAGGTGGCTAGATCGAGGAAGGGTATCTACTTGTCTCAAAGGAAGTATGTGTTGGATCTTCTCCAAGAGACATGAATGCTTGGGTGCAAACCGATGACTACACCCATGGAGACTAGTAAGCGGTTCTCTAAAGATCAAGATGTTGCTCTTGTGGACAAAGGCAGCAATCAAAGACTTATTGGCAAGTTGATTTATCTTGCCCACACACGTCTAGGCATATTTTTTTGCCGTGGGAATTGTGAGTCAACACATGCACAATCCCAATGAAGAACATATGGAGATGGTCATAAGAATACTTAAATACTTGAAGATGTCTCATTGGAAAGGTCTCCTGTTTAAGAAGGCAGACCATCAAAACATAGAAATGTATATGGGATGCAAGTTGGGCTAGTGAAGTTATTGATCGAAGGTCCACTACAGCTTACTGCACCTATGTCTAGGGGAACTTGGTGGCATGGAAAAGTAAGAAATAGGAAGTAGTAGCACAAGTAGTACTAAGGCAGAATATATAGCAGTTGCTCATGGAATCTGGGAAGACATATGGCGTAGAAGAGTCCTAGAGGAATTGAAGATTCAACTTGATGGTCTTGTAACTACGCTGTGTGATAATCAGTCAGCTATAGTTTTTTCCAAGAATCATATTCATCATGAGAGAACGAAGCATGTCGAGGTAGATCGACATTTTATCTCCGAGAAAATCACTGGAGGAGTTGTGAAGATGGACTATGTCCCGTCGAATCATCAAGCTGCTATTATCTTTACCAAGGCACTGCCTAAGGACATATTCGAGAAAATGATCTGCAAGATTGGGATGTGATACATACACCGCCAAATTTGAGGTAGAATGTTGAAGATACGTACATAGTGTACTGTGATATAGTTTCCTTATCTATTGATATTAAGAATAATCATAGGAAGATAGTAATGATAGGAATAATCTCCTTATTATATAATAGCCTAATTTAGCTCTCTCACTTTAGATAGTTAATTTCAGACTCGTGTAATACGAAAAATCATGTAATTATGTGAGATATATACAAAAAGTTTCCATACCTATACGTTTAATACTTCCAAATATTCTAACATGCATCCTTGATCGGGGAGAGAATGAAAGTCTTGCATCCTTGAACAGGCAGTAATTATTGTAAGTTATATTTTTCAGAGATGATTATTGTCATTTCACTGTATACGGTCACAAACTGTAATATAGTATTATGTAGCCCACCAAGGGGAAAATGAAAAGACTTTCTTCGAGTGAGTGGTGGTAGGATGTTTTTGGACCCATTCGACTATAGAACTGTATTTTATTAAACAAAAACTATATTTTATTGCTAACAAAATGTAATCATCTTCTGTTTTATTCCCCAAAAGAAGAAGATTTTGTTTTGCTTAGAAAAGCAGACGCATTCCCCCATTTGTTATCTCAAAATTAGGTTCTGACAGTTCAATCAAGAATATGATAAACCCTGGTGATCATTTTATATCTTTATCCTTGTGCTCAATGGATCCAACTTACCTTGGGCCAAATCAAACCGGTTTAATCGAAGTTTTTGGTGCTGGGTCTTGGTAATCACACTCCCTGCAGCAAGTCTACTTCTTTTACATAGCTACGTGTCAGATGATGGAAGAACACACCAGCCTGCACAAGTCAGATAGTGGATACAAATCCCTGCATGGTATACACTTTCAGTCGTGTAGACCAAAAAGATTGCGACACTTCTAAACTTCCTAGCAAACTTCCATAGCAAGTTCCTGGATTCTTTGATGATTGAATACAGGTGTCCATTGATTCTACAACTCTGGAAAAGACGTTTACAACAACAGCCATATTTCTAGCAAAATCATAGTGGCAACAGAACACTCTTTCATACACTCTCTTTTGAGTTTGATACTTCAAGATCTTGCTGCTGTTGCTGCTTCTTATTCTCCTCACTCATTACAACAGCTGCTTTCTCTGCAGGGGTCTCCTCCAGGCTTTCAGGTTCCTTCTTCAGCTCACTCTCAAACTCTTTTGCAGCCTACACAAGTTTGCAACTCATAAATAAGTTTCACAATCTTTGGTAGACAAGACACTTTAAAATGTAGACAATCGATGCCAAGTGTTCAATAATAGCATATATATCATATTTGGACACCTTGGATGATTGCAAGAATCCATGCTATGATCCTTATCTTTTTAACTGAGTTGTGTGATCAAACAACTTCTTTGAATCTATATTCCTAACTATTGTCAAAATCAGTAACTTTTGTAACCATCCATTGACCATTAGGAGGTATTGACAATGTCAGACTAAGCATACAGCCTGCCATTTTGAAATGGGAAGTCAAACAAACAAAACATCATGACATATCAGGAAATAAAGACCTGAAACCCATAGAGCTCTGGACAGGCAAAGGGTTTCAATTGCACACAACAACGGCAGCGAGAGATCCAGGGTTGGGCTCCTCGGCACAGAAAAAAATTATAGTATGTAACATTTTGATTTTTTTCGATATCGAGACGAAGATTAAACAATTTTCCAATGTGCGGCCTAGTGCAATTTGAATTATATACAGTCCACCATCATTCTGGATTAGCCGCTGCACAACAGATTATGTACTTTTGAATATATTATCCATTCCAACTTGGCAGGAAAGAGCATTCAGCAACCAAAAATCTAGATTCTAGAGTGAAGATGATTGTAGCAACTACTGATGCGGAATGCAGAACATTCTTAAAGAGAAGTGAGCAGCGTGATCATAGTCGTAGAAGCCAATGAAGTCTTAACTTTCTAAGTCAATTAAGAATTATTCCCAACCAAATCATAGATATTTAGCAAAAAGAGCCTACAACAATCGAAACTGAGACCAAGGAGCACGTTTAACCAGGATACGTCTATATTTTTAGTTGCGGAGGTATCCCCCTGATAAAATTTCCTTAAGAGTCCTACAGTTCTATTATCCGCAGGAAAATGAAGATACCATAGATACAGTACTGTGAGAACCAAATGACACTTATGTCAACTGAAGAACCCTGAAAGCAACCCAGGGCCCTCAATGGAGTAAAGTGAAGAACACTGAATCTGATGCACATCAAGACACAACAACCATTGAACAAGTAACGAAACAAAGCACTGCAAACAATAAGAACCGCAAGCAAGCCAAACGCCATAAACAAGACTGTAATGTGTAAGATAGATTATACGGCACAGCTACCTATTAACACTACTTGCAAAAACTTTTGGATTCAAGATGCTTACTGGGGGCTATTGAGTATTCACAGAAATTTCATCTTCCACAGATCTAGAGCAGATAGATCCATCGATTCAATTAACTCGTAAATAAGTTCATCTAACTAACAATAAAACTCAAGAAAGCACCATACTCAAACCATCCTAAGTAGCAGACCAATCCTCTTAAAAGATTGGATCTAAAACAACCAACCTGCTGGAAGCTCTTTACAGTTTTACCAATACTCTTGCCAACTTCCGGAAGCTTCTTGGGCCCGAAAACTAGAGCGGCCACTCCAGCAATCACGACGAGCTCAGGGACGCCCAAGCCAAACAAAGCATTGCAAGTCATGCCCTTTTTGGCTCTGTGGATTCTGGGTCTTCCTCCTGCCATGGCCAGAGAATCGCATTTCTTCGACTTGTTGAAGAGAGATATGGTGTTGAATGAGGCGGAGCTGGATGAAGAAAGTCGAAAACCAGCCGGCGAGAGACTAGAAACGGACAGGGTTGTGGAAGAAATCTCCATGGCTGCACCGTTTTAGGGATTCTTGGAAGGGCTTTTGCAGATTGTTGTATTCTGCTCAGTTTCTTCTTTATGGCACGATTGGATTGAAGAAGTCAAGAAGATGATAAACATTTGGACGATATGGCTGGGTTGGTTTCTTTTAATTTTTACAGAGCACCATTTTCATCTGGGATAATATTTAATGTTTGTCTTCCATTTATTTCTCATCACGTGCTTTTCATTAAACAAAAATAACAGTGTAACCAAAAGAAAAAGAGAAAGAAATTATACAGACATGCTCCGGTTGGTTGGTCGGTGAGAATTCATTATTTGTCCAATTCATAGGACTTATGAATGGATAAAAATTTAAAAACAGTAGAACTTAAGATCGAAGCTTATTGATAACACCCCCTAAAAAATATTAAAGAGTTAAACATATTACAGGTGGGATGACTTCATTAACTGATCGGCAAACAGTTTGTAGGCGAAATTTGGAGGAGTTGGTCAGCAGCTGAATGATGAATTGAATGATGGAACCCCAGCGCCGAGGAAAACATGACCGTCGGCGCACGTGACTCGCTACTAGCTCAACATCTCCCATAAAATCAACATGCAAAACCCCATAACAACAACACCACAAACAAGCATGGCGGACGATGCAAGATAGAGCCCGAGGACTCGAAGAGGACCCAACTGGTAGAGACGTCAGTGCCAGGACGGACGGCGCCATCCACATTGAATCTTATAACATGGAAACACATTTTATGATCGAGCAGACGCGGGGGAGAAGAATAAGAGTTCCAAAAACTCCAGCAGGCCCGAGCAGATCTGGCAGTGGGTGGGGGGATTTCCGTCCTTTCTCGTGGAGCACTTCCGTGCGGTGAAGAAACTTCTAAAGAAAGAAGCAACGTTTGTGGTGGACGTCTACCTATCAGAGCGAGTGCCATAACAGGAGTCGGCTGACTACTGAGGCTTTAGAGGAGGAGAATGTAAATGTGGAGGATACCAGGAACTCATAGCTGGGAGGGAGTTATGTAGTAGCTAATAGATAACTAATGCCAAATCACGTAATCATCTCAGGGGTGTGCGACACCGGGATGACAAGGATTTTATCAACCAAATACTAGGTGAACAATTGGGTCAGGTCCATGGCATTCCAAACTCCCTTGGAGAGAAAGGCGGCCACCGATGTGGGGACCTAATAAGGTTCTAAGTGTTGAAGGGTCAGAGCAGTAGGGGAATCACCCGATAGTCAAGGGTCGTGAGAGGGATCAATGAGGTGTCCATATTCTAATTGACAGCGTATGCAGTGTCATATTTTTTGGGTTGTTATTCGATGCACTAGTTTTTGTAAAAAAAACGTCCTACATATTATAAATGACTTAACTACCCATCATTAAGAACATAAATTGTAAATTTAATTTTCTCAATTTTGATTCAGATGAAACTCCGTCGAGCCACCCATTGCCGACCACGCATCGCTGGGCGATCATCGCTCAAGTTTACAGTTAGTTGTTTTTTAAAAAATATTTGTGGCCACAGCCGGCGAACGGAAGACAAAACCTTCCCCGCGAAGTGCAGATGGGAAACCGTCCCATCTGCACCTGCGACGACGGTCTCATCGTTCGTAGCCCTAGTGACAGTGAAACCATCTACGATGGGTGCTGATGGAACGGTTGCCCATCTTATATGTATACATACACATTCACTATCTACATCAAAGGACATCGTAATAAGCATGTTATCTAATTCGGAAAGTTCATGTAATTCGAAGACCGAATATGAAAAATTGGGATGAGCTATACTTATATGTGTACATACTATAGTAATATACAAATTGAAACAGTAATATCATCTTTTTATGTTTTGATAACCAAAACCCATTTATAAATTTTCAGTTTCAAGAAACAATAGATATGACCATATACCGAAATGGTTTAATGGTCTTTCCAATCCCCCTTCTTCTTCATGTGACCCGGGTTCGAATCACAACCCTTGTTTTTTTTACAACATTTACCAACAACCTTTGTGTAGCCGTTGTTAAATGAAATCATTTAATAGTGGTTTGGCAAAGGCTGCTGTTAAATATTTTAACTTAGCACAAATAGACGAGTCTCTCAATAAAAGCAACGACGTCGGTTATATCGATAATTTAATAGCGATTTCGTGTTAGTCGCTGTTAAATTATTGATATAAATATTAGTAGCCCTCCCCTTCTCCACATATTGTGATTCTGGGACAAGGGGAGGTTTGAAAGAACAGAGACAACGGAGAAGAAAAAGAAGAGAAGAAGAAGAAGAAACAGAAAAAGAAGAAGAAGAAGAAGAAGAAGAAAACGAAGAAGAAAACGAAGAAGAAAACGAAGAAGAAAAAGAAGAGGAAGAAGAAAAGAAGAGCTGCCCCAATCTTTTCCAATCGTCTCCAAGTATCGATTTTCAACTCTCCAATCTCAATCTCCAACTCAAATCTAGGTATTTGAATGATTTAGGGTTTGTTAGAAATTTCAAATTTCATACCAAATAGTGTGATGACTGTGCTTCAAAATCATATTTTTGATTTGTTTAGTGACTTAGTAATTGCTAATGTTAATTTTAAGATTTAGAGCAAGAAACCCTAATTTTTCAATTTCCGGATAAATGTTGGTAATTAGGGATAATAGTTTTTTGTGAGCTATACCTTTTGTTAATTTTGAATTTGGGAGAGTTTGATTGTTGTATATATCACCTAGAATTTGAACTTCTACTTGTGAACTAGAACACCATCTTATACTTGCATTGTATGATATCTCGAACTTCCTTGTGTACTAGAACTTATATATAGCTTGTATACTTGAACATATTATAAGTGAACTAAATTGAACTTATTAAAATGCCATGCAATACTCCACAGTATGTCACTTATATAGAGAACTTTTTACATTTTGCATTCTCTAATAGTCGGGACAGATCAACAATCTTATGTCCTTGTCCGAACTGTGCTTTTAACAAGTTGCACACAAGGGATGCGGTGTTTGATCTTCTCTTGCAGAAGCAGTTTTCGTCTGACTACATATTATGGGATATCCATGGAGAAAAAAAGGGGTCAACCTTCTAATCAAATTAGGTTTCATAGGAGTTCTAATAATGCACAATCCAATCCTGCACCAATAGAGGTTGATGATCATGTGGTCTCAATGCATTCCCTTGTCCATGATGCCTTTGGTATACCTGAAAAACCAATACCAGCCAATCATTATGTTGTCAATGATGCTTTTAGAATTGCTTTAGATGATCACGATCCCTCTGCTGTAGAAAATGGAGAGTTCATTCATCATCTCAAAGATGGAGAGGAAAACTTGTATGATGGTTACATGTTCTTAAAATTATTATTCTTATTAAGGTTGTACCACATTAAGTACATGCACAAGATAAGTGAGAAGGCGTTGGGTCAAATACTAAAATTTCTCCAAGAAGCGTTTGAATCAGCACGACTTCCAAAATCAGTATATGGGGCGAAGAAGACAATAAAAGCCCTTCGCTTATCTTACCAAAAGATACACGCTTGTTCGAATGACTACATGCTTTATTAGGGCAATGCGGTTGAAGAGTAGAGATGTAGAACATGTAAAAAGTCTAGATATAAAGAGATGAAGACGGGGATTGTAGTGACAGAGAAGAAGAAGCAAGTACCGGCAAAAATACTCTGTTACTTCCCTCTAATTCCTATTACAAAGGATGTACATGTCATCAAAAGTGGTTGCGGATATGGTATGTCACTCAACATATATTAATAGTGACAGTATTATTAGATACCCTCGGGATTCAAAGGCGTGGTCAAACTTTGATTTGAGGTATCCTGAATTTGCTAGTGACCCAAGAAATGTTCGTCTAGCACTTGCAAGTGATGGATTCAATCCGTTTGGTAACATGGCCACACACCATAGTACTTGGCCTGTGGTTCTAGTTCCATATAACACTGCTCATTGGTTGTGCATGAAACAGACAAGTATGGTATTTTCTAGCATCATTCCAAGCCCGAAACAACCAGCAAATGACATTGACATTTATCTACAACCACTAATCGAGGAGTGAAAAAATTATGGGAAGGAATCTGAATGTATGATGCTACAAAGAAGGAAATGTTCACTTTGAAATCCGCTTTAATGTGGACCATAAGTGATTATCCCGGACATGATTTATTATCTAGGTGGAACACTCACACTACAAAAGGCTGTTCATCTTACAATTTTGACACCATCCCTTTGCGGTTGCCAAAGAGTAAGAAACCGTGTTTTATGGGAAGTCGACGATTCTTATCAATCAGTCACAGATTTAGAAAACAGCGAGCGAAGTTTAATAGAAAGAAGGAGTTGAGGGGGCCACTTACTATACTATCAGGGTCTGAAATACTAGGCCAATTGAAGGATACAAACATAGAATTGGGGAAATTGGAAGATCCTATAACTGGAAAGAGAATATCACGGGAGAAGACCAAAGATAAGAAACCAAAGTAGTGGACAAAGCGTGGTATATTCTTTGAACTTCCTTATTGGAAATTTAATAAACTGTGCCACAGTCTTGATGTGATGTACATTGAAAAGAATGTTCGTAACATCATTCTATATACACTGATTAATGACAAAGCAAAAAGCAAAGATCACTTGGATGCCTGTCAAGATTTGGAAGATTGAATATTAAAAAAGATTTGTGGCCTAATGAGAATGGAAAATGCCCTGTTGCCTTGTTGACTAAGCAAGAGGTCGAAACAATGCTCCAATGTTGAAGTCTTTATTTGTTCCTGATGGTTATTCCAGGAACATCTTACGGTGTGTCGACCTAGCTAAACGAAAGGTGTTTGGGCTAAAAAGTCATGACTCACATGTGCTTTTACACGAAGTGTTGCATGCGGCAATGAGAAATATATTACCAAAATGAGCAGTTGTCGTGTTTGTGGAGTTTAGCTCTTATATTAAGACATTGAGTTATAGGGTGATAAACATGAATGATCTTGATAAGATACAACAAAGGTTAGTGATTGAAATATATCACGTGGAAATAATTTTCCCACCGCCATTCTTCACTGTCATGGTTTATTTGGTGTTGCACCTTGTTGAGTAAGTAAGATTTGGTGGTCCGGTCCAATACCGGTGGAAGTATCCTATAGAAAGGATGTTATGAAAATGGTAGGGATTTTTTGCCAACAAGGCGAAGCCGTAAGGTTGTATAGCTGAAGGGTGGATTGTATATGAAATGTTCACTTCAAGGTCCTTGAATTTGGGTAATGGGATTAAAACAAGGTTTGATCGCGGTAAATGTCTGCATGAACCTAATGATAATGGTACTAGTTCGTCTGAAACTTTTAGAGTGGTTGGTAAACTGGCTGGTGTTGGAAAGATTTGCATACTTACCGACATGGAAAGACTGCAAACGCATCGTCATGTGTTGGTTAACTCTGACAAAGTGACACCATTTTATGAGTGAGTACTATTGTCGAACTTACCTCTATAATATCCAACCACTAGGCAATTGAGACATTGTCTCTAATTTGATATTTGCATTACAGTGAGTTCTAGGATACCGTTTGATTGCGGTACAGAGGCAGCAAGGCACAAGAAAGAGCTGCTTCATAAATTGCAAAAACGGTTCATCGTGATTTTCCCGATTGGTCAAGGGCCATGTTAGTATATATCGTGGTCTCAATATGTCTCAACTTCATCTATAATGTTTAATGAGTAATTTCTTATCTGCCATTTAATTATCTTGTAGATTCTTAGAGATAACCTGTAAGTCCATTGTAAAGATTTGCAATTGTTAGCTAGAGGGGATGAGGTCCTTTGAATGAGGGGATGAGGTGTACTACGTAGGATGTCAATGAATATAGATTTTGTACGTTTGATAGAGAAAAGATGTTAAAAATGCAGAATAGTGGTGTATTTGCTAACCTAGGCACCCAAAGTTGTGCCAGAACCTCAGATGCTCGTATAATCGATAGACCAATGCCATATTATGGGAAGTTGGTTGATATCATTGAATTGAATTATGGTGGATAATTTTTCACATTATTCAAGTGTAACTGGGCCAATACACCAGTTTCTAGGGGGTACAAAAAGGACGAGTTAGGATTTGAATGCCTAAACTTTGGCCATCTTATACACACCGGTGCACACAAAGGGTGATGAGACGTACATTACATCAGGGTTGGCACGGATGGTGTACTACGTTGATGATAATTATCTAATACGACATGGGTAACAGACATATGTCAGGTTATGTTTCTGAGGCTTTTCAATGTGACCACCTGCCCATTGAGGATGATAGAACCAATTTGGTATTATCAAGACAAGGTTTCAAGGCAGAATTCGTTTAGGTAATACTTGTATTTTTTCTTACATTTAACTAATCAAACTATTTTGGTTGTACTTATAGTGTTTAATTATCTAATAGCTAGTTTGTATAAACTTAGTGATGGTAGATGTGATGGATGGAGGTCCCAGCTTGGGTGGTGCAAGTGGAGCTGGTGATGGGGGTGATGAAGAATGTCGTCCCAAGAATGAACAAAGGCAATTGTGGTATGTACACCTAGTTGGTAAGATATAAACATGCATTTGAATTATATAAATTACACTTGGTAGGTTTTCAGCAATTTATTGAGTTGGTTATGAATTTGTTTCAGATGCGAATGATGAAGATTTAGGGATCGAGGCTTGGAAGACAAAATATTGGGCAAAGTTAGGGCGTAACAAGAAGAAGATAATGATGGACGTTGACTCATTTGGGCTTCCATCCAGGGAGAGTGGCAGATACTTACACCAGTTCCTTTGGAAGTGTGCAAAATTGGGAGGATACCTACCAATCAGAGTCAAGAATTGGCTTGCCATAGATTCAGAGAACAAGGGATCACTTTGGGATGAGTTGATTGCGGTACGGATTTTCATATAGTTTTGTTTTTCATAAATGTTTAAATTCATTCACTAACTATACATATCATCTACTTCCAGCCAAGGTTCACTTGGGACGAAGTCCATGATCAAACAATGCAGCGTTTCATCATGCTAGACCCGACTAAGAAGTAGAGGGAGTGTTGAATTGGGCTTTGGAAGAAGCAGATATGTAATATCTATGATGATTAGAAGATCAACAAGTTCATGATGGCCATAAAAGGGGTCGAGCAACATGATTGGGCTGCCTTCTACAAATACAAGTGTGGCAAAAAATCAATTGTAAGTGATCTTATTGGATTTGCTAAGTATTGAACTTCTTTTCTACACTTAGTATTGATTTGGTAATTGAACATTGTCCAGAAAAGTTCGGCCACTAACAAAGAGAACAAAGCTACTAGCTCAAGTTGTGTACCATACTTTTGGTTCAAAGCCATTCAATAAAAAGAAGAAAGAAATGGTAATAACATTATACTCTTAAATAAGAATAGTGTATGCTTATGGATAAGTTTATTATACTAACTACTAATATTATTTGTAAAGGAGAAGGCACAAGTTGGTCTAGTAGGCAGGGGAGATCTATTTCTCGCCACTCACATGAAGGTTGATGGGAAGTCCTATTCGACGACTGCAATAGAAAAAATGTGTAAGTGATACTTAATTATTATGCTTTGGTGTTCATGTATGGTTTATATGACATATATGTAACTATTTATGAACTTGTTTACTTATTGCATGCCAAAGGAAGTTAAGGCCTTAATGGATGATCCTAACAATGCTTTTGGATTTGATCCAAATAATGCAGTTGGTCGAAGTTATCCCAGTGGAGAGAAACCAGGCCGAGTGCGAGTTGTAGGCCATTGGGCGAATCCAAAGAAAGTAAATGACTTAGATTATGAAATGAATAGGATGATTTGATAGCGGCCACAACACATCCGTTAAATTTAGCAGCGGATTCAAACAGATCCCCTGTTAAATTTAATAGCGGCCAAGTTTAAATATGTTGTTAAATGAGGTTTGATTTAAAGGCGGAAGCTTGTTTCCGCTGTTAAAGTCTTTAGAATTACACAATTTAAGAGCGGTACTTTGGTTGCTGTTAAATAATTTACCGGCAGCTAAAACTGCTGCGAAAGTGTGTTTTTGCCGCCGTTAATTGAGTTGATTCTTATAGTGCTGGTTGGAATGTCAATTCCCTTTCTTTGGTAGGTACGTCGTGTTAATCTTGCCTCTAATATTTTAAATTCTTTCCGTACTTATGATATGCAAACTTCTTTTCCTGCCTATTTCTTTGTGTGATCAAATTGGCAAAAAATTTGGGATTTTATATGGGATTCTGGGGAAGGTGTTCGAAAGATTCATAACATCAACTGAGCGATTGTTTGCAAGCCTAAAAGGATGGGGTGGTCTTGGGTTTCGTAGTGCTAGGGAGATGAATATAGCTTTTCTGATGAAATTGGGGTGGGGTCTGCTAACGTGCCCTGATGAGCTTTGGGCCAAGTTGCTTCTTACCAATTACCTTCGTAATGTTAATGGCGGCTACGGCTCAGCTAGATCTTCAGGCTTCTCGGTTTCTTGGCATGGAATAATCAAAACAGGTCCTATCCTCAACAAAGGCACTCAATGGGCGATCCGTAATGGTAGACATACCAAATTCTGGATGAATAAAGGCACTCTACAGTTGCTGATTTTGTTCTTGATTGTGGTTCTTGGAATTCTACTTTGATTTTTCTTGTCTCTCTTATGAGATTGCCATTCAGGTCCTTGGTATGACTCCTCCAATTGCTCATCTTAGTACTTATTCGATGGTTTGGGGTCATGAGCCATCCGAAAAATTTACAATCCGGTCAACTTATTTGCTTCTTAAGGATTTGGAGGATGAATCACTTAATTTGGATTGGAAAGGAGTGCAGAATTGCAAGGGACCTAATAAGATTCGCCAATTCTTATGACTTGCATCTCATCATCGCTCATGACGAGGAATGGAAATCAGGGAATAATTAAGAGAAGATAATTAAACTAAAATTCCTCAACTAACAAACCCTAACCCTAAATTAATTAAAAAATACAAATGGTAACTAATTAAACCGCTTGACGTTCCATTACATCGGGTCGCCGACGAATGATGGGACATATTGTTGTCATCCATGGTTAGACGAGACTATCCGATGCAGTAGAATCGCCTGGAGTTGCGATAGAGTCACCGGTGTGTCATTGACGTCGAATCATTAGAGAAGATGATGAACAAATATTGAGTTTCTAGTAGAGTAGTATTTTTTATTTTAAATAAATATAAAGAATTTTTTGTAATTTCCCAAAATCTAAGGTGATTAATTTAAAAATGTAGGACGTTGAAGATCTAGCTTTCAATTAGAGAGAGTGCTAACGGACAATTATAAGGCAAATAACAAAATAATCACGGTAACTTTAGAGCATTTCAATCATAGATGAATCTAAGCTTAACAAAAATAGTCTCAATGATGACAAGCCGCCAAGAAAAAGTTGAGCAAAATTAGAACAACAATAGCTACCCAGTGGGAGTTCATCGTGATCACAGATTGGTCTGTGCATTTGATGTCATCTAGCGGACTTAAATGAGTGAGCTTTTGCGGTTCAGGTGTTTGTCCTTGTTGGACATCAAACCAAGATCCTCGCACCAAGCCTCCCAAATCCTTGCTCAATTGGTCACAAATCGTCTCACTTCATCGTCCCTTCTTGCCAAATTAATAAAGCAATACTGTTGCTGCTCCGTCTCAGATACCCGCCAAGCACATTCAATTCTCTCCACTTTTCACTACCCAAACCTGTTTCTCTTCAACCCAAGAACAAGATGCGTCTTTTCACCACCTGGATTTCCAAGGACGAGCTTGTTATCGACGACTTAACCTACGTTTACGTTCTGGGTTCCTGCGTTAGATCGCCTTCATCTTCATCGTTGTGCCTGGGGAGACAGATCCAGGGACGGGTTGTGAAACATGGATTCCTGTCGTATTTGGTTGTTTCGACCACATAGATACATTTTTATGGAGAAAACAGGGATGTTGCTTCTGCAAGAAAGGTGTTCGATGAAATGTCGGAGAGGAGTGTTGTCACATGGAACGCTATGATAACTGGGTATTGTTGGAAATCGAAAAGCTTGATATGCAAGTTTCAAGCAAAGCCAACGTTTAAATGCAAGCCGACAATAATCGACAACTAAGGAATGTGCATTATTTGTGAAGAGTAGAATTATCTTGGACAGCTAGAAGATCAAACCGAGTTTGGCAGGCAATAATCAACAACTAAGGAAAGTGCATTATTTGTGAAGAGTAGAATTATTTTGGACAACTACACACCAACCATGATGAGCAAACCGAGTTGGAAAGAAGATCCTTTCATGATCTTACAAATCAATACCAAACGTGCATATATGGAATGAAGATTATTTACAAAGGCTTGAAGTATCTTGAACAACTACAAACCGAGTTGGCAAGAGGATCCTGTCATGATCTTATAAATCAATACCAACGGCTAGGATCGCTTGAAGAAACCAACAGCTAGGAAATCGGTTGGACAAAGAATCAAATCATCCTCATTATGGTAAGCTGGATGATTACAGAATCATGGACTTGATCTTGAAGATCAATTTCCAAACGGCTACTAGGAGTAGTCGACACCTATAATTAGAGAAGCAGATGGATGGAGCAAACCACCAATTCACAAGTACTCTATTCTCTAAAGTTTCAATTCATTTTTTTCGAGTTGGTCATTGTCACTATCGTTTTTGAGTGAAAAGTCGGTAGGTTGTGATTGAAAGAAAAGAGTGTGAGTTGAGTGCTCTGGGTTAGTCGATAAGATTGTTGGTGAGTAACAATCTGTATCGCTGCTCTTGTTCTCGAGAGGTCACAGGTAGAAGTTGTCACTCCAATTTCAGAGGATTGTCACTTTGCGTGTGTGCAAAGATTATTGTCACTTCGTTAGTTTACGAAGGTACGTTATTTTATTTATGATAATAATATAACTCTTGGGGTAATCATTCCTCGAACGTGGAATAGGCTGAGGTTTCGATACCACGTTAAAACATTGTGTTTTTAGTTCTCATAAATTAATTCGTATAACTAAACATTGATATTTGGTTGAAATTAATTGACTAAATAATTGGACCTTAATTTATAAGCTATAGCCCATATTTGAAATAGGATTTTTATATCCTATTTGTTCTCATTTCGGCAACGTGAAGTAAAGGAAGAAGAAGAAATTCGATTTCTCTTCACCAATTTACTTCTTCATTTACAATTTATCAAATTTTTGTTTGCTTGACTGATCGCCATCGAAATTAATAGTGTTTGATTGAGTTTTAGGTATTGCACGCAGACAGAAAAGGCCAACGATGGTGCTTATGACGCGCTTGCCTTATTCAAGGACATGCTGGTTAGTGATACTGTAGAAAAACCCAATGATACCACAGTGGTTGCCGTCCTCTCTTCGTGTTCGCAATTGGGCATGCTGGAAATCGGAACTTGCTTCCATGGTTATTTGGAGAAAACTATATGTATGCTGGAAAATGGACGTGTATATCGGCACAGGTTTGGTTGACTTGTACTCAAAATGCGGTTGCCTGGACAGTGGTTTAAAGGTTTTCAATGTAATGAGAGTGAAAAATGTGTTATGGACAGCTATGGCAAGGGGTCTGGCCATTCGTGGGAAAGGGAACGAAGCGATGGAAGTTTTCGACGCAATTGCTGGTTCTGGTGTTAAACCCAATTTGGTAACTTTCACAAGCTTGCTTTCAGCTTGTTGTCATGCAGGTCTCGTGGAGGAAGGGCTTCGGTTGTTCGAAATCATGCAATTCAAATTCCATCTCGAGCCTGCAGTACAGCACTATGGCTGCATTGTCGATCTTCTTGGCAACCTAAGAGAAGCATACAGGTTCATAAAGGGGATGCCAGTACCGGCAGATGGGGTCTGGTGGCAGAGTCTGCTGAGCGCAAGTATAGTCCATGGAGATGTTGAATTAGGGGAGGAAATAGGGAAAATACTCCTCCAATTGCGTCCAGAAACAAGGAATTCAAGTGTTGACTATGTGGCTGTCTAATATCTATACTTCAGCCGAGAGATGGAAAGAAGTGGAGAAGGTGAGAAACGTGATGAAGGTCGAGACTATAGTAGTGAACCAACCAGGATCAAGCTTATTTCAAAGCATTAGCACCAATAACCCTTTGGAAAGATGCGCATAGTGGGCAAGAATGCTTGTCTCATGTCAATATGACCTCAGAGAAAATTGTTCTTCTCTTTTCTTCAGAGACGTCAGAAATGTGGAAGTTGTAGACAAACATAAGCTATGTAAGCACATATCACAAGTTCTGATAGCAGAACACTCAAAATTGACACCTAAAGTGGTGCCCAGTGGGCTGTTCTGTACAGAGGGATGCAGTAAGATCATCGGATTGGTTGCCGTTAGTAGGCAGATTGGTTCAACAGAATTCAGTTGGTAAAATAATAGACTTATATACACCTATGGACTGAAGATGGCAGCAGCTCAACATAAATTTTCTTCCTCAGTTCCTACTGCTCCCCATTGGAACTTGCTCCACCCCGGATCCTTTTCTGCAAGTGCTCCAAGCTAGCTATTCGACGCAGCGAAGCTTTTCGGCCAATCTTATTACCTATTGTTACTGCTGGTCCTCCAGCTCCGTCGTCTGACTGTCCATTTTCAACAGTCGAGACATCTGACATACAATTGTTGCCTCTGGATTCAGTGTTGGAGGATGGTTTGGTTGGAGAGTGATGAGTGTGATGCTGGGAGGCAGGAACAGCAGCATCTGCTGAAGTATCAGAACTCACTTGGAAGATGGTTGACACTCCTGTAACCCTTTTCACAGTCTCCTCAGCCATCTTCACCTGCATATATATCACGCTGCAGTGAGGAGAATAGACACAGAACAATGAAGTGGAGGGTGATTCTATCTTTAAAACATTCTACGCATTTCATCTAGGTTCTGCTGGAAACCACTCACGATATCTAAGATGAGTTACCTTTGTTCTTAATGTCTCAACATCAGCTTTTAGGACCCTATTGTCAACAGAAGACTGATTGTACCTGTGGCTTATGTCACTGAGTCGTTTTAACAGAGATGAATTCTCAACTCTTAGCTGAGAAACCTGAAGCCCGCAATATAATATTAAACGAAAGAAACATAAGATATCAAAAGTGTCTGTTTTGTACGAAACAATTATTTTACCTGTGTCTCAAGTTCAGTCAAATGTGCCTGTTTTCTTCGTCTGGATCGTCTTGCAGACTCCCTATTAGAAAGCATCCTGTAAATAATAACCCATGGGATCATCAAAGAGAAGTAGAAAACCAGTGTTCAAAATAACACCCAGATAGCTTTATCTAAAAAAAATAACACCCAGATAGAATCGGAAACAGGAGTCCAGTAACTAAGCAGATATGCTGAAAATATTAGCAATCCGTATTAACGGATTAGTTACCTCCTTACACGTTTCACATCAGCTGGATTGGTATTATCAGCAGTTGCAAATTCCTCTTCATTTTCGTCATCTTCTGATTGATCTCTTGAGGACCCGCTGGTTGTTGACTTCATAAGAACTGCAGACCTTTTCAGTGCGGTAGGTAAAGAAGGGATTTCAACTGGATCATCACTGTCCTTGCTAATTGACCAGGACAAATCATTTCCACCTGCTATAAGTTTGTTATAAAATTAGCATAAGCTCAACACTAGAGCACATATTTGGTAAAAGATAACATGACTATCATGCAAGTAGATCAGAAATGCTCCAAAAGTCACGATTGGGATCAAATGCTCCTTCTAACAGTACAATGGATGTCAAACAGATTAGTAGAGCGGACAAACCTTTAGAAGGAGCATTTGATCCCACTTGTGAAGTGTTTGAAGCTTGTGACCCACTGTCAGCTCTGCCAGAGGAGTCTTGAGGTTTAAGATAGGATCCCTGCTACCAATAAATGTAATGATTTACTTCATCGATACAAATTCAAGGACAGATTCCTATTATTCCAAGATGACAGATAAAGCTCAGAGCACACACTGATACTGAAAAAACTGAAGATCCATAGTCCAAACATATATGTAGATCGATCACTCCATAAGAGAAATTGCTTACACAATTTTTTCCCTTGTAACAGTTTCCATTACTGTTCATAAGCTACCTTCATCTTTTAGAGATAGTGAAGGATGACAAGCAGGTAGGACCATGCTTCCAATCTATGAAGCCTTGAATTTAAGCATAGGTCCTGTGGGACCTTCTTATTGTCTGTGGTTTTATCAAGCTTCAAATAGACTACTACACTACCTAACTTTGTCCACTCTTTATCATTATGCTTCCTATCTGTACTGAAGCTAATCATGAAGTGGTCTCAAAAGAGCCACCCTCTTTCCCCTTTACGACTGGTAGTGGATTCTTTTCCTCCGGCATCAAGAATTTTATCTGCCTCTTCTTCAGCTTGTAAAAACGAATCCCTTTTGGCCTTTCTACGTGTAGAAAAAAAGTAGTTAACCTTGCAGGCAGACACCTAAAAAACTCCCCGCCACCCACAACACACCTCAGCAGCCACTTGACTCATGAAAGCATTTCGATATCACAACTCGCAATCCGACAAAGAAATATATAACTATATAAGTAAAACTGGAACATGACTCCTTTTTTACCCTGTCCAAGAAAGTTGGAGGACATACATGATTGTAAATTCTCCAGTCGGGAATCAAACCATCATAACCTCCGAATAACTTTTTTATCCAAACAAATGTTCTAGTAGCCGATGTCATTCATGTGGCTATAGCAATAACACGTCCAAGACTTGGCTCTTATAATCAAAGTTGTCGATGTTAAATTTTACAATCAAATAGAGCTGAAATATATTAAGGTAGAGACAAAAAAGAAACCGAATGAATAATAGACCTGCTCAAACGAAACCAGACCGGAAATCAGTTGGTTTGAGCATATAAAAAACCCAAACGAGAAGAGAGAAATTTACCCGTGACAAGGCAACGGCAGCACAGGCCAAGTTGAGTTTACTCTTGAGAAACGCGTGGTACTCCTCCGAATCAACCGGAATTTCAGGAGGGGCGGCGGCGGAAGCTGCACCATTGGCTGCGTTAACGCTGGAGGAGGAGGAGGAGGAGGAGTTTCCTCGTTGATTCTTGATGTGGACGACGTCGCTTCGTTCAGAGTCGGATGCGGCGGCGGAGGAAGCTTCTTGTAGAAAGCGTTGGAAAGCCCATTCGGAAGCGCTCCGGTTCATCTTCGAAGATCCGTCGACAGTCAGTGGGGGAGAAGGAGCTGGCAGATGACTGTGGTGTTGGTGATTTGGCGGAGGTGGAGACGGCGGAGACCAAAATTGGTCGGACATTCCGTCCACTGAGAATACCCTATCCATCTCCAAAGCAAAACAGAAAATGGGGCGGGCCGTGGGTTGGTTCTCAAGTATTTTGGGGGGAAATGTTTGTTTATTTATTAATTCTAAAAAGTATTGGGGAATCCGACGTGGATCTGAGGTGGGAATGGATAAAATGGAGATTTTGAACGTTTTGTGGGCTCCAGATCAGGGAGCAAATATCGCCTACTTGCAATTTGTACTATTTACTATTCTCAATTTTTACTGCTCGATTTAATTCTCAAATTTTCTTCGTCCTAAAATTATTTAAATTACTTGACTTTTGTTATAAAACTAAGTAAAGAGAAGATAATACAAGAGTAGAGGAAAAGAAGTTTTCTTATTGATGTGTGTCAAACATATAAGAGTGAGCACTATTTATAGGCTCATGATACATAACCCCTAATGACTAACATATCTACACTTGAATAGGAGATAATTGTATTGATTCTCATGGTTGATGTATAGGTTACACAATGGACATTCATGCATCATAATAACAATATTCATAACACTCCCCCTTGAATGACCATTGGATAAGAATATATATTATGTTCTTCGAGTACGCTATTGATATTGCCTCATTAAAAACCTTACCAGGAAAACCCAATGGGAAAAATCATGGTTAAGGGAAAAAGAGTGAAGTACGTATCTACTCCCCCTTATGATGATATCGGTTGAGATCTTTCATATCGACTCCCCCTGATGAGGATATCAACTCTCGCTCGTCATTATATCAGTTGAGAACATTCAGTCACCAAACTCCAAGTTTTTGGACTAGCTTCCCAATGCTTGCGAGAGAGAGCTTTGGTGAATAAATCAGCCAAGTTATCACTTAGGTGCACTTAGTTGACAAATATTTCAACTCATTGGAGTTTGTGTATAAAATGTATGCGTCAAATGAACGATGCTCATCCATAATTCGCATGACACTTCCCCTTGGATGACCATTAGATGAGAATATGTCTCATTAAAACCTTACGAGGAAAAACCGATGGGATAAAAATATAGTGAAGGAAAAAGAGTACATAATCATCACATTACTTTTCACCATTTTCTTGGAATTCATGTTGATCAATGTATTTTATGCATGATCTATAGGATTATGTATTTGAATGGTGATATGGGTTGATTAGTTTGTTTCACAAACCATCAAATAGTGTTCATGACTATATGAAGATCGATTACACTCGATATAGAGTCACATATAGTGATCTTTACCACCAATATGGCACTTATGTCCATGGTATATCTATATAACTTCTTATTAGATATTATTAGTATATCATGGATGATATACAAGAATCATGTTTGAGAGAGATGCATAAATTGTACAGTAGTGGTAAGATTTATTCTTCCATATTTTTCATCTCGAACTCCTTAATCAAATTGATCTCAAAGAGATAAATGACCCCTTAACAAGATGTATAATTCGCACAAGGCAACAAATAGCTACAAATAGAACTTTCTTCCCATAAGGGAGAGATCGAACCACTAATCATATGATTATAAGGTGATTAACCACTAGGCCACAATCATATGGTAAACTCATTAATCAAATAGATGATTTCTTGGAGTTATTCTTGAGGAATCTCAATAATATGTATGTCATCTATTTAACAAAGAATGGTCACATCTAATGACGTTGAACAAAAAGAAACACATTTTAAATACAGATAAAATTAAGAAAATTGTTTTGGAAAGAATTTCGAAACGATAAAATGTAGCAAAGATTATTTTTCATCATTCAAAATTCAACTCAACAAGGAAAAGAAATCGAATTATATGCATAGAGAAATGTATGATATGTTAAATGGACCACTTCTCTCAATCATTCAATTCATATGACGTCAATTGGATATAATTTGTTAACTTGAACTTGAATTTTTTGCTTATAGTAAAATAAATCCTCGATGGAATTTCATATACACATGTGTATTCTTATTATACAAACCATACATATAGATTGCAAGGACATCCATTAAGGGCAAACTCTTTCCCTTCATAAATTGCCTGACTAATCGAATAATAAAAAGTAGTTCCATCCACAACATGAGAATATGTTTTCTCATAATCAAAATATTATAGGTTTGTTGTACACAACTTTTAAAAATGAAATAAACATGAGATGGCTCATGAATTTCAAGACTCAAAATGAGATAAACATGTGTCTCATTTGCTTGACATCTTCATATATAAAGACTTTATGTCAAGTCTTGAAACTTTTCATTTTTCTTGGAAATTGGGTTTTGCCTCACTTGAAATTTTCGGTGAATCCTTTATTTGCATGCACTTTGGCTCATGATCCTCATAAAATATTGTGATATTTAGCGTTGCATTATACGTAATAATCACGTTGACTTCATTACGGTTCCAGTATTTTCCATCCAAGATATAGATAATTGAGATATCTATATTCATATCTTTCAGTACTTGGGACTCTTCTTGAGCACATTATATGTTTCTCTTGGTGGCTTTGCTTAAATAATCTTAACCTCAATTTGACCATCTTGATATATAGCTCCATTCCACTTTCGAGGATTTTTTTTTGGTTTGGAACCGACTGGTCTACCACACTTTATGCGGGTTTTAGACTTATTTTTGATGTCATATTGCCCAATATAGACATCATTTTCACTGGAGCATTTCGAGTTGGCACATGAGAGTTTTACTCTGGTTGGGTTAGTAAAGTGTCTGGCAGATGATGAATTATAAAATTTTAAACTTCGAACTCATATTGCTTAGTGAGAGGATCGAAATGATATGATCACTCATCTAATCTCTTGGCCAACTTTTATTTTCTCCCCATATTGCTGGGAAGTTTGAATATAAACCTCCAAACGAGTCATCAAAATACTCCTGACAACGATGTGATATTTTACCATCGATGAACTCGTAATCAAAAAAATTTCTCAATCTTCGTTGAGAACTCATCCTAATAAATGGTGGTGGAGCAATTCGGATATGTATATCACATCCATATATCCATAGATAGGAAGTATAAGGCTTTGACCCAAAACCCAAATATAATGGAGGAATTTATAATAGTCGCTTGGCGTAATGCGAAATTATGTTGTTCATGTAAATGACATATTCATAGCAATTAAAATGAAAAATATTTGTTCTCAATGACACATTTTTGTTATTGGATAACCATGAAAATATGCTCATAACCAAAATGGTTGAGCTAGTAATCTCGCAAATTCTAGTTTGCTTTCATATACACATGTGACCTTCTAGTTGATACATCAATTAAAATAATTGGTCCACATGTTGGGTGTATGGATCCATAAATATCATCCTTGTTTTGTTGTGTGTAAGATAAATTATCTTACTTTAGTTGATGATTATCCAAACAATCAACTCTATTTAATAATAAGCAACCCAAAAATGAGTTATGTTGTGTTAGAGATTTACTCAACAATGGGTAACGAAAAGGTGAAAATGCTTTCCTAGAAACGAAATCTTGTTGACATAACAGAAAATCGTCCGTGTTCTCAGGAAGTAGGGGAGTCACAAGGACTACTTAAATCCCTATAACTTTAGGAATCATTTCTTTAGAATACCCAAGTTGAGACCTTCGTGCACAACAATGTTCATGAGAACATACTCTTTAGATTATTAAATCATAGAAATTGACTAGGGAGGTACTTATCGATTCACATCATGATTGAACCGGGATGGTCTCACCGGTTATGTCAAATAATAGTTTTCAGGATGAGTAAACTTATAGTGTACATTGATATGTATCTCAATCACGATCATATGTCTTGTACAGATTGAAGGACAACATTTAATAGTATCATGGTCATATACCACATTATCGTTCCTCTCCCTTGTGATCATATAAATAAAATGATCTTGTTCGTTCTTGAATAATGCAATAGCTATGCTAAAGCTTGTGAGTGATTTTGTACTACTCCATATATGGTGCACTATCGATGAGTTATATATATTGTGTCATTACTCATCATGTCAATACTTATTTTGCAAGAGAATAATGGATAGTGCAAATGATAAATAGAGATATTCCATCATAGTCGTCTTAACCATCTATGTCACCAATTATGGGATGAATAATTGTTACACAATATAAATGTACAACCACCAAGGAAAAGGTTCCATATAGAAACAACTACAATAACTTGTTCCATGTGCTTTAAAAAATGTAACAAATAAGTCTTTGCACATTTGATGGCTTATGAAGCAATATCATTTGTATACGATCATCAAAATAAAATTGATGATTGTATCACCATTCATGTGATTGGAATTTTTCAACATCAACTCACTACTCCCTTTCATGAGAAAATAAGTATTGCTCAAATATCTTTCTCATGACCAAAATAATAGGTATTTTCCTTTGCAATAATGTATTGATGTTTGCACTTGTGGGAATGTGTTGTCACAATGGACATGATATAAAAAACATTCACTTCGGGGAGTGATATTGTGTCCCTCAGACATCACAATTGGAGACATATTAGCTAGATAGCTTGGACAATTTGTGTCTTTTGATACTTCATCGAGATAATGGCAGTTAAAGATCAAAACTATGGCTTTGTCTTGAGCTAAATATTTTTCATCATCTTTGATGGTGTCGCAAAGAGCATGAGCTTAGAAAGGGATTTCAACATCCCATACTCATGAAATGCAATTCTTGCCCGACATATCAAGACAGTGAACTCAATGTTAACATGCTATAAAGATAACCAAAATTGAATTAGATTATATGATAAATTAATCAAGTATATCATATCACAACTTTAATAATAGCCATTTTAAGAAAAATAATAGTAAAAACCGTTTCTTAAAATAATATAAATGAGATGATAAAATAAGATAATAAATAGGCCAATATATCATAGAATTTTGAAAATTAAAACGGTTCTAATCACAATATATTAACGAATCCAACATTATATGTAACTATGAAGGAAAAACATTAAGCTTCGGAAATCGTACCTATGAACAATAATCATTTTACTATTGAATATATATATTTAATAAATAGCTAACAAAATTAGAATATGCAATAGCAATAAGTAAAAGGTTTATATATAGCACCTAGAGGAACAAAACAAATAACAATATATTTATCCGTAAATGTTCACGGGTGAATTGACACAATATTAAAATATGCAACTAATAACATATAACGATAGTTATAGGGAGAAACAAAAATAATGGCAATGCTAACATAGTTTTTAAAATCATGAAAACATCATATTGGTATGTAACGCTAACGTGAGAATCAAATTTATACATTAACAAGCCTAAAAATTAATAATGAAAAATAACATTACGGTTGAGTATATCATAAGGGTTGAAACGGACGATATTCATATGAGGCAATTGAGGATCGACAGAAGTTGCAATGTGCTCCAAGAGACATATATACATATGACCATTATAATACATAAAGTTGTTGTTTTAAATGATATGATAAATACAAAAGATGCCAATAGAATAAATAAATAAACCACATGATAATATTTTTCATACGTAAAAGTGCATGAAGTGGAAATCAAATGATAATAGAAATCTATATGGAAACACTACCAAAAGCAACCAAATGAAAAATTAAAATATGAAATGAAGCGAATTTACTCAACATTATCGAAAATAACCGAATGAAAAATTAAAATATGAACCGTGGCGGTATTAGCCAATACTACCAAAACAGTATACCACAAAGAAAAATCATCGACAGTTGGGAACTTGGAATCATAGAAAAAGAAAGATCGTTATTTTGTTTTGGTTTTGAATTGTGTACGACACATTATTAAAGATCAATTGAGACATTTTCTTTCTAGTGGTGAATTCCAGATATTTCCCCGTTACTACTCCCGACAGCTTCAACTTGCAAAGAACAAGTTGGTTTTTTTCTGAATGATTATCTTTCGCTGTAGGTTTATTTTATTGGTCGGCCCCCAATTCATTTCTGATTCGTCGCACCATAACCTCAATTGTCAAGGCATGCAGAATTATTACGTACCATACTAGTACTACCATATATACATACTACATTGCTATCTCCATACATGACTACAAATCAAACCCCATAACACTAGCCGTTTCATTTATACTAGATCGGCTTGTCCGTAGCCAAGCTACAGAACTGATCGTGACATAGGGAGCTGTGTTTTCAAGTGAGGCAACCCAACTCGTTTAGAATCTCTAAGTTGGCGATACCAACGAAGTCTAGTTGTGACGCAGACAAACTTACGTGTTTGATCTAGGGAAAAAAATTAGTTCGGAATCTCTAAGTTGGTGATATTTGAAATAACCTCTAAGTTAGTGATACATATGAAGTCTAGTTCTGAAACAGTCAACTTACGTGTTTGACCTCAAGGAAAAACTTCATTGAAACTTCTAGATTGATGATACATATGAAGTATAGTTTTGACCTCGAGAAAAAAAAGTTCGTCAAAATCATATCATGATTATGCTTGTTTTAATCGTCTCTAATATACTAAGATTTTGACACACAAATTATTGAAATATGAGTTCATACGTAAAAAATATTAATTAAATAAGAAAGTTAGGGGAAACTTGATGCGAGTGGTGGCCATTTTTGGAAGGCTCTGGTAGAGATAATTTATCGACCGCCAAATGTCAATCGTCCATTCTAAATTTCACACAGCAGCTTATAATCGTCAGATCTCCAAAAACAAGTTTCAACTGTTCATTTAAATCAGGCAAGTACACCTGTACAGTTCCTCCCGCTTTAACTTTCTTTGAATGGCTTCACACAACATTCATTATTCCACCAAGATAACTGACTATATGTTACGCCAAAGTGTGTACGCTCAAAGTTAACCTAGTACAACATTGAATAGCTTTAAGGTTTTAAACCACTATGTTAGAGTTAAATCCAGAATTTAATTGACTCTTATTTATATTAGGATAAAAAATACAGGTATCTATGATCATATCGACACCACTCGTAACCATCGTATGCTATCAATCACGACATATAGCCATCATGATCATTCAATAGTTTGAAGAGGTCCTATGGTGAAAGTTAAAGTGTGGTCTAAAATTTTTAAATGTCAATTTAAAAATATATAACATTGTTAATTATTGATGTAATTAGGGAATTTATCTAAATTTTGTTGATTATTAATAAAAGTAAAAATAGTAAAAAAATAGAAGTTAATAAATTACAAGCACCAAACCACGATTCTAGAATTAAGAGTTAAGACTAACAACTCATTCCAAAAGTCCAAAAAAAAAGAACACACTAAGCAAAATATCCAACGAGCCTATCAACTTGTTGGCTTTAAATGGGCCTATTATAAAAATTAGTAAATGGACTAAAGGCACCAACACACTTAGTCGGCAGGGACAATAGTAGGAAGTTTAAGATAGTTTATTTTTAATTATTATACAAGCCCGGTATGAAACTCTATAAAATTAGAGGCCTCATTGGTGATGAGGCCCTACATTGGTAAGCAGACCAACATAGGTTATTAGACGGGTTTGGTGGCCATTATTAATGGTCATGTTGACACCATCCGTCGCCGCCACTTATGACCGCCTTATTCATGATATTATCGTGCCGACCTCTCATACTCGCCTCATCATACTGCTGTCATCACTCACGGCCACCACTCACGACATGTCACCATCACCCATGCCATGTACTCACGGCGTGTTGTCATCACTCGCAAAGACACCCCACTTTCCACTTTATGATCAATCCCGACTATGACCCACATGATCATACGGTGACATAACACTTGATCATATAGCCAATTATCGTCATATCGTGTGCGGTGACATATGAGTCTCTTCTCCACGAGGAGGAGAATATGAGGAGTGTCTCACAAAGACCATACCTCCCAAACTTTGACTATGATATCCACCACATCGATGGTGGGGTTGGTCAGGTCGAAGTTGACTTGGCAGAAATAGTGTCAGGAAATCCTTATGTGTGTACCATATTATCTAGGGTTGAGAACAAACCACAAGGGAGAAGTTCCAATCGTGCGCCGATCCAACCTACAAAATATTCATTCGACGCGTGAAAGGTAAACTTGATATTTGACCAGATTTATAAAGATGGTCAAGTCAAGCTCTCTAGAGGGTATAACCTCTCATCGCCTGATAAACTTAAAGGTAAAAATCTCATTCTACTGATTCATGTATTATTTTCTGCAATCTAATACAGGATTTCATTGAAAAGGAACGCATTAGGATTAAGGTTAAAAAAGATATATGATGTTGGTGGATACCGATCCTTTTCCTAATGTGTTATGCATCAACATGGTTAGCCCAGACTTCTCAGTTTTAATATCCATGTTTCAAGCTGGTGTTGGACACAACATCGCTCTCACAGGGCACTCCCAATATAACTTATGAGCATGGGGTTCATCACAAGGTTGGAATTTGGGGCTGGTTTGGGATGATAATTAAATTTGTTGTGTTTGTATTATTTTGATTTCTTCTATTGGGAACTATTTATGATGGGGAATTTTTTTTTCTTGCACATCTTAGTCTATCTTATTATAATTGATTGATTTCATTAGAGAATTTCAGACTATGACTAGACAACGTTTATGTTAAGACACACATATGAAGTTGATAGAGTTATCCATAAAGAGTTTGTTAATCGGTGTAGAGACCGAGTAAGTAATAATCTACATGTGGTTTACTTCTTAATTAAAGTATTTGAGAATTCTTTATTCAGAAACTTACATATGTACACAACTAGATACTAAGTAATCAAGATGGTGAAGGACATTCAAAGGATCTCATTGTGTTGGGTCGAGATCCCCAACGATAATAAAAAAGATTTAGTGGTTATAATGTTAATGGTTATCGATTTCGTACATTTGTCCCTAAAAAGTTATCAAAGACTCAAAATAGCAGTGTGTTTAATAGCTATGGAACACAGAGTTATGCAAACGCCTGACAAATAAATCATATGTAGCTCGAATTCGGCGAAGCCACAAACTCCTAAAAAACTCAAACAAGCACAAACCAAAAAGAAAAGTAAAAAGAAACAAGGACAAGTGTCTAATTCCCATATATAATAAAATGGATCTAAGATCCGAAATGATGAAAATAAAAAAGTCCTAAGTGGAACGATGATACTTCGATCAGTAGGAGTCTCTTGGAGGAGAGCGTGGTGGGCTCTATGGCCTAGTGTGGTATGAACGGAGGTACCAAGGATAACAGATATGCTCATAATGGTGCTCTTGCTCAACTCTCCTATGTTTGATATGTGAAGGCCTTTGTCCTTGGTCAAATGAAGTTTGCGAAGCGGTCTGACACTACCATGGAAGACTGCCCTCTCCAAAGCTAATTTTCCATTGCTAAATCAGCCGCATCATGTCAGCAAACTCGGTCGGCGATGGCTCGTATCCCAGCAGAGGTGGGGGAGGTGGTTGCTGCCATCAACAACTCATCAAAGAAAACTCGTGAGGAGGAACGCCTTATGTTGCTGAAGACTCTGCCTGATCAGGATGATGTGAACCCTCCGCCTCATCTGCTACTACTCCTCTAGCTTCTAGGACCCCTCTCCCATGGCCGGGAGCTGGTGGAGTGGCTACTTGGGCTCCCTAGCCCCGTAACAGTTATGATGGCTATCAGTCTCGACACAGGTGAGCCACTGCTTGGTAAGATCTATCTGTCGGGCGCAAATGATGTGGGTGCCTGAGAGTTGATTCTCCGAGTAAGGCTCCATGTTGGTCGAGATTTCCCATCTATTGAGAAGGCACTAAATATCAATAATCCTTGCAACAAAAGCTCCCGCAGGAGGATACCAGCGCAACCTAGTCCTCCTCAGCTGAAAAAATTGTGGCACCACATTTCCCCAATGTAGTAGCGTATAATCCTTGCTCATGGCTCGATAAAACATCATATCCTCTTTCAATACATGATGTCCGCACTTCGTATGGATATTGCACCAAGAGATATTGTCGAGCCAACGGGTTAAGAACCTTAGTAAAAAAAGAAGACCCTCTAGGCCATTCTGTTGCGGGATCGTTGGTGATGGACTTCCAGAATCCAGGAGGGCTCATTGTTCTTCGACCTAAAATTCCTGGAGTGGCTAGTGAACGGTCCGATAAAACCAAAAGAAATGGAAAATTCATCCTCGCTTCCCAAGGAGTAGGAGACACACTTATTGGTTTGCTTGTTTCTCTGAGTTTGATAATTGAAAGTGCTCCAAAAGTTCATGCTTGATAAAGGAGGCATGCCAGCCTGTTAGCCAATGCTAGATTATTGGCACGAAGCCTTTGAATGTAAAAAACATGGGGTTATATAGGTTCACAGTGGCAGACTCGTCCGCAAAAGTCATGCCATTAGTCGTCTTCGAGGCGGCATAGAAACCCGTGGTAATCCCTGACCGGGGGTCGTTCTGTTTTGGAACCACCTCCGAAACATTGGCTGGCATGACTCCTTCATCTTCTGAGGCTGATACGGTTCATTTTCGGAAGAAGATTAAGATGAAATCCTACCGCGGCTAGTGGAAGCTGTCTTCTCGATGAGTAGCAAACCTATAAAGATAGATCACACATTAGGAAAGAGAGAAACAACCAAAAAACCGCCCACACTTATATTTCGCTTAAGAAATTATGCACTGAATCAAGTAGAATCAAAAGAAACACGATGGTATTGTCATGAGGCAGCAATTCAATTTCAAAGTCCATCCAATAAGGCAATGCTTATACAATCCATTTAAGCATAAGGTAGGCGCATATAGTCATTTCAACTTGGAGCCATAATAATAGGAAAATAGAGGATTTGAACTTTTTCAACATCTCTATGACATGCAATCTGAAGTTCTTAGTGGTTAGGAACACCCCACCAGGTTATACAAACAATGGTTGCTCGAGTTCATCAAGGCCAAACCCGAAAAATACCCTATAAATGCCGAGAAAAATTAAACATTCTGATGACATAATCATGAAATTTCAAGGGGAAAATCACATCATTATATGCATATCATACCTAATATCAAGCTAGCATCATCAATTTCACAAAACCCCAAAATACAAAGTTATGGTTCTTCAACCCATATGGCAATTTCATCAATCTGACTGATTCAAAGCAATGTAAGAATTAATAAAGCTAGAGAAGGGTTTGAGGAAGCATACCCTTGTATTCAACATGGTCGAAAGGAAGAAACAACCTAAGCCCAGCAAATTTTCATGTTAATGAAAACCAGGCATAACTTGTACCTAACTTGCTCAAATCTCAACCAAATATGAGGAAAATCAAGGGGGGGGGATGGGGAAGGTCGGGGAGGCTTGCTGGTGACCGAAAAAAGAGACTATACCAAGGTGAACGGTGCATGGTGCATGATGGAAGTGCATCGTTCCAAGGTGCATGGTGCATGATGGATAGTGGAAGTGCATCATATCAAGATGTATGGTGCCCGACGGTCGGAGGCGATAGTGGGAGCAAATGGAATGTAGATCGTGACCAACAGTGATAATTTTCGTTTTTTGGCATAGATTGCACAGAAGCCAATCAATAAAATTTTGGAAGTAGATTGAGCACTTAAGGCGCAATGTTTAACCAACCAACTACGAGAGGTCTGTCTTATATTGTGCTTAAGCTGGTCAATAAACTTTTGAAAGTTTATTGACCAATGTTAGGCGCAATCTTTACGGCCCATGACGAGAGGTCTGTAAGTTCTTGCGCTTTATTAAGAATCCGCTTAAGCTCACAATTCGTCAATTCTGCTTGACCGCTAGCTTGTTGGTGGTAAGCGGCTGTCAAATGATTAGTAACACCAAATATTTTGGCAAACTCATTCTAGTTGATGTTGGAAGTGAGTGCTTTGAATGAAGGTTTGCCACTGTCCTAGGATCATTAGTGGGCATCACTTGCACTTCCGCCCACTTAGACATACAATCCACATCAAAATGAATGTACTTATTATCGCGGAACGATGGATAAGGTCCCACAAGATCGATACCCCACACATTAATGAGTTCTACCAAAAATGAAATAGTTAGAGGCACCTCGTTCCTATTAGATATATTTCCTATATGTTAGCATGTATCAAATCTTCTCACAAAGTCATTGAAATCTAAAAAATGGATGGCAACTAAAAAAACCGAAATCGGGTACCTTTTGAGCGGAGCTATTTCCCTTATGATGTCCACTAACAGGTCTAGTGTGGCCATGTGCCAGGATGCTCTCTACTTATTTGATTGGAATGCATCAACGAATGATTCTGTCTGCTCCAACTCTAATAAATGTGGATCATCCCAAAGAAAGTGCTTTGCTTCAGAGAACTCTCTCCTCTTCTGATGATGGTTGAGGGAGTCATCCACGATGCCAGCAGCTAAATAGTTGGTGATGGATGCAAACCATGGAACTTCTCTTCTGGATACTTCAAGATCTGATAAGCTTGTTCCAAACAAATATTTTTTTTTCATTAGGGAAAAATTCATTGATCTTAGTTTGAAAAGACTTACTTGAGGAGGGCCCTTCTAGGCGAGATAGACGACCAGCTACTACATTTTTGGCTCCTGCCTTGTCTTTGATGGTGATGTCAAATTCTTGGAGAAGAAACACCCACCGAATAAGTCATAGCTTTGCATCCTGTTTTGCTAAGAGATGTTTAAGAGTAGAGTGATCAGTGACAAAGTAGTATGAGATGTTAGCTTATGAGGTTCCAAGTACCAATGCTTCGAGCTTTGATAGGTAATGAGATCTAGGATCACGATGGAATCGTGGGCACCACTTTCCGAAAAGAGTATTTCCACCCCTACAAGCCTTGGGTATCAGGAAATCCCTTCCGAGGATAAGACCGTCTCCACTCAAGGTCTTAGGCTTTAGATACTATAGTCACTTTAGAATTTGTAGGCTAGGATAGATGTCTGGTTCTGTGTGTATTCTGCACACTACTGCCTTCTTTATATAGGCAGAGGGGTCCAGGGATGAAAAGGTGTGAGTACCTTGCACCAAGAGGTGCCATTATCCCCAATGATAGACTTGTAGGCAACTGCCATGAAGTCCCACAGATTTTGGAGGGAAAACAACTCAGAAAGATTTTGAATCAAACGAAAGGGTGTGTGCCCATTTGTCCTAGGAGAGAGAGTTATCACTCCAACTACCTAGCTCCCCACCTTCACTCCAGCTTAGCTCAGTACCGCGCAGCTAGTGACACTATCATCCAGTCCAAGGTTGAGCTGGACGAGCTTCAGTGTCAGTCCCTAGCTTCATCTAGCTCATAGAGGAGCTGATGCTAGCTAATTTCAGCTAGCTCCTGAGCTAAAGTGAGGTTTCCCGTGAACTCACGTATCCAACTTAACTTCGGCATCACACCAGGTCAAGTCCATGGTGCATATTTCCAACATTCCTCCCCCATTTTAGTGAAGTATGTGATTTCGCTAAAATTACAACAAATATCCAACCAAAAACTTTTGCATCAATGAAAATGTCACGAAGATTGAATTTCCATCTAGTATATTACACATTCCAAAATACTCGAATATAGGGGTGTCGCTATGGATTGAACCCGTCTATTCATTTGAGTATTTGAATATAATATACACAAGAGTTTATCCTATCTATTCTAAGATATCTTGACACTATTGACCGCCATGTGTCCCAATCCTCTCACGAGCGCACACGAAACCAAGTCCAAGTTTCTTGAAGCGGCTACACTTCATGCTCGCGTAGGTTAATTTCTTACTCGTGTACCTACGTATACACTTTGTGAAGGAATCAATTAAGAAGTTAAACTTCAACCTCTATCACTCGCAGGTACCGGAGCACATACCTTTGGGATGGTGCAAACCTTGTGCTCCAGTTTCCATTCATAGGCTTTCCACATTGAATTCTGCCTCTAACATTGTATTAGAGGGGAATTGGGTGTCCTACGTTTGGAGAACTATACAGACTTAAGTCCCACCCCTCGTGCCGATTTGGCAAGTGATCAGCCAGATTTTGTTCAGACCGAACATATTGCACTGTGATTGTCCCATGAGTGATCAGTTCACGAACAAGACTATGCCCCACCCCTAAATGACGAGACTTTCCATTATAGACCTGACTATATGCCCTAGCCAGAGTAGCATTGCTATCACATAAGATAGAAATCGGTGAGATAGGTTTCAGCCATAATGGAATCTCATAGACCAGGTCCCTTAGCCATTCTGCCTCCTTGCCAGCAGCCGCTAATGCTATGAATTCAGATTCCAAAGTGGACGTTGTGATGCAAGTTTGCTTCTTGGAAGTCCACGAAATTGCTCCTCCTACAAGTAAGAATACCCATCCAGTAGTCGAGGTGTGATCCTTCATATTGGATATCCAACTTGCATCCAAGTACCCTTCAATAACCGACGGGCACCCCTTATACGTTAAACCGTAATCCATGGTTCCTTTAAGGTAACCAAGTACTCATCTGATTGCATGCCAATGATGAGTACTCGGATTACTTGTATATCTGCTAAACTTACCAACCGGATAAGCGATATCATGCCTTGTGCTTGTCATGGCATACATCAAGCAGCCAAGCACTTGTGAGTACTCGAGTTGAGATACTGCCATCCCTGTGTTGGGCATCAACTTCACACTAGGGTCAAATGGAGTTCTCAATTCTGGACATCCCTTACTACCAAACTTAGTAAGCACCTTCTCAATGTAGTGACATTGACTCAACAAAATTTCCTTCCCATTTCGTTTGATCCTAATCCCAAGGATCACATCTGCCTCATCCATGTCCTTCATGGAAAAATTTGATGATAAGAATTCCTTGGTACTATAAACTCGTTCTTGATCAGTTCCCAAGATGAGCATGTCATCCACATACAAACAAATGATGACTCCTTTACCGAGTTCATCAAATTTTGTATACACACACTTGTCTGCCTGATTTAAACAAAAACCATGTGACATGAAAACATCATCAAACTTATGATGCCATTGTTTAGGTGCTAGCTTTAGTCCATACAAGGATTTGATTAGTTTGCACACCTTATACTCATTTCTAGGCATAACAAAACCTGTCGGTTGTTCCATGTATACCTCCTTATCGAGATCTCCATTCAAGAATGTTGTCTTGACATCCATTTGATGGATCACTAGATCATGGATTGATGCTAGTGCTATTAATAATCTAATAGTCGAGATCCGAGCCACCGGAGCATAGGTATCAAAGTAATCAATTCCATGTCATTGTTTAAAGCCCTGAATTACCAACCGTGCTTTAAACTTATCAATAGAACCATCGACTTTCATCTTCCTTTTGAAGATCCACTTACTTCCTAACAGTTTACATCCCACAGGGAGATCCATTAATAGCCAAGTGTTATTTCCCAAGATGGAATCCTTTTCCTCATCGACTGCCTCCTTCCAAAAGGTAGCGTCTTGCGATCGCATAACCTATTCATATGTACTAGGGTCATCGTCAACATTGTAGCAGTACAGGTATTGCGATCCTAGTTCCATTTTGGATCCCTCGATCATATATACGTTGAAGTTGGTATTCAACGAACTCTTCAAGGCCAGTCTCTGGCTCCTACGAGGCAGAGCCTGCTCGTCCATAGGGACATGCACAATATCATTTGATGATGGCAAGAAATCCTTTGGTCTTTGGATCGATGAAAAATGATTTTCATCGAAGATGGCATCCCTAGACTCAATTACTGAATGCACAGCGTGTGTATCGTTAGATTCTATGACATAGAACCTATATGCCTTTGAATTTTCAGCATATTCCACAAAGATGCAATCAATGCCTCTTTCTCTTAAAGTCTTTCGTTTAGGATCATTAAGCTTTACCATAGCTCTACAACCCCAAACTCGAAGGTAACTCAAGTTTGGTTTCCGCTTTTACCACAATTCATATGGGGTAGTTTTGTTCCTCTTGTTAGGAATCCGATTTATTAGATAACAAGCCATAAGCATGGCTTCACCCCAAAACCCATTACTCAAACCTGAGTATGACAACATCGAATTTACCATCTCCTTCAAGGTTCGATTCTTCCTCTCAGCCACACCATTCTACTGCGGTGTGTATGGAGCAGTGGTTTCATGGATGAGCCCCACACTTTGAAAGTATGTTGGATCATAGAACTCCCCTCATCGATCAGTACAAAATACTTTGATCGAGATACCTTGTTGCAGTTTAACTTCGGCTTTGAACACACGAAATTTCTCAAGGGCTTCATCCTTTAAATTCAACAAGTAAGTATATCAATACCGAGAGTAGTCCTGAAAAGAGAATTTATGGTTTTACTCAGGAAAGAAAGGAAAAAGGGGTTTGAAACTGGTCCTGAATTCTTTCCTCTTTCATTTGTCGTGTGAATATTGACTCTATAAGGCTATCAGTGAGGATTGAAAGGGAGTCACCAGCACCTAAGCTACACATTTAGGAGTTAACCAGGATGGGAGCCATCAATTTGATGGAGACTACTCATACCCCAGCTAACTATGAATTTGTTGAGGGAGTTGCCGAACCCTTTCAGTTACCTGAAGCCTGCACCAGAGCAGAAGCTGAAGTATGCTGCTTATTTGTCGAGAGGAGCAGCTAGGGAGTGGTGGCCAAATCAGCTAGAGGTTTGAGAGGATCATTATGAAAAGGATTGGGAGGAGTTCTTAGAGTGCGTTTTCCACGCTGTTAAATAGGTATGATGTTGCAAAATCCAACGTTGAAAATTGAATATTTGTTTTTCGTTAAAAAAACGCAACTGAACTTCACTAGACTTTGAAAACCGCTAGGCCCCCAAATCAGCTATGTAACAATTTTCTTTTGCCTGTATGAATGGGGTGGTAAAATAATAAACCCACGGGATTTCATATTTTCTTAACACTTTTCCCAACTTTAACCATTTTCTCTCTCCCCTATCTTTTACCACTCGTGCACCTTTCATCTTCCCTAACATCACTTCCTTCTTCCCACCCCAAATAATCTCCTTTGGGAGAAGAGAGTAAAATGTGACAACACATAGCAAAGTGGAAGGCGGCGACACGAAATATAGCATGAGGGAAGTCGGCGGGGGGGGGGGGGAGTCAACATCGGACGTTAGCTCGGAGAGGTAAGACTGATTCTTTTTACATCTTTTAGGTTTTTTCTGAATCTTTGCATTGATTTCTTGAATCCGTGAACTGATTTTTCTAACAACGTACATAACTTGATTTGTTCTTCAGTGAATCTGTGAATTTATCTTTTCTATAGAACTTGATTTCTTTTATTTCCTGAATTGAAATCTAATTGCAAAACCCTAAATATGCATCACCAATAGGTATGGCAAGGCTCATGGCAGCAACCGGTAATCGTAGGAAATTGTTGTTGACCATACCGTTAACTATTATCCTCATCGTTCTTATTATATAGAGACAACAACATCGTTGACCACGAATCACGCGGTCAGCTTCTAGGAGTATTGTGGATAGGTTGAGACATGGTGAAGAAGCTAGTAAAGAATTTTTTCTTAAAGCTATGAAAGTTAGTAATCGTTCTAGCATAGATGTTATTAGAATATGTATGCATGTGTTTACTCGGTTGTGACGAACTAGTAGAAAAAGGAGGGCTGAAAAAACAAGGAATGTTGTAGTAGATGAGATGGTTTTCATGTTCCTGTACACTATGGGTCGCACCATGAAGAATAGGATCTTGCAAAAGGAATTTGCTGGGTTGGGTAAAAATATTTGTGTCGTCATCCATGCCGTCATCCAATCTATTCTTGATTTTCACGAGATCTTATACGTCAAACCTGATCCGGTAAAGGAAAGCACTCGAAAACCATAATGGAGACATTTCAAGGTGTGTGTCAAACATCGTACTTTTTTTAACAGTTAAAGTGTCGCTCATAAAGTTGGTTAGTTACTGAAAAGAATTCCTTGTGCAGAACTTTCTTGGGGCAATAGATGGCACATATGTATTTGTTTGTGCAAGAATAAAAGATCAAGCTAGATATCATAATAGGAAAGGAGAAATCTCCATTAATGTTTTGGCAGCTGTAAATTCTAGGATGGAATTCATGTCCTGTCTAGCGGATTGGGAAGGTTCAGCTCATGATTGTCGGGTGTTAAAGAATGTCATAACTAGGCCTTATAGGTTAAAGGTCCCCAAAGGTAACACACTAATTGATTAGCTAATCACTGGGTTTTAACATAAAATACTAACAACCTCAACCTTGTTGTTACTAGGACAATACTATCTTGGGGACCTGGTTATGAAAACTGTGAGGGTTTTTATTACCCCATTTAGGGCTTCAAGATACCATCTCAGAGAATAGGGTGTAAACCGGCCTAACACTCCTCAATAATTGTTTAACTTGCGACATTCATTTGCAAGAGATGTCATTAAGATAGCATTTGGTGTGCTGAAAAAATGATGGATTTCCTAAAGTGATTTCAAGAATGGTTCATGTGTGTTGCTTGCTTCATAATTTCATTAGGAAAGAGGTTAGTGTTGACGAAGTAGAACGGGCATTTAACAATGTACCCATGGCTGAAACGCCGGCTAATGAGAATGAGAAGTTGGATAACTCCATACCATCAATGCTTCCATCTCCAGAGAGGACGGCATTTAGGAACCAAATAGCTGCAGATATGTGGCAAAGTAGAACTAGACGATAAGTCTACTTCGATTCATGATTGTAACTTGATATTTTGGATTACGTTTCCAACTATCAACAATGAATGATGTTTGTATCTTGCTTCTATGTGTTTTGATTTTATGAATTTAATTTTGCCATTATGACTGTATCTTGTTTTTAAATTCTACTGTGAAGGGTTGTCACTGATTTTAACTTAAGAAATTATCTTTTCTGGTTTCCAACTATTGTTAGTAATGGCGAAACAAAGAAAGGATAAGGCCAACGACGACTCGTGAAGGAAATATTTTTTGTGGACTGGTGAATTAGATTAAGCGCTTATGAAAGGCATACTCACATTGCCAGAGGTGAACAAAGTACAAGAAAAAGGGAAGTTCTCCCGTGGGGCGCACAAGGATCTTGAGCGAATGATGGAGGAGGAAAACCGGGTTGCCATGTGAAGGCGGACCCAAATATTATTTCTAGATGCATAGTGTTGAAAGCCAAATTTCTTACAGTTCAGGAGTTACGAGGCTTGAGAGTTGAGAGTTGCTGGCTGATGCGATATCAATAAGATGGTGATGATTGACGAGACTTTATATGCTGATTACGTAAAGGTACGTTATAATTTATAGCTTTTCATCAAATCATAGTACATGCAGTAGAAGCAGCTATTGATGATGCATGGATTTAACCTTGCTGTTTAACCTTGTTGACGCGTGGATTTATTGGTGTTTAACCTTGCTGCTACTTCTGTAGTTACATGTTTTTGCTGGTTTGTTGAAATGATTTTGTTGGTTTGGGCAAATGATTTTTCTACTGCTATGTTGCATATAATATATTTAATTCTTTGAACTGATTGTGCTACTGCTATGTTCCATACTATTTATAGGTTTTGTGATGCAGTATGATAAGAATTTTGTGTGGTTGTTTGTGCCTGCAGCATCATACCAACTATGCTCGCCTAAACCGTGTTTTGTTCCCGTTGTATGATGCATTAGAGTATGTTTTTGGGAACAGGCGTGTGACGAGCTGTAAGGTTTTTAGTGTGGAAGAATTAAAGAACTCATGCCCTCCAATTGAAATTCTAGCAAATTTAGTGCTTGGTTAGAAGTAGAATCATGACGGGTGGAACCGGGTTTGGGTGGCCAGGCACAAACCATAGTTGAAGACTTCATTAATCTTGATGACGAAGTTCCACCTACAACACCAACTGACAAAGGTTATCAGTCAGATGCGACTCGTAGACTAAAGAGAGCTCGTCTATCGTCAAAGGTAGCTAAGAAAAATGCTGACGATGAGGTGAACCCCTTGCTGAAGGAGCAGTAGGCTCACAGCAAGAATTGGTCGGGGAATCAGTGATTCGTAAAAGCCAAAGGGCGGTGATGTGGAAAGAGCTAGGGAAGATAGAAGGTATTACGATATGTCAGGCTTTTTGTTTGACATATAAGATAGTGAAGGACCCCAATCTAATGGAATTTTTCTTCCAATTAGAATCGGATGACGACCGGAAGGGATAGATCAAGAGTATCATTGAAGAATGATATGGAGCATCAAAGGATGGAATTGTTCTGGATTGTTATCCTATTTGATTTGAAAAACTTATGTTTTGTTCAACGATTATGGGAAGAATGACATTAAGAATGGAAAACATTTTGGATGGGGAAATTTATTTTGGTCAGTAACATTTTAGATGGGGAAGAATGTATTTTGGTCAGTAACAGTTTAGATGGGAAAGAATGTATTTTGGTCAGTAAAATTTTGGATGGGGAAGAATGATATGTGTGGGAAGCATGAATTTTCGTTAAACTCTTGTTGTTTACTTGCATATAGTGTTACGCTTGCAAGTGGATTTTAAGAGCAAGGCGGTGAAAAGAGAGCTGTAGGTGAATTCCTCAAAAGACCATTGCTTAAGAGACACTCTTTTGTGGTCTCAGTTGATACATGACCTAATTAGTTCATATGGTCACTTTGTTACCTGTAACGTTGATTCATAACTGTATAAGGGACGAAATCCATTTTAAACAAAATTTATGAATAAACCATTCATAGTCAGGAAACATTCATGACCTGAATAATCTAGATTAACTCTTCAACATATTTAGATAAACGGGATGAAATCAGAATGAACTCTTCAACACATATGCTTCATTATAAAATATTCATAACTTAGATACAGTTAACGTAAACTAAGATTCAAAATTCATATTCGTAACGCACATACAATCAGAACTCAGATACAACTCATATTCATAAACTTAAATTCAAATCCTGCATTCTAATTTTGCAACCCTTTCCCTAAGTGCATCCACTATATTTCGAAGGTTATGGTATTCCACCAAAATGTTGTTATCGAAAGTTGTAGGTCATGAATTTCGTTCTTCCAATTCTCAATCAAACTTGCCATCTTCAGCTTCTCGGTTACAACTACTGACTTTGACATCAGGCCACTTGAAGTATCCACACCCATTGTCATCCTACAACATGCACAAATTTCACATGTGATTCCATCCCATAAAACTAAGGTTAATATGATAGGTTTCAACATTGTACTCACCTTTGATTTGTAGTTTGCATAACCAAATAACTTCCTATTTGGGTTTTATGTTATGTGCGAGATACGACGGGAAGCGCGCATCCCAAAATTGCATAACACCGGAACATCCTCATATCCGAACTCGTCATACGATTGAGTTTATCGTTTTAGTCATGACCGTCTGTTCTCAACTCTTGTAATCCATGATTCATCCATTAACCAACATGAAACATATGTAATTGGCAGTACCATACTCTATTAATAGATGTTTGGTACTAAAAATTCACAATTTAGCCATTTACCATTTACCAAGATTTGAATAATCATCCAGAACTCAACTAGAGGTGAATATAGAAAGAGAACTAACCATGGTGACTGTGGCGTGTAAGATCCCAATGTGAGGAAGACTCGAACTTTGATGTAGAGCTCTGAGATTGATTTCTGTCTTCCACCGGCATTCGTCGATTGGCTCTCTATCGGGGTGGATTGGATGAGAGAAGAAAGGATGATACAGATGGATGAGATAAGAGGCGGCTGTAGAAATTTTCTGCACATAATAAGAATGAATAGAATGATACTTATCTTTCTATGTTTTAAGTAAAACAAAGATTACAGGTGAAAGTGAGTCTTTTTTAGATGGAAAACATGAACTTTTTTCACATACAAAAGTGATTTACTGAGGATATTCAAAACCGCCGGAAAATTTGTTTCCCATGGGATTTGACCTTATTTTACAGAAAACGTAGACTTAGTCCTTTTTAAGAAGGAGTTCATGCCAGACCAGTGACAGGAAAACAAGAGGGCTAAGGTCATAAACCTGAAACAATGAGAGATGAAGGTAAGTGATTACTGCAACTCCTTCGTCAAGATGAGCAGGTGGTACAGAGGATCAACAGAACAGAAGGTGGATGACTTGAAGTAACAATTCTTAAAAGGGTTGAAAGCCCAAATCCAAGTAAGAGTCACGAGAGGTGATATGGACAACATGGTAGAAATTAAGGTGCCAGCCTTGAGGGATGAACACCTTGAGGAGAAGAGGAAGGGGGAACATCTGGCTTGGCAGGAGGAAAAGAAGAGAAAGGCCGCAGTTTCAGGATGGGATGCCGGCGGCACTGGTTTTGCAATGGATGAGGGACAAAACTAGTGTCGTCTTCATGCAACAAGCCTGCCACTCCGCACCTGTCACTTCGGTAGTGCAGCAGAGGCGGTCTACTATAGGGATGTATCTCCCTCGATGTCCAGATTGCGGGCTTAGACATAAAGGAGTGTGCTTGAGGAAGACTAGTGCTTGGTTTAGGTGTGGCCAGATGGGCCGTTTTCGCTGGAGAGTTCCCTAAGCTAGGATGGTCGGTGGTGTATGAGCCAACAATATAATAGGGCCAGGCTCAATCTAGGAACGGGCCGGGGGGGGGGGGGGGGGGTATGGTTACCATAGCTGGCAGATCCTTGTATGTCTTATTTGATATGGGTGCTTCACACTCTTTCATTTTTGTTGCTGATGTTTCTTTGTTGCCTATCATGTCTACTAAGATGAGTAGACCTTTTCGAGTAAGTACTCTAGTAGGAAGGACTCTGTTGGTGGAATCATGTGTGGAAAGGGCAACCTTGTTCTGCAAAGATAAGGAGTTCATAATATACGTCATTGTTCTTCCTTTGGATGAGTTTGATGTAATCTTGTGATTGGGTTGGCTGGATCGACATGGGACCTTGATGGATTGCAACTGGAAGATGATCCAATTTTTGAACCTTGGGAATGAAGATGTGTATATCTCCAGAATGAAGGGGCAAGGACATCGCGGTCATATTTTCATTTCCACTCTGAAGGAAGAAAGGATGATTAGGAAGGGATGTGAAGCTTTCTTAGCTCACATTCTGTTCAATTCAAAAGGAAGGATTCAAGATGTGCCAGTAGTCTGGATGTTCCCTAATGTGTTTCTGGTAGAGTTGCCTAAGGTGCCCTCGGTGCAAGAAGTGGCTTTCAATATAGAGCTAGTGTCGGCCACGACACCTATATCTATTTTGCCTTACAGAATGGCACTGATGGAGCTGAAGGAACTCAAAAAGAAGTTGCAACAGTTATTAGAGAAGGGGTTCATCTACCCTAGTGTATCATCTTGGGGTACGTCTGTGTTTTTTGTGAAGAAGAAAGATGGGTCTATGAGGATGTGCATAAACTATCGATTACTGTCAAGAACAAGTATCCTCTACCCTGCATTGAAGATTATCTCGACTAGCTCCAGGGTGCATCAGTGTTCTCCAAGATCAATTTGAGGCCTGGTCACCAACTGAAGGTAATAGGGGAAGCTGTCCCCAAAACAACCTTCCAAACAAGGTATGGCCACTATGATTTCCTAGTGATGTTTTCGGGTTAACAAATGCCCCATAAGCTTTCATGGTGATGATCAACATGTTTTCCATAGTGTTCATTGATGACATTTTGGTCTACTCAAAGACAGAAGAGGACCATGTAGAACATCTAAGGATGGTCTTGACTACTCCGAGAGAGGAGCATCTATTTGGTAAATTCTCAAAGTGTGAGTTGTGATTGAATGAGGTGCTTTTCCTAGGCCACATGATTGACAGCAGGGGAATCAAGATGGACCCAAGGAAAGTGGAAGAAATTGTGGATTGGTCATCGCCTAGCAGTGTAACCGAGGTGAGAAGCTTACTAGGCATGGTAGGGTACTACCAGAAGTTGGTGTAGAGGTTGTCTAAGATATTTGCTCCTCTCCACAAGCTGACAAGGAAAGATTCACCTTTTGTTTGAAATAAGGCTTGCCATGAGAGCATTGAAGAGATGAAGAAGAGACTCACAACCGCACCTGTACTTACCTTGTCGGTCTGTGGAGGTGAGTATGTGGTCTACATTGATGCTTCCTACCAAGGGTTGGGTTGTGTACTGATGTAGGATGGCAAGGTGGTGATATATGCTTCCGGCTAGTTGAAGGAACATGAATCTAGTCCATAATTTGGAGTGTTATGGAGGCACTAACTCTGTAGTGATACTATTAGGATCATGATTAATCATAAGAGTCTCAAGTATTTGATGGAGCTGGATAAATTGAATAGAATGCAGAGACGATGGCTAGAGCTGCTCGAGGATTATAACTGTGTGATAGATTATCCCCCTAGAAGGCCAACATTGCAGTTGATGCCCTAACTAGGAAGGAAAGGTTGATAGAGCTCATATAGTTAAGGAATCTAGGGGTAGGACTAGAAGTGGATCCGATCAAGGGGGGTTGGCGAGACTGGCGGTGAGGCCTTTCCTACTAGATCGAATCAAGGAGGCACATGCTACCAATGATTTGGTAGTCGAGGCTCGATGGAAAGTGGTGGAAAGAGAGATCACTCCCTATTCGTCGTAAGAGGGTATAATGTTACTCCAAGAGATGGTGTATGTGCCTCCCGACACAAAACTAAGGGAGGACAAACTTGATGAAGCCCAGTCCTCCACCTATGCTATGCACCACGCGGGGAAGAAGATGTATCGGATGCTCTGCTCCCATTACTAGTGGACGGGCGTGAAGAAGCAAGTAATCAAGCGTATCTCAAGTTGTGCGATGTGCTAGAAAGTGAATTTTGACCATATGGAATTGGTTGGGTAACTTAGACCCCTACCCATACTAGTGTGGAAGTTTGAGGACATCACGATGGACTTTGTTAGTCGTTTTCCTCTAGTGAAACGGAAGGACACAATGTGATTCATAGTGGAACGACTGACCAAAGTGGCTCACTTCATCTCCATCAGGTTCAAACACGATGTGGAGGAGCTAATAGGATTGTACGTGGAGAACATTATGAAGTTGTATTGAGTATCCAAAACGATTGTATCAGATAGGGACCCCAGTTTTACTTCGCATTTCTGGAAGGGTTTGCATTCTGCCCTGGTGACGAAGTTGAATTTCTATATGACTCACCATCAGCAAACTAATGGACAGCTGGAACGGACCATTCTACTTTGGAAGAGTTGCTACGCTTCTGTGTGGTCGAGTCTGAGGAACCATTGTTAAAGGTTCTACCGAAGGTGGAGTTCACTTATAAAAACTGACAACGTTTTCACACGTCTAACAAATAACATTGTTATTGAAATTACCAGGGTCGAATTTCCCTAGGGCCTCGTGATCACATTTACTCAGAGTTATGGAAAAGTGTCAATAGGTTTAATCAAAGCAGTGGTGTGAGTTCCACGATTTATCAAACAAAGAATAAAAAAGTGTAAATAATGTGAAATTAAACAAGTTTGCAAGACTGCACAATTAAGGGTTTTGAGTAATTGGATGAAATTGTTTAGACTTCGGATTCCCCTAGGCTATCCAAATTCACAAATAATAGTCAACTTCAACAAATTATGCAAAACAAGATAAACTATGTTCACCGTCGTTGTTCTTCTCTAATCAAATCACGCCTTTTCGGGTATGCTAATCTGCTAGCTATCTATTATCTCAGTCCGCTTTTTCCAGACAAAGAGTTGAAATCTTCTAGGCCATAAAATAAACGAGAACTGCTCACACAACAAACTAGTGTATTCGCTCTCGGATGTGGGTTAACGCCTAAACTAGTTGTTTAATTTTGGTGTTCAAGAAATGAATGCTCTTTTGCGATAATGATAAATCTATGAAGATCCTATTCAAGTTGATCAGGCAAGAACATAAACGAAATCGAAATTAAACATAATCAAACATCCATCCAACTCACATAAATCGTTAGATTAACAAATCATCTGTTCATAAAAAATTTCATAGGGTTCATCTAATATGAGCATGAGGAGTTTATCTACTCATAAAATGGAATGAAAAATCATATTCAAAAAAGAAAAACATTGAAACTAGGGTTATAAGAGAAATCTCAAAAAATCTAATTTCACAGAATATCTTTGAAGAACGAGATTCGCCAATCTTAATTACTTTGTCCGACCCGAGCTGTTTGAATGGTTGCCTTCGGTCGAAAAAAGTGTGCCCTAACCGGTGTAATGTGCACTGCAGTTTCAATGGCTTATCACACACATTACACCCAAAGAAGCAGAATCTCCTGACATCGATAGTCTATTATGCACTATAATTTCACCTAGGTCTAGCACTTTTTGATTTCTCCATTCTTGGATGCATCCAATTCCTCCTCGCACATCATACTGCTCCAAATAATGCTCTGATATTGTCGTGTACCTGAAATCTATAAAAAAACATTCCAAAATGACATCTAATAGACCTCAAGCGGGTTTGAGACACCAATTCAAGATAGAAGCTAGAAATGCATGAAACACCCTAATCTTCTACCCAATGCTATACAATTATGAATGAAATGTCGCTTAAATGAGGGCGATTAAAGTGGTAAATGGAACATCATCAAATAACCCCAAACTTAAGCTTTGGAACACACCTATAAGTGAATCAAACTACTAACATGGCAAATTAAACCCACATTTCTCAATGCACCCCTAAATTTTATTAACATGCACGTGAATCTTTAAACAAAACCAAAATCAGAAGTAAAAGCCTGACAAGAAGTTTCCCAACTTGCCACACATCATCACACATGTTATACAAATCATCTAGACTTACTCTTAAAGGATAACAACCTAAAGATGAAGTTGAGAATGAACTCACTTAAAGTGTTTAGGGACTGGTGGTTATGCACTCAGCCATCATCTCTAAGGCGTGCTTCCAACACTTGCATATCAACCTACGTTTACTCATCACATCAAGGCAGTTCAAACACTAGTCCAGAGGTCTTTTATTCAGGGTTGTAATGTGAACAGAAAAGAGAAGAGAAGGTGAAATGAGTTTGGTGGTAGCAGTATACAGTGGCGGACAACTCGGTCTACTCTAATGTAGGGCTAAGCTACTAAAACAATACAAACTATGCAAGGATTCAATTTTTTTTGAAGAGCTTCTAATGTGGGGCTCATCTATCCCCGATGCTAACTACTACCTCGAGCTGTTCTCCTCATTATTCGACTATTCTACTATAAATTATTTTCTTTTGCATTTTACATTTTATTTTTCTTTTATCTTCAAGATAGGGGTTTTTTTGCTTATATCCTCATTTTTCAAGATTTTCCAAAAAAATCTTCTTTTTTAATATTTTTTGTTGAAATAAAAACACTGTACAACAATACTACTAAGAAAGACTCAAATATCCTGCATTTTCACAACATTGCACTCTATTGACTCTTAGACTCGATCGATTAATTATATGCCGCTTATGTACACATGATCAAATGAAGACTTGAAAGAAAAGGGATACAATATTATGGGGGACATGGAAAAAGGCTTTTTGGCTATGTTTGGATATACCTAGAGAAAATTTTGGTACTGGATGGATATTTTGTGGTGGAGATTTTTTTAAGTGCATCTATCATTTTAGTTAATCAGAGCCAAGTGAATTCAGTTTGATATCAGGCAAGTGCCAAATTAACAGCCAAATAGCGAAGAACAATCAAAATAATTTAAGACAAAGTTTACAAATGTTGCAAACTTTCCTATACTACAAATGGATTTTAGGCCTCGCGGGGCTATTGGATTGTAATTTGATAACATGCATGCCCCGTAATCCTCAAGTTGTAGAGTTTGTGCTACTATGAACTAATCAAAGTTAGTCTAATGAACTAATAATTAGACTTTGATCATTGGCCTACAACTCTATCAAATATAGGCTCACAAAGCAAGTCGGCAATTAAAGTGCACACATCATAGGGAAATTTCCTAAGCATGTCAAGTAATTGATTCAAAGATTGTTCCAATAAGCTTGAGTTAACTCATATGCAAAGATAACTGCCAAACAAGACTAGCAAATAAGAATTCTATGCAAAATCAACACACACTTAGTTTGGACAGTATCCTTACTGAACGAAACAGAAAAGTTGCATAGGAATGTGTGGAAACTGTGAGAAATCCGTGAAGCAAGATGCATGATCCTCAAAGCTCAAACTCGATGGTGACACTAACTCTTAAAAAAGACTCAAACATATAAAAGTCAGAAGGAATTAGGACAAGTGTCTAAGTCCCACACATAATAAGATGGATATAAGATCCAAAAAACAAATGAAAGAAAAGTCCTAAGAGAATCGAGTAAACCTGATTACTGGTCCTCTAAAGGAGGGGAGGGTGGAAAGTAGTAGGATACGATCTGGTGGTAGGATAAATGGCTGAGATAGCACATCTGCTCCTCTTGGTGATGCTGCTCCCTTTGCTCCCGCTCCTCAAAGTGGCGTCTGATGGGGCAACCCAATGAGGATGGCGAGCCCGGATGGTTGTTGGGTCTAGTATGTAGAGGTTGAGATCAATGTTCATCGACTCCATAATATTTGCCTCAAGGAAATTCGTACTCCATCCCAAGAGCAGTTCAACCCCATCTGATGTATAATCCTTCAAATGAATTGACCGCCGGGTAAGGCGGCCATCTTCCCACTCTAGCAGGAGTGAAAATTTTGCGACCACCAAACCCAAGTGAAGTGGTCAGTTTTTTTAAATGGCACGAAGAATATGAGCTCCTCCTTACGCACATGGTAAGACCCACACTCCTCCTTATCCCAGTAGGCAAGACTTTAGTGCCAGAGCAAATGAAAAAAATGGGAATACGGGTTGAGGAGCTGAGTGTAGATTTTGACCATGGGGTCATAGCCGCATTGGTTGTTCATTTATACTGTTTGGCAGTCTTTGCGGATATTGGTGGGGTCATCGCTTTCTTTGTAAGGCAAGGAGAGCAGAATTGTGTCGTCAATGCGGAATCCCAATGACACTAGAAAGTCATCCATTGTCTCATGAAAATGCTTCCTGCCAGGGTGATATGAAATACACTACTTATCCGGATAGTCTGCGCAACTCCTGAACTGGAAGAAACTCTAGAGCTCCTGGATGGCGATAAAAGGTGGTGATGCATTAAGTGTGCATAGGAGAGTAAGCTCGGCATGGTTGAGGTCCTCCTTGAATATATCTGCCCAAACTAGATTCTTTGATTCGATGCTCACAATATTAATGGCGATAGTTTGTGTAATTGAAAGGTGGCGGCGCTCCCAATAATGGATCCACGACTTGATGTACAGGGCGGTGAAGAATCGGTGCACATCAAGTACATCCAGCTATCATGGAACATGGACAAGGAGCTTGGGTCCTTCATCCAAATAGGAGGAGGAGTCCGAACCGAGTGTTGAAGAAGGTGGTGGTGTTGGTGTTAGACTCGTGGAGGCACGAGTGTTTGGGAGGCGTCCATACTTGATGCAAAACCGAATAACTCATAACAAAAATACACATAACTCACAAATAGAAGTCAAGTATTGTAGTTCAAAATCCCCTATAATGGCAATTCACCACAACAAAAGACATAAACCATCTCAAGGCCGCTACCACAATTCGTCAATCAATGAATAAGAAGCAAGCTCATTTTCATGTCAAGTTCATTAAAAATACCTTAAAACTATAGACTAAAATTCCAAATATCAACAAGCAAAATTCATCCAAATACACGGGATGAAATTTGATGTAAACGATTGGAGATGGGTTTTGGACGGGCCACCGGTCGGCAGCAAGAGGTCCGATGGTGATGGTAGCTTCCGACGGTGGTGGTTGACAATTTGGGTGAAGGATGAGTGCTAGAGAAGGACTTTGAAAAATAATAGTCCAAAATCGAAGGCGGCAATAGAAAACTGTATTTTTTGGTTAAAAGTTTGCTATAAGCCCTGTGAAATGTGTGGCACACTTTTTACCCAGCTTAGGTGCACTTTTCACCGAAACATCGCTCAACTTCCAGAGAAATTCCCAAAATCTGTTAAAAAGTTCCCTATAAGCTTGATTTAATATGCGACACATATTCGATCGGTTTATGGGTCACTTTTCCCCTGAAATCGAGATTTTTTCGTTTTTGAAAATCAGAACAACATTTTTCGGAAGAGGGTGCCCCATCATGACACCAGGTCAACGAACTCGAATCTCAAATCGATACTAACAAACATGCACAATGTCTCAAGAATGAAAACAAAAACTGACTCCGGTCATGGGATTCCTAACAAGAAGCACTCTTTCTTTAAAGTCTTTGAGCTAGACAATGCCTAACCTTTTATTCAGCATTGTCAAAGTAATGAACTTTGACTCCATCAGTAGGCTTGATATTGAGATACCGCTTGAGACGCTAACCGTTAACCTTGAATGTTTCTTGCTCTAGATGTATTATCTCGACGGTCCGGTAGGGGAAAGACTCTATGACTGCGTATGGTCATGACTATCTTGATTGTAGTAACTTTCCCAAAGAGTTGTAGAGGAACACTTTTTCTCCTTTAGTGAACTGATTGAGACCTTGTAGTTTAGCATCAGGAATGCATTTCATCTTCTGCTTGTAGAGCCAAGAACTCTCATATGTATGAAACTTGTACTTCGCTAGCTCAAGGAGCTTTTATTGATGTTTTGAAGCTGCGAGACTAGCATCCATGTTTAGTAAATTCATGGCCCATTCTTATGGTCAAACTCGACCAATAAACGAAAAGCCTTAGCATAAACTAGTCGATACGACAAGGTGCCAATAGGAGTCTTGAAAGCGGTTCAATAATTCCAAAGAGCTTCATCAAGCCAAATTGACTAGTCCTTGTGAGACTGATCAACTGTTTTATCAAGAATCAGTTTAACCTCGCGATTCATCACCTCTACTTAACCACTTCCCTATGGATGGTAAGCGGTGGTCAACCGATGAGTTACACCAAATTTTAGGAAACTTGATTGAATCGTCCTTGGAAGTGAGTACCCTTATCTATAATGATAGTGCGAGAGATGTCGAAACACATGAAAAAGTGTTAGATGAACTTTCCCACTATCCTAGCATCGTTAGTAGGCCACGCTTACGCTTCTACCCCATTTGACACATAATCCACAACAAAAGGAATGTACTTGTTGCCATGGGTTGTTGGGAAAGGACCCATAAAACCTTTACCCCACACATCAAAATATTGAAGAGGCATCGAGATAGTCATAGGCATTTCATTCCTATTGGAAATGTTACCTTGTCGTTGGCATGCATCAGAGTTCTTCAAGAATTCTCCATAATCTTTCCAAATTATCTCCAAAAGAAACCGACTTGGAGTATTTTACGCGTTGTGCGGTTACCACTATGATGTCCCCTAGCGGGGCCAATGTGGCATTTGCACAAGATGTTGCCGGCTTCATAGAGACTGACGCACCGTCTGATGATGTCGTATGTTCCAGAATGATAGAGGTAAGGATCATCCCAAAGATATTGCTTGGAATTAGAAATCAGCTTCTTCTTCCACTAATGGTTGTAATGATTTGGAAGTACTCCAGAAGCAAGGAAGTTGGCTATGGGAGAAAACCATGGCAGCTTAGATGATTTATATTTCGATATCTCGTCTACTTCTTCCAAGAACATTAGCTACTCGTCAGGGAAAAACTCATTGATCTCTGCATCAGCAAACCGCCCTACTGAGGGTCCTTGAACTCGCTAGAGATGATTAGCAGCGATGTTTTTCAGCTCCTGCCTTATTCTTAATGGTGTTGTCAAACTCTTGTTGTAGTAACACCCATCGTATCATCCCAGGCTTTGCATCTTGTTTTGTTAGAAGATACTCAAGAGAAGAATGGTCAGTGAAAATAGTAGTATGGGACAACACTAAGTAGGAGCAGAATTTGTCGAATGTGAAAACAATCACACAATGTTCCTTCTCACTGGTTTTGTAATTCCTCTACATGTCATTAAGCATTTTGCTCGCGAAGTAGATGGGGTGGAACCAGCATGTCCTAAGAAGCTACGGACAGTCTTAACATTAACAGGAGGGGGAAGTTAAGAGATGGTTTCTTGCTTAGCTTGATCCACCTCAATACCTCATCTGGAGACCCTATGGCCAAGCACAATTCCCTTTTCCACCATGAAGTGGCACTTCTCCCAACTCAAAGGTAGATGAGTTTCTTCACACCTTGTTAAGACTTCCTCCAAGTTGGCTAGGCACCTAGAGAAATAATTTCCATAAACTGAGAACTTTTCCATGAAGACTTCGATAACATCTTCAAGTAGTTTCCCAAAGATCACCATCATACACCGTTGAATGGTCGCTGGCGACATCTCACGACTTCTCGCATAGCCGGATTGAGTCAGCGATGAGGCTGTTCTACAAGTTTGACATCAGCCTCCAAATTGATCTTGTAAGTGTAGAAAGACGAGTTAATTCCCTTGATATCGGCTAGCTTCCACCCAATGGCCTGCTCATGCTTCCTCAAGAGGACTAAAAGCAGCTCCTTTTGCTGAGGTTTGAGTTTCGAACTGATGATGACTTGGTAGTATAGAACCCTAATGGAGGAATGCATACTCGACATGCTCTGGTAGTAGTTTAAGCTCCAACTCTGGAGGCTCCTTGTATGAAGTAGTGATTTTTGGGATCTTTGGAAGCTCTAACATTGGTGGTCATCTAGAGTAAAATTTGAGTTGCTCAAAGGCTTTCACTTGTGCCCTCTGCTCCATATCATCCATCCAATCACCATTAACACTTCTAACTGCACAAACATCTCCAACAAGCATATGAGATAGCACAAACATCATCTATAACTATATGAGACAACTTAAACATTTCAATGGCATCCTAAAAATCCTGAGAAATATTATCATCATCTTGAGCCTTCGAATATTTCATGCCATCTTTCAATCAAAAAGTAACCTCATCCTGTCCTAGTTTTAGAGTGAGACACCCTTTGTAGACATCTATCATAGCATCGGTAGTAGCTAAAAGTGGACGTCCTAGTAAAATATTGCAATCATCATCATGGGTATCTAGAACTACAAAATCAGCAGGAAATTCAAAAGGTCACGTACGAATTGGCACATCCTCTATGACACCCCTAGGCTTCACTAAAGACCTATCAGCAAGTTGAAGAACCATATCAGTCGGTCTAAGTTCACATATATCTAGTTTCTCATATAAGCTATCTGGCATAACATTGATACTAGCACCTATATCAGCAAGACTTTGACTAACTTTAACATTATTAATCATGCAAGGTAAAGCAAAGCTCCCTAGGTCTTTTCGCTTAGTCGGTCCGACTTGGATGGCCACTCCTTCATAGAGAGTTACTTATGTGGCATCACTGAGGTTTATCTTCTTATTGACCGCATCCTTCAAGATCTTTGCATAAGCTGGAATCTTAGTGAAAGCTTCCGTTGTGTGAGCAGTTCTCGTTTGTTTTATTGCCTAGGAGATTTCTGCTCTTTGTCTTGAAAGAGTACACTGTGTTAGTATATAGCTAGCATATTAGAAGACCCGAAAGGGTGTAAATTGATTAAAGAAGAACTCCGACGACGAAAATAATTTATCTTGTTTTGCATAAGTTGCTGAAGTTGACTGTCATATGTGAATTTGGATAGCCTACGAGGATTCCAAGTCTAAACAGTTTCATCCAATTATTCAAAACCCTTAATCTTGCAGTCTTGCAAACTTGCTTGATTCTTGTTATTTAAAGTTTTTTTATTCTTAGGTGCATAATCATTGAACTCACAACACAACTTTAATTACACAAATTGAAACTTTTCATAATTCTAAGTAAACGAGATCAAGATACCCTAGGAATATTGGACCCTAACTATTTTAATAACTAGGTTATTTTTAGACTTGTAAAAACGTTGATAAATTTTGGCACCGTTGCCGGGGAGTCTGTCTAATTATGAAGAGGTACCTAGCTTTTATCATGGGGAACCCTAGTGCTGTCGGTCGGCATAAAGTGTGCCTTAACCGGTGTAATGTACGCTGCACTTTTCAACGGCTTATGGCAGTCATTACACCCAAAGAAGCAGAATCTCCTAACATCACAACTCTAATGTGTGCGCTATAAATGGGTGCATTGTGCGTTGCACTTTTTACCCATCTTAGGCGCACATTACTTCCAGGTCCAATACTTTTTTATTTCTCCATTCTCTGATACATCCGATTCCTCCTTAAACATCGTACATCACCGAATAATGCGATGATATCACTGTGTACCTAGAATCTATAAAAGAAATTCCAAAAAACATCAAATGGACCCCAAATGGCTTCGAGACACTAAATCGAGATAGCAGCAAGAAATGCACAAAACATCCTAAACTTCTACCCAAAATATCCTCTCTTCTGAGATGAAGAGGGGGAAGAGTTGTTAATTGGACGACAAAGTTTTCAGGAGACAACGTCTTGGGTACGGGCAATTCGAGCACAATTAAGCATGGCGTAGAATAGGCAGAAGCAGTATACGGACAAGAATGCTAGGGAGGTTAACATCAAGGAGGGGGACAAGGTTTTCCTCCGAGTGTTTCCATGAAAGGGAGTGTTGCATTTAAAGCTGGAAAAAGAAGCCGACTCCTCATTTCATTGGTCTCTTTGATATCATTCGAATGATAGGACTAGTGGCTTATGACCTGGCCATTCCTGTAGAGCTACAATGGATATACAATGTGTTCCATGTGAGTGTGCTCTTAGTTTATGTTGGCAAGTGGAACCAAGTTATCTAGCCGGATGAAGTCGAGCTGGAGAGGGACCTGACTTTTGAGCAAGAACCCAATAGCATTATGTATAAGAAGATCTACAAGCTAAGGACTAAGGACATGTCATTGCTGAAGGTAGTCTTGTGGAACCAGGATGTTGATGCCGCACCATGGGAGACCACAGCTAGCATGGGAGCATGCTACCATGAGCTAAAAGTGAAATAAATGAAAGGTAAATAACTCCCACTTGTTTAGCTTTACGATTCAGGTTTAAGGACGAAACCTTTTGTAGAAGGTGAGAGTTGTGACATCCAGATTTTGGGTTGCTATCTGGTTCTGGAATACATAAGAGAGTCATGGCTGAGTTGTCGATCATGGGCGTGGTGATTTCCGTCATGATCGTGGTTTCAAGGTCAACCAAGAGGGTGGTAAAACGTTTGGCATGGTCGTGGTAGCCATAGCGACCACAAGCATGGTCGAAGGACTACCCGAACCGTGACTTTCATGAGGTCCAGCATGGTCACAGGTTCACCACGGGCGTGGTTTGTTTTCAATCCCAGGTGTGGTGAGTAATGTATATAAGACCACCACGATTACAACACTTCAGAAACTAAGAAACCCTATTCGTCTCTCCCTATTTTTCCTAACGAATGACGCCACTTCTTAGAGTCTGATCTGTCAAAGCAGGAGTCATGAGTGGATTGCTCCCTAATTGAGAGTGAAGATCTAGGGAGTCAAGGAGGTCATCCCCCTGAATCTTTTAAAGGTAATCATACTACCTCTTCCCTTAGTCTCTTTGTTTTGGGTACGTACTTCTCCTAACAGTTTGAGTATGGGATCAATCATGGGATTGTTCCCCTTGGATCAATCAAGAGAAGAGATCTAAGTGCCTTGGAGGACTTCCTTGGTTCAGACCCTTTTGGAAAGCTATTAAAGGATGGAGTTCATGTTTATTTTTCTTCCTTTATCTAGTAGAACTAAAGTTAGGAACAAGGAATCATCTTATTGATTAACGATGTGGAGCAGGGGCACTCAAGGATATAAAGTAGCGTGTGATCTATTGTACAAAATATGTAATGAAGTTGAGCATGAAGCTTAAGGACTGAACATTGGCTTGTGGTTCACTGTTCAGAATAGGATAAGGCAGGTCTAGCTAGACTAGATAATGTTGATGTGAATGCGCCTGTCATCCACCCCCCAGATTGCACAATCCCTTACGAATACAAGGAAAAGGTTCAGGAAGTGTCGAGTATTCCTTTAGATGTTGTTCACATGGTTAGGGTGGTTTCATGGTCTAATCTAGTATGAGGCTAACCGTATGATGCTAAGGGTGGTTGATGCTAGATAGCATGATTACCGGACCAGTAGGGTCACATTATTAGACCACGATTTAGAATGATCTGTCTGTTTTGTCTATGTGAGTTCTATCTTTCTCTACCGGTCACTGTTCTGAGCGATGATGGACACTCAGTTCTTATCAATGACCTTGTCTTCTTGTGTATGTATGTGCAAATTATGGTCCTTTAGAAGCTGATGACCCTTAGAAGAATGAAGTGTGAAAAGACAGTGCCCTAATTGAAGGGCTCTGGGAGTCCAAGGATGATCGCCCCGTGTTTTCATCAGTTTTCTTTCCAGTTTTCAGATTATTTTCTAGAGCACTCTGTGTTTGGGATGAAATCTCTTTCTTTTCATTTTGGATGTTCCATGTGTTGATCATGGGATGATATTCTACCCTTGTTTATGTTACAAAACTAGTATGGAATTTGGATTTGTAGAGTTCTCCATGATTGGTTTAAATGTCTGGTTTAGTGGAACCCATATTTTAGTATGCATGGGTCAAACTACTGGTTCAACCGTGTGTTTTAGGGTGGGTTACAGAATAATAGATCCCTTACGTATCCTATGGGTACCATGGATGATGTGCTAGTTTGTGTATGCTCCTTTCAGTTTCATGTTGATGTTGTGGTACTCGATCCATGATAATGATTGCAATATCTTGTTAGGTAGACCTTTCTTGATGTTTGCAAAGGTTTTATATCCGTAAAACTATAATAAGAAGAGGTCACCTTTCATTTAAAAGAGGGGATGCAATATGATACAATGCAAGATGATAATGATTTTTCTGAGGATTTTCAAGATGCGTTTAAAATGTTTGAGCTTTCTTACTCGGATCGTAGAGATTTATGTGCAGTTTCAAGTGTCTATGGTGATTGGTTAGATGACATGGAGGAGAAGCTATAGACAAAAGAACTGGAGCAGCCTGAATCCTACTCATGGTCGCAACCAACTTGGGAGCATCCCAAGATCCCAAAGATCACGACCGCGTACGAGAAGCCCCCGGAGTTCGAACTGAACCTACTTCTCGAGCATCTCGAGTATGCTTTCCTATGAGAAGAAAGCTGCCATTTATCATCAGCTCCAAGCTAGAGCCACCGTAAAAGGAGTAGCTTATCAATCTCTTGAAGAGAACAAGCGAGCGAGCGAGCCCCCCCCACCCCACAAGGAAGTAGCTTTTTGTTTAGCCCCCAAAAAAAAAATTAGAAGTATATTTCACTATTACAACCACACCCCAACCCCCACCCCACCCCACCAAACAAAGAAAAAAAAAAAAAAAAAAAACCCACACTCGCGCGTGTTGTTTTTTTTTTTTTTTTTTTTGAGATGGTTTGGGTTGCCCACCTTTGGTTGTGGCGAAGAAGGGAGCACCCCTCGTGATTAAAGAGAGGAGAGGGGGTGGGGAACCCTCCCCCACCACAAAAACCCCTTTTGGAGAACCACAAAAAAAATGAAGCAATGAGCCTCCCATATATATTTATTGCATATGGGAGGCTCATTGCTTCAATTATGACTTAAGCTAATGAAAAATCATTTCATCTTTTTATTTGGAATTTTTTGTTAGAACTTTCGGCAGTTCTCGAAAAAGGATAGCGAAAAAAATTATTCCTAGAGTTGAGACTAAGAGAATGTATAAACCAATGCTTCCATAGATTCGATCGTGATTTACAATTATAACTTCCATACCTATTTATTTGGGACCCTTTCCCCTATATTCCCTATCTAAAATAGAAAAAAGAACTAGATTCGAATTCAAAGGAAAGAGGCCAACTCAAATAGAGCAATGTTGTATCAAACTACTTGTCTTCTTGTAGTTGGATCTCCCAGTTTTTGGAATGCTCCAAATTCCACTTGAGCATCTAAATCTGGATCAATACCAGCAAAAACATCTCTGAACAAGGTTCTAGCGCCATGCCAAATGTGTCCGAAGAAAAAAAGCAGAGCAAACGAAGCATGTCCAAAAGTAAACCAGCCCCTTGGACTACTACGAAAAACACCATCGGATTTCAAAGTAGCACGATCTAATTCAAAAATTTCACCCAATTGAGCGCGTCTAGCATATTTTTTCACAGCAGTAGGATCACTATAACTGACTCCATTTAGTTCGCCACCATAAAACTCAACCGTTACCCCTACTTGTTCAACACTATACTTTGATTCGGCTCTTCGAAAAGGAACATCCGCTCTAACAATTCCGTCTCCATCTACCAAAACAACGGGAAATGTTTCAAAAAAGTAGGCATACGGCGGACAAAAAGTTCACGTCCATCTTTATCTCTAAAGATGGGATGTCCTAACCACCCAACCGCTATTCCGTCCCCATTGTCCATCGAGCCTGCTCGGAACAATCCACCTTTTGCCGGATTATTTCCGATATAATCATAAAAAGCCAATTTTTCAGGAATTTTAGACCAAGCTTCAGCTAAACTTTGATTTTCAGCTAATCCCGCACCAATTCTTCGATATATTTCTTGCTGGAAATATCCTTGATCCCATTGATAACGAGTGGGACCGAATAATTCAATCGGTGTAGTTGCTGAACCATACCACATAGTTCCAGCAACAACAAAAGCTGCAAAAAAGACAGCAGCGATACTACTCGAAAGGACAGTTTCAATATTTCCCATACGTAATCCTTTGTAGAGACGTTGGGGCGGACGGACACTAAGATGGAATAGGCCTGCTAATATGCCCAAGGTTCCTGCTGCAATATGATGAGAGGCTATTCCTCCCGAAACAAAAGGATCAAAACCTTCCACACCCCACGCTGGATTTACAGCTTGTACCTTTCCAGTTAGTCCATAAGGATCCGACACCCATATTCCAGGACCATATAAGCCGGTTACATGAAAAGCGCCAAACCCAAAACAAGCCACTCCTGACAGAAATAAATGAATTCCAAAAATCTTAGGCAAATCAAAAAAGGTTTTTCCTCTATGTTCACCAAAAAATATTTATAAATCCCAACACCCCCAACCCCAAATACCCCCCAAAACCCACACCCGCAAACACACAAAACCCCCCCCCCCCCCCCCCCAAAACCCCAAATAACGGGATTCGTTATAGTTCCCCCGATAATATTCGAACCACCCCACGAATCGGTTATTCCTAAACGAGTCCTCAAAGGTATACCAAACATACCTTGTCTCCACATTGGATCAAGAACGGGATCAGAAGTATCAAAAACCGCTAAATAATATAGAGCCATCGAACCGGCCCAACCGGCAACCAAAGCTGTATGCATTATATGAACAGCCAGCAAACGATTGGGATCATTCAATACGGCAGTATGAACACGATACCAAGGCAAACCCATCGAAATACCTCTTTAGCAACGGAAAGTAGACACTATGTAACTTTATTGCACTGAAAAAACTATGTTATGGACCCCCCTTTTTTGAATTGAGAATTGATTATCTTGTGGAAAGAATGAATCCTTTTTTCTATTCCCTTATTTAGTTTTAGTAATGTGAGAATAGAAAATTATGTTTGTAGGAACAAAAAGAAGCAGATCTATTCTATATTCAATAAGTACCAATACCCAATACCCCTTTTTACAGGAGTAAATGCATACCGATTTGTTCATCATTTACATCATTTAAAGGACCTATTAGTAATATTTTTAAGATTGACTCAAAATCAAAAATGAAATTCTATAGTTGATATTATCTATTATAATTATTATAATTATATACAAGTTATTCTATTCCACCTCTTAGAAAGAACAAATTTTGAATCCAAATCAAATATTAGAAACTATTTGAAATAATTCCGCAGTTAATCTCGAATTAATGGGTTATGCTTTATTAAGGTTGCTTAAAAAAATGACCAAGTGTTTCAGTTAATCAGAATAATTTTAGAATTTATAAGGTTGAATAAAAAAAAAAAAATTTGGAAACAAAAATCGGGGAGGAATTAGTATGGCATGGCGACCAATAAAGTTGCCTGGTTGGGGAAACGAGAACTGGGACGAGAACGAGAACTGGGACGAAAACGAGAACTGGGACGAGAGCGGGGACGACAACGGGGACGAAAGCGGGGACGAGAGCAGGGACGAGGACGGCAACGGGGACGACAACCAGAAGGGGAACGAGAAGGGGAAAGACAACAAGAGCAAGAAGGAAGATATCTGGTGGGATGATATATATGAGGGACTTGATGAACAGAGAGTCGTGTTGCTCACCGAGGAGCTTGACAACGAGGTGAGCAATGATATTGTTGGTTCGTTGCTCGACCTATCTTTCCAGAGTCCCGCTGATATTTATCTTTTTATAAATTGTCCTGGGGGTTCGGTAGCGAATGGACTATCGATTCTCGATACCATGGAAATGATCAAGCCGGATGTGCAGACCATCTGCATAGGAGATGCCTCTTCAATGGCATCTTTGATCCTGGCTGCGGGAGCAAAAGGAAAGCGTCGAGCATTCCCTCACGCTAGGATAATGGCACATCAACCCTGTTCTAATAAATTGAAGGCCAAAACAGGAATTCTTGCGGTAGAACATAACCACATGGACACCTTCCGCGACGATGTCACCAAGCTTTATGCGGCCAAAATGCACCGACAGCTGAGTGAAGCAGCAACGCTCTGAGAAATGAATTCCTATATGACACCAAAAATTGCGAAAGCGTATAGAATTATTGATGATATAGGGGGCCCTATTAGACTAGATGATGTGTTTGCTCGGCTAGGCGGAAACGAGTAAGCCAAGCCTTTCCGATTTGATATTTAATCTTCATTAATATTCTTTTTAATTTTCACTAGAATTAATATTCTTTCTATCTATTACTAGAAATAATATTAATTCTAGAAGGAATTAAGAATAATTATGAGGTTCGGATCGATCTAAACCGCCTTATTATCCATACAATTCAACATGCCAACTACTAAACAACTTATTAGAAACACAAGACAGCCTGTCAGAAAGCGTAAAAAAGCCCCCGCTCTTAGGGGATGCCCTCAGCGTCGAGGAACATGTACTAGGGTGTATGTGCGACTCGTTTAGATCATGAGTTGGGGCAAGAGAGAGGAAAGCGATTTTCCACTACTCGTGATCGGCTCAGATTAAGGGTAAATAGTATAGAATGGGGAAACTTTTTTCAATAAAAAAATCTATATTTATCCTTCTATTGTGTATCTCATTTATGGTTTCCATATTAGTATGGTAAAATACTATGATAATATAATCAAGTAGGTAAATCGAACAAAACGCTAAAAAAAGCGTTATTCTTACCAATTCTTTTTTTCTTACAACACAACAATCAAATCTCGTTTTTTCCAGTTTTGGGACAAAAAATCACTTTAGGGTTGAATTCAGATTGGAATTTTGATTCACTTGAAGAAAAAATCTACTTTTTTCTGGTTTTACGACCAGCAGTTATAGAAAACAACTCCCTTTTTTCAAATTGTTTTTTATTATTATTATATTTAGATTGTTTATTATTATTATTATATTTAGATTGTTTTTTATTATTATTATATTTAGAGTGTTTTTGATTATTATATTTAGATTGTTTTTTATTATTATATTTATATTTTTTTGATTATTATTATTAAGAAAAGGTAACAAAGATAAAATACGAGCTTGTTTTATAGCAATAGTAATTAATCGTTGTTGTTTTACAGTCAACCGAGTTACCCGTCTAGATAATATTTTTCCTTGTTCACTAATAAATCGACTAATTAAACTCATGTTATTATAATCAATCTGATCCCCCGGTCGGATCAGGGGCAAACACCTATGAAAAGATCGCTTGGATTTACTAAAAGATCGCTTGGATTTACTAAAAAATTGCTTGGATTTATCCATAGTTTTTTTCCATATTTCAAAAAGAATATTTCGTAATTCTAATTTCAAATTTCTAAAGCATTTTTTATCCAATCAAATGAAATATGATTTTGCTTGTTTCTATTTTTTATTTAGAAATGGAAATAATATATTAATTTATTAATAGTTAATAACTATATACTTATCTATGTTATTCATTCTATATCTTATTCTATATGTTTACAATATATATATTTATATATTATTCTTTATGTTTACAATATATATATTTATATATTATTCTTTATGTTTACAATATATATATTTATGTATTATTCTTTTCATCTCTTTCGTCTTTGGAAAGATATGACATAGGTGATCAGTTCCATCTATTTCTTTATTTCCGTATAAATGGTATGTTTGGAACAATAAGAATAAAATTTTCTCAATTCCAATGCACTAGGCGTATTATGTCGATTGTTTTCAGTAATATATTATGTCGAAATGCCACTTGATTTATTATTAACACTGGTTCGAACAAAAGCAGTACATTCCAAAATAACCCTTATCCGGACACCTTTACCTTTGGCCATGAACCTCCTTTTGAGTGTCCACTTTTCTATTTTCCGACCCAAAGTGAATAAGAAGAAAAAAACTAGAAATTACTCACTTGAAATCAAATTCTGAAAGATTTTGTTGCAATCAAAATAAATAGAAATCTTCTAAAATATAGTAATTAGTAATAACTAAGAAAATTGAGAAAAAATAGGTAATACACAAATTTTAAACTCTATTTAGATTATAAGTTTTGATTAGAATCGTAGTATGTTATTTCATTGAAATATCTTGTACGATATTGTTGCCCTAACTGTATTTTCCGCTTTCGTTTTCGTTCTCTTAATTTAATGAAGTTTAGTTATTTGAAGCCTGAGGCTGACTTCCAAGTTTCATTGAGATTAAATTGATCTTTCCTCTTTTTCTTTTATAATGTCTTCTAATAAAAAAATGAGAAGGGAAAGGAGTGGTGTATATTTAATTGTATCGCTAATCTTCTTCACCTACATCTATGAATACTTCAAATGAAAAAAAGGGAAATGTTAGTGCATCTAGGAAAAAATGATTAATTTCTATCAATAGGCCTGCTAAAGACCCAAACCATAAAGTACTTATTATTGGTGCCACGGATAAATAGGTTTTTAGATATCGTATTTAAAAAGCTCCCTTTTCTTTTTTCTTGAGTCTAATAATAATAAATTGTAAAAAATAACATAATTATTTACTGTAATACAAAATCAAATATTAATAAGGCATAATATAATGACATATATGATCAGATCTATATGTGGTTAAGGGCCACTTGTATTTGTTTTCTATAGGGAATCCGGAATTAAAGTTGGAAATGTACAAAGAGATTTTTTTTAATAAAAGAAAAAGACACTACGTCTTCCGCATTAGTATTTATGAAATTTATGGCCTATTTCGTAGTTTCCTTATATGTACATAAGTCGTTTTTATTATTCTGTTTTATTATGATCTTATATGATATGAGACCAAAAAGAAGAAAAAAGACAAAATGACAAAATAAGGTGTTTTATTTATAGGAATAGAGTAAGTAAAGAAATAGATGGAAAACAAAAGAGGGATTCTCTACAATGACATTGTAGACCAATCGAAACAAAGGGATGTAGCACTGCTTGATAGCTCGTTTGTTTAGAGTACAAAATGTCACGGGTTCAAATCCTGTAATCCCTACCTTTTACTTCGTCTATGAGCAATAAGGTGAGATCCATTTAAGATAGGAGCACACACAACTAATTATCATATTTATTCTATATTCCAGTTATAGCATTTGAGACGATTTGGGCTTCAAAAGAAGCCTTTTCTTATCTTTGTGATAAGAAAGCGCTCTTAGTTCAGTTCAGTAGAACGTGATTCTCCAAAACCCAATGGTGTAGGCTCAAATCCTACAGAGCGTGATTATATTAATCCATATTGCCCACAAATCTCAATAACAAAAAAATTCTAAGTTTACGCGGTAAAGAAGTCAAACGAGATCGAATATTGTAGGAAGTTTTTTGAATTGTTGATTCAATTAATTTCAAATAAGTCGTATCTTGCTTAGACCAATAAATAGAACTGAGGTTATAGTTAAAACTGCTAGTAAAAAACCAAAATAACTCATTAAAGTAAGCATGAAAGAGCTAAATCATTTTTTTTACATATGTTTATAAATCATTTACCTAATTTAAATGAAAGATATGAGGATAAACAAAAAAAACCAATTTAAAGAATAAGTTCAATTCAGAATTTTGAATTTTTCAATAATTTTAAATGAAAAAGAAGAAAAATAATAATATATAATAAGAAGAACTAAACTGGGTTGTATAACTTCATTCAAACAGGATTTCTTTGAATTATTACGAAATGAAATTGGAAAATAATTTTGATTTTTATCCCTGTTCTTTCATATATTTTAGTAGATTCATTTACATAATATTGCGAAAAAGGATTCCTCGAACGACCCGATCGCTCGAAAAAGAAAATCTTTATTCAAATATTTTTCTTATCTAACTAGATTCTAAAACTAGTAATTCATATTCTACTACACTTTTCTAGAGTTTCCATTTTCTTTGTCTTTTCATATTCAAGTGCCATATTACATATTCAAAACACTTTTTGCTTTTTAGTTAAGGATCAATAAAGTGCTTTTGGATCAACGACAAGAAGTCGGGCATCTAGGACCCCATTACGATGTATTTGGAAGCCCCCGTCAAAATGAATATTTTACAGTGAGCCGACAAGGAATTCCTTTAATAACATACCGTTTTGATTCTTTGGAACAACTCGATGAATTTAGTAAATCTTTTTAGGAGGCTCCAAAGACCATAGATGGAATCTATCCAATTTTTACAGTGCGATGGTTGGCTGTTCACGGACTAGCTGTACCTACCGTTTTCTTTTTGGGATCGATATCAGCAATGCAGTTCATTCAACGATAAACCTAATTCCAATCACAATTAATAATAGAACTATGACAATCAAACCCGAACGAGCAAAATGTTGAATTGTATTGTACCAGTCTCTACTGGGGTTATTACTCATTTTTGTACTTGATGTTTTATTTTTTAATTATTTCTTCAATTAATGGACGAGAAGATAATAGCACAATAATAAATTGATATTGATAGAGTAGGAATTTCTTATCCCATCGGAAAGATATCATCTCATAATTATCTATGACTGTTTATGTCTTTAGCATGACTGCTTAATTAAATTTGGAGGGAAGTGGAATAAATGGCCGATACTATTGGAAGGATTCCTCTTTGGATAATAGGCACTGTAATGGGTATTCTTGTGATCGGTTTAATATGAATTTTCTTTTATGGTTCATATTCTGGGTTGGGTTCATCCCTTTAGTAATCGGATGAACGTAGAGATGAAAGTGTAAGAACTCAAGGGGTCCTCCTTATTTGGGGGGCTATTGGGTTCTCAATAATCCAAATTCTTTATCTTTATTTTTATTCAACCCGTAACGGATGCCAAGAAGAAAAAAAGGCATTGAACTCGTAATGGGTCTTGAAGTACTATTTCTACATCCCCTGACCAAATCCACCCACATTAGGATTACTCGTTAATGGTTGATCAAGTTTGATAGATTCGCCCTCTAAAACAAGAAGTTCTGAACCTGGAGGTAAAGTATCAATTACTTGGCGCCCCCTGGGGCATCGGTTATGGTTATCTCGTACCCCCCTTTTTCTTTTCGTATAATTTTGCTTACTATATCCACTGCCGGAGCATTATTAACAGTATTGTTACTCTTACTCCCATCGGGATAAATCTGACCCCTTCCCCTATTTGCACCTACATATATGGGATATTTTAAAAAGTGAACATCCTTGTTAATAGTGGGGTCCGGAGAAAGAATCGGAAAGGTGATTTCACTATACTTCTGACCAGGAACAGGGCCTATCACAAGAATATTTTTTTATTGGGACAATAACTCTGAAAAAGATAGATTACTTTCATCTTTGGCGAAATACGCTCGGGAGGGGGGGGGGGCTAATTCAAATCCTTCGGGTAAAATAAGAACAGCTCCGACATTCAAAGATCCCTTTTTACCATTAGCAAGAACTTGTTTCACTTGCATATCATAAGGAATTCGAACAACTGCTTCAAAGACAGTATTAGGAAGTACCGCTTGTGGGACCTCAATATCCACGGGCTTATTAGCTAAATGACAATTGGCACACACAATACGACCGGTCGCTTCGCGGGGATTTTCATAACTTTGTTGTGCAAAAATGGGATACGCATTTGAAATGGATGCTCGAGTTATTATATATATCATGAGCGATACGGAGATGGAACGAGTAATATCTTCTTTTATCCAAGAAAATGTATTTCTAGTTTGCATGGTCCAATTGTTGATCCCGCAAATTTATACAATATCATTTCGTTCAATAAAAGAAGTTCCTCTAATTCTAGGAATTTCTCTAAAATACCCTTTTCTTGAATATCATTTAAAAAACTTTCGGATTTAGTAGTATTCCACCAATCAATAAGCCAAGATTGCAATCTTTTATGAAAAGAAAAAGAGATTCACCAGGGTAAAAGTATGATCTATGTAAGATAGAAAAGGGGAATCATTTTTTTTTCTTTTTTTCATCCGTAAATTATTCAGTTCAATTCGATCGGTACACGCAAAAAATAAGCCAATTCCGCTGCTTTTTGCTCAAGTTCCCTTGGAGTCAAATTTTCATCAGTACGAATCAAAGGAATGGCCCCCCGTCCTCGGATTTCCATAGAAAGGACACGCCGAACATAAATACCCTGTTTAACTTCTATACGGATAGCTTGAATGTCTTTCAGAAGGAATCGTAGTAAAATACGACGATTTTGTCCGGGAAATCTCCAACGAAAAATCTCCACTATTCCTTCTTTTCGATCGAATCAATCATAACCACTACCTACATTCCACAAAATTGTGGACCACAAATAAGAACTAAAAAATAGACATGCGATCCCGTAGAAAGACATCACGATTTCTTGTTGTGCAAAAATTTATTTGATGGGAGGGAAATAAAGATATAAAATTTCTGCCAAGATAACTTGAAAAACTAACCGCCCAAAACCCGAATGAACCTAAAAAAAAGTATAAAAGCCCAACATAAATTACTTATTTTTCGCGACCCCACTATAAGTTCTATCCATATACCTTCTGATCACCAACTCATACTAAATCCCGTTGCATTTTATTGGAAGCTGAAGACTAGCCCAAATGAATTTCACATTTCCAAAGTAACTTTTGCCCAATCCCACTAGTCTAAAGTGAGTCGTTGGGAGAAATTCTGCGAACTCATTACATTGAAAAGACTGGAAAACCCTTCATATGATTTCCCATCTACACACATATAGATACACGTTCTTTGCTTTTCTTTATTAGTTCAGGCATGGGCCGCAATTTTTTCTTGCGCTAGTTCATTTACTCATATATCATTATTAGGCCCGTAGAAGAATCCCGTGCATTTAGGTTTGAAGGAAGCCGCTTATGACTATATTATACTAAATAGATATCCATGATCCAAGCCTAAGTCTTCTTAGCCCTACTGGACCTACAAAATTTTGTTTTTTTGAACATGAAGAGATAAAGAAGCCATTGCAATTGCCGAAAATACTAAACCCACTAAAGGCACAAAAATAGAGGGTAAGATGTTGAGAATTGTCATAGAACGGGCACCTCGATTTACTATTTGTATCGTTTATTTAGTGGTATACTATATTTTGATTTTGAAATTGTTATATTCGAATTATTCGAATTCCTATATAATTATATTATACTAAGTATATTTAAGTGAGTATATAGAATAGAGAATAAAGTGCAAGGAGTCTAAAATTACCTAAATGAGCTTTTTTTCTTGTTTTCTAACTTTCAAAATTTAGTTCACTTGAATAAATTAATAAAAATATGGAGTAATAAAAATTTCCGAAAAATTCATTATCATTCGGCTAAATGAATAAAATAGTAAAAAGGGGGATTCTCTGGGGGGCAGATATCCTATATATAGGTATATATAGCAATAGAAATATGAAAGACTCTCTACTTTACTATATATAGAAAATAGAAGTAAGAATTAAGTAAGAAAGGGGTGGTGAAACTCCTTTTAGTTATTACATACCTTGCCCGACTTCATTTCACGGAAGAAAGACTTCACTATCTTATCGTATTTTCCTAATTAAGAATCATAAATATGTAGAAAACTATTATCCGCAACGTTCTTTCGCGAAAATTTTTACTCTTATGGTACTACAAAATTTTTAATAAATTAATTTAAGACTCTAATGAGTCAAAGCGTGGAGATGAAATAACTCATTCAGAACCGTCTTTAAAAAATTACGTGGTACGATTAGATCGAATAAGCCCTTATCGAATAAAAATTCGGCCTCTTGTGAACCTTCAGAGAGTTCGATATTCAATGTTTCTTCAATTACTCTTTTACCCGCAAACGCAATATAGGCGTTGGGTTCCGCAATAATGATATCCCCCAACATGCAAAAACTAGCCGTGACCCCCCAGTTGTAGGAGATGTAAGGATTGATACAAAAAATAACTTTTTATTCTATTGATAATCATATAAAGCGGATGATATTTTCGCCATTTGCATCAAGCTCAAGCTTCCTTCTTGCATCCGCGCTCCTCCGGAAGCACACACTAGAATAAGTGGTAAGGAATTAAACCCCCCCCCCCCCCCCACCCCCCCCCCCCCACCAAAAAAAAAAACACACACCCCCAAAAAACGACCTTACCCCCAACCCCTCCCCTTCTTAAAAAAAAAAAAAAAAAAAAAAAAAATTTTTCCCCTCCCCAAACCCAATACAACGAGGTGTCCGCATTCACCCCAATCCAATTCACTAAGATCTACAGATTCACTTGAAGCAAATTCAAATTCATCCCAATCAAATTCAAATTCATCTGAATCAAATTCATACGAAACAGATTCACTCGGATCTCCAGATTCACTCGAATACAATTTACTAGGATCTACAGATTCACCCCAATGAAATTCAGAACAATAATATTCAGTCAAATCAACTTTACTCCAATCCCAATGCAAGTCCAAAAAATTTATAGGTTCAGGGTCAGGTTCAACGGAATAAAATTCAATAGGATCTACGGATTGCATGTCTTCGTCCATAGGAACCCAAGTGTCTGGATCAATCAAAAGTTCAATTCTATCTGAACTAGTCATTTGCAAATGACATCCACAGTGTTCACAAATATTCAATTTTGACTTAAAATATTTTTTATAATTTAATCCATAACAATCTTCGCATTGAACCCATAAATGACTGTAGTTTTTAGGTCTCTCGAGATCATTAGAACCTTCTTGCATAGGTAAATTAACATTCGTGCTAATGCTTAAACAGCAAATCCCGTTTTCACTATCACTAGAATTCTCAATATCAGTTAAAATATAGGTATCAATTTCGTTTTCACTTTCAATAGAATTTTCAATATCAGAACTATCAATCTCGTTTTCACTTTCGGTAGAAATTTCACTCTCGGTTAAAATATAGCTATCAATACGATTCCACTAATATTTTGATTTTCACTTTCGGTAGAATTCTCACTATCAGAGCTATCAATACAGATTTTCGAACGAAAAAAACTGTCAATGCAACTATTGACATAATTATTTCATTTAATATTAGATAGAGAAGGATCCTCATCACTCCTAGACCCATTAAACAGGGAAGGTGAATTCGAATAACTAGAAAAGCAACTCACAAATTTAGTTGGAAAAAGAAAAAAAACTTGATTTTCAATATCAAAATATATTGAATAATTGTCTCGACTACTATCCATAACTAAGAAAGTATCGTCTGCGCCCAAATCCCAAATGTTATTTACCCCAATTAAATGATCAACATTAATGGAACTAGAACTGTCATTATAACTAGAACTGTAAGTGTTTTTATCTGTATCATTTAAAATAGGGCTTTCACTTACATCGGTATTTTAAAGAGGACCCCAATTATCCATTGATTTACTTAGCCTACACTTGTACTCTCACCCAACATTAACATGGGATAACATCGAATTGATCCACCCATTTTTCATAGAGCTTTCTTGTCCTTGTCGCTATTTCTATCAACATATATAAATGAATAGACATTCGATAAAAAATAAATAGTTCAATTCTTGTCAGAAAAAACATATAAATTGAATCACTAGGATTAATAACTAATAAGAAGAAAATATTAAAAAAAAATATCTTTGCTATCGGAAGAGCGCAGAATTCACTATTCCCTACATATCATTACCATTATTCTTTTTGTATTAATTATATCATTTGTCTTATTTTTTTAATTTGGTTCTTTTTTTAATATAGAAAAAAATGTCAGGAAAAATTAAGGAATAAGAGTTTGTCATGGTAGGTCAAATTCGAAATGAGAAAAGAAATATTGATTTTTTTCCTAAGAATCCCGCCTATTAATAAGTTTCTAGGCCAACACAACACGAACAGGGCAATGTACAGGATGGGACCAAATATTGTGCTACTTGATCGACCCTCTATGCAGGATAGAAAGGAATCCTAGAGATACTTAGAATTAAATGTGAATCAAATTCAACCACAGAAAGGTTTAAGTTGCTTCATTTTCGATTTTCGTATTTAAGATCTTGTATATCTAGTTAAGTATGTATATATAAAAAATATAGAATAGAACTAGAATCTTTGTATTCGGCTCAATCCTTTTAGTAAATGATTGGGCCGAGTTTAATTGGATTTCATTCAATTAAGGGAACAAATCTCAATTAGTAGATTACAAAGTATCCATTGCCTCGTATTCAAATTTAATTTCCTTCCCTACTTCACAAGCAGCAGCTAATTCAGGACTCCATTTGCTAGTCTCACGAATAATTTCATTACCCTCACGAGCAAGATCACATCCCTCATGAATACCCCCCGAAGCCACCGGCAGGACACCCAGTAGAGAGACCCAATCTTGAGTGAAATAAATACCACGGCTTCGATCTTTTTCAACAAAATCGTCGCGTAATAAATCAACAAAGCCCAAAGTGATATCTCTTTCACCTTCAAGTTTACCTACTACGGTACTTGAGTGAATATGATCTCCACCAGACATACGTAACGCTTTAGCTAGTACACGAAAGTGTATACCGTGATTCTTTTGTCTATCAATAACTGCATGCATTGTGCGATGGATGTGAAGAAGTAAACCATTATCTCGGCAATAATGGGCCAAGCTAGTATTCGTGGTGAATCCACCTATTAAGTAGTCGTGCATTACGATAGGAACTCCCAATCCTCTAGCAAATACAGCCCTTTTTTCATTTCTTCGCATGTACCCGCGGTAGCATTCAAATAATGTCCTTTGATTTCCCCTGTTTCGGCCTGTGATTTATAAATTGCTTCGGCACAAAATAAGAAACGGTCTCTCCAACGCATAAATGGTTGGGAGTTCACATTTTCATCATCTTTGGTAAAATCAAGTCCACCACGGAGACATTCATAAACGGCTCTACCATAATTCTTAGCGGATAAGCCCGGTTTCGGTTTAATAGTACGGCCCAATGGGGGCGACCGTACTTGTTCAATTTATCTCTCTCAACTTGAATCCCGTGAGGCGGGGCTTGGAAAGTTTTAGTATAAGCAGGAGGGATTCTCAAATCCTCCAGACGTAGGGCTCGCAGGGGTTTAAACCCAAACACATTACCCACAATGGAAGTAAACATGTTAGTAACAGAACCTTCTTCAAAACGGTCTAAGGGGTAAGCTACATAAGCAATAAATTGACTTTCTTCTCCGGCAACGGGTTCAATGTGGTAGCATCGTCCTTTATAACGATTAAGACTGGTAAGCCCGTCGGTCCACACAGTTGTCCATGTACCAGTAGAAAATTCAGCAGCTACCGCCGCCCCCGCTTCCTCAGGTGGAACTCCTGGTTGAGGAGTTACTCAGAATACTGCCAAGATATCAATATCTTTGGTTTCATAGTCAGGAGTATAATAAGTTAATTTATAATCTTTAACACCAGCCTTCAATCCAACACTTGCTTTAAATCCCTCCCTACAACTCATGAATTAAGAATTCTCACAATAACAAGGTCTACTCGACATGAATTGGGAGTTAATGAACCCTTTAGAATCTTTTTTCACGAAGTTATCAAACAATATTATCAACTACTGAGAATTTTGTTATTAAACCATGGTATTTGATTCACCAAATACATTATTATTGTATACTTTTTCATATGTATAGTGCAACCCAATCTTTGTTTTTTTAAGTTTTGAATCCTTGTTTGAATCGACTAAATAATCATAAAATTTCTCTGGATAGTAAGATATGGTATATATGTAAATACTAGATGTGAAAATATCCCAAATTTATAAATAAATAGAAATAAATACAAAATTCATATTAAAATAACAATAGCATAATAGCTCGGCGAAAATTGGTACAAAAAGGTCCCAAATAAGAAATTAATAAATCCTAAATAGAGTTCAAGTTCGAATTTACCATAGAAGATATCTATATATTTTCTATAATCCTAAGAAATTTAAGGTTTCAAAGAAGCCCTTTGAACTTGAAAATTGCCTCAGTGAAACTAAAAGTAAACAATTGAATTGGATTAAGCAAACAATTGAATTGGATTGGTTGAATGGTATCAACGAAATTGCAGACTAACCCCACTTATTTTTGGTTGAATTAATCGACCAATTTGCTATAGAGTTTTGGGCTAAATTTTTTTCAAAAAAACAGCTGTCCCACTCTTTTTTTTCATTATTAACCCCTTTTTATTCGCGTTTCACTTATTATTATTATAAAAATTCTAAGAATGATGAAAATCAATCCTACTACTCCCGATCCCGGGGTTTCCGTTTTTGAGAAAACATACCTGGGGCGTATCGCTCAAATCATCGGACCAGTACTAGATGTATCTTTTCCCCGTGGAAAGATGCCTAATATTTACAATGCTCTCCTAGTTAAAGGTCAAGACTCCGTCGGTCCACAAATTAATGTGACTTGTGAAGTACAGCAATTATTAGGAAATAATAAAATTCGGGTTGTAGCTATGAGTGCTACAGATGTTTTAATGAGAGGAATGGAAGTGAGCGACACGGGAGCTCCTCTAAGTGTTCCGGTCGGTGGAGCAACTTTAGGACGAATTTTCAACGTGCTTGGAGAGCCTATTGATGATTTAGGTTCGGTAGGTACTCGCACAACATCCCCTATTCATAGATCTGTGACCGCCTTTATACAGTTAGACACAACATTATCCATTTCTGACACAAGAATTAAGGTAGTCGATCTTTTAGCCCCTTATCGCCGGGGTGGAAAAATCGGACTATTCGGGGGGGGGGGGGGGGAGTAGGTAAAATAGTATTAATTATGAAATTAATCAACAACATTTGGAAAGCTCATGGGGGTGTATCTGTCTTTGGCGGAGTAGGCGAACGTACTAGTGAAGGAAATGACCTTTACAAGGAAATGAAAGAATCCGGTGTAATTAATGAAGAAAAAATTGCAGAATCAAAAGTGGCTCTAGTCTATGGTCAGATGAATGAACCGTCGGGAGCTCGTATGAGGGTTGGATTGACTGCCCTAACCATGGCGGAATATTTTCGAGATGTTAATGAGCAAGATGTACTTCTATTTATTGACAATATCTTCCGTTTCGTACAAGCAGGATCCGAAGTATCCGCCTTATTGGGGAGAATGCCTTCCGCTGTGGGTTATCAACCCACCCTTAGTACCGAAATGGGTTCTTTACAAGAACGAATTACTTCTACCAAAGAGGGGTCCATAACTTCGATTCAAGCGGTTTATGTACCTGCGGAAGATTTGACTGACCACTGCTCCTCGCCACGACATTTGCACATTTAAATGCTACTACTTTGTACTATCAAGGGGATTATCCGCTAAAGGGATCTATCCCGCAGTAGATCCTTTAGATTCAACGTCAACTATGCTCCAACCGGAGATTGTCGGTGAGGAACATTATGAAACCGCACAAAGAGTTAAGCAAACTTTACAACGTTACAAAGAACTTCAGGGCATTATAGCCATCCTGGGGTTGGACGAATTATCCGAAGAGGATCGCTTAACGGTAGTAAGAGCACGCAAAATTGAACGTTTCTTATCGCAACCATTTTTCGTAGCAGAAATATTTACGGGTTCTCCGAGAAAATATGTCGGTCTAGTAGAAACTATAAGAGGTTTTAAATTTGTCCTTTCCGGAAAATTAGATAGTCTTCCTAAGCAGGCCTTTTATTTTGTAGGTAATATTGATGAAGCTACTGCAAAGGCTACGAACTTAGAAATGGAGAACAACTTGAAGAAATGACCTTAAATCTTTGTGTATTGACCCCAAATCGCATTATTTGGGATTCAGAAGTGAAAGAACTCATTTTATCTACTAATAGTGAAAAAATTGGCGTACCCAATCATGCCCCGATTGCCACATCTGTCGATATCGGTATTTTAAGAATATGCCTTAACGACCAATGGTTAACGATGGCTCTGATGGGCGGTTTTGCTAGAATTGGAAATAATGAGATTACTGTTTTAGTAAATGATGCCGAGAAGGGTAGTGACATTGATCCCCAAGAAGCTCGACAAACTCTTGAAATAGCAGAAGATAGCTTGAGGAAAGCTGGGGGCAAGAGAGAAATAATTGAGGCAAATCTAACTCTCAAACGAGCTATCAATGTAATTTTGTAATTCTAATTCGAATTCGAATTAGAAGCTTTCGGCGTGTCCGAATAATCAAAGGACCTGAAGGTCTTTTGATGATTAATAGAATCAAAATAATCATAAGTGGAATTGTATTTTCTACTTTTGAAATTCAAAAAAGAAATAGAAATCAAATGAAATCGAAAAAATAAGAATAAGAAATAGCGTGGTAAAAAAGTTCTTCGATACCATAATTTTGATATCTACTAGGTTCTACCTATTATTGGATTTGAACCAATGACTCCCACCGTATGAAAGCAATACTCTAACCACTAAGTTAAGTAGGCATTTTTCAACACAAACAAAAAAGAGAAACAAAAGCAACTGCTCATAGGAATAGATTATAAATCGGATATCTTTTCGAAGCAATATTGATCAAACAAATAAGGTAGCGGATCATCGAATATTCATCTTGACAATAAATTAGTCACATGATAAAATGGGTATCACAGGGGCTATAGATCAGTTAGGTAGACCACCTCGTTTACACACGCGCCAATTTTTTTTTGGAGGAGTACATCATACTTTAATTAAGCGACTTATTGATGAGAAGTCGCTGTCTTACACCATCCCTTTTAAGGAACAAGAGAACAATAGCCTGACAAAAAGTTCGGTCGATTTTATGTGTCCTTTTGGGTCTCGAATAGAACGCATCATTGATTAAAAATATTGATAAGGTAAATATAAAATCTATTCAATGCTAGGCCTAATGAGGTTAAGGACCTCAGAAAAAATTCTCTTTTCGTTCCTATGAATTTTAAGGTGTACGAAGTTTCATATTTGATTCTTTAGCAGGACAATAGAGATTCCTTTTCTTTTAACTTAACCTTAGTCAAACTTAGGTTGATCTAAGGCAAAAGCAGACCTACGTCAGGATAAGCCTTCTTTGAAAAACTTTGGTAATGCTCGGGAATTGAAATTAAAATAAAAACTAAGAGCACGTGGAGCCATTTCTTATCTTTCTGACAAGAGAATTTTGGCAGACTAACTGATTCTTTTTATCGGTTAATGAAAGAGCCCAATGCCAAAAAATGCATGTTTGGGTCTTTGAAACAGTTCGAATCATTTTGATAATAATTAGTTTCATCTATTTTGTCGAGAAGGTCTACGGTTCGAACCCATATAGCCCTAAAAATGAAAAAAAAATAGAAAAATTCTAAAATTGGTCTTTCTTCATTCTTCATTCTTATTTATAGAAGAACAGAACAGTCTAAGCACTATATATCGAAATGAAATTCGAAAATTTCAGTAGGTAAATCAAAAAGAAATAAATAGAAAAATACTAGTCAATGGATCTTGAAATCAAACATGTCTCCCAACAAAAAACAAAAACTAGTAGCGTTCAACCAAAATCAATTATCTATTTTAGTTTTGACTAAATAGTTCTAGATGCGTTGACAATTAATTCCAAGTTGACTCGACTGATCTAACAAACATGTTTTACACATTTCTAGGAGTGCACCCATGTTTCTGCTTTACGAATATGATATTTTCTGGGCATTTCTAATAATATCAAGTATTATTCCTATTTTGGCATTTCTAATGTCTCGAGTTTTAGCCCCGATTAGCAAAAAAGGTCCCGAGAAGTTTTTTATTTATGAGTCGGGTATAGAACCCATGGGCGATGCGTGGTTAAAATTTAGAATCCGTTATTATATGTTTGCTTTAGTTTTTGTTGTTTTTGATGTTGAAACCGTTTTTCTTTATCCATGGCAATGAGTTTTGATGTATTGGCGATATCCGTTTTTATAGAAGCTTTCATTTTTGTGTTTATCCTAATTGTTGGTTCAGTTTATGCATGGCAAAAGGGAGCATTAGAGTGGTCTTAGCCCTGGAATATTCCAAAAAAATAATGAAAAAAGAACATCGAAACTGTTATGAATTCCATTGAATTTCCCTTACTTGATCGAAGAACTGAAATTTCTTTTATTTCAACTACATCAAACGATCTTTCAAATTGGTCAAGACTCTCCAGTTTATGGCCACTTCTCTATGGTACCAATTGTTGCTTCATTGAATTTGCTTCGTTAAGAGGCTCACGGTTCGACTTTGGTCGTTATGGATTAGTACCAAGATCTAGTCCTAGACAGGCAGACCTCATTTTAACAGCCGGCACAGTAACCATGAAAATGGCTCCTTCTTTAGTGAGATTATATGAACAAATGTCCAAACCAAAATATGCTATTGCTATGGGAGCATGTACAATTACAGGGGGAATGTTCAGCACGGATTCTTATAGTACTGTTCGGGGAGTCGATAAACTAATTCATGTAGATGTATATTTGCCCGGAGAGTCTACACTGATTACAGGCAATTTAATGATGCTACCCAGAAGGACCACTTCCATTTTCCTTTCATCGATCAAATGTTAGAGCGACTCACAAGACACGAGTTCTATTGCTTTTTGGATGGCATGTCTGGATAGTTTCAGATTCCTATTCACTGGGATGATCAAGAGAAGACCACATTCACATGACCCTATGGCACATTTTCATACCGACATTTTAACATTGCGGTGACATTTCAACAATGCATGATAGCAATCTTTGGACACCTCCCCAAAGATGTTGTTGAAGTATTCATGGATGATTTCATACTATATGGCGATTCCTTCTCCAAATGGTTAGCAAACATGGAGAACGTGTTGGCAAGATGTGAAGAAACTTTGTTAGCTTTAAGTTAGAGAAGTGCCACTACATGATAGAGAAGGGGATCGTCATATGCCATAAGGTCTCAAAACAAGGCATTGAGGTGGATCGAGTTAAGGTTGAAACCATCTCCCAACTTCCTCCGACTAATGTGAAATATGTTCATAGCTTCTAAGAACATATGGGTTTTTATCATAGTCTCATTAAGGATTTCTCTAAAATAACAATTCCAATGACTAGATTAATAGAGAAATATGTTCCTTTTGTTTTTTATGAGAATTTCTTGCATGTTTTCAACATTCTGAAGATGAAGCTAACAAGTGCATCTATTTTGGTAAACCGGATTGGGAGGATCTATTTGAGTTGATGTGTATTGCAAGTGACATTCGTGCTTGGACACTGAATGGAGAAGAGGTTTCACCCCATCTATTTCGCGAGCAAGACTTTGAATGATGCACAGAGAAACTACACAACAACTGAAAATGAGCTACTTGCAATTTGTTTTTGCATTTGATAAACTTTGCTCCAACTTAGTTTTATCCCATACCATAGATCACTCTACTTTTAAATATTTCTTAGCAATATACGATGCTAAGCCAAGACATATGAGATGGGTACTGCTCCTTCAAGAATTTGACATCACCATCAAAGACAAGGCATGAGCAAAGAATGTAGAAGCAAATCATTTATCTCGCTGTGAAGGTTCCTCCTGGAGTAAGTCTTTTCAACCTGAGATAATGGATTTTTCTGTGATGAACAATTTATGGAGAAACTGAATCAGATCTCAAAGTATCCGGAAGGGAAGTTCCCTTGGTTTGCCCCAATTTCCAACTATCCAGCGGTCGGCATCATGCATAATTCTCTCGATCATCAGTAGAAGAGGAGAATGTTTGCTATAACGAAGCACTTTCTCTGGGATGCTCCACACCTCTTTCGAGTAGGGTATTCCAATGAATGAACTATAGAGCATCCTGGCACACTCCCACAAAGGACTTACCGGGAGACATCACAATGGAAATTTAATCACCCACAAGGTATTCGATTTTTATTGGCCTTCTATTTTTTGAGATTGCAATGATTTTGTTAGAAGGTGTGATAGATGCCAACCTACAAGAAATATATCTAATGGGAACCAGATGCCTCAAACTATATCTTTTTCGATAAAACTCTTTGATGTGTGGGGTATTGATTTTATGGGCCGTTTTTCCACTACCTCGCGATAATAAGTATATTCTTATTGTTATGGATTATGTGTAATAGTAGGCAGAAGCACAAGCAATGCCCACTAATGACGCTAGGGCGGTGGTGAAGTTCATCCAACGCCTTTTCACATGTTTGGTACCCCTCGATCGATCATAATTAAGTGATCAAGGTATTCTATTTCGGGGTGTTTTCTATCGAGTTTACCAACAATTTAGTGTAACTCATTATTTGACTATCGTTACCATGATGGGCAAGTGGTCAAGCGTAAGTGACAAATCGCAAGCTCAAGTGGATTCTTGAAAAGATAGTCGATCAGTCTCACAAGTACTGGTCAATCAGGCTCAAAGAGGTCCTTTGGGCTTATTGAACAGCTTTCAAGACTCCAATTGGCACTTTGCCTTATCAACTAGTATATGTCAAGGCTTGTCATTTACTAGTTGAGGTTTTGAGCATAAGGCCTGGTAGGCCATGAAACTTCTAAATATGGATGGTTGTGTTGCTACTTCGGAAAGGAAAGACCAACTACTTGAGTTGGAGGAGTACAGGTTCTACGCATATGAAAACACATAGTTATACAAAGAGAAAACCAAGGGCCTTCAAGATGCAAGAATTAAAGGAACGTAGCTATTCTACAAGGGTTAATAGGTGTCGCTCTACAACTCTTACCTCTAACTCTTTCTCGGGAAGTTAGAATCCAGATGGTCGTAATGTGAGGGACGTTCAAGACAACGGTCATCGTCTCAAACTGTACCTTATGGACGCGCCCTCGAAGAGAATGAAGGTCAACTACCTGAAAATTTCCATGTAAACTTCTAGGTATTGTCTATATCTATGACATTAAAGAAATAGCACCTCTTTGGAGGCAATCCATGTCTGGAGTCGGTATTTTATTTTATTTTTCAGTCATTTTCCATGATTTTTAGTGTCATGGTTGAGTTTGGTCCCGATTTTGATTATGTGGTGTAAAATATTTGAAAAATTGCACAAAACTGTTTCCTTGTCATAATATGCGCTGAAGACAATCATAATGCGTGATGCACATTATGACAAACCTTAAACGCATATTGTGACGATTTTGAGGCGTTTTTCTGTCTTTTGGGCGTAATATGCGTCGAAGATCGTCGTAATGTGTGCCACACATTATGAAAAGCTTTCCGCACATATTAGACCCAAAACGCCTATTCATCCCCCCTTCTAATTTTTCCAAAAAACACCCATCACCATTATCCCCAAACACTAAACTTCCTTCCTCAACCCACCGCAGACCTCTTTCTTAGTTTGGCACTACCAACGCCGCCAATTTGCTTTAAGTTTGGATGAGTTTAGGAAGTCCAATTTTCACCCGGTTTTCGCCCTCCCCCAAATTTTTACGTATTTGCGTGTTTTGTGCCTTCATTTACCTTAACTAAGGCTAAAAAGCATGGACGTCTCCTCATCTGCGGTTCCTCTACTCGATCTCGGCAACCTTTTCTCACAAGTTACCAACTATTCCTCTTCCGAAGAGGAAACACCCTTTCCAACACACGTTTCCCAACAGATGCATGTGCAAGACGTGCAGTAGTACTTCACTGTTCTAGATGAAAAGTCATGGATCCGATATTGGACCATGTCCATTCACCCGCCGCTCCTAAATTTGTCATCGACATTGAAAGAATTTGTGAAAATAACCCGATATAAGCGGATACGGTAGAAGCTCACCTCCGCCCATGCAGCCTAATATGCTAGCCCTTTATAAGTTTTGGAGCTCTTTCCGTTTTCGGAATCACAAGGATTACAAGCTTAAAAGGTGCATCTCATATCATTTTGGGGGGCACCAGTTCAATGAGACGCTTAACGAGTTTCACCATTCATTGGGTTTCAAAAAAGGTCATATCATGCTTTCTCACCCATACGACGAGGGCGACGACCCTAGCACTATCCTGGATGAGGTCCAACCATTGTGTAGGGAGATTATCAATAGTCCTGACGACACCCTCATCTTTAACACATATGAATCCTCTTACAGCGACATCCTCAACCCAATGGCTCACTTCTTTCACTTGTGCTAGCATTATGGTCTCCCCTACTATAATAAGGAGTGTGGTTCCCACCACTTGCTTAAGGAAGAACTCGTCTTCCTCCGTGTGATCAGACAACAAATACCCATCCACATTGGTTGGGTTGTTATGATGTTCTTTCAAACCCGTCAGAATGGGAAGATAGCATCCCCACCAGGCGGTTTGTTGTTTCTTTGCTTATCCACAACAAGGGCTTCCAGAACCGTTAGGATGGGATACCTCAATCTTCCGCATCTGAGATAGAGTGGCTTATAGCCGATGTCATTTGGCGGATATACATCGATCTTGACCCCCACAGCTCCATCCAGAGTCCATGAGAGCACGACATGTGCACTATGGTGCACTGGCTGCTTAGTAGGGTTAGGGGCAGGCACAACGACATAGCGTGGTAGAGGCGACGACCGTAGACGAGACAGACAGGGAGCAGCTACTACTCAGAATGATGAGGAGATACCACCATTATAGGACTTCAAGTAACATTTGCCATTTCAGCAGCCGCCCCCAGTTGGGATATGAGAGTCGAGTAGTGGCAGACTTCATACGAAGAGGGTAGTCTACCCTTGTAGCGGCATCAGACTGCCCGAGAAACATCATTTTTAGGGCAGCTTCCTTGGCAGTAGGAGCAGGAAACTTGGTAGTATCATCAGCATCCACAATAGAATGAAATCGCAAAAAATTAAGAGGCTCAGAGACAGCAGTTCGAGGAGCCGCAGAGGAGGGAGCAAGAGCACTATGCCGATAAGATGAGATACCTCCACTATGCTACCTTACTCGCCATGAGACCGAGATGGATTACCCGCCACCTTCACTTCCTTGAGGAGACCAGTGACTAGGTTCCCTTGATTCTCTAAGGACTTTCTCTTTCTTTCTTATCAGATCTTAAAACTAGTTTTCTTGTGTGTGGGACTTGGACATTTTTCCTTGTTCCTTTTTACTTTGATTTTGATTTTGTGTGTTTGTTTGTTTATTTTCAGGAGTTAGTGTTAACGTCGGGGCCAAGCTTCATGGATTATGCTGTCTTGCGTCTCTAGTGTCTCACCGCTTACAAACACTGTCCAAACTAAGTGTGGTGTGGGTAAGCATAAGATATATGTTAGCTAGTCTTTTCGGGTCATTGTATCTACATATGAGTCCTAAACCCAAGCCGTTTTGGAAGCATTTTTTAATCAACTGCTTGGCATGCTTAGTGAATTTTCTAATGATTTGTGCACTTGAATTGCTGACTTGCTTGTGAATCTAGATTTTATGCCACTGATCAAAGTCTATTGATTAGTTCTTTAGTGTTACTTTTATATGTTATTAGTAGCACAAACTCTCCAACTTGATGTTATCGAGAATTCATGTTAGCAATATACCATCTAGCAAAAACGCGAAACCTAAAATCCATCCGTAGACTTGTTCTTAAAACTAATTTGAGTGGTCTTCAATGTTTGTTGTTAATCCAACACTTGCATGATACCAAACCGAATTCGCTCGGCACTGAATCACTAAAAGGATAGAGGCAACTAAAAATACTCCACCACAAAATATCCATCACTTCCCTACTTTCCCTTTAGGTATAACCAACTCATAAGCCAAAAAGCCTTTTTCATGTCTCCTATAATACTTTATTCCTTTTATTTCAAGTCTTCATTTGATCATGTATATATAAGTGGTTAGCTAGAGTTCCTGAGTATGAATCCAGTTTACCCCACGAAATGGACATATTTGTTGTGTTGACATTCAGTATCCTGTCTTAGAAAACAAAAGCTCTAGCTTTGTACTAGAGTTACACCAAGTCGTCCGCCACTATATACACCTGCCAACAAAATTCGTTTCTCCTTTTATTGTTTTATATGTCCACGCCAGAACCGTTAATAAAAGACATCTTGAATAGTGTTTGAAATGGTTTGATGCAATAATAGAGACCAAAACAAGTATTTTGGAAGGTTTGTCTTTACATCCGATAATAAAAACTATTAAAGGCGGAATCATTTTATAAAGTGGGGCCTGGGTTTCTGGGTTTCCAGCAAAATGGAGGGAGACAAAAAGGATAACGGAGGAGAATAGAATTCAATCTGCCATCATAGCATCGTTGACACATGGATTTGGAAAGAAGATCGATCATCCGACGCGCACTGAATCAAGGAATTGAAATTTGATAACAACTCAAAATAGGTTATTGTTTAGTTAAAACTACATCATCATCCACCATCCATCTCTCATCATCCATTACGCAAACCTTAAACGAAAACAGAGAGACCTATGGAAAACAGAAACAGATTTTAACGAAGACAGAGTCCAAACATATAGCCCCTCTCGAGGTTGTTCCTCATCCGTGCCATGATTCCGTTTGTAGAAAGAAATTAAAAGTAAACACGATTATATCTAAAACAACCAAACTGATATATAGATATAAATGATTAATGATGGTTCGTAAGCGTTACTGTGATATTAGTCTGATTTTTTGTTGAAGATAGACAACAAGGGAGTACATATAGATAAATGATAGAAATCATCTAGATGATTTAATATAGACCGTCAGATTGCAAAAAAATCTCATCTAATGACCTAAAATCTCAGTACGTATATGAATTGAAAATCTTAGGTTTTCCCATTCTATTAGCCGTTTTCTATTTTGCAAAAACTTTGGTCCCACCCAAAGTCTAGTTCGGGAAAAATAGTTCTACTGCCACTGGTGACAAATCGATCGGCAATTCAGATGATAGTAAATCGATCAACGCTTGTGACGGCGACTGATCCCTCGCTCAGGGGCTTAGGAGTATATTATTTCCACTGTTGATAATGTTTTATCCATCAGCGATTGTTAAGGGGGCGAATCCATCGGCTACAGCGATTACGACAAAACTAGTTCTGAAGAAAACTGCAACAAATCCATCGGCTAGGGTCATGGTGACGAATCCACTTGCTACAGTTCCATCGACGACAGAGATATCTTTGGGTTTTTTCATTATTAAACCCGTTTGGTTTTGATGTTTTTTGATTTTTTGTCGCCCACCCACTAATGATGGTTTTAATGTTTCCTAAATTTGTACCTAATTTTGCAGTCGAGGCGGCTTTGTGGGTGGGCGAGAAAGAATCGAATCCGATAGCGCAAGCACTAATAACTCCATTCATTCTTCTTGGTAGTTTGGATGTTTTCTGTAGATTTTTTAAATACACTTTGCGTGTCATATTTTTCAGTTTTTATGGGATTCTTCATTGTTCTATTTTGATGTATGCTGAAGTAGTTCATTATTGTCTACGGTTGAGAATTCTGGATTTTTATAGGATGAATTAGTTTGAATGGAATTGTTTGGGTGAAGTAGTTCAATGATTGAGTTTTGGATTAGTTTGTATGGAATTGTTTGGGCAAATTCTTGATTTTTTACAAGATGAATTAGGTTGTTTATTGAAAATGCAATTCTTCGTTGTTCTATTTTTCGAACATTAGTGACATATGGAATTGTTTGGGTGAAGTAGTTCAATGTTTGATTCAAGAGAAGTTTTGAAGTGTAGTAGTTTAGGGTAATATTCTAAATTAGTGCATTGTTTTGTATCAAATTGTGAACTAGTGCATGGATGTCTAATTGCATTTCCTGGTCTAGATCATGTCTTGAATGTTTTTCTGATGATGTGTCCTACTTTTGAAGTATTGTTTGTTTTACAATTAATATATTTATTAGCTATCTTAACTTTTATTTTATGTAAAATTTTCAAGGTGAATAATGGTTGACGTTGGAGAGTAATCAACACTGACCACAAGATGCAGCCCAAACAGAATTATTATAATGATGGGGATAATCCAAGCAACGAACATATGTAAGCCGTGAAGAATTTTGGCTTTCATAGAATCACATTTGTGAAGATTAAACAAATAAGCGGTGATTTCATCCAATAAATTTTGGATATCTATGATACAGAAACTAAACAATTCATAGTCGGAAAGGGAAAGACATTGAAAATAACGGAAGAAGATGTACATGTTGTGTATGGTCTACCACGTGGGGACAAACTAGTCAATTAGGATGGAAGTACAGTTCAAAAAATGAATTCAGAAGGTGCAAAGCTTTCGCTGGTAGATGGGAAGGGTGAGTCACAAATAGTAGATTTTAAAGTATTAGCATCTTGGATGAAGGTGGAGACGTCATCAATGAAATGGAGTAAGTTATTTTTTCTGCATGCACTCAGAGCTTTGTTATGTCCTGGTTCACGTGCGACGACACCTATAAATATTTAGGCATTATGGGTAAGGTTAAGCTTAAATAATTCACAAGTTACAACTGGTGCAAACATGTATTGGACCACTTCGAGAACGGGATGGCTGCGATGGTGAGATTAAAGACTGGGAAATATCGGACTGTGGACGTCAACCTCAAAATGATACTTAAACCTTTTTTAATAACGAGCTTTATTATGTTATAATTTTGTTGATGTAATCTAGTTCCATTTTTTGGAAAGAGTTGTTAGTGGAGTTGGTTTGTAACTGTTACTCTGGTAAGCACATTTGTAGACCTATTACAAATGTAGCGAGTAGTCCAATTTAGTTTAAGTAGGCATAATTATTAATAAACAACGTAATGCAGGGTCAAGCTTTGGCAAGATGGTTTACTGCTTGTCGGGTTACTTGTGACAAGAACCTTGAAATTCTGCAAAAGTTCTTGGTGGCCGAGAGTGAAACCGTTGACGAAAATAACATGGTCAGAAGTGATTTTTATATAAAAATTTCTATGTAGTTGTTAAAATAATCTTTAATGTCTTTAAGGGACCATATTGTGTTTATATTTCTCAAGATGTAGACAAACTTGTGGTTCCTACGTAAGTACCCTCATTTGACCTTGGAATCGACAAGAAATGTGACATGATTGTGGTACCTACACCGCTATCCTCCTTTGAGCTTGGTATCAAAGAGTAAGCCATGGACAAACTGAACACGCACAATTCCACCATCGTTACACCTCCTGGGAATGTAGATGCGAACAACGACCAGGTTTATAGTCTAGTTCTTTATATAGTCATGAGTTCTAGTGAACTAGTTCTGCATGTCAGTTGGTTCATAGTCATGCGGACAGAAACTGTTAGTGTATAATCAAATTGTTCTTATTTATAGGACGATGAAAAAGATAACCTGCCTATTGCTGACATCTTCCAAAGGAAAAGAAGTAGTAATGTATCTACATTTAATGAAAGAGAGCGCAATTTAAAAGTCACAAAGGGTCTGGTGTCGAGAAGGTCTGATCGTTTGAAAAAACCAAGACCATCCATTGTGTCTCCATACACAAAAATATGGTGGGAGAGTAGAATCAGTCCTTTTTTGAGAACTATAGAGATTATCTAAACAAAAATATGGTGGATGGCATAAAACCAAACAGATAGGTCTTCCCGCTGCGAATAGCTATAAGCCATGATTAATTGACTAGACTGCATAGTACCAAAAATATGTTCATATTGGTGAATATGCTAATTGTTATTGGAATTCACAGCGTGAACTGCACAACAAGATTGCAACGGCTATGAAGGTATCGACGTTGACATGTGGAAAGACAACATTTGAACTTATTCATAAGAAGCATTGGTTGGCTGGTGTGGATGACATTACAGGCGCCTGTGAATTTGTAAGTGTACTAGTTCATACTGAAATTTTAAATTTTATGATCAAACCAAGTTTGATCAAAGCAAAATGATCTAATGACATCTCACTACCAACTTTATTTGCAGTGGTTCTTCCCTATAATGTATGAGGGAAATTATAATCTCGTCATCGTCAACACAAAAGACAAGTGGTATGAAATTATTGATACTAGGGGTGCTAAAGATTTCAAGAGAAAATGGAAGAAAATCGGAGATGTTTCAGTGAGTTATGTGAAAAAATACTACAGTGTTGTTCAGAGAGATGAGGATTTCAGCGTCTATAAGTTGTATGTCTTTGACGATGCGGACCTTGAAGATGCCTTAAGCGATAGAGGAGTGTACATAATGGACATAATGGAATGCTGGCGTGGCAGAATTGAAATGCTAGTAAATTGGGGTTCAGCCGAAAGGATGAAGAAAACAAGGGTAACATTGGCTACTGAACTCTTCAGCAATGTCAATGGCAACATCTTGTACCCACTTGGACGTGAGACTGCTAAGGTGCATTATGAAATATTGACACAGGGGGATGATAGCTTAGTAGTGAGGATGACTATTTTTAATGTTTATGTGGTAAGTAGTTCAAAATGATTTGAAGCCTTTTGTGAATATGAAATATGGATTTTAATCATGAATAACTGCAGTTAGTAGCACAAGTTATGTTTTGTTTACTATCTAATATGTTAATTAAAGTGAAATGCTGTATGTTTCCACCATTGTTTCATATAACTTTGGTCAAGAAAATAACTGTACTAGTTTACCCTATGAAGAAGAAGTTTGAATAATGGAAAAGGGAAAAGAGCAACACATGCCCCCAAATAATACTCGTCCAACTAAACTTTGTAACAAATATAAAGGACAACATCAGAGGGCTCCGTTGTTAATGGATGCAACTTCTTTACGAGCCTTAACTTTCTGTTGTTGAACATACTTCTCCCTTTCAAACCTTGAACATACATAGATATGGGTGAACTAGTTCTATGTAGAAATGGATGTATGGGAGGTGGGTATGGAGTTGTCTCCCACAACTAAATAAAAAGAGAAACAATTTCTGTAAATACATTAGTGGAGGAATATTATTACCCACGGTACGGAGCTCGATAAGCTTTGAACGAATGAACTCGTGTACGTCGCCAGTTTTTTGCCTTTGCAATTTGTGTAGTGACACTGTCTACACAACCTTCCAACGTGACTGGCAAGAAAAACAAACATAACTCATAATACCGACCTACTTGAGTATTGGAGTCAGTAAACAAGGGTGTATTGAACTTAAAGTCAAGTCCCATTTTAGCAGACTTTATCCACCGATAGAGAAAGTATTCAGCTGGGAATGTTTGTGCCTCCTTCTAGGAATATAAAACCAACGTGTTCATCGTTCTGAGTATGTGACAGCACATCCATCCTTTATAATAAAAAAGATGACACATGCAGCTGTATTTCAAGCATTAATTGTCACACCTCGCTCATCCAACCACGTTGTCAAGTCATCGTCCCTGTGATGCCATTTGAAAAGAAGTACACCATTCCCAATATTTATCAGTGGGGAACATGGAACATAGGACATCGCCAATGCAAATTCTTCCTGAAAGAAACCTAATATATTCCAGGTATAAACCTGCAGACAAATATCCGGAAAATGAGTCGTTCTTTTTTCTACCGTTGAACTACTTTGGTCGTGAACGTTTCCGTCTGCGGCGCCGATGACTCAACGGTTTGGAGTCACCACCAATCTTTTTGAAGTGGATTGGACCCTTTTGATATAACCCAGGTCCTTTTGGACGCGATTTAGATCAGGTATGCGGAACATACATCTTGGATTCGGGAGGCGGTTACGTGCGAGGAAGGATTAACACCCTTGCAACGCCTGGTAAATCGGTACTACGAAATTCGATAAGTTATTTCTTACTTTCTTAATTTAGTGACTTAATTATGTTTTAGTTTGAATATGGAACATTTTATAAAATTTTAGAAAATGTGACATTTATTTACGAATTTCCGCTCTTGCGGAGATTTAAATTTGTATTAGTAAATATTTTTAGGTGGATATTTTTTATTTAATTGTTTGGACTCGAGTCTTATGACCGCCTACGTACCAATCTTTTGGGATCAAAGTCCACATAGTTCGCTTGAAAAAGTTGACGAGGACTTCGAGTAATTTTTGCTATTGTAAGAACCATGTTATTATGCTTGTTTTATTTATTTAAAAGACGTTCATTCGATTATTTTGATAAAAATATTTTTAGAAAGAGTACCCTCATGTTTTGGTATTCCGAAACCGATGGTGCCGATATGTTGATCGAGAAATGAGCAATACACGTTTTAATGTGCTTACTTACGAACATCTTGATTCGTAATTAGATTATTGTTATTTATAATATTTGGAGAAGTAGTAACGATTTGTAATGATTCGTTATTTGGACACTTACTTGTTCCACTTTTGATTAGCTGGTAATTTTGTAAAATCCGAAACTCTTGTTACGAATACGAGATTCATATAATGTTGTTATAATATTTTTAGAGGGTTATTATTTAAGGAATTTTAACAACAAATTATAAATGCATTATAGGATGGGAAACCAACTTATACTTAAATAAGTACGTTAAAAATAGTTTTAGTGATGTGGATAATTTTATTCTCAATATATTAACATTATCGGTAATAAAATTATATTTAATTGAATACTTGGAAGATTTGATTTCTTTGATTTTACTATATTTACTTTTAAATACCAAATAAAATGAGAATTTAAGATTTTAATTGTTTTACTATCCTACCCTTATTACAGTTTTACTATACTCTTAATCCGAGTTTAATGGGAAGCTGATCTACACAATAAGGGGCTTGGCCCTTCGGTTAATTTGGGCCCCAACTCGAGCCGGACCCAACCCAAAAAACGGGCCAAAATGACGGACGAGAGGGGATGAGTCCGCGCGTTGAACCTACCCACCCGGTTACCCACGGTAGGACTCGACACCCGAAAAGAGGAAAGTGCCCCCGCTCGGTCCGCGCGCTTAAGAAAGAAGACAGGGGCAGCCATAATCTCACCCTAAATGTAATCGGTCATATAAAAAGCCCTCTTAGATCGAAAAATGCCAATTATTCACCCTTCCTCTCTCTCTCTCTTCTCCTTTCCGCTCCTCTCATCCTCTTACCTCTCTCTAAACCCTCCCTTCCTCTCCTTCTCCGACGGTTGCGGCAGCAACGTCGCCACCATTACTCCTCCCCTTTTTCTTCCCTTCTTTTCTTTCCTCTCTTCTCCTTCTTCTCTCTTCCCCTCTTCTTCTCCCCCTTTGCCTCTTCTTCTCCTCCTCTGGCAGCGATGGTGACAGCGACGGCGGCGTCACTCCTCTCTTTTTTTTCTTCTTCCTCTTCTTCTTCTCTCCTTCTCCTCCTGCTTCTCCTCCCCTTCTCCTCTTCTGCTTTCTCTTATCCTCCTTTGGCGACAATGGAGGCAGCGGCGTCGCCGCCGCTCCTCTCTCCCTCTCTCTCTTTTTATTATCTTTCTCTTCTTTTCCTCTCCTTCTCGGCCTTCTTCTCCTCCTTTTCTCCTCCTCTGGTGGCTGCGGTGGCAGCGACGCCGCTTCTCTCTCCCTCTTTTTTTCTCTTCTTCATCTCCTTCTCTCCTTCTTCTCCTCCGTTTCTCGTCTTCTGTTTCAACGACGTAACCAATTATCAACTAAGAATGCAAATCAAAAGAAAGAAAATGCAAGAAATTGAGTTTCAGATACGAAATGAGGGTTGTTCGGATTCGAATCCACTAAAGTTAGCAATGGATGGATGAAGCATAAGCTATCTCAATTATTCAACTTATACTAGCTTGGCGATTCCATACAATAGTCTTAGATCACTCTCGCGCCTCTAAGGATCTATGCTGCTTGACCGTAGACTCATCTCTCGACCTAATCTACACCCAAGCAGAATACACTAAAGGTGTTCGATGAAATGCCACAACGATAAATTATGCAAAAAGCCTAAACGATTCGTTCCTCTCTCAAGGTAATGGATAATCTAGAGTTCTTCCTAACCGATCAAACAAAACAAAGGGTTAAAACCCCATCATCCATACAAAAGCTATGCCAAAACTTCATATCATCCAAACAACACAAAAGGTTTAGGTACTCATGGTTCGGAAACAAGAAAGGTAGAAGAGAGGAAAATAACCAGGGAAGAAAATATTTTTCGTCGAGAAATCTCCGTCTTGTCGCCGATCTTCAATCCGTCTAATCGTTGATGTTTTCCCACTTCAACAGTCTCTAGAACTGTATCTCTCTCTAAAATACCCAAAAATATGTTTGGAATAAGGTGCATTGAAGTATATTTCGTCCATAGGGGTCTCAGGGGTATTTATAGGCTTCTGGACCAAGTTATAGAAGGATTAAACTCAAACATATCGTGAGGAGGTAGAACATGGCGTGTTCCAAAAGAACACTCGGTGTTACGTAGCACATGACATGTCCTTTTTAGGACACGGCCGTGAGTATAAATAGGAATAACATGGCCATATTCTATTATAATATGATGTGTTCTTTCAGTACACTGAGTTTTACCATGGAGTCAACATAATAGTTGTAGAAAATCAAATTAGCTTTCCAATGCCGCTGACCTTGTATCAATCGGACTTACGAACAATGAGTTATACTCAAAATACTAACCAGTAACGTTTTCTTCCCATGACGAACGTACTGAGTTGTTCCAGCCTCCCCGACATGCCTTGATTCATCCCGATACGTCATATGACACCTGCAATGTACCAAAAACATGCAAAGCAACATAACACAGCCCATGGGACCTTGGGGAACCAAATATACACCAAATGTCATGTATCCAAACATATTAAGACATCCAAAGGTCCAAAATTATCAATTGAAGATGGAACAAATATAATAATAATCGAACACATCACAAACCAAATCTTTATATAAGCCAAGGATAAAGAAATAAATTAATAAACTAATTAACCCTAATCTGACATGGCAACAACAACTTAACTCCCATGCACACTTCCTAATTCTAATAGAAAGTTAAATAAATTGTTACTTTAACAAATTAATCATAATTAAAAATAATTATTTAGTAGACATATTTAATTTTAATATTCAACGCGTCAACTTTAATTTAAGTGCATGGTGATTCGTCCAAACTAGCCGTTGGGGAGTTCCCTGCCTAGTGTCGGCTCTATCTGGGTAGTGTCGCGCTATGCAGGGTGCTCCCCAATGTTTCCTATAGATACCCAGTTCCCATCCCCGTCATTTCACACCAATTTACAACCCAATTCCTCTCTATCATTATAGTTCTCATCTCGCTCCTCACCGAGTTCTCGACCGCCACCACTTTTAGTTTTGTCAAAATTTCACTTCCAGAAAGGGCAAGCGAAGTATCTCTTGAATCTTGGAATCATGAGTCTCGATGCACGTAACCAGTAATCGTGTTTCAGTTCTTCTCCGGTTTAGGAGACCAAGCCTTTTGACTCATCAAGGCGGTGTAACTTGTGCATGGTGTTCTCAACGGGACGGTGTGACAACATTTTCACAAAAAGATAGGTGTTTGGGATGAAGGAAGTGCAAAAATTGGTAAGAAATGTGATTTGCGTCTTCTAGTTGTCGAGTTATCCATAGGACTTGTTGGCCAGGCCTAAAACAGCGCGACGCTACCCGGATAGTGTGTCGCTATCCAGTCTGTGCCTCGATGGCTAGTTTGTAACGGTCGTTAAAACCTAGTTGTTAAGGCACATGCTGCATAGCGTCGCGCTAGGCATGGCGTGGTAATGGCCATTTGAGATTATTTTAGATTCATATTGTCTTCGTAGGCTATTTAGGATTAAATTGTATACAAAAAACCCAATTAAACTGGAAGTATAGACAGTTCAATATCATAATCTAACTTGTTAAAAATATAGTTATTGAATAATTTTTTAAGAAGTTTGAAACTATATAAATGATGGCAGACACTCCAGTAGAACACATGCACAAGATGCAAACGCCATGTGGTCGATTTTTATTTTTGTATCAAATAATGTTCTGTTAGCCTTTCAAAATGTAAAAACATACTAATCAATCATCCAAAAATTTAAAATAAAGTGATCTTCCACGGTATCGATTCATCGATGGTGTTATCCAGCTCAAGCTGCCGTCGTCGCAACCAAACAGAATGTTCAGAACTGCATTTCACAAAGTAATATGGTCAGGAATATCGCAGCCGAGAATCAATTAAGGGATTCTTTTTTTATCAAAGTGTATAATATATTAAATATAAGTAAGTTGAAGTGAGCCAGGTACATATGGACATGGCCACAAACAAAAGAGACAAGAAACAAAGATATCAAAATTGTTGCAGAGGCAAGAATACAAATATAAAAAGTAGATTGAGTCGCTAGAACGACCCCGAGTCGGGTCTCACAGTGCCAGCCGGTTGGATCTTTACATTGTATTGTAACGATTTTCAAGCTTCTTCACGATTACTGATAAATGAAACTATGAAACTTGTTTGAGTACTTCTGAAGAAAATACAATGTTGAAAATTAATTTTATGGATCGGACAGGAAGAGCAACCAGAAAAGCAGGTACCTAGTAGAAGAAATAAATGCCGAAGTATAGATATTGCTGAAACGGGAGGATGGAATGATGATGCATGCGGACCTTTCCAAACTCATATTCAGTCTGAGGGAAAATACTGATGAAATCATCGTACAGTGGTAACTTCGATTCGGGTCTCACAATGTCGGTTGGATCTTTACATTAGAGGCCTAAACAACCCCAACTATATCTAACTCAGCCAAGCATCCCAAGCACCTATTCGATCCCCAAAAACATCCCCTAGCCGGAAGAATTAGCCATTATCAAAAACTAACCTCATCCACATACTTTTTAGCGGCCAAAACAAATCAAAAGCCGCCAACCCTAAACTTTAAACTCTAAACCAAAAAGATTACAATGTCGTAAGGCACATCAGAGTCGATAGCCAACAGCCAAACCAGATGATTAGTTTAAAGCTTGCAAATCCATGACTGTAAAATTGAGCAAGAAAGTGAAGAAAAAGAAGATCAAAATCAAGGGATAAAGCCTAATTAATCAAGGAAGATGATGAATAGAACTTTAGAGAAGATTATGTTAAATAACATATTCGACGACAACATGGCTAAACTTTTAGGTGATGAAGTTGTTAATTACACAAAATAAGGGTTTCAATGACATAAAATTGGGAGGGCTAGTTAGAACTTGTCACCTCACATTTGTACCCGGTGCATGTTTCCACCAGAGTGTTACCCATAAATGATTTGAAGCTTCATATTCATCAAATAGCGTGATTTGATGTACAATTTACTTAATTTATGGTAAGATGTTATTTTTTAGTGTTAATTAGTTATTATAATGTTCCTTCTTATTATCAATTAAATGCATACCTTAATCAAATAATGACATTAGTAGAGAGGATAATCAATCATCTCTACTTGAAAGACCTATAGTTCAAATCTCAGTTGCCTTAATAAGTACTTACGTGAAGAAAATAATTACCGCACCCAAAAAAATTTAGTTGAAAGATTTTGAATACAAAACAACCCTAATTTTTTCTTCTATGTAAACCTTCTAATTTATCTCTTTAACTTACTCTTCCATTTTGACCTTCGCAGGCCGCTGACACCCATAGAGTGATCAACGACCGACCTCTTTTCGTCCCCGACTCTTCTTTTTCTTTGTTCTTCTTATTTGTTCTTTCATTGATGACATCACCATCGTCTTATAAAAAGCCGTGGTTTGTGGTTTTTTCTTCTCCTTGATTGGAGTTTTTTTCCCTTGTGAGTTTTTCCTTTTTTGTGGAACTTTTATTTCATATTTGATCTTAAGTTTCTAACGGTGTGGGTTTGAATTTATATATTTTTCAGTTTGTTTCTTCTTTTTATTCTTTCATCTGTATTTTTGCTTCACCTATTATGTTGGCGATTTGGAGATGTTGTGATATCCTCAAATGGTCTCAAGTGCGTTTGGTTGGGCTTGGAATAAGGATGTTCTTCCAAAGATACTTTTAAGTTTGAACTGTTATGTTTTTTTGACGAGCTCTCTCCTCCGACAACTCCTCGCGATGGTGACAGATGATCGGATGCTCAATCAGTGTTGTTGAGATGGTGGTCACAGCTACATGTTTGGTAGATTGGAAAATTAAGGTTTGTAATGTTATTAAGCTTAGTGTTTTAAATTTTCAAATGGAGCTTCTTATTTTAAGTTTAAATAGACTTGTATCTTTCCATGGGCTTCGAACCATACCATGTTGGGTTGGAAGTGGTTCAATTAGTGGCTAATCGAACCGAAATTAATGGTTAACCAAACCACAAAGCCTGTAAATTCTTTACCGAAAATCACACCTGCGTGGTTATTGGTTAACCACAAAACCACATCGTTTCAAATTTTGACAAAAAACGAAATACTCTCTAGCACGAATCGACATTTTTTCCAGCACAATTTGAAATAATTATCAGCATAACAAACGTAATAATCTCAAATTCTTAATATGAAAATAAGATGAAATGACAACAAGTTCGAAGTTGCAACTCTTCTTTAATCCTTATCTCGTGACTTCTGGAAATCGTAAATCTTCAATCGCTCAATCCAAACGAGTTGAAAACTGCAACAAGTAAACGAAATAACAAATAATTAGTCTACAACATACTGACACAAACAACCTACTGCAATCTCAAATTCCAAATATCAATTATGCTATCAACATTCAACAGCCATATATACTATAGTCAATCACGCAAACACTGAGTACTGCCAATCTTCAATCATAATGCCGATCTTCAATATCAGCAGCCTACCTAATCAAATGATCAATCATAATGCCGATCTTAATGCCAATAATAAGTTACTAAGTCAGTAAGTCAACACAGCCTTCTTTTACTAATAAATTATCAACAAACAACCTACATATTGATCATCTATACATACATCCTTCTATCATTATCAACAAGTGAGTTAGTTAGTCAGTAAGTCAGCATCGTACATAGTCATCTATCATTATCAGCAAACAACCTACTGATATCATCTTACTCCTTATCATCTTGGAAAGTACTACATGAACCTTTAATAACTGTCTCCGGGTTATCAATGTCATTGCCATTCAAACCTAATTTGGTAGTCGACATCCTTGAATTAGAATTTAAGGCTGCTGGTAAAGTAGGTGGAATTAGCATCCTTTAGTATTCTTCAAACATCTCAGAAAACTGTTTTTTTATCTTTTTAACTAGCTCGGTTGTCCTGCTAACTCCATACACCTTCTGCAAACGCTTTCCCATATGTCGCATCTTCTATCTTGGATCTAAAATAGCAGCAATGTACAAAATCTTGTTCAATTTAGGGTTCAACGTTTTCTCTTCCATCCAATACTTCCTAACTTTGAACTTCATTCTAGCACCCATCATTCTTATCTCTGGTTCTTCATTCCTCTCGAAGCCACTTATTGTGTCTCGAACATCACACATCTTTTTGAAAAAAAGGTCAGATGTAACATATGAAGTCCCAGACCACATTGGTTGATATGGAAAAGTGATGTAGATACTCAACCATCTTTTTCACTTTCAGGAAATCTTCAACTATTGTCGAACTCATAGGTATCTTTTGCTTCAGCTCCTCATCCTCGTACATATTTTGATTCATATCAGCCTCATATAATGGATTAATTCTAGGTAAGAAGTCGATTGCGATTTCATACGGGATCGCAGACTATAGTATTAGATAGGTGGAGTTCTACCTTGTAGGCACATCCATGCAAATCTTCTTCTTGCTTTGAATCTTTTGAGCAGTGACACCTACCTGAAAACTCTCTTCTCTAGTAGGTGAAGAATTAACCCACTTCATACACTCTATAACTCTTCTCATAGATATCCTTATTTTCTGTAAGCCTTCTGTGACAACCAAATTGATAATGTGCGGCACACACCAAACATAAAGGTACTTGCCATCCAAAATGCTAGTTCCCCGCGTTGCTAATTTTGCTTAAGGTACTGAACTGCAACATCATTAGCAGATGCATTGTCTACAATGCAACATGAAAGATTCCTTATCCCCACTCTTCAAGTGTTCCTACAATCGAGGCTCCAATATCCTCTCCCTCATCACTGGCTATCTTATAGAAGCTGATGATCTTCTTATTCAATTTCCAATTATTTGAAATAAAGTGAGCAGTTACACAAATGAAGCACATATTTTTAGCAGAAGTCCAACAATCAATAGTTATTGGCACTCTTCATAGTGTCTTCCCTTGGAAGAAACTCTTCATGCTATCCTTTCTCTCAAGAAATAGCTTTATACAATCCTCCCTAATTGTCTTTCGATCAGATATCTTGAACATTAGCCAACAAACAGTCATAAATTTTCTAAAACCTCTCTTCTCAACAAACTTAAATGGATACTCATCTAGAATAATCATCTCTGCCAAAACCATCCTAGCTTCATGTTGGCCAAACTTTCAAGCAGTTAACTCACCAACTCCATCCCCATTAGCTTGCAAATTCAAAAGGTTTCACCACTACATTTTTCAAATTTCTTTTTGCAAACATCATAATGATTCTTTAAAGTAGACGTACCATTTTTCCTCCCATCGACTGCTATCAAGATGCTACATGACTTGCACTTGCCTTTCCAGACCTCTTTTTTAGGCTTGCCATCTTTCATAGAAGTCATATTGTACTTCCTCCATATCCATGCTTTTAGACTGGAACTCTTTTTCTTTTTAGCAGGTGAGCTCCTTCCTACTTCTTCCTTGTCATCTGAACGGACACCATTGCTTTTTTCTGTTTGTGGCACATCATTGGATTCCTGATGCATTATAGGTTCAGAACCAGAAATATGTATTACCGGTTCTAATCCAGGAGGAGGCATAGATCTGCTTCTTTTCCTATTATCCATCCTTCGAACTCCTAAATCCTAAGGTTACAACAAAACATAACAATAGTACAATACAATCAGAATCAGGGGTGTTGTGTAATATAAGAACATGCTAAACTCTTACAGTTACATCATTTGATTTTCAGTACCTGGAAGTGGGAGTGTGGATGCTGCTGCTGACTCCTACTGGAAGTGCAGAGTGAATTGATGATAACATTTGATAATTACCCACGTCGAGAATGAAATTCATTTAGTTTATTTAAGTTTTTTTTCCAGCTTCTTAGGTTTATCTTTGGTTAACCGAACGGTTTACGGTTACACCGTAAACCACAAACACACTAAATTGATTGTCGAAAACCACACCACTAACCGAGTTTGCGGTTAGTGGTTAACTGGAAACTGTAAACCACGATTAACCGCTAACCGCAAACCAATTTCCACCCCTAATACTTTGTATCCTTCGAGTTTTTATAAAACTAAGACAAAATACACTAAAATGTCCCGACGTTTAGGTATATGTCGAAAAATGTTGCCATGTTTTCGATATAGATTTTTGTCACAAAATATCAAGTTTCACACCAAAAATGTCTCGTCGTTAATTTGCTCCGTATTTCAAGCCACGTGGACTACGTGAACTTGACGACATTAAATGAGTCAACAAAAAGTGACTATTTAACTTTCCACGTAGATTGTTGACCAATTACTAACCATCAATCCCTCAAAAGTATGGATCCACATGAAGCTCTTCTTCTCCTCCCAAGTCCCACTTCACGCCACTCCCGCCTCGCCACATCATCGATCGTCATCATTATAAAAAGATTTATCTTCTAACATGAAACTCGATATTATGTGATAAAATATTTATATAAAACATGGTGATATTTCTTAACATGTGCCTAAAGTTCATATTTTGCCTCAAAACTGTAAAATAAATTTAAAGATTAGGAAAAGAAATATTGAGCAAAGGAAACGAGTGGTCTTGTCCGTCTCCGCGCTGCTGCTTCTGCTTCTGCTTCTCTTCTCTTCTCTTCTCTCCCTGTCGTTTGGGTTCTCTCTCTCTCTGTTGTATCTATATATAGTTGAAAGCCATATTTCTTACTCTTCAATCCCGCAACCCATCTCGGACTTAATTTCTCCACACTCAAACAGGTGATAAAAGCTTCGGCCTTCAGTTTATGTCTATTTGTGCGTCTGAAATGCTTTCTCTTCTGGGCGATTTCTGTAGTTTCTCGGCTCGTTTTTTTGTTTTGTTCCTTGTGGGTTTCTGAGAACCGCCATTGGGTTCCCTCCCATCAATTTTGTTTTCTTTTTTAGAATATGGGGATTGGTTTCAATCCCGCCATGCATGCTTCCTTGTCCTGCTCTGCAATTTCACTCCTCCTTTCGTATTCCTCTACTCTGCTCCAATTTAGCTGATCCCAATCTAGTAATTCCGGATTCCGTGTGGATGGCTAAGATTTCGTTTTTGTATGTGCTTTTGTTTTTCTTCTGAGCCAGAATCGAATTTGAGGATTGATTGGTTCCTCTGCCGATCTTGATATTGCTGCTCTGTTCTAAATCGTGGATTTGTTTGTCTGTCAGGCGTTATGGGGAGTAACGATGGAAGCAACTACGGTGCTTATACCTATGAGGAGCTAGAGAGAGAGGCTTACTGGCCATCTGAGAAGCTGAGGATCTCAATAACTGGAGCTGGTGGGTTTATTGCCTCTCACATAGCTAGGCGTTTGAAAAGTGAAGGTCACTACATTATTGCTTCTGACTGGAAGAAGAATGAGCACATGCCAGAAGACATGTTCTGTCATGAATTCCATCTTGTGGATCTGAGGGTTATGGATAATTGTTTGAAGGTTACACAAGCTGTTGACCATGTGTTCAATCTGGCTGCTGACATGGGTGGGATGGGCTTTATTCAGTCCAATCATTCTGTCATCATGTACAACAATACCATGATCAGCTTCAACATGCTTGAAGCGTCTAGGATTAATGGTGTTAAGAGGTTCTTTTATGCCTCTAGTGCTTGCATATATCCTGAATTTAAGCAGCTCGAGACAAATGTGAGCTTGAAGGAAGCTGATGCCTGGCCTGCAGAGGTTGGTAAATATGATTTATGTCTATGCCGCCAATTGACTTGATTTCTTGGTTATGACATTTGACGAAATTCTGTTTGAATATGTTCTTTCAGCCTCAAGATGCTTATGGCCTGGAGAAGCTTGCAACTGAGGAGTTGTGCAAGCACTATACCAAAGATTTCGGTATTGAATGCCGTGTTGGAAGGTTCCACAACATTTATGGTCCTTTCGGAACATGGAAAGGTAGGCTTTTGAAAACTTTAATAGTTATTTCATATTCGAAAAAGGATTATGCTGATGATCCTTGTTTGTGTTTTGATAGGTGGGAGGGAAAAGGCACCTGCTGCATTTTGCAGAAAGGCTCTTACCTCTGCTGATAAGTTTGAGATGTGGGGAGATGGACTTCAGACTCGTTCCTTCACCTTTATTGATGAATGTGTCGAAGGTGTTCTCAGGTAAATCCTTATAAGCCTCTTTTTAGTTTTATCTGTTACTCCTTTTCAGAGTTTTCGTCATATCCTGAGTGAAACAAAAATGGTATATGTTTCAGCATATTCTTAAAAGCTTGTCTTATGTTTATGATTGTTCCACTGCTTCCGAATAAGTGTAACTATCTAGAATTTTGGATCTTAGTTTAGGTCTTTAGGACACAGAATCCATGTTACCATGACGCATTAACTTGAACTTGGGGTTGTTTTGGTGTGTGTTTAGGTTGACTAAGTCTGATTTCCGTGAGCCGGTAAACATTGGAAGCGATGAAATGGTTAGCATGAATGAAATGGCTGAGATTGTACTGAGCTTTGAGGAGAGGAAACTCCCCATCCAGCACATTCCAGGTCCGGAAGGTGTTCGTGGCCGTAACTCTGACAACACTTTGATCAAGGAAAAGCTTGGTTGGGCTCCAACGATGATGCTCAAGGTACACTAACTGAGACTAACTAAACCACCGATTCATGCGTAATTGAAATGTGGTTGACATGACACTTAATTGTTGTTTGTTGTACAGGATGGGCTGAAAATCACATACTTCTGGATAAAGGAACAGATTGAGAAAGAGAAGGCTAAAGGAGTAGACTTGGCAGTGTACGGGTCATCGAAAGTTGTTGGAACTCAAGCTCCAGTTCAGTTGGGTTCGCTTCGTGCTGCTGATGGCAAGGAATGAAGTAGAATGAATGGTATCTTTGGAGTAGGAAGTTGTCCAGAATGAATGGTAGTGAGAGCAAGGCTTTGATTGACTTTTATAGTTCTGTTAAAGTTAGTTTCATCATGTCGGCAATGGCTTTGGCTGTTAAAGCAAATACTACTCTTTTTCTTGTCTATCATATAAAATCTAAGGTAAGTTTCTTCAAAACTAGTTATTTCTTGGGGCCACCAAATGATTATCATAGTACACGACAGAACCACGTTGGCTGTCTCGACTGCTGCAAATGAATACCAAACTAGTTTAGAGATTCGCAAGAAGGCCACATGCTGTGATGACCTTAGTTGGATATTCCTTTTCGAACAGGTCCAAATCCAGCAAATCAGATCTTTCATCTTCCTGCTGAGCTAATCTAATTATCCGTTCTAATTTCAACTTCTTTCTGTTATATAAGGAGGGTTCAAACCTACATATAATATAATATTGTCCAGCGATTAACTTACTCGGCCTTTCTGGTCGGTGAAGAGGGTAGTTTGGTTGAGTGGCTGAAAAACCATGGATAGAGAGAAGAGGATTGGGTTGGCATTCTTGTGACGTGGGCGCAGTTGCATTGCCCAAAGTCTGCAGCAGCTTCAGAAGGTATGAAAGGAAGGGGCTCTGGCTCTGAGGAAAGCTACCATCATGATTGGGTGGAAGTGGTCCAGGGAGGAACATCAGCTAGTTTGAAAGCTATTTCCAACCTGTTCTACTGTCTCATAGTCATAGAGATGTGCCTTCAAAGTTGGTTTTGACCTTTCTTTTTTCAACCTCATCAAAAATGGAATAAATCATCCGTTTACATTTCATAATTTTTATTTGAGGCCCAATGGTCACTTTTTAAATCATGAATCAAAATAGGTTTGTAACCCAATTACTTTTCAAGAGGCCACCCTTTTTTATTTGTTGTAGTATGTGAACTAAATGGCTCCGTTTAGACGATTTGGAATCCTAGATTCCACCTGAAAAACTTGGCATTGACGAGAAATAGGTGCTTGAACTCAAATCAAAAACAGCATCACCACAAACTGAACTGATGCTCTCTCTATACGTATAGCATAAATGGCACCCATGACAGGGCTGGTATTACAAGCAGTGTAATATAATCTTCTGGTTTAACTGTGTGAATAAATGGCTGACTCCCAAGTTTGGCTTTTCAAGGATTCTTCTGTAAAATACTGCACCAACTACTACATCCACACTAAAGGGATGCACTTTAGATGTTATAGTACATTGGGTTGGCCTCGAGCTGCTCCGCAAGTTTGTCAAGTATTTCCTTAACAAGTTCTCTGAAATTGTCATCTTCATCTACATCAAACTTTCCAGCGTCCACGTCATCTAAAACTGCATCATAAACAAGGCTCACTGTTTCATTAGCTTCGGATGGTGGCAAGCCAAGGTCTTTTGTATGTTTGTCAAGAAAACTCCTTATTACTTGCTTGCTTCCTGCTTCTCCTGCTGATTCATGCTTCTGCTCCACTATCTTCCCAATCATGCTCTTCAACTGCTCCTCATCAGCCAACACCTGCAAAATGTTGTGTACCAAAATCAAAAGACTATGATCATGCAAAATGTTGTTCACCTTCATAAGTTACATTTAACAAAAACAAGACTGAAAATTGTGAAGCTGGAAAAATTTAGCCAGTGATAGGATTGGAGTAGTTCCAGTTTTCAAGGCAGCTAAAATACTAAAATCTTATTTGGCCGCCTTGCATTATACATGGAGGAGGGTTGCGGTTAGTCTAAGGCTAAGTTCCTAGCTACATAGATTGGAATGACAAATAGAAAAAAAGAATCACAACTGCAGATAATTGAGCAAACATGCAGAAATGTGACAACATAGATGAGCTCAAAGCAGCTAACATGTGGAAAAAGGTCATGTAGATAAAATTACCAACCTTTCTGAGTTTAGAACCATTGACTATCTCAGTGTCGTGGACAACAACAACATGGTTTTTTGCCAACGCATCAGCAACTTCTTGCAGAATAGGCTGAAGTAACTCAGCAAATTGGGATTGGCCCAACTCTCCCTCTTCCTCAACCCCATGTTTCTTCAAGATGTCGTTAATGACAGGGAACTCTGCTCCATCAAACAACGGCACATTCTTCCGTCAGGAACCATAACAATCACAATCTATGCTTTAGGAAAATGGTAACAAAGGACGAAAAGAAAGTTCTACTATCTCTATTCTTAAGAACCACATAAAGAAAGACCATTAGCAAACCAACGTCACAAAAATCACAAAACAATCACGTCAAGAAACATCAGCTATCCGACATGGTTTCCATTCTACCCATAATGGCAAACAGAGGAGCCTTACGAGTTACGACATTGTCTAATGTGGTAAAACGAAGATAAAAGTTCAACTGCATTTTAAGATCCACATGGCTGCACAAGCATAAAAGCAGTAGAAAAGGCATAACGTAAACAAGAAACCTTCGAAAGGAGGAATCCCAGTTTCAATTCCCATACGAAGAAGCGCATTCCTTGTCTCGATCTTCTTGATCTTTCCCTTGTCTTCTTCATCCAAATCAGTAAACACATTCTCGGCTAACATCGCGAAATCATCCTCGTCGTCAAGAAACACCTTCAGAGTGCTGCCATCCAGGATGGAAACAACCATCGGTTTCTCTGACCAATTAAGAAAAAAACAGCAAAAATTTGCTCTGTAAAACTAGGTACGAGGAGGGTTTCATTTTAGAAAAGAGAAAAAAAAACAACAACAGACCTTTGAGCTGATCGGCAAGGGCAGTGATGTAGTCATTGAGTTTGGCAGTGGCAGATTCTAGTGTGAGCTCCTGAAGGCGGAAATCAGTGGGATCGTGGACCTTGAGGCGGTTGAGAGCTGAGGACTTGAGAGAGGGAGACAAAGGGAGGTGGAAGAGTGAATTGGAAGCGGCCGATTCGGCTAAATCGAGGACTTGTGCGCCGGTAAGTGGGTGGGCGGAGGAGTCCGGGAAGGAGATGTGGAGGGATCGGAGCTGGGTTCCGTCGACGATGGTGAGACCTCCGTCGGACATTGTGGAGAGAAAGGGAGAGTTTGAAGAGGTTTTTGGGTGAGAAATGGCAAGGAACTGGTCTTTGCCTACGACCAATGGAGAGCTTTTCTAATATTAATTATATTTTTGAATTTTGCTTAGATCTGCAGACTGCAGTCTACTCTTAATTTTCGAGTTTCCCATACCAATATTTTGTCTTTCTTTGTTATTTTCATATTTTGTTTAAAATGTATAATTATGAGAAAATATACATCCACTATGCTATGTAAAATTTACATTAGGAATTAAACTTTTCAATTTTAACAAATACACTCATTTATTAATTTTTTATCTAAATTTAATTTAATATGCTGATTATACACACCACAAAAGCTTATCCGTTTATGTGGCAAAATTATTTGCTAACCGTAATTTCACTAAACTCAATTTTGTCTAACGGTTCAAGTTTGTTATTATTGAAAAATTTTGAGTTTAGTGAAATTTACAGTTAGCAAATAATTCTGCCACAGAGATGAATAAATTGATATGATGTGTACAGTCACGATACTAATAGGGTTTTGACGAAAAAACTAACGGAAGAATATATCTGTTAAAATCGTCAAATTAATCGATTAAAATTTAATAAAATGATGTCAATGTAAATTTTATACAATAGAAGGGTACAAATATATATTATCCTATAATTATTATTTAACTTAGATTAAATGACGCGGTGTACACATTTTTGGCCAATCATAGACAGTGGCGGGGATTCTAAGCAGATAGTCTCGGACGCGCATTTGAATTCGTTATTCATTCATTTATTGTACTCGGTTTTGTTTCCTTTGCTATTAAGGGAGGGATGACAGTTTATGGGGTTCGATTTGGTCAAGGAAAACCGCTTCTTGGCCGAATCAAATAAAATCTCAAGTCATTACAAAAATATATCTCTACATTTAATGGCTGAAATAAACAGTTGCACAATTGGAAATATTATAATGTTCAACCTCTTTTTTTCTTCCACTCACTCGGCGCCTCGGCATCACTTTCATTGACATTGACCCTATAAGCAAATTCATAATTAGTGAGTTACGAAATTTCGGAACCATTCCAACCGAAAATCTTGAGCTACACTGGAACCGGGAAATAGTTTAGGGCTGTAGACAAGCCTAGTTTAAAGGCTAAGCCCATACGTGTACTGTAACCCACTCGTCGGCCTTGTTTGGGCCTTCAATCCAAAATAAAACCATTGAGGGTAAGACTCGGCCGACATTCACACCCCTAAGTTTTGTTGCAATTTGTGTTCTTAAGGTCACTCAAAAGTATACTCGTTTTTTAGGACGGCAGCAAACTTGCCTTGTATTGAACCCTTTGATTTGATTTGAAATAAATAGAAAAAAAACAAAAGAATAGTCGTGAAGCGTGAACGTGAAGGCAAGTGAAATGGAATGGGAACGGGGAATTGTAGGTATAGAAGTTATAGAAAAACATGTATGTAGGAGCTAGGCTGGCATAGACCATATTTTCAGTCCGAAATTTTTTTATAGATATAAATTAATTCGAAATAATGTAGGTGGTCCGTTTGAAATGTAAACGATAGCCAAGAGCCATTCCCCACTCCTGGACTGCGAGATGTATTGTAGGATTTCAGCAGCTTTTGAAATTTGATCGATCTACTATTCAGCTTTCTACTGGATTTCAACAGCTTTTGTTTGACCTACATTGTGCTGCACGATGTTAGAATAGAAAATAACCACTGACCATCATTTACGTTTTTATCAAATCATCTGATTTATTACTAATTAACTTGTGTCTGTAAAAATAAAAATAAAATCCATTTTTAGTCCCCTCATTATCACATCCAAATCCAATAATAAATTAGAACAGGATCTTGCTTGCTTTCATACCAACTCTTAAAACCATATGAATGAAAACAAAAGGAGGAAACAGATAATGAAGATGCTAAGACACGAAAGAATTCCTGATTGGAAGGAATGGAAAAAAGAAAGTCAGTTCCATTCCAATAACACGGCAATCACCAACCCCAAGTATAATGTATACACATTCAGGAATCTTGACTTCTCTGACCTAAGCCAACCCCCCAATCCCACCACCTATATATATATATATATATATATATATATGCGGTACATACACATACAAACAATCATACAACTAAAGTTAATTAGGAGCTAGCTAGCATCATCATTCACATCTTTTCTCCCATTCTATCAAAACAGAAATGGAGGTTTTAACAGCAGCAGGTAATGGTACTGAAGTCCTGGGCCAAGACCAAATCCTCGAGTTTCATGAGGCATTTTACTTGCTCGACAAGGATGGAGACGGCAGAATAACAATGGAAGAACTGGGAAGGGCGATGAAGTCGCTCGGGTTGCGTCCATCGGAGGGAGAGCTGCAAGAAATGATCAAGGAAGTGGATTGGGATGGGAATGGGAGCATTGAGTTTGAGGAGTTTTTGAGTCTCATGGCTTCCAAGCTGGAGGAGAAGCAGTCTGACCACCTCCAACTAAGAGAAGCTTTCATAGTCTTTGATAAAGACCAAGATGGTTTCATTTCCCCTAATGAGGTACTTTGTAAACTCTAATTAATTACTTCTACCTATCTATATATATTATTAGGCACCCACCAATTAATTAATTAAGATATACTCAATGCAGCTGAGGCATGGGATGGTGAACGTTGGGGAGAGGATCACAGATGACGAGGTTGACCAAATGGTTAAGGAAGCCGATCTGGATGGAGATGGTCTCATTAGTTATCATGAATTTGTCCAAATGATGCTGGCTTCCTTCTCTTAAAACCCAAACTAACAACAAACCCAACACCTATTTGGGTTACGTTTTCTACAACCACCACATGTTTCCTATCCTGTAAATTTCCTTTTTTGGATGTTTCATTTATGTAGTAATCAAATTTCGTCCGGATTCTTGAATATTTTGTCATTTTCGTAGCTCGATTTTTCATCGAACTTTTTACCTTTTTGATTATTTAGAATACACACTTCTAAAATCTTACCGAATTGTTTAAATTATGAATTAACAGTCATAACCAAAGATGCTATGCCGAACCTAGATATTAAGCGTTGGTCGGATTAACGGGTTGATATGATATTTCGAACCTAAAAGTTAAGTTCTATAATTGGACCGGATGATAGGGGTTTCGAGCCCACTAAGTGAATGAAATTGGGTTGGGTTTGGGCCCGTTTCGAATTTCAGAATTTTAATTAAAAATAAATGGACGAAAATTAATTAAAAATTAAAAAAGAAGTAATTGATTTTTACAAAAATTCTGACCTAATGATTAATCATCCCCTGACGTGTCAACACCACACTCCTCCCTTGCATTGTCATCTTTATCTTCATTCCTATAAATAGGACTTCTAATAATAACAATTAGAAAAAAAAACATTTTTAGAGATCCCAAAACAAAACTCAGTCACAATAATCTCAAAAACATTCTAGTCCCTTTATATCCTCTAAAGTTTTTCAAACTCTAAATATTTCTGATCATTCTTAAAGAGCTCTCTATCTTTCCAACACCTCTTCTTTTTATTCTTCCTTCACCAATGCACTTCCCTTCACCTCTCTACCTTTGCCAAAGAACAAAAAAAAATAGCAACAAATTAGTAGTAGAGTGAGCACATTATGAGTAAGGTAGGCTTTCACGTATATATCTGAAATCCATAGTAGTACTTGAATTTCGAAACCTTGTGTTTTGAAGTTCAACTATTTCTATCGATATTCTTGTATATGAGGAGTCTAGTTTCATAAATATCGATCAAATCCAATAACTATGTATTAACTTTGCTAATCTATGTATGTACTAGCACTAACACTAACTAATTTATCATATTACTTCATAAAAAACTAAAATTTTGTTATAAAACTAAACTCAAAGAAAGACAAGAACAAGAGAAATATGGAAAGGGAGAGAGTTTCTTATTGAGGTGTGGAGAATGATACAAATGAGAGCTCTATTTATAGGCACATGAAATAGTAACATATACTCTCTAACATTACTACACATAAAGGAGGGAAATAAACTACATTGAATAATACAATAAACATAGGAGTTACAATTAGGCATTCACTATGGAAATAATCTTCATAACACATTTCAGTTTCATCTTTTAATTGATGCCATACTAACATTTACATAGCATTTTATTCAATCTAACAACTATCTCTACTCTTAACTCTCTAGCAAAAATAAAACTTCTCTGTTCTTAATAAATCATATACATGCCTTGTCTTTACAATCTTATGGAATAATAAGATCATTATTTGGGTTTAAAATTGTTATATCTGTGTAGTTAAGTAAACCAAAACGATTATGCAGATCGTTTGCTTAACACGTCCATTGTTGTGAACTTATGTTGCAAATGGTAAAATTGATATTCCAATACACACATGATTGACAGTATTAAAAATCATTATACAGTTAGAAGCTCAATCACCTTGAAAGGGAATTTTTAATCGGTTTGGTTTCTAGGTCACCCCAGTACCTGGGTCACTTCACCATCGTCAAAACCTAAGAACCAATGATGCAAAATCAGATATTGATTTAATCATTCTGTCAAATTAAAAACAGGGGAATGATTTACCATCTTTTGCAGTTTGAATCAGCGACAACAAAAGCGAGTAAAGAACTCGGATCAGTGACGACATCATCCAGCAGCGAGATGGACGACCTTGATTCAAGAGGTGGCGATGATGACTTGGAGATCGGCGACCACCGAAAGCAACCAGCGGTTGGCGGCAGGTTCAGCTCGCGAGGTAGAGACTCCGTCGATCTGACATGTTGGTCACCGGAAGCAACTAAAAACGGTGATACCAAATCGAGGGATTTGACAGGAGGTGAGTCTTTCATTTTCTTAATTCTAGGGTTTAGTTATAGTTTCTGGAAAATTAATAGAGAGGAGATGAAGAGTGGAAGAAAAAAAGAAGCGAAGAAGGAGGAGAAAACAGAGAAAATAAGGAGGAACAAAAAAAGAAGAAGGGTTCTGGAAATTTCAGAGGAGATTAAGAGGGTACGAGGAGAGAGGCGAGAGAATTGGAGAGTTTAGAGAGAGAAGAAGCCTGAACAAATGAGGAAAATCGGCTTAAATATGTATTTTAAAGAGTAGAAATCGGCAGCTCAATAATTATAAAATTTCCACCGTGTTTTTTTTTATACCAAAATACCCTTAACTCGCTTCAGCATTAAAAAATATTCGATTGGCCTTTTCGTCATTTTAAAACTCTCACTACATGGCCGGGTTGGTGAGGCTTGGGCCGATGGAAACGGTACCCATTCGCCCAACCGGTCAGACCATCCCTTCTTTGGGCTTATGTCAATCCAAGAGCAATATAATTGTGGGCTAAGTCATTTAACTTTTGTCGTTTTATTAATTTAAATAGTTAAAGACTTGAGATCATCATAAATTAAATTACATTAATAAGTTTCAGCCCATTTTTTGTCATTCAATTTATTTTATCATTCAATTTCTCTTAATCGGCTTGATTAGACTAATTGAGATGTGAAAGCATGAGACATATGCATATAATTTAGCAATTTTATCGAGTCCATTATACAAAACTAGCAATGTTAGTCTCTCGATAATTAAAGTGTTTGTACATCTCTTTAAAACTATAAATATTACGTATTCAATCTACCCTCAACAAGCAATGAAAGTATGGTAACGCCATCCGAACTACGCGGACTTTGATCCAAAAAATATATATACCTCCAACATAAAAAAATAGTTGCTCCAGTAACGTATTTTTCGCAAGAGCGAAAATCCACGAAAAACCACGAATAGTAGCGTAAGCTTTCTCAAGAGGGAAAGTACGTGAATCCACTATCTTCAAACAAATCTTGTTTTTACCTAATCGAATCATAAAACACAAAAATCTTTCTTAAATAAATATAAAATGAGAATAGTAGCGTCAGGCTTTACGCTATTAAAGTCACGTGAAATTCTCAAATATAAAACTCATAAAACCTTTCAAAAATTACCAAACAAACCGCAACTATTTTGTCACCACAAATCAACTTTTTCAAATCGAACTAGGTGGACTTTGATCCCTAACTCCGGGTGCGTAGGCCATCAAGAGACTCGAGTCCAACTTTAAAACAATTTATTATTTTAATTCGAACTTTAAAACAATTTATCATTTTATTTTCAACTTTAAAACAATTTATTATTTTCTTCCAACTTTAAAAAAATTTATTATTTTCTTTCAACTTTAAAACAATTTATTATTTCTTCCGAGTTCAAAACAATTTATCATTTTATTTCCAATTTTAAAACAAGTTATCATTTTATTTCCAATTTTAAAGCAATTTATCATTTTATTTCCATCTTTAAAAATAATTTATCATTTTTTTCAACTTAAAAATAATTTATCATGTTATTCCCAACCTTAAAACAATTTATCAATTTATTTGAATTTTAAAGCAATATATCGTTTTATTTCCAATTTATCATTGTATTTCTAACTTTAAAATAACTTATTCCCAAGTTTAAAATAGTTTTATTGACTTCCCGTTTTTAACTATTTTATAAATAACGAAACTAACAACTTTGGTCTTTGCAAAAGTGAGGACAAGCAAACCACAAGATAAAAACAAATTTTTCAATCCACTTTTAAGCGATTGATGACGATTTAAAACCAATTGAGCCATCGGCACTACGGACAGAAACATTAGTTCATTCCTTTTCGGTACAAATAAGAAATTAAATCCCTTCCAACAGCATTCTCAAGTTATTTGTAAAAAACGCACCCAACTTTGCAGATGCATTGTTTATTGGACACCACGTATTTGACAAGTTATCTACTACTATTAACATGTATTAATAAGGGTGGATTCTTCCGGTATATTGAAATTTTCGATGTGCCCAATTTTTGTTGGTAACATTAATTAATCACTAACGTTCATTTTCAATTTATGATCTCAATAGTTCATAATTATTCAAATATTAAATCTCTCTTTCACATTTTATTTTTAGTTTCATATGTTTTCTCAATTTGTAAACTAATCACTTTCTTCAATTTCTATATATCAATAAATACCAAATACAATTTTTTAACATTTTACAATCCTATCTAACAAATTAACATCCCATTTTACATAATCTTATTTCCCACCTTTTTGTGATACCATGATATCTTTATTCATTATTTCCCCTTCTCCAGTCTTATCATCATTCATCACCATCACCACCACCATCATCAGTATCCCTTGTACATCACCAGTATCCCTCATATCAAACCAATATATCATGGCTCCCTGATGATAATCCATTCACAGATCCAGTGCTATAGTAGATGAGGATTTATTATGTCGCTCACAATTGTTCAAACAGTTTTGGATAATGTTTCGGATAATTCATGATATTCAAGTCTCCTACTGTGCTTTATATCCTTATCAGATGGAATACTAAAGCCAGTGAACTTGTAGATATTAATTTCATTCTTTTCGTTTGCTCTTATGCTCTTAGATGCTTGTGCCCAGATTCATTCCAGTTCCAGGTTCAACAAAAATATTCCTATTTGAGAGCTTCATTTCACAATCCAACAAGCCAAAGGATAAGCAAGTACCAGTGTACCACTCAGAAACTAACAGAGATTCCTTACCACTACTACTCTTAAGTAGAAAATCTCTACGTAGACCAGAATCTACAAAACCCTTCAAAAAACACCAGACCCATAGAAGAAAAGTTATGGACTTTCCAAGTTCCAAAAGAGGGCTCATTCATGATGCCAGCAACGAGATCAGGCACACCAAGGGAACAGCGAAAATGGCTGCAACCACCCACCAACAAGTGCAAGTAGCCTTATTCTTATCCTTCATCTGCTTTTCGTAGTACAAAGCATCAGTCCCACATTCTTTTGAATATCATCAATCTTCTCACCCCGAGCATCCATCAAACCGCCATATCCAGAAAAACCTGATGCAGCTTCGTCAGGCTACTCTGTATATCCAACACAGCCTAAGGCCTCTCATTGCAAGGAAAATCCATCTCTTTGTCTTTATTCTCCACCACCAACGACTCAAATCCCTGAAACCATATTCTTAATCGTCTCCTCGCTCGCCTCTTCACCCGTCGCCACGAAGTACTTCCTCTTCAGATCGTTTCTGTAATCGGACAGGATCATCTCCCTTAAAAAGAAGTGTTAGGAAAATTATTTCCTAATTAAGTAGGCTGCAAATCCACAACCCATTATATTGACTATTATTTTCGTATGAGCTATCTACTAGTGATCATGTCATGAAGACCATGACTTCTCAAATTTAAGTGTGGAGCAAATGAGTGGATACCACATACAACACATATGGGTTTTATGGGAGCCCATAGTGAAGTGTATGTAAGAAGCTTGAGGTTGTGGTCCCCAATACACCAAGACAAGATACACACCTATTCTCCCCATCTAGAATTTGTGAGGCTTTCTATGAGTGGAAATTAGGTGCCTTGGTTGAGGAAGGCTACTGAACCTCCCAGTTCGTGCTCGTAGCAGTATCAGCCAGTTATCGATTGTCCAACAGTTTTCGCATCCAGTTTCAGACAATCATCATGAATCCAGATATCTCCAACCTTTGATGATCTTACAAGATGATGTTCTAGGGAATTGCTTATGCAACTAGATTTGTTCTAACAAAAGGTGTTGGAAATATGCACCATGGACTTGACCTTGTGTGATACCGAAGTTAAGTCGGATACGTGAGTTCACGGGAAACCTCACTTTAGCTCAGGAGCTAGCTGAAACTAGCTAGCATCAGCTCCTCTGTGAGCTAGATGAAGCTAGGGACTGACAGTGAAACTCGTCCAGCTCAACCTTGGGCTAGATGATAGTGTCACTAGCTGCGGTACTGAGCTAAGCTGGAGTGAAGGTGGGGAGCTAGGTAGTTTGAGTGATAACTCTCTCTCGTAGGACGAATGGGCACACACCCTTTTGTTTGATTCAAACTCTTTTTGAGTTGTTTTCCCTCCAAAACCCGTGGGACTTCATGGCAGTTGCCTACAAGTCTATCCTTGGAGATAATGGCACCTCTTGGTGGAAGGTACTCTCACCCTTTCGTCCCTGGATCCCTCTGCCTATATAAAGGAGGCAGTAGTGTGTAGAATACACACAGAAACAGACATCTATCCTAACTTACAAATTCTAAAGTGACTCTAATATCGAAAGTCTAACAACTTGAGTGGAGACGGTCTTATCCTCGGAAGGGATTTCCTGATACCCAAGGCTTGTAGGGGTGGAAATACTCTTTTCGGAAAGTGGTGCCCACGATTCCGTCTTGATCCTAGATCTCATTACCTCTCAAAACACGAAGCATTGCTACTTGGAACCTCATAAGCTAACAAGAGGAACTCGTTCATTGCCTCCCTGAATTTCGCTCTCAGCTTGTTCGTCAATGAAACCCTAGTCCTGTCCACAGGGCTTTCTTCTGCATAGAGACATGATTTTCCTCTATTGGAGATGTTGGTCTTCTCCAAAGATTCCAGGCTGCTCTTGACGTCCTTGGCTTTTCGAAGGACGGTTACAATGTCCGATTGGATTCTGTCTCTCAACCCTTGGAGGATTTTGGCGCTGTGGGAAGATTTGGTTTCTTCGTTTTAGAGCTTGTAGTTCGGATAAGAGATTGGTTATCTTTTCCATCTCGATTTTTATTGAATCCATTTGGAGGAAGAAGTTTACTAAGCATTGATATATTGGTTTGATATGAGGGACACTAGTGATGGTGATGAATGATGATAATAATGGGAAGGGGAAACAATGAACAAATATATGGTGGCATCACAAAAGGGTGGAAAATAAGATGATGTGAAATGGGATGTAAATTTGTTAGATAGGATAGTGAAATGTTAAGAAATTTTATTTGAGTATAAATTGATATATAGAAATTAAAAAGAGTGACTAATTTAAAAATTGAAAAAACATATGAGACCAAAACTAAAATGTGAGATTCGAATAATTATGAATCATTGATATCACAAGTTGAAAATGAATGTTGGTGGTGGATTTACGTTACAAGAAAAATTTGGACACATAAAAAATTTCGTTATACGAGATATATTGAAGAATTCACCATTAATAAATTTAATCGCCACTTTCTGAGCTTATTAACATTACCGGTAAATTACAAAAAAAACTAAAAAAGTATACAACTTTATAATTAAACTATTATCTCGTCTTTTGGTAAGCCTAGATGCATCAACGCTTATTTATCATTCAAAATCAAACGAGGTTGGGATACCCAAAGAATGGAATACAACAAATGTAAAAATAAAGAAGGATCACTAATAGGGATATGATGAACACCAAATGGTAAACTATTATCAAGGCCAGCTAAAAAGTTAGCAGTCTGGTTGCTTCCGGATAGATATGCTCGACTTTGATCAACCAGTCTTAATCCAACATCTCACGAAAACTAGCGACCTCAGAAGAGTGCTGCTATGTGAGCTCACGATCCCCCAGCAAGAGTTGGATCGTAGACCGTGAATCCAACTGCACCCTTACCCTCTGGTAACCTTTCTCCCAAACTATCTGCAATCCTGGCACAACAGCTCTCAACTAGGCTATGGTAATTGAGCAAATCCCCAGGTTCATGCTATAAGCTACCAAGCATCAACCATCAGCTCCTCGTCTGGTCTATCGAATAACAGACCCGTTAGAATTGAGAGCAACCCACCCAGGTGGTGGTGACGGCCAAGAGACATCCACCATCGTCTTAGTCGGTGAACTAATATGAATGGACTGGTCTCGTATCAAAGCCTCCCCAATCGTCTCGACCCAAAATCTAATACGCTGTGACAAGACCTCATGAGAGGTGCGATTATCAGAAAATAAACACTCATTCCTGGTCATCCAGAGAGACCAGCAGGCAACTACGAACAGAAGGCTAGTGCTCGTCGCCATCAAATGGTGAGTGATCCATGGAAAGAGTGGAGTATCCTGATTTGTCTAACTGTCAGAAAGATTGTCAAAATGCTCCCAGGTGCAAACCGCAAATGGACAGTCCCGCAACACATGCATGACTGTTTCTGTTGATTGGTGACATCTCCTACATGCCCCGTCTTCTGTCATGTAACGTCGCCTTCACTCCTCACCTGTCAGTAAGCGGTTATGTTTTTCTAGATAGAGGAAGTACCACATTCTGTTAGGGCCCTGCCAATGCCAAATGATCCACAAATCTATACCGAAGGGGTTCCGCCAACATCAGAATTGAGTAACTCATACGCCGAACGAATACGGAAGCGACCATCCTTCTCTACACCCCACACTAATGCATCCTCCCTTCGCCCAACTCACGGAGGTAATATTCATGCAATTTGTAGAATAACAGCATCCGGTAACCAAAGTTTAATAAAATCAAAATCCCACTCACCTAAAGCTGTCACCAGTTCGAGGTCTGACCATTCCTCAGTTGGTTGCAAAAATTCCACCAGTTTGATCCCCTTGTCAAACCTGCAATCCATCCAGAACAATGTGTCATTGCCGTCCCTAACACAATTCCGAATCCCTGCCTCGATCGTAGGACTTGCGGCCTTAATACCACACCAAATTGGGGAAGTGAAAAAGGAATGTCTCGGATGAAAACCAGACTCATCCTCTCTCCTATACTTCATAACTAGAATCTGCACCCAAACATTGTCTAGTTTCGTAATAAGCTATTATCTCTTTTTATTATGTATTGAATATTGTTTTTACCTATTATATGTTTTTGATTAATATTTTCATAAGCAACAAGTTTTTTTCTAAAGGCCAACAGGCCACCAAAAAAATATTTGTTTGATTACGATCCGAAGCGGCCCATACCCTTTGAGTATTAAGTTAGTGCACCATATGCCATTATATTTAAGATTTTGCATTAGGTGCCATTACAGTAGTAATTTGAGTGCACTTACTTCTTTTTCTTGGTTTTGTGAGATTCAAAAAGTTACCGAACGGATGTGGCTGCCACATAGGTTAAAATGAGTCTAAGAAATTAAGAAACATAAACTAAAAAGAATGAAAAAAATGTCCCTCCTCCTATAGTCTTCTTCCTCAGTAGAGAACTCTAAGTTTGACGAGTTCCTAATCGACGTCGTTGTTTACCTCCGTAACATCTCCTTGAATCATTTAGAGTCTTATAACCCTCGAGAATTCAATTTCTTGTTTGAATCATTGATGGTTCGCCGGCACCAAAGTTTAAGTTCTTAAGAGATGTGAAGGAGACTTTGCTAGAAGAGTCCGCTCGCATCAACGGTGGCGGCGATGGCTAGAGCAACCGTCTACATTTGCGGCAAATGGCGGTGGCAATGATTATCATTTTTATATTATATTTAATTTAGTTGTTTTATGATTCTATATTTTAATTTTTTATTTTAATATTAAAAGCTCGGACCCATTTGTAGCATATATGGCAACCACAATAGTTTGGTAACCTATTCGATCTTACGAAACCTACAAAAAGAGATAAGTTCACTCAAATCACTAGTATAATGACATATGATGCAGAATCGTTAGTAATAATAACATTCTATAGACTAACTTAGAACTATAAAGATATGAATCGTATTTTACTCTTTCATTACAATACTAAATGTTTCTTTTCACTGGGCCGCTACCCCAAACAAGATCGTTTCGGCCCATTGGGAGAAAGTAAAAAATATTTATTATAATTTTTGCTTTTTAAAATAACTATCAACATATAAGAGTTACAAATTAGGGGGAAAATCACACTATAAGTTCGACTTGATTTAAAAATAATCGTGACTCAAGAAAGGTTTAACGTACTGGGTTAGATAATTGTTTTTCAATCATTATGCTAGATTTTTAGAGTTTGAAATCACGGGCTAGCTTACAAAACATAATAACCGACATCTAATATAAACTTTTTAACATATTATCACATTTACAAACCTTAAAATGGTCTGAGTCGTGGCTTAAAAAAGGCTCCCCTTGATAGCTCATTATTTCGAAAAAGGTTAAAGAGATAGACAGTTGACTGAGATCGAAAAATTAATTGTAGTCATCTAATCAATAAAAAATCATTTTCCCTTTTTATTCACCCTGAACCCCAGCCTCACCGGTTCGATATTCGGTGGTTCTAAAAACGATGTGAAACATAACTAGCCTTGGCAATGGATCGGATACTATAGTGGATATCCCCTATATGTTGCCTGTGAAGTATACCTATAGGATATCCCCTATATGTTGCCTGTGAAGTATACCTATAGGTTTTATCCGTACCCAACCCATTAAACTTAATGCGTACCAAGCTCATATTGTGGCGGATTTTGGATAAACCCGTGACTATCAGTTATGCCCACAAAAAAAAACAAACTCAGAAATCGAAATAAAATGAGAAACTGTCTTCGTTATAGATGATTTAATAATTCATACCGACATTCGAAAACCCAAAAACATAAACAATAAACTGAATAAAGAAGACGAGTTCCAATAAACCTGAACGAATATGATTTCAAAACATAGAACATCAACCCAGAAATCAGGAAGATGAGCTCAGATACACAAAAATATGAATTAGAAATCCATAAACCTGAATAAAGAACCCAGAAACATGTATCTGAGCTACCAAAAACAAAGACAATAATCCGAAACACAAAATCCTAGAAACACAGACAATAATTGTAGAAGTCTAGAAGATAGTAGAGATTTATGTACTCTTAACCTAATCTTAGAATCGTTCGTCTATTCTCGAATAATGATTGAATCCCATGACAAAAGTCAAACATGACTTGATCATCATTAGAGAAGATCACGAGTTCAGAATTAGATATAGAGTTCAGAGTTTAACTCAATTAAATAAGGTGTTTTGGTTTTCATTATTTCTAAGGGAAGATCATGATCAATAAGAGAATGTAATCATGGTCAGTTAGCATAAGAGTAATCACATGGCAAAATAATATAATGGAATAACTAACGAGTCAAAGTTTGTAAGATTAAACACATTGCATAATGTAGTATTGAACAAACAGTAGTATATTACATCACACTATAGTATTATGTGATGATCAAAATCTAGAATTAGTCACATATTTATATATTACATAAGCAATAATAGATTAAAGAAAGCTAGAATTGAATGCTTATCTCGATTGAGGAAAGAACTCCTCCGCATGGACGAATCCAAGAAGATTTGTGTTCTTTGAAACGTTTTCGATGGCTGCAAGTCAATTTTGAGTAATTTTCATGGGTATTTTAATCGATTAATAGATTTTCGAGAGAGAATAGGTTAGAATCGAGGGATCTAGATGGGAATCGAGGCGATTTCAGGACTTTGGAGGCTGGAATTTGAAGACAAATTCAGAGAAATAGCCATTAGGGTTTCTTTCTCTACATCTGACGGATGACAACGAAATCTTATCTCTGCTTAAAACATAGTACTTATATGATAACAAAATTACGGAGGGAGGTTACTAACCAACTAGAGCAAGTAGTCTTGTCCGAAAGCCTTAGGCGAAAAGCTCAAAAGTAACAAGGTTTGAAAACAAGGGTTCAATGTACATAGACGATCAAGTTACCATAGACAACTCAAATGGATTGGTTGAGTCCATTGACTTAACCCAACCGGTAGCCGCCGTCTGTCTCCTCATCGCATCGGATTGGTACCGCAGGATAATCTCGAATTGAATGTTGGTCTCCGATTCTCCTTATTCATTTCATGCTGAAATTGTTTCATTATCGATGCGGATTCGAAGCGGATACCACAATATTGATAACCATTCGTCACACACTAGTTCTGGGTTGTGGGTACGCCCAAGCCCACTAACTAACCACCTCTGACAGGTTTTGGGCCGCTCGTTTTGGGTAGGCTTGAGTGGATACCCGAAACCCACAGGCCTGCTGCCAAGCCTATCTCAAACCAAGCGTTTTAAATATCGTAGCGGCAAGTCAAATCTATTGAAATGGTCAAATGGTCAACTGAACAGTCCGTTACATAAAACCAATAAAAACTTACTATATTTTGTTTCGATAAGTTATTACATTTTTAAGTCCACTTGGTGAATATTTATCAATACAATATTTTACTAATAATATATTTAATTTTACATACTATCAAGCTCTTACACTAACCTTTTTATTATGGCTCCCATAAGATTTTGAGAACAGTATTCGTAACTAAATTTATATATTCGTATTAATTAATAAAAATAATCAACATTAAATAAGACCTAACCGGTTTAGGGGAAAAACAACTGAATCCAAAAAAAAACACAAAAAGGTATTTAAGGAGAATGAAACAGATTACATCATTTTTATAATTAATCCATTCTTAGCTTTGTTACTATGCTTATTTGAGTTAGATAAATTATAATTGGGCAATTGTAATATTAGGTATGAATCACGATCGCCTTGATAGTATTTTCAAATAGTAAAATATGTAAACATTTTTTTATTATACTAATATGGAAAAAATTAAAAATAAACGGAAGAAAATACATAATTTATATATATTTTCAAAGAATTTCGCTTTATAAATCGTTATCAAATGACTTAATCAAATAATCATTTAATTGAACGTTTAGAGTTCTATTACAGTCTAACGATTGATAATTTACTATCCACATCTTACCCACACATTTCTGTAATAACTTATGTATGTATCTATACACACTAAAAGTACGAGACAATATTGAATCGGAAATTACGTAGATAATCAACTCGAAACCTTAATTACGTAAAATGGCAATCACCGGCAGTTAGGACGCGTGGTGCGCTAGGACGCGGAGCCTTTATGTAACGGCCGTTAGAAAGTAGTAGTTGGAAAATGCGCGGTGCGCCCTAGGACGCGCGGCGCATCCTAGGGCGCGCAGAGTGTTGGAGGATGCCTCTAATTGCGTCTATAAATACCCCCTCTCCTTTTTCATTTTTCACACAGTCACTAATCGTATTCACTTCCTTCTTTAGTTTTTCGATACCGACAAGCAAATTCTTGTTCCGCAACTAACTAGCCGGTAATATTAGTAGTTTTTATATAGTAATTTTCTCAATTTGTTGCCTACTAATACTTTTGTTATTGTTGTAGGATGGATTACTTGTATGGACCAACACCGCCGTGCGTCGACCCCGAGGCGATCGATGGAGAACTACTTTGGGGCGAGCGCAACCGATATCAAACCGGTGAAATTTTCGACAATGAGGTTGGTGCCATTTGAATAATGCTTAGAAAATATTAATAACGGCATAGTGTTGGATAATATTGCATAGTATTAATAATATTAGGGTTTTATGATGCCTAATGTTAGAGAACATTAATACTCGCTTATGCCTAATGTTAGAGAGAATTAGTGTGTTTATTCCTAATGTTAAAAAATATTAGTAGTTGCCTAATATTATATTAGATATTAATAGAAAATTCATAATATTTTAGATACATTCTTTAACCACTCCCCTAGTCCTTTTCATGAAAGTCCCACCCTAATCAGTTCCATATCATGATTATTTGTGAGTTTTCTCCCACTAAGATTGAGCATGGAAATACACACAACCAAGTTCTAAATTTTTTGATGGGTTCCTGCAACATACTCATGAATTAGACTCTTCTGTACCTAAGTTTGATGAGGTGTTCTTTAGTTTGAAGATTTAACAAAGTGCACATAGGTCTTTGGAATCCATATCTTTTCATAAACATTATTGCATCGAATTTTAACATATGGACATAATCGATAGCCGTTACCAATTTCAGAGCAATTATAAAATCTATTTTGTCCCCGTTCATTTCTAGAGGTCTGAGAATTATATTTCCTAGTTTCTTTGAATCAACCTAGTCCTTTGATTAGGTTGATTCAATGAAAGTATAAATGCATTATGTTTTACAATTTTTAATTTCCTCACTAGTTTATTTTCTTCAATTAGACTATCAATTTGATTACACTTTCTTTTATCTTCCATCTCATCAGAGTTACCCGAGACAACATGAGCTAAGTTTACGATTTATAAAATTTTGAGATTACTACCACTATTTTGGTTAGTTTTAGTGAGATTTAATTCTTTTTATAGGTCACTAAGATTTTCTTCAAGTTCATTGTTCCATGCCATAAGGATTCTAAGATCCCCCTTTAGCTTCTTATGCTTTGTTTTATGGTTTATATATGTAGTTTGCACATAAATATAATTTTTTAAAAGCTGAGGAATATTTTCATTACATGGGTTAAAGTCACTTACCTGAGTACCTGTTTCAACGTCAATTGTCTTTTCATCTTTTTCAATCACCGTTAATGCAAGAAATTTTCCTCGTCAGACTCACATTCAGTTTATGAGTCGCTTAAAGTAACAAGTGCTCGTGCTCAAGAATTGTTCCTTGTTGGGCATTCGGCTCTAATATGCCCAATTCTTCCACATTTGAATCAAGTTTGCAAATTTTGATCATATCTTCTTTCTTGCTCTTATTTACGTGTGACAACTTAGAAGTGGACCAATTTCTATCAGTTTTCACAGATTATTCTCTATCACTGGTTCTACTTTCATTTTTGTCATGGTTCCTAGTGTTGTTTTCAGAGTTTCTTCTATTTAACTTTCGTTTACTACTAAGAAATTCAATTTCATTATCTAATTCACTTTCTGAATCACTAGAATAAACATTATTAGTAACACAGGCCTTAAAAAGCTATTTATCTTCCATTTTTAGCTTTAGTTTCAAGGAAATCAAGGGCGAGGAGAGGTCTCTATTGGCTCAAGAAGTCTGCAATGTGTGTTACTATCCATTTGCAACATCTTGATGTTTCTGGGAGAGAAGTCTGTCACGGTAGTGACATCAAGCTAGTCACGGTCGTGAAAGGAAGCTAGTTACGGTCGTGTTGGACGGCTGACCACAATCGTGATTTGAAGTCAATCATGGTCATGGTAGGGCAACTAGTCATGGTCGTGACTGGTAGATGGTCACGGTTGTGGATGACCATTGGCACAAATCATGATGGATAGACGACCACAGTCCTGGTGAAGTGCCAGCAATGGTCATGACGTACAGTTCATCATGGGCGTGATGACAGAATATTGAATTCAGAACAGAAGCAGGAAGCAAAAGCAGAAGTAGAAGCAAACGTACAATGCAGCAGCAAAAATAAGCCGAACACAATTTATGGAAATGGAAAACACCATCAAGTTCAAGCCATATACATACAACGTCATTGTCATGAAAGGTAAATAAAAAGAAACAAAAAAGGGAAAGAAAACAAGATGCCTGAAACTCAAACTAACCCTCGTCCGCTTCCTCCGATGGATCGCCGTCATCCCGGATTAGTGGGGCGTAAGCTGGGGGAGTAGGCCAGTCCGGGTACTACAGGATCAGCCTATGAAATCCCACCGCTGGCTCAACCAAGGAGTCCTACTCGGGTTTCAACCTGAACGATAACTCAACTCTAATCTACTAACCAAAGCATTAAAAGCATAATTAAAATACCTTAAACAAACTGACCAACTTGGATCTCGGATCCCAAAACACAACCAATCGAAAAGAGATGCAACTCTAGTTCTTAAAATACAAAAAAAAAATGTTATCATCTAATATCACAACCCTGACCAACTCTCTCTCCACCATAATACGTGTGACTAAACACAAAGATATGCTAAGGAAAAAAAGGTCTAATAAGGTTAGCGATAAGTACTTAGTGGCTAAACTAGACTTGCGTAGCACTGAACTATATTGAGATTAAAAAAAGAAGGTTTAACTAATCCTTGAATTTAGTAATGTGACCCAGTAGTCATGTAGGCATCAACCTAACATCAGCCACCCCTAGTTATGGTAGATAGCCTCATGGTGGATCAGACTATGAAACCACCCATGAATACTGTGTGAGCAGCATCTTTAGGCATAGTCACACGTCCTGTATGAGCCTGATATAACCTGTAGAGTAGGTCACACGCTACTATACAGTCCTGAGAATTCAATCATTAAATTCTTGACATTCTAATTACAGTTCTATGCATAAAGCAGAAAGTAATCCCAACCCTGCCCCTCTGATACGCTTCCTGGTAGAGTCCGATTTGTGGATCCTTCCCAAGGCTCAAGACTCTTGTCCTGATCGACCTGAAGAGACCAACAAAGTTCGAATCTCCCAAAACCCTGACTTTCAGGTTTTCTTACGTGGGTTTCAATTTCCATATAATTAAGAGAGAGAGAGAAGAGGATTGATTACGTTCCCTTGTATCTCCCAGCTCTTTAATCCTTTACCCTTGATCTAGGATCAATCAACTCTACCTTCTCCACCTCCGACAAAGATTGTTGTTCGTAAGAGGAGTATATAAGATTATGTTTCTGTGTTTCTGAGTTGTTAGTTATGATTTTGACTTATATAATATGCTCACCATGACCGTAGCGGACTTACCACAAAGCCCGTGACTGCCTAATCATAACGCTTGTGACCTACTATTGGTCACGACCTTGACTGTCTGATCACCATGCTTGTGACTCTGTTTTGGCCATGACTCTGGTCAGTATGGCAATCCCGCCCATGAAGGACTATTGGTCACACCCGTGATCAACCACCTATCAGACCAAACCCAGCTGGTTCAACCCTAAAACTCGAACCGACAGTTGAACCAAAGTCGGGGTGTCACACAGTCTTTACTGCATCAAGTCCAGCTGAGTATCCACAAGGTCGAGGTGATGATTGAGTTGAGTAGACACTTGATCGATCACCTACAACATCGAGTTTGAGGCCCTCCTCTGGCGAAGAGTAAATGATGCAACAGGAGCATCCCTTTCGCCCTCTCTAGGCTAGGCAGCCTCAACGGTGGTGGTCTCCACCAAAATTATCTGGCCGCCACAATGAATTATTTGCAGTATCTGCAAGTGAAGTAAGGTAACCTTTCCTATGCAGGAAGGAAGCTGACATGGGCATAGTGATGAAGAAGGTCGAAGTGGAGCATGATCTGGGTGATGTAGGCACTACATGGGAGGACCTTTGGGGTGGAGTTGAAGGAAAAGGTCTGGAGGATGAGAGCTAAGAGGTTCTTGTGTTGGATCGGCTCACCCATCACACAAGCATACACTAGAGCAAGCTTGTCGAGGTTGATGGACCCTATGCTCTATGTCTGACCGATGATGAAGTGGGCCATCATAGTTGAGGAAGAAGTGGAGTTTGTCCCAGTATTCAACAGCCTTAGTCACTTCTGCAGACAAAACACCAAAGCCAAGAGTTAAGACTCATGAGGTAATCAAGTTGGGAAAATGGGAAGATTAGGAAGCTTACTGACAGCGAAAGGGATGTTCCTCCTCACTAGCTAGAGATAGGACTGTGGTCAATTGCAGCAAAGGGGATCATAACCCATAACCAGACAGTGGTCCTTTCCTCATTGAGTAGAAGCCATTGATCACATCTGGATCGTCGAGCGAGAGGGAGCATATGGTGCCAACAATCGAGAAGATAATGGACAACATGGCCGCCCAACCGTTAGATCGACGTGTTGGGTGGTGAGGAACTCGTGGGTGAGTACCTCGTAAGTGGGCTCCTCCAAATAAAAGATGTGCTCGACACGCCCATTGTGGAGGAGCTCTATGGCTCGTCCCTGCCAGTCGGTGAAAGGAGTGTCCCAGATCTTCTCCCTATGGATCAACACGACTCACTTGAAGAGTTTTCCCCTGAGCTGCTTAAAGCGCTGACTGTAAACCTAGCTTAAGAAGTTGAAGAAGCAGGCGACGACCTAAGAAGTGCCCTGAGCGAGATCCGCTCGATGTGAGAAGCCATAGCAGGATCCTTGCCCGCTTGATGTCCCGAGTATTTGGGTTTGGGAAGGACGAGGTGCTGGGATGATGAACCTTCTCCAAACATCCGTACAAGAGGAGTAGAATCAGTGACTGGTTAAAACTAGATCATGGGTGTGATGAGCAGGTCATCACAGGCATGATGTGTAGGTCATCATGAGCGTGGTGAGCTAGGATTCATGATGACCTTTAATTTATCGCATTCATCGCCCTCATTTAAGAAAAATTTCATGTATAAGTGTATAGCTTTAAGTATAAGTTTAGAATGTTTTGCGCATTTCTAGCTTCTATATCGATTTAGTGTCTCGGACCCGTTCGGGGTCCATTTGATGTCGTTTTGGAATTTTTTTATAGATTTCAGTCACGAGACGATATGAAGACACTATTCTGAGCAATACAGGCACACATAGATGAGACGGGATGAACCAAGGAGTCAAAGAAAGAAAATTTTGGACTTTGTTACAAATGGTGCCTTAGCTGTGTCAAAGATTGGGCCTAGGCTTAGGCGCAATGTTTCATAAGGTTAGGCGCCATATGTAACATCATATCCTGGAAAATTGGTTGAAGATTGCGCCTTAACTTGTCACAGATCACACATAAGCAAGGCACAATATTTGACAACCTTTAGGCGTGGTCTGTGACAATCCGATAAAATGTGGGAATCTTGAAATCCTATTTAAAGGTCGTCTCTCCTCTATCTCAAGAAAGATCCTTTTAGAATAAAATCAAAGAATACTTTAGAGAATTCGGAGCAACAAGAAGACATCAAAATCAAGGAGCTCAATATGGCAATCACGAATCAAGATTGGCGAATCAAGTTCTTCCGTGGGGATGGGCAAAATTAGTTTTTTCATACACTTTTGTGTAAACCTAGCATCAATGTTTTTCCTTGTTGAATTTGTTTTGTTCTTCGAGATGATGAGTAGCTAAACTCCTCGTGCTTAGATTAGGTGAACCCTAGGTGATTATCTTATGAACGAATGATTGATTCCCTTTGATGATTTATGTGAGTTGGGTGGCATTTGGTTCATGTTTAAATTTTGATTTCATTTTTTTTATTTCCTGATCAACTTGAATAAAGCCTTGATAGATTTTTTTTCATCTCGAAAGAGTTTGGATATCTAGAACACAAAAATTAAACAATTAGGTTAGGCGTTAACCCTCACCCGGGAGCGAATAAACTAGTCCACCGTATGAACAGTTCTCATTTGTCGACTAGCTGATTTCAGATCTTTGTCTCAAAAGAGCGGTCCGGGATAGTAGATAGGTAGCAGAGTAGCGGACCCGAAAGGACATGATTGGATGAGAGAAGAACTGCGACTTTTCCTGATGAATAAGCAATTTTATTTATCCATAAAAAACTATACATAATAGTTTGTTAACAATTGAGAATGAAAAACAGACGATGTGGTGGTTTCGCCAATTCGAGGAATCCTTGGACGCCATTGGCACAATGTACCTCAGCCAAGATCAACCAAGGAGGGGTCACTTTGATATCTCATTTCCTTCCATGATGGTGATGCAACATTTCTAGATGAAACATCTCTTAGAGATAAGATAGGAAGGAGAGGGGAGAAAAAACAGAAAACAAAGTAACCCAGAAACACTAAAGTCGGTTATATCTTATTTTGCATAAATCGTTAAAGTTGTTTGTCATTTGTGAATTTGGATTGCCTAGGGGGATTCAAAGTCTAAGAAGTTTGCAGTCTTGAAAACTTATTTTATTTTGCTCTGTCATTTTCATACGTAGAATAATTGATAGTTTTAGTAATCATGAAACCTACACCACCCATATTGGTAAAACCGATTAGCACTTTCTATAACTTTGAGTAGAATACATAAAGAGACCCTAGGAAGATTTGACTCTAGTTAATTCATTAAGTTGGTTTATTTTGTCACGAGAGTGATGGATAAGCCATCAGGGGCGTGATGAGCGAGTCAGTCACGGGCGTGATAAGGAGGTCATCACGTGCGTGATGAGGAGTTCGTCACTTGCGTGACTGCTTAGGGAACTTGGAAATCGATCGGTGACGTAACATCTGATATGTGGAGGAAACCTAGGATTGACAATCGGAATTCTATGCCTAGGAAGCACCACAATAATTCTAGAAAATGACCTAAGAGCCTAAGTTTTGGGATTGAAGTATAGTAAGGAAGGACGAAGGGGGAACTAACAATGAGTTAATGAAATTTGAGAAGAGAAGGAGAGAAGAGCTAGGCGAGGACGTTGACGGTAAGAACTACAAGAGGAGTGAGAAGTGAACATCAGAGAGACCTAAACGAAGCAAAGGGGAAGAAAGGATGAGAGCTTACCAAAGGACACTGGAGATTGAGAAGTGAAAGCTGATGGGTGGCAACAGCCGAGGCTGAGGATTGAACCAGCCCATAATATCACCTCAAAAGAGATCCGCTCGATGAGAGTTGACAAAGAACAAGCTGGAAAGGGGAACGTCATCCAAAGATCACAGAAGAGTCACAAAGACAACTTGAGGAATCCAATGGGAGAACTAGGGGTGATTGGCTAGGATGTCAGACAGGGTCACCCCTTTTTGGGACTAAACCTTTTGTCGGAGGGGATAGTTGTGACACACTGATCTTTGGGTTCTTGACTGGTTCATGAGCTTTAGTTAGTGGCGACCGGGTAGTCGACCATGGGCATGATCGGATGACCGTCACAACCGTGGTGGCGAGGGACACCACATGAGTGGTAAGAAGGACACTAAGGACATGGTAGGAAGGATTCCATGGGCATGGTGGGCGCATCATCTTGATCGTTATTAAGTGCTGGTCACGGGCGTCGTGGTTAACTCACCACGAGAGTGGGTGAATGTTAGTCACGGGTGTGGCGAGTTAATTATATAATCAAACTCGACTATCATCATAGACAGAGAAACCCCTTCTATAAATCTTCTCCTCCATGGGAGAGAGCTTGTTATATCGATTAGTACATATTGCAACTATGAGTAAGATACATAAATAAACCCTAGGGAGATATGACCCTAATTACTTAGGTAATTAGGTTTATTTTGAGACGAGTAAAATCCGTTTATCAAATTCTAACTGGATAATGGATGTTTGTGTTTGTGGACGTATGTTATATGGTATTTTTTATGGGTTGCATTTGTTCTTTCCATCCGACGGGTATACCTTCTCTCCCAATTGTGCATTCCCATAGTGGAAACTATGATGTTTATGTATAGGGTGCGGTATTATTTGTTGGGGTTTCATTATCCTCGTTTTCTCTTTTGAAAGTCCCTCTCGAACTTGATTTTGTTGATGTTCAGTGGATGCATACCTAGTATTCCTATACTCCTTGTGGATGATTAGAGTGTTTAGAATTCCATTTTAAGCACCTTTTATTTTACCTAAAACTACATTAGAGACTCATGTATATGACTTGTATGGATTTCTACCTCTCACTATTTTTGTTTTGTTTGTGTTGTATGTCGGATCCCCGTAAACTGGTTTTCATAGTGTTGATACGAAGTCAAAACAAACGGGCCATGGTTCTGAATGAGGTTCAAAAAGAGGCCAATGAGATCATGAGGATTTAGTTATGACATAAACACGCAGGGCGACCCTTATGGTTCGTCGTCCTCCCAAACCTTTACGATATGGGACATGGGTCGGAAAATGGCTACTTACAAGTATAGCTAGGGTCATGATCATCATTATTTAGAAAAAGCAACTATATAAGAAAACAATTAAAAAAAAGAAGAAAATACTCCAAAGAAACAACCTAAAGACAATAATCAGGCAAATCGAGTTCAAAATAAGAGGGGGTGTCATATGCTTGATTCGTTTATCATCTTTTTGTGAATGTACCCCCTCCCTCGGGATGAGAAAACCTGGCCATGACCGACCGTCTGTGTCATTTCTTCCACTATTACCCGATTGGCAAACGTGTTTAGGGGGATATTAGATACACTTCGGTGGGTAGGTATTGGGTTATGAGATATATGCATGAGTTTATCTTGGGCTAGTCTAAGGAATTCGGTGTCTTATATATGAATTTGTGGTTTGTTGAATGACTTGCACTTCTAGCATCGTGAAGTAGGCTTGAAATGCTAGGCATTGTTTTTCCATCACCACATTTTGAGTTCCCTTTTTAGTGAAATTAGTAGAATTACTTGAGGACAATCAATGTTCATGTGTGGGGTAGTTTGATTTCACTTCATAATATACTAATAACCGCACCGTCCTTGACTATGTTTTGACTTGGTTTCATCAATTTCAAATCGGTTTTGGGTACCTAGTTGTGCTTGGAAGGAATGGTGTGCTTACGTTCTCTCACATGGATATTTCGATCCCTTTGACTGGTTTTCTCGAGTTTTCTGATATTTTAGGTATCTAACGGGTAGAGGACGTGATTACGAATCCACTTGTATGAACTGAAGCTTAATCTGAGGTCGGACGATTGATCAGGACTGGTTCTAAATAACGAGTCACAGGGCGTGTAACATCCGGAAATCACACACGTTGTGTGGAACACCATAGGAGACCTATATAATTGCAATTTTCAAGAGAGAGGCAACATAATTCACTTTATACATCACTTCTTGTTTGAAAATCCTCTCTTCCTTGCCTCCCTAGAACCCCATATTGAAGTGAAATTGAAGACCGTGGAATTAGCAAAGATTGATGGAAGCTTATAGTGAAGATTCGAGAGCAAAGTGCATCACCTTCAAGTGTTCTTCCCAACATTGTAAGATGGTGTTTATATATTCTCTATCCTTTTGAGCTTTGTCATGATAGGCCAAATTTTTGTTGTTGCTAGACTAGAGATGATGTTGATGCAAGGATGATCCCTTAAAAGTAAAGGGTTTTACATGATTTGGATGAAAAATGGTATTTGGACTTGTTGTATGGTATGTGCTTGAATCCAATTATTTGTTATGGCTTTCAATATTGGATGAATGTTTGGATGTGAATGCATGACCTTGCTTAATTGACCAAAGATGATGTCAAAGAATGTGAATTGCTAGTATTGGAGGACCTTCCATATTCAATTTATCCATCTTTAGTGAGATTTTCCTTAAGACATTATATCAAACACTTGGTGTGCATGTCTACTTTTTCATAATGGACCAACTTAGGTAAAGGTAGAGTGTTTGGATGGTAGTGCGACCATGTTAGTATCCTTCCTAGGTGATTGTGATGTCTCATTGCTTGTTCCATTATCGTAGCACCTCAATTGAATATTTTTTATGCGCTTTTGGCCGTTAATTTGTTTGTGATCGCATCAAATGAAGTGTGCTACTGGTAGTGAGCTATGCGTGACCACACTAGGATTAGAATGGAATTAAGTTCAATCTAGCTTGTCCAATGAATTTGAGCATTGACTAGTCTTGAAATCTAGCAACATTCCCTCTTCATAGTTGACATTTGCCCTTCTTTAGCTTTTGGATACTTAGTTGTTTCCTCACTTCATATTTTGTCAGTTGAACTTTAGTTAGTAAGTTAGAAACCATTTCCAACTCATTACCGTCTAAATCATAGACCAAAATTCTTGAGTAGAGCCATTGTAAGCGAAACCAAGTACCATAATGACACTTGTTACATTAGGATAGTATTCTGATGATGACGAGGAGAGTTTTTTGTGCAATAGAAACAAGAGAGAAAAATGCAAAGTGGGAAGATAAATTAAGGACGCTGGTGCAATTGATGGGGAGGCTAAAGAGGATATACCGCACATCACTCTTTCCTGATAGTACTCTGATGATGACGAGGAGAGTTTGATGGATAAGTTAAGAGTGGTTAAAATTCCTAGTCCTCCACTTTTGGTTGAAGATATTGATATTATGTTCTTCTTTTTGAAAGTGCAAAAGATTGAGAGCTTTTGAAGGTTGAAGTTAACACTATTAGCACCACTCTATTGGTCAATGATACTCATGATCCACCTGAAGAGCCTAATGTCCTAACGGAACCAAATACTCCAAATGCCAAGTCTACATCTTCTTCAAATGATAAATTCATGGATGACATAGAACCTACTACTAAGGCAACCAAAAGAAATAGCTTTGTAGGAGAAACAGTAAGAAGGATTGCCAAGAGTTGATTATGGTTGAGAAAGCCAAGAAAAAGAAGGATGTGCCTATGCTTGACCCTTTTGAAGATAATTGATTCTACTCTTACCGGTTGTTTTGAGTTCATCCATCCACCATGGGGAAGCATTCAAGTAACCTTCCCACATTGCCCCTACTCGAAGATCGATGATAACATAAACTACAAGGAGCTTCTTGGATGGGATGGTGATTGGTATCCTTCTCGCGCTTCACCACGTCAAACTAATGATGTTAACTAAGCGCTTGCGAGTGGCAACCCGAGTTTCTATCCCACTCTTTCATTCTCTGTTTTTTTTGTTTTCCACTCTATGGTACTGTAATTGACCTAATTCCACCCTATAAAGCACTTATACTTGTGGCGGTTATTTTCCATGCTAAATTTCTTATCTTCTGTTTTTGTTTATGTTTCACGCTTTCCCCAACATCCCTCTACACTTCGACTCAGGTTATTTAATTTTGGATTCTCTTTGCGGGTTGTTCCTGCATACGTCCTTTATGCTTGTTCTTGATGGTACACTTTTTCCCACTCCACTATTTTCTAGTCCCATTGAGGATAATGTCTCGTTCAAGTGTGGGGTGGGAACTCTTCTAAAAGTGTATTGTGCTTACTTTTAATGGATGTTTAGAGTGCTAGCACATTGTGGCTTCTTGTTTTGCACTGATGCTTATTATAACTTATCCTTGCATTTCAAAATCCCCTCTCGAAGTTGATTTTGTGGTTTTCAGTGGATGCATACCTAGTCAGTTCATACTGCTTGTGGGTGAATAGGTTGTTGAGTGATTATTTGTGGACTACCTCACAATTGTTTGAAACTAGTTTCCTTCTAACTTGCTCACATGGCCGGTTTGGGTTGACACCTCTACCTTTTTTATGTGTATGCTTGATTCTCTTTTTCTTAAATTGTATGCGTTATTATAAAGTCAATGTAGACGGGGCGGATCCAAATGAGGTGCTAAAAGAGGCCAATGTGCCCAAAGCCATCATGGGGAAGGTTGTTATTTAAACACACGAGGGGGATTTTTGTTTGCCGCCCGTACGCTCGCCACATCGGGCTCTTTCTCTCAACACTTCGAAGTGTGGGTACTGGTGTCCGGTATTAACCAGATAGGAGCCCGACCAGAATCACAACCACCCCATTTGGAAAAAAAGCAGCAGCATATATATATATATATAGCAATTCAAAAGCTAAATACAATAGACAAGCAAAGTAGAATAAAATAAAAGGGGATGCTAGTATACTTGTTGATAGGTTATATGTTTTTATATGGAAAGCATCCCGTCTCTCAGGACAGGAAAAATACCCGGCCAGGACCGTCCATCTATATGTTTCTTCTGCTAGTACTATAAGATAACTGCATTGGCGAAACCTTTATAATATGGTAATAATGGTACTCACCTTGACTATCTTTTGCCTCAATCTGATAATTTTCATGTCCGGCTAGGTGAAAAATGCATTTCATGTTGCATTCTCTCAATGGCAATTTCGGTCCACTCAAGCTGTGTTCCTTAAGTTTTCTCTAAGGTTTCAGGTATCCATTAGATATATGGTTCAATGTTGGAACCATTCATTTGGAGGTCGGACGATAGAGATACAGGTGAAACACCAATTTGGGACTGAGAGGACACACGGTGTGTGTAACATGAAGATTTCACACATCGTGTGGAAAATCAAAATGCAACGCGACCTGTGGATTTGGGAAGATTTCTATTTAAAGCCCCAATTCGAGTTTTTTTAGAAGAAAGCCGTGGAGATGACCTATAAACTATTTTGACGAAGGGGAAAGTGCTTGAATAGCCGAGGAATGGAAGCTAGGAACAAAATGGAAATGAAGATTTGAAACCAAATAGCTGAGGAATCGAAGCGTAATGGAGGATCTACCTTCTATTTCGATGGACTGGCGATTTGCAGCATTCTCTGTAGCTTTCATGGCTAGCTAGTGTTTCTCTTCTTGTTTAAGTTTTGTGGATTCTTTTGGATTTATGGGATTGTGCTTTCATGTAGTGATAAGATTACAGATACATGATGATTGATGATATGTTATGTTATCTTGTCACCCGTTTTATCCATATTCAATGTGATTTGTAGTTTTTTCCCATTTTTCTATTTTAGGTTTTCTATTAAGATTGATTATTTGAGTTGTTTTTTGAATGAATGTTAGAGAGTGTTGTAAGTGGGTTTTGGCCGTTGTGTTGATAGACACTATCTCAATGACCTGAAGTATGTTATTGTTCATGTCCTAACTACTCTGTTGTTGTACTATTTTCCATAGTTCATAGGATTATACAAACCCAAGCAGGACCTTCTCCCACAATCATTCTTACCCTTCAGATCTATCCCTTGTATCTTAGTTTTCATGTCTTATTTCATCTATTTATTATGTTTCCTTTCATTGTGATGTCTTGTTGCATTCCAGTCTAGTAAAATCCTTTCAAAATGTGATTTGACTAACCAAAGAAACCGAGACTGAGTAGTGAAGGCCATGTAGACCCGTGGGAATACGACCTAGAGGTATCTCAGGATTTCTTGATTTTTGAGACTTAAATATCCCTCAATCAGGTAGCTTCCGGGATGAGAGGAAACCCCATTCGATCTCTTGGGATGTTGTTTGTAGGCTTAAAGACTAAGGAGAGCTTGGACTCTGGAAAGCTAAAGAAATGAATAAGGCTTTCTTGATGAAGCTGGTTTGGAACATCTTTTGGGTGAGGATCCTTATCTCCAAGGACACGAAGGATGGACCTAATAGAGCTATTCCATTTCATGTCAAGACTACATCAGCGCTTTGGTCAGGTCTGTGTTGCATTTGGAATATGGTGCTCAGAGGAATTCACATCAGCGTTCGAGGTGGAAGAGACACCAATTTTCTAGAACGATAGGTGGATGGATAATGGAGTTTAATTGGCACACTTCATAACTACTAGCCAACTCCATCAGTATGAACATCTTACAGTTTGAGAACTTATGACGGATGATGGCAATTCGAATTGGAATCTCATGGATCCAATCCTCCCAAACTCAATCAAAGCCTTGTTGGCGGGCATTCCTCCGCCACGTTGAGAAGAAAATGATGCTTTTATTTGAGGGCATGATAGTATAGGTTGATTTATAGCTAAGAGGCGTCTTGGAAGGTTTCGACTAATCTAATAGTGAGTCGAGTTGGCGGAATATGTGGAAATGGAAGGGGGCTAAGAGACTTATGCACTTGCTTTGGCTCGCTCATCATGACAGACTTATGACCAATACAGAACGGAATAGCTAGGCACCATATCTCATCTACAGCTACCTGTCCTTTGTATCATCACCATTCTGAATCCGTCTTTCATGCACTTTGGGCTACAATTTGGTAAACCAATTGTGGACACAACGTTTTGGGACGAGGCTCTCCCCCAATTTTTTCCAACAGTCAATGTCTAATTGGCTTCTTGTAGGGGTTAGTAGCATGGATTATAAACTTGAATCTGGGATTATTTGTTGGCTCATTTAGAAACACTGCAACGAGTTTGTTTTTTTGGAATGTATCAATCTCCTGCGACCAGCTTCGCCTATGCGTCCTTCATTGGATCGTCGGGGTTTGGGAGACAATGAGAGTGGGAAATTTGGGGCTTTCACGAATAAACCTCATCATGTGGAGAATTTGGTAGGTTGGTCGACACGTACGGATGTGGAGGTTTTCGTTAATATAGATGGCTCGGTTATTCAATCTCCGAAAAGATTGGTGGAAGGTGGTAGTTTGAGGGACCCGTCAGGCACCAGCAAAGCTGATATTGCAAAGAAATTTTGATGACTGCACCATCACCCGTGCGGAACTTCGAGCTGTTATTCATGGCCTTCGTATAGCTTGGGATTTAGGATACAAAAGAGTTAATTTATAGGTTGATTCGGCTGTTGTGGTGTCCTATACAAATAATATACAGGCTACAGACTTGCGTCATCATACCTACATTTAGGAGATGCACCAATTTCTAAGCACAGATTGGATAGTTATAGTAACACATACTTATCAGGAGAGCAATCACATGACTGACCTTCTCGCTCATCATGGTCATCTCATTTCTTTTGGGATGTGCCAAATTCTTTCCTTTTTCAAGAACTTATTAATAGTATTAGTGCCAATTTAATTGGGGTGTCATTTGCACAAACCATTTCTATTAATAATTAGAACCTTAAATCCACTTTTTCCAACCACTAAACAAATCTGACATACTTGTCTTTGTCATGTGAACAAATATACAATTAAGAACCTGAATGGCTTAGACCATATACCTAAACTATAATAAAATGCCTTTGACAAATGTTATATTTGTAGCCATTACTTACTGTTGCAGGTAGAATAACTTACAATAGCCATTACTATGCTTCAATTGTATCGACTCCTTCCTTCATGAATGAACTCTAGCTCCTTGTAATGGAATGGTATTTGAATGCAATGGATTAGTTCACTTGTTGAAATAGGAAAGTATAACTCATGTTTTTGTTTTTGGCCAACTCATTAATGGCACAGATACAACTTTAGCAAAGCACCTAACTAACTAACTAACTAGTAACTACCCATCAATGTAACGTTTAATATTTGCTATTCACTGAGCCATCAACAATACTATAAGGAGCGTAGCCAAATTTAGCTTCCAAACAAAGAATTTATATGTGGACACATTTATATCTTTCAACCACACCTCATTAGTCTTGGATTAATATGGCAACTACGTCTGTATGAAGATGTCTGCATGCACTTCATGTAACCTTAATGAACAATTTCATTTCTTTGTTTCATTTTTCATAGAGATAACCAATAATAATATTTTCCAAACAATTTATGACTTTGGACCTCAAATATTGCTCACTCATTTTGTAAGTAACATGCTTGTTTGATATATACGTATATGAGTGGCTAATTAGTAATAGCAGGCATGCCCTTAATTGTATGAAATAACTCCAACTCTCTACTAGCAATGGATGAAGTTCTAGGATCCAATGCTTTATAATATGGTATCATAGCCTTGCATAATTCATTTTGAATCTTGAAAACTCTCAATCCATACACATGACTTACCAAAATATGAAAATTTCAACTTTTCGGAAAAGTTCTATTTAAAAAGCGAATGTTAATAAATAATATAAAAATCAATTTATACCTTTTAACCATAACTTAAAATTATTTGGATATAATGATTTGTACAATACTAGCCTCCCTCACCATCTTAGGGATTCCAGATCTCAACTTTTTTGAACATTACTCCTCTGCTTATAAGAAAACAACAAAACATTTATCATTCACGGTGTGATTCATTTCAGTTTTAATTTGGAGGATTGCAACAGAGGTGGTGGTGAATGTGACAATATGTTATTAGTTAAATGCTAAATGGTTATTTTGCCCCTTGTATTTTATCGAAGGAGCAATTGTTCTTTCTGTGCTATTAAATTGTCTATCTACTATTTAGATATAGTTTTTTTCGTCATAATAGACCGACAAATCAATATAAAATAGGAAGCAGAAAACAAATATTACACTGATGTTCATTTGGTGAAATATACTGGATTCGAATCCGGAACTTTTGAATTACTAAACACACGCTATATCACTGGAACAACTCCACTTGAACTCTTTAGATATGGTTAATCAATTGTGTTATTTCGTTATATTTTCTATCTAATTTTGTCAATTATTATGTCCAGCATTGAAAAAGTTTGTATTATCCAACAATACATATAATAAAAAGGGGTAAGATTATCTAAATAAAGTTGTTCTAGTGATAAAATTATGTATTAATGACTAAAAAACTTAAATTCAAATCTAATATGCCCTACAAAATATACATCATTTATAATTTTTATTTATACTTTTTATTTTATTCTAACCGATAAATCTCTAACCTGCTTATATTTGAAAGGTTGCAAGATTCTATGTGATTCAGAAAAAAGAGTGAACTAACCACCAAATACCAAAAGGCTTTGAATGGTCCCCAAAGATTTGTTTGGAGGCTGTACGGTGGGGATTTCCTGAATTGGGATGAAGATGAAATCAGCAAGGCAAGAGCTGGTTGTTATTTGTTACACCACATACATCTCTGTTCAAACCTAGCTACCAAACCCATGTTACCACCACCTCTTTACTTCAAATGACTCTCCTTATTCTTTTTTTTAACATTTTTGGCAAATTGGTCAGTGTCTTACCTAGATGCTTGGCTGTTTGGTGGCACATGAAAATAAGAACATATGGCTTATTGATTTTTTCGATCATCGCATCATTCAATACAACTTCAACCCCAAGTTCCTTCCGAATATTTTCTCTAGAGAAACCCGACTAAACATCTCGACTGAGATTAAAATAGATTGGAGAACAGACAATTGATTATAGAGAATCCAATTAATCATATTAGCGGAAAAAGTAGTTAAATTATAAATGACGAAGTTATAAAAGTGACTTAAATGAGCAAGAAAATCAATTGCCATATTTGCTTCTTCTTAAATATGAAAACAGTTAAATTTCTCAGCTTTTGGCATGAAACGGAGCTCACGAAATCTATCAATCAGAGTAGCACGTTGGTGGTCATCGGTACTCTCCCCTCCAAAGTTGAATAACACATCTCGAATTCAATTATAAACTAATATGACGAGCTCTAAACTGCCAAGCGAATTCGAACCCTTCAATAACGCCACGCAATTCAGCACTGAGGATATTTGCTAATTGCTATTATAAATTCAAACTGCCAAGCAAATTCGAGCCTTCACCGAGTCATGTGAGTAAACTTGTGGTGCTTAATCAACCAGTCATGCTTATCACGCCGAATTAGTCGCCAATACATCGTTCTCAGAAGAAGAACATATGTCCACTTGTGGTGGAAAATTAAAATTATGAACATTTAAATTGAATTTAACCAGGAAGAAATTAACCAAATCATCATAGCAGACATGGGGTAATTCATGTGAGTGAGATATTTAGCTAATAAGTAATTATTAAGCCTAACCATTGATAAAAGAATATTAAGCGTAACCACCCTAATATATTAATCTCATTCAGTTGAGAATAGACAGTATATATACTAAAATTTCATTAAATTGCACACAGAAACAAGATCTGACGAATTAAGCTAGCTCAAAATCAAAATCCCAGAATCAAACATAAACATATATATATTACCTCCCTTGCGTTTATTAGGGTTCTTGCTTCAATGTATATCAACTCTGTCATGCCCACCATTAACAGGTGAAGCTGCCATATGATCTAGTCTCTCCCGTACATGAATGAATGATGCTAAAATAAGGGGAAAATCCAGATCATGCTGGCAGCTTCAACTGCCACTGGTGCATGTTCAAATTCTTCAAGCAATAATATTCAGGGGAGGAGCAGCTGAAGATAAACCAAAAAAGAAAGAAAGAAAGAAAGAACCCTAATTCCATCTGGGTTTGGATAGATAAGGGAATAAGGATGGAGAGATATGAGATAGAGCTTCCTGTGATGGCTCTCTATATATATACATGGAGAAGTAAGACTGTGTTTCTTTTTCTAATTTCATAGTTATTTTTTTTCCTTCAAATTTCCAAGTTGTTTTCTTAAGAGTCCTTTGTTTTTAGATTGGAAGGAAATATGATGAGTCTGCATAATTTGGTTAGTTGAAATATCATATTTGAATATGAAAATAAAATAAATATTTAAAATTATACCCCAATCAAGTGATTTAGACAATAATTTAAAATCCACTTCATAGCAATAGGATTTTCCAAATCTATTGAAGTGGATAGAAAAACATCAAATTATCTTCTTGCGGAATCAGATAATATAATTAAGTAATCACTTTTCATAAATTAGAAATTTTTTTGTTTTTGTTCAAAACACCAATAACACAAACGGCGAGTCGGCCAGTTATTTAGGAAATAATTTGTATATTTGAAATTTCTTGTATTCTAAATCCTTTGTTAAATTATTTTTGACTAAGTCCAAAAATCAGACTAACTGTTATTATTTCTATAAATATAATTTGATGTTATTTTATGAAAACCTAATCATGTTGCCTTATGCAACAAGGATGTGTGTCACATAAGACAATTATGAGTCCATATATATAGAGTAGAGTAGAGAGTTGGGCCCTTTTCTTTTCTTTAAATTTATTAAAATATTACTTGGTCGTTTGGGAACTGAAATGAACTTCCAATGACGGGAATCCTAATAGCTAGTTGGCAACCACTCAGTTTTTCTTATTCCTTTGTCCTTTTCCTACTTTCCTCCTCTCATCTCATTTTCATTAATTGCAACTATTTGTTTTACGAGATTGAGATATATTAATTTAAGAGAGTTTGAGTCTTATAAATGAAGAACATATAAACCAAGTTTTTCTATTTAGTGGATACGCAGATTTATGCTTTGTAGCGGGTACATTCATTGGTCGGTTAAGATGAATAACAAGCGATCTAATGGCTGAGGGCAGGTAAGTCATCGGCTTATCTTCTTTCCTTATCTTTTTTTTTTCTTCTTTATTCTATTTTTATTGAACTTGAATCACATAATCAACCCGCCTTCAACTTTTAAATTGCTTAGTATTCATCTCAACCATTTAATTAGTATATCTGTTGCAGTTGAATAGATATTGAAATAAACTAATGAGAGCAGAATGTGTCCGAGTACATAAGTAAGAAACATGAACCGAGGAAGTATTTTGCATGACATGTGTGAACAAGACCAATCCCACTCATCGAAGAAGACTATGCACATCTTATTTCTAATCCAACCTCAACCTAATGATTGTACAAATATAATACTCGATACATGATTGGACTAATTAAGTATTATGATTAGTGTAGCAACAAGATGCTAGAAACTATATATAAAAAAAAATATATATATATATATATATATTTGAAAAATTAAAGGTGGAAGAAGAGTGGTCCCAAAGAGTAAAAGAAGGCAGGGTATTAAATATTGTCATGCCCACGCCATATCACATGCAGAAGGGCGTTGTTGTTTTATATGGTGTATGGAAACAAATTAAAATTGAAAAATCGACTTCTTTTCTCCTTTCCCTTCTTTCTTTCTTTCTTTCTTTCTTTCTTAATTGTTAGTATTAGAAGAGTTAGCGGCTAATATCAACTATAAATATCATGAAAAAACCTATTTTGGATGGAAAGGTAAAAAATCATGAAACAGAACTAGTGAGAAAAATTAATAGGAAAAAATTTGTGGACATATATCTTACAATTCTAAGACTACATACAAAACATACTAAAAATGTGTATCATAAGTGACATGTAAAACAACAGCTTACGATAGTTTATATATATAAGTAGTGTAAATGGTAGACTTATATATATCCAAAACACATTAAATTAGAAAAGCTAGGTAGGATGGATGAGAGCTCTCAAAATGGTAGGCCTTTATGGTTTTGTTTTTGTAGTTTGGCGTTTGTGTTACTGCAAGGTAAGCATCAAAGCATGCCACCTAAAAGCAACAACACAAGTAAAGTAGACTACATATATAACTTACAAAAAGACATAATACATGTAATACATATAGAGAGAGGGAGGGGACCAAGCTAAGCCCTATATATTACATATGTCAGCAAGTTGCTCTCTGCTGCGCATTATTATTATACTTAGTTCCATAGGGTGCTTTACTCCTCAGGCCCAAGATTAATTGTAGTAAGCTTTCCCTTCATGGCAGGGCAGCGTTGTGCTCCGTATGATACCTGCAGCTTCCAACTTCATTTTCAACGGTACGTATATATCAAGCAATGAGAGGGGTTTATCTCAGAGTGTTCTAGCCGAGCCCTATCTTACGGCTTACCTCATTTTCAACTCGGATTTCTACCTATTAGCTGAGGGTCTCTTATGGAAATTTTTACAGCCAGTTTTTACTTTTTTCAATTCAATTCCAAATCCATCCATATCTTTTTTGTTAATGTAATTAAAAATTAATCTATTTTCTTTGTCAGCACCCACATGTCCGTTATAGGATTACTGTGGTACCCTAAAATCGTGGCATTCTAATGACGGAGTTATATGTTTTTTTTTATCCCTACACTGCACAGCGCAACTTCAAATATGTGGCCTAGGAGAGTAGGTAAAAAAGTTTCGGGATTTTCAGGATTTCTGACAATGAGGATATTTTCGATATTGTTAGATTTTTTGTATTTTCGGCATTTTTAATAATCTAAATGTGAAATTTAAAATTTAAAATTTAAAACCGAAAACTCAATACTCTAGACCCTAAAGTTAAAAGTTTAAAATTTTAAATCCATACCCAAAATCTAAAATCCAAACCAAAATCCTAATACTAAACCCAAAATCCAAACATTAAATCCAAGTTCAAATCGAAATAAATAATAAATTAAATAATATTTTTTGAAAAGACTTATGTGTCCTTTTTATACCAGTGAGTTCTAACAATTTAAAATTATCCTAAAAATCCTGAAATCTTTTTTACTTAAATTCCAAACTTGCTCCGTGGCCTAGCTAGTATAGACTATATTATTATCAATTTTTGTAATTTGAATTGGTGGTCGTCTAACTACATTATTTTTCATATTAATTTGCGGCCACGAATAAAAAAAAACCTTAACGAATCTGTTATGGGTAAGAAAACCCAATTATTATTATTTTATTTGGACTATTGGTTATTGTTATGTTTGGGAGTAGAGTAGCATTTGGGAGAAAGAGTCTAGTTAGTTGCATAGAGTTGGGAGTTATATTAGCGAGCTTCCACTATTCAGGAATTTTATCAAATAAACAACAGAAAAAACTCGACTTTATCAAATAGAGGAGTTTCTCGTCCTTCCTTCAATAACAAGTTTCTAGATGCATGCCTAATAACGTTGGCTTCGTTCCAACTGGATAGTTCTTTAAAAGACTAAGGGCTTTTAGGTAAAAGGAACATTGACATCCAGTAATATTGTAAGATGCCTCCAATCAACTGGAATAGATAAGAGATTTGTTGTGGCTTTCCAATCAACTGGAATTGTAAGATGCCTGCAATTAACTATTGATATTTTCAACATTTTCTTTCATTCCGTCTGAAAGATTGATTGTATCCAATTAGAGTGAACTTGATGATGAGGTTGCCATATGCAATAATCGGGCCGAGGTTGGAAGCTTTTTAGTTAGTTTAGAGAGGATACATTTCCCATGTGAGTGAGTTGGTGTGCATCATTATTATTCACCACCATTATTGACTTCTTTTCCTTAGCATTATTATGAACCTAAAATCTGGCCAAAGGGAGCTTATGTCTTCTTCTATTGGGGGTGACGCTCAACTATTATCATTGTAAAATAAAAGCGGCAAACAATGATGATTAAGGTTACACAAGTGTTATCAATTATTACATCTTCTTGCTCAATCATGCATGTAGGTAGTAGTTAACAAGGGCATGATTTGGCGATCGAGGTAATCATGGGTTTTATTCCTCAAACTAATAAGTGTGTGATACATATACGGTGTTGTACAATTTAAACTACTCTTAACTTTCGGCAGGCATAGTACATCCCCCTTGCCCTCAATCATAAGGTAAAATCAATAATATTCCATGTAACACAATCATTTAGATGAAACTCACATAGTTACTCATCCCTAAAGGTATTGTTTTTTTCTGGAATTATATCGAGACTCTCGGTCAATATAAGATAGAAGACAAAGAATAAACATTAAATTCATTTTCATTTCGTAGGTTGTGTTGAATTCAAACCAGAAACCTCCGGATTACCAAACACACGACTCTACCACCAGAGCAACCACTCTACTTAAACCCTTAAAAATAGTGTTATGCTTACTTTTTAAATAAAGATGAACCCTTTCAAGAAAAATTAATACAGCATTTTTTTTCGAAAACTCACAACCAAATTATCAATCACAAAAACTAATATGAACACTAATTGTTTCTTTCTGAGACTCGTTTGAATCTTGCCAATTATCGTTCTACGTTATCTGCTGTTGGTTTTTCTTGTTTTGAACATTGCGATGGACTTAATCCTAGTGGTGGTCTTATTTTTGCCTGGGAGTCCTCATATCAATGTGTGGTTGTGTTTTCTTTTCATTATGCAGTTTGTCTATGTACTGGCTACCCAACGAACACAATTCCATTTAATCTCGACATTACTCGCTGGCTTGGAGGGCCCTATTCTCGTCTTCGGGGATTTCAGTGTGGTAATGGGCTCACTTGAAAAGCGTGGTGGGTTACTCCCAGATCACGCTCGTGTCATGGATTTCCTTAACTTCATAGATCGCCTTCAACTTCTAGATATTGGTTTCTATGGCCCCCTTTCATGTGGTCAAACCGTCACAAGGATCCGGCGTCGGTCATAGATGAGCGATTGGGTGTGGTCAGATCTTCCAATTTGACTGTCGGTGGGCTGATAATCTTAAGGTTACACTGTTTTTCCTTCATTTCTGGCACTCAACGCAGGTGTATGTCGCAATTCAAACTTATGGCCAAGCTTAAATGTCTTTGACACTGGCTTTTTTATTGGAGTAAAGGTGGGAACTCCAACTCAGCCCGCTTGATCAATAATCCCAATTAAATGTTGCATTCCACTTTATCAGCCTCTCAGGTTGATTGGCCGGAGGTGCATCAGTTGGAAGGAGATCGCTGCCTCACCCACCATCACGAAAAGCAGTATTAGGGCTAGAAGAGGCGGAATAACTGGTTAGAAAAAGGGGACCGCAATACTACTTATTTCCACCACTTGGTGGAAGCCTCCCGAAAACGGAAACACGTCGATGTTCTTGACTCAGACGCGGGTCCTTTGGTGGAAGAATCAACTAAAGGGGCACATGCAGTGGCTTATTATTCCTCTTTTTTTCTGAGACGACGGCGACCCCTTCTGAGTTTACAACCTTACAGCTTCAGCCTCTGGTCACGGATATCATGAATCAATCTCTGACTACTCCGGTAACCGTTGGAAAAATTTGGGATGCGATCTTTGTCATTGGTCCAATGTAAGCCCATGGGCCTTATGGATTCACATGCCTTTTCTTTCAGCCATATTGAGATGTCATACACAGAGATGTGGAGCATGTGGTTCTTGATTTTTTCCGTTCGGGGAGGATGATCACTACCATCAATCACACCTGGCTAACTCTAATTCCTAAAACCTCGGACGCCAGGACAATGTGCCTGCTTCGTCTTATTGGCCTTTGCAAAGTTTTTTATAAGATCATTTCTAAACTACTGACTAATAGGCTTGGGACGGTGTTACCCACGATTGTCGATCCTACTCAGAATGGGTTCGTCTGAAAATCGGTCAATCTCTGATAATATCCTCATTTCACATGAACTAATGCATTATCTGAAGACTTACTCTAACACCCATTATCTTATGGTGATTAAAATTGAGATGGAGAAGGCATACGATTGGGTAGAATGGACATTCCTGCTTCTGCTCCTCCATGGTTGATAGCAAGCAACCAAATATAATCTAAGAATCGACCCAGGCTGTGAGATCACAGTCTCAGAGATATTATAGAGCCTTTCACGTACCACTAACTGAGCAGCTCCATTAGCAGACCATTGAACAACCTGCAGATGGAGCCGAAGACAAATAGTCAAGGAGAAGTCTGAATTGATGGATCGCTACCCTCCATAGGAGGTCTTGGAGGTCAAGGAGGTCTCGGTATGTTTGTATCATCGCATGCAAGGGTATGAACAACCAATGACCTATAATGGGCCATTTTGGTGGGGACGAGCCCGGACGGGAGAGCGCGAAGCATACGAGCATGTACGAGAGAGCCCGAAGTGGCACATGGCCAATAGATTCACTTAAGAAGATAGAATGCATATGGGTGTCCATTGTGGGGTGTAACTAGATTCGAAACCATGACCTCTAGGTTATCAATTACTCAGCTCTGCCAAATGAGCTATCCCACATGGGAAGTTTCTATGAGTTGCAAGGAAGTTAAAGGAGCATAACTCGACCGTTTGAACTCCAAACGACACATCATCTGAAGCTATGGTTTCATGGCAGCAAGAAAAACCACCTCATATACATTTATGAGATATCGGATCGACATTGAGGGGGTTTGAAAGTTTTTGTAAGTACATAGTGGAGTTGATTCAGGATGTGGCGATGTGGACTTAGATTTTGAAGATTGTTACTTAATAATTTTATTATGAGACTTGATATCAATTTCAAAGTTCAAGACGTGTATTTCTGCTATTTTTTCTGAAAATTAAGCTTTATGATATTTGGTTTTACGTATTAAAATAAAGTTTCAATTTTCGTCAAATTGAGTTCCCTGGCCGCGACATTTTGGTCATTTGATAAATCATAAAAGATGAGGGTGTTATAGGAACCCTAGCCAAGGGCACTACACTTGGTATCCAGAACCAGGTTTCAACACTCACCATGACACAAAATCATGGCATGCGACTTACAAAGTTCGACGCACAACTGGCAACGCTACAAGCGGCACAACGCACTAACCATGCGAATTTGACGGCCACGGTAGAACGTCAGGGCACTTCCCTAGAGGAGCTCTGAACCGATCATACCAATATGCTAGCTTCTACACAACATTTGGAGCAGATGTTCCAACGCTTTATAGACAGGCAACAGGAAGAACCACCGCAGGCGGACTTAGAGGGTTGCTACTCCGGCCACACAAACTAGAGGCTCACTTACCCAAGCTAGACTTTTCATACTTCTTAGGAACTAATCCTGCCTCATGGGTAAGAAAATGTTCTAAACTCTTCACTATTCATCAGATTCCACCTTACTAGCAGGTTGAAGTGGCATCTCTATTCCTAAAACGGAGAGCAAACATTTGGTATCAAGGAAGGGCCACAGAAAGGCCTGACATACAATGCGATGCTCTACCCTACGAATTGATGAAGAGGTTTGGGGAATCCACATGTGTCAGCATTGTAGGAAGCTTCAATAAGCTAAAGCAGATAGGTCTAGTGCTAGTGTATTAGGAATAATTTGAGGATCCCATATCTAGGATGCTTCAGTTAAACCCTACCCTTAATGGAAACTATTTTGTTAATAGCTTCATAAGTGGTTTGGATAAAGAGATACAAGTAAGCTTATTGATGCTGAAACCAACAGATCTAACAGATGCGTACATGCAAGATAGAATGGACAAAACAAAGATTGAGGTGAGGAAGAGAAATTTTAAGCCTAAATTGAACCCTGGAGACACATTAAAGAAACATGTGGTGTTTAAACTAACAATGAATACTAACAGGGAGAACAAGAGTCTATGTTCCAGATGTGGGGAGAAGTATTTCTATGGCCACGTGTGCTCCAAGAAAAGGATAACCATGTTAGAAGGAGAAGTGGAGGATTGTGAAGATAAGAAGAATTCTAATGAAGGAGGAAATCGAAAGGGTGGAAGTGTTTATGAATGCAGAGGGAACTCAACCCTAGGTTTTGCAATCAATAGGCAGACACCTTATGATTGCGAAACCTGCCCCTAGACGACTCGATCGAACAACATGGTTTGATCCATGGAACACTCGCGGGTTCATTCCATCACAAGAAAACTCAAGATACACATGAAAACAACTGTACTGAAAGGACTAGTAGCATAAGTAAAACTGCTGAAATGTAAACCGAGCATCTATGGCTCAAATCCAGTATCAAATATAAGAAAACATCTCAAAATCCATAGATAAGTCTCATAAAACAACTAAAATAAAGAAATGTATGAAAAAATGGAAATGTCTGAACACATGAAAATGATGAAAGGGATAACTGAGGTCCTCCAAGGTACCCGTTTTGAAACCCGCCCCTAGACCACTTGATCGAACCACACAGTTCGATCCATGCAACACTCGCGGGTTGACTCCATCATAAGAAAACTCAAGATACACATGAAAACAACTTATACTGAAAGGCCTCATAACATAAGTAAAATTGCTATAAAAAACCAACCGTCTATGGCTCAAATCTAATATCAAATATAAGCAAACATCTCAACATCCAAAGATAAGTCTAATAAAACAATCGAAACAAAAAAATGTCTGAACATATTGAAATGTTTGAAAAAATGAAAATGATGAAAGGGATAACTGAGAACCTCCAAGATACCTCTCTATATATGGGACTCTAGAGTCACTCCATGGAGGTGTCACTTCTTGTGCTGCTCTCTTAGGCGACATTTGCTCCTTAAGTCCCAAGGTTGATCATACATGAAGAAACGAGACGGGGTCAGCGATAAGCACTAAGTAACTACGCCTGAATGTGAAGAACTGAACTACTACCTTGTAAAGTGACCATGTGGTCCAGTAGGCATCATCCTAACGTCAGCCATCCCTAGCTATGAGCGGACGGCCTCATGTGGATCAGACCATGAGACCATCGTAAAGAGTCGTGAGAGCAACACTAGAGGTTAACTCATCATGGTATGCATGAACCTGAATGAATCCTGAGGGATTGCGCAATCCAAAGGGTCCACCATGATGTATAATGCGAGCTAATCTAACTAGTCCTGATTTTTATCCTAAACATGAACTGTGAATCACACGCGTCATCACTATGACCTTATGCTCGAAAATAAAAACTGTATGTGTAGTAGATCACACGCTACTGCACAACCTAAAATACTTAAATGTAAATCACAACCACCTGTGTAGTAGATCGCTCGCTAGTGTACAATCCTGAAAATCTAAGCAAGAATTCCATACAACTAATTACAATTCTTCGCATAAAGCAAACAAATGATGCTAACCCCTACCTCTGTAAAGCTTTCCTCTGAAGAATGTGATCTGATATCGTCTCCCTAAAGCTTGATTGCTTGATCCGAATGACCTATTCAAATTAAACTTCAAATTGAAATCCCAAAATCCCAAAATCCTAACCTGACAGGATTTTCTTACGTAGGATTCAAATCAAAGGATTGAGAAAGGAGGAAGAAGATAGATTACCTTCTGAAGCTTCCTCAACGAAATCTAAGCCTCTCCTACCAGTCTGGGATTGATCAACAAGGTGCTCCCCTCTATCTGGAATCAATTGTAGCTCGTTAGTGATATTGCGAAACTAAGTTTCTGTAATTCTGAGTTTTGGAAATCGCGACTCTGTTTTTTCTAAACAGTCCACCACGCCTGTGTCCTACATACCACCAAGCCTGTGGCCTACATACCACCATGCCTGTGGTGGCATGGCCATGACGCTTGTGGCCTTTTAATGGACTAGGTCGTGATTCTCCTGTTAGCCACAATCGTGACCGTTACTGACCACGACCACGATCGTGACCGTCACTGACCACTATCGTGATCTACCTTATGATCACGCCTGTGGCGGACTGTCGGTCAAGCCCGTGATGGTCCATCATACAGCCGGTTCTCAGAGACTCACAAAAACCGAACAAAAGCCGAGAATCAAACATTGACCCAAAATCAGGGCATCACAATAGTGATACTAGTTGATACAGGTTCTAACCACACCTTCTTGACTCAGAAGTATGTGGAGGAATTGCAACTCAAGGTCGACCATGCTATACCAATGAGAGTGTAGTTAACCAATGGTGATGCACTTCTTAGCACCAAGGAGTGCAAGGGGTTTTATTTGATAATGCAAGTCAAGAAATTCTTATTTGATGCCAATATCTTACCCCTCAAGAAAAATGATGTGGTCATTGGCTTTGATTGGTTGAAAACTGTGAGCCTAGTCCAAATAGACTTTGACAAGTTAAACTTTTCCTTTTAGTAGATGGTAAACCTCTAGTGATGTACGGCATAGAGGAAATGGGGTAGTATCAAACGATGACTTGTAAGGAGTTTTACAAGAGCTTTCGTAAGGGAAAGTTAGTAAGCATGAAAGGATACTTGGTGCATCTTGGAGAAGAGTTAAAGAAGGAGCCTATTCCTAAACCGTTTCAGGAGTTCCTAGAGGAATTTAGGGCGGTGTTTGCCGAACCAACTACCTTACCACCAAAAAGGAGTTACGATCATCAAATCCCATTGCAACCTGGTGCTAAACCGATCATCCACAGACTCTACGGGTATACACCAGCACAGAAGTATGAGATTGAGAGGTTGGTGATGGAAATGTTAAGGATTCAGATCATACAGGAGAGCCACAATCCCTATGCCTCTCCAATTTGGCTGGTATTGAAGAAGGGGGGTGGGGAGGTGGAGGTTCTGTGTCGATTACAGACAATTGAATTGCCTTACTACCAAGGATAAATGTCCTATACCCCTCATCGACGACGTTTTGGATGAACTTCATGGATCCAAATACTTCACTTAGCTGGACTTAAGGGCAAGGTACCACCATATCAGAATGCTACATGCAGATCTGCATTAAACGGATTTATAATCCATCAAAGCCGCTATGAGTTTAGTGTGATGCCTTTTGGACTCACCAATGCTCTGACAACCTTCCCCGCATTGATGAACCAGGTACTAGCACCATACATGAGGAAATTCTTGGTAGTATTCTTTGATGACATCCTAGTATATAGTCCTTCACTAGAAGCTCATCAAGAACATATAGCTAAAACGTTGGAGCTGCTTAAATTACACCAGTTATATGCTAAGAAGAGCAAGTGTTCCTTTGGACAGACATATTGAATACCTAGGGCATGTCATCAGTAGAAATGGAGTGGTAACAAAGCAAGATAGAAGCTATGAAAGAGTGACTTAGACCAGTTAATATAAAGGGGCTTAGAGGATTCTTAGGGTTGACTAGTTACTAAAAGAAATTCATCAAGAATTATGCAGTTATCAGCAAACCTCTAACTAAGCTAATCAAGAAAGACATTTATTGTGGAGTGAGAAGGCAACTATGGGTTGTAGCCTTTGATAAGCTCAAGATAGCTATGACTCAGTGTGACACCACAATTTCGGGTTGTTCATTGATTCTGGGTAAATCACTATTCTGAGTTCTAGAAATAGCTTATGAATGGACTGTGACAGGTGTGACTGTCAGGGGCATGGTTCGCAGATAGACCACGACCATGGTGAGCAGTCAGTCACGGGCGTGACCACTAAGAAATCACGATCCTGACCGTTAGTGAGCCACGAGCATTGTTGCCAGGCAACCACTGGCGTGGAGGAAAGTCAGCCATATACATGGTGGATTGTTTATAAAAGCAGAGTCACTACCTGAAAATTCAAAATTACAGAAACCCCAAAACATAGAACTTCCTTGACGATCGCGATTGATTTCAGGCAGAGGGGAGGACTAAGTTGATCGTTACCAGATCAATAGGACATGCTTAAAGATCATGAAGAAAGCATTAGAACGTCATACATGATTGAGCTCTAGGGAGGCTGCTTCAGATCAGACTCATCCGGGAAAGCTTTTCAGAGGTAGGGGTTAGGATTACTTTTTTGCTTTAAGCATATAACTGTGATTAGATTCTCAGAAATCCAATGTTTGGATTTTCAGGACTCTATAATAGTGTGTGATCTACTGTACATATGTTAGGTTTGGAGCCGGACTCCCAGGACTGTGTAGTAGCATGCGATATGCTGCACATATAGTAATTAATTTGAGTTTAAGCTCACATCAATGAACTGTGCATGTGATTCACAATTCATGTTTAGGAAAAGATTCAGGTTAGCTAGATTAGCTCCCATTATATGTTGGTCACCCACCCTTGGATTGCACATTCCCCCATCTTACATTCAGGTTCAGGCAGGACGTGACGAGTATGCCTTCAGTTGCTACTCTCACGGTATTCAGAGTGGTTTCATGGTGTGATCCACCATGAAGCCATCCACTCACAACTAGGGATGGCTGATGTTAGGATGATACCTACATAACCACATTGTCACATTACTAGATGTCAGTTCAGTTCTTCACGTTTAATGCTTAGTCACTTAGTGCTTATTGTTGACCCCATCTCTTTTCTACTTGTTCGATCAACTAGGAAACCTCCTGAGAAAATGTCGCCTAAGAGAGCAGCACGAGTAGTGACACCTGGACCGAGTGTCTTTGGGAGTCATAGAGAGAGGTACCTTGGAGGTCCTCGATTATCCCTTTTTATTGTTTTCTTCATGTTTTTTAGTTATGTTGATAGACTTATCTCTAGATGATGAGTTCCCCTGTTTGGGATGATTTTCATTGTTCTTTTAGTACTGGATTCGAGCATTTGATGTTATGTTTTTCATTCTCACTATTTTACTATGAGATGGGGTTATTCAAAGCAGTTATTTTCATGTATGTTATGCTATTTATGGGATGAGTGAACCCGCGAGTAATGCATGGGTCGAGCTGTTAGGTTCGATCGGGTCGTCTAGGGGCAGGTTTCACAACGAGAATGAGAGCCTTGTTGTTCTCTATTGTGTGACCGTGTTTGCTGGTATCGAGGCGTCATGAACCTTAAAGAGACCAGTGATCATGGGAGCTTAGTATTGAATAACTTGGGGAGATCTTTTTATGTGATTAGGCGTTTGTAAGTTGATTGTTTCTCTGCAATTTTGAAAAAAAGGGGGAGTCGGCCACGGACGTGGCGGAAAGTACGTCATGGGCATGGATAGTTGTGGATATTGGTCATGGCATGATGATGACTACGGGCGTGGTTCGTCAATAGATCACGGGCATGATGGGATGGAGAATCACGTGCGTGGTCAAATGTACAACATGAGCATGGTGATGCTAGTCACAGGGGTGACACGATGTAAGCAACGAGCGTGAACAAGGATACACCACATGCGTGGCGATATGTACACTAGGGGTGTGGTCAAGTTTTTAAATAGTTTTCACGTTTTCCAAGCAGGAGCATGTAGAGCAATTGAGGGCAGTTTTGGGTAGTTTGAGGAGGGAGCGATTGTACGTCAAGTTCTCTTAGTGCAAGTTCTAGTTAAGATAGGTGGTGTTTCTTGGGCACCTGATTAGTGATCGAGGCATTGAGGTGGTCCCGAAGAAGGTGGAGGCTATAGTGAATTGGTCACCACCTAGAAGGGTGGCTGAAGTGAGGAGTTTTTTGGGCATGGTCAGATACTATAGGAAGTATGTAGAGGGGTTCTCTAAGATAGCAGGACCACTCCACAAGCTAACCAGGAAAGACTTGTCATTGGTTTGGAGTAAGGCCTATCACAAAATTTTCGAGGAGCTGAAGAAGAGGCTCACCATTGTCCCAGTACTCACCTTGCTGGTTGTTGGGGGTGAGTATGTGATATACACATATGCCTTGTATTTGAGGCTAGGCTGCATTCTGATGCGGGATGGCAGAGTGGTGGCTTATGCATCTCGCCAGCTGAAAGGGCATGAGAGAAACTACCCAGTTCACGACTTGAAGCTGGCGGCAGTGGTTTTTGTATTGAAGCTGTGGAGACATTACTTGTATGGTGACACTTTTAGGATCAAGACTGATCACAAGAGTCTCAAGTACTTGATGGAGAAGAAGGAGTTGAATAGCAAACAAAGGCATTGGGTAGAGCTGTTTAAGGACTATGACTGCGTGATTGATTACCACCCAGGGAAGGCTAATGTAGTGGTTGATGTACTGAGCAGAAAGGAGAGATTGAATGAGTTGGTTGAGATTTAGAGCATGGGAATTGTGTTGGAAGTCGACCCGGACAGGGGATTACTGGAGAGACTAGTGATGCGACCCTTAATACAGGATCGAATTTTCGAGGCTCAGCTAACAGATGAGCTAGTTATGGAGGCACAACTGCTAGTGTTGGCCGGCAAGGCTACACCTTACACTTGGAAGGAAGGCTTTATGCATTTCCAAGAAAGGATTTATGTACCTATTGGATCCAAACCGAGGGAGGACATTTTCGATGAGGTACATTCATCTGCATCTGCCATGCACCCGAGTGAGACATAGATGTACATGAACTTCGACCTCACTACTAGTGATCGGGCATGAAGAAATAGGTGGTGGATACAACCTAGGAAAATTATTTTCAAATGAACCGAGACCATACATAAAACCATGCCTGTTTTAGCTTCTTAACAACCTAGGGAAATTCATTGGGGGTGGATACAACATACATTCTACTGCAACATAGAACAAAATAGTGGAAGGTAGCAATCCATATGTAACATATTTATGAGTCCCTAGTTTACTAGTTTCTGGCAAAATGTAAGGTTGTTTGAAAATGACATCCTAGGAATCAAGACATCCACAAATAAAATAAGAACACTAAACATGTATTCACTAAAATCCACAAGCTAAACTCAAGTGGGAGTTTCGAAAAGTAAGAACAATAATTCACCACAATTGATCACAGGTTAAGTACCCAAACATTTATAAATACCCTAATTCACCCCACACTTAATCAAGACATTGTCCTCAATGGACCAAACAATCAAGGGAGAAAGGGTCAGAAAATATGGTACTAACTTTGATATCGTGAGAGTGAGCCAATATAGGCCAACGCTCCATTCGAATGACAAGTGAGATCGAAACTTCATTTGAATATGAAAAGAGTCATATAGCCATAGAGAAACGAAAGAAGAAAAAGAAGAAATGCTATTGTCAATTTGTTACATCAATCCATAGCAAAAAATAAATAAAAACACAAACTCACAAAAATCCTAGAAATTGATAAGGCCCTCTACTACGTATCCATGTCATGCTTTGAAGACGGTGGATGATACTGGAACGGTGCATCAAGAGGGAATTCTGGGTGAGTGAAGGCATAGTAGCTTTGCTGCTCCCGAAAGGCGTAGTCCTGATAGGCATAACCTGCATCAAAATGATGATCTACATGAGTCCGTAGGTCATCCATATGTTCCGAGCGAGCGGCAATACTCTCATGCAAATCCGGATCCTACCAAGCCTGGCGAGCATTCTATCCCCCCCCCCCCAAAGAAGAGCCCTTACTAACAGTAGTGTCCTTCTCCAGTCTAGGAGGGCAACGATCAACAAAAAAGTCCAAAATACCGGACACCTTGAGCAAAGAGCCAGTGAGGCGCACTGGAACAACTTGAGGAGTAATGGAGAGAACTCCTAAAGCAGCCTGGCACCTCAAACTCCTTACCAAGTGTGTGATGTAAGATCTACCAAACAGCTTGTTCATGATGTACAACAAGAAGAGATCGCGGGAGGTGCAGGCACCACCCGAGCTCCCCCTGTTGGGTGATGGTGGCACAGAGGAAATGGTGTAAAATTCAGACCATTGGTAGGTCAATCACTACTACCTAGACTTGTTGGAGTTGTAGTAGCTCTGTCTCTCGCTCTTCAAGTTCTTCAGAGTCTGAAAATGAGCAATCTCATGCCAAAACCTGTCGTGGTCCATGTTAGTAGAACTAGTGAGAACGATTAATGGTGGACCGGTGGCCAACTCATCGGCGGTGTAGAAGCCGAGATGGATACCAAACTCATTCAAAGACCAGGAATATTCAACTCCACTACAATGAAACTTGGTTACACCAGGGTGAGTGGGGTTGGAGTTTGGTGTATACGCAATAGTTGAGATGACTTCCTTAGTGGCCCACTCTTGATCATCCTCCTTCACGTAAAACAAGGTTCTCATACCCACATTGCGAACAATAGTTGCCAATAAGTCTCCCAATCCTATTCTACCCAATATAGTCTAGTCGACCCATCCAGAGGCAGTGATGCCCTTCTGTGCAATCTCCTCTCAAGCCTTCTTATCTTTCTTGTCTGTTAAAGTAAAACACTTTTGCTCTGACCGAGTTTAGGAGACCAGGCACCTAAAATGAGTTGCTCACACTGTGACCTCTCTTACTGTTAGTAGCCATCCTACAAGAAAGAAAACAAAAGGAGATAATCCTTGGAGATTCAACTTAAAGACCTTGTCAAGATAAGACCATTTGCACCAGTTATTACACGCGTTCCAAACCCAAAACCAAACCAAAAGGCTCAAGCAAATCAATTCGGATAACCCCACACTTAAGTAGCATGATATAGTTAAAATGACAAACTGTAAACACTTAGGTACATGGCACACAAGACAAGCGTCCTCATCATCATTACAACATCCTAAGAAGTCATACAACAAAAACAATTCACTCGACAAGAGCTACTTAATCAAAAACCCCAACTTAAGGGAGGGATATCACCAAAAGAGTTTATAAGCACAATTGACATAGTTAACGGTAAGCAATCTAGTTAAAATTAGTTCAGCAATCCTACCATATCATCAATTTCAGTAAGGCAAGGCCAATTGCACAAAATCACAAACATATAAAATTAGGGTTCATAGGTGCAACCTAGATGCGAAATTTCATAATTGAGAGAAAAATTATGGTCCAAACATACCCAAATTCATTATACAAGATCACTAAGGTACCAACTGCAAATATCCAAATTCAATTTCTGAAAAGCACAAATTCAAAATTCTAGGGTTATTAAGGATAATCCTCAATTTCAACTAATCTGCCAATAGAGTTCAAATTTGGCCCAAAGATTACAAAGATATGCCAAAGAGCGAGTTAGAGAATGATTGTACCTTGTTTGTGACCTTAAAATTGACTGAAAATGAGATGGAAAGGAGGAGCTCGAGCTTTGTACTTCAATGGAGGAAATTCCTTCCTTCCTTCTTCAATGGTGGATGGAGAAGAAAGAAGATAAAGTAGAGAGGAAGGAGGGGGGAGTGTTGGTGGGTTGTGGAGGAGAAGAGGATGGTGAGTTGGGCGGAAAATGAAATGCGGATGTGGTGTTTTATGTAGGTCGTCTGAATGGTGGGGATCGAGGAGGAAAATAATGACAATAATCGGGGAAGGAGATCACTGACCTTGATGAATAACATGACTCGTTCTTAAAGGATACGGCATTTGTTCATAGAAATGAATCGAGACCATACCTGAACATCCCAAAATAATTTTCAACATCAGGACTTTACTGACTTGATACTAGACACGCCACAAGACTCAATATTTGAAAAATTAAAGAAAATAAAAGACTCAAAACTTGGATTGCCTCATCAGAAGCTCTCGTTTTACGTCTTGAGCTTGACACCTCAAGTCTACGGTTTGGCTGGTTTAGGTTTACCCCCAATCACTTGAGGGTCTAGGATCGTTTCCTTGACCGCTCCGAGGAATTCTTTTGTAACATACAGCTTTAGACGATGCCCATTCACCTTGAAAGGTTCCTTATCATGGTGAATGACTTCCACAACTTCATGAGGAAAAATTTGTGTGACGGTGAACAGTCCAGACAAACAGGATCTCAACGTCTTTGGAAAGAGATGAAGGTGGGAACTATAAAGGAGGATTTAATCTCCAGCTTTGAATTCTTTGACCCCCTTCAACTTCGAATCATGGATCTGGTTGGTGCGTTCTTTATACAGTTTAGAGTTCTCATAAGCTCGATTGCAACACTAGGATCCAAGTTAAGTGTTCTAAAAGCCCACGAAGCACGATGTTCGAGTTCTACAGGAAAATGACAAGCTTTCCATAATACCAGAGCGTGATTGCCTTTTCTAAGATTTGTTTTAATTTCCTATTTGTCACCTCGACTTGACCACTCGTCTGAGTGTGGTAAGTCATGGCGACACGATGAGTAACACTATACTTAGCAAACACCCTATGAAATTGACCACGGACATGAGTTCCTTGGTCACTTATAATCGTTCTAGGTGTACCAAATATATAAAACAGCTTCTTTAAGAACTTCCCAACTCCCCTAGCATCCTTAGTGGGGAGAGCTTGAGCTTCTGCCCACTTTGATACATAATCCACAGCTACTAGGATATATTTGTTCTTTTAAGATGCATGGAAATTTCCCATAAAGTCAATCCTATATATATATATATATAAAATCTCTTCAAGCACATTCACAGTTTTAGGCATTTCATCACGTTTAGAGAGCTTATATGCTCATTAGCATTAATCGCATGCGCTGATGAAATCCTGAGAGTCCCAAAACATGGTATGCCAAAAGAAACCGACAGTGAGAATTTTTCTGAGCTTTTCGATTTGCACCGTGATGTCCACCAGGTGGTCCCGAATGACAATCAGTATGAAGTCGTGAGGTTCGCTGAGAGTGAGACGTCGACAAATGATGTTGTCGAAGCTGATTCGGAAAAGATATGGATCGTCCTATTAAAACTTCTTGATGTCTTGAAGAAAATTCCTTCGATCGTGCCGAGAAAGGTCGTCCCAAATCTCTCCACAAGAATGATAGTTAGAGAAGTCAACAAAACAAGGTCCTTCGGCTTCGGAAATCATGATGGCATTTAGGTGTTCTTAGGGGAACGTTTCTCTAATTTCGAAAGATGTAGCTGGCCCCTCTAGGCAAGAGAAATTATCACCAACAACATTCTTTAGGCCCTTTTATCTCTAATTCCGATGTCAAATTCTTGAAGTGGAAGCACCCAATTAATCGGTCTTGGTTTGGCGTCTAGTTTGCTCATGAGGTAGTTAATAGTCGTATGAACGGTGAAGAAAACCACATGAGATAGCAAAAGATAAAATCTGAATTTGTCAAAAGCATAAACCCAACCCTAAACCCTAAACTCCTTTTCTATAGTGGTGTTATTTCTCTTAGCCTCATTTAGAGTTCTTTTGGCATAATAGATGGGTCGAAAGCGCTTCTCAATTCTCTATCCCTGGACTACCCCAACTACAAAATCACTCGCATCGCACATAAGATCCAATTGGAGGTCCCATTGTGGTGTTATAAGGATAGGAGCGGTGATCAGTTTAAACTTTAGAGCCACAAATACTTGGTGACATGCATCATCAAAATGGAAGGGAACATCCTTTTCAAGCAGGAGAGTAATTGGTAGTGCAATCTTGGAGAAATCTGTTATGAACCTCCTATAGACCCATGCATGTCCTAGTAAACTTCTAACTAACTTCACTAATGTAGGAGGAGGAAGGTGGCCTATGGTATCAATCTTGGAGGGATCAACTGCAACCCCTTTCTTTGAAATCTTGTGCCCAAGCATAAGTCTCTCTCTCACCATGAAATAACTCTTCTCCCAACTAAGAGCTAGATTTGTCTTTTAACATGTCTCAAGCACTCTCTCCAAGTTGTTGGCGTATTGCAGAGACCAAAAGGGATCTTGCGATAGGAAAATGTATCGAAAGGACATGTAAACATTTTTTTCTCTTGATCTTCTAGTGCGATAGGAATCTGGAAGTATCCTTACATCCCTTTCATAAAGCGAAAATACTCATGGCCTACCATACGCTCAAGCATTTGATCAATAAAAGAAAAAGGAAAGTGGTCCTTCCTAGTAGCATCATTCAACCACCTGTAATCAATGCACACTCTCCACCTGTTGACAGTTCTAGAACTAATGAGTTCCCCCGCAATATTAGGAACTACAGTTATTCCATCCTTATTTGTTACATAATGCACTGGACTAACCAATTTGCTATCTGAAATGGGGTACATAATTAATGCATCCAGAAGTTTGAGGATTTCCTTTCGAACTACCTCTATCAGAGGGGGTTAAGGTGTTTCTTAGGTTGGCCAACTGGTTTTTTCTCTTCTTCGAGATAGATATGATGCTTGCAGTAGGTGGGGCTGATCTACTTGATATCGGTCACCTTCCAAGCAATCGCACGCTTATGCTTCTTAAGTAGGGTGACAAGGCTAGACTTTTGTGATGGAGTGAGGTCTGAGTTTATGATGACTAGAAGTTAAGACCCTTCCTACAAGAATGCATACTTTAAGTTAGGAGGAAGCTCGTTAAGCTCCAATTTTGGTGGCTCTTCATAGGAAGTCTTAAATTTAGAATCAGACGCCTCCAAATTTGGTTGTTCAAGGTCTAGTTTGCCTTCGGCCATGGACATAGTTATAGCAGCTTCTTCAACATCTAGCATAGTACTTGCACACTAGAAACTATATACTTCTCTAGAGTGTCATCCCCTACTAGGTTAGTGTAAACAGTAGTAGAAAGAGAGGTTAAGTTTCATCAAAACATATGTCATCATAGGCTACGGATAATATTCCAGCAGAACTTGACCGAAAAGTCGCATTCTCTAAGCCGACGCTAAGAGTGATGGTACCATTACTAATATCAATAAAAATCTTAACAATATTGAGGAATGGTCTACCTAAGATCAAAGCCACGTTAGCATGGATGTCTATTAAAACAAAGTATGTCATGAAAGTGTATTTACCCACAGTTAAAATCACATCTTCCAAAACACCCTAGGAACAGTTGTTGATTTATCAGCTAGTTTAATAATCATGCGTGTTGGCTTAAATCTAGCAATCCTAATTTAAAAGCTAAGGTATAGGACATCATATTGATACTAGCTCCAGTATCAGTCAATCCATTACTAATTTGACTATCGCCAATTTTACAAGGAAGAGTGAACGGACATGTATCGCCACATTCACGTGGTAGGGTGCCGAATGATATCTTTGAGGCCACTTCCTCGTTCAACTATATCATCTCCTTCTCATCAAGAGTTAACAATTCTGGAAGCTTCCTCTTTTAGGTTACCAAATATTTCATAAACTTGGCATAATCACTTCAACAAATCCTAAAAATAGTTCCAAGCACCTAGTCGCATGCAAGCCTTCATGTGACTAAGCTAGTCGTAGGAAAATCATACCTGGTCGCAGGCAGACTGTGACAAAGCCTTACCTGCGACAAAGTTAGTTGCGGGTTGCCCACGACAAAAGTAGGCATGCGAAAAAAATAATTACATAATTAAATTAATTTTATATATATTAATATATTAAGTCGACTTTATGACGGGCGAACTACAACAATTAAATAGCATGCGACTGAGAGAGTGGCGGGCCGCGTGCGATAATTGTGACCTGCGATAAAGAGGGAAATCTTTAAATATGCCATTCTTTTCTTTTTCATAACTGTTCTCCAATTATTTTCCACTTAACTCATTCCTCTTCCTCTGAAATTCAAGCTATACTTCAAATCTATTGAAGTTCAGGCTAAATCTCCTATCAAGTTTTATCCCGCCGACAACATCAAAATCCACTTTTCTTCTCTTATTAATTTCTTCTTTTAATCACATTCCTTAATTTTCTCATTTCTATTCTTTTTCTTTTTTTTCATAATTTCCATTTCTTCAGTCAACCAAAGAAATCCATTTACTTTTGATGGCAAGAAGATAATTTCTATAATTTGATAAAGAAATAATTAATTGGATTTCTAATTCTTCATTGTCTAACCATTTGGAAGGAGATTGATAATCTTCATTGGAGGATCTTGTAGCTTCTTCCCGCTTCTAGTTCTAATTATGCCCATGTCCTCTTGCTTACATGGATTTTGGACTGTTATACTTGTTATCCCATTTGACTTTTCTGTGAAGAGTCTATTGAATGCTCTAAATTTTTATTCCAAGTTCCTAATTGATGCATCTGTTGCATTAAGACGTGCTTGATTTTGTGCTTAAGTAGCTATACTTACAGCTAAGAATTTCTCCAAGATTAGGTATATGGAGGATTTTTATAGTTGAGGTGCATAACCTGGGGTTCCTGGTTAGATAAATAGGTGATTTGACCTTTCACCATATCTCTCATTGGTATACCTCTGTTGATTCTGATGGTGGAAATGGTTCTGTTGTGGATTCTATTTATTATTCCCTGAGTGACTCTGTTACCCTCTGTCGTAGCTGCTGATAATTACATTGATTCATTTAGGTGTTTTGGCCATGTAGTTGATAATTATTTTGATTCTTGTATGTGTTCTAGCCTTGCTGCTGATAATTATCCTGATTTTATAGGTGTTCTGCCCTTATTGTTGATAATTACCTTGATTCTTGTAGGTGTTCTGCCTTTTTTGTTGATAATTACTCTGGTTTTTATTATAGTCCGGACCTTGCTGATGATAATTATTTTCGTTCTACCCACCTACATAATCAATCTGTTCTTGATTCACTCTTGGCTCACAATCGGCCATACAGTTTGAAATATCATGATCAGTTCCTCCACAGTCTTCACAAGCATAAAAACAAGCTGCATGTGCATTTTCTGGCTTGTTGGAGGGTTGGTTCCTTAACTGAGCTAGCTCAAAACCATCCATGTTCTTGGCTAGTAGTTGCATCTGATCACGCAATTGAGCTTGTTGAAACTCACTAGTACACGAGTCGACTTCATCTACAAGCTATTTGTACCTCACTTGTTGAACTTGATTTCTAGGTACATTTAGCTCAATGTCAATTGGATTTGGTGAGAACAAGGGTCCTTGTCTTCTAAGTGTAGGCCCTGTAAGCTTCAAGGGTTTGAGTTGGTGTCTGGTCTGAATGATTTCCCAGTATAGACATACTGAAATCCTTTTACTTGTTATAGTTCAAGCCACATATGAAAGTCTTGAATTTGGTATGCACATCAAAGTCATGGTGAGGGCAAGAACGAAGGAGACTTTGGAACCTGTGCCAAGCATCTAGAAAGTCTCATTAGAAGGACTCTAAAAATGAGTGATTCTAGCCTTCAAAGCTTCTATTCTAGATGGAGAGACGAATTCTTCTAGAAGCTCTGCAAACCAATCCATCCCAAGTAGTGAAGTGTCCTGCTTGATGCTCATACAACCATTCCAATGCATCCTCTTTAAGAGAAAATCCAAATAGGGTAAGTTTGAGGTCATCGATATTCACTCCTCGTGCTTTTCTCGTCTCAGCTAGATGAACAAAATCTTGGAGATGAGCATTTGGATCTTCATCTGGTAACCCAGATAGTGCACGTGTTTGAATTACGTTAATTAGCGACACTGGAGTTTGAAGAGCTTGTTCTCTCCTGATTAGAGATCGAATACTTGAAGCAGCTCCTCCAACAGTGGCTCGGCCATAGTCTTGCAATGGCATATCTTGAGGAACAAGAATAAACTGATCATTATTATCTTCATTGCAGAGCTCATCCTTATGATTGTGGGTTTTTTTGTTCTTGTTTTGATTATTCTTGTTGTAGTCGTTGTTGTGGTTGTCGTTCTCATCCTCATTGTCGTTCAATCCCTTATTGCTATTTGAGATTGCCAGTATCCATCTCGATTTCTTCTTGGTCCTCCTCGCTAACAACTGTAGGGGAAAGAATCGAAAGGAAGCTCTAGAACTACCTTCTTGTGAGACTTGAGAGCAAGATAAGCGTATGAAGTTGTCTCTTTTTCAGCTAGTCGTGTACTTATTCGGGGAGATGTTAAGCCTGTAATTTTGTCAGCACAACAAAAAACAAAAATACCGAATAATATAAAAATGTAGGAGGAAAGAGATGATAAGAAAAGTGAGAGGATAGCTGACAATCAAAATCTTTGCTAAAATTAATAAAAGTCCACAGCAACGGCGCCAATTTGACGAGCAAATTTCACCCCGCCTTTCAAATACCCACTCGAATTAACTAATGGAATCGTTTATTTTCCTAGGGTCTTTTTTAGTCTTCTTACTCAATTTAAATGTGCTAACTAGACCAAGTAAAAATGATTTGTTGGTTGTTTTGTGTTGTAGTATCCAATTATCAACTAAAGATTCAAATTTAAAGAAAGCAAATGTAATTAATAAAGTTTCAAAGATTGGATGAAGGTTGCTTGGACTCGAATCCACTAAAGCTAGCAATGCATGGATGAAATGATATGCAATCTCAATGAATCTATAATAGTCTTAGATCTCTCTCACGACTCTAAGGATCTATTCTACTTAACCGTATACTCCTCTCTCGAGCTAATCTACACCCAATAAGAACGCACTAAAGATGTACGATGATATGCTACAACTAGAATGTTGCAAAAAGCCTAGGCGATCCATTCTTCTCTCGAGATAATAGAGAATCTAGAGTTCTTCCGAAGTGTTATATCAATTAACATTCCTCTAGGACCGACTAATTGATAACAAAGATTCAATTCAGGTGTTCAAGCGAAATTGAATATGAAATTTAGGTTTAGCAAGAATACACGATAATCCTGAATAACATCGATAGAAATACCAAGGCTTTAAAAAACCATCATCCATGAAAAAAGCTAAGCTATCTAATCCAAGGAACACGTAAAGTTTATCCGCTCATGGTTTCACAAACAAGAAAGCACGAAGAAAGTAAAATAACCCGAGAAGAAGACATCTTTCGTCGAGGAATCTCTGTCTTATCGCTGATTTCGATATGTCTCTTATCGTTGATGAAATCGTGCTTCAATCGCTCTCTGGAACTCTTTCTCTCTAAACACTAGAAAATATGCCTAGAATAATATGTGTCTCGTCAAAAGGCTCTCTCGGGTATTTATATGATCTGTTCCCAATTGGAGAAGGAAAAAGGTTGACAAAATCCGCCTGGAGGAAGGACACGTACTGTTATTAAAGGAAATGCCATGTTCCTGAAGGACATGTCATGTTCCTAAATGACACGATCGTGTTCCCTCAAAAATCCTTCTCGGCCGTAAGCTCCAGAAGAAAGGACACGGACACGTCGTGTTCTTCTTCCTTTTCAGCACCTTTTCATTCTAAGCAACTCTAATTAACCATTATGGTTCCAGCTCGTCCCCAAGTGTTGTACATCACCTGAAATGCACCAAAATTTTCCAAACAACGTAACACGGTCCCTAGGTGCCAAGAGAAACTAAACATGCGCTCAAAGTCCTAAATTTGAACACATTTAGACACAGAAAAATGTAGTTTAAGACAAGAATGCATGTGTCAATAATCAAGCACATCAAACATCCAGAAGAAGGGATTGGTGAAACTAAACAAGGTGGATGATGCCCTGTCCAGGAAATATGAAGAGGCATCTCAGCTACCTTACTTGAGTGGATGTTGGAAATTTAGGACAGTTACAAGGAGGATGAGGCCGTGCAAGCACTAATAGTGGAACACTCCATAAGAACCGAAGGACATTCACTCTACTCTTACTCCCATGGCCTGATCAAGTACAAGGGCTTCTTATTTGTAGGAGGCACTGATGACCTCAGAAGATATTTGGTAGAGTTGTTCCACTTTTCACCCATTGGGGCTCAGTCTGGGGTACATGCTACCAACCAATGCTTGAAGAGATATTTTTATTAGCCAGTCATGAAGAGAATGATCACTCATTGGATATCAAACTGCCCCATATGCCAGTAGTGCTAAGCAGAGAGTGTTCCATACCCAAAGTTGCTCCAACCTCTACCAATTCCTGAGCAAGCTTGGACGCATATCTTGATGGACTTTATTGAAGGGCTATGTAGGTCCAAGCACAAAGAAGTTATCTGTGTTGTGGTGGATAGGCTCGCCAAATATGGCCATTTCATACCATTGAGGTACCCATACACAATAGTCACCATTGCTCAGACATTCATGGAGAACATCTTCAAGTTGCGTGGTATGCCCTCAACTATTGTATTAAACTAGTGCTTTTTGGATGCGATTTTCACTAGTGCTTTTTGGAATGAGATGCTCAAACTAGACGAGGCTAAGCTACACCACTTTACCACCTACTATCGACAAACATATAGAAAAACTGAGAGATTGAATAGGTGTTTGGAAGACTACTTAAAGTGCATGGCATATGGAGTTCCAAAGAAATGGCAACAACGGCTGCCAAAGTTAGAATGGTAGTCTAATCTCAATTATAACAACAGCCTCAAACACACTCCTTTTGAGGCCTTATATGGGTATCCTCCATCACTTTTTGACTTACAGAATCCCATAGCCACTTCCATTGCAGCTGTGAAAGATAAGTTGTAGCACCAACACCAGTTCATTGATAAGTTAGCTTAGCCAGAGCGCATAATAGGCAGAAGCAGCAAGCAGACAAAGACCAATATGAGAGAGAGTTTTAGGTGGAAGAGAAAGTGTACCTGAAGCTACATCCTTATAAGCATAAATCGGTGGCTCAGAGGAACAATCCCAAGTTGGAACCACGTTTTTATGACCCCTTCACCATACTATAGAAGATTGGGGAAGTATCTTATGAGTTACAGTTACCTGCAAGTGCTACAACCCATCCTGTGTTTCATATCTTTCTTTTGAAGAAGGTTGTGGGAAACACAACAATAGTCAGCTTAACCTTGCCAAACTTGGATGGAAATGGAGTAATGAAGCAACTATCAGTAGCTATCCTAGCTAGAAGGTTCATCAACAAGGGTAATCAAGTGGTGACTTAAGTTTTGATGCATTGGGCACACCAGAGTGAAGCTGTTGCAAGTTGAAAAGAGCAATTCTCAGAGTTTAAGGATGCATGAATCGCCTTGGAACAACTTAAGTTTAACAGGAAGAGATTGTAATGCCAGGGATGAAGTTGTAGTTAATTTAAGTTTAATGATTATTTTGCTATTTACCTAAAGTGGGGAAACTTGTAATTAACCCGTTAGTGTCAGTTTCACTATTGAAGCCGTTAGGCTATCTTGTCTTATTTGTTTGCTATTTAAAGAAGCTATCAAGAACTCAGAAAGGTAATTAATGAATCAAAATATAGTTGTTGCTACAATTATATCTCCCTTTTCCCTCTCTACTCCCTCTTCCCTTCTCATCTACTCCCTTTATTCTCTAAAATCGTCGGAACCCTAGCAAGGGGCATTACAAAGATCAATGCGGTTCATAAGAAGAGAAATCAGAGTAGGGGGTCATACCTGCCATGCCTGTGAGGTTCGTAGCTGGGTATATCAGAATTTTCAACGATATCAAGGTTGCATGTGATGGCATAACTCATTGATGATTTTGGGAGGAAAGTATCAATAACCGATTTATCCACCGTCATCGGAATTTTAGGAGGAGCTATAGCTCTATCCATGCAAAAATATATCTATTTGGAAAGCTTGATTTAGTTCTCAACTGATATTACGAAATCCTATGTTGTTGTCATAAAAAAAGGTAAAAGATGAAGGACATGTTGTATTGTAATCGCATGTTTCAAAAAAGAAGAAGAAGAAGAGCTTAGGATCAATAATGGCGTTTGCGTTGGGAGGACAAGTAGGGAATGGATGGCGACCATGGTGTTAGGCAGAAGAGAAGAGAAAGATAGAAAATATTTTAGTTTTAATTTTCCTTTTTAGGGTTTAATGTTCAAAACAGTTTTCCTTTAGCGGGATTATAAATTCGGTAGAGCCAAAAATTGCTTTAACTCTTCGAACTTACTCCTTTGATGCGTAAATTTGGAATCATCTCGAGAAATTACATTCCAAGGCTAGCTCCTCTAGTCTCTTAGAAATTGAGTATGAGATTGCTAAGATGACAAAAGGAGATCAAGATATTTACACTTTTTATACTACAACTCTTGATTTATACACTGAGCAGGATCTTCTTTATATGAATATGCTTTCAAGTTAGGCGAGCGAGGAAGTTTTAGAAAAACGTCGTCACATATATATCTTACAGTTTCTCATGAAGCTTTAACCTGAATTTGAAGCAGTTCGCTCTCATGCTATTCTGCAGAATGTAACGGATATGGAGGATATCCTCCGTCGTTTGATGTGTGTGGAAACTCGATTGAACACAAAAGCACAACTTGATAACCCGCTTTTTGTAGCCAATGCGGGAACGGGTTTTACTGCGGAACATCGTCCCCAATTATAAGGATCTCGGCCCTCTCTCGTATTTATTGGGTCTTGAAATTCTTCGACAGTCAACTGGTATATTTATGTCACAACATAAATATATCCTTGACCTTCTTGATATGGCTGGTTTCTCTGAGTGCACCCCCATTTCGACATCCATGGAGCTTAAGCTTAGTCATCTCGATTATATTGGCAAATAGTGGGAAATTTAGTTTATCATACTTCTACCCGGCTAAATATATCTTATGTTGCCCATGTGGTGATTCAGTTTATGTCAACTTCTCATAGTTCTCATTTGCAAGCCGAGCATCGCATCTTGGTTATTTGCACCACACTCTGAACATTTGAGTTCTTCTTCCTTCCAAGGGATCTTGTGATATTACCGCCTTTGTCGATGCTAATCATGCTAGTTGTTTGGACACTCGAAGTTCTACCTCTTGTTGGTGTGTTATGCTTAACAATGCATGTGTTGCATGGCGTTGTAACGAGCAGGACCGTGTCTCAAAGTCCTCTACGGAAGCGGAGTACCGGTCCATGTCTGATGTTTTGTTCCGAGATTGTATGATTGTCTTGCCTTGTGGTGGAACTTGGTGGTGTGAGTACTCGCTCTTCTCATCTTTATGGTAACAACATGAGTTCTCTTCAAATTACTGAGAATCTTATGTGCCATGATTGCACCCAACACTTCAAGGCACATGTTCACTTTGTCCGCGAGCTTGTTGATGATTCTCTGGTGAAGCTGCTCTAGATTTGGACTGAAGATTAGGTTGCTGATATTCTTACTAAGTCAGTTTCGGCGAGCCGTCATTGGTATCTTGCTAGCAAATTAATGTGTCAGAAACTCCATCAATTTGAAGGGGTAGGGTGTTAATGTACCTGTATTTGGGTCTATTTTGGGTCTATTGTAGTTTGGGTTTGGGTCTATTGTAGTTTGGGCCATTTTGTAGTCACTGTTGGGCAGCCATGTTTGGCTGACTTGTGAGCCAATGAGTATAGGCATGTAATGTTGATTGAGCTATGCTATATATTCAGTGCATACTCATCCAACTAAAGGTATCTTGTATAAGTTATATTCGGTCCCTCTTTAGTAATAAGACTGTAACATTCCAGCCTGATCATACCAAAAGTACCAACTAAATTAATGCGGTACAAGGTAATGTACAGATGCAAGAATGGTTATACACATAAATTTATATATATCTACACAGATATTGATATATATCTACATAAAAAGAATCTACATTCATGCATGCATTCACTCATCTAGCCATGCACTACCATACAAAAAAAGAAGTATATGTGGCAAGTGCAGGGAGATTACACCCATGCATGCATGGGAACACCTCCTTAGATGTGTGGCATGTCCAGATATATATAATACAAACAAAGAATGTATGGATAAGTTAAAGTAGTTAGTTTCATTATTTTTAGGCGTGTAGCAGTAGTGCATCCCCAATCCCCATTATAAATAGTACGTTACCCATTAATTCGTAAGGCGAACAATTGGGAGGTAGGAAACTTAAAAAGAGGAAATATAGAAGAAGCCTGTGACTTATACCTAGTTCATAATTCAAATCCTTTGAATTACGTACGATCTCAACTCGGAAGTTACTACCGGATTTCTCAAGGATTATTTCTGGGGAGGGTCTCCTGCGTATCCGACCGGGTTAGACGTTCCATTATGAGTTTATTATTTTTAAGGCTATATGCATGATAGGGTAATGCCCGTTTAATCTTAAGATTTTATATGCTTCTTTACCGTATTTATTACTTAATATGATACACGTTCTGTTACTTTGTTGATATATCTGATTTAATATATGTGTTAATATGAGCAGTAGCTATTACTGATTATTGAATAAATGCGTAATTGATTGATCACCTAGTTAGGGCCCGTATGCTGGCGATTGTGCATTTTTGCACTTCTGTTACACGGTGGGCCTTGGTAAGCGCCACAACTAACTATTGTCGTGGGCTTGATAAGCGCCACACTAACTCTACGTGGGCCATTTTCGTGCCACTAACTCTACGTGGGTCGTCAGCATATGTGAGCCGGGATCCCAAATAAAATATGAATATAAATTAGATTATAGAATTAGCCTTATGTGTTATATGTTGTATACTTTCTATATGAATATTTGTACCATAGAGTGACTAGGACGTAGATCCTCACTCAGTGATTAGCACTGACCCTTACTTTCCATTTCAGAGCGACAGTAGGTTTTACTGGGTCACACACTGCAACATGGTATCATCGAGCTCCGGGGTCGGTCATCATGGTGACGACGCTAGGTAGATATCGAAGATTGTGTCTTGATCCTCGTTTTGTATTTTAAAGTTTGTTTGAGACTCTTACTTCCATCATGTGCATATGTTATGAGTGGTTGTGTACTACTACAATGTGAGATATGGTTTTGTACAATATAGTGGCCGAGAGGGCAAGTATATGGTTACTCTGGTTCGAGCTTGTGAAGCTCGAGACTTCTGTTCTATATGTATATGTGTCCTGTTGGACTTCGGGTATAGTGTACTGTATTGTGAAAAGTCAATAAGTCATATATGACATCTTGAGCAGTTTTTGTTGACGAATTAGTTATTTGAGTACATATAAGCACAATCCTAGATTATCAGGAAGAAATTAATCGGATGGGTGTAAACATTAAATGATATATACGGTATAAGTAGTGTAGCACCCAATTCTTGCTTCGCTGTTTCATTTTAAAACGAATATGTTAGTAGTATGGGTGTTACATGGTAGTATCAGAGCCCGGTTGTCTTCTGCATTATAGGTATGCTACTTTCTCTCTTGGGGTGTCGCGAACCTCAAAAGAGGGGAGGTATTCCATACCCGTATTTGCACAAGTGATCGAGTGATTATGTGTTTTGTGATGCATTTTCAGCTGCACATAGGCATCATGATTTGGAAAGGATTTCAAAAAAAGGTTTTTGAAATTAAAGATTTTTCTGAATGAGGATCACTAAAGACCATTCTTCTTGCAGTGTGCACCAGAGTCTTGATCAGGGTGGAGGCATTCATACGAACCCACCTCGCGCAGTGTTAGATTATAAGAGAATGAAAGGTTATGGAGGGAAGGAATTTGATGGGGAAAGCACAGATCCACAAGTAGCTGTTGATTGGATTCGTGACATGAACGCGGCGTTTGACCAGCTGGAAGCCACATCGGACGAGCGGCTTCGCTACTGTGTTTTCTTGCTTCAAGGGCATGCTAGGACTTGGTGGGAGGCCACAACAGTGTATGAAGAAGATCCCTTCAGTTTGGGATGGGAGGAGTTCCAAATAAGATTCGATGTAGAATTTATCACTGATCAGTGGAAAGAGGAAAAGGCGATGGAATTCATGTCACTGAAGCATGGAGACCTAACAGTCCAAAAGTATCATATCGAATTTACTCAATTATCCAGATGGCACCATACCATTCCATTCGAGTGAAACACAATTCTGAAGAAGCGTTTTCTGGCAGGGCTTCGAACAAATATTCAGATAGGGATCTCCAGTTCTGACATGGCCAGCTGGAAGGATATTAAACAAGCTGCTCTAAGGGCCGAATATCTATACAACAAGGAAAGGAAGGAATGGGAAGAAAATAAGGAGGATCTAAAAAGAAAAGCGGTAAGTCAGAATGTGAGCTACTCTGGGCCGGGACCGATGGCAAAATGGGGACCAACTAGAATGTCTTATCAAAGACCTGTTCAGAATGTGTCACGACAGCAGACATCATACACACAAGCACCAGCAGTGATTTGTCAGCATTGTGGGAGGAGGCATTTGGGACATGCAGAATATTGAGAAGGGGGTGTTTTAGATGTGGGGATCAGAAACATCGACTCAATAACTGTCCGTTGGTGGTTGATCAAGCCCAATCTGAGGTATCGAATCAACAGAGTAACAGAGCTTCATCTGGCAGCGGGTTTAGAGGGAACCGAAGTAATAGCTATCAGGGGAGTATGCGCTTCCAAGGAGGAAGAGGTACGAGAGCAAATTCACGACCACTTGGTAATCGATCTCAACCCGCTGGTAATCAACAATCGGGAGGACAAGCTCAGGGCAGAGTATATGCCATGATGCGGGAGCAGGCTGAGTGGGCAACAGACGTGGTTACGGGTACGCTCTCTATCCTTGGACGTACCTTATATGCCTTATTTGATACTGGTTCTACACATTCTTTCATTTCCTGCCAATTTGCACTATTACTAAAAGTGGTACCTGAGGAGTTGGGGTATAGTTTTGAGGTTAGAACTCAGGTGGGGAAAACTGTGGAGATAAAATAAGTTATTCGGAACGTTTTCTTAAACATTGAAGGAGTTCCACTATCAGCAAATTTAATTTTGCTACCATTTGACGAGTTTGATGTAATCCTCGGAATGGACTGGTTAACTCAACATGGGGCGGTGCTGAATTGTCGAAGGAAGGAAGTTAAGATTAAACTTCCTGGAAAGAGGAAAATACAAACTAGATTGCTCTAGTGGGAACGTAATTCTCCCTAGGGTCTTTCTATTCTTATTACTCAAGTTGACAATCAAACTAAACCAAGTAACAGATTGAAATTGTTTTTGGATTGTTTTAAGTAACCAATTAACAACTAAGCATGCAATTAAAAGTAAAACAAATTTGAGAGATTGAGTTTCAGATAGGAATGGAGGTTGCTCGGATTCGAATCCACTAAAGCTAGCAATGTACAAATGAATGATTAATTATCTCGGTTATTCAGGTTATGACGGCTCGGCAATTTCTTAATGTAGTCTTAGATCACTATCGCGCCTCTAAGGATCTATTTCGTCTAACTGTAGATTCCTCTCTCGAGCTAATCTACACCTAAACAAAACACATTAATATGTTCGATGAAATGCCACAACGATAATCGTGCAAAGAGCCTAAACGATTCGCTCCTCTCTCGAGCTAACGAACAATCTAGGGTTCTTCCTAAGCGACCTATCAACCTATGTTCCTCTTGGACCCACAAATCAATGTCGATGACTCAATTAAGACGGCCATATAAAATTGAATCAGAAATTAGGTTTTAGGAAGAACGCATCATAAGTCTGAATGAACCTCAATAACAAATCAAATCATCCATACAAAAGCTTAGCTAAAGCTTCATCTCATCCGAACAACACAGAAAGTTTAGCTACTCATGGTTCGGGAATTAAGAAGGGAAAAAGAAATGAGAACAACCCGGAAAGATAACATGATCCGTCGAGAATTCCCAATCCTGTCGCCGATCTTCGCTCCGTTTCCAATTGATGATAACCTTTCGCTCCAATCGGTCTCCGACACTTTTTCTCTCTATAAAAGCTCTAAAATATGTGTAGAAATAATGATCTGGAACCCTCGCTCTCTCCAAGAGCTCGAAAAATATGTGTATAATGAAGTATATCTCGTCCACGGGGGTCTCGGGGGTATTTATAGGCTTCTGGACCAAGTTGGAGAAGGAAAATGACTTGAAAACCCATCTGGGGGTGGGACACGGCGTGCTCCATATGGAACACGCCGTGTGCTATGAACACGGCCGTGTTCCTGGCCGTGTTCGGCCCTTGTAACTTTCTCGGGCAATTTCAGCGGAGGAACACGCCGTGTTCCTTCATTGTACGGAATTTAACCATAGTGTCAACATCAAAGTTGTAGACAATCGAATTATCTTTCCATTGCTGCTGACCTTGCATCAATTGGACTTCTGAGTGATGAGTTATGCTCAAAATGCTAAACAGTGACGCTTTCTTACCAAGTCGAACGCTTTGAGCTGTTCCGGCCTCCCCGTCATGTCTTGGTTTATCTCTAAACGTCATATGACACCTGAAATATAGCAAAAACATACCAAACATCATAATACGGCCCCGAGGGGCAAGAGAACCAAACATGTACTCAAAACCCAAATTTAAATACATTTCAACACACAAAAATATAGTTTATAACTAGAAAAGGTGTGCCGAAAATACATCACATCACTTGGCATTGCTATAATTTTATACAGTCCAATTGGTTGTGCCTTCTGTGGAGGAAAAAGAGTCACTGAAAACCTACTTTCTGAAAATTTGTTGGTGTATGCATATATGAACACATTCTTGTGTTTGATTTATTGTTAGGGTATTTGGGTATTTGAAAAATGAAAAATTATGTTACTCCCTCTAACGTTACAGAGGACACATCCAAGGTTCACTTAAGAGAGTCTAAAGAAGAAGAAAATACTTTAATTTACATCTGAATCGAAAGGATACCTAATAAACATAGATGCATCACTAGTCAGCATGGTCTTGGTTGGATTTCAAATCAATGAGATGATGTTGTGCCCATCTCTAATTAGTATCTTGAACCAAAATTCTCTATTCCAGTAAAGTTTCAACCACATATATCAATTGTGAGATGCTTCTCCGATTCTTTTGTGATTCCTGAAGGAACAACAAAACTTAAGCATTTGGAGAATAACATTGGTTCCATAGAAGTGAAGCTCAAAGAGGAAGATATGGAGGAGATTTGTGCAGCTGTCCAAGTAAATGAGGTTGTTGGAGTTAGATCTGTTGAGCATAAGTACACATGAAAGTTTTCTAATACACTACCAACCAACCAACCAAGAACTTGACTGATTTTATATTTAAAATGAGGTTGCTTTTGGAGTTAGGTGGAATTGATTGTTGGCATTTTAAAAAAACAACCACCAAAATGTTAATTTGGCTATTCAACTAATAGCAAAGTAGATAGGATGCATTTTATACATCAATTTAATGAACTCTTATTCTGTTTCAGCTCACTAAATAACAGATGGGTAAGATTTAGATGGGATAGTGGTGGAAAATTGTAGAAGAAATTTTGAATTTTAAATTTCTCACCCCACTATAACTATTTTAACTAACCTATGTCCTCCCATTTTAGAAGACGCCAGCAGCGAGATATAGAACCACCAGATCTGGTCGATGAAGATATCTCATCTTCTATTTTTCTATTTTTTATTTTTTATTGTCCCCTTCGTTGAGAATTTTTCACAGCTTCTATTTGATTTAAACGTTTTGAAGAATTTTTGAACATTTTCAACGTTTTTAACCAGATTTGTGCTTCCCACTTTAGATATAATGTTGTTTTAGATCCATATATGTGTTTTTCTTTTTAGATTTGATGTTATTTTAGATCCAGATCTTTGCTTCCCTCTTTTAATTTAATGTTGCTTTAAATCCAGATTTGTTGGGCTTCTTATTTTGTCTCAAGTTTTGTATTAATCAATTTTTCATTTTTGGGTGGGACTATTTATTTTAAGGAGATATTTTATGAATCTACAAATTACTCTTTTTTTTAGATCTAAGGCTTTTTTTGATTTATTTTATCGTCGTTGAACGTTGAAAATTGCTTAAAAGTTTCTCAAGGTGTTGAAATTTTATTTTAATGGAGGATTATGTTGGAGAGTTTGGTTTGTGTAAAAATGGAGTAATATTGACACAAATTATTCTCTTATTTATTATGAAATGAAAGATCTTTATTTTTTTCTTATTCTAGTATTTGATTTATAATGTATATGTGAATTATGTGTATATTATATGTATTCATAAACTAAACATAATAGTTGAAAAATAGATACACTAACATAATATGTTTGTAAAGTAAATATAACATAGATTTAATACGCATAAAACAGACATAATGGAGACATAATAGATGCATAAAACAGATATAATGGTGACATAATAGAGTCATAAAGCGGAAATAATGGTGAAGTAATTGAACGATTGATAAAGTGGGTATAACAATGACATAATATAGACTTTATCCACTCATATTGTTGACATAAGCATAATGTGGGTATAACAGTGACATACCCTGGGACATAAGGCTAAGAGCACCACCGCGGCTATCCTTGAGGCCATGAACGGGGTGTCGTTATCTTGTGGATGAGCATGGCGAGAACTCATGAGGACATACATGGGGTAGTGTGGGCACGGCACAACAACCGAGGGGGCATCCATGCATACCCATCATGTAGTGATAGACGTAGAAGCAACAAAGACCCATGAAAGTGAGCCCATGGAGATCAGTAATGAGAAGAGGAGATGTGTGTATGAGGAGAGAGGTGGAAGTGAGGTGTTGATAGATAGCTCTGGGCAGGGACAACTATGGGAGGACCATTCCCCAAAAAACGACAATACGGCGGATCGAGGCTCTATCTCTATTCGGCCATCATCATGATTGTGTTGGCCTGGAACTGTCGAAGATTGGGCCAACCTCAGGCAGTTCTGGCATTGCAGGAGCTAGTAGACACTAGTAGGCCGGATGTACTTTTTCTTTCTGAAACTCTTGTTAGTATACATAGAAGGAGCTTAAGCATTTGTTCCATTTTGAAGGTTGTATGATAGTTGAAAACAATGGATATAGTGGAAGCTTAGCCTTTTTTGGAAGGAAGAGAATAGACTTAGGGTGCGCTCTATGCACCGTCACTATATCAATATCGACGTAGAGGATGAGAATCATATGCAATTCCATTTAATAGGTTCTTATGGCATCCCTAGTAGTACAAGCCGAGTGAAGTCATGGAATTTACTACGTAGCTTCACAGGATCACCGGTAGGGCCATGGTGTACTATTGGAGATTTCAATGATATATTGAGTGCCGACGAGAAAAAGAGATTTCAATGATAGACCGTGGTCTTCTTGACGTCCCCTTATAGGGTTATCAATTCAGTTGGTCCCCAGCAAAGGGGAAGCCGCATTGGGTTGGAGAGAGGTTAGACCGTAACTTGGTGAATACAGAATGGCATAATCTCTTCCCGGAAGCGGAGCTACATAATTTAATAGGACTGACGTTAGACCATTCACCAATTCTCCTCTCCATAGTGCCGCAACAACGCATGGAGATGAACCAAAGGTACTGTTTTGAGAACCAATGGTCCTCAATGCCAGGTTTGCACCAAGTTTTCGACAAGAAGTGGTGGGATGGTGCTGGAAAGGAGCTGACTGTAAATTTAGAGGAGTGTGCTCAAGTATTACTTGCATGGAGTAGGAGACACAAAATCACATTCAAACCATATATTCGTCAATTAAAGGGTTGGCTTGAAGAGCTACGTCTGAAGATGATGAAGACTCAGTTAGGCAATTTGAGAACCAAATATAGGGTTGTTAAATGTTCTCCAAAGGAAGGATGCGCATTGGAGACAAAGGGCAAAGCATTTTTGGCATAGAGATGGTGAGGGAAATTTGAGATACTTTCACCGGGTGGCTAGTGGCCGTAAGAAAAGCAAAGAACTTAAGCGGGTAGGAGATGAGGCTGGTCAATAGATGGCGATACATGATGAGATGTTAGGTGAGTCGGCTAGGTACTTCCTGGAGTTGTTCATGTCACAATGAGTGGAAGCAAATGCTATCCTCAACTACGTACAACCTTGCATCATGGCGGCCGAAAATGAGGAACTCTTAGTGGAGTTTACTAAAGAAGAATTCTGTGCAGCGCTTTTTGACATGGATTCGTACAAAGCGCCAGGACCAGATGGGTACAACCCCGATGTTTATCAGAATATGTGAACTGTTATTGGAGATGATGTAGTAGAGGCATGCAAGGGGTGGTTACGTAATATGCATGTCCCCAACAAAGTGAAATCGACAACCATTATACTTCTACCGAAGGTATTTGTACTGGAAACTATGAAGGATCTATGCTCGATATCCCTTTGCAATGTGCTTTACAGGCTGATGGCCAAGTTCCTCGTGAACCAGTTATGTCAGGTTATGAAGAGTATAATTGGAGAAGAGCAGTCCACGTTTCTAAAAGGGCAAAGCATATAAGATAATGTACTCATAGGTTTTGAGACACTACATGCTATAAAAGTGAAGCAACAAACTAAGCTAGAATTTATGGCGTTAAAAATTGACATCTCCAAATCACATTCAAACCATATATTCGTCATTTAAAGGGTTGGCTTGAAGAGCAATGTCTGAAGATGATGAAGACTCAGTTAGGCAATTTGAGAACGAAATATAGGGTTGTTAAATGTTCTCCAAAGGAAGGATGCGCATTGGAGACAAAGGGCAAAGCATTTTTGGCATAGAGATGGTGAGGGAAATTTGAGATACTTTCACCGGGTGGCTAGTGGCCGTAAGAAAAGCAAAGAACTTAAGCGGGTAGGAGATGAGGCTGGTCAATAGATGGCGATGCATGATGAGATGTTAGGTGAGTCGGCTAGGTACTTCCTGGAGTTTTTCATGTCACAATGAGTGGAAGCAAATGCTATCCTCAACTACGTACAACCTTGCATCATGGCGGCCGAAAATGAGGAACTCTTAGTGGAGTTTACTAAAGAAGAATTCTCGTGGCGCCGCTTTTTGACATGGATTCGTACAAAGCGCCAGGACCAGATGGGTACAACCCCGATGTTTATCAGAATATGGGAACTGTTATTGGAGATGATGTAGTAGAGGCATGCAAGGGGTGGTTACGTAATATGCATGTCCCCAACAAAGTGAAATCGACAACCATTATACTTCTACCGAAGGTATTTGTACTGGAAACTATGAAGGATCTATGCTTGATATCCCTTTGTAATATGCTTTACAGGCTGATGGCCAAGGTCCTCGTGAACCAGTTACGTCAGGTTATGAAGAGTATAATTGGAGAAGAGCAGTCCACGTTTCTAAAGGGGCAAAGCATATAAGATAATGTACTCATAGGTTTTGAGACACTACATGCTATAAAAGTGAAGCAACGAACTAAGCTAGAATTTGTGGCGTTAAAAATTGACATCTCCAAATCACATTCAAACCATATATTCGTCAATTAAAGGGTTGGCTTGAAGAGCTACGTCTGAAGATGATGAAGACTCAGTTAGGCAATTTGAGAACGAAATATAGGGTTGTTAAATGTTCTCCAAAGGAAGGATGCGCATTGGAGACAAAGGGCAAAGCATTTTTGGCATAGAGATGGTGAGGGAAATTTGAGATACTTTCACCGGGTGGCTAGTGGCCGTAAGAAAAGCAAAGAACTTAAGCGGGTAGGAGATGAGGCTGGTCAATAGATGGCGATGCATGATGAGATGTTAGGTGAGTCGGCTAGGTACTTCCTGGAGTTGTTCATGTCACAATGAGTGGAAGCAAATGCTATCCTCAACTACGTACAACCTTTCATCATGGCGGCCGAAAATGAGGAACTCTTAGTGGAGTTTACTAAAGAAGAATTCTGTGCAGCGCTTTTTGACATGGATTCGTACAAAGCGCCTGGACCAGATGGGTACAACCCCGATGTTTATCAGAATATGTGAACTGTTATTGGAGATGATGTAGTAGAGGCACGCAAGGGGTGGTTACGTAATATGCATGTCCCCAACAAAGTGAAATCGACAACCATTATACTTCTACCGAAGGTATTTGTACTGGAAACTATGAAGGATCTATGCTCGATATCCCTTTGCAATGTGCTTTACAGGCTGATGGCCAAGGTCATCGTGAACCAGTTACGTCAGGTTATGAAGAGTATAATTGGAGAAGAGCAGTCCACGTTTCTAAAGGGGCAAAGCATATAAGATAATGTACTCATAGGTTTTGAGACACTACATGCTATAAAAGTGAAGCAACAAACTAAGCTAGAATTTGTGGCTTTAAAAATTGACATTTCCAAAGCATATGATAGAGTAGAGTGGGATTATATGCAAGGAATGGTGGTGAAATTAGGGTTTGCAGAGCAATGGGTGGAGTGGATGGTGATCCGCATTTGTTCAGTGGAGTACAGGCTTTTGCTCAACAATGAATTGGGGGAAGGGTTTGTACCACACCGAGGCCTTCGACAGCAGGGTCCCTATCACCATTCCTTTCTTTGATATGCACGGAAGGCCTCTTGAGACTTATGAGACGAGCGATGGACAGAGGCGTGATCATGGGAGTTTCTTCTTTTTCAAAGCAGGGGTGCGGGAAGCACGAGAGATGATGAGGTTATTTGATACCTACCTTGCAGCTTCAGGGCAACTTATCAATTTTGACAAATCAGGTATATTCTTTACTCGTGAGATTGACCCAATGTTAAAAGAACCAGTTTCCTCTATCTTGGGGGTCTGAGGTGCTCTTGATAATGAGTGGTATCTCGGTCTTCCCTCCATTATTGGAAGGAAAAAGGAGACGTTGTGATTCCTTAAGGAGAGGATGTGGAGTTAAATACAAGACTAGAAACGCCGCTGGATAGTGACTAGTGGGGGAGAGATTCTAATACAAATTGTAGCACAAGCAGTTTTAGTGTACTATATGGGAGCTATACTTATCCCACCAATGATGGATGACGAGTTGGAGCGTGTGTTAAATAGTTTTTGGTGGGGTTCAAATAGAGAAGGTGGAGGAGGAATTCTTGGATGAGGTGGGAACAGTTGTGTATTCGGAAAGAGTTTGGTGGTATGGGATTGCATGACATCCAATGATTCAATCTCGCCATGTTGGGCAAGCAGGGTTGGAAGTTTATAACTGACCCTGATGCTTTGGTTTCTCGTGTGTTCAAAGTCAAATACTTTCCCGAAGGGGGGTTTTATAGGCTAGGTTGGGTTATCGACCAAGCTATGTTTGCCGAAGCATAATTTCTACTCAAGGGGTGATCCGAGATGGATATCGGTGGAGAGTGAGAGATGGCTGTAACATCAATATCTAGACGGAACCGTGGCTCCGTGATGAAAATAATTCCTATGTGGAGACGTTCCCGAGTATGCAACTCAATGAATCGACAGTACCAAATCTAAGACTAAATGAATTAACGGTGAACGATCTACTCATCCCTAATCTTCGAATGTGGGATGAGAACTTACTTCAATGATTTCTGTTTGCTCGTTATATTTAGGTAATTCAATAGATGATGCCACTAAGGGAAATATAAGAGGATGCTATTATTTGGAAGCACGAGAAGAAGGGGCACTATTCTGTAAAGTCAGTATATCGAGTGGCAACAGATGCACATGCCCTGACGCTTGCTTTATGTGAAGAGGGTGCATGGACTCTGTCAACAAAATATCAAGCATTTGGTGTGGAGGATACTAAGGGAGGTGATAGCTACAAGACATGCCCTACAACAAAGAGGAGTGGACTTGGTAGATGAATGTGGTTGTTGCATGGCATCCGATGAAACAACGACGCACCTCTTCTCAAACTGTGAAATAGCTCGTGACTGCTGGCACTCAGCTAGGCTCGGCACATGGGTGGAAGTCTTTGCAGGTTTTCGAGAAGACTTTCGCCGTTGGATGTTCATTGTAATTAAGACGGGAGATGAATTTCGTATCCAACAGGTTCTGACTGTAGTTTGGTGTGTTTGGCGTGAACAAAATGAGCAAGTCTTTCCGAAGAAGGCTTCTACACCGGAATCGATTGTGAAATGGTGTTTTGAGGAGTTGAATGACTAGGTAAAGCCTACAAAATTAAGTGCAAATCCACGACATCCGTGTCCAAGTGTGTGCACGCGCTGGCATCCTTTGCCCAATGGTGTGATCAAATGCAATCTTGACATAGCCACTATGTCGGGACATTATGGTGTTGGAATGGTGGTGCGAGATGAGCATGCTCATGTCCTTCACTACCTGATGCAGGGTAACCAAGGATGGAGTTTGGCACGGGAAGCAGACAAGGAGGCATTACTTACATCAATCGGGTGGGTTAGTGAGCAGAGCTATGAAAAATGCATATTCGAGACAGACAGTCAATACGTGGCAATTGCAGTCAATGGAAGCAATGTGGATCTCTCTGAGTTTCGTACTACTATTGCAGCTTGCCAACAACGGCTGCAACAACAACCTCATTAACCCTCATCAGAGAGTAAATGAACTAGTCTGTCATGTGAGCAATTCTAAATCGGTAAATCGCCTAGCGGGTTTTAGATTTTTGTCTTGAAAAAGCGAACTAGAATACTAGATATGTAGCAAATTAGCAGACCTTAAAGGGCGTGATTTGATTAGAGAAGAATTGCGACAGTATATTGCATATATCCAATTTTGTGTAATTCGTGGAATTTGTCTGTCTTATGTGAATTAGAATTACCTAGGGGGATTCGACATCAAAGCAGTTTCATCTTTGATTGTCTAAACTCTTACCATGCAGTCTTGCAACCCATTTACTTTAAAGCAAGGATCAGTACTTTTATTGCACGGAAGACTGAAGTGCATTCATGAGTAACTCGGTTAGTTTTTGTTGTTGTACTAAATGCATGATTGATTAATTACGTGGTAGGGTTTAGTGTTTATTGTGGACTCATACAGCATTGTGGATAATAATTATCAGGAGAGCTATAGTGACGATGATGATGTTGAGGAGCCGTTGAACTATGGTGTTTATTTTGTCAACGGGGTGTTTTATGACACAGTCGATGACGGATGTGCTGCAGCTAAGGACATAGCCCTAGGCTTAGGGTTTCAATTGACGCGTGGCTCACATAAGAAGAACCCGCGTGAAGAAGAAAAGCGTTTGTACCTATACTGCTCCCATGGTGGCAGGAGCTCATCGCAATCCACAACGACTTCAGACTCTTCGCGTACGACTACAACATCCTTCACAGGTTGTACGTTCATGGTGTGTGTGCGCCCTACCTTTGTTGACGCTGAGTGGAAATGGAGGATTGACACCGTTAAAGATGATGTTAAACGCGGGATTTTTAGGTCACTTCACAACCACCAGTTCGAGTTGTGGCGTGAAGGTACACAACAACGGAATCAGCTTACCGACGAGATGAAAGATCAGATTAGACAGTTGGAGGAGAACCATGTTCCGCCAAGACAGATGTAGAGCATTCTGAACAATGAGTACGGCCGGCGGATCAACATAAGACAGATTTATAATGAGACAGTCAAAATACGATGGAGTAGGTTGGGACCCATGAACCCCATGCAATGGGCGGTGACAGAGGCGCGTAAAATGGGGTACTTTACGAAGTACATAAAGGATTCCAGCGACCATGTCAGTCATCTGTACGTGTCACATGCGGAGTCAGTTCGCATGTTGCATGCTTGGTATTTTGTGATCCTAATCGACTCCACCTACAAAACCAACATTTACAAGAAGGCGGTTGTGCGCTTGTAGGCGTGACTCCGGTGAAGAAAAACTTCAATATAGGATTGGCACTACTGGAAGATGAGACAACCGAGTCGTACACATGGGCATTGAACCAATTACGTTTAGTTCTTGGGGTCGTGTGCCGAATGCTTTCGTCACAGATAAGGAACGTGGACTGGCAGTTGCACTAGAAGACGTATTTCCTTCTTCGGCACATTTGCTGTGTGTGTGGCATATGAAGCGGAACATCGAAGGTAGGGTTACGCGGTTGTACGACAGAGATGTAGCTCAGAAATTCATCAGGGGTACGTGGGGGCAAGTGTTGAATGCAAGAACCACCCAAATGTTTTTCAAAAAATGGAGTGATATACAAGAAGGTGGCTGGAGCGAAGAGCTAATACAGTATCTTGCTTCGGAGTGGCTCCCTTGCAAGCAGAAGTGGGCGCGTTGCTTCACGAACAAGGTGTTCCATCTCGGCAACACAAGCACGAACAGGTGGAATCGACGCACTCATCCTTCAAGGCTTGGCCGCACACCTCGATCAGCAAGGCTGACCGGCTATTCCGTGCATACGACCGCCTTATGGCCGGCCAAGTACTGGAGATACGAAAGTCCCTAGAAGACTCACGGATGAAGGTACGTACGGTGGTTCTACATTTATGTGCATGTCTTTTTCACTACACGTGTAATAACCCCTAATTTTTTCCTTCGCAGTCCTTCGTCATTTGGGAGAAACCTTACGGGAAGTTGAACAGGGTCGTGAGCTTATGGGCGATCGAGCAATTAGTTGAAGATCGGGCATTGGTTAGGTCATGCACGTGCGTCATTCGGATCACAAAGGGTCTGCCTTGTAGATGTGAAGTTCAGCGGTGTTTGAAGGAGGACCGATTGCTGTACAGGAGGCACCTGCACCGCTTTTGGGCCACACTGGACTACAACGCCCCACCCAACCGTGCAGAGTGGAAAAACGAAGCCCGTGGTGAACGTAATATTTGGCGCGAAATAGTTGAGGATGTGGAAAGTTTGGGGGAGGCACATGTTCACGCAGCGACCAGACTCCTTCAGTCCCAGCTATATCCAGATGCGGAGGGTTTGCAGGATCTGAAGACATCTGGCGCTCCGAAAGGCAGACCACCACGGCGGCAAAATGCGAGGGAACCTTCATGGTGGGAGAAGGTTAAATCTGCTACCTCACGCAACAAGAAAACTGGTATGTCGTATGTGCTTGTTCATTCATGGGATTTGTACTTGGTAAGTCCACCATTTAGCCTCCTAACCCATTTACTCTGGAAATAGCAGGTATGCCTACGGGAGGTAGACAACGTGAATTCACTTACTCTGATTATATTCCGCACAGTGTCAGAGACCTACTCATCGACTGGTACAATCCCGGGGCCGATGGTAACTGTGGCTTTCGCATTATTGCGCATCTTGTTTATGGAAATGAGGAGCGGTACTCTGAGGTAATGGAAGATCTCTGGGGCCTTCTGTCATATGGGTGGAACGCCGGGTACGAGCAAGTATATGCAGCATCGGGTCAGGATCAAGACTACGTGAAGAGAAGGGTGTTGGGAACTAAAGAGTTCTGCGGACCATAATTCTGGATGTGGGATGCCGACCTTATCAGACTCGCATCCCGCTATAATTGGGCATTCGTGATCTACGCATCGTCTAGGGCGCCGGTTAGTCAGCACACATTTAGGACGACGTACTTACCGCTGCGTGCCCGACACGTTCAGCGTCCAGATCGAGTTGTGGAGCTGGTTTGCACGGGCAACCATTGGTTACAGATCCAGTTGGCTGAGGTGGACGGGGTGAGGCCAATGCCGCCGTTCCATCCGGTGTGGGCAGGGGCAGAGGGGGAGACTCGCACAGCATTATGGCGGGACATGTATCGAGATGAACTGTAGCTGTTTTTCGATCGTGGGGGGCATAATCCCAACTCCCCTAGCGCGGGAGTTGATGATGTTTTTGATGTTTCTGATTGAGGGTTTAGGCTAAGTTATGTGTTTATGTCTACGTCTTTCAATTATGTCCTGAATAATGATTTATGAGAACTATATGTTAATGTGTACGCATTTTAATTATGTACTGAATATAATAATGTATCCAAACTACGGACGTTTCGTTATTTGAATAAATGACTTCTAACGGCTGCAACATGTTGCACAAAATGATTTAACGTACACAACCATGACACCAATTTGGGGATAACATAAAAGCCGGGTACATAAATTCATATCATAATGCAAGATAACTAATAACTGGAACGATACTGTCAAAAGTGTGAAAATATAACCCCAATATAAGTACAAGATACAGTAAATATCCGAACTAAAGTACATAACAATACTGAAATGGAAAACGAGCGTCTACGGAGCATACTGAGACCACAACCTCTGCATGCCCTCCACGATATCGTAGTACTCTCCCGCCCGCTCGATGAACTGGGCCCTACCACCTGACATGTGGAGGGGGGCCATCCCAGCGCAGTAAGCTCGCATATCCTGCTCTAGAGCCTACATAAAAAGACATAATGATGAGTATAAGCACATTTGTAAACGGAAGATAAAAAATAAAATACACTAATCTGGAACGTTACGAACCATAGGTGGATGTGGCATATCAGGTGCACGGGTGGGGACGATCTGGGGGTGTGTACAGTCAAGGTACCACGCCATGTACTCAGGGGACGCATTACCGTCAGGCGCTCCCACCACACTAGGGGACCATCTGTCGTGCCTCATCGGAAGGCCACCAGAACCTCTCCAGCCTCATGACCCTAGCCTTGGAGAGGCGGAGTCTGAACCTGGATGTCGGCCTCGAGTCCAAACCTTGCGTCCATATGCGGTGGGCTATGTGACCGCCGAAACTAGGGATCACAGTAGGGATCCGGGGTCCTCCGGGAGCTGGACCAGTAAGCAACCACTCCTCACCGGTGCTGCTCGAGTGGACCCCCGCAACGCCCTCCTCTCGCCCCGCCTAGGCCCTACGCAGACGAGCCGGTGACCCACGGGAGGATCTAAGCACCCGCTCCAGAGCCAGATGCTCCAGCTGCACCTCTCCCTGCTGCTCTCTTCCGCGAGCGTGCACTGTCCAACAAGAAAGGGTTAAAGGAGGCATCACAATCCTCATCATCATCGCCATCCCCGTCCGACGGGATCTGCTCATCATCGCCATCGAAGTCATCCCGAATCGTGTGGATGTCATCAGCTAAATCTGGAGGCTGTGATGCAAATATCTCCTCCATGGTAAGCTCCCTCTCAGCAGAATGTAGATCGGGGTCGAAGTATATCGGACCAGGAATCTGAAACTGAGAACTAGACTCCTCATCATCCCCTAGTCTAGATTTCTTTCCCCTCAATTTCTCCTCTAATAATTTCCTATTGATGCAGAAATAGGACGCCCAATAAACCGCAGCAAGTCATCATCTCCCGTCGACATCGCTCCTAACTATATATACAATTGAAATAATAACTATTAATTACAAAACTAAACACTCTAAAGTTGAACTACTAATTACAAATGTTAAACTTGTATTCACTTTTATGTACTAATTATAGTGAATGATTGCTATTTCACTTGAATAATAAACAAACCCTAATAATTAATTCCTAATTATAAAATATTTTTGGTATATTCACTAATTAAGTATATTACTATAAGTAATTATTAATTACTTATTATTTATTACCAAATTTATTAATTTGGTAATTTAGATTTAATTATGACAATTTAATTAATTAAACCCAAATGTTTCGTAATTAGTAAACTACCCTTATATTTTTTCCCGAATAATAAACAAACCATAATAATTAATTCCTAATTATAAAATATATTTGGTATATTCACTAATTAAGTATATTACTATAAGTAATTATTAATTACTTATTATTTATTACCAAATTTAATAATTTGGTCATTTACATTTAATTATAAAGATTTAATTAATTAAACCCAAATGTTTCATAATTAGTAAACTACCCTTATATTTTTTTCCGAATAATAAATAAATTATAATAATTAATTCTTAATTATAAATTATTTTTGGTATATTCACTAATTAAGTATATTACTATAAGTAATTATTAATTACTTATTATTTATTACCAAATTTAATAATTTGGGCATTTACATTTAATTATGAAGATTTAATTAATTAAATCCTAATTACTGTTTCGTAATTAGTAAACTACCCTCATATTTTTTCCCAAATAATAAACAAACCATAATAATTAATTCCTAATTATAAAATATTTTTGGTATATTCACTAATTAAGTATATTACTATAAGTAATTATTAATTACTTATTATTTATTACCAAATTTATTAATTTGGTAATTTAGATTTAATTATGACAATTTAATTAATTAAACCCAAATGTTTCATAATTAGTAAACTACCCTTATATTTTTTCCCGAATAAATAACAAACCATAATAATTAATTCCTAATTATAAATTATTTTTGGTATATTCACTAATTAAGTATATTACTATAAATAATTATTAATTACTTATTATTTATTACCAAATTTAATAATTTGGTCATTTACATTTAATTATGAAGATTTAATTAATTAAATCCAAATTACTGTTTCATAATTAGTAAACTACACTTATATTTTTTCCCGAATAATAAATAAATTATAATAATTAATTCTTAATTATAAATTATTTTTGGTATATTCACTAATTAAGTATATTACTATAAGTAATTATTAATTACTTATTATTTATTACCAAATTTAATAATTTGGGCATTTACATTTAATTATGAAGATTTAATTAATTAAATCCTAATTACTGTTTCGTAATTAGTAAACTACCCTCATATTTTTTCCCAAATAATAAACAAACCATAATAATTAATTCCTAATTATAAAATATTTTTGGTATATTCACTAATTAAGTATATTACTATAAGTAATTATTAATTAATTATTATTTATTACCAAATTTATTAATTTGGTAATTTAGATTTAATTATGACAATTTAATTAATTAAACCCAAATGTTTCGTAATTAGTAAACTACCCTTATATTTTTTCCCGAATAATAAACACACCATAATAATTAATTTCTAATTATAAAATATATTTGGTATATTCACTAATTAAGTATATTACTATAATTAATTATTAATTACTTATTCTTTATTACAAAATTTATTAATTTGGTAATTTAGATTTAATTATGACGATTTAATTAATTAAACCCAAATGTTTCGTAATTAGTAAACTACCCTTATATTTTTTCCCGAATAATAAACAAATTATAATAATAAATTCTTACTTATAAATTATTTTTGGTATATTCACTAATTAAGTATATTACTATAAGTAGTTATTAATTACCTATTATTTATTACAAAATTTAATAATTTGGTCATTTACATTTAATTATGAAGATTTAATTAATTAAATCTAAATTACTGTTTCATAATTAGTAAACTACCCTTATATTTTTTCCCGAATAATAAATAAATTATAATAATTAATTCCAAACTATATAATTATTTTTGGTATATTCACTAATTACGTATATTACTATAAGTAATTAATAATTACTTATTATTTATTACCAAATTTATTAATTTGGTAATTTCGATTTAATTATGATGATTTAATTAATTATACCCTAATTACTGTTTCGTAATTAGTAAAGTAACCTTATATTCTTTCCCGAATAATAAACAAATTATAATAATTAATTCCAAATTATAAAATTATTTTTGTTATATTCACTAATTAAGTATATTAATATAAGTAATTATTAATTACCAAATTTATTAATTTGGTAATTTCAATTTAATTATGACGATTTAATTAATTATACCCTAATTACTATTTCGTAATTAGTAAAATAACCTTATAATTTTCTCCAATAATAACCCTAATCATTATTTAATTATTAATATTATAATCGTTTATTGCTAATCAATTAATTACAAATTTATTAATTAGTAATTAATTAATTACAAATTCACTAATTACTAATTCGCTAATTACAAATTCATTAATTAATAATTCACTAATTACAAATTCATGAATTCCTAATTCACTAATTACAAATTCGTTAATTAATAATTCACTAATTACAAATTCATTAATTATTAATTCACTAATTACAAATTCATTAATTAATAATTCACTAATTACAAATTTATTAATTACTAATTCACTAATTAAAAATTAAGTAAGTAATAATTTATAAATTTTAAAAAAAAACATTAAACCGTCGGCACGCCGACCGTCGGGAAGGACCTTAGGCGGTCAACGCTGACTGCCCTTTACGGGCGTCGGCGTTGATCGCCGACGGTAACCTTTTTTTTTTTGGTTACCTCTTGCGGCGGCGGCGGGCTGGGCGGCGGCGGCGGTGGCTCCGGCGGACGCCGTCGTTGGGCTGTTTGTTTCAGAGACTGATTTGAGAGAATTTTGAACTTTGAAAGTTTACGAAAAATAGGAAGTGTGTTTTATTCAAACTCAACTTTTGTATTTAAAGACGAAGTTAGAAGGGTATTCGCATAATTTGACGTTTGGTAATTTAATAATAATAAAATCTAGAGCGTTTGTTAGTAAAATTTAGAGCGTTTTTTAGCAGTCGAGTAAAAAATAGAGCTTACGCGTTGAAGGATTACATTAAAAAAAACTGGATGGTGGAATAACTGGAATGTTTGTCTTGCGAAGGTACCAAGATATTCCGTCCGTGCGATATACGTACACGCTCCCGTTCCATTTCCCGAGCCGCCTTTGCATTCTCTGGCTTTCCCTCTGTTTGCTGGCACGGACTGCTCTGGAGACGAAGCTACCTACCTGCAAATGGCCGCTCGGAGATTCTCAGTCACCTGCAACGGCTCCACTTTCGATGTCGCTTACGACGCTGGAGACGGCTTAGAGGTGATCCTGCGCCTTGCTCCTTTTCTTCCCATTCTTGATCGTCTCATCTCTCTCCCAATTGTCGTGTTGTTTCCCAGGTTTTCAAGTTCCAGCTCTTTTCCCTCACCTCAATCCCTCCCGACCAGCAAAAGGTTTCCTCATCTCCTTCTCCTTCTCCATAATGAATCTACTCGCTATCTTTCTTTTTGGCTTGTTGTGTTTATGTTGATATGCCGGAGTTTGAATATGTAGATCATCGGGGAAGAGGACGGTTCCATTTTATCGGAGGATTCCGATCTCTTGTCCGTGTCTGAGAAGCTCCAATTACTGTCGATCGACCACGAAAAATCTAAGGAGAAGTCCGATGTGAAAGAACAACCCGTCAGTGCCGTCGATGTTGATGTTTTACTGAAATCTGACGAGGAAATGGCGAAAATGCTTCAGGTAATGTGTGTGTTTGGGAACTTTCTCAAGTTGCAGTTTGGTTATTGATTGCCATGACTTTTATTGGATACTGCAGGCTGAGGAGGAGGCGCTTATGGTACAACAGTTTGTTGCAACTGAACAGAGTGAGCAGTTTGAAGAGAGGCTACGACCCTATGTTGATAAAATATTTCTGGTAACAACTGATCTCAATAGGTGAACTATCTATTGATTATCGTGACTTGAAAAGAAAAAGAATGGAGAGTATTAGATTCTGTAGACTTTTATTGCTTCCTTCCAGTAAAATATTTTCTTTGTTGATCCTATAATCTGTGGTTCACCTACTATTGAATATGTAGTATGAGGATCCAGTACGCCAGGATGCAGCACAAAAGACTGTCCCTATTGATGAACTTGAGGAGAAGGCATTGGTTTCTTTGGCCAAGGTAAGAGCAAGGAAATCAACTCATTTTTGAATTTCTACTCCCATTTTATGTACCATGAAGATAAATTATTGCTGATTTTCGACTACTGCTTTGAAGTCTTGATTTGTCTTTCGGTCTATTCTGCCCATATCTTTGGTGTCAGAATACTAAGCTAGTATCACTTTGAGATGGTGTTCTGTTTCATTTAGTGGATGGTGTCTAGTTTATCGGAGTGAATGCTTCGAGTGAAAGCAATGAAAGCAAACATGTGAACAATCAGTACACTTGTAAATAGCAGCATATTAATTAGTGTTGAAGGTTTAGAATCATTAGTTATTAGAAAGAGAAGACCTTCTGTCGGCCCTTCTTTTGAAGGCAAAATGTTTCTGGTAAGGATTGGTCTAGACCCCCTTCTTTTGAAGGCAGATCCTAGTTTTGTAACTAATGTCGACTCGTATCCTTCAATTGGTGAACCAAGTATCATCGTCTTCATAACCAGGATCTGAAGTGTATCTACTGTGGATTTAACATTGAAATCTTGTATTGCGTTCTAGGTCTTAGACACTGTCACCTGGAACCATATTGTTTATGACTTTCTTGAATTATTTTAATCTGTGGTCAATGGTGGTCGTGTTTAGCAGACTATAATTCGTTAGATCCTTTAAGAAACTCGTTTGAGGAATAAAAACAACGCCATGGTTATTCCAAACTACAATGTACTGTAAATGTTGTTGATCTATGCATGAGGTGAGCTATGCCTAATATTTATCCTATGTAGGCTCTGCAATTTAGCAATCTAGTGTATGTTTTCCAGGAAGGGAATTTTAAGCCGATAAAGGCTGAACTTGACCATGCATTCCTACTGCAACTGCTATTCTGGTTCAAACAATCATTCAGGTACCATTTCTATGTTTTTACAGAGTTCTATGCGATTCTACAAGTTCTGCAGTCTAAATGGCATGGTAAAAACTATTGACTGCTTTATTCGATTCAGCTGGTAGGTCAACTGACCTGCATTTAGAGAGGGTTCTGTACAAGAGTTAGAAAGAAAAAAAAATACATAGAATGATTTCAATTGCTTGCATGTACAATGCGAGAGCTCTTCACCAGTTTTTGGGTGGTTTGAGGTATTAACCTTCTGCTTGTCCGTGATTGCCATCTCTTGAATACAATAGGTGGGTCAATGCGCCTCCATGTGACTCATGTGGAAATAATACTGTTAGTCAAGGAATGGGTGTTCCTCTTCCATCAGAAACAAAATATGGAGGGACTAGAGTTGAACTTTACCGGTGAGTTCATTGTTTCATCTTGTAGGTAAACTTTATTTCCTAATTTCATGTGTGGTACTTCTTGAAGTATTGGAGCATCTGCAATGAGAAACCAAACATAAAAGGTTTAAACCACTTACAAATATAAACTTTTATGTCTAACATAGGAAAAAAATGGTGTGGAACAAAATATGTTTATGTGGAACTAAAAGGCTTACCTACATAATCGTTTTGTTTTCTCGTTGTTTTCGCAAATTGACCAATCCAGTTGTTGTTTTTTTCATTCATCAAATCCACTTGTTTATATAATTTTGATATGCAAATTAAAGAATAAAATAATTTTAGTGGGTTGATGTTTGTCCGTAGTGAAGATTAAGTTTGTAAATGAAAACACTATTAAGTTATATGTGGCATTGTAAAGGGACCTCTAAAACGTTTCTCCACAGGATATGTTTCTGTTATCTATGGGACTATGAAAAAGTTCAGATAGAAGAGTTTGAAACAGCTTTCTCCCCTTGTTTCACTTGCACGCCTTAGCAATATTATTTTGCTATTATTTTGCTACGTTGTACTTGAAAGTAATAGGATTTGATTAGCCAACTGTTTGACTTTTTTCTTCCTCTTATCTTGTCACGCGTCACATTTGATGTCCATTTGAAAATCTCAGTTGCAATTCTTGTTCAACCACTTCACGTTTTCCACGCTATAATGACCCCTTAAAGGTAAGAAAAGGCACACTTGTTTTAATTAGTTCCATAGTTCAATAGCTTGAATTTACATATTCTATCGCAACATCCTTTCTTTTTCCATGTAGCTCTTGGAAACTCGAAGAGGTCGATGTGGGGAATGGGCTAACTGCTTCACACTATACTGTCGTGCTTTTGGCTATCAGACACGTCTGGTTAGTGTGCTTCCTAAGTTTTCTGACCACACTATAATGCTCCATTTACAAATTTTACCATGTATAACTGAAAAATTGATAAACATGGTTGGCTGACCGCGTTGCTCATGTATAGTTGATCTGACTGGTATAAAGGAATTGGACTGTTTCTCATGGTTGATCTGAATGGAAAGAGTCTAACTGCTTCCCTCTTCTTCTATATCCAGATTCTTGATTTTACTGACCATGTTTGGACAGAGTGCTACTCTGATATCTTAGGAAGGTAGGTTTCTCAAACTAATGAATGGACAACTTAAGTTTCCGTTAGACAATGCTGATGGAAACGAGAACTAACCAAAGGTGTTTTGAGATGTTATTCACAGATGGATGCATCTTGACCCCTGTGAAGCTGTCTATGACAAACCATTATTATATGAGAAGGGGTATTCTTGTCTTCGCCCTTCTATCTACATCTCCAGAAAATAATAAGTTCATTGGTTACAGCATTTTGATGTCTTCCATGCTTGTTTATGTACTAGTGTCTGAAGCTTGTGGTTTGTTGTAGGTGGGGTAAGAAATTGAGTTATGTTATTGGTTTCTCGAAAGATGGAGTCTGTGATGTCACAAAACGTTACACTACAAAGTGGCCAGAGGTAAAATACATCCGCTGAAAGTAGACTATTGTTACACTATCTTTTGATATATCATACCGTGATACTAGCAACGTTAAATTCGCATGATATAATACCTCAATCCCCAGGTGTTGTCACGACGGAACATTACTACTGAGCACACTGTATCTGTTGCTGTCACTAAATTGACCAAAGAATGCCGAAGAAACTTCACTTCTCAGGTGTTATCTTTGCTTGAAGTCCGCGACAAGAGTGAGTCAGATGAATTTGGAAGAGGTTTAAATTTAAGAGAGGATTTGTCTGTGTCGTTACCAGGAAGACAAAGTGGAGATAAGGAATGGCGAATTTCAAGATCAGAAATTGGCCGTGACGAGAATGATTCTATAAGTTGCTCCTCTTGCCCTACTCGCATATGCATTGATGAGCATGTGACTAGGGTTTACGATGCAATTGCTTGCCTACTTTCTCAATGTGCTGAAAATTCTCTTCCTAGGTCCAAGGTCACTGAAATGGTGAATGTCTTCAAGAAGATGCTGGTTGATGTCAGAATTTCTCCACATAAGACTAGGAGAATAACTGTGAACCCGTTTCTAATGCTTTTTTTTTCATATTTCAATGAGTTACTTTGTGCGCTTTCTCTGAAGATCAATATCGATGGTGATGGTAAAGTTGGCTTATGTCTGGCTGAGGAACCTGTCTACACATCATTGGCATTGCCTGTTGTTTTGGATGCATTGGATGATACAATTAATAATCTAGACAAGCTCGACCACTTGGACAGACCTTCCATCACGCTACCACTATCTAAACCGAACCGGATCCATTCAGGTCTAGTCCTTGCAAGTGGTGAAGAATTCCCTTTTGGAATCGTGAGTAGCATTCTGTACTTGTTATGTGTACTTGTCTCTGCAGCAACTAGATATTCAAAATTTGGATATACGTGACACTTCAATTTTAATGTATTTGTAGGTCACCTCAGCTTTTGATGGACTACAGACATCTAAATGGGAAGAGCCAAATGGTGGAAGAGGTATACTTGTAGAAGTTTATTAGTACTCCTAGTCCTTCCCAGGAAGAGACTAGCATAATTTTTAATACCGTAATTCCTGCAGGTGGGTGGATCTTGTATAGTCTTAAAGACAGCAAGAAGTGTGAACTAGAAGCTTACGAGATCACATCAGCTAATGATGCCCCGGAGAGGGATCCAAAGGACTGGTATGTTTTCCAGATACGTTCAGTTTCAGTCTCACCACCACTATGTACGTGATCATGATCCAATGCCCAATGTTCATGTTGGGCTGCCCTTATTCATATAACAGGGTTGTTGAAGGGAGCGATGACAGTGGGTCCAGCTGGCATATCTTGGATAGACGAACTTCAGAGTTGTTCGAAGATCGGTTTCAGTGTAGATCGTTTGAAGTTAGATTGAAAGGTCTGCCATGCAATGCCTTCAGGTAAGAAGTCAAATTTGTTTTTGTCTAGAATCATGTGGTACAGCAAGCTTACAAGGAAGAGGATTCAGTTGACTTCATATCTAACTGAGCCTTGATGTTGATGCTGGCAGGTTCCGTTTCCTGGCTGCAAGAGATATCGAATCTAATTCTCGGCTGCAACTGTGTAGTATTAACATGTACACTAGTGGCAAATGACTGTCCGCCGTCCGATTCTGATGTACAAGATGATGCTAGCCAATATGGATGCTTGCTTGTAGCCTTGTACATTACAACTCACGGTGAGAGTTGAAGATTAATTTATCTGGAAACCGACCGGTCCTTTAAATCCTTCTGCAGAACGTCATTGGCTAATGTCCTAAAACCACTACAACTAGAAATTGCCATAGTTATACTAAGCTTTGAGCGTTAGATGCTGGTACTTTTATAATACACGTGTAGTAAGTAAGTTCATCCGTTTAGTAAAGAATGTAGAGAAGAATGCACATGTTTGATTTTTGGATTTGGAAAGGGATTTGGGAGGAATTGATGGACTCAGATGATTTGGATAAAAAAATTTATTCGATTTTTAAAATTTATAGAAATTTGAAATTTCATGGTGATTTGAAATGTGATTTTAAACCACCAATGAGTTTAGTGGATTTGATCCTTTCTAAATGATTTGGATATAAAAATAACATACTAACCTAATTAAAATTTAGAAATTATAATAAATGTCACCAGGTAGGAAAATTTAGAAAAATTAATATTAAAATTAGAGGACAATCTAATCTTTTTTAAAATATGTTAATTTAACTTTTTGTTTGAAATAAAAAATTACTTTCAATTTAAAAAAACATATAAGGTATTTAAGAAATTATAGCTATTTCACATTACTTATTTCAAATTTCAAATTCAAACGACTTCGTAGGGTCTATGTTGGACAACACGATTTTACATGAGGGTTATACATAGGGTTGGGTACCAAACCAGTTTAGCCGCACCGCACCTAACAATGAAAAATTTAACCCTGTAATGCATTGCTGTTTTTCTTAATTGAGAATTCATATTGTTTCAATCGTTTACTGTGTCATTTGCTAGGAGGTGTAGTAATGTGGTTGGACATAAATTTGTTTAGTGATCAATTACGGCAACGGAGCCTATTTCTGGCTCTATTCCTCCAGCTTGGATGATAACTTGGCTGGTGATGTTTGATTTGGAGATCATTAATAATATGCACCTGTTTCAAAAAATAAATCACGGTTCGATCCAGTTTCGAAGTGCGAAGTCTGATGTTTTTCTGTTTGTTCTGGTTTGATAGGAATTATAAAAATAGGCATGTAGAAAAAACCCAGTAATCGACAACAGTACTAATCAAACAAATTCAAGCTATATTTAACGATTAGTAACTAAATATGATTGAGTTTGGATAACAAATTGACAAATCATTATTTTTATGATTCCAACCCAACCAAAGAAAAATATTCATACAATAAATTTATTACTAATATTAGACTAATGAATTTAAAACACTTAGCCTACATATCATTTTCTCTATCTTTACAAAAATAAACGTAGAAAGGAAATTAAATTGAAATGGTATTTTATCGAAAATAAAAATGCAGAAACCTAATCTCAAAGCTTATCAAAGTTTTTCAGGTGATTGTTTGATGTTCAAAAACGTTTGGTTTTTGTGACTTATCAAAGATTTTTTAAAATCTTCTTAACTTTAATTAGATTTGTCTATTTTTTCTTATTTCGTGTATAATTGTCAATATATATAATATATTACACACACTTCATAAAAAAATTTATATATTATCCAAACTAACCTGTATTCAAACCGATCCATTATTTCGATTAAATCATGAGTTTTATATTTGACGGTTGAATATGGGTAGGAAAATAGATTAATCGAGAACTGTGGTTAGATTACTTTAAAAGGATAATAATCGACCCACTTACAAGGCTATTTAAAAATTTCTTAAATTTACTAATCGATAAAAGTATTTCTCATAGCTTGCAAGTACTAAATGTTATGTTAAAATATCCAAGGAGTCATTTAGTATGGGTGATATTCAATATCACGGTATTCAAGATATTTTTATGTTTCGGAACACGAATATCTTGATATTTGGAGATATCAATATCGTAAAAATACAATATTTAATATCCTTCCAAAAGAAAAGTATACAATATTCTCCTCAAATATTATTTTGATCAGACAAAATTGCCCCTGAAGTTGATAGGTATTACGTGCCACATCAACACATTTGTACTCATTGTGACCCACCGGTCACCGCTCTCTCTCTTTACTTTTAGGAAAAATCAATTATCCTCTCTCCTTTATTTTTGCTTTCATCTTCCACAAGAAAACCGAAGGAAGCGGAAGACGACGTAAGCACACCTACCGATTGTTTCCGTCAAGGGGGAATCAAAAGTGGGTAATAATTTCTATTTTTGAACACATTTGGAGGTTGAAATCCCTTTTTACCCTGTTTTCGATTTTTTTATTTTCACCTATAAAATCTCCATTTACGTATTATCAACCACTGTTGTTTGTACTTTATAGTTGGGAAGTGGAATAATGATAGTGTGGCCATCAAAAAATAGTGAAAGGAGGTGCTGTTGTTAATTCAAAATCAGAATAATTCAGAGAAGTTTGAGAGAATGGTGTCGGTTGTGGAAATTGGTTCGATTGACGTGTCAAAATGAGATGTTTAAACGTGATTTCGCCGATATGTTATGGAGTAGATTGCCGCCTGGGTTTTATAGTTTTCAACCGGAGAGCATTAGGTTCATGTCGAGAGGGATACTGATTCTCCGGCGAGTTATAATGAAAGATCGGTTTAGCGTCGATGACTGTCAACAGAGAAAATATTGATAAAGGGAAGAATAAATGAGGCTATATTGATAAGTTTATATTAAATTATACCAAATAAGAATTTCAACATTTTCACTTATTAATATCAATACCATTCAATATCGCCATATCTAAAATATCATCGACCCCAAAATATTACTACCGAAATATACCCCTTACCGTCATTTGAACCGGTCTGGGTGAGAACCAGACTGATGATGAAAGAGTATTCTATCTTCATTCACATTTTCGTTTTGGATCCACCAAATCTCGAAATCAACCAGAAACCAACAAACCTCTTGCTTCCGGGCTTTTGCACACAGTCAGCAGCCACAACAACCCCACAAATCTGAGCGAACTCCGTCACCGCCGTTAAAACTCAGATAGACAGATAAGGAATCCATAACTAAGCAGGAAATACTCTCCGCCATCAAATCTTTCTGTTTCTCTTCTTCCTTCCATCTCCTATCTCTCTTCCACTCCCATGGCTTCCTTATCCCTCATTTCCTCTGCCGCCAACTCCTCCTCCTATTCCGCCGCCGCCTCTTCGCTCTTCCATCCCCACCGCCCATTCTCCACAATCCTCTCGCTCCGTAGATCTTCCAAACTCTTCTCAATCAAAGCCCAATCTGCCCCTGCTCTCACCCAAGACGATCTCAAGAAGCTCGCCGCCGAGAAAGCCGTCGATTATGTCAAATCCGGTATGGTTCTCGGCCTCGGAACCGGCTCCACCGCTGCCTTCGTCGTTTCCAAGCTCGGAGAGCTTCTCAAGTCCGGCCAATTGAAAGATATTGTTGGGATCCCTACTTCTACGCGAACAGAGGAGCAAGCCCGGTCCCTAGGGATTCCTCTCTCTGTCCTCGACGATCACCCGAAGCTGGACCTGGCCATTGACGGAGCCGACGAGGTTGACCCAGATCTCAACCTTGTCAAAGGCCGCGGTGGGGCCCTCCTGAGGGAGAAAATGGTGGAAGCCGCTTCGGACAAGTTCGTGGTGGTGGTCGACGACACGAAGCTGGTGGACGGGCTCGGCGGGAGCAAGCTGGCAATGCCGGTGGAGGTAGTGCAATTCTGCTGGAAGTACAATCTGGTGAGATTGAAGGATATGTTTAAGGAAGAAGGTGTGGATGCAAAATTGAGGGTTAACGAGGATGGGAAGCCCTACGTGACTGACAACTCCAACTACATTGTGGACCTTTACTTCCAGACTCCGATCAGAGATGGATATGCTGCCGGGAAGGAGATTCTGTCTTTTGAAGGAGTGGTAGAACATGGGTTGTTTTTGGATATGGCTACGGCGGTGATTATTGCAGGGAAGAGTGGCGTGGAAGTGAAAAGCAAGTGACTTTTTGCTCTTGAGATGGGTAATAACTATATTTTTATTTTGGTATGGTCTCTGTGAATTGTGATCTTCTGTTCGAAATAATCCAGAGATTTGCCAACCTCTTCGTCGAGATGGAAACTGTTGCCACTCCAGATTGTTCGTCGTTTGCTGTGTTGTAGCTACAACTTCTTTGCTTGCTTGTTACTGTGAATTAAATCATTAGTTGACTTGTTTGGGTAGTTGCTCATCATAGGTAGGGTTTCTTAGGTTTATGATCACAAGCTCAATTCAATTGAAGAAATGAGAGTGAGTTAGAATTTCTCCGAGGAATGAGCTTTCCTTTGTGGCAATTACAAACTGGCGAGTTTGCAGAGCGAATAACCCAGTCAAACCAGACCTTCTCTGCGGAGAGCTTATATATGCAAACTTGAAACTAGAAGCCAGGAACCCAAAGATGGTGTGGCTTTTTGTTCTTGGTATTTTTAACATGGCTGTGAGTATATAAAATTATGATCTAATGTGAGTTTACTGGTGCGTGGCGGAAACAGATAATTCAAGAAAGTGAACATGGGGTGACAAATGGAGATGAAAGATGAAAGATGAAAGATTAGTTAATTTGAACTGATGATCACTGCTACTGCAGAAGTTGAGTTGGCAACATATATGCGTCTGAGATGTTGATCCCCAGAGAGGCAGGGTACTGAGCTTGTGTTGATTCATGAAAGAATCTGCAGGTGCATTTGTTATCCGGCCAGAAGAACTATGGAAGAATCGCGAGCTGTGTGTACTTAGTAGTTAGGAGAAGGTTGGTGGAGAGGATTGCAGATTTGGTGTGCATATTCGGTGTGCATATTCCTTCCTCCGCACAGAAACGTAGAAGAATGATAAATGAGAGACCTGAAGAATGAGAAGATCTCTTTGGTCAAAGTTGAAGGGAGTTTTTATAATCGCAATGCTATATATCGTTCATATTTTACTTAGTTTAGTTTGTAAATAAATTAATGGATCCAAATTACTAAGTTCATTTGTGATTTTGACAAGTGATTTGGAAGTGATTTGGACCTTCGAAGAGATTTCGTCTCAAATTAGTCGTTTGGACCATAAAAAAGGAAGAGATTTAGGGAGATTTGAAATCACCTTGTGGATTCAGAGAGAAATTTGTGGGTGATTTCAAATCACTCATGAAAGGTAGAGATTTCAAAAGAAAGAAGGGAAGTTTGAAAATTTTAACCAAAATTATCCCTTAATTTTTTGATAATTGATATGACCAAAAATAAATTGGAGACATTTTCATTTTTTTATTTTTTTTATTATTAATTTTTTTATAATAATTGCATTCAAAATCACTTACACATCATCCGTCCAAATGTTTTATTTCAAACAATCTCTAACTATTTCAAATCACCTATCCAAACGATTTGTAAAATATCTTTAAATAAACAAAATTACTCCGTGCGGTCCATTTTTATTAACACAGTCTATTTTTACTTCGTATAGTTCGTTTTAACTTCATGCAATCCGTTTTACTAAATACAGTCCATTTTTTATAATATTCGCAAGATGTATTTATTTATAATTTTTGAAAAAATACAAATTATTAAATAAATATTTGAAAAAAAAATACATATTATTTTTTGAATATACGAAAGATATATATATATATATATATACATTATTTTTATTTTTGTTATAATGTTTGTAATTATTATTTTTAAATATGTTCATTTTTTTAAGAGTACTTGGTAAGTAATATTTATTTAGCTCCATCTTTTTATTAATAACTTTCAAAATATTTATTTATAAAAAGGACTGCATTAGTAAAAATGGACTGTACAAAATAAAAATGGACTATAAAAAGGTAAAATTAGACTGCATTGATAAAAACGAACCACATAAAATAAAAATAGATTGAGTTTATAAGTTTTTTTCATTAAGCGTATAAAATTTATTTATGATAAAATACTGACTATATAAAGTAAAATATGAACCATAGATATACTAACTAACCATGCAAAGCACACCAGGGGTAAGGCCGTCTCCCTCCTCAAATTCCTCAGGACCCATAATTCCAGGCTGAAAAAAATGTCAATTCAAATTCTGGCCAAATACTTAATAGTTCTGGTAGATTTGGTCTGAAATTTTTGAAATGTTATGTACAATTTTAAAACTCACAATTTTGGACTATTTTAATCGGTTACATTTGTAAGTTTTAAGATCGGTACATCAATCATATTTGTAAGTTATAAGATTAGTGTGTAATATTTGAAAGTTTTAAAACTTATACATAAATGATTCAAAGTTACATAGATAAGAACCATTTAAAATCTCAAGACTAAATAACTTGTAAAGGGAATAGAGAGCAGGATTCCCATTTGGGGTAATTTAGGGTAAGTGCTAGAAATTCAATTTTTTTAGGGCTGAAAATCTAACGTGTTGGATATGCATATTTTGTTTTTTTTGAAAAAAAGCTACTTTATATATTATTAATTTTTTTTGTCATAGACGGTCATCTTATTAAAGAAATTTTTAGAAGGATTACCACCTATAGTGACGGAGCCAAAAAAATGGGTCAAAGTGAATGTGTTATTCATACCATAAAAGGCAATATGGAGGTAAAGAATAACGGTCAATGACAAATTTATATATGATTGGAAGGTGTAGAAAATAACTTTAAATTAAAATGACTACTTAATTAATACCAGGTAAAATATTTAACTAATCTACTAGTTGTCCATTTTTAGCCTAATAGATTTGAATATGATATTTTTTTAATGAAAATAAATACGAATGTGCCACCAACGATTATTTGTCAAATTTGTATGGTTGTAGTAAAATTTATACTATAATGAATAGATAAATTATCATAATCATTCAACTAAAAAAATTAAAATTTACACACAAGTCAATAATCTATACTCTATATCTCGTAGAGCAGTCTCATCCACTCGTTGCATGCCTAAATACACTACGTGAGGGAGTTGCAACTTGTGAAAAATTAATTTAGCTATGTAAATAAAAACAATATGCATACTTTTGGAAAATATTTACCCAAGGTGAGATGGTAAAATTGATGCATTATAATAGGGAGTTCGACTGTCCAATCTTCGTCAATATTATAACTTTTTTTGATTTGAAACTCGGGGGCTTGTATGTACGCTCCTCCTTTACATGCATTTCCGTCACTGACCATTCATAATAGGTAAACTACGGCGGCATAAAGAGTTAGTTAATGTTAACACATTCATGGTACCAGTCATCACAAATAAGGAAAACCTTGAATGGAGGCTTATAACCCAGACACTTAAAACTACCCGACTAACCATAACAATCCAAAAGAGTTTAAAAGAAACAAAACGACTAAGATAAGGAAAAGAGAAAACAGCCGGTGAAGTCCGAATTGGGGACACCCAAAACATCAAACGCCGGGAGGGACTGAAGCTCCGAGCAAGTCCCTATCGATGAATTACTCCTCCTGACAGGACCCGTTGAACAGGCGTACCGGTGCCAGATTTTTTGGATGTTCCTGGATACCCTTGTGCACTTTAAGGGGCCTCTCACAACTCTACAACACTCCTTCTATAACATCGTTGAGCGAACGGGTAGGGATCATCGTCAGAGCTCCGGTTGTTGTCGCGGTTGGTTGGGAGGGGGGAGTCATCATTATCAAGGTCGAGAGGAAGAGGAAGCTACGAAACTGAAAAAAGAAAAACAAAAAAACCTTACACCCTGTGAGGGGTGCCTCTCAACTGGATTACTAACTTGCACATTTCAATCACATTCTTACACGGTGCATTACTACTACTACTACCATTTTTGTTATTGTGATACCACTCGATGATTGGTTGGGAACATTTATAATCTCTTGCATGTTGCTACTATGATAAGTAAGCTAACATATGGTTGTGTTCATAATTTATTGACTAAGTTCATGCATAGTCTCTTTATTGGATAATACAAAGATACTGCAGCATTCTACATTACAAAGTTATAAGTCTGTATCCACTATTTTGGCTGGAGTATCACCTGCTGTCTCATGAAATCCACAATTTGATTCCATCGTAGTATCTTAACATAGTTATTTTAGTGCAAGTAATATCCTTCTACCGTGGCTAAAGTAGTAGGGTTCTTTGTTGTTTCAAAATGATTAACTGTTTCTGCGAAACAATGTTCAAAATGGACAGATAAATAAAATTAACATAATTGTCGCTAATTGGATCAAGATGGAAACAAAATTAAATGACGATAAAATGATGAAAACTTTTCAGAATTACATTTCGGTCGCATAGTTGCAAGAGGAAATGTCCAATCTTAGCAAATGTGCACCAAGTTCAACCGAGTATTATTGGAGTATCATAGCATCACTTTGTGATGAATTATTGAATCGGCCATTGTTTGACTGTAATTTTACTGCTACGAGTCATTTTGACTCTATGGCCACGAAACATGTAAATCAGTATGAAGAAACAAATTATGTGAAAATGTGATCAATTTTCTAAGAACATTGAAATAGTGATGTTGGATTTGGGTTTGGCTAATAGAAACCACTTTCAAGCATTTTAGAGGTTTGTAAGGGACCAAAGTAACAACATGCTTCCAGACCAACGGTTAAAATATCGAAATAATTTGATCTGAGGAATGCTCATAAAGATATATAGTTCTTCTCATAAAGAGTGGTGTGATAGGTTGACTCCTACTTGATTAGCGAGTAATCGTCTTCAAAGCGATTATGACTTATTAGCATGTGGATCTTGAAGAGAGTGTTGAGCTAAATTAATTTTCACGTAACATTGTTCAGCCAGGTCATCTTCTAATGTGGGAGCCATGATTATAAAACTTGCACAAGCACAACTCATGCTATATACTTATGCAATCTCAATTTAGACGGTGCATTGTTTTATTAATTGAGCCGTGTTTTAAATGACATTCCAGACTCTTTAGTATTTTAAAAGATGTTGTCTTTTTTTAAAGGGAAATTCAGATTTCTTTGAGATTAGTGCTCCGTCGAGAGGTAGGGACTACTAAGTACATTAGTGAGTTATGTAGGGTGAGACGGGAATATAAGGAAAATAGATTGCCTAGCTAACGTATGAGCAATTGCATTCCGTTCATGACTAACAATAACAAAAGAAAACAGCCAAAGTGTAACACCCTAGCAAATCCCATATCGACAAAGCACTTGAGAAATTCATGGGCTATAAGTAAGAATCCGTCCCTAAATGACAAGACGCGTTTTGGGGTGAAATGGAGGAGTTCTTTCTAAGAACACTGAAGTTAATCCTTGATGAGGTGGGGGCAATGCAGAAATGGGTGACCTCCTGGGAAGTCAGTGTTTTGCACCCGAAAACAGATCCATGAGGGATTAGCTATTTCCAAGCGGACAATATCTTGTTGGAAAAGGTCGGGATGTTACACAGAGTGATTGAGCAGTGAGCGGCAAATACGAACAATGTCCATGAATTTTGTTGTGTCCTCTCCACTATTACGTAGGGCACGGTCCAGTAGTTGAGAACCCCCCTTCAAGATCACATTGGTGTAGCGGAGTTTGATCACACACTTGATAGCTTCCAAAAGCGTCGTTGCCTCACTGTCCTTCATTAGAAGAAGACCCGCCTTCATATTCATGCAAAAGTGGAGAAGATCACATGCGGTATCCCTAATACTTATGCCGAAGCCCGTGCGCTGCGGGTCGGGGAAGAGAGCCACATCCAAATTACACTTGAGGAAATCTATTGGCGGAGGATGCCACTTGCCCCAATACGCCGAACGCCGCGAGGGTGGTGTAAGAGGATAAGAATTCCACTACTTCCAGTCGAGGAGTTCTTGTAAGCCATCCGTAAGAAAAATGGTAGGCAGCTTCAATTTTGAGTTCCACAACTTGTTGTTTCATTCCTCCTATATCCCCCACATACAAGCCAACCACTTCTCGCGTTTAGGTGAATCAAGCCGATCCCACATTCCCCAAAGCCAATCCGTCATCTCTGCATGCTTTCTTGCCTCATCAAGGATTATGGAGTTTCTGTCAGTTACCAATACATTCTACTTCACTGGCAATCGATGGACAAATGCCATGCTTCTTCATACCCGGATTCACAAATGCCAGAGTTACCACTCAATTCCACAACTTGACGATGGAGGCGGCCGTATGTTGGAAGGACATCCCGGATGAGCCGCGAGGTGAAGTGAAGCATCTTTGGAGGAATGTGATTACCCCAAAAAGTGCGCCAATCTGCGGTGACATGGTGCTCCTCTCTATCCACAATCCGATCGGTGAAGAGTCAGTAGGTGGAATGAACCGTGAATCGACCATTCGGGGTGAACTGCCAAATTTGTCAATCCTCACCTGAGGTGATAGAAGAAGCTAGAATAAGCTCAACATCCATGGGGAGGAAGAGATGTTTAATGGCTGGGACGTTCCATTCATGTGGTCTAGGTTACCTAAGCGCATTGTCCGTCAAGTTCGAAAAAGTCGGGTTCATCGCAGTGGCGACCATGCAACTTTCATCCGCCTTTAACCTAGGGTCATCCACACCTTTATACTATGGCCATCGCCAATTTTCGACTGAGTCTCACACGTGAATCATAGGCTGCATTTGAAGCAAGCTCCGCCAAACAAAGCTCGGTGAGTGACCCAGCTCAGTCGCGAGGAAGTCCCCAAAGTAATTATATTTAGCCTTGTGAAGCCGCACCACCAAGGAGTTTGGTCTTTACATTAGACACTAAGCCTGCTTGCTTAAAATAGAAAGGTTAAAACCCCATAGATCTCAAAGACCTATGCCACCAAACTCTTGAAAATTGCCAAACACTACCACTTCATCCACTGAATGCCTTTACTCGAGTTGTGTTTCGAATCCCACCATAACACTGCCATCATGCGCTCCAATTTGGTGGTAAGTCGGTCCGATAGAAAAAAGACATTCATGTTGTAGGCGGGAAGATCCTGCACTACCGCCTTGAATAATACCTCCTTACCAGTCTTGGAAAGCTTCCTCCCATGCCATGACTACAACCGCTTCCATATCCGAGTTGGTATATTCCTTAAAGCCAAGTTTTTGTTTCAGACCACTAAAGCCGGCACACCTAGATATCAATCCATATCGAATTTCGACCACAATTGTGAAATGTTGGATGTATGTGTCCATGTGTTGCTACGGAAATTCCCTTACTGAAAAGAATACCAGACTTCTGAAAATTAAGCACCTGACTCGAGGTCTCAGCGTAGGTGGTAAGGATGGAGTGCATAGTAGTAACCTCTGCTAGTGCCAATTTTAAAAAGAAGATTGAATCTTTGGCAAACAACAAATGGGAGACTCGTGAAACTCGACGATAGGCCCGGTACCCGTGGATATGACCTTGAGAAGTAGCCCATCGAATCAAGCTAAGGCCGGCAATCCTTTCGTACACATGATGACAGCAAGCACGCACAATTTTGATAAGGTTTTGACAAACTTTTTTCTTGGTGAAACAAGTAAGTTGAATGCCTCACAACAAGACTTGATAGTTATCACAAACTAAGAGTTGGGTATCATCAACATTGAGGCAGATATAATTATTAACAATATAGAGGTAGTTATTAGCAGCTTTGAGGTCGACATAGTTAATGAGAGAATTCAAACACAGTTATTGCCAACTTAGAGGTAGTTACTAGCAACTTAGAGGTAGTTACTAGCAACTTTGAGGTAGGTATTAACAACTTTCAGGTAACATAGTAATTAGCAACTTAAACGTAATATATATACATAAAAATGGAGGGACCGTAGTTATTAGCAATTTATATGTAGTTATTGAGGAATTTAGAGGTAGGTACTACCAACTTAGAGACAGGTATTAACAACTTTGATGTATGAATGGTCGATTAAAACGTAAGGTAGATATAAGGAGGGGGACATAGTTATTAAGAGAATTCATAGGTAGTTATCACCAATTTATATGTTGTTATTAACAATTTAGAGGTAGTTATTAGTAATTTGGAGGTATTGATAGTTTCTTGTTCTAAATCTATATTTTACGTCGGAACAACATAAGACGAGACCCTTTAAAATGTAATGATGAAGAATCCACCCTAAAAAGTATACATTTTTTAAAGTTATCAAAATAACCTCAATATTGACATCATTATATTCGTCTTTGAAAGTCGAGTCTTTCTATGCGAAGAGCCTAAAAATTGAAGTTGGAATGAAATTGGTATGCTCAGAATAAGGTGAAAAAGTTGTCATTTCAAAAATCATCGAAATAAAATCAATATTGATCTCGTTAGATTAAGTTTTATGGAAGGGTTGCATCACCAACTGGTGAGCAACAGTATATATGTATATTGAAAGTGAGCTTAAAAGCCAATGGTTACAAGATATATTTAATACAAGATAAGGTAGATGAACTGAATATCTAAAATACATGGAACTTAACACCCTCCATCAATCACATACGTGCAAGGTTGAGATTGCGCTTGAACTCTTCTAGGCTTTGAACATGCAATGGTTTGGTGAACCCCTCTGCTACTTGATCTTTGGATGACAAAATTGTATGTTTAGGTGCTTCTTGGTAACTCTTTCTCTCACAAAATGGAAGTCAATTTCAATGTGTTTTGCTCTAGCATGAAACACTGGATTTGTAGACAAATAGGTTACACCTAAGTTGTCACATCACAAGCAGGATACTTCTCTTCTTTCAACACCAAGCTCAGCCACAGGCTCAACCTATGTCAGTTCAGCAATGGCATTAGCCAAGGCTTTGTAGTATGCTTCTATACTAGACCTCGACACAGTCGCTTGTTTTCTCGCACTCCATGAGATAAGATTAGGACCAAGGAAAATTTGAAAGCCTCCAGTTGATCGCCGATCATCTAAAGAGCCTGCCCAATCAGCATCAGTAAAAGCACTCACCAAGAAGGAGGAAGATCGCTTAAAGGTCAGACCAACATTAAGAGATCCTTACACATATCACAATACGCACTTAGCTGTAGTTCAATCTATGGTGGTCGGCGCATGCAAATATTTGCAAATTTTGTTAACTGAGAATAACAAATCAGGACGAGTAAAAGTAAGATAATGTAAAGCACCCACAATACTCCTATACTTTGTGTTGTCTTTAGGTCCCAAAGGGTCCCCATCATATGCCGAAAGCTTTTCACTTGGAGAAAGAGGTGTAAGAGATGCCGTGAAATTTTGCATATTGATCTGGGTCAACAAATCAAAAGCATATTTTCCCATGAGACAATGTAATGCCTACTGGTTCCTTTTAACTTATATGCCTAGATCCTTTAGGGTGAAATTAGAACTTGAATCTTGAAGCAGGATTGCGACAAATTTATCTAATGAACTTGTAATGATAATATCATCCACATAAACAAGGAAAAACATATTTACTCCTACCTTATTATAAATGAATAGGGATGTATCTGACTTATTGCAACTGATCCCTCCTCACCGACTGATGATTTCAGCTACTCAACTCATTCTGACTGATGAACCCTAGATCGAGAGAAAGGTGTTGGAAATTAGAAGAATAAATCTTCGATTAACTAATGACACAACCACATGTAGTTTAACATCAGGTTGTGGGCTTGAATGAAAAACCGGCCCAACCTATAATTTAAAGATGGCAGATTTTAGTCAAGCTAGAGTCAATCTTCTTTCTCACTTTGACCATAGAAGAAGACCTACAACTCCAACAATAGCAAATGAAATAAAAAATAGAGTAAAGCAAGATCAATAAAGAACAAATCAATTTAACGAGGTTCCCTCAAAGCTAAATTAGCTTTGCCGTCAATATTCGCTCATAGGTCTCCCTCTGAGAGTCTTGAAAGCTTCTTTGATTATTACCAACTAAGATGACAAATTAAAGAATCGATAAACCAACCCTTGTGATGGTCCCCACAACACACGTTCCCCCGCTAAGTTGCTTGATTCGTAACTTTGAATATTCTATCAAACTACCCAGTACTCAGAAGCTCTTTGCTAACTCGTACTATTTTCCAGTTATTTTAAATCTCAGAAATGTAAGCCAAATCTTTTGATATGTTTTATTTATTGGACTTGGCCAGTTTTGAGTTCGACACGATTTCTCCAATCTAAACCGACAAGCTGCATCAAGATAAACGTAGGGAGTTACATAAGATAATATTCCCTAGCATAATTTATTCCTTAGTTGATATTTTTAACTTATCTCATTGCAGGTTATTTATTTATCCTAAGTTTGACAAAGCGATGTAGATGATCAAGCCAGGCCCATTCCCGATTTAATCCATACAAACCAACAATCTCCCAAGAAGTCAAAAATTATCTCATCCTTGCAGATCAAGTTCCATTCTGCCTATTAAATAGAATCAAGGAAACTTTGATTAGAATTATTTCCTACCCATCCTTAGTCTTGCTCCCCCTTAGTTGTTGCCGTCAACCAGTTAAAGAAGGCTATAGAATGCATCAAAATCGAGTAATCAATTCAAATTTATTCGAAACAAGCCAATCCATAGTTCACATAGAGAAACAAAAAACCTAACAGAGAAATAGAATACAAAACATACCCAAACTATGCAGATATCCAAAGGACAAAAATATCAAATTTGTGGTTTCTTACCCTTCCACAACTGATAAGGAGTTTTATTTAATTTTGCTGTGATGAGAGCACAATTAATAGTATAATATGATGTACTCGCAGCCTCTCTCCAAAATTTTGAAGCAATATCAACATCGTTGAACGTGGTTCTAGTTGTTTCAATGAAAGTGCGGTTTTACGCTCTACAATTCCATTTTGTTGCGGAGTTTTAGGAGTATAAAAATGATTTTCAATACCGAGACTGTCATACAAGGTCTTAAATTCATTGTTTACAAGTTCACCTTCATCGCCACTTCTAATCATAATAATACTAAGTTGCTGTTCATTCTTCACCTATTTAACAAACAACTTAAACTTAACAAAGACCTAATACTTGGAGGCAAGCAGAAAAATCTAAGAATAGAGAGAGAAGTCATCAACCACCACGAAAGCATAGAATTTGCCACATATAGTCATAACATTAGTAGGGCCAAATAAATCCACGTGAACAAGCTCAAGAACAACTGTAAAAGTAATGTCTAATTTTAAATTTAAAGCTAACTCTCGTCTGTTTTCCTTTAACACAAGCATCACAAAAAAAATCCTTGGCAAAATTCAGTTTATATAGTCCTCTGGCTAATCCATAGTTTTCAAGCTTAGCCAAATTTCCAATACTAACATGGCCTAACTTATGATGCCGAGCTAGTTGATGGTCTCCTTTTAATGAAGTTAAACACATGCGTGAGATCCTCAACCAATTCCAGGTTTACTCGATAAATGTTGCCTGTTTTAACCTCAGTGAACAAAGTTTTATTATCACTAATTTGTTTAATGAAGCAAAATGTTGATTTAAAGATAACATGATTCTGATCACCACAGACTTGACTAGTAGAGAGCAGATTATGTTTTAGATCTTCAACTAGATGGACTTTGTTTAACAATACTTAATCTTAGACCCTATTTTACCAACTCCTATGATTCTACAATATCTATTATCACTTAAACTTACATTACCTTCATTTGTGAGTTTTAGCTCATAAAACAAAGATCTCTTACCTTTCATATGATGTGAACAGCCACTGACCAATATCCACTCATTTGCACTTCTTTCGGCCTTGTAACATACCTGCAAAACCGTTAGTCATTTTTGTTTTGGCATCCTAATTGATTTGGATTCCTTGTAACTTGGTGTGATGAGCCTGAATTTTCATATTGTTCCTAAATAACATAGTGTACCATTTTCAAGAAGAGTCTTAAAGCATATTATGAGAAGATATCTAAGTGAAGATGGGGCGACTGCTACCATTTGCAAGAAGAGTCTTAAAGTAGATTCAAAGAAGAATGGTACTTTATATCTGAATATCATGCAGATCAATGTCCAAAGAAGATGGATGAGAAATTGAAGAATAATAATGATGGAGGGGGTACAAATAACTCTGAATTACAACTCATCTAGTGGACTTTCAGCTTCAAGGCAATAGGTATGCAACCAAAAGGCGATTCAGGTAGCTCTAGTTGAGATGATTATTCTTGATGCGCTGCTTCTTTGTTTTGTGGAGCATTATGAGTTCATAAAGTTTATGTTAGTTTGTTGCCTCAAGCTCAAGATCCCATGTAGGTAAATCATAAGAGCGGAACGTGTCAGGATTTATTTGCATAGCAAGGAGAGGATGAAAGACTTCTTCACTAATTCTTGTGCTAGTAGAGTGTCCATCACTACAGACACTTGGACTTCTATTTAGAATTTAAACTACATGTGCATCAATGCACATTATGTTGGGAAGGACTGGCAACTACATAAAAAAAATTATCAACTTGACACATTTGGTTCAAAGATTGCCAAATACTTGGAATAGTAGGGATTGAAGAACCTGTTCATTGTTACACTCGACAACACTTCTGCCAATGATGTTGCTTGTAATTACTTGAAGGGGAAGCTGCATAGTTGGGGTACAGATTTCATGGGTGGCAAGTATTTACATGTTCGGTGTGTTGCTCACATAACGAACCTTGTCGTGAATGAAGGTTTCGACAAGATTTTGTTGTCAGTGAAATGTGTTCCGGAAGTTGTGAGATGGGTTCGTTCTTCAGCTGGTAGGACAGCAAAGTTCAAAGGTAAAGTGACTTCTCAAAGGATAGAATCAAAGAGGATGGTGTCTTTGGATTGTTCTACCCGATGGAACTCAACATTTTTTTATGTTGGAAATGGAAAGTGTCTATGAGTAGGTATTCACAGTCTTACAAGCATTGGACAAAACATTCAAAGTGGACGTACTTGAGAGGAAGACGAGTGATGGTGTTCCAATTGGTCCTCCTAGTGCCAAAGATTGGAAAAGTATGAAAAACCTCACTAGGTTTCTGAAGTTCTTCCATAGGATGACATTGATGGCTTCGGGAATAAAATACTGCTTTGTGCATAAGTTTCTTGGTGAACTTCATAGGTTGTACAATCACATCAGGAAAGCAACAACCGGAGCAGATACATATCTTTGTATAATGGCTTGGAACATTAGTAAGAAGATTGAAAAATAATGGGATGAGAGTTTGGTTGATAATGTGAAGATGGACAGAATCTTCTATATAGCAATAATGTTCGACTCAAGACACAAGATGCATTTCTTGACTCATTGTTTGACTAAGATATAATCAGCAACAAAAGCTTAAGAAATGGTGTCTTCAGAGAAAGAAGAGATTGTTAACCTTTTCAACTATTACATGAATGGAGGTGCACCCACTGGTTAGGCTTCTCAATCTGTTGCAACATCTGGAGTGCCCCAAAGCCAATTAGAAAATGACAGTGAAATAGATGACACATTTGCTGACTATAACATGGAGGATAAGCTGGTTGGAAATAGTGCAAAGTTGGAATGATATCTAAATGGTGCACGGGAAGGAGCAAGTGATGTGAATGATGAGTTTCATATACTAGGTTGGTGGAAAGCTGTGGGTTCATATAAGTAATCTACTTTGAGAGAGATGGCAAAAGATGTACTTGATGTTTCTATCTCTTCAACCGCTTCACATAGTGCATTCAGTAATAGAGGTCGAGTCCTTGATGATTTTAGGAGCTCTTTGTTACCTACCATTGTGGAGGCTCTAATTTGTACAAAAGATTGGTTAAGGAATCTAGGTGACCTGAGTAATGATGAGGAGGATGAAGAAGAACATATTCAATTTGAAAAAGGTACATGTGTAATTTCAATTCACTATTCGATTTTTGTATTCATAATCTCAATTCTCAAAGATTTTTTCTTTTGAAAATTAGAAGTCAAAGCTCTAGATCATAGTCCATAAGAAAAAGGTGGACAATCATCTTTTATAGTTTCTATAGCTTTTCATCCTTCAGTTCAACAGTTTTTCAAGAGCACGATAGGTATTACATGTACTGGCTCCTCCTCAAGACTTTCACCTACAACTAGTTTTGAAAATGAGGAAGAACATAGAGAAAATGAGGAAGATGTTGATGATAATGATGAGGATGAGGATGAACCTTATATGGATGGGGCGGAAGACATTTATGTTTCGCTACACGAAATATATCTTTGAAATTATGTTAGTGACTTTGTTAGTTGTATTTGAACTTTGAAATGTACTTGTTGTGAATTGTGATTGCGAAGATAGAAAACTAGAACTTTTTTGTTGTGATTTGTGAAATCACTGAAATATTTTTATGTGTATGTATTTTTGTTGTTCATTTCTAAATAGGTGGAGACTGCAAACTTGCAGCCATGTAAATGCCTCTGAAACAACATAAATTCTGCCCATTTTTAGGCTCAATGCTGTCGGTTAATTCGGTTAAATCGATCAACAAACAAAGCCCGTTAGAATCGGTCAGAATTGGTTAAGTCGATTATAATAATTAACCGATATTTGGTCACTTAATAACCGGTTATTTAACCGACCAATCAGTTATCGATCGGTCAATACGGCCTCATCCAACCACTTCCATGGATCTGTTTTCACTTCTTTGGGTCTGTCGGTGATGATAATCCATAATAGAGGAATGGATGACTTAACAAAAAGCTCCATTTGATTATTCCAATACCTAAATTTTGCTCCCTCGATTTTTGGTGGTCTATTAGTGGAAAATCCATCTGCCAAAAAGTCAATTTGGGATGAACTCGAGCTCATGATGAAAGAAAAAATTGAGAAACATGATCAGATACCACCTGAGATCAGTACTAGTTGAATCAATTTGATTACAGTTAGTACTCACGCTCTAATACCACTTATTTCAACTAATCCCTCCTCACCGACTGGTGATTTCAGCTACTCCACAGATTTCGACCGATGAACTCTAGATCGAGAGAAATGAAAGTGTTGGAAATGCGAAGAATAAATCTTCAATTAACTAATGACACAACCACCTAAAGTTTAATAGCATGTTATGAGCTTCAATGTAAAACTGGCCCAATCTATGATTTAAACATGACAGATTTTAATCAAGCCCAAAGTCAGTCTTTTTTCTACCTTTGACCATAGAAGAAGACCTAAAACTCAAAAAAATAGTATATGAAATCTAAAAAAGAGTCAAGCAAAAATAAAAAGAAAACAACGATTTATCGAGGTTTTGTCAAAGCTAAATTAGGTTTACCGTCACAACGATTTAACTCAGTTGATAAGTGTTATTTATATGACTTGGTTAACTTTGAGTTTGGCTCTATTTCTCTAATTCAAATCTACAAGCTGCATCAAGATAAACATAGGGGGTTACATAAGATAATATTACCTAGCACTCTTTATCCCCTTAATTGATTTTCTAACTTATCTCATTGCAGGTTCTTTATTTAGGGGCGTGTTATTCACCGCCATACGATTTTTGAAAAAAATGCCTTAACTATTATAAAAATCATAATTGTCATAAGATAATATTCCCTCGCACTCTTTATCCCCTTAGTTGATTTTCTAACTTATCCAATTGCAGGTTCTTTATTTAGGGGCGTGTTATTCATCACCATAAGATTTTTAAAAAAAATGCCTTAACTATATAAATAGCGTAACTGCCCTTTTACTTAGCACACAAACCATAAATCCTATTCTCTAAACACATCACCCATGATCATCCGTAAATCAACATTGTTATTCGAGTTCCCAATGATCATCTATCAATCCCAACCTTCATCGCCGATAATCGACGAACAAAGTCAGGTTAGCAAAAAGAAATGTCAGATCCATCTTGTTATGAACACAGTCGACAATGCTTATACTTTTTTTTTGACACCCAATGGTGATATGTTATTAATGCATCCGCTCAAAACAAGAATATTTAATAACAAATAAAAGATCATCATTAGGCACCTCCCACATAAGGGTGGATACAAGATAGCAAAAACGTCGAGCAAGCTCGTGTGTGAACCCATTTTTAGTTCTCCTAATCCGACTATCCGTGTAAAACAGATGGTCAAATAGTAACTGCTGACAATATGTGACTATTGTTCCAAACTCGGAGATGTCTTGCGTTTGCCGATGTATAGCTGTGACTAGCGGTTGGTTATCAGTCTCGAATTGCACCTTTTCATATCCCATCTCACCTACCCATTTGATTGCGGTACGAAGGGCATAACCTTCTGCCTCCCTGATCACCGAAGCTCCCATTCGTCGTTGACTTAGAAAAGGGAGACAAGTGCCACTGTCGTCGTGACCTGCTATTCCAATGTCGCGAGCATTGTCGTTTGCAAAGACTGTACAATCCACATTGCATTTCACATAACCTGTTGTTGGGACATACCACTGAGGGCATGGTACTAGATGTATCGACAGCGGCACCACATCACATTTGTGTACCTATAACCAATTTTGCAAATCCTCGAAATAGTGTTTGATGACATCCTCCGGAGTGGAAGATTTTTCCAGGAACACCCTCTCATTTCTCTCCCACAAAATTCCCCAAAGAATGGCAATAGGTTGTTGAGTGAAGAAGGTCGCACCAGAAGTCAGCAGCATAAATAGCCATTGCTGAAGATCCACACCGAAACCAATAAGCCCATATGCCCAACTCGCAAGAGCTCCTACATCCCAACATCTTCTGGAAAAATTACAAGCAAAGAACAGATGCATAAACGATTCTAATTCCTCCCTACAACAACCACATTCATCAAGCAAATCCACTCCTCGTCAGATACTCGAACTGTGCTTATAGCTTAGGCAATGAATTATGGTGAAAAGTAAATAATGGTGCCATGCTATTATAACTTATTTGAAGAAAGGAAATTGTGATAACAATCACCGGTGCTGGCGATACGTCACCTACCCCGTCGTCGATGATGCACAATCTAGGGGCCGAAGGCGACGGGGCCACCGCTTGTACACTGACGCTGACGATTATTTCCATAATTTTTATCAGCAGCAATTTTATGTTTATTATTAATTAATTGTAATCTTATAATCATACACGAGGAGCTTGCTCAAATCATACAAAGCTGTCAAGCTTGCAAACATGGAATGGTGCATTTTTATGTTCATAGTCGGGCAATTCTTTCATGGAAACCTCCTCTTCCAGAACAACATGCAAAAACACATTCTGTACATCTAACTGTCTTAGCGACTATCCTCTAGACATAGCTAAAGATAGAATAAGTCGAATGGTAGCAACTTTTACAATAGGGCTAAAGGTGTTTTCATAATCAATTCCATACCTTTATTTGAACCCCTTGGCAACTGATGATGCTAGTTTTGTCATATTTATCGCCCTCATTTAAGTTATGTTTTATGCATTTTAAGCTTTTATCTTAGTTTAGTATTCGAACCTGGTCGGGGTCCATTTCATGTCATTTTGGAGTATTTTTTTCTAGATTTCATGTACATGACGACATTAAGGGATTAATATGAGTGATACGACATGCATGGATGATCTAGGAAAAGCAATGAGAAAGCATTTCGACATCTTCAAGGAGGTTAGATCTCGACTTGGTCGGAAAACATTGCAGTTTCGTATATTCAACATATCTCCTAGCTCCGAAGTCTGATTGATGCAAGGCCGGCGGCATTGGAAAGCTAGTTCAATTTAATATAACTAGAAGGAAAGGAGTTTATGATAGTTTTACCAAAATTGCGCTATAAGTATGACCAAAAGTGTGGCACACTTTTGGTTGTTCGTTAAGACTTAAGGAATCCTTCTCTATTAAAGTCCACCTCTTCCTCATAATTCAAATACCCTTTTGGATGAAAATTTTAGAGAATAGTTTAGATATTTCGGAGCAACAAGAAGGCATCAAATTCAAGGAGCTCAAATCGACAACGACGAATCAAAATCGGCAAATCAAGTTCTTCGATGGGAATTGGCGAAATTAAGTTTTGCATAATTATTTGTGTAAACCTAGAATCAATGACTTTCTTCTTTGAATCTTATTTTTTCTTCAAGATTATGAGTAATTAAACTCCTCGTACTTAGATTAGATGAACCCTAGGTGTTTCTTTATGAGTGGATGATTGGTTGACTTTGACGATTTATGTGAGTTGGATGGATTTTTGGTTTATATTTAATTTGTTTCCATTCTTATTCTTGCTTGACCATCTTGAATAGAACCTTATTAGATTTTTCTTCGGCTCAAAAGAGCTTGCATATCTAGAACATCAAAATTAATCTACTAGGTTCGACGTTAATTCTCATACGGGAGCGAATAAAGTAGTCTATCCTGTGAGCAGTTCTTGTTTGTTTTGTCTAGAGGATTCTAGATCTTTGTCTCGAAATAGAGGATTGTGATGGTAGATAGGTAGCAAATTAGCGAACCCGAAAGGGAGTGATTTGATTAGAGAAGAACTGCGATGGTCAATTGAATATATATTATTTTGTTTAAATCGTTGAATTTATGCGTTATTTGTGAATTTGGATAGCCTAGGGGAATTCGAAGTCTAAGCTATTTTCTCTCATTTGGTTCATACCTTACATCGTGCAGTCTTGAAGCCTTGTGTTATTTTCCTCATCATTTGCATTATTATTATAATTGATAGTCTTAGTAATTGTGGAACCTACACCACGCGAATTGATAATCGATTAGCTCTTTTATAACTTTGAGTAGACACGACATTGAGACCTTAGGGAAATCCGACCTTAATTACTTAGATAATTAATTTCATTTTGACATGAGTAAAATCCATTTATCAGCAACTAACCATGCATTGTATCGGTCAATAATTCCATCTGCCTTTTTATAATTTTGTACACCCACTTACAATCAATCATGTTCCTGCCATGTGGTACAAGAACCAAGTACCATGTCTTGTTTCTCAAAAGTGCCTCATATTCATCATCCATAGCATTTTTCCACTTGGTGTCATCAAGTGCCTCTTACAAATTATTGGGTTTACCTATAGCATAAAGAAAACCATATCCATATGGTATAGTACCATCTGTCCTTTTTTCAGTTGTTGAATACCATGTTGAAGTCTGGTTTGTGGGTGTAAATCAACGAAAGATAAGTACTTAATTAAAAGATAAGTACAACAATTCAAGATATTGGAAGACATTAGGTTACAAACTTGTCCTTTAATAATATAACTAAGCTACTAGGTCAAGGAAAATGCAACAAAAGATTACTTCAAACAAAAGATGCATAAGGCATTTGAGAATATACATGAATATATTGAAGCGCATTTACATACTCTAGCAAATTCAAAATCTCAGCTGTTAAATAAGGCCATAAAAAATCACATCTACTTAACCCAGACATTTATGCCAAAAATTGGCAGAACATAATGATTTAATATCCCAAGGTCTTAACCCAGCTTCAATTTCAGCCCTATTGACACTCAAATATGTTTTTAAGGTATTCAAGAAATTGGAAAACATGTAATGTAACAAACTTATGCTTCAATATTATAATTAAGTTACTAGGTCATGAAAAATGCAGCTAAAGATTAATTTACACTCTGCACCCAAAAAAAATTGATACTCAAGCAACAGAAGCAAAGAAACGCAACCCCCTACTAATCTAAACGAAAACACATATATCAACATAAGCCTTCCAAAAACAAAGGTACATGTATCAAAACTAAGAAAAATTGGACTTATCGGTATTTCTATGACACCGCGATTGCAATTTAAAGACTGGTTCGAGTTTTGGAACACTTAGTAGAGTTATGGCCGAGTTGTCAATCACAGGTGTGACTTATGGTACGTCACGGTCATGGTTGCTAGGGAGACCACAGGCATGGTCAAAGGACAACCACCACCATGAAGGTTAAGTGGTCACGGGCGTTCTTGCAGGCTCATCACTGACGTGTTTAGTTTCCAGACATGGACGTGATGAGTAAGGTACATAAAATCCAAAACATATTCCTCTTTCTCTATGTTTTCCTTCACCAATGGTGCTCCCTTTAAAACATCAGCCTAAAAAAGGAGAAGTTAGGATTGGATCCTCTCCCATCTAAGGTAGGAGATATAGGGAGTCGAGACGGTCTTTCCCTTGACTTCTAGAAGGTAACTACACTACCTCCTCTCTTAATATCTTTAACTGAGGGTTACGTAGCTTCCTAAGAGTTTAAAGGTTTGGGAAAATCATGAGATTTTCCTCCTTTGGGTTTACTAGGAGAAGAGACTCAAGCAATGATAGTACTAGGATTGGTAGTGATTATCTTACCCTATCGGCATGCTTTTTGAGTGATTACTAGCTTGTTTGTGCTTCAGTCCTGTGTGATTTTCCGTTTTGCTATTGTATTCTAGACATGTTCACTTGGACTGTTTTGGTCCATTTGATTTGTATGTTCTCATCGAAATAAGGTTGCATGCCATGCAGCAGTACACACCGTGCATGCCTTACAACTTCAATCCTCGTAGCTAAGTGGGTACATGGCGTGCACACCTACACGACATGCACCTCCATGTTCAGCAGCTACCATATAAAAGGAGCAATTTAAAGAAAGATAGAATAAATCTTCTTCAACAATTCCCACAAGTTTTCTTCAATTTTCCTCTATGAAAACCTCCATATTTCCATCCTTAGAAGTCTGATTGAAGCTCAGAAGAAGTTGCCATAAAGCGAAGATTGGAGTGAGATCGATTCATTAATAAGATGGTGGTTAGGTCCTTTTCTGTTTTCTATCTTCTATAGTTATGAGTAGCTAAATCCTTAGAGTTTTTTGTTGGGATGTAGGAATTGGGTCATGATTCTCTCCCTAAAAGTATAGGGTTGGGGATTGTTGGATATTTCGGATTGAATGAAAGACTGCTTTGATTGTTGGGTTTTCAACCTTTTCTTGTTACGACTTGAATTAGGTGAAATCTATAAAATCCTTTGTTTGATCGACTTAGCAATTCATATGATTAACAATCTAAGATAGAGGAAACTTATCGGTGGAGTAAGCCCATAGTTCGATTCTACCTTTCGTGTTTCTTTTGTTTATAACGGTTAATTGGCGGGCACTCTGGTTTGCACTTAATGGACCATGTTGGTTGTAGTTATCAGTAGCTTATGTGTTGATGGACCAATTTAACACTAATTCCAATTGCTTTTGATTTCCTTTCATTCAAAGAGAGCATTTTATCACTTTCTAGAACTTCTTGGTGTTCATTTCCAGTAAGCCCAATTGAGGTTATTCTAACCTTGATTGGGAAACTAGTATTGTCGCGTGCATGATCGTGTCGCGGATTCATGTGAGTGATAAGAGGAGTTTTAATATTCAATACAAGTCCAACGTTTGTCTGATCCGATTTCTAATAAGAAGTTGAGCTTGATGAATCATCCCTTCCAAGAACTTGTCTTCTCAATTTGTTCAAACCTACTTCTTAGTTTAAATTATTAGTATTAATTGAATTAGCATTATAATTAGAAACCAATCTCAATTTGTTCAGTCTAGACCATCTTGATAAGTTTGAGTAAAAGCATAACGAGAAGAACCTTTGGACACAAACGACACTTGAGTTATCGAGATAACTTAACAATTGTTTTGGCATTCAAGTTTTTGGCGCCGTTGTCGGGGAGTCCATTTCGTTCCTTTGAAAGAACTTAGTCGGTGCCGCTTTAGACATTCTAATTCGTTCTAGTTTATTTTTCCCCTTTCTCTTTGTTGTTTTGTTTTAGTTTCAGTTTGGTTTGTTGTTTTTGGGTGTGAAGGATTTAGGTGTGGTAAATGAAACAATCGAGTCAAATTCGTGTACGACAGCTACGGAATTAACAAAATAATCTACCACCACCTTGAATTCTGTTTCCTCCTCAAGATCAACTCAAAGCTCAAGCCATTTTCAACCTTGAGGTTATCCTATCACTGCCTTCATCACCTCACTCATCACCACCGCCTACACCAACTTGCTCCTCACCTTCAACATCTTCCTCATCATCCAGTTCTTCCCTAATAGTCTCTTGTCAATCAAGCTCTTCAAGTGAAGAAGAACCTCTCAAAGACGACAATAAAATGGGAGACCAAACTCGAACACTAGAGAACTATGCCAAATCCATACTTGCGGGCACTGGCTCGAGCATTGTCCCTCAGACAATCGACAACCAGAACTTTGAGGTCAAGACCCCATACATTTAGATGGTAACACAGAGACCCTACTCAGGAAATGATCATGAGGGCTCGAGCCAACATATGAGGAACTTCAATGAGATTGTGGAGCTCATGAAGTTCAATGGGGTTCATGCAAACGTCGTCCCCATGAAGCTTTTCTCTTTCTCACTACAAGGTAAGGCAAAGGCTTGGCTGGATAATCAGCTCTACAACTCGTTCTGAGCATGGGACGCTTTGGCTAAAGCATTCCTCGAGAAGTTCTTTCCGCCATACAAGACGGATGTAATCTGGGTTCAAATCAGCAATTTACAGCAATGGAATGGGGAACTCTTCCACAAAACTTGGGACCGTATCCAGGTCTTATTGTATTTGTGCATCCATCATAACATGGAGGATTGGACTTTAGCGGATCTCTTCGCATGAGCTCTCGACTATGAGAACACGCGAATGATCAATCAAGCTACGAATGGTGACTTGAAGTCACTTACCCCGGAAAGGTGTCTTTGGCTATTCAGGGAAATGGCCGTGAACACCAAGAGTTGGGTGCACCAACAAGTGCCAAGGATCTCACAAGAATTAGGTGAAAATAGATTCGCTCCAACACCTCCATCGGACAATTTGAAGAAAGCTCTTGAGGACGACTCCAACCAATCCCTACATCTCCTACATCCCAAGGTTGATGCATTTGGGCATCAACTGAACAACATATCATTTCCAAATACGGTCGGAAAGGAGGTAGCACCACCTCCAAAACCTCAACCAAAGAAAGCAGTGATGGTGTATTATTCGAAAAAAGTTGTGGATATGAGGGACATGACACCTTGCCATGTCAAGTCTATTCGAAAAAAGTTGCTCCAGAAGAAATTTCGAGCAAGTTGATTATGTCCAAGGGGGCTACCAACAAGGTCTGAGACTTTAAGGTTAGGGATCAAGCCAACCACAACCCGCTCCTCAAAATCCTCATGGGCAATCAAATCCAGGTTACAATCAAGGGTATAACCAACAAAATCAAGGGAAATAAGGAAACAGACAGGGAAATCAGAGGGGTTATCAACCCCAAGGAAACCACGGGGACAAGGCAACTATCAAGCCCCTAGAACACCTCCTCCCGGATTCCCAGTAGCAGATGAACATCAAAGTGGAACATCATCTTCAATGGACAATAATGCTTTGCTCCTCCAACTCATTCAGAACCAATAAACCTTCATCAACAAATTGGAAAATCAGATAGGGTACCTTGCCAAGGCCCTATCCACCCGACAACCGGGCACCTTACCCGAAAATATGCAGGAGAATCTGCAAGGTGAATTTGCGGAGCTAAAGGCTATCACCACTAATGAGTATATTAATGAGGATGCGACAGAGGAAAAGAATGAGGTGAATAATATTAAAGATGAAGCCAAAATTGATAAAGAAGAAGTGCTCCAACCTCTCATGGAACATGGGGCACCGAACATTTCAAAGGAGGTAGAAGCTTCAACAAAGAAGGGAACTACTTCAAGCTCAAAACCGGTGTTGGTACCTTATAAGCCTAAGGCCCCATATCCCAACAGGTTGGATGAGGATCTCCGTGCCAAGAGTTTCAACAAATTCGTGGAAAGGCTTAAGAGAGTGCAATTCACACCTCCTTTCACTGATGCCATTGCAAATATGCTAATATATGTCAGGTTGCATGAAGGACATTTTTAGTAACAAGAGGAAGCTGACAGAAGCTGTGAATATCACTCTCAATGAATAATGCTTGTCCATGTTCTCCCCGTACATTCCTATGAAGCTCAAGGATCGGGGTAGTTTCCATATCCCTCATAGGGTTAATGAATTTGATATTGAAAAAGGCTAAGCAGACTTGATACAAGTATAAACGTGATGCCTTACTCATTGTATAAAAAGCTAGAACTGAATGAACTTAAACCCACTCGAATGAGACTCCAACTGGCAGATAAGTCAACTAAATTCCCTAAAGGAATAGTGGAAGATATTTATGTGACAATTGGAAATTTTATGTTCCTTGTCAATTTTGTGGTAGTTGATACCAAATTTAATGACATTTCTCTAATCTTAGGTAGACCCTTTCTTAATACTTCTGAATAAATTATAGACGTGTTTGAGGGAACACTCACCCAGAGCGTGAAACATTCTAATGTGCAAGTTGGTATTGATTATGTCATTGTTGATTCTGATGATGTGAATATCGTGGCTTTGGCTTTTCAAACTAATGATTTGTTCGATCCAGATGCCTTGGATTCATCCTTGAGTAATCAAATGTTACCTGAAGACCAGAATCTAGATAAAGGCCATGTCGAGGTGTGTGTAGTAGTTACTCCGATTGTGGGGGTTTCTACCTTGAAGACAACATTTGATAAAGCGCCACCTAAGCTCAACTTCCATCCACTATCGACTCATGAGTTGGAGGAGATCTGATGCCATGCCTATGATCTAGCATCTACAAGTAACATACCAAGAAGTACGACGACTCTCGCTTGAAGTCCATCAAAGAATTCAACAAAGGCGACCTCGTCCTCCTCTTCAACTTGCGCCTCAAGCTGTTTCTTGGGAAGCTGCAATCCCGATGGAGTGGTCCATTCACCGTAACCAAGGTTTTCCCTTATGGTACTATTGAGTGCACCACCCTCTTCCGAACCTTTCAAAGTGAACAGTCACAATTTGAAACTCTAACGAGTTCGCGACACTGTAGCTATTGTCAACGAGGTTGATTTTGTCCCACTTTGAATTGTTCGTGGGAGGACATCTTGCTAAAGACGTTAAACAAGCGCTCTTGGGAGGCACCCCTTGCGTATCCATAGTTCCATTAGAGAATAAGAGACCAAAGATTGTGATTTGTGTATCCTTTGCTGTGTGTTTTGTGTGACTCTTGTGGTTGAGTCGAGTCTTGAGCCATTTGATCGTGTCCAATATATTATTGATGCAAAATGAATGCTAAGGAGTTGTGATTGTTGTGTTTTTTATTTTGTTGGCTGTTGTTGAAGGTTGAATCAAAATGTTTGTTGTAAATCAAGCATGCATGCCATCCACATCTACATGCCGTGTAGTGCTTCATGCTTAAAACTGTCCTGCACATCGTGCACCCAGTTCAAAAATTACCTTCGTAGAAATAGGGACGCACGCCGTGCCCCATGCACGGCGTGCACCCTGTTCAAAAATAGGTTTAAAACCCCAAAATCCCGAACTGCCTTATCTCTTCCTCTCTTTCTTCTTCACATTTTCCCTCCTCTCCATTTCCCATACCCACGACCAACCAAACTTCTCCTCCTACCTCCTCCTATCCCCTCCTTCCTCCTTTCCTCTTCGCCCCTACACTCTCCTCCCTCTCTCCTGTCGCCCCCATCCCCCCCCTTTCCCTGTATCTCCTCCTCACGCCGCCACACTACCACATAAACCACCACCTATCCAACCTAAACACCACTACCATCCAGCATCGATCACCACCACAAGACCCTTCACCGACGACCCCTCTTTCTACCGCCACCGTCGCCCTCTACCTCTCCTCCACAATCACCCAAACCCACCAAATTCCCACCACCCCAAAAACACAATTGACACCTAGTTTTGGTGAATCAAAGCTCCCCAATGATCTTCCTCAACTTAAGGACTTCCCAATTCTGTCCTCCAACCTTCAATTTCGAATTCCCCCACATTTCGGTTAGTCCTTCGATTTTTAGGTCGAATTTTTAATTTCTAGAATTCGGGATGATTGGGTAGACTTGTAGTGAAAATTGTGATTGGAATATTGTCTATGAATGCATAGGATGCTTATTGTGTCCTTGAAATTGTTTTTCGCTTGATATTTCATTTTTTCGAAATCGGTAGAATATTTGAGTTCCACCGATGTTCGAAAATCTAAAATTTCGAATTGTTGTTGATATCCAGGTATTTCATATGATTTTTTGATGTCTTGATAATGCCTCTATCCTACTTGTGTGATCAGCCTCTTGTTGTTCATTCAAAATTTTGTTTTCGCCAAATTGTTGCCATACCGACATTTTTTCAAATTCGGCGAATTTTGACTTGTGAGATGTACTTGTTAGTAGTTTCTGTGCCCCTTGTCATTCCATATATCATGCTTATGATTACTATTTGATGAGAATTTTTGTGTTGCCATGAATTTTCGACTTAGTCGAGTTTTGTGATTTTGGAGGCTTTGCTGATTGATGCTACTTGCTATGCTATATGAACTGCCCTCTAGAGGTTGATTTGAAATGATTTGACACTTAATGGATACTGTGGACATTTGACTATTCTTGGACGCTTACTTGGTTTACTTGTTGTTCACTTGTGTTAGGTTGGTAGTTTGTTCTTTCTTAAGACTGACTAGCTATCCTTGTCATTATGAAACATATTCATTGAGCTTTGCCATGATTAGTAGCTTCATTCAATTTCGGGAGGACACGAACATTCTAAGTGTGGGTGGAGGGGGGGAATTGATTGATTTGTGATATTGTTAGTGTTAACCAAAATGCAATGTTGTTTTCAATTGGCCTTTGTTGATAGATTTTCAAAATTCCTAGAGGCAAGTCTTCCGCAAAGGACCTGAATAGGAAGACTGGCACCGGAAAGAGGCAGCAACAGAGCTCTACTCTAGAGCCTCCTTTTTGAGAGGCTTCTCCACCTCACCCTGCTGCTCCTCGCCGTCCACAACGACCTCCAACCTTGTCTTCTGCTGCTGCCCATGATCCACCAGCGCCAGCTCTAGCTGTAGCTTCAACATTGCCACCCCATACATGGTCCAGAGGATCTTCAACTTTCCAGAGGGGGTGAGTTTTCCCACTGATACAACATGTATCAGACTTGAGCATGATGGCACCGTAGGGGTACATTGAGATGCAGAAATTTGTGGAGAGGAGATGGGACGACTTGTTGAGACGATACTGCGATAAGGCATGTATCTGGGACGTGGAACTCCCGCATGCGACCGGGGAGTTCTACTCTACCCTAAAGATGAGTTGGTAGGGAGTATCACATTTTGACTCGGGGGTCGGGGTTTCTCTTTCTCGACAGATGAGTTGGGAGAGCATATGCATTTCGACACTCGTAGTCAGGTGGCCGACTTGGAGCTGCTGTAGTTGGCCACCATAGAGAGGACCCCAACTCCGAACTCAAAGGAGTTTTGGAGGAAAATCTCGGTACCAGGTGGCACCTTTTCTGCTCACACGACAAAGGCGAAGCTGATGAAGAGGCCGACAATTATTTCACTTGTTGTTTCGATACGCCATCACTCTGTGGAAACAGTGTAGTAACGGGGGAGTAGTGAGTACCATAGACTTGTGGCTTTTCTACTGCCTCGAGAATGAAGTTAAGGTGCACCTCAGCGATTTTCTAGTCGGGTTATTCAGATGTGTCCTCGAAGCGAAAGGTCTAGGAGTTTTGTACGGAAGGGGCTACATCGCACGACTAGTGCGAAGACTTAGAGTGTTAGACCCTTTTGGAGAGGAGCCATTGATTCATCGCGGTTATCGCATCACTGTTAGGGGACTTAAGGATCATGGAGTCCCCAATCTGCTAGCTTATTTCGTTGATGCAAGAACAAAGGTACCAAAGCAGGATGGGACAGACTCCCATCCATATTAGGTTGAGACGCTTGTAGCCGGTATGGGGCATTTGCAGATGACTTTGGCTGACATTCAAGAGACTCAAAGAGGGCTCATGCATGATTTTCAGCAACTCAGCACAGACACCATAGATGCTTGGCAGCATTGAGAGCAGAGGGCAGATAGCTGAGAGCGAGACGCGAGGACTTTCAGCAGAATGCCACTGAGAGTAGAGACACTTGGGGCCATCAGGATCAACGAACTGAGCAGTTTGAGCAGACTCGGGCTCAGCACGATCAGTGGATACAACATCAGTACTGACAAAGTGGCCATATGTCCTACTACCATGACAACTACTTTACTAGAGCGTCATATCCTCCTCCGTAGCCAGCATATCTGCCAGCACCGTAGTGGTCGGAGTATGACCTATTCCCACAATTCCCAAGGTACCCATATCCTCCGCCAGATTAGTGATTTCAGTATGTATCAGTGACTCAGACTCGTATGTTTTATTTTTCATTTGAGGCTTTATGATTTTTTTTTCTTAATTTTTCTTTTTGGTCTATATAACCGAGGATAACACCTATTACATCTATCACTAGTATCTGTGTTTGTGTTATGGTTGGCAGGTCTCAAAAATGGTTCTTCCATCACATCCCACTATCAAATTCCATTTCACCAACTCACTTCCGTATCAACTTTTCTCCTCTATTATGTGACCTCTTTGGGGGTAATGATGTGGTTTTCTTGGATAAATTAGGGTGCTAGTTAATTCATTTGATTGTTTTAATTGAACCCTTTTCGATCAACATTGAAGACTCCCTCATAAACTTGACATTGTGGATGTCATGGATGCACGTTTAGCATAGTATTTCTACTTGAGGGTGAATAGGATGCATGATAAATCATTTTGGGACCGCCTCCCTTTTTCTCGAACCGAGTTTAGAAGAGATTCATGCACTTGGTTACTCGGGCTTGATGCCTACCGACTTTGTGAACAGTTGAGTCCCCTATCGTCTTTGCTCTAGTTTTTTAAAGTCATATATGATTACATGGTCCGAATAAGGTGCAATAGAGGCCAATGAGCCCAAATTTTCATGGGGGTTCTGTTGCGATTCAACACACATGGCGACTTTGAGACCGCCGCATGTAAGCTCGTCCCTTCAGGGTTCTCTTCTCACCTCTCCTTAGTTGTGGGTCAGGATTTGTCGGGTAAACTCGATCTATGTGGATGAGAGCCTTAGCCAATCAGGGTTGCAAGTACCGCCACTTGGTAAGATACCCCTAAAAGCTATAAAAATATTTGAAAGATGTGTTTCTAAATATTGAGTAATTCAAGTAACCCAAAGTTTTTAGCATGTCATATATAGAAAAAAAATTAAAACAAGAGGGGAGTGCTCTAAATTGGATACATTGTTGAAGTAAGCACTCCCTCCCTTAGGACGGGAAAAATACCCAGCCAAGACCATCTGTTTTAGCAAAGAGGATAGGGGAATGTCTTTTATCGGGGTGTGTTGAGTGGTACTAAATATATGCATAAGTTTGGTCTTTATTTTCCTTAGAAGACTCGGTAAATGTAACTGTGTCGTTTGGTGATCTAAAGTGTATTCTTGGCATCGTGAAGTAGGCTTGAACTGCTAAGCATGTTATTCCTCGTTCACCATATTTCGAGTTTGTTTAGAGTGCGTATAATAAAGTTGGTTGAGGATAAGCAATGTTCAAGTGTGGGGGGATTTGATAGTGCTAGGATTGATAGTGATTATCTTATCCTATCTATATGCTTTTTGAGTGATTACTACCTTGTTTGTGCTTCAATCCTGTGTGATTTAGCATTTTGGCATTGTATGACTAGACCTGTTCACTAGGACCGTTTTGGTCCATTTGATGTGTTTCTTTGTAGTATTTTTTATCCGCAGGTACTTTAGAGATATGTGGTATGTTTATGAGGCTATGAACGTGGAATAGAGCACGGTTGGATCTCAAATGGAGTGATGATGCAAGAATTGGTGAAGAAGAAGGGCTCAAGCCGTGCAGCCCCTTAATTAAAAGAAGCTCTCATCGAAATAAGGTTGCACGCCGTGCATCAGTGTACGCCCTGCAGGCCTTAGAACTTCAATTGGCCTCGTAGCTAAGAGGGGTGCATAGCGTGCACACCTGCATGGCGTGCACCTCCATGTTCCGGCAGCTACCATATAAAAGGAGCGATTTAAGGAAAGATACAACAAGTCTTCTTAAACAATTCCCACAAGCTTTTTCCCGATTTTCCTCTGTAAAAACCTCCATATTTCCATCCCTAGAAGTCCGATTTAAGATCAGAAGAATTTTTCATTGAAGATTGAAGCTAGAAGGCTAAAAGCGAAGATTGGAGCGAGATCGATTTAATATCTCTTCAACAAGATGGTGGTTAGGTCTTTTTCTGTTTTCTCTTCTTCTAGAGTTATGAGTAGCTAAATCCTCAGCGTTTTTGGTTGGGATGTAGGAGTTAAGCCATGATACTCTCCCTAAAATTACATGGTCGGCGATTGTTGGATATTTGGAATTGAATGAAAGATTTCCTTGATTCTTGGGTTTTCAACCTTATTCTTGTTACGATTTGAATTAGGTCAAATCTATGAAATTCTTTGTTTGATCAACTTAGGAATTCATATGATCAACCATCTAAGATAGAGGAAATTTATCGGTGGAGTAAGCCAATAGCTCGATTCTACCTTTCGTGTTGCTTTTAGTTTTAACGGTTGTTCATCAGGTAATTGGCGGGCGGTCTAGTTTGCACCTAATGATACGGTTGATGATATGGAGCTTGAAGCTCTTAAGGCTATATAGTAGTGTGTGATCTATTGTACAAAAGGTGCAAATGATGTGGAGCATGAAGCTCTTAAGGACTGAATAATGGCGTTTGATTCACTATTCAGAACAGTATAAGAAAGGCTTAAGATAATTTAGATGATGATGTGAATGTATCGATTACCCACCCCTGGATTGCACAATCCATTAGGAAATCAAGGAAAGGTTAAGGATGTATCGAGTATGCCTACAAATACTCACGCGGTTTAGGGTTGTTTCATTGTCTAATCCACTATGAGGCGATCTGCATGATGTTAAGGGTGGTTGATGCTAGGTAGTACGATTACCGACCAGTAGGATAACATTACTAGTATAGATTTGAGGATTTGATGTGATATCTTCTATGATGTTTCCCTTCTTTGTTTCGGACACAGTTCCACCTTGGATGATGTTTTAGTCACTCAATGATTAGCACTGGCCCCATGAGTGTGTCTTCATGTATGTATCTGTGTGTTTCAGTCATAGTACTTGAGCTAATGGTGGGAAGAGAGCTGGTCGGTTTTTATATCATTGGATATCGTATTTTTTAGTATTCATGGACTGGAGTTGCAAAGGTTTAATAAAGGTTTCATTCAGTATTTAATATTCATTTTCGCGTACTTATTATAGTTGTGGGTCGAGATTGGTCAAAGTTGGAACGAGTGGTTCGACTAGAGTCTTTCAGGATTGGGTTCGACAATTTCAATTTCAGCTCTATTGATACTCAAATTCGTTTCTAAAGTATTCAAGATATTGGCAGACATGGTAAGGTAACAAAATTGCCCATCAATGTTATAACTAAGCTACCAGGTCAAAGAAAATTACTTCAAGCAAAAGAACGCTTAAGGCATTTGAGTATCTGCAAGAATATGTTAGAAGCGTATTTACATACTCTAGCAAATTCATGCGCTCCTTGGGTCTACTTTCTCGATCCAAGGGCTCAACGATGACCCGCCTTTCTTCTTCTTTTTCTCGACTCTCGATGACCGAGCGAGCTCGAGGATGATTTACTGGTGAGGACAGTCAGCAGCTCAACCGGGAACTCTCTACTCCGGACTAGGATGCTCATTATTTCAATTCTAACTACTGACACTGCTTCTCCTCTTTTCTCTATGATTTTTGCTGTCGAGGTGAGCTCTGCAACTACGAGACTGGGTTTAGGTTGGCCAAAGGGGTCTCAACCGACGTTAGAAGAATGTGGCAGAGGTAAGGTTGCTTTCTAATCTCTTGTTAGCTTCTGATTTTTGAGGTGTGGATGACATGGTGACTGCTAGACAGAATGGGTGATATGGCTAGGGACCTTGAGTGAAATCGGACAAAGGGTCTCGGCCAGGTTGCTACGGTAACTATCCCTAGGTACTGCTACCGTAAAACTTGACTCTAGCTTAGCCTTATCATTTTGAGATTGTGCCACTGATTTAGTTTAACATTTGCATGCTTTTACTTACAGTATCGTTGCCCTAGAATTATTGTTAATCATTCAACTGATGCCATTTTTAAACACACTATTAAGACGGGATTTGATTCCATAATTTATATGTTAGTATCGAAGTATCACCGTATATTATATCCTGCGATTAATGATCAGAATAAGAACAAGAATATATACTAAAAGTATATGAAAGAAAAATAAATGCAAAAACACAAAATATATTCTGTGTATTTGGTTTGTATGCATGTTCATGCATTTTCTTACGGTTTTGGATTTGTATGCATGTGCACGCATTTGGTAACGTCTCTGTGTTTCTGTTTGCATGTTCATGCATTTTGCTTGCATGGAGAATTAGAGGAAATTGTTGCTTCGTCAGTTATTTGTTTCAGGGTTTGGCGGTTGGTGATCAACACCTTGTTGAGATCATCCTTATCTATTAAGTCGATGTCCGTTGATTGGATACAGAAGAATTTCGTTTGCAAATTTCTTAGATTACATTGAGGTAACTTGTCGTGCGAGTTTTGAGTTTTTTACCTTCAAGGTTTTGAATTTTTATTTTTTGTTGGTGACTAAAATTTTCGAATTTTTTACCTCTGTCTAGATTAAAATTATTGAACTTTTTCAAACTTTTGAGAGCTTTCAAAATTGAGACTAAAGCTTTTGAGTATTTTATTCACTTCGAGATTAAAGTTGTTGGAATTTCTACTCATTGAGACTAATACTTTCGGGGCATTTTACTCAAATTGAGATTAAAGTATTTGGATTTTCTACTCACGGAGATTAATGCTTTCGGAACATTCTACTCAAATCGAGATTGAAACCCTTGTGGGCTTTCTACTCAAATTTGAAGACTAAAATCTTTGGATTTTCTACTCCATTGAGATTAAACCTATATGGTTTTCTGCTCATTTTATTAGTGAAAGAAACTAATAAAGTATTGATTTAACATGGATAAATGTGATCGAATTTTATGTCAATAAAAATCAAATCTTGAGTTTGGTTTATGGATGAAATCATGAATTCATTCATTAAAACAGTTAACACCATTTGATTTATGTGTTAATAAACTTTCTGAGTGTGGATTATGAGTAATGCTTGAAGGATGTTTGTAGATACAAACTATTTCCCACAAGTATGCAATACTTAAAGTATTATAATGGTGATGTAGTTGAGGTCATCAACATTGAGTTCGAATGAAGAGGTTATTGATCTCGATCCTCCCACATCTAATGATGATGACGAGACACTCTCCTTCCATATATGAAGGTTTATGGAAGTGATGATTCTTATGACAAGTAGTTTGTAAGGAACATTGATGGAGATATCAATGAGTGGTGATTAGACGAGGATGATGATCCTAGTAATGGTTGTAAATATTGTCATACTTGGGAAGATGATGAGATTTTAGATTCTTCATTGATCATTAGATGTTGATCATTATGTATATCCTCTTTTAAGGAGTAGATATATTGATAATTTACTTAGCTTAAAGAACAAGTAAAAATGTTATGGGAAATCACATCTAGATTTAAGTGATAGAAACCTAGCTAGACTCTTGAAAAGATTTGCACCTTCCTTTTAGAGGAATGTTGTGATCGTCATATATATTTATAGTTTGTATAATAGAAAAGAAAATATTGTTCCCCGATTTTTGGAAACACGTGGAAAATTGTTGAAATGTCGGGGTGTATTAGAATAGGTTTATTATACCTAGACAAGGATAATAAAATCGAATCACCTACCCATAATTGGTATTGGCTAGTGAAGAGACGCATTTTCTCGTTGAGATATTTTGTCCTTTCTATACCCATAACGTTATATGTCCAGTGATACAAGTTGCTTCGCTAGTTAAACCGACAAGCCAATTTGTGTTTACGGTTTGGGGGGGGGAGTGTTGTCCTATTTGTGGAAGTTATTGAAAATTTGATTGTGGGAGATCAAATGATTACAAATGTGAGGCGCCTATTTAGAGAGTTAATTAATAGTATTGAAGAGAATGGATTAATTTGTGGACTAGGACAAGTCAGCATGGCGGTAACTCTACCTAGTAGATTGGAGATCCGAAGATTTAGGTTCAAAGAGAAACAAAGTTGTGTATGACGATCCAACATTGTCAAATTTAACTAGTTCATTCTCATGATGAGACAATGTTTAGAATTAAAGGGTAAACCTATGAAGAAGCTGATGTTGCTCAAAGGTTTTTAATGGTTTCTAAAGCATAATCAACATTAATAGTCCCGTTGGTTTAACTTTTTTTCTCAAAACCCCTAAGGTCGTGTTTTTTGTCATTTTGGTCTGAGTGGTAATTTACTACTGATGTCGTCCACAATTTCCGTCGACTTCCATCCGCGTCAACAATGTGTACTGACCACACATGCACGTCACGTTATCATTAATCCTAGTCATTATTTAACAAATTAAATTTTTTTTAAAACCTCTCTCCCCTCCACCCTCTCTCTCTCTTCCTTTCTTTCTTCCTCTCTCTCTTCCCTTTCTTTCTTCCTCTCTCTCTCTCTCCCTTCATAGACTTCATAGCCTGTCTCCACCGGAAGTGGAGTCATTCCCTCAATGATTCCACGACTTCTCACCAGTGCAAAATACTCCCATGAACCAACAAATAGAGCAGCTGTCATAGCCATGGTGAACACCCATCCTCCAGCCAAAACCACACCTCTGCAATCCAACTGAAAGTCCAAAAGAAATCCTTTCTTCAGTTGACTTGCCTTAATCTAAGGTTTTGAAGCATTATTCTCTGTTGCAAGCAAGGTATGATCTTTATCAATCCCCTATGAAGACATAATTCTCATTTTATATGAAACCAGTACTTTCAAGTCAAACTTACTCAGTTGCCTATCAATTGGCAGTGGTGCTCAATAAACATTGAAACTCCATCTATATCATGGATATTGATAGAGAGCGTATGCAAAATTGATACGAAAGAAGCATTTTCAATCAAAATTCAAAATACATCCAAAATTACAACATCCAACAGTAATTTTAGCAGTCTCGTAATTATCCCATCATCGCAATCCCGCAATGAGATTCGCATACTAGACTAAGTGAGCCAATTAATGGCAATAACAGCAAATCAAATGGCAGATTAAAGATCATAACGTCATGACTTCCTTTGTTAACCGTCTCCGCTCTGGACACAGCGGTTGTAAGCGGTTGTAAGCGGTTGCTGCTTGGCTAAATTTCTGTTCTCACGAAGAACAAGAAACGCAGGCTTGAAGGAGCAGTTCAAGACCATCCCAAAGTAAACTCTCGATAACCGTTTTCGGATAGTTAGTTAGAGCATTTTTGTATATAGGGAGGCATGGCCAGTCGGTCAAGTAGAGTGGCCTCAAACGGTTTTACCTCCTCCATTTTATTGAGAAATAGAGAGATGAAAGGGAGAGAGAGGAAGAAAGAAAGGACGAGAGAGGCTGGAGAGGAGAAAGGTTTTTTTATCATTTTTAATTTGTTAAATAATGATTAGGATTAATGATGACGTGGCGTGCATGTGTGGCCAGTACATGTTTGTAATGTGGACGGAAGTCGACAAAAATCATGAACGACATCAATGGTAAATTATCACTCAGACCAATATGACGAAAAATACGATCTTAGGGTGTTTGAGAAAAAAAAATTAAAGATACGGGACTATTAATGTCGATTACCATGTTTCTAAGTTTGAAGTTGGTATGCTCAAATAGTGTAAATATACGGGATTGAACGCTTAGAAAATCATCTATGTGAGTGTGAAGTGGATCCACTTTAAGGAGAATAAAAGAAGGTCAGTTATCTAAGTACTCATGAGATCAGGCGGTGCTCATTGTTAAAACGAACACAACAGTGAGAGCCAATAACCGGATAAGGGTTAGTTGTGTGAAATATATTATCTTAGTATAAACAAAAGTATATTGTTCAAAGATATCACATTTGCCGATAAACGAGTATACTCAATATATGTTCATTATGAAAAGTTCAAAGGGTATTTATTCAGATGCGACTAGTTCTTAATTGTGAATCACACAATGTTTGCATAGTTTTGAAACTTAGCGTTCTCCATTCATATGGTGGATTGTTGGGGTTGGAAATGGGAATGAAAATTAAGAGAATGATTTGAAACCTGTCCTGTTTCCATTTTGATCGAGTTGGTAAGTTTGATTTTTTACCAAACCAATCCTTGAACCGACGCATGCAAGGCGGTTACCTTGCTCATGCCCTTTGATTTCCTATTTAATCACTCTCCCATAATTCCACACGTGACTGAGAATGGTGAGAAATAAAAACAAGGCAATGTCTTTTAATTGTCAGAGGGTAAACGTTTTGCTTTCAGATAGCTAGTTAAGTAGTTTTCGTTTTCATAACCGTGAGACATATCTTCTAAAAGTGCATCGTATCGAGTAGTGTGATCCGTACCGTATTGATTCCATTCGTCGAATATTGATATTTAAAGTACCGCTATATTAATAAGGTAAATCCATTTTATTTTGGGAGAAATTATTTTGTTAACTTTAGATATCGATAGAAAAATAAAATTCCTTAAAAAAAGATCATGAATTTGATCAGTTCAAATTTTGTTTTTCATTTATTCTTCCTTCATATATTTTTAGTATATGTTCGTGTTCTTATTCTAACCATTAATTACGGGATACAATATACGATGATGTTCGATACTAACACTATCAAACTAGATTACAATTCAATCATGCTCAAATTCACATCAGACCTTGGTTTATGAATCTAATTTCTATCTTATTGCGAATCAATCCTTATCACCTAACCTATTATATGATTAACACTTACACATTATGACACAATGTTCTCAAGGATTTGCATTCATTTTAGTCAACAGAATTCTCTTAGTACAATGGGTCATTTGTCATATAACTTTAAGCTATAACTAGTAATCGTCATCCTCCCGAGGTTTTTAGAAGGTCATCTAATCCACATATGTCATACAGAGCTCATTTCGAGTGTCAATAACTAATTATAATATTGTTTAAGGTCACTTTTCCTTAACTCAAATCGTTGTTAAGTTTTTTTCACATTTTCACTTACTCATGTTGTAGTTGTTAGCATAAAATGGTCCATATAAACAATCTTATCTACATCCAAAGGATTTAGGCTAAAGTTGGTGGTCCTCTTCAACAACTACCAATTTACATCCTAAGTCCAATTTTTGAATTATGATCAAATCATGCTTAAAATAAGGATAATAATGTATGAAATACGATTAGGATTTTGAGGCATGTATTTTAATGGTTCTTGTTATATGTATCTTTCATCTTTAATATGTGGATTAGTGTTTCAGATAGGCATTAATGTAATGCCTTCTTTTTCCTTGTCAGGTTAGCTTCCGGTGGTACTTGGATTAGTGGTTCGGTGATGATAATGGTGAGCTCGGCGAGCTCGGCTTAGGAAGCTTAGACGGGAGTGTTTGGAATGAGGGTAAGGGCTTTGGTTTTAGGTGTGGGTAGAGCGAGGTTAAAGGGTTTTGAGTAACTAAGGGGGAGGTTGGGTGGTTTAGGGTTTAAAAGTATAATTGGCGAGGTTTTGAAGTGTGATTTATGACTAATTAAGATTTTTTTTTGTATTTTCTTGTTTATTCTCTTTTTCTTAGCTTTCTATTTGTATTTTTAGTACGAATGTAATGCGACTGATTTTTGTAAACTCTCCCTCTCTCTTTCTAAGTCCCTCCTCAATTTTGAAATTGACCACCTTTATATAGGCATCAAATAAGGGTAGATAAACAGTGTAATTTCAAAAATGTCCCTGTCAAATCTACTCCTAGCCACCTAACTTAGGCTGTCCACTAGCAGGTGGGGCCTGACCTTGTAAGGGTCCAAATCTGTTTGAGAAAAACCAAATCGGTTATTTTTTTGTATCACAAATCCATCTAAATTCGATTCAATATAATCCTAAATCCTTTCAAATTCTCCAAAAACAGACTTAGAGATCCCACCAGGATTTGATTTATCCATCAGTATTTCTACTTTGGGAAATCAAATTTAAAATACATAAATGATTCCTAAATCGATCTAAAATATAGACTATCCGGCAAGTCACTCGACCCAACCAATTCGATCCTAAACCGACCAAAATTTGACCAGCCCCCCCTCTTCATTAATGACACCTAAATCAAACCGATTGGACAGGAATCTGTCCAACAATTGACTTAATTGGGTTGCAACTAAATCAAGACTTTCCTCATTAAATGTTTATGATCGAACTAGGTGATTAGGCTAATTAAACTCAATGTTATACCCGAGAATTAAATTAGTTTACCTGACCGGATTAAATTCAAACCAGAGAATCATACTTGGCGATTTATCTAAAATTAACTTTTCAGGAATTTAGTTTACCTAACCGGATTAAACTCAACTTTTCTGGAATTAAGCTAAAATTATACTCAAATTCTTGTATTTAATTCCATTATTCCTACCCTAATTTTTAGCACTCGAGTCGGTATGCCTTAAAAACATATCAAGTCATAGGACGAGACCCGGACCCTTATACAAATAATAAAATTCAATTTACAACGGGTCATGCCGAAAACGGATAACCACAATAAGCTCTAAGTGGCTATCTAGACTCGTGTATAACTAAGACTAAAACTGTAGATAGAACATTGAAGTCTACCTAGTCACTACTCTAGTAAAGTGACCATGTGGTCCTCTACGCATCAACCTAGCATCCGTAAACCCTAACATCGTGCGGATAGCCTCATGGTGAATCAAACCATGAAACCACCCTAAACCACCGTGTGAGGAGCATCTCTAGACATACTCGACACTTCATAAGCGTGTTACATTAATTTCCTTGGGGATTGTGCAATCTAAGGGTGGGTTACCGACACAACATAATCGTGATCTAGTCTATCGAGGCCTATCATATTCGGTCATGAATTGTGGATCACACGCCACAGTTCATCCGTTAAAAGTTTCAAGCTCGGGTCGTGTTATATCATCTGTACAGTAGATTGCACGCTACTACACACCGCAAAGCCATTACTTAACATTGTGTTACATCGTGTAACCTGGCAATTTAGGACCCAACCCGAACCTGCCGGAAAGTTTAGGGTTGTTTGCTATTTTAGCACCCGGAACTGAAATGACCCGAACCTGACAACCCGATGATTTTTAGGTGGGTTAGGGTCGGGTTTAGAGTCGACCCGTTGACTCGAAACATCTTCTATTTCATATTTAAATTACAACTTTTAACATCACCGAGAGGTTTTTAATATGCAGTCGTACTTATGATTGTGGATTTTTATTTTATTATATTTTTATTTTGTTTTATTTTATTATATATTACATAATTTATGAATATCACATAATAATATACTCAACATACCTCATGTGAAATGTTCCTAAAAATTATAGATTTATTTACTCAACAACATCACTGGTTATGTTATACAACCTTTTTAAAAAGAACCATAAAATGATATGGGAACTTCCCAGGCTTTAGCGTGTCATCATTAAATCGGGAGAAGGGGTAGTTGGGGAAATTAGAGCATTCACACATGGTGAAACAAGAAGAGGATCCCAGGGAATGAGAAAATCACTTCATTTTGAAACGAAAGTTCCGACGAGAAGGTAAGAGAGTTTAGAGTAAAGCTCTTCATGAGAGAAAAGAGAAGTATGTTTAGCAAGTCAAAACCTAAGTAGGTATAACGTAAGGAGTGATTATATTCAACGATTATTTCATCCAACCGTATTCAACCAGTCACCACCTAAAGGAGAGGTATTTTCATCTTTTCATAATTATTTTATTTTTATTTTTTAACTAATTATATAGCATGGTATTTTGGTCTTTTCTAGTTTATTGTTTTCTTTGTATTATTTTATTTATTGTCTCCCACTTCATCATCGGACTATCACGTCATCGCACCGATGAGCTACCAGTAAATTTTCCAGCGAGATCCCGACAACTTTTCCAGAAAATTTTCAAACGACTTTTTATTGACTTTTTTCGTTGATTTTTCTGAAAAACATTTATAATTCAAATAATTCAAACATTTATATTGGTTATAAAATAATTCAAACTGGTTTTATTGGTTATAAAACAATTAAAACCGGTTATATTGGTTATAAAATAATTATAACCGATTATAATTAAATAATTAGTTATAAAATAATTATAAACGATTGTAACAAAATATAATAGATGATAACTGCCGTTAATAATTATAATAAATTATAAACAAGTACTATATCTAGTTATAATTAATAACCGACAATAAGTACGTAATTATAAGAAGTTCGGAGTTAATTATATTAAACATTAGTTAGGAATCTAAACCATAAACCCTAAAGACCAAACCCTAAACAAATTATAAATTATAACAGATCGATTACATTGTGTGGCTGAGTTTATGGTTTAGGTTTATGATTTTATGTATATTCAATCGCAACCCTAAATCCTAAACTCTAACTGGGTCTAAGGTTTAAGGAAATGAGGGTTTAAGGTTTAGAGTTTTAGATCTCAATTGGGGTTTAATATAATTAACTCCTAATTGCTTATAATAATGAGTTTATAACTGGTTATAATAACTAGTTTATAACCAAACTGGATTTTTTGCAGTCATCTTCCCCAAATTTCTCATAATCATCTCCGACGATGGAATGGAGGGGGAAGAGGCTTTGCCTAGTCATCTTCTCCGATTTCCCCCTTCATAAAAACTCCCCATTGACAAAATATGGTCGACAACCACTGCCACACGTATTGAAGATGAATGATGAACTGAAGGAAGCAGCAGTAGCTACTCAGAAGAATGATCACTCAGTACCAGCTATGAGTGTTAACGAAGTGAGGAAGGAAGACTTCACTAACGGCGTTATGAAGAGACTAGTCCGTTAAGTGAAATGTGTAAAGCGTTGTCTTGAAACGTTGCGTTTACGCTTATCTATTTTTACTGTTTTAGTTACCGTTGGTTAAACAGTGTAATCGGTTTTTACCGTTGATGTTAGTATAAATAAGAACTCCTTCCATGGCTGTCGAGTAAGCTTACTCACACCATTTCCAACCTTCTTCTCCTCATTTGATATGGTATCAGAGCGTGTAATCGTCGCATACTAGCGATGGTCGACCTCACCTCACCGTCGCAAGGATCTGGGGGTAGAGGACGAGGATCAGTGGGAGTTACGTTCGGGAACTTCTCCAATGAAGAAGAGGAAGAAGTCGATGATAACCTCAACGTCAGCAGGAATCCGTCACCGATCCAGTTTGGTAATCCACTATACCTGAATCCCAATGAAAAACCTTTCTCAGTCCATCTCGAATGTTGTGCTTGATGGGATAAATTACTAGATCTGGCATCGATCTTTACGTTTTGCTCTCAAAACAAAGCATAAACTGGGTTTCGTTGATGGCTCCATAGACATACCTGATGTTAATGACATTGGATTCATATCTTGGGATGCCTGTAATACCCTTGTTCTTTGTTGGATTCTAAATACACTAGATTCTGAGATTAAAAGGAGTGTTATGAATCACGAAATAGCTAAGAACTTGTGGGATGAGCTGAAAACTCGATTTGGAATTGGAAATGCTATACGTCTGGCCAACTTGCAGGATGAAATCCACGCGTGTAAACAAGGAACTCGTAGCGTATCTCAACATTATACTACAATAAAAAGGCTATGGGAGGAATACTCACAGTTTTCCCCCATAGTTCCATGCTCCTGTGCACCTGGAAATCCTTTGCCATGTCCAGCAATTATTACATTCCAAACAAAGCAAGAGACAGATTATTTGATCAGGTTCCTGAGAGGTCTTAATGATGAATATGAAGTCCTGAAGACTCAGTTGTTGATGATACGCCCGCTACTTAGTGTGATTGATGCCTACAACAATGCATTACAGCATGAAGAAAACTGAAAGGTCATCTTGGCGTGAAGAAGGGTGAATCCAATCCCGTGGCTTTTGCAGTGCCAAGTGATGGTGGGAAGAAATTTTGCAGATATTGTAAGAAGGACAATCATTTTATTGAAGATTGTCTCAAACTCAAGGCTAAGAAGAAGAAGGAGGCTGCAGAGGGCAGAGTTCCTGCCAAATCTAGAGGTCCCTTTGCAGGATCTGCATCTCAAAATGAGGAGGTGGAGTCAAATGGATCATCCTCAAGGGATTCCAGTGTAGTAGATGGAACAGTGGGTTTCACCAGTGCTGAGATGCAGCAGTTGAAATGGTCGTTGCAATCTAATGGAGGAAGTTCATCATCCCCTGGCAATCCTCACCGTGCGTTTGCAGTCTCCCAACATCAACCTGAAAGACCTCACTATGCAGGTACATATGCACTAAATTCTGTTTCCAAGCCACATGACGATAAAAACTGGATTGTGGATACTAGAGCCTCAGACCACATTGCATGTTCTTTACTTCATTTCATTGAATCTCATGCTGTCACAAATGTGTTTGTTTACTTGCCAAATTCCACAAAAGTCTCTGTCAATCATGTAGGCACTGTTCGTCTTTCATCTAGTCTCACCCTCACACATGTCGTCTTTCATCTAGTCTCACCCTCACACATGTCCTCTGTGTGCCTAGCTTTGCCTTTAACCTGATTTCTGTCAGCAAGTTGACCAGTGGCCACAATATTTCTTTGATTTTTCATTCTGAATCTTGTTCCATTTAGGACCATACTACCATGACGACTCTTGGTTTGGCTAACCAAATTCGAGGTCTCTATCATCTCCTTCCATCTCAAGTCCCTTCTCATAGTCCCACTATGGCCACCACCTATAATTTCCACTCCCAACCTATCCAATTGTGGCACTGGCGCCTTGGTCATCCTAGCACTTCTCGCATTAAATCCTTAGATTCATGTAATACTGGCTCTATTAAGGAAATAATAAAACACTGTGAAACTTGTCATTTTGCTAAACACAAGAGACTTCCTTTTGTTCCTAGTGAGAAGCGAGCTAGTAAAGCTTTTGAGCTGATTCATGTTGACATTTGGGGTCTTTTGTCTGTTAAATCACATGATGGTTTTTCATATTTTCTTACTGTGGTGGATGATTTTTCCCGTGGAGTTTGGCTGTATCTGCTGAAGTACAAATCTGAGGCGAGAAATAGGTTGGAAGATTTCTGCCAATTTGTGAACAATCAGTTTGAGTGTCCAGTACGTGTCATTCGTAGTGATCAGGGAGCAGAGTTCCACGTGATGGAATATTATGCCAAGCATGGCATTGTGCATGAAATAAGTTGTGTTGCCACTCCGGAGCAGAATGCTCGAGTTGAAAGGAAACACCAGGACATACTGAATATTGCGCGTGCATTGAAGTTTCAGTCTGGTCTTTCCTTGTTCTTTTGGAGTGATTTTGTACTTCATGCTGTTTACTTGTTGAATAGACTGCCCAGTACAGCTATCAACAACAAAACACCCTATGAATTGATCTATGGTACTGCTCCTAGCCTTGATCATTTGTGGGTTTTTGGATGCCTTACATATGCAGCCACGCTATCACATAACAGGACTAAGTTCCAATCCAGGGCAAGACTGTGTGTTTTCCTTGGATATCCAGTTGGTATTAAGGGTTACAAGCTCTATGACCTTCACTCTCATCACTTCTTTGTTTCTAGAGATGTTAGGTTCCATGAAACTATTTTGCCTTTTCATCCTACATCCCTAGACCTTTCAAACTCTGTTGATATCCCATTTGCAGAGTTTGAGGGGGCCCAAGCACCAGCACCACCTCCACTAGAATCCTCTCCTTTTCTTTCCCCTACATATCCAGAAATCCAAACCCAACCATCCCAGTTCACATCAATGCCACCACTTGTCAAACACACCACACCAACTTCAAAGTCCTATGTAGAGACACCATCACCTTCATTTGACAGTGGACCAAACTTACCCCTTGAACCAGAACAATTTGATTCTGATTCAGAATTAGACTCCAATCTTCCCCCTGAACCAGAACCAGAACCAATGCCTAGACGTTCTAATCGAGTAAAATCCTTACCCACCTATCTTCATGATTTCCATCTAATGTTGCCTCCGTATCTCATTATGCTAAACACCCTATCTCTAAACACATTACCTACGATAATCTTTCTCTAGCATATAGAGCTTTTTCCCTTAATATCATCACTCAAAAGAAACCTGATACATATTATGAAGCTGTTAAGGAACCATGTTGGGACCTGGCTACAAAGGAAGAGTTGGGAGCCTTGTAGGAGAATCAGACTTGGGACATTGTTCCTAAACCTTTTGGACAAAAGGTTGTTGGTAGCAAGTGGGTATTCAAGATAAAATATAAGCCAGATGGGGCAATAGAACGGTATAAAGCAAGACTTGTAGCAAAGGGTTATACTCTGACGTATGGGATTGATTTTCTGGACACATTTTCTCCTGTGGCGAAAATAAACACTGTAAAGACTTTACTTGCAGTTGCAGCAGTGAGGAATTGGGAATTACATCAGATGGATGTGTCAAATGCCTTTTTGCATGGAGATTTAGAGGAGGATGTATATATGGATATTCCATTAAGATTGGAGGCACCTCCTGGATCTGTTTGCAAGCTCAGAAAGTCTCTTTATGGACTCAAGCAAGCAAGCAGACAGTGGTTTGCCAAGTTAACTGCTGCCTTGCTTCAGAATGGCTTTACTCAGTCTACTTCAAATCACTCTTTTTTTCTTAAGCACACTGAGAGCAGTACCACATCCCTTTTGGTTTATGTAGATGAAATCATCCTTGCAGGATATGATGTGAAGGAACTGGAGAGAGTAAAATCGTTCCTTAAAATGTAGTTCAAGATCAAGGATTTGGGAGATTTGAAGTATTTCCTTGGTCTGGAAGTTGCTCGTTCTGATAAAGGGATCATAGTTTCACAAAGGAAGTACTGTTTTGAGTTGTGGAAGGATATAGGATATCTTGAGGCTAAAGCATCACACACTCCCATGGAGTTTAGCTCTAAGCTTTCAGCCAGCCAGGGAGTCAGATTATCAGAACCAGAAGTGTATAGAAGACTGATAGGAAGGCTGCATTATCTGACTATTACACGACCATATATAGCCTTCCCCGTACAACAGCTAAGCCAATATCAAGCACAGCCTACTGATGTGCACCTCCAAGCAGCATACAGGGTTCAAGCTGGCACCAGCACAAGGACTGTTCTACTCAGCATGTAATGATCTTGTGCTATCTGGTTACAGTGACTCAGATTGGGCGTCGTGTCCAGACACTCGACGTTTTGTTACTGGATATTGCACGTTTTTGGGGAGTGCAATCCTCACATGGAAGTCCAAGAAGCAGAGCACTGTGTCTAGATCCTCCTCAGAGGCAGAGTACGGGGCACTTGCTCATTTATCATGTGAAATTGATTGGTTGAAGTTACTGCTGTCAGAATTAAGAGTGTTCATCTCCACTCCAGTAGCGATCTACTGCGACAATCGTTCTGCTATACACATAGCAGAAAACCCTGTCTTTCACGAAAGGACGAAACATATTGAGATTTATTGTCATGTTGTCAGAGATCGTGTGAAGTGTGGATTGTTGAAGTTATTTCACGTTGGAACTGAGTTTCAGCCAGCTGATTTGTTCACGAAGGGAATGCATTGTGTTCGAGTGAGGTTCCTGATTGCCAAGTTGGGAGTTATTGATATATACTCCTCAACTTGTGGGGGCACATTGAAGATGAATGATGAACTGAAGGAAGCAGCAGTAGCTACTCAGAAGAATGATCACTCAGTACCAGCTACGAGTGTTAACGGAGTGAGGAAGGAAGACTTCACTAACGGCATTATGAAGAGACTAGTCCGTTAAGTGAAATGTGTAAAGCGTTGTCTTGAAACGCTGCGTTTACGCTTATCTATTTCTACTGTTTTAGTTACCGTTGGTTAAACAGTGTAATCGGTTTTTACCGTTGATGTTAGTATAAACAAGAACTCCTTCCATGGCTGTCGAGTAAGCTTACTCACGCCATTTCCAACCTTCTTCTCCTCATTTGATAACACGACCCCCTTTCCGGCAAGGAGAATCGCTCATCTCCAATCCTTAGCCATGGCCGCCAAAGCTCCCGACACAATGATCTATTGAGCCGTCTCCTTTGCTTGCTTCGTTCTCGACTAGTTCGCCCGCTCCAAATCCCTCCAGCGAAAGCTGACTCATCACGCCGAAGGGAATGACGAAAGAAGGGAAGAAGGACTGGTTCCGTCATTGCTTAGCTTGGAGAAACAAAGAAGAAGATGATGAAATAAATCAAAATAAAATATAAATATAAATATTTTTAAAATGAAAACAATACCCCTACGTGTTTTTTGGCTTGGTTAAACTGGATTGAATGTTTCCTGATTTAATATAAATGGCTCCGTATAATTTGTATCACTTTTTCATATACACACTTCGTATGTACATACATTTTGTATGAACTTTGCAAAGGAAGTTATATAATTCATAACAAGTGCATCTGTGCATAAAAATTTGTACACTAGTTGCATTACAATCTGTATAGAGTTCCACATTCGTCGACTGATAGCCACCAATGGAGGAGGAAGAATGAATTTCTTTATTTACGTTTTGATACAATTTTTCTAATTTTCTTGATTTTGAATTCAGTTAGTTACAGTAAAAAATGGTGTTAGTTATGTGATAAAATCTCTATTTAATAACTCCTTCAGCTATTTTTTAATTTTATTTGTCTAATTCAGTATGATGTTATAAATATAAAAAATATTTTGACTTTCGAACACTTACTCTATTTTAAAAGACACCTCCTTTCTGATGGAGTGTTAGAGATCAGAGATCTTCTGAAAAAACATTCATGAACTACTGGAGATCGTGAAGGACTTAATTAGTCAGTTTTAAGTTGACTTAGGTAGAAAGAGTCAAAATTAACAATGTAATTTATAGTATATATGGGGCCATCTGTCAACTTTACAAAGTAGAGGGTGCGAAATACCATTTTCTCGTATATTTGTGGTAAACCGGTGAGGATTTTGTTAAAAATAAATAAGAAGGGGTAAACGCGTGGGATGCACGCGAGTCAGTCAACTGCAACAGTAACGCATACATAGCAGCTAAAAATGGTGGGGAAGGGAGCGGAGTGAGTAGAGACGTCAGACGAAGAAGCCGACGAACAACTAGTGAGGTGCCGACAACTTGCCCTTTGTTATTTTCATAATCGAAGAACCCCATTATTATTATTAAGCCCTCTCTCTCTCTCCCTCTCTTTCGCTGCTTCACTTGTTCCCCAATTACTCCACCCTCCCTCTGAAAGTGGTAAAACTCCCTCATTTTGGTTTCATGATAAATTTACTTAACGGATTCAATTTGTCTGCTCTTGAATCTGTGATCTGATTTGATACTTTTGCTCTCTCTTTTGTTTCTTTTTATCTATGGAGGTTGTTCAGTCCTCGCTAAAAATATTCAACGTTCTCTAATCGGCACTGCATCCGGATAAGAAACAGGTGAGCCGTTTTTCCTTATCCGGATCATCTTTTTCTATCTTTGTGGTTGGTGGGATATGCTTAAACTAGTTCACTCTCGCTTCTCTGATCAATTCATCTTCCTTTTCTCTTTTGGTGACTGGAAATGATTACAGATATAACAAGTGTTCTGGGTTTGGAAAAAGCAGAGAGCTTGGAACCAGAGAACTAGTTGTATTGAAGAGGTAGGGTGTGATATCCCTTTTGTTTAGTCTTTCATTTTCCCCTTTTGTCGATTTAGCGAATTTGGGTTATTGTTGTATTGGTGGGCATATGGTATTCATAGGAACTTAAGTGGATGACCTCTTTTGGGTGAATAATGGTACTTGCTTCTTGCCTTGCCACCATTTCCTAGCAACTGTGGAGTTTGATTGAGAAGTGCAATTTTCCTTTGTTATGTTTGATTGTTGATTTTGGTTTGTGTTTCTATTGTACAGTTGTTTGCCCTCATTTAGTCTAGTATCAAAGAAGAGAAATCCAAGTCTACACGTTCTCGAATCGAAGTTTCGTGCAATCCTTTTTACGATGGAGGGGAATTCTGGTGGTGGGGGAAACAGTGTTGGAGGAGGGGTAGTACCAGCACCAGCTGTGCAAGGAGCTCCCGGTGTTGCAGGTGGAGGAGGTGGAGGAGGCAACGATGTTGAGTTAATGTGCAAGACTCTTCAAGTAGAGCACAAGCTGTTCTACTTTGATCTCAAGGAGAACCCACGAGGCCGGTACTTGAAGATCTCCGAGAAGACTTCATCCACAAGGTCTACTATCATCGTTCCTTCCTCTGGGATATCCTGGTTCTTTGATCTCTTCAACTACTATGTCACTTCTGATGAACACGAACTCTTCAGCAAAGAATTACAGTTGGACACCAAGGCAACACTCTCTCCCTTTTTTCTCTAGTCGTGTTTCCCCTCCCTGTATTCTGTATTCACTTGTTACATGTGTACGTATAAGACAGGTGTTTTATTTCGACATTGGGGAAAATCGAAGAGGGCGCTTCCTTAAGGTAACTTGGTACCCATCTTCGCTTACATACTACAACTTTTCTAATAAGTGGATTTTGAACATTTAGAGACGGGGGTGTGCATTATACATGTAACCCTTTTGTTTCCACACTTGAATTTTGAATGACAAGAAAGTTGGCTGCTTGGTTGGTATATATTTGACTAGGACCCTTGGTTGTTTGAGAGGCACCAAGACTAACAGAGTCAGTTGCTAGTTTTATTCATAAAGAATTAAGTCGGAAGTGTGGCAAACACTTTGTATCGAGTATGATAACTCGCATAGGTATCGTTCAGTATGCATAGTGCGGAGGCTTTCCTGCTGCAGTCTCATTCTTTTATTGTCCATGGAGCCTTCAGAGTTATTAGGAAAGCAAGCCTCCATTCGTTTAGTTAGGAAAGCTCTTGCATAGTTGCAGTGAAATCATTTGCACATCAAGCCCACTTATTCTTTGTAGCCATAACAGTGACATTTGTGCAGGTCTCCGAAGCGTCTGTCAGTAGAAACCGCAGTACTATAATTGTTCCTGCTGGAAATTCTAGGGATGAAGGTTGGGCTTCTTTTAGAAACATTTTGGCTGAGATCAATGAAGCATCGAGGTTGTTTGTACTGCCCGATCAGGTGACTGTTTTATATGCACCCAAACATTTTTATCTTATACAAAGAGATTCTGAGCTCGTTGAATCTAACATGAGATTTCTTGAATGTTAAATTAAACAAACAGCAACATTCTGAAACTTCGGAGCGCATTGTTGGGCTTTCGGACGACGTTGGTGCTGGCTTCATATCTGGGCATAGCAGCCAAACTGGTCCAACTTCAGAACTAAATACAGATCGAGCAGTTGAACTGCCAACACTAGATGAGATTGGCAAGCTGGGAGTGTCAAAGGTAATCCGAGCCGATCAAAAAAGGTTCTTCTTCGATCTCGGGAATAACAATAGAGGCCATTTCTTGAGGATCTCCGAGGTGAGTTTTTGAAGCAGTTTTCTCTGACGATATGCAATTACGGAGCACTTTAGTTCGAGTTGAAGACTCTCCCTGCACTGTCTCAGTCCATGTTTATTGTTTACAACCTATCCTGTATGTTCGGCTAACACTGATTCTGGTAACCAAAATGGTAGGTAGCAGGTTCTGACAGATCATCCATAATTCTTCCACTGTCTGGGCTGAAGCAGTTCCATGAAACAGTGGGTCACTTCGTGGAGATCACCAAAGACCGAATTGAGGGGATGGGGAGCGCAAACGTTCGAACTGTAGATCCCCCGCAAAGATGAAAGTTGGCTGCTGATCGGGTATGTGAAGAGAATAAAATGGTGAAGATGACAGATAACCTCTTGTGATCGCTAGAGACCATAAAATATTGGTAACCTGGCAGCAGTCGTTCAGTCTGGTGTTTCTTAGTTTGGTTGCAGGAAGACCCCGGATGCAAATCCGTTTCTTTACTTACAGTAGTCATATGGGGGTGCAATCTGCAGAATATTTAAATGGGGTTTGAATTTTTAGTTGTTCACAACACAATAAATTGGAATTGCAGCAAGTGCAAATAAAGTGCCAGATTTTTTTTGTAGTTTTCTGAAACGTTTGCAATGGCATTTGACAAGGCTTATTATTATGCAGTGCAGCAATAAAATTCGCAAGTTTGCTTCAACAAGAGAAGTGGTCTAAACCACTGTTACTAACAACATGCAAACATGAGGAGAAGGGTGTGTACACTTATGATAACACAATGTTGAACACCAGTATAATGACAAATTGAGATTTTCAGACTCTACAACTTTTGAGCAAACTGACAATCGATCCAATAAATCTTGTGCAAGTAAATAGCTAGGACGAACAAGTTTATGTGGGGAACAAACCCCCCTTGGGTTGGGGACAAGATCGATGAATTCCACCAACAAACCCTAAGAACCCCTAACGTCGACAAGCAAACGAACATAGGATCTGATTCAACTACGCAAGAACATATCTCTTGACAGCATGCTTCCCAGCCACAGCAGCGGTCGCAGCAATTCCTCCAATGGCGCCAGCAATTGCAGCAGATCTAGGCCCTCTAGCTGCTCGATAAACTGCCCCAGTGCCAAGCCCAGCAACAACGGTGTTCACCAAGTCATCCGTATCCCTCAACGCTATCAAGCTGCTCTCGATCCCAACAAACATCAGGCCCAATACCCCCATATTGTTCGCGAAACGCCGACCCGAATGCCCGCCGGAGTTGAGAACCCTGTTAAGACGCAATTTTAAGGTGTCACCGGCCTCCGCTGCCTTGATCCCTTGGAAAGTCCCCATGGTACCACCGATGATCGCACCGCCAAGATAGCCGGCGCCGGTGTAATAGGTGAGATTCTCGCTCCAGGTTCGGCGTTGGCGAGCTGCTTCTTCCTGAAAGAGGAATTCAGGGGAGGTCGGCAGATTGTAGAGGCTTTGTGAAGGAACGCTGTAGAAATCTTGATAGGGATGGTACTTCCTGTACCTCTGATCGTCTGGTTCGCCCATTGCTTGGTAAGATAGAAAGAGTGGAGAACTCGAGAAAGGGGTTTGTGAAGGGAAGCAAGCAAGAACAAAGCGAGGAAAAGTGTTCTTAGGGTTTAAGGAGGCGCACAACTGGGTTGACTGGCTTGGCTTCTCCCCCAAGAAGGGTTTAAGACCGTGGAATATTATTTACTTTACTGTTTTAACTTTCTTGATGGATTAATTACTGTGTTGAGCCCAACTACAATCTACAAAAAGATGGGTCCGCTTCTGATTCAAAGTTGGAGGTGTTGGGCTAACCCCAGCCCGAAGCAAAAAAGTAAAAAGTCAATTTTTGAAATATGGTTTTTAGTAGGCTTGGCAGTCAGCCCATGGGTTTAGGTTACTCATTGGAGCCCGCCCGCGAATACAGCCTTAAAGTCTGGGCCCGGTGGATGGTTACCGGTTTCGGTCAGGCCCGTGACCCGCGCGTTTCGGGTAATGGGCGGATACGGATAATAACATATCCGACCCATATCCAATCTATGAGTTAAAACGACGTAGTATTGATATAGGGTATAAAAGCAAAATTTCCAGATTAGGGTTCCATTTCAGCCATTTTTTCACGCCTCTGAGCTCCACTAAAACCCTAATTTTCCTCCAAAATCTTCCTTTTCTGTTGATATTCTTCGAATCCATCCCCACTATAATCATCACCTACCCATATTCAACTAGAAAACTCCTTCAATCCGCAAAAATCTAGTTCGAATCGTGCATGCAAAGGATTCGAACCACTGAAACCCTAATTTTCCGCCAAAATCTTCCTTTTCTGTTGATGTTCTTCGAATCCATCCCCACTATAATCATCACCTACCCATATTCAACTACAAAACTCCTTCAATCCGCAAAAATCTGGTTCGAATCGTGCATGCAAAGGATTCGAACCACTGAAACCCTAATTTTTCGCCAAAATCTTCCTTTTCTGTTGATGTTCTTCGAATCCATCCCCACTATAATCATCACCTACCCATATTCAACTACAAAACTCCTTCAATCCGCAAAAATCTGGTTCGAATCGTGCATGCAAAGGATTCGAACCACTGAAACCCTAATTTTCCGCCAAAATCTTCCTTTTCTGTTGATGTTCTTAAAATCCATCCCCACTATAATCATCACCTACCCGTAATCAACCCTTTCAGCGACAAAAAAGCCTCAATCCATACAAATCCAGTTCGAATCGTGCATGCAAAGGATTCCTTCCCCAGATCGAGATAAGTTTTTTATTCTGCCATTCCTTATTTTTGTTTATCCCTGCATGTATAAATTGTAGACTAATTTTTGGGTTTATTGCTTCATATGCGGTTCGTCGAACAAAATCCAGAAGACAGAAACCCTAATTTATCAAACTTGGGATTTTGCCTTCCGATTCATTCCATACCAGTAAGTTATCTTATTAATTTCATAGTTATGTTCTCCAATTCCGAAAACCCTTTGAATGTTTTGTGGATTATGCGTGCTGTTTGAATCTTGTGTGGCTTATGTCTGCTCTTTGAATGTGTTTGTGACTTTTGTGGCTCTTTGAATGTTTTGTGGCTGTTATTATGTGAAAAAACTGATTTTCAGTGTTATATGTTTCAGATTACTGCTCTGGACTCGGGAGTTATAGAATCAGGGCCAAAAATTTGTTTCATTCCACTGTTTAGGTACGTTTAAGTATAGGGTTTGTTGTTGTTTTTCCTTTGATTCATAGCAATGTTGTAAGTACAGTATTGTAATAAAATTTATGTTTCTGCTTAGGAGGAAATCACACAGTTGGTGCTAATTAGGAGGCAGGGTGGAATTTTCTTATCGTTGTTCAGGAGGCAAGACAACAATCTGTTTCTGCGACTGCTGAGGTAAGCTTACATTGTGTAATGGTATAACACTTAAGAGTTTTAGAACTTGTTAGAAGTGTTATGTTAGATTGTTAGCAGCTTGAACCAAGTTTATACTGTCTTCAATTGAACTCATAAACCATTAACTCTTTACCTAATTGTTAAACCCTTATAAACTGTTAAAGTTAACTCCTTAATAGGCTGTCTACTTTCTGATAGTACCCTTAATAATCTATCTACTTTCTGAATTCTGATAGTAAACTGTTAAACCCTCAATTGAACTCGTAAACCCTTAACTCTCTAACTAATTTTGTTAAACCCTTAATAAACTGTTAAAGTTAAACCCTTAATAAACTGTCTACTTTCTGTTAGTACCCTTAATAATCTGTCTACTTTTTGATAGTAAACTGTTAAACCCTCACTTGAACTCATAAACCCTTAACTCTCTAACTAAATTTGTTAAACCCTTAATAAACTGTTAAGCCTTACTAAACTGTTAAGTAAGCCCTTAATAAACTGTTAAACCCTTACTAAACTGTCTACTTTCTGATAGTAATTGTCTAGCTTTCTTCAATGAATGTAACTGTTAAACTATTTTCTCCTTTTTTTGTTTTGTGTTCTCATTTCAAAACATTCTTATTTTCTCAATCAGATGACACCTGAACAACTTCCGAATATAACAGTTGAGAATAACAATGGTCCACCACCACTCCTTTCCCTTGCTAATCCTGAAAACCAACATGCAAATAATGTTGCCGATCCTCCCTTAGGTTCAACTAGGCCCTTAAAATCAGATGTCTGGCCTCACTTCACCAGAATGTTCATTCATGGAATTTTAAAAGCCAAATGCAACTATTGTAAGAAGGTTTTGGCTGGGAAGTCCACTAATGGTACTTCTCATTTAAGAACTCACATGAATCGTTGCGTTCACAAACAAATCCATGATGGTAGTAAGAGAATCCTAGGCCCTAACTACAAAGCTAAGGGTAATAGTGAGTTGAGTGCCAATCAGTTTAGCCATGAGGTTTGTAAGAATGAACTCTGCATTATGATCTTGATGCATGAGTATCCTCTTTCAATGGTCGACCACCTCTACTTCAAAAGGTTCTGCTGTACCCTAAACCCTCTCTTTAAAGTCCCAACTAGGAATACGACTAAGAAGGACATCATTACTCGTTATGGGGATGAGAGGTCGAAAATTCAACAAGTCATAGATGAAAACAAAGGGAGAATAGCTGTAACCACTGATATGTGGACTGCCACAAATCAGAAAAGGGGTTACATGGCTGTGACTGCCCACTACATAGACAACAATTGGGAGCTTAGAAGTCATTTAATTAGATTTCTATACGTTCCTGCCCCTCACACTAGTGAGAGATTGGCTGGAAGACTCTCTCAATGTCTTCTTGATTGGAACATTGATAGTACTTTGTCAACGATTATGCTTGATAATTGTACTACCAATGATTCCATGATCAATCTAGTGAGACAGAGGCTTCTCCTTTCCAATCTTATTAAGGATGGTGCTCTTTTTCATATGAGGTATTCTGCCCATATCCTTAATCTGATTGTGAGGGATGGACTGGACGTTCGAAAGATGGGATTGAAAAGATAAGAGAGAGTGTGGTATTTTGGACATGCACACCTAGGAGAGTTGAATACTTTCACGAGACTCGCTCAACAATTGAAACTTAATGTGTCAACCAAACTTGTGCTTGACTGTGCCATTCGTTGGAACTCTACGTACAGCATGCTTTCTGCTGCTATCCCATATAAGGATGTGTTTTCTAGATTGAAACAAAGAGAATCTCAGTACAACTCTCTCCCTACGAATAATCATTGGGATTTTGCTGTAATTGTCTGTAAAAAACTTGTTGTTTTCAAAGAGATTATAGAGGTTCTGTCGGTTCTAAATACCCTACGCAATCGGTTTTTTTCCGAAGTATGTAAATTAAGATTGAGCATGATGGAATGGTTGGATGATTCTGATTCGATGATTGTTTCGATAGCTGAGAAAATGTGGAATAAGTTTGCTAAGTATTCAGATGACATTCATTTGCTTTTGGCTGTTGCTACTGTCTTGGATCCGAGGTTTAAGTTGGCATTGGTAGAATTTTATCTTTGCTAAATTTGGGAGTCCCAATACTGATCTGGTTGGTGAAAGGGTGAAATCTGTAGTTTCTGAATTGGTACTCGAGTATCAACGAAAATCAGCCAATAACATTGGTTCTTCAACCAATTTGGTTCCAAATTCTTCTGCCATCGATATGGATTTTGATATGTTTGTAAGCCAAAGAAAGAAATCTAGACCTTCTTTAGTAACCACTGAATTGGAACACTATCTAGCTGAGGAACTACATCCTAGGACACCTGATTTTGATTTGCTTGGGTGGTGGAAAATTGGTGGTGTTCTCAACAATGAAACAGCTCGAAGGCGTGTTCTCAACAATGGCAATGGATGATTCTACAGTTGAAGATGCATTTGGTTAGTTAGTATATACATTGCTGGTTTATTAACTATCCCTACTTCTGTTTTATCACGATTCCAACTGTATAACAGATGGAGAAGGAACCACTCAGCCACTGCAATGGGATGGAGATGATGTTGCAGCTGTTACAGTCCTTGACGAATAGTTAAGGTTTGTGTTCTAACTGACAGTTTGATGTTGCACTGTAAATTGGATTGTATTGTTGTTGATACATATTAATTCATTATTATCATTGGCAGATGAATTGATGAGTGATGAATTGAATGCTGCTGAATTGATGACATTTGATGAGTGCTGAATAAAATGGTGCAGAAATCAGAATTGCAGATGTTGAACTGAAGTAGCATGATTGAAGGAAGAACTGAATTGCAGATGCTGAATCGCAGATTTGCAGTCTTTGATACATTTTAAGTTTATTGATTGAGTGGAGTTTTCAGTTCGAACATTTAAGTGTTTTGATTGTGTTTAGTTTTGAATTCGAAGTATGAAGTCTGAATGTCTGAACTAGTGAACTATAGCTTCTGCAGTTTTATGTTCTGGAACTTGAATCCAGATGGTCATTTTCAATTATGTATGAGATTGGGAATGGGATGATATTTATTGCCAGATTTTGATTGGTGTTATAAAACTAAACTCAAAGAAAGACAAGAACAAGAGAAAATATGGAGAGGGAGAGAGTTTCTTATTGATGTGTAGATATGATACAATGTAGAGTCCTATTTATAGGCTCATGAAACCATAACCTATACATTCTAATATTAATACAATTAAGAGAGTAATATAATACATGATCAATGCAATGGGAGTTACACAATGAGCATTCAACTACATTTATATAAAATATTCATAACACTCCCCCTTGAATGTCCATTGGGTAAAAATTAGACATCATTATCGAATACACTATTTGATGCTTTGCCTCGTTAAAAACCTTACCGGGAAAACCCATTGGGAAAAACCATGGTTAAGGGAAAAAGAGTGCAGTGTGTATCGCCTCCCCCTGATGATAACATCGTTCCCCCTCATTATGATATCAATTGAGATTCTTCATGTCTCGAACTGTCATTGTTAGGACTAGCTTCTCCAAAGTTGATGTATGGAGAGTTTTGGTGATTAAATCAACCAAGTTATCGCTTGAGGGCACTTGTAGTGCGAATATTTCAACTCATTGGAGTTTGTGCATATAATGTATGCATCAATATGATCAATGGTCATCCATAATCAATATTTACAAAACACTCCCCTTGGATGACCATTAGATGAGAATATGCCTCATTAAAACCTTACTAGGAAAACCCTATGGGATAAAAACCTAGTGAAGGAAAAAGAGTACATAATCATCACATCAAGTTGCAACATTTTCTTGCAACTCAAGGATATATGCAAAATAAATATCATGCATGATTTATAAAATCATCTCGTGAAATAGTGGTGTAGCTTTATAAGTTGGTTTCACAGCCCACCAAGTGATAAAATTACCACATAAGACCAATTTATGGTCAACCAACACAAATATGACCAAGATTATTACTACAAAACCGAATAGTTCTTGTGTCTGAATAAAGGTCGATTAAAATGGACATAGAGTCAAATGGTGATCTTAATACCATCCATGCATTGATAGCCATGTCATATCCATATAACTTTTTGTTGGATATAATTAGTATATCATTAATGATATACGAAAATCATGTTCGAGAGAGATGCACAATTGACAAGTTAGTGGTAATCTTCCACATCTTTCATCTCGAACTCTATAGCTAATCAATAGTTGATTGCTTTGAGAAACTCTTTACGAGCTCAATAAAGTGTATGTCATCTATGTAACAAAAGATGATCACATCCAATTATGTCAAAATAAAAGAGACACATTTTAAAATATAAAATTAAATTAAGAAAATTTTGGTAAGAATTTTAAAACCATAAAATATGACGAAGATGATTTTTCAAAAAAAAAAATCAACTTGAAATGAAGAAGAAATTATATGCATAAAGAAATGTATGATATGCTAAATGTACCATGTCTCTCAATCTTTCAATTCATATGACGTCAATTGGATATAGTTGAATATCGTTCACGCAAACTTGAATTATTTGCTTATAGCAAAATAAATCCTCAAGGGAATTTCATATACACATGTGTATTCTAATTATGAAAACCATACATATAGGTTGCAAGGACATCCATTAGGGGCAAACTCTTTCCCTTCACAAATTGCCAGACTAATCGAATAATAAAAAGTAGTTGCATCCACCACATGAGAATATATTTTCTCATAATCAAAATGTTATAGGTTTGTTGTACAAAACCTTTCAAAAATGAGATGTTTCATAACTTCTCATACTCATACTTTACATCTCAATGTATAAAGACTTGATGTCTTAAAACTTTTCATTTCTCTTGGGAATTTGAATTTGCCTCAAATTGAAATTTTTTAGCCAATCATTTCTATCTGTGCATGCATTTTGGCTAATGATCCTCATTTTCAACTATCATATTTAGCGTTGCACTATACGCAAATATTTCGTCGACGTTGACTTCATTGGGGTTCTAATATTTTCCATCTATGGATATATGGATGTGATATACACATCTAAATTGCTCCACCACAGTTTATTAGGATGAAATCTCAATGAAGATTTGGCAATTATGTTGATTACGAGTTCATCGATGGTAAAATATTTACATCGTTGTCAGGAAATTTTGATGACTCGTTTGGAGGTTTATCTGTCATATAATCATAATTCTCAACATTATGTGGAGAAAATCAAAGGTTGGCACAGAGATTCGATGAATAATCATCATATCATTTTGATCCTCGCACTAAACAATATGAACGTGAAGTTCAAAAATATATAATTCATTATCTGCAGACACTTTACTGACCCAACGAGAGTAAAGTTTTCATGTGCCAACTCAAAATGCTCCAATAACAATAATGCCAATATTGGGCAATCTGACATCACAAAAACCACATATAATGGAGGAATTCATAATAATTTCTTGGCGTAATGCAAATTTGTGTTGTTCATGTAAATGACATGTTCACAATTCATAAATGGAAAATGTTCGTCTTAATGACACATTTTCGTTATTGGTTAATCATGAAAATATGCTCATAACCAAAATAGTTGAGCTAGTAATCTTGCAAGCTCTTGATTTCTAGATACATGTGACCATCTAGTTGATGCATCAATTAAGGTAATTGGTCAACATGTCGGGTGTATGGATCCATAAATATCACCCTTACTTTTTGCGTGTAAGAGAAATGATCTTACTTTAGTTGATGATTATCCAACAATCTACTCTATTTGAGAATAAGCAACCCAAAAATGAGTTATGTTGTGTTGGAGATTTATCCAACAATGGGTAACGCAAAGGTCAAAATGCTTTCCTAGAAACGAAACCTTGTTGACAGAACAGAAAACCGTTCGTGTTCCCAAGAAGTAGGGGAGTCACAAGGACTACTTAAATCCCTATAACCTTAGGAATCATTTCTTTAGAATACCCAAGTTGAGACCATCATGCACAACAATCTTCAATAGAACATACTCTTTAGATCATCGAATCATCGAAATTGACCATAGCGGTACTTATCGATTCGCATCAGTATTGAACCGGGATGGTCTCACCGGTTATGCCAAATAATAGTTGTCAGGACGAGTAAACTTATAGTTTACATTTATATATATGTATCTCAATCACAATAACATGTTGGTGAATCGGGAGCATTATTGCTCCCCCTTGTGATCATCAATTTATTGGAATAAGAATCTTGTTCATTAGTAAACAATACAAAATCTCTTCTAGAGGTTGAGATTAATTTTGCCCTACTCGACATGTGATACACTATCGATGAGATTTATATATCCAAGTATTACGTTGATTCTCATAAGAACAATACTCATGTTGAGGAGAATGTTGGATGGTGCAAATCATAAACAAAGATACTTCATCAACCATCAATTTACCAATTAAGGGATCAACCGTTCTAAAAAAAAATACAATCACCATTGTTATGCCCATCTGAATTAAACGGTTCCTTATGTGAACAATGATAATATGTTGTCACTTATGCTTTCGGAACAATGTAACAAATTAAATGTGTCTTTGCACAATCACTTTGAGTGCTAAATTAACATCATTTTGATATGATCATCAAAATAAAATTGATGGTTGTATCACCTTTCATGTCACTAGAATTTTTCAACATGAATATCAACTTAATTTTTCAACATGAATTTTTTTTTAATTAAAATAAATTGAAATGATAGCTATAAAGCTAAAAGTAATAATAGCAAGATAATAATAATTAAAAAAATGTAAATATAATAATCAATTAAAAGGTGCCTAAATTACTGTCAATCTTTTTATTAAATTGTGTTTAAATATAATAGAGATAGCAACGCCTAAAAATAATAATAATGTAATGAATGAGAATTATATAAACAATACACTAATGATAATAATAAATAAATAAATAAAATCAAGGAAAACACCGAATAGTCATGTCCGAATAAATGATAAAACAAAGACAATGACTATAAACCATTAAACGTAAGGTCATAGCCTTTAGAGGCATAATAGATTACTTTGACCTATAAAAACGTTTGGTGGCAATCATCAACAAAAATCAATTTTGAAAACAATATCAAATTTACATAGAAAGGAAAAAGGCTACCATTTTCTATATGATTGAATATAGAAATGGATTCCTTTCTTTAGATTTAGTTTTAAAAAAACGATACTATAAGAAAATTAAGAAATGAAAACAAACAAGATAGAAAAATAAAAATAATAACTTTGGAAAGCAAGATATAGCCAATAGCAACCTTCGTGAAACTTCGAGAAGATAACTACGACATTCGTGCTGATAACGTGTTATAAAACTAAACTCAAAAAAAGACAAGAACAAGCGAAAATATGGAGAGGGAGAGAGTTTCTTATTGATGTGTAGATATGATACAATGTAGAGTCCTATTTATAGGCTCATGAAACCATAACCTATACATTCTAATATTAATACAATTAAGAGAGTAATATAATACATGATCAATGCAATAGGAGTTACACAATGAGCATTCAACTACATTTATATAAAATATTCATAACAATTGGAGATTTTTTAATTTTCAGATTTTTACATATTGTTGGACAAACCCGATATCCACGGGTTTAACCGAAATCCATACCAAAATGGATTTGGTTGCATTGTTAAGTGTCGTGGGTTATAAACATGTTAGAAGGTATTAGAACATATATGATGGATATGTTAGTTCAGAAAGTGAAATTTTTTAGAACGACAAGGGAGAGGATCATATGTCCTAGGATTGTTGGTAAGATTGAGCAGGGTAATTACTTCGGTAAGAATTGCATAGTGAGGCAGACTCTTGAGATTGTGTGTGAGTGTGAAATTGGTGACTATCGCTATGTGGTTGATATGGGGAACAAGAAGTGTACATGTGGATATTGGAAACTTAGTGGCATCCCTTGTGTGCATGCCATTTGCGACTGGGTCACACCTTAGGAAGGAGATCTATTACTTAACGGACAACTGTTACAACATTCATGACGCCAAAAAGGCCTACGGCTATGGAGGGATTCCTGCACTACCTGGACAATGACAGTGGGAGCAAGCAGAAGGGTCTGTTTTACATCCTCCACTGGAAAGGGTTCTACCTACAAGGCCTCAGTTGACTATCCAGTCGAGAGCCAAGCCTATAGGCTGGATCCGATAGAATCCTGACCGTCGAATGATATGACTTTTGGGGAATGTTGCATCTAATGGATGAAAACGAATTAAATCAAAATGACATGGACAGTGGTCTATTTGGAAATAAAAAATTCCTAAAATACATGAACGGGAAATGAAAATGAGATGGGAGGGAAATGAAATGTTTTTTATTTTTATTTTCTTTTTTCAGCCACATTCTCCCTTTTTTATTTCCCCCAAGTTTAATTCAATTATTATAACTAATGATATAATGCTCAAAACATAGTATTTACTTCACGGATGTTGTTTATTTTAATTTTTCAATTCTAATGAGATTAGTCTTGATAAATTTTATGAAAAAAATAAAATTTCAATATGATAATCCGTTATCACCGACATTCATCAAGTCTGACACAAAGCTCTTCATTACACTTCACTAAGTCTGTGGACAAGCCGTTATCACCGATGGTGATTGGTGTTTCATCCACCCACTTGAAGTACAAGAAATGAAGGTGCTATTCTTCCAAAATGACTAGCAAAGGAATCTCCTTCCTCTATTCTTTGCAGTTCCAACAACCTTCCTAACAGCTTCGATCTCGTGGTAACATTGCACGTTGCTGACCGATTTGGTATAAACTGAACGATGTCGTGAAGAAGTTGAATCTCTATAACTCATTTGCTCCTTCACACCCGCCATATCCCGATCTGAATGTGAAACTTAGAGATGATAAAATAAAATGATGACAAATGATAGCCGATATATAGAATGGTAATGACGACATACATAATTGAATGTTGGAAGAAGCTGATGGCTTGTAGACCCTAGGAAGTAGGCTATATATAAAGTAAATGGAAGGGCGAAATGGTATTGCATTTACTGATGTGGAAGCAGCATGTAACTGATAGTTACAGTCAGCGAGCTCCGTCCATGCCGCATAAACAGACTAACGACTGAAATGGACGACATGGTATTTCGTTAACGGCCTCAATAGGTCATGACATACACTAAATTACGCAAAGTCTTGTGTAAGTTGGTAAACCGTTGATACTTCGTGACATTTTGGGTAATTTTTCCTTAGTTTATTTCTAAAGATGATTCTTGAGGTAGAGAAATTCTGGTCATAGATTAATGTTCATCAGTCCTTTTTAATTTGTAATATGGAGTAGGTGTTTGAATTTTCGAGTTTCTCTCGAGTAACAGCATTCGTCATGATTTTTGTCAGTTGATCATTGGTGTTGATGAACTCCATCATGATTTCTCTTATACTGACTACTAACGAGTTCTCATATAAATAAATGTTGTAATTTAATGTGCTTCAACCTTGCGTGAAATACTGTATTTTTTGTCATGGCTATGGATGCCATGTTTTCATAGTGAATAATGATTGGTCCATTTTCACTTTTATGTATATATGAAATTGTTCTTTTTAGCCATATCCCCTCACATGATGCATATATTGTTGCAATGTGACAATGTTTTTACACGTTTAAAAAACAACCTAGTTATTAAAATAATTAGAGTCAAATTTCTCTAGAGTCTCTTGATCGTGTTTACTCAGAGTTATGAAAACGTGCCAAGCGGTTTAATCAAGGTTGTGATGTGAGTTCTACGATTTATCAAGCTAAGAATAAAATTGAAACATAACGAGAAATTAAACAAGTTTGCAAGACTGCACGATTAAGGGTTTTGGCTAATTGGACGAATATGGTTAGACTCTGAATCTCCTAGGCTATCAAAATTCACAAATGATAGTCAACTTTGACAATTTATAGAAAACAAGATAAATTCAGTTCACCGTCGCAGTTCTTTTCTAATCAAATCACGCCATTTCAGGTCTGCTAATCTGCTACCTATATACTATCCCTGTCCACTCTATCAAGACCAAAGAATCCGCTAGGCGATAAAACAAACGAGAACTTCTCACACGACGGACTAGTTTATTCGCTCCCGGATGAGGGTTAACGCCTAACCTAGTTGTTTAATTTTTGTGTTCTAGATATGCAAGCTCTTTCGAGACAATCACAAATCTAACAAGATCTTATTCAAGTTGATCAGGCAAGAACATAAACGAAATCAAAATTAAACATAAACAAACATCCATCTAACTCGCATAAATCGTAAAGTCTATAAATCATTCGTTCCTAAGGAAATCACCTAGGGTTCATTTAATATAAGCATGAGGAGTTTATCTACTCACAACTTCGAATGACAAGTCATAATCAAAGAAGGAAAACAGTGAAACTGAGCTTACAAGAGAAATCTCGAAAAACCTAATTTCGCTGAAGATCTTCGAAGAACGGAATTCGTCAATCTTGATTACCTTATCTGATCCGAGCTCCTTGAACTATTGCCTTCTTGTCGCTATAAAATTTATGAAATATGCTCTAAATGCATTTCCCCCAAAAGTCATTCTAATTATAAAGAGAAACCGAGCTTTTATAAGGGGAGAAATCCTTGTGTCTAACGGTCGGCAAAAAGTGTGTCTTACCCAGTGTAATGTGTGTCGTACTCAACGGCTTATGGCGCACTTTTTTTCCCAAAGAAACAGAATCTCCTAACATCACGGGTATAATGTGTGTTATATATGTATGCATTGTGTGTCACACTTTTCATTCATTTTAGGCGTACATTTCACCCAAGCCCAACACTTCGTGATTTCTCCATTCTTTGATGCATCCAATTCCTCTTCATACATCATACAGCTCCGAATAATGCCCTGATACCAATGTGTACCTGAAATCTATAGAAAACACTCCAAAACGATATCAAATGGACCCCGAACGGGTCCGAGACACTAAATTGAGATAGAAGCTAGAAATGCACAAAACACCCTAAACTTCTACCCAAAGCTATACAATTATGCATAAAATGTCGCTTAAATGAGGGCGATGAATGTTGTAAATCGAACATCATCACAATGTCTTCTGCTTCCATTGATGAGCGATCAACCTAAATCTTGAAATGAGACTTACTTAGTGACATATCCCTGGAATACTGGTAACTCCTTTTGAGCTAGTAGTGTAATGACAGTTTTGATTGTCTCCATGTGCTACTAGTGCGTAGGTTTTGTGAAATTCGATGCGAAACTACTATGAATGGATTTCTGTCACCAATATAAGCTCACCTTGTGCTTCTGGGTGGAATAGTCTTCATCAAAAATGGTCTTGTAGATCCATTTTAGACCTATGACCGATTTGTGTTGGCTGGTCTACGAGCTCCCAAGTTTTGTTCTTCTCGATCATTAATATTTCTATGTCTATTGCTTCTGTCCAGACTTTTTATGTTGCTGCTTTGTCAAATGTATGAGATTTACAAGAAAAGTATGCTACATAACTTGATTCATATTCTTCTTAAAAATTTGACCTTTAATCCTGGTGTATTTGTGTCTGTCATGACATCTCTAAAATTGTCTCTAGTTGTACTCCTTATTGTTGGACATCTGTCTTGGCTTGGATTTGGATTGGTTTTATTTTTTGTTGGATTCTCCAGGTCTCATTGTTGATGGAGATTCTGTATCATGAGACTCCAAGATCCACTCGGCCATTTCGTTGGATATAACATCCCTTGAATTCAATGCCTCGTTCTTCACTGGCTTATAGAGTATGTAGCCTTTGAATTCATCAAAACATTCAAGATTAGCTTATCTCCCTTTTGATGGTACGTTTCATGAATTTTTTTTAATCAAAATTTTCATGATTTGGGGTAGATATGTGAGAATAGGCTATTTTGGTTGGAGAGGATGATGATGTAGACTGATGTATTGACAACTTCTGCCCACAAATGGTTGGGATTCTTCTTGGATGTGATCATGCTTATCACCATCTCGACAATTATACGATTCTTTTATGCTGCTACACCATTTTGTTGTGGTGTATATCGAGCGGTAAATTGCCAATTAATTTTGTTGGTATGACTATACTCCATGAAAGGCTTGTAAATGAATTCTCCACCATGATCTATTCAGAATGTCTTGATTTGATGCTCGCATTCTTTCTCGGCTACTACTTTGAATTAAACAAACTTGGAGAAAGCTTCTGACTTTTGTTCAAGAAAAAACACCCACATCATTTTCGTATAACCATCTATAAATAATAGGAAGTATCTCTTACCATTTATGAATGTTGTTCTGTTTCGTCTGCATTAGCCAGCTTACTCCAATGTGCGTTTGCTCTCCAAATAGTCTTTTGGAATGGCAAATAATGCATTTTGCCCAAAGGCAGAGCTACTTCATTTCTTTTGGGTTCCACTGAACCCCCTTGCAATACTCAACAATTGGGTTCGACATGATCCTCCGAGATCAAACGTGAACTATTCTGGGCTATAAGATGCTTACATATCCGGGGGTGGTTGATGCAGGTTGGAGAAGCAGCAGCTATGCTTGAGGCTCTTAGATGGATTATTTCACTTGATCACCAACAGGTTATCTTTGAGGGTGACTCTCAAGTTTTTATGCATGCATTGGCAGGGTCGGATACAAATCACACCGAATTTGGGGAAATTATTTGAATGTGTAGGGGTTTATTTAGAGCCTAGGATGAATTTAAGTTTCACTTTGTTAGGAGAGAAAAGAATACGGTCGCACACGAGCTAGCTCACCGATCTCGTTTTAATACTTCCCCGTATATGGGGATTGTACCTCCTGACTGGCGTATTAGTATTGTCACGGCCATGTGCCATTCAGCACAGTAATAATAATTGATGATTACTTGTTTCAAAAAAATTGAAATGTTATTTTTTACTGTATGTTTGTAATAATATTTTTTAACTATCATTACAAATATATAAGTTTTTACTTTGGACATAAGTTTTATTTTGTATTTATTGATAAAATAAGAATTCTGATTTGCAATTTTAATTTTTTATTTCCAAATTGACATTATTTTCAACTAAAATATTTACTAAACGAGGCCTAAACTTGCAACTCTAGTACTCTATCACTCACGATTCCACCATTTCCCCTCTTTTTTCCATAAAGATATTCATTATAACTTTTTTTGCTAAACTAGCTATGCAACTTTTAATCTTTTAGTATTCAAAGATTGAATTCAGTTTCTTCTCGAAGATGAGTCACCGATCTGTTATGAGTGGTTAAATTATGTGTTGCTAACATATATTGAAAAAAAATTTGTTGTGTATAAGCTAGAATAAATAATTTGTTTCATAATGTTTTTAAAATAAAATAAAATTGTCATGGTTTGTTCAGCATTCTACACAGTGTGTTCACTATTCGTTGATCATTATATAATTCTTACCTATTTTATAGTTGCCATTTAATTTGTTTAAAGTTGAGATTTTAATTATAAACTTGACTTTTTTATAATGAACTTTCAAACCCGTTAGTTAATTTTCTTGCTCCGCTTTTGATTTTGCCGTAAATGCATACTTCATAGGACTTGTCTTCTCTGTTGATTTGTGGAAGATCGACCATCATATTTTTTTAGCTTCAATTGTAATTTAGGTGTCCATATATAAGATGTCATAGGAAAAACTCATATATGCTTTGGCTTTTAATTGCTATATCTTCATTGTGAGAGGAAATATCATGTTGGATGTCATCCGAAATTTTACCACCTTCAAGTTGTGGGATTTATTGACAATTTTACATTCATCATTATTAAAAAAATAACTTTCCATTTTTCAGTATCAGTTGTCCAACACTCAGAAGGTTTTGGGCTAATTCGAGAGCGTACAAAACTTCAAGGATATGAGTTGTGTAGTCCTGCATGTACTGCTCGATTTTCCATTTGTGGTTACCACCTTATGAAAGTCACCTTCCTACCCTGATCATCATTTGATGTCATCAGGGACTGCTTGAAGAAGCAGCATCAAACATTACCATTTCCTATTCTTTTGTGCATATCCTAGTTTGTATAGCTTTCTTGTGTTATTATAGTTAGCTGTAGTTCGTTGTATATATTTGGGATCCCAGATGATTATCTGTGATAATGAGAATTTTATCCATTTCTCTCAAGAAGTCTTATGGTATCAGAGCATTGAGCTCTAGGTTTTTCGTACAATGGTGGATAGTGATGATAACTCGCCGCCACCGACACCACCTCCACCGCCGCCAGGTGGATATGGATTTACACCGCCTCCACCGCTAGGTGGATCTGAATTTATACTACCCCTTTTACCTCCTCCTGCTCCCCCAACGATGACGAATTAGGAACTTATCAATTAATATGTAATGAAAGTGAAGTTTATTGGGAAGAACTACACCCTCTAGGCCAAATCACTGCGTATAACGTTAAAGACGAGGAAGAAGCTCGGCTATATCGATGGTACTCTTCTCCTCCTCCTACTACAGATGCTCGTTATGATGATTGGGATCAAAAAAATATCTAGGTTTTGCGTTGGATTTTGAACTCTCTTGATGATACCATAAATACTGTGTGATGAAGACTAAAAGTGTTTGTCTATTATTGGAAGATTTGAAGATGCGTTCGGTTCAGGATATAAGGATCAAAGTGTATGAATGAATATTATACTGAGCTGAAGACCATATGGAAAGAGTATATCCCTTATAAACCGATTTCCACTTGTGTTTGTACTAATGAAATTTGTCCAATGACGGTGGCTTTGGCTAAGGCTAGAGAATACATGGATGGAGATTATGTGATGAGGTTCATTAAAGGATTGAACAATACCTATGAAGGAGTTCAAACTAATATGCTCATGATGAAGCCTTTACCCAGTATTGCAGCTGCATTTAGTTATGTGTTGTAGTCGGAACACCAACACACCACAATTGAAGCTAAGGGAGTAGAATATGTTGCCCTTGCTGCTTAGTCTAGTTATAGAGGAAAGGAGCAATGTCGAGTTTTGAATGTGGTAATTCCTGCTCAACCTACCGAGACCTTATTCTGTCGTAAAGAAACAACATGTGATAGAGGATTGTATCTGTCTTAAGAATAAGAACAAGAGGTCGCAAGAAAATTCAAACAACTACTTTGGCATGAATACCTCTAGGTTCTGTCACTGGACAGCCAGGTAATGGGAGCAACAATGGAGAAGGAAATCAGAACTATCGATTTACTAGCCCTAGCTCTTGTTCCTCAGGGATAATGGCATTGATTTATCTCGAGTGAAGTTGTCAGCGGAAGACCTTAACAGATTGTTTAGCATGCTACAGTAGTCACCTCCACATTGGCCCACAACACCAAGATCCCCAGTGGCTACAAATCAACCTCAAGCTCACTTAGTTATGAAATTCCCTCCTCACCAAATTCATTATGCAGGTAACTATGCCTTATCTGCATCTACATATCATAAACATGCATTCATATTTAATTCCTCTTGGATTTTAGACACTAGAGCTACAGATCATGTTACTTTCACTTTATCTTCGTTCCATACATTCTAACCAATATCCCATACTTTTCACACCTTACCTAATGGTTATAAACTGAAGCTACTCATGTAGGCCTTGTTAAGTTATCTTGTGGTCTAAACTTTCACCATGTCTTATATCCTCCTTCCTTCACCTTTAACCTGATTTCTGTCAGTAAACTGACCAAAACCTCACAAGTTTTATTCTTTTTTAAATCCTACCAATGTTATATCAAGGACCTCCTTACCAGAAAGATGATTTTCAAGGCCCCTAGAAGTTAATGGTCTTTACCTCTTACCTATCCATAAAGAAAAATTTCAAGACACCACACCACAACAACCCATTAGCTTATCTACTTATAACTACAAGCTCAAAGACTTAGATTTATGGCATTGTCACCTTGGATACCCTTACTTTTCAAGAAAAAAGTTATTACACCATTTAGATGCTAGAATAGATATTACAGAAATATCGCATTGTGATGCTTGTAATGTTTCCTAGCAAAAACAGCTTCCTTTTTCCCTAAGTAAACCTATTGCAGAAACTCCTTTTGATATGATTCATGTTGACATTTTGGGCCCTCATTCTATCACTTTGCACTCTGGTTACAGATACTTCTTGACCATTGTTGTTGATTATACTCGTTGTGTTTGTATTTATTTAATGAAAACGAAGTCAAAACCTAGGACTTTACTTATCGCATTGTGATGCTTGTAATGTTTCCCAACAAAAACAGCTTCCTTTTTCCGTAAGTAAATCTATTGTGGAAACTCCTTTTGATATGATTCATGTTGACATTTGGGGCCCTCATTCTATCACTTCTCACTCTGGTTACAGATATTTCTTAACCATTATTGTTGATTATACTCGTTTTGTTGGATTTATCAATAGGATGCCCTCTCCAATCATTGAAAACCAAAGTCTTTATGAAAGACTTCACAAGAGACCTCCAGACTATAGTAACCTAAGGATTTTTGGTTCTTTCTGCTATGCTTCAACCCTAAGTCAAGGAAGCAAGAAATTTGATCCAAGAGCCAAGCAATGCATTTTTATTGGTCATGCTTCGGGAAAGAAAGACTACAAGCTCCTGGATCATGAAACCTATCGTACCACTATTTTTAGGGATGTGAAATTCTTTGAACACAGCCTTCCCTTCAAAGACAGTTTTAGATACACCCACATATAATGCCGATCAATACCAATATATACCTACATATAACCATACATTTTTTTCCCTCCATAAATACCTCCAAATCAACACTCTACACCTCCAGCTACTCCTAACCAATTCACCACTCTTTCATCACCTTCCACTTCACCACTCCATTCCACTCCTTCTGACTCCACTCCTCAGACACAATCTTTTCTTACAGAATCTGCTAGTTCTGCCACTCAATTTTCTTTTAGTTCAGCTCCTGTTCATAACCCTATACCCCAAGGACGACCTAGTAGAACTCTGTCACAAATGCTGATTCTTTTACTCTCATTTTATCTAATATCATGACACATAGACATTTATCACCTGCATATCATGCATTCACATTATATTTCTGATTGCTCAGACAGAACCAAGATCTTACGCGAAGGCTATTCTTCTCGACTGCTGGAACCAAGCTATACAGTCTGAATTAAAAGCTTTAGATGACAACAAAACTTAAGAAATTGTGCCATTACCACCAGGGAAGCAAACCATAGGTTATAAATGGGTGTTCAAACTAAAACTGAATTCTGATGGATTGGTCGAAAGATTCAAAGCGAGGTTAGTAGCAAAGGGATTCAATCAGATGCATGGGATAGATTTCCTTGACACCTTTTCCCCATTAGCAAAGCTTACTACAGTCAAAACATTGCTAGCAGTGGCGGCTGTTAAGCAATGGCATTTACAACAAATGGATGTCAACAACGCGTTCTTGTAAGGAGATTTAGAAAAGGAGGTTTATATGGATATCTCACAAGGGTATGAAGTGCTTAAGTCCGAGCACAAACTGGTTTGTAGACTAACAAAATCTCTATATGGGTTGAAGCAAGCTAGTAAGCAATGGTTTGCCAATCTAACTTCTGCACTGAACAAATTACACATCATTAACTCAATAAGCGGGTCAATTAAGATTTTGTTTTTGTAAGTTAATCAAATTACACATCATTAACTCTTGAACAAATCAGCACTGAGCCGGTTTGATATGGGAAAACCCTTAAAGCCTAAGCATAGTTCATATGATATGATAATTCATTTAAGATTATTTTAAGAGGCCGATTGAGTTTTCATTTTTTGTAAGCTAATAAGGTTACGTATGTCTTGACCAATTCAAAACATCGATTGGGTTAATTCGGTTTGAATTATGCATACGCATCAAATATAACCTCATATAACATAATCAGACATTCGAGGTTCTTTTAATGGGGTCAATTGAGGCCAATGGACCAATGATTCATCTTGATTTATATTTTCTCTTCAAATGGGCTCGGATCAACATATATACATGCATATTCACATCCATCACATATGAGTGACTGAGTGAGAGTTTGGGTGGACATATCTATATATGCAACCCTCTTTTATAACTATATTTTTATATATGATTCATCATTCAAATGTCGATTTAACAATCAAAATCATCACAATTATATCATAAAGTGTACATGCTTATATATACTAATAGAATTAGTATAACAGAATTTAAAAATACACAATATTAGTTAACATACTTTTACTTTTAATCACGGGTCTAAACTTTGCCAATAGGCTATGACTAATGGTACAAAGACACGTATTGGTAAAAATATACTATTGGGCGAAGAATATAGTGCAAAACCACTTTTAAGCTGAATATGCCAAATGTAAAATCATTTTAAGTCTATTCAACTTCCATCATATTAAGATCCTGAAGGATTTACAAGCTAACGTGTCTAATGCCACGATAATGCACGGGCTACTCATATTTTTTTATCTAACGGGTTACTCGTATTTTAGAATTTTACCTAAAAACATATTAATTAGGATACTATACTGCTTATGACTTAACTATGTCTTTTTATAATTTTTCAACAAACAATATTTTAGTTCGTTAAAATTTTGACCAACCCAACGACAGACTACTAAAACGGAAGTCACCCCTAGTGTTAAAAAAAAGTGACATACAATGAAGTATATGAGCATGTGAATTGTGAAACAATACCAGTCTGTTGTTTCTCATCACTCCTTGGGCCTTCCTCTCGATCGCCCTAGGAAGGACGAATAAAATAAGTGGGGAAAATACAGTATATACAAAATAAATTAAAGGGAGGAGTTGGGCCGGCGCGGGGTTAAAATTAAACTGAATTGTTATAAGATGACCTATTTTTTACTATCCAACACCCTATCATTTAAATTCAGCGAGTAAAATTACGTAAATGTCCTTCGACATAATTTTTAAATACATGTAACTCAAATCAAACACAACTCTCACTTTTCGGAAAACACTCCCCTCTCAGAAAACTCTCTCAAAACACTCGTCGCCCGCCGCCGCCCAATCCCTCAGCCGCGCCGATGCCGTCCGTTGCCGCCCCGCAGCCGAGGTACGAAAAAAAAGAATTTCGGTCGGAACGCCGACCGTAATTATTTTTTAATTATTCTGTTGTTATTATTTAAATTTAATTAAGATTTAGATTTATTTTAGTGAATTAGAAATTAAATAAGTGGTAATTAATACTTGGTTATTGAATATTTATTTGACTAATTTTTGGAAATTAGTAATTAATCATGGTAATTAAGGTTAATTAATAAATATTAGTAAAGATAGTAATAATTAATTTGATAATTACATACTTGGTCATTGAATATTTATTTAAGTAATACTTGGAAATTACTAATTAGTTATGATAATTTATGTTAATTAGTAAATATATGAACAATCCATTTGGTAATCATATACTTGGAAAATTGAATATTTATTTAACTAATACTTGAAAATTAGAGATTAGTCATGATAGTTAAGGTGAAATAGTAAATACAAGCTTAACATATGTAATTATTAGTTACGATTTAAAGTGTTAGTTTTCTAATTAATAGTTACGATTTAAATTACATATATATTTAGAAGCGATGTCGTGGAGAGATGATGATTTTCTGCGGTTTATTAATCGTCCTATTTATGCATCAAATCGAAAATTACTAGAGGAGAAAGCGATAGGAAAAAATCTAGGCTAGGGGATATTGGGCAGTCGAGTGCGCAGTTTCAGATTCCCGGACTGATATATGTGGACCGCGATCTGCACTCTGCTGGGAGAGAACTGACGGTTGATGAGATTTTTGCTACTTTACGATTTCATTTCAATAATTAATATTACTACTTTACAATTTCAAATAATTACATTCAAATATAATACAAAAAATTATTATTTATAATATTTAAAAAGACGTACATATTGTCATATAATTACAACTATACAGTTCTATAAGTCAAAATAAAAAATAATTAAAAATATATATATTTCGGTTGCCATGTCGACTACCTAGCTGTCGCTGTCGGCTAGGTTGTCGACATTCAATGCCGACGGCCATTTTTTTAAAAAAAATTTTATGTTTTTCTTATTAAAATGTAATTAGTCATGATAAGAAAGGTGAATTATTAAGTATAATTAATTACAGTAACAATCCATTTGATAATTAAGGTGAATCTCTAATTTTGAGTAATAATAGTGACAATTAAGGTTTAGGGATAAGGTTTAGGATTTCACGGTTTAGGGTTAGCGGTTTAGGGTTAGCAGTTAGAATTTATAGATTGGGTTTAGGGTTTAGCGTTTAGGGTTTAGAAATAGGGTTTAGATGGGTTAGGGTTTAAAATTTAGTGACAGGGTTTAGGGTCCATAATTTAGTGACATGTTATAGGGTTTAGGGTTTATAATTTAGAAATAGGATTTAGGATTTAGGGTTTAGCTGTTAGGGTTTCTAAAACCTAACACCAGACCGCTAAACCCTAAACCCTACATTCCACTCCATTTACATGCATGTCCCATGCAATCCATTCCATGCATGTCTCATGCATATCCCATGCAAATTACTTCTTTCTTCATAATACTAATTAAGACATGTATTAATTTGCATGTGTCATGTATTATGAAGAAAGAATTAATTTGCATGGATATGCATGGGACATGGAGTGAAATTTTGCATGCGGGTATTCTAAATGTTAGCTTTTCTTTATTTGTAGGGTTTAAGGTTTTCAGTTTAGGGTTTAGAGATAGGGTTTAGATGGGTTAGGGTTTAGAATTTAGAGGTAGGATTTAGGGTTTAACGGTTAGGGGATAGGGTTTAGAATTTAGAGATACTGTTTATGGTTTAGGGTTTAACAATTAGGGTTTAAGGTCTGGATCCTTGATTTTAATTAATTTTTGAATATTATTAATTAGTCATGCTAATTAAGGTGAATTGGTAAATATAAGTAATTATGATAACAATTATTTTCGTAATTAAATATTTAACAATTGAATATTTATCATTAATATTTGGAAATTAATAATTAGGCATATTAATTAAGATGAATTTGTAAATATTAGTAATTAAATGTGAATTTATAAATATTAGGATTTATTACTAAGTATGCAATTACCAAATTAATTGGTAGTATATATACTAAGTAACTTAAATCATCATAATTAATTTTAAGTTTTAAGTATTAATTCAATAAATATTCAATTACCAAGTATAGAATTATCAAATTAATTGTTATTTATATTTACTAATTAACCTTAATTAACATAATTAATTACTAATTTACAAAAATTAATTAAATAAATATTTAATTACCAAGTATTTAATTACCATGTATATTTAATTACTAAGAGTTAGGCATGCCGACCATTTTGTATATTTAATTTTTTTTACCTTATCGGCGGGCGGCGGCGGGGTGGCAGGGGAGTGCGAGCTGCGGCGGCGTCAGCGGGGAGCGGCGGCGGCGTCAGCGGGGAGCGGCGGCGGCGTCGGAATGGCAGTATAAACGGTCACTTTTGATTGGTTGTTTCAAGTGGTGTAACAATTCTTCGATTTTCCGTATCTTATAAAAAAATTGTAATTTTACTGTTTCAAGGGCATTAGTATACTTCAATTACCGAATTCAAATATTAAGATGATGTTAGGGTGTTGTACAATAAAATATAGAGCATTGTATAGCAATCCCAAATTAAATTGTAGTACAATATTAATGCGTTTTGCAATAAAATATAATGTATTGTATAGTAATCCCAAATTAAATGAGAAATGAAAGGAATGGGCCCATCCCAGCTGAGACATATCAGGAGTTGTCTGCATGTATTCACGTGTCCTGCCATCCCCACACATTGCCGTTAATTACACCGTTCATCATCATCATCTACCTCACCCCCTCTGCACCCCCCTTGTCTTTCCCCGTCTCCCTCTCTCTGCATTGGATTCTCCCATCAATGTAGCTTAACCTCCCCCACGCTCCCTACTCCCTTTGTGCCCCTCACGACCAACTCAACTCCTACCATATTCGATACACTTCAACCATATAATACCACTTTAAAACAGATACATACAAGTTAATCTACTTTCTAACGCCAAGTACAACTCCACTTATGGTTGTGTATGATAACAATACATGTCCTCGTAATATCTTTTACTCAATAAGTAAATCATATTATATATATATATATAACGGGTTCAGACACATATTCTATCACATTTTTGCTATATATTATGCTTAAAATTAAGAGTTTTGAGATTTTTATTTAGTGTTTAGGGTTTAGAACGTAGTGGTAAGTGTTTATAGTATAACCGAGAAATTTATGATTGGTTAATTTAGATTTATGGTCAAAACTTAGAGTTTGGAGTACGATTAAAAATTTGGTTTTATGATCTAATGTTTGATGGTTAGAATTTAGTGCTTAGGGGTTTAACATAATTTTTTAGTATGTAGGATTGCATGTGAGGTGTCTAAGATTTATTGTCTAGATATTAAATTTTGGAATTAATGTTTTTAGTATTGAATGTACTGTATATATATATATGTATCGGAGTCTCCGCTATATATATATATATATATATATACACGCTTTGATAATAAATTTATTTTGTGTGTGTTTAGTATGCAGATTTAAAACATTAAAATAGTAGCTGTAAAAATTGTGTGTTTTGAGTTCATTTATAAACAAAATCGGTTGTTGCTGGAATCATATTCCAAGAACCATATATTGGATTTTGTATGGTAGTATGTACGTTTATGTGACAAAAGAGAGATATTGTATAACATATAAATGTGCCATCTAATATATATTTGCATTTGTCACTTTTCATACTTAGTATTTAATATCGAGTTTAACTATATTTTACAATGACACCGTAATAACTTGAAAATACAAGCATGTAGTTTAAAAAGGAATAAATTATTTTTGTAAGAATTATAGAATAATAATTAAATTTTAATACAACAACTTACATGCAATTTTTTTGTTTCTTATATATCCATCAGCCAAGCCCCATAAACATCTGAAGGAACTATATTAAACATACCCAAATATGTAAACTAAAAATCGTTATCGTGGTTTATATAGTAGTTAACTTAAACTTAAACCGCAAAGGGGAACGGGAGTGGCAGCCACTCTCCGTCGTCGCGGCAAGGTTGAAGGTATCCAGCCTACCTTTATTGTGGGCTTGCAAACTCCTCTTCTCGTGTGCCTATGAGCAGACAAAATTTCATTAATAATAAAATAAAATTGGACAGAGAGAAAGAGAGAGGTAGTAATAAGGCAGTTTGGTGGGTTATTTGGAGTGTAGTGTGCAGTGCAGCTCCCTCCTTTTCCATCTTCTCTCCCTTTCCCCCCAATTTTTTTGTTGCTTCTTTTGGCTCTCATTATTTTACAGTCAGTCACACCCACAGAGATCCATACAAGAGAAAAAGTGAAACTTAACAGAGCCCCAAAACATAGAGAGAGAGAGAGAGAGAGAGATTACCTTTTCCTTACCCCATATCATCATCAAAGCAAAAGGAGATGTTTGAAGGAGTAGCACCACCTTCAGACCAATTCCACAAGTTCACTCCCAATCCTTCTTCTTCACCTTCACCACATCTCCCTCTCCATCTCTCTTTCGCTTCTTCTTCTTCTTCTTCTTCTTCTTCTTCATCTTCTTCTACTCCTCCTATCTTCCCCATCAGCTTCGATCCGTACCATCACCACAACCACCACCACCACCACCTTCACCAGCAGCATCAGCATCAAGTAGTTCCACCTGCAGCACCATCAATTTTGCTCCATCCCAATTTTTTCCACCCTTTGAACTTCAACCCACATAGCAACAACACTGCTCCTGGTGCTACTACCAGAAGCATCATCAAGAACATCAACGCCCATGAAGACAAAGAGCTAGTGGAAGCTGCAGCTTCCATAATCCAGCAGCAGGATCCAGCTTGGTCTAATGAAGAGGTGCTCTTCCTTTTGAGGATCAGATCCAGCATGGAGCTCAACTGGTTCCCATCTGCTGACTTCACTTGGGAACATGTTTCCAGGTATATGTATACTATATACTACTCAATTGATTACAACAGTAAGAATGTTTGTTGTTGTTGTTGAAATTCATGCGTGCTCGAAAACCCACCCAGTAGTAGTACCTTTTTATTTATCTTTGCTGCAAAGCTGCAGAAATCAATGATGATTCTTTCTAGCCTAGCAATAATCTAGCCATAGGTTTTCCTTTTCTTTTTTTGCTTCCCTTCCTTCAGAAACAATTATGGACCCTGACACATGCACAGACAGACAGTCACACAGTATGGCTAGCTGTATGGTTTCAGAATGCACAGTGGCTAATTAAATGCTGTTGGTAGACTAGGCATGGCATTTATTATTTTAACAATAATTGGTACGGCGTTCAGGAAGCTATTAGATGTTGGGTTCAAGAGAAGTGCTGAGAAATGCAAAGAGAAATTTGAAGAAGAGAGCAGATATATCAACACCATCAACAACCACAACCATAATTACCACAGTAGAGCTTTCAGCAGCCATGATGACCTTGTTAATCACCTCCATAATCATGATGATGGTAGCCATCCCCAGCTTTACCACAATAACAATGACAATATTGCTAACAACAACAACAAGACAACAAATCAAGAGGATGATGATGATGGTGATGGTGAACATCTGGCAAAACAAGTTGATGAACAAAAAGACAAGATTGATGATGATGATGATGATCAAGATCATACGGCTGCCAGTGGGGACACGGATCGTACCGGCGATGATGATAATGATCATGATGATGATGGTGGTGGTGGTAAACAAGATCCTGTTAATCAGGTTCAAAACCCATCATCATCATCAAACGGAAACAACATTACTAAAAGCATTAATAACGATGATGGTATTCATCTGCAGCATAACAGTAAGAAGAGGGAAAAGAGGAAGAGAGAAGGAGATAAGTTCGAGATGTTCAAAGGCTTCTGCCAAGACATTGTGGACAAAATGATGGCTCAGCAAGAGGATATGCAGAACAAGCTGATTGAAGACATGATTAAACGTGACCAAGAGAAGCTGGCCAGTGAAGAGGCTTGGAAGAAGCAAGAGATGGACCGGATCAACCAGGATCTCCAGCTTCGCTCCGATCAACAATCCCTCGCCGGCGACCGCCAATCCTCCATCCTCAAGTTCCTTGAAAACTTCCCCAATCCTCATCAATTAGTTGATCCTTATCATCACAGCATCCAAAAGGTACCGATTATGATTAACAACAACATAATTTGTAATCCAATTCCGACATCATCATCATCCTCTTCAGCCGCTTCCCAGCCAAACCCTACACATACAGAATCTCAATCTCATCCTATACAGTCTGAGTTCAAATCGATTCAAAACGATGGGAATCCAGATTCAAGATCGAAGAACAATCCACCAAATCCATCCCGAAAACCTATTGTTGTGGGAGAATTGGAGAACCGACAAAGGGAAGAAGTGGGGAAAAGGTGGCCGAGGGATGAGGTTCTGGCGCTGATAAACTTGAGGTGCGGCATCTACAATAACAATAGTAACGGCGGTGGAAGAAACGAAGTCGTCGCGGTGGTGGCGGAGAAGGAAGGAGGAGGAGGATCAGCGTCGAATAGTAATAATAAGGCGCCGCTGTGGGAGAGGATATCGAGAGGGATGTCGGAATTAGGTTATGGGAGGAGCGCCAAGAGGTGTAAGGAGAAATGGGAGAACATCAACAAGTATTTCAGGAAGACCAAAGATCTCAACAAGAAACGCTCCTTGGATTCAAGGACATGTCCTTATTTTCACCAGCTCAGCAGCTTGTACGGCGGAAATGCCGCCACGGAGGAACCGGGGACGGTGCCGGAAATCCTGCAGTAGGAGCGTCGGGCGGTGGGAATTAGTTCTAGCTAATTGTTATTGCCTATTAGTACTACTGTTTTCATTCCAACTGCTCGACTCGATGATCATTTTTTTTAATTTTTAGTTTCAGATTACGAAATTAATTATTAATGTACTTTGGCTTAGCAAAATGTTTGAAAAGTTTTGATCTGAATAATTTATCTTAGTTAATGCATAGGGTTTAATCATCAAAATAGCTAAGTAGCTAGATTTTCATCAATTCCATCATTTAGCTTTTAGTGAAGATTAGATCTCGGTCTATTCGGACAAATAATTAGATATGATTAGTAAGGAGTTAAGAAAAAAGGATCAGTTGTGCTCTTTAATTGGAGACTGCAAAAATTCAATCAAAATACATAAATGAACAGCATATATATATATATATATATGAGGTCAGGGTCCAACCAGCACAGTTTGCGTAGCATATATACAGTTTTTTTTCTCTTAGCAACGTACCATATATATATAATTTTATAACTCCCTTATTTTATTTCCCACTATTAATACATATTATTATTGCTCTAATCATTTCATCAACTCTAGACTCGAGTAGGAGTAGCATACCGCTCTCAGAAAATCAGCTGTAACAACAGTCTAATTTGTTGTGACATAATAACACTTCAATTTTCCTTTCTGTAATTTAATGATTTGGATTCTTTCAATATTTTTATCTTTCTCACTTTCTTTCTCTTTTTTTAAATGTGTTCAAAATTTTTAGGACAAAAATCTGTAATTATAATCCAACTTCCAAATTTTATTTAACAAATTATTTAATTAAGTTAAGTTTATATTAACCACCTCCTCTTTACACTTCCTGTTTTTCTCACGTTGATCTCCACCGATTAATTGTCCCCGGCGAAGTTGAGCTGTTGTTCTCCGACGCTATTTCCTCCTCTCCATGAATGGAAGTCACTAGTTACGGTAAGGTTCTTCCATTCTTTCTTTTTGCTTTTGCTTCCTCTCATTCCTTTCTTCTTCCATCTTCTTCGGTTGTGTTTTTCTTACTTTGAACTCTTCTCTTTTCTTCTCATTTTAACTTTTTTTCTCAAGTTATGGATTCTGAAGCGATTCACCTTCCATCCCTGTGCATGGCTGTAATTGTGGACATGTTGGATTCTCAAGTTTGTGTCTCGGGTATGCTTGTTTTGTACCTCTATGTTTTTAGGTACTTATTTCTTAAAAATCGGTACCACCCCATTTTATTTTGTACTCTACAAGTTGCCAGTCACTTTTTCCGTACCTATTTTATTTGTTGGGTACCGTTTTTTTGAATATGTACCACCACATTGTATATAACTTAGTACTAGAGTACATTTACAAGTACACAACTAGACAAAAACAATAGTAAATCGGTAGTAGAGCAAATTCACAGGTACTAATCTGTGACTAATCAAGATTTTGAGACAAAAACCAGCACCTACAAACTACACATGGTACAAGCACAACAAAATTAATACCACCGACCTCCAATTGCACAGACACGAAATAAAAAAAATCACACGAGTACCTACAAACTTCATGAATCGTTCTTCTTCTTCCCTTCTTTCGAATCGACTTCTTCTTCTTCCAAATCGGCTTCTTTTTCCCTTCTTCCAGATTGGCTGCCTTCGTTCCTATCCAACAGTGACAGTGAACTCTTTCTTCGTCGAGAGTGCTTTCGTCAGATTCTCCATCAAAATTAGTTCTTCCCTCCTTCCATATCGGCTCCCTTCCTTCCTGTGCGACGGTGGCGGTGACATCTTTCTTCATCGGATTCTCCATCAAAATCAGCCGTCTCGACCATTAATTCAGGTCCCGTCTGGCGTCAAACAGACCGACAAATGGATCCTGCTGCTATTTTCGTTCCACTCATCGGATGATGGTCGGAATCGAGTTGAGCAGCGGAAGGATGATGCAAATGATCGGTTACAATCGGTTAACCAACCGAATCAGTTAAAGTTTGGTTTAACCAAGGTTACGGGCGGTCAGTAAAAGGTTAAGCAATCTGGTTAGAATCGGTAAAACGGTTAAAACCGATGGTTAACCGTAGTTTAACCGATTTACCGATAGTAATGAATTAAAAAAATTAAAATGTTAAGTGAATTAATCGGATCCCCCAATCCATGACCCACGAGCCTATCCAGTCACTCGTCTCCTCCACCCCTGATTCCCTTCCCTTCCCTCCCCATCCCTGATTCCCCCCCAGGCCCCATCCACCTGATCCCTCCCCCCATCCTTGATTCCTTTCCCTTCGGCCAGCAGAAACACAACAATCACTCTCACATGCAACAAAACAAATTCAACTTATCCGAATTCATGCCTTTCATTCTCGATCTCGTGATTCATCAACGACGGCTCTTCCTCTCTCGGTGACGGCTTGATGAGGATACAATGACGACGCTGGATAGGGTCGTGGGTCATGGATTGGGTGACAACCCTATCCAGTCACGCGTCTCCCCCCTCCCCCCCATTCTATCCCTCCCCCATCCCTGATTCCTTTCCCTTCAGCCAACAGTCACAACAGAATCACAACACTCACTCTCACATGCAAAACACAGATTCACCTTTCCCCATTTATGCCTTTCATTCTCGATCTCCCGATTCATCAACGATGGCTCTTCCTCTTTCGATGACGGCTCGACGAGGATACAACGACGGTGCTGGATAGGGTCGTGGGTCATGGATTGGGTGACAACCCTATCCAGTCACTCGCCTCCTCCATCCCTGATTCCCTTCCCTTCCCTCCCCATCCTTGATTCTCCCCCCTAGGCCCCCTCCACCTGATCCCTCCCCCCATCCCTGATTCCTTTCCCTTCGGCAAGCAAAGCACATCAGAAATACAACACTCACTCTCACATGCAAAAACACAGATTCACCTTATCCCCATTCATGCCTTTCATTCTCGATCTCGCGATTCATCAACGATGAGGATACAATGACGGCGCTGGAAATCAGCAACAGATTCGAGAGGAGGCTGCAACAGAGATCGTTAGGGCGATGGCTCGGCGAGGCCTTCGAGGCTCCGAAGCTAGATTTGAGAGAAGGCTCAAATTTGAGAAGATGGATTAGAGATTCAAATCTGGTGCAGTTGGGTCAGAGTCGGTCAGAGTCAATCGAAGTCTGTTTATAAGGTTAACTGACTAGTCGGTCGTTTAATAATCGATTTTGTAACCGATTGATCAGTTTTCGGTCGGCTATTTAACAATTGGATACGGTCAGTCGGTTAAACATGTTAACCGATTTTAAACTCTTAATCATTTTCCCCGACCTTTAACCGATTTTTAATAACCGGTTTAACTGATTCCTAGGCCTACAAACACTTGATAGCACGGTTTCTTGTTCAAGCAATGTTTGATTCTAGACTTGTGGTCTAACACACTTTACCCTTTTGACTAATTTTAAGGGTTTATCAATCTTTCTATTAGTGTTAGATGGAGAGTTTTAATTAACTTTTATTTTAATGGTTGATTGGTTCTTTATAACCCCATTATACCATGTTTACACCTTCGTCGCCACCACTCATGTCGTGGCCATCACTCATGCACCAGTCATGCCGTATACTCATCACTCGCGGCAGCACCTCACTCGCCATCATATGATCAATACTGCCACTTGGTCATGTAGTCAGTAGAGGTTGCATGACAATTACCAACTACAGTGATCATCATCACGCCAAACCTTGCCATCATATCATCACGCTGGCCCTTGTCATCAGTCCAACACAATAGACTCTAAGATGATAACTTCACGCTCGCCATATCACAAGAGAACATCAAGACAGTTGAAGAAAAGAAACTGTCAACACCATGATTGTAGCCACGTCCATAAATTGGGAGGTAACTCCCATGGCAGTTGCTTCTAGTGGCAGTAACCACCCATGACTGCCTATAAATACAAGAAGCCGCCAACAGAGAAAAGGAGAGACAAATTACACTAATCACTAGGAAAAGGATGATAAACGATTCCTAACGAAGCAAGTGTCGTTATGTTCCTAAGTTCCGTTCACCATGCTTCTACTCAACACTTTCATCCATAGTTTAGACGGTAAAGAGTTTAAAAGGGTTTCTATCTTGATTAGCTAAGTTTGACTAACAATTAATGGAAAAAGAGAATCAACTAAGTATGCTAAACTAGAGGGAAGTCAAGGGTTAACTATAGAGAAAGAAGTTGCAAGATTTCGAGACAAATTGATGCTCAAAACCCTCGGATAAGCTGGGTTGGACACACAATGTGAAACCCGTTCCTAGAAGACCCGATCAAACCACCCCGTTCAATCCATGCATACTAACCATGGGTTCCACTCAACCACAATTACACAACATTCAAGACAAACTGTAATAATTCCAAAGTCAGAGACTACTCAATTCTTATTCAATAGTAAACAACATCTCAAGTCAAAGAGCATCAAAGGCTCCACAAAACACTAATAAAATCCATTTACAGAGAACCATCATCCATCCCGTAAAAGGGGAAAAAACAACTGAAAATATATTAATACCATAGTAAAATCCTTAAAGTAAAACGGGGGTGGCTGACGCTAGCTAGATGCCTACAGGACCACAAGGTCACATTACTAGATGTAGTGACTAGATATCCATCTATGTCCTATCCACGGTTTCAGTCTTATTTCTACGCAAGTCTAGATAGCCACTCAGTGCTTATCACTCACCCCATTAGAAGTTTGTTTCCTTGTTTTATCTGTATATGCAAAAGCCTAAATGATCTGTTCCTCTCTCTCAAGCTAACGGATAATCTAGAGCTCTTCCTAAGTGACCTATTAATCTAAGTTCCTCTCGGACCCACAAATCAATGACGAAGATTCAATTAAGGCGATCAAACAAAATTGAATCATAAATTAGGTTTGGCAATAACACATCATAAGTCTGAAGAACATCAAGAACAAATCAAAGGGTTAAAACCCCATCATCCATACAAAAGCTAAGCTAAAGCTTCATATAATCCAAACAACACAGTGAGTTTAGCTACTCATGGTTCAGGAAATGAGAAAGGTAGAAGAAACAAAAATAACCGGGGAAGAAAACATCTTTCCTCGAGAAATCCCCGTCTTGTCGTCGATCTTCGATCCGTCTCCAATCGTTGATGAACCCTAGATCAATCGATATCTGGAACACACTCTCTCTCTCTCTCTCTCTCTCTCTAAAAGCTCAAAAATATGTTTGGAATAAAGTCTATTTGAAGTATATTGAAGTATATTTCGTCCATAGAGGGTCTCAGAGGTATTTATAAGCTTCTAGACCAAGTTGGAGAAGGATTATGCTCAAAAATCTCATCAGGGCAAATGACATGGCGTGTGTCTTAAAAGACATAGTCGTGTCCTTTCTTCTGCTCTTCTTGGCGGGGAGCATAAACAAGAAGAGCACGCCGGTGTTTTTTTAGGACACACCATGTTCTTTTAGTACATGGAATTTGACCACAGCATCAACATAACAGTTGTATACAATCAAATTATCTTTTCCAACGCTTCTGACCTTGCATTAATCGGACTTCCGGGCGGTAAGTTATGCTCAAAATACCAAACGGTGACGTTTTCTTCCCAAGTCGAACATTCTAAGTTGTTCCGGCCTGCCCGTCATGTCTTGGTCATCACGAGACGTCATATGACACCTTAAATGTACCAAAAACATACAAAGCAACATAAAACGTCATGAATTCGATAAAGTTGACGCATCTAGACACACAAAATTGTAGTTTACGACGAGCAAAAATGTGTCAATAATCCAACACATCAAATCACCCCACACTTATATGTTTGCTTGTCCTCAAGAAAATATACTAATCGTGCTCTATAAAGAACTCAATATGCGGTGATCAGAATGCATAGTTTAGGCTCTTAACTCTATCATGGTGTTAAGGAATGCAAGTCAACCAACAAACCACACAATTAGGCATATAACACTGAATCCCTTAGATTAGTATACGATAGACTCATGCGTATGATACAAATAACTTGACACCTAACCACCGGAGTGTATCCATATCCCCCAAACACTTATACCTTCTAGTTGCTAGCATAAGTAACAGATGACAGCTTGTTATGGCCGGGATTTCTCTTCCGTCCTGGGGCAGGAGGTGCTTCAATTTTTAATATCACTCTAGTTATGCTAGCATCTCCCTCTTATTTTTAGTTGTTTGCTTGACTATCTAGTACTACATATTAATGTCAACAAAGCTCGAATGCTGAAGTTTTTTATTTTCTTCCACTATTTTTGTTTATTGCCTTTTTAGATAGCGTCTTTTCCAAATTCAGGAAATAATCACAAATTAAGCAAGACTCGGAAGTAACCAGTCTTCGGCCCACGCCCCAATCCTCAGAAAGGTTGGGAAGTCACCAGAACTCTAGGGCCACCCTACTTGTTTCGGTTGTAATCAACCCCCACAAAATTTTTATTTAGCAACCTCATTTGGAGTCCTCCCTTCCGTTTTAAGCTTCATAACAACCTAGGCAAATTTGTTGGGGTGGATACAACATACAATCTACTGCGACATAGAAAAAAATAGTGGAAGGTAGCAATTCATATTTAATATATATATTAGTCGCTAGTATACTAATTTTTGGCAAAACAATAGGTGGTTCGAAAATGACATCCTACATCCAAGACATCCACAAATAGAATGAGAACACTAAACATGCATATACTAACATCCAAAAGCTAAGCTCGAGAGGGAGTTTTAAAAAGTAAGGACATCAATTCAGTATAATTAATCACAAGTTAAGTACCCGAATTTGTACAAACACCTTGATTCACCCCACACTTAAACAGGACATTATCCCCAATGGTCCAAACAGTGAAGGGAGATAGGGTAAAAAATATGGTACGAACTTGATATCGTGAGAATGAACAAATGTAGAGCCTGGATGAGGGCTAATGCTTTATTCGGACGACAAGTTTGATCGAAACTTCCTCGAGATATGAAAAGAGTCCTACAACCATAAAGCAATGAGAGAAGCATAAGGAAAGGCTAATACCAATCCGTTACATCAAATCATGAGAAATAAAAGAAAAAAGAACAAACTCACAGTAGTTCAACCAGATGAAAAAAGACTTAAAGCTTGGGTTGCCTCCCGAGAAGCACTCTTTCTTTCACGTCTTTGAGCTAGATGATACCTGGATTAGGCTGCCCAACTTAGAACCTCTTTGAATTCCATTAGTTTCTTCAAGGATTGGAGTTGAATACCAAGTAGCACCCTCATAGATTGATGAAGAACCCAAGCCATGCCTTAAAGTGGAAATATCTTCTTGGTAATCAGTGCTTGAGGAGGGAAGAGGTAATATGTTGTGTCAGCACGGACATCCTCAACTATCTCTGATTGGATGGAATAGCTTTAGAAATCCTCTAGGACATGAAAGTATGGTCCTAAGATAGTGCCCTCTCTAATCTTGTGTGTGAAGCCACTCATTAATAGTTTCCTAACATAACTACTTCATAATCAAACAAGAATCGAGGGTCTCAGTTTCACTTGGTGGGACCATAATTGGAGAGAAGGGCCAAATCATGGAATGCTCAATGGCAGTTGCAATGTCATTATGGAGAGGGTCCACATCTTCACGTATCTCTTCTACGGACTCTTCATCATCCTTGTCTTAAAATTTTCTAACTCCTCATCATGAAAGATTAGGTTGTTTTTTGGGAAAGGTACTTCCTCCCACTAATTCACACTCTTCTAACTTGCTATCCTTAATAACTAGATTATCTTCAAAGAAAGGTAACTCTTCTACCACTTTATCTACTACATCAACTTATACTCCCAAATCATATTCATATTCATAATCAACCTCTTCTTGGTTGAGGGTGAGAATATTTTTCTTTAAGGTGTGTTAATAGTTGATCTGCCAACTTCGAGAATTCACTTTGTCGTAGCTCAGACAGCCTAATTGCTTCGCTAGTCTTGGCAATGAATTCACCACTCTGTGCAAGATATATTTCCAAAAGCGTATTACATATGTATTCTCAGGAGGCTATGATTCAAACCCTGAATATTGATTTTCAAAGGATGGACAGTCTTCATTATAGTTTTGATGGTAGAAGGTTGGTGATGAGTCTTGGAAAAAAGATGTTGAAGGTTGATCCTGATTCCAAAATGAATATGATTCCTGCCCAAAGTTGTTCCATTATTGTCGCTCTCCTTCATGATTAGGTTGGTAATAGCTCAGTGAACCTTGGTTTTAATAATATTGGTTTGGTGAAGAACCCCAACCTTCATTGTAACTACCTTCAGCATAAGAACCTTGCAACTATTCATCCCAGCTATAATCCTGCATAATGGAACTCAAAAGAAACAACCCCGGTAAACCATGTGGGAGGAAATAGATATGATAAGAAAAGTAAGGGAATAGTTAACAATCAAAATCTTTCCTAGTCTTAGAAAAGTTCCCCGGCAATGGTGCCAATTTGACGAGCAGATTTTACCCCGCGCTAACCAAATACCCACTATATTGCTCTAATGGAATCATATTTCCCTAGGGTCTTTCTAATACTATTACTCAAATTGATTACGCTAACTAAACCAAGTAACCATGGATGATTATTTGTTTGATTGTTTTTGTAACCAATTATCAACTAAGAATGTAAATTAAAGAAAGCAAATGCAAGATATTCAGTTTCAAATATGGGAATGATGGTTGTTTGGATTCAAATCCAATAAAGCTAGCAATGCATGGATGGACGATAAGCTATCTCAATTATTTAGGTTATAATGGCTTGGTGATTTCCTATGATAGGATTAGATCACTCTTGCACCTCTAAGGATCTATTCTGCTTGACCGTAGACTCCTCTCTCGAGCTAATCTACACCTAAATAGAACGCACTAAAGGTATTAGATGAAATGCCACAACGATAAATGAGGCAAAAAGCCTAAACGATCTGTTCCACTCTCTCGAGCTAATGGATAATCTAGAATTTTTCCTAAGCGACCTATTAATCTATGTTACTCTCGAACTCACAAATCAATGACGAAGATTCAATTAAGGCGATCAAACAAAATTAAATCAGAAATTAGGTTTAGCAAGAACACATCATAAGTCTGAATAACCTCGATAACAAATCAAAGGGTTAAAACCCCATCATCCATACAAAAGCTACGATAAAGCTTCATCTATTCCAAACAACACGCAGAGTTTAGCTACTCATGGTTCGGGAAACAAGAAAGGTAGAAGAAATGAAAATAACTTAGGATGAACACATCTTTCGTCGAGAAATCCCCGTCTTGTCGCCAATCTTTGATCCGTCTGCAATCATTGATGAACCCTTGCTTCAATCAATCTCTAGAACTCTCTCTCTCTCTAAAAGCTCAAAAATATGCCGGCAAGAAAGTCTATTTGAAGTATATCTCAGGGGTATTTCTAGACTTCTAGACCAAGTTGGAGAAGGATTAAGCTAAAAAAAAAATCGTCAGGGCAAAAGACATGGCGTGTCCTTAAAGGACACGGTGGTCTCCTTTCTTCTGCTCTTCTCGGCCGTGAGCATAAATAAGAAGGATATGGCCATGTTCTTTGAGTACACGGGATGTGACCAAAAATCAACATAAAAGTTTTAGAAAATTGAATTATTGTTTTAAAGCTGCTAACTTTGCATCAATCGGACTTCCAAGTGATGAGTTATGCTCAAAATACTAAACAGTGACGTTTTCATCCCAAGTCGAACGTTGTTGTTCCGGCCTCCCTTTCATGTCTTTTTTTATCTCGAGACAACATATGACACTTGAAATGTACAAAAACATAAAAAGAAACGTACAATGGCCCAAGGGGCCAAGCAGGACCTAATATGCACTAAACGTCATGAATTCGATCAAGTTGAGGCATCTAGACACATAAAAATGTAGTTTACGATAACAAATGTGTCAATAATCCAGTACATCATTCCCCTTTGGCCCCTTAGGGCCTTTTATGTTGCTTTTCATATTTTGTTACATTTTAAATGACGTCTCAGGATGAACAAAGATATGATGGGGAGGGTGGAACAACTTAGTACGTTCGACTTGGGAAGAAAACGTTGCAGTTTAGTATTTTAAGCATAACTCATCTCTCGGAAGTCCAATTGATGCAAGGTCAATGATGTTGGAAAGATAATATGATTATCTAGATTCCCCATTATCTGGAGAGAGGAGCGGTTAGTCTAGGCTGTTTGCATCATTTATCGTTTTGGCATTTCATCGAACACCTTTAGTGCGTACTACTTGAGTGAAGATTAGCTCGAGAGAGGAGTCTTAGGTCAAGAAGAATAGATCCTTAGATTCAGGTGAGATGTCCAAGGTTATCTTAGGAGATTTCTAAGCCATTATAACCTATTTAACTGAGATTGCATATCATTCATTCATACATTGTTAGCTATTATGGACTCGAGTCTAAAAAATCTTCCATCCTAATGACACTCAATTGGTTGTGTTCTTCACTCTAATTTGAGCGACATTCCATGCGTATTTGTATAGTTTTGGGTAGAAGTTTAGGATGTTTTGAAAATTTCTAGCTTCTATCTCGATTTAGTGTCCCGGGGCCCGTTCAGGGTTCTTTTGATGTCGTTTTGGAGTGTTTTTGTACAATTCCAGGCACATGACGATGTCGGGGCACTATTCGAAGTGATACGGGCATGCATGAACGAGCTAGGACAGTTCAAGGAGTGAAGAAAACACAAGTGCTTAACAGAGTCAATAATTGCACAATAGAATGGTCAATTATTACGCTATGACCATGACACAATCTTTGACCTGTAGCGTAATATTTGACACCGTCACATAGCAAACATTGACAAATCCGACAGTTTGAAGGGATTTTCGAATTTTTATTTAAAGCCTGGTTCTCCTCCATTTAGGGACAGAGTTCCTTGGACGAAATTGAGAGCAATAATGAGAGGTTTTAGAGTGACTTAAAGACAACTTCAAGGAGCTTGGAATTGACGAAGGAATCAAGACGGAGAATCAAGTTCTTCGGGAAGATCGGCGAAATTAGATTTTTCATAATTATTTGTGTAAACCTAGAATCAATGTCTTCTTCTTCTGATTTTGATTTCTCCATCGAGATTTTGAGCAGTTAAACTTCTCTTGCTTAGATTAGATGAACCCTAAGTTCATTCTTATGAACGAATGGTATGCCGAATTATGCGAGTTGGATGAATCTAAGTATATGTTTGATTTTGATTTGTTCTTGCCTAATCAACTTGAATGAATCTTTTTTAGATTATTTTTCGACTCGTGAGATGTTGCATATCTAGAACGTCAAAATCAAACAACTAAGCTAGATATTAACCCTCGTCCAGAAGCGAATGAACTAGTCTGTCATGTGAGCAATTCTTATACGATTAATTGCCTACCATGTTTCATATCTTTGTCTCGAAAAAGCGGATTGGGATACTAGATACGTAGCAAATTAGCGACCCGAAAGGGCGTTATTTGATTGGAGAAGAATTGCGACAACTTTTTGAATTTATCTTTTTCATCTTAAATCGTGGAACTTGTCTGTCATTTGTGAATTTGAATTACCTAGGGGGATTCGAAATCTAAGCATTTTCATCTCTGATTGTCTAAAACCTTATTCGTGCAGTCTTGCAAACCTTAATTTCATAGCAATTTTCATTTTCATTTTGATTGTTCGATTGGTTCTCGTGGCACCTAAACCACACTTCTTGTTAGTTCGATTAGTACTTGTTACAACTTTGAGTAAGATATTTAAAGAGACCTTAGCGAGATTCAACTTTGGTTAATTTATTAATCGGATTATTTTGAGTCGTGAAAAAGCGTTCATGAAATTGGCACCGTTGCCGGGGAACTCTTTATAGTATTTGAAAGTAGTTCAATTAGTATTAGTTATTCACTTCCACTTCAATTTTTTGCTTTCATAGTTATTTTTTACATTTTTATTATTTTTCTTTACGCAGGTGAGAATTCGTTGTATGTCACTGGTAGTGACATAGTCCAAATTGAATCAAAACGCCCATGAGGACTAGTGCTCATTAACTGAAGAAGGAGAGATTGTTGACTATCTTCAAGGATTATTTGGAAGTGAAGGAAGATCTTGTTACTCAGAATCCTCAGACTCATAATCAGATTACAGTTACACTTCCAGGCTTACTGAACCAATGGCAGCCCGGACTCCTGTCGATTACACCAAGCTTAGTTGAGGTGCTCATTACGAAACTGTCAAATTGTGAGGTTTGTCTGATAAAGTAATGAAGCTCAAGCTATTCAACTGGTCTCTTAGAGGAGCAGCGAAAAGATGGTTGACTAGTCAACCTAGTGGCACATTTACAAACTGGGACACTCTAGCCCAAACTTTTTGTGGAAGAATACAATCCACCGGTGAAGACTGTATCCATCAGAGAATCAATCTCTCATATTCATCACAGAGATGGAGAGAGTTTATATGACATGTGGAATTGGTTTTCAGGAGCTGTTATCTGAATTTCCTCACCATGGTTACTCAATAGTCAGCTGGCGAACATGTTCAGGAGATTGTTGGATCAAGCAACAGCAATGCTAGTACATCAACTAGCAAATAGAGATTCCACTACTCTTACTCCTGCAGCTGCTTTGCAACACTTTTTCTCGTGTGCAACAAAGTCCAGAAATTGGGCGAGGAACACAATTCAATCAGTAAATGCAGTATTCTTAGGTAATGCAGATACTATTGCCTTAAGAGCTCATGTTAAGGCTTTAGAAAAGAATATTATTAATCTCACTTTGAAAGTTTCTAACCCCCTGTTGCTTCTGTTTATGCTTGTGATTGGTGTGGTGTTTGTGATAGGCATGGAGAATGTGGTAACTTCCTCACCAACAAATCCATGACTGTGGAAGAAGTTGATTTTGTGAGATACGGCTACCCCTTTAATCATCAGGGATACCAGGAGTTCAGAGCAAAGAACACTGGACGCCGAAAATTCAACTTCACATATCCTGGAGGGCGTTCTGATTTCTACAAGCCTAGGGTGGAGGATTACAATTTCAACAGCCACATCACTCCTCAAGGCCAAAACTGGCACCAACAAGGAAATTCGAGCAACAACAACAAAGGACCACCAGGATTTCCAATAAAGCCAACTCGACAAAAACAATAGCTGTATCTGGCCCTTGCTGGATGAATCAATGAGGACATCATCTAGATGATGAAGACCATGGAGACACAATTAGCTAACCAAAATACTATTTTGTAGGGTCAATAAGCTATGATATAAAGAATGGAAGCATATTACACATCCTTATGGAAAGCTCCCAGAAAACACCGATCAAAACCCGAACAACAATCGGCATTTAAGGAAGAGCAACATGGATGTAAAGTCGATTGCACTAAGGAGTGGAATGACGATGCAAAAAATCCCAAATATGTTCAGAAGCCAGAAATGGTGCCAGATGAGATTGCAATCGACATTCCAAAGGAAGAGGAGGAAACACTAGCGGCGGCTGCTACACCATCACATACAGCTCAAAATCCTACCAACACCAACTTTGTTCTCACTCTAGAGGAAATCAAGAATCATGCTCAAATTCCATATCCATTGGCAGTTAAGAAGAAAGGGCTTTCAAACGAGTTTGAGAGATTTGGAGAGATCATCAAGAAGCAGTAGGTTACATTAACCTTCCTGAAAGCTTTCACAAAGATCACGACATATGCAAAGTTCTTGAAAGATATGCTCAACAAGAAGATAAATCTCAGCGATGCCATAAAGGTCTCACTCTATGAAGAAGGATCAGCCATCCATGTTAGACCGACAAAGGGAGCTTTACTTTACCATGCACAATTAAGCATGTTAAAGTTGGTCGACGTCTTGCTGATCTAGGTGCTAGTATAAATGTTATGCCCCATAGCTTATCTGAGAAACTAGATATATGTGAACTTAGACAGACTTAGATTGTTCTTCCACTTGCTGATAGGTCTATGGTGAAACCAAGGGGACTCATAGAGGATGTGCCAATTCATGCAGGGCCTTTTGAATTTCCTGCTAATTTCGTTGTTTTGGCTACCCATGAACATGATTGCAATATTTTATTAGGACGTCTATTCTTAGGTACTGTTGAAGCTATGATAGATGTTTGCAAAGGGTGTCTAACTTTGAAAGCAGGACATGATAAAGTCAATTTTCGCCTAAAAGAGGAACGAAATATTTTAAGGCTTAGGATGATGATAATGTATATGAGGATTATCAATATGCCTCTAAAATGTTTGAACTACCCCATATTCTTATTGGAGATGTCTATGCTATTACATGTATATATGGAGATTGGATGGACGACATTGAGCATCTCGAGTCTTATTCTAGTTCACCACCATTGTTGAAGCTCCTAAAGATCCTGAAGATAACCACTACATATGAGGAGCCTTCAGAGTTAGAACTACAGCTACTACCAGAGCATCTCGAGTATGCATTTCTCCGAGAAGAATTAAAACTGCCAGTCATCATCAACTTAAAACTCGAACCTCAACATAAAGAGCAACTCCTGGTCCTCTTGAGGTAGCATGAACATGCCATACTGGAAGCTCGCTAACATCAAGAGAATCAGTCCTTCATTCTACACCTACAAGATCAATTCAGAAGCTAATGTCAAGCCAGTAGCACAACCTCATCGCTGACTGTATCCGACCATGAATGAAGTCGGGAAGAAGGAGTCACTCAAACTCTTTGATACATGTTTTATTTATCCAATTTATGACAGTCATTGGGTTAGTCCCACGCAGGTAGTTCCTAAGAAGGGCAGTTTCAAAATCTTGCCTAACAACAAAGAAACGCTCATCCCTACTCAGACGATCACTGGATGGAGAGTGTGCATAGAGTATAGGCGCATCAATGATGCTACAATGAAGGACCACTTTTCACTGCCATTCGTTGATCTAATGCTGGAACGCCTTGATGGACATGAGTACTACTGTTTCCTAGATGGGATGTCAGGATACTTTTAGATCCCAATAGAGCCAGAGGACCAAGAGAAGACCATATTCACATGACCCTTTGACACATTTGCATACCGGTGTGTCCTCTTGGTCTATGCAATGTACCTGCGACTTTTCAAAGGTGTATGACATCGATCTTTGAGGATCTACTAGAAGATGTTATTGAGGTTTTCATGGATGATTTCTCTGTTTATGGAGATTCATTCTCCATAGTTCTTGCCAACTTGGAAAAGGTCCTAGCAAGGTGTGAAGAAACCCACTTAGATCTAAGTTGGGAGAAGAGACACTTCATGGTAGAAAAGGGGATCGTTCTAGGCCACAGGGTCTCCAAACGAGGTATTGAGGAGGATCGAGCCAAGCTCGAAACCATCTCTCAACTTCCACCCCTTGTGAATGTTAAGACTGTTTATAGCTTCTTAGGACATGCTGGTTTTTATCATTAATTTCTTAAGGATTTCTCTAAGATCACATTGCGTGGACTAGGTTGTTAGTGAAAGATGGGCCATTTGAATTCAAGATAAATGTCTACATGCATTCAATTTTCTCAAGAAAAAGCTGACGACTGTGGCGATATTGGTCTCCTCATATTAGAAGGCTCCTTTTGAACTGATGAGTGATGTTAGTGATTTTGTAGTAGGAGCAGTGCTAGGAAAGAAGAGAGAGAAGAAATTCCAACCTATTTACTTCACGAGAAAGATGCTTAATGATGCACAGAGAAACTATATAACTATGGAGAAGGCGCTCTTGGCGATTATTTTTGCATTCTAAAAGTTCGGGTCCTACTTAGTGTTGTCTCATACTACTGTTTTCACAAACCATTCTGATCTTAAGTATCTTCTAGCTAAACAGGATGTGAAGCCAAGATTGATTAGATGGGTGTTGCTCCTTCAAGAGTTCGACATCACCATTAAGGACAAGACAGGAGCAGATAATGTTGCAGCTGACCACTTATCACACCTAGAAGGGCCTCCTCATGGTCGATTCGTTGAAGCAGAAATAAATGACCTCTTCCCGGATGAACAACTATTCCTCTTAGAAGAAGCAGAGGAAGTCTCAGAGCATCACCCAAACAATCGCCCATGGTTTGCCGAAATAGCCAACTTCCTTGCTTTGGGGACATTTCCCCAAAGATTACAATCATCAGCAGCGAGATAAACTAAGCTTCGATGACAAGCACTACATCCGGGATGATCCTTACCTCTTCCATTTGGGCTCAAATGGAATCATCAGACGATGTGTTACCGCCCATGAATCACTCAACATCACTGTTCAAAAGATTTTGGATGTTGGTTTCTTCTAGAGGATGACTTGGAAGTATAGTGTCAGATATGTGAAGAACTGTGATGTATGCCAACATTCAGGTAACATTTCAAATCGAAATGAAATGCCTATGACTATCTCCATGCTTGTAGAGATTTTTTATGCGTGGGGAATTGATTTTATGGGCCCTTTCCCATAGTCCCATGGTAATAAGTATATTCTTATTGCTGTAGATTATGTGTCATAGTGGGCAGAGGCGCAAGCGCTACCTATTAACGATGCTCGGACAGTGGGAAAGTTTATCACCCTCTTTTTATGCATCTCGGGCCCCCTTGTGCTATCATAAGTGATAGGGGCACTCACTTCCAGGGTCAATTCAATCGAGTTTGCCAAAAATTTGGCATAACTCATTGATTGACCACCACTTACCATCCACAAGCAAGCGGAGGAGAGAAATCATCAGCTTAAGAGGATTCTTGATAGGACAGCGATCAGCCTCACAAGGACAGGTCGATTTAGCTCGATGAAGCTCTCTAGGCTTATCAAACTGCCTTCAAAGCTGCTATCAACACTTTACTGTATCGAGTAATTTATTACAAGGCTTCTCGGTTATCGGGTAAGCTTGAGCACAAGGCGTGGTGGGCCATGAAGCTATTGGACATTTATGTTAGTCTGGCAGCTTCAGAACGAAAATATGAGCTATAGGAGTACATATTTCATGCTTATGAGATCTCATGGCTATACAAGGAGAGGATGACACGCATCCACGATGCCAAGCTTTAAGGTGTCAAGGAATTCAAGAAGGGAGATAAGGTGCTACTGTACAACTCCCGCCTCCGACTATTTTCAGAAAAAGTGCAATTAAGATGGTCGGGACCTTATGAAGTCACACAATCTTTCCCCTATACAACGTGGAGATCACACACCCGGGCCAAGGAACATTCAAGATCAACGGTCACCGTCTCAAGTGCTATCTCCGTGCCAAGCCTACTAATAGAGTCGAAGTTCGTTACTTCGATGATGCTAAATTGAAGGCCAGGTATCGTCTAGCTCAAGACGTTAAAGAAAGAGCGCTTCATGGGAGGCAACCCATGTCTGGAGTCACTATTTTGCTTTTTCTTTGAGTCAAATTGCATGTTTAGGTGTTAGATCGAGTCTAAACCGTGATACTTGAGTCTCGTGCCTGTCCCAAGTCATCGATGCAAAGCGCGTTGAGTTTTTACATGAAGGGTGGAAAGTTCATAGAACGTGATGGCAACCTTTGCTATGTGGGTATGTGCAGTAATTGCGCTATGCCCGTAGCACAATAATTGACCATCCATGCAAAAAACTTGACACCAAGTTTTGTAAACATTCTCTTTTTTTGCATTATGAATTGTCAACCATTGTGTTATGCATATACCGTAATGTTTGATGCTTCTATAGGGTAAAGCCTGACACGGGTTTCTGATTATCAAGCCTTAGCACGATCTCCGGTTGCTGCCAACCCCTCCACCGATCTCCCCCTTCGATTTGCATCCTCATTGGTTGAGTTTTGAGCTTGTTTGGATCGAATTTCCTGCTTTCTTAAAAAATTACGGTTTTGCTAGATATTGCTATTTGATCCTTGTCAATCATGGTTTATACAAGGTACTGCCTTAAATGTCTATTCTTAGCTTTCTTTATGTTTTCTTTGCCCCAATTTGGTTAAATTGATGACATTATTGATTAGGTTGAGGAACCCTAATTTTCAAGTTTAGGGTTTTGCAAAATTGATGATGATAGAATGAAATTGGATATGATAGGATGCTAGTGATTCATAATGATGAATGATGAAATTGTTTAATTAGATCGTCAAAATGATGAATTTCGCTCAGTATTTTTGGGGTACTTTCCGGATATGAAAATTTATGAACTTTTCCATGTCTTGCATTGATTGTGTTACCTTGTGGATAGTTTCTAAGTGCCATGTCGCCTCATATGAACTGCCTTGCAGATATTGAGAATGATTCATTATGTTGTAGTCCTATTTGGATGGATGTTCAACAGTAGTTTCTTAACTCATTATTATCTTTTCCGACAACTTGTTGCATATTGTTTTAAGCAAAAGTCAAGTTGGGGCGATTTGTTTAATAACCTCAGTCGTTTTGAGTTTGTTCCTCCAGGTTTGCTATAAATCACAGTGCCTCTAGTATAGCGAGAGCATCTTCTTCAGAACCAGAGTTACAATAATCGCATGACATGGAGATTGACACTAAGGATGTACCTGTTGTAGATGATGTCGAGGTGATCCCAGATAGAGATGATCCAGAGGTACAGGACTACCATCGATTCCTCTGCCACCTCACTATTAAAGAATGGCTAATCTTTTGGAAGCGTTTCCGTCAGTTTGAGCTGGGCCCCACTAATTTCTTCCACCTTGAAGTCATTCAAGCCTCGAATCCTGCCTTGGGTGAATGAGCGGAGACACTCCTCCACAAAGCAGGGATGTTGGAGCTTCTCACTCTTTTTGGTCCACCGATGCTCGTTCCCCTACTGGAGTAATGGAGGTCCTTCTCTTTTCAGACTAGGAAGAGTAAGATAGATGGCAAGTGCGTCTCTTACTCGTTGGGAGGCATGGACTTCAATGAAACACTAGATGAGTTTGTTGTGGCTCTTGGATTTGTTGGGGCCTTCACTAGGTTTTCCAAGCCTCACATTGCCTCTCACAAGTGCCTGGATCCGATTGACAGAGAGGTTCATCAGTTTTGAAGGAGAATCACCATCGATAGTGAGTAGTGGAATCCGGCTTCCTCCTCTTTCACCAGGATTTTGGATCCTTTCGCTTATCTCTTCCATTTGGTTTGGCGCCAAAGTCTTTCATGGTGAAGTCCTGAGGGTGACGGAGGCCATCATGTTTTAAAGGATGAGGTGATGTTTTACCAAGCCATGGGTAGGGAGAGGCCACTCGAACCAGGATCTGTAGTCGCTCAATTTTTTCATGCAAGATGGACCCGATTGAAGAGGTATCTATCGGATGGTGCGTTTGTGGCTAGGATAATCGAGATGAAGGAAATTCGAAGGAATTGGAGAAATGCAGATGATTTAGAGCCCTACTCAACCGTTAGGATGGTCGGCCATGACATCATTCGCACTAGACACTTGGATCTTTCCAAGGAGCTGCTCACCCGCACCGAGATCGACATACATCATTTCATGCATTTTATTCAGGAGCCAGTAGCAGCAGCTACAGAGGTCCCCACACACGGGAGAGGTGAAAGGTGTCTTCAAGTACAGGCTCAAGGACGTGACCGAGCTGGAGTCGAGGAGGAGGCAAAGGATTCCTACCATCCCGCTCAGCAGGAACCGACTGCGGCACAAGGTGTTTCCTTGCACAAGTTTTCCTCAATGAGCTCCAGATGTCCACTACACCACCCACCACCACCACATGGACACCAGCCATTGCCGATAGAGTTTGCTAGCATGATGAGGTCAATCTAGTAGTGGAAGATAAATTTTGGGGAGGGTTGTGAAACCTCACCCTAGGAGTCCCGGTCGAACCATTTCGGATTTCAATCTGAATCATAACTCAACTCTAAACTACTAACCAAAGCATTAAAAAACATTAAAAGCTGAAACTGAACACTTTCGTAAAACTGACCGACTAAGATTCCAAAAACACAACAAAACAAAAGGAGATGCAACTCCAATTTAAAAAAAAAACATAAAAACGATATCCTCTAATATCAAAACATCGACCAGCTCTCTCCCAACCATCAGCTCCAGTACATTTGACTAAACACAGCTATATGCCAAGGAAAATAAGTCTAATGGGGTCAGTGATAAGCACTGAGTAGTGAAACTATGCTCGCATAGAACTGTGACTATACTAAGAAGATAGAACAATAAATTCTAACTAATCCCTGAACCTAGTAATGTGACCCTATGGTCGTGTAGGCATCATCCTATCATTAGTGACCCCTAGCTAGTAGTTGATAGCCTCATGGTGGATCAGACCATGAAACCACCCCGTAGACACCTTGTGTGCAACATTTGTAGGCATACTCAACACGTCCTCTATAGCCGTAGAAACATCATAGGGTATTGCGCAAGCCATGGGTGGGTGACCAACGCATACCAGGAGCTCATCTAGCTAAACTTGAATCATGTCCTAAACATGAATCGTGAATCACAGTTCAAACTTCATGAGATTATTCTTGAACTTAACAACATGTTTAGTAGATCACACGCTACTGCAAAGTCTGAGAACCCGACTCTGTAATCACAACAACCGTACATTAGATCACACGTTATTGCACAGTCTTGGAAGCTTGACACCAAAACACAACACATGTACTGTAGATGACACGCTATTGTGCAGTTTCGAGAATCCGATCATCATATTCCTAACAATCCTAATTATAGTTATACGCTTTAAGTATAAATTAATCCTAATTCTCCCACAGGGAGTGCTTTTCTGGTAGAGTCTGATTCGTGGCTTCTTTCCTAAAGCTCGATTCCTCCCATCCGCATAGACCTGAAGAGATCAAACAAAGACTGCATCACCAAAAACCCTGACTGTCAGGTTTTCCAACATGGGGTTCAATCTATAGGATTAAAGAGAGAAAAGAGAGGATTGATTACCTTCTCATGAATCTTTTAGCTTCTCTAACCCTCTATGCTTAATCTTAGACCGATCGGCTATGGTTTCCCTCCTTGATCGGTCTCATTCATCTCCCAGAAGGATGTCATCGACTAACCTGGTGATTTTATTTGTTTTAGTGTTTTTTGAGTTTAAGGTCATGATTATGAGTTATATAAGAAGTCCACCACACCTGTGGCCGACTTATCACAATGTATGTGACTAATTTTCGCCACGCTCATGACCTACTGTTTATCATCGTGTGGCATCCTAATGGTGACGCCCATGACCAACTACTGGCCAAGACTGTTGTCAGGCTAGAAACCATGCCCGTGACTGACTACTGGTCATGCCCTTGATGGCCCACCAATGAGACCAAAACTCAGCTGGTTCGACCCAAAACTCAAACCGGCAGTTGACCCAAAGTTGGGGTCACAAGTGCACTCTTCCATGCTAGTAGCAGCAGACAGCCTGGCAGGCATCGTTTGACTAGGGATAGCGGCCTTCACAGATCGAGCAGAGTAGAGTGGAGAAGGAGCACCATGATGAGCAGATCCGCTACCTATGTTACCTCACTCAGCAACAGACCTGGTACTCAAGCTTACCACACTCATCTCCTTCAGGTGACTACTGATCCAATATCATCTTTTTACCATGTAGTTTTTTATTTCTTTCTTTTCGGATAGTGTTTCCACTTTATATTGTGCGAGACTTGGACACTTGGCCTAGTCCATTTACTTTTATTTTTGTTTTTGTGTGTTTGAGTGTTTTTCAGGAGTTAGTGTCGTCACTGAGTCTGAACTTCATGAGTTATGTATCAAGCCTCACGGATTTCTGACAGCATCCATGTTTCCTTATGCAACTTTTCATTTCATTTAGTGAGGACACTTTCCAAACTAAGTATGGGGTTGGTTTGAATAGGATTTGTGTATGTTATTCTTATTGGGTAGTTGTCTTTCATGTGAGTCCTACACTCAAGCTTGTTGGAACTATCTTTCAATCAATTACTTAGCATGCTTAGAGAACTTCCTTGTGATTTGTGCACTTGAATTGCTAATTTACTTGTGAACCTAGATTTGATAGGAGTTAAGGCCTATGATCAAAGTATATTGATTCGTTCCTCATAGTTACTTTGATGTGTTAAAGTAGCACGGACTCTCCAATTTGATGTGGCAGTACATGCATGTAATCAAATTACCATCTAAAAAAAACAATGTGAGGCCTAAAAGACCATTTTGTAGTATAGATAATCTGCTTCACTAGTGGATTTATTCTTAAATTAATTTGAGTGGTGTTCTCTATTTGTTGTTAATCTCATACTTGCATGATTTTGAACTAAATTCGCTCGGCGCTAATGCACTAGAATGGTAGAGGCACTTAGAAAAGCTCCATCATAAAATATCCTTCCTGTCCCTAAATTTTTCCCCTAGGTATAACCCACATAGCCAAAAAGCCTTTTTCATAACCCCTCATCATCGTATCCCCTTTCTTTCAAGCCTTCATTTGATCATGTGTACATTAGAGGCATGTAACTCGGTCGAGTCTAGGAGTCAATAAAGTTGATAAATTAAATAATTGCAGGATTATATAGCCCACGTTAATCTGATTGATGTATAGTTGCAATTTCGAAAAAGATAGAAAAAAAGTTGAAAATCTCGAAAAAGGGGAGTAGACAAGCGAAAAAACCTAGTCTCGGAGATAAAAGAAAAATAAAATGAAAAAGAAGCTATAGTAGATTAGTTGAATAAAAGAGCACAAAAAATTTGAAGTAGCAGTATTTGCATTAGGGTAGATGAGCTAGTTTGAAGCTCATGGTAGAATTGGATCTTTGCATAGTTTTGTTTGTGATTAGTAACTTAGCTCCATATTAGAGTAGCCCGAGTCATCCGCCACTGTGTACACCCACCACCAAAGTCATTTCACCTTCTCTTCTATATTTTGTACACATTACAACCCCAAATAAAAGACCTCTTGGCTAGTGCTTGATGTGATGAGTAAAAGTAGGATGATATGCAAGTGTTGGAAGCGTACCTCAAAGTTGATGATACACACTGTCCTTATACACTTTGAGTGAGTTCATTTTCGGCTTCATCTTTAAGCCTAATTTCCTTGAGAGTAAGTCTAGATGGTTGGTGTAACATTTATGATGATGTGTGGCAAGATGGAGAACTTCTTGTGAGGCCTTTACTTCCTATTTCGATTTTGTTTAAAGGTTCACTTGTATGTTAAGCAATTTAGGGGTGCTTTGAAGAGTATGGGTTTTCTTTGCTATGTTAGTAGTTTGATTTGATTGTAGATGTGTTCCATGGCTTTATCATATTTTTGCTTAAGGACAAGCAAAGTTTAAGTGTGGGTTATTTGATGACACTCAATTTTTCGTGTTCATCGCCCTCATTTGAGCGACATTCCATGTATATTTGTATAGTTTTGGGTAGAAGTTTATGATATTTTGCATATTTCTAGCTTGTATCTCGATTTAGTGTCGCGGGCTCATTTAGGGTTCATTTGAGGTTGTTTTGAAGTATTTTAATAAGATTCCAGGCACATGTTGATATCAGGGCACTATTCTGAGCAATACAAACATGCATGGACAGGCTAGGATGGTTCGAAGAGTGAAGAAAACACAAGTTTTGAAGGTGTCAATAATTGTGCTATAGAGTGGTCAATTATTGCGCTATAACCATAGCGACCTGTTCATAGCGCAATAGGTAATAGTCCGTTCTACAATTTTTTGGAATTTTTTGTGTGATGGATGGTAAAAAATTGCGCTATGAATATTTGACACCTTCATAGCGCAAACGTTGACAAATCCGCCTGCTTCAAGGAATTTTGGAATTTCTATTTAAAGCCCGATTCTCTTCCATTCAGAGACAGATTTCCTTAGACGAAATTGAGAGGAGAGATTTGAGAGCAATGCAATTCCCTTCGATGTTCATTTTATGGATCCAGACTTTTCTTTAAACCTCTATGCTCTCTGTGAGCTTGAATGGGTCTTTGTGTGGTTACTTTGCGGGAAAAAAAAGGTTTTTGACAAGGGGACCCTATTTTTCCGTACCTTTTTGTTCTATTGATGGAAATTTTAACTTGCCTTTTTGCCAAAGCTGCGGCCGATGGGTAATTCCAATTTCATCCACAATGTAAGGGGATTGCTCTCACACACTTGTGTTTTGCAGACGACCTCCTAGTTTTCACAAAAGACAACGAAAATGCAACTATGAGGGTGGTTAATATCTTGCTGAATTTCAAATGCCTTTTGGGTTTGAGCTTTAATGCAGACTAAAGTGATGTTTACATGGCATGGATCTTTGAGGAGGGGGGGGGGGGGGGGGGATATCATTGTGCAAGTGGCTGGCCTGGTCAAGGGCTCCCTTCCCTTTCGGTATCTTGGAGTTCCCTTAGCAGCGGGACGCCTTTCGAGTGTGGAGTATCAAATTCTGCTCAACACGATCACTAGCAGGATCCTTGATTGGAGAGCAAAAACTCTCTCTTACGCCGGCAAGCTGCAACTTATTGTTTCAGTACTTGGCGGTATCTTGCAATACTGGATGACAATTTTCATCTTGCCGAAAGAACTTCATGATATTGAAATAATGTGCAATAGGTTTTTTTGGGGGGAAACCCCCTGGGTAGTGATGCAAAGTTGATTGGTGCCACATTTATCTCCCTTGAGCTGAAGGAGGTCTCGGTATCAAGGAATTTTCCAGCTGGAATGCGGCCAATGCGCTCTGACATGATTGGAACTTAATTTCTAGGGGAGGCTTGCTTTGGGTTTGCGGTGTTATAGATACCGCTTGAAGCGGAATCAGTTCTGGGAATGCACTTCTGGGGCGGGGTCTTGGGTTTGGAAATGACTTTTAAAGTTGAAACCAATCGTGATTCAACACTACAATCTTGATGATGAAGGGGTTCCTATGCGGGATGACCAGTATCTGTGCAATTTCAATCTTCGTCTGGTCTGGAATTCCATCTGCCTGAGAGTACCAGAAGTTCGTTGAGTTCATGTTGTCTGGAAAGTGCCGCGTATTCCAGTAATAGCTTTCTTGTTTGGTTGGCTCTTATCGACCGTTTATCCACCTTGGACAAAACTGTAGCATGGGCAGTAATTGTGGATATTTCGTGCCTCCATTGTGATCAGGGAATTAACTCGTATAACTATATCTTCTTTCGTTGCCCTTATACCAAAGGGCTTGTCACTACTCTCCTCCCGGAGCTCCGAGGGTTTGATGATTGGGATGATTGAACTTTGCAAATTGAAACTACTTGGAGTTCCTCCACTAAGGTTGTTAGAAGCAAACGTCTTATGTGGTGCCTCATTGTTAGCAATGTTTGGTGTGGACGCTGCCGCAGATTGCATCAGACTTCTCCGCTCTCCCAACTTCAGCTAAAGGAGCGGATTCAGTTTAGCCATGCCAGCAAGCTTGTTTGATTTGTTCTCTGTTTGTTGTCTTTCACTTTTATTCTTACTTTCTTTTGTTTCCAAGTTTCCCTGTCTTTGTATATTGAGTGGGGTGCTAGAAATGGTGGACACCTTGCTGATAAGGGAGATAGCAGCTCGAACTTTTCTTTCTCTTTATACTTGGGGGCTTGAGTTTTGGCAATGAGGTTTCGAGGCTTCCTAGAAGCTTAGAACTCACCAAACTAACTCTCTTTGTCAATTGTGGAAATATTGTGCTCTGTTTTTTATGAAATGAAAACCTTAATTATTCGTCAAAAAAATTGCCTGGGGTAATTCAAAATTTAAACAGTTTTATCCCTGATTGTCTAAAACCTTATTCGTGCAGTCTTGCAAACCTTACTTTCAAAGGAATTTTCATTTTCATTTTGATTGTTCGATTAGTTCTCGTGGTACCTAAACCACACTTCTTGTTACTTTGATTCGTACTTGTTGCAACTTCAAGTAAGATACTTAAAGAGACCCTAGGGAGATTCGACTCCTGTTAATTTATTAACCGGATTATTTGGAGGCATGTACAAAGCGTCATCACATCCCATTCGATTTCTTGCATTTTACTTTCTTTTAATTTTTAGTATTTAGTTGATATTTTGTTACATTGATACTTCGATAACCAAACCCCCACTATTACTTGGTCTAGTTTGCACATCTAAGTTGAGTAATAGTACTATTAGAAAGACCCTAGGGAAATACAGTCCATTCGTTGATTCTAGTAGGTATTTGAAAAGGGGTGTAAAATCCGCTCATCACATGTCCAACCCTTTACTTAGAAGGGATCATCCTAGCATCAACAACATCTACAGTCAAGCACAATCTAGCTTACCATGGTAAAACTAAGAGGAGAAAGTGGGGTTACAAACACCATTATCATGATCTAAGATAGAAGATTTCAAGGTGATACTTCCTTGCTCCTAAATCTTGACTCGAAGCTCCATTCAATCCAAGCTACCTCCAATGCCTTCAAATGATATCCAAATGACTCTTCTAGGGTTCCAAAATGAGGTGGGAGAAGAGACAAAATCGGATCGGTGGTGAGAATGGAAGTTATGTTGCCTCTCTCCTAAAAAATGGGCATATATACCACTACCAGACAGCTCACACGGCTTGTGATATATCCATCGTTAAGAACCAATCCCGAATTCTTGTTTCGATCATATCTCGCTCGTCCGACCTCCAATTGAGCTCTAAATCATACCGTTGGGTTATTATTCATGTACTCTATCCGTCGGATAGTCGAAACCTCAAAGATACTCAAGGCAACAAGTCAAATGGACTGAAATCGTTTGTTTGAGAGAACGCAAACACAAATCCCTTCCAAACACAACAAGGTACTACAAACAGGTCGGAAACCATCGAGATGAGCCAAAGACTAATAAAGGCGGGTGCGATTATCACTACAATATGAAGTGACATCACACACCAAGCAGGCACTTTGCCTAATTTTATCTTCCAGTAGCCATAAGCGTATCATTCAGTGTGGAGCTCTCTTAGAACCTCCATAGGAGTACTAGTAGATAGCGTAGATAGCAATTTTAGACATCAAACACCCTTATTCGAACATTTTTTAAAGAAGTACGAACTGTGTTATTAATCAATATTCAAGAAGTGCATTTATTGTCTTCAAACATAAGCTTTTCCACCAAAAACAATTTGGCACGCTCGGTGGGACCGTTGTGTTTGATTTGATGGCGTCGCATGAAAGGAAACAAGAGGGTGATCTTTCACCAATTATATAAAATAGCAAAAGAGAAAACTCTCACAACATTGATAGAGATGGTCGACAGCAGGCGAGGATAGTTTTTCGACGGATGGAGATGGAAGTAGCAGAGGGCTGGTGGTGGAGGTGGCGTAAGATAGCAGATGATGGACTGATGGAGGTAGAGGTGGTCGATGGTGGAGGTGGCTTGAGATGGTGACCAAGGGCCAGCACCGGATTTGGCCGGTAGAAGGTGACTGAGGTGACTGACTGCTGGCGGTGGAAGTGGCCAGTGAATGGTGGCCGGAGATGACGTATATCTGGCGGATGGAAGTGGAGGTATTGTGGTTGGTGGATGGCGACGGAGGCTACCGTTGGTGGATGGGTTCCGGAGATGGCCGACGATGGAGGTGGGCAGATATGGGAACCTAGGGCAGATGATGGAGGTGGCTAGAGATGGTAAACGAGGGTAGTTGAATGACGAGGATAAATTGAAGATCAATCGATGTTGGTTTTGAGTAATTTTTTTGTTGTAGTTTTAATTTATTTCGTATATAAATAAATCATTATTTAATTTGAGAAGATTTATACAAATAAATAAATAAATAAATAAATAAATATATATATATATATAAGAAGAAAATACTGCAAACTATATATTAATGTGTACATTCCCCCCACCCCCCACCCCACCCCAATCAAAATCACCATTCACCATCAAAAACGATTTCTTTGCAGTAAAAGGGGGATAAAACAATTTGCAAAGTTAGTTACCATTTTCTGAATGATCTCAAGTTGTTTCATCGTTTGGGTTTTTCTCAACCGGTTAACGAGCTTTTTGTGACCATTTCTGTTTTAATATCATTTGCGGCTGTTCTTGAGACACAATTATATTTTCTTAAAATCTAACAATTATATATACATTTTCAAAAGATAATATAGTAATTTCACATAGATATATATTTGTATAACTTTCTTATTATATTAATATATTTGACACATAAACTCAAATTTGAATAATTTTTATACTGACATCTTGGTTTTTCAAAAATGATTAATATTTGCATAGTCTTTATATGTTTTGACGAATTAAAACTAGATTTCACAACTATCACAAACTCATATGAATATACCAATTTGAGGATAATATTAACAACTTTGAAGTTGATTTAGTTATTAAAACATAAAGGTAATTATTAGTATCTTAGATGTATATATTAACAATGAGGTAAAACATAATTCTTATGGGAATTCACACTTAATTAAAGACATAGCCTTTATATGTTCTTAAAGGGTTTTACCACCAGGTCTTACTTAATATTCTTTAACGCTAAGTGTTGCATGTGATGTGTTTATGATTTATTATTTCGATTTTAAATTTTAAAAACAATAAATTTTAGTGTTGAAGGTACCGTATACCGTATATATCGAAATTTCCGCCTTTAATATAGTCATAAAATTTAGCCAAAGTTATTCAAATTTGGAAGAAAAGCAATTGTCGGTAGGCAAACTGGAAAAGAAATCAGTCAATAGTTTTTATATATTTGAAAAGAACAAAAAAATGTTAGCATATTTTAATGGTAGCTCAGATACATGTGGCATAGGTGTGGTTATTATATAACAATAAATTGCAATATGAATAAAGGACTTGAGGCCTAAGGGGTTATAGAGGGTAATATTGTCAGTTTATCCTATTGGTGTCACCTAATTGTAATGAGTCAATAGTTGATCATGTCACACGTCATGAAGAGATGAAGGGTCAACTAACTGAACCAATTAAGTCGAGTTAATAGACGATCCTCATGTTGTTGATAGAGCTTAAGTTGTTAATAAAAAATTCTTTTAGTTAATAAAAACCTAAAAGTTGGTGATAGGAGGGAATCTTTTAGTAATTTAATATCCTCATATGCAATATCGTAATTTTGATATTGTAATAATATATGTAAATAGTTAAGTAAATAACATTAATAACATATGTCCCTCACACAACCGCTTAGACAATAATATAACGAGAGATTGACGTTTTCAAATATCAATCTACTATAATCTAATATTAAATAGACACTCTCTAATACCATATAAAAACCATTACATATCAATTAACTCAATTTTAGTCATAGCCATCTTCTAATCTTGAGAAATACTGAAATCGGCCACGTGTATATAGACCTTACCAGGTTGTAGCTGAAATAGTCTCCATGTATAGTCCATTATTTTTTTCATTGTATTAAGCGATAATTAGTGTATAACTAAAAACATCAAATTCCTAATTTAAAAGTGAAGATCATGTGATATTCAATAAGTAATTGTTAGAGATGAGGAAATTTACTTAATAAGTTAATTTTCAATGTTATCTAAATTAACATTTATATATAATTAATTAATAAGATAAGATTATTCAATAAATATTAATCATTAAAAAAATTAAAAATTTAATGTATTAGAGAATCTACAATGATCATCTAAAATGGCTACAATATGTATAAAATATCATCCAATAGGGAGCTAAAAAGCTAAAATGACTAAAATGTACATAATGTTTAGCCAAAATTTTAGTTTTTTTAGCCTTATCATTGTAGAACATTTTATAATTTCTTCATTAAAGAAATTTCTTAAGTATAATAAAAATGGAGGTGACTTAAAATTGTAAAAGAAAATATGTTTGAAAACTTATTTATGTGTTCATAAAATCCATATCAGTGAGATGGAAGGTGATGTAATATTCAATGAGTAATTGTTAGAGATTGAAGAGTTTAATTAGTAAGTCAATTAGCAATGCTAATTAAATTAGTATTTATATATAGTTAATTAATAAGATAATTTTACTAAATAAATATTAGTCTTTAGAAAAGAATTAATAATTTAATATATTATAATATGTTTAGTAGAGAAATTGCTAAACCATTAAAAAAGATGGAGGTGACTTACAATTATAAAAGAAAATAATTTCTATAACTTATTTATATGACCATAAAATTCATATTAGCAATTACTAAATTAAAATTAAGAAATCATTCAACAATTAAAACTAAGAAATAATTTCATTAGACATTCCCATTGGGCCAATACAAATCACAACACATTAAATAAAAATAAAAAACATAACTCATAAACAATTAACTCAAACTAAACAGCGAGTGAATATCTCTCACAAACAACTTATGAAAACAACTCTGAAGCCCCTCAATTTTTCCACCGTCAACTCCTCCGGCAAACAATCATCCCCTTCCTCCTCTTTAGTATTTATTAAAATTGAAACATGACGTATCTTCTAATAATATTTTTTTCAGGGATAATGAAGAATCAGAAAAAAATTACGATGAGAGTCAGGACTCAAAATTATGCAATCTTCAATAGAGGTCTTCTTATCTTTTCATGAGTTTGTAGGGCATTCTTCTTCATTGTATATTGAAATTGAAACATGACCCACCTAGAGCCATTCGTAGCCTTAATGATGGAGTCCTCGATCACATAATAGTTGTATAGGCTATCAAAACGACCCTTCACGATCTTCCCATTACAAGTCAGGTGGAGAAGATTAGGCTGTTGTGGAGTACTAGTGAAATTGTCAAGCACCAGCCTCCTCAACATATCCACTATAAATGACCCAGCGACCCTCAAGTCCTCCTCCCTCTTCCTTCCATTAGCTGGTGTGTATTTGACAAGAACACAACATTCTCCTTCCTGACCCTCCACCTCGAGCGTGAGATTCACATGTCGGTCATCTCCGTTGATCCCGTAGGACTCTACGGTCTCATAGTTCTCCATGAGAGCATCTGGGTATGAGAGATTATGCCGGTACACTTTAACACCGATTTGAGCTTTGATATAATTTTTGAGTTCAGAGACGATAGAGCGAGGGTCGATTATGCACTTAGGCCCAACCTTACCCCATCAATCTTGAAGTGAACCATGGTTAAGTTGCTGGAATGTGTGAGAGATTTGGGCATCTTTTTGTTTTGAGAGTGGTGTGATTTGGGTTTGTTGCAATATGAGTGGGTGATCTTAGTAGTTTATTTATATAGTTGATTTTCATCTCTATGTGAGTTTGTTTCTCTCACCACAGTGTCATTAAGTTCAAAGATATATTCCATTGGCCAAAATCGTCCCCTAAGTTTGGGCGGAACACAAAATCGTTCACGTATCAAAAGTAACCATGTATTCCCTCTCGTTATTAGATTTTAACTATTGTTTCCTTCCTTTGGTCTTTGTCTAAGCGGATGTTAAAATTGTTGATGTGGTACTTCCACGTCAGCTCTAACCAATCTGATAATGACAAGTAGTTCAAACTTGATTAGACGAACCGGTTAAATCCCCTATTTATTTCTCCAACTCCAAGCCCAATTAGTGGTTAAAAAGCCGCGAAGTTTAGTAGGGAAAAATTCAAGATTTTTAACGGTTCGGTTTATCAAGTTTGAACTACATGGCTGGTTTTTCTTTTTGCAGAAAGAAGCAACGCCAGCCAAATCCCAGTCACTGGAAGAAAGCAAAACTAACACAACTCTATCAGTTTTCTGGACATTCATTAGGTTGTCACATCCATGATGGCCAATTCTCTGCAAGCAGTAGTCTCCGCTAAGGAAATTCACTATGTCGTTTTTCCATGGGCCCGACACAAGCTCCTGGGCTAGATGGGTTCACAAGCCTCTTCTTCTAACACTCCCGGTGTACTGCGGGCCCAGATGTCACTACGGTAGTACATGAATTCTTCATATCTGGCCGCCTTCTTCGGTCCCTTAATCATACTTGGCTTACTCTCCTTCCTAAGGTGGACGAGGCTTATTCGATGCGCCAACTCAGGCCAATTGGTCTCTACACGATCATCTACAAGATTATTTCCAAAATCATCATAACCCGGCTTGGTGCGATCCTCCTTTCCATTGTTAGTGTTAATCAGAATGGAGTTTGTTAGTTAGCGGTCCATTACAAATAACGTCCTCCTTGCCCATGAGCTTATGTACTTTCTCAAGCTTCACACCTCCGTGCGGCACTTCATCGTTCTTAGGGTTGACATGGAGAAAACGTATGGCCATGTTGAATGGGAATTTCTCTTTCACTTTCTTGAGTGGGTTGGCTTTCCACGTCAATGGATTGGCATAGTATGTGAATGCTTATCCACAACAACCATCTCGGGTTTGGTCAATGATATGGCTTCTTTTCTTCTTCGAGGGGGCTTCATCAAGGTGACCCCCTGTCACCCCTACTGTTTTCTCTATACTATGGAGGGATGACCCGGTTAATTAACAATCATTTGCGTGACAAGCTGCTACGTGGCATACAGGTCACCCGTCAAACCGTCATCAATTTTCATTTCATATTCACATACGACACAATATTGTTCCTCCAAGTCTCCTCTACCATCATTGGGACATTACACAGCCTATTCCTTCTCTATGAAGCCATGAGTGGCCAACGTATCAACCTTTTGAACCCGCCCCTAGACGACTCGATCGAACCACACGGTTCGATCCATGCATTACTCACGAGTTCACTCATCACATAAATCATGACAACTGGCATACATCATATGAACTGAAATATCCTCAATACTTAAGTAAAATGATAGTGGAAATAAACAGAGCAACAAGAGCTCGAAATCAACAATATGAGAATATTGAAAAACATCCCAGACAGGGGAAAACAATCAATATAACAAGGTCTAACAATTAACTAAAAACATGAAAAGTCTTTTTGAAAAATAATGAAAACAAAGAAAGAGATAGCTGAGGTCCTCCATGTTACCTCTTGTGCAACATCAAGTTCCAATTAGTGATATATGTTGCCTAGTGTGTTGGGATCAAGAAGAGACTATTGAGAACCTTTTATTTGAATTCTCTGTATCGCTCCGGGTCACGTCTTTGGTTGTTCTACAGATTCTTGGTTTGGTCACACTATACCCATTCACTGTCTCGCAGGACCTCCTGCGCTCTCACCCGCATCTTGGACCGATTTACACACTCATGCGGTGGCGGTAATGAAAAGGGCATAATTTGATCATTTTCAATAAGAACAACTCTACCCCGAGGTTCTTCTCCAGCAATTTCTTAGGCAGTCGGCCGAGCTTTCACTTCTTCCACAGTCGACTACTCCAGAAGAAGTTTCCCTTAGGGCGACTATTCAAGCCTCATACCCCCCCCCCATTAAGATTAATGTATATGGTGCAGTGGCAGACCCTGCTGGTGGCATGGTGAGTCAAGTGGTCCGAAATGCCTTCGGCGTGGTCGAAAATGCCTTCGCGGCGGTATCTAGGGCTCCTTGATCCTTATGTCCTAGAGCGCCTTGCCATTCGCAACGTGTGTGCCTGGTGCTTTCAACATGGTGTATGGCAGGTTGACATTGAAGGCAATGTTGATGCTGTCCTCTCCTGACTCTTGCGGAGGTACACTCGGTGTGTTGCTGGTGGGGTTGTCATTGCGGCGATCATTTCCTTTCTGCTGGCATGCCCTTGTATTCGAGTCATGGTGGTCTGCTGTACCGACAACAAAGCTGCCCATAAAGTGGCCCGCCAAGCTCTTTTATATCTCCTGGATCGTGTGGAGACTGATCTCACGCCCTGGGCTGATGCTTAGATTTGTTTGTTACCTGCAGACCGAGCTAGAAACAGCTGATCAAATCTTCAACTTCAATTGTAAAGCTGCAACCAGCAGAGAAAGCCGTAATTTCATGCCCTAGGGAATTTTAAATCCCACCAAACTGATAAATCACCATATGAGTGATTATTAGAAGCCAAACCAAATGGAAGAGTTATGAAAATCCCTATTGATGGCAAAGCTACTGAGCAAGCTAGAAGATGATGATGATCATAATAACAACAACAGCCGATCTTCCCTCTTTCGAACATATCTTCAACTTAACTCTACATGCATTAGAATTTGGATTCCCCCAGTAATTGTAAAGTTGTAGAGCAAGCTATAAATCCCTTGTTTCTTCTTAAAAATTGTGAGTGATTCTACCATTTTAAAAAGACTTGATTTTCCTTTAGTTCAAATAGTAAACTTATTCTAATGTTTCAAACTTCAAGTGGCAATTTGTTGTAACTTATGAGTTTTTATTGGATTAGTATGTAATTTCATAAATCACCGTATGAGTGATGATTTTAAACAACCTTCAAATCTAAATCACCATAAATCAATAACACTTCGAATCTAAAAATCAAATAACCTATTAATCTCTTTTGTTGATGCCTTTTGAACCAGAAATGGAAGAAGTCGAGGCATTTGAGTTGTACGAAAACAATAGTGTACGACTCTAAAAATTGACAAATCCTAGAAGGCTCTTCGTGCTCGAGAGTCTAGTCTTGATTACAAGCCAGGGGAGCCAGCATTACTCCTATGGACTAATTAAGTTTAACAAGTTCTTTTCCATAGATTGATGTTTGTAATTTTATGACTTAGGGTTTATATCGCATTTCAATAACAATCTGGACAACATTGAATTAGTATAACTAATTAAGTTGTACAACAACATATCACAAATGAATTTGTTCTCACTCAGGGAGCTATGATCAATACCATGTGTTGGAAGTAACCCCTTCAAAGAGATTATCAATCTTCTTACAGCACAAGTTCCACCCCGCATTTGGATGCTGGCGTGTTTGAGGTTTATAAGAAAAGGGAAGCTCGTCAAATCATTCCCCTTCGGCGTCTCTTTTGAACTTGAACCACTTGCAGTTCGCATACACAGCCCAGTCCTACTAATCAAACATGCCTGACTCGGTCAGAGGTTTTACCGATTTCTTACCATTTTGGGTAGTAGCTTGTAAATTTATTTTTGTACTTTTTAGCTATTTCTTCTGACTCAAGAAAGACCCTCTCATTATCAGATCTGCTAGAACTGAAACAGCTCAAAGGATATTTCGTCGCATACAAGATTAAATAAATCACTTCTATATATACAAAAATAGAGTTCAAACTTCTAAAGATCTTTTTTCTACTAACTATACAAAGAGACACCCTACATTAACTTAACTTGTTTTGGTAATCCTGATAATTAAACAGAGAGGCAGTAACCAAAAGAGTCAAAGAACAATCGATCCATTTCGTGGGAACGATTAATCAAACCGAATAATTACCATAAGTACTCCTATGTTTAGGCGAAGTTCTTTGTTCTTGAATCTCTTCTAGATCATCATATTCTCCTTTCCTCCCAACCTGCTCTTTCCCAGTATGATATCCGCTTCTTCAGCCGAGCGATCTCCTTAGACGACACGTTTTTGCCCGGGTCGTTGACTATGGCTCGTACTCTAGATGCATACATGCACACAAGTTTTTTGAAATCGGTAAAGAAAATGTATATGAAGCCGAATTTTCAAATGTTGGGAGGCAAGGGTTACGTGGGACGTACGTTAGTGAGTTGTAGGTCTCTTTCAGGCTTGATTCGGGTGGAGAGACGTTTACGAACATGAGTGTCATGGAAAAACCGTCGAGGGAATCGCTCATCAGCATTGTTAGCTTGTGCTTTAGGTACGGTATGTGCTTATCGCCTAAGGAGAGTGCGTTGATCACGTCACCGAGTGCTGAGAGTGATTTATTAATGCTTTATGCTTCTTTAAGTTGGTTTCCCGATGAGAGTGATTTCTTCACTCATTTCAAGCCAGCCAGGTCTGCGAACTTTATCTCTCCCCTTGCAACGGACTGTGTTTGGATGTTTGACCTCTCGATCACGACCGAAAGTATCAAGTGAGACCGGGATCTCTCTTTATTCATTTGATTCACGAATGTGTGTTGACGCTCTAATCCTTGTTGGATGATCGATTTAGATCCTCGAACGACGCGATTGACTTGACTGTCACGTTTTTTATAGAGACTATACCCTATGAAAATGTTTAAATTTCAAACATTGAGTGGACCAGCATACAATAAGGTTACTTGATGAACAAGGAAACTACTCATACCTTCGATTCCTTTTTGATGTCGAGTCTCGAAGGTCCACGAGTGTATCTTGATACAACTTAACTATGTATGCTTGCATCAATCAAAATTAGTTTCATGATCCATTACAAGTTTCATTTCTTGCATCACACGTAAGTAGTACCTTGAGCGAATACGAGGATTTCTTATTGTCGCGCTTGATAATGTTGAAGATTTCTGCAGTAGCTCTTAGTGTGACTCCAGGATTGCCATCCAAGCCAAATATAGTCAACTTCTTGGCTGAACCGGTTTGACCATAGGCGAATATACAAACATTATATCTGTCAACGGCTCACTGGACCAGGTACTGAATTCAAAAGCATAGGTTGGCATTGCAAGAAAACCTGTAACAAGTTATTGATATTGAAAAATACTCACTCGTGTATCTTCGAAGACATTCTCCCGGGAAGCACCGCCATCGAAGCTACGATTGTACAAATGTTGTTTGGCCTTGTCATCCTTCCGTGGATGCTCTACTGTGAACTCATCGGTGCTCGAGACCAATTGTCTTTCCCTTTTGGCGATTTATTTCTCGTTTAAAGGCTGTACACTATAGTACACTCTTATCTTGATTTTCATATCTATAAAAATTGGTAAAAACATATATAAGACAAAGCAAAGTAAACAACAGCAATTAGTAAGGAATATAGAACGAACATCGTACCTTCGATTGTATTGAGTACCGTTTCCGGAGTATTTGTTCTTCCTTGTACAACACTTCCATCTCAGCAAGCTGAGCTCCTTGCATTTTCAAGATCGAAGCAATTTGCTCGTTGTTTCTAACGATATCCTTCTTCATTTCTCGTAGATCCTCCAACTATTTCAAATTATTTTACAAGACGGTATAATCTGTCTCTCGGTTTGCCAGGGTAGACTTTGCAATGGCGTAATCTTGCATGGCAACTTCGAGCATAGCTCGGTCATACGAAGTTTTAGGGCTCTCCGTTCCTGATTGAAGTTCTTTTCACGACCTTCAATCTCTTCAATTTTCTTCTTGTGAAGTCTGGACATCTTCTCTTCTAATAACATGTTTTGTTCTTGAGCTTCACTAGACTTTCTTGCATTAGACGCAAGTCCTCTTTCTGTTGTTTCAGCACTTCTTGGAGCTTGAGAGACTCATGTAGAATCTTATAGTAAAAAATGTTCTATCATTGTAAGCCAACATAATGAAATAATTACTCATAATTGGGGTAAATTGAAGAAATAATGTATAATACTTCTCTTTCCACGTGCATGATTGGGGAAAGCTGTTGAATGATGAGGATAACGCCACATAAAACACTTAATTATCGGTCTACGAGCAGTGTTATTTTTATTTTAAAAAGTGGTAGTTGGTGATATGAGAAAGATATGTCACAGGTAGTGTCTATTCTTAGATTAAACAAACAGTGGGTGACATTTTAAGAAATTTTGCCCTTATTATTATACTTGCATTAATTAAGGCAACAAACTCTAAACTGTCACGACCTATAGGCATATCGTCAAAAATGTCATCATAGTATCGCTATAGTTTTTGCTTCACGACCTTTTCAATACTTCGCCAAATATGTCTTAAATAAGGAGAGCTACTAAATAAGAATATCTTATTATTCATCCCGTCAACCTTAACTGATCATATCTTCTTAGTTTCTTCGAATCTGATGACTCACAATATATGGATGAAAAGATAATTCAATTATATTTCCAACGTCACTAACATTACACCAGTTGGAGTCTCGACGAAGAAATAATAACCAAAATACTAAACTGGTTAGAATTTACACGAATTTCTTGATGGTGTCGTAGGCATGGTGGAGCAAGGCGGCGACCTCTCCACGGGAGATATGCAGCATATGGAAAATGAAGAAAGGATGAAGATTACCTTGTTGGCCTCGTGTCTTCGTCGTTAATTAAAGTTAAACTATTTGGCCGTGTCTTCACAATCAATTTCGCTAACTTTCTCAAATTAATTTAGTCTTATTCTTCTAATTTAATATTTTATCTCATCACACTATACTTTTCTTCTTCTCGTCTCCTACAATGCTTTTTTATTGGTGGTGGACCAAAAAAAAAATTATTATGTACCTAGTAAACAAATCCATATTTGTCTCCTTCTCCGACACCCAAAACCCCTTCCCTCCCTTCTGTTTAACAAATAATTAATTACTAATTTTAAAAATAAATCCGCAAGAATCAAAACTAATGTTTCTTTATTTATGTATTGGGGATATGTTTTCGTTTTCATTACTATAAAATGAATAAACAAATCCGCAATTGGCGAAGAAGAAGAAGGTCGTAGTGGTGGTCCATCAAGTTTTTTGTCATTTTCTCTCTCTCTCTCACAGACACATAGAAGAAGAATCGGAGAAAGAGGGAGAGAGAGAGAGAGAGTCTCACTCACTGCTGCCCATGTCTCCAGAGAGCTACTGCTGCTCTTCCTGCAACATCGACCAACTTCCTCTCCCCTTCCTTCCCCACCGTCACTCCCTCCTTCCCCACCGTCGCCGCCTCTAACATTTCCTCCTCCTTCGCCGTTTCCACTTCCGCATTCTTATCGCCCTCGCCTTTCGATCCCCATTTCGCAGCTCCTGAATCCCTCCTTCAGCTCGATTTCCCTCTCTCTCCGGTGGATATTGCAGATTTACTTTACTCCGTATTCCGGTACTCTTCTCGGAGCTTTCCTGATTTGTTTCTCTGAAGCTTTGTTTATCCTAGTATATAAGGTGCAGCTTGGTTTTGCGGCCAGGGAGTGAATCTGAAATTAGGACTCAGCTGTTTTCATTTACTTGTTTGCAAGTTTGATTTCAAATGTGCGCAAGTTTCAGTTGATTGCGGTTTAGCTGCTGGTTTTAGGTGGATAATTTTCCCTCTTTCGTCACCGACTCCTCTTTGCTTTTGTTTAACTAGGCTTGATAATGACTTTGTTTGGTTGCTGAGCAACTTGCCAAGATACATGAACCGAAATTATTGATACTGACGGCTCTAAATGCGTACTTGTTTGCAGTTGACTGTTTTCGTCTCTCGCTGATTGTTAAATATGATTTGGTTCCTAATCATTAATGGTTCGCTAAAAGGAAACAACAACACTCTTTATTCACAATATCTATATATATTTCAACATGGAAATTCGTCCCGCTATCCCTCTGCTTTCTGCTCGCTAATGAAGAAGCTCATCCACGGAGTCCACACTCCCAATAAATATTCATCCAATTATGCTCTTTCTTACTACGTTTTCTCTTCATAGGAAATCGTGGACAGACAAAGTAGTCAAACGCTTTGTTAGTTGTCGTTAAGATTTTACGCTTAGGAAGTTGTGTATTCCTCAAATATTGCAGCTTTACCGTGGTTACACCGGCACAATCTTTGAATGAAGTATATCTTCCATGGTGTGGAGGCTTCCTTTTCTTTGTCGTTTTGGCTCTTTCCAACTTGAAAGTACACAGTTCAATTCTCTTTATCTTCGCTTATTTGTCATCGATGAGGCACTTTCTTGTTTGCACTAGTAATGTGCTTATCTTTTTTTCGCTTTTACTTTGTGTACTTAACATATTGTTCCTCCTCCTTTTTGCTTCTGTTGGATTTTGAGACCATTTTATGGCCATCGTGCATGGACAAAAATTGATGACGCCTTCATGTCTATGTGCAGAGCAAAAGCGAGTTTCTAGCATGGACCAGTACGAAGTACTTGAACAAATCGGAAAGGGGTCATTCGGCTCTGCTCTTCTTGTGAGACACAAGCATGAAAAGAAGAAGTGAGGATGAAAACATTTGCTCTGCCTCTTCCTGTGTGGTTCTTGTTTCTTTGGTCTGCTATCCTCTTCATTTATTTCACATTCCCCCTTTTGTTCCGTTAAGGTATGTGTTGAAAAAGATCCGCCTCGCCCGTCAAACTGATAGGTCACGTCGATCAGCTCATCAGGAGGTGAGCTTGCAACTGTGGTTGGTCTTACTACTACATTAGAGGTCGCCAGCAATTTTATTTTGAGATTTGACAATAAGTGTAACTATCCACAGCAATCACTAAATTCTATTTTACTCGTGTGTGCCATTCATGTTTTCAGCGGCAATAAACATACCAAGAAAGAAAATTTTGCTCATTTTTAATGATGGGTTACATCATGAAACCTTTTCACGAATGGGAATAGATATGAATTTACGTCACATTGCTAATGGAAGACATGGAGTCCTAGGTCCAGTAATTGGCAGGATCGTATACTGGTCCTTGGGTGATATCGCTCTAGTATATATTATGAACCTGGTCCTGAACCATCCTTCCATGCAGATGGAGCTGATTTCCAGAATACGAAATCCTTTCATTGTAGAGTACAAAGATTCCTGGGTTGAAAAGGTATAGTACCACTTTCTTACCTCTTCTACTTTCTACTACTTCTAGTAGTTATTCAATTCAGGTTGACATGTAAATTTTGCATGATGACAATGTTCTACTGTGAGGTATGATATATGAGATATCCTCAGTCTGTCGTTCCTTGCTTGTTGAATGCATGCCTGATGTATTTGATGTTGCTAATTACATACTAAAAATGCTCATTAACGTGGTTACAGTATTCCTCCAGTAAGACCATCCTTTGAAATTTGGTTTATCACCATGAGGTGCTTCATGAACATATAAGTCCCTTGCATGACCTAAAAATATAATGGAACAAAGGTGAACGTTCTTCATTATTACCATGTGTTCGGGAACTGCATTATCGGAAAAAGCAGAACCTGCTAAAACGGTGGACTGTTTCTGCTTCATAGGACTGATGCAAAGCAACTACTTCGAATCTGCAAATAAGTGTAATAGTGCTTACTAGAAACATAAAACATTTTGAGTCATTTGGTTTGGTTTGGTTTACTAGATACTTCTCTCTGTTAGTTGGATCATTGTTTTCTATATCGAAGGTCTAATGTAGGATGATTGAGTATTTTTCTTCAGGGTTGCTATGTATGCATAATCATAGGATATTGTGAAGGAGGAGACATGTAAGTTTTATTTCTCTACGAACTTTTGACTAGACCTTGCGCTCATATTTCATAATATGGAGGTTGGTTGAGTCAAGCAATATGTTCTGTTTGCTCCTGTTACATTGTGTTTTCAGGGCGGATGCTATAAAGAAAACCAATGGCGTGCTTTTCTCCGAAGAGGTCCCATTTCTTGCAAACTCTTATTACCTGTTCTGATTTATTAGTTCTGTGATCTAAGATTCTCAAAGTACACTTTTAGGTACCATCAGTTTGTAGATGCAGATATTGAATTTCTAGGTAGTTTGCATCTGGTTGATAGTAGTTTGATGTTTTCAGAAGCTATGCAAGTGGGTTGTCCAACTTCTCATGGCACTTGACTACTTACACATGAATCACATTCTTCATCGTGATGTTAAGGTTAGTGACCATTTTATGTACAAAGTAATTATCATCCGTTATCCAGTGCATCTGTGTCTCCAATAACCAACCAGTTCTGTTTTCAACGTTCCAGTGTTCCAACATATTCTTGACAAAAGGTCAAGACATTCGTCTTGGTAAGTTATCTGTTGTCGTAACATGTGATAGTCATCTGGGAATTAGACCTACGGCTCCTAACTAATGACCAATGTGGATGCCAGGTGATTTTGGACTCGCCAAAATTTTGACCTCTGATGACCTTGCTTCGTCAGTAAGTGAAGCAGTCAAACAAAACAATATGTTTCTATTACGATTGCGGAAGTTCACGTCTCTATAACTGTTGTACATCCAGGTTGTGGGAACTCCAAGTTACATGTGCCCGGAGCTTCTTGCTGACATACCTTATGGTTCAAAATCAGATATTTGGTCTTTAGGCAAGCAGACTGTAACATATTTTTGATACTGCCTTATGTTTTTAAAAAATGCTTGCTAAAACTCGTCATCAACTTGTTATCCAGGTTGCTGTATATATGAAATGACTTCCCATAAGCCTGCATTCAGAGCCTTCGTGAGTTTCTGTGAGCTTGTTTACACTTTGTACCTTATCACTAATGCATTTTGACTAGCGATTCTCTCTCGTTTTTTTCTTTGAAAGAAACGATTCTCTCATTTCAAGAAATTAGGATTCTTAGCAGCTGCCAGAATCCAATTATGCAATCTGAATTGCTATACACAGTTTTCCTACAAAATCGAAAAGTTCGCCTAAGGCGTGGGGAAAATCAATTGTTTTTCAAATCCACCCAGAAAATATTATGCGGGCTATCTGCCTTTTACTCCATTTAGGCTTTCAACATGAATGTTCATCCAACACTTGTTCTTCGAATCTTGGTTCTGTTATAGTAGGAAGGGTAGTAAATTACCTTTTATGACGGGATCAGAATATTCCCTTCTGGTGAATCGCCAAGAACCACTTTGCTCAACTTTATTGCTAAACATGGCTATGTGTTCTTTACCAATAAAGAAAAAACATGACTATGTGGTCCATGACACTCAATAAGTTCCATAGTCGCTAGATCACTTGGCGCCAAAAAGAAAAACCTATTTTTTTGGATTTCTTCACTGAAATGCTTTACTATCTGATTTCATTTGTATTCTGCATCTGCTTGTATTTTTAATTGTCCGTTTTTTGTGCAGGATATGCAAGCTCTGATTAACAAAATAAATAGATCCATAGTATCTCCACTTCCAACTAAATATTCTGGTGCTTTGTAAGTCTCTAGAATTCTTGCTCCTAGTATTTAATATGTAACAGTAATGCTACTATATTGGTCCAATGAACATTATTCAAATGGCTGTCTACATTTGTTTTCTCAGTCGAAGTCTTGTGAAAAGCATGCTGCGGAAGAATCCAGAACTGAGGCCAACAGTGTTGTTTCCACCCCTCTCTACTTTCAATAATGCATCAAATTCCATTTAAGTATCCACTCAGGAACAACAAGTTCGTGTCTCCCACTCATAAGATCCCTTTTTTACTGTTGGTGCAGGCTGCGGAGCTGCTAAGGCATCCTCATCTGCGACCTTATGTTCATAAGATACATGTCAAGATCAATAGCCCAAGAGGAGATACATTACCTTACCAATGGCCCGACAACAACTATATGAAAACGAGGTTTTTGGATACAGTAATGGCTCCAAGCACCTACTCAGAGAAGAAACGGCATTCGTTCTGCAATAGGATGCTAAATCCAAGCATATCTGCCACAGAACAAGACTCTATCTGCTCCACCATAGCGATGCATCAGGATACACCCAGTTACGTAAACCGCAGGATGTCCGACATCTCTCTCGGTAGCAGTCGTGCAACTGTGATCTGTAAGTCCATCACTTCGAAACCTTCAAATATCACCACAACTCGGAAAGTTGCTGCTTCCAGAGCTTCTCCTGTTCCTAAGAGACAGCCAGACCCTGTGAGAAAGCGCGAATCTGTAAGATAATTATTAACTCATTTCCTCTGTTTCAAAGCATCCTACGTTTTTAGTAGTTTCAGCTGACATAAATTTCTTTCTTTATCTCTTTTCCCCAGTTTCCTGCGGCTTCCACCCAGACCAAAAGGTCTGTTATTACAAGCCGAAGAGCATCTCTTCCTATAGCGACGAAAGCTACAAGACAAAATCCTGCTTGCCGTCCCAGTGTTGGCATCCTCCAGAGCTTGAAGTCCCCTGACGTCTCTGTCAATGCTCCTCGAATTGACAGGATAGCTGAATTCCCGTTAGCTTCATATGAAGAGACATTCTTCCCAGTCCACAGAACTTCACCAACTTTGGCACAAGGATCCTCAGTTTCGCCTCGACATGCAGACTGCTCGATCACCAAGGACAAATGCACTATTCAGACATGCGACACAAACTACTCTGCCAAGCCGTTAGGTGGTGTTGCGGATGTATGGCAAGGTATAAACTTCAGCATATTCAAGCAAGTAGATGAAGAAGAGAACGGAAGCAACTCCTCTAACCAAAATGCAACTGGTGGAGCCTCGAGCCGGACCACCTCCTCAGATACAAGGCGCCGCAGGTTTGACACGTCTTCGTACCGGCAGCGTGCGGATGCTTTGGAGGGATTGCTGGAGTTCAGTGCGAGGCTGCTGATTGACGAGAGGTATGATGAACTTGGGGTGTTACTGAAGCCATTTGGACCTGGGAAAGTTTCGCCAAGAGAAACTGCAATCTGGCTGACCAAAAGCATAAAAGAGAATACCGCAAAAGGGGAAGATCAATGATTTCGGAGCTGAGGTTTTTCTTTTTCTTTTTCCGGCAACGTACTTTGTAGCTTTTCTTTGGCTGTAACTATGATCTGACGCATATCTATGGCATTAGATGTGTAGGCTGTAGAGTTGCATTTTACTTCCCAACCATCTCTAGTGATAAAGTGCGAAAGCGTTAAATTATAGCACCAAAAGTGCTTTAATGTTTGGGGTTAAAGTGCCAAAGCGTTAAATTATAGCACCAAAAGTGTTCTAATGTTTGGGGCTAAAGTGTCAAATTGTTATAAAATTCAAAATTTAGTCTCAAATTTAGTCCAATAAAGTATTAAAGTGTCAAATTTAGCTAACTGAATTGATGGTTTGTATTTGTAGGAAGGGTTTCTGAAGATATGTGATTCTTTATTGATTCTCTTATCGTTTTTATTTTCGCCATAACTTTTTTATTTGTATTTCGATTTGGATAATTTATTCTCAAGCCAAATTTAACACTTTACTTTCGCACTTCATTTAACACTTTACTTTAGCACTTAATTAGTTTATTTTCTTGTTCATGTAGTGGGAGGGTTACGATGGTCGAAACATGTTTAATTTACTTCAAACTACCAAATAGTGTTGACGTAACTTCAAAAATTAAACTCTAACATGTAACACTATAGTATGAACTTTAAACATAAACTTCCTATCTAAAAAGGAAAATTTGAACACAAAATATGATAGTATAGAGGGTACCCCATACGGATACCAAAGTGTTTCCCATACGTAAGTTAATTTTTTTAATTCATTATAAGTATCTGTTGTTTAAAATTATTGTAATATACTCTAGCTAAAATCAAATCATTCCAATTTTTTGATTACTGTGGAATTCTTTTATTTTGAGTTCAGCAAAGTATATTTTTGAATATAGGTTTTGACTAACACCATGTTATAGTGGACATCTATATAAATTTGGATAAGAAAAGAGTGATAGATTAAGATTATTTATGTTTATCGCAAGTGAAATTATGCAATAAATTATTTAATTAGCATCAAACACAAAATGTCTTTGAGTTTGTATGATGGTAATTTGTCAGTGTTCTAGTCTCAAGTATGATATTGTTCAGCCCTATTAGGCTGGGAGAGAACAATAGTTGATGTTGGGCTTGGATGGTCTGGACTTGGGCGTTGTCATTAGGTTCAATATTCATGCAATCCCTCCCAAGTAAAATAATGTAGTAATGAGTTTAAAGGGGTAGCGTTGAGTATGTTTGGAGTAAGATAATTTATTGTCATATCTGCCATGATCGCAGGTTGAGATGTTTGCATATAGATGGTTGGATTTGGTTGGGAAATCTAAACCGTCAGGCTAAATCAATGAGGTGATAAGCTAAATTAGGGTGAAGTACGCAACCCATAGTTGAAGTGCGGCCCATTTGGCCTTAGGCAGCGGAAGAATTATGGACTGGCGGCAAATTGGTTGTTGACTCTTACCATGAATATTTGCCCAAGCCCATCAGTTATAATTTTTTACTGGCGGTTATTGCTTTTAAAGAATTATTTTAATTGCGAGTAAATGATAGAAGCGTTTCCTAAAAATAATAATGATCGCCCTCCAGAACTAACTGTATCTCCCATGAGACGGTCAAGCTGTTCGGCAAGATCATTATTTATTGACCACAAGCAAGCAACTGCAATTAAGAAAGATAATAATGGAGTCAACTGAGCGAAGAAACAAATAACAAAAAAACCGTAACAGTTGTGGGGAAGAAAAGAATGATAATAAGTAATAACACGGGCCGGGGGTGAAAGGGTCGTGTTTGGCAAGATTAGCTAGAAAAGTGGCAAATGGCTTCTAATTATGGAGAAACTGCTAACATCACATCAGCATCTTCCCTGCCTGCAGGCCTTCATCACTAGTAACTGTTTAATATAGTCTAGAAAAATGACTTAGCTTGGGAATAAGACTTGTTCCTATAACTAACTAACACCATCGCCTGCTTTTATTGAATGAACAACTGTTGCAGAAGATGGGAAAGGCAGGGAAATGGGTGATGAATTTCCTTCTGGGGAAGAAAGAAGGCAAGAAGGGGAGGAAAACTGCAGACCCAAATGGAATCCCTGTTTCCAAAGAAGATTTCAGTATTGAAGTAGCAAGTCATCAACCTCCAACTCCATCCAACGGCCACAGGAGGAGATGGAGTTTTGGCAAGTCATCAAGCAAAGACATTTCTTCTTCTTCTGAGAGGCATAATAGCAGCAGCAGCTTCAACCCTCTTTACCACACCTCCTCGGAAGCCATCTCGCAGTTTGTCAAAGCTTCGTCTGTTGGGAGCAGTAGTGATGCTGTAGCATTGGCTTTGCATGAAGCTGCTGCTAGCGTTATCAGGTTTTCCCATCCTTCATCGTCCCTAGCTACAGATAGACGACTGATCAAGATTGTCTCTGTTGAACATGCAGCTGCCACCCGGATCCAATCCGTCTTTCGTTCATACCTGGTATCAAACAAAATTTGTTCCTCTTTCTGTTTCTGAATCCTTGTTTTGGGTAGGTTATGTTGTGACACGACCATGTTGTTGTCATTTTTTGATAGGCAAAGAAAGCATTGGGTGCACTAAAGGGATTGGTGAAGTTGCAAGCAGTAGCTAGAGGGCATTTAGTGAGGAAACACATGAGTGCCACTATCAGGAAGATGCATGCTGTTATGTCTATTCAAGTTAGAGCTCGCTTTCACAGGATACAAACCACTACCCTTCATTCTTCTAACATTACTGCTGGACCTTCTTCCCACAACAATAAGAGGGTATAATTCACTCTGTCCAATTTCATCACCTACTGCAAATTTCAGGTCGAAAACAAACAAACAAACAGTAATGACATAAAGTTTGTGTAAGCCTTTTGAATATGAGTATCTATATCCTCCAGGATCCTTATAAAGAGAAGAAGTCAAGCAGTTCAGAGAGAAAGTCGAAGGAAGAGGTGATAGTTAGCAGAAGCTATTCAGGGGAGCAGGAAGAACAGCGCTCATATGAGGAATCCTCTTATTACAAAGCTCCACAGAGAAGAGCCTCTTTCACTAACCACCAACCAAAGTATCCCAAGCATCAGGATTTATCTTCCCCGGAACCCAATTATATGTCAAAAACACAGTCATCCATGGCTAAAACCAGGTCTCACAGTGAGCCCAAACAGAGACCTCGAAGGAGTGTTTCGTCCAACTCCATCATCACCAGGGCATCGCCAACCAGTGACGGAACAACAAACAGTGTGCAGGATGAGAGTCAGAGTCTGCAATTCCCATCATCGACTTCACAATCGGACAGGGTATCCTCCTCCCACGAACAATGGTTCGTCAAGCTCTACCGACCCCCGACACCCTTGGATGCAGACTATTATCCCATAGGCAGCGACAGAAAAATCCTTGTCGCCTGCGAGGTAAAGTTGCAACCTTTTTTCCTGATTGGTTTCTGCAGTGTAATGGGTTTCTCAGTGATTTGCCTCCTCGTTTTGCAGCCTCACTTGAATCTCTACTGACCAAATCAATCCACAAGCCTAAGGAAGTTTGTCGCCGACAAGTGTCAAAGTTGGGATACAAATTTTAAGGTTCCAGGGGAAATGTAAGGGGGGACAAGATTTTTGCATGTCACGTCAAATCGTACCATATACTAAATATTTTCATCCAGTCTGCTTCCTTAGTTCAACTTTCCTTCTACAATTCCTTTCAACTTCCTTTCACTAATGAAAATTGAAACATAATTCTAGATGTCAAACCTTACCAAAATATTCGATAATGGTAACGCAACGGAAACAGCCTGCTTTAATAACAGCGGCTTCATTGAAGTGTACACAAAAGTTGCAGGTAACAATAATGTCAGAGTACATAACACTAAGAAAATGTAATTCGATTTAGCATTAGCTCATTAGCTGTAACCTTTACAGACAGCAAGACGGACTCAGTTGCTGCATGAGCCAACAGAAACATCCACTGCCTGGATTCTGTAATCTTTGAAAGTCATCCATACGTTTAGCTCTCACTAATTCAAAGCTTTGTGGAAGGCAACCTGCAGAAATTCCATGGACATACTGACGTTAGCAAATCACAGACAACAATTTGGATAACAAGGATATTAACATGATTAGGTACATACTGATGTTGATGTTTTAAGCAACTCTCGTATGGCCATTGTCGCATAACATGAAGCTGGAAGAGTGAAGCTCAACTTGAGAGCTAATTGCTTTTCCAGCGAATCCGGGTTGCAATGGGGTGGTTCCAATTTCACTGGCTCTGCTTCACTCCTGTCAACTTCACCACCATTTTCAAAGCACAGTCCATCTTCCAATTTATTATCACTTTTGCATAAAGCCTTATCCTTCAGAATCCTGTCCATATCTGTCTCTGCTAACGGGGCATTGCAATCAGTATATGTCAGCAACTGCCTGCAAAAAAATGTTAATCAATAGGGCAAGATCACTCATCCCAACTGACAACTGGCCACAACCCTATGATGTCCAGAAACAACTGTGAGAAGTCGTACCACTCGAAGTCCCTTGGCTTCTGAAAGACTTGCCTATAACTCCCTGTCATGCTGGTTATCGAGAATTCCCTGCAAACAATTAAGCCAAATATTGCTTCATTAAAGGGCGGTTAACAGATAGAAGCAGCGAATTTTGCATTAGAATTAGAGGAACTTGGATGATGACATACTTGACGTTGTGCACACTTTCAGTTAAACCGATGGCATCCTGATTACATAAAATTGAAGTTAGAAACCGAGCAGTTACATTGCCAGTTATTTAAAAGAGAAGCAAAAAGGGAACCCATCTTCCTTAATGTCAATAACCAAATTCCCACCTTCTTTGCCAAATCTTGGTAGACTTCACAAATGTCGTTGGCCGGGAAAATAGTTCTAGACCTGCCAGATGAGAATAACACTGTCAGGCAACAAAGCAAAGATGAAGGTCAATGAGCGAAGGCTCGTAACTCTAAATAATAAGGTGGTGACCCCAATACCCAGGCATTGGAAGGACAATGTCATCAATAGCATAATTCCCAGCAGAGAGGTCTTCTGCGGTAACGACCTGTAGGGAAGATGAGCAGTTGATGTTGTTACAACTTACAGACAACATTACACAACATCACCAACATTATTTTACATCCATGGCACGGAGAATAAGAAACAGAAACTTGTTAACTGAATCTTCAGCAAGCGGAAACAGAATCTATAACTTAACTACCTATGAAAGAATACCGGCAAGACGTATCCCAAGTGCATACCTTAACAAAGAGTTTCTTTTTCTCCGGAAGCTCTGCCACTGAAGCTTCATCTAAATAACTGCAATTATCAACATCTTCAGTTTCAACCACTATTTCAGATGTGTCAATCACAGTTTCCTTTTCTGTTACATCATCTTTAGGGTATACTAAGTCTCCTAAAACAACTTGTGTTCCTGCAACAATGACATACCGCACTTGTCAAAACAAATGCAACCAAAACAAGTTTCTAAGAACAATAGAAAACAAGTGAAGTAACCTACCATATTTCTGGAATCTCATGCTTGCTGCATGGTTCCACAAATAGCTTTGGTAACTGTGTACATACCTACAGATACATAAATAGCAATTGCAAAATATTAAACTTCAACCAGTTTTGTCCATGCTTGATGCAGAAAGAATACTAGGAAAATATCACCATAGGGGCAACAGGCATGGTATATATTTAAAAGTTAATATAAGATCACATACATCATTCTCATAGTCCTTGGTATAGCTTTCAGGGCTTGTAAGTGATTTCCAGGACATTTTTTCAAACACTGAAGCTGCACAATGTTGGAAGAAGATTTAGTCACAGGCTCAAAGCATGCAAAAGCTTATCACAAAAGAGAGACCAGAGACATAAAATAAGAAAACTGCTACTGGATACACAACTTACAACAGCTCTCTCAGCTGTCAGATAGCGTGGCAATTGCCTCAAGGTTCCATCAATGTCATTCGTTTCCTTGTAATATTCCCTTGCCTTCCTTATTGCATCTCTTTGTATTTACATATACAAGTCAAGGGAAAAAAAGGAGTTCGTCTTTTCCAATATTCTAGGCTTCCAGTTACTTAAAAAGAGAATAATTTTGAACAGTTAAGCAAAGGATATCTCCTTCTCTTGGATCAAGGAGCATGCTTACAGCACTTTCCCACTCTCCACGAAGCAATGCTGCCCCAACAAGATGCGTTGCCACGGAACCACTTCCAAAACGCTGAAGAAAGCAAAATTTCATAGGAAACAATACACGATCAAGAGGAGCCTACTGAATATACTCCCCAAGGATACTAGACAGAAGCCAAAACTTACTCGGAAACTTGAAAAATTGAAAGAAACATACCTGCAGACCGAAATAGTTGATGAACCCATGCCTTCCCAAAGACTCAGCAGACTCTTTGATGGTCTCATCAGAGTCTGCAACAACTCCTCTAGAAAATTGAATATGCTAAAGAAGGTAAGAGCCTCACCGCAATAAGCTGAGAAATGTACTGAAAAGTATAGTTATACCTTAAAGTGATTGTGAATCTGTTGCCCAAGAGCTGCCCGAGAAGAAGTTCTTCATTGACATGCCTGAGAGAATCGCAGAGATTAACACCTTATGCCAACATATGAGGTAATAATCCTCTTGATTTATTTACGAATGAGAATAACTCTATTTATAGAGTTTACATGCTTGAGAGATCGAGTCCTTATTGGGCTCGATTACTATATCTATAGGTAATAATTTCCTAATCAAGACATGCTAGAAAAGGAACAAATAATAATGATAACTATTCTGCCATATCTCAACACCTTAAATAGTAAATTGGCCAGGAGGAATAGATTTACATGAGGTACTCTTACCAGAAGTCACCAACTTTAATACCAATCAACCGGTCATTAAGGGCAGCTACTTTACTCGCCTGCTGCTTGAAGATGGTAACCTGAGGCAGACAAGAATTAGAACTGCGCTGTTGTTCTTCCCGTAGTAGATATATTTAAACGAGCAGTTTAAAGTCAACTGAACAATGAAAATTACACCTCACTGAGATGATCTGATATTGCAGGGACATCTCAATACATCCAAGAGCAAACATATGAAACACAGCTGTTGGTATTTGGAACAACTAAACAGTAACCAAAATAGACTTTTGGCTATTTACAACAGAAACTGTGATTGTCAGGTGGCTCACCCTTTGAGTTGAGATGGAGCGTTTATCTTTTGTGCCTGAAAACCCGAATGCCCTTGGCTGTGTATGAGAGAACAGAAATGCTTAATCAGTTATTATGTAATGAGTTACAACTAAAAATATCACTTCATTTACACAAGTACTGAAGTAAGCATATAATGCTTCAGCAACAAATAAGCATACCCGAACACCAAGCATATTCCCTATGAGACCTATGGCTTCCTGTGTATCCTTGTTCTCTTTGTACAGATGAAACCTGAGACCATGTCGAACTGAACCTTTAGTATATTATGTTTATAAACAACAAAGCATATTTCCTGATTAAATCAGGACTGATCTCCTCATTCTGCCAATTTGGACATCACAGAAATACCATTGAAACTAAACTAATCGAGAATAGCATAGAATCTCAGTACTTTTCGAGAAAAAAACTGTGTATGATGCAAACTGTCGATTTCAAAGATCTTGTAATTGCACAAGGTATTAATTACAAAGGCTCAACATAGGCTGATTACCTTAGGAATTTTCCGAGATGGTCGGGCCAATTATTGGAACCTCTACTGTCAAAGGCCTTACCACCTCTATCTTTGCGTTTCCTTGAACTTCTTCCAACATTGCCATGGCCCCCATTCAATCTCACACGAATGCACTTTGAGGAAGCATCCGGCCCATCAACAGTATCCGTGACAAGAAACTTCAGTTTCTCCTTGAAGAAATTATGCACTGCCTGAGTAAATCCACAGGATCAGCCACCTTGATTCCAGATAACTAATCAAATTGACTGACAGAAAATGGAGAAATCCCAAACCGTTCGATGTGCTTTATCATAATCCGCAGAGAGCACTATCGGTGAAATTCCATCTTCGCTTCCAGAATTGACTTGATTGATCAAACCTTCCAAAAGGTCAGCATCAGAGTCACCGGTAAGTAACCGAAACGCCTGAATTTCAGATACATAACTCTCTTGGATTGCTTCATCACACTTCTTCGTCTCACTCTCCTCCACAACCTCCTGGAACCAATGTCCAAACAAAATCAAGTGGGGAAATAACAAAAGGAAGTAAAACGTAAAACTGGAGCAAATTCAGCTGGTTGGAAAAAAAGATTTGGGGAAAAGAAAGATGACCCACTTGAGACGGAGCATTCAAAGTCGTCAAATGAACCACATTTCCTTCTGTATCTACTTCATTCACAATGAAATCGGAGTACCTAACAAAGAGAAATCGTTACCAAGCTGAAACCACAGAGAAGCAAATAAAACCCAGAAACCAATTTGCAAGATTATGGGTAACAGATAGTAAAGTTTGAACCTTTGCTTGAGAATGCCACGGAAGCCTGGGGTTTTAGAGATGTAGCAGAGGATTCCGACGTCGGCTTCGTCTATTGTAGACATCAGAGATATCGAAGTGGGAACAGTGATGGGGCTACGAAGAAGTTTTGAGCTTCCGAGGGAGGAGAAAAACTGGTAGGGTTTTTGAGCAGCAGCCGACGACGAAATGAAGCAACGAGCAGCGACGGTTACTATAGCGGAAGGAAGATTCCCTTGCCACATTCTTCGCTTTGGCGGGCTGCAGTTGGCCAGGGTTTCCGCTGATACGACATCGTTTGCACCAGGCACAATCCCACGGCCATTTCCCCTTCGAAAGTTAACACAATACACTTCTAGAACTAACAACGTTTTCGCTGTATTTATTTTAGCCACATGGGAAAAAGTGTCGAGGAAATCAATTCTATGCACCTGGTTGAGCCCCATTTTTATTGATCCATCCGGATTTAACTTCAATTTGTATACTTATTTGCATCCAATAGTTTGCTTCCTTTATGGCAACGACACGATTTCCCAAGTGTCATTTGAGAAAGTTAGCATCCCTACCTTGGTCATCACTCGATGCATCAGGGCTGCTTGAAGAAGCAGTACAAGACGTCGACGTTTACCTTGTTGTTTGTACAGTTTTAGTTCTACAGGTGTCATAGTTTCATTAGCTCAGTATTTTACAGTTTAAGTTTTTTCTGGAGGTAGCTTATGACCGTTGTATATAAACCTTACCCAAACCATTGTCTGAGATAATGAGAAATCGATTCTCTCTCTTTAATATTCTTATGGTATCTGAGGCTTGAACTCTAGGTTTTCCGTATAATGGCCAATGTTGGTGATGAGACACCACTGCCGCCGCCACCATCTCCACCACCGTCTGGTGGAGGCAGCGTCACCGGAGGAATACCACCTCCTCTTCCTCCTTCAGTTCCAGCAGTGCATCATCAGGAGCCGATTGTCCAATCTGTGATGACGGTGAAGTTCAACGGAAAGAACTACACCTTCTAGGCTAAATCCATTTGTATCGCATTGAAGATCAAGAAGAAGTTGGGTTATATCGACAGTACTCTCCTTCCACCTCCTATTACTGATATTGGCTATGATGATTGGGATCAAAATAAGACCCAAGTTCTGGATTGGATTTTGAACTCTCTTGACGAGACCGTCGCTAGTAGTGTGATGAACATTGAAAGCACTTGTTTGCTGTGGGAAGATCTGAAGATGCGTTGGGGTCAAGGAGACACTATCCGAATCTGTGATTTACAAACCTTGCTATATTACTGTCAGCAAGGGTCCAAATCAGTGAATGAATACTACACTGAGTTAAAGACAATATGGGAGGAGTATATCCTCTATAGATCTATTCCCACTTGCGTCTATACCAATGAAATCTGTCCTGCCACTATTGCTCTTGCGACGGCAGAGATTACCAAGATGAAGATTATGTGATGAGGTTCATAGAACGCCAAAATCAAACAACTAGGTTAGACGTCAACCCTCATCCGTGAGTGAATGAACTAGTCTGTCGTGTGAGCAATTCTTGTTTGTTTAATCACCTAGCAGGTTTCAGCTCTTTGTCTCGAAAGAGCTCACTGAGATTCTAGATAGGTAGGAAATTAGCGGACCTGAAAGAGCGTGATTTGATTTGAGAAGAATTACAACAGTCAATTGAATTTATCTGGTTTTGTTTAAATCGTGGAATTTGTCTGTCATTTGTGAATTTGGATTACCTAGGGGGATTCGAAGTCTAAGTATTTTCATCCTTGATTGTCAAAACCATATTCATGCAGTCCTGCAAAATTTTAGTTTAAAACAATTTTCATTTATCATTTGATTGATCGATTGGTTCTCGTGGCACCTAAACCACAACTCTTGTTAGACTAATTAATATTTCTTGCAACTTTGAGTAGAATACAATAAGAGACCCTAGGGAGATTCAACTCTGGTTAATTCATTAACTAGATTTATTTTGAGACAAGTTACGTTCATCAACCATTCAAGGCCATTCCTAACTATCATATCCATCCCACGACCTAGATCTCTTCAAGCTCATTAGGCTTGGCAATCTTGACCGCTTAACCGACCATAACCTCACCGAGTTTGACGGTTATTTACCGCCTTGGCTGGGTATTTTGAGGTTATGGTTATAACCGTTAACCGCTAGGAACGAGTAAGATTAGATTATGGGTTTTGTAGTAACCGCACCATCACCATAACGATACCCATAACCATCACCGACCCGCTATATAACCAATATTTACCCATCAATACATGACGTGTGCGAGATTCGACGGGAAACCCGTACCATGCAATTGCATAACACAGGGGCATCCTCATACCCAAACTCATCACATGATTTCGTTGATCGTTTCATTCTCGACATGATACTCTCGACTGCAGTTAGACATATGTAAGCCGATTCAAATCGATTCTACTAAGCTAATCGATTTCATCAATCAAACGTATCCATACAATGAGCCTTTCTTAAACTGTTGTAAGCCCCATCTCATGAATTTCATGAAATTGCATAATTAATTTCATCTAATCGTACATGAGAGTCATGAAAATTAAACAATCTACTCAATTTAATCCTGCCTCGTCTCACGAATTTCATGAAATCACCATTCCTAAACTGTATGTAAGCCCCGTCTCAAATAGTAGATGATAACACAACCATACACCATTGACGACCCATATCATAAATGAAATGATCCATACCTTCGAGATAGAGACGGTTTAGATCCAACATTACAAACATGAGGAAGAAAACAGAGAAAGGGGAAGATGGCACATGCTTGAAGTTGGAGGTGAAAGAGAGGAGTAGTACATTTGATTTTTGTGTTCGAAGGTAATTTTTACGATGAATGAAGAAAAAAGAAAGGAGGAGATTGTTTCATTCCATGGATAAGAGAAGAGGAGGGTTGGGGTTAAGTTGGGGGTATATTTATCTTTTTTTATATTTAAAACACAAATCAGAGATGTAAATTTGAGGTTCATAAACGCAAAACAAGAACTTTAGTTATAGTCAAATATAATTCTACAAGCATCTGAAATCCGGAGGCAAATCTTTCCCCACGGGCAAAAACGTTTTTGCACCGAAAATGTAGTCTAGGGTTTCATTATTGGTGGATGGGTTGGGTGATCTGGGGTTGTTGATGAGTGATTTGGGGTCGTTAAAGAGTAGCAATGTGACGTAGTGGTCGTTGAGGTGGAGAGAGATGAATCTCTTTCGTGGAAGCCTCATACGGTTCGATCTTCTCATGCACTAATAGTGCATGAAAGGAACCTACAGAACAAAGCAAGCAACCAAAAGTAACACAAAAAGGGACAAACACACAAGAAGGGGGAAGCAATAAGTAAAACAGATTAGATAGAATGCATAAATGGGTGTGTAATCTAGTGTTTCAAGGGTGTGATCTAACTCCCCGGTAACAGCGCCATTTTGATGGAAGGGATTTTAAGCTCCAAACAATCAAATGATCCTGAGATACACGAGGGTCGAATTCTCACGAGTCTACTTGGCCTTCACTACTCAGTCTCGGTTCGCTGGTCAGTCAACCACCATCTGTTAAAGTTTTGTCCTAAACTAACATGAAACAGAATAAAACACTAAAAGAATAGGAAATCTAGGATGCAAACAGATCACTCGATGGCTACAGATAAAACTAATGTGAGAACGATTATGGGGAAGGGCCTTGTTTTGGTTTTGGATCATCCTAAGGACTATGGGAACTTATATAGTAGCAGGATAGATATGAAATGTGTAATAACATGTTTCGGGTTCTTAAGATCGGGCCTGTCAACACAATGACCTAGAACCACATGCAACACTCCCTAACATCCATCGACAAATAACTCAACAATCAATCTCGACAAAAAGCCTAAGACAAGCAAACTGGAGAAAACTGGATAAAAAGGGTGGTAAGATATCAAAACACATCATCAATCATCATGCATCCATAATCCTATCACTACATAAAAGAACAACCCATCAATCCAAAGAAATCCACAATACCCAAAAAAAGAAGAAAACCTAGCTCTCCATGGGAAGTGTAGAGAATTCTTCAATTTTCCAATCCATCAACGTAGGAAGTAGATCCTCCCTTAAGTTTTGAATCCTTGGCTATTTGGCGTCAAATCTTCATCCGCATGGTGCTTCTAGGCTCCCAAGAAATCCCCCTTTTCTTAATTGGTGTTTTAGTTTATCTCCATGGCTCTCCTCCTCCAAAAAATTCGATTTGGGGCTAAAATAGAATTCCGTCCAGAATGTGCATCACAGCCGTGACACCTATCACGGTTGTGACTCATCAATAGCAGAAACTCCCGACTTCTTTCGGTCATAACTTCTTTATTTGGAATCCGATTTTCTTCTGAACGTACCATTGGCTTTGTAGTCAAACCCTTTATCCAATGGATACCTGCACTCAAGGAAAACACTCAAGAAAGAAGTGAAACAGACCAAAATGGTCCGTTCGAGAGAAATGTGTATGAAATGCAATTATGATCAAACCGGACGGTTCTAACAATCAAATATCATCAAAACCAAAGCAAAAGCTATTCAATTTGGGGTCAAAACAGCTACCAATAATCATGCTATCAAATCCCCCCCAGACCGGGGAGTTCTTCGATTCTTTGAAAGGCCTAGTGATCACCGATCTAGTCATTCACCTCGCTTTTCTTTTTGCATCCCTTTTGTTTGTTTGTGTATAGTTATAGTTTGCTTTTTTTGTCTTTCCTCTCCACCTCGATATTAATCGTTTTCTTCATTGAGTGTAATGCAAGGTTATAGTTGGAATGGAGAGTGGCAAGGTCTTTATGGTGCAAGTATGGAGATGAAGGTTGGAGTTCTTACCCCAACCAACACCAACTTTATGAGCAGCAAGGTCCACCAAGCTACTACCAATCTAGCTATCAAGAAGAGCAACAACAAAGGGGGAACTTTGGACAAGAAGCAATGCCAAGCTGGGAAGCACACCAATCTCCACCACCTTTTTACCAAGACTCACCTTCAACATGAGATATCAAAGAAAACGCACAACGAGTACCACCATTAGCTTGGGGAGCATCATAGAGCTTGATGTTCACTCACTACTCTTCCTCTACTCTCCTCAATCGTACACACACACACATGGAGGAGGCTTCCTCAAGGAAAGATTTGGCGCTCATAACCACTTCGGCTCCTCCATACTTTACTAAGGGTGCTACTTGGCACTCAACTCCAACCCTTGAAGAAGCTAATGGAATTCAAGGAATTCCTAAGTTGGGGAGTATAATCCAGGTATCGTGTAGCTCAAAGACGAAAAAGAAAGAGCGCTCCTCGGGAGGCACCCCATGCGTATCATAGCTTTCAATTTTGAAGAATAAAACATTGCATGTTTGTTTGTGTGTTTGTCATATTTTGTGTGTTTATGTCATGTTTTATGTTTTATGTCAATTTTTTTTAATTGTTAGAGTCGTGAGACAGAGAGAGTTTTTTAGGGTTGCATGCTTTACCGATGATAGAGGATGCATGTTAAGAAGTCTCAGTTCGAATTGGGGTCCAATCGGAGTCCCATTGAAGGTTGAATGATGGTTGCATTGATAAAAAATGCTGAAAAACTGTTGGCTGCAGTAGAGGGGGATACGCCGTGCCGTCGGATCATTCTAACAATACAAGATTTTCTCTCTTGAGAACGTCAGATGGAGCACACGGCATATGATCAAGCACGTCGTGTCCGTTAGATTGATCCCACGGCGTGTGGCCTCACATGTTTTTCCGTTTTGATCCCTGTAAATCCGTAATTTAATGACTAACGGCGTGTGGGATTCGTGTGACATCACACGCCTTTTTTCATTAAATCTAACCGTTGACCTACCTTTGACAATTTGTTGGCCGTTGACCTACCTTTAAAAATTATGTGGAATATTGAATTTTGTGATGAGAACTTGGAATTACATCTTTGAGGCTTGAATGTGAATGTTGAACCTAGGTTGTTGCTAGGTGAATTTGATGCTTCCAATTGTTGAATTAATGATTATGACTATACTCATTGCTTCTAATGCTTAAATTTTGACCATGCCATTACTCTTGATTGTCCATATGTGCGCATTGTTTTGGTTAATGATTCTAGAAGAATGATGCATACTACTAGTCCATTAAGCTCACCATTTGATTACAATTGATTGAGACATGTTGATTACTTGATGTTTTCCTCATATTTGTTATGCCCATCATGCTCATTGGACTTGGTACTTGTCAATCTAGGGTTTCCCATGGTTAGGATTGCTTGTTAGTTTTACATAAGAATAACTAGTTTTGCCTTTTCATTGGTTTGCATAATCTTGTGCATCTTTCCTCTTTCATATATACTTGTGCACATTCTTGCATACTCTTGCCTAAGTAGATTGGATCTTTGTTGAGACAGTTCCTTAGTGGCCTTGGGATTTATTATTTTCTCTTTACTCGACCATTTGTGTTTCTTTTGTTTTTGTTCTAGCCGACCATGTGATGTTTCCAAGTTCCTTCTTCCTAGTTCTTCATTCTTCTTCCTTTCCTCCTAGCTCCACTCTTCATCCGCCAGGTATTCCTTATTCCCCTATTGTTTGGTCCCATTAAGGAGAATGTGATACTCAAGTGTGGGGGCATTTGTGTTACTTTTTGGATGTGGGATCCTTCTTTGTGTCTCGTATGTGCTTATTGTTACTTGTCCTTGCTTTCGAAACTTCATCTCGAGCTTAGTTTATGGATGTCAGTGGATGCATGCTTTAGTGTTCTCCCTCTATTTGTGGTTGTCTAGGATGCTAGAATTTCATTTTTAAACCACCTACCTTGTTACCTGAAACTAGTATACTAGAGACTCCTATTTATGATGCATATGGATTGTTTCCTTCCATTATTCTAGTCGCAGTAGAGTGTATATGTGTCCACTCCAACGAGTTTTCCTAGGTTTTACAAAGTTAAAACAGGCGGGAGGATTCTGAATGAGGTTGGTAGAATAAAAATGTCATGGGGTTTGGTTAAAACCTAAACACGTGTGGCGACCCTTGAGGTCCGCCTTCTTCCCAACCTTTCTGAGGCTTGGGGCATGGGCCGAAGATTGGTTACTTTCGAGTCCAACCAAGGTTGTGACTACCCCCATTTAGAAAAAACTGCAATATTGACAAAAGCCAAAATAGTGAAAAATGAGAAAAGTAAAAAAAAAAGATGAAAAGCAAAGAAAATAGAAAGGAAGCAAGTTGTATATAGAAGTAGATTAGTCAAGAAAGCAATCAAAACAAGAGGGAGGAGCTAGCATTACTTAAGTGCTATGATCTATAAAAAAAGTACCTCCTCCCTCAGGACAGAAGAGTAATTGAGGCCCGGACGAGCCGTCGGTCTGTTTTTACCGTTGACACTTCGAAGGCATGGATGTTTGGGGGGATATGGATACACTATGATGGTTAGGAATCGAGTCATTTACATAATATGTATGAGTTTTTCTTGTACTAGTCTTAGGGATTCGATATCATGTGCATAATTGTGTGGTTTAGTGTTTGACTAGCATTACTTGGCACCATGATAGGTGTGAAATCCTAGGTTATGCTTTCCATTCACCACATTTTGAGTTCCTTTTTGAGTGCGATTAGTAGATTTTCTTGAGGACAAGCAATGTTCAAGTGTGGTGGGATTTGATGTCACTCTATATTGTAGTGATAATCGCACCCGCCTTGACTACCTTATGGCTTGTTTCGACGATTTTCAACCGGTTATGGGTACCTTGATGTGATTGGATGGTATGTTGTGCTTACATTCCCCCAAGTGGACCATTACGGTTTATTTGACTTGTTTTCTGGAATTTTTCTCAGATTTCAGGTATCTGATGGGTGTGATTACGAATCCAACTGTATGAATCGGACCTTAATCTGAGGCCTGACGAGCGAGTTACAAGAAAAATACAAATTTTGGACCGATTTGGAAGTTGACCAAACCGAATAGAGTCTTCGTATATAAGTCCAAAATTAAGGAGAGAGAGAGGGGAGATCCCTTATTCCATCTTTCATCACCCTTTTGGGTGGGATTTTTCTCTCAACTTCCCCCTCTCCAAGTACCCTATAAGACACAATTGAGGATCAAATTGAAGGTCAAGGAAGCTAGCAGCATTAGATTGAACAATAGAAATTGAAGAGAAGGATGAAGCAAGTACATCCCGACTTGACAACTTGGGTTTGGATTGTTTTCACTTTTTTCTTCACTTTTTTTTGGATGATCATGTGTAGCTAGTTCTTTGTTTTTATTTGGATTGGATGTATGTTCTTGCTATGATTATTACCTAGAAGTAAAGGGTTGGACAGCTGGATGCCATGAATGAATGAATGATGTGCTTGGATTTTGATGGTTTCAACCTAATTTATGCTATGGCTTGAATTAGGTCAAATGAACTCTTTCATTTGGTTGATTGTGATTGAATTGAGTTAGGTTGTTAATCCAAGATTGAAGTAAGGTGTGTGTGGACCAAGCCACACCCCAATTCAACTACTTGTGTTAGGATTTCTTTAGTGGCATTTCATCGAACACTTGGCGTGCATTCTAGATATCCCTCAATTGAGTGATACAATTGAGGGATGGGATGTTTGGGGTGTCAAATAGTGACTTAGCACCTTGTCAAGAGTTTCTGAGGTCTCTAAGGTCTTCTAACCACCTAGGCATTTTGTCGAGCACCTTGTGTTTATTACTGGACAACTTGATTGAGAGTGGACCAAGCCTCAATTGAGCAATCTAGTGATGGTAGTTCGTGTGCATGATCGTGCCATGAACTCCTACGAGTGTCTAGTGGAGATTCATCTTCATATCCGGTGTCTTGTGTGTCGATCCCGACCTTTAGGTAGTTTGAGCTAGAACCAAACTCCTTTCCAAGTAGCATCGCTCCTCTTTGAGTCACTCTTATGTGTTTCTAGTTAGCTTAGGTTACTTTATTTCTTTTCTTTGCATCTTAGGTATAGTTTAGTGATATATCTCCCTTAAATGAGGAACTAGACTGTGAAACCTAGGCTAAGTAAAGTCTAACGAAGAGACCTCGACTGTAAAATGACCCCTATACTTCTCGGGATTCATTTGATCTTCTTTTCTAGTCAATCAGTGAGCCGAGATCCCAACTAAAATCTGGAATAAGAAATTAAAGTCACAGGAGTGACCTTATCTATGTGTTTTCTGATGAATTATTTATTGTGTAACTTTTTGCTTCTTAGATTGACCCAAGGCTAAAGGTCCTCACTCAGTGATTAGCACTGACCCTTATTTTTCCCCAGACCAGCAGTACGGGGCAGCGATACACACTAAGATTCTACAACTAAGCATCATAGCAGCAAGTAGTGGATCATCGATGGGCAATCGTGGCGACGATGCCAGGTTGAATCAAAAGAATGTGTCTTGATGCTCAAATGTTTTAATCGCATTTGAAAGATTTATATTTTCGTCAGTTGCATATGTATTGTGTCATTGTGTGAATTTATATGATGCAAGGATGTTGTATTATGTGTAATGGCCTTAAAAGCAACGTAGTTGACAACTTTATTAGATTTTGTCGAGGAAATGACTTTACCGGGGGGGGGGGGGTTTGTATCCTTATGAATTCCTATTGTTGGTTGGTATGGGATGAGTATATTTTTCACAGGTCTACGTGCATCATTAGCATGGATTCCTAACAGTGTAGGCCCAACTGATTTAATGTCTTGAAAGTGAAAAAGAACGAAAGGATTATTTGATCATGGTTTAATTATTGTGATGAGTAACGTAGCACCCCGATATTTCCGCTACTTTAAATAAATAATACAATTATTAGCTCGGTGTGGTTTGGTGTTACACTGTTATTCAAATAAAGTTAAATCAGTTTAATCTTACAAAATTCAAAAGAACGTACCTTTCCAACTATAAAAAGGCAAGCCTATATTACTTGGGATAAAACTTAAGGATTACAATGTGAAAGTTATGAATGAGAAAGGAAAATTGGGATTTCGGTTTGGGGTGGAGTTTGGCGAGTAACCCATCACCGATCCTAACTCACTCATTAATTGGTGAGTGACTAGATGGATGAATGAATATAAATTGAGTACATAATCCCTAGGTCTTGTTTGTGTAGGTGAAAATAATGGAAATTTTGAGTGATTTGGATTATAATTAATTGGGGGAGAATGCTAGAGAATCTTTTAGCTTATACTAAAATCATTTGCTAGGAAAGGAGATTTTAAGAGAATTTATTTCTCCATTATCCAAAAATTCCCTACTTATCCAATAATGACAGAAATACCATTATTTAGGTTTCCTTATAATGGTAGTTTCTAGCCGTTTTAAATTGAGGACAATTTATGTTGGAAATATGGACCTAAGGTTCGACTTTGGTGTGATGGGAGCACTTTGGACTTGACTTTGGTGCGACGCCGGTGTTGGTACGGATGCGTGGACTCACGGGGAACCTAACCTTAACTTAGAGTAAGCTGGAACTAGCTAGCACCAGCTCCTCTATGAGTTAGTTGATGCTAGGGACCGACACCCAGATCAACTTGAGCTAGATGCTAGTGTCCTAGTTGTGATGTTGAGCTGAGCTATGGTGCTGGTAGGGAGCTAGGTGGTTGGGATGGTTGCGCCTTCTTCTAGGATGAATTGGCTCACACCTCTTCATGAGATTCAAACTCAATTCTGAATTGTTTTCCCTCCTAACCCGTAGGACTTCAAGGTAGTTACATTTTAACAACCTTCAAGTCTATCTATATAGATAAGGATGCCTCTTGATGCATGAATTCGTACTTGATGTGTTGTATTTTCGACACATGTTTTCTCGTTATAAACTATATTTTGTGTATCGAAATGTATTCAAATTCAAGATTTTGAGTACATGTTTGGTTCTCTTGCCCCTATGGGCCGTTTTATGGTGTTGTGTATGTTTTTGGTACATTTCAGGTGTCATATGACGTTTAGAGATGAACCAAGACATGTCGGGGAGGCCGGAACAACTTAAAACGTTCGACTTGGAAAGAAAACGTCACTATTTAGTATTTTGAGCTTAACTCATTGCTCGAAAGCCCAATTGATGCATGGTCAGCAGTGTTGGAAACATAACTCGATTGTCTAAAACTTTTATGGTGACGCCATGGTCAAATTTCGTATGCTAAAGGAAAACGGTGTGTTCTTTAAGAACATGACCGTGTCTTTTCTCTGGATAGCAACCCGAGAGCATCTGTTGGGAGGAACATACCCGTTTCCTTTAGGAACACGGTGTTTTCTTTAAGGACACGGCGTGGCCCTCCTTCAGACGGATTTTTCCAGGCTTTTCCTTCTCGAACCTGGCCCAGAAGCCTATAAATACCCCCGAGACCCACTATGGATGGGATATACTTCATTATAAACATATTTTCAAGCTCTTAGAGAGAGCTAGGGTTCCATAAAGACAATTAAAGTGAAAGGATCAACCACAATTGGTGAAGGGCGAATCATCAAGTGCAAGATTGGGATTTCCATGAAGAACATGTTGTCTTCACTAGTTTGTCTTGTCTTCTCTTGTTATTTATCTTCTGAAAGCATGAGCGGCTAAACCTTTTGCGTTGTTTGGATTAGATGAAACTTTAGCTTAGCTTTTGAATGCATGATGGGTTTCTAAACCTTTGATATTACTATCGATGTTATTCAGGATTATCGTGTGTTCTTACGAAACCTAATTTCATTTTCATTCTCATATGATCATCTTGATTAAATCATCGTCATTGATTTGTGGGTCCGAGAGGAACATAGATGGATAGGTCGCTTAGGAAGAACTCTAGGTTACTTGTTAGCTCGAGAGAGGAGCATCTAATCTAGGCTTTTTGCATCATTTATCATTGTGACATTTCATCGACCACCTTTAATGCGTTCTGCTTGGTTGTAGATTAGCTTGAGAGAGGAGTCTACGGTCGAGCGGAATAGATCCTAAGAGGCGCGAGAGTAATCTAAGACTATCGTAGGAAATAACCAAGCCATTATAACTTGAATAATTGAGATTGAATATCGTTCATCCATGCATGTCTAGCTATTATGGATTCACATCCGAACAACCTTCATCCAATGTTTGAAACTCGATTTCTTGCATTTTGATTTGTTTTATTTTAGTCATTAGTTGATAGTTTGTTACACCAATACAAAAACAACCAATCATTCACTGTTACTTGGTTTAGTTAGCATAATCAAGTTGAGTAATAATGTTAGAAAGGCCCTAGAGAAATAAACTATTCCATTAGTTCATTCTAGTGGGTATTTGATTAGCAGGGTGAAAATTCCTTCTTCAAATTGGTGTCGTTGTCGGGAACTTTCTAATTCTAGGAAAGATTTTGATTGTTAGCTATTCCCTCACTTTTTATCATATCTATTTCCTCCCACATGGTTTACCGGGGTTTTTTTCTAGTTCCATTATGTAGGATTATAGTTGGGATGAACAGTGGCAAGGTTCTTATGCTGAAGGTAAATACAATGAAGGTCGAGGTTCTTCACCAAATCAATAGTATGAGAACCAAGATTCATCGAGCTACTATCTACCTAATCATGGAGGAGGACAACAACAATGAAACAACTTTGGACATGAATCAGATTCATATTGGAATCAGGATCAACCTCTAACACTTTTCTTCCAAGACTCATCACCAACCTTCTACCATCAAAACTACAATGAAGACTGTCCACCCTTTGAAAATCAATATCCAGGATATGAATCATATCAACCTTAGCTTCCTGAGAATACATTTGCAAATACACTATTGGAGAAATATATTGCACATAGTGGTGAATTCATTGCTAGGAGTGACAAAGCAATTAGGTTGTCTGAGCAACGACAAAGTGAATTCTCAAATATGTTTGATGAGCTAATGACATGCCTTGAAGAAAAAAATTCTCATCCTCAACCACAAGAAGAGGTCGATTATGAAGATGAATATGATTTGGGAGTATTATTTGAAGTAGTAGATAAAGTGGTAGAAGACTTACCTTTATTTGAAGATTATCTAGTTGTTCGGGATGGCAAGTTAGAAGAGTTTGAAAGGGAGGAAGTATCTTTCCCTGAAGAGAATCTAACTTTTCATGATGAGGAAGTAGAAAATTTTGAAGAGGATGATGAAGAAGAGTCCATGGAAGAGATATGTGAAGATGCATAGCCTCTCCATATTGACATTGCCACTATTGTTAACCATTCAATCATTTGGCACTTCCCTCCAATTATAGTCCCTCCAAGAGAAATTGAGACTCTTCTTGATTTTTGTTTGATTATGAAGTACTTATGTTAGGAAACTGATAATATGTGGTTACCAGACCTATATGACTTAAGAGGAATTCTCAAGCTACACCATCAAATTAGGGATAATTGAGGATACCGGTGTCGACGTATAATAGTACCTCTTCCCTCCTTAATCAATGACATTTAAGAAGAGAATGCCACTTCAAGGCATGAACCGGAGCTCACAACCACTTCACCGACTTCTCCATCAATCTCTGAGGTGCTATTTGGCATTCAACTCCAATCCTTGAAGAAACTAATGGAATTCAAGGAATTTCTAAGTTGCGCAGCCTAATCCAGGTATCGTGTAGCTCAAAGACGTAAAAGAAAGAGCGCTTTTCGGGAGGCAACCTGAGCATTGCATCTTTTATTTTGTTTAATTTTGCATATTTTGAGTCTCATTGTGTGTCTTGTGCCGAGTCTGTCAAGTCTGGATGTTGAAGTTTGTTATGTTATGAAATTGAACTTACATTCATGAGATTAAGTCTATGATAGGACCATAGATCGAATGTGTTATGAGTTGCTTACTGATTTCCAAGTTAATTATGCTTAACGACTCTTTGGTGTTCTCAACCTATGAATTTACGGGGTTTTAATTGATTAGCTCTTATAGGATTCATTTTTTTGCTGAAATTGCTTTGTTAGAACTTGTTATGTGATAAGGATGCTTATCTTGCATGTCTCGTTCCTACTTTTCATTCAGTTGGTTACTTTCCTTATATTGTGCTAATTAAGTGTGGGGTTCCCACCATGTCATGATTGTTGAGCACTTTGAATTGGTTATGACTTGTGATTTATGATTAGTTTGTTTTATGATTTCCCTTAGCCATAAGCTAGGTAGATTATGGTGTTTGCCATGCCTATCATTTCACCATGATTTTAGCTTTTCAAATCCAGAATTTCTATTTTTATTTTTCGTTTTCTGTGGATTGATGTAACAGATTGGCATTAGCGTTTCTTCTTTTGCTTCTTTTGTTTCTCTAAGGATGTAGGACTCTTTCCATATCCTGAGGAATTTTTAATCTCACTTGCCGTCTGAATGGAGCCTTGGTCCTCGTCCAGACTCTACATGTGCTCACTATCACGATCTCTAAGTTAGTACCATATTTTCTGGCCCTATCTCACTTGAATGTTTGGTCCATTGAGGACAATGTCCTGTTTAAGTGTGGGGTGAATTAGGGTGCTTCTAAATTGATGGGTACATAACTTGTGAGTAATATTGCTGAATTGCTTTCCTTACTTTTCGAAACTCCCTCTTGAGCTTAGTTTGTGGAAGTTAGTGACTGCATGTTTAGTGTTCTCATTCTATTTGTGGATGTCTTGGATGTTAGGATGTCATTTTTGAACCACTTGCCATTTTGCCAAAATTAGTATACTAGAGATTCATATATATGTTAAAAATCAATTGCTACCTTCCACTGTTTTGTTCTATGACACAGTAGAGTGTATGTGTATCCACCCAACAAATTTGCTTGGGTTGTTATGAAGCTTAAAATAAGTGGGAGGAGTCTGAAGGAGGCTACTAAAATAAAACTGTCTTGGGGGTTTAATTGCAACTGAAACACGTAGGGCGACACTAGTGGTCCGCCGGCTTCCCAACCTTTATGAGGCTTAGGGCGTGGGCCGGAGACTGGTTACTTCAGAGTGGGGCTGAAGTTGTGATTATTTCCCCAATTTGGATAAAGCCACTATCTAAAAAAGCAATAAAGAAAGAAAAGCAATGAAAGAAAAGAAGCAATATTTTAATATTCGAACTTTGTTTTCAGTAATCTTTACAGTTAGATAGTTAAGTAAGCAACTCAAAATAAGAGGGAGGTTCTAGCATAACTTGAGCACTATTAAAAATTGAAGTTCCTCCTCCCTCAGGACAAAGCGAAATCCCGGCCAGGACGAGCTGTCTGTCTGTTACTTCCCCTATTAGCTAGAATGTATAAGTGTTTGGGGGATATGAATACACTCTGGCAGTTAGGTTTCAAATCATTTATATCATATGCATGAGTCTATCTTATACTAATTTAAGGGATTCAGTGTCTCATGCCTAATTGTGTGGTTTGTTGATTGACTTGCATTCTTGAACACCATGATAGAATTAAGGACCTGAGCTTTGTCTTCCGATCACCATTGAGTTCTTTATAGAGAGCGATTATTAGATTTGCTTGAGGACAAGCAAGCATTTAAGTGTGGGGGTGATTTGATGTGTTGTATTTTCGACACACTTTTTCTCGCTATAAACTATATTTTTGTTTGTAGAAATGTATTCAAATTTAGGATTTTAAGTACATGTTTGCTTCTCTTGCCCCTCTGGGCCGTGTTATGTTGGTTGGTATATTCTTGGTACATTTCAGGTGTCGACGTTCAGAGATGAACCAACACATGACGGGGAGGCCAACTCAAAATGTTCGACTTGGGAAGAAAACGTCAATGTTTAGTATTTTGAGTATACCTCTTCGCTCGAAAGTCCAATTGATGCAAGGTCAGCGGCGTTGGAAAGATTATTTTATTGTATGTTGACGCCATTGTCAAATTTTGTATACTTAAGGAACACGACCGTGTCCTTTTCTCTAGACAGCAACCCGATAGGGCCTGTTGGGAGGAACACGCCCGTGTCCTTTAGGAACACACCGTGTTCTTCAAGGACACGATGTTTCCCTTCTTCAGATTGGATTTTTCCAGGCTTTTCCTTCTCCAACTTGGTCCAGAAGCCTATAAATACCCTGAGAACCCCTATGGACGAGATATACTTCATGATATTCATATTTTTGAGCTCTTAGAGAGATAGAGAGTTAGGGTTCCAGAGAGACGATTCATGCAATAGGATCAACCACAATTGGCGAAGGGACAATCATCAAGATGAAGATTGGGCTTTCCAAGAGGAACATGTCGTCTTCTCTGGTTTTTCTTCTATTCTCTTGTAATTTATCTTCCGAAACCATGAGCTGCTACACCTTTTGTGTTGTTGGGATTAGATGATACTTTAGCGTAGCTTTTGAATGGATGATGGGTTTCTAAACCTTTGATATTGCTATCGACGTTATTCAGGATTATCGTGTGTTCTTGTGAAACCTAATTTCATATTCATTCTCATATGATCATATTGATTAAATCATCGTCATTGATTTGTGGGTCCGAGAGGTACGTAGATTGATAGGTCACTTAGGAAGAACTCTAGGTTAGTCGTTAGCTCGAGAGAGGAGCATTTAATCTAGGCTTTTTGCATCATTTATCATTTTGACATTTCATCGACCACCTTTAATGCGTTCTGCTTGGTTGTAGATTAGCTCGAGAGAGGAGTCTACGGTTGAGCGAAATAGATCCTAAGAGGCGCGAGAGTGATCTAATACTATCGTAGGAAATAACCAAGCCATTATAACTTGAATAATTGAGATTGAATATCGTTCATCCATGCATGTCTAGCTATTATGGATTCGCATCCGAACAACCTTCATCCAATGTTTGAAACTCGATTTCTTGCATTTTGATTTGTTTTATTTTAGTCATTAGTTGATAGTTTGTTACACCAACATAAAAACAACCAACCAGTGACTATTACTTGGTTTATTTAGCATAATCAAGTTGAGCAATAGCGTTGGAAAGACCCTAGGGAAATAAACGATTCCATTAGTTCATTCTAGTGGGTATTTGATTAGCGGGGTAATCCCTTCTTTAGTACCCCTTTACCCCCGGACACTTTTACTATATAAGGAAGGAAGCTTTTTGGGAGAAACACACAAAAAAACACACATCTATCCTAGCTTACAAGATTCTAAGTTACTCTAGTTTCTAAAGCCTAAGAACTCGAGTGTAGACGGTCTTATCCTCGGTAGGGATTTCCTCATACCCAAGGCTTGTAGGGTGGAAATAATCTTTTCGAAAAGTGGTGCCCACAATTCCTTCTTGATCCTAGATCTCTTTACTTATTCAAGATCAAAGCATTGCTGCCCGAAACCTCCCAAATTAACAATCAAAAAGAGTATTTGCCATGTCCAAGGTTGCAGTAATCAAGGAGATGAAAACATCATTCGGCAAGCTTGAGAAGTTTGAATGTGGGGATTTTTGCTGGTGGAAAAAGAAGATGCACTTCCTTCTCACCACGTTAAAGGTTAGGTATGTTCTCTCTACCACCATATCCCCCGAAAGCTGAAGAGGAGACAAACGAACAGAAGGAGGAAAGGGTGCAGAAGCAATTGAAGTGGGACAATGACGACTACATATGTCGTGGCCATATTCTGAATGACATGGCAGATTCGTTGTTCGATATCTATCAAAACTATGAATCGGCCCACAAAGTTGTGGGATGCGTTAGAGTCAAAGTATTTGGCTAAGGATGCTTCGAGCATGAAGTTCCTGGTTAGTAATTTCTTAAATTACAAGATGGTCAAGACAAGACAGATCATGGAGTAATACAATGAGATGCTTCGAATTTTGGGACAGTTTTCCCAACATGATATGAAGATGGACGAGGTCATCTTGGTGTTGTATATAATCGACAAGCTTCCTCATTCATGGAAGGACTTTAAGCACACGCTTAAGCATGGGAAGGAGGAACTGTCCCTAATCCAACTTGGAAGCCACTTGTAGATAGAGGAGTCTCTACGGGTGCAAGAAGGTGGGAAACCAAGGGATTTTTCATCTGTTCATATGACAGAAGAAGGAGAGCCATTTGCTTGACGCAAGGGGAAGAAGCGCCCCTGGAACTGTACCAAATGAGACCCTAACAAGAAAATCAAAGTTTCTTATTTGATGTGTGGGAAGGCGAGTCACTTCAAACATGAATGTCCAACCAAGAAGGGTCAGAATCACAACAACAAGCAAAGATCAGAAGCTTGGATCAAAAGATGAAGGTGCTTCCACTTCTAAAGGTCGGTTCTTGAACTTTGATTTAGATATTGATGTGAATTTTGTATCACTATATAATAAGCATTCTATATGCAGGATGACGAAGTGGCATGGTGGATTGACTCGAGTGCCAACAAACATGTATGCAAGGATCGTCACTGGTTCAAAACATATAAGGCATCAGATGACGATGTTGTTCTTCACATGGGCAACGAGTCAACAACCCCCATTGTTCGACGTGGATCGGTGGAGTTGGAGCTTAGTTCTGGAAAATTCCTAGACCTTAGATATGTCCTTTACGTCCTTAAGACTAGGAAGAACTTGGTGTCAGGTAGTATGCTTAATAGATAAGGTTACAAACAAGTGTACATGTCTAATATATATGTATTATCTAAGGGTGGTGTGTTTGTAGCCTTTGGATATTATAACAATAGCATGTTTATGCTGAATATTAATAATATTACTATTAATGGTTATGCTTACATGGTTGGTTCCTCTGACTTTTCATTGTGGCATGCTTGGTTAGGAAACATTAACTATAAACGTCTAACATATATGTCGAGAGAAGGGTTGCTTCCCTCTTTTGATGTCAATGCTGAAAGATGTCAAAGTTATACGCTCACAAAGATTACACATCAACCTTTAACTAATATCCAATGAAAATCAATGATGCTTGAGTTGATACACAGCGATCTGTGTGACTTGCATATCACTCCGACTATCAGAGGAAAGAAGTATGTCATCAACTTCATTGATGACTACTATCGGTTTTGTTATGCTTACTTGTTGCATTCAAAGGATGAAGCCCGTGATAAATTTTGTGTGTTCAAAATGGAAATTGAATTGCAACAATGTGTCTCAATCAAAGTGTTTCGAACTGATCAGATAGGGGATTTATATGATCAAATGTACTTACAAAGTGTGGGAATGATTCATGAAACCACTACTCCATACACACCACAGCAAAATGGTGTGGCCGAGAGGAAGAATCATACTCTAAAGGAGATGGTAAAGTCAATGTTATCATACTCAGGTTTGAGTAACGGATTTTAAGGTAAAGCCATGCTTATGGCTTGTTATTTACTAAATCGAGTTCCAAATAGTAGAAACAAGACTACCTCATACGAATTGTGGCATAAGGGTAAACCAAACTCGAGTTATCTTCGAGTTTTGGGTTGTAGAGCTGTTGTGAAGCTCACAGATCCTAAATGGAAGACGTTAAGGGAATAAGGCATTGATTGCATCTTTGTTGGATATGCTGAGAATTCATAGGCATACAAGTTCTATGTCATAGAACCTAACGATGCACACTTAGTGCATTCAGTAATTGAGTCTGGGGATGCCATCTTCGAAGAAAATTGATTTTCGTCGATCCAAAGACCAAAGGTTTTGATACCAACATCAAGTGATCTTGTGCCTGTCCCTATGGACGAGCAGACTCTGCCTCGTAGGAGCTAGAGCCTAGCCTTGAAGAGTCCATTGAATACCAACTTCAACGTTTCTGAGGGGTCCAGAATGGAACTAGGATTATAATACTTGTACTGCTACAATATTGACGATGGCCCTTGTGCATTTGAAGAGGCTATGAGGTCGCAAGATGCTGCCTTTTGGAAGAAAGCAGTCGATGAGGAAAAATATTCTATCATGGTAAATAACACTTGGATATTAACGGATCCCCTATTGGGATGTAAACCGTTATGAATCAAGTGGATCTTCAAGAAGAAGATGAAGTCGATGGTTCCATCAACAGGTTTAAAGCTCGGTTGGTGATTCATGGCCTTAACCAACGGTATGGGATTGATTACTTCAATACATATGCTTTAGTGGCTCGGATCTCGACTATTAGGTTGTTAATAGGTCTAGCATATATTAATATCCTAGTGATCCATCAAATGGATGTCAAGACAACAGTCTTGAATAGAGATCTCGATGAAGAGGTGTACATGAAACAACCGTAAGGTTTTATTATGCCTGTGAATGACCATAAGGTGTGCAAGCTAATCAAATACTTGTATAGGCTTAAGCAAGCACCAAAACAGTGGCATCAGAAGTTTGATGATATTTTCTTGTCAAGTGGATTTTGTTTAAATTAGGTATACAAGTGTGTATGTACGAAATTTGATAAATTCGATAAATGAGTCATCATTTGTTTGTATGTGGATGACATGCTCATCTTTTGAACTAATCAGGAGCAAGTTGACAGTACTAAAGAGTTCCTATCATCAAAGTTTTCCATGAAGGACATGGGGGAGGCAGATGTGATTCTTGGGATTAGAATCAAATGAAATGGTAAGGAAATTTTGTGGAATCAATGTCACTACATTTAGAAGGTGCTTACTAAGTATGATAGTAACGGATGTCGAGAATTGAGAATTCCATTTGACCCTAGTATGAAGTTAATGCCCAACACAGGGGTGGCTATATCTCAACTCGAGTACTCACATGTGCTTGGTTGTTTGATGTATGCAATGATAAGCACAAGGCCTGACATCGCTTATGTTGTTGGTAAGTTGAGTAGATATACAAGTCGTCCTAGTACTCATCACTGTCATCAATTAGGCAAGTAATTGGTTACCTTAAAGGAACCTTGGATTATAGTTTAACGTATAATGGCTACCCTTAGGTTATAGAAGGGTATTCAGATGCAAGTTGGATAGCCAATATAGAGGATCACACCTCTACTACTGGATGGATATTCCTACTTGGGGGAGGAGCGATTTCGTGGGCTTCCAAGAAGCAAATTGGCATCACCACTTCAACTATGGAATATGAATTCATAGTATTAGCGGTTGTCGGTAAGGAGGCAGAATGGCTAAGGGACCTAGTCTATGAGATTCCGTTATGGCCAAGACCTATCTCACCATATTCTATCTTATGCGATAGCAATGCTACCGTGGCTAGGGAATATAGCCAAGTCTATAATGACAAGTCTCATCATTTAGGGGTGAGGCATAGTGTTGTCCGTGAACTGATCACTCATGGGACAACCACTATGCACTATGTTCGATCTGAGGAAAAGCTAGCTGATCACTTGAGAAAGGGATTATCTAGAAATTTTGTTGTCAAATTAGCAGGAGGGGTGGGTGATGAATGGATTTTACTTGTTATCAAAATAAACCGGTTAATGAATTAACCGAGTCGAATCTCCCTAGGGTCTCTTTAAGTATATTACTCAAAGTTGTAATTAGTACTAATCGAAATATCAATGAATGTGGTTTAGGTGCAACGAGGATCAATCAAATAGTCAAAAAGAAAGATGAAAATTGCTTTAAAGTAAAAGGGGTGCAAGAATGCACGATAAGAGTTTAGACAATCAAAGATGAAACTGTTTAGATGTCGAATCCCCCTAGGCAATTCTAATTCATAAATCACAGACAAATTCCACGATTTAAACAAAGCAGGATAGATGTATTACACTGTCGCAATTCTTCTCTAATCAAATCACGCCCTTCTGGATCTGCTAATTTTCTACCAATCTAGTATTCTAGTACGCTCTTTCGAGACATTGTTGTGGACCTTGCGGCCCAACTGAAGTTCAGGTGACGAGAGTGTGCTTCGGTTAGATGGATCCATCGGTGTCATGGGCCTCCGTTACATTTAAGTAAGGGGGAGCTATTAGGACTTCTCCCTAATTACACAAATGGTTGCAGAGAGAGAGAAAGAGAGAGAGAGAGAGAGAGAGAGAGAGAGAGAGAGAGAGAGGAGAGCGAGGGAGAGAGGGGGAGAGAGAAGAAAAGAGCGAGGGAGAGGGGGGGGAGAGAGATGAAGAGGGGGAGAGGAATAGAGAGAGATAGAGGGAAGTGTTAATGGCGACACAGCTTGATCCATTAAGGAAGAGGCTCGGTTTTACTCGCTGATCGAAGGTTAGAGGGATAGCACCATTCTTTGATTGGTTTCGACCACCGGATGAAGGAAAAAGTTGGACACCCCGATTCCGGGTTAATTATTGATTTTGGTTTAGTTCTGCCACTATGAATTCCGAGAAAGGTCATTGTTGAATGATCAGCCACGGGCGTGGTCGTCTGGTAGACCATAACCGTGATCAACATCTGTCACGATTATGACTGATAGGGAGATCACGACCTTGACTGTTTGTGACCACGAGCATTGTTACCGTTCAGCCGCTACGGACGTGGCCGTAAGTCGGTCATGGGAGTGATGGACCTGTTATATAAATATAGTCGCGACCTATTGCACTCAAAATTACAGAAACCTAAAATTAGAACTCTATGAACGACGATTGACTTCCAGGTAGAGAGGAAGGTCAAGGGGATCGATTCTTCCTCATTTCTCAAATCCTTTGTTTGAATCCTACATAGGAAATCCCGACATGTTTGGGTTTTTGGGTTTTAGGATTTCAATCCTATGATTGATCTCTTCAGGTCATTCGGATCGAGAAACTGAGCTTTATGAAAGTTGCTACATATCATACTCGATGGGGAAAGCAATTTCAGGTGGGGGTTTAGATTGATTTTATGCTTTAGTCATAGAAATATAATTAGGATTCACAAGAATCCAATGATACAAATTCTCAAGACGGTGTCGTGGCATGTGATCCATGGTACCGATGTTATGTGAATGGAGTCGGGCTTTGGGGACAGTATAGTAGCGTGCGATCTACTGTACAGTTGATGTGTTTATAGAGCAGGCTCTGGGGCCGTACAGTTGCATGTTCTACTCTACCGATGATTGTATTTCGAGCATATGCTCTTGGCTATTGACTTTTAATTTATAGCTCATGATTAGGACACGGTTCAAGATTAGCTAAACTATCTCCCGATATACGTTGGTCACCCACCATCGGATTGTGAAATCCCGCAGGATGTTTTACGGCTACGAAATACCCGTCGAGTATGCATATTGGTGCTACTCACATGGTGTCTACTCGGTAGATTTCATGGTCTGATCCACTATGAGCTATGGATACTAGCTAGGGGTGACTAATGATAGGACGATGCCTACAGGGCCACATGGTCACATTATTAGATGTTATAGCTTTCCATGCTAGTTGCTTAGTCGCTCAGTGCTAATCACTGCTCATGTCTCCCTTTCTATGTATGATCAACTGGGACCTCAGGAGCAAATGCCACCTAGGAGAGCAACACAACCGACGCCATCTCGAGCTATCGACTCCGGGAGTCATCGAGAGAGGTACCTTGGAGGACCTCGAGTTATCCCTTTTATGTTTTCAGACGATTTCATGTTTCCTTATGATTTGATAGAATTATATCTGGTTATGGGTTTCCTCCGTTTTGGGATGTTTTTTCATTGTTGTTTAGTACTATATTTTGAGCCTTGAAGCTTTGTTTCTTTCCACCGCGTTGTACTTATGAATTGAGGTTATTAATTGTTGTTTATCTTTATGAATTTCTGGTTATTATCCGATGAGTGAACCCCATGAGTAATGCATTGGTTGAGCTGCATGGTTCGATCGGGTGACCTAGGGGCGGGTTTCACAACTGGTATTAGAGCTCATTTATTCTTGACTTCGTGACTGAACTAGCTGGTACCGAGGCGTCATGAACCTCAAATGGCCAGTGATTATAGTAGCTTAGTAATGAACGATCAGGGTGATAGCTACAACTTGATGTTTAGTGTTAGGTGTCTGTAAGTGATGTTTTGTCTTTTTTTAAACAGGAGAGTCACCACATGTGTGGCGGACAGTACATCACGGGCATGATGAACAGACCACCATGGGTGTGGCTTATTGTAAGTAATAGTCGTGACCTAGTGATGAACACAGGTGTGGTTGGCTGGTAGGTCACGCGCGTGAGGGGGGATGAGAGTCAAGGGCGTGGTCTCATGTAAGTCACGAGCGTGGTAGTGCCAGTCACGGGCGTGACAAAATGTCAGTTACAGGCGCAGTCAATGGTACACCACGTGCATGGTTGATGTTTTGAACAGTTTTTCACGTTTTCTACAAAAAAAAACAGAGATAATTTTTTAATAAAAGGGATGCTAAATCGTACCTTCCTGTATGTAGTCCACACAAGGCTATGGTCGAGATGACAAGGGATCCACCTGTGCTTCGGCTGGATTTTAAGGAGCTGACTCATGTGGGCGCCATCACCTTTAATGAGGAGTTTACAAAGCCACATATGGGAGTTGATTGGCTGAGAGAATTGACAAATGCATTCAGATATTTGTAGCATGCACATGAGCATAGAGTTATGTATGCTACTAACCTGTTAAGGAATACAACGAAGGAGAGGTGGAGAAACCAGTTGGTGGTTGACGATGATGTGTTTGGGCATGACTGGGAGGAGTTCCTAGTTTTGTTCAAGGAGTTCATGCAAGAGTAGTGGTAGAAGAACAAGAGGGCTGAGTACATCAACCTAAGGCAAGGAGATATGAAGGTGATCGATTACCACATCGCCTTCATCAGATTGAGCAGGTGGTACAAGGGATCCCCCAAGCAGAAGATGAATGATATGAAGCAGATGTTTCTGAATGGTCTGAGAGCTAATATTAAAATCGGGGTAACTAGTAGTATTCTGAGTACTGTGGCATATATTAAGGCGGCAACCTTGAGGACCGTACACCTTGAGGGTGTGAGAAATGGAGAGCGACATGCTTGGCAGGAGGAAAAGAAGAGCAAGGTAACTTTGAGTGGGTTGCAGTTGCTACCGAAACCTCAGTGGAGGAGAAACACGTATCACGGTGCCCCTATATATTGGGCTCACACCTCTGCCGTTGTCACTCCGGTGGAGTAGTCGAGGCAGGTCACTGAGATGTCTGACCGCCCACCTTGCCTCGATTGTGGGATACGACACTAGGGAGCATGTTTGAAGAAAGCAAGAGCTTGCTTTTGGTGCGGGTTGTTGGGTCACTTTTCTTGGGAGTGTGTGGGACTGAGTAAGGCTGCATCATCCGAGGTAACGGTATAGCAGGCACGGGCTCTGTTTGGGAGTAGAAGGAGAGGAGGAGGCTCTAAGGCTCGGGTTACGAGAGCTAATGCAGTTCCCTTGGGACAGGGGACGCCACAAGGGAGGATCTCAGAGGCATACAACAGGGTGTATGCTACCAGAGCGGAGTGAAAGGACACTCCGGATACCATCATGGGTCTGGTTGTTCTTTTTTAGAGATCCTTTCATGCTTTGTTCAATACAGGTGCCTCACACTCTTTCATCTCTAATGATGTAGTTTGCTTTTTCCAGTATTTCCTACTAGGATGAGTAGACTTTATAGAGTGAGTACCCCAGTAGGGAAGACTCTAGTGGTAGATTCTTGGGTAGAAGGAGCAGTTCTGCTCTTCGAGGATAAGGAGTTGACAGCGAATCTCATCGTCCTTCCCTTTGATGAGTTTGATGTGATATTGGGGATGGACTGGTTGAAACACCATGGAGACATCGTTGATTGTAAGAAGAAGATGATTAGGTTCTACATACCTGAGTGGGATGATGTAGCCATCACAGGGATTCAGAGGCAGATGCACCACATGCGTTTAATCATTTCTGCCCTGAAGGCAGAGAGGCTAATTAGAAGCGGTTGTGAGGCTTTCTTAGCTCATATCCTCCTTGATGCGGAGGGACATATCAAGGATGTACCAATGGTTCGGGAGTCCCCTGATGTCTTCCCAGTGTCGAGGGTATCATTTGAGTAGGAGATGGCTTTTGATATAGAGTTGGTGTCGGGCACAACACCTATATCTATAGCGCTCTACCGCATGGCGCCGGTAGAGTTGAAGACGATCAAGGAGCAGTTCTAGAAGCTGTTGGAGAAGGGTTTCATCCACCCTAATGTGTCACCTTAGGTGTACCGATGTTGTTTGTAAAAAAATAAGGATGGATCTTTGCGGATGTGCATAGATTACATGAGGCTAAATCAGGTAAATGTAAAGAATATATACCCTCTTCAGCGCATCGATGACCTGTTCGATCAACTTTAGGGGGCAACCGTGTTCTCAAAGATTGATATGAGATTGGAGTATCACCAGTTGAAGGTTGCAGAGGAAGCTGTACCTAAGACGGATTTTGGAACAAGGTATGGCCACTATGAGTTCGTAGTGATGTCGTTCGGGTTGACAAATCTCCCTACAGCTTTCATGGCGATGATGAACAAGGTGTTCCATGGGTACTTGGACAAATTTTTCATAGTATTCATTGATGAAATCTTGGTCTATCCCAAGACGGAGGAGGACATGTAGAGCACTTGAGAGCTGTTTTGGTTATCTTGAGGAGAGAGCGTTTGTTTCCCAAGTTCACTAACTGCGAGTTCTGGCTGAGGGAGGTGTTATTTTTTGGTCACCTGATTAGTGGTCGGGACATCAAGGTGGACCTGAAGAAAGTAGAAGCGGTAGTGAATTGGTCACCGCCTGAGAGCGTGGCCGAGGTGAGGATCTTCCTAGGTATGGCAGGGTATTACAGGAAGTTTGTAAAGGGGTTCTCTAAGATAGCAAGACCACTCCACAAGCTGACCAGGAAGGACATGCCTTTTGTTTGGAGTAAGGGCCTGTCATGAAAGTTTCGATGAGTTGGGGAGGAGGCTTACTATCGCGCTAGTACTTATCCTACCAGTAGCTGGGGGCGAGTATGTGGTGTGCAGTGATGCCTCGCATTTGGGGTTTGGCTGTGTTCTGATGTAGGATGATAGAGTGGTGGCTTATGCATCTCGCTAGTTGAAGGTGCATGAAGTGAACTACCCAATTCACGATCTGGAGCTGGCAACAGTGGTTTTCACTCTGAAGTTATGGAGGAACTACTTGTATGATGATACCTTTAGGATCAAGATTAATCACAAGAGTCTCAAATACTCGATGGAGCAGAAGGAGTTAAATAGTAGGTAGAGGGCTGCTCAAGGACCATGACTATGTGATAGACCATAACCCAAGAAAGGCCAATGTGGTGGGTGACGCCTTGAGCAGGAAGGAGAGGTTGACCGTAGTCGAGATGAGGAGCATGGGTGCTGAGTTGGAGATCAATTTAGTAAAAGGGTTACTAGTGAGATTGGTAGTACGATCCCTGTTGATGGATCGAATTATGGAGGCTCAGGCAGAAGACGAGCTGATTTTGGAGGCTCATCAGCTGATGTCGGGTGGCAAGGCTACACCTTAACTTGGAAGGATGGAGTGATGCTCTTCCAAGAAAGGGTGAATGTGCCTCCTAGGCACAAGCTGAGAGATGACATTTTGGATGAGGCACATTCGTCTGCATATGCTATGCACCCAGGGGAGACAAAGATGTACAGAACACTTCGCCCTCACTACTAATGGCTTGGCATGAAGAAGCAGGTGATTCAGCATGTGGCTAGTTGTTTGGTATGTCAGAAGGTGAATTTTGACCATCAGAGATCAGGAGGGTTTCTTCATCCCCTCCTTATACCATTGTGGAAGTTTGGGGATATCATGATGGACTTTATTGGTGGTTTTCCCTTGATCAATAGGAAGGATGCAGTTTGGGTATAGTGGACCCACTGACCAAGGGGCCTCATTTCATTTCCATTTGGTTCAACCCCGATGTGGAAGAGCTGGCAAAGTTATATGTGGAGCACATTGTGAAGTTGAACGGAGTGCCCAAGACGATTGTATCTGATTGGGACCCTAGTTTCAATTCACATTTCCGGAAGGGCTTACATGCAGCCTTGGGGACAAAGCTGAATTTCTCTATAGCTTATCACCCTCAAACAGATGGTCAGTGTGAGCAGACCATTCTGACATTGGAGAAGCTACTTCACCCAGGTTGAAGGTTCTGTCGATGGTGGAGTTCGCTTATAATAACTCCTACCATCACAACATAGGGATAGCTCCATTTGAGGCCATGAATGGAAGGAAGTGCTAGACCCCTCTCACCTAGGATGGGGAGGGGGAGAAGTTACTGACTGGACCTCAGATAGTTCACGAAACGGCCTTACGAGTTAGAGTGATCCGAGCATAGTTGGGTGTCGCTCAAAATCGGCTGAAGCAGTATGCTGACACGCAGGTTAGAGAGATTAACTTCAAGGAGGGGGATAAGGTCTTCCTTCGTGTATCTCCTTGGAAGAGGGTGACGTAGTTTGACAGGAAGGGGAAGTTGGCTCCCAGTTCATTGGTCCTTATGATATCATTCGGAGGATAGGACCAGACTATGAGTTGGCTTTAGTTGCTGAATTGGATCGGATACATAATGTATTCTGTGTGGGCGTACTTCGGACTTACATTGCTTGATCGAATTAGGTGATCCAGACATATGAGATTCAGTTGGAGAGGGACCTCACCTTCGTGGAGCAACCAGCTCAGATTTTGGACAGGAAGGTCCGCAAGCTGAGGAGCAAAGAGATGCCAATGCTAAAGGTGATTTGGCAAAATTAGCATGTCGAGGCTGCGACATGGGAAACCGAGGCTAGCATGTCGGAACGCTACCCGAAGCTTGTGGAGGATTACCTAGTAGGTAATTTCTTTTCCCGTGTTCAGTTTTCGCATTCAGGTTTGGTACGAAACCTTTTGTTGGAGGGGAGAGTTGTGCCACCCCGATTCCGGGTTAATAATTGTTTTTGGGTCCTGTGAATTCTGAGAAGTGTCGTTGTTGAATTATCAGCCATGGGCGTGACTAATAGTCTGTCATGGGCGTGGTCGTCAGGAAGACCACGGTCGTTGTCAGCATCTGTCACGATCATGACTGGTAGGGAGATCAGGATCGTGACTGTCTGTGGCCACGAGCGTTTTTGCCGTTCAGCCACGCCTGTGGTCGTAAGTCGGCCACGGGCGTGGTGGAACTGTTCTTTAAACAGAGTCGTGACCTGTTGCACTCATAATTACAAAACCTAAATTAGAACTCTCTGACGAATGGAGATTGACTTCCAAGCAGAGAGGAAGGTCAAGGGGATCGATTCTTCCTCATTTCTCAAATTCTTTGTTTGAAGCCTAGGTAGGAAATCCTAACAGGTTTGGGTTTTGGGGTTTTGGAATTTCAGTCCTATGATTGATAATTTATGTCAGACGGATTGGGAGACTGAGCTTAAGGAAAGTTCCTATAGACCAGACTCGACTGGGAAATCACTTTCAGGTGGGGGTTCAGATTGCATTTCTATTTTAAGCTTTTAACTGTAATTAGGATTGAAAGGAATCTGATGAACGGATTCTCATGATGGTGTAATGGTGTGCGATACATGGTACTGATGTTGTGTGAATGGAGCCGGGCTCCGGGGACTGTGCTGTGGCATGCGATCTACTGTACGGTTGATGTGTTATAGAGCAAGGGTATGAGGGACTGTGTAGTAGCATGTTCTATTGTACCAGCGATTGTATTTCAAGCATATGCTCTTGGCGCTTGAACTGTGGTTCATAGTTCATAACTAGGACAGGATTTAGGATTAGCCAGAGCCACCCTTGGATTGCGAAATCCCTCAGGATGTTCTACGGCTACGGAATACCTGTCGAGGATGCCTATTGGTACTACTCACATGGTGCCTACGGTCTACTAGGTAGTTTTCATGGTCTGATCTACTATGAGCTATCGATACTAGCTAGGGTTGACTGATGATAGGATGATCATTATTAGATGTTATAGCTTTCCATGCTAGTTGCTTAGTCATTCAGTGCTTATTACTAACCCTGTCTCTCTTTCTATGTATGATCAACTTGGGACCTCAGGAGCAAATTCCGCCTAGAAGAGCAAGATAGCCATCTCGAGCTAGCGACTCCGAGAGTCATCGAGAGAAGTACCTTGAAGGACCTCAAGTTATCCCTTTTATGTTTTCAGACGATTATGTTTCCTTATGATTTGACAGACTTATCTCAGGTTATGGGTTTCCTCCATTTTGATTGAGTGGTTATTTATGTCATGTTATTATTTTGATGTCGTGCAAGTTGTGCCTCTGATATAACTATAAGATTAGACTAGTGATAACGTTAGCAATATGATAAGGTTAGACTGACGTTAATGTTAGATGATGATAAGATTAGACATGACCAGTGATAAAATATAAGAACATATCACCTTGATTAGTAAGACCATCCACATCAACACAATTCATCTTCATTTGCAAAAATAGTCCCCATTTCCACCTTATCATCTTTTGCAATTTCACATACTTTAGTTTTATATTAGTCACATCCATGCAATCCAAATCCAATTGCAAAAGTGGGACCAACATATATAAATAGTCATATCTTCTTCACATTAATTCAAATGTAATTAAAAATTGGACCCAAATGAATTTTAAAATATTTTATGAAAGGAGTTATTCCCAAAAGAGATTATCATCTTAACTTGCAACAAGTGCAAATTTACACTTAAAGTTATCCTCTCTCATCCATGATATTCTCGTTTGAATTGCAATAGTGTGCCCCACATAGGCTTCATGTCACTTTGCAAGTGAAAAAATCCCATTGATGTGGATGCTCGAATAGGTGGATTAAAACATGAAACTCACTAGCTAGACCCCGCCTCCATGATTTTTGTTCTATGCCTACCATGATTTTTGGGCTTGTTTTGCATATCATGATTTACGGGACACAGTCTTACCCTCCATGATTTATGATACTGTCTGATGGATATGTACTCATACATCTCCATGATTTTAGCGCTAGGGCGGCGAACTAGTTAGTTGAGTTGGGAGACGCCCCACAAAAAAAGGTTACCTTAGATAAGGTTAAGAACAGTACAAGAATTAAGTTATATAATATAACTTCCTCGAACATCTTAACATATATTAAAGTAATCCATAAAATTGAGTTTGTCACATAAACTTCTACCCTTCTCTTAAATTTCCACATCATCACTTATTTTTTAACTCAAAGTTTAAATATCATCTCTCCTCCTATTAAAGGCTCTCATATTAATTATATCTCTTTAACTAAATCAATATTTCAATTTTATACACAAAACCCAATATAAATATGATATGATATATAATATGATTTTTAAAATTTATAATAATTTCATATTAAATTAAATATAAAATATAATTATTCCATGATTGTTAAAAAGAAGCAAAAAAATTTAGGCCTAATGTTGAATATAATTTTGCTATGCGGTTTGCGTGATTTTGTAATATTCATTAGAAATTGATCATTTATCAAGTATTTTTTATTTTTGAAAATAATGATTACTAATATATCCTTCTATCACAAAAATGACAATAAAATTTTTTAATTGGATTGATATAAAATCAAGAATGTAAATTAAGGTGCAAACATACAGGATTGACAATTAAAATTTTCGCCAACAATTTTTGTACTTTGAATATTATATTTTGAAATTAGCTCTTCATGGACCATGGTTTCTTATTCTATGAATGTTGGGCTAATTTTATTCCAGAAGGTGGGTTGCGCAGGTCACGGGTAAGATAAGTTGAGTTACAGATTTGTCGAGCCGTAAATTTTTTGGGTTAGGGTTTGTTGGGTCACATGTTTATTGGGTTGTAGGTCATCGGATTGTGAGTCCATCAGGGTCGTGTGTTTATCAGGTTGTGAGCCCATTGGGTCTTGGGTTGGGTGGGTCACTGAATTGACATGGGTTGCCCATCATGCAAAAATAAATCTACTAACTATATAATATATGTAGGGCTAACAATTAAATTTTGTATAGAATGCTTCTTTTTGTACTAAAAGTATTATATTTTTAAACTAATTATTTGTGGTCTCTTATTCTAAGAAGTTTTAGCTAAATAAATATTATTTTTTAATCAACTATTTGTGGTCTCTTATTCTAAGAAGTCATAGCTAAATTTAGTGTAGATGCCTTAAACCTATCAAATGCGTGGGGTGTCCGGATCATGAGTCAAGTTAATTAGTCTAGTTGCGGATTTGTTTGAGTCCCGCATTTTTTGGGTCATTGGTTCATTAGGTAGTAGATTTCTCGGGTTGCAGGTGCATAAGGTCGTGGGTTTATCAAGTTGCACTTTCATCAAATCTTAAGTTTGCCATGTCACAGATTGCCCGTCGTGTCACAATGAAATTTATAAGCAATGATAGGATTATCAGTTTAAAATCAACTATAGAAAATAAATATAGGCCCATGAGTAACGGAAAAGATGAATATCACCTTGAATTTGAATATGTAACTTAACCGTTAACCGTTAAATGTTTTAGCTAAAAAAGCAGTATAAATTATTCGGCCAATTGGCCAGGCACTGAGCTAGTGGTGATTAGGATATAACAAGTTACAAGAACCATGATACTATAATTTATAATGCACCTAACATGATTAACTTTAGCTTTCAATCTTTCACGATGAGTTATTGTTGATGATTTCTTATTGGTGATTAATTACTTGTTATGTTAAGTTCTTATTTATGATATGATTACATAAAGAGGACTACTTCATGTAATATGTCTACTTCGTTAGTATTGATGATTCTATGTACAATAATGTGTTATCATTTTTCCTATGTTCTATTTTGAGACTCAGATTATTTGTCTAAATGATTAAGTTATGATACATTGTGGTTAGGTAACTAGAAAATATGCCTTTAAGTCTAGATGATTAATTAATTGTATAATAATATGAACCCATTTAGCTAAACCTTTGATTTAGGTTGTCGGGTTATCATCTTGGATCACTAGTGACCTGTTATTAGCTAGTTTGGGTCACTAGAGACCCTTATGATAGTACTGGACCATTGGAGATCGACTGTGTTAGTTTAAGTCCGATAAATGGATGGTAGTTATGATACCTAGCTAGATGAGTGATGCTAGTAGAACTAGGCAACCTAGTAGTGGTTGCATAGTAAATAAAGTGGATGTTAGCCTTTTGTGATAAGATGAAGTTTGAATAACACGTTAGTAATTCATTTATTATGAGTAGAGCGTGAAAGACTATCCCCAACTACCCACCATAGTGTTTGGAAGTTGATGTAGGAGCAGAGTGGAGCTTATTTGAGAAGTGACGATGTTGACTTGATTTTAAAACATATATTTTAGAATTTATCTGTTGAGACTTGTTTTCAATCTTTATGAGCATTTACTAGTAGTTAGTTATTTATTAATAATTTCTACCCTATTTCTCCAGCATGAAGAGAAAATCAAAGGTGGATTGGTAATTGGAAAGGACAATGCTACGCATATTGTAGCATTTGTTGTGCCATCTAGTCTTAATACAAAACTGGCTATGGCAACAACCACTGGAAACTCCAGAGGCTATACTCAGGCAGGAAAGAAGTTATGCAGATATTGCAAAAAGGAAGGGCATATACTGGATAAATATAGAAAGTTAAAGTGGAAGAAGCAGCAGGAACATAATGCTCAGAATGCAGGGAACATAGCACCTCCAGCTCGATTTGTAGGAGCAATTGATCAGCATGTAACGCCTACAATAGCAGCTGCTCTCTCTTTGACAAATGTTGAACTAGCTCAACTTAAGCAATTGCTGCAATCTGTTCAGCAGTCCAAAGCCTCCATATCAGGATCGAAGAATCCAGCTCTTCCTAATGACTCACGTAAGTTCACTCTATCTACTGGTTCTTGTCTTGATTTAGCTGACTTGTGAATTTTTGGATAATGGAGCTTCTGACCATATAACTTGTTCCCTGAAGCACTTCATTACCTACAAACCTATCATAGGAGTCAAGGTTTACCTTCCTGATTCCTCTCCCATGTCAGTCAGTCATGTAGGTAGTGTCGGACTGCCACATGGTCAAATAATTCATAATATTTTGTGTGTGCCAACGTTTCAATTTAATCTAGTTTATGTTAGTAAATTGACTTCACATCTACATGTTTTCTTAATTTTTCACTCAAACAAATGTCATCTTCGGGATCTTAACAGCAAGACAATTGGTTTAGCCACTCAGACTAGAGGATCATATCACATTCAACCTACCAATAAACACATCCCATCTTCACAATCCTTTCAGCCTTCTCAATACATACCTCAAGTAGCTGTTAGTCACAATTTTCATCCAGAAGAAATCAGTCTCTGGCATTGGCGGATGGGACAACCCAATGCTGAGAAACTCAAACTTTTAAGTGGTCATGATAATAACATTGTTCCTGAAACTCCTAGTCATTGTTCTATTTGTCATTTCTCAAAACACAAACATCTTCCTTTCTATAGCAGTCAAACTAATGTTCTCTCTGTCTTTGATCTCATTCATGTTGACATTTGGGGTCCCTTATCCACTAAATCACACGATGGATACCTATATTTTCTTACGATTGTTGATGATTATTCTCGTGGAGTCTGGATTTATTTGATGAAATACAAATCTGAAATGAGAGTCTTGTTGCAATCTTTCTGCAACATGATACATACTCAGTTCAAGACTAAAGTTAAAATGATAAGGAGAGACCAAGGAAAAGAGACCAAGGAAAAGAGTCAGCAATTTTACTTTCTCCTAATCATGTTGACATTGCTGCTCCACACCCTCCTTCCCATGAATTATCCTCTCCTACTCCCACCATTACCTTTAGTTCTTCCAGCCCTTCAGTGTTAGTAGCTCCAGAAACAATTTCACATGTCACTAATCGTTCATCCCAGTTGCAGGGTTCGCTTTCTGATAGTAAGGATGAGATGGAATCTGAAGATCCTGAAATTCATCCAAAAGAGGAGGGAATGCAGTCTGTTCTGCTGGATGTCAGGCATTTCACTAGGACAAGACGTCCACCTATACGTCTACACGACTATCATTTGAATGCCCGTGTTACTAAACACTCTCTTGCATCAGTGGTCTCATATAATAATCTTCCTGACACTTTTAGAATCTTTGCCTTGAATTTTATGGTCCAACATGAACCACGAAACTTTAAAGAGGCTATGCTTGATCCACAATGGAATTTCGCTATACAAAATGAACTTGGTGCTCTTAATGAAAATCATACTTGGGATATAGTCCCGGATTCAGAAGCTTTCCATAAACTTGGAACGAAATGGGTCTTCAAACTGAAGTTAAAGTCAGATGGAAGTGTAGAACGACACAAGGAATGATTGGTTACATAGGATTTTGATCAAATTCATGGGGTCAATTTTGTAGACACGTTTTCACCAATGGCTAAGATCAATACAGTGAAGACTTTACTTGCTATGGCAGTAGCTCAAAATCTTCACTTGGAGCAGATGGATGTGTCTAATGCATTCTTACATGGAGACCTTAATGAGGAAATCTACTTGAAGATACCAGCAGGATTGGAAGCTCCACCATGTACTTGTCTTAAACTTAGAAAGTCCATATATGGATTAAAACAAGCTAGCAGGCAGTGGTTTGCTAAGCTCACTAATGCACTATTGCAACATGGATTTAGATAGACTAATTTAGACTATTCACTATTTGTAAAAGATGCTGGACATTCAAAGGTAATATTACTGGTCTATGTTGATGATATCATCCTTGCTAGAAAGGATCTGTCAAAGATTAAGGAAGTGAAAAAGTATCTACATAAACAGTTCAAAATTAAGGATCTGGGTGAACTCGGATATTTTTTAGGCCTTGAGATAGCCTGTTCAAGGGAAGGGATTGTAATGAATCAGAGGAAATATTACGTTGAACTGATCACCGATACAGGGTTTTTAGAAGCTAAAGGGAGTAAAAGTCCTATGGAGGTGAATTTGAGATTGAGCATGAAACAAAGAGAACCTTATGCAGATCCCTCAGTATACATAAATCTAGTGGGAATTTTACATTATCTTACAATAACAAGGCCAGATATAACTTTTGTTGTTCAACAACTTAGCCAATTTCAGAATGATCCTCACAGTACACATCTGGAACCTGCTCAGCATGGGCTGAGGTATTAAAAACATCTCCAGCATAGGGATTGATATATAAATCAGAGAATGAACTGAGTTTGACTGGTTATTGTGATTCTGACTGGGCTGCGTGTCCGGATACCAGGAAGTCTCTCTGGTTATTGTACTTATCTTGGGAATTCGTTGATAACTTGGAGCTCTAAGAAATAGGGGACCGTTTCTAGATCATCACCTGAAGCTAAGTATAGATCCTTGGCACATTTAGTGTGTGCACTACAATGGATATCATAGTTAATGAAGGAACTGGGCATTCAAGTCCCTATGTCCGTGCAGGTACATTGTGACAATAAGTCTACTATCTACATAGCAGAGAATCTGTTTTTTCATGAGAAGACTAAGCATATTGAGATTGACTGTCATGTAATGAAGAAGGATCAAATCATGGATGATCATGTTGAAGCATATTGGAACCGAGATTCAGCCTGCATACCTCTTTACCAAAGCCCTCCATCGTACTCGTCTGAAGATGCTTCTGGGCAAGTTGGGAGTTTACGATGTATACTCTCCAACTTGTGGGAGGGTATTGAATGAAGTGAAGAACTAACGGAATTACCAAGAGACCGTCAGTCAACACCAATGGAAGAAGGACTCACAAAGATTGAAACGGAGCTTTTTTATTTTCCATCTATTTCATTGAGTTGGTGTATGAACTAATGACACGTGTTTTACCTGCTTTGTAATTCTGTTTTTACTGTTCTTGTTACCATTGGGGTTAGTATAAATACCCAACCGGCTGAATAAACCAATATACAGCTTTTCAGAGCTTGAAATCGATTTCTTCCTTCTCTTCATTTTCTCCAGAATTCGATCGATCTCCGATCAATTTGTTATCATAATTTGTTATTGTTTATGAAGTTAAGTGTGTTTTTTTCGCAACCGACCTGAAAAAACTTATTAGCTCATGAATGTTAGTTGTACTTTACAAAGTTGTATTGGGTAGTAATTGTCGAAATTGTATATGCTTCGCAAGGACTTTGCTGTTTGTCCACGCCTCTCTGTACATATTGCATTGCGTAGTCTTTATGAATGCAGGGTAATCATATGGGTATTAGATTTAATCTTCTCTGTCTTCTTCATTACATTAGTCATATCCAAAGAAAATTGACTAATATCGACGAACGTGACAGGAAACGAACAAATATCAATGCTACTCAAGATCTTCAGCTCAACCTAGACAGGAAACCACCAAATATCGATGAATGTGAGTGGGATATGTTTTGCAAATATAGGACGGGAAAGCCAACTCTAGTAAGTTTTACATTTGTACTTATATTTGATATAATGATATTTATTATTGTCATTTGTTAATTACTAGCAGTTTTATAGGCGGCATCTGCAAAGGAACAACGAAAACCGTTCTAACCAAGACATCTATCATATGAAAGGGTCAAAATCTTTCAACATAATTTGTGAAGAGATGGTAAGTAAGCATCTCATCAATCGTCTTTATATTATGTTCAAAAAGTCATGAGAAGTTAACTTATATTGATTGTGGAACGTATAATGTAGAAGAAAGCAAAAGGAGAAGAAGTAGGAAGATCTGAGCTCTTTCTCAAGTGTTATGAAAGAGAAGGTGAAACCTATGTTACTAGAGACTTTTGTGTAAGTTGCATGTAAATTTTTATTGTATTTTGACCTTTTGTTGATAAGATGCAATTCTAATATATTTAAGAATTTGAGATTGAATATAGAGTGAAGTCAAACAGTTCATGAAGGAACCAAATACTGATACGGGGTTAGCATGGAGGATGTTGTGGCGAGGACATATCGTGCACGTTTGAAGAACAAAAAAGAGAAGTTAAGAACAGTGCGCCATCTAGGATTTGAAGTGAAAGTAAAACGAATAAGTATTTTACTGCATTAACCCTAAATTAATTCTACCACTAAGTAGGACTGTTATAGGTAGAAACTTCACCTGATCAAGTTATGAGGGCTGGTTTCGAATCTTGTTTCTTCATCAAGTGATCTACCAGATCCAATTTCTCTTGCTTGTTTTTATTGTGGGTGGTCATTGACCATAGAATAAGTACAAACTAAGAGGGGCGCCTCCAATTCTAACTTATAAGTCCCATTCAAATTATACATATATATAATTTGTATATATGTATTTGGTGGTTTCTTACGTCATTTTCATAGTCATCCTTCCCATGAAAATTTATTATCCAATTTGCACGTTTTAATGAGCACCTCTATAGATAGTGAAAACTTTATCATTCAACCTTACTTATGGCTTATACTTTTAAGTCTGCAATTAAGTTTTGATAATGTAGATGTAAAAGGTTTCCTTGATTCATTGTGGCTGTCAAAACTTGTCCTTCGAAATCTAGTATTTTTTGTTCATTTTGTAGATCAAAGTGTATGAGTTAAGTCGTGAATTCGAATTGGTCGTGCGAGTTTTTTGGAATAAAAAACTAACTTTGATTTGGTGTATTGTATGGGGTATAGCTCATCTTGCCAACTATCAAGTTGGCTTAACTCCTGATTTGGAGGAGATGAGGCAGATGTTCGATACCCAACTGTACGTGGGAGCCCTTTGATGCAAACGAATGTGAACAAGCACTTCGATGAAAACAAATGAGAGGGACAATGAACTTGATTATGACCAAGAGGAGTAGTCTATGTTTAGTGGATTGTACATGTTCGATGAACAACTATGAATCAAGTAGTTACTTTAAAAGGATGGTGTAGTTTAAGCAACAAGAATTAGTATGTGTCGTAACAATCAAATATTTTATTAAAATGACTAGTTTTATATTTAGCAACGTGTTTCCCATATTTGTATTTCTATCTACCTATCGAAAAAATTACTTGAACAAGTTGGATATATATGGAAAATGACCAGACGAAAAAAATAAAATAATAATAAGAAAACCGTGAGGATATGTAGTTGCTGTTAGGCGAAATCCTTACAACGGACACAAGGCCGCTGTTAGAATTTCGTCTAACATAGGCCACATGGCGCTATTAGGAAGGAACCTAACAATGGCCAGCTATCCGCTGTTACTCTTCTCCACTTAACGGTGGTCAATCTTTCGCTGTTAGGATCTTTTTGCATTGGCAATCCTAACATCGCAATCAAAGCCGCCTTTAGGATTCGTAACAGTGGCAAATGGCTGCGGTTAGTAAGAAAAATTGGTGATGTTAAACATCTAGTTTCTTGTAGTGGGTGCTAACAGGAAAATCCAGTCTTCTCTGACGAGCATAATGACAAACATCACAGGAATAGTACTGAAGGTTTCTATATCGCCTAGATGTTCCCTAAGCAGAGGGACTTTGAGAATGAGAAATGTGACCTAATCTAAAATGCCAAAGATCAAAGGATGGTGTTTAATGAGTTGTGGAGATAGCATTGACTGACTTACAAGACTTGAAATGATAGAGACCATGCTGAACTTAGCAGAACCAATCACTCTGCTTGAAGTCCCTTCCTGTAAAAAAGCAAGAATCAACTGAAAAAATCACTTTCAAAGAGGTTTCTTGAGTTAACTTGCTTATAGAGTTATAGAGATCAAGTTAAAACTAAAATTGGCAACATAAAGAACTTGATGCAATGTCAAATCTGGTGAACATGAAATTGTTCCAATATGAGTAGCTTTCACATACTGCCAGTGGGCTGTGTAATTTTGATGTATGATACAGGAGCATAAGTTGTGTAAAGGTCTAATGAGCTGACAATATGATCAGAAGCTCATGTATCAAGAATCCATGTCACTTCATTACTAGGTAACTTGCCTGTACTGGATGGTTGAGTAAAAACTGTTGCTGCAGTGTGAGAGTTTACAACACCTTTTCCTTCTACCTGCATCATGTTCATAAACTGCTGAAATAGTTCTGGTGTGAGCTGTAATCCTTGTGATTGAGCACTTGTGCTAGCCTGCCTTTGCTCCACATTTGAGGTGGTTACCACATTGGCCTGAGAGGATGGCCTATATCTCTGATTAGGATTAGGAGCTCATGAAGCTTGTGGTCTTGTGCCGGGAAATGGCCTTGGCTGCATCCCAGGAGGCCACCCATGTTTCTAGAAACACTTATCCTCTGTATGTCCAAGCAATTTGCAGTGAGTGCACAATGGCCTGGTATCCCCTGCTTGAGGTCGATATGATCTTTGGAAGCTGGCCATAACAATTCCATCATTCTTAGTCCTATTATTTGTTCCATAGATATGCCTCTCATGTTGTACCATTCTGTGAACAACTTTTTCAAGTGAACGTAAATCTTCTCCAAAGAGAACCTGTGTTCTTGGTCCATCAAAGATTTCATTCAAACCTCTCAAGAATTGTATCACTACATTAGTGTCTTCATACTTAGTAACAGGCTTCATGGAACGACAATCTAGGTGACTAGTGGCTATGAATCACAGTTCATAATAGGTTGGTAGTTCTTCAGTTCATTAATAATATCAGTACCACTATTCGAAAAATAAAGGTTCTTCAGCTCATCCTGTAGAGTGATAATGGTGCCATGATAATCAGTAATTGAGAGGTTACCTTGTTTCAAATTAGCCAATTGCTCTTGTATTTCTGTTATCCTTACTACATCTCCTTGACCGTACCTTGCTTTGAGACTCTGCCATGCCTCTGAAGCTGTTTTGATCGACATGATTGTTCTTCGTATGCCTGGTTCGACTGATTGTTGAATCCAGGAAAGGACAATGATGTTGCAGCATGTCCAGGGCCAGAATTTTGCATCTGTAATCTCTGGTTCCTCCAAGCTACCATCAACAAACTAAACCTTGTTCTTTGCTCCCAATGCATTGTAGATAGCCCTGCTCCAGTCTGTGTAGTTGGTAGCGTTGAGCTTCTCTACAACTAATGACTGACATGGTTGCTCGGATGGATGGAGGTAATAAGGGTAAAAAAAGCGGATATTCAGCTCGATCGACCATGGTGAAATTCACCGGAGTTCTGATACCATATCGAAGGATTTAGGGTAGAATTGGTTGCCGCAAAGGGCTTTTCTCATTAATGCATAGTATTTATAATCAGTACAAGATAAAGAAGAGAGAATCATTCCATTCGTACAGAGGTGAGAAATTGACGGCTACGCTAATGGAATTTGTAGGTGACCAAAAACGCAGCTGGCAAGCTCAAAAGATAAGAGAGATTCAAACCTGGGTCAGCTCGCGAAGGACGCACTCATCAAACAGCAGGTTAAGCTCAAGGCAAGGGCCCCTGGAAACAATAACTGAGGGACCAAATTCGTCTAAGATTATGAATCAACGATCCAATATCGAAATATGCACAAAATTAAATTTGAACAAAAATTTATGTATTGAGTAATCAATTTACAAATAAAAATTTTAAACATAATACTAAATTAAATATATCAAAAAAGATTTATTCTGATTTTTTGTTAAAACAAGTTATATTCAAACATTGAATGTGCCACTAGCAATTTTCCTAACCAAGTAATAGGAAATGTGAGTATTGAGCTGAAATATGATTGATTTGTATCAAGTATTAAGTCGAAATTATGATTAATTATATCCAATACTAAGCTGAAACAACATAGCACTAAGGCGGATCTAAAGTTTTCCTGAGCTGTACTCAAAATAATCGTAAATATATACTTGAATTTACAAATTGCATTAAGCCAACCTCAAAATAATCGTAAATATATATTTGAATTTACGACTTAGGACCGTGCCTCACCCGATATCTGCCTCCGCTCGGGTCACGACACATCAACACATATCTAAGATATCAAGACTACTATAAAAGGAAACAGTTCACTTTTATTACCGAAAGTCATACCCTGTTCATTACGTCATATTGCATCACCAATACGGCTAGAATGATATAAACAGCCTACGAGTTCTTCAATGTTTCACACTTTTTCTCACATACACGACTTAACTCCCTCATACACATATACTAACGCCACCATTTGTCTTGTTAGGAATCTCCAAGGATGCCGAGAAGATCACTCACCAGAAGGCACTAGTCACATGATTCTCTTTATCAACGAATCGGTAGTTGATTGTCGAGATTCGTTAGAGATTAGTGGTGATTCTTTCAAAATTTGAGAAAACATAATTAGGGATGGCATCTGGGTTGGCCCGCGATGGGTAACCATGGACTCTACCCGAAATGTGGGCTTTTTGGCCCGGATTTTGGACCCGGAGATGGTTCGCGGGTAGCCCGAAAACCGGCGTACACGGGTAACGGGTGGGGATGGTTTTTGCGGAATACGGCCCGCGGCCCAACCGTTGGTTAACCGTGGCTAAAACGACTGCGTTTTAGCTTTGGTATATAAACCAAAAAACGCGCAGCAGCTTCCTTCCTTCCCCTTCAGTCTGAATTCTGAAACCCTAGCCGTCCCCAATCCCCAATTTTCTCTCAACTCCTTCGCGATTTCCTCTCGATGAAACCTTTCTCTAACGAAAAATCGGACGATTTCCCATGAAATCTCCGACGATTTCGTTAATTCCTTCCTCTCTTCTCTTGTTTTCAACACATTTGACCTATCAATCCAACCATTTCGTCGATTACAACTCCCAGAAATGAATATTTTCCGATTAGGGTTCATATCTCCCCTGATTCTTCAATTTCTATCACAGATAAGTCATATAATATCGATGCATGCACTTATTCTTTCCTTCTTCTTCGTGTATTATGAGTTTCTCACAACTTGTACTCTATATATAGGGTCCCCTTTCTGTGTTGGGAGCGATATCCTAACATCCAACTACATGCGCTCTCTAGCATCGAGCACTACTAAGAAAAAATAGAGAGTAAGTTGTTTAGGTTTTTGATTCGTTATTTTCATTGAGTCTGTAGGTTTTCTGCTGAAATAAAGGGTTAAAACTACTGTCCTTGACTCTTTGTGTTCGTGCATGTGTATTGTGTAGGTTTTGTAGCTGTCAATCTGTGGACTGTGGCCATCATCATCCATCAAGTTTTGGTGCGAGTACTGTAGGGTTAGAACAAGGTAAGCCGATTAGGGTTTCTGATTTTCCATATATGCATTTCTGTTCTTTTCCCAGAAGCAATTAACGTTTCTGATTCTCGTTCTTGTTTAGGGTTTCTGCTGTTAAGGAGCTTTTGGGATCATCAAGCTTCTGTCACTGTAATCATCAAGATTCTACTCAACATTGGATAAGGTAACCATCTGAACACAGTGTATTGTTGGTGTTGTTTAGAAATTGGAATTGATTAGCTTAATAGGTTATAGTAACTGTATTGAGTTTTGAAACTGTATTGTTTGTGTGGTATGGAACCAATTGGCTGATTGGTTACTATATAGAGTTTATGTGCTGAACTGATTAGTTACTTTGTATTGCATTGAGTTGTTGTAAGCTTGTAAATGTAATGAACTGATTAGTTTTAGAACAGAAATGTTGAATGGTAATTACTAATAAGTAAAACATTAACCTTAAACTGTTATGTTAAACAGAAACCATAAACTTAAATCACCTACTTGTCTATTTGACCACTCTTATCCTCTGCTCTAAAACAATAAGCTAAAACAGAAACCTTGGAAAACAGAATAATTGATTAGTAAACTACAACTTAACATAAACCAATATCTCCTCTCCTCTATGCTCTGTTCTTAATCTAATCCTAATTCTTTTAAACTCTAATATGTTATGCTTGGATGGTTTGTTGATGGAAATGCAATGAGAGGACTCGTAACATTAGCTGTAGAGGATTAGAGGAAGAGACTCTTCTCTTCCTCTCTTCTACGGTTAATCTTAGGAGTCTCCTTGTCCTGCACTTCCAGCTTCAACATTTAAAACATAAATGTTGAATAGTAATTACTAATTAGTAAAACATTAACCTTAAACAGAAACGTTGAAAAACATAATTCTCTTCTCTAACGTTCTCTTCCTTACTATCTTCTTAACTCTTTTATTCTGTTCAATTAATTAATATAAACGATCATATTATTAGATGGAAGGGGCACATAATGCAGAATCAAATGATAATGCACCTCAACAAGCTATCCAAAGTAACGAACCTGAACAGGCAAATGACATTGTACCTGTTAATGGTAATCTGGTTAATGGTAATGGTGATGGAGATGAACCCGAACTATGTAGGCTTACATCCAATGTCTGGCCTCACTTCTCTAGGGTTAGGGTTGGTGAAATAATGAAGGCTAGGTGCAAGTACTGTAGAAAATTTTTGGGTGGGGAAACATCTAATGGAACTTCACATTTGAGAAACCATCTAAGGAATTCGTGTATCCAAAAAAAGATTCACGACGGCCAGCAAAGGATTCTTGGCCCTAATTACAATCCACTGGGTCCACCCCAACTTGCCGCATCCCGCACAAAGCTGATGTTGCTAGGAAGGAACTCTGTTCCATGATTTTGGTTCATGAGTACCCTCTTAGCATCGTTGAGCACCTGGGATTCAAGAGGTTTTGTTGTGCCTTGCAACCCCAATTTACCGTCCCTTGTAGAAACACAATCAAGAAGGAAATCTTGACTTTGTATGGGGTTGAAAGGGATAGATTTCAGCGGATTGTAGATGGAAATTTAGGAAGGGTGGCTATCACTACTGATTTGTGGACTGCCACAAATCAGAAGATGGGTTATATGGCAGTAACTGGCCATTACATTGACAATTCATGGAAACTCAAGTCAATTTTGTTGCGGTTTATGTATGTTCCAGCCCCTCACACTAGTGAGAGGTTGGCAGATAGACTGTTCGATTGCTTGTTAGATTGGAATATTGATGGTAAGTTGTCCTCAATCACATTGGACAATTGTACCACAAATGATGCCATGATACCCCAACTAAAAAACAAACTTCAGTTGGCTGATTTACTTCTTGATGGTAGTTTGATGCATATGAGGTGTGCTGCACACATTTTGAATTTGATCGTGAGAGACGGTTTAGATATAATCAAGGACGGTATAACTTTGGTGAGGGAGAGTGTAGTTTATTGGAATTCTACACCTAAAAGAGTTCAAATATTCTATGAAACCGCTAAGCAACTTAGGGTGGTGATCGAAAAGAAACTAGTCCTTGATTGTCCGACTAGGTGGAATTCGACCTATGCAATGCTTTCTCATGCTAAACCGTATAAAGAAGTCTTCTTTCGCCTAAAACAGAGAGATAATCAGTACAATTCAGTTCCAACAAATGCTCATTGGGAATTTGCATCTGTTGTGATCGACAAGTTGGAAATTTTTTCAGATATCACTAAGTTGTTCTCTGGTAATAAGTATCCCACCGCCAACTTATTTTTTCCTAAGATTTGTGATCTTCGACTAAAACTGATTGAGTGGTGTGCTGATTCGAACCCTGTAATCTCTGCTATGGCTCATAACATGTGGCTAAAGTTTACCAAATACTGGGATGATATCCATTTGGTTCTTGCCGTGTCAGTTATTTTGGATCCTAGATATAAGCTACATGTGATTGATTACTGTGCTGCAAAGTTTGGGAGTACGGACAATGAGTTGGTGTCTGATAATATCAAACAAATTCTCTGTAATTTGATTACGGAATATCAATCTAAAGCCGAGAAGAGGGCTGCACCGGTTGGTCCTATTAGTAGTTCCGGTTCGACCTCCGTTTTAGATAATGATCTTGATTTTGAGTTGTTTGTAAGACAAAGAAAGAAGAGCAAAGCCACCTTAGTAGCTAGTGAATTAGACCATTATCTAGCTGAGGAAGTTCTTCCTCGAAAACAAGGTCCGGAAGAAGAGGTATTTGATCTTTTGATGTGGTGGAAATTTCATGGGCTGAAATATCCCACCTTGCAAGCTATAGCAAGGGATTTTATGGCAATACCTGTAACATCGGTTGCCTCTGAAAGTGCATTTAGTTCTGGTGGGAGGTTGTTAGACCCTCATCGGAGCAGACTCCATTACTCGACAGTTGAGGCTATGATGTGCACTAGGAGCTGGATAATGGAGGATTTGCAACAAGGTAATTATTAGTTAATAGTTCTACAAATCTGTTAATTTAGTTCTGCTTTTTTCTAACTTTGTGGATTTTTTTTTGTCAATTTCTGGCCAGGAACTGATTCTGGAATCGAGGCATTGGAAGGTGTATTCTCTGCGATATCAGTTCAGGATTCTTCTGTCGAAGAATCAGCGGTTGGAGGTAAATTCTGGATTCAAGTTTCTAATTTCAGTATTTTGAAATGTTGATGATCTGTTCAACGTGATCTGATGTTGAAATTATTGATTCATTGATTGTATGTACTTGATTAGGACCTACAGCATTTTTTACTAAGTCACCATTCCATTTGGATGATTGACACAATCAGATTGAGTGTAGTTCATGCTGCATATCCTAAGGTATGATACTTCATACATCTCAATTCGCAATTATCTCTTGTTGCTGCTGAATTGCTGTTGAAATAGCTCACTGCTCATGAACTTAAACACTTTGTTTTCCACTTTTGAATGTTGCGGTGCGGTAGTGGACGGTGGGCGATGTGAGTCGAAATGTGGTCTCAATCAAGTTCATGTTTCTTAGTAATTTTTGAATGTTGCTTAGTGACAGTGAAATTTTGAATGTTGCTTAGTAATTTTTTGGAATTTAAAGAATTCATGTTTGAAGTTCAGATTCGGAATGATGTATGGATTTTAAGTTAAGAGATTTATAATTTTCATTAGTTGTATGAGGATCCGTGGGTAACCGAAACCCGCCCACAAACTGTGGTGGTAACGGTTTTGAAACCCACAGCGGGTAAACGGGCGGGGATGGGGAAACCGGCGGCCAGCGGTGGGTGGGGAATGGATAGCACTTACCCGGACTCGATCCGCCCCGATGCCAACCCTAAACATAATATAGGAAAATGTGTTGAAGGGGTAGGCAATTGAGTTATTTAAAATCATTAAATGTAAAACTTTAAGGAGTCGAATAATACGAGAGCACTTGTGGACAAAAAGAAAAGGCGCCCACTTTGGTTCTAGATGGACGGTTCGAGTTTGTTTTGGATCTTTTACCATTAGAATATCTCCTACATATCCTAACAGTTAAATATATTAATAATAATTATTATATTTAAGATACATATCCAATTATTCTAATTTTAAAAATGGTTATGGACCTAAATTGTACCTAATCAAATTAAATGAGAATTTCAAAACAATGAAAATCAAATCACTAGAATTAAATGTGATTATTATTCTCCATATAATTAGCATCAATATTTTCTCTCCCAAACAAAAGAAAAACACTTCCCTCTTCGTTTGGGGTTTTGTAAAGCAATCGGCGACCGGAACTTTGAAGCTGTTGCCAGACCTCTCTTCTTTAATTAAGGTCGTTGCCGATCGTTTTCCGTCATTAGGAACAAGTAGAGGGACGCCGTCAGTTTTTCATTGAAGTTCATCGTTGACTCGCCACAGACTCGCCAACCGGCCATTCTATCACAATAGCAGTCGCTGTCGAAGAGGCCGCCCAAACCTGCTCTCTTCCCCGACGGACACATCGTTTCGGAAAAGACCGCCATCGATGGAGGATACAACTCGATCTCGCCGTAGCACCGACCCTGATTATGTGGTCGGAAACAACATACACAATTCTGATTCAAGATCATAGGTTAGTTTGGTTCCTAACCACAGTTTCCTATGGTTTCGAATTTGTTTTTGCTGAGTTGTTACTAATCCCGATTTTGTCAAGAGTTGGATCGAAATGATAAGGTTATTTTATGATTCCTCTATTCTTCTTCAATATTGTTATAGAATTACGTTTTTATTTAACAAATCTTTTAACATTTCTGAAGCGATTTTTGCCATTAGTTATGGTATCTGATTTTGTTTCAAGTTTAGTTTCTGATTCTGTTTCAAAAGAAATTCTAATTTTCGATTCTGTTTCAGTTTCTTCTGTTTACCTATGTTAAGATTGGTGCAAATTGATCATAAATCTAGTTTTGGTACATTACGAGCCTATTAGTTGGGTTTCGGTGCAGATTGATCGTTTTCATATTTGATTTGTGCATGTTGTACCTAATTTTGAACTTGATACATTCAGTTATGTATAGTAATGGATTCAACGAACTAAGGTTGATTTTAGTTCGGTTTCAATTATATTTTGACGAACTTCGATGATTACGTCTCGGCCTTGACTCTTGTGTTCAAGTCTATCCATCATGCCAGAGTTCTCATCATGTTGAATCATATCTGGTAAATTTAACTACTCAACTATTTAATTGTGCTCTTTTCAGTATATATATGTTGTTCTATGTCTAGAGTGAGTCAATATCTCTATTAATAACATAATTCATATGATTATCGTATAACATTTGTGATATTTGAAACTTTTAAATTTATTCTTCCACTGGTTTATTGTTCCACGAACGATGCTCTTTAAACTAACTTCTTAATTGGTGAAGTTCGATCATTAATCATACTATTTGCTGATTTTAAAGTTTGCTTCAGTCATAATCTGTTATTGTTCTAACCATATCATGTCTACGTTATATAGTAGAAAACGTCTCAAAAAGCAAAAGGAATTAGTGAACTGAAGTTATTATGTTTCATTTTTGTGTTTAAATATCGAACTGAAGTTTTAGGCATATTTTTTTGTTTCATAAAAGGCATTCTTCTCTGTTTATGGGGGAAGTTTAACCAGTTTTATATTTTGTTTGGATCTAGTCAATAAAAAGAATTCATCCTAAACAGTATGTCTTGTCCCAATGATTTTGAAATTCAAAATTACTATAAATCGAATGGAACACAACTGATGTTGTACGAAAGATAAGTTTTTCTACAAGTTGTTGAATTAAACATAGGTGAATTCCCGTGACATGTCCCTTTGTACCTCATTGACTGGATACTAACAATTATAGGTTGTATGTAGTAAGGTACATAAACCATTATCATGGGCGGTGTACAACATACCAGAACCAACAATGGAGTACTTTTGCCGTTCTTCACAATGATAGACTGAAGTATCTATTTCGTGTGGTACTTTCTGATGTAAACAAAACTTGTGGACAAGTTTTGGCGAAAGCTGTCCAATTCTGCGAGGAGATGAAATTGCAAAGAAAGCTCGTAACGTAAAGAACTTTTTAGCTACTACGCCGCTCTTCTAAGGTTCTTTAACTGTGTTTTACCAGCATAATGTCAGAGCCAGTCTCATCATATTCAGAAGCCTTGTTTGAAAACTCAAATTATGGCCCCAATCGTTTTTTTAACATTAATTGAAAAATATTATAAATTAAATAATATAAATAATAATAATAAATATATAAATGATAAATCCATAAAATGATCACAAAAGTAGTAATATCATCTATTTAAAACGTAATATTCGTGCAGAATTATTTGAAATAAAATTCTCTAAGAGTTCTTCCATCTTCGCATCATCCAATAAATTATTCTCTATTGCCACAACAACTAACCCATTAAGCCTCTCTTGTGTCATTGTCGAGCGCAAATAAAATTTCAACAACTTCGAATTTAAAAAACTTCTTTTTGTTGTAGCAATAGTAACGTGAATAGTTAATAAAATTCTATATACTATGCTCGCATTAGGAAAACAATCAACATGTTTCAAATATTTAAAGTATCAAAAGTAAGAATAATTTCATTAGGCGTAAAATATTCAAATAACTTAAGCTCACCATATAAATTATTACCATCAATATCATATTGGTCATTATTCTTGTGCACGGGTTCAATATGCAAGCAAGAAGACCTCAAACATGAATCATCCAAAAAAAATATTTTTTTAGAACTAAATAAAAATCCAAAAATAGATTCAAAATTATGATATTGCTCAAATTTTTTAGTAAGTGAATAAATTACTTGATGTATTACATACAAAAAATAACTAATTTTAAATGATTTTTTCTAAATAAAGATGCATTATTAGACTTATTTTCAGAAACCTCGTCCAATTATCTATTCCTTCTAATCTCATGCCTTTGAGGAAAAACCGGCTCAACACCCATTATATTGCAAACTTCTCTTGCTTGTTCTATAGCTTTTTAAAAACCATCTTCTCTATACCTTTAAAAAATGAAATCAAACCATCTATTTTTAAAATGACATTATCAATAAGTATGTCTTAAATTGTAAATGTTTACTAATCAAATTTATTGCATACAATATTTCATACCAAATAACTAAGGAAACAATAAACTCAAAATCACCAAGTTCATTTTGTGCCATGGATTTAACTTCATTTCTTACATTGGATTCATTATCAAGATCGGCTATTTGAAGTATAGCTTCCGTCACTTCTAAAATTTGACTTCTTATCACTTTTACATTTTCAACACAACTCTTCCAACGAATAGATGATAACGGTTTCAAAATCAAATGTTTGACATTATTTTTCAAAATAAGCCATCTTTTATTGAAATTTACAAATAACGTATAAATTCATTGAATAATACCAAAAGAATATCTAGGCTTACCACAAAAATTTTACATATCACATAATGATAAATTAAGACTATGAAGAGCACATAATGTATGAGATACTCTAAAATTTACATTACCTTATTAAGACTATGAAGAGCACATAATGTATGAAATACTCTAAAATTTATATTTAATAACCTTCTTTGCACACCATTATATTCTCTTTTATATTTGATCTATTAATATAAGATTGACCTCTAATATTATCAATATCAAGATCAAAAAAATTCAATTCAACTCTAAGAACATCAAATAATCTCAAACCATTAGTATCATTTACATTAAAAATCTCAAAAAAAAACTCCTCAACTGAGATAGAGAAATCCACATGCCTTAGTATCATTGACATTTGTTCTTGATGATTAATATCTGAAGTACAATCAAGGATGACAGAAAAATAATTATCTTGTTTGATTTTTTCAATTATTTTAGACTTAATTGCACCATTTAGTATCCATTCTTGTTTATGGTTTTTTTATTTTGTTTTTAATATAAATTTTAATTAATAACGTGTTTAGTATCGATTTCATAATTTCTGTTTTGAAAACCGGTTTTGAAAATCTGTTTTGAAAACTAGAATTTTGAAAACAATAAAAAGTGGTTTTTGAAAACTGTTTTCACAGGTTTTTGGAAAGATCAGACTTCCCTCCAATTCCCAACAAACGCAAATATGTATATAATTATATTCTTTGCGATATGTGTGTGACCGTTGCTCTTTATTTACAAAAAAAATGAAACGTTGCTTTTTATGTTTTCAGGAAAATGGACATGTGGGATGTTGTTATCATTTGAATTTATGTTCACTGATTTTAGATACTAAATTTGTGCACTTATGTTATTGATTTCATTATTTTTAGTAATTAGTGTGTGTGTACATGGTTGATAGTAGTATTGATGATTGTATCCAAACTAAGATGAAGGTGGTTTAAGCATGTAGAATAATATTTAACTAAATTAAAAACTTGATATAATTTCAAATCAAATATAAAACGATTATCAAAATATTTGATTTGTATTTTTTCATTGCAGCATGGTTGTATATGTAAAATATTGCAGGCCAAAATATAATTCAAAAATCAGTCATCTAAACACAATTCCAAGTTTAGCTTTCAATTTTGAAATTTTTTGAAGATGTGAAAGTAAACGTGTTTTCGTTTACAGTTTCTATTTTTCACTCCATTTTCACAACGAACAGAAATTGATACTCAATGTAGCCTAGCAAGCAAAAGTATGATTTCATTTTAAATGTTATCATCGAGATAATTATGATGAACGTTTTCGTCCGCCCGCCGATGATTTGAAGGTTTGGAGTCACCACTAATAAATTTAAGTGGATTGGACATTTAGAGTCCGGTTTAGACTTTGGAGCCTAATCTGAGCGTGGTCTGCGTCCGGAGATCTGAGTAAGGGAGACGGTTAAGTGTGGGGAAGGATTAGCACCCCCACAACACAGGGTAAACCGATGCTACGAAATCGAATAAATTTGATGTGTTTTTATTAAGTGCGCTCAATTTTTAATTGAGTGACTTGTCCACACTCTTGCGACGACTAAAGCCACCAGTTTCATTATTTTTTTAAACAGTTTAAAAAGGAAAGTCGATAAATTATTTTAAATTTGAAAACATGATAAAGTATTTTAAAGTTGGAAAGAAAATAATAAATTGTCTGACAGCTCGAAAGAAAGTAATGGATTGTTTCAAAGTTGGATTCGAGTCTCTTGATGGCCTACATGCCCAGAGTTAGGGATCAAAGTCCACGTAGTTCGATTTGAAAAAGTTAATTGGAGGTGCAACTAAATAGTTGCGGTTTGTTTGGCAATTTTGAAAGTTTTTATGAGTGTTACAATTTGAGAATTCCACTGACTTCAATAGCAGAAAGCTCGACGTTACTACTCTCATTTTATGTTTATCTAAAAAAAAGTTTTTTATTTTATAATTTTATTAGTTAAAAATGATTTGTTTGAAAATAGTGGATTCACGTACGATTCCCCTTTGAGAAAGCTTGCGCTACTATTCGAGATTTTTCACGGATTTTCGTTCTTGCAAAAAATACGTTACTCGACCACTTGTTTTCATGATAGTGATTTTTTAAAGGTGGACTCGAGCCTTTCTCGGTTGCCTACATACCCAATATTTTGGGATCAGAGTCTGTGTAGTTCAGATTGCGTTGTCGAAGAGGGATCAATATTTTTACTACTGTAAAAGTCCTCGTTACCATGGTCGTCTTTTATGATATTTTAGAAGCGTTTACCTGATTGTTTTGCTGATATGATTTTTAAGAAGTGCCGCGCGTTGCAGTATTCCGAAGCTAGCGGTACTAACTTGAGAATATATTATCAAGGAATGAGATATGCGCGTTTGAATTATCTGTTTATGAATCTCGTGATTCATAATTGTATTATTTAGGATAATTAGGAATGGTTAGCGATTTGAATAATTGTCAAGCGTTTGACTAATTGATGTTTTTTAGGAGACCCAGAACTCTTGTTCCGGATATCAAATTATTATGAAATTTCTTAATTTATTAACTACATGCCATAGGTTAAATTGGTTTTTATCAATTAATTAGTAAGGGTTTGTGATTTGGACAATTTTTTGTTGAAGGTTAATTAGTCAATATATTTTGCGGGATCCGAAACTCTTATTCCTAATACGGGATTCATACAATATTGTTATAATATTTTTAAAGGTTTATTATTCACGGAATACTTGATTTTTTATATCCTTGGCATAAAGATAACTTAGTTGGTTCTTATTAATTGATTTGGTTTGACAAAAATTAGAGACAAATTATCGGACGGGAAACTAACCTATATTCAAATAAGTACATTACAAATATTTTTAGTGGTTTGATTATTTCGTCGTCGTTCTATTAACATCAGTATAGAACATATCAATTCGATTAATTATTCGGAGCATTAGATTTTTTATGTTTTTTTTGCAATTATAATTATTATATATCAAATACAATGAGAGGAATTAATTCTCTAATGCACTATTATCCGACACATTTTTTTCTTAAATCTCTCTCACTCTTAGATTCATTAAGCTAATTAACTTTAATAAAATCTACTGAACCAAAGGGGCTGATCTTTAGTTTGGTTTGGGCCCAACCGAAATTTGGACAGGAATCAAAAGGGAGGAAGGCCAAAATCGCTAAGCGAATTGACCAGGACTTGAAAAGACTAAAATTCCCTTAGACATTTTGTCTGTCAAGAAGAAAAGTGAGGGGCAAAATCATAACTTATCTGGCCAATATCAATAGCCCTCTTTAATCGAAATCAGCCATATCTAACTCTAACTCCCTCTCTCTTCCTCCTCCTCTCTGAAAATGCTCTGACCTCTCTTTACACCGCCTTCGCTCTTCCCCCTATTATTTTCTCTCTCTTATGCTCCTTTTCCTCCATTTCCTTTTCTTTCTCCTTCTTCTCCTCCTCTGTTTCCGACGACGACGGTAGCGACGTCGTTGTCGCTCCTCCTTTTTCCTTATTCTTTCCTCGTCTGTTTTCCCCCTTATATTTTATCCTCTCTTTTTTTTTTCTCTTTTTCTGCTTTTTCTCGTTTCCAATCATAAATCACAACCACCGCTGCCTCTCCCTTTTTCTCCCTCTCCGCCGCCTCTCCTTTTTCTCTTTCTCTGCTTTTTCTCCCTCTCTGCTCCTCTGCCTTTCCACACCTCCTCCTCACTCCTATGCTCACGACGACAGTAACGACGTCGTCGCCGCCCCTCCAATCTCCACTATCAATACGAAGAAGAGAAAAAGGTAAAATAATCAGATCTGCCTCCCTACCCATCTATTTTTTTAATCGGATATGGAGTTGCATGTCGTCAGAGGATGCCTCCGGCGATTCCTCCAACGACATGCAAAACTCGATCTACAAACCTAGGACTTGAATCTTGTTTATATAGCTTGTTTTTACTTCTATATTTTTTATGGGCTGAAAATCAATGGAGAGGGAAGAGACAAAAAGAGAAAAGAGGACAGAAAGAACGAAAGAAAGAAAGGAAAAAAAAGAAAAGCTCACTGCTGATGAGCCCATCGGCCAGAGGAGAGACAGATAAGGGGAGAGTAAGCATGTAAACGAACCTTTATCTTATTATTATTTATTAATCCATGTTTAGCATATAACGAAGCTAATAACAATTTTTTTGTTCTCTCTAGGTCTATAAAAATGGGTAGATCCAACTAGTTCGAGAAAATCGAGAGAAAGATAAAAGATTGCCTCTGAAAGGTAAAACACTTAGTCTCTAACTTGTTCTGATTTTGTTTGGTAGATGATGGAGATTTTTTCCTTTGATTAGGATTCTAGAAGTACATGAAAACTTGACTGTTTTACTATTAAAATGAACTCAGTGACCTAAAAATCATAAAATTATTCCTTTGCTTGAAAATTTGATTATTTTGTTACTTTTAATGAAATTCCAGCAATGTGTTTTTAATAAAGAACTCCATATTTTCTTGACTTTGGCGTCATATTTTGAATCATTTTATATTCTTTGGGTTCATAATTTAAATGGTGTCAAACTCAGCGATGGTCGATCATTTTAATAATGCTTTTCAGCAAGTTTTTATTTAGTGAGAACAGTCTTTGTTTTTTTTTTGTGATATTATTACTGCTTAGGTGAGTTATTTGGATCATTTAGATTTCATGACCATTAGATTAGAAAAGGATTTTAACAGTGACATGGTAGATGAAGATGGCAAAGGACATAAACAATCATAATAATGGAAACAAAAATATTAGTGTTATGTGAATACTTGAAAATCGGGAAGATGTTTCGTTTAGAAGAACCAACCTTCAAAAGCTGGCTTTGTTCTTCTTTTGCAGTATGGATGAACCCTTGGCCGCTTCTCCAAGAATTTGGGAATTCAGAAGCTTCGAGTCTTCAAAGTGTCGGCTAGAAGCACTTTGTATTTTTCTGTTTATTTTTATCCCGTTTTCGTAGTGGGATTGGGTGTAATGGGATTCGAGTGTAGTGAGATTGGGGTGTAGTGGGATTGGGTAGAGTTTTTTGGTTGCAATTGATAGAAAAATTGATATCCTTTCTTCTTCGTTCTATATCCTTTCCCCCCTTCTTCCTCTGGTGGTCCAAATTGCAGTTTTGTACTGAAAAGCCAAATCGCCGTCCATGTTTACCAATTAATCACTAGCAACACATCTGACAACAAATAAGAGGTAGTTGGTTCTTGGAAGATAACAGAACCGGGTATGAGATTAGGCCTGGTTCGATTCAACTATTTTACATTAAACGTTAGAAGCAAACCTCGAGAAACATATCACCAAATTACCCGCATCTCTATAACACGAAGAGTAGCTGATTTGAACAAACAATTGTGGCTTTCGATTAATTTAGATGAACGCGAGACAGGAATTTCTAGATAAGATATTAAATCATTGGATAGAAGCGCTAGGTGTCGTTTGGTAGCAAGAGATCGATACGAACTCTACGTCCCGGATAAAATTTGGTAATTCCAATAATGATGATAAATCTCATCTTTAGTTAAAGGCTTCACCAGATATAAAGCTTGGAATTCAGTACGTGCCCCTCTAGTCCACCTCTTAATAATGTAGATGGGAAAATTTTTGAACTTCTCATGTCCGAACACCCCTAAAATGTGTATAATGGTTAGCGCATAACGACAGAGAATGCCCATAGAGCCCCACCATTTGTAGTCGCATGTTACCTGCCCTTCTTTCACGTCACTTCTAACAACCCTATCATCGAGGCGCTCATAATTGTATCATGTACACAACATAAACTATATCACCATTAGAAGATGGTAGGGCCTCTAGCTTGTATTCTTGCACCCTTGCATTTGTGTCTTGGAAGATTGCAAACATCTTTGGAGTGTACTCGGCAGCGGCCTTGTTCATAATTCTTCTATACTCGAAATTGTTGCATGGCCTTGTGTTCCTAGCCACATAGGTGGTGTCCTTCTCTGCTCTGCTCGTGCTTTGCACCAATTGGTGCCATAACACAATATAAACTCTTGAACATATACGTAACAAGGATGTAACAACAACCGGTTATAAATTAATACCGTTCAAAATGAGGAAAGAACTATACGATTGTCTTATCTACACTAAGGAACCCGCAGACTATTACATTGCAAGATTCAAATAATTGGATAGATCGCATGCCTCCTGTGTAATGCTTCTTCACCCATGCAGACGACCATTATGTTTCATACCTAACAATATACTCAAGCCACTTGTGGCATGTTTCACCACCATTACCCTTATCATCATCTTCCACGCAATGTCAAAATCTGCTTCATTATCAACTTGGTAGAATAATAACAACAAATGATGAACGAACTCTTGAGTGAACAAAGTGGTTAGATTCGTCTCCATATTCTGTAGGATGTGGAACGTGCATAACACATGGTAAGTTTTAGGCATGTCACTCTTCAAAGTAGCCGTCATCACTGGATCTTGGTCCGTATAAATCGTGTTAGGTCCTTTCCCCATTCACCATGTATGGAAGAGCTTAATCATTTTGTTGTACATGAGGCATGCACCGAAAATAACACCCTGGTGGTGGTTGTTGAATCCAACAAAAAATGCTGCCAAATATTTTTTTGTTTTATATAGGTTATATGTCTCATCAAACATGAAAGATGTTATGACCATGTTACATGTATGGTACGCTAGTGTAATGAGATATTTAGCTAGCGGACGATACTTCTTGTTGGTCTAGTACGTCGTGTCAAACATAATTGAATCTCCAAAAATAGTATAGTTGTCTTGCATACGTTGGTTAGTCCAAAAAAAGTTTATCACGTCCTCCCTTGCATCAATTTTCACTTCAACGTATCCTAAATTGTATTTCTCCTTCTCGTAGAAATACTCATTAATAAGAGTTTCTTCACTGTACAACATATGCATCTGTCTAATTTTGCACAGGAAGTTTTGGATATCACGTTTCGTGGACCCGACGTTTGCTTGTCCATCGAGATGACCACACAAATCATCATACGAAAATCGCATCCCCAAATAGATTTTCTATTGATTGTGGCCATCAGTCATGTGACTTGGCTGACAACCCTATTGCCACGCAACAAGTGCCTTGTGCCTTCAGATTCCAAACCACATCCGTGCGGCAAAGTCCTCATAAAATTGGGCACACTCTGCATCGGTTTCAAAAAATAACATCTTTCACTTATCCTCGTCTCCAGGACTTATATTTTGCATACCTACAACATACTAACAAACTGTTATAACAATATTACATGCAAGGATCGCTGTCAAATGTATTAAACACAATAATAAACTAAACCTGAAAACAAAGCATTAAAGTCTACAACAAATAAAAGCCAAACAAATTTCCAATTATCCAAATTAATGTCTGACCACCACCACCATCCACGATCAAAATCTAAGAAAAGAAATATTTATGGTTGAACCAAAAAACAAATTACACCTTTACAAATGTAGGGTCAATAGTAACTTTTTAAAAAAATTGAAAGCATCAATTTGAATAATATATATACCATTTTCTACCTTTTGACTTAGATCTGGTGAACTAAAATCAATCTTTTCGTCATTGTTAACCTCTAACTCGACTTACTGGCGCGGATAGAAAAGTCTGTCCGCCCAATAAAAAAATTATAACATCGTAATCTTATTGATTTGGCTGTAGACGATGATGTGGTGGGGTTATGGAATTTCTGTTCACCCAATTTAGGAGAGCTCTGTTTTACATTGGTTACTTTGGAAGGAAGAACAACAGTTGCTGTTAAGAGAAACAACAAGGATTAATGATGATTGAATATAGAGCAACTTCATTAGAAAGACACAACAATCTTATTCGAGATGAAGAAAGCCCTAATCTTTAGAAAGACAAAGAATTTTTCTGATATTGATTTGACCCTTAAATTGTAAACGATATGTTCTAATTCTGATTCATTAGGCCATTTCCATCAATATGAATAGAGGAGTTCTAATATGAATGATGGCACTGGTGTAGAGGTGGAGGACGGAGATGAACACTTTCCACATGTACCATGGGGAGTGCATGCTAACTCTGGAGGACCTGGCGATGTTGACTGATTTGCCAGCTGACGGTATTGTGGAATACTACCCTCTCCAGCGTACTGGGCCACAAATGCTAAACTTGGTAGAGGACACCTTAGGATCGAAATCGATGGCAAAGGACGTCTTACTAGATGGAAGACTGCAGATTGGGTGGTTGCACTCGACGTTCAAGAAGCCGGAGCGCATTCCCGCCAATGACGGTCGTACGTTGGGACAGTACGCACGGGCATACATGCTATCGTGCAAGGGGGGTTCCTGTACACGGATAGGTCGCCTGCTTTCGTTCACCTATCGTACCTATTGGTCTTGCGAGAGGACATGTCGTTCGCTTGGGGGGGGGGGGGGCAGCGGTTCTGTCCCGGCTCTATCGGGAGTTTGGTCGTTTAGTGTTTCAGTTGGAGTCTACTGCCACGAGGGGGGCCGGTGACATCGGTGGTTGGACCGCGCTCCTTACAGCTTGGGAGGTTCCTGCCATCGCACGGTGACTGCACGAGGATAGGCTGAGAGGTTCATATGTGTTGGGAATTATTGGCAACACCTGTATCTATCGGTGGAAGAGCTGGATGCACGAGAGGAGACGGGGACTCTTGCTTCGAGAGTACAGATAGTTGTTCAACGAGGGCATCCCGTTCAAGGTAAGCGCTAGTGCGCCATTTTATTTCTTTCAAGTAGTCTCGTTTTAGGATGTTATTTATATTTTTGCTTTCTTTGCCTTCCAGTGGTACCCTACCATAGCGGTGCAGATTTGACACACTGCCATGTGCCACACAAGGTCGTTGCCCCACTGATTTTGCTCCGCAACATCTCTTGGCGCCGATCAGACCGTGTTCTCAGACAGTTTGGGATGTCCCAACCAATCCCCACTATAGTCATGTTGGAGGGCGAGGTGATGTTCTTGCTCAGACTGAAGCAGAGGAACGAGCACACGTGGGAGGCTAGGGTCGATCAGTACCTTAGCCAGTGGGCCAGCAGATTCGACCACGTGGCGGCAGGTGATTACCTCAACGACCCAGAAGGGTGGTACTTTCACAACGAGTACATGGTGTGGTACCGTCGATACACTCGGCGGTAGATTTTCAGACGAAGGACAATATAGCACTCCATCGTACGTACTCCAACACTCATGCACTTGTAAGTAGGCTTTGCACATAATGCAACGATAACGTGTTTTCTTTTTTATGATGCGGTTCGACAGTGTCTGCATTCCATGATGTACCCTAGCGGAGGCATGGAGCATAGGCTTGAAAACCTGGGGCGTCACCCACATATGGCCCCCACCGGTCAGATCGACACGGCCTACGACCTGTCTACGACCCGTACGCCGTTGATCCACTGAGCCAGGCGGCTGTCCCCCCGACCAGGCGCGCCCTAAGACGGAGAATGCACGCGGCTGAATACGTACCGCGTCTGTATGTACCCGACCTGTCTGCCTTCCACACCACGCCATACCAGCCGACGATGGAGCCGCAATAGTGGTCTCAGCCACCTCCGTCACAGCAGTGGTTCCCACGGATGGGTCAAGACGGAGCCAACACCTCGCACACAAAGTGAGCTAGTGAGAGACATCACCCGGATTTCCAGTTCGAGACATTGACACCCGAGGAGCAGGTAATCCTACAGAGCGTTATGGACACAACACCGTGGAGGGACCTTCGACCTGGGTTCCTAACCAACCCTCAACCGACCATGTGTGACACTGAAGACCATCCCATTGCAGATCACTAGAGGCCGGGGAGAGAAGGAGGCCGTGGAGGTCGTGGGTAGATAGGTGGTTTTCAGTTGATTGTCGTACATTTTTCCTATATAATGATTGTAGTACATTTTTTCCATTTTATGAGTGTAATACATTTTTCCCATTTTGTTGTTTTGTCTCTTTTAAGTGCGAGACGTTTCCAATTGTTCCTTATTAAAATACTCGTATGATTGTATGATTTATATGGATTGACAGTACAACAACACTTGAAAAGGGACTGAAATTAAAGCAATACGACCACAATTACACACTCATATAAAACATAGCACGCGTAGAAGAAGTTCAAATTAGTGTACAACATATAAACGATAAACGTTGACAAACATAACACAACCTACATGTTCTGACGATGATTTCCAGTTTGAGTTTTTGGGCGCCTGGTTGTCCTTTACGTTGTAGAACAAGTCCTTCGGTTATGGCCTAAGGTGTGGCATACGGGACACACCATCTGTGATGTCGAAACGATCCGACATTGGCCTCGCCTATGACCATCTTGGTTGCAAGCAGTACAGTGTGGTTCTATGTCTTCAATCCAATCCATGGCCTCCCCTAGATATGGAGTAGATTGCGGTTGGGGATGATCTCAGGTCCACTATGTGTAGGCCAGTCCTTCGACCCATCAATAGGGCGGAAACTAACAGCATATATCTTGGCTATTGTGGACAGCATGAATATGGGATGCACGAAGTGGTACGGGTTGAGGTTGACCGTGTTGCACGTCGCATAAGCATGGCTACACAGAATCTTGGAATGCTGGAAGATGCCACAAGAACATGAACAAGTCATGTTTGTGTGATCTAGGTAGACCCTGTATGTGTGGTTTCCAGATCCATTTCTATTGTTGTATGCACTAACCACATCATACTCGCCCGCCGTGTGATTTAATACTCGCACCGTGGGAGTCTGTCCGTTGACACCACGCTCACGCATGGTCGTACAACACCTCTTAGTCCAATATTCATTAGCAAGGATGTCCGCCTCGTATTTCTTGCGCCGTTCATGAAAAAATCTAGTAAGCCTACCAAACACAGCACAACTACTGTAAGAACGCATGATTTAGTTACACTGCTGTTGAACCTCCTTCGGGACCCTTCATGGACTTTTTAAGTTTTTAGTTATTATGTTTTTATTATTAAAAATTAATGTGATTTATTTTAGTGAATTTGTATTTAAATACTTGGAAATTAGTAATTAATCATGCTAATAAAGGTGAATTAGTAAATATTAATAAATATAGTAACAATTAATTTGGTAATTAAATACTTAGTAATTCAATATTTATTTGATTAATATTTGGCAATTAGTAATTAGTCATAATAAGTAAGGTGAATTTGGAAATTAGTAATTAGTCATGTTAATTAAGGTGAATTAGTAAATATTAGTAAGAACAGTGACAATTAAGGTTTAGGGTTTAGCGTTTAGGGGTTAGGGTTTAGAATTTAGAGATTGGGTTTAGGGTTTAGCGGTTAGGGATGAGGATTTAGAATTTAGAGATAGGGTTTAGGGTTTAGCGGTTAGGGTGAGGGTTTAGAATTTTGAGATAGGGTTTAGGGTTTAGCGGTTAGGGCTCAGGGTTTAGAATTTAGAAATAGGGTTTAGGGTTTAGAATTTATAGATAGGGTTAGGGTTTAGAATTTGGAGATATGATTTAGCGGTTAAGGGTTTAGGCATGGTCTGTGTATGCATCCGTGAAGGAACTGATTAACATAAACACATATGGTGCTACCTTTCATGCAACGAAGAGAATGCCTCCATTTTTGTAACGCCAGAAGGTTGTCACACCGCATAAGCGGAGTAACGATACTCGAAGACAATGCCACCTTTTATGCAAATGGTACATAATTACTATGTATTATATATTCATCTACTTAACTACTAATCATAACTAATTACTAATTTCCAAATAGTTTTTAACTAATTAATTTTTTTTAATACTTTCACTACTTATTTATCACATTAGAATAATATACTAATTATAATTTGATAATTAGTTAAATGATAGAATAGTATACTAATTATAATTTAATAATTAGTATTAGAGTTTAATAATTAATATTAGAGTATTAAAATAATTGATTAAGTATTAGAATATAATTAAAAACATTAATAATTTTTTTTAAAAGTTGGCGCCATTTAATGGCACCGACAATGCAAAACCATCACCATTAAATGACACCGTTCAAAGCGACACTAATTACCAAGTATTTAATTATCAAATATAATTACTATTTCATTAAATTAAATCACAATAATTACATTTTAATAATAAAAATGGGGAGTCGCCATTGAATGGCGACCGCTACACATACGGCATCGTCATTCAACGGCAACTGCGTATGTGTGTCGATCTTCCCATTTTTTATTTTCATTTCGTATCTCATTGGTGGCGGCGGCAATGGCAGCGACGGCGACGTTTAACAGTGGATTTTGATTTTAGAGACATTCACGTCATTTCATATATCAAGTCAAAATTTATAGCGTATATAAGTAAAAATTAGTACATAATATAGCAATTCAGCTTTTAATTCATACACTGCCTAATTGATGCTCCATCTCATCCATAAATGGTAGTTAAATTGCTGAAGAACTTTCGTGTTGTTGTATACCTGTAGATTGTATAGCTCAAAATAAAACAAGATCAAATTACTTCTTTTTGTGGTGTGTTTTTGCACTAAAACAAGATAACTTCTTGTATGCAAATATGATATTGATCGACGCCCAATTATAACCCTTTAACTTACTACATCTCGCAGAGTTAAAAGGAAAGTGAATGGTTGATACATGTTGAGAGTTAGAGAATCATCATCAGCAACATCATGATCGCCTTGACTGGATACAAATGAACTTGCGACTCTCAGCTCCACTGAAACGAATTATATTTGCTCTTGCTCACGTCATTGGTATCTGCATCAAACTTCTAGAACAATGGTTTTAGAGCATCTCCAGTGACCATTCTCGAACACTGGTTTAGTAGCATCTCGAGTGACCATTCTCCAGTGACAACTAATTCATCAAAAATCAATATGGTTAACCATGACGAGATTTTGCAGAAAAAGTTCGTACTGTATATGTTGATGTGGTCGTCATTGGTTCCCTTTACGGGTTATGCTGGACAGAATTTCCCGACCACCATGACTACGAGATTAAATAGTTGAGTCATATTTCTACCCCTAACCTCACCAATAAATATAGTACTGGACGTAACGGTACGAATGAAACAAACAGTCAAAGCTTAACGCTCACCGGGACCAAGGATGATTTGAATCAGGGAGAGGACGGGTGACGAGATGGTCTAATGGATTTGGAATTTCCAACAAATTCATAAACACCACCGGGACTCTTCCAAAGGATTTTGATCGGGCAATCGAGAAAGACGAGGCTTGTTACCGAAATCCGCGCGTAACACAAGATTTGAGTTCTAAAATACTTCCTCACTTTAGAGTGGGTGATTAACTCTTCATTTAGGGGTTGCAGTTATCTGGACTCCACTGCTGATTAAGAGGGGAGGGTGTGCTGGGTTTGATTCTTAATTTACTCATTAGTGATGAAGAAAAATGATATGATTATGTTAGCCAAACGGATTTGTGGGATGCTGAGTGGAGAATAGGGAATTCAATGATTAATGAAGATAAAAGTTCAAATAAAATAACATAAATTCAATGGTGTTAGGTTCATCAATCAATAATTTGAATTCATAAAACATTACTGTTAGAATCATCATAGGGTAATTTGCAAATAAGAAATCTTAATATGATAAGATAATAAAACTAATGACTTGATGTTAGTTGGAATTAAAGAGAGTGATTGTCATTTAATTTTTTATTATTTATATTTTAGAATTAAAATATTTGTGGACGGTTGAGAATTGTCTTATACAATAAATGGTCTAGATTAATCTAAATAAGTGGGAGCACTCAGTGTACCGGGTGCACCAAAAACTTTTATATATATATATATATATATATATATATATATATATATATATGAACATGTATAATTATGCACGTAATCACAACGTTATCGTGGAAGATGAACCAAATTCATAACTTCACAATTTTAATTATATTAATTAATTTTATTGTTAATACAATAATAGTTTAGAAGTCCGAATTTATTGAGTATTAATCTAGAATGACACCGCCTAATAAAAATATTTATTGTAACCCAAATTTCAAATTTAACTGTTAACTTAATAATTAAACATAATACATGGACTCCACATCATAAAATTTATTTTTAATTAAAAATCAAACACTCTTGAACTCCCCCACTGTTAGTGTGCTGGGTAGGAGACGGATTGTTCAAATCCAAACTCGTCCGCCGTTGGACTGCTGCTGCATCTCGAATTCCTAATCTGAATCAGATTATAACACAAAAATCGCGATACTCCATATCAGAACCTCCTCCCAGATCCTAAAGCTTCGGCAGATCGATTACACCCAATTTCCTGTTGGACGAAACTGCATCGTTTGGCTTCAAGTCGTTAAGTTGGAGTATTAGACAAAACTGTGTCGTTTGGTTTACAAGTTTTAAGTTGTTACAATTTGGTCACTAGAGTTCTATTAGTTTGACATTTTAGTCCTGTACGCAGTTTGTTATTTTGTTCCTGCATTTCAGGCTACTGGGATGAATCATTGGCAGTCTGTTGCCAGATTCTCAAGATTTCCAGGCCTTTCAGTATGTATTTATTGTTATCTTTGATCATCTGAATAAGATTGTCAGATTGCATGAGTTCTAAGGTTTACATTGTGGTATCAGAGCTCAAAGCAAGCTGTAACCAGTGATTAGAGTGATCATACATATACACTTAGGAAACACGAGTGTTCTGTGAGATCAATAGAGTGAGAGTGAGAATTAGCAGAGAAGAGAAACAGTTTAAGATGAGTGAGGCAGGCAGCTTCGCGCAAGTGTGTATCCCAAGGTTCGATGGTGACTACGATCACTGGAGTTTGTTGATGGAAAATTTGATGTGTTCAAAGGAATACTGGAAGGTGGTGAGTGAAGGTTATAAGGATCAAGTTGAAGGGAAGTCAGCAAGAATCGAGGCAGAGGGTAAGAGTTTGGAGGAACTGAGGCTGAAGGATTTGAAGGCTAAGAATTACTTGTTTAGCTCTATAAACAAAACCATTCTGAAGACCATTAGCAATAAGGATACTGCCAAGGAGCTGTGGATGCCATGCAGACTAAGTTCCAAGGCAGTGCCAGGGTTCAAAAGTCTCAATTACAGGCATTAAGAAGGAATTTTGAACTGCTGGAAATGCAGGGGGGAGAAAGTGTTACAGATTATTTTGGCAGGGTTATGGTGGTAGCCAATTCCATGAGGAGCTATGGAGAGGATTTGACAGATGCTCAAATCGTAGAAAAAATCCTAAGGACACTGACTGAACAGTTTAATTATGTTGTCTGTGCTATATAGGAGTCTAAGGATATAGAGTTGATGTCTGTTGATGCACTGCAAAGCTCTTTGCTTGTGCATGAACAGAAATTTCAGAAGAAACATGTGACAGGAGAGAATCATGCACTAAGGACAGTTCATGACTTTGCAGCAAGGGGAGGAAGGGGTTATGGAAGGAATTCCTACGCTGCAAGGGGAAGAGGAAGAGCAGGTAGGGGCTGGAGTAAGGAGTCAGTAGAGTGCTTCAAGTGTCACAAGCTTGGTCACTATAAAAGCGAATGTCCAGATTGGTACTCAAACCAACAAGCACATTATTTAAATTATCAAGCTTATTCCAGTCATTCATCTGCATATGACAGGTCATATGGTGATTTAAAGGAAGATGTTCTACTAATGGCTACAATAGATCAAGAGGAGGAGTTTGAGAATCATCACACTTGGTGGCTTCTAGACCTAGGATGTAGCAACCACATGAGTGGAAACAAAGACTAGTTTACATTCATGGATGACAGCTTCGGTAGCAGTGTAAAGCTAGGGAACAATTGCAGGCTGAATGTTATTGGGAAGGGGACGATCAAACTATCTATAAACCAAGTGTCACTAGTGGTGCAGGACGTATTCTATGTACCAGGGTTAAAGACCAACCTACTGAGTGTTGGACAGCTGCAAGAGAAAGGACTTGGTTTCTAAATCAAAGATGGTTACTGCATGCTTGTTCATGAACAGAAAGGGCTGTTTCTGTCAACACAAATGAAGACCAATAGAATGTTTGCCTTACACGCGGATGGGAGGAATGAACGGATTCAAGTCCAGTGTTTACAGGTGTCAGGTGCCTCAAACAAGGATCTACTGTTATGGCATCAAAGATTAGGACATCTAAACCAAGACAGTCTACTGAAAATGAGTAAAGACAAGAGAGTGCAAGACATGCCAGCTCTCAAAGGAACCCTAGGTGTATGTGAGACATGTCTGGTGGGCAAACAGCAGCGAATTACTTTTCCAAAGAAAAGCAGTTGGAGGGCTGACAAGAAACTCAAACTGCTTCATGCAGATTTGTGTGGACCAATCACACCATCATCAAATGGGGGGAAGAAGTACATTCTGACTATTATTGATGATTTTAGCAGGAAGTTGTGGATGTTTTTCTTGGAGAACAAGTCAGAAACCTTTGAAGTGTTTAAGAAGTATATGGCCCAGGTTGAAAAAGAAGCTGGATTGTCCATTGTCTGTCTTAGAACAGATCGAGGAGGGGAGTTTATGCTGCATGAATTCCACAAGCTATGTGAAGAAAGAGGAATTTGGCGACAGCTTACAGCTGCTCTCACACCTCAGCAGAATGGAGTGGCTGAAAGGAAAAAAAGAACACTCATGAACATGGTACGATGTATGATGAGGGACAGTAGGGTTCCATCAGTTTTCTGGCCTGAAGCTGTTGCCTGGACGGCTCACATCCTTAATCGTAGTCCTACAACAGCAAATAAAGGAAAGACACCACAGGATCTTTGGATAGGTGCAGCACCATCTGTTGCTCACTTGAAGGTGTTTGGATGCACTGCTTATGTGCATATGCCTGATCAGCAAAGGAAGAAACTTGATCATAAAAGCATCACGTATCAGTTTTTGGGGATTTCTGTAGAATCCAAGGCCTACAAGCTATATGAGCCAGCTACTAAGAAGGTCATCATAAGTAGGGATGTAGTCTTTGATGAAACAAAAGGTTGGACATGGGAGGAGGAGACACAACTGATATAATCTGGGATGGAAAGGAGGATGCTTTGTATGATTCTGATGAGGAGACTGATCAGAAGGCTGTAGAGGACTCAGAGGAAGCTGAACTTCCACCTGAATCAGTATCTCAGCAGTCTGAAACCTCAACTCCAGCTAGTCCCACACAAAGCTTAGTTGAGAGTTTAGATGGCTTGACAGCAGAAGAAGAAAATCTTGGTCAGAGGGTAAGAAGACCTCCATCTTACTTAGATGAGTATGATTGTAACTGCATAGCCACAAGCTGGCTTACCATGGTGGCAGTATCTGAGGATCCACAATCCTATGAGACTGCCATCCTTGAATCGAAGTGGAAAATAGCAATGCAAGCAGAAATGGAAGCAATACATAGAAACTGTACCTGGAAGCTTGTGTGCTGTCCAAAGGGTGCTGTTCCACTTGGTCTCAAGCTGGTTTATAGGACCAAGCTTAAGGAGGATGGCTCAGTAGACAAATACAAGGCCAGACTAGTTGCCAAGGGCTATGCTCAACAGTATGGAATCGATTACACAGAGGTATTTGCTCCTGTCGCACGTTGGGATACAATTAGAATTCTGTTGGCTTATGCAGCATTTCATGGTTTTACTGTATATCAATTGGATGTTAAAAGCGCCTTTCTCTATGGAGAACTTTCTAAGGATGTTTATATTGAGCAACCAAAAGGGGTTGTCGTTGTTGGGGAGGAATCAAAAGTGTATAAGCTTCAGAAGGCCCTCTACGGATTAAAACAGGCTCCAAGAGCCTGGTATAGCATAATAGAGGCATATTTTTTACAGCTGGTTTTAAGAGGAACAGTCATGAACACACCTTGTTCATTAAGAAGGTTGGTGAAGAAATTCTGATAGTTAGTCTATCTGTTGATGACTTGATGTATGTTAGCAGCAGTAACCAGCTCATTGATGAGTTCAAGGAGCTATTGAAATCAGAGTTTGAGATGACTAATCTTGGCAAGATGAGGTATTTCCTGGGAGTTGAGGTTGTTCAGGATAACACAGGAGTATACATTGGTCAACAAAAGTATGCCAAGGAGATATTCAAGAAATTTAACTTAATGGAGTGCAATCATGTGAGAAATCCTATGGTTCCTAGTGCAAAATTAACAAAACCTGGAGATGGAACACCAGTCAGCTCTACTGAATACAAGCAGATGATAGGAAGCCTGTTGTACATGACAGCAACACGACCAGACATAATGTATTCAGTGTGTACCCTCAGCGGGTACATGGAGGCACCAACTAGACAACACCTGCTTGCAGCTAAGCGCATCATGAGGTATTTGAAGGGCACATCAAACTTTGGAATCAAGTACAACAGGAATGAGAGTCAGCAGGGTTTGATTGGATACATAGATAGTGACTATGGAGGGGATGTAGATGATCGAAAAAGCACAAGTGGCTATTTATTCTTCCTGGCTCGAGGGGTTGTTTCCTGGTCATAAAAGAAACAACCAGTGGTCACTCTATCAACAACTGAAGCAGAGTTTGTGGCTGCATCTTTTTGTGCAACACAGTGTGTCTGGATGAGAAGCATACTGGGGAAGATTGAGTGGAAGACCAGTATAGCAACATTAACCATTATATTTTGTGACAATAGCTCGGCCATCAAACTCTCACGAAACCCAGTTCTACATGGCAGAAGTAAGCATATCGATGTTAGGTTCCACTTTCTGAGGGACTTAGCAAATGAGGGAGTGGTCAAGTTGGAGTTCTGTGGAACACATGACCAGGTAGCAGACATTATGACTAAGGCAGTAACCATGAATGTCTATGAAGTGTTAAGAGGAAAGCTTGGGATGATTGTCCTTATAGAAGAATTCCAGGAGGTATGAACTGAGAATCTCTTGAACTGGTGCTCAGTTTAGGGGAGGATTATGTTGGACGAAACTGCATCGTTTGGCTTCAAGTCATTAAGCTGGAGTATTAGACAAAACTGTGTCGTTTGGTTTACAAGTTTTAAGTTGTTATAATTTGGTCACTAGAGTTCTATTAGTTTGACATTTTAGTCATGTACGCAGTTTGTTATTCTGTTCCTGCATTTCAGGCTACTGGGATGAATCATTGGCAGTCTGTTGCCAGATTCTCCAGATTTCCAGGCCTTTCAGTATGTATTTATTGTTATCTTTGATCATCTGAAGAAGATTGTCAGATTGCACGAGTTCTAAGGTTTACATTTCCGTGTCCTAAGGATCCCCAGAACGTCACCGAAGTTGAAAATCTGTTTTGCACGACCCAAACTCAACTCTTGAATCTTTACTACGGTTGCTCGCCGCCAGCGACCGAAGAGGTATTACTTTCTACTGACGCCGAGCCGACTAGGAAACTATGAAGCCGCAATCAGATAAGAGTCTCCGGCCCCGCCGCCTCTGGGTTGGAGTTGGATCTCGGCCTTCGCTTCCAGGAAAACAACCTCCTCCGGCGAGGGAAAGGAGGAGATAAGGCGTCGAAGAGCACAGATCTGGCGGCGTGGATGACGGCCTCCGGCGATAACTTTGGACGATGAAGAAGATAGAAAGAAATTCTATTTTCCTTTTTCCATTTTATTTTGTGTTTTCTAAATTAAATTAAATTACGTTTTTTTATAATTATAATTTATTTTAGTGCCACGTCAGTAGTTTTTTAAATTTTAGCATTCACGTCGGCTTCAAATGTCCACGTAAGCAAATGGGAGTTGACGGAGTTAACAAAGATTTAAAATTCGTGTCATAATAGGCATTTTTAATAGGTTGTTTCATTCTGGGTCAAGACTCAACATGTTGAGCTTTCTTAAAACATTATTTCTTAAAAAATTGAAAATGACATTCGGGTCTTATTTTTTAGATTGCTTTTGAATTGCATAAATAGGAATTATATGATAATGAAGTATAAAAAGTTATAAATTAAGATGATGTGACAATATAGAACATGTTTTAAAATAAAAAAATAATTGTATAGATTGGGATGACGTTTTAATAGTATTTTGTAGTTATCATGATGAGGGGGAAGAATTTTGACAGAAGGAGCGGAAGAATTGTGATCGAAGGAGTGCTCATGCATCATGATTTCGGGTGACAAATAATAGTATTTTGTAGTTATCGTAGCAAGCTTTTGCGCTTCGACAAGTGGAAGCATGGTGATTATTAGTTCATAGTTTTATGGAAGACATCATTTTGAGAACGTATGTAGTTAACGAGAATGTGTAATGACGTTAACGAATTGACCAAGACTTGTTATGAGAAGCAATATATGTTATTGTTCCATTTGTTTTTCATGTTACATTCGAATTTGTCACTAATACGAGTACCTTTGATTTTTTACAGAGACGACAAAAAAAAGGTGAAGATAGATATAAATGGCGTCAGCTCTGGGGTAAAGTTGTGTATTAAAAATGACTGAAACAATGGTCACAGAACAGTTAATAAAGAGAGACACAGGTATTGGTCACAGAAAATACAACGCAAAGCGACATGCAAATCAGTCGTTGAAGACTTAAACAATTGCTGCGGTCGCCATAGTTATTTGACGGCCAGTTTGTTTGATTATGCGACGGTACCCTTGGTTGCAAAAACTCCAGTTTTTTGCAGGGTAGCTGATTGATAGATATATGTCTATTCTCGACCATTTAATTCATTCATTGATTCTGATGAATGTTATGTGAATGAATGAGTACAATTTTTTCAAGTATCAACATTTTTAGTAAATGGAGCTATTATTAGATGACATCGGTTGTTATTCATTTTTATTGCGTGTCTTGCTTTTACTGAAATGACTTTGGAAATTGTTAAAATGTAACATAAAGGATGTATATCAGTATTAGTTTAGATGTTCGAGCAATATCGTGGAATTTTGAATTCAGATTGGTATGATATTGCACACCCGTGCATAAAATAATAACTAGGTATATAATTTATACATATAAGATGATAAATAAAAACCTATATGAATTTGAAACAGTAATAAATTCGTGCATATAAAGATGAAAAAAATTATGTAAATAGAAAAATGATATTTGAAAACATGTATAAAGAGATTTAGATAACAATCGGATTCAGGTAGTTGATATTTGTTATTCATCAGTTTTAGTTTCAGGTTTGGGTAATACTCGTTGTACATAACATTTCGGTAGTAAAGGTCACACCATATCCATACCCGTTAGCTCGGATAGTTGATATCCATTGCCACCGTATATAATCTTTCGAGTAGTAAATGGTCATATCCATACCCGAAAAATTAAACAAAGAGATCTAGAGGGCAAACTAAAACTAAGCTAGGTAGGGTCAACTAGGCTTGATGATGACACTCGATTTGTCGTGTTCATCAATCTTATTTAAGCAACATTTCATACATAATTGTATTGCTTTGGGTAGAAGTTTAGGGTGTTTTGCGCATTTCTTGCTTCTATCTCGATTTAGTGTCTCGGACCCGTTCGGCGTCCTTTTGATGTCATTTTGGAGTGCTTTTGTAATATTTCAGGTAAATGATGATGTCGGGGCACTATCCAGAGCGATACGGGCATGCATGAACGAGGTAGGATGGGTCGAGAAGTGCAGAAATCAAAAAGGGTTGCACGTTGTCAATATTGCCGCTATGGATTTGTGTCAATTTTGCCGCTATGCACATAGCGACTACTTTGATAATCCATAGCGTCAAGGTTGACACTCCATTCTGACAACTTTGTCAAAATTGTCGTTATGGTTCTGTGTCAATTTTGCCGCTATGCACATAGCGGCAACTTTGACATATGACCATAGCGACAATATTGACAATCCGGAATTAAAAGGATTTTTGGGAACTTTTATTTAAACCCCGGTTCTCCCTCATTCCAAACAGACTTTTTGGACAGAAATTTGTGGAACCTATACCACACAACCTGTTTAATCCATTATCAGTTTTCATAACTTTGAGTAGTCACGAGATTGAAATCATAGGGAGATTCGACTATAGTTAATTCGTTAAATAGGATTATTTTTAGACGAGTGAAATCCGTTCATCACTTGAGAACGGTCGGGTGCGGGTTCAGGTAGTTGATATTCGTTACCCACGGGTTTTAGTTTGAGGTTCGGGTAATACCCACCGTATATAACTTTTGGGTAGTAAATGTTATACCATATCCATACCCCTTAGTTTTCTTATGATACCAGACTCGTACCTGCACATAACGGTTGTAGTTTTGCGTTTGGGTAATATGGCGTAGATAATCTTTTGGGTAGTAAATGTCACATTGCATCCACACCCGTTAGTTTTGGGCGATTTTCATTTAAAATATGCACTCGTACGCAAAAAATACTAGTTATATCCGCACCCATACCCTAAATATACCCAAACACTTTAAAAAAATGGCATTCATAAGGAGCAGTAATGAGCCGCGAGTATTACCCAAATCTCAAAACTAAAGCTAGTTGGTAATATGGCGTATATAACCTTTTACGTGGTATATATCATATCGTATCCACGCCCATTAATTTTTAGGGGACTTTCAGTCAAAATCCACACCCATACCACAAAAAATACTAATTATATCCACACCCATACTAAAAAAATATTAATTATACCCACCCGTACCCTAAAAATACCCACACTTAAAAAAAAAGTCACTATTCATTATTGTTGATAAGTAATAGTAATAACCAGTAAAAACCACCCCAACATTAATAAGGAAATTGTAATGAAGAGTAAAAACCGCCAAACTATTTATAGATTAATACTGAAGCAATTTCACAGTACGTATTAGCCATACATACACAAGGTAAGCAAGTTGTTGATCATTTTTAGGTGTTATCAAAACAAATCGGTTAATGAATTAACCGATCGAATCTTCCTAAGGTCTTTTTTAGTATCTTACTCAAAATTGTGATTAATATCAATCGAAGGTATCAAGTAGTATGGTTTAGGTGCCATAAAGATCCATCACACAGTCAAAAAGAAAAATGAAAATTGCTTTAAAGTAATTGGGTTGTAAGACTGCACGATATAAATTTAGACAATCAAAGATGAAACTGCTTAGATATCGAATCCCCCTAGGCAACTAAAATTCACAAATGACAGACAAATTCCACGATTTAAATGAAACATGATAGATGCATTACACCGTCACAATTCTTCTCTAATCAAATCACGCCCTTTCAGGTCCGCTAATTTGCTATCTATCTAGTATTCTAGTATGCTCTTTCAAGACAGAGATTTAAAACCCGCTAGGTGATTTACCGATTTAGAATTGCTCACACGACAGACTAGTTCATTCGCTCCGGATGAGGGTTAACGTCTAACCTAGTTATTTGATTTCGGCGTTCTAGATATGCAAGCTCTAGCGAGTCTAAGACAAATCTAACAGAGATTAATTCAAGTTGATCAGGAGAGAACAAATCGAAAACAAAATTAAATATGCAATGAAATCCATCCAACTAGCATAAATCCTCAAACGTATCAAATCATTCGTTCATATAAATTCACCTAGGGTTCATCTAATCTACGTAAGAGAAGTTTAACTTCTCATAATCTTGAGAGACAAATCAAAATCAGAAGAGGAAGACATTGAATATAGGTTTACACAAATATGAAAAACCCTAATTTCGTCGATCAACTCGAGAACTTGATTCGCCATCTTGATTATTTCACTGATCCCGAGCTCCTTGAAGTTTTCTTTTTCGTTGCTCTCGAATCTCTAAATTTCTCTCTAAATTTCGTCCAAAGAAATTCTGTTAATTATGAGGGAGAGTTGGGCTTTTATAGAGAAAGATTCCTTAAAACTTACGGACTACAAAAAGTGCGCCGCCCACTTTTGGTCTAATTTACATAAATCTCTGAACTCGAAAGTTGTGCAAAATTGAACAGTTATTCCAACGCCACTGGCCTTGTATCAATCGGACTTCTGAGCTAGGAGATATATCCAAAATACAAAACTGCGACGTTTTCCAAACAAGTCGAAATCCAAACGCCTTGAAGATTCAAAATGCTTCTCAATGCTTGTCTTAGATCATCCACACACACCGTATTGCTCCGATTAAAGGCTCAATGTGGTTATGTACCTTAAATCTATAAAAAAAAACACTTCAAAACAACATCAAATGGACCCCGAACTGGTCCGAGACACTAAATCCATATAGATGTTAGAAATGCACGAAACATTCTAAACTTCTACAAAAAATATACGAATGTGCATAAAATGTCGCTTAAATGAGAATAAAGAACACAAAAAATCAAGTTTCATCATAAATTTTCTTTTCACTTGACCATGAAGTCTAGCTAGTTGACGTACGATAGTTTTCAATCTATGATGTAGCCATACTCAGCAGCTGCAGTTTTGCTTACTATGACCCATGCTGTGTTTCAGGGAATTGCATCATTGACTCTTAACCTAGCTAAACCAAGTCTAGTATTCAAAGGCAAGCTACATACATGCCCCTGACTTGGAAACTTCGTTACTTGCATTCTTCATCGGCAAGAGGCAGGCTCAAGCAGCAATAAATACTCGCTGCATCGACTTCTCAAGGTGCGCTTTTCTATCATAGTAAACATGACAAGGATGGGTGTGCAATCAAAGGGAAATTGCACAGTTGGAGTTGGAGCATCAACGTTCGTCACTTTGATCGAGTTACGCTGGACACTACGCGGATAGCTAGAGCCTAATGGAGTCGATCATGTGCTACGAATAAGAGTTTTAAGTCTCGAGGTGTTTAAGGTTGCAGAGGTTCCAATTTAATCTCTTTCATTTCAATTTTAGCTATTGGGCTTATTCATTGCTTAGAAGTAGTAGCTAGTTTTAACCTTTTTTAGCAAGTGTCAAAATTCACTGCCTTGAATCTTATTTCAACTTATAGTTCTTTGATCTTATAAAATACAACTTCAGTTCTTGATCGTTCCAGTCATATATATGTCATGTGGTTCAATTCAATTGAAAGATTATTTTCTTGTTGCATTAGAGCTTAATAACCCGTCTTTGCTCAAACAGAACCAGTTACGAATATAAACAAGAGGGATCAGATTACAACAGAGGTTAATGGTGCTATCATCCCAACATGGAGAGCTATTGGTCGCGATTCCATGTTGTACCAGTCAAGATCATTTAAGACAGAAAAGGAATAGAAATGTCTGCAATTTCCAGAACTGATATTCTGCACGGGCTTGTGTGAATTTTATCGTTTCTAATACATTTTTATAGAAGTATCCCAGGGAGTTAGTGTCTGAACATGATAATGCTATGTATGAATCGACTTGAAACCTTCCGTGATAGGAATAACTTTTGCTGAAACTTTGGATTATTGCAATGGTTCATAACAGCAGCTCGAGTGTCCTAGACAAAAAGTACCATGAATTGGTTGCACGGCCAAAACATTCCCATTAACTCTTGTGTTCGATTCCCATTGACACAATACTCGGGTACATTTTGCCAAGGGGGCTCGCTGCATGCAGCCCCCAACAGCCAACGTGGCTCCACCACTGCCAGTAACACATTCAAGGAAGATAAATTTATATTGCTTCTTTAACTTCTTCCTAAGGGAATACACAACATACCCCTACATACTAGAAAAGAAGGCGAACCATAGTATCATCCCACAGCTTTAAGAATTGTTCACAAAGTTTGTGTGAAAGCACATACCTGACTTGGAATGATATGATGCATCCTAAATGGCCTCACCACAATATCATTACGCAGTTCATATGTTTCACCTAAAAGTTTGCAACTTTGAGGACTCAATTCATGTTATGAGCTGAGATTGCTGATGAAACTAGTTATTGAAGTTAAGAATAATGGAAGGTAGCTAGAAAGTTATTGAAAAGTCGTCGAAATGTCATTATAATTTTTTCTGAGATTTAAACATCTTCATCGCTAGTATTTTAGCAATTGATAAATAATATGGAGAATGATGTGACATCTAATAAGTAATTACTAGGAATGGATGATTGCTTGCTAAATTAGCAATCTTGCTAATTTAGCAAGTCAATTAGTAATGCTACATAGACAAAATGGCTCACTTTAAAAAAAATGTATTTATGAATGAAAATAAATTGAAGATAAATAATAGATAATGATTTTCATTGGTTCATTTTAATTATGTTTGCCTGTAAAAATAATGGACAGAAATTGCTAAACAATTGATGGGATGAAGATGGTTAGAAATTGCCGAATGAGTTAAGTTGTCGATGTGGCGATCAAGTCTAGAAATTACTAATCAATTTCTAGGTTGGAATCATAGTAGACTTATTTCTACAACCATAGTGGCACTCCTAAAAATTTAAGATCATCTTCATCCTAAACAGAAGTAGTTTAGCAATTTTTAATAAGAACTTTTATCGCCACATCAGCAACGTTGGCAATTAACCCGTTCAGTAATTTCCAAACATCTTCATCCCAATAATTTGTAAGCAATTTGAATTGATAAGACGTATAATTTATTTACCTCTTTATTTTTTTTGTTTTATTAATTCATCTTTACAAAATTAATACTCTTCTTAGAAACTTATTCTTAGAAACTTATTCCATTTTACATAGGTGACATTGTTAGTTGAATTGCTAATTTAGTAAGTAATCATCAATTCCTAGTAATTGCTAATTAAGTGCTACCTCACCTTAATAATTGTTAAAATTTTGGGATAGAGATGCTCTAACAAAAGAATGAAAGATTCATTTTTTTTAGATTAGGAGTGGATTTGGAGAGTGATTTTGTGGGCTCGGGCGATTTGGTTGATATACCACGTCTGAATACGAAAATGAAGTGAGATTTGAAATCACCCTTTGGTCCTCCAAGTGATTTGAAAGTTGATTTCAAATCCACTTCACGAAAAAATCTCAAGTGATTTAAGTAGGAAATTACCAAATTATCTTGTTCAGTTTTAGGAGAATGGGATAAATTAAAATTATATTAATTATTTACAAAATTAGAATTTCTCTTTTAATTTCCAAAACTCCACTAAACAAATGAGGTATTTACGAAATCACTTGTATATTTGAAATCCCTTATATTTTAAGGGTGATGCTATATACAATCCTTATTTTATTTTGTGTAGTCTGTATTTTACCATAAATAGACTATTATACCCTTAATGAAAACATTACAAACTCGGTTCGTTTTTACTTTGTGCAATTCATTTTTACTAACGCAACCAAGTTTTACGTTTTTCCAGTCTATTTTTACCTTTTGTAGTCCGTTTTTATTACTATAATCATTTTTTATAAATAAATATTCGGTAAGATATAAATAACAAATAGAGCTAAATAAATATTACTTACCAAGTACTCTTAAATAATTAACATATATTTAAAAAATAACTAAAACATTAAAAACTAAATATAAATATAATATAATATATATATATATCTTCTGTATATTAAAAAATAATAAGTATTTCTTTTAAATTTTTATCTATTTCGAAAATTATAAATAAAAAATATTAAATAAATATATTATTCCAACATTATAAAAAAATTGACTGTAATTAGAAAAAACGGATTGCATGAAGTGAAAATGGATTGTACGAAGTAAAACTAGAGCGTGTTAGTAAAAACGGACAACACAGAGTGATTTTTTTAATTAAGGGTATTTTAGTCTTTTATGGACTACACGAAGTAAAACACGGACTGTATATAGCATTGAGCTATTTTAAATCTCTTTACTATTTGAAATTATTTTTGACAAAATCACAAAATCAAATCTACTTCTAAATTATGCCTCTTTAAATTAATGTAATGATTAAAGTCTATTCTTTTAAACCATAAATTTATTCTTGAAATTTCCAAAACAACCAAAAAGATGTTATGAATATTATAATTATATATATGAATGCCCATATGTAACTCCTATACATTGAATATGAGAATGAATAGGATATTTAAGTGCAGTTATATTAGTGATGTATATGTTTTGAATTCTAGAGCCTATAAATAGTACTCTCTCTTGTACCATTTCTACACCTCAATAAGAAATTCTCTCCTCCTCCATATTCTCTTATCTTTCTTTGAGTTTAGTTGCATAACATGTTATTAGCATGATGGCTCGACCCGCTTGAAGATTGAAGAGGGTTGCTATATATCCTAATGTGTATTTTATTATTTTATTTCTATTTACTATTTATTTGTCTAATACACTTGTTTTCCAATTTTATGTATATATTCTGTTAGATTTCAAAACTCGATTTCAAACGTTTGTTACTGTAACCTTTTCCTTCCTATCATCTCTCGTAGAAATTCTATTAGTTAGAATCATGTTAAGAGTTTTTTGGTAGAAATTCATTTAGTTTCAGTGTGGTTTACATTCGATTTGTTATATAATATACAATGATCTCTTTAAACATGATGATATGTATATATGGAACAATACAATTCCATCCGACATGTAGCCATGCACATAAAGAAATTATATGGCCAATAAATCCATGCTTCATCATGCTCACAATATTCTTCAGAAACTTATTATTGTGGTTGAGTGTGTCAATTGATAATATGTATTTTAATTGTTTTGTTTTTTTTTGTTCATGCCTAGGTATCTTTATTTATTTGCAGTTGATATGTGGTAGAAGTTTTTTTTTCAAGCAAGATATTCATTTGTTCACTTTACTAAAATTGACTACGAAGTATATTGTTTTCATGCTTTTTTTATTGTGCTAAATTAATATGGCTACTGTTATAAATCATATTAATATGATTTAAATTTATTTATGCTATTTGTTTTACTATTATATTAATCATTAATTTTTCTTATTTATCTGTTCGATTAACATTAATTATTTTATTTTTTTCTTACCGTTGAGAATATAATTATTTTACTATTCATGTTATGGTTTTAATATAATTATGTTGTGTTTTCTTCTTATTAGTGTTAGATGTTGATTTCTACTCATATAACAGTATTTTTTAAGAAAGTTTGTGGTTAATTTGGTTATATATATTATATATGATCAAAAAAATTTATATTTATTATATATCCAATATTGTTAAATTTCAGTTTGTGACTATTAGTTCATATGTTTTGTTATTTTATTAATTATTGCTTTATACGTTCGACCCTTTAAATAATCTTTTGTGGTACTTCCTCGTTATACTATTTAGTTGTTAACTCGATTATTTATCTTCGTTATATATCTAATATTTTGATATCTGAAGTTGTAGCCTTCGATATTCGGGCAAGAATTATCCTTCATGAGTATTGAATCGAGGTTTCACTATCTAATGATATTGGTGACACCATCAGATTAAGACGATAATGCAACATCTTATCGAGACAAAGCCATAGGTTTGGTCTTTATTCAAACTCGTTATTTTTGCGGAATAATGCTAAAGACGTGTATGCCCATCACACGTGGCGATTTTTCTTAAAGTGTGATATGATTGAAGGTATCGAGACACACATATTCCGAGCAACAAAAGCTATCGTACAACCCTCCAATATTAATGGTCTATTGAGACACAAAATCATTCGTAGAAGTGAATGATTATAATCATATGTCCACAAAGAGACATAAGTTATCATGAAAGGCTATCTCACCAATATGTCGCACAATTCTGCTCGCTTAAGAGATATAATATTATTTATAGAAGTGGATGATTATTATAGTAGGTCTATAGCGACAATATATATTCCCAAAAGTAAACAAGATAATACATTATTGTGGAGAAGAAGACCTATTATTTTTGCGATGATAAAGAAATTTGAGAAAAATATCATTTTTCATAAAGGAGTTGTGATTTGATGTTAAAACATTCCAATCATATGAAAGATGATATACAACCATCAATATTTTTTTGATGAACATATCTCAATGATGTTCTTTTAGCCCTCAAAGTGAAGTGTCTCACGTTACATTATTTTTGGAAGCACGCGTAACAAGATATGATCATTATTCTTATAAGGATTTTTTTTCATTTATATGGGCATAATAATTGTGGTTGTACGCGAATTATTGATCCTTTAATTGGTGACATGGATAATAGAGAAATCTTTTATCTATCATTTAAACTATGCACAATTCTCATGACAAACATGAGTATTTTTATGATGAGAATCAACATAATTAATTGTGATATATATCTCATCGATAGTGCACCAAGATATATGAAGTAGTACAAAATTTATCTCAAACTCTAGATCGAGCTATTGTATTGTTCACGAAAGAATAAAATCTTTATTCCATTTTATTGATGATCACAAGGGATGAGAAATAATAATGTTATCCTCCAATTTGTACTACACATATGTTATTGTGAGTGATATGTAAACTATAAGTTTACTCGCCCTGACAACTATTATTTGGCATAACCGGTTAGACCATTCCAGTTTAATCAGAATGCGAATTGTGAACCTATACGGTCCTTTTTAATGATTCCATAATCTAAAGAGTATGTTCTTTTAAATATTGTTGTGCACAAAGGTCTCAACTTAGGTATTCTAAAGATATGATTCCTAAGGTTATAGGGATTTAAGTAGTCCTTGTGACCCCCTACTTCCTGGGAAAACGAACGATTTTTTGTTCTGTCGACAAGGTTTCGTTTCTAGGAAAGCTTTTTCACCTTTCTGTTACCCATTGTTGAGTAAATCTCCAACACAACACAAGTTATTTTTGGGTTGCTTATTCTTAAATAGAGTTGATTGTTTGGATAATCAACTAAAATAAGATAATTTATCTTACACACAACAAAATAAGGGTGATATTTGTTGATCTATACACCCAACATGTGGACCAATTATTTTAATTGATGTATCAACTAGAAGGTCACATGTGTATATGAAAGCAAACTAGAATTTGCGAGATTACTAGCTCAACCATTTTGGTTATGAGCATATTTCCATGATTATCTAATAACAAAAATGTTTCATTGAGACAAATATTTTCCATTTTAATTGTTGTGAATATGTCATTTACATGAACAACATAATTTCGCATTACGCCAAGCGATTATTATAAATTCCTCCATTATATTTGGTTTTTGGGTCAAAACCTTATACTTCTCATCTATGCATATATGAGTGTGATACACACATCCAAATTGCTCCACCACAATTCATTATGATAGGTTTTCAACATAAAATTGAGAAATTATGTTGGTTATGAGTTCATTGGTGGTAAAATACTCGTATCGTTATCAGGATATTTTGATGACTCTTTTAGAGGTTTATATTCAAACTTCTTAACATTAGGGGGAGAAAACAAAAGTTGGTCAAGAGATTAGATAAATGATCATATCATTTCGATCCTCACACTAAGCAATATGAGCTTGAAGTTCAAAAGTATATAATTCATCATTTGCTAGACACTTTACTGGCCCAATTAGAGTCAAACTCTAATGTGCCAACTCAAAATGCTCCAGTGAAAATGATGTCGATATTGGGCAATATGACATCACAAATGAGTCTAAAACCCGTATAAAGCATGGTAGACCACTCAGTTTCAATGTAAAAAAAAATTCTCAATGTGGAATGGAGTTGTATATCAAGATGGTCATTGAGGTTAAGATTATTTTGAAAAAGCCACCAAGAATAAAAATTATGTGCTTGGGTAGAGCCTCATGTACCTAAAAGATATGAACATAGATATCTCAATTATCTATATCTTGGATGAAAAATAATGAAACCGCAATAAAGTCAACGTTGACGAAATTTTTGCGTACAGTGCGACGCTAAATATGATAGTTGAAAATGAGGGTCATAAGCCAAAATGCATGCAAATAGAGAAATGAATGGCTGAAAATTTAAATTTGAGGCAAAACCAAATTCCCAAGAAATAAATTATACATTAAGTTGTAAAGCAATCAGGACATATGAGTATCTCATTTTAAGTCTTATAAATTATGAGACATCTCATTTTGAAAGGTTTTGTACAACAAAACTATTGATTATGAGAAAACATATATTCTCATGTGGTGGATGCACTACTTTTCATTATTTGATTAGTTTGGCAATTTTTGAAGGAAAAGAGTTTCTATAGTGTTGTTTACAAGTTCCTTGTCCTGAATAAATTGTGTCTATTTAGTCTATGTGTGTTTAGAATTTTGAGTGGTTTTATTTTGATTTCGAGGACGAAATCTTTTTAAGGAGGAGAGAAATGTAATACCCCGATTCTAGTACGAAAATATTAATGTAAAAGTTTCTAGGAATGGTAACATTCTGGCCGATCGTACAAAAGTACCAACTAAATTAATGTGGTATATGGTAATGTACAAATACAAGAATAATTCTCATATAGATATGGATATGCACATATAGATTTTTTATCCAGCCATGCACTACCTTACAAAATAAAGAAGGCACATGGTAAACTTGAGGTGGAGTCTCCCCATCTAATATTTTTTCCTCCTAATGCATGCATGTATAGATAGATTCATGCATGATCACGTAAGCCAAATGGATAAAGTAGGTTAATTAGCAAATTGGATTTATATTTTATAAATCTCCTATAAAAAGGTCTTCTTATTTAGTTCAACATTATGAGCACAGAGAGTAGTGTCTTGCATAAATGACACTTGGAGGAATTAGCAATAACACTCTGTTGTCCGAATCAAGGTCGTAACTCGGAAGCTGATATCGGGGTTTTTGAGGATTATTTCTGGTGAGGGTCTCCTGCGTATCCGACCGGGTTACACGTTCCATTATGAGTTTATTATTATTAAGGCTATATGCATGATAGGGTAATGTCAGTTTAATCTTAAGATTTTATATGCTTCTTTACCATATTTATTACTTAATATGATACATGTGCAGTTACTTTGCTGATATATCTGATTTAATATATGTGTTAATATGAGCAGTATCTATTACTGATTATTGAATGAATCTGGTAATTGATTGATCACCTAGTTAGGGCATGTATGCTGGAGATAGTGCTTATTGCACTTCTGTTACGCGGTGAGCCTTGGTAAGCGCCACAACTAACTATTGTCGTGGGCTTTAATAAGCGACACACTAACTCTATGTGGGCCATTTTAGTGCCACTAACTCTATGTGGATCGTCAGCATATGTGAGTCGGGATCCCAAAATAAAATATGGATATGAATTAGATTATAGATTAGCCTTATGTGTAATATGCTATATACCGCAGAGTGACCAGGACAGAGATCCTCACTCAGTGATTAGCACTGACCCTTACTTTCCATTTCAGAGTGACAGTAGGCTTTACTGATTCACACATTGCAAATGGTATTATCGAACTCCGGGGTCGTCCATCATGGTGACGAACTCCGGGGTCTTCCATCATGGTGACGACTCCAGGTAGATATCGAATATTGTGTCTTGATCCTTATTTTGTGTTTCAAAACTCTTTTGAGACTCTTACTCTCATCATGTGCATATGCTATGAGTTATTGTGTACTAGAATAATTTGAGATATGGTATTGTAAAATATAGTGGCCTTAAGGGCAGGTATATGGTTACTCTGGTCCGAGCCTGTGAAGCTCAAGACTTCTGTTCTATATGTATATGTGTCCTTCTGGACTTTTGGTATAGTGTATTGTATTGTGTAAAATCAATAAGTCATATATGACATTGTGAGCAGTTCTGTGTTGACTAATTAATTACATTAGTATGTATAAACACAATCCTAGTTTATGATGAAGAAATTAATTGGATGAATTTAAAACATTAAATGATATGTACGGTATAAGTAGCATGGCACCCCTATTATTACTCCGCTGTTTTATTTTTTAAAAACGAACCTATTAGTGGTAGGGTGTTACAATAAATCTTATCACTAACTTGCAAATTGTGCATCTCTCTCGAACATAATTCTCGTATATCATCAATGATATATTAATAATATCCATCAAACATTTATGTGGATATATCATGGCTATAAGTGCATTGATGGTGATAAGATCACTATATGTGTATCAATCTTCATAAAGTTATGAAGCAACTTGGTGGTTTGTGAAATAAGCTAATCAAGCCATACCACCATTCCAATACATGATCTTGCACTTCATGCACGATATGTATTTTATATATCTCCTCGAGTTGAAAGAGGACTGTGTTTGATGCGCTATGTCTCGGCACCATTACACAAATGCTACGCTTCACCCAAAATATTTGCTCGACATTCATTCCAAGAAATGATATAATATCATGGTTATGTACTCTTTTTCTCACATGACTTTTCCCAATAAGGTTTAATGAGACATATTCTCATCTAATGGTCATCCAAGGGAAGCGTATTATAAATATTGATTATGGATGACCATTGATCATATTACATGCATGCATTAGATTCAAAAACTCCAATGAGTTGGAAGAATATTTTCATGAGTTGACATACTCTATAAACAAGTGCGCTCAAGCGATAACTTGGTTGATTTAATCACCAATTGCTCTCCATACATCAACTTTGGAGAAGTTAGTCCAACAATTATAGTTTGATGAATCAAGGATCTCAACTGATATCATGATGAGGGGGAGTCAATATGCACTGCACTCTTTTTCCTTTAACCATGGTTTTTCCCATTGGGTTTTCCTGATAAAGTTTTTAATGAGGCAGTATCAAAAGCGTATTCGAAGAATAATGAATATTTTTAACTAATGATCATTCAAGGGGGAGTGTTATGAATATTATAATTATATATATGAATGCCCATATGTAACTTTTATCTTTGTAACTCCTATACATTGAACATGAGAATGAATGAGATATTTAAATGTAGTTATACTAATAATATATATGTTATGAATTTTAGGACCTATAAATAGTATTCTCTTTTATATCATTTCTACACCTTAATAAAAAAACTCTCTCGTGTTAAGAAACTAATGGATCGAAAATATGACTACAAAGAACAATGAAAAAGAAGAGACACAAAAGAGAGGGAAAGATAACTTTCTTCTTCATTCACTATTGGTATAAGATGAACATCTATTTCTAGGTGAGGAACAATCTCATAGGATTCTAGCATTATTACATATATGAATAGGTACATGAATGAGCACATGAATGAGTATATAAATGGGGCTATGAATAATATTGAATTACATTGAGTAATGGACATTCATCACATATATTCTTCATAACATCTCGTTTATATTTTAATATCTTTCTTTAAGTTTAGTTATATAACAAATTTTTTTTGGAATGTTTCTCCAAAAAAAATTAAATGTTCAAATCTTATGTTGATAAGTGTAAATCCAAAACAAAACGTGCGCAGTAGAGAAAAACGAGCAACGTGGTGTGCTTTCTTCCTCAAAAAAACAGAGGAACAATCAGAGATTGAACCGTAAGAAATACTCCCCGAATTAGAAGCACAAGCACATCCACCGCCACTTCCCATTATATTATGATTGAATAACGAACGCTAGGCTAGGCCGGTCGTTCTGCCGGCTCAGTTATCCATCGTCCTCTTCTTCTTTTTTTTTTCTAGTGGGGAAGCCAATCAGCCAAACGCCATCGCCACCACAGCAAGCAAGTCAGCAACAAAAACAATGTCATACTAATGCCTATTGTTTATTATTTAACTATCTTTGGCTGTTCTACTTCCACCAGCATTTCCAGAAGCGCCAAAATACTCACCGATGCCTCCACCATAAAGATACCCATTACCCTCCACAGTCCAAAAATGAGTTTAGTTACGTGACAAATCTGCAGCTCTTAGCATCTTCTCCCTATCAAGATACCCTCTCCTCTCCTCTCCTCTCCTTTCTTTATTAGTTTACAATCCCCTAATTCCATTTCCCTCACTCCAGTTTACTCACTCGCTTCTCATATTTCTCCGCTTCCCTCATCTTCTCCGGGCCGGCAGGGAGGAAACAGTCCGATTAGCAGCTGCTGAAGGATTTTTTTGTTTATCTATGGCTGCTTCGATTCTGTTTCCCGCGAATTCCGTCTCTGGAACTAGAACTTGGGGGAAACCGGCCTTCTCATTTTCTGGCCGGCAGCGTTCGGCAGCTCAGGCTGTTAGGAGACTTCATGGGTCCTCTGTTCGCTCCGCTTTGGATTCCTTGGAGGCAAACGTCTCTGACATGCGTGTTAATGGTAATTTTCAATTTCTGCTTTTACTTTGTCCTCAGTAGTCGACTGTAAAGCGTTATAATGTTCAATGTTTTGTTTGCTCACTTAAATTTGACATTCAATCTGAATTCTTTAAGCTTGATTGATTGTTGGGTCTCTTTTAGAATGAAGAAGGATAGTTTATGTCAATGAGACTCACAAGTCATGAGCCTGGAATTTTGTGGAATTCCCATTGTTATGACCGAAGTAAAGTTACTCAGTTTGTTTTCTCGTTTACAACTGCTTGTGCTATCTGTTGAATCATTTGCTTGGAAGCTGGCTAAACATTGAGGATTCAGTTTTGATAATTCAGTGTTTCTTGCAAGGTATTGCGTTCTTCACCTTAGTTCTAACCTTGCATTCCATCATGATATGGCTTGCAGCTCCAAAGGGGTTGTTTCCACCTGAACCGGAACATTATAGGGGACCAAAGCTTAAGGTAGCTATCATTGGTGCCGGCCTTGCTGGGATGTCAACTGCTGTGGAGCTGTTGGATCAAGGGCACGAGGTCGATATATACGAATCAAGGACTTTCATTGGTGGTAAAGTCGGTTCTTTCGTTGATAAGGGTGGAAACCACATTGAAATGGGACTTCATGTTTTCTTTGGCTGCTACAACAACCTTTTCCGTTTAATGAAGAAGGTACTTTTTTCCTGACTAACTTCTTGTTTCTGTACTACCATATAGCCCTTAATTCATTGAACTTCTATACTTTCTAGTTTATTGTTGTAACTTATAATACTCTATTGTCATGGTGGTTAGGTAGTGTCTCGAGTGTTTCGATTATAATGACATAATTCGTAATGGAGTTTCCTAATAGTTCATCTGATACCTATGCTTAAATGTAGGTAGGAGCAGATAAAAATTTGCTGGTGAAGGAGCACTCTCACACATTCGTGAACAAGGGGGGTGATATTGGAGGTATGATGGCTCCATTCTAGATGTTGAGTTTGCTACAAACATATCTCGTAGCTAGTAGTCTTTATTCTTTACTTTCTTCGTCTGGACCAATTTGGTGCTTGTTTCGGTCAGATAGAATAGCTGTTTGATCTGTGTATGCATGGCTTGATTTGTGACTGCAGAACTTGATTTTAGATTCCCAGTTGGAGCTCCATTGCACGGGATTAATGCATTTTTAACCACGAATCAGCTTAAGGTATTCATGTTTAACTTGACCAATTCTTGTGGGTTTGCTGGTTTGACTGATAAAGCATTCTCTGCTCAGTAAATAAATAGGATTATTTCTGCCTAACTTACATGTTTGAGTCAATCAGAGCTATGTTAAAAGGAGCAAAGAGTTTTGGTTTATAATATCTAATGCTATTTGATTGCAGACCTATGATAAAGCAAGAAATGCTGTAGCTCTTGCACTAAGTCCAGTTGTAAGAGCCCTTGTAGACCCGGATGGAGCAATGCAAGATATCAGGAATCTGGACAGCGTAAGAGATGGCACTTCACTATGTTGTTCATATTCACATCATCCTTCACTAAGCTCTTTTTGTTTTTGACATCATTCCTAACTAACTGCCTTTTTCTTATGATATTGTCCCTTTTCCAGATAAGCTTCTCAGACTGGTTTATGTCGAAAGGAGGCACACGAACAAGCATCCAGAGAATGTGGGATCCTGTTGCTTATGCTCTGGGCTTCATTGATTGTGATAACATCAGTGCTCGTTGCATGCTGACTATATTCTCCTTGTTTGCTACCAAGACCGAAGCCTCCCTACTTAGGATGCTCAAGGGCTCCCCAGATGTTTTCTTGAGTGGTCCCATCAGAAAGTACATCACAGACAGAGGAGGCAGGTTCCATCTGAGGTGGGGATGCAGGGAAGTTCTATACGACAAGTCTCCAGATGGTGAAACATACGTGACTGGTCTCGCCATGTCGAAAGTAAAATCTCTTCACATTCTCCTTCTCTATTGCTGACTACGTGAAAAAGGCTTGATTTGCCCTTAGAATCTAACGAATACTATTTCAAATCATTGCAGGCTACTAATAAGAAAATTGTCAAAGCCGATGCTTATGTTGCAGGTATGGTTCCTGGGTCCCTATTAAATTTCAGTACTGCAATAATGATGGTTCCGACTGTTGTTCAATATTCTATGCGATTTCATGCAGCATGTGATGTCCCTGGAATAAAGAGACTGCTCCCATCTGAGTGGAGGGAATCCAAATTCTTCGACAACATCTATGAACTAGTAGGAGTGCCTGTTGTCACAGTTCAACTTAGGTACAATGGTTGGGTCACAGAGATGCAGGATCTTGAGCGTTCGAGGTCAATCTCTTTGCTTTGACAACAGAAACGAGTTCTCACCGTTATTCTTCGTATTCATCCTGATTTTGTTTTGATTTTGCCTACCTGGTAGGCAATTGAAGAAAGCTGCAGGGTTGGATAACCTTCTGTACACACCAGATGCAGACTTCTCGTGTTTTGCAGACCTAGCCCTCACGTCTCCAGAAGACTACTACATTGAAGGGCAGGGTTCATTGCTTCAGTAAGACACTATAACTGGGTCTAGTAATATGCTTTTCTTTCATCCTAATTCCTAACACAAGAACATGTCAGAAATGTGAAATCGAGTACAATACGTTCGAATAAGAATCCTTTTGTTAACGAAAAACTGGCGGATTGCAGATGTGTTCTAACACCAGGTGATCCGTATATGCCTCTGCCAAATGATGAGATCATAAATAGAGTATCAAAGCAGGTTGGTGGGGCTGTCTTTCTAATGAAAAAAAACATTGTTCTATGTATTGTAAAGGCTTTGCTTAAATGATTAATTGGGTTTGATTTGTTTCTGTATGTGAATGTAGGTTCTGAGTTTGTTCCCATCAGCCCAAGGTCTAGATGTCACCTGGTCATCTGTGGTAAAGATTGGCCAATCGTTGTACCGGGAAGGACCTGGCAAAGATCCATTCCGGCCGGATCAGAAGACACCAGTGAAGAACTTCTTCCTTGCAGGTTCATACACAAAACAGGTAAGAATTTTGGAGATCGGGCCAAAATGTGTTTTGAGAAATTTCACTCTGCGGAATGCTTTATTTAAGACTCGTCAATGTTATGTCCTACTTTGACCAGGATTACATAGACAGTATGGAAGGAGCTACATTGTCCGGCCGCCAATCTTCAGCCTACATTTGTCAAGCCGGGGAAGAGTTGGTAGCTCTGAAGAAAAAGATTGCAGCAGCAGCAGCCATTGATGAAGAAACTCAAGCAAGTTCAAAATCGGGCTCGGTCAGTGATGAACTCAGTCTTGTATAATGCTGCAATCACTTGATTTCGTATAAAAACTCAAAAAGCTCTGTTCTGTATATAGCGAGCGCCATAAGAGCCAATATCAATACAGAATGGCCTTTAGAATCATGGCTCTGGCGGCTGACGCGCAAATTGTTACCCTTTTGTTCTTTAGGTTTAAACATTGTGTAGAAATAAATCCAGGTAGACCTAATATTATTAGGATATATTAATTATTTGTGTAAGAAGAAATTTCTTTATATAAGACTCTTACTTATGGTAGGAGTCCTTTTCCTACTTATGGTAGAAGTCTATGTCTATCTTATATATATCCTTATCAGCCATTAGAATCATAATAACAATCATTAATCTTTTTATCTCTCTCTAATATCTTTCTAGTTTATAATAAGGTATCAGAGCCCCATCCTGATACATGCTTCCGCATAATATAAAACCCTAAATTTATTTCAAACATGGTCGACGACAGCTCTGTTATTGATCCTAACAGCGGCAACGACAACCCCAACAACTCAACCGTTCCACCGCTCATTCCGCCTTCATTAAATTCAGATTCCTCCTACCCTAGCCAGGCTGTGATTTGCAAACTGAATGGTTCGAATTACCTCCACTGGTCTTCTTCTGTCCGCATCTAAATCAACAGCCGTGATAAAGCTAGTTATCTTCTCGGAATAGCGAATAAACTAGCTGAAATTGATCCGAAGTTTGAGCAGTGGGACAATGAAGATCACCTTGTTCGCGGCTGGCTTATTTCCACCATGATACCGAAGATAGGCAAAATCTATCTTTTTCATCCGTCGGCCAAGTCTATCTGGAACCATGCAAAGAAGACTTATTCGACGATGGACCCCTCCTCTGCACTGCTAGAGATCGAAACCAAATTGTATGATCTCAAACAGGGAAACATGGGTGTGAATGACTACTACAATTCTGGAAAAAATACCAAAGAGCCAGCTGATTTCTTCAGTAGCAACTTTGCTCAAGGTAACTCTCTTAACACTCACTCTAAATCTCCTCATCAATATACTTGGATTCTAGACTCTGATGCTTCAGACACAATGACTGGTTGTCGTGAATTAATCCATGATCTTCAACCTTATCCTCGGAAAGGAGGAGTTCGTATAGCCAATGGGGGAACTGTCCCAGTTACAGGCATAGGTTATATTTGGCTGCCTGGCAACCTTATCATCTCTACAGTACTATATGTCCCTCAATTAAGCTGCAATCTTATCTTTGTCTGGCAGTTGACCTCAGATTTGAATTGTGAGGCTAGATTTTTCCCTTCTGGTTGCCACTTGCAGGAAGTGGGATCGGGGAAGACGATTGGAGTTGCTGAACTATCAAATGGACTATATATCTTCAAGGATGGTTTTGACAAGGACATTCAGAAGTCAACAAACCAGATTTCTAGAGTAGATAATTGTAGTGATGATGAAGTTCTTTTATGGCATTATAGGCTCGGGCACCCAAGTTTTATTTATCTGGCACACTTGTTTCCTACTTTGTTTCAGAATAAAAGAGCTCAGGTTTACAAGTTCGAAGTATGTCAGTTGGCTAAGCATACTCGCTCTATCTATCCTACTATTGGTTATCGAGCCACCAAACCATTCTCGATTATACATAGTGATATTTGGGGTCCTATGAGGATTAAAAGTTTGAATGGTGCTCGTTGGTTTGTAACCTTCATTGACGACCATTCTCGTCATACTTAGACATATCTGATGAAAGAAAAGTCAGAGACAAGCTCTATATTTCAGCACTTTCATCAGATGGTGGCTACTCAATTTAGTACAAATATCCAAGTACTAAAGACAGATAATGCTAAGGACTATTTCAACACCGTTCTCAGCAAGTATCTTATTGAACATGGTGTTGTACATATCAGCTCATGAGTTGAAACGTCTCAACAAAATGGCATTGCAGAACGCAAAAACAGACATCTCTTGGATGTTGCTCGAGCCTACATGTTTGCTCGACAGGTTCCTCAATACTTATGGGGAGAAGCAGTTCTGACCGCTATGTATTTAATCAAAAGAATGCCTAGCAATGTCTTAAAGTTTCAGCCTTCACTACAGATACTACTTGATCTATATCTGCATATGTCGAGTTTGTCTTCTAATCTCCCTAAGATTTTTGGTTGTACTGCGTTTGTTCATATTAATCCGACTCATTGCAGTAAGCTTGATCCAAGGGCTCACAAATGTGTCTTTATTGGCTATTCTCCTCTCCAAAAGGGATATAAGTGTTATTCTCCTACAAATCGACAAACTTATCATTCTAGAGATGTTACGTTTTTTGAGTCTCAATCCTATTTTACCCACACTAAGCTTGACAGGGGACCAGCGCTGAAACTCAAGCTCCTTTGTGGGAATTAATTTCTCTCGATAATCCTCACCTGATGGCTGTCATCAATGCCACCTCTGATCACCCAAAACAGGATGAAGACCCCGAGCTGGACCCAAATCCACCTTAGCAAGACGAACCTGTTCAAACTAGACCTGATCTTCTAGTGTATACTCGGAGACCAGCACTACTACCGATGAACTAGAAGCACCTATTATTGTGATTGAAGAGACTCCATCTTCTCCTGGAGTCGATACTGATCTAGATGTTCCCATTGCCATCCGCAAAGGGGTTAAAAGCTGCACTAAATATCCCATTGGGAATCAGATTTCATATGAAGAATTGAGTTCGGGTTACCAAGCCTTTATTATTGCTCTAGATGGAGTTACAATTCCTTGAAACATAAAAGAAGCCTTACTCGATCCAAAGTGGGAGAAAGCTGTTAGAGAGGAACTCTTTACAAAAATCAGACTTGGGATTTAGTTTTCCTCCCTCAAAATAAACGTACTGTTCACGGCTGATGGGTATTTGCTATTAAGTACAAATCAGATGGGACTATTGAACGATTCAAAGCTCATTTGGTAGCTCGGGGCTTCACATAGACCTATGACATATATTATGAATAAACATTTGCACAAGTTGCTAAGCTTAATACCATTCGAGTGCTTCTCAGTCTTGCTGCAAACCTCGATTGGGATTTACATCAACTCAACGTGAAGAACGCCTTCTTGAATGGTGAACTCCTTGAAGAAGTATAGATGAATCCACCTTCAGGGGTCCCTTCAACTGACAAAGTTTGTAAATTGAAGAAAGCATTGTATGGCTTAAAACTGTTACCTCGAACTTGGTTCAAAAGGTTTACTAAGGCTGTAAAATCAGCATGGTACACTCAGTGTCAATCTGATCATATAATGTTTGTAAGACACTCAGATGCATAGAAAATTGCAATCTTGATTGTGTACGTCGATGATATTATCATCACAGGTAATGAACCTTCATGCACTGTAACAAGTGGTCTCAGCAAATCGGCAATGGAATTTAGAAAATGTAGGAGTTGTGAGAGGAAGTTTAGCTATGGACTTCAATCGTGCCTTCATGTTGGGTCTTTCGCATGGCTTTTGTAGCTGCTTTCATAGTGTCGGCTACACCATCTCCATACCCAGCCCCCACCAATCTGGTCCATCACAGCTCTAAACCTGACATAGCGATCCGAGATGACGCATAAATTCTATGTGTCTGTCACTAGTACTTGGATGCAATGGAGGAACCACACCCAGGTATCAATGCTCTCTTAGTCGATGATGCCAAAAGCCATAGTCAAAATGTTATGGTTTCTATCAAATGAACTAGCCATCAACAGGGTGCCACTTTATTTTCCGGTGAGGAAGGTGTCGTCAACAACTAGAATCGTTGGACAGTGGCGGAACCCTTCTATGTACGGTCGGAAGCTCCAGAATACAGAACAAAACTGCCTCCGAACACCGACACCACCGATTAAGTCATCAAAGCGGAACTGGACTTGGGTGCCAAGGTTACGACTCTTCACTTCGTTGAAGAAATCTGGACACTTATTGTAAGACTCCTCCCAATTTCCATAGGTCATCTCCATAGCTCTCGGTTTCCCGTACCACGTCTTTTACGTATGAGATCTGACATTGGAAAAGGTGGGAAATCTCATCTTGGATCAGACGGATCCGAAAGTGTGGCCTTAACCGGACAAGGTGCATAACCCCATCCGCGATAACATTGACATCCAGATGAGTAGATTCCATGTTGTGCTCGCTCTTGTCACATGTGTGGTGTGGATTCCACTGCCGCACCGTCTAGAACCCGTCGTCTGCACTGTTGGTGACACGTATCCTCCATGGACAATTGTTTGTTTTGTATGAATAACACCGGACCTCCAGCTCCCAAGTCTTTGAGCGAGACGTCACCAGGGCTCGGTGTTTGACAACAAGACTTGCCTCCTTCTTCATGTAGAACTGTTGACCGATGTAGAAATGTTCACGAGTGAGGTCGAAATCCGGGATCTCAGGCCCATCCTCGTAATGGTCAATAGCCATCACCTGGTCGATGTTGTCGCCCAACATTGTGTACAACTCAGGTGGAGTATACTCCCGTGGTGGGAAACGAGAAGATGTTGCAGCGCCCGCGCCGATTATAACATCATCATCCTCCCCCTCTGGATGGAGAGGGCCAATCGGCGTACTGTCGTCGTCCGCACTCGAGGTCTGGTCATCTTTCCCTTCCCCATTATTGTTACCCGAATTGTACTCAGGCTTGTCTTCAATGTCGTCTTCATTCACGGCATCAACGGTGGATTGTAAGCTGCACGGTTAGACCTCGTCAACGTACTGTGAACCAGAAGGTTCAAAGTACCCAGTCGTTGAGGATTGAGCAACTGAGCCATAAAATCCATCGATTGGACATTCGAACTTGAAATACAGCTCCATATTTTTGCACATAGGGAAGGTATTGACCATGTAGTAAATAGCTCCCCAAGACTCTTCATCAGTGCACGGTCGGAGACAGTACCCAACAATAGTATCGTCGGCCACCATAGGATGACGATAGTACACATCTGGAGGATGACCTCGGTTGGGATCTTCATTTTCTTCAGGAAAACAGGAATGGCTCGGGCGAAGATTGGGGTTGAACTCATCTTCACTCTCCAAGAGTGACCACCGGCATACTCAACTCCGATGTTCAAGTAAAAGTGATTTCCCCCCCCCCCCATCGAAGAATGAAGGCAAACTCAACCATGATCTATTTAGAAAGATAGAGAGGAGAAACAGAGTATGAAGAATGGGTTATGAAATGGTGTTCAGAACTTGTGAGTTGTGAGCAATGGAGGTTTGTGCTTAAATAGATGGGAGAGGGTAATATTACAACAGGATATGTCACAACATATTCCCTCCACCAGCATATGGCACAACATATTCCCTCCACCAGCATATGACACAACATATTCTCTCCAATCATCTGCAGGATTCCCCATCACATTGACAGCTAGCAGAAGTTTCTGACCACGAGGCTGCAGCTTTAGGCAACAGTGACATCTTTTGACCACGGGATGTACAACTTTCGGCCATGTAATTACAGTTGTATGCACCTTTCAGGCAGCTTTAGCAACTTTTGACCAAAACATACAACTTTATGCAACTTTCAGATAGCTTAGCATCTTTTGACCGAAACATACAGCTTTCGGTAGGATTCGGACAGTTTTAGCATCTTTTGACCAGAAAATTACAGCTTTATCATCTTTTGATATGAATTTCAGACATCTTTTTCAGTTACTCAGCTTTTGACAGTTAGGATAAAAATTATTTAATTACCTACAACAATTTGAAACACAACCGATTTATTAAAAACAACCAATTCTTTTATTCAACATTGCATAACAAGTACATAAAATATTACCAGCCTAAACCTTCTAAACTTCATATTTTCATCCTTCAACTCTTCAGTGAGAGTCTCAATGTACCTATCCTTTGACCGTATGATGCCTATCCTCTCACGTTGCCATTCGGAACGATCATGTGCCAGCTCAGCACCAACAGCTTCAATCTCAGCAAGCTTCGCCTCCATTATAGCTCGCATCTCATGTCTCACCGAGTTCTCAGCCAACACCACCTCCAACTTCTTCTCAAACCTACACATGCAGAAAGGGCAATTGAAGTATTTATCGAACTTCAGCGTCATCGGTCTCGCTGCACGAAATCCACAATCGCACTTCACTTCTTCTCTGAAGTAGGTGAACAAATCCTTTGACTCATCAGGGCGGCGAAACTTGTTCATAACATTCTCATTGGACTTGCTTGATGACATTTTGACAAAGTGTAGGAGGAAGTGAGGAGTAAATATATTGGTATGATGGGTGAGTTCTTGCACCACAAAATGCAAAATTTATATAGAGGGTTACAAAATAGCCGTTGGAAGCTATCTACAACACGCGGCGCATCGTAGGACGGGATGCGCATCCTACAACGGGTGGCGCGTTGTGGGTAGACTCCAACAGCTACTTTGTATCGGCCGTTAGAAAGTAGCCATTAGATGTTACCTACAACACGCCGCACGTTGTAATTGGGCGGAATGGTCATCTCATGTAATTTACGTTTCGAGTTGATTATCTATGTAATTTCCGATTTAATCTTGCCTAGAAAAAAAATATTCCTCCCAATATATCCTCTACTAGGAGTGTGATTTTTTCACTAACAATCGCCTCTAAATCGGAAAACCCTAATTTCACAATATTAGTGATATAAACCGAGTTCTTCATTAAAGCTGATATGGTAGCCCTAGTTGTTTACGTGGCTATCCTCGTAACATCCGTCGTAACGGTGTTAGTGATTCCATTTTTATTAACAGTCAACTGTACGCAATACGACTTTCCGTAAAAATAATTTAATATCAGTGTCAAAAAATGTATTTTCAATAAGTAATGTCATTTTTATATGAAAATGATAAGTTGGACTTTTTGAGTGTATTAGTCCATCCAATAATAATATCCAAAACAATTGTTGATCCAACCAAAAAAGCGAGACAAATAAAGGCCACACAGAAAATTTGTGGACGAGAAGTTAAAAAGCTCAGTCAAACCCACCTATGAGAACTCTGCTAAACATAGCCGATCCATTCACAATATAACAAGTTAAAGCAATCTAGATCATAAAACCAATATTATAGCAAAAGACAAGAAGGAGAAGCATGAGTCTTGCATTGATCAATGGAGCCACTGTGACCAATTTCATGGATGACAAGGGAGCATTCGAGACTTGCGTCAACGAATGCTTCGAAATGCTCGATGTTAAGGGGAACGGAGTCCTGACTCGGGAGGAGATGCGAGAAGAGTTTCGTAAGATTATAGCATCATCGTCGACATGCAAGAACGACAAAAGTAGCGATGCTCACGATGAGACCATTTACGATGCCATTTTTGAGAGATTCGACAAGGATAAAAATGGGAAGATAGATAGGGAAGAATTTAGAGCATTAATAATGGAGATCATGTTCGCCATGGCCCGTGGTTTGGGCAACTCGCCGATGTTGGTGGCTCTGGATATTGATAGCTTACTTATGAAGGCATTTAAGCATGAGAACATGAAGGAATAGTGTAGCATGCTAGGAAAAATGATAAACATAACTTTTTTACCTCTCTGTCAGTACAACATAGAAGAAGAAATAAACATTATATAGGTGTCCGCACATGGTGTATAATTGGATTCGAACCCGGTGCATTTGGATCACCAATCAACTCTACCATTAGAACAACTCCACTGATACCAAATATAAGCTTATTTCACTTTTTGGTACTGTTGTTATAATAGATTGTACAATAGGGTTAGATCGAACAATCGAATTGTACTAGAAGAGGAAGATCAGTCTCTACAAAAATATAAAGAAACAGTTTGGTTGGGATGGATCTTCTGAGATCCATTACCTTCCCTTGAATATGGGATTACTAATCGTCAAAGCTTGGAGTGAATATCTGCACCAATGCTTCGAGTGCAGACACGTTCCAGCTCTCTGTATGCCTATCTGGATTATTCAAGTATGTGTGGTTTTGTTTGTTATTAGCGAATACTGCAGCGGAACCAGAGTGCTAAGAAGCGTTAAACATCATTATCATACCTGGAAGTCTTCATTCAGTTCGTAGACCGTGACTCCATCGATTGAAATGAGCAGCCTCCATGGAAATCTCAGGTATGTTCTGTAACAGCAAAATATCGATCCTTAGTGATCTCCAAACCAGGTATGTCATGAAAAAGAACCAACTACTATTAACAGGTTACACAAGAGTATGCATGAAAATAATCGATTGGTGAAGTAATGGACCTCAATTTCCAAGTTCCAAGTACAAGGTTTGTCCTGGAATTCACATCCTGCTCCATATGGAATCATGTTATTTACATTGATCTTCACATTTTAATACTAAGGTCAGACTGCTACTTTGTATATTTTGGCACTTGGAGTCTTTTTACCTTGTCAATGCTTTGTAACTCAATGGAGGGATGGTCAAAGAAAGGAACCAGCAACTTCAAGTTGCGCGAATATAAATCAGTACCTGAGATATATTTCCAACTCCGACCAAGATATAAACTATAGCAAATCAGTTCAGAAGCATAAGTTGGAAGTAGCAACTTCCATTGTTTCAAGTTTTGTGAGCTAACCCAATAGATCATACATACAGCATAACAACTTTTATGAAGCGTATGATGATCTGGTAACACACAAAATTCAAGAAGTGAATACTAATACCATAATTTTTTACCTCGGAACCTGATAGTTGGATCTTCAAACAGACAGTCATCAACATAGAGTCCAGATGTGAAACTCCCTGAGAAAAAGGGATAATCAATGGCATTAGCCACATTTACATATACTATAGGCCAGCAATAAAAGGCAGAGAAACTTGGGGATCGTTGCCTGTGATGAAATAAGCATTCTTGCAATCATTCCTGAATATCCTAACAACATCGTCCACGCTCAATGCCGAAATGGCCTCATCACTTTTACCAGTAACAACTGGCATCTCCTTTCTGCAATCTAGTCAAAACAAAGCACAATAGAACAACCCTCGCAAAGAAATAATCTAATCAGCGAAGAAGATTTGGTTGGGGTACGGGATGGTTGAGTTGAGCTCCACTCACCGGTCCTTACCGGAAGAAGAGAAGAGTCTGAGGATCTCGGTGACTCCACTCACCGCGAATTTCAGAAGGCTGGGGGTTTTGGTTTCGGCACCCCCGGAATTCCCGCCGCCGGAGCTGTTGTTAGTTCGTTGGTTGTACGGTGGTTCGCTTAATGGTGAGCTGCATCGTATTGGAAATCGTTGAGCTCTCTTCGAGATTATGTGAGCGGGAGTGATTGTCGAGGTCGGAGAGGATGAAAGAATTCCCGCCATTACCACTCCTTCAGCTTCAACTGTAGATGGCAATGAAGAGATACACATAACGCTTCTAATTTTGTTTTAGAGGGCCATATTGTTTCTCTGACTTCAAGTCATATCCTTCCCAGTTCAATGGGCTGATCCAGCCATTGAAAATGGGCTTAAGTTATATGAGAGATTTGAGTAAATTGAATGCACCATATGTTAAGATTTATGCATCATATGCTGTAATAATCTTTGTTTGTATTCGCTATTTAAAAACTAGTTTTTGCCCGTCTAATGGACGGGTATTTTTACATATAATATATATTTTTATATATATTACTAGACTGTTTGTTGGTCAAAATAGAATTAATTAAAACATCGTTTATTTTAAAAAATTTAACAGAAAAACATAATTCTTTTTTGTGGTTAATGAAAAATATAGTTAGATCATGAGTATTATATTATAATTCCAATTCCTGTGTTTTTAGGCAGAATCCTAAAAAATTAGTAGTACTATATAAACATTAGTTTGTAAATTTTTCAAGATTTTAATGTGATTTTGTAAATTTAAGACTCGATATCATGTGCAATTTGAATAATAATTTTAACTATTATTATGGTTACTACACCAAACCAAAACGGGTGAAACAAAGTAAAATTGGTAAAGTACTTTAAGGGTGTGTGTAGATAAAATTGTTAAATACATGTACCGGTAAGATGTGGATAGTAAAGTAACATCTGGTAAGTCATGACTATAGCCCGCGCATTGTTGCGACACCAAACACATTAGTTTTTTTTCATATATTATTTGTGGAAGGTTTTGGAAAAGAAAAAAGGTGTTCCTACGATAATTACGGGGAGCCCTTCATAGGTTGACATGAAGATGAAAAAAATCACAGTTGCAAGGAGAGGTTAATGGGTGGATATGTTCATTAAAATTATCTAGCCTTTAATTTATCTCGTACAATCCCGATATAATCATGAAACGATGATAATTTAATTATGGTTTGCAATGATTTAAATGAAAAAAACTAATGGTTAAACTAAATTCTTCACATCCACTAACCTCAATTGACCCACTAAATTAAAAGAATCTTGAATGAAGAATCATGTTATATGAACTTATATTTGATAAATATGTCCAATTCAAATCGAATCAACTCAATCGGTGTTTTGAATTGGTTAAGATATAATGAGCGTAACCCGATTAACTTATAAAAAATGTAACCTTAATTGGCTTGTCAAAATAATCTGGAACAAATGATCATATCATATGAACTACGTTTAGGTTTTAAGGATTTGTCCAATTAAAACCTGCTCAACGTTGATTAGCTTCCTTATTTGGTCAAGAGTTAATGATGTGTAACTCGATTAACTTACAAAAATAGAATATTAATTGGCCCGTCTAAAAATTACTCGATTAACTCATTTAAGAATTTTTTATACATTTTTATAACGATTTGAGATTTTGAATCAACCGCATATAAGCTTTTAATATTAAATAAATATTTTTAATGGAATGAAATTTAAATTAATTATATGAAAATGAGTGTTATTGGACTCGAAAAATTATAATGAATAATATTTGTGAAGAGAGTAAAATATTTTGAGTAACCATAAAAATGTTACAAAAAAATAAATGAAAAGGAGAAAATAATTTGGTGAGAGATAAGTGATGTGAGATATGATTGGTGGAATGCAAAAAAAAAGAAGTCAATAAAAATCCATAAAAACGCGACATGTTAGATGGTATTAATTGAATTCCTATATATATGTTTTTAGATTAATTAAATAACTCCATATATTAATTGTTTATTATAAATAAAATTGATTTTAACTATATTGATGTGTTGTGAATTATTTAATTTTAAAATAAAACTGCTGTACTTTATCAATATGTAGTATTTAGGATGGAATATATTTATTGTTTGATTTTTAAACAATTTTTTGAAACATATAAATATGTATCCGATACAAATGCTATATGGCGGAATATCATTGACTAATTTTTTAAATAAAAAATGCAACTAAAATAATGCAACTAAAATCTAAATTTATTCGATTTAAATCTGTTAATTTTATTCCATTTTTCATATAGTATCTAAACTGAGATGAGATGAGGTCGCGAAAGAAGGGATTTCGCTACCAAATGATAGAACGTTGTGTCCTTTGTGCTCTCAGCAGCATGCAAACCCGTCAGTGGTCAATGTCTCAGGGTTTGTCTTCTGTTCTGCATGTGTGTTCAAACACGTATCGCATATGTCCCTCCATTCCAATCTTGTTCCTTCATTTCTTCTATTACCAGCATCATCTTAGCTTTTCGATCATTCTTCTTTCTTTGCAGTATAATCGTTGTCCTGACACATTGATGCCATCAAAAGTCGACCAGATACGAAGGCTCTTCCATGATATGTAGGAAAAAGACAAGTTTTTGGTTGTTGGAAGTTACAGAACAAAATTGTAATTAGCAACTAACTCACTACGCCATTCAATAATGAAGAATTTGGCAGGTAGATCTAGAGATCAGGAAGGAAATAGTATTTTTGGCTTCACACTGTACATTAGTAATCTGGGAATTCAGGTTTTTCTTCTTATGATGATTCTGTACATTATTAACAAATATGTATTGAATTCGAGAATTTCAGAAAGAAAAAGCCAAAGTATATTCAAGAAGATACATAAACCACCGCAAGGCAAGGTGAAGGTGTTAACTTTTCCTCAGCTCACTCAACTAAGACATTGAAGGTGATTAACGGAACAAAAACAAACTAAACAGTCGGTATCTGGTCGAAACTCGAAGAATTCAGAATCTTAATCTGCATTGCGGCCCGTCTGGATTTAGTAGCTTCTAACAGTATTTGGGATAGCCGTATTTTTTTTTCCTAAATGGTAGAGGAGGTCTGAATTGATGAAATGCGTATAGTAAAGAAAAGAAGATAAGATAATGAAAATTGACAAAGAAAAATATAATAGAAAATAAAAAAGTGTTATAAAACTAAAATGAAGAAGAGTAAGAATGTGGAAGAAGAAGAGTATTCTTATTGATGTGTAAAGATGGTACAAGAGAGCACTATTTATATGCTCTAGAATTTATAACCTATACATCACTAGTATAACTACACTTAAATAGAATATTCATTCTCATGTTCAATATATAGGAGTTACAAAGGTAGGAGTTACAAATGGGCATTCATACACATAATTATAATATTCATAACACTCCCCCTTGAATGACCATTGGTTAAAAATATTCATTATTCTTCGAATACGCTTTTGATACTGCCTCGTTAAAAACCTTATCAGAAAAACCCAGTGGGAAAAACTATAGTTAAGGGAAAAAGAGTGCAGTTACGTATTGACTCCCCTTGATGATGACATCAGTTGAGATCATTCAAATCGACTCCCCTTGATGATAATATCAACTCGCCCTCATCATTATATCAGTTGAGATTATTCAGTCACCAAACTACAAAATTTGTTTTGGACTAGCTTTCCAACAGTTGATGCAAAGAGAGGTTTGGTGAATAAATCACCCAAGTTATCACTTGGGTGCACTTAGTTGACAAATATTTCAACTCATTGGAGTTCGTGCATAAAATGTATGCATCACATGATCGATGGTCATTCATAATTCACATGACACTTCCCCTTGGATGACCATTAGATGAGAATATGCCTTATTAAAACCTTACTAGGAAAACCCTATGGGATAAAAAACTAGTGAAGGAAAAAGAGTACAAAATCATCACATCACATTGCAACATTTTCTTGCAACTCAAGGATATATGCAAAATAAATATCATGCATGATTTATAAAATCATCTCGTGAAATGGTGGTGTAGCTTTATAAGTTGGTTTCACAGCCCACCAAGTGGTAAAATTACCACATGAGACCAATTTATGGTCAACCAACACAAATATGACCAATATTACTACTTCAAAACCGAGTAGTTCTTGTGTCTGAATAAAGTAAGAAATTTTTGTAAGAATTTCAAAAACCATAAAATATGACAAAGATGATTTTTCATCATTCAAAATTCACATGGAAAAGAAATGTATGATATGCTAAATGGACCACTTCTCTCAATCATTCAATTCATAAGACGTCAATTGGATATGCTTGAATACTGTTCACATCAAAGTGAATTGTTCGCTTATAGCGAAATTAATCCTCGAGGAAATTTCATATACACATGTGTATTCGTATTATGAAAACCATACATATAGGCTGCAATGACATATACTAGGGGCAAACTCTTTCCTTTTACAAATTGCTAGACTAATCAAATAAAAAATATTTGCATCCACCAAATGAGAATATATTTTCTCATAATCCAAAATATTTTAGGTTTGTTGTACAAAACCTTTCAAAAAAAGAGATGTTTCATAACTTCTCATACTCATACTTTTCATCTCAATGTATAAAGACTTGATGTCTTAAAACTTTTCATTTCTCTTGGGAATTTGAATTTGCCTCAAATTGACATTTTTCGGCCAATCATTTCTTTCTTTGCATGCATTTTGGGTAATGATACTCATTTTAAACTATCATATTTAGCGTTGCACTATACTCAAAAATTTCGTCGACGTTGACTTCATTGGGGTTCCAATCTTTTCCATCTAAGATATAGATAATTGAGAGATATATATTCATATCTGTCAGGTACCGAAGACTCTTCTTGAGCACATTATTTGTTTCTCTTGATGGCTTTGCTTAAATAATCTTAATCTTAATTTGACCATCTTGATATATAGCTCCATTCCACTTTTGAGGATTTGTTTCTTTGGAACCGAGTGGTCTATCATGCGTTATGCATGTTTTAGACACATTTGTAATAAGAGATTGCCCCATATCGGCATCATATTTATTGGAGCATTTGTAGTTGGCACATGAGAGCTTTGCTCTATTTGGATCGTTAAAGGCGTCTGGTAGTTGATGAATTCAACTTTAGTGATGAATTATACCTTTGAACTTCAAGTTCATATTTTTTAGTGCGAGGATCAAAATGATAATCATTCATCTAATTTCTTGGCCAACCTTTGGTTTCTCCCCCTAATGTTGGGAAGTTTGAATATAGACCTCCAATGAGTCATCAAATTCTCCTGACAACGATGTGATATGTCACCATCAATGAACTCGTAATCAAAATAATTTCTCAATCTTCATTGCGAACCCATCATAATAAAATGTGGTGGAGCAATTGGGATGTGTATATCCATATATGCATTGATGGACAATGTATGGTTTGGACCCAAAAACCAAATATAATGGAGGAATTCATGATAATTTCTTGGTGTAATGTAAATTTGTGTTGTGCCTGTAAATGACATGTTCACAATAATATATTGGTTTTCAATGACACATTTTCGTTATTGGATAATCATGGAAATATGCTCATAACCAAAATAGTTGAGCTAGTACTCTTGCAAGCTCTTGATTTCTATATACATGTGACCATCTAGTTGATGCATCAATTAAGATAATTGGTCAACATGTCGGGTGTATGGATCCATAAATATCACCCATACTTTTTGCTTGTAAGAGAAATGATCTTACTTTAGTTGATGATTATCCAACAATCTACTCTACTTGAGAACAAGCAACCCAAATATTAGTTAAGGTTTGTTGGAGATTTCACTCAACAATGGGTAATGGAGAGGCGATGAGACTCCCCTAGAAACGAAAGCTTGTTGACAGAACACAAAATTGTTTGTGTTCCCAGGAAGTAGGGGAGTCACAAGGACTACTTAAATCCCTATAACCTTAGGAATTATTTTTTTAGAATACCCAAGTTGAGACCATCATGCACAACAATGTTCAAGAGAACATACTCTTTAGATGATGGAATCATCAAAATTGACCATAAAGGTACTTATCAATTTGCATCATGATTGAACCAGGATGGTCTTACCGGTTATGCCAAATAATAGTTGTCAGGACGAGTAAACTTATAGTTTACATTTACATATATTATCTCAATCACAATAACATGTGTAGTACAAATTGGAGGATAATATTATTGATTCAATAATTATATAGCCATAGACCATATTATTATTCCTCTCTTGATCCTAAACAAATTGGAATAAAGATTTTGTTCCTTCGTGAACAATATAATAGCTCGATCTAGAGCTTGAGAGAAATATTGTACTACATCATATATCTTGGTGCACTATCAATGTGATATATATCACAATTAATTATGGTGATTCTCATCATAAAATACTCATTTTGTCATGAGAATGGTACATAGTTTAAATGATAAATAGAGATATTTCTCAATCATCTATGTCACCAATTAATGCAATAATTCTCGTATAACCATAATTGTTATGTCCATCCGAATAAAAGGGTTTCGCATAGTTACATATGCTTTCAAAAATAGTGTAACATATGTGTTTATGCACATTCACTTTGAGGGCTAAATTAGTATCATTTGGGTATTATCATCAAAATAGAATTGATGGTTGTATGACCAAAATCAATTCACAACACCATTTCATGGATAAAGATACAATTCTCAAATTTTAAAACCCTTACCAGGAAAACCCAGTGGGAAAAACCATGGTTAAGGTAAAAGAGTACAATTGCGTATTGACTCCCCCTGATGATAACATCTGTTGATATCCTTCACATCGACTCCCCCTGATGAGGATATCAACTCTCACTCATCATTATATCAGTTGACATAATTCAATCACCAACTCCAAATTTTCTTCCCATGACTAAAATAATAGGTATGTTCCTCCATAATAGTATATATGCCATATTTTGTCACTTAGGGGACATATGATTATAACCATGCACTTCATGGAGTGACATTGTGTCTCATTGGACTACTAACATTTCACACATATTGGATAGCCCATTTCTCAAGATATGTGTCTCATGGAACATTCAATCATATCAGACTTTTATGAGTACAATCATTCACTCCAGAGAATGATATTTTGTCTCTTTGACCTTCAATAGTCGAGACAAAGAATATTACTTCATAGTTTTGTCCTTTCGATAACTTGTGTCTCATGGTACTCATCTTTTGGCCTATCACTAAAATGATGGAGAGTAAAGATAAAAACATTTGCATTGTCTTGATATGATGAATGACCTTGTTTCATGAAGACCATTATAAATGGATTTTAGCCTCCAAAGCCAATGAAGGATAATGTTTTTCCCAAACATCAAGGGCCACAAATTCAAATTTCGAGATTTTCATCATACTATAAAAAAAGCCAAGTGAATTAAATCACAATATAAACCAAATAATAAAATTATATAAAAGATAATATCAAATTATTATCAATAGAGAATAAGAACAATAAAAAAACGTCACAAATTGTAACATATGCTAATATTATAAACATTTCGTAACTATAGTAATGTGTGAAAATAATCATAATTGATATAATTAATAATAAAATGTTAACATTAATATATCAATTAAAAAGATAATAGCAATTACAAAAGTAAATGACATATGTTATAAAATTATAGCTATTTGCATTTGTTACTATTATTTCACAACTGCCTATCCACATAAAAAAACCTATATTATATATATAAGAAGCTAAACGTAAAATGGATGTTTTGGCAATTAAATAATAAAAATACGATGGCTAACAATAATTGGCTACATTAAATAGAATTTTATAAGAATAGGCCAACAGTACTATATATTTTAACCATTTTAAAGCAATAAGTATAATCTCTACCGTTTAAAATGATGATAACGTTAATATGAATAATACTAAAATAATAATAACTGGTATGCATAATGGAAATAGTATAATAAATAAAACCGGAGAATGATAACATAAGATTACTATGTGAAAAACATGAATAACACAAAAGTTTGTGGCATGTATAAGTAGGAATTGGAAAAACGAGTTTGATTGCCAACAACAAATAAACACTAATATTACCAATGAAGAAAAAATAATTTGAAACACATCACTTCGTAAACCTTTAAAGAATTAAAAAAAAAATTGAGGGTCACTCGAGCAACAAATGAACTCCTCACCACTCAAAACAAATTAGATGGACAACAGCCATCGAAAAAAAAATTAAGCAACTACCCCAATCAAAAATTAAAACAACCATCCCCAGACGCATGCAAATAGAAATATAACTGTTGCAAATAACTCTGCATCGGGTGCATTATTTTAATGCATGCGTGAATATGCTCTTTGGTTGGAGCACGACACTTTGGAAGATTAGTGAATCTTCAAGAGTATTCGTGTTGATAACGTGTTATAAAACTAAAATGAAGAAGAGTAAGAATATGGAAGGAGAAGAGTATTCTTATTGATGTGTAAAGATGGTACAAGAGAGCACTATTTATAGGCTCTAGAATTCATAACCTATACATCACTAGTATAACTACACTTAAATAAAATATTCATTCTCATGTTCAATGTATAGGAGTTACAAAGGTAGGAGTTACAAATGGGCATTCATACACATAATTATAATATTCATAACAAAAAGAAATTAATTGATTTAAATTGAATTAATTTGGGTGATCTAGTTGGATTGTTCTACATATTTACGTATTAACCAAACATTTTTATAATAAATTATTAACTTAATATTCCTTTTTATTAAAAAAAATCAATGTTATACTGTCACGTAGCCTTTGTACAAGGTGTATGTTTTCACCAGAATGTCCGCTATAAATTAATCAATATTAATATTAATGACAACAAAATAAACCCAATTAAGAAAATATTTTTTTGCTAAATGCTATATTATTCAATTGTATATAGAGTTGGTCTTGTGAATTGTGAAGTGTAAATGTTGTTAAATTATTCTCTTAGGCGTTCCATTATTTCTATCACTCTATTTTATTATTTCTTATCAAATTAAAATCAAATATAACTTAAATAATTCGGCGTAACCAACTCATTTGTGAACGATTTGATAATTATTCAATAATATCTTATTGAAAATAGTCTAATTTATATGATATTAAATTTAACTAATTTTTTTAATTTGATTGACCCAAATATTATACCAATTTAAATATACTTATCTCACTCATTAAAACATTTAGAACTATGTGTAAGTCGAATCATGAGCACAACTTATCCACGTACATAACTTGAAAAATTTAAACTCATAACTATATGACTTGCAACCCGATTGACATATAATCTTGTCAATCTAACTTGTGACCTAATGGACCTACAACTTGATTAACTCAATATGTCGCCCACACCACTCACGCGTTTGATACTATTAAATGAACCTTTTGCACACTATACTTGAAACTAATTTACTCTTCAATTATAGTGAAAATACAAAGGGTGATGTTGTTTCAAGAAACTTGGTGGTAAGAGGATCATAAATAACAAGCCTAATTAGAATGTCAAAAATCAAAAAAGGAAAAGAGGTATAGAGGAAATGGGAGTTTTAGAAGGATAACAAAAAGGGCCGGGGGAGGGGAAAGAGAGGCAAGTAGGGATCAGATAGGAAGAAAAAATTTCTTAATGAAGTATTAACGACCATGTGGATCATTAATACTGTAGAGGTGCGACAAATTACACAATCCTAAAGATTGTGGTAAAATTGTAGGGAAAATCAGACAGCTAGATGTGCATCATTAACATTAGACCTTTGAACTTGGTAAGATCGGAAGAAAGGCCAATCTTCTAAATTTTTTTGTAGTTTGAGAATGTTAACACCACCAAGCAAGTGTAATAAAAATAGTTATTACCTCATAAAGGATAGGTATGGATAAATAATTATTAGCTCATAAATTAAAAATTAAGAATCCTACTAAATCACTATTAATTCCATATTGTTATAAAACTAAGAACAAAGAAGAGAACAAGAACATGGGAGGAGAAGTACTTTCATATTGAGGTGTATAGAATGCTACAAATGAGAGCTCTATTTATAGGCTCATGAAATCATAACCTACACTCTCTAATATTATTACACATAAAAGAGGGGAATGAAATACATTGAATCATACACATAAAGGAGGGGAATAAAATACATTAATCATAGAATGAGAGTTACACAATTGGACATTCACTACATTATTATCTTCATAACACTCCCCCTTGAATGTCCATTGGTTAACGATATACATCATTTTTTGAATACGCGTTTGATACTGCCTCGTTAAAAACCTTACCGAAAAAACCCAATGGGAAAAACCATGGTTAAGGGAAAAAGAGTGCGGTGCGTATCAACTCCCCCTAATGATGATATCAATTGAAGTCCCTCGGTCGCCGAACTCCAATTTTCCGAACTAGTCTCTCAAATGTTGATGGCGGAAGAGCCTTAGTGAATAAATCAGCCAAGTTATCACTTGAACGTACTTGTTTGACAGTAATGTCACCATTCTTTTGAAGGTCATGAGTGAAGAAGAATTTAGGAGAGATATGTTTTGTTCTATCTCCTTTGATGTATCCCTCTTTCAATTGTACGATGCATGCAGCATTATCTTCATGCAAGGGTGTCGGAGCCATCTTTTCGAAGTTAATCCACACGAACTTCGAATATGTTGAATTATAGACCTCAACCAAACACATTCACGACTAGCCTCATGTATTGCTAAAATCTCGGCATGGTTAGATGATGTGGCGGTAAGTGTTTGTTTCACAGAGCGCCAAGAAATTGCTGTATCATCACATGTGAATAAATAACCAGTTTGTGATCGGCTAGTATGAGGGTCAGATAGGTATCCAGCATCTGCATATCCTACCAAATCTGCTTTTGATTCATTCGAGAAGAATAATCCCATATCTTGTGTTCCTTGCAGATAGCGAAGTATATGTTTGACACCATTCCAATGTCTTCGTGTGGGAGAAGAACTATATCTTGCTAATAAATTAACGGCAAATGATATGTCGGGTCTTGTATGACCGGCAAGGTACATTAGTGCACCGATTGCACTAAGATAAGGTACTTCGGGACCAAGTAGTTCTTCATCACTTTCCCGAGGTCTAAAGGGATCTTTTTTCACATCTAGTGATCTGACAACCATCGGGGTACTCAATGGGTGTGATTTATCCATGTAAAATCGTTTCAACACTTTAGTAGTGTATCTTTCTTGATGTACAAGAATATCGTTTGGTAGGTGCTCAACCTGTAAACCAAGACAATATTTTGTCCGCCCCAAATCTTTCATCTCAAATTCCTTTTTCAAGCGGTGATTGCTTTTGTAAGCTCATTTGGAGTCCCAATGATATTTATGTCATCAACATAAACCGAAATGATAACGAACTCGGTTCCTAATCTTTTTAGGAAAACACATGGACATATCGGACCATTTGCATATCCTTCTTTGATCAAATATTCACTAAGGCGGTTATACCACATTACGCAGTTGTTTCAATCCATATAAGGATTTATTCAATTTGATCGAATAACGTTCTCGAGAACTTGATTTGTAAGCTTCGAGCAAATGAAATCCTTCGGGAAGTTTCATATAGATGTCGTTATCAAGTGATCCATATAAATAGGCGATTACGACATCCATGAGACGCAAATCTAATCCTTCTCGAATTGCCGGACCGATCAAATAACGAAAAGTAGTTGCATCCACCACGGGAGAATATGTCTCCTCATAATCAATTCCGGGTCTTTGTGAAAATCCTTGGGCAACAAGGCGTGCCTTGTACCTCGTAATGTCACCATTTTCATTACGTTTTCTTACAAAAACCCATTTGTACCCGACGGGGTTGACACCATCAGGTGTAAGGACCACAGGTCCAAAAACTTTTCGTTTTTCAAGAGAATGTAATTCTGCCATAACTGCGTCATTCCATTTTGGCCAATCCTTTCGTTTTTTGCATGCATTCATGGATTTTGGCTCATAATCCTCATTTTTATTAATAACATTCAGCGCTGAATTATAAGCAAAAATTTCATCGATGTTAACTGTATTGCGGTTCCATTGTTTACCATCCAAGACATAGTTGATTGAGATCTCATTATTTTCAATATGTTCAGGTACACGATCTTTGTTCTTGTCTTGATATATCGGCAATGTTTGGTAGCTTATCCTCGATTGGACCATCTTGATTTACGGCTCCTTTTCTTTTTCGAGGATTTTTATCTTTGGAACCGATAGGTCTACCACGCTTCGGACGTGCTTTAGACTCATTTGTATTTTCATGATGTCCAATAGGGACATCTACTCTTGATGGAGCATTCATTGCTTTGGAACATGAGATTTGGTTACTCGATGTGGGTCGGTAAAAGCGTCGCGGTTGATTCGCTAAACTTTGTAAATGAATTAGCTTTTGAATTTCTAGTTCACATTGTCTAGTACGAGGATCATAATGAGATAATGCTAATTCATTCCAACTGATCTCTTTGTCCGGCTTATTATTTTCTCCCCCTAATGTTGGGAAAAGCTGATTCATCAAAGTGACAATCGGCAAAACGAGCCGTGAATAAATCTCCTGTCATTGGTTCTAAATATTTTATAATCGAGGGAGACTCATACCCAACATAAATTCCCAACCTCCTTTGAGGTCCCATCTTAGTGCGTTGTGGTGGTGTAATAGGGATGTAAACGGCACATCCAAATATTCTTAGATGGGATATATTCGGTTCATGACCAAAAACCATTTGTAAGGGGGAATACTCGTGATAACTTGTTGGCCTGATGCGAATTAATGATGCTGCATGTAAGACAGCATGCCCCCAACATGAAGTGGGAAGCTTTGCCTTCATTAACAATGGTCTTGCTATTAACTGTAAGCGTTTGATTAGAGATTCTGCTAAACCATTTTGTGTATGAACATGTGCTACAGGATGTTCAACATCAATTCCGACAGACATGCAATAATCATTAAAATGTTGTGAAGTAAATTCACCAGCATTGTCAAGGCGTATCGTTTTTATCGGATAATCCGGAAACCGTGTGCCCGTAATCGATCAATTGAGCAAGTAATCGCGCAAATGCCAAATTACGAGTGGATAATAACGATACATGTGACCACTTAGTTGATGCATCAATTAAAACCATAAAATATCTAAATGGTCCGCATGATGGATGAATTGGTCCACAAATATCGCCTTGAATGCGTTCCAAAAATGTGAGCGATTCATTTCTCACTTTTATCGATGATGGTCGGATAATCAATTTTCCTTGAGAACATGCAATACAAGCCAAATCATTCGATTGGGGAATTCGCTTACTCATCAACGAGTGTCCAAGGGAATTCTCAAGTATTTTACGCATCATAATTGTTCCGGGATGGCCTAACCGGTTATGCCAAACTACAAATCTATCACGATCCATAAACTTGGAGTTTATAATGGAATGTGATTCAATTGTACTAATAAAAGTGTAGTACAAACCGGAAGAAATAGATGGTAGTTTTTCAAGATAACATTTGTTACCATCTACCATACTTGTGATGGCAATATGTTCTTTATTTTCTTCCTCAATTGTCTCGATGTGATATCCGTTACGACGGATATCTTTATAACTTAATAAGTTGCGGTGAGACTTTGTAGAATATAATGCATCATCAATATGCATTCTAGTTCCTCCGTGTAGTAGCACGGTTGCTCTTCCGGAGCCTTCTATTAAATTACTACTACCGGATATAGTGCAAACATTAGCTTCTCGCATCACTAGATGAGAAAAATACTTCTTATCCTTTAGAATAGTATGAGTGGAAGCACTATCGATGAGACACACATCCTCATTTTTTATGTTGTCGTGGATGGCAGTAGTATCCATGCTATAACACGAAAATGATAATCCATATTAGAAGGGACAATTATGATGGGAAATTCATTAATAAAAAGAAATAAAAAAAATGAGAAAAAACGTTCAAGAAAAACAAACTCAAACAAATCAAATGAGAACGATAATAAGGTGTATACATCAAGGCACCATTTTTGTAATAAAAGATATCTCAACAACAATCTTATTTCTCAACATTTCCATCATGAGGAGGAAAGAAGTCAGCAACATCCGGATGAGTGGTGTCAAATTGGCCATGGTTCAAAACACCTTCCTCAATGACCATATTGGTTTCAACCTTCTTGTCTTTCCTTGACTCTTGGTAAAGATTGATAAGATGTCTAGGTGTACGACAAGTGCGAGTCCAATGATCGCCGCCACATCTAGTACACATATTTTGAAAGTTTCTGTTGCTAGGCCCACCTCGTTCCTTATTCATTCGCCCATCCCGTTTGAAATGTGGACGAGGAGAGTGGTTGAATCTCTGAAAGCGACCGTGACCATAATCACGTCCACGACCATGGACATTATTGCGACCATAACCACCACCACGGTTATGACCACGACCACGACCACGGCCACGGCCACGATATTGATCAAAATTGTGGCCATTTGTCGTGTTAGCTTCCGGAAATGGAGCCATACCAGTGGGGCGTGATTGGTGATTTTTCAATAAGAGGTCATTGTTTTGCTCGGCCACTAAGAGACATGATATTAATTCAGAATATTTGGTGAAGCCCTTCTCCCGATATTGTTGTTGGAGAACTATATTGGAAGCATGGAAAGTGGAAAATGTCTTCTCGAGCATTTCCTTATCAGTGATTTTCTCGCCACATAGCAACAACTGCGAGCAAATTTTGAAGAGGGCAAAATTGTACTCGCTCACGGATTTGAAATCTTGTAGGCGTAAATGCACCCAATTATCACGAGCTCGAGGGAGAATCACCGTTCTCGGTGGTCATATCGGTCTTTGAGATTATTCCACAATTCGAGAGGATCTTTGATTGTGAGATACTCGTTTTTCAAGCCCTCGTCAAGATGGTGGCGAATAAAGATCAAAGCCTTGGCTTTGTCTTGGGCGAATGTTTCGGTTTCATCTTTAATCGTGTCGCCCAACCCTTTGGCTTGCAAATGGATGTCAGCATCCAAGACCCACGAAAGGTAATTTTTGCCCGAAACGTCAAGGGCCACAAACTCAAGTTTGGAAATATTCGACATGCTATAAAAGAAGCAAATTGAATTACAAATATATTATAAGCCAAATAATAAAACATATGAAAATGATATAATAATTAAAATAGTAACGGTAATGGAACATTCATTAACATAAAAATAAAGAATGCTTTAAAGAAATAATAATAATAATAATAATAGTGGCATACCCATCTTGAAACATAACTATATAGACATTTAAATAGTGATAAAGGTTTTCTCTTTTGGGTAGGAACAAAAAAACGAGGTATTCATGAATTATAAATAAAATGCACAAAATCAAAAGAGTTAACTATAATGAGATGATAAATTTTAATATATTTGTATAACGGCTAAAATAACATATATATATTTTTAGAATGCTTTGTTAATTATTAAGAATTCAAGCACGTTATATATGTAGCAAGAATTATGGCCAACACTAAATGAGTTTACTAACTACCTAGTTAGGCATCATTGCAGGTCACTCATTCAAATTGAAATTCATATTTTCTTGCGTTTTTTTTACACAAAAAACAGAAAATATATATATATGATAAATATGGATATGATCATTTAAAATATGATGGAAAAAATGCTAACGATATAATGTGAGTTCACTTAGAAAAATGCATAAAATATTTTATAAATATTGTTGCCTAGAAGAGATACTCATGCATATGCCATAATACAATAGAAACTATATCTATTTTAGAATTGATCATGAATTAAAAAGGCAACATACAAGCAAAAAAAAAACACTATGGAACGAAACGGAAGATATAAAATATGATAGGTCATAATAATATATACTATAAAATATACATGATGATAACTAAACGTTTAGGCCAGTCTATAAAGATATGATATTTGACCAATATAAACGTTTGATTATAGTCATCAATAGAAAAATGACAAAGTCGTTTTTGAAATCGGTAAAATGAGAAAGACCACCATTTGTTACATATAAAAAAAATAGAAATAGATTCCTTTCTCTAACTCTAATTTTGAAAAAGAAGATTTTATAAGCAAATAAAAGAACAAGATAAATAATAATAATAACTTTGGAAAACAAGATATAGCAAATAACAACCTTCGTGAAAACTTCGAGAAAATAGGCGAGCAGCACTCGTGCTGATAACGTGTTATAAAACTAAGAACAAAGAAGAGAACAAGAACATGGGAGGAGAAGTACTTTCATATTGAGGTGTATAGAATGCTACAAATGAGAGCTCTATTTATAGGCTCATGAAATCATAACCTACACTCTCTAATATTATTACACATAAAAGAGGGGAATGAAATACATTGAATCATACACATAAAGGAGGGGAATAAAATACATTAATCATAGAATGAGAGTTACACAATTGGACATTCACTACATTATTATCTTCATAACACATATTAATTAGTTCATAATTGTAGAAATAGTTATTAGCTCATAAATTTAGAATCAAGAACCTTACAAAATCACTATTAATTTCATGTGAATTTTCTGAATAATTAAGTACTAAGAATACTTTACTGTACCCATTATTACCTAGGTAATATAAAATAGTTGTGTAGACTATTAATTTACATTAAAGAATGTAAATAAAAGATATTGAATTTAATTAATCGATCGTTTTCGGTAATGAAATCAATTGTCGAAAGAGTTACTAAAGGGTGGCGTGATTGGTGGAAATGGAATTATGGAGGAAACATTTAATTAGGGAAAGAAGTTCAGAGCTCAACAATGAAACGGCATAGAGATACAAGAATAATTAATTATTAATTGAAAACCTCAACAATGAAACGGCATAGAGATACAAGAATAATTAACTTATTTATTTGCTTAATTATTTATAAATGATTATACTTGGCCGTTTTCAAAAATAATAATGTCACCACTACCGTATTCGTCGAGGAAGAGTCCAACGGTTGTCGGATGAAATTTGATTACAGGTGTATGTTATCATCGGGGAAGAATCTGATGGCCATGACGTAGGAAATTGAGCTTCAATTACGAAGTATAATGGCCAAATTTTAAGAGATTGAACTCCAATTACAAGGCATAATGGTTAAAACCTAGGAGACTGAACTCCAGTTACGAAACACAATGGCCAAGATCAACATAAAATTATTCATTAAACTCGATAAAACTAAAAAATACAAACAAAGTTAATTGATTTCCCAAACCCTAGTTCACATGAAGAAGGTAATGTGACTGATAAAGAAGCAAACGTCCCTGACGAAGGCTACTTGACTTCCCCTAAACCTCCCGTGCTTAACTAAAATAATTATGGTTCCAACCACAACACAGGTAACGAAAGAAGCCCCACCTACATGGTGTTGAACCCGATGTCCCGGGTCCCACTCACGGTGAAGGAGACTCAGCTGGCGAATACATCGGGAGTCCGTTCCCCAGCGACAGCAGAGTTACGTCAGCGATTGTCGGGGACAGTTTCAGCAGCTGGATAAATCCTCGAGCGAGGAGCAGAAGTAGTCGGAGGCGGGGAGATTTTAGAGGACGAGGAGCCAGAGAAGGAGAAGGAGATGACCTGCGAAGGGAGATTTTTCGCAGAAATTGCAGCAGAATAGGAGGAGGTAATCGATGTAGCCTTGAGTTGCAGTAGAATGGGAGGAGGTAATCGATGTAGCCTTGAGCAACGCAAGGGTATCTGGATTTGAAGGAGCGGCACTTTGCCTGTGCTTCGGGGAGATCTTGGAAACCAAAAGAGAAACTGACAAAGGTGTTGGTTCCGGATAATTGATGTGCAACAAAAATATGTACCACCAATATTAAAGCACCACAAAATTAGTTGGATCTCTAACCAACTAATTGAATTCCCACCAATATTAACCCCCACCTCCAATTTAGTGCACATGGAAATTAGTTGGGGATTCAACTAATTGGATGCCACAACCAATTGCTTTCAATTGGTCTCCCTACATTTCTAGTATAAAAGGGAAGCTAGTGCGTCCCATTTCAATCATCCCTCTCTTCTTCCTTTCTCACTTCTCTAAGTGTTGTAGTGTAGCAATTTTCACTTGTTTAATAATTGAGATAAGTTATCTCAATTGGGTAGATAGGTGAGCGGTAGAAAGTCCCTGTAAATGTTTTACCGTGGTAGGAATACTTTCTTGTGAGCGATAAAATAGTGAGTAGTTGTTTCGGGGTTGGGAAACACTATTTTGGATCGGCTCGGATCACCTTTTTAGCTACCTTTTTATAGTGAAGAAGTGCTCGTAGCTGTCGCTGCTGCCGTAGATGTACTCTCCGCATTGGAGGGGAACTACGTAAATCCCGGTGTTATTTACTTACTGTTTTGTGCTTGGCAATTTCGAGAATATTTATTTTATATTGCATTATTAATATTACCACAGTAAATTGGTCTAAGGAGGTTGGCTTAATTATCGTCATTATGGTATTGCGGTGGTAATCACCCATCCATAGTGATTTTAAGTGTGGCGGACTACCGCCACTTCTAACTTACCTGGGAAATATTTACGGTGTGTGGTTTATTAGTGCAATATATTTACTCTATTCTCGTCCGCTGCGCCCCAACAGTGGTATCAGAGCACGGTTCATTATGGAGGCAACGCCAAGCAAGATGGTTAGTTTGAACGGTACAAACTTTTATATTTGGAGAAGCAAGATGAAGGATCTCCTGTTGATGAAAGATTTGGATCAACCGTTGTCATCGTCAACTAAGCCAGTCGCTAAGAGTGACGGGGATTGGAAGCGTGAGCACGAGAAGGCGTCTAGTTACATTCGACACCATGTCGATGATAACGTACGCAATCACGTCGCTAGAGAGACAGATGCTTTGAAGCTTTGGAAAAAGCTGGAGGGGCTTTATGCTTCAAAGACCGGCAACAACAAACTCTTTTATCTCACGAAGATGGTGCAGATGAGATACAAAGAGGGCACTTCTGTTGCTGATCACTTGAACGACGTTCAAGGGATTATTGACCAGTTGTCGGGAAAGAACTTAAAACTCGAAGATGAGGTGAAGGCTCTTTTGATGCTGGCATCCCTACCAGAATCATGGGAAACCTTAAAGATTGCAATCACGAGCTCTGCCGCAGATGGTGTTGTCACCAAGGAGGATGTCAAGAGCGGAATTCTCAACGAGGAGATGAGAAGAAGATCTCAAGGTGTCTCTGCCTCATCATCACAGTCAGACGTTCTAGCTGTGGATGGGAGAGGAAGGAGTGAGTCGAGATGCTCAAAGAAGCGAGGGAAGAGCCGAGGGAAGTCCAACAAGTATGCAAACATCACTTGTCACAACTGCAAACAGAAGGGACACATCCGGAGGTTTTGCCCACAACTTAGGCAAAACGGAGGTGCCGACGATGACAATGCTAATGTTGTTGAGGAGCTCATGCTTGTCTATGATGAAGATTTTATCAACCTGACAACCCAGGAGACCACTTGGGTGGTTGACAGTGGTGCCACCATCCATGTATCATCAAGGCGTGAATTTTTCTAATCTTACTCACCGGGCAACTACGGTGTGGTAAGGATGGAAAATGGAAACCTCTCCAAGGTTGTTGGCAAAGGAGATGTCTGCCTGGAGACAATGGAAGGTGCGAAGTTGTTGTTGCGAGATGTTAGACATGTCCCGGACATGCGTCTAAATCTGATTTCTGTGGACAAGGGTTGGACGGGGAAGGTTATTGTCATACCTTCAAAAACGGTCAATGGAAACTCACCAAAGGCGCATTGGTGGTGGCGAGAGGCAAGAAGCAGTCTAAACTGTACGTGACAGAAGCCAAGATCTCCCTAGAAGTTGCAAACTCAACGGAGATTGTCGACGACGTCGCATTGTGGCACAAATGCCTTGGCCACATGAGCGAGAAGTCCATGGTAAAGCTGGCAAAGAAGAAGGCTATACCTGGACTGGATCATGTCCACCTGGAGAGATGCGTCGACTGTTTGGCAGGAAAGCAAAATCGAGTTGCTTTCAGAAGTTCTCCACCTTCTAGAGCAAAGAACGTACTAGATCTAGTTCACTCAGATCTTTGTGAAGCGGATTCCAAATCCCTTGGTGGCGCACGTTACTTTGCTACGTTTATTGATGATCACTCTCGGAAGACATGTGTATATGTTCTGAAGATGAAAGATCAGGTGCTAAACGTTTTCAAACGTTTTGTTGCATTGGTGGAGAGGAGAGGCGGCGAGCCGAAGTGTCTACGTACGTACAATGGTGGAGAATACATTGGGCCATTCGATGCCTACTGTAAAGAGAAGGGAATCCGACATCAGTTTACACCTCCTAAGACTCCGCAACTGAATGGCGTGGCAGAGCGGATGAACAAAACCTTGATGGAGAGAGTCAGATGCTTACTCTCGCACTCGAAGTTGCCGCACTCTTTTTGGGGAGAAGCACTACTTGCCGTAGTGCATGTTTGGAACCTTTCACCTAGCATTCCATTAGATTTTGAAGCCCCCTAGAAGATTTGGTCAGGAAGAGATGTCTCGTACAAACATCTTCGAGTGTTTGGTTGCAAGGCCTTTGTTCACATTCCGAGGAATGAGAGGTCGAAACTGGATTCCAAGACACGACCGTGTGTTTTTATTGGATATGGTCAAGATGAATTTGGCTACAGATTCTTTGACCCTATCCAGAAGAAGCTCATTAGGAGTCATGATGCTGTGTTCATGGAGAATGAGACCATCAAAGACATTAAGAAGGTTGGGAGAGATGCTCCTAACACTGATGCTAGTTCAATACCCGAGAAGTTAGAGTCTCCAACACCTGTTATTGGAGAAATTCATCCAGAGGTAGCTAAACCTGAAGCCCCCCTTGATGTTCAGCCTGATAATCGTAATGATGATGATGGTTCTCATTATCAACCGCCAGCCCCCGAAGGTTCTCCGCCCCGAACGAGATCTGGAAGAGTCGTGCAACCCTCTACAAGATATTCATCAAATGAATATGTCTTATTCACTGACGGGGGAGAACCAGATAGCTTCGAGGAAGCTATGAAGGATGGACACAAGTATAAATGGATGGAAGCAATGGAGGACGAGATGAAGTCCCTACACGACAAAAACACATTTGAGCTAGTGAAGTTGCCGAAGGGGAAGAGAGCTTTGAAGAACAAGTGGGTGTTCAAAATCAAGCATGAAGAACACAATAGAAAACCACGGTTCAAAGCTCGGCTCGTTGTCAAAGGCTTCAGTCAAAGGAAGGGCATCGACTTTGATGAGATATTTTCACCGGTGGTGAAATTGACATCCATTCGTACAGTGCTGGGGTTGGTCAAGTTTCAACCTAGAAGTTGAGCAGATGGACGTGAAGACTGCCTTCCTCCATGGCGATTTGGAGGAAGAGATCTATATGGAGCAACCGGAAGGCTTCAAGAAGAAGAGAAAAGAGGATTTCGTGTGCAAACTTAACAAAAGTTTGTACGGCTTGAAGCAGGCACCACGACAATGGTACAAGAAGTTCGAGTCTGTTATGGGGGAGCAAGGGTACAAGAAGACTACTTCAGACCATTGTGTGTTCGTGAAGATGTTCGGTGATGATGATTTCATCATCTTGTTGCTCTATGTTGACGACATGCCGATTGTTGGCCGGAATGTTTCCGAATCAACAACTTGAAGAAGGAGTTGAGCAAGTCTTTTGCTATGAAAGACTTGGGGCCCGCGGCGATTCTTGGCTTGAAGATTGCACGAGATAGAGTTGCCAAGAAGATATGGTTGTCGCAGGAGAAGTACATTGAGAAAGTACTCCAACGATTCAGCATGAACGGTGCAAAAGCGGTTAGTTGTCCTCTTGCTAATCACTTTCAACTTAGCGCCAAACAGTGCCCGTCTACTAATGCAGAGAAGACGAAGATGGAAAGTATTCCATATGCTTCAGCAGTGGGAAGTCTGATGTACGCTATGGTGTGTACACGGCCGGATATTGCTCACGCAGTCGGAGTTATCAGTCGGTTTCTTTCAAATCCTGGAAAGGAACATTGGGCAGCTGTGAAGTGGATTCTGAGATACCTTCGAGGTACCTCCAAATTTTGCCTTTGTTTTGGAGATTCTAATCCTGTACTTGTCGGCTACATAGATGCGGACATGGCAAGTGACGTTGATACACGTAGGTCCACTTCTGGATACCTGATTACATTTTCAGGGGGAGCTGTTTCTTGGTAGTCAAGGCTACAAAAGTGTATAGCGCTTTCCACTACAGAAGGGCGAGTTCATTGCTGCAACGGAAGCTAGCAAGGAGTCATTGTGGATGAAGAAGTTCTTGAGTGAACTTGGGTTCCAACAGGAACGACTGCAGTTGTTCTGTGACAGTCAGAGCGCCATACACCTTGCGAAGAATTCGACGTTTCATTCTAGGTCCAAGCATATCGATATTTGATATCATTGGATTCGGGATGTGGTGGAGTTGAAGCAACTACAACTCGAGAAGATCCATACTGATGAAAATGGATCTGATATGTGCACGAAGAATTTTCCAAGAGAGAAGTTTGAGTATTGTCGATCAGCAGCAGGGATGACCGAGAGTCTTAATTAGCCGGGAGGGGGAGAATTGTTGGTCCCGGATAATTGATGTGCAACAAAAATATGTACCACCAATATTAAAGCACCACAAAATTAGTTGGATCTCTAACCAACTAATTGAATTCCCACCAATATTAACCCCCACCTCCAATTTAGTGCACATGGAAATTAGTTGGGGATTCAACTAATTGGATGCCACAACCAATTGCTTTCAATTGGTCTCCCTACATTTCTAGTATAAAAGGGAAGCTAGTGCATCCCATTTCAATCATCCCTCTCTTCTTCCTTTCTCACTTCTCTAAGTGTTGTAGTGTAGCAATTTTCACTTGTTTAATAATTGAGATAAGTTATCTCAATTGGGTAGATAGGTGAGCGGTAGAAAGTCCCTGTAAATGTTTTACCATGGTAGGAATACTTTCTTGTGAGCGATAAAATAGTGAGTAGTTGTTTCGGGGTTGGGAAACACTTGAGAGACACTATTTTGGATCGGCTCGGATCACCTTTGTAGCTACCTTGTTATAGTGAAGAAGTGCTCATAGCTGTCGCTACTACCGTAGATGTACTCTCCGCATTGGAGGGGAACTACGTAAATCCCGGTGTTATTTACTTACTGTTTTGTGCTTGGCAATTTCGAGAATATTCGTTGTATATTGCATTATTAATATTACCACAGTAAATTGGTCTAAGGAGGTTGGCTTAATTATCGTAATTATGGTATTGCGGTGGTAATCACCCATCCATAGTGATTTTAAGTGTGGCGGACTACCGCCACTTCCAACTTACCTGGGAAATATTTACGGTGTGTGGTTTATTAGTGCAATATATTTACTCTATTCTTGTCCGCTTGGAAACCAAAAAAGAAATTGACAAAGGGACATGGCGGAGTTACCTATTATTGTTTGTATGCACAAAGAACGACGAGGGTGACGCCGAAGAATCAAACAACTCGATCAGCAGAGGTGGTGGCTCTCTCTAGATTGCCAAACCAACATCCCAGAGATTGGATCCGGAGAGCAAAGAGAACAGGGGAACTTACCAGATTCTAATCGCAAAGACTAAAGAGGAGTGTACATAAAATATAGCATTACTTCAATATATATATAATGTTTGTTCATGAAATCCCAGCTATCGTACGTTCTGGACTCCGTGAATGTCGAATGCACAAGTATTTATATACGTACAGCACACAACGAATGAAGTTTTGAATAGCATGATCAATGTGAGCTACACAATACTAATACTGTGTGTTATGGATATTCATCATTCATACAAATGGTGATATTTGTTTAAATTAGTAAGTTAAATTTAACCATAATTATAAATAATATTTACTTTTTTGTAGAAGTTAAATGTTTGTTTAAGCTGAAGATGCAAGTTGTTTTCCGTCAAAGATTATTTTGTTATGATGTTCTTTTACCATAATCATTACTACCTTTGATTAAAAACGCTTTGATTAGAGGTGGGGTGATGGTTGGGGTATTCAATTAACTTAATTAATTTGGTGACCCCTAATCCATTATTTATTTAAATTTATCCATTATTTGTCTATCCTATCTCACCCTCCCTCACCCATATGCATCGATCCAATAAGTGGGTGGATGATGATGATAAAAACATTGATCTCTGCTATTAATAAATGGGTTAGTTTTAAAGGAAAATTAACTCCAATTGCCTAATATAGTTTTGATTTTTAAGAAAACAATTTATGAAAATAGTAATAATTTCCAACTTCAAGATAGTGCAACTTTTAATTCTACATATATGTGGTTAATATTATGAAACTAACCCATTAAAACATACACTTAAATATAATGTTAACAGTATGAAAATTTATTTAAAAAACAATACATGAAATAATTATACTCCTTAACCTAGAAGTAAAAAGTTGTTCTAATTGCTCCCTCTAGAAAAGATAAGTTGCCTGTTTTTGGAAAGATCTCAAAACCCTAGCCGCACAACAACAATCCATCATGCCTCCCAAATCTACCAACCAAGTCTCCCTCCTCCAGATCAACACCATCGTCACTATATCACATCTACCCAATCAGCATGCCCTAGCCCCCGATGCAGTCGTTACTCTCCCTCCCCGCAACCCTCTCGTTAACACCACTGTCGCCGAACTCCAAAGTAGCGGGTTGTCGGGGTTCCCTCTCCGTCAGGCAACGCGACCAGTGGAATCCCCGCCGCCGAGGGCGACCGCCACGACGTCCGGAGGATCTCCAGGAGGGGTCCGCACCCCAATCGCTGTGCAGGTTCGAATGCCAATCGCTCTGCGGGTCCAAAGATTTTGATCCCACTAGTTGCGGCAGTGTCTCTGGCCGAGCTAGTGGGAAGCCATCGTAGGGGCTGAAGACTTGAAGCCGCTCTTGGACTAGCACGTTTGTGGTGTAATTAAGGGGATTTCTCCCTGAATGCTAGTAGTAGGACGTGTCTCTTTTATATATTATATTGTTGATATTTTTTAGTCATTCCCGTTGTCTTTATTGGTGAAAAAAATCGAGGTTATTATTAATATAAAAATTTACGACCCATATAGCCCTGTTTGTAAAATCTGTACCTCCGATAACATATTTTGTACGCCCGTCTTTGACTTTTATTGTAATGAAGTCGAGTTCTTTTCAAAAAAATAAAATTATACCCTTAACCCATGCAATACAAAAAACGTCTTCTACCAAATTGTTTTTGCCCCTATCCCATGTAATACAAAAACGTTACATTCTGGTGGGAGCCCAAATAAAAAAAGCATCAAAATATTAAGGGGAATTTTTTGGAATCAAAATATTAAAATTGTTATGAAGATAATTGTAGTGCCCAATTGTGTAACTCTTCATTTTATGGTTAATGTATTTTATTTTCCTTCTTTATGTGTATGATTTAATATATTTCATTTTCCTTTTTTATATGTAATAATATTAGAGAGTGTAGATTATGATTCCATAAGCCTATAAATAGAGCTTTCATTTGTAGCATTCCACACACCTCAATAAGAAAGTACTTCTTCTCTCATGTTCTTGTTCTTTTCTTTGTTCTTAATTTTATAAAAAGATGAATTTTTTGGTGTATCCGGTGCATTTAGTCTTTCCATTTTTTTATATTGAATTAATCTAAATTCCTTATTATGAAGGGAAAATTTGAGCTGCCGATATTATTTTATTTTCAAATTTATAATAACTAAAAAATAAAATAAAACAATTATCACTCCACTTAATTTCAACTGACATCAAATGATTAAATTCATTTCTTTCGTAATATACAGATTTAGTCATTACAAATTAACTTATAATAATTTTGTAGTATATCTCCAGCCTCCATCTTCGTCGTGGCATCTGCCGCCATAATAGTTCCCAATCTGGACACCTTCCTCACCACCAAATCCTACATCAGCCCATAACGATTCCTTCTGGTATCTTCCTTCAAACCCATTAATAAATTAATTGACTCGCATCTCTTTTCCTACTTATACTTCATCATGGATTACAAACTTGGTATTAAAATATGTATCTTTTAACCAAATAAAAATTTGGAATTTTAACCATGATCCTCATCGTCTTTCTTGGGGATTGATTCCAACTTTCCAGATTCGTCTTTGGGCTCTGAAGGATCCTGAATCACAGGCCTGCGTCATTAAATTCGAAATCAAATTGAAAAAAAATAGTGGAAGAACGAAAACAGAGGAATAATGATGAACTGATAATACTTGAAATTTTTAATTCTTTTTTCTAGAAAATACAAATTACCTGGATTTGAAAGAAGCAATTGGGTTTACCTCCATGAACAAGAGGACCCCATAGATTCTGAAAGGAATATAAATTTTAGAAAAATATGATTCAAATTTGTTTTTGTTTTAGAATCAGGAGGAGTAAGAAATTTAAGCTTGAGAGGTTCCCCTGTCTTAGATGGAAATTCACTGTTGCTATCTTTGTTTTCCTCGTCTTCTCCACTGGATTGTATTGTATCTACGGTATCATGCTTATTGTTGAGTAAAAGAAGCTCTAAATCCCTTAAAGTGTTTCAGATATGTTGACATGGATCAAGGCTGACTGATAGGCTCTGGTATTGTGCGTATATTTGCTAAATGTGTTACAAGCGTTTCGGCCCATATAGAGTTGGAAGAAGCCCAATCCAAGTCGGCACTGGAGCTAGCTGTCGCTGCTGACTCGAGTAATCAGAGAAGGTGTCTCTACTGATACGAGAAATCAGGAGCCAAGCAAGGGAAGAAGGAAGCTTCGTTACTTACGTTCTTCATCAGCAAGAGGCAGGCTCATGCAGCAATAAATACTCGCTGCATCGACTTCTCAAGGTGCTCTTTTCTAACGGAGTAAACACGACAAGGTTGGGTGTGCAATCAAAGGGAAATTGCACAGTTGGAGCAGGAGCATCAACGTTCGTCACTTCGATCGAGTTACGCTGGACGCTACGTGGATAGCTGGAGCCTAACGGAGTCGGTCGTGTGCTACGAATCGGAGTTTTAAGTCTCGAGGTGTTTAAGGTTGCAGAGTTGCCAATTTAATATCGTTTATTTCAATTCTAGCTACTGGGCTTATTCATTGCTTAGAAGTAGTAGCTAGTTTTAACCTCGTTTAGCAAGTGTCGAAATTCACTTCCTTGAATATTATTTCAACTTGCATGTCCAGTTCTTTAATCATATAAAATACAACTTTAGTTCTTGATCGTTCCAGTCATACATATCTCTTGTGGTTCAAATCAATTGCAAGATTGTTTCCTTGTTGCATTAGAGCTTAATAACCTGTCTCTGCTCAAACAGAACCAGTTAGGAATCTAAACAAGAGAGATCAGATAACAACAAGTGGTATCAGAGCAGGTTTGCTGACCGGATCATCTCTCAACAAGCATCAGCTCCAAGTGATTTATGATCCTTGACCACTAAGCTTGATTGATTGCTATGTTTTGAACAAGAAGAGTGATTCACATACTGTAATTGTCCTTGCATATGGTTTTTCAGCTAATCGTCCTCCCAAATTCGAAGGTGCTAACTTCGGATATTGGAAAAACCGCATGAAACTCTTCATCAAGACTGTCAATCCAATCCTATGGGTCCTCATAGTCAATGGGCCACAAGAGGTAAAAACTAACATTGATAAGTGGACAGATGATAATGTTAAACTCTCATGCAATTAATTTAATGTATTGTGCCTTAGGTAAAGAAGAGTTTAGCTGTATTTCTACTTGTAAGTCTGCCACAGAAATTTGGGACAAGCTATGTGTAACATATGAAGGAACCAACTTAGTAAAGACTTCAAAGATCAATATGTTAAAACAGGAGTTTGAATTATTTAAGATGGAACCTGAAGAATCTATTAGAGATATGGCTGATAGATTTTAAAATATAATAAATAAATTAGAAGGATTAGGTAAAACTTACAATAATGAAGATATAATCAGAAAACTTTTATGGTGTTTGCCTAGTCAGTGGCTTCCTAAAGTCACAGCCATAAAAGAAACAAAGAAACATGTTGATATTACGTTAGATGAGTTACTTGGATCACTATTCACTCATGAAGAAATTCTAAAAAGGGATATGAGTGTAGAAGTTAATAAGGATAAAAAGGGCATTGCCTTTAAAACTAATCTAGATACAAATAATAATAGCTTAGATGATTATGATGATGAGCTTGCTTTTCTATCTAAAAAGGTGACCAAGATGATTCGTCTAAGAGAACAACGAAAGCAACTTTAGAAATTAATAAGCTGATAAATCTGATGAGTCTAAGAAACTGTTATCTTCCCTAAAAACTGGCACCAAACCTAGAAAGGAGGGTACTGCTAGCTCGTCAATATATTTCAGGTGTAAAAAATAGGACATCATAGAGTTGACTATCCTAGAAGGAGAAAGCCTTTCAAGCCACTTGGAGTGCAAGTGAAGATGGAAGTGAATCGTCTGATGATGAAGAACGTGCACTCATGGCCATAGCCGAGGATGCAACTACTGAAGTCTCAGATGTCAAAGTCACTGTAGAAGAAAAAATTGAGGTATCTCCAGACAACTTTAGCTTAGATGGAAAATCTGATAGCTCCTTCGATAATTCAGACCTAGCTAATTTTTCTGAGAATGAAGAAGAATTATTTGAAATCATAGAAGAAATAACTTCTGAATTTACTGAGTTTAGGATGAAATACTCAAAATGAAAAAGAAAATTAATTGTTGAAACTTAAAAGGTTGGGAATCTTGAAGGAAACTTAAGACAAGTCAAACAAGACATAATGAATGTCAAAAATAATCTTAGAAATGTTCTTAGACAAAATGGAGTACTTAAGGGAGAATTAAGAAGATGGCCTTATTATCATCAAACTACTTCTACCTAGATATGTTGAGCTAAGATCATTTTGTCAAACTGTCACAGATTACAATATGTGGTGTCATGTGTGTCAAACAACTAATCACTCTATAGTTAATTGTATGTTTTGTGCTCATAAAAAATCAACATCCAATGTAGTCTGGATGCAAAAAACCAAATGACTATTGTTGTTGCAGGTCTGTTATCTTGATGATGAAGGAAGTTACAAATGGGTATTGGATAGTGCTGCTCTCATCACATGACCGTGAATGCTTCTCTTTTCTATGATTTGATATCAACAAAGAAGGAAAATGTTAGCTTTGGTGGTAATAGGTCCTGCAAAATCTTAGGAGTAAGAAAAGTAGGTAGTGGTAACATTGTTTTTCTTAAAGAAGTTTTTCTTGTAGAACGGCTTAAGTACAACTTGCTATTTATTAGCCAAATTTGTGGAGACAATCACAAGGTCATATTTGAGTCTATTACCTGCAGAGTTGAGAACTTAAAAAATGAAATAATTCTATTTAAAGGGTATAAAAAGGGTAACATATATCTAGTTAACTTAGAGAAAGTTAAAAACATTGATGAACTTTGTCTTGTGTCTATGAAGATGGATGATCACTTTGCATGGCATCCAAAGTTAGGTCATGTCAAAGATAGGGATTCTGGCTAAACTAAGCAGTTTAAATCTTGTCAGAGGCCTTCCTAAGCTGAGTTATGCTAAAGATTTTTTCTGCGATGCTTGTGCTAAAGGCAAACAAACTAGAAGTAGTTTCAAATCAAAAAATGATGTCACCACTTCTCGAATTCTAGAACTACTACATCTCGATCTATTTGGTCAAAGTACTATGGATTCGTTCTAGTTGATGACTTCTCTAGATTCTCCCAGGTATATTTTCTTTCCTCTAAAAATGAAACATTTCATAGGTTTAAAGTGTTTGTTTTTACTGTTCAAAATGAAAAACAGTTAAAAATGGTCAAAATTCACAGTGACAATGGTGGAGAATTTGTTAATCAAGAGTTCAGTGATATTGTGAGTCCCTAGGAGTTGAACACAACTTTTCAGCCGGAAGAACTCCTCAGCAAAATGGGGTAGTTGAACGAAAAAACAGAACCTTAATAGAAATTGCTAGAACTATGCTTAATGACTTTGCACTTAGTTTAAAATTTTGGGTAGAGGCAGTTAATACGGCTTGTTATGTTACAAATAGGGTCTTGATCCGTTCAAAATTTAACAAGACTCCCTATGAACTCTGGAAAAATAAAAAACCTAGCATAGGGTATTTCAAACCTTTTGGGTGCAAATGCTTTATTCTCAATATCAAAGATCACTTAAGAAAATTTGATGCTAGATAAGATGAAGGGATCTTTTTAAGATACTCTAGTAATAGTAGAGCATATAAAGTCTTTAATAAACAGTTCAATAAGGTTGAAGAATCAGTAAATGTAATTTTTCATGAAAACTCTAATCTTAACATTGAGCTGCAGGGTCCAAATGAAGACACAATGGAGCTATCCTACACTAACCTTCCTTCCAGGAATAAGCCCAGTCCAAGTCGACACTCTCGAGTTGATACGGGTATCGTCTTCAACCCTAGAATCATCACTGGAGCCAGCTGCCGCTGCCGACTCGAGTAATCAAAGAAGGTGTCTCTACCGATACGAGAAACCAAGAGCCAAGCAAGGAAAGAAGGAAGCTTCGTTACTTGCATTCTTCATCAGCAAGAGGCAGGCTCAGGCAGCAATAAATACTCGTTGCATCGACTTCTCAATGTGCGCTTTTCTACCAGAGTAAACACGACAAGGTTGGGTGTGCGGTCAAAGGGAAATTGCATAGTTAGAGCTGGAGCATCAACGTTCGTCACTTCGATCGAGTTACGCTGGACGCTACGTGGATAGCTGGAGCCTAACGGAGTCGATCGTGTGCTACGAATCAGAGTTTTAAGTCTCGAGGTGTTTAAGGTTGTAGAGTTGCCAATTTAATCTCGTTCATTTCAATTCTAGCTACTGGGCTTATTCATTGCGTAGAAGTAGTATCTAGTTTTAACCTCTTTTAGCAAGTGTCAAAATTCACTTCCTTGAATATTATTTCAACTTACATGTCTTGTTCTTTGATCATATTAAATACAACTTCAGTTCTTGATCGTTCCAATCATATATATCTTCTGTGATTCAATTTTAATTACAAAATTGTTTCCTTATTGCATTAAAGCTTCATAACCTGTTTCTGTTCAAACAGAACCAATTACGAATCTAAACAAGAGGGATCAAACAACAACAGGATATTCTATTGCTGAAGCAAAAATTGAGGTTTCTTTCTTTCTTTTATCAGTTTTTGTTCGTACAGATTATGCTCTCTTGACTTAAGAGAAAAATGGGTTTACAGTGAAGATCTTTAGAATATGATCTTCAAATTATTTACTATATTTTAAGACATGAAAGGAATATTAACCGATGAATTCCTCTTTTTGAAGGGATGTAATTAGGGATTAAGATTTGAACATGGTCAATGGATTGCTTACGCATTAGATATAGACAGAGGCGGCAGAGTTAATTGAGCATGATAATGAATAATGAAATAAGATGAATCAATAAATTAGATATCAGATGAAGTTAAGTTAATGATCAACTAATAGAGTTCACAAAACTGTAATCATTGGTAAGTGCATGATTAGAAGTGAATTTATTAAGGTAAATTTCAATAAGTCAATATGATAAGAAAAAAATAAATCATGACTTGATGTTAATTGAAATTAAGTGAAGTGATTATTTTGTTATTTGAATTTTAAATTATTTTTAAATTAAAAAATTAATTAATTATTAACCGTTAAGATTGCTTTTAAATATTAAACGATACAAATGTGTTCAATTAAGTGGGAGCATTCGATGCATCAGATGCGCCGAAGAATTTTCCTAATATTAAATATTCAAGATTCTGGAAATTAAGGAGAAGGATTTTATTAAACCAAAAATATCATTTAGATTACACATGAAATAAAAAAACGAAAAGAAAAAAAGAACATATCAATGATTGGAAGCCGTATAAGAAAAAGGAAGAGACTAGTGGAATCCGGGTTAACGATAAATAAAAAAACTTGTATTTGCTCCAGCAAGGGAACATCTTGCCAATTTAATTACATATTCCATCTGACGGATAACACAGCCTCTATATTTCAAAGGCTTTTTGGTCGTTTATATTTTTCACTTTGTACTTGGTTTATAGTTGCATACTTGTTTTGCTTGTACTTAAATTTTAGTGTTATGTTTGTTGTACTTGATTTGTGTACTCGGTTTAGAGTTGTGTACTCGGTTTAGAGTTGTGTACTTGTTTTGCTCGTACATGATTTTTAGTGTTATCTTTGTTGTACTTGATTTTTGTGCTCGGGTTAGGGTTAGCGTTATGTACTTGACTTTTGTACTCAGTGTACGAGTTGTGTACTCGGTTAGCATGTGCTTGATTTTTATTGTTAGGTTTGTTATACTTGATTTTTGTACTCGGTGTAGAGTTGTGTAGTCGTTTGCTTGTACTTGATTTTTAGTGTTAGGTTTGTTATACTTGATTTTTGTACTCGGTTTAGGGTTGTGTGTACTCGTATTGCTTGTACTTGACTTGTAGGGTTAGGCTTGTTGGACTTGATTTTTGTACTTAGTTCAGGGTTAGCTTTATGTACTTGATTTTTTGTTTGTGTGGTTTTTATACTAATTAATCGGTTGGATTTATCCTTTGACGATTTAACCGACATTCCTTAATCTCGTGAGTTTTACCATTAAATCTTATGTCAAGTAGGATGTTACATAATCAATTCCTCCAGTTTGGAAATTTGGGTGGGACGGTTACTGATTTCCAAAATAACTTCGCAGTTATCTCAAGAATACAAGTGACATCGGGGTTTTCAAGCACAAACAATCAAATGATCCTGAGATACCTCAGAGTCGAATTCTCCCGGGTCACTTGGCCTTCACTACTCAACTTTGGTTTGCTGGTTAGTCGATCACAATTTGCAAAAAAATTTATCATAAACTATAAAATGAAAACAGAACAACTACTGAAGAAAAAGGAAACGAGGAATGCAAATATATCACTCGACATCTACGGATCAAATTAAGGTGAGAACGACTGTGGGGCAAGGCCTTGTTCGGGTTTTGGATCATCCTAAGAACTATGAGAAACTATTCAGCAGCAGAATAAACAGGAACATGGATAACGATAATTTTTGGGTCTTAGGATCGGGTTTGTCAACTGAACGACCTAAAACCACTCTCAACACCCGCAAGTATCCGCTCAACAAACAACTCAGCAACAATCTCATAAGAAAACCCAAATCAGTAAAACTGAGAAAAACTGTGAATCGAATGAAAACGGGACAATTGAGGCAACGAGATAACAAAACACATCATCAATCAACATGAATCCATAATCCTATCACTACACACAAGAACAATCTCACAAATCCAAAAGAATTCACAAACCCCAAACAAGAAGAAAACCTATTTTTCCATGGAAGATGTAGAGAAAGCTTCAAACCGCCTATCCATCGAAATAGAAGGTTGATCCTCCGTTGGGCTTCGATTCCTCGACAATTTGGCTTCAAATCTTCATTCACATGGCGTTCCTCGGCTCCCAAACGATTTCCCCTTCGTCAATTTTCTTTTAGTTCGTCATTTTCTGTCTTCTTCCCCTTCTAAAATCGCGTCTGCGGCTGAATTACTGTTGCTGCCCAGACAAGGAGTCACGGCCGTGACAGGTTACCCATCACCGCCGTGACACGGCCTTGACTGGTCAACAACAGCATTGATCGACTTCTTTCAGCCAAAACTTCTTCATTTGGACTCCGATTTTGCTCTGGAAGGTACCATCGGCTTCGTATTCGAACCCTCTATCCAACGGATACCTAAAATCAAGGAAATGACTCCAAAAAACAAGTGAAACGAACCGAAATGGTCCGTTCGAGAGAAAACGAGCATGAAATGCACTAATGATCAAACCGACACTTATAACCATCAAATATCATCAAAACCGGAGCAAAAACTAGTCAAGATAGGATCAACATGGCTACCAATAGTCAAGCTATCGACAAGTGTCATATGTGTCCAAGGATTTCTCTCATTATGCTTTTACTCAAACTTATCAACACGATCTGGACTTAACAATTTGGGAAAGGTTTCTAATTATTCTATTGATTCAATTAAAATTAAGAATTAAGGTTTGATCCAAAGGAGAAAATAAGTTCTTGGAAGGATGATTCATCAAGCTCAATTTTCTAATAGTAGTCGGATCGAGCAACTTGGATTAAATATTTTTTAGCGTTGTCTTGCAATCTTTGTTGAATTGTATGTTTTATTTCTTAGTTTAATTAATACCCTTAGTAATTGCGGAACTCAAATCTCAAATTGGTTATTTTCAATTAGCACTATCCACACTTTGAGTAAACGCATCATTGAGACCCTAGGGAATTCGACCCAAGTTATTTCGGTAACTAAGTTATTTTGGATCGCCCACCACAAGCGTGTCAAATTTTTGCGCTATTGTCTGGGACTTATTATTTGTGTTTGAAATAAGTTTGTTAGTGTTAGTCATTCACTTTTGTTTTAAATTTTTGCTTCCAGTACAATAAAGCAGTTTCCTAACAGCGCCAAAATTGAAGCCTAACAGCGGTTGTAGCCGCTGCTAGGATGGTTGATTGCCAAAATAACTGTTAAGTTATCTCGTCAACACAAGTGACGTATGTGTCCAAGGATTCCTCTCATTACACTTTTACTCAAACTTATCAACATGTTCTAGACTTAACAATTTAGGAAAGGTTTCTAATTATTCTATTGATTCGATTAAAACTAAGAATTAAGGTTTGATCAGAAGGAGAAAACAAGTTCTTGGAAGGAATGATTCATCAAGCTCAACTTCCTAATAGTAGTCGAATCGAGCAAACGTTGGACTTGGATTAAATATTATGATTCCTCTTATCACTCGTATGAATCCGCGACACAATCATGTGCGCGAATTACCACTATCAGTTTTCCAATCAAGGTTGGAATAACCACAACTAGGCGAACTAGTAATGAACACCGAGAAGTTCTACAAAGTGATAAGGTGCGCTCTTTAAATTAAAGGAAATCACAAGCAATTGGAATTAGTCTTAAATTGGTCCATCAACACCTATGCTACTAACAACTTTACTCAACTTGGTCCATCAGGTGCAAATCAGAGCGCCCGCCAATTAATTAATGAACAACCTTTAAAACCAAAAGAAGCACAAAAGGTAGAATCAAGCTATTGACTTACTCCACCGATAACTTCATTCAATCCTATATTGTTAATCATATGAATTCCAGAATCGATCAAATAAAGGATTTCATAGATTTGACCTAATTCAAGTCGAAAAAAGAACAAGGTTGAAAAACCAACAATCAAATCAATCTTTCATTCAATTCCAATCATCCAACAATCGTCGACCCTATACTTTTAGGGAGAGTATCATGGCTCAAATCCTACATCCCAACAAAAAAATCTAAGGATTTAGCTACTCATAACTTTAGAAGAAGAGAAAATAGAAAAAGACCTACCACCATCTTGATGAAGAGACAATGAATCAAACATGCTCCAATCTTTGCTTTTGATCTTCTAGCTTTAATCTTAGCTTCAATATTGAATGGGAACTCCTTCGGATCTTCAATCGGACATATATGGATGGAAATATGGTGCTTTTACATAGGAAAGTCAGGGAAAAATTTAAGGAATTTTGTTGGAGAAGATGATCTCTCTCTTTCTTCAAATCGCTCCTTTTATATGGAAATTGCTAGATCCGGGAGGTGCACGGCGTTTTCCCCCTTTTAGCTACAAGGGTATTTGCAGCCTGAGGGCCTGTACGGGGTGCACAGATGCACGATGTGCAACCCTGCTTCTTCATCAATTGTTGCATCATCCTTTCATTCGAGCTCCAGCCGTGCTCTATTCTGCATCCATAGCCTCATAGCCAGACCACATGTTTCTAAAGTACTTGTGGATAACAAATACGACAAAGAAACACATCAAATGGACCAAAACGTTCCAAGTCAAAGGGTCTAAGCATACAATGGCAATACACAAAATCACACGGGGATTGAAGCACAAACAAGTTAGTATTCACTCAAAACGCATGTAGATAGGATAAGATTATCGCTACCAATCCTAGCACTATCAGTTACTTCCAGAACGCCAAGGACTACTTTGAGCTCTTCCCTTAGTTTCTGTTATTCATGTTTCTCTTTTGAATAATTGCACCGCCTATCTTGTGGCTTGTACGACTCTTAATTACCCGAATAACGTCTCTTTGTTTGTTTTCACTTATGTAATTCCGACTCCTTTATAAGTTCTCTTTCTTTATTTAGTGTAACCAAACAAGTTACCTTTGACAAAAAAAATTGCTTTTTAAGTAGGCTTGGAAAACAAAAAAACCACCACGGATACCAGCCCATTTACGCCCGAGCTAGGTGGGCTTTACCCGGTCAACAAAGCCTGTCAACGAGTCGCGGAGAATCTGAAATCCGTTAGCAATGGGTCGTGGGCGGGGTCGGATTAAGCGATATTCGCCCCGAAATCCACCCGTTAGCTATCCATATCAAACCCTAGCATCCAGCTGCTCATCCATTCCCCATCTTCTAAAACCTTCCAACTCCCAAACTGCAAACTACGCCTCTGTTGCTTCTTTCGAGAAAATATTGACGATTGTCCTAAATATCCTCCTCTCTAGCTTGCATTATCCTCGATCATTGATATTAGAGCAATGATTGTCCTCCAAATACACTAATCATCTCTAATAGCACCATAGATTTTGGCAAATATGTAACACCCTCCTACTAACAAGTTCGTTTTAAAAATAAAACAGCGGAGCAATAATAGGGGTGCTACGCTACTTATACCATATATATGTCATTTAATGTTGTGAACTCATCCAATTAATTCCTTCCTCATAATCTACGATTGTGCTTATACGTGCCCATATAATTAATTAGTCAACACATAAACTGCTCACAATGTCATATATGACTTATTTATTTTACACAATACAATACACTATACCATACAGAAGGACACATATACATATAGAACAGAAGTCTCGAGCTTCACAGGCTCAGACCAGAGTAACCATATACTTGGCCTTAAGGCCATTATATTTTACAAAACCATATCTCACATTATACTAGTACGCAACCACTCATAGCATATGCGCATGATGAGAGTAAGAGTCTCAAACGAGTTTTAAAACTAGTTATTTATGTCGTGTCTGTTTTAGTAACTAGTTATTTCTGTCGTGTTTGTTTTCCTAACTAGTCTTATTAGTTTTTTCAAATTCAACCTCTAACTTAATCCCACACCGGTTGCATGGTCTGCTCAACGACGTGTTTGCCATAACTAGCGATGGTCATTGTGGATTCCGTTGCATTTCCTATTTAGTCCATGACGATAACCAATATCGGGATTTGGAGTTGCGCAAAAAGCTTATGGACCACGTGACGATTTACTGGGGAACTCGATATCAGTTTGTGTATGAAATAGAGTTGTGACTTTTCTACCATTGTCGGTTTGGGATGCAATAGAGGCACTGGGAGGTGTGACTTACCTATTGTGCTCCGAGAATCATTGGTTTTCATTATACTTGGACGATTATATCAGGATATTTTGCGGACGAGTGTGCTTTGGAGCCATAGGGCCAATGAGAGGGCCAAAGCGAGGTGTGAAGGCAATTTGTATCGGGAAGAACGCATGAAGTACGATAGGATGGTCCCCCGAGCTTCGTACGTGGCATGCTTGTAGGTAGGGTGTTAAGTTCCATACCCTATTTTTTAAAGTACGATATTGTGTTTCATACACTATAGTATTATGTTGCATAAGCTTATAACTATTAAATGATGTCGTTTATCTACTGTAAATATTCAAATAGAGTTGACTGGGACCGACCAACTTTTGAATTAAACGGGATCAAACCGGCAATATATAGAGTTCAATATCATAATCTAACTTGTCCAAAATATAGTTATTGAATATATTTTAAGAAGTTCCAAACTATATAAATGATTTGAAGTTTATTATTAATTAAATGATTGTGATTTAATGTATAATTTATTTAATTTTTAATAAGATGTCACTTTTTAATGTTAATTAGTTGTCGTAATGTTAATTATTATCAACTGAATGCTTACTTAATCAAGTATTGACATTAGTAGAGATGGTAATCATGCTATCCTTTGTCCTTGAGAGATTAGAGTTCCTATCCCATTTTCTTCATTTTTTTTAAGAAAAATGTTTCAACCGAACCAAAAATCCGACCACCTTAACTGATCGGTCGGACAAAAAATCCGACCACCTTAACTAATTGGCCGGATTTCTGATCCGGCCAGCTACATATTACCAAAGTTTTCAAAAAAGAGCAACTTCAAAGGAGTTTTTGAATTAGTGAACTAGAACACTTTAGGACTATGAATAATAATTTTTTATTATTCAAAGGAAATTAGCCTGTGATTTGGCCCAAATATAAAGTGACTTCTGCAATTTCAAATTTGGTTAATTTTTTTTAAAAAAAATCAATTTTGTTCCCCTGGCTATTGCATTTCTTTCTCCTTGCCTCATCCCATCCGTCTTTTCTTCTTCCTCTTCTCAGTTCTCTGTTTCTCAAGTTCCTATGATTTATCCCCTCCGCCGTCGATCCTCTTTCACGGTGAATTCTGACTGACTGTACTATCTAGCACTTGTGCTTATTTAGCTCATCCAATTAGGGTTGTAGGCAAGTCGACGAATTCCTCGTCGGCTTCTTGGTTTTTTATGCTCGATTAGCTCTGCTGCCAGATCACTCCACTTGAAATCCTACCTCGAACGTCGATCCCCAACTTTCTTTCTAATCCCCAAGGTATACAGCAAACGGAATTACCCTCTTGCAATCTTCATCTTGACCGTTCCTTCCGAGAAAATTCGTTGAATTGTCTTTCTGACCCTAGTTTGAATAAGAAAGCAAGGGTTGAGAAAGATGGGTCAAGCTCAAAGCGAGCCTTCAATTGGTATCGCGGAGGAAAAAGTTATCAAGCCTCAGGAATCTTCTCGTGCTACTTCCATGGAATCTCTTATATCAGGTAAGGTTCTTTATCGGCCAATGTCATTTGCTTTCAACTATTGATTTGTCCGTAGTGTTAATGACCGGTTTGGTGGTATTAGAGTTCTCAGTGGCATTGGCCATTATGTCTACAAGTGTGATTGTTGCATATGGGTTCTTTTGAATGCTCTGAATCTGATTGAATGCTCTGAATCTGATTGAATGCTAATTGTCCTCCTCCTGATTGCTTTTTGTTGTTGTTGTTGTTGTTGTTGCTGGTACAGAAGCTGCAGCATTTGGTGAATCCGTTGATGAGAGTGAGGTTTGTGCCCATCATTTTAAGTACGTAGGGAAAGAAATCTTGAGCAAATGTCTCGGCATTATGGACTATATGGTGAAGTTGAAGTTGGAGTTGTATTGTTTAATTTTGCAGTCTGTAGATTCCAAGGCTGAGAAGGCATTGGAGTGTCCTTGCATAAGCGAGTTGCGAAATGGGGAATGTGGGACTCAATTTTCAGATGCCTTCCTTTGTTTCCTCAAGAGTACTTCTGAGGAGAAGGTAACCCGCCAATTTGACTGATCAAGGAATTAAAATTCACTTGCTTTTGACTGAGCTAGCTAAGAAAGATTTGCTTGCTTTCCATGAAACAACTTCACTGAGTTATTGCTGCTGCGGGTGGCGTGCATATCATCCATCCCCTATGGAACATTCGGCTTATGATGATGGCTCAATGTGTAGTAGTTCCTTCATGTTGTTGGTTGCAGGGATCAGATTGTGTCCACCCCTTTGTTGCCCTGCAGAAGTGTATAAAGGTAAACCCAGGTGCATTTTCGAGGAAGGATGATGTTGCTGCGGTAGAAACACAAGTAGTAGAGGAGGTGAAGAAAGAGGAAGTAGTGCAAGTGGGAGTTCAGAGATATAGAATGAGCGCCCCCCTTTGGGCTAGAGAACCTTCTACCCCAAAGCCAAAGCTCTGATGTAATTTGGTCACTGGTTTGCAAACTCTCAAATATTATTTTCCCACTCCCAGTCCTTGCTCATTTTCGATTAATTGTGAAAAAAGAAGAAAAGACATATAATATATTTTTTACTGTTTCTGTTGAACTTGAATTCAATAACAAAGTGTAGCTGATGTGGTAATTCGATCCATTTCCAGTCTAGAGATCCCAAATTTGAAAGTTTGAATATTGAGCTCTTGCAACACTTTTGGTCTGGTTAAATAAGTACTCATGCTTGAAATCCACAATCCCAAGATTTACTTAACTGCAACGTCACAAAATTGTTCACCTTTAGCATATGAATAAAATTCATCGTGAAAAGAAGTGAAATTCATATCACATTTCATCTATAACACTATCATTTACATATACAGTCTCATGAATGCATACAGTATAGCCACCAGTCTCATCAATATTATACCACTGACTAAGCTTCACATGCCTATATTCTCTCCCAACTTCCTACTGTGAGAGCAGCCGCATCCATGTTCACCTTGAGCTAAACTTGGAAGCAGCCTCTCATAATGGCCTTAACAGTGAGTAATCTTGAAGAAGTTCACGCTCTGATAACGTGTCATCCTCATTTTGTGGGGTCCACAGCACCTCAACTGCCTGCGAATTTTGACAGCTTGGTCACAGATACGACTCGTTGTCTAAGATTCACAATGATCAATCATCAAATGTCCTTACCAGTGTACTGCCAGAGGAAATTGATCCAAGCTTTTGCAGAGCTTCCTTCAGGTCTGCGACGCTGTTAATGGTTGGTAACTTATGCACCCCTTCTGCTGCCACCAAGATTGTTATCTGCCGAATTGCAAAACATCCGAATAAGACTCTCAGATCTAGAAACCGGGATGCACCTTTCTTAGGACAAGTTATAAGCTAATAACTATGAACGTGATGTATCTTACCACTATGTATTCGTTGCTAAACCCACTTGCTCTCTGGGTTTTGCTGCTCTGCCTCTTAATGCTGTTCACATTAATTAGAGTCTCTTCGTCAAACTTTCCCCGTTCTTCAATAGAGAGCTCATTGAAGCGTTTCTCACCATCCTCCATGCTTCGCTTCACATCTACCTGAAAAGATTAGAAAGTTACACATGCAAGTGTTACTTAAAAGACCAATAAAGATTGTCATCTCTTTTAGTTGATAATAGAGAGACAATATCAACATAAGTGAGCATAAAATGGAGCTAGAGAATGTTGTTTAATTAAATGAATAGAGTCTGAGAATAAAATACCAATGTCTGAGTTAGATGGTCTATTTAACTTACAGACGAGTAAGCAGAGATGCAATAATCAGGATGTCGAAGCAATGCAAGTGACGTTTCTGCAACCACAGCATACAAATGATCACTTTCAGTCTGCCATTGACATGAACACAAACTTCATTGTATCCAACTCTACAAAAAAATTTGCTTCTACTGTCCCTGTAAAGTCCAGCCTTTCAAAACTCGGGCCTAGCGTAAGATAGAACCTTTAATGTTAGCTTCTCAAAAAGCTTCTATACCATTATTACCTGTTAATACATAGCTTAGACCCTGTGAGGAGGATGTATCCGCAACTTCTGCAATCCTATTAAGATCCTTCTGAAGCGAACGCGCCATACCTAGCAAACCAACCTAGAAGAGAAGAACGATGAGGTCAATTCTTCTGCACTATAACTAATCACATGAATGATTTCCTTCTTAAGTCAAAGCCCCAAATTGCCAATACCAGAAACAACGTTCCGAAAGCAACACTTGAATACCATTTTCCTTGCAGTTGTCATACACAATAGTTCAGCTTAACTTTCTATTATAGAAGTAGAAAGTACCAACCTGAAGCTTGATAACACTGGTTTTCTCCGTAGCAGCAAGGATCCCTCCTTCATCCCTATCAGAAAGAAATCCAGAGACCAACACAAAGGCAGCAAAACCAGCTAGAATCAGAACCAAACCGGAGCCAGCTCCCACTCCAACTCCAACAGCCGGCCCCACGAATAACCCTCCGCCACCAAACGGAGACGGTCCGTAGTAAGGAGCGGAGTAGGAAAAGCTCGGACCCGAACCGCGAGGCACAGAGTAACTCCTCGAGGAAGAAGACGAAGAGGAACGGGAAAACGATTTCCCGCCCATCCTGCCCCCGGAGGCAGCTAATGCGGCTGCGGAATCGTACATCAGTAACGCCGCGATCAGAACCGCGGTTATTGCAGGCTTCTTGAGCTTCTCCAAGGCCTTCAGGGCGGCGTCGCAAGCTCTCTGGAGAATAGTCTTGTCCTCGGTATCGGCGTTAAGATGCTTCGCTTGGAAGGAACAACGGAGGGTGAATCTGGAAGTGGAATTAATGGTGGAAGGTTTGTTGGTGGTGGGAATCCGGAGAGGGAAGGAAGAGGGAATTGGAGAAGGGAGATGCTTCCATTGTAAGGGATTCCAGTGGAGGAATGAAGCAGTTGCCGCCATAGGTGAAAGAGGGGGGGGGGGGGGGGGGGGGGGACGATTTGGGTGATATTTCTTGTACGGTGGGCTTTCAAATAATTAAAATATTCCACAGCCTTGAATCGAAGATCACAGCAACTGCGTATTTACTTTATATAAGGAATTCTTAATTCTTATATGAAGAGACAGATTATTAGTTATCTTATGCTTATCACTGGATTAGCTGCTGTCTCTCACGTGACTGACTATTTGTTCAGATTTTTGTAGCTATAGCCTAAATGTCAATATTTTTTTGGAAAAAAAATTTGTAATCGAATTCATCATTTCTCTAAAACGTTCAAAATGAGCGTATATAATGTTCATTGAAGATATAAACTCCACAGACATAGTTGGATGGTCCGTCGATCTCTGCAAATGCATTAACATCGGTCCTTGCTCACCAAAGATACAGATAACGGTGAAGAGTCACCAGAAAAAACAATAGCAAATAACACAACACAAATGACTTGCTACAAAATAAATATAGCTATGGATTTTGAATGGTCCTTATTGGAAACACCATAAGACTAGTCTCATGGCTATCCGCCCCCTTGCTTAGTTAAGGGTTCTTGGCCCCAACAGATGGTCAGTCAAGGTGAGCGGATCCTGTCCCGGATGGCCTTTTAGGGTGATTTCTGAGCTTTCCTTCCGATAGTAGCTTCTGTCTCCATTGCGTCTGAGGTGATCAGCTCAGATCTACTACGTTTGAGATCCCTGTCTATCTCCAGGCTAGTTGTTCCCGGATTAGTAAACACTGTGAGAGCTTGATCTAGGTGAATGTTGGTGTCCTCTGACGCCTTGGTCGGTACAAGATTTGGTCGTCGGTTTGATTTAGCCTTGTTACAGTTCTTCAGGCTCCACTGTGATGCCTTATGTGCATGCGCTTCCTTCCAAGACAGAGCCTTAATTGAGTTATATCCCATAGGAATGGAAATTCCACCTCCGGGTATTGAAAGTGGAGCACACATTTCTTCTCGACATGTCCCATCAAACCCCGCATAAAATAGAATTGCAGCAAGCGCTCATGCTTATACTTGCATGTTATCGTCTTACCTTCATGCATGATGAAATCCCTTTCTTTCAGAAGGGGTTCCCGGGTATCCAAGGAGACTCGTAGTCTCATGAATGCATTGAGGAACAAACTGTGGTTCTTCTCATCATACCCTCGATAAACTCCCGTCGAGCTAGCAAGTTCCCTACCCACCGGTTCTGCAAAGTATTCGAAGGGAAGATTATGGACCTGAAGCCATAAATCACCTGCTTGGAGTGGAACTTATTGTGGGTCCTCTCCTCTGCGTCACTCGTGAAGGAGTAGGATATGGTTATCATAGAACCATGGACCAAAGTCCATCACATGGCGCACGTCCATATTGTGAGCAAACCGGAATAGGAATCACCTCTCCTCCATAGTAGTAATCTCGACCCCAGATTCTAGTTGCCATGTATTGGGCAGACTCCGTCGCATTGGGGCTAAGTTAATATCCGGACAATGCATCGTTCGTAGCTCCAAGTCGTTGGTTTTTGCAGCACCGCCGCAAGTGATAGTGCCTCGACCGAAGAGATGAGAATCTCCGGGCAGGGTTTAGGATTTGTCGTCCCCCCTTGATGTCTCGCTCCCTAAATCAGCGGTCGGAGCTTTTGGGATTCGCTCCGGAGGTCCCAACGCTAGAAGTCTCAAACCCTGGTGTCGTGGCTGGGGCAGTGGGTTTCGACGTCTCCAGTCGCAGCCCGCCAGTTGTGCCGGTCGAAGGGGTGGGGATCCCCGCTTGTGGTGAGGATCCGCGAGGAGCCACCAATGATATCACAGGTCCAGATCGCGATCCTTAATGATGATTCATGATTGATGGATTGATGGAGGATGAGTAACTTGACAGCTAGGATTTTAGGGAACAAAACGCTCCAAAAGAGTGCAACAAGCTTTCACAGATAAGCATCAACTTTCACAGGAAAGTAGCAACTACGGCAGCGGCAGACCGAAAAACTTTCAAATGTCAATATTTATTACATTAACATTTAAAATCAGCAATATATAAAACTAGCCTAAAAAGGGCCTTTTTTTGCAAATCAGCAATATATATTACAGAAGGAGTCAATTTGGAGGGCCAAAGCCTAAAGAAAGACATAAAAAGATAGGAAATATTACACCACAAAGTCTAAGTACAAACCTAGCCCAACGAGAATAATACAAACCCTAATCTCTTAACACTAACTGATAGAAGCCGTCAATCTCTAACCCGTGCCACAGCCGCCGACGACCAAGAAACTCGTCGGAGAATGCCGCTAACTTCATTGTCGGAACTGTCAAAACGAGAACAAGATAGCTTTCCTTCTATTAATGTCGTCTCTGCCGCATGCTCAACAATCGACACCCTAGTACATATGAGAACCGCATCTCTGGATTACCAAACCAATGGAAAAAACAAGGGGGTAGATGAAAGAAAGACGAGAATAAGCAACTGAAAATTGCTCCCTTTGCATTCAAGAAGAACAAGTTAGAATCCAAAACTCATATATGCAAAGCAAGGTTCCAGAAAAGAGAAAAGCATATCCATAAGAGGAAGAAATACCCATAAAAGAGAAGAAAACATGATTTCAGATCTAAAAAATCATAAAGAAAACAAGTCATTGGGAAAACTGTAAAATAACAATAAAGGAAAAAGAAGCATAAAAACATAAAAACCAAGAAAAAATGTTGTCGTGGTCGTCATGAGGTGCCACCGACAGCTAAGAAACCGTGATTGAGAAAATAAGAAAAGAGAGAAGGCAGAGAAAATACAAAACCAAAGAGAAAAAAAATAATAACCCATAAAGCTAATTAATTAGAGCATCTCCATCTTCAAATTTTAAACTGAACTACTATAAAACGCCCTAGTTTTACTACTCAACGCCCTATCATTTAAATTCAATAAGTAAAATTACATGAATGCCCCTCGAAGCTAATCTTTAAATACACATCCTTCGCCACCGCCGCCGTCGACGCCGCCGCCGCCGTCGACGCCGCCGCCGCCGTCGACGCCGCCGCCGCCGCAGCAACCAAAACCTAAAAAAAAAATTGAGGTAGTCGGCGTTGACCGCCGACGGTCCCTCACAACGGTCGGCGTTGACCGCCGACGGTCCCTCCCAACGGTCGGCGTGCCGACGGTTTCAATTATTTAATTTTTTTTTAATTTATGAATTAGTAATTACTTAATTTGTAATTAGTGAATTAATAATTAATGAATTTGTAATTAATTAATTAGTAATTAATAAATTTGTAATTAATGAATTAGCAATAGACGATTACAATAGTTAATAATTAAATAATAATTCGGGTTTTATTAATAAAAATTAGGAATTAATTTAATTAAATTTATTTATTATTCGGGGAAAAATTTATAACTATTTTACTAATTACGAAATATTAATTAAGGTATAATTAATTAAATCGTAACAATTAACATCGATACCAAATTAATAAATTTGGTAATAAATAATAAGTAATTAATAATTGAAAGTGTGATAAATATAACATGAACCTTGAAGGACAAGAGGATTGGTTTGGGTCTGAAATGAATGACTCACAATGAGTGGCAATCCGCGATTTGATTGCATTTTATCCCTCACACGGTTAGAACTTCAATCGTAGATATCAAGAGTCATTATCCGTACAATCTCAGTAGATATCATATAACCAATGATGAAGGGTTTTTGCTATTTATTTAATCCAAGCAGCCTCTAGAGGCACGTTCGATCTTATTGGTGATTGATTGATTGTGTACCCAGCCCACTGTATGTATGTATATTGGAGGCATGAATTCGGGTTCAGTGAGGAAATCAGATTTCGAGCCTTGGGAATTTGTTATCAATTCGGCTTTTTTAATTCAGAGCATAGCTATTAGTTCAGCTGTAATAAATATATATCAAACCATGTACGCTTTCTTAATTGCTGTTTCTCTGAAATCCAAAACTGTAAACCAGAATTTAGCAGGGACTTACTCGGTATACATGTTTAAAAACCACCTTACTCGATTGATACAGACAAAAGACTCACTCTGATGAAAGATCCAGACGGCAAATAAAGTAAGTTTGTAGACTCGCTGACATCTCACAAGAGCGTGTCTAGCTGTGCTTGCAGGTCAGCAATCGATACCATGTTGATGGTGGTTTCTTCTTCGGTGGAGTACTCTGCTCTTAACAGAGACTGTACCTGGATGTGTGCTTCCACTATGTTCGTCCTGCGTCAACAGAGATGTCCAAAGTTAGTAACAACATGGAAAAACCAGATCCATAGAATCAATTTCTGAATAAAAAATGTCAAACTTACTTTATGGGTTTGAAAAGTATCGTTCGTGTTGAAGGGTTCTGCAGGTAAAACTTCATTTTCTCCATCACTGGCGGCAGCTCTTTCTGGATCGCAGCATTCACCTGTGTATAGAGAATCAAAACCATAAACAAATCAGACACAAGTAAAAGTAGAAACAATCTTTTAGATCTAAACATCTTATGAAGTTTGTTTTTATTATATAACAACACGCATAACCTCGCCTACTTTCTTTCATTAAATCAAATTTAACTACGTTCAGGGTAGTCATTATTTACACTATTACATAAACCTACCTTCTGAACAAGTTCGGCCACCTTTCCTGGAGAAGCAAAAGCTTGATCCTTGATTGGCTTGGTCATGATCGAGTCTGCTCTCTGGCTCTGGCCACCGACAGACAAGGCCACTTTCACAGCTGTCACCTGTAAAAGGAGCAGAAATGCATTTGCAACATGAATAAAATACACTTATGAGCTTAAGAACATAGAAGTTAAGACTAAAGAAACAAAAGATTATGCTGCAAGACGAGTTTTCAATGTGGAAAATCATTTAATCGGTAATCCTTCATATATTCCGCCCCTACCCACTACTCGCATCATACACAATCGATAGTCCTTTCACCACAGAGAGAAGATAATACTTAATAGTCATTTAGATTTTTGTATCCCCTCATGGATGTTAGATTTGTCTCTCCTGTGGCTGTGTTCACATAATGCATGAGCGTAACTATTTTTCTTGATTCGTCTCGGTTTCAGTTTATAGTATCTATATGCAGAAGTCCTTTCTTTCCAAACTTGTTTGCCAAGTCATTATCTCTTGTATATTTCAAGTATATATATATATCCGTACATAACTAGGAAGTTCTTAAATAAAATTTTAGCAGCACTGACCTTCGTGACAAATGAGAGCATAGGATCCACAACTGACTTAGTCACTGACATGATGAACTCCTCGCAAGTGGCCTTGAGGCTTTTTTCAAGTTCCTGCAGACAGATAAGAGAAAATTTCTTATATCTAATCCAAGGGATCAAGGGGTAAAGATATGGTCAGTTTATTCATTAGGAAGAGATTTCAAGAAGATACGTAAATTGAAATCACCAGTTTACCTTTTTGGCATCAACTTGGCTTTCTAGAACTCGAGGAGACAACGTCCTTGCCAGCGACGTTGATCTTGACCAATCAAATAGTGAGGTCTGACCTCTAAGTATCCGTCTCAAGTGCTCCTAGTTAAGGATGCTAACATCAGTAAATACTTCGACGTCACTCATAATTGTGAGTACCACAACTAAACAGAACATAAGAAAAAATCACTATGCTTCAATGCTTCATGCAAGAAATAGAAATTTCTATCAAGAGAAGTAATTGATCATAACCATAAGAGAATCCATGAGAAATTGTATAAGGTCGTACTAGTGTCATTGGTTTCTAAACAGATACATCACTTTTGAGACTGCTAATGAGAGAAACTAACCAGCAAGTGCGAGAAATCTAGCTCCTTGTGTGTGACAGAGAACTCTATATCGAATGGTGCAATCTGCAATACCATAAATCAAAGATCACATACTAAAATTGCACAGAACAATGCGGTGCTATGAAACCAGTAACATTGAAGAACTGGAGATAACCTGCTCCCTCAAAATTAAAAGGTGCTTAATGAGGAAAAGCTGTCCATCCATTGCTGTCGTTCTCTTGGCAATTAGTTTACTAGCTTTCTGCAACACAGTGATGCAGGAAGAAGCCGTTAATGCATGGAGAACTAGAGTGTGGATACATGCGAAACTTAGATATTTGACTTACTTGAATGGAATCAGAGCAGACTTCTACTGCTTCCTGGTGAAAAAAATGCAAACGAAAGAACAAAAAAAAGATCAGCAGCTAGAAAAGTCATGAGAGCACCGGCAAGAAATACAAAATGTAAATACCTGTGCCAAACCAGTGAAAACGGATTGTTCAAGACAGCGGTACAACTTGGAGAGGCATGATAAAGTTTTCTCTAATGGTGGATACCAAGTTTTAAACAGCTCCGCATTTTCATCAACCTGCAAGTATAAAGTAAAAAATGATGGAACTATGACGCATAGTACAGTTATCAACACTTTCTCCAATTCTGGAACTCAGAGGCTCCCGTTCATCCCCACGACCAACTTTCAGAGGTCACTCATCATAAATACGGTAAAAGGATAAAGAAGAAGAAAATTGTTGGAAGAAATAATAAATAAAGGAAATTTCAACTGAGGATTTACCGAAGAAGCTTCGGGCGTTGTCTCGTTTGTTTGCTCCAGCTTCGCAGGGTAATTCAAGTCTTCATCAGATGGAATATAATTTGCTATCTGCAGACAATCATTAGGATGAGTAAAAGGTTCCGGAACATGATTAGTTTTGAATAACAATTCTATCATTCAAAACTGAGAAATACAATGCATAAAAAGAGGGAAATATAGACTGCATATGCCAAGCTTTAGCTGATGAATTGCTGGGCATGCCGCAAGAAACATATTTAAGGAGCTAAGGCCAAGAAGCTTGAAGTCTTAACCTATAAGCTAATTGAACAAAAACATCTGTATATGTTGAAAGAAGTTAGTTTATAAGCAGCTTGTATGCAGAAACCTCCTATATCACAGACAACATTCATAACTTGGAAAGAAAAGCATTATTCACAAGTCGCAATCTTGAAAAGTGTAGGAATAACCCTAATTAGGTAGACCGAATAGGAGATATATTTAGTTAGTTGTGTAGGAAGAAACTTCCTTATGTAACACTTCTACTTATAGTAGGAATCCTTTGCTTTTAGGGTATATATAACCATCGGCTGTTAACCTATCTAATAACAAGAATCAATAATTCTCTTTTTATCTCTCCCGTCTCTGTATCTACCTCTATTCTAAACATGGTATCAGAGCCTCTCTCTGGTATTCTCTTCCGCTTACTCTAAACCCTAATCACTCACCATGACCAAGAACACAGTTGATAGCACCGTGACTTCTGACGACGATAGCAGCTCCAAGAATTTTGGAGTCATGTCGATCCCACCAAGTTCATCCGATAATTCCTACCCTAGACGAATTGTGATTTATCCTCTTGATGTAAAAATGACCTCCACTGGTTTTTTTCCGTCCGCATCCACATCAACGGCCGTGATAAAGCTGGTTATCTTCTCGGAACAGCGAAGAAACCAGCTGAAACTGATCCGAAGTTTGAGCAATGGGACAATGAAGATCACCTTGTTCGCGGCTGGCTTATTTCCACCATGATACCGAAGATAGGCGAAATCTATCTTCTTCATCCGTCGGCCAAGTCTATCTTGGACCATGCAAAGAAGACTTATTCGACGATGGACCACTCCTCTGCACGGCTAGAGATCGAAACCAAACTGTATGATCTCAAACAAGGAAGCATGGATGTGAATGACTACTAGAATTCTGAAAAAAAGTACTAAAGAGCCAGCTGATTTCTTCAACAACAACTTTGCTCAAGGTAACTCTCTTACCACTCACTCTAAATCTCCTCATCAATATACTTGGATTCTAGACTCTGATGCTTCAGACACAATGACTGGTTGTCATCAATTAATCCATAATCTTCAACCTTATCCTCGGAAAGGAGGAGTTCGTGTAGCAATGGGGGAACTATCCCAGTTACAGGCATAGGTTATATTTGGAAGCCTGGCAACCTTATCATCTCTCCAGTACTATATGTCCCTCAATTAAGCTGCAATCTTATCTCTGTACGGCAGTTAACCTCGGATTTGAATTGTGAGGCTAGATTTTTCCCTTATGGTTGCCACTTGCAAGAAGTGGGATCGGGGAAGACGATTGGAGTTGTTGAACTATCAAATGGACTATATATCTTCAAGGATGGTTTTGACAAGGACATTCAGAAGTCAGCACATCAACTTTCTAGAATAAATGATTGTAGTGATGATGTTTATCTTTGGCAATATAGACTTGGACATCCAAGCTTTATGTACCTTTCACACTTGTTTCCTACATTATTTCGTAATAAAAGGGCTCAGTTTTACAAGTGTGACGTGTGTGAATTGGCTAAGCATACTCGGTCCACATATCCTGCAATAGGTTATCGACCCTCTCAACGCTTCTCAATGATTCACAATGATATTTGGGGCCCAATGAAGGTCATGAATCTAACTGGAGCTCGATGGTTTGTCACATTTATTGATGATTATTCTCGGGACACTTGGACTTACTTAATGAAGGCCAAATCGGAAACTAGTTCCATATTTCAATATTTCTATTGCATGGTGCAAACCCAGTTCAATGCCAAGATTCAAATATTGAAAACCGACAATGCTAATGACTACTTCAACACCGTTCTTGGTCAGTTCCTTACCAAACATGGGGTGGTGCATCTAAGCTCGTGTATTGAAACTTCTCAACAAAATGGAATTGCCGAATGTAAGAATAGACACTTTCTGGATGTTGCTCGTGCCTGCATGTTTGCCAGGCAGGTTCCAAAATATTTATGGGGAGAAGCAGTCTCGACGGCCACTTACTTGATCAATAGGATGCCTAGCAAAATTCTGGATTTCATTCCTCCTTAGCAATTCTTCTTGACCGTTATCCTCAAATGGCCAGTTTATCTTCAAATCTTCCACCCCGGATATGTGGCTGCGCTGCCTTTGTTCACATTAACTCGAACCATCGCAGCAACCTTGATCCGAGAGCTCACAATTGTGTCTTTATTGGGTATTCTCCTCACCAAAAAGGCTACAAGTGCTATTCTCCTACTACTCGGCAAACGTACAATATTCGTGACGTTACCTTCTTTGAAACGCAATCTTTCTTTCACCACACTGAGTTCGATGGGGAGACTACTAATGACTCTGAAACTCCTTTGTGGGATTTGATACCATTAGAGGATAATACTACTGTTCATTCTACAGAAAACAAAGATCAATGCAGCTCCGAAGTCTAGTACTACTGCAGCTCCTAAACCAATTGATACCAGTGTTCGGGAAGGCGCGCCTAGGAGTAAAAATCGGCATGGCGGAAAGAAAACAAGACGATTAGTTGGAGGCGGACTGATTAGGCGGAACGTTGCGAAATCGTCACGGCGAGCGCCTCCTCAGCGCCGAGACGGAAAAGGCAAAATCGAGGCGGTTTTAAAAAAATGGAAACATTTGGCAAAGCCAGGGGAGGAGTCGCCGGGGGAATATGAATATGCGTAGTTCTTGAACTGAGAACCCGATGAAATTAGGTAGATGTAGATCCCGTGAGCGGGTTTTGCCTTGTCGTATTCCTGGCGGATGATGAGATCGACGGTGTCGTAAGGAATTGAGAGGAGGGAGGAACAGAGAGGGGTTGGGGTGGAGGAGATGGCTGATTTGATGGCATCAGAGAGACGAGATGCGAAGGAAGGAGGGGAGTGGGCGACGTCGAGATGAGGAGAGTGTCGGAGGGCAAGGCGGTGGGAGTTCTTGTGAGGAGGGACGAGATCGGGAGTGATGACGTGGAAGTGGTCGGAGGTGTGGGTGGAGGAAAAGAAAGAGGAGAGGATGCTGGCGGAGGAGTCAGCGGAGGGGAAGGTGGAACAGACGAGGCGGAGGTGGAGAGAGACGAAGGGAAAGGGATAGGAGGGAGTAGATCAAGGAATTGACGGTGTTTGTGGAGTGGGGAAGGGAAGAGAGGGATTTCTTGAGGGAGGAAGGGAGAGATTCGAAGGAATCGTTAGAGGCATGTGGGTCGATGTGGGATTGGGTGGTGAGGAAGGTGTCCAGGCCGAGCACCGGGTCGATGGCGGAGACGTGTATTCTTCTATGTTAGAACTTGAAAATTAGTTATCTTCAACTTTATCAATTACAAAATTATAACTATGTGCACTTTGCACTGATATGTTTGAACTCGTCTATTTCACTTAAATCTATTACATTTTTTCAAAACGCCTAATCGGCCAAGGCGTAAGGCAGGACCTCACCGCCTTACTACCTTACGCCTTCCACAACCTTGATTGATACTCCTACTGTTTCTGAATCAGTTGCCTCTAACTCTGCCAAATCCATTCAAGCTGCGTCTGAACAACATTCTGAAAATCAGAAACTTGAATTACATTACACTCGTAAGCCAAGGACTGATAATCTTGCTTTTGAACCGAAGGAAACTGGAGAGCTAGATGCTGCTATTCCAGAAATTTCAATCCCTAAGTTTGATACTGATCTAGATATACCCGTTGCTATTCACAAAGGTGTCCGAAACTGTACTCAACATCCAATTGGAAACCACATTTCTTATGAGGAGTTACGTCCTGAGTATAGAGCGTTTATCACTTCTCTCACTAGGAATGACACGAACGAGATAAATCGCTTAAAGCAGAGACTTGCATCAGAATTTGAGTTCAAGGACTTGGGAAATCTATGGTACTTCTTGGGTATGGAGGTTGCTCGCTCTAAAAAGGGTATTGTTCTCTTTCAGAAGAAATATGTTCTTGATTTGTTGAAGGAAACAGGAATGCTGAATTGCAAACCTATGATCACTTCGATGGAACCGAATAAGAAATTCAGCCGAAATGAAGGAATTGTTGCAGTTGACAAAGGGGTTTATCAACGTTTAGTAGGTAAGCTCATTTATCTAGCTCATACTCGTCTAGACATATCATACTCAGTTGGGATTGCAAGTCAACATACGCATAATCCCAACGAGGAACACTTAGAAATGGTTTACCGGATTCTGAAGTATCTAAAGTTTACCCCTGGACATGACCTATTCTTCAAAAAACATGATCACAGAGGCGTCACTATATACACTGATTCTAGTTGGCAAGTGAATTTACAGAACGAAGAAAGAAACAGGACGTAGTGTCCCTCGGCATTGCAGAAGCTGAGTATCGTGCATTGACTTCCAGAATTAAGGAGGGTATGTGGTTGCATCGGTTATTGGTGAATCACAGATGCCTCCTCGAACACCTATACAGGTTCTTTGTGATAGTAAATCTGCGATTGGCATCGCCCGAAATCCAATTCATCATGACAGAACTAAACATGTTGAACTGGATCGTCAATTCTTCTCAGAGAAAGTTACAAATAGAGTTATAAATCTGGATTATGTTCCAACAAGTCAATAGCTCGCTGATGTTTTCACCAAGTCATTGTCAAGGTCTACCTTTGAAAAATTAATACACAAGCTGAGGATGTTCAACATTTACACCACACAGCTTGAGGGGAAGTGTAGGAATAACCCTAATTAAGTAGACCGAATAGGAGATATATTTAGGTACTTGTGTAGGAAGAAACTTCCTTATGTAAGACTCCTACTTATTGTAGGAGTCCTTTGCTTCTAGGGTATATATACCCATAGGCTGTTAGCCTATCTAATAACAAGAATCACTAATTCTCTTTCTATCTCTCCCGTCTCTTTATCTACCACTATTCTAAACAAAAAGTAAGGATGTTAACAATTAGAATTAGAGAAGCCGCAAAAAACTCAATTGCAAAAAACATTAGTTAATTACGAAGTGACATTTCATGGTTCTAATCAACTCATATCCAAGAAACCTAAGATTTCAAGCTGTCTCCGCCGCATGGTTAAAAAGAATAAGTAATGGACCACAAAATTAAGTTGATACCTCATCGCGGATATGAGTTCGAGCACGGAAAGTCAATCGCTCATGAACATCAGCTAAAATCCGTTCCAGGGTTGGACGCAGCCCAGCTAAGGATTCACTCCGCTTGCTAAGCTGGTCACCTAGGACTTCCACTTTTAGTATATCAACAAGTTCACAAAGAAGATCAACACTTGTTTCATGTATAAGTTTTGGTCGTAGGGTGTCATACAAGTAAGTAGCCCTGTAAGAGAGAATGGACAGTCAAGAAAGAGGAGCATGAATCAACTACGAGAATAAACTGAGCATTTAAAGCTACAACAAGGAAAGATTAGAAAATGAGAACCCCTGGAAACTTGTACAATAAATCTTACAGAGGATATATCAATGGAGCCAAACTCGAAACGTCTTCTGAAGAAGATGGGAAAAAGTGATGAAAGAGCTGATGCTCAAGTTGACAAACCTACAAGTTATTAAACAAAATGTTTTTGGCAAGATGAGAAGATAAGAGTATACAACCACAAACGAAAATGAGTTAACTCCATACAGAACGCAAGTGTTCAAGGAGCAACCAGGTAAATGCCCCTCCTGCAGAATCCAAGTCTTGACAGGAGGATTCCCCTTTGCTCCTAAGCCAGTGATGACACACAGAGTACAACAACCAAAACCAAGACTGGAGTTCATGGCCTACGAAAATTTTCTGGGTGGGCCTATGTACCTAATAAGTGACAAGAAGCTAACTCTTCAAGCCAGCCAATTCAAAGGCTGAGAACGTTACCTGCATCAGATATGCACATCCAGATCTAGTTAAAGATGGCAGGGATTCTTTGTTGGAAAATTCAGAAATCCGCTGTTGCACTATGCCTTTTACCTTCAAAGAAAAAAACCAAATTTCAAGGAAAAATGCAGCCAGATAATACAGCAGAGCAACAGAGATAGTGATGTACTAGAAAACTACTGATAGTAATCTCACCAAAGAAAGTCTCTGCTCACAGTACAACTTATGGCATTCTCCAAGCATCAATACATACTCCTTTCGAGCAGATCTACCTTCTACTTCCTCCAGAACAGGTTTTAGCTGCCAATAATCATCGTTAGACGGGCTTTGTGCTTTCAATTTCATAAGTCATAAGTCATAACCATTGAACAATGAAGCTCTTGGAACTAGTTCATCACAATGTAGAAAAATTTGAAACAACGTGAAGCGAGAGTGGAAAAAAGAATTTACTACCTCACTTGCAGCTGCCTTGAATCGAACATAGATAACAGATGCCTCCATGCCCTCAGAAAGAGACGTTTTACTGCCACCAGAGCTCCGGATAGCTGCTTGAACCTGTTGAGGATGTGAACCGTCAATCATGATCAAGACAGTAAGGAAAGAGTAGAAGACATCTTTCTGGTGTCAGCTAGTTGATTTGTTTTTCTGGTGCAAAGGATACTTCACCTGGGAAGATGCACCTTTCAAGACTGACAGCACATGAGAACGAATCAAACCCAGGGCCCGAGACTGTAAAACATAAATCACTTGTAAATCTTTGATGCTGAAATAAGATTTGCTTTATCATTTGGACAATCTACCATTACTTGGATACCTGGAGCTGCCGAAATTTGAGCAAGTAAACACTAGATTCAGCATATTGTGGATTGCTTTCGACATACCTGAAAATCATAAATATAACGGCACTTAAATATAGTCCAACCAAAAGAAATAGTTCCAGCCTATCATGAACGACCGGACATATAATATTAGCAACATATGAATAACCAGCAGGCAGAATAAAGAACTGAGTACGCACGCTATACATTCATCAAGCCGCTTGAGTAGAGGTAGAAAGTTCCCATTCCCAACATTCATGTTTGGAGCATAAAAATTGGTAGAAATCTGTGGACATAAAAAACGTGTAGTTCAGTAATATCCAAACAACTAATACAATGGCAAACCTTCTTTGGTTGTCGTGGTTCTGCCCAATTAGATCCAGTAAGGCATTAACATCAACATTACTGGTAGACGCATGCCATGAGCGGTACCAATAAACATTTTTATGGAAATAAACACATAAGGAAAAACATTTTATATTTCAACTGTAACTCTAGACAAGGTAGGTTCAAACCTTACATTCTCCAATTCATCAAAGTAACTGAGTTTACTCCGTAGTGCATCTGCAAATTCCATTAGTCTCTGCTTCTCTACCAACTGCAATAGGAAACTAGAAATGAGTCTGCCACGTAATTGAGTTACTTGCAGTAGGTTTTGAAGTGGCTCTACTCTTAAACCACCTAACAGAATTAATGTTTGCGGAAATCTTTACTAAATAAAAATGCATATGCTACTAAATGAAGAAATCACAACAAAACTTTCAGTTTATGGTATGCAAGTTCATCAAGTTGGTCTGAGTAACAAACTGGAAAATTCAATTAACAAGTCCAACTAATTGGTACCTATGTGTCACCAATGGTCTCATTAAGACCTCTCAGCATCAAAAGCCAGAAATTCCAACTAACAAAATGAAGCTGCTAACTCCAATAAATAAAATAAATCAATATAGAGATTAAACACACCAATCGATCACAAGCATCATGGAGAGTCTTTGTCTTTGTAGCTACTGCTTGGTGTTGCAACTGTAGGCTATTGAAGAAGTCTAATGTTTCATCTACCTGCCAAATAAAGGTACCCAATAATCCATTAGCACCAATAGATTTAGAATGTGTTTTCCATAAAAGGATAAAAATATCTCAACATACCTGACGAAGAATATCATCACACGTCTGAATGCGGTCTGTTAATGTGTTCACATAGTGCTGATATTTTTCCTCTGTCTAAAAAAGAAGAAGAATTAGGATGATAGACGTTTGTGCCTTCAAACATAATTGATCTGTAAAGAAAATAAATTTATTATGGATAAGCTGTAACCTCAGATTTCATTGCTGATTCAAGATCCGTGAACCACTTGTAAAACTGCATAAAAACAAGCAATGGACCATGAAAATATATAACAACGACATGCACCCAATTTGCGGATAATATAAGCATAATATCCAACTGTTGCTGAAATAGAAGCATGATATCCATCTTTCTGAATCTAAACGTCCAGCAAAACAAACGCCGTCCTCAAAGATAGAAGAAGCAAACAGAAGAATAATTAGATCATATTTTTCAGGGTAAAAACACACCATTGACCTACAAACCACTCATAGCAAGTGTTAGATGTAGAGAATACAACACATAATGTACCTGAAACCCCGACAATAGGTGTTCTAAGGAAAGCTCAGTACCCAGTATAATAACACCTTAAGTGTAAATTCTGATAGAAGAACGTACTTGATTTGTATTGACTAAAACAGCTTCAATAGCTTGAGTCTCTCCCCGCGCACTGTCCTCGGTAGATACAGTCAAGCCACCATTCTCTAGACTTGGGGTATGATCTTGGGACTACAAAATAGCAAATCGAATGAGTAGCTACATGAACACTAACAGGAACACAACAAAGATCAGAAATCTCATGTTACCAAATTGGCAGGATACGGCCGCTCCGCAACAGCACGAGAGAGTGAAAGAATCGCGGCTTGCTGTTGCTCAGTAAGAGGAGCATTCTGCATCACAGAATTTGGAAATGACTCAGAATGAAGTGGTACGCCTCAGGTGAATGCAGTAAATTAAACGGCTGACGAAACTAAAGTACATAGATCCTAATAACATCACCTAAGAGATAAGCCAGACACACATTAGACTGGTTACCAAATAATGCAAACACCTTAGTTCCGCCGTATCTTTACACGGGATCAAGAATTTTCATTTCAACTACTAATGCCGATAATGAACTGCCAATTTCAGCGGCAAGTTTGCAGAGACTGAGATCTAAGAGGATAAAAACTATATGCATATTATCAACGGGGCTCATAATTTCAACAGGAAAAAAGAACAGGAAGCAGGAGGAAATCAAACCTGTTCCCAGGTAGAAGCAAAGTTGTATCCCTTACAAATTGCAACGGATTTGTGCATGTTCGGTTGAGTTCCTTTCGCCGCCATAACTCCGGCGAATCACGGAACTAATATCAAAAGAGATCAGAATCTTCGGCTTGTACCACTGCTGCCGATAGCTCTTGAGTTTTCAACAGATCCACATCAAGAGCAACAAAAACAAACCAGCAATGGCAGATTTGAAGGAGTGTCCAGAACGACACCCTTTTTGCCGTTTTGTCACATACATGAACCTCTGCCAGATTTGTCAACATTGCAAAAACCTCCGCCAGATTTGTCAAAAAAGAAAAACCTCCGCCATGAGCCCGAAGAGAGGCTCCAGGAAAAGCTTTTTTGAGAACTGGGCCAAGGTTGAAATAAAAGCCCATTATTTTATGCTCAGGAAAGCGTAACCCAAATATTCATCTTTTCTAGTGGAAACCCTAACAATGGAGGTTTATATTAATCAACTAAAGAGCTGGGGTTGTTCAGTGGCTTCCAAGCTTTCACTGCAAGGGCTGCTATTGACTTCTGCCTTTCACGAAGCAAGCAGCAACCATGGCGGAAAGGGAAAACAGTAAGTCCAAGGAAGTCACCGTTTACACGCGGAAATTCATGACAAACCGCCCTCCTCTCCAGGAAGCAATTCGTAAGCACTCCGGGTTCCTTGTAGTCATTCTCGTTGGTTGTTGCTATCTGATGTAGTCTGTCTAGGCTTTGATTTTTCGGCCGATGATGTTATGAATATATTTGCTACTCTTGATGGATTCGATAGAGTCCAATGGATGAATTTCTATCCACCAATATCTCTGAGGTCATGAATCTCTTTGCTTTTCAACTATGATATCTTCTTTCTGAAATGTATGTATTCTCGTGTTTTTGTTTCAAGTTCTGTTAATCCGTTGCTGAAAGAAGATAGGGTTTGCTGATTGATGAAGTACCTTGTGAGTTCTTATCACTGTACAAATATTTGATGTTAGTTTTTGGTCTTTTAAAAGTCAACGAATATTTGTCTTGCTCGGCTGGGGTTAAATCCAGGATCAAGGCAATCATTCCGTTCAAACAGCCGTTCATGTTTTTGACTTAGACCTAGCTAATGGTTCAGATTAAAAAGGTAAATAGGGAAATTCACCATGCATTCTTCCACCATTGCCATCTCAAATGACGGACTTCATACAGATAGTAATAATATAATTTGTATAAATTGTATACAAAGTTTGAACACGTTTACACCGTTTATATATTATATCGATTATTAGCACATTTGTTCTTCTTTAATTAATATTTTTGGATGTTTGGATGTTTGGATGTCTCAACTTGATCGAATTCATGACGTTTGGTGGATATTTGGTTCTCCCCCTTGGCCCCTTTGGCCGTTATACATTGCTTTGTATGGTTTTGGTACATTTCAGGTGTCATACGATATGTTCTAAAAGTACAATGTCGTGTACTTCCTATTGATGCACATGGCTGAAAAGAGCAGAAGAAAGAACACGTCCATGTCCTTTGTCCTGACGAGATTTTTAGCTTAATACTTCTCTAACTTTACCCAGAAACCTTTAAATACCATGGAGACCCCTTTAGACGAATTACACTTGAATAGACATTATTTCGGACAAAATTTTCAGTTTTGAGAAAAGAGTCCCAGAGAATGTTTGAAGCATGATTTCATCAACGATTGGAGACGGATCAAAGATCGGCGATAAGACGGAGATTCCTTGACGAAAGATGTCGTCTTCTCGGGTTACTTTCCTTTCTTGCTTTCTTGTTTCTCGAACCATGAGTAGCTAAACTCTCGTGCTGTTTGGATTAGATGAAGCTTTAAACTAGACTTTGTATGGATGATTTTTGTTATCGAGATTATTCAGACTTATATGTGTTCTTGATAAAACCTAATTTCCGATTCTTTCTCGTTTGACCATTTTGATTGAATTGTTGTCACTAATTTGTGGGTCCGAGACCAACGTAGATTAATAGGACGCTTAGGAAGAACTCTAGATTCCCCATTAGCTCAAGAGAGAAACGGTTCGTCTAGGCTTTTTGCATCATTTATCATTGTGGCATTTCATCACACCTTTAGTGCGTTCTAATTGAGTATAGATTAACTCGAAAGAGGAGTCTACGATCAAGTATAATAGATCCTTAGAGTCGTGAGAGCGATCGAAGAATATCGTAAGAAATCACCAGCCCATTGTAACCTGTTTAATTGAGATTGCATATCATTCATTGCTATCTATTGTAGATTCAAGTCTGAATAACCTTTCATCCCTCATTTGAAACTTGATTACTTGTAATTTGATTTATTTCAATTTTATACTTAGTTGATAATTCAAAACTACAATATTCAAACAACCTAAACTTCATCTTACTTGGTCTAGTTAATTGAGTAATAGCGTTAGAAAGACCCTAGGGAAATAAATGATTCCATTAATTAATTCTAGTGGGTATTTGTGAGGCGTTGTAAAATTCGCTCGTCAAATTGGCGCCGTTGACGGGGACTTTTCTAATTCTAGGAAAGACTTAAAATTTTAACTATTCCCTCGCTTTTCTATCATCTCTTTTCCTCCCACATAATTTACCAAGGTTGTTTGTTTTGAGTTCCATTATGCAGGATTACAGTTGGGATGTACATTGGTAAGGTTCCTATACTGAAGGTAACTACAATGACTATTGGAGTTCTTCACCCAACCGATATGAACATCAAGGTTCACCTAGCTACTACCAACCTAATCATGGAGGAGAGCAACAAGAATGGAACAACTTTGGGCAAATATCATAACGATATTGAAACGATGACCAATATCCACCACGTGTTTTCCAAGACTCATCACCAACCTTTTACAACCAGAACTACAATGAAGAATGTCCACCCTTTCAAAATCAATATTTATGGCCCAAATCATATCAACCTCTGCCTCCTGAGAATACATACACACATGCTTTTGGAGAAATTGCTTGCCCAGAGTCTTGAATTCAATGCCAAGCAAAAAGAACATACGAGGTTATCTGACTACATGGTACAACAAGGAGAAACCTTTGTTAATCAAGAAAGTGATGTCTCAAAGATGACAGGTCAACTCTTGGAACACCTTAAAGAGCAATATTCTCACCCTCAACCACAAGTAGAGGTCGATTACGAAGATGAATATGATTTGGGCGTATCGGGTGAAGTATTAGATGAAGTGGTGGAATAGTTACCTTTCTTTAAAGAAAATCTAGTTGTCCAATATGGTAAGTTAGAATAGTTTGGAAGGGAGAAAGTATCCTTCCTTGAAGACGACCTGATTTTCCATATTCCGGAGTTAAAAAAATTTGAAGTGGAGTTTGTGGAAGAGATGTGGGAAGATGAAGAGCCTCTCCATAACAACATTCAAGCTACCATTGAGCACTCCATCATTTGGCGCTCCCTTCCAATTGTGGTCTCACCAAGAGAAATCGAGACCCTTATTGATTCTTGTTTGATTATGAAGTACTTATAGAGGAAACTGATAATAAGTACTTCACACACAAGATTAGAGAGGACAGTATCTCAAGACCAAAACCTGCCAGCCCCAGAGGACTTCTCAAGCTACACCATTGGATCTAGGCCTGCAATTTATTTTCGATTTTTCGGTCAAAACGAATTCGTAACCGAATTCAGTCAAACCGAAAACCGAACTCGTGTTGAATTCGAATTCGAAACCATTACACAATTTTAAACTAAATTTGATCTCGGCGAATTCGGTTGATGACCGAATTAAAATTACAATCAAATTTAATGACTAAAAATGAAAATTTCCTGAAACCTCCTCTCTTTAGTCTCTTCAACGACATCTTTTTCTTCTTCCGTCGCTCCTCCTCCACTCCTCGTCTTCTTCCTCGACCATTTGCAACAGAATTCCAAAACCCCCCAAATCCAATTTCACAACAACCCTAGCAGAGCAGTAGTTGAATCGCGATCGGGATTCCCTAACGGCAGGTGGTAGTGGCAAGCTTCAGTCCACCTCTTCTCCTTCACCTCTCATTCATCTAATCATCTCTGCTCCTCATCTAGTCCTCCATCGAAAGTCGAACCCATTCATCTCCTTCTCCTGCCTCTCTTCTTCGTCTCTTTCATCCATATCCTTCGAAACTGTGCTCAACCATTCATCGGCCATCTCCTTCTCCTGTCTCTCTTTTTCGTCTCTTTCATCCATAACCGAACGAGGCAGATAGAGAAATAGCAGATCCGACATGATGAACTACTCAAGCTCAACCGTCACCTAAATTGGTCTGGAATTCGGTTAGGTCAGGTAACCGATTTTGAATTGAAATCGAATTCGCCAAACCGAATTGAATTCGAAATCGGCAACAATTTTGAGTGAATTCTAAATCGGCCGAATTTGGTTTCGAAATCGACCAACCGATTTCGATCGAATTGCTAGGACTAATTGGATCAGGGATACTTGAGGATACCGGTGTCGACACACCATACTACCTCTTCCCTCCTCAAGCAGTGACAACCAAGAAGAGAATGCCACTTCAAGGCATGAACTGGAGCTCACAACCACTTCACCGGCTTCTCCATCAATAAATGATGGTGCTACTTGGCATTCAACTCCAATCCTTGAAGAAACTAATGGAATTCAAGGAGGTTCTAAGTTGGGCGTCCTAAACTAGGTATCGTCTAGGTCAAAGATGTAAAAGAAATAACGCTTCTTTGGCGGCAATCGAGCATTGAGTCCTTTTTTTAATTTAATTTTGCATATTTTGAGTATCGTGATGTGTCTTGTGCTGACTCGGTCAAGTCTGGATGGTGAACTTTGTTATTTTGTGAAATTAATCTTATATTCATGAGATTAATGCTATGATAGGACCATAGATTGAATTTGTTACGAATTGCTTACTGATTGCCAAGTTTATTGTGCTTAACATCTTTTTGGTGTTCTCCACCTCTCAATTTGGGGGGGTTTAATTGATTAGCTCTTATAGGATTCATTTTTGATGAAATTGCTTTGTTATGACTTGTTATGTGATAAGGACTCTTATCCTGCATGTTATGGGACAATTGATGTTAACCTATCAATTGGTATATATATGTTGTTAATTTGGGGATAATAGTTGTTTTTGAGCTATACCTTTTGTTAATTTTGAATTTGGGGGAGTTTGATTATTTTATATATCACCTAGAATATGAACTTCTACTTGTGAACTAGAACACCATCTTATACTTGTATTTTATGGACGGTTGGATTTCCGGGTACGTAGCTAGTTATTCCGACTTGAGTCCACCCATCCATCCGAATCAATGTCTCCCTATATATCTGAAGCCCTCTTAATATCCCTTCTCCAAAAATGTGCAGTAACCCAAACTCAAAAACCCATCAAAACTTGTCGTCTAGCTGAACCGGCCATGAGCCGGGCGGAGCGGGAGCATTAAGTTGCTTTCGTTGCGTAACTGACCCTATACCTAGATTCGCGGACGGGTCGAGCGCCAATGCGTTCCCGGACGGGAGACCTCCGTGACAGATGACGACTCCCGCGGGGGACTCAAGAACCATTCGGGGCGGTCTGCAAAAACAAATATCACGATAAGTTTGGGCAATCTCTTTCATTGGATGTTATTGCTTTCTTAGGATTTAATTTTGGGGTGAATGATAAGCTTTGTACACGAGATTGGGTGAAACTTATAAAAATCATAGGTAGTAAGCGCGCTGCGGGTTGCAATAGCGCTCGGCTTGCCGATTCCTCGAACCAAACTTTGACATGTCGACCAGCCTGAGTCCAGGGCGCAAGTCGACACAGTTTGGGAACCTTCTCTCTAGGGAACAACCCTCTTTTTCATTAGTATTAATAGAAAACCTACCAAAGCTAGCCCCAAGTCCTAGAGCCTCTCCACCGTGACATCAGCAAAATCAAACCTAGGTGAACGTGCTAACCCTATGTGTACTAACCGTTGGTTGACTAACACCCCATCGGGGATTTCGTGGAAACTCCGCTCTAGATAAAAACGAAAATAAAATTGGCATCATACATCCGACATCATATAATGTTTTTCAAAAAATAGTGCACTATATACGCTTAAGTCTGACGTTGTGTTGTTCTAGATGAAGCTAATAACGGCACGATCAGTCCGAAGAAAGATCCGTCAACCGAGTGCTACTCAGTATTAGTTAGGTAATGGTAGGTGGGGGCAAAGGGAGTTGGCATCTAAGATGGATCACCTCCCGAGGCACCTCACGGCTCGCGTTGCCGACACGGTCTTAAAGGAAAGATTGGCTCTCACTTTACATAAGAGCCGGAGGATAATGATCGTTAATTATGGACGGTTGGATTGCCCTCTTTCACACATTGATTGGGCACCCGGTTATCAGGGCATGAACATCTTTTTACTATTGTCGAGTTGCTAAATTCTACCATCTAGACTGGCGTAAATGCTACACTACGTCACTAGGACGTGTGTCACTAGCTTGGTGATACACAAGCCCTCAATGAGAGGATTGTTGGATCAGTGGGTGGTGCATTGCGTCCCGATACCGAGCTTTGGTCGATTCCTAAGGAAGTTCAAACCCATAGTCGAATGGAGCGCCATAATGAGGGCCTCGCCTACCTTGGAGTATGTCATGATCACCCTTAACTGCTTCGAGAATTTGAAAACCGAGGGAGATGGGTTCATGATGGAGGAAACCTATGGAGCCACCCATATGAGGCACCTAAGGATAACCTAGCCATTAGACCCCACCAGCAGCTGGAGATATGGGTCAACCTTAAACTCATCATGGCGATGTTGAACAATATGCAGCTCACGAGGATGGTGATACTCTTAACTAGTATCTCAGCTTACCATGCGGATGGGCGCAATAAGGAAGATAATGACACATTCCAATATGAGGTACTCACGAAGGATTACAGAGATTGTGAGGCCTATTACCAGATGAAGATCCTCGAGTTGAAGAAGAAGAAAAAGGGAACGACCCTAAAGTGACCGGGATTACGTTATTGAGGGGGTATTAGATAAGATAGGGGGTGTTTCCAAATAAGGGCGCGCACACCTTGCATGTTTGAGGTGCATATTTATGCCAAGTTTAAAAAGGGGCAATAAAGGGTAGAGGAAGGAGATCATGTAGTATGTTTCTCGGTTATGTAATATATTGTAAGACTTTCTATGTAAAGGTTGGTCTCATAGGAAAATGGCTCGGCAAGCAACATAACGGAAGGACTCGGGCAAATGTCATGCACTAATCATTCTTAATCGTTTTCAAAAAAACCTTCGAAATTTGATTTTAACAAAGATTATTATCTCGGGAATAAAATATATCAGATGGCCGACCTAACGGACTACATGGGCCCCATCGATGGTGAGAGCAATGTCACGTACGACATGGAAAAAGAACAACAAAGCCAAGGGTGACATGTCCAATCTCGACTAGAGGCACCCTCGGACATCATAACTACCATAAGAACGATACCTTGCAAGAGGAAATACCTTACCGACCTTTGGGCGCCCTCTTTTGGGACCAATATGGGCGCCTCGCGTAGTTGCTGTATGTGTCGGTATCTGCATGGTTCCTAACCTCATCAACTATTGGAATCCTCGCTATCATTGCTTCACGTTCAAAGATGCCGACATGACACCTTTAGCCGAGGAATACCAAGAACTACTCCAATTCAAGAATCGAGCCCTTCGAAAGGTCTACAAACATAACACGAAAGCCCAAGGTGGTTAACATTCTCTCGGAGAGGTTGTTCCTAAAAAGACCAATGGCCGTCAACACGCTCACCATGGCTAAAGGAATAACCTGTGTCAAAGTCGACTCCTTGCCACAACACCTACGCGCAGACATTACTAGGCTAGCAAGGGTCCACACTGTGGCACTCATATTATATAGAGTCATCCTTTACCCAATGTTCGAAGGACTAATTGACGAGGGGGCTTTGAGGGTCTTCCATGAGGACCATTTCAAAGTGAACCTTGTATTCGGCATATTGGCGGAGACACTTCACGCATTGGACGAGTGCCGACAAGGGAACCAAAAGACATTGCTCGGATGCACCCCTTTGCTAGTCATGTGGATGATATGCCATTTGAAACCCGCCCCGGAGATAGGCATCCCATGGCTCATAAACAACGACGTCCCCCATGCAAAGGAGAGGAACCCCTTACAAGAATTTGCTTTAGCCGAGCATCTCTACCTTAATAACTATCCCGTGCAATGGCAGGAATATCTCACTCTGTTGGACTCCCAAACAGTAGAATGGAAGGCCTCATGGATGGAGTGTGTCGGAGTGTTGTACAAGTGCAGAAATTACCCATGACTACCACTCTTGGGACCCCAAGGATGCTCAACCTACGCACCTCATATGTTCCACCGACAAGTAGGTTGCATCCAATTTGTGCCGAGCACCCATGGGATGGACCTCACAAACTTTTCCTACAGCGGACTGGATGTCAAGCATCAAAAGAGAGAGGCCTTAGAGGCATGGAAGAGCCCAAGGAACCTCGGATTCATAAGCTTCGACAACGTCCCCGATCCTTGAATCCAAGTCACACCGGAGTACATTTCATGGCATCCTACCCAAGGAAGGAATCCTCCAAAACCTATCATGGAAAAGAGAAAGCGAGAGCGAACCGCGAAAGGTCGACCAAGAGAAATATGACAAGCTAAAGGTGGAATTCTATAAGTTAAAAAAGAGGCAACAAAAGAGTGACCAACTTCTAATGATCAAGACGGCAAAAGTGGCCAAGGAATTGGGAGCCACTAAAGACAAAAGAAAGCTACTTAAAATTGTCTAAGGTCTTCGTGATGAAGCTCATCGTGCCGAGACTAAGATTAGACGGTTCCAATACATAGTGGCTAAATATCAGCAAAAGAGTTCAGCCGAGGACAAGGGATCGTCCACCGACTGATAAGGCCGCCAAAAGCCAAGGGTTAGGAGAGGTCGCCAAACTCCAACAAAGACCTCCAATAAGTTGAGGCATCTAGCTTTGCAAAAAGTAACCAAATGTAGTAGAGTGTATCCCAATAAGTCCTCGGGGAAGCCAAACCATATATGACTTATTCTCGAGATAATAATCTTTATAAAACCATCACGTGCACCATTTTTAAATCATGCATTTCAATAGTCTTCCAAAACAGTTTTTGATAACGAGGTTTGACAAAATTGGGATTCACAAGGGAAAGCCCACCACAACCATTCGTTCAACGACATCATCATCAGAGTACATGATCTTAACACGATCTAGGGCCAGGCAAATGACGGCAAAAAAAACCTATTGGCCAAATTGGAGAAATGAGGGTTGAAAACGCCGCCCTATGGGCTCAACTCGAAGAGCTATCTAAGAGCCATAGGGAGGCATCCCACACCGAGGAATCGGGTAACCATGAAGATGACCACGCTCCTCTGAATGGAAACCGGAATCCCGAGCATACTAAGGGAAGCCATGGGGATGAAACCAATGAAGATCTCATGAAGAAATAGAACATCATCAAAGAGCGCCTCAAGGCGATCAGTGCCTCCAAGCTATACCTGGTACCATAGGTAGTCCTCCTGCCTAAATTCAGGGTGTCGGACTTCGAGAAATACGGAGGCCTCACATGCTCGCAAGCTCACTTGACCGTGTATTATAATTAAATGGTCGGATATATGCACGATGAGAAATTGATGATGCATTGCTTTTAGAACAACTTGGGAGGGACCGCTCTGAGATGATATATGCATCTCGAGAATACCAAAATCAAGAGCTAGTCGGACTTGGCCGAAGCATTCATAAAACACTACAAACATAACCAAGACCTAGCCCCAGATAGGGATGACATTAGGAATATGGAAAAGAATGGAAGCAAGAAATTCAGGGACTACACCCAACGATGGAGGGGTCGGGCCGCTAAAGTGCACCCACAACTAGCCGAAAAGGAGATGATCTCGATATTCTTCGAGACCCTCGCCCACCGTTCTACAACAATATGTTGGGAAGTATCACCTTCAATTTCTTCGACTTGTTAATCATCGGGGAAAGGATTGAAAAATGGATTAAGAACGAAAAGATTTGGGGCCCACGAGGACAAAAAAGTGTATCCCACTCGAAAGAAGGAGGAGGTCCACGTTATAGGTGACGAAAAGAAGAAGTGGGCCTTGCAACCGCTAGTCTCGTAGTGCATGCCATAATGGTTAGGCCACCAATGGCGATGGCTACTCCAAAGCAAGCCAATCATAACCCATCTCTCCCCCGAGAACGGATGATCGAGGACTGCACCCTCAAACCCGACCTCGCTATGACAAGATTGATCCTATCCTAGTCCCTTACTCGGAGCTATATCCTCAGCTGTTCGAAAAGAAACAAATCGTATCGGTACCATACCGATAGCTGACACCCCCTTATCCAAAATGGAACAATCCCGAGGCAAAATGTGAATATCACAGTGGAGTTGTGGGGCATTTGATCGACAATTGCCTGGTGTTCAAATACAAAGTCCAAGAGCTAGTGAGAGCAGGATGGGTGAAGTTTGCCGAGGAAAATGATAACCCCGACATCAACAAGAACCCGCTGCCAAACCACAGGGCACAAAGGATATATGACATCGAGCTGACTAATGACTTGACCAAAGAGAGGGACCTTAACAAGATCAAGATGGCTTTCATCGACATATGCAAAATACTAATGAATAGCGGGTGCATAAAAGAAGACCTAGAGGGGGAAAATTTGGGGCATGCTGAAGACATGTGTTTCTAACATGGGAATAGGAAAGGTCACGACATAGAGGATTGTGAAAGCTTTCGCAGAACGCTTCGGGGCATGGCGGACTTGAAGCTAGTCAGCTTCTACTCAAAGAACCACAAGGAAGATAGTGGCCCTCTAACCTTGGAGGACACGATGGTGAATCTCCAGGATCTTAACATCAACGCAATCGATCATGATGGGTACGAAGGCCAAGGCTTGGTGCGAAAGCTGCAGTCTGAAGAGGACCTTGACAATTGGCCAACCATCGAACTTGTGGGACCGCGTCGAAAGTAATGACCGGGGATGCGTTTTCGAAAATAATAAAAGTCTTTGTGTGTTTTGATTTAAGAATTTTCCTTCATGTGTTTGTATTAAAACTCTGAATTTCAAAATGGTGTTCTACGTGAAACACCGTAAATAAAAGACGGTTTTCTTTCCAGCATTACGTGTCCAAACCGCATTTATTTTTCCTCTTTTTCTTTTCTCCACCCGAACCTTGGCAGGGTCATAGAGACGGGTAGGAGAAATAATGATTATCATGACTTCGAAGCTAACTTTGATAATCCGATTTGTGAAACGGAAACCGAGGTTGAAGAGGAGATTGAGGAAGAAGCATGGTTGGGTACCGATTGGATTTTGGAGCAAGAGGAACGAATTCTACAACCCTTTTGCGACTCATTCGAGGCAGTCAACTTGGGTACCAAGGAGACTAAGAAAGAGGTTAATATAGGGGATCAACTAAGCCCAATGGAACAAGAAGAGCTAATTCAACTATTAACGGAATATCATGACATCTTTGCATGGTTATACCAGGATATGCCCGACTTAGATAAAAACATCGTCACACATCGCCTACCAATCATCGAAGCTTGCAAAGCCATGAAACAAAAGCTGCAAAGGTTGAAAATCGAGCGGCTTCTTAATATCAAAGAGGAGGTTCAGAAACAGTATGCGGCAGGTTTTCTCCAAATATCCCATTATTCGGAATGTGTGGCCAATATTGTACCAGTCCCCAAAAAAATTGAAATTATACGGATGTGTGTCGACTACCATGACTTAAATCGAGCAACCCAAAGGATAATTTCCCGCTACCCCACATTGACGTGCTAGTCGACCACACAGCGGGGCATCAAATGTTCTCATTCATGGATGGTTTCTCCGGCTATACTCGGATAAAAATGTGCCCCGAAGATAGAGAGAAAACAACATTTACCACCCTTTGGGGAACGTTGAGGAAAACAACATTTAAGTCTAAGAGCCGGGAGGATCACAAAAAGGCCCTCCTAAAATTGTTATAAATATTGAGGAAATATAAACTCCAGCTAAACCCAAAAAATGTACATTTGAAGTTATGTGAGGAAAACTTATCGGGTTCATAGTAAGTGAGAGAGGCTTTGAGGTGGACCCGTATAAGCTGAAGGCCATTACCAAAATGTCGTCGCCTCAGACGCAAAAGCAAGTGTGCGGGTTCTTTGGACGGCTGAATTACATAGGCCGCTTGATTTCCCACCTAACCCCGACGTGCGAGCCTATATTCAAACTCCTCTGAAAGAATCAACCGGTAGAGTGGAACGACAATTGTCAGCTAGCGTTCAAAAAGATCAAAGAATACCTCTAAAGCCCACCAGTGTTAGTGCCTCTAACACCCAGGAGACCATTACTCTTGTATCTAATGGGATTCGAAAACTCGGTAGGACCTGTGCTAGCCCAAAGTGGCATGATAGGGAAAAAGAAACATGTCATTTACTACACTAGCAAGAAATTCACTGATTGCGAATCTCGATACACGGACCTCGAAATAACGTGCAGAGCTTTAGTATGGACAACCAAGAGGTTAAAGCACTACATGTTATAATACACCACTCACCTTGTTTCAAAGGTCGATCCCATGAAACAGATCTTTGAGAAACCCGCTCTTACTAGTCGCCTAGTTAGGTGGCAGGTTCAGCTAGTCGAGTACGACATCCTATACACAGCAAAGAAAGTAATCGAAGGAAATCGAATTGCCTACCATTTAGCGGAGCACCCGATATCTGACTCTGAACCATTAGTCTCGGAGTTCCCCGACGAGGGCATTTTGAACGCCAAAGAAGAGGAGGAATATGGAGGACAAAGGGCAACCCTGGATAATGAAATTTGATGGGGCGTACAATGCTCTCGGAGACGGTATAGGCATGGTATTCTTATCTGTCGATGGAAAAATGTACTCTATCTTAGCCAAGTTGACCTTCTACTCGGTATCTGATCAGCCATTGAAATGGGGATTAAGAACCTAAAAGTCTACGAAGACTCTTTGCTTGTTATCTATTAGTTGCGGGGAGAATGGCAGATGAGGGATCAAAGGCTTATTCCCTATCATATACACATCAAAGAAATGATGGAGAGGTTCGATAGCATTGAGTTAGAGCATATACCAAGGACCGATAATCAACTCGCTGATGCATTGGTAACCCTATCATCTATGTACACGCTGGGGGAGCTAGACGCTATTCCACAAATTTATATCCAATGGTGAGAGGACCCATCTCACGTAACTAGTGTGGAGGAGGAATCGGACGGTAAACCCTAGTACCAAGACATAAAAACCTACGTCCAAAGCAAAGAATACCCATGAGGGGCATCCGAAAATGATAAAAGGATTATTCGGAGACTCGCGCTACGATTCTACATTGACGAATCTACTCTTTACAAACGACACAATGATCTTACCCTCCTGCGATGCGTAGACGCTAAAGAAGCACGATACATACTCAAGGAGGTTAACGAGGGTATTTGTGGTACTCAGTCCAGTGGACATGCCATGGCCCGAAAGATCTTGAGAACCGGATATTATTAGACCCGTATGGCATCCGACTGTATAACCTATGTGTGAAAGTGTCACAAATGCCAAATCTACGCGAATGAACTTCATGCACAACCAACCTCCTTGAATATGATGACGTCACCTTGGTCGTTCACTGTCTGGGGCATCTATGTGATAGGAATGATCGAACCCAAGGCGTCTAACGGTCATCGCTTCATCCTGATCGCCATTGACTATTTTACCAAGTGGGTAGAAGCAGCCTCACATGTTAGCATAACCAAGAGTGTGTTAGTCAAGTTCATCAAAAAGGAAATCATCTGTCGGTACGGACTCCCCGAGAGAATCATTACCGATAATGCCAAGAATCTCAATAATAAGATGGTGAGCGAGCTCTGTAAGGAGTTCAAAATCAAACACCACAACTCATTCCCTTATATACCAAAAATGAACGGGGCAGTGGAAGCCACCAATAAAAACATCAAAAAGACAGTGCGGAAAATGGTCCTCACATATCGGGATTGGCATGAGATGTTACCTTTCACACTCCACGGATACCGACCTCCGTTAGGACTTCAACTAGGGCAACGCATATCGGTTGGTGTACGGAATGGAAGCCATACTCCCTTTAGAAGTAGAAATATCTTCGCTCAAGAGTATTGATGGAAGCAAAGCTAGATGAAGCTAAGTGGATATAAGCTTGATATGATCAGCTAAACCAAATTGAAGAAAAGAGGTTAGTCGCAGTCCATCATGGTCACCTATATAAAAACGGTTAATACGTGCCTTCGAAAGGAAAGAAAAGCCCAGGAAGTTCTAAAAGGGCGACATGGTAATTACGACCATACCTCTAAAACAGGGAGATCCCCGAGGAAATTGGACCCCCAACTATGAAGGACCATTTGTGGTCAAGCGAGCCTTCTCAAAAGCTGCCGTTATTTTACTAAATGCCGACGGAGAGGAGTTGCCAAATCTCGTCAACTCAGACAAAGTGAAGAAGTACTACGCTTAAGCAAGTTTCCCCGGGGTTTCCAAAACGGTTATCGAGTTATGCTATGAGGTTAATGAGAATTCTTATCATTTTGTCCCCGTGTTTGTGCCTTGTTAAACATTCAAAAGCTGGAATAGACAACCATTTAACAATCTTTGACTAAGTAGATCTATAGGTTTCCCGTTCCAAAAATGAATAGAGTCGAAAGAGTTTTTAAAAAAGACTGAAGGGAAATGCTTATTGAAAAATGCGCAGTCTTTAAAATTTTCAAAAAGAAGAAAATGAGTACCTATTTTCCACCGCGGGCCCGAGATGGCAAGAGGCTCCTCGACAGGCAAGTACTCTAAATAAATAGTCAGAACCACGGTTGTCACCTATCAACGAGATTGTGAGGTCAAAATGGGGCAATTAAAAGAAAACACATTATTGTAAGAGAAGAAACAAACCAAAGATCGGAAGTGTATCAAAATTATCGAACCACCAACGAACTAATGTAAGTGGGACGGCTTTCCCCGTGGCTCTATTTTTTTCGTCGATTTTCAAAGCCCGTGTCCTTGTCTTGTTGGCCGATTTTCAAAACCCGTGCATTGGTTTTTAAATTTTCATACTTGCATCCATGCATACCCTTTTTTACATTCGTTGCCCAGTTGAAAATTAATTCACGTGGACTGTCGAGGATTGTGCCGACATCCTCGGGACAAATAGTAATAAATAACACTGACAATTCCGAGGCAGACAAAGTTGTTTAGGTGAAAAGGATAAGCCGATGTGACGCAAAGGAGGGGGGACAAGCCACCACTTCTCCACGTTTCACCAAATGTCGACACGAGAGTAAAAGAAGGAAAAGTCGGGATATGACCGTTCTTCTCAAAAGAAATGGGGTTTCGAACCGTTCAAAAAATGGTGGGATGCGACACGTTGACCCATAGTCGAGTAGCTATATATTCAAACATAGTCATCGAGACAAGTTTGTCGACAATGAGGAAGCTGACCGGAGATGATTCCAGGATCATAGCGGACAACATGAACGAAGTGTGAAGGGAGGAATGGACCTCCCACCAAGCGTGGCTGGTGGCCGATAAGGAAATGGAGTGGCATCATGCCATCCTTCCTTTTATCATCTCAAAACATCAACGTCGATAAGAGAGAGAGCTTCCATATCGTCGACAATGAGAAAGAAAGGGTTTATCCAATCCCTTTGTGTTTGCAAATACAATAATCGATCAAGGGAGAAGAATATGGTTGACATGATGGATGTAGTTCAGGAGGAAGGTCCTGAAAAATGACATCCATTTAAAGAAATATACGGAAGAGAGAAATGTATGGGTAAAAGATTGGTAGACCACTGGAATGCTCTACTAGCACAACATATAACTATTATTATTCTCGGACTGAGGATGGGCAAGGCTCCTCATTCACCCCCATAATAATGTTTCCAGTAAAAAAATGATAAGGGATGTGCGAAAGAAGGACATCGCTACCCCATGGATGCTAAGTTGAGGGAACTAAAATAACACCCATGCAGTCCAACCATTTCGAGGGAAAACTTAGATGAAGCTCTATCGAAAAAGGAGCCAGTTCTAAGAAGGCCGCCATAGTGTCTTTTCCCATCAACAGGCACAAGCCACTCACAATAATAACAACCTAAGCCATACTGTGATTGACAAAGTTCTTGGTCAGGGCACAATAAACTCGACAAAAGGAAGAGGGATTGAATGAAAAGGTAAAAGAAAAAGGATATACCTCCCATTGTTGGCACTCGAGGAACACCCTTAGCCTTTTGTTACCCAGATAGATGACCTCTGACGTACACGTCTCTCACAGTCAGACCCGTCGAAACCTCCAATTTTGAGTTTCACTCAGCATAATTTCAATCGAAAATATAGGTTGACTGCTTAAAGAAGAATAATCGAGCTGAGAGAATTGAATGGATTGAGGGGGAAGTGTCGAGGACCGACACCTATTTAAAGAAATAAGGGGCAGTGACACTATGGTCATTTCAAGGACTGAGCAACCTTGAAACGGCCCCGAGAAGCTGTGAGGCTTGACTTCTAGGAGAAGTCTCATACCGGCCATAAAAGAAAGCTTATAATGAAAGTGTTGGGGAGCACCCTAATGACAAGATCCTAGAAACAAGGGGAAATAGACACTGGGTGGACCCGTGGGTCCAAAATGGATGGTGATACTTAATGTCACGAAGAGATTATTTTCCCAATCTAACCCATCGTTAGTCTTTTGGGGGCATTGGGACAGTCAGACGAGGGTTGAGGATGACTCGATGTCGAAGTAGTCGCACGACCACTCGTCAACCGCATGTGGCGGACAACATCGTCTATCATTTTATTGAGCTCATCGACCACCTTGGCCAGCTTCACACTTTGAGCCATGGCACTAATTATATGACCTTGGAGAAAGGTAGCCGACTTCAATTATCCTCTGTCCCCTCTTACATTGTCACGGAGTTTAGCCCATTCACAGAAGTAACAACTCTCACCATACTGATGGGAGGCACACAAACATAAGTGGTCATCAATATAAAAGGCCTGAAAGAAAACAACAAAAGAAGAAAGAGGAAAAGAGCAAGAAGTTACCTCCCATTCTTGGCACTCTAGGAAGATACATCGAACTCTCGAGCCAAGAGCTACCACTCACTATCAAAATGGAACTTTGCAGTCACACACCCGAAATTGCTAATCTGGGCTAGGGTTCGGCTCAGCCATGAGTATGTCTGAGTATATTGGCTAATCACTCTAGAGGAAGGACTTTTGGTGAAGTCAATATCTCCAAAAGAGCAGTAAAAGCAGTTCTGCCATTTTTCGGGCTATAAACAGGATACCAAAATTATCTTCAAATAATTTCAGCCGTTTTTCCAGGCTATAAACGAAATACCAAAATTATCAGCAAAGAATTGCTGCCGTATTGTCGGGCTATAAACGGAATACCCAAAATTATCTTTAAAGAATTTCTGCCATTTTCTCGAGCTATAAATGGAATACCAAAATTATCTTCAAAGAGTTTCTACCGTTTTTTCGAGCTATAAATGGAATACCCGAAATTATCTTCAAAGAATTTTAGCCGTGTGCACTTAGAAGGAGGGCATAGATTACAATGAGATATTTGCTCCTGCTATTGAAACACCATAAACTTCTATAATTTATTAAATAACTAAAATGTCTCGGTCAGGGAACTTTAAAAGAAAAATAGAAGAAATAAAAATAGAAATCATTAAATAAGAGAATAAACTTATTAACTAGCAGGGGAAAGTGGTCTAACATGTGGGCAACCAACATTCGAAATCAAGTCTCAATAAATAACTTTAAATAGTTTTCTCAATAAACTCCACTCTGCTCCGGCAACAACTATCAAACACCCAAGTGGGTGGTTCGGGGTTAGTCTTTCATGCTCTATCCATAATAAATAACATTCTACCATATATGAAATCCTAATGTATTATTAAATCATCATCTAGACTTAGATCTCGTTGTTCACTAACTATCTAATCACATCATGTTCTAGTTTAATCATATGAGCATCATAACTAATCATAGGGAAATAAGAACAAATTTAGATTCATAAGTACTAACTAGTAACCACATTACATAAAGTAGTCCTTTTTATGTAATCCTGTCATAAATAAGAACTTAACATAACAAGTAATTGATCATCAACAAGGAATCATCAACAACTAATTATCATCAAGGAATCACCAACAACCAATCATCATCAAGAAATCATCATGAAAGATTAAAGCTAAATCCAACTAATCTTCTCAGGCATCTTATTTCTCATGGGGTGTTCACAAACTCAACTAACTAACCCGCCGCCCTAGCACTAAAATTATGGAGGTGTGGAAATACGTATCTATCAGACGGTATCATAAATCATAGAGGGCAAACTATGACCCGCAAATCATGAGGGAAAAACTCAGCCCATAAATCATATTGGGCAAAACTGTGGCCCAAATCATAAGGGGCGGTGGTCTACCTAGTGAGTTTTATGTATTAAATCCATCGACTATGCATCTAGGTGAGGTGTTCATGTTTCTTATCACCAATCATGTATAATCTTATCATCGTCTAACATTAATGTTAGTCTAACCTTATCATAGTAGAAACATTGTCACTAGTATAAACTTATACAACATCAAAGTAATAACATGTCACAAATAAACACTCAATCGTTGAATCATGACATCAATTAAATGCATCAAATTAACTAAGTTAATCTAACCTACAACAAGACAAGATATTACCCCCTTAAACCAACCCACCTTATTGAAGAGACGACATCTCAGAATTTGGATCCTAGCTGATCCCCCATGCCACTACGAAACCATAGCTTCTAACGGTGCCTCATTTGGAGCTCAAACGATTGTGTTATGCACGTACTCCTTTGCAACAAACTTACTCTCATAGGGGCAGAACTATCATTCACAGGTCAGTTTGGTAAATTCCAGCACCAGTCCTCCAACTCTGGCTATTTCAGATCAGTCCCTGAACAGTCATAATTTGCAGATCAGTCACCTATCTTTCAGAGAGTACAACCCCGTCCCTTAACGTATAGAAACTATACTGAGGCCACTTATCTTTTTCACGTTGCAGAAGGGTCATTCTTTCTCGATAGATCTCGCCGGCGACCTCCAGCGTTCTTGGGGAACAGGTTTTTCGATCGGCTTCCCTCGCGTTCTACCCACGGTGAATCCCAAGTTCTATGTCGTTGCTATCGGATAGGTATTGCCTCGATCTCCAATTCCGATTTCCATCCACGGCGCCGACGCCGATCCCGTCTCCTAGTCATCTCGATTCTCCCTTCACTCCCGATTTATACAACTAGCGGTCTCTTCACCTGGAAGATTGGAACACACGTTCGGAAGCCATCTCTCCCCGGTTGCTTATCCTCCATTTCCACTCTCAATTCAGCGGCACTGGCCCTGGATTTCTCTCCGCGTCAAACGCCGCCACCAACTGCTAACACCTCTCTCGATTTAGGTTAGGGGAAATAAAGAAAGGTCCCCAGATCAAAAGTCCCATTTCCCTGAAATATTACTGAGGCCCAGATCACCGATGGATTCATCCAATGGTCCAATCCCACTCACGTCACAACCACTTCAATTGGTCCCAAAGCTCACAGCTGAAATCCATGATCAAACAACTAATAGCCCACTTCTTTCTCTTGAATGAATCATGCCTCACTTCTCACCATATGATCTATCTAACGGTTCAGGATCCTCCAGACTTCCAGCTAATAAATTAACGGCTTGACTCTATCCCCGATTATCTAACCAAACCCAGTAATTAGGCCAAACCTCATCGATCCTTTGAACTCGGTCATCCTCACAGTCAAACTCCTCATATAAAATAATGAAATCGATTCGAGGTCCTGGTTTCTACTCGACGAGTAGGACTTTAATTGAACCGAATATTCTAACTACTAACCCACAACTTATCTTATAAACAAATTTTGACTAGTATACTTAAGTCACAATTCAGCATCCAATTTATTTATTTCACCCATTAAGTATTAAGAAGTCAAGCAATTCTAATAATCCCAATCTCGCTATAATTTAATACGTAAACTAAATGATAACTAAACGTGTAATAATAATAACTAAATAGTACCATTATTTAATCACCAAGGGACTTCTACTTAACTCTCTTAAAGGGTTAAATTAGAGATTTAATAAATGAAATTTTATCACTAGGATCGGGGCGTAACAGTTGTCAAGTATAAAACCATGAGATTGCTGCTTGCTATTGCTTCTGTTTATGATTTAGAAATACAATAAGGGGATGCTAAAACTGCTTTCTTACATGGTGATTTGAAAGAGACTGCCTATATGAAACAACCTAATGGTTTTGTAGATATGTCTTGTCTTGATCATGCGTGTTTGCTGAATAAATCTATCTATGGTCTTAAACAGTTTCCTAGGCAGTGGAATGTGAAGTTGGATCACGAGTAATGAGTTGCAGGACCATTCTGCTGATGGTTCATTTTATAGCTAGCATAATAATGGAGTTGATGATCCTATTGCGAGGTGACTTGATAGGTGTTTTGTTAACCTTGTTTGGATCTTAAAGTTTAATTGTTCTAGGGTAGAGCTGCTTGAACTTGGTGTTTGTGACCACTATGGGATCTTGCTTGATTCGGATCTTATTGTTCATTATTTACCAAAGTCCTTTAAATTCTTTAACTTCTGGATTGACCAGTATGGTTATAAGGATGGTGTTGAGAAGGCCTAGTGCTCTCCAAAAGATTCCACTTATAGAAGAGGCTTTGAACGAATTTATGCAAGACTTAGGAATGTTAGATATGCTCTTAGGATCAATTTTTTGTTGTTAAGTCTATTATGACAAGTAATCAAGAAGCTGCTCTCCTTACTCCAAATTCTAGTTTGGTTATGAAGTCAAAATGGAGTTAGAATTCGTGGTCTTAAGCTGTTTCCTAGGCAGTGGAATGTGAAGATTGACACATGTATGAAATCGTTAGGTTTTACAAGGAGTAGTTATGATACTTGTCTTTATTTCAAGAATGTTAAAATTGCTTCTCTTCTATATGTGTTGCTTTATGTGGATGATATTTTGTTGATATGTAAATCTTCCGCTTGCATCACCGGAGTGAAAAGGGATTTGAAAAAGCATTTTCAAATGAAGGATCTTGCTCTTGCTTAGAAAATTCTTGGTGTGAGTATTCTTAGGGATCGAAAGAATAAAGTGATCATGCTTTCTCAATCTGATTATATGCTTAAGGTGCTTGAAAAATTCTTTTGTGCCTCTGCTAAGTCAGCTTTTGTCCCTTGGGAGCTCACCTTGAGCTTTCCAAGGAACACTGTCATGTCTCTGCTTTTGATATAGAAAAGATGAGTTATGTACCTTTTGATGTTGTTGTGGGTTCTGTGATGTATGCTATGCTTTTGCACTCGTCCTGATTTAGCCTTTGCTATTAGCGTGCTTAGTAGATATATGTCTAACCCTGGTGAAAACCATTGGAATGTCATGAAATATACTCTGAGATATCTGTCTGGAACTAGAAATCGGGGTCTGACTTATACTGAGCATACTTCCATGCATGAGTTGGTTGGCTTTGTTGACTCTGATAATGTGAGTAACAAGGATAATAAGAAGTCCATCACTTCCTATTATTACACTTGGGCTGGTAACTTTGTTTCCTGGAAATCCCACCAAAAGTCCATTGTAGCTTTATCTTCAACAAAGGCTGAATACATAGCTACTACTAAAGCTTCTAAAGAAGCTATCTGGTTGAAAGGTCTTCTTTCTGAAATAGAAAGAAAAAACTATGTGCCTACTCTTATGGATAGCCAGAGTGCTTTGCATTTGTGCAAGGATCATGTCTACCATGAAAGAACTAAGCACATAGATGTACCGTTCCATTTCATTCGTGATAAATTTGAAAAGGAAACGTTGAAAATCGAGAAAACTGCTGGTCATATCAACCCACAGATTTTGGTACAAAGATTGTTCCAGTTGACAAATTTTTGTTTTGCAGGAACTTTCTCCATCTTAGTGTAGTAGGCTAAGATATGGAAATTGAGCCAGTGATGATAAGGAAATCACTCAACCTCTTAATCCACTATCTTGGTAGTTTCATAGGCTTGAATGGCTATAGGATTAGAAGGGCAACTGTTATAATCCTATTAGCAATCATCCAAACCTGGTTACCGAACCGGTTAAATCCCTTCTCTGCCCGGTTTATTGTGGTTTTAAGTCTGCTTTGTAGGTTGACAAAAACGGTGCGTCTCATGCTCAGTCACTTAATATATAAGGTTAAGGTGCTGCTCTTGGAACACAGTCAGTTCATTCTCTCCTCTTCTCGAAACCCTAGTTCTCTCATCCTCTCAACTCAGAAGAAGAAGATGAAGCATCAACATCGATCTGAAGATCTTTGACGCTAATCTGTGCTTCGATCACTACTTAGGGCACTTCTGATAGAAGTTCCTCAGCCTGAAAGGGGGCCGAATCCCTTCGAGTATCTTTCTCTGTATTGTTGTTAGTTTGATTGGATTCTTTTGTTGTTTAGGGTTGAGGTTTTGGGATCTCTTGTTCTATAATATGTACTCGAGTTTTCTCTGCTGATAATCGGTTATGGGTTGAGTCTTCCCTCTCTGAGGCTCCACTGAGTAGGAGATTTTGTTGTACAGCGTCAACAAATATCCATGTCTCTTTACTTTATGTTTTTATTTTTTTGTTGAAATCTTGCGACGCGAAACTATTATTAGATATGTGATTAGACTCGTTCCTCCGCTGCCGCATCTGATATTAGAATGGTTGGTTACTAGAATTGGAACTCCAATTAACCCGTTCATCTATGAGAGGCTAACGGTTAAAGTTTGTATTCTTTTTGGAAAAGGGAAAGTTATGACCTCAAAACCTTTCTAAAATCTTGATGGTTTGAGATATATAATTCCTATAGACTATCAGCTTTGTGAACGAGCCTCTTTGGGATGGTTCCCCTATGGCGAGATTTTTTGTTAGGCGGGTTTGGGATAGTTTAAGGAATCGCCCCCCTCATGTTGCCTGACACTCAACTGTCTAGGCTACCCCTACTATCCCCAAACACTCCATGATCTTCTGGCTTGTGGTTCATCAGCGGCTCGTCACCAGAGAACGCATTACCGCCACCTGTGGATATTCACTCTCTTGTGCTCCTTGGCGGTGGACAGTTATGACCAAAACTTTGTACGCAGTGTGATTAAATGATGATTCTTTCTTCTTTGGGTAGTAGACATGTGCTTATTAGAGGGGTCACCTGGGAAGGTCTCATTTATGTTTGTTTTTGCTTGTAAATGAAGAGGGGCCTTGAACACTGCGTGTGCTAGTAGAATGGTCTTGCGAGCTCTGATTGCTCATATATATGGTATGGAAGATGCTCCTACCTTGCTCGTAGGGTGCAGGTTGAACTCTAGTGTCGTCGCTGAGTTTTGCTGTTTGATTGTTTGTAATTCACTAGTTCTTATTGATCTTACTTATACTGTGTGATTCCCCGTTAAAAAAGGCATTATCCTTAAATCTTAAAAAGGTTAGTCCCCACAAATTTGTACACAACTTTTGAAAACACAGCTGTTGAACAGTTAGCAAAGGCCATCCTTTTCATTAATTGAATCTCTATTTGACGCCCTAAGTTTCGAATTAAATGACGCCCTAACTTGAGTAAATTACAATATTATCCTTTTGTAAAATCCAACTCCATATAAGTTGTGTATATTGACTACCTTAAACACTCACAAACGCTCACAAACACTCTCAAACGTCGATCCGAAGAAGAAATCGAAAAAGGGCTTTCGAAAGGCCCCGACCGGCTGCTCATTTCGGGCAAGAGGGAGAGTTTCCAGCCGCAGCTAGCTTGGGCCGAAACCAACGGCCAACCGGGGCCCCTCTCGGCTGAAACGACCGGCCGGCCGGCCCTTTTCTTTTAATTAATGAATTTAACTATTGTGATTAGTGTAATTGGAGAACTTTTAGGGTATGATTAGTGTAATTAGAGAATGTTAGTGAATATTTAGAATAATTAGGTAATTGTTAGTTGGTAATTAGTGTATTTAGATAATTGTTAGTGACTAATTAGGAAAATTAGGGTTTAGGGTTAGGGTATAGGATTTTGTTAGGAATAATAAGTTAACCTAGTATAGCAAAATCCGAATTTTATTAGAAACGTTTTTTGTTTAAATGCAGTTTAGTGAAAAATATGGCGAAAACGAAGGGCGGAGGTAATCGCACAATCGAGATCCGGTAGAGGAAGAAACTGATGGTATCCAGAAAATGAGAAGGAAAGGAAAGCAAGCGGGCATTTTAGATCGGATGAAAGAGCAAGTGATCACTGCTTCGAGGCGGAAAGAGAGAGAGAGGCAGCGAAGAAGAACAAGAAGTTTAAAATCTATGGCTCCCCTAACTGGTACTCTCCTGTTACGTACCCGGTTAGGTCGTATCCGGAAGATGATGACGAGGATGAGGGTCCACCGCCAGGGTTTGAGTACGATGACACACAAACTTCCGCCCACATGGCTTCTCTGCACATGGCTTCTCCACACCTTGCTTCTACGGGCTCATCACATGCCTCATCGAGTGTTGGCGTTAGAGGAGGAAAACCTAGCCGACTTGCGCGGGTCCGGGAGGAAGAGCCGCCAGTGCAGTGGACTGGCAGGGACTGAGTCGTACTTGGGAGCCTACTGTGGGGCTTACAGATGGTGGACCGAGGACGCCGACAGTGATCCCTAGCTTCGGAGATCACATTGCACACTACTTGTGGCAGTCGAGCGACGGATACAGGGATCTGAAGGTCTTCAGGTTCCTTAAGCGCCCTAAGCAGTGGGACACGGTGAGCGAGTTCGACATCCAGACGACGACCATTTGGTTGATCATGCAGGTTTAAGAACTTCTTCAATTGGGTCAGTGCATGTCGACCCACTTTGATGAGCCTCTTCTGGAGGCATTTGTTGACAGGTGACAGCCGGATACTAACACCTTTCACATTTCGTGGGGAGAGATGACGATCACTTTGCACGACGTCTTCCACATTCGCGAGGTCCCGGTGTCTGGACGACCGCTTCATAAACCCCAAGCTCTTGTTGATTTGAGAGCGGGTGTAGCGGAGGCGCTTGAGTATAGCTCCGCTGCTGCGTTGGAGTACCCGGTTAGGGGCGAGACAGTTGGCCCACCGTTGTATGATCACGGGGCCATGCACGAGAGGGACATGATATCCCTCGGGAAGCATATGGGGGATGAGACTGCGTACAAGGTATTCCTGTTTTTTCTTCTCGGAGGTACTCTATTCCAGGATAGATCGACAGATCGATCACGCCTTCTGGGTTGAGAGTACTTCATGGGTTCGATGAGTGATGTATCGGAGTACGCTTGGGGTGATGGTGCGCTCGCCAGGTTGTACTGCGAGCTAGGGAAGGCTAGCCGTGCGGATGCGAAGGCGATGTCAGGCTGTGTGACGTTGCTGCAGTCTTGGATTTACGAGTACTTCCCTAGTGTGCGGCTTCCCAGGATGGTTCGACGGGAGCGTAGGGCAGGAGATGCGTTAGCTTGCAGGTGGGACGCCTAGTCGGGGTGGCGGAGTCCTACAAGAGAGGTTGGACTATTACCGACGCCTCCTCGATAACATAGACCCTCGTGATGTGATTTGGCTTCCGTTTGGGCCGCACCCTGACGTTGAGGTTCCATGTCGACTTTTCATGGACTCATTCGCTGCGCCGACGTAGGTGAGTACTACGATTCCTATCGTGTACTCCGATAGCTTGGGTACACAGGTTGTCCCTCCCTCGATTATTGTGCCGCTGTGGACGAGTAGGCCCCCCACGATACGGACATATGAGATCCAGTGGGCCCTGGCGGATGATAGGACTTGGTCGGATCAAGAGTTCATCAAAATTCACCGTCTCCACCTTATGTTTGAGAGGGCAGTGTCCGGGGAGGATGTGGCTCCAGGGTACATGGACTGGTATCTCGAGAACAGTCACCCGGGCATCGTGGCACCGGCCGACTCCGGTGTAGGGGTCCCACCTGAGATTGTAATTTCTATTTCACCTTTACATTTGATGGGTTTAGGATATGTAAATGTCGTTTCACTAACTCTTATTTTCTGCTTTTTTCATAGATTACTCAGCGAGTCTTCGATGGAAACTATTTCGATGGGACGCTTGGGTGGCTGCACGTGGACTCGCCTCAGGAGTACTACAACAATATGGAGGGGATGCGCCAGCAGTTTGAGGACCTCTACCTGGGGTATAGGAGCCAGAGAGAGGGTCGCCGAGATTAGAGACTGTAGTTGTTTTACTTTCCTTTCCTCAAACGTTATATCTAAGTGTCGTACTTATGTTGCTAGTACACAGTAACTATGATTTCGGATTATTTATGTCATCTTTTTGCATTTCTACGCTTTAACCTTCCGAAAAATAAGCACCGGGACTGTTTGAAAATAAGGTTGTGAAAGGCACCGGGGCCTTCCGAAAATAAGGTTGCGGAAACAGCCGGCCGGCCAGGGCTGCCTCCGGCCGAAATGAGCTTCCGGTCGGGGCCCCTTGCGGCCGATATTTTCGATCGAGCCCGCCTTGTTTTCATTGAATTGTAAGGAAAACATACCTTGAAAGCTTTTTGAAATAAAAATTTTGATAGTTTTGTCGGTACAAAGTTTTTCGAATTATAAATTTTGATAGTTTCGTCGATACAAAGTTTTTCGAATTAGTAAATTTGGATAGTTTTGTCTTTACGAACTTTAGGGCGTCATATAATTCGAAAATTAGGGCGTCAAATAGTAGTCATCTTTCATTAAACAAGAGTAACTAACTGAACATCTTTCTACAAGTTGGATTGAAATCAATAAGACTGATGTTTAAAATCAAGGCAATAACGTAGTCAGATTGGAAAAGAAGACGGAGAATAGAAAAGTAATCAACTGTTTCTAAATTTTAACCCCAGATATTCAACCCCCCACTCCAGATGAGTGATCAGTACATGGTAAACCTGGCCTTGGTGTTCTCGAACACTTGTTCTGCAATAAGAGCACCGCTGCCATCAGCCTGCTTGATCTCCAAATTAGCCTTCTGGTAGAACCCTGTTCCTCTCAACGCATCAGCAATGAAATCATCGAAACCAATCGCAATTGCTGCTTCAGCTTTGGCTCCATAGACCAGCCTCTGCCATTGCAAAGACACAACCCGCAAGCCTTGGTTAGGACGAATAAGTGAGAGAACACTAGTGATAAGAAATTATGTAAATGGTGGGGTTACATGATTTGATTTCTACCTTGATTCTAGACAGATGGATGGCCCCAAAGCACATTGGGCATGGTTCACAGGATGCATAAATCTCGCAATCCGACAGCTCAATTCTGTTGAGCTTTTTACATGCCTGCCAGATCAGGGAAATCCCGAAGTTGTGAACAAAAATTACAGCATTACAGTTTTTTTAAGTCATTTGTCTATTTGCAGAAGATGAGTTTACTTGTCACAGTGTGACGAGTTGGTCAAGCTAAATAGGCAAGAAGAATCAAGAATTTGATTGCCAGAAGTGGCTGAGCAGTGCTCCTACCTCTCTAACAGCTGTGACCTCCGCGTGAGCAGTTGGGTCAGTGTGTTCCATGACCATGTTGTGACAGCTAACCACAACTTCGTCATTGCAAACAACGACAGCGCCAAAAGGACCTCCATGTCCACATTCAACACCTTTGTACGCTTCTTCAACAGCTTTAGTCAAGAACTTGTGGTCTCTGTCTTTCACAGCTGTTACAATGATTGTTATCCATTATTATGCTAACTAAGAGGTGCTGATAAGTGACAACTAACCACTAATACTTCGGATGTATTGATCCATGTTCTTGGATGACTGTTTATACATTAGTCAAAAGCTTTCATACAACGAAAGACCCCAAATCCATTCAAGAAACGGAGAGGATCAATAAAGACTAGGATCCACTAACTTAATCGTCTTCTTCAATAGCTAACCTTGTTAGATAAACTGCAAGGTAATCAGCAATTAGAACAAAAGAGAAAAAGCTACCGGTTTACCTTCTTGATGACCAGCAAATGCAGAGGCCACGGAGATACCCCCATCTTTAGTAGGCAGGACTGATTTCCAATCATAGAAAGCAGCAACAAATCGTTATGTTCAGTCGTTTATCTCTTGAGAATGAAAAACAGCTAGGCAGAAGTTGGTATCCAGAATACACAGAAGCCCAACTAATTGTTGACTGAAGAGAATATCAGAATATGAGAAGCAAGAAAGATTCAACAAACACGCAATCTGAAACAAGTAAGCATCCAGACTTTACTCTCTGTACACAGAAAATCTATCTCAAAGCTACTCCAATAATGCTAGGAATAATTAAAGAAACTGACGACCTCTTAGCCTTAAACTGCAAAACCCAGAAATGTAAGAACACCGTGATCAACACAAGCAAGAGATTCTGCAGTGATCGATCAGTCTGACAAATTAGGACAAACCACCAGTGTGTTTCCGAGTTAAAAATACGGATAGTTGATGATCAAAACTAAACCGATCTGGTTGAGCTAACGCTACGCCATTCAAATGCATACAAACACGTAACAGAAGCACAAGCCTCGATGCTATCACTAAAAAGGAATTAGTCTGCAGGATCTGTCGACTTCCATACGACTCCAAACTCTTGCCGAAAAATGACGAGAGGTCATTACAGTTGGCAAAATCAAAGAGCTTCAGATCGGCACATCATCGCAAGGAATTACGAACGCTAACAACCGAATATTTTACTGAAGATCAGATCAAAATCTGATTAAATAAGAATCTAAGAAAACAAAAACGCAGGGGAAAATCAAACAGCAGTCAGAATCGCAAACCAAAAAATTTATGAAGCGCACTAGGAGAAATGTCAAAATTCTACCGCGGAATCGATGGACCAAAAGTATACTACGGTATGGGTGGTAGAGAAGGAAAAGAGAAAAGGGAAGTCTTACCGTTGCCATCTGCCATGATCGGATCAGAGAGTAAAAAGAAAAAAGAGAAGGAAAAAAAGAAGAGATGGGGCCCCGGAAGATAGGAGAAGGAAATGTGGGGGAGAGAGAGAGACCGAGAGAGATGAAGGAAAGGAAAGGGTTACGTAGCTGCAAAACTAGTCCACGAAATTTGCAGACATTTTATAGGCGTACGTCGTAGAGGAGAGAAAAAACACAAAAACAAAAAAAAAAAGCTAAAGTGTGGGATTGTACAAGAATAAAATAATTGGGAAGGAAATAAGCCACAAAATGGAAAGAGCCAGCCAAGCCGGCATCTGAAAACCGGGTGAGGGATCATCGGAATTTTGAGAGAATTTCAACTACTAATATGAAATCGGCGTGGAAAGATTCACTCATTCATTTACTCCTAATTGGTATAAATATTTTTGTGTTTGATATATAAAAAAAATTATTTTAAATTTTAAAATTTTGAAATTGAGGTTAGTATTAGCAATTAGTATCAGCAATTTAATGAAATTGAGTAGGTATTTCGAAATAAATTCCGCAAAGTTTTACTAATTACATTAAAATGACTTATCTACCCTCAATTAATAATTAACTGAACCACATACCCATCAAACCTAATATATATAATTAGAATCGACCGACTCTCGGTTTGATCAAACGTTCTCATTCTTGTTGTCGACAACCAAACACCAATTTCAAAGAGATTAGATACCTCATTTCTTCTTCTTCATTTAATAACCATCGCATTTTGTAATTATTAATTGTTATGGTGGTCATCATATATATTCATTCTTTGTTAATTGTATTACTTTTTGATATGTTGGTTAAAGTGATATAATTGCTATTTTAATAAGCTATTTCACTCAATTAGTAATAATAATATCCTCTCTGTTGAAAGGGTGTATTAGAAACTTTTGATTTAATTCCATTGTTGTAACATTTTGTTTAAAACAAAAACATTTAATTTCATTGTGAATCGTATACCAAACATGATGTGGGGATTCAATTCAATTTATTTTTAAAAATTGAATAGGACATTCCAAAACACAAGAATTCATTTCAAAATGAATTCTACAAGTAATTCATTTTGAAATCAAATAAATTCCTGATTCATTTGATACCAAATGGTGCGTAGGGTGGGAATTGGGTCGAACGTCTGGTTAAATCGAGTGTCGGATAACTCAAAACCCAAATTAAATAGGATCAGGTCGGGATTGGGGTTGCCTCTTCGGTTTCCAAGCGATTCTGGTAAATCCCGAATAAGCCCGAACCCTAAAAGTCATGTTTGATTCAGGCCAATTCTACTTCAATTATGAATTTAGTGATAGAAACCCAACTGGGTTTAACCTGACCCGTTCAAATAAAATCGGGTTGGATTTGTAAAATACACGGATTCAGGTAAAAGCCTCAATAAACCCAAACCTCATAAAAAGCCTGGTTTACCCAACCCGACCCAATGATTTTTTGGAATAGTGGTAATCATTTATTAATCATGAACTTCAAAAACAATTGTCTTCCAAACCCTCCATCAACCATAAAGGAGGCGTCGACCAAACTGTGGGTGACTAAGAATCTAGATTGTTATGATTTAGCTACCAATATAGCCTTGCACCACCTAATGATATTTTCGAACTCCAAAATATCTTCAAGCTTATCATTTATTATTGTGGTTACCACTGTCAAGGCATCCATTTCCATACGCACTTGCTCCACATTGAGCTCCTGACACCATTTAAGCCCTTCCCATAATGTCATAGCTTCACTGTCATCAATAAGTCCTCCACCTGGTCGCTTAATGGATTTGTAATTGAGCATCCCACTTGTACTATTCCACAAACAGAGTTTGATGCCCATTTCACCTTGATTTTGGAGCCACGTTGCATCAACATTACAGGTCAACCCAGGTATCGAGGGCAGAAGCCTAGGTTGTCTCCCACGAAATCCCTCCCCACTTCAACGTCTCTAGCCTCGATCATTAATAAAGATGCTTAAGAGACTATACTTACATGGAAGAGAACTCAAATGTGAAGTGGGGAGGGCTATTGTCTGCTCCGGTAAGAGAGTGTCGTCGTTGGAGCATTCCACACCCGATAATTTATCTGTCCATAACGCCTGGTGATTTATAAATTAGAGTATTTAAGTTCTTAAATAAATTAAAGTTTATTTTATTTATCACCTCACGTCACCTCAATTGCCTTTTGAGGAGCTCCACTAGTCCACTGTCCCTTCGGTTACCATCCAATAATTTTTTCAACCATTATTTACCATCTAACAATTCATGTAGTCTATATATACTTATCAAAACATCACTCACCCATCTCCGAGAGAAAAGAAATTTGAAATAGGCAAAGAAATTTATACTTTTTAGGAAAGAAAAAAATATTTATAAAATAAATAATTTAATTAAAAATGAAAAATATTTTTTTTCAATGAACATTTTTCATTCTCATTCACCGATTTTACAGAGTGTCCAAATAAGGCAAACTCCACCAGAAGAGTACCAGTACAAAATCTGCTCACTACCAACACAAGAAATCTATAGACTATCTATAGGAAACAAAAAACTATCAAAAGAACATCAAGTAACTATCAACTTTGGATATATACAAGTGTATCCCTATAAATGTTCCTGGCCATATCAAGAGCTGGAGTTGAAGTTTCATTGGCATTCCGCAAGGATCTTTCATACCATACCGAGCAGAAAATAGCTCTCCACAAGAGTCGAAATGAACAAGATGCATGAGAGGCTCCCGAGTAATTTAAAGAAAAATTTGAAACCTCCCCTTGCCAGTCCACGAAAGAAGGGTAATCTCCACCCAAGAAAAAATGTTTAATCTTTTGAATGAAGTGGCAATCAAGAAACAAGTGATTGATATCATCATCTTCAAACTCACAAAGTAAACAAGAAATATCAATAGTCAAACCCTAGGAAGCCATTTTCAAACCAGTGATAAGACGACCATGAATAGCAAGCCAGATGATAAAAGAGTGTTTACGGATCAGAGGAGCTCTCCTAACAAGCTGAAACCAAGGAACGTAACACATGGTCCTTTCTTCCTAATAGTTTCCCAAACATTTGAGATAGAATAATTAGGCATATCCCTATCACACCACAAGGGAATCTGGTCCGGAGTATAAGAGATGAAACTGACAGCCTTATCTCGAGCAATCATAATGCGCTTCCACACCCAAAAGTGATATGTAACCCCTGTGCAATTCAGAATGGAGCATCTCTTAATGGTATTCCATAATCCATGCAATCTACAATGAACCAGCTTTTATAAGTATATTCCAAACATGACGAATGATGCAAGTTTGATTCCAATCACAGTGATATCTCAAACCTAAACCCCCTTCCTTCAATGGTAGAGTGAGATTTTTCCAGGCAATCTTAGCCTTTTTTCCTTCCACCATCTCTAACAACCCAGAGAAAATCACTACACACCTTCTCAACAGATTTAATGACTGACTTGGGAAAAAAACATTGACATCCAATATTGACTCATTGCATTAAGGAATGACTTGACAAGTTGAAGTCTGTCAGCATAACTAAGGGTTTTAACTCTCCAACCTTTAACTCTAACAGTGATTTTATCTACCAGAACATCACAATCCTTTGTTGTAAGCTTTCCAAAAACAAGCTGTATACCAACATAACGCACATAAAGCCTTCCCTCTTTAAATCTAGAGACTGCTATAGCATCAGAACGAACATTTTATGAGGCTCAGCTTGAAAAGAACATTTCTGTCTTTTAAGGTTTGAGTTGACAAATCCCAGTAATACCTTCAACTGTTCCATTTGTAAGGATAAGAAGATCATCAGCAAAATAGAATTATATAGTCTCAAGCTTCCTACATTTTGGATGAAACAGGATATGTCCCTAACTAGCAATCATTAAACAATGGAGAAGCTCTATAGAGATCACAAACAAGGTAGGGGACAAAGGATCTCATTGCCTTAACCATGTACATCCTGCAAAGTATCCCATAGAACCTCCATTGAGGAAAATACTAAACATCACTGAATCAAGAAAATCACGAATTCAATTGATAAATTTTGAAGAGAATTTCATAGCTTCCATGACATTAAAGAGATAGTGTAAGTCAACTAAATCAAAGACCTTTCTGAGATCAATTTTTAGAGCATGTCTAGGTTAAATATGCTTAAGATGGTAAGAATTAACAAGGTCATGAGCTAATAAAATATTATCCCCAATCGTTCTGCCTTTAACAAAAGCAGACTGAGTATTGTTAGTGACCTATAAAGAATTTTTGCAATTACCTTGTGTAAAACATTACAGCAGGCGATAGGGCGATAGTCTCTGACATTCACAGCATTAATCTTCTTTTGAATAAGAGATAAGATAGTTGAATTAACAACTCGGGGCAATTTCCTTGTCTCAAAGAACATTGATTGCGTTCACAACTTTAGAGCATATTAGATTCCAGAAATCTTTAAAGAAATATGCAGAAAAGCCATCTGGCCCCGGGCTTTTTTCATTCGGGATTGAGAACAAAGCATTGTTAACTTTTTCAAAATCAACATGAGCCTAAAATAGATCATCAAAAGAAGAAGGGAGCTTCTTAACCTGGAGATCCCCAACTCTTCAGAAGAGGTATGTTACACCATAGAATTAACACTCCCCAAAAGCTCTTTAAACTAGTTGACAACAATATCAAAGATATCTTTGATTCTTGTAACAAGGTTACCTTCATTATTTTCAAGTTACAGAATCTGATTTTGAGATTGCCTAGCTTTGACAGAATTATGAAAAAACTGGGAGTTGCCAAGTTTCAGCCAGTTTTCAGAGAATTTCTAATGATAAAAAGCTTCATCAACAACTTTAAGAATCCTCCACGAATTATAACTCCATTTTGACTTCATAACCAAACTAGAATTTGGAGCAAGGAAAGCGGCTTCTTGATTACTTGTCATAATAGACTTAATAATAGAAACCCTATTACTGATCCCATAGAAATGTTATCTATTGAATTGTCTAAGAGCATATTTAACATTCCTAAGTCTTGCATAAATCCGTTCAAAGCCTCTTCTATGAGTGGAAGCTTTTGGAGAGCATCGGGCCTTCTCAACACCATCCTTATAACCATACCAGTCAATCCAGAAGTTAAAGAATTTAAAGGACTTTGGTAAATAATGAACAATAAGATCTGAATCAAGCAAGATCCCATAGTGATCACAAACACCAGGTTCAAGCAGCTCTACCCTAGAATAATTAAACTTTAAGATCCAAACAAGGTTAACAAAACACCTATCAACTCACCTCGCAATAGGATCATCAACTCCATTATTATGCTAGCTATAAAATGAACCATCAACATAATGGTCATGTAACTCATTACTTGTGATCCAACTCTGAAATTCCAGCATGCATGAAGAGATGCCAACTGAGTTAGAAGCTTCATCAAGAGAGGCAATTGCAATAAAATCTCCTAAAACTACAAGTGGAAGACCCACATGGAGACTGCCAGAGGTGTGATCATACATCCTTTTTCTTTCTCCACTCTTATTTGCACCATATACAACACAAATATAGAACACATTAACACCTTCAATCCTCATTAAGACAAACTGCTCAGAGTACCGAAGAACACAAAGGTAAATGGTTTTCCTCCAAAGAATCCAAATATTCCCCAAACAACTACAATCATAATTTATAAAGTGCTTCTAATCTGAGAAGGTAGTCTCCAAAATCTTATTTGCTTTACTTCTCTTTACTCTCATCTCTAAAATACAAAGAACATATATATTAAGGTTCTTTAAGTACTTACTAATATAGCTATATTTTGCAGGGGTATTGAAACCCTACTAATTCCATACAATAGCTTCATTTTTTCTTTCTACGGCCCCTCTTAGTTTTAGCTAGAGGCAAGTTTCCTTTTTGAATAAAATCACCCAGCACAGCTTGCCCTGGAGTGCGAATCATAGGGCTGCCATCAGGGTTCTCAACAATAATTTCCTCAATTCCAACATCGGATTCTTCTAGCAAAGCATTCTGGACAATTAATGAGATCAGATCATCAATATTACCTTCAACACCCTCATCAACAGTGGAAGATTCAACTGTTTTAATAAGTTGGACAACCGCCTCCACCTTTGAAATTTTTTCAACATTAGTATTAGCTTTCTCTCTTCCATGGTCAAATGGGATTCCTTAGGGACAGGGAGCTTCCCTTGCGATAGGGAGCTTCCCTTGCAGCAAAGGCTCATTCCCAACATCAGGAGAAGGTCCTGTAGGCACAACAGTTGGCAGTGATTTTGGCCTCCATTCATTTTGAGTAACTATTGGCTTCTTCGAGTCATAGACCCTCGCATGAGGAGAGTCTATAGGAATTATATATCTCAAACCCAAGATTTATAGAAAGGTTTTCGGGATATAACTTTCCCTTTTCCAAGAGAATACAAACTTTAACTGTTAGCCCCTCATAGATGAACTAGTTAATTGGAGTTCCGATTCTAGTAACCAGCCATTCTGATATCATATGGGGCAGCGGAGGAACGATTCTAATCACTGATCTACTAACAGTTTCGGCTCGCAAGATTTCAATAGAAAACTAAAAACATAAAGTAAAGAGACCTGGAGATTTTTTTACGCTTTTCGGAGAAATCTCCTACTCGGTGGAGCCTCGGAGAGAGAAGAATCAACCCAGAATCCATTATCAGTAGAGAAAACTTGAGTACAGATTACAAAATAAGAGATCCCAAAACCCAAATCCTAAACAACCAAAAAATCCAATCAAACTAACAATGATAGAAAGAAGATACGCAAAGGGATTCAACCCCCTTTAAGGTTGAGGAACTTCTATAAGAAGTTCCCTAAGTAGTGATCGGAGCACAGACTAGCGTAAGAGATCTTAAGATTGATGTTGACGCTTCATCTTCTTCTTCTGAGTTGAGAGGATGAGAGAACTAGGGTTTCGAGGAGAGGAGAGAATGAACTGATTGCGTTCCAAGAGCAGCACCTTAACCTTATATATTAAGTGACTGAGCATGAGACGCACCATTTTTTCAACCTACAAAACATACTCGAAAGCATAATAAACCAGGCGGAGAAGGGATTTAACCGGTTCAGTAACCAGGTTTTGTTTATTGCTAATAGGATTATAACAGTTGCCCTTCTAATCCTATAGCCATTCAAGCCCATGCAACTACAAAGCTAATGGATTCAGAGGTTGAGTGATTTCCTTATCATCACTGGCTCAATTCTCATATCTCAGCCTACTTCACTGATGTGGAGAAAGTTCATGCAAAATAGAAATTTGTCAGTTGGAACAATCTTTGTACCAAAATCCAATGGGTTGATATCACCAGCAATTTTCTCGATTTTCAATGTTCCCTTTTCAAATTCATCACGAATCAAATGGAACGGTACATCTATGTGCTTAGTTCTTTCATGGTAGACAGGATCCTTACACAAATGCAAAACACTCTGACTATCCATAAGAGTAGGCACATAGTTTTTTCCTTCTATTTCAGAAAGAAGACCTTTCAACCAGATAGCAACTTTACAAGCTTCAGTAGCAGCTATGTATTCAAGTTCCAAATAGACCTCAAAGCATATTTCATGACATTCCAATGATTTTCACCAAGGTTAGACATATATCGACTAAGCACGCTAATAGCAAAGGCTAAATCAGGACGAGTGCAAAGCATAACATACATAACAGAACCAACAACAGCATCAAAAGGTACATAACTCATCTTTTCTATATCAGCAGAGACATGACAGTGTTCCTTGGAAAGCTCAAGGTGAGTTCCCAAGGTAACAGAAGCCGACCTAGCAGAGGCACAAAAGAATTTTCCAAGCACCTTAAGCATATAATCAGATTGAGAAAGCATGATGACTTTATTCTTTCGATCCCTAAGAGCAAGATCCTTCGTTTCAAAATGCTCTTTCAAATCCCTTTTCACTCCGGTGATGCAAGCTGAAGATTTACATATCAACAGAATATGATCCACATAAAGCAACACATATAAAGGAGAAATAGACTTAACATTCTTGAAATAAAGGCAAGTATCATAACTACTTCTTATAAAACCCAAAGATTTCATATAAGTGTCAAACTTCACATTCCACTGCCTAGGAAACTGCCTAAGACCATAGATAGAGTTATTCAGCGAACACACATGATCAGGACAAGACTTATCTACAAAACCCTTAGGTTGTTTCATATAGATAGTCTCTTTCTATTTCTAAATCATAAACAAAAGCAATAACAAGTAGCAATCTCATGGTTTTATACGCAACAACTGTTACACCTCAATCCTAGTGATGAAATTTCATTTAATAAATCCCTAATTTAACCCCTTTAAGAGAGTTAAGTAGTAGTCCTTTGGTGATTAAATAATGGTACTATTTAGTTATTATTATTACACGTTTAGTTATCATTTAGTTTACGTATTAAATTATAGCGAGATTGAGATTATTAAAATTGCTTGACTTATTAATACTTCATGGATGAAGTAAATAAATTGGCCTAATTATTTAATACGAGGAGTTTGACTGTGAGGATGACCTAGTTCAAAGGATCGATGAGGTTTGGCCTCATTATCGGGTTTGGTTAGATAATCGGGGATAGAGTCGAGCCGTTAATTTATTAACTGGTAGCCTGGAGGAGCCTGAACCGTTAGATAGATCCTATGGTGAGAAGTGAGGCATGATTCATTCAAGAAAAAGAAGTGGGCTATTAGTTGTTTGATCATGGATTTCCTGTGAGCTTTGGGACCAATTGAAGTGGTGGTGACGTGAGTGGGCTTGGACCATTGGATGAATCCATCGGTGATCTGGGCCTCAGTAATATTTCAGGGAAATGGGACTTTTGATTTGAGGACCTTTCTGTATTTTCCCTAACCTAAATCGAGAGAGGTGTTAGCAGTTGGTGGCGGCGTTTGACGCGGAGAGAAATCCAGGGCCAGCGCCGCTGAATTGAGAGTGGAAATGGAGGATAATCAACCGGGGAGAGATGGCTTCCGAACGTGGGTTCCAATCTTCCAGGTGAAGAGGCCGCTAGTTGTATCAATCGGGAGATGAAGGGAGAATCGAGATGACTAAGAGACGGGATCGGCGTCGGCGCCGTGGATGGAAATCAGAATTGGAGATCGAGGCAATACCTACCCGATAGCAACGACATAGTACTTGGGATTCACCGTGGGTAGAACGCGAGGGAAGCCGATCGAAAAACCTGTTCCCCAAGAACGCTGGACGTCGCCGGCGAGAACTGCATCTATCGAGAAAGAATGACCCTTCTGCAACGTGAAAAAGATAAGTGACCTCAGTATAGTTTCTATAAGTTAAGCGACAGGGCTGTACTCTCTGAAAGATAGGTGACTGATCTGCAAATTATGACTGTTCAGGGACTGATCTGAAATAGCCAGAGTTGGAGGACTGGTGCTGGAATTTACCAAACTGACCCGTGAATGACAGTTCTTCCCCTATGAGTGTAAGTTTGTTGCAAAGGAGTACGTGCATAACACAATCGTTTGAACTCCAAATGACGCACCGTTAGAAGCTATGGTTTCGTAGTGGCATGGGGGATCAGCTAGGATCCAAATTCTGAGATTTCGTCTTTTCAATATGGTGGGTTGGTTTAAGGGGGTAATATCTTATCTTGATGTAGGTTAGATTAACTTAGTTAATTTGATGCATTTAATTGATGTCATGATTCAACGATTGAGTGTTTATTTGTGACATGTTATTACTTTGATGTTGTGCAAGTTATGCCTCCTATATGAATATAATGTTAGACTAGTGATAATGTTAGCACTATGATAAGGTTAGACTAACATTAATGTTAGATGATGATAAGATTAGACATAATCAGTAATAAGAAACAAGAATACCTCACCTAGATGCATAGTAGGTGGATTTAAAACATGAAACTCACTAGCTAGACCACCGCCCCTTATGATTTGGGCCACAATTTGCCCAGTATAATTTATGGCTGAGTTTTGCCCTCATAATTTACGGGCCACAGTTTGCCCTCTATGATTTATGATACCGTCTGATGGATACGTATTCTCAGACCTCCATAATTTTTGTGCTAGGGCAGTGGGTTAGTTAGTTAGTTAGTTGAGTTGGCGGACACTCCATGAGAGATACGATACCTCATATAAGGTCAATGATAATACAAGAATCAGAGTCTTGTAAATTGACTTCCTCAAGAATGATGTGTACGATATGACAAGTTAAAAGAACCATGATACTATGATTCATAACGCACCTAACATGATTGACTTAAGTTCTTATTCATAAACTGAGGAAGGGTCCTCAAGGGGGGATTGCCCATCTGAGCTAGCCAGAGGAAAAATTTCAGAGTGTCTAAGATCAAATTCCTCGTCATTTGGAGAGTTTGACCTTCTGGAGCAAAGTATTGCCCTAGGGGTACCAGTTGAGCATTGGTACCTTCTTCACTTCCTGCATTCGCAACAGAAATTTATCTTTGAAATGAAATTCCTTCTCATTGAAGGTTACACCCCTTGAAACTATGATTTTGTATCCGTTGGGAAATATAAGGAGTAACTTGTACCCTTTTACCCCTTCTAGATAACCAATCATCACAACCTTTTGAACTCTAGGACTCAATTTTCCTTGAGACAACAGGGAGTAATTAGTATAACCAAAAGGTTTTAGGTGGCTCAGGTTATGGGGTTTTCCAATCCAGAGCTCCTGAGGTGTCATGAATCCAACATCAGATGAAGGGGGCCTGTTTATAAGGTAAGCAGTTGTGGTTACTGTTTCCCCCCATAAACTGGTCTTCACCCTAGAACTAATGAGCATACACCTTACCTTTTCAAGCAAGGTTCTATTCATTCTTTCAACGGTTCCATTCCGTTGTGGGGTTCTAGGCACAGTTAGAAGTATCTTAATGCCATTATCTTGACAAAGAAAGTTAAAGGCATTATTATAGAACTCAAGGCCATTATCAGTTTTCAGGCATTGAATGAAAAAATCAGTCAGAGATTCAACTAAAGTCTTCCAGTATTTGAAAGATTCAAAAGCTTCATCTTTGATTTTCAGCAGTCTAATCCATACTTTTCTCTAGTAATGGTCAATGATAGAAAGGAAATACCTTCTACCACCAACCGTTGGAACTTGTGCTGGACCCCAAAGGCCAGCATGCAAGAATTCAAGTACTCGAGAGACAGTATAGGTAGACTTACCAAAGCTGTGTTTGGCTTTCTTGTCATAAACACAGTCCTCACAAAACTCTAAGTCATATGGATGCTTATCAATTATTCTTGTCCTAAAGAGATGAATCAATCCATTTTGACCTATATGCCCTAAATGATTATGCCAGAGTTTAGTATAATCATTTTCACCATGCATAACACAAGCAACAATCACGTGTAATTCAGGAATACTAGTGACATAGTATAGACCGCCAGGTTTAATACTCGTAATCACAACACGACTTTTTTTAATCACATCTTTAATATCATTCTGAGTTCTAATTTGACAATCCATTTCATCAAACAAAGACTCGGAAAGCAAATTTCTACGGTGACTAGGCACTCATTTCACATTCTGAATGATTCTAACCACATCATCATGCATTCTCATTGTGACAGATCCAATAGCCTTAATTTAAGAGTAGTATAATCACCTAGCATTACCCCTCCCCCATCAAGTGTATCAAGAGAAGAAAACAAATGAAAGCAAGTACAGCACAATAAGCAGCAAGATAATCGAAACCTAATAACATGCAAAGGCACAGAGCAACCAGGCTTTGATACCAATCTGATATCAGATGCGGCAGCGGAGGAACGAGTCTATTTACAGATCTACTAACAGTTTCGGCTCGCAAGAAAGTAAAGAGACACGGAGATTTGTTGACGCTGTTTGGAGAAATCTCCTACTCAGCGGAGCCTCAAATAGGGAAGACTCACCCCATAATCCACTATCAGCAGAGAGCACTCGAGTACAGATTACAGAACAAGAGATCCCAAAACCTAGCGTCGGAGATCTTCAGATCGATGTTGACGCTTCGTCTTCTTCTTCTGAGTTGAGAGGATGAGAGAACTAGGGTTTTGAGGGGGAGGAGAGAATGAACTGACTACGTTCCAAGAGCCAACACCTTAACCTTATATATTAAGTGACTGAGCATGAGACACACCGTTTTTGTCAACCTGCAAAACAGACTCAAAAGCACAATAAACCGGAGGGAGAAGAGATTAATCGGTTCAGTAACCAACTCGATTTGGCTGATTTCTAATAGGATTATAACACATTCAATCCCTGCATTAGTAATCAATTGAGGAGGAACATCATGAAGTCGAATCCAAGTTGGAATCTCCTTAACTGCAAAATCATGAGGAGAGATATCTGGTTGCCGCATCACCATGGGAGAATGGTGTATGTGCCAGGTTTTCCGCAAAACCCATTTGCATAGTGAGACCGAGGGGAATTTGAACAAGTAAGAACCATCAGAGAGCTTTGAGAGAATCATCTCTCCTTCATAGCCTCTGCACATAGGATTAATCATCAAAGCAATGACTCAGATTGGCGGGGGAGCACCTACAAATTGAGCAACAACAGCTGCACGCATCTTGGCCAAACCGTTCTCAATAAAATCATATGGAATAGTGAGAACTCCATCAATAATAGTCGAATTAGGAAATTCAACATATCTCAAATCAATATCCTTAATCCCGACAATCGAAGTCCACGTCAAGGGGGAGCCTCCGATTTGGCCCTGCTCCTCCTGAGAAGGTCCAGACGAGAAAGCTATCGATGCACAGTCCGAGAACAGATCACTCATGAAAAAAAAGAATCAAACTAAAATAAAAACAAGTAACGATGCATAGAAGCTAGAGATCAAAAGATCCGCTAGCGATCCTCCAACAACGAAAAAAATTAAGTTACATTAATTATCTATTATCTCTAAATAAGAAATTAAGGATTAGCATTGGTTATCTTAGAAATAATTATTATCATATGCTCCTATATTATCCCTAGCTTATGACCTCTCCACGTTTGTTAATTGTTTTCAGTGCCTTGCCTATAGTAAACTGTAAAGCAATGAACAAATCCATGTGGAAAAGGAATGAACATGGAAGATAAGCACCACCAACGACCATGGTGCTAGGTGGAACAGATAATTCTCCACTGTTTTTCATTACTATAAGGAAAAGGCTAATATTCCTGAAAATTGTTTTGCATTTTTCGCACGTTAATCACGCTTGATTACCAACTACAACCCCCTCTATTTGACGACTCACACAAAACACGCCAACCACACACAATCCAATCCCTGTAAACTTCTCAAAATTAGACGATATTTTGTTATAATATCGGTCGTGTTGTGCTATAATCAATGTGTTTTATGCATTTTCGTCTCCCTTAACCTCTTGGGCCATATTCTGTTGTTTTTTCGTGGTCTGGTGCATTTTAAGTGATTTTTGCGCCCATCGAGATCATATCTACATAAGTAGTAACCTTTTTAACCTGAATCGTAAGTTTAGTTTCCACATTAATAGTTAGACATTCATTCAAACAACCAAACACAACTCCAATATTCCTCGGTCGTTCACATTCTAAATAGACTAATAGATCGTTTGGAAAACTCTTAAGACAAAACGATTTAATTAGACTAATTAGCGGATATAAAAACACAAGTCCAATATTACATGGTCCAGTTTATCCGTTTGGAAAACTCTTAGAAAGAACAATTTAATTATTCCTTGGAGAAAAGTTATTTCGGTGATAGAGTTATGTGTCTAGAGATATGAAGGTCTTGAGTTCAAATCCAACACACTCCATAAAATAAACATCTATTATGTTTACTTTATATTTTCTATCTTGTGCTAACCGAGAGTCTCGATCCATACTCCAATTAAAAAACCTCCTCATTTTCTTATTTCAAACGTTAACCCAAAACACAAATAATTTACCCACTATCTTAAATATTGTACTTTTTATTCTAAGTTACATAGATTATTTTAAAAAAATTTATTCATACAATTTGTGGGTAAAATATTACTTTTTAACTAATATGAATCGCCTCCAGTTTCATCGACGGAGCGGAGCAGGGATAATTCGTATGTATTAATTATTGTCACGAATTGGAGCATCTGTGAAACAAACAATGAATCACTGTATAAGGTTATGTATACTAACTATTAAAATAATAATTCTTGAGCATATATATTGGAGTATTTATAAGGTTCGTAATTTAAAAATTATAGATTAATATAAAAATAATAGGGTGATTGTGAATAACCACTAATTATGTTCAATCCAATTTATTAATTATATTAATTTTTTTTATATAAAAGTATCGAGTCTAAACATTATATCAATTGAACTTTAAATTTTTTATTTTAATATAGTGTAGTTGTTAAAAAGTTAAAAATTATAAATTGACATAAGAATAAAAAAGTTATCGACATAAATGACTAACTATATAAAATAAAGTATTAATTATATCATTTCTCCATATATAAATTTATCGGGTTTAAATATTATATTAATATATTTAAAGTAAAAAGTATTAAATTTATGAAAATTCTAAATATTTAGTTGATGTATTTAAACATTACATGTTTAATCGATATATATTTTATTTTATTTTTATTAATAAAATTTAAAGATAACAGCGATCTATAACAAATTATAACTCATCCTAATCAATTCAAACACCACAACAAAAATTTAATAAATGAAACGTTAAACATGTTAATAAACTATAAAGCGACCAACGGGCAGATCTATTCTAATATATATATAGTCTTTTGCTCGACATCCTTACCTTTTCAAGACGGCACTGCTTGCTTTAAGCGAAAAATTGGTTAAAATCACAAAGCTGGACTGAAGAATACAAGGAAACTCAAATGCATGCTTAATTTATGCAGTTGGCTTTGCATCAATTGGATTTTGAGGTAAAAAATATGTCTAAAATATATAATTGTAATGCTTTTTAATCAAGTTAAAATCCAAATTCTTTGAAGATTCAAAATGCTTTTCATTGTTTGTTTTAGACCATCCACACACACCGTATCGTTCCGATTAATATCTTGATATCGTTATGTACCTGAAATCTATAAAAACACTCCAAAACAACATCAAATGGACCCTGAACGGGTCCAAACCACTAAATCAAGATAGAAATTAGGAATGCACGAAACATCCTAAACTTCTACCCAAAACTATACGAATATGCATGAAATGTCGCTTAAACGAAGGCGATGAATATGGCAAATCGAGTGTCATCAATCACCGAACTTATTTGGACCAAGTAACTTTTTGGTCACCCAACTTGTTTGGACCCAATAACATTTTGATCACTTAACTTGTTGGGACCAGGTGACATTTTGGTTACGCCAACTTGTTTGGACTAAGTATTATGTTTTGGTCATCAAATTTGTTTGGGCCCAGTAACATTTTGGTTGACCAAGTAACATTTTGGCCATCAACTCGTTTGGCCCATGCAACTTTTCGATCACCCAAATTACAGACTCATGATTGCAATAACCACCGTAGTTATGTTACTTGTTGTCGCGGTTGCCATACAATCTTGCAGCAAAAAGGCACCGTCAGGTCACGGCCCTTGTAAAGGGCACTACGCTGTATGCGTAAAGACACCACTCAGGAAGTTATTGGAGAACACGGCGTACGCCGCCGATGACACGTTCACCGCATCTCAACCGGACGGACAACCAAGTGGCAGATTTAGGGGTCACGCGACTTGCGTTGTTACATATGGCCAGGCCGATTGCCGGAGCTGCCTTAGTGGCGCCAAAGAGTGGTTGTCCACCTATTGTGCTAGTAAGGATCATAGCAAAGGCCATTACTCTTTTGGTATTTGCGCCATGTCTTTCCAACAAATTGACCAATTGTACGTCCGCCTCGGAGTCTAATAAGTGACCGGTTAGACTTAATGTGACTCGAGTAGCTTCGCGTTTGTTTTCATCTTTAATGTGGTTTTGTTGAGTTGTCTTTTTTTCCCCTTCAGCTGAATATATAAGGACTCTGCTTCATTAGAGTGATCAATAAATAACTATAACATTCGGGGCGGTAGTTTAGTCGGTTTCTTCCGTTTTCAACCTCGAAATTCCATGTTTGAATTTAGGAAAACGTATTCATTATATATGATCCTATTGCAGTATCTCTGGTCTGCTTAAATAAGTACTCGGATAAAGACTAGTCTTTCAAATTTGTTTTCAAGCCTCCTAAATAGTTTAGGTCTGTTTTTACCGTTAGTAACAATATATAAATTAAAAAAAAATTCTAAATTTTTTATTTTTTCATAAAGTAGATTGAAAACATAAATCCACTTGGGATCCTTATACCCTTTAACTAAGTTTTTATCCACAATCTCTCCTAACTCTAATTTAATCTTTTTACATTAACTAGGTTTGGTAGCCACACGATGTCGCAAATATTTTATTTGAACTTGGTGTGACTTGACTCCCTCGCTTAGATTATATGGTGATTATAATATAATTCAAAAACTTTAATATCTCTAATCGTATAACTTATATTCTATTTATTCCTATTAATTATGACATATGAATATCGAATTAATCAACAAAGAACTCACCGAAGAAGGAGAAATGCCATAAATTTTGTTATGGTGTTGACATTTGATCAACTTCTTTTTGTATGGAGCATTAATAATAGTATTGCAAACATCATGATAAATTGAAAATTATGAACATAACAACATGTCAAAACATATTAAAAACATTATTTTTAATTTGGAAGAATTTTACAACTACAGATAATGAAATAGGCTAGTAGAAATTTGCAAACTTTCATTAGGCTAGTAGAAATTTGCAAACGAAACTATATCAGAAGAAGTAACTATAACATAGGAAATGAGTAATTGAGATGATGATGATGATAAACTATTCGATAGAATTACAATTAATGACGATGAGATGAAGTCTGATAACTATCTAGATTCGGGTAATGACATTTTACAATATCGGTAAGAGATATAAATTAAGGGCAATTTGAAAGTTTAGGACATGGGAGAGAAATTTGGGAGTAGGAGGTGGAAAGAGAGTTAAAACAAAATATTGGATTAGAGATACTATAAAAAATTATGGCAATTTTGTATAGGTTTTATGTTATTGATAGTATTACGGGAGAGAGAAGCGCGGTTAGGTTAATAATCGATGAGTTTGTCAATCTGGTAATATGACATCCTTATGCTCTTGGTTATAAAATATTATTATGTTGTTATTATATTGACTTTTTCATATTACTCTAAAATTGTGATAACGTCATTGTAATAAAAATATTAATATTGATGTCATTATACTTAAAAAATTAAAATAAACTATATTAATGAAGAATAAAATATGTTTCAAAACTTTTATAAATGATTATAAGAAAAAATCAAATCGAGTAAGAGAAAAAGAAAGAAAGAAAAGATTCTAAAAAGTAAAATAATAATAAAAAACATTTCCTTTTGATACACATGTTGTCTTCTTCTTAAACCCATTCAATTTTCAATTTGTGTATTATTTACATGGTTAAGAGTCTCGGATCGAACCGGCTGGTCCGACCGGTTCAACCACAAACCATCCAAAAAGTCAAAACCGAGTCGTCGGTTGATGAGGATGGTAAAAACACCCCGTTGACTGTGAAATTTGGCATGTTCGACCGAAATTGTTTGGCTGGTTGGACTAAATTCTTATGACTAAATTTTTATTTTAGAAAATACGAGGGTGGGATTCAAACCATGATTTTCCAAATAGAGATGATGAGTGATTAACATAATTATTAATATCATAATTTAATTAAAGTATGTATTTAATTGATAATAATAGACATTATGATAGCTAATAACACTAAAAAGTAATATCTTACCATAAATGAAATAAATTTTATATTAGATATCCCAATTATTTGATTAATAAAAACTTCAAATCATTTATATAATTTGAAACTTCTTAATAAATGATTCAATAACTATATTTTTATAAGTTAGATTATGCTATTAAATTATCTATACTATCAGTTTGATCTGACTCAATAAAAAATCGTTCAGACCGACTTAATTATATTTATTTATTTATTTTATAATTAATACGATCCAACTCGATTTTAAAAACGGTCAACCCCAATCAAACCATAAAGCTAAACCCAAAACATCTCCAATTTCATGTAAGATCCGGTTTTCAAAACCTTATTTATTTAGTTGTATTGTAACTATAAATCAGAAGCTATAATGCGCAATGCAAAGGAATGGGAAGGAATAGGTTGGAAATAAATCTGAAAAGTTAAGGGGTCATTATTTTCGTGAACAGTAAACTACAATAACTTCTCTTACTTTTTGTATTTTAATAATATCAACTTTATCAATTTTAGAAATTATGATTTTTATTATAAAAAATTGTCCATAATTAATAATATCAACCTTTCTGTTTAGTAATTTTTGAGCAAATCCCTAATTAATTGCTCGAAAGACATGGTGCACGTATCCTTTTATTTTGGTAAAAAATGAACGTTAGGTACTAATCATTAATAATAATAATATGGGAAAAAAGGCCCCTATCAAGACCGTATGGATATACAATAGCTGCAGCAAGAAGAACAACATTAAAATTACAACCAAAAGGTAACAAATGCTAATGATGAGGTAGGGCGTCCACAACGCGGTTCTCTTCACAAAAAAGTATGTGTAATACACACATATCAATTTCTATTAAAAAGCTGTCTAGCTTTAAGGAAGCAAGGAAGATGTCGGAAGTCGTCTGTAGGGTCCCAATCAAACCAACAATAACACACTGAGTGTCAAATTGTAAGTTAACTTTCCAAAATCACTACAAAAAACTGTATGTTTAACGGCGAATTTGAAACCGTCGTTAAAGTAACAACACATTCAAAAAATCCATTGTTGAACTATAAATCTAACAGCGAATTCAAAATCGCCGTTAATTTAACAGCGAATTTTTAAAATTCGCTTTTAGGTTGTCCGGGAAAATTTAATAATCCAACATTTCAATTCATATTTCTTTCCCACTTTTTCAAAATTTCAAAAAAAAAATGATCTCTTCCCCAAATTTTCAAATTTCCTCTCCTTCTCTATTTCTACTCCTTTTCATCTGTTTCATCCTCCATTTTTTCAAATTTTTTTTTCATTTTATATTTTTAATGACGATGAAGAAGAAAAAAATATTCTTTTTCCACTTTTTGTATTTCAATAAAGATGAAAAAAAGAGGAATCGAAAAAGAAAAATAAAGAATTAAAGCAGAAAAACAAAGAAATTGAAAAAAAATAAAAAAAGAAAAAAAAATTGAAGAAGAATCGAAGAACAATAGAAGAATGATATAAGAGTTGAGTGAATAATTTGTAAAAGTGTGATATATTATTATATAAGTTATCTAAGTTATAAAAGAGTGCAGTGTAATCACCTAAAATTTAACAGTCTTACAGTTGAATAAATATTAAGAGCGAATGAATGAGTTCCAAAATATACAAATTAAACTAGAGTGGAAGAGTTTGCAACATTAGCAATCACAAAAAAAGGAATTTATGGGCGAGAAAAGAAATCCGAACACAAGTAATCCGCGGTATACCATCTAGAAGTATTTTATAACATTTCTTACGACATAATTTTTGACAGAATAAACATTTTATCGTAACACTGATACAACAATATAATGCAACAACATGTGATAGTTTCTTTTTTTTTTACTTTCGAGGTTTCTCTCATGTCCTAAATTTTCATATTCTTCTAAGATGTGTGTTTTCAGTAGTGTAAGCAAACAAACTTTAGTTAAGACTCTCTCCATTTTAATTTCTCTAAACCCTGTTCTTCATTGTCGAGCCGGTTTCCCCCGGCCGTGTTACATGGTACGTACTAATTAGTTTTTGGCTAAGAAACAGTATAGTGATGGAATCAGAAAATTAATTAGGATAAATGAAGTCTTCTTTCATAGCCTAAGAAATTCTAAGTGAATTTCATTTAGAGTTAGCTGACTTCTTAAAAGAAAGAGATCCGAAAAAGAACTATTACCTTGAAAAAATAAAGGATCACGTCTAAAAGCACCCTAGCTCAAATATAGAATCACAACAATTGTTCATACATGCATCTTCATAAAAAAAAATCATCAAAAACAATTGATACATGCATGAGAAAAGATCCTAGTTTAGTTTTTCTGACAGTAGATCCGAAATCCAATTCTAACTAATTAGTATGAGATTAATTATATTTATGTTATGTATATACTTGATCTTGGATAATGAATAGTGTGGGAACTTATTGTTGCCGTAAGATAAGAAGGTAACCTTAAAATGAAAACACAATTTTTTTATATGAGAATTTTCTATTAAAGGTGGTATTAATTTTCTGACATCCGAATCCGATTAACTAACAACTCTCTTTCTAGTTTGCAGCGGTATGCTTGATTGTCCATACCTTTTGTGGACTGAAGCAATAGAAAAGAATAAGACTGAAGTATTAGCCACCCGATTAACTATATACTCGCAACTATCAACTAAAATTAGGCGATGACAACAACGTGCGGTAAAGCAAGCAGCAGGAGTATAATTCAATACAACTCGAACTCTTCACGTTTTGGTTTCATCTTCAATCTGGTTTGGGCCTTGGGTTGTTTTTGTCCGGTTGATGAATAAATACGTAAAGGGTACTGTTTTTGGCGGGATAATTTTTTGTATTTATAAGATGTCGTGCAATGTTACTAGTATTGGAGAAGGCAACTGTTATGGAAGTTACTTTCCACGTCGTAAATTGTGGGCACGATCTCTTCATTTTCAACTGTTCTGGATCGTATGTTGACGGTTTCTCTTTTGTCTTCAGTTTTGGTATTATCTTCATGGTGGGATACTTTCGGGTATGGAGTATCAATATGGGTCATCAACAGGATGATGATATTGGATGGTAGCACAAAAATATGGCCATTAGACAAGAGTGACACGATGGCAAATAATCGTAATTATTTCCCATTAGGATGACATATGGCATTTACCGTAATTATTTAGCCATTAAACTAACATGATGGCATAAACTGTAATTATTTGCCATTAGACTAGGATGATCGCATAAACTATAATTATTTATCATTAAACTAACATGATGACATAAACGGTAATTATTTTCCATTTAGACTAGCATGATGACATAATCAGTAATTATTTGCCATTAGACTAGGATGATGGCGCAATTGGTAATATATTGTTGGCTTAACTTAGTCAATAATAATTAAATAATCGAAATCATGCGCCAATATGATAGGGATGTCATGATGGCATTAACCGTAATTATGTCATTTAGACTAGGATGATGAAATAATCCGTAATTATGCAGATAATAAAAGTTTAAGATCTCTTCTGCGAAAAATACACCATATCGTAATGGACATAAAAATTTTGAAACATTATGCAGGATAATAAGCCAATTGCTATTTACAATCCGTTTTTTACTTTCATAATCCATATTTTAACATAAATGGACTGTTACATCCCTAATAAAAAACATAAATCCAAACAAATAAATCACGATGTATTTATAAAAACCCAAAATTTGATTGAAAAAGAAAAAACTAGATCTAGCATTCCACCGTGGTCCTCTTTTCTATGTTTCCACCAGTAAAATTCCAATCTTTACATGTAAATGTTGCTCTGGATTTAGTTGCTTGTGTAGGTTGATCATCCATCTTAATTCTTAACATTTTGTAATCAAACTAAGAATAAAAAATAGAAGAAATCAGAAGAAACCCTCCTATCTTTTTTGTCAAACTTCGGCTTCTATATATAAAATCGTTGTTTATGGAAGCTGAAATATAAGATTTTATCCCAATAAAGATATTAGCAGCGGTTGATAGATGGGACGAGTTGTTAGGAAACTGAAGTTTTATGGGCAGGATCAACTATCAAGTGATGATGATAAGTTTCTGTATTAGCAATGGTAAATCAGGAGAAAAATAGAACTGATATAAATGGGTTTTGGCAGAGTTGAAATTAGCACCTTAGTGTTTTTCGGCTCCCCGCTAAGCATGGGAGCGCAAGCATTCCTCGTGTTGATACTTTTTGTGTCCGTCTTCTTCTGCAAATAAAATGTTAAAATCACTATAACTGGTAATCACTTAGATGTAATAAAATATAGGACATCAAATCACCTGTGGTCTTTCTTGCTCTTCGTCCCGCTCTGCATCGCTAAGGGTTTTGAAGTCGTTCTTACAATTTGTTTTTTTGTGACCAAATACCTTACAGTTGCCACACCTTCTAAATCTACTCGACCCTCGTACTGTGCCAGAACCCTTTGATTTGACGTTTGCGGGGTCTTTAATATTTTCAAACTCATTGTTCTTGCTCGATTCTGGTACTCCGATATCAGTCCCTCCTATTTCTGTCAATTTTTCAGTAGTTTGTATCATATCAGCCTAACAAATTGTGAATGCCTCTACTGATTTTGCTCCCAGCCATATATGTAATGAACTACGATACTGTAGAATCTCATATCTGACAGTAAAACTCCCATAAATATCCAAAGTTTTCATATGCTCCATGAGTGTTGAGGATTTTGGATTCTTCGACATCCTCAACATCTCAAAGTTTGCAGGAATCTCTGTTATTCTTTCCTCCTTCAAGAAAAATATCATATGAGAGCATGGCATCCCTGTACTTGTAAATTTGGAGCAGCTACAGCTACACTAAATAATTCTTCGTCCGCAACAAAATCGACTTTCCAACTATATTGTCCCTTGTTGTACATCGTCATAATGTAAGTGCGTCTGTTTCCATGTTGCTCACAACTGTCCTTCCTACATAGAAGGAAAGCCCCCAACTCGTCTACAAATTTGCTGAACAATCGAGCGGCAATCATTTCAAAACTTTTGAATTGTTTGTATGTCATTGTGGGCATACCTCGATTGGAATGGTAATTCAATTTAAATTCTTCTTCCCTCATTGCTCTAGTCCATCGAAAATAATTGTTGAAAAAACTTGAAAAAATTGTTATATGGAGGTAAATACGTGCCAAGATATGAGTACAAACCTTCACACCTAGACGTGGTTGATATTCCTACAAAGAAGTGTGACCGCAAGTATGCATGGGTCCATTCCTTTCGTTTATCAAATAACTTCTCGACATCTTTGTTATTTTTCTACTGTATGATTTTTGGTGAGCGCTTTTCACTTCTCCTGAAACTCATCTTCCTCTAAATCAGCACTAATAAATTTGCGCATTCGTCGGATGAATACCCGATTGGATACTTTTAGTCTAATATTTTTCTTCAGATGCTACGAACAACGACGATGCGTGGCGTCTGGAAATACTTATTTGATGGCGCTCAACATTTCCTTGTCTCCATTGATGACAACAACATTAGGTATTTATAACTTGCCTTGGTTAATGTTTCCATGACTCATTTATAACTTGCAGCACTCTCATTCTCTAAAAGTGCACTTCCAAATTAATAAGTTAATACCTTCAGTACATAAAAAAGTAAACTAATTATTGAGAAACACAATAGAACTAAAAAAATGAAAAGCAAGAACACACTAATGACAACCAAAATCCATAAATGAAATCACCAAGATAACGGAACCACCTGCAATTCTGTTAAGCCCAGGAATTATTATGAAAATATACTAATGACAAAAAAAATTTAAATGGAAATGAATTGGTGAGAGATTTATTTAATTGGGTCTCATAAGGAAAGATAGCGTCTGTAGGGCGCAGGAGAAAAAAACAAATGAGATGTGTCAATATTTTTATATATAATATATAATTGGGCTAGTAGTAGGCAAAATGATAAGACAGAAAATCATATTTTTGAGAAAAATAATGAGTACCGTATGTTTGTATTTTTATCCAAAACCAAAATAACTAAACATACGAAATAGAATGACATGTGGCAAAGTGGAGTGAAACTCATTCATTCTCTAGCAAAAAGAAAGAAATAAAGTAACTATCACTAAGTAATTCATAAATGATAATGGAGCAACATTATTATGTGGCCGAGTGAATTGAGATTAATTAATTGGGCTCTGCAAGGTGAAGTTAGGATAAATATACGATGGGGTCTTAGTAGATCGTACGTACCTGAGAAGATGACGAGCGACACATTTTTATATACGTTCTGTCGAATGTCAGTAACTCTCCGAACAAATTAATATCGACAATACTCATGTTGTCTGCCCAAAATAGGTTTTGCAATCTATTGTCAAGACCCACGGTGAACTCCATGAAGAATTGCTTGTCATCATGTTTCCTCGATTCCATGTAAAGTAGTGCAGTTGATGCGTCACCTTTACAAATCCTATCTTTTGTCGGAAGCTTGTATGATAGATTGTATACATCTTTGCGTGTGTGTCTAACATTCTTGTGCCCACGGCCTATTGGAACGCGAGCTTAATCATTTCACATGTTTTCATTCAAGTATCTCTTCGCATCTCAAATCAAGCTGCTTTGGCTTCACTAATATGTCGATGTGATCTGATATATCTGCTCCTGTATTTTTTTTGCATGTTGTAAAAATCCTCATTGTCGGAGGCAGCCACATACCACTTCGAAGTGACTTTTTCTAATTTAACCCTTAACAAAGCCTTGCAATTACATCGTGTAACGACTCTCTCTTGCGTTGTTCTTTTCTAGGACGCCGTAACCCGTCACACTCATAAACAAAAGTCTGAGATATGATCATCTTCTCGTTTTCTCCATAATGAGGCTTATCCGTCCGTACACCAAACCCCTTTACCAGTGCAAACTCGTCGTTGTACCATTTATAAGCTTCATCGAGATTATTCCACGTAAGCTCCTTTACTTGTTCGTCCGTCATTTCTCGATTTTTCTCAAGTCCAGGCTATATGTCCTTAGGTAGATCAGTTGGGCTCTCATCGTCAGTAGTTGATAGATCATCATGATTGGATGTTGCATCTTCTTCGCTTGACAAAGTGATATCAGGTTGTGCGCTTTGCTCGATTGGATCTCCCATTCTATGGTATCTACTCTTATTAAAAGAAATTGAATTAATATAAATATTTTAACGACATCAAACTTTGTACCAAGTCTGTAGTTCACAGTATTGGTCTTTTTCATAAGTATGACAATTTTTTAAAAGCTTTTATTTTTATTTAGTATTTAAATCCAATATATTTTTTGTCAATTGTTTCATCTCCCTGGTGGGACTTTCGGTTGAAACTAAACTGTATTATCCATTTAGTTAAAATTAATTATCCATTGTTATTTATTTATTCAAATAAACCATCAAACCCCATTAATAATTTAAAATACAAAGCCTATTCTGAACGTTAACACATCAGATCAGATACACGTGGCAGGCCCTAGAGGCCCAAACTACAATACATCCAACTGAATTGGGTCACTTCAATATTGTGTCTATTTTTTGTTGTTTTTAAAATCCAGGAATAATGCAAATATAAAGAAGATTACTTGGATAAACATATGTTATTCGTCAAAATTATAAATTGGATACACGAGATATGAATAAACCATTATCAAATAAAGCTCGGCCCAGGCAATTGACCTGCTCAAACCACGAACCGTCAAGCAAGGCGGTTCGCGAAGCCAACAAACCTGGAACAATACAACCCACATGTATTTATGGAGTTATGGTAAGAAACCCACTCGACCCTGTCCAAAATAAATCCGAACCCGCCCAAGCCCATGGATCTGAAAAGGAAAGTTGGAGAAGGATAGAATCAGGTTTCACCATGAGTCATATCTAAGACTAGTTAGGAGGTTGCAGGAAGTATAGGCAGGAAGTACAGGTGGTGCCTTCGCTTGTAGCAGTCACTGATAACTTTGCTTTGTGCTTGATTGTTAGTCAGTCAAAGGGGTTTTGTCGTATCAAGATTTCATTTGACTTGAGACATGAACATTTTTATAGATAGTTGATCTCCCACTTAATTGACTGTCATTGCACAATTGATCTTCATACCAGCTCAACTAGTTCAAGACCATCATTGAGCTTTGATCACTTTTAGAATTCATAATCTGCTCTGACATGACTGATGGTTCATATATCACATAATAAAAAAGAAGGTAATCATAATAAAAATTACTTGATCATAGGATGTTACGATCTTCGTCTCATGCAATGTAGCCATGCAATTAACCGACACCTCCAGGTTGCAATAAATTTCTTCACGGTAGATTAATTCAGGCTCCCGACACTCTGGTTGACCTTTTTCTTGGGGAGTGTCGCGGCCTCCTTGCGCCATCTTCAGCTCTGTTCCTTAATAATATCTCATGCGAGGATAATGACACCGCCATATTGTTACATGTGAAGTGTTCAAACAAGAAAACTCAAGATGATACAAACTCAAACTCATACATGAAAGTAAATATCGAACTTCTATAACGAGCGATCATTTGTATGCCTTATAACTAGTTCAAACGGAGGAAACAAGAAGGCAAAGAACAATTGTGAACGTATCATTTGATACTTCCTTCGAAGCAATATTTCTCGATATCACCACGCAACTAAAGATTAAACACAACAATAATTCAAATCATAGATGATTAGGTCAAATGTTGAAACTTAAATGACAAGACTAAGGGTGGGTCTAGACAAGTGGATTTGTATTTGGTTTTGGAATTTGGTATTTGAAATACCAAATCTTAATGTTTGGATGAAAAATGTATTTGGTATTTGATTTTAAATGAAATACAAGGCCAAAATTCTTTGTAATTTAAAATGTAAAAAAAGTAGTTGATTTGAAATACAAGCCCATCACAGCTGCAACCTATCCAGTTTCACAGACGATGTTCAACGAGGGCTTGTGCTTTGCCGAGACATCTCTAACGAGCTTCTTGGTTGTTGTTTGGTTTTAGGAAGTTAGACTAGTGCTTTCACCGACTGCGGCGATCCCAATCGCTCGAGAGCTTCAGCGTCGATGATGGGAAGCATCCAGCTAATCAAAGCTAGTAGCTGCTCAAGTACTCCGACGGCAAATCCGTCGAACGCAGTTGTGAGGGCGGCGGCGGCTCCAGTGGAGACAATACACACGCGATTCCTCTCGATCTTGTTCCCCCAACTGTTAATCCTCTCGCTCTTGCTCCGATACCTTGGATCTCGCGGTAGAATCCTCCAACCGGAGGACGGCGGAGATTTGAGAGGAGGAAACAGGGACTCTGAGAGTAGCGATTCTCTCGTCGCGGAATCTGCGGTTATGAACGCACCAGTCTTGAATCATACGATGGAGGGAGTGATTGGGTACCAAATTGAAGCTGAGGAGAGTCAGTTTGGTGACTGGGCAAGTGAAATTGCTGCCCTTAAGCCAGGTCTCGATGTTGTCACGGTCGTAGGAGATGCCAGAGGACAATGTGATCGGATCGGGCAGAGGAAATGGGTCCGAACCACTACCGCATTCTCTTCTTTGAGCTGATGTTGAAGATGAGGCGAATATTCTTCCTTCTTCTTTCCGCCAATCCTTGAGTTATTCTTGTGCTTGTTGTTCCTGTCCAGATTGACAGCGATCCTTTTTCTTCTCCAAAACACCATTTGTTATTTTGCTCTTGTTTGTTGTTCTTTGTTTGTTGCGGTAAGCTATATTCTGTTTAGAATGGTGAATGATGATGTTTGAAGAGGGGAAGTGAGTTTCTTATGAAATTAACAGATGTGGGATGGTGGAAAATTCAATGACACATCGTTAAAAGGTGAAGAAGAAGGAAGACCGTGAAAATGGAGAAACAAGATGAGAAAGTTTCAACATTCCCATCTTTCATCACAATACTACCATTTCAAATCCAAGTTAAAAACAACACATCCAAACACTTGTATTTCAATTTTAATGAGATTTAAAATGCATGTATTTAAAATATAAAATACAAATTCACTTATCCAAACTCACCCTAAGAAATTCAGAGAGATTAGAGAATATTTGTTATGTTGAATAATTTTGACATGCTTTTATATATGTCGATGCCCAACTAACTAACTAACTAATTGAAATCCCGATTCTACTATGGTCAAATTATCATCCCCAAACGTGCTGTAAATCACTGGAATGTGGAGTTGAACTCCTAACTCTCATGTAACCAAAAGATATGGTTTTGAGAAATGGATGAACCGACCGTCCGAGTTTATTATTAGCCGTTGAACTGAGATGATAAGTTGAGTGTTGCTTTTCAACAAGCAACAGAAACACACCGATTCGACGTACATAAGCCAACATTCATCTAACATGAAGCACCAAATCATTCTTATAGGGAGAGGAAGTTACACTTAGTTTATTGTATATGTAATTAGTTTATTCGCTTGTGTATCCAACTTATAATTTTGATATGAGTAGTCTTCTTATAATGATCTTGTTAAGTTGGTGTCATTAGATCTTGTCTCATTTTTTAAATACGCTAGGATGGTATTGTACCCGGATTTTAAAAACAACAGAAAACTAGATACAATATTGAAGTGGGCCACTTCAAATAGTTGGGGCCACAAAGGACTTGCCACGTGTATTCGATGTATTACTTAAAGTACACAATGAGCTTTGACTTTTAAATTATTAATTATTAATGGGGCAAACTCAAAGTCCACTAAATCTACCGTCTAACAACCTACTTGTCAATGGAGAGATTTATGATCACATGATCTGGCATCACTACTCCACCAAATTTAATAGACGTTGGAATCAGTTTTAGTTTATAAATAAATAGACGGACGAATACAGTGAGTAGTAACATACAAATTAAATCATTTTTTGTTTCCTTTATCCATGGAGCTGTACAAAAATATGTCCAATGTGATACATCAGCTATTCAACATACATAGAAATATTTCTATGTTAGCATTAATAGTGGAGGAACATAAGGATGATAAGGAGACTACAAATGTGGCCAACGATGATTCAATCCCTACCAAGCACACGATCTGTCCCAATGTATTGCCAGATGAGAACAAAATTACTCTTGAAAAGATAGATTGTATGTTTTTGCTTGGTAGGGGTGTTTTTAGCATGTTGCCGTTTCGGCTTTCATTGGGTTTTCACTTGACTTGATAAATACTCCTTCGCTTTTGCAGACAATCCAAACATATCAATCATTAAACACTTCATTGAAGTAAGTGGAAGACGGTGTCAAATGGGGTTGGTGATGACGATACAAACACGACTACAGTCAATCTCCAATTTAGGAATTGATAGGCCATCTTCCATTCAAGCTCAACAAACTACGAATTCTGGAACTCCAAATTTTAGTTTCGCAAGAAGGTGATGATTTCCAACGTCTTTTACATATTTAGTTGTCCCAATTATACTCCTAATTTACTTGTTATATATCTTCACTATTTTTTACTATAGGTATAACAATTCTTTTCATATGTACCATATCCAATCCTTTACGGAGTTGAGCAACTAGCGGTAGCGTGTTATGTTTTACTCAAAGAGCCGTGTGATGAAGTAATCAGAGACCATTTTGGGTTTCCATGCGACCGCCAATCACTACAAACTCTACTTCATAATGATACATGTGTATCTGATCACGTATATCGCTCTTCCTCTCCTTATTTGTTACTTCATTTCAACAAAGCATATTTTTTAAAATAATAGCGACTTCTGACATATATTGATTGGTATTATGTATAATTTGAAGGTAATAACTGTTGTCGCTGCCCAACTTGCGCTATCGGAGTTTGGTGGAAAAACAATAAAGAGATGGTACCTACCCGCATAATTCCCTTAAATTATATATTATATATGCACATGCTCAATATCGTAACAATTATATGTCCCTTGTAAATGCTGAGATACATTCTTATATGAGGTGTAGTCCTAAAGATATTATGAAAAAATGTCGATACAACTTTTTGGGTAATGCTTACAAATGTGAGAAGGTGAGTAAGTCCTTAATTGCATGCTAGTTTTATGATATGCTATATGTTTAACCCTTTGGATTCATGCTTGCCAATTCTCTTTGCATTAGATCTGCTTGTCAAAGCAGGACGATGATTATTATTGGTGCTTAGTCCTTGTTAGAATAAAAGAAAGAAAAGTTCAAATGATGGATCCTGTGTCTGAATCCAATAGAAACGAATGGTGAGTGATGAGACCACAAATCCCTTTTCGTCATTTGTAATTATTTCACTGTTTCGTTAATGTGTAATTAAGGAACCGTGTAATTAATGTTTATATCATATATATATATATATATATATATATAGTTGGTATTCCTATCCGAACTTATATATGAATTCAGCTCAATCGATGATACATACTATGAGGTCCCTGATTTCAACAATTTTATGATTGACATATCAATCAAAGCTCAAACGGTTTGGCACATGTAAATACTACTCATAGTGTTAGTTATATTGTGCGTATCAAACATGATGTTTTACTTATAGTTTATATGTCTCATAGGTATGATTGCGGGGTGCTGGCTTGTGAATGGATGAAAAGGAAATATATTTTTGGCTTCGATGGCACATTAGTAAGACTTAAGAGCATTAATAACATATTGTTTTTATGTGAAGTTTAAAGTATTAGATTGGTGTTATGAAACTAAGAACAAAAGAGAACAAGAACATGGGAGGAGAAGTACTTTCTTATTGAGGTGTGAAAATGGTACAAGAGAGAGCACTATTTATAGGCTCTAAAATTCATAACCTATACATCACTAGTATAACTACACTTAAATAGGATATTCATTTTCATGTTCAATGTATAGAAGTTACAAAGGTAGGAGTTACAAATGGGCATTCATATACATAATTATAATATTCATAACACTCCCCCTTGAATGACCATTAGTTAAAAATATTCATTATTCTTCGAATACGCTTTTGATACTTGCCTCATTAAAAACCTTACAAGGAAAACCCAATGGGAAAAACCATAGTTAAGGAAAAAAAGAGTGCAGTGCGTATTGACTCCCCCTCATCATGAAATCAATTAAGATCCTTCATTCGTCGAACTATAATTGTTGTAATAACTTCTCCAAAATTGATGTATGGAGAGCCTTGGTGATTAAATTAACCAAATTATCGTTTAAGCGCACTTGTTTATAGAGTATGTCAACTCATGAAAATATTCTTCCAACTCATTGGAGTTTTTGAATCTAATGTATGCATGTAATATGATCAATGGTCATACATAATCAATATTTATAATACGCTCCCCTTGGATGACCATTTGATGAAAATATGCCTCATTAAAACCTTACTAGAAAAACCCTATGGGATAAAAACCTAGTGAAGGAAAAAGAGTATATAATCATCACATCACGTTGCAACATTTTCTTGCAACTCAAGGATATATGCAAAAGAAATATCATGCATGATTTATAGGATCAGATCTTGAAATGGTAGTGTAGCTTTATAAGTTGGTTGCACAGCCCACCAAGTGGTAAAATTATCACATGAGACCAATTCATGGTCAACCAACACAAATATGACCAAGATTACTACTTCAAAACCGAGTACATCTTGTGTTTTAATAAAGGTCGATTAAACTCGACATAGAGTCACATAGTGATCTGACTACCATCCGAGCACCGATAGCCATGTCATATCCATATAACTTTTTGTTGGATATAATTAGTATATCATTGATGATATACGAAAATCATGTTCGAGAGAGATGCACGGTTAGCAAGTTAGTGGTAATCTTCCACATCTTCCATCTCGAACTCTAGCTAATCAATATTTGATTGCTTTGAGAAACTCTTTAGGAGTCTCAATAAAGTGTATGTCATCTATGTAACAAAAGATGATCACATCCAATTATGTCAAAATAAATGAAACACATTTTAAAATATAAAATTAAATTAAGAAAATTTTGGTAAGAATTTTGAAACCATAAAATATGACAAAGATGATTTTTTCAAAAAATCAACTTGAAATGAAGAAGAAATTATATGCATAAAGAAATGTATGATATGCTAAATGTATCATGTCTCGCAATCTTTCAATTCATATGACGTCAATTGGATATAATTGAATATCGTTCACGCGAACTTGAATTGTTTGCTTATAGCAAAATAAATCCTCGAGGGAATTTCATATACACATGTGTATTCTAATTATGAAAACCATACATATAGGTTGCAAGGATATCCATTAGGGGCAAACTCTTTCCCTTCATAAATTGCCAGACTAATCGAATAATGAAAAGTAATTGCAACCACCACATGAGAATATATTTTCTTATAATTAAAATATTATAGGTTTGTTGGATAGAACCTTTCAAAATGAGATGTCTCATAAGACTTATAATGACATAAACATGTGTCTCATTTGCTTGGCATCTTCATATAAAGACTTTATCTCTTAAAACTTTTCATTTTTCTTGGGAATTTAGTTTTGCCTCAATTGAAAAATTTTCAGCCAATCATTTCTTTCTTTGCATGCATTTTGGCTCATGATCCTCATTTTCAACTATCATATTTAGCATTGCACTATACGCAAAAATTTCGTCGACGTTGACTTCATTGGGGTTCCAATATTTTCCATCCAAGATATAGATAATTGAGATATATATTCATATCTTTCAGGTACACGAGACTCTTCTTGAGCACATTATTTGTTTCTCTTGGTGGTGTTTGCTTAAATAATCTTAACCTCAATTTGACCATCCGGATCTATAGCTCCATTTCACTTTTGAGGAAATTTTTTCTTTGGAATCGTGTGGTCTACCATGCTTTATACGGGTTTTAGACTCAGTTGTGATGTTAGATTGCCCAATGTCAACATCATTTTCACTAGAGCATTGCGAGTTGGCACATGAGAGTTTTACTCTGTTTGGGTCAGTAAAGTGTCTGGCAAATGATGAATTATATATTTTTTGAACTTCACGTTCACATTGTTTAGTGCGAGGATCAAAATGATATGATGATTATTCATCTAATCTCTGTGCCAACCTTTGATTTTCTTCACATAATGTTGAGAATTATGATTGTATGAATGATAAACCTCCAAACGAGTCATCAAAATTTCATGACAACGATGTAAATATTTTACCATCGATGAACTTGTAATCAACATAATTTCCAAATCATCATTGAGAACTCATCCTAATAAATTATGGTGGAGCAATTTATCACATCCATATATCCAATGATGGGAAGTATAAGGTTTTGACCCAAAAACCACATATAATGGAGGAATTCATAATAATTTCTTGGCGTAATGCGAATTTGTGTTGTTCATGTAAATGACATGTTCACAATAATATAAATGGAAAATGTTTGTCTCAATGACACATTTTTCGTTAGTGGATAATCATGAAAATATGCTCATAACCAAAATGGTTGAACTAGCAATCTCGCAAATTCTAGTTTGCTTTCATATATACATGTGACCGTCTAGTTGATACATCAATTAAAATAATTGATCCACATGTTGAGTGTATGGATCCACACACATCACCCTTTGTTTTGTTGTTTGTATAAGATAAATTATCTTACTTTAGTTGATTATTATCCAAACAATCAACTCTATTTAAGAATAAGCAACCCAAAAATGAGTTATGTTGTGTTGGAGATTCACCCAACAATGGGTAACGGAAAGGTGAAAATGCTTTCCTAGAAACGAAACCTTGTTGACGAACGAGAAAATCGTTCGTGTTCCCGGGAAGTAGGAGAGTCACAAGGACTACTTAAATCCCTATAACCTTAAGAATCATTTCTTTAGAATACCCAAGTTGAGAACTCGTGCACAACATTATCCATAGAGGTACTTATCGATTCACATTATGATTGAACCGGGATGGTCACACCGGTTATGTCAGATAATACTTGTCATGACGAGTAAACTTATAGTGTATATTGATATGTATCTCAATCATGATCACATATGTCTGGTACAAATTGGAGGACAACATTTAATAGTTTCATGGTCATATACCACATTATCGTTCCTCTCCCTTGTGATCATCAATATATAAATCAAAAGGATCTTGTTCCTTCTTGAATAATGCAATAGCTCTACTAAAGCTTCGAGTGATTTTGTACTACTCGTTATATGGTGCACTATCGATGAGTTATATATCACAATGTATTATGTCGTTTCTCATCATGGCAATACTCATTTTGCAAGAGAATGATGAATAGCGCAAATGATAAATAGAGATACTCCATCATAGTCGTCTTAACATCCATGTCACCAATTATGGGATGAATAATCTTCACGATATAAATGTACAACCACCAAGGAAAAGGTTCCATATAGAAACAACAATAATAACTTGTTCCATGTGCTAAAAAAAATGTAACAAATAAGTCTTTGCACATTTGATGGCTTATGAAGCAATATCATTTGTATATGATCATCAAAATAAAATTGATGGATGTATCCCCTTTTATGTGATTGAAATTGTTCAACATGAATTTACAACTCTCTTTCATATAAAAGATGTATTTCTCAAAATTCATGACCATACCAAATAATAGATCTTTTCCTCCACAATCGTGTATTGGTGTTTACACTTGTGGGAATGTATGTATGTATATATTTGTCACTTTGTGGATATATGAATATAATAATTCACTTCATGGAGTGATATGGTGTCTCATTGGACCACCAAACATTTGAGACATATAAGATATTCGATCTTTTCCTTGGAATATTTGTCTCTTGGTACTTTAATCGTATCACACTTTAAGAAAATTTGCCACTTGAGGTGGTCATACATGGCTTTGACATTACGCCACAAGATACATGAGTCGTTGCTCATTTTTGTCAACCATTCATGAAGATTATGGCGAATAAGATTAAAGCTATGGCTTTATCTTGAGAAGATGTTTTATTATCGTGTTTGATGGTTTCACGAATACCATTATAAATGAATTTTAGCTTCCAATGCCAATGAATGGTGAAGCTTGCCCGAAATATGGAGGGGCTCAAATTATAAAATATTCAATATATTATAAGAAATAAATAAAATATCATTAACTTGATAATAAACTCATATAAAATTAGTAATAAACCATTAACTAATAATAAGTATAACGGCTATTTGATAACATAAATATCAATATAATATAGCCATAAATTTGAAAAGTCACAACAAGTGAATAATTATGATTGTAAGGAAGAAAATGTTAACTCATATTAAAAAAAATATAGTAAGGTCATAAATTTAATAATAAGGTCATATAAAGAAAATAAAAACATAAAGCGTACAATAAAGTAGAAATCAATGAAGAATTATTCGGCCATACTATTCAAATCGTAAGCAACCCATAAATAGGAAATTAAATTATATTAAACTAGTAGTAATGTAAGTGATTGATGTGCATGATGATAAAGAACAATGACTCCGATTGTTGAAAATAAGTATGAGAAATATTATAGAAAAATGAACAATAACGCCAGCATGTATTATGCAAATTTCATGCACCCGAAAGTAAACTGCAACCCACGCATATACCAAATAGGCAAATAATAAATTTTCAAAACGCGAGTATCATGAGTGTAAATCTCATTAGACATATCGTGGGCATCAAGAGCATAAATCTCATTGGCCATATCACGGGCATCAAAAGCGTAAATCTTACTAGCCATATGGCGGGCGGAATTGTATTGTTCCGCGTGCACCGCTTATCTCACGATTAAAAGTAATCTCTCATTGTATGATTACAAGAGATTGCTCGACGGCGAAACTTCGTGCCGATAACGTGTTATCAAACTAAGAACAAAAGAGAACAAGAACATGGGAGGAGAAGTACTTTCTTATTGAGGTGTGAAAATGGTACAAGAGAGAGCACTATTTATAGGCTCTAGAATTCATAACCTATACATCACTAGTATAACTACACTTAAATAGGATATTCATTTTCATGTTCAATGTATAGAAGTTACAAAGGTAGGAGTTACAAATGGGCATTCATATACATAATTATAATATTCATAACAATTGGTACTTTATTGGTAAGAGCATTAATATATTGTCGTTCCATGCAGAACTGGATTCGAAGGATACAAACAGCCGTTGGCCTAGTCATTCATGAGATGAATACCAAAAAGAAAGAAATAAAAAAGAAGAAGGTGGGTGATAAGATGTCAATCTACACTGCAATTATGAGGCTCATGTGAAAAATGGTGATCCTACGTCCTTAGATGAGAGTTACAAGAAAAGGGAAGACATATCTCAAACGAGGCCTTGTCTAAGTAGATATATAATACTTAATAGTTGCCTATTTGTTTGAGATTGCATATTGTTCTATTGTTTATGTACTTGTGAGTACAGCTATTTGCTTTTGTGTTTTAGGGGTTAAGCAGCTATTTCTTTTTATTTTTAGATGTATGAGATTTTTCCGTTTCGTTTTTTTAGGTTACACACTTACACTATTTTAGTACCATTAATAGACTGAGTCGGTGTTCTTAATATAATGCGTAGAGTTCTTAAATATACAGAAAATGTGTAGTAAATATGGACAATCAAGATCATATTAACCGTAGCAGCGTATGAGTTACAGTTAGCTTGTAGCGATCAGATCTATTAATTGTCAAACAACCGACTTAAATAATTTCATTAGATTCCCGGCTTCATTAAATCTGAAATTGTGTAAAATCTCTTTTTTTCTCACCGATGCCTCCCTCATCATTACATCCATTAAAAGTTTTCTTTTCTTTCACTTTTGAAATAAAATAGAATGAAAGTGGAATTATATAAAATTCTGTTGATAAAAATAAGGATTTTGTTATGAAGAATATATGTGATAAATGTCCATTATTCAATGTAATTCAACATTATTCATAGTCCCATTTATATACTCATTTATGTGCTCATTCATGTACCTATTCATATATGTAATAATGTTAGAATTCTATAAGATTGTTCCTCACCTATAAATAGATATTCATCTTGTACCAATAGTGAATGAATAAGAAAGTTATATTTCCCTCTCTTTTGTGTCTCTTCTTTTTCATTGTTCTTTGTAGTCATATTTTTGATCCATTAGTTTCTTAACACGTTATCAGCACGAACCTCTAGCCTCTCACAGATTCGCAAAAATTCACAAAGATTGCTTCAAGCTATATCCTAATTTCTATTACGTTCAAAGTTATGTTTTTTTTATCAGCCCCTTTTTTTATTTCATTTCATACGATTTTTGGCTGATGATTTTGACTCACAGTTTCTACTCTCTGATAGAGAGTTCAGAGTTGGGTGTCATATATCTGTCTTTATTGCTTGAATATTTTCAAAGCTCGTCAATTTTTTTATATACGTCCTATTGAAAGGGTTTTTTTTGTTTTCTAAATCATTCTGTTTGTACTATTATTACTAAATGATGAAATTTATTTTCTGTTTAGCTATCATTATTTTGTTAGACATTACCACTTTATGATTATAAAAAGAAATATGATGTTAGTTATTGTTTTACAATTCTTTCTCAGTTCATATATTACCGTTACATATGTTCAGCGTTAATTCATAGTTTATTATTATCTTTATATAGTTTCATTATATTTCATATACATGTGCTTTAATTCAATTTATTTATTTTTATAGTATGCCGAATATTTTGACATTCGAGTTTGTAATTCTCGATGTTTTGAGTAAGAATTACCTATTCATGGATATTAGATGTTGAAATCCACTTAATGTCCTCGGCAAAATCATCAATGATGACGCTACATATTTGATTTTAGTCGCCATTATCTCAAAGAAAGGCTGAGAAATGACTATGATAAGTGTCATGAGATACAAGTTAAAGAAAGGACAAAGCTATAAAGCTATATTATATGTCACAAATATTTAAGTTTAAAGAGACAAAATATCATTCTTTGAAGTGAATGATTGTACTCATAAAACCCATATATGGTTGAATGTCCGACGAGACACATATGTTGGGAAATGGGCTATGTCAATGTTAGAAACCCAACAAGACACAATATCAAGTTCATGGTTATAATCATATGTCCCAAAGGGACCAAATACATATATTCCCACAAGTGAGCACACTTATATATTATATATTATGGTTGAGAAGACCTATTATTTTGATAGTCATGAGAAAGAAATTTGAGAAATATATTTTTCCCATGAAAAGGAGTATCCTCAAATTTGTACTACACATATGTTATTGTGATTGAGTTACATATATATATATATATGTAAACTAGAAGTTTACTCGTCCTGGAAATTATTTTTTTTGGCATAACCGGTGTGACCATCCCGGTTCAATCATAATGCGAATCAATAAGTACATCTATGGTCAATGTTGTGGACAGAGTTCTCAACTTGGGTATTCTAAAGAAATGATTCCTAAGGTTATAGTGATTTAAGTAGTCCTTGTGACTCCCCTACTTCATGGGAACACGAACGATTTTCTGTTCTGTCAACAAGGTTTCATTTCTAGGAAAGCATTTTCACCTTTCCGTTACCCATTGTTGGGTGAATCTCCAACAGAACATAACTCATTTTTGGGTTGCTTATTCTTAAATAGAGTTGATTGTTTGGATAATCATCAACTAAAGTAAGATAATTTATCTTACACACAACAAAACAAGGGTGATATTTGTTGATTCATACACCCAACATGTGGATCAATTATTTTAATTGATGTATCAACTAGAAGGTCACATGTATATATGAAAGCAAACTAGAATTTGCAAGATTACTAGCTCAACTATTTTGGTTATGAGTATATTTTCATGATTATCCAATAACGAAAATGCGTCATTGAGAACCAATATATTATTGTGAACATGTCATTTACATGCACAATACAAATTCGCATTACACTAAGAAATTATCATGAATTCCTCCATTATATTTGGGTTATGGGCCCAAACCACACATTGCCCATCAATGCATATATGGATATACACATCCGAATTGCTCCACCGCATTTTATTATGATGGGTTCTCACCGAAGATTGAGAAATTATTTTGATTACAAGTTCATCGATGGTAAAATATCACATCATTGTCAGGAGAATTTGATGACTCGTTGGAGGTCTATATTTAAACTTCCCAACATTAGGGGGGAGAAACCAAAGGTTGGCCAAGAAATTAGATGAATGATTATCATTTCGATCCTCGCACTACAAAAAAAATATGAACTTGAAAGTTCAAAAGTATAATTCATTACTAAAGTTGAATTCATCAACTACCAGACGCCTTTAACGACCCAAATAGAGTAAAACACTCATCAGCCAACTACAAATGTTCCAATAAATATGATGCCGATATGGGGAATCTTTTATTACAAATGTGTCTAAAACATGCATGACACATGATAGACGACTCGGTTCCAAAGAAACAAATCCTCAAAAGTGGAATGGAGCTATATATCAAGATGGTCAAATTGAGGTTAAGATTATTTAAACAAAGCCACCAAGAGAAACAAATAATATGCTCAAGAAGAGTCTCAGGTACCTGAAAGATATGAATATATATCTCAATTAATAATATCTTGGATGGAAAATATTGGAACCACAATGAAGTCAACGTCGACGAAATTTTTGCGTATAGTGCAACACTAAATATGATAGTTGAAAATGAGGATCATTAGCCAAAATGCATGCAAAGATATAAATGATTGGTTGAAAAATTTCAATTTGAGGCAAATTCAAATTCCAAAGAGAAATGAAAAGTTTTAAGACATTAAGTCTTTATACATTGAGATGTAAAGTCTAATATGAGAACTTATGAAACATCTCATTTTTGAAAGGTTTTGTACAACAAACCTATAATATATTGATTATGAGAAAATATACTCTCATATGGTGGATGCAACTACTTTTCATTATTTGATTAGTCTGACAATATGTGACGAGACTGAGTTTGCCTCTAATATATGTCATTGCAACCTATATGTACGGTTTACATGAACGAATACACATGTGTATATGAAATTCCCTCGAGAATTCATTTTGCTACAAGCAAACAATTCAAGTTCACATGAATAATATTCAATTACATCCAATTGATGTCATATGGATTGAAAGATTGAGAGAAGTGATACATTTAGCATATTAAATATTTATCTATGCATATAATTTGTTTTTTTCCCTCCTTTTTAAGTTGAATTTTGGAAACTCATCTTTAACATATTTTATGATTTTGAGATTGTTTTCGTACCAAAAAAATTCTCACTTTTATTTTATATTTACAATGTATTTATTTTATTTGTCAGACTTTAAATGTCTTCATCATTTTTTTTGTTTCATAGATGACAAATATTTTATTGAGACTCATGAAGAGTTTCTGAAAGCAATCAAGTATTTGATTAGCTAGAGAGTTTGAGATGTGGAAAGATAAATCTTACCACTAACTTGCAAATTGTGCATCCCTCAAACATGACTCGTGTATATCATCAATGATATACTAATAATACCCATCAAACATTTATATGGATATATTATGGCTATAAGAGTCTTGATGGTGGTAAGATCACTATATATGCTTATATGTCGATTTTAATCGATCTTTATAACGAAATGAAAACTACTACGTGGTTTTGGAATATAAATACATGTTGGCGATGAACAATAAATTGATTGTATATAATGCCACTATATGTGGTTTGTGAAATAGGCTTATAACACCACATCGCCATTCACAGATGTGATCCTATAGATATATTATATGGATATATTATGGCTATAAGAGTCTTGATGGTGGTAAGATCACTATATGTGCTTATATGTCGATTTTAATCGATCTTTATAACGAAATGAAAACTACTACGTGATTTTGGAATATAAATACATGTTGGCGGTGAACAATAAATTGATTGTATATAATGCCACTATATGTGGTTTGTGAAATAGGCTTATAACACCACATCGCCATTCACAGATGTGATCCTATAGATGATACATGAAATATATAATGCAAATATCCTCAAGTTGGTAGAAGATTGCGTTAGTAAAACTATGCTTAACCAACTATGCTTAACCAATTTATTTGTTTAGCGTTAAACGCAAGACAATGGTGAAATAAGTGTGCAAACCAACAATCAAGTGAACAATCGTTCAAGATTTGTTCAGCATGTCACTCTTGACAACAATGGACATTGATGTCGTCATGAGGAGGAGTATATATATGCACTGCACTGATTTCGTCATGAGGGGGAGTATATACACACTGCACTCTTTATCCCTTAATCATGGTTTTTCCCATTGGGTTTTCCTGATAAGGTTTTTAACGAGGCAGACTTAAACAGCGTCATATGATGGTTATGTACTCTTTTCTTTAACTGGGTTTTATCCCATAGGGTTTTTCCGAGTATGGGTTAATGATCCACATTCTCATCTAATAGTCATCCAAGGGGGAGTGTTATGTAAATATTGATTATGAATGACCATTGATCATATTATATGCATAAACTCCAAAGAGGGGGAATAATATTTTCATGAATTCAAATCATCGTGAAACAAGTGCGCTCAAGTCATAACTTGACTAATATTCATTCATGCTTTATATTTCATATTGATTAAGATGTCTCTATCACTATCAGACAAATTGAAATATATTATACCACCATAAATCTTACATAGCGCTGAACAAATCTCTAGCCGATCGTTGTTTGTCTAAATTTCCCATCTTATTTGGGCGAGCCACATTATTTTTCCCCTTGCATAATTTTCGAATCCAATTACCAAGTTTAATGCAAAATGCATCCTCGCGAATTGACCAAAACCAACATTGGATCCATTTTTATTATTTGCGTTAATAATCCATAAGTACACACACAATCCACAAATATCCCTGATAACAGGAACATTAGAAGTGAACAACAAATAATAAGATTAAATCATGGAACATATAGCTTACTAAATTATGTTAAAGACTAGAAGTATGCGTCTTAGCCATCCATTTGTTGCGGAACTTTGGGAACTTCTACTTTACAAGCATTTATGTTCCCTGCATCTTGATGAAACCCCTTTTCGTTATAAATTTTCCCGAATACTTCAGTCATAATCTCCATCGGTATGAAAAAAATTTAAAAAATGAAATTTACAATCTGTCAACGACAAATGAAAAAAAATTTGATAAATTTTAAACTTACCATTTTTATAATAGCAGCATATCAAATTTCATATCTTGACGATATAGACTTTGAGTCCACCAAATGGAGTTTTTTTCTTTGAGTAGAATAATGGCAAGGTACCAATGTTGGCTATTGCCGTTAATTGGTACAAACACCTATATTTATTTACATAAAAGTGAATGGTATGAAAGATTAATAAAAACTTAATGAACACAATAAAGGAGATCAAAATCAATTTTCTAAAGGTGAAATACCTACCTTTTTGCATTTGTGAGCATTGTGTAAGAAGTTCAACAAGTGATTATAGTTTATCTAATGCACGGTTTATACACCCACAACCACATTTGACTTACGGAACACAACAAAGCCCATTACCATATGGTAGTTGTCCCACCCATATGGATAAACCAATGATGTGGGTGATGCTGCACCTGGAACTAACAGCAAAATATGGCGAATCGGGCTAAATGGTCCCTTACGTATCTAGCGGGTTCATTTTAGTCCCTTTCGTATCGATTGCAACAAAAATGTCCCTCTCGTTTGCTGAAATAACAACTAAGTCTGAATTTGGCCTTCCGTCTAAACGGACGTTATTTTGGTCGACGTGGCAGAGCTGAGTTAGCAACATTGGTCAACATGGCACTTTATACCACTTACCTAGTGGTTCCCCCACTTAAACCGAATAAACTACCTAAATTCGTCCACCAAAATTGAAGAAAAAATAAGGATTTTGGTAGACTTTTCATATACCCTGACAATTCCATAATTAGACTGCTAGGTAAGTGGTATAAAGTGCCACGTGGACCGATGTTGCCGACGGGCCAATCCTCGCTCAAATAATTCCTTATATGGATGATCCGATTTGCGAAACGAGCCGTCTGGTAGCAGCTCGTAGCCAAGGCTGCATTATACCCTCATCACAACTTCACATAAACCAACTTCACAACTACATTATACCATGTGCCCTCCATTGGAGCTTCATCTCAAGATTCTTGGCCATGATCTTGGTTTTGCGGACCCTTGATCTACCCTGTTTTTCTCCTTTCTTGGGTGGCTTGAGATTGGGTCTCGGTTGGTGTTTTGGCGTCGAATCTGGCCACTTTCTCTTTTGTTGCTGTTTTTTGTTTTTCTCTGCATGTTTGTAGGCTTCTGTGTTCTAGGCAATGACCCTTTTGTGCTTGTCATATATGTTATAAAATTGCTCACTATTGCATCAAAATGATTGAATTAACATTAATGAGAAATTAGATAAAATGCAAGGATTATAATTTTAAAAAGATTAATTAGAATCACTTAATATAAATTTACAAAAGACAACGAATTATGATAGAATGATGGATGGAGTTATGGTGTTGAAGAACAAAATGTAATTTACAAAATATGGTGCTTTGCAAGTATATTGATTATGTTAGAATGATCGTAAAATAATTTTCCAAGCGTCAAGATAAAATATATCATGCATTCATGTTTATATAAATTAAATAGAGTGATATTTCAGGAATTTTATTTGTCATTGATTTTAATTTGCAAAATCAAACGGTTATTGACCATTTAGATCTTATCCTAAAAATGAAGGGTTAAGTTGAGTCCACACAGGCGGGAGTATGATAGTTGTTTCCATATATATATATATATATATATATATATATATATATATATATATATATTCCCTTTTATTTCTCTTTATTTCAAAGGGGTGGCCTTGGTAGTCGATATATAGAATCAGGGATCACTCTAGCTTACGCTGATCCTGAATGGTATGGCATATCACCTCTCTTAAGAAGGTAAATGGCGGCCTTGGTAGCAAAAGGATTAAAACTGATTCCCCTTGACATCCCACAAGGATGGGACATAAGGCTTCAAATATTTACCATTGATAAGACGTTCATGTAACTCCCCATCTAGATCTTTGAATAAGTACGGTTCGTTAGGTTGAGTACCATGGACGATGAAGGGTCCAAGCCAATTAGGAGACCATTTACCAAACTTGGGATCCTTGTCTCCAATAGGTAAATGAAGTTTCCACACCAACTCTCGTTCGTCACATGACTTATGCTTAACTCTTTTATTGTAAGCTCGAGCAACCCTATCTTTCTATACTTTCATATTATTTAGTGATTTGAGCTGGACCTCATCAAGGTCCACCAATTTCAACACCATTGACTAATAATAAAATGAAGGAACCAACTCATGTTGGTGCATGTACCGTAAAGATTTAAGGGTCACTTCTACTAGCAAGAAAGCTTCATGCCCATAAGTCAAAGCAGACGGAGTCACCTTGGTGCTACTTTGTGGCAACATCCTATATTCCCATAAAGCTTCAGATAATAGAATGTGCCACTCTATAGGGTTGTCTTCTATCATCTTAGACACTATCCCCTTCACTACTTTATGAGAGGCCTCACCTTGCCCGTTGGCTTGGGCATAGTATGGGGTAGAATATATTATCTTGATACCGTACTCCTCAACAAAGGCCACTACTTGGTCTCCTGTAAAAACTATCCCTTGGTCTGCTATTATAGTGGCTGGTAAACCAAATCGATGAATCATATTCTCCTTGATGAAGGTAATCACTTTTCATTGGTTTACAACGTTCATTGGCTTGGCTTCTACCCACTTGGTAAAATAATCGGTTCCCAATATGATTACTATATGTTGTTTAGAAGATGGTGGATAAATCTTTTCGATCAAGTCCATTGCCATCCAAAGAAAGGTCGTGGCTTGATGATGAATCATATTCTCCTTGATGAAGGTAAATAGATGTTGGAGTTACCTGGAATCATGATGATCATATGAAACTGAATGCGGAAACTGTTGGACGATCGATAACCAGACGATACTACTACAAACACGAACCGGGAGGTTCAATAGCCTTCCTCAACCAAGCCACCTTAGATTCACTCACGGGAAGCCTCACAAACTCAAGATGGGGAGAACATGTGTATATGTTGTCTTGGTGTATTAAGGACCACAACCTCAAGCTTCTTTATATACACTTCACTATAAGCTCCCATAAAACCTATATGCGTATTGGTTTCCTCTAATTTAGTCCATAATTGGGTTTGAGTAGTCATGGGCTTCATGTCATGATCACTTGTAGACATCCCATACGAAATAATAGTTAAGGTAGTAGGATGTGAATGTGAAGCCCACTTAATTAGGAAATGATTTTCCTAACAAGATATGCCATTAAAGGGATTCGCCAATCGTTGGCGTCTTCCCCGGCTATGGTAAACATTGACTCCTTGCTTTAGACGTTCACGTAGCGGATTAAGTGTACAAACATGAATTTGTTCTCCTTTTGCATGGCCAAATTCCCTAAGCCGTAGGCTAGTTGTGCTAAATAATTGGTGTTGCCCATTCGCCCGTTGACGCGTCGAGTTAACCAGGAAGAAAAGTTCAAATTTCGGGCGGATCGGGCCGGATATCCTAATGGGTTTTCTAAAATGCCAAGTCTACCCAAAAGACTATAACTTTTGGCACTTATTAACTATCCTATATTTTATTAAGAGAAAGTTTTAAAGATTTTCATTTATTTATTATTATCATTATTGTTATTATTTTAAGGGTTTTAGAGCGATTAAGGAGATTAGAAAAATATTTTAAAATTTCTTGATGATTATTCGAAAGGGTTTGAGAATTAGGATTTGAATTCTAGACCTAAGTGTTCTTAGTTTGGACATTAACCGACTGGGCTGAATGGATTTCTCATGTCAGTGCACTGAGCTCCCGGAATTAACTCTTGCTGAATTACGCGACACGGGTCAAGGCCCTTACCCGAAGCCTTATCGATTCTCCCCACCGAACCAGCTCTGCAAGTCCATACTTCGGTAGAATCCGGGCCGACCCGGCCCAGAATTCGTTAGTCCTAACTCTTTACTCGCAAGGCATCCTCGTGGCCGTCGCTGCCTCTCTGCTTAGCTCGAAATTTCTCTATTCTCTCTGAACCCTAGGCCACCGCCGCCACCGGGAACCCTCCTCTCTTTCGATCTAAACCTATCCACTGCTCTCGATCGAGAACCCTCTTCATCTATCCTAATGTGAGCAACGTTGATGGAACAAATATCGCCTCACAGCGGCCAATCTCCTACAGAATAACACGGTAAGCCCTCGTCCTCTTTTTTAGCTCTCGATCTATGTCTCTTCTTATCTTGACCTACGTCTAACTGTCGTTACCAATCCTCTGAATCGCAGTTAGGAAAACTACGAAGAATGCGAATCTAAGGATCTCTCCAACTATTCTCTCCGACGAAGGTTCTCAGTCTACACGTACGATCGAGCTAATAAGGTAGGCTGGTTCGTTTTCGATGATATTATTTCTAGGTTTGGCTACGATTCCTTTTCTGATCTATTCCCATGTTCGTAAAATGGAATTAGGAAATAGCTCGGCGGGTGGGAACCTGAGGTGATAGCCAGCCCGGACTCGATCTATGCCACTGTTTTCGTTTATTTCATTATCATGCGATGTTATCTTGACTCATAATGCTTGCTATCATTTACTTCATTGATGTGTGTTTTACCTCAATTTAAGCAATTATAACGTTCAGAACCATGCAACTATGCATGCCGAGTTTTGATATCTCACCCACGAATGCTAGTGTCACTGTCCAAGCATTCTGGTTCTAGGGTAATCCCATTAATGATAGCCAAGACATGGACATGCAAATTGTATGATTACCTCCAAGTTGTAGAGCTAGTTCGACTTATCTCATTCGGTTTGGTATCTAGAGTCCAATGTCTATTACGGTTCGCTTAGGTGTATAGGGCCTATTTGTTGTGTTCGATCTAGTGTTCTCCAACCTTGTTTGCCGATTTTAAAGGGTAGTAGATAGCTATGTTTTTAAACACTTAATCATTGGTTTAACTAGTTACGAATCAGTTATTTTCATATTCGTGAATCTAGGCAAATATGTCATACCAACATCAACAAGGTCAAGGTTAACGGTTAGGGTTTAGGGTAGTCGGCAACTTAGGGTTTAGGCGGCTATAAACCCTCAAATTTCCGTCGTCGAGCTTCAACCTCCGCGTCCGGTTTGACCCGTAGTCGGCAATGTAGATCTTGCTCCACCTCGCCTTAGGCAAGGTGTTGTCAAGGTTCAACTCAGCTATTGCACTGTCGATGATATCCAGACTCTAGCTCTCCGACCTTCAGTTTCTCCGAGTCTCTCTCTTTCTCGTCCGACCTTTAGGTCCTCAAATTCGCTGTTCGTACCTCTCCAGAAAACGGAAGTCCAGAACTAGTTGTTCATTGTCTAACAACTGTCTAATGTAATAAGGAAGCAATTTCATATTTTCAATAGGCTGGCTCGTAGCCATGTAAACATCATAGACTCGATTAAATGAATATCATTATGCACTTGACTATGTAACTCATTGTGCTTTGTTATTCAAGCCTTGTTACAACAGAAATATCGATGTCATTTTCAGAATTTCGTAGGAATGATCCAAACATAAAGACGATGCATCTTCTGCTCTTCTATTTCTAATATTTGTTTTTATGGAATTTTGTTTCTCTTGCAGTTGGTGGAGAAATGCATTTGTAGTTTCTCCCTGCTTCCTACTTGGTTTGCGATGAGGAGATCACCGGCAGTTTTTGGTGTTGTGAGTTCCTGCAACCCCTCCCACTTCCCCCTCTCATTAGTTGTGCTCAAATCTATGGTTTTATAGTTTATTCTCTGCTATCAATGAACCGTAAATGCTCACAGGTTAGAAGGATAGATTGGTTGCGGTTGGGAAGAGTACAAAAACTTAGTTCTAGCTATAGTTCAACAGCAGAACCTCGATTTTCCGATCCCGGAAAAAATCCGGGTTCTTTAGAGGTATTTCACATCACAAAGTCAAATTCACTCGATTTCTTTTGAGGTCGTTTTGCTCTATTCGATTTGTTTGTGCATATGATTAATTGTCATCATTGACCTTCACATAATGTTTCAGCCAAGATTTGGTCATCAAGCTGCATTCACAAATCTCGACCAAAATGGTGGAAGCACACAGAAGCGGCAAATAGGGGAGAATATTTCTAGAAAGGAGAGGACTACCTTTCTTGTTCGCACAGTAAGCATTTGTAAGAGGGGTTTATTAAAGTTTCTTCTTGGCTTTAGAGGTTGTGCTGATAAGTCTTCATTGCTGCCTTTTCCCTATTTGTAGACTGTTATCAACTTAGATTAGCTTGTACTGTAATGTTCTTCCTAGCTCTTTTTACTTTTAATAGCTGGTAGGGTTGAAACATCGCTGGATTTGACAAACTAACATGGTATTTGAGAATTCCGCATACATGTTATAAACCCTTCTTATTTGTTATAAGAGATGGTCTGGGCAGATATGTTGTACCTGCCTAGACCATCTCTTCTTTATAACAAAGGAAGAGATGGTCTAGACGGATATGCTTTATGTAGCAAGACATATGTATGACATACTATACCCATTAGCACTTGCCTGTTTCAAAATACTCAGTTTCCTTTGTCATCGTAATATCCCATTTGCTTAGAAGTAGAAAATGAATGCTTGGGTAATATTAATCTGTTTTTATTGTGTTGCATCATGAGCCAACGTCATGTTGCTAGCAGTATTAGCAATGCAAAGAAAATGAATATAAATTGGAAGTTACTATGCACAAGAGCTGATTACATACAGAGCACAGTCACTAAGCTCTTCTTATCCAAATAATCTAACTGCATTTTTGTATCTTGCTTCGGTGTATACTTTTTACAAAGAAGTTTCAGAAGTGATATTTGATCTGTATTTTTGGGTTGGAATTCATGCAATTGGTGACCTCCATGGGGCTCTATTGTTGCTGTTTTGGGAAAATTAATGAAATTATCGTCCTCGCTGTAGCTTATGGATCTCAAAGATAGTAAAGAAGGTATTTATGGTGCTCTTGATGCTTGGGTTGCATGGGAACGAGAATTTCCTATTGGTCCCCTTAAACATGCTTTGCTGGCTCTTGAGAAGGAACAACAATGGCATCGGATAGTTCAGGTTCAACAATTTTTCTCTCTGTTGCTGTATCAAATCATTTCTGGAACACTTGTGTTTGTTCATTTTCGTACTGAAGCAAAATTCAGGTGCTGTGGTATTTTCCAATTGGACCTGTATTGAAATGTGTGTTTTATTGTGCTTGATTGAGCAGGATAAGCTTTATAAACTACTATGTTACATTTAAAAGCCAAGGCCTGATGATTCCATGCTAACCGCGAGCAGTATTAGGACACTTAAGATTACCATTTACAAATGAACTTGTAGGGAAGCTTATTTTTTGAGAATATTAAGCAAACTTGTGATTCACACTAAATGACTAATATATACACATGTTTGTGTCATTGCGTACTTAAATCCAGTTTTAAATCTTTAATTCCCAGTATCTAGTTTGATAGGTTATATTCTCTAAATGGAATTTTTTGACAAATAAATCTAACAAAAATAAACCCAGTAAATGGCTGTAGCTTCCCGAAACCGATTTTCTTTGTGCACTGCCTTACTAAGATACAGCACATAAGAATATGATAATAACATCATATGTTACGCTGTCCCTCTCCCGCCTTTGTTATTTTCTATTTTGTTGATCATGAGAGGGCGCCCATGGGAAGATGGAAGGGTCTAGTAGATTTACTGATTTAGTAGCTCTGGTCATCTTCTTGAGTAAAAATTGTGCTTGATTGTTCTTGAGTAAATTTATGCATGGCTCATCCCCTGTTAATCTTCTCTAGGTGATTAAATGGATTTTGAGCAAAGGTCAGGGAAACACAATGGGAACATATGGGCAATTGATACGGGCATTGGATAAGGACCACAGGGCAGAAGAAGCACATATTATTTGGACGAAGAAAGTTGGTAGAGATCTTCATTCTGTGCCTTGGAAGTTATGCAGCATGATGATATCATTATACTACAGAAACAACATGCTAGAACGTCTTATAAAGGTAAACTAGTTCGTACTTAGTTACTGAAGAATAAGATGTGTGTATGTACCTCTAACTAAGCATGTTTTGTGATGATGATGGATTGTTAAAGCTTTTCAAGGGAATGGAAGCTTGTGATAGGAAACTTTATGACAAAGTAATAGTCCAGAGGGTAGCAGATGCTTATGAGATGTCAGGGATGCCTGAAGAAAAAGAAAGAGTAGTTGAAAAGTATGCAAATGTATTCGCGGTTGCAGAGAAACGATCTGCGAAGAAATCTAGATTGTCCCTGGCAACGGACAAGAAAGACGTTGGGCAATGTGAGGCTTGAACTCTTGCTGGTTGGAAGGTAAATGATACCTAATGCATTATTATTTATGCATAGTTCGAAGTTATTGAACTGAATAGATGATTCAAAAGGCTACATACATGCATGCTGTTAGGGAATGAGTTGGTTTGTGCTCATTGTAATTGTGGCTTGTATTGCAATGGCAGATGTAGCAACGCTACTAGGCTATGCAGTTAAAGATGATGGTGGTTGGTGTGGACGAACACTAACGGAACAAGGTTTTACAAGAAGAGGATGGGGAATTGGGATGGCTGGTTGATATTTTGACATGCATTTCATCGACCTGTTTGCTATCCATCTGATTAGTATAAGTTTATTTATGTAACATGAATCAAATTGACAAGGGTTATACAATCAATGTGCAGAAAAGATTAGATTTTCATTGGCAAAGTATTGTGTATAAACCAAGCTAGCTATTTATTTTCCAAGTCATCAGATTTTCATTTACAGTAAGTAGCCTGTCCGTCCATCCATACATAGATGAGCAGAAAAGGATCATGCTTGCTGTTGCTGAATCATATTACAAAGACATCAGCAGTAGCCTCTGTAATAAACACATCATAAGATCAACAAATATGACCGGAGAAGAAGGTTCAAGTAAACGATATCCATCCTTTCTATGCACCAACCAAACGATATCTGCAAACTCTGAGATCTCTCCCTCGCCAGCGACATCAATTAGAACCCTACTAACTTTATATTCAGCAAAGCAAAGACTTACTCAGAATTCGAATCTTAATTTATATGGAGCGCAACTCCTCCAACTGTGATCTAATCTGATCTTGAACCAACTCCAACCTCTTCGAGTATACCTCCAGCTCCATTATCTGTTGCTTCCTCCACTTCTCATCACCCATCATCTCCACTCCCTCAAAATTCGACAGCATTGCCAAACTCTCTATCCCCCTCCCACCACCGCTCACCATAGCCTTATTCTTCAGCAACTCCTTAAACAATGGGGACAAGCAACTCTTCACTGCCTCCTCAATCAAACTCCCAACATTTACATTGCCATGGTGATGATGGCTGTTATTGCTAACGCCATTGTTGGAAGCAACACCATGATTCAAGACTGGCTTATCATCCACTTTACCCCTAAGGTTCCCACCGTCGTCTACGCTAAAACCACCACCACCACAGCGGCCGAGAATGAGAGGAGTGGCCAGGGAACGAGATCGGGAGCGTTTCCGTTGAGGAGTCGGAGTGGATTTTTGGTTAATCTCACCGAAAGAATTCATGCTGTTGTAGTTAAGGTTAGGGTTTCCTTCCTCCTCCAAATTGCCATCCTCTACAGCAGCTAGCTTCCCAGTGCTGCTCCAGATCTTACTCGAGATCTCGAAGGTGATCTGATCGTGAGGGCTCTTGAACGAAAAATCTTTCCCTGAATCGATCTTGGCCAACACATTCCTATATTTCTTCTTCAGGCGCCTCAGCTTCTCAACTAGCTGGCTCTTGTTGAAATCCAGCTGGAGCTTCGACTTGATCTGGTCATAGAACATCGCCGTGTCGTAATGTATCCCTCCGCGGTGTGCTGTGTACTCCAAGAAGCCTTGGAGGAGCTCGATCTCGTCCTCGTCAGTCCAAAGCCGCTGAAACAGCTGCCTCGATTTATCCAACGGCTGAGGCTTCCTCTCATCCAAGGGGACAATCATCATCGCCTCCGTACTCTGCCGCTTCGCATCGGGGAGGACAGCGCTGCTGGAAATCTCCGCCGCGAATTTGTGCAGATCGACGGCGACAGTGACGAGGGAGGCGGAGGGGACAGCGACGGGAGGAGCAGGCGTGACGAGGGTGGGAGGGGAGATGAAATTGAGGTCCTCATCATCTTCCTCGACAGCGAGGAAGTCGTCATTCTCGAGATCGTCGAAGTCGTCGTCCTGGGATGGGGAATCGTCGTCGTTACGATCATGATCGAACACGGCGTCGTCCTGTACGGCAGTGGACATGATCGATATAGAGAGAGAGAGAGAGAGAGAGAGAGAGTTGTTTGGGACCGGCGAGAAGGGGAAATGAGGAGGAAGAAAACGGGTATTTTCGGTGACGGCGGAAGTGGTGGTGTGGTCTTGGTGAAAGAGGAGGAGGAGTGGTCCGGCGTCGATCTACTCGCTTGTTACAGAACGCTAATATGGGAAAAATGTTGAAGATTTGATTAATAATTTACCGTATATACGATTATAGAAGAAAACTAACGGCTTCGCCTCCCAATCTAAAAAACGTAACTTTTATGAATAAAGATTTAAAATCAGGATTTAAAATGACATAAATACCCCATTTTTTGTGTTTTTAAACTCCCTCAACAAATGTAAATCTCATTCCCATCAAATAATCAAAATTCACTTTTACAAACTGCCGCAATTACAAAGTTATTAGTGGCGGTATTTAATGACGTCGGTAATCTAATAATAACATTATTTATTAGTGCCGGTGGGGGGAGGGGGTGGTCAGGCGTCGATCTACTCGCTTGTTACAAAACGCCAATATGGGAAAAATGTTGAAGATTTGATTAATAATTTACGGTATATACGATTATAGAAGAAAACTAACGACTTCGCCTCCCAATCTAAAAAACGTAACTTTTATGAATAAAGATTTGAAATCAGGATTTAAAATGACATAAATACCCCATCTTTTGTGTTTTTAAACTCCCTCAACCAATGTAAATCTCATTCTCATCAAATAATCAAAATTCACTTTTACAAACTGCCGCAATTACAAAGTTATTAGTGGCGGTATTTAATGACGTCGGTAATCTAATAATAGCGTTATTTAATAGTGCCGGTGGGGGGGGGGGAAAGGTGGTCAGGCGTCGATCTACTCGCTTGTTACAAAACGCCAATATGGGAAAAATGTTGAAGATTTCATAATTTATCGTATATACGATTATAGAAGAAAACTAACGGCTTCGCCTCCCAATCTAAAAAACGTAACTTTTATGAATAAAGATTTGAAATCAGGATTTAAAATGACATAAATACCCCATCTTTTGTGTTTTTAAACTCCCTCAACCAATGTAAATCTCATTCCCATCAAATAATCAAAATTCACTTTTACAAACTGCCACAATTACAAAGTTATTAGTGGCGGTATTTAATGACGTCGGTAATCTAATAATAGCGTTATTTATTAGTGCCGGTGGGGGGGGGGGGGGAGTGGTCAGGCGTCGATCTACTCGCTTGTTACAAAACGCCAATATGGGAAAAATGTTGAAGATTTGATTAATAATTTACGGTATATACGATTATAGAAGAAAACTAACGACTTCGCCTCCCAATCTAAAAAACGTAACTTTTATGAATAAAGATTTGAAATCAGGATTTAAAATGACATAAATACCCCATCTTTTGTGTTTTTAAACTCCCTCAACCAATGTAAATCTCATTCTCATCAAATAATCAAAATTCACTTTTACAAACTGCCGCAATTACAAATTTATTAGTGGCGGTATTTAATGACGTCGGTAATCTAATAATAACATTATTTATTAGTGCCGGTGGGGGGAGGGGGTGGTCAGGCGTCGATCTACTCGCTTGTTACAAAACGCCAATATGGGAAAAATGTTGAAGATTTAATAATTTATCGTATATACGATTATAGAAGAAAACTAACGGCTTCGCCTCCCAATCTAAAAAATGTAACTTTTATGAATAAAGATTTGAAATCAGGATTTAAAATGACATAAATACCCCATCTTTTGTGTTTTTAAACTCCCTCAACCAATGTAAATCTCATTCCCATCAAATAATCAAAATTCACTTTTACAAACTGCCGCAATTACAAAGTTATTAGTGGCGGTATTTAATGACGTCGGTAATCTAATAATAGCGTTATTTATTAGTGCCGGTGGGGGGGAGTGGTCAGGCGTCGATCTACTCGCTTGTTACAAAACGCCAATATGGGAAAAATGTTGAAGATTTAATAATTTATCGTATATACGATTATAGAAGAAAACTAACGGCTTCGCCTCCCAATCTAAAAAATGTAACTTTTATGAATAAAGATTTAAAATCAGGATTTAAAATGACATAAATACCCCATCTTTTGTGTTTTTAAACTCCCTCAACCAATGTAAATCTCATTCCCATCAAATAATCAAAATTCACTTTTACAAAAGCCGCAATTACAAAGTTATTAGTGGCGGTATTTAATGACGTCGGTAATCTAATAATAGCGTTATTTATTAGTGCCGGTGGGGGGAGTGGTCAGGCGTCGATCTACTCGCTTGTTACAAAACGCCAATATGGGAAAAATGTTGAAGATTTAATAATTTATCGTATATACGATTATAGAAGAAAACTAACGGCTTCGCCTCCCAATCTAAAAAATGTAACTTTTATGAATAAAGATTTGAAATCAGGATTTAAAATGACATAAATACCCCATCTTTTGTGTTTTTAAACTCCCTCAACCAATGTAAATCTCATTCCCATCAAATAATCAAAAATCACTTTTACAAACTGCCGCAATTACAAATTTATTAGTGGCGGTATTTAATGACGTCGGTAATCTAATAATAGCGTTATTTATTAGTGCCGGTAACACTTTTATTGGCGGCATTTATGCGCGCCGGTAATACTAGTAGTGGCGGCATTTACGGCGCCGGTACCACTTATAGTGGCACCACTTATGAGCGCCAGGGTACACTTATAGTGGCGCCATTTAGTGGCGTCGATTCATGTATTAGTGGTGCCATTAAATGGCGCTGATATATGCATTGTGAGATCATTGTGATGACACTCGACACGCATCGGTAATTTTTTTTAATTTGATTTTATGTAATTACTAATTACACTAATCATTAATTACTAATTTTAATTTTATTTATATTAATATTTGTAATTACTATTTTATGTAACCACTAATGACACTCATTTATTTATTTATTATGATTAAATTAAGATTACTAACGAATATTATTCTATGAAATTATTAATTACACTCGTTGTTTAATTTTTTGAAATGATATAGTAGTAATTAATTCCCTAATCACTCTCACTTTTTTAATTTGTTAATAATGTGTCTATTTATTGCACTTGAAGATTGGTAAAATTATTGTTCGCGGTGTTAACGAAGCGCAGTAATGAGCCAAACGGTACGTCCTCGTTCTTTTAAAAAATAAATAGTTGTAGATCGTAGGGTTAATGATTTGGATTTGGTGAACGAACAATTTGAACATAGTACCAACTGATAGGTTTTAATATACTATGTGTAGGGAAGTTCTGTTGATGGTGATGACAATACCGTTGTAGAAGATGATGATGTTGAAGAACATATAGATTATAGTCGTTATTTCGTAACATGAGTGTCTTATGATCAAATTCGTGCTGCGAGTTCCGCGGCAAAGAACATTGCCATGGGCTTAGTGTTCCAACTAACTCATGGCTTACAAAAGAAGAAACCCGGTGAAGTCCAAAAACGTTTGTACTTGTATTGCAGGCATGGTGGTAGGAGCAAAACACAGCCAGCTGCATCTTTTGAGAGTTCACGTACGACAATAATCTCGAACTCGGGTTGTAGGTTTAGGTTGTGTTTGCAACCTAAACCCGTTGGCGTTACCTGAAAATGGGTGATTGGCACTATTGAAGATGATGAAGAACATAGGCGTGTCCTTCAAGAACACGGCTGTCCTTTAAGAACACGGTGTGTCCTTTTTTCCAGGCAGGATTTTGTGAACCATTGCCCTTCTTCGATATTGTCAAATATTGTACTGAATATAGCTGCTAATACACAAATATGTCTCATACATCGACACTATCCAGAAAAGTACTAAAAATGTCTAATACAGAAATATGTCTAATACAAGAATAAAGTACATACCAAATAAAGTATAGAAAGAACTCATCTACGGGCCATACTCAGTGAATAACCCTCGCATGCCCTCGACGATGTGGTAATACTCTCGCGCTGAATCGAAAAATTCATCCTCTGAACCAGCTCCCCATAGGGGGGCCAAATTGGTGAAGACAATAGTTAGAACTTGTTGTGGTGCCTGCATATTGACACAATAACTAGAAATCAATAACACATCAGTCATACGACAATAAAATGAAAAAACCAATTCAAAATAGATATAGTACAAACCATCAGGGCATGTCAGTCCTCTATTGCGCGATTGGGAACGATGACTGGGTGTGTGCAGTCAAGGTACCACTGGATGTATGCAGTATCGTCGTTACCGTCAACAGCTCTAGGTACACTAGGCGGTCTGAACCACGACAAGTACACCAAGGAGTTCTACCGACTGTAGTTGCACCTCAAATGCTTGAGTCCATGTGGCTAGTTGTCTAGTGTGACAGAAAGCAAAGTTTGATCATCGGGCTTCGGGAGGGTTCCTTCATCCTTTGCCTATGCAAGTGTGGAAGTTCGAGGACATCGCTATGGACTTCGTCAGTGGATTTCCCTTGGTCAATGAGAAGGATGCAGTATGGGTTATAGTAGACTGGTTGACCAAGGTGGCACATTTCATACCCATTCGGTTTAAGCCGGATGTGAATGAGCTGGCTAATCTGTATGTAGAGCATATTGTGAGATTGCACGGTGTGCCCAGGACGATTGTATCAGATTGGGACCCCAGTTTTACCTCCCACTTCTTGAAGGGTTTGCATGTAGCTATGGGGACCAAACTGAATTTCTCTACAACTTATCACCCTTAGAAAGATGGTCAGTCAGAGTGGACTATCCTGACTTTGGAGGAGCTGTTACGCGTAATGTGTACTAGAGTTTGATGAACCTTGGTTGAAGGTTCTACCGATGGTGGAGTTCTATTATAATAACTCTTATCATCAAAACATAGGGGTAGCCCCTTTTGAGGCACTGTACGGCAGGAAATGTAGGACCCCTCTATTCTGGGATGGGGAGGGAGAGAAGTTATTAACTGAACCTCAGATATTCCAGGAGACAGCCTCACGAATCAAAGTGATTCGAGCTCAGATGGGAGTAGCTCAGAATCGGCAGAAGAAGGATGCTGATGGGAAAGCCAAAGAGGTTAGTTTCAAGGAAGAGGATAAGGTTTTTCTTTGAGTTTTCCCTTGGAAGGGAGTGATGCAATTTGATAGGAAGGGAAAGTTGGCTCCCAGATTCATCGGTCCTTATGATATCATTAGGAGGATACGACCAGTGGATTATGAACTAGCCTTACCAACAGAGTTGGATCAAATACATAATGTATTCCATGCGAGTGTGCTTCGGGCCTATATTGGCAAGCCGAACCAGGTGATTCAACTAGATGAGATCAAGTTGGAAAGAGACTTGACTTTCTCGGAGCAACCATCCCAGATTGTGGACCGAAAGGTCCGTTAGTTGAGAAGCAAGGGAACGCCTATGCTTAAGGTGATCTGGCGAAATCAGGATGTCGAGGCAGTGATATGGGAGACGGAGGCTAGCATGAAAGAACGCTATCTAGCAGGTAATTTTCTTTTCACCATTTCAAGCTTTTCACATTCAGATTTCAGGACGAAACCTTTTGTAGAAGGGGAGAGTTATGACACCCTATTTTCCAGTTGATGTCTGATTCTGGGATAAATTCATTTTCTGTCAGATGGTCCATCATGGGCGTGCCAGACAGTCTGTCATGGGCATGATCATTAGATAGATCACGATCGTGGTCAGTAATCCGTCACGATCATGGCAAGCAGGAGGATCATGACCGTTACCATCAGTAGGTCACATGCGTGGTTGCCATGTCACCATGACCATGGTAAGTAGTTATCCACATGCGTGGTGGATAGTTTATATAAACAGAATCGCGATTCCAGAAATCACAGAAACCTATTTTCTTCTTCCTTCAAACTTTTGACGAGCGGTGCTTGTTCTAGGCAGAGGAGAAAAGCTTATTGATCAATCCCAAATCAGTAGGAGAGGCTTGGAGATTGTTAAACAAAAAAAAAAGGAGGATTCATTTTGGAACTCATGAACTACAACTCAATGGAACTGTGTTATTTCTCTTTACAGCACTTGATTCAATCCTAGTACTGGATTTTGGTCTTCCTTTTACCTAAGTCCTTATTGAAGGAGGATGAGGACCTATACAACTGGTTCCTATGTAGCAAGCTAGATGGGGTCGTTGTCGTGCGGCTTGGATGTTTTTGGCTGTTCCACGAGAGGAAGGAGGAGTGGGGTTGAAAGACACCTACTCGTGGAATGCTGCTCATATGGTTAGACATTGTTGGTCCATTTTTGTTAGGAGTTGGTCTTTATGGGTCATGTGGCTATACCGATATTGAATCAAATCTTGATGTATTTGAGAGGTTAAGGCCTCTTGTGGCTCTTGGATTTGGAAACGCTTGATCAAAGTCCAGAATGCAACAAAGCAATTTATGTCATTTGATGCAAGTGACTCTCCATTGTGGGACCATCAACCTATCCCTCGGTTCAGCTTGCAGAGAGTTTGAGAATCACTGCGTTTGAAACAAGCCAGTGTTCCTTGGGGAGCTTTAATGTGGAAGGGATGGCAAATCCCGAGTTCTCGTATTTTGAGTTGGCTGGTTATTACTGATAGAATCACTATGAAGGAACATGTGGCCAATTGGATGGTAACCTTCGGTATGTCTTGTTTGCTGTGCAGTCATGGGGTTGATGTTAAGAGCCATGTGTTTTTGAATGCCAACACTCTGCTGCAATTTTGGCTACCTTGCTCCCAGAAATGAAGTTGCTTGTCAATTGGGTTATCAAGTTGTTATTTGTTTTTTAGAAGTGGAGAGGTGCTACCAAAAAACTCAAGGCAAAGCGTACGATGTGGTGCAGATTGTTGGAAGCATTTGAAAAGAGCGATCTCGACAACTATTTGATATAAATCCATATGAATTGTGAGGGGCTGATCGTGCAGCTTAAGCTTGATGCGGCTGTCCGCATCTGTGGCAGAATTGACAAGAGGCAACTGTCGTGGTCTGAGGGTCTGTGAGGGGAGTTTGATGTTTCTTGTTTTGTTGTCTGTAGTTCCAGAGATATGTAAGGTGTGCTTTTTAGGTGTCCCGATTTTCGGTGATGTGAAGGGGCGTTGCTTAGTGAAACGGACGTTTCTCTAAGTGGTATAAGGTGAATCGAACGCAACTACCCTTCCATCTTGGGAGACCTGGATTTTAGTTTTGAGTGTCGAAGCTTCCTAAAAGCGCAGGCCTCACTAATTTCTTTTTTTCTTCTTCCTTGTGTTTTATGGATAGAACTTTGTACTGGACCAATCATTTGTTATGAAATGAAAACTTAATTATTCATTAAAAAAATTTGCCATCTCACTAATTCTCCGTTTCTTATTCACTAAAATGAACGGTTCATATCCTTCCTAGGACAATGAACGACGCATCCTAGGACGCGCGGCACGTTGTAGGATGCTTCTAACGGCTCCTTATCTAACAAACGGACATGATAGGTCTAGCTAAACTAGATCATGATATATGTTGCATTGGTCACTCACCCCCGGATTGAGCAATCCCTTAGGAATACAAGTAACAGGCGCATGCCGCATCGAGTATGCTTACAGATGCTGCTCATACGGAGGTTCATGGTGGATTCATGGTCTGATCCACTATGAGACCATCCGTGCTCACAGTGGCACAGTATTACAGCCTGGTTTTTCTCTAATGTATGATTGTGATTACTGGTGTGGAGGAGTCATTAACCTCAAACAGACCAGTGCTCACAATGACACAATACTGAACATCTAGGGGAGATGCTTCTGTCTAGTTGATAGGCGTCTATACGTGCTGCTTTATTTATTTATTTTTAAATAGGAGAAGTCAGCAACGGGGGTGGCGGAAAGGGCATAACGGGAGTGATGGCGCGACCACAACAGGCGTGGCTAATAGTGGGTAACGGGCATGACCGAGTGATGATCACATGCATGGTAGCTAGTGTATCACAGTAGTGGTCCACTGCATGCCAACAGCATGGTCAAAAGTGCATCACATGCATGGTTAGGGTTGGATACAATGCAGTTTAACCCACACCGCCCCGCAACGATTAAAAAAACCGCATCGCAACCCAAATCTTTACCACACCACAAGCCGCACCGCTAAGTTATCACTGCTGTTAGGCCTCATCGCATCATTTTACAGTTTTGGTGCTATTTAAACCGCAAAATCGTAAATCGCAAAAATATTAATAATATCACATTTTTGACGTCCATCTATTTAATTGCTATTCATTTGTTAATGAACAGGCAAAGCTAACATGAAGACACATGATATAAGCAACATTCAATACCATGACTGAGAGTTTGAGACTAAGAAACATGTTTATATTTTCCCAACTCAACAACTCAACAATTCAGGATGTGACCACCCTCTTTGTCCAGAGTGTGGGATGGGACACTAGGGAGCGTGTTTGAGGACGTCTAGGGCTTGATTCAGGTGTGGCCAGTCAGGTCATTTTGCTTGGGATTACTGCCCTGAGATGGGTAAACCAGAAGTGTCGGAGGTGATAATGCAGTAGGGTCGGGCTCCATCTAGGAGTCGGGCAAGAGGAGGAGGCTTCAAGGCTCCACTTTTAGGAGCTAACATGGTGCCCTTGGGACAGGGAACGCAACAAGGGAGGAACACTGATATGAGCCGGAACGCACAAATACGACGATCGGGATAATTTATCAAAATACGGTTTTCAAAGAATCGAAACAAATCCAAAAACTGGATGGACTAGTTACCTAGCCGACCAATTGATCAAAAGGTTGAAGGGAGGGTCTAAGTCTCACAAATTGAAGGTGCCACAAAGAGGGTCTATGATAAACCGAATCTGATATCCTAGCAATGACGTGTTAAAAACAAAACGAATTGAAAAACAACCTAAGCCGAAATTGCTTACTTTAAGTCATGGGGGGTGGGGGGTTCCTTGATTACAAGGCCGAAATTTCAAAAAGAAAATGCTAAAAAGGTAGGGTTAGAAGAGTCTTCTTCTCCTTTGGAGATCAAGTCTTGACTAGGTCAATCCTTGATCCCTAAAAGGCCCAATAAGCCAAGGAGCCTTCTAGAAGGAGTCCTTGGATCTGCCTATACTAATCCTATTAACTAAAGAAAAGACAATTCCAAATCTGAGTTCACAAAAACAACAAATGGATAATGGACTCACTTAAATCCGAATGGACTTAGTGAGTCGCACCCCTAGGTGGAAGATAGATGGCCTGGTCTCTGGCCGTGGACACACTCATGGCAGCCCCATGAGTGACTGAAAAAGCTCCTTGTGCAAGCTAAACTGACTCGGGCTCAAAGTTGTTGAAAAGGCCTCGCTTCAGAAGCATCGACATCACAGTAACGAGTCCACTTGTGGGTTTCGACTCCAAGCTCGTTTCTTCCTGCTTCCAACAGCTTAGATGGTCTTTAGATAGACCGTTAAGCTCCTGGTCCAAAGATGGCATGGGAAAAGTCTTCTCGTTTGCTCCAGAGTGTGATTTGGTGTAATCCTCCGAAATCGGTGGGCTCGACTTTGAGCAACTTCAAACCTTCAAATTCCATTGGGCCCCAATTGCTTCCAAACTCAGGGACATGTCTCTTCTCATTATTCCACACCTCTTCTCCAAACATAGTCCTGGAAAAGTTGGCTCGAACGCTCGTTCTTGTGAATCTTGATTTCGAGGTGTGACTGTGATATTGATGTTGGCATCGGTGCCGTGGTGCGGCATCAGGGCCATTCGTTGGATTGAGAAATCTTCATTATCTTCATGAGTCCAAGACAAGGACGTCCTTTCTTCCCTCTCCAAGATTCCCCCTCCGAAATGCTTGTTTTTGCTCCAAGGTTCTTGGAGTTTAGTGGTTTTTCATTGATTTCCTCTGAGGGCTCTTGGCTTCTCAAAACCTTGGGATCATGGATTGGGGCCGCTGGGTGGGTCTCATTATTCCCGCCCTCTTGAAAGAGATTCAACCTCAAATCTTCCCAATAATAAAATACATGAATTATTTCACAATCATAATGCAAAGATAGAAAATTATCATCGTTCACTAAGGAACTTCCCTGAATAGTTAGGGTGTGCTCTTTGCATGGCTGCTCTATGCGCATCTTGTTTGTTATCCGTAGCTTTTCCCATGGTGTTGGTTCTATTTTATGGGCTTGGGACCTTTCAACCACGAATTCCATGCCTTGATCTTCCTCTAGATCGTCACTCCAAGCAATCTTCCACTCCATAGCTGCTTGGTGGCTCTTTGTGACTACTACATTCTCATATTCTCCTTTTCCTACAATGACATTGTTGGGAAGCCACATATACATGTACAAAGTAGTACAGTATCATGCCAAGTAGTTAAAGGATCGAGATGTTCCATCAACTCTTATATCCATCAATCAACTTAACACAAGTTTAGGAGGCAAAACATCATCATTAAGCACAAATTAACCATGTAGTTATGCTCTCCTAACATCATTCTAGAATGCTCATTATCGTGTGCAATACTACTCCTAGCATGTCCTATGAAATTCAGCATGAAATTCCTCCTATAGTCATTCAAAATATAGTGGAAAAATTTGATATAAGCAACAAATGCATGAGATAGTTCATATACCCTAACTAACCATCTAAACGTTTCATGATGAGGGTAAACAAGGTTTTTGCACTTAACATTCAGATTCACATATTTATGAAACATCAAATCTATAGCATGCTTTAATTTATCTCTAGGATCAAATCGTTTATTCTTATCCCTAGGCCGATTGATGTGATACATTAAAAGAGCAAAATATAATACGATTTGAAAGATAGACTTAAACCAAGTAACCCTATCATAACTAGTTATAATCATCAATGGCATAATCAATTCATCCCTAGTCCTACCAAAATTTGAACCACAACAAATCATATTGGTAAGTGTTGCATTCAAAGAGTAAGGATGCGTGGACTTAGCATGATTTTGGAGCATGGCTTCATGTTCCTCACAAGGTGTAATGCTTCGACTAATAGCTCCCATTGTTGGGCAGCCACAAATACATATGCCAAGTAGTAGAATATAAGGCCATGTAGTTAAAGGATAAAGATGTTCCATCAAATTTTATACCCAGCAATTTAAATAGCACAAGTTTAGAAGAAAAATATATCATCATTAAGCACAAATTCACCTAGCATGTTACTATGTTGCTCATCCAAGTCTAAACTAATTCTAATATTTCCTATTCAATTATCCACAAAATTCCTCATGTAAACATGAAAATCAGAATTGAGAAATCTTATGTAAGCACTAATTGCATTTGCAAGTTCATAGATCATTACTAACCACTTAAATATTTCACGACTAGTATTAACTAGCATTTTTCATCTACTAATCATATTCACTCCTCTAGGATAAAAAATTTCTATAAAATTCTCTAAGGGACCACCCAAATTAAACTACTTAGCAAATAAAGAATCATAGCTACCAAGGGAATAGAGCGACTTAGCGGTTTCGATTGTTTGGGCTTCCTCGTAAAATTTTGTTGGTAGTCCTCGTGGTAGGTTCTTCTCCCTCAAACTAGTTGCTCTCCATGATATCGACTTATTTGAAGAAAATTCTAATCCCGCATTCACAAATTGATAATCTCGTTCCAAATTTGCCAGCCTAGGTCGATTAATGTTAGGTGCTAAATAAGCAAAATATGAAAAGAAATCAATGATGGATTTGAACCAAGTAATCCTATTATAACTAGTTATAATCATCAATGACATGGTCAATTCATCAAAATTTGAACCATAAAAAATTAGATTACTACTATTCAAATTCAAAGAGTAAGGATATGGGAACTTTGTGTAAATTCGGTGTGTGGCATCGAGTTCCTTGTGTGTGATGTAACAGTTGATTCTTCCTACTCCTCTCCTTTTTAACACCCGCCTAACTCCACACCAAACTAGATAGCAAATATGTTATATTAGGCTTAATAAGATATCTTTCGAGAGGAGTTGAGATGATGAATGCCCGGTTTAGCTCACAAGGTTGATCCGACTTGTTTTCTCTCCACTCATCGAGCTCTTTAAATTTAATTTCGTTTTTACACTCGGGGTGAATATCACTCGTATGTTCTCTCTTCTCACTGATTTTGAGCTCTCTCCATTTCTTCTCTCATTCCGCTCGTGCCTTTCTTTGCGCCAATATGTCTTGATGAACTTGGAAGGGTTTAAGGGCCTTCAAAGTGTGCTTCTTTTTTCCATGTGTGATGTTGTACTTGTTAGCTCTTCCATAGAACATGGCCTACCTATCAAACTGCCATGGTCTTCCGAGTAGAACATATGCTGCTTCCATTGGCACTACATAACAAAGTATTTCATCAAAATATTTTCCAATTTTTAAAGAAATTCAGACCTGTTTGAACGCTTTGATCTCTCCTCCATTATTGAGCCATTGGAGCTTGTATGGTTTCGGGTGCTTGGTGGCGGGCACCCCCATCTTATCCACAAGTACCGCATTAGCCGCGTTAGTGCAACTCTCTCTGTCGATGACTAGATTGTACTCAAAGTTGTTGATAATGTAATGCGTGTGAAACAAGTTCTCACGTTGTTGGTGCTCATCGTTAGGTGTGATTTTCTTCAAACTTCGTCCCATCAATGTATGCACGACTTCCTTTGTATGAATGGGCTTGGTGCGTAGCCTTTGTCTCTAGGCCTCAAACTTTTGTCAAATTTCTGCCAACTCCCGACGTACCTCGTGAAACATAGTTAACGGACCTCACAAATCTCTTGACATATAAGCGTACTACTCTCACCACTCTTTGTTTTTCCTCTCGTGTTTGCACTCAATTTAAAACAAGGAAAATTAGTCACGTTCTTCTTAATGTTGAGGGAAGAATTGAGGATGTGCCCGTGGTTTGGGAGTTTCCCGATGTATTGTTGTGATACCTGCCTAAAGGTGCCTGCTGAGCGGGAGGTGGTCTTTGATATAGAGCTAGTGTCTGGTACAACACTTATATCCATAACACCCTACCAAAGGGCGCCAAAAGAGCTAAAGAAGCTCAAAGAGCAGTTGTAGGTGCTATTGGAGAAGGTGTTCATTTGTCCTAGTGTGTCACCTTGGGGTGCGTCGATGCTGTTTGTGAAGAAGAAGGATGGGTCTATGAGGATGTGGATAGACTACAGGAGGTTAAATCAGGTGACTTTTAAGAACGAGTATCCTCTTCTTCGCATTGGTGACTTGTTCGATAAGCTTCAGGGAGCGGGTGTGTTCCCCAAGATCGATTTGAGTTTGGGGTATGACCAGCTTAAGGTAGGAGAGCAAGTTGTTCCTAAGCCAGCATTCTGAACGAGGTCTGACCACTGCGAGTTCTTAGTTATGCCGTTCGGGTTGACTAATACCCATGCAGCCTTTATGGTGGCGATGAACAAGGTGTTTCATGGGGTATTTAAACAAGTTTTCCATAGTATTCATTGATAATATGTTGGTCTACTCCAAGACTGAAGAGGAGCATGTTGAGCACTTGATGATAGTCTTCACCATGCTGAGGAGGGAGCGGTTGTTTTCCAAGCTCTCCAAGTGTGAGTTCTGGCTGAAGGATGTGTTGCTTTTGGGACACCTGAATAGTGGCTGGGGCATTACGATAGACCCAAGGAAAATGGAGGAGATCATGAACTGGTAAACACCAGTAGTGTGACCAAGATGAGGAGCTTCTTGGGCATGGTAGGTAGGGTACAACAATAATTTTGTAGAGGGGTTCTCTAAGATAGCTGGACCTCTCCATAAAATGACTAGGAAGGACACACCTTTTGTTTGGAACAAGGTTTGTTAAAAGAGTTTTGAGGAGCCAAAGAAGAGGCTCAATACTACGCATGTGCTTACCTTGTCGGTTGTTGGGAGTGAGTATGTGATCTATAGTGATGCCTCCTATTCAGAGCTAGGTTGCGTCCTGATACATGATGGCAGGCTGGTACTGGTGTACATGTCTCACCACCTAAAGGTACATGAAGTGAACTACGGAATTCACGATTTGGAGTTGGTGGCAGTGATGTTTGTGATGATGCTATGGAGGCACTATCTGTACGGTGAGACTTGTATGATCAAGACTGATCACAAGAGTCTCAATTACTTGATGGAGCAGAAGGAATTGAACATTAGGTAGAGGAGTTGGGTGGAGCAGTTCAAGGACTGCGACTATATGATAAGCTATCAACCTGGGAAGGCCAACATGGTGGGACAAGGAAGGAGAGACTAATAGAACTGGTAGAGCTGAGGAGCTTGGTGACGAAATTGGAGGTCAATCCGGTCAAGGGTGTACTGGCTAGGTTGGTGGTGAGGCCCTTGCTACTGGACGGGGCCATAAAGGCTCAGGCAATGGATGAATTAGTGTTAGAGGCTCAACGGAAGATGTCGGCAAGAGAGGCCACACCTTACACTTGGAATGAAGGTTTGATGCTATTCCAGGAGAGGATGTATGTGCCCTCAAGATCTAAGCCGAGGGAGTATATCTTGGATGAGGCACACTCATCTACTTATGCTATGTATCTAGGTAAGACAAAGATGTATCCAACACTCTGCTCCCATTTTATAGTGGGCAGGAATGAAGAAGCAAGTGATACATCATGTGGATAGTTGTGTCGTACGAAGGGAAAGTTTGACCATCAGGAATTAGGAGGGCGGCTTTAGCCCCTACTGATTCAGGTATGGAAGTTTGAGGATATCACGATGGACTTTGTCAGTGGGTTTCTTTTGGTCAACAAGAAGGATGCGGTTTGGGTCATTGTAGACCAGTTGACCAAGTTGGCTCACTTCATTCACATCCAGTTCAAACCCGATGTGGTGGAGTGAGTAGGGTTGTATGTAGAACACGTTGTGAGGTGTCATGGATACCCAAGATGATTGTATCAGACCGGGACCCAAGTTTCACCTCACATTTATGTAAGGGACTATATGCTACTTTGGGGACGAAGTTGAATTTCTCTAAGGCATACCATCCACAACACAAATGGGTAGTCAGAGCAAACCATTATGGCTTAGGAAGAGCTGCTTCGCTCATGCATGCTCGAGTTCGAGGACCCTTGGTTGAAGGTCTTGCTGATGGTGGAATTTTCCTACAACAACTCCTACCATCACAGTATCAGAGTAGCTCCGCTCGAGGCACAATACGAAACTAAATGTAGGACCCCATTCTTTTGGGATGGGGAAGGAGAGAAGTTGTTGACTGGACCGCAGATCATCAAGGAGACGAACTCTCGAGTTTGAGGTGATTTGAGCATAGCTGGGTGTAGCTCAATATAGATAGAAGCAGTACACGAATAAGAAGGCTAAGAAGGTTAGCTTAAAGGAAGAGGATATGGTCTTCCTTCAGGTATCCCCCCTGGAAGGGAGTGATGTGCTTCGGCAGGAAGAGGAAGTTGGCTCCCCGGTTCATTGGTCCTGATGATATCATTTGGAGGATAGGACCAGTGGCTTACGAGCTGGCTTTCCTGTAGAGCTAGATTAGATAATAATGTGTTCCATGTGAGTGTACTCTGGGCGTATGTTGGTAAACCAGATAAGGTAATCCAACAAGATGATGTTGAGTTGAAGAGGGACTTGGCTTTCATGGAGCAGTCTGCTCATATCATGGATAGGAAGGTCCACAGGCTACTGGAGTAAGCAGACACCAATGCTGAAGGTGATATGGAAAAATACGGATGTCAAAGTAGCAACATGGGAGATTAAGGCTAGCATGCAGGAGCGCTACCCGAAACTTGTGGAGAATTACCTAGTAGAAATTTGACAAGACAAGGATCTTGAATCCTTAAATACATGATGAAATCAAGGAAACTGGGGATACAAATATATTTCTAAAACATATCAAAACCAATATCATGTGATATTAAAACTTTGACCAGCTCTCTCCCCACCATCAGCTCCAGTACCTATCACTTAAATACACAAATACAACAAGGATAACAAACATATATGGGGTCAGTGATATGCACTGAGTGGCTATCTAGATTCGTGTTTTTTCTCGAAATGAGACTGAAACTATGGATAGAACGTAAGAGTCTATCTAATCATTGCATCTAGTAATGTGACCATATGGTCCTGTAGGCATCTACGTAGCATCAGCCACCCCTAACTATGTGCAGACAGCATCATGGTGGATGAGAACATGAAACTATCCTGAATATTCGTGTCAGCAGCATCTATAGGCATACTCTACACGTCCTTCCTGGAGTATGAATTTCCTACGGGATTGTGCAATCCTGGGGTGTGTGACCTACGCAACATAATCATAATCTAGCCTAGTTAGGCCTATCCCGTACTATCTTGTCATTTGTGGATCACACGCCACTGTTCATCTGTTAAGAGCTTAAGTTCGAATCATGTTACGGTGTCTGTATAGTAGATTACACGTAAATGTATAACCTAAGAGCCCTCGGTCTATATCGTGATACATTAAAATACGAATCCCATCAATGGATTCCCAAACATCCTATTACAGTTCTACACTTATAAAGCAGAATGTAATCCTAAATAATCCACCTCTTAAGAATAAATAACAACTCTAATTCTGAATTAATGTGAGTCCCCTTGATCGCAAAAATCTGTAGCTTCTGCCCATGCATCGTTTGGAGATCAAAAGACCCTGTTATGCTCCATTTACTTCCCTGCAACAATCTAAAACTTGCTGGGATAGGAATGTTGAGATAGTCCTTCAATGGCTTCTATTTCAGATGATGAGAAAAGTGACCCAATTCTTTAATTGTAAACCATCCAAAATTTTAGAGCTACGCAAGAAAGACATAAGAATAACCAAACTCACATATCAGTCGCTTAACTTTTAGAACTTGCAGATTGATCCCTCTTCTTCTCCGGTAGACTGGGTTGCCGGCGGCGAGCTGTGCCCAGTTTCTGGTGAAGCTCCAACGACTCCCATGTTCTTGGAAAACCATTTTCTGCCGCCCATTCGTCTCACCTCAGAGATCCCAACATCGATCACCAGGTCGTCCCTACTGTCGTATGCGCCACCACCATTGATTGAACACTGTTGCCGCTGCTACAACCGAACTCCATAACTCTTCTCCCTTTTCCAGTCTTAGATAGCCGTACATCAACAATAGATCCCTTTGGTCGAGTCCTCATTGGATCTTGCCATCATCGACTCTCTTCTCTCCCCTCTTTCTCGATCAGCTGTCGTAAGTGGGAGCGGGAGCTATCTCTCCAGTTCTCTGTATATGTAGGTTTGGGGATCAGGAGAGGTCATGACTCAAGGCTCTCATTTTACTTGGATGGTGATTGAGCCAATCTCACCATTGGGCCCATCCAACGACCCAAGTCCAACATATCACCACAACTCTAGTTGGGCCCATGGCCCATAACTAAGTCTGAGTCCAATAGAAAGTGGAAGCCTCCCTCTTGCACTTGAACCATTCAAGGCCATTCCTCACCATCAGATCCATCTGAAAACCCAGATCTCTTTAAGCTCATAACTTAACCAAAACAAGGACTAAACTCTCCTCCGATTGACTTAATCAAACCGATAATTATCCCGAGCCATACAATCCTTTTATACTTGGTCAACAACTGTGTCAACTCCTCGAGTTATTTAAATTAATTCGGCTCTCATTCTCGGTTTACTCCATTAATAATATTTTAATCAAACCAAAAATTTAAACCGCCGACCATATTCGGTGTGACACAACTCTTCCCAACTTCAATAGGTTTCCTTCTGAAACCTAAGCCTTAACTCACATAACGGGAAAGATTTGGCGCAACAGTGTTCAAACCCTGGCACTTGCACCTCTATTTAGTAGCAAACAACCCTAAGGTGTCATCCTCCTCAAGGACCCAACCCGTCCACTCCTTAGTAATGACCTAAGATCAAACCATAACCTTATCCTAGAAGACCGATAATGGTCCACACCTTAGCTTGCCTAACCTTAGCTCGACTCACCCAAGCGGAACGCAGGGCTCATTCCTTGCTCCTATGGAACTCCTTCAAGCCGGACTCTCAGAATCTGCTCCCGACCGAGCTGATATTCCAAAGCTAAGTTGGGCATGCTTTACCAACATAAGCTTATCCCTCTTGTCTTAGATTAGCATCGACCATGCTCAACATAGAGCCAACCCTTTAAGCTCGCTACCCATCAAGCATGACTACCTGGCAGCCTCCTCAGAAGGTACTAAACGACCAAGGTCAGAGCTTCACTCACTGTCATTGTTCCAGGCCCAACTAACCTCTGAGTCGCCTCGGAACCAACTATGTGCCTCATCTAAAATTCTGTACTAGAATGAGGCTCAAGATGAGGGAGACATCCGATTGACAACCTAGTCTCATGCTCCACTTGGTCTATAACGTTACCGACTACCACACCCGTGGATTCCTCACACGTCATGCTCGTGATCTATTAGATCATTCTCATGATAGTTCTCTAGTCACACTCATGGCTTACAATGTCCTTCATATGGGTTCGACATACTAGCCATGACCATGCCCCTAGACACCACACCCGTGACCCACTAATTACCTTTATTGTGAACAACATAGCATAACACTCGTGGCTTACCAACTAACCTTGGTCGTTGTCCATCACATAGCGTCCGCTGCCTCCACTCTTATTCATCTCCATTGCTAGTTCCCCTTGTTCATCCAACTTATAACACTGGATTCCAAAACCTAGTTGCTACTATCACCCTTTACATCCCATGCCATCCAGGACTTCTTGAGCTTCAACTAGCCCATGAACATTCTCTTACTACGTTAAAATACCTTCAAGACACTTTAAGATCCAGCCTGATGTTGAATCTCACTTAACTCCCCATAAGCCAACGCCCATAAAGAGCGCATGGATCCGCCTTTCAAAAGTGACTATTTAACTTATAGAAAATGCTCAACATCCTCCAGACCTTCCTTTCTATTCCACTTCTTGCTCCCCTAGCTCTCCTTCCTCCTGACTCGACCTCAGAGACCTGACCTTGCTCCCAACCTCTCAGTACTACACTTCTCAATCCTTTACCAATTTCCTTTGAAATCTGAATACCCCTTGTCTTTCTCCTATGGTACCAGCCCTTTGGTAGTCACCATCCGGCGAAGAGACTACCCTTTTTCCTATTGTGGATCAAGTCCACGTGTTTAGTACATTACGAGACACTTCATCCCCTAAGTACATTTTGTAGCTCGTTAACCTATACTACCATTTCTCAAACATGGAACTGCAGAGACCAATCCTTGCAGTATTACTTTGCAGATGCAGATAATGAAGCGACTAGCTCAACCTTGCAACTTCCACCTTGCAGCATACAATATCGGTCCTCATTCCTAATTGCTCAGGGCTCATTTCCCCCTCCGACTGGTAATACTAACCACATAGTACTACTGGAACCTTAGTCAAATTCCTTGCATCAAGCCATCCCTCACCATGCTGAAGGTCCCAACAAGCCTGATAACTCTCCCCTATGTAGCTCATACCCTTCAGGCACCTCTTTCTCCTATCCTTCTCCTGAACTCCTTGCATGCGCTTTGCCTGTGGTATGCCATACCCTTGGTCCTCTCCTTACCACACCCGTAGTCATTTCCCTACCACACATATGGGCGACTGTCAATCATAACTTTTGTCGCTTGCCATTCATGACCATTTCCTCCCCTCAATCATGATCGTGTTTTACCACCCATAGCACCTATAGCCAGCACTCAACCACACACATTGTTGCCTCATCACCACACATGTGTTCCTTCCTCGCCATGAATGTGCCTAACCCTTCACCACACCCGTGGCTAGTTAAACACCATAAATGTGATAAACTCCCCATCACGCCCGTAACTGATTTCCCTTCACGATCGTGAGTGACTTCTTTTCCCAAAACTCCCAGAGCTACTACTTTCAGAGTAACATGTGCTACATTCTTTTTCAAACTAACAGGGACCTATCTTTGCTCTTTCCCTGGCTACTCCTCCGATCCTCAGATGCTTCCCATCCTTGCCTTTGAACTTGATCCTCAACTGAAAACTAGAGGCTCCTTGCCTCCTTGATGAAACACCCAAAGGAGCAATAACTACATGCTAACTCTGAATTCCATTCGCCAAATGGGATCCAGAAGGATGTATCCTACTAAGGGCTCTACGAAAATGTCCTACTTGATTAGACTTTCAGAGTCTCATCCCTGATATCACTTTCCTTTCCTTCTTCTTGTCGAAACCCATATGGTACTCTAGGACTCAAGGTACTCTACCCTTGATTCCTTAACCCCTTTCCTTTTTATCTTCCTAGAGCTGGTGGGAGAGTCGTGGTTCAAATCATGTCAAACTTTACGGAAACATTTCCTTTCTTTCAAAATACCCGATCCTTGAAAAAGTTTTTTTAAAACTCTTGCCACAACTGACTCAACACATTATGACACCACTTAGACCCTCGTCTACTGCTCCCCATGGAGATTCTAGTACCATTACAGGTCTGGATTCACCTTCTCCCCTCCTGAGGTTCGTGACGCCTTTGAGGAGCAGGTAGCACACCTATGACGGTAGAAGACAATTGGACTCTAATACCATTTGTGAAGCCGCACCCTAAAAGTCTCGGTTGAACCATTGTTTCAACTAAGAAACCTACACGGGTTCCAACCTAAACTAAACTTGACCCAAAGACACCTAACAAAAGCGTTAAAAACTGAACTGGAATACTAATATACATTGGAAATCTGACAAGGCAAGTGGAGATACAACTCTAGTGGAGATACAACTCTAGTTCTAAAGCACATCAAAACAAATATAAAAAATATCAAAACTCCAATCAACTCACCATCGTTGCTGCTACAATCAATCGCCGCTGCTCTTCTCCCTTTTCCTGTCTTCAATCTTCGCACATCAACCATGGAACCCCTTGGTCGACTCCTCCTTGGATCTTGGCATCATCAACTTTCTCATCTCCCCTCTTTCTTGATCAACTGCCAAAAGTGGGAGCGAGAGCCATCTCTCTAGTTCTCTGCATCTGTAGGCTTAGGGATCAGGAGAGGTTATGACTCAAGGCTCTCATTTCACTTGGATGGTGATTGAGACGATCTCACCATTGGGCCATCCAACGGCCCAAGTCCAACATGTCACAACAATTCTAGTTGGGCCCTATGTCCTACAACTAAGTCTGAGTCCAAAAGAGAGTGGCAGGTTCCCTCTTGCACTTGAACCATTCAAGGCCATACCTCACCATCTGATCCATCTGATGGCCCAAATCTCTTCAAGCTCATAACTTAACTAAAACAAGGACTTAACTCTTCTCCGATTGACTTAGTCAACCCAATGATTATCCTGAGCCATACAAGACTTTAATACTTGGTTAACTCTTGTGTTAACTCCTCGAATTAATTCAATTAAGTCAGTTCCCATTCTTGGTTCTACTCCATGAGTAATTATTAGATCAACCTAAAAATTTAAATCGCTGACCAAAATCAAGGTATCATAGTTGCGACACCCTGATTTTGGGTTGACTGTCGGTTCTTGAGTTTGTTTGAGTTTTGGAAAGTGGTATGTTAGGTGGATGATCAAGGGCGTGATTGTTGGTCTTTCACGGGCGTGGTTGCAAGGGCAATCCCGCACGTGGTCAGCAATACGTCATATGCATGACCACCAGCACATCACGACTATGGCCGTTCATGGATCACTCGCTTGATTGTGGGTGAACCACGGGCGTGGTGGTATATCATCACGAGCGTAGCGGAATTAAGAAGTCAGAAAATGAAATACAGAAAACCTAACAGTGGCATTCTCATATCAGGAAGAGGAGAAGATCGATCAAGGGAGGAAAGTGGTCGAGTTCTGATCATTGCTAAGAGATTAAACAGGATAGGAGAGTCATCGGAAGGTAACCAATCCCCTTCTTTCCTCTTATTCCTATAGTTGGAAAACCTACGTAGAAATCCTAACAGTTGGGGTTTGGGGATTCAATCCTTTGATTGATCTCTTCAGTTCTATCAGGATATCAGGTTTGAGCTGCGGGAAGGTAGCTTTGACTTTAGACTCTACAAGAAGCTATCAGGATTACTTTCTACTTATAAAGCGTAGAGCTATAATAGGATGTTCTGGTGATCGTTTGAAAGGATTCCTAATGTGATGTAACATGATGTGGAGCAAGGGCTCTGATGCTATGATGTAGCGTGCGATCTACTCTACATGAGATGTGACACATTTGGGCTTGATGTTCTTAACAGATGAATAGTGGTGTGTGAGCCACTATTCATGATAGGACATGCTAGGCCTAGCTAGACTAGATAACGATATATGATATGTTGGCTCACCCTTGGATTGCACAATCCCTTAAGAATACAAGTAACATGTTCAGAGCGTGTCAAGTATGCCTACAGATGCTACTCACAAGGAGGTTCAAGGTGGTTTCATGGTCTGATCTACTACGAGGTCATCCGCATGATCTTAGGGGTGGCTGATGCTAGGTAGATAGATGCCTACAGAACCAAAGGGTCAAATTACTAGAGTATTGACTAGATAGACTTCTATCTTCTATCCATGCTTTTAGTCTCAGTTCTACACGATGTTTAGATAGCCACTCGATGCTTATCATTGAACACATCCATATCTTCTATGTATGTGCAACTATTGAACAATAGGAGCCAATGCCTCCTAAGAGGCCGACACGAGATGCCCCAAAACCTCAACCGAGTGACTCAGGGAGTCGCAAAAGAGGTACTTGGATGATCATTCTACCCCTTTGGTTTTTAATGATTTTATCATGTTTTCAGTGATATTTCACTATGGACGCTTTCCCTATTTAAGGATGTTTTATATGGTTTTGATGGATGTTGTTGGAATTATGTTGAGCCTTTGATGCATTGTTGACTCCTATTTAGTGAGTATTAGTAGTTTGACTTGGTAATATTACAGTTGTGTTGAATGTTGTCGAATGTGTTTGAGTGGAACCCGTGAATTAGTATGCATGGGCCGAACCAGATGGTTTGACCGAATCTTCTAGGGGCAGGTTCCACGACTATAGCTTGGAGTGAAGATCTGCATTTATCATCTTCTTCATACTTAGGGGTGGAAATTGGTTTATGGTTAGTGGTTATAACCACTAACCGCCCCGAAAATTGTGGTTTTTGGTTAACCACTAACCGCATTGTGGTTAGTGGTTCGGTTTGTGGCAGGAAAACGATGCAATTTGTGGTTAGTGATTTAACCGCAAATCGTATGGTAAAAACAAAAAAATCGAATAAACCCCATTTTAAAATACCTAGCTAATTTTTGAATAATGTGAACTGATAATATACGTCTTTGGTTTCATAATTCCATATCTCACTGCCCTTTCAATTTTCATTGTAGTTGTAGTACTACTATACTTGTACTAGTATTAGTTTTTTCACAATGCTCATTACACTGTTCGTCATCATCATACATCTTATTTTTGGGTAACTATTTTGCTATATGAGTCTAAATATTTTGATTGTAGTAATGCTCACAATTTTGCTGAAACTTTACTTGTATTTATAACATTAAAATTTGATTTTTTTAAAGAAGTGGTTTCGTGGTTAACCACTAATCAAACCAAGTTCGGTTTGTGGTTAACCAAATCAATTTATGAGGTTAACCAAATGAAGAAAAAAGCTAGCTGAAAACCATACCTCTTTTGTTAGTGGTTAACCACAAACAAAAGAGGTATGGTTTTTAGCTAGCTTTTTTCTTCATTTGGTTAACCTCATAAATCGATTTGGTTAACCACACATCGAACCATTTCTACCCATAATGGTGATTGTATTCCTTCTCTTAGTGATAGCTTCATGATGATTGGCTAGGCCATTTGTGTAGTTACATTATGGTGTTCTGGATGCTAGGATGATCCCCTCATGATGAGGGGTTGGACATATTTGGATGCTAGTTATGAGTATGTTAATGCTTGGATTATAAAGCTTTTCAACCTAAGTTGTGCCTTGGCTTGAATTAGGTCAAATGAACTCTTTCATTTGCTTAATTTTGATTGAACTGAGTTAGATTGTAATCCAAGATTGAAGTAAGGTGTATGTGGACCAAGCCACACCCCAATTCAACCTTTAGTGCTAGGATTTTTGTAGGGACATTTCATCAAACACTTAATGTGCATTCCGGAAATCACTCAAATGGTGACACGCTTAAGGGTTGGGGTGTCAAATGGTGACTAGCACCCTTTTCAAGGTGTTTATAGTGTCCTTAAGGTTGTCCAAACGTCTAGGAATTTCGTCGAACACTTAGTGTTCACTACTAGTTGACCTTATCTCTAGTGAATCAGTAGTGGTGATCCTTTGGATGACCTTGCTTTTGATTCCTTCAAGTGCCTAGAGGAGAATCCTATCATAAACCAAGTCCATTGTATCCAACTCTTCCAGTGAATGGGATTTGAGCATTTCCAACACCCGAAATCTAGCAACTCTTCTCTCATTGTTTGAACTTGATACTCCTTTGCCTCACTTTAGTTACTTGAATCATTTTACATGATTTCTAGTGATTGAATAGTAAGGTAGTCGATAACTTAGATAACACCCATTGCAAACTCTTGTTAGCTTGAACCGTGAACCTAGTAGTTGAGTAGAAGATTGTGAACGGACCCCGAGAACCATAACAATACTTATTGGTTAGGATTTGGGTTTCATAACCCCTTTTCTACCCCCATCAAGTTTTTGGCGCCGTTGCCAAAGACTTGTTCACTCTTTTGAAAGACTTACTAGGACCACCACTTTAAGCATTCAACCCCGATTTACTTCTTGCTCCCCTTGTTGTGTGTAACTCTCGTTTGTTTGTTGTGTTGGCTTGTTATTTTTCAGTGTGTTGGAACTCTTGTGTGCTACTAGACGTGCATGAGACGTTATAAACACAATCAACGTGTACCAAGAACACTTCAATCAACTCCACCTCGCCATCCACCAATCATAATACCACCTCAAAAGTCTCCACCCCACCATCATTCAATCGAAGAATCTTCTACGCCCACATCTTGAGAAGCTTCGAGTGTTGACTCATGAAGTTCAATAAGGTCCCTCAAAAGGTGATGCAATGGATAGATAACCAACCCAACAACACCTTCCAAAATTGGGACGGTTTCGTGAATACTTTCTTGGAAGAATTCTTCCCTCTCTACAAGATGGAAGAGATTGAGGGAGGATCTCTCACATCTAGCAAGAGAATGGAGAGCCATTTTACGAGGCTTGGGAGCAATTTCAAGCTCTCTTCTACTCATACCCTCATCACCAATTCAATGAGTGGAAACTCGTAGAGACATTCGCTAGAGGGTTACCTATGAGGATTCAAAAATGATCAACCAAGCGGCGGGAGGAGATTGGAGATCACTCCTCCCCAAGAATTGCCTCCAAATTTTCCGGGTGATGTCCGTGAAGATAAAAAGTTGGTCAAGACAACAAGGTCCTAGAGACATCAAAGCAGTGAGACATGATGTTTATGTCTCCACCACAATCGCTCCCAAAACACTCATGGAGATGCCCGGACCACGAGAGGAGGTTAAAGAGCAACTAGGCCACTGGATTCTCTCAAACATGTATGCAATGGATTCTCAAATCAAGGTGCTTTACTTAGCTCAGCCGGTTGCCAGGCCTCTAGAAGCACAAGCATTTCTTCTCAAGCCGAGAATCAAGCCTCCAATTGCACAAATCTTTATGTGCGAGAGTGATGGGAATAAAGGGCATGATGCTTCAACTTGCCAAATTTTACTCTAGCCTTTGCATCGGAAGAGGAATACATTGAAGAAGTGGACTATGTGCAAGGAAGCTACCATGGAGGCAACCAAGGAGGATAATGAGGCTTCAACCAAGGGAAAGGTATGAACCAAGGTGGATATCACAACTGTCAACAAGGGCAAGGCTCTAATCAAGGTGGATATAGCACCAGCAATCAAGGCCATGGAAACCAAGGTTATAAAAAAGGGCAAAGGACTCAAGGGTATAACCAAGGCAATTAAATCAAGGCTACACTCGAAGGCAAGATAATCAAGGCAAAAGCCAATAAAATCAAGGCAATTCCCAAAGACCATACAACTACAATCAAGGTCAAAGCTACAATCAAGGAAATTTCCAAAGGCCTAACATCTACAATCAAGGCCAAGACTACAACCAAGGGAACAATCAAAAGTTCAACAACTTCAACCAAGGAAGGAGTTACAACCAAGGAGGAAATCAAGGAGATTACAACCAACAAGGTTCTAATCAAGGTGGAAATAAAAAATGGAGCAATCGCGGAAGTCAAGGGGAATTCCATGCTTCGAATGCACCTCCCCCTGTATTCTCCCACCCTCCTAATCAAGCTCAAGTTGGTGCATCTCCCAATGAACTTTCGGTGATCTTACAATACATGAAAAAATAAGATAAGATGATAGCAAAGCTTCTTCAAGGTCAAAGGTTTCACCAAAATCAAGCCTCCTCAAGTCGCCCATCGGGTACCTTACTGGGGAATACTGAAGCCAATCCAAGGAATAAAGAGACTTGTAGAATAATCACCACTAGAAGTGGGAAACATCTTCTGGATTCCAGTTCTAAGGAAATCGATCCTCCTATCGATGACCTAGTAAGCTTGTGCATGATGATAAAGTGCTTGTGGAAGATGCTAATGAGGATGAATCATCTAGTGATCAAGAGGATGAAACGTTAGCCGAAGAAAGTGCACCGGTTCCGAAAGCTCCAAAGGATGAAGTTGGTTCCAACAAGGCCACAAAGAGTTAACTGGAAGCTCCTTCTACCTCCAAGCCCATGTTGGCTTCATACAAGCCAAAGCCCCCTTTTCCTAACCGGTTCAACACGAATCTTCTCGATAATAGCTTCAAGCAATTTGTGAGCCATCTCCAAATTATAAACTTCCCCATTCCTTTCTCCAAGGAGATTGAAAAGATGTCACAATATAAGAAGTTATTGAGGGAAATCTTCACCAACAAGAGGCGACTAACCGAAGCTTCCAACATCACCCTCAACGAGCAATGCTCGAAAATCCTCTCTACATATCTCCCCCAAAAGCTCAAAGACAATTTCAACTGAAATAACAATAATAACAAAAACGAGCCCAAGGAAAACACAACGATTTCTCCAGCACCTTAATTCATATGTAAATCTGAACTAACTTTAATCTGCAGGAAATTGGTTAGTAGACAACAAAAGAGATTGAAGTAATGATGCAGAACACAAGATGTTTTTAACGTGGTTCAGGCGTTAACCTTAGTCCACGCCCAAGCTTGGCTTGGGAAGTCAATTTTATCAAGTTTTCAATCACACTATCTTCAATGCTGTAAAACACTCAAGAATCACAATCTCACTATTGCTACTCCGACAGCTTTGAACAATGATCTGTAATATGTATGCTATATCTCGCTTGCCTTCTTTGTTGTGGTTCTCGTGCTTTAAATAAGAGTCTTCGGCACCTTGTTTGTAACCGTTGGTGATTGATTTACCTATTCAATATTTAGCAATTGATTGATCCGCAAAAGGAAGGCTTGCAAAATGACAGAAGCAGCTCCAACGAATTTAAGAGTAAAAATGTCCAGGATCGGACTTTCTACATCTAACAATCTCCCCCTAAGACCGATCCTAGCAGCTTTAATCAGCTGAATTCGATTAAATGGACTGCTCCCCCTTGGCAGGTGATCACAAAACAAAATGGCTTTGTTTTATTAGAAGAAATTGTGTGAATGAAAGGAAAATATCAAAGTCGGATTACCGACTCTTATGAGTCAAGAAACAGATTGCTCCACTAAAAGGAAACAGCTCCTAAGTCGGATTACCGACTTATTTATTGACTCAAAACAAACAAGAATCCGAAGAACGATTCTTTTACTGACTCTAAAAGAAAGATTCAAGTTAAATTTCAATCTTAAGATCCTATTGATATTCTGACTACATGCTTTGAGTTTCAAAATCTTCCAGTCTTTTCTTGAGTTCTTCCTGACTTCCTGAGCCATGTGAGTCTTTCCAAGGTTGACATTATCTATTTCGTCAAAGCTCCAGTCCATTCTTCCTTCCAGTTTTTTAGCAACTTCTTTGACCTTATCTTCAAGTTTCAAACAAAGCTTGATTTGAGCTCTTTCAAGAACACAACGTCCTCTGAGATTAGCCATTTCTCCACGAGTGCCATTATTTCCAACTTTGTTGTCAAGAGCATCCGTAAAGGCATCCAATTTTCCAAAAACTTCATCTGAATCACAGGAGAAACAACCATTGTGGTTTCATGGAAGAAGAAAATCATAGGGATGCTTCAAAATATTATCGCTGATGTCGATGCCTACAGAATGCAGAATCTTCATAAAACATGGAGCAAGTGGAAGGATTTCGGGATAGAGAGGAGAACTGACATCCAGAAGATGAGGAATGATCAACTGAGGAAGACTGAGAGGTTGTCGATACTGTGCATTATGAATAACCCAGACATCAAGAGGAGTGACAATAGCCGGATGAAAGGTACGAGGCAAGAAAATTCGAGTGATCAGCCAATGCAGGACCCCAAAGTTATCAGGCAGGAATTGAATATGAAAATGTGAAGGACAATCAGGAGGAAAATCACATAGTACCACACTAGCTTTTTCAAAATTGAATCCATGAGCTCGAATTTCACGTTCAGTCCCAAAAGGGATCTCAGCAAGTGGTGCACACGTCACCTGATTGATGATTTCGGGGTTGACAGTGACGATCCTTCCATCAACAACCGATTGAATGTGACGAGGACGCTCTAGCAAAGCAACAAGATTACAGTACAACTTCTGTACTGCTGAACAACAGAAGGTTGGAGGGAAATAAAAGAGGAATGGCCCCCAACCGAGAGTTTGAATAAACTGATGAGAACACACATCACCATACCTCAGGAAGCTTCCCAGTTTGGGAACAAGAAATTTCATCACATCCCGCTTTTGGAAGTCTTCAATAAATCTCAATCGAGATTCATCATCATGGTGAGGATTACTAATGTATGGGGCAGTCAACAAACGGGAGTTCATGATGACAAGAGAAAATAAGAAGGCAAGCGTAGAGTGTATGATGAGAAGAATTATGAGGATGTAGAGGTGGTGAGGGAAGGCCTAAATAAAAGATGAGAAGACGCAAGGAGAAAGGGAGTATTCCAAAGAGTAGAGAATGTCAAGAAATAGTTTGAAGAAAGGAAAGTGAAGAATCAATAAGTTCAATTAAGAACACAGAAAAAGAAATATAGATTTCTAAATTTTTATGCAGTAAAGCAGACTTAAATAAAAAATTTTATAGTAACTAAATATTTATGAAATCTTTATTAGACATCATTCCAAGTTCACGACGTATTTCACAGAATCACATATCAGACAAGGGTTTTGTAAAGATATCAATCAGCTGTTGATTGGTAGGTATAAAACTTAATAAGTTTATCCCGAACAAGATCTCGTAAGAAATGGTATCCAATTTTAATATGTTTTGTTCGAGAATGTTGAACTGGATTTTTTGACATAGAAATAACACTAGTGTTGTCACACAGTAATGGAATAGAAGAAATGTGAACTTGATAATCATATAATTGAGACTTAATCCACAAGAGCTGAGTATAGTAGTTTCACTACAATGTACTCAGCTTCTGTCGTCGACAGAGCGACAGAGGCTTGTTTTCTACTCCCCTAAGAAACCACACATGGTCCTAAAAAATGAAAGGATCTTGATGTACTCTTTCGATCGGACAAGCTACCAGCAAAATCTGAATCACTGAATCCTAACAAATCAAAGGAATTAGTTTTCAAAATGCGTTTAACACATGTAAGATAACTTTCTTTAGGGGTAGATTGAAACCTCGCGCAAAGACAAACACTAAAAAGAATCTCAGGTCTGCTTGTAGTTAAGTAAAGAAGAGAACCTATCATTCCACGAAATTTTTTTCATTAATTGATTTACCGGTTGAGTCTTTGTCAAACCATTAGAGTTAAAACTGAATTAATCGTAATTCAAAATCTTTTTAACATAGATTCAATATACTTACTTTGATGAATGAATATTAATACGGGAAGCTGTTGGATTTGCAGACCAAGAAAGTAGTTGAATTCTCCCATCATACTCATTTTGAAAGCACCAGTCATTAATGAACCAAAAACAATATCATTGACGTATATTTGAACAACAATAATATCGTTATTTACGTGTTTGATGAATAGAGTTGTATCCACTTTTCCTCTCGAATATTGATTGTTAAGAAGAAAAGAAGTCAGTTTCTCATACCAAGCCTAGAAGCTTCACGAAGTCCATATAATGTCTTTTTTAATTTATAAACATAATTAGGAAATTGATGATCTTCAAATCCTTGTAGCTGTTTCACATATACCTCTTCCTTAATATCATTTAAAATACACTTTTAACATTTATTTAATAAATTTTAAATCCTTTGACACAGGTAAAAGCACATAAGATCCTAATAGCTTCAAGTCCAGCAACTCGGACGAAAGTTTCTTCAAAATCTGTTCCTTCCTCTTAATCCTTGAGCAACTAATCATGTTTTATTCCTCGTAATATTATCGCTTTCATCAGTTTTATTCCAAAAAAATCCATTTTGTTCTGACGATAATTTTTTTAGGAGGTGGCGGTGGTTCAAGTCTTCCTTGCTTCTTGCTCCAGCACCTTAATTCATATGTAAATCTGAATTAACTTGAGTCTGCAAGAAATTGGTTAGCAGACACAACAAAAGAGATTGAAGCAATGATGCAGAACACAAGACGTTTTTAACGTGGTTCAGGCGTTAACCTTAGTCCACGCCCAAGCTCGGCTTGGGAAGTCACTTTTATTAAGATTTCAATCACACTATCTTGAATGCTGTAAAACACTCAAGAATCACAATCTCACTATTGCTACTCAGAAAGCTTTGAACAATGATATGTAATATGTATGCTATATCTCGCTTGACTTCTTTGTTGTGGTTCTGGTCCTTTAAATAAGAGTCTTCAACTCCTTATTTAGAAATTGATTGATCCGTAAAAGAAAGGCTTACAAAATGACAGAAGCAGCTCCAACGGATTTTAAGAGTAAAAATGTCTAGGATCGGACTTTCTACTTCTAACACTTTTGATGCTTCCAAATGATGATTGATGTGTGATTATGCTTCATTTCTTTTCTTGGTCAAATTTTATCATTCCATTGCTCATTGTTTTGGTTAATGATTCAAAGAGGCATGCTAGTCCATTGACCTCACCATTTGATTGCACTTCAATGAGGCATGTTTGATTCTTTGAAACTTTGCCTGCACTTGTCGTGCTCATTATTGTTCTTTGAACTTGATACACATTTGTGATGCTTTTTTGTGGCATTAAAGTTGAATTGTGAATCTAGGATGCTCTTATTTAGAATTGGTAGTTAGTTTCAATTGAGAATGATGAGGTTCTCCTTTTCATTGGTTTATACCTAATCTGTTACATCTTGGCCATGCCATTTTTTACTTGTGAGATTTTCTTGCCTATCATTGCCTAACTAGATTGGATTCTTATGGAGACGATAGCTTGATGGCCTTGGGATTTCTTCCTTTCTCTTGACTCGACCATTTGTGTTTGTTTATGTATTTCTTTTGATTCTTATATACCATGTGATGTTTCTAGGTGCTCGATCCTGGTCCTTCATCTTCTCTTGGTTTGGCTTCACTCTTCACCTGTTTGGTACCTTTTTCCCCCCTTATTCTCTAGTCACATCGAGGACAATGTGTTATGGAAGTGTGGTGGGGGGGGGGGGGGGGGGTTATACTATTCGGGTTTGGAATCCTTCTTTGTATGTCCTTATTGTAACTTTTTCTTGCTTTTGAAACTCCCTCTCGAGCTTAGTTTGTGGATGTCAGTGGATGCATGCTTTAGTGTTATCATTCTATGTCTAGGATGCTATAATTACATTTTTGAACCACCTATCGTGTTACCTGAACTAGTATACTGGAGACTCCTATATATGATACATATGGATTGTTTTCTTTCCCTATTTTGTACTATTCGGGTTTGGAATCCTTCTTTGTATGTCCTTATTGTAACTTTTTCTTGCTTTTGAAACTCCCTCTCGAGCTTAGTTTGTGGATGTCAGTGGATGCATGCTTTAGTGTTATCATTCTATGTCTAGGATGCTATAATTACATTTTTGAACCACCTATCGTGTTACCTGAACTAGTATACTGGAGACTCCTATATATGATACATATGGATTGTTTTCTTTCCCTATTTTGTTCTATGTCGCAGTAGAGTGTATGTGTATACATCCCAACAAGTTTTCCTAGGTTGTTACGAAGTTAAAACAGGCGGGAAGTGTCCAAATGAGGTTACTAGAATAAAAAATGTCATGAGGTTTGGTTACAACCTAAACACATGTGGTGACCCTTCAGGTAAGTTGTCTTTCATACCTTTCTGAGGCTTGGGGCGTGGCTGAAGACTGGTTACTTCCAAATCCGACTAAAGTTGTGACTACCCCCATTCAAAAAAAGCAGCTATCACAAAAAAGCTAGAGAGGTGAAAAATAAAGAAAAGAAAAATAAGATGAAAAGCAAAGAAAAGAAAAATGAAAGCAAGTTTTATATAGTAGTAGTGTATATAATAGCATAGTAAAGTAAGCCATCAAAATAAGAGGAGGTGTTAGCATTACTTGAGTGCTTTGATCTATAGAAAAGCACCTATGTCATCGCGATGGAAGAGTAATTCCATCATGGACGAGTCGTCGGTCTGTTTCTTTCGCTGACAATTCGAAGTCATGAGTGTTTGGGAGGATATGGATACAGACTGGTGATTATGAATCAAGCCATTTGCATCATATGAATGAGTTTGTCTTCTACTAGTCTAAGGGATTCAGTGTTTATACTTAATTGTGTGGTGTGGTGTTTGACTAGCATTACTTGGCACCATGATGGGTGTGAAACCCTAGGCTATGCTTTCGGTTCAACACATTTTGAGTTCATTGTTGAGTGTGATGAGTAGATTTTCTTTAGGACAAGCAATGTTCAAGTGTGGGGGATTTGATAACACCTCTTATTGTTTGACATTCAACCCCTTCTTGACTATTATTCGACTCGATTCAATCAATTATTGACCTTGATGATGTGATTGGTAGATAAAATAAGGGCTTTGTTAGAAATATAGTATCGACGGACATGCGTCTTTACCACTGCCTATGTACCCAAATATTGGGATCAAATTCCATGTAGTTTGACTTTACATACCTCGACGAGTATGTCGTGTAAGCGGCCTCTGAAGTCTGACGATAGAGTCGTGAGCGAACACACTCTCCATTCGACCACTATCTTAGGAAAAGTGAGATTGGGATTTCAATCTCCACGTTTGGGAAGTGGAGTTGTTCCCTGACAGAGGCATAAAGTATCTGTAGGTTCTTGTTTGGTCGTTGAGTTCCTCAAATCTTTATCTTTTGAAATCATCTTAAAATTTGCTTCGTTTTTTGTTAGCCTAGATTATGAAGGTCGATAGTTTTATCTTACAAGTGATTTCTTATAACCCGGGGCTTTGGAAAAGGCTAGAAATTCGCTTTATGGAGAATGAATTCGCTCACGACTCTATCGTACATCTGTAAATTGAAGACTGTCAGACTTTGGAGACCGATTACACGACATACTCGTCGAGGTACATAACGTCGAACAATGTGGACCTGCTTAGTCTCAACTGAGAGTTTGTATTGCTCTTTTTCTTTGAGAAAAAAAAGAAGAGGTCGATTTAGGCTCCTTCCCTTCCACTACGTAGCTGCGCTAGCAAGTACTATGAACCCTCTATCTCACACATCTAACGAGCTCATGTTGTTCACTGGTTCCGCCAAAAACTCTCATTTTTTGAAGCGGAGCATAGTGCACTTTAGGCGCCTAGCGAGAAACTTAGATGACCTTTGGGAACATTTGAATAGTTTGCTACTTAATAAACAAATAATTGTTTTCCCTCCATCATATGAATTGCCAGAAATCATGGGGCTGGTTTTGGATTGGTTTTCTGAACAGAAAATCAGCGCAAAACTCGGTTGATAAACCAATCCAAAACTGAAATCAAAATCTGTCCAAAATTTCGGTTTATTCTGAATTTCGGTCTTAGTAACATAGTTTTCTTACAAAAGCCATCACTATAATAGTGTTCTTAAGCAATGAATTAATTCTCAACGATGTACTAGCTAACCTAGTCACTACGAACAAGTGAGTTTTCGTAAGAAATCTAAAATTCCAACAGCTTTTCTGTTGTGTTCTCTCGAGCATACCGTTTTGGTCCACTTGACTTGTTTTATCACAAGTTATTGAGATTTCAGGTATCCAATGGATGGAGGGCACCGATACGAAGCCAACGAGATCAACTGGATGTCAAACGGAGGTCATACGAGCCAAATACGGGAAAATAAAAATTTGAGACTGATCTAAAAGAAGAACCACACAGCTTATGAATTCTGGAAACAGCACACGTAGTGTGGATGATTCAGAGAGGAGTACTTAAAAGAGTTTTGAGGAGAGAGACACACATAATTCCAGCTACACTTCATAACAATTAATGAGTCTGTTTTGCCTCTTCTGCCACTATCATTTGGAGCCCTTTGAAGAGGAATTAGAGCACTTGAAGGGCAAGGATTGACGGCTTGGATTGCTATAGCTTGGAGTGAAGATTTTCATTTATCACCTTCATCATCCTTGTAGATGATAGTGATTGTATTCATTTCTCTTAGTGATAGCTTCATGATGATTGGCTAGGCCATTTCTGTTGTTAGATTAGGGTGTTTGTGGATGCTAGGATGATCCCCTTATGATGAGGGCTTATTGGACATATTTAGATGCTAGTTATAACTATGGTAACGCTTGGATTATGGAGCTTTTCAACCTAGTTTGTGTCATTGTTTAAATTATGTCAAATGAACTCTTTCCTTTGCTTAATTGTGATTGGATTGAGTTAGATTGTAATCCAAGATTGAAGTAAGGTGTGTATGGACCAAGCCACACCCCAATTCAACCTTTAGTGCTAGGATTTGTGTAGGGACATTTCATCGAACACTTAGTGTGCATTCTATATTTCACATAAATGGTGATACACTTGAGATATTGGGATGTTTTGGGTGTCAAATAGGGCACCCTTTGCTAGGTGTTTGTAGTCTGGTTAAGGTTGTCCAAACGCCTAGGAATTTCATCAAACACCTAGTGTTCACTGGTAGTTGACTTGATCTCTAGTGAATTATTAGTGGTGATCCTTTGCATGACCTTGCTTTGGATCCCTTCAAGTGCATGGACTAGAGTCATATCATAAACTGAGTCCATTGTGCCCAACTCTTTTAGCCAACGGGATTTGAGCATTTTCAACACCCAAAATCTAGCAACTCTTCTCTTATTATTCGATCTTGATACTCATTTGCCTAACTTTAGTTACTTGAATCATTTTTCATACTTTCTAGTGAATGAATAGTAAGGTAGTCGATAACTCAGATAACACCCCTTACAAATTCTTGTTAGCTTGAACCGTGAATTGAGTAGTTGAGTAGAAGTTTATGGATGGACCCAAGAACCATAATGACACTTGTCAATTAGGATTTGGGTTTCATAACCCATTTTCTACCCCATAAATAGTCTCATAGTGGATCTGACCATGAAACCACCCTAATAGTATGAGTAGCATATATGAGCATACTCATCACGTCTTGAACCTTTCCTTTATCACTAGGGATTACACAGTCTGGGGGTAAGTGACCAATGCAACACATCAACTAGATCTATCTAGTTAGGCTTATATATACTTATCCTGAATAGTAGATCACACACCATTATTCATCCATCGAGAGCATCAAGCTCAAGCTCAAACTCAATTTCAATTTTTTTTCAGTTGATTGCATGCTATTGGACATCATTGGAGCCCTCGCTCCACAACATCAAACATCACATGAGAAGTCCTTTCAAAGGACCTCCCAATCATCCATTTACAATTCTATGCTATTCAAGGCAGAATGTAACATAAACCCACACCTCTAATTGCTTTCCTGAAGAGTCTGGATTGAAGCAGCTGTCCCAATGCTCAAGTCTCCCCTCCCGAAAGACCTGAAAGGATCAATAAAGGATTGAATCCTAAAAATCCAAACTTGCGAGGATTCCTATGTAGCTTTCCAACTTAAGGGATTAAGAGAGAAAAATGGAGATTGATTACCTTCCAACGAATGTCCTTGACTCTCTAATCCTCTAGTAACAACCAAAGATCGCTCAGCTCCTTCCTCCTCACTTGATCGCCTAGTTCCTGAGATGGGATTACCATTTGTCAGGAGTTGTGAGAGAATTAGGTTATGAGGTTTTTGTTTTCTGTGAGTTGCAGGTCACGAAAGTTTATATAAATAAACAACCATACCCATGATCACCAGTCGACCATGCTCATGGTCATCAGCCAATCACGCCTGTGACACATTGTCAACCATGACCGTGACGTACTGACAATCATGACTAGGACATACTATCGACCATGATCGTGGTTTTCCTCACAACCAAGGTCGTGATGAACACCCAGTCCCGCCAATGATCAACCACTTAGCCATAACCATTTCCCAAAACCCATAACCAGACAATCAATCCGAAATCGGGGTGTCACAAGTATGAACATGGTTCTTTGCATGATTGTTGACACAAAGGTTCCAACTAATTTTTTTCCTGAAGCAGTTCTCTTGACAACTCATATTCTTAATAAAAGTCCCACAGCTGCTCATCGAGACAAAGCTCCTCAGGAACTCTAGATAGGGAAGCTTCCCTCAGTAGATCATCTAAGAGTTTGGATGTATTGCTCATGTACACATACCAGATCAGCAAGATAACAAATTTGATGACAAGAGCTTTTCTTGTGTTTTTCTTCGAGTCTCTGTAGAATCTAAGGCATATAGACTAAAAAGGTTTTTGTCAGCAAATATGTGGTGTTTGATGAAACAAATGGCTGGTCTTGAAATTCTACAGCTTGACCATCTCTGGTTTGTGAAAGAGGGGATGATACACGGTATGATTCTGACTTTGATGATGCTAAGATGTTGGAAGAGACTCATGTGGAAAATTCTTTAGAGATTCCACTTGAAGAAGAAGTCACTCATGAAACAGAAGTTGATTCTTCTACTACTGATATTGAAGATAACACAGATCCACCAGCTAACACTGAATTAGGATCTTGAACCAGAAGAGTTCCAGCTCATCTTGATATCTATGATCTCACTTCAAATCTCTCATAATGGAGGGCTATGGTGGCCATCACTGATGATCCTCTCACATTTGAGGAAGCAGGTCAAGATGAGAAATGGAGAGAAGCCATGAATCTAGAGATGATTGTCATTGCGAAAATGGTACTGTTGGGGCGCTAGCGGAAATGTAGTGGAATTTAGGATCGAAAAGATAGTACTTTGATAACTCACTCGATTAATCTCTCAATTTTATGGATATTAGAATTTGGTCACTTGGACCTTTCAAACTCCTCACCGAACACTCTCTACTTCTTCTTTCTTATTTGTTTTTTTCTCTATACTTCATACTTGCCTAAGATGAGGCTTCATATTTATAGGCTAATACAACCTCCTTAGGAAGATACTAGCACACTTGGTAGGTTTAGTGTGTGGGATTACTTTTATTTTGTTTAGTTATCAAAACATATTAATTAGTTTAGTTGAGTAGTTGAGATATTTTTTATGGAATTGTCTAGAGAATTTTAGATTAATTCTCAACACCCCCTCTTAATATGCAATTCGGAGTAGGTGTTTGAACTTCTTGAGTTTGTCCTTCGTAACTGACTTCGTCATGATATCTGCCGGTTGATCATCTGTGTTGATGAACTTCATTGTGATTCTCCATTGTTGACTAGTTGTTGTATGAAATGGTGTCATAACTCGATATGCTTCGACCTTGTGTGAAATACTGGATTCATCGTCATGGCTATGGCTGACATGTTGCTACAGTAAATAATGGTTGGTTCATTATCACCTTTTGCAAGTCTTCAATTAATCTTTTTAGCCATACTACCTCGCATGATGCATCTGTTGCAGCAATGTATTATGCTTCCACTGATGATAATGCCACAGTCTTCTGCTTCTTTGAACTCCAGGAAATTGGTTTTGTACCTAGGAAAACTATGTAACCAGATGTACTCTTTCGGTCATCTAGTGATCCTGCCCAGTCACTGTCAGTGTATCCGATTAGCTTGCTTCCTTCTTCCTTCTTGTACCTTAGGCCCAATTATTTAATGCCTTGGAGGTATTGTAGGATTCTCTTCGCTGCTGCAAAATGAAGTTTTCTAAGCTCACTCATAAATATTGAAATGAGACTTACTAAGTGACATATATCTGGTCATGTGTGTGTCAGATATATGAGCGATCCATCTAGACTTCAGTAGATTTTTCCGTCAAATTTTTTTGCTCCATCTTCTTGTTGCAGTTTCTCGTTTAACGCCATTGGTGTCACTATGGGCTTGCACAATGCCATTTGAAATCTCTTCAACATGTCTTTGGTATATTTCTCTTGAGAGATAAATATTTCTCCAGGTTTCTGCTTGACTTGAATTCCTAGGAAATACTTCATGAGTCCTAAGTCTGTCATCTTAAACTCTGACATCATTGCCCTTTTGAATTCTTCAATCATTTGTGGACTTGTGCCTGTATAGATTAAGTCATCAACATATAAGCCCAAAATAATAAAATTTTTGTTTTCTCCCTTTTTATGTAAAGAGATGCTTTACCTGGACTTCTTTGGAATCCATTGTCTTGAAAGTATCGATCAATTCTGTTATTCCATGCTCGTGGTGCTTATTTGAGTCTGTAGAGCGCCTTTTTGAGTCGATAGACTTTGTCTTCTTCTCATTTCTTCTCGTATCCTCGTGGTTGTTCCACATAGACTTCTTCTTTTAGTGTTCCATTGAGGAATGCTGACTTGACGTCTAGATGGAATATTGATAACTCCATTTGAGCTGCTAGTGCTATGACTATTCTGATTGTCTCCATCCACACTACTAGTGCGTAGGTTTCGTGAAAGTCGATGCCAGACTATTGTGAATAGCCTTTTGCCACCAATCTCGCTTTGTGCTTCTGGATGGAACCGTCTTCATTAAATTTGGTCTTGTAGATCCATTTTGGACCTATGATCGGTTTGTCTTTTGGTTTGTCAACGAGCTATCAAGTCTTGTTCTTCTCGATCATTGACATCTTTGTGTCCATTGCTTCTGTCCAAACTATTTCTTTTGATGCTTCTTCAAATGTATAGGGTTCACAAGAAAAATATGCTACATGACTCGATTCACAAATTTCTCTTAAGCAGCTGCCCTTTAATGGAGGTGAATCTGAATCTGTCACGACGTCTCTGAAGTTGTCTCTCGTTGGACTCGTTGTTGGGCTTCTTCCTTGGCTTGGATTTGGATCTGCCTCATTTGGTTTTGTTAGTGTAGTTATTGGATTCTCCAGGATATCATTTGTTGATGGAGGTTGAGTATCCTGAGTTTTCCAACTCCACTCGGCCATTTCGTCAAAGGTAACGTCTCGTGAAATCACCACCTCGTTCTTCAATGGATTGTAGAGCCTATAACCTTTGGATTCGTCACTATATCCGATAAAAATGAGCTTCTCTCCCTTCTGGTCGAACTTGTCTCAATTTGGGGTAGAGATGTGTGCATATGCTATGCATCCAAATACTTTCAGGTGATCCACTTGCGGCCTTTTGTGGTGCAATGCTTGAAAAGGTGTTTTGTTCTTCACTTCTTTGGTTGATGATCTGTGGAGGATGTAGATTGTTGTATTGACAACTTCTGCCTATAGTTGGTTGGGAATTTTCTTAGCTGTCATCATGCTTCTTGACATCTCCACAATTGTATGGTTCTTTCATTCTGCTATGCCATTTTATTGTGGTGTGTACCGCACTGTCAACTGCCTCTTGATTCCGTAGGTGCGACAGTACTCCATGAAAGCTTTGTAGATGAATTCTCCACCATGATCTATTCATAGTTTCTTGATTTGATGCCCGCTTTCCTTCTCAACTGCTGCTTTGAATTGAAGGAACTTGGAGAACGTTCTGACTTTTGCTCAAGAAAGAATACCTACATCATTCTAGTATAAACATCAACAAATAGTAGAAAGTATCTCTTACCACCTATTGATTTTGTTCTGGTTGGATCGCAAATATTAGGGTGTACCAACTCTAGTGGTGTTTTTGCTCTCCAAGTGGTTTTTGGAAATGGAAAGCGATGCATTTTGCCATATATGCATCCTTCACAGACCTTGTCTTCTCTGTTGATTTGGGGAAGACCAACCACCATATTTTTATGCTTCAATAATTTAAGCCCTTTGTAGTTTAGGTGCCCATATCGGAGATGCCATAGGAAAAATTCATCAATGCTTTGGCTCTTCATTGCTAATTCTTCATTCTTCGACATTGTGAGAGGAAACATCTGGTTCGAAGTCATCGAAACTTTTGCCTTCTTCAAGTTGTTGGATTTTTTTATAATATCACATTCTCCGTTATCAAACAACAGCTTGTAATTTTTAAGCATTAGTTGTCCAACACTCAAAAGATTTTGAGCTAATTCAGGAACGTACAAAACTTATTAGATTAGAGTTTTGTTACCTCCCTTTCCTTGTACGATGATAGTACCTTTTCCTTCAACTTCCAGCTTTTTACCATCTCCAATCTTCACGTGGGACTTATATGTATCATCCATCTCGGTGAAGGAATCCTGATCTCCAGACATGTGATTACTGCAACCGCCGTCCACCACCCATGGAAGTTGTGATGTTTGCTCAGCTTTGAAGCAAGTGTATGCGACTAGTTTTTCTTCATCCTTCTGTACGAAGCTTGATTCGTCTTCTTCTTTCTTGTTTTGGAACCAGCAATCTCTTTGAGAGTGATTTTGAATTTTGTACTTGGTGCACCTGAACCAGCATTGTTTGGTAGCATGGTTAGATTTTTTGCAAATTTTTCATCCGTCGTTGGAGTTGCTTGATTTCTCTTGATACTGGATCCATTTGTTGTTTTTCTTGAAATTCGATTTTCCTCCTTTCTTTTGGAAGTTTCCCCCTCTGCGGTTCTGCTCTCCTTTGATGTGGACCTTGGATTGAAATGCTTGTTCGAGTTGTTGGTTGGTAAACCGACTCAATCTCTGCTCATGAGCTACAAGTGATCCCATAAGCTCTGTCATGGGTAATTTTCCAAGATCTTTGGTTTCTTCTATGACAGCAATGACGTGCTCAAACTTTGGTGTTAGGCTACGGAGGATCCTCCCCATGATCTTCTTCTCATCGATAGTCTCTCCAGTGACTTTGATCTGGTTCACCATCTCTGCAACATGAGAATGAAAGTCTTTGATGCTCTCGCCTTCCTTCATCGCTAGGTTGTCGAATTGACGCCATAGATTTTGGCGTTTTATAGAGATTGCTTTCTCGGAACTTTGAAATTTGTTCTTCAGGACTTTCCAAACTTGTTTGGCTGATTTGATGCCAATAATTCTCAGAAATATTGTTTTGCTCACAGCTTGCTGAATTATCCTCAATGCGCAGGCGTTCCTCATGACATTCTCCTTATGTTCCTTCATTTTCGTCCCGATTGTTTTGGGATCGTCATCTTTTGCCGATTCCGCCTTTTTCCGGTCGATGTGGAGTCGTCTTCTTGTGGTGATTGTTTGATGCCTTCTTGAATAATATCTCACATGTCTTGCGAAATGAAGATAGTCTCCATTTGTACTTTCCAATATCCGTACAATTCTCCATCAAAAATTGGGATTTGATTTGGAGAGTTGGCGAACATGGAACTTGACGATGGTGCTGCCATAGGATTTTGAGGGGATTCTTTTGGTAGAGGTTTTGTGAGGGTAGGTTATAATATTGTTATCAAAGTACTAAAGTGTAACTTTTCTGATGTGGAAGATCAGTTATTAAAACCGCAGCCACAGAGCATACTCAGCGTAACTTTAGCTCTGATACCAAATTTGTTGGGGCGCTAGCGGAAATGTAGTGGAATTTAGGATCGAAAAGATAGTATTTTGATAACTCACTCAATTAATCACTCAATTTTATGGATATTACAATTTGGTCACTTGGAGCTTTCAAACTCCTCACCGAACACTCTCTACTTCTTCTTTCTTATTTGTTTTGTTTCTCTACACTTCACACTTATCTAAGATGAGGCTTCATATTTATAGGCTAATACAACCTTCTTAGGAAGATACTTGCACACTTGGTAGGTTTAGTGTGTGGCTAGGATTAATTTTATTTTGTTTAGTTATCAAAACATATTAATTAGTTTAGTTGAGTAGTTGAGATATTTTTATGGAATTGTCTAGAGAATTATAGATTAATTCTCAACGGGTACTTGGTTACTTGTCGGAGTCACTACTATTGGAGTGAAATGGGTATTCAAAACCAAGCTTAAGGAGGATGGTTTTGTGGATAAATTTAAAGTCAGATTGGTGACCAAGGGGTATTCTCAGAAACATGGCATTGACTATACAGAGATCTTTGCTCATGTGGCTCGCTGGGACACTATAAGAACCCTTCTTGCACTATAAGAACTCAATTGTGCGTTTCATGGTTAAACTACCTATTAGCTTGATGTGCATTCTTAGATGGTGAACTGGAGGAAGATGTCTATATTGAGTAACCATCAGGTTTTGTGGTTGGTGGGGAGGGGAGTAAAGTCTATAAGTTGAAGAAGGCACAATACGGATTGGAACATGCACAATACGGATTGAAACAGGGACATACTTTTTCATAAAGAAGCTTGGATCAAGCATATTATTGGTGAGAGTTTGTATGTTGATGATGTAATGTATGTAAGAAAGGATTCAAGCATGATTGAACAATTCAAGAAATCTATTGAAGTTGATTTTGAGATGACATATCTGAGGAAGATGAGATACTTTTTGGGAGTTAAAGTTCTTCAAGTTCATGCTGGTATTTTCATATCTCAAAAAAAAAATATGCAAGGGAGGTACTTCAACGATTTCATCTTCTGGATTGCAACTTTGTGGGAAATCTGATGGTGCCAGGAGTAACATTGACGAAAGCTGGCGATGGAAATCTCGTCCATGCAACATATTACAAGTAATTGATAGGCAGCCTGCTATACATGACATCAACTAGGCCTGACATCATGTATTGAGTGTGTTTGTTAAGCAAATTCATGGATGCTCCCACCAAAACTCATATGCTAGCGGCAAAAAAGAATTCTAATGTATTTGAAGGGTACTCAAAGTTTTGGGATTTGGTACAAGAAGAAAGGAGGGGAGGATCAATTTCAAGGGTACACTGACAGTGATTATGCAGGGGATGTTGATGAAAGGAAGTGTACTAATGGCTACATCTTCTTCTTAGCAGATGAAGCAATTTCCTGGACATTCCAAGAAGCAACCTTTAGTCACTCTTTCTACAACAGAAGCTAAGTTTGTTGCACCCTCCTATTGTACAACTCAGTGTGTTTGCTGAAGAAGAGTTCTGCAACAAATGGAGTGGAGAAGCCGTGTAACTAAGGGACATCTACAGTGACTATAGCTCTGCTATCAAGCTTTCAAAAATAATTTTTTTTATATGGAAAAAGCAAGCACATAGATTTAAGGTTTCACTTTTTAAGAAATCTTGTTAATGAAGGTATTATGGAGTTGGAGCACGTTGGAACAAATGAACAAATCGCTGATTTGATGACAAAGGCATTGAAACTGGAGACATTTCAACTCATGAGGGAGAGGTTAGGAATGTATGATGCATATGTATTCATTCAAGAAAGTCGAGTTTGATGAACTGAAGATGAAAGGGAAGATTCAGTTGAAGGGAGGATTTTAGAAGAAATGAAGTTTGTTCTGACTTCATTGAAGTCTTTAAGTAAAATAGTGCCGTTTTGGTGTTTTTTCCAGTTTAGTCAGTCAACTTTGTTTATGTTGCAATTTAGTCGTGAATCGTATTTGTCAAACTGTTAGCTGAATTTCAATCATCAATGTCAAGTGTAGTAAGTGGAAGCCTGTTTTGTAGGCTGAGATCTTTGCTATGTAAGTTGAGAAACGATCATTCAATAGAAGTGTCAGATTTCTCTCCTATGAGTTTACACACTAGCTATCCAACATGAACAACAACGACCAACTCATGTAAGCTAATTTGTTTTTGAGTTGATTAATTATTGTTTTTGCTTTTACTTACAAATCTATAACTCGTTGCAGCAAGTGCACAAGGTGCGGAAGTTTTTGTGCGTAGGGGACGAATTGCCGGTCAGAAAGATGTCGGCGTGTCCAACACAACCAAACAACAACACAGCGGGCAACAGAGCCTGCTCAAGCTGCAAAGGCTAATATATATCAGGAGACAATTACAGATCGACCAAGTGCGGCGAGGATGAAAGCCAAAAGGTGAGAAGGGGAAGAAAGTTGAAGAAGGAGGGAGCTCAGCAAAACAGGGCAAAGATGCCGAGAACAAGGCTGCTTAATTTGATCTAGTAGTGTTGTCCTAGTTTTTTTATCTCCTCTTCAATGTATCCCTAGCTAGCTTTAAGCTTCCTCCTCTTTGTTATTGTAGCACCCTTCATGATCAATCTTGTCATCTCTAGATTATTCCTGCATTTCTATCGGATCAAATATAATTTTTGTCATCAGTTTGTTCAGGTGACGGCAAAAGATAATTAAACAGTCCACTCCTTGAAGCAGTTTAATTAATCCAAAACTTCCGAATTGTCCTAATGATAACGAGGACATTATTAATAGTCATTCGATTGTGAGATTCAGAATCTAATAGTTCAGATTTAAAAATGGTGTTTGAGCTGAACTATACCTAATTAAATTATATTTTAGATTTTGAAATAGAAAGATTTAATCAGATGATAAAAATTGTGCGAAAAATCTCTCAAAACCTCCTACTATGTTTTTCTCTCTCCGGGAATTGTATCTATACATTTTAAAAGGTACAAATTCAATTTTTGTTTACAATGTGATAAAAAACGAAACGATTGTCATTCGAGGAAAGGTATAATGTGATAAAAACTATAAAAACTCAATTTGTGTTTACAATATGATAAAACCTCAATTTGTGTTTACATTTTCAAAGGTACAAACTCAGTTTCTAACCTCATAAAAGCTAGCTAATTTGGATAAAATGGTAATAGGGAGGGTTGGGGATGGTTATAATATATTCATTACCCATCTACTTTTATGACGGTTATTAATTATAATTATCCCCGTTTTTTTGACAGATTTAATTCCATCACTATACCCATTCGGGAACGGTTATAACCTTTCCTTCCAACGATTATTCGTTTGTTCTGAAACTAAAAATAAAAATAAAAATAGAAAACGAAAAACGAAAATGAAAACAAATATAACATCTCCTACTAACGGTTGACCACAAGATATACTTCATTTTCATGATTGAGGATTGAACTTCCGACGTCATAATCAAGGACAGGTGAGCAACCAACAATATCACACCTCATATTTTTGGTGTAAACTCTGATATTCGACTTATTGGCCGATTAATTTAGTCGAAGAAGTACAGCCCCTGACACCAATACACCCACCAACAACAACCAACAACAGCTTGTTAATGCAATAGGTTTTAGTAATGTAAATTATTATCATATTTTAAAAGTTTTGTTACAGATCCTATATTGATGACCATAATGGATATCAAGCTTGGAAAGTGAAAAAAAGATTTATAGGTTATAGCAGAGAGAAGTGGGCTCGTCAGCAAAGTATTAAGCCCACGTCAGAAGGGTTTGTAAGATCAATAACTGCAAAATCTTGAATTGATTGGAGTTCATTTGAGAAGAGTTTATTTATTTTGGAGGTTCTATACACTTTTGATTTGGATGAATTTCGAATTGTTAGCTTTTTGTTCATTTTAATAATTAAGCAGTGGGTTATGGGATGTGTATTTTACCAAAATCGTATCTATATATGTGGTCTGACCAGTTAAACTTCAAACCACTTGGTATTATACAATTTTGATATACTAATGGTGCAATTATAATTAACTATATTTTAGGATAATTTCAACAGTTATACGTCTACACTCGTCAACTCGATCTTCTGGGACGGTTCTCCCAAGTCACAACCATAACTTCATTTTTGTACCTTCCAATAATTGAAATACAAAATAAATTGTATTCCTCTCAAATTTAGATCAACTACCAACAACATCCAAATTTTCTAATACCACTATTCAAGAATATCTTCATTGTCTCTATTCTCTTCCACTTTATATAAACAAGAGAGGCTCTAACACCCATCGCAGCTTAATGAGTCTTTTGTGGCATTACACACCATGATTCTTTTGTGCATTATTGGTCTCAATTGGGTTACCGTGATTAAATTAACTAACGATGCCAATAAATTTTAAACTCATTAATTTCCTATTTCGCTACCAACATAATTAAATCCATGCAACTTAGTAGTTTAATTCTTCAAGTGCTCAGATCTAGATCACTTGCCGAGCTACATTTTTTTTAAAAAATCTTTATATTTACACGGTTAATCGGGTTGGGATGTTACAATAGGTTGGGTTGACTTCGTAAAGACCTTTATATGGAGTATTATTATGAAGCAAGAGTGTAGGTGTGTGATTGATTAGATGGACTGCTTGGACCCATATAGGTTCAATATTCAATCGAAAGATATGCTATGTGTTGGTGTGTTCATTCCACAATCTGGTACTGTTGTGAAGTTTGAACACATGTTGTTTGGTGCCTCGGTCATCCACCGTAGTTGCCTCCATCTGGGGGTTCAGTTCAATCGGGGTTTGGTTTGAGCTGATGTGGAAGTGACACATAAAATAGAGTGGATCCAAATACGATGTCACATCAACATATTTAACAGACGTTTAGATGGAGAGGTCCATTGAGACTAATATGTTACATCTGATAATGAGAAGGACGTTAACGTTACTTTTAATACATTCGGGTCTGGTTTGTGTTTTTTTATGATACTATCGTATTGAATTTAATTAATAACATGGTCTTAGTGTTTATACTAGTTGTATTTTGTTGAATTTCATCAATAAATAATAATTCTTGGTTGCGTCTATATATGTCATAAACACCTCTTTGTTAAGTGGAGTTTTGGAAATTAGAAGAGAAATTATAATTTTGTAAATGATTAATACAACCCTAACTAATTATTCCATTTTTCTAAACTCAACAAGACAATTTGATCATTTCCTACCCAAATTACTTGGAATTTGACAAATCTAGTATACTTTTTTCGCACGTCAAAATTTTTAAGAATTAAAGAAATCGAACTGCAACTCTCAATTTTGTGTTTTTCGATTTAAAAATGCGTCCCAAAACCATCAGACTTTAAATACCATTGGACCCTCTAAATATCCTTTGGCCCACAAATCTGCTCCATAACGGCCTTTATTTCCCCGTTCAAACGTGCAAACAAATCCCAAAGCCGATGAATTTAATTTTTTTTCATTTATCCCAATAATAGCCCTTTTCTTTCTCCCCTTATCCTTCCCCATTCACCATCTTTTTTCTCTTCCTACAATAGCCGCGGAACCCTACATAGTACCTGAAGCGGAGGCGAACCAGATCACCAAATCGCGGAAGTCGGCGGAGTTGGGTATAGAAGGAGGCTGCGTTGTCTGGCAGAGGCCAATTTTTCTTCACATTCATCTTTCGGTATTTGATGATTGCATTTTAAAACTTGAATATGTAAACTTGTTGATTTCAGATTCAAAACTTGTAGGATTTTAAATCTACACCTGTTCATGAAACTGTTAACCTCTGTTGTGTGTATTGTGCCTGTTTAACTTATATCCTCTTATTCACAGTTTAATTGAATATGTACACAAATAACCCAATGCAAGCCCTGCGTTTCAAAGTACCAAGGTGATAGAACTTAGTATTGCGATCTCCTTCCACCACCCATTTGGACCAAGCTTTCTGAATCCAAATCATCTCCTCTTGCCACAAGACGGTTTCAAGTTTCTCTTGAATTTGTTGCTCAGCAAGTAAATAGTCTAGGACGGTTCGGCGGCTACCTGATGCTCAGCAAACTCCAGCTCTTTGATAAGATGGGTCTTCATGCGGAAAACATTACCAAAAACATTTTTATTTCACACAGTAAGCACCTCTGTAAGTGCTGTAAGAGCAGCAGGAAGATCAAAACCATCCAACCACTTCTTGGAAATCACATAATGAATGCTAGGATGAGAAAACCAAGCAAACAAAAATTGAAAGGGTTTATAATTGGAAAAAAAACACCTTATTAGACTAGCGCATGAGGATGCGGCGATGATCTGAGTTGACTTTGTGGAGATGGACAACAGATGACTCTGGGAAAGCATTTAGCCAAGCAGAGTTCACCAAAGCCCGATCAAGATGGACTAAAACATTATTTCTAGCCCAAGTGAATTTGGGGCTGGAAACTAGGAGATCAAGGAGGCAACAAATATCCATTATATCAATGAAATATGTATGGCGCGCTCGAACAAAAGGTGATCTTCTTGTTCATCAGCAGTGGACATAATAGCATTTAAGTCGCCAATGATGGTCTAGGGAAGAGTAGGAGAAGAAGCCAGCCCCTTAAGGGAGTCCCACAGCAAGACTCTCATAGGAGCACGCGGACAAGCATAGACCACAGTAATGACAAAGGGAGCACCATCGGAAAAATCGAGCTTGTGCATGGATAAATTGTTGATCAGAATCAAACACATCCACCGTAACCTGAAGCGGATCCTACAGAAGCCAAATTCCTCCATGGAAGCCCATTGAATTAGACCGAAAAGAGGAAGCAGACCCCATCTTATTGACAATAACATCAGCTTTAGCCACTAATTTTTGGTTCAACAATGATGGCTATGGCGCACTTGTACTCTCGAATATAAGACCTGAAACAGGCCAGGAAAGATTTATTAGCAACACCTCTATAATTCCAACAGAAAATATTAGAAATAGGATGTGACACCCCAATTTTGGGTTAGTGTCTGTCTCGGGGTTTAATTCCAGTTTATGTAAGTCTCTGTGAATCGAAGTCAGATGGACCGTCAAGGGCGTGACCAAAAGTCTTCCATGGGCGTGATCATCAGATAGATTACGGTCGTGGTCAGTGTTAGTCGCGTTCGTAGGAAAATCCTGACAGGTTTGGAAAATCCCACCCCATGGATTGCACAATCCCTTACGAATCATTCATGTTCAGACAGGACGTGACAAGTTAACCTTCAGTGTTGCTCTCACGGCTTTTCCGGGTGGTTTCATGGTCTGATCCACCATGAGACTGTAAGCTCATAGCTAGGGTCACTTTACTAGATACTAGTTCAGTTCTTCACGTTCAGGCTTGGTTACTTAGTGCTTATCGCTGACCCCTTCTCGTTGCTTCATGCATGACCAAACTTGGGACTTCAGGAGCTAATGCCACCTAAGAAAGGACCACGAGTAGCGATGCCACCTTGGAGTGACTCTGGGAATCACAAAGAGAGACACCTTGGAGGACCTTAGTTATCCTTTTCATTGTTTTCACATTTTCAAACAGTTTTCATGTTTCCAATTGTTTTGACAAACTTATTTCCGATTGTTATTTCCCCTGTTTGGGATGTTTTCAGTGATGTTTAGTTGAGGATTTTGAGCCTTGGATGCTCTGTTTATTTCCGATGTCATTTTCCTTATGTATTGTGGTTATTTTTAGTTTAATTATTATATGTCAGTTATTATGTTTATGTGTTGAGTGAACCCACGAGCATTGCATGTGTCGAACCGTGTGGTTCGATTGGGTCGTCTAGGGGCAGGTTTCACAATGGGTATCAGAGCTTGGTTATTCTCTACTGTGTGATTAAGGTTACCGGTACCGAGGCAACATGAACCTTAAAGAAAACAGTGATTTTGGGAGCCTAATACTAAATAACCTTGGGAGATGTTCTTAATGTGTAGGCGTATGTAAATTTGAAAATGGAGAGTCAGTCACGGGCGTGACGTACAGACCACCACGAATGTGTACTTGTGGGTAACGACCGTGGCTTGAAGACGACCACGGGTGTGGTTAATCAGTAGATTTCGAGCGTGGAGGGTCAAAGATAATGGGCATGGTCGTGAGTACACCACAGGCAATGGTGATATGGATCTACGGGCGTGGTTTAGATTACACCACATGCGTTGCAGTATGCACATGCGTGGTCGTCTTTTTAAAACCATTTTCAGTTTTCACGATTTTCAGAAAAAATCTTAGTTAAGCTTTTTGAAAGGGAGGCTGAATAATTCCTTCTGTTTGCTACGAGCTTGAGGTTTCAGACGAGAGGACTAGAGATCCGCATGTGCAAAAGATGGATTTCAAAGAGCAGACTCCTATGGGTGCCATCACCTTTAAGGGGGAGTCCACGGATCCGTAGTTAGTAGTAGACTGGCTGAGAGAGTTGAAAAATACTTTTAGATATCTGAGACCTGTGCCAGAGTAGAAAGTGTTTTATGCTGCTTACCTGCTGAGAGGTACATTGAAGGAGTGGTGGGATAATCAACTGGAGGTTGAGGGAAACTTTCTGAGTCAGGATTGAGATCTTATTCAAGAAGGATTTCATGCCAGAGCAAAGGACAGAAGAATAAGAGGGCTAAGTCCATCAATCTCAAGCAGGGTGAAATGAAGGTGGTGAATTATCACAGCGCCTTCATAAATTTGAGTAGGTGGTACAAGGGTCCACTTGAACAGAAGATGGAGGATATGAAACAGATATTCCTAAATAGAATGAGGGCTCACATCCATATTGGGGGCACCAGCAGTGATATGGTGACCTTGATAGACATGAAAGCAGCTGCCTTGAGAGCTGAGACCTCTAAGGTGTAAGGAAGAGAGAGTGTCAAGCTTGGCATGAGGAAAAGAAGAGGGAAGTAGTGCCAGGCGGGTCGCAGCAGATGCCCACACCCCAAAGGAGGAGAGACACCCATCACACTACCCCTGCATCTCAAAATCACTTCTCTGCATTTGTCACCCCGAAAATGCAGCAGAAGCAGGCCACTACCGGATTTGACCGTCATGTTTGTTTAGAGTGTGGGATACGGCACTGGGGAGCGTGTTTGAAGAAAACATGAGTCTGCTTTCCATGTGAGCAGCCAAGTCACTTTGCTCGAAACTGCACCGCGTTGAATAAGCCTGCAACATCAGAGGCTACAGTGCAACAGAAGAGAGCTCCATCTGGGAATAGTATCAGAGGGTAGAGGTTCTAAGGCTCTGCTGGCAGGAGCCAATGTGGTACCCTTGGGACAAGGACCGCCGCAAGGGAAGAATGCGGAGGCACAAAGCAGGGTGTACGCCACCAGAGTTGAGGTAGAGACTATGTCGGATACCATCATAGGTACGGTTATCCTTTTTGGCAGATCTTTTCATGCCTTGTTTGATAGGGGTGCCTCACATTTTTTTATCTCCACTGATGTCGTTCGACTTTTACCAGTATTTCCTACTAGCATGAGTAGATGTTTTATAATGAGTACCCCAATGGGGTAGACTCTACTGTTAGAGTCTTGGGCAGAAGGAGCAGTTCTGCTCCTTGAGGATAGGAGTTCAAGGTGAACCTCATCGTTCTTCCTTTTGATGTGTTTGGTGTGGTTTTAGGGATGGATTGGTTGGAGCATCATAGGGTCATAGTAGATTGGAAGAAGAAGACGATCAGGTTCTCGATACCTAAGTAGGAGAATGCAGTCATCTCAGGGATTCAGCAACAAATGCATCACGGGCAACCTTTCATTTTTGCCCTGAAGGTGGAGAAATTGATCAGAGGTGGGTGTGTAGCTTTTCTAGCTCATGTCACCTTGATGCATTTCGAACCAGATATGACCACTCTAAGTTTCTAGTGATGCCTTTCGTGTTGACCAATGCCCTTGCAGCGTTCATGGAAATGATGAATACGGTGTTCCATGAATATTTGGACAAGTTTTTCATAGTGTTCATTGATGACAACTTGGTCTACTCCAAAACGGAGGAGGAGCATGCAGAGCACTTGAGAGCAGTTTTGGTTACTCTGAGGAGGAAACGATTGTATGCCAAGTTCTCTAACTGCGAGTTCTGGCTGAGGGAGGTGCTATTCCTGAGACATTTAATCAATGTTTAGGGCATTTAGGTAGACCCAAAGAAGGTGGAGACAATAGTAGATTGGTCCCTGCCTAGCAAGCAGGTGACGGAGGTGAGAAGTTTCCTACGCATGACAGGATACTACAGGAAGTAGAGGGTTCTATAAGATAGCAGGACCACTCCACAAGTATACCAGGAAGGACACGCCTTGTTTTGGAGTAAGGCCTGTCATGAAAGTTTCGAGGAGCTGAAGAAGACGCTAGCCACAACGCCAATACTCTCTTTGCCAATTGTTGGTGGTGAGTAAGTAGTTTATAGTGATACTTTGTATTCAGGGCTAGGCTATGCTCTAATGCAGAACGGTAGAGTGGTGGCTTATACATCATGTCGGTTGACAGCGAATAAAGTGAACTACCCAATCCACAATTTGGAGCTAACAGCAGTGGTCTTTGCACTGAAGCTTTGGAGGCACTACTTGTATGGCGAGACTTTCAGGATCAAGACCGATCACAAGAGTCTCGACTACTTGTATGGGTAGAGCTGCTTAAACACTATGACTGTGTGATATACTATCACCCAGGAAAGGCCAACGTAGTGGCTAATGCATTAAGCAGGAAGGAGAGGTTAACCGAGCTGATCGAGATAAGGAGCATCGGTATAGAGTTGGAGATAGATCCAGTCAAGGGGTTACTGGCTAGATTAGTAGTATGACCCTTGCTGCAAGATCAAATTACTGAGGCTCAGGCGACAGACGAGTTGGTGGTGGAGGCTCAACAGCTGGTGACAGTCGGAAAGGCTACACCCTACACTTGGAAGGACGACATAATACTCTCCCAAGACAGAGTATATGTACCTTCGGTGTCAAAGCTGAGAGATAATATTTTGGATGAGGCGCATGTTACACCCCGATATTTGGGTTAGGAATTTTATTAGAGAATTCCTAATTTACCTTTTAGAGAGTCCTAGAGAAATTCCTCCTATGAAAATATTAGTATTAATGCATGTACTATTATTATTCCACATTTAGTTATGACTTATTATTCCTTATTAGTATTAACATGTGTCTATTATTATCCCATGTTTGGGATGTTGTTTAGTGATGTTTAATTGAGGATTTCGAGCCTTGGGTGCTCTGTTTATTTCCGTTGTCGTTTTACTTATGTATTGAGGTTGTTTTCTGTTCAGTTATTATACGTCAGTTATTGTGTTTATGTGTTTAAGTGGACCTGCGAACGTTGCATGGGTCGAACTGCGTGATTTGATCGGGTCTTCTAGTGGCGGGTTTCACAGTTGTCATAATAATATAAATATTTGATAACCTAATAAAATATATTTATGTAGGAGTTGCATAATAAACATTATAAACATGATTAATGTATAGGTTACATAATAATATAAATAACATGAACAGTACACGCACCCATACATTCCAAATAAGTCATGAATGGATATAGGTTGCTTATTTTTTTCAGCCCCGGCCTCATTTGTCAAGGAAGACGGGCCAAAAAGTCTGCAAAACCAAATAAAACCAACCCACAGGGGGTGCTGGGTTTTAAGCCCAAAATCCGCTCAACTTAGCCCAAAAATCAATGATGCCCAATCCAAAACTCGTTGATTATTAGGATTGGAAAAATTAATTTTGACAGCCTATATTAGATTGGCAAGAGATTAAATAAAAGAAAAGAAATTCAATGTTTTACACGGTTTTCTTTCCCAAATAATAGACTTTTCAAACTTCTGTTTTTTCAGGACTACTAAAAAAAGTTCTAAATTTTACTAACAAACGCCCTAAATTTAACTATTATTAAATTTACAAATGTCAAATTACGTGAATACCCTTCTAACGTCAAATTAGATTTTACTAAGCCGCCGCCCGCCGACGCACCACCCCCCCCCCCCGCGCCGCTCGCCTGCCCCGCCGCTGCTACAGGTAATTTTTTAAAAAAAATACAGTTGGCAGCGATCGTCGGCGGTCAACGCCGACACCCATACAGGGCATTCGACGTTGACCGCCGACCGTCACTGCCGACGGTCGGCATGCCAACTGTTTTTTAGTAAAAAACATTTTTTTATAAATTTATGAATTAGTAATTAATGAATTTGTAATTAGTGAAATAGTAATTAATGAATTAGTAATTGATGAATTTGTAATTAATGAATTAGCAATAAATGGTTATAATACTTAATAATTAAATAATAATTAGGGTTTAATTAATTAAATAGTAACAATTAACATCGAAATTATCAAATAAGTAAATTTGGTAATAAATAATAAGTAATTAATAATTACTTATATTAATTTAGTTAATTAGTGAATATACCAAAAATAATATAAAATTAGGAAAATTATTATAATTTATTTATTATTCGTGAAAAAATGTAATGCTATTTTACTAAATATGAAATATTAATTAGGGTATAATTAATTAAATCGTAACAATTAACATCGAAATTACCAAATTATTAAATTTGGTAATAAATAATAAGTCATTAATAATTACTTATACTAATTTAGTTAATTAGTGAATATACAAAAAATAATATAAAATTAGAAATTAATCTTTAATTATTATAATTAAAGTGAAATAGCAATCATTAATTAATCTTTAATTATTATTATTAAAGTGAAATAGCAATCATTCACTATAATTAGTACAAAAAAGTGAAAACAAGTTTAGGATTTGTAATTAGTAGTTCTACTTTAAAGTGAAATTTATTTACAATTTAAAGATACCGTTTAAAAATTTAGGGTATAGGGTTTAGGAATTAGATTATAGGATTTAGGGTATACGGTATATGGTTTAGGGTTTTGGGTTTTGGATTTTGGGTATAGTGTTTAGGATTTAGGATTTAGGGTTTAGGGTTTAGGGTTTAGGGTTTAGGGTTTAGGGTTTAGGGTTTAGGGTTTAGAGTCTAGGCTATAGGGTGTAGGGTTTAGGGTATAGGCTATATAGTATAGGGGTTAGGGTTTAGGCTTTAGGGTTTAACCTTTAGGATTTATGGTTTAGGGTTTAGGGTTTATGATTTATGGTTTAGGGTTTAGGATTTAACCTATAGGATTTATGGTTTAGGATTTAGGCTTTACGGTTTATGGTTTAGGGATTAGGGTTTATGCATTAAAGTTACAGTTTAGACTTTAGGCTTTAGGGTTTGGGGTTTGGAATTTACGATTCAGGATTTAGTATTTGGGGTTTAGGTTTTAGGGATTAGGGTATAGAGTTTAGAGATAGGTTAGGGTATAGGAGTAGGTTTTATGGTTTAGAATTTAGAGTTCGTGATTTTACGGTTACGGTTTAGCAGTTACTAGTCTAGTCATTGTTTGTAATTCATTTTAGGAAATTAGGGTTTAGTCATGGTAATTATGAGATATTTTTAAAATATTAGGTAATGAATTTTAGAATATTAATAAGAGAAATTGTATTTATAAATATTATCGCCTATTAATTGACAATATATATTTACTAACTATTTTATTTCAACTATGAATTTCGTAAATATATTTAATTATCATATCTATAATTATCAATTGTAATTGTTCCGTATATCTACTAATTCATCTTAATTATTTTACTTATTGCGACTAATTATTAATTTCAACACGTTAATAAATTAAATACTTAGTTACGTAATAATTAATTACGATATATGTGTAATTAATGGTTACTAAAATAATTAACACTAATCAAAATTAAAAAATTATAACTACGATTTAAATTGTAATTAAATTAAAAAAAATAATTTTGGTCGGCATACCAACCATGTGTTTACCTCTGGTCCGGAGGCGGTGGCAGCGGCGATCCGACGGCGGTGGCGGTGGCGGGTTACGTCATTTTACTATTTAAGGGGTGATTACGTCATTTTATTATCGAACTCAAATAATTGGACGATATTAGGGCATTGGCCAGTAAAAAGCAGGGCGTCGTTTAGTACACCCATACAGGGCAGTCGGCATTGACCGCCGACGGTCGCTACCGGCGGTCGGCATGCCGACTGTATTTTTAAAAGAAAAATTACCTGTAGCGGCGGCGGGGCAGGCGAGCGGCGGGGCTGCGGCGGCGGGCGGCGGCTTAGTAAAATCTAATTTGACTTTAGAAGGATATTCGCGTAATTTGTCGTTTGTAAATTTAATAATAGTAAAATCTAGAGCGTTTTTTAGTAGTCCAGTTCTTCTTAAATGAAGTAAAAATTAAGTTTTGTCCTTCAAACTACATACATACATGCATGAATTGAATATCATTATTTATTAGTGTGTTTCAAATTCAGATAATTTTTTTTGGATTATAAACAAGAACTATGAATCTATAGTTTAATTAAAGAGGAGCAGAATTCAACATTATCGATGATAGAAAATTAAAGGACACCAACACCAATAATTGAGGAAGATGAAGAGGGGAACCGGTTTCCAAATTCGAAGAGTGATGGGAAACGATCCCTCGACCGTCTGAGCGTCAAGGGGAATAACTCCAGGACCTAAAGGTCGACCCACACAAGCAAAACCCGGCGGCAACGATGGTAACGGCGTGGTGACGTAAGAAAGCCCGCCAAAACACTATCCGGCATCGAAAGTAACGTCGCTTAATGAAACATGAAGAAAAATGGTTGAATTGAAATCACAAATGATCACTTGCATCCATGATAAAATAAGAAAGTGTCGCTAGTCCTGGAGTTGGAATCAGAACAGTAATCCTGCATAACGTGGAATTGGAATCAGAAGAGTAATCTTCAAAGTGTCGGTAGCCAGCTTCATTATGATGCTTCGTTAAGCCAAAGGTAGGGCATAGGAATCTACTAAACTGCATTCCAGCTTCATTATGATGCTTCGTGAACAAACACGCTTGTCTTCGTCTTCTTCCGATTCATTCCTTGGCCGATTTTCCCACCGGATCTAGCGAGGACAGAGGTGGTGAAGATCGACGACATCCGACCACGAGAGTCGCTCAGATTGAAGAGAGGGAAAAGGGCGAAGAAAAATGGCCGACTTAAGATAGATAACTTATATTTATTTTCTGAAATTAAAACTTATTTTGTGATATCACACAATATCGTGATATTCAAAATATCTTTATGTTTAGGAGTATGAATATCATAATATTCGAATATATCAATATCACAAAATTATAATATTCAATACTTCCATTTTATCATCCCTCAATACCATTATGTTGGACGATTTTGCCCCTATTTTTTGCATCCATCAAATAATTGGTGGTGTCTTTCTCCCATGTCATCATTGCATAATTTCTTACCCTCTTTTTTTCTTTTTTCTTCCCCCATTGTTACAGAAAACGCAAAAATAAAATTCAAAGTCCGTGTCTTTAATCACCAGACTCATAACCATGGAATCATTACGTTTTCGACTTGAATCGCCCAGTTTGAAAATTATACGAAGTAGGGGAAACACATGGATTTATTTGCATTTGTTGATGAACGCTTATGCCGCGAATGAGCTTTTGTTAGTTGGCGAAATCAAGGCATTTGGGTTAAACCTCAACGTGATAGCTTTACTATCGTCTTTGGGTTGTGCGCGAGTGTCATGGATGTTGAATAAGGTTTGGTACAACTTGAGAGTTGAGTGCATGAAGAAGGAGCACAATGCCCAATTGAACCGATAATGGAGATTTGGGAGGTTGTTAACATGTTTGCTAGAACTCATGAAAATTTAGAGCTAGAAGAAGATCACATCAAGGAGTTGTTGTCTGTTGATCCGTCGGGAGAAATCGAGAACAAAGTTGCAATATTGCCCATCCGACGAAAGGATTCCTATTTCTAATTCTGCAAACCCCAACGAAGTTTATATTGGTAAAGTAGACATAATTGGGGTTATATGGATAATTTTATGTAAAACCATACAAAACAAGAATTTCTTCAATTTTCCAATTAATATTAATATCATCAAATATCGTGATATCTCGAATATCATGGTATTTGAGATATCGCATACCATACGAGGCCTAAATAAGAATGGATCTGGGTAACAAATAGACAAACCATTAATTTTACGGTTGATTATGATTTTCAAGCAATAAAAACCATACTCAACCCAACCCAAAAATAGCATTCATACACTAAATGTATTACTAATACTAAACTAATAAATATAAAATACTATGCCCACGTCTTATTTTCTAAATCTCTACAGGAATAAAACTATAAATCAAATTAAATAGAAGTGGTACTTCATCAAAAAATAAAAATGCATAAGCCTAATCTCAAAACCCAATTGTTGTCTGTAACTGAATTTTTAAGGCGATTGTTAATTTCCAGAATCGTTTAGTCTTTGTGACTTGCGAAAGAGTTTGTTTTGGGTCTTCTTAACCTTTTTTTGGTTTGTCTATTTTTCCTTATTCGGTGTATAGTTGTCCAAACCACACGCTTTATAAAAATAGAATATATTTTTCATATATTATATACTACACACGCTTTATAAAAATAGAATATATTTTTCATATATCATAAACTACACACATTTTATAAATAATATATATTATCCAAATCAACCTATAACCAAACCCAACCATTACTTCAATCAAACAGTGAATTTTATATTTAACGATTGGGTATGGATAATAATCGACCCAATCGATCCATGTACAGAGCTATGTATACTCATACCCAAACAAAAGGAAAGAAAACCCCAACAAAGATCCAAAGATATATTGGTTGAAAATAAAAATAAAAATGAAAGAAAAGATTGGGGTTGTTTGTTTACTTATTACTACCATGGTTCAAGAAGGCGCTATTAATTACTTGTGCGCTTAGGCGTTTAGCGCCGGAAAAATGCCTCGCCTAAGCCCTAGATGATGTATTAGGCGATCAATAGGTACATCTGTTGGTTGAAGGTCTTGTCGATTTTCGATCGACTGTTGGTTATGAGTTGGGTCTAGGTTATGGAAGTGGTCTGATCGAGTGGATGATTACGGGCATGACTGTGAGTGTGTCACGACCGTGGTTTTGAAGGGAATCAGGGTCGTGGTCAGCAGTACGTCATAGGCATGACTACCAGCACATCACGATTGTGACCATTAGTAGATCACGGACGTGATTATGGGTGAACCACTAGCATGGTGGTAAGTTCATCATGGGCGTGGTCGACTTCTTATAAATTCCATTTTGCGACCTGAGAACTTAGAGTTACAGAAACCTAATAAACTTTCTAATGAGCGAGGATCTCCATCTCAATAAGAGAAGAAGATCGATCAATGGAGGAAGGTGGAGCTGATCGATCTCTGTTCTTTGTCAGGGGATTGGAGATGCTAGGAGAATAATCTGAAGGTAATCGATCTCTCTTTTCTCTCTTAATCCTTGAATTAGAAAACTTACGTACGAAATCCTGGCAGTTGGGATTTTGGGGATCCAATCCTTTGATTGATCTCTTCAAGTCTATCAGGATATGGGGCTTGAGCTTCGAGAAGGTAGTTTCGATTCAGACTCTATAGGAAGCTAATCAGAGGTGGGGTTTAGGATTACTTTATGCCTTGTAAAGCGTAGAACTGTAATAGGATGTCTGAGAGGTCCTCTGGAAGGACTCCTCATGTGATGTAACCTGATGTAACATGATATGGAGCGAGGGCTCTGAGGATGTATAGTAGCGTGCAAACTATTGTACAAAAGATGTAACATGTATGGGCTTGAAGCTCTTAACAGCTGAATGGTGGTGTGTGATCCACCATTCATGATAGGAAATGATAGGTCTAGCTAGACTAGATCACGATTTATGATGCACTGGTCACTCACTCCCGGATTTCACAATCCCTTAAGAATACAAGAACAAGTTTAGGACGTGTCGAGTATGCCTACAGATGCAGCTCACACGGTGGTTACGGTGGTTTCATGGTCTGATCCACTATGAGACTATCGGCACGGTATTAGGGGTGGTTGATTCTAGGTAGATGCCTATAAGACCACATGGTCACATTATTATAGTAGAGAATAAGTAGACTTCTATGTCTTCTTGAGATCTATCCATGACTTCAGTCTCAGTTCCAAGTGATGATTAGCTAGCCACTCTGTGCTTAGCACTAATCCAATTAGATGTTTATTTCCCGTTGTGCATATGTGTGTACCGTCACAGGTGCAGGAGCTGGAGCTGGGATGACCTGGTCAGAGTTTTGGTATCATCTTATATATGTTTTGATTTGTTTTACGAACAGGAGTCGTATCTCCTCTTTTTCCATGTTGAGCTATATTTAAGGATCCAAGATCCTTGTCTTGTCAGATTTTCAAGCTTTATTAAAGGTTTAGCTTAGTATTTAATGCTAGTTAATTTATTTTCTATTATAAGTCATTGTGGGTTTGAGTCGATTCTAGTCGAACCCGAGTTAGTGTGCATGGGCCGAACTAGTGGTTCGATAAGGTCTTCTAGGATCGGGTTCTACACCTAAAATGGTATGTTTAGGCACGTCTTGTGAAGTCTTAAGGCGCGTTCAGTGCCAAAACTTAGCACTTGTAGATTTTGATCCTCATATTCGTCCTAGCTCGTTCATGCATGTTTCATAGCTTCTGAATGATGCCTGAATGTCGTCAAGTATCTGAAATATATCATAAACACTCCAAAACAACATCAAATAGACCTTGTACAGGACTGACACACTAAATCGAGATATAAACTAAAAATGCACGAAACATTCTAAATTACTACCAAAGCTATACAATAATGCATGAAATATCACTTAAATGAGGGCGATGAGCGTGATAAATCGAACGTCATCAAATAACCCCACACTTCAGCTTTGCTTGTCCTCAAGCAACAAGTTGATAACAGCCATGGAAAACATCTATAATTGATTCAAAATACTTGGCTAAAATCTTAGTAAATCCATATTCCTCATTGTACCCCTAAAGTTCTAAGCATACAAGTGAACCTTTAACGATAAAACCAATCTAGGACATAAAGGCCTCACAAGAAGTTCTCCAACTTATCACACATCATCATGCATATCAAACTACCCATCTAGACTTCTCACTAGGTGCACAGCTTAAAGATGGAGTTGAGAAACACTCACTCTTTCACCTTTAGTGATAGTGTTTGTTCACTCATTCATCTTTCTAAGGTGCGCCTCATGTCAACCAAATTTATAATTACATCAAGCAGTTTCACACAAGTCAAGAGGTCTTTTATTAGGCTGTAATGTGAGCATAATAGAATAAGAGGGGAAATGAGATACATGGTGATGTACACATAGTGGCGGACCACTCGGTCTACTCTAGTACGGAGCTAGAGCTACTCACAACATCGAAATACTATACAAGGATCTAATGTATCTAAGAGCTTTATACTAGCTCGTCTATCCCTTAAATAAATTACTACTACTTCAAGCTTTCATGCTCGTTATTCTACTTATTTATCACCTATTCTTTTCCTTTTTGCATTTTTTCCGAGACTGGACTTTTTCGATCTGTCTCCTTCCTTTTGCTCGAGATTTTCTAATTTTTTCTCTCTTTCTTTCCTTTTTTTTCTTCTATTTTCGAACAAAAAGAAACTGTACAAATATTACTACTAAGGGAGACTAGATATCCTGTAATTACAACTTCTAAACTCCTAAAATCCACCGAGTTATATATCACTATTATATACAATGATCAAAATGAAGGCTTGAGAGAAAGGGGTTATGATATAATGAGGGGGGCAAAAAGGCTTTTGGATATGAATTAGTTATACCTAAGGGGAAAAAGGACGGGATGGATATTTTTGGGTGGAGCTTTTCTAAGTGCCTCTATCTTTCAAGTGTGTCACTATTGAGCAAGTTCAATTTGGTATCATGCAAGCATTAAATTAGCAACCAACAAAAAGACCACTCAAATCAATTTAAGAGCAAGTCTACTCGTGAAACAGACTATCTATACTATAAAATGGTCCTTTAGGCCTCATATTGTCTTGCTAGATGGTATGTTATTAATATGCATGTTCGGTGACATCAAGTTAGAGAGTCAGTGCTACGATGATATCTGAATCACTGCTCGGGCGGAGTCTGGGACCAGAAGGGTGGAAGTGGCCAATCCATGCAGTGAGGTGGTGGTGAATACTCTGAATGTAGCTCATCTAGTCCTGGTGGTGGTGATCCTCTTTGCGCCGCTGATTGAGTTGTTGCCGATGCACCTCTTCCAAGTTGTAGTATTGCTGGTGCTGCTAGTCACTCTGTTGAACCTGCCAAGGTAGGCTCCCCGTGCTTAATTCTATTTGCCACAGCTGCACTCATCGGAATAGGTCGTCGTGCTCTGTTGCTGGTGCCTGAAAAAAATCTAGTGGAGAGTTATGGTCCATGGGAGGTGAATCATGAGGAGCTGCTCATGGACCGGCGATGGACTCTGATGGACCTCCGAGATGAAAAGAAGCGGCGTCCTCCTTCCCGACCGGATGCTATCAGTGACCTCGACCTCAATCGCGGCCTCACACTCAAGGCGCTCTAATTCCATGACGGTTGCATTAGTGGGAGATGCCATCCGGTGTGAGCCACCTGTCAAAATCGAGTTGTCGAGCACGAATGATGGTGGGCCAATCAAATGCGCAAGGGTGATGGGCACTAAATCATCATGGTTAGTCCAATGACATCTGATCCCCATGGTGGTAATGATCCGAGAAACGAATGCCCTCGCCAGAGAGATACCCTTCGGCTTGGGTCATAGTTGATGGAAGAACTTGGCTACAACAAAACCAGGGTGAAAGGGTCAACCCTGTAGCATGGCACGGTAGAAGACATTTTCTTCTCCGTTGATGCGATGTCTGACCCATGTGTCGACGTTGCAGTAAGAAAGAGAGAGAGTGTCTCCATACCAAGTGAAAGAGGTGAAAGTACGTATCCATGATGTGGGTGAAAGATTGCTTGCCAAACGCCCAAAAAATTTCTCGGACGCTAGGAATCTACTAGTTCGTTTAAGATTGCTTGCCAAACGCCTGCAAATTTGCTATCAATCAAGCTTAGCTCGTCAGCAGGAGAGCCGCATGTTTGGGAGAGGCTGCTGAATGGGCCCTGGAAGTAGAGTGAGGTTGTGAACTCGTCCAGTGACTCACTGTATTCTGTGCCAACAAGAGAGTAGTGAACACAAGCTCGAGCTTACTTGTCCCGGCGAATCTCATAGAGGAACGAACTGCAAAATTCCTGGAGAGCCACAAGGATGGGAAGGTTGGTAATGGGAATTTACTTTTGTTGTAGTTGAGGAATGCTTGAGAATCACAGGAGATGAATTTTCGGTAATAATAATATCATCAATCTAAACCATAACATAAAGCAATGTGGTACCAGTCTTTTAGATGAAGAGAGATGTGTCGGTTTTGGAGGGTTGGAATCCCCAATTGATCATAGCTGATGGAAGGCACACAAACCATGCTCGTGGACATTTTTTAAGACCGTAGATAGACATTCAAAGTTTACAGACATGATGAGGACGATCATAATCAAAGAAATCTTGCGGATGTGTCATGTAAATGTCTTCATCTATCGTGTTGTGTAGGAAGGCAATGGAGATGTTAATTTACTGAATATAGCCATGAACCCAAAACAAGTAGTGCTAGAAGGAGACGGAAAGTAGATGGTTTGAGAACCAAGGGAAAAAGTTTCCCATAGTGGATGCCTGAAAGTTGATGACAGCCGCATGCGACTAATCGAGTTTTGTGTTGTTCAATAGAGCCATCTAAATGTTGCTTGAGATGAAAAACCCATTTGTTAGTGAGTAAATTGCATTTAGGAGGAGAAGGGACCGGATCCCATATATGCTTGCGGATGAGAGCTGTGAATTCGATGGACTTGGCCTCGCGCCAGTCTTCAATCTTCATAGCTTGTGAGATTATGGTGGGTTCACTTTCAGCGAGGAAGGTCCCTGGTTTTAAATTGGTCGTTTGTAGACGGGTGACCATACAGTGGGTTTTGGCTAGGGGTGTTGGGGATGAGGTACCAGTCGTCAGCCCATCCCTTGAGATTGGCCTCTATATAGGCTGGGAGATATGAAATTGCCTTTCTCGCCACTTTACGAGTAGCTCCGCTGGCACCAGACCAGACCACATGTACCTGCAAAAAGGCAGGTTGCCAGGAAGGCCAAGATCTCTGCGATAATAGCGCTGCCGCCAGGATCAGTTATGCATCCCATTTAATGTCCACCTGCCAAATGCCATGCCGGAAGCACCAATCATAAGCCTCACGAACGACTAGGAGCTCTCGGACATAGAGATCAATGAGCCTTGAACACGTCTACCCAACCCCTGCAACCCTCCCCCTCCCCCCTCCTTCGCAATCCAAACCACCATATCCAACGCTCTACCAATTGGGTCAGCCACCGCACCATCTAATAATTAAAAAATAAAAAATGCACACGTCGTTGTCATAATTCGTCGAAAGTGTTCATCTCCAACTTTGTTTGATCCTGGAACTAACGTCGTCATAATTCGGCCCAATTCCCCCTAATCTATCCATTTCTCCTTGTATCCAGTGGAGGACAAACCAAGATTGCAGCCAAGCCTAGCCCATCTTTCAGGGCCCATGAAGAAAGAAAAAATTGTTTCTAGCCCATTAAAGCCAGTTCGCCCCCACCTTATCCACCTCTCTGGAGAAGCAGCAGCATATGCTCCACTTTCATGGATCCTTTTCATTTCTCCACCACCCAGAAACTCACAGCAATCAAAACTTCCATCATCCCACCTTAATACCCAACACTTCCACAGCTTCTTCGAGCTTAGCTTCCATGGCGTCTGCAGCAACAACTAGACCCACTTTCTCCTTCCATCTCATATCCCAGCAACTAGTCTCCTCACATTCATTACCCAGAACTAGATTCCATTTCTCCGTACCACCACAACCATCAATCTCCCTCTATAATAATCCCCAAAGGATTACCCATTTTGCTCTTTCCTCCATTGATGTATCCAAAGAAGACAAGCCGCCAGCTCCAGACGCTCAAATTACCGAACCAGTTACGCTCCAGGACGAGTCATCTTCTTCCTCCTTCCTGGTAGAAGAAGATGAAGAAGAAACCGAGCAGCAATTTGACAAGCGAAGGTTGGAAGAGAAATTTGCAGTTCTAAACACGGGAGTGTACGAGTGCAGGTCGTGCGGGTACAAATACGATGAAGCAGTGGGGGATCAGTCTTACCCGGTGCCTCCTGGGCTGCCATTTGACAAGTTGCCAGAGGACTGGAGGTGTCCCACTTGCGGTGCTGCTCAGAGTTTCTTCCAGGGCAAAAGTGTGGAGATCGCCGGGTTTGCACAGAACCAGCAGTATGGGCTTGGAGGCAACACCCTCACTTCTGGGCAGAAGGCTATTTTGATCTACGGAAGTTTGCTCCTCTTCTTTGCTCTCTTCTTGAGTGGCTATTTCCTGCAATGAATGATTCACTGATTTACTCGTTCTGTCTCTAGCCTCTCCCTTGTTGGTTCTCAACTGTTTCTTCCTCTTTCTCTTATGGTTCTATACCTCCTGCCTTTATCTATCACTAATTTCCTCAATTATGTGTGTATGAGCATTGTATAGACTACACAGTTTGTTGTTTCAGAGATTCATCAGGATTTCATTCCTGTCTGCCTTTGCTTCTACCACAATATTCTCTCCTAACTATCTCTAATCCATTTATTTCTAGCTAACACACTCCTAGTTGTCACAAACGACTTCTTATACCCTGGGTTAACCAGATAAACCTCAACTCTAACAAGTGTTGTTTACCTATCGATCTGTAAATTTCATTTAATCACATCGGAGATCAAGAATAACAAGGTTTCTAGTTAGTACGATTACCTATCCGAGTAAGCAACTTGGTGGATTGCCAGATCTCAGGTCAGTTTATCAAGAGCGTTGGCTTCCCTCCTGCAGAACAGAAAAAAATGCCCTCCAAAAGATGATACCTAATTACACAATATTGCGCCTTTGCATAACGTAGGAGGGGGAAAGTGTAACTATGATTCTATATAGCCATAAACACCAATTACACGGACACAATAAATACAGCTAACTTGAAACCTTACAAACTAGCCGACTCTTTTCCTGTATAGAACTCCTACAACAGAGAACCGACATTTTCTACCTACGACCATCTAAAGTCTAAACACAGCATGACAACTTCCTATTTGTACCCCTAATAACTCCAATATGTAAATAAGATACTGATGCAGGTGACTGAAGGTTATGGATGCCCTCTTCATAATTAGGAATTCTGTCAAACATGGAGTAGCTAGCTCAGCTGCTCGAGTGTTGTTAAACCACCTTGGAAGAGAGCAAGTTGGCAGTTAAAAGGCAAGTCTGGAATACTACTGGTGGTTCGGATCTGCTACTGTCTTTGAAGCTTCTGGAGTTGCTCGCATCTTAATCTGATAGACATGTCTCACTTGCTGCTTCTCCTTTGCGCTTCTTGTGGCTGTATCTCCTCGTCTAAAATATCTCCCAGATGCTTCATCTGGCATATTATTGGACCATTTGGAGGGAGGTGAGGGAAGGGGACTCGTGCTTTGCTCAAACTGATGATTGAAGTTTTGAGGATATCTTGAACTTGGCTCCCGCTGTAGAATTGCAAGTGGCTCGACTCCAACGTTTTCATCCAGTGCCAAAGAAGACTCCAGTGCGAAAGAAGACACGCCGGTCCTCAAGTCCCGGAACTTCTCCACATTCCGAAACCTCTCCTGGGGCCTAAAGTTGTGTCCAGATCCTCGCACACTATTCGATGGGATAGGAGATTTAGGTCCACTCATTGGTTCCTGATGGTTGTTGTTGTAGTAACCACCACGATTGTTTGGATCATAACCATAGCCTCTTCCATAACCATAAGGTGAAGGCCTACTGCTCCTACTGGCCATTTGATTGCCAGCACCGTTTGGAACTAGAGGCTGTCCAAGCAATCCATTGTTTGGTCTGATGTTGAGAGTGTTTCTAACAAGACGATGAGCTGCTTCTCCCAATTGAGGACCAGAAATTACTCCAGGTAACTGATGCCTGCACAACAACGGAGCAGTGTTTTAGCCATGGTTCCTCAATGGTAAGTTCCCATTTGCTATCTTCAGCAAATATCAGGTCACAATTCCAGCCATATAAAACAGCTTGAGTAAAAGGTAATAAGATCGTTCTGAGAATCGTTACCTTTCTCTGCCTTGTTGACGCCGCCCACTGTTGTCTTCATGCCATGGTATAGGGAATGGTTTGACGTCTGCGGCCTTTACAATCTACAATTACGTCACACAAATTTGCAACGGGACAATTACCAAACCACATCATAACTTCTTTTTGAAAGCAACCCACAATCCAACAATAACTACGCTAAGAAGAAAATCAGCTTTTAATTTCTATCTTCTGTTCCACAAATTCAAACAAGCAATCCTAGGGTGAACATAATAAATTAAAAAGATGGCATAAAATCTGCAAGTCCGTAGTCTAGTTCTACCAAGTTGTATCTTCAGAATTTGCAGTTGAAACTTGATTTAAGTGAAGAGTATGTCAGACATTAATGCGAAATGAAAGATAAGTACACAGAAATCACTCACCTAGCTGTCAGACATAATGCGAAATGAGGGTGAACCACGTTCAAATTTGAGACTTGCATGGACCGTAAAGTGATTTGCATTTATATAGCGTTCTCCAAAATATAGATAGTAACAGGTACAACAAGTATCATATGAACTTACGAACCTTTCCGGGAAATTTTACACCAGCTGGGGGTTCAGGGATGTGTCTATGGCTCATAGGAGAAAGATACGTAATATTTCTGCAATCAAGAGATAGTAAGGATGACATGGATTTCAAATAGTTTGATCCAGCAAATCCCAAAAGGTTTAACTTACAAAACTAGCTTATGCTCTATAGGTGGAAATCCCTTTATAGGCGATGGGAGCAAGATCCTGTGCACATTCCTCTAGCTCAACCCAATATACCCGTTCATTCCAGCACTGCAAGATCCAGAAATTAGCAAGACCGGCGAACACAACTGAATGAGCATATCAATCATTATCAATACCAAAGAAAAACAAACCTAGCACTTGGATCGATTGCCCAAAGGAATCTTTCATGAGGAGGTAATTGATAGTTCTGATGGTAGTAAGAGACAACTTGCTGAGACAAACGATGGACAGGATGGATGTAAAGCAGATCAAGCATGGCACTGTTGCGAACCCTCTCCTCGTCCTTCAAATGCCAAACACATCATCATTTGCTAAAGACCATGGTGACTCGATACTGATATGTAGCGCACATCTAATACATAAAATATCACATTAGGGAAAATCCTAAGTATTAAAATTCAAGGAGTGTCCAGTTTAATAGATTCAAGGGAGCCACGAGTGCGATAGGGACAATTGTCCCATTCACATGCTACAACTGTCATTCATAGTTCGATATCTGTACAGTAGTACCCATCAGAAACATGTCTTACAATCCTATGCAAAGCTAGAAACATGTCTTGTAATACCTAAACAGACAGATGATTAATACTCAATGCGTTGGTACTTCCAGTATGTGTACTAATGATACCAAGTTAAAAAGAAGAAGATTGCAGACCGTTAATGTACTCTCAAGCTTCTTTGTTTGACCGAACAATTTCCTCTCGTCAATGAATGGCAATTTTGCAATACCCTGCAATTCGACAAGAACAAGACAAGAAATCCAATGGCTTAATTCCAATGACAGATATCATTTGAAAATTGAATCTATCACTGAAAAAGAATCATTCACCTGCCAGGCAAAGCGTTTGCCATTCATATCGATATCAAAATCTGTCCAAGGAAGGAACCACATAATTGGTATCATGGAACACGGCTAATACATAAAAACATAATTGGCCATCCCAGCAAGTTGAACTTACCAGAAGGGAAGAACGATTGTAATACTGATGAGGGATCAGTCGTCAGTTTTCTGTATTCCTCGGGCAAAGCATTAGAACTGCAGCAAATCATATGGACAGCATCAGAAATGAGAAGGGCGCATAAGGGAAGACCGGCACCCAAGGGGGAAGGAGATAAAACCTTGCAGCTGGTAGAGTTCCCATGAGCTGGTCAAAAGGTTTCAAGAAGACCGATCTTTTGCTTAGCAGCTGTCTTACAGATGTCTTCAGGCTTTAACAAGAACGCAACTCTTATGGTAGATGGAATCAATGAAATAGAAATCTACAGCTAGTTTCAGAACAATATATAAGAGAAGCACATAGTAGCACTTCACTCAAAATGAAACTGACCATTGCCACGAACAAACGCCTTGGTAGTAGTAGTGGCATACCCAACACAAGCCTTCTACGTATTTCAAAACCTGCCAAGAATATAACCAAAGATCCCAAAACAGAAACCAGAAAAGGGGGCTCAGCATAAGTCTGGATTTTGACCGTCTCTAAGTTCATCCAGCAGCATGACTTTCACACCATAATGATACCTCAATGACATAAATCATCAAATAAAAATACCAAAGCTTGCAATCACAACAGCTGAAATGGAACTTACTATATCTTTTCGCACTTTCTCCAACTCCTCTGGTGTTGATGCATCAAATTTTTCAGCATAATATCTTTCTTTGTATCCAGGCTCACCAAGCTTGACCTGACGAAGGATGTACAGCATATCTTGAACAACATAACGATGAACTGGTTGTATTTATATATAGGCAAACATACTGCCCTGCTTCTTACACTCATCATTAGAAGAAATGAAGAATATATTAGCCAAAAAATACTAAAATATATATATACAACTCTAACTCTACTGACTGCAGCTCTAATAGTGCTAATCTGTAACTCTTAACTCTACTGACCGTAACTAACTCTACTAGACATTTATCCGAGGAGGTTGGAGTGGTGTGTAAACTGAAGAAGGCATTGTATGGTCTGAAACAGGAACCACGTGCATGGTTTGAATTCACTAATGCCGTCAAGGCTGAAGGGTTGCAGTGTCAAACTGATCACACTCTGTGTCTAACTAAGAGGTTAGCCACTGAATTTTTGAAACCAAAGATCTTGGGTACCTATAGTACTTTCCAGGAATGGAGGTTGCTTGATCAAAGGATAGTCGAACAGCGTCTCAAGAAAATATGTTCTTAATCTCTTGAAAGAAACTAGGATGTTGGTTGTAAACAAGTAGATACACCAATGGAGCAGAATAAACGGCAGAGTCGAAAAGCAGAACCAGCATTGGTAGAAAGGGGAAGATATCCGAGACTTGTGGGGAACTAATTTATGTATCTCATACACGTCGTAACATTGCATATGTTGTTGGAGTTGTGAGTCAGCATATGCATAACCCCAATGAAGATCATATGGAGGCAGTTAACCCTAAGATATCTAAAGGGATCTCCAAGGCTCGACCTTAAGTACAAATAGCTAGATTTTTAAAAATCATGCAGTGTAGAGCTGAAACCAGTTTCCTCCCAGATTCTATATCAAAATTCAAGATGATGGTCTAGTAGCAAACCTTATCTGTAACTGGTGCCTGAGGTTGTTCTTGGGACTCTCTTTTTGCTCTGAGCCTCATTTCTTCATTATGCTCTATAGCCTAAAATAAGTAACAAAACATTTGCAACAAAGTGCTCGTGAAATGAATATGTCATTTCTCATGAAGGTGGATTGGGGCATTATGATGAGACCGGAGGAATTCTGGGCGAAGGTGATTCTTACCAAGTATTTGAGGAAGTCGGATGAGGGCTACGTCAAGATTCGAACGAATGGTATCTGTGCAACATGGAAATGAATCAACAAGACTTAAGGGTCTGCAATGGGCAATTTGCAGTTGCCAGCAAATGAGATTTTGGACTGACAGATGGATTGATAGTGGCCTCATGTTGATTGATTTTGATATCAATTTTTAGGGAATTGATGTCTCTAACTCTGTCTCTGATTTGGTTCTTGATTATGGGGTTTGGAATGAGCCTTTGATCTCTGCCTGTCTCCCTACTAATGTTGCAGCACAAAATTTGGGGATGACCCCTCCTAGAGCCAATTTGGGCCCATATTCGGTGGTTTGGGGATTAGACCCGACTAAAAAATTCATAATCTGCTCGGCCTATCTTCTGCTAAAGGACTTAAATGAGGAAAAAAATCGTCCGTGATGAAAAAAAATTGGAAGTGGAAAAGACCCATTAAAATTTGACATTTCCTGTGTCTAGCGTCACATAATCGACTTCTCACAAACATGGACCGTGGACGTTGGCACCTTACAAACCAAGTGTCTTGCTCCTTTTGTTCTATACATGAGGAATCTTTCATACATGTTTTGAGAGATTGTTGTTTTTCCAAACAGGTTTGGGGGGCTTTTTGGTCAGTTGTAATCATAACCACTGAAGTTACAAAGACTGAGGAAGCATGGCTGGCGGATAACATTCGAAGTCCCAAGCACGCTTTGGCGTTCAGCTAGGGAGCTGGCTTCTATGGCAGGCTCGCAATAAGCGTCTCTTCGAATAGGCAACAAACTCGCCTCTGGATGTGGCTCGTCGGTGTGATTATTGGGTAGCCCTTGTTACCTCGAGCAGGTGGTATTATTCATAATGATCGAGGTTCATTTATCAAAGCCTTTACTATTAGTCTCCGCAGTTGCTCCATTACTCGTGTTGAGATGAGGGGGATCGTTGAGGGTCTGGAACTAGTATGGTCGCTTGGGATTATGCGGATTCGTGTACAGTCGGATCCGAAAGCAGTTGTTGCTTTTCTCACTCAAGCATCGTCCATCAACCATCAACACGCCATTCTTGTTATGTAGTTTCAGGAACTCTGCAGCCGACAAAGGGATGTTAATATCTCCCACATCTACCGCGAAGCTAATTATGCCGCAGACTACTTGGCTAATCAAGGCCACTCTTTATTGTATGGGGCTCATTTTTTCGATTCGTCGAACCGAGGTCTGCCTCGCTGGCTAAACTATGATATCATTGGGATTTCTCTCCCGCGTCTTGTTCCTATTACTTCTAATTATAATTAAGGACGTTTTGACGTCGTCTTTAAATAAAAATAAAAATTTGACGCCTAAGATTCTTATTATTATAAAGGGATTATATAAAAAATGGCCCATCTATTATTACAAGTTAACATATGAGCCTCTCTGTTATGTTTCTTCCGGATTCAAACCCCAAACTTTACTCCGATTAACAATCAAGCCCCTCCTTTTTTTTTTGGTCGCCAGAGTCCGTTTGTAATGAGTCAGCAAATACATGTCGGTTTATGGGATGATATGGTGGTGCTGATTGGGATTTCCATAATTTTTGTTAAACCCTTCATTAAATGTGCATATTTTTTTATTATTTTTAAAAAATTCCTCCTGATAAGAAAATTAGAGCAATGTAATTAGGAAAAGAAAATCTGAGTATATAACAATTAAGCAATTAAAAAATCCTTCATCTCCTTCTCTATCTCCTTCCGTTGTAGCTCCCTATTAGGTTATTTAATTGGTGTTGGTCGCCTGGTCGGGATCATTAGCTGATGCTTTAATTTTTAATTTGTGTATTTGAGTTTTCGTTATTCTATTTGAATGGTTATTGAACTTCTTTCACTTTCTCGTTTAACTGAAGCTTCAGGTTCATGAACTGAAATTGAAGCTGCATAGAGTGATTTCAATAGCTTCCTTACTTTAATCGAAAGTAGACAATAAGAGGACAAAAGTGATACAATGTATATGATTATATGTTGCTGGATCCGATTTTGCTATAACGAGATGAATGTTGGAATTTGAAAAAAATACTGAGACGAAGAAATCTCCTCTCTTCCTTATAGGGTTGTAGCAGATTGAAGGTAAGAAGAAGAACAAATCTCCTCTCTACCTTTACATTGCTCAGATTTCCTTATTTGATGGAGATTTTTTAATTACAAATATGCACATTAAATAATGTTGACTAAAATTAGTGAAAATCCCAGTCAGCAACACTACATCAGCTTATAAACCACCATATACGGGCTGACTCATAAACAACGGATCCCGACGACCAGAAAAGACAAGAAGAGGCTTGATTGTTAATCGAAGCAAAGTCGAAGGGTTTAAATCGAAAAAAACATAATAAAAAAGCTCATATGTTAACTTGTAATAATAAAAGGAATACTTTGAATATAATCCTTATTATAAACAAAAGGCTGGCAGGGTCAAGAAAACGAAATGATGAGCTACGTTACAATGTATTACGACGAAAATTTGTTGAAAAAATGGAAACGTAATTAGCCGAATCAATAAATCATAACGTTCGCCGCCGAGTTCTGTACAGAGAGGGAATATTATATAAGATACATCGATCGAAAGGGGATATATTGTTGGCTTGTGCTCGGTTGGGATTATCATATAATTCGAATCATTAGCTGCTTTTTCTTCCTCCGCTCTTTCTCTTCCATTTGTCTTGGTCTCCTCAATTCAAAGATAAGGCCTTTCTAGGTGAGTTTCTCTCTATTCCTCAAAGTTGCAAGGAACCTTTTTACCAACTCTTCCTCCCTCTATTCTGCTCCAGAAAGTTCAGTTGCATTGCCCACAGAAATTTCTAGTCGGCTTCCAGCTTTTGCTCTTACCATTCCCTCTGCACCCAAATACCCATGTCGGTTTCTTCTTTCTTTCATTCAGTTAATGTAGCTCACTCATCAGTTCAAATCTTTGATCTTTGTGTCGAGTATTTAGCAAATCTGTTATACGTTCGTGCGATTTGTGTCTTTTTCCTTTTTCTTTCTGGAAGTCTGAGGTTGTGTTTCAGTGATCTTTGTAATATCTGAATCACTGATGCCATCAATCAGACCGTTTGTTGTTTATGAATTGCTTTCTTTCGACCATGTTTGGTGGTTTTCGTCTTATGTTTTGGGTGTTATAGCCTGATGATGTGGCTCCTGGTTTCTTTGCAGTAATTGTGCTGCACTCTTTTTCATCAGAATGGCAGAGGAGAACATTGGGATTGCTAAGGATGTCACTGAGGTAAGCTATGTTACTCCTTTTTAGAAATGAGATTTGATGACATGCACCAGTTAAGATCTGAATGCGATTGCTGTCTGCTGATATATCCTTGTGTCTTTCCTTCTTGAATTGAGTAGTTGATTGGTAAAACACCATTGGTATATCTCACCAATGTCGTGGATGGCTGCGTCGCTCGGGTTGCTGCTAAACTAGAGATGATGGAGCCTTGCTCAAGCGTCAAGGATAGGTAGGGCTGTTGCATATATACACGATAATCTTATTGTGTTTCTGGATATTTTTTCTATTCTTAAGAGATTGGTTTCTGAATGGCTAGTTATCATATTTAACTTCTCAGGTTTCTATATACAATGAGCAAGGAATTTTGAGGTGCCCTGCTCTCTTGGATTAATTTGCTAATAACCTTAAGAACTGTTTTCTCTTATGTAGGATTGGATATAGTATGATAGCTGATGCCGAGGAGAAGGGTCTTATCAAGCCTGGAGAGGTTAGCAATCCGATTTACTATCTTGGCACTTCATATATAAGATACTGAAAGAGATTGACAAGTTGCATGAGAAGAAATGAGATTCTGACTTTTAAGTTTTTCTCTTTCGCTAAAGAGTGTCCTTATTGAGCCAACAAGTGGGAACACTGGGATAGGGCTGGCATTCATGGCAGCAGCCAAGGGCTACAGACTTATAATTACCATGCCTGCTTCGATGAGTTTGGAGAGAAGAATGGTTCTCCGTGCTTTTGGAGCCGAGCTTGTTCTTACAGATCCAGCAAGAGGTATGAAAGGGGCTGTTCAGAAAGCAGAAGATATCTTGGCAAAGACACCTAATGCTTACATTCTTCAGCAATTTGAAAACCCTGCCAACCCAAAGGTACTGAGGATTTTGCTTCTCAGTAGTAAGCTAGAGATCTACAGTTAACATCTCGCAATGACGCTTGTTTCCATGCCTAGGTTCATTATGAAACCACTGGGCCGGAAATATGGAAAGGTTCAGCTGGCAAAGTAGATGCCTTTGTGTCGGGTATAGGAACTGGAGGAACAGTAACTGGTGCTGGGAAGTATCTTAAGGAGCAGAACCCAGATGTAAAGGTACCACTTCAATTTATCTATCACATAGACAGCAATAGACTGAAAGTACCATTGTTATTATTTCCTTGACTAACTGTTTGCTTTCAACTTTCTCTCCAGCTTTATGGCGTTGAACCAGTTGAAAGTGCAGTGTTGTCTGGAGGAAAACCTGGTCAGTATTGGTTTGTAGGTCTTCATTTTTGCTCTTCCGAGAATATGAGGCATCATATGCACATGTTATCATCGTAACAGTGAAAAAGAAAGTGTTTTTGCATTTTCTGTTGTTTGCTAATCTGATGAACTGTTTGGTGGTGGACTCTTAAGGCCCGCATAAAATCCAGGGAATTGGTGCTGGCTTCATCCCTGGAGTCTTGGATGTTGGTTTGCTTGATGAGGTCGTTCAAGTAAGTTCTTAACTTTTATTCTTCATACGTTCATCATTATTTCATCTCTCAATAGCTGTGTTGTTTGTACCCTCCTTTCCCTATTTCCAGCTGTTTCATTTCCAAATTTGGTTAATTTCATAGATATCGAGCGAAGAAGCTATCGAGACAGCAAAAACCCTCGCCTTGAGGGAAGGACTGATGGTAGGTTTGGAATAAGACTCTTCATGTTATCATAACCGTCATTCTGTACACGATCTCCGAATTTGCCGACAGAATTTGCATGTATCGATCGCAGGTAGGAATATCATCTGGTGCAGCCGCAGCTGCTGCTATTAAGATAGCAAAGAGGCCTGAGAATGCTGGAAAGCTCATAGTTGTACGTTTTTTTCCCACTCTTATCTTCTGACAAAGCTATAACTCGGTCGTATACTTCAACGTCATCCCTTAGTTACCGTTGTGATTGTTTTAAGCTTGAGACAAAAATGTGGTTCTGAAACAGGTGGTGTTCCCAAGTTTCGGTGAGCGATACCTCTCATCGATACTCTTCGAGGATGTGAAGCGAGAAGCTGAGAACATGGTTTTCGAGCCTTGAAGCAGTATCATGTGTGTACTGAGTGAATAATACAGAGAGGGTCCATATTTCTGATGGTTTCTTAGTAGTCTACCGGAATGGGAAAAGCTGTGATGTTTGGACATGAAGTTTGTGAGCCGTTACATAGAATTTTATGGAATGAGTGACCTTTTTCAGCAGAATTAAATATATAGTTTGTGTGTTAAAAAGATTTGTCTACTAAAGCATCGGTTTATTACACAGAAAATGTTCGCTTCCTTTTGGTTTTGGGACGTAGGACAGGTTTGTTAGGTTTTTGGGACCGATCGGTTGTTTTTATAAGATACAAGATGTTAATTGTACAAAATTGAAATGTATAGGCTCCATGTGGCTGGTGGTATCATACGTGATGATCGGGGTAAGTTCATTCGGTCTTCTCTTCATATTTGGGGGCCTACTCGATTACATTGCTGAGGTGAAGAGAATTCTCGAGGGCGTGAAGATTCCTTAGTCGACGTGCATGAAGAAACTCCGTATCATGACCGACTATAAGGTGGCTGTGACAGTTTTTATCTAACCCGTCATAAAGGGAATCATCAAGAGGGTTCTTGTCGCAGGGGATGGAACATTCACCGATGTTATTATGTTGGAGTGTGACTGTCTTGAGCTCAAAGTTGAGGGGATGTTGAAGATCAAACTGAGATGGGTATCTTGTGTCGTCGTAATTTGGTGATTTTCAATTCATAATGGTGTTTGGCGCCATTGCTGTTATACGGCTAGTATGGTTGAGCATATTATGGTTCATAATAATGTCAATTAGGTCGATCGTACTTTTATGTTTTTGGTTGACCAACTAAAAATGGATGAGGTAATTGAGATTAATAGTATTTTACGGAAAAAAAAAGTTAAATACCAAAATTGGGAAATATGTTTATTCCACACCTTACTGTAAAACAAATTGTGCCACAAATTATCTTGTTAATCTGGACCATTCTCTTCAGTTTGGTACCTCTCTGAACCTTGTACTGGCTACGATAAGATCTTTTATTTGCCTAGTCAGATCCATAACAATAAGTACTGCCAAAGAAATTTCCTTGCACTTGCACAAAACAAGAATTTCCACAAGGAAGCGCGGTCCAAAACTAAATAGCAAAAGCGTAGAAGTAATGAATTCTTTCGTGGAATTTTCAACTGATGCATCAGCTGCTGCTGCTGGGAGATAGGATTGGCCATTCTTTCTTACCCATGGCCATATTTTAACAATGGAATTTCGTCTTGTGCATCACCCCCACCATCTGCATCGGATAAGCAGCCCCGAAAGTCCTCAACGTTGACCTAAAACATGGTCATGGGACAGTCTGTGTGGTTTTGGATTTTAATACTCTTGTCATATTCCTCAGCTGCTAGTAGCTGGACTATTTTCCGTTATAAATATTAAATTCCAAACCCCACTATTTCTTCTGCTCTATCTTCTTCTTTCTGCAGATACATAGAAAAAAAGACTCTTGCTTTTGCTGGGTTCCTTGAGTTTTCTGGTTGCAGGTTAGAGGACAAATAGCTTTCCTTTCATCCAATTGTGCTTTCCTTTGTGTTGGAGATCGATTAATGTTTTGTTAAATAGATACGATTACTCACTCGTTAGAAACTAAGCATATGGATTGTTTATCTTCAATCTTGATAGTACTATAATCTCTCAAGTGGTGAGGATCAATGGCGGAGAACTATATAATTAAGAATGACGTCACTGAAGTAAGCGTTTTTCTACTGCATTTACTAAAGCGTCTTTGATGATGCTGGATTGATCCAAATACGCTTGCTTATTTATTGCTTTTCACCTTCTGCAGTTAATAGGAAACACTCCAATGGTATACCTGAACCATGTTGCTGATGGTTGCGAGGCACGAATTGCCGCCAAGCTAGAGATGATGGAACCTTGTTCTAGTGTCAAAGACAGGTACATAAACAACCTGTTTCCTTCTCTTAACATGTTCCCAACCAACTTAGATTTGGAGTCTTGTGTCTTAGTCGTGAAATTTGCTTTCATAGGATTGCATATAGTATGATAAAAGACGCAGAAGACAAAGGCCTCATATCACCAGGGAAGGTCAGTGATTGATCATAGTGAAGCATCAATATTTGTTTGTTTCTTAGTTCGTTGGATAGAATGAATGAATGAATGAGTGGATGGATGGATGGTTACATTTTGGGTTGAAGACGGTGCTGATTGAGCCAACAAGCGGCAACACTGGGATTGGGATGGCATTCATTGCAGCAGGAAAAGGATACAAAGTTATTCTGGTAATGCCATCCATGGTGAGCCTTGAAAGAAGAATTATCCTTTTAGCCTTTGGAGCTGAGGTTATCCTCACGGATCCAGCCAAGGGCTTTAGAGGTGTTCTGGACAAGTCTGAAGAGATATTGAGCAACACACCTAATGGTTACATGCTAAGGCAATTCGAGAATCCTGCTAATCCAAAGGTTACCACCACTTATCAATTATCATTGATGTTTGCTCTTTCTGCAAATACAATTGATTTTGTTTTTTTAACATTTCACTTCCTCTGGTGGTAGATTCACTATGAAACTACTGGGCCGGAGATCTGGAAGGCCTCTAGAGGCAAAGTCGATGCTCTGGTTTCTGGTATTGGGACTGGTGGTACCGTGACTGGAGCTGGCCAGTTTCTTAAGGAACAAAACCCTGAAATTAAGGTAGTTTTCTAGTTGAGCAGAGGGGGAAAAGATAGATGCTTTTGTATTTATACTGTACCATCTGATTTTGCAATTCAGGTATATGGTGTAGAGCCAGTTGAAAGTGCTGTCTTGAATGGAGGAAAGCCTGGTGAGCAATAAAAACTATTACACTGTAGTGAAACTTTCGTATATTGAAGCAAAGTAGTCAGAAATCTGAATATTCTCTGTGCAAAAAAAAAGGGATGCATTTGATCCAAGGGATTGGTGCTGGATCATTCCTGCAGTACTGAACGTGGACTTGCTTGATGAAGTTATTACAGTAAGTCCATTTGTATAATATGTTAATAAGGAAACAACAGAAAGCAAAGGGGTTTAATTTGGTTATATTGTTTTAGATAACAAGTCAAGAAGCAATTGAAACAGCCAGGCAACTGGCTTTGAAAGAAGGGCTGTTGGTAGGGATATCATCAGGTGCTGCAGCTGCTGCTGCAATCAAACTGGGGAAGAGGCCTGAATACAGTGGCAAACTCATTGTGGTGAGTTTCTTTGGCAACAAAATTCTATTTTGTTTGTTTTTTTCCAATTTCTGTGAAGATGTTTGCAAGTTGACATTTGTATGGTGCAGGTGATCTTTCCTAGTGCAGGTGAGCGTTACCTGTCAACTGCATTGTTCGAATCCATTAGGAATGAAGCAGAAAACATGACAATACACCACTGAAAATGGCTATTGTAGTTTGAAAATCACCCGTCTTTTCTAATGCTGTTCCCACCCATTCTGTTTTGGGTGTATTTGTAAAAAGCCACAAGGCAAAAGAATATGCATAAAGTTCCGTTTGGTAATGTGATGAAAATAAAGAAATTGTTATGGTACTATCCATTAACCTTGGTAATGTTAGCTGACACTACAATCTTGATTCGGCTAACACATTATTAAAACTGATTCCAAGATTGAACGACATTTTCCTTTGAGCTCTTGTCCACAATTGCAAGTTGTCGTTTTTTTATTATAAGTTGCATATGTACTTTCATTTTGTCATTGGCCAATAATCACTAACAAAGTATGAATAGTTTTTTGGAGAGTTGCAATTCAATAAGTTACATCGGAAATGTACTTAATCATAGGCTGGTAAATCTACATCGTATCCTTACACTCCACCCAATCGAATTGACTACCCAAGGCATTAATCTCATATGACGCTAAAACTAGACACGACTCGAAAATAAACTCCACCACGAACTGACACTACTAACGAAAAGAACCAAACGGAATAAAGAACTACAGACAAGTTCCAAATGCATAAACAAATAACAAAATAAAATAGAACCATCGGGTGGAGTCGATGAGATCGACATTAGGGAAATGCTGTCGGGATCGACACACTCTGCAGCCCCTACCAACTGGCGTTTTATGCAGCTGGGCGGTTCAAACCGAATTGACCCGCCTGAATCATTGATGTGCCTAAACCATCTTTCCTCGGGGATTTAGAGGGTTTCTGGTCACTGCCCCATCTATCGGTGTCATGGTGCAAGACTCTTCCTCTCGACGGCGTTTCCAATCATCAGGGATGTCCATCATTACTTCATCTTCCTCCAAAAATCAGACGTTGAGATTAGGCTGTTGTGGAGGAGCGGCCTTCCCTGCACGAAGGTTCATCTTGTTGATGGCAAGCTCTGGTTTTGTGTCCGTCCTTTTGCTAAGGTACTTAGGCACTAGTTTGTCCTTGGCATTTCGCGGGGTGACTCATATGGAATCATCCCACTTCCTGACAATGAGTGAAGCTAGTACTTGGAATAAGATCTCGCAAAAATTTTCAATCTGACCCATGACCCCACAAATGTAACAAAATTTCTCCAAGTGCTCATATTTGAAGTTGCACTTGGCGCTCGTCATTGTGGAGCCCCAATAGTTTACCTCGGCGTAAAGGTTTACGCACATCAAGTTCCACCTGAATGCGCATGTATTGATCCGCCAAGGACTTCACATTATTAGCAGGGTTGTAGGTCAGGAACGTTTCAGCATAGTCTCTGATGATGCGACCAACTTCCTTTGAAAAGTGATCAAAGGGAAGCTCGTGAACTTGCAGCCAAAAGGGGACCCGGTGTAGATGCACCATTTGTGAATCTTCTCCAATTTCGAGCTCATACAGAATTAGCAGAGAGCCATCGTAATTCCTCGACCGTCGTTGACAATCCTCAGGAGGTCCATCTCATGATGGAAACGAAACAGATAGAGACCTTCTTTGAGCTCCTAGAATTCCATGGACCGACCCGGTTTCCCAGCCAGAGCCAGCGTCCACTGCATTGCCTTGAAGTTGGCGTACTTGTCGCCACAGAATTTCCCAACCAAGGAAGTTGGATAGCGGTGGAACTGCGTGCTTCACCGATCTCCTCATCATCACTATCCGCCAACGATAAGTCTCGGATCTCTATCGTCGCCAGGTTAGACGATGAAAGTCCATCACCGACCATACCTGTAGTTGGTGGTACGGCTGATTTGTTTGGATGGGGGAGTGGGGTCGAGACGGCCACGTTCGTCGGTGGGAGTTGTGGAAGCTGCCTCGAGGGAGTCCCCTAATTCAGCGGTGCGGGTCGTTGGCGGTAGGCCTTAGGAGACATGGCCGCGGCGATGGGGTGATAGAGTGGATATCTGCGGTGGTGGTACTGGTTAGCATTGGGAATTGTGAACTTTTTTAAAATTATATTTTATTAATGGTCCCTAGCAAGCTGTCTTCTTTCAATATTCCAGTTGGTATCATTCCTTCGCAATCCGGATCTAGGAAAAGCATTCGTTCCAATAAAATCTCAACCATACTATTCCAGCATGCCCACTTTGACATTTGACAAAACCAACTGTATTTAGGGTCTTGTCTAACTTCGCATTCCATGCTCGCGGAGCTTGACGTAATTCACATAGAGCCGTGTGCAATCTCAGAAGCATGTGTTCCTCTCCTTTTACTTCGAAACCCGGAGGTTGAGCCACATATACTTCTTCAATTTCCCCATTCAAGAAAGCAGACTTCATATCCATGTGATGTACTGATGTGTTGTATTTTCGACACACCTTTTCTCGTTATAAACTGTATTATTGTGTGTCGAAATGTATTCAAATTTGGGTTTTTGACTACATGTTTGGTTCTCTTGCCCCCAGGGCTGCGTTATGGTGTTTGGTATGTTTTTGGTACATTTGAAGTTTAGAGATGAACCAAGACATGACAGAGAGGCCAAAACAACTCAAAACGTTAGATTTGGGAAGAAAACGTCACTGTTTCGTATTTTGAGCATAACTCTTCTCTCCGAAGTTCAATTGATGTAAGGTCAGCGGCGTTGAAAAGATAATTCCAATGTCTACAACTTTTTTGTTGACGCCATGGTCAAATTCCATATAATTAAGAAACACGGCGTGTCCCTCCTCTAGCATTGCCCGAGAAATTTACAAGGGTGGAACACGGCCGGGAACACGGCGTGTTCAACTCCCAGGCGGGTTTTAAGTACTTTTTCTTCTCCAACTTGATCCATAAGCCTATAAATATCCCTGAGACCCTCTATGGATGTGACATGCTTCATTATTCACATATTCAAAAAGGCAAACGACTAGCCAAAAAGGGGTCAACTTTATACAATCTCGGTCCCAAGTCTCGCAAGAAACTAGTGTTAGAGCTTTATTTCGACCATCCTCCAACAGTTGCAAGCAAAGAGAAGGAAGAAGAGGAAATTGAGATGGAGGTGTTAAACAATAATGAAGTTGGCAACAATAACAACAACGAAAACCACAACAACAACTGAAACGAAAACCATCACAACAACAACAGTCACAACGACAACCACAACCGCAACGACAACCACAATCACGAGGATGGAAACCACGTCAACCACAATAACGCATAGTTTCTTCTCATTCCTGACGGGAAGCCATTAAGAGACTATGACCGACCTACTCTCGGAGGAGCTACCTCAAGCATTGAATCTCCAATCAGAAGAGATCAAGCTTATCAAACTCCAGTGTCCCTAATTAATCTTATTCAATCAAGGGCATTCCCTGGAGGATCGGATGAAGACCCCAATGCTCATCTCAGGGATTTCGTTCATCTAGCTGAGATGAATAAGCAAGAGGAGTGCATATCGACGACCTTAAACTCAGCCTATTCCCATTTTCTCTCAAAGGGGAAGCACTTGAGTGGTTGTATGAGCATCAAGCAAGGCCCTTCACTATTTGGGATGGCTTGGTTACAGAGTTTCTCAAGGAATTCTTCTCTCCATCTAGAATAGAAGCATTAAAGGCTAGAATTGCTCAGTTCAAAAGTCATTCTAATGAGTTTTTCTATGATGCTTGGCACAGGTTCCAGAGTCTCCTTTGTTCCTGTGCTCACATGACTTGGATGTGCACACCAAGTTTAAGACCTTCATCAGGGGCTTGGACTATCACTAAAAAAAGGACCTCAGTATGTCTATTCCAAGAAATCTTACAGATCTGACACCAACTCAGGCCCTTGAAGCTTGCAGAGCCTATGCTCAGAAGATGAGGACCCTTATTCTTACAAATCCAGTTGCATTGAGTTGAATGTGCCCAGGACAAGTTCAAAAAATAAGGTCTGAATCAGTTACAGGTGAGGAAAACTCATCTACTATTGAGTTTCAATAGGCTAAATTGCTTGATCAGTTGCTAACTAAGAAGATGGAAGGGTTAGAGCTAGCTCAGAAACGCAACCAGCGTTCCAACAAGCCTGCAAATGCACCTCCAGCCTATGTGTATGCTTGTGAAGGATGTGGAGGAACTGATCATGATATCTTAAACTGTATGGCAGATTGTGAGCTAGGAGTGAGTCAAGAGCAGGTTGATGAAGCGGGCCGAAAAAACTAGAATAATTATCAGCCAAGAGGACAACAAGGACAGAACAACTTCATAGCTCAAGGTAATTACCAACATGAAGGCTAGAACAACTACGAGAATCAGGGCAATTACCAACATAACCAATTTCCACAGCAAAATCAGCAGGGGTATGTTAATGAGAGCTATGGTGAAAAAGGGCAAATCACCTATTCATCTAACCAGGGACCCCCAAGTTTTCCACCTCAACAATAGCAGTCCTCCACAGACCTACTTCTAGAGAAATTAATAGCCACAAGCACAGTTCAAGCATAAAATCAAGCTCGTTTCAATCAAATAGAGGCAACACGCCTGGCCTTGGAGAAAAAACTCGATAACCTTATCACAGACAAGAAAAATGGGATGCCAAGCACTACAATCTCAAATCCTAAACATGATGAGTTCGCAAGAGCAGTGAAACTAAGGAGTGGTAAGGAACTTTGTGACAGTTTGATGAAACCAGTACTAGTGGAGACACAAGAGAAGGTTATGCCCTTGAATCCCAAACAGATCACCCGACTCACCTTATACGCCTAGAGTGTCATACACAGCTACATCGAACAGGAAGAAGATGACAAAGGAGGATTTTGAGAAGTTCCTTGACATGATTAACAACCAGAGTTTGAGCATTCCACTATTAGAAGTTTTGGTCAAGATGCCCAATTATGTAAAATTTATGAAGGAGATTCTATCCAAGAAGAGGAAGTTAGGAGATGCAACATCTGCTAGAATGGTTGAGGAACACAGAGCGTGATTTTAAAAGAGAGAGTAGAAGATCAAGAACATAATGAGACACTCGGCCCTCTACCTAAACAGACTCCACTGAAGATGATGGCTGAGCAGAAGAAAGAAGTAGCTTCAATGTCCCCAAACAGAACAAAGACAACAGATCGTGAGCCCACAGTGGTGAATAAACGCTCCAACCCATGGAGTTTCACTTTACCTTGTTATATTGGTGATCATCGCATTAATAGGGCTTTAGTAGATTTGGGTGCTAGTGTTATTGTTATGCCTTACGTCTTGTTTGAACGTCTTGACTTGCCTACTTTATGTCCCACTACGATGAATATTCAACTAGATGATCAAACTACCCGTTATCCTAGGGGAATTACTGAGAATGTCATTGTTAGAGTAGGCAAGTACAGATATGAAGTAGGTCCCAACTCCCTGTCCTCCATGGTCGACCATTCTTAGCTACTACTCATGTAACCATTACTGTGAGAACTGGACTACTGACCTTAAGGACTGAAGAAGATGAGATCACATTTGAGATGTCTAGCCCTGCCTCCAACAACTCATCACTAGCTAGGTCTCTGTTGAATGATCTTAATAATGCCTTTACTTGTACTGTTATTAATGATCCTGCTCCACTAGACATTGCTTTAAAAGTGCAGGTATCGGCAGCTGATGAAGAACTCATGGAAGCAGCAACGAGTGTCCCAGAGAAGGGCACCAAAAAGAAGAAGGAAGTACAACAAAAGAACGACTCTAGGACTTTCACTTTAGAAGACCGTTTGAAGTCACCGGTGTTAGAGGTGATAGCATAGTGGAACTTCTTCATGCTGGAAAGAGAAGGTGGCTGCTTCAGAGTGGAGCAGACAAGTTATATGTCAAAACCAATGATGCTAGCCTCAAAGATGTTCTGAGTTGGTTTGCCCCAATATAATCATTCAGGTATCGTCTAGCTCAAAGACGTAAAAGAAAGAGCGCTTCTCGGGAGGCAACCCGAGTGTTGAGTCTTTCTCTTTTATTTGTTTTTGCTTATGTCATGTGGTTGAAATATTGTGAGTCTATTTTCTTTTGATTTATTTCTTGTGATTAGATGTAACAGATTTGCATTAGCCTATCCTCTCTTGTTTTTTTTGTTTCTCTGTGGCTGTAGAACTCTAATCGTATCTAGATGATATCTCAATCTCATGCACCAGCTGATAGGAGTTTTGATCCTCGTCCAGACTCTACGTCTGCTCACTATCGTATCTCCAAGTTAGTACCATATTTTTTGGCCCTATCTCTCTTGAGTGTTTGGTCGATTGAGGATAATGTCTGTTTAAGTGTGGGGTGAATTAGGGTGCTTCTAAATTGATGAGTACCTAACTTGTGAGTAGTATCTTTGAATTGCTTTCCTTACTTTTTGAAACTCCCTCTTAAGCTTAGTTTGTGAATGTTAGTGAATGCATGTTTATTGTTCTTATTCTATTTGTGGATGTCTTGGATGTTAGGATGTCATTTTTGAACCACATGTCATTTTGCCAAAATTAGTACACTAGAGACTCATATATATGTTAAAAATGAATCGTTACCTTCCACTGTTTTGTTCTAGGTTGTAGTAGAGTGTATGTGTATCCACCCAACGAATTTATCTAGGTTGTTATGAAGCTCAAAACAGGCGGGACAAGTCCGAATGAGGTCGCTAAATAAAATTTTTCAGAGGGTTTGGTTGCAACCAAACCACGTAGGGCGGCCCTAGTGGTCTGCCATCTTCCCAACCTTTATGAGGCTTGGGGCGTGGGGCGGAGATTGATTACTTCTGAGTCCGGCTGAAGTTGCGATTATTTCCCCCATTTGGAAAAAGTTGCTATCTAAAACAGCAATAAAGAAAGAAGAGCAAAGAAAGAAAAGAAGCAACATTTCAATATTCGAACTTTGTTTTCAGTAATCTCTAGTGTTAGATAGTCGAGTAAGCAACTCAAAATAAGAGGGAGGTGCTAGCATAACTTGAGTGCTATTAAAAATTGAAGCACCACCCCCTTAGGACGGAAGATAAATTCCAGCCAGGACGAGCCATCGATATGTTACTTCCGCTGGAAACTAGAAGGTATAAGTGTTTGGGGGATATGAATACACTCTGGTGGTTAGGTATCAAATCATTTATATCATCTGCATGAGTCTATCTTATAATAATTTAAGGGATTTAGTGTTTCATGCCTAATTGTGTGGTTTATTGATTGACTTGCATTCCTGAACACCATGGTAGAATTAAGGACCTGAGCTTTGTCTTCCGATCACCATATGTTGAGTTCTTTATAGAGTGATTTATAGATTTGTTTGAGGACAAGCAAGCATTTAAGTGTAGGGTGGTTTGATGTGCTGTATTTTTGACACACTTTTTATCCTTATAAACTATATTTGTGTGTGTCAAAATGTATTCAAATTCGGGTTTTTTAGAACATGTTTGGTTCTCTCTCTCCCCCCAGGGGGCCGTGTTATGGTGTTTGATACATTTTTGTACATTTCAGGTGTCATATGACATTTAGAGATGAACCAAGACATGATGGAGAGGATGGAACAACTCAAAACGTTCAATTTGGGAAGAAACCGTCACTGAGGTCAGCGACATTGGAAAGATAATTCGACTGTCTACAACTTTTATGTTGCCACTATTGTCAAATTATGTATAATTAAGGAACACCACATGTCCCTCCTCTGGAATTGCTCGAGAAATTTAAAGGGGGGGGGGGGGGGACGACCGGGAACATGGCGTGTACCACCCCAGAAAGGTATTTAAGTCATTTTCCTTCTCCAACTTGGCCTAGAAGCCTATATATACCCCCGAAACCCCCTATGGACGAGAGGTACTTAATTATACACATATTTCGAGCTCTTGAAGAGAGAAAGGGTTCCCGAGAGACGATTGAAGCGAGAGGATCAACCACAATTGGCGAAGGGCGAATCATCAAGTCGAAGATTGGGATTTCCACGAAGAACATATCGTCTTCTCCAGTTTTCTTCTCTTCTCTTATGATTAATTTTCCGAAACCATGAGCGGCTAAACTCTTTGTATTGTTTGGATTAGATGAAACTCTAGCTTAGCTTTTGTATGGATGATGGGTTTCTAAACCTTTGATATTGCTTCGATGTTATTTAGGATTATCGTGTGTTCTTTCTAGACCTAATTTCATATTCATTCTCGTCTGATAACTTGATTGAATCATTGTCATTGATTTGTGGGTCCGAGAGGAACATAGATTGATAGGTCACTTAGGAAGAAGTCTAGGTTACTCGTTAGCTCGAGAGAGGAGCGTTTAATCTAGGCTTTTTGCATCGTTTATCGTTGTGGCATTTCATCAAACACCCTTAATGCGTTCTGCTTGGGTGTAGATTAGCTTGAGCGATACTCTCGGGAGGAATAGATCCATAGAGGCGCGAGAGTGATCTAAGACTATCGTAGGAAATCGCCAAGCTACTATAACTTGAATAATTGAGATTGCATATCGTTTTCCCATGCATTCCTAGCTATTGTGGATGCGAGTCCGAACAACCTTCATCTTATCTTTGAAACTCGATTTCTTGCATTTTGATTTATTTTATTTCAGTCATTAGTTTATAATTGGATACATAAACAATCAAACAAATAATCGTTCACTGTTACTTGGTTTAGTTAGCATAATCGATTTGAGTAATATCGTTAGAAAGACCCTAGGAAAATAAACGATTCCATTAGAGCAATCTAGTGGGTATTTGATTGGCGGGTGAAAATCCGCGCGTCAAATTGGCGCCGTTGCCAGAGACCTTTTCTTCGTATTTCTCGGTCTATTTCCACTTCCGACCTTCATCGAATATGGCATCTCTCATCACGTGCAGCTTATTTGTCACGAGATTGATCACCATTGGTGTGCTCCTGTCCTCCAATTTTGAGAGATGCCTTTCAATCTTCTTTACATACGCAACACAACCAAAAGTACGTAGGTGGTGTACATCGGTCTTTCGTTTGTGCCAAGCCTCATATGGCGTCATCCCTGCCACACTCCTGGTTGGAGCACGGTTCAGCAAGTACACTGCTGTCATCAATGCCTCTCCCCAGAATTTCGTCGGTGCAACCATGCTTTGCAACAAATTTCTCTCCATTCCGGTAACAGTTTGATTTCTCCTTCCTACAATTCCATTTTGTTGCGGAGAGTATGGAGCCATAAGGTGATGCTTTATGCCTAAATCGTCACAATACTTGGTGAAGTCATTTGATGTAAATTCTCCACATCGGCCAGTCCGCAACACTTTGAGCTTATGCCCTGATTCCAACTCTGCCGCAGTTTGCACCTTCTTTATTGCTTCAAGCGCCCCATCTTTACTCTTAATTAGTATTGCCCACATGAATCTAGACATGTCATCAACTAACAAGAGAAAGTACTTCATACCAGCATGTGTAGCAGGAGAGATAAGTCCACATAAATCGCCGTGCACGAGTTGGAGATCTTCTCTGATGGGAATGGATTTCTCTTTTGCTTGCCCAGCATACACCCTTCACAAATCCTCTCCACTTGATCGAGCAGTGGCATCCCCACAACCATATTTCCCTATACTAGATTTCTCTTTTGCTTTCCGGCTTGGTTTGAAGGACATTTAACACGTATAGTCGGTATTTTGCTCTTCTTACCCTTGCCAATCGCTTCCGTTAACGGTCATGTACGAACATGACGCCATCCTCGACGACAAACTTGTAGCCATTTTCATCTAGTTGACCCATGCTTATAATATTACTCCTTAAACGTGGTATGTAATATACCTTGGTCATGATCTGATGCTCTCCAGTTTGACACATCATAAGGATGAAACCACGACCCCAAATCTCCACCGACGAGCCATCACCAAACTTAACCGTTCCTCGAATAGATCTGTCAAGTTTAGCAAACTTTCCGATCGATCCCGTCATGTGATTGCTTGCACCCGAAGCTTGGTACCAGGAGAGATCTTGACTTCCGGTCAACTGCGGCATTACCCTTTCTTCGTGTAGGGAAACTCTTCCGCCTGGTATAGTCCCCACATTCACAACTTCACAAGCCTTCGTCATGGGAGACATAGGTTCATCATCTTCACCTTCCTCTACTGTAAGATGAGCCCTCTCTCTTCTTGGTTTGCTAAACTCGTAGGCATAATGTCCCATAATATTGCAATTAAAGCATTTGTACTTACTTTTATCAAACTTACGATGCTTCTTCTCGCCGGAAACGTTGCGTACGATGTTGTTGTCACCACTAATTCCATGACTACGATCGGTGGTCTTGCAAGTATTGCTGCTCAGCCCCTCTTCAGACTCCTCTTCTGGATCATCTGCTCGATCTGACCACGAGTGACTATCATCAACTGATCACTTCCCTCGATTTTGCGCTCGCTTTGTCGACTGCGAGAACTCAGATCGAATGCTCGCATGCGCCCAATTACTTCAGATACAGGCATCGTCGACATATCTCCCTATGCCATAAATTTCTTTGTGAAACCAGCAAATTCCTCAGAATCTTCCATAACCATTCGATCGAACTGACACCTTAATGACTGAATAGAAGACTTCTTCACACGCTCCTCTCTGATTCGCATCTTACGAATCTCTTCCCATGCCTCCAGTGCTGTCTCTTTCGTTGCAATCGACATCATTACTGAATCTGGCACAGATTGTAATATGGCGGCCAGCGCTCCTTGGTCCTTCTGTTCTTCGACCGGGTCGTCGCCTTCAATTGCTGTCCATACGCCCATCGAGCGCATTATAATCTTCATCTTCACAGCCCACAAACCATAATTCGTCTCTGTCAATTGAGGATATTAGATTGGAACACCATTATTTGTGCTCCGATCCTTACGTTTGAACTACGGTTGCCGTCGTTGCCATTTGGTGACACGTCAACCATGGATCTTCATTGCTATGATACCAAATGTTAGATTACAGAGAATTTTTAATCTGATAGTACTGATATATTAACAGTTATCTTGAGTAGAAAATCTTCTATTCCTCCCTAGTTATATATACACGAAGAGGCACCAATGAAACAACGTTACGTTTGGTGAGAAACAAAAGATGGAACCAATTAACACGCCAGCTTGCTCGTCATGGCCCTTCTCGCTGTGCTATTTACTGTCAGCTTGGCATCCTCCGTCGGGTGACATGCTCAAATGCAGTGTCGCCTTTTTGGAATCTACTGGCACGTTTTCCAGTGGCTTCGAGTTGGTAATACGAGATGTCGCAGATGATATTTTTCATACCATTCATTCACCAATCAGGATGCAGTCGGGGGAACTCCATCTTGGTGAAATGAAAATTGTAAAACGTTGAGGTTGCTTTTTACAGTTGAGGAAAACGCTGTGTTGCAACTTAACGATTTATCGACTGATTTCTGACGGCTCTTAACGGAATTATGAAAAAAATCCTGTAACTGATTTCTCAGCCTGTTAGCTGGATATCGGGGAGTTTTCAGTTCCCCACTTCTTCAAGCTATTCAATGATTATGATGATTCCAAGGAAGATTGGAAGAGTGGAGATCTGCTGATGGCTCTCCTATAAATAGGTCCATCTCTCATGATTCAGGAACACTCAAACAGAACACATCTCTTCCTTCAATATGAATCCCATAGTTCTTACGTTAAGTTCCAATCTCAATTGAGAAATCTTGTGATTACCTCCAGTTATTTTGGTGTGCTTATACTCAGAAAAATATTACTTTCGAGGCAGTGTCATCGACACAATCACAGCTCCAGTCACTAGTATAACTCGAAGAAAGAAATTTGTTTTCAACGAACAAATCTTTCTATTACTCTACTATTTTGTGTAATTCTTTCAGAGCTAGTATATTATTATATATAAATTTTGTTCCAGATCATAATCAAAATATGATTAAAAAATCTGGCAATAATATAGTAAAATATAAAAAAGGCCGAAGTAAGATTGAACCTTTTCCAAAATAAAAGAGAAGTTGGAAACAAATCTTAGTTAAGAGGAGTTGCAAACCATATCAACTGTAGGAAATAATATTAAACGTTCTCAGCCACTTACAAATTGTATGGGCAAGAGATAGATTTATTTTTGTGTAATTGTTTATGTTTCTCAAACTGAAATTATATATTTATTTCTGATACAGAACTTTGTTTCTAGTATACCATGATCAACAAAATAAAAGATCCTGATTACCATGAAGAGAAGTTGAATGTACATTGGTTTGGTTTGCCAAGCACAAAAAGAAACACACACCACACACCCCACACACATATGCATGCATCTCCCCGCCATTTACATTTTACAGATTACACAGCTACCTATATATCATCATCCACTCAACATAAAAAAGGTTAAAAACAAAGCTCGATCATGATCGATGATGGTTAGTTTAAACGTTGTCGTCGTGGAGATTAGCTTGTTGGTTAATCCTAGCAGCCGCGGCAACAGAAGCGGCCACCCCAGTCGGGTGAGTTGTCAGATAAGGATCGTTCCTCATTTCAGCACCCGCCACCCCCTCGGCATCCTTCCTCGTCGCCGCCCTGTCTGCCGGCAGCTTTTCTTTTGCGTCCTGCCACATCATAAACAAAATTAAACTAGACCAAATGGCTTTTGAATCCAAATCAGAAAGCTGCAGAAATTTCAGCCATCCAAAAATCGTGTCTTTAATCTTGACCGATTATTCTAAGAATTCAGATTGCGGGATTAGATCTGGGAAGCAATGTCGCCAGTAAATCAGTAGATCAAGTGAAGATCCAAGGATCCAGATTGTGGGATCGTATTCAGGGAGCAATGTCCCTAGCTTCACCAGACGTTCCCTTCTTATGAGAAATAAATCTAATTAATGATGAATGCATGCTTACAGAGAGCACATCGGCGAGAGTAGTTTTCTCCTCGTCGGTTGTAGCCCTAGCGTTGAGAATGGCTGCCGACTGAGCTGCGGCGGCTATCCCTCCAGGAACGATGGTGGTGCGGCTCGTTGCTCTAACCTCCGCTGCTTGAATGGCTGCCGCGTCGCTTCTCTCTACTGGCTTCTTCCCTGCCGTTAGCACCGCTGCTTCCAACGCTTCCCCTATCATCACCGCTCCACCGCCCTGCTGAGTCGCCGGCACCTTTGATGCCTCCTTGTCAAACTTCCCAACAACCTTTACACACACGCGCGCAAACAAAAACATCAGAAACGAAACGCAACGTTCAACCAAAAGTAATTTAGACGGCGCAGCAATACGTAGCTAAGGGTCGATCGATTTTTTTATTTGTTTGACAGAGAACTCGACAGATGAGGTGATGAGGATTTGAGGTAGTTAACATCCCGATGGGTATAAATAAATCTGTCAAAAATTTATTAAATTTATTTTAAATTGAATTTTATCAGATTTGGGGTACGAAGGAATTCATTTTGAATTCGAAATTTTAAACTCTACCAAAATGAAACTAGCAGTTCCGAAAAATTAAAGTGAAATGTTCGAAATCAATTTCACAAAATGTTTACTAATTATAATTAAATGACAGATATATCCCCATTATAATAAAATCTATCTAATTAGAATAAATTAATTAAGATATATGTGGAAACTTTAATGTAATTTATTAAATTATGAGAATTTAATTCAACTTATTTCTAAGGTGTGAATATCACATCTCAAACATTGACAACCAACTTATTTCATTTAATATCAAATATATATTCAACGGTGAGAAAATAGTGGATGGGGTCAACGTTGCTTTTATCTTTTCATGTAATGATGTCCTACGTTACGTACATACCTGTCCGCCGACAGATTCGGTGATGACGCTTCCGCCGGCAGGTAAATCAATCTCGGTAGCGCTAATACCTAGGTCGTCGGCGACATGGCTAACATCATCATGGCTGACAAACCCAGCCCTTTCGTTCTTGTCAGCGGCCGATTGCATAACGGCAGCCGCACCGCCCTTCTTGATATTGCCGGTCAACTTATTCTCGGCAGTTTGCATCATGGCGGCGTCTCTAGGGGCCACCGTCTTCTCCGCCAGCTCACCCTGCACGTCCTGGAAGAGATCCCCATAATTTATTGGGTCTTGCGGCCTTTGTGGCTGTTGGTGCTGGCTCATGATCTCCTCCTCTTTTATTTAATTTGTTGCTAATTCTTTTTCTCGATCTCTAGCTAGGATTTCTAGGTTTTGATAAACCGAGAGTTAATTGGAGATTAGATGATGGGGTTGCGTAGTTTATATTCATTGGTGTTGCAGGATATACATGCAGGAAGGATCCGGACACGTAGATCCCATCCACAAGCAATACGTGGTGCTGTTTGTAATGAACAAGTCGATGTTTTGGTGAACACGTGGCAGGGAACGAGGCATTTTAGCTGGGCCTCCTATTTTTTTTTAGGTACTCCTCTTTTTTGTTTTTTCATTTGAGGTTCTCCAAAAAGGACAATATCTATGCTTCCATGTGCATTTGTCTTTGGCAGCTAATCAGGTCAGAATTATGAAAGGTTCAACGAATTTGATACTTGATAGGTGATGTGATGTATTTTTGACACATTTTTTTTTGTTATAAACTATATTTTTGTGTGTCGAAATGTATTCAAATTTGGGTTTTGAGTACATGTTTGGTTCTTTTGCCCCTCGGGGCGGTATTATGGTGTTTGGTATATTCTTGGTATATTTCAGGTGTCATATGACGTTTGGTGATAAACCAAGACATGATTGGGAGGCCGGAACAACTCAAAGCGTTCGACTTTGGAAGAAAGCGTCACTGTTTAGTATTTTGAGCATAACTCATCGCTCTGAAGTCCAATTGATGCAAGGTCAGCGGCGTTGGAAAGATAATTCGATTGTCTAAAACTTTGATGTTGACACTATGGTCAAATTCCGTATAATGAAGGAACAAGGCGTGTCCCAAATGGAACACGGCGTGTTCCTCCCCTTAAATTGCCCGAGAAAGTTACAGGGGCCGAACATGGCCAGGAACACGGCGTGCTCCATATGGAGCACGCCGTGTCCCACCCCCAGACGGGTTTTCAAATCCTTTTCCTTCTCCAACTTGGTCCAGAAGCCTATAAATACCCCCGAGACCCCTGTGGACGACATATACTTCATTATACACATATTTTTCGAGCTCTTGGAGAGAGCTAGAGTTCCAGAGAGACGATTGAAGCGAGAGGATCAACCACGATTGGCGAAGGGCAAATCATCAAGTCGAAGATTGGGATTTCCATGAAGAACATGTCGTCTTCTCCGGTTTTCTTCTCTTCTCTTGTGATTTATTTTCCGGAACCATGAGTAGCTAAACTTTCTGTGTTGTTCGGATGAGATGAAGCTTTAGCTAAGCTTTGTATGGATGATTTGATTTGTTATTGAGGTTTATTCAGACTTATGATGCGTTCTTCCTAAAGGAACATAGGTTGATAGGTCGCTTAGGAAGAACCCTAGATTGTTCGTTAGCTCGAGAGAGGAGCGAATCGTTTAGGCTTTTTGCACGTTTATCGTTGTGGCATTTCATCGAACACTATTAATGCGTTTTGTTTAGGTGTAGATTAGCTCGAGAGAGGAATCTACAGTTAGACGAAATAGATCCTTAGAGGCGCGAGAGTGATCTAAGACTACATTAGGAAATTGCCAAGCCATTTTATAACCTGAATAATCAAGATAACTTGTCAGTCATCCATGCATTGCTAGCTTTAGTGGATTTGAATCCGAGCAACCTTCATCTTATCTTTGAAACTCGATTCCTTGCATTTTGATTTGTTTTATTTCAGTCATTAGTTCATAATTGGATACAGAAATAATAAAACAAACAATCATTACACTGTCACTTGGTCTAGTTAGCAAATCAACTTGAGTAATAAGAATAGAAAGACCCTAGGGAGAATTACGATCCCACTAGAGCAATCTAGTGGGTATTTGGAAGCGGGGTAAAATCCGTGCATCAATAGGGCTGAATCCAGGATAATGGGTGTCTAACTTTGGGATGAAAGATTGAAAAACCAATAGTTGGCTGAAAGATGAAGAGCGTGGCAGTTGTAATTGGAGAAGTTCGCGTGTTGTTCAAACGTATATTAAACCCTAAACCTCTTCCCAGACCTAAGATTTTTCGAATCAAATACAGATCTGCTCGCTTTATTTCGGATTTGAGTTAGACGGCTAGATGAGATAAGTTGGAGGAAAAGATTGTGATATTGTCGGAGGAAGAATGGAGGAGAGCTCAAACGGCAGTGGGCATTAGATTTTTGTGTTTGTAGAGATTTGAACTGATTAAAGCAAGGTAATTTGGTTTGAGCTGCCACATCAAATGAAGTGGGCTAAAAACGATGTTGACTCAACATATTTAACAATGTTAGACGGAATTCTATGGTGGGAATCTTTTGTTACTCTCGATAACGAAAAGGACTAAAATCTTACTAATGATACGTAAGATTTTTGTTTGTGATTTGACCCAAATATAGGGGATGATTTTTGTCAATTAGCCTATGACCAGGAGTATAAGATAAGATACATCAATCTTACTCGAGTCATAAACATCGACCTATAAGAATTCATCTTACATTCCCGCCGTCAAATTAAACAATACTTTTGTGTATTTCATGAAGGGGGAGGGGTGAAATCCTCTCAACAACTTCAACTCCCGCAGTCGCTGCCACCACCACCCCCCATCCTTCTTCTTTTTTTAATTGTTTCTTCTTCGATAATTCTTCCGCTTTCTCATGGCATTAAGGGCTTTCTCGCCTCGCCAGGAATCGTGTTCGTTGATCCATTTTCAGATCCACTTAACGATCCATTCTCGGATCTAGTATGTGGCCTTTTTCGCTGGCTTGTTACGTTTCCGTTACTCCTCGGCTCTTTCTTTCTACGAAATCAGGGCAGTACAGATCTGTAGTTCCATTGTGCTATTTTAACTCTCTACCATTCATTGTTTTCGACCCATTCTCGGATGTGCTTTAATCCATACTATTGTTTATGTATGAGTTCTTTCAATTTGGTCTTTTACAGATAGAAGGTATGACTCAATTGATTATTCTTTGTCCTCCAATTTCTTCAAAACTTAGATTTCATTCACACCACTGCCTCAACCTCGGTCTGCATTCATCACGTCTCGCAACGAGATAATATCCCTGCCCATCTAGTGGCACATGAAGCTCATAATATTTTTTTAGGCAAGATTAAATCGGAAGTTACGTAGATAATCAACTCGAAACCTTAACTACGTAAAATGACAATCCCGGACAGTTACAACACGTGGCGCCTTGTAGGTAGCCTCTAATGGCTACTTTCTAACGGTCGTTAGAGTTGTAGGTAGCCTCCAACGGCTACCTACAACGCGCCGGGCACCGTAGGATGCGCCGTGCTTCATAGGGCGCACCGTGCGGTGTAGGTAGCCTCCAATAGATTCTATAAATACCTCCATCCTCTTCTTCATTCCTCACACATTCACAATTCACATCAACTCTCGTCTTTGGTTTAGCGATACTGATAAGCAAATTCTTGTTCCACAATCAACTAGTCGGTAATATTAGTATTTTTTTAGTACTTTTCTTAATTTTTTGCCTACTAATATTTGTTTTCGTTGTAGGATGGATTACTTGTATGGACCAACACCTCCGTGCATGGATCCCGAGGCGATCGATGGAGAACTACTTTGGGGCGAGCACAACCGACATCGAGCCGGTGACATTTTTTACAATGAGGTTGGTACCATATGAATAATGCGTAGAGAATATTAATAACAGCCTAGGGTTAAATTATATTGCCCTGTATTAAAAATATTAGTACTTCATTGTGCCTAATGTTAGAGAACATTAATACTTGGTTCTGCCTAATGTTAGAAAGAATTAGTGTGCTTATCCTATTATTAGAAAATATTAGTAGTTGCCTAATATTATGTTACATACTAATAGGAAATGCATAATATTTTAGATACATTATTTATTAGTACATATTAGGTATTTACCTAGCGATGTTAGACACTAATAATCATTGCCTACAATATCGAATAGGAACTTAGCGTTACCCTCACGTGCCGTATGACGTCTCTCATCCCTCCATACCATCCCCACTTCCGCCCTTTCTTACAGGCTGTCGGACTCCTGTCGATCATTGATCTTGCGACCCTTTCACTGGATCCACATCTTGTAATAGGCTGGTGGAGAGGTGGAGGCCGGAGACGAACACTTTCCACATGTACCATGGAGTGTGCATGTTGACTTTGGAGGACGTGGCGATGTTGATCAATTTTCCAGTCGACGGTGATGCGGTCTACAACCCTCTTGAGCGTTTTGGGCCGCAGATGCTAAACTTGGTAGAGGTGGGTTCTGGGAGCAAGGCTGATGGCAAAGGATGTCTGACAGGACAGGACATGACAGGTGACAAAACTGAAATTCTCAAAAATGCTTCAGTTCATCTCCAGCTTCATTCTTCAAATTTTTGTGTCATCTACGAGACCAAGCCTATTGTGAAGCAACTGGAACAAATCCAGCTTAAGGGCCTTGGTCATGATGTCAACCACCTAGTAACGAGTTCCACAGTGCTCCAATTCAATTTACTCCTTCCTTCACAAGATCTCTTAGAAAATGAAATCTCACGTGAATATGTTTGCTCCTGCCATGTAATACTGGATTATTAGAAAGCTTGATTGCTGAACTATTGTCACAAAACACTATAGTTGTTCCAAGCACACTTTCCTTCCAGCGCATCTGCATCAGAATTCTTCGAAGCCAGACACATTGTGTTGCACAGTAAGATGCAGCTACAAATTTTGCTTCAGTACTTGATAGAGTTACCACCGGTTGTTTCTTTGATGCCCATGAAACAACCCCTCCTGCAAGAAAGAACACATAACCACTTGTACTCTTCCTATCGTCAATATCACCGGCATAATCACTATTAATATAGCCACACAGGCTAATCTGCTCTCCACCCTGCAATACCAGATTCCATGGTTCATACTACCTTTGAGATACCTTAAAATCCTCTTAGCTGCAAGCAAATACTGCCTAGTAGGAGCATCCATATATCTACTGAGTAGGCACACAGAATACATGATGTCAGGCCGAGTAGCTGTCACATATAGAAGACTCCCAATTAGCTGCTTGTATTTAGTTGGGTTTACTTGAACACCATCTCCACCTTTTGACAGCTTGACTCCAGGCACTATAGGATTTTTCACCATATTGCACTCTAATAGGTTAAACTTTCTCAACACATCCCTGATATATTTCTCTTGACCAATAAAGATACCAGCAACATTTTGAGTTACCTTCACCCCCAAAAAATACTTCATTTTTCCTAGACCTGTCATTTCAAACTCAGACTTCATGTCTTCCTTGAACTTATTTATCATAACTGAGCTGCTGCTAGTATACATTAGATCATCAACATACATACCATTTGATGAACAAAGTGTGTTCATACTCGTACCTTATAAAGCCATAATTGAAGAAATAGGTCTCAATTTTGTTGTATCAAGCTCTAGGAGCCTGCTTCAGTCCATACAAGGCCTTCTTAAGCTTTTATACCTTGTTCTCCTCCCCAGCAACTACAAATCCAAGTGGTTGCTTAATGTACACATCCTCAAGAAGTTCTCCATACAAAAAATCACTTTTAACATCCAGCTGATAAACTATGAAACTATGGTGAGCTGCTAAAGCCAAAAAGGTTATGATTGTGTCCGATCTAGCAACATGCGCAAACATCTCAATATAGTCTACTCCATGTTGCTGAGCATACCCTTTTGCAACCAGTCGAGCCTTAAATTTATCCATAGAGCCATCTTCCTTTAATTTGGTTCTGAACACCCACTTGACACCAATAACAGAAGCCTCTATTGGGAGAGTGGTAAGGAACCAGGTATGATTTCTGTTAACGGCCTCAATCTCCTGCTTTATAGCTTCCCTCCATTTTTCCTCTGTAGCAGCATCCTCAAAAGTTTGAGGATCACCATTAATTGCCATCATGACACAAACATCAGCATTAGTGAATCCACAATCATAGAGCTCTAAGTAGGATGGTGGTCTCTTTGTTCTAGGAGCAATGACACTGCTTGTTGCCTCATATTGAACACCTTCCTCTACAGTTTCCTCTTCCTCATCATGATGTTGATTAGTATGGTCAATCTGTGGAACTATAGAGTCAACTATAGGGTTATATGCTGCAACTTCTTCATCATCATTTGAGTCAGGCATCACATCCTCATCACCATCCCAAAAAATCTTAGTAAGCACAGGCTGAGTGGATGATTCCCAATTCCATCCTTCTTTCTCATTAAACACAACATCTCGACTGATGACCACCTTCTTGGTCTGAGGATTATAAGGCTTATAGAGATTCCTGAGAAATGCCAAGAAAGTAGCATTTTTCACTCTTATCATCAAGCTTCTTTCTCTTATTATCATGGATATGAACATATCCAATGCATCCAAACACTCTGAAGTGATCAATAAAAGGAGTTTTTCCACTGTTGGCTGACGTTGGACTTCTATTTGAGATGTGAGATGTCCACTCCACTGCTTCAGGCCAGAAAGTTGCTAGAATTTTGTGTCTGCCAATGCACATCCGACCATATTCATAATGGTCCTATTCTTTCTCTCTGCAACTCCATTTTGCTCGGGTGTGAAAGCAGCAGTGAGTTGCCTTCTTATTCCAGTTTCTTCATAGACCAACTTGAATTCTGTTAGAAGAAATTCCCCACCCCTATCTGTTCTAAGACACACCAGTACTTCTCTAGCTTCCTTTTCTACTTGAGCTTTGAATTTTTTAAAACAACTCGGGGCTTCTGACTTTGCAGTCAAAAAATGAACCCATAATTTTCGTGAAAAATCATCTGTTAGGGTAAAAATGTACCTCTTACCACCGTTTGATGATGGTGTAATAGGACTACATAGATCCGCATGAATCAGTTCCAGCTTATGAGTGGCTCTCCAGCTACTCCTTGTAAGAAACGTTTTTCTGTGTTGCTTCCCTGTCAAGCAAATATCACACACTCCCAGTTCTCCATTCATTTTAGGAAGACCCTGTACCAGACCCTTTCTCTGCAATTCATGTAGACTTCTATTATTTAAATGACCAAACCATCGATGCCATAACTCCATGTCAGTCTCTTTGGCATCAACATATGCCTTTAAGCATTGTTATTTAGACATCTGTTTGTCATTCTTATACTCAGCATGAAGGAAAAACATACGAGTTGTCTTCATAGATGTTTCCAACAACATTCCCATTTGATCATGGAAGACTTGGCAAACATTCTTCCTAATGACAAAGGACAAACTCCTCTCCTGTAATTTCCCTATTCTTAGCAGATTGGTCTGTAATTTGGGAACGCAAACCACATCTGAATGACCAATGACAGCTGACCAACCAAGATTCTGATGCTCCCTTTTCCTACAACATCAAGCTTCGTTCCATTTCCTAACTTCACACTGCATATAACAGTTGTGTCCAAATCCAGAAACCAAGTTTGATCACCACTCATATGGTTACATCAAACTGAGTCTAAAACCGCCATCCAGCCATCTTATTGGAGTGATCTTCATCCATAAGAGCCATTAAGAGAACATCATCTTTCATATCCAAGTGAGTAGAGGACTGGTTGGATCCAATATTTGAGCTTGAACTTCCATACTGATATGCTTGTTGAGAATTTCAGTTCCCTTGATTAATCCAATGTGCCTATTGATTATTCCACTATGGACAGTCAACTATGTATTGACCAAGTTTATGGCACTTGAAACACTCAACAAAGGCATGATTCCAACCTCTTCCACCTCTTCCGCGACCTCTTCCAAAAGAACCTTTTCTATTGAAGCCTCTCCCTCCTAAATTGCCATTAAATTTGTAAGTTACTTTCAGATCTTGGTCTTCCTCAACCTGATGCTTGGTGAACTTTTGTTCATGATTAAGCAGGGAGCTTTGCAAGGGGTCAACTGTCAAATCTTCAAGATCCTTAGATTCCTCTATGGAACAGACAATATAATTGAACTGCTCTATCAATGTTCTAAGAATTTTCTCCACAATCTTCTCATCATCCATTTTCTCTCCGCAGTTTCTCATTGCATTGGCCACTACCATGACCCTACCAAAGTAGTCATTCACACTTCCCCCTTCCTTCATTTCAAGAATTTCAAAATTTCTTCTTAGAGCCCGAAGTTGTCTTCAGGATACCCTTATCAATGGAACTAAACAAGTAGTTCTTTGTTTTGAGATCCTTCAGACGAGCAGCCTCCAACGCAAAGACGTTGAGCATTACTCAGAATCATTCCTTCTACAGGTTCAGTAAACTCCTCTTCAACAACATTCCAGTACTCCTTGGATCGAAGCAGATTCTCCATCAGCAAACTCCAGTGATCATAGTCTCCATCAAACTTGGGAATGCTCACTCCAAAGAAAGCTCTCACTCATGACTACTCACTCTTTTTCTCATGTTCTAATTCTGCTGCTCTCTCAAATTTCAGCAGTACAACTCACACCTCTCCTAATCAATTTGAATGGTTACAGTTTCTTAATGGCTCTGATACCACATGTAAACAAAATATATAGCAAACTAACAAATAATCCAGTTGTAGAGAATCCATTACTATGAAGATTACAAGCCAAGAGATCAGCAATGGTCTCAATAGCAATATTGGCCACGACTAATAGACTGCACAGACTAAAATGTAAACAAACAGAAGTACTGAACTGAAATAGCAAGAACAACAGACTTAATCTAACAAACCAAAACGCACAGTTTCACTTATTCAACACCTCTTCCCCACGAGCGACGTCATCATAATCAAAGGTGCCAGTAGAGGAACCGCCGGGTGGGAGAACGGTCGGGATCTGGTGACCACGCCGGTCGTTTACAGACCCCAGGCACTTCACACCTGGCGACTCACGGTCATGGCCTCGACGCCGACAGCGCGGATGTACCATTCCTCGTCGGTTGTGCTAGGCGATGGTCGTGTATTGGTCGGAGGAAGTAACCCTCACATCTTCTACAACTTCACCAACGTTGTGTACCCGACGGAGCTCAAACTGGACACGTTCTTGCCACCGTACCTGTCGTCGGTGTACGATCCAGTGAGGCCGAGGGTTTTCGGTGTCGGGATGGTGGTGGTGGCGACTAGAAGCTACGGGAATAAAATCCGAGTGAGATTCTACGTGGATCGGTACTTGAGTAAGAGCGCTGTTTCGGTTCGGATGGTGGCGCCGTCTTTCACGACTCATTCATTCGCAATGAACCAGAGGATGGTTGTGCTGAGAATTGTTGATGTGGAAAGAAGAACAAGAATCCGCATATCTATAGTTTGGAAGCTCTTGCACCATCAATGGCTACGATTGCGCCTCTAGGGTATCACATGTTGTTCGTGGTGCACAGTTGAATTCCCAGTTCCTGCGTTTGGGTCAAGTTACATGAGAGTAAAGTAGAGCTACAAACGGAAGGATACTCTATTGATTATACCAAAGTCGAATTAAGGGTTTAGAGAAAACGCATATAAAATACGTGACAATAATCAAATATGTTTTGGGACTTAGTTTGAAATTCAGGATGATTGTAGGCCGTTAGATCTTAAGGTTTTGATTTTTAACGGATCTAACAGTATGTATAAAAGGGTATTAAAAAGTTTCACTAAAATTATGTTGATTAGTTATTTTTATAAAGGACCCTGCCATGTCATCGTCGCCGAAGAGTCTCTATCGACCGGCAAGCAACTTTTCCAACGAGACTCCGGTGACCGGCTGGAAACTTTTCCAACGAGACACGGTGACCGGCCGACGACTTTTCCGTCGAAACCCCGGTCACGCACTTACGACTTTTCCAGCATGTCACTTACGATTTCTCCGGCAAAATTTATAACAGGTTATATTTTAAAAGTTATAACTAGTTATCCATTATAGAACACAAAACTAGTTCTAACCATGAAAAGTTATTATAACATATAGGTAGTTATAAAATATAATTAATTACTAATTATAATTAGTTATATTTTAAATATTTCGGTTATAAATATAATTAGTTATTAATAATATATAGCTGATTATAAATAAAAATAATTATTAATTATATATAATTAATTATAATTATAATTAATGATTATTTTTATACCTTGATATTACAAATATAAATTTTATTTGAGAATCCCCAAATGATTTTAGTAAGTCCAATAGAAATAGTTTATGAAAATATTAGATTGGTATTATTTTTTTTACACAAGATTGTTATTATTTTATGTTTAGTTATCATCTAGTTTACATATTAATTATAGCCAAATTAGAAATTATTAGAAATGAGTATCTTATTAATAGATTAAATTATTAGTAGATCAAATTAGATGAATCAAATGTTTAATTGCGATTTAAAAATACTATTTGGAATTTGGTTCATGAAATAAGTTATAGGTTAACGGTTAAAATTTTTTAAAGTAAAATCCTACTTGATGAGTTGGATTTGTTACTATCATAAGTTGGCCAATGTTTGTACATGATGATTTGTGGTGGGATTAAAATAATTAAATGGACCTTTTAAGTTTTAACTTAAAAAATAAGGCTTGGGGAATTTGTTTGGTGTTGGCAACCAGTTAGAGAAGGGTTAATTGGGCATGGGTTTGATTAAGTGTGAAACGTTTTAGTGGTTGCCCAAGTACACTTTTTGACTTTTAAGTTTAACCCAATTCTTGGCATAATAAAAAATTTGGCCATGTTATCAGTCATCATAATAAAAAAATTAGTGATAAAAGTTTGATGGTTTTACTGTAGTTTTATATTAGTTCAATCGTTTATGATATTAAATAAAATATATAAATTAATAACAAATTATCGTACTAGATAAATTAATATCCAAACCAACTAATACCAACAATACAAAGAATTAAACAACAATGAAAAATTTGAAAAATATCTGAAATCTTAACCATATATCTGTAATTGAATGGCTCAAATCCATTTTTTAAGCCGTGTCAAATTTAAATAACAAAATTTCAGTTACAAAATACATAATATATTGAATGTTTTTCATATGAAATTTTAAACTATAGCCATATTTAGAGATTTTATATGACATTTTTATATTTGAAGTACACAATGTAATAACTTATCAAATATAAGACTTTATATCATATTATCTAAACTTTATATCCACAAATACAATAATTCCCAATATATAAATACGAGGAGCGCTTCGGTATCATAAAGGTTCCGATACTTTCTATATTAAAAATCTTATAGTTTTAAAATTTAAAATTCAAATATTAAATCCTAAAATCCTTCTAGTAAACCCTAAACACTAGAAAATGGTACTAACACCCTAAACACTAAATCCTAACCCTCAAACATTAAATCATAACTTTAACTCAAAATCTTATCACAAATTCTAACTTTTGACCATAAATCAATTTTAATAAATCCTAAACCCTATATATCAAACTCTAACTCCTAGCACTATACCCTAATTCTAAACAAAAACTTTCAACCTCACAAATCGTAATTTTAAACACAAAATATAGCAAAATTTAACATATAATACCGATATCCTCAAATACGAAAACGTTTTCCATATTAAATACCCTAAGTTCTACTCAATTTTTTTGCCGTCCACCTTTCTTCTTTCATTCTCTTTATGTTCTTTCTCTTTTTATTTTTGAAATCCGCTGTCAGCTAACAAGAACAATTATCTCATCTCCTCTCAAACAAATTGTTTTTGTTTCTTGCATATCAAGTAGGAAAGCGACATCGCCAAGGAAGAAGAAGAACGACCGCAATATTTTTTTAAATAGACTATAGATTTAAAGTTTAGGAATCAAATTTAAACTTTTATGAAGTTTTCTTTAGTTTTTTCTTGATTTTTTTTCTGATTCAACCGACGGTATTTTAATCAGATTTTCTTTTGAACAATAGAGATTTTTTCTTTAGAATCAAACCGCAGTTTTGATAAAAATCCATCGGTTTGACAGCGGTACACGGTTGAATCGAAAAATCAGGCAAAAAATCACTTTCAACAAACTTAATTGTACCGTGCCGACCAATTGATCGGTTCACGGTTCAATCAGTTCAACCTACCTTTTCGATACTAGAAGTACTAGTGCTATTGGAGGAAGGGACTAGTTTGAGATTCATATATTATTTTCGAATTTATAAAAAGACAATTCAACGATTTATTTTATCTAAAACATCGTTTAATTTAAATTGTAGGACGTCGTGAGATTGAGTATTTATTTGTTAGGCTACGGAGGAAAATATATCAATAAGAGGAGATTGAGGAATAGGAGGGGGGCGCGGCCATCTCCCTTTACAGGAAGCAACTTCAGTTGCAAAGAAACTAGAGGCAGAGGAGAGACGTGACTGGATGATTAATTTCCCATCGTCCTATTGTGAACAAGTGAAGAGGAGGACACGTAAGAGAAGAGTGACGGTGTGGTCACGGCAACCGTCCAAGAAAGGAGGGCACGTCACGAGGAATCGTAGACGAGATTGTAGGTGGTTGGACGATTGGATCAGAAAAGATGGAAGCCATGGACGATAAATAAGGGAGACGGGAGGTTGGTTGCCGTCGGACGTGGTGGATGGCAGATGGGGCGATTCCCATCATACTAAGTAGCCTGGATGGAACGTCCGAGGAAGAAAATGGCCGATGGAGGCTCCGCGTCGATGAAGGAGACGATCAGAGGCAAAGGTCGGGAGTCCCAAGCATTGTGGAGCTCGCCGGGAAACCCAGCCGGAGTTTGGGTCGGTTTAAGACAAGTGACTGTTCTGCAATTTCAGAAAGTTCAGTCACCAATCTGCAATGTCAGGAAAGATTAGTGACCTAAACGTAGTTTCTGTAAGTTTAGGTATTAAACCTTAATTTTCTGAAAGTTGGGTGACTGATCTGCGATAGAGTTAGATATTTAGGGACTGTTCTGTAAAAGCCAGACGTTGGGGGGACTGTTTCTGTAGTTTTCCAAGCTGAACATCCAAATGACGGTTCTGCCCCTGCAAGCTTCAACCAGTTGCAAAGGAGCAGCCGAGGAACTCTACTGTTTGACCTCATGTATTGTTGGAAGCTGTGGTTTTGTGGCAGAAAGTGGAAGCATATAAAATTCGATTCTGAGATGTCTCCTTATCATTAAGGTGGGTTGGTGTAAAAGGGTAATATCTTATCATTGTAATATGTTAAATTATGTTTTAATTAAAGAAACACTTCGATGAAAACATACACCCGGTATAAACACTACGTGGCGGAACCAACATAATGAGCCAAGATCAGTAAAAGAAATGGAAAAGATTCAGCCTGACTCTGGTTGCCTTTGGGCCTTTCAACCAAGATGTCTTAAACTAGTACATGAGTAGAACGAGGGCCTTACCTCTTCCTATTTTAGCAGCTTCAAAAAAGTACTACATCTAGCATTGTTTTGGTACTTGTGGTGGCATGGGAAATCACATTCAACACATTTCGATGATTGAAAGCTCACAAGAAAGCTTCCTCGAATGAATGCTCGAAACTGGTTGAATACTATTTAACCGCCATAATACTAGACTGCGGGTATCTCTTCCTAGTTTTCAAATTCTACTGCAAGAATAAAGGTACTGTGTTCAGTGTTGTTTCCTGCATGAATGATTCTCTTGATTTTATGGTCATGTTGTGTGCTGCACTATTGGTGTTTTGGGCATATCAATAATATTCATCTCACTAATAGAAAAGATCAACTACAAAATGAGAGATAAAGATTTTAAAAACACTACTATTATTAAGAAAAATGAATTTATCGGATGTCAAAGTTAATGACAGAGATCGCATGTTTTTGAATATGATACATTTGTTTGTTTGTTAATGATGAAGAGAGGAGAGATGAATGTTTTAAAACAAGGAGAGAAGAAAATATTTTGACAGAAACGACTGTTTTAAATATTTTGACAGGAACGACTGTTTTGTGTTATCTCTCATTTCCTCTCTTCTTCTGTCTTTTAATATAATTTTATTTTTATATATATCTCTTCCTCTCAAATTCTCTCTTTCTCAATCTTTTTTCTAAAGTGATTCTGGAAGGTCAGAAGAGAGGAGCAATATTGAGAAGAAACAAGCGAAACAAGACAAAAATTTATTTTAGCCGGGAGTGTCAACCCACAAACCCTAATTCTCCCAGAAACAAACAGAAGAAAGATGGGAGCTTTGGCCCTCTGGATGATGCTAATTAGACGTTCCTTCCTTCTGAGTGTTTAGGAGAGAAGAACATATTTTCCTTGATGTCAAAATATTTTCCCGTAAGAGAGAAGATATTTTGACAGGAAAAATTAAATAGAAATAACAAAAGAAAAGTTAATGGAATAATATAAAATAAATTTAAGTGATCTAGTTGCATTTTTCAAAATACTTAGATGTTATTTTAGTATTTTTTTTTAAAAGACCAGCCAATGAAATGTCGCCACATAGTATTTATACCGGGTGTATGTTTTCATCGGAGTGTCCGTCATTAATTAATTTGATGCATTTAATTTGATGCAATGCTTTTATGACTGTGTTTATTTATGTTATGTTGTGACTTTGATGTTGTGCAAGTTTTGATTCATATATAATATAAAGGTTAGACTAACTTTAATGTTAGAACTATGATAAAGACAAATAACGAATGAGTAGTGAACAAAAAGACCACGCCTAGAGAAGTGATAGTGGATTAAAAACAAGTAACTCACTAGCTAGACCACCGCCCGCATGTTATGATCTAATGTCACGTTTGGCCGAATATCGCCCCATGTTTCTCATGTTTGGGCCATAATATGCCTGTCATGTTATACAGTCTAATGGATACAAACTTCCTGACGCTCACGTTTATGTTTTGGTGGTTGGACTACTTAATTGAGTTGGGGGGACGCCGCATAAGTAATCAATTACCTTAGAGAAGGTCATGTATAAGTATAAGTAAGTTTGATTCCCATGAACATGATGACTGTGTTATAAAGGTTACAAGTGATAGGATACTTTAAATAAGGTCAAGTATAAGTATAAGAATTAAATGTCACGTATTTTGATTTCCACTGACATAATGTTTATGATAATGATCACATGTTATGTTATGTTTGCTTTTATGTTAGGATTACATAAAGATGAATATTTTATGTAATATGTATATTTAGAAGTTATTAATGATTCCTATGTATTCATGTATATTCCAATGTATTTTGAAATTGATAACTACTTGTTATGATCGATGTTAGGATTACGTAAAGATGAATACTTTATGTAATACGTATAGTTAGGAATTATTGATGATTGTCATGAAATGATGTGCTATTTATATAATCATTATTATGACAAAGTTATTAAGATAAGTTCACTAAAATTTGACTAATTTAAGTTAAATTAATAAATGAAGATAATAAGATATAGAAATAGGGATATAATAGTTCATAGCGAAGAAAACAAATACTTAAAAAAATGCAAATTAACGATGTCAATTATGCACAACACATTTGCATTAATGATGTTGAGAGGATGAACAAACAAAATATTTGTAACTTAATGGTTTTTTCGAAAATATTTAATGACATAACCAATGAAGTCGTTGAGTAAATAGATCAATAATTTTTACAAATATTTCACATGCATGTCGTATGATGAGTATAATATTATGTGATATTCCTGAATTATGTAATATATAATAAAATGAATCAAAATAAAATATTATAAAATAAAAAATCATAATCATAAGTACAACTACATATTAAAAACCTTTGGGTGATGTTAAATATAATAACTTTAATATGCAATATAAGATGTTTCGGGTCAACAGATTAACCCTAAACCCAACCCTAACCCATTAAAAAATGTCGAGTTGTCGGGTTCAGATCATTTCGATTTCGGGTGCGAAAATAGGAAACCCAACCCCAAACTTTTGGGTAGGTTCAGGTTGGGTCAGCGGGTTAGGATTACATAAAGATCACTACTTTATGTAACATGTCTTATTTAGTATAAGTTCATGTTTGATATTCAATAATGTGTTATAACTTCTCTTTGTTGATTAGAGCATGAAATATGACCATACTCAATTTTTCGTGTTTATCGCGCTTATTTAAGGGACATTCCATGCATGTTTGTATAGTTATGGGTACAAGTTTAGAGTGTTTTGCGCATTTCTAACTTCTATCTCGATTTAGTGCCTCAGACCCGTTCGAGGTCCTTTTGATGTCATTTTGGAGTGTTTTTCTAAGATTTCAGGTACATGACGATTCCAGAGCAGTATTTGGAGCGATATGTGCATGCATGGACGAGCTAGGACGGACCAAGGAGTGAAGAAATCACAAGTGTTGAAAATGTTAGGATTTGCGCAATAGACCTGGCAAAAATTGCGCTATGCAAATGTTGACACAAAATTCTGAAAATTCCACAAATAATTGTGGTATAGATGGTAAAAAATTGAGCTATGTCCATAGCGCAATCTTGACACTCTCACAATCCAATTATTGACAAAATCCGGCCGCATGATGGAACTTTGAAATTCTATATAAAGCCCTGTTTTCCGCCATTCAGAGAGGGAATTCCTTTAGACGAAATTGAGAGCTAGTAAGAGATTTGAGAGCGACTAAAAGACAACTTTAAGGAGCTCGGAATCAATGAAGTAATCAAGATGGTGAATCAAGTTCTTGGAAAGATCAGAGAAATTAGGTTTATCATAATTCTTTGTGTAAACCTAGAATCAATGTCTTCCTCTTCTGATTTTGATTTGTCTCTCGATATTATGAGTAGATAAACTTCTCTTGCTTAGATGAGATGAACACTAGGTTAATTCTTATGAAAGAATGATTTGATTGGATTCACGATTTATGCGAGTTGCATGAATTTCAGTATATGTTTGATTTCGTTTTCAATTTGTTCTTGCCTGATCAACTTCAATGAACCTTTGTTAGATTTTTCTTACACTCGTGAGAGCTTGCATATCTAGAACGCCAAAATCAAACAACTAGATTAGACGTTAACCCTCATCCAGGAACGAATGAACTAGTCGGTCATGTGAGAAATTCGTATTCGATTAATCACCTAGCAGGTTTCAGGTCTTTGTCTTTAAAGACCGGATCGGGATACTAGATAGGTAGAAAATTAGCACTCCCAAAAGAGTGTGATTTGATTTGAGAAGAATTGCGACAGTTTATTTGATTTATCTTATTCGTTTAAAATTATGAAATTTGTCTGTCATTTGTGAATTTGAATTGCATAGGGGGATTCAAAATCTAAGCATTTCATCTCTAATTTTCTAAAACCATATTCTTGGAGTCCTGCAACCCTTTCTCTTAAAGAAATTTTCATTTCCATTTTGATTTGTCGATTGGTTCTCGTGGCACCTAAACCACACTTCTTGTTACTTCGAGTGATACTTTTGACAACTTTGAGTAAGATATTTAAGATACCCTAGGGAGATTCAACTCCGGTTAATTTATTGGCCAAATTATTTTGAGACGCCTAAAAAGTGTTCATCAAAAGACTGACCGCGAACCAGCCACCAGGGTGTTCTGAAAGTTGTTGCAGGAGCATAATGGAGTTGATTCGGGATATATTGTAATGTGGATTTGGTTTAAAGACAATTCTTAGTTTTCCAGTGTTTAAAAGAGACTTATTTTCATTGATTATGTTATTTTACTCGGAGTTATTATTTTAACAAAGTAATTAGTCAAGTCGATGCTATAGTTAATAAATGCCCTCAAACAATTTTATGTTTCTTTCCGATGCTAAAAGGGTATTTTAGTAAAGTTTATTCATTCAAAACTGAGGTTGTTACAATTAAATAACTCGTATGTAATCTTAAATAACTCACTATTACAAAATAAATAACTCGTAACCGCTCAGATTTATTTATATTAACTGGAAAAGTATCTGAGCAATAAGTGTTTAACATTTGAAATGTTGAAGACGACGTTGTTAGTTAATAGAAGAATAGGATTGATTATGTATATTTCAAATCTGGGGACCAAAAACGTACTGAGTCCTTTCCGCCGTTGAGTCACCACCGTCAAGCACTCCTCTGATGCCATCGCCCTCGCTGCCACTAACCATGTCCTTAACTCCAATCATTTGGTGGAATCGATGAATTCATGGTAATGTTTCTGCATCTTCTTCTTCCTCCTATGCGATGCCAACTCCTCCTCTAATCGATTCCCCGTCATACGAGAGGAGATGAGTCCAACACTCTGATCCACCTCCAATCGATTCTCCATCTTGTCGACCCAAACAAGGCTAACTATTTGTAGTCTCAACTGCACCCCTAGCTTCTCATCTGCCCTCATCACCATAATAACCACCATAATCCAAACTCTAGTCAAAAGATTGAAATCACAAAAGCAAGCCTAACCCTATAAATCGGGAGTTGGGATATCGGCGAGCATCAAGAAGCGAGTCCTAATTAGGTCAAAGGCATCGATGGAGGCGGGAGTGGTTTGGTTGCTAGTGGAGATGTCGACGCCACGGTTAGGATTTGTGGGAGATGCCGCGAGATGTAGAGGTGGGTGGTGAACAAATTAAAATTAAAAATTAAATACAAAATGAAAATAAATGTGTATTACCTAAAATACCCTAATGGTCGATAATCATACTACTTAGCATAAGCCACCCCTAACAGCGTGTTGGATAGCCTCATAGTGGATTAGACAATGTAACCATCCTAAACCTCAGTGTAAGGAGTATCTGTAGGCATACTTGACTCTTCTTGAGCCTTTTCCTTATATTCCTAAGGGATTGTGCAATACGGGGGAGGGTGACCGACGTATTCGTACAACAACATCTGATCTAACTAAGCCTATCGTATCCTGTTCTGTATAGTGGATCACATGTCGCTGCATAGTCTCAAGAGCTTCATGCTCAATGTCATTACATCTTCTGTACTATGTATCGCATGGTACTGTACAGACTCGGAGCCCTCGCTCCACAACATCAATTCATCTCATGAGGAATCCAAACATAGGATTCCTCAGCTACATACATTACAATTATACACTGGACTAAGCAGTAATTAAACATGAACATCACCTCTAAGATGAGCTGACACCTCTGATTTTTACTTGAGATGACTCCTCTCACTGCCAATGTTCCATAGCTTCTGACTGTGCGCCGTTTGGAGCTCAAATGATCAAGTTATGCTCCCATTACCCCTTTGCAACAAGTTGATACTTGCAGGGGAAAAATCATCCTTTAACTGCCCAGCTGGACAGATTACAGAACAAGTCCCTGGATGATTTTGCCCCTGCAAGTATCAGCATGTTGCAAAGAATTACAATCCAGTATATGGACTTTACATAAGTTACAAAAGGTCACTTAACTTTATGAATTTTGCAGATTGGTCACTGAACTCTCTTGACCTTGCGGGAGGGCTATCTTCTCTAGTGATCTCCAAGCTTCTTGGAATCGATTTCTTCGATCCCTCTCTTGACACCTATCCAGATGCCGGACTGATCTCCAACTCCCGGAGGCTCCATCGATCTCGGTGCCAAGAGCCATGACAAAACATCAACACATGGAGAAAACCCCAAAACCTAATTCCAAAACTGAAACTCAATATAGCATATTAGAGACCCATATTTACCTCTGATTGATCTAGAGGAAACGATCCCTACATCGACCTTCTCGATCCTCTAAAATCTCGTGCCAATCGTTTGCACCATCCAATATGGATCTCCTCTCTCAGAAGTTTTGTTCGTCGACAGTACTGAGAAACTAATTTGAAACTTCTAATTCTTATATCGATTAAGACCCTAATAAGCCTTTTATACTAAACACAACACAGTCGTGACAAAAGATTGACCACACACATAGTATGCAACACACCACATTCTTGAAATCAATACCACCACGGGCATGCCATCCAAACAACCATAGACATGATCTCCAAACAATCACACCCGTTGTTAGAAATATGCACCTTGGACTTGGCCGTGGTGTGATGGAAGCACCTTGGACTTGACCTTGGTGCGATGTCATCCAAACAACCATATACATGATCTCCAAACAATCACACCCGTTGTTAGAAATATGCACCTTGGACTTGACCTTGGTGTGATGGAAGCACCTTGGACTTGACATTGGTGCGATGTCGGTGTTGGTACGGATGCTGGAACTCACTAGCATAAGCTTCTCTATGAGCCTGCTGATGCTAGGGACTGTCACTCCAGCTGATCCAGCTCACTTTGAGTTTGATATCAGTGTCACTAGCTGCGATGTTGAACTGAGCTAGGGTGCTGGTAGGGAGCTAGGTGGTTGGGGTGGTTACCCCTTGACCTAGGATGAATTGGTGCACACCTTTTCGTGAAATTCAAATTTAAACTGAGTTGTTTTCCCTCCAAACTCGTCAGACTTCAAGGTAGTTACTTCTTAACCACCCTCAAGTCTATCCATAAACTTCTTGGTGCCTCTTGGTGTCTGGATTTATACCCCTTCACACCTGGTCCCTTTGCCTATATAAAGAAAGTAGTTATCAAGGGAGAAGACATATGAAAATAAACATCTATCCTAACCTACGATATTCTAAGTTACTCTAGTTTATAAAGTCTAAGAACTGGAGTGAAGATGGTCTAACCCTTGGAAGGGATTTCCTGATACCCAAGACTTGTAGGGAGAAAATACTCTTTTCGAAAAGTGGTGTCATGATTCCGTCTTGATCCAAGATCTCATTACTAGTCATAGCTTGAAGTGTTGTTGCATGGAACCTCCTGATCTAACACCCGTTGCCAATTAAATTGAATCATCCACCAACAGGGCAACTACCAACTTAGTTCACACATAAAGAATTCATATGCAACCAGACAATTTGCTTAAACCAGGCAAAATCACTTTTGGTACACTTTGCATGGTACACTCGCAATTCATGCATGGACTCCCTTTCTTTGCATTTATCACATCCGTATCAAGAAGAGAGGAAAATAACCCGAGAATTAGACATCTTGAGTCAAGAAATCTCCAACTTATCGTCGATCTTTAATCCGTTACCAATCGTAGATGAACTGTTGCTTCAATCGCTCTCTGGAAATTGGCTCTCTTCAAGAGCTTGAAAAAATGTCTCTAATGATGTCTGTTGAAGTTTATCTCATCCAAAGGGGGTCTTAAGGGTTTATATAGGATGCCTTCCAACACTACAACAAACTATAATCCTAACAGCCAAAAAAACAATCCTAATAGCGACAACTTATTCGCTGTTAGGTGGTCCAATGCCAAGAAATCCTAACAGCGGCACATGCCCCGCAATTAAAACTTCCATCCTAACAACGGCCACTTATCCGCTGCTAGGATTTTATGTGGCCGCTGTTAAAATCCATTAAGAATATAAATTAAATAGCCAGAGCACCGAGCATGATAGCCAAAACTCCATCAACGAGCTATAGACAGAATTTAACAAGAATCAAGAAAGCCAACAAGTTTTGGTTGATTTAAGGTGATACAAAATAAAATCAAAACTCAATAAATGACAGATCTGAAATCTACTAATACTATCCTTAAGATAATCAAAATAAAAAAATTAAACTAATACAATTCTTAATTTGGGATCAACATTTTCTCATGATTTGCGAAGGCAAAATCCACTAATACTATATAAAAGATGAGGAGGCGGCTTGGAGTTTGCTCATTATTTGATTTGCTTTCTTAAAACCCCTTAGTTAGAGTCCCAAAATCAGATTAATATTGAAAACCCACAAAAATAAAAGTAAAGTAAGAGAGGAAGTGAGGGGATGGTCGTACCCTCTTTTCACCATTTCATTGAAAAAACTATAGAGATGAAGGTTGAGGGAACATAACCCATAGTCAGGGTGATGAAGCTACGTCGTTTCCCTCCAACTCCGGTCTTCTTCAACTCTTCTTCTTCATATTTACAATGACGAATGCATTTTACTGGAAGAGAAAACGAGATAAGAAAGGAGTAGAGAAGAATATCAAAAAAGTGGATTTGTTCTTGTCGATTTGGTCGGCTGCTATTGATTCAGAAGAAGAAGAAGAAATAAAATTATAATTAAGAGGGTGTTAGGTCAGAGGTGAGAGAAAGGTGGAAAGAAAAAGAAAGGAAGGGTGACACGAATACACATTTACACCGTTGATTTCTTTTCTTTTTTATTTCGTACACCGTAGATATTAGGTTATAAGCTAAGATCGGAGATTTTTTAAATGGGCCGCGGTTAAAATTCTCTGTCTACCAGCGACTTAAGTGGCCGCTGTTAGGTGTCCGTTTTCTAAAAAACCCTAACAGCGGCTTGTGTGGTTGCTGTTAGACTTCTGCCCCTAAAGCTGAGTTATTTGTAGTGCAAGTTGGAGAACGAATCAAGAACCAAAATTTATGTCAGAAACTAACACACGATCGTGTAATAGGTATTTCGTGGCTGTTGGTCACTAACACACCGCCGTGTCTTGTGAAAAGACGTCACGTGTTATAAATACACCCCGTGTGTTATAAATACACGAATTTTGGACAGGTTGTTAGCATCAAGCTGATAGAAAATTGAATTATCATTCTAATGCCGCTGACCTTGCAAAAATCGGACTTCCGAGTGATGAGTTATGCTTGAAATACTAAATTGTAATGATTCCGACCAAGTTGTGTTCCGCGTTGTTTCAACTTTCCTGTCATGGTTTAGTTCATCCAGAGACGTTGTATGACACTTGAAATGCAGAAAAAATATGGAAAACAACGTAAAACACACATGGGCTAGGGGGACAAAATATGCACATAACATCCTGAATCTGATCAAATTGAGATACCCATCATCGAAAAATGTTGTTTAAAGAGGGAACAAATGTGCTAACAATTATGCATGAAATATTGCTTAAATGAGGGCGACGAAAGTGGTGAATCGAACGTCATCACGAGCCAAATTGATCCTAGCTTTTCCCGACTCAAACTCGACTCGTTCATTTGAAATAGCAATTCGAACTTTAAATCGGCTCGACAAAATAATTATTAGCTTGAACTTGGCTCATTTCTAACAACTGAAAATAACGCAACAAAACAAGTTAAGATGCATAATTAACAATTACAATAAAACTAAAAGAATAAATTCAGATGTATAATTCATATTTAACAATTACAACCCAATGGGCAGACACAAAGCTAATAATGTATCGATTCATAACTTAATATTTGTTATTCATATCTTGCCATAATATGATTTGACCTTTAACAACCAATAATGTGATTTGGTTCATCTATTACTAAAGCACATGTAGTCCACGTAGTGGTCCCAATCCCTCCATGAGCCTTGTTAGGTGTTGAGTGCTATTGGGCCTTCTCATCCCAAAAGCTAGCTCAAAGGGTGAGGCTTTCCCTCACACTTATAAACAGCACCCAGCCCCTTCCACTCTCCGATGTGGGATAACCCAACAACCTCCCCCTCACACATCGGTCTCTCGATAGGCATTACCCATCTACCGGCTCTGACCGGATCACCATCGGTCCTTCGGACCGAATCCCGGGAGGTGTTGTCAACCTGGGCTTTGATACCACTGATGGGTGCTATTGGGCCTTCTCATTAGGTTTGACCAAATTCTACCTAACACTACTCCAAATCTCCAACTCTCCAACTCTCCAACAGCATGAAAATTCACACGACCAAATTAAGTGTCCATTTAACAAAAAGGAAATTTCTGATATCTTGAAGTTTTTTTGTGATTGAAGTTGATTTTTGACCATTTAAATGTATTTATTTATATATTCTAGTTATGCTTACTTATTAAGACAATGGTGACATTTTTTGCGACTCAATCTCTGATTTCTTCCATCCAATTGGTGGAATCGACACAATCGGTGAAATAATTGCTCAAAGTTTTGATTCAGTACAAAATCTGCGGCATAGTTCGAGATCATGAGGCCGACTGTGCAGTAACAAAGGGTGATGGATCGCGAGGACGATGATCAACACCGTGAGAAAGTCGCTCAAATCGAGGGAGTTTTATCTGCCTCCGTGGAGGAACTCGCGACATACAAACTAATTATGAGAATAAACAGTAGACTCCGAGCAAACTGCATGGACACCACATTTTTCCGTTTTCACTCCACTGTCAGCTCATCCCTGATCTTCCTTTACATTCAATTTAAAGGATCATCCATTTCGTTGTCAATGGATGCGGGATGGATTTGCCGTTGTCATCAATGCATATGTCCATCGAGTCGATCGGGAAGGAAGTGGCGCGATTGCACTTTGCGACTGTCAAGGGTGTAAAGATAAGATGAAATGGATGCAGTGGAGATTAACTTTGATAAAAAATGAGTTTCAAAATTAAAAATTAATTTATTATTATGCAGTCAAATAAACCTACGCCTACGTAGCATTCGAAACCTTTACTTATGTTGACACATTTAACGACATGTTGTCCACATCAGCTCAACAACAACAAAATTGGGTAAGTGTTAAAAAGATCATGATGAAAAAACTATATCAAAACTGTGATGACATTTTTTACAATATGCCTATAAGACATGACATTTTAGTATTTTTGCCTTAATACAATTGTGAGTCTCCAATCCAAATATGTGCCCTTTCCAGCATCAGATTTAAGGTGGACACTATGATGGACACATATGCACTCGGTATATCTGATCGCCAAAATAACTATGAAGTTATCTTGACAACGTAAGTGTTGTATGTGTCCAAGGTTCCTCTCGTTATGCTTCTACTCAAACTTAGCTACACGGTTTAGACTAAAACAATTGAGAATAGTTTCCAATTTTACTACTAATTTGATTAATACTATAAATTAAAACTGAAAATTAAGTTTGAACAGAAGGAGAAAACAAGTTCTTGGAAAGGATGTCTGCTCAAACTCAACTTCATTTCAGTGTTCTGTTCGGACAGACGTTGGACTAGGATTGAATATTATAACTCCTCTTGTCACTCGTAAGAATCCAATGCACGATCATGCAGGCAGATTACCACTACTAACTTCCCAATCAAGGTTAGTATAACCTCAACTAGGCTAACTAGTAATGAACACCGAGAAGTTCTACAAAAGTGATAATGTGCTCTCTTAAATTAAAGGAAATCACAAGCAATTGGAAATAGTGTAACTTGGCCCATCAACACCTAAGCTTCTGATAACTACACCCAACTTGCTCCATTCGGTGGAAACCAGAGCGCCTACCAATTACACGATGAACAACCGTTAAAACTAAAAGAAACACAAAAGCTAAAATCGAGCTTTTGGCTTGGTCCATCGATAACTTTCTTCTATCTTAGATAGTTAATCTTATGAATTTTTAAGTTCGATCAAACAAAGGATTTCATAGATTTGACCTAATTCAAGTCATAACAAGAACAAGGTTGAAAACAACAATCAAAGCAGTCTTCTATTCCAATCCAAATATCCAAAAATCGTCGACCCTTACTTATAGGGAGAGTATCATAGCTCAATTCTTACATCCCAACCAAAAACTCTAAAGAGTTAGCTAATCATGTTTCTAGGAGAAGAGAAGACACACAAAAACCCGACCATTATCTTTTTGAAGAGAACAAATCGGAATCGGTCCAATCTTTGCTTTTGGTCTTCTAGCTTCAATCCTAGCTTTGATCTTTAATGGCACCTCTTCCGGATCTGCAATCAAACTTCTACGGATGAAGGTAAGATGGTTTTTCAGAGAAAACTCGGGGAAAAATCACAAGAATTTGTTGATGAAGAATGGTGAATCTCTATCTTTAAATCGATCCTTTTATATGGCAACTGTTGGAACAGGGAGTTGCACGGTGTGCATGGGTGCACGTTGTGCATACCTTTTCTAGCGTGAGTTAATTCGAGTTTAGGGTATGCACGACATGCATGGATGCATAACGTACATGTTTTTTTTCACCGTGAGCTATTTGAAATTTAGGGCATGCACGGTGTGCATTGATGCACGACATGCATCCTTTCTTTTCACCAATTCTTGCATCGTCATTCCATTTGAGGTCCAACCGTGCTCTAATCTGTGTCCTTAACCTTGTAGCCAGAACACCTGTCTCTAAAGTACACGTGGATGAAAAATACTATAAAGAAACACATCAAATGGACCAAAAAAGTTCAAATGAATGGGTCTAGGCATACAATGCCAAGACGTAAAACCACATGGATCCTTGAAACACAAATGAGCTAGTATTTACTCAAAAAGCATGCGGATAAAAAGATAATTGATGAAACTCAATTTGTTGTGTTCATCTCCCTTGTTTAAGCAACATTTCCTGCATATTCGTATATTTCTAAGCAGAAGTTTAGGATGTTTCGTGCATTTATAACATCTATCTCGATTTAGTGTCTCGGACCCGTTTAGGGTCCATTTAATGTTTTTTTGAAGTGTTTTTCATGGATTCCAGGAATATGATGATATCTAGGTAGTATTTAGAGCTGTATGATATGTAAGGAGGAGCTGGATGCATCGACGAATGAAAACAAAACCCGAGTCGGCTTTGAAACAAAAAATGCGCCTAACCTATACCCAAAGTGCGCAGCACACTTTTGGTGTGTTAAAAAGCACTTTTAGTATTTCATCGAACTTCAGGTCTCTGACATTTAGACAGAAAGTGCGCTGAAGAAAAACCAAAAGTGGCGGCACACTTTTGGTATCCGACAGCCCCAAAGGAAGAGCCTCTATAAAAGTGCAATTAGACTTCTTTTTCAGTTAGACTTTCTTGGATGAAATTGAGAGATTTATCGAGAGATTTAAAGCGAGGAGAAGGCATCAACTTCAAGGAGCTCGGAATCGGAGAAATAATCAAAACTGCGAATCAAGTTTTTGGGAAGATCATCGAAATTAGGTTTTTCATAATTCTTTGTGTAAACCTAGATTCAATGTCTTCCTCTTCTGATTTGTCTCTCGAGATTATGAGCAGCCAAACCTCTCATGCTTAGATGAGATGAATCCTAGATTAATTCCTATGAATGATTGATTTGATATGTTTGATGTTTTATACGAGCTGGATCGATTTCTTTGCATATTTGATTTCATTTTTTATTTGTTCTTGCCTGATCAACTTGAATGAATCTCTATTAGATTTGTCTTAGTATCGCGAGAGCTGGCATATCTAGAACACTGAAATCAAATAACTAGGTTAGTCGTTAACCCCCATTCGGGAGCAAATGAACTGTTCTATCGTGTGAGAAATTCTAAATCGGTAAATCACCTAGCGGGTTGTAGATCTTTGTCTCGAAAGAGCGGACTAGAATACTAGATAGGTAGCAAATTAGCGGACCCAAAAGGCTGTGATTTAATTAGAGAATAATTGTGATAGTGTAATGCATCTATCTTGTTTCATTCAAATCAAGGAATTTGTCCGTGATTTGTGAATTAGAATTGCCAAGGGGGATTCGACATCTAAGAAGTTTCATCTTTGTTTCTCTACAACCTCGTATCATGTTGTCTTGCAACCCCGTTTACTTTAAAGCAATTTTCATTTCTCATTTTGACTGTTTGATCCTCGTGACACCTAAACAATATTCATTGATACCTCGATTAATATTAATTTCAACTTTGAGTAAGATACTAAAAGAGACCCTAGGGAGATTCGACTCTAGTTAATTCGTTAACTAGGTTTATTTTGGGACGAGTAAAAACCGATCATCATAAATCACTACAAATCCGAGCACCGTCAAATCCCCCCTACACTTGAACATTGCTTGTCCTCAAGCAACTTTACTATTCACACTCTAAACAAACTCGAAACATGTTGAGAGCAGAATAACATGCTTAACAGTTCATGCCTACTTCATGGTGCCAAGAATAAACTTTATATCACCAAACCACACAGTTAAATTTACCAAGTCTTCTAATCCAAATAAAGAAAAAACTTATAAATATAGTTATTACCACTCAACATCTATAGACAAACGACATCCCCATATAACTTATGCTCAAAATAGATGGTCCTGGCCGGGTCTTTTTCCCGTCCTACGGGAGAAAGTGCTTACTTCAAAAATATATCCAATTTAGAGCACTCCCCTCTTGTTTATAGGTTTTATATAGATGTTATGCTTAACACTTTGGGTTAATTGAATTACACAATACTTGCAAACCCATCTGTAAAAAATTTGTATAGGTTTTGGGGTATCATTCCAAATGGAGGTAGTTACAACCCTGATCGGGTTAAGGCTCTCATCCATATAAACCAAGTTTACCCAAAAATGCCGACCCACAACTAGGAAGAGGTGAGAAGAGAAGCCTAAAGAGATGAGCTTACAGGCGGCAGACTCAAGGTCTCCAAGTGTATTGAAACGCAACCGAATTCCCACGACAATTTGGGCACATTGGCCTCTTTTACACCTTATTCAGATCGTCTAGTCACACATGAGTTTAAACAACTAGAGAAATTCGATAGGGGAATTAATTGTTCACAAAGTTTGTAGACATCAAGACCGAGTAACCAAGTGCATAAATCTCTTCTGAACTCATTTTGAGAAAAATGGGAGGCGGACCCAAAATGATTTATCATGCATCCTATTCACACTCATGTAGAAATACTACGCTAAACATGCATCCATGACATCCAAAGTTTTCAAGTTCAAATGTTGAGCAACAAGGGTTCAATTAAAGCACAAGTGATTTAACTAGCACCCTAATTCATCCGAGAAATCCACAACATTACCCCAAAAGATGTCATATAAGAGAAGAGATAAGTTGATACCGAAGTGAGTTGATGATATGGAGTTTGATGGTGAGATGTGATAGAAGAACCATTTTGAGATCAGCCAACCATAACACAAACAACGTACGAGTGATAAATGTAACAAGTGTTGTCATCTGTTATACAGGCCAACAAGAAAAATCAAGAAAAAGAATAATCATAAAGTCTCAAATGAAGGAAAAAAACAGACGAGTCTGAGTCACTAAAACGTCCCGAATTATGATTGATCTGGCGGAGGATAAGGATACCCGGGAACTGTTGGTGTGGATCGTACTCTAACCATTGAGGTGATGCCAGAAAATCTGGCTACGAAGGGGGATACGACGCTCCATTGAAGTATATGTCCTAATAATAGGACATGTGGCCACTTTACCAAAGGATGCTGATGAATGTAGGTGATCTGCTCACCCTGCTGCAGTATCCATTATCCGTTCTGAGCTTGAGTCTACTAAAATTGCCCAGCTCTTCGATTCCCAAGGCCCAAGCGTCTCTACTTTTAGTGGCGTACTGCTGGAAGTCATGGTGAAGACCTCGCACCTCGCTCCCTACTATCTTTATGCAAGCTCTGAAAATATGTCGGAGTCTTCTCTAAGTGTCCTGAATATCACCCATGGTCATCTTGCAAATGGCCCATAAAGGCTGTAAGCGTCTCAACTAACTCTAGAGGTTAGTCTTTCCCATCCTGCTATGGTAAATCTGATCCCTCTAAAACAAAATCAGCTAGTAAATTGGGAACTCCATGCTCCCAAAGAACCCGAACAAAGGATAGGGTACTCGTGTTGGAGCAGCGGGTCCTCTCCAAAAGTGCCTGAGACCCCAAGTTGTCGTACCAGCCATGTGATGTAGCTCCCTCCATACAGAACTCCTGAAACTCTCAGTTTGATGACACACTTGAACAACCTAACTATTAAATCGCTAAGGTGCACTTTCACATCATACTCGAGGCAGTAGAAGAGCCACAAGTCCGTGGCACTTACTACTCCCCTATTGCTAGACTGTCTCCTAGCGGTGATGGCACACCTTAGCAAAGAAGTGAAAAAGCCTCAGCAGAGGCTTATTAATCACCTTCAACTTTGTCGCACGAGCAAAAAAGGGGCTACCGATAGAATGATTATTGGTAGCCGTTTTCACCCCATCTTCACTAGTTTTTGCTCCGGTTTGGCGATATTTTATTTTTAGAAGCATCCAGTTTCATCAGAGTTGCATTTCGTGCTCGTTTCCTCTTGAGTAGACTATCTCGGTCCGTTTCACATTTTTTGAAGTGTTTTCCTTGAGTGCAAGTAGCCGTTGGATAGAGTGTTCCACTACAAAACTGATGGTACTTTCCAAGGCAAAATCAAAGTCCAAACGAAGAAGTTATGGCCAAAAGAAGTCGGGTGTTGCTGCTGTTGAAGAGACAAGGCCGTGACACAACCTGTAAAGGCCGTGACACATGTTGTCATAGCCGTGATGCCAAGTCTGGTTGAAACCTTATTTTATCCCCCAATTCGAGATTTTTGGGAGAGGAGAACCATGAACATGAACTAAAACACAAATTGATGAAGGAGGAACTACTTGGGAGCCGAGGAAAACTATGGGAATGAAGATTTGAAGCGAATAGCAAGGAATCGAAGCCCAACAGAGGATCTACCTTCTACTTTGATGGAATGATGGTTTGTAGCATTTTTTGCAGCTTCCATGGAGAGCTAGGTTTTCTTTTTGTTTGGGTTTTGTGGATTCCTTTGGATTTATGGGATTTTTCTAGTATGTAGTGATAGGATTGTGGATGCATGATGATTGATGATATTTTTTGCTCTCTTGTTGCTTCGATTATCTCGTTTCCACTCGATTCGCAGTTTTCTCACCCTTCCTGTTTTCGGTTTTCTTGTGAGATTGATTATTGAGTTGTTTGTTGAGCGGATGTTTGTAAGTGTTGCAGGTCATTCTAGATCGTTGTTGATAGACCCAATCTATAGGACCCAAAACGTGTTATCATCTATGCCCCGTCTATTCTACTGTGATACAATTTCTCATAGTTCTTAGGATGATCCAAAACCCAAACAAGGCCTTTTCCCCATTATCGTTCTCACCTTAGTTTTATCCGTAGCCATCGAGTGACCTATTTGCATCCTAGATTTCCTGTTTCTTTTAGTTTCTTGTTTCGCTTCATTCTAGTCTAGTAAAAACTTCTCAAATTGTCAATGACTGACAAGCGAACCAAGGCTGAGTAGTGAAGACCAAGTAGACCCCTGAGAAATAGACTCTGAAGTTATACCTTGGGATATTTATTTGGTTCTTTGACTAGGATTAGCTACCTCGCACTGAGATAGTCTACCAGAACACCTTCGGGTTTAGAGTTGAGTTCCTCTCTATGGTGGCCAACGACATTAGCTCCAAGTTGGCCACATGATCGCGGGCGTAGAAACCCATATGCTCTCCCAACTGATCTACCAAGAAGGAGAAACCCTGACCCCAAGTCAAAATGTGATACTGCCCGCCTCTCTAGTAGAAGTGTATTTGGGATCTTCAAGGTGGATTAAAACTCCCTGGTCGAATGTGGGAGCTCCAAGTTGTCCACATGTACCATCTCCCAGATACCTGCCTGGGCGCAGTACTGTATCATAAGATTTCCCCATCCTTTATCCACGAAGTTCTGCAGATTGATGCACCCATGTGGTCCACTATCAAAGTCCGATACACTCCATATCGATGGGCAAACTCGCTCTCCTCTAGAAAGCTGAAGATCCTCTGAACCAAGTCTGGAGGTGGTAATGCTGAAGCTGCAGCTGGAGCGGCCTCTGATGGTGGACCCTGTGCAGCAGTGGAAGTCTGGTGAAGCTGTATTGCGTCGTGGACCAGCTGCGGGAGGTGGAGATGGTGGTGGAGAAGTCTCTAGAGAAGGAGGCTATTGGGTAGAGTTTGGTCGCATCCTCTTTCCAGTACCAGTCTTCTTCCCTCCGTCCTTTACATCCTGCAAATCTATCAACACATACTATTTGGAAACAACATTGCATATTTGTTAACACCAACAATATCACAAAGCAATCAATCGATCAAGAATCAATTTCCCCCACTCTTAGAATGTTCGCGTCCTCACGAAATATAGAACGACCAACAAGTCATGGCACAACCTAGCTTAATGAATAACTTTAACCAATATACACGAAAAACTAGGTAATCCGAAGAAAGAACAAATATCATCCTATCACAAGTGAAGAGCAATCAAATCATAATGAGCATCCAAGAATATGCAAACTTCAATCTTAGCTAGTAATTTTTCCAAATCAATTCTAATCAACCTCTAGAGGGGCATATTCCAGCTATCATAGCAAGAAGGAGATCAATATCAAATTAGGGAGAACAACTAATGCTTCCAAGAATCACAAAATCAACTAACTCAACGCTTCAAAGATTTCAATTAAATCAAAAATTCAGACAAGATCAGGATTCTCATCCAACAACAATCATAAGCATTATATCTGGCATTGAATCACAAGGGGCACAAAACTAACAACAAGAACAGGTCACAAGTTAATATTCACATAAATTGGCAAAATTTCGGGTTCCACAAATTTTGTCGAATATGCAAATTCAAATGAAGAAAATGAGTCTAATAAAAAAGCAGGGCAGAGGCATAATCAAGACACCAAACAATCATATTAAACACCTGAACAACAACAACAAGAAGAAATTTCAGATTTTTTGAAAACGGCTAAACTAAAAATTCTATCGATTTTGATCAAATGAAAAATCAAGCAAAAAACAAGTTTGAGCACACAATAAGCATCCAAGGCATTGATAGACAATATCATTCACAAATTTCACCTTAATTTCTACCCAATCGGTTCAAATTCTGAAATGTCAAAATTTTGACCTAAAAATCGAAAGACTAACCGAAAGTTGTGGGAAATTGAAACAAAGAATTTCATAGATTTGACCTAACAAAGAGTAAATTTAGGGATATTTGGAAGACTAACATGGATTTCATAGATTTGATATAATTCAAGAAGTAACAAGAATAAGGTTGAAAAATAACAATCAAAGCAGTGTCTTATTCAATTCCAAATATCCAACAATCGCTGACCCTATATTTTTGGGGAGAGTATCATAGCTCAATTATTTCATTCCAACCAAAAACTCTAAAGATTTAGGTACTCATATTTCTAGGAGAAGAGAAGACAAAGAAAAACATAATTATAATGCTCGATTTGTAGTGATTATCTCTCCCTATCTACATGCTTTTTGAGCGAATACTAGGTGTTGATGGATCAAGTAAGCACCATTTCCAATTGCTTGTGAGTTCTATTAATTCAAAGAGAGCACCTTATCACTTTGTAGAACTTCTCGGTCTTCATTACTAGTTACCCTAATTGAGGTGATTCTAACTTTGATTGGGAAGCTAGTAGTGGAAATCCACGTGCATAATCGTGTCGTCGATTCATACAAGTGATAAGAGGAGTTATAACATTCGAAACCTATACTGATAGGAAGTTAAGTTTGATCAAACCCTTCCAAGAACTTGTCTTCTCCTTTTGTTCAAACCCATTTCTAAGTTTTAATTATTAGTATTTAAACGAATTAGTAGTATATATAATTGGAAACCATTCTCAAGTTGTTTAGTCTAGACCGTGTAGCTAAGTTCGAGTATAAGCATAAAAATAGATACCTTGGACACATGCGACACTTGTGTTGTCGAGATAACTTCACTAATATTTTGGGGATCACAAAGCAAAGCTGAGACGATAGCTAATCTTCCACTTCCTTCAACAGTCAAGGGTGTTTGAAGCCGTCTAGGCCATGTGGGGTTTTACCACCGATTCATCAAGGATTTCTCCAAGATCGCTACACGTTGGCACCTCCTCCTTCATAATGATGTTTCATTCACATTCACCACAGATTACAAGCATTCTTTTGAGCTGTTCAAGGAAAAGCTCACAAGCTCGCCAATCCTCACCACTCTAGATTGGTCGCTTCCATTTCAGCTGATGTGCAATGCCAGTTACTTCATCTTGGGAGCTGTATTGGGACAATGGAAGGGTAACCGTTTTCACTCTATCTGCAATGCGAGGACATCACTGAATTATGCCTAGAATAAATACACTACCATAGAGAAGGAGTTGTTAGCCACGGTGTTTGCAATTAACAAGTTCATATCCTACTGGGTGCTATCTCACACCGTGGTTTTCACTAACCATGTGGCTATAAGATATTTGATGAGCAAACAAGATGCAAAGCAGCGACTTCTACGGTGGATACTCCTGTTGCAAGAGTTCAACCTTAAAATCAAAGATAAAAAGGGTTCTGAGAACGTGGCTACAGATCATCTCTCCCACTTGATGGAAGAAGAATTACAAAAGCCGGATGGGATTCCCATTCAAGAATTCTTCACGAATGAGAAGCTCTATCTAGTCGTTGCCCAAGAAGTAGAAGGGCCATGGTTCGCTGACATTGCCAATTATCTCGCTAGTGGGTCCTTCCCAAAGGACGTCACCCCTCAAGGAAGATGGAAGAATCTGACTGACATGAAGAACTACTTCTGGGATGATCCATACCTATTTCGCATAGGTGTGGATCAGTTGATTCGACAATGTGTACCTTATAGTGAGACTCCAGCTATCCTCAAGCAGTGCCACACAGGACAAACTGGAGGACATCTTGGTGCTAACTGCACCACCTGGAAGGTATTTGATTCCGGTTTCTTCTGGCCTAATGTTTCTAAAGATATCTTTGATTTTGTGAAGTCTTGTGATAGATCTCAAAGATATGGAAACATCTCTCATCTCGATGAGATCTCGCAAAATATCAACCTCGTTTGTGAGATCTTTGATGTCTAGGGGATAGATTTCATGGGACCATTTTCTCTGTTTAATGGCTTCAAATATACCCTTGTGGCAGTGGATTGTGTTTTTAAGTGGGCAAACGTCATAGCTCTCCCCACTAATGATGGTATAAATGTTGGAAAATTCATGATCAAACTTTTTCTCGGTTTGGGACACCTCGTGCTATCATTAGCGATAGGGGGGCCACTTTCAGGGTCAATTCGACCTGGTGTGCCACCGCATTGGTGTCTGACACCGGTTTTCTATCGCCTATCACTCACAGACTAGTGGGCAGACTGAGGAGACAAACCGAGATCTTAAACGATTTTTTTCAAAAGTCCGTCGACCAATCGCATAAAGATTGGCCGAGTAAGCTCAATGACGCTATATGGGCTTATCGCACCGCGTATAAGACACCTATAGGGACCAGTCCCTATAGACTCTTCTTTGGCATGTCTTGCCATCTACCGGTAGAACTTGAGCATCGAGCTTACTGGGCTTTAAAGTTTCTCAACATGGATGCTAGTGTCGCAGATGAACCATGCCCATGAGAGCTCTAGGATATACAACGAGTGGACCAAGAAGTATCATGACTCCCGCTTGAGGACAATCAAAGAACACAAGGAAGCCGACATCGTCCTTCTCTTCAACTTATGCTTCAAGATGTTTCCTCGGAAGCTCATGTCCCGATTGAGTCGTCCGTTCACCGTCACCAAGGTTTTCCCTTATGGGACCATCGAGGAAACATCATCATCCTCCCCGAACCTTTCAAAGTGAACGGTCACCGTTTGAAACTCTACCGAGCTAGCGACAGCGTAGGTGTTTCGACGAGGTTGATTGTTTCTCACTTTGAATTATTTGTGAGAGGACGTCTAGATAAAGACGATAAAGAAGCACTCTTGGGAGGCACCCCTTGTGTATCCATAGTTAGCATAAAGAATAAAAGACCGAAGATTGTGATTTATATGTCATTTAGTGTTTGTTTTGTGTGAGTCTTGTGAGTCAAGTCTTAAGTCATCTGATCGTGTACTAGATGAGTATTGAATGCTAGGGAGCTGCGATTGTTAAGTGTTTGTGTTTGATGGGTGTTGTTGATGGTTGATGTAAAATGTTGCTTTAAATCTAGCATGCATATGCAGCGCATAGCTAGATTGTTTTAATACCTTCGTAGTAAAATGGCTTGCATGCTGTGCATAGCCATTTTGTGAATTAGCCTTCATAGAAAAAAGGCATGCACGTCATGCACCAGTGCATGTCGTGCATTGCCAATTTGTGAAAATAACATCGACGAAAACTGGCATGCGCGCCGTGCATAACAAATTTGAAAAATAGTAAATGGCGAAACCCACCTCCTTATATCTTCTTCCTCCTTCCATTCTTCCTCCTCGTAATATTTCTCTCCTCCTCCTTCAAAACCCACCGCACGACCTCCCTCTTCCTTTTGTCATCTCCTCAACCACCACCCACCCACCTCCTCCTTCTCCTTCAACCACCATCCTCCGCCTCTCCCTCTCTCCTCCACAACACTTTTCAAAGGTCTTCCTCAACTCCAGGACAGCCCACCTCCGGCCTCCAACCTTCAATTTCGATTTCTCCCAAATTTCGATTTTTTAGGTCGAAATTTTTATTTTTTAGAATTTGGGCCGATTGGGTAGAATTGTTGTGAACATTGTGAATGGAATATTGTCTATACATTCCGTGGACTCTTATTTTGTGCTTGAACTTGTTGTTTGCTTGATTTTTCATTTTTTTGAAATCGGTAGAATTTTCGAGTTTAACTGATTTTCGAAAATCTGAAATTTCGAGTTGTTGCATGACCGAAAGCTAGATTGGTTTGGTCTCAATTATAGCCCTAGTATAAGGGTGTGAAAGAGCCTAAGGTTGATGATGCTCCTAAAGGCAGACCTCGTGCCAAAAAGACAGACGACTGGAATCCTTCTTGGCGTGAGTATGCTAGTAAGTAGTGTACTGCTCCCAAGAGTAAAACTAGCTCGTCTCGTTCAACACCTTCGAAGGGTACACCTTTGACAACGAGCAAGACTCCAACTAAGCCCGCCCCCCTTAGAATGTCATCCTCTATCGGTTTGGTTGGCTCTGGGAGACTTGATGTAATGAATTGTGGTCACATTAGATGACGACATCGAAGTATTACCCATCCCCGTGAATGCTTTGATGTGGACGTGGTAGGCCGATAGCATGCCCAAAGAGATGTGGGAAAATCATCTATACAAGGCAGAACGCAAGAAGTACGATAGGATGGTCCCCACCCCTATAGATGTTATGCTTGTATTTAGAGTGTCATTGTTGGATTATGTTATGAAACTATGTTATTATGTTCTCAGATTATGGATTATGTTGTCAATTTCTACAAAATTTTATGTTAATTTGTTGGATTATGGTCTATTATCGTTCAATTAACCTCGCAATCAACCTCGCAGAAATAAAGAAAAACCTAGGGAGCCGATCGGCCACTTGTTTCGGCCAGCATTAGGTCCCGGTTGGACACCCTTGTCGGCTAGCATTATGTCCCGACCGGCCTAGATTGAGTAAATTACATTATTAACCTCGAAAAACTGGAAAAAAACTAAGGTGCTAGCTGGACACCCGTTTCCCCGAGCACTAAGGCCCGACCAAACACCCGTTTCGGCCGGCACTAAGGCTCGGCCGGCCACTTGTATCGGTTGGCCCAAGGAGCCATCCGGCCCATCGTTCGGGCTGGCTTTAGTGTCGGCCGAAACGACCGGCCGGCTGGCTCCTTGGCCCAGCCGAAACAAGTAGCCTACCGGCCTTAGTGCTGGCCGAAACGAGTGTTCGGGCAGCCCCTTAGGGCTTTTTTCAATTCCTTCAACGTTAATAACGTAATTTACTCAATCTAGAGCATTATTTAATTCGAAAGTTAGGGTGTCATTTAGAGATTAAAAAACACTCATATTGTGGACATAAGCATAATGTGGACATAACAATATCATAATTTACAAATAAAAAAACATAACAGTAAATTAATAGACTCGTAAAAAATGAACAGATTAATGAGACATAATGGTCATGTAATGATTATATAACAGTTATACAATATAATTATGAAATTTGTATAAACTTATTAGTTATATAATGTAACATCAAAATAAAATTAATGAGCTATATCAAAATTGGTCTCAATATACTCCAAAAAATTTAAACAAGAAACATGTGTGAAGTGCAAATTATGTTTTAAGCATTGTATAAATAATTATAGTCATTTAATTAAAATTAGGGAACAATAGAAAAGAGAAAGAATCTGATATAACAAAAAAATAAAAATAAAAAATAATTTAATTTCCCTCTCACTCCATTTTTCCCGCCCAAAACAAATTTCCTCATATTTTATGTCAAATTTGCCCTAGAATCCATATCATTTTATTTTATTCATTTTTAGCTATTAGATGAAATTTGACATCAAAATTATCTCATCCGACGGTCAAAAATCTATAAAATGCACCTTATGGACCTGTTTATTGAATGAATATTTGGGTTGGAAGAAAGGAACTAGTTTCTTTGTTCTCTGTGTGAATGACTAAAATTTTGGGATTTTAAGAATCCCGAAACAAAAGGTAAAATACCAAACCCAAATATTGTTTTTTGAAAGGTAATCACTAGTTGAACCATATATTTTGCCTAGCCTATCCAAAACAAAGGATACACTACAACCAAGATTAATTATTGTCGCAGGCAAATTCAAATATAATCGCATGCAAGCCTGCATTAAAATAATGCTTAGTCACAGACAATGCCATTAAATGCCTGTGACCATTCTTGTCGTGACCAAACGTGAAAAAGTGATTACCATATTTAAGATTTTTTAAAATGTCCTAACTTCGTATTTTTCATCAAAATGGTTTGAGTCGCAAATTTCGCAACTCGCCGTCAGCATTTTTCGTCTATTTCTGTCCCCTTCGCCACGCATGCACGCCACGTAAGCAAGATTCTCAGCCATCATTCAAGCAACTCAGAGTGTGATTCTCTAACCACTATCCGATTTCTAACCGGGTTAAACCAAAATATACTTACCCGATTCTCCTCCACTTCGTCTTCTTCTTCATTCTCTTGAACAACATCCTCATTCACTTCTTCTTCAATCAATCATTATCCTCAAATCAATCATCTCCCTCTTGGAAATCCTCTTCTCCTTCCCCAAAATCCACTAAAATTCCGCTTCCTTCTACTAGATTCATCGGGAAAATAAACTAAACATGACAGATGAAGAAATTCAAGTCTTCTCGCTGCTTCCTCCCGTGTCGTTACCACTAACGACGACGAGGAGTACGGAGGAAGATGAGGAGGCGGCGACGGTGGAAATACCAAAGTGATTACTAAATTGATGTTTCAAAGGATGCATGTTGGGAAAAGTTGGGTTTTAGTACACAATATCCACCAAATCCCTCTTCCTTCTACTAGATTCATCGAAAAGAAAATTAAACAGGGCATATGAAGAAATCTTAGTCTTCCCGCTACTTCCTCCGACGCTGCTGCCACTAACAACGACGAGGAGTACGATGAAAGATGAGGAGGCGACGTCGGTGGTGGGAATACCAGAGTGGCTACTAGATTGGTGGTTTAAAAGGATGCATGTTGGGGAAAGTTGGGTGTTAGTACACAATATTGAATATGTCGATTACAACTTTTTATGTGATTCTAAACTCGATACATCAATTCTTCTGCTCCGACTTAAACCAGTAAATCACCATGGATTGATTGAGCTTGCTACTGTATAAGCATATGCTTCTTTGTAGTAACCTGTTGAAATACAATGAAGTAGAGAACACTAATAAGTAAATCGAAATCCAAAATTTGAATCAAGTAGAGTACACAAATCAAAAATTAACCTGGAGATGATCAAAATGGCAGCAAAGTGCTTTCTCTTGAAAACTCTGCTCGAACATCGACAGCTTCACAATCTCTTGTGAAAATGGATTGAAGATGAAGTAAGAAAACATGATGAGTCCTGGGTTTGTAGAACAAAAGCCACTCGCCGCCCCGTCGCTAACGACGAGGAGGAGTACGGCAAAAGATGAGGAGGGAACTGAGCTTGGACTCCGTTGTAGATTTCTGCTTCGTCTTCCATGGTTGAAGCAGCTGGAAACGCGAGGATTCGCAAATTTCTAATCCAAAGACAACGACAGGACAAACTCGACAGCCAATTTTGGGATCCACCGGAGACACGAGAGAAGATTACTTCTAGAGTTTCCCTTGTGAAAATTAACCGGTGGGTTTTCACTCTACGCTAATTATTTGATTTATAGAAATCTGAAGAGAGGAGGGGTGCGTGAACAAAACGTTAATACATTTAAAAAAAACGTTAAATATAGAGGATTTTTAACGTCGATAGCTCAATTTTCACCGAAGTAAATTAATTAATTTAAATACAAATTTAAAATTTAACTTTATCTTTTGATAAAAAAAATCATTTCATCTTCCTCGTCCATCTCAAACGCTTCATTCATCTTTTTCTCGACACCTTCCGGTTCTCAACCTATCCCTCGACCAGCATCAGTCAAGATCCAAAATTCCACCGCTACAAAAAAATGCTACAAATGGGAAGGAATAAAAATTGTTCTTTTCTTTTATCGCCTCCGCCCTTCTGCGATCTACATCTCTCTTTCAACGGCTAAATAATCTCTCTTATCTACAATGATTTCCGACCATAATCGATGGATGCCTACTCTCAGATTACTCTCTCTGTCTCTCTCTCTCCCCGACGAACCCTAGCGGCCAACTACATGACCTCTTTTCTCGCTTAATAGATTTGTAGATCTGCTCTCTATCTTCCTTACTTAACAGATCGACAATATTTTTCTATTCTGTCTCTTCCTCTGTCAACAGACTAATAGATCTTCCCCTACCCCCATCACCCAAATCTGATTTTCCAGGTAAATAAGAAAATCAAGTCCATTACTTTCCTAGAAGCACATTTTCATCAAAGTTAAGCTTGGATAAGTCTTGTAAAGCTGCAAATTTTCAAGAAATTCACCAGTAAGATAATTTTGAACGAAGTCAGTAATCAATTCCTGTAAGATTGTTGAACCTCCAATAACCCAAAAACAGAGACCGACGAGTTTCGTCAGATAATAAGGGGACGCCAATGAGGAGGCTGAAACTCACTTAAACACTCCTATCTCGGCAATTTCGGTCAAGCATAAGCTTGAAAGTGAAATTGAAAGTGGAGATCGCGAACAGACAGAGAGCTTGGCCCTCTCGGCTGTCGGATTGAGAAGAAGATGAAACAAAATGAATTTGTTTCTTACCTTGTTTTTGTGGCCAAGATTAGTATAAGGCTTAAGGCCCAAAAGACAACTTAAGTCTAACAACAGATTTAGTCCAACTAATGTGTTTACCAAGTTTCCTGAAACGTACGAACCGATTGATTATATGAACGAGAATTAGGAACACATTGATTTAACGTGGATTAAAAATGATGCTTACGTTTGGAAAATAGTTATCTCAGAAGTTATATTATTATCATAAATAAAATAACGTATTTTCATAAACATGAAGTGACAATACCTTCAAACCGCATCAATGTGACAAAACCTCCAAACTCAGAGTGACACACTAGTGAACTGAACAATAAAAACTGCGATACAAGTCGACACTCCTTGACGATCTTTACCGACTTACTTCTTCGAGTACCCTCACTCACTCTTACTTCTAACTCATTACCTATCAATTTTCACACAAAGTAATAGTGACGAAAGACCAATATCAATTGTAAAGTAATCTCAGAAGCTGAACACTTGTATGCTTGAATCGGTGAGCTCCAAAGTTCTTGGGCTCTCTTATTTATACTTGAATGTAGCTCCTCATTTGACCGTTGATAGTTGATTTGCACAATCGTCAATTGATCTGCCAGCCGTTAGGCAGTCCTCAAGAGGTACGATTTACTTCCTTCTATACTTTCCTTCCATATCTGCATATCGACAGCTTGCATATATCGTTAAACATTGTAGTCCTGATTTCCAACATATGGGTGCCCAGAGCTGGCAAAATCTTAATCTGATCCGATGAATCCATCTGCTCGATTCAACCCAGCATTATTGGTGACCGATTAACCAAAAAGTCAACAATCCGTAACCCGCCCAACCCGTGACTCGATGAACCCGCGACTCGATGAACTCAAAACCCGATTAACCCGTGACCCGACTAACCCGCAACCCATACCCGACTAACCCGCAACCCGTAACCCGACTAACCCGCGATCCAACTATCCAAACTCGAATAACTCGAATGACAGTATTCAATATAACTTATGCACTAAAACTTGCATTAAAATTGTAATTTCCTTTATTAAAGTTTAAGCCTATCAAAGTGATCTTCAAGGAACTAATTTATTCAATAGATAGTAATTGAAAAATTATATAAATATTAAAATTTGATTAGAAAAAAAGGAAATAAAAATATATTTATGTATAAACAATAACCCATAAAATGTAATTTTTTGCCAGATAAACAAAAAAATTTATTATGTTTTGTGAAATTATTCTCAGCCGATAGGCAACTCGAGCCACAACCCCGCCCAACTGGTGACGGACGATCTCGTGACCCGACGAACCCGTAATCCGATGAGCCTGTCACCCGATGAGCCCGTAACCCGACGAGCTCACAACCCGACTAACCCGTGACCCGATGAACCCACAACTCGATGAACCTGTAACCTAACTAACCCGACCTGTGGCCCGCCCAACCCACTCGTTTAAGGGGCGGTAGACTGATGAAGACAAGGGCAAGGAAAGATGAGGGTGAACGGAGGAGTTTTACCGATCCTCAATTAAAGTTATGTCATTGTCTTCTAAACTTTGGGTTTTATTGATTCTCAATTAATTATTTTTTTGTGTTTAAAATACATCAGTATATTTAACGGACGTGTGATGGAGATTTAACAGAAAAAGCCATTTGTAAACTTTGTCAAATTCAAGGGTTAGATCGGTTAAAATATTATAAAAGGTGTAAATGTAAATTTTGTATAGTACAATGATGTAAATGTGTATTATCTCTATTAAATATTATGGTAACTAATTAATACTAAAAAGTAACAATCATAAATTTATGGGTCGTTTGGGTAGGTGATTTGGACGGGTAATTGGATCTCAAAAGAGATTTAATCCCAAATCACCTGTTTCGACACTAAAAAGAGAAGAGATTTGTGGAGATTTAAAATCACCATGTGGGCGGGCCCGAAGAGAATTTCGTGAGTGATTTCAAATCATTTATGAGAGGTAGAGATTTTGGAGGAGAGAAGGGAGATTTGAGAATTTTAACCAAAATTACCATTTTTATTCTTTTGGTAATTGATACGACCATAAATAAACTATAGACAGTCACCTACCCAAATGACCCGTTAGTAAATAATACATTAAATCTCAATTATTTGATTAACAAAAAGCTTTAAATCATTTATTAATATGGTGAACGTTTTCGTCCACCCTCCGATGATCAGACATGGTTCGGAGTCGCCACCAATCGCTTAAAAGTGGATTGCACACTTGGAGCCCGGTTCAGACTTTGGAACGTAAACCGGGAATGGTCTGCTTTCAGAGATCTGGGTAAGGAGGACGGTTACGTGTGGGGAAGGATTAGCACCCCCACGGTGCCCGGTAAACTGGTACTACAAACATCGATAAGTTTGATGTGTTTTATTAAATGAGCTAAAATTTTTTTGTGTGGTTTGTTTGTCCTCACTCTTGCGAAGACTAAAACTGTTAGTTTCGTTACTTATACAACAGTTTAAAACAGGGAGTAGATAAAACTATTTTATACTTGGGAATAAGTTATTTTAAAGTTGGAAATAAAATGATAAATTGAAAATAAAATGATAAATTGCTTTAAAGTTGAAATAAATTGATAAATTGTTTTAAGGTTTGAAATAACATGATAACTTATTTTAAAGTTGGAAATAAATGATAAATTATTTTAAACTTGGGAAAAAATAATAAATTGTCTTAAAGTTGGAAATAAAATGATAAATCGTTTTAAAGTTGGAAAGGAAATAATAAATTGTTTTAAAGTTGGAAGAAAATAATAAATTGTTTTTTGAGTTGGAAAGAAAATAGTAAATTGTTTCGAAATTGGAAAGAAGATAATAAATTGTTTTTGAGTTGGAAAGAAAATAGTAAATTGTTTAAAGTTCGAAAGAGAATAATAAATCGTTCTAAAGTTGAAAATAAGACGACAAATTGTTTTAAGTTGGAAATAAAATGACAAATTGTTTTAAAGTTGGAAAAAATGATAAATCGTTTTAAAGATGGAAAGAAAATGATAAATGGTTTTAAAGTTGGACTCGAGTCTTTTGATGGCTTATGTACCCGGAATTCGGGATCAAAGTCCACGTAGTTCGATTTGAAAAAGTTGATTTGAGGTACAACTGAATAGTTGTGGTTTTTGTTTGGTAATTTTTTAAAGTTTTTATGAATTTTATATTTTCGAGAATTTTACGTGACTTTAATAGCATAAAGCCGACATTACTATTCTTATTTTAAGTTTATTTAAGGAGTTTACGTGTTTTATGATTTTATTAGTTAAAAAGGATTTGTTTGAAAATTGTGGACTCATGTACTTTCCCTCTTGAGAAATCTCACGCCACTATTTGATGTTTTTCGCGGATTTTTGCTCTTGCGAAAAATACATTGTTGGACCAATTATTTTTACTATAGTGATTTTTTTATAGGTGGACTTGAGCCTTTCTCGGCAGCCTACATACCTAATATTTTGGGATCAAAGTCTGCGTAATTCGAATGATGTGGAAAGATTTTTTGAAGAGGAAGACGAGTCCTCGCATGCCTTTACTCTTGTTAAGGCTAACGTTACAAATCTCATTGAACATGTACTAATGATGGTTTCATAAAATTATTTTCATTTTTGTTGCGTTCTTTGAATAGTGTGTAAAGATTAATTCAGTAAATTTGATTAGAAAATTATTATTTATATTTATGATTTTATTAATTGTTTTTGAGAATATAATTTTATTAACTTAGTAATAAATTGAAGGGGCTAAACCCCGCCAGAAGGTAAGGGTACTAGACTCGATCGGCCCGACCGGCTAGCCCAGTGACCCAGCAGAGTCGGGCATGTAGCAAGGGATGAAATGACCAATAAGCCTGTTTCTATTAGTAATGAAAAAGCAAACGGGGGCATATTTTTCTTTTCGTTGGTTGAAACCCTACCATATTTAAGTGAAGTTTTCTCAGAAATTTCACCTCTCCTCTATTTCGGCCGAATCTCTCCTCCCTTCTCCATCTCTCAATTTTCTATCATCTCTTTGACTCTTTCTAAGCTGAAAAACAGGTAAATCGTTCTTCCCTCCGTTTTCTTCGATTTAAACTTAGATCTAATCAATTTTAATTTTCCGTGGCCGAACGAGGCCTTCCCAACGTTAAACCGCCGCTAGCTAGACCTAGATGTACGACATGCAAGAGGAAGCACCTTTCTTTTCTTCAGGTAAATTTTATTTGCTCCTCTTCCATTTTTATTCTCTGCTATCTTGGGATTATTTTTATGAAGATGAGATCCTAGTTCTGATCAATAAAGAAACTTCCTTTCTTTGAAAAAGCTCATATTTTATTTGACAATCTAACCCCTTTCTCTCGTTTTCTCCTTTTGTTATGCTAGTGTTGGATAAATGAAAACATGGTGCAGATATGATAATATATACACTTATGAAATGTTGGTACTATGTAGATAAAGAGCTACATATAAGTATTAGTTGGAATATAATGCGTATTAAATGTTAGTATAAGCATCAACTGAATGATAAAACATAAACAATAGTTAGCGTTCGTGTTAGTATACACATAGATAAGTCACTGGATTTGATGGAAACCTATGGAACTAGTATACAAAAATATCGATAAAAATAGTTGAATTTCGACACAAGGTTTCGAAACTCAAGTACCTATATGAATTTCTGACATAAACGTGAAATCCGAAATGCTTATGATGTGCTCACTCTACTACTAACTTGTTGCTGTTTTTCTTTGGTTCTTTGGCAGGGTAGAGAGGTGGAGGGAAGTGCATTGGTGAAGGAAGAACAAAAAGAAGAGGTGTTGGAATGATAGAGGGCTCTTTGAGATTGATCAGAGATTTTTAGAGTTTGGGAAACTGTAGAGGATATAGAGGGATTGGAGAATTTGAGATTATAATGACTGAGTTTTGTTTTCGGGGTCTCTAGGAATGTTTTTTTTTATTGTTGTTGTTAGGAGTCCCATTTTTAGGAATGAAGATGATGATGACCATGCAAGGGAGGGGTGTGGTAGGGTGTGGTGTTGACATGTGGGGGATGACTAGTTTAGGTCATAATTTTTTTTTGTAAAATTAATACTTTATTTTTAATTTTCATCCATTTATTTGTAATTAAAATTCTAAAATTCGAAACGGGCCCAAAGTAACCCAATCTCATACACATAGTGGGCTCGAAACTCCTATCACCTGGTCTAATTACAAAACTTGGCTTTTAGGTTCGAAATATCATGTCAATCTGTTAATCCTACCAACGCTTAGTATCTAGGTTCGACATAGCATCTTTGCTTATAACCGTTAATTCATAATTTAAACAATTCGGTAAAAATTTAGAAGTGTGTATTCTAATTAATAAAAGGTCAAAAATTCGACAAAAATTCCAGCTACGAAAATGACAAAAGATTCGAGAACCCGGACAAAATTTGGTTTCTACAATTAAGTTTGAAACTTGGAAGCCACTTGCGAATACAAGAATCTCTACGAGTGCAAGAAGGAGGGAAACAGAAGGATTCTTCATATGTTGATATGACAGAAGAAGGTGAACCATATATCTGCTCGACAGAAGGGAAAAAAAGCGCCCCAAGAAAATACCAAATGAAGACCCAAGAAGAAGCCGAAAATAACTTGCTCGATGTCTAGGAAATTTGGTCACTTCAAACGTGACTGTCCCACCAGGAATGGTTAGATTCATGGTAACAACCAGCATCAAAATCCTGGATTGATCTAACCCCGTGCTTCCACTTCAAAAGGTCAGTCTTTGAACCATGATTTAGATATTAAGTGTTTTTCTCGAACAGACTGTTTCAGTCCATTCGACTTACATTCCCCATGTTTCTGTGACACCCCGATTTTGGATTTAACCTTGGGTTCAAGTTTTTAGAGATGAACCAGTTGCGTGTTCGGCTAGTAATTGGACAACCACGACGTGACCGGTTGTCAGTTACGGGCGTGATGATCTAACCAATCACGATCATGGACAATAGTCGACGACTGGTATGGGAGTCAATAGGCCACAGGTGTGACCTTGAGTATGTCATGGGTGTGGGTACCAGTCAACCACGAGCGTGGTGGTATGTTCGCCACAAGCGTGGTCGAGTTATTATATAATTCAGTATCGGGTACAGAAACTCATAAACTCAGAAAATCAGAGAGAGGAAATTAGAGACGCGGTACCGCTCTCCAGAAGATGAAAGAGATCGATGGTGAGGAAGAATCAGAGGCCATTTTTCTAGGAACAGAGGTAGGAGATTAGAGAGGCCAGGAGATTCATGGGTAAGTGAGCAATCCTCCTTTTCTCTCTCAATCTCAAAGTTTTGGTTTTTTGTAAGAAAACCTAACAACCAGGGTTTGGAAGATCCAACCCTTGACCAGACTCATCAGATGTATCATGATGGGAAGATCGAGCTTCGGGCAGGCAGCTTCGGATCAGACTCTTCGGGAAAGGTATTTCCGAGGTAGGGGTTAGGATTACTATTCTGCTTTATGGAAAGAATTGTAATTAGTTGTCAGGAATCCTTGTTTGGATTTTCAGGACTATACAATAGCGTGTAGCTACTGTACATGTACTTGTGTTATGTAGTTAAGTGTTTCATACTGTGCAGTAGCGTGTGATCTAGTACACAGACAATTTTTTATGATTTGAGCATAAGCTTACAACGAGGAACTGTTCGATTCACAGTTCATGTTTAGGATTAAGAACCAGGACAAGATAGGCTAGCTCATGTTATGTTTTGGTCACCCACCCCATAGATTGCGCGATCCCCCATGTTACAATCAGGTTTCAGGAAGACGTGACGAGTAAGCATTGAGCTGCTCTCATGATATCATAGGGTGGTTTCATAGTCTGATCCACCATGAGGTTGTCTACTCATAGGTAGGGGTGGCGAATATTAGGATGATGCCTACAGGACCACATGGTTACATTATTAGTTCAGTATTTATACAGACTCCTTGTTTCTATCCCAGAACAGGTAGTATAGTTCCGTACAGGTAGTACAACTCAGTACAGGCACTACAGTCCAGTACAGTTCAGTATAGTTTCAGTCAAGCTCAGTGCAGGTGTAGACTTATCACTGTGTAGTTTCATTTCATCGCTTTCCTTGATTAGTCACTCAGTGCATATCACTGACCCCGTTAGATATTGTTTCCCTTGGTATATCTGTGTGTTCAGTCATAGGTACTGGAGCTGATGGTGGAGAGAGAGCTGGTTGGAGTTTTGATATCAGTAGTATCGTTTGATGTATTTTCATACTGTAGTTGCATCTCCATTTGTCTTGTTTTCAGTATGCATTCAAGGATTCAGACTCCGTGTCAATCAGTATTAAAAGTGTTTAATAAACGGTTTCATGATCGTTGCTTTTATGCTTTTTTTAGTAGTGTGGGTGGAGTTTTGGTCTAGTTTTGAACCTGAATGGGATCTTTCGGTTGAACTAGTGGTTCGACCGGGACTCCTAGGGTTTGGTTCCAAAGTTACATCGAGCTTGCAGGTATATGATGGATAGAGGACGACAAGACGATTCCAACAAGACCAAGCAGAGCTCAATCTCGGACGAAAAAACATCACTATTCGGAACATTGGGCATAACTACTTGCTTGGGTGTCCGATTAACACAAAGTCAACGGAGTTGGAAAGCTCGTTTGATTTCCTACCTCTTTTTTGTTTATGATTTTGCCTAATTCTCTGTGGATTATGCTCATTTTTCGGTTTGGATTGATGGAGTGTTTGGAAAGTTTGAATTGTGATCAAATTTGGTCAAATGGATGGTTTTGTGCTAATTTGAACATTGCAATTGCTAGTTTAGAATGATGGTGCAAATTTGAATGTCTAGCTTTGCTAATGTGATGCTGATTGAACAAGAATTATATGGATTGTTGAATTCTTGTTGTATGAACTTGAAATTGCATCTTTCTGGCTTGAATGTGAATGTTATGCCTAGGGCTGTGATAGGTACTTTAGATAAATCCAATTGTTGAATTGATGATTGTTATTATGCTCGTTACTTCTAATACTACTAGTCCATTGAGCTCAAAAATTTATAACACTTGAATGATGCATACTTTGTTCATTTGATGCTTTGCATACACTCTTTATGCTCATTCCTGTTCATTAGACTTGGTACACCTTTGTGATGATTACTTTGTGGCAACTAATGCTGAATGAGTTAAGATGGTTTGGTTCTATAGCTTTTTCTCACCCTTGTCTTACTCATTTGTAGATTATAGGATTCTCGTGTTTACGATTGCAAGTTAGTCTTGGTTGAGAATAACTAGTTATCTTCTTCATTGGTTATACCGATCTTTTGCATTTTGCCTCTCCCATATCTACTTGTGCACATTCTTGCATACCCTTGCACTAGTAGATTGGATTCTTGTTGAGAAGGTTCCTCGATGGTCTTGGGGTTTCTTCTTTTCTTTTGACTTGACCATTATTAGTGTTTGTTTCTATGTTTCTTTTGTTTTTGTCCTTGTCTTTTGTGAAACTCCAGGTGCTCGATCCTGATCCATCATCGTCATCCGGCTTCAATCCTCACCACTGTTTGGTACCCCTATTCCTCTTATCTCTTTTCACATTAAGGACAATGTGTTGTGCAAGTGTGGTGGGGATTTTGTTAATACTATTTGGGTATGGGATCCTGCGTTGCGTATTTTGCTTATGCTGATTTTGAGTTGTTCTTGCTTTTGAAATGCCCTCTTGAACATGAAAATTATGGTTAATGGTGAAAGGATTTATGCTTAGTGGTTTTGGTTCTTTCGATGAATGCCATGTATGCTAAGATCTCGTTTGTAAACCACCAGCCGTGTCACTCGAAACTAGTGTATAAGGGACCCCTAAATATGATGCACATGGATTAGTCACTTCCGATTTCTTGTTCTAGATTGCAATAGGGTGTGTTTGTAGCCATCCCCATCAAATATTCCTAAGTTGATACGAAGGTAAAATAGGCGGAATGAGTCTGAATGAGGTTTCTAGAATAAAATATCGTGGGGTTTGGGTATAACCTAAACACATATGGCGACCCTCGAGGGCCACCTTCTTCCCAACATTTATGAGGCTTGGGGCATGAGTTGGAGACTAGTTTACCTCCGAGTCTAGCCAGGGTTGTGTGACCATCCCTGTTTGGAAAAAATAGCAATATGGAAAAAAGTAAAAAAGTGAAAAGTGAAAGAAAAGAAAAAAGAAGATGAAAAGCATAGAAAAGCAAGTGAAAGCAAGTTTTATATAGTAGATTATAGCGAGTAGTATAGTCAAGCAAGCAAATTAGAGAAGTATGCTAGCATTGCTTGAGTGCTGTGATTTGTATGAAAAACTTGTTGCAATGCACCTTCCCCCTCAGGTTCGGAAGAGAAAGCCCGGCCTGGACGAGCCGTCAGTTTTTTACTTCCCTGTTAGCTAGGTGGCATAAGTGTTTGGGCGGTTATGGACACACTCCAATGGTTAGAAACTGAGTCATGTGCATCATATATAGTAGTCTGTCTTCCACTAGTCTAGAAGACTTGGTGTTATGGTTAAGTTTTTGGTTTGGTGTTTGACTAATACTACTTGGTATCATGGTACGACGTGAGACCATATGTTTTGCTTTCCGTTCACCATATTTCGAGTTCTTTGTGAGAGTGTGAGTATATTTGTTTGAGCACAAGAAATGTTCAAGTGTGGGGGGATTTGATAGCACGATTATTGGTAGCCATTTTGACCCCATCTAGACTCATTTTTTTACTCAGTTTGACCGACTTTTGACTCCGTTCTGTGATTGGTTGGAAGAAACAAGGGTTTTGTGTTATGTTTTCTCGAATGGACTATTTCGGTCCGTTAGACTTTTTTCTCAATGTTTCATTGAGCTTGCAGGTATTCGATGGATAGAGGACGATGAGATGATTCAAACGAGATCATACGGAGCTCAATCAGAGGTGAGGACAAGGGAGATACGAGCAATCGAAGACAAAATTCTCAGGCTGGAAATGAGGCCACACGGTGTGTGGAGGCTGCAGACAGGGGTTTTAAGGTCAAAATTGAGGAGAGAGGCATCATAACTTCACCTATATCCATTTATTCATCTCACCTATGATTTCCCATCTTCTCCCACCATTTTAAAGCCCCTAGATGGGTAGATTGAGGAGAAATTGAAGTCCTTGAAGCTAGCTTGGATTGGGTGGAGCTTAGAGTCAAGATTGAGGATCAAGGAAGCATCACCTTCAGGCCTTCTACTTAGATGTCAAGAATGGTGTTTGTAACCTCTCTTTCTCCTTTGAGTTTTGCCATTGTAGGCTAGTTTGTGTTGTTGCTAGACTAGAGATGATGTTTTTGCGAAGATGATCCCTCATGATGAGGGTTGGATAAAGTTAGATGCTAATTATGGTTATGGATATTTCTTCGATTATGGTGTTTTCAACCTATCTTGTGTCATGGCTTGATTTAGGTCAAGGGAACACTCTCTTTTGCTTAATTATGATTGAATTGAGTTAGATTTTTAATCCAAGATTAAAGCAAGGTGTGTGTGGCCCAACCTCACCCCAATTCAACCTTTAGTGTGAGGATTTCCTTAGTGACATTTCATCGAACACTTAGACCGCATTTCGTTAATCACTTAGGTAGTGATAAAATTGAGTGATTGAGATGTTTGGGGTGTCATATGGTGACTAGCAACCATTTCTTGGTGTTTGTGGTTTCTTTAAGTCTTTCTAAGCACCTAGGAATTTCATCAAACACCTTGTCAATTGACTTGATCACTTATGAATTGGTAGTGGTAATCCATTGCAAGAGCTTATCTTGGAGTCCTTCAAATACCTGGAGGAGAATGAATGTCATAGTCGGTTTCCATTATGTCCAACTCTTCTTATGAATGGTATTTGAGCATCGAGTAGTCTTGAAACCTAAAAACATTGATAAACGCTTTTTACGCGCCTCAAAATAATCCGGTTAATAAATTAACCGGAGTAGAATCTCCTTAGGGTCACTTTAAGTATCTTTCCTCAAAGTTGTGAAAAGTATCAATTTAAGAAACAACAAGTGTGCTTTAGGTGCCATGAGAACCATTCGAACAATTAAAATGAAAAATGAAAATTGCTTTAAAAGTAAAGGTTGCAAGATTGCACGAATATGGTTTTGACAATCAGGGATGAAACTGCTTAGATTTCGAATCTCCCTAGGAAATTCAAATTCAGAAATGAAAGACAAATTTCACAATTTAAGAAAAACAAGATAAATCCACTAAACTGTCGTAATTATTTTCTAATCAAATCATGCCCTTTCGGGTCCGCTAATTTGCTACCTATCCAGTATCCTAGTTTCCTCTTTTGAGACAAAGATTTGAAACCCGCTAGGCAATTAATCGAATAAGAATTGCTCACACGACAGACTAGTTTATTCGCTCCCGAATGAGGGTTAATATCTAACCTAGTTGTTTGATTTCTGCGTTCTAGATATGCAAGCTCTCACGAGTCGAAGAAAAATCTAACAAGAATTCATTCAAGTTGATCAGGCATGAACAAATCGAAAACAAAATCAAACGTATGCTGAAATTCCTCCAACTCGCATAAATTGACAAAAATCGTCAAATCATTCATTCATAGGAATTAATCCAGGGTTCATCTAATCTAAGCAAGAGAAGTTTAGCTTCTCATAATCTCGAGGGAAAAAATTTAGGAGGAAGACATTGATTCTAGGTTTACACAAAGAATTAGGAAAAACCTAATTTCGTGATCTTCCCGAGAACTCGATTCGCCGTCTTGATTACTTTACCGATTCCGAGCTCCTTGAAGTTGCCTTGAAGTTGCTCTTAAATCTCTCACTATTTCTCTCCATTTCGTCCCTTGAAGTCTTTCCTCGAATCCACTAAAGCTAGCAATGTATGGATGAACGATATGCTATCTCAATTATTCATGTTATAATGGCTTAGCGATTTCGTATGATAGTGTTAGATCACTCTCATGCCTCTAAGGATCTATTCTGGTCGACCGTAGACTCCTCTCTTGAGCTGATCTACACCCAAGCAAAACGCACTAAAGGTGTTCGATGAAATTCCACAATGATAAATGATGCAAAAAACCTAAATGATTCGCTCCTCTCTCGAACTAACGAATAATCTAGAATTCTTCCTTAGCGACTTATTAATTTATGTTCCTCTGGGACACACAAATCAATGAAGATGATTCAATTAAGGCGATCAAACGAAATTGAATAAAAAATATTAGGTTTAGCAAGAACACATCATAAGTATGAATAACCTCGATAACAAATCAAAGGGTTAAAACCCCATCATCCATACAAAAGATAAGCTAAAGTTTCATCTCATCCATGAAGTGTATAAGAAAGGAAAATAACCTGGGAAGAAAACATCTTTCGTCGAGAAATCTCCATCTTGTCGTCGATCTTCGATCCGTCTCCAATCGTTGATGTTCTTTTGCTTCAATCAATCTTTGGAACTGTATCTCTCTCTAAAAATCTCAAAAATCTGTCTAGAATAAGGTATAATTCGTCAAAAGGGATCTCCTGAGTATTTCTATGATGTCTTCCAAATATGAAAAGGATTGGGCTGAAAAGGATTAGGCTGAAGACAATACATGCTTTGTATTGTCAAGACACGGCGTGTGTTGCTAATACACGACGTGTATTGATAACAAACAGGGGTGTGTTGTAATTCAAAACTCCCGGGTGGCACAACACATGCACGTGTGTTACCAACACACGGCGCGTGTTATCAAAACACGGCGTGTGTTGCTATTACACGGCGCGTGTTAGCCCTCTGTCAGCAATGTTCATCTCATTGATTTTTGAAAATTCTGAAACGCGCTTTGGGTCATCCTTTGATGTCGTATGACACTAGAAACGCACAAAAACCATGGAAAACAAAATCACATGGCCCCAAGGAGCCAAGGGTAACAAAATACCCATGAAACACACCAAATACGATCAAAGTGAGACATCCAAGCATCCAAAAACGTCGTTTAAAGTGGGAATAATTGTGCTAATAATCAAGCTCATCAAATCGCGCCACACTTAATTGTTTCTTTGTCCTTAAGCAAATATACTAATCACACTCTAAAAATAACTCTACTATGGTGTCCTCAAGGAATCCCTAAGGTTAGTATAAGATAGACTCATGCATATGATACAAATGACTCAACACCTAACCATCGGAGTGTATCCATATCCTCCCAAACACTTACAGCTTCGAATTTTCAGCGGAAGTAATAGACCGACGATTCGTCCTGGCCGACATTTCTCTTCTGTCATGAGGGAGGAGGTGCTTCAATTTTTAAAAGCACTCAAATAATGCTAGCACCTCCATATAATTTTGAGTTGTTTTCTTGACTATCTAGCACTACATATCACTGGAAACAAAGCTCGAATGCTAAAACGTTGAATCTTTTCTTTCTTTGCTTTTCTTTCTTTATTGCTTTTTTATAGCAGCTTTTTCTCAATGGGAGAATAATCACAACTTTAGCCGGACTCGGAAGTAACCAGTATCCGGCCCACACCCCAAGCCTAAAAAAGGTTGGGAAGCCGGCAGACCTCTAAGGTCGCCCTACATGTTTCAGTTGTAATAAACCCCCCCCCCCCCCCACGACATTATTTAAATAGAAACCTCATTCGGACTCCTCCCGCCTGTTTTAGCTTTGTAAAAATCTAGAAAAATTCATTTGGGGTAGATACAACATACACTCTACTGGAATATAGAACAAGACAGTACAAGGTGGCAATCCATATGTATCATATACATAAGTCTCTAGTAAACTAACTTCAGGTAAAAGGGCAGGTGGTTCGAAATTGAGATATTAGCATCCAAGACATCCACAAATAGAATGAGAACACTAATCATGCATCCAAAGAAATCTACAAAGTAAGCTCGAAAAGGATTTTTAAAAGGTAAGAACAATAATTAAGCACAAATGATCACATGTTAAGTACCCCAAAATTTAGAAGCGCCCTAATCCCCCCACACTTAAACAATCAAGTGAGATACGACCAGAAAATATGGTACTAACGTGGAGATTGTGATAGTGAGCACATGTAGAGCTTGACCAAGGACCAAGGCTCTATTAGAACGTCAAGTGAGATCGAGACTTCCTCTAGGTATGAATAGAGTTCACTAGCCAAAGAGACACAAAAGAGGAAAAGGAAGAAAAGCTACTGCCAATCCGTTACATCAATCCAAACAAACAAAAATAAAAACACAGACCCACATAAGTTCAACAATGAGACACAGGAAAGAAAACTAAAATATAACCACAAGTCCTGGATAAAAAACTGAAGTCCAAAAGATAGAAAGGTGACTACCACAACACCACTTCATAATGCTTTAGCTAAATCAAGGTAGATATAGATCGAAATAGGAAAAATGAGGAACCAAAAGCACCTAAGTTCATGGCATGCTAGATAAGCATCCTCATCAACATTACAACGTCTTAAGATTTCATTTGGCAAACACAATTCACCCTACAAGACCTAATTAATAAAAAAACCCCTAACATAAGGGTAGGCGATCACCAAAGAGAGTTGGGGTCCATTTGATGTCGCTTTGGAGTGTTATTTCTTAATTTCAAGTACATGAGTACATCGAGGCATTAATCGGAGTGATACGACATGCATGGGTGATCTAAGACAAGAAATGAGAAGCATTTTGACATCTTCAAGGAGTGTGGATCTTGACTTGGTTGGAAAAGGTTGCGGGTTCGTATTTTGGACATATCTCCTATCTCAAAGTATGATTGATGCAAGGCCTGCGGCATTGGAAAGCTCATCCAATTTACTGCAACTTTTGTTAAGGAAGTTTGCCACAATATGAACCAAAAATTGTCACACTATGCGCCTAAGTTTAGGCACATTGTGTGATAGTTTGGGCACCTGCACTCTGGACGTTCGATACACTATGCGCCTAAACCATATTACACCATGTGCCTGAAACATACCAGTTAAGGCCCATAGTGTGACGGTTGACATCAAAAAGGATTTTTGTTCCTACTTAAAGGCATTTCTCCCTCATTCAAAAGACATACATTTTTGGATGAAAATTAGAGAGAAGTTCAGAGACTTTGGAGCGATTGGAAGGCATCAACTTTATGGAGCTTAAATCGGAAAACATAATCAAGATTGACGGATCGATTACTTCGATGGTTCTCGGCAAACTTACGTTTTTCAAATTTCTTCTTGTAAACCTAATTTTAATGTGTTTTTTTGTTTCTTTGAAGTTACGAGAAACTAAACTCCTCGTGCTTAGATTAGATGAATCTTAGGTAATTCATTATGATTAGATGATTGTTTGACTTTAACGATTTATGCAAGTTGGGTGGATTTTGATTATGTTTAATTTTGTTTTCATTCTTATTCTTGCTTGGCCGTCTCGAATAGAACCTTGCTAGATTTTTCTTCGTCCCGAAAGAGCTTGCGTATCTAGAATATCGAAATTAACCAACTAGGTTATACATTACCCTCATTCAGGAACGAATAAACTAGTCCGTCGTGTGAGCCATTCTCGTTTATTTTGTAGCCTAGCGGAATTCAAATCTTTGTCTCGAAAGAGCGGACTGGGATAGTAGATAGGTACCAGATTAGTGGACCCGAAATGGCGAGATTTGATTAGAGAAGAAATGCGACAATGAACTGAATCTATCTTGTTTTGCCTAAATCATTGAATTTGTCTGTCATTTGTGAATTTGGATAGCCTAGAAGGATTCAAAGTCTAAGCCGTTTTCTCCCATTTGGTTCAAACCTTATATCATGCAATCTTGTGTTATTTTCCATATCATTTGCATTATTAGAATAATTGATAGTCTTAGAAATTCGTTGAACCTACACCACAAAACCTATTTAATCGATTAGCACTTTTCATAACTTTCAGTAAACACCACATTAAGACCCTTGGGAAATTAAACTCTAGTTTGTTTGTCAAATAGGTTTATTTTGAGACGAGTAAAAACCGTACATCAAATTGGCACTATTGCGGGGACATCTTTATTGTGATTGAAAGGAGTTTGTTTAGTGTTAATAATTCACTCATTGTATATTGCCTCTTTTTAATGTTTTCTTTTGCCAATTTCACCTTGGTAGTTCTGCTTGAGTGTGATGATGCAAGATTTCAGAGGATACAACCAACGGTAGAGTCACAAAGAGCATCAACCATCACTATCTTGGTATGAGAATCCTTGTTCCATTGCAATCTACCAGAAGTCTACATGGAGTCCTACATATAACTATCACTATCAACCTCCTCTATGTTATGAAGAGCTATCATCACTAAAGTAGCATATTCAAGAAATGACCGTTAAAAGCATGTTGGAGTGTAAGGATATACTTGCTGCTCAAGAAGAGATGATGAAGGGAATGGATGATAGAGAGGAGATTATTTCAAGGATGGAGCTAGCCACCAACACCCCCCTTGACAAGGATTTTGAGTTCGACGACGATGAGGAAATTCATGACGTACTCACTATTACAATACGCATGGTGGTTATATAGGTAGACGATGAACCCATCCTTGAAGATAATGTAGCCGATCATGATTGAAAGCTAGAAAAGCCTCAATGAGATAGGAATGATTTCCCTTTTTTCTTCTTGGAGGATGAAGGTGAAGATCTAGAAGATACACCAATCATTACAGAAGTTCACGTTATATGTGATGGTGAACTTGGAAAATGCGAATGGGATGGATCTACTTCAAGATTTTGGGATCACGATGAAGATATGTGGAAACAAGTCATTGAGGAAATTCAAGCTGCTTGTGATAAAGAACTAGAAGAATCTAAAGAAGATGACAATGAATACCTCATCAATGCATTGTAGAAGGATGAAGCTCATGTTCATAATAGGCGACAAACGACATAAAGTGCTCCGCCAACGAGGACATCATTTAGATTATTTTGGTTCTACCAAAGAAAACAGAGGTTCTTCAAAACTCCTAATCAGTCATGAAGTTCTTGTGCCAGAAAACTGATAACAAGCAGTTACACTTCAAATTTGAAGAGATCACAAAAGAGGAACCACTCATGCTCAACTCAGAAGACCTTTCAAGTGGCATAAGTAACTTCGAGAAGATTGATGTTATTTATAGTGAAACACATTTCTACCTCTTCCCTCCTCAAGCATATAAATTCAAAATGAGAAGGTCATTCTGGGGTGACAAACAATTTTCGAGCAAATTTCTCTGGTTATTCCATCATCTGCTTCAACTTCTTCTCATCACTCAACTTTTTACCATAAAGAACCCGATGGCATTCAAGGAGGTACTTAGTTGGATAGCATAACCATCCAAGTATCGTCTAGCTCAAAGACATTAAAGAAAGGGCACTTCTTGGGAGCCATCCCATGCCTAGAGTCATTTTAATTATTCAATTTTCGAGTCGGTCTACATATTTTAGATTTCATCATTCACCTTATGAATTTTTCTTTCTTTATTTTTGGATCTAAAATCCATTTTATTATGTGTGGGACTTGGACACTTGTCCTAGCCCCTTTTGGCTTTTATTTGTAGTTTTGTGTGTTTGAATATTTTTCAGGAGTTAATGCCGCCGATGAGCTTGGACTTCATGGATCATGCCCTATGCAACTTTTTCATTTCGTTCAGTGAGGACATTGCCCAAACTATATATGGGGTGGGTTTTACATAGGATGCATGTCAATAGTCTTTTGGGTCGTTTTCTTTACATGTTGAGTCCTAAAATCAAGCTTGTTGGAACCATCTTTGAATCAGTTACTTGTCATGCTTAGAAAACTTTCATGTGATTCTAGATTTGATAGTAGTTTAGGTCTATGATCAAAGTCTATTGATTCTTTCTTTAGAGTTACTTTGATGTGTTAAAGTAGCACGTACTCTCCAACTTGACGTGACAGGGCATACATGTAATCGAATTACCATCTAGATAGACAATATGAGGCCTAAAGTGTGGGAATCATTCATGAAACCACTGCTCCATACACTGCACAACAGAATGGTGTGGTTGAGAGGAAGAATCATACTCTGAAGGAGATGGCAAATTCAATGTTATCATATTGAATGTGTATTGATGATTGGATTTTATTCGTTATCAAAATAATCCAGTTAAGGAATTAACTGAGTCAAATTTTCCTAAGGTCTCAATGTCGTGACTACTCAAAGTTATGTAAAGTGCTAATCGATTAAACGGATTTGTGGTTTAGGTGCCACGAGAATCAATCAATCAAAAAGAAAAATGAAATTTCTATAAACTTAAAGGTTGAAAGACTACACGCTATGGGGGTTGAACCAAACTGGATAAAATTGCTTAGACTTTGACTCCTCCTAGGCTATCGAAATTCACCAATGACAGACAAATTCCATGATTTAAACAAACAAGACATATTTAATTCATCATCGCAGTTCTTCTTTAATCAAATCACGCCCTTTCAGGTATGCTAATCTGCTAGCTATCTAGTATCCCAATCCGCCCTTTCGAGACAAAGATCTGAAATCCACTAGGCAGCAAAATAAATGAAAACTGCTCACACGATGGACTAGTTTACTCACTCCTAGATGATGGTTAACGCCTAAGCTAGTTGATTAATTTTAGTATTCAAGATATGCAAGCTGTTTTGGGATGAAAAAAAATCTAACAAAGTTCTATTCAAGACGGCATAGCAAGAATAAGAACGGAAAAAAAATTAAACATAAACCAAAATCCATCCAACTCGCATAAATCGTCAAAGTCGAACAATCATCCGTTCCTAAGCAATTACCTAGGGTTCATCTAATCTATGAACAGGGAGTTTAGCTACTCATAATCATGAAGAAAAACTAAAAATCAAAGAAGGAAGACATTGAAATTAGGTTTACAAGAAGAAATCTGAAAAACCTATTTTCCCTGTTCCCGCCGAAGAACTTGATTCGCCGATCTTGATTATCTCTTCTGATCTAAGCTCATTGAAGTCCACGCCTTATGATTGCTCTGAAGTCTCTGAAATATCCTCTGATTTTCGTCCAAAAAGGTCTCCTCCCCAAAGAATGAAAGACCCGTCTTTAAATAGGAAAAAAGTTCCTTGTTGGGCAACAAGTTTGACTTTGACAATTACGCTGATCTGCTGTCGACGGTTTTAGCCCAAAATCTCGATAGTTCTAGCCAAAGTTAATAGGCATTCGAACAAGATTTTCAATGCCGCAAGGCTTGCATCAATCAGACTTCGGAGCAAGGACTTATACCCAAAATACTGAGTATAGGGCAGAGATTGACGAAATTTTCAGAATGGATTGTCTACTTTGCCGCTATGGATGTCTCAATCTTGCCGCTATGCACAAAGCGGCAAATTTGACAGATCCATAGCGGAAATCTTGACATAACTCCCTAATAAAAGTTGTAGTAAATTGAACGAGCTTTCGATAGCCTATGGCCTTGCTTCAATCGGACTTTCCAAAATACGAAACTTTGACGTTTTTCGACCAAGTCGAGATCCAGGCTACCTGAAATCTATCAAAAACACTCCAAAACGACATCAAATGGACCCTAACCGGGTGCAAGACACTAAATCGAGATAAAAAGCTTAAGATGCATAAAACATTATAAACTTCTACCTAAGGCAATACAATTATGCATGAAATGTTGCTTAAATGAGGATGATGAACACGGCAAATCGAGTGTCATCATGTATCTGATTTAAGGATCCAAAATGGAACTAGGATCTCAATACTTGTACTGCTACAATATTGATGATGACCCTATTACGTTTGAAGAGGCTACGAGGTCGCAAGATGCTGCCTTTTGAAAAGAAGGAGTTGATGAAGAGAAGGAATCTATCTTGGGAAATAAAACTTGGATATTGACAGATTCCCCATTGGGATGTAACCCATGAGGAAGCAAGTGGATCTTCAAGAAGAAGATTAAAGTGAATGGTTCCATCGATAATTTTAAAGCTCGGTTAGTGATTCATGGTTTTAAACAACGCCATGGGTTTGATTACTTTCATACCTATGCTCCGGTGGCTCGAATCTTGACTATTAGGTTGTTAATAGCTCTTGCATCTATTCATGACCTAGTGATATATCAAATGGATGTCAAGAAAACATTCTTGAATGGAGATCCAATGAGAAGGTGCACATGAAATGACTGTAAGGTTTTGTTATGTCTAGGAATGAGCATAAGGTTTTAAATGTTTATATGGGCTTAAACAAGCACCAAAAAAGTAGCATCAGAAGTTTGATGATGTTTTCTTATTTAGTGAATTCCGTTTAAATTAGGCACACAAGTGTGTACAAAATTTAATGAATTAGGTAAAGGAGTCATCATTTGTTTGTATGTGGATGACATGCTTATATTTGGTATTGATCAAGAGAAAGTTAGCAACACTAAGGAGTTTTTATCATCAAATTTTCCCATGAAAGACATGGGGGAGGCAGATGTGATTATTGGGATTAGAATCAATCAAAACGGGAAGGAAATTTCGTTGAATCAATGACACTGCATTGAGAAGATGCTTACGAAGTTTAATAGTAAGGGATGTCTTGAGTTGAGAAGTCTGTTTCACCCTAGTGTGAGATTGGTGCCCAACACACGGATGGCTATTTCTCAACTCGAATACTAACAGATGCAAGGTTGCTTGATGTATGTAATGACAAGCACGAAGCCTGACATTGCTTATGCGGTTGGAAAACTGAGTAGGTATACAAGCAATCCCAGGACTCATCACTAGCATGCGATTAGGCGAGTGTTTGGTTACCTTAAAAGAACCTTGGATTTTGTTTTACGTATACAGGGTACCCATCAGTTATAGAAGGGTACTCATATGCTAGTTTGATATCCAATATAGAGGATCACACCTCTACTACTGGATGAGTATTCTTATGCGGGAAGGAGCAATTTTGTGGGTTTTCGAGAAGCAAACTTGCATCACTATATCAACTATGGAATCTAAATCCATAGCATTGGAGGCTGCAGGTAAGGAGATAGAATGACTAAGAAACTTTGTCTATGAGATTCCATTATGGCCGAGACCTATCTCACTGATTACTATCTTGTGTGATAATAATGCTACATTGACTAGGACTTATAGCCAAGTAATGTATAATGAAAAATCTCGTCATTAATTAGGGGTGAGACGTAATGCAATCCATAAACAGATCACTCACAAGACGATTACTGTGCAATATGTTCAGTCTGAACAAAATATAACTTGATCAATTGACAAAAGGGATTTGTGGGTTTAGTCATCGGGCCCATAATGCATCCTTCCCCTTGAATAGTTTGTAATAGAGGAGATTGGGGTGGGGGCATAACAAAAGTACCATTTGTCTACAACATAAAAAAAAACTTTAAAATGTTATTAATAATATTGATGGTATGATGATGACATGTATGGCTCTTCCTCAGCCCTCAATCTCTTTTAACATTTGTATTTGCAATTGCAGGAGACAGGAAAGCCAGGAGTGAGTGATGGGTCACAAGTTCCTTCCCCGTCCGGGTACTTAGCTTTGCATTCATCTTTGCACCGTCCCCGTCCGTGTTTGCAACCCCATTGGTCAAAACACACACCATCTGTTTCTCCGCCCTTCATCATCTTCTCTCCATCTTTTATTATTATTATTCAGAACAAGATATATATTAGTTTACAAACTAATTAATATATTAAAAAATTAACTACGTACACACGGCCACCAAGAAAAAAGAAGAAGAAATTAAATGATCACCAAGTACTACTTACCTACGGCTACGGAGGTGAAGACCATCAGAGTGAGAAACACCACAACGCACAAAAATGTAACAGGCCTGGTCATCTTCTTCTTCTTCAGTCGAGAGTATGCTAATTTTTGTTTATGTTGTTGTTTGCCTTTGCTACCTATTTTATATACAATACGTACCTACCAACTTTTTTGAATCGTAACTGAAACTAATAATAAATCAGTAGTCTTCTTTGTAATGTCAACAAGCAGAAGCCGTTTCGTGTAACAAATGTTCAGTCAACGAATTAATGTGATTCGGAAAAATGGCATGCATGCAGACATGCAGTTACACATGGCCAAACTTTGTTTTGCGTCTCTAACTTCTCTATTTATTCCGATGATGAGTAATTGTTGGATTTGACAACAAAATCAATCCATCTGCGAGGTGATTATTTGGACAACTCACACCCTATTTGTTTATTGACGGTACACAGATGGATATATGTGGATTTTGACTGGTGATGAGTGGGTTTGAATGGTTAGAAATTTAGCATCAATTCTGTTAAAATAATGAAATAAGATGGTTCAACTGTTCGATCAGGAGATTTCTAGCAACAACACTTTGAGGTTTGACTAATAATGAGATCTTGAATCAAGATAGAATCTTTGCAGTACTTTCAAAAAAGAGTATTTCCACCCTACAAACTTGGATATAAGGAAATCCATTTCGAGGATAAGACTGTCTACACTTGAGTTCTTAGACTTTAGAAATTAGAGTAACTTAGAATTTCGTAGGTTAGGATAGATGTCTATTTTTTGTGGGTTCTCCCTTGAAAACTACTTTCTTTCTATAGACAAAGGGACCTGGGGAGAAGGGGTACGAACCCAGACACCAAGAGGCACCAAAAAGTCTATGGATAGAATTGAGGGTGGTTAGAAGTAACTACCTTGAAGTCTAGCGAGTTTTGAGGGAAAACAACTCAGTTTGAGTTTGAATTTCACAAAGAGGTCTTCATCAATTCGTCCTAGGTCAAGGGGTAACCAACACAACCACCTAGCTCCCTGCCAACACCATAGCTCAGTTCACATCGCAACTAGTGACTCTGGCATTGAGCTCAAAGTGAACTTGATCAGTTGGAGTGTCAGTCCCTAGCACCAGTTAGCTCACAGAGAAGCTGATGCTAGCTAGTTCCAGCTTGCCATGAGCTAAGGTGAGGTTCCCCGTGAGTCCACGCATCCGTACCAATACTGACATTGCACTAAGGCCAAGTCCAAGGTGTTTCCATCACACCAAGGTCAAGTCCAAGATGCATATTTCTAACATTCCTTCCCCATTTTAGTGTAGTTTATGAATCCAATAAAATAACAATAAATATCCATATTAAAACTCTTGCATCAACGTAAATGTCACAAAGATTAAATTTTCATCTAGTAAATTACCCATTCTAAAATACTCGAATATATGGTTGTCAGTAAGGATTGAACCTGTCTACTCATTTGTGTATATGAAGATAACATACACAACAGTATATCCTATCTATTCTAAGATATCCTAACACTATTGACCGTCTTGTGTTTCAATCCTTTAGTGGGAGAGACGAGGGATAATGTTGAGTAGTTGGTGGCCACCCTGATGCCACCACTAGAGCCATGTCTAAAATTTCGTGGAACTGTAGAGGGGCTGGGCTCCCTCTAATAGGTAAATACTTAAGGCAAATGTGTCATAAGTTCCGCCTGTCGGTGCTTTTTCTCATGGAGAAGAAACAGCCACACAACGTTGTAGAGGAGAAGAAAACCATCAAAATTTTACCAATAGATATTATGTTGACCCTATTGGCTTGGGGGAGGTCTCATACTATGGTGGCTGGCTGATCTCCAAATTCGGAATTAAGTAGTAGTAGTAGTATTAATCAGATAGATTTTTTCATTACTTAATGTGTAGGTTCCTGATGACGTTCGATTCACTGCATTCATCACCCTCATTTAACCAACATTTCATGCATAAGTGTATAGCTTTGGAAAACAAGTTTAGGATGTTTTGCGCATTTCTATCTTCTATCTCGATTTAGTGTTTGATGACGCTGGATTTGTCACATATATCTTCCTCATTTAAGTGATATTTTATGCATAATTGTATTATTTTAGGGAGAAGTTTAGAATGTTTTCTGGATTTTAAACTTTTATCTCGATTTAGTGTCACGGACCCGGTCGGGGTCCATTTGATATAATTTTTTAGTGTTTTTATATATTTCAAGTACATGCCGACATTGAGGCATTAATCAGAGTGATACGACATGCATGGATGATCTAGGACAAGCAATAAGAAGCACTTTGACATCTTCAAGGAACTTGGATCTCGACTTGGTCAGAAAACGTCACAGTTTCATATTTTGGATATATCTCCTAGCTCAAAATTCAAATTAAAGCAAGACCGCGTCATTGGAAATCTAGTTCGTTTCTATAAATATGACCAAAAGTGCTCTATATGTATGACCAAAAGTGAGTTGCATCTTTGGTCCACTTATGGCGCACTATTGGTCATCCGATTGACTTATCCCCCTACCTTTTTCTCTTATGCTCTGAAGGTCTCTCAGCTTTCATCAACAAGAAGGTACGAGAGAAATTGATTCATGGTTTTAAAATCTGCAATAGAGCTCCCATCATTTCTCATCTTCTCTTCGCAGATGATTTTATTCTCTTCGCTAGAGCAAACAATCAGGAAGGAAGAAAGCTGCTGGAAATCCTTTTACAGTATGAGAAAGAATCAGGTCAGAAGGTGAATTTCTCGAAATCGGAGGCCTACTTCAGTACTAATGTTGCTGCTTCTCGTCGAGCTGATATTTGTTGGTGTTGGATATTATGTTACTTGGACTTAAAGTAACATGATTGGATGTTACTTGAACTTAAAGTAACATTATTCAATCTTACTTGGATCAAAAGTAACATTGAGAGATTTAGTAACTTTGGTTGCTTAAACTCGGTTTTGGTTGTTTATAACATTATGTTGTAATGTTGTAGGTTTGACTACTTGATAAGTAGCTCAATGAAGCTTGAATAAGCATGGAGGAGGAACTTGATTACTTGGTACTAGCTCAACAAAGCTAGAATTAAATCAAAGTTAGGTCAAAGCAGCTAGAAACATCTCACGGTAGCTAGAGTTAGCTCATGATGGCTTAAAGTACCTTAGTGTAGCTCAAAGCTATGTGATAGTAGCTTTATAATTATTCATTTAAGCTATGAGTAGCTCATGGTGACTTAAGTATTTTTATTATAATGGCCAAACAACACCTTTTCCTTCCCTTTTTGTTTGGATGGACACACCCCTTCAGGAAGGAGTGAATATGGACGACCATCCTAGTATAAATAGGGGTGGCGTGGTTTGGTGAAAGGGGACACCAATGCTATATGCATTCTCAACACATGAAGGCACTTTGGTCATAAAAGTGATGGAGTACTCTTTCTCCAAAGGTTCTCAAAGTTTTACTCTTATCTCTTGAGCCTAAGAATAAGAGTGGTGATGGTATTATCCTCAGGAGAGATTTTGTGTAACCCAAGGCTTATAAGCGTCAAAATACTCTTTTCGGAGAGTGGTATCCACGATTCTGTCATGATCCAAGATCCCCCTAAGTTCTCTGGAACATTATTGTGCAAGAAGTTCTCAACTTGGGTATTCTAAAGAAATGATTCCTAAGGTTGTAGGGATTTAAGTAGTCCTTGTGACTCCCCTACTTCCTGGGAACACAAACAATTTTGTGTTCTGTCAACATGGTTTCGTTTCTAGGAAAGCAACCACCTTTCTGATACCCATTGTTTAGTAAAATCTCCAACAATCGAAAAGAGTATTTGTTCCTACAACTTTATTGAGTTCTAGGAAGGGATATTATAAGGGTGAAAGGAAGAGTATAGACCTAAGCAGGAGCTTTCCTTGTTAAATCTTGAAGTCTCTTTCAAAAATAGAAATCCTCTGGAAATAAAATATATTGTGATTTATTTGATGAATGGGATGAGGTTTCTTTTTGAAACAAAGGATGAATACTTCTGGAAAACAAGAAGACAAACGAGATTTATTGTATTCAAGTTCATCAAGTATGGAAAATAAGTTGATGGAAAAAGTGTGTTACTTTTTGAAAAATCCTAACAGACTTAAGGATGATTAAAAACATATAACTTTTGGATGTTTTTTTGGATAGCAAGTATGGTTGCTGTGAAAAGATGTACTAAGAAAATTTGTATGTGTAATATTCTTAGAGGATTAATAATATTGATGTCTCGGAACATTCGGTTTATATACAACTAATAGTGGGATGTTTGACTAGCATGGAAGTCGAAATTATTTGAAGGTACAGATAGATACCTTTGAGACACAATGAGACAAGTGCTAGGAGATAGTTTCTCCATGAGAGTTAATGGAGGAGGAAGATGAAAACTTACATCACAAGTTGGCATAATGAGACAAGTGCTATAAGATGACATGTAGCTTTTTCATGAGAGTTCATGGGGAAGGCAGATATAGTTATAACATCACAAGTTCAACAATGATGTTGAAGATTGTAGTGATATTAGTCATGTCATGTAATGATAGAATGACTAAGGCTTGATCTACAAGTTTTTCTTGAGTTAATTTCACAAAAGGTTTTTCATACTTTGATTATGGTTATGGTTAACGTATGAAGACGAGTTATGATAACCAGGCGTTTGGCATAACATGGTTAATGAGTTGACTCGTGAGGTGAAATAAACTTGGATTGTTAAAGGTTAACTTTGGTTATGGTTTAGTAACTAAAGTGTGTAAATGAGTCATTACACCAAGACGTGAGTTTAACGTAAGGGTGGGTAGACTCGTGAAGAAAGTAAATGAGTTTTTACATTAAGATGTTGGTTTAAACGTAAGGATGGATAGACTCATGAAGATGGAATAATCTTGGAGTTTTTCACTATTAATGAATCACTTGACGGAGTGATATATCAGGGACTTGGTTCATAAGTCAAATGATGGGGATGGTTTAAAGTCCAAATTAAATTCCTAATCGTGGGACACCGAATTCCACTCTAATACAATGTTAGAGGCTAAATTCAATGTGGAAAGCTCATTCTTAGAATTTGGAGAACAAGTTTGTCTCATCCCAAGGTATGTGCTCAGAACGTGTAAGAGAGAGAGGTTGAAGTGTTAACTTCTTAATTGATTCCTTGAGAAAGTGTGATGCATGTACACGATGAAGGAATTAACCTATGCGAGCATGAAGTGTAGCCGCTTCAAGAAATTTGGACTTGGTTTCGTGTACGCTCGCGAGAAGGATTGGGACACAAGGCGGTTAATAGTGTCAAGGATAACTTTGAGAAATTGAAAGCTCATGTGTACATTATCTTTAAGTACTCAAATGAGTAGACGGGTTCAATTCTTAGTGACACCCCTATATTCGATATTTTGGAATGTGTAGTGTACTAGATGAAAATTCAATCTTTGTGACATTTTCATTGTTGCGTGAGTTATTGAATTGAAAGATTCAAAACCAGTATTTTAGTGGACTCGGAGACTTCACTAAAATGGTGGAGGAATGTTGGATATTATGTTACTTGGACTTAAAGTAACATGACTGGATGTTACTTAGACTTAAAGTAACATGATTGGATGTTACTTAGAGTTAAAGTAACATGATTGGATATTACTTGGACTTAAAGTAACATGATTGGATATTACTTGGACTTAAAGTAACATGGTTCAATTTTACTTGGATCAAAAGTAACATTGGGAGATTTAGTAACTTTAGTTGTTTAAACTCAATTTTGGCTGTTTATAACATTATATCGTAATGTTGCGGGTTTGACTACTTGATAAGTAGCTCAATAAAGCTTGAATAATCATGAAGGAGAAACTTGATTACTGATACTAGCTCAACAAAGCTAGAATTAAATCAAAGTTAGCTCAAAGCAGTTAGAAACATCTCACGGTAGCTAGAGTTAGGTCATGATGGCTTAACGCACCTAAGTGTAGCTAAAAGCTATGTTATAGTAGCTTTATGATTATTAATTTAAGCTATGAGTAGCTCATGGTGACTTAAGGATTGTTATTACAATAATTAAGTAGCTCTAATTAGGTTTGAGAAGCTTATGATTATGTACGAGTAGTAGCAACACATACCTTGTGGTAGTGATGGCTCTACCTCAGCTAATCATGGCTTAACTCATGATTATCCAAGCTAACTCTAGTTAAAATTAGCTGAAAACACATTGAGCTAAGTTGTAAATGAGTTAGGAGAGTGTCACTAAATAATACCAAGCTCAGGTTGAGCTCAAAAGGTAGTGACACAGTTTCGGGAGATAAAGTGAGCTAGTGAGAAGTGTAGGTGGAAGTCGGTCTTCCCAGCTGATGTGGCGCCATTTTCACTCCTATTTGAGTTCAAATTTGAGTGGATAAGGACGTTTATATCCCTATAGTTCGTTACCCTACTTTTCTCTCCAAAAAGGTAGTTATCTTTTGATTTGAACCAAAAGACACCATCCAAAATGGTCAAACAACACCTTTTTCTCTTCCTTTTTGTTTTGATGCACACACCCCTTCATGAAGGAGTGAATATGGACAACCACCCTAGTATAAATAGGGGTGGAGTGGTTTGGAGAAAGGGGACAAGAATGCTATATGCATTCTCCATACACCACACAAAGCATTCAACACATGAAGGCACTTTGGTCATAAAAGTGATGGAGTAATATTTCTCCAAAGGTTCTCAAGGTTTTACTCTTATCTCTTGAGCCTAAGAATAAGAGTGGTGATGGTATTATCCTCGGGAGAGATTTCGTGTAACCCAAGACTTATAAGGGTCGAAATACTCTTTTCGAAAAGTGGTATCCTTGATTCTGTCACGATCCAAGATCCCCCTAAGTTTTCTGGAACATTGTTGTGAACGAAGTTCTCAACTTGGGTATTTCAAAGAAATGATTCCTAATGTTGTAGCGATTTAAGTAGTCCTTGTCACTCCCCTACTTCCTAGGAACACAAACGATATTGTGTTCTGTCAATAAGGTTTCGTTTCTAGGAAAGCAACCACCTTTCTAATATCCATTGTTGAGTAAAATCTCCATCAGCAGGCTATTGGGAATTAAGGTAGTTGACAACCTAGGCAAATATTTGGGGTTTGCCTACGTTGATTGGAAGGTCAAAAACTTATGTTTAATTATCTGAATGAGGGGCAGGGAAAAGCTAACGAATTGGAAAATAATTTGTTATCAGTTGCTGGAAAAGAGGTTCTTATTAAGAGTATCGCACATGCTCAAACTACATACGCCATGTCTATTTTTAGGGTGCCGGAGGGAACCATTGATGATATTCATAGTCTCATTGCTAATTATTGGTGGGGGAGAAAGGTAACGAGAACTGAATACATTGGAAGAGATGAGAGAAACTATGCAAGAACAAGGAGGAGAGAGGTATGGGCTTTAGAGATCTTCGTATTTTTAATCAAGCTTTGCTCGCAAAGAAATTGTGGAATCTTCATACAAGACCAAACTTCTTGGTTGCTAAGTTGTTTAAAGCTAAGTACTATCCTAGATGTTCTATCATGGATGCGAAGCTTGGGTGGAGGCCTAGCTATATATGGAGAAGCTTAATGAGTTCTCAGGACTTGTTGAATTATGGTTATAGGTGGAAAATCGGCTCTGGTGAAAATGTTCAAATTTGGGGAGAGAAATGGGTTCCGGGGTTGGATAACCACCAAGTTTTCTCTTACTTCCCATTTATGAATTGGGATGCGAAAGTTTCTTGCTTGATGGATCAAGTCTCTAGGACATGGAAGAGTGATCTCTTTGAGTTAATTTTCATCCCTGAGGAGCGAAAGGCCATACTTGCGATCCTTCTCTCCACTACATTAACCATGACGTTTTATGTTGGACTGGTACTGAAGATGGTGTGTATTCTGTCAAGTCAGGCTATCACCGGCAGTTTAGGAGGAAAGCTGATCTCACCGAGGCAGTTCAGGAGAACTCATGAGGTGCAGCTGATGAGGTCTTTGGATGAAAACGGTTATGGAGCTTGAATGTCCCAGGTAAGCTAAAGATTTTCCTCTGGAAAGTGTGTCATAACATCCTCCCTGTTGGTGACAAGTTGTGTAAGAGAGTTCGTAATCTTAGCGATGAATGTCCAAGCTGCGGTATGTCTGAGACTGTCATACACTGTCTTTCTGAATGTGGTTGGGCCTCAAGAATTTGGAATAAAACTCACATTGCTCATTTTTTTTCGACTTTCAAAGGCGAAACTTACAAAAGATGGATTCAGAGAGTGCTAAAAGCAGGAAGTGATGATGAGTTGGGTAAATTTGTTGCTCTCCTTTGGTTCTTTTGGAAGGAGAGGAACAATTTTGTTTTTAATAATTTCTTGTTGCAGGAGTGGGAGGTGTTCCCCAAAGCCGATAACTTCATCCAGGATTTCCTCGAAGTTCAAGGAAAGGATTCCATTAAGAATGCAAGGAATATCCGTCAAAAATGTAGGTGGATTAAGGCCCCCATTGAAGTACTAGAACTCAATACTAATGTTGGTTAAACAACAACGGGGGTAATGGTCTCAGATGTATTATGAGAGACTGGAACAGATCAGTTGTGTTTGCTGCCACAAGAATTGAGAACGTTTGCTGGGACGCAAGCATTGTGGAGGGTAAAGCGATTCAATTTGGATTGCAAAAGGCGCATGATTTGAGGATTAGCCCGTTAATTGTCGAGTCTGATTGTAAGAAGATCGTTGATCTACTAAAGAAGAATGCTCGATGTAGAACAGAAATTGGAAGTTTTTGCAGGGACATCCAAGCTCTAAATGATTGAGTGGATATTCAAGAATGGAGTTTTGCTCACAGGAAAGCAAATAAAGCTGCCCATGTTCTTGTTCATTTCAGTTTTGCAAAGGGTAACGAGGGGATGTGGACTGATTTATATCCTAGTGAACTTGCTGCTATTGTTGCCTCTGAGGCAGAGGATACTTGATTCGCTATGAATGAAAGCTGCTTTCAAAAAATATATATATAAACCAATTGGCGAAATTTAAATAAAGTGGTGAATTAAAATGGATATTGCCATAGCAAAAATTCTGGTGTTGTCGTAGGAGGATTTCTGCACCAATACACCATAGAGAGAGTCCAGATCCTTTTATATTATTCAAATTTTTATATTTAATTGTTAATTGATATAATTACCAAAAGACTTCCAGTGTCGTCAACCCAAATGAAACAAACACCAAACATCATGTAAATATCTTATTGATTAAACAAAGACGTAATGTGGCCAAATTAATTGAAATAAAATGGTGTAAAGTAATTTAATTAGATCGGGCAATGATACGAGCAAAAACATTGTCTAGGAGGACCCACACAAACTCCGACTCCTCCATAGAGAACCCTGCATTGGTCCCTGCAAGTGTTATCTCCGACGGTGCCGTGAGCGCATTCAAATGTCGCCGTGCAATCACCTGCCGCCGCCATCTTCACCCCACCTTTTATATATACCATAAGTAAATAAAATCTGATTCGTCATAAATAAATATAATTGAATATAAAATTAACAGGTGGGTTATGATCTTTTACTATAAAATAGTAAACAAACAATTATGTAACATTGAAAGAATTAGAGTAATACCATACCTAAGGAGGTAAAGAGGAAAAGGACCAGAAAGAAGCTGCACAGCGCCGAAAACTTGGCCATTATATCGTCTTCTTAGTGAACTACTGTCTCTAAACTCTGGTTAGTTGTTCTGTAAACTCTTTTCATTTTCGTATTTATAGAGATGAAAAATGGGACAGCTTGAAAAGGGAAATTAAAATAAGGTATGTTAAAAATCACTGTATGGTAGTAAAAGATAACAAATCAATAAGACTAATTAGCAGAAGAGGAAATGAAATCAGTCTAAAGATTTTATTTATTTTTAGGGTAATTTTACGTAAATCGTAATATTTTACTGCCCTTTTAACGGTAAAAGTAGGTACTATATATTATGCATGTACTAATACTAATAGAATAGAATAGAATAGAATAGAAATAGAAGGTGTCGATTTCACGACACGAGTTTCCTTCAGATTCAAGGAAGGAAATCCATTTATGGGTGTCAAGGAAATTTGTGTTATGGGATTAGCTGGAAACGCGATGAGAAGAGAGAAAGATTACTCTCGCCTTATTTCTTGCACTTCTCATCACCCAGCTTTCATTCCATTCCTCATCTTCTGTGTCTGATGCACTATCACCTACTGCTCCTTCCTTTGCTGTGTTACCTTCATCTTGATTGCTCTGATTTGTTAGGTATAATAAGTTATTGAATAAAACGTTTATGGGTGTTTATTTTTCCGGAGTTACAAAATCGGCCAAATGGGTGTCTTATTTGTACTATGTAAAAGTCATAAATATAATAAAAAAAGTTAACACTAAAAATTAATACTTCATATTTGTAAATAATTAATATTTCAACCCATATTATTTACAACAAACAAAAAAATGTTTTCTATTCTTAAAATGTTAAAATGATCCACCATTACCATCACAACCTAATATGTGAGTATAAAAAACAAGGCAAAGTATTCACATGAAATTATAAAGAAGGCACACTGTTAATATACAGTATTAGCAACGTGTAAGGTTGGAAATGCAATATCTAAATATGATTTGGATTGAGAATTAAATTATTTTGGGGCAGAAAAACTTGATTTATTTAAATAATTTAATGATTGGTCTTTCACGTCAAGAAATTAGAGTTAGAATCTCAATCAACTTTTTCGATTTCCATGCAATAACAAATTTGATGTTTGTTGAGGATATCTCCTAATTCTTATTTCTCAAGTTCTTCATGATGAGTCGAAGGGGATTGAAGTCTTCCCTTGCCTATAAATAAGGAAGCTTGAGAGAAGGCAGAGATATACAACTAAAACATGAAATTAACATAGAAAGCTGAGAAGAGGATTATGGTTACCTTGGTGTAACACCCTCCTACTAACATGTTTGTTTTAATAATAAAACAGTGGAGCAATAATAAGGGTGCTATATATATATATATCATTTAATTATTTTGAACTTATTCAATTAATTCCTTCCTCATAATCTAGGATTGTGCTTATACGTACCCATATAATTAATCCGTCAACACATACATTGCTCACAATGTCATATATGACTTATTTATTTTTACACGGTACAATACATTATACCAAAAGTCCAGAAGGACATATATACATATAGAACAGGAGTCTCGAGCTTCACAGGCTCGGACTGGAGTACATATACTTGCCCTTATGGCGTTTACATAACCATATCTCACACTATACTAGTACACAACCACTCATAACATATGCAGATGATGAGAGTAAAAGTCTCAAACGAGTTTTAAAACACAAAACGAGGATCAAGACACAATCTTCAACATCTACTTGGCATCGTCACCATGATGGCCGACCTCGGAGCTCAATAATGATACCATTTTGCAGATTTGCTGTGTGTGAACCAGTAAAGCCTATCGCTGAAATGGAAAGTAAGGGTCAGTGCTATCACTGAGTGAAGATCTCTGCCCTAGTCACTCTAAGGTACAATTAATCATATAGAAAGTATATAGCATATAATACATATGGCTAATTTATAATCTAATTCATATCCATATTTTATTTGGGATCCTGGCTCACATATGCTGACAATCCACGTAGAGTTAGTGGCACTACAATGGCCCACGTAGAGTTAGTGTGGCGCTTACCAAAGCCAATGGCAATAGTTAGTTGTGGCGCTTACCAAGGCCCACCGCGTAACAGAAGTGCAATAAGCACAATCGCCAGCATACGAGCCCTAACTAGGTGATCAATCAATTACCAGATTTATTCAATAATTAGTAATAGCTACTGCTCATATTAATACATATATTAAATCATATATATCAGCAAAGTAACAGAACATGTATCATATTAAGTAATAAATATGGTAAAGAAGCATATATAGTCTTAAGATTAAACGGACATTACCTTATCATGCATATAGCCTTTAATAATAATAAACTCATAATGGAACATCTAACCCGGTCGGATACGCAGGAGACCCTCACCAGAAATAATCCTTGAGAATACCGATATACGCTTCCGAGTCGAAACCCTTATTCCCCACTGATCTTGGAGCATGAACTGTGTATACTACTACCCACTATAACTTCTTCCCAAACCCCCTGCTTCTTTCTGTATTCCTATGTGTGCTCCTTATTTTGCCAAATAGGCACATGCCAATTTATACTGCTCACAAATGGAGAATGCTACTGCTAAAGATTTCCTTTACAACCATCCAAAAGGACCAGGACACCATGCATTGTTTGTCTTTATTCTAATGATTCTATCACTTCCCTAGCCAACTCACGTGGAGAGATATGGTACTTCTCCTCTTAAGACCACACTTTTGTCCATAATCAATTTTTTCATCATCCCTAAGAACCTGGACACTTCCTCCATCTCAAGAAATGGAATGTCTTAATTCATGCATTGGTGAGTTTTCCCTCTTAAATTTGAAACGGGGCACATAATGCATGTGATAGTCATATGTACATATATGATTGGCTACTATAACCTGGACCACCACTTGTACCATATTAATTTGGTTGTTGTTTCTTTACGATCGGGCCAGAATGTTACACTTGGAAAGCTTTCTTGAGCTAATACATCAATAATTGAGGAATCGCTTCAAAGCCAGTTAGGGTTGGCAATGGGGCGGATCGGGGATGGGTATATACCCTTCGATCCCCGTCCGTTTATACTAGCAGATTTCCCCGACCCCATCCCCGGTAGGTAAACGGGGAGGAATTGTCTTCCATCACCGTTGAACGATGGATTCGGGTGAACCACGGAGCCCCGTTATCCGTAAAAAAATTAAGAAAAAACACAATTAAGTTAAAATTAATATTGAAATACATCAAGTTCATTGAATCATAAGAACATAATCCTTAATCCGCAAAATCAACAAATAATAAGACAGGGAACATCATAGCAAGCCTTCAAGGCTGTAACCCACCACCCAAAACCCAGAAATCTAATTAGAATTCGGCAATGATAAAAAACAAGAACACCAAAGGCAGAAAGCCTACATCCACGATCCATTATTTACACTAAACTTAACTCTAAAATAAAAAATAACAAGCAGTCTCTAGTCCAAGTGTCCAGCATCCCAACTGTAATACTGCATCAACCATCATACATTCATCGTAATATCATATTCACTACATGTATAGAAGAAAGAAACAACAATCGTTGTTAAGGGTCAACTTATGAGGAAATAGTGATATGAGCAAATAATATGAAAGAATGAATGTAATATATTTTGTTTATCTTTCTCTTAATCGTTCAAGTCTCAATCATCCAGAGAGAATGGCGATCTCATCATCACAAGTTCTGCAACTTCAATGACAATATTTTTGTTGAGTTAGGGAGTTGTTATTTCTAAACTAAATTGAAAATGAAGTTGTAACAATTAAAAACTTACCAAATTTTCATCTTCAACACTTGAATCCTGAATTGATGGAGTATAGTGAATACTCCTTCCATAGCCTGCTCGACACCTTCAAATTCTGCTGAAAATCATTACACTGTTAAATTGAGTAACAGTGGAACAAATTCATATTGTACATAGAGTTATGCAGTGAGTTAGTTACCTTTTAGTAGGTTCTCCATGATTCAGCTACGGGCACACATCATTGCCTCAACAGTAGAGTAGTGCAACCTGCTTCGATGAGGGTCTAACAACCTCACACCAGAGCTAGAAGTAGACTCAGAAGCTAGTGATGTTATTGGTATAGCCAAAAAATTCCTAACAATTGCTTGCAAAGTGGGATACTTAAGGCCATTCATTTGCCACCACATTAACAAATCAAAGTTCCCCAATTTTTTATCTCGAGTAATAAGGTCCTCAACAAGATAGAGGTCCAGTTCAGTAGTAACAATAGTTGTTCTGCTCTTTTTCCTCTAACTACCATAGAGCCCGAAATTAGAAATAGTTGTAGAACCAGATGCATTACCAGTACTAGTAGATACGTTTGCATATCCAGCTTGCTTCTCAGCCTTTGCTTGGTAATCACATATCAAGCTACAAATCTTTTTCTTAATGTTTGTAGTAACTAAATCAGTATCATCAGCGTCAAATTTAGCAGCATAAAACTCGATGACAGCCAACTTAATTCTAGGATCTAGAACAACTGAAATTGTAAGAGCCAAATGTATATCGTCCCAATATTTTGTAAATTTCAACCACATGTTTTGAGCCATAGCAGAAATCACTGGATTAGAATCAGCACACCAATCAATCAATTACAGTCGCAGATCACACATCTTTGGAAAAAACAAATTAGCTATAGGATACTTATTACCAGAAAATAGTTTAGTCATGTCCTTGAATATTTCAAGCTTCTGATTGACAATAGTAGCAAAATCACACTGCTCATTGCTAGGGATTGTGGTGTACTGACAATCCCTCTGCCTTAAACAAAAAAAAACATCTTTATAAGTGATAGCAACTTTAACATTTCATAAGTAGAATTCCACCTTGTTGGACAATCTAGTACAAGTTTAATCTCAGTAGTAACAGTAGTTGTTCTGCTTCACAGTTTCAAAGAATGTATGGACTATATTAGGTGTAAAAGACTAGTACAAAACACTCTCCCTAATCAAATGTATGTCATCCTTGATTACATCCAAACCATCCCTCATGATTAAGTTAATAATATGGGTAGAACACCTCATGTAAACCAGACTACCATCCAACAACAAATCATTCAAAACAAGTTTATGTTTCAATAGGGAAATCATGGAATCATTGGTGGTGCAGTTGTCCAGAGTGATTGAGAACAACTTCCCATCAACATTCCAATCCAAAAGACACCGAAAAAGTATGTTTGCCAACCTAGCACTGGTATGCGGGGCAGGGACATACAGAAATCTGAACATTATGCTTCTATGTTTCCATGTATTGTCAACAAAATGGTTAGTGACTGCCATATAACCTCTCTTCTCATTTGTGGCAGTCCACAAATCAGTAGTCACTGCAATTCTTCCAAGATTACCATCAAGAACCTTCTGATAAAGAACCCTTTCAACCCCATACATAACAAAAATTTCCTTTTTCATAATATTTCTACAAGGCACCCTAAACTGAGGTTTCAAAGAACAACATAACTATTTCTTAAAGGATACTCATGGACCAAAATCATTGAACACAACTCTTTCTTAACAACATCAGGGTTGAATTGAGTAGCAGACAATTGAGGTTTTCCAGTTGGAGCATAATTAGGCCCTATGATTTTTTTAGTACCATCATGTATCTTTTTATGCATACATGTTGTCCTTATATGATTCCTCGGATGAGAGGTTCCATTACTAGTATCACCATGAAGTAATTTTCGACAATACTTACACCTAACTTTCATAACCCCATTCATCTTAATCTGAATAAAGTGAGGCCAGACATCAAATGTCAATTTATGTTCAACTATAAGTTCTTCAAATTTTCATTTTTATTAACCCAGTTTCCATTACCATTAGCATTAGGAAAGTTACCATCAGGACCAACTTGTTCAAGATGGTCAGTTGGAGTAGGTTGAACAGTTGCAGCATTAAAAATATGCTCAGGTGCAACCTCCATCTGAAACTGATACTAGAGAAGGTGTTTCTATTGTCCAGAAGCTGAGATGATGAGAAATATTGTATGAATGATAGAAAAAAGAAACCAACATCAGAATAGTCGGGACAGTCGGGGTCTCGTGTTGCATGTCGTTTTCTGCCTCGATTTGGCGAGATAATAGGCTTCGATTGGTTAATTAAGAGTATAAAGATGATGAAACTACCATAATCGATAAACAAACAGCATGGATTGGGAGATTTTATTGGGGAATCTGCAAGATCACCGACACCACGAGAGCGACGTCGATCGATTTTCCATGGAGAATTGATTGCAAGCATTTTTGGAAGGGGAAGTAGCGGAGTTCCCAAACCCTACAGATTACACCTTATATACCCTAATCTTAATACTACATCGTTTTACTATCGGGGCGGGGTCGGGGCTGATTTCAACAGCTCCGTCACCGTCCGTCAACCATTCAAAACGGGTAACAGATTTATCCGGAACCGAGGAAAGCCCGTCAACGCCGGTTTAAACCTAGTTTGACCGGACGGTTTTCGATCAAATATCCATAAACCGGTTCAAAAATGCCAAACTTAAACCTAATGACTTATTTACCATGATCATAATTAAGTTTTATTACTTCTTTATTACATCTGTAATCCAATTTTCTTCTCTCCAGTATTTTCTGAATTTCAACCTCAATTTTGTAATTATTTGTTTAGTTTCTTTAACAGTCATAATTAATTATTTGTTTCTGCTAACTTGTAAGACTTTACCAACAAGAAAGGTGAATAGCTTTCTTATAAAATCATATAAGAAATCAAAATAATCATTTATTATGATTAAATAGAATTGTGTGAGAGATGGTAAAATGGTAAAATGGTAATTTGAAATTGCAGACATCTACGTCTTTAACGTTAGAGGGCCTTCGAGATTGACTCAATGGTAAATAATAAAAAATAACAAAGGTGAATGGTTGTGATTCAATAAACTTTTAAGTGAATACTAGAAGTAATTCGCGCTATATCGTGAGAAGAGTTGGCATAATCCACATTTTAAATCCTTGTCTTATTTTATTTATTCATTGAAGTTGCATACCTCTTTAGTGTTTTAATGGTTAGGACACTTTTAATAGTAATTACATTTAATTAAAAAGATCTAATTGTTGTGATTTTAAAAATTAATGGGGTGCCAGTTTGTACTTAATCTAATTAAAATGGGGAAGTTGGAAACAAAAAGATATACTATCCCTAAATCGTGGTGTTTCCAAATTTACCTACGTATGTTTGTTTTCTCTATGCAAAAAAACTTTCCCCAAATCACAGTAACTGACGCGTTTTCCTTGCCAAGCGGCGTCGACCTTGCACTCCTGCTTAAAAAAAGTAGCAGCAGCCCGCCGACGCTCATCTCTCACTATCGCCCGCCGTTGTCGATTATGCCGCCCATACCTGCCGCACCTCCCTTGAATCACACAGACTCGTTCCGGGAACCAATAGCCGCCTAGCAATAGAACGGAGGCGGCAAACTCCTTCTCTCCGTCAAACTGGACCTGTATCGGTGAGAGGAGACAACATGCAACAGTCTGATTCAAGGGCAAAGGTAAGATCAGGTTCTCCTAATTACCGATTCACATGGTTTCGTACTTGTTTGTCCATAAATCTTTATATCATCAAACTCTTTCTGATTTCTTTCCTGAAAGTTGAACTTAATTTATTCCTCCATACCAATTACAAATCTTTTGCCATCACCCAGCCGTAGAAGAAACTACCGAAGCCGACATAAAAAGGAGGTCAGATGTCAAAGGAGGATGGAGGCCGACCCAAAAGAGAAAATAAAATTATAAAAGTGACTGAATTAGTTGAATGTTTTTGAAAAAATCCCCACTTCATTCTTCTTAAACGAACCATAGGTCGTGCAAGTGTCCAATTGGAGGTACAGTCATCACAAGCGAAGCTGTATGGATCGCAGGTCCTTGTATACAAGAACCTCAATCATTTCTCTCCTGTCCACAGACAAACGGCAATGGGATCAACGACATAAGGTAGCCAATTTAAATGTAAATTCAAAAACCGTAAAATCTAGCTATTAGGACAACATGTCCTTATTAGAATCACCACATCGTAGTACTGTGACTATCTTGATCTTTCAGCTACTTATACTGACCGCCCACCTTTGGTTGGCCGGCTGTGGGTTATAGAGATACTCCTGAACCGAATTCTCGTAGTGACATGTGTGCTTTCGCCAATATCCATGGGAGATAGGGCCTCCACCGACCGGGTGAGCACCGCTGTCATCATGGAGCATTGCATCGAAGTTGCATCTCCCCTTATATTCATGTGTACATGACCCATAGTATGATCCGAGTATTATGTGTTTGATTTAATGAGTGATATATAACTATGCATAACAATGTACCATTTATTCGCTTGTAATGAACTTGTATGCTCGTTAGTGAAAACGATCCTATTATTATGTGTTTGTTGTTTTCTAAATTTCATATCTCAACTTTTTTATCTTACAGACAAAATAAGTTAATATCTCAACCTTTTACCTAACAAATAAAATAGTTAATTTTGTAGAGATGAAACCTTTTTGTAATGAAACTTGTTGCACACAAATTTGATTTGGGATTCAAAATTGAGTCATGGGACAATCACCGAGTCTTTGAATTGAAATTCTACGGATTGCCTTCACATACCTGTTGCATCTATGTCTCATTGATTACCATACCTTGAGTCACACACTTAGATAGTGCAAATGGACATGGTAGAAGATAGTTGTTCTGCGTCATTATTACAAAATTGAACAAAACTCCTTTGTTTGAATATATAGAGCAATCCGTTTTCTTTGTTTTAACAAGACCAATAGAGGCATCAACATATCATTTGGACAATTAAGATTACGATGCCTTAATTCTTCGTCTACAGTGTCGGAACCAATTTCACCATATATAGTTCAACCACCGAAGGTTAAACAAGCGCCGAAAATTAAATCATAAATCATCTTCGAGAAATTCCCCACCTAATCGCAGCAATCAGAGATGGATGACGATTACGATTACCTCTTCAAGGTGGTGTTGATCGGTGACACCGGCATCGGGAAATCTAATCTTCTCTCTAGGTTCACCAGAAACGAGTTTAGCCTCGAGTCCAAATCCACGATAGGCGTGGAATTCCTCCGGTAAACTCCACCGTTAACCGCGTCGATGCCGGTGATGAGACCATTGGAGGGCCAAATTTTAAGATCTTGAATGGAAGATAACAAATGAAAAGGAATGAAAAAAATCGGATAAATGCTATCCGATGTGGAGAAGGAAGGTGAAGAAAATAGGATGGACGATATCAGATGAAGATCTACACCAAAAAAATCAGATGAAGATGTGGAATTTCGGTTCAGATGCCAGGAAAATCATATGAAAGGAATGGTGAAGAAGCTTTTTTTCACAACATCGAATGGAAGAAGATAAAAGGGAGGAAGGTGAAGGAACAATCGAGGATGACGATCGATATTGTCTTTCTAAAACTAACTATCACTTAACTTAACGGGTTTAGTGGGACACATTCGTAAAAGTATTAATGACCAAACTGTGCATTGTTTACATTATAAGTGCTAATAAACGGTCTTATATTAAATTAATTAAAATCCAATCAATTAAAACATATTATATATAGGTCGGAATATCAATATATCCAAAAAATTCCTTAAAATAACGTTAAACAAATTCAGCCGCACAAAAGAGTCCTTACATATAAATTAAAAACAAATTCAGAGCCTCTGATATAGGAAAGAAGAAGGGAAACCGAAGTCTATTATTTGACTTAGACTTCTTCAGTCGTCACCGCCGTTGCTAAATTATTGTCGCCGGCACATGCATCGTATGAAAACAGTTGGACGGCACATGCAACGGGACAAGGCGTGTCTTTATATATCAAGCTAAATCGAAGGAATTTTTAACGAGGTACATAATTAATTAATTGTATGATCGCTTATTCATTTAATTTTTATTTATAGATCGTTAACGGGCTACAATCGTATTGGACATCTTGGAAACCGTCAAATGTTTGATTCCAAACAGCTCTCGAGAAATATATGATGTTGCGTACAAACAAGTAATCAACGGATTGCTATTTGTATTGTTTATTTAATTTAAATGAAAACAATCAATAGCACGATAAAGCTACTACTACGTACCATGGCTAGGAAGAGAATCTTTGTTTTTCTGAATGTTTGACTTTTTAGGTCAAATGAAATTTATGTTCTGGGTTAGGTTGTAGTTAACAGCTTGCAAGTATGGAATAAAAGAACCGCGTCAAATTTATGTATGTGAGTGGTGCTTGCATGTTGTACTTTTGCTAGTAGTAGATATTTTATTAAAGGTGATGTTGAGCTCATTTTTGTGCATTTGATGGAGGATCTATCATCTGCTTCCATTTCATACTGTTTGTTGTTCATAAGGAACAATTGCTATTACGAAAAGTTTATATAACAAAATTTTCATTTTCATTTTACATTGAAAAAGAAATAATTAAATAATATTTTATTTCCTATAAAAAATTATTATGATTACATGGGACACAAAGAGAAAATATGGCCTATGTTGTTTCATTTTTTAAAAATGAGTTGTGTACAATATTAACCTCCTAAACAATACCTGTACAATAGCTAACTTTGCTAAAAAAAATAGGAAAAGATAGAAATCTATGGTTGCCGGTAATTGTATGACTAACGGTTTTTAAGTTTAAATTTTAATCAATGGCTTTAAATTCTTAAATCAATTTTAATGGTTGTATTAAATCAACTTTATCTTCCTTTGAGTTGATGCAAATCACGGTAGAAGATGCCTTTTTTAATGTACACTTAACACGAAAGGATACAATTTTAAACTTTGATTAATTTATTAGAGTAATTATCGACCCGTTGGCGATTTACTTTTAACTATTTAAATTGGCCCGTTGACCGATTTATTTTTAATTAGTTTTCAAATTACATGATGTTTTAAAATCTGTATTCTCAATTTTAAAACATTAATGAATAAAATTTAGGAATTACTTATATCCAAAAGATAATTTTTCAATAATTGAAAGACAGGTAGGGATTCTAAAGATAAGAGAAAGATGTGCAAATTAAATATAATAATATGATACAAAATTAAGGTTGTAGATGACTCCATAGATAACTATTCTATAATATTTTAAAAAATGAAATTTTCTAAATTATATATTATTTGCTTGGTACTATTGTGGATGTACTCTCGCGTTTTATAATAATTCGAGTTGAGTTATAATTTTTGAGAGCACACCGCAAACATTAAATTATGATGCATGGTATAATTTTTTATAATAAAACTATTTTTCTGTTAATGTAGCATTTAGATCTGATAATCTTATACAACACCATAAAAGTTATTAAATTCATTCAACATGGTTAATGATTAATTCTAATGGAAGAAGATAAAATTGGAAAACTATTAGACTCAATAATAGTAGAACAAATTGAGATTGTAAACTAAGTTATACAGCGGAACAATCAAGTTTTTATGTTGCATGTCTTTTTTGCCTCGATTTAGCGGGATACTAGGCTTCGTTTGGTTAATTAAGAAGATAAGGATGATTAATATATCATAATAGATGTAAAAACAACCTAAATTGATTGATTTTCGTGAGAAAATTGATCACGAAACATTTTTAAAAGGGAGAATTAGGGTTTCCCAAACCCTACCAATGCTTATATACTAGATGTTGTGTCGTTTTAATATTGGGCGGGACGGAGGCATGAACTCCGTCACAGTAGTCAACCGATACAAATAATGGATTTTTCCGAAACTGTCAAAAGTCCGTCAATGCCTAAAAACTGATTTGACCGGATGGTTTTCGGTCGGATACCCGAAAACCGGTTTCAAAATGCCAAGCCTAAGACAGTAGTCGGTGGAGAGAATAATATAAAAGCAAAACCACCCGTAGAAATGGAGGAGCGGCCGAAAACGACAAACCGTGACGGAGAGAGAAATTACAACAGAGACAACGAATAACAGATAGGAAAAAAGAAGAAGGCGGAGCGAAAAATCCCACGGTGGAGTATGACAATAATGGCGTTTCTCTCTTCTCCGCCTCCGCAGAAAGGCATTGTCGTCACCGTTCCATTTCTTGTCCTCGCCGCCTCCTTTGTCGCTCTCACTCTCTTCTTCCTCGCCACTTCCATCTCCCCTCCTTGCTCCTGCTCCCTTCCTCCTCCGGCCCCCTTCCCATCATCATCATCATCATCCTCCGCCGACAGGTCGGTAGTGGAGAGGGTGTCGGCGACAGCAGATGATGTTAACTGGGTGAAAGATCAGATCGTAAGGAATGGTTTACGTATGCAGGACAATATTCTGCGCAAAGGGATTAATCCTCGCACTCGGGCTCACCAGCTCCAAGATCTCATCCAGTAAGATTCCCGTTCCTTTATCGGCTCCGGTGCTTAATTAATTCTTCATTTACCTGTGTTTATGTTGTTTTCTTTTTTCTCAGTTTTTCATCATTATTTACGGTATTTTTGTGGCTTCAAGTGAGAACATCTTTCGGTAGATGTAAATTTGTGGTTTTGGGGTTTGGAAACGAGAATAATGAGCCTTCATATGGCTTTCTGTTGGGTTATGCTTTACCTTCTGCAGTTCATTGTAAGGATGATCAGTCATCCATTGAACTTATGGATTCGAAATATCAGCTGAAATGTTGGAACTTGGTTTGGTTTTGAGAAACAATGATACGTTTTTGCTCTGTACGCAACCTTGATTTGGCAGTCTAGATTTTATGACAGCGTTATGGTTCTTTCCACTGATACATTACTTGCTATTAGAGGTTTCTTCTCCTTTTTGACAAATGTTTTGAAGTTTGCGTGTATAGTAAGATAAGCATATTGATGCCACCATTGCCGATTAATGCCTGTCTGTGAAGGGGTAAGTCTGTTCTTTAACAAAAGCTTGAATGCACTGTACAGGTACAAGGGCATCTCACACTACGGAGGAGTCGATTCCGACAACCACACGGCTCTCCCCTGTCCCGGTGAACTCCTGGTGGAAGAACACCATAGCAATTATGGAGAGCCATGGGCAGGCGGGAGGGATGTTTTCGAATTCCTTGCCGAGGCCTCTAACCTGTCACCAAACTCCCAGGTTCTTGAGATCGGCTGTGGCACCTTGCGCGTGGGCCTGCATTTCATCCGTTACCTTAGTTCAGGACGCTTCCATTGTCTCGAGAGGGACGAGCTTTCCCTAATGGCCGCTTTGAGATACGAGCTTCCATCTCAGGGTCTTCTTCACAAGCGGCCAGTGATTGTCCGTGGAGATGACATGGATTTTACTAGGTTCGGACCTGGTGTTTCATACGATTTGATATATGCTAGCGCTGTGTTTCTCCACATGCCGGATAGACTTGTCTGGAAAGGACTTGGAAGGTTAGCCAGTAAGTTGAATCCTGACACGGGGAGAATATTTGTGTCACACAATATAAAGTTCTGTACCAGATTGGGAGGTGAAGAATGTACCAAGAAGTTGAGTGATATGGGACTTGAATATATTGGCAAGCGTACACACGACAGTTTGCTTTTCAATCACTATGAGATCTGGTTCGAGTTCAGACGGTCCAAAAATCAAGGAAGACGCTGAAGAGATTGTCCCTTGTCGTATTCTTTGAAATGTGCCTCCTCCGCATCATGTCGATTGTTTGATGTGTAGTCAAGATTATGCTGTTGTATATAAGTTAGAAAGGGAAATCCATAACCATGTTGCTGATCTTGATAGGTAGCCCGTTTACTACTGGAAATGACTGGGAGACGCCTCTTCTGTATTTATCAGGAATTTGTTTGCAAAAAAAGAGAGGAAGTCTGCAGTCAAATTATGTAATGTAATAGCTACTCTGTTTTTGTAATTCTAGCAGCAAAATATTCTTTCAACCTTGAAATCTATGATGTTGTATTCTATCTCCTCAAGTTCGATATATAATTTAACTGTTCTGGATTCCAAGCTATGTTAACTAATCATCATAGTTTTTATCCAATTGGTGTTTTCTTTCTGTCCAGGCTTCAAAAATGCTCAAAAAGGAATATGGCCATGTGATTGGTGTCAGAAAATGAGAGCCACAGGACAACTCAAGAGTGTTGGAAAAAGAAAACAGAGGGCATAATGTAACAATACCTGTCAATCCTAACAAACCCCATAATTAGCTGGCAGAGGGAGGGATCATGTTAGCAAATAATAAACAGATCCACCCCACTGACCACTGTAGTCTTCAACTTTAAACAAGCCAAAACCTATTGCAATGACACAAAAAAACAATTCTAAGAAATCCATTTTCCAGATAAGAACACACAAATCCACTCACACAACACCTGGACCGGTTACCAGCTTCTCTATAGTTAGGTCAGATCAGACATTCTTCTCCTGTGATTAGCTACTGTAGTTCTAAAGTTTGGAACTGATGAAGTTACAAACTTGCTTCTTGGGGTGGAAGCAACCTTGGAGTGATCAGAACTGTTGCATTTTATGGCTGTGGGACTTTCTGAGAGGGCAGCAGTTTTTATTTCACCATACCTTGATTTCTTATTCGTATCTCGTAATATGGATTTGAGACGGATTTCCGAGTAACTGAGTGACTGGGAACACGATAACTGAACGGAGCTTCTTGTTGCCTCTGATCTCAAACTTCTTGCCCTCCCTACAACTTCTCTTTCTGCAGCACTTTGCCTGTGGCGACTTGCAGCAGTAGAAGTCATGAATCTTGGCAGTGAAGTAACAATGTTTCTCTTCACTCCTCTTTCAGCAGATTTTGTCATTGAGTTGTTGGTTTCTTTCTTGTTCTCTTCAGGAGCTTCTGATGATGATATGTTTTCCTTGTCTTCAGAAAGTTGGCAAGTGCTTGACAATGGCTTCCTGTATTCATGAACGAGAAACTCTGCCTTCCTTATTTGATTCCTTAGTTTCTGGCATTCTTCCTCTGCTTCTTTCATCTCATCTTCAAGTTCCACTATCCTTTTATCTCTCTCCTTGCTTACATCCTGAAACAAAAGGATTCTATTAGTTATAAGTTTCTAATAATTTCTTCTCCAAGACTCTTTAAAATCACTGTTGAAACTAAATATATGGAAGTTTGTAACCTCTGCAACTTCTCTATCAGTCTCAATTCCTCTTGCTCTACTCGAAAAGCTCAACGAGCATATTGTCTCTCGTACGTCTTCTTCACATGGGCTTATATGCACAAGCATCAGAACCTTTGAACTATGACCTAAAAGAATCAGTGCAAATATACCCATATCCATGACTGTCAGATTACAGGAACCAAAGTATTGAATCCAGTTATTTTCCAGGAACAATGTGCTTGCTTACCTAAGGAATCTTTCAGTATCTGAGTTAATTTGCTATTTCTGCAAACACAAAAATGTGAATAGTCTGGAATCAGGTAAAGCAAAGTTGGGTAAGCAATAGAAGCCATCAAAAGCTCTTCAGGTCATGTGCCTTTAGCCAAAAAGAGGAAAGGTGAATGAACAACTAAGAACATGCCTGTAAGGCACATGGCCTCTTTTCCTTCTGAGAGCAGCAATAACATCACCAAGTGCAGAAAGAGAGAGATTGATGGCTCTTCCTTCATCAAGGGTAAGCCCAGTGGCTCCTGTCTTTAACAACCTTTCACTACCTCCAAGATCAACCATCCATAATTTGCTCACTTCTAGTATACCTTGCTTGTTTTCGCCATCTCTAGAGATCGTAATCTTCATTAAGCTGCACATTGGAAACTAAACAGATAAAGTAATTTATCATCCCCTAAATCGACCATAGGAAAAAACGTTGAACAGGTCCAAGAAGAATCCTGAACCCACCAATGTGACCTGCTTGATGTGTCATTCACATTAGTGCATGAAGTTGACCTACATCTCCTTCCCTTGGAGTACCACCATTTTGCTTTTGCAATGTTTGGAAGTGGAACCTCGGTTAGACCTTCAATGTCCACCATTCCTTTTGGATCTGTCTGAATGTTGAGATTGCTGTAGCAAAGTTAGTCACACAATTTATTCAAATCCTGTCTAGGTGGAAAACATATATGCTTAGGTAAAACACATCCAGTCCGGTTTCGTTGAAATTACCATCGAGCTGATGCTTTCGGAGCAAGCAAGTCCTTGAGGCTACCCATGTAAACCTCCAGCATGCTCATGGAAAATGTTACAGATGATGACTTCTCAAATGAGACCTCACGAAAAAGAACTTCTAAAGCTCGTGGTATGATCCCAGGTTGAGTATTAAGACCATCCTAAATCATATGCACAATTCCACTCCATTCATCAATGACAAGGAGAAAGGAAAGAAAAACAAATTACACTATTCTCATCAGAGATCCACTGTCTTACCATCGTAAATGTTTTGCCAGTCCCAGTTTGACCATATGCCAATACGCATGCATTGTGTCCATCAAGTGCCAATTTAAGCACTGGCTCAACCTCCACAAACACATCATCTACAAAGTTTGAACTTTTGAGAAAAAATCATTTTTGCTTTCAACCTGAGTAAGATCCAGATCAATTATAGAGAAGCAACCAACCTTGGTTAGCAGACTGGTGGAAAACTTTATCAAATCTGAACTCTTTCTTGCTTCCAACAGACTTAACCACGACCTTGTGCAAGTAAACCGAGATGGGTTCATGGATCCTTCTCCTTTCTGTTAGTAAGAAAGGCCTTACTCGACAGAACACTCTGATGCTGCCTGAAGGAAAGTCAAAACCAACTATTAAATGAGACAGCCTTATTATGGAACATATAGAAGCAAGCAAGCAAAGAAATTCAATGAGATGAGCTACCTTTAATGTCCAATATCCACTTCAAGGCCTCCCTCCTCCTCTTGTCAAATGACTCTATTTTCTGTCTCAGCTCTGCAATTTCTCCTGCAAATCAACTCAAAACCTCAACACAGCAAAATTTCAATCCAAGACAAACAAACATCGCTAGAGGAGTGGAATCTGACCTTCAAGATTCAATATTGACATGTCAAGGTCGTCACTCTCAGGAATAACGTTGACATCAGTGTAAACAGTTGCTTTCAGTTCAATCTCATGATCCGACTTCATTGGAGAAGAAGGCGACAAAGGTTTTTTTTCGCCAGAAATTAACATTATATTTCCAAAGTGAGAGAGAGCAGAAGAAGTAGTCAAGTCAGTCGTCTTACTCTTAATATTAGGCAAAAAGTAAGAAGATAACTGCTTTGCTTTGCTTCAGCAGCACCCCACCAATGAAAAAGGAGCAGTAGAAGCTAAGCTACTGATGAGAAGAAATATATTCTTAGCCCAGAATGGTTCGAATCGAATAAAAGGAGGTTGGGAGGTTGAAATCCAGCCCGAAACTGCAGGGAAAAAGTAGCAAAAAACTTTAGGGGAAGAACTGAAGAAGAAATGATGGTAAGAAAATACCCTGGTGTGAAGATCACAGAATGAAGTAGTGTTTTTGTGTAAAAGATTTGAGCTTTGGAAAAGGGGAATTGAATGGAAGTGGGAAAGAAGCAAAAAACAGTGTGTATACTTTTGAGTGAGAGCTATCCGCTAAGCTAATGGAGTTCAGAGTCAATGATTGAACAATGAACACTCCATATAATCCTGAGCTCTCAAGTCTCTAACCACTCCTACTCATTTCTCTTTATTTCAACTCATTTCTCCTGGTTTTCAGTACTCAATTCATTTTCTGGTCATAAACTAAACCAAATCTAACAATTTTATTAATGGATTCTCAAAGTTAAGTAGAATTTCTATTCATGAGAAGCATAACTTATTTATTCTATCTTGGATCAAGTCTACAAATTTTGAGGGAAAAATGATGACTATGATATTATTATTCTTATTATTATTCATTAGAATGGTATGTGCAGAATCCAGATCAAACGAATATAGAATTGTTCATATTGAATAAATAAAATGTGAATCATCAAATTTTATCTGAAGCGAGAGAAAGAGCGGGAGGAGCGGCGGAATCAAAGTGGAATCCCATGTGTTCTTGGGATTTTGTCATTCTCCTATGAGCAATTTTAACCGTTGATTCTTGATTCTTTCTCATATGTTCATCTCGACCCAGTTTCATTACTGGCAATTTAGTTATCGTTTTTTCGCTCAAGAATTGCAGATTGGAGCAGGAATCCGATGTGTCTTAGAGCAGCTGCATAGGAGTCGAATCGAATATTCCGCTGACTCAAATTTGGCTTGTTTATTTTAATCAGACTCAAATTTGGTTTCAATCTAAATTTAGTTTCAGATATGAGTACAGTCGAGTTGAATATTCTGCCGACTCAAGTTTGGCTCGTTTATTTTTAATCCAGCTCGAGTTCGAACCGAATTTTATATATTAGCCGAGTCGAGTCGAATATTCGGCCGACTCTAATTTGGCCGCTCGTTAATTCTTAATCCATCTGGAGTTCGATTTTAGTTCGAATCGAGTTTCAGATGCGAGCCGAGTCGAATCGAATATTCTGCCGCCTACAGTTTTAACTCGTTTATTTTTAATCTGGCTCAATTTCGACTCGAAGTCGAATCGAGTTTCAGGAACCAAGCTCGAGCTCTACTCATTTCAAAAATTATGTGTTTGAGCTCGATTTGCTTATATTCATTAACAATCAAGCTTGCCTCCTTTTGCCTTGTAAACAAACTCAAATTCAACACGTTATTTTCCATAAACCCATCATAAGGAATATCTTATAAATAAGGTCAAAGGTTCGTCGAAAAGGCATAAAAAAGTTTATCTAGAGGTGTAGATCCCACATGCGGGACTATATAGATCGCGAGCCCTTGCATTAAGAAAAACGGCCTCAATCCTTACTCCTACAAGTAGAGCTGTTCACGAACCAAGTCGAGCCGAACTTCACTATACTCAAGTTTGGTTCGTTACTTTTTAGGCGAGCTCGAGCTAGAAAATTTTAGCTCGTCTCCAGCTTGAGCCTATTCGAGCCTGGCTCGTTAACTACCCTCGACGAGCCAAACTCGAGCTCAACTCAAACTTCACTCATTAAAATCCTTTGATGAGTCTATTCTGAATTGATTTTGAAGTTTATATACCAAAAAATAACGACGAATCAAAGCTAAAATAACAAATAACCTGAGATATACAAGTTTCAACTTTTCTTAATTAAAATAGTTAAATCAAAATACTATGACTTGCATTTTTATTAGCCGCACAATAACAAATTACACATGATTTATTATTTATATTGTTTTCGAGCAAAACATATACTGCATTATTTAGTCAACTAACGAGTCATATACTCGAGTTAGCTCCCAAGCACGAGCTCAAGCTAGCTCGCGAGCCTACCGAGTCGAACATACATTGGCTCAAGCTTGGCTCATTTAAAATCGAGCCGAGTTACGAACAAGCTTTTTCCGAATAGAACACCGAGCCGAACGCGAGCGGCTTGGTTTATCAACAGCTCTACCTACAAGGCATCGGAAAGACAGATGGACTAGTGGAATGGGGAATCAGAAGACAAAGACCTGGAAAAAAAGAAGTCAAAAAAGCTACAAGCTGGACACAAGGAGTAAGGAAAACTAGCAACATGGAAAAAGTCCTTATTTCACCCACCAAAGAAGCTAGGATTCTTAGTCAAGGAGAAAACCGAGGTCTAAAGGTTCGGGTCGGGCAACAGGAATCTACCAACTGTGTGATTTTCATTGTTACCAAAGGTCATCCTCCTTGGAGATTTGGTCGGTTTTCATCCGTTAGACTCGTCTGCGTATATCAAATATGTTAGCAGTTCGACACAATATCATTTCTTGGCGCCCAACATCAGATAGCTGTAGTTGTGGGATCGACCAAGTAGATATTGGGACAATCGTTTTGTTCGGGTTATCGGTACCCTGTCCTCATATTGTTGCTCAAGAGCTGGTGTGGTGGGGTCTTGGTCATCATGTGCCTTGGTAGTGTGACCACAGGTCGGTGTGCCTTATCTCTAACGATGAGCCATGGGTTCTTCACCTTTGTTTGTCCATCCTTTCTATTTTCGGCCTTAATGGAGTCATCCTAGCGGCGAATTAGCTGGTCGGCCGGATAACGGATCCGCATAGGGCATTTCTTCTCAATATGTCTCATAATCCCACAAATGAAGCAGAAATTTTGCAGTTTTTCTTACATGATTTTACAGGTAAGCTCCTCACCGTCATGGAGTGTGCCTAGTCATTCCTTCGGAAGTGGTTTCATAACATCTAATAGGACTCTGATCTGCATGTACCGGGTATGAATAGTAGATGGCATTCTTCGGGTCGTAATCTAGGCAGCGACCTACAAAATTACCCCAGCGTCTCTCACTTTTTCGGAGAAATATCTAAAAGGAAGATGATGTATTTGAATTATGGTTCAAAAAGGCGCTAGGTGCTAGGCGGGCGTTGGGGTAGTGTGATGAACGTTTTTATGCGTTATCAAAATAAACCGGTGAATGAATTAACCGAGTCGAATCTCCCTAGGGCCTCTTTAAGTATATTACTCAAAGTTGGTATTAGTACTAATCGAAATATCAATGAATGTGGTTTAGGTGTCACGAGAATCAATCAATAAAAAAAATAAAATTTCTTTAAAGTAACTGGGTTGTAAGACTGCACGATATAAGGTTGACAATCAAAGATGAAATTTCTTAGATGTCGAATCCCCCTAGGCAATTCTAATTCACAAATGACAGACAAATTCCACGATTTAAACGAAACAGGATAGATGCATTACACTGTCGCAATTATTCTCTAACCAAATCACGCCCTTTAGGGTCTGAAAATTTGCTACCTATCTAGTATTCTAGTCCGCTCTTTTGAGACAAAGATCTAAAACCCGCTAGGCGATTTACCGATTTAGAATTGCTCACATGACAGACTAGTTCATTCGCTCCCGGATGAGGGTTAAGGTCTAACCTAGTTATTTGATTTCGGCGTTCTTGATATGCAAGCTCTTTCGAATTTATACGAAAACAAAAAGGGCTGATATTAGAAATCGAAAGAGTATAATGAAAGTCATTAAATTCTCGGTTCTTCTTAGATTCGAGAAAGGGAGCGTGTTATTTGACTGATGGGGACAACAAACAATGAATTAGAAGAAATAGAACAAATACTAAATAGAAGGTCTAATAAATAATAATTACTAAAAAATAAGGTGTTTATATATTATTCGAAACGCCTTGTGATCTAAGACAAATCTAACTGCGATTTAATTCAAGTTGATCAGGCAAGAACAAATCAAAAACAAAAGCCAATATGCAATGAAATCCATCCAACTCGCATAAATCGTTAAACATATCAAATCATTCGTTCATAGGAGTTAACCTAGAGTTCATCTAATCTAAGCAAGAGAAGTTTAGCCACTATAATCTCGATAGATAAATCAAAATAAGAAGACGAAGACATCGAATCTAGGTTTACACATATAATTATGAAAAACCTAATTTCGCCGATCTTCTCGATAACTTGATTCGCCGTCTTGATTATTTCGCAGATCCCGAGCTCCTTGAAGTCGCCTCATCGTTGCTCTCGAATCTCTCAATTTCTCTCTAAATTTCGTCCAAGAAAAAGTCTCCCAATTATGAGGGAGCGTTGGGCTTTTACTGAGAAGGATTTCTTGAGCCTGCCGGATACCAAAAGCGCGCCCAATATAGACCAAAAGTGTGCTGCACATTTTTTTATATATATAAGGCGCATTTATGGTATAACTTCCAAAGACTTGACTTTCAATTTAGGACTAAAAGTGTGTTGCGCACTTTTGGTACATGTTAGGCACATTTTTGGTCTTTAACGCTGATTTGGTGATTTTCTCCATTCGTCGATGCATCCATCCCTTCCATGCACTTCATACAGTTCTGAATGATGCCCCGATGTCGCCGTGTTCCTCAAATCAATCAATAACACTACAAAACAACATCAAAGGGATCTCGAACGGGTCTGAGACACTAAATCGAGATCAATGCTAGAAATGCACGAAATCTCCTAAACTTCTACCCAAAAATATACGAATATGCATGAAATGTCGCTTAAATGAGCGCGATGAACACGAAAAATCAAGTGTCATCATAGTGCCTAGCGCCTTGCTCGATTAATCGTTGCCTAGCCGGGCCTAGGCGAAATTGTTTTTAGTAAATATTCATAGCACCTTGTACTTAACACTTAATATCAATAAAAAATGTTCATAAAACATTTCCAGTTTCAAAGTTCAAAGTAAATAAGGTTCAATTTCTCACAAAGAAGCAAACCAGCATAATAGATAATAGGATAACGAAGCTAGCTGCAAGAAGTAGCCTCATAGTTATAGCATGAAGATCATTCATTCTTGTCCTCCAAATACGTTCGGCTTGGCATAATTTTATCTTCATCATCAAAAAGAATCGGCACTTGATTCTCTTCCTCCTCTTCTTCTTCTTCAGAATCGAATTCTTCATTAGGAAGGTCTTTCACTCTTGCACTGCTACAGAGTTGAAGTTATTCATTAGTTCCCCTTGCATCTCCATTAACACTCCATGGGATGCCTTCTACTCATCCATCGTCATCTTCATACCTAAACACATACATCACATGCTCATCTCCTCCCACAAATAGAAAGCCTTGAGCTTCACTTACATCGGTACTTAGGAGAACATTAACATATTTCCTTTCCTTTATCTTCTTCTTCTTGGACATCAACCGAGAGTTGAACTATATGTAGACTAGTTGATTCAATCGATCTGTTGTCAGCCTATTCCTTCTTTTGGTAAGTATCTACAAGCATACATGTATTTCATGAGGATATGAACATGGGATGATGAGATTGGTTAGAGAGTTAGAGACTAACCGACTCAAAAGTACTCCAATTTCTCTCATAGCCCGAAGAACTTGTTGTCAAGGAAAGGATCCTTATTGCTAACTTCTGCATATGTGGTGTGTGGCCTCCATACATTCTCCACCAAGCCACTAGGCAAATGGAATCAGTAGACACATTAAAAACTCATGGTTGATTCAAAACAAGCAAGTTTATGTCAAAGTTCTAAGAAGTAGAACTCACAGAAGGAAGAACTAAGAAGCAGAACTAACCCGGATTATAGTCAAAGTTCTGACAATTCCTTGCAAGCTTCTTTCCAAAGTTGTCTTCTCTTATTTCAAATTGAGAGAACTCATAGTTGACAACTTGATCCTATATCTCCTCATCACTTGTGGTAATGTTCCCATCATCAAAGATCGAAGAGTCGGCATAGCTATAATACAGATTTAACAGGTATGTTGTTATCTATAATGGAGCATCAAGTCTCCCGCTCATCTTCTTGTTGACAATGTTCATCACTTTCTTGTAGTTCTTCTCTACATTTCCGAAAGCATCTTTGATCTCTCTTTTTGCTTTCACGAGTTCTCCATACACAAAACCCATAGATGGCTTCACAGCTCCATCAACCAGACGAAGCACTCTCATTAATGGTTCAAAAACCTTCAAATAAAGCTGCATACCCTTCCAAAAGGGGGGATGTAGCATCGTTGCTTCAACATCTTTGCCCCCTTTGCGTGTATATCTTTCAAATTACTCCACTTAGTGTCCACAACCATCCTCCTCAATGCATCCTTCTTTTCCATTATACTTTGTAATGCGAGAAATTGAGAAGCAAATCAAGTTACTCCTGGCCTAATGATCTCTCTCTTCTTAGTGAGGTACCTCATGCATTCCAAGGTATGTACGATGGTGCCCATATATGAAGATGGTAAAAGCTTTAGCTTGGTCAAGTATAATCTTGAACTTTGGCAACTGACCTATTCCTTGGAGCATCAAGTATATGGTGTGAGTTGCACAAAAGCTCCAAGGTATGTTTGGATGCTTGACCTCCAAAGCCTTCTTCGCTCCCATACTTTTAGAGGCATTGTCCGTCACAACTTGCACCATATTTTCAGCACCTAAATCCTTAATCGCCTTGTCAACAAAGTTGAAGATAATTCCACTTGTATGCGAGATATCTGAGGTGTCCTTTGACTTTATGAAGGTTTTACCCTCTGCACAATGTGTGACTAAGTTCATTATGCTTCTCCTCTTCATGTCCAAGCATCTGTCATAAGTGAGCACTCATTCGTTAGCTTCTCATCTTCATGGTCTTTGAGCAAACTTTGGTTCTTGCATACTCAGATTTCAAAAAAGGCTCCTGAAGATCATACTGAGCAGGAGGCTTGAATCTAGGACCAAATTAACCGACGATGGCCTTACACATTTTTTTGAACTCATCATTGTCAATGACATTGAATGGAATAGCTACAACATTATAAGTAATGTCATCAACGGACTAGCCAACTATGGAAGCACTAGCATTGAAAAGTTAGTGCTTAATGCTTACCATGTGTATAAACCCATATGGCAACATATTTTTGCACTTAAAGTGTTCTATCCTCCCAAAGAGCCTTGTTGATCTTTTATTGGTGAGGTGAACTGTTGCCCATAAAGATAAAGACAGATTTAATGGAATGTGTCCACTTGTCTATGGGACCTAACTTGTGAGGTTCTGAGCTACCTACACAAGTAAGGTCTTTAACATGTTGTTCAAAGGAAGAGACATGAACATCCTCTCTTACACCTATCTCACGAGCAACCTTCTCCCAAGTTTTGTTCGCCCATTTTTCTAACGATTTCAAGCATGCTTGTCTAGCTTCTACTGGACAGCTCTAGCACTTTGCCACTTGAACACTTGCTTGAGCAATGTGGTTCTTGAGACGGTTAACTCCTCCAGAGTTTATATGCTTGCAAATGTTACATTGGACTTATAATTTATCCTTGTTATTTGGATCGATTAGTCTTCCATATTGCAAGCCAATATCACCAGAATTCCTCTTCACCAGATTGGCATTCTCGGCCGCTGCAATCACGACAGAAGTAGCATCCTCCATCTATTTACAAATCACAACATACTTATCAATTTTAGTAAACAGAGAAGCAGAGGAAGAAGAGAGGGTTGATATTTGAAGATGGAAGAAGAGAGGGTTCAATATTACTTATGGAAGGATGACGGTTGAGCTGCAGAGTTGCCGTTGCCGGAAGAGAACGACGGCCGTCGCTGGAAGAGACTGAACGAATGATGAGATGAAAAGCTGCGGAGCGGCTGTCGTGAAGGAAAGATGAGGTGGTTGACCGCGTAGAACTGGTTGGCCACCATCGGAAGGAGGAGAGCTCAATGATGACACTCGATTTGTCGTGTTCATCGCTCTTATTTAAGCAACATTTCATGCATAATTGTATTGGTTTGGGTAGAAGTTTTGGGTGTTTCTATGCATTTTTAGCTTCTATCTCGTTGTAGTGTCTCAGACCCGCTCGGGGTCCTTTTGATGTCGTTTTGGAGTATTTTTGTAAGATTTCAGGTTCATGACGATGTCGAGACACTATTCGGAGCAATACGAGCATGCATGGGCGAGCTAGGACGGGCTGAGAAGGGAAGAAACTACAAAATACTGGACATTGTCAAGATTGCCGCTACATGTGCATAGCGACAAAATTGACCCTCCAGAGCGGCAAAGTTGACATTTCAAAAAATTGAATGATTTTTGAAAACTTCTATTTAAAGCCCGGTCCTCCCTCATTTGAAGACAGACTTCCTTGGACAAAATTGAGAGCATTATAGAGAGATTCAAGAGCAACAAGAAGGCGACTTCAAGGAGCTTGGGATCGACAAAATAATCAAGACGGAGAATCAAGTTCTCGAGAAGATCAGTGAAATTAGGTTTTTCATAATTCTTTGTGTAAACCTAGATTCGATGTCTTCCTCTTTTGATTTTGATTTTTCTATCGAGGTTATGAGCGGCTAAACTTCTCTTGTTTAGATTAGATGAACTCTAGGTTAACTCCTATGAACGAACGATTTGATACTTTTAACGATTTATGCAAGTTGGATGGATTTCATTGCATATTGGATTTCGTTTTCGATTTATTCTTGCCTGATCAACTTTAATTAAATCTCGGTTAGATTTCTCTTAGACTCAAAAGAGCTTGCATATCTAGAACGTCGAAATCAAATAACTAGGTTAGACCTTAACCCTCATCCGGGACGGAATGAACTAGTCTGTCGTGTGAGCAATTCTAAATCGGTAAATCGCCTAGCTGGTTTAGATGTTTGTCACGAAAAAGCGGACTAGAATACTAGATAGGTAGCAAATTAGAAGACCCGAAGGACGTGATTTGATTATAGAAGAATTGCGACAGTGTAATGTGTCTATCCTGTTTCGTTTAAATCGTGGAATTTGTCAATTAGAATTGCGTAGGGGGATTCGACATTTAAGCAGTTTTATTTTTGATTGTCTAAACTCATATCGTGCAGTCTTCACACTTATAACGAGTAAAATCTGTTCATCACTTGATTTGCAGTCGAGCTACTTCATCGCCTTCACAAGAAAATGAAGAAGGAAGAGAGGAAGAGCTGAAGAAGGAGGAGAGATTAGTGGGTGTCGTTGTCGCGAGCAGAGGAATAAGGACAAAACGGCTACCTTCGATGCACAATTAGGAATTTAGGGTTCTTTTGCCTTCGTAATTAAATGCTGTCGTTTTTTATATTTGAAATGCTTTCGCATCGGAGAACGCCAATTAATCGTGCCTCAATCTGAGTAATCGCCACCTAGGCGGTTTCCACGGTCGATTAAATGATGAGAACATTTAGAACGATGCCTAGGTCCAAGGTGCAACGTTTCCTCGTCGTCGAGCGCCTAATTGCGAGTCGGCTGACCCAAAATAGCGCTTTCTTGAACCTTGATTTGAATCCAGAATGCCGCCTCCATCAAAGGCACGTCCTTTGGGGATTCGGCGTGTTTGTAGTTGATCTGTGATGTTGAGTGTGATCCATGCTCCATAGACTTCTTTCCATTACGAACTGGACATTGTTCTCGTGATTGAAACGAAAGAGGAAGCGTTTTGTTTCCAGAGTGTTGATTTCCACACTCATCTCTGGTTGCCAAACGGTTGGCATGGTATGGCGGACTGCTTGCAATTTAATAGCCTTTTTTTATGAGAAAGGTACCAATAATGCAGAAATCGTAGTCCCATGTTGGTGGTTCCTCGAGGAGATCTGTAAACGTAAGCGCCTGAAGAGGCGGGTTAGTAAGATTGAGCTGGGCGATATGTCTCCTGACCGGCGGTGTGGATGTTGATGCATCCTTCGAGTGGCCTTGTGATGCCGTAGTTTTCTTGCAAGTAAAGTTCCGGAATTTATGTTGGGTTTGTGTTGATTGTGTCGTGATGGTTCAGTGGTGGTGGGAGGAGGGTTGTGGTTTGGGCTTTGGTTTGGCCGCGATGGTGATGGCCTTGTCTACTCGGATGGTCACGCCTGGAGTTAGTGGAGGTTGGTTGGGTGTGGTGGGGTTTTGTCGGAGGGTTTGACCGATGGGGTAGTTTTGCCATAGGGTTGCCCTACCAAATAGGTGTCAGTGGGGGCAAGGTGATTGTGGTGAGGGACGCGACATTATGAAGATTAGCATGTGGTGCTGGTTGGTGTTGATGTCGATGGGATAGGAGTATCGTGGTGATGGACGACGGCGGTATGAAGATTAAAAAGCCATAGGGTTGCCCTACCAAATAGGAGAAAACATTGGTCTCCCACGGAGAGAAAATATTTTTAGCTATTAATGCAAACTAAACTCGTCCATTGCAAAAATGGTAATTATTTGTTGTAGTTGAAATTAATGTTAGTCAAAGGGTTGTTAGTGTCCAATTGCGACTAAACTGTCTATGACTAAAAAAGAACTAGTGGCAGATAGCCAAGTGCGACTAATTAAATCAATGTTGCCATCTGCAACTAATTTGGTTAGAATTGGGCAAGTTAGGATTAATCACAATCAAATGATAATTTTGGTTAGAGTTTTTAGGTGCCATTTGAGATATACAAAATTTAGGCGATTTATACGAGTCTAAGTGTTTGTGGCGCAGAGAATAGGTGTATAAGTGCATTTTTACAATAAATGACAGGGGTTGCTTCTTTACAGTAGTCCGAAAATCCAGACTATACCCTGATGTGTATGTATCTTTCAAGTTGTTGGGGTTCTTTTTTACGAGTCGAAATGTACTGTTAGATGAGCATCTTCGGGCTTTGGGCCTGGGTAGGTTAAATCCCGAGAGCCCATTAATAGCTATCTGAAATTATCCACGAAATGACAAAGCCATGCCCACCATACCATCTAAGTGAATAGTAAAGCCCATTGGGCCTTGACTAACAAGAGCTAGCGATGTTGAGACGAGGATTCATTTAAGAGTTTGGTTGGGCATCAAATTACTGCGGCAGTGCGTCCGTCACCCTTGGTTAGTTTCCACAAGATGTCGGCCGAAAAGTAAACGTACGTGATAAACCTGCATCGCAGAAAATGGTTCCGTGTGGCGACCACTGGTCTCGATAATCTATGGCTGGAGTGAAAAAGAAACAACCAAGGTGATATACATATTTTTGTCTATTTGGCTAACTTCCAAACCTTTTTTTCCCGCTAATCAATTCCTTGCCTGTCTCATTTTTGGCTAAAGTGTTCTACTTTCCTTCCCCCTTTTCCCACAAGATATGAATTGTAGGTCCCCTTTATTATTAAGACATAGATATGTTTCTGGGAATTCCAGTTGTTCTACAACCCATCACCCTTCGTTTGCGTTTAGTACTGGTGGTTGGCTTCAAGTTTTCGTCTTTGCCTATCACCTGTTTGTTGTTTTGTGCCTTCAGCGTTTCTTCCTGTTTCTCCTCCTCTTTGGTTGATAAGCGCAAAAAGTGTGATAGGGATTTCCGGATTTCTGATCCTTCAGTTCAGTTCATGTGCTGCTGGTTGATTACGTAGTCTAGTTGAGTTGGTTAATCCTCAAATCTAAAGGCCTACGCTTCCTAGAGCGCCATTTATCTGGTTGAACCTTTTGCTTGTTTTGTGTACACTTGATTTACTGCAACTGTGGCCTGTGAGCCATGACTTCATTGGTTGCCTTCCCTGTATCCCTCCCTTTATTGAAATTTTCAGAGAGGAAGCCTCAGCTTCAAGTGAAGGTTCGCTGTTCAGATAGTGGCGCATCATCAGCAGCATTTTCATCTGATTCCTTTCTCCTAAATGGAAGAAGCAAAGATGAGGTGGATGTGCTGTTCAATGGAGGTGTTGGACGGAAAGAGAAGAGCATGGAGCCTTTGATCGATGGAGGAAATGGGAGACCAAGCTCTAGCAGGAGAGGGAGAGATCTTATTACCAAGGGCATGGATGTGTTGTGGGATGATGGATATGGCATTAAGACTATTAAAGACTATCTTATTGAAGCTGAAGATATGATTAAGCCAGATGGTGGGCCACCCCGCTGGTTTTGTCCTGTTGAATGTGGACAACCTCTCAGAGATTCTCCTGTTCTTCTGTTTCTGCCTGGTAATTCTAATATCATCAACCTCTTATATCTCTTATTAGTTGGCAATGCACAATGCCTGAGTTCTTGATGAAAGAGTACTAGTCTACAGATAGAAGCTTTCAGTTCATACCATTAGTGGAACTTTTCTCTGGTTCGTTTGTGGGATTTCAAAAAACTGGGATTATATGTTTGCTATTTGTGTATGCAGGGACTGACGGCGTTGGATTGGGACTTGTGTTGCACCATAAAGCTCTTGGGAAGTAAGTTGTGCACTCTGTGATGGATTGTAGATTATGGGGCTGATGAAAACACCTATCACACCTTAGGTCAAACTTTAGGGGCAACACCACCTATCCAAGAAAAACTTTTTTGTACTCGCATGAACTGCCCATCAGATTCAACTTCTTCCAACTTGAATATGAAATGCTTCTACTGAGGTAGGAAAATCTGTTTGGAAATGCAGGGTGTTTGAAGTTAGGTGCCTCCATATTCCAGTTGAAGACCGAACTCCGTTCCAAGGTTTTACTTTTCCGGATCATGTATTTTACCACAATGTGCTTTCTCTGCTAAATTTCATTCACTTTTTGTGGTAGGTCTAGTTCGTGCACAACATCCTTTTGAATTAGATGATCATATGAACATCAATGCCGAACTGTATCAGCAACAGGGTTGTCAAACAAGGACTTATAATCCATCTTTCTGCTAGTATTTTCATATTTAATTATGGAGCCTTAATATTTGGGTAGTCTCCAGTTGTTTGTGTCAGTAGCAGAGTATCCGATCCTGTACTTTTATGTTGTAGGCTTTACAGACTGTGCAGTCTTTACTACCTTAGCATTATTATCTATAAACATATTTGGTTCTACTCCATGCAGGCCTGGTAAATTTCGTGGAAGAAACTCTAAAGATTGAGCATGCGTCATCTCCGAATAGACCGATTTACATAGTAGGGGATTCATTTGGAGGATGTTTAGCACTTGCTGTCGCTGCCCGCAATCCTCAAATAGACCTTGTTGTTATATTAGCCAATCCAGGTGAGTCAGTTTCCAACCGATTTGTAATGTTGGTTTATAACATGCCGATAGTGACTTTCTGATAATTTTATACGTTAGTCTGACAACTCTTCTATTCCAGCTACTTCATTTTCAAGGTCTCAGATTCAACCGTTGCTCCCTCTGTTGGAGGCTATTCCTGATGGATTGCATAATGTCGTTCCTTATCTTTTGAGCTTTGTGATGGGTACATAACACTTCAGTCCCTTACTTATTAGCATATATATATATATATTATATTTCTTACTTATAGTATTCCACGGTTTGGAGCCTATATGCTTAGCTGAATCATTGTTACTGATTTTTGTCTGGTTGGAAACAGGTAATCCACTGAAAATGGCAATGGTCAATATGGAAGATAAGCTTCCTCCAAGGGCTCAAATCGAACAGTTGTCAGGAAATCTTACATCTTTACTCGGTTATCTTTCTGTAAGTCAGGAATTTATTGCTTCCTTAGTAGTCCATGTTGAATCTAACATCGGCAGTGCGGCTCTTGGAGTTCCTGATACATTACATTTTTTGCTCGGGCTATTTATTTTTGCTTGTAAGTAGGAGAAACTTACCATTAATGTGCTTGAATTCAGGGTTTAAGTGACATTATCCCAAAGGAAACTCTTGCTTGGAAGTTGAAACTGATACAGTCAGGTGCAGCTTATGCTAATTCACGCCTGCATGCTGTAAAAGCTGAAGTGCTACTACTTGCTAGGTTTCTTTCTTTCTTTCTGGCCAGACTAATGCTTTTCATTTAGCAAGATGCATTTCCTTGAATTTCAGTTTCTGTAGTTCTGTTCCTTAAAAGTAATGTTTTTGTTTCCCTCCTCTGCAGTGGCCAAGATAACTTGCTTCCCAGTAAAGACGAAGCTGTACATCTTAAAAAAGTGTTGCAGAATTGTACAGTTCGTTACTTCAAGGACAATGGCCATACCATTTTAATGGTGGGTTCTGATTTGTGTTAGATTGACACTATTTAAGGTCTTTAGTAAAAGTCTTTCGATAATGAAGATACCTTCTAACTGAAGTAGGTCTGTCTTTTTTTCTCATATTCTTTTTTATTTGGTTTATTTCTCTTACCGCTGTACTATGTGGTGGCGCAGGAAGAGGGCCTCAGCTTGCTTACTATCATTAAGGGTACCTGCAAGTATCGTCGTTCGAGAAAGATTGATCTTGTCACGGACTTTGTACCACCTAGCAAATCGGAATTTGAACGTGTATTTTTCAAAGATGGAAGGTAATTTGCTCAATAGTATAGTTTTCTGATATTTCCGGTTTCTTGACAAACAGTTTGATGGTGAACTTGTGATGCTTTGATTTGAATCACGTGATCTTTACAGGATATTTCAGGTAGCTGCTGAACCTGTGATGCTCTCTACTCTTGAAGATGGAAGTATTGTGAAAGGTCTCTCTGGGGTTCCAACAGAAGGACCTGTGCTATTAGTTGGGTACCACATGCTGATGGGTCTTGAACTGAATTCCCTTGTTGGGGAGTACTTGAGACTGAAGAATATCCTCCTACGTGGGATAGCTCATCCAGAACTATTTCTTGGGAGAATGGAGTCCTCCTCTACTGAATTTAATTTCCTCGACTGGATTAAAGTAATGGGCGGAGTGCCTGTATCAGCTTCCAATTTTTACAAATTGCTGTCAACAAAATCACATGTGCTGCTTTATCCTGGAGGTGCTCGCGAGGCTCTACATTACAAGGTATGTCCAAATTCCCTGTTGATTCTGTCACTAAATGATCTCTTTACTTTCAAATTCCCTGTTGATTTCCTTCAGTTACTGGTTTTGACAACTTCCAGGGTGAAGCACACAAGTTGATTTGGCCTGAACAGCAGGAATTTGTGAGAATGGCTGCAAAATTCGGAGCCACTATTGTACCATTCGGAGGCGTGGGTGAAGATGATTTAGTAGAGGTAAGCTTAAGTTGGATTAACCTTTTTTTTTCCTGTTCAAGGAAGCCATCTCCACAATTTATTTTTGTCATAACCTGTCATATTGAATACGGCAGTTGGTGCTTGATTACAAAGACATGATGAATATCCCTATCCTTAATGACTATATTAGAGAGCAAGCTCGCGATGCTCCTAGATTAAGGTGACTTTTTTTGCTTCCTACTGATTTACAGTATGTATCCATTTCATGATACTTGAAGTTGCCTCACAAAGTTTTGGTCCGGAAAATGGCAGAGATGAGGCGAAGGGGGAGGTTGCCAACCAAGAACTGTTTATTCCGGGACTGTTGCCAAAGGTCCCTGGCCGCATCTACTTCCTGTTTGGGAAGCCTATAGTGACTAAAGGAAGAGAAGACATCTTAAGAAACAAAGAAGATGCAAACCAGCTCTACTTGCAGATAAAATCGGATGTTGAAGAGAATATAGCCTACCTGTTGAAGAATAGAGAGAAGGATCCTTATCGTAGTGTCATTGACAGAATCGTCCATCGCGCACTAAATCCTTCATCGCAAGAAGTTCCCGCATTCGATCTGGAACAAGTCCATGGCAGTTAATTGTTCGTAAAGCAAATGTGATTGCAATGGTCGTCAAAATTGTTTGTATACAAAAGCAAAGTATAGTTATTGAAAAGGCAGGTTATGTAGGGGATATATCTCTGTTGTATGAAACTGGTATACTATTTACTATTTAGAGCAGTGAAGTCATGTTTCTTTCTGGAGTGTTTCAATCTATTAGCTAGTCTGGTTCTAGTTTCACTGTTTGGAACTTGCAGGTTCACTCTTTGTTTGTCTAAGTAAGTTGGCCGGAACTTTCCAGGGAAAACTGAATCCCTAGCAACATCTCCAGGAAAGAATATAGTTGATTCTGTCCTGTGCAAGTTGCTGAGAATGTGGAACAGAATAAGAAATTATTAGTAGACGCAAAAGCTGTCAAGGGTAATCTCTGCCGTTAAGTAGGAAATGGAGGTCACGTTTCAAACAACAGAAATGAATTGATTCTTCTAAATTTGTTCTGTGCCATATGTTTAAAAGCAGCATACAGGGAAATGAAACAGTGTAGTATTATGCTGAGATGAAAGAAGTCTTTCTGTGTGTTTCAAGATTCAATCACGGCCAAATATAAATTCTCATCTTCTGAATTCTAATTCTGGCCTTAGCATATCACATCAAATTCACTTTTAGTTTTATGCTGCTTAACTTCATGTGTACTCTTCACCATTTCATGACATTAATCAATATTCTGCAGAGGACCCCTCTACTGGCAGGACAGCAACCATAAACTAAAGAGATTCGAGTCCGAAACACGCAGAATTTTATTCTTCCAAGAATTTCTCACGGCATTGGAGTACAGCATATAAAGAACGACAGCGAAATAATGTGCGTTCACAGTAGACTCTGGCATCATTTCTTTCCAACTAGAAGTTGCCTATATAAGTAAGGACGTGTTTTGTAAAGAATTGTATCAGGTGAATAAAGTTTCAGCTCAACTACATAACATGGCAACCTATGGAAATACTTACAAAGGATACACCACCTACAGCACACCGCAAGCTAACGGCTGGAGCGAACCCAGTAGCTATTCTTCTGATCACGTTTGCAAGCCAGTGATCATTGATTCTCAAGGGAGGAAGAGGCCCATCATTGCTCTCACGCCCACCAACACTGCCGAACACTATCGATCTTCTGAGGCCTCGCATCATCATCAGCACAATGCTCATTCGCCTTACCCCTCTGAGAACAAGCATGGCCATTCCATGGAGCCTACAATGGTGGAGCACTACAGAATTGAGCAAAAATTGCATCAGACTTCAGACCCTATTTACGATCGCTTGCAGAAGGTAGGGGAGATCATCACCACGGTGCAGCAGGAGGTTAGCACTCCCAAGTTCGGAGCTTTCAATGCTGCTCAGTCGCACCACTCCCCTAAACATGCAGGCTTCATTGACAGTCATCATGGGGACAAAGAGTGGCAGAGGTCAAATGGCCACGCCCACCAGAACGACAACAGGTACGAGGATTATTACCGGAAGCCAGCAATCTCATCGGAGCCAACTATGTTCACCACCAATGGTGGATGGGCTAGGCCAACTCAGACAACTTGGGCGTCACAACCAGATTCAAAAATTTCAGGTCCAACAAATAATATCAGCACAGCCATAGGATACCTGAAAGAAGCTGTCAAACCTTCTGTCACTAATCCCCAACCTTACAGTTACAGACACGCTGAGCCACCTTACTCAGAAACCCATCATGGCAAGATGGAGTCCACCTATCCCCCTGGCCATTATGCCACGACTGCTCCAAGGTATAATGAGGCAGGACACAATAAAACTATTGACAGCAATGGAGGTGCAAGAAGGTATGGAAATTTCAAATTCTCACCCAGGACATTTACGTGAGCAAGAAGATAATTATGGCACTGCAATCAACTGCAGGGAGATTGCAAGGAGGTATAAAGGCCCAGCTGTTTGAATCCACTTAAGTTGTCATTCGTCTCAATAGCTAGTACTAAATAGTGTGTTGTGTTTGTAAGTTTCTTATTTAGCATTGCTGTACTACATTTCTGATAAAATAAAAGTTGCTATGCTTCTAAGCTTTGAGAAATAATGTAGTCGCAGAATTTATAATTTGTTCGATGACAATCTTCTGTTTGCATGCATCATCCATTCATTGTTCATGGAAGAAGAAACAATGGCTAAATTGCCATGAAAGGATATCTTAGCTCTCATTTCAAAACAGACAAAAATTGAAATCCAAGTGGAAACAGAAATTAAAAACCTGTTTAGTTAAAAATTATGAAAAATTTAAGAAACTGAAAATCAAAACAGAAAACTAAAAGAAATTATTTTTAGTTGGCAATTATATATGAGATTTCTTGTTTTATTAGTAATACAATCAAGTTGAATCTAATAACTTTTATATACGAAAGTTTTTTCAAACCAATCAAATAATTTTACAATAATTCTATATCTAATTTAAAATTGAATCACATCTTTCGATTAGATTTATGTATAAGACATGAGAGTACTCTAATAAAAATTTGAACATTAGGTCCTAATTTAAAATTGTAAAACACAAAAGTGTGGATAATTATAATTGAAAATGTATGAATGACGTTACCAAGTATGGTATTTCAGTAGGACAGAGATTAAAATTGAAAGAAAATAAAATAAAATAAAACAAAGAAAGAAAAGCAAAAGTGAATAGTAAGTACTGAGAACAAAGGCAACAAATTGTCAGATTCGTATAAAATAATACTGCTCATCATTTTTGCAATCAGTGAGATTTGAAAGGTGAATTAATTTTAATGAAATCAGAAAAAAAAGCCTGTCAATATTGTTTTGGAATTGGGAGGAAACCCACTTTTTTCCAAAATTTAAGGAAATTTGCTACAAATTTTCACATTAGGTTTTCAAAACAGAAATTAAAATGCATACTGAACAAGTTTATTTTAATAATTGAGAATACGTAAAAATGAAAGTGGAATGGTAGTGAAATGAAATGGTTAGTAAATGAGATCTTATTGAGCTCGTTCATATGAGAGATGGATCGGTACATTCTTTTTAGACCATCTACATCAATAAAATCTATTCTCATTTACAAAAATGATTCCTACTTCCATCTCATCTTATTTTGTAAGTTTACGCCATTCATTCTTATAGCATTCTCATCAATGCAATTCAAAAACATTTGCAAAAGTGGGCCTATATGAGTAAAATACTCATATCTTTTTCAAATCATATATGGCCTCATTTGGTATGCGATATGTAGGAAAATTAGACTCTTGTTAGATTTTTCTTGCATAACTAGAATCGAATTTCCATAGGGAATAAATCACCAAGGGAATGCACGCTGTCAATATTGACACTATGTATGGTCAAACTTGGCGTTATGCACATAACGCCATCTTTGACATGGACATAGCGCCAATACTGGCCATCCTCTCTGGATATTCATGTCAATATTGGCGCTATCAAATGTAATATTTGGCGCTAAGACCATAGCGCCAACTTTGACATTGTACCATAGCGCCAATGTTGACATTCCAGGATTAAAAGGATTTTTTGGGACTCCTATGTAAAGCTCGGTCCTCCCTCATTCAAAGACAGACTTCCTTGGACAAAATTGAGAGCATTAGTGAGAGATTTGAGAGCAACGAGGAGGCAACTTCAAGGTGCTCGGAATCGGCGAAAGGATTAAGACGGCGAATCAAGTTCTCGGGAAGATCGACGAAATTAGGTTTTTCATAGTTTCTTATGTAAACCTAGAATCAATGATTTCTTCTTCTGATTTTTATTTGCTTTCTGAAATCATGTGCATCTAAACCTCTCTTGCTTCGATTAGATGAACCCTAGGATTCCTATGAACGAATGATTTGATACATTTGACGATTTATGCTAGTTGGATGGATTTCATTGCATATTTTATCTCGTTTTTTGATTTGTTCTTGTTTGATCAACTTGAATGAATCTCTGTTAGATTTGTCTTAGACTCGTGAGGGCTTGCGTATCTAGAACGCCGAAATCAAATAACTAGGTTAGACGTCAACCCTCATCTGGGAGCGAATGAACTAGTATGTGGTGTGAGCAATTTTAAATCGATAAATCACCTAGTGGGTTTTAGATCTTTGTCTCGAAAGAGCGGATTAGAATACTAGAGAGGTAGCAAATTTGCGGTCACAGGACAACATGATTTTATTAGAGAAGAATTACGACAGTGTAACGCTTCTATCCTGTTTCGTGTAAATCGTGGAATTTGTCTGTCATTTGTGAATTAGAATTGTCTAGGGGGATTCGACGTCTAAATAGTCTCATCTATGATTGTCTAAACTCTTATCGTGCAGTCTTGCAACCTATTTACTTTGAAGCACTTTTCATTTTCACTTTGATTGATTGATCCTCGTGGCACCTAAACCACATTACTTAATACCTCCATTGATATTAATTATAACTTTGAGTAAAATACTAAAAGAGACCCTAGGGAGATTTGACTCGATTAATTTATTAGCCGAATTAATTTGATAACGCCTAAAACATTCATCAATAATGTTGTAACTCATGATCTCATCAATAATACATTTGATGTTTTGACCGAAGTATCCAGTAATGGTATGCCTAACAACACTGAAGTGTTTATGAATGAAGATGATGTCGACCCAACTGGATTCAACCCAGAATTAAATGATGTTAACATTGACATCATCCAACAAATGAAGGATGTTGATGAATCTTTGTATGAGGGAGCTTCCAACAAGACCTCAAAGCTCTCATTTATTTTGAGACTATATCACATCAAGTACATGCACGAAATCAATGACAAGGCAATGTCCTTGCTGATTGAGCTGCTGCATGACACATTTGAATTTGCCAAGATACCCTCATCTGGATATGCTGCGAAGAAGATTATCAAATCACTTGGGTTGGGATATACTAAAATACATGCATGTGATAACAATTGTATGTTATATTTGGGAGATGACATCGATCAAGAAGTTTGTAGAGTTTGTGGAGACTCTAGATACAAGGATGGTGGGAATGTAGAGTTGGTTGATGAAAAGAAAAAAAAAGACAAGGAAACAAGATATTTTGCTATTTGCCTTTGATTCCAAGATTGAAAAGACTGTTGATGAATGTTTTTAGGCGTTATCAAAATAAATCGGTTAATAAATTAACCGAGTCGAATCTCCATAGGGTCTCTTTTAGTATCTTACTCAAAGCTGTAATTAATATCAATCGAGGAATCAAGTAATATGGTTTATGTGCCATGAGGATCAATCAAATAGATAAAATGAAAAATGAAAAATGAAAATTGCTTTAAAGTAAATGGGTTGCAAGACTGCAAGATGAGGGTTTAGATAGTTAAATATGAAACTGCTTAGATGTTGAAATGCCACTAGGCAATTCTAATTTACAGATGACAGAAAAATTCCATGATTTAAACGAAACAGAATAGACGCATTACACTGTTGATGACACTCGATTTGTCGTGTGCATCACCCTTATTTAAGCCACATTTCTTGCAGAATTGTATTGCTTTAGGCAGAAGTTTATGATGTTTTATGCATTTTAAGCTTTTATCTCGATTTAGTGTCTCAGACCCGGTCGGAGTCCATTTGATGTCGTTTTGGAGTGTTTTTATAGATTTCAGATACATAACGACATCGAGGAATTAACTGGAGTGATATGGTGTGTCTGGATGGTCTAGGACAAGCAATGGGAAGCATGTTGACTTCTTCAAGGAGTTTGGATCTCGACTTGGTCGGAAAACTTTGCAGTTTCATATTTTGGACATAACTCCTAGCGCAGAAGTCCGATTGATGCTAGGCTTGCGGCGTTGGAAAGCTCGTTCGATTTCCTACAACTTTTATCAGGGAGTTATGTCAATATTGGTGCTATGGACCTTTAAAACCTAACGCTATGACCATAGCGCCAACTTTGACATCTCCATAGCGCCAATAGTAACCATGGTCTCTGGAAACTCATGTCAATATTGGCGCTATGAAAGGTATATTTTGGCGCTATACCCATAGTGCCAACTTTTATATTACACCATAGCATCAATATTGACATTTCGAGATTAAAAACTGTGTTTGGAACTCCTATTTAAAGCCTAGTTTTCCCTCATTAAAAGACATACCTTTTTGGACGAACATCAGACGATAGTTGAGAGACTTCGGAGCGACAAGATGGCATCAACTTTTTGTGGATCGGAAGACATAATTAAAATTGACAAATCGATTTCTTCGACGATTCTCAGCGAAATTGGGGTTTTGGATTTCTTTTTGTAAACCTAATTGCAATGTGTTCCTTTGCTGATTTTTACTTGTTCTTCGAAGTTATGAGTAGCTAAACTTCTTATGCTTAGATTAGATGAACCCTGGGTAATTCCTTATGAACAGATGATTTTTTTACTTTGACGATTTATGCGAGCTGGATGTATTTTGGTTTTTGTTTAATGTTGTTTCCGTTCTTATTCTTGCTTGGCCGTCTTGAATAGAACCTTGCTAGATTTGTCTTTGTCTCAAAAGAGCTTGTCTATGTAGAACACCAAAATTAACAAACTAGGTTAGGCGTTAACCCTCATTCGGGAGCGAATAAACTAGTCCGTCGTGTGAGCAGTTCTCGTTTGTTTTATCGCCTAGCGGGTTTCAGATTTTTGTCTCGAAAGAGTTGACTGGGATAGTAGATAGGTAGTAGATTAACGAACCCGAAAGGGCGTCATTTGATTAGAGAAGAACTGGGACGGTGAATTGAATCTATCTTATTGTGTTCAAATCGTTGAATTATTCTGTCATTTGTGAAATTGGATAGCCTAGGGGGATTCAAAGTCTAAGCCATTTTCTCCCATTTGGTTCAAACCTTATATCGCGCAGTCTTGCAGCCTTGTGTTATTTTTCCTGTCATTTGCATTATTATAATAATTGATAGATTTAGAAATTTGTGGAACCTACACCACAAAACTAGTTTAATCGATTTGCACATTTCATAACTTAGAGTAGTCACGACATTAAGACTCTAGGGAGATTCGATTCTAGTTAATTCATTAACAATGTTTATTTTGATAACACCTAAAAACCGTTCATCAAATTGGCACCGTTGTCGGGGACATATTTGTTGTGTTTGGAAGAAGTTTGTGTAGTGTTAATCTTTCATTCATTTAAATATCCATCTTTTTTATATTTTAATTTGCCAGTTTCACCTTGGTAGTTTTATTTGAGAGATGATGCAGGACTATAGAGGACACAACCAATGGTGGAGTGACAACGAGCCTCAACCATCACTATCTTATTATCAAGATCATTACTCAACTCTATACCACCAAGAGCCTACATGGAACTATCACTTTCAGCTTCCTTAATATTATGAAGAGCCATCACAGGATCAGTACCTTCAGGATATTAAGGAAATTTATGCAGCCTAGGAGAAAACTCTTGCTATGCTGGAAGAAACAATAAAGGGAATGGTAGAGATGATGAAGAGAATAGTTGCCAGAGAGAAGATAATTTCAAGGATAGAGCCTGTGAATGCTTTCTTTGACGAGGATGTCAAGTTAGACAATGATGAGGACATTCAGGATGTACTCACTATTACAAGAGACATGGTGGTCATAGAGGAGGAAGATTCATCCATCCTTAAAGGCAATGTAGCCAACAGGGATGAAAAGCTAGAAGTTCCTTAATGGGATGGGAGTGATTTCCCTTTTAACTTCTTGGAGGATGAAGGTGATTATCTAGAAGATATATCACTTACCATGAAAGTTCAAGCTAAATGTGAAGGTGAGCTTAAACATTGCGAATGGGATGGAAGCTCCTCAAGCTTTTAGGATAACGATGAAGATCTGTAGGAACAAGTCATTAGGGGAAATTCAAGCTGTTTGTGATGAAAATTGAAAAGAATATAAAGAAGATGAGAGTGAATATCTCATCGAGGCATTGTGGGAGGATGAATCTCATATTCCAATTTTGGTGATAAAAGATATAAAGTGCTCCATCTACAAGGACATCTTAGAGATTATGGTACCACCAAAGGACATGGAGACTCTTCAAAATTGTTGCACAATCATGAAGTACTTGTGTCAGGAAACTAATAGCAGGCCCCTAAACACCTAGGTAGAAGAGTTCATAGAAGAGGAACCACTCATGCTCAAATCAGAAGACTTTTCAAGTGGCATCATTGGTGTGGAGAAGGTTGAGGTTGTTGGTGGTGAAACACCTTTCTATCTTTTCCCTCCTCAAGCATAGAATTTCCGAAGGAGATGGTCATTATGGGGTGGCAAGCAGGTTTAGAGCAAAGTTTGCAGGTTATTTCGTCATCTACTTCAACTATTGCTCGACACTTAACTTTTCACCGTGAAGAAAACAATGGCATCCAAGGAGGTGCCTAGCTGGATTGCATAACCATCCAAGTACCGTCTAGCTCAATGACTTCAAAGAAAGAGGCTTCATGGGAGGCAGCCCATGTCTGGGGTCAGTGTTTTTCAATTCTTTGAGTCAAATTGCATGTTTAAGTGTTAGTTGTTCTACTTTAGACTCTTTATTTTCTTTCTTTTTGGATTATAAATCCACTTTTGTTATGTGTGGGACTTGGAAACTTGTCCTAGTTATTTTTTTACTTTGTATTTTTGGTTTTGTGTGTGTGTTGAGTGTGTTTCGGGAGTTAGTTGGCCACCGAGTTTGAACTTTATGAATCATGTATCGAGCCTCTAGGATTTCTCACGGCTTCCAGGCATTTCTATGCAACTTTTCTGTTTTTTTCAATGAGGACATTGTCCAAACTAAGTGTGGGGTGGGTTTGCTTATGATTCTTGTTAGCTAGTCTTGATGGGTACTTGTTGTCTTGCATTTTACTCTAAATCTCAAGCTTGTTGGAACCATCATTGAATTGATTACATGACATACTCAGAAAATTTCCCTTGATTTGTGCACTTGAATTGTCGATTTACTTGTGAACCTATATTTGATAGGAGTATTGGCCAATGATCAGAGTCTATTCATTCATTCTTTAGAGCTACTTTTATGTGTTTAAAGTAGCACGGAGTTTCCAACTTGATGTGACCAGGTATGCATGTTACCGAATTACCATCTAGCAAAATATTGTGAGGTTTAAAAGACCATTTTATAGTATAGATAATTTGCTTCTTTCGTAGATTTGTTCTTAAAATTTCTTTGAGTGGTCTTATTTGTTTGTTGTTAATCTGATACTTGCATGATACCATTCTGAATTCACTCGACATTGATACACCAAAATGATAGAGGCACTTAGAAAAGCCCACCGTAAAATACCCTTCTCGCCTTTATATTTTCCCCTAGTTAACCCACGCAATCATAGCCAAATAGCCTTTTCATATCCCCCATAATAATGTATCCCCTTTCTTTCAAGCCTTCATTTGATCATGTGTACCTAGTGGCATGTAACTTGGTCGAGTCTAGGAGTAAGAGTTGCTAAGTTTTGAAGAATGCAAGATTATATAGTCTCCCTTGCTCAGTTTGATGTATATATAGAATCTCGGAAAAAGGAGAAAAAGAGATTTTTTTTGAAAATCTCGAAATAAAGTAAGGAGATAAGTAAAAAACCCAATCTCGAGAGAAGAAAAATAAAAAAATCAAAGGAAGACCAAAAGGTCTCAAACTAGTTGAATGAACGAGCAAATAAGCTCGAAGTAGTAGTTGGAATAAGAGATAGACGAGCTAATTTGAAGCTCTTGGTAGAATTTTCTCCTTGCATAACATTATTTGTGATTAGTAACTTAACTCCTTATTAGAGTCGACCGAGACTTTCGCCGCTATGTACACTCACCACCAAAGTCATTTCAAAACTTCTCTTCTTTATTCTGTCCGCATTACAAAGCCGAATAAAAGACCTCTGGATTAGTGTTTGAAGTGCCTTGATGTGATGAGGAGGAGTAGGTTGACATGTAAGTGTTAGAAGGGCACTTCAGATTGATGATGAGCGCATAAACACTGTCCTTAAAACATTGTGAGTGAGTTCATTATTGGCTTCATTTTTAAGCCGAATTTCCCTTGAGAGTAAGTCTAGATGGTTGGTGTAACGTGTATATAATGATGTGTAGCAAGTTAGACAACTTCTTTTGAGGAATTTCCTTCCAATTTTGGTTTGTTTAAAGGTTCATTTGTTTATTAAGCAATTTAGGGATGCATTGAGGATTATGGATTTTCTTTGTTCTGTTAGTAGTTGATTTGATTATAGATGTGTTCCATAGCTTTTATCAGCTTTTTGCTTGAGAACAAGCAAAGTTTAAGTGTGGGGGTATTTAATGACACTCGATTTATCATGTTCAACACCCTTATTTAAGCAACATTTCATGCATAGTTGTATTGATTTACGTAGAAGTTTAGGATGTTCTATGCATTTTAAGTTTTTATCTCGATTTAGTGCCTCAGACCCGGTCGGGGTCCATTTGATGTCGTTTTGGAGTGTTTTTTTATAGATTTTAGGTACATAACAAGATCGATGCATTAATTAGAGCAATAAGGTGTGTGTGGATGGTCTAGGAAAAGCAATGAGAAGCATGTTGACATCTTCAAGGAGTTTGGATCTCGACTTGGTCGGAAAACGTCACAGTTTCATATTTTGGATATATCTCCTAGCTCAGATGTCCGATTGATGCAAGGCTGGTGGCGTTGGAAAGCACGTTCAATTTTCAACAACTTTGATCAGGGATTTATATCAATATTGGGGCTATGGACCTGTAAAACTTTGTGCTAGGACCATAGCGCCAATTTTGACATCTCCATAGCTCCAATAGTAACCATGGTCTCTAGAAGCTCATGTCAATATTGGCACTATACCCATAGAGCCAACTTTGATATTACACTATAGTGCTAATGTTGACATTTTGAGATTAAAAGGAGTTTTTGGAACTCCTATTTACAACCCAGTTCTCCATCATTCAAAGGCAGACCTTTTTGGACAAATTCAGAGGATAGTTGAGAGATTTCGGAGCGACAAGAAGGCATCAACTTCAAGGATCTCTGATCGGAAGACATAATCAAGATTGACGGATTGATTTCTTTGACAGTTCTCGGTAAAATTTGGTTTTTAGGATTTCTTCTTGTAAACCTAATTGCAATGTGTACCGTTGCTGATTTTGATTTGTTCTTCGAAGTTATGAGTAGCTAAACTCCTCCTACTTAGATTAGATGAACCCTAAGTAATTCCTTATGAATGGATGATTGTTTGATTTTGACGATTTATACGAGTTGGATGGATTTTGGTTTATGTTTAATTTTGTTTCTGTTCTTATTCTTGCTTGGCCGTCTTGAATAGAACCTTGTTAGATTTGTATTTGTCTCAAAAGAGCTTACGCATCTAAAACACCAAAATTAACCAATTACGTTAGGCATTAACCATCATCCGGGAGAGAATAAACTAGTCTGTCGTGTGAGCAGTTCTCGTTTGTTTTATCGCCTGGCGTATTTCAGATCTTTGTCTCGAAAGAGCGGACTGGTCAGTAGATAGGTAGCAGATTAGTGGACCCAAAAGGGCATGATTTGTTCAGTGAAGAACTGCGACAGTGAATTGAATCTATCTTGTTTTGTTCAAATCTTTGAATATGTTTGTCATTTGTGAAATTGGATAGCCTAGGGGGATTCGAAGTCTAATATGTTTTCTCCTATTTGGTTCAAACCTTATATTATGGAATGTTGCAGCCTTGTGTTATTTTACCTGTCATTTGGATTATTAGAATAATTGATAGACTTAGAAATTTGTGGAACCTACACCACAAAACCTATTTAATCGATTAGCACTTTTCATAAGTTTGAATTTTCATGACATTCAGACTCTAGGGAGATTTGATTCTAGTTAATTCATTAACTAGGTTTATTTTGATAACTCCTAAAAACCTTTCATCAACTGTCTCAATTCATCTCTAATCAAATCACGGCCTTTCAGGTCCGCTAATTTGCTACCTATCTAACATTCTAGTCCGCTCTTTCGAGACAAAGATCTAAAACACGCTAGGCGATTTACCAGTTTAGAATTGCTCCCGGATGAGGGTTAACATCTAACGTAGCTATTTGATTTTGGCATCCGAGATATGCAAACTCTCACAAGTCTACGACAAATCTAAAAAAGATTCATTGAAGTTGATAAGGCAAGAACAAATTGGAAATGAAATAAAATATGTAAGGAAATCCATCCAACTCGCGAAAATGGTCAAAAATATCAAATTATCCGTTCATAGGAATTACCTAGGGTTTATCTAATCTAAGAAAGAGAGGTTTAGCTGCTCATAGCTTCGAAGCTAATCAAAATCAGAAGAGGAAGACATTGAATCTAGGTTTACACAAAGAATTGTGAAAAATCTAATTTCGTCGATCTTCCCAAGAATTTGATTCGTCATCTTGATTGATTTGCCAATTCCAAGTTCCTTGAAGTTGGGTTTTCGTCTCTCTCAAATCTCTCAATGAAGCTCTAAATTTTGTCCAAGGAAGTCTGTCTTCAAATAAAGGAGAACCGGCTTTTTATAGGAGTTCCGAAAAATCCTTTTAATTGCGAAATGTCAATCTTGATGCTATGGCCTTATGTCAATATTGGCGTTATGGCCATAGCGCCAACTTTGACATTGGCTAGCACCAATATTGACTCGAGATGATCAAAGAGGGGTGTCAACATTGGTGTTATGGATGGTCAATATTGGCGCTATGTGTATAGGGCCAACTTTGAATTCTATAACGCCAATCTTGACAACGTATAGCCCTTGTGATTTCTTCACTTCTTGACCCGTCCTACCTCGTCCATGCATGCCTGTATTGCTCCGAATATTGCACTGACATTGTCATGTACCTGAAATCTTACAAAACACTCCAAAACGATATCAAAAGGACCCCTAACGCTCTAAGACACTAAATTGAGATAGAAGCTAGAAATGAGTAAAACACCCTAAACTTCTATCCAAAGCTATACACATATGCATGAAATTTCACTTAAATAAGGGTGATGAACACGAAAAATCAAGTGTCATCAAATACCCCCACATTTAACCTTTGCTTTTCCTCAAGAAAAAAGTTGATAAAAGCTTTCATTTTTTATTGTAGATATGCTTCATACCTTTTATCAGCTTTTGTTAACGACAAGTAAAGCTTAAGTTTGGGGGTATTAGATGACACTCGATTTTTCGTGTTCATCGTCCTTATTTAAGTGACATTTCATGCATATGTGTATAGCTTTGGATAGAAGTTTAAGGTGTTTTGCGCATTTCTAGCTTCTATCTTGATTTAGTGTCCCAGACCTGTTAGGAGTCCTTTTGATGTCGTTTTGGAGTGTTTTTGATTTTAGGTACATGACGATGTCAAAGCAATATTCAGAGCAACACGGGCATGCATGGACGAGGGATGCACGTTGTCAAGATTGGTGCTATAGAATGTCAACGTTGGCGCTATGCATATAGCGCCAATATTTACCAACCATAGCGCCAATGTTGACACCCCTCTCTGATCATCTCGAGTCAATTTTGGCTCTATCAAATGTCAAAGTTGGAGCTATGGCCATAGCGCCAATATTGACATAAGGCCATAGCACCAATAGACATTCCACAATTAAAAGGATTTTCCGCCGAACTCCTACAAAAAGCCCGGTTCTCCCTCATTTCTAGATAGACTTCCTTGGACGAAATTGAGAGCTTTATTGAGAGAAGTGAGAATGGCAAGAAGGAAAATTCAAGGAGCTCGGAATCGGCGAAGTAATCACGACGGTGAGTCATGTTCTCGAGAAGATCGGCGAAATTAGGGTTTTCATAATTCTTTGTGTAAACCTAGATTCAATTTCTTCCTCTTCGGATTTGATTTGTTCTTCGAAGTTATAATCAGCTAAACTTCTCTTGATTAGATTAGATATACCCTAGGTTAATTCTTATGAACGACTAGTTTGATACTTTTGATGATTTATGGGAGTTTGATGGATTTCAATGCATATTTGATTTCGTTTCTGATTTTTTCGTGTCTGATAAACTTGAATGAATCTTTGTTAGATTTGTCTTAAACTCGTGAGAGCTTGCATATCTAAAACGCCAAAATAAAATAGCTAGGTTAGACGTCAACCCTCATCCGGGAACGAATGAACTAGTCTGTCATGTGAGCAATTCTAAATCGGTAAATTGCCTAGCGGGTTTTAGATCTTTGTCTCGAAAGAGCGGACTAGAATATTAGATAGATAGCAAATTAGCGGAGCCAAAAGGGCGTGATTTGATTAGAGAAGAATTGCGATACTTAATGAGTCTATCTTGTTTTGTTTAAATTGTGGAATTGGTCTATCATTTGGGAATTAGATTTGCCTAAGGGATTCAATATCTAAGCAGTTTCATCTTTGATAGTCTAAACTCTTATCGTGTAGTCTTGCAACCCTTTTACTTTAAACAAAATTTTCATTTTTCATTTTGACTATTTGATTGATCCTCGTGGCACCTAAACCACATTACTTGATTCCTCGATTGATATTAATTAAAACTTTGAGTAAGACCCTGGGGAGATTCAACTCGGTTAATTTATTAACCGGTTTATTTTGATAACGCCTAAAAAACGTTCATCAAATTGTTGAAAACTCTAAAATATGACGTCATTGTAGTATAGTGGTAAGTATTCCTGCCTGTCACGCGGGTGATTCGGGTTCCGTCCCATTTGCTCCCAGATGAGGGTTAACACCTAACCTAGTTGGTTACTTTTGATGTTCTAGATATGCAGGCTCTTTTGAGATGAAGAAAATCTAACAAAGTTCTATTCAAGATAGCCAAACAAGAATAAGAAAGGAAACGAAATTAAACATAAACGAAAATCCATCTAACTCGCATAAATCATTAAAGTAAAAAAATTATCTGTTCATAAGGAATTACCTAGGGTTAATCTAATCTAAGTACGAGGAGTTCAGCTACACATAACTTCGAAGAACAAATCAAAATCAGCAAAGGAACACATTGCAATTAGGTTTATAAGAAGAAATCTTAAAAACCTAATTTCGCTGAGAAACGTCAAAGAAATTTATCCGTCAATCTTGATTATGTCTTCCAATCCAAACTCCTCAAAGTCGATGCCTTCTCGTCACTCCAAAGTCTCTCAACTATCCTCTGAATTTCGTCCAAAAAGGTATGTCTTTGAATGAGGGTGAATCGGGCTTTAAATAGAAGGTCACAAAAATCGTTCAAATCCTGGATTTTCAATACTTGCCCTATGGTCCTATGTCAATATTTGTGTAATGGTGCATAGCGCCAACTTTAACAGGTCTAGAGAGCCAATATTGACGAAATTTCCAAAATGGGGTGTCAACATTAGCGCTATGAATGGTCAAAGTTGGCGCTGTGTGCATAGCACCAATTTTTACAAGTTCATAGTGCCAATATTGAAATAACTCCCTGATCGAAGTGTAAGAAATTGAACAAGCTTTCCAACGCTGCCGGCCTTGCATCAATCAGACTTATAAGTAAGGAGATATGTACAAAATACGAAACTGCGACGTTTTCTGACCAAGTCGAGATCCAAACTCCTTAATCCAAAATGCTCGCCATTTCTTGTCTTAGACCTTCCACATACATCGTATAACCCCGATTAATACCTCAATGTCGTTATGTACCTGAAATCTATAAAAAAAACACTCCAAAACGACATCAAATGGAACCCGGCCGGGTCTGAGACAGTAAATCGAGATATCAGCTAGAAATGCGCAAAATACCCTAAACTTCTATCCAAATCTATACACATATGCATGAAATATGACTTAAATATGTGTCATCAACTGTTCTTGTCTATAAAAAGTGCTGAGAGTATGGTGTGGCATTCAAAAGAGAAGCATTTTATGTATCAAAAAATGAAATTTTCACATTGAGAGCAACACTAATGTGGACAATTAGCAATTTTCGAGGAATAAGTCTGTTATCTTGCTGAAAAACTTACACAATACAAGCATGTCCCACTTGTAATTTTGATCAATAACCTATATGTTTGGGAGGTAGTTTGAAGAGTTGTTTTATTGGTAATATACGGTTGTTTCCCATGAGACATCATTTTTTACATCAAAAATCCTGATTTAATGGTAAAGTTGAGCAAAGGGGAGTAACCAAACTATTATTAGGATTGGAAATATTAAAACAAGTCGAAAATATTACGGTCACGTTTGGGAAGGAGAAGGAAACCAAAAGGATGGACCTCCAAAAAAGAAGAGAGCACTTGGAAGTGAAAATGTTGGAGGAAAGAAAAAGGTTGAACAATGAAAGAAGAGAAGTTGCTTCTTTTGACTTTCATTATTAGGAGATCAATTTGCTTCGACACAATCTGGATGTTATGCATATTGAAAAAAATGTGTGCGATAACATTTTACATACTCTATTGAATGAGAAGGATCGAAGCAAGGATCATTTGAAAACATGACTTGATTTGAAGGCTATGTGAATTAGAAAGGAACTCTGGCCAACGGATGATGGGAAGACATGTCCCATTGCTTTGCATACCTTGGGCAAGAAATAAATAGAAGTTATGCTTAAAACTCTTAAGGATATTGTTGTACTCGATGGAAACTCAAGTAACTTATCTAGATGTGTTGATGTTAAACATCGAAAGGTAATAGAATTGAAAACTCATGACTGTCACATTCTGATGCATGAGCTATTACCATTGGCCATTCAAAATGTTCTAACTGCTCAAGCATGTTTGGTCTTAGTTGAGTTTTGTTCATACTTGAAAAAAATATGTGCAAAAGTTGTACATATGGATGGGCTAGACAAGCTTCAAGAACGGATAGTTGTAGCATTGTGTCGGTTGGAGATGTTATTCCCCCATCATTCTTTATAGTAATGGTTCATCTTGTAGTCCATTTGGTTAAAGAGGTTAAACTCAGTGGACCAGTATACTATCGATGGATGTATCCCATTGAAAGGTAATAATGAATCACTCTTGTTTCCATATGTCTAAGTGCTTGCCATGGTGTTGTTTAGTGAGAATACTAGTCTTGTTTATTTACATATTTTTAGTCAAGCTGAAATCCTTTGTGTGGAATAGATCACAACCAGAAGGTTCTATAGCAGATGTTTGGATTTCTGAAGAAATCTTCAACTTCACATGATTGTATTTCAAAGCTGCAGTTCAAACGAGATTTAACCATGAATCTCAAGTGCATGATGTAGTTGTTGATCAAACATCTGATGCATCTACCTTCCATTTGGTTGGAAAGCATGTGGTGGTGTAAAATATTTAACTCTTTCTCAGCTGGAAATCTTACAAGGGCACCGACGTGTTATGATGAATTCCAATCAAGTTGGTTGTTTTCTAGAGTAAGTTCAATGCTTCTGTTTTCCCTTACACATTCAAAGAGATTATCTTGTTGCAATCATTGGATTAATCTCATTGAATATTAAGGAATTACGGACTCTAACTAAACAACATCTCCGTGGAAAACTCGCATCTATAGTGGACAAAGTTGTTCACGGATACTTTGTTAATTGGTTTAGAGATTGAGCAAGTACTCACCTACTTTTGTTTCTACTTGCAAATTTCTTAGAATTTCTAATCACATATCTATATATGTACAACTAGATTCTAAATAATCAAGATGTTGAAGCATATTCAAATGAGTTGATTGTGTTGGCTCGAGGTCCTCAACGACAATCAAGAAGATTTAATGCTTATGATGTCAATGGGTATCAGTTTCGAACATTTGCATGAGAAAAGTACTCAAAATCTCAAAATAGTGGTGTGTTTGGCAGCTATGGAACCCAAAGCTACGCAAGTTTGATGGATAATCGACATGTAGCTGGAGAAGTGGCATTTTATGGGAAGTTGGTTGACATTACAGAGTTGAATTATTATGGAGAATGCGATGTAGTGTTATTCAAGTGTCAATGGGTCAACACTCTGAATTCTAGATTTCTAAAGAAATATGTGTTTGGCTTCACTTCCATTACCTTCACACACCTCTTGTACACGGGTGAACGTGCAAACGACAAGCCATATATTGATGCAAACAAGGCAAAAATGGTATATTATGTCCAAGATAAAGTTCACAATGGATGGTGCATTCCAGTACATATGAAACCAAGAGACTTATATGACATGGGTGATACATAATGGAGTACTATGTCTGAAGTCGGGGTCTTTGAAATGCAAGACTAGTCATCTTTTGATGTCAGCTCTTTTCCATTATATAGAGTTGGTGTCGTTGCAGAGTTTGATGATTAGATCATACAAGTGATTATGGTAATGAAAATATCTTATTTGGAATGCAAATTCATGTGCACTAATTTGAAATTACTATACATGTATTTTACTAGTCAATTTCTTTTACAGATAAAATGGCACAACAAAGGAAGTTTTGGAATGTTGATGTAATAAGCCATGAGGGCGGTAGGGAGAGGAAGTCTATTGCTAGTGCACGGATGCTTACCCTTGATCTTGGAATGAAGGTTATCATCCCATTTGAAAATAAATTGCCAAGTGGAACCAATCCTGTCGGACTTTTTGGTCAGTTCCTCAGGATGATTGCAAAAGATCACAACATTCTTCCCGTGCACTATGATGGATGGTCATATGTGTGTGACACACAGAAGGCAGCGGCAGCGGCAAGTAGTAATTTGTGATCCATTTTTCATTGAAATTGCATTATTTAATAACTTGGGTTTATGTTTAATTGCATAAGCAGATCGCATTTGAACCGGATACAACATTTGAGGATGCTAAAAAGTACATAATGGGTGACATTACAAAGAAGTGGAGAGACTACCGAGTCCGGATGTGGAAAGACCAAGTGTTGAAGAATTAAAAGTCCCAAAACCACTCTCTTCACAAGCTTCTACAGCATCTTGTATTGCAGCCAAGCCTAGACAGATTCCAGTCTCGATGTGGACACAATTTATGGACTACAAGCTGAGACCAGAAGTTCTGGTAAGAGAATGAATGTTTATATTTTCTTTGTATCATGTATATCTTCTTATAGTTGGTTGTTCAAATGTGAAGACATTAGAAGAGAAGAATGTTGCAAACAGAGCTGTTTTTGATGCACCGCACACTGGTGGCTCGAAGAAGCTATTAGTTAGAGGAGTGGAGATTGTAAGTAGTGAACAAAATCTTAGTGTTATTTCTTTTCAAACTGGTTTAATACTAACTACAATAGATCTTACTACATTGAGAGGGAAAGAACAGGTGAAGCACCGATTTGTATGCTCAAACTCACACGAAAAGAAGTGGAGAATATATCAATCCATAAGTGGTTAGTAAGAATACTGTAGTTTGAGAATATATTTTAGATAATATTGATCTAAGTTAGTAGTTTATTTCAGTAGTATCAAAATTTACTTTGCAGACTCAAATTCTAGAGTTTAAGAACTTCAGGGACCAAGGTTGATATTTGGCACTTATCTTCAACGTGAACTCCAGGTGAGTTCCCAGGATCTGACGCGGCAACATGAACTCCTGTGAGATTGAGTTGACTCGACTCTTGACTAATCCTTTATTTGAACGGGAAGCAACAGTTACTCGAACTCAGGTGTTTTGTTTTTGAGTAAGGTAATCGAGCTTTTTCGGGTTGGAACTCATTAGATGAAGCTCGCAATTGAATTCAGCGGAAGCAGAGAAAATGAAGAGGGTAAAACGGATTGATGATTTTCCAGGATTCGAAGACGATTCAGAAGGCTTTAAATAGCCGGATGATTTCCCTAGAGTGAGGGCATAGTTCGAATTCGTGGCATCGACTCCTGCATTTACAGTTTGGCGCAGCCGAGTTCATGATAGAGGAAGAAAATATCAATGATTTCAGGTGCGGTTCACATGGATTGAGACAGGGGAGAGGGTCACATGTACCGGTTACAACGATTGGTGGAGTTTAATCAGTTAGGAAGGCGTCAAAATGTCGATGGAGAAGGACTATGAACTCGCCAGATAAGACAAGAGTTGTCGTCAGAGGCTCAACGAAGACGGAGAGGATGACCTGGTTCACATCAATCCAAACGTCGTTGTTTACTAGCTGGACGAAAATGAAAGAAAATAAAAATGGAACGACTTCGTTTGACAGTCGAACTCAAGTCTAATAGAATGGATAGTAAGCTGTCTTATTATCAAATACACTAGTCTAATTAATTCGAATCTTATTCATGTTAAGCATTTAATTAAGCACTTTAAAAATACACATAATACTAGCTAACACTAGTTTAAACCAAATTCTTACGGATAAACTTAAAGACTTTTACATTAATATTTTCGTATTAGGATTGGAGTATTACAAGTAGGATATGAAGTGACTACTCCTTCTCGGGTATGTTTTCATTACACTACTTCCATTCATATGTAATTAGAAAATAATCAACTATTAATCTTACATTTACACTAATAGGTTGGACTAAGTAGGAAGGGTAAAGGCATTGGACAGTCTAGTGCAGACGGTAATCAATCACATTCTCATCTCAGAGGACATTGTCCTACCGCATCTGAGGCACTGGATCGTGCTCATGCTTTGGAAGAAGAAATCCGCTTGATGAGGGAAGAAATGACACGAGAAAAGCAACAAGTGCAAGAAGATGAAAAGGAATAAGAACACGAGGAGGAAGATGATTTTGATGACTACTAAGTGTTTAAGATAGCGGTAAGGTAATGTAGAATGTGTAGAAACATGGAATGTTGAATGTTGGTTCAAATGTTGGTTCGAATATTAGTTTGAATGTTAGTTTCAATATTAGTTTGAATGATTGGATTTTGTATTATATATTTTTTATAAATTTTTGTTTGTATTATATTAGTAATATGAAGTTGTTATTAACTATTATATTAGTGCAAGATGTGGTATGAAATTATAGCAATGTAGATGTTTGTAAGTTTGTTATTGGTCAAGGCTTAGTGGATTAAAAAGTGAGAAATTATGGAAACTGGACAGAATCAGGTTTTGCAAATCGAACTTGTCGTCGATCGATATATTTGGCGTCGGTCAAAAACCGACGCTAAATCCGGATCCGAGACACGTATTACCGTCGGCTGATGACCTTGTCATCGCTCAAAAACCGACGTTAAAGTTTAGTCAAAATAGAGTAGACCCGTAATTTTTCGTTCGATACAACTAACGCCAAAATCTGGTCAAAACAGAGTTGACCTTAAGTTAAGGTTGCTTTTTTGCCGTCACTTCCAACCGACGTTAAGTTACGGTCAAGATACGTTGACCAGATCGACGTCAGTATTTTCCGTCGCCCGACTTTTAACCAATGGTAAATTATTTAGCGTCGTTGTCGTTTTATCGACTGATGTGAAATATTATGTCGTCGGTTGATGACCGACCGCAAATCCGACTTTCGACCGACGACATGTGACAGATTTCTTGTAGTTAACATTGTACAAATATATACAAACAAGCAAGACCAAGCAACACCTTGCTGGAAGAAAAACAAGTTACAAGGAACCAATCCAAGACAGTAAAAAGAAAATTTTTGGGGCAACACCTATCAAAATTGCATCAGCATCAACCCATAAACATTACAACTGCATCACAGAAAAGAATGCAGCAAAACAAACTTTAACTGAATGAACAGAAGCAGCAGGGGTAAAAATTGAGATCACAAATAGAAGCAGCCCCCGAAAATGCAGCAGCCACCTCAACATCTTCTGACGAAAGAGCCTTCGTAACAACACCATGTCAAACAGGAGCTCCTGAACGACTAGAAATCAACACTAGTATATGAATAAAGTTTTGGAAGCAGGGAAACCTGATGATTAAAATGATGAAACAAGAGATAAACAGAGTAGCTATCATCTAAACAAAAGCCTTCAGGATATATGATACCTAAGCTTGACCTTCATAATATTTCCATCAACAAGTAAAAAACACCCAGTTTCCACAAGTTTATCACCAAAATTCAATGCATATGAACCCAGACATGAAAAATATTCATCCCCAATAAGCCACAGACTTCAATTTCTTAATAACAGAGACAATATTGAATATAGAAATTGGCAGCCACAAACTTATATCAGCTACTAAATACAAAGAAGGAGATTGCAGATTAAACACTAAGACCAAACCCCAAACCGAACCCTAAACTGAGCAGCCAATTCAAAAATGAAACAAGTTCATTGTCCTAAATCCATATTCAAATTACGTTTTGACTATGAAAGAAGGACATACTTTGACTGTGGAGGAAGACTTTCAAGCATCCAACAACACTCTAATCGTAGAGAATACCAGGGTCATCACGGAGGAGGCAACATCGTCGTAGGTATGTTCCCTCCACCGTTCGTCTCCTCGAACTCATTGTCTTCGAACACCTTATCTTCGCCGGGAAAAACTAGGGCACTGAAATTATGAAACTGGGATTGATTAGAGGGAAAAAAATTTGAATCCCGTCGATCAAAGATGCCGGGAAGAAAGAATACGAACCAGGGAAAGAGAGAAGCTAAGTGTAGGTAGAGATGATTGGTCTTCTTCCTTTGATTGCAAGAGAGAGCGGGTGTCAGGATCGTCATTGTCGGCAGCGGTGGTGAGTAGAAAGGGTCATTGAACCATGGGATTCATCCCGACGTCTTCAAACTTCTTGTATTCAACCCCGTCATCCATCTTCATCTCCGTCGTCGATACCAAAATCCATAGAAGAAAGGGAGGAGTAGGCCTTACATCTATTATTGAAGAGGAGAAGAGAGAGGATGTGAAAAGAGAAAAAGAGAGGGTATCCAATTTCCCCCAAAACAGGCCGACATGTGGGGCTTAATGGCTGATGCATGTAATTTTGAACAAGTCTAGGGGCGAATCCGACTGATCGAAATGATTTGAGTATGATATTCAATACTTTTTTTCGGGGAGTATTGAATATCATGTTTTTGCGATATTGATATCTCTGAATATCGTGATATTCACGTTCTGAAATACGAAGATATCTCAAATATCATGATATTTTGATATGATATCACCTATACCAAATGACCCCTATATTATTTTATCAACAACAAAAATATTTGTGTAAAAAGTGGGTTCAAAATGATTAAAAAATACATATGAAATAAGTGGCCCCAAATGAAATTATTATTCTGACTTACGAAAAATGTAAATTTATATTTAAAAGTTACTTTTTTCGTTCATGATATTTTAATTTGAATTGCAAAAGTTTGTTATATTGGCTCCATGTTATTTTGCAAATGAATAAAATTTTATTGATGGGATGCTCTTAGCGGGAAGAACACTGAGGCCTAACTTTAATTTTGTGAAATTTAAAATGAATTTCTCCATATGTCAAACATGAACAAATTCATTTTAAATGATTTCATAATTTTTTCAAATAATTTATTTATACCAATTGAGGTGAAAACAAAAAATTAATATTATGAAAACATTTTAAATTAGGTTAGGAGATTGCGAACGTAGTTGAAAGATTAAAAACTAATATTTTCTTTTTTTACATGAAACTAATATTCTCTTGGAACTAAAAAGTCCGTGCCTTGTTTTGTAAACAATAGATTGTTATAGTATCAATTTGTAATTCACCAAAATCTATTCCCTGTTTCGTATATAAAAGACAAGCCACATTCTAACTGCGGAAACTCTTCCGCAAAACCCTTATTCATAAAACCCTAGACGGTGTCTCTGCAACTGCAAGCCTTCATAGCTTTGTTCAAGGAGGTAGGTCTTATTTGCGCATGAGCAGGTCGCTGCTTCATCTTTTTTGGATACACTGCTGAAAATTATCATACTGGTTTAGAATATTACCTCTCCGGTTTGTGCTCTCTGTAATCTCTACCTTAGAACAAACTTGGGATCTTTTCTTCCCTTTCCCTCTAGGTTTTAACCCCTGTAATGTAGTGAATGTTTGTGGGCTTCTTGTTTCTGTTTTCGTATTTCGGCTTTGGCAACATGTGACGACGGCTGATATTTGTTCTGAAGTGCCTGCTTGAGAATGTTCACCTGGCAAATAATAGTGGATTTTCTCTATTTATGTTTGTGAAAATGCAGGATTTATCGGGGACGCAAGGAAAATGTTAGTGTTGTTTGAGACTCCGGCGGGTTTTGCCCTTTTTAAAGTTTTGGATGAAGGGAAGCTTTCCAAAGTTGAGGTATGTTTATGGTGTTATCAGTCTGTAGTTTTTGAACTTTAGCTTTCTATATGTTATTGGGCATTGTTAATTTGATCAATAAGATTTATTCTGTATTTGTGGTTATCTTTTTAACTCTGGTTTTTGTTTCAGGACTTGTGGAAGGATTTCTCTAACGCTGATACAGCTAGAAAGGTTATTATCTTTGCTACATGGCCTTGAGATTTCTGTTTCTGTCTAAGTTCTCTGTGATAGCTTCTTCTCGTAATGTTTGGTTTTTGATATATTATGCACATTTCTCTTACTCGTTAACAAAATAGGTGGTGAAGCTGAAAGCATTTGACAAGTTTGGGAACACGGCAGAGGCTTTGGAGGCTGCAACTAAAATCATTGATGGATCAACCACAAAAGCTCTGCGCAAGTTCTTGAAAGCTAACTGTGGAAGTGAGCAATTGGCTGTGGCCGACTCAAAGCTTGGAAACGCAATCAAGGAGAAATTGGTATGCTTCTACTACGACTTTGGATCCTGGTGTGTTTTATATCAGTCTTTTTCTAAATCAGAGTGCTTGCTTGGCTTTCAGAAAATAGATTGTGTGCACAACAATGCTGTCATGGAATTGATGAGAGGTGTGAGAAGTCAGTTAACTGAACTGATAGCTGGGCTGCCGAATCAAGATTTGGCTCCAATGAGCTTGGGTCTGTCTCATAGCCTGTCTAGATACAAGCTTAAGTTCAGTCCTGATAAGGTATTTTCCTATCTCAGGTACAGTGCATTTGTTGATGTACTTGTCAGATTTTCAGTTTTCCTGATGCCTATATTCTTTGATTGCAGGTTGACACTATGATTATTCAAGCAATTGGCTTACTTGATGATCTTGATAAGGAACTTAATACATATGCCATGAGAGTCAGGGAATGGTATGGTTGGCATTTTCCAGAGCTTGCAAAGATTGTGCAAGATAACATAGTCTATGCTAAAGCAGTGAAACTGATGGGTTTCCGTGAAAATGCTGCAAAACTTGATTTCTCTGAGGTATATTCCTCATCTGTTTCTGCAATCAAAGTCAAGAATGACCAGAAGTGGAGTTATAACTTCTGTTTTTCAAAATTTTAGAACGTCTCTATGGTTTACCACTGATGTTTTATAATTTTGCAGGTATTAACTGAAGAAGTTGAGTCGGAAGTGAAGGAAGCAGCCATGATATCAATGGGGACTGAAATTAGTGAACATGACTTGACAAATATCAGGCAACTATGTGACCAGGTCTTGTCTCTCTCTGAATACAGGGCTCAGCTGTATGATTATCTGAAAAGTAGGATGAACACCATCGCACCTAACTTGACTGCTCTGGTCGGAGAGCTCGTTGGAGCACGCCTAATTGCCCATGGAGGTAGCTTGTTGAATCTTGCCAAGCAGCCTGGCAGTACAGTTCAGATCCTTGGCGCAGAAAAGGCCCTTTTCAGAGCTCTAAAAACAAAGCACGCGACTCCAAAATACGGCTTAATATACCATGCTTCTCTGGTTGGCCAAGCTCCACCTAAGATGAAAGGGAAGATTTCTAGGTCCCTTGCTGCTAAAGCTTCTCTGGCAATTAGATATGATGCTCTTGGAGATGGCCAAGATAACTCGATGGGATTGGAGAACCGTGTCAAGGTACACATTTAAAAACATGTCTTACCGAGTTAACTTCTTCCTTGTCGGAATGGGGAATTCATATACATTTGAACTTGTACAGCTTGAGGCTCGACTAAGGAATCTCGAAGGCAAGGAACTGGGTCGTGCAGCGGGTTCGGTTAAAGGCAAGCCATTGATTGAGCCTTATGACAAGGATAGAAAGAAGGGAGCTGGTGGACTGATAACTCCTGCCAAGGTTGGTCTTTCTATATACACACCTTTGTGCTGTGAGCTTTTAAACTATGTCTATGGGTGCTAACTATTTGTTCTTTTGTAGACTTATAATCCTTCTGCGGATGCTGTTCTTGGTGAGACACCTAAATCAATGGATGTAGACACCATTGAGAAGAAGGTGGTTGAAAAACCAGCTGAGGAAGCTCCAGCTACCGAAGAGAAGAAGGAAAAGAAAAAGAAGAAAAAGAGCAAAGATGTGGATGCTGAAGTTGCTGAACAAGAAGATGACGACGGTGCAGCAAAGAAGGAGAAGAAGTCTAAGAAGAAGGAAGAAGCTGCTGGTGCACAGGTTGAAGTGGAGGACGGAGAAAAGAAAAAGAAGAGAAAGCGTTCTGAACCAGCGGAAGAATCAGAGACGCCTAGCAAGAAGGATAAGAAGAAGAAAAAGAAGAAGAATGATGAGTGAGGATGTGATCCACCTTGTGAAAGAAGGCTTGAGCTTTCTTCTAACAGTTTTGGGGAGAGGAGAAAAGAAAGGAGGGTATTTGTCAATTTGTCAAAATCTTGAACAAGTCAGTTGTTCTCTACATGTAAAATGCCTATGTGTTTGTGGAATTGTTTGTTTTCTTATTGACTAGATTTTAGACTTGTCTACTTCTGGATTTTGAAGAAACAGTGCTACGTGTCTTTAATGTTAGTAGCACATGTTATCTTCTCTATTTCTTGAGTTAATACTTTTGCTCTGCTTTCTTGGAACAGAGTTCCTTGATCTCATGGTTATGTTATTTCCTCAAGACCAAGGTTTAGTAATGGATATGCCAAACACACCCAAGGACTCACTCACAACAATCTAACAAAGGGTAAATTCAACGAGTTCAAAACCATTTGAGAGACACCTCCCCTTCAAATCCAAACACAACATGTTCAAAATCAAAGAGAACACAAGCACTGGCGGAATAGGGCGCATAACATGCTCAACCCAAACAACTCTCATACTCTCTTTAGGAACCTTAAGAATCCGTCCATGAATGCAAAGTCGGGAATCGTGAAATATTTGAGATATGGACTATGCATTGGTTACCCACACGATAGAGACCCAGGAATCCCCAATCCGCCTTACTGTCTCGAAACTAGCTACATGATGAGATCTTTTTGCTGCTCTAGATCCAACAAGCACTAAGGAGGACACAACCGTCTTTCTCTTCTCCAGCCGTGCTTCAAGTTAGAATCTTTCGCACAGCCAAATCCCAATTTGATCTGTTCAGATGTAGAAATCGTAGACGTAGATGCAATAAAAAAATATTTTCGTAATACCAAATACACCAAAGAATTCATCACCTGACTGGCATCCCATTATAAATTCACTTTTGGAAGAGTTAGTAACCTTTGAGGCCTGGTATTTCTGTTTCGGGTTCTGTCTCCTTTAAAACTTGCGACGCAGCCAGATATATATATATATATATATAAAATGACCGAAAGAGGCAAAGCAAGCCCTGAAACCCCAAGCCACGTTCTTCATTTCTTCCTCCACACCACAACAATTGCTTGCTGCTTCACCATCACAATTAATATACTCTATCTATCTGCAGCCCCAGACAACATTTGCAACTTTTTTGGTTTGGGTAGAAGAAGATGGAAGAGGCAAATAGCAGTTTGGGTATAGCAAACAATGTGGCTCTTGCCATCGTTGCAGCTCTCGACTGGAACTCCACTCCAGATGCTCGCAAAGCTGCTGTTTCTTTCCTTGATTCTGTAAGCCCTCTTTCCCTCCCTCAACTTCTTTTCTCTTCTTCTTTCACGAATACTAGATGATCATCGGTTTACTCAACTTTGTTGGCTTTCGAATTGCATTTTTTATTTTTATTTTTTATCAACTGAGACTTGGGAGGGTTTAGCACAAGGATACTGATGGATTCTTGCGGCAACATTTTTTTGTGTGCTGAAAACAAACATGGCGTGTAGTGACGATGGGAGTTGGAAAATTTTAGAAAACTTTTCTCCTCAAGTGTCCATCAAGATGATCACCACTCAATAGAGGCTGAAGGCTTTCAATTTGGGTTCCACAAATTGCGCATTGCGCCGTTGTGTGGCTTGGGTTTTGGTATTGATTAGCCTCAGATTGCTGTTCAGGCTACACGAAAAGGACTTCAAATGTTCTGAGAATTTCCCTTCAGTTTATGATTATTTGATCCTGTCCTTGATGTTTCCAGGTTAAAACCGGAGATGTAGGAGTGTTGGCAAGCACATCAGTACTTCTTGTTAAAAGGGATTGGTCTTCCGAAATTCGGTTGCAAGCTTACAAGATGTTGCAGGTGTGTGCCCTTGTTCTTCTGAGTGCTGTTTTGTGTTATATAATTTTCAACTAGATGAATTGCGAGATCGGTATTAAGAATCTTCACGTTTAATCGCCTTGTACACCGGTGGCGAGGGCACTTCAGCAGCGATATGTGTTTCAACTTGTGCATTGTCGAATTTGTGTATGTTCTGCAGCATTTAGTCCGGTTGCGTTGGGAAGAACTCAGCCCAATAGAGCGTAAAAACTTTGCGAATGTAGCTGTTGAATTTATGTCTGAAATGACAAACCCCAGTGAAGAATGGCCATTAAAGAGTCAAAAAGCTGCACTTGTTGCTGAGGTTCTGACAACATTACTTTCACTGCTACCTCTAAAATCTCTATAGTTGGTTCTTTCCTGGTTTGTACTGATGTTGACCTTTGTGAAGATTGTTAGAAGAGAAGGGATAGAACTTTGGCAGGAACTGCTTCCATCTTTGATTTCCCTGTCCAACCAAGGTCCTGTGCAGGTATGTTCATTAATAATTTTGCTTCCTGGGGCTGCTGTTTCCTGGCTGTTTCTTGTTGGAGGCACACATAAGTTGTTGTTTAGGTTTTTCATTCTTGTGTTAGGCTGAGTTGGTTTCAATGATGTTGAGGTGGCTCCCTGAAGACATTACCATTCACAATGAAGATCTGGAAGGTAGGAAGGCATTACTTTATCGTCTACTTTCTATGTTACATGGGAATTCTGTAATTTTAGCACTGGAAATCCTATAATTCATGGATAATACTTTCCTCAGAAGCTTATGATCTTTCGGTTTATTTTTTTAAAAGGAAAACAAAATGATATGTGGGCTTCTCATAAAGTTTCTAAACCTAGAGGATTAACAGTCAATGTCTATATTTAATCTTGGCCAATTAACACGTTATGTGTTTGTAATCTTTAATAGCTATATATCTTTGTACATGTTTCTCGCATGACTTCATTGTCATTTCAGGTGATCGACGTCGCCTATTATTAAGGGGCCTTACCCAGTCTTTACCAGAAATTTTGCCATTGCTATACACAGTAAGACTCTGATCTCACCCCCACCATATTCTCCTCTTTTCCTTTGTTAACCATAATTTCAATGCCTCAACTTTTGACGCAGCTACTGGAAAGGCACTTTGGAGCTGCATTTAGTGAAGCGAGTAGGCAACAACTGGATGTAGCGAAAGAGCATGCTGCAACTGTAACAGCTACTTTGAATGCGATTAATGCATACGCTGACTGGGCTCCTTTGCCTGATCTAGCTAAATTTGGCATAATTCATGGGTATGACATATCATAGAGTCTTACTAGAATTATGCATCACTCTTTCTTTTCAGCTCCTTATACTGTCCATGACTTGAGAGATTCTTTTGCTTCTAGGTGTGGCTTTTTGCTTTCAGCCGTTGATTTCCGTCTTCATGCTTGTGAATTTTTCAAACTTATCTCCTCAAGGTAAGCATCACCTTGTTTGCTGAATGCCAAATAATCTTCTTCTTTCTTATACTTTAATGTTATAATAAGCTCCCTAAAATATGTTCCCAACTGTGAATTGATATTTCAGGAAAAGAACAATTGATGCTTCGGTTTCAGAATTTGATTCGGCAATAAGTAGTATCTTTCAGATTTTAATGAATGTATCTGGAGACTTTCTATACAAGTCTTCCTCAACTGCTGCTGCTGTGGACGAGAATGAAATTGAGTTTGTTGAATATATATGTGAAAGCATGGTTTCTTTGGGGTCTACTAATTTACGATGCATTAGTGGAAACAGTTCCATACTATCTATTTATTTACAACAGGTAACCTAGTTCATGTAATACATGGTTGACCAGTACATTATCAACTTATTGATAATCTGAGGATGGCTGATAATTCACTATTTCATGTTAGATGCTGGGCTTTTTCCAACATTATAAACTTGGTCTGCATTATCAGTCCCTGCTCTTTTGGCTGGTATGTTAAATGTTGGATATTTTGGAAGGTTTTTTTACTGTATCTTGATTAACCATTACCTACCTTGTATCCGAACTTACTAATTCCAACCCCACTTTTATTTTCAGGCGCTAATGAGGGATTTAGTTTCGAAGTCTAAAGTTACATCAGCTGCATCTGGAGTTGGTTCTGGTTCTGCTCAGCTTGACAATGAGAAACTAATAATTTTGAATCTTGTAGATGATAATATTTGTAGATCAATACTAGATACCTCTTCCCAGCGTATGCTCAGGAAAGAGAAAGCATTTCCAGGGGCTGCCTTTGCTCTAGGTACCTTGGAGTTATGGAGTGATGATGTTGAAGGGAAGGGAGACTTTGGCCAGTACCGATCCAAGCTGGTACTTCTTGTTTTATACCTCTCAGTAATTATTTTACATTTTACTGTGAGATTCATCAACCGCCCTTGATTCTGTTCTTGGTTTTACAATGCAGTTGGAACTAATGAGGCTCATGGCATCTTTCAAGCCTATAATAGCTAGTAGTAAAATATCTGACAGAATTATTTCAGGAATTAACAGCCCCCTGACTTCGCCTGTGCCGGTTCAGGTGTGACAGTGATCTCAGCGTGTTAGTTCATTTCTTTTGGATTTATAATTAATTTAGTGTCTGGCTACTGGCACTGAATGCTTAAAATTGATGTCTATACTGCTAATCTCCTTTCATCCAATTTCAGGACCTAGCTGTGATGGAGAGCCTTCAGGTTTCTCTAGAAAATATAGTTAATGTTGTATTTGATGGATCAAATGAACTTGCTGGGGGTAGTTCCGAACTTCATCTTGCAGTATGCAGAATATTTGAAGGTCTCTTGACGACCTCTGTTTTAATTTAATACATATTTTGAAGGTTGAATCCTTCTCAAAACCAGTAGATGACCATCTGGTTCCCTTTGGTTTGAATTGAAGGTTTGCTTCAGCGGCTTCTTTCTCTAAAATGGATGGAGCCAACTCTTGTCGAAATCCTAGGACACTATTTAGATGCATTGGGCCCTTTTCTGAAGTACTTTCCCGGCGCAGTTGGTGGTGTCATCAATAAACTATTTGAGCTTCTAACATCCCTTCCTCTTGTTGTTGAGGTTCTTATCTAGCATTAATCTTAGCTTTTCCTTATAACTATGTTCATATATGTAGTTTGATATAGATTTTGTTTTGTTGTTTTGGCAGAACCCCTCAATAACTGATGCGCGGCGTGCAAGGTTACAGATCTGCATGTCATTCATACGAATAGCAAAAGCTTCTGATAAAAGCATTTTGCCCCACATGAAGGTGAATTGGCTACCATTGTTCTCTCTCAGTTCTATATTCGTCCCACATCCTTAATTAAAAGTAGGCTGTCAAATTTATAATGAAAGAAGGATGTAATGATTTCCTGTGAAGTTTTATTTCCTACGAATGCTTTCCTTGAACAAGCATCCAAAAAACCTGATAGTATCTTGCGTTTGATCTTGGTTTGATGGCCATTTTTTGTCGTGTAGGGTATAGCAGATACCATGGGTCATATGCAAAGAGAGGGTTGTTTGCTTCGCAGTGAGCACAATCTTCTGGGAGAAGCATTCCTTGTCATGGCTTCTGCTGCTGGGTAATATCTTGCTCCAACAGGCCCAATGTTTTACTTCTCTTTGACAGTAATCATGGCTGAAGTTGGTAATGTTCGTGATTTTCTTGACTGCATGCAGGCTTCAACAACAACACGAGGTTTTGAACTGGTTACTTGAACCTTTGAGCCAGCAGTGGATACAGTTGGATTGGCAGAATAAATATTTGTCTGAACCACTAGGTGTCGTTCGGTTGTTCTTGGACACACCTTTAATGTGGTCAATTTTTCACACAGTGACGTTTTTCGAGAAGGCACTTAAAAGGAGTGGATTCAAAAAGAGTAATTTATACACACAAAATAGCTCTTCGACAAATCCCCCTATGCATCCATTGAGTTCTCATCTAGCTTGGATGTTGCCTCCTCTCCTAAAAGTATGTATCCCACTATTTAAGATAAAAAATTGATCTTTATTCTGTGGTAACCAACCAGGAGGCCTTTGTACGTAATTGGTATTTCTTTCTGTTTATTATGCAGCTGCTCCGTGCTTTGCATGCCCTTTGGTCTCCATCTCTATCTCAAATGTTACCTGCAGAGGTGAAAGCTGCCATGCTGATTACTGATGCTGAGAAATATAGTCTTCTTGGGGAAGGAAACCCGAAATTGTCAAAGAACATTCTGACTTCCACAGATAGTTCTCAAACTAACAATAGCAAGGAAGGACATGCAGAGATAAATCAAGGTGATGCAAGAAATTGGTTAAAAGGAATCAGAGACAGTGGGTAAGCCTGATTGTTTTCAAAATTCTTTATCTGCAATCACAACTTTTTCTATCGGCGCTGTTTCCCTTTTAAGTTTTATTTTCAGTTGCTATAGATCTGGTCACAGACTTTTTAGTGATGTGCAAATGAATCTCTGGTGTTTTCAGTTACAATGTATTGGGCCTGGCCACAACCATCGGAGATCCATTTTTCAAATGCTTAGATGCAGATTCAGTTGCATTGGCACTGATGGAGAACGTACAGTCACTTGAGTTCAGACATCTGAGACAGCTTATTCATTCAGTCTTGGTCCATTTGATTAAATTTTGTCCCCAAGAACTATGGGAGGTCTGGCTGGAGAAGCTTTTGCACCCGTTGTTTGTCCACATACATCAGGTTCTTAGCTTCTCTTGGTCCAGTCTTTTGCATGAAGGAAGAGCAAAGGCTCCTGATGTACAAGGAATCGTTGCTGGGTCAGACCTAAAAGTGGAAGTAATGGAAGAGAAACTGCTCCGAGATTTAACCCGTGAGATGTGCACATTTCTATCAGTCATGGCGTCACCTGGACTAAACAATGGGCTTCCAACTCTAGAACAATCTGGGCATATTAACCGTGTGGATACATCTTCTCTAAAAGACTTGGATGCATTTCTCTCCAAGTCTATGGTTGCGTATGTAGCAAGAAACATCTTCAATGTTTTGTGTCCATAGTTACTACATTGTATGTTTGTCTTCTAATTTGTGCTCATGACTCAAGTTTTATCCATTTGCAGTTTCATTTTGATGCACAGTAGCTTGGCGCTTCCAGCATTGCAGATATGTTTAGAAGCTTTCACATGGACTGATGGTGAATCTATGACGAAAGTTTCTTCTTTTTGTGCTGCTGTGGTTGTTCTAGCCATCTCAACAAGAAATCTTGAGCTCCAACAGTTTGTCTGTACGGATCTTTTTTCTGCAGCGATCAAAGGTTTGGCACTTGAGTCGAATGCCATAATCAGTGCAGATTTGGTCAGTCTGTGTCGTGAAATATTCATCTATCTTTGTGACAGAGACCCTGCTCCTAGGCAGGCAAGTGATCAGGCCTTGGTTTTAATTAACGGGGTCTGATATTTTATTGGATCTAGTAGTCGGATTGGAAATGTGACCAGTAAGATGGTTTTGCGATATCTTTTCTCAGGTTCTACTCTCTCTTCCTTGCATTTCGCCCCATGATTTGGCTGCTTTTGAGGAAGCTTTGACAAAGACATCTAGTCCAAAGGAACAAAAGCAGCACATGAGGAGCTTGCTCATGTTAGCTAGTGGAAATAAGTTGAAGGCACTTGCTGCCCAAAAAAGTGTAAATATCATCACAAACGTTACAGGTACAAAGTAAAGATTTCGTATTTAGTGTATATTATGTTGGTTCCATTATTTTCCCAACTGAGATAATCTTTGGTTTCTTTCCCATGTGCTGGTATCATGAAACTGTATACATGTAACCGGCGCTCATCTTTGGACTGAGAAAAGTAGTTGAGATTATGGAATGGCTTGATGCTAACCCGGTGTCGTGTGTTCTTCTCTGCTTCCAGCAAGGCATCGCAGCTCAGCTACTGCCTCGGAAACTAGAATTGAGGATGGGGAACCCGTGGGTCTGGAAGCTATCATGTGAAGCATATTTATTAATTAATTAATTAATAATGTGGATATCGTGGTGAAGCATCGACATGTACAGGAATCACAGTGCTAACAGGAATGAAAGACAAAATAGAGAAGAGGTAAAAAAGAAAGTAGGAAAAAAGGGTCCTTGAGTTTTTTGTTCCTACCATCCAACTGATATAATAGGAGGGAGGGTGTGGAAAATGAAAGCTATATGGGGATGTTGTTGATTCTTGGTAGCTTCCACTTTCTTACTTGTACTTGACTAGTTTTGAATGTTATGTTGTGAATGATAATCTTATCAATTTTATACCAAAAAAGAAACAATTTTATCAATTCGGTTTTTTTTATTTCGAGTGAATTTTATGAAAATTCAGTTTATGCTACACATATGTCTTTAAATTATTATTGGTGATTGAAAATCTCTACTATCCTGTTCTATCATTAAATCAAACTTGTACAATCATGACTTAAATCAGACATTATAATTTTTATATTATCAGCCTCACTGTTTAATATTTTATATTTACTTTAAATCAGACAAATTTCACAAGCATAATGAAACAAAGTTAGTACATCAAGCTCAAGATTTGCTGATTAAACTTATAACATAAAAATGGTTACCATACTTATTGCTCCATTTGTGAGAAAGATTGATATTCTTATGGGGAATACTGATAATTTGGAAAACACAAAAGTTTCCCTTGTTTTCTAAATAAGTTTTCCGTTGTCATTGTGAAATACAATAGCGTTGTTGGTTGCATTATGTGTTGGCAATTTGGGAGATTCTGAATTCGCATTCAGCATACCCTATATATGGATATCGATAATATAGATCAACATGCATATAATGATAAACCTCTTTTATTACTATAAATAAGATAGTAACAAGACAATTACATGATGAACATGGTTTATCAACTCGTGATGATATTCTACTTTGTTTGTAGCATAAATAAACATGTGCATAATTTATAAAAAAAACTTGTATATACCAAACATATACGACGTATATCTATGTTCATAGCTTAATAAACTGATATTATGAACAAATCAAGTATGTGATCAAATTATAGCAAAGAGAATTGCTACCAATTCACTTGTGCATAATCTCTACATGCAATATAGACTAATATCATAGTATTTCTTACTTACTGAATTGCAGAATCCTAAGGCTTGCTTGGTACAAAATTATTTCATAAATTTTCCTTAAGAATAACACAAGGCCTTTGTAAAAATGAACCTCCAAAAAAGAAAAACTAGTGGTGTAAATTTAGACAAAAAAACAAAAGAAACTTACTAAAAACCATTCATATTCTCCAGACTTCTTCTTCATTTCCTTGTTTTCAGCTGGTGATTAGAATTCAGAAACCACGATAAAAAAAAAGGAAACTTTCCATTTCTTCCTCTTACTAGCCGTTGGATTCAAACCCCCTAGCCTTTCTATATCAAATAATACGATCACAGCAATCTCCTGAGAATCCATCGCCATAGATTTTCAACCTTTTTTCTTTTGGCAAGAAGATCTTGGCAGAGAGACAACAAAATCTAATCAGAATCTATAATCTAAAAGAAACAGAGATGTCGAGCAGCAACAGTCAACAACAAGAGAATCCAAGGAGAAGATGCGCAGGTTGCAAATTCCTTAGAAGAAGATGCGCCCAAGATTGCATCTTGGTTCCTTATTTCCCACCCACAAATCCCCAGAGATTCGCTTTTGCCCACAAGGTTTTCGGTGCCAGCAATGTCACCAAGCTCTTACAAGTATACAAACTTACTCACTCAGACTACTATTGGCTCCGTATTTCCCTTGTTATAACTAGTTATAATGTGGGCCAATAAATTTTGCAGGCAGTGCCAGAGGAGTTGAGAGGGAAAGCAGCGGACAGCATATCCTACGAGGCAACCTTACGTGTCAAAGACCCAGTTTACGGATGCGCCGGCATCATCTACCAGCTTGAGAAGCAGATCAGGGAAGTTGAATCTGAGATGGCCATTGTCAACTCAAGACTTGCTTTTTACACTGCCCAATACCAGCAACAGCAGCAGATAGATGCTGCAGAATTTGACAGGGATGCCGATTTGATGCTATGGCCTGCTTTAACGGTTCAAGATATACAACACAACTCAATTGATCCTTATTTCTTGTACTGATCATGTCATAACATACAGTGGAATTTCCATGAAAATATATATTATTATAAACAAAAAGTAACATGAAATGGTAAGGAGTGATTCTAGGTGTCATCATTATCTCTCAACTGAAGCCCCTTTGTATCCATTGGAAACAGCAGACAGCAAATGGCAGTAACCGCTAGTATAATCTCAAACAGAATAACTGCTTCCATAAGATGGCAACCAGTGACCAATCCGACCGCTACTAGAGGGCAAACCATCCCTCCGATCCTTCCGATGGAGCTCGCAACTCCTGCCCCGGTTGCCCTCACAGAAGTTGGATATAACTGTCATTGTCAAAGTTACACCAGCTTGTCACAATCTGATAGTTACGTTATTCAATTAGTTATGCTTTGTTGAACAAATTTATAACAAACCTCGGGGGCAAATATGCAAGCAACTGTGAAGGTTCCTGAGATACACATCCGTGCACCGAACAGTACTGCTGTGGTTAAGACTGGAGATTGAGAGGAAAGTAGAGGTATCAGGAAGATGAAGCCTAGGAAAAACATGAATGCCATTGAGAGCTTGCGACCGAATCTGTCCACTATTACTGCTGATAGAATTAGCCCCGGTAGCTCTGCACGAAAAAATATAACGACACAATTCAAATGTTAAGCTACAGTCTTACAACGTGGTATAGCTATAACGCGGCTATCAAGCTAGAACCCGGAATTTGATTTAACGATTCTAACCAACGCGACGCAAGGCCATTAATCAATGAAGCATTACTAGCACACTTTTTTAACAGAAAGAACGAACACAATAGCAGCAATACCTGCCAAGCTAGTGATGAATGTATCTACATAGAGGTTGTTGCCAGTACTCTGAGGGACTTCAGCAAGCAGAGACCTTGAGCTGCTGCATCTGGACTGCCAGTTGCTCAACTCCGAGGTGAGTAATATGATTCCGTAATATGAAAACGAGTTCCCAAAGTACAACAACCATAACAGCACTGTCGTCCGTATTAGCCTCTTTGAAAATAGCCTAAAGAAGGAAGCGAATCCTGGTAGTCTGTTCAAAGCCGTCAGCTTTTCAGGTGATGGGAGGAGTGGAACGGTGACGACCTCTTCTGAAGTGGATGATGACGGGACTACTACTACATGATCAGGATCTTCTTCAGCCATAGTTCCCGTTGAATGCAATTCGCTATTCTTCATATTGTCAGGAACAAGGAAGCCAGCAGGGAGGGATTTGCAATTGGTGAGAGCTATCTTCTTCAAGATGTCGTTTGCTTCTTTCGTCCTTCCTTTAACGCATAAGTACCTCGGAGACTCAGGAACTAGACAGTAAAAGAGAAGCAGTCCAGTTGAAGGGATTGAAGAGAAGGCAAGAAGCCATCTCCAACCCAACCTTGGCATTACAGCCTGCAACAACAATGTGTTAAGACTCAAGGCTACAACTTAATTTGATTGATGAATATAAATCTGAATGTTAAGTTGGCATATATACCCACCCAGGCAAGTGCAGCCTCGAAGATGGTTCCAAAGGTCCAGAAAGCAGAGAATACAACCAGCCACAATCCACGATGAGAAGCAGGTACAAACTCAAGAAACCATGACAGGAAAAGCGAGCCACCAGAAACGCCAACCCCAACCATGCAACGAAGAATCAACAGAGATGTATAATTAGGAGCAAATGTGCTCAGGATTCCAGCTCCACTAGTAATCACAGTAATCCCAAGCAAACCCTTCCTGATCCAAAATTCCTGAGGGGAACATGTTAAAACCCTAAACCCCCATCATAAATTAAAAATTCGGAAAAGAGGGAGGATAGTTTTTATATAGAGCCATGCCTTCTGCCATAGGAATCGGCAACAAAACCCCAAGAATAAGCTCCGACCAACATTCCGGCGAAGACGACGGTGGTCAAGAGGCTCTCTTGGCTGGAAGAAAGGTCCCACTGTGACTTGAGAGCAGGACCCACAAATGAGAGGATCATCATTTCCATGGCTTCGGCGAAGGAACCCATCCCTGCGTATGCCAGCAGGAGGAGCTGGAACTTGCCGAATCCAGCGGCGGTCAGCGCCTCCTCCACTGTGTAGCTTGATTCGGGTTCACGGCGAGGGGTTTGGTGATGATCTTCCATCGTCGTCGCCATAGATGAGGATGTGGTGCTGGGCTTTGTTTTGTTTTTCGTCTAGTTTACATGGTCGTCGAATCCAGCACAGCATCAGCTTCGTGGAACTGGGTGAAATTAATGATTGATCAATGAAAAAAATGTTTGGGAAGAGATTAGGCGAGACACGTTTCTTTCTTTTTTATTTTATTTTATTTTAATTTTGCATCATGTGAGTGCTTGCTTTGCTTGTACGTTGCCAGTTGCCACTCCACTCGCTAGCATGGGAATTTTTTTTTGAGAAAAGCATGTCAACTTTTAAAACCGGTCAATTTTTTTACGGCAGAAAGTTTGGTTCGGTTTTTCGATAATTACACCTATTGAATTGTAAATATTTACTACTCGGTAATTCAAAATCCGAATAAATAATTTTGGTAGATGTCTAACATAACCATTTTCGGTCATTTTATTAGGTGATTGGTATAATTTCGGTATGATGGAAGAAACAAACTTTTTATTTATAAAAGAAGAAAATGAATCATTATTGAATGAACAGTGTTTGATTCTCTTATAAGTGTTTTATCTCGGATGTATATTTTTTTACAATTTTTACGAGTTAGACAAGGGGCAATTTTGAGTTTGACTCAGTATTTGGTCGTGTCAGAACTAGAGGAATCAAGTGAGAGTCTCAACTATCTTGTTTTCTGGTCTCGAGTACTCAATTATATATAAAATTTTGATGATTTTATAATCAGTTAATAGTATTTGAAGTTCTACTATTTATTTAGACTAATTAATTATCATAAATTTAGTTCAAAAAGTCTAAATATAGGACAAAAAAACTCGTCTATGACACATATATATTATATTTTCAACTAAATTTTTTATTTTATTTTAAATTAATATTAGGATGAATTCGTAAATTAATTACTCAATACACATATAAAGTTTTAATTCAAATCTGACTCCGTGTATATTCCCATCCTGATTCCGCCATTGTGAGAGCATGAAGGAGGCAATCACGATCAGACCAGGAAGAGTCTGGAACAGGAAAGCAACACAGAATTAATACCTATCGGCTTGATTGCGGATGAGTATGTAGCTTCATTCCTTAATCGGTTTGCTCGTCGTCAGTTTTATCTTTTCTTATTTTATGGTGTAATCCAACCAGAGAAGGGGAAACTGGAAAGATAGAGCGGAGTAGATCCGAATCCGATCAATTGAATTGATTTGAACAGATGTATGAGTGTTAGATGGAGGAAGAATAGGCCGACAGAAAACCTCTACCAATGAGACCTTCCGACCCTGCCAAAAAATCTCAACTTCTCGAGGAGCAATTCCAGTACTGCGGGCAGTTACAGGTGAAGATGAAGACGTCAATTTTGATTTGAGGAAAACGACAATGAATCACGAAGCTCTTCTCATTAATCAAACCATACACATCACCATCAACCTCTCAAAGGGGAGAATTTATTTGTGTTGTGCAAGTAAGTATTTCTTTCGCCATCAGATAACAGTTGTTGCAAAATTGCATCAACAAAACCCTTGACTCGCATTTATTCCGATTCTCAATTGTTGAGATGTGCATATCATCATCCTATACATCCATGTATTTCTCTGCTGAGTGCTGATGGTAAACCAAATGAAAACCAAAGCATGAATATTAAAATTGATCAACAACTTCCCTCCCTTATTAGCAGAAGAGAAAAATCAAGTTGTGAATAATGCACCCAAGAAAGAGGAAGAGAATGATTTCTTATCAGACATAAAGGAGGATGAATGCAGTGGCCAACTTGCAATGGAAAGAAAGTTGGTTGCTTGTAAGGAGAAGAAGGAAACTGTTGTTTAATTTGTACTGCGTCATTTCATGTCTGTAACAGGTTGACTGCCAAGTGTGACAGTAACTTTTTTTTTCTTATCGTTGACTTTGTTATCTACAGTAAAACATGAATCTTTTAGTATATAAAAGATGAAATGAAATAAGAAACATTTTACGATTTTCAGAATACTCTATCTCGCAATTTATCATTCCCCTTGCTAATCTGAAATGGTATCAAAGCCGATGATCGAGATTTAAAGTTCTTCTGATGGTCATCACTCCCAGGAATTCTTATCTGATCATCTTCGAATCTGTAAAAGATGGAGATGAAGAAGACAACGAACCCAAGAATCATCATCACCATAATACTGGAGGTAATTCAAATGTTCCTCATCCTTCCCTTAGCTTCTGAAATCCATTTTACCTGAATCCGAATGAGAATCTTGCTCAGTCCATAGTCAATATAAGTTTAGATGGTGGAACTTACCAAGTCTGGAGTAGAACTGTCAAGTTTTCATTAAAGACGAAGCATAAGATTGGTTTTATTGATGGAACTATACATCCGCATGAATTCTCTTATGATAAATATGCACTTTAGGATGCATGTAACACGATGGTACTGTGTTGAATTATGAACTCTCTACATCCGGAGATTAGAAGGAGTGTGATGAACCACGAGAACGCGCAGGTTCTGTGAAATGAACTAAAAACCAAGTTTGGATAGGCAAATGCTCAACGATTGGCTAATCTGCAGGATGAGATTCATGCCTGCAAACAAGGTCAAATGATCATTACTCGGTACTACACCACGATTAAAGGATTATGGGAAGAGCATGGACAGTTCTCTCCCATTGTTACTTGTACATGTCTTCCTAGAAATCCAAATATTTGTCCAGCCGTTCTTGCTTTTGAAACCAAACAAGAAGTTGACTACTTGATTCGTTTTCTACGGGGTCTAAGTAATGAATGTGAAGTAGTGAAATCAGTTATTGACGATAAGGCCTCTCCCGTCAATTACATATGCTTATGATAGTGCTTTACAGAATGAAGAAAACTGAGAGGAGGCAGTATTATTAGTAAGGATCCTATACAACCTACTGCTTTTGCAGTCAGTCAGGACGTTGCTTCTGATTCAACCAAACAAGTTATGGCAGTCACTGGAAATAAGAGGCTCTTCTGTAAGTACTGCAGGAAGGATAATCACATTATTGAAGACTGCTTCAAGCTCAAAATAAGAAGAAGAGGGAACAAGAACAAAAAGCTAGTGGTTATGTTAATACTGGTGCTGGAAGGTTTGTAGGAATGGTCACTCAGGAGACTGAATCAAACAATTCAAGCTCCATCACACCTACTGCAAGTCAAACTCCTTTCACATTAGAGGAATTGCACCAGCTCAGAACTCTACTCCATCAAGCAACAAGACCTCAACACAAGGTTTTAGCAGTCAGCCATGCTCCTCCTCACACCTATCATCATCCAGGTATGTATACTCTTTCTGCAAGCACTGACTATGACTTAATGACAACTTGGATCATGGATATTGGTGCTTCAGATCATATATGTTGTAATCTTAGATATTTCTTTAACTACAAAGTTGTTGTTGGTGTCTATGTGTATCTTTCTAACTCCACTAAAGTCTTTGTTAGTCACATAGGATAAGTCAAACTTCCTATCGGTCTAATCCTTCATGATGTCTTGTTGGTTTTTAGTTTTGGATTCAATTTAGTCTATGTCAGCAAATAAACTCATGACTCTTTTGTGTCATTGTTGTTTCAATCCCAAAAATGCTTCATCAAGGACCACATTACCAGCAGGATGAATGGTATAGCAACAACAACCATTAAAGGTCTCTATCAACTTCAAGCTCAAGATTTTTCTCAAGAATTCAAAAGCACTCTTTCTTACCCCATGTTCTTGCTGTCAGCTACAATTTCAAACCTCAAGAAATAAGCCTATGGCACTAGAGACTAGGACATCCTAGTGAAGATAGAATTCATGTTTTAAAACAATGTAATCCTTTGATTGTCAATGAACATATCAATCATTGCGAAGTTTTCCATTTGGCTAAACAAAGATGTTTGTCTTTTCCCATCAGTGATAACATTGCTTCAAAACCTTTTGACTTAGTCCATATGGACATTTGGGGACCATTGGCAGTGGAATCATATGACAAATACTTTTTCTTTCTAACCATTATGGATGACTTTTCTAGTGGAACATGGGTCTATCTAATGAAATATAAGTTTGAAGTTCGACCTTTCATTATATCCTTCTATAACATGGTCAAAACTCAGTTTGAGACAAATGTCAAAATTATTAGGAGTGACTATGGAAAGGAATTTGACATGACTAAGTATTACTCAGATCATGGTATTATTCATTAGATCTCGTGTGTTGAAACACCTCAACAAAATGCTCGTGTTGAACACAAGCATCAGCACATATTAAATGTTGCAAGGGCTCTGTAGTTTCAAGCAGGCTTACCACTTCATTTTTGGAGTGCATGTGTCCTTCATGCAGTCCACTTGATTAGCAGAATGTTTACTCTTATTCTAAAGCATCAATATCCTTTTGAACATCTATATAACATCTCTCCCAATGTTAACATCTTAGGGTTTTTGGTTGTCTATGTTATGCTTCTATGTTAGCTGGATATAGAACCAAACTTCAACCTAGAGCTCGTCAGTGTCTATTCTTAGGAGTGCCAAGAGGTGTCAAAGGATACAACGTCATGGATTTAAGTACTCAACAGGTCTTTCTCTCAAGGGATGTTGTTTTCCATGATTCAAAGGTCTGTCTAGTTCAACCTTACCCTCTCAAGTCAGTAATCTTTCTAAGTTCATCCAAGAATCTGAACTTAGGTTGCCTCATGTAGAATCGAGTTAGTATGTCAATCAATCATGCCCTCCTAATCCTGATCCAGTTGTTACGAGTCCTAGTTCTTTGCCTGCATCACTGAGTATTCAACCTGGTGATGTTGAGAACTTGGCTCAACCTGAACTCTCAGTAACTGATTGTGTTCCAGAGGATACATCCGATGATAATCCACCTCTGATCACTCGTCAGTCTATTAGAGTTAAACGTCCTCCAACTTATTTGCAAGATTATCATCTTGATTAAACTGCTGCCAAGCATGCTCTTGCTGCTGTTGTTTGTTATGATTATCTTTTAGAGGGACAGAAGAAATATGCCTTGAGTGTTCTCTCTATAAGAGGGAAAGACTTACAAGGAAACAATTCTTCAAGCCTGTTGGAATAAAGCTATGGAGGACGAGCTCTAGGATTAGCTTCCAATCATATTTGGACTGTGGTTCTTATACCATCGGGAAAACATCCAATTGGATGTAAAGGGGTTTATAAGATAAAACTGTGTGTTGATGGAACCATAGAACGCCATAAGGATAGACTGGTTGTCAAAGGATTTACTCAAGCATGTGGTATTGATTTTCTTGATACATTTTCTCCTGTGGCGAAAATTAACTCTGTCAAATGCTTATTGGCCATTGCTGCTGCCAAGAACTGGCATCTTCAGCAGATGGACATTTCTAATGCACTTCTAAATGATGAGCTTGAGGAGGAGGTGTATATGCAAGCTCCCCTTGACTTTGACATTCTAGCTGGTTATTGTTGCAAGCTACAAAGGTCATTATATGGACTTAAACAAGCCAGTCGTCAATGGTTTGCTAGATTGACAGAATCCCTAATTCAGCATGGTTTTAGGCAGTCTAGTGCTGATTATTCACTCTTTCTCGAAAGACAAGGTGATAACATGGTTACATTACTCGTATATGTTGACGATATCATCTTGGCAGGAAGTGATCAAATAGAAATTGATCATGTCAAAACCTATTTGCAGTCTACATTTAAGATAAGAGATTTGGGTCCATTGAAGTACTTCCTAGGTCTTGAAATTGCCAGGACAAGTGCTGGAATATCAATCAATCAAAGGAAGTATTGTATTGATTTACTCACTGATACAAGTTTTATTGAGGCTAAAGGTGCAAAGTCACCAATGGATCCAAATCTCCATCTGACAGCAGAACTTGGAGAGAAACTGGATGATCCCAACAGTTACAGACAATTAGTTGGGCGTTTACATTATCTGACCATTACCAGACCAGACATTGCATTTTCAGTATAATAAAATTCAGCCAGTTCCAATCGGCTCCCCTATACTGGTCATATGCAAGCTGCATACATGATTTTGAAATATCAGGAGCTTGGGTGAGGGATTATTTTACAAAACTGGTGTTAATCTTGAGATGAAAGGCTTTTGTGACTCTGACTGGGCAACTTGCCCTGATACAAGATGATCCATTACAGGCTATTGCACTTATCTTGGTGACAATTTGATATCTTGAAAATCAAAGAAACAGTCCACTATGTCACAATCGTCTTTAGAAGCAGAGTACAAAGCATTGGCACACCTAGTTTGTGAAGTTCAATGGCTGTCAGGACTTCTATCTGAGCTTGGAATGCAGGTAGATCAACAATTGACATTGCTGAAAATCCAATCTTTCACGAAAGGACTATACACATTGAAATTGACTACCATGCTACAAGAGAAAGAATTAAATCTGGCTTGATCAAATTGTTGCATGTTAATGCTGAGAATTAGGTTGCAAATATATTTCCTAAACCACTTCACCAAAGTCATATACATTATTTTCTTGGCAAATTAGGAATAATTAACATAAATTCGCCAATTTGTGGAAAGGCCAACAGAAGAGAAGAATCAAGTTGTGAATAATGCACCAAAAGAAGAGGAAGAGAATAATTGCTTACCAGACACCTTTCTTTTCTTATCGTTGAGTTTGTTCTCTACAATAAAATTTGAATCTCTTAATATATAAAAAATAAAAAGGAATAAGAAACATTTTACACTTTTCGGAAAACTCTTATCTCTCAATTTATCATTCCCCTTGCTAATCTGAACCTTATTCCCCCTTCTTTCAGTCTTCTTCTTCCGCTTCCTTCAACCACTGCACCCAAATTGGATCACACAACACAATCAGTTATTCAACTCACCAACCCAAGCTTTACGACAGTTCCCAATTATTCAAATCGTTAAAGGTGGTGGTATCTTACTTTAACAAACACTGCTGCCTGTTTGACGAAAATCCTGTCCGATTCATCTGCATCCTTCCGCTCGTCGTCCCACTTCAATATAGCATCCTCTTCTACGATCTCTTCCTCATATAAATGTCTCAGAATCTGGAACAAACCAAAGACCTTAGATCACATGCTAGATTAATCGCAACAGGAAGGAGAGACATATCATAGATGTGCGTACGCACCCGAGAAAAAATTGGTGACAACTCGGGGGATTCATGACATGTATCTTCTAGTTTCATTATCAGCTCAATCTGTACGAAAGCATCCAGTTGGGTGATGATTCCAAGTAGATAAATTGCATAACTACCCATATCAGGGTATTATGGGGATTAAATGTAAGTAACTCATGCATGTAACAAAGACTCAAAGACTAAAATAGAGCAAGAAAATTGCATAAAGATACCTTGTTTAACCTAGACCACTGCCTCCAGGAATTCAGAGATGGAAGGTGCAAAACAAGTTCAACCGCTACTAAATTTAGGGCAAATCAACCCTGTATATATTACGTATTTTCAAATTTGTAATTTTTCCACATCAACTATTTAAAAAATAGAGCTTTTCCCATGGTTCTCTTTTCAACAAATCATCTTTAAAATATTTATTCTCTTTATTCTTTTATTTTAATTTTTTAAATTTTCTCACACTCACATCTTTCTTTTCACTTTTAATTAGTTTTTCCTTCATAAGATTTTTATAACTTACTCAAAACATATTGTTCACTTTACAAATGTTATTCGTTATAAATTTTCAAATAGAATAACATCAATCTTAATATAATTTAATTCTTTTTAAAAAAAATCATCTAATATAAAAATCAACTATCAATAATATATACATGATTTACTAACAACTATGTCCAACCACTTTTGTTTTTTACATATACTTATCAGGTCTATGAATTACATATATATGCTTATCGAGTCTAAGTACTAAATTTTTGAACGCTTAACATTATGATATTAGATATATATCAACTAAAACTTCAGTATTTTCTTAAACTTACTATTTCTATTTTTAATGATAGAAATGCCCTATAAAAAATTATAGCTCATCGAGATCCATTTACGAACAATAAAGATATATCATGTTAGTGATACCAAACGCATGAAATAAAATATTAACATTTATATATAATATTTATTCTATATTATAAATATTTGAAAAATAGAAAATGACACATCAACTTTTACTACAATATGATATGATGTTACCTCATTAAAACTAAATAAATTAAAATACATTGTTGTATATATTCTAACATTACATTAAGTGATTGATTATAAACACTTATGTTCCCTTGGTTTATTAAGATTGAACTTTATAATTAAATTTTAAAAATATACAAATTATATGTGGCCGGCCAAACCGGATAAGATGCTAGTTATTATAACGTATTTCTTTCAATTGTTCCTCGATGAGCAACTCTTCACTTCAAAATTATTTTTCTCCTAGGATGTTCAATATAAAATGTAAATGATAAAAGTAGGATCCCGTAAATATTTCAGAGGCTGGAACGATTCGGCCAGCAGCATTACTACTAATTTCAGCTTCAATCACAAACATTAGACAGTTAAGGGTATGGTTAAATTTCGCCAGGCATAATAAAAACGCTTAAAAGTCAAAAGCAAGATATAATAAATGGACCAAACCTGCTCATCTATTTCTTTAGCGTAAGTTTTGAGTAGTTTCTCCCATTTGCTCGTAACATTAGCAACATTCTTCCACAACTCATCTGACAGTAATGGAAAAGCCGTCAATGAATATGGACAGCTTATAGTAATCCAAACATCAAACAAACACTTAGAGAAAAGTGCAGAAAGAGACGGCAGCAACAGCAGAAGCAAGGAACAGCAAAACATGGTAGACCGAGATTTTACATACACACAAGTCAATACATATGGTAAAAGACTGGTCACAGTCATAATTGGTGAATTTTAGAGGATGAATGTTACAGTCTAATAAATACGTAAGTTGTCCAAACCATTACCAGCTGTGGTGTGTGGAGATTCCAAAGCCTGTTTCATCATTGCATAAAATAAGGCTCCAGTGCAGTCAGCAGAAGTCATGTTATATGATAACCTGAAAATGCAATGATAGGCTGTCTTCAGCATGGAACAAAGCTCAGAACATCAACTTCTCCTATTGCATGATTCAATGATGCTTCTTGAAGCATCAATTAAGCCAATAGGACAAGTTTCAAGTAATTACTCAAACCAAATGCTCCACTTAAATGTCAAACACCCTCATAAATAACGACATAGATGATTAATGTCTATGCGTGTCTGGGAGACTTGTTTGCAGTTCAGAGAAACCAATGTAACAGTAACTCGCAGAAGGAGTACTACGGAGACCGTGGATGGATTTCCCTAACTAATCTTTCAGCCAAAAAAACTTGTCGAATACGATGGCAATCAGGGCCACTAACTTGACTTAGAGAGCAGAGCATACCGTAGTGAGTTCATTTCAAGGACTAAGTCCTTGACTGCAATATTGTCATTAACAGCTCTCAAGAAGGTTGCTTCAGCCTGAAATACCACCCAGGTTATTAAGAGTTGCTAATTCGTATATTTGCAATGTCATCAACAATCAATTGACATACCTCTTGCTCAAAATAAAAAGAGTCGTCCTTGTTTTCATCATCGTCAGATTCATTGCCAGAGGTGCCAGGTTCTAGCTCTCCAGAAACTGCTAGAGCACTGTCATCAACATTTAAGGTCTCCAAATCCTCATCAATGGCTAGCAATGCCTCGGAGAGTTTCTGTGCCGGAATTGGTGCAACAGACTGCTTCCACTCTTCATCGTAACCTCCATCGCAGGTCGACCAAACATAACCAGCCCCACCAGGCCCAAGCTGCTCGGACATAAAATGACAATAAGCTTTTTCCATAAACTTTCATTGACTATGAATTCCAAATGTCTAATTACAAGATCCAAATGGAAGAGGAAGAACAATTAAAATTCCAAAGCAATGACGAATGTTATGAGTAAATAGAAAAGAGTGAAAACCACGATAGCAAACCTGTGAACTGGGCCAATGCTTTGTCTGAGATGCTTCAGATAGTATCTCCTCATTCAAGTTGTCACTAAGATCGACAAAGGCTGGAATTAAAGAGGTTCCCAAGAAAAAATGATTATATTGTCCGGTCTGTTTTTGCTCAATACAGAAAAATAATAGCCTTCATTCAAACATCACCACTTAAAGATTGCATCAAGTATGGAAGGAAATATTTAATAAAAAAAAGTATGGAAGGAAATAGCCATGCCACAGTGTGAGAGATAGGATCAGAAGTCAGAACTCACATGGATCTATAGCTCCACTGCTGTTATCAGCATACTCCAATTCTTCATCACTATCTTCCACAGTTGGCTGCTGAAACAGAGACACTTTCGAGTAGGCAGGGACAACAAAATCTCGTCCAATGACAACCTGGAGAAGTGACAAATTCAAAATTCAGTTTCAGCAATGGATATCCACCACCTCCAGTCACTCCTATCCAACAGGAATGCAGAAGAAAACAAAAGGTTCAGGCTGTCCGTAGACTGGCTTGTATTCAACAAAACTCAAGTCAACAGGGACAGGTCGTTGAGATAACCTTGAAAGACAAAACAACACCAGGTTCCAAAGTTGCACCTTCTTTTATGATCACGCCATCACATACTATTGCATTTTGTACGTTACACCCATCCTCTATGGTAACATTGTTCCATATGAATGATCCCACTACGGAAACATTAGATCCAATAGTACATCCTTCTCCAATGACAGAATGAGTAACACTTGAATTGTCCCCAATTTTGGTCCCTTTTCCAATAAAAGTAAATGGCATAATCTGTGCTGAATGTGATATATGTGTTTCTGGAGGAGAATAAAATCAACTCAACTAGTCAGTATGGAAGCTCATTGGCACATTAAGATACGTCCAAATATTGTTTAGTCCAACCAGTTTGCCATTCTGATTCATGAATAAGGTGTTCAAGTACGGTAAAGTCTATAGGTAGAGAATACACAGGAAGGATATAATTTCTTGGCTGAGATTGCAGGCACGTGAAATTAATTATGTAGGAATTTTCACGAAACTATATAGATGGTATCCAGGCATGCTTTGGTGTATAACTAGAGGTAATTTCACACTGACAAATGCCATCAAAGAGACCAAATATCTTATATGTATCAGTATCGTTGTATGCGTAAGTTGTTCAGCATGTGCTTTACGCAACATATTATAGAGTCATTCTGCATATGGCTTGACATACTCACAAGAAGAAAACAACCTCGATAACAATTGGACATCAGGAGAACTAATAAAATATCAGCTTCGAAACAGATCAGACATATCAAAATACACGATGACAAATTTTCTAGGTGTACAAAAAAAAATTACCTGGTTCTCGGTACATCCCCTCTCTTTCAAGTTTAGCATTGCAATTTCCTGAAAAATTAACATCTGGCACAAACGGATATGTCCACCTCTGAATGATATCCTTACTGATCGTGTCATAGCTCTTATAGTTATCAATCCTAGCCGCATAGCTAGAGTGAATTTCATGAGTAAATATTTTGTAACCCATTATCTGAAAGGTGAAAGTAGAGGGCTTAGTTAGAATGATAATATGTCAAGGAAATAACTGAAAAGAACAATCAGAAAGACATAGATTTTAATGTCAACATCAAAGTTGACTACAACATATAGTTAATATGAAGGAGTAGCTAACGACTAGCTACTCATATCCATCATACAAGTCTGTGTTTGACCTAGGTTTCAGAATGTATCTTTACACATGAGTTTTTGCATAGAATGCATCTGCCAGAATCACATTGAGGAATTACATAACAAAAATTCTAGTTCAAGAAGGTTCAGAAATAGCATACATCATCAACTAGCAAGCCTTTCACAAAATGACGCCGCAGATGTTGATAGTCGAAATTGTCAGTAAACAAACTCAGCACCTCTTGGGAGCATATATCTATGTAGCAATCCTGCAATGATATGATCAAAGAACTTGGTTGGAATAGACCAAATGAAAACCCTGCCCTAAATAATTAGTAAATTGTACTCTCCATTAAAGATCGAGAAAACAATAACAAAGAATGTAGAAAGAACTAGCCTGCTTATCATTACGCAGCGAGATAGAAGAACTGTCTGCAAGTAACGAATTGTCAAGAGATATAACTACTTTTAGGTGCTCTTCTCTGTCCTCGTAATAGAGAAGTTGCTTGGTATCAGGATCGACGGCCATGAACAGCTCATCAGTACCAAGACGTGACTGGTGGATAATTGGCGAAGGCTGTGATTTTTTTATAACCATGGTCATGACTGCATTGCTGTCCTTCTTTCTTCTATCCTTATGTTCTTTAACTGCTTGGGCCAATGGCATGTTGCTCACCGTATCCCCACTGACTAGGACAAAGTCCCCGTGTATCTTCAAGAACAGCACGATAATGATTATCAGCAAAAAATCTGAGTGAAATGCTAACAGACTACCGAAGAATTATCAACGGCTGAGCGACATTTATAAAATTCAAAACAAACAAAGCTAAATTGAAGACCATGCATAGAGTCAACCATCCAATTCATTCGGGTGCCCAAGTTCTCAATTTGACAGTCTCAGCTTACGTAACCAAGTCATGCAGTAATGGATATTCGACATTCAGAACCCGAATGAAACACAAGAGTTATACAAAGTGTTTAGCTGTAGCAACGAGACTTACCACATTGCGCTCATATATAAACCTCAGAGCATCTCCAGCGCTGATAGAATTGTTAGATTCGATAGTGGTGACAGTGAAGTTAGGCTGATTGCGCCATTCAGAGTTGTCCAAATAATCCTTGACTTGCCCAGAATGGGCGCAGCAGAATACAAAAACCTCCTCTACCCCAGCCCATTCCAGCCAAGAAAGAGTGTAATCTATCATCGGAACATTTACCAACGGCAAAAGAACCTAGAAAGATGAAGAAACAGGGAAGAAAGCAAATAGTAAGCAAGGGAAGCAAAAGCAATTATTTAACAAGAAAAGAGCAGCAGCGGCGGCTGAAACCAATGTAAGAACAAACCTTAGGGCGCTCGAGAGTAATGGGGCGGAATTTTGTAGTGAAGCTATCGGCCAAAAGAATGGCCTGGAGTGAACTACGAGCCAATTCTTCCGGCTCTTCTGTGACCCTATGTGATCCTTTCTTCTGCGCTCCCATTGTTGCTGCTTCGTCAGTTGGAGTAGAAAGAGAGAATGGAAGAAAGAATGGAAATTTCGGAGCTGAACCAAACAACGGGATGAGGATTGAGGAATATGAAAATTGGTTGGAAAACTAGGGAGCCGAGTAAGCAACTCTAGGGTTTTTTTCCGGGGCATTAATATTAATAGTTCCGAAAATTTAAACTTTTTTAATAGCATTTGAGTTAAAGAATTCGGTTTTTTTATTTGATGATAATTTGTTGTCTAACGTTGTTCTAAATTTTCATCCAATTTGATAGGTTGGATGTCCACGCATGTATATTACGCTAGCCCAACTTGTTGCAATCAAATAGACAAGTAGAAATTGATATAACCTTCAAACGAAAAAAATTCAAATGAAAAACCTCTCTCTTTTTAACGCACAACTGCTCTATCTTTCTCTTTTTCTTTTCATAAACTCTTTCATATTTTCAGAGAATAAAACATTCTTCTTACAATCTCCCTGTTTTTCAATCTTTTTTGCTTTTTTCGATCAGCTTTGTATGTGATTATTGACGGTAAGTTTTTCTTCCTTCAATCTGGACTCTTTCTGTGTGTGATTATAAAGTGTTGTTGACATCATTTTTGTGTCCTTTGTTCGTTGTTAGTGAAGTAGACATTCAAACTATGATAAAGTGGATGTTGCGTCCGCTAGTCAAGATTTCCTGAATTTGCGAGGAGGTAAATGTATATGTGTCCGCTTTACACCCATGTACATTATATTTTTATCATAGTTGGTGCATGGTCGTTTAGGGTTTTACATTTTATTGAGTTTCTATAAAAAAATGAAAAAAAAGCATAACATGGGTTGAAAGGGGGGAGAGTGGGTTGGAAACAAAGCATAATATGGGTTTCTATTCGCCCATTTGCTTGAAACAAGTTGGGCTGCCGTGACGTGCATGCGTGGACATCCAGCGTGTCAATTGGATGGAAGTTTGAGACGGTGTTAAACGAAAAATTATCATCGAACCAAAAAGCTAGATTCTTTGACTCAAGTGCTATTAAAAAAACACTTATACTTTCGAAACTATTAATGTCAATGTCCCGATTTTTTAAAATATATTTGTGAATCATGTCACACCAAAATTTTAAAAATAATGACACCAAATTATCATTAAGAGACATCACATAGTAAGAAGTAAAATATAAAAATCTGTCTCTGTGAAGCAGTGTTGTGGTTGCGTTGTATGATTAGAGACTTAGATGTTCCTGATTTGAATTCAGTCACACTTCACATATGATGGACACCTATGTTATATTTACTTCATGATAACATAAGGACAACCCGTAAATGACGATGGACCTGATCGAACAAGAATTTTAATATAGGAGAAAAGTGACAGGAATGCGATGATGGTCGATAAACAACATCGAATAAGATCGAATGACAAATTACCTTTGCTGAAAGTAGAGAAATCGAATGAGAAAATGACAAAAAAACAAAGAAGAAAATCTACCAAAACACAAAATTAAATCAATAACTTTATAACGTGAAAATCGAGTATTGCAAAACAACAAACAAAAACAAATTGCCAAGAACACATAAATCACCAACTAAATGCATGACTGGTAGTGGTTCAAGCTGTGGTGAGTGATACAGAGCCGGATTTTTTGGAGTTTGGCGATTTGGTGAGGTGTTGCAAGATTGTTTTGTTTTGTTGTCAAAATCGGCATATTTAGTTAGGTTGTACATGTATTAACAAAGCAGGTTGTTGGAGTCATTTATTATTGGGCTGGCACCTATTATAATTGTGTTTGAATGATGCATGTTTTGAGATTTATAATTAATTAAAAAAATAGAAGTTTTCTTAAAATATGTATGATAGGTCCATCACTTATTATTATGTGATCAAAATTGGACTAAATATATGTCATAATCCGTGAAGTCTAATTTTTCAAAAATGATGTGACAAAAATGAGATATAGCTATATGTTAAAAAAAGAACAAATAAAATATATAATCTCAATCAATAGATGTTGCTTTTATTTCACGAAAGAGGCACAAAAGAGTTGAGGTCCGTAATAAAGAAAATTTTTATTGGATAGAATCAATGTTTTATAAAGATCATGTTGGTATAGGTCATATTAAAAATATTTTCGTATTTCAAAACACAAATGTCATAATATTCACAAAGTTCAATATTGTAAAATCGACATTTAATATCTCTGAAATCCTCTTTAGAAATCATTTCGGCTGGACAAAAAAGTATCCCTTCGTTTCACAATAATTACATGCCATTGGGTCTACTTTTTAATTTTTTTTTATTTTTTCCTGCCATTTTCTCTCTCTTCCCCATCTTATCCAATTCCAGAATTCCTACGCATCTCTTTCTTCTCCCCCTTCCCCATCGTCGCCGTCGATGCTGCTAATTCTATCAACAGACTCTTGGATCCGGCCAGATCGTCGCGGAGGTTGTAGTATGAGTTCGTCGGAAGTTAAAAGAACACGACGACGATGAGGCGGAGGAAAGTGATGGAAGGGAGGACGACGAAGATTGATTCGGCTTCGTCGTCCGTCGTCGACAGCGGTGGGTGTCTGGGGAGGCGATGGTGATTGTGACGATGAGGAAGCAGCGGAGGGGGAGCTAGCGAATTCAATGGTGGAGTTGACGTGGCCTCTGTTTGCTGCATTTTGGATTTGTGCATGATTGTGCAAGAAGGCTCATTCTGAACTCTAAAGTCCAATTTGGAATTGATCCTTTCGAGCGAAGTGCAGGATTGATGTCAACTATCATGAGGATATTGGACTTGACCTTCCAAAGTGTTTATTTACCAACTACCATCACAAACCCAGTTCCCTCAACATCTGCTTCATAATTTTATAAATGAGACAAGAGTAACTTCGTTGAAGATCAAGTGAGGGTAAATATGTAATTGTAGTTTGATATCAATTTTATTTTACCAAACAAGAATTTCAACGTCTTCTTCTATTAATTTCGAATATTATGATATTCAAAATATTGAGTAATAACACTCCATATCACGATATTTCGAATACCGTGATATTCAAAACATTGCGTACCAAACGACCTCATAGTTAAATTTAAGTCATGGATCACTCATTTAAAATTTAAAATCCAACCGCCTAATTAAAAAAATAGAATAATGATCCAAAATTTGATTACCCTATATGACACAACCTATTGAAACTGCATTTTGTAACATAGATTTGAAATTCCGTTTCTGCCATTTAGTACGATTTGACCGGAACATAACAGGTGCCAGGTGATCAAACGGATTGCTGACCTGGTCGTTCTCGTCCGCCGACGTGTATGTTTGATTAATTTTAAAATTACACAATCAGCAGCCGGTTAAAAAACGAAAAAGAAATAGGACGGTGAAATTAAATTGACTTATCTCTTCACTCTCTCTCGACCCGATATTTCCTCGACTCGTTTGCTGAAACTCAATCTCTCTGTAATAAACCCCAGATCGAAAAAAAATCTCTTCAATCTTTCTCTCGAATCCAGCAAACTTCCGCCGTCGAGCATGTGACACGAATCCAGATCCACGAGAGTTTAAATCGGCGACGGTTAGGGTTCCCGAACCAGTCCTCGATTTCCGTAGATTGCAGCAGTCGATCGTCCCCGCCTCCTTTTCCCTGTACACCGTCGATAACATTCGAAAAGGTATGGCGCTTCCTTTCTTCGCTGTTCGTTTGTCTGGGTGCCTCTCTATATACGTTTGGCAGATGAAGAGCCAAAAACAACGGCCACAAACAAACCTATAGTTGTAGTTACAAACACCAACAACAAACCACAAATCAGTAACCAATCTAGACATAATCGCATTAACTTGTTTTATTTCCTCCAGCGATGCATCTTGAGCTTCTTTCAAAGCGGCTAACTTGATCTTGATGGCAACCAAATCCTTCAGCACGGAGTCCATCGTATGGTACTCGATTCCAGTATTCGATCGGCAAGTGATGGCTGTCAAATTGCAGTCCTCACAAATGCGATCGGATGACCTACCGCAGTATGTTTCTCTTTCGCCTTTGCAATCGGCTGGATCAGCCCACTCAAAATATTTGCAATCAACCTTCTTGTCCTGTAATTTTTCAGCAATGGAACTCCAAATAAGCAAAAGGGGGCAAGGGGCAACTACAGGACTAATTTAACTCAACGCCAACTTTGCCGTCCACAAAGAGCATCGCTAGAACTTCCTCCCTGGGTTCTCCGTCGTCCCAGAAACAAAAAGATCAGCTTGTTTTCTGTGCCTACACTGTTTTGGATGCTGAGTCGAGCTCGATGACTCAGTGGTGGACGGCGACGTCGTCTTCATTGCACCGATCCAGTGTGGGCGAAACCTCTCACCGGAAACAACTAGATTGGAAGAGGAATAAATCTAATCGTGGATTCAACGAGTCCGATAAAGAAACCAAGAGACGATGACTGCGAACCCTAAAGAAATCGCAGATGAAGAAAAACCAACAGTGGGGTTGTGGGTGTGGGGAAGATGCCATCAGGATAGGGAACCTTATCTTTTAAATGAACACGTGGCAGCTCGCCAAAGTCCACGTGGCACAAACTGCATCCGCTGTGGCATTGATGTGGCAGCAAATCCTCCAACTGCAATAACGGTGTGTGCTAATCGTCTACCTTAACAACAAATTATGACGTTGACCAATAACCGTTACGATTGACCGTGGCATTTTCAATAGGTTATGTTATTTTCGATAATAATCTGACAGGTTGTGCCTCATTGAATCATTATTTCTTAAAAGATTAACAAGTTATTTTAGAAATTAACATCTTTTTCTCTATTTTTTTCCGGTACGATGACTACACTTGTTATGTATTGAATGTTTAGGCATAGCCGTCTTTAAAGCACTAACTTCATGTCTCTTTAATATCCACCTATCAAATTCCATCGAAAAACACGAAACATATTTTTGAGAGGGGATAAGTCTGTACGGCAAAATCCAAAGCAACACAAGGGTGAAAAATTCACTCAATATTATAGGTCTCTATGTTTTAGGTGTGACTAGATTTAAATACGAACCTCCAAATTACAAAATAAATAACCCTACCAACTGAACTAAAATTGTTAATTGAAAATTCAAATATATCGATTTCTAAGTTCAGTTACCTCACAAATACGCTACTTTTGACAAAGCTAAACAGCTAGCGGTGATATTCCAACTACTACATTTGCTCGTACACAGTACGACTAATAGGAGAGAAGTTCATGTAAGTTTGAAAAGTGTTTTTTTCCCCAGCTGGATCATGAACATAAATCATGGTGAATATTGCAGAGGAATTCATTAATTAATGGTGGTAGCGAAATATAAAATTGCTCTGATTATATACATAATATGCTCATGGACTTATCAGTCTAACTAATAGTTGCATATCAGATCTGTTGATCAAAATGTAACAAAACATACCAATCAGTTATTCTTAATTTAACTTAGATCATCATACATATATTACATCAATTAAACCCGATAGGTTAGGCATGATATCTAATTTCATTGTTGTTTTGAATTTGACGGTCTTAAGTAATTTCATTGATGCTTATATAAAGAGTAGAATAATGTTTAGTTTCATAATATTTCAAAGTCAGCAATTATTATTTTTATCACGTTAGTCCTTTTGGCCGGTACAAAATAAAAATAAACATTAGATATTTATGTATTTGTTTGAATTGTGGCCGATATTAAACCAGGAATCTCCAAACTGTGAGTGCACACTCTCTGCTGCCCCACGGAATTACGCAACACAGACCAAGGTGAGGAGGATGCTTTGCTTTGTATGAAATTCATATTACAAAAATATCAAGTTTTATTTCATTGTTGTGTCAAACACAATTCATATGGGTACGGAAATGAAAATGCAATTATTCGGGACCAACAAACAATAGTAAACTATTCCACAAACGGAAAAAATCAGGCATTTTAGGTAGAAATTGTGTTGAAGCCAATTATAGAGGAACACGTAATTTAGTGAGAACATAAAACATAGAAGCATACGTCGTATGTTTTTGGCTCGCGAGAGGTAGTTTGCGTATGTGGGCGGAAATTGTTCTGCGCGTTTTTTATCACAATTTGACATATACTTTTCAGCATTTTTAGGAATTTTGCTAGATTTTTTGCATATGGGATTCACTGGGGAGAGAGATAAATTATTAAACTAATGCAACTGTTCTATTAACAACTAAATCATATAAGTATTTTTTCCTAGATGTGACTTTTCTAATTTTTGCATTGAAATCCCAGTTATTGAAAGACGATTCTAACACTACAAGAAAAGAGGTATTTAGCGTGGGTTTTGGCAAATGGATTTCCCGCCGGTCGATATATATTGTACGGGAAGTTACGGGGTTCGTAACTTTCTGTCGGTTAGTTATCGACCGACGGTAAAAATCGACGCCAAGTGAGTGGTCAACGGTGGTAGTTATTTGCCGTCGGCTACGTCAACAATTTTGCGTCGCTTATACACTAACCGATGGTAAATGTTTGACCAGTCAAAGTGGCGCCATTTTCCCGTCGTTTGGCGTGAAAAATAGCGTCGTTCGTAAATCAACCAATGGCAACATCATTCCAAAGTTTGACCGGTCAACAGCGTTCCAAAATTGGCGCCTATTTTGCCGTCGGTTTCGGTTTGATTTCGCGTCGGATTTGACCGACGCTAAGTAACGGAGAAAATCCGTGTTACTTAGCGTCGTTTGGTATACTTAGCGTCTGTTACCAACCGACGCGAAATACTTTTTTTATAAAACCCCAAAACACTAACAGACAATTCATGTTACACTCTTTTACATTCGAAAATTCTCTCAACTTCGATTCTCTTAGAATCGCTACTCCTGCGAGAGAGTTGACCCACACCTTGCCGACGCTAAATGGAGTCAAAGGGCAGTTGAGCTGATTTTAACGTCGGAAACTTGTCGTCGCGTCTAACCGACGTTAAGTTATGGGCAGACACGTGGACCAGATTGGCGTCTGCACTTAGTGTCATCCGTTTTCGACCAAGGTTAGTCCTTTAACGTCACCAATTGCAGTGTCGGTTGCCAACCGACGCCAAGTATAGTGTCGTCGGTCGGTGACCGATGGCAAATCCGACTTACGACCGAGAGCAAGTAACGGATTTCTTGTAGTGTAAAGAGACCATTATTGATATTTTTTGAGTTTGTTATACTGAAGGACGTTATGTTACAGACAACATTGAAAGCAAAAATAACAAACGTGTATGTGAGTTTAATAATAGTACGTAAAAGTCACTAAATGACACAAACATGATGGCAATGGCATGAAAAAGTGGAAAAGATGAACATGCATGTGTGTTTAATAAAAGGACGTACAATTCATTGAATGACACAAACGTTATGGTAATGGCATAAGGTCCTTTATTAAAGAAGCGATGGTATTTCCGTATTTTACCCATGTTTTGCGTGATGGGATTATTTTCCAGTCATGAAATGACATGCAACAGTGTTTGAAATCTGTGAACCTGTCAGGATAATTGTGACTTCTCCATGCGTTCTCTCTATCTCTCTCTCCTATTTTATGATATTAGTGAGTAGCCTCAAAGGGTAAGTAACTGCCATATTGGTATTGTTCTGTAAAATTTGAAATTCCCCTCCCTCCTCCCTTTAAATACTTCTCGCGAACCCTAAGTGTGACGAGAAAGAACATATGTCGTCGTAGAGGGTTTGCTGAACATCTCTGGGTGATTCAGTTTAGGAAAGAGGTCATTCAGTTAATTGTACATCACTTTGATTCTACTAAGTGTAGCCTCGTGATTGCTAAGAATAAGGAGGTGTCATTGGCTGAGGAGGATGTTGAACGCATCTATGGCCTTAGTCGTTGTTACGGTAGGATTACAGAATATCCGGAGTATAATGAAACGTCTGATTTGGAAATGTGGGCAAGTGATTTGAAGTTGCCTTGCACTAGTAGACAGAATGTGAAGATAGCAGATGTGGAAGCAAGGTTAGCTGATGAAGATGACGACGAACGTTAGTTTCAACTCTTCGTGCTGCTCGTCATGGGGCATCTGTTTCGCCCACACGCTGGTCAAATCATGAAGGCGGAATACTTGACTCGTTTTTGTAGAAAGGATGGAGCTGATATCAATAATTACAATTGGTGTGAACATCTTTTGGAAATCATCAAAAAATTAGGTATCGGCTCCAAAGGGTATGCTGAGGTGGACGTGAACCTTGTATGGTACGTTTTTCTTGTTTACTTAGAGATATTATGTTTAAAGATGTGGTTTTGGGTGCTACAGGGTTATGTTTAACATTGTTCCTTTTTAGCTATTTCTGTTAGACCGCGTTAGAGTTGTTGCTGACGAATGTGTCCCTAGAGTAAGGCCTATCGTTAGGTACTGGACAAGCAGCGTACTAAAGGGCCATATCCAAGAGTTCGACCAGATTGGTGGTTTTGAAAATGGTTTCATCATCGATTGGGTTTGGGGCACCAGAGATGACGATGATGATGTTTGGTTTGTTAGTAAAGAACTGCGTATTGGGAGGGGAAAAGAGCCTCTGAAGAAGCTCGCAACACGTCAAACCAAGAAGGGTCAACTATCAACTGTTGGAGCAAGGAAATTTCCTCCGTCAACACATCCAGCAAAGAGAACCCTACCGGTTGAGAAACCGGGAAGATTTAAGGTAATTGGGAAAGGAAGCAAGAGATCAGGGCTGGGTGAAAGAGGAAGGGAGGAAGTGTTTGAAGATGGGCTTGATGGTTTTGGTCTTTCTTTTTCAAACTTGTCGTCGACAAGGTTGGCAATTGAGCATATGAGTGCCGATGAGGTAAATACTCTATTGATAAGCTCGTTTGTGTTCTAATCTATTTTGAATAAAACATTTGTGTTATCTATGTTTGGTAAGCCCGTTGTGTTTCTAATCTGTCTTTAGTTTAACGTTTGTGTCATTTACCACACATGTGTTTTGTTTTCAGGTTGAGGAGAGGTTGATGTGGTTTGAAAATGTCATACATTGTATAAATATTTAGATTGCTTCCTTTACATCTTTGAAGGAGAAACTTCATGACTAAGCCAGAGTTGCATGCCAAATGCATGGAACTCATAATTCCTTCCTTAGGCCAGACAGAAAGCAGAGTAAGGGGACAAAAGAACGCCAGTTAAGGAAGAATCTTGAACATGAAGCAAGGGAGGCATGGGAAAAAAGTGGGACAAAGAAAAATGTGAAGCAAAAGAAGGATGATGTTAAGGGAGGGGAAGATAGTGGAGTAAGGAAGGATGTGGGGGAGCAAAGGAAAGAGAGCTTGGGAAGGACGGAACACACTGAGAAGGTAGGGGACTTCAACGTTGTTTTTGAGATTGGGTTGGATTCTATTCGTGCGGCTGAGGACGATTTCTAGACCCAAGGTTTTGAACTATACTCAAAGCAAGTTGGTTGCTTGGATGTGTGTGTGTGTGTGTGTGTGTGGGGGGGGGGGGGGGGGGGTTGGCAGGTAACAATGATGAGAATGCAACGTCAATTCTGAACAATGATGACAAGGATGACGCGGACAGTGGTGCTGTAGTGGCTGGGAAGATACAACTGTTGTTTGTATGTACAATTACCATAACGTTTGTATTGATGGTTTCGACTCTTGTTATGTTAACACCAGGTAACTGGGCAAGATGTACTAGCTGGATTGGGGGCATCTCCCATTAAAGAGGCTATGGAAGGGAATAAGAGGGCACCAAGGAAGGCAAGGGAAGTGACGATGTTTTTGTATAAGTCGCTGATGAGGTATCCAATTGTTGTTTATTTGAAATGTCAATCATGTTTGTATCTTTCTTATATGCGTTCGTTATGTTAATATCAGGTAATGGAGCAAGAGACTGGAGCTGGTTCTGAGGGGATGAACATGGCAAGGGCAGTGAGGCTGCAACAGTTGATGCTTCTGAGGATGTTTTGGAGGAACCTCCTATTAATAAATCCAGGAAATCTCTAGCGGGTAAAGGTCGACCGGCTGCAAAGAAGAGGAAAACGGTAAATAAATTGATTTGCATTACTTACATGTACGTTTGTGCCTTATATATATATAGTTAGTTAATGTTACGTTTGTTCTATAGAGGGATGGGCATCCTAATTTAACATCTAGATTACTACGGTCTGGCTCAAACTGGTGAAATATGAATCTCGTTTCAAGAGGTCTCCCTTTGATCTAAAGGAGTTGCAGAAGAAGAACAATTTGAGGGCGTTAGAAGGACAACAGTTGAAGCATGATTTTCAGGAAATCAAGCAAGTTGTGGAGGAAGTTACAGGATATCCAAACGTCCCGATTGAGATTTATAGGCCATGCACACACGAATTTCTGAAAAGAATTGAAGCGGTGGAGAATTTCCATAACGATGTTTGCTTAGATCCTGGTTTGGCAATTACAGTACTTCTTTCTCTCTGGAATACAGACTTGCCCCATGTATGTTTTTTACAAAGGCTTTGTTTTTCTTACTGAGAAATAATCCATTATATTATTGCATGTGTTCTTATGTTTCTTGGTTTATTTTAGGGATGAGATCATGTAGCAATTGGATGACACAGAGTTTAAGCTGACTATGGAAGATTTCTATAGTTTTTCTCCCAACCACAAGGTATGCAATTTCCTTGTGGATGCGTATTGCCACATGCTACTTTGAGCAATGGAAACTATGAACAAGGGTCTTTATCGTTGGATCCTGCCTATTGAGATTGCTGTAAGTAGTGTTTATAACATATACGTACATGTTGTTTATTGTTTTTCCAAATAGAAGTTTTATAAAGATGTTGTTTTCCCATTGGTCAGTCAATGTGCAACGCTGGCTGCAACGAAAATATTGTTCAATACGCCACAAAGAACTGGTTGGGGAAGGCATGGGCTAGTGGTTTAGAGTGGGGCAGCTGCTACCTAGTGAGTTAAACCTTTTATTCATGTTATTAACTTCATACTTTGCAGGTTTAGGCATAACGTTTGTGTTGTACTTATACTGTTTTTGCATTGATTTTGTGGTGGTTTCCCCCTTTTGTGATGGGACCACTAAGTGGTCTACTGTGTCAACCTAAGGAATACAATATTTAAATTCCTGAACACCCTGTACAAGGGATGAATTTTTCCCAAGTATAAGCAACTGGGAGCGTAGATTGCGAAATTGGCTAGGGATTTTATTCTGATGGTTCGCAATGAGTGGACTCCCGACGACTTCAACGATTTTGCTTGGGTTCGCCCTAGGGGCCTGAAGCAGACAGATGATAAGTATTGTGGCATATTTTCCATTAAGTTCATGCAATGGTGGGTTGGCGAATTCGAAGGGTGGGATCACTGAATGTTAGTGGATACTATCAAATGACGTCGATCCGAGGTATGCATGCGGTTGATACTATCCAGGGGCAATATCTTCAAAGACCACATGTTTTCCAAGGCGGTGGAAGAGAAGGTCGGTGAGGATGGGGAAGAGAAGCATGGTGAGGATGGAGAAGAGAAGAAAATATGAATGATGTCTGTTCGTGTGCTTAATTATGTTGAAGTCTTGTTGTTTGTGACATACGTGGTGGTGAACTGCTTGAGTTTTTATTTTTTTCCAAGACTATTAGTATGGCTGGTGAATATTTTATTTTCAAGTATTTTCTAGATATTATATTATTATGTTATGTTTGAAATGTTAACAATATGACCGTGTGTTAGCCTTGGTGTTTGACTTTGTGTTGTTATGTTTCTTTGTCAACGGGTGTTATATAACACAATCATGTTGTTGCGTTTGTACCGTTCACGAAGTCAATACATACGAACATGTTCATGATTTCCAGCAGTCATACTGATTAAGTATTGACAAAATCAAAAAGTTACAGCATGTATGGCGATAAGTTTGTGTTGGTTAACAAGTCTAGTTACACGAACGTGCCCATATCTGTCTATATGGCAGAGATTTGTTAGATATATAATAATATATCCGGAGCATTACTGTATCCCCCCGTTGTTCATTTCATTGTCACTCTCTCTCTCTCTAGGGTTTTCGTTGTCTTTAGTGTTTTCCTTCCGATTTTCAGGTATAAAAGGGTGTTCAGGCCAATCTGCAGCGTTCTCGGGCTCTAACAGAAATGCTGTTGTTTACAAACATAGCAATTTAGCGATCATCAATGTTTCGAGTACTGGTCGTAATCCAGGGAGACAATTTTACAGATGCCGATATTGGAAAGAAAAAGGGGCAGATTGCGATTTCTTCAAGTGGGTGGATGAGGTTTCCATCGTCGGTGGTGGACTATGGTCGTGCCCCCTCGCTTATTTGTAATCACAGTTGTTGGATTGATAGTTGCAGTTGAGGATGGCAGAGTACAAAGTTTTCAGGAGAAATGAGGAGATATATAGGCTCAAATCTTGTATCGCTGAAAGTATATATATTTTCGGTGAACTCCGAGAGATTAAGTTGTGTTTGTGTGTAATAGAACTAGTTTTTCGTTGTCTCTTTTTTATCGCATTCATTCTTGTTTTGGTTGCAGTTTCTCTAAAGTAACCATCACAAACGTGCTATTCAGATCCATAATTAATATTGTAGTGCACATTATAAAAAAATATTCATATTCATAGTTTACACGATCTCTCTATATTGAGAGACACATTGGCCAAAGATATTTGGCAACGCGTTACAAAGAAAGTAACTTCTCTGTTCGTGTTGCCAAAAGTAATGTCATACAAAATAGGTACAATTGTGTTGATTACTTTATCAGCACGACTTTTGTGTTCATAATCTAAACGTCGGTGCGACTACATGTGTAGATCAGCACCTCCTAGTTTATGAATTCTTGTAACTTCCTTCTTTTCCTCCTATAGGTGTGTATGCAATTCTCACGGTCTGAACGTAGCCTTTTCCTTGGCTTATATGTCTCTGCCCTCTTCTTTAGATTTTTGGGTTTCATTACAACTTTTGTGGTGATGTTCGGTGTATTTGTTGTCTCCATGCTCGCGGTTTTCTTCGCTAAACAGTTGTTTCTCCAACTCGAGCAACATTTTTATCACTGAGGCAGTTAGTGTTTCATTCTCATTAACTTGCTAGGGGAAAGAATGAGCATGAATAAATTCATATATAAGGCGTTTGTTGTTTTTGGAAAATGCGAGCATACCGTGTCCAATATTTGGGCCATTAACAATTCATTTCTTGGAATCTTTCTATGTTCTGGTGTGCTATCTCGACAACTTCTTCACAAAGATCTAGCCCTTCCTTTGCATTTTGAGTGTACCTATACAAAACGTAACATGTTTCGCTACTAGAATACGAACATAATGTTTAACGGTTGTATAACAAGTGACAATAGTACGAACATCATAATCAGATTTACGGTCTTAGTATATACTCTTGCGATATAGTCAGTAAGTGGGGCTCTCTATTATGGCCCATCCAGTCTTTCATTCCAATAAGATGCTTGCATAAGAGACCTTCCATTTCATACATACAACAATCACACCTAATTCTTGTTCCATCTGCACTTAGAAGCACAATTCACTCATTTGTTTTTGTGCCATCCATTTGTCTCTTCAAAATATTAAAGACCCGTATTTCTTTGTTTTGTTGAACGACACGTTCTATTTCGTATGAGAAGGTCGGACCATATTTTTCCAGTCATTTCTTGAACACCTTTGGTGTGTACACCAAAGAAAGTTGTTGTGCTAATGGGGTGTCCTTGTATCGATTTATTGGGGCAGTGCTATGCATTTTGAAGTCCCTTTTCAATTTCGCCTCTCTTTTGTTTGGCCACTAGTCTAATGAATTGATAGAAGAAGTCGGACAAGTTGAGCCTTGGTTTAAGGTCTTCATTGAAGTTGGAATTGCATGTTTCACTTTGTTGAGAGTTACGCATCCCACAAGTGAAGTGATGTTGTTGCCAAGTCCTTGACCACTGAGTTATCCTTGCATATATTTGTGTGAGCCAAGGATTTCCTTCATCACCCTTGCCCTTGAAACACACGTCCTTCATCCTTCTCTAGTTTGCTTCAAATTCAGCTTCGTTATCTACCCCAAACATGAGGTAGTTTAGCTCATCCACAAAATCTTTGGTGCATAACGCGCCCAAATTCCTCGTAGCATTGTGGTAGGTGCACAAGCCATGGTATGTTAATGACATTAGTAGTTGGGATCTTATTCCCACCGCTATCATCGCATCTTGATCCGTGAATATGCTCTTTGGGATTTTGCCATCCATACACATTTTAAATGTTTGGAACAACCATTCGAATGTTGCAGTTTTTTCATCAAATAAGAGAGTTGCCCCGAATATAATAAGTTGCCGATGATGATTGGAGCCATCAAAGATGGCTGCATAGAATAACAACACGAAATAAATAAGTTCCATAAGATATTAGACCATATAATGGTTTCGTTCCGGTGGAGCGTGAACCAACATACGTGTTATTTTTATAAACGAATGTGACACTACTATGAAATCGACATGCGTGTTTGTGGTGGTTCGTCGTAGGTAACATAACAGATGTGGTGGTTTCGTTCCGGTGGAACTTGAAACCAAACGAATGTCGGATTTTCAATAACGAACTTGGTGGTTCGTAATGATTGAACGCCAACATGGAAGGGAACATAACGAATGTGGTTGTTTCATTCCAGTCGAACGTGAACCAAAACAGACGTCGTGTTTTCAATCACAAACATGTTTCCCCCCTTTAACGTGGTCGATAACATAACGAATGTGGTGGTTTTCGTTTTGGTGGAACGTGAAACCAAACGAACGTGTAAGTATTAACATCGTGTAGGCCCCCCTATGCCGTGGAAGGAAAGAAAGGAATATAGTGGTTTCGTTCCGTTGGAGCGTGAAACCAACATATGTGTTATTTTTATAAACGAATGTGACACTACGATGAAATCGGCATGCGTGTTTGTGGTGGTTTCTTTCCAGTGGAACGTGAAATCGGACGGATGTGACGGTAGGAAAACCTAGGAACCCAGAAACCCATCAACAAAGCTACATATGAACCCAAACACCCAAATACCCCAAAATAAATGGAATAACGCGTAAAACATCCTTCGCGTAAGAAATGCGAAAGTACGAACCTGGTACGAGAGCTGTTGACATATTGGCACTCGCCACTGGTGTTTCGGGCGACATCATGTAGAAAAAGCTTCAAGTCCTTACGAAAATTGCGATTTGAATTTTAGAGGGAAAGAGGAGAGAGAAATGGAGCATTTATTTCAAAATCGTATTTATGAAGCCAACCGGCGATCGGCGATTTAAATAGGCCGAAACAAACAAACGTGCGCCTGTCACATCAACCCAGAAAAACGCCCCCACGTACTTTTTCTGTTGCCTAAAATACCCCTGGAATCGAAAAGCATACGAACCTATGCTTCTCCATTCCACGTCCTTTCTATATAATCAGACGGTTGGGAGGCAGTTCATCTAGTCTACGATAGTGGTTGTAGCACCTTTTCACTGTAGAATTTACTCCAGAGGAGAGGGTAAAGTTAAAGAGAGAGATATATATTTTTATTCCTTAATTGACCGAAAGAGTCCTTTATATTTTACTCAAATTACAAACACGGCTTCTACGTATCGTTTATAAACTTATAGTCCTATTCATATATAATTTTAAGGCATCTATTGAAAAATTAATTTTCGTCCAAAATATTTTGTTCAATGTGCATAGTCAGCAAAGTGAGTCACGCAAATTGTCCTTGTGGACTTTGACATCTCAACTAACCAAACCCAGTATGGTAAAATCTAGTCAATAATCCAACCGATTTGGACCGTACTCAACCTCTTCCACCACAACTACCATCATTGAGTCTGCAGCCGCCTACATCTTTTGATCCCAAACTCTTCCACCACCACCATTGAACCCGTCAGTCACAAACTGATATCCTTCTTGGTGAGAATATACAGAAAATTGTTGTTAGGAAGATTAAGGTTGAAAAGGAGTGAGGAAGAAGGACGAAGACGGTGATGTAAACAATTTTTTTAAACAAATGTGTTAATATATTAATCATTCAGAAGGAAAAGCCATTACAAAGTTGGAGTTACATAAGAGACTCGATCCAACCCGGACAAAGCGAGCCCACACCGCTGGATCTTGCGACCCAATCCGCTAGAACATTCAGCTTTCAGGGGATAAAAGGAAAAATAATTAAATCCGACTGAGCGCATAACGTTTTGACCCGATCAATCCATGCGTAACAATGCCAAGGAATTTTATCTTCGTGGGACGCTAGAGCCTAGATTAGGAGCAAACAGTCTGATTTAATGATCATGCGGAGATTCGAGTCCGTTGCAACTTCAACTTCTTTGAGGAGTGCCATCGTTTCTTCCATAATCGGAGATGAACATAGGGATTGGCCTGCTGGATCATCCCTAACATTTCCATGGATGTCTTTAACAATGACACCATAAGCCGCCACAGGATCATAAACTAGGATCATAAACTATGAAGGAGCCATCACAAAAGATTTCCTGTTGAAAGCACTACAAGAAACTGCATGTTTAACCATGATTTGTTATCTATTTTAACAGCGGATAGTCCACTAATAGAAATCCTAACGACGGATTCTTATCCGCCGTTAGGTTAAGTAATGGTAAATAAACTAATGGCGAATTTTTATTTGTTGTTAAGCTAAGAGCGGATTTTATCCGCTGTTAAAGCTAAAAGTGGATAAAATCCCCCGTTAAACTTTTCGTCCAATAATAAAAAATGCAGAAATCTAGTTGGGTTTATGCGTTCATCGTTCTTCGTTTTCCAGTCATTTGTTTTTCTTCTTTGATTCTTCGAGTTATTCAGTTCTCTTCTTTGATTCTTCGAGTTATTCAATTCTCTTCTTTGATTCTTCGAGTTATTCAGTTCTCCAGAATGCTTACAGCGGATTCTTAAAATCTGCTATTAAATTAACAGCGGTTTTGGATCTGCTATTAGATATACAGTTTAACAACAAAATTTTTATGTGTTGTTAAACTAACGACGGTTTTGAATCTGCCGTTAAATATATGCCGCGAAACAGGAATTTTCTTGTAGTGAAGGAAGGGGGCGATGGGACGATATTTGGGAGGCTCACATTTAGAGTAGTCCTTTGGGAAGCTTCAGTGTTTCCTTATATCATAAACCAATCCCTAAGAAATTTATCTGAATGGAGCAAGGTCACTTCTATTTTAGGGGGGCGTCGCCTGAAGGTCGAATCATGTCGAACCCGCCAAATGCACTAACATGATGCAATGACAAGTAAGAAGTTCCGTGTGCTCAAGGTTTTGTGAGAATTATCCAAGCAGCAAGGAAAATGAAGATCATCATCAGGGAGGGCGAGGTCAGGCATGGAGGCATTCCAAATACTTATGGCGTAGCCGGATTTGAAGAAGTAATGAGTAATATCTTCACTGCCAAGGTCACACACCTGACATGAAGGCAAAGGGCATCATTTTCTCTGGTAAAGGTTCTTCTTAGTTGCTAGAGCATTATGTATCATCTGCCACAATAGGAAGGAAATTTTGGGTGGGATTGCAAGCTTCCACAGCCACTTCCAACGACCATTGTTCATTATTGCGGGGTTAGCAGGGGAACAAGGGTTGTCACACGAGGATCTATAAGAATGGTACACATCTAATAGAGAAGGAACCTTTGGGGTCCGGTGCCAAATCCACCTATCCGATTGGGAGAGCTCGCCCACCAGGATGCGAAGGATAGCTTCTATTTCACTTTGCATCGTGGAGGCCGAAATAATGGTAATGTTCCATTCCTTCCCGTTCTCCTTTAACCATTGGTACGCAAAATCATGCTCTCTTTGTCGTGCACTAAGTCTGCAGCCAGGGATCGTGGGAATCCATGGATCACTTACCAGGTTGATGTTTCTTTCGTTCCCCAAGTTCCCGAGGCGCAAGCTTCAGAACCTTGCAGGCTTCGCACAGGCTTGACCAAATCCAAGAAGCCTTCTTCCCCTTTTCGCATCTAGAAAATATGTTGATGGAAAGTAGAGCGTTTTCATCACTTTCACCCAGAGAAGATCCTCCTTATTTAGAAGTTTTCAGCCCTGTTTCAAAAGGAGGGCCAGATTAAAAAGTCTAAAATCTTTAAAGCCTAAACTACCCTCGCATTTAGGTTTGGTGAGTAAAGCCCCTTTCGTCCAATGCATCATATTCTTGTTCAAAGTACCCCCCCCCCCCTAGAAGAAGCCTCTAAGAAGAGAACTCCTACGTTTAGTCATCTTATGAGGGAGCTAGAAGCAAGACATCATGTAAGTGGGGATGCTCTACAGTACTGCTTTTATAAGCGTCTTTTTTCCTCCATGGGAGAGTAGTTAGCTCTTTCATGATTGACAAATGTTCTTCATTCTAGTAAGGATAGAAGCAAACACATCTTTTTTTGTGCGTCCCCATTTAGAAGGGATTCCTAAGTACTTGTCGATGCCTGTAGAGGACGGAAAAGCAACCGTGGATCGAATACTCTCTCTTACAGGCTCGGGTGTGTTTTTACTAAAGGTCACAACTGATTTATCCGGGTTGATTTCCTATCCCGTGAGGTTCCCATAATCATGTAAAATGTTCATAACGTTTGGAGCTTCATTTACAGATGCTTTCCCAAAGATAATCGTATCATCAACGAAGAGGACGTGGGTAAGAGTCAGGCAAGCTCGGTTTAGCTTGATGCCTTTGAACTCTCCCCTTGCAACACTCTGGTGGATCAGGAAAGAGAGAGTGTTGGTTAATAAAATGAAGAGCATCGGGGAGAGGAGGTCGCCTTGTCGCAGGGCCCTTGAAGGGTTGAAAAGCTCTGTGGGTTCCTCATTTACTAGAACCAAGAACCTAACTGTTCTAACACAACTGTCGATCCACTTACACCACTTGTCGTTGAATCCCTTGGCTCTTAGGATAGCATCTAGGGCCACCCAGTCAACCATATTGTACACTTTTTTTCACATCCATTTTCAACAACATATCCCAGTTACCACTCTTATTCCTCCTTTTGAAATTATGCAATACCTCATGTATGATTATAATATTGTCCTGTATTTCTCTTCCTTCTGTGAACACAGTTTGGAGTTCATTAACCATTTTAGGTAGCCAAGAGTTTAGGCGTGATGCCATCATTTTCGCAATAATCTTGTACTTGAAGTTGCAGCAGCTGATAGGCCTTAATTGAGATAATGTCTCAGGGTTGGGCATTTTCGGGATCAAAGTAATATTTGTATCGTTCCATCTTGATGACATTTCAGAAGTCCTAAAAAATTCTTGATGCCGTCGGTGATATCCATGCCAATGATGTGCAAGTAATTTTGGAAGAATAGTCTAAAAAAACCATCCGAACCCGGCGCTTTATTTCCACCCATCCCAAACACAGCTCGTTTGTTTCCTTATTGCTAATCTCTTGACATAGCTCATTGTTCATTTGCTCATTAATTAGGACCGGGATCTCACTAAGATCACACGATCTGGTGACCGGAGTCCTTCCCATGAAAAGTCCTTGGAAAAAGCTCGTGCTTGCCCTTTTATCTGGTTCAGGTTCGACGTAAGCCTATTATCCTCTAGTTTGATGCTTGAAATGCGATTATGCTTCGTTCTCTGGACGGTGGATGCGTGAAAATTTTTTATGTTCCTATCTCCAACTCTAAGCCAATTCAGGTTAGCTATCTGACACCCGAATTTTTCTTCTTCTCTCCTCAGTACATCTAGCTTCCTCTTAAGTTCCATTTCTTTGTTTCTGAACTCATCTTCTCTCGAATTCTCCTGGATACATTTGATCTCCGCTTTGGTGGCTTTAATTTATTTTGCCGCATTCCTAATATTTGCTCTCCCCCAAACTTTAAGGCTTTTTTGAATACTGTCAAGTCTTTGTATTGTATTCATCCCATTATTCCAACCCTCTCTTATTATATCCTCAGCCTGTTGAAAATCAGGCCATCTTGCATCAAACCTGAATGGGCAGTGTATGAATTAAGTCCTACCCTTTGTGTCCAACGTGATCAGGGTGTGATTGGAGTCGATCATCGCCTCATGAACTAGGATAGCCTTGTGAAAATGTTTCCCCTCACGACGGTGTACACAACGCCCTATTAAGTCGTTGCTTGATAACGTCATCCCTTTCTTGATAGTTAGTCCAAGTGAAACGTTGACCTTCGAATCCCAAATCCATGAGATGTCATTGAAAATAAATTGCTTGAAGGGTTCTGTGGAATCCCTACGAGGCGGAAGTCATCCAAGTTTTTCCGAATTTTCTGTAACTGCATTGAAATCTTCCATTATTACCCATAGAGCAGCATGGTCATTTCGGAGCGTGCAAAGTCTATTCCATTGGCTGTTGCAAATCGCCACATTATGATTCGCATGAATAAATGTCAGGAAATAAGAAAAGGAACATTTAACATTGATGTCCACAAAATATTCATCACTAGCTATTACATCTAAATCAAGATTTCCCACCCACCGCATCGCTAGACCCCCTCTAGAACCTACGGGATCCCAATACCAACTATAGGAAATTTAAATGACTTCCTAAGAACTTCCATACTACTCCGGGACTGTTTTGTCTCCATTAGAAAAATAATGGAAGGCTGCAAAATTCGGATCAAATCTCTCAAATGATCCACTGTAAAGGATTGTCCAAGTTGTAACATTCCAGCTCGATCATACCAAAAGTACCAATTAAATTAATGCGGTACAGGGTAATGTACAGATGCAAGAATGGTTTCTACACATATATTGATATATATCTACACAAATAGATCTACGTTCACTTATCTAGCCATGCACTACCATAAAAAAAGAGTGTATGTGGCAAGTGTAGGGAGATTACACCCATGCATGCATGGGGATACCTCTTTAGATGTGTGGCATGTCATACTTAGAATACAAACAAAGAAGTTATGGATAAGTTACAATAGTTAGTTTCATTATTTTTAGGCATGTAGCAGTAGTGCATTCCCAATCCCCATTATAAATAGTACGTTATCCATTGACTTGTAAGGCAGAAATAGTGGGAGGTAGGATACTTAAACAGAGGAAATATAGAAGAAGCCAGTGCCTTATACCTGGTTCATAATTCAAGTCCTTTGAATTACGTACGAGGTTAACTCGGAAGTTATTAACGGTTTTCTCAAGGATTATTTCTGGTGAGGGTCTCCTGCGTATCCGACCGGGTTAGAAGTTCCATTATGAGTTTATTATTATTTTAAGGCTATATGCATGATAGGGTAATGTTCGTTTAATCTTAAGATTTTATATGCTTCTTTACCATATTTATTACTTAATATGATACACATTATGTTACTTTGCTGATATATCTGATTTAATATATGTATTAATATGAGCAGTAGCTATTACTGATTATTGAATAAATCTGGTAATTGATTGATCACCTAGTTAGGGCCCGTATGCTGGCGATTGTGCTTATTGCACTTCTGTTATGCGGTGGGTCTTGGTAAGCGCCACAACTAACTATTGTCGTGGGCTTTGATAAGCGCCACACTAACTCTACGTGGGCCATTTTAGTGTCACTAACTCTACGTGGGTCGTCAGCATATGTGAGCCGGAATCCCAAATAAAATATGGATATAAATTAGATTATAAAATTAGCCTTATGTGTTATATGTTGTATACTTTCTATATGAATATTTGTACCATAGAGTGACTAGGACGTAGATCCTCACTCAGTGATTAACAACCCTTACTTTCCATTTCAGAGCGACAGTAGGCTTTACTGGGTCACACACTGCAAAATGGTATCATCGAGCTCCGGGGTCGGTCATCATGGTGACGATGCCAGGTAGATATCGAAGATTGTGACTTGATCCTTGTTTTGTAGTTAAAGTTTGTTTGAGACTCTTACTTGCATCATGTGCATATGTTATGAGTGGTTGTGTACTAGTACAATGTGAGATATGGTTTTGTAAAATATAGTGGCCTTGAGGGCAAGTATATGGTTACTCTGGTCCGAACCTGTGCAGCTCGAGACTTCTGTTCTATATGTATATGTGTCATGTTGGACTTCTGGTATAGTGTACTGTATTGTGAAAAGTCAATAAGTCATATATGACATCTTGAGCAGTTTTTGTGTTGACGAATTAATTATTTGAGTACATATAAGCACAATCCTAGATTATGATGAAGGAATTAATCGGATGGGTGTAAACATTAAATGATATATACGGTATAAGTAGCGTAACACCCTATTATTGCTTCGCTATTTTATTTTAAAACGATCATGTTAGCAGTATGGGTGTTACACAAGTCCTCTATAGTTCCACACGCTAGCAACTTCATGGATCACCAGATGGCTTGGTTCTAGCCATCGATACCTCAGAAGTGGTGATATCTCCAACAATAGGACAGTATCATCCCACGTCCCCTGCCCGAATTACCCTCCCTACCACTGATGCCAGGGATATATTCCAGAAATTCCTCATAACCTTCCTCGAAACCTAGCGGCGTCGAAGGGCCCTGACTCCTGGGCACGAGTGGTAATAGTAGCTTTCCTCTTTTTTGTTTTGTTTTGGTGGCATCAATGTGCTTGTGGCCCGCTAGGGTTGGCAATTCTGACCGTTTAACTGTTAAACCGACCGTACCCTCATCGAGTTTGACAGTTATTAACCGCGTTGACTGGGTATTTTGTGGTTATGATTATAACCGTTAACCGCTACAAATGTGTAAGGTTAGGTTATGAGTTTCGAAGTAACCGCACCATCACCGTAACCATACCCATACTCATCCCCAACCCGTAACTTACCCTCTATTTACCCGTATATTATTAAAGTAATAAAGCTCAATACCATTTGATTGTCCCAACCCACTTACATTTTAACCCTATGTCCCAACGCAATACTTTTGCTTTTAATTTACAGAAACCTTATCTCTTAACTCTATATTTCAGAATTGCAAAACATAAATTCATCCATCAACCATCATTTATTAAAAAAATCATTAATTAGATTCAGACTAGTTATATATGAAGAGGGAACGATTGTTCTATTTCAATTATCAAATTCATTTTGTTTAGTGTTTCAGTACTTAAGACTTTGAGATTCATGTTTTATAGTGTTGCTTAAATGCTTCGATCCTTCCCCCTTGTTAGTTTTGGGTTGTATTTTGATTTTAAGAACAAGTCACAAGTGCTTTTAGTGTTCTAGAATGCAATTGTTACTATTGTTTGGAATTAAATTTGGAAAATTTTAAGATGAATGAATGTGTATGCATTTTCGACTTTTCATTTCTTTTTTTTCTTGCATATCGGTGGTTAACCGTTAGGAGGAGCGGTTATAACCGTAACCGGGTGGGCATGAGGATGGAACGAAATCTATCACCGAAATAGAAATGGTGAAGGTTATGGTTAATAACCATCACGAAGGTGGATGGGTAATGGGTATGCCATAACCATCCCCGAACCTCCCCGTTGCCAATCATATGGCCCGCTGCTCCAGCTGGCCCAACAGACTCAAGGCCTCCCCACCTTGTTCCAGGGTTCTTCATCGAAAATAATTTGGAGGTTTGGGCCAGGAGTGACCTTTTCAAAGTCAAAGAGAAGATTTCTTGTTAGAGTAGTGTAAATGGGCCTCGCAGGGGCCCAGCCCTATTCCACCATCATGGCCATCCTTGTTTCCTGCTCGCCCTCGCCTGACCTTTCGTACTCTCCACCGACCACCAGCTCCAAGTTGTCATTGTTGTTGAGACATTCCCTTCTTCCTTCATCGTCTCTCCTTCTGGTGACGGTACCTCTAGTGCGTTCCCACCCACCTCTTCTTGTTTCTGAGAAATCCAAGTGATTTCTTCTCCCCCCTCTATTAGTGTTTCCTTGAACATTTGCTTGGCTCCCCCTAGGGCTTACTTCTTTCTCTCACAATCCTATTATGGTGCCTCAGAGTAGGGGCTAGTGGTCAATTGATACCAGTGCGAGTCCACTCGCCGTACCTTCCGGAGACGAATTTGTTATTGAATCCACAATAACTCTGGTGGTGACCAATTCTGCCACATGTATAGCAAAAAGAATTGTGGAGTTTTTCATATTTGAAGCTCACCCAAAATGCCATCTCATCATCATCGATGAATAAGCCCGCCATGAGTGGGCGAGTCACATCAATCTCCACCATTTCCTTAAGAAACTTGACCCATTCCTTCGTATCGATTCCTGTCTTATCCTTTTCCACTATGTTATTGAAGTAAGTTTCATAGATGTTGGAAACCATCTGATATGAGCGGCAGGGCATCGGTAGGCAGTGGATCTGGGCCCAGATCTCGCTGTTAGTGAACTCGGTAAGCTCTGGGTTATCTTTTCCATTCCACTTCTTCAACATAAGCATCACGTTGCACAGCTTCCATGGACGTCCATTCCACACCAGGTTTTGATCCACTTCACTCGCAAAAGTAATAATAAAGATGTTGTGACTAACCTCGCTTGCATTGAGGATCTGACATTCAGCACATGCCCCCTTCAGAGTAGAAAGGAGAGTTGACCCCATGATCCTTCCCACAAGCAGAAGCTTGACGACAAGAGTGTTCTTTACTTCTTCTCTTTGAGCCAGCATCCTCGATTGTATATTGAAAACCGGCTCCCCGCAACTCCAAGCTTCTATTCTTTACACAAGTTCATCCATCCTTGCTTCCATTGTTTCTCTTAGCTTGGTTTTGGATGTCTTTGTTTCGCTACATCTCACTTGGATTGGAAGAGGAAAGTAATGATTGAAGAAAGTGAGACAAGACGGGTGGGTTTCTACCCTTAAATCTCTAGTGCCCGAGAGACTCTCCTTGATGAAATCTGGCTTGATAGTTGGAGTAAGAACCACTAAAAAAATTTGGCTAGGCGGTTTTTAGTCTAATTTAATAGCGGATTAGCCGTTATTAATGGTTTAACAGCTAATGGCGGTTTCATATCCGTTGTTAGACTTAACAACGGATTATGACTGTTGTTAGGTTTAATCGCGGATAAAATCCATTGTTAAATTACAGGACATAATTCCAGGCAGAAACCCATTTCCAGAATGCAGTTCTGTAATTTTCAAATCAAAATTTCAACAATCAGAATTCTAAAATCAATACGCATGTAGAATGGAATAAACATAGCTTTATATCATTCAAACTTTACCGTTACTACATCATTCAAATGTTAAATATTGTTATTACATCATTTGGAAATATAATACTAATAGCACTAACACTACTCGTCTTCATTATCGTCGTCTTCCTCCTCTTTCTCATCAGTTGGTGGGCTATACTCGGCCGGTCTTTTTCCTTTGGAACCTCCCGATGATCCGGAATCTCCGGATGAGTCTGGTACAGAACCTTCCAAGACTCAAGCCATCGCCTGCATCTCAGAGGAGAAAGTACCAGTTTGCTTCTGAAACTTCGCAATCATAAACTTCGCAAACCGTCGCATGACCGGGTCCTCGACTGAGACTAGGGGAGGAAAAGGACTTTGTGTGCTGCTTGAACTCGAACCAAACACCTTAAAAGTGAACAGAAGACATATATTCTGGAGTGTTTCACGGCATAAGCGTCCAAGACTTATCCATTTTTTTGTCCTAAAGAACCTAATTAGTCAAATTGTTAGCAAGTAATTAGTACTCATAATGATCTATATTGAATTAAAGAGTATGAATATAAAAGTATTTCTGAATATTTCGGCATGAACCATTCATTTATACTTGTATACTCATACTCTTCAATCTGCAAAAATAACATTTCACTACATACTACTAGTTTCTAAGCAATCTCATTTTTACCACATTACATTATCATTTTTAGCCACATTACATTAGCTACCAAATTCTAGTTTAGATATCAATTACACAATTATAACACATATGTTAATTAAACAAGCATACTCACATTTTAATATGCACCCTAACTATAATCAAATATGTAATATGGAATTAACATATGTTTCTAAGCCATTTATAATACTAAAAAAGCTCACCACATATGTTCACTAAACTATATTATAAAGTATCATTAGTCTACCAACTTTAAAGTAGAAGAAACTTGAAGTTTAGTGAATGAATTTGGAAGATCCTTTTTTTTAAATCACTTAATACAACAAGCTTAACCAAATAAAAACAATTAATACATGAATATAAAAAATAGACCACAAAATCTCAAATTTCTTTATAACAAAAAAATATATACCAACCTTAAATTAGATTCTCCTAATCCAATAGAAACTCGATTTCTCGAATAACTCTTGCAGAAAGATCAATAACTATCAAAACCCCAAAACTTTCAAATCATTTTGAAAAACCCCAATTCGAAACACAGTAATTTACTATTAGCTTGAACATCCCCAATTCAAATAACCCTAATCCACTCTTAACACAAACTCTAAACCTTACATGTTAAACAAAAACATTGAATCAAAACCCCCAATTTCTAACCTAAATCAAAACCCCCCAATTCTCTAACATATTGAACTAATTTAAACAATACTCACTTGTTTGAGTTGGAATTCAAATGAAGGAGATAATGGAGAAGTGGACGGTGACCGATGACGACCGACGGGACGGTAGTGGCGGCGATAGAGGCGGCAATTGGAAGAAGAAATGATAGAGGAGGAAGATTTTTTCGCGGATGAGAGAAATAAAAGAGAAGAAAGAAATTAAGAAGAAGAAGGTTGATGGATCTGATATATTCAGTGATTTTAACGGCGATTTTGAACCGCTGTTAAACGACGTAACGACGGAAATTTTTAACATCGGATATAATTTTTTATTAGACTTAATATTTAACAGTGAATATAGATCCGCTGTTAGATTAAATCTTATCTATTGTTAAATATTAAGTTTACCAGCGGATTACTGTCCGTTGTTAAATATATGCTGTTGCTTCAACAGATTCTTGTAGTGAACCAATCCTCTTTCTTTAATCTTGGTCAAAGCGCCGTCCCTTTGCTCTTGAGCCCCTCCCTTACTGATTTTCCGGCTTCTCAGTACCTCCACCATTAAGGAGGGGATAAGATAGGAGAAAAGTTTGCTTGGGAACTTTCCTCTTCTGCTTAGATCCATTGTGTACTTGTTGCTTTGCCTGGTGAATGGAGAAATCATCCCTTTGCCATTAATATTCCAGCTGGGTAGATGTACTTTAATAGTTGAAGGGTTGTTTCCTTCTAATCCCTCAAGTTCAGTATTCAAAGTTTTCCCCTGTAGGTTCAACGAATGCCCATTCTGACGAGATAGCTGGCGTTTGCTGGCGAGCTGGAGAGGTCCAATCAGGATCGGGCGGGTGGAGCTGGCTTCTATATGCTTAGGATTTGTCTTCATCTGTGGCAGTCACAGGTGTGGTATCATCGGACCGACGAGTGTCACCGGCAAACGAAGAGTTGAGAGTGTTTCCACAACGGCTCTTTTTTGAATTTGTAGATGATGTGGACAGTTGGATATGGTTTATTCGGTTTTTTTGAGTTTGTAGGGATTTCAGTCGAGTCGATCAAAAATATGGGACTACTCGGATGGACAGAATTTTCGTCCGCTGGAACTACTCAGACGGATGAAATTTTCGTCCGCTGAAACTACCCGGACGAATAGACTGTCTGTCCGTCGTAGCTGGTCTGACAGAAATTCGATCAGACTAGTTCGAATTAATTCACCGTCCTGGATGGTATGTCCGTCCGTCGAGTTGGGCCAGACGGAAAATTTCGTTCGTCTGGCTAGTCTTGTCGGGCAGAAATCCCCCTTCGTTCGTTCTGTCCTTCTGGTCAATGATTAGTCGAAAATTTTCGATTTTTTACCTAAATTAGATCGGTTAAGGTTTGTCGGAATTTTTTGTCAACTAAAACATATTAAAAATAGTTCAATGAAATAAAATTAGTAAATTTTTCATATTTTTATAATAAAAACATTTCAATTTTTATATAATATAGAGGGTCGTTGAATTTAAGTTGTAGTACGTAGTTTAGTTACAATTTTTAGAATGGGGGCGAAAAGCAGAGGGAGAGACGTGGCAGTAAGTAACTACCTGCCCAACCATCCAACCAACGATACAAACCCCAGACAGAGTCATACACTTTTCCCGGCAAAAACAAGTCGCCTCTGTTTCTTCCGCTATAATAAAACGCTAAAACCATCCAAGTCAGATCTTTGATCCAATTCTTTATAAAAAAAAGAGATCTTTGATCCAACGGGTCACATCGAACGGCACATAATAATAATCATACAAAAGTACCAATCATACCGTTAACTCCCGCTTGTTCATTTTCCTCCGGTCCTCCCGACTTCTCTGAATCATCTCTCTCTCTCTCTCTCTCTCTCTCTCTGTTTCCTGGCTTTTACTTTTCCCGTTGATAATCCGTACAATCCGCTTGGTCCTCTAAAAACTCTTCCTTACTATTCTAGACCCTTCACTAATTTTCCGTCCCAACAAAAACAAAGCAAACCCATCTAATCTTTCCCCCCTTCAAAAATTTCCCTTTCTCCTCATTTCCATACTTCACAACCAATAATTACATACAGACCTACCGCGATCTTCACCTCGCCGGAGCTCTCGTCGATTCATCTCCTTCCGATTTCTTTCTCGTGTTGATTAGCTGGTCTGGTGGTGGGATGGACCATTTGTGAGTTTGGATTTTCGAATGATCTGAAGTTGAAGCCATTTGTTTCTGTACTTTACCCTCGAGAGCATTTCGATCAGAAACAAGGAGGAGAAGAGAGTCTTACGAAAAGGACAGAAAAAAATGGAAGCTGTAAGCTCAATTACGACGAGGCTGCAGGCGCTTTCGACGTCTGACCATGCGTCGGTGGTGTCAATGAACTTGTTCGTGGCGCTTCTTTGTGCTTGTATCGTCATTGGTCATCTTCTCGAGGAGAATCGTTGGATGAACGAGTCTATTACTGCTCTTTTGATCGTGAGTTTCTTTCCTTCATTCTTTCTTTCCAATTTTTTATGGTTAAAATGAATTTTTGTAATTAGCTTTTATTATAATAATAATAATAATTTAATGTGTTTTTTTCTTTGATCACAATATTTTTTTTAATCCGAGTTTCTAATCCAGGAATGGATGGATGAATGAATGAGTTAACAATTTGTACGTGCAGGGTGTGTGCACTGGGGTTGTGATTCTGCTGGTTAGTGGAGGAAAAAGCTCCCACCTATTGGTCTTCAGCGAGGATCTTTTCTTCATCTATCTCCTTCCACCTATCATTTTCAATGCCGGGTAACAACTTCCGACTTCTTTCTTCCAATACAACCAAAATAAATTTCAGGATTCATACTGTCTCTCATTTTAACCATTGTTTTCCATCTCTTCTACTTTTTTTGGTACAGGTTCCAGGTGAAAAAGAAGCAATTTTTCCGGAATTTTATCACAATCATGTTGTTTGGTGCCGTTGGTACATTAATATCTTGCTTCGTTATATCCATAGGTAATCAACCCATATCTGCAATGCTCTTTATGCTGTTCTAAGTTCCCAGCTGCATGTTTTACTTTTTGTTAACATGTTCAATGCACATCTCAAGTACCACCCAATTACCTTATTTTAAGTTGACTCTGTAATAAGTAATGGCATATTTAACATTGCGTCGGTATCTGATTGTTATGGTTTTCCACAGGCGCCATTCAGATCTTCAGTAGAATGGACATTGGTGAATTTGACATTGGAGACTATATAGGTATACTCTTTTGAACCTAGCTTGTGCATTTTTTTTCTCTATTCATATCCCTTTCTTTTCCGATTTCCTTTTCTCATTTTCTTCATCATCTTCAGCACTCGGAGCAATATTCGCAGCAACAGATTCCGTATGCACGTTGCAGGTGTGTTCTATATACAAGTATTCGCTTCGGTTAGTTTTTACTGGTTCGAAACAACTTAACTTGTTGAATGTGATTGTACAGATTCTTAATCAGGATCAGACCCCTCTACTTTACAGTCTTGTATTCGGGGAAGGTGTCGTGAACGATGCTACATCAGTGGTGCTTTTTAATGCAATTCAGGGCTTTGATCTTGTCAATATTACTCCACACATTGGTTTGGAGTTTATTGGCAACTTCTTCTATTTGTTTATCACTAGTACTTTATTAGGAGCTGCGGTAACTCACTCGCTCTCTGTACCGCTTGCTATTTGTTTTACTAGACAGCTGAAATCTGTTTTTTTTTGGACACTGATGTTGAAGATCCAATAACTAACTTGCTTCTCTTTTGCAGACTGGATTGGTCAGTGCTTACATCATCAGAAAGCTCTACTTTGGAAGGTATGTTATGATCGGAATACGTAGACATCGATGCATACTGTCTCGCATTTGTAGTTAGATATAAGTTCAGTTCATAAATAAGAGTTTGCCTTGAAAGTGCCGGGGATAGTTGGAGAAGTGTTACGATACATGGTACTATAATGATTTTCCTACAGCCTGTTAACTGCATACTTGCAACTATTATAGGCATTCAACGGATAGGGAGGTTGCTCTCATGATTCTTATGGCATACCTTTCATATATGCTGGCTGAGGTAGGATACGTTTTCAAATTCCTTGCTCGACACTTTGTTTTCCGATCGTCTTGTTCTCGTTCTCTTCAGATTATCAGACTGATTTGGCTTCATTAACTGTTATTGCAGCTATTCTACTTGAGTGGGATTCTCACAGTATTCTTTTGTGGAATTGTGATGTCCCATTATACTTGGCACAATGTGACTGAGAGCTCAAGAGTAACAACAAAGTATGTCTCTCGTCTTCTATCAATGAAGTTGATTGATACTGTTGCCATATTTATGTCTACTTGAATTCCAAAATACTCTTTTATCTCTTTTACCACAGGCATGCATTTGCAACGTTGTCGTTTGTTTCTGAGATATTCATCTTTCTATACGTCGGAATGGATGCCTTGGACATTGAGAAGTGGCACGCTGTGAGCGACAGGTTTGTCCATATTACTAATAAGTACTCTTTGATTAGTCCAATCAACCGAACTTCTCATAAATTTGAAGGAACTCTTCATGCATGGATCCTTATCCATTGCATAATATTTCATTTGTGCAGCCCTGGAACATCAGTTGCAGTGAGTTCAATATTGTTAGCCCTTCTTCTGCTTGGAAGAGCAGCTTTTGTTTTCCCCTTGTCCTTTTTATCCAACTTGTCCAAGAAATCACCTAACGATAAGATCGACATCAAGCAGCAAGTACGCTATGTTCTTTCCCACTTCACTATCATATGCCTGTATCGTCTAGAATAACATGATTTATCGTATGTAACGTTCTGACATTTGTTCAATGTAGATTGTCATATGGTGGGCTGGCTTAATGAGAGGTGCTGTGTCAATGGCACTTGCATATAACAAGGTAGGGAGGTTATGAAATACCTTGGATGAGATAGTAATGTTTCGAATTCAGTATTTCTTGATCTAGTTAGCAACTATGATCTTTGTCTATATGCAGTTTACGAGTGGAGGGCACACTCAATTGCGGGAGAATGCTATACTGATCACCAGCACCATAATTGTTGTTCTTTTCAGCACAGTGGTATGATCTTCTTTCTGGGTTGAATTTTAACTCTGAACTGCAGGTTCGTTCCTGATTGGTTTCACGAACAAATCCCCAACCTATGTCATGTGTGTGCAGGTGTTTGGTTTGATGACTCAACCTCTTATAAGATTTCTACTGCCAACTGGGCCGAGAAGTCAGACAAGCACGGCCGTTTCTTCACACGACGGGACCCCAAAGTCGATCACAGTTCCACTCCTGGGCGAGGGACAGGACTCGTTGGACGATCTGGCTAACCAACACCTCAACGGTGGGTACAGGTTACGTGCCTTGTTGACCACGCCAACGCACACTGTGCATTACTACTGGCGTAAGTTTGACAATGCGTTCATGAGACCAGTGTTTGGTGGCCGAGGGTTCGTTCCTTTTGTTCCTGGATCTCCAACGGAACGGAGTTTGCCAGAAAATGAAAATCCATTTTTGTGACTGAAGATACACAAGAAATGAAGAGCAGTGAGCCAAGCATTTTGTAGTTTTAGCTTCTCTGTGTGTTGTTGTATTACTTATTAGAAAGAAAAAAGGGGGCCATGTAGACAAGTCCATTGTATTTATCTGTGGTTGTAATCTGGTCCTTTCCACTAATTTTCTTTTCTTATTGGTAACTGCAACTGTTTTACACTTTTGTATTCTTTACTCCTTTAATCTACACTCTGCAAACCTTCCAGAGAATCCCAGGTAGCTTACATACAAGTAAATCAGAGATCACAATGTCCTCTAGTGGAGTCTCAGTCTGACCGCTCTCTGGCTCGATATTTTTCTCTTGTTCTCCAGGATGTATTCTTTGAGTTCGCCATTTCAGTTCGTGTTGCGTCTTATTTTTCAGCTGGAAGCAGTCCTCGTTATTTGACAGCGCAAGCTCCGGAGAAGAACAACGGGAAAAGAAAAGACGCATATCAATTGATGAAATTTGAATGAAAAATGTTCGGAGTAGAAGTAACCACTTCAATAAGTAAGGTACGGTGTGGAAACAAAATAAGTTTGTGGCCACAATGTGTTCACTAGCAATAGGTTAAGGACCAAAATGGGAACTGCCCGAATAACAAATTTACCCACACAATAATCAAAGAAATGAGCATTGCAGGGTCCACAAACCATTGTTCCTGCAATTCTCTTGTTTCCATGCTTTCTTTTCTACAGTTCAGTACTTCTCTTCTGTACCGCTTAAGTCCCCATTACATGCCCTAAGAATCCGCATAAGAAGAGAGCACCGTAGCCTTATTTTTCTCTAGAATAATGGAAGGTGCTTCATAGCAATGTGAACAATGTACCACCGTATACTTTTTTTTTTATCTACTGAAGATGAGGGGAGAAAGCTGCCAACACTTGCTTGTACACAGGCTTCTTGAAATCTACCGCCTGCATCCCATTATTAACACTAACATCAACTTTCAGGTGTAATCACGCAAATACTCTATAATAATCTGAAATTGTACCAAATGGCCTGATATGATATAACTCACTCGATCAATTACTTCTTCAGGTGACATCCATGACCACTCCCCAAACTCTGGTTTCTCGCTTCCATCTCCCAACAGATTGATCTCCTCCTCCTCCTTCCCTGTGAATTTCAGCAGAAACCTGTCTGCAAGTTAGTTGCATTTTCTAGAGTGTCTTGGTCAGTTAAGACATGAACCAATAACCAGGGGATAGCTCCCTGAGCTCACCATTTTTGTGCTTGACCTTTCCAGTCAGTTCCCCATTGTACTTTAAGCTTTTCCCTCACTTGTGGTGGGAAGTCATACGTCAACCAGTCCGGTGCCTGCAGCAAAACACAACAATGTTAGACGTGACAGTAGACTGTTGAAACGCAAATGATGAAGTTTGTTGGCATGTGACCACTGCATATTCCAGTCTATTAGGAAGATAAAAGGTAGCAAGTACAGAGTAGATAGATTGATTGTAAATCTTCTGCTTCAACCATCTGTGTAATGTCTATACTAAGGTGAGTTTTTTGAATTGGTGGTCGATCTTTCGGACTTAGGCATTAATTCTTGAGAATCAAGGTAAACAGGAGCAGTGATGTCCATTGAAGACAGCAATATAATAGACTCCAACAAAGAGACCAACAGTAAGAAAATAGAGTAATCATAAATGAAAACAAACCTCAGCAAGAATCTCTGCTGAGCCGACTCCTGTCTCTTCTTTTAGTTCCCTGAGAGCAGCAGCTTTCGGATCTTCACCCTCATCAATGCCACCCTGCCACACACAACATAGCTATATCTAATACCATGCATGATGACGGTCAATCTAAACAAACGCAATGGTGTTATTTGCATACGTGATAAGTACAAGTCTTTCCAATTAACCACTATCTAGAGGCAAATCTCACTGTTTTCCTCCAAAGATCTGCACTTTCTAATCCCTACATCACCAAAGTCCAACCAACGACTGAATTGTACCGTGTTGTTTCTGCTAATCAAAGTGGGTGAGACATCACACACATCAACTCAATTGATTCCATGCAATTAAGGATCAGATCAGTGACTACAGAAGCTAACCAAAATGAAGGGGTTCGGATTTTGACCTGGGGCATCTGCCAAGCGTCCGGTATATCCAGTCTTGACGCAGAAAATACCTGGGGTAATATTAGCAAAAAAAAGTTTAGGATTAATTGAAGAATGATGTTAATTAAGGCCAATCCTCAAAAGAGTAGTGATGAAGTAGAGGGAAAGACCTTCTTAGATGGGTTGATGAGACAGATCCCCACGTTTCTTCTGTATCCTTCAGGGGGAGACTCCATGGATAACGAGATTCTCGAAGATGCTACTACTGATGAAGCTCTGGACTGAATTGGGATGGTGGAGATCTTCAACGAGGGAGAGAAGAGTGACAGCTTGGTGAATTCGTAGAGCTTGGAAGGGTATCTTGCGAAGGAGAGAGTTGGTATGGAAAGCATCTGATGATGAAATCTGATGATAAGAGATAAATTGTTCCTCCCTCGTACGCAAATTTCTGATACGTGGAACCGAACTCATCCACGTCAGATGGGCCCATGTTCTCGTTGAAGCCACCAGCGAGTATTCACACTCGCGGATGATAAAGACGTGTTCATTCGAAAATCGACACTCACGGTAGATAACCGGGCTATTGACATAAATAATCTCTTATATTTATTATTATTTTAAACGTTCTCAAGGTTCTAATTTTATTAATTTGGTCCAATTCTAATATTCCGTCCGCGATTGTTCAATTTTTTCGGCCTCTATACACACGACAACTCCACACAAGCACGCCACGGAGGCAGACATTGTAATCATTACTCAACAACTCCGAATAGTGATCTGAAAATCGAATTGTAATTCAATTGAACCCCAAATTCCTACTTTTCCCCACTTCATCATCTTCCTTCAAATCCACCATCGATCAACCCACTTTGTGAAACTCCCTCTCAGGATCCTCCCTTTTTTCGACATCGCCTCTCCTTACAAGGCAGCCAGACCGACGTCATTGACTATTTCGAGAAGTTCCTTCTTCTCGGATTGGAGGTCGAATTCGACAACAAGGATGAGTATTTCTCCAAATGCAGCACTTGTAAGTTCTCCAATGGCGTATGTGGGTTCAATTCGTCGGATCCTAAGAAAGGATTCCTCTGTTTCAAGTCGATGATGAGATCGCGGATCCTGAATGCGGATTTGACAAAGGAGCAATCGTGAGGACAGATGGAGCAATTGGGGAGGATTAGAGGAGAAGAGCAGGATTGGAAGGCGGAAAGGATTGAGTGAGGAATGGAGCATTTAAGAGGGAATGAAGGGTGGCCACAATCGGGGGAGGTGAAGAAAGGGTACAACAACGGGAAAATGGTGGTGAAAGGTGGGCAGTGAGGTGGAGGGTGGTGGTGGGAGCTGCAGGAGTGGGTCGTGGAGATGGTGATGACACTCGATTTGTCGTGTTCATCATCCTTATTTAAGCGAAATTTCATATATAATTGTATTGCTTTAGGTAGAAGTTGAGGATGTTTTATGCATTTTAAACTTTTATCTCGATTTAGTGTCTCGGACCCGGTCGGGGTTCATTTGATGTCATTTTGGAGTGTTTTTTTATAACTTTCAGGTACATAACAATATAGAGGCATTAATCGGGACGATATGGTATGTGTGGATGGTCTAGGACAGGAAATGAGAAGCATTTTGACATCTTCAAGAAGTTTGGATCTCGACTTGGTCGGAAAACGTAGCAGTTTCGTATTTTGGACATATCTCCTAACTTAGAAGTCCGATTGATGCAAGGTCGGCGACGTTGGAAAGATCATTCAATTTTCTACAACTTTGATCAGGGAGTTATGTCAAAATTGGCGCTACGAACCTGTCAAAGTTGGCGCTATGCACATAGCGGCAAGATTGACACATCCATAGCGGAAAAGTTCACTATCCATTCTGGAAATTTCGTCAATCTTTGCGCTATATTCAGTATTTTCGCCATAAGTCCTTGCTCTAAAGTCTGATTGATGCAAGGCTCACTGCATTGGAAAACTTGTTTGATTTCCTACAACTTTGATGATATTAACTTTTTCCAGAACTGTCGAGATTTGGGGCGAAAACTTTCGACAACAGATCAGCGTGACAGTCAAAGCCAAACTACTTGCCCAACAAGGAACTCTTTTTCTATTTAAAGACAGGTTTTCATTCTTTGGAAGGAGACCCTTTTGGACAAAAATTAAAGGAGAGTTCAGAGACTTCGTAGCGACGAGAAGACTTTAACTTCAAGGAGTTTGGATCGGAAGACATAATCAAGATTGGCGGATCGATTTTCTCGCGAGATTAGGTTTTTCGGATTTCTTATTGTAAACCTAATTCCGATGTGTTCCTTTGTTGATTTTGATTTGTTCTTCATGATTATAAATAGTTAAACTCCTCGTGTTTAGATTAGACGAACCCTGGATAATTTTTTATGAACAGATGATTGTTTGACTTTGAAGATTTATGCGAGTTGGATGGATTTTGGTTTATGTTTGATTTCGTTTCCGTTCTTATTCTTACTTGGCCGTCTTGAATAGAACCTTGTTAGATTTATCTTCGTCTCGAAAGAGCTTGCATATCTAGAACACCAAAATTAAACAATTAGGTTAGGCGTTAACCCTCATCCGGGAGCGAATAAACTAGTCCGTCGTGTGAGCAGTTCTCGTTCGTTTTGTCGCCGAGCGGATTTCAAATCTTCGTCTCGAAAGAGCGGACTGGGATAGTAGATAGGTAGCAGATTAGCGGACCTAAAAGGGCGTGATTTGATTAGAGAAGGACTGCGACGATGAATTGAATATATCTTGTTTTGCCTAAATCGTTGAATTTGTCTATCGTTCGTGAATTTGAATAGTCTAGGGGGATTTGAAGTTGAAACCATTTTCTCCAATTTCGTTCAACCCTTGTATCGTGCAGTCTTGCAACCTTTATTTTAGCTTTTAATTTATAGCAACTTCATTTTTTTTTTGCTTGATTGGTTCTTGTGACACCGAAACTACAAACTTGTTAGCCGATTAACACTTTTCATACTTATGAGTAGGCACGATAAAGAGACTTTAGGTAAATTGACTCTAGTTAATTCATTAACTAGGTTTATTTTGAGACGAATAAAATCTACTCATCAGATGGCAATGAGGAGGATGAGGAGGTGGATGATGGGTGACGGTGGCAAAGAAGAGGGAGTCATCGAAAGAGGTGGGTTGATCGATGGTGGATCTGAAGGAAGATGATGAAGTGAGGAAAAGTGGAAATTTGGAGTTGAATTGGGTTACAACTTGATTTTCTATTCAAATAATCACTACTCCGAATTGCTAAGTGACGACTAGGACGTCTGCCCTCATAACGAGTTTGTGTGGCATTATCATGTGACATAGGAGACAAAAAACTGGACGATCACGGACGAAACCGTAAAGTTGGATCAAACTTGAGAACGATTAGAAAAAAAACGATAATTGACAAAATTGCCCGAAGTGAACCACCCCTCTCTAAATTTCACTACCACAATACGGCAAACCTCCATCCCTCTTTCCCAATTCGCTTCTCCAACGGAAACTGTTCTTCCGCCGTGTAACAATCCCCGGCGGACGGGAAAAGAAAAGGATAAAAAGAAAAAATGAGAAGATCATTGTTCCTCTACAGAAGCGCTTCGAGGACCAGAGTTCGAACTGCAACCACCACCGGAGCAGTCCGTGATTTCCTGGCTTCCGCTTCATTTAGCACTTACAACGACGGCGGTGGGGATGGAATACCCAGCGCTTCTAAAGTCAAAATTTTCCACCGAGAATTCAAGCGGACACAAGTGAAGTACTTTTTTTTTTGGGTTGTTTTCCTTCCCTTTCTCTAGTTGAATTCAAATGGCTGAGAGATCCGCTTCCGCTTTTCTTGACAGCGTGATCGTGCTGCGTGGTTGATGAATCCCAAAGATCCTCTTACCGATGCTGTTGCTGAGAATCTGCTTGATCGTTTGGAGGTATCATTACTACACTTGTAGGAAAAAAGTTAACTCCTGCTTTGATTAGTGATAACTAGTTCGAAAATGCCGGTTTGAGAGTAGGGGAAATGTAGTTTGTTCCAATGGCGGAGCTTGAATCCCCGACTTGGGTTGGGGCACAAGAGATTTGAGGCTGCAATGAGTTCCTTTCACGTTGTTTACTATACTTTGGCTATGCTTGTTTGGCTGTCGAATTATGTCAACGTTGCTGCATTTTGTCAATCTCTTGTAGGATTGCAAGAGGACGTTCCCCACAGCATTATGCCTGGGAGGTTCGTTGGCAGCTGTGAGACGTCAATTGCGAGGCCAAGGTGAGTTAAGTGCCAAATGAAACTTGAGGATTGCCATATGCACATTTTCTCTGTGGTTGTAAACCGTCTTCTAGAGATTAATATTTTTTTTGTATCAATAATTCTAGAGATTAATGTTATACTTATGCTTTTAGGTTCTATTGAAAAACTCATTATGATTGACGCTTCCCATGACATGATCAAATTATGTAAACAAGCTTGTCATGATGCTAATGATAATATTGAAACATCATTTGTGGTGGGTGATGAAGAGTTTCTACCCATGAAAGAAAGGTGTGTGCTCTTTTAACCTTTTTTTTCGGCTTTGAACTATGTGTAGTTGATGATGGAGTTTCTATTTATCACAATGATTTTGTGTGTTTCCTTATGAAGTTCACTAGATTTAGTGATCAGCTGTTTGGGGCTCCACTGGACGAATGATCTTCCTGGAGCCATGATACAGGTGCATGCTTTCATCTTAGGCCGGTTTTGTTTCTATTGTTTCGTTTTTGGAGCATACTTTGCTGATATGTTAGTGATTCTTGTTCATCAGGCTAAGTTAGCACTGAAACCGGACGGCCTATTTTTGGCAGCTATTCTTGGTGGAGAAACATTGAAGTATGTTGTGGCTATTACTATTTATGCTTTTAACTGGAGATGAATTAGAAACATTCCAAAACAAATAAAGTTAAGTGTACTGATCAGACCCTTGTATATATGTAATAGGGAGTTGAGAACAGCCTGCACCGTGGCTCAGATGGAGCGTGAAGGAGGCATCAGTCCTCGAATGTCGCCTTTGGCACAGGTATTTGTTAGACCTTAACCTTGTCCTTTTAGACGAAAAGTTAAGTTTATGGCATCTAGTAAATGCCTTGTGATTCAACGTGATTTGACTGAGGCAGTGATTAGTTTCTGGTACACATCAGGTTCGCGATGCAGGTAACCTGTTGACGAGAGCAGGGTTCACCCTCCCCGGAGTAGATGTTGATGAGTACACAGTTAAGTACCCAAGTGGTGAGAAACTCCTAATGCCAGCTTCTACTTGGAGTATTAAGTTGGTCATATATATGAACCATGGCCCAGAACTTGGGTTGGATCCAAACTCTTTTATCTTGTAATACAATTAATTGTTCAGTCCTTCACTAAAGTTTCTCTCCCTTGGATGATAACCAGCTCTGGAACTGATAGAGCATTTACGTGCAATGGGAGAAACGAATGCTCTTCTTCAGCGAAGCAATGTAAGAAATCCCTTTCACTTTGCCAAAATTTCAGTGTCCAAAAGACCAAAACTGTTGGTTTTTCAAACTAGCATACAACTAACTGTAAACCCAGATCCTGAAGAGAGAAACAGCACTGGCAACTGCTGCAGTCTACGAGTCGATGTTTGGAGCAGATGATGGGAGCATCCCAGCTACATTCCAGGTCAGCATCAGACAGCCACCTCAGCACGATGCTGTCGAAAGTGTTAAAACTTAGTTAGTTTGTTTGAAACAGGTGATTTACATGACGGGATGGAAAGAGCATTATTCACAACAGAAGCCGAAAAAGAGGGGATCTGCCACAGTGTCTTTCCAAGACCTTCATAAGCACTTAGCTGGCGATAGTTGAAAGTCCTTCGTCAGGCAGTTAGTTTTCAACTCCTCAAATGTACGAGACACAAAAAAACAAGTCCGAAAGGAATAAGGCTCGAAATGGTAGGCAGGATGTGACTGTCTATGGTTTTTTTGTTTTTGTTTGAAAAGTGCTGCTCATTGTACGACCTTATCTTCTCTCTCTTAACAAAACTAACTTCAAACTCTCAAGATGGGAAACACATGGTCCGACAAGTTAGACCAAATTATGGGCAATCAACACTTCGGATCTGTAGAGCTTGCACCACACTCAACGCACCCATTTCGAAATCAACGGAAGCATAGCGGCCAAGTTGTCACCTACAATAAGGCCTCATTATTGCACTGGCCACAATTTCCTTCATAGGAGAACAGCCTGCCACCCGCGCCATTTGATATGCAATGAGGTTACATGTATTGCCACGAAGAGCGATTTCCGCATTAAAGATTCCAGCATCGACAGTTGCACTTCATCTAATTTCCTTGTGGGGGGGAGTATGCCCTTTTGTACTGCCACCGAGTGCAACCTGACTAGTGGGTATTCAATCCCTCTGCCTTTGGTCTTTGCCACTCCCTCAGGACATCCATCCCAAGCTTGACCACCCACTAGACATTGGATCCTTTGTGTAGCCACACCCGTTCGTTCCGCTCATTCCACAAACTCCACGGGAGTGCTATGATCTTCTCGATCCGCCATATTCACCTTGATATCTCCACCAATTCCCACTCGCTCCCAACATGTGACTGCCAGTGAACACGTGAGAAAGAGATGTCATTCCTATTCAATGTGTTGTTCACAAATGTCACACCCACAGTCCACAGGCACACCATGCCGCTGAAGAGTGTTCAGTGTCGGGCCAATATCACGACAGAGCCGCCGTTCAAAATGCTTCATGTTTGGCGGGGCTTTAATAATCCACAGCTTAGACCAAGCATCTGCCTTACGCCATTGGTGCCCATAGAGCAATGTATTCATCACCAATCTCTTCTAAGTCCTCAATGACCGGTGTTTCAAACATAAACCTGTTATCATTGCGTAACCATGGTTGAGACCAAACGTTCACCACCTGCTTCCTCGAACTGATTTTCCAACAAACTTTACTCCGAACAAGACACTAAGACGACCAAATGCTCCTCCAAACTAGGCTCGAGCTAGTGCCCTCAATAGCCGACAAAAGTCCCCCTCCTTGAAGATTATTTAGCTCTATAAAGTAAAAACATCAGTAACTAGAGCAGTAGGGTCAGAAAAGAACTTCAACCCTTGTTTTCCCAGAGCATAGCGAGAGTGCAAGCCATCATATTTTACAAACGCTCAACTATGGAATTTCCCGCAGCAAGGTGAAAAATGGTTCCAGGATTTCCAGAAATATCCTGGATTGTTAGACCTTACTGGTTGTAGATTTAACAATCTGTATAGAAAGAGCACGGAAGTCTTTTTAATAAAAATTATTTAATTTATTATTTGTTTCGATTTGAGTTTAGGTCTAGTATTTGGGTTTTGGGTTTAGTATTAGGATTTTAGTTTCGATTTTTTATTTTGGATTTTAAATTTTGGGTTTTAGATTTTGGGTTTGGATTTTAGGTTTTGGATTTTTAGGTTTAGGGTTTAGAGTATTAGGTTTTCAATTTTGGATTTTAGATTTTGGGTTTGGATTTTAGATTTTGGATTTTTAAGTTTAGAATTTAGAGTATTGGGTTTTCAGTTTTGGAGTTTAGATTTTGAGTTCCACATTTGGGTTATCAAAAAATGCCGAAAACCTGAAAATAAAAAAAATATTTCGGAAATACCAAAAATGCCCTGCGGTCGGAAATCATGGAAATCGTAAAGACTTTTTTGTCTGGATTTAAAATTGCTCTCGAATTCCACCCTCACCACGTCCAACTTTTGTCATCAATAGCTCCTGACGAGAGAAATCGGTATATATTGAAGAGCCTTGAACCAAAATCACCAACTTTTGTCATCATTAGACCATATTTGATACGAAATAGTAGAGATTTTAGGATGTGTCCCAAATCTTCGATGATGACCGATAATGATAGGAGGGGAGAGATTTTGCTTTGGTTTTAAATCTTCAACATCTTCTTTGAGGGTTATGAGGGTTGCTATATGACATCCTGATTTTTACTACAAAATGTCATAATATTTGAATTTCATAGGTAGAATTACGCAAATGGCTTTCGAACCTAATGTTTAAATACGTACAATTTAACTCGAAACAAATTCATGACCTAATTCGCGCCTTCCGATCGCTGTCGCTGTCGCAGCCATTTCTGTCAGAGCAATAAAAAGAGATGTTAGGTTGGCACCATTTAATGGCGCCGGCCGTAACAACACCGTAGCCATTGGTGCTGACCGTAGTAACACTAGTCCCATTAAATGGCGACAGTGTTCCTACGACCAACACCATTTAAGGGCTACGGTGTTGCTACGTCAGACACCATTTAATGGCGCCAATTTTTTTTTCTCCGACGGTAATAGCAGCTACGGCGCCGACCGGACAGGGATGGATGCGATGACGACAGCAGATGGGCATTGCATCAGAGGCATTCACATCATTTCAAATTCCAATTTCAAATATTAAAAGCGATTTTTTTAATAAAACTTAATACGTTGTATAGCAATTCATTCAATCTTTTTAGGCAACACATAATGTTCAAAAATCCAACTCAAATTACCCACAAAAGCCTTTTCGATTCCCCAATCGTGTTCTTCCTCGGTTTAACCTAATTAACTAACTTTCAAGAGTTCCCACATTTACAAATCAACAGCACTACTTCGTCAGCACACAGCAGTTGCCATTCCATACAAAAATTTTAAAAAGCCAACAAAATCAATGGATTCAAAAGAAAAAAAAAGCCGGTTCCCTATATTATAAATATTGTAATGTCGCTGTAACTTTTTTGTAATATGATGTAACTTTTTACAAGGCCCTTTCTATTTCTCACTGTAAAATTTACACAGTTTTCAAACGTGTAAAAGATAGCCAAGCAGGATACTGATCAGTGCCACGATCACTACGTGTAGTATAGGAATCCCTACTTCTGCTTCTGCCGTTGCCATGCCTACCTTCCTAGTTTTCAACAGTGCCTGCCATTGTCATCAAATGAGATTTAGATTAGATTAGATTAGATGCACAAGTAACATTTAACTTACTCTGTTGTTTGGTTCCAACAAACTGGAATCAAGATTTCCAACTTACAACTTCTTCTTTCAAGTTTCTCCTCTCCCGATTTGTGGATTTCCTCTCCTCCATCAGTTTCGAAATAGTTGACTGAGCCTGCAAGCAAAGTAACATTTGTCAAGATGAAGTAATTAAGAAAGCAATGTAGTGAAGTGTTATTATATTAGCCAATCTAGTCACTACTCACCTCGTTGAACTTCACTTCCAGGGCATCTAGTTTCGTCTTCATCGTCTCTATTTCATTCACTAACTTTGTTTCATTGATATTATTCAGCAACTGTTGTGGCTCCTTCACTGTGATGAACTTTACCTCGTCTTGTGGAGGCCGCTCGACATCCTTTCCTGCTTTTACTTGCACGCTGTCAGTGGCATAATTATCTTGCGTCCCCTCTTCGACCTTAGCTACCTTTAACTCATTGCTTTTAACCTCAGCCTTGACTGATGTATACTCATTTACTGACATCGATTCCTCAGTGCCATTATTCTCCCTCCTGACCTCATCAACCTTCGGCTTAGTCAAGTCCTCGTCGTCAACATCGTCCTTAGCAGGAACTAAACCATTCAGGTTTATTGGCTTTACCTCCTCTTCATCTTCTATCACAACATTCTTAGGATTTGAACTAATATTTTTGGCAGCATCAAGCCCCTGATTGAATTCCACATCCTCCATAAACTGAAAGATAAATAAGAAAAGATAATTTAGACCCATCAAGAAGAATCTAGATGGCAGGATCGGATACAAATGCTTGGAATTAATGTTACAAACCGGGTGGACTTGAGTGGCACTGTCAATACTTGTGAAAACTTGGGCTTCCAAATGGAGCTGGTTGATTGGTTTCAACGACTCATTATCTGGAGATGACAAGGGTGATTCAGGAGGGCTGAGTTGGCTGACAAAGACAACTCTCAGCTTTGTTTCTTCAATATGCCCACCATTCTCTTTGGAGAACTATAAGTATTCCAAAAAATTAAATCATAACCCAAAAGGAGAAGAAAAGAAATGTTTGTTATGCAAGCAAGATATGCAGAAGAAAAATCACTAGTATGTTCATTTACCATGAGAGGTGTTATGTCCTGATCAGATGTTCCAATAGGGACGACTGTAGTCTGAATTAAGAACTTGTCTTTGCACGTCATGTCAGGAGGAGCAACCTTCTGAGCTTGCATGGTAACTGAACAGGCAGGACAAATTGTAGAAGATATATTGGAATTATAATACAGTGCAACAGAGTATATGATTCTTTTCTCAGAGCCACAGGGTTTACAAAGGATAATTAAACATTTAACTGATGGAGATTCAGGAGCATTATCAGCCTCTCGACACAGTAAGTTCTCAATCAAAATGGTACCTGCTTCACAGAAGCAAATGCTGCCTTGCCCCTATCTATGATTGATGTCTGATGAAACATATTGATAGGTAACTGTATATTCAAGTTTCTACTACGTATCCCAATGGTAACCCCACTACAAAGTGAAAAAGAGCAGGAGAATACCCTACGAACAACAAAAGCCCTAGGGATGCACGGTTGTCATCGTCGGTGGAAAAGAAGGACAGAATTATTGATTAAATAAACAGACGCCAGAAAACAGGGAATGGTAGAAAACTGAAGTAAATCTCTCAAGATTCTGTTAGGAAAACTGAAGATGAGATTCACTGTCGTTAAATCTCTTCAACACATTGCATAACAGAAACTTCAACAAAACTAGAAACATGAATTTGATGAACATTGATAAGACTAAGAGATGCATGTACATCCATGTTAATGATCACAAACGACCAAGATTAGTAGTCATCTAACCTGTAAATTCGCAAATAGACTTGGGTAACATAACTCCAACATTTGGACGCACACAATACTTCTTTGGGGAAGTAGTTTTGACCTGCAAATAGGTGTTTTGATTATTTAACAACCTCATTATCCTGCAGGCCATAACTCAAGATAGAACGTGAAATAGAATTTTCACCTTGAATGCAACAGTGTGATTGGTGTTATTCGTAAGCCGGACTGCACATGAGCTTTGCTTCTTCAGTGCAACTGCAAAATGTCGATGACAACAAATATAATTACAAGTGAAGAAATCCCGTCCTTATCTGTATATATTAGGATCTTATTTATTTTATTTGCTAGTTAGATAGTTACCATGTTAGTATTAATCCTACCCTATTTTAGCTAGCAGATCCTATTAGATAGTGATAGTAAATATTTTCTTCCCTAATCAGTAGGAGGTCTATTGTATATATTGAGCCTACGGGACATGAATAAGAAACAATTCATTCTCTCAATCTTCATGGTATAAGAGCCTTCTCTGTACCTTGCCTAAACGCTTCCGTCGCGATCTGAAGCCATGGTGACAGAAGGAGCCCTGAACGTATCCGACACTGCTGGGAATGGAGATACCGCGAGCACCGTGGCACCAGCAGCAACAAAAGACTACTCGAGCTTCCTCTCCACACATAGGCTGGATGGAAAGAACTATCTCAAATGGTCTAAGACCGTGGAGATGCATATCACAAGAAGAGGAAAAGGAGGATACCTCACTGGGAAAATCAAAGCACCAGAAGAGACGGATCCAAAATTCCAAACCTGGAACGAACATGATAACTTGGTACGTACCTGGCTGATCAACTCCATGAAGCCTAACATTGGGAAGAATTACATCCTTCACCCGACTGCCAAGGCCATCTGGGATGCTGCCAAAAGTACGTACTCAACGATCGACAACTCCTCTGCCATGTTCAAGATCGAGCAGCAGCTGTTCCATCTTCAGCAAGGAGAAATGGATGTCACAAAGTACTACAATACTCTTGGACATCACTGGCTACACCTGGATACGTATGATGCACAGGAATGGGATACTCCTGAAGATCAGCTACGATTCAGGAAGTATATTGAGAAGAAAAGGACTCTATCCTTCCTCCTAGGGTTGAATCAGGATCTGGACAGCATAAAAAGCCAAATCATGAGCACCAAGCCCTTCCCTAGTCTCACTGAGGCATTCGCTGCAATATTTGGCGAAGAACACCGAAAGGATCTCATGGTTACTCCAGCAAAAACCCCTCCTACTCCTCAAGTTGAGGGTTCAACCCTTGCCGTGCGTAGCCAATATCACAACAACAAGCAGGTGCAGAACCCACCAAAAGGAGAAGAGGAAGAGGACAACTACTGTGACCACTGCCGAAGACATGGACACACAAGGCATGAGTGCTATTTTTTGGTTGGAGGCCCTCCAGGCTGGAAACCAAGCAACAAGAGACGTGGCCAAGCTCACGTGGCTGCTGCTGCTGCAGACAAACATCCAGAGACTAAGAGCAGTCCCTTAACTAAGAAGGAACAAGCTACTGCCCTAGAGAAGTTCTTCACCAAAATCATGAGCAGGAATCCACCTCCACAACAAGCAAATTCATCCTCTGACATATATACCGGACTGTTTGCTAGCCAAGGTAACAACCCCTCTGCCTACCTAGTTAACTCTGAACAACCTGCTAAGTGGATAATAGACTCAGGGTGTTCAGACCATATGACGGGATCTAGAGAGGTGTTAATTGAGTTTCAAGCATATCCTAGTACTGTTGGGGTCCGCATTGCTAATGGCAGTTTTTCAAGGTTAGACTGAATGACAAGAATGACCTATTCCCTGTCTTATATGTACCCACCTTGAACTGCAACCTGATATCCATTAGCCAACTAAGTAGGGATCTTCAGTGTAAAGCCATGTTCAGTTCTAATCAGTGTTCCCTGCAGGAAGAAAGCTCAGGGAAGACGATTGGAATTGCTGAGTTACACGACGATCTCTACATCATGAACGGAGCTACTAGCGGTGAAGAACTTGGTGGACAAAGTAGAGCTTTGGCTACTAGTAATAGCACGAATAATCGTGATAGCCATATCATGTTATGGCATAGCCGATTAGGGCATCCTAGTTTTGGATATTTGGAAAAGTTGTTACCTCGGTTATTTCTCAATAAAAGTTCCAAGGATTTGCAATGCGAAGTTTGCCAACTAGCTAAACACACCCATAGCAGCCATCCAGGAACGAGTTATAAACCTACGAAGCCTTTTGCCATTATCCATAGTGACATTTGGGGCCCTACTCGGGTCAAGAACATCAACAGGGCACGATGGTTCCTTACTTTCATAGACGACCATACCAAACTAACATGGACGTTCCTAATGAAAAAAAGGCGAAAACCACGACCATGTTTCAGGAATTCCATCACATGATACTCAATCAGTTTGGAACCCAGATACAAGTCCTCAAAACTGATAATGCCTACGACTACTTCAATTCAGTCCTAGGGTCATACTTGTCTCAGCATGGCATTGTTCACTGCAGTTCATGTGTTGACACACCTCAGCAGAATGGAATTGCTGAGCGCAAGAATCGACATCTCCTCGAAACAGATCGAGCGTTGCTCTTCAAAAAACAAGTTCCAAAGTACCTTTGGGGGGAGGCTGTTTTAACAGCAACCTACTTGATCAATAGGTTACCAAGTCGCATCCTCAACTATCAAACACCTAAAGATGTGTTGATGCAAGCATACTCTCATGTACGTGCGTATATGTCCGAATTGGAACCTAAGGTCTTCGGGTGCCTTGCTTTCACCCACATCCAGCAACATCAAAGGACCAACCTTGATCCACGGGCACAGAAGTGTGTTCATTGGCTATGCTCTCCGGCAGAAAGGTTACAAATGCTACTCCCCTATCACCAGGAAAATTGTGGTGACTATGGATGTGACATTTTTCAAAACATTCGCCTATTACACCACTCCCGAGCTTCAAGGGGTGACACAGCCAACAGTAGCAGAAGCGGAAGCAGAAGAAGCTCTGGATCTGGCTCTGGATCTGGAAAAGCAGACCAACAATTCAACATGTTTACCAGCGGAGACAGAGACTTGAACCTAATATAGAGCCCGAACCAGAAGCTGGAGTAAACAGTGAGGGAACTGAAACTCACAGTGAACCAGCAACTCAAACTGAGAGTGCTGATATCGCTGGAGAAGATGTGCAATAGGAAACCTTGTTCAGTGAGCCTATTGCACTGAGGAAGGGAGTTTGAGAGTGCACTCGTCATCCGATACAACGGTACGTTCACTATGGTCGTTTAAGCCCTGAATTCAGAGCCTTTACTGTACACTTGGACACCAAACCTCGCAACATAGAGGAGGCCATGAGAATACCTGAGTGGAGACAGGCAGTTTTGGAGGAAATAAGAGCTTTACAAAGCAATGGAACCTGGAGGATTGTTGACCTACCACCATGAAAACAAGCAGTAGACTACAAATGGCTCTTTACAATAAAATACAGGACAGACGACAGTGTGGAGAGATATAAGGCTAGGCTCATAGCTTGAGGATTTACACAAACGTATGGGATTGACTATCAGGAAACATTTGCCCCGGTAGCAAAACTCAACAATGTTCAGATCCTATTGTCAGTTGCAGTGAATGAAGATTGGCCTCTGTATCAAATGGACGTAAAAAATGCATTCCTAAATGGAGCATCAACAGAGGAAGTATATATGGAAATGCCAGAAGGGGTGCCTCATGCTAAAACCGGGAGAAGGGTTTGCAAGCTAGAGAAGTCCCTGTACGGACTAAAACAGTCTCCGAGAGCTTGGTTTGGAAAATTTTCAGCAACCGTGATATCTAATGGCTATCATCAATGCCAAACAGATGACATAATGTTTGTGAAACATGGAGCTGAGAACAGGATAGCCATCCTAATTGTCTACGTCGATGATATTATAATCACGGGTAACAACAATGAGGAGATTTCAAGGTTGAAAATCAAACTGGGAACTGAGTTTGAGCTGAAAGACCTGGGAGAAATGAAATATTTCCTTGGAATGGAGGTAGCCAGATCAAGTAAAGGACTCTCTATATCCCAGAGAAAGTATATTCTAGATTTGCTAGAAGAAACCGATATGACAGGGTGCAAACCGGCGGATACCCCAATGCAGTCAAACATAAAGTGAAGTGCAGAAGAGAATGGGGAAAGAGCAGACAAGGGGATATATCAACAGCTCGTAGGAAAGCTGCTATACCTGGCACACACTCGACCTGACATAGCATTTGCCGTAAGTGTGGTTAGCCAGTTCACGAATGAACCAAAGCGTCAGCACATGGATGCTGTAAATTATATCCTTAGTTACCTAAAGAAAACCCCAGGATTGGGACTGATGTTCATGAAGAATGAGAGCAGGTCAGTGGAAATATACACTGATGCAAGCTAGGCTAGTGAGATCACAACAAGGAGATCGACCACAGGTTATTGCTCTTATGTGTGGGGAAACTTGGTAACGTGGAGAAGCAAGAAGCAGTCGGTTGTTGCACGAAGCAGTGCAGAAGCAGAATACCAAGCTCTTGCTCTCGGGATTCAAGAAGTAATGTGGATACAACGAGTCCTAAAGGGGCTAGAGTTACCAGGACACAGAAGAGCTACACTATATAGTGATAGCCAATCAGCCTTAAGCATTGTTAAAAATCCTGTACATCACGACAGGACTAAGCATGTCGAGATAGACAAGCATTTTATCACTGAAAAGGTGGAAGGGGGAGTTGTGGATGTGAGATATGTCCAGTCCAAACAACAGACAGCTGACATACTCACAAAGGCACTTCCACAAGAACTATCCAAACATTTCAAGTCCAAACTTGGTCTGCACAACATTTACACCAAGCTTGAGGGGGAGTGAAGAAATCCCGTCTTTACTATATATATTAGGATCTTATTTATTTTATTTGCTAGTTAGATAGTTATCATGTTAGTATTAATCCTACCCTATTTTAGCTAACAAATCTTATTAGGTAGTGATAGTAAATATTTTCTTCCCTAATCAGTAGCAAGCCTATTGTATTATTGAGCCTACGGGACATGAATAAGAAACAATTCATTCTCTCAATCTTCAACAAACTTTGAATAAGAATTGATAAAAATGGTCGTGAATCATTTAGCCTAGTGTTGCCAACCAACAGAAGATTACTCATCATTTAAGACGTTACAAAGATTATGATGCAGACAGAAAGGCAACATCCTTAAACTTGCAGGAAATATAAAGCAGGATATAGAAAGGGGTTTCAGACTTTCAGCTAATACTCTTTATTCTCCAACTCAGCATTTGTAGCAAGTACTATGTTGTAAAAGAAACCCCAGATCATGTTCCACTAGGATATAATTATCACGAAAAAAAGATACGGCAATAGATCCATTTGAGAAAACAAATTCTCAAAAGAGCAATATGGGGCCGGCTTTGCAATCATGAGACTCACCTGTAAATTTCAGTTCCTTGGGTTGAATATCCACGAGCTGCATAGCCATGATTGACTTCTTTTGCAGGTTCTCTTAGCATGCAACAGCAAACTCTCTCTGTAAAAAGAAAGAAGCAAATCCGTGGATCAAAACTAACCATCCAAACCTATCCTTGCACTTATCATTGTCACAAGCAGTTTGCCTATCCAAATCATGTCTCCAGTTTGTTCTCAATTCTACGAAGAAAGGAAAGCATAACCAAATGACAATCATCAACAGACTTGAAATGAAAGCGCATACATAAAGTACCGATCAATTTCAACGGTAAAGTCAACAAAACTCAGCTCGCTTTTTACCCCATTTGTTTGCCAGCGATCATTTTCTTTTGGGGGAAAACCCTCTGTTTCGGCTATAGTGACATCGGAGAGCAAACTATTGTAATCGCTAACATTAAAACCTATACTCAGAAACTAGAGACCTGATCCCGGACAATGGTGATAAAATTGTCCAACTGAGCGACTATTTTCAACTCAGCTCATATCAGCTGATGATCAGAAGAACCGAGTCAACAAACCGGACAAAAATCGGTCAAAATAGAGAAACTATCAGATAACACCAGAAATCCAGTCAGAAAAACAACAAAAACGAAATTCCGCGAAAATCAGTTGACCTGATGAGAATCGCTGTCGAATTCGACGTCAACGGAGAAAGAAAAAGTTAAGTAGCAAAAAGAAAATTGGACAGAGCCAGCGAATCGAGAAGGAGCAGAGCGCACACTGTCTTGCTTGCCGAACTCCAGCTTACGAGAAATCGGTCCAGCACGAGAAGACGACAACTGTTCCCACTAAAAAGTCAGTAACGAGCAGCGAACACAGGCAAAGAGAGATGAATGAAGGAATCCGTCGTCTGTACTGAGCCGATGAATCCAAAAAATCCAAATAGCGTCAAATACAAGGGAAGTCAGAGAATCGTGTGGCAGCTAGTCTTGCCACTGGAAGGAAGGCAAAAAAGAAAGAAAAGGACAAGCGTCCAGAATGTAGAGGGATAACAGGGAAAATTGAGAGAAGGACTAGGAACTTACGGAATTAAGGAGGGCGAGAAAATCCAGAGGAGTAATAGAGAAGAATCGGGAAATGGATTTATGTATTTATAATGAAAAAATGAGAGAGAGAGAGAAGAAAAAGGGAGGAGTATCGAGGAGCGTGAAAGTGACGTTTCTTTTTCCCGAACAAACAGGGAAGCGATTTGATGAGGAAAATTTTGGTAGAGAGAGAATTGTGTGCTGGGGGAAAAGTGGGTTGCAGAAGGGGAAGTGAAAGCCAAGTTATGAAGAAGACGAAGAAGAGAGAGATTAGCGGTTTGGTGGAAGTTGAGGAGAAACAAAGAAGAGAGAGAGAGATAGCGGTTGTACCGGCCGTGTGACGGAGATCGGGTGCGCTACTGACTCCTCTCTTCCTCCTGTGCAGGCAGCAGCAGCTGCTGGTGTTTATGGTGATAGTGACGTCAGCGTACGTTTATTATTTTATTATTTTTTATGGGTCTACTCTCGCCAGAAAACGGACTTTTTAATTTTATTGCCTTTTCGAGTATTTTATTTTTGTAAATGTTGAAATTAAATCTGGAGGCTTTTCTTGGGATGATGTTTCCAATTCTTTTGATTACTTTTTGAATTCTTATTTTACCTTACCTTATGATATGATTTGTGATTTTGCTTTACACTTATGATGATAGATTATCCACGGTCGGGCCCAGGTGTTGAAAGCCCAATGGTGCAATTTTGCTAATTGGCGAAGACCGACATCTATTCGTTGGGGGCGGATATCATATATCTGACGGTCAATAATTCATCTCAGCTGACATTTAAATTCGATGATTCAAATAGATCTATGCATTCCCTATTTCTTATTTTCGTAATCATCTCTCTAAGTTCATCCCACCTCCATGTTTGCTGCCGCCGTCAAGAAATCTAAACCTAATCAGTCTCAGTCCTCCGTTATCACCTCCTCCGCCTCGTTAAGCTCCATCAGCACAGCCACAGCTGGCAAAGCAAGAAATGGAAGCACTAGTGCATTATCACTGCAGCCACCACCACATGCAAGCAAGTATGTATCGCCACCACTACCATCACCATCCTTTCTTCCTTTTTTTCGATCCCTTTTTATATTGAGATCTGGTTTTACTTATATATTTCGAATACGAGCAAATGGTGTTGAGGAGGAATATTCATGGAGACAAATCGAAGCAAATGGTTTGAGGAGTAATCATCCGTCAGTCGAGCTGTGATTAGTGGTTGTCAAGATCCGTTAAGTTCTGACAATCTTTCATCAGATCCGGCAAGATCCGTCAACATGTGGTTGTCTTCCATTTTCTCTTTTCCTTTAGATATGTATAACAATAATCTCTGACATACAGGGGGCGTTGTTAGCTGGAGGAGTAGCCAATGATGGTGATTTTTGGGATGGGATCGTGCAGGGTATTATGTTTTTACCTATTTGGATTGGGATTTGTCCATGGGTTGATTTGAGAGACAAGTTTAAACGTGTAGCACTTAGTGTAGTGGTATTTTTGCATTTGGATGTCTACAGATTCGTTCTTTGCTTTTATGCTATTGTAGAGGATTTGTACATTTCGTCCCTAAATCAGTCACTAGTAAACTGAATACGAACTCTAACATAAATAACTCATATGTCATAATGATAGTAAAACATATTTATAAGGGATTATATCAAAAATGGTTCTTTTATTATTATAAGTTAACATATAAGCCCTTCTACTATGTTTCTTCCGATTCAAACCCTAAACTTTACTGCGATTAACAATCAAGCCCCTCCATATCTTATTTGGTCGCCGGAGTCCGTTTTTAATGAGTCAGCGAGTACATGTTGGTTTATGGGCTGATGTGATGGTGCTGATTGAGATTTCCATAATTTTTTGTTAAACTCTTTATTAAATATGCATATTTTTTAAGATTTCCGTCTGATAAGAAAATTAGAGCAATATAATCGGAAAAAGAAAATCTGAGTATATAACAATTAAACAATTAAAAAATCATTCATCTCCTTCTCCATCTCTCACTTGTAGCTCCTTATTAGCTTATTTAATTGGTATTGGTCGCCTGGTCGGAATCATTAACTGATGCTTCAATTTGTGTATTGAGTTTTCGTTCTTCTATTTGAATGGTTATTAAACTTCTTTCACTTCCTTGTTTAACTGAAGTTTTAGGTTTATGAACTTAAACTGAAGCGACATAGAGTCATTTCAACAGCTTCCTTACTTTAACAAAAAGTAAGCAATAAGAGGACAAAAGTGATACAATGTATATGATTAGATGTTGCTGGGTCCGATTTTGCTATAACGCGATGAATGTTGGAATTTGAAAAAATATATTTGTACCTGAGACAAAGAAATCTCCTCTCTTCCTTTTAGGGTCAGCAGATTGAAGGTAAGAAGAAGAACAAATCTCCTCTCTACCTTTACATGCTCTGATTTCCTCATTGGATGAAATTTTTATTTATTACAAATATGCACATTAAATAAGATTGACTAAGATTAGTGGAAATCTCAGTCAGCAACGCTACATCAGCTTAAAATCACCATGTCTGTGCTGACTCATAAACAACAGACCCTGGCGACTAGAAAAGATAGGAAGGGGCTTGATTGTTAATCGGGTCAAAGTTTAGGGATTTGAATAGAAAGAAACATAGTAGAGGGGCTCATATGTTAACTTGTAATAAAAGAGGCGTTATTTTGGGTATAATCCCTATTTATAAAGTAGATATAACTATGATATTACAGATTCATAAAGTAGGTATACCATTTATATAATGGTAACATCAAACTATTATATATAAGCGTCAAAATATAAATATATCAATTATATAACATAGACATTACGGTAATAAACATTGCATCTCATAAACGATATAAAACAAAAGGTTGAACTAAGTTATTTGTGCTAATTTATGTCAACCTCTAAGAGCGACATAATATTACTTATACAATGGACATACAAACAAAGGATATATAAATTATACATAGTACATTTATACGAAAATGTGTTAGAACTGTTACATAACAATAATATAACATAGACATTTTTGTATAATGGTGATATAACTATAACATAAATGACAAATAACAATTATATGTTAACTATTCGATGTGAATTTCATTTATACAAATCTCTAAACCTAACATCGATTTTGATACATAATCTAATTCTTCACAAAATTTTGACATTTCATAAAACATACTATATTAATAATTTTATTTTTTTTTAAAAAATAAATAAATAATATCGAAATTAATCTCGTTAGACTAAAAAATAAAAGGAACGACATGTGTAAAGTTAAATCATATTTTGATAAATATTTAAAAAATGATAGAGGTTAAATGAAAATTAAGAGATAACTAAAGAAAGAAAGAGAATGTAGACAAAATAAAAAAAAGAAATTAATTATATTCTCTCCTCATTTTCATTTTCCCTCTATAATTTTCATTTTGCTATCCAAGTTACTTTGGGGTTTGTTATAGTTTGAAAATGGTCACCAATCATATAAATGGTAACACTTATTAGATTATGATTTTAATTGATATGATGGCTGAAACATCTATCCATGCCAGTGAATAGAAATGCATTTTCGGTGATTAGAAAAACTACAATGGTGTTTGAATGTTCTGAAAGTCATTCAGTAGATGGGCCTTCCACTTACAAGTAGAAAGAGAGAAGAAGTGGGGAGAGAGAAAAAGGAGATGAAGGGTGGGCCTAAACCGATTTAGTTTGAGTGAAATAATTGGTTTGATTTGAATTGATGTGTAATGTGCCACATCAGATGGAGTAGGTCTAAGATGACGCCAACTAAGAAAATTTAACGGACGTTTAGAGGGTGATGAACGGCATAATATATTAGTTAAATCGGATAACGAAAAGGACAACTATGTTACTTTTGATATGACATGGATAGGTTTCTCGGCCCAATATAAGGGATGATTTCCGTTAATTAGCCTATCTTAGTAGTTTGTATCCTTTGTTTCAAAACATCTTAATAAGGTCGTAGATATCTTTCGTTCATTAAGGTACACGGCAGTCAACACGATGTTCGATACCATGTTATATCCTTTCGTCTCTTATTTGTATTCTATTCTTTGTAGTGAGCTTAATATGGTATTTGAACTCGATATACGGACCTTGATAAGGCAAAATCTATTGTTTTTCACTTGAACAGAAATAACTATTCATTGATGGGAATTTGAATTTGGGGATTGTTATACAACGCCTTATATTTTACTACAAAACGCCCTAACATTGTTGTAACATTTGAATTCAGTAGTTGAAGTGACCTAAACGCTCCTGAAACAGTAAAATTACAACTTCTTTATAAGATGCGGAAAATCGAAGAATTGTCATACCACTTGAAACGACCAATCAAAAGCGACCGTTTAGTCTGCCGCCCATCGCCGCCTCTGGTGACGTCCGCCGCTCGCCTGCTGCCGCCCTCCGCTACCATCGTCGCCCGCCAATAAGGTAAAAAAAAATTAAAGGAACGGTCGGCATGTCGACCGCCCGACCTTTGCCGTCGGCTGTCAACGCCGACGGCAAAGGTGGGGTCATCGGCATGCCGACCGTTCATTTAAATTTATTTATTTAATTTTTATGTTTAGATTAGTGTTATTTAGTTTTGTAAATTGGTAATTAAATATATGTGGTAATTAATGTTTGGAAAGTAGTAATTAGTCATGCTAATTAAGGTTAATTAGTAAATATAAGTAACAATTAATTTGATAATTACAAACTTGATAATTGAATTAATACTTGAAAATTAATAATTAGTTATGATGATTTAGGGTACTTAGTATATATACTACCAATTAATTTGGCAATTATATAATTGCTAATAAACCCTAATATTTACAAATTCACTTTAATTACTATTATTTACAAACTTACCTAAACCCTAACATGACTAATTACTAATTTTCAAATATTAATGATAAATATTCAATTGTCAAGTATGTAATTACCAAAACAATTGTGACTATAATTACTTATATTTATTAGTTCACCTTAATTAGCAGGACTAAACCGTAATTTCCATAAATTAATTAAAAGCAAGGACCAAAACCGTAACCTTTAAACCCCAACCGTTAAACCATAAACCCTAAACCCTATATCTATCTCGAAACCCTAAACCTCTAACTGCTAAACCCTTAAACCTTAAACCCTAAATTCTAAACCCTAACCCATCTAAACCTCATCTCTAAATCCTAAACTGGAAACCCTAAACTCTAAACCTTGCAAATAAAAAATTTCTAACGTATAGAATACCCGCATGAAAATTTCACTCCATGTCCCATGCATATCCAATGCAAATTAATTCTTTCTTCATAATACATGACACATGCAAACTAATACATGTCTTAATTAATATTATGATGGAAGAAGTAATTTGCATGGGATATGCGTGGAGTGTATTGCATGGACATGCATGTAAATGGAGTGGAATGTAGAGTTTAGGGTATAGCGGTGTAAATGAAGAAACCCTAATCGCTAAATCCTAAACCCTATCTCTAAATTCTAACCAATAAACCCTAGACCCTATCTCTAAATTTTAAACCCTAAACCCCAAATCCTATCTCTAAATTATAAACCCTAAACCCTAAACCTAAACCTAAATCCTAATCCCTAAATTCTAAACCCTAAAACCTGTCTCTAAATTTTGGACCCTAAACCGTGAAACCCTAAACCTTATCCCTAAACCTTAATTGTCATTGTTACTACTCAAAATTACAGATTCACTTTAATTAACATGAGTAATGAACATGACTAATTACTAATTTTAAAGTAGTAATAAATAAATATTCAATTGCCAAGTATTTAATTACCAAAATAATTGTTACTACATTTACTTATATTTACTAATTGACCTTAATGAGCATGACGAATTATTAATTTCCAAGTATTATGTAACTAATTATCCAATTACCAAATATTCAATAACCAAATGGGTTGTTACATAAAAAGTGTACTTAATAATTCACCTTACTAACCATGACTAATTAGGATTTAGGTATAAAAATTGAAAAAAAATTAAAAAAAGTTGGCCGTCGGCATTGAACTCCAATCGTCGCTTAGGGCCGTCGACATTGGACGCCGACCGCCAGCCGTCGACGTCAGCATTCAACGCCAACCATCTTGAACGGCGGTTGGCATTCAATGCCGACCCCGATCGAAATTATATATATATATTTATATATATATATATATATATATATATAAATATATTGTTTTGAATTATAGAACTATATTATTGTAATTATATGATAATATGTTCGGGTTTCTAAATATAATTCATAATTTACGTTTTTAATGTAATTATTTGAAATCGTAAAGTAGTAATATTAATAATTGAAATGAATAGTACTTAGAGTTTAGGTATTTGAACTCAAACTTTAATACTATTACTTACTGAAATTAATCGTAATAATCTATGCAATCGTAGTGGTTTATTGATGCCAATGAATAGTACTAAAGTTATTATGTATACTTAATATGTTCCACCTATCTGACTATTGCAGTTGAGGATCGATACAATTATTGTATGGGAAGGCAGAAGCGCAGTCATGAGTCATTTGGTAAGTTCTCGTTGTTGTACAAAATGCATTGTTGTCAATCATAGGTTTAGTGTTTCTTGTGGAAAATGCATTGTTGTACAAAATGCATTGTACAACGACTGATACGTTTTGTTATACCATGTTTAGGGAAGTCATAGTGACGGTGATGATGTTGAGGAAAAGTTGAATTATGGCGTTTATTTCATCAACGAGGTGTTTTATGACATAGTCGATGACGCGTGTGATGCGCCTAAGGACATTGCTTTCGACTTAGGGTTTCAATTGACTCGTGGCTCATATAAAAAGAACCCCCCGTGAAGAAGAAAAACGGTTGTACTTGTATTGCTTGCATGGTGGCAGGGGCAAATCATAGTCCACTGCCTCTGCAGAGAGTTCAAATATGACTACAACATCGTACTCAGTTTGTACGTTCATGGTGTGTGTGTGGCCTAGACGCGTTGAAGCTGAGTGAAAATGGAGGATTGACACTATCAAAGATGATGTAAACGTCGGATTCTTAGATAATTCCACAACCACCAGTTTGAGTTGTGGCATGAAGGGACACAACAACTGAATCAGCTCACTGACGAGATGAAAGACCACATTAAAAAGTCGGAGGAAAACCATTTCCTCCCAAGACAGATGCAGAGCATACTCAACAGTGAGTACGACCTATGATCAACATGAAATAGATTTATAATGAGACGGAAAAAAACAGGCGATTGAGGTTGGGAAGCATGAACCCCATGCAATAGACGGTGACAGAAGCGCTGAAATTGGGATACTTCATGAAATACATAAGGGATCCGAACGACCATGTTAGTCATCTGTACGTGTCACATGCGGAGTCAATTCATATGTTGCACGCTTGATATTTTTTCGTCCTAATAGACTCCACTTACAAGACCAACATTTACAAGAAGGCAGTTGTGCAGTTTGTAGGTGTGATGCCAGTGAAGAAAAACTTCAATATTGGGTTGGCACTTGTGGAAGATGAAACGAAAGAGTCATATGCATGGGCACTGAACTAATTCCGATTGGTTCTTGGTGGTCGAGTGTTGAATGCCTTGGTTACAGATAAAAAACGTGAATTGGCAGTGCACTACATGTTGTATTCCCTTCTTCGGCTCATTTGCTTTGTGTCTGGTACATGAAGAGGAACATCAAGAGAAGGGTAACGAAGTTGTATGATAGAGAGATCGTCGAGAAATTCGTACGAGGGCCATGGGGACAAGTGGTGAATGCTAAAACCAGTAAAATGTTTTTCAGAAAATGGAGTGATCTGGTTGAAGGTGGCTGGAGTGAAGAGCTAGTACAGTATCTGGCATCAGAGTGGCTCCCTTGCAAACAGAAGTGGATGTGTTGCAACACGAATAAGGTGTTCTATCTCGGCAACACAAGCACAAACAAGGTGGAATTGGCGCAGTTATCCTTGAAGGCTTGGCTGCACACCTCGATTAGCAAAGCTGGTGGACTATTTCGTGCATACGATTGCCTTATGATGGGTCAAGTGCTAGAGATAAGAAAGTCACTAGAAGACTCACGGATGAAGGTACGTATGGTAGTTCCAAGTTTAGTGAATGTCTTTTTCACAGGGTGTGTATTGATCGACATTGGTTCATGCAGTCGTGTTTCATTTGGGAGAAACCATACTGGAAGTTGAACAGGGTGGTGAGGTTGTGGGTGATTGAGCTACAGGTTAAAGATCGGGCGTTAGTGAGATCATGCACGTGTGTGATCCGGACTACGAAGGGGCTGCAATGTAGATGTGAAGTTCAATGCTGTCTGGAAGAGGACAGATTCCTCTACAAGAGACATTTGCACTGCTTTTGGGCTACGCTGGACTGCATGCAACATCGGGCCAGAACCAAGACTATGTTCAGAGAAGACTGCTAGATATTACAGGGATCTACGGACCGAAATTCTGGATGTGGGATGTCAATCTTATCGGACTTGCATCCTGCTACAGTTGGGCTTTCGTGGTGTACGCATCAACCAATGAACCACTTACCGAACGACTTAGTTACTGCTGCGTGCTCGACACGTTCAGCGTCCAGATCAAGTTGTAGAGTTGATTTGCACGGGTAACCATTGGTTGCAGTTACAGTTGGCCGATGTTGACGGGGTGAGGCCAATGTTACATTTACTTCCGGTTTGGGAAGGGGTAGAGGGCGATGCTCGCACAACATTATGGCATGATATTTACAAAAACGAATTGCAGTTGTTCCGCGGTCATGGTGGGCATAATCTGAACAACCCCAATCCTGGAGTTGTGGATGTATTCGATGTTTTAGATTAGGGGGGATGGTTTCAATGTTTGTATAAGCCGTTTGAAATGATGTTATGGAATTTATCTTTATGCCTACTTTTTTCACATACTACCACTACAGATGAAAATGAAGGTAGAATGAAGTGGTGTGTGTAACCATAGACAAAAGTTATAAACACCCTAAATGTCTCCTACATAAATACCTCACATACAGTGCAACTTGACTGAAAGTTCTGATGATGTCAGCGAAACGAAAATCCAATCCTCATAGAAATTACAATCCGAATGAAAGCTGGAAAAAATACAGAACGAGAAACAAAAAATAACCCTCACATGCCATCAAGGATCTCATTGTACTCCCGCGCCCGGTCAGCGAGGTCGTCCGGTTCACCACACTCGTACAAGTGGGCCAAACCGGCGCAAAAAGAACGCATAGCCTACTCTGATTCCTACACAGAAATTTAGAATCAATATTACTACCATGTTTGTGTACCGAAAAATAAAATGAGTAACAAAGTGTACATAAACGATACCAACCAACGGAGGAAGTGGCTCATCTACCGTGCGTGTGGGGACGAGGAGTGTCTTACGGTCGAAGTACCACGCCATGTACTCAGCAGTCGCGTTACCGCAAGGAGATACTAGCACACTACAAGTGCTGAAGCACGAAAATGCCAGCAACTGCCCAATCCAGCTGTAGTCAAACATGGAGTGCTTAACTGCATACTGAGTCCCACCCGCCGATCACGACACTAACTCTGGCGTGAGAATCGCATCAGGGATTGTCTATACATAGCCGTACTACCGCAACACGCGACTGAGATAATGACGCTCTATGTAGTCAAATGTGTGTATGCGTCTATTGTACAAGGACCATCGAGCCTCACCGTCGAAATCAGGTAAACTGAAAGGAAGCCACTTAACGTGTTCATGCGTCAACCCATCCAGAGTTGAGCGTAGTGTGTCCAGCCTCGCATTAGCATCAACTGCTCTCTCAACGATCCTCAGTCTATCCCACCTCCCAGCAAGTGCCTCCCCATGAGGACGTGGGGCCGGGGACGGCCTACGATACAAGATCGGGAAGTACTCTTAGATCCACGACTGCATCAAAGTAAGGAAGCCCAAGAGGGACGTAGATCGCTCACGAGAAACAACCCCGAGCTGCCTGTACAGGAAAGGAAGTGTAGCCGCACCCCAGCTTTACTCCCAAGTCATCCGCACGTCTCGCAACCCCTCGAGAACCCCAATACGGACACGGTTCTGCCTGCGGTCTGCAAAAATAGTGGAGCCCAACAACGTAATCAAGTAGTAGACGGTTGTGCTCGCATCGTCAAGGTATACTGTCTTGGCAGCCTCGACTAGGTGGTTTAGATGAAAACCGCCTGCTCTGTAGCACTTCCGCCTGATCTCATCCCATCAACATTAAGCATGGCGGCAAGCTACGTCACTTACGTCTTCTCGCCCTCTAAACTAAGCTGGGTGCCCTGTCAAGTAAGAAATGGTGAAACGAGGCATCATGATCGTCATCCTCATCCCCATCACGGTTCGACAGGATCTGCTTATCATCACCGTCAGAGTCATCTCGAATGGTATGGATGTTATCACCCAAATCTGGAGGCTGCCTAGCAAAAATCTCATCAACCATCAGCTCTCTCCCAACAGAGGGCAGATCGGGGTCCACATATATTAGCGGCGGCAGAGGATGGCGAAGGCGGATGAGGGCAGGGGCAGAGGACGGCAGGCGACCGCGGCGGGCTGCGGCGGTGAGTGATTTCCGAGAGTTTTTTGAGAGGGGAGTGTTTTCCGAAAAGTGAGAGTTGTGTTTGATTCGAGTTACATCATGTGTGTATTTAAATATTAGTCTCAAAGGACATTTACATAATTTTACTCGTTGAATTTAAATGGTAGGACGTTGAGTAGTAAAGACTTGGGTGTCTTATAGCAATCCAGTTGATTTTTGCTACTTCATAATATTATCTGGAGATGATAGCTTGTTTATATAGATGGATCGACTCTGATGCCGACCCACACTGGGGATTTTGGGTCTTCTAATGAGGATGAAAATGATGTTATTGTTGCCTCAACTCATGACGCGACAAAGGAAGTCCACGATCATGCTCTTAAAACTTTGAATGAAAACAATAATGCATGTGTGTTTTTTTTGGAGCCGATGATCAACTTAGACACAACGTATCTTCACTTTCACCGCTGCAATATGCATGGGTACATCTAGATAATACTTATGCAACCGTAAACTCATCATTTCTCTTTGAAGTAAATGCATTTCTCTTTGAAATCTGTTATGAACTAACTATTTTGTGTCAAGGTAATTAATTATTGGTGATATTCACACCTTTTATACTTTGTCACTTGATCTCTGGATCAAGAGAAAATGTTAATGATCAGAGGTAGTCAGGAATGTTTGTATTAATGTTTTTGTTTTGATTTTTTGTTTTGTTTTTGAATTTGAAATTTTGAATACGAATGAATTTTAAAAACCTATTTTCCATCATTTCTCTTTCATGTTTTAGATTTATTTATCTTTCCTCTTCACTTTATTTTTGTCTCTCTCGCTTCTCTATTGTCTTCTTCATCTCTTCTCTAAAACCATGTCTAATATTTTCCACCACAAGGACAATAAAGAAATCGATTGACGGCGGAAATGGTAGGATCATCAAAAACATCGTTTCTCATGTTTGCTTTATTTTTCATTTGATTTTGCTCCTTCTCTGTCTCTATCATAGATCTACTTTAATTTATTTTTGAAATGGGTTCTAATTTCATGCACTATTGGAGGCCTAATCTATCAGACCTCATTAAGGATTTGGTCTTTTTAAAACCATATCTGATTTTTTATTTTTTCGTCTTTGCTATGTTTTATGCAGTTATGGTAGAGATTAATGATCTCGGAAGAAAGGATTTTGGTTGGAGCAATGATCACAACAAAGAAATATTTTTTTTTGTAAGGGGCTGGGTTTGTAAAAACGAAAGCAACAAAGATTAATTTTTTTGTCTAGGTTATACATATATTATTTATAATATATATCGATTTCTTTTTGTATGAATAAAAATATATTTATTTTACTTTTTATATAAGGAAGAATGAAAGCAGATCTAGATCTAGAATCTATATATGTTATTGGTTGTTAAGCATTATAATATTAACAAAATTACCCGTTAAATGGATATAAGACGGTCATAACAGTTTCGTAAAAAGAGTATAATATAGACATATCAGACTCATAATGTTGAAAGGGTGGGGCTGTTATAACAGACTCGTCAAGCACTACAAGAATCCGCTTATTTAACGATGGCTAAAACACGATTTAACAACAGATATAGCCGCCGGTAAATAATTTAACAGCGCCCGACATATCATTGTTAAATGGACTAATGCTAAAGACTTTAACAGTGGAAAGATGGTTCCGCCTTTAAATAGAAGCTCGTTTAACAATGGTTTTTTGACTGGCCTCTGTTAAATTTAATAACGGATTTAAAAAGGCCGCTGTTAAATGTAACAACGAATAACACCACCGCTAAATTTAACAATGGCTCTTTCTGTAACCGATGTTAAATTTAACAACGACTATATTTGGAATCGCTGTTAAATTTAACAGCGGCCATAACGTAGCCTCTATTAAATTTAATAGCGGCCTGTTTACTTCCGCTGGTAAATATCAAACATAGAAACCCAATTTTCTGATTTCTGCCTGTTCCCGGTTATCATTGCCAGCTGTTTTGCTATTCGTTGTGCACAATTAAACATTTTGAACTAAAAAGAGATTTATACTATTAAGTAGAAATTATTCCATCATCCATAACATAGAACTTTATACAAAATTCAAGTACTATTATAGCTAGGATAATCCATGACTACTAGCTAGCGATTAGTAATTATAACTACTCCAAAGAATTCTCGTCATCCTCTGCTTCCTCTTCTTCGTCTTCTTCCTCTGGCTCCTCTTCTTCTCTATCATATATGTGCAGATCCCTGTTCAATTGTTTCTTTCCGGCACTCTTCTCTTGTCCCGTGCTAGTAGGAGTTTTAACACTACTATAAGAACTAGTCCTGTTAGCATTGAGAGTTTCTAAAGCTTTACTCATCTCCGTTAGCGTCGGAGGGAGTTCAACTATATCTCGGGATACAAACTTCAATAACTCTTATGCAAACTGGTTGAAGAAGGTTGGGTTCAGTATTGGATCAATAGGAGCAGAAGAAGAAGCACAACCACTTCGCTTAAGTTTCTTCTGGAAAAATGGTAAAATTGATAAAATTTTGACATGACCTATTCGTTCCCTATTATTATTCTCATACTCCTCCATCTGCAAAATTAACAAACTAACTACACCAACATTGAAACAAGGCACCATATTCACTACCAAAAGTATAACCAAGGCATAACATCATCATATCACTACCAAATCATTCTAATCATTTCATAATCTAAGTCACTTACTTTTTTTTTATTTGCCTCATGGCCTAGACCTCACACTCGGCCTGGTTTCTCTCCACTGGGATAACTTCAACCAACTACATCATTTGGATCAAATCCTAGAGTTGTGTCTGGATCATCCATAAAGGCTTTAACTTCCTTCTGCAAGCAATAAGTAAACAAGTTCATAAATAGTTACATATATGTCATATAAACCATACATGAACACCAAAGCATAATAATCAAGTATCACTTACACATTTTTTTTCTGTTGTAGTCGTGAGATATCCCATCAGCCTTCGTGTGAGTGGTGAGAAATAGATCTCCCTTATCTATTGGACCACCTTGTGCCCTCTCCTTTACAAATAATGTTAGTAGTTAGTATAATAAACTTATCCATAACCATGCACTATTCCTAATTAAGAGTATAATGTTATTATCATTTCTTTCTTCTTTCTGTTGAACGACTTAATTTGAACCAGAAGTATGGTACACATTTTCAGCAGCTCCGTTCTCTTTGCTAGTGGCATAACGTCTCTGGACAATGTTCAATTACCAAATCAAAACTAGGTGCGGGAAAGAAGTTCAATACTTAGAAAATCCAATAAGATCACTTACAATTGATTTTTTGCCACACTTGTATTTGCAGAAGCTATCCTAATCACGTTTGTCGACCCCTTTTGTGGGCATCATGGACTTGTTGATCTTCAAATCATCATAGATATTACATTCCTGCTTCTTCCAAAGCCCAATTCGATATTCCCTCCACTTCTTAGCCAGGTCTAGCATGATGAAACGTTGCATTGCTTCATCATGGACTTCGTCCCAGATGAACCGTGGTTGGAAGTAGATGAGATGTATAGTTAGTGGATTAATTTCAAAATTTGTGGAAAACAAACATATATGAAAATCATCTCATCCCAAAGTGCTCCCGTGCTCTCTAAATCTATGGCATGCCAATCCTCAACCCCCAATTGGTAGGTAACCTCCATGTTTTGCACACTTCCCAAGGAACTGGCGCAAGTATCCGCCACCCTCCCCAGATAGAAGTGCAAATGAGTCAACGTGTATCATTATCGTTTTTCCATTACGCCCTAACTGTGCCCAATATTTTCTCTTCCAAGGCTCAATCCCCAAAATCTTCATCATTCGCATCTAAAACAAATTCATAACCAACTCAATGAATTTCCGAAAACCTACAAAGTGTAATTTATATAATTCAAAAGTGTGTTCATATCATACCAACTAGGTGTGCATCCCACCATTGCCCGTGTTCCTTCTTGGGATGACGTTCATCGTCACCCCCATCACCAGCTCCACTTTTACCACCCAAGCTGGGACCTCCATCCATCACATTTGCCATCACTAATTTTATACAAACAAGCTATTGGATAATTAAACACTATAAGTACAACCAAAGTAGTTGGATAAGTTAAATGTAAGAAAAAAAATACAAGTATTACTTAATCAAATTCTGCCTCGAAACTTGGTTTTGATAATACCAAATTGGTTCTATCATCCTCAACGGGCAGGTGTTCAAGCCTCATACACATAACCTGACATTTTTCCATCACCCATGTCATATAGATCTATAGGTTTCAAGTGTATTGGAACACGCCAACCCTTATCTATATTATCATCAACGTAGTATACCATCCGTGTCAACCCTGTTGTAATGTACGTCTCATCACCTTCATGTGCACCAGAGTGTATAAGATGGTCAAAGTTTAGGCATTCGAATCCTAACTCGTCCTTCTTTTACCCCCTAGAAACTAGTGTATTGGGCGAGTTACACTTGAATAATGTGACAAACTGTCCACCATAATTTAATTCAATCTATCAACCAATTTCCCATAATATGGCATTGAGCTATCGATTGGACGAGCATCTGAGGTGTTGGGGTAACTTTGGGTGCCTAGGTTAGCAAATACACCACTATTATGTGCTTTTAACATATTTTCTCTATCAAATATACGGAATCTATATTCATTGACATCAGACGTAGTGTACCTCATCCCCTCATTCAAAGAACCTCTAGCTAACAATTGCAAATCTTTATAATAGACTTGCAGCTTATCTCTAAGTATCTACAACACAATTAAACGACATATAAGGAAATTACTCATCAATCATTATACCTGAAGTTGAAACATATAGAAACCACGATATACTAACCCGACCCTTGAATCAATCGGGAAAATCATGATGAACCGTCTTTGCAATTTCTGAATCAGCTCTTTGTTGTGCCTTGTTGCCTCTGTACCATAATCGAACGGTATCCTGGAACTCACTATAATGCAAATATCAAATTAGAGACAATGTCTCAATTGCCTAGTGGTTGGATATTATAGAGGTAAGTTCGACAATAGTACTCACTCATAAAATGGTGTCACTTTGTCAGAATTAACCAACACATGACGGTGGGCTTGCAGTCTTCCCATGTCGGTAAGTATGCAAATCTTTCCAGCACCAGCCGGTTTACCAAACACTCTAAAGATTTACCTCTATCAAACCTTACAATCCCATTACCCAAATACAAGGAGCTGAAAGTGAACATTTCATCTCCAAACCTTCCGGCTTCGCGTTGTTGGCAACAAATCCCTTCAGTTTTCCGAACATCCTTTCCATAGAATACATCCACCAGTATTGAACCGGAACTCCAACTCTTACTCCCTCAACAAGGTGCAACACCAAATGAACCATGACAGTGAAGAATGACGGTGGGAAAATTATTTCTATGTGACATATTGCAATCACTAACCTTTCATGTATCTTATCAAGATCATTCATGTTTATCACCCTAGCACTCAATGCCTTAATACAAGAGCTAAACTCCACAAACACGAAAACTACTCATTTTGGCAATACATTTCTCATTGCCATAGGCAACACTTCGTGTAAAAGCACATGTGAGTCATTACTTTTTAGCCCAAACACCTTTCGTTGAGCTAGGTCGACACACCATGAGATGTTGCTGGAATAACCATCAGGAACAGATAAAGACTTCAACATTTTGAGCATTGTTTCGACCTCTTGCTTATCCAATGTGAACAAGGCAAGGGGACATTTTCGATTCTCATTAGGCTAAAAATCTTTTTTAACATTCAATTCTTCCATATCTTGACGGGCAGGCAAATGATCTTTGCTCTTCATTCTGCCATTAACCAGTGTATACAGAATGTTGTCACAAACATTCTTTTCAATGTGCATCACATCAAGATTGTGGCGTAGTTCATTGAATTGTCAATAAGTAAATTCAAAGAATATACTACGCTTTGTCCACTGCTTTGTTTTCTTATCCTTAGTCTTCTTCTATGATATTCTCTTTCCCGTTCTAGGATCTTCCACTTTTCCCCATTCTATGTTTATATCCTTCACTTGGTTTAGTATTTCAGACCCATATAGTATACTAGGTTGCCCCCTCAACTCCTTTCCGTCAAACTTGGCTCGCTGTTTTCTAAACCGATAATTCATTCGTAAGAATCGTCGACTTCCCATAAAACATGGTTTCTTACTCTTGGGTAAACGCAGAGGGATGGTGTCAAAATTGCAAGATGGGTAAGCTTTTGTAGTGTGAGTGTTCCACCCAGATAATAAATCAAGTCCGGGAAAATTACTAATGGTCCACATTAAAGCGGCTTTCAAAGTGAACATTTCCTTCTTTGCAGAATCATACGTTCATACTCCTTCCCACAATTTTTTCAACTCCTCGATTAGTGGTTGTAGATAAATGTTAATGTCATTGCCTGGTTGTTTCGGACCTGGAATGATTCTAGATAACACCATACTTGTCTGTTTCATGCACAACCAAGGAGCATTGTTATATGGAACTAGAACGATAGGCCAAGTATTATGGTTGTGGCCATGTTACCATACAGATTGAATCCATCACTTGCAAGTGCTAGATGAACATTTTTTGTGTCACTAGCAAATTCAGGAGCTTGAACACACCTTTGAATCCCGAGTTAATATCTATTGAGTGCCATACCATATCCACAACCAATTTTGATGACATGTGCATCCATTGTAATCTAGGAATTAGAGGGAAGCAGCGGAATAGTTTTGCCGGTACTTGGTTCTTCTTCTCTGTTACTACAATCCCCATCTTTATCTCTTTATATCTAGACTTTTTTACATATTCTACATCTCTGCTCGTCAACCACATTGCCCTAATAAAGCATGCAGTCATTCGGACAAGCGTGTATCTTTTGGTAAGATAAGTCAAGGGCTTTTATTATCTCTTTCACCTCATATACTGATTTTGGAAGCTGAGCTGATTCAAACCCTTCTTGCAGAAGTTCCAGTATTTGAGGCCAATTTTGATGACATGTACACCCTTTGTAATCTAGGAATTAGAGGAAAGTAGCAGAATAGTTTTTCCGGTACTTGCTTCTTCTTCTCTGTCACTAGAATCCCCATCTTCATCTCTTTATATCTAGACTTTTTACATATTCTACAGCTGTGCTCGTCAATCGCATCGCTCCAATAAAGCATACAGTCATTCAGTTAAGCGTGTATCTTTTGGCAAGATAAGCCAAGGGCTTTTATTGTCTTCTTCGCCTCATATACTGATTTTGGAAGCCAAGCTGATTGAAACGCTTCTTGCAAAAGTTTCATTATTTGACCCAACACTTTCTCACTTATCTTGTGCATGTACATGATGTGGTACAGCCTTAATAAGAATGATAATTTTGTGAACTTGCACCCATCATAAAATTTTGTGTCTCAATGTTTAATATGACGAATGAACTCTGTATTTTGTACAACAGAAAGATTGCGATCATTTGAAGCAATACCAAAAGTATCATTGACAACAGAATGGTCAGGCGGTACTGGGTTTTCAGGTATACCAAAGGCATCAATGATAAGGGAATGCATTGAGACCACACGATCATCGACCTCTATTGGTGTAGGATTGGATTGTGCATTATTAGCACTCCTGCAAAACCTAATTTTATTAGAAGGTTGACCCCCTTTTTCTCCATGGATATCCCATATTATGTAGTCAGACAAAAATTGCTTCTTCCAGAGATGATCAAACACCGTATCCCTTGTGTGCAACTTGTTAAAAACACATTTCAGACAGGGACATAAGATTGTTGATCTGTCCCGACTATTAGCGAATGAAAAATCTAAAAAGTTCTCTACACCGGTGACATACTGTGGAGTATTTATGAGACATTCCAATCCAAGACTTATCCATGACAACAACCTAGTTATAAAGATAATAAGTTCAATTTAGTTTACATTATAATATGTTCAAGTATACAAGTTATATATAAGTTCTAGTGTACACAAGTAGGTTCGAAATATCATACAATGTAAGTATAAGATGGAGTTCTAGTTCACAAGTAGAAGTTCAAACTCTAGGTGATATATCAAACATTTAACAGTGGGTATAAGGAAACCGCTGTTAAATTAAATCAATAAACGACTTAGCTGCTTTAAATGAAAAACTCGTCGATCTGTGCTAAGTTAGAAATTTAACAGCGCCCTGTAGAGTACCGCTGTTAAATGGTTTTATTTAACAACGGCCATAAAAGAACCGTTGTTAAATGAAACCATTTAACAGCTGTTGTGAACGTTTCCGTCCGCGACGCCGATGGCTCAATGGTTTGGAGTCGCCACCAATCTTTTTGAAGCGGATTAGACACTTTCAATGTAGCACAGGTCCTTTTGGACACGGGTTTCATCACGTATGCGGAACATAGATCTTGGATTCAAGAGGCAGTTACGTTCGATGAAGGATTAGCACCCTCGCAACGCGTAGTAAACCAGTACTACGAAATTCGATAAGTTATGTTTTATTTTCTTAGTTTAGTGGCTTAATTATATTTTCGTTTGGATATGGAAGATTATGTAAATTTTAGAAAATACGACATCTATTTAAGTGTTACGAATTTATGCTCTTGCGGAGATTTCGTTTTGTACTAGTAAATATATTTAGGTGAATATTTTTATTTAATTGTTTGGACTCAATTCTTACGACTGCCTACGTACCCAATCTTTTGGGATCAAAGTTCACGTAGTTCGCTTATAAAAAGTTGGTGAGGATTTCGCGTAATTTTTACTATTGTAACCACCTAGTTCGCTTGTACCCACATTATCATGCTCACTCTTTTATTTAAAAGACATTTATTTGATTATTTTGATGATAGGATTGTTTAGAAGGAATACCATCGTGTTTCGGTATTCCAAAACCGATGGTGCTGATATGTTGATCGAGGAATGAGAAATACACGTTTTAATGTACTTATGAACCTCTTGATTCGTAATCAGATTATTATTATTTATGAAGTTTGGAGAAGTAGTAAATATTTTTAATTTGGATACTTATTCATTCCACTTTTGATTACTTGATAATTTTGTAAAATCCGAAACTCTTGTCACGGATACGAAATTCGTATAACGTTGCTATAATATTTTTAAAGGATTATTATTAAGGAATTTTCACATTTCTTGCCAAATGACAATTTAATTGGTTTCTATCCATTAACTTGATTTGACATTATTAAAAACACATTCTAGGACGGGTACCGAACTTATACTTAAATAAATATGTCACAAATATTTTTGGTGATTTGGTAATTTTGTGGTCACTATGTTAATGTTAATTAAAAGGTTACGTCTATTCAAATAATCGAAAGGTTCGGGTTTTTCAAGTTTATGACTTTAACTTACAAATACCAAGAAGAAATAAAGAGGTTGGTGTTGTGAAACTAACGAAGAGCTATGAAGATGGAAATATGAACAACATAAAAACTAGAGTACAAGAGTAGAGGGAGAAGAGAATAGCTTCTTATGATATATTTGTAAGTACAATGGGATGCTCTATTTATAGGAACACTTTGCATAACCCCTACAATTCCTACATTCAATATACATGAATATGAGATAATGTGTAATCAAGGAGAAAGTTAACTATGGGTTGAGGGGTTACAAGTAACACTCATATGTGCATCTATTGTATGCATCTAATGTGCTTTATGGTCATCCATATCTAATCAATATTTACATAACACTCCCCCTTGGGTGACTATTAGATGAGAATGTGGATCGTTAACCCATACTCGGAAAAATCTTATGAGATAAAAACCCAGTTAAAGAAAAGAGTACATAACCATCATATGACGCTGTTTAAGTCTGCCTCGTTAAAAACCTTATCAGGAAAACCCAGTGGGAAAAACCATGATTAAGGGAAAAAGAGTGCAGTGTGTATATACTCCCCCTCATGATGAAATCAGTGCATTGCATATATATACTCCCCCTCATGATGACATCAATGTCCATTGTTGTCAGGAGTGACATGGTGAACAAATCTTGAACGATTGCTCACTTGATTGTTGGTTTGCACACTTATTTCACCATTGTCTTGCGTTTAACGTTGAACAAATAAATTGGTTAAGCATAATTTTTCTAAGGCAATCTTCTACCAACTCGAGGATATTTGCATAATATATTTCATGTATCATATATAGGATTACATCTGTGAATGGCGATGTGGTGTTATAAGCCTATTTCACAAACCACATATAGTGGCATTATATACAATCAATTTATTGTTCACCGCCAACATGTATTTATATTCCAAAACCACGTAGTAGTTCTCATTTCATTATAAAGATAGATTAAAATCGACATATAAGCACATATAGTGATCTTACCACCATCAAGACTCTTATAGCCATAATATATCCATATAAATGTTTGATGGGTATTATAGTATATCATTGATGATATACACGAGTCATGTTTGAGAGATGCACAATTTGCAAGTTAGTGGTAAGATTTATCTTTCCACATATTAAACTCTCTAGCTAATCAAATACTTGATTGCTTTCAGAAACTCTTCAGGAGTCTCAATAAAATATTTGTCATCTATGAAACAAAAAATGAGAAGACATTTAAAGTCTGACAAACAAAATAAATACATTGTAAATATAAAATAAAAGTGGGAATTTTTTTTTGTACGAAAACAATCTCAAAATCATAAAATATGTTAAAGATGAGTTTCCAAAATTCAACTTATAAAGGAGAAAAAAACAAATTATATGCATACAGAAATATTTGATATGCTAAATGTATCACTCCTCTCAATCTTTCAATCCATATAACATCAATTGGATGTAATTGAATATTATTCACGTGAACTTGAATTGTTTGCTTATAGCAAAATGAATTCTCAAGGGAATTTCATATACACATGTGTATTCGTTCATGTAAACAGTACATATAGGTTGCAATGACATAATTTAGAGGCAAACTCAGTCTCATCACATATTGCCAGACTAATCAAATAATGAAAAGTAGTTGCATCCACCATATGAGAATATATTTTCTCATAATCAATATATTATAGGTTTTTTGTACAAAACCTTTCAAAAATGAGATGTTTCATAACTTCTCATACTCATACTTTACATCTCAATGCATAAAGACTTAATGTCATAAAACTTTTCATTTCTCTTGGGAATTTGAATTTGCCTCAAATTGAAATTTTTCAGCCAATCATTTCTATCTTTGCATGCATTTTGGCTAATGATCCTCATTTTCAACTATCATATTTAGCATTGCACTATACGCAAAAATTTCGTCGACGTTGACTTCATTGGGGTTCCAATATTTTCCATCCAAGATATAGATAATTGAGATATATATTCATATCCTTCAGGTACCTGAGACTCTTCTTGAGCACATTATTTGTTTCTCTTGGTGGCTTTCTTTAAATAATCTTAACCTCAATTTGACCATCTTGATATATAGCTCCATTCCACTTTTGAGGATTTTTTTTCTTTGGAACTGAGTGATTTATCATGCGTCATGCATGTTTTAGAGATATTTGTAATAAGAGATTGCCCCATATCAACATCATATTTATTGGAGCATTTGTAGTTGTCACATGAGAGGTTTACTCTATTTGGATCGTTAAAGGCGTCTGGTAGTTGTTGAATTCAACTTTAGTGATGAATTATACTTTTGAACTTCAAGTTCATATTTTTTAGTGCGAGGATCGAAATGATAATTATTCATCTAATCTCTTGGCCAACTTTTGTTTTCTCCCCCTAATGTTGGGCAGTTTAAATATAAACCTCCAACGAGTCATCGAAATACTCCCGACAATGATTTGATATTTTACCATCGATGAACTCATAATCAAAATAATATCTCAATCTTCATTGAGAACCCATCCTAATAAATGGTGGTGGAGCAATGCATATATCCATAGATGGGAAGTATAAGGTTTTGACCCAGAAACCAAATATAATAGAGGAATTCAGGATAATTTCTTGGCGTAATACGAATTTGCGTTGTGCATGTAAATGACATGTTCACAATAATAATTTGTTTTCACTGACACATTTTCGTTATTGGATCATCAAGAAAATATGTTCATAACCAAAATGGTTGAGCTAGTAATCTCACAAATTCTAGTTTGCTTTCATATATACATGTGACTTTCTAGTTGATACATCAATTAAAATAATTGGTCCACATGTTGGGTGTATGAATCCACAAATATCACCCTTGTTTTGTTGTGTGTAAGACAAATTATCTTACTTTAGTTGATGATTATCCAAACAATCAACTCTATTTAAGAATAAGCAACCCAAAAATGAGTTATGTTGTGTTGAAGATTCACCCAATAATGGGTAACGGAAAGGTGAAAATGCTTTCCTAGAAACGAAACCTTGTTGACAGAACAAAAAATCATTCGTGTTCCCAGGAAGTAGGGGAGTCACAAGTACTACTTAAATCCCTATAACCTTAGGAATCATTTCTTTAGAATACCCAAGTTGAGAACTCTGTCCACAACATTGACCATAGATGTACTTATTTATTCGCATTATGATTGAACCAGGATGGTCACACCGGTTATGCCAAAAATAATAATTGTCAGGACGAGTAAACTTCTAGTTTACATTTATATATATGTAACTCAATCACAATAACATATGTGTAGTACAAATTGGAGGATACTCCTTTTCATGGGAAAAATATATTTCTCAAATTTCTTTCTCATGACCATCAAAATAATAGGTCTTCTCAACCACAATATATAATATGTAAGTGTGCTCACTTGTGGAAATATATGTATTTGGTCCCTTTGGGACATATGATTATAACCATGAACTTGATATTGTGTCTCGTTGGGTTTCTAACATTAACATAGCTCATTTCCCAACATATGTGTCTCGCCGGACATTCAATCATACCAGGCTTTTATGAGTACACAGCTTCACTTCAAAAAAATGATATTTTGTCCGTTGGACCTTCAATATCCGAGACATATGATATAGCTTTATAGCTTTGTCATGTCGATAACTTGTATCTTATGTTACTCATCTTTCGGCCTATCATTGAGATGATGGCAAGTAAAGATCAAAGCTTTGGTTTTTGTCTTGTGATGATATTTATCGTCATTTATAAATAGCATCTCCAAGCTCATATGGTGAGTGATTGCATCCAATGCTCAAGATGGATGTTTCTTCTTGATGAGTATCAAGGGCTATAAACTTGAATTTTGAAAATTTAACATATTTACGCAAAAAACTCAAATGTGGAAACATTAGAAATATATATCATATGATAAACTAAATTAAACCAGATGTATAATAATCTTTAAGCTATATGTAACATTAGATAATTCAACATCGAAAGAAGAATAATCATGAAATGGAATAATTTATACAAAATATAAATTCCTTGTGTACCTCGTATAAAAAATGATATACATATTATATATATGGAACACAGAACAATAGATAGGAAATATATGGGGTTTTCAAAGTATGACAACAACAAACAATTTTTCAGATCATATTATATATTAACTAGATAATAAGCACAATAAACATAAAAAAATGGTATGAGGATAGAAACAACACATAGCTATGAAAAAACTGAAACCATTGGAGAAATGAAAAACATTAATTTGGCATCATATGAAATTGAAATGGCTATAAGAAATCCGGCATCCATTTTATTTCTTTGAAAAACGAACGGAGTAAGCTAATGAAAATAAAATATTACTTGTTATTGTCACGCTAAGCAATAAAATCATAAAAATCGTTTCTTTGTAATAAAATAATAATAAATAATGAAAATATAATTACATATACTATGATTCTAGGATTAAAAATATATATAATGATAATCTAATGGAAACAAAAAAAATCATGAGAACCGAACAAGAAATAAAAACTTTTTGTTTGTTATTTTTTGTTTAAACAAAAGATAGACAAAAAAAATTAAAAATGTGAGCAATATCCGTAACAAAGTTTAAGAATAACCATAATTCACAAATAATCAAAAAGAAAAAAAAGTGAAGAAACCATAACTAGTAGTTGATGTCAATAACATTAGGAACATATAAACAGATGGATAATAATAAAGAGAAAGATAATTTCATAATAACACATGAGAATAAATTATTTATAAGGAGGAAAAAAAATAGTAGTCAATCGCTATATGAAACAGACTAATGGACACATAACAATGTAATAAATCATTGATAAGAACTAAAGGAAAAATAAAACTAAAAGTAATTAAAGACTATAACATAATCCTCTCAAACTAAAAAAATTGTTTGGTCTACAAAATAATAGACAGAAAAATATTTTCTCATCCCAAAATATACAGTAAATTATTAAGGGCTAAAACATCAATGAAATGATAGCAAAATAATAAATTGTCAAAATATGGTTGTCAAGAGCATAAATCTCACTGACTATATAAAAAACATCAGGAGCATAAATCTCATTGGCCATATCGCGGAATCCTTCATTGCATGATTACAAGAGATTTCTCAACAGTAGAACTATCATGCTGATAACGTGTTGTGAAACTAACGAAGAGCTATGAAGATGGAAATATGAACAACATAAAAACTAGAGTACAAGAGTAGAGGGAGAAGAGAATAACTTCTTATGATATATTTCTAAGTACAATGAGATGCTCTATTTATAGGAACACTTTGCATAACCCCTACAATTCCTACATTCAATATACATGAATATGGGATAATGTGTAATCAAGGAGAAAGTTAACTATGGGTTGAGGGGTTACAAGTAACACTCATATGTGCATCTATTGTATGCATCTAATGTGCTTAATGGTCATCCATATATAATCAATATTTACATAACAGTTGGGAGTTTAATTTTGTTATTAATCTACTCCTATTTTAGTTTTATTCTACCTTTAATCTAAACTTAATGAAACATGAATATAATCAACTCAACAAAAGGCTTGGCCTTCTAACTTATTTGAGCCCTAGCTCCAGCTGGGCCCAACCGAAAAGAGCTGAACTGCGGACGAGAGGGGCCGAGCCCGTGCGCCGAACTGATCGAACCAGTTACCCATGGTTCGACCTGACAACTGAAAAGATGAAATTGCCCCCGCCTGGTCCGCGTGCTGAAGAAGGAAGACAGGAGCAAAATAGTAACTTCACCATAACCCTAATCGGTCGTATAAAAGGCCCTCTTAAATTAAAAACGCCCATTTTTCACCTTCACACACTCTCTGTTCCTCCTCCCTCTCTCAAAATCCTCTGACCTCCTCTTCTCCGCCGACGGCGCCGCCGCCGCTCCTCTCTCTCCTCTTTTTTTGTCTTCTTCTTGTCTCTTTCTCTTCCTCAGCTCCTTCTTTTCCTCTGCTTCCCTTTGCTTCCCCCTTGGTTTCGCTACCGTCGTACCTCGCCCTTTCATCTCTTTCGTTTTTCTTGTTCTCCCCCCTCTCCTTTTCTTCCTCCTTTGCCTCCCTCTCATCACTCACAGCAGCGTCGCCACCGTCCCTTCCTCGAAGGTCAAGAAGAAATAAAACAAGATAAAACTCAGATTTGCCTCTTTCTCCTATTATTTTCTTGATTCCGAACGGATCGAGGCTTACATGCATCGTAGGATGCCTCTGGCGAGTACTCCGGCGACATGCAAGCCCCGATCTATAGATCTAGGGTTATAACATTTCATTTAAATAGCTTTTCTGACTTTGTTATTTTTTTTGCTTTCTGCTTTTTTTATTTGGGGGTGGCAATCGCAGTAGAGGAAGAAGAAGACCCTGCCAAGAACGCGGCCGATAGCAGCGACAGAGAGACTGAGAGAAAGAGCTTTAGGTAAAAAAACTCTGTCCAGCTGCTTTTTATTAATCTCTGTTTAGTTGCTAACGAAACTAACTAACGATTTCTTTTATTTTTTTAGGTCTTCGAAAATGGGTAGAATCGACTTGCTCTAGAAAAACGAGAGGAAAGGGAGAAGACTGCCTCTGGGAGGTAAAACAACTAATCTTCTAACTTGTTCTAATTTTTTCTAGGTAAAAGTGATGGTTCTGTTTGTTGATGAGTTGCCTAAGTTGAAAAATTGATTTATTTTGTTACTCAAATTGGAATAGTAATCTAGATGTTTATGAAACAACTTTCTATTTGAAAAAACTTGACCATTTGACTACTTATAAAAATATTTCAGCAACATTATTTGGCCAAAAATTCATATGTTAGCTCGATTATATTACGAGTTTCATAGCTCTTTAAGTCCTTGGTGCGAAAATGATGAAAGATGGCCATAGGTTCCTTTGTTATCATATTTTCCAACAACCTTTATTTGATTTTAGAAGTCTATTTTACTCATTGTCTCGTTGTTTATTAAAATGACTCATTTATTTGCTTAGTTGAAATGAACATTGGATTCAAGAGTAGTTTAGACGGTGACTAAGTGATATAACACAACAATGTGTATGTATAAATGATATGTGAATGATTTCAAATAGATATGTCTTAAATGATATATCTTTAACACGAAGCTTCTCTTCTTTTTTTGTTGTCGTGTTTCTGGCGGCGTCCTTCGTGAGTGATGACAAAACACCTTTGGTGGCTTCTACGTGGATGACTACAGAAGAGACTTGCAATGTTTTTTATTTTTTAGTGTTTTGTAATACTTTTTCTTGGGACTTTGTGGGTTTTTAGATTGACTTGTATATGGTTTTAGGGGGGTTTTGGGGGAGAATTAGGGAGTTTTTTTTGTAATAATTTTCCTTCCACCTTTTTTTCCGTCTTTGCTGTCCTTTTAAATGTAGAAATGGTTGCCACCTCCCCTGTAAACTAACCAGAATTTTACAACACAATATGACACAAAAGGGAGGTGGCAACTCCCTAATTAATAATAGTAACATGCCCGAAATGGGGCCTGAAATCGAGCCTGAATCGGGCCCGAAATTGAATTATGCCAAAATATGCGTAAACTGTTTTGAGATAGAGAATTTTGCTGAATTTTGAGATATCAGACTTGTGGTCCATTCATTTCGGCTGTTCCCGTTTAGAAGGATCTAAAACAAACCGGCTTATAACAATCCATATCGTAAGAAGTATATCTTGAAAACATACCACTTGATTACCAAGTTCTCCCTAACATGCATTTAACTAATTTAAGCGAGTAAAAACTTTGCAACAAGTAAAATCTCGATGCTAAATCTTTGCTAGAGATGCTATGACTATTTAGTGAAATGATACTGGCACGAATTCTACACACGAGCGAAATTTGGTTACTACAGTTGCCCCTCTATGTATTACTTTCGCTTGGAGGTGGAAAGTGGTACAAAGACAAGAACCAAATTTTGGACGAGCGCCCGAACTTCTCACGTTAAGTCCATTAGGGTCCAAGGATCTGCCACAACAGCGGGCCTCTAAAAGAACTTAGAAAACAAACTTGCAACCTGACCACACAAACAACATGAAATGCACTTCCCTATGGGTGTTGGGGTGAATGTACTAGGGACTTGGCTTGCCCTATCTCTCGTTCCATGGGTTGACTGTACTAGGGACTCAACTCGACTTATCTCACGTTCCAAGGCTCCATTTATCTCAGGATGTTAGGGTTGATGTACTAGGGACTCAACTTGACTTATTTCGCGTTCCAAGGTGCGATCCATTTGCCCGGGATGCTAAGGGTGAATGTACTAGGGAATCAGCTTGACTTACTTTCCATTCCAAAGGTGATCTGTTTGCCCCAGGATGCTAAAGAATGATGTAATAGGGACTCAGCTTGACTTATCTTCCGTTCCAAGGTGTGATCCGTTTGCCTCGGGATGCTAAGGGTGAATGTACTAGTGATTCAACTTGACTTACTTACCGTTCCAAGGTGCGATCCGTTTGCCCCAGGATGCTAAGGGTTGATGTACTAGGGACTTAGCTTGACTTATCTCCCGTGCCAAGGTGCGATCTGTTTGCCCCAGGATGCTAAGGGTGACTGTACTAGGGATTTAGCTTGACTTACTTCCCATTCCAAGGTGTGATCCGTTTGCCCGAGGATGTTAAGGATTGATGTACTAGGGATTCACCTTGACTTATCTCCTGCTCCAAGGTGCGATCTGTTTGCTCCAGAATGCTAAGGGTGGATGTACTAGAGATTCGGCTTGACTTATCTCCCGTTCCAAGGTGTGATCTGTTTGCCCCAGGATGCTAAGGATAGATGTACTAGGGATTCGACTTGACTTATTTCCCGTTCCATGACTACAAATGTGTTAATGATGAATGGTTTTGAAAGAGTTTGGGTAAGGCTCCCCTTTTTATGAAAAAATGCATGTGATGGTGTGATGTTTGATTGAGTTTCTTTTGAAATTGGCTGTTTTGTAGAGAGCACCTCGTCAAATGTTAGAACTGCACTTGTTCACAAGTCCTCCCAGGGCAGTTCATTGCAACAACACATTACTTCCGCTGACGATGAACATTGCGGTGGGATTTTTCTAAGGTAAATGTTGACAGGATAATCCGAGCTTAATATAATAATTTCGCTAGTTTCAACCATCCTCTCCTTTCGCTCAGAATGTTGCCACCAAATACAGGTAGGAACATTACTGATCTATCTTGAGTGTCTATAATCCTTAATTTTGAGAGCCGACTTGCCGCTTCGTTTGCACTATGTGCTAGCGCAAGGGTGTTAATTTTGAGAGCCGACTTGCCGCTCCTTTTGCACTATGTGCTAGCGCAAGGGTGTTAACTCTGCTGATAACTGGGTAACCTTCTCGTATGTACTCCTTTTCCTTTATTTTTCTTTTGACGTCTCTATTTTATGCTCCGGTCTTGGAATTTTAAGGATTGCCTTCCTACTTTATCTCTGCTTCCAGTTATAATGATAAAATAATGATGGCCTTTGCAATTTGCTTTCTTGGGTTAGAAATAAACGGGGCAATCCCATGATTTGGGCTTCTTTCCTTTTAGCCTCTTTTTAACTCTTTTTCATTTTTTTTTTCTCTTTTTTCTTAACTTTACTTCTACTTTCATTTGAAAAGACCTTCTAATGATTAATTAGAACAAAAGTGTTTGCATGAACGCGTTTGCACCAAGTTCATTTGGAGTGTTGTGCCTCGTCCATTTTGTTTGGTGGCGCGTGAATAAAGGTTAGGAGAATAGTATTTGAGAATTCATGAGGTATCCAAAACATAAAGTTGACTTAAACCCTCACTTTATTGATGGAAAACCGATCTCGTACATCTCCGTCGTGAACTCTAAGCATAGTACTTGTTCACTGCATCAGAGTTAATTGGATAAGGGATCTCGTCTCCGTCCATGCTTGTTAGTATCAATGCCCCTCCTGAGAAAGCCCTCTTCTCTATATAGGGCCCTTCATAGTTCGGCATCCACTTTCCTCTTGACTCCCCTTGTCGAATGGAAATCTTCTTCGTTACCAACTCTCCTTCGTGGAATTCCCATGGTTTCACTTTTTTGTTAAAAGCTCTTATCAATCTACACTGGTATATGCGTCTGTGGTGGATAACTGCCAACCTTTTCTCATCAATTAAATTCAACTGGTCGTATCTCACTTTTACCCATTCAGCTTCTTTTCACTTCGCCTCCATGATAACCCTTAGTGAAGGTATTTCTACCTCTACGGGAAGCACCGCTTCCATCCCATAGACCAATTGGTAAGGCGTCGATCCCGTTAAGGTTCATACTGGCGTTTAGTAACCATGCAAGGCAAATGGTAGCATTTCGTGCCAATCATGGTAGGTAACCACCATTTTCGGTATGATTTTCTTGAGGTTCTTGTTCGCCACCTTGATCGCTCAGTTCATCTTTGGTCGGTATGGTACCGAGTTGTGGTGCTTGATCTTACACTGATCACAAAGCTCATCCATCATCTTGTGTATTGTGCTACCTGCAAGAACCCGGCTTCATATTGTTTCAGCAATTCTTCCTTAGTTTTGAGTATCCATTCTGGTTTATTGGCAAGTCATGTTACTATTTCTTCATCGAGGCCCGACAAATCCTGGTAAGACCATGCGAAAACGTCCTACAAGTTCTGAGGTATTTGGATGAGCCTGTCCTTTTCTTCTTGGTCAAACCTGTGGCCTACGTTACCCTCCCGCCGAATCTCCTTCTCTGTTCCCAAATTCACAAACTTCACCGACTCGTAGAAAGGTTCCAAGGATCATTCTTCTTCATCTTCCATCCAATCCGATTCTAGGTCAGAACAATCACTAACTTCCTCGGTTTCCATCTCATAAACTAGGCGATCAAAGTCAACTTTAGTGTTTCAAAACTCGTCATTGTTTTCAAACACATATGTAACCCTATTACACGCGCGGGGGGGGGGGGGAATAGAAAAGGGGAAAAGAAGAGAAACAGAAGTGAATAATATAGACGATGCACGGATTGAGACTTATGAAAAACATACATTATTAAATTTGGGAAAATACGAAACATGCATTTAGGATCACTAAAAATCACACTAGGAAGCCCTCACTTCTTTTATTTATTAGTCATATTTTTTAGAGTTATTACATCTGCGAGGGCGAATGTAACTCTAAGGACATGGAATTGCTTAGCTCTTCCTTCGGGCCGAGCTGGCGCACCCACTCTATTCAGGTCGTAGTTTCCGTACCCAGCGTGCTGATGGAGATATCTTCAAAATCCGACTGTAACTTTTCAGTTGTAAGATTAGTGTCGTTTTTCCACACATATACCTTTCCAGCGCTCCTGAATGTGGCTGTGATATGAGGTATGAAGGTTAGGCCCTCATCATCTTCCGTCTCACTCAACCTAGACTTCCTCCTCCTTTTCAGTTCCCTTTGGATCCTCCTTATATCTTCACCCCTCGGAATGTATCCCAATCCCACGCGGTTCTTGTTTTCTTTGACTTGGATAGGTTCCTCCAGCACCTCATGTCATTCTGAGTAGTGGAGGTTCTTAACTAGACATTTTGCTGATGTCTGAGTCGCTTGGGAGATGTGGGCTTTGTGGGCCACACTGCACCCTACATATGCGATGTCATCTATCTCAAAGGTCTGGAATGCGCTTTCCAAGGCTTCCTCTACAGCTTCAATGCAGGGTGCGCTTGAAGCTCGGGTTACCAGCGTAACTTCCTCCGCGAACACCTGAGCTTCCTGTCGATTGCGAACTTTAGTTTTTGGTGTAAGGATGATGGCACTACACCCGCTGTGTGGAACCATGGGCGTCCCAGCAACAAGTTGTATTCAGGGTTTATTTCCATTATGTGGAAATCCACTTGGAAGACGTTGGGTCCCACTTGAATGGGTAGCGAGATTTCCCCTATGACTTTGCGCTGGGTGCCATCGAAGGCCGTAATCACTGTGAAGCTTGGCTCAAGGTATGAGTCATCAATCGACAACTTGTTTAGGGTGGATTTTGGCATAACGTTCAGTGACGAACCATCATCAACCAGGCATCGGGCTATTATGAAATCCTTACACTTTACAGACATGTGCAGCGCCTTAGTGTGGCCCATTCCTTTAGAAGGTATTTCATCTTAGTCGAAAGTGATTTTCCCGTATGCCAAAACCGCCCCGACTATCCCATCAAAATGATCCATCGAGACATTATGGCAGATGTATGCTTGGGTCAGTACTTTTATGAGGGCTCGCCAGTGGGGCTTAGAGGTTAACATTAGAGAAAGGAGTGAAATCCTTGTTAGGGTGTGGCTAAGTTGCTCCACTACTTTGAACTTGATATAGCTTACCATTTTCACGAATTCACATGCATCTTCATCACTAACTCTTGGTTCATAATCTTCATCTTCTTTCCTCCCCTCATATTCATCCCGAGGAGGAACACTATCTGGTTCAAAAATTTCGAAATACGTTATTTTTCCTTGTCTTATTTCTGCCCAGCTGACCCTTTCTGTTTCGTTTAGGTCATAAGGAATGCCATAGTGTCTTCCGCTCCTTGTGATCTGACTTAACCTGGTTATATTAGTTATAGCTAGAGGGTCTTCATTGCCTTCATCACCAGCTTGACACGCATACTCCCATGGGACGGCTTTGGAGCTTTTATAATCAAAAGGTCTTAGGACCCTTATAACCAATGGTGTTAATTCTGAAGACGGCGTAGGTGGTTTTGCAGTGGCACGATAGCGAATCACAAGCTTGGGGAAGTCAAATTTTGGACTTCCTGGTGACGCCATCTAAATGTCAACTACTCCTTCGACTCCTTAGTAGAAAGTCACTAGTTTGGAGTCCAAGAGTGCCTGCAAATTTTCCTTGAAATTCCCACTATCATCCATAGTATGGTCAGAATTGCTGCCATGGTATAAACACTTATCCTCTAGCCCTGCATAAATACTTCACCCCTTAGCAGTTTTTAGGTAGCCTTCGTCTATGAGGAGCTTGCACACGTACTTGAGTGGTGTTTTAATCTCAGTAACATACAACATCTCCCGATAAGATTCTTCCTTTTCGATCATAGAAACACTGTGCCCCTCGTGGTTAGGGAGCAGATTCTTATTGACGTCTAGGCCACTGGGATGGCTGTCAAATTTCAGCCACCTTGCCCTCACAAGCTGTTGTACTCTATACTTGAAGCTCTTGCAGTTTTCGACCACGTGACCAGGTGCCCCAACATGATACTTGGGTGGTACGAGCTGGGGTATGGTGGTTGCAACGGTTTGAGTGGGACTAAGACGATTTCCTTGCTCTTCAGTAACTAGGGGAAGCGCTCCGTATACGAGATTGGGATGTGATCGAGTGGTTCCGATGTCCTGTAGTTGTTAGAACTACTTCGTCCGTAATCTCCAGCTGGTATGGTATGGGTTGATTTCCTTGGTATCCTCCCGGCTCAATAGCAGGATTGGGCACCGTCCTTTGCTGAGGCTTGAACGGTTGATTATGTACCACTGGCAGGGCCACAACTACATATGGTGGTGCCTGATTTCCTATAGGCGGTCGAACCCATCCTCCAGCCCTTGGAGCTTCACCTCGTGTAGCATTGGCCTCTTCCCTTTTAGAGGTGGTATTATGCTTCTTAAGAGGATCATGACCATCTACTCTATCATGCTTGATCCCCTTCTCAATTCTTTCTTCGGTTAGCAACATGTCGGAAAAGTTCGTCATGATTATCCCCAACATTTTGTTGTAGAAGGGAGGCTTTAGAGTCTCAAAGAAAATTAAGGCTAGCTCCTTCTCTGTCATAGGCGGTTGTACCTCAGCAGTCTTTTCACGCCACCTGTGGGCATATTCGCGAAATGATTCATTTTCTTTTTTCTCCATATTTCGTAAGTCCTCCCTATCTGGGGCTAGACCTTGATTATGTTTATAATGCCTCATGAATGCATCAACAACATCCTGCCACCTTTTGACTTTTGCTCTTTTGAGCTGCATGTACCACCTTAAAGCTGAACCTTTTAAGTTGTTCTGGAAGCAATGCATCATCAGCTTATCATCATATGTATGGTTTGCCATTTTGTTGCAGCACATTACCAGATGGCTCCTCGGGCATGTGATGTCGTCATATATCTCAAAGTCTGGTATCTTAAACTTGTGGGGTATCACGACATCTGGCACAAGGCCTAACTATGATGCATTGCGGGTGTCATATGAGTCAACACCCTCTACAACCCGCAATCTCTCTTCTAAGCCATTCTCTTTCAGTTTTCTCTTGTTCAAGCTCGATCACGGCGACTCTCCTTTCTGAACGTCCTTCACCAGTTGGCTCGACAAAAGGAACTTTCAAATTAACCTTTTGGTCTTCATCTTCTCTAACCTTCCTCTTGTCAGCCATTAATCTTACGAGAAACTTCATATGCTCCTTCATTTCATCAAACCCAGCTAGCCGTCCTTTTATCTCGTCCATCTCCTTTTGGAGATTTTCCAGTGTTTGTTCAATCATGACCCTAGCTTTTAGGCGAGTCCAATACTATTGTCTCGGGACTGCCGCCTGTTGGTGAGCAATGTCGAAAGATTTTCCTGGTGAACAAGTGGTACCCGGTTCCTTATTTTTTCAAGTTATACATAAAAACCAAGCTTTGTTCATGATGCATGATATGTATGAATTTTGAAAACATGCATGGATGCAGGGACGGTATCATCAACACATAGCAACTGTTTTGTAAACAGGATCATCATTAACAGTACACCATACTCTTAACATTCTACATACCACACTCTTACTAGTACAGTACTAACACCCACGGTGCTTATTACTACACCGCTTTTACAACCCAAAGCCTGACAAACTGATCATTTATTTACTACATAAAAGGAAGGTACAAACTACAGCTCATAAATTTTAACTCCGGTTCCGGACATGTTTCCGTAAGAAGCTAGTTCTTCGTAGCGATGGCTTAAGAAGGTTGCGGTCTCCCCGCCTTCTTCTCCCATGGCTTCCATCATCTCCATGTGGTACTTGACATCTGCGGCCAAAACGTGCGCCCTTTTTTATGATCTTCTTTATCCTACACATAGCTTGCATCACTGTGTGAATATCATCTTCATTTGCCCTTTTTGCGGATGTATCCTAGTAAGTACCTGATAGGTAAATATTCACCAGTTGTCCCAACTTGAATTTCATCCTTCAGCTTATCTTTTGTCACCCTCAGAATGCGAGACATGGACTTCTCAATCTTGGGTCTAGAAGGTCCCTGAGATGGAGGATTGATCCATATTCCTCGGCTAGTGGCGAAATATCTGTCATTGATTGTGAAGTAGTGAAACTGTGGATCCCAATAATTGAGGAGTTCTCGCATCATAACTCATGGGAACGGGGTATTGAGCAGATCGAACAAACATTCGTATCTCTCACCTAATAACACTTTCTATTTATCGGTGAACATTGACCAGGTGCCTCTTAACACATCGGTTTCGTACACCGGTACCCCAATCGGATAGTTTGGCAGGTTTGGGGCGAGGGTACGGAATGGTAGTTCATCGATGTACGCTTCATGTTGTCGTTGTGCCGACCACATAACATATTCTTCCTCATCAATAGTATCTATGAAGCTTGACATACTTTACAAGATGAAGTTGTGTTATAAAACATGTGTGTTGTTATGATGATACCTAAAACATTAACCGAACGTCAGGAAATGTAAAATAAATTTTTAAGAAAAGCAAAGGCGAATGCAAATGCATGAATGCAAAGGTTTGTTGCGCGTAACCAAATCCGAGAACCATGCACTGACACATTAGTAGAAATTAGGAGGATGCTTAATCCGTTAATATTATAAATTATTTCATACGCACCCCAAATTTGCAGGCGATACCGAGAGTTTGATGCATGCCACTATGTGTGCGTACACCATGGTTTACCCTATTACTATTACAAAATTATGGTATTCGGCTAAAACCTCAAAACAGGTGAGGCTCCACATACCGTCTTATCTACTTCCGACTACCATATTATGCATGTGCTACCCGTCTAGGTCCTACCAGGGTTCTTCCATAATACATACAAAATTGGGAAGAACTTTGACTATACTATTTCCGATCTCTAGCCACTACCCTCCCCATTTCAGATGAACGAACCAGCTCCGTACAATGGTATCCCGAAGCTTCTCCTGAAGTTGACATCCCTGAAGACTGCCTGGTTATATTCTGCCTCGAGGTAGAAGGTGTTCTCGATATGTATCTCCCAGAGAATCCTCGTGCTTTCCTTGATTCTGCCATCGCAGTAGTAGTTGTTGGCTTACTGTAGGACGGTCGAGATTGGGTCGTGTTCTATATTGTTCAGCACCATTAATAGTCGTTTTATACCAACGAACAGGATCTTCCTCGGGCTGAAGAGCTGGGTTGGTCGGCCAAGAACCCTCAAAGAGAACATAACTCCTTTCCATCACAACCAGCTCATCCTCCCAGTAATTGGCAACTTGTTCTATGTGAAAGGTGAACAACATATATTCCCCCCATCATTCCTGTTTTAAGAATGTATTCCACTCGCTTATGGTTAAAAAGCTACTAAGCCAGTTACCCAAACGGGTGCAAGTCTCAGCATTGGCCTCCCATTTGGCTACACAAGCTGTCAATTGTGTCACGAACGCCAATGGTCCCGTTCCTTACCATGAACACCAAAAAGGAGTCGGGCTTCAGCTGGGAAGGAGTCGTAGCACTGTGGCGAGATGACAAAGATGCTCATGCCCATGTAGCACGGATGCCAATCAAGACGTTGGATTGGGGTGCCCACTTGCCCATTTCTAAGCTGTGTAATAATCCTCAAGGCCTCAACCATGAATGCATTTCTTTCGGGGAGCATCCATTCCATGATCTCTCTTTGAAGGGGCAGTGGGAGGAGCGCCCAGAAGGGCTCAAGTTCGCCAAACACATTCATCTAATGACAAAGGACATGTAAATCTATGGATTAGCTACGCGCAACAAACCTTAATTTTTTTTATAAAAATGTGTGATGTGATGCATGCTCGTGTTTGATAATGATCACAAAATAAAGCCAAGAGAAAACACGCAAGTTGAGTAATAATAATACATTAATTTATATAAATTCCCTATCTCCGGGCTTTTCTAGGTTGTGAGCTGTCGAACGGGTTTTGCGAGGCTCTATCCTAGGCACGCTGAGGGAGGCATCTAGGCATACTACATGAGGTGAATATAGCTAATCCTGGTATGACTCAATACTAGGATGAGGGTTCACACGCCCTTTACTATTATAAAGGAAAACACTACCTAAGGGTGAAGCTCGGGTATAAAGCATGCATATGCATGAGTACTGGAAATTAAAAAGCGCAATTAGGGAAAGTAAAGCCACATCAAAGAAAATAACCACCCAAACTTATCGATATTTTATTTTTATAGTTAGCCTCCTTCAGAGAGTTCCTCTCGTCCCCAACGGAGTTACCATCTGTCGTGAACGTTTCCGTTAGTGGCGCCGATGGCTCAATGGTTCGGAGTCGCCACCAATCTTTTCGAAGCTGATTAGACGCTTTCGATGTAGCACGGGCCCTTTTGGACGCGGATTTCATCAGGTATGAGGAACATAGATCTTGGATTCGGTAGGCGGTTACGTGCGAGGAAGGATTAGCACCTTCACAACGTCCGCTAAACCGGTACTACGAAATTCGATAAGTTATGTTTTATTTTCTTAGTTTAGTGGCTTAATTATGTTTTAGTTTGGATATGGAAGACTACGTAAATTTTAGAAAATATGACATTTATTTAATTGTAAGTTCTTACGAATTTTTGCTCTTGCAAAGATTTTGTTTTGTACTAGTAAATATTTTTAGCTGAATATTTTTATTTAATTGTTTGGACAACTACATATGTACCCAATCCTTTAGGATCATAGTTCAAGTAGTTCGCTTGTAAAAAGTTGGTGAGGATTTGACATAATTTTTACTATTGTAACCACGTAGTTCGCTTAAAATCATGTTATCATGCTCGCTTTTTTATTTAAAAGACATTTATGTGATTGTTTTGATGATAAGATTTTTTAGAAGGAATACCCTCGTGTTTCGGTATTCCGAAACCGACGATGTTGATATGTTGATCGAGTAATGAGAAATACACGTTTTAATGTACTTACTTACGAACCTCTTGATTCATAATCAAATTATTATTATTTATAAAGTTCGGAGACGTAGTAAAGATTTGTAATAATATGTAATTTGGATACTTATTTATTTCACTTTTGATTAAGTGATAATTTTTCCAAATCCGAAACTCTTGTCACGGATATGAAATTCGTATAACATTGTTATAATATTTTCAAAGGATTACTATTAAGGAATTTTCACACTCCTTGCCAAATGACAAATTAATAGGTTTATATCCATTAACTTGATTTGACATAATTAAAAACACATTCTAGGACGGGTAATGAACTTATACTTAAATAAATATGTCACAAATATTTTTGGTGATTTGGTAATTCTGTGGTCGCTATGTTAAATGTTAATTTACATCGATTCAAATGATCGGAAGGTTCGGGTTTATCAAATTTACAACTTTAACTTATAAATACAAAGTAGAAATAAAGAGGTTGGGACTTTTATTTTCGTTTTGTTCTACCTATAATCTAAACTTAATGAATCATGAATCTAATCAACTCAAATAAAGGCTTGGTCTTCTGACTTATTTGGGCCCTAACTCCAGCTGGGCCTAACTAAAAAAAGGGCTGAAGCGGCGCACGAGAGGGGTCGAGCCCGCGCGCCAAATCGGTCGAACCGCGGTTCGACCCGACACCTGAAAAGACGAAAGTGTCCTTGCCCGGTCCGCGCGCTGAAGAAGGAAAACAGCGAAAAAATCGTAACTTCACCCTAACCCTAATCGGCTGTATAAAAGGCCCTCTTAAATGCCCAATTGTCACCTTCACGCTCTGACCTCCTCTTCTCCGACGATGGCAATGGTGCCAGCGGCACCACCGCCGCTCCTCTCTCCCCTCTTTTTTTCTATTCTTCTTTTTCTTCTTGTCTCATTCTCTTCCTCTGCTTCCCCCTCGGTTCCGCCGACAGCGGCGCCGGCTACGGCGCTGCCGCTGCCCCTCTCCCTTTCATCTCTTTCTTTTTTAATTCTTCTTCCCCCTCTCCTTCTCTTCGTCCACTTCTTCTCCTCCTCTGCCACCCTCTCATTACTCACAGCGACGTCGCCGTCGTCCCTCCCTTTAAGGCCAAGAAGAAATAAAACAAGATAAAACTCAGATCTACCTCTTTCTCCTTTTATATTTCTCGATTCCGAACAGATCGGGCTTGCATGCATCGGAGGATGCCTCCGGCGACATGCAAGCCTCGATATACAGATCTAGGGTTTCTAACATTTCATTTAAATAGCTTTTCTCACTTTGTTGTTTTGTTTCGTTTTTTTATTTGGGGGTGGAAATCGGCAGAGAGGAAGAAGAAGACCCGCAGCCGATGACGCGGCCGGCGGCAACGGCAGAGAGACAGAGAGTAAGAGCTTTAGGTAAAAAAACTCTTTTCTGCTTCTTTTTATTAATCTCTGTTTAGTTGCTAACGAAACTAACTAACGGTTGCTTTTATTTTTTTCAGGTCTTCGAAAATGGGTAGAATCGACTTGCTCTAGATAAACGAGAGGAAAGGGAGAAAACTGCCTTTGGGAGGTAAAACAGCTAATCTTCTAACTTGTTCTATTTTTTTCTAGCTAAAAGTGATGGTTCTATTTGTTGATGAGTTGCCTAAGATGAAAACTTAATTTGTTTTGTTACTGAAATTGGAATAGTAATCTAGATGTTTATGAAACAACTTTCTGTTTAAAAAAACTTGACCATTTTACTACTTAAAAAAAATCAGCAACATTAATTGGCCGAAATCCATATTTTAGCTCGATTATATTACGAGTTTCATAGCTCTTTAAGTCCTTAGTGCGAAAATGATGAAAGATGGCCATAGATTGCTTTGTTAACATATTTTCCAATAATCGTTATTTGATTTTAGAAGTCTATTTCACTCATTGGTTCATTGTTTATTAAAATGACTCGTTTATTTTCTTAGTTGAAATGAACATTGGATTCAAGAGTAGTTTAGACGGTGACTAAGTGATATAACATAACAATGTGTGTATAAATGATATGTGAATGATTTCAAATAGAGATGTTTTAAATGATATACCTTTAATACAAAGCTTCTCTTCTTTTTTTTTGTCGTGTTTCAGGTGGCTGCGCCCTTCGTGGGTGACGACAAAACTCTTTTGGTCGCTTCTACATAATGCACTCATTAAATGATTGTAAAGATGGTGAATTTATTTTACTCGTAAAGTGAACATAACGATGATATAAAGGAGTCATAACGGAGATATAACGAACTCATGACCAAGATGTATCAATGATATAATAGTTGTATAATAGACTTTGTTGCATAGCATATATGTAAACATAACAGTGACATATTAGATATTAACATAATTAATTACATGTGTAGCCGATAAAACAATGACTAAACAAGTTCGTAAAGTGGACATAATGTAGACATAATTGTCTAATAAAGATAACTCTGTAACGAGTGAACAATTGTTCCATAACAGTTGTAAAAATACATAGAAAAGACTTGTAATATCTAAGTACCGATTTTAATTTTTCTCAAAAAGTTACAAAAAATATTGAGAATGGTCTCGTATGATTAAAAAAATAAAAATAAATAATTTTTATGAAATGAAAGTTATATTTTAAGCATCGTACAATTAGTTATAGTGATTAAATTAAAATTAGGGAGAAATAAAAAGGAGAGAGAATGTTTCAAAAATAAAATATTTATTTCTCTAATCCATTATTTCGATTCCCGCCCATCAATTTGGCTCATTACAAAATTGCCCCTGTAGTAGGTGATGTCATCAAACTTATTTTCGACGTTTAGATCAAATCATGACATCATCATGCACATCTAACGATTTCGGATCTGCCTGATCCCTCTCTCTGGACCACCTGTCGGATCGCTAACCTGGTTGTTGAACAAGCATGGCTTGCTCTTGGCGGCAGCGTCACACTTTACATGAAAAGGATCATAATAGGTTATAGGTATTATATCCCAACCTTTTCCGACTATATATCATGCATCCTCAACATTCATAGCATTGATGAATTATATATTTTATGAATCCTTAGACAAATATGCCATTATATTTATTGAGGATAGTCTTATATACCTCAATTAGATACCACAGAGTCATCAGGGAAACAAGATGAATGATATTGGGAGAGAGGTCAAGCTTGGAACAAGGACATGGGAGTTTTGATCAACTTGTATAATAGGTTTTTCTTCATCTTCCTCTCCTCACTATCTAAATGAAGTTTTTCCAGCAGTAAAGTTGTGTGTCTGATAATCTAAAAGTTTCGAATTCAAATCCAGCACATCTCATAAATAAATATCTATACAATAAATTTCCGTTTTTCTTATAAAATATATTCTCTCACCTATCTCCGACTAAAAAAGAAAATTTATGCCAAGCCAATCGCTGCCGCGACAAAACGGCGAACACCATGCCTATCAGTATAAAACTCATAAGCTTAAGATTAGTGTATCAAATGATAGGACATGAACCACACTCATACTTTCTTTAACTGATTAAAAAACTCGTATCTCCTTAACATGATTAAATCGTGCATGTATCTAATTAAGGTAGTTATTATTTTGAAGTAAACACTTGATAAGAAAAACGGATTTAATATGATTAGGACACCTTTTTAGTGTTATAATTGTTATGATACTTTTAATAACCATTGGATTTTATGAGTCAAATCCAATTACTCAGATTTGAAAAAATATTTGAGATTAATTGTTCCTAATTCTATGTTTTTTAATTATTTGAAAATGGAATGTGGTTAATGAAAATCACAAAACTCACGGTACACTATTATTAAAACAACCCACTTTCTTTTTTTCTCAAAAAGCAAACTGTCCACCTCCTATTTCTCTAACCAGAAACCCAAACAAAATCAAATTTGCCATCGTCCGGAAAAACTAGATTTCGGAAGTTTCATGTATTTCAGATTCGTCGCCGTTCAGAACAACCCTGTCTTCACCATCGACTAGCGCCGGTGGCAGGAACAACCTAACCTTCTACCGTAGGAGTTTCCCGACAGGTTAGTGCTCGCGTACCTTATTTTTGTACCGGACCGTCGATGAATGTCGTTTGTAAACCCTCGTCTTTAACTTCTTCTCCATCAGCGACTGCTTGTTCTCTGGTGGCCAAAACCACTTGCACGAGTCTCATTGAATAACGGAGGTTAGTTGAAGTTTAAAATTATTGATTCTAAAGTTTTCTAGGTTGTTTTTTTCCGACTTCTTGCTTAATGATACGGAGTCGTTACTGAAAACAACCACTTCCGTCGAAGAAATCAGAGGCTATAACTACTTCTCGGCGGGTGATTAAACCGGATTACGTTTATTCATAATGTTCCATGTTGTTTCGAATTTTAATTTTGGATACATGTTGTATTTCCAGATTGTTACACAAGTGGTTTCTGAATTTTAACAGTAAATTCTGGTTCTGTTTTTTAGTTTACCGCTTTGTTTCAACTATTCCAATTTGTAACGGGTTAATCAAAGTTCAGCGATAGTTTAATAATAATATAAATCGAAATTATTATGTTGATATTGATGGAAATCGATTTGTGCTTACAATCTAAGACAAGAACATGTGTAGTCAAATAAATTAATAGTACATGTGTTGTCATTTTGTGCTTAAAGTTTAGTTGAGAACAAAACTAATACTGGTTGGGAACCGAATAATTTTTTATGAGAAAATAAATCTCAGTAGCCTACATCTCCACAATAGTGCGTTGCCTTCCATTGCCATCTCTATCAAAAGCTTCCCAACACTGCATATTAGAACTCAACTCAAGATCTTCCGTGGCACCCGAACGGATCATATGATCTCTAGGCACCATGAAATCAACGAAGTAATTAGCTTCGTGATAAATATGAATGATATGAATCTCCCACTCTCTCTCCTGAAATTTCTGGAATTTAACCGATAAGTTAGAGTGTTGGTTACAGGGGACATGACCACACGAAAGCATGCCCACCACGCTTAAGGAATGCACTTGGACTTCAAATATACGAATCCCCAACTTCCACGCCAATTCCAATCCATAAATCACTACTCGAATTTCAGCTCTAGTGATTGAGCATATGCCCAATTTCATAGAATAACCCATGAGCGTATATCCCTAAGCATTACGCAACACCCATCCAACTGTCATGGAACCCGAATCTGTTTGAACAGATCCATCCAAGTTCAAGTAGGTTGTTGTTAAAAGTAGTTGGTGTTGTGCTAAGACCTTGGTGACAGGTTAGAGTCGAAGAATGGCGGTAATCAAGTGGAAGCCTATTTTGAAACATAATGTACCTGAAAAAATAGTTAGGAATATAATGTACATGTGGAAGAAACAAGGACGAGGTCAAAAATAATCTTTCTTCTACATAACTCAAAGAGGAAGAAGATAAAAGTGTTGATCCAACAACATTCATTCTACATAAGAATTTAAAAAAGAAGCGGAAACCTGGAAGACGCCAGGTCTAATAGTTCAACAGATAATTGAGAACTGATAACACCAGACAAAACCTGAGAACTGAGAAAATATGTGTTTAATCAATTAACATCGGATGGCCGAAAAAGAAAGAGTCTCCACAAACGATGGACAATGAGCCGTTGTCAGAGCCAATTAAAAGACGTTGCTCGAGAAAGACATCGCCCGAAAAGGAAAAAGGCGTCATTAAAAAGATGAAATCCAAAAGAAAATAATAGTTAAATGAAATAATTATTTTTTTAAACGTGATACATTACATGAGAAAAAATAATTATTAGTTTTAAAAAAGATAAACAATCGGTTAAAAAATTGGATTTAGAATATAAACAAATAGGAATTTTTTTTTCGACGGAATGAATCAATATCATTAATGAGCTACCGAAAGACATACAACATTCACCTTGTCATTAAGCCAACTTGGAGGTATAACACCCGTTAACAGGAACATATAAAAACATATCGTCTCGCTAACATATGTGCAACCTGATTCTTATTAATAGTTACATTTAATTTCTTTTTTTCCTACTCCAGTACTCCTCCATTTGATTTGTTTCCATTCCTCGTGTCCTGATTGATTGCTTTTTTAACAATCTTCCATTCATTGTTTTTTAACAAGTGTACTGCTGATCTTTATTTCAAACTCTGTGATGAGTTTTCATATGGATGAGTTCTCTTATTGTTAACACTTTGTCATTCATTGGGTTCATGCTAACATCTTTAATCTGATCTGGAGATTGAGAGTTGGATGATTCAATTGATGATTCTTTTTTCTCTAGTTTCCTGAAAAGAATCCGATTTATTTACTCTCAAACAGTTACACATAAAACAGTTCCATTGTTTATTGTTATCATTGACATAGGTTTCTCGAGGTTGGGATAATCGGTCTAATTCTCAACGGGAACAACGACAACTTTGGTGCCGCTCAACTCTACCCTAGGCTTCTGCTACAGATTTCTTCTTTTTGGACTATTTCTTGACACGTTTTTTAGACACTACAGACAGAAACACACTGATGAGATTCCTGAGTTTGGGATCATCAAACTAGTCCTTTATGATGCTACGGTTCGTTGTTGTCCGTTTTGATCATGATTCCAGTCATTATTATCCTCACTATAAAAGTCATGGAAATTCGAGGAGTGCTCCTGTGCGCTCAACATCAGTGCTTTCAACCATTTATACACTTTTGTTTTTTGTTTAAATTTTTCACCTCTCGCGACGAAATAATAACGCTGCCCATTCTAATAAATATTTTGACCAACTAGTTTAAATTTTTCTTTGTATGTTTTTTCTTATGTATCCAGAATTGATATCTTAGAATAAAAAAAAGTATCAAGTCAATGATGTCATTAACAGCAGTCAGGCCTCCACTGTCCATCCTCCGTTAAGTAACGATCCTTGGCCCAGAAGACTGACGGAACGAAAACGCCACCACCTAACCGTTAACTACTTGGCTTTTTGTTTTTTAAACATAACAAAACAGAACCCACCATTTCCCCTTTCTCTCTATAAATTCCAACTCAACCCTCCCTCGTTTACTCCGTCTCCATCTCCCCCATTCACTCACGCTCTTTCTTCCTCGATTTCTCCTCCATCTCTATACAACAATGGCGGCTGCTTCTTCTTCCTTCATCTCCCTCAACTCTCGCCCTACTCCGGTAACCTGCACACATTCACCATTTTGCTTGCCAATTGTTTTTTTCTCTGTTCCTTTCGATTTTGATCGTATTTGGATGATCTCTCGTAATTCACTGATTGACGATCCATTTCTTTCCCGTTCGCTTTGGTTGTTTTGATCTGGTTTGTGACAGGGCCTGAGCAGGATCTCCGGCGTCAAATTGGCTTCAAATCAGGGAGTTGTGTCCTTTGGCCGGCGTCCAGCTCGTCTCCGGATCTCCTGCGCCGTATAATCTCTTATTTTGATTTCTAATATTCTTTTATCTATTCGGATTCGATCGCATCAGAAGCTTGCTTCTTCATAAAAAATTAGCGCGATGAGCATGACAGTGATAACAGTGATAAGAAATATGGTATATGTATGTCTGGAGCAGGCTAAGCCTGATACGGTGGAGAAGGTATGCACCATCGTGAAGAAGCAGCTGGCGCTGTCCCCGGAGACCGTCGTGACCGGCGAATCAAAGTTCTCAGCACTTGGTGCCGATTCGCTCGACACGGTATAAAGCTTTTATTGTATTCCACAATCATCATCAATTCATGCATGGCTTCTTATGAGGATGAATGATGTAAAAAAAATTTGGAGTAGGTTGAAATCGTGATGGGGCTTGAAGAGGAATTCGGGATCAACGTCGAAGAGGAGAGTGCTCAGTCCATAGCCACAGTTCAAGACGCTGCTGACCTTATCGAAGACCTTGTTGAGAAGAAAGCTTGAGAATGAGAAGAGAGATAGAAAATGAGAGAAAGTTCAGGCAGTCTTTTTATTCTCTTTAGTTTCATGTTGATGATCTGTTTCCTCCCTCCAAGAAGATTGATAGATAGACAGTAATGTGGCCATTTGAGAACTCTGTTTGTCTCTCCAGACCAGACAGTGATTTAGACCAGTTTATTATTGGTGTGGGCTCTATTACTCCCTTGAAGTTAAAATGGAACTTTGGCTAGCCTTGGAAGTTGATTTGTCCAACAATAAACATCCCAGTTGAATTCTCTATAGCGAAACAACCATTGTTGTGTAGACATTTATCATCCATCTCTGTTCAGATTGTGTCTTGAGGTACATAACAGTTAACCAACACATTCTACAAGCTAGTCTTTATTGTCTGTCTCTGTCTGGAGATGAAATGATAGCTTTGTTAAAATATGGTTAATTATGTACACAGCATGATGGTCCATCCCGGTTTCGACTCAGGACTTGGCTTATTCCCAATCGGCATCGAAGAAACCAGCATCTTTCATCTCTGAGTAGTATACATTCTCAAGATGCAAATCTTCTTCCTGTGTCAGTTCAACAACACCAGTCAGTCAGTCAGTCAGAGGGGTATGGATGATGCTAAGGCTATGAAACTAACCTGGAAGAAGTCTGCCAAAAAGGTTATGTATATCAGAGGGAGGTACAAGGCATGGTAGACCACAATGGTAGTGCTGTACAGCCTGCAAAAAAATCATAAGGTAAAGGGGATATTAAACCGTACTACTTCCATCTTTGCAACAAACCTTCTAATGATCCAGCTTCTGAAATTACCAGTAACCGAAACCAGATCCATTCCCGCTAAGCCCGCATGCAAACAGCGCTAGTGCATTCAATGCAAACATGATCACGATGTACTTGTAGAACGCAGGTCTTGCTGCAAGACAGCAGACAGGAAATTTCATTCTTCTAAGTTCACAATAGAAACCTTGCAACCCCTCACCCTTAAAAGAAAAAACAAGATGACTCGGGAGCTTATTCTATTCTAGTGTATGCTGTTAGCTTACCAGGCAACCTTTCCCTCCGCTTGGAATGATACATGACAAGGATAGAGCCATATACTGCAGTAAGAACTAGTCGATGGACAACCCAAAGCCCCCACTTCATACCGTTGGACTGCTCATCAATGTCTATGAACAAGGGAATCCCTAACCCGAACAAGTATAGTGCCTGCAACAAACAATCTTCTAACTCAGACAGAGGTGCAAATAAACAAAGAGTTGGCAAATGACGTTGGAAATAACTATCATGGCAAAGAATAATTATATCTGTCAACACCATCCTTCTATTTCATGCTTGAAATTAGTATGTATGAGTAGATATCGCATCTCTCTTCTCGTCAACAGTGGTGCTTATCTTGGCAAACGTTAGATAAAGCTGTGTTCTAGGAAAGTTGAAATGTTTGAGAAAAACCGGAAAGAAAAATCAACCTTGAGAAGTATGTCTAGCCCAACAACAAGCGCTGAGATAGCAAAAGTCCTTGTCAAGGCCTCCAACCCGCTTGCATAATTTCCTTGGAGCAAAAAGGCGATCAAGCTAACTTCCAAGAACAACATTCCTGATGTCGTAAACAGCGATAGCACATTCCAAGTTTGTTCCTTTCCTGGGGTGCACTCTAATGCCTGTATCAACAAAAAAGAGACGACCCTCTGTGTTATAACTAAGTAACCACAAGAAACGACTAGCAAGAAGAAGCTCCAAAACTGAGTCGTGTGGCCTGGATACAGATGTACATATACCTTTTAAGCTTCAATCACACCATCCCTAATTTTCACCAATTAACCTATAAGGGGAGATTTTGCACTAATTCATAAATTGGGTTCACAGTTACCACAAGATACATGCAAACAGAGGGATCCTACGAACTGTGGCAAGGAATACAATGGAATGAACTCACTGTCAGCGGAGCTTCAACTAAGCACTTAATCCCTAAAAACCATTGAATCCCAAAATATAAGCGCAAAGCCGCAAAATCTATAAGCTCTCCTGATTCTATCGACCCAACCAAGCAGCAAACGAGAAGAAGAAAAGTGAAGAACAAACCTGCAAGAGAGACCAACAAAGGTTGAGCAAGCTAACGAGCCAGAGACTCCCGTAATAGGCAACCATGATATGCGATCGGCCATTGGAGAGCTTGGTGAAACTCTTCTTGGCCTGGAAAGCGAGGTAGAGGACGAAACCGAGGGAAGCTAGAATTAAAGTGACATTGTGGAAAAAACCGTGGCAGTGGAAGAGCCAATTGAAGGATCCTGGGGTATTGAAGGCCCCTCCGTGGAACGTCGAATTAGGGTTTTGGGGAAGCGAGATTGATGGAACTTGAGAAACTGGGAGAAGAAGTTCCCCAAGATTGCGCATTTTCCAGTGACGAACACGAAGAAAGAAACCCGGTAGAAATCTTATGGGTTAAGTTGGATATGATTGACCGAAGCAAACGAAGAAGGAAGAACAGGGAGCGAGCTAATGGTATTTTTGAGCGTCAAGCTGCCCGATTAAGAAGAAAGGTAAAATTATGCAATGCAAGAAAAACATACTATATATTCATCCCCAAAAAAGAAAATGAAATACAAACAATATGACAAAGAAATACAAAATAAAACAAAACAAGGACAAACTTTATGGTTGTAAGTGGAGCATTCACATTAATAGTCTCCTAGTTTCGACCAATTATTTTGTTTGGAGTAGAAATTCTATCTAACTCACCGTCAGTCATTTTCGTACAACTCGCCTTCCGCGATTTCCGTCCAACTCGCTGAGTGGAACGTTTATGTCACTTGTGTGACACATCGCGCAAGGTCCAAGTCATTACTCACCAAGTGACTCCTAATCAGAAGCTTCGTCTCCGCCGTCACCTCCACGCCCAATAAACCAGTTGCGATCACGTTCGCCGTCTGCGACAAGAGTAGTAGAAAACCTCTCCAATCTCGGCCGCTCTTGATTTCATCTCAGGTGATAGTGAAATCAACGAGCGTGATTAAGCCAGCAGAATGCTGACCACGGCATAGGATATGGCTGTCGAACTTGGACCTTAAGCAACCAAAAGTTTATATCAAGACAATCTACGTATGCGAGCTGCAGACGACGTGCAAGGAAGAGGATGAGAAGGGGGACATGTGTTGAAAACTCAGAAACCAACATGGAAAGTTCGACAGCCCAACTAATCAAGATCAAACGAGATCATGGTGCAAAGGAAAGAGACGATCTTGGACAAAGAAATCAAAGCAAGATATCATTTAAATGGAAACTCCAACAGCTATATTATCAAGGGCAGCAGCTATATATATACCAGCAGCAGGAGCCAAGGCATGACACGACAATCACTGCAATACAAAAGCATTGGAAATTATAAGCATAGAAAACAACTCTTATGTCACTGCTAGTCTGTGAGGCAGTCTAGTAGGTTACGAATCAGAGAGACGTTGAGCGAGCTAAAGTACTTAGTGAGTACGAGGGAAGGAACGACAGGGAAGTGCTGTTCTGCATCCCAGCTCGCTGGTCTTGAAGTGATTCAAATTGTCACTCCATCGATAGGAGGATTGTGTCACTTTGAAAGTGTTCAAAGGTGTGTCACTTCGTTGTAAGTACGAAGGTACGTTATTTTATTACGAATTAATAATATAACTCTCGAGGTAATCAGTCCTCGGGCGTGGAGTAGGCATCGTTTCCGATCCACGTTAAAAACTGCGTGTTCAACTTAATTTACGAAATAAGTGTTTGGGCCTAAATTACTCTGTAAAGTGCCTATTATAGTCTGATTTGTGTCTGGGCTGAAATATTGGGCCCAAGATACTGGTCGGCCCAACTGAACGCAGTGAGCTGCATTCTAAACCTAGAGAGGCACTTAACGGAGAAGAGGAAACGAAATTGGTTTCCTTTCCGCGATTAGCATTTCCCGTTCTGTTCTTCAAATTCGTTGATTCGTACACTTGACGAGATTTGTGGGTTGAGTGAGTGAATTTCAACATGCACCGCCCTTTCTTCGATACAAAGTTGCCCTGAGCAAGGCCCTGGTGCCATTTTACCCCATGGCCAGGAGGCTGGGAGATCGGACAATGATGGGAGGCTCGAGCTGGTCTGCAACGGAGAAGGAGTTTTGTTTCAAGAGGGGGAAACAAAAACCACCACCATTTGCTGAGCTTGGACATTTCCTTCCCGGGTGATCACCTCCCAGAGGCTCAATTTAAGGACTTGGTTCTTTTTACTCTCTTCTGCTTAACTTATTAATTGCTGCCTACTTAATTAATTACGTTTATACTTTATATATAGATTAATAATTTTCAATTTTTACCAACTTTTTTTTTAAAAACATACTAACTCATCTGCAAACTTGCAACTTTTATGATGTAGGGATGTCTAGGAATTGGGAACCACCATATGGTATCAGACGGTGTATCAACACTCAACTTCTTTAACACTTGGGCACTGATTGCTTGCGGTCTTGCAACCACCACGACCCCGTTTCTTGACCGCATCATCCTCAAAGCTGGACAACTTGCAACCCCAAAGTTTCACCACACCAAATACGACCCTCGTCCTACCATGATCCTTCCGGTACTAGAAGAAGGGAGGCCTATTGTGATCTGAAACCTGAAGATCACGCCGAACCAACTCGCCACCGTGAAGGAGAAGGCTAGTAATCTAGGGACGACTTACGAGGTCTGACTGCCTACATATGGTGAAAGCACGGGACTTGGCTTATAAGCAGCCGACGAAGCTTTGCATTTCTGTGGATGGAAGGTCCAAGTTGATCCCACTAACCCCTTGAGACTACTTTGGCAACGGGGTATTCCACACCGACCACGTTGACAGAGTCGGGGAGCTCCCCACGTTAGCAATTCTGTGGATGGAGGGTTCGGGAGGCGATAAGTAGGATGAACGATGAGTATTTGAGGTCGGCTATATACTACCTGGAGGAGCTCGATAGTAAGGATGGTATGATACAGGTCCCATGACTTTGTCATTCCCCCAACATCAAGGTGGTGAGCTAGATGCGTCTTCCTTTCGAGATTGGCGACTTCGGGTGGGGCATGCCTATTCTGCATCGTAAAGCAAGAGATTATGCTGAAGGAGTGGGACACATCCTGGCGACTAATGCTGAAGATGGGACTCTCTCTTTGGTGATTTGATGGATTTCCAGACGATGCGGAGCCATTCTATCTCTTAGATCTCCTCTACAATTTAATCCTCCTGGAATTCCTCAAGATCCAAACATGAAATCCGCCATCATTACGAGTTAAGTGGGTGACCCGAGCCCATCCCCACCCCTAAGGCAAATGGTAATTGTTTTCTTTAACTTCCAAGAAATCAAAGAAGTTCATAGTTACCTTATATAGTTATGTTAAAAACAAATATTACAGTCGCCAGCCGCCAAATGGACGCGGGACCTATCGCCGCCAAGATCCCAACGGACGACGAATCTGTGGAGATTGGTTTTAGCTTTAAAACTTGTTGATGATCATGACAACTCTAATTTATTCTAGTAACTGAACATATAATCGGGTGAGGGTTAGGTAACACATCAACCTCGATCGGGGATAGAAAAAGAACCATCACTAGCCATCTAGTCAGCAAGAACATTCAATGCACATAATAGGGAAACCCATTAAAATAGCATGGAAGAGAAAAGAACAAACCCTATTAATAATAAGACCACCGTCATTAATGGAGAACAGACAACAACTCAAAGCACCGGCCAAAGAACCAAGTCTATAGTGGCTACAAAGAAAACATAAAGGACTCCTAGTACACTTTTCACCTATCTCATTACATTCTTGATGATTGAAATCTTTAGGACCCGAAAACAGAGCAAATTAAGAGCTCGAGACATAAGAGGGGACTGTAACGACGGATACCTCGAGACGCAAATAACTCTTTCTCAAAAGTGAATGAAGCTAGAAAATGAGAGCAAAGTTATACACAGCTTTATTTCTAACTCTTTTAACAAAACAAATCACTACGAGACAAAAAAGATGTAGATTTAACAATAATCAATTTTCTTCTTCCATTTTATCTTTAAATGGACAACAACAACCATCCTTCTCGATACATATTTTGTCTAAGACTATAATAACGAGGTGATCATTCAAGTTCGGCGCTTGTGGAATCCAATTTGAAAGACAACATGTAAATAACAAATATACCCTTATATTATATTGATAATTTCAACTATCAAATCCGGAAACCAAGATGAACGGTGCAGATTTGCCCTGGCTGCCAACAAGGATAGCTTTTTTCATTTCAAAAAAAGTTTATGGTAATTAAATGTGATAATTAATAAATAGGTTATTATTTAATCCGGAGTTAGTCTTTTCAGGTAGAAATATTTAGGAAATAGTGATTAGTTAATATGGTAACTAGGAATGAAATTATGGCAATAAATTAGAGAATAGTTTCTGGAATGTATATTTATTTAAAGATACATTAATTTCCATAACCTGAGGAATTGGAAATATAATTAGTTTTGAGTTTGTTCCCTAAAGAAATAAAGGATTATTATTATTCATTTATTCTATATATGTAGGTGTCTATAACCTGGTTCATTCTGAATCATAATTTCAAAATGTTTGGGTTGGTGCTACTTGCGAATAGGTGCTCAACAGGTTTGTGGTATTGACGGACCCGATTGTAAAGACTTGCCTTGTCAAAAGGTGTTTTTTTTCCAACCACGTTTCTCAGTGCCTCCTCAAATCTCCGTCGGCCACAACGACGACTGATTTTACGTTTCCTTGCGTACCTTTCTCAGCAGCACCTAATTAATGGATAATTTGTTTTTATTTTATTACATTTATGTGTGATTTTATCTTTATAGATAGATACTTACATAATAAGCTTGCTATCCAGGAATTTATTTAAGGTTCTCTCACACATTGTTTCTAAGCTGGTTACAGTGCCAGACAACACAATAAGCAAAATTGTTTTTTTTTCATTAATGGAGCCAGCTACCCAAATCGTGACAGACAAGAGTAACTGAGCTAGAAAGCGGGATCTACAAGCAGTGTAATTTTATTTCTAACTCTCCTAACAAAACGCCACCACGAAATAGGAAAGATGTCCATCTAATGGCAATAAAAACAATATGCAAAATGCAAGACAAACAATAAGCTAATCCACGCACATAAAAAATGCACTATTTCATATGACTGGTGTTCATTGTTCATCATATGTGATATTTCTATGATCATAAAACGATCCATTTCAAGACCACTAGCCCAGCGTAAGTAGAGAAGTGAAGCTGATAGCATATTTTTACAAGCGAAGAAGCAAACAAACCTCGTAGAATAAATCAATCATAGCTGCCACAGATAACCCTACTACAAAAGTAAGCTCGTGGGATGTTTAATTTCCTTCTGCTTCATCATCCACCCATGGCATCATAAATCAAAGGATACTTCTGTGTGTCTATTGCTGTTAGAAACATTTTATGCTCATAAAGCCTCTCAAGAAGCTTCTGTTCTATTCCTCTTTCTTTGAAGATTCAGCAGAATCAACAACAGCTTTGCCGCCGGTGAGTTTGGTCACGCTATCTTGAGCCAGAGCAACAAATGTAGGATCTGGCTCGTGTTTATCCACGGGTTCCCTCATTGCCATACATATGTAGAACGCAATCACAACATTCACTGATATAACAGCAACAAATCCACTCACCAACGTCAGAGAATGCGGGGACATTGTAGTTATACCTGTTCCCGGATTGATGTCCATGTATGTATAGTTAGTTGGGTTGAGCACCTAGTGGCCGATCATTGCAAATAAACAACAGATGAAGGCAGTGGTAAGATTATCAAAGACTAGCTTCCAGATTACGTAGTTTCAGCACTAGCAAACATTATCAAATTAAAGCATCTTCCTATCGTCCATCAGCAGGTACGAAGTCAATGTTAATTTGAGTACTAGCAAGTTCTTTTGAATCAGACAAGATTGAGACTTGTCAAGGCCGTGTGAGGATTGCTCAATGAGTTCATGGCCAAGTAACCCAGCTAGCTTACCAATTATCATCAGACAATAACCAAAAAACAGGAAGTTGCATAAAAATATAATCAAAATCATCTTAATTCAGATGTACAACAAGCTAATTTGTTCCAACATCAGCATAAAATCCGATGTCAGTCTATGCTTAACCTTACATATCCAATGTGGAATGTGTTGTCTATAGCATTAGTTTATGCATAGTTCAACTACTAATTTTTTTCGAGGAAGTAGTTGATTGAAGCCACCGATTTAAGGGATAGTTGATTCGAGTTTATGCTAACTTTAGTCATTATGCAAACTAACTATTCCAGAGACGAACTCTCTCCAAATCACACAGGATAAACATACCCAGGAAAGCCAAACAAGCTCGAAAAACCGAAAGCAAAAAACATACAAATCAAGAGATACAAAATCATGATTACCGGGAAGCAAGTTATGGTTGAATGCATACAGGATCGCAATGGGAGCCATCCACATGAGCATTGAAGTGATGAAGAACTTCTGCACCACTCCTGACATTATTTCTATCTCTCCTCACTTCAAACACCAAACGGCAGATTCAGAACAGAACCAAGCTAGCAACGAATCACCTCAGAAAAAATTCTAATCGACCGAACAGGAGCAGTAATTGGACTATGACAAGCCCTTTCAGTTAAGAATCCATTCTACTCTACTGCACATTGGTACATCTTATGACACCACGAATATCTAACACTAAGCCAATAACCAAGACCCCTATAAACCGAAAAAGTCTCAGCAAAACAGAAGGAAGAACTCACCTCGGCGTTTCTGGTGCCGGCGGACTACAGGCTGCGATCGAGACAGGAGATTGGAGTATAGATAGCGGTGGTTGCCGGTCGAACGGAAGGGGCGGATTCGTTTTCCGGTGGAGAGGGCATATCACGGAAGTAGGAGCGGAGTGGCCCAATTATAGTTTTCAGGTCCAGTATATACACATGAGCCCATATGTTTGGCCCAAATCGGAAAGAGGAAGAAGACGTTAATGGCTCTACCATTTCCAGTTAACGGAAAATATAAACGAAATCTCCCGTCTGAAAGTGAAAGTGAGTGAGAAATCGGAGAAGAAGAAACAATGGGAAGAGAAGTGTCGGAGAGCTGCATCGACAGCTTACTCACCGAGATGGTTTCTTCCTACTGCAATCGTTTCTACGCCAATAATTCTGACCTCGCAGCCCGCCGGATCGAGGCCATTGGATATCAAGTCGGCCACCAGCTCTCCGAGCGGTAAGCCTCGGAAAAATCCTTAAAGTTCCAGCTACCGAAATTTCATGTCTTCTTTACTCTCGATTCCATCGCGACGTATGCTTCCATAATTCGATGGGCGATCCGTTGCTCATTCTGTATTGTTCTGTTTCCTGTGATTCCTTGAAAGAGATGGAATATGTGATTGAATTAATTGAAATCAAGACCAGGGATAAATTGATAGAGAATGTGTTGTTAGGGATGATGAATAAGAGGTGATATTTGGTGCTTGTGGTAGGTATACGATGGAGAGACCTCGGTTCGGTGATCATCTAGAGGCAATAAAGTTCATCTGCAAGGACTTCTGGTCTGAGCTTTTCAAGAAGCAGATAGATAACTTGAAGACAAACCATAAAGTAAAATCTTTGTTCTTGGTGTATACTATAATATATATATATACTTTCCTTTTGGCAGTGGTGTTGACTCGTCTTGTAATGTTTCATTGAAGGGAACCTTTGTGTTGCAAGACAATCGATTTGGTTGGCTTGCACGGATGTCATTGGATCCAGGGGTGGAGAAGAGTCTTCCCCGAGATCCTGAAAAACTGGCTGAAAGTAAGACGGGTCAAGCAATGGGGATGTATCTATATTTCCCATGCGGGATCATTAGAGGAGCTCTTTCAAACTTGGGGATCACTTGTACAGTTTCAGCTGATATCTCTAAACGTCCAGCTTGTAAGTAGCCTGATCATGTTCACTCACTTGTGTAAGTAATGCAAAATTTCTTCCCTGGCCATGCAAAATTTCGAGGTATTTTCATCGTAAGGAAAATATGCAAATTTTGGTTGATAATCTCTTAAACTCCCAACTCTGTAAACATGCATTTTGGTAATGTGAAGACATACTACTTTTTCTACTGTTACTTGAAGAATTTGAATTGTGAACTATAATCAGGTTCGTTTGTCATTCTTGTGAACCAATGATCAGGTTCGTTTGTGGTTCGGATAAAGGCTTGAGGTTGCTGGTTGCAGGCTTCAACTCTGAATTGATGGAAGCTGTTCAATTTTTGTCATTTTCTGTGGGGTTTTTGCATGGACCATTCCAATTGTTGCAGATATTATTAATTAGTTAACAAGTGCTGTATCCTGAGTGTTGGAATATATATGTTTCTTCTGTATGAATGCATTTGGATATTGGGTGCAAGACTGCAAGTGTGTATACATGAGAATTTGAAAACCTAAGAGTAAAAATCTGCGTACAGTTTTAAAATACTCGACGTATCTAGACCGTTGAAGCAGACAAGACATCAATTAAAAAATTATGAGGGTGCCCTTAAAACTGAACAAACTAACAATGATTCATGTGACTTGATAACTTACTGATGGATATCGATTTGGTGAGTACACCAACTTTATTATTTATTAATCAAAAACTTATTAAAGCTAGGGAGACGGTCTTAAAGGTGATAGTGGTTCAATGGTTTTTACGCTAAACCCTTGCATGCATGCCAAGGATACAGATAGAAACCTGCAAAAGCCACCTCCACTATTGGAGCGCCAGAAATGAGGCAAACCAAAAACAATACATTTGCACAAAAAAAGCATTTATGGAGCAATGATGAACCCAGCCAAGGAAATATTTGGTCCAGACATTAAACCACCCCAAAGAGAGGGAATGCCAGCTCTCAATAAGGATTCGGACGATCCGACGCCTCCCGACCCGCTAACCCCAATGAGGGAGAAGGTACTAATGGCAGCAGGCATATATTCCCCTGCACCCAACTACCCCCATCTTGTCCCGCCGGAAAAACTTAACACCCTCACCCAACCCTCGAACTGCACTTCTACTCCGCTCCACTACCAGAGGCAAGTCATCATTAACCAAGGGGTGGTCAGATGGCTGACCATTTACTATCATTTATAGCTAACTCCGGAGAGTACCACAAATGTGCAGCCAACCCCAACCGCTTTAAGAGGATAAACCAAACCCAATCAAATATAGCTAAACTAAAAACCTCCCATCTCCAACAACCCCAACCTAGTTCAATAACACGATGAACCAGATGCTACAAGGCAAACATAACCGCCAAAGCCACCACAGAACTTATTCCCGGACCCCTATTCACATCCTCATGGGTCCCAAGTCCCCCATCCCCGTAAGTTCACCAACAGCGCAATCGGGACCATTATTGGTCGGTCGTTGCTTCAGAACACGCCTCCCCCACCTGGGAGTAGTCATCGGGGCAACTAGGAAGAGCTGGAACGGGATTGGGCTTCATGATGTCAAGGAGCTGGTTCTCAATAGGAATGTTTTCATCATGACCATGATGGACCAAGCTCAACTCGAATACACCCTAAACCACCAACCTTACGGCGTCTCTGGAGCACTCCTCGGTCTAAAACCCTAGGATGGTAATTATAGCGTCGACGAGGTCTCTTTCAATAATATCCCGCTCTGGGTCCAAATCCAGGACATACCATGGAACTATCGATCTGAGGAAACAGTGAAGCAGATTGCCACCACCAACTTCCCAAAGCTGCATGACGCCGCTGAACTAAACCTAACTAAATGGAGCCGCACAGTCAAGGTCAGAGTCTACGTCACTATCGAAGACCCACTCAGCCTAGGGTTCTACCTCCATCTGCCGAAAAAGAAGAGCTCCCAAAAAATCATCTTCCAATAAGAAGGGCTACAGGAGATCTGCCTCTACAGCAAACACATTGGCTAAGAGTGGGTCCACTACACCAACCGAAGGCAGCACATGAGAGAAGGAATAGATGGGGTTCTGTTCGATAAATTCAAGCTTCTCCGACCAGGCACACGCCTAGAACCAAGACCGACCCCAATGCCGGCCAACGGGTAGCCAGATCCTCGGAGAACCAACCCAGCGGCGAGACAAGCGGGCCCTTCCCAATAATAACAGTTTTGGGGCCCACCTCTTATCCCCACAATCAGGGGGTATTCTCTTCTCGCCAGCAGTGGATGGCCCACATCAATGGGGCAAAGGAGCCGTTAGGATGGTCCTCAATCCTAAACACACCAACTTACCAGGATGTTTTCCCCAACTCTCCATACCAACTGCCACATATGCACGGAGTGTCCCTTCTGAAGCCGATCAATCTTGAAGCTGCCTACTTCAAGACCCCCCCAATCATTACCAAGGGACCCCACCAACCGAATTCCAACCCTGAACCACGCACCAAACTCCCTTTACCCCACCTCACGGCAAACAATCAAAACAACATCGCATCCACTCGCTTAGGAACCATACAACACTGGAGCAAGCGCGTCGAAGCTACAAACTGCCTCAAGGGTTCTCCTCCTTCTCCAGGAGTCCACCGGGCTTTGGAAACCAACTGGCATCAATCTCCAACCGGGAGACGTCAAGAAGCCCCCTTAAATCCATGCTGGATCAAGGAGACCTCTGCAGGCTACTGAAGTTAACGATCCATGGCTCATGGGGCTAGAGAAAGGGAAGAGGATCGAAAATGGAGACAATCCCACTCCACCCTGCCGACCAACACCATCGACAACAAGCACATGGATCTAGGGAGGTTCCAGAGAGGCAATCCAAAGAGGCAATCCAAAGAGTCAACCCACACTTCACTTCATCGTCCAGGAACTCTTCCAACCAATCCAGGCCATCAAGGCCAACTGCAAAACATGACCCTGTTCAAGTAGGACCAATAGCGAGTCGGGGAGCTGAATCCCTTTTAGTTTAGAGTCAACATCAACCATAAGAGACAACCTGAACCAACTACAGCTCGGATCAAGGAGATCCCAACCCCAAAAGGAGGAAAGAAGAAGATGAAGAAGACAAACCCTACACCTTTGACCTAGGCCCCAACACCATCCTCAGCCTAGAAAGGCTTTATATATCTCTGAAGATAGCTGGAAATCAAAGGAAGATAGTGATAAGGAGGAAAGCAGCAAGATCCCATGTCTCTGTCTCCAGTTCTGACTCTGTGTCCCTACAACACCAGGCAACGACACAATCCAAAGAAGCGGTGGCTCAAATGCCACCAAGCCAGGAATGATCATCCTCTATTGAAACTGTAGGGGAATCGGGGGTTCCCTGACAGTTGGTCACCTTCATGACCTAAACCAAAGATACCACCCGACGATCATCATGTTGTCCAAAATAAAAAACCACCGTTCTGTTTTAGAAGGGAAGCGAATTAGTCTTAATTTTAGTAAAGTTTGCAGTGGGACTGGCTTCCTATACACTTTTTTTTACTGTCCTAGCACCCCCACTGATCGAAACGCTTTCTGGCCTAACCTGACCAATCTCGATAATGATGATAAGGCATGGATGATTATAGGAGACTTCAACGCAATTCTCCATATCCATGAAAAGAAAGGTGCAACATACCAACTACCGTGGCCCTTGCCCTATTCTGGAACTTCATTAATACAAACTCCCTTGTCGACTTGGGATTTGATGGCCATCCCTTTACTTCGTCAAACCGTAAGGAAGGTAAATACCAAATTTGTTACAGACTGGATAGAGTGCTAGCCAATACTGATTGGACCACGTCGTTTGACCGGCCATAATGGTTCACGAACGGGCCATTCGGTCAGACCACCACCCAATTGTTCTCAACCTCTCCCCCTACGCCCATCGAACCATCACCCCTTCCGATATGACCAACACCGGAGCTCGAACAATAAATAGAGAAATACAGTCCTCCAAAATTGGTGTCAGGATCAACACTCTTCAAACCTCTTCCGTGACACTGCCACCAAGCGGAGAACACTATCAACCGAAGAATACAAGGAGACAAAACAAAGGGAAGGCCAAATCAAACAAAAAATTGACACCTTAGCTCAAGCTCCTCGTACCATGCTGTTGTTGGGGAGGAACAAGACCTGAAACATGAACTACTTACTATTTGGGAGTTTGATAACCAATTATGGAGAGAAACAGCTCACATCAAATGGAAGGAATAAGGAGACCGTAATACAGCATATTTTCACGCTGTCACCAAATTCCAAAAACAAAGGAACAAGATTTTCTGTTTACAAGTGGACTTTGGGATGTGGATCACAAATTCGGGATCCCTTAAAACCCATGCACACAATTACTTCAAAGACATCTTTCAGAGGGACAAATCAACCCCGACATCGATAACCTCAACAACCTCCCTTCCATTGTCACAAATGAAATGAACGCTTTCCGGACTAACCGGTTTCATCTCAGGAAATCAAGAACAGTGTCTTTTCTTTGGGACCAAACCAAACTCCCGAACCTGACGGGTTCAACGGTCACTATTTTCGAAAATATTGGGACACGGTCGAACACAAACTCACTCATGAGGTTACCAATAATTCAACACCAATAACATGCCAGAGGAATGGAATGACACACACCTTGTTCTTATATAAAAAAACCACAACCCTATAAAAATGTCGGAGTTCAGACCCATCAGCTGTTGCAATTTCCAGTACAAAATCGTCTCCAAAATCATGACTACCTGTCTCAAACCATGTATGCCTGATATGACGAACAAAATTCCTTATCGATCATGATGGAGCAACACACAAGGACTGGGGACCTCTCAGGGATACGCCTATCTTGACAAGGCCCTCATTTCTCTCACTGCCTATTCGGGAAAGCTTCCACAACCGATTTTCTCTCTGCCACCAAAGGCCCCAGACCTTCCTGGATATGGAGCAACATTATCGACGCAAGGAAAACAATGGGTAGCGGCCCGTTTAGGATAATTGGGAATGGAATGTCTACATCCCTATTCATAATCTATGGATCTCGGACTTCCCGATGACCAAACGTGTGCAAGACATCACGAATTGCCTTATAGATTCGATTCGCCCCATCGACCGGGGTTGGGATATGACCCACATTTGACAAGCCTACCCGTTTAACGTGGCTAATGCTATAGAGAGCATACCCATCAGAGATACGAATATGGAGGATAAATGGATCTGGACCAATAACACTCACGGTCGATTCACAGTTAGGTCTCCCTACCATGGCCATCGACAATGGCAAGGCCCAACTTATAACACCGCGGCTCCCCAAGACCTCTAGGCCATGATCTGGAAAGCCCCTCACCCGCCCCATATTCGATTCTTCTTCTGGCGATGCGCACATAATGCCATTTCCACCAATCACAACCTGTTTAGCAGGCGATGTGCTGCCTCCCCAATTGCGCCAGATGTCGTAATTATCCCGAATCTATTATGCACTGTCTAGCCTTCTGTCCTCATGCAGAGGCCACCTGGAACAGGCACCAGACCGATATCATCCGTCCGGGGTCCTTCCATTCCTGGTGTGTCAGGATCTTTTCCTCCCCCTCGCGAACTACCACCGACACCTCTATTGCCACTTGTTGGCATATGTGGAAAATAAGTAACAACCAAATCTTCCGCCATGCCAGAGTTATAGAAAGGGAACTTGATTCCAGGATCCAGGCTGATGGCAATGACTAGATCTGCGCTCATCCCAACACCCACATGAGTAACAACACCAATATCACCCCTAGCCACCATCCACCCCATGCTTCGCTCAATACCAGCGCACTGCCAAGACTAGGCATTTGCAGAGTCAGCTGTGATGGTTCCTTTTTCAAGGAATCCAGGAAGGCAGGATACAAAATTATCATTACAGAATCTGAAGGGAAAGTTTTTAATAGGAAGACTGGGGCTTTTCCTTGCTCCTGAGTTACGACAGCGAAAGCCTATGCCATTGTCCTTGCTCTTGATATGGTAGTGCATCTCCAAAGACCAGCAACGGGTCTCTTGGACTGCCTTGTCCTTGTCAAAGCGGCAAACAACCCCAAGCACAAATGGCCTTGGACATGCTATAGTTTTCTAGGAAGAATCATCGCCTAGCTCGCCACCAATCCCCAACTCTCTCTCGAGTACACCCCGAGATCTTCCAATGGCAGAGCAGACGACATTACGAAGCAGGCCCGCTCCGGGAACCTGGCCCACGACCGGCTCTCTAATCTTTCCGCCTAGGCCCAAGTAAGGCAAGTTTCAAATTATATAAATGATTTGAAGTTTTTATTAATCAAATAAATGAGATCAAAAGTACAATTTAATGAATTTATAGTAAGATATTACTTTTTAAATGTTAATTAGTTGTCATGATATTAATTACTTAATTTATGGTAAGATGTTACTTTTTAAGTGTTAATTAGTTGCATGATGTTTATTATTATCAATTTATGGTAAGATGTTACTTAATTAAATGCATGCTTTAATTAAATTTTGATATAAGACCAGAGTTCGGGTCCAACCGGCCAAATAATTTTGGTCGAACGTATTGAATTTTGAGGTCAAATCGGGTCAAAGCCCTGTTTGGACCATTTTCATCAACCGGCGACTCGGCTTTGGCTCTTTAGCCGGTTTGGGGTCGGACCGGCCGGTTCGATCCGACATTCTTAACCATGTTTTTTTGTAATGTTCAAAAAAGTTGCGATCAAACAGACGCTCTTTGGTGTCTAGATTAACTCCTTTTTATATAAAGACTTGTTTCATTCATTCATAAAACATAAAGGATATAAAGTTGGGCTTAACAAATAGGAAAAATACTTTAAAATGTTATGAAGTTTGGCTTTATGTTGAGAAATATCGTCACGGTTTTGATATAGATTTTTTTCACATAGTATTCGCTTTCTCGTCAAATCCTTTCGGTGCCCGTTCTGAAGGACTTTTGATTGTGGGTTCTTCGTCTGGGAGTCCGATTACCATAGATCTACAAGGGAGGATGGAGTCCTTGGAAAATGTTGGAGGAGGATTGAAGACCCAGCGTCGAATATGTAGATTGATTCAATGCTACATGATATTAGGGGTATTCGAAACAAGAATGAAGGATTTGATAACATAATCACTCTTTTCCTTGGTAGTATGTGAGTTGTTGTTTTGGTGGTTGCCATATGTTGAACTATTTGTTAATCCATCTTGAATATAACTGTTGGCAGTGTGTGGTTTTTTAGGATTTTCTAACGTTAATGCAATGTATGTGTTCATCATGTTGTACCATCTACATATATGGTTACCTTTCCTCACCACGTCGTTAGAAATATAGCAACCTTACAACGTCCAAATATGGAGCATATGCAATACTTATAAGAAGGTAGTGAACATAAGATCATTCCGGGTTTCATGCCACAGTTACCAAAACACAAGATCCATTTACGCAGCTTCTTGTAAGAAGGTAGTGAACATGGCAATACTTATAAGAAGGTAGTGAACATAAGATCATCGTCAACCATAACATAGCATTCATTCTGAGTTCATACCATATTACACAAAATAGCTATGACTTAACTAAGAATACCCGTGTCAAACACCAACCTAATATTGGTGCCTCGTCCAAAACATAACATCCTTACTGGGTGCATAAACATCCATAAACACAAAATGCATAACTACTTAACATCTATGAATACACATCCACAAACACACATGTTGTCTGGTCCATTTCAAAAAATTGCCATGTTTTCTAGAAATCACTATTACAAGTACTACAAACCCCGTTAATATTAATGCCCCTTCATCGCAATCGGCCCCTAATCGGAATGATATCTTGCATGAGTCTCCATAAAACATGTAGGAAATTTGGAGGGAGATGCAAGCTCCACAGCCTTCGCCCGTCGCCCTGTTTATAAAGATCTGTCATGTCAACCAATTGACCCATATAAAGTTGGTAAGCCGAGCGGACCGTGTACTCTCCATTTTTGCTATAATGCCATAAACATCTATCTTCCCCGTCGCCACCAAAACTGGAATGGATGTTATTAATCTTCGATCCGTCTCTGAACAGAATTGTTCAAGCAAAGGCACGTTCCACTACTGAATTGAATCGAAGAAAAGATCATTAACTGTAGCATTTTCCAAGCTTGGCGTACTGCCGTCTTTGGCCGAAAATTACCATCTTCAAATGGAATCCATCGATCAAACCAAATTTTTATTTGTGAACCGTTACCCACCCTCCATCTAGTCCCTTCGCTAACTAGTTCCAAATAGGACCATATACTCCTCCATACAAAGCTTGGTCTAGGATCTAGCTAGCTCCTTCGATCTGCGGTCCCCTTCCAGGTTGTATTTCACCTTGAAGATGTGGACTAGCAAGGACTCCGACGAGATAATTAAACGCCTAGCTAGTTTGCAAAGGAGACAAGATTGAAGTGATTCTAGAAAATCAAGTTCTCCCACTTCCTTGCGAATAGCAATTTCTTTTCCACTCCATCCACGATATACCCTAGTCCAAAAATATCTTGGAGCCCCACCAAAAGGATTTAATCATTCTCTACGAATGAATAATAATAAGATTTTGTAGGAGGAAGACGTTCATACTGTAGCTTGGTAATGATTGGGCCACTGCTTTGATCAAAACTTCCTTGCCTCCTTTAGATAGTGGCTTACATCTCCATCATTGTAGTCGATTCTAAACTTTCTTCTGGATATCTTGAGAAGTTTCCGATTTCTTTCGCCTTACATTGATAGAGACTCCCAATTATCTACTCGTATCCAATTCAATATGAACCCCAGTGTTGCAAACATGTTGCTTGGTTCCAGAATCCACATCTTTACTAAAAAGTATACCGGATTTGTTGAAGTTTATAAGTTGACCCGATGCCAACGCATATCTGTTGAAGATGCCTCGTAAGTATTGGCCTCGTAAGTATGCGTGCATAAAGATAAGAGAGTCGTCGGCAAATAAAATATGTGACACTGCCCCTCGACACACCTGATATCCGTAAACCCTTCCTGCCAGTGATGCTTATTGAATCAAAGCTGTAAGCCCTTCAGTACATAAAATAAAGGGGAACAGTGAGAGGGGGCATTCCTACCTTAATCCTCTGCCAGGGATAATTGAACAGAAAACACCATTATTAACCGTGACCGAGTATCATACTGATTTCACACAAAGTAAATCCATCGAATCCAAGTCTCTAAAAACCCTATCTTTTGCATAACCTCTTCCAGGTAGCTCCACTCCACTCTGTCATGGACCTTGGAGATATCAATTTTAAGCACCACACTTCCAACCATTTTTTTTGGTTTGGTGGTCATACTATGTATTGATTCGGAAGCAATCAACACGTTGTCAAGGATAGATTGGCCCTGAACAAAAGCTGATTGTTCCTCCCTGATTAAATATGGCATGACACGACGGATGTGGTTGGCGAGTACTTTAGAAAGTATACGATACAACATGCTATATAATGAAATTAGTTGAAGGTCTTTCATAGTGGTTGGATGCGCAACTTAGGGAACAAAATAATACTGGTATCCCTGACCGATGCTGGTACTTCATTCATCTCAAGCCAACCCTGACAATCATTGCTGATAGCCGATCCCACAACATCCCAAAAATCTTGGAAGAAAGTCGGGTTGAAACAGTCTGGTCGTGGGGAGTTGTTGGCTCCCATTGATAACACTACTTCCTTAAATTCCAAGTCCAAAATTTATCAAGCGAGCTATTCATTTTGTGCATTCGTTACTGCTTGTTGGATCTATGCCACAATATCTCTGACAACGCCACCTTGGCTAATAAAGAGATGTATGAAGTATGCCTTTGCTATGTCTCCCATTCGAGTTTAGTCTTTCGACCAAACTCTACCTTCATCGTACAGACCTCTCAGTTTCTTGTGTTTGCTGCAACCATTCACCACTGAGTGAAAGAACTTGGTATTCATATCTCCTCCTTTCATCTAATCTTGTTTGGCCCTCTATCCCCAACGTGCATTTTCCTCCTTTAAAACTTACAGGTAATTCTGACATTCTTTGAGGTCTTCGACACTAGCGACAGTGACATTGGGATGTATGGGGATTAGTTTCTCTCTATGTAATTCAATCAGCTTCCGAAATTATGGACTTCTTTCTTTAGCCCAATGTGCAAGAGTTTTTGAACACCGGTATATTCTCTCCTCTGCTGTGTGGTTCACTCCAGGATTCCATGCAGCTTGAATCATTAGTCTCAGTTCCTGTTTCTATCACCAACTATTCTCGAATCTGAATCTCCAAACAAACGGGTCTTGGATTGGGTGGTCTATCATCAACAATAGCGGCGAGTGATGTGATCTCTATGCGACTGTATTCAAAAGCAAAATCATATTAAATTGCACCAAGAACTCATCATTGACCAAAGTTTTTTCACACTTCACCTCTACGAAATTCAGAAGGCTGTGCCATTTTGACCAAGTATAAGGATGACCCTTCAACGGTAGCTCTGTGAGTTTGCAGTCTGAGATTGCACGTTGGAATCTTGCGAATAATTTTGGAGGATGCAGATGAATTCCCCTCTTGTTTGCTGGCACGAGCATATCATTAAAGTCTCTAATGCAACACCAAGGCTCCATGATCCCCGATGCCAACGAATGCAGTAAATTCCATGATTCATGGCGATGTGAGCATCGTGGGTAATCGTAGAAACCTATTAGCATGATCGATAGGCCCGCAGCCCCTTCAATGCAAAACATCACCAAGTTCTGATTGTAATTAATTAGAGTGCTTGAGGAGCCGAATCTCCAAAGCATATCAATACCTCCACTGTGACCGGCGGTTTCTTATCTTTTTTAGATATAGTTGGTTTTTACAATACAAGGAAAAAATTTTCTAGTAGCGGAATTTTAACAAGGGTTTGTATATCCCTGTTAATCCGTAGTCGATTAACAGCGGAACAAAACCGATGTTAAACCTTTAGCGTTTAACAGGGGGTTTTAAAACCCTTATCAAATTAGAGCCAATTAATGGCGGATTAGAGCCAACGTTAAACACAAGTCATTTTGCAGGGGTTATGATAAACAAATTTTCCTCGTCTCAAAATAAATCCAGTTAATGAATTAACTAGAGTCGAACCTCCCTAGGGACTGAATGTCACATCTACTCACAGCTATTAAAAGTGCTAATCGATTAAATATGTTTAGTGGTGTAGGTTCCACGATCTCTAAAACTATCAATTAAACTAAATATGTGAATGACTGAGAAAACAAAGGTTGCAAGACTTTACGAATAATGATGGAGAAACATTAATGGATAAAATTGTTTAGATTTCGAATCCCCCTAAGTTGTCATAGATAGCTTCCAACGGGAAAGATCAAGATGGAAAGCAAGCAAATCTAATCTATGAATAGACCCAAGCTATGAGATCACACTATGAGCCTTTCACGCACCACTAAGTGGGAAAGTCCATTAGCAGACCGTTGAACAACCTGCACATGGAGCCGAAGACAAGTAGTCAGAGAGTCCAAGACCTATGAATTGATGCATCACTATCCTCCACAACGCATGCACCAATGAGTGATCAGGAGAGAATGACCTTAGCATTGCCCTTGATGTCCATTTGCCAAATACCTGTAGGAAACACCAAGCACAAACATACGAACATTCACGAGCTCCAAGACATAGAGGTCAAGGAGGCCTTAATATGTTTGTCTCATTGTCTGCAAGGGCATGGACAACCAATGATATGTAATGGGCCATGTTGGTGGGGACGGGTCCGTACAGGAGAGCCCAAAGCGGCACAGGGGCTGATAGATTCACTCAAGAAGAGAGAATGTATATAGCGGCACAGGGGCCGATAGATTCACTCAAGAAGAGAGAATGCATATGGGTGTCCATTGTGGGGTGTAATTAGATTCGAACCCAGGACCCCTAGGTTATCACAATTAACTCAATTTATGCAAAATAAGTTGTAAACAATTCACTGGCAATCCTTCTCTACTTAGGTCACACCCTTTCTAGTCCGCTAACCTACTACCATCCTAGTATCCCAGTCCGCTCTCGAGTCAAAGAACTGAAACCTATAAGGTGATAAATCAAACAAGAATTACACTCATGGCAGACTAGTCTATTCACTCCCAGATGAGGGTAGCCTAACCTAGTTGATTAATTTTGGTGTTCTAAGATAAACAAGCTTTTTCGAGATGAAAAAAATCTAACAAGATCCTATTCAAGACGTCCAGGCAAGAACAAGAACCTAATCGAAATCAATCATAAACTGAAATACATTAAACTTGCATAAATCAAAATAATCAAAGTATCATTCGTTCATAAGGAATCACCTAGGGTTCATCTAATCTAAGTAAGAAGGAGTTTAGCTACTCATAACCATGAAGAACAAATCGAAATAATAAAAAGATTGAAATCAGATTTACAAGAAGAAATCTCAAAAACCTAATTTCGCTGAGGTACGTCAAAGAAAACTAATTCGCCGATCTTGATAAAATAGTTGCTGATCTGAGATCCTTGAAGTCGAAGCTCTCTTGTCGCTTGAAAGTCTCTATCCTATGTCCCAAATTTCGTCCAAAAGGCTCTCTCCCTCTGAAGAATGAAAGACTGGTCTTTAAATAGGAACATAGTTCCTTGTTGGGCAAGGAGTTTGACTTTTTGCCCCTAAATTGTTGACCGTCTTGTTGATATGTTGTCGACAGTTTTAGACCCAAATAAAATTTCTTCAAAGTTGGAGTAACTCGAACTAGCTTTTCAATGTCGTGGACCTTGCATCAATCAGACTTCTGAGAAAGGACTTATTTCCAAAATACTAAGTATAGCGCAAAGATTGACATAGCTTCCAGAACGGACTGTCAACCTTTGCGTTATGTCCCTTGTGAAAGATTGCGATATGGGCATAGCGCAATTATTGACTGTTTATCCCGCAAATATTGACATAACTTCCTTGACCAAAGTTGTAGGAAATCGAAGGAGCTTTCTAATGTTGTCGGCTTTGCATCAATTAGACTTTTGAGCTAGGAAATATGTCCAAAATACAAAATTGCGACGTTTTCCGACCAAGTCAAGATCCAAACTCTTTGAAGATGTCAAAATACTTCTCATTGTTTGTCCTAGACCAGCCACACACGCCATATCATTCCAATTAATGTCTCGATGTCATAACGTACCTCAAATCTTAAAAAAAACACTCTAAGATGACATCAAATGAACCTCGATCGGGTCCGAGATACTAAATTGAGATAAAAGTTTAAAATGCATAAAACATCCTAAACTTCTACCTAAAGATATGCAATTATGCATAAAATATCACTTAAATGAGGGTGATAAACATGGTAAATCGAATGTCATCAGGTCACAAACCGCTGTTAGACCATGCCAACATGGTGCTTTTCGTTTAGTTGGTCGATTAATAGTGATTTCTCCTAGAGCAGCTGCAAATCGGATAGTATAAATCCGCTTTCTGAGCCGATGTTAAAGGGGGCCCAGTTTAACAACTGTTCCAATCCGTTGTTAAACGAAATTTACCAGTGGAACGAAAAAAAACGTTATTAAACGGCTTAGGATTGCTTCGTTTAATAGCGAATCTCAAACCTCTCTTAAACCGTTTGGTAAGGGTTTAGACTGCCGTTAAAAGGATAACATCAAAAGAACAATATGTTGATTCAGAGCGGAAGCTACTCGAAGAGCATTGTCGGGAAGTAGAAGAGAAAGAGAAGCACATAAGTAGCATCGCTGCTGATTTTCCGCGGACTCCTACATGTGTAGAGAGCTCTATTCAAGAAGGTAATGGCAGAAATCTACAGTCTCTTTTGAATGAACACTTCAAGAGACATAATATAGTTTTGAGTAAAGTTTAGACTATCCTGCTGAAGTCACATGATCCAGCAAAGCCAGTGCTACATGGGATTTAACCGACAGGGGAAAAGTGGGGAGTATGAATTGAATGTTGTTAGGAAGAGTTGCATAATTTTGTTAGAACTTCTGTGTAGAATCTCGCCACAGATAAAACCTCAAGTATCTAAAGAAGCAATGGGACTTGCTGGAGTTTGGAAGTCAGAAATCGGAACAGCAGCTAGTAACTCTTTGCAGGTGTTGGTATAAGTGAAACTTGTATCTACATTCAGACTACCTTTTGCTTTGCAAGCTTCTGGATTCCATCGTCGTCGTAAAGATGTCAACTCAAATATGAAATTTGATGTGAAAGAAGAGTGAGAGGCACTCGCCTTTGCCGAAAACTTGGTTGGTAAGCTTCACATTTCTCTCTTTACTCTTGAAATTGTTGATTGAATGTCGGTCTCTCCATAATGTGTTATATTTTTCATGCACGGACTTGCAATTTTTCCTAAATACATGTTGCTTTAAGCTTTCATAGTTTTGACAAGAAAGTTGAATAGTGTTTTGCTTAACTTCTCCATTTGTTTCAGGTTTCTATATCTTTCCTCCAATTGTAACAGTTGATCAATTTGAGAGCCCCATTCATCAGTCATCTGGAGAGATTATGTCTATTACTTATGAGGGTGGTTTTCCACAACAACTTCTTCCAGATGATCGGGCACCATCTCAATCACCATCGGGTGTGCTTACTACAGCCCTTCGACACTCAAACGACCCAGCAAATATGATCTTTCGCTTCATACAAAATTCGCTTGTGCAGAACGGAAGCAGCAACATGAAACCATATGATAGAAGTGTCTCGCTGGTTCTTCTACTGCAGCAGTTGATGAGTGTCTCGAAAGTGGTAGTAAGTCCTCATCTAAAAGAAGCAGCAAGAAATCTGACGGTTACTTGGAGAGCAAGTTTAAGGCAGGAGACAACGGACATTTTGGCGTTTCTTGTGTTTCTTGCCACATATGATCTAGCTGCTCGTTCTGAAGAAAATGACCTACTTAAACTCGCTGAGAAAATTACTCAACATGCAAAGGCTCCTAAGTTATGGTCTGATCTTGGTCTTAAAGGGAAGGTACCCCGTAAGTTTTCTTTCAGCATTTCCTTATGGCCTTTTGAAGACTCTCTATCCAGTCCATCTCTCAATATGCCATTGTTTGAACTTTTGTGTATAGGTCTTATTCTATGTCTGATAAGGAAAGATATGTACACTGAGGCTGTTAGTTTCAGTTGTGCATTTCGGTTAGTTGATGATTACCCTCTTCTTATTGAAAATCTTGAAGAAATAGAGGACATTCGAGCGTGGGAGACTCTTACTTGAGTCACACGTAATACCTTCTCCTCACAGAACAATTTCCCTTTATCTTCAACAATCACAATATATATTAGGTATTTTAAGCAATAATATTTTGACACATCAGCTTTTTCAAGAAATCCTTTTCTCCCCATGATTTTAGCTAAACCACCAATCACTTTTCACCTAACTAATCCAAAAAAAACTCCCCACTCACCCTATTAACTCTCGTCCACAAATAAAAATCAAATTTTAATTATATTTTCCCTCTAATATGCATAATAAACATCTAAAACTAGCTCAAGGTGAATAAAATTTGAACATATTCATTATCAGGCTCAGCAATGGTTTCAAATTTGGATAGTTTATATTCATTTTTTATTTGTTATAATTTCTGATTTGGGCAGTATATGTTCCATATAATTTTTTAGATAACAAATGTCATAACGTACACATATTTATCGGTTTTTGGATGGTTTTCGATTATAAACGTAATCATAATTTTTTAAAATTTTAAAGCGAAAAATCAAGAAACCATATCACATTCAAACAATTAAACATTATAAATCACTAATAGAACAATATCAAATTGTATAACGCAACCATTTGATTATTTCATATAACTCAAATATTTGATTAAAAACTTAGTTCACTGGTTTTGGTTTGGTTCGAATACTTTAATATCCATACCCGCATATCACAATTTCGTATTTACCCATACCCTAAAAGTATCTGATCGACTCGAATTTTACAATGTTGGACAGTTATGATTGCCACTTATTCATTATATTAAAAAAAAGTCGGTATAAATACACTTTTAAGTAATAAAATTCCTGTAATAACTAAATATATATTTTTCTGATAAAAAATGTGTACTTTTAGTATAACCACTTATATAATAACGAGTTTAAATATAAAAGAAAGGTAAACAAAAACACCAAATATAACGTCTCAAAATATTTTTGTATAATTTTACTAATTAGCCCACCTTTAAAATATACTTTTCTATGTTACTGATTACATTTTGATAAATTATAATTTGCGAATGTTGGGAATGATCTAAATAGTTGATATCTATCATCCATTCAATGTAGTTTTGAGTATGGATTATAAAAAATGTAATTTTGCGTATGAGTAATAATCATCATAATAGAATTTCAAGCTCATAAGCGTTAGAAAAAGTAATACTTGATGATCATGTAGTTTCGGGCATTGGGTTATGCAAGTTCCCATGTTCAATCAAATTGATTAAGCATATTAATTTTTTTATATAAATTTATCAAGTCTAAATGTTACATCAACTAAATGTTTAGTTTTTTATTTTAAATATAATACGTCATAGTTGTTGGAGAGTTGAAAATTAGAGATTGACAAAAAAGTAACAAGATCATCGATATTAACCAGTGACTATGTGAAATCAAGTTTATTTATTGTAATATTTTTTTGCATATATTGAGAAGACTTCAACTTTTAATGCATGCATCTTTATCCTTACCTTTATAATCCAATGATAGTTGTGACCTATAGAAAATTATACCCTATTGAGATCCATTTATGGATTCTATGAAATAAAATTTAGCAAAATCCATATTGCTTTGTTTTTTTACAAAATAATTGTCTATTGCACCAATAACAACATACATATTCATCATATCAATTTTGTACAACTTACATCGCCTTCCTCTTTTTCTTTTAAGATTGAATTGTCATTATACCAATTACAACTTCAATTTTAGGTTCAACTACTAAAATTTATTTATTAATCATTTAAATTCGACAATATCAATTGAAAAAGCATATATATACATCCCTATGTTATAAGTTATAACTATAATTCATATATTGATTTAAAAATTAAAATATCATAATTATACGAAAATCAATACAAATTTATGTTTAATAATTAAATCAACATGAAAACGTAAAAATAAAAAACATTGACATAATTTTATTTTAATTATATAACTAGACCCTTCCAACGGGCAGGCACAACACTAGTAAATATTAATTATTTTCTTCACTTTAGCATAATTGTTTTTTTGAACTTCAACCTAGGGACAAAGCTAATTTCAAGAGGTAGGGGGGGGGGGGGGGTGCGGGGGGCAAGGCCCCTACAGGTGTCAGCTGTAGTGTATTGGTGAGAGTAATAATATTTAAGATGCAGGTTGAGGGTTCAAACTTGAGTGCTGACATTTTACTAAAATTTTATTTATTTCCTTCAATGTTTAAAACTTACAATTCAAAAACCCACCATCTATCTCCTTCCATACAAAAATTAACGTTTTATTATAGATTTTTGAATGAGTTCTATGTTATAAAACTAAACTCAAAGAAAGACAAGAACAAGAGAAAATATGGAGAGGGAGAGAGTTTCTTATTGATGTGTAGATATGATACAATGTAGAGTCCTATTTATAGGCTCATGAAACCATAACCTATACATTCTAATATTAATACAATTAAGAGAGTAATATAATACATGATCAATGCAATGAGAGTTACACAATGAGCATTCAACTACATTTATATAAAATATTCATAACACTCCCCCTTGAATGTCCATTGGGTAAAAATTAGACATCATTATCGAATACACTATTTGATGCTGCCTCGTTAAAAACCTTACCAGGAAAACCCATTGGGAAAAACCATGGTTAAGAGAAAAAGAGTGCAGTGTGTATCGCCTCCCCCTGATGATAACATCGTTCCCCCTCATTATGATATCAATTGAGATTCTTCATGTCTCGAACTGTCATTGTTAGGACTAGCTTCTCCAAAGTTGATGTATGGAGAGTCTTGGTGATTAAATCAACCAAGTCATCGCTTGAGGGCACTTGTAGTGCGAATATTTCAACTCATTGGAGTTTGTGCATATAATGTATGCATCAATATGATCAATGGTCATCCATAATCAATATTTACAAAACACTCCCCTTGGATGACCATTAGATGGGAATATGCCTCATTAAAACCTTACTAGGAAAACCCTATGGGATAAAAACTTAGTGAAGGAAAAAGAGTACATAATCATCACATCACGTTGCAACATTTTCTTGCAACTCAAGGATATATGCAAAATAAATATCATGCATGATTTATAAAATCATCTCGTGAAATGGTGGTGTAGCTTTATAAGTTGGTTTCACAGCCCACCAAGTGATAAAATTACCACATAAGACCAATTTATGGTCAACCAACACAAATATGACCAAGATTATTACTACAAAACCGAATAGTTCTTGTGTCTGAATAAAGGTCGATTAAAATGGACATAGAGTCACATGGTGATCTTAATACCATCCATGCATTGATAGCCATGTCATATCCATATAACTTTTTGTTGGATATAATTAGTATATCATTAATGATATACGAAAATCATGTTCGAGAGAGATGCACAATTGGCAACTTAGTGGTAATCTTCCACATCTTTCATCTTGAACTCTATAGCTAATCAATAGTTGATTGCTTTGAGAAACTCTTTACGAGCTCAATAAAGTGTATGTCATCTATGTAACAAAAGATGATCACATCCAATTATGTCAAAATAAAAGAGACACATTTTAAAATATAAAATTAAATTAAGAAAATTTTGGTAAGAATTTTGAAACCATAAAATATGACGAAGATGATTTTTCAAAAAAAATCAACTTGAAATGAAGAAGAAATTATATGCATAAAGAGAAATGTATGATATGCTAAATGTACCATGTATCTCAATCTTTCAATTCATATGACGTCAATTGGATATAATTGAATATCGTTCACGCGAACTTGAATTATTTGCTTATAGCAAAATAAATCCTCAAGGGAATTTCATATACACATGTGTATTCTAATTATGAAAACCATACATATAGGTTGCAAGGACATCCATTAGGGGCAAACTCTTTCCCTTCACAAATTGCCGACTAATCGAATAATAAAAAGTAGTTGCATCCACCACATGAGAATATATTTTCTCATAATCAAAATGTTATAGGTTTGTTGTACAAAACCTTTCAAAAATGAGATGTTTCATAACTTCTCATACTCATACTTTACATCTCAATGTATAAAGACTTGATGTCTTAAAACTTTTCATTTCTCTTGGGAATTTGAATTTGCCTCAAATTGAAAATTTTAGCCAATCATTTCTATCTGTGCATGCATTTTGGCTAATGATCCTCATTTTCAACTATCATATTTAGCGTTGCACTATACGCAAATATTTCGTCGACGTTGACTTTATTGGGGTTCCAATATTTTCCATCCAAGATATAGATAATTGAGATATATATTGATATCTTTCAGGTACTCGATACTCTTCTTGAGCACATTATTTGTTTCTCTTGGTGGCTTTGTTTAAATAATCTTAACCTCAATTTGACCATCTTGATATATAGCTCCATTCCACTTTTGAGGATTTTTTCTTTGGAACCGAATGGTCTATCACGCCTTTGCGGGTTTTAGACTCATTTGTGATGTCAGATTGCCCAATATTGGCATTATTGTTATTGGAGCATTTTGAGTTGGCACATGAAAACTTTACTCTCGTTGGGTCGGAAAGTGTCCGCGTATAATGAATTATATATTTTTGAACTTCACGTTCATATTGTTTAGTGCGAGGATCAAAATGATATGATGATTATTCATCGAATCTCTCGTGCCAACCTTTGATTTTCTCCACATAATGTTGAGAATTATGATTATATGACCGATAAACCTCCAAACGAGTCATCAAAATTTCCTGACAACGATGTAAATATTTTACCATCGATGAACTCGTAATCAACATAATTTCCAAATCTTCATTGAGATTTCATCCTAATAAATTGTGGTGGAGCAATTTAGATGTGTATATCACATCCATGTATCCATAGATGGGAAGTATAAGGTTTTGACCCAAAAACCACATATAATGGAGGAATTCATAATAATTTCTTGGCGTAATGCGAATTTGTGTTGTTCATGTAAATGACATGTTCACAATAATATAAATGGAAGATGTTCGTCTTAATGACACATATTCGTTATTGGATAATCATGAAAATATGCTCATAACCAAACTAGTTGAGCTAGTAATCTTGCAAGCTCTTGATTTCTAGATACATGTGACCATCTAGTTGATGCATCAATTAAGATAATTGGTCAATATGTCAGGTGTATGGATCCATAAATATCACCCTTGCTTTTTACGTATAAGAGAAATGATCTTACTTTAGTTGATGATTATCCAACAATCTACTCTATTTGAGAATAAGCAACCCAAAATGAGTTATGTTGTGTTGGAGATTTACCCAACAATGGGTAACGGAAAGGTCAAAATGCTTTCCTAGAAACGAAACCTTGTTGACGCAACGTAAAACCGTTCGTGTTCCCAGGAAGTAGGGGAGTCACAAGGACTACTTAAATCCCTATAACCTTAGGAATCATTTCTTTAGAATACCCAAGTTGAGACCATCATGCACAACAATCTTCAATAGAACATACACTTTAGATCATCGAATCATCGAAATTGACCATAGAGGTACTTATCGATTCGCATCATTATTGAACCGGGATGGTCTCACCGGTTATGCCAAATAATAGTTGTCAGGACGAGTAAACTTATAGTTTACATATATATATATATATATATATATATATATATATATGTATCTCAATCACAATAACATGTTGATGAATCGGGAGCATTATTACTCCCCCTTGTGATCATCAATTTATTGGAATAAGAATCTTGTTCATTGGTAAACAATATAAAATCTCTTCTAGAGGTTGAGATTAATTTTTCCCTACTCGACATGTGATACACTATTGATGAGATTTTTATATCCAAGTATTACGTTGATTCTCATAAGAACAATACTCATGTTGAGGAGAATGTTGGATGGTGCAAATCATAAACAAAGATACTTCATCAACCATCAATTCACCAATTAAGGGATCAACCGTTCTAAAAAAAATACAATCACCATTGTTATGCCCATCCGAATTAAACGGTTCCTTATGTGAACAATGATAATATGTTGTCACTTATGCTTTCGAGAACAATGTAACAAATTAAATGTGTCTTTGCACAATCACTTTGAGTGCTAAATTAACATCATTTTGATATGATCATCAAAATAAAATTGATGGTTGTATCACCTTTCATGTCACTAGAATTTTTCAACATGAATATCAACTTAATCTTTCCACATCTCTATCACCAACGAGATGACCAATTTCCCATCAAACTCGAGAAGCTGTGTGAATTTCATCATATAATTATTCGAGATTTTGTTCAACTATTGGTTGAAAAATACTTTCTTTGGTACTATATGCCCATCAAATCCACATTGATTTCCGTATATGAAATAGTAATCATGTATTATGACATTTTCATCGGAAAATAATATGATATAAGTGTATGCACTTCGAGAAATATGATAGTGTCATATGGGATTTTCTCATCACAATAAATTTGGATGGACTATGACCTTTGAAAGATTAGGTCTTTCTCTTCCACGATAGTGTATTGTTCACTCGTGAGAATATGTATTGTCACCTCATTGACATATGATTACAATCACTCATTTCATGAAGTGATAATTTTTCTAATTGATGATCAACATTAAGATATCCATTTTTCTGAAAATATGAATCTCTTGGAATATTCAATCACCTCAAGCTATCGTGAGTACAACCATTCACTTCAAAGGTTGGTATCCCGTCTTTTGGTACTCATTTTCCAGCCTTTCATTAAGATGATGGCGAGTGAAGAGGAAAGCTTTAGCTTAATCTTGATGAATAATTCGTGTCCGAAACATCATTGTTGATGATTTCACCAAGATCCTTATAAATTGATTTGAGCTTCCAATACCATGAAGAATAACTCTTGCCCGAAACATCAAAGGTAGTGAACTCAAATTTAAAATGTTGAATGTATTAGAAAGATAAATAAATTTAAAATCAATCATATCATAAACTGAAATAATAAATTCATATCAAGAATCAAGAAGGAGACAATAAGATAGAAATTAACATGACAATAAATACATTAAATAATAAATTCAGGTTTTTCCTTCATGAATATGGAAATGACATATATTTTCCCGGATGACCATTAAAATAAAAATTAATAAAATAAATAACCGTTAAACAAAATGAAACAAAGTGAAAGAAAAATGAAAGGATTATAACCAATTAATTGTGGAAATCAAATGATAGAAACAACATGATCAACAATAAGAAAACAATACGGTGTACCAAGCAATAGCGCAATCTAGGTGTACGGAATTCTGAATAAATAATATACTCATTATGTTTAAATCCAAACAGTACAAACATTATGCCAACCTAATGAAACGAGAAGCCAATATGAATTTTTTATTAAAAATAAAACACGCAAACCACTTTAACGGCAAAAAAAAGAGATCCATGAGATCAAACAAATGAAGTTTATATGGCATAATAATCAGAGTAGAGGCACTAAGAAAGATTTATGAATTTTTTTTTAATTAAAATAAATTGAAATGATAGCTATAAAGCTAAAAGTAATAATAGCAAGATAATGATAATTAAAAAAAAATGTAAATATAATAATCAATTAAAAGGTGCCTAAATTACTGTCAATCTTTTTATTAAATTGTGTTTAAATATAATAGAGATAGCAACGCCTAAAAATAATAATAATGTAATGAATGAGAATTATATAAACAATACACTAATGATAATAATAAATAAGCAAATAAAATCACGGAAAAACACTGAATAGTCATGTCCGAATAAATGATAAAACAAAGACAATGACTATAAACCATTAAACGTAAGGTCATAGCCTTTAGAGGCATAATAGATTACTTTGACCTATAAAAACGTTTGGTGGCAATCATCAACAAAAATCAATTTTGAAAACAATATCAAATTTACATAGAAAGGAAAAAGGCTACCATTTTCTATATGATTGAATATAGAAATGGATTCCTTTCTTTAGATTTAGTTTTTAAAAAACGATACTATAAGAAAATTAAGAAATGAAAACAAACAAGATAGAAAAATAAAAATAATAACTTTGGAAAGCAAGATATAGCTAATAGCAACCTTCGTGAAACTTCGAGAAGATAACTACAAAGATTCGTGCTGATAACGTGTTATAAAACTAAACTCAAAGAAAGACAAGAACAAGAGAAAATATGGAGAGTGAGAGAGTTTCTTATTGATGTGTAGATATGATACAATGTAGAGTCCTATTTATAGGCTCATGAAACCATAACCTATACATTCTAATATTAATACAATTAAGAGAGTAATATAATACATGATCAATGCAATGGGAGTTACACAATGAACATTCAACTATATTTATATAAAATATTCATAACATTCTATTAATTTTTAATTTTTTTTCTCTTCTTTTTATGGAACCCGCCAGTTATATGCTAAATTTCTAATACCCCAACCCCATTATAAATAAAAGAAAGAGAAACATTAATTCTAATATCTAATTCGTAACACTAATATATTAAGTTAATTAAGTACTCCAATTTTCGACGGTGATATCTGTTTTTGTCTTTATTGTATATGAGTTTAGATGTAATTTTAATTGATTTTACGATGTTAAAAATGTCGTATGCCATAAAAATAATATTATTAAAACATTATTTACATTCGTTTTTTGGTCCTCAAAATACAAACATCCTGACTTCGTTTCTGCTTCAACTCATACTTCTAAACTTCTAACCAATAATACATCTCAAAATTATTTCAACTTATTTTATTAATTAATATTCCGATCACCCTCACTGATAACAAAAAATCCCCCAACTTCTTTTCCACAAAACATGCGCTCTGCTTCTGTGTTTTGGTTTAAAAGTTTATTTTACTACCCTTTTTTTGTTCAAAACCCACGTCACGTCCTCTCTCCCTCTCCTGCTGTTCTTATTATTCTATTCCCAAACCAAAAACTACCACTTTTATTTTCTCTTTCTTTCATTTTCAATAAGAACTGAAGATGACCAGTTTGCAACAAAAAATAAGAAGAAATACAATTTTACTTTTCTTTACCACTCATGACTCATTAATCATATTTTCAGAAAACATCAACTTTGTTCACAAACAACCTATTATTCTCTACTATATTATATTATATTATATTATATTGAATACTTCCACTATTAGAATCTGGTCTCGATCGCCTGTTAGCGAGATTAAATTTCATCAGTCTATTTTCTTTTATTTTCTTTTTTTATAATTATTTAAAATTAAATTTATGATTGCTTACCCATCATAAATCCAATTAATATGAGATCCTTTAAACTTTTTTTTTCTGTTTTGATATCCGAGCCTTATAAATTGATCTATGAACACACTAACTTTAAGATTGCACTTACCAATGACGGATTTTTTGTGTTTGCAAATATTTGAACTTTAACGTTACCACCATCTCCATATTTTTAAATTTAATATTGACAGATCATGCTAACCAATTCTATTTAATTCATCATCAACCTTTTAATAAAATGTTAAAACTACTAAATTAGATAATTAATAGAGCTTAATTGCTTGACAATTCACCATAACTAATATAATTGTTCCTCTTCTTCCTCCGGGGCCGATTCAGAACCACCTGGCGCAAACCAATCTTCAACCTCTGGTTCAGATAAAGAGTACTCTTCTTCCGCCACCTTATTGATGTCGCCATTACGAGGTACGGTGAAAAAAAATAAGACCGTCACTATTGAATGGCGATGGCAATACATACACCGTCGCCATTCAAGAGCAACACATTAATCTCCATCGTCGCCATTAGATGGCAACGAACACAGTTGCCATTGAACGGGGAAAGTGTATACATAGTTGTCGCCATTTCAATGGTGATAGTGGTAGTTTTTTAATTTGAATTTATTTAAATTAATAATATTAATTATTGAAATTAATTGTTGTAATTATATAATTTGTTATCCAAATTCATGTAAATTAATTAGTAAATTATTGAAATTAATAATATTAATTATTGAAATACATTCTTGTAATTATATAACTTGTTATTTGAATGTATGTAACTTAATTAGTAATTTATTGAAATTAATAATATTAATTATTCAAATTAATTGTTTTAATTATATAATTTATTATTCAAATTTATGTTACTTAATTAGTAATTTATTGAAATTAATGATATTAATTATTGAAATTAATTGTTGTAATTATATAATTTGTTATTTGAATTTATGTAACTTAATTAGTAATTTATTGATATTAATAATATTAATTATTGAAATTCATACATGTAATTATATGATTTGTTGAAACTAATTTATTGAATGTGGCTCACTATTTCAGTTACGAATCGGTTGAATTATTGTTCGTGGTCTTGAATAAGCGCAGTGATGAGCCATACGGTAAATCCTCGTTCTTGTACAAAATAAATTGTTTTGGATCGTAGGGTTAATGTTTCACATTTAGTGAATATAGTACACAAACTGATAGTTTTTGTTATACCATGTCTAGAGAGGTTCTAGTGATGATGATGATGTTGTTGAAGGACGCATGGATTATGGTTTGTTATTTCGTAACCGGTTTGTTGCACGACACAGAAAATGATACGAGTTATGTAGCGAAGGACATTCCTTTACGCTTAGGGTTTCAGTTGACTAAAGGGTCACATAAGAAGAACCCCCGTCAAGAAGAACAACATTTGTACTTGTATTGCTCGCATAGTGGTAGGCCCAAATCACAGTCTACTAGATATTCAGAGAGTTCATGCACGACTATAACATCGTACTCGGGGTGTACGTTCATGGTGTGTGTGCGGCCTAAGTGTGTTGATGATGGGTGGAATGGAGGATTGACATTGTCAAAGATGATGTAAAATGTGGGATTCTTAGGTCATTCCACAACAAAAAGTTCAAGTGTTGGCGTGAAGGAACACAATAACGAAATCAGCTAACAGACGAAATGAAAGACCACATTAGACAGTGGGAGGAAAACCCCAATGCCCCCAAGAAAGATGCAGAGCATACTCAACAATGAGTATGGAAGTATGATCAATATGAAAATGATCTATAATGAGACGGAAAAGATAAGACGGTTGAGGTTGGGCGGCATGAACCTCATGAAATGGGCATTGACATAAGTAAATTGGGGTACTTTAGCACATACCGTAGGGATACTGAAGACCATGTCACTCATCTCTGCATCTCACATGTGGACTCATATCAGATGTTGCATGCGTAGTATTACGTCGTCTTCATCGGCTCCACGTACAAGACGAACGTGTACACTACAAGAAACCTCCCATTTAACGGCGGATATATAACAGCGGCCAGCTAATCGCTGTAAAACTGAAAGGACATTCAGCATTTAACAGCGGCAGGCCGTTGTTAAAGTAAATAACTTTAACAACGGTTCTGAGACGGCTGCTGTTAAATAAATTCATTTAAAAGTGGCTTTGTATAAACCGCTGTTAAAATAGGACCATGTTTACGTTGTGGTTTCTGTCAAAACATAACATCTAATATTTTATACTAGCCGATGTTAAATTAATATATTTAACAGTGGTTTTTGCCTAAACAGTAATACCATCTTTTTAAGTTTTCATAACCAAAATCTATTTAAAACATTCAGTTTCGAAAAACATCATATTTAGGTCAATGGAGTAGACCGAATGTCCGTACTACACTCATATATACATACTCAAATCGAAGTCGTAACAATACTAATACCTTAATTATATATCTATACATACACATCAACTATCTATATCAAATGACACCTTAATAAGCATGTTCTATAATTCGACAAGTTCATGTAATTAGAAGAACAAATATGAAAAACCGGGATGGGTTATGCTTACACATGTATGTACTATCGTAATAAACAAATCGAAACAGTAATACCATCATTTTAAGTTTTCATAACAAACATCTATTCATAAACATTCAGTTTCATAAAATATAAGATATGATCTCACATGCGGAGTCACTTTGGATGTTGCACGCGTTGTATTACGTCGTCTTCGTTAAAAGACAAACGTGTAAACTACAAGAAACCGCTCATTTAAGGGCGGATATATAACAGCGCCAGCCAACCGCTGTTAAAATGAAAGGACTTCCAGTATTTAAAAGCGGCTGGCCGCTGTTAAAGTAAATACTTTAACAACGGTTCTGAGATGGCCGGTTTTAAATTAATTTATTGAACAACGGTCTTGTATAAACCGCTGTCAAATTAGGACCATATTTATGTTGTCGTTTCTGTCAACATATAACATCTAATATTTTTTATACTAGCCGATGTTAAATTAATATATTTAATAGCGGCTCTTGCCTAACCGCTGTAAAATAGCCATATTTCGAACCACTAATTCGACATATAAATAGGTAAAAAAATCATTGGAGTTACTATAATGAACCATATATAACTATTGTAATGCCAATTCAACCATATTTATGTCAATGGAGTAGAGCGAATGTCCGTACTACACTCATATATACATACTCTAATCGAAGTCGTAACAACACTAATACCTTCATCATATATGTATACATACACATCCACTATCCATATCAAATGACTTCGTAATAAGCATGTTTTATAATTCGACAAGTTCATGTAATTAGAAGAACGAATATGAAAAATCGAGATGATTTATCCTTGCACATGTATGTACTATAGTAATAAACAAATCGAAACAATATTACCATCTTTTTAAGTTTGATAACCAATATCTATTTATAAACATTCAGCTTCGAAAAACATCATATATGATCTCACATGCGGAGTCACTTTGGATGTTGCACGCGTGGTATTACGTCGTCTTCCTCGACTCCACGTAAAAGATAAACGTGTACACTACAAGAAACCGCTCATTTAACGGCGGATATATAACAGCGGCCAGCAAACCGCTGTTAAAATGAAAGGACATTCAGCATTTAACAGCGGCTTAACTTTAACAGCGGTTCTAAGATGACCGCTTTTAAATTAATTTATTGAAAAACGGTCTAGTATAAACCGCTGTTAAATTAGGACCATATTTATGTTGTCGTTTTTGTCAAAATATAACATCTAATATTTTATAGTAGCGGATGTTAAATTAATATATTTAACCGCGGTTTTTGTTTAACCGGTGTAGAATAGCCATATCTCCAACCACTAATTTGACGTATAAAAAGGTATAGAACTCATTGGAATTACCATAACTAACCACATATAATTGTTGTAATGCCAATTCAAACATATTTTGGTCAATGGAATATATCAAATCTCCATACTACACTCATATATGCGTACTCAAATCGAAGATGTAACAACACTAATACCTTGATCATATATGTATACATACACATCCACTATCTATATCAAATGACTCTGTAATAAGCATATTCTATAATTCGACAAGTTCATGTAATTAGAAGAACGAATATGAAAAGCGGGATAAGTTATCCTTGCACATGTATGTACTATCGTAATAAACAAATGGAAACACTAATACCATCTTTTTAAGTTTTGATAACCAAAATCTATCTATAAACATTCAGTTTTGAAAAACATCAGGTACGATCTCACATGCAGAGTCACTTTAGATGTTGCACGCATGGTATTACGTCGTCTTCATCAACTCTACGTAGAAGAAAAACGTGTACACTATAAAAAACCGCTCATTTAACGGCAGCCAACCAACCACTGTTAAAAAGAAATTACATTCAGCATTTCACAGCGGCTCTGAGATGGCCGCTGTTAAATTAGCTCATTTAACAGCGGCCTTGTATAAACCGCTGTTAAATTAGGACCATATTTACGTTGTCGTTTCTTTCAACACATAACATCTGATATTTATACCAGCCGATGTTAAATTAATAGATTTAACAGCGATTTTTGCCTAACCGGTGTAAAATAGTCATATTTCGAACCACTAATTCGATGTATAAATAGGTATAAAACTCATTGGAGTTACTATAACTAACCATATATAACTATTGTAATTTCAATTCAACCATATTTAGGGCAGTGGATTAGACCAAATGTCCGTACTACACTCATATATACATACTCAAATCGAAGTCGTAACGGCACTAATAACTTCATCATATACATAACATCAGCCCTCCCCTTCTCCACAGATCGCAATTTGTTGATAAGGAGAGGAGAAGAAATAGAAACAGAAGCAGCGCGTGGAGTAAAAGAAAAGGAAGAGAAGAAGAAGAAGAAGAAGAAGAGGAAGAAGAAGAAGAAGAAGAAGAAGAAGAAGAAGAAGAAAAAGAAGAAGAAGAAGAAGAAAAGAGGAAGAAGAACGCGACTGTTCCAATAGTTTCCAATCGTCTCCAAGTCTCGATTTCTAAATCTCCAATCTCAATCTCCAACCCCAATAGTTATAAGATTGTGCTTTAAATGTATGTTTTCGAGTTCTTTAGTAATTGCTAATGTTAATTTTAAGATTTAGAACAAGAAACGCTAATTTTTCAATTTGGGGATAAATGTTGGTAATTAGGCATAATTAATGTTACCCTTTCAATTGGTGTATATATGTTGTTAATTTAGGGATAAAGTTATTTATGAGCTATCCTTTTGTTAATTTTGGGAGAGTTTGATTATTGTATATATCACCTAGAATTTAAACTTCTACTTGTGAACTAGAACACCATCTTATACTTGCATTGTATGATATCTCGAACCTACTTGTGTACTAGAACTTTTATATAGCTTTTATACTTGAACATAATATAATGTGAACTAAATTGAACTTATTATGTTTATAACTAGGTTGTAGTCATGGGTAAGTCTTGGATTGGAATGTCCCGTAATACTCCACAGTATGTCACCGGTGTAAAGAACTTTTTAGATTTTGCATTCTCTAATAGTCGGGACAGATTAATAATCCTATGTCCTTGTCTGAAATTTCACTTGGGACGAAGTCCATGATGAAGCAATGCAATGTTTCATCATGCTAGACCTGGCCAAGAAGAGGAGAGAGTATCGAATTGGGGTGTGGAACAAGAAGAAATGTAATATCTATGATGATTTGAAGATCAACAAGTCAAGATGCCCACAAAGGGGTCGACAAACGTGATTGAGATGCATTATTGGATTTGCTAAGTATTGAACTTCTTTCCCGCACCTAGTTTTGATTTGGTAATTGAACATTGTCCAGAAATGTTCTGCCACTAACAAAGAATAGAGCTGCTCAAGGTGTGTACCATACTTCTGGTTCAAAGCCGTTCAACAAATAGAAGAAAGAAATGGTAATAACATTATACTCTTAATTAGTGTATGGTTCTGGATTTTCTTATACTAACTACTAATGTTATCTGTAAAGGAGAGGACATAGGGTGGTCTAGTAGGCAGGGGAGATCTATTTCTCGCCACTCACATGAAGGCTGATGGGAAGTCCTATCCCACGACTGCAATAGAAAAAATTGTGTAAGTGATACTTGATTATTATGATTTGGTGTTGATGTATGATTTACATGACATATATGTAACTATTTATGAAGTTGTTTACTTATTGCTTGCAGAAGGAAGTTAAGGCCTTCATGGATGATCCAGACACTACTCTAGGATTTGATAAATGATGCAGTTGGTCGAAGTGATCCTAGTGGAGAGAAACCAGGTTGAGTGCATGGTCTAGGTCATGGGGCGAATCCAAAGAAAATATGTGACTTAGATTCTGAAATGATTAGGGTGATTTGGAAGTGAATATGATGATGTTATTACCTTGGTTATACTTTGGTAGTGAATATGGTGCCTTGAGTCAATGTTGGTGTAGTTAGTTTGTTAATTTTGCAGATGGAAGAGTATGAGAATAATAATAGGGAACAAATCGGTCTATGTCGAAATTTTACCTATTTTTCTATTTCAGCTCCAGAAGAAACTTAAGAGAAGTGGTGGTGCTTCTTCTTCAGCTCCTTTTACTCCAATACTCAATCCAACATTCTTCAAGTAGTTCACATAAGAGATGTTGAAGTTTGTATCTCGAGATGGAGTTGAACGCCCTCCGGCGCTAAAGGAGATGAGTAAGCTTTCGAAACTCTCAATGTTGATAGTAATAGTTTGGACAATAGTGTTAGAACTCCTACTAGTATGCGACAAGAGAAGAGTGCTGGAAAGAAGAAATTGAACAAGAATCAACACATACCATATGATAAGGAAAAAGAGGAAGAAGAGGAAGCAGCGAATGACGAGAATGCTTCAGAGTAGTGATAGTTATTAGTAGCTAGCTAGTAGTGATGGATTGATGGAATGATGGAATGATTTCTAGTTATTAGCACTTGAATTTTCTTCAATGTTTATATGTTATGGATGATGGAATTATTTCTATTTAATGGTATGAATCTCTTTTTAGTTAAAAATATTTAATTGTGCACAATGAACAGCAAAACAGCGGGCAACGATAATAAGGAACAAGCATAAACTAGAAAATTGGGTTTCTGCATGTTTTTGTGTTTGACATTTAACATCGGCTGTGAACAGGCCGATCGTAAATTTAACAACGACCCTATATGTATCAATTGCTAAATTTAACATCGGTTACAAATTGGGCAGCGGTTAAATTTAATAGCGGCCAGTTCCTAATCCGCTATTAAATGAGGTTTGGTTTAAAGGCGGAAGGTTCTTTCTGCTGTTAAAGTTTTTAGCATTAGTCAATATAACAGCAATACCGCGGCCGCTCTTAAATTATTTACCGACGGCTAAAATCGTCGTTAAACTGTGTTTTAGCCGTCGTTAAATAAGAGGATTCTTGTAGTGGTACAAGAAGGCGGTGATTCCGTTTGTAGGTGTGATGACGGTTAAGAAGAACTTCAACATTGCGCTGGCACTTATGGAAGATGAAAAGAAGGATTCATACGCTTAGGCACTGAGTTAGTTGAAAATGGTTCTTGGTTGTCAAGTGTCGGATACTTTTGTTACTAATAAGGAGAGAGGTTTGGCGGTTGCATTACAAGAGATTTTCCCTTCTTCGGCACATATACTTTATGTTTGGCACATGAAGAGGAACATCGAGGGAAAGGTGACCAAGTTGTATGACAGAGAGACCGATGAGAAGTTTGCCAGTCTGTGGGGACAAGTTCTGAATGCTAGAACTGGTCAAATGTTTTTCACAAAGTGGCACGATTTAGGTGAAGGTTGCTAGAGCCCGAAACTATTTCAATACCTGACATTAGAGTGGCTCCCTTGCAAGCAGAAGTGGGCGTGTTGCTACAATAACCAGGTGTTCCATCTCGACAACACAAGAACAAATAGGATGGAAGTGCCTCATTCCTCCTTTAAGGCTTGGCTACACACCTCAATTAGCTTATGGGCAATTTAATTACTGCTCGAAGATCGCAAACAACGTAGTTCATGTTCGTGTGTGTTACAAACTACTAAGGGGTCGCCTTGCAGATGTGAAGTTCGACGATATATAGAGGAGCACAATTTGTTGAACAAAACACACCTACATCGCTTTTGGGCTATGTTCGACTATACGAACCCCCCCTCCACCGAGCTGAGTGGGAAGATGATGTGGGTGCTGAGTGCAACGTTTGGTGTGAAATTGTTGAGGAAGTCGAGAGTTTAGGAGATGTAGCTATTCGATCCTATACGAGACTCCTCCAGTCCTAGCTACATCCAAAGGCTGAGGGTATCTAGGATCCAAAGACATCTGATGTTCCAAAAGGCAGACCTCCTAGACGGCAAAATGACGGCAAGAACCGTCATGGTGGGAGAAGTTTAAATCTGCGACATCACGTAGTAAGAAAACATATAAGTATTACTTACGATTGAAATTTTCACTCTCCTTCAGGTTTCTTTATCTATATGTTAATTTTTTTGATGAAGCAAGTGGCACCCACCGGTATCCCGTGCACCAAGATTTTTGTACAGAGATTACATCCCCCGAGAGTGTCCGAGACCTATTTAGAGATTGGTTTAACCCCGAGAGCGATGGGAACTATGGATTTTGCATCATAGCACACATAGTTTATGGCAACGACGAAAGGTACCAGGATGTAAGGCAAGAGCTTTAGGACTTTGTGTCAATGAGATGGTATTTTGGGTACCAGCAAGTGTATCACATGACTAGCCAGGACCAAGACGAGGTGAAAAAAAGACAGTTGGGGGAGGTCAATGGAGTGCGACTGATGCCAGATTTTCATGCAGTGTGAGAAGGATGACATAGTGATGCTCGTATTGTGGAATGGTATGAAGTGTACGCAACTGAAATTAAGTTGTTCTTCGATCGTAATGGGCAGAATCCGAACCGCAACAATTCCGGAGATGAGGATGTTATCAATGTTCTAGATTAGAGGGGGATGATTAAACTGTTTGTATAAAGGCTTTGTACTTAATTAGTGAATTTATGTTTCTATCTACTTTTGTGAATTTATGTTTCTAACTATGGATGCAAATATGGATACAATTAAGATATAAATTTTTTTACTAATAATGTAAACCAACCATACAACTACAGAATGTTGATATGGTTGAAATGAATAATAGTTGAGGAATGAAAATGTAATGAAAACATAGAATCTGAAGACATGAAAATATGGAATGAAAACATAATAATGTCCACTACATACAAAAAATGTCAACTAATGGAAAATGTCGCATAACAACGTCCCATAAAAAAGTACTGGTAATGTCAACCGAACATACAGTCCAAGTACAAATCATCGAATGCAAAGTATATAATGAGTGATCGAATACAAACAGCTACGGGGAGTACTCACTCCACAACCCTCGCATGCCGTGAAGGACCTGGTAATACTCTCGAGCATGCTCAACGAATCCGTCCTCCTTGACACCTTATAAGGAGGCCAAACTGGCACCAAAAGCACACATGGCCTGCTCTGGTATCCGCAAAGTAATGAAGAATCAATATCACATCCAGTCTCACAATTGTAAAATGAAAAAAACCAAAAGCAGAAACGATATGAACCAATGGGGCATGTGGCTCGTCTGGTGCGCACGTGGTCGAGGTACCACTACATGTACTCAGCGGACACGTTACTGTATGCTGCTCCTTGCAAACTAGGAGTGCTGATCTTCCAATCAAACAAATGCCAGCTTCAGGATCTCACCACCGGCAAGACGATTGGTGTAGCCACTCAGACTAGAGGACTATATCACCTTCAACCTACGGATAAACACATTTCATCACCTCGTTCTCAGTCATATTAGCCCCCTCCTTACAGATCTCAAGTAGCTGTTAGCCATAATTATCAACCAGAAGAGATCAGTCTCTGGCATTGGCGAATGGGACATCCTGGTGTTGAGAAATTGAAGCTTTTAAGCAGTCATGATCATAACATTGTTCCTGAAACTCTATCTCACTGTTCTATCTGCCACTTTTCTAAACACAAACACCTTCCTTTTCATAGCAGTCAGACTACTGTCACTGCTATTTTTTATCGTATTCATGTTTATATTTGGGGCTCGCTATCAATTGAATCACATGATGGATTTCTATATTTTCTCACTATCGTTGATGACTATTCACGGGGAGTGTGGATTTACTTAATGAAATACAAGTCTGAAACACGAGTTTTGCTGCAATCTTTCTGCAACATGGTGTGTACTCAGTTTAAAACCAAAATCAAGATGATAAGGAGCGATCAGGGCAAAGAATTCCACATGTCTGATTTCTATTCTTAACATGGCATAATCCATCAAATGTCGTGTGTCCAAACACCACAGCAAAATGCAAAAGTAAAACGAAAACACCCACACATTTTAAACGTAGCAAGAGCTCTACAGTTTCAATATGGTATTCCTTTGATATATTGGAGTGATTTTGTGCTCCATTCTGTATATTTGATATATAGAACCCTTTCTTCTGCTATTCAGAACAAGACTCCTTTTGAAATACTCTATAATCAACCTCCAAATCTCACTCACATAAAGGTCTTTGGCTGTTTGGCATATGCTGCTACTCTATCTCATAATTGAGGAAAATTTCACCCTCGAGCTAGACAAAGTGTGCTCCTAGGTATTCCTTCTCATATTAAGGGGTAGAAGTTGCTTGATCTTTCTACATCTAAGATCTATATATCTAGGGATGTAGTTTTCTATGAAAACATCTTTCCTTTTAAGTCTGATAATCTGTCTTCTGTTACACCAATCGAATCAGAAATTCTAGTCTCTCCCACTGTGAACATTGATGTTCCAGTTACCTTGCCTCAGAAATTGCCTACCACCACAAATGATCCTAGTTCTTCTCATCCTTCAGTGTTAGTAGCTCCAGATGTAAATTCACATGTCACTAATCATTCATCCCAGCTGCAGGGTTCTCTTTCTGATAGTGAGGATGAGGAGGAACTTCCATATCCTGAAATTCATCCAGCAGGGGAGGGAAAGCAGTCCGTTCTGCTGGATGTCAGGACCTCTACCAGAGCACAACGTCCACCTATACATTTACAAGACTATCATTTGAATGCCATTGTTACTAAACACTCTCTTGCATATGTGATCTCATATAATGGTCTTTCTGACAAATTTAGAAGCTTTGCCTTGAGTGTTATGGTCCAACAGGAACCAAGGAGTTTCAAAGAAGCCATGAAAGATCCACATTGGAATGTGGCTGTCCAGAATGAACTTGGAGCTCTCAATGAAAACCACACTTGGGATGTTGTTCCATATTTAGAAGATTTTCATTAACTAGGAACAAAGTGGGTATTCAAATTGAAGTTAAAGTCGGATGGAAGTGTAGAAAGGCACAAAGCAAGATTGGTAGCACAGGGTTTTGATCAGATACAGGGTGTTGATTTTGTGGACACCTTCTCACCAGTGGCTAAGATCAATAAAGTGAAAGCTTTGTTGGCAATTGCAGCAGCTCAAGGTTTACACCTGGAACAAATGGATGTGTCTAATGCGTTCTTACATGGAGATCTGAATGAGGAAGTCTATCTGAGGATACCAGCAGGACTGGATGCACCACCAGGTACATGTTTAAAACTTAGAAATTCTCTCTATGGATTAAAGCAAGCTAGAAGACAGTGGTTTGCTAAACTCACAAGTGCTCTATTGCAATATGGCTTTAAACAGACAAGTTCAGATTACTCATTGTTTGTTAAGGAGACTGGACAAACACAGGTTATGTTGTTAGTTTATGTGGATGATATAATACTGGCTGGAAAAGATTTCTCACGAATCAAAGAGGTGAAAGATTACTTACATCAACAGTTCAAAATAAAGGACTTGGGGGAACTTAGATATTTTCTAGGCCTTGAAATTGCTCGTTCAAAGGCTGGTATCGTGATGAATCAGAGGAAATATTGTGTAGAATTGCTTACAGATACAGGATTTTTGGAAGCTAAAGGAAGTAAGAGTCCTATGGAAGTGAATCTAAGACTGAGTGAAAAAGAAGGTGATCCTTTAGAAGATCCATCTGTGTATAGAAATCTGGTGGGAAGACTACATTATCTAACAATCACAAGGCCAGACATAACCTTTGTTGTTCAACAGTTAAGCCAGCTTCAGAATGAACCTTGTAGTGGGCACTTGGAAGCAGCTCATCGTGTGTTAAGGTATTTAAAATCGTCACCAGCACAAGGGCTCATATATAAGTCATCTAATGATCTATGCTTAACTGGTTACTGTGATTCAGATTGGACAGCTTGTCCAGATATCAGAAAGTCCATTTCTAGTTATTGCACCTATCTTGGTGATTCATTGATAACGTGGAGATCTAAAAAGTAGGGAACTGTTTCTAGATCATCCTCTGAAGCTAAGTACAGATCGATAGCACATTTAGTGTGTGAAATGCAGTGGATGTCATAATTGATCAAGGAGTTGGGAATTTAGGTTCCTATGCCTATGGTGGTTTATTGTGATAATAAATCAGCCATTTACATAGCAGAAAATCCAGTGTTTCATGAGAGGACCAAGCATATCGAAATTGATTGTCATGTGACGAGAGAAAGAATCAAGTCAGGGATGATTGCGTTGAAGCATATTGGAACGAATGATCAGCCTGCAGATGTGTTTACTAAGGCACTGCATCGAACTCGTCTTCAGCTGCTGCTGGGCAAGTTTGGAGTATATGATATCTACTCTCCAACTTGTGGGAGGGTATTAAACGCAGCGAAGAACAAACGGAGTTGAAGAGCAGACCGTTAGTCAACGTCAAGTGAAGAAGGAGAAGCGCTTAAATGAAACGACGAGTTTCATCTTCCATTTGTTTTACCTATCGATGTATTAAACAATAACACGTGTTTTACCCGCGTTTATATTTTTATTTTTACTGTTGTTGTTACCGTTGGGTTGGTATAAAACCCAACCAGTTGAATGAATAGAAAATAGTTTTCAGACTCTCAAACTTATCTTCTTCTTCTCTGCATTTTCTCTGCAAAATCGATCGAACCTTCGATCAAATTGTTAGAGCTTGAAGGGAAAGAGAAGGAATTAGGTTGTGTATAAAACAAGGTTAAATTTTTTACTGAGGATCTTCAGGGGAAAGAAAAGGAATTAGGTGTTGTAGAAAGGAGATTGAATGAGATGTGTGAGGAGATTGCTGTGAAAGAGGTGGAATTAGATTTGCTAAATAAGTCTGTTGATGAAAGTTGCAGGAAGCTTAAATTGAGGCAGAAGGAAGTGGAGGAAGTTGTTAAGATGTTTTCGGATTGTAACCGTCAGCTGCAGTTGAAAGATAAGGAGTTGAGTGAGGTTAAAGAATTGATCAAAGACTGTAATGCTAAAGAATGAAAGTCCGAGGATCGAAGGTTGGCTGCGATGGAGAACAGGACTAGGCATTGCTGTGAAGAGCTTGGTATGAAAGAGAAGGAACTAGCAAGTGTCAGAGCTTCGATTAAAGAATGCGTTAAAGAATTGAGTTGGAGGAAGGAGGAGCTCCATAAGGTCAGGAGTCAGGTCGATTCGATTAAACTAATGATTGAGGAATTCAGTGAAGAACTTGAGATAAAGGAGGCGAAGTTGAACGAGGTGATCAAGTCTGTCATGAAGAAACAGAAACAATTAGAGTCAATTAGCGAGGAACTTGAATCAAAGACAAAGAAGCTGGGTCGTGTGAAGGAAGAAATAGAAACATCTGTGAAGAATCTTGAACTTAAAATGGCCAGAGTTGAGCGAGATTCGATCTTCCATTGTAAAGCTTGAAGAAGTGCAATTGTCGATTCAGGCATTGGTTGAGGAACATCTAAGCAAATGCACCATGAAGCTCGAACCGAGAATGGCACAGCTGAACTCGATCCGGAAAAAGTTGCTAGACCGCAACCAAAGACAAACAAGATGTTGATTCCATGAAGCAAAGACTAGAGAAGCATTTTGAGAACATTAAGTTGAAGGAAGAAGAACTGGACTTGAGACAAAAACTACTGGAAGAACGTAATGCTGCAGTTGAAGAGAAAGAGAAGGAGGTAAATAATAACCTTGCTGAAGCTGTTTCGCAGCAGCGAAGTTCTGCTGAAACAAGTGTAGAAAGGTCTATCCAAGGGGGCAATGGTAGGAACCTACAGACTCTATTGAGCCAACATTTCAAAAGCCATGATTTACTTCTGAGTGAAGTTTGGAGTGCCCTGCTGAAGTCACCTGATCCAGCAAGGTTGTTGCTGGATGGCATGGTTGGATTTTATCCACAGGAAAGCGGGAGCAATAGCAACCCAATTCATCCTTCATCCGAAGAAGGAAGCTAACAAACAGCTTCTGCCAGATGAGCCATTACCATTTGAATTATCGCAAACTGAAATTACTAATTGTCTTGAGAACTCACCAGATCCTGCAAAGATGGTCTTTGGTCTGATACGAGATTCGCTTGGGCAGCACGAAAATGGCAGCATCAAACCATGTGATGAAAGTTTCCTTAAGTTTCTGGCTCTTCTGCTGCAACAACTGATGAGTATGCGGCCGTTCGTACTTCCTTGTGTGAGAGAAGAAGTAACTAAGTTTGCGGTTACTTGGAAAGGAAGTTTGCGAATGGAGGCATTAGACATACTAGTATTCCTTTTGTTTCTTGCAGCATACGGGGTTGCTACTCATTTTGAACAACAAGAAGTTGTAAACCTTTCCGGAATGATTGCTCACTACTAAAGGGCTCCTGAGTTATGGCTCGCTCTAGGCCTTTAAGGGAAGGTGCCTGGTACGAATTTTTCAAGTTTTGCTTTTATTTTTCCATCATTACCCTCTTGAGGCTCGCTACCGTCATTTTATAATAGGCCATGCCTTGGATTCAATTTTGTGTATGTGCAGGTCTGGTTAAATGTCTGATGAAGAAAGATATGGACATCGAGGCGGCTAGATTTAGTTGCGCATTTCGCCTAGTTAATGAATACTCTCCGCATCTCATCTTGATCAAGTTTACTTGGCAACAACAACAGCAACCCAACTGGACTTGGCAGGCTGGAGACTTGACTTGTCAATTACAGAGAAACAAGCGAATAAGGACTGATCATATGCAGTAAGGTAGTTAGCTTTTGACAGGAAACAACCTCAATTTTGATATTTTTTGTATATATAACGACCGACAGAGTTTTGAAGCTCGCGGCTAGGCTGAACGGTAATACGACTGCCAGTGTTGATTGGGAATGGATTGGGATAACATAAACATTTAACTTCCTTGCCTCGATCAACAAAAAGTAGCCCCAATAAATACAAAACCATCCACAAGCAAAAAATAATCCCAGAGCCTCGAGTGATCTTACACTGAAATCGGCCGTCGAGTTCCCTGATGGTATTACAAAGCCTTTTAAGTTCATAAGGCAACGTGCTCGTGTCTGGTCGATAATGAGATCCAAATCAAGAAGGAGAACAAAAATTTGCAAGCGAACAATCAAGTTGAAATGAAAGCACTAGGTCTAATAGTGATTGGAACTAAAAGTGGCAATTGATGAAACTTACACTCTAAGTAATCGTCAACATAGACGCCTGTTTGATGTCTAAAATGCCTCTCAAAGGAGAGTTACCCTTACCCTAATTTCCGAAACCGCCTCACCATGATTCGGCCGGCCCCCCCTACCCCTGCTGCTCCCAAGCAAACCACAACCACGCCGTCGCCTCCTTCCACTATGGCTCCCACGCAAATCACAACCATGTCGTCATCTCCTCGCTCTGCTGCTCCCAAGCAAAACAAAATCCCGATCCACGCTCGCAACCACACAATCGTTGCCCCACCCACCACACCCTCCGCAAACATCACTACTTTAGGCAATCCCTCCTCCAACGCCATCATCCAACTCTTCACTGCTTTACAGACAACTTTCTCGGCCACCATGACGACCACTCATTCAGCGGATCCAGCGGCCAATCGCAGGCAACGGAATTCGAGAAAGAGGGTCGGAGCTCACCCTCAACATCAACTGCAAGTCAGCCTTGAGCGACTGCTCTGCCACATTGATGCCCGAGTCCCGGCCACCTGAGGTCCTAGCCTTCCTCGCCGGTAGCCTAATAAGAATTATTTTCATTCAGGTTCGCTAGGTTTAGTTTCTATGAGTCGGATTGATTTGTTTGTCAGTTTTTTTGGTAGTTAGTTTCTTAATTTTATTGTCATTATGGTTTTGATCGCTCGCTAGGTTGGAGAGAAAGGTTTGATGTCACTTACTCGTAAGGACCCACGATCCATGTAGCCTTGTTTGTAAGGTTTGCACCTCCTCCGGGGTCTCTTGTATGCTACTATGTTATTATCCTTCGAAAATACAAGAATGGATGATTGTGTGTAAAAAAAAAACATAGATGTCTGCTCGTGCGATTGCCATTGTTTAAAATTAGAGATTCAGCTTTTCCTTCCTATTTTCGGTAGTTCTAGGGTTTCTCTGAATTCAATTTCGTTCTTGTGCCCTGCTTGCTTAGTTTGCACTTTGTAGAGCAAAACGGCATCGTTGGACGAGATTGTTCCTAATGTATGGTATAAGTTAAAACTGTAAAAGGAAAGGACAAACTTTTGCCCTTGGAATTGGAGTTCTTTTGAATATCCAATGTCGTTTGGTATCCCTCCACAATGACCCACCTTTCCTTTGGTATAGGTGATATTAAATATCAAGGTATTATTGGCAATATCACCGTCTTTGGACTCAATGTTTCAATTTTTTCAGGGGGATCCCTTATCTTCGCTCCTTTTCGCCTCTGAAGGGTTAATGTGTCTATTGCATTGCGCTAATGCATCTGGGGCTCTACATGGGTTACGTATTAATGTTTGGTGTCCCATTATATCGCATCTGATGTTTGCTGATGACACTTTTCTCTTTTTGAGGGTTTCTGATGACGAGATCTCGTCACTCTTAGCTCTCCTTCAGGACTATCATGGTATTAGTGGTCAATGAGTAAACCTTGGAAGTCGACAGTCTTATTTAGTGAAAACACACTGTTAAAGGCTTGTAATCATTACATGTGCTAGCTTGGTGTTGTTTCCTTTTAGTGGACTGATCGGTATTTGGGTCTGCCTTGCATCATTCTACGTTCTAGACATGAGACTATTCAGCTTGTAGAGGAACAAGTATCCCTCCGTCTTTGCATTTAGAAGTGACATTGCCTATTTCCGGCTGGGATTTACACACTCATAAAGTCGGTTGTTTCGGGACTCCCAGTTTATGCCATGTCTTGCTATGAGCTACTAGTAACTTTGGACATGCGTCTGAACAATCTGTTATCACACTTTTGGTGAGGACAAGTGGGTACGACATGAAAGATTCATTGGCTATCATGGTGGCACCTCTGCTTGCCACAAGCTTCAGGAGGATTGGGGTTCCGGAACCTTGCATTGTTTAACCATGCATTGTTGGCTAAACACGGATGGTGTCTTTTGCACAATCCAAACCTTCTCCTCACTAGAGTCCTCAAGGAAAAGTATTTTCCATATACTTCCTTCCTCTCAGCTCTAGGGAGCTTGCACCGTTCTTATGGGTGGCAGAGTTGAGTCCATGGGCGGGGTCTTCTCCGTTCAGGTCTACGGTGGTAGATTGGCTCTGGTCACCTGGTTAATCCCGTTTCGGATAGTTGGTTGCCGGAGGATGAACCGCAGTCCCCTACACTCCATCTCACAAGTATCTATCAAGGGCCCCTACGGTTGCTGAATTCATTTATGGAGGACTTGGAACATATGGCTTCTTGCCCACAGGTTTTCTGACTCCTCGGTTGCCCTAATTCGGACCATCCCTCTTCCTTTGTCCCTCAGGACGACTGCTTAATTTGACACTATGCCCCGTCGGGTATTTACTCGGCTACATCTGGGTATGACCTCGCCGCTTCAACCACCTTGACGTTCGACAACCCTCTAGCATCACCTGTCAGTCCCCAATCTGGCATTCGACGTGGTCTCTAGGAGTTCACCATAAGCTTAGGTTCTTCTTATTTCATGGCTCGCATGGCCCTTAGATATCTCCCAGGGGTGTTGCCGGTAGTCCTCATCCCATGGGTTGATTAGGGAATTTTTTATCTGTGTGTGCTATCTTTTTTGTGGATCTTCTTGTCTCCGCATGTAACCTATCTATGCCAAAAAAAAATTTCAATTCATATCATCTATTTTGCTTCAACGAGGGGTTGACAGGTGGATATCGAGGTGATGTGAAGCTTGTGCTCCAGCTACTATGCATGAACACTCGATAAGTGGCATGTAGTGTAGTCATCGCAGAAGTCTTGGATTTTCGAGCGGCTTGTCCTCACTTGCATCTACAGGTAACTGAGCTGCCCATAAAGTTGCATAAAAGGCTCTTTCATATCTCATATCTCCCAGCGTGTAAAGAGAACTCTCTACTTGGGCTGATAATGATTGTGTTTGTGCTATTTTGATTTCTTCCGTGAGAAAAAACCATTCAATTCCTATCTCTCTTTCAAGTTTCAAGTCTCACCATATCTTTCTCAATTTCTCTTGAGCGTTACTAAACGACGTCTTAGTTTTTGAATTAGATAACACCCTACATTAGATAAAGATTTAAACGTCCATCTCAAACAAACAGACAACTTCAACCCAAAAAACTCACTTCTAGTATGTTTTAGTTGCTCGAAAACGCTCCCGACAAACCACGGGCCAAGATTTTGAGGTATGAAAGCTAAAATATTGGCGGTAAAAAAATAAATTTGGACGGACCAAACCAGATGGACTAATTTCCGAACGGGTGGCCTGACCGGACGGAACAACGGTCCGTCCGGTTTGTTTGGAAGGAAATCGGTTCCGTCTGGGCTGTCTGACCGGACCGAAAATAGTTCCGTCCGGTTTTTTTTTAATTTTATTAAAAACTTAATTAAATCTCTTAATTTTGTTTAGGTCGGTTCGTTAATTTGAAAAACTTGACGTATCGGTTGGATGCACGGGATTTCGTCATGAGTACCACGGGAAGTGTTCAGCCAGTGTCGAGAAAGGCTTAACGAATAGGTTATATGTAGATAAACGATTAATGTAGTTTGTATTTCTGTGTTCATATTCTGTACGGAGTTGATGCCGGTGACAGAATTGATTACTCCGACTGGTACGATGTATACGACACTATCGGTGAAGCGGCGCAAGCTGCAAAACAGATTGCTATAACGCTTAATTCTCATCTAATCAATGGGTCCAACAAAATTAATGATTCAGAAAAGAAGTGTAGGGTATATCTGTATTGCTCACGTGGACCTGTTTGCAAGTCTGAGAGTTCAGATCCGCCGAAACGGGCGACGAAGTCAAAGATGTGTAATTGCCCATTCAGACTTGTCGTGCGGTCAAGGGTGGTAGATTGCGAGTGGATGTTTTTTATTGATGGAGTTGAAGACATAAAAATTCCTAATAAATCGAAGGGGTACCACAATCATCCTTTGATTCTTTTTATTGAAGTCAGCACGGAAAGCAATCCATTATCAGATGAGGCGAAAAATGATATTCGGGATATGATGGCTGTTCACACACAACCGAATAAGATAAGGTATTCTCTGAACAAGAAGTTCAACATTCGTCATAATATGAACCAAATTAACAACGAGTTATACAAGATCAGGAAGGAGAAATTAGATGGTTTGGATCCGATGGAGTGGACTTTGCGTAAAGCTACCGAACTAGGTTATTTTGTTTAGTACTTAAAGGATGATGATAACAATCTTGTTCATCTGTTTCTTAGCCACCCTAAATGTGTCCAGATGGTTATCTCATGGTATTTTGTGATTATGATTTACTCGACTTTTAACACCAACGCCTATAGGAAGCTAGTGATCTAGTTGGTTGGTGTGACTCCGATGCAGAAGAACTTTAGCATCGAGTTCGCATTCTTTGATAATGAAAAAACATAGTCTTATATTTGGGTGTTAGAATGTTTGACTTTAATGCTGGGTGTACGTGTACTTGGTTTTCCATTGCAACACCAACGAGGTTTTCCATATTGGGTGTACCTGTACGAATAGGGTGGAGTCCCAACACTCGTCTCTCAAAACATGGTACAACTCTTCCAATCAAGGACTTGACACACTATTTGACGGATATCATGCATCAATCGAGGGCCAAGTCATAGAAGTGCAATGAGCTATAGATGAATCATGAAGCAAGGTAATTTATTTGTTATTGTTTAGGTAACTAGTTATTTAATCATGTTTAGGTAACTAGTTATTTAATCATGTTTAGGTAAGTATTTATTTATTTGTGTTTAAGTAACTAGTTATTTTTTTGTGTTTAAGTAACTAGTTATTTGTTTGTGTTTAAGTAACTAATTATTTATTCGTCTTTAAGTAACTAGTTATTTGGCTGGCTTAGGCTCATCGTTTCTCGCATAGACGATCGTTTACGTATATGAAAAATGAAGTTAGCCTTTCGGGGATTGGGTTGGTGAATGACGCGTTATCGAAAGAGGACGATTGCGATTGTGTGATCGAAGATACACATGGCCTCCCTTGTACTTATAGACTTGAATTTATGGAGCGCGATGGGCTTGAGTGGAAACCATACCACCTCCACCACTTTTTGCGATCATTGGAATATCGTCTTCCTATAGACAGTGAGAAGTGGGAAGACCATGACGCGACAGACCGCGACATCCTCAGCGGGATGGTACAGACAATTTGTGATAGAGGTGGGTCTGTTGTACGTGCTTTGACTACATTGATGCGTACCCAGTACCAACCAGAATCAGATGATGCGAAAGAGTATAAGAAGTCTGAGGCCCCTAAGGGTAGGCATCGTGCACGTGGCTATGCGCAGGAGCTTATGTATCACATCCATGTGTACTGGAGACGTTGGTATCACAAGGTGTATGGCGGACCGCTAGAAACCGTCCTAGCAAGACTGAGATGGCCATGGAACACACCATGTGACCGACCATGGTGGTTATGGAATCTAGACCTCTTCAGATTTGCCACTAAGCACAACTGGGATTACATCGTGCTCGATATGGTGGGTGTGGTATACCATATGGAGAGACGTTTCTCCCAATGAAAATTGGAGAAACACCAGAGCCGGGAAGGGGGGGGTGTTTGGATGTGTGTGACGGAGTACTTCCAATTCTGCTGGCGAGTAGAATGTGGCATTTTTGGACCGATGACAGTGTGAAAGTAGCTTGGTTGGGCACACTATACCGTCAGGAGAATGCACGTACAAGTTAATGGTTCCAACTCATATATAATGACATTGTACTCTCATTTCTGTAATAACCGCTTAATGTATTTGGGTAATTTACTTTGATGTACTTGAACAATCTAGATATAGTGTTCTAGATTACCATTTCTTAATAAGAAACGATGTTCTCATACATAATGTCAAAGGCAACATAGTCTCGTCCATAACAGCAAATACCAACAAACATAAATACATAAGTCTCAATACATAACATGGATAGAAACGTGAACATAATATAGTCATAACGTCTAGCGGTATGGTCTCTGGTGGCGGAAGTCAACGTACATGTCTACAACACTGCAACACAGCTGCTCGACCGCCTCCAGATACTCAGCATCGGAATCGTACTCCTGTCTCATCGAACCGACAAGGTAGGGATGTATATGGTCCAATACCCTATAAGCTAGCTGTACGTAGGAAAAAGAAAACAATCAATAATTGTGTACATAGCAAAGTCTAACCAAAAGTAATTAAAAACATACTTACCATATCCGTCGACACAAGAGCACGAGCAGGGAGCGGGCAGTTGATGTGCGAGTGGCTGTGGCATCGATATCAGTACATGTATCACAGATCAACATCGATCATGTCATCGACACGTTGAAACAAAGCTTGAAATGGCATTAGTCGGGACTAGTCCTCGTCCCTCCATTGTCTATCGGTAGTGTCAGCCCACTCAACAAGGTATCTGTTAGGCTCAGCTGACCTAATTGCCCTGGCATAAGCAGGGATAAGCCCTAGAATCATCTACGCGTAGCTGGCATTCCTACCTGCAGCGCCTCCAACTAGAAACTTCAAATCCCCGAGATGGATACGGAGAGCCCTAGCTATATCAACCTGCAACTCCTCCCTGGACCGTAGAATGTGAAGTGGATGTCCATGTACAGGGATATGAAGAGTATTCCAAACATCATGAAGTGTGATGGTCACTCTCTGAATGGCATGTGAAACATGTTAGTGTTTGACTGCCACCTCTCAAAGAAAGCGTGGATCAGAGCCTTGTCCAACGTATCGATCATACCAAAACGACCCAAGTGGAGAAGTCCCAAGGTAGACATCATCATCTCAAGTGTGGGTGTCTAAGGCTGAAATCTCATCACATGCCTGAGATGACCCTGACGAGGGTAGAGTCTGAAATCACATATGTTACGGTACTCCGGACCAACCTCACACAAATAATGTGCAATGTGACCCCCAAAACTGGGAATCACACTCGTCGCAATCGGGCCACCATCCTCTATCCCCACATCAAGCTTCTAAGTGCACGAAAGGTTTCCCCCGACCCAGTAGTCTCGACCTCCTCATCTATCGGGACATCCGGTGTACTTGTGGCAGGAACAAAACGAGCATCTCTCCCAACTGTAACCCCAACGCTCGCTGATGCATGGGACGACCCTGTAGAAACCCTAAACGGTGGAGGCGGAAAAGTATTAGACTCATAGCCATCGAGCAACTCCTCATCGTCGTCATCTGACATAAATCTCCGTTTTGAAGTCAGAAGGGGGTGGGGGGGGGGGGGGGGGGGGGGGGGAGTCTAACGGGCCTATCGGGGGATGGAGGTCTCACGCCTCTCCAAGCCTATTAATAGTTCCCATTGAGTTGCCGTTCCCTCGCATTTTTTGAATTCCATCAGTCTCTTCTCCTATAGGGTAAGCCGAATCAGTGATATGCTGCTTACCACCACCTTTTGTATTCTCAATTTTATTCACAAACTATATTTAACGAAATTATATATCTAGTTAATTACATGTCTATAAAATCTAAACTTAACTAATTAGCACTAATTATCGAACTAATTCTTATTTACATTATACTAAACTGTTCAAATATAAACTTAACTAATCAGGAGATAATTAATTTAATTACACCTACACAATTCTACTAATTACCATTTTAATTGTATATGCTAATGACTATTTAAATCTACCAAATTTCACTAATTACAATAATATAATTAAATCTACCAAAAGAGCCGTCGTCCGTTTGGCCCATTTTGTTATTTAAAATCGAATTAAAACTTGGATTTTTTGGGTAACCTTATCGGAAAGTCGTCGATCTTCAAGTTCGGATTTTCAATTTCTCGTCGGATCATCGAGATAGAATCTTTAAGTTCTTATCGACTTCCAAATTTCAAGTTTGAGAATGATTGATTTTGTCGAAATTTGAACTTTTTATAAGTTTTCGAAATTTACTAAAAGACAATTTAATCATTCACTCAATTTAAGGTATTGTATAATTCGAATAATAGGGGTGGTTTAGGGATTCAACTTCTCTTCCGCCGCTGTTTTTTATCACCCCGCCTCCCATCAACCAACCAAAACAGTATATAAAGTAAATCGGAGCAGGATTTGCCGAACAGAAGAAAAACAACATCACAAGAAGTTCATTATCTCGGTCTCGGAGGCAGAATAATCACCAGTCACCAGTAAGCCTCTCCCTCTTTCGTCTAGTGTTTTCCACAGCAGTCACTTTTTTTTGTTGCTCTGAACTACGAGGTCTCTCACTGTTAATTGCCCCTTGCTGTTTGACATTGAGCCTAAGTAGACAACTGTGCTTTCACTTTGACATTTGTTCTCATCCTCCTTGGCATATCAGTGTTTATGGTGAAAGAAAATTTCCACAATTACATGTTTAAACGCCATGCCCTGATTAACATATGAATGAAATGCCCGCCAGGTTACAAAGCCATCCAATGGCCATTTGGTTCTGGTGATGAGTTTCTTCTCTCGAATCCAAGAACCCATGATTCGAGGGTCATTCTCAAATCTCAATCTTCTTCGTTTTCCAACAAATTTCAAGCAGCAAAGGTCGCTCATTTTCAATCCAGTTTTCTCTACCATCAATCACCACAAGGTAACTTTCAAGTTTCCACCTTGGCCGTTTATTTGTAAACTCTTTGTGGTTGTATGGCTTGCTTCGAATTATATTTTTTGTATTCGCTTTCTTTTGCAGTATTACTCTAAGTATGTTTCCAAACCCCAACTAGCCTTTCACGTGTATGATGAAACTTCTCACCCACAGAATGAAGGGATTTCCAACGTAACTGATTTACTCTACTTGATGGACCAGCCTAATATTAGGCCAAATTCTCAAACCTATCTATGGCTTCTGGATTCGTGTTTTAGTTCTGGCTCATTAGTTGAGTACCAAAAGCTTCATGGGAGGATTTTAAAGGAGGGGTTTGATAGAGAAAGCTTAGTATGTGATAAGCTTATCGACATATGCTTTGCGGTTGGTGATTTAAACGGTGTCATTAAAGCTTTCGAGGATATGCCCGAGAGAAGCATACATACTTGGAATAAGATATTATCAGGGTTCTCTGCGAGGAAAATGAGTAATAGGGTCATTGGACTTGTCTCTCAAATGCTTGGAGATGCTGTCAATCCCACCGAAGTTACGTTTGCTGGTGCTTTGAGGGCATGCAATAATGATATTCTCAATCTTCGTTGCGCCGAGCAAATTCATGCCAAGATTTTTTGTCATGGTTTGGGTTCTAATCCAATAGCATTGAATCCTCTGATTGATTTGTATGCTAAAACGGGGTTCGTCAGTTCAGCTAAACGGGTTTTTGACAACTTAGATTGGAAAGATAGTGTTTCCTGGGTTGCTATGATCTCCGGTTTCTCACAAAATGGGTTTGAAGTTGAGGCTGTGCACATCTTTTCTGAAATGCATGTACAAGGCACATTACTCACCCCTTATGTTTTTTCTAGTGTCTTAAGCGCCTGTACCAAGATAGAGTTGTTTAACACCGGTATGCAGCTTCATGCCCTGATTTTGAAGGAGGGATTTTCGTCGGAAATATATGTATGCAATGCTTTGGTGACATTGTATTCTCGTTTAGGTAATTTCATATCCGCAGAACAAGTTTTCAGCCAACTAAAGCAAAAGGACGGGGTTTCCTACAATTCACTAATTTCTGGGCTAGCTCAACAAGGTTTTAGTGATAGAGCTCTGGACCTATTTGAGAAAATGCAGCTGGAAGGTCTAGATCCAGATTGTGTTACTGTGGCAAGTGTACTGAGTGTTTGTGCCTCAACTGGAGCTTTTGCTATGGGGAAACAACTCCATTCCTATGCACTAAAAGCAGGAATGTCTGCAGATATTATAATTGAAGGTGCATTATTAGATCTTTATGTGAAATGCTCAGACATGAAAACTGCACAAGAGTTTTTCTTCACTACACAGAATGATAATGTGGTTTTATGGAATGTGATGCTTGTCGCTTATGGACAATTAGATGATCTGAGTCAGTCTTTTAGACTATTTAAAGGAATGCAGGTTAAAGGCCTGATACCTAACCAGTTCACATATCCAAGTATTTTAAGGACATGCACCTCGTTGGGTGCTCTTGATCTAGGTGAGCAGATTCATACATTGGCCATAAAGACTGGTTTTCAGTTTAATGTGTATGTCTGCAGTGTGCTAATTGATATGTATGCAAAACATGGAAAGTTAGATACCGCACTTGCAATTCTTCGAAGACTCGGCAGGGAAGATGTTGTGGCATGGACAGCTATGATTTCCGGGTGCACACAACATGATTTGTTTGATGACGCTATAAGACTTTTTGAGGAAATGCTAAGGCGTGGAATTCAAGCAGATAATATAGGGTTTTCTAGTGCAATCAGTGCATGTTCTGGAATACAAGCACTTAATCAAGGACAGCAAATTCAAGCCCAAACATACGTATCTGGTTATTCTGGAGATCTTTCGATTTGTAATGCGCTTGTTAGTCTCTATGCAAGATGTGGAAAACTTCGAGAAGCATACTTAGTTTTTGATAACATGAAAACGAAAGATAATATATCATGGAATGGGTTAATATCAGGGTTTTCTCAAAGCGGACATCTTGAGGAAGCACTGAAAGTGTTTAGCCAAATGAATACAGCTGAAGTAGAACCCAGTGTTTTCACATTCACTTCTGCGGTCAGTGCAGCTGGAAATCTAGCAGATATTAAACAAGGAAAGCATATACAAGCTATGATCTTTAAAAGAGGGTTTGACTCGGAAATTGAGATTTCTAATGCTTTGATCACAATGTATGCGAAGTGCGGTAGCATTGGCGATTCTAAGAGAAAGTTCCTTGAGATGCAGGAAAAAAATGATATTTCTTGGAATGCCATGATCACTGCTTACTCTCAACATGGAGATGGACTGGAAGCAGTAGGTCATTTTAAGAACATGAAACAGGCTGGTGTTTTGCCAAACTATGTAACCTTTGTGGGAGTCTTAACAGCCTGTAGCCATGTTGGATTGGTAAATGAGGGTCTCTGCTACTTTGAGTCCATGTCCAAAGAGTATGGTTTAGTACCCAAACCAGAACATTATGCTTGTGTTGTAGACCTTCTCAGTCGAGCTGGTCTTTTGAGCCGTGCGAAAATTTTTGTAGAGGAAATGCCAATAAGACCAGATGCAATGGTTTGGAGGACTCTTTTGAGTGCCTGTGTAGTCCATAAGGATGTTGAACTGGGAGAACTTGCAGCTCAACATCTTCTGGATCTAGAACCTAGAGATTCAGCAACTTATGTTCTACTATCAAATATGTATGCAGTATCAAGAAAATGGAATTATAGGGACCGGACCAGGCTAATGATGAAAAATAGGGGAGTGAAGAAAGAGCCAGGCCGTAGTTGGGTTGAGGTTAAGAACAAAAGTCATGCATTCTATGTTGGCGATAGACTTCATCCCCTGGCCGATAAAATATATGAATATCTGGACAAACTTAACGATCGAGCAGCTGAAATCGGTTATGTTCAAGATCAGAATAGCCTTCTAAATGAAACAGAGCTGGAGCAGAAGGATCCAACTCAATATGTTCATAGTGAAAAGTTGGCCATAACTTTTGCACTTCTTAGTTTGCCTGACAGACTCCCCATACGTGTAATGAAAAACCTCCGTGTCTGTAATGATTGTCACAATTGGATCAAGTTTGTATCAACGATTTCAAATAGGGAGATTGTGGTGAGGGATGCCTACCGGTTCCACCATTTCGAGGAAGGTACCTGTTCGTGTAAAGATTACTGGTAACCCTTGCATTGAGTTCATTCTCAACTGGTGATCTAGGTGTGGCTCTGAATGGTGGGCAAGAGCTTACAGAGATGCGAAACACCAGGGTAAGTTGCCTATCAGTAGATGGCTTTCTTTTGTAAAAATGTTATAGAATCGTTGACCTGTTATGAAGTCGGTTATGAATTTTTGTCCCAGGTCTATATTCGTTCTCTATTTGTATGTTCTCAAGTCTTAACCGCCTCTAATTTTTCTCACTTTTTTTTTTCTCATTACACTGGTCGCCCCCGCCCCTATGGCGGTCTAGGTTTCATGTCCGCTATGAATCTGTTTGGTTGAAATTCTTATATCATCTGTGTAGGCTTACTATAGAGACTGGTTCAGGTAAGAGCCTGGAAGATTAGCAGCAGTTCACAAAGTGAAGGAGTTAGCTGGTTCTCAGGCTAAATTATTCCTTACAGATAACTTATCTATCCTTCATGACGTTCAGCTGGTGCTCTTTAAGCAAATACGTTCCTTCTCTCGTAAGTAAGACCAACCATTTTGGTTAGAGATCTTGGAGCGAGTGTGACATGGGTACATGATTTTTCTTTAGGGTATGATCGGGAGTTGTCCAAGCCCTGCTGAAAACAGGTATTGCTCGAGAATTATGCAACTGGATTAGAAATAAAGGAAGTTTCTTTCCCCTTTCTAACGACAGCGTGCATTATCGTATACTAAGAATCACTTGCATGGACTGATACGCAGTATTCAGTGGCGGAGCTGATGGGAGGGTATGTTGACATTATCGGTGCAAACTCTTCTTCAGGAGGATTCTTCTTCTACATCCTGTCTCTGATCAAGGTGTCCATTCATTTTGATGAATAAATGCGCAGTAATCGGAGGTAAGATGTAACAAATCTCTTGCGGTCCAGATTGTTTATGAACCAAGCTTTTCAGTTTGCAAAATTCATCGGTTTATATTGATGAAATCACATTTTGGTGCAGGTAGAAAAGGAGTCGAGTAGAAGGTGGAAAATGGAAACTGGCAAGTTCAGATAGATTTCCTTGGCCGTCCCACATCTCGTCTGCTACTTGAGATTACAGTTTTGCTTACTTTTTTCCTTTTTGGAATCATAATGAGGAGATCAGATGAGCTAAAAGACATACAGGCGTTCTCAGTAACTCTTCGCCCCAGTGCTCCAAATATGACAGCACAACAGGAAAGCAACCTCGTTTAGCATCAGCATCATCTGCTTCTAATTATATTGTACTGGCAAACTCCATGATGTCGTTCGTTACGCAGGTACATGATAATTTAGAAGATGATACGAGAAATCTATTTCGGTGTATTTCTGTAGAAATGTGAAAAGCTGAGAATATTCTGCATATATAGGAAAATATTTTGATATCTTAGAAATATCGGTACCCATACAAGTGGTACATTGTTATTGGGTGAATAATTTAATAAGCCAAACTATACATTTAGGTCCCTATATGAAGTCAAGTTTACAATTTAATCTCATATTTATTGGTCAAACTTGTGAAAACGTTGACAATAACAACCGGTCAATAGTCAATACTATAAATAATAATATTTTACTCCACTGCCACCAATTCCTGTGCAATTAATCTCGGAATGCTGCTCAGAACTTCATCTGTAGAGCTCGGTCCCCGGCGACAATAGAAAAGTCGGACTCCGTTCTTCCGTTGCCAAGAAGTTAAGTCTCGATTTATCTCGTCTGATCCATTGTCTTGATCCTGGCTGTTATAGCTGGCTCCTTCAGCAGTGAGGAGTCCGTAAGCCTACCTGTAACTCTCCGTGTATAATAAAGGGTGGCTAAATATTACTTTAACATTTTTAATTGTATTAAAAATCGTAATGCTTCAACCCAAAATTAGTTATAATGTTTTTGTCTTGTTTTTATTAAATGTTATTTATGAACACTTAACTTAATATTTTTAAGTAAATTTTTTCTATTTTGCTTCATGATATATTGATACAAACATCTTAATAAAATATCATACAAATCCGAGTTAATTTTTTTTTTGTATTTCTTAATTCCTTCTATTCTCCAAATATAGTTCACATGTCTTTAAGACTCTACCACTTGATAATGTGTAGTGAATAATGATCCCCAGAAGTATAGTCATTTATTGGTCTTTAAAGTGAATGACAACATATACTTTTAATTCAGAGTGTAATCATCTAGGGTTTTAGTGTTAATCACATCATTTTTATTCAGTGTAGACATCTAGGATTTTTAGTGATGCATCCCATCATCTTTAGGCATAGTTGTTCATTACTACACTTCTCTTGGCAGTCCAACAAGCTCACACCACACATTGGTCTATCGAAGGCAATTTGTGACAGGGAAACAATCACTCTACTCATCCATCTTCCAAAACCTCCTCTTCCTTCGCGACAAACTACCATGTCTTCACCAAATTCGGATTCATCAAATGAGCGAAATTTTCAAATGTTTGAAATCCAACTAGCAAGGCATGCATCCCATTCTAGACGAACTCAAAACCGTGGGTATACTAGATGCGATAGAGAAGTTGCCCATGGACGCTTGATGAACGATTATCTCGGGTGTAATGGACGGATGCCAAAGTACGATTAACGGGTTTTTAGAAGGCGCTTTCATATGTATCTGACCTTGTTTCGACACATTCTTACAGGGGTGGTGCAAGCTGACCCAACCTTTCAAAGACGTCGTGATGCTGTTGGTCGTCTGTCACTATCGCCTGAACTGAAGATCACGTCCACCCTTCATCAGGTTGTACTGCCGATTCTCTTGATGAATAATTGTGATTATCAAGTTGAGGATGATCCTGATGCGGTGTCAATTGCAGCGAACGGTGGTGCTAAACAAAACTACTTTTGTGGCAATTATGACATTTAAAATAGTTAGGGCAAAGGGGCGAATAGTATGTCCCTAAAATAATACAGTGAGAAAATGTAAGTGAATGGTATTTAGTTGATTCATGATGATATGAATCTAGTTTATAATTATATTATATCATATATATTTATATTTTATATATAAACCAAGAAGCCCTCCACTATTCCTTAGTGGATGTTAAGAAAATAAGGATTGAGAGATACAAGAATATGGAAGAAGTAGAGTACTCTTATTGAGGTGTCCCTCTTATAATGTAGAGAGTACTATTTATAGGCTCAAGAGACCATAATATCTAGGGAAAAAAGAGGAAAAAAGAGTGTATTGTGTATCAACTTCCCCTGATGATAATATCGACTCCCCCTCTTCATGATATCATTTGAGATCCTTCATTCGTCAAACTCTAATTGTTCTATCTGGCTTCTCTAAAGTTGATGTATGGTGAGCCTTGGTGATTAAATCAACCAAGTTATCACTTGAGCACATTTGTTTTACGAAATGTGGAAAAAATAAAATGCTAACTCATTGGAGTTTTTGCATCTAATGTATGCATCTATTATGATCAATGGTCATCCATAATTAATATTTAGAAACGCTTCCCCTAGATGACCATATGATGAGAATATGCCTCATTAAAACCTTATTAGGAAAATCCTATGGGATAAAAACCCAGTGAAGGAAAAAGAGTACATAACCATCACATTAAGTACCGTTTCACCATTTTCTTTGGAATTCATATTGAACAGATAAGTTGGTGAAGCATAGTTTGTCCAACACATTTGGGTAATTGTGCACTGAGATATAACATTTCTGACACAATCTGCTTTGAACTTGAGGATATATGCAAATATATTCCATGCATGATATGTAGGATCATGTCTTTGAACGGTGGTGTGGCTTTTATAAGTGTGTTTCACAACCCAACGAGTGGTAGTATTGCCACATAGGACCAATTTTATGTTCAACCAACACAACTATCATATTGATAATGAAATACCACGTAACTCATTGTTGTGTTGTCAATATCGTCAAAAATAATATGTGGTCTAATGCTTTTATATGTCGTAACTCGACGCCCTTTAGTAGAACTATGATATAATCTTGTAAATTAGTACACATGTATATCAAATTTTATAAGACCTAACAAGATTTATGAATGATCTTATCGCACCAATATTAGTACTTCAACACCGAGACTTCTCATGACTTTATGACGATCGATTAAAATCGATGTATATTCACATATAGTGATCCACCAACAAGGCACTTTTATATCCATATAACCATTTATATGATATTTTTGGCATATCATTAAGGATATACAAGAATCATATTTGAGAGAGATGCACAATTTGTAAGTCAGTGGTAAAATTTATTCTTTCACGTTGTCTTTCATTTCGAATTCTCTAGCTAATCAAATAGTTGATTGCTTTGAGAAACTCTTCAGGAGTCTCAATAAAGTTGATGTCATCTATGTAACAACGCATGATGATGACATTTAAACTCTTACTACTAATAGAAATACATTTTAAGTACAAAATAAAAGTAAGATTTTTTTAAGAATACAATTCAGAAACCATAAAATGTGTCAAAGATGAGTTTTCAAAATCCAACTTAAAGAAGAGAAGAAATCAAATTATACGCATAGAAAAATATATGATATGCTAAATGTACCACTTCTCTCAATCATTCAATCCATACGGCATCAATAGGATATGATTTAATATTGTTCACATCAACGTGAATTGTTCGCTTATAGCGAAATAAATCCTCGAGAAAATTTTATTTACACATGTGTTATTATTATTATTATTATGAAACCATACATGTAGGTTGAAATGAAAGTCATTATGGGCAAAATTTTTCCCTTCACAAATTGCGAGAATACAAAAGTGAAGTTTTCTCATAATCAATATATTAGAGGTTTGTCGTACCAAACCTTTCAAAATGAGGTAAACATAATAAGTTAAGTGTATTACAAAACCTTTCAAAATCTTTCTCATAACTTGCAACACTCATAATAAGGTAAACATATGTGTCGTTTGTTTTACATCTCCATGTATTAAGACTTTATGTCTAAACTTTTCATTCTCTTGGAAATGTGGTTTTGCTTCAATTCAATTTTTTTTCCAGCCAATGATTTCTTTTGTTGCGTACATTTTTGGCTCATGATCCTTCTAGATAGTTATGATATTTAGTGTGGCAATATTTTTCGTCGACGTTGACATCATTGTGGTTCCAATATTTTCCATCCAAGATATAGATAATGAAGATATATTTGTTTTATATCTTATAGGTACCTGGCTCACTATGAGCACATTATTTATTATTCTTGGTGGCTTTTCTAAATAATCTTAGCCTCAATTTGACCATCTTGATATACAGCTCCATTTCACTTTTAGGAGTTTTTCTTTGGAACCGAGTGGTCTACCGCACTATATGCGAGTTTTAGACTCATTTGTGATGTCAAATTGCCCAATATCAACATCATTTTATTGGAGCATTTCGAGTTGGCATATGTGAGCTTTACTCTGGTTGGGTCAGTAAAGTGTCAGGCATATGATGAATTATAAAATTTTAAACTTCAAGTTCATATTGCTTAATGCAAGGATCATGATGAGACGATCATTCATATAATCTCTTGACCAACTTTTATTTTCTTTCCCTAATGCTAGGAAGTTTGAATATAAACCTCCAAACGAGTCATCAAAATATCCTAACAACGATGTGAGTATTTTACCACCGATGACCTCGTAACCAATAAAATTTCTCAATTCTATGTTGAGAACTCATCATAATGAATTGTGCATGGTGGAGCAATGTGGATGTGTATATCACATTTATATGTCCATAGATGGGGAGTATAAGGTTTTGACCCAAAAATCAAATATAATGAAGGAATTCATATTAATTGCTTGGCATAATGCGAATTTGTGTTGTTCATGTAAATGACATATTCACAACAAATAAAATGGAAAATATTTATTCTCAATAACACATTTTCTTTATTGGATAATCATGAAAATATGCTCATAACCAAAATGGTTGAGCTAGTAATCTTGCAAGGTTTAGTTTACTTTCATATACACATGTGAACTTCTAGTTGATACATCAATTAAAATAATTGGTCCACATATTGGGTGTATGAATCCACAAATATCACCCTTATTTTGTTGTGTATAAGATAAATTATCTTACTTTAGTTGATGATTACCCAAATATCAAACTCTATTTAAGAATAAGCAACCCAAAAATGAGTTATAATTTGTTAGGGATTTCACTCAACAATGGGTAACGAAAAGGTGAAGAGGCTTTCCTGGAAATGAAACCTTGTTGACAGAACAAAAAATTGTTCGTGTTCCCAAGAAGTAGGGGAGTCACACGGACTACTTAAATCCCTATAACCATAAGAATTATTTTTTTATAATATCCAAGTTGAGACATCCGTGCACAACAATGTTCAATAAAATCAATTCGCATCATGATTGAACCGGGTTGGTCTCACCGGTTATGCCAAATAATATTTGTCAGGACTAGTAAATTTTTTGTTTATATTGATATATATCTCAATCACACTAATGTATGCGTAGTTCCAAATTGGAGGATAACATTATTAATTCAATAATGGTATGGTCATAAGCCATATTATTGTTTCTCTATCATGAATATCAATAAAGTAGAACAAGGGTTTTGTTTTATCGTGAACAATATAATAGCTCGATCTAGAGCTTGAGATAAATTTTGTATTATTTCATAAATCTATATTTTGAGATATATATCACAATTCACTATGGTAATTCTCATCATAGAAATACTGATGTTGTCATGAGCATAATGCATTGTGTAAATAATAAAATTGCATCATGTATGTGCCCAATCATTAATGTCACCAATTAAGGGATCAACCGTTCTTTCACAAAATATACAATCACCATTGTTATTGCCCATCAGAATAAAAGGGTTTAGCATAGTTACTAGCAATGCTTTCAAAAATAGTGTAACATGTGTTTTGCACATTCACTTTGAGGAATAAAATATCATTTGAACTATGGTCATCAAAATAAAATTAGTTGTTGTATCACCTTTCATGTGATTAGAAAATTTACTCATAGGAAAAATCTATGTCTCAAATTTCTTTCTCATGACAAAAAAAAGAAATATTTTCCTCCACAATAGTGTATTGTCGTATTGCTTTTGTGGGAATATACATTGTCCCTACGAACATGATATATTAATCATCCACTTTGGGGAGTGATATTTTGTCTCTTGAGCCATCACTATTAGAGACGTATTAACTAGATAGTTGTGGACAACTTGTGTCTCTCGACACTCATTCTTAGCCCTTCACCGAGATAATGACTATTAAATATCAAAGCATTTCCTTTCTCTTGATATGATGCTCGATGTCCTTTTTGTATCTAAGCTCATGGCATGTACTCATTTTCAACCATTCATGGGGTAATGACGAATAAGATCAAAACTATGATTTTGTCATAATACGATAATTCATATCATCTTTAATTATGTGGATTATGGCATCCAACATCCATAAATAGATAATACTTGCCTGAAAACATCGAGGACTACAAAAGAATTCTCCATACTATAAAAACAAATTCAATTAAATCACATTATAAACCAAATAATAAAACCACTTAAAAGATAATAACAAATTATCATCAATAAAGACCAAGAGCAATAAAAAAACATAAATGATAACATTTGCCAATATCATAAACATCTAATGCTATAGTAACATATGGAAATAATAAGGGATATAATTAATAATAAAGAGATAACATTAATATCAATTCAAAAGATAATAATAATTATAAAATGTAATAACATACATGATCAAATTATAGCAATTTGTATTCGTTAATAACATTTTGATATTACCTAAACACAGAAAGAATCAACATATATTATACAATAAACCGAATGTAAAAGTGAGGCTTGGTAATGATGGTACTGTAAGGAGAATGTAAAAGTCTTGAAAGTTTGCATATATATTTTGGGTAACCATAAGGTCACACTATCATTATGAAGGCATATGATTCTTTTAACATCATTAGTGAAACAACATGTGATGAAACTAACTAAAGGAAAAAAAACAATATTGATGTGAATCATTAGAAGATTATCACTTAGACGCAAACTAAATGTTAGATTAAAAATATCATTTGCACTACACAGATATCCCTTACACTATATATTATAAAATATTTATGATGACCATAAACATCCAAACGTTAGGTCATAGCCCATTAGAGGCATGGTATTTGCTTGATGGATATACACGTTTGGTTGTAGTCACAAAAAAAATCGATTTTGAACAAGCAGAAATGGCTACAAGCATAAGAATGTAAAACAGAAACAGTATGGTATTGATAAACTAATGATCCATACTATCAAAGATAGCTAAATAAGATACTTTTGAAAAACAAACAGAAAGACAATTAAGATCGCTCCCTATCAAAATCAGAAAGCCAACATAACACAAATATGGACATCACAACTTATACAAAAATCCTTATCAATATAGAGCAGTTGTGTTGATAACGTGTTAAAAAATTAAGAATTAAGAGATACACAAATATGGGAAAAGAAGAGTATTCTTATTGAGGTGTATCTCTTACAATTAAAAATCCCTATTTATAAGTTCAAAAAACCATAACATCTACATGACTAATAATAACAATTAAACAACAAATAATGTAATTGATTCCTATGATCAATGTATAGCTAGGAGTTACATAATGGATATTCATATATCTCAATTTTAAATAATGTAATTGATTCCTATTTATTATTATTATATAGTTTTAAAGAAGCATATTAATGTACTTTGTATGAGCTAATTTTATTAGTGTGAAATACAACTAAATATATAGTCTAACTTGTATTACCAATTTCATATATATCACTATGATAGACGGGTGAAAAAACGTATGCTACAGATCAATTAATTGATAAGCGGCAACGGGTGATAAAAAACTAGTTCTTATGATAGTGCTAATATTGTACTGCAGAGTAAGTTAGGGTGTCCGCAAAGGAAAGTTTTTTAATTATTTGAAACAACTAATAGAAACGTTCCAGGTGCAATGAGGTACTGATATCTTCCCAGTATTGAACTGAACTGCTCCGCACACTTTTTGGTCTGTTTACGACACATTTTTGGCATAAAAAGTTAAAATTTTTAGTATCCAAAATTTAAATCCAGCAGCTTACAAATCGAAACAAGACCTAGAGCACATCATTCTAGACTCTATCTAACACCTAACTATGTAATTTGAATCAAAGAAAATACAAAATACTGACTTTGAATTTTGGTGTTCTAACCTAGTTGGTTAATTTTGGTGTTCTAGATATGCAAGCTCTTTCGAGATGAGGATAAATCTTACAAGGTCTTATTCAAGACGACCAAGTTAGAATAAGAACATAAACGAAAATAAACATAGACCAGTACCCATCCACCTCCCGTAAATCGTCAAAGTCAAACAATCATCCGTTCATAAGAAATTACCTAGGGTTCATCTAATCTAAATACGAGGAGTTTAGATACTCATAACTTCAAAGAAAAATAAAAATAAGCAAAGGAACACATGGAAATTAGGTTTACAAGAAGAGCTATGAAAAAACCTAATTTTGCTGAGAACCGTCAAAGAAATCGATCCGTCAATCTTGATTATGTCTTCTGATCCGAGCTCCTTGAAGTTGATTCCTTCTCGTCGCTCCAAAGTCTCTCAAATATGCTATGAGTTTCGTCAAAAAGGGTCTTTGAATTATGAGGAAGAGCTGAGCTTTTATATAAAAGGATTCCTTCACGCTGACGGACTACCAAAAGTGCGCCGTACACTTTTGGTAATTTTGTAGCGCACTTTTGGTTTAATTTAAAGACACGTATAAACTTGAAAGTTATAGAAAATTGGACTATCTTTCCAACACCGCCGGTCTTGTATCAATCGGACTTTTGAGCTAGGAGATATTTCCAAAATATAAAACTGGGACGTTTTCCGACCAAGTAGAAATCCAAGCTCCTTGAAGATTCAAAATGCTTCCCATTGCTTTTATTAGACCATCCACACACACCATATCGCTCCAAATTAATGTCTCAATGTCGTTATGTACCTGAAATATATAAAAAGACTCCATAACAACATCAAATGGACCCCGAACGGGTCCGAGACACTAAATCGAGATAGATGTTAGAAATGCACGAAACATCCCAAACTTCAACCCAAAACTACACGAATCTGCATGAAATGTCTCTTAAATGAGGATGATGAACACGATAAATCGAGTGTCATTAGTCCACGCAATACTTTGAGAGCAGCGAGCAAGCTTATTCGTAACCCCATTTATGGATCTCCTAATCGAAGATATCGTGAATAGAAGTCTGTCCTTAAGGATAGAGCGACATCCCACCATGATAGTGGCAAACTACGAGATGTCAGTATTGTCTCGGACCGCCGCATAAGCTACCGGTTGACAATCCGTCTCAAACATGCACGCCTCGTAGCCCATGTCATGTACCCACTCCAAGGAAGTTTTGAGTGATGTAGCTTCGGACTCCTTTGGTTCTCTACCTCCGAGTAGATGTTGCATAATGTAATGGATGACTTGGATGGGGTCGTAATGAACCACCAACCCAATACCCACATGCGAGCCAGCCGTGGCGATATCAAGATTACACTTAACCACACCATGTTCAGGAGGACGTCATCGCACATGACATGGAGTGTCCTCTTACCGCCACCGTTTGCGCACCCTGAGCTACCTTCTAGTCACATAGATCATCAACATTGCATCGTGCTACATTCTCTAGCACCATCGAAACGTTGGTGAAGATGCATTTGTTATGTTCCCTCCATATCCCCCACAAAATCCAAAACGCCTGTTGGATAAAAAGGTCAACTCCAGACTTCAGCACATTGAAAACTCATTGACGGAAGGAAACCTCGAAACCTTGCACCGCCATCACGCAAGCTGACATACCACATACACTCCAGCAATCAATGGCAAACGGGCAATGGAAAAAAAATGTTTCGTATTCTCCGAGGGTGTTGAGCAGCAACCACATATATCAACAAAATTAACACCATGTTCGAGCAGTGTGCTTCTCGTCTCCGCCTCACCCTCTAGGAACTGCCAAAGTCGATGCTTAGTCATTGACTGGAGTGTCATCTTCCATAGCATCAATGACTCACCGTCATCTCGCAAACCCACAACTTCATGGTCTTGGTCGATGGCCGCGTGGTAGGCCAATCTCACAGAATAAATTCCCTTCTTCACAAAGCGCCAAATAGGGGCATCAGATTCGGAGACCTTGAACTACCATGTCGTGCACCCTCAAGTCATTAAGTTGCAGTCTAGGGACCGTCTCCATAAAACAGTTATTTTCATCCGTCAACAATGGCTCCAAGAACACTTTGATGGATCATCCATCCCCTAATCTCCAACAGCACCCATTTTGAACCACCCTTTGAGCTGCGTGAAATTTTCGCCAGACATAGCTTGGACAGTAGCCCAACCATGCTGAAAAATATCCCCCTCCAGGAAATATTTAGCTTTATACACACGAGACACCAAAGCATTAAGGTCGGAAAGAAATTTTCACCTTTGCTTGCCTAACATGGCGAGATTAAGTGCTAAAAATTATGGAAACCCATTCCCTCGTACTCCTTCCAAACACAGAGCCGCAACCACCGCATCCACAAGATACCTCCACCACCGTCCTATTTCGTACCCCACCAGAAACTATTTAACATCCTCTCTAACTCCTCAGCAAGGGTTGGAGGGTATGCATAATTTGTGCCACTGTCTTGAATAGGATTTCACGGCCGCTAGCTGTATTGAAGCATTGCTTCCACACTTGAATTTTGGCCCACGTCTTCTCCTTAAGAAACCACAAGGTACTCTTCTTCTTGCGTCCAATCATGGATGGAATCCCCAAATACTTCCTATTGACTATCAACGACGTGATGTCCAGGATGGCCCAGATAGCTTGGGTTAGCATTGGGTCGGTCTCCCGGGTAAAAAATATGCATGACCTCTCATAGTTTATCAGTTCCCCCGAAGCCATGGCGTACTCATCAAAAAATGCTTTGGGATTCGTGCTTGCGGTACCCCGCCCGATAAAAGAAGAAGCCATCATCCGCAAACAAAACATGAGTTAGTCTCGGCGCCCACGGTTCACTCGCATGCTCTGGATCTCACCAGCAGATTCTGCCTTTTGCATCAAACTCGAGAGTCTTTCTGCACAAATAAGGAAGAGAAAATGTGAAAGGGACACTCTTGCCGGAGGCCTCTAGAAGGTACAAACACGTCACCGAGCTCATCATTCATCAACATCCAATACTCAAGAGAGCGGATGCGCATCAACATCCATTCTACCCTTTTCTCTGCAAACCCCATCTTCATCATCATGCCTCATGTAGGCGCCCTCTACTCTATCATAGGCTTTAGATATATCCACCTTAACTACAATAAAATGTTGCGTGGTATGCTGCTTAGTTTTCATGGCATGCAGGGTTTCGAAGGCAATAGGAATGTTGTCGTAGATGTTGCACCCTTTAATGAAGGTCAATTGCTCTTCTCCAATCACGTGCTTCATCACCCGTCACAGAAAATTAGCAAGGACCTTAGCCACAAGTCTGTAGAGAATGTTACATAGCGATATTGCGCGCAAGTCCTTCATACACTATGGAATAGGGACCTTAGGAAGCAGCACCACCGTTGTAGCGTGTATCTCCGCTAGTCAGTTCATTGTTTATTATTGGTACTATTATTCGATCTAATGAACCGAATCAACCTAACTCAACTAATCCCGCTTGTGACTTGACTTGGCTAAGGTTAAACAATCTATGACATGTCCAGGTCACTACGACACTACCCAATGAATCACAATGTTTGACTTAAGACTGATAAAGTCTGATTAGTTTAAATGGACCTGAACTATCTAACTTTGATTGGTTTAAATGTTATACAAATTAATGTTTTTCACAAACTCATTGTTATTTTGGTACTCTATAAAATGATGACTCGATGAATACAAATTAGTTTGACATAAGCTCTAACTAATTGTAGTTTGATTAGCCCTACTCGTCTAACTTGTTTAATTTGAATGTTAAACAAATTCAAATATTTATTTTATGAACATAAAAAATTGTTTGAAATATAAATAAGCCGATCATTGATTCTAGTCTAATATATCATAAGAAGTGATAAAAATAACTTAATAATTTGTAACTATAGTAACCTACGATCCCAATCACACATAAGTTGTAACCTTATTAACTTAACATATTAGACACACAACACACCTGTTTATAACTATTTATATAGAATACTTAAACGTATTTTTTGAATCACGAAATAATTATATTTGATATTTATTTTCTTAACCCAAAATTATTACTAATTATGCCCAGTTCTAGAGCGATGTGCTGACTTGTGCTCAATAATCGGCTTGCTCTTAAGGAGAAGCAGGCTAGCTGGATTCTCACAATTGATATCAATTGTGTCTTGTGTGATCGGGGAGTACTGGACTCACGTAGCCACTTATTCTTCCAATGCGAGTGCTCGTTGTACGTCCTTGAGGCCTTTCTCCCTGAACTTGTCTCGCAATGGCTGTGGGATGCTAATGTCCAGGCGGCTTGCCGTTTGTGGGGAGATCAGGCTAAGCTTTCTAAGGTTAAATGCCTGCTTTCGTGTTTAATTGTCTCTTCTATCTAGAAGGAGCGGTGGAAATGGGGTTTTGGTGGGTCTTGCGTTACGGCCGCGAACCTTGTTCATGTTCTCACTGATGTGTTTGCGAGTGTCAATGCACGGTTGGCTGATGAGAAGCTACGGGATTATCTTCATGTGCCAGACATTTAGTTGATTTTTTTGTCTGTGTTTTTATGCTGGTCGTTATGTGTGCTTTGATGGGCTTCCTCATTTTCTTTTTTGGGCATCAGGGTGGGTGATTAAGTAAGCTGGATGGACACTGTTTTGGGGGAGAGAGTGAACCGAGCTCATGCTTGATCCCCGACTTTAGGGGCTCTCTCTTTGCCTTTTTGTGAATAGATGCTTTTTTCCATAAATAATTTTATTCATCAAACTCACTCAAAGAGTCAAAACCTTGCAGCTCAAACAATCGAATATCACAACAACCTGCAAAAATAGGAAACCTATCAACACTGAAAAATCTATTTACAAACACAAAAAGTCAACTAACTTAAAAATACAATATGTGTCGGTATGTATGCTATCTATAATATATCAGCATTTTTTTCCATGTTCCCAGCATTATGAGAATATCTTTCATACCAAACATGAGCAATAATGGCCTTCCAAATAGCTCTTTCTTTCTTCACTTTCTTTGGGCCTCCATTAAGCGCCCTGCTTCTACTGTTGCAACTAGTGTAAATATGACTAATTTTATCCACACCATCATCACATAGGAGACGAGATATCTTGGGAAGGTCCCCAACTCGTAATATCACTATTAGTTACTAGCTTCCCCTTAACTGCCATCCAGCTGATGAAATAATGCTTAGGGATAGAAGGCCCTTTCTAGATAATGTTGCACCACTAAACCTCATAGTCTTTTTGCCTAATTTCATTCCAAACTCTATTAACTGAGTAACGTTCCAAAGGTTTCCCTGCCCATATTAGATCTCCTTCATCATCCTTATCAATAAACGAAGAAGCTATAGATCTCACCTGGAGTATTCTTCTTTAAACCTAGGAGAGATAAGGCTAACCTTACAGTTTGCCAGATATTACTCTTCTTCAGCCGATGCACCTGCAGCCACGTAATCCAAGTGGAGCTTCCAGCACAGAGAACATTCCAAATATGCCTAATAATACATGCATCATTCCAAGTGGAAATCGCTCTAATCCCAGACTACCTTCACTTTTAGGAAAAGCAACACTAGACCATGCTACTTTAGACTTCAACCTCCAGCTTCAACTGACTATAAGAAGTCATTATACTTCTTTTCTACATTTGCAATTATCTTTTGAAGGAGCAGAAAACAGAGAGCAGAAATTCACTCAGGGCTTAGAGAACATACGTCACAAGCTGGAGACGTCCAACATAACTTAGAAGCTTAGCAGGCCACCTTGTAGTTTTGCCCACAATATGAGCAACCAACACAGCAAACTCCTGTGTAGTAAGTCTCCCTGAAATTAAGGGAACTCCAAGGTATCTAGCAGGGAGAGAACCTTCACGAAATCTTGAAATCTTCAAAATTTCATCTGTGGTATTGCGAGTCTCTAAGTGAGAAAATAAAATTTCATATTTGTCAGGGTTGAGCTTGAGTCATAATAATTTGTAAAACCGCCCTAAAAACAGAACAAATACTCTCAACTACTTGAGGAGAGCAACTAGTGAAACCTAGCAATTCAATTCAAAGCATAGATTAACAATCTACAGCTTCTTACAATGAGGATGAAAAGGAATTGCACCAGATCGAGCAGATTCTTAAGAAAACAATGGAGAGGCTCCATAGCACTAACCAACGGAGAAGGGACAATGGATCCCCTGTCGAAGCCTTTTATTACCTTCGAAATACATGGCCACCTAACCATTAATACCAACACTGACCATAACAGAATCAAGACAACCTTTAATCCAACAAATGAATTTATTAGGAAACCCTATTGCCGCCATAACTGTAAGCAATTAGTGAATGTCTACAGAGTCAAATGCTTTATGAAGATCAAGTTTAATAGCACACCTTGGAGAAGTGTGCTTAACATGATAAGCACTGACCAGTTCATGCGCTAAAAGGATGTTATCTCCAATTTTGCGTCATTTCAAAGTCGACTGGCTACTACTAATGATGGAAGGAAGGGCAAGAGCAAGTCGTTGAGCAAGAATTTTTGCTACACAGTTGTAAATCACATTGCAACAGGCTATCAGACGATAATCATTAATACTTACAACTTGGTTTTTTTAGGAATTAGAGTCAATAGAGTGGAGTTGACTTGCTTAGGCATCCTGCCTATCTCAAAGATGAAGAGGATTGCAGCTATAACATTAGTTTCCACTATATTCCAAAACTACTTATACAAATCAGAGGAAAATCCATCAGACCCTAGACTCTTCCCTCCAGGAATGGTGAAAAGAGACTCTTTGACTTCCTTTAGAGAAATACAAGCACGCAGAACACTATATTGATCTACAGTGAGCTTTAAAAAGAGGAATTTTTCCCATTATGGAACTGACTTACTCTCCACATCAGGATTAGCTGTACCTAAAAAATTCTAAAAATAATCCATTGTAACTTTTGTAATATCATGAATGTTGGTGATAAAATTGCCATAAGTTGCTTCAATCCTTGCAATGTGTTTCCTTTTCTGCTTTATTTTTACTGCTTTGTGAAAAAGGAGGTATTACTATCACCCAGCTATAGCCAATCCTCCTTAGCTTTTTATCGATATAAAGACTTTTTCGCTTGTTTCATAGTGTTCTAGGCATCTTGTTTTTCATGAGCTATCTGAATACTACCAAGAGAGGGATGAGCAAGGGCTTTCAATTGAGCACACTTCATACCTCTTTCTAAATCCTTAACCCGACTACTAATATGCAAAAAATGGCAGTGTTGAGTTTCTTAAGAGCAACCTTTACATTCCTCGGTCTACTATATACTACATCAAACCCAGATTGCCCTTTTGTGGCACCGCATGACCAAGCGACTTTCACTGTATCATCATATCCCTGACAGGCAGTCCAACGATTGAAAAAGTTAAAAAGGTTTAGGTAAAGTATCCTTCTTATCTTCTGTGTCAATAAAAATTCCACAGTGGTCAAAGACTCCTGGGGCAAACAACTCAACACGACTATCAAGAACGACATTTAACCATTGGACAGTAACAAAAAATCGATCAAGACGTCGAGCAATAGGAGCATTAGTCTGATTATTTTTCCAAGTGAACACCAAGGAGCATTGGGTTATGCAACTAGAATTTGTAGCAGTTATCTACCCTTTTTATGCATGCCTTTGAATGATTATTAGTATGTTTATACTTCATTTCTCTATGATTTCGTGTTTTGGCATCATGTGTATAGATCCGTTCATTTGGACCGTTTCGGTCCATTTGATGTTTTCTTTGTAGTATTTGTCACCTACAGGTACTATGGAGATAGGTGATATGGCTATGAAGCCAAGGACGTGGTGTGGAGAATGATTGGAGTTTGAATGGGAAGTCAAGAAAGAAATTGGCGCAGCAGAGGGACTGCACGCCGTGCGAAGCTTGAAAAAACCTCAAGAGCTCGGCCTCAAAACAAGGGCACGGTGTGCACCCCTGCACACCGTTCCTCCCTTTTTGCAACGTGGGATCTTGAAGAACAGGAGATGCACGGCATGCACCCCTGCACACCGTTCCCTGGTTTGTGGTACGCCGTTCCCTCCAAATCCCGCTGCAACTATAAAAGGGGAAGTTTTGAGGAAAGAGAAAGAAAACTTCCCCAACTTCTTTTTCCATGATTTTTCCCGAGTTCCTTCTGCAAAAACCAGCACCAAACCTCCATTAGAAGTTCAATTGAAGATCCAAAGGAGTTTCCCTCAAGGATTGAAGCTAGGATTGAAGATAGAAGACCGAAAGCATCGATTGGAAGAAGAACAAGCCGATATTTCTTTGCAAGATGATGGTTATGGTTTCTTTTCAATTGCTTTCTTCTAGAACTATGAGTAGCTAATTCCTTAGGGATTCTTGGTTGAGATGTAGGAATTAAGCTATGAAACCTGTTTTGAATGTGTAAGATCGACGTTTGTGGATGATTGAATTGCAATGAAAGTTTGTCTTGATTGTTTGGTGTTCAACCTAATTCTGTTATGGCTAGAATTAGGTCAAGTTCATGAAATCCTTTGTTCGTGAAAGACTTAGGAATTCATTAGATTGACAATCGATGATAGAATTAAGTTATCGGTGGGGTAATCCGATAACCTAATTTTACCTTTTGTGTTTCTTCCGGTTTTAACATTAGTCATCTTGTAATTGGTGGGCGCTCTGGCTTGCACCCAATGGACAAAGTTGGGTGTAGTTATCAGTAGCTTAGGCGTTGATGGACCAAGTTAACGCTATTTCTAATTACTCGTGATTTCTTTTAATTCCGGTAGAACACCCTATCACTTTGTAGAACTTCTCGGTGTTCGTTACTAGCTAGCCTAATTAAGGGGATTTCTGCCTTAGTTGGGAAGCTAGTAGTGGTAATCCGCGTGCATGATCGTGCCGTGGGTTCATACGAGGGATAGGAGGATTCGTTTTATTCAATTCAAGTCCACATTCGCTTGTTTTAAATGCATTTAGGCGGTTGAGCTTAATGACTCTTCTCTTCCAAGAACTCAATTTCTCCATTTGAATCAACCTTTAAATTGATAGTTTTAGTTAACTTTAGAATCATTAGAAATTTAAACCAAATATTTTAGTCTAAACCATGTTGACGAATTCGAGTAGAGGAGGCATAACGAGAGGAACCTTCGGACACAAACGACACTTGTGTTGTGAGAATAACTTCACAGTTATTCCGGCGATAGTTTTTGGCGCCGTTGCCGGGGAATTCTCTCATTTCTTCGAAAGGACTTAGTCGGCGCCGATTTAGGCATTCGACTCCATTTTAGTTTTGTTGTCCCGTCTTTTTGTTGTTTGTTTGGGTTTCACTTTGGTGTGTTGTTTTTGGATGTGCATGAGTTTAGGTGTAGTTTATGAGATAGTCTAGCCGAATCAATGAGCAACGACTTTGGAATCTGCAAAGCAATCTCACACTGCCTCGACTCGTGTTCTCTCCTCCACATCAACCCATCCTCAACTTAGAGATTGTGCTACCAGCACCTTCACCACCTCATTCACCACTCTCATCGGCCTCCTCATCACCAACGGTTTCTTCTCATTACAATTCTTCAAGCGAAGAAGCGGATTTCGAGGAACCCATCATAATGGGATACGCAACACGTATACTTGGGGACTATGCTAAGCCCATACTCGCAGGCACTAGCTCGAGCATAGTTCCTCTGCCGGTTGACAACCGGAATTTTGAGGTGAAGACCCCATATGTCCAGATGGTGCAGCAGCGACCTTATTCAGGCAAGATCACGACTGCCCGAGTCAGCATCTGAGACACTTAACCGAGATCGGGGAGCTAATGAAGTTCAACGGGGTCCATGCGAATGTGGTTCCCATGAGGCTTTTCTCCTTCTTGCTCCAAGGGAAGGCCAAAGCTTGGTTGGACAACCAACCGATCAACTCGTTCAGGATGTGGGATGCTTTGGCTAAAGCATTCCTAGAGGAGTTCTTTTCGCCCTACAAGACAGATGCAATCAAGGCACAAATCAGTAATTTCCAGCAGAGATATGGGGATCTCTATCACGAGACTTGGGACCGTTTCCAAGCCTTGTTGTACTCCTGCCCTCATTACAACATGGAGGAGTGGACTCTAGTAGATATTTTGTACGTGCTCTTGACTATGAGAACACGCGAATGATCAACTAAGCTGCTGATGGTGATCTAAAGTCGCTTACTCCAACGAGGTTTCTGCAGCTATTTAGGGAAATGGCTGTCAAGACTAAGAGTTGGGCGCGCCAACAAGCACCAAGGAGCTTACAGGCACCAGTTGCTCCACCATCATCTAGCACACCCCAGTAAGCCCTCGACGAAAACTCTGACCAATCTCTACATCTCCTCCATTCCAAGATTGATGCATTGGTGCATTAGATGAACAACTGGGCCTTGTCCAAGGCACCAGTCAAAGAAGCAGCACCACCTCCCAAACCTCAACCTCGGAAGGCAGTGATGGTGTATTATTTTGAGGGTTGTGGCCATGAAGGACATGAGGTGTCGACATGTCAACTCTTTTCGGAAGAAGCTGCTCCTGAAGAAGATGTGGAGATTTTTGAGCAGGTGGATTATGTCCAAGGGGGTCAGAATCAACAGGTTGGGTACAATGCAGGTGGTTATCAAAATAACTTCCGACCCAACCAAGGTGGATACTACAACTATCCACGGAACAACTATCAAGGCTACCGGAATTACCAACAAGGTCCGGGACCTCAAGGGCAAGTTCCTAACCCGCCACAGACAGCTCCTCAAGGACAAAGACCTCCACGACAACCAAATTCTGGGTACAACCAATGGTTCCAAGGAAATCAAGGCTACCGTCAGGAAATCAGAGGGGTTACCCACCCCAGGGACAACAACAGGGTTTCAAGCATCTCCTCCCAGGTTTCCACCAGCAGCCGCACCCTCAAGTTGGATGTTCTTCCTCACCAGCACCTTCGATAGACAACAACGCCATGCTACTTCAACTCCTTCAGAACCAACAAACTTTCATCCAGAATCAACAAACTTCAATCAATAAGTTGGAAGCTCAAATGGAATGCCTCCTCTCCATTCGACAACTAAGTACCTTACCTGGAACTATTGAGGAAAATCCCAAGGGTGATAATGCTGAATTGAAGACAATCACTACTAGGAGTGGGAAACAAATAAATCCTATTCCCACAGTAGTGAAGCCTCCCATAGCGGTTCCTCCAAAGTTGGTTGTTGAAGATGAAGGAGTCATTGAGGATGAGTTAGCGTACGAGAATGCAACTAATGATGGTGAATACAGAGACAAAGGGGCTGAAGACGAAATGCTCTCGCATCCCGTGGGAAAGAGGCCAGCAAAGACTAATGGAGCTAGCTCTAGCTCAAAACCAATTTTGGCACCTTACAAGCCAAAGGCCCTGTATCCCAACAGGCTTGATGAGGATTCTCGGGCCAGGATTTTTGCCAGTTTATGCAGATGCTAAGGGGAGTACGACTCACCCTTCCCTTCACTGAAGCCATTGCCAAGATGCCGATGTATGCGGGATTTTTGAAGGAGATCTTCACCAACAAAAGGAAGCTCACGGAAGCGGCCAATGTCACCCTCAACGAGCAATGTTCAACAATAGTCTCCACATTCATTCCGACCAAACTCAAGGATCCGGGTAGTTTCCATATCCCTTGTAGAATTGGTAAATTAGACATTGAGAAAGGTTTAGCCGATTTAGGTGCTAGCATTAATGTAATGCCATATTCTATGTATAGAGCACTAGACCTAAATGAACTGAAACCGAATAGGATGAGAATTCAGTTAGCAGATAAGTCATTGAAATATCCTAGGGGAGTGAGAGAAGATGGTTATATTCGAATTAGAAATTTTGTGTTCTTAGTTGACTTTGTGGTGGTCGATACCGGAGATACAGACTTATCTCTTATTTTAGGTAGAACTTTCCTTAATACATCTAAGGCAATCATAGATGTATTCGAGGGAACTCTCACCTTGCGTGTTGACAAGGAACATGCCACCTTCAATTTGACTAAGAGTATGAAATTTACTCATGCTCAAGATGATATCAATTTTGATGAGGTTGAATTTGAGGATATAGATGCCATTGTTTCGGTTTTTCAGGTTAATGGTTTGTTTGATCTAGATGCCTTGGATTCGTCCTTGAGTAATCAATTGCTTGCGAATCACATGACGAACAGGGTTTCGACATAGAACAGCCTGAAGGTCAAGCAGAAGTTACTCCGCTCAAGGGAGTATCTACGGTAAAGAGGACATCGTTCGAACAGCCGCCCGAGCTCGAGCTCAAACCGCTTCCAGCTCATTTGGAGTACGCGTTCCTCGCGGAAGGCTCCAAATTGCCGGTCATCATCAACTCATCTCTCACACCGGATCAAAAAGAGAGATTGGTGAATCTTGTCCGACATCATAAGGAAGCGACTGTGTGGCAAATTTCATATATCAAGGGCATCAGCCCCACCTTTTGCACGCATAAAATTTTGATGGAAGGGAACTTCCATCCAGTGGTTCAGCCTCAACGGAGACAGAATCCAAAGTTGCAAGACGTAGTAAAGAAGGAAGTTGTGAAACTGATGGTTGCTGGCATTATCTACCCCATTTCAGACAGTGAATGGGTTAGTCCGGTTTACGTGGTCCCGAAGAAAGGAGGCTTCACAGTGGTTGAGAATGAGAAAGGAACTCATCTCCACCCGTACTATTACCGGGTGGAGAGTCTGTATTGATTATAGGAGATTGAATGACGCCACTAGAAAGGATCATTTTCCGCTCCCGTTCATGGATCAGATGCTCGAACGTCTCGCTGGCCATGAGTATTTTTGTTTCTTGGATGGGATGTCAGGATACTTTCAGATCCCAATAGCTCTGAAGGATCAGGAAAAGACGACGTCCACTTGTCCTTTCGGCACCTTTGCATACAAAAGGATGTCGTTTGGATTGTGTAACACCCCCGCCACTTTTCAGAGATGTATGCTGACAATATTTGCTGATTTGGTGGAAGACATTATGGAGGTCTATATGGATGATTTCTCAGTGTATGGGGATTCTTTTGATCATTGCTTACAGACCTTGAAACGAGTGTTACAGCAATGCGAAGAAACCAACTTAGTCTTGAGTTGGGAAAAATGCCACTTTATGGTGCGTGAGGGAATCGTACTTGGGCATAAGGTATCAGGTAAAGGGATTGAAGTAGATAAAGAAAAGCTCGAGAAAATAGTAGGTCTTCCACTTCCTTCTTTTGTCAAAGGGGTGCGAAGTTTCTTGGGCCACGCGGGATTCTACCGCCGATTTATCAAGGACTTCTCCAAGATAGCAACACCTTTGAACCGCCTACTGGAGAAGGATGTTGCATTCACCATCACTGATGAGTGCATACATTATTTTGAGCTACTCAAAGAAAAGCTCACAAGTGCGCCAATCCTCACTTCACTTGATTGGTCTCTCCCGTTTGAGCTGATGTGCGACGCCAGTGATTTTGCTTATGAGCTGTTTTGGGACAAAGAAAGGGTAACCGCTTCCACCCTATCTACTATACCAGCAAATCTCTAAACGATGCTCAGAAGAACTACACCACCACAGAGAAAGAGCTGCTAGCTGTGGTATTCACAGTCGACAAGTTCCGATCCTACCTTGTGCTCTCTCACACCGTGGTTTTCACCGACCATGCGGCTATCAGGTACTTGATGAGCAAGCCATATGCTAAGCCACGCCTTCTCCGATGGATCTTGTTGCTGCAAGAGTTCGACCTAGATATTGAGGACAAGAAGGGCTCTGAGAATGTTGCTGCAGACCACCTCTCCCGATTGATGGAAGAAGAGGTATGGAAGCCGGATGGGATTTCCATTCAGGAATGCTTCCCAGATGAGAGACTCTTCATGGTCGTTGCCCAAGTTGTGGAAGGACCATGGTTTGCTGACATAGCAAACTACCTTGCCACTGGATCCTTCCCAAAGGATGTCACACCACAGGGAAAGAGAGAGATTTTGACAGACATGAAGAATTACTTCTGGGACGATCCATATTTCTTTCGTAGGGGTGGGGATCAGATGATTCGACGATGTGTGCCATACGACGAGACTCCCTCCATCCTCAAGCACTGTCATGCCGGGCCAGCTGGAGGGCATCTCGATGCAGACCGCACCGCCCGGAAGGTATTTGACTCTGGTTTCTATTGGCCTGATGTTTATAAGGATAGCTTTGACTATGTGAAATCGTGTGATCAATGTCAGAGAACTGGGAATATTTCTAACCGAGATGAGATGCCCCAAAATAATAACCTTGTATGTAAAATCTTTGATGTTTGGGGGATAGACTTCATGGGGCCATTTCCTCCGTTTAATGGCCTCAAGTATATCCTTGTCGCAGTTGACTATGTTTCTAAGTGGCCAGAGGCCATGGCTCTTCCCACTAATGATGCTAGAACAGTAGGGAAATTTTTGATTAAGTTGTTTTCTCGGTTTGGAACACCTCGTGTGATCATTAGTGATAGGGGCACCCACTTTCAGGGTCAGTTCGACCGAGTGTGCCACCGTTTTGGTGTCACACACCAGTTGTCTACTGCTTATCATCCTTAGACTAGTGGGCAAGCTGAGGTTACGAACCGAGAGCTCAAACGACTGTCGACCAATCGAATAAAGATTGGCCGAGTAAGCTTGATGACGCTCTCTGGGCCTCCGTACCGCGTATAAGACACCTATAGGGACCACTCCCTATAGGATCGTCTATGGTAAATCTTTCCATCTACCGGTCGAACTTGAGCATCGAGCTTACTGGGCTTTAAAGTTTCTCAACATGGATGCTAGTGCTGTAGGTGAACATTGTACTTTTCATATACACGAGCTGGAGGAACTCCGTCATCATGCCTATGAGAGCTCTAGGTTATACAAGGAGCGGACCAAAAAGTACCACGATTCCCGCTTACGGACTATCAAGGAGTTCAAGGAAGGCGACCTCGTCCTCCTTTTCAACTCGAGGCTCAAGTTATTTCCCGGAAAGCTGCAATCCCGATTCACCGTGACCATTCACCGTGACGAAGGTCTTCCCTTATGGGACTATTGAGGTAACCACATCCCCCTCCTCTGAACCTTTCAAAGTGAACGGTCATCGTTTGAAACTCTACCGAGTTGGTGACACCGTAGGTGTTGTCGACGAGGAGGATTGTTTACCACTTTGAATTGTTCATTGGAGACCGTCTAGCTAACGACGATAAAGAAGCGCTCTTGGGAGGCACCCCTTACGTATCCATTGATAGAATAGTGACTGAAAGACCTTAGTTGATAAGTAGTGAGTCGTTTGATGTGTGTTTGGTTTGAATCTTGTGTTTGAGTCGAGTCTTGAGTCATTGATCGTGTCCTTGGTGATTATTTGATGCTAATCGCACTCTAGGAGAGCTATTCTTGTTGGTTGTTGAATGCTGAAAATGCTGGAAATTGAAACAAGATGGTATTGAGAGAACAGCCTGCACAACGTGCAAACCAGCACGTCGTGCAAGGCTATATTAGTTCAAAGCCGCGGCCTAGAAGTTGAGGAATGACGTGCACACCTGCACGCCGTGTAGAGAAAATCAGCCCGTAACCAACGTCCATCAAAGCAGGGAACGGCATGCGGGCCCGCACACCGTGCTAGTGAAAACTAGCCGAGACCCACGTACCCCAAAACCAGGAATGACGTGCGCACCAGGGACCTCCCCTTCCTTCCCTCCCCTTCCCCCCTCCGACCCCCCCTCCGCCCCCAGCACCGCCGCCTCCTCCTCTTCCCGTTTCCCCGCTACCGACCGCCACCCTTCCTCTTCCCAACCGCCTCCCTCCCTCTTCCCCCTCCTCCAGACTCCCCTACACCCTTCCCCTACCCTCCCCTCCCTTTCTCCTTCCCCCACAACTCTCAATCTTCCACTCCACCCACAAATAACCAAAACCACCAAAACACAAAAACTTCAATTCTATTACAATTTGGGCGATTTGAGGTCTCTCGTTGGTCTTCCTCAACCTCGTGGCTGCCCAGTTTCGTTCTCCAACACTTCATTTCAATTTCCCCCAAATTCGGTTAGTGTTCAAATTTTTAGGTCAAATTATGGTTAATCTGAAATTGGGTCAATTGGGTAGATGCCATGTGAACATTGTGATGTAGGTAGTGAACTTGACTGCTTAGAATGATGCTTATGCCATGTTACTCGTGCTTCGCTTGAAATTTTGGATTTTCAATAACGGTTGAATTTTCGAGTTCGACCACAAATTTTGAAATTCTGAAATTTCAAGAGGTTCATGTTTTCATTGTGTTTCATATGCCTTGTTGAGGACTTCTTATGCCTATGTCATGCCCGATTGCTCCCCTTTGTGTTGCTATGGTCGTTGTTCTTGGCTGTTGTTCTTACACTAGGTGCACTTATTTTCCATTGCTCATTATATTGTATATCTTGTGTTGGAGATTGTGTCACTAGTGTTGAATCTTATGGTCACCTATTGTGGGATAATCAGTTGGTGGATACTCGTTGTGCTTACCTTCATGCTATGCCTTGTGCCTTGCATTGTTTTTCATTTCACGAGGACGTGACCACTTTAAGTGTGGGGGGTATATTCTCATATTTGGGGATGTTGGGATATTAATCAACACGCAATTTTGTGCGACTTTTGTTTGTTAATGACCGTGGTGGATGCATAAAGAAGACTCCCGCCATAGGCCTAGGGGAAGTTACCGGCATTGCTAAAAGGCCGCGACCATCCCCTTCCAGAGAGCCTTCGTCTGCTGGGACTAGTCCACCATCATCTCCACGACGGGCTTCTGTTTCCAGCTGTCCACAGAGGGGTGGAGCTTCATCTTCGGCTAACCCTCGCCGTTCAAGGGGGGCTTCTCAGCGAGAGACGCCATCAAACCCTATTCCAGCTGCTGCTACTGCTCTACCGAGTCCAGAGGTGGAGCAGAAAATCTTTGACTTTGAGCCAGGAAGTGAGTTCGCCCGCCGATACGGAGTGTATCGGACTTGGGTGACTGCACCATAAGGATATCTTGACTTCCAGAGTTTCATGGAGGAAGGGTGGAGCACCTGGCTGATGGCATACTGCCAGAGAGCGGGTATTTGGCCGCTAGTTCGACTCGATGATCAGGAGCTTCTGCATGCCACCAGGGGTTCTACTCCACACCAAAGATATCAAGGTACACCTCGACTCAAGAGGCAGGAGGCATCAAATTCTGACTTGGAGGTCGGGCATTCTCGTTTTCAGCAGATGAGCTGGAAGAGAACATGGGTTTCTAAACCCCGGAGCAGGTGGCCAACCTAGAGGTTATGTCGTTGGACACCATTGATAGGAAGCCGGTTCCGAACCCGAGGGAGCTCTGGAAGGACATCGCTTGGGACGATGCTCCCTACTCTGCTCGGTCCTCGAAGGCGAAGCGGATAAAGATACCGAGGATGAGGCTTCTTCACCTACTCTTCCATCGGTCCATCACTGCTAGGAAGCAGTCCAGCAGCGGAAGAGTAGTGAACACCACAGACTTGTGGCTTTTCTACTGCCTCGAGAACGAAGTGAAAGTCCATCTAGGGGACTTGGTGGTAAACTTGTTCAGACACATCTCCGAGCAGAAGGGAGTCGGAGTCCTGTTTGGGGGAAGCTACATCGCATGGCTGGTGTGAAGGCTTGGAGTGATGGACTCCTTCGGGGCGGATCCGCTGTTTCAACGCGGGTTTCCCATCACAGTTCGGACTCTCCAGGAGCATGGAGTCCCGAACTTACTGGCTAAGATAGTGGAAGAAGGGCCAGATGTCAGAGAGGGGGAAGGAGCAGACTTTCCCCCAGATACTGTGGAGACGCTTGCAGCACAGATTGGAGGGCGGCTGCAAATAAACGTCAGTGACATTCTCAATAGTCAGATCTTCCTCAGCCAGGATTTTCATCGGTTTGACGGTCGTAGTAGAGCTGCATGGGATAAGCTGGACCAGAGGACCGAGAGGATTGAGAGCGAGGTGCGAAGACTCCGCCAGGACTTCCAAGATTATGTCGCCGAGAGCAGGGAGGCGAGGACTCGTCAGGAGCAACAAGACGAGCAGTTTGCTGAGGCCCAGGCTCAGCAAGGCGAGTGGATCCAGCATCAGGGACACCAGATCACTTACATCCACGAGCAGCAGCATTGGCAGAGTGGACACATGTCCTACTACCAGGACAGTTACTTCACGGGAGCTACCTACCCACCTCTGTGGCCAGCCTATCCACCACCACCACATTGGCCGGAGTACGATCCTTACCCTCAGTTCCCGGGGTATCCATACCCTCCGCCGGATTAGTGATTGCTTGGGACATATCATGACTCGGACTTTTGTGTGTTTCTTTTAATTTCGAGACTATGTCATTTTTGTTACTTTTTCTTAATTTTTCTCTTTGGCCTGTATAATGGATGACAACTTTGGTTGCATCTATCACTAGTACTTTGTTTATATTATGGTTGGCAGGTCCCGAACAAAGATTCTATCACGTCTCACCATCAATCTTCCTTTCATTGGTATCACCTTCTTTTTGGCTCTCTATTGTGACTTCTTTTGAGAAAAGTGTTGAAAATTACGGGATGAATTAGGATGTTATTATTTCACTTGATTGCTTCATTGAATCCTTGTCGTTCAAACATGTTTAGCGTAGTAATGCTGCTTGAAGGTGAATAGGATGCATGATAGATTATTTTCGGGCCACGTCCCGTTTTTCTCGAAACGAGTTTAGAATAGATTTATGCACTTGGTTACTCGATCTTGACGTTTACCGACTTGTGAGCAATTAATTCCCCTATCGATTCGCTCTAGTTGTTTAAAGTCATATATGACTAGATTGTCCGACTAAGGTACAAAAGAGGCCAATGTGCCCAAATTGTCATGGGGGTTCGGTTGCGATTCAACACACTGCGACTTTAAGTCTGCCGCCTGTAAGCTAGTCCCTTCAGGCTTCTCTTTGCACCTCTTCCTAGTTGTGGGTCGGGGTTTTTCAGGTAAATTCGGTCTATGTGGATGAGAGCCTTAGCCCGATCAGGATCGCAACTACCCCCATTCAGAAAGATACCCTCTAAACCTATACGAAAATTTTGAAAATTGAGTTGCAATTAATTGAGTAATTCAATTGACTCACATGTGTTTAGTATATCATGTATAGTTAAATTGTAAAAGAAGAGGAGAGTGCTTTTAATCGAACACATTATTTAAAGTAAGCACTCCCTCCCTTAGGACGGGAAAAATACCCGACCAGGACCATCTGTTTTGAGCATAGGTGATAGGGGAAATGTTTTTGTCGGTGGGTGTCGAGTGGTGGTACTAACTATATGCATAAGTTTGCTCTTCATTTGGATTAGAGAACTCAGTAATTATAACTGTGTGGTTTGGTGATCTAAACTGCATTCTTGGCATCATGAAGTAGGTTTGAACTGTTAGCATGTTGTGTCGCTTTCACCATGTTTAGAGTTTGTGTAGAGTGTGAAAAGTAAAGTTGCTTTAGGACAAGCAAGGTTCAAGTGTGGGGGATTTGATAGGGCTAGAGTTTGTAGCAGTTATGTACCCTTTTTATGCATGCCTCTGAGTGATTATTAGTATGTTCACACTTCATTTCTCTACGATTTCGTGTTTTTGCTTCATGTGTATAGATCCGTCAGTTGGACCGTTTCGGTCCATATGATGTTTTCTTTGTAGTATTTGTCACCTACAGGTACTATGGAGATAGGTGATATGGCTATGAAGCCAAGGATGTGGTGTGGAGAACGATTGGAGTTTGAATGGGAAGTCGAGAAAGAAATTGGCGCAGCAGAGGGACTGCACGCCGTGCAGGGCCGCACGTCGTGCAGTCTATGGGATTTCCAGTACGACGAGAGGTAGTGATTAAAAAAACAGGGATGAGACTCTAGGAGTCCGATCAGGCAAAACTCTTCAATAGAGCCAGCAGTAGGATGATCTTCTAGGCCCTAATAGGGGGAAGGGAAATTTAGAGATGTAAGGATTGTTTCGCTCCTCGGGGATGATTACATCGATGAGACAAGGAGCGTTTGGTATTCGATCGAGAACCATGCTCGAAGGCAAGGATGGGAAGCATTTAGGGGCCGAAGGAACATTCAAAAAAGAGCAAGGATAAGTCTTCGTCGAACCCAAAAAGACCGTAATGTGTAAATGTTTCAGGTAGTAGCACCTATGGAAATTGTCGAAGAACAGCCAGTCATGGGCGTGATGAGAAGTCAGCCACGGACATGATGGTAGTTGAACCATGATCATGGTGTGTAGTCAGCCACCAACGTGATGGCAGGTTAGCCATGGTCATGGTGATCACCCAAAGAACGGGCGTGGTGAAGGTCAGTCACAAGCGTGGCAAAAGAGTCGACCACGCGTTAGTGGTGGTACATCACGGGCATGACAAAAAGGTGGTCACGGTGGAAGGTGTAAGTTGGTCACAAACGTGACAAATAGCCCGTCACGGGTGTGAGTGGATGACAGTCACGGTCATCACAAGCAGTACACCACGAGCGTGGTGATGAGGAAACCACGGGCATAGTTGAGTATTGGTCACGTGCATGGTGGGTTGCAAACCACAATTGTGATTGAATGGAGGCAACGATCGTAATTGGCTAGTGGCAACGCCCGTGGTTGACAATCGGCCACAGAACTAGTAAGAAGAGGACCATAGGCGTGGTGAGGAGAATACAACGGGTGTGGCGGCACAAGGTCAGAGACGTGATTAGGCTTTTCATGGGCGTGACAGAGGATCTTCCACGGGCATAGTATGCATCAAACAAAGAGCTAGGAAGGAGCCCCTAATCAGAAGGAGGCTAAGAGAAAGAAGTGCTAGAAGGGCATAGGCTTAGCGGAGCAAAGTAGCCAGGCTTGTCGAAACCGTCATCATGGCAAGGTATGACATGAAACTTAGAGTTAACTAAGGTATTGGTAGTACAATGGGACTAGTATTACTAGTCGATGGGAACAAGAGCCAAGAGCTGACAGGAAAACAAGGAACAGTAGTGTATGTGACAAGATGGAAGTTGTGAGGTTGAGCTAGCCGCTTGACTAGCTACATTTTGAAGCAATAAAGCAAGGAATGGTCTATGTACCTTCATCTCTGGGACATTATAGTGCGGGTTGATGAGCTTGAAATAGTGCTTAGGGGATGAAGAGTCCGTAAAGGTACTGAAAGTGCGGTGCTGGTATTATCTGGGAAGGGCAAGGTGTGTTCAGAATTCAAAGGAAATTAGTTAAGGATAGAGCAACATAGTTCTAAGAGGTCATGAGAGAGGTGCAAGCCTAGGATGATCTCAGAAAGAAGGAGAGTTAAGGAAATAAGAAGTGGAACGAAAAGGAAGGTCTAGAGGACTTTGAGTATAGTCCAAAAGTTGAATAGTAGCTTTCACAGTGTTGCATTTGAAAGGCGGATCCCTACTGAACTTAGCTTTGAAATCTCGGGTCGGTCGAGAGCGAATTATGAGAGTAGAGCTCGGAGGAGTTCTATATGAGCAAGGGTTGAGCCTTTAGTTCACCTATAGTGGGTCGAGCTAGGGTTAGGTAAGATGAGGTAGCGGGCGGCAACCTGGGCGGTGTCTTGATCTAGAGTCGCCCTTGGGCAGCAAAGTGACTGGCGACCGTAGGGTCTTCACCCGCATGACGCCAAGTGCTAAGATATTGATCCCTCGCCAGACTTCTATAGAAGAAATAGGAATCAACGGCTGTAAGGGATGGCCACGGGCGTGGCCAGCATGTAGTCACATGCATGGTTGATAGGTCACCACAGATGTGGTGACTAGTCCAGCACAGGCGTGATGTGAATAGTCTGTGAAACTTGGGCCATAAGAATGGGTTAGAAATTGGGGGCTAATACCGCCCAGGATGTGTTTTAAGGAGTTGTTCAAGTCGAGCTTGGCCCAGAGTTGTGGAAATCCGAATAGGAACGATTAGTATAGTCTTTATGGTCAATTTTTGTATGTCTATCAGTGTGACTCCCCAATTTTGTGTCAGTGTTTGACTCTAGTTTTAATTCAGTTTATGTGAGTATGCTATCAGATTGACTATAACGGGCATGACTGACAGTGTGTCACGGGCCCGGTCGTTAGGGAGATCATGGTCGTGGCCAGTAACAGTCACTATCGTGACTGGTAGGTGAATGACCACCGTGACCATCAGTGGGCCACATGCGTGGTTCCCATGCCACCATGGGTGTGGTGGTAAGTAGGCCACGAGCGTGGTGGACTCTTTATATAAACAGAGTCGCGACTTCAGAAACTTTGAACTCACAGAAACCTAATTTTAGAAAATCACTAATGACGACGATTGATTCTAGGTGGAGGGGAGGACCTTGTTGATCGTTAGGGGAAGCTTCATAAGGTAATCTATCTTCTTCCTCTTGTCTCCATCCTTGTCTTGAATCCTACGTAGGATAATCCTGAAAGGTTAGAATTTAGGAATTTTTTGGATTTCAATCCTACGATTGATCTCAACAGGTCATTCGAATCAGGTGTCGAGTTGTTGGGAGAAGACGTCAGATCAGACTCTTCCAAGGAAAGCTTTTTCAGAGGTAGGGGTTTGGATTACCTTTATTCTTTACGCAAAGAATTGTAATTAGTTGTCACGAATCCTTGAATGGATTATCAGGACTGTACAGTAGGATGCGATCTACAGTTCACATGTTGTGATTTAGAGCTGGGTTTCTCAGATTGTGAAGTAGCGTGCAATCTACTGCACAGATAGTTATTATTTTGAGCATAAGCTCACAATGATGAATTGTGTGTGTGATTTGAAGTTTATGTTTAGGATAAGAATCAGGTGTAGCTAGATTAGGAAGATACCTACAAGACCACATGGTCACTTTAATAGATACTAGTTCAGTTACTCAGTGCTTATCGCTGACCCCGTCTCGTTCTACTAGTATGATCAACCTTGGGACTTCAGGAGTAAATGCCGCCTAATAGAGCAGCACGAGCAGTGACGCATCCACCAAGTGGCTCTTGGAGTCGTAGAGAGAGGTACCTTAGAGGACCTCGGTTATCCCTTTCATTGTTTTCATGTTTTCAGATGTTTTCATGTTTTCACACATTCCTTTGTTTCAGTTGATTTGTCAGGCTTATCTCTAGATGTTTGGGTTCCCTTGTTTGAGATGTTTTCTTTGTCTTTTGATATTGCATTCGAGCCTTAGACGCTCTGTTTACATTTTAGCAGTTTTACTTATGCTATGAGGTCTTTCAGTACAGTTGTTACATGTGTATTTTGAGTTATTTATGTGATGGAATGAACCGGGAGTATTGCATGGATCCAACCATGTGGTTCGGTTGGGTCTTCTAGGTGCGGGTTCCACAATCTGGGTTTGAGAGCAAGGAGTTCGGTGGAGGAGACCGCCTACAGTGGCTGTTATCATCACCATAACGAGTAGCTAGTTAGAGACCCTAAACGGCAGAGAAGGTAGGAATTCTTTCCTTTCGAGACGAAGGAGGAGGTAGGAGGATGTATGGACCACAAATAGTTAAGGAGACCGCCTCTCAAGGTTGAATGACTCGAGCTTACTAGAGTATGTCATAAAGTTGGCAAGGGCAGTATGCATGCAAGAAATATGAAAGGTTAACCTCAAGGCTAGGGACGAGTTCTCTTTCCAACTAGTACTTTGGTCAGGAGGGATACGTTGACAGGGTAGGTAATGGCCCTCGGTTGTCGATCTCTATCACACGGTACGAGGGGAAAGATCAGCGACGTACGAGCTAGTCTTGCTAGCAAGGTTGGACCAGATACAACACGAAATTCTGGATGTACATATCCAAGATGAATAAAGAAGGATCAATCAAGGAGTCTGAGTGGATGAGTTTGGGTAGAGAAGTACTTGGCTCCCAGGGAGCACTCTATATGGATCAGGGATGGAGGGATCCAAAACCTAAAAAGTAAGGGAACATCGACAACAGGGGTACTCTAGCAGGGAATTAGGAGTTGAGGCTGCGACACGCGGTGCTACCTGGAAATTGTGAAGAAGTTACCTAGCGGTAGCTTTCTGACTTATTATATAAGTCAGAATCATTACGGGCAACTCCGAAACAGAGAAACAAAAGAAAACCTACAGGGGGGAAATTTCTTCTTGAAGATAGGAAGGAAATCGATCGAGGGGGAAGTCAGAGCGGATCGGTCCAGAATCAATATAGGATTGGAGTGAGGTTAGCGGATTCATGAGAAGGTAATAAATCCTCTTCTTCTCTCTTCATCAGGTAGATTGAAGCTCTCGTAGGAAGACCTAACATACAGGGTTTTGGAGATTCAATCCTTGACTGGTCTCTTTAGGTCTATCAGGACATGGGGATTGAGATTCAAGAAGGAAGCCATAAATCAGACTCTACAAAGAAGCAAATCAGAGGTGGGGGTTTAGGATTACTATTTTGCTTTAAGCATAGAACTGTAATTATGTTGTTATGAATCCAAGGTTTGGATTCTTAGGCTGTACATTAGCGTGTGTTCTACAGTACATGTGTTGTATTTCAGAGGAGGGCTCTTAGGCTATATAGTAGCGTGTGATCTACTGTACTGATAGTTATATTATTTTGAGCATAAGCTCTTAGCGATTAAACTTTGGTGTGTGATTCAAAGTTTAGATTAGGACATGATTAGCCTTAGCTAGATAGCTCCCATTTATACGTTGGTCACCCACTCATGGATTGTGAAATCCCCTAAGATTAATTCAGGTTCAGAGAGGACGTGACGAGCAAGTCTTCAGTGATGCTCTCACGGTATTTCAGGGTGGTTTCATGGTTTGATCCACCATGAGGTTGTCCTCTCATAGCTAGGAGTGGCTAACGTTAGGATAATAACTACTGGATCAAAGGGTCACATTACTAGATGCAGTGTTTAGATAGACTTCTTGTTCTATCCTCAGTAAAGTCTCAGTACAAGATCAGTCAAATCTCAGTTTAGTTTCAGTTTTGCATAAGACTAGTTTCACCACTCAGTGCTTATCAGTGACCCTGTTAGATATTGTTTTCCTTGGTGTATCAGTGTGTTCAGTCACATGTGATGAAGCTGATGCTGGAGAGAGAGCTGGTCGAGGTTTTGAGATTAGCTGATATCATTTTTATGTATTTTAGACTGGACTTGCATCTCCTTTTGTTTTGCTCTAATTTGGGACCAGGAACGTAGTTGGTCAGTTATATTTAAGTGTTCAATATTCAGTTTTTATTGCTTGATTTAATGCTTTGATTAGCCGATTAGGGTCAAGTCATGGTTCAGGTTGAAACCGAGTAGGACTCTTCAGTTGAACCAAGGGTTCGGCCAGGACTCCTAAGGTGGGGATTCACACTTACACCCCTAGAACGACGAATGGCAAAGCGGACCTTATTGCCAGGCAGGCTCGCACTGGGGCTCTGGCCCACGATTGGCTCTCCTCGTTCATAGCCTAGGCCTGCATGAGCCATGTAAAAACAAACAGGAATGCAAATTCATCTCTTCTATGCAGTTGCTTCTGACACACACTATATTGTCTTCTGAGACTACAAACAGAATGGAACATACTAAAATAAACAAATAAAAGAAACATAGTGCTCACACAAGAAATTCAAACATGTATGTATGATTAGAGCTGGAAATCGGGACGAGTTCGGGTAATCATACTTATTTTGTACGGGTACCCGTACCCAAAGATGCTATGAAACTCAAGCCAAGACATATTGCGAACCCATTCGGGGTTTGGGTTTGGGTACCCATCAATACCCGAACAAACAAATCAACAACAATAAAAAATACGAATTACAAATTTCACTCATATATAGGAATACTAACTTAAAAAATTGAGTCACATTCTAATTCTCAATCAACCGAACTAATGAAGCTAGTAAATTACTAACTTACTCTCCATGTTTATCCTAATAGGTTTGGTAAATTTTGGGTATAGTAATATAGTTTGTTAATAACCGGTATTTCGGGTACCCGTCGGGTATACCCAAGGGTTGAAAAATATGATAATTCTCAAGCCACATCCTGAACTCATATGGGTATCGGGACCCAAATCCCGCTTGAGTTTGGGATGAGATCGAGATTACCTGATATCTGTTACCCAAACTTCCAACTCTATATATGACTATCTTTATACACAAGGAAAAGGTAGAACAAAGTGTGGGCATAACGTCTGACTGATCATGATTTGGATAGGCGTCTCAATTAGTCTATGATATAATAAAAGAAAAATTGGAGGGGCGGAAAAAGTAAGGAAAAATACAAAATAGTACATGAACGGTTAATGGTATTTTTTTATTATGCTAGGGGACAAAAGTGTAATAAATTTAAAACTTGTTTCTATCAATATTTTATTTCATATTTTATAAGTAAAAAATAGGATTAAATTTAATAAAAATAAAATTATTTCTATCTAGAAGAACCTTGGTCTCACTAAGTGCAGCGTAGAGCTTTTTTCACCTGATTTATAAGCATTATTAACTATTGTGCTTGTGTTACTTTTGCTTTATCAAAAAAACCTTTAGAAAAATGAAGAAAGAACTTCTAATAGGTCACGATTTGGATATATGCCTCAATCAGTCTGAAATATAGAGGAAAATTAAAGAAGAGGACAAACTAAAGAACGTTACAAAATAGTGGTATATTTTATTAGGTTGGGGAGAAAGTGAAATAAATTAAAAATTAATTTTTGTCAATATTTGATGTTATATTTTCTATCTAAAATAGGATTAAATTTAATAAAAGTTAAATCATTTCTATCAAGAAGAAATTTGGTCTCACTAATGCTGGGCCGAGCTTTCTTTCACTTGACTTATAGACATTATTGACTGTTGTGTCAGTGCTACTTTTGCCTTACCAAAAAAAGCTTCAGGAACATGAAAAAATAACTTCTAGCAGGTCATGATTTGTATAGACGCCTCAATCAATCTTAGATACAAAGAAATATTGGGAGGGTGGAAAATGTAAAGAACAATACAAAGTAGTACACAAACTATTAGTGGTATATTTTATTAGGCTGGGGAGAAAAGTGCAATAAACTTTAAATTTGTTTCTGTTAATATTTGGTTTTATCTTTTCTATCTAAGATTAAATTTAATAAAATTGAAATTTTTTATATCCAAAAGAAGTTTGGTCTCACTAAGTGCTGCAACAAGCTTTCTGTCACCTAATTTATAAGCAATGTTGATTACTGTGTCATTGTTACTTTTGTCTTACCAAAAAAAGCTTTAAAAAAATGAAGAAAGAACTTTTAGCAGGAAAAGTAAAGGATAATACAAAATAGTACATGAATTTTAGTGGTATATTTTATTAGGTTGGGGAGAAAAGTACAATAAATTTAAATTTTGTTTCTGTTTATATTTAATTTCATCATTTCCTCTTTCATCTCTTAATAGGATTAAATTTAATAAATATTTATTTCTACCAAAAAAAGTTTGGTCTCACTAAGTGGTGCGTCGAGCTTTCTTTCACCTGGCTTATAAGCATTATTGACTCCTCTGTTAGTGTCACTTTTGCTTAATAGGTCATCATTTTGATAGATGTCTCAATCAATCTATGAATATAAAGGAACATTGCAGGGGGTGGAAAAAGTAAGGAACGATATAAAATAGTACATTAACTGTTAGTGCTATATTTTATTAGGCTGGGAAGAAAAGTACAATAAATTTAAATTTTTTTATGCCAATATTTAATTTCATATTTTGTATCTAAAATAGGATTAAATTCAATTAAAATTCAATCATTTCTATCCATAAGAAATTTGGTCTCACTAAGTGACGCGTCGAGCTTTTTTTCACCTAGCTTATAGGCATTATTGATTATTGTGTTAGTGTTACTTTGGAGTTACCAAAAAAGCTCTAAAAATGAATAAATGACTTCGAGCAAGTCAAGATTTGGATAAACGCCTCAATTAGTCTCAAATATAGAGAAAAATTGAAGGGGTAGGAAAACGTAAAGAACAGTACAAACTAGTACTTGAACAGTTAGTGGTACATTTTATTAGGCCGTGAAAAAAAGTGTAATAAATTCAAAATTTATTTCTTTCCATATTTAATTTCATATTTTCTATCTAACATAGGATTAAATTTAAGAAAATTTATTTCTACTAAAAAAAGCTTAGTGTCACTAAATACTGTGCCGAGCTTTCTTTCACCTAGCTTATATGCAGTATTGGTTACTATGTTAGTTTTACTTTTGTCTTACCAAAAAAACCTTTGGGAAAAAAGGGCTTCTAGCAAGTGATAATTTGAATAGACGTCTCAATAGGTCTCAAATATAGAAGAAAATTAGAAGTGAGGAAAAAGTAAAGAACAATACAAAATAGTACATGAATTCAAAATTTGTTTCTGTCAATATTTAATTTTATCTTTTCTATTTAAATTTAATAAAAATGAAATTATTTCTATCTAGAAGAAGTTTGGTATCACTAAGTGTTGTGGCGAGCTTTCTTTCTTTATAGGCAATATTGACTACTGTGTCAATGTTATATTTGCCTTATCAAAAAAAAATATTAAGAAAATGTAAAAATGACTTCTAGCAGGTCATGATTTAAATAGACACCTCAATAAGCCTAAAATATAGAGAAAAATTGGAGGGAAGGAAAAAGTAAGGAACAATACAAAATGGTATATGAGTTTTAGCGGTATATTTTATTAGGTTGTGGAGAAAAGTGTAATAAATTCAAAATTTATTTCCGTCAAAATTTGAGTTCATCTTTTCTTTCTAAAATAGGATTAAATTTAATAAAAATAAAATAATTTCTATCCAATAGAAGCTTGATCTCACTAAGTGCTACGCCGAGCTTTCTTTCACATGACTTATATGCATTATTGCTGTTGTGTTACTCTTAATTTTGCCTTACCAAAAAATCTCTAAGAAAATGAAGAAAGGACTTTTAGCATGTAATGATTTGGATAGACGCCTCAATTAGTGATAAATATTGAGGAAAATTAATAATGAGGAAAAAGGAAAGAATAGTACAAAATAGTACATGAACTATTGGTGGTATAGTTTATTTAGGCTAGGGAAACAATTGCAATAAATTCAAAATTTGTTTTTGTCAATATTGAATTACATCTTTTCTATCTAAAATAAGATTAAAGTTAATAAATATGAAATTATTTCTATCTAGAAGAAGCTTGGTCTCACTAAGTGTTGTGGCGAGCTTTTTTTCACCTGATTTAGGAAAATAAAAAAAGAATTTTTAATAGGTCATAATTTGGATAGATACCTCAATCAGTTTAAAATATAAAAGAAAATTGGAGGGGAGGAAAAAGAAAGGAAAAGTACAAAATAATACATGAATGGTTAGTTGTATATTTTATTAGGTTGGGGAGAAAAGTACAATAAATTCATGTTTTGTTTCAGTCAATATTTGATTTCATCTTTACTATCTAAAATAGAATTACATTTAATAAAAATGAAATCATTTCTATCCAATAGAAGTTTGATCTCACTAAGTGCTGCATCGAGCTTTCTTTCACATGACTTATAGGCATTATTAGCTGTTGTGTTACTCTTATTTTTTTCTTATAAAAAACCTCTAGAAAAATGAAGAAAGGACTTTTAGCAGGTTATGATTTGAATTGACTCCTCAATCAGTCTAAGATATAGAGGAAAATTGAAGGAGTGGAAAAAGAAAAGAACGGTACAAATAGTACATGTACTTTTAGTGGTATATTTTATTAAGCTGGGAGAATGTGAAATAAATTCAAATTTTGTTTTTGTCAATATTTGATGTCATCTTTTTTTATCTAAAATATGATTAAATTTAAGTGGGCACTCCAGTAAAAACATGCATCGAGTGCAAACGTTATATGGCAGTATACTATTGGATGGTTTTTTATTTTTTATCCAATAATGTTATATTAGCCATTCAAAATGTAAAAACATGCAAATGAATCACAAAAAATATTTAGTTAGTTAAATTATTTTTAAAGATTTACCTCTTCTTCTTTTTATTTATTTTTATAAAATATTTCCTTACCTTATCTTCTTCATCCTTCTCTCTAGAACTCGCAAAACCCTTCCACCAAGGCTTCTGCGACAAGAACATACAAATAACAAGGTAATGAGGGAGTACATCAGAGATACTGGTGCACCCGTGACATTTGATTCAATCCCAATCAAACTAGGGATTAATTTCCAATTCATACTGGGCTTCACTATCAATGCCAACTCATCAAGAAATCCAACCAACAACAAGTTCTCCTATTTCTAATTGATGCATTTTATCGAACAGTTTTGGCCTCGTTTCAAATAAAGCAAATCAGGGAGCCAAAAATTGAGTTCAAATCCAACCTACCTTATCAAGAACAGTAAACAACCAGAGAGGAGCAAAGGAAAAAGAAACAAACCTGGAGATGGTGGAAGTAGAAGTGGCCGTTGATCTTGCTCGAAATTGACCATCAAAATGAAAAAGGTCGGCCGAGTGAGGAAAAAAAGTGGGTTGTTAAAATATAGAGCTACCCACCCAACTACTAAGTTAAGAAGATGGTCATCAGTAGCTCAAAGGTGGGTCATTTTTTGTCGGCAACCGGGGGATGGGCCAATTATGGTAGAATTACATGGACGGCGTTGAGGACAAACAATCCAGCTCCTCCATCCAATCTCGACACCCTAACCTCAGAGTCGTGCTTAGCCTCGACGGCTGGAGCGCCCCCGACGACATAGTCCTCTTCTGGATACCCCCCAAGTGACGCTCCCTCTCGATCTCCAACGTCATTTACTCCCTCACTTCTATCATCTCCACCTACAACCTCGACAACATCGACGTCGAGTACAAGACCTTCGGCCGTCAGAGTACCGACTTGGAAAACTTCGCCTTCTGCATCGGGGAGCTCATTTCCCAATTGAAGAAGGCCCAATTGATCTCCGCATCCACCATCACGCATTTCCACTCTACGGTGGTTGAAGAACGGATTTTCACCTGCTACTCAAATACCCACTAGATTGCTCTAATGGAATCATTAATTTCCCTAGGGTCTTCCTAATGCTATTACTCTAATTGATTACGCTAGCTAAACCAAGTAACAATGATTGATTGGTTGTTTAATTGTTGGTGTATCAAACTATCAACTAACGACTGAAATAAAACAAATCAAGATGCAAGAAATTGATTTCAAATATTGGATGAAAATTGTTCGGATTAAAATCCACTAAAGCTAGCAATGCATGGATGAACGACAAGTTATCTCAATTATTCAGGTTATAATGGCTTGACAATTTCCTATGTTAGTCTTAGATCACTCTCACACCTCTAAGGATCTATTTCGCTCGACCGTAGACTCCTGTCTCTCGAGCTAATGTACACCCAAGCAGAACGCATTAAAGGTGTTCAATGAAATGCCACAATGATAAACAATGCAAAAAGCCTAGATTAAACGCTCCTCTCTCGAGCTAACGAGTAACCTAGAGTCCTTCCTAAGCGACCCATCAATATATGTTCCTCTCGGACCCACAACTCAATGACGATGATTCAATCAAGATTATTAGATGAGAATGAATCTGAACATAGGTTTAGCAAGAACATACGATAATCATGAATAACATCGATAGCAATATCAAAGGTTTAGAAACCCATCATCCATTCAAAAGCTAAGCTAAAGTTTCATCTAATCCAAACAGCACAAAAGGTTTAGCCGCTCATGGTTTCGAACAATAAATCAAAAGAGAAAAAAAAACGTAGAAGACGACATGTTCTTCGTGGAAATCCTAATCTTCGACTTGATGATTCGCCTTTCACCAATTGTGGTTGATCCTCGTGCTTCAATCGTCTCTCTAGAACTCTAGCTCTATCTAAGAGCTCTAACATATGTGTATAATGAAGTATATCCCATTCATAGGGGGTCTAGTGGGTATTTATAGGCTTCTAGGCCAAATTGAAGAAGGAAAAGGACTTGAAAACCCATTTGGGGGTGTGACACGCCGTGATCCCGGCTGTGTTCCGCCCCTGTAAATTTCTCTGACAATTCTAGAGGAAGGACACGCCGCGTTCCTTAATTTTACGAAATTTGACCATAGCGTCAACATAAAAGTGGTAGAAAATTGAATTATCTTTCCAACGGCGCTGACCTTGCAGCAATTGGACTTCCGAGCAATAAGTTTTGCTCAAAATACTAAACAGTGATGTTTTCTTCCCAAATCGAACGTTTTGAGTTGTTCCGGCCTCCCTGTCATGTCTTGGTTCATCTCTACACGTCATATGACACCTGAAATGTACAAATTAACATACCAAACACCATAACACAGCCCCAAGGGCAAGAGAACCAAACATGTACTCAAAAACCCGAATTTGAATACATTTCGACACACAAAAATATAGTTTATAACGAGAAAAGGTGTGTCGAAAATACAACACATTAGTGGCTCTTTATTTGGTGTTGTTTCAAAAGTACGAGTTTGTTGAATACGTCAACTACCAGTTTTACACGGATGAGGTCCGACACCCGGCGGCTTACGTGATGTCGTTTTGGTTCTATCATAACTGATGAACATTTGTAGGTGTTATAAAAATTAACCGATTAATAAATTAACCGAGTCAAATCTCCATAGGGTCTCTTTTAGTATCTTAGGCAACTCAAATTCACAATAAATGGTTGTACACAAACAGAGATAAAAATGCTTAGATGTTGGATCTCCCTAGGCAACTCAAATTCACAAATGTCAGACAAATTCCATGATTTAAACGAAACAGGATAGTTGCATTACACCGTCGCAATTCTTCTCTAATCAAATTACGCCCTTTTGGGTCCACTAATTTGCTACCTGTCTAGTATTCTAGTCTGCTCTTTTGAGACAAAGATCTAAAACCTGTTAGGTGATTTACCAATTTAGAATTGCTCACACGATATACTAGTTCATTCGCTCCCGGATGAGGGTTAACGTCTAACCTAGTTATTTAATTTCGGCGTTCTAGATATGCAAGCTTTCGCGAGTCTAAGATAAATCTAACAGAGATTCATTCATGTTGATTAGGCAAGAATAAATCGTAAAGGAAATCAAATATACCATGGAATCCATCCAACTCATATAAATCATTCGTTCGTAGGAATTAACCCTGGGTTCATCTTATCTATGTAAGAGAAGTTTAGATGCACCTGATTTTAGAAAACAAATCAAAATTAGAAGAAAAATTCACTTGTTGAAGGTTTACACAGGAAACTATAAAAACCCTAATTTTGCCGATCTTCCCAAGAACTTAATTTGTCGTTTTCATCCTTTCGCCGATTCTGAGCTCCTTGAATTTGTCGTCGCTCTCAAATCTTTCACTAATGCTCTAATTTTTTTTTGGAAAAGTCTGACTGAGAAAGGGGTCGAATTGGACTTTTATAGAGGCGCTTCCTTTGGCATGTCGGATACCAAAAGTGCGCCGTATATATGGCGCACTTTTGATATTTCTTCGGTGCATTTTCGGTCTAAATGTCATAGACTTGAAGTTCGATTTAAGACAAAAAATGCACCTTAACAGACCAAAAGTGCGCGACACAGTTTTATGGTATAAGTTAGGCGCATTATTGGTTTCAATGCTGAATCCATGATTTTTTCATTCTTCGATGCATCTAGCTCCTTCTTACACATTATACAGCTCCGAAAAATGCCCACTACCAAACCAAAAAATGGACCTTGAATGGGTTCGAGACACTAAATCGAGATAGATGTTAGAAATGCATGAAACATTCTAAATTTCTATCCAAAAGTATACAAATATGCACGACAAATCTAGTGTCATCAAACACCTCCACACTTAAGCTTTGCTTGTCTTCAAGAAAAAAACTAATAAAAGTTATGGAACACATCTCCAATCAAATCAACTACTAACAAAGCAAAGAAAATCCATAATCCTCAATGCATCCCTAAATTGCTTAACAAACAAGTGAACCTTTAAAAGAAACCGAAATAGGAAGTAAAGGCCTCACAAGAAGTTCTCCAACCTTCCACACATCATCATATGTTACACCAACCATCTAGACTTACTCTCAAGGGGAATCAACTTAAAAAGGAAGCCAATAACAAACTCACTCATAGTGTTTTAAGGACAGTGTTTATGCAGTCGTCATCAACTCTGAAGTGCACTTCTAACACTTGCATATCAACCTAGTCCTACTCATCACATCAAGGCACTTGAAACACTAATCCAGAGGTCTTTTATTTGGCATTGTAATGTGGACAGAAAAGAGAAGAGAAGGTGAAAAGACTTTTGGTGGTGGGTGTACATAGCGGCGAACGACTCAGTCTTCTCTAATATGGAGCTAACTTACTATTCACAAACAATGGTATGCAAGGATCCAATTTCTACATGAGCTCAAACTAGCTCATTTATTCCTTATGCACAAACTACTACTTCGAGCTTTTGTGCTTGTTATTTTATCTAACTCGAGACCTTTTGGGCTTCTTTTCGACTTTGCTAGTTTTCTTCTCTCGAGACTGGGTTTTTACTTGTTTTCTTCCTTTTGTTTGAGATTCTACATATACATCAAACTGAACAAGGGAGGCTAAATAATCCTGCATTCTTCAATACTTAACAACTTTGACTCCTAGACTCGACCGAGTTACATGCCACTAATTATTATGGGGGGTACGAAATGGATGTGTGGCTATGATTGGGTTACCTAAGGGAAGATATAAGGATGGGATGGATATTTTTCGGCGCAGCTTTTCTAACAGCCTCTAACATTTTAGTGCATCAGTGCCGAGTGAATTCAGAGCGGTATTAGGCAAGTATCATATTAACAACAAACAGAGAAGACCACTCGAAATAATTTAAGAACAAATCTACTAATAAAGCAGATTATCTATACTACAAAATGGTCTTTTAAACCTTCCAATGTTTTGCTAGACGGTAATTTGTTAACATGATCCGGTCTGGTGGTAGGAGAAATGCCCGAGATAGCGCATCTGCTCGTCATGGTGCTGCTGCTCCCTCGTCTGCTACTCCTCAAAGAAGCGTCTTTGGGTGTCCTGCTCCGCTGCCAACTCAACCAGTTGACTGTCCAGATGAGCCTACCACGAAGACTGCTCCCGCTGCCAAGGCTAACCACCCTCAGAAAATCAAATCTGCCAAGCTATCACGTGATGCTGCCAAGGCAGACTGCTCTCCCCAAAAGATGTCCTCCACTGATGAATCGACTACAAAGTCGCCTCTAAAGTCTACTGAAATCGAATAGGCGGTGACATAGGGGGGAGGTTGCTGAAAAACTTGTGCCTCATGCATCTCCTGATCTATCTCCTCTCTCTGCTCTGCCTATTCTACCTGTTGAGCATCTCCATGACCGTGGCCCTGACCACATCCATGCATTCGAGATCTCTGTGCTACATGGCCCTACTGATTAAGGCGAGACCGGATCCCAGTGAGATCCAAAGAAACAACATCGAGATCAATGTTCATGGACTCTGAAATCTCCACCGCAGGATAAATCGTCACTGGGGCAGGTGGCACAAGCACTCCAACTCAATCGTGGTCCAACCCCTTCTCATGCATAATCCTATGAACAAACTGTCCACCTGGCAAAACGGCCATCTTCTTACTCTATCGAGAATGAAAGAACTTGGTGACCACCCATCCCAAGTGAAGTGGCCAGCTAGTACACCTGTCACGGAAGAAGATCATCTCATCCTTAAGGACATGGTGGGATCCCCTCTCTTGCCTATCCTAGTAGGCAAGACCGTAATGAAAGAACGAGTGGAACATATGGGAGAATGGCTCGAGAATCTGAGTGTAGGATTATGTGGAGGTCTTGAAATTGAGCAATGTATAATCATCATTGAATGTTATAGCTCTCCAAATCACATCAAGGTAGTTGGGGATCGCGAGAGTTGATTTGGGTTGTCGAAAATGAAGCCCAGCGACTCTTGGAACTCATTAAGTGTCTCGTTATATGACCTCCCTCCGAGGCGATATGAAACAAACCTCAAATCTTTGTACTGCGCCTGAGACTTGAACTAAAAGGAACTCCAAAACTCTGGAAGAGCGAGGAGATGCGACTAGCATTAATCTGACAAAGCTCAAGAAGTCCTCTACAATTGCATCTGCCCAATCGGCATTCCGTGCTCTGATGTTATCGATTTTGATGACCACAGTCGGAGCGGCTGGCAGTGCACGATGCTCCAAATACCTTACCCAAGCCCTAGTGTCCATGGAAGTGAAGAAACGGTGCACATTCCGTTGTGTGGTTGGAGCCGGAACATTTGCAGGTCGTTCTTGTTCTCCCTCTGAAGATGATGATGATGATGAGGGGGGCAGAGGTGCTCGACTAATGGAAGCTCGAGTAATAACACATCCACGCTTACTACAAAAGGAAAGAAACCACATAATAAAACATTCGAGAGCCACCCCAACACTTATCTCATTATAACACAACAAACAATCAAGGGGTGGCTACCAACTCATAACAACTATCCATTGTTTACATCACATTAACACTTCACTTGGAATTCTTCACATCTCAACAACTAACATAATCTCAAGGCTGCATTCATCATCCAAAATTTAACAATCAAGATCAATACAACTTAATAGGGCAATATCTTGAAAAATACCTTAATATTTTTCGACCAAAATTGCCATTGTCATCAAGAAAAACTCATTCAATCCAGGAGCAAATCATATTAACAGAATCATATCAACCCGCATTTCATCATGGCACAATCAATTTTCAAAAATCCCAAATTTGAAAATTAGGGTTCATCCCACAATTCAACCTAAGTTCAAACCGAGCACAATCTGAGCAAAATAAAAAGACAACAAGGGAGAAGCAAGCAAGGTACTTATTTTTCCCTAGCCATGAAGAATTGATCGAAGAAACACACAAATCCGGCAAAAATCGAAGTTGGGTGAAAAACAGGTTGAAATTGCTCAAACGTGATAAAAGCTTGATGCATTTGAATGAGATCGAAGGAGAAGCGGCGGCGATGGGACAAACGACGGTGGAGATCGATGATGGAGATGGTGGTGGCCACAATTTTTGGGTGAGAGAGTTGAGAAAATGTTGAAAATAGAGATGTTGTTGCTGATATCTCGAATTTTTGGGTGAGAGAGTTGAGAAAGTGCCCCGAAGATATACCAAAAGTGCGTAACGCATTTTTGGTCTGTATACATTGCATTTTTTGTATAAAAACATCAAAATTTTCAACCTCAAAATTTTAAATCCAACAGCTCATGAATCGAAACATGACCCAAAGCACATCGTTCTAGACTCTATCTACCATCTAATCATGCAATTTTGACTCAAAGAAATTGAAAAATACTAACTCTAGACATGGGCTGCCTCCCATAAAGTGCTCTTTCTTTAATGTCTTTGCACTAGAAATTACCTGGCTATTTATTAATCACCTTGAAGAAATAAACTTCGACTCCGTCGGTAGGCTTGGCACCGAGATATCGCTTGAGACTGCGACCTTTGACCTCGAATGTTCCTTGGTCTGGATGTGTGATCTCTATGTTCGCTTGAGACTGCCACCATGCCTTATGCTCAAGCTTGACCGGCATATGAAAAGCCTTGCCATAAACCAGCCGATTTGGCAAAGTGCCAATAGGAGTCTTGAAAGCGTTTCAATAAGCTCATAGAGCTTCATCGAGCCTAATCGACTAATAATTGTGAGACTGGTTGACTATTCTCTCAAGAATCTGCTTGAGTTCATGATCCATCACTTCCGCTTGACTACTTGCATGTGGATGGTAAGCGGTGGTCAATCAATGAGTTACACCAAATTTTTGGCAAACTCGTTCGAACTAACCTTGGAAATGAGTACCCCTATCACTAATGATAGCACGAGGGGTGCTGAAACGCATGACAATGTGGGTGATAAACTTTCCACTGTCCTAGCATCGTTAGTAGGTAGTGCTTGTGCCTCTGCCCACTTTGACACATAATCCACAGCAACAAGTATGCACTTATTACCATGGGACTGTGGGAAAGGATCCAGAAAATCAACCCCCATACATAAAATATCTCTACAAGCATAGATGTTGTCATTGGCATTTCATTCCTATTTCAGATGTTACCTGAACGTTGGAATGGATCACAGTTTTCATGAAATGTCCGCAATCTTTTCGAATTATCTTCCAATAGAAACCCGCATCCAAAATCTTCCGAGTGGTGCGGTTTCCACTATGATGTTCCCCAAAGGGACTGGTGTGGTAGCAAAGCATGATTTTGAGTGATTCATATGTGGTGAAACATCGTCTGATAACTCCATCAGACCCTGAATATAAGAGGTAGGGATCATCCCAGATGTAATGCTTGGCATTTGAAATTAGTTTCCTCAGCTGCTGATGAGTGCAATCCTCTGGAAATATCCCAGCATCAAGGAAGTTAGCTATCTTCTAAAAGGAACAACTGTTCATCCTGAAGAGCTCATTGATTTCTGCTTCAGCAAATCGACCCGGAAGAGGGTCTTCAAGGTGTGAAAGATGGTCTACTATAATGTTTTCTGCGCCCCCTTGTCTTTGATAGATATGTCAAACTCTTGAAGGAGTAAGACCCATTGAATCAATCTTAGCTTTGCATCCTGCTTAGTTAGAAGATACTTAAGAGCAAAATGGTCAATCAAAACTATAGTATGAGACAACACTAGATAAGACCTGAACTTGTCGAGTGCAAAGACAATCGCCAAGAGCTCCTTCTCCGTAGTTGTATAGTTCCTCTGTGCATCATTAAGCGTCTTACTAGGAAAGTAGATTGGATGGAACCTCTTCTCTCCCCTTAGTCTTAAAACTACTCTAACTATACAATCGCTAGCATTACACGTAAGTTCAAAAGGGGCTCCCCAGTCCAGGGAAACCAGTGTCGGTGCGGTCGTCAACTTCTTATTGAGGGATTCGAATGCCTGCAGACATTTATCATCAAATACAAATGGAACAACTTTCTCTAACAACCTAGTCATAGACAATCTAATTTTAGAGAAATCCTTAAGAAATCAATGATAAAAACCTGCACGTCCTAAGAAGCTACGCATAGTTTTAACATTCACAGGGAGAGGAAGCGGAGAGATGGTTTGGAGCTTAGCTCGATCCCCCTCAATACCTCATTTGGAGACCCTATGACCTAGCACAATAACTTTATCCACCATGAAGTAGCACTTCTCCCAACTTAGAGCTAAGTTGGTCTCCTCACACCTCGCTAGCACCTTCTTCAAGTTTTCTAGACATCTCGAGAATGAATCTCCATAAACAGAGAAGTCATCCATGAAGACTTCGACAACATCTTCTAGTAAATGCCAAAAAATGCTTTCATACACCTTTAAAACGCTGCGGGTGCATTGCACAGACCGAAAGGGACGCGCTTATATACAAATGTAGGCACACATCCCATCTAGGAAGCAGTAAAACTCATGACGGCGAGCTCCAGCATCTGATCAATGAAAGGCAGTGGAAAGGAATCTTTCTTCGTAGCATCATTGAGGAACTTGTAATCAATACACAATCTCCATCCGGTTACTGTCCAAGTAAGGATGAGCTCTCCCTTACTGTTAGGCACAGCTGTGAATCCACCCTTCTTTGACACAACTTGTGTAGGACTAACCTAGTGACTATGAGAAATCGCATAAAGATACCTGCATCTAGGAGTTTGAGTGACTCCTTCTTCATGACCTCCTTCATGGCTGGATGTAAACAACGTTTTTGTTGTGCTATAGGTTTGACATCAGCTTCTAAGTTGATTTTATGGGTGCAAAATCGATCAAGATAATCAACGACCACCCTTCCCTAGGAAACGGAGGCCTCTGCAAAAGAACAAGGCCATCCACAAATAAAAGATGGGAAAGAGGTGTACCTATACGCACCAGCCGAATCGACTTCTAGAGGATGTTACCAACCACTGCTTCAATCAAGTGACTAAGCCTCTCCATACATAGGGTGAACAAATATGGGGAAATCGGGCAACCTGGGTGAATACCTCTAGATGGTGTAAAGTCCTCGGTAGGGCAACCATCCCATTGAGCCTGAAAAGAGGTTAACCAGATACACCCTAAACTCACATGTACAAGATTATTACCCATACCTTTGGCACCCAACATATCCTCAAGGAATGACCAACTGATACGGCCATATGCCTTAGCCAAGTCAACTTTAAGCACCACCTAACCCGATCTGCGTGTTTTATATCGAATAGTGTGCACCACCTCCTGTAATATGACGATATTATCAATGATTTGAAGTCCCTGGACGATGATCGTTTGGGTTGGTTTGATCAGCTTAGGCAAAAGAGGCTTTAAGCGGTTTTCAATTCACTTGGTTAGAGCTTTGAAAATCACGTTGCACAAGCTAATTGGCGTCCCAAACACTTGGGGCGACATTTTCTTGGGAATGAGCACAATCACAGTCTCGTTCACTTGAGCGATATGATATGAAACACTCACAAACAAAGTTAGCAATCTCGTTTTCCACCGTATCCCAACATTTCTAGTAGAATATTGGGTGATAGCCATCTTTCCCTGGCGCTTTTATCAATCCCATCTCCTTAATCGCTCCTCGTACTTCCTCCATGGATAGATCTCTATCCAACAAGGTCGTTGTCACAGGTAGCATCACCTGAAAACTAGTAGGTATATGCCAAAAGGGTCCACTCTCCGCTGAATAGAGTTGAACATAAAAATCCCTAGCCATGCGCTTCAGTGTTGCATCCTCAAACACCCAAATACCATTGTCATCACGTAGGCCCTTAATGTTATTAACAGTATGTTATTTAATCATAGTAAGGTGAAAGAACCTGGTATTGTGGTCACCCTTGAGGCTCCACTAAGTACGAGCGTGGTGAAACCATAACAACTCCTCCTCTTCAAGGACTCGTTCAAAATCACCATGCACCAGATTCTCCTCTGTCGACGATACCTGCCCGACAAACACCTCATTCCTCATTTTAAGGACAAGAAGGCGCGCTTGGAGTTGGAGCTTGCCCTCCAAAATGTGGAAAAGGTATGCTTGTTCCAATCCTTAAGGCGAGCGGTTAAGGTTGTGAAGGAAGAATAGAAACTCTCCCCACGACGCCAGGACTCGTGCATGAATCAAGGAAAGTCGGCATGGAGTAACCAAGGGGCAATGAAACAAAATGGCTGATGAAGCCGTGCTTGATGGGCAGCTGACAATTGAAGGAGAAGGGGCATATGATCAAACTTGATACGTTGAAGATGATGGACTGTCAGATGGGGGAAAGTCTGAAGAAAAGCAGTGTTACGAAGCACCAGTAAGTTGTACACCTATTTATACGTCGAATTATTGGTTCGAAATACGGCTATTTAACAGCGACTAGGCAAAATCGTTGTTAAATCAATTAATTTAACATCGGCTGGTATAAAATACTTTTCGTTATGTATTGTCAAAACCGACAACATAGATATAGTCCACATTTAACAACAGTTTGTAGATAGCCGCTGTAAAATTAATTGATTTAACAGCGGCCATATGAGAACTACTGTTAAATATTTTTATTTTAACAGCGGCTGCCTAGCCGCTGTTAAATCCTGAATGTCCATCCAGTTTAATAGCGGCTGGCTGGCCGCTGTTATATATCCTCCGTTAAATGAACTGTTTCTTGTAGTGGAGCTGTAATTATTTCTTTCCTCTTTCCTTTTAATTAATATATCTCATTAATTTTCCACACTTACCACCATTGACTATTAAAACAAAGGCTAAATCCCCTCGGATGTCATGAACTATTCGGAAAAATATATTTTTAGCATTTTACTTTCCGCTGTAAGTTGGGTAACGTTTTGCACTCAAGCACAGTGGGGAGAGAGGAACAATACCTAAAGAAGGAACTCCTTTCAATATGGGACTCAGACAGTCAACTCTAGAGACAAAACGGTCCGGATCAAATGGAGAGCGGAAGGAGATCGCAACACTTCCTACTTTCATGCTATAATGAAATTCCAGAAAAGAAGGAACAACATTTCACGCTTACAAGGGGGATTCTGGGGCTTGGATCACATTAGGGGGCGCTTAAATCCGATGCCCACGAATATTACAAAACCTTTTTCCAGAGTTATCCCCCTATTCTCACCCAAGATGACCTCAATGACCTACCCATTATCGTCACAAATGAGATGAACCAGAGCCTAACCAAACCGATGTCAGCTGAGGAAATAAAAAATGCGCCATTCTCGTTGGGGGATAATCAAGCCTGGGGACCGGATGGCTTCAACGACCATTTTTTCCGGAAATACCGGGACACGGTAAATAAACAAACTCAGTCAGGAGGTGATGGCGGCTTTCACCTCCAATGCCATGACAGAAGAGTGGAATGCCACTCATCTTGTTCTCATCCCAAAAAATACCAACTCTACGATGATGGCGGATTTCAAACCCATCAGCTGTTGCAAATTCTGCTACAAGATTATATCAAAGATCATTGCAACCCGCCTCAAGCCTTGGATTCCAGACCTAACAAATAAGATGCAAGCCACTTTCACAGGAGGGAGACTAATACAAGACAACATCATCATCATCCACGAAATCCGCAATAGCTTCAAAATTCGGAAGAGCGGGAAAAGGAGAGATATGTGATTAATGGTAGACATGCGGAAAGCATATGACATGGTGGATTGGGACAACCTGGATGGAATTGTAGAGGCATATGGTTGCACGATGCAATAGAGACAGTGGATATCGGCGTGCATTCGAATAGTGTCTTTCAATGTTCTCTTTAATGGCGAGGAAACTGGAACTGTCAAGCCCAACCACGACATCCGACAACGGTACATGTTATCCCCGCTCCTCTTCATTCTCCTCTCTAATGCACTGTCAATCATGATAGAGCAACACATCCCTAACGGTTAGCATTCCAGAATCCGTTTATCCCGGAGAGGCCCCAAACTCTCCCTCTGCCTCTTTGCTAACGACACCATCTTATTCGGGAAAGCATCCCCACACGAAGCGAACAACATCACACAAATCCTTACCAGATATGGTAACCTTATGGGGCAGGCCATTAATCACAATAACTCCACCATCCTTTTTAGCGTCAATGTGGAAGCATATATGTAAGGACATTATCGACTGTATGGGCTTCAAGGCCCACAACCAACACATCAAATATCTTGTTAGGAGACCCAGACCAAAGTAAGAAGTAGCTCACGATAAAGCTTGGAATGGCTTGTATGACCGCTTTAGTGATATTTTCCTTCCCAACATAGGAAAGGAACTTGCATTTCCAAGATTGGGTCGGGCTTTCCATTCAATCAATGAGGAAGGTCAAGGTTTCTTTCCTTCATCTCCCCCATTCGGTAGGGACGCCTAATGCAATCTCTGTTGGAGCTCCAGTGTTGGTCGTAACGTAATGGGGTGTTAATGCATTGAATTTGGGTCGTGAGATTCGGAATGATAGGTGGTGGTCGGATCTGATTGCTCATTCATGAATGACTTTGGAATGGTCAAAGGAAGTTGACCATTCCACATTAGCATTCCGGCCATCTGGTGAAACTTGAGGGAAAATAAATTGGCAGTTAGAAGTCATTTCCTCATTTTTCTTAGAGCTTTTTGTTGGTAAGGCAAAACTAACACTAACAATCCAGCCTTATAGGCCATTGTAAGACTCTGACCGTGTGAAGATAGTTTTTCTAGATTGCTATAAAACACCCTATGTTTTACAATGAAACGCCCCTAAAATAGTGAAATACCAAATTCTTTACTAGATGCGAAAAATCGACAAATTTTTATACCACTTGAAACGACCAATCAAAGTTCCCTTATTCCGCCACCGCCGTTCTGCCACCGTGCCGTCGTCCCTGCCGCCGCCGACGTTCCGTCACCGTTCCACCACTGTGGCACCGTCCCCCGCAGCCGTCACGCCGCAACTATGTCGCCGCCGTCCCGTCGTGCCAGTGCTGTCAAACCCATTGTAGTCGGTACGGACCGTCGCCATGAAATGGCGACCGTTGTTTTTTTATAATTTTGTTTTAATTTATTTTTTAATTATTATATTGTTATTATTAAACTGAATGTAATTAGTGTGATAGGGTTTAGATGGATTAGGGTTTAGAAATTAGAGATAGGATTCTGAGATAGGGTTTAGATGGGTTATAGCTTAGAATTTAGAGATAGGGTTCAGAGATAGGGTTTAGTTGAGTTAGGGTTTACAATTTAGAGATAGGGTTTAGTGATTTATGATTTAGGGTTTAGAATGTAGAGATAGGGTTTAGGGTTTAGGATTTAGGTTATTTATAGATAAGGTTTAGGGTTTAGCGGTTAGGAGTTAGGGTTTAGAATTTAGAGATAGGGTTTTGGGGTTTTGGGTTTAGATATTCTACTTATTTTGAATCAATTTGTGCAAATTAGTAATTAGTCATACTACTTAAGGTGAATTAGTAAATATAAATAGATATAGTAACAATTAATTTGGTAATTTAATACTTGGTAATTCAATATTTATTATTTTTGAAAGATAGTAATTAGTCATACTACTTAAGGTGTATAAGTAAATATAAGCAAATTTAGTAAATATTAATTTGGTATTTCAATAATTGGTAATTAAATATTTATAATTTTTGGAAATCAGTAATTAGTCATACTAATTATGGTGAATTTGTAAATATAATAACAATTAATTTGGTAATTAAATACCTGGCAATTCAATATTTATTTAAATAATTTTTTAAAATTGGTAATTATTTATATTAATTTAGATAAATTAGTAAATATTTGTAATAAAAAGGAGAATTAATTTGGTAAAACAATTACCGTCGCCATCAAATGGAAACCATTAGGAATGTCCTTCGCCGTTGAATGGTTACCGTCGCAACAGGTCGTCGCCATTCAACGACGACAGCCACCCATAACGGTCGTCCTTTGATAGCGCTTGTGTGGAGCGGGTGTCGCGGTTGAATGGCGACTACTTGTTATGGCGGTCGCCATTGTAAGTAATTTTTTTAATTATTATGTTCTTATTATTAAAATGTAATATGGCGACGGTATTAATTTTCTTTCTTGGTATTTGTGTATTTTAATTCATAAATTAAGAATATTAATTAATAAATCTAATAGTTCTAATTATATAATATGTACATTATATTAGATATTAATCATAATATATCTTTTGTTAACTTTGTATTTACGAATTTGAACTTGTAAATTAATAATATTAATTATTGAAATTAAGAGTTGTAATCGTATTATATGTATAATATATTAAACATTAATTTTAATAATGAATATCACCATAAATATTAATAGTTATAATTATATAATATGTGGAATTTTGTTATTAATATTATTATGTGTGATAAATTATCACCTCTGTTTTGTAATTAATTTGTTGAACATGTCTACTATTGCAGTTAAGGATCGGTAGAATTATTGTTCGTAGAGTTCATGAAGTGAGTGATGAGCCATACGGTAAGTTCTCATTATTTTACCAAATGAGTAGTTGTGAATCGTAGGTTTAATGTTTGGCATGTAGTGAATGAATACTATGAACATAGTACACCGATAGATAGGTGTTGTTATACCATGTCTAGGGAAGTTCTAGTGATGCTGATGATGTTGAAGAACAGTTGAATTATGGCGATTATTTCATAAACCGGTTGGTTTACGACACTATCGATTATGTGTGTGATGCGGCTAAGGACATTGCTTTAGACTAATGGTTTCAATTAACTTGTGGATCACATAAGAAGAACCCCCGTGAAGAAGAAAAATGGTTGTACTTGTATTGCTCGCATGTGGGCAGGGGCAAATCACAGTCCACAACCTCTTCAGAGAGTTCAGTTATGACTACAACATCGTACTCAGGTTGTACGTTCATGGTTCTGTGCAACATAGATGGGTTGACGCTTCATGATGTAAAACGCGGGATTCTTAGGTCATTCCACAACCACATGTTCGAGTTGTGGCGTGAAGGGACACAAAAATGGGATCAGCTCACAGACGAGATGAAGGACCACATTAGACAGTTGGAGGAAAACCACGTTCCCCCAATGCAAATGCGAAGCATAATCAACAATGAGTATAGCAGTATGATCAACATGAAGCCGATTTACAATGAGACGGTGAGAATAAGGCGAATGAGGTTGTGCGGAATGAACCCAATGCAATGGACGTTGCCAGAAGCGTTAAAATTAGGGTACTTCCCTACTTAATTTGTTCTTGGTGGTCAAGTGTCGGATGTCTTTGTTATTGATAAGGAGAGAAGATTGGTTGTCACACTATAGGATATATTCCCATCGTCGGCACATCTACTCTATATTTCGCATACGTAGAGAAACATCGAGGGAAGGGTAACCAAGTTATACGATAGAGAGATCACCGAGAGGTTCGTATGAGGTTTATTAGGCCAAGTGCTAAATGCTAGAACGAGCCAAATGTTCTTCAGGAAATGGAGTGGTCTAGTAGAAGGAGGTTGGAGTCCAGAGTTAGTATAGTATATGGCTTCAGAGTGGCTCCCTTGCAAGCAGAAGTGGGCGCATTGCTACACGAACAAGTTGTTCCATTTCGGAACACAATCATAAATAGGATAGAATTGGCTCACTCTTCCTTAAAGACTTGGCTACACACCTCGATCAGCAAGGCTGACGGATTTTTCCAGGCTTACGATCGACTAATGACGGGTCAATTGCTGGAGATAAGAAAGTCGCTGGAAGACTCACGGATGAAGGTACGTACGGTAGTTCCAAGTGTATTGCATGTCTTTCTCACGTTGTGTTTATTGCTTGACACTGTTGCATGTAGCCGTTTTTCACTTGGGAGAAACTGTATGGGAAGTTGAACACGGCGGTACGCTTATCGGCCATTGAGCTACTGGTTAAGGATAGTAAATTGGTGAGGTCATGCACGTGCGTGATCCGGACTACCAAGGGGCTGCCTTGTAGATGCAACGTCCGACAATGTGTGGAAGAGGACAGGTTGATGTATAGGAGACACCTACATCTCTTATGGGCTCCATTAGACTACACAACCCCCCCCCCCCCCAACCGTGATAAATGGGAAGATGACGCCCATGCTGAATACGATGTTTGGCGAGAAGCAGTTGAGGAGGTCAAGAGTTTAGGAGAAGCACACATTCGCGCTGCCACAAGACTCCTCCTCTCCCAGGTACATCCAGAGGCTGAGGGTCTTTAGGACCCGAAGACATCAGATGCTCCGAAATGCAGACCTCCTATACGGCAGACTGCAAGGGAACCTTCATGGTGGGAGAAGGTCAAATCTGCTGCATCACGCAGTAAGAAAACTGATAAGTAGTATTTGCAATTTATCGATGTGTTTAGCACTCTCTGTTTTTTTATTCCGTAGCCTTATGTTAACGCAAAGCATGTCGTAGGTGGTACCCCTCCATCAGCACGTGCTCAGACATTCCTGTACAAAGATTACATCCCACATAGTATCAGAGACCTACTCAGAGATTGGTTTAACCCCGGGAGCGACAAACATTATGGGTTTCGCGTTCTAACACACATTGTTTATGGCAATGAAGGAAGGTACTCGGAGATAAGGACAGATCTTTCGGACTTCGTGTCACCGGGGTGGTATTTCGAGGACGACCGAGTGTACAGAGCATCGGGCCACGACCATGACTACGTGAAGAGAAGACTGTTGGGTACTACAGGGGTTTGCGGACCAGAATACTGGATGTGGGATACCTATCTTATCGGACTTGCTTCTCGCTACAATTTGGCTTTCGTTGTCTATGTATCCAGTAGGGAACCTATTGGCCAGCACACATTCGGAAAGATATACTTACCGTTCGCTCGTGGTCCTGACGTGAGGCGTCCGGATCGAGTTGTAGAATTGATATGTAAGGGTACCCATTGGCTGCAAATAAAGTTGGCTGAGGTTGACGGGGTGAGACCACTATCGCCTTTCCATCCGGTTTGGGAAGGGATAGAGGATGATGCTCGTTTTCGATTATGGTATGACATGTATGAAAATGAGTTGAAGTTGTTCATCGATCCCGGTGGGCATAATCTGAGCAAAAAAAATCTCGAGGACAAGGATGTCATTGATGTTTCAGTTTGGTTGGGATGAGTAAACTGTTTGTATAAACGCTTTCTACTTATGTAGGGAATTTATGTTTCTGTGTACTTCTGGGAAATACTACGGAATGGATTTAGATATGAATGAAACACCGGTATGACAATGGAAAACACGGAATGTCCTCTACATAAAACCTCACATACAGTGCCAATAAATGTAAAGTACTGATAATGTCAACTAAATGAAAAACAAGCCCGGTACAAATTATCCAACTAAAAGACAAGAAAAGAACAAAACGGGTGATGGAAAATAAACAACTACTGGGCATACTCAGACCACAACCCTCTCATTCCTTGAAGGACCGGGTAGTACTCTCGAGCGTGCTCAACGAATCTGTCCTCCTAGGCTAGGACTAAGGGGGCCAAACTGACACAGAAAGTACGCATGGCCACATCAGACGCGTTACTATCGGCAGCTCCTGGCACACTGCGAGTGTTGAAGAAGGGTAAGTGAGTTAACAAACTCTGCCGGTTGTAGTCCCACTTAGAGTGCTGAAGTGAATATTGTGCTCCATCAGTAGGCCTCGACGCAGACTCTGGCACGAGAACACCATCTGGCCGCACCTGTCGGAACCCGTACTGTCTCATGACGCGAGTGGGATCATGAGGCTCAATGTAATCGAATGCATGTTTGCCACCACTATACAAGAACCATCGAGCCTCACCGTCGAAATCCGATAAATCGTAGGGAAGCCACTTGATGTGGGCATGCGACATCCCATCCAAGAGCGAACGTAGTGTATGAAGCCTTGCATCAGCGTCAACTGCTCGCTCAACGATCCTTGGTCCATCCCACCGCCTAGCGAGTGCCTCCCCACTCGAACGTGCGGCTGGGGACGATCTATGACGCAAGCTCGGGAAGTACTCGTAGATCTACGACTACAGCAAAGTCGGGCAGCCCGCTAGCGACGTAGATCCCGCGCGAGAGGCAATCCTGAGTTGCCTGTACAGATAAGCAAGTGTGGCTACACCCCAGCTATTAGATTGATTCAAAATGATTTTATATAGTTTACAAATGAACGACATATTAGTCTCGTTTAGTATATGTCAGTGAACAATATGATTGAATATACTTGAAAATGTCGAGTGTGATGTGTATGTTGGTTTTCTTCCATAATGGCATATTATTGAATACTACATAGATTGTTTTCCTAAAAAATGATTAAACATAACAAAATTGATGTCATTGGACTAAAAAATTAAAAAAACAATATATGTAAATGTCACAATTTATTTTGAACAACATATAAATATTATGAAAGAAAAACTAATTAAAATGAGAAAAAAATAAGGTTCAAAATCAATGGTCAGTATTATTATTGCAATGAAAATAATTTGTGTAAAAAAAAGGGATTATACCAAAAATGGCCCTTCTATTATTACAAATTAACATATGAGCTCCTCTACTATGCTTCTTCCGATTCAAACCCCCAAATTTTACTGCGATTAACAATCAAGCCCCTCCATATCTTAATTGATCACCGGAGTTCGTTTTTAATGAGTCAGCGAGTACATGTTGATTTATGGGCTGATGTGATGGTGCTGATTGGGATTTCCATAATTTTTTGTTAAACTCTTTATTAAATGTGTATTTTTTTATTGTATTTTAAGATTTTCGTCTGATAAGAAAATTAGAGCAATGTAATCGGGAAAAGAAAATCTGAATATATAACAATTAAACAATTAAAAAATCATTCATCTCCTTCTCCATCTCTTTCAGTTGTAGCTCCTCATTAGCTTATTTAATTGGTATTGGCCGCCTGGTCGGGATCATTAACTGATGCTTCAATTTGTGTATTTGAGTTTTCGTTCTTCTATTTGAATGGTTATTAAACTTCTTTCACTTCCTTGTTTAACTGAAACTTCATATTTATGAACTAAAACTGAAGCGGCATAGAGTCATTTCAACAGCTTCCTTACTTTAATAGAAAGTAGGCAATAAGAGGACAAAAATGATACAATGTATATGATTATATGTTGTTGGGTCCGATTTTGCTATAACGAGATGAATGTTGAAATTTGAAAAAATATATTTGTACTGAGACAAAGAAATCTTCTCTCTTCCTTTTAGGGCTGTAGCAGATTGAAGGTAAGAAGAAGAACAAATCTCCTCTCTACCTTTACATTGCTCTGATTTCCTCATTGGATGAAATGTTTTTTATTACAAATATGCATATTAAATAAGGTTGACTAAGATTAGTGAAAATCTCAGTCAGCAACGCTACATCAGCTTATAATCCATGTCTGGGCTGACTCATAAACAACGGACCCCGACGACCAGGAAAGATAGGAAGGGGCTTGATTGTTAATTGGAACAAAGTTTAGGGATTTGAATCGAAAGAAACATAGTAGAGGGGTTCATATGTTAACTTGTAATAATAGAGGGTTACTTTCAGTATAATTCCAAAAAAAAAAGTTATTTAAAAAAAAATACCTAAATTTAAAAAGAAGCCTTTAAAAGTTGATGGGCAAACCCAATTCTCCATTTGCAGTCTAATTCCCAACAATCCGGTTGGAGAGGAACACGGTGAAATCACAGGTGGAAGTCAACGTGACGCGGATATTAAACAAAGTCACTTTCCCCTTGATATCCGCATACGTATTGAGAGGCATCTGGCCGGAGAGGATGTCGGTATAGAGCTGAGAGTCAAAGAGCAGCCTATCCGCCATGACAGTAAGCGTCAAGTTCAAAAACGTCGTCGAATCCGCCGATATCCGCCCCGCCGGGATGGGAACTTCTCCGACCTGGAGTCCCCTGTAATTGAGGTTGATTGCGAGATTCAGGTCGAGAGTTAGGTTGAGATGCGGACGGAGCTTGATTGGATCCAAGGATACGGTGAGGTCGTCGATGTTGACGGTGGTGATGGGGCGTTTGAAAATGGAGATTCAGATTTCCTCTTCCGAATGGTAGTGATGAACAGATCCAAAATCCATAAATTAAGTTTTTTTGGGATTTGTTTTATAATTAATTAATAGTTTGTTAATTAAAATATTATTATTATTTGATGTGGAGCCTAGGTGGCAGTTAAGTAAAAAGACATGTCAACGGTATTAAGTTTAATTATTAATTTGACGGTTAAATTTGAAATTTGTGCCACAATAAGCATTTCCAACAGGTTATGCTATTCTAAGTTAAGACCCAATAGGTTAGGCTTTTTAAGATCATTATTTCTAAATTTTAAAATAATATATAACTAAAAAGTAATTAGGTGTACCTATAATTTCATTTTTCTAATATTTATCATTCTTATTTCATGTCATTTTTCAATTATCTAATACAAAATGTCAATTATAATAAATGTATTCAAAATTAAATTATAACTTTAAATTGTAACAATTAATATATAAAATATAACCTCAATTGATCCATTAAAAATTATTTACAAAAATATTATATTCAATTATACTCAGGTCCGTCTCATGAAATTTGGAGACCCTATTTAAAAATATAGATTCGGGCCTAAAAAATTTCATACACAATTTTTATTAAAGAAATTAAAGTTATATGGCAAAAAAATGTGATATTAAAAGAAACGGACGAGTAAAAAAAATGCGGACTAAACAGTTAAATGAGTTGTAAAAATAATGGGCAATAAGTTAGGAATATGAAAAATTGATATTTATGTGATTCAAACAGCACGCTGAGATGAAAGTCATTCCGTCCGCCCATGTTGCCACTACGCTACTGAACTATTCATGTCTTCGCTTCCGGTGTGGTTATTTTTCTATTATATATTATTTACTCGAATACCGTTAATCCGTAATCGTAATGTTCCGGGCCCTGTGTCGTAGATCAGACTGGTACATTCTTTAGGCCGGCTCTGGTTATACTTGGGTTTGATTGATACGTCACATTCAAACCAACTCAACTCTATTAGTATTCTGAATTATTCTTATTAAAAGAACATTAAAAGAACGACAGTGTTATATGGACTGTATTTAGGTTTGATAGTTATGTTTAATTCAAACTAACTTAACCCGATTAAGTTTAACCCGATTAAGTTTCTGAATGGGTCCAGAATCCTCAAATTAAGAAAATGTAAGCCCAGTTGTGGTGTTAAAACAATATTGAAAGAAGATTGATTCAGGGTGATTTTATATAATTTATAAATGAACAACATATTAACCTCATTTAGTGTGACATTGGTGAACAATATGATTGAAGATACTTGAAAATGTTGAGTGTGATGTGCATGTTGGTTATCATCCCCCAATGATATTGAAGGAACGACATAACCTTCAATATTATACGGATTGTGTTCCGAAAAAATGCAGTTAAGCATAACAAAATTGATGTCATTGGACTCAAAAAAAATATAACGAACAATATTTGTGAATGTCACAATTTATTTTGAATAACATATAAAACTTTATAGAAGAAAAACTAATTAAAAAAAATAGAGATTCAAAACCATTAATGAGGTTTTTTACAATAAAAAAGTGGTTTGTTTATAAACAAAAAAGGTTGTTTGAAATTTTTTTTTCTAAACTTAAGGAGAAGCCTTCAAAGTATTATGTGGCAAACTCAATTACTTATTTTTTATATATAATTGTAGAGATGTCACATTTATATAGAATTTATTATATTACTGTTATTACCTTTAGTAACATACGGTACATGTATAATATAGTATTAATATGTTCGGAGTATTATACGTCATTTTAACATAACAATACGTTTGAAAATTAGGGATCAATTATAAATAATTATAATTTATAATTTTACAAGTGAATATAAATTAAAAGTTATTAAAATATCTATTCAATTCCTTAAAATACGTTTATTAAAAGTATAATACGTTTTTTATACGTGTTTAGTATGTGAAGCATCAAACAAACGTTGAAAAATTAAACGACACTGTAATAGTACGTAAATGAAAGTTTTAAACGGATATAGTACGTCTACGTATATTATACGAGTATTAAATGGAGTTTTGCTAACTAGAATCTATTATGTAAAGTATATTATTTCATGTATGGTTTCGTATCCACCGAATTAAAGTGCTCATCACAAACAAACCAGAGTCAAATCGGCAAGGAAGAGAGAACAACAACACCACTGACTCAGACAACATACAGAGGAGGACTGAGAAGGCAAAGAAGAAGACCTGGAAATATTTTCATGAATAACAAGTATACCCTCCCTGCAAGATCCTACCAAGTACGAAGAACATAGTTATTATCACGATTTGATTAAAACATGCATTTAATTGATAATAATACACATTATCACAGCTAATTACCACTAAAAATTAACATCTTATCATAAATGAAGTAAATTGTACATTACATCTCAATTATTTGATCAATAAAAACTTCATATCATTTATATAATTTGAAACTTCTTAAAATACAATACAAATTATGATATTGAACTCTCTATAATACTAGGTTTAAGGTTAAGGTTTTAGGGTTTAGCATTTAGGACTTAGCATTTTAGGGTATAGACTTTAGGGTTTAGCGTTTAAGAGTAGTCGATTTTGCTTAGTTTGGAGTTTTAGGGTTTTAGGTTAAAAGTTAAGGGTTTAGGGTTTTAGAATTTAGAGTTTAAGGTTTTGTGGTTTAGGAGTTCTAAGGTTATAGGGTTTAGGGTTCTAAGGTTTACGAGTTAGAGTTTAGGATTTAGGATTTACAAGTTGTCGTTTTTTGCTTAGTTTGGAGTTTTAGGGTTTTAGCTTTAGAGTTAAGGGTTTAGAATTTAGAGTTTAAGGTTTAAGATTTAGGGTTCTAAGGGTTTAGGGTTTTAGAATATAGGGTTTATGGCTTTATGATTTAGGATTCTAAGGTTAGGGTTTAGCGTTTAGAGTTTAGGGTTAAGGATTTACTGTTTTAGAATTTAGGGTTTAACGTTTTATGATTTAGAGTTCTAGGGTTAAGGGTTTAGAGTTTTAAAATTTAGGGTTTAGGGTTTGATGGTTTAGGATTCTAGGGTAAAGGGTTTTAGAATTTAGGGTTTAGGGTTTGATGGATTAGAATTCTAGGGTCAAGGGTTTAGGGTTTTAGAATTTAGGATTTGCTGATTTAGGGTTCTAAGGTAAGGGTTTAGCGTTTTAGAATTTACAGTTTTGGGTTTGCTAGTTTAGGATTCTATGTTTAAGGGTTTAGGGTTTTAGAATTTGAGGGTTTAAGGTTATATGATTCTAGAGTTTAGGATTTAGGGTTTATGATTTTAGGATTTAGCGTTTTATCATTTTGGGTTTAGGGTTTAGGGATTATATGAAATCCGGCTGGACTGAAATTTCGGTGGGAGGACTACCCGACGGCATCGAAAATTGGTTGAAAACCATCCTGGCCGGCCGCGGATTTCGACAGGAAGCAGCTCCGACCGGCCGGTTGTTTCGGCCCTCAGTGTTGCCGGCCGGGGCTGCCTCAGCCGAAATCTGCGGCCGGCCGGGATGGTTTTCGGCTGATTTTTCGATAACGCCCGATTTGTGTTCACCGAATTGTAAGGAAATAGGTACCGTGAGAGAGGTTTTCGAATTAGAAATTTTGATAGTTTTGTCGGAGTTTTTCGAATTATATATTTTGATAGTTTCGTCAATACAAAGTTTTTCGAATTAGTAAATTTGGATAATTTCGTCTTATAATTCAAAGTTTAGAGTGTCATATAATTCAAAAGTTAGGGAGTCAAATAGTAGTCCTCCTCTCTTATGCACCTTCATCAAAGTGGAAAACAAGGGTTATTGAAGGAGTTTGGACGCCATTTGTAACTACGTAGGGTTGGACAACGGGTATATGGGTATTACTGTATACCCGTATTCGTCCTGTTTTTTGAAAGTTTCAGATACCCATAATACCTATACATTGTTTGACCAGTGACACCTACCTGTCGAAGGCTCGTATGTGCCTCTCAAGTAGAAAGCTACACGGTGTTTGTTGATAAATCTAGATTTATCGCGTTTATCATCCTCATTTGAGCGACATTTCATGCCTCTTTCCCTCCATTTCATGTATTGTTTTTCTGGAGTACTTTTTTCCGAAGACATCTTCTACTATTGTTTTGACACTCATTTTCTGAGAATGGTACATGCTTTGAAAACAAATACAAGCATTGTCGACGATCGGTGGTGACCTGCGACTACTACGGGCAACCAACAGCGACGCGGCCCGACGGCGACGAAGACGGTGGATCGATGCCGACATAGACTAGCAACTTGCGATATCGACGGGAACGAGCACCAGACAATCAACGACGACAAAGAACGACAAGGGTCAAAGACCAACAACCTAAGTCGATGGCGACCAACAACGGACGACGCCCATGACAAGCTGCCGACGACCGCGCCTACCTTCAATAAATGGCAACGGCTACTGACGAACTACAACGACGACAGAGAAGACCAGCAATCAACAATCGACGGTGGTGGAAACTAGCTACCGACAATAGACAAGACAGTCGACAATTGCGAAAGCTACATGCGACTGACGGCTGCAGCAACGACCGCCAACTGGCATCAAGGATGGCGCTTTTATATTGGAATCCAGACTTTTATTATGGGTCGTTTGGATGAGGTATTTTAGATACGTGATATTTTGGAACAAAATGATGGATTATTTGAGAATGTGGTATTTATAAGGTGCAAAGGGTTTGTTATGTGAAAATTATCCTATTTGCCTAATGAATAAATGTGGTATTTGGTAACGAAAATACCTAGGTGGTGATGAGGTATTTGAATAACTCAAAACGAGTTATTTCAAATTAACCACATTCTGAAATGCCATATATTTTTGGTTACCAAACGAGTTATTTTGACCAGATCTTGTGTTGTATGTCAAACGAGGCTATTTTGATATAAATAACTCAAAATGAGTTATTTAGGCCAAAATACCTTATCCAAACAACTCATTAACCCTTATTAAATAATGGTGTTTATGACATTTTTATTATTATTTAGTATTCAATTTTGAAACGAAACAAAGAAATTTCAATAATCTCGAATCAATCATAGAATTATTCTTGATTCTATGAATCATACTTTCCATTTCTATATCCATTTCCATTCCACATCTCTCCTGCCAAACATAAGGACGAGATGAGGGTGAGTTTTAAAAATGATGGTGAACATGATGTGATTGGTGAACCCGTCGCAAATAATTAATGGTTAAGCTCTTGATGCCTGGATATCTTAATTCCTTAATGGTCTCCTTGTCCTCTCTTCTTTTACATTTTTCTTAAGATGTTTAGCAAAAATCTTAAGACAGTGGAATTAATTAAGAACTTTACCTACACCAAAACTCCCTCCCGCATGGACTTACTTACTTGTTCACTCCTGCAAAAAAATAGATAGAAACCTAAATGGATTGGAGAATAAAGCTAAAGCAGATGGCAGAGTAAAAAGCAAGCAACCATTCGGTACATACCTTTGTACCACTTTACCTTCTTTCTCAAACACAAACACTCGGAATCACTCACTCGCCTATGAACTCATCTGGGTTGTCCTCTGTAAAACGACAATCTACAACAAGATTCATGATGAATAGGGAATTTAGAATAAAATAAAATAAAATAGTTAAGCCTCCAAACGAAACAGCGAAATTTTAATGCTCACCAGCTGCTAAGTCATCCATAACTCCGAGAGATTCCCATGTTTCACTGCCGTTTCCTTTCCTAGGAATGCAACTACTAACCAGATGTCTAACTTCATCAGCACCTATATCAGAGACCAACTCAAAAGCAGATATAAGCTGCAGCAAGGCCAACACTTCTAAAGAAGTTGCTCGTTTCTTCATCATTCTAGCTTTCCACTCCCTAGCTAGCTTAATTGCCTCTCCTCTTACATCAGATGTTATCCATGGTCTCATCTTCAGTAAATGTTCCAACAAAGTAATACACCTCCTCCTCATGACAGATAGATCGTAGTCCCTCTCCCTGTTTGCTGAAAGGGGAGGATAGAACCCATGCATTACTACCTCTAGTACCCATTTGGCCGGATCTGGTAACTGTAGCATAGCGGAGGAAACTTCACTTTGGAGAAGATCATGTTTCCTCAGATGCTCGTCAATGCACAACACCAGATCCCTATCATTACCTGCATCCAAAAGCTTCATATTTATGAACATAAATAGTTAGTAGCGGAAAACATCAGGCCATTTTCATATAGTTCAACCGACAGCAGCATGACTTACTTGATCTTTTGCCAACTCTTGATAATGTATTAGTTGTTGCTGCAGCTCTATGACTGAATTTTTCACGTCAATATGATGTTCTTCCATTGCTTTGTGATGTTCTGTATTAAGTGCAAGCTTTGATTTTATTTCCTCCAGCAGCTTCGCCTTCACAACAAGAACTTTGTTTTTCACCCCGATGGTCTTTTGTATATCAGATAATTCCTTTTCTTTCAACTCGAGAACTCGACAAGATTCCCTTACTTCTTTCTTCACATAATGGAGTGCCTTCTCTTTTGTCATGGAATCACGAATAGACCGCTCAAGGAACTTGAGTTGGCTTTGTTTAGAGCGGAGCTCCCCCGAACACTGCATGATAGACAGCCTTATTGCCTTGTATTGATTCTCTCTGTTCTCAAGTTGCAAGTTGGTTTCCTTAATCAACTTCTCAATGGCCTGCAGAGAATCCTCTTTGGCAAGCAGATCCCCTTGTCTCTCTTGAAGGGCAACTTGGGTTCTTTCTAGCTCCATCCTACAAGTCTTAATTCTTTCCTTCAGCGAAGATAACTCTGCTTCCTTCAACTCCAATTCCTGGTTGCGAACATGACCATAATCTACAGTTACTCCGTCTTTATCACTGTTACTCGAGGAAATCTGCGGCACTTGAGCTTCCACCTCAGATCTTTGTTTTTTTGAACCAAGTATCTCCTCCGAGACATCTTTGCGCTTTCGGGACATTTGAGTGCATTCAACCGTCGTATGTACATGCATCGGTTCATCCTGATGAACGGAAGAATTACTTAGTTGTGCTTCATTCTCATCTCTAGTAGAATTCATAAGCTTGTCAGCGTTCTCATTGTCAATAACCATGTTTACTATGAGCTCATCACTTCTCTTGCTCACGTCCACGGGTGCTTTGTTTGGGTTTAAGAAATCTCTGAATTCATCAGTTTCACATTCTCTCCAGCAACTGATCTTCTGTTTGACATCAACTGGAGGACTCGGTCCAAATGGCTGGATGTTATTGACAATTTCATCACCAAAACGACGACCCGCATATACCTGCATATGCTTCTTGACATCAACATTTGGTGGTACTGCTGGTAACCCACATACTACATCCGGTCTTTCATGGTCAGTCCCTGTGAGTTCCGGTTTGTCGTTTCTTGAGTAGGAATATGAGTCCCCTTCCGTCTGCACATCAGCGGAGATGTCAACCTTGTAAAGGTTGCTAGGCAAAGAAGCAGGATCAAGTTCAAAAGAACCAGTAGGGACACCTAGCCCTTCCATGCCAGTTATTCCACATGATGGAACTCGATGAGAAAATCTGTACATCTCACCTCGAGCTACAGGAAATGTGCTAACCATGTCATCACCAACTTGCTGAAAGATGCTAACAAAACCTTCCACCTTACAAAGGCGACCAACCATAACACCGACTTCTGCCCTGAAACTTGACAGAATTTCCACGAAGTCATACCTATATGGTGGCTTATGCCTTTCTGGTTCACAGCCCCATTTCATATCCCAGTCTTTGAAGAGCGCCCATGTTTCCCCTTTTTCAGGGTAAATAATATAAGTGTCCTTCTTCTTTCCCGTTATACATTTCACTTTATGCGAAAACATCAGATGATCTACAACCTCCTCAGTTTCCCCCAACTCGAATGTACCGCATGAAATAGGCAAATCTCCATCAGCCCAATCATTCTCCTCTTCGGTATGTGGACAGGCCTCTAGCCAAGTTATCTGCAGCTTGAAACCTGGAGAGAGCATTTTCTTAACCCGAGCGTAGAACCTCGGCATGCAATCCTCATTCGCGTACATAGCCCAAGTTTGACCAACGGCAAAGCAATTTTTACTCCTATCCTTGTCGAAATTGTTGAACTCTGGATCATGACAAATATATACCCCTTCTTCTGTGTTCGATTCAATGTCATTGTCATTACTCTGTCTCACATTCATCTGCGACGACAAAATCAAATAAAAGCGGTCAAGCAGTGACAAACTGACAGCGAGTAAAAAAACCCTAACTCTCAACTGTGAAAGCATCTTGAACAGTAAACCATAAGTAGCAGCAGCCATCGCCGCCACAACTATCGTGACAGCTAACCACGCACAACAACGGAAATGAAGTAAACTAGCAGCCAAGCGAGCTAGTAAAGAGATCATTACGCAATCCTAAGAGTTAAAAAGAAACATGCTCACCGGAACTGCAGAGCGGAAGCTGCTAAGGGTGAGAGAGTCAGATGACCAGAACGTGTTCCACAAACCCTAGGGGTTTCAAACGCAAGAGAGACAGAAATGTGACCGGGCAGCTTCCATCGGTTACGAGAGAGAGTAAGAGGGAAGAAATGTTCGGGGAGGAAGGATGCAGAAGTAGAATCAGCAGCGGCAGCGAGAACAAGGAAAAGGGAAAGCTGCAGGAGGAAATAATTTGGAACACCTCCCACTGACTGACGTTTACATGAATAATTTTAACTTTTAAGCATTTAATTGTTATTTACTCCTCATACTAGTGTTCTTATACATTTTGATCCTTAACGTTACATATTATTTCCAACAATTAATTTGTCAATTGTTTTTACGAATCCAATTCTTTCTATGACAAATTGACAATATGAAGCTCATGTTGTTGGTGCTTTGTAACTTACATCATTGTTGTTGATGAAAATGAAATGTTCTTTGGCAAACAGCATCCAATAGTCCAGTTTGAAGGGGCTAATTGACTTAAATGATCCCTTACGATTTGGGTCAAATCATAAATCAGTTCTTGACGTATCACAAATAATTTCGACATCTCTTTTGTTATCGAATGTAACAAATAATCTTGAGCAAGCTCTCCGTATAAACATCAGTTAAATATGTTGATGTGGCATCAGAGTTGGGTCCACTTATCTGATGTGGCACTTCCACGTCACCTCAAACTAAACCACAATCAAACTAAACCCCAAAACCAACCTTTCATACCCTTAACTTCGTCGATATGATTGAAGCATCAAGAGCTTGGAATTTGATCATGGTGGATTAAGGTTTCGAACCTCCACTCTAGGTGTTTGACAAAATGATCGAGACGTTTTTCTAGAAGAACAACGATCGTGAAGCTATGAAAGTGTTCCAGACATTGCGAGTGAAGAAGACGATGTCAAATGGTTTGACACTGGTGGCACAGACGGAGGCATTGGCGATGGATGATCGAGAGGAAGATGGGAAAAGAGAGAGTAGGAATAATGGGGAAGATGAATAGTTCGTCCGTTTTCGATTATGGTACAAATCAGTTGGAAAATGTGTCAAAGTCCAAGTGGACAATTTAAATGACTCAATTTGCTGACTAGGCATATTTAACAAAATATTTGGACGAAAATTGATTTTAGGATGGATGCGTTATATTCATATACGAAAAGGACGCCAAAGTTACTTTCGACACGTCGGGGATTGATTTGTGATTTGGCCAAAAATAAGGGACCATTTAGACCAATTAGCCACTTTGAAAGAGTACTCATTTCTTCTTCGGTAGGAAGCTGACCAATTAGCCGATCGAGTTATGGTGGAAATGGCTCTTGCGAAGCCTTTGGTTCTTCTCAAACGATCAGGAGGATGCAAGCTGGGCTAACAATAAGAGCGGCTGCCCCTCAACGACTAAACCATTGAAGTAAGATATTAATGGCGCTGCTCAAGACATTAATTGTCGTCATTCACGTGTTCCCTGGAGGCTTGACGGGCTCCTCCTCGGCGTCATTCAACTGTTGTCATCGAACACAAGTCATCAAAATCATTACTGTACTGTATTGAATGACTAACTACCCTGCGAAAGCTATGCATATAAAGTCTCTACGGTAAATCAGAGCAGGATTGAAGAAGCAGAACATCACAAGTTCTTCATCTCGGATGCAGAATAATCACCCTCAGTAAGCCTCTCCCTCTTTCGTCTAGTGTTTTCCACAGCAGTCACGTTTAGTTGCCCGGGACTACGAGGTCTCTTACTGTTAGTTGCCCTTGCTGTTTGACAGTGACCCAACTGTGCCTTTCAATTTGACATTTGTTCTCATCCGATTTTGGCATATCAGTGTTTATGGTGAAAGCAAAGTTCCACAATTACATGTTTCAACGCCAGGCACTGATTAACATATGAAATGCCCGCCAAGTTACAAAGCCATCCAATGGCCATTTGGTTCTGGTGATGCGTTTCTTCTCTCGAATCCAAGAACCCACGATTCTGTTGATAAAATAAATTTGAAAGCGAATGGTGAAAGCAACTGGCTTGACTTAAATTATACACATCATTGACATTGAGGCAGCATCCTACAGGTCGGGCAGTACCATTTCCCCCTGAATCGAGTCTCTGGTGTCAGCCCAACACAGGCATAATGGAACCATTCTCCTCCTTCGCACTGCCATAACCACCAACAAAAAACATGAGCCCTGATGTGAAGGAAACAAACACCTTGTCCTTGGTTCCCTGCGATATGCAGAGAGTGAACAAGAAAAAGATCATACAAAAGGGAGGTGCTTACACTTTCGTTATCGCATGCAATCATATCCCCAAATGATACCTGGTGAACCAAAAAACAGCAACAGTTACTTATTTGTATTCTTGCAGAGGCTTTGAAGGGGCAACCTAGAAAGATATTGCAAATCAGAGAGGAGTTTAGATTCGATGAGGCGGAGGGAGAAAAAAAACAGCAACCTGGTGGCACACACAATAGGTTGGCTCGTTGGGATCAATGGGTTGATCCATATCAACAGGCACTGCAAAGTCCTTTCTATTGCTTCCAGGTGGGGGCATGAGCTCAAAATCTCTATCACGTTCTCGATCCCAATCTCTGTCCCTGAAATCCATCCTCCTTGATTGAGGTGTTCCATAGAACTGCTTGCGCTTTTCAGGTTTTGGAATCATAATTGGAAGTGGTGGGAGTATAGCTATTTCATCTCGAGCTATCTTTCCCTCTGATAACATAAATGAATGAAGATAAGAGAGCCCATTATGTGCATAAACTAACAGAAACAGTATATAATAACACATGGATGATTTTGGGATAATGAAATCCAAACGTCAATTTCTGAAGTAATATAACTTCCCAATATTTTGTACTCTCAAGAATGTTATCTTTGGTTGGACTAATGGCAGGAATAAGCTAAATGGAGAACTACAATGGACATGCCATTGGTTGGATAGTGGCATTTAATAAATTTACTAGTTCAAGTAACCTAGATCTCTGTTTTACCTTGCTTTAAATCTTCTGCAAAATTGTTCAAATCCTCATCAAGACGTTTTATATGGCTGTCTATCTGCATCAAGATATAGCAGAAATATCCAATGTATATCAGACAAACACATCAAGAGAAGACACAATTAACAAAACAAAAAATAATGATACCTGACAAAGGATTGCAGTGAAAACAAGAGTACAGGCAATAAAAAAATAATAATGTACTGAACAATTCAAACTAACTCCCAACAAATGCTTTCGGAGAGCGTACAAATGTAGAATACCTAGCCTTTACCTATCGAAACAAATTCAGTTGAAAGAACAAACAGCCAATGAAATTTGAACCGCAAGGACGCTACTTCTTTATTCTTTGATAAGGAAGCAGACCTGTAGAAGCCCCAACTTCAACACTAACAACTTCTGGTATCAGTGAACAATTCAAGAACAAACTCAGACACTCGTGTAACGCACCACATAGTTACGCAAAGAAGGAAAAACCCAGACAGGAGAATTTGAGCTTACTTACAAGATCATGAGCCTGCCGTGCCAATAAAACCTTCTCTGTGCACAAACTTAATGCGTTGTCTTGATTCTCCTCAATATCCTTGAATCTTTCAGTTACATCATCCTCGTCAAAATTGTTCTTGTTATTGTAACCATAACCATTTTCTTTCCTTGAGTTCTGCGAAGCTAACCCCAGGCAATAGTTTGTATCTTGCCTAGTTTGATTTATCATCGCTACCATTGCATAACCAATCAAACAGTATCAATCAACCAGTCAAACCCACCAGAAAGTTCCATAGCAGACTATGAATCAGACAGACTTCTATAAAATCAGTCCACGAACACATTTCTTCTCAGAAATAAACGTGTTCACAATAGCAACAGCACTCCACATTGATGCATGCACACAAATAGAAACACATACATCTAATGTAAAAAAAGAATCTTGATGTTGGCTCGAAAATGATTCCATTGTAGAATTTGAAACGCAATCCAAATACCCTATTAACACAAAACTATCCACAGGAAAAAATAATCCCAGAGCTTCGAGAGATCTTACACTGAGATCGGTTGTCGAGTTCCTTGATGGTATTAAGAAGCCTTTTAAGCTCAGCAGGCAACGTGCTCGCGTCTGCTCGATGATGAGATCCAAAATCAGGAAGGAGAACAAAAATATGAAAGCGAACAATGAAGTTCAAATGAAAGCTCTAGGTCTAACAGTGATTGGAACAAAAAGCGGGAAATTGATGGAACTTACAGTCTAAGTAATCGTCAACATAGACGCCTGTTCGTGCGATTGCCATTGTTTGAAATTAGGGATTCAGCTGTTCCTTCCTATTTCCTGCAGTTCTAGGGTTTTCTCGGAATCAGAATCGGAGCATCCGTCCAGTTTGCTGGTTTATCACCACCGGCGCTGGTTGTCTGCTACTCCGTCGGCGTCGGCCATGAGACTGGAGATTGTTAATGAGACTGATTTTATGCAATCTGGATGGATTTTTAATAAAAATAAGGAGAAAAGTAGAAGAAAAGAAGGAGAGGGAGATATCATGCATGCATTCTAGTCTGGATCTTCAATTTGGATTTATATGAAGGAAAAGATGTTGAAAAACAAAAGATGTAAGAACGATCAAGTTGAAGAAATTGGCGGCTGCAAGCTCCATTTAGGTTTAGGGTTTTTTCAAATACACCATGTAATATTACACTGTTGGTACCTGATTATATGAAATTGTTAATAATGACATGCTTAAGTTTTAATTTTTTTTAATACAATATGTTATATTTTTTGTAGGTTATATTTTAAAATTTGACTTGCTGGTTTGATCCGGTTAAATTTAAAAAAAATTCAGTTCGTTTTGATTATATTTAATTAATTAATGGTGCTCTCTTCGATGCACCGGGTGCACTGATGCATCCCTTACGCGGCGCATATGTGGCACCGCCCGAGTGGAGTTTTAGGTAATTATTTTTTATTTTCTCTGTAAATCAATTTACATTCCTTAGGTTTACTTTTCATTCTAATTGATCATTATGTTTGATTCGCCGTACATACTTACATATCCAATTTAAATCGATTTATCAAAACACAATCAATTCATAACCAACCTCCTAATTAAATACAATCAATTGAAACTGTTCAGATTTTATCACCATTCTCAACATTCAAACCTTGATATCTAGTTAATGATCCCATATTCTTCTGGTCCCTTGGCGTATGAGCAGTCGGAGTTGTTGACTCAGGTTGCTAGTCCCGTCGACTCGCCTCCTAATCGATAGTGTTAAACAGAGGTGGGAATCTACTACGACCAATCCGTGCCGCATATCTACTGTGATACTGTTAAACAGGGGCAGGAAGGCATGAGAAGTTAGGACTATGTGTAGTTTGATATGATCTCCATCAAACAGAAACTGTGAATGTTCAGATTGCTAACAAGGCGTGTTCTTCAACTAAATGATTAACAGATCTATGTTGGAATGTCAATGGTGATGTTGATTGCTAATCATAATTCTGCTTACATTATATCTGATAAGTAATGATAATAACTTGAGAAAATAACATATCAAATCGAAAACCCGAAACATAAGTATTGATTTTGATCGATCTCTGCCTGCACTAGTGGGGAAGTCATTATATAAACAAAACAATACGTACAGACATGCAGGCTGCTAAAAACACTGGACAGAAATTATTTTTGGTAAGTGGTAAATTAGTTTCGATCACAATCTTGATTGATTTATTCAATTATTGACGGAATTAATTTAATGACCGACTTTGAAATATTAAAAATATTCATACTTAATTGTGTATATAAATTAATAGTTCTCCAAATCCTAATAGGCAGCTTATTCATTGTATCGCAGAATCCTCTTTAATTAATTAATAATTGAAACGGTTCGATCCGATTTAGCAAAAGATTCAACCCCTATCAAACCATCAAACCTTGAACCCCTACCCTCGTCGGTTCGATTCTCGGTTCAGTTCTGAAAACCTTGTTTCTAACAAAAGAGCGAAGATGCTCGATCTCTACGTAAAACGGTAAAAGGAACGAACAAACTCTTTTCGCTTGCGTCTATCAATCAATAATGTTAAATTTACTAAGGATCCGTTTGGTACATCATATTCCGTATAGTTAACTATCTCTATCCATCGATGCATACTGGAGCGCAGTGAGATTTTCTTCTTGCATGATACCCCGGATTGGGCTATATTTATTTCTTAGCGGTTTCTCCTTAAACCTAATTTCCCACAGACCACTCGGATTTTGTGTGTGACGGCGCATTTTGGTAAGACAAAAAGTCGTCATGATGAATGCATAACAGAAATAAGAGACACTAGTCGCCTATGATCGACAAAAAAGAGAGAGAAAAAGTTGAATGCTCATCGCTACTATCTGACAAAGAACTTTGTCCATAAGAGAATAAGGTTGTGACCTGCCTGCTGTCACACCAGCTAATAGGTACGTAGTTTTCATCGAACTACAGTTATAGTACTAACATTCCTGCATTGTACGGACCCTGAAGAACTTGATTCGACATCTTGAAACAACATCAAATGGACCCCGAACGGGTCTGAGACACTAAATTGAGATAGATGTTAGAAATGCACGAAACACCTTAAACTTCTACCCAAAAGTATACGAATATACATGAAATGTCGCTTAAACGAGGGCGATGAACACGACAAATCGAGTGTCATCAAATACCCCTACACTTAAGTTTTGCTTGTCCTCAAGTAAAAGGCTGATAAAAGCCATGGAACACATCTACAATCAAAATTAACTACTTAACAAAGCAGAGAAAATCCATAATCCTCAATGCACCCCTAAATTTGCTTAATAGACAAATGAACCTTTAAACAAACCGAAATAAGGTGTAAATGCCTCACAAGAATTTCCCCAACTTGCCACACATCATCATATATGTTACATCAACCATCTACACTTACTCTCAAGAGGATTAAGCTCAAAGATGAAATCAATAAAGAACTCACTCATAGTGTTTCAAGGACAGTGTTTATGCACTCGTCATTATCTCTGACGTGCGCTTCCAACACTTGCACATCAATCTACTCCTACTCATCACATCAAGGTAGTTCAAAAACTAATCCAGAAGTCTTTTATTCAGCTTTGTAATGTGGACAGAACAGAGAAGAGAAGATGGAATGACTTTGGTGGTGAGTGTACACGGTGGCGAATGACTCGGTCTACTCTAATATGGAGTTAAGTTACTACTTACAAACTACATTATGCAAGGATCTAATTTAACCAAGAGTTTTAAATTAGCTCGTCTGTCCCTTATGTAAAAACTATTACTTCGAGCTTTTGTGCTCATTTATTCAACTAACTCGAGACCTTTTGGTCCTCTTTTGACCTTTTGATTTTTCTTCTCTCGAGACTGGGATTTTTACTTATATCCTTCCTTTTTCGAGATTTTCAAAAAAAAATTCTTTTTTTCAGTTTTCGGGATTCTACATATACATCAAACTGAACAAGGGAGACTGTATAATCCGGCATTCTTTAAAGTTTAGCAACTCTGACTCCTAGACTCGATCGAGTTACATATCACTAATGTACACATGATCAAATGAAGGCTTGAAAGAAAGGGGATGCGATATTATGGGGGTTATGAAAAAGGCTTTTTGGCTATGATTGGGTTACCTAGGGGCAAAAATAAGGACAAGATGGATATTTTCGGTGGAGCTTTTCTAAGTGCCTCTATCCTTTTAGTGCATCAGTATCGAGAAAATTCATAGTGGTATCATGCAAGTATTGAATTAACAACAAACAGAGAAGACCACTCAAATCAAATTTTAAGAATAAATCTACTAATGAAGCAGATAATCTATACTACAAACTGGTCTTTTAGGCCTCACATTGTTTTGCTAGATGGTAATTCAGTAACATGCATGCCTTGTCACATCAAGTTGGAGAGTCCGTGTTACGTTAAATACATCAAAGTAACTCTAAAGAACGAATCAATAGACTTTGATTACAGGCCTAAACTCCTATCTAATCTAGGTTCACAAGTAAATCAGCAATTCAAGTGCACAAATCACAGGGAAACTTTCTGAGCATGTCAAGTAATTGATTCAAAGATGGTTCCAACACGCTTGAGATTTGGACTAATATGCAAGATGAACAAATACCCATCAAGATTAGCTAACAAGAATCATATGCAAATCCACCCTCACACTTAGTTTGGACAGTGTCCTCACTGAACGAAACAGAAAAGTTGCACCAGAATACCTGGAAGCCGTGAGAAATACGTAGAGGCAAGATGCATGATCCATGAATCTCGAACTCGGCTACGATGCTAAGTCCTCAAAAAGACTCAAACACACAAAACCAAAACTAAAAGTAAAAAGGAACTACAACAAGTTTTCAAATCCCACACATAACAAAATGGATTTATGATCCGAAAAGAAAGAAAATAAAAAGTCTAAAGTAGAACAATTAACACCTAATCATGCAAATTGACTCAAAGAAAATGACAAATATTGAATCCAGACATGGGCTGCCTCCCATGAAGCGCTCTTTTTTAACGTCTTTGAGCTAGACCATATTTGGATGGTTATGCAATCCAAATAAGTACCTCCTTGAATACCATCGCTTTCTTCATGGTGAAAAGTTGAGTGTCGAGTAATAGTTGAAGCAAATGATGGAATAGCCAGAGAAATTTACTCAAAAATCTGTTTGTGACCCCATAATGACCTTCTCCTTCTGAATTCATATGCTTAAGTAGGAAAGAGATAGACAGGTGTTTCACCACCAACAACCTCAACCTTCCCCACATCAATGATGCCACTTGAACAATCTTCTAATTTGAGCATGAGTGGTTCTTCTTCTCTGACCTCTTCAACCTTGGTGTTTAGGTGGTTTGTATTAGTTTCCTGACGCAAGTATTTTATGACTACGCAATACTTTTGAAGAGTCTCCATGTCCTTTGGTGGGACCATAATTTCTGAGATGTCATTGTAGATGGAGCACTTTATATCTTCTGTCACCAAAGTTGAAATATGAACTTCATCCTCCCACATTGTTTCGATGAGATATTCATTGTCATCTTCTTTGTATTCTTCTAGTTCTTCATTGCAAACAGTTTGAATTTCCTCAATGACTTGTTCCCGCATATCTTCATCGTCATCCCAAAAGTTTGAAGAAGACCCATCCCATTCGCATTTTCCAAGTTCACCATCACATACAATGTGAACTTCTCTAATGATTGGTGTATCTTCTAGATCTTCATCTTCTTCCTCTAATAATTGAAAAGGAAATTCACTCTTGTCCCATTCATGATCTTCTAGCTTTTCATCATGGCCGGCTACATTTTCTTCAAGGATGGGTTGATCTTCTTCCTCTATGACCACCATGTGTCTTGTAATAGCGAGTAAGTCTTGAATTTACTCATCATCATTGAGCACATCATCCTCATCAAGGGGGATGTTGATGGGATCCCTCCTTAAAATCATCTCCTCTATAGCATCCATTCTCTTCATCATCTCTTCCTGCGGAGCAAGCATTTTCTTAAACCACAATATGCTTTTAACTTTGCTGTCTTGAATGGACTGTTATAGTTCTTCGTAAGCTGTAGGAGGTTGATAGTGATAGTTCTGCATAGGCTCTTGGTAGTATGGAGATGAGTATGAATCTTCATGACGGTCATGATATGGCGATGGCTCTGAATAACAAGATGGTGATGGTTGATAGTCATTTTGACTCCATCATTGATTGGATCCTATGTAGCCCTGCATCATTAAACTCAAACAAAACTACCACGGTGAAACTGGCAAAAGAAAATATAGAATCGGGGAAAATATACAATGAGTGAATGATTAACACTATAGTAACTCCTTTCAAACACAATAAAGTTCCCTGGCAACGACACCAATTTGATGAAAGGATTTTATGCATTATCAAAATAAACCGACTAATGAATTAACCAAATCGAATCTCCCTAAGGTCTCTTTGTCGTGACTACTCAAAGTTATGAAAAGTGCTAATCGATTAAACTGGTTTTGTGGTGTAGGTGCCACGAGAATCAATCAAATAATCAAAAGAAAATAAAAAGTGATTTAAAGTAAATGGCTGCAAGACTGCACGATATAAGGTTGTAGACAATCAAGGATGAAACTGCTTAGACTTTGAATCCCCCTAGATAATTCAAACTCACAAATGACAGAAAAATTCAACGATTTACACGAAACAAGATAAATTCAATTCACCGTCGCAGTTCTTCTCTGATCAAATCATGTCCTTTTGGGTCTGCTAATCTGCTAGCTATCTACTATCCCACTCCGCTCTTTCGAGACAAAGATCTGAAATTCGCTAGGCGACAAAACAAACGAGAACTGCTCACACGACGGACTAGTTTATTCCCTCCCGAATGAGGGTCGCCTAACTTAGTTGGTTAATTTCGGTGTTCTAGATATTCAAACTCTTTCGAGACAAAGACAAATCTAACAAGATTCTATTCAAGATAGCTAAGCAAGAACATAACGAAATCAAAATCAAACAGAAACAAAAATTCATCCAACTCGCACAAATCGTTAAATATAATCAAATCATTCGTTCATAAGGATATACCTAGGGTTCATATAATCTAAACACACAGAGTTCAGCTACTCATAATCTCAAAGAACAAATCAGATTCAAAGAAGGAAGACATTGGAATCAGGTTTATAAGAATAAATCCAAAAAACCTAATTTCGCTGATTCCCTCCGATGAACTTCATTCGTCGATGTTGATTATGTCTTCCGATACGAGCTCCTTGAAGTCGATGCCTTCTCGTCGCTACAAAGTCTCTCAACTATCCTCTGAATTTCGTCCAAAAAGGTCTCTCTTCGAATGAGGGGAAACCTGGATATTTATATCGTCTATTCTCAATTGGAGAAGGAAAATTGATGAGAAAACTCGTATGGAGGAGGAACACGTAGCGTTCCTAAAGGACACGCCATGTTCCTAAAGGAAACAAGCTTGTTCTTGAGGAATACATCGTGTTCCCTTTGAATTTCAGCAACCATTCGCTCCGAGCAACTTAAATCATCCGTCTTAGTTCCCGCTTGTTGCCAAACACTATATATCGCCTGAACTTCGTGGTTTATTCATTCTTTGATGCATTTAGCTCCTCTTTGTACGTCATACAGTTCCGAATAGTGCCCCAACGTCGTTGTGTGCCTGAAATCGATCAAAAATACTATGAAACAACATCAAATGGACCCCAAACGGGTCTGAGACACTGAATCGAGATAGAAGTTAGAAATGTACGAAACATCCTAAACTTCTACCCAAAACTATACGAATATGCATGAAATGTCGCTTAAACGATGGCGATGAACATGACAAATTGAGTGTCATCAGGCAGCGCATGTCATATCCTTATGGGATAGATATGATGGAATTGAAGATGCCTACCAAGTTGATCAGCTAAAGCAGGAAGCTCCAATCTAGTTTCTCAAGAACACCCAGTGTCCTTTTATTTGGAACTTTCAGACCGATAAGTGATTTTTAGAGAACACGCTTGTGCCATTTAGGAACAAGGCGTGTTCCTCCTCCAGAAGGGTTTTCTCAGCAATTTTCCTTCTCCAATTGGGAATAGACAATATAAATACCCGAGTTCTCCCTCATTCGAAGACAAACTTTTCTGGACGAAATTGAGAGTTTTAGAGAGAGATTTTAAAGCAACTAAAGGAAACTTCAAGGAGCTCGAAATCGGCCAAGCAATCAAGAAGGTGAATCAAGTTCTTCGTAAAGATCGGCGAAATTAGATATTTCATAATTCTTTGTGTAAACCTAGACTCAATGTCTTCCTCGTCTGATTTTGATTTTTCTATCGAGATTATATGCAGTTAAACTTCTTTTACTTAGATAAGATGAACTCTAAGTTAATTCCTATGAAAGAATGATTTGATACGTTTGACGATTTATGCGAGTTGGATGGATTTCATTGTATATTTGATTTCATTTTCGATTTGTCCTTCCCTGATCAACTTGAATTAAATCTATGTTAGATTTGTCTAAGACTCGCTAGTGCTTGCATATCTAGAACGCCGAAATTAAATAACTAGGTTAGACGTTAACCCTCATCCGAGAGTGAATGAACTAGCCTGTAGTGTGAGCAATTCTACATCGGTAAATCACCTAGCGGGTTTTAGATCTTTATCTCAAAAGAACGGACTAGAATACTAGATAGGTAGCAAGTTAGTAGACTCAAAGCTGCGTCATTTGATTAAAGAAGAATTGAGACAGTGTAATGCATCTATCCTGTTTCGTTTAAATCATGAAATTTGTCTGCCATTTGTGAATTAGAATTGCCTAGGGGGATTAAACATCGAAGAGGTTTCATCTTTGATTGTCAACCTTATATCGTGCAGTCTTGCAACCCGTTTACTTTAAAGCAATTTTCATCTTTCTTTTTTACTGTTTGATTGATCTCCGTGGCACCTAAACCACGCTACTTGTTACTTCAATTGATACTAATTACAACTTTGAGTAAGATACTTGAAGAGACCCTAGAGAGATTCGACTCGGTTAATTCATTAGCCGGTTTATTTTGATAACACTAAAAAACGTCCATCACGGGATATTAAGTGATTATGTTCAACTCCATTGGGATCGTCATTGATGGGAGAGCAATTCGGCTTGTTTGTCAGGAGCCGTTAGTGGCAAAAGCCTGGGCTTTACTTGCTGTCGTAAGGCTTGCCGCCACTTTGGTTGGTTCGAAATATTTGTTCGGATTGCAAGGTTCTCGTGCCTGGGACAACCTCCAAACATGTGGTCGTGGGCGGTGGCGTCTCTGGTTGCGTCTATCCTCAACTCTCTTGTCATGTATCCGGGGATTGAAGTGGAGCTGCGACAAAGAGCGAGACTTACTTTGGTTGATCGAATCGCCAAGCTAGCGAGAGAAGGAACTTTAACGCCGGGATGGGCAGCGGATTTATAGTCTTATGGGTTTTGATGTTTCTGTTTGTGTTATGTTCCTCTGATTACCTCGTGTTGTGTTCCTCTATTTACCTCGTGTTGGAACGAGGGTGCTTTGCTGTTAGACTCCCTTTTATATAAAAAAATTGATTATCAAGTTTAATTTTATTTGGATAATGAACTTCATCGATAATTATCTATTTTATGTATTTATACTTTTGTGAATTTTTAAATATTTAATATTCTTGAAGAGTAGTGGAATCTTACAATTTTTTCTATTGTATTATACGATTAAGATTGCAGGTCACTTTTCGATTGAAATTAAATCGCGATTATACGATGGATTCTTAGAAGATGTATATATGTAAACCGTGGAACCATAAACACACTTTGTGTATACGAGTGCGTAGCCAATACACTCATATATACACCCATATATATGTACCTAAGTATATACATGGTAGGTAGTTGAGGGCTGGTTGAGCAACTTGTGAGCTTGTAACTTTGTGAGTAATATGGACATTTGGTATCGCGCATTTCACACGCTGCATACTTTATTTTCACTAGTATTTATGTAGTATACCAACCTTGTTATTTGGATAGCCTTTGGTTCAATTGAGCTGGCTTCTCATGTGAGAATGATATACACAAGTAAGAGTGGAGAGATGGAAACTTTTGTTTCTGTTATGAGCCCAATTTGCAGATATGAGCAACTGGGAAGCCATGTTTCTTACTGTTGAGTTTTAAGTTTTACCCTTTGATTATGAAGCATGGTGGAGAAGAGATTATGCGTCAAAGATGAAAATAAGAAGGTGTAGAATAAGACAGAATTTAAAGAAAGTCTGTTCATCTGTTCAGTTGATATGATAGCTGCAGATTCCTCCAATTCACAAAGCCCTTTTTATTGAACCTGTTGTGGATGTTGACACGACTTTCTGAACCCATTTACCCGCTCTTAACTTTTATTCCTGTAGATGTTTATTTGCTTTTCTCCACAATAGAATAATCCAAAGTAATATCTACTGGATGCTGATTAAGAACAGAAAAAGACAGAACTATGATTTCTTAAATATAACTACTGTAAAGCTCTAGAGAGCTGCTAATTAAATATTTATGCTAGTACGGAGGAGGCATGTGGACTTAGCCTTGGGGTCTTCTTTCTTGTTGTTGCTAGTTTGGCTTCTTCCTTGCTCTGCATGTCCATGTGGGTACGTGTACATATAGGCATGCACGCTTAGGCTATTTCTTGCAGGAGAAAATTAGAGGAATCCCTTTGTTATGTTCCTGATAATGACGGTGGATCATCTTTAAATTGCGAGATTTCCTTTTTAGTTTCTTCTTACCGATACCAATGTTTATGCTGCTATTTCAGTTCGTCCATTAATTGTTTATTTGTCATGCTTTACATTATGCTAACCAAATTTTTATATGTTGACTGCTCCGGTTATCATAATCAGCTTCAAACTTGCTCGATCGTGATGTAACCTCGAAGGTATCTTTTACTTTTTGAGACCTTTCCCGCTAGTTCTGGCTCTGCCTTTCTCATAATTTCATGTCTTCCTCAATTGCTTCTCGTTGACTTCCAAGACTTCCCCAACTTGAATGAGATTTCTCTTCGCTCTTTTTTTTCCAGAGTGACCCCATGGCTGTTTTGTATGCCAAGAAGAATGATGGGAAACTGGAAGAAGTTGGCCGCACTGAAGTTATCTTGAATACCTTAAACCCTTCTTGGATTTCGAAAGTCACAATTTCTTATCAGTTTGAGATATTGCAACCACTAGTGTAAGTTTGTCTTGTCTAAAGTTGCTATTGTTTTCCCGGACATTAATTGTTTCCAAGTGCCTACTAACCATACTGCTCCTGCATTTTTCTTTTTCTAATCGTTTCAACATACATGTATACGATGTGGATACTCGATACCATAACGTACCTGTGAAGGTATGTTATTGTTTTGCTACAACTTCTCTGCTGCAAACTGCAACGAGTGAACCATTTTATACTTATAAAACTGCTTAAAATAGCTTTTGATTAGGTCCTTTCTGCTGTAAAAGATAATATTCTGTTGTGTCACAGTCGCTGAATTTGAAGGATCAATACTTTTTAGGAGAAGCCAATTGCATGCCCTCTGAGGTTAGTTTCCTCTCAAGTAACATTTTTTATGAGTTTTACTCGTTAGTCATCTAAAATATTTTGTATGTCGATTTTGAAGGATATTGACATTACCGTTTCCACGTTCTTTGCAGATTGTGACCAAACAAAACCGTACATTAACTCTACGCCTCCATAACAAAAGTGGACATGCTGTTATCAGAAACTTAGGGACTGTCAGCATTTATGCTGAGGAGACAGTGGCCTCAAAAACTGCCGTAGATATTGCATTCCGTTGCTCCACTTGGACAACAAAGACATGTTTTCTCTAAATTGCCATTCATAACGATTTCTCTAAGAATATCCAGAATAGTGGAGAGTGGAGGTTCCATACCAATATGCAAGACAGACGTGGTACACAACAATCTAAATCCTACCTGGAAACCCCTATGTCTAACAATGCAGCACTTTGCAAGCAAGGTAAGCTTGCTAATTCTCAATATTGAGTAAACGAATGATAAAGCTTCATGTTGAAGTGCTAAGTCATTGATGTTATATTGCAGGAAAATCCGTTAGTTATATTGAATGTCTCGATTTCAACAACAGTTGCAATCATACACTCATTGGGTAACTCTCAAGTGTATCAACTTCTCGTCTTCCTTTGGTCCCTTTAATTTCTGAATCATCTTAATGGCTGCTACAGTCTGATAACGGTCTTACATCTTCTTTTTTAGTAAGATCCAGAAATCTATCTCAGACCTGGAAATTCTTCACAGAGAGAAGGCCAGCGTGAATTTAACTTTGCCAGCTCATCATGGCCGTGAGAAGGTGCCATTTCTTAAAACTCATGGTTGATATAATATGTGCCTATCATGTAGTTTGTCTTTGATAACGTCATTTCAATCCACAGGTATTGAAGGGGCAGCTATTTGTGGAGAAAGAACTGTTCAGTTTTCTAGATTACATGTCAAGTGGATATGAGCTTAATTTCATGGTTGCAGTTGATTTTTGATTTTACGGGTACTTCTTTCGAGTTATTATCAGCCGTTCTTTCTCTTAATCCATCTGTGATTCAATTTTGGTGCCATTTCAGCTTCAAACGGAAATCCACGGACGCCAGATTCCTTGCACTACATTGACCCGTCTGGCCGCTTGAATTCTTACCAGAAGGTTGGTCTCAACTGGTTACACTCAACTATACTCTCTTCACTCTCTTTTTTTCCAATCACAATCATCCTTGAAATGGTTGGCTTATAATGGAGAGTTAATCTTGTTATTGCTTAGGCCATTATGGAAGTAGGGGAGGTCATACAGTTCTATGATTCTGATAAGCGTTTCCCAGCTTGGGTCTTCGGAGGGAGGACACCTGATGGTGGAGTATCTCATTGTTGCAACTTGAATGGAACTCCAATTGGCTTGGAGGTGATTTTACCTTACCGTCATTGCAACCTCTAGCAGGAGACCTTGAGGGTGTTAAAGCAAATAGGCTACAGTTAGGCGCAAACGATTTTTGCTCTCCTCTTTTAACAGGTTGATGGCGTTGAATGAATCATGTCTGCATATGCAACTGCCCTACACAATGTTTATCTGGAAGAACCAACGGTTGGTGTTGGGAAAATTAATGAAATAAAACAATAATAAAAAACCCACCATCTCCGATTTAGTGCACATGGAAATTAATTGGGAATTCAACTAATTGGATGTCACAACCAATTACTTTTAATTGGTCTCCCCACATTTCTAGTATAAAAAGGAAGTTAGTGCATCCCATTTTAATCATCCCTCTCTTCTTCCTTTCTCACTTCTCTAATGTTGTAGTGTAGCAATTTTCACTTGTTTAATAATTCAGATAAGTTATCTCAATTGGGTAGATAGGTGAGCGGTAGAAAGTACCGGTAAATGTGTTACCGTGGTAGGAATACTTTCTTGTGAGCGATAAAATAGTAAGTAGTTGTTTCGGGGTTGGGAAACACTTGAGAGACACTATTTTTGGATCGACTCGGGTCACCTTGTAGCTACCTTCTTATAGTGAAGAAATGCTCGTAGTTGTCGCTGCTGCCGTGTACTCTCTGCATTGGAGGAGAACTACGTAAATCCCGGTGTTATTTACTTACTGTTTTGTGCTTGGCAATTTCGAGAATATTCGTTGTATATTGCATTATTAATATTATCACAGTAAATTGGTCTAAGGAGGTTGGCTTAATTATCGTCATTATGGTATTACGGTGGTAATCACCCATCCATAGTGATTTTAAGTGTGGCGGACTACCGCCACTTCCAACCTGCCTGGGAAATATTTACGGTGTGTGGTTTATTAGTGCAATATATTTACTCTATTCTCGTCCGCTGCGCCCCAACAAAGGGTATCAGAGCCCAATTCAATATGGAGGTCACGCCAAGAAAGATGGTTAGTTTGAGCGGTACAAACTTTCATATATGGAGAAGCAAGATGAAGGATCTCCTGTTGATGAAAGATTTGGATCAACCGTTGTCATCGTCAACTAAGCCAGCTGCTAAGAGTGACGAGGATTGGAGGCGCCAGCATGAGAAGGTGTGTAGTTATATTTGACACCATGTCGATGATAGCGTACGCAACCACATCGCTGGAGAGACGGATGCGTTGAAGTTTTGGAAAAAGCTAAAGGGGTTTTATGCTTCAAAGACCGGCAACAACAAACTCTTTTATCTCACGAAGATGGTGCATATGAAATATGAAGATGACTTCCGTTGCAGATCACTTGAACGACGTTCAAGGGATCATTGACCAGTTGTCGGAAATGAACTTAAAGCTGGAAGATGTGGTGACGGCTCTTTTGGTTCTTGCATCCCTACTAGAATCATGGGAAACCTTGAAGATTTCAATCACGAGCTCTGTCGCAGATGGTGTTGTCACCACGGAGGATGTCAAGAGCGGAATTCTCAACGAGGAGATGAGAAGAAGATCGCAAGGTGTCTCTTCCTCGTTATCACAGTCAGACGTTCTAGTTGTGGATGGGAGAGGAAGGAGTGAGTCGAGAGGCTCAAATAAGCGAGGGAAAAGCCGAGGGAAGTCCAACAAGCATGCACACATCACTTGTCACAACTGCAAACAGAAGGGACACATCCGGAGGTTTTGCCCACAACTTAGGAAAAACAGAGATGGTGGCAGTGACAATGTTAATGTTGTTGAGGAGCTCATACTTGTCTATGATGAAGATTTTATCAACCTGACAACCCAGGAGACCACTTGGATAGTTGACAACGGTGCCACCATCCATGTAACGTCCAGACGTGACTTTTTCTCATCTTACTCACCGGACAACTACGGTGTGGTAAGGATGGGAAATGACAACCTCTCCAAGGTCATCGGCTAAGGAGATGTATGCCCGGAGACAATGGAAGGTGCGAAGTTGGTGCTGCAAGATGTCAGACATGTCCCGGACATCCGTCTGAATCTGATTTCAGTGGACAAGCTAGACGGAGAAGGTTATTGCCAAACCTTCAACAACGGTCGATGGAAACTCACCAAAGGCGCATTGGTGGCGGCGAGGGGCAAGAAGCAGTGTAAACTTAATTTGAGTATTGTCGATCAGCGGCAGGGATGACCGAGAGTCTTAATTAGCCGTGAGGGGGAGAATTGTTGGTCCCGGGAAAATTAATGAAATAAAATAATAATAAAAAAACCCACCACCTCCAATTTAGTGCACATGGAAATTGGTTGGGGATTCAACTAATTGGATGCCACAACCAATTGCTTTCAATTGGTCTCCCCACATTTCTAGTATAAAAGGGAAGCTAGTGCATCCCATTTTAGTCATCCCTCTCTTCTCCCTTTCTCACTTCTCTAGTGTTGTAGTGTAGCAATTTTCACTTGTTTAATAATTGAGATAAGTTATCTCAATTGGGTGGATAGGTGAGCGTACCGTGGTAGGAATACTTTCTTGCGAGCGATAAAATAGTAAGTAGTTGTTTCGGGATCGAAAAACAATTGAGAGACACTATTTTTGGATCGACTCGGGTCATCTTGTAGTTACCTTGTTATAGTGAAGAAATGCTCGTAGTTGTCGCTGCTGCCGTGTACTCTCCGCATTGGAGGGGAACTACGTAAATCCCGGTGTTATTTACTGACTGTTTTGTACTTGGCAATTTCAAGAATATTCGTTGTATATTGCATTATTAATACTACCACAATAAACTGGTCTAAGAAGGTTGGCTTAATTATCGTCATTATGGTATTGTAGTAGTAATCACCCATCCATAGTGATTTTAAGTGTGGCAGACTACCGCCACTTCCAACCTACCTAAGAAATATTTACGGTATATGGTTTATTACTGCAATATATTTACTCTATTCTCATCCGTTGCACCCCAATACCAACCTTGTTTGGCCGTGTGGTTACAAATTCCGCACGAATTGTTGGCCAATCACTTTCCCAGGACCATCGAAAGTACTATGTGTTGCTTATTATAACTGTAAGCTTTAAACTGCATATTCCCTTTTTAAAAAAAGTTCATATCTGTAGTCTTCATTTCTTGACAGATTACCTTGATAATCACATATGCTTTTCGTAGGATGGTGTGCTAACTGATTTTCAAGAAACCAAGGATGCTATCGTGTTAGCATCTGATCTTCCATTGTCAATCCTTATAGTCGGAGTAGGAAATGCAGATTTTAAGCAGATGGAGGTATAGCATAATAAAACCTTTGCTTGTACTAAGTGAGAAAAGTGTTGCTTCTTGAATTGTAACGTTTTACTCTTGTTGTCTGCAGATCCTAGATGCTGATAATGGTCATCCACTAGAGAGTTCAACGGGAAGAATGGCTACTAGAGATATTATACAATTTGTCCAATGCGAGAAGTTCACAGTGACTAACTTTAGGCTTCTTTTTTGCTTGCTACAGTGTTGTGCTCGGTTTTATTTGCCTTTGTGTTGGCTCTGTTAGGTGGACAGATTTCTGCTGTTTAGGCTCTTCTAGGAGAACTACCAAGCCAGTTCCTTGGCTATGCGCGGGCTAGAGATCTCAAACCAATCCCTCGGCAACAACAGCTTATTTGACAGAAGCGAGTAGACTCAATTCTCATTCCAATCACACCAGTATAAGTAGGGTTAAGTTGACAAGTGTTGACAATTTTAATGGCCTGATTCAAATTCAGCCGTCCAAAACGGACGGCCCGATTCAAAGCCAGCCATCCGCACCGGTGCAGGATCGGTGAAGCACTTGCTGGGAGGTGGGACCCTCCAAGAGCGATTGGCAGGGGACGAGCTGTTGATGACAGGCTGGGGCATCTTCATGCTCAGTTAGATGGGCTGACACATGCACATGTGGAGTGGCTTCCCTTCACCCCTACTCCAGATGACGGTGATACCCTACGATCGTGCTATTTTGGAGGGATTCATGCATTTGACATCATTGAGCCACATGACCCCATTCGTGTCCTTCGTCAGTATGGGTACCGACAGGTGATTCCCCACCCACCTTTGATGCTAGAGGTTGCTGTCAGGCCTGCTGATGGCGTACTGTATGATGTGCGCTACTCGAGGTGCAATTTAAGCATCCCGGTGCTTTGGCATACTTGCCAAAGATTAGCATACCTAGTGTACCTAGTGCACCTGATGGGAAGGTGTTCCCTAATTACCTGGCCTGGTATCTTGACCGCACACATCCATACATCATCCCGTCACTCACGATAGATGATCCCTCGGTTTCTCAGTCTGCGTGTCCTACTTCCTCTTTGCTAATTGGATTGCTGTTTGTTTCGTCTATAATGTATCTGTGACTAATTTGTTTATATGTCTTTTGCGGCCGCCACAGCCTATTTTTGACCGCATTGTCCACGGATTGGCACCCCTTTGGGAAGCCGACACTATAGAGGCTTTCGTTGACAGAGGACCAGAGTACTTCAGGTTGGTTCAGTCCATGGAGGGGTTGCGAGAGTTTATGCACTAGACCGTTTATTTCTTATTTGTATTTTCGGATGTTGTTCATCTTTATGCACTAGACCGTTGTTTTCTTATTTGTTGGTGTGTTAAGACATATTTTATGTTCTTGATATTGTACGATGTTGTTCATCGTGAATATGGATTGTGGTTCAGTTATTCCATGTTTGATACAATAATTACATTTCTGATATAATCTGTTTGATTCAGCAATTACATTTATTGTTATGTTCATAATGTGTTTCAAAAAACGTTAAAAAGTAGACAAAAGACAGTGCATGTAGCTACTAGCAGAACAAGTTAACAATTAAATCACTGGAACAAGTCAACAGTTACATCCATAACTGATATTACATCGAGATTGACAGTTACAAAGGGAACAAAAACTTACAATGGTGGATGATGTCAACCTCTTCGTACAAATAGTGCTCGTTCAGCTCCATATAGCGTCTCCTGCAATGTCATCCGTTCTACACCCTAGACCATCCGATTTACTTGGCTGAAATCTGGAAGTGGTCGCACTCCTTCATCTTCGGCTAACTGTATTTGTACCCAATGGTTCCCTGTACAAACGAGTTCTATTGTAGAATCCAGTCGTTGAACTGGACCGTCGCATAAAATAGGTAAGTACGTAGAACCATTTGTGTGGAGATGAATAGGCCTCCGCGTAGATGCATACACCACGATAACCCAGTTGTACATGGAAGCAAATCCAAAAAGATCCGCATCCCACATCCAGTGATCATCTCCGCATGATCCATGAGGGCTAACCAACCTCTGCTCCACCTGTTCTCGTGTCTGATTATACGCACCGTACACGGTTTCAAATCCGAAATTCCAACCTGTAAGTACATGGTTCAGGAGATTTATCCTTATCTGTGAGTATGACTCTTGGTCACCATACACAATTGATGCGAATACACGAAACCCACAATTGCCATCCATCACAGGGTCAAATTAGGTGGAAAATAGTTCTTTGACACTTTGAAGGATATAGGCCATGTAGGGGAAATTCGAATTGCTTCTCCGAGATTTAGCACCTACACAATACAGGTGACCCTCAACATGTTAAATTCAAAATGTTACAGAATAACAATGTACACGATGACAACGACATCATATTAGTTTTTTTCTATCGATCTGCTTCTGACGCAACCTTCTCAAAGTGGGAAGGTTCTCTGGCATTCTGACGCCTACGCGGTCTGCCTTTCGACACCTCAGCTTGCTGTGGATCCTGAACATCCTCATACTCGGAGTGCAAATGACCCTGAAGCAAGCGAGTGTAATCACGAATGGCAGATTCCCCTTGACTCCTTTTGTTTCGTCCTCTACCAATGCCAACCCAATGTTGAAGTTTTTTTTAACTAGCGTCACGCCGATCAACTGAAACACTGCTTTCTTATACAAGGTCGTCTTGTACGTGGAGTCAATCAGAACAACAAAGTACCATGCATGAACCATCCGAATGCGCCTCCGGGTGACAAATGAAAATGTTACAGACACGACGTGACTCGTCTAGTGTCTATTTAGTGAAGTAACCCAGTTTGTCGCCTCTACAATTGTCCATTTTGTAGGATTAATGCCGCCCAACCTCTCACGCCTGATCTTTGCAGTTTCATTATAAATCTGCTTCATGGTTATCATGTTATTGTACGTGCCATTAAAATTGACCGAGCTGCCCAAACCAGACGGCCAATTAGGACACCAGTAGTCCTAATTGGACTGCTGGTTTCCTAACCGGCCATCCGGTTTGGGTGGCTGGTTTTTTAACCGGCCGTCCGGTTTGGGCGGCTGGGTCAATTTTTTCAATTTTTTACTGACCTTCACTGTATGACGGAGACAACGGATCCGCGAAATTCTATCAGCAGCGGTGGTCCGGCGAAACTCCGGCGAATCTCCGGCGACACGAGGATGAAAGTAAGAAGAGATGGTGTACAAATGGACTTCATTGGTCCTCTGAATATTTAAAGCCGACATCAGGGGCATTTATGGAATTTTATATTTTAAACTTTAAAGTTAGAGCGATTTTTTTCGAAAGTTAGGGCGATGTTTAGCAGTTCAGATAAAGTATGAGATAGACTTAGTAGTGAGAATGGGATTAGGTTCTGGCAGGACTTAGATTGGTCCGGTTAGCTGCGTTTTGGGTAATCTGGAAACTCAAACTAATTTAAATCGGGTTGAATTTGGATCTATATCATATAAAGATTCGGGTTTTCAGACTTTTTTGGTTTGTCCGGCCCGACCTAACCCCGAACAAAAAAAACATATCAGAACCATCAAAGTACCGTTACTATGATACTACATTGCATCAAGATCATAATTAACAAGGTGTTTCAGTATTTTATAGAAAATTACTTTGAAGTAATGCATGTGTTTGTAATATATACATTAGGTAGATACAATATACTTCAATGATGCATTTTAGTCATTAGTTGTGAAAAACTCAATTTAGTCAAACGGTGCTTTGAATAGTCCAAAAATCTGATCGGGCTCGGGCTTGCAAAGTAAAATATTTTGATTTTCTATGTTTGACAAGTAAAAAAACATTTACTATAAATCAATTAAGGATTAAGCGGCAACGCCCACTCTTAAAATCTAGTTTTAATGAAGGTGTGGAGTTAATGATGGAAGTCAAGCTACAAAAAGTATTAGTGGTAGCTTTGGGTTGGGTGTGGGTTGTGTAATTGGTCATCCAATTAGTGGGTGAGTTGAGGTTGGATGGTGGGTACCCACCAATCCATCAACATTTATACAATTTAGGAGTTTTTAATAGAATCTATATTCTTTAAATTAAAATCCTCAAATTTCAGTTGCAAACCAAAGAGTGTTTTTTGTGGTTACCATGTTTATTAGAGTTGTTGTTTTGTGTTGGGAGATTTTTGGATGTTTGTTGAGGGTTTGTGTGTTATTTTTTCAGTTTTATGTGCATTTTCTGGGCGAACATTTTCTATTACTTGGTACGATTGTTTTTGTTGTTCCTGATTTGAGTTCCAATACCGTTATAGATTTTGAGGTTACAATTGGCTACTTTTCTAGTTATTTAAGGAATAATTCTCTCAATTTTATCTTCAGTTAGTAAATGGAATTTGGAATAGGAATCTCAATAACAAAATATTTTGGCTCGAAGTTTATTATTATTTCATACTAACTCACAAAACCACTCATCACCCGCCATTACCCACCCACACCCAACCATCGTCAATAAACGGGTGGGTGTGGATCGTCCAAACAATCATCCACCAATTAGCGGGTGGGTTAATTTTATTATCAAACCCAACCAACCCGCCCAATGCTTACCCCTATTAGAGCATCTACATCTCTAGTTTTTCAACACTAGCTAAATGATGTGGAGAGTGAGGTGGTACCTAATAAGCAATTGCTAGAGTATTTGGAAGTGGTATTTTGGCCTGCATAAGCAATTGAACCAATTTTTTAATAGGTCGTTTGGATTGAGTATTTAGAAATGATATTTTGGCCCAAAATAGAATCGGTGGTATTTTGACATGAGGTATTTGACATACTTGGGTTGGAGGTGGTATTTGAAATACTTGGGTTGGAGGTGGTATTTGAATTAGTAAGTTTCATAACACTCCATTATAAAATTTATTCCCATCCCCATGGGTTTCGAATACCAGTGTGTATCCTCATTCCCGCATAACTTATTAATAAAAAATTTGAATATAAAATGACTACATAATCCAACTTCAAACGACTTTAAGACATAAAATTTTATTTTACAGTAAAACACATAATAATATAATCTCACAAACACAGTCATTATCTTCGTTTGGGATTGAGTTTGATGAGGATAATATAATAACATATCTTTTTATTCATCAAATACCACATATGAATTAACACATTATTTTGAATTAACCAGATAAGAAAATTTCCATACTACAAGTCTTTTGATGAGGATAATATAATAACATATCTTTTTATTCATCAAATACCACATGTAAATTAACACATTATTTTGAATTAACCAGATAAGAAAATTTCCATACTACAAGTCTTTTATACCTCACAAATATAAAATTCTTAAATAATCTATGTTCCAAAATATTAAATATTCAAAATATCCAAATGACCCATAAGAAAACATTTATATTAAGTTAACAATGTCACATACGCATATTAAAACACTTTTTAAAAAAATTATTAAAGAATTTTAGGGATAGAAATAATTAAAAATTATTTTCTAAATAAATTATTAAAATTAATGATGTGACAGTAAAAAACCTATTAGAAATTGCTAGTCATAAACATAATTCTAAATTCAATTTCGCACTCTTGCCTCTTCGTCATTCCCACCTAGCCACTTGAATGTTATCTTCTTGTTCTTACCAGCCGTTAGATTTCCAGCTCTAATATCCACCGTCCGATGCTGATGAAAAGAAAATCAGTACCGATGCGAAACTGAAGAAACAGAAGCAACCCGCATTTGACTTTAATGCGTTGACTTCATTCCGGCGCAGCGACGACGGAGCAGATTGATTATACTAATCAGAAAAGCAAGCAACGGCTGAGGCTGTCAGATAGGTGAGGGATTCAGCCTTCAAACGTGAACATAGATTTTCCTCCGAAGAATTTTTTTTCAATGGGAGATAAAAAATTATTTCAGATGTGTGGTATCAACCATTAAGCGCTCAAGCCTGCCTTTGCTTTTCTTGTTAGAGGAATAAAGGTTGCTGCTATTGAGCTGATTGGTAAAAGCAGCCACACTCGATTCCAGGTAAACCCACTGGTTGCATTCTTTCTTTCCTTCCAGAAGAAAGCTGAATAAATGTTGATGGGTATCTCAATTTTTTTTTTATTACATTTGTTCTTGTATGTATCACATTGTTGTCGATTTTGATGTTTCTTTGAAGCAATGTCTGAGAAAACATTGACTAGTGGTGCTGTGATGTTTCCTAGAGTATCTCCTCCGCAATAACTGATGGTTATATCTCATTGAATTCACCTGCAGATTTTTCTGTGTGATCTTTCAGTCTCTATGGCGTTTTCAGGAGCTGACAGCCTCAGCTTCCTGGTCACATTACACCTACCATGTCTACCTAAGCTTGAGAGGCAAGGACGTAGGGAAAGGTTTTAGTGACCACCTATACACAGCTTTGGAGCAGGTAGGATTTTACATGTTTAGGGACGATGATGAAATTGTGCGGACAGAGGAGCTAGACATCGAGCTTCAGAAGGCGATGCACGAATCAATGTTGTCATTGATTGTGTTCTCAAAGGACTATGTATCCTCGACTTGGTGCCTTTATCAGCTTGTAAAGATTATGGACCTCAGAAGGTCTTTTCATTGCATAGTTGTGCCGATCTTCTATGTGGATCCGATGCTAGTTTCGGACCAGACAGATAGTTATGCAGCTGCATTTGCTAGTCACCAGGAACTATTCAAAGACAAGGCCGAGATATGGAAGGCCGCTCTTAGTGAAGTTTCTGATTTGGGTGGTATGGTTTTGCAGGACGGGTAACGACCTTAGAATTCTTTTCCATTATTTGGTCCAACGTGATTACTTTATATGATTTTACCATGAACCTGCAGAACCATGTATGTCGAATTTCGGAGAACGAGATGCGTAGGTGTAAGATGGAAGTGACATAATAACCGTCCTATATTTCTTTCTTAAAACCTCAAGTTACGGAGTTGTGTTTATTGTTTATCTTGATATGCAATGTAGGTATCAAGCCGAGTTTGTTCAAGATGCAGTAAAGATGGTCAGGAAGAAGTTGAACCGTCCAGTTGTACACACTCCCTCCCTCTTAATCGGAATGGATTCGCATATGGCTGAAATTGATTTGTGGTTACAAGACAGTTCAGCTGCTCAGATTGGAGTAATTTATGGAATTGGTGGTATTGGGAAGACGATGATTGCAAAGGAAGTCTTTAATCTGAATTTAGATAGATTTCAAGCTAGTTGCTTTCTTCCAAATATCAGAGAACGTTCAAGATAGCCCACTGGTTCTGTTCTCTTGAAAAAGCAGCTTCTCAACACAATTCTGTATGACCAAAATGTGAAGGTAAACAATGTAGCTGAAGGGAGTAACAAGATCAAAGATGCAATAAGTTGTAGAAGGGTTCTTATTGTTTTGGATGATGTGAATCATTTGGATCAACTGAACACAGTCATAGCATCATGGGATTGGCTATATAAGGGTAGTAGGATCATCATAACAACTCGGCACAAACGTTTGCTGAAGGATGATAAATTTGCAACAAGTTTAGAGTTGAGGGATTGGATGAGGATGAGTCACTTGGGCTATTTAGTGAGCATGCCTTTGGACAGGTTCAGCCTATTGATGGATACCTGGAGCATTCAATAAGGGAGTGAAGAACTGTTGTGGGCTTCCTCTAGCCATTCAAGTTCAGGGTTCCTTTCTGTGTGATATAGACGGTATCGAGTGGAAAAGTGCATTGAATAAGATGGAAGCAATGCTTGATAGTAAAATCCTTAAGATTCTTAGAGTAAGTTATGATTCTCTGAAGGATAATCTAGATAAAAGTTTGCTCTTGCATATAGCTTGTTTCTTCCAAGGAATGGACAAAGAGTATGTAATAACGGTTCTAGACGGCTGTGAGCTGTTTGCAAAAGCCGGAATTCAAGATCTCATCGACAGGTTTCTTGTAACGGTCAGTGAGGATAACAGGCTTATGATGCACCCCTTAGAGAGATGGCAAGGGAAATAATCGCCAAGAGTCACCAGAAGACCTGGGAAGGCGCAGCAGACTCTGGTCTCATGATGATGCCCTCAGCGCGTTGAGAGAAAATTCGGTACAGATTTCACACCTTTTCCATATTTCTTCTCATGTGACATGATCATCATTCTGTTTCTATATATCATACAGGGTACAGATGTAATCGAAGGCATCAATCTTGATTTCCAGGGTAGTATGACTGAGTCAGAACAGCAAACCCATTCTTGTGGCTGTTGTGGGGAAAGACATTTTCATGAAGATGGTCTTGATTGCAAATCCTCAGCAAAAAAGCGTGTTCTTCGGTCTCATGACGTTGAACTTGAAACAAAAGCATTTCGAAAGACTCACAACTTAAAACTGCTCCATATCAACAATGCAAAGCTGAAGGGAGACTTCAAAAGTTTCCCTCGAAGTTTAATATGGCTGTTCTGGCATGGATCCTCGTTGAAATCCATACCACCCAGTTTATATCTGGAGAAGCTTGTTGTTCTTGACATGCAAAGAAGCAGTCTAAAGCATGTCTGGAATGGCACCAGGGTACGATCAGTACTCACTCGAGTTTTGATCCTTTTGCTTGCATGGATTGTATTGTGTGTACACTGATGGTCACTTCATTGTCTATACAGATACTTCCAGGGTTGAAAATCCTTAATCTCAGCTACTGCCATGATCTTGTAGCCACCCCCGACTTCTCAGGGCTGCCTTGCCTTGAAAGATTGGCACTGGAGGACTGCATAAGCTTAGCTAAGATCCATGAATCAATAGGCAAGGTAGAAAAGCTTGTTCTGTTAAACCTGAATGGCTGCAAAAAGCTGAGGAAACTGCCGTACACTGTTGTTATGCTGAAATCAGTTGAAGAAATTGTTCTCTCTGGTTGTTTGAGACTTGAAGAGCTGCCTCAAGGGCTAGATAAGATGCCATCACTCAAGGTGCTTCATGCTGATGGTATAGATGTAACAAGTTTCACTTCAAGAAGTTCATCTCGTCGTTTAACATTTTGGGATTCATTATTTCAAAGGCAAATATGATTGATGCTCCACCTCATCTCTAAATAATAATGTATAGTATTATTGTTCATTAGCACGCTTGGTCCTGAATACTATGACCAGTCAGATAAAGCTCTTAAATATTTTTGTTAAACGAGTAATTGAATTGGATTTAATGGCGGAGTTAATTCGTAATTGAAGTGATTAATCTCTGATTTAATTGGCAAATTAATGCCGGCGGAAAATAAATGCGGTTTTACGAAAAAAGACAACTTCATTAATGATTCGTTAAAAAGCACAAGGTCGAAATCTTGTTGATAAGCTAATTTGGAGGTACAATACCCGAACGTATGGAAAACAGATTGTCGAGCTAATGTATGAACAACCAAATTCCTTTCTTTCCGAACAAAACAAAACTCATAATCCCATGCTCGTAATAGAGAGTGACACATTTGCTCCACTTCCCCAAATTCAGTTTCGTCATTTCCATGCTGTGAGATGGCCAACCAAAGGACCTGTGAATCACCTTCAAAGGAGACGTTTGGGATTTGAAGCCCGATTATCCATCTAAGTGCCTCAAGTGATGATAGATTGCTAGTGCCTCACCATCTTTTGCAGGAATATATCAGAAGAGGAGAAGAAGGACTTGAGTTGTGCAGCGTCCAGAAGTCGAAATGAAGAAAACTCAGTACCGTTGGAAGAAGATGCACAGAGTGACCAATTCGCAATGGAGTGAAAGTCCAGTGATCGAGAACGCGAGTTGGACACAATTTGTTATGAAACTGTGTCGTTTCCATTTCCCGTTTTATGTAATAAATCAAACACGTGGCAAGTTTCGTTTATTACTGTTAGGCTGTTATGTACAGTAAAACGGTAAAACAATGTAAGGATAAAACAGGGGATGAGGATGAGAATGAAGCTTGAGCTTTCCAGAACCTTTCTTCTTCTTCCTTCGTCTCCCATTTCTCTCTGTCGATCACATTCTCCATTTCTGACATGGTATCAGAGCGCGTTTAATGGTGGTCACGCCGAGAAACTCTACTCCGATTGTCTTTGGATCGATGCAGGATGAAGAAGATGATGGCGACAGCGACAACGCCAATCACCAACGCCACCACAATCATGGTGGAAACTCCAACGCTCCACCTCCATCTCTCAGTTTCGGTAATCCGTTCTACCTCAATCCAAACGAAAACCTTGCTCAATCCATTGTTAATGTGAATATGGATGGTGGAAATTACCAACTGTGGAGTAGATCCATTAAATTGCTCTTAAGACTAAGCACAAGATTGACTTCATTGATGGAACCATTCACCCACTCGAATACTCTGATGAAAAGTATACCCTCTGAGATGCCTATAACACGATGGTGTTGTGCTGGATTATGAATTCCTTGCACCCAGAAATAAGAAGAAGCGTTATGAACCATGAAAACGCACAAGTCCTGTGGAATGAACTCAAAGCTCGATTTGGACAAGCAAATGCACTGAGGTTAGCTAATCTACAGGATGAAATCCATGCTTGCAAATAGGGCCAGATGACAGTCACACAATACTATACCACAATCAAAGGATTGTGGGAGGAATATGGACAGTTCTCTCCAATCGTTGCCTGCACATGTTTACCTGGGAATCCTAATATATGCCCTGTTGTCCTTGCATTCCAGACTAAGCAAGACACTAATTATCCGATTAGGTTCTTGAGGGGTCTAAACAATGAATATGATACGGTGAAGACTCAATTACTGATGATGAGACCCCTTCCCACAATCACCTCAGCGTATGATAGTGCCCTGCAACATGAAGAGAAGCTGAGAGGGGGAGCAGTGATCAGTAATGATACTATCCAACCTAGTGTGTTTGCTGGTAGTCAGAGCAACTCAACTGATCATTGCAAATAAGTGATGGCTGTCACTAGAGATAGAAGGCTCTTCTGCAAATATTGCAGAAACGACAACCATGTGGTTGAGGACTGCCTCAAACTCGAAAACAAGAAAAAGAGGGAACAAGAGCAGAAGGCTGGTGGTTATTCGAATAACTTGAATGTTGGAAGATTTGCTGGGATGGTCACTTACGAGACTGAGTCTAGCAGCTCAGACTCAACCACATACATCGTCCACCACAATCCATTCACACCAGAAGAGCTCCACCAGCTCAGGACCTTGCTCCAGCAAACAACTGGCTCTCAACATAAGGCCTTGGCAGTGAGCCATGCTCCTCCCCAAACGTCTCATCATCCAGGTATGTATACCCTCTCTGCTAGTACTGATTATGACCTGTTGACGACCTGGATCATTGACACTGGTGCATCAGATCACATCTGTTGCAATCTTAGGTACTTCTTTAACTATAAAGTTGTCGTTGGTGTCTATGTGTATCTCCCTAATTCCACAAAAGCTTCTGTTAGTCACATTGGATCAGTCAAACTTCCTTTCGGGCTGATCCTTCATGATGTCCTGTTGGTTCCTAGTTTTGGATTCAATTTGGTTTTTGTCAGCAAATTAACCCATGACTCCTCTGTGTCATTGCTGTTTCAATCCCAAAAGTGTTTCATCCAGGACCGTATCACTAGCAGGACGATTGGTTTAGCAACAACCATTAAGGGTTTATACCAGCTACCAGCTCAGGATTTCAGTCAAGAGTCTAGAAGTGTCTCTCCCCCTACCCGTGTCCTTGCAATCAGCTACAATTTCAAACCCCAGGCCATTAACCTTTGGAACTGGAGATTAGGTCATCCTAGTGATGATAGGATTCGTTCTTTGAAACAATGTAATCCTCATATTGTTGCTAAACACATTACTCACTGTGAAGTCTGCCACTTTGCAAAACAAAAACGCTTATCCTTTCCAATCAGTGACACTGTTGCAATAAAAGCTTTTGATCTTGTCCATATGGACATTTGGGGGCCTCTCTCTGTTGAATCTTATGATAAATACTCCTACTTCCTTACCATTATTGATGATTATTCAAGGGGAACATGGATTTATCTGATGAAACACAAGTCTGAGGTCCGTTCTCTCATTAAGTCATTTTGCAGTATGGTTAGTACACATTTTGAAACAAAAGTCAAGACTGTTAGGAGTGATCAAGGCAAGGAGTTTGCCATGAATAAATATTTTTCTGAACATGGCATAATTCACCAAACCTCTTGCGTTGAAACACCTCAACAGAACGCTCGTGTTGAACTCAAACACCAACACATATTGAATGTTGCTCGAGCTCTGCAATTCCAGGCTGGTCTTCCTCTGCAGTTTTGGAGTGCTTGTGTTCTTCATGCGGTGCACCTGATAAACAGAATGCCTACCCCTGTCTTGGATAATCACTCCCCGTTTGAAAGACTATACCATGCCCCCTATCATTTCTTACCTCCGAGTGTTTGGTTGCCTATGCTATGCGTCTACCTTAGCTAGTCATATGACTAAATTCCAGCCTAGAGCCCATCAATGTATATTCTTAGGAATTCCAGCAGGGGTTAAAGGTTACAAAGTCATGGATTTGAGCACTAATCGGGTCTTTCTGTCTAGAGATGTTGTGTTTCATGAAGATATATTTCCATTCAAAGGTGTGTCTGGTTTAGCCTTGCCAAATATGAACAATGATCCTCCTGAGTTCACTCCAAATTCTGAACTCAGGCTGCCTCATGCAGAATTGAGTTAGTCTGTCCATCTATCAATCCCTCCTGATCATGGTCCAGTTGTCAATAGTCCTAGTCCTTTACCTGCAGAATTGGGTGTGCAGCCTGATGATGTTGATGTTCTGGCTCCATCTCCCTCTGTGATGGGCAGTGATTTAGAGGATACATCTGAAATTGTTCCTCCATTGGTCACTCGCCAATCCACTAGGGTTAAACGTCCCCCTACTTATCTTATGGATTACAACCTTGATTTAACTGCTGCCAAGCATGCTCTTGCTGCTGTTGTTTGCTATGATTTCCTTTCAGTTGGCCACAGAAAGTATGCATGGAGCATGGTGACTCTACAGGAGCCTAAGACCTTTAGGGAGGTTGCTCTTCAGGCTTGTTGGATTAAAGCTATGGAGGAGGAGCTTTCTGCTTTGGTTTCCAATCATACTTGGACAGTCGTTCCAATCCCACCAGGGAAGCATCCTGTTGGTTGTAAGTGGGTTTACAAGATCAAGTTAAATGTTGATGGCTCTATTGAACGCCATAAGGCACGACTTGTAGCCAAGGGATTCGCTCAAATTTATGGTGTTGACTTCTTGGACACTTTCTCTCCTGTGGCTAAGATCAATTCTGTCAAGTGCATGTTGGCTGTTGCTGCTGTAAAGAACTGACACCTCCAGCAAATGGATGTTTCTAATACCTTTCTTAATGGTGAGCTTGAGGAGGAGGTTTACATGCAAGCTCCACCTGGATTTGATGTTTCACCAGGCCATTGCTGCAAGCTCCAGAAATCCTTATATAGTCTTAAGCAAGCCAGCCGTCAATGGTTTGCCAAGTTAACTGAATCCCTTATGCAAAATGGATTTAGGCAATATGGTGCTGACTATTCCCTCTTTCTAAAGGGTCACGATGATAATATGGTCGTTTTGCTTGTTTATGTTGATGACATTCTTCTAGTTGGAAGCAATCATTCAGAAATTGATTTAGTCAAAGCCTACTTGCAGAGAATGTTCAAGATAAGAGATCTAGGACCATTGAAGTACTTCCTTGGTCTTGAGATTGCTAGATCAAAGGCTGGGATCTCGATTTCCCAGAGGAAGTATTGTGTCGATCTACTTACTGACACTAGTTTTATTGAGTCTAAGGGAGCAAAGTCACCAATGGATCCACTGCTACACTTGACAACAGAACATTGAGAAGTGTTGGAGGATCCAAGCAGCTACAGGCAGCTGGTTGGTCGCCTATACTACTTGACCATTACCAGACCTGATGTTGCGTTTGCAGTGCAACAGTTGAGTCAATTTCAAGCATCACCATGTACTGGTCATATGCATGCAGCTCATAGAGTCCTCCGATACCTGAAGTTGGCACCAGGTCAGGGACTTTTCTACAAAACTGGTGTTGCTCTAGAAATGAAGGGGTTTTGTGACTCAGATTGGGCGTCCTGTCCTGAGACCAGGCGATCTATTACAGGATACTCCACATACCTTGGAGACAATTTGATATCGTGGAAGTCTAAGAAACAATGCACAGTGTCACGTTCGTCATCTGAAGCAAAATATAGGGCCTTGGCTCATCTGGTTTGTGATTGCAATGGATGTCAGGGCTACTGGCTGAACTTGGTGTTCAGGTATGCACACCTATATCTGTGTACTGTGACAACAAGTTAGCGATACACATTGCGGAGAATCCAGTCTTCCATGAACGAACGAAGCATATAGAAATTGACTGTCATGTCACTAGGGAACGGATTAAATACGGATTGATCAATTGGACCCATCCCCAATTTTCCACTATGCACCTCGACGTAGCAGAGTTGGGACGCACAAAGGCTGCACCAGATAAAGCTAGGGCGATGCCCAAGCTCCGCTGTCAATATATCTCCACCTTCGAAATATTTCTCTTTGTAGATTCTGGCAACAAGGGAGTTTGGTTTCGTGTGTATACGCCAAGCTTGCTTAACCAAGAGAGCTAGATTAAACACTCTTAGATCACGAAATCCCATGCCACCATGATCTTTAGATGTTGTTAGTCTCTCCGAATTCATCCATGGAACATCTTTACTTGAGAAGCATTTTGAATTCCACCAAAAGGCATTTAGCAGGATCTCCAAGTCCTCGGTAAATGTGTCAGGCAAAAGAAAAACGATACCTCTCTTCCACCTTTTGATTCTTATCTTGCCATAATTGAAGTCAATACCAGACCTTATCTTTGATATCTTTAAATGCCTCACTCTGATTTCTACCAACTAGGACCGACACCCCTAAGTATTGGGATGTGTCAAATGCTACGTGTATTCCAAGAGCTCGGGAGATATCTTCTTTGAGATTTGGTTCAATACCTTTACTAAAGAGTATTCCAGACTTATCGAAATTTATTAGCTGCTCGGATGTGTTGGCATGGAGGGTGAAAATCCTCTTATGAGTGTTTGATTATGTTAGCTTTGTTTGCAAGAAGAACATCGACTCGTCGGTGAACAAGAGATCCGAAATCAAAATCAAAGGGCCCTTCGAAAAACTCTGAAACCATGAACACTTACCCTAACCGAGGCGTTACGAATCATTGTAGTTAGTCCCTCTGCACAAAGAGTGAATAAAAATGGCGACAAAGGGTATCCTTATCGTAGTCCCCGGTGTGGGTTGATGTTCCCAAACTCTGCATTGTTGACACCCACCACATATCGAACTGAACGGACACACATAAGCATCCATCGAATTCAAGGGGTTGCGAAGCCAAACTATTTCAATATTGTTATCAAGTAACTCCACTCCACTCTATCATAAACTTTACATATATGCATTTTTTAGCGCTACATCACCTACCTTGGTCTTAGGTTTCATCGTTAAGTTGTGCAAGGATTCAAAAACGATCATAATGTTGTCCACTATTGATCGGCCATCAACAAAAGCATACTGTTCCTCTTCCACAATATGCGGCATAAGTCCACAAAGACCGTTTTCCAGAACACCTTGGTGAGTATCTTGTAGCGAACATTGCATAGTGAAATAGGGCGGAGATCTCGCATCGATGCAGGTTGGTCAACCTTTGGGAGCAAAATAATATTAGTAGGCTATACTAAAATCAGTGATTTCTCCATTTGCGAGTCATGTCTTGCAATCCTTAATGATATCCGAACCTACAATGTCCCAGAAGTCCTAGTAGAACGCAACATTAAAACCATCACGGCCTAAGGATTTGTCAGGACCCATTGAGAAAATCGCCTCCTTGAATTCATGATCTATAAAAGGCGCTAGGAATCTTTTATTATGTTGCGCAAACACCCGCTGTGATATACACTGTAAAACTGGTTGGACGCCACCCCCTTGAGTTTGACACAAATCATCAAAGTATCGCGTCGCCACTTATCTCATTTCCTGCGCCAAAGCCACCCAAACACCTTGATCGTTTTGTAATCTCTGGAACTTTTTCTTTTTCCGACGTCCGTTCGTAATAGAGTGAAAAAATCAGGTATTAAGATCTCCCAAGCTTGTCCAGTCTTGTTTAGCTCGTTGTCTCCAAAAAGCATTATCTTCCAGTAGCAGGTTTAGGTATTCCTCTCTGCATTGGTCCATGGTATTCGTCGAGCTTGATGCTGGTTGTTCTCTCAACGTCATTATAGTTCACATTTCTTTTTTATCTCTTCTCAAACTTTGGTTTTGTTTGTTTAGCCCATAGTGTAATAGTCCTCCCACATGTTAATAGATTGGAATAGACCGATTTTGCTTTTGTTGGATTTCCATGTGTCCTACACCAGTTGCTGTAATCCATCTTTCTTCCGCCAGCAGTTTTCAAATCGAAAACATTGTTGTGTTAGTGCTCGAATTCCAGGGTAAAAAACGAAAACAATAGGGGAGTGATCTGAACGGAGACCCACCGTGTTATGTAATTTAATGTCAGGAAACAGCTGTCTTAGCCCCTCGTTTACGAGCGCTCGATCAATCCTTTCCTCCACCGCCGTCGGTTGACCTCTTGAACGTGACGGAACGGATATTCCAATAAAGGGAGTTTAATAAGATTACTATTTATAACAACCACTCGAAACCTGACAATCAAATTTGGTGGGTGTGGGTGCAAACCAATCTTATCTGAGCCGTTTAGTTGGTCATTGAAATCCCCTATGCAACACCAGGGATTTGAGCTTGAAACCGCAATCGATCTCAACAGATTCCAAGATTCCTAGCATTTAGTTCTTGCCGGATAGCCGTAGAATCCTGTTAAATGGAATTTTCGATCTCGTCCATCATCAACCAGCATGGTGATAAAGTGTCGATTGTAGCTAACTAGGATACACATGGATTTATCCCTCTACAAAATCGCCATTCCACCGATGTGCCCTACCATGTCGAGTGCAAATAACCCGTCAAAGTTAAGAAGAATCCTTATCGTCTCAATTCTGTCTTTGTAAGCAAGTGTTTTGATCAATATGACGCTATCTGGCCGGTGAAATTTGACCAAATCGTGAACAACTGAGGCTGCTATAGATTGTCCAATCCACGAACATACCAAGAGAAAATCTTCATAGTAACAAGGGCAGTCGCTCATGCGAGCGAAAGAAAAAAACTCAGGCAACAAAGCCTCAAAACACCAGTACTTGCATCCTTGGGGGCTCTCGCCGGCGCGGCGTTGACACTACTAGGGTTTAAGAAAGAAAAAAAATTGGAATACAAATTAAATGCCATTAAAGGTTTTATGGTGGAATTAAAGTTAAAAAAATTACATACATGCCTACAAATAATTTAAATTGTTATTTAACTTCTTACATTTTTTAATAAATTCACCTTAAGATATATAGAATTTAATAGAGACGCCTACAACACCATAATCGACTACAACAACTGCATGGAGCTCCAATCATCTTATAATATCCTTCGAACGTTCAACGGTCCTCAATCCTTATTGTCTGACGTCGATCTAATTTACTATCTTTTAAAAAAATTGATGTCGTATGGCCGTTGGCAAATGGTGTAACTTACCGTCACCGGCCATATCCAAACGATTTGACCGCCCGTTTGGGTATGGCCAGCAACGGTAAATCATACCTTTTGTCGTCGGCTAATATAGATTTAGTTTAATTTATTTTTGGCATTTAATATAGATTTAGTTAGTTAGCGTTGTGAGTTTATTAATTAAATAAATTTAAAGTTGATGTTTTAAATGGTGAACAATTAAGTTATTTATAATAGTTAGAGCATTTTTAAAAAGATTTAGGGCGTCGAATACCAATCCCTAAATGACAAGCGCGGATTGAAATTCAGTTCAATAAATACTTTGATTTTCGTAAGCAAAGCCCCTCTCCATCTCTGCTCAACTGAATCCAAAAAAAAGAATTGCTGAAGAAGAATAAAGCGTTCTCGCAGCCGTCGGAAGGAGAAAGCTGCTGCTGCACGTTTAGAAATTCAGAGAAGATTGAATCAAAAAGTTGGTCGGAAGGAGAAAGCTGCTGCACGGCTAGAAACTCAGAGAAGATTGAAGCTAAAAGTAGTCTCCGATCACCCTCAAAATGACTGCATTCTACTGTCGGACATGGTCACTGAAATCTTCAAGAGGCTTCCCGATGGCAGCACCATCGCTAGACTCCGATGCGTCTGCATTTTGTGGTCTCGCCTTCTCTCTAATCCTACTTTCGTTCACGCCATTCTCTCTTTCAACTGCATCAACTCTAGTAGTTCCGTAGGCCACAAGGCCCAGATCCTAATCATGAGTATAATCTACGGCGATTACGACGGCCTTAACGGATCCTTGACCGAAAACCGCTTCGTATACTCTTTGTTATCTTATAACACTTTGAAGTCCAGCAGCACCGTGTCCTCTCAGCATCCCGATTTGCCCTGTGTTCTCGATAAGGTCCGCACTTGTTCCTTTTATGGCTCTCCTACTCAAGTAGAACTAGGTTTGGATTTATCAATTGTGGGATGTTGCGATGGGATTGTCTGCATTGCTGATAAATTGCACGGAAGCGCCTCTGACATCATCCTCTGGAATCCGTCCACTTCCGAAACCATGATTCTGCCGCGTTCTCCCTTTATGGACACAAAAATGGCTGCAACAGCCAAGGACAGACAACGTTACTTTAGAGAACCGATTGGGTTTGGGTTCGACCCACTTACGGATGACTACAAAGTGGTAAGGTGGATTAACTACATTGGAGATTTTTATGATTACATGGATCGCAGAAATTCTCAATCCGGAGTATGGGATGCTGCTGAGGTTTAGAGCCTGAAGGATCAATCATGGACACCACTTGCTACTTGCCAGTCCTCCGTCGGTGCTAACCCTATCCGTCAGCACCATACATCTCGGTACGACATGCTTTGCTGGTGGGAGCCCGACAACAAGGGGAAAACATACATGCTGTCATTTGACATGAAGAAACAAGTGTTTCGTTCGACCTCCTTTAGCAATCCAACATGTTGGTTTGGTGAAACATTCTGGCTGATGAAGGATTTGATAGTGGGTGTTAGTTGTAGCAATCGCCCCTTTGAGATATGGGCATTATTAAAATTTGACTGGGAACGGTCTTGTACTAAACTTTTTACTACAACCTGCAGGCAATATGGAAGGATGGATTTTATATGTTCGACACCTACCATGATGCAACTCTGAGTTTGTACGCTTACAAACCAGTTGACGAAAGCAGCTTCAATGTTGAGGTAGAGAACTTGAGCGAGGAGTTGGAGATGGTGGCATATGTTCCATCCAAGATTTCACTAGCCGGGTTGAAGATAAATGAATGATTTGTTATTTATATGTTTTTCAGACTGAAGATGCATCACTTTAATGGATTTGTGGTATATTTTGTACTTGTTCCTTTTCGTGGGATAGAGTTGGTTTATGACTTATCCCTTGTGATGGATCATGGATATTAAGTTTAGCATTATAGTCCTTTAGGTGTTGTGTTTATCTTTTTATTAAGATTAGATTTTGGAAGCGTGCGTTGTTGTTTATCGCTGAGTTGATGAATAGTATATATTTTCTCACCCGTGTAGCAGAACGATATATAGACAGTAAGACATGGTCAGCATCCATTGGATAATATCACATAAAAACATGTATTATATATACTACCCGTGATGAGGGAAAACATGTCTTGGACCATAGAGTTTGAGGGTTGTTGTGTAGTGAGTAGTGAACCACCACTTGGTATGACTATAATATCCGATCCGAATATGAAACTATTTATGTAACCGTTTCTAAATTTATCTATAAGAATTTAGTTTATATTAGTTGTGTTTGTGAAGGTGTAACTAAATGTTTAACATGAATAAAATTGAAACTAATTAGACTAGTGTATTAAAAACAAGTAAGATGGAAATTTCATCAATAATTGAATTAGTAGCTTAGTTGGTTAGACATACTACCCTTCAATCTCTAGACTTGAGTTCAAATCCTAGTAGAAGCATTTAGTTTTAATTTTAGGTTCATTTTCACTCAGCCATAAAACGACATCGTTTTGGGATAAGTGGATATGGTCATCACCGTTGTCTTCCCCACCTCCTCCGACCAGCACCGATACCTCGGCGTGTCAAACCTTGATGCCACATTTTAGAATTAAACCCTCCGTTGAGGGCAATCACATAGCTATTTAAAGCCATCCAGAATCAATATTGGGGAGGAGCAAGCTTGAAACAATGTTTCCTTCTTCTCCGATGTCGACTTGCGCCGGCAAGTTCTAAACCAACTCAAGACCTTTTAATACCTCGGTTGACTTCGTATTATCAAGACAAAACCTTACGTATCCTTCGATTTGAGTTTGTTCAAGTTTTAGTGGTGATTCAAGACTCACCGGAGCCCGGGTTCGTCGTTGCCGGATTCTGGAAATTTGACTGGAAAAATGAATTCCCGTTGGTAAATATCCAGTTTAGTCCCTGAACTTTCATACTTCCAGTTTAGTACTTAAACTATCTTATTTTGTTCTACGCAGTCTGAACTTTTAAATTATTCCAGCCGCGGCCCAATACTTTTCAACTATTGCAGTTTGGCCCGAAACTTTTGAGTTAAGCCATAATTGTTCTGTTCTTGGACGTTTGACCGTATTTCAAGTCAACCCGGTTAATTCCAGGTGGGTTGGTTTAAGGGGGTAATATCTTCCATTTTAAATGTTTATGTTTTACTTGTGTTATTTATGTTTCTTTGAATTACATGAATAATAATTGGATTTTAAAGGTTTTAAATGCATTATATGCGACAACGTGACATGTCAATTATATGTGATTCATATATTCTATTATATCCTAAGTGATATATTGCTGATATGATATGTTACATGTAATTGTTCAGTTGAACAAGTTCTGTTATAAGAGTAATATTGGTATTGATTGATCACCTAGTTAGAGCCCATATGTTGACGATCGTGCTTAATGCACTATAGCTACGTGGTGGGCTTCCCACACTAACTGTCGTCGTGGGCCTTGGTAGGCGCCACTATATGCGGCCCAATTTGGTGCCACTAACATATATATGGGTCGTCAGCATATGTGAGCCGGGATCCCAATTAAAATATGTAAAGTAGAGTCAGAGTTGTCCAACGTGCTTTACATGCTATATGGTTATCTTTTTCAATGATTCTCAATATTGATATCTATATGATAACTTCGGAAGACTGACCCCGAGCCACCCACCAGTTCGTGACAGGTGATATGGTATTAGAAGAATTAATAGAGGATCTGTTCATCTGCCGCCAGACTGAAGTTGGGATATTGATGAGACTGTATATTTATGGGATTTGTTTTAAAAGATGGGTCCATTCTATGTTTGACATCAGCTTCTAGAAATAAGTTGTTTGGCGTAATATTCCAGTTTTTCTGCAAAGGTTACCAGTATCGTTATGTATAATTTTAATTATATTTTGTACTATTTCTAAACTGTGTCATGTGTCCGTCCCGGGACGATTTTCCGTTTGTTTCAAAAGGTAAAACTGGGATGTTATAATGACACAATAGTCTAACTGACCTGCCAAGTAAGGGCAGAAGGCAGCTGGGACTGCAACTCTGAGAGGGACAAATTGGTATTCTTCATGTGCAAAAGCTGACATCGTGGCCGGCCGCAGCTCATAACAAACACATCAGGATCCATCTAGATAGTCCTTAGAACGAAAACGAATCAGGTGTGAATGGATTATAGAGCTTCCATATATACAGCAAGCAGATTCTCTAGTTATCCGGTGATAGTTGACATAATAACATTGGTGCAAACAGAAAGAGAAACTAAAGAAACTTCAACATCCCCATATTCACAGTCTTACAAACCAAAATAATAAAAGAAACATGAACATAATAATACACAAAACCCCTCCTCATGACTGAGAAATCTATGCAAATCAGTAACAGGCCCACAACCCGACTCAACTAAAAAATAAAAACATGTCATGAAAAAAACAAAGGCATCTCACATTTCCAACACCAACATCCAGACCACCCAATTCCCAATCAATTTGACAAAACCCTCTCTTCATTATTCTGATTTATGCTCCCTCTCGTCGGACTCGAATCAAGCCAAAAACCAATATGAGTCACCACTTTCTAGGCTGAATGATAGATGTTTTTTAAAGTTATTCTATTTCGTTCTTCCATATTAATCTCCATGGGCTTTCTCTTGGATCCTGAGTTCCAACTGGGTTATAATCACCTGCAATTTGATATCGACCATCAGTATGATTTATAAATTATAAAGAAAGAAATCATTAACCATCTGATTAATAAAATAAAAAAGGATGTTTTGCTAGGCAATAACAGGGGAAGAGGATGTGATTTTAACAAGGAATGGAATGGAAGGGAGTAAGGAAAAGTAGAAAACTATCATCACAAATGGAGAAGTTCATATTATGAGTTCTTCGATCCTTGAAATGGGATATGAGGAGAAGCTCTTGTTCAGAGTAGCAGATTCAGTAACAACTGAGTAGTAGATTTATTGACAATTGAGTAGCAGCCGCAATCTTTTCATGTCCATCCACAAATATGAATGAATTTGTCAAACCCAAACTTCTCATATCACAAAAGAGTAAAAAGTAAAACTCCTATCTTTAAAAAAAAGCCAGAGATGAATTATTGTTGTAGTTATTAATAGAAATAGGAAATTTTCTCTTAAGAACATATCAAGAAAACAAATTTAAAGCTATGATCAGAATCTAGAAATAAAAACAATTCATAACTCAACAATAGTATTACTGCCAAACATAGCATAAAACCATAAAATTTTCTCACTATACAATCATAACCAACCTTGAGAACCTTCACTCTAGATTTCCACAATCATCAACTCACATTTTTTGTGTAAATGTATTTCATATAGGATACGAGGTAGGAAAATCAGTAGTGAATATATCTGGTTGACCCTGGATATATGCTTGCAATTCGAAGAATGTTATAGTTTCATATGGAAACTATAAACTCATACACTTATCACACCAAAGATGGCAAATGGCAACCACCATTCTCATCAAAGATCCCTCCAATAACTCAACAACACCGTTTCTAATATACAATCCATACACTTTGATTAATGAAGTCTAGAAAATGTGGAAAGAAATAAAAGTACGCTGTTCAAACTGAAAATAAAAATACTTACATAAAATAAGCTTAGACCAATATAGGTACATATTTCAAAGGCACCAAATGTAAGTAGATCAGTCCGATTCATATGAACAATTGTATCTACATCAAGAACATGAGTAATTTCAGCCAAACAATAACCTCAAAATAAAGAGGAATGAATCATGATGACGATCATACAACATCTGATAGACATAAAAAGGAAGGTATCGCGTCCCTACCTTTGATTTGCAATTTTTAGCCGATGAGATGCTCCAACGTTATGAAGTATGTGTTTAGGGATGGTTCCACCCCACCCTTTGAATCTCTATATAACCACACATGCAACTTCTTCAAATGAATACCTGGAACAAAAAAAGAAACAATATTTAATCCACCTTTTTCAGAATTTCATGACTTCATAAATTTCTAATAGAGCTGGCACTAATCAAAATATATGACCCAAAACATAAACCAAAGATCACAGTGAATTGCTTACTTTCCATACCTTCATGTTCAAAAGGCAGCACCATGACGGTCGGCGGACGGGTTACCATAGCAAAGAGAACCAATCGTGTGTGGATGGGTTACCCAGCTACCAGCTACCATCCAGACTGTAGGCGGAGGTGAAATTGAGGAGGTAAGTTCTTCGACTACAGAGGACACAACAACATCATAATAAAAGAAAAGAATGGAGATTTTCCTCTATTGAAGGTGAGGGTGTGATTCCCTTTAAATAAACATGCTATTACAAAAAAGGTTAATTTTTTAGAGAAAGATTGGAGAGAAAGAAAGAAATGACAAAAGAAGATTGTTGCAGGAAAAATGTAAAAAGGGAAGGCATAAGAGGGATGATGGAAAGCAAAGGGTGCAGAATCCGAGAGGGAAAGTTAAGTGGAAGCAAGCTGGTTGTGTTGAAACAAGGTGGAAAATGAAACAAGCAAACAGAAGGCTATATGATGATCTAGGCAATCCAGATGCAACTCGAACCAAAGTTGAATGGAAAAACCAAACTGGAAACAGGCTACTTGTCCGAGGCCGCAGAGGTGAGGATGACAACACCCCTCACTGGAGCTGACGGTGACAGTTCCCCCTTAATAAATAGTGTATTACGACTGGGCTTTATTTAGTTTTAACTTTACATAACAAAATCTCCTTAGTATGACTAGATTAGGAAACATTAACATATATATTGCCGCTCTTGTCTACGGCTCTTTGCTCGCATGCGTGGAGTTTTATGTAGAAAATGTACTCAATCCCTAAAATTCCAACTTACAAATCAGCTTTGTAACTTGGAAGATATCATATGGTCCATAGTCCAAACTACTTTGAAGCAACCATCTAAATGGCATGTTTCAATGTTTTTGGAGCTAAAAATGGTGCATGGATCCATCTCTCATATCATATGCACTAGTTCAATGAGGTATCCTCTCAGTGTGTTTCATGAGTTTAATGATGCTACTAAGACGAATGACAACTCAAGTGGGTTCAAACTGCTGAGCCTTTATACCTCCTTGCAACCTCCCTGCAGTTGATTATAGTGCCAAAATTATCTTTTTTCTCCGTAAATATCCTGGGTGAGAATATGAAATTTCCATACCATCTTGTACCTCCATTATTGTTGTCAATAGTTTTACTGTATCCTGCCTCATTATACCTTGGAGCAATCGTGGCATAATGCGCATAGCGGTCAGTTGGAGTTGACGGTGCTGATCCACCACCTCTCTTATCCCACCTATTGTCGTAGGTCAACTCCATCTTGCCATGATGGGTTTTTGAGTAATGTGGTTCAACGTGTTTGTAACTGTAAGGTTGGGGATTAACTGTTGAATAAAGGTAATTTGAATATGAAATTACCTTTAACAATCTAGAGATTTCCTACACTAGAAATCGCTTTAAAAATATCTAAATTTCAACTTCTCATAATAACTAAACTAATAATCCTAGCCACACACTAAGCCTACCAAGTGTGCTAGTATCATCCTAAGGAGGTTGTATTAGCCTATAAATATGAAGCATCTTCCTAAGGAAGTTGTATTAGTCTATAAATATGAAGCCTCACTTTAGGCAAGTGTGAAGTGTAGAGAAACAAAACAAATAAGAAAGAAGAAGTAGAGAGTGTTTGGTGAGGAGTTTCAAAGGTCCAAGTGACCAAATTGTAATATCCATAAAATTAAGTGATTAATCGAGTGAGTTATCAAAATACTATATTTTTTATCCTAAATTCCACTACATTTCCGCTAGCGCCCCAACAAATTTGATATCAGAGTTAAAGTTACGCTGAGTATACTCTATGGTTGCGGTTTTAATAACTGATCTTCCACATCATAAAAGTTACACTTTAGTACTTTGATAATCATATTATAATCCACCCTCACAAAACCCTCTAGAAACCTCTACAAAAAAATCCCCTTAAAATCCTATGCCAGCACCATCGTCAAGTTCCATGTTCGCCAACTCTCCAAATCAAATCCCAATTTTTTATGGAGGTTTGTACGAATATTGGAAAGCACAAATGGAGACTATCTTCATTTCGCAAGACTTTTGGGTATTGTTCAAGAAGGCATCGAACAATCACCACAAGAGAACGATTTCACATCAACTAGAAAAAAAGCGGAATCGGCAAAAGATGGCGATCCCAAAACAAGCGGGACGAAGACCAATGAGCATAAGGAGAATGTCAAGAGGAACGCCAGTGCATTGAGGATAATTCAGCAAGCTGTGAGCAAAATAATATTTTCGAGAATTTTTTGTATCAAATCAGCCAATGAAGTTTGAGAAATCCTGAAGAACAAATTTCAAGGTTCCGAGAAGGCAATCTCCATAAAACGCCAAAATCTACAGCGTCAATTCGACAACCTGGCAACGAAGGAAGGCGGAAGCATCAAAGACTTTCATTCTTGTGTTGCAGAGATAGTGAACCAGATCAAAGTCACGGGAGAGACTATCAACGAGAAGAACATTGTGGAAAGGATCCTCCAAAGTCTAACACCAAATTTCAAGCACGTCGTTGCTGTCATAAAAGAAACCAAAGAACTTAGAAAATTACCCATGACAGAGCTTATGGGATCACTAGTAGCTCACGAGCAGAGATTGAGTCGTTTACCAACCAACAACTCGAGCAAGCGTTTCAATCCAAGGTCGCCATCAAAGGAGAAAAATCAGCAAATCAAGAGCAGAACCGTAGAGGGGGCAAGTTTTAGAAAAAAGGAGGAAAATAAAATTTCAAGAAAAATAGCAACTGGAGCCAGAATCAGGAGAAATCAAGCAACTCCAACGACGGATTCAAAATTTGCAAAAAAATCTAACCATCCTACCAAAGAATGCAGGTTTAGGTGCACAAAGTACACAATTGAAAATTGCTCTAAAAGAGATTGTTGGTTCAAAAACAATAAAGAAGAAGGCCAATCAAGATTAACACAGAAGGAGGAAGAAAAACTGGTCGCATACACTTGCTTCAAAACCGAGCAAAAATCTCAACTTTCATGGGTGGTGGACAGCGGTTGTAGTAATCACATGACTGGAGATTGGGAGTCCTTCACCGAGATGGATGATACATGTAAGTCTCACGTGAAGATTGGAGACGGTAAAAAGTTAGAAGTTGAAGGAAAGGGTACAATCATCGTACAAGGAACGGGAGGTAACAAAACTCTAATCCAAGAAGTTTTGTACGTTCCTGAATTAGCTCAAAATCTTCTGAGTGTTGGACAACTAATACTTCAAATTACAAGCTACCGTTTGATAACAACCAATGTGAGATTATCAACAAATCCAACAACTCAAAGGTGGCGAAAATTCGGATGACTTCCAACATGATGTTTCCTCTCACAATGACGAAGAATGAAGAATTAGCAATGAAGAGCCAAAGTATGGATGAATCTTTCCTATGGCATCTCCGATATGGACACCTAAACTACAAAGGGCTTAAATTGCTGTAGCATAAAAATATGATGGTTGGTCTTTCCCAAATCAACAGAGAAGACAAGGTCTGTGAAGGATACATATATGGAAAAATGCAACGCTTGCCATTTCCAAAAACTACTTGGAGAGCAAAAGCATCACTAGAGTTGGTACACGCTGATATTTGCATACCAACTAGAACAACATCCATAGATAGTAAGAGATACTTTCTACTATTTGTGGATGATTATACTAGAATGATGTGGGTATTCTTTCTTGAGAAATAATCATAAGCTTTCTCCAAGTTCCTTCAATTCAAAGCAGCAACTGAGAAGGAAAGAGGACATCAAATCAAGACACTACGAACAGATCGTGGTGGAGAATTCATCTACAAACCTTTCATGGAGTACTGTCACACCAATGGAATCAAGAGGCAGTTGACAATGCGGTACGTACCACAACAAAATGGCGTAGCAGAATGAAAGAACCGTACAATTATGAAGATGACAAGAAGCATGATGACTGCTAAGAAAATTCCGAACCAACTATGAGCAGAAGCTGTTAATACAACAATCTATATCCTCAAAAGATTTCCAACCAAATCAGTGAAGAACAAAACACCTTTTCAAGCATGACACCACAAAAGGCTGCAAGTGGATCACCTCAAAGTATTTGGATGCATAGCATATGCACACATCTCTACCACAAATCGAGACAAGTTCGACCATAAGGGAGAGAAGCTCATCTTCATCACATATAGTGATGAATCCAAATGTTAATAGACTCTAGAATGCATTAAAGAACGAGGTGGTGATTTCACGAGACGTTATCTTTGACGAAATGGCAGAATGAAGTTGGGAAACTTAGGATACTCAACCTCCATCAACAAATGAGATCCTAGAGAATCCAACAACTACACCAACAACACCAAATGAGGCAGATCAAAATCCAAGCCAAGGAAGAAGTCCAACAACGAGTCCAACGAGAGACAACTTCAGAGATGTCGTGACCGATACAGATTCACCTCTATTAAAGGTCAGATCCTTAAGAGAAATTTATGAATCAAGTAACGTAGCATGTTTTTCTTGTGAAACCTATACATTTGAAGAAGTAGCAAAAGACAAAGTCTGGACAGAAGCAATGGACACGAAGATCTTAATGATCAAGAAGAACAAGACTTGGGAGCTCGTGGACAAACCAAAAGATAAGCCGGTCATAGGTCTAAAACGGATATACAAGACCAAATTTAACAAAGATGGCTCTATCTAGAAGCACAATGCGAGATTGGTGGCAATAGGCTATTCACAACTGCTTGGCATCGACTTTCACGAAACCTACACACCATTAGCGTGGATGGAGACCATCAGAACAACCATAGCACTAGCAGCTCAAATGGAGTTACCAATATTTCAGCTAGATGTCAAGTCAGCATTCCTCAATGGAACACTAGAAGAAGAAGTCTATGTGGAACAACCACGAGGATACAAGAAGAAAGGAGAAGAAGATAAAGTCTATTGACTCAAAAAGGCACTCTATGGACTCAAATAAGCACCACGGGCGTGGAACATCGGATTCCAAAGAAGTCCAAGTGAAGCATCGCTCTACATCAAAAAGGGAGAAAACAAAAACTTTCGTATTTTGTGCTTATATGTTGATGACTTAATCTATACAGGCACAAGTTCACAAATGATTGAAGAATTCAAAAGGGCAATCATGTCAGAGTTCGAAATGACTGACTTGGGACTCATGAAGTATTTCTTGGGAATTGAAGTGAAGCAAAAACCTGGAGAAATATTCATCTCTCAAGAGAAGTATACTGAAGACATGTTAAAGAGATTTCACATGGCATCGTGCAAGCCCATATCGACACCAATGGTGTTGAACGAGAAACTGCAACAAGTTGATGGAGTAGAAAAAGTTGACAGAAAAATCTACCGAAGCCTAATCGGATCACTCATATATCTGGCACACACAAGACCAGATATGTGTCACTCAGTAAGTCTCATTTCAAGATTTATGAATGAGCCTAGCAAACTTCATTTTGCAGCAGCGAAGAGAATCCTACGATACCTCCAAGACACTAAAAAATTGGGCCTAAGGTACAAGAAGGAAGCAAGCTAATCGGATACACAGACAGTGACTAGGCATGATCACTAGATGACCGAAAGAGTACATCTGGTTACATATTTTGCCTAGGTACAAAACCTATTTCCTGGAGCTCAAAGAAGCTGAAGACTGTGGCATTATCATCAGTGGAAGCCGAATATATTGAAGATACAGATGTAGCATGCGACGCAGTATGGCTAAAAAGATTAATTGAAGACTTGCAACAAGGTGATAATGAACCAACCATTATTTACTGTGATAACATGTCAACCGTAGCCATGATGAAGAAACCAGTATTTCACGCAAGGTCGAACCATATCGAGTTACGACATCATTTCATACGAGATCTAGTCAACAACGGAGAAATCACAATGGAATTCATCAACACGGATGATCAGCCGACAGATATCATGACGAAGGCAGTTACGAAGGACAAACTCGATAATTCAAACACCTACTCCAAATTGCAAATTAAGAGGGTGTGTTGAATAAAGGTAATTTGCAATATGAAATTACCTTTAACAATCTAGAGATTTCCTACTCTAGAAGTCTCTCTAAAAATATCTAAATCCCAACTACTCATAATAACTAAACTAATAATCCTATCCACACACTAAACCTACAAAGTGTGCTAGTATCTTCCTAAGGAGGTTATATTAGCCTATAAATATGAAGCCTCACTTTAGGCAAGTGTGAAGTGTAGAGAAACAAAACAAATAAGAAAGAAGAAGTAGAGAGTGTCCGGTGAGGAGTTTGAAAGGTCCAAGTGACCAAATTGTAATATTCATAATATTGAGTGATTAATCAAGTGAGTTATCAAAATACTATTTTATCGATCCTAAATTCCACTACATTTCTGCTAGCGCCCCAACATTAGCGACATAAGGTTTTACAGCTTCTTTCAAGTATTCTATGGCTGTGTTGATATTATTAGTTTTGAATCCGGCTGCGATGCCCAAGCCTTCTGGGTTGGCCTAGGCCATCCACCATTGGTTGTGAACATTGTTGGCTCCGATGAGATCGCTGGCTTCCAGTAATAATCCTCATACTTGTAGTCGTTCTGGTGGGCATGCCCATTTGAGCTCTGCCACTTTTCGCCCCCATGATTACTGTCAATGAAGCCTGTATGTTTAGGGGAGTGGTGCGACTGAGCAGCATTGAAAGGTCCGAACTTGGGAATGCTAACCTCGTGCTGCACTGTGGTGATGATCTCCCCTACTTTCTGCAAGAAATCGTAAATCGGGTCTGAAGTCTGATGCAGTTTCTGCTCAACTCTGTAGTGGTCCACCGTTGCAGGCTCCATGGATGGCATGCTTGTTCTCCCTCAGTGGGGAAACGCGAATGAACATGGTGCTGATGATGCTGCGTGGCCTCAGAAGATCGATAGGGTTCAAGAATGATGGGCCTCTTCCTCCCTTGAGCATCAATGATCACTGATTTGCAAACGTGATCAGATGGATAGCTACTGGGTTCGAGCCGTTGGCTTGCGGTGTGCTGGAGGTGGCGTAGCGTTTCTAAGTATTTCCATAGGCAGGCAGCCATGTTGTGTAGTTGAGGTGCAACTTATGTCACTTGATATAATTCTTTCCACAACACGTCCTTACTTATATAGGAAGGCAACTTCTAGTTCCGAAGCATTTCGTTTCGCTGTCGTTCCTTATTTGCTAGCTTTACTCCAATGCTGGAGAAATTCTTGGAACAATCAAATTCTGCGCGTTTCAGACTCGAATCTCTTTAGTTTATGGTTCCTGTCCTGCTAGTAGAGGGGGTTCCCTGCAGAATATACATATTCATAATGTCAGAATAAGTAGTAGTTGAGTTCTTCAAGCTTGAGAAATTTATAAACCTTCTGTATATATCTTGAATAGTTTTAGGGTTATTTATTTGGAATCTGCAATAAAGCAATTGAAAGGAACTATGAGTTGAGGTATTGTCACTCGTTTTTTAGTTCAACCAATTGCCAATGACGGAGAAATAACGGTGGTATTAACAGAGGGATTCATATGCTAGAAGTGACCTAGTATAGGGATCTAGTTTGATAAATTTCAAGTATGGGGGTTCATTTGTCAAACAATAAAGTATGGGGTTGTTTGTTGAAATAGCAATAGTACAAGCATCAAAAGTACAATTGTTTTAAGATTTCTTTTTATTTTCTTTTAAAATATTTGGTAAGCAAAGCTTCCGAGAACTTCTCTTCTTCTCTTCTTAGTGAAGAGTGAAGAGTGAAGAGTGAAAGATATTCATCCAAAGAAGAAGAATGAAGCGTTCTCGCAGCCACCGGAAGGAGAAAGCTGCTGCACGTTTACAGATCCAGAGAAGTCTGACGCAAAAAGTAGTCTCCGATCACCCTCAAAATAACTGCATTCTACCATCGGATATCATCACTGAAATCTTAAAGAGGCTTCCCGACGGCAGCACCATCGTTAGGCTCCGTCGCGTCTGCATTTCGTGGTATCGCCTTCTCTCTGATCCTACTTTCATTCACTCCATTCTCTCTTTCAGCTGCACAAACCCTAGTTCCGCAGACCACAAGGCCCAGATCCTAATTAAGGATAAACTCTACGGCACTGACGATGGCACTTACTACCGCGTCGTTTACACTTTGTTGTCTTATAACACTTTGAAGCCCATCAGCACGGTGTCCGCTCAGCAGCCCGATTTTCCCTGTGTTCTCGGCACGTCTTATATTGTACTAGGTCGAGGTTTGGATTTATCAATTGTGGGGTGTTGCGATGGGATAGTCTGCATTGCCGATAAAATGGATGCAAGGGCCTCTGACATCATCCTATGGAATCCGTCCACTTCCGAAACCAAGATTTTGCCGTGTTCTCCCTGAATGGACGCAAAAATGGCTGCAACAGTGAAGGACAGAGACCGTTTCTTTAGAGAACCGATTGGGTTTGGGTTCGACCCACTTACGGATGACTACAAAGTGCTAAGGTAGATTAACTACATTGGAGATCCTTATTACACAGAAGATGGACATTCTTTTTCCAAAGGATGGGATGCTGCTGAGGTTTACAGCTTGAAGGATCAATCATGGACACCACTTGCTACTTGTAAGTCCTCTGTGGGTACTAACCCGGTCCGTCAGCACCATACATCTCGATACGAGATGCTTTACTGGTCGGGTTCGGACGGGGAGAGAACATACATGCTGTCATTTGACATGAAGAAACAAGTGTTTGGTTCGACCTCCTTTATCAATCCAACATCAAGTTGGTTCGGTGAAACAGTCTGGCTGATGAAGGACTGCATCGTTGGTGTTAGTAGTAGTTATCGCTCCTTTGAGATACGGGCATTATTGAAATTTGGCTCGAAACAGTCTTGGACTAAGCTTTGTACGATTCCCGAGTCCAATCTTCATGGGTGCAACCTCCAGGCAATATGGAAGGATGGATCTTATATGTTCGACAGCTACAATGGTGCAACTCCGAGTTTGTACTTTTACAAACCAGAGGACGGAAGCAGCTTTGGTGTTGAGGTAGAGAACATGAATCAGGAGTTGGAGATGGTGACATATGTTCCATCCAAGATTTCGCTATCCGGGTTGAAGATAAATGAATGATTTGGTGGTGGACATGACCCATGGCTTTAATGGATGTCTGGTATATTTTGTACTTGTTCCTTCTCGTGGGATGGAGTTGGTGAACGAATTGTCCTTTGTGATTGATCATGGATATTAAGTTTAATGAAGTCCTTTAGGTGCTCTGTTTATCTTTTCATTGAGACTTTATGTCAAAGATCTCCTTGGTATGACTAGAATAGGAAGAAATTAACGTGCTGTCGCTCTTGTGCCGCGGCTCTTTGCTCGCATATGTGGAGTTTTAAATAGAAAATGAACTTAATCCTTGAAACTTCTGGTTGTACTTAATCCCTGAAACTTCAACTTACAAAATATAGAAAATGAATCATCGGCTCTGTAACTTGGAAGATATGATATGATATGGTCCATATTCCGAACTATGTTGAAGCAACCAACGAAATTCAGTATTCTTGGAGCTAAAAAGGGTCAATCCAATCCAAGCAAAACCATGAAAGATCAATCAACTAAATTCAATATCCCCAGAAACGCCAAGACTGAATGTATAGTGTTGTTCATTAGCAGGTTTGAGTCTTGAATGACTGCTATGTCACCTGTCAGATAATGCTCTTTGTAACTATTGTGTTTTATTTTTGTCCACAACCCAAAACAAGCCCAAATGAAAGGAATTTTTTTCCAATAAAAACAATCATAAAGATAGACGAAACAATAAATCATTACTGTACAATATTTCTGGCCAGCATGAACACGTCTCCAAAAAACCGATATCTCAGGGTGAATTAATACTTTTCCTATATAATGAGAGCTTATCTATAGCTAAAAGCCTCTACTTGAACAATAACAAACCATCAACAAATGAAGCCACATGGCAACAGAATGGCCAGCAGGCTCCTGAAGGCTGATACATCCTATATAACTCTTGTGATTTGTACCCTTTCCAGCTAGTCATATTCAGATGAGCGGAGAACCCACGCAAAAAAAGGACGAGCTCTTGACTACCATGACCCGTGAATGTATTATCTCAGCCATGTTTCGATTTCGTTTGAGCAAATGACGGTCTTGATGAGAACGGAATTATGACCTCGCCTAGGTTGCGGAAGAAACCCTTGTCGTACATGTTCTGCTTGGTAACAACAACCTCGGCATCTTCAAGTGGAGATCTCCTGAAAAAGGATTTGCATTTGCTTTCTGGGGGTTTTGCTTCCCTCCCCAAGTCCCTTATGCTTGCTTTCAGTGCTGCAGCACTTGCTCGAGCTTCGTTTAGTTTCTTTCGCCAGCTTAAGTGCTCTTGCCACTTGAAAGTCTGCACTTAACACCAATACGTACACCGTCACAAATCCTGACAATATATTTGGACGTTTTCGGAGTTTTGCACGTTACAGCTAGCTAGGCAGTGTTGCAGATGGCGTACCTCATTTGTCGTGGTGTTGGTGACACAAAGGTTGACATGGTAACCAAAGAAACCAGCTAATAAGAGAGATACTACGGCAAGAAATACCATGAGAAGTATTTGAGTGTTGTATGAGCTCAACAGCCACTGCAGGAACCAAATAAAAATTTGTTACGAATAAATGAAAGACAGAGCGATGCCAATCCTGGTATAAGATAGAAACAAAATTCACTAAAACATACTTGTACGACATGAGGAGCTAAATCACGGTATGTATTTTCTATCCCATAGTAAACTGCAAAGCAAGACAAAAATGTCATCTTAAACTCACATGGACATATCGAATGAACATAAGTAGTTTTACTGCAAGTTTCATCTTACCAGTTAGAATATCAACAACTCTTAATTCTTTCAATCTTCCTGCAACAACCAATCCAATAGCAACACTTCCATATAGACAAAGAAGGAAATGCCTGCAAAATAAAGGGTTCCGCCTGACGTGAATCAACAGTGCACAAACCAATGAAACCTACCCCTGTTGTAGGAAAAATGGAAGTTTATGAACAGAATCGATAGGCATAACCTGAACGATGAATCCTACAATCTTCAAGTAGATAAAGTTCGATTGAGAACTCACCACAAAAGAAAACCCAAGAAGTAGCAGGTATTCCTCTCCCCTATACAGTTATTCTGCAACAACGACCGTCTTTAAGCAGAAACCGAAAATATAGATAAGAGTTTCGAAATCTAGAGAAAGAACAGCTCAAATCAAGAGGAAAAAGAAAATTGCAGTGAGAATACAAACCATCCAACCACAATGATGATCAAACCGGGCAACACAACGGTTACATATACTGCAGTGCTTTGATCTAGCAGGTCTGCAAACATGAAACGGCACCTCAACTTGTTGCACAGTGAAAAAAAATTCCTTAAGATACTATAATGCAACAGTAAAAAAAACCCACTTTGGAATTTTACATGTAGAACATTCTTTTTCCTTGTATAGGATATCGTCATAAGGATAGGCATTGAGATATTGTGACACGTTTTCAGGCTTCACAGTTCCAGGATCAGAAAAGCTTGTTAAGACAAAAAACACAACACCAACAACAACTGTCGTGAAGCTTATGTATCTGTGTCCAGACAGAAGAGAAATCGAAAGTCAGAGTCTGCAGTTAAATGTAGGATTAGTTTGCAGTTTGGAAAAGCAATAAATTCATGGCTTCTTATATACCTGTGAACTCCCCCCAGGTAGTATCCAGGAATGTAGACAAAACAAGAACTTGCAATCAAGTAATAAATTCCTCCAATAATTGCCACATACAGAATCTGCAACGAAAACAAGTCAAGGAGACCGATCATTCATTCACATTGGAATACAAAAACAGAACAGTAATTCAAACCAAAACCCCTAAATACAAAAATCATCAATAGGCAATACCTGAAGTATAGGGTTTGGACGATCGCAGCAGAAATACTCGAGAGAGAGAAGAAAGTCGGTTCCTTTGCTCCCGAACACAGCCGCAATGAACTTCCTGCAAGAATTGGAAATCAACCCATTAGAACCAGAACAATATTACAAAGGCAGAGACCAAAAAATGGGAGATATACTGACTGGAAGTAATCGTAGGCACCGAAAGTGAGGAAGTGATGGATGCGCTGGATGAAAGTTCCCTGAAAGATTGGCCATTGACCGCAGAGGAAAGAGATCACAACAAGCAAGGTGATGAGGCCGTGACACACCAGAATCCACTGCGTCCCCATCACTGCCCTAAACAGAGGGAACACTTGTGCAGCTAAGTATTAGATTTATGGGGGAATGTGATTCATATCAGATGCCTTGGATTAATGGATTTTAGCCTGGGGGAGGAAGAGGAATTGGGAATCTATTTTGGGTTACAAATTTCCATGATTGAAATGCACTTGGACTTTGACTTCTAAAATTACACATATTAATCCTCCATAATTTGTTTTTTTGCTAAACAGCCCATTTTAGTATCTATCAATTCCATTTCAAATTTGTTTTCTTTCTCGTCAAATTGAAACTAAAAGAATGAAAAAAATGGTAATTTGGTAACTTTGACTTACTCTATCAAGTTCATAAATAACTTCTGATAAATACAAAAAAGTTTACAAATTACTTCATATATTACACAATGGTTAAGTAATCAAGGTGGGATCTTGCCAGACACTTCCGTTTATACCATTTTTCTTTCGTAGTTCTTAAGACTTAAGAGTTAAGAGGCATGATTCTAATTTACTTCGTTAAAAAAAATAATAGTAATAATGTTCAAGAGCTTCTGTTCATATGCTTAACTCTTCCCAAAGTCCATTTGTGTCTAAGGCAATGTCCATTGAAGGCCGCTAACCAACACAACATCCATTCCAATTTACCAAGACAACATATATGTCATCTTTACAAGCCGCCTCTCATTGCATACAACGGTTATTGTGTTAGATAATCTTTAATGGTTAGTTATAAAGTGCTAAATTTGACATTTAGCATCTTGAAAAATGTTTCTCCTTTAACAATAAGTGTTAAAATATAATTTAAATTTTAAAGTGATTTTTAAAGTTTTAAAATATCATCAAAATTGATTGTTTATTCATTTTTGAAAAATAGAAATTTTGATATAAAAATTATACAAATTGAAATTAAAATAAAAAAAGTTATAGTGAAAATCAAAACAATGGGAAAAGATTTACAGATCCTCATATTCTCTCTGCGAATATAAACTGTTAAATTAGTAAATTAAATTTGACACTGGCATTTTGGTGGGTTAAATGGGAGACTTAATTTTGAATTTAGAATGTTACATTAGAGCATTTTTTGTACTATAAATTAGCACTTAGGCACTTTAGTCTGAAGCATGGGAGATGGTCTTACTAGCCATGCTAGTTGACGGGCTTTTGACAAAAGTGAACTGGATCATCGATCAGTGATTTGACTCTCCTATGTTGGCCCAATCCAGTTAGGATGGAGCGTTACACAAGATATATCAGTTTAAGATGATTGAATACTTTATCTAGAATGTTGAAGGAGAAACTAATAGAAGAGCTCAGTTAACCCGACCCCTTTCCAATGAACCCGCCTGTCCAATCTAACTCAGTTCGACTCATGATTTGATTGAACAAAAAATCACTAACCCGCAACCTGTTCAATCGGTGATCTGATAAACTCGTGACTCGATGAATTCGGAATCCGATGAACTCGTGATCCGATTAATCCGTAACCCGACGAATCCGTGACCCGATGAACCCGTAGCCTGACCAACCCGCAACCTGCTAACCCATAACCAGACTAATCCACGATCCGACCAACCCAACCCGAATAATCTGATTGACCGTATAATATAACTTATGCACTAAAACTTGTATTAAAATTTTAATTTTTTTAGTAAGATTTAAGTCTATCAAAATGATCTTCTTATCTAACAATATTAAAGATTTTACATATAAATTGTAAGCAAGTAATTAATTTATTCAATAGATAATAATTAAAAAATAATATAAATATTAAAATTTCATTAAAAAGGGAATAAAAATGTATTTACGTATAAATAATTAACAATAAACGCTAAACTGTACTTTTTTGCTGGATAAACAAAAAGTTGTATTATGTTTCGTGAAACTATTGTGAGCCGATAGGCAACCAAGCCAACCCGCTCAACCCGAGACCGACGAACTTGCCACCCTACGAAATCGTAACCCGACGAACCCGTGACCCAATAAGCCCGCAACTCGACTAACACGTGACCCGATAAATCCGGAACCCGATGAACCCCACCCGTGATCCGTCAAATCCGCTCATTTGACGGCTCTAAACATGAGTATAAATCAGAGCATTTCTTAGTGTAGGGAGCAATTTATTAACTTGGTAAAGTATGGGGACCAAAATTATGCAAGTTACAAGATGTAGATAAGGACAAATTCAATGCACAGATATACTAGTACTTTTTTTCACTGAACGTACATGTACTACTATTGAGTTTTTGGCCGTTGGGAAAATTAGGGATAAGGTATCAAAAGAATAGAACAGCAACGAACTATAAATCTGCATCATCAATGTTGTCTTCTATGACACCAATGCAAGCCCCTACAGATTTGCGCATTGACATTGCATCTGCAAGTTTGGTACGAGCTTGTCCATGGCGGCGCAGCAGCAGGATCGTGTTCAGAACTGACCATCTAACCTGGGAATCTGCTTTCTTCTGTGTGAAACCAAGCCCTTTAAGCAACATGTCCAACTGCAGATTCCGGTTAAAAGTCGATACGACATTGTTAGTTTCGCAGGATCAGAAATGAGCACTGTAAAGGTAGTGGAAATTGGAAAACACCATAGACCTTGCTTATATCAGCAAGCCCTCCCTCTGAATATCCATACAAGATGTACTCAGTTGCTACACCAGCCAGCGCTATGCATGAGAATCTGTTGAGAGTCTGGCTAACGAAAAAAGCAGTTAGTACACAGGAGGTACATTCAAACACACAGTTATAACTAGTTACTTGAAAAGTTATGGGAGAACCTTGAGTGCATACCGTGGCGGAAACTTTGCCTGAACTGACCTGCAATGCATGGAAAAAGTTTTGAAGAATACTGAAACATGATAACAAGAGGTAAAAGTTCAGATCATAAGAATAGTTAGCTCTACCGACTTCTTCAACGAACTCGAAATCCACGAAAGCCGTCCCAGCTTGGATATTGAGAGATCCTTCCTTTTGCAGAGCTTCCAAGCTAGATAATGTGTATCCCTTTGGAAGAACCCCGACTAAGTAGGCAATCAGGAAATGCCCAGCTTCATGCTACAAAAGTCTAACAATTTGAGAGACAATAATTCTTGCTCTTTGATGAACAAATGGAAAGACAGAATTGGGTATTTACTTGAATGACTCTGTTGTGATATTTCTGACTGAGGTTGTGCCCAATAGTGTCAAGAACTAAACTGCCAAGTCCTCCATTAAATGACACCTATCCACACACACACACAAATCTAATGAAACAGATGACCAATATTCTACTCCAAAATGCATTCCACGCGATGAGCAGAACTTACAGCATCCAAGGTCCATATAAACAAGAGCCCCAGAGATAGGTAAAATATCTGCTGAGAAGTAAACCCAAATGCATTCCAGGCTGCAACACCTCCAACAACACCAGCAATCTGCAGATATCTCTCGATAGAACCAAGAGTTCCATCCACAGGAGATAGCAAAGAACTCGCTTCAATCCCATTTAGCTTCAGCTCGTCCAATGTGTACAGCCTTTGCGGCACCTGCCATATACAAATAAGGGCATTTGAATTGAATAGTTCTCAAAATTCGATATCTTTTCACAGTAAAATACTACCTGCCTTGCAGCGCCGAAACATCGAAGGCCATTTGGCTTTCCCTGCAAATCTCTAACAAGAGAAAGAGCAGCTCTCTCGTCTCCAATGGAGAGCTCCTTGTCAACTTGCTCTAAACCTACTGCTCTCAATCTCCAGGTCCCGAAACAGCTGATTCTCGAGACTCCCAAGGAGTAGAGAACAATGCCCATTTTCACAACTTGGAAAGAAAGCGTGAAAATTAAAAAATTGCATCTCGTTTGTCGTCCAAGTAGAAAATTATCAGCCGCACAAAATGGATAATGATCGGCGTCGTTTCATCTCGTTCTGGGTTTTATTTATTTATTTGCTACCTGGAGGAAGGAATCTAACTACAGTTCTACGGGGGAAATGAACTTATCATCTCCGACCGCCAAGAGGGTTCCATCGGACCTTGCTGACCGACGACGTAGAGGGTTGAAAAGGGTGGACAGAGAGCTGTCAAGGGGGAATTTTGAGACCGCCCTCTCTCAAGTCAAGCAATTGCAGAAGCAACGAAGTCTCTTGTGCGGATTCGGCGCCACGAAACAGGTTAGCAAATTTCCACGGCTATTATTACCGTGTTGTTGTTGAAGACACAAACTTTGACACACAGTGGAAACTGAGGTGTAGTAGGTTCCGAAGAAATCATCAGCACTGGAAGGACTCGAATTTGACAGCTTAGATACATCGTCAGTTAGAGAGTTGGTGGATTCAGTTCTGGATTCAATACACAACAATCCTGGCCATTTCCCATTTGTAGACGAGGTTGAGAGCAGGAGCGAGAGGAACTGTGAAGAAGATCATTTGCTGTGCCTGCAAGTAAGATGTGAGATTACATATACAGTTTAAGATCTTCTGTTTCACTTCACCTTCTAAAACTATGCATACTACATGGTTGTCTTTTGGCAGCATGAAGCTGGTCATTTCCTTGTCGGCTACTTAATTGGAGCTTTACCAAAGAAATACCAAGTACCAAGCTTGGAAGATTTGAGGCATAACGACGTTGTCAAAGCCAAAGTCGAGTTTTTAGGATTTGAGTTCCTAAGAGAAGTAATCGTCAACCCACCATTTTAGTTGCTTCTATTCATCCATTTTTCCTACAGAACTTCAAGCAAATTCAATCACCATTTTGTAGGTCTGGGCTGCGGAGATGCTCAAGAGAAGCAGCCAAATGAAAACAAAGGGAACTGATGCTACTATGGTAAACCAGTAACATAAGTAGCTTTCTGTTAGCCCTGATATCATTTTGACTCTTTCTTTTCCTTGCAGGCGAATAGAGGAACAATTTCATCAAAGGTGAAACTGAAAAGATACAAATCACTCATCTCAGAATGTGTTCTCCGAACCATCATCGGGGTGGATGAGAGAGAATCAGAAAGCATTCATCTTTGCAATTGTTTTTCATTGCAGACTCTGAATACATTTTCATGCATAATCTTAGGAGGCTTAGTTGCAGAGTATCTGGCATTTGGACATGCAGAAGGCCACCTTGCTGATCTCCAAAAGGTTTATTTGTTGCAACCTAGATTAATGAACTAACGGATCTTCCTGTTGTTTCTTTTTTCCCTAAACGAAAGCTCTAGATTCTCTTGTGCAGCTCCACAATACAATCAAGTGGCTAGGAATGTCAGAGAGCAGCGCGAGGTTTCAAATGAAATGGGCTGCACTAAACACCATCTTCATACTTGACAACCATCAACAAGCCAGACAAAGGTTGGTAGAAGCCATGGCAGAAGGTCAATCAGTAGGGTTCTGCATTGATGCAATAGAGACTTCTCTCCACCATTAGGCCAACTCTAGTTTTGTAGAGTTTGAAAGCCATTGCGAGAGTTTTGAAGCTAGGGCTGGAAATTGGGACTTCCAATCCCATGCAAGATCGAAAGTAAAATGCGGCCCATGTCACTATAGTTTTAAGTTACTGCACCAAATGTCATTATACTTAAGATTTTGCATTGGATTGGATGCCACTATACTAGTGTTTTACATGCGCTTACCTGGTTTTTAGGATCTAGTAAGTTATCAAGTTAAAATGACCTAAACTAGTGGATCCTAAAAAGTTTTAAAAAATAAAAAACGGTGAATTTCCGTTTTCTTCTCCCCATTCATCGCGGGGCCACTATTCGCCGCCCTACATTTTTTTAAAATTGACCTAACTGTGATAAATGACGTAATTGGCCCATTAAACACCCAAACCCTAAATTTTGTTTTCGCTTTTTTGAGGAATTTCCGACAAAACTCCGATAAACTCCCGATGATTATCCGCTAATCTTAGTTTTTATCATTAATCAATTTCAAGCCGGCAAAAAAACCTAATTACTTGTACCATGATTGGATGAAGAATCCATGATGTTCAGTCTGACCAGACGGAACGGCGGTCCGTCTGGCTGGTCTGACAGGACGGATCCGTCCGGTTCGTCCGTTTGGTTTTTTTTAATTAAATTTTATAATTTTATAAGTTTTGTTGTTAATTGTATTAGGGTTTAGAGTTTAGGGTTTAGATTTTAGGGTTTAGATTTTAGTGTTTTGTGTTTAAGATTTACAATTTAGGGTTTAGGGCTTAGTGTTTAGGGTTTAGGAGTTAAGAGTTTATGGTTTAGATTTTAGTGTTTAGGGATTATGGTTTAGGTTTAGAGTTTTGTGTTTTGTTTTTAGTATTTAGGTTTTAGGGTTTAGGGTTTAGTGGTTTAGGGTTTAAATTTTTAAATTTTCTAAATTTTGTTTAGGGTTTAATTTTTTAAATTTTTTTTAGGGTTTAGGGTTTAGGGTTTAAATTTTATAATTTTTTAAATTTTGTTTAAGGTTTAGAGTTTTGTATTTTGTTTTTAGAATTTAGGTTTTATTGGTTAGGGTTTAAGTTTTAGTGGTTTATGGTTTAAATTTTTAAATTTCTGAAATTTTGTTGTTAATTGTATGTTTATTGATTAACTAATTTGGATTTTAAATATAGGGTTTATGTACGCGACATGTCAACGAGTACCATGGTAATTGATGGTCTAGTTTTTGTATCATCAATTCATAGGATATGTTAATTTCAGTGTTTTGATTCATTTCGGTGTTGATATTTTGTAGGAAATGGATGCCGGTGACGGAATAGATTATTCCGACTGGTTCTTATCTGATAATGTGTACGACACTATCGGTGAAGCGGTCCAAGCAGCAAAACAGATTGTTTTGACGCTTAATTTCCATCTGATCAAAGGGTCAAATAAAAGCAACGATTCGGAGAAGGAGTGCCGGGTGTATCTTTACTGCTCACGGGGACCAGTTCGAAAGTCTGAGGGTTCCGATCCGCCGAAACGTACTACGAAGTCAAAGAAGTGTAATTGTCCATTCAGGCTTGCCGTCCGATCAAAGGTGGTAGATTGCGAGTGGAAGTATTTTATTGACGGAGTCGGAGACATAAAGAACTCTGACCGGGCGAAGGGGTACCACAATCATCCTCTTATTCATTTCACTGAAGTAAGCACGGAAAGCAATCCGTTACCAGATGAGGCGAAACAAGATATTCGGGATATGGTGGTTGTTCACACACAACCGAATAAGATCAGGTATTCTTTGAATAAGAAGTTCAACACTCGTCATAATATGAATCAGATTTATAACGAGTCGTACAAGATTAGGAAGGAGAAATTAGATGGTTTGGATCCGATGGAGTGGACATTGCGTCAGGCTACAGGACTAGGTTATTTCGTCCAGTACTTAAAGGATGATGATGACAGTCTTGTTCATCTGTTTCTTAGCCACCCCGAATGTGTCCAGATGGTTAGTTCATGGTATTTTGTTATAATTATTGACTCGACTTCCAACACCAACGCCTTTAGGAAGCCAGTGATCCAGTTGGTTGGTGTGACTCCGGTGCGGAAGAACTTTAGCATCGGGTTTGCATTCGTTGATAACGAAAAAACTGAGTCTTATGTTTGGGTGTTGAAATGTCTGGAGTTGATGATGGGTAGGCGGCAACCCACTGCATTTGTTACTGATAAGGAGCGAGGTCTGGCAGCGGCTCTCCGCATCGTATTCCCACAGACTCCTCATTTACTGTGCATCTGGCACATGAAGAGGAATATCGAGGCAAAAATTAAGTACATCACGAGTAATGCAGAAATGGCTGAGGCTTTCGTGCATGGTAGGTGGAACAAAGTGTTGTATGCACTAACAGATGCGGAGTTCTTCACGGAGTGGGAGGATATGGTTTTGAGTGACTGGGCTAATGTCGGAGGATTGATGGAGTACTTGGGAAGTGAGTGGTTACCGTATAAGACTCAGTGGGCCGATTGCAACACCAACGAGGTTTTCCATATTGGGTGTACGAGTACGAACAGGGTGAAGTCGCAACACTCGTCCCTCAAAACATGGTACAACTCTTCCAATCAGGGACTTGATACACTATTTGAGGGATATCATGCATCGATCGAGGGTCAAGTCATAGAAGTGCAGCGGGCTATCGATGAATCACGAAGCAAGGTATCGTACTATTTATATAAGTACTTAGTTAATCACTAGTTATTTCTTAAATGTTTAACTTAACTAGCTTTTTCGTTTCGCATAGACGACAGTTTACGTATCTGAAAAATGAAGTTAGCCTCTGGGTATTGAGTTGGTGAACGAGTCGTTATCCAGTAAGGACGATTGTGATTGTGTGATCGAAACCACGCACGGCCTTCCTTGCACTTGTAGGCTCGAATCTATGGAGCACGATAGGGTCGAGCTGAAACCATACCACCTCCACCACTTTTGACGATCTTTGGAATACCGTCTTCCTGTAGACAGTGAGAAGTGGGAAGACCATGACTCTACAGATCGCGCCATCCTCAGCGGAATGGTTCAGACCATTTGTGATAGAGGTGGTACCGCTGTACGGGCTTTGACTTCACTGGTGCGGTCCAAATATAAGCCAGAATCTATGGAGCACGATGAGGTCGAGCTGAAACCATACCACCTCCACCACTTTTGGCGATCTTTGGAATACCGCCGGTCAGTCAAATGTGGCGGTATTGGGCAGATGACAGTGCGAAAGCAGCATGGCTGGGCACACTGTACCGTCGGGAAAATTTAACGTACCAAATGTTGGTACAATCTGCACAATAGTGCATTACATTTGATATATTGTATACGTAATGTACTAAGATTGTTTAGTTTTGGTGTTGTTAAATGTTTTGTGGTATTGGTAAGTGTTTTAGGGTATTGTGTAATAAATAAGTATTGTTAAATTATGAACGGTCGCGTTTATGGTCGGATGGTATTGTGTAATAAATAAGTGTGCTCGAATTCTGGTCGCGTTTATGATCGAATAAGTGTGAAAATTACTGAAGGCTCAATAGTGCATAATATCATAACTACATCATATCGAAAGTGCATAATGTCTCAAGTCTCAAATCAAAACTCCACAGGTCTAAAAACAAAAGTACATAAGTCTCATTACACAACATGGAAAGAAATGATAATATATGACAGAAACGAAGTCTAACGGTACGGTCTCTGGTGTCGGAAGTCCACGTACATGCCAGCAACACTGCATCTCAGATACTCGACCGCCTCTAGGTACTCAGCATCAGACTCGTACTCCTGTCTCATCGTCCCAGTAAGGAATGGATGCATATGATCCAACACCCTATAAGCTAGCTGCAATGTGGAAAATGAAACAAGTTAGCTATCGGTATCTGACTCTGACCCTAAACCCTAAACCTAAAACAAACGAATGTATACTTACCATATCTGTCGGCACCGGAACACCAGTAGGGATGGGTCTGAGGATGCGCGGGTGGGTGTGGCGCCGATACCAGTACATGTATCGGGAGTCGACCTCGGTCACATCATCGGCACGTCTAAACAAAGACTGAAATGGCATCAGCCTAGACCAGTCCTCGTCCCTCCACGCTCTATCTGTGGTGTCAGCCCACTCAACTGTGTACCCGTTGGGTTCAGCCGCCCTATATGCCCTGAAAGGCAACGAGATAAGCCCCGACATCATTTGCGCGTAGCCGAACTGTCTAATCACACACGTCGAATCATAATACTCTGCAGTCGGAGCGAAACGAATGACCCCACGGAACGTCGAATCGGGAACCTCCACCTCGGGGCGTGCCTCAAATGGCAGCCAAATGACATCCTCTGCGGTCATATCATCTAGCAGACGACGGAGTACTTCAAACGACGGTACAAGAAGTCATATGATCTATCCGGCTGCTCGATACTGCTCCACCGTCCAACCAATGCCTCGCTATCACCCCGCTGTCGAGCCACTACTCTAGCAGCACGAATACTAGGGAAGTACTCGTGAATCTAGGACTGAAGTAGGGACACGCTCCCCGCCATCCCCTTACACTTAGCCTTGCTCGCCTTACCCAACTCGTGGTACAACCATGCTAGAGCCCCTGTCCCCCAAGCATATCTCGAAATAGTGGACACGCCCCCAATAAAATACTCCCAAAGCACCAGACGTGTACGATCGGCGGTCTTATCAGTGAACAGAGTCGACCCCAGCAGACAAAACATGAAGACCCTGTATGCATCCTCATCCACTAAACCGCTCGCTAGTGCCAACATCGACTTCTCATGCATCGCAGCACCCTTCAGCCAAGGGTATCGTGCATCACCACCTGCAGCGCCTCTCTACAAAAGCGTGGATCAGTGCCTCGTCCAACTGATTGGTCATCCCAAAACGACCCAAATGGAGAAGTCCCGAGGTAGATATCATCATCTCCAGAGGCGGTGTCGGTGGCTGGAATCTCATCACATGCCTGAGATGATCCCGTCGGGTGTAGAACCTAAAATCTCGGATGTTATGGTAGTCCGTACCGAGCTCCCACAGATAATGCGCAATGTGACCCCCGAAACTAGGAATCACACTGGTCGCAATCGGGCCTCCATCCTCTATCCCCGACTCGAGCTGCCAAGTGCGGGAAAGGTTTCCCCCAGCCCCAGTAGTGTGGACCTCCTCATCCCTCTCCCCACAATGTGTACTAATGGCGGGAGTAAAACTAGCATCTCTCCCAGCTGCAACTCCAACGCTCGCCGAAGCATGAGACGAACTAGTGAAAGCCCTAAATGGTGAAGGCCGAAAGGTATCAGACTCGTATCCACCAAATAACTCCTCCTCGTCGTCATCTGGTATAAACCTCCGCCGTGAAGTCAGAAAGGGGGGAACTCTAACAGGCCTAGCGGGGGATGGTGGTCTATCCTGACATACGGGAATCCTAATTGGGGGAAAAGGCTCGGGGGTCTCGTAGATCTTCTGTTTTTTCTTCTTCTTATCTGCTTCTCTCCTATTAGAAGCAATAATCGCACGCTCGGCAAGTCGGTTCATAGTTTCCAACGACTTGCCCTTCCCTCGCATTTTCTGAATTCCATCAGTCTCTTCTTCGACAGGGTCGGTGATATGCTGGTTAACTCCGCCTTTTGTCTTCGCCATATTTATTCAAAAACTATAATAAACGAAATTATCTAATTAATCACATACTTATAAAAAATCTAGTCAATTAAATTAACACTAATTATGAAAGTTCATCTAAACCCTAAACCCTAAAACCCTAAATTCACCTAAACCCTAAACCTTCAACTATATTCATCTAAACCCTAAACTAAATTCATAAATTCATCTACACCCTAAATCCTAAATTAAATTCATCTAAACCCTAACCCTAAACAGAATTCATCTAAACCCTAAATTAAATCAAAATGAATCTAAATTAATCACATTTAAATAATTTTTTTAAAAAAATAAAAAAATGGACCAGAAGGACGGCGGGTCCGTCCGTCTGGTTCTATATATATACATAAAAAAAATAAAATTAAAGGGGCCCGCGGCAGCGGACGGACCCGCCGTCCGTCTGGGCCCTTTATTTTATTTTATTTTTTTAAAAAAATCAATTATAGAGCTGAAATTAGGGTTACCTGATTGAAAGTCGTCGATCTTCGTTCGGAACTTCGATTTCTCGTTGAATCTTCGAGTTAGGATTTTCCACTTCTTGAGCTTTTGTGTTTTAGATTGAATGTGTTTGTTGAAAATTGAACTTCTTATAAAATTTTGAATGTTTACGAAAGGTCAATTTAGTAATTTATCGTTTTAGAGCGTCGTCTAATTCGAAAATTAGGGCGTCGTTTAGGGATTCAGTTTATGATAACTAGGGCAATTTATATTAAAATGTAGGGCGGCAAATAGTGTGCCACGCGACGAATGGAGGAGAGAAAGGGGAATTCACTGTTTATTTTTTTAATTTTTTCACATCTATTAATTTATGTCATTTTAACTTGCTAAACCACTAAATTCTACAAAACCTACTATAATAAGTAAACTCATGTAAAACAAACACTATTATAATAATATCCTATGCAAAATCTAAATATAATATTAATAATTTCGTTTCCCAGCTCTTTTAGTTCTGGTCACTTGCTAAATCAGTGAAACGATCTCTTACCCTCTGTTCTTCTTCTTCTTCTTCTTGATTCCTTTGTTTCTTCAAGTATGTAAAAGGTCGACATTGGAAACTGAGCTCTTAGAAGACGATCTTTGGCTCTCGTTGTTTTCAGTCGTGTGACGGATCGCGCAGACATGACGAGGATTAACGATGCCGGTGCGAATGAAAGCAAAGTACTCTTCTTTGTCTTCCTTCAATGTTTGATTTCAGTTTCATCTATCTGACCGTGATCTCGATCATCTATCTGACCGTGATCTCGATTCGATAACATATTCATATGGCTATGGTATGATTGGAGTTGTTAAGTTGTTTCCATCAATTGAAAATCAGTTTTTTTTTGGTTTGTATGGCTTTGGATTAGGTTTAGATATGGGTCTCCGAATTTATTGGAGCTTTTTTTTGTTTTGGTTTTCATCCCAAATGGAGCAAAGTGATAAATTTTGCTCTGTTTTGTTTCTTTCTCCAGTTATGGAAGATTTATGTTGACTTTTGTTGAAATTTTCTCATTTCCTGCTCTATTTGCTTTCTGTGAAGATTTAGGGTTTTGAAATTTGTCCAACCTAACCTTAGTGCTTTCTGTTGTGCGCAGACGGTGGTCCCTTTGAACACATGGGTCCTCATATCCAACTTTAAGTTGGTTTACAATCTCCTCCTCCGTCCTGATGGAACCTTCAATCGGCATTTGGCCGAATTCCTCGCCAGAAAAGTTTCTGCTAATGCAAATCCAGTTGATGGAGTGTTCTCATTTGATGTCGTCGTTGACCGTGGCACAAATCTCCTTTGTCGGATCTATCGACCTTCAAATGGGGAAGAAGAACATCCCAACTTTGCTGAACTTGAAAAGCCTGTGAAGTCTGATGAATCTGATGTTGTTGTCTATGTCATCGTCTTCTTTCATGGCGGAAGCTTTGCACATTCGTCTTCGAATAGTGCAATTTACGACACATTGTGCCGCAGACTTGTAGGTCTTTGTAATGCTGTGGTGGTCTCTGTGAACTATAGGCATGCCCCCGAGCACCGTTATCCATGTGCATATGATGACGGCTGGTCAGTTCTTAACTGGGTCAGATCCAGAACATGGCTAGAGAGTAGTAAGGATTCTAAAGTTCATATCTTTTTGGCTGGAGATAGCTCTGGTGGTAACATTGCTCATCACTCATCACGTTGCTTTAAGAGCTGCTGAATCGGATATCGAAGTATTGGGCAACATATTGCTTAACCCGATGTTTGGCGGGGAAGGGAGAACAGTATCAGAGGCTAGATTGGATGGCAGATACTTTGTTTCTGTCCAGGATAGGGATTGGTATTGGAAAGCCTTTCTTCCTGATGGAGCTGATAGGGACCATCCAGCTTGTAATCCGTTCAGTCAAAGTGCGATGAGTCTCTCTGGAATGGAGAAGTTCCCCTAGAGCCTTGTTGTTGTTGCTTGTTTGGACCTTGTTCAAGACTGGCAGTTGTCTTACGTCGAAGGACTAAAGAAGGCTGGGCAGCATGTGAAGCATCTATATCTGGATAAGGCAACAATAGGGTTCTACTTGTTGCCTAATAATGCTCACTTCCATACTGTCATGGACGAGATACGGCAATTTGTGACTTCTAACTCTTGATGTGCTTCTAACTTTACTGGTGTAGCTTAAGGCGACTGGGGCTCCACAGCCTGGTTTGTTAGGTTAGTTATTTTGGGTAGGATGTTCTGTTACTGCTTACTGTTCTATTGATCCCTTGATTCGTGAAGTATATTTAGTCTCTCCGGTGCAGGAAGTGGCCCAGCATCTAGCTGGGAGCTGGCTCAGGATGTGTTCCACTATAAGCTGGGGTTGCTTGGACTTCGGCAACTTAGATTGACGAAACTGTTCTCTGGGAAGGGAACTGTTTCTGCAGACTCAATAGTGTTTATAAAGTTTTACGCTTTTGAATTAACCTCATTTCACGAAGGAGAAGATAGGGTTAGTATCTGGCTGATGTTATATAGATAAGCTAATCATAGAACTTGGTAGTGTGGTCTTGTAAGTTGATATACAGATACAGAATCTGAGTATGTACATATTATATATAAGCAAAGTGGTTTGTCTGTAATGTGTTTGCTTCATCTTGTTCTTCTCTTGGGGTATATTGACATCTTAGAAGCCTTACCAGAATAAATATATCCAGGATTTTGAGAGGAAAACACTTAACAGCAGAATTAAATATACCCATTATTGCTTCATTCCATTTAAACAAAGGGGAAATCCGTTCCCATAAATTCAGCAGATAAGAATCCAATAACTATCCTTTATTTGTGTGTACACTTTGTTGGTTGGGTTCCCCACTACACTATTTTTCTTCTGGTTCTGCCCATTACAGTCAAATTGTACTGTGTTAGGTAATGGAGGGTGGCAGCTTCAAAGTCTCTTTAGTATCCAGCAGCCTACCAAGTCGTTGGGATGCAGCTTCCAAAGTTGCACTGCTTTTGCAGAAGGCAAACCTAATGTACCTCTTCTGATAATCAGAGCCACCGTGGGGCAGTTCATCTGGTACTGAATTGTCATGGAAGAATCCACGACCTGGTACTGCCACCACCCCGGCTTGCTCTATTAGCTCCTTAACATATTCTACCTGAACCAGAATGCAGGCGAAGGCAAGGGTTACATGGCTCGAATTCAATATATCTCTGCAATGATAATACTTAAAAGACCAGGAAACTGAAAAGCAGCAAGGACCTACATCTGAAAGAGGAGAAGCTTCCGGAAGTTCAACAAATAAGAAGAATGATCCCTGAGGTTTAAAATGAATCTTGAAACCTATCCTGGCAAGCAGCTGCACGATGTAGTCTCTTTTTGATTCATAATCCTGGACATCACACAAGGAGTCAAGGAAAGAGTTCTTGTTTAGTGGATTTATAGATTTACTTTCATCCGGATGATTATATATAATCATTGCGTACTATTAGAAACCTGATATGGACCTCAAGTGTCTCACAACCCCCCAGACTTACTCTCCTGAGCGATTCAAAGTACCCAGAGCCACTTCTCAAAGCAGTCAGTGCAGCTTCTTGGAAAGGTGCTGGAGCGGAATCTGTAAGCTTAACATGAATGTTTCTGATAGCAGCGGCAAAGGCAGGATGAGCGATTGCCCAGCCCACCCTCCATCCTATTCAAAGATCAGAAATAGTAAGAACAATGGTATGATAGCAGCTGAAACTAGAGTGTTGCATGCAAGCTAAGAAAGATAAGGGCAAGAGAGAGCATCTAACAGCCGAGCAACATTGGTTAACGCTGACCTGTGACACCAAAAGTCTTTGATAGTGAAGATGTGATGATAGTGCGTTGGTGCATTCCAGGAAGTGAGGCCAGAGTTATGTGTTTTACATTGTCATATGTAATATGCTCGTAAACCTGCATGAACAAAAATTCAGGAAAGTAAACTCTGGTGTACAAGTTTCTCCTCATTCCATCACAGTACAGAAATCATAGCGAATTTCTGCCATATATGTATGTACAAGTTCTCCTGATTCCATCACAGTATACAATTTCTTCCAAGAACCAATTCATCTCTAGAAGTAGAAGTACAGAATACAGATATCGATAGAAGAAAGAGATTGATCATACTTCATCAGTGACAGCTAGGCAATCTCTGGTGCGGCAGGCTTCAGCAATAATCTCAAGCTCATCCTTGGAGAAAACTTTCCCAGTTGGATTTTGAGGACTGCCCCACTCCATGTTAGTCAAAGTGTAAAAATACACAATTTCCATGATGTCAATTTTCAAAATCCTTCTTAAGACATAAAAATTCTGAGTTGCCAAAATCCAGCACACTTTTTGCTTTTCTAAGTACAAAGGGTTTGAACAACCAACCCATCACCAGTTTTCAAAGCCAATTCTGCGCAAACATAAGTGTCCAGGATCATCCAAACACAGTTTTTCCACTAAGAGGACTCAATCTAAACCCCAAGTTACAAAGGCAATCAACATCACAAGAAAAAACGTTTTTTTTCCTGAACAAACCTGTTCAATATCACAGCTTTGGTTCGATTAGTGAACGAACTCGTGAATTTCTCAGTATCCAACGCCCAACAAGGCGGGTCAAGCGCAACGTACACCTGCACACCAGTCTCAAACCAATCATTTCCATTAAAAGAGAGCTGAAAAATCCCAGGGTAAGTCACGATTCATAATGGCTGATTGATTGAACTTACAGGAGTTCCCCCGGCCAACCGAATGCAAGCTTCATAAGTTTCATAACAAGGATCAAACAGCAGAACCTCATCGCCAGGGTCTATTACTGGTCAAGAGCAGAAACCAATCAGAAACTAAAGGAAACGATTCAAATACCCTAATAATAAAAAATGAAGACACTCACATACTGGCAAACATTGAAGCTGCAAAGGCCTCACTTTGGCCGCAGCAAATGGCTATATCAGTATCGGGGTCAACCTCCAATCCGTACATTTCCTTCACACTGGTAGCCAAGAGCTCACAAATTCCTTGCACATGCCTTTGGAGATACAAAGGCGGGAAAAGAAAATGAAAATTTAAGACCCAAATAACGAATTGAGATTAGGGAACAAGGAGAAGAAGAAGGGCATAAACGGAAGCAGACCTGTACTGGTTGAAGTCGGAGTTGATGGCGGAAACGGCGGCGGATTTGATGGACGGAGGTGCAGGGAAATCAGGGAAGCCTTCAGCAAGGTTGATGGCATTGCATCGCTGAGCTAAGTGGGAAAGCTCTTGAATTGGAGAAGGAGCGAACGTCCTGGCAACTCCCGATAGCTTCTTCTCCATTTCTTCCACGTTACAGCTAGCTATCCGCTTGCTTCCGTTTTCAAATGTTCTCTGCTACAGACAATATTTCACTAACGATCTCTAAAGCGCAATGGATATTTTTGGATGCGGTTTATTTTTATTTTTTTACAATTCAACATCAACATCAACACTATTATATATTTGTTATGAAACTTAATTATTGTGTTGAATGTGAATGGTAACTCTTATATTGTAACCTATGTATTTTATTGATAATGTTAGGTTGTATAGATTATGATATTTTGAGTCTATAAATAGAATTTTTATTTGTATTATTCTTCACACCTCAATAAGATACATTCTCATCTTCCATATTTTTGTCTTCTTATTCATTTTTAGTTTTATAACATGTTATCATCACAAGTGCTCTGACTATCTTCTCGAAGTTACACGAAGGTTGTTATTTGCTATATCTTGCTTTCCAAAATTATTATTATTATTATTATTATTATTATTATTTGTCTTATTCTTTTATTTGCTTATAATATCTTCTTTTTCAAAACTAGAGCTAGAGAAAGGAATCCATTTTTATTGTCTATCATATAGCAAATTGTAGTCTTTCTCATTTTTTCGATTTCAAAAACGACTTTGCCATTATTTATCGATGACTATTATCAAACATTTATATTGGTCAAATATCATGCCTTTATAGGCTGAGCTGAACGTTTAGTTATCATAATGTATATTTTATAATATATATTATTATGATCTATCATATTTCATATCTTTTGTTTCTCTCCACGGTGTTTTTTTGTTGCTTATATGTTGCCATTTTGATTCATGCTCAATTTTAAAATAGATTGGTTGCTATTTTATTATGGCGTTTATCATATTGGTCATATCTGTAGCATTTTTTTTCTTGGCTATTCCACCTACTTATTAGCTATAGTATTATTAGCTTCATTTCAACTTATTGACTTCTGCATACATAAGACAATACGTAAGAAGCATGGTTATATTCTCATATTAGCATTTCCAAGTATGTCTCCAACATCAGTGCACATAGTAAGAAGAATATGCATGTGTATTTCTTCTAGACAATAGTAATTATAAATATTTTATGCATTTTTTCTAAGTGAACTCACATTATCATTGTTAGCATCTTTTCCCTCCTATTTTAAATGATCATATTGATGTTTCTGTAACGTATATATATGATATTTTATATGTTACACAAATATATTAAACTTTATCATCTCATTGTAGTTAACTCTTTTTATTTGGTGCATTTTGTTTATCATTCATGAATACCTTTGTCATTCTTTTTTCTACCAAAAAGAGAAAACCTCTATCACTATTTAAATGTATATAGTTATGTTTCAAGATGGGTATGTTACTGTTATTATTATTATTTCTATAAAGCATTTTTTATTTCTATGTTAATGAACTTTACATTATCGTTATGATTACTATTATTATATGAACGTTGAGATTGCGGTGATATTTTGTTTAAATTCTAGTTTTAGATGAATGTTGGATGCTATGTATGCAATCAAAATGATATTTTTACAACCATATATAGAGAAATAAGGAATTTGATTTTCCATATAAGTTTTTAGAAGTTTCTCCTTAATTTTAGGAAAAAAATTTTAAAATAACTTTTTCAAAAAAAATAACAATTATTACAATAAAAAACTCATTAATTATTTTGAACCTCTATTGTTTCAAATTTTAATTAGTTTTTCTTCTATAATGTTTATATGTTATTCAAAATAAATTATGACCTTCACAAATGTTATTCGTTACCTTTTTTTGACTCTAAAAACATCAGTTTTTTTTACGTTTTACTAATTTTTTAGGAAAACAATCAATCTAATATTAAAGGTTGTGTCATTATTGGGAAGATAACCAACCTGCACTCAACATTTTCAACTATATTCAATCATATTGTTCATTAACATCCCACTAAATGAGGCTAATATGTTGTTCATTTGTAAACTATATAAATCACCATGAATCAATCTAACATATGACAAGTAAAATAATAAGTGGGCCTATTATAATTCAATTATCGGGTATATGAGGTTACATTTTAACGGGCCTAAGCATATGTCATAATATGATGATTCTTTCAATATTGTATTAACACCACAACTAGGGTTTCATTTTCTTAATTTGAGGTTTTTTACCTATTTAGAAACCTAATCGGGTTAAGTCATTTTAAATTAGACATAATTATCAAACCTAAACACAACCCATATAACACGATCGTTCTTTCAATATTATATTAACATGAATAATTCAAAATACTAATAGAGTTGAGTTGATTTGGATGAGACATATCAATCAAACCCAATCATAAATCAACATGATCCTTCTTTAAAAAAAATTTAATCGGTCAATTGAGGTTACATTTTGCATATTAATTGTTATAATTTAAAATTACAACTTAATTTTGAATATATCTATTTCAATTAGCATTTTGTGTCAGGTAATTGAAAAATGACATGGAATAAGAACATGAAATACTAGGGAAATGAAATTATAAGTATACCTAATTGCTTCTTAATCATATATATATTTTAAATATATCATTCAATTAATTACTTTAAAGACATACATGTGTGCACAAGTTTTAAAAAATATGGTAATGATCACCTGAATTCTGGGTACATAAGGGTACATGGTCATAGGTCATAAGTTAAGCAGGCTACAAGTCATTAACTTTCGACGAACTTAGAACACTAATCGATTTGAATCCACTCGAATCGGACCACATTCATTAATCTTAAGTATATCTCAGATAACATGTCCATGTTTTCAAGATTATTCTAAGGCTCCAATGAATATTTTATTTTTCATTATCTTTTATTATCTCTTCACTAATTTAGACCACTAATCGGGTTGAGTCGGTTTGAATAAGATATATCCACATTTAAGCATAGTTCAATTAACATGATCTCTTTTCAAGATTCTTTTAGCAGGCCAATAGAGGTTACATTTTTCATGCTAAACTATTCGCCAAAAACTGTTTATTACATTTTTTAATCTCGATGACCAATCATTTTAATTCATTAGCATCATAAATTAGAGGTTGAACTTCATTGGGTAATGTTTAAACACATTAGAGATTAAAATTTGCATAAACCAGTGAGTAATCTGGATTTGTTGGACTTCAAAGACAACAAATGTTTAAACTATTGTTCTTAGGTTTGAAAAACTTCAACACTTATTGATAATTATTAAGGATTGAGTTGAATTAATTATTTTATCAGTAGTACGGTAAGATAAAATTTTCAAATCGGCCAACGAGTCAAAAAATTGTCAACTTATTTATTTAGGTTGGCGATAGTAAAATCAAAAAGGAAAATCTGAAGTTGACCAACGTGTCGAAACACTATCTAGCTTCAACTTTAAGTTGTTTTATGATTCCATTGTGTAAATTACTGCATTGACCATAGTTAAAAAACACTTATTTAACCGTTGCCATTTTTCAAATTCATGGATATATTATATTGATGCTTACGTTCTCATGCGACCATTATTTTATGTTTATGGTTAGTTATCGATGCCCAAGGATATATACAGTCTGTCTTTTACTTTGTACAGTCTATAAAAGACTAAAATACCCTTAATTAAAAAAATTACTTTGTGTTGTTTGTTTTTTACTAACACAGTCTATTTTTGCTTCGTACAGTCCATTTTTACTAATTACAGTCATTTTCTATAATATTTACAAGATATATTTATTTATAAATTTCGAAAAAAATAAAAATTATAAATAAAAATTTGAAAATAAATACTTATTATTTTTTGTATATACAGAAGATATATATATATTTATAATTTTTGTAAATATTTTTTAAGAATATAATAATAATATTTATTTAACTCCATTTGTTATTTATAAATTACAAAATAATTATTCATGAAAAATGACTGCATTAATAAAACTAGACGGCTACAAAATAAAAACGGACTGCAAAAAAGTAAAACTAGCAGTGTTAGTAAAAAAGGAATTGCACAAAGTAAAAACGGATTGAGTTTGTAATTTTTTTTCATTAAGGATATAATAGTTCGTTTATAGTAAAATACAGACTGCACAAAGTAAAATACAGACTGTATATAGCATTACCCGTTATCAATTTTAAAAATTTAGTTTTGGTAGAATAACAATTATTCTTTATATGCATTTACCATCAAGTTTATGATATGATATACTTGATCTATTTATTATGTATTTAATTATCTTCATAATTGTTAAATATTTCAAGATTCAAGTTTATGGTCATTGGTAGTCATCAAGAAGAAACATCCATCTTAAGTATTGGATGCAACCATTCACAATATGGGCTTGGAGATGCAATTTATAAAGGATGATAAGCATCATCATAATAAGACAAAGCTAAAACTTTAATCTTTACTTGACATCATCTCAATGATAGGCCGAAAGATGAGTACCACATGACACAAGTTACCTAAAGGACAAAGCTATAAAGCTATATTATATGTCTCAAATATTGAAGGTCAAAGAGACAAAAATATTATTTTTTAAAGTGAATGATTGTACTCATAAAAGCCCGATATGGTTGAATGTCCCAGGAGACACATATCTTGAGAAATGAGCTATGTTATATGTGTGATAGTCCAATGAGACATAATATCACTCAATGAAGTGAATTTATAATCATATGTCCCCAAAGTAGCAATATATATATATATATATATATATATATATATTGTCATAAGTGAACAACACACTATGGTGGAGGAGAAAGACATATTATCTTAACGGTCACAGTTGATGAAAATTCATTATGATGAGAAAATTTCATATGACACTATCATATTTCCCGACGTGTATACACTTCGCATATATTATTTTTCGAGGCAAATGTCACAATACATGATCACTATTTCCTATAAGGAAATTAATGTTGTTTTGATGGGCATATCATACCAAGGAAAGTATATTTCAACTAATAGTTGAACAAAATCTCGAACAATTATATGATGAGATTCCCACACCTTTTTTGAGTATGAAGAGGAATTGATCATCTCAATGGTGATAGAAATATTGAAAGATGAAGTTGATATTTATATTTGCAAATTCCAATTACATGAAAGGTGAAATACAATCATCAATTTCCCAATAATATTATTTTCGGTCTCATAGTGCTTGAGTTACATAAAAATGTAAATTATAAGTTTACTCGTCCTGACAACTATTATTTGCAAACATATATGGTTAATTTCTATGATTCCATAATCTAAAGAGTATGCTATCTAATACATTATTATGCACAAAGATCTCAACTTGAATATTCTAAAAAATGATTCCTAAAGTTATAGGGATTTAAGTAGTCTTTGTGACTCCCTTACTTCTTAGAAACAAGAACCATTTTCTATTTTGTCAATAAGGTTTCGTTTATAGAAAAGTCTCACCACCTTTCCATTACCCATTTTGAGTGGACTCTCTAACAAACCATAACTCATTTTTGGATTTCTTGTTTTCAAATAGAGTTGATTATTAGATAATCATCAACTAAAGTAAGATAATTTTCCTTATACATAAAAAGCAACGGTGATATTTGTGGATCCATACACCCAACATGTGGACCAATTATATGAATTGATGCATCAACTATATGGTCACATGTATAAATAAAACATAACTTATCGAATATCGTAGTACCGGTTTATCGGGCATTACGAGGGTGCTAATCCTTCCTCGCACGTACCCGCCTCCATCCATTTTTCTCTTATTGGTCAGAATCTCCTTTAGAAATTTTGAGTACTGGGGCATTTAGGTAATTGCCTCAATAAAAGGGATAGGGACATTTGCCGTGCCCATAAGCTCGATGAACCTCTTGTAACTAGCATCTCTCAAATTGCTTCTTAGACGAGCATGATAAGGAGATTTTGGTTTGTAAGGCGGTAACTCTGGCTGAGGGGAAGAAGGTGCCAGAGTAGCCTTTGGAGACGCGGCCGAGGTGGCTTTCTCATCCGTCTTCTCGATAGCAGGGTCAGTGACCAGTGCTAGAGGAATAATGGCAGGTGTGGACTTAGGAATGGGAGGATCATTAGTGGTGGTTCCACTCCTGAGGGTGATAGCTTCACAAGATTCTGAAGTGTCAAATCCCTCATTAGTAACAAAGATTGCTTTTGATTCTTCTTGCATAGGATTGTTTTCAGTGTTGCTCGGGAGAGAGCCTTGCGGTCTCTCACTAAGCGTTTTGGTAAGATTGTTCAATTGCAATTCCATGTTATGGAAAGAGGGTTGTTGCCAAAGGACAATCTTTTCCAACTGCTCAAGCTGGAAACTTCATCAGACTTGGATGTATAGGAGGCTTGAATAGGTGATTGTTGAGGCTTTTGACGAAAACCAGGGGGTCCTTGGTTATTGCTATAGTTCCTTGCCAAAGAATAGTCAGAAGAATCATGTCCTTGATCCTCACAAGAATCACATATGTATATTTTGGCTATCGGTTTCTGTAGGGTCCCGACGGTCAGCTTGCTCACTTACCGAGAAAGAGCATGCAATTGAGAGAGAACGGGAGAAAGAACCGTCCTAAGGGTTTCGGGACGAATCATAGAGGATGAAGTGGTAAGTGGGGTGTAATGATGTTTCCCATGTCGCCTAGCCCAATTTCGAGTTTTGGTAGCGTACTCTTGGAAAAGAGTAAGAGCACGAGTCGGAGTAAGACTACAAATATCACAACCAGCAGCCTGGTTGATCATCTGTGTGCTTTCTTGATCGAGGCTTTGGGTGAAGATTTCGGCTTGGTTACGAGCATCGAAGCCGTGATGAGCGCAAGAGTAGAGGAGGGATGGAATCGATTCCATGCTTCGTAAAAATTTTCATTATCTCATTGCATGAAATGGATAATTCTCTCTTTGATATCATCGCGCTTCCATGGAGGAAAAAAATCCTCGAGAAAGGCTTTAGCGAGACCATCCCAGGTGGTAAAACTACCCGCTGGTTGAGAAGCAAGCTAGATTTTTGTAGCTCCCTTGAGAGAGAAAGGGAAAAGCCGGAGGCGAATGGCATCGGGGTGCACTTTTTGGAGTTGTAAGGTATCACATATTTCGAGGAAGTATTTGATATGTTGAGTGTGGTTATCATCCTCTTTTCATGAGAATTGGACCATTTGCTGGACCATGTTGATCATAACGGGTTGTAGTTCGAAATTGTTGGCTTCGACGTGGGGTCCGATGATGGAGGGCCCCACGTTTGAGAGACTTGGTTTGGAATAATCGCCAAGCGTCTTCTCTTCGGCCATGGTGAAAGATTATTCAGTGGAATTGCTTATATGATCTTCGCGGAGTACTCGTCCTCGGAATCCGTGCTACCGGGAACCGGAGGTGCAATTGCAATGTCTTCAAGGAGAAGCTTTAGGAAATTGCCAAGTAATCCATCGAGTCATTCATTTGACGGAATAGGAGTTCGGAAGACGGGAGGAGAGAGGGAAGAAGAGAGAATGAATTCGTTGTGTTTTGGGTTTTGGAGGTTTGAAGAAGAATAAGTTTAGAGAGCCGTTAAAGAAGCTGAGTAGGAAGATTATAGAGTACTTTGTTTAGAAACGTCACCTTGTTGTCAAAACAAAAACTTTTGTTTCAGTTCCCAAGAAAGTAAGAGAGTCACTCGGACTACTTAAATCCCTTCGAACCCAAAATAATCATCTCATCTTCTTTAATTCTCTTTTTTATGATTTTATGTTTTTTAATGTTATTAATTTTTAGTGTTTAAATTTATATAAATAATTAGCACCAGCTTTTTTTATATTTATATTTTTGAATTTTTATTTTGTTTTGTGGAATAGGAAAGATTCGGAGTGGAGTGGAAGTTATGAAAAAGATTGAGAGTTGAATTGAGAATGATGAAAAGTTTTACGATTAGAATGAGATTTAGGGAAAGTTGAGGTGTGGATTCTATTTTATTATTTAACATAAAAGATGGTGATATGTAGTTATTTTTTTATGTTTTGTTGCAGAAGCAATTTACACAATAGGGTATGAGGGATTGTGAGTATGGAATGGAGAGTTTTAAAAAATGTAAGAAAAATAATGGCGTTTTTAATTATGAAATGGGAGGGTCTGCAGATCCCGATTGGATTTTTTTCCTAGAATAAAAGAATAATAATAATGTAAGAAAAATAATAATTATTAAAAATTAAAATTTACTAACCATTTCGTACAAAAGGAACAAAGTCCCCAGCAACGGCGCCAAAATTTGATCAGACCCGAAGGCGTATTCACAGGTTTCGTTCCAAGTATTATACCGGAAAGTGCGAGGATGAAAGTCTAATCATTGGAATAGCGGGTATGGAAGCACGAGAATCAGAATCGAGTTTAATGGATGAGTGAAACCTGTCCAGAAATGAATTCACCAAGAAGCAATGATAATTAAGTAAATTATTCCGAAAGTGTTATGCTTAACTATACGTAAAAAAGTAATTACAAGGGTTAATGCAGAATTAGAATCTAAGCACTTTCGTTTCATAGAGTCCCTACTTGATATTAATCTAACCGCTCTCTCGAGACTAATTAGAGTTAATTACAAAGTGCATCAATATAGAACAATGATTAATCAGAAAATTAATTCCAAAGCGGATTAACATTCCGCCCCTCTTTCGAGTGTAGCGGAGACGACGATTCTATCCCTTGGCGTTTGGGGATTTATTTTCATTTTCGTATCTAAACCAAATCCCAACGATAATCTTACTACTGGAATTCGACAATTGCAAGATATGGCAGTAGCTATTTGCAAGAGAAAGAGAAGAACGAAATTGACGATAGTTCTATATAACACAATCGAAATAATGTCGTATTAACACATAATCATGGTTTCATCAATTCGAGACAGAGGTAGAGCTTAGTTACAAATGGTAATCAACTTAAAAACACAAAAATGGAGACAATACATGAACCTGGAGCTTCGAGATTCAAGAACTCTCCGCTGTGGTAAAATTCAGCAATGCCGGCGATGCCGAACGAAAGTTCTGGAATGGATTTCTTCACCTCCGGGAACTGAATTCCGTGTAGTTTGAAGTGGCATGTTCCTAGGTTGAAGTAGGACGTCTTAGGACAAAGTAACAAGGCTTGAAGGTCTGATATGGTGTGTGTATGGTGTGTGTCCGAAGTGGAGATGAGTTGCCCGTATATAGACTTGAAACATGTTATATTAATGCCTCCGACATGGGCGCACCTACTCCATCCGATGTATGCAAGCTGGATCTGTCCCTGGAGTTATTATGGACAGTCCTACATGTGCTAGACGGTTGTCCTTCCGGCGATCGGTTGAGGAGGCGAATCATAATATGACCGTAACTTCTTTGTTCGAAATCTGATTTAGCTTCGGTTTGTATCGCTGGATTCGTAATTCATCCATATATAATGTTGTGACCTGAAATGTAATTAAAGAAACTAGAAACAACATAAAATTGGACTGTGAACGTCCAAGGGTTGAATTTGCGGAATTAACTGCAATATAGCCGATTTCCTTCGAAACTTCTGTTTGCAATTGATATTGAGACATGAAGTTTAGATAGTTTAGTGTAAAATACTACTTATTGTTTATTATAATTTCATCTACCTCCTCTCCCACTTGAGGGAGTTACCCAATAGGAAAAGATTAAAATTAACTCAGGTATTTTAGCAGCTCCGATCAATTTTGGTGAGAAAGAGGGGGGGGGGGGTGATGGTTACAGGAGTGAAGAACAATGTTCCTAAGTGAGATGGGGTGACTACTTTAGGTAATCCACCTTGTCACAGTGTGATGAAATCTAAGCTTCCTCTTTTGCCGAACTTCAAACCAGAATTCTACTGCATATGGTACAGGGAACCAATCACCTTCGGTATGAAGATGAAACTTATTTGCTACAACTATTGCCGTCTGGGGAATAAGTGTGTAGTTAAAGCTTTAAAACCGGTCATTCGAGTTCATTCTCCTCAGGTGTTATTATTATCGGACACTAATGATTCTATTGAAAAATCTTTGGAGTTACAAAGCGACTGTGGTTTTCCTGTCGGTTGTAACTGGCCAATTTCTTTGGCTGGCCGTGGGCTTGCAAGCGGTCTAAGTATTTGGTGGAGTAGTGATGTTAATTTGGAGCTGCAAACTATATCGAGTTTGTGACACCCCGACTTCGGGTCGACTTTTTGTTCAAATTTAGAGATGAACCAAATGAGTTTTGGTTTGTTAAAAAGGTCACCACGGGCGTGACTAGTAGTCTGTCACAGGCGTAGCTGCCAGGCAGACCATGATCGTGGTCAACAGTTGGTCACGAGCATGGTCATCAGAAGATCACGGCCATGAGCATTAGTAGGCCACAAACATGGTGACCAGGTAGTCACGGGTGTGGTGGTAAGTCTACCACGAGCGTGGTGGGCTTATTATATAAGTTAGAATCATGACTAGCAACTCAGAAACAGAGAAATAGAAAGAAAAGCATATGAGCGGTGACTGCCTCACAGAAGAAGAGGAAATCAATCAAGGTGTGGAAATAGATCCAATCAGTTCCAGATCAGGGATAGAGGATTAGAAAGGCCAGGGGATTCATGAGGAGGTAATCAATCCTCTTCTTCTCTCTTAATCCTGTAGTTTAAAGCTCTCGTAGGAAAACCTAACCGTCTGGGTTTTGGAGATTCAATCCTCGATTGGTCTCTTCAAGTCTACCAGGGTAGGAGGATTGAGCTTTGGAAAGGAAGCCATGAAGCAGACTCTACCAGGAACCAAATTAGAGTTGGGGGTTTAGAATTACTTTTCTGCTTTAAATGTAGAACTGTAATAGGTTGTTAGGAATCCAATGATTGGATTTTCAATGTATGCAGAGCATAGCTCTCAGGACTGTACAGTAGCGTATGATCTACTAAACATATGTTATATTTTAGATCAGAGCTCTTAGGCTGTACAACAGCGCGTGATCTACTATATGAGTAGTTATATAATTTTGAGCATATGCTCTTGGCGATTGAATTGTGCCGTGTGATTCATAGTTTATATTAGGACAGGATTAGGACTAGCTAGATAGATCTCGTTATTTGTTGCTCATCCCCCCTTTGGATTGTGAAATCCCCTAGGATTCACTCAGGTTCAGACAGGACGCGATGAGTTATCATTTTGTGTTGCTCGTAGAATTTCAGGGTAGTTTCATGGTGTGATCCACCATGAAGTTGTCCGCTCATAGCTAGGGGTGGCTAACATTAGGATGATGCCTACAGGACCACAGGGTCATATTACTAGAATTAGTATTTAGATAGAATTCTTGTTCTATCCTTAGTAAAGACTCAGTACAGTCTCAGTCTAAAAAAAATCTTAGTTTAGTTACAGGTCGATGCAAGACTAGTTTAGCCACTCAGTGTTTATCACTGACCCCGTTAGACATTATTTTCCTTGGTGTATTGGTGTGATCAGTCACAGGTACTGGAGCTGATGGTGGATAGAGAGCTTGTCTTGTTTTCAGCATGTATTTAAGAATTAAGATTCTTGTTTGTTAGTATTTAAAGGTTTAATAAATGGTCTCATGTTTAGTTTTAAGGTTTGCTTTATACTTTGTTTAGTAATCGTGGGTTGAGTTTGGTTCAGTTTGAAAACCTAGTATGATTCTTTGGTTAAATTAGTGGTTTGACCAGGACTCCTAGGGTGGGGTTTCACATGCTCACCATGTTGATCTCAAGGTTACAGAATCATCTGACATTGTGTGGTGTTTTGTTGACTTCTATGGCTGGCTAAATTGTCAGGATAAGCAGAGGTCCCGGGAGTTGTTTCGACATCTAGATGAACAATGGGAGGGACCTTGGCCTTATGGAAGATGTAGGTTTCCAAGGATACCCTTTTACTTGGGAGAATAACCTACAAGCAACAAAATTCATTGAGGAGAGATTGGATAGGTTTGTGGCTAATTCTAAATGACCTGATTTGTTTGTGATAGCGGTTGTTCGTCACCGTAATAGATCATGTTTGGACCATAGGCCTATCTAGTGTGATACTCTGGGATGTAAGATGTTGAGATTTTTTGGGGTTGCTCCTTCTGTTTTGAGCCCCTCTATGCAAAACATAATTGAGTGTATTAATTTATTCAAGATGTCTAGAGAGACGCGGGCACGACACACTTTTCGTATATATATGACGCACTTTTGGTATCCGGAAGGCAAAAGGAAAAACCTCTATAAAAGCCCAACTCAACCCCATTATGAGACAGACTTTTTTTGGGACGAAATTTAGAAATTCAGAGATTCGAGAGCAACCAAAAGGCGACTTTAAGGAGCTTTGGAACGGCGAAATAATCAAGAAAACGAATCAAGTTCTCGAGAAGATCAGTGACTTTTTTTCATCATACTTTGTGTAAAACTAGGATCAATCTCTTCCTCTTCTGAATTTGATTTATCTCTTGAGATTATGAGCAGCTAAACTTCTCTTCCATAGATTAGTTGAACCCTAAGTTAATTCCTATGAACGAATGATTTGATACGTTTTACGATTTATGCGAGTTGGATGGATTTCATTACATATTTGATTTTGTTTTCGATTTCTTCTTCCTTGATCAACTTGAATTAAATCTCTGTTAGATGTGTCTTAGACTCGCGAGAGCTTGTGTATCTAGAACGCCAACATCAAATAAGTAGGTTAGACGTTAACCCTCATCCGGGAGCGAATGAACTAGTTTGTCGTGTGAGCAGTTCTAAATCGATAAATCACCTAGTGGGTTTTAGATCTTTCTCTCGAAAGAGCGGACTAGAATACTACATAGCAAATTAGCGGAACCGAAAGGGCGTGATTTGATTAGAGAAGAATTGCGATAGTATAATGCATCTATCCCGTTTCGTTTAAATCGTGGAATTTGTCTGTCATTTGTGAATTTTTTTCTCCTAGGGGGATTCGGCATCTAAATAGTTTCATCTTTGATTGTCTAAACTTATATCGTACAGTTTTGGAACCCAGTTACTTTTAAGCAATTTTTTATTTTTTTACTGTTTGATTGATCCTCGTGGCACCTAAACCACATTACTTAATACTTCGATTAGTACTAATTACAACTTTGAGTAAGATACTTAAAGAGACCCTAGGGAGATTTGACTCGATTAATTTATTAACTGGTTTATTTGATAACACCAAAAAAACATTCATCAAATTGGCACCATTGTTGGGGAATTTCTTTCTAGTATGTGAAAGTAGTTCAATTAGTATTAGTCATTCATACTCGCTTTAAATTTTTTCTTTCACAGTTACTTTTTACGGTTTTTATTGTTTTTCTTTGCGTAATAGAGAATTCATTGCATGTCATTATTAGTGACACGATCAAGATTGGGTGAAAGTTCTCATCAGGACTCGAGCTCATCCACAGAAGAAGGAGAGATTGTTGAATCTCTCAAGGCTCTGTTTGGAAGTGACAACTAATCTAGGCTCGATGACTCTTCGGATTTAGATTACTGTTCTAACATAGATCACAGGTACATGTCCAGGATTACTAAAAGAATGGCGGCAGAAAGAACTCTTGCAAATTACACCAAGCCTAGTGCTGCGAACTCCACATCTAGTGTGATTCTTCCTGAGCAAGATGATGCTAATTACGAGATTAAGGGGAATCTCATCTCCTAATCTAGCAGAACTCGAAGTTTGAAGGCAGGACATATGAAAATCCATGTGGTCATCTAGTGGATTTTTATGCTTATTGTGAGACTGTCAAGCTTTGGGGTTTGTCGGAAGAAGCAATGAAGCGCAAGCTATTCAAGTGGTCTCTTCGAGGAGCAACAAGAAGATGGTTGACTAGTCAACCTGGAGGCACATTTAGAGACTGGGGTACTCTAGATCAAGCTTTTATAGAGGAGTATTATCCACCAGCAAAGACTGTAGCTTCGAGAATTCATCAGAGAGAAGGAGAAAGCTTATATGACTTGTAGAACATATTTCTGGAGCTTTTATCAGACTATCCTCAACATGGTTATACAGACAGTCAGCTGGCAGACATGTTCGGTAGATCATTAGACCGAACTACATCAATGTTAGTACACCAACTGGCAAATGGAGATGTCACAGCTCTCACTCCTGAAGTAGCTTTAACACACTTTGCTTCATGTGCTACAAAGTCTAGTAATTGGGCAAGGGATATAGTTCAACCAACACATGCAGTTTCTTCTGACAATGCTGATAATATTGCTTTGAGAGCTAAAGTTAAGGCATTGGAGAAGAGGATTGATAATTTGAAGGTTGCTAATCCCCATGCTGCATCTGTTTACACTTGTGGTTTGTATGGTATTTGTGATAGTCAGGGGGAACGTGAAAACTTCTACAACAAACCAATGACTGTGGAAGAAGTAGATTTTGTGCAAGGATGCTACCCTTCCAATTAGTATGGATATCACGACTTCAGAGCAAAGAATGTCGGAGGCAGACAATTCCAAAATGCCTATCCTTGCTCTGATTTTTACAAGCCTAGAATGGAGGACTACAATTCGGTTACTTCTCAAGGAAATTTCTAGATAAGCAACCTCAGCAACCAAAGCAACAAAATTCGGTCACCACTACAGGATTTAATGATGATGTTTATCTAGATGATGAAGACCATGCAAGCATAGTTGGCGAATCAAAACATTATTTTTCAAGGTCAACAACCAATGATTCAAAGAATGGAGGTCCTACACATCTTTGGCTCAAAAGGTTAATCAGAGACCTACTAGATAACTCACAGGAAAGACTGAACAAAACCCAAATAATAGGCAAAAAAGAAATATGGATGCTAAGTCAATTTCATTGAGGAGTGGAAAGATGATTCAGGGAAATCCCAAGTCTGTTGAAGGACCAGAGATTTTGTCAGATGATATTGCAATTGACATTCTCGAGGAGGAAGAGGAAACACCATTGGCGCTTTCCACCACTTCTCCAAAAGCTCGAAAGCCTGCAAACACAAACTTTATGCTTACTGTAGAACAAATAAAGAAGCAAGCTAGGATTCCATATCCATTAGCAATCAAGAAGAAGGGGCTATCAATGGAGTTTGAGAGGTTTTTTGAAATCATCTAGACACAAGAAGTTACACTAACCTTCCTAGAGGTTTTCACATAGATTCCAGCATATGCCAAATTCATGAAGGATGTGCTAAACAAGAAGATCAATCTCAGCGATGCAACATACTTCTCCATATATGAAGAAGGCGCAGCTATTCAAGTCAGACCGACAAAGCGAAAAGACCCAGAGAGCTTTACTCTACCTTGCACTAAAGTTGGTAGAAGTCTTGCTGATTTGGGTGCTAGTACAACTGTGATGCCACATAGTTTGTTTGAGAAACTAGACATAGGTGAGCTTAGACCGACTGAGATGATTCCTCAACTTTCTAATATATCTATGGTGAAACCCAGGGGAGTCATAGAGGATGTGCCTATTCGTGTAGGACCTTTTGAATTTCCTACTGATTTTATTGTGTTAGATACCCATGAAGGTGACTGCAATATTTGTTTCGGACATCCTTTCTTAGCTACTGTTGAAGCTGTGATTGATGTTTCCAAAGGGTATTTAACATTGAAAGTAGGACAGGATGAAGTCACATTTCGTTTGAAAGACGACATGAAATATTCTAAGGCTCAGGATGATGATGATATTTATGACAACTATCAGGATGCCTCTAAAATGTTTGAATTGTCTCATATGCTTATTGGAAATGTCTGTACTATTATAGGTGTTTATGGAGACTGCATGAACGACATGGAACAAAGGGCACAAGCAAAAGCCCTGGAGCAACATGAGACCTATACTAGTGCACCACCAATGTTGGAACTTTCAACAATTCCGAAGATAACTACATCTTATGAAGATTCACCGGAGTTGGAGCTGAAGCTACTACAAGAGTGTCTCCAGTATCCATTTCTCAGAGAGGGGGCGAAATTTCCGTTCATCATCAACTCAAAACTTGAACCTCAACAGAAGGAGCAGCTTCTAACTCTCTTCAAGAAACATGAAAAAGCCATAACATGGAAACTACTGACATTAAGCGAATCAGTCCCTCACTTTGCTTGCACCCATAAAATCAATTTGGAGACAGATGCGAAACCAGTAGCGTAACAACAACACTGACTGAATCCAATGATGACGGAAGTCGTGAAGAAGGAGTCACTAAAACTCCTAGATGCAGGGATTATTTACCCAATCTTTGACAGTCGGTGGGTTAGTCCTACACAGGTTGTACCAAAGAAAGTGGATTCACTGTCGTGCCTAACAATAAGAAAGAGCTCATCCCTACACAAATAGTAACCAGATGGATATTTTGTATTGGTTATAGGCGCCTCAATGATGCTACGACGAAAGACCACTTTCCACGCCTCACCGGTCATGAGTTTTACTGCTTCCTAGATGGGATGTCTAGCTACTTCCAGATCCCAATCGAGCCATAGGACCAAGAGAAGATGACATTCACATGTCCCTTCGACACAATTGCATATATATGTGTCCCTCTCGGTTCTTGCAATGCACCCGCGACATTTCAAAGGTGTATGCGAACGATTTTTCGGCATTTACTAGAAGATGTTGTCGAGGTCTTCATGGATAACTTCTCTTTTTATAGAGATTCATTTTCAAGCTATTTGGCTAACTTGTAAAAGGTGCTAGCGAGGTGTGAAAAGACCAACTTAGCTCTAAGTTAGGAGAAGTGCCACTTCATGGTGGAAAAGGGGATCGTGCTAGGCCATAGGGTCTCCAAATGAGGTATTGACGTGGATTGAGCTCAGCTCAAAACCATCTCTTAGCTTCCTCCCCTTGTGAATGTTAAAACTATGCGTAGCTTCTTAGGACATACAAGTTTTTATCGTCGTTTTATTAAGGATTTCTCTAAACTTACATTGCCTGTGAGTAGGTTGTTAGAGAAAGATGTGTCATTTGTATTCGATGATAATGTCTGTTGGCATTCGAATCCCTCAAGAAGAAGCTGACGACTGCAATGATAATGGTCTCCCCAGACTGGGGATCCCCTTATGAACTGATGTGTGATGCTAGTGATTTTGCAGTTAGAGCAGTTTTAGGACAAAGAAGACAGAAGAGGTTCCATCCAATCTACTTTTCTAGTAAGATGCTTAATGATGTGTAGAGGAACTACACAACTACAGAGAAGGAGCCTTTGGCGATTGTCTTTGCATTCGACAAGTTCAGGTCCTATCTAGTACTGTCTTAGACTATGGTTTTCACTGACCACTTTGCTCTTAAGTATCTTTTAACTAAACAGGATGTAAAACTGAGAGAGATTAGATGGGTACTACTCCTTCAGGAGTTTGATATATCTATCAAGGATAAGGCGGGTGCAGAAAACATTACCGCAGATAATCTTTCGCACCTTGAAGGCCCTCCTCTGGGATGATTTTCTAAAGCAGAGATCAATGAGCTCTCGCCAGATGAACCACTACCCCTCTTAGAAGAAGAAGAGGAAGTCTCGGAGCATCACCCCAACGAACGTCCATGGTATGCTGAGATAGCTAACTTCCTTACCATCGGGACATTTCCAGTGGATTACAGTCATCTGCAGCGGAGGAAACTGATTTTTGATGCCAAGAATTAAATATGAGATGATCCATACCGTTTTCATTCCAGTTCTTATGGAGTGATCAGAAGATGTGTCGTTGCGCACGAGTTGCTGTGAATCATGCTTTGCTGCCACACCAGTCCTTCTGGAGGACATCATAGTGGAAACCGCGTGATTCGAAAGATTTTGGATGCAGGGTTTTATTAGAGGATGATTTGGAAGGACTGTGGAGATTACGTGAAGAATTGCAGTCCATGCCAACGTTCAGGTAACATTTTAAATAGAAACGAAAGCCAATGATAATATATATGCCTGTAGAGATTTTGTATGTGTGGGGGATTGATTTCATGCATCTTTTCCCGTAGTGCCATGGTTATAAGTACATACTTTTTGCTGTGGATTATGTGTCAAAGTGGGAAGAGGCGCAAGAGCTGCGTACTAATGATGCTAGGATAGTGGGAAAGTTTATCACACACCTTTTTATGCGTTTTGGTGCTCCTCGTGCTATCATTAGAAATACGGGCACTCACTTCCAGGATCAATTAGATCTAGTTTGCCAAAAATTTGGCGTAACTCATCGATTGACCACCGCTTACCATCCATAGGCAAGCGGTCAAACAAAGGTACAAATCATGAACTCAAGCGGATTCTTGAGAGGATAATTGACCAGTCTCGCAAGGATTGGTCGATTCGGCTTATCGAACCGCCTTCAAGACTCCTATCGGCACTTTTTTGTATCAACTGGTTTATGGAAAAGCTTGCCAAGGTGTGGTGCACCATTGAGTTACTGAACATGGATGCTATTCTCATAGATTCCAAAAAGAAATATCAGCTCCTTGAGCTAGAGGAGTACATGTTCCACGCTTATGAGAGCTCATGACTATATAAGGATAAGATTAAAGACATCCATGATGAAAATCTGCAAAGTGTCAAAGAATTTGAAAAGGGAGACAAAGTGCTACTTTACAACTCTCGCCTCAGACTATTTTCGCGAAAATTGCAATCAAGATGGTCGGGACCTTATGAAGGTACACAATCTTTCCCCTACGGGACCATAGAAATCACACATCCGGACTAAGGAACATTCAAGGTCAATGGTCACCGTCTTAAGCGCTATCTCGATGCCAAGCTTACCGACGGAGTCAAAGTTCATCTTCTTCGAGGATGGTTAACAAATGGCCAGGTATCATCTAGCTTGGAGACGTTAAAGAAAGAGCGCTTCATGAGAGGCAGCCCTTGTTTGGAGTTAGTATTTTTTTCATGTTCTTTTAGTCCGTTTCGGCGCACTTTTGGTGCGTTTTGAAACTCTCGGTCTCTGGAAGTTATACAAAAATGAGCCTTAAATATACCAAAAGTGTTCTGCGCACTTTTGGTATATGTTCGGCACACTTTCGGTATAAGTCGCAAGATATCAGCAGCAACATCGGCTCTATTTTTCCAAAACTTCACAACTTTTTCTCAAACAAAACACAACTGCCGCCTACTACTTCGCCAAACACAGCCGCCGATTGTGCCGCCGCCTTCATCGGAGTCCTCCGCCGCCATCGGTACCTACCACTGCCCCTCCCCCTTGATTTTATTCAATTCCATCGAGTTTCCATCCCGTTTGAGCAATTTCAACCCGTTTTCACCCAACTTCCATTTTTGCCAGATTTGTGTGTTTCTTCGGTCTGTTTTTTCATGGCTAGGGGCAAGTACCTATGTTTGCTTCTCCCTTGTTATCTTTCGTTGTTGTGCTCAGATTGCGCCTGGTTTAAGTTTAGGTCGAATGTTGAGATGAACCCTAATTTTTGAATTTGGGATTTTTGAAAATTGATTGTGCCATGATGAAATTGGGGATGATATGATTGGCTCCATGATTGAATGAGTTTTGCTTGATGAAAATGGCAATTTTGGTTGAAATTTTAGGGTGTTTTTGAGATATTGCCCTATTGAATGTCATTGCTCTTGATTGCTAAATTTTGGATGATGAAAGCGGCCCTGAGATTATATTGGTTTGTACTATGTGTTTAATTGCTAGTGAAGTGTTAATGAGATGTGAACAATGGTTAGTTTTTTGTATGAATTGGTTGGTAGCCACCCCATGATCACTTTATGTGTTATAATGAGATAAGTGTAGGGGTAGCTCTTAAATGTGTTGTTATGTGGTTTCTTCCCTTTTGCACGAAGCATGGACATGTTAAAACTCAAGCTTCTACTAGTCGAGCACCTCCACCTCCTTCATCTCCATCATCTTCAGAGGGGGGACCAGAGCATTCTGCAAATATTTGGAACATAACGGAATGTGAACCGTCTCCTCACCTCCATGGACACCAGGGCTTGGGTCAAATATTGGGATATGGAAGAGAGGGGATCCCACCATATCCTTAAGGAAGAGTTGATCTTATTTCGTGCCGTGTGTACTCACAGGACACTTCACTTGGGATGGGTGGTCGCCAAGTTCTTCCATTCTCAGTAAAGAAAGAAGATAGCAGCTTTGCTAGGTGGACAGTTTGTTCATAGGATTATGCACGAGAAGGGGTTGGACCAGCTTTGGGATGGAGTACCGATGCCACCTCCAAAAATTGATCTTGGGGTGGAAATTTCGGAGTCCATGAACATTGATCTCGATACGGATTCTTTGGATCTGGCTATGATCCAGTCTCGCCATAATCGGCGGGGTCGTGCAACACATAGAGTTTAGATGCAGGGACATGGTCGGGACCGCGATCGTTGAAGATGGTCAGCAGTTCGAGCAGACAGAGTAGAGAGAGGAGACAGATCAAGAGATGCATAAGGCACCAGCTTTGAGCAGCTTCCCCCCATGCCACTGCCTACTCGATTTCAGCGGACTTTAGAGGCGACTTTGGAGTCGATTTGTCAGTGGCAGACATGTTTTGGGCAGGGCAGTCTGCCTTGGCAGTAGCAGCAGATAACTTGGAAAATTTCATGTTCTAAGGGTGGTTTGCCTTGGCAGCAGAGTAGTCTTCATGACAGGCTCATCACCATAGTCAGCTGGCTAAGTTTACAACAGAGCAGGTGGCCGAGAGACGCTTCTTTGAGGAGTAACGGAGGTGGGAGAAGCAGCACCATGAGGAGTAGATGCGCTATCTCATTGCATTTCTCCTACCACCAGACCAGATCATACTACCATCTACCCTCCCCTCCTCTAGAGGACTAGTGAATAAGTAACATTGTTTTATCTTGTAGTTTTTCATTCTTTCTTTTTGGATGATGTATTCACTTTTTTATGTGTGGGATTTGAACACTTGTCTCGATCTATTTTTACTTTTACTTTTGTTTTTTAAGTGAGTGTGTTTTAGGAGAGAGTTAGTAGTTGACCCTCTAGAAAAGCACCAACCAACTTGATCGACAAGGGAAAGGGGACTAATCCCAAATTCAAGGTCTCAAGTGTCGGTTTTCACAAGGAACGGATCACAAACCTATACTCAACTATTTAAGACACGATTTAAGTTCATAAAGGTTCAAAATACTAGTTCTCTAGGTTATCCACTAAATACTTATAATTCACTAGAGTAATTGGAACTAGTTTAAGCTAAAAAACTAAGGAAACAAGAGAGTGAAGAGATGCAACATAAGGAGAGGAAGGTTGCTAGGCCTCAGGTGTTGTTTTTGCACTCAAATCCGATTCACAATAAAGATTGGATACAATGGACAAGTTTTCTGGTTTGATCATCCTCTAAATATTCATAGGAGTCCAATTCAAGGTATCGAATTGGACTACCACCACAAATTGACACCCCCAAACATTCCAATCACCTAAATTGCCACTACCTAAGTGATTACCGGAATGCACTTAAGGTGTTCGATAAAATGCCACTAAGAGAACTCTCACACTAAAGGTTGAATTGGTGTGTGTGCTTGGTACACACACACCTTACTTCAATCTTCGACTACACACTTACCCAAGTCAAGTATAATTAAGCAATTGAATGAGTACATTTGACCTAGAACAAGCCATAACACATTCTAAGTTACAATACCCATAGTCCAAGAATTCTCATATACCATAATCCATATACAACATGTATCTGACCCCCCATCACGAGGGGATCATCCTAGCACATAACAACACCCTAATCTAACAACTAAAGAGTCTAGCCACTCATCAAGACACTAAAAACTAAGGGAAATGGATACAATCACCATCAATCAACTAGTATGCAGAAGATGATGAGGGTAGGATCCTTCCTCCAAGCTCTAGCACTCCAATTCCTTCAATCCTTGGTCTTCTCTTTCTCCCAAGCTTTTTGAAGGTGTTCAATTCATCTTCCAGGGTTTCAAACTGGGGGAAATTTGAGAGAGGAGTCGGGCGTCAACAATTGGTATGGCTATAGTGTGAATTATTCCTCCTCTCTCCTCCAAAAATGCTTTAAATAGGCATGTCTACGGGCTCTACACGTCGTGTGGCCTTATTTCCAGCCCGACACTTTGTTCTTAGAATGCACATATCTCCCTCGTCCGACCTCTCTTTGAGCTCTGATTGGTCCTGTTATTGTCGTCTCGTCGTCCTCTATGCATGGATACTTGAAACCTCACATATATAATGAGAAAACAAGTTGAACGGACCGAAATGGTCTGTTTGAGAAAACAAAACAAGAAACCCTTGTTTCGTCCAACCAATCACAAAGGAGGGTCAAAACTAGGTCAAACAAGGTGTATATTTTGTGAAGATGTGGTCAAACAGGCGACAAATAATCATGCTATTAGCAGCCGAATTCGAAATTCAAGGATCGTGTATCAAGTATCTCGGATTTCTATCAGCATCTAGGTTTTCCAATGCAACTTTTTGTTTTATTCAGTGAGGACACTGTCCGAACTATGTGTGGGGGTGGGTTTGCATATGATTTTTGTATGATAGTCTTGTTGGGTAGTCATCTTGGATATCAGTTCAAATCTAAAGCTTGTTGGAACCATCTTTGAATCGACTACTTGACTTGCTCAGAAAATTCCCCTGTGATTTGTGCACTTGAATTGGTGATCTACTTGTGAACCTAGATTTGATAGGAGTATTGGCCAATGATCAAAGTCTATTGATTAGTTCTTTAGAGTTACTTTGATGTGTTTAGAGTAGCACAGACTCTCCAACTTGATATGACCGGGCACGCATGTTACCAAATTACCGTCTGCCAAAACATTGTGAGGTTTAAAAGACCATTTTTAGATAGATAATATGCTTCATTAATAGATTTGTTCTTAAATTATATTGAGTGGTCTTCTCTGTTTGTTGTTAATATGATACTTGGATGATTCCGTTTTGAATTCGCACTGCACTGATGCACTAAAAGGATAGAGGCACTTAGTAAAGCTCCACCGCAAAAATATACATCTTGTCCTTAAATATTTCCCCTAGGTAACACGATCATAGCCAAAAAGCCTTTTTCATAACCCCCATAAAATCGTATCCCCTTCTTTCAAGCCTTCATGTGATCATGTGTACATTAGTGGCATGTAACTCGGTCGAGTCTAGGAGTCAGAGTTGCTAAACTTTAAAGAATATTGGATTATATAGTCTCCCTTATTCAGTTTGATATGTATGTAGAATCTCGAAAAAATGAGAAAAAGAGAAAAAGATTTAAAATCTCAAAAAAAGGAAGGAGACAAGTAAAAAAAACCCAGTCTCGAGAGAAGAAAAATCGAAAAAGTCAAAAGAATACCAAAAGGTCTTGAGTTAGATAAAATAATAAGCATAAAAGCTCGAAGTAGTAGTTTGGGCATAAGGGATAGAAGAGCTAGTTTGAGCTTTTAGCAGTTTGAGATCCTTGCATAACATTGTTTATGATTAGTAGCTTAACTTTATAATAGAGTAGACCAAGTTGTCCGTCACTGTGTAAACCCGCAACGAAAGTCATTTCACCTTCTTTCTCTTCTCTGTCCACATCACATCCCCAAATAAACGACCTCTTGATTAGTGCTTGATGTGACTTGATGTGATGAGTAAAAGAAAGATGAAATGCAAGTGTTGGAAGCACAGCTCGGAGTTGATGATGAGCGCATAAACACTGTCCCTATACATTATGAGTGCGTTCGTTATTGGCTTCGTCTTTAAGTCGATTTTCTCCTTTTGAGGCCTTTACATTGGTTGGTGTAACATGTGTGATGATGAGTGGCATGTGCGGGAACTTCTTGTGAGGCCTTTACATCCTATTTTAGTTTGTTTAAAGGTTGATTTTTCTATTAAGCATATTTAGGGATGCATTGAGGATTATGGATTTTCTTAGATTCGATAAGTGGTTGATTTGATTATAGATGTGTTCCAAGGCTTTCATCAGCCTTTTGCTTGAGGACAAGAAAAGCTTAAGGGTGAGGGTATTTGATGACACTTGATTTTTCGTTTTCATCACTCTCGTTTAAGAGACATTTCATGCATATTCGTATTGTTTTTGGTAGAATTTTAGGATGTTTCGTGCATTTCTAACATCTATCTCGATTTAGTGCCTCGGACCCGTTCGGGAGTCCATTTGATGTTGTTTTGTAGTGTTTTTTATCAATTTCAGGAACACGGCAACATCGAGACATAATTTGAAGCTGTATGATGTGCAAGGAGGAGCTAGATGCATCAAAAATGGAGAAAATCACTGAATCGGCGTTGAAGACCAAAAATACGCCTAACCTATACCAAAAGTGTGCAGCGCACTTCAGGTCTGATAGGGCGCACTTTCGGTCCAAAATAGAATGTTAGGTCTCTGAGATTTATACAAAAAATGAGCCTTAAATATACCAAAAGTACGTTGCACACTTTTGGTATATATATGACACAGTTTTGGTATCTAGCAGGCAAAAGGAAATGCATCTATAAAAGCCTAAGTCAATCCCATTCTGAGACATGATTTCTTTGGGACGAAATTTAGAGATTCGAGATCAACGAAAAGGTGACTTCAAGGAACTCGAGATCGGCGAAATAATCAGGACGGCGAATGAAGTTCTCGAGAAGATCGACAAAATTACGTTTTTCATAATTCTTTGCGTAAACCTACAATCAATGTCTTCCTCTTCTGATTTTGATTTGTCTCTCCAGATTTTGAGCAGCTAAACTTATCTTGTTTGGAATAGATGAACCCTAGGTTAATTCCTATGAACAAATGATTTGATACATTTGACGATTTATGCGAGATGGATGGATTTTATTGCATATTTGATTTCGTTTTCAATTTTTTCTTGCTTGATCAACTTGAATTAAATCTCGGTTAGATGTGCTTAGACTCGTGAGAGCTTGCATATCTAGAATGCCAAAATCAAATAACTAGGTTACACGTTAACCCTCATCCAGAAGCGAATGAACTAGTCTATCGTGTGAGCAGTTCTAAATCGATAAATCACCTAGCGGGTTAGTTAGCACAAACAGTTAATTAGCAGATATGTTCAGTAGATATTTAGACCGAGCAACCTCAATGCTAGCACATCAACTAGCAAATGGAGATGCCACAACAAATGAGGAAATCTTCCAGATAATGATGATCATGCAGGCGCAGTTGGCTAACCAAAGTCTTGTTTTAAAGGGACAACAAGAAACAATTAAAACATAGAAGAATCTTACACATCCTTGGCATATATAGTCGAGCAGAGGCCTATTGAACAGCTCCTGGGGAACAAATAACAAAACTCCAACAACAGACAACATCTATGAGCAAAAGGACATATGGATGTGAAGTCAATTGCATTAAGGACCGGAAAGACAATTCAAGGAAATCCCAAATCTATTAAAGAGTTAGAGATGGTGCCAGATGATATTGCCATTGACATTCTAGAGGAGGAAAAGGAGACACCAGTGGCAATTACCACCCCTTCTCCTAAAGCTCGAAAGTCCGCAAACACAAATTTTATGCACACTCTAGAGCAAACTAAGAAGCGTGCTAAGATTCCATATCCATTAGCAGTCAAGAAGAAGGGGCTATCAAAGGAGTTTGAAAGATTTTTTGAAATCATAACGAAGCAAGAGGTTACACTAACCTTCCTAGAGGCTTTCACAAAGATTCCAACATATGCCAAGTTCTTGAAAGATGTGCTCAACAAAAAGATCAATCTCAGTGCTGCAACAAAGGTCTCCCTATATGAAGAAGGCACAACATCCAAATCGGACCGACAAAGCGAATAGACCTAGGGAGCTTTACTTTACCTTGCACCATTAAGAATATTAAAGTTGGTACAATTCTTGCTAATCTAGGTGCTAGTATAAATGTGATGCCACATAGTTTGTTTGAGAAACTAGAAATAGGTGAAATTAGACCGACTTAGATGATTCTTCAACTTGATGATAGATATATGGTGAAACCTAGGGGAGTCATAGAGTATGTGCCAATTCGTGTACGACTATTTGAATTTCCAACTGATTTTGTTGTGCTAGATACCCGTGAACATTACTGCAGTATTTTGTTAGGACGTCCTTTCTTAGCTACTATTGAAGTTGTGATTGATGTTTGTAAAGGGTGTTTAACATTGAAAGTAGGAAAGGATGAGGTCACATTTTGTTTGAAAGATGGCATGAAATACTCTAAAGCACAAAAATGATGGTTTCTCTGACAACTATCACGATGCCTCTGAAATGTTTGAATGATCCCATATGCTTGTTGGAGATATCTGTACTGTCACATGTGTTTATGGTGATTGGATGAACGAAATGGAGTAGAGGGTGCAAGAAAAAGTCCTTGAACAACTCAAGGCCTATACTGGCGCACCACCGGTGTTGGAGCTTCCAAAGATCGCAAAGATAGCTACATCTTATGAAGAACCACCGGAGTTGGAGCCGAAGCTACTGCCAGTGCATCTTGAGTATGCATTTCTTATAGAGGAGTCAAAATTACCAGTCATTGTTAGCTCAACGCTTGAACCTCAACAAAAGGAGCAGCTTCTCGCCCTCTTGAAGAAGCATGAACAAGCCATAGCGTGGAAGCTTGTTGACATTAAGGGAATCAGTCCCTCATTCTACACTCATAAGATCTGCTTGGAAGCCAATGTCAAATTGGTAGCACAACCACAATGCCGACTGAAGCCGACCATGAACGAAGTCGTGAAGAAGGAGTCACTCAAACCCCTAGATGCAGGTATCATTTATTTGATTTCTGACAATCAGTGGATTAGTCCTACACAGGTTGAACCAAAGAAGGACGGATTCACGGTTGTGCCAAACAACAAGGGAAAACTCATCCCTACTCGGATAATCACTGGATGAATAGCATGCATCGATTACATGCGCCTCAACCATGCAACCAAGAAAGACCATTTTCCACTGTTGTTCATTGATTAGATGCTGGAACGCCTTGCTGGTCATGAGTTTTACTGCTTCCTATATGGGATGTTTGGGTGCTTCCAGAGCCCAATCAAGCTAGAGGACCAAGTGAAAACTACCTTCAAATGTCCCTTTGACACATTTTCCTACAGGTGTGTTCCCTTCAGTTTATGCAATGCACCCGCTACGTTTCCAAGGTGTATGACAACAATCTTTGGGCACTTACTAGAAGATGTTGTCGAGGTCTTTATGGATAACTTCTCTGTGTATGGAGTTTTGTTCTTAAGATATCTATCCAACTAGGAGAAGGTGCTAGCAAGGTGTGAGGAAACCTACTTAGCTCTAAGTTGGGAGAAGTGCCACTTCATGGTGGAAAGGGGGATTGTGCTAGTCCATAGGGTCTCCAAAGGAGGTATCATGGTGGATCGAGCTAAAATTTTTCATAGCTTATTAGGACATGATGGGGTCTATCATCAATTTATTAAGGATTTCTCTAAGATTACATTGCATATGACTAGGTTGATAGAGAAAAATGTGCCATTTATTATGATAAATGTCTGCAGGCACTCGAATCACTCAAGAAGCAGCTGACCACTGCACCGATACTGATCTCCCCAGATTAGGGAGCCTCTTTTGAACTATTGTGTGATGCTATTGATTTTTCAGCTGGATCAGTGTTAGGACAGAGGAGAGAAAACAGATTCCATCCAATATACTTTGATAGCAGGACGCTTAATGATGCGCAAAAGAACTACACAACTACGGAGAAGGAGCTCTTGGCGATTGTCTTTGCATTCGACAAGTTCAAGTCCTATCTAGTATTATCTCATACTATGTTTTTCATTGACAACTCTACTCTTATGTATCTTCTAGCTAAACAGGATGCAAAACCGAGATTAATTTGATGGGTCATACTCCTTCAAGAGTTTGACATGTCTATTAAAGACAAGTCAGGTGCAAAACACATTGCTGCATACCATCGGCTGCTCCTCAAAGGGCCTCCTACGGGTCGATTTGCTGAAACAGAGATCAATGAGCTCTTTCCGAACGAAAAATTGTTCCTCTTAGAAAAAGTAGTGGAACTCTCAGAGCATCACCCTAACAGATGCCCATGGTATGCTGAGATAGCTAACTTCCTCGTTGCCGAGAAATTTCCAAAGGATTACACTCATCAGCAGCGGAGGAAATTGATTTTTGATGTTAAGTAGCACATCTTGGATGATCCCTACCTCTTCCATTCAAGATCCAATGGAGTGATTAGACAATGTGTCACCGTGCATGAGTCACTCAAAATCATGCTTTGATGCCACACCAGTCTCTGTCAGAGATATCATAGTGAAAACCACATAGCTAGGAAGATTTTGGATGTGGGGTTCTATGGGAGGACAATCTGGAAGGATTGTGTCCATTAGGTGAAGAACTGAAATCCATGCAAACGTTCAGGTAACATTTCAAATAGAAAAGAAATGCCAATGACTATATCCATGCCTGTAAAAATCTTTGATGTGTGAGGGATTGATTTTATGGGCCATTTCCCACAGTCCCATGGTAATAAGTACATTCTTGTTGTTGTGGATTATGTTTCAAAGTAGGCAAAGGCGCAAGCGCTACTTACTAATGATGCTAGGACAGTGGGCAAGTTTATCACCCCGCCTTTTATGTGTTTTGATGATCCTAATGCTATCATTAGCGATACGGGCACTCAGGGTAAATTAGATCAAGTTTACAAAAAATGTTGTGTAACTCATCATTTGACCACCACTTACCATCCATAGGCAAGCAATTAAATGGAGGTGAAAATCGTGAACTCAAGCGGATTCTTGAGAGGACAGATGACCAGTCTCACAAGGATTGGTCGATTCGTCTCGATGATGCTCTATGGGCTTATCGAACCGACATCAAGACTTCTATCGGCACTTCATCGTATCGACTGAAGGGGTTGTGAGCTCCAGTTTGTGCCTTTAAGTGGAAATCGCTTCTTGGTCTCCACTGCTTGAGGAGGGGAGAGGTAGTATGGTGTGTCAACACTGGTATCCTCAACTATCCCTGATTTGATAGTGTACCTTGAGAAGTACTCTAGGGAAGGCAGGTTTGATCCCAAGATGGTGTCCTCTCGAATCATCTATGTGAAGCACTCATTATCAGTTTCCTGACATAAGTACTTCATAACTAAACAAGAATCACGAAGAGTCTCGGTTTCTCTTGGTGGGACCACAATAGGAGGGGGATGCCAAATGATGGAATTCTCAATGATAGCTTGAATGTCAAAATGGAGAGGCTCTTCATCTTCCCACACCTCTTCCACAAACTCTTCATCATCTTCTTTTTCAAATGTTTCTAACTCCTCATCATGGAAAATTAGGTTGTCCTCTAAGAAGGGTACTTCCTCCCTTTCAAACTCTTCTAACTTGCCATCCTGGACAGCTAGATTATCTTTAAAGAAAGATAACTCTTCCACCACTACTTCAGCTGATATTTCCATATCATATTCATCTTCATTCACAACCTCTTCTTGTGGTTGAGGCTGAGAACATCATTCTTTAAACTGATCTATCATTGTTGAGAGTTCGTTTAGTTGTATCATATTCATGTACTGACTGGAAATGACTTTCTCCAAAAGCTCATATATGTATGGGGACACAAGATGCGGAGGTTGATATGATTCAAGCCATGAATATTGATTTTCAAAGTCTGTACCGTCTTCATGGTAGCTTTGGTGGTAGAAAGTTGGTGATGAGTCTTGGAAAAAAGATGGTGGTGATTGGTCTTGATTCCAATAGGAATCTGATTCCTCTCCAAAGTTGTTCCATTGTTGTTGTCCTCCTCCATAGTTAGGCTGGCAGTAGCTTGGTGAACCTTGGTTCTCATAATATTGGTTGGGTGGAAAACCCCAATCTTCGTTGTAGTTATCTTCCGCATAGGAACCTTGCCACTGTCCTCCCCAACTATAATCCTGCATAATGGAACTCAAAAGAAACAACCCCGATAAACCACATGGGAGGAAATAGATATGATAAGATGAATGAAGGAATAGCTAACAATCAAAATTTTCCTAAAAATAGAAAAGGTCCCCGACAACGGCGCCAATTTGATGAATGGATTTTACCCCGCTTTCAAATACCCACTAGATTGCTCTAGTGGGATCGTAATCTTCCCTAGGGTCTTTCTATTCTTATTACTCAAGTTGATTTGCTAACTAGACCAAGTGACTGTGTAATGATTGTTGGTTTGATTATTTCGGTATCCAATTATGAACTAATGACTGAAATAAAAAATCAAAATACAAGGAATCGAGTTTCAAAGATAAGATGAAGGTTGCTCGGATTCAAATCCACTAAAGCTAGCAATGCATGGATGACTGACAAGTTATCTCGATTATTCAGGTTATAATGGCTTGGTAATTTCTTAATGTAGTCTTAGATCACTCTCGCGCCTCTAAGGATCTATTTCGTCTAACCCTAGACTCCTCTCTCGAGCTAATCTACACCTAAACAAAATGCATTAATAGTGTTCGAAAAAATGCCACAACGATGAACGTGCAAAAAGCCTAAACGATTCGCTCCTCTCTCGAGCTAACGAATAATCTAGGGTTCTTCCTAAGCGACCTATCAACCTATGTTCCTCTCGGACCCACAAATCTATGTCGATGACTCAATCGAGATGATCAGACAAGAATAAATCTAAACTTAGGGTTTAGGAAGAACGCATCATAAGTCAGAATAAACCTCGATAACAAATCAAATCATCCATACAAAACCTTAGCTAAAGCTTCATCTCGTCCGAACAACACAGAAAGTTTAGCTACTCATGGTTCCGGAAAATAAATCACAAGAGAAGAGAAGAAAAACCGGAAAAGACGACATGTTCTTCATGGAAATCCCAATCTTCGACTTGATGATTTGCCCTTCGCCAGTCGTGGTTGATCCTCTCGCTTCAATCGTCTCTTTGGAACTCTTGCTCTCTCCAAGAGCTCGAAAATATGTGTATATTGAAGTATATCTTATCCACAGGGGTGTCGGGGGGTATTTATAGGCTTCTGGACCAAGTTGGAGAAGGAAAAGGACATGAAAACCCGTCTAGGGGTGGGACACGGCGTGTTCCTGGCCGTGTTCGGCCCCTGTAACTTTCTCGGGAAATTTCAGCGGAGGAACACGCCGTGTTCCTTCATTATACGGAATTTGACCATAGTATTATCATCAAAGGTTTAGACAATCGAATTATCTTTCCAACGCCGCTGACCTTGCATCAATTGGACTTTGGAGCGATGAGTTATGCTCAAAATACTAAACAGTGACGCTTTCTTCCAAAGTCGAACGCTTTGAGTTGTTCCGACCTCCCCATCATGTCTTGGTTTATCTCCAAACGTCATATGACACCTGAAATATACCAAAAAAATACCAAACACCATAATACGGCCCCGAGGGGCAAGAGAACCAAACATGTACTCAAAACCCAAATTTGAATACATTTCGACACACAAATATATAGTTTCTAACGAAAAAAGGTGTGTCGAAAATACATCACATCAACTGTCTTTTTCAAAAATTTCACAACATATCTATCTGATCCTAGAAGGCTGATAGAGGTGTTGTTTCTGAGACACCTGATCAGTGCTCCATGCATTAAGGTAGACCCGAGGAAGGTGGAGGCGATTGTGAACTGGTCACCGCCCATGAGTGTGACCGAAGTGAGGAATTTTTCGGGCATGGCAGGGTACTACCAGAAGTTTGTACGAGGGTTTCTCTAAGATAGCAAGACAACTTCACAAGCTGACTGTGACACTTTGATTTCGGGTTGATTATGATTTCGGTGAGTCTGTGAGAATCATTGTCAGACTATCCATCATGGGCGTGACGCACAGTCTGTCAAAAACGATATCATCAGGTAGATTACGGCGGTGTTCAGTGATAGTCAATCCTATGATTGTTTGGATTTGGGGTTTTTGGATTTCAATCCTATGATTGTTTCCTCCGGGTTATACGGATCAGGCAAACGAACTCTAGGGAGAGGTCTTCAAATCAGACTCTTTCGAGGAAAGCTTTCAGAGGTAGGGGTCAGGATTAATTTTATGCTTTATGCAAAGAATTGTGATTAGTTTTCAGGAATCCTTGTTGGATTTTAAAGACTATACACTAACGTGTGATCTACTATACATATAGTTGTGTTTTGCAGTTTAGAGTTTCAGACTGTGTAGTAGCGTGTGATCTACTGCACAGACAATTGTTCATGATTCGAGCATAAGCTCACAACGAGGAACTGTGCATTTTCACAGTTCATGTTTTAGGATTAAGAATCATGACTAGATAGACTATCTCACGATATACGTTGGTCACCCACCCCGTGCACTGCGCGATCCCCCATGTTACATTCAATTTCAGGCAGAAACGTGACGAATATGTCTTCAGTTGCTGCTCTCACAGTATTTCATGGTGGTTTAATGATCTGACCCACCATGAGATTATAGCTAGGGTTGGCTAACGTTAGGATGATTCCTAGATGACCATAGGGTCACATTACTAGATACTAGTTCAATTCTTCATGTTCAGTCTCAGTTACTCAGTGCTTATCGCTGACCCCGTTACAATTCTTCATGCATGACCAACATTGGGACTTCAGGATCCAATGCCGCCTAAGAAGGGAGCACAAGCAGCGACACCACCTCGCAGTGACTCTGGGAGTCGCAGAGAGAGGTACCATGGAGGACCTCAACTATCTCTATTAGTGTTTTTTTATGGTTTTCAGTTGTTTGTCAAACATATTTTACTATGGTTGTTTTCCCCAAATTGGGATGTTTTCAGTTATGTTAGTTGTTGATTTTGATCCTTGTCGCTCTTTTTATTTCCAATGTCATTTTTCTTACGTATTAAAGATTTTCATTTCAGTTACTGTGTTGAGTGAACCCGTGAGCAATGCATGAATTGAACCGTGTATCAGAGCCTAGTTATTGTCTACTATGTGATCAAGATTATTGGTACCGATGCATCATGAAACTTAAAGTGGCTAGTGATTTTGGGAGCTCAGTACTGAATAACATGAGGAGATATTAATGAATTTAGGCGTCTGTAAATTATGTGTTTTCTCTATAATATCAAAATGTAGAGTCAGCTTGTTAGCAGTACACTGGTTGAGAGAGTTGACTAATGCGTTCAGGTATCTGAAACCTACACCAGAGCAAAAACTGTTATATGTCGCTTACCTGCTGAGAGGTACAACAAAGGCGTGGTGGGATAGAGGTCAAGGGAGACTTTCTCAGTCAAGATTGGGAGGAGTTCCTAACCTTGTACAAGAATGAGTTCATGCCAGAGCAGTGGTAGAAGAACAAGAGGGCTGGGTTCAATCAACCTCAGGCAGGGTGTGATGAAGGTGGTAGATTACCATAGTGCCTTCATCAATTTAAGCAGGTGGTAGAAGGGCCCACCTAAGCAGAAGATGGACGACAGGAAGCTAATGTTTCTGAATGGGCTGAGGGGTCACGTTCAGATTTGTGTCACCAGTAGTGATATGGTGACCTTGGCAGACATTAAGGCAACAACCCTGAGAGTTGAGCACCTCAAGGGTGTGAGGAAGGAAGAGCGTCAAGCTTGGCAGGAGGAAAAGAAGATGAAGGCAGTGTCAGGTGGGACGCAGTAGATGCTCACATCCCAGACGAGGAGAGACATGCCATGCAGTATTCCTACATCTCAGACTCAATTCTCTACTTCTGTCACCCTATCATTGCAGCAGAAGTAGTCCACTACCAGATATAATCGTCCAATTTTCCGGAGTGTGGGATGTGGCACTGGGGAGCGTGCCTGAGGAAAGCATGAGTCTTTTTTTGGTGTGAGCAACCAGGTCACTACACTCGGGAGTGCATAGTACTGACTAAGCCTGCAACATTATAGGCGACCTTGTTTAGAGAGGAGCTCTGTCTAGGAGCAGGGCTAGAGGTGGAGGCTCTAAGGCTCCACTGATAGGAGCCAATGCAGTAACTATGGGATAGGGCACGCCATAGAGAGGGAATGCAGAGGCTCATAGCATGGTATATGCCATTATGGTTGAGGCAGAGGTAGCACCGGATACCATCACGGGTACGGTTGTCCTTTTTTGGTTGTCCTTTTCATGCACTGTTTGATACGGGTGCCTCGCATTCTTTTATCTCTGTTGTTGTCATTCAACTTTTACCAGTATTGCCTACTAGGATGAGTTGGCCTTTTACAGTAAGTACCCTAGTTGGGAAGACTCTACTGGTAGAGTCTTGGGTTGAAGGAGCAGTTTTGCTCCTTATGGATAGGGAGTTCATGACGAACCTCATTGTTCTTCCTTTTGATGAGTTTGATGTGATTTTGAGGATGGATTGGTTGGGGTCATGGAGCATTTATAGATTGTAAGAAGAAGACAATCAGATTCTCGTTACCAGATTAGGAGGATGCAGTCACCATAGGGATTGAGCAAAGAAATGCGGCACATGTAACTATTCATTTCTGCTCTAAATGCAGAGAAATTGATCAAGGGTGGGTGTGTTGGTTTCTAGCTCATCTCACCCTTGATGTAGAGGGACAGATTGGGGATGTACCATTAGTTCAGGAGTTTCCAAATGTTCTCCTAGAGGACCTACAAGAGGTACTGTTTGAGAGGGAGGTGGCTTTCGATATAGAGCTGGTGCCAAGCACAACACCTATATCCATAGCACCCTGTCGTATAACACCAGTAGAGTTGAAGGAGGTCAAGGAACAGTTGTTGGAGTTGTTAGAGAAGGGTTTCATCCGCCCAAGTGTGTCACCCTAGGGTGCACCGGTGCTTTTTGTGAAGAAGAAGGATGGGTATGTGTGAATGTGCATAGATTACATGAGACTGAATAAGGTAACAGTGAAGAACAGGTACCCTCTTCTGTGCATAGATGACCTATTTGATCAACTTCAGGGAGCCGCAAAGATTCTAAGATCGATGTGAGGTTGGGGTATCACTAGTTCATGGTTGCAGAGGAAGCTGTTCTTTAGACGGCGTTCCGAACCAGATACGGTCACTATGAATTCCTAGTGATGCCTTTTGGTTTGACCCCTGCAGCTTTCATGGTGATGATGAACAAGGTATTACATGGATATTTGGACATGTTTGTCATAGTCTTCATTTATGACATCTTGGTCTACTCCAAGACCGATGAAGAGCATGCAGCGGGTAGTGTTGGCTACTCTGAGGAGGGAACAGTTGTATGCTAAGTTCTCTAAGTGCGAATTTTGGCTGTGGGAGGTACTCTTCTTATGAAATTTGATCAGTCGCCGAGGCATTGACGTAGACCCAAAGAAGGTGGAGGTGATAGTATTTTGGTCCCTGCCTAGCAGTGTGATAGAGGTGAGATGCTTCCTAAGCATGGTAGGGTACTACAGGAAGTTTATAGAGGGGTTCTCTAAGATAGCAAAACTAGTCCACACGTTGACCAGGAAGAACACGCCTTTTATTTGGAGTAAAGCCTGTCATGAGAGCTTGGAGGAACTAAAAAGGAGGATCACCCCCACGTCAGTACTCACTTTGCCAGTGACTGGTGGTGAGTATGTAGTTTCCAATGATGCTTCGTACTCAAGATTAGGCTGCATTCTGATGCAGAACGACAGATTGGTTGCTTATGCATCATGCCAGTTGAAAGTGCATAAAGTGAACTACCTAGTTCATGATTTGGAGCTAGCAACAGAGGTTTTCACATTGAAACTCTGTAGGCATTATTTGTATGGCGAGACTTTCAGGATCAAGACTGATCACAAGAGTCTCAAGTACTTGATGGAGCTGAAGGAGTTGAACATCACGTAGAGGCGCTTAGACCTGCTGAAGGACTATGACTGCGTGATAGACTATCACACAAGAAAGGCCAATATAATGGCTGATGCTTTGAGCAAGAAGGAGAGTTTGACCCAGATGGTTGAGTAGAGGAGCATGGGTACAACGTTGGAGGTAGATCCAGTCAAGGGGTTACTGGCTAGATTAGTAGTTTGAAACTTGTTGTTGGATCGAATTGAAGAGGCTCAGGCAAAAAATAACTTGGTAGTGGAAGCTCAACAATGGGTGACGGCTGATAAGTTTACACCCTACACTTGGAAGAATGGCTTGATGCTCTTCCAAGAAATAGTGTATGTACCTTCGGGGTTGAGGCTGAGAGAGGATATTTTGGATGAGGGCACATTTGTTCACTCATGTAATGCACCCAGGTGAGACAAAGATGTACAAAACACTTTGTCCTCATTATTGGTGGCCTGGTCTGAAGAAGCAGATGATTCAGCTTGAGGCTAGTTGCTTTGTGTGCTAGAAAGCGAAGTTCAATCATAGGGCATCACGAGGATTGCTTCATCCTCCTCTTATACCGATTTGGAAGTTTGAGGACATCGATATGGACTTCGTCAGTGGTTTTCCCTTGGTCGATGGGAAGGATTTAATGTGGATTATAGTAGACCGGTTGACCAAGGTGGCACATTTCATACCCATTCGGTTCAAGACGAATGTGGAGGAGTTGGCAAGTTTGTATGTAGAGAATATTGTGAGGTTTCATGGTGTGCCCAGGACGATCGTATCGGATCGGGACCCCAGTTTCACCTCCCACTTCTGGAAGGGTTTGCATGCTGCCATGGGGACCAAGCTGAAGTTCTCTACAGCTTACCATCCTCAGACAGATGGTTAGTTACAGCGGAATGTCTTAATCTTGGAGGAGATGTTACGCTCATGTGTGTTGGAGTTTAATGAACCTTAATTGAAGGTTCTACCAATGGTAGAGTTCGCTTATAATAACTCGTATCATCACAAGATAGGGGTAGCTCCTTTCGAGGCACTGGATGGTAGGAAGTGTAAGACCCCTCTGTTTTGGGATAGGGAGGAAGAAAGGTTGTTAACTCAGAATGACAGCCTCACGAGTTAGAGTGAGTCGAGCTCAAATGGGAGTAGCTCAGAATCAACAAAAGCAGTATGCTTATGGGAAGGCCAGAGAGGTTAGTTTTAAGGAATGGGATAAGGTTTTCCTTGGAAGGAAGTGATACAGTTTGGCTGGAAGGGGAAGTTGGTTCCCCCGATTCATTGGTACATACGATATCATTTGGAGGATAGGACCACTGGCTTATGAGCTAGACTTACCAGCAAAGTTGGACCGGATACATAATGTATTCTGTGTGAGTGTGATTCGTCCCTATATTGGAGACGAACCAGGTGATTTAGCCAGATGAGATTAAGTTGGAGAGAGACTTGACTTTTGTGGAGCAACAAACCCATATTTTGGACAGAAAGGTCTATTAGTTGAGAAGCAAGGAAACGCCTATGCTTAAGGTGATTTAGCAAAATTAGAATGTCGAGGCAGCGACATGGGCGACCGAGGCTAGCATTAAAGCATGCTATCTAGAGCTCGTGGAGGACTACCTAGTAGGTAATCCCTTTCTACCATGTTAAGCTTTTCACATTCAGGTTTCGATGCGAAACCTTTTGTAGGAGGGGAGAGTTGTGACACCCCGATTTTCAGTTGATGTCTAATTCTGGGTTAATTATGGTTTCTGTGAGTCTGTGAGAATCACTGTTAGACAGTCCATCATGAGCGTGACGGAAAGTCTGTCACGAGCATGATCATCAGCTAGATCACGGTCGTGGTCAGTGAGAGTCACGATTGTGGAAGCAAGAGGATCACGGTCGTGACCATTAGTAGGTCACGAACGTGGTTTCCATGTCACCATGGACGTGGTGGATAGCTTATAAAGCAGAGTCACGATTCTAGAATTACAGAAACCTAAATCTTATTCCTTGAATATTTTGACCAGCGGAAATTGTTCTAGGAAGAGAAAAGGAACTTGTCGATCGATCCTAGACCAGTAGGATAGGCTTAGAGATCCTCGAGGAAACTTTAGAAGGTAATCTACCTTCTTCCTCCTTTCTCAATCCTTTGCTTTGAATTCCACGTAGGAAAATCCTGACATGTTTGGATTTGGGGTTTTGGGATTTCAATCCTATGATAGTTTCATTCAGGTTATACGGATAAGGCAAACGAACTCTAGGGAGACGGCTTCAGATCAAACTCTTAAGAGGAAAGCTTTCAGAGGTAGGGGTTAGGATTACTTTTCTGCTTTATGTAGAATTGTTGTAAGGAATTTTTGTTTGATTTTTAGGACTATACAGTAGCGTGCGATCTACTGTACAGATAGTTATGTTTTGCAGTTTAGTGTGTCAGGCTATGCAATAGCGTATGATCTACTACACAGAGAATTGTTCATGATTCGAGAATAAGCTCATAGCGAGGAACTGTGCACGTTCACAGTTCATATATTTGGATTAAGAATCAGGACTAGATAGACTAGCTCATGATATACGTCGGTCACCCACCTCATGGATTGCACGAACCCCCCAGGTTACATTCAGTTTCAGGCAGGACGTGACGAGTATGTCTTCAGTTGTTGCTCTCACGGTATTTCAGGGTGGTTTCATGGTCTGATCCACCATGAGGTCGTCCGCTCATAGCTAGGGTTGGCTAATGTTAGGATGATGCCTACAGGACCACAGGGTTACATTACTAGATAGTAGTTCAATTCTTCATGTTCAGGTTCCAATGCTTATCACTGACCCCGTTACATTTCTTCATGCATGACCAACCTTGGGACTACAGGATCCAATACCTCCTAAGAAGGGAGCACAAGCAGCGACACCACCTCGATGTGACTGCGGAATCGCAGAGAGAGGTACCATGGAGGACCTCAGCCATCTCTATCACTGTTTTTCATGGTTTTCAGACAGTCTTTCATGTTTTTAGTTGTTTGTCAAACTTATTTTACTATGGTTGTTTTCCCTAGTTTGGGATGTTTTTAGTGATGTTAGTTGTTGATTTTGATCCTTGACGCTCTTATTATTTCTGATGTCATTTTTCTGATGTATTAAGGATTTTTAGTTTAGTTAATGTATGTTAGTTATCATGATTTATGTGTTGAGTGAACCCGTGAGGAATGCATGGATCGAACCATGCAGTTCAATCGAGTCATCTAGGGGCGGGTTCTAGACTAACCATGAAGGATATACTTTTTATTTGTACTAAGGCTTGTCACGAGAGTTTCGAGGAGCTGAAGAATAGGATAACCACTGCACCAATACTCACCTTGCCGGTTGCTGGGGGTGAGTATGTGATCTACAGTGATGCCTCATATTTACAGTTGGGTTGTGTTCTGATGCAGGATGGCAGAATGGTGGCTTATGCATCTCGCCAGCTGAAGGTTCATTACCTAGTTTATGATTTAGAGCTGGCAGCAGTGGTCTTCCCACCGAAACTGTGGAGACATTACTTATATGGTGAGACTTTTAGGATCAAGACTGATTACAAGAGTCTCAAATACTTGATAGAGCATAAGATGTTGAACATCAGGAAGGGAAGGCCAATGTAGAGTTTCTCAAGGATTATGACTGTGTGATAGACTATCACCAAGGGAAGGCCAATGTAGTGGTTGATGCCTTAAGCATGAAGGAGAGGTTGACCGAGCTAGTTGAGATGAGAAGCATGGACACAAAGTTGGAAGTCGATCCAGTCAGGGGGTTACAGGCAAGACTGGTAATGCGGCCTTTATTGCTGGATCGGATTTCCGAGGCCCAAGCGACAGATGAGTTGGTCTTGGAGGCTCAACATTTGGTGTCAGTAGGCAAAGCTACTCCCTAAACTAGGGAGGAAGGCATAATGTTTTCGATGAAAGGGTGTACGTACCTTCTGGGTCCAAGCTGATGGAGGATATTTTGGATGAGTCGCATTCATCCGCTTATGCTATGCACCCAGGTGAGATGAATATGTACAGAATACTCCATCCTCACTACTAGTGGTCGAGCATGAAGAAACAGGTGATACATCACGTGGCTAGTTGTGTGGTGTGCTAGAAGGGTTGCTTCATGCCCTACCAATACCGGTGTGGATGTTCAAGGATATCACTATGGACTTCATCAGTGGTTTTCCTTTGGTTAATGGGAAAGATGCAGTTTGGGTTATAGTGGACCGGTTGAATAAGGTGGCTCATTTCGTACCCATTTGGTTTAAGCCGGATGTGGAGGAGTTAACAGGTTTGTATGTATAGCACATTATGAGGTTGCACAGAGTGCGTAGGAAGATAGTATCGGACCGGGACCCCAGTTTCACCTCACATTTCTGGAAGTACTTACATGCAGCCTCGGTGATGATGCTGAATTTCTATACAGCTTATCACTTGCAGACAGATGGTCAGTCAGAGCGGACCATTTTAACCTTAGAGGAGCTACTTCGCTCATGTGTACTGGAATTTGTTGAACCTTGGTTGAAGGTCTTACCGATGGTGGAGTTTGCCTATAATAACTCCTATCATCACAGCATCTGGGTAGCTCCATTTGAGGCCATGTACGGTAGGAAATGCATGACCCCTCTTTTCTGGGATGGGGAGGGAGAGAAGTTATTAACTGGACTTCAGATGGTTTGGGAGACGGCCTCTCGAGTTTAAGTGATTCAAGTACACCTGGGTGTGGCTCAGAATCGATAGAAGTAGTATGCAGGCAAGAAGGCTCAAGAGGTTAGCTTTAAGGAAGGGAATATGGTCTTCCTTCGGGTATCACCATGGAAAAGAGTGATGCAGCTTGGTAGGAAGGGGAAGTTGGCTCCTCGGTTCATTGGTCGTTACGATATCATTCGGAGGTTAGCATCAGTGGTTACGAGCTGGCTTTAACTACTGAGTTTGATCAAATACATAATTTATTCCCTGTCAGTGTGCTTCAAGGTTACATCAGTAGGTCGAATTAGGTGATCCAACCATATGAGATTCTTTTCGAGAGAGATCTAACCTTGGTAAAGCAACCAACTCAGATTGTGGTCAGGAAGGCCTGCAAGATTAGGAGCAAAGAGACGCCTATGCTGAAGGTGATCTGGCAAAATCAAGATGTCGAAGTTTCAACATGAGAAACTGAGGATAGCATGAAGGAGCACTACCCGGAGCTCATGGAGGATTACCTAGCAGGTAATTTTCTTTTCCCTTGTTAAGCTTTCACATTTAGGTTTTGTGACAAAACCTTTTACAGGAGGGGAGAGTTGTAACACCTCGATTTCAGGTTGATAATTGATTCTGAGTTTTAATCTGAGTCTTGTGAGTTCTGGAAATTGGCTGATGAATGGACAGTCACGGGCGTGACTATCAGTCTGTCACGCGTGGTTGTTAGCAAGATCACGACCGTGATCAACATCAGTCAAGGTCGTGACCAGCTGGAGATCACGACCGTGACCGTCAGTAGGTCAAGGGCGTGACTGCTGATAGCATAATTATTCATTTCCGAATTGACCCCATCCTGACTATTTTTCTTACCTAGTTTGACCAACCTTTGACCCTCCTTTGTAATTGGTTGGAAGAAAGAAGGGTTTCTTATTGTGTTTTCTCAAACAGAGCATTTTGGTCTGTTCGGCTTGCTTTCTTAGTGTTTCATTGAGCTTGCAGGTATCCGATGGATAACGGACGGTAAGAGGATTCCATCGAGACCAACCTAAGCTCAAATGGAGGTCAGACGAGGGAGATATGTGCGATCAAAGAACAAAGTCCCATGCTGGAAATGAGGCCACACGACATGTGGAGCTCGTGTGAGTCCACACCGCGTGTGGACCCTGCAGACATGCCCATATAAGGCATTTTTGGAGAAGAGAGGAGACATAATTCTAATAGCAATCATAAAAATTATACAGATACGATTTCCCCCTCTTCTCTCACTATATTTAGAGCCTTAGATGAGTAAATTGAGAAGCAATTAATGGCCTTGGAGCTAGCTCGGATTGAGTGGGGCTTGGAGTCAAGATTGAGGATCAAGGAAGCATCACCTTCAAGCCTTCTACCTATATGTCAAGAATGGTGTTTGTAACCTCTCTTTCTCCTTTGAGTTTTGCCATGATAGGCTAGGTTGTGTTGTTGCTAGACTATAGATGATGTTGTTGCATGGATGATCCTCTCATGATGAGGGTTTGGATACACTTGGGTGTTGATATGATAATGATGTGCTTGGATTATGGTATTTGAAACCTAATTTGTGCTATGGCTTGAATTAGGTCAAATCAATACTCTCATTTGCATGACTTTGCTTAGGATTGTGTTAGTTGTTAATTCAAGATTGAAGTAAAGTGTGTGTAGACCAAACCACACCCCAATTCAACCTTTAATGTGAGGATCCCCTTAATGACATTTCATCGAACACTTAGGCGCATTTGAGTAATCATTTAGGTAGTGACAACTTCAGTGATTGGGATGTTTGGGGTGTCATAAGGTGACTAGCACCCCTTGCTTGGTGTTTGTGATGCCATTAAGTCTTTCTTAGCACCTAGGCATTTTGTCGAACACCTTGTGTTCACTACCAATTGGCTTGATCACTTGCCAAGTGGTAGTGGTAGTCCATTACAAGACCTTGTCTTGGACTCCTACGAATGCCTAGAGGAGAATCAATGTCATAGTCGGTTTCCGTTGTGTCCAACTCTTCTTGTGGTTGGTATTTGAGCATCAACCAGTCTCAAAACCTAGCAACGTCTCATTTCAATTGTCAACCATTGCTTTCCTTTTGCTCATCTAGTTAGTTAAGGTAGTTTGTAGTTTCTTTGTAGTTTCTTTGTTGTCATAGTTTATCTCCTTCTTTGAGGAACTAGACCGTGAAACCTAGGTTGATTAAAGTCTAACGAAGGGACCTCGAGTGCAAAATGACCCCGATACTTCTCAGGATTCATTTGGTTGTTGGGACCCAAAATCTGCTTCGACTAGTTGCCAAGTAGTCATGGGGGTGGCGGCAAGTCGACCACGGGATTGGTGGACTTATTATAAAAGCAGAGTCGCGACCTTCTAACTTAGAATTTCAGAAACCCCAACTCATAACTCTCTCTGACGGACGGCGATTGATTTCAGGAGGAGGAGAAGCCAAGTTGATCGATTCCAGATCAGTAGTAGAGGTTTTGACATTGTTGAGGAAGCTACATACGGTAATCTATCTTCTTCCTCCTTTCTCAATCCCTTGATTTGAATCCTACGTAGGAAATCCTAATAGGTTAGGATTTTGGGGTTTTGGTATTTCAATCCTATGATTGATCTCTACAGGTCATATGGAACAAAAGATTGAGCTCTAAGGAGGCTGCTTCAGATCATACTCTACCTGGAAAGCATATTTCAGATGGAGGGTTAGGATTACTTTTTGCATAAATTGTACAACTATAATTAGGATTGTTAGGAATCCGATGATCGGATTCTCATGAATGTACATTAGCAAGTGATCTACTGTACATGTGTTGTGTTTCGGAGCCGGGCTCCCAAGACTGTATAGTAGCGCGTGATCTACTGTACGGTTGTTGTGATTATAGAGCTGGGCTCTCAGTACTATTCAGTAACGTGTGATCTACTAAACAGGGATTGTGAAACAGAGCCGGGCTCTCGGACTGTGTAGTAGCCTGTGATCTACTATACAAGTTGTTTTATAAGTTCGAGCAAAAGCTCATGACGTTTGAACGGTGATTCATAGTTCATGTTTAGCTAGATTAGCTCTCGATACACATTGGTCACCCACCCATGGATTGCGCAATCCCCCATGTCATGTTCATGCTCACGCTCATGCAGGACATGTCAAGTATGCTTATAGTTGCTGTTCACACGGTTTTCATGGTGGTTTCATGGTTTGCAAGGCTATCTACCATAGCTAGGGGTGGCTGATGTTAGGATGATGCCTTCAGGACCCCATGGTCACTTTACTCGAAGTCTAGCACAGTTCTACACGAGTCTAGTTTAGCCACTCAGTGATTATCATTGACCCATCTCTACATTTCTTGCATGATTGACTATGGAACCTCAAGAGAAAATGCCGCCTAAGAGAGCTACACAAGCAGTGACACCTCGATCAAGTGTCTCTGGGAGTCGTAGAGAGGTACATTGGAGGACTTCATTTATCCCTTTTCATGTTTTCATGTTTCAGGATTGATCGAATGTTTCCAGTTGTTTTAGTAGACTTATCTCTAGATGTTGAGATCCCTGATTTTGGGATGTTTTCATATTGTTGGTAGTATTTGTTTTGAGCCGTGGATGCTCTATTTTCTTTCCGCTGTCGTTTTACTTATGTTATGAGACATTTCAGGAGTTCAGTTCATGTGTATGATTATGTGTAATTATGTGATGAGTGAACCTGGGAGTAATGCATGGGTCGAACCATATAGTTCGATCGAGTCGTCTAGGGGTGGGTTTCACATAATCGTTGAAGGAAAAAAAACATTTTATATTATTATTAGTAAAACTCTTCAGTATTACCGAAGTACTAATACTCCCATCTATAAAATATTAATCTGGGCCGCCCATTTATGAGATGAAATCTCTCCCGTCCATTTTTATTTATTTTTATTTTTCTAAATAATCTTAAATAAAAATACTAAATGGTCATCTGTCTTAATTACAATTAATATTATCGTGTTCAAAACTTTTTATTTCTCTTTTTTGGTTTTAAGACCTGCTAAATTAATATATGACACATTAAATCCCGGTCAAACCTTAACACCTTAATTGGCCAACGGGTCTAAAAATAGCGAGTTAAAGTGATTAATAAGTGCAATGTTAATATCTAGATGTTCAAATGTGAATAAACCAACACCGAATATCAAAAAGGAAAAATATAAATAAACATAACCTCATATTAATTAGAATTAAGTCAAGTGATAATGAAGCTTTTTAGTTTTTAAATTAATTCAATTTCGAAAAATAATTATGATGAACGGCTGAGGTTCCCGCTCAGAAATGGGGGGCTAGATAAATTTATATAGATGTGAGTATTGGTACTCCGGGAATACCGAAAACCTCATTATTTTCAAAAAGTTATTTATAGCTTTATCTGATTTTACGTCACTTCAATTGTTTGCAGAAATACGATTACAAAACACCTTTTTTGTCTAGGGCATTGAAACTAATACTAAAGAGATAAAAGAGTAAAATACAACTAAGGAATACAATAGCGCAAAATCGATCAAACGATCGTTTGATGCAGGATAAGTAAGAGTCTCACGTGCTACAAAATGGGCAGCTATATTATCCTGACGACGGACGTGTTTGATGTATGCAAGAGGTGAAGGTGCAAGCAGCGGTCGACAATCCTGGAGTAGTAGTCCTAATCTGATGTCCAGTGACACTAAGCATAACAAACGAGCTCCTTCAACCGAGTTAGTGTGTATAATCGTGCGCAGCATCGGTTCTTACGAGGCTGCTAGGAGAGCGGGGCGGATTGCTAGCATCTTTGGCACGAGGGGATCTATATGGCAACACAGTACTCGACCATGTGCAGACTGCACATCTCCACATTGATTTCTCCTGACGATCTCAATCGCTCCATAGGCCGGATTTCCAGATAAGGCATTCCTAAGTGCAACATCAACATGAATAATAACCATTAAAGCCTAAGAATTTAGAATCAAAATCAGAATTTAGGATCAAAATCAGAATTTAGACTACATTGCTGGACAAATTCGAATTTAGCCACCAAAGTTTTGTGTTTATTCGGATTGAACCCCAGAGAATAATTTATGAGCTGTGGAAGAGAGGATCTAGCCTCACCCACATTTAGCCAATCAAAATTCAAATTCATTTCTCTTCTCCTTCCTTACTCCTCCCCGTCTGTCTCTTCTCTTATCTTATCATCCCCCACAAAACCTTTACATCTTCCATTATCAAAAAATTACTCCTCTTTCACTCATTCATTCCTCTCTGCAAATCCAATAACAATGGCTACCAATTCTCTTCATTCCCTCCACCACCGCCTCACCAATCTCCTCCACCACCCTTCTTCTTCCTCCGACTCCCTACCTCTATTCTCCTCCTCGTCCTTCCTCAAACCCACCTCCCCTCCCACATCATCATCCATTTCCCTCTCCACCACATCCGCCGCAGCAGCCGGCGGCGCCGCCTTCTCCATCTCCACATCACTACCATCAACAACCACAACCACACCCGATAACACATTCACACTAGACCTCCTCCGCCAACACCTCGCCGCCCAAGACTTCCGCCAGGCAGACGAGGAGACCCGCCGCCTCCTCATCGTCCTGGCCGGGGAAGCCGCCGTCACACGTGGCTACGTCTTCTTCTCCGAGGTACAGTTCATCTCCCCTGAGGACTTGAAAGCGATAGACGAGCTGTGGAAAGAGCACAGCGGCGGGAAATTCGGGTACAGCGTCCAGAAGAAGATATGGGTGAACAAGTACTGTAAGAAGGATTTCACCAAATTCTTCATTAGGGTTGGGTGGATGAAGAAATTGGAAGGTAGTGAAGTCGAGCAGTACAATTACAGAGCGTTTCCAGGGGAGTTCATCTGGGAGCTTGGGGATGATACCCCTGAGGGACATTTACCTCTCACGAATGCGCTTAGAGGAACTCGGTTGCTTGAATGTGTTCTTAATCACCCTGCTTTTGAAGATAATGATGAGGGGGGCGATGATGGGGCGGGGGATGATGAATTGATGGGGAGGAGTGGTAGGTTGTTGATGGGATTGAAGAAGGTTGGTTCTTCGTCGTCGTCTTCGTCTTCGACGACTGGTACTGCTGCAGGTAGTGGTTCCGGTTCTGAAGATTCGAGCAAGAAGGTTTTCAAGACGGATTACAGCTTTTAGATGTATCTATCTAATCTATCTATGGCTAATTACTGTTAAGGATAATTGCGGAAATGTTGTTTCCATTTCTAGTGTTGATTCTGCTTTTCTCTGGCTACACTGTTTGTTGTATTCTAGTTCTACTCCATTACATGTCTCTCTCTAAATGGATAAGCTCCACATTCCATTGATTGGCGACTGTTTATTATTATTATTATTACTACTGTCTCTGCCAATGCATTGTTCAATGTTGACTACTTTCCATATTTATTTCATTTGCTCCTGGTTCAATAAGATACATGTTACAAAATTAGTATCTTTTTTTTCCCCATGAAAGTTGGGATTAGCGGAGGGAAATTGAGTTAAAAGGTTGAAAATTGCGGGTAAGGGAAGTTAAATTAAGAAATGGTTTGAGAGTTGGTGGTAAGTCGGATGAAATTTAGATAGTAAGTAGAAAAATTAATTCTTTAAAATTATTTTATACATATCATACTTTACCGTCACTTTTTTCTTACTGACCTCAACTCAACTCTCTTTCAATAACCGTAATGTGACGCAGTCTAAAAAACAGAAACATTGTTGAGAATTGCATGAGCCTGCTTTGATAGTGCTTGAAGGAGAGCCACTATTTCAGCAATAATCAAAGATGAACATAAGAAGATATTTGTCCATGATTGTTCGTGATAACAAGGCAATAAGTTGCGTCCTAGAAATAGTAAATAAACAATCTTTATATAGTTGTATATATTCCAATCGTAATTGCTAGGCTGGAGAGTCGGTCAACGTCTCGCTATGACCGTAACGATAAACAGGGAAGGTTCGGTGTCAAACTCATGCAACAAGTCCAAGATAAAATATATAAGGAATATACCATTTGACAGAAAGGAATATCATATCATGATTGAACTTAAGAAGACTTGAAATGCAAATGGTATATGCTTCAGTTCATTTAACGAAACATAACTTATTAGCTGCCAAACATTTTATCATTGCAAACAAAATTTGGTAGATCTTCATTACAATTCATAGACAAAAACAAATAATCAAAAAGAAGCAAGAGCATCATTAAACTTGTAAAAAATTAAAATACAAAAGAGAAGCTAGTGGTGGAGTCTTTTTCTTTATTGTAATTATTTTTTTTAAAACAATTTTCCAATTTTTTTTACCATGAATGAATAATGATGTTACACAGCAGCACAGAGAGAACCTACAATCAAAGCTATGTCCTTCCTGTAAGTTTATAGAATTTACAACATGTACACTAGAATTAGAAGAAGCTGAAAATCAAAGGAGAGATACTGCCAGATGCATTATTCTTCTTCTTCTTTTCTTAAACTCGTATCCAAATCAGTCAGTAGCCATCCCCCCTGCGCTGGTTGTTACCCAATTTCAGCTCTCGTGGCCACACCCATTAATTACCTAATAATACACACCCTTCATAGCCCCATGAGCTTTCCCACAGCAGACTACTTCATCAGCAAGCCACAGGGACGAACAAGATTCGCACCATTAGCCTGTTTACAGGAAGCATGATATTATGCAGCATTGAAGCATAACGTTACCAAATGATGTTTCAACAAAAAGTACAAAAGCTGGAGATAGTTTACCTTCCTCTGAGAAAGCAAAAACCCCTCCAAGCATATCATCATCCTCTTCATCTGGGTCTTCAGGTTCTGGTTCACGAGGCCTGGCCATTTTGTCTGCACCACCACGTTCGGACAGGGTTGCTACTTTACAGTAGCCTTCCTGGAAAAGCTGCTCAAAATCTGGGGACTCATTCACCATCCCCTCATCTATAATGTTTGCGCTCAAGTCCGAACGATTGGAACTTGCATGTGAGGATTCACTGGTCAGAACACCATTTGATGACTGCCCTTCGTTTCCCATATTTCTACCAGGAGAGGGGGAGCCATGTGTTAAAGATGCTACATCACTATTCATAGAGTTACTATCTTCAGCAGGAGAAATACTCATTGGAGTCGGCTTAAACGGAAGTAGCCCGCTGTTATTGTTAGTTGGGCTTTGATACAGAAGTGGGGATGCCAAACCAGAAATCCCACCCCTTCCTACAAATTTCCCATGAACATGTTGAGCAGATATATACAAGTTTGCCGACGACCCTGTCCAAAAAAATGATACCGTTGGATAAACCACAATAAAATGGTTAACCTACAATGCATTTGGAAAACCTGACGTACCACAATCCGAGTTTGCACCAGAACTAGCTGAAACCGTCTTAGGCTGCTGTAAAGCTGCAGGAACAGCCGACTGATTAACTCCATAAGAACCTGTAGAAAAAGTCGATCTTTCCCTCCGAAGTTCCCTGCAGAAGATGAACAGGAGTAGTTCATAACAAAAGTCAAGAACTGAGGACTGAAACAAATTCCGCCCTACCAACAGAATAATACATTTTATCACTTGTGAAGTTGCTCGGAAGAGAAGCTTAAACAAGCCCCAACTTCAGGAGGAAGAAAATTTTCAAATCTCAGCACAAACCAGTATTTAGAATAGTGACTCCATAAGCTGCTATTACCCAAGACCTCAGTAATATAGATGCTACTAAAGTTTATAAACAAGGGGCAAATAAGGAAACAAAGCTTTGGGAGGTGTAATGTTGAATGCAGTAACACACACACTGAAGAAAAAGAAGTTAGTAAATTTACCGATCATTCCAACCAACAGCCCTGTGAAAATGGTCAAAAACAGGCAATAAATCCTTTCGCCTAATTTCAACTTCATGAACTGGAACCTTCTCTACTTCAATCTCTCCAATGTAATGATCTTCAGCAACATACTGCTTATCAGCTTCAATGCCAGTCATTGCATAGAAGTATACCTATTCCAATGGGCACCGGTGAGTGAGCAAACTAGAAGGAAAGCAAAACTCACAACTATATACCATAAGCATACCTTAGATTTCTGCCAGAGAGGTGTTCTCCAGGGGCTCATCTGTACTTCAGCATTTGCAAGATATAAGTGGGACTGTTCATGTGATTTTACCAAGTCCATATTTCGTGTAACAGTATCCATAAAATCAGATGCCCTCGCAATCCCAGTCCCATTATCTTCAAACTCAGAAGTATGCATGGCCATATCTGCATTTTCTTGGCTGCTGTGAGCAAGACCAGAAATGTATTCCTCCCTTTCTGGCCAATCGGCTCTTCTGCAAACATCCCACCACTGAACAGATTCAGTCTTCACGTGTAGTTCTTCATCTGGAGTCTGAAGTGAAGATGCTAGTCCAACTCTTGGTGTACCTTCACTGGTCTCTGCCCCAACTGAAGACACCAATTTGTATTGAACTACGTGTCCAGAAGGGGTATATGACACCAGGTGCTCCATGGCATTAACTTTCTTCAAATGTGAAGGTTGCAGATCTCGTGGTACACAGTTATGAAAGATGGCTGCAAGAGCACCAGATGGTAGTGAGGCCTTTCCTGCAGCAGATGATGCAGCATTGCTAACTGTGTTAAGCCAGCCGGAGTGGTTATCCTTTATTCGAGCCACCACAGATAGAGTAACAGGGGCAGGTGGAGATGCAGAAAAAATCTGCTGGTTCACTTGGAATGAAGGAGTGGACCACCATGGTAGAGATAAAACTGGTAATAGGATGGGACCGTCCACATCAGAGTTTTGTATTTGGAGAACATTCGCACCACCAAATGGTGAAAGCGCAAAAATATGGCAGGTGCCTCTGGATGAAATTATGGAAACCCACTGACTATAACTGCTAAAGCATATATCCTGTATCACCTGCGTGAACCAAACACAACAGCCCAAAAAGACCATAACTAACCACAGAATCACCATGAAAAATAATGGCCCCATCACAAAGAAAGATATTAGTGTGATCTGTCTATCTCAAAATTATGCATCTCCCCCAAAATCAAAGGCAACCTCAACTTACTGCTGAAGTTATTCCCCGATGAAGCTTGTAAAGGTGCACATGAGCAGAGCTCCAATTATAACTCTTTGCACCAGATCCACCATGAACAGAGGAGGGCATGATTCGGAATATATTTATATTGTTTCCATGAATTGATGCAGTAACCAATAGTGTACCGCTCGGATCAAAGCATAGAGCAGAAATGGGACTTGTATGAGCTCTAAATTGTGAAATCACAGCTCTTGAGACAAAATCTTTCACAACAACCTGCAAAAAGTATGCAGCAGTAGTGTAAGCGTTAACTTATGTTTGATTAACAATATTAACTTAGATATGCATCAAATGTACCTTGGAAATCCATGAAACCCCCCTAGTGCTTAGTATGTCTAGAAACTACATAAGCTCACTAAGCATTCACTGGATTTCAGGAAAAGTTCAGCTAAAAAAAAGAAAACAGACAAACCAAAGGTTGTAAACATGCTATGAATCTTAGTTTCTTTTCTTCCTCACTATGAAAATGCAAGAATATATGTTTTATGTAAAGCCTGTCTCTGCTTTCTAGGACTGACCATTCCAGCAGTATCAGCTTCTTGGGAATGAGTTGCAGGTCGTCCAACTTTCCAGCCAGAATTGGGCGGGACAGGTGAGCCAGAACCATCGGTGATAAAATCTTGACAGTATCTAGACAATGTCTTGTAGCCCATGTCACCTAAACTCACCAGTCCAGTAGCAAGCTGCTTGCTAGATTCCATGGCATAACGAGCCACTAAGTTACCATTGCCTGGCGAAGTTGATGGACTGACACCTAGGGTAGGTGTAAGACTTTGTGGACTTAGGCGGCCAGTATTGGATACCAATGGATTGTCAGATGCATACGCTAACCACCTTGGACCAACTGCCATCGGCCCATATCCAGTGTTAGCCCCAATGCCTCCTTGGCTGACCAATTGCGGGACAGGATACGTGAGGACACTGAACTTGTTCTCTAGAGTGCAAGCATCAAAGCAGTATATCTGCAACATAATGTTGAATGAGAGCTTGAGTAAGCATTAAACTAAAGGAATTCAAGTGACTGTAAGACATTAAGGAAAGCGGTCCATCATGATAACCACAACAAATTGAGGTCGAGATCATGCTTACTTGTGTGGCAAGACCAACAGCCACTATCTGAGGACTGCACCTAACCATGAATACAGGTGAACGGAATCTTAGAACGTGAACGTAATTGTGGGATTTCAGAGAATAAAAACGAACTATGGTGGGATTGAGTGCAAAGGCTCCCGATTGATGCTCAATAATACCGTCCTTGACCAATCCATCTTTTCCATTGATAACAAGTGCAGAGCTTTTGGATTCATCACAAGCAACTACTAGGAGCAACGGATGAGCAGCTCTAAATCCTTCAGAGCCCTCAGCCTTAGCTGGGAGTGGCTGCATACGAAGAAAAGTAACTGGATCATCCCTTCTTGACACAAGCTCAGTAACACCAGAGGCATCGTCCACATCAATGACTTGGAAGCCATTAGAGTACCCAAGTAAGAGAACATTTCTGACGGAGGATGGACTAAGCTGTAGCTTGTCAAATGAGGCCCAAAGAACCTGATTACACCATTGAAAACGGAAAACTTATGTGAACCATGAATAACGTGATAATGAGCACATATAAACAGCAATGCAGGAAAGAAAACAAGCTTCCACCAAAATGATGTGTTTATAAGTAACCATAAGACTAAATGATACAAAAGCGTTAAATACAGTTCCCATTTGGATAACAGCAAGTTCTTCTTACCTATATACCCCCAGAAAAATACTCTCCGTCATGCATTACTAGGTATTCTCTCGTGTCAACAATTAATCAATCCAGAAACTTTCATAGCATAAAGAGTCCATTTCTGAACGAAGACTTCTAAGAAAATGACACATTTTTGGCCAGGCCAAGCTGGATTCTTCGAAATTAACAACACCAAGCGAATATCTGTGACGAAATACCACTACCTATGCCTATCCCTATTTTTCTCCTCAGGTAATGATATTATCATCATTTTGATAAAATGAAGTTGCCAAGTTGCAATCCTATGTACGGATAAAAAGTACACAGAGAGGAAAGATCAATGGAAATGGAAACCAGTAAAAAAGGAAAAGAAAAGAAAACCCTCTCCACTACCCAGAACCATCCAAGTCTTATGGCCATAAATAACAGTCCCATTCAGTCCACAACTATATTCGCAAAGCAAAGCGCAAGAGACAAGATAGAACCCCCAAAAGAACATCCACAGTTTCTAATTCCAAATTCCTTCACTTCCAACTTTCTCAGAATCCAAACAAGTTTGTTCCCTCATCCACAAGCTTCTAAAATGTAAGTTTCCATAACTAACCAAGCTGAATTCGCCCAGGCTCCAAATTCCAAATTCAAGAAAAGCGTCTAATAATAAATAAATAAATAAAAACACGAGAAACAAGAAACCTGGTCCCTGAGGCTGCCTTGATTTTCACTGGAGATCGAAGCGGCAACGGAGGCGCTAGCAGACCGAACGCCGGAAGAAGCAGTTTTGATACAAGAGGAAATGAATTTCAGAGAGCTCGGAAGGAAGCCATTGTTGCTGCTGTTCTTAGTGATGTTGCTTCCTTTGCTGCTATTCTTCATAATAATCGGAAGAGAGAACTGGCAATCAGCTGAGCCGAGAAATTCCACCGGCCGCCGGGGAGTTACCGGAAAAAAGGAGAGTCTTTCGCCCGCCAGAAGCAGTAACGATCGATCGGAAATAGCATAGGAGTAGAGAGCTTCTCCGGCGAGAAATCGGCGACGAGAAATTGAATTCGGTGATGTTTGGTGGTAGTTTTGACTCTGTTGAGAGAGGAGTAAGAGGAAGGAGAAGAGGAAACGGTTCCTTGCTTTTCTATTGTGTTTGCTTGTCGACAGCAAATATGTTTTTTCTTTTTCCTTTTTCTCTTTTTTCCGTCTTTTCGGTAATTTTCATAATTATTATTACCAAATGTTGCGCACTAAACCAAATTAGCGAAAATAAACTTCTGTATGTATATTTAACTTTTATGTTATATATATATAAGCTATTGTGATCCAATTATCATAGTATTAATTGTATGATTTTTGCTAGGTAAGATAATTATTGTATTTCATTTTAATTTCTGAAACGAGATTAAATACACAACCCTCGCTTTAGAGCATTGTGCTTAACTCATCCATCCTCACATAAACCAAAAATGATTTGAGAAGAACCGAATTAGGTTTATAAAAAATCCATTCAAAGTTTTCAAGGATTAATTTTAGCCATTTAAATCCATAAATTTGATTTAGAAGCTAAAATCATATGGGGCAAAAATATAAATAAGCTCAAATTCTAAATTTATGTAGCTTGAGATAGGACTGGATAATAGAACGGACCCGTCCGTGTTATTTAAAATAAGTACTTATACCTAAATAAAATTAAGAAGTCATCTTATATTTTAAACCCATATGAATAAGCGAGTCCTCCATTATCAATACGAAATAAATAATAAATACTCATTCCACCCACAAAATAGTCAAATAAAATCCAAGACAACTAGTTTAAGAAAGATACCAGCATCACATTGATCCTGATTAAATTAGTGCTAGGGGTTGTTTTGGTGTTTGGCGGGTCATGTTTCTTCCTGACAGGTTATGTTTATTTGTATAGGGGTGTATTTATTGGGCAACTCATTTCATTTCTGATGCAACATCAATCTGGTGTTTTCGATAGTTTTCATTTTGTTTTATCTTCAATTTAATCCAACGGTTCTAAATTTCGGGAGTTATGTAAGAAAACATTTCAAAATTTGAAATTAAAATATTTGTGAAGTAAAAATTATGTTCTAAACATTGCATAATTAGTTATAATAATTTAATTAAATTTAGGAAAAATAAAAGAGAGAATATAGTTTAAAAAGAAAATAAAATAAAAAACAATTTATTTCCCCCATCTCTTTTTTCTTTTTGAAACAAATTTAATTTTATATTCATCATCAAAAAGGCATAGCCATTACATTTGGAAAAAATACAGAAAGATTCTGAGTCCAATCATGAGATAGGGTTCCAATTCGGCACAATTTAGCTATCCTACCTACCAAAAGATTGAGCCCCCTAGGTACGAAGGAACAACAAATAAAATCACATTGGTCAAGAATAGCTCGCATTCGTCCGATCAAAGCATAACATTGCCATGGACAAACTTTACATCGACTAGTGAGAGCCTGAATGAGCACAATACAGTCTGATTTGATTATTGTTTGAAGTCCTGGATCTCTCGCAAATTCTACCGCCTTGAGAAGAGCCTTAGCTTCTGCTATGATTGGTGATGAACACATAAGCTACCCTGCAATATCATCGCAAAGTCTTCATTGGGCGTCTTTAATGATAGCCCCAAAAGTCTCCACAATATCATTTTCCATGAATGAACCATCACAGAAAATTTCCTGCTGATAAGGAACTGGCCGGTGAAAGAACAAGCTGATCGGTTTCATTTACGTTGGCCCTAACAGGACATCGGGGGTGGGTCAAATTTCCGTCCCATTCTCCAAACGATACGGATACTCTGGTACTTGTTACTTAGGTAGAAGGGAGAGCATGTCGAAACATCATCCCATTTCGTGCTCTCCAAGCGGACCAACATGTTGCTATCATAAATTTGATTTGGGGTCACTTAAAGCTTTGTGAGCTGAAACTATCCATGTATGTAAATGGATCCCATTTCCTCGAAGCGCCATGTTGGGTAGTAAAATCTCGCATGCACGTTTTGCATGCACACACTTAAACAAGCAGTGTTCAATATCTTCGTCCTCACTCAGGCAGATCGAGCATTTCGGATTTTGCACACATTGTCAACTATAGAGATTCTTTTTAGTAGCCACTGCATTACGCGCACATCTCCACATGAAAAACATAAATTTTGGAGGGATACTTAAATTCCATAACCATTTCCACTTGTCTGTATCATCTCTGTTTGGGTTCTGCTCCCCTTATTCTCTCTCATAACGTTTCTGAATGCATTGGTAAGCAGATCTTACCGAAAAATCCCATCTTGGGTCGGCTCCAAAATCCACTGGTCCTCTTGGTCTTCTCACCCAATTGGAACCTTTTTAATAGCAACCAGCTCATCATTAGTCAGTAGATTAGAGATGATGCCTATATTCCATTCCTTGTCCTGATCTATGATCCATTCAACTACTTGTTGTTGCTCTACTTGGCGCTGACTTGACTTGAAACCTGAGATTGATGGAATCCAAGGATTCATTAGGATGTTACTGTTTCGAAACTTTCCAAGGTTTTTGAGCCCTCCAATACGCAAAATTTCCCTCCCATCTCATTTTCATTTCCCGCCCATACATTTTAGCATTTTTTTATTCATAAATCGCCCACTATCCATGTCATTTTGATTTAACATGTTCTCAACCGTTAAATGTAATCTGCACCAAAAATCAGTCTTTTGTACTCAAATCTCAATTAACAATTCCAACTAATCATGGAAATACAATACATGTTATTTCATAACAATCGTCAATCATTTTCTAAATAGACATATCATATAGAGAAATCATCTTTAAGTAATCCTAACATACACATGTAACATTAATCACAACAAGTATACATCATTAAGTCAGCATAGATTGAAACACAACTCAATCAAGTTTGGTTCATTATGAATCGTAGTATATCTTGGTTCTTGTAGACGTTAGTACTTATACATGTACATGACCTTATCTAAGGTAACTGATTACTTATGGGGTGTCCCTTAACTCAAATAACTAGACCACCCACCCAAACGTGAATGTGAGCGTCCGGGAGTACGTATCCATCGGACTATATAACATGATGGGCATATTGTGGCCCAAATGTGAGAAACATGGGGCGATTCTGACCCAAATATGATATGATATCATAACATTGGGGCGATGGTCTAACTAGTGAGTTGCATGCTTTTAATCCACCTATTATTCATCTAGGTGATGTGTTCTGGCTTCTTGTACAACGGTTGTTCTAATCTTGTCGTGACTCTAACATTAGCTCGTTAGTCTAGCCTTATGGTATAAAAGGCAAATCACCTTGTGTATACAATGAATAACATAAATATTAAGTAAACACCTAATCATGTAATTATGTCATAAAGTATCATAACTTAAAAGGAAAAAAAACACAACATTTTGCAATATAAAAGTAATAACGTAAAGTAACACAATCATGTAATTCAATAAGAATTAAAATACATGTAACCTAATTATGGCAACGTAAAGAATTTACCCCTTTAAACCAACCCACCTTTTGATATAAGGTGGCAAGAGCCCAACATGAAAGATCAAGATTAGATTCAAAAGCTTGAACGTCTTTAATGAATCTGCGTACGAAATCAATTGAAGTCTTTAAATTGTCTGAAACATCTTGGGAGCCAAACGAACGGCGGTCCTGTCGCCGACGCTAGGTCGGAATCTCTGAGCACGAATGCAAAGGCTTTTCTGGGACTTGAATCGAAGAGAACGTCTATTGCAAGCGGAGTCAGGATCTAAAACACGAAGGCCTTCCTGGAACGAGAAGACTGATCTATCACGCCGGCCTCCGAGAACAGCCATTGCCGATCCATATCGCAACAAAGAGAATCTAACTCTGATTCTTTCAACGATGGAGGCGGAGCCATCTCTGGTTACTACCTGAGATTAGACGGGTTTAATGGGGAGGAGAGGGGTCTGAAGCAAATCGGAAAGTGCTTATCAACGCCAGATTCGTCGGAGAAAGAGCAAAATGCGTTGGAGAGATTACGGAAAAGGAAGGTGATTAGAGATGGTGAGGTCGTCGCCACGCCATCATCCACGTCAATGAAACGTCAGCACCAATACCACATGTCGCATACTGATAGGCGGATGGTAGACTCGCTGGCCAGTCAGCACCACTAATCCAAACTACGTCGTTTCATAAGAAGAAAGCTGAAAGAAAAATAGTTCATTGCTCACGTTGGAAATCAAATCAGAGACCTCTAGGTTATAAATGGCTTAACCGCTAGACTAGAGCTAAGTTCTTGATACATACTCATACGGGCCTTTTAAATTGTATCCATGCAGTTCAATTAACTCATTAAATCAATTTAGTGGGTAAATAGGCAACCAACTTAATAATTTCTAAATTAATGCATGTAACATGTGAACTATATACTAACTCTAACATGAAATTATCATACTAATCATAATATAAATGGTTATCATACTTATATTAATAATAATATTATCTCAAGCAGTGAAAGTAATTATATCCTTTCTAAAAATAATTTCTCTTCACATTTTACTAGGGGTAATTTAGGGATTTAATAACTAAAATTTAAGCATGTTACTTAAATATAAGTCACATTAATGTGGTGTTTGTGTAATGAAGGAGGGAAGGACTTGAATGACTAATTTGTATAACTAGTTATTCTCATCCATATAATTAGTTATTTTCTTTTCATAACTAATTATTTTTTCTTGTGACTAGTTTATTTTGGCTCCTAATTAGTGATTTGTGTAATTATTTGTTTTTCTCTCATAAATTCTTTTCTCGTAACTAATTATTTACTAATATAACTAGTAATTTTTTCCGGCAATTAGTTATGTTTTCTTAAAATTAGTTAGTTTTCTCTTGTAACTAGTGAGAAGACCAAAAATGCATCAAAAAGCTCATCCGTCAGTCAACAGAGTTTAATGCCCTATTCAAGATGAACCAGCTAATATGTTTGGTTTCATCTTCATTGTACATACAAACTAAGTATTATTGTACACACATAATCGCGCCTGTTCATACAAATGGAGTTTTCAAGTACAAAATGCAATCTCTTTGAGTCGATTGATATCCCTTAAGCTCAAATACTTGGTGGAGTTGTATTCTTGAGCGTCCAATAGCTCATTTGAGTATGTCCTTTGGAGGGCTCGCTTTTGATCTTGCTTTGCACATTCCAGTGCATAATCATCCCCTCGCAACAGTATTGCAACCTATAATTACAAATTCCATGTGAAACTAGCTAGTTGGATAAACATTTTGCGGCAAAATGTTTATGTCCATATTGTCATGAGCGGTTATACATCCCAATAACTCGAGTTGTTGGAAGAGGGTTAATAATGAATCTTATACTATTCTCTTAGACATACATACGTGCCTGGCTCATTCGAGGACGCAGGACAGGGGAATGCTCAATGCACAAAGAGGCAGTAAGAACCATGTGATCCATCTCTTTAGAGTCATAGTTATTGTGAAGAGCAGGGTCCACAAGCTCTTCAAGATCATTGTTATCTAGCAAAGGCTTTGCCTATAAAACATACCATGAATTTGTTTCTTCTTTGCATCATATATATAAATGTTTTTTTCGAAATGTAATAATTAAAGTTTGTCAAAAAAAAAAAAAGAAAGAAACATACCCATATCACTAGGCTATGTTGTGAATCATCAACAGCTTGTCGTCCAGTTATGAGTTCCAAGAGTATGACTCCAAAAGCATAAACATCTGTTTTCTCATCAACTATGCCGTGCATGAAGTATTCAGGAGCAAAGTAGCTACACGTACGATTATAATAGAGAAACGAAAGAATGAACTTTGACCAGACTTAAATCAAAATACTAATTGATATATATATATATTCAAGTTTTGCTAACCCAAATGTGCCTTCAAACTTTGAAACATGATGGTGTGACAGCTGCTTTGGTAACCACTTTGCCAGTCCAAAATCACATATCTGGATTGACAGATAAGAAAGGGTAAGCTAAGAAGAGATTAATTATTATACTACAACCTCACATTGTAATCTGGAAAATTGATACCTGAGGCTCAAAATTTTCTGTAAGTAGAATATTGTCGACTTTGATGTCCCTATGAATGATTCGTTTTCTGCAAGTCTCATGAAGATAAAGTAACCCATCAGCCGTCCCTAATGCAATTTTGTATCTTTTACTCCACACGGGCTTCACTTCTGATTCTGCATTTTTACAACATGCAACTGAACTGGTCAGGTAACCAGTACATGGAATATATTAAATAGATGATGAATCAATTAGAAAAGTAGGCAACAAATTAAACCATGAAGCACTGTTCTTAAACTCCCTAAAGGAGACAACTCAAAGATAAGATGCATCCCTCCTTCAATGCCACAACCAAGTAACCTAGCAGTGTTGGGATGATCAACATGAGCTAAAATCCCAATCTCAGATAGAAATCCTGTCGTCTTTTCCTCGTTCGTTCCTCGTGTCAGGCGCTTAATTGCAATCAATTTTCCATCCGACAAGTGACCCTTGTAAACTTCAGCAAAACCTCCTTTCCCAATCAAGTTATCTGAGATGAATAAATCACAGAAGAATGCATGCTTCAATTGATGTAGCAAGATTTTAAACTAGCTCACCAAATGCATCAAACTGACCTTGACTGAAATGGTCAGTTGCCGCTTTGAGTTCAGAATAGGTAAAGTTCTTTAATGAAGACTTGAAATTGTACAGGTCCCTTAGCAATGGGTCTTCCTTTGCACTCCTGCTCCTCCTTGGAGCTCTAGGCATCGTAGGATGAGCTAAACGTTTTAGTGGTCGTAATTTCCAAACTTTGAAGAACTTTGTCCAATTAGAATGTGTTTTATTAGAATGTTCTGGTTTGGCTACTTGTAACAACTCTTCATTGCTAGCTTCAGGAGAGCCCGAATCGGGTTCCCAGCCATTCAAGCAGGCTTCTATAACTCCTCTAGGAGAAGACACATCTTGTATCTCCTTTTCCATGGCAAAGTTTCTCAAGTCTGTTGCCAACATTTCGAAAGAAGCTATTTTAACGAACGAACGAACTATTCGAAAGAAGCAATGAAGTGAAATAACATATATACCATGAGCTGAAGCTGAAGATGGCATCTTTGAGCTTGTTCTTTTGTTTTGTTTATTCGAGACAACATCTCCTTGATCCTTTTGCACTACGGTTATGTTGTTATCATCATGCAAACCGTCAAGCACCCTAGATTCAACGAATTTTGTATATTGTTTATGTCTTGAAATTTAGCATTAATGTAACAATCATATAGAGGACATTAAGAACAGCAGGGTCAAACTAAGAATTAATGGGAACCCTATATATATATATATATATATATATATCAATACATCTAGCCCGTAAAACAAATAGGAATTAATATAAACCTTTACATAAGAAATATACAAAAGTATTGAACTGTATATACCATACCATTGATGGCTATCAAGAGCAGAAGGAGAATATGTTTGAGCCATTTCTTTAACATTCACCACCACCACCACCACCACCACCACCACCACCACCATGCACCAACACCCAGAAAAACAACCAAGTTTCTTTCTTTCTTTCCTTCACAATTTGAGGATAAATTTGGAAGGAGAATGCTTGAGTGAGCTAAATTTAGAAACGTATGCAAATAAGATCCTCTAAACCAAACGAGTGGGGGCGAGTGTTGAATGCTCTCTCAACCAAGTTTTTGGAATAAATTCATCGTTATGCTCCTCCACAACAAATAGATGTATTAAAAAAGTACACTATTTTGACTTCAGCCTCATCCAAGATTTTTTCGGATAGTTCTCCCCTCTGCGCAAGCTGCTGTTGGAAGTATGGTGGACTAAATTACAATTACTTAAACTTTAGTGATTAGTCTGGACGTTTACGAAAAGTATAGGATTGAGGAAATAATTGGATGAAAAACTTATTTCTATTGAAAGAGGATATGGATGTTGTCAAAAATGTTTTGTAATGGGAAGAAATGAACCTCTTTTTTTTATTATTTCTTTGTTTTTATTTGTCCTGCACACAATACATAAAACAGTATAGCCTATTTATACAACATCATAACTTACTCACTTCATAAATTATTTTACACTCTCATCATCATATATTTCATTTTTTCAGATCACTCCTCCAACTAACCCAATGAGCCCATTTATTATGTCTTCAAATTTTTTCTTCATCATAATCTCCAAAACTCTCTATCATATTATTATTAATAATTAAACTTTACAATTTCAACAGTTGCTTGGGTTTCTTTTCTCCCAACTTTAGGGCTCTCATCTCTTTGGTGAGACTCGTAAACTTCCCGCCGCCGCCATCATGCCACGACAAGCCACCACCACCGGAACCAACAAACAAACCCGACCTTCTCTCCAAGCAACGACATGAAAGCGACGACGTCAGTGGGCCGGTCACCGTACGGGGTACAACAACAGCCTCTGGTCCAAGTTCAGACAGAGCTGGAGAAGACACATCAGCTGCTCGTCATCAATCCATCAACTCCAATCGACGCAAGTTCTTCGGTGTTGGCGGAACCATCGACTGACGATTTATTCAATCTTCAGATCCAAAATCTGAACTTGGGAGAGAGCGATGATGAGGAGTCGTCGTTAACAGAGCTGATTCTGGTGCCACCTCCACAAGCATACTCCTTGTGTCTTGTCGGTTCCTTTGTGGGGGACAAACAAATCAATTTTGCGGCGATGACACGTATTATGGCTATCAGTTGGAAGCCTGGTCGTGCGATGGACGTGGAGAATCTGGGAGGAGGTCGATACTTGTATCGATTTCACCATGAGCTGGACGTCAAGCGAATCTTGAGAGAAGGACTGCGGCACTACAACGACAGCCTACTGATCCTTCATACACTGAAGGTTGGAGAGTAGCCCAAGCATGTGGAATATTACAAGGTTCCTTTCAGGATTAAAATACATGATCTACCAGCAGGGTATTTCTCGAAAGCTGTAGAAGAATTCCTGGGAAGCTTTGCCGGAGAATTCTGTGATTATGATCTGGCTAATCACAAGAAACATGTTGAAAATTAATATACAATTTTCTAGACAATTTCATAAAAATATCTCAACTACTCAACTAAACTAATTAATATGTTTTGATAACTAAACAAAATAAAAATAATCCTAGCCACACACTAAACCTATCAAGTGTGCTAGTATCTTCATAAGGAGGTTTTATTAGCCTATAAATATGAAGCCTCATCTTAGGCACGTGTGAAGTGTAGAGAAACAAAACAAATAAGTAGAAGTAGAGACTGTTCGGTGAGGAGTTTGAAAGGTCCAAGTGGCCAAATTATAATATCCACAACATTGAGTGATCAATTGAGCGAGTTATCAAAATACTATTTTTTCGATCCTAAATTCCGCTACATTACCAAGTGAAAAATTCAAAATGACTCTCAAAGAGATTGCTGGTTCCAAAACAAGAAAGAACAAGGTGAATCAAGCTTCGCACAGAAGGACGAAGAAAAAATGGTCGCATATACTTGCTTCAAAGCTGAGCAAAAATCTCAACTTCCATGGGTGGTGGACTGTGGTTGCAGTAATCACATGACTGGAGATCGAGAGCCCTTCATCGAGATAGATGATACATATAAGTCCCACGTGAAGATTGGAGACGGTAAAAAATTGGAAGTGGAAGGAAAAGGTACAATCATCGTACAAGGAAAGGGAGGTAACAAAACTCTAATCAAAGAAGTTTTGTACGTTCCTGAATTAGCTCAAAATCTTCTGAGTGTTGGACAACTAATACTTAAAAATTGCAAGATATTGTTTGATAACGACCAATGTGAGATTATCAACAAATCCAACAACTCGAAGGTGGCAAAATTTTTGATGACTTCCAACAGGATGTTTCCTATCACAATGACGAAGAATGAAGTATTAGCAATGAATGGCCAAAGCATGGATGAATCTTTCTTATGGCATCTTCGATATGGTCACCTAAACTACAAAGGGCTTAAATTGCTGAAGCAGAAAAATATGGTGGTCGGTCTTCCCCAAATCATTAGAGAAGACAACGTCTATGAAGGATGCATATATGAAAAAATGCATCGCTTGCCATTTCCAAAAATCACTTGGAGAGCAAAAACACCACTAGAGTTGGTACACGCTAATATTTGCGGACCAACCAGAACAACATCCATAGATGGTAAGAGATACTTTCTACTATTTGTGGATGATTATACTAGAATGATGTGGGTATTCTTTCTTGAGCAAAAGTCAGAAAAATTTCTCCAAGTTCCTTCAATTCAAAGCAGTAGCTCAGAAGCAAAGCGAGCATCAAATCAAGACACTCCAAACAGATTGTGGTGGAGAGTTCATCTACAAACCGTTTATGGAGTATTGTCGCACCAATGGAATCAAGAGGCAGTTGACAATGTGGTACACACCACAACAAAATGGCGTAACAGAACGAAAGAACCGTACAATTGTGTAGATCTCAAGAAGCATGATGACTGCTAAGAAAATTCCCAACCAACTATGGGCAGAAGTGGTTAATACAACAATCTACATCCTTAACAGATCGCCAACCAAAGCAGTTTAGAACAAAACACCTTTTCAAGCATGGCACAAAAAAAGGCCGCAAGTGGATCACCTCAAAGTATTTGGTTGCATAGCATATGCACACATATCTACCCCAAATCGCGACAAGTTTGACCAGAAGGGAGAGAAGCCCATCTTCATCGGATATAGTGACGAATCCAAAGGCTACAGACTCTACAATCCATTCAAGAATGAGGTGGTGATTTCACGAGACGTTATCTTTGACAAAATGGCCAAGTTGAGTTGGGAAACTCAGGATACTCAACCTCCGTAAAAAATGAGATCCTGGAGAATCCAACAACTACACCAACAACACCAAATGAGGCAGATGAAAACCCAAGCCAAGGAAGAATTCCAACAACGAGTCCAATGAGAGACAACTTCAGAGACATCATGACAGATTCAGACTCGCCTCCATTAAAGGTTAGATCCTTAAGAGAAAGTTATGAATCAAGTCATGTAGCATATATTTTTTGTGAACCCCGGACATTTGAAGAAGCAGCAAAAGACAAAGTCTGGACAGAAGCAATGGACACGGAGATCTCAATGATCGAGAAGAACAAAACTTGGGAGCTCGTGGACAAACCAAAAGATAAGCCGGTCATAGGTCTAAAATAGATCTACAAAACCAAATTTAACGAAGATGGTTCCATCCAGAAACACAAGGCGAGATTAGTGGCAAAAGGCTATTCACAACAATCTGGCATCAACTTTCACGAACCTATGCACCAGCAGTGCAGATGGAGACAATCAGAATAATCATAGCACTAGCAGCTCCAATGGAGTTACCAATATTCCAGCTAGACGTCAAGTTAGCATTCCTCAACGGAACACTAGAAGAAGAAGTCTATGTGGAACAACCACAAGGATATGAGAAGAAAGGAGAAGAAGACAAAGTCTATCACCTCAAAAAGGCGCTCTACGAACTCAAACAAGCACCACGAGCATGGAACAACATAATTGATCGATGCTTTCAAGAAAACGGATTCCAAAAGAAGTCCAAGTGAAGCATCTCTCTACATCAAAAAGGGAGAAGACAAAAACTTTCTTATTTATGCTTATATGTTGATGACTTGATTTACACAGGCACAAGTCCACAAATGATTGAAGAATTCAAAAGAGCAATGATGTCAGAGTTTGAAATGACTGACTTAGGACTCATGAAGTATTTCTTGGGAATTCAAGTAAAGCAGAAACCTGGAGAAATATTCATCTCTTAAGAGAAGTATACTGAAGACATGTTAAAGAGATCTCACATGGCATCGTGCAAGCCCATAGCAACACCAATGGTGTTGAACAAGAAATAGTAACAAGATGATGGAGCAGAAAAAGTTAACGGAAAAATCTACAGAAGCCTAGTTGAATCGCTCATATATCTGACACACACAAGACCAGATATATGTCACCCAGTAAGTCTCATTTTAAGATTTATGAATGAGCCTAGAAAACTTCATTTTGCAGTAGCGAAGAGAATCCTACGATTCCTCCAAGGCACTAAACAATTGGGCCTAAGGTATAAGAAGGAAGAAGGGAGCAAGCTAATCGAATACACCGACAAAGGACTGGGCAGGATCACTAGATGGCCGAAAGAGTACATCTGGTTACATATTTTGCCTAGGTACAAAACCAATATCTTGGAGCTCAAAGAAGCAGAAGACTATGGCATTATCATCAGCGGCAGTAGAATACATTACAGCAACAAATGCAGCATGTGAGGCAGTATGGCTAAACAGATTAATTGAAGACTTGCAAAAAGGTGATAATGAACCAACCATTATTTACTATGACAACATGTCAGCCATAGCCATGACGAAGAATCCAGTATTTCACGCAAGGTCGAAGCATATCAAATTATGACACCATTTCATACAAGAGCTAGTCAACAACGGAGAAATCACAATGGAGTTCATCAACACAGATGATCAACCGGTAGATATCATGATGAAGGCAGTTTTCGAAGGACAAACTCAAGAAGTTTAAACACCTACTGCGAATTGCAGATTAAGAGAGGGTGTTGAGAATTAATCTATAATTTTCTAGACAATTCCCTAAAAATATCTCAACTACTCAACTAAACTAATTAATATGTTTTGATAACTAAACAAAATAAAAATAATCCTAGCCACACACTAGTATCTTCCTAAGGAGGTTGTATTAGCCTATAAATATGAAGCCTCATCTTAGGCAAGTGTGAAGTGTATAGAAACAAAAAAAATAAGAAAGTAGAAGTAGAGAGTGTTCGGTGAGGAGTTTGAAAGGTCCCAGTGACCAAATTGTAATATCCACAAAATTGAGTGATCAATAGAGTGAGTTATCAAAATACTATCTTTTTGATCCTAAATTCCGCTACATTTCCGCTAGTGTCCCAACAAAACAAAAGGCCAACACGTTCCTCCACATCCGAGTAGAAATCGACAAGCGAAATCCTCTTCGTTGCGAGAAAAAAGTCAGTCTTCATGGTGCAATCAGTGTTGTATGCAAGTATTTGTATGAATTAACTGCAAATGTTTTTCTATATCTATGGAATCCAAGGTCATAATGATAAGTATTGCAATGTACTATTCACAATACCGACTGACAAAATTGTGTGTAAATGGAGTGATAGTCTTCGGGTTAAAAACCATTCGGAATAAGATCGTACTGTGGATAAATGGGTCCGCGGATCTGCAAACGAGGACGACAAGCAAAAGGGGTCAAAGGACACAACTGCAACCCAATCATCACTGACTTTCTCGGCCGGATCGGAAACTAAGGTCAAAATCAAGGAGGGGAAGCTAAAAACCTACAAGGCTATGGGCCACAAGCGCTCTAGGGAGGATGCTACTATCGTGTATGCTCGGGGAGTCCGCAAGCGTAGGGAGTCCGCAAGCGTAGGGAGTCCGCAAGTGCGGGGACAAGGGCTTGCAAGAAAATGCGGAGCTACTAAATGCATAGGAGGATCATCATAAACCAACAAAATCCCCCACGAAAGACAGATTTCCACCAGGTTCCGAACTACATGCGAATTTTCTTGAGACGACTCGCCCAACTGCATAAGACAAAATTTTATGAAGGTTCGGTTGCAGCCACTATGGAGCAAAGAAGGCCGATTGTAACACCCTGATCATGCTAACCTAAATCTTCCTATAATTTATTTCATGAAATATGTATGACGACAATCCTTCTTGATATGAGACTTAATAGTTAGCCTCATAAGGCTAAGATTATCAATTAAATCATTAAAGAATAAACCCAACCGGTTAAATTAGGGTAAAACCGGGCTGAATAATTATAAATGACCGTGAGTAAATTGTACCATGAAATTGGATTTGGCGAAATGGTCAAGAGGTCTATCTCTTATGAAGCAAACCCGAGTTCAAATTGTTGCTCTGACTTTTATTTTTGATTTTTTCCTTTGAACAAAATGACGTCGTTTCAACAGAGATTGAACACCATGGTTGTCATCCTTGCTTCCACCGCTGGCAACTCCTCTAGCACGTGCCAACCGAAGATAGTTTGGAAAGGTGTGATAACAAGTTTTATTTTTTGAATATATATATATATATATATATATATTCGTAAACTCCGAGATCCTACCCAACAAATAAAGTTTGAACCCCATTATCATCTAGCCCATCCTCTCCTAAATCTAAACGCTAGTCTTTCTGAATAGCTCGCCTTCGATAATGGATCCTTCCGATGTTATAGACGTTCTGATTGGGATAAATCTCGTTCTACTCATAGCGATTTTATGTTTCCAGATCATCTCTTGTTTTATGAGTAAACCAATGTGTGTAGAGGAGCTAAGGCGTCCAGAAGATCTTCCGGTTTACCCATCCGTCGGAGCCCACCCGAGACTCACTATAGCCAACCCTAATTAATTTTAGTAATAAATGTTTGAGGTGATGTTACGACTCCTTTTATGATTATTTAATGAAATTGGACTCTCTTCTTTTTCATCTGCCGTCCACAGTTATCTTCCCTTCCTTTATCTGATTTCAATTTAGATCTGCACTCCGGACTTCCTCGAAGAGATGACATCGACGGAATACTCAGAAGCAATGATTGGGCTGCAGATTGCTACAATCACTCTCATCATATTTAGCTTTCATTTTCAGATGGTAAATGATTTCAAATCTTACTTGTGCTCGTTGAAATCTCCTTCCTAACCATGTTTTGTTTTAATGTCTATCGTCTTTTAGTTAATTAGAGTTTCTGTCATGTTGTGTTTTGATTTCAAGGACAAAATCTTTTTTAAGGAGGGGATAGTTGTAACACCACGATCGTGCTAACCTATATCTTTCTATAATTTATTTCATGAAATATGTATGACGACAATCCTTCTTGATATGAGACTTAATAGTTAGCCTCATAAGGCTAAGATTATCAATTAAATCATTAAAGAATAAACCCAACCGGTTAAATTAGGGTAAAACTGGGCTGAATAATTATAAATGACCGTGAGTAAATTGTACCATGAAATTGGATTTGGCGAAATGGTCAAGAGGTCTATCTCTTATGAAGCAAACCCGAGTTCAAATTGTTGCTCTGACTTTTATTTTTGATTTTTTCCTTTGAACAAAATGACGTCGTTTCAACAGAGATTGAACACCATGGTTGTCATCCTTGCTTCCACCGCTGGCAACTCCTCTAGCACGTGCCAACCGAAGATAGTTTGGAAAGGTGTGATAACAAGTTTTATTTTTTGAATATATATATATATATATATATTCGTAAACTCCGAGATCCTACCCAACAAATAAAGTTTGAACCCCATTATCATCTAGCCCATCCTCTCCTAAATCTAAACGCTAGTCTTTCTGAATAGCTCGCCTTCGATAATGGATCCTTCCGATGTTATAGACGTTCTGATTGGGATAAATCTCGTTCTACTCATAGCGATTTTATGTTTCCAGATCATCTCTTGTTTTATGAGTAAACCAATGTGTGTAGAGGAGCTAAGGCGTCCAGAAGATCTTCCAGTTTTACCCATCCGTCGGAGCCCACCCGAGACTCACTATAGCCAACCCTAATTAATTTTAGTAATAAATGTTTGAGGTGATGTTACGACTCCTTTTATGATTATTTAATGAAATTGGACTATCTTCTTTTTCATCTGCCGTCCACGATATCTTCCCTTCCTTTATCCGATTTCAATTTAGATCCGCACTCCGGACTTCCTCGAAGAGATGACATCGACGGAATACTCGAAGCAATGATTGGGCTGCATTGCTACAATCACTCTCATCATATTTAGCTTTCATTTTCGGATGGTAAATGATTTCAAATCTTACTTGTGCTCGTTGAAATCTCCTTCCTAACCATGTTTTGTTTTAATGTCTATCGTCTTTTAGTTAATTAGAGTTTCGTCATGTTGTGTTTTGATTTCAAGGACAAAATCTTTTTTAAGGAGGGGATAGTTGTAACACCACGATCGTGCTAACCTATATCTTTCTATAATTTATTTCATGAAATATGTATGACGACAATCCTTCTTGATATGAGACTTAATAGTTAGCCTCATAAGGCTAAGATTATCAATTAAATCATTAAAGAATAAACCCAACCGGTTAAATTAGGGTAAAACTGGGCTGAATAATTATAAATGACCGTGAGTAAATTGTACCATGAAATTGGATTTGGCGAAATGGTCAAGAGGTCTATCTCTTATGAAGCAAACCCGAGTTCAAATTGTTGCTCTGACTTTTATTTTTGATTTTTTCCTTTGAACAAAATGACGTCGTTTCAACAGAGATTGAACACCATGGTTGTCATCCTTGCTTCCACCGCTGGCAACTCCTCTAGCACGTGCCAACCGAAGATAGTTTGGAAAGGTGTGATAACAAGTTTTATTTTTTTAATATATATATATATATATATATATATATATATATTCGTAAACTCCGAGATCCTACCCAACAAATAAAGTTTGAACCCCATTATCATCTAGCCCATCCTCTCCTAAATCTAAACGCTAGTCTTTCTGAATAGCTCGCCTTCGATAATGGATCCTTCCGATGTTATAGACGTTCTGATTGGGATAAATCTCGTTCTACTCATAGCGATTTTATGTTTCCAGATCATCTCTTGTTTTATGAGTAAACCAATGTGTGTAGAGGAGCTAAGGCGTCCAGAAGATCTTCCAGTTTTACCCATCCGTCGGAGCCCACCCGAGACTCACTATAGCCAACCCTAATTAATTTTAGTAATAAATGTTTGAGGTGATGTTACGACTCCTTTTATGATTATTTAATGAAATTGGACTATCTTCTTTTTCATCTCGCCGTCCACGGTTATCTTCCCTTCCTTTATCCGATTTCAATTTAGATGCGCACTCCGGACTTCCTCGAAGAGATGACATCGACGGAATACTCGAAGCAATGATTGGGCTGCGATTGCTACAATCACTCTCATCATATTTAGCTTTCATTTTCAGATGGTAAATGATTTCAAATCTTACTTGTGCTCGTTGAAATCTCCTTCCTAACCATGTTTTGTTTTAATGTCTATCGTCTTTTAGTTAATTAGAGTTTCGTCATGTTGTGTTTTGATTTCAAGGACAAAATCTTTTTTAAGGAGGGGATAGTTGTAACACCACGATCGTGCTAACCTATATCTTTCTATAATTTATTTCATGAAATATGTATGACGACAATCCTTCTTGATATGAGACTTAATAGTTAGCCTCATAAGGCTAAGATTATCAATTAAATCATTAAAGAATAAACCCAACCGGTTAAATTAGGGTAAAACTGGGCTGAATAATTATAAATGACCGTGAGTAAATTGTACCATGAAATTGGATTTGGCGAAATGGTCAAGAGGTCTATCTCTTATGAAGCAAACCCGAGTTCAAATTGTTGCTCTGACTTTTATTTTTGATTTTTTCCTTTGAACAAAATGACGTCGTTTCAACAGAGATTGAACACCATGGTTGTCATCCTTGCTTCCACCGCTGGCAACTCCTCTAGCACGTGCCAACCGAAGATAGTTTGGAAAGGTGTGATAACAAGTTTTATTTTTTTAATATATATATATATATATATATATATATATATTCGTAAACTCCGAGATCCTACCCAACAAATAAAGTTTGAACCCCATTATCATCTAGCCCATCCTCTCCTAAATCTAAACGCTAGTCTTTCTGAATAGCTCTCCTTCGATAATGGATCCTTCCGATGTTATAGACGTTCTGATTGGGATAAATCTCGTTCTACTCATAGCGATTTTATGTTTCCAGATCATCTCTTGTTTTATGAGTAAACCAATGTGTGTAGAGGAGCTAAGGCGTCCAGAAGATCTTCCAGTTTTACCCATCCGTCGGAGCCCACCCAAGACTCACTATAGCCAACCCTAATTAATTTTAGTAATAAATGTTTGAGGTGATGTTACGACTCCTTTTATGATTATTTAATGAAATTGGACTCTCTTCTTTTTCATCTGCCGTCCACAGTTATCTTCCCTTCCTTTCTCTGATTTCAATTTAGATCTGCACTCCGGACTTCCTCGAAGAGATGACATCGACGGAATACTCAGAAGCAATGATTGGGCTGCAGATTGCTACAATCACTCTCATCATATTTAGCTTTCATTTTCAGATGGTAAATGATTTCAAATCTTACTTGTGCTCGTTGAAATCTCCTTCCTAACCATGTTTTGTTTTAATGTCTATCGTCTTTTAGTTAATTAGAGTTTCGTCATGTTGTGTTTTGATTTCAAGGACAAAATCTTTTTTAAGGAGGGGATAGTTGTAACACCACGATCGTGCTAACCTATATCTTTCTATAATTTATTTCATGAAATATGTATGACGACAATCCTTCTTGATATGAGACTTAATAGTTAGCCTCATAAGGCTAAGATTATCAATTAAATCATTAAAGAATAAACCCAACCGGTTAAATTAGGGTAAAACTGGGCTGAATAATTATAAATGACCGTGAGTAAATTGTACCATGAAATTGGATTTGGCGAAATGGTCAAGAGGTCTATCTCTTATGAAGCAAACCCGAGTTCAAATTGTTGCTCTGACTTTTATTTTTGATTTTTTCCTTTGAACAAAATGACGTCGTTTCAACAGAGATTGAACACCATGGTTGTCATCCTCAGCTTCGACCACCAGCAACGTCTCCAGCTCCACTATGTAACAATTACACCCATTTCCCTAATCCAATTCCATCATCACACACAGAATTCTTATCTCAACTAATCCTTAACGCAATAATTTACTAACCCGACCCCGGAACATCAAATCCAACTTTTCGTCGGGTGGTTTGGACATGACGATGAGTTTCTTCGATGGGGCCGATACCCTGAGTTTCTCCGCAAATAATTCAATCTTAACCATTATATGGCCCTATTTAAACCTACTCGATCAATCCATGATGAGATACGAACCCAGATAACTTCATAAATTGATTTCATATATGTCGTTTCTTTGCTCCGACGAGCTCTACATCCTAGAGAAACGTTAGCGAATCCCGGAGCTTCTGAGTTCTTTCTTCCTTTGGAGTGGTAGGAGATTCGCTTATGAACTGAACCGAGCAGTTATGGTGCCTTAACAATCAATCTAACCCACTCTTTCATTTCTACGATCAAACCTCCGATGGGAGTTTTCGTCGAACCGTTCCAGACGTGCCCATTCTTTGCAACTCATCTCACTAGCTTTGTACTGATTCGTGGAAAGCCTCTCCTCTCACTTGATTCCCGTTTCAAAGTCAAATCTTTGACCGTTAGGGCTCACCGAAAGAGTGGAACGGTCGTCAGATTTTCCTCCTGTAATCGAAGAAGAAGAAGATGATAAATTCATGTTTTAGTCCCAATAGAATTATTTCAGTTTAACTCCCTACGATTTCAGTAATAACACGCATAACCCATAACTTTGAAATATGGACAGTCGTGGCCCAGGAACTTTCCAGCCATCACAGTTTAGCCCAAACAGTTATGAAAGTGACGTAATTGGCCGATTCTTGGACCGTGAACCTATATATCGAACCCAACTCGATTTACCCAAGGTGGATTGGTTTAAGGTAGTAAATTCCATGTTAATAATTAATTTAATGGTTGAAATGACAATTATGCTTATTTTGATATGCATAACTACTGAATTGAATTTGTGATAAGTGGAAACGTGACAATGTCAAGTGTACATGATTTATTGACCATTGGTTGCGAGAAATGTGATGTCTTGTTCCTGATTGGTATGATGTAATTCAATCATTGTTCATCGGGTCACAAGTATCTGTTAATGGTATAATAATGAGAATTGTTTGATCACCTAGTTAGGGCCCGTATGCTAGCGATCTCAATGTGTGCGTATCGCACTAGTGTTTAATGAAACGGGCCCTCTATGGTGCCACCAATGCAATGTGTTATTGTCCCCGTAATGGGTACAATATCTATTCAATGTTATGACCCTAAACATGTGCCTCAATGCCAATGATGTTCTAAAAGTCATCCTGCATACGTGAGCCAAGGATCCCAACTAAAATATGGAAAGAGTCTGCATCATATTGCTTATGTGATTGATGATTGTGATCTTTTGTGATTTATGAGGACTGACCTCGAGCCATCCACTAGGTGTTTACAGGTTAACAGGGACTAGCTATGATCGATCGTTGGTGTTTCTGTGGCCAAGCTAAATTTAACAAGGACTGTGAGATTGTGTGATTTGAAACTTGATTCCGACATTGGTTTTAAATGCATGTGAGGGACTACTTTCAAAATTAATATTCATGATGTATTTAGATGTTTCTTCTTGTTTTGGTACAAGATGGCTATTTATATTTGAATTGAAGGAGTAACTACCCCTTGCATGTCAAGAGTTGGTTCCGGGACAATTTATTTATCTTTATTTTCAGTTATAAATGCTGGAGTGTTACAACGGCTACCCCCTTAACATTGTTAATTTTGTTATTGTCATATGATGGTGTTTTGTCTCGAGTGGGTCTGCTACCGTCCAGGTTTTTGTTAGTTTTATTTACATTATCATAGTGTCTGAGGTAGACTTTAGTAGGTTTGTCTTGTTTTGTGTCTAGAACCTATCATGGTCGTGAAGTTTTCAAGGTCGCAAAACACTCTAACTGATCAAGTTACCTGCTTTTTCCTTGTTTTCTAGATTAGGAAACACCTCTCGTTAGGAATCGATATACTCAACATTTTATCTTGCTCTATCCATGAAGAAATATCTCCTTTGATGTGTAAAAAGAATTTCGTTTCTACATTCTCATATATTTTATCATTCTAAAGATAATGTTTTGGTTCGTCTTCTTTATGATTTGTAAATACAGAGACAAAATAGTATCCATAATGTTGGTCGAAATAATAGGTCTTTCTTGTGTAAAAGAGAGGTCTCTTGAGTTTTTTTGAGGACAAACTTTTGTCATATTTTGAAATTACTAAATTATATGATTTCTATTAATGACAATTGAAATTATATAAAAATGTGCACCACATTACGTGAAGGACTCAATCCCAACACACGATGAATCCCTTGAACCATGATTTCCAATCTTATCGACATAATGTTTTTTTCTTTCATATTAATCTTGAGATTTTGATACAAAAATCAAAAGTAAAAAACTCAAAGAATTCAATTCGACAATCTATAACTTTCATTTCCCGCGGTTAAAAGGAGATTGATAAAATTAATTCTAGGTTCTTTTTTTAGAATAACTTAAAATTAATTCATGTGACCTATCAAAGTAACAGAAAAAACTAACGGTGTGCCACAGGTTTTGAAAGTTTGGATAGTTCATGCCATTTTTGAAATTCGAAAAAGTTTGTGCATAAACGTGTAATTACATTATAGTTCGTGTTTATTTGAGGTTTTAAGCCTTTTGTTATTGAATAAGTTGTTTTAAAAAGAAACTAATATTTATGGTTTTGGTATGGTTTAAAAACTACATTGTGGATGTTATGAATATAGTTATTATAGAGTATGAATGTCTATTGTGTAACATATACATTAACCATGAGAATCAATTACCATTATCTCTATGTTTAAGTGTAGTTATGTTAGTCATATAGAGGTTACACTCTCATGAGCCTATAAATAGTATTCTCTACATTGTAAGAAGTACACCTTAATAAGAATCCTCTTTTACTCTTATATTCTTGTATCTTTCGTTCTTAGTTCTTAACACGTTATCAGCAAGAAGACTCTACTTTATTTCAAACAAAAATTATGAATCATGATGTCCGCCAAAAACCGTTTACATATACCACTCTATTTGTATATTGTTTTTGGTATTGTTGGCTAATACTGTATTGCAAATGTCTGTCAAGCATATGCCTCCTTGGATTGAAAACATTTATTTTTATTTTGTTACTGTGGTGTTGTGTTCATATGTGTTATTGTCTATTCATATATATTTCTGCACGGCTGCACCTATATCTACTATTCCAAAATGATATTCTAGTTCATGCATGATGGATAGTTTTGTTTTTGGTTGAAAATTTTGTGGATAGTTTGTATTACCGCATTGGTTTGTTTTGATTATAATACTTTGCTAAGTTGCTCTCATTATTATGTTCCTATCGTTTAGTTTGTATTATGTTCCTTCCGTTCTAGTCATTAGTCATCATAATGATTATATTATGTTTCGATTCTTCCCAATGATATGACGCCCTCATTTTTTTTGACTTTTTGAAACTTCAATTCTGATGTTTTTATATTCCTGTTGTTTTAATGGGTTTTGTTAATTATGGCTATGAAAATTGAAAATGTAACAAAAATCTTGTTTTTTATACAATCGACAAAAATCTTGTTACTATTGGATATGCGTTACTATTTTATATGGTATATATATAATATTTATGTTACATTTTACTTTTATTATTTCACTTCAATACATGTTAAGTTTAAACGGTTTTCTTATTCTTCATATGAATTTCTTATTAAGTGTATGATATCAATTGATTTTTTTTACTAGAATGTCCGTAGGAGATACGAAGATAGTGCAGCACTAAGTTAGACACACCCTAATCTAGACACAAAAAGGGTGCTACCCAATATCAGAAGAAAAAATTTGTTAATACAACTAACATATGAATAAAATTAAAGGGTGATTAATATTATCTGGGAATAAAAAAGCAATGATGTATTAAAAGTATATGAAATATTTTTATCAAAGCTCTGGTAACTAAAAAACGTTTTGGGCGGATGATACTCGGTCGAAAACCCTAGTCGCTCGAAAATCGTCGCCGCCACTGCCTATCATCCGCAAACCTCTTACCTAACTTCGATATTTAGCCGATGTATTCCTCTTGTATAAGAGTCGTCTTACTTCTTGATTGAAAGTATTATTCATTATCTCTCAAGTCATCACCACTCTCTAATCAATGCTCAATTTCATAATCATGGCTACTAATGCAAGCAAAGTCGTCGCCAACTTTAACGGAGCTGCCGTCTTTCCAACTTTAACGGAGCCGCCGTCGAAGCCTCCTTTAATCCTGCTCCCACCGTCACTGAAGCCTTTTTCAATTCTGCTACCACCGTCAACGAAGCCTCCTTCAATGCTGCTCCCACGGTCACCGAAGCCTCCTTCAGTGGTGCTCCCACCTCCACCTTCCACTTACCCGCAAGTGTTGCTGCCGAAGTCACAAATCTATTACTGGAAGAGCACCCCGAACCAGAGCTATCGCTTGAAGGGCTCATCATAGCTCCACCGTCATGGAACTATCAATGGTGCATCGTCGGCAAATTTCTCACTCGTCGGGAAATCAACTTCCCAAAGATATGTTGTACGCTGCCCGGGATCTGGCAACCGGGACGAGGAGTTGAGATTGATGCCTTCCAGGATAGAAAATTCCTATTCTGATTTCATCTTGACTTATATGTTAATCGAGTTATGGATGATGGTATGTGGACCTTCAATCAGCAACAACTTGTTGTCTGCAAGCTTCGACCAGGACATCAACCACAACAAGCCGAACTATCTAAGGTGGCATTCTGGGTATAAGTACATGATTTTCCGTTTGGTTATTTCTTGGAAGTCATCGACCGAGCTATAGGCGACTACGTCGGTGAGTTTGCTATGATCCTAAGAATGTGATAGCTTTTGCAAAACTATATATGCGGGTCAAAATTCTATAGGATGTCAGAAAATCTTCCAAGAAGGATAAATTAGTGCACCTTTTCGGGAATGATTCGGTCGTATGCAAATTCATGTATGAAAGACTGCAGCACTTCTGTTTCATTTGTTGTATTTTGGGGCATGTTGACAAACAGTGTGAGATCCACTTCCGAATTCCGGAGGATCAAATTGTTCGGCGCTGAGATGACTCAATCCGCGTTGGTAACAAGTCACCAGTTAAATCTTATCACATAATCCGTGAGACTACCATCCATACGACACCTCAACCAAAGCCTCCACAACAAGTTGGATCCCAGACACTTGCATTATGCATGGTGGCCAACGTTCTGGATAGAAACCAGCATATGGATCATGAGAGAGCCACTCGCAAAACAGAAGATCAGGAGGATGCAGGAAAAGGTAGAAGATAAGATGGATATGGAGGATAGCTCGAGTTAGAAGCCGTTGAAGTCACCGAAGAAGATGGAGCATAATAAGGTACACGCTATGGCGAATCACCTTGAGGTGATTCGCCATCGGGAGTGATCGTGTTTGATTGGGGCTGCTAAGGAGTCGGACCACCATAGCAGCTACACTGAATTTTCACCGGTGACTTTGAATTTCCAGTTTATTTCTTCATGTTTGAACACTTATGTTGGTATCAGGAACTTTGCATTTTAGTTTCTTAGTTGTTTGTTGGTTAGTTTATCAGTTCTGATTTTTCTTTGGCTTTGATTTTGCCTGTTATGAAAGTGAGGACCGAGGTGGTTAGTGTTCTAACGACCTATGATCCATGTAGTCCTGGTCTGTGGGATCTACACCTCCGGGTGGCTTTGTTCTTTACTTTTTATCGGTTTCAACCGTATTGAATGAAATGATTGACGCTTCAAAAAAATATTAATTGGGAATGATTTAACACCTACAGGTTAATTGATTGAATCCAGTCATCACAAATTAAGTGATTCACGCTAATTCGTATGAAAGATGATAATTGTAAATGGTAAAGGATTTTATTAATCACAATGAATAGGTTTCGGGAAATTAACAGGATCTGCATTATGGTAGAGGCAGAATAAAAGAATTAAATGGGTTAATATTAAAATATTAAATTTTATATTGATATCAGGCAATTAAATCAGAGTCAACTCTAAAAAATTTTCCTTAGAAAATTAGAAAACTGGAAACATTCAATAACAGGTAAAGAGGAATAGTTGGGAGTTACGGTTTTTATATTTTTGTATATATGTTATTGAAAAAATGATTTGAAACTAGCAATAATCAGAATTAAAACCTATGGCAATACTCAGAAAACAACCCTCTGGCAACACTCGGAAAGCAAGCCTATGACAACACCGTCGGAGCAAAAGATGATCAGCGGTAGCTACTAGGAGAAAAAATAACGGATAATGGTATTATGGCTCTTAGGAGAAATCGATTGTTACCTTTGAGACCAAGAATAAGATATTTTTTGAAAGAGAAAGATGCAGTGATTAAGAAAATCGAAAGGAAATTTATAAATTAACCAGGACAAATTAGAGCTCTGCGAGAGGATGATTCATAGAAGTAGAAACCCCTAGGAAGATAGGGAAGTAATTCATTTATATATAATTTGGGATTTCGAGTATACAAGGTCTGTTGACTAGGATATTAGAAAAATTTCCAAAATACGAGGCATATAGGCCAAGATATAAAAGGTTAAAATCCTTCTTACAAGGCACACCGGCCAGGATAATGAACAGAATGGAGTTAGTTTAAAACTGATGATGATGAGTGATATCTAACAAAAAGGGGGATGAAGAAGAAATTCAATAAACGAAAAATAAAACTTATCAAGAGTCAACTAAAGTAAGCACGCAAAGTCACAAACACGGAAAACCAACCTGAAATACCAGTCAAGAAGCTAAACAATTACAACATCAAAACCTTTACGCCGTATAGATCAAAAGGAACCCGAATTTAATCATTCAAGCATGGACATGAAATGGAACATATGTACAGAGTTGGTTAAAAGGAAAAAAGAATTGACGGCTAGCACGAGGAAGTAAGAATCAGTGACGGGCAAAAGATGATGATGATGATGATGGAAGTTTCCCAATGATCATCCCGACGGTGAAGAAAGGAAGGAGGCCGAAAATGATCTTCATCGATGCGGCCATCGCATCCGGTCCTCGCCTCTCAAAGTATTATGGTTGCTGATCAAAGGTTGAACTGAGTAGAATCTAAGCTATGATCAAAAGTTTCAAACATCTGATGGGACCTTGTGAATTCCTTTATACTCAAATGGACCACCACCGCCTCTTTTCCGACATCGTCAATTTCCAGCTTCTCATTCTTACCGACATTATGGCCTCCGCTTGCTACTTTCCCCATTTCCTCAATGACTCGTTGTTTTGTAACATCCTCTGGATTGGACATATCGCTTAATAATTTTGGTGTTCGATTTTGATCGACAAACCCTAATTTCCTTTGCTTTTAGGAGTAGAGATAGAATCACCCACGATTCACTTATTCAGAATAAAAGAAATGAAAATCAGATTTTTTGCCTAATTGAATCTTATCAATTAATTTATTTATATGATCTTATTCATTTTCTTATCTTTATAATATGTTACATATTTCACAATTCGAGTTTATGTCCCTTGATATTCATCACGAAGAAACATCCATCTTTTGAGTATTAGATGCAATCATTTAGAATATGGGCTTGGAGATGCAATTTATAAATGATGATCATAGCTTTGATCTTTACTTTCCATCATCTTAATGATAGGCCGAAAGATGAGTATCACGAGACGCAAGTTATCGAAGAGACAAAGGTATAAAGCTATACTATATGTCTCAAATATTAAAAATGAAAGAGACACATATGTTGAGATATGAGTATATGTGTCAAATGTTAGTAGTCCAATGAGACACAATATCACTTCATAAAGTGAATGGTTATAAACATATGTTTCCAATGTCTCTAAAGTGACAATATATATATATATATATATTCCCACATGTATATATACTATTATGGAGGAACATACCTATTATTTTGATCATGAGAAAGAAATTTGAGAGATATATCTTTACCCATGAAAGAGTGTTTTGAATTGAAAGAACTGTCGATCCCTTGATTGATGACATGAATGATTGAGCACATACATTATGTAACGTTATTATTTACACAATGCATCATGCTCATGAAATTATGAGTATTTTATGTTGGGAATCAACATAATAAATTGTGATATAACCCGTCAATAATGCACCAAGATATTTTTTTTATAACGGATTGTGCACCATGATATGTGGAGTAGTACAAAATTTCTCTCAAGCTCTAGATCGAGTTATTGTATTGTTCAAGAAAGAACAAAATCCTTATTCCAATTTGATGATCATGAGAGGAACAATAATATGGCCCATGACCATATAATTATTGAGTCATAATGTCATCCTCCAATTTGTACTACACATATGCTATTATACTTCAGATACATGTAAAGGTAAACTATTATTTCAGTCGTTCTGATAACTATTTTTGGCATAAGTGGTGAGACTGGTCGCCAAAATAACATCACAGTTATCTCGACAACACAAGTGTCATATATGTCCAAGGATTCCTCTCGTTATCCTTCTACTCAAACTTAACAGAATTGTCTAGACTGAACTATTTGGGAATGGTTTCAATTTATGCTACTAAATCAATTATCACTATCAAATAAAACTTAAGAATTAAGGTTGAACAGAAGGAGAAGACAAGTTCTTGGAAGGGATGATTCATCAAGCTCAACTTCCTAATAGTAGTCAGACCAAGCAAATGTTGGACTTGGATTGAATAATACCATTCCTATTATCACTCGTATGAATCCGCGACACAATCATGCATGCGGATTACCACTACTAGTTTCCCAATCAAGGTTGAAATCACCTCAACTAGGGTAACCAGTAATGAACACCGAGAAGTTCTACAAAGTGATAAGGTGCTCTCTTTGAATTGAAAGAAATCAGAAGCAATTGGAATTAGTGTTAACTTGGTCGATCGACACCTAAGCTACTGATAACTACACCAACTTGGTCCATTAGGTGCAAATCAGAGTGCCCACCAATTAGTCGGTGAACAACCTTTAAAACCAAAAGAAGCACAAAAGGCAGAGTCGAGCTATTGGCTTACTCCATCGATAAATTTCTTCTATCTTAGATTGTTAATCAAATGACTTTCTAAGTCGATCAAACAAAGGTTTTCATAGATTTGACCTGATTCAAGTTGTAACAAGAACAAGGTTGAAAAACCAACAATGAAAGCAATCTTTCATTCAAATCCAAATATCCAACAATTGTCGACCCTATACTTTTAAGGAGAGTATCATGTCTCAAATCCTACATCCCAACCAAAATCTCTAAGGATTTAGTTACTCATAACTCTAGAAGAAGAAAAATCAGAAAATGAACTAACCACCATCTTGATGAAGAGATAATGAATCGATCTTTCTCCAATCTTCGCTTTTAGCCTTCTAGCTTCAATCCTAGCTTCAATCTTCAATCGGAACTCCTTCGGATCTTCAATCGGACTTCTAGGGATGAATTAATGATGGTTTTTGTTGGGGGAACTTGGAAAAAATTGAGGAATTTTGCCGAAGAAGACTTGTTTCTCTTTCCTTGAAATTGGCTTTTATATGGCAGCTACTAGATCTAGGAGGTGCATGTCTTGCACCCCTTTTAGCCACGAAGGTAATTCAAGCTTCAGGGGTGCTAATTACAATCTTAGGGCCTACACGGTGTGCTGTGATGCACTACGTCCAACCCTTCTTCTTCACCATTTCTTGCATCATCCTTCCATTTGAGCTCCAACCGTGCTCTATTCGGCGTTCTTAGCCTCATAGCCAGACTACCTATCTTTAAAGTACCCGTGGATAACAAATACTACAAAAAGAACACATCAGACGGACCGAAGCGGTCCACGTGAATGGGTCTAGGCATACAATGCCAGAATGCAAAATCACATGGGTTTGAAACACAAACAAGCTAATATTCACTCAAAAAGCATGCAGATAGGATAGATAATCACTACAAATCCTAGCACTATCAAATCCCCCACACTTGAACATTGCTTGTCCTTAAGCAACTTTATTATTTGCACTCTAAACAAACTCTAAACATGGTGAAAAGGAAACAACATGTTAGTAGTTCAAGCCTACTTCACGATGCCAAGAACACACTTTAGATTACCAAACCACATAGTTACATTTACCGAGTCTTCTAATCCAAATAAAGAACAAACTTATGCATATAGTTAGTACTACTCAACATCTACCGACAAAAGAATATTTTTCCTATCACTTGTGTTCAAAACAGATGGTACTGCCCGGGTATTTTTTCCGTCCTACGAGAGGAGTGCTTACTTCAATAATATATCCAAATCAGAGCACTCCCCTCTTGTTTCACAATTTTGCTATACATGATATACTAAACACTTTGGGTTAATTAAATTACTCAACTAATTGCAAACCCATCTTTCAAAATATTTGTATAGATTTCGGGGGGTATCTTTCCAAGTGGGGGTAGTTGCGACCCTGATTGGGCTACGACTCTCATCTAAATAGATCGAGTTTACCCGGAAAACCCCGACCCATAACTAGGAAGAGGTGAGAAGAGAAGCCTGAAGGTATTAGCTTACAGGCGGAGAATCAATGTCGCCATGTGTGTTGAATCGCTACCGAACCCCCACAAAAATTTGGGCATATTGGCCTCTTTTGCACCTTATTCAGACCATCTAATCACATATGACTTTAAATAACTAGAGAGACTCGATCGGAGAATTAATTATTCACAAAGTTGGTAGACATCAAGACCGAGTAACCAAGTGCATAAATCTATTCTAAACTCGTTTTGAGAAAAATGGGAGGCGGTCACAAAATGATCTATCATGCATCATATTCACCCTTAAGTAGGAATACTATGCTAAACATACATCCACATCATCCAAAGTTTTCAAGTTTAAGAGGGAATTTCAAATGTTGAGCGATAAGGGTTCAATTAAAGCAATCAAGTGAAATGACTAGCACCCTAATTCATCCGAGAAAACCACAACATCACCCTCACAAGAGGTCACACAAGAGAAGAGTTAGGTTGATACCAAATTGAGTTGATAAAATGGAGTTTGATGGTGAGATGTGATAGAACAGCCATTTTGGGACCTTCCAACCATAACACAAACAACGTACTCGTGATAGATGTAACAAGTGTTATCATCCGTTATACATACCAAAAGAATAATCAAGAAAAAGAAAATCTCAAACTCTCAAATGGAAAAATAAAACATATAAGTCTGAGTCACGGATACGTCTCGAAATCACTAATCTGGCCGATACCCCGAGAACTGTGGGTACAGGTCCTACTCTGGCCATGCGGTGCTAGCGGATATGCTGGCCACAGAAAGGGGTAGGACGCTTCAGTGAAGTAGTTGTCCTGATAGTAGGACATGTGTCCACTCTTCCAGTGCTGCACATGAATGTAGGTAATATGCTGCCCTTGATGATGTATCCACTGGTCGTGCTGAGTTTGAGTCTTCTCAAACTGCTCAGCTCACTGGTCCTGAAGTCCCTAAGCATCTCTACTCTCAGTGCATACTGCTGAAAGTCCTGGCAAAGTCCTCGTGCCTCGCTCTGAGCTCTCTCTGCCCTATGCTCTAAACACTCCCAAGCAGCTCTGCTGTCCGTGCTCAGCTGCTGATAATCAGCCTTGAGCCCTCTCTGAGTTGGGCGCCTATCTATTGTGGCCAACGACATCAGCTCCAAGTTGGTCACCTGATTGCAGGTGTAGAAACCCATATGTTCTCCCAACTCATTTGCCAAGAAGGAGAAAGCCCGACCCCCGACTCAAAATGTGATACTCCTTGTCTGTCTAGTGGAAGTGTAAGTCAGAATCTTCATAATAGAGTAGAACTCCCTGGTTGCATGCGAGAGCTCCACTTCATCGGCCGTAACAAAGTCCCAGATACCTGCCTTGCCGCAGTATCTCCTCAATAAGCAGTCCCATCTCTTCTCCACAAACTCCTACATCTCGATTTACCCCTATGGCACAAACAACCACGTCCGATACACTCCGTATCGGCGGGCAAACTCACACCCCTCCGGGAATTTGTAAATCCTATGGGCCCCATCTAGAGGTGGTAACACTGAAGCGACAGCTGGAGCTGGCTCTAGTGGATCCTGTGCAGCAGCAGAAGACGACGCTGCAGGTCGCTGTGGACGGTGAGGAACAACAGTGGGAGGTGGAGATGATGCTGGAGAAGTCTCTATAGAAGGAGGCTCTGATGAAGAGCTCGGTCACAACCTCTTTCCAGTACCAGTCTTTTTCCCACCCCCCTTTGCGCCAGCCTTTTCTCTAGGTATCCGCAAATCTATCAACAAACACCATTCGAAAATAGGATTGCATTTTGGTTAACATCAACAATATCACAAAGCAATCAATCAATTTCCCTTGTCACTTAGCAAGTTCGCGTCCTCGTGAAATAAAGAAGGATGTAACAAATCATGGCAAGGTGTAACTCAATGAAGAACATCAACCAAGAGACAAGAATAACTAGTTACTCTTAAGAATGAACAATTATAGTCCTAGCAAAGTTGAATTTCAATCAAACCAAATGGGCATCCACAATATGCAAACACGCACAGTAATCATTAATGTTGCCAAATCAAATCATATCAACAACTAGGGGCATATTCAAACAATAACAGCAAGTATCATAATCATCAAAAGCTTCCAAGTTCGAAGATTTCGACCAAGTTGACAATGTAGAGCAAAAGCATGATTCACATCAAACATCAATCATAAGCATCATATATGGCATTGAAGCACAAAGGGCACATAAACTGCCAACAAGAACAGCTCACAAATCAAAATTCACAAAAATCGAAAAAATGTCTATATCCCAACAATTTGATGAAAAAGAAAATTTCATCGAACAACAAAAGGCTGAGCAAACAAGCAGGGCAGAGGCATAATAAAGACATCAAACCATTAAATAAAATACCTGGACAACAACAACTCGAAATTTCAGATTTTCAAAAATAGGCTAAACTCGAAAATTCATCCAATTTCGAACCAATGAAAAATCAAACGAACAAAACATTCAAGCACACAAGAAGCATACAAGGCATTCATAGACAATATTCCAATCACAATGTTCACTATAATTCTACCCAATCGACCCATAATCTGAAAGTCAAAAAGTTCGACCTAAAAAGTTGAGCACTAACTGAAATTGGAGGAATTCGAAATTGAAGGTTGGAGGATGGAATTGGGCAGTCCTTGAGTTGAGGAAGACCTTTGGGAAGCTTTGATTGTGGGTGTTCGACTGGAGTGTGGAGTGGAGAAGAGGCCATGAGTGAGAGAGAGATGGAGGGAGAGAAGGAGGGGAGGAAGGGGTGTAGGAGGTTGTAGGGGAGGAGTGGAGGTGTTTGGTGGTGATGGAGGAGGAGTTTTCTGTGGAGGCGGTGGTTTGGAGGAAGAAAAAGAGGGAAATATGCGAGGGGAAGAGAGGAAAGAGGGAGGATAAGAGTGGATTCGCTTTCTGGATTTTTTAATTAATTATTTTTCCCAGAGTGCACGACGTGCACCCCTTTTCTCTACGAGGGTTTTTCAGCAATTGGGGGTGCACGACGTGCACCCTTTTTTGCTACGAGCACTTTTTCAGAATTTCGTGCACCCCTTTTTTCTTCGAGGCTAATTTCTCAATCTAGCGATGCATGACGTGCATGCTAGATTTACGGCTTCACTTTATTTTCAAACTTCTAGGAGAACCAACAAACACAAAGTGATCACAGCTCCATATCATTCATGTTGCATCAATAATCATCTAGGACACGATCAATGACCCAAGACTCGACTCAATCACAAGATTCACACAAAAGAGACACTAAAGGACACACAAATCAAAATCTAAGGTATTATATTCTATATACTAGCCGTGGATACGCAAGGGGTGCCTGCCAATAGCGCTTCTTTATTGACTTTAGCTAGACGTCCACCGACGAACAATTCAAAGTGCGAAACAATCAACCTTGTCAACAACACCTATGGTGTCACCAGCTCGGTATAGTTTCAAATGATGCCCGTTCACTTTGAATGGTTTGGAGGAAGACCTTAGTGACGGTGAGTAGACCACTCCATCGGGGTTGCAGCTTCTCGGGAAACAGCTTGAGTTACGAGTTAAAGAGGAGGACGAGTTTGCCTTCCATGAATTCCTTGATTATCCTCTTGCGGGAATCATGGTGTTTCTTTTTTCCGCACCTTGTAAATCCTAGAGATCTCATAGGCATGATGTCGGAGCTCCTCCAACTCATGTATCCGAAACTTCCTTTGTTTACCTACGACACTAGCATCCATATTGAGAAACTTTAAAGCCTAGTAAGCTCAATGCTCTCGTTCAACTGGTAGATGGCAAGACTTTCCATAGACGAGTCTATAGGGAGTGCTCCCTAGCTATAGGAGTCTAGTACGAGGTGCGATAAGCCCAGAGGGCGTCATCGAGCTTACTCGGCCAATCTTTATTCGATTGGTTGACTGACTTTTGCAAAATTCTTTTAAGCTCTCAGTTTGTGACCTCAGCCTGCTCACTAGTCTGCTAGTGATAGGCGGTAGAAAACTGGTGTGAGAAACCAAAGCGATGGCACACCCAGTCGAATTGACTATGAAAATGGTACCCCTATCACTAATGATAGCAGGAGGTGTCCCAAACCAAGAGAACAGTTTGATTAAGAACTTCCCAACAGTTCTAGCATCATTAGTGGGGAGAGCTATGTCATCTGCCCATTTAGAAACATACTCAACTGCCACGACCATATATTTGAGACCATTAAACTGAAGAAATGGTCCCATGAAATCTATCTCCATACATCAAAGATCTCGCAAATGAGATTAAAATTTTACGGCATCTCATCCAGATCAGAGATGTTGCCAGATCTTTGACATTTATCACAAGACTTCACATAATCAAAACTATCCTCATAAACATTGGGCCAATAGAAACCGGAATCAAATACCTCCTAGAAACAGTGTGGTTAGCATCAAGATGTCCTCCAGTTGGTCCGGCGTGGCAGTACTTGAGGATAGTTGAGGTCTCGTTGTAGGGCACGCATCGGCGGATCACCTGATCTGCACCTCTGCGAAAAGAGGTACGGATCTTCCCAGAAGTACTTCTTCATGTCAGTCAAAATCTTCTACTTGCCTTGAGAAGTGTCCTTTAGGAAGGATCGACTAGCGAGATAGTTCGTGATGTCAACGAACTATGGCCCTTCTACTACTTGGGTGACGACCATGAAGAGCTTCTCATTCGGGAAGCATTCCTCAATGGAGATCCCATCTGACATTTGTGTTTCTTCTTCAATGAAGCGGGAGAGATGGTCTGCAACCACGTTTCCGGAACCCTTTTTATCTTTGATTTCAAGGTCAAATTCTTGCAGCAAGAGTATCCACCATAGAGGTTGTGACTTTCCATCTGGTTTACTCATCAAATATCAGATAGCCGCATGGTCAGTGAAAATCACGGTGTGAGAGAGCACCAAGTAGGATATGAACTTGACAACTGCAAACACCACATCTAACATCTCCTTATCTGTGGTGGTGTAGTTCTTCTGGGCATCATTCAGCGACTTGCTCGCATAGTAGATATGGTGGAAACGGTTACCCTTCCATCGTCCCAAAACAGCTCTGAAAGCGAAGTTACTGGCATCGCACATCAGCTCAAATGAAAGCGACCAATGAGGAGAAGTGGGGATTGGTGCGCTTGTGAGGTTTCCCTTGAGAAGCTCAAAAAAACTATTGCACTCAGTGGTGACCCTGAATGGAGCATCCTTCTCAAGGATGCAGTTCAGAGGTGTAGTAATCTTAGAAAAATCCTTGATGAATCGGCGGTAGAATCCCGCATGGCCCAAAAAGCTTCGAACACCTTTGACTGTTGAGGGGAGTGGAAGATTAGCTATCGTCTCGAACTTTGCCTTTTCCACTTCAATCCCTTTTCCATAAACTTTATGGCCAAGTACAATCCCCTCACGGACCATAAAACGAAATTTCTCCCAACTTAAGCTAAGTTGGTCTCTTCACAACGTTGTAACACTTTCTTCAAATTCATCAGATAGTGATCAAGAATTGCCATACACAGAGAGGTCATCCTTGTAGACCTCCATTATATCCTCGACCAAGTCAGCAAAGATTGCCAACATGCATCTCTAAACTGTGGCAGGAGCAATGCACAACCCAAACGACATCCTTTTGTAGGAAAAGGTGCCGAAAGGGCAAGTGAACGTCGTCTTCTCTTGATCCTCATGAGCTATTGGAATCAAGAAGTATCTCGACATCCCATCCAAGAAGTACTCATGGCCGGCAAGGCGCTCGAGCATCTATTCCATAAATGGGAGCAAGAAGTGATCCTTTCGAATGGCATCATTAAGCTCATGTAATCAATACAAACTCTCTACCCCGTAACAGTATGAGTGGAGATGAGCTCCTTCTTCTCATTCTCAGTGACGGTGAAGCCTCCCTTCTTCGACACTACTTGCACCGGACTCACACATTCACTATCTGAAATGGGGTAGATGAGTCCAACGTCCATCAACTTCACCACTTCCTTCCACACAACCTCTTGCAAATTGGGAATTTGTCTCCATTGAGGTTGAACAACTGGACGAAACTTTTCTTCCATCAAAATCTTATGTGTGCAGAAGCTTGGACTGATGCCTTTGATGTCTGAAATTTGCGACGCAATTTCCTCTTTGTGTTGTCAAAGAAGCACCACCAAACACTCTTTCTAGCTTGGTGGGAGAGACGAGCTGATGATCACCCGTAATTTGGAGTCCTCCACAAGGAACACATACTCCAAATGAGCCGGAAGTTCTTTGAGCTTGAGCTCAGGTGGTTCTTCATATGATGTCTTCTTCAAAGTAGAAACTCCCATAAGCAAAGTAACTGCTGCACAAACTTCGGTATGGTCTGTATCTAGATCCTGTTTGTTGGGTAACTCCTGCAAGAGTTTATTACTCAAGGATGAAACCAAGGCATCTAGATCAAACAAATCTTTAATTTGAGAAACCGAAGCAATTCAGCATCATCATAATCAATATCATCTTGAGCATCAGAAAATCTCATGCTCCTGGTTAACTTAAAGGTAGCCTCTTCCTTGTTAACGTGCAAGGTGAGAGTCCCCCAAACACATCTATAATTTCTTTAGAAGTGTTGAGGAAAGGTCTACCCAAGATAATCAGTATCTTTGATATCAACCACCACAAGCTCAGCGAGGAACACAAAATTTCCAACTCCTACAAAGACATCTTCTACAACCCCTGTAGGAAAATTTTAAGTAACTTAAGTTGAATTCTCATTTTAGTCGGTTCGAGTTCATTTAGGTCTAGTGTTCTATAAACATAATATGGCATCACATTATACTAGCACCTAAATCGGCTAAGCCTTTCTCAATATCTGGTTCACCAATTCTATAAGGGATATGGAAACTACTCGGATCCTTGAGCTTTGTAGGGATGAATGTGGAGATGATGACTGAATACTGCTCATTGAGGGTGACATTTGCAACTTCTGTCAGTTTCCTCTTGTTGGTGAACATCTCCTTCAAGAACCTAGCATACATCGACATTTTTGCAATGGCATTAGTGAAAAGAAGTGTGAGATGCACTCCCTAAGCCTTTGCACAAACTAAGAAAAACTCCTGGCATGGAGATTCTCATCCAATTGGTTGGGACATGGGGCTTTAGGCTTGTAAGGTGCCAATACCAGCTTTGAGCTAGAAGTAGCTCCCTTAGTCTTTGATGCAACATCGACATCCTTTGAAATTTTTGGTGCCCCACGATCTACTAGAGGTTGGAGCATTTATTCTTCATTTTCTTTGGCTTCATCCTCAATATCATTCTCCTCATACGTATACTATCACTACTGAGTTGGAGGATTTGAAATTTATTCTTCGGGGACATGGTAATGGTAAATGTATTCAACAGAGAAGGTGAAAGTATGTAATGTTTATGTACTTCTTATTCAATGTTGAATAAAAGAAATGATTGTTTTTAAGAAATGGTCACCGTTCTCAAATTTTCAAATTAAATTGAGTTCATTGGATGGTAAAATGAGGATGGTCAAAAGTGGTTAAAAGCTGAGTAAATGATAGAGGTGGCCGAAAGCTGCAGGTTATGGTCAAAAGCTGGTAAAGTTGTCTGAAAGCTGAGGTATCATGGTCAAAAGCTGTTGAAAGTTGAAAATGTCTGGGGAATCTTGTAGACAAGTGGAGGGAATATACTGTGGACTATGTTTTAGTATCATTACCTCCTCCGATCTATTTAATCATAGACCTTCAAAGCTCATAACTGACAAGTCCTGAACACCCATTTCTTCACTCTATCTTCGTAGTTTGAATTCATTCTCCGCTGGGCGGGGGGGGCAACACTTTTTCTCGAACATCTGAGTTGAGTATGTCGGTGGTCACTGTCGAAGAGTGAAGATGAGTTCAACACCGACCTTCGCCCAAGCGATTCTTGTGTTTCTTAAGAAAATGAAGATACGAGCGTTATTATCTTCATCATATGATGGCAGGTGATAGTATTGCAGGGTACTGTCTTCGGCCATGCACCGATGAAGAGTCTTGGGGAGCTCTATACTACATGGTAGTAAATTTCAAGTCTGCAACATTGTGGCGCTGTAATTTGAGTTCGACGGTACCATCAACATAGTTTATGCTCTGGTGGTCAATCCCCAATGTTTAGTTACTTTGAACTTTCTAGTTCACAGTACATGGAAAAGGCCTCTCATTGTGACGAACACAAAAATGATAATGTTGCACCAGAAAACAAGGTTTATGACGAGGTTGAGTATGAGCCTAGAAACAAAAATGGGGAAGGGGATGACAAATCTGCCTCGAGCATGGACGACGAGGGTACGCTGATTGTCCCACTCAATCTAGAAGGGGAGGATGCTGATATCATAATCGGAGAAGTAGCTGCATCATCGTCTCGCGTCCTCCACGAAAGTACACTCTACCCAATCTGTACACAGCTTTGGGGAAAAAAATCAATGAGGTGATCACTGTGGACCATTACCAGGGTGGCCCTAAAATATCATATTTCGACCCCACTCGTGAAGATTTCTACATCGGTCAATGATTTTAAGCAAAGAAGGAGGCAAATTTTGCTGTCTAACACTAGGCCCTGCAGAAGAACCAAGTCTTGGCGACATCTCGCTCAAAGACGTGGGAACTGAAGGATGGGTGTTATTCATTCAAAACTAATAACTCCCTACGAAGGTTACGCGTCACCAACAAAGCGGATGACGGGTTCTGGACCGTGCAACAGTGGAATCCACATCACACATGTGATAGAAGCGAGCACCACGTCGAGTCCACCCCACTTGATGTGAACGTCATAGCGGATGCGATAATGCACCTGGTCAGGTGAATGCCACAATTCCATATTTTTTTGGTCCAAGATGAGAATTCACACATGTTCCAACGACAGATCTCGTACAGAAGGGCGTGGTGCGGGAAGTAGTGAGGGATGGAAATGACGTACGGAAACTGGGAGGAGTCGTACAACAAACATCCAGATTTCTTCAATGAGGTGCAACGTCGTAACCCTGGCACCCATGTCCAGTTCCGCATGGACGATTTAATCATTGGTGGCGATGCACTTAAGAAATTGAGGTCGATATTCTAGAGCTTTCGGCCTTGGATCAATGATTTCCGACATTGTCCACTTGTGCTAGTTGTGGATGGCACCTTCATCACTAGAAAATATAGTGGCACCCTACTTATGGCAACCATAACATCGTGACAGTAGCTTTCTCCATCATCGACAAAGAGAGTATCGATTCGTAGGTGTGTTTCTTCCGTTGCATCCAAGAACTAGAGACAGACATGCAGAACATATGTCTCCTCTCACATCGCCATGTCGGGATTAGAACTGCAATGGACCTGATTGGTGGGGGCTGGGAGTGGACATGGTGTAGCCGACACTACGAAAAGCAATTACAATGGCCATGTCAAGGAGTCCAACATGAAGGAATGATTGAAGGCCATAGGTAAACTTGCTAACAAAGTGTTATGTTGCATTTTTTAGTTTCCATTTCCTGGTTCGCTAACACAGTGTGTTACTGTTAATGAGGGATCACAAAAGAGGTTCACAAGATAGGCCATTGTCGACCGTCCCACCATCACGGATGGTTTCCCCCATGTGCCACATTTTAGGCCATAACCGAAGGACTTGTCCAACAACTTGAAGGAAAACCAGACACCCAACTCAAAGTGGAAAGCGTCAGCTGAATGTGTAGACAACACACTACCTCTATCTCTATGTTGTTTGTTTCAGTTAATTTTCATTGAAGTCTGATGGTCTATTGTTTCTTTTAATGTGAGTGTTCCTTTTATTTGAATCCATTTAAAGTAAGTGTTTCTTTTACAATAAAACCTCTATAATTTATACTTGATAAATTAATAATCTAATATAAATTAATAATTTTTTCGGTCTTGACTTGGGCCAGTGTAAAAATGAGCAAATTTAATAAAATAATAAGATAATAATTTTTGTGAACCAACCCATATAAATAAATGAATTTTTTAATTCTATAAATTAATAATAAGTATAATTCATTAAGAAATTTATATAACTAGGATAAGGTAGAAAAATATGAATATATAGTTATTAGTTTCTTCTTGAAGTTCAAGTCTACTAGAAGTTCATCGTGAACTTTCGTTAGTGCACTCAAAATCTCTAGTGTTGTCTTCTCTAATTGCAACAAGTAGTTTTGAAGAGTCGATGCGGCTTTAAGCACATCCTTTCTCGGGACCGGTTCCAAAGGTGTTGAATATGATTTTACAATTTTTCTGTAGTATTTAAAGTAATCAGGTCATCATATATTCGATGAATTATATTAAAGGTATGATCACAATATATTAAAGGTCATCATATATTAATTGTGTAATTAAGATAATACAATGAATCTTAAATTAAGTTTATTAAAATTAATAAAGTCACCACACTTGTATTTGATGAATTATAAAATTATTTATGACAAATACATTACAAAAAAACCTCTTTAAATTAATGATTATTAATTTATCGATTAATTAATAACTACTATAAATTAATAATTTATGTCGTCCTGACTATATTAAATAATAGAGGTTTTACTGTATTTCACTCCATTTGAAGTGTTACGATACATAAACTTGATTGGAAATAAGTGAAAACAAATACAACTAATTAACATGAGTCATAAAACCATAATACGAGCATGTTGCAATCATGCAAGTACTACCACAACAAAACCATAATGCAAATAATAGCCTTGAAACTAAGCCCCAAACCTTTGAAGAAGCCATGAAATATCCTCACTAGTGGAAAGCCATATAGGAGGAGCTGCAAGCTTTGCAGGACAATTTTACGTGGTTTGTTACTAGATTACGTGGTTTGTTACTACAAGCAGGTTTTCCGAATCAAGTTCAATTCAAATGATAGTATAGACAAGTACAAAGCTAGATTAGTTGCTGAAGGGTATATGCAAGTTTATGGGGTAGATTTTACTGATAAGTTCTCACCTATTGCCAAAGTAAATTTTATGAAAACTCTTCTGGCAGTGGTAGGGATTAGGGGTTGGCACTTGCATCAAATAGATGTGACTAACGCATTTTTACATGGAGATTTAAAAGAAAAAGTTTACATGATTGTGCCACAGGGATTGGAAGTTCAGAACGATAGTCACCAAATTTGCAAGTTGGTTAAATCCTTATATGGATTAATGCAGACCAGCCATATGTGGTTCATCAAATTCACTACAGCCCTCATGGTAGAAGGCTTTAAGCAGTCAGATTCAGACCATTCAATGTTCATATACAAAGTTATAAATGCAACATTGGTTCTTTTGGTATACGTGGATGATATAATTCTTGCAGAAGATGATTTAAAAAGTTAATGGAGGATTTTAAAACCAGGTTGCACAAGCATTTTAAGATCAAAGACCGAGGGATTCTCAAATACTTTCTTGGTTTGGAAATAGCTAGAAGTCAAGAAGGAATTTTGATGTGCCAACGAAAATTTTGTTTAGAGATGATCGAAGACCTAGGATGCTGCATAAGAAACCAGTTTAGTTCAAAGTGGATGAAGGAACTCCCTTGCTAGATGCAACAGTTTACAAGCAATTAGTTGGAAGCCTGCACTATGTGATGATTACTTGACCAAACATCAGTTACGCAGTACAACTGGCTCAATTCCAGTAAAAACCCACTAACATTCATCTTGCAGCAACTTATAAGGTGGTACGTTATTTGAGAAATGCACCATGGAATGAGCTTGTATTCAAGAAGGATAATTCCGTGTAGTTGACAGGTTACTGTCACTCTCATTGGGCAAGTTGTCCAGATACCATATGTTCCACTTCTAGTTACTGCCTCTTTCTTGGGAGTTTTTTTATTTTGTGGAAGAAGAAGAAGCACAGTACCGTCTTCGGATTTTCCTCTAAAGCAGAGTACAGAGAGTTGGCTCAAACTTGTTGCGAGGTACAATGGACGAAGACACTACAGCTTGATTTAGGAGTTCAATATCATCAAGCGGTTGGTTTCTGAAGTTCAGTCTTTCATCAACAACATCATTCACATTGCTAATATTCCAGTCTTTCACGAACAAAGTAAACGTATCAAAATTTGACTTCCATGTTGTGAGGGAGCGACTGTAATCTGGGATGATTAGCCTTAGATATGTTAACACAAAAATGCACTTGACAAACCTTTTTACTAAAGGATTGCCTGCGCCGCGTCTTCATTTTCTATTAAACAAGCTTGGTGTATTGGATATATACTCCTAAGCTTGTGGGGGACTTTTAAAGTGTGATTCAGGACACGCTAATGACATGGATACTGCTGTGTCAGCAACGTAGTTAGCTCAAGCTATAAAGCTAGTTGACTGTATAGTTTTTTTGTTTTCCATTTTGATTTTTTGCCTCTTCGTCTTCCTTTCCTGATCTTCATTGTAGTATTTATGTAATCTGTTTATTTTGATCTTGTAACAAATTCAGTCATCAAGACAACAGAAATTCTCTCCACTTCTCAAACCAAGCTCAGATTCCTTAGATTATTTCAATGATGCCGCCTCTGATTGAAATTGGTGAAGTCGGAACGGTGGTGTCGTTGCTAAAGGAGAAGGAGTAGCTGTCATTGTGGGTGAGCTGCTCGAGGTTTGAGATCGAAATTTCAGTCTTTTATTCGTTTCTAGATTGAACTTGATGAAGCCGAAATGGTTCTGGTTGTTGCTGAACAGAGGAGGAGTAGGAGCTGTCGTAAGTATAACTTAATGACTGGACTGTCCATGTGGGCATTATTTTCCGAGTTAGTCGGCCACGTTTGAACCCGTAAACAACACATCAACTGTCGTTAAAACAAACTGAGGGGCAGACGGAAAATGAGACGGAGGTCGTTATATGGCAAAAATTGGCATTATTTTAATTCGGGTTGGATTTATCAAAATCAAGATAGATTTGGGTATTAGGCCATAATTTTATCGAATTAGAGATTATTTAGAATGAATTATGGATTTAATTCTCTAGAAATTTAATCAAATTTCACTAAAAGATTAAAAAGTTTCATTACCTCAAATCAAAATATGTGTATACTGTATAATGAGTTAAGTATAGATATGAATTTTCATTTGTTCATTCATAATTTCTTTTTTGAAAAGTTATGTACAAAAGTTAATTAAATGATGATATTTTTTCTTAATAAAAAACATATTTTATGCAATAGTTACTATTTTTATTATTTGGTATTTACATGTGTGAAAATAGAATAAAGATATAAAACTCAAATTGAATAAGAGTACAAACAATTTTATATAAGAGCATTTAATACATAATATGTGGGAAGAGCAATCTTAAGATTAAAAAATATGAAAAGACCAAAATGTCCCCATTTTATTTGGAGGGTTCTGAAAAATAAATTGATCTAACGGCTCATATCAATGCTCGAAGTTCTTGACCAGATGTAATTCTTGAAAAAAAATGAGTTGCCTCTTTCCCTTGCTAGATCACATTTTTGTTTCAAGTTGTGGCTTTTCTTTGATGATGCAGTCTGGAGCAAGAATCATGTTGGCGTGGAACTTAATTTATATTTGTTGGGTTGGAGAAACTTTTATTAGTGAAGAATCACGAATAGTTTGTCTCACTGGCTACAACATCGGCAACTGCTATACTTTCGATTCAATAAAAAAAGCTTGGAACAGAAATAAGACAGCAGGTAATAGATAGCTAAGCTCATAGCTTCACTTCTTCGCCAACAGGTCAAAAATGATTCCTGCAATCAGATTCAACAATCAAAATTCAAAAGGTTCTAATCTTTTTGCGACTAAGCCGAAGAGAGAATAGCCTAACCTAACCTGACCTTCCATAATAATCGTTGGCTATTCCATTACTTTCGTCTTTACTGCAGTGTAAACGACGTGAATTCACCCCTGCATCTGTATTCCCTTCTCAATCTCAAATGATAGAATCCATTCCCCCTTCGAGCTTTCATTTGAATGGGCCTACGCGGAAGATATCTGGGCTTTCTTCGAACGTTTCCGTTTTGAACTATATGGGCTTTCCAGCTTAAAAAGGGCGGAGAAGAGAAGAGAAGAGAACCACAACCCCTCTAAATTCTATAACTCGTCAAATTTTTCTCCATCTTCCCCCAGCTCTGTTTTCTTTCTCCAGGTGAAATTAGGGTTTCGGTTTCTGCTATTGAAAAAAAGAAGAGAATAAACCAGAAGCGGAGGAGTTGTTTGCCAATTGATCGTCCTACATGATTCCTCCAGATTCAATCCATCTTGCTCCAGGAGTTATTTGAGTTTGATCTTCATTCATATCCTCTCTCTGTTTCAATTCCAGCTCCGATTCCCACAAAAACTTCAGGTCATTTGTTCAGTTACAGATCGAATTATGTTCATAATCTCCGCTCCCCCTTCCGCCGTTGTGATTGCCTTCTCCAATCTCCGCGTTTTTGGCCCTGGTTTGAATCCTTACTCTCCCTATTGCGTTGCCCATCACTCCACCTCTCGTTAAATCTTTTTTGCCATCTTTCAAATCATGTAAACAAGAGGTACAGTAAAAGCGGGTTATTGTCTTGTGTCTTTCGTTTTCTCATCTTTTCCTCAGAGGTCTGTCTAATCGCGATCTGTCTTGAGATTAATTTCTAAACTCTGAATTTCTATCTTATATATATTGGATCTTGTGTGAACAATCCGAAAGAGGATCAGAAGATATTAGTATGATCCAGGAAAGGCTGTTAAGGCGTACTTTCTCAAAGAAACGGTCTTTTAAGGCTGGGAGCGATAGGGATGATAGGGGATGGACTACGCTCCATGTTGGCGCCAAAAAGGGCGATGTGAAGGAAGTGAAGAGGCTGCTAGACAATGGAATGGACGTCAACGTTCCAGCTTCGGGTCCAAAAGCGAAAGGGGTGACTCCTCTTCACCTGGCTGCTGAGGGTGGACATCTCGATGTCATGGATGAACTGCTGGAACGCGGAGCTAATATCGATGCTAGGACTAAGGGTGCTTGTGGCTGGACTCCTCTGCACATTGCTGCTAAGGAGAGGAACAGGGTAGCTGTCAAGTTTCTCATTGAGAGCGGCGCATTCTTGCCCGATGACATCAACGACTGCAGGTTCAATCCGCCGCTTCATTACTGCCCCGGTCTGGAATGGGCGTATGAGGAGATGAAGAAGTATCAGAGTCAGAGTTTTTCGTCATCTGGGGAAGCGTCTTACAGCTCTGAGAGTTGATGCATTTAAGATGAAATGGAAGCAATGAAGAAGTGGAAAATTTCTTCCAGATCAGGAAGCCAATGCATATATCTCTGACGTTCTTTACGAGGGTGCTTTTATTATATGCATCTGTTGTGTACAATTTCTCCTATTTCTCAGTATTCTGTGACTCTCAACAGTTGAGTGTGCCTGGTTATGTTATTAAACTGTTATTATTATTCAATAAAAGGCTGGAGACTTGGCTCCTTCATTTGGCTGTTCCATGGAATTCATAGGTATACTTGTTAGAGGTTTGTAAATGCACAATTGAAGTGACCATCCATCGTCCCGAAGCATTGCTGGGAAGTGAGATGAGTCGATGTCTTTATATGCAATAGCAAGTCATTACAGAATACTTGCACGAGATTGGGCATATGTGGTGCATTTTCCACTAAAATAAAGGCATGTAGGTAAGTTAAAGATGAAAAAGGCACGCACCGGATTCACTATCTGGATCCCTAAACGACGCCCTAGTTTACAAATTAAACGACGCCCTAAAACAATGAATTACTAAATTATCCTATAATAAATTTCAAAAACTTATACGAATTTCAATCTTCGAAAAACTCAATCATTCTCATATTCATGGCGATAACTCGTGCATCCAACCGATACTTCAAGTATTAAAATTAGGGAATCGATCTAAACGAATTAAGAGATTTAATTAAATTAAAAAAAAAAAAACCAAACGAACCAACCGGACGGATCCGTCCGGTCAGACCACCCAGACGGAGCGATCGTCCGTCTGGTCAGACCACCCAGACGGAGAGACCGTCCGTCCGGTCAGATCACCCGGACGGACCGGTTGTCCGTCCGGTCAGACCACCCAGACGGAAATCCGGTCCGTCTGGTTATTCTCGTCCGAATTTGGCCTCGACATGAACATAAAAGTTGTAGACAATCAAACTAGCTTTCCAATGCCGCTGGTCTTGCATCAATCGGACATCGGAGCGATCAGTTATGCCAAAAATACTAAACTGAAACGTTTTTCGACCAAGCCGTTTATTAGAGTTAGTGTTTAGGGTTTAGGGGTTAGTGTTTAGGGTTTAGAGCTTAGTGGTTAGGGTTTAGGGTTTAGATTTTAGTGGTTAGGGTTTAGGGTTTAGTGTTTACGGTTTAGTGTTTAGAGTTTAGTGTTTAGGGTATAGAGTTTAGTGTTTAGGTTTTAGGGTTTAGATTTTAGTGTTTAGTGTTTAAGGTTTAGTGTTAGGTTTAGGGTTTAAATTTTAGTGTTTAGAGTTTAGGGTTTAGTGTTTAGGGTTTAGGGTTTAGAGTTTAGTTTTTAGGGTTTATGGTTTAGATTTTAGGGTTTAGGATTTAGGGTTTAAGCTTTAGGGTTTGCCGTTTAGAGTTTAGGGTATAGGGTTTAAGGTTTAGGTTTAGAGTTTTGTGTTTTATTTTTAGGATTTAGGATTTAGGGTTTAGGGTTTAAGGTTTAGTGTTTAGGGTTTAGAGGTTTAGAGTTTAGGGTTTAAAGTTTAGTGTTTAGAGTTTAGGGTTGAGTGTTTAGTGTTTAGGGTTTAGGGTTTACATTTTAGGATTTAGGATTCAGGGTTTAGGGTTTAGGGTTTAGTGTTTAGTGTTTAGTGTTTATGATTTAGGGTTTAGGATTTAGTGTGTAGGGTTTAGCATTTAGGATTTAGGGTTTAGAGTTTAGGGTTTAGAGTTTAGTATTTAGGGTTTAAGGTTTAGAGTTTAGGGCTTAGTTTTTAGGGTTTAGGGTTTACATTTTAGGATTTAGAGTTTAGGGTTTAGGGTTTAGTGTTTATGATTTAGGGTTTAGGATTTAGTGTGTAGGGTTTAGCATTTAGGATTTAGGGTTTCGAGTTTAGTATTTAGGGTTTAAGGTTTAGGGTTTAGGGTTTAGGGTTTAGGGTTTAGGCATTAAACTATAAGCCCAAAACCCCAAATCCAAAACCCTAAATGTTAAATCCTAAACACTAAAATCTAAACCCTAAACTCTAAACCTTTAAACCCTAAACACTAAACCTTAAACCCTAAATCCTAAATCCTAAACACAAAACCCTAAAATCTAAACCCTAAACTCTAAACCTCTACACCCTAAACACTAAACCTTAAACCCAAAACCCTAAATCCTAAATCCTAAAAACGAAACACAAAACTCTAAACCTAAACCTTAAACCCTATACCCTAAACTCTAAACGGCAAACCCTAAATCCTAAATCCTAAACCCTAAAATCTATACCATAAACCCTAAAAACTAAACTCTAAACCCTAAACCCTAAATACTAAACCCTAAACTCTAAACACTAAAATTCAAACCCTAAACCTAAACACTAAACCTTAAACACTAAACACTAAAATCTAAACCCTAAAACCTAAACACTAAACTCTATACCCTAAACACTAAACTCTAAACCCTAAACCGTAAACACTAAACCCTAAACCCTAACCACTAAAATCTAAACGCTAAACCCTAACCACTAAGCTCTAAACCCTAAACACTAACCCCTAAACCCTAAACACTAACTCTAATAAACGGCTCGGTCGAAAAACGTTTCAGTTTAGTATTTTTGACATAACTGATCGCTCCGATGTCCGATTGATGCAAGACCGGCGGCATTGGAAAGTTAGTTTGATTGTCTACAACGTTCATGTTCATGTCGAGGCTAAATTCCGACGGGAATAACCAGACGGACCGGATTTCCGTCTGGGTGGTCGGACCGGACGGACAACCGGTCCGTCCGGGTGGTCGGACCGGACGGATCCGTCCGGTCGGTTCATTTGGTTTTTTTTTTCAGATCCAAAATTCAATTTCGTACCTTTCCAATTTTGATCCGTGGTTCGTCGAGAGTGTTTTCGACCAACTAAAACATACTAAAACATACGAAATAAGGATTTTTTGGATTGAACTAGTAAGTTTTTTATGTTTTTCATTTTTACGAAATTGACGTTTAGGTCATTATGAATGTAGGGCGTCGTTTAATTTTGAAAACCAGGGCATCGTTTAGTAACCCTCTTCACTATGTATTAAGGGGAAAATAAATCCTCTTGTACCGGATTCACTGTTTATTAAAGGGGAAATAAAATCCTTTTTTGCTCGGTTCAGTTCGCTTTTTGAGGGTACTGCTAAAAATCGCCCTAACTTTCGAAAAAAACTCGCCATAACTTTAAAATGTGAACAGTAAAATTACGAAAATACCCCTGATATTGCCTTTAAATATTGAAGGACCAAAGTCGATTCGTACACTACCCATTTGTTATTATTTTCTTCCTTGTCTTGCCGAAGAGTCGCCGGAGTTTCGTCGGACCACCGCTTTGATAGAATTTCGCGGATTCGTCTTATTCGTCATACGGTGAAGGTGAGTATAAAAAAAATCGAAAAAATGACCCAACCGCCCAAACCGGACGGCCGGTCAATTTAACCGATTTTTATGTTAAAATATTATATAAATTAAATATTTTATAAGTACATAATAATATTTATATTTTTTAAAATTATGTTCTGATAATGATATAATTAATTTTAATTTTAATAATTTTTTTTCGTAAAAAATTAATCAGCCATCCCAATCGGACGGCCGGTTTGAAAACCAGCCGCCCAAATCGGACAGTCGGTTAAGAAACCATCCGCCCAAACCAGCCGTCCGATTTGGGCGGTTGCCTTTGAATTGGGCCGTCCGATTTGGGCGGCTGCCTTTGAATCGGGCCGTCCGATTTGGACGGCTAAGACCAGATCCGACGTACCTTGCGGCGGCGGCAGGGGCGGTTTTTTTCTTGGCTTTTTGGTGGCGGCGGTTACTGCGGCGATGGCGGCAGCTGCGTCGTGATAAAGTTGGGAGCGGCGACGGCGGTACGAACGGCGAACGGCTAGAACGAGGGTTTATTTTTTCAGAGAAAAATTTGTTTGGGATGGTGAAAGTTATGCTGAATGATTCTGTTCGCCGGTTTTTAATATGAACTTGAAGGGTATTTTTATAATTTTACTGTTTAAGTTTTAAAGTTAGGGCGATTTTTTTTCGAAAGTTAGGGCGATGTTTAGCAGTGCAGGTTTTTTAGGATGTAGTTGATGTTTTCAATTCTTTGGTGGGTTCGTTCTTTCTTTGCTACTTTCCTTAGTTAGATTTCAACGGAACCGATTTCCAGTAACCATGGAAGTGCCTTGGCTGCTGGGTGCTCTCAATCGTCCCCGTCTCATGTCAATCTTTCTTTTGCCAGTTCAGTTTTCTTCTCTTGCTTCCCATATATTCCTTCTCTATGCGCCAGTATGCACCATTGGTTACTGGAATCAATTATTCTCTCTTCTTCTCTCCTCCATTACTCTCATGTTGTTGCCTGAAATTGTGGCCGTCGATCTTACGGTCGAACTTCAGCTCCGCCTCCAACACATTTGGCGGCTCCGTAACCCGGTGGAGCCGGAAAAATATTTCGCTTTGGGTACTCTTTGGACAGACGCTAAGGTATGGTTTTACGACTCTGTTTTCTCAAACCTTTTCCTGCTGGTTCTTTCTCCAGCTTTGTTGAGGTCCCTTTTTGCACTTCTAGGGTACTCGGATTCAGGGTGATACGCTGCGTTCTTTCGCTGCCGATTTGGAAAAATGAGTCTCTGTTGGGGATATCTATAATGTGTCGGGTTATGAACTTCGCTCTCTACGCCCTGGTTATCGTTGTTGCCTGTTTTCTCATTGGTTGAACCTTGTAGTTCTTAGCACAGCAGGACGTCTAGCAGTAGTATTTGGGACAGCAGTAGAGTATGATTCAACCTGTAAAACTTAACAAACTGTAAATGAGAATGGAAAAAGTGATCGTGGTGTAACCACTGCCCTTAAAGCTAATTCCCGATTGCCACACTAATCAATGTATCAGGAAAGAACTTCCAAGGTAATCACTTATAAGTTTAGATGAGAGGAGGAATACTTGTGCTGTGGGTGTTTCTATGGACTGTTCAAGGCTATATATCAATCCCTAGTCCCTCCAGTCGTTTGCAGCATCGTGCTTGGCTCCACTCATTATGTTGATGGAAAGTCGGAGTCGTTGTTGAGTGAATCCAGGAGGAAGATCCGCATGAGATCATCACTTCTTCCTCCCCTTTTTCCAACGATAACCAATTCTGTTGTTGTGTGGGTGAGTTGCAGTTAGTTGCAACGTCGTCGTTCCACACTTGGTTCAAGTTGGTTCACTCAAGTGGTTGAACCATCATATTCCCAACAGTCCCGCACGAATATGAGGATTCAACCTCACATCAACTTGGTCTAAAGAATTCTACACTTAAGTTCTAGTGTCTGTGAGACTTGAACTAGAACGTGGTGATCATGATGAACCAAAATTATAGGTGAATGTAATCTTGAACCTGAACTCTTGTGTCCAGCAATAGCACATGCTTCTTTTTGAGCGTTGAGTGATCCATCACTGATTCTGATTTCTGATCATCACCTTGGTAGGAATTTTCCACGTCCAGGTTGTTCCACTGGTTTTTTCCAACTTCCGAGCTTACTCTCAGTGCTCGTTCCATTTACTAGTCTCATCAAGTTCCTTAGGAACCACCTGGTTTTCCAGGCTATGAAACCCTTCAGTTCATCAAGTCGTTCAGGACCACCCATCGTGTAGGCTATGAACTTCACGTTTATCAAGACAGTCAGGTTTCTCAGTAACTTGCTGTGGTGGCACTTTTAGACAGTTGATCAACACTGTCTCGCCAAAATCATGTGACCTCTCTGTTCAATTTTTATGTATGGATCTTTCCATGATTTGGTTTGACCTTCTTCTGAAGAACACATCAACAGAAGAGGGTGTCCATCAAGGATTTTCCATCTGACTAGGAACTCTCAGTCCCATGCCTTTGGTAGATTCAACAACTACCTTCTTGCAGAGTGCTTTAGTCAGAGGGTCAGCCAAATTGGCTTCTGACCTAACAAACTGTAGGGAGAAGACCCCCGTTCCTAGCAAACTTCTTATTGTTTCATGTCTGATCCTTATGTGTCTCCTTTTGCCATTATATGTCTTGTTTTGAGCTATATAGATGGCTGCTTGGGAGTCACACAGGAGGGACACTGAGGGTGTAGGTCTTTCCCAGATTGGGAAGTCTGATAGCAAGCATCTCAGCCATTCAGCCTCTTGCCCTGCCAGGTCCAGAGCTATGAACTCAGACTCCATTGTTGAACGTGCAATGCAGGTTTGTTTAGAGGACTTCCATGATATGGCTGCTTCTCCTAAGCTGAAAATAAAGCCACTGGTTGAACTGACTTGTTCACTGTCAGTTACCCAGTTAACATCTTTGTAGCCCTCTAGGACCCCTGGAAACCCTCCATAATGAAGACTCAGATCAGTTGTTCCTCTGAGGTATTTCAGTACTCTCCTCAAGGCTATCCAGTGTTCTGCTCCAGGATTATTAGTGTATCTGCTCAACCTGTTCACTGCATAGGCAATATCAGGTCTGGTGCAATTCATTAGAAACATTAAACTACCAATGACCTTGGCATATACATCTTGCTCTATGCTCGTTCCCAGGTTCCTTTTTAGATGGATGCTAGGGTCATAGGGAGTCCTAGCAGGACTCACATCCCAGCTGTTGAACTTCTTCAGCAGGCTTTCTGTGTAGTGGGACTGGCTTAGGGTGTAAGTCCTGCCTCGTTTGATCACTCTTACTCCTAGGATTACATCAACAGGTCCCAGGTCCTTCATTTCGAATTTGCTAGATAGGAAGGACTTTGTTTCCTCAATTGCTGAAACATGAGTGCTTAAAATTAACATGTCATCTACATAGAGACATAGGAAAACACAAGCACTGTTAAACATTTTAGAGTAAATACAGGTGTCTGAGTTGTTTTCTCTAAAGCCATAGTAAGAGATGGTGTTATGGAACTTCTCAAACCACTGCTTGGGAGCCTGTTTGAGTCCATAAAGAGACTTCCTCAGTCTGTAGACTTTGCTTTCAAAGCCAGGTTCTAAGTACCCTGGTGGTTGTTCCATGTATATTTCTTCATCCAGGTCCCCGTTTAGGAAAGCAGTTTTTACATCCATTTGGTGTACATGCATATCATAGATTGATGCTAGAGCAAACATCGTGCGCATTGTAGTGATTTTAGTTACTGGAGAGTATGTGTCAAAGAAATCAATCCCTTTTCTTTGTGTAAACCCTTTTATCACTAGCCTAGCCTTAAATCTTTCTATAGAGCCGCCAGTTCATAGTTTCCTTTTAAAGATCCATTTGCAGCCAATTGCTTTACACCCTTTAGGAAGCTCTACAAGGTCCCAGGTGTGGTTGGGCCTGATGGAATCCAGCTCACTGTCAGAGGCTTCCTTCCATAGAAGAGCATCTACAGATTGCATGGCTTCTTCAAACGTTTTAGGATCATTTTCTACAAAGTACACAAAGATAGAGGAATCTATTGACTCACCGTGACTGACTGATTCAGATAGGAAATAATTTATGAAGTCAGGTCCAAAAGACGTTTCAGTCCTAGCTCGTTTGCTCCTTCTTAACTCAATATCATCAGTTCCAGTGGGCTTATGCAAATGAGTATACCTGGTTGGAGGATTACTATGCGTGGCTATGGAATTTTCCAAGGAAGGGAAGCAATCTTCGAAAAACTCAGCATCCCTATACTCACATATGCTCTTGTCACTAAGTTTCATGAACCTGTATGCTGCACTGTTCTCCTACAAATAGGTTGTTCTTAGTGATCACAAGCTTGTTCGCCTCAATCACCAGTTTTAGTCCTGCCTTGTTGAGTATGCCTGCTGAAATGAGATTTCTGCGAAGGGTTGGAACAAACAAAACATTAGACAACTCTAAATTATTCCCAGAACTCAATTTTAGAATTACTTTCCCTTTTCCAACTACTGTTGCAGTGCTGGAGTTTCCCATGAAGACTTGGTCTCCTTGTCCTGCATTTTCGAACTCAGAAAACATTCCTCTTATTCCACATAGATGTCGTGATGCTCCGGAATCAATGACCCATTCTGTGTCATTCTCTATCATGTTGACCTCAGAAACGACAGATGAGAAGGTAATGTGCTCTCCTTTTTCCTCAGTAGGTTCTGCAATATTCACATGAGTTCTAAATCCTCCCTCCCGCTTGTGACCTTGGTCCTTCCTTTGGGTGCATTGATATGCTTTGTGTCCAGTTTTCCCGCAGACATAGTAGGCTCCCTTCTGGTACCTCTGAGGGTTACCTGATTTCTTGAAGTCTACTTGCTTATCCAGAATCTTCCTTCCTTGCCAAGAGGGTCTTCTGGCCATTCTTCCTTTATGTCTGAAATCAGGTTCAATTAGGTTGGCATTGACTGAATGGGATGACCTAATCGACAACTTATCTTTGGCTCTGTTGGCTGCTTCAATTTTGATATGTCCAATGAGTTCCTCCATCGTCATATCTTTCTTCTTATGCTTTAAGTGATGCTTGTAGTCTGTCCAGGAGTCTGGCAGTTTTTTCACCAAGGAATTGGCCTGGAACATGTCACAGATGTTCATGCCATCGATGAGCACGTCTGCAGTGAGGCTCTCATACTGATGGATTTGATCCATAATGGGCAGATTATCCACCATTTTGAAATTCAACCAGTTCCCTACAGCATATCTCTTCCTACCAGCATCATCTCCTCCATACTTCTTTAGCAAGGTTTCCCAAATGGTTTTTGCAGACTTGGTGTGAGCCACGATGTCAAAAATTGGATTGCTCAGGTGACTTAGAATGTGTATTATGGCTGTTCTGTTGTCCCTTTCATATTTTTGTGCTTCTGAAAGTGAGAAAGTCTTCGTGGTGACTGAAGGGATGGAGGAGTCCTTGTTCCCTGTGTCCAAGGATGCTTCTGATGATGAAGCAGGTATGCCACTTGCTCCAATGGGTGGATCCCTGAACTGTACATGATCAATCTCCAGGTGTTCCAGGAAGATCAGTACTCTTAGTGACCACCTCTTGTAATTGTTTCCATCCAGTGCTTCCAGTTTGCTCAGATCAGGTACTGATCTTGCTAGTGTAGACATCAGTTAGCTTTAAGATTGTAGTTCCTAGCACAGCAGGACGTCTAGCAGTAGTATTTGGGACAGAAGTAGAGTATGATTCAACCTGTAAAACTTAACAAACTGTAAATGAGAATGGAAAAAGTGATCGTGGTGTAGCCACTGCCCTTAAAGCTAATTCCCGATTGTCACACTAATCAATGTATCAGGAAAGAACTTCCAAGGTAATCACTTATAAGTTTCTATGGACTGTTCAGGGCTATATATCAGTCCCTAGTCCCTCCAGTCGTTTGCAGCATCGTGCTTGGCTCCACTCATTCTGTTGATGGAAAGTCAGAGTCGTTGTTGAGTGAATCCAGGAGGAAGATCAACATGAGATCATCACTTCTTCCTCCCCTTTTTCCAACGATAACCAATTCTGTTGCTGTGTGGTGAGTTGCAGTTAGTTGCAATGTCGTCGTTCCACACTTGGTTCAAGTTGGTTCACTCAAGTGGTTGAACCATCATATTCCCAACAAACCTTACCCAACTACGACGTTCGTGGTACAGCCTGCGGGTGCTGTTGAAGCTTTCAAAGCCGAATCCTACGAGTTTGTACCCTTCTCGGAATTCCCTGGTCGTATCAAGCCTGTGTTCCACTTCTTAACAGGTACCCTACTCTCTCCCTTTTAAACATCGTCCAACAGCTTCCGCTATCAAAAGTTCCTTGCATATCCGTGTTTCCTTACGTTTGTTGCCAGCCTCTACAGATTTCCTGTTATCTTGTTGCTTTTCCTTAATTTGGTATCACATGCAGTTTCATATTGGTTCTTTATCATATTGTTGGGATTGTTGTCACAATTGGTTCTTCGGTGTTGATTCACAATTGGTTCATTCTTCTTGGGTCTTTGTGCTTGTTTCATTTCCAGATCATTTTCCATCTGCTACGGTTGGACTGAACTTCGTTTTGTTCCTATGCTCACTATTGCCCCCGTTTATTGTATAATCGTTGGTCACCATGTAGATTTTTTCGGGAAGATCATTGCCACTGGGAGCCCGAACTATGTTGAACGAGGCACTAAAGCTGCCCCAGTCCAGACCGTTAGAGTTGTTGGTACCTTATTTAGTCCTTACCACCTTCCCTCATTTCCGAGTGCTTCTAGTGTTTTATTACAGTGGCTGAGGTGAAAGTTTCCTTATGGTCAGAACTGTTAGCAGTGCTCGATGCAGATACTGTGGTGCTTAATGATATGTCCAAACTAGTGATAGTTTCTTTCCTTGGCTTCCAGATGCGAACATTTAAGGGTTAGCCTATTCTCCACACCTATTTACCTCCTTCAGGTTTACTTGAGTGTCGCTAACAGTTTTTGCATTCGGTGTCGTTCTCATTGCAGGTAAGACAACTGTTGCTAGTGGCTTAGCCAGCCGTGTCATTGAAAATCCTAAACATCCTAAGGCAGAATTCTTGCATCTACAGTGCGTTCATCCCACCTATGTCTTTTCCCGGCCTGTTGTGTTTCCCCTTTTTAGTGCTTCTAATTGGCTCATGCACTTTTCTCAGCTTTGCAGGGCAGGAACTCCCTGTCTCTTATATTCTTCCAAAGTTTGATAGCCCTGAGAAGTTACATAAACATGTTCAAGATTCCTTCCAAACAATCAGTGAACCCAACGCCATGTATGCAGCTGGTGGTGACTCGGTATGTCCCTCAGTTGGTTCATCCTTTCGCTTCCTGCCTTCAAATTCCTTACAGTTATTCCATGCCTTGCAGGACCCTTGCTATGGTTGCACCTGCTAAGATTATTGCCTTAGATCGTCAGCATCCTTGGTATTATACGACATGCCCTCAGTGCTCTTCGGCTGTTGCGCTAAATGGTGCTGGTTACTGGTGTTCGAAGAATGACGTTATGCTCCATACGGATGTCGTTTTTCGGTTAGTCCTTTGTCACTCCCCTCTTACTGTTTGTGTATCACCATTACATGTTGTTGCTATGCCTGCTGCCTCATATCAAACCTCTTTCCAGGTACCGGCAGCAACTGTTGGTTTCTAACAAAACAATAGAAACAACATTTGTTCTCCTTGGGCGTACTGCTGATATGATCATGACAGTCCCTGCGGCAGACCTTGCCCGTGCCTACCCGGATGACTACGGTGAGCTGCCCCCGTCTCTTCAAATCATGATTGGCCAGGAGGTTATCTTGGGCGTTCACTTGCCCCGATATGTACGGGTTAATAGATATGGGGATTGCACGATTTTAAATTTGCTAGCACAGCTTCTTGCTCAGCTACCACCTCTGCCGGTTCCAATGCATACCCCAAGGTTAGTTCTCAGACACCTACCTTCGTCTTGCCAACTACACTTGTGTGACAGGGTGCCTGATATCACTCTTCCCTTCATTATCCCCATATTTGCAGCTCTCCCGCTCGCCACCACACACCCATACCACCATACCCAAAGTATGTCTTTCATATCCTACCTATCAGAGTCCCGCTGTTCATGCATCTGATCCCCCTGTTGATTCGCCACCTGAAACCAGGTACTTTGTTTTTTGTTGTCCCGATTTCTGGAGCTTATTGTGCGTGGTGTGAACCTTAAGCTTAACCAACACCCATTTCACTATTTTGTATTCTTTCTATTAGTCCCAGTATCACTGAGGTTTTCGAGTATCGCGTCTTTTCTCAGTTGGTGCAAGTATGGTTAGCCTGTTCAGTTGTGGTCCCTGTCTTCTGTTAGTCCAAGTATTAATGGAATCTTCAATTGTTATCCGATTCTATTACTTTTGCAGTTATGGATGTATAAGAGACTCTTGCAAATCAGAATATATGCATTGTTCATCACTGAAATCCACGTGGTTTCCCCACCTGGTTTTCTATTTGGTCACTCTCTATCACTCCGCTACATAATCTGTGGTTTTTTGCTGCTTATCTGCTCCGTGTTTCATATTTTCAGTTCCTCGCCGGTCTGTACTGCCCATGTACCTGTGAAGAAGAAAGGGGGAACTCCATTATGCAGTTCCCTAAGCCCAAAGAAGTTTCCAAAAAAAAAAGGGTTACCACCACCGTCCCCACTCCAAAAACTCCCCTATTTTTCATCGCCGTGTTGTTCCCCTATGCTGTGTAGTGCGAGGTCCCTGCATTCCCTGGTATGTTAGGGTCGCGCCTTGTTTTTTTTTAAGCTTTCTCTGTTGTGTTTTGGACTCCTCTCCCTCTTATCTCGGCTCCTAGACACCTGTCTATAAACCTTTGGCCAGTCATGTGCCTCTTATATGACGTGTAATTCTCTTTCCACTGTATTTGTAAAATGTTCATATCAGATTATTTTTCCTGCATTTCAATTCACGACTAGCGGACGACATCATCCTTCAAAGTATTGGAGCTTCACGCAATGTTTTCCCACCATACTCCTCAATTCATAGTGGATACTTTGACATGTTCGTACCCTCTGATATTATTAAATACATTCAGCAACAATCTATACTCTCTTACTTTGAATTATTTGTTTAGGTTCTCGCATAAACATGTCCCTCTACTTATGCTCCATCCCACTCAAGCTCATCATTTTGCTTTCGTCTGGGGTGATTTGCCACTGAAGTTTTATTTGTCAACTCTACTTAAACAACACCCTCTAATGCCACTTGAACGAAATGTATGCATTGGATTCATTTTCAGAATGTTTTTTTCCATGGATATGCTTCTACATGCGGTTACATAACTTGGCATTTCCTTTTGAGAGCATGGAGCTTGTGCGGATCATTTCGTTCGACCGAACTTTTCGTAACATAGTTTATGTTGGCGGGCAATTCAGGTTAGTATTCTGTTTCCAAACTCCAAAGAATCAATCTGTAGTTTCAACCCATTAATGACATTCTATCATGCTATGTTGTAGCTACTTGGTGCTAACTTGATGTGTAGATGCAATTGCAACAACTAAAATCTTATTTACTAGCACATTTGCATCACTCCTATTCTGTATGCCAATCATGTCAAACATTCATATATAACTTCATATTATTCGACTCGAAAGTCAACGAAAGTTTGGGAACCTGTGATTACTAGTGGTCAGTCGCATTCCTATGTGCACAAAATCTGCATCGGTATACAATTCTAGTAAATGGTAACTTATTAAAATCTACCCCTCGATTTTGGTCAATGGTCAATTAATAAATATAATCCCCTTTCATATTCACACAAGTTACAATTTGTTAAATCTAATCCCCTCGATTCTGGTCAATGGTCAATTACTGTATTCTAATTCTCTTTCATATTCACACAAGTTACAATTCGTACCACCATGAGTTTGCCGGCACGGTCAATCGACCATAATAACACGCTCCGAAACAATTATACAAAAACCGCTGTCTACCACGAACGTTTGTATCGATACGACATTCTACAAACAAATATACACGGTTCACTTTCGCCGTCATCCAGTAGAGTCCCCATTATCTTCGTGTCATACCTACGACCTGTTACCTCGGTTACAAAGACGGTGGAAATTATAATACTTCTTCTCAATAGGGAATAAACAAAGTTGCCTCCACCTTGAATATTGAGCCTGCTCAATATACTAACCCATCAACTTCTAAAACCCCTCATTAATGCTCGCTAATTTCAATCATTACATTCTCTCTCCGTTAACCCACCACTACACTAGCTACCAAATCCCAACTTCATCTTCTCCATTAGTTAAGCAAATATTCAGCACTGCGTTCTGACTCATCTCAAAGAACATTCCTTCCATTAACGCTGCAATAACAGGTATTCAATGCAACTATGATCCTTTCATGTTCATAAATTCATGATGATTAGTTCATTATATCACTTAAAGTTCAAAGGATCAAAATTCCAACTCAGCAAAACTACCGTTTCATGGATCATGACCTGCTATTTATAATAAATCACCATTACATATCCTTTTAGATCAGCTTCATGAATCACTTTTCATATTCACCAACATGATTTTTTGGATCAACTTCATCATACTCCTTTTTACTGAACGAATCACCACCCTCCCTTCACAGAATCAACCTTTCACTGATCATGCCCTTTCATTTGTAACAAATCACCATTACATATGCTTTTTAGATTAGTCTCATGATTTACTTTTTTACTCAACAAACCACCATTAGATATGTTTTTCCATAATAATGTTTTCCAGAAAATTAACATCTTGATGGAGCTTTAAACATACCTCACCTTCACTGCTCAACAAATTAAAACCACAAACTCTCCCTTCACCATTTCACCTTTCAGATACAAACCGGGAGTCCAAATCATTACAACACTTTGGAATCGGGTTTCCTCAAAACCGTTAGAATCATCTATTGTTTATTACGACTTGGTTTTATTTTGAGTAGTCAATTATATTGTTTAATAGGTTTTGCATTATTTTTATAGGCGTGAAACAAATATATTCTTGGAACAAATTTCAAATATCAATCCAATTAATCTTTTAGAGTCATACCGATTTTGACCGTGGTGTACGAGTTAATATTACATCATACAAATTTGAAATTCATCCCTCACTCCACAGAGTTTGACCCTCCTAAGAATACCATTTCCTCCAATGCAGTCGTATACCCTACTGACCTGTGCTCATGGGTCGACCAAAGAGACCAACAACTGATCAACAATCCTCACCAGCCAAAAAACAACGTGTAAAAAAAGTTGGCCCTACCACACGACGCTTGATGTGTTGCATATTCGACACACCTTTTTGATTGTAAAATGAGTTTTTTGTGTGTCGAAAGGTGTTTCAACCCTAGATCTCTAGCACATGTTAGCTCCCTTGCCCTTGGAACCATATTACGTTGTTCGGTGTGTTTTTGATACATTTTCAGGCAATGTACGGTGTTTGAGGATGAGTGGGAGCGAAAACGGACTGATTTAGAGCGACTGGAGAGGAACAAGACGTGTTTCAACTGGAACACGGCGTGTTCCGGTTATGAAAAAGGGGCGAAAACTTACAAGGGAGGAACACGGCCAAGAACACGGCGTGTTCCAGCGCGTGTTCTACGGAACACGGCGTGTTCCGGTTATGAAAATCGGGCGACAAGTTACAGGGGCCGAACACGGCCAGGAACACGGCGTGTTCCATCTCAGACGGATTTTCCAATCCTTTACCATCTCGGATTTGGACGGGGAGTCTATAAAAAGCCCTAGCAGCCCTTTGGACGGGAGATCACTATTTTTACACATATTTTCGAGCTTTTAGAGAGAGGGAGAGTACCAGAGACCGATCGGAGCGAAAGATTATCATCAATTGGCAAAGGAGCGAAGATCGACGACAGGATTGAGAATTCTCGACGGATCATGTTGTCTTTCAGGGTTGTTCTCATTTCTTTTTCCCTTCTTACTTCCTGAACCATGAGTAGCTAAACTTTCTGTGTTGTTCAGACGAGATGAAGCTTTAGCTAAGCTTTTTTATGGATGATTTAATTTGTTATTGAGGTTTATTCAGACTTATGATGCGTTCGTCCTAAAACCTAATTTCTGATTCAATTTTGTCTGGCCGTATTGATTGAGTCATCGACATTGATTTGTGGGTTCAAGAGGAACATAGGTTGATAGGTCGCTTAGGAAGAACCCTAGATTATTCGTTAGCTCGAGAGAGGAGCGAATCGTTTAGGCTCGTTGCACGTTTATCGTTGTGGCATTTCGTTGAACATAATTAACGTGTTTTGTTTAGGTGCAGATTAGCTCGAGAGAGGAATCTACAGTTAGACGAAATAGATCCTTAGAGGCGCGAGAATGATCTAAGACTACATTAGGAAATTGTCGAGCCGTTATAACCTGAATAACCGAGATAATTAATCATTCATTCATACATTGCTAGCTTTAGTGGATTCAAATCCGAGCAACCTTCATTCCTATTTGAAACTCAATCTCTCAAATTCGTTTAACTTTTAATTGCATGCTTAGTTGTTAATTGGTTACTAAAAACAAACTGAAAACAATTATCGACCTGTTACTTGGTTTAGTTAGTACATCAACTTGAGTAATAAAGATAGAAAGACCCTAGGGAGATTTATGATCCCACTAGAGCAATCTAGTGGATATTTGAAAGCGGGGTAAAATCCGTTCATCAACGCTCAAGGGTTGATCGCCGTTCTTGCATGTACCCTCTACTACAATCAAACATGGCAGGCATGAAAAGTACACTCCGATAAACACTAACAGTTAACCATGATGGCACGTACACCATTTCCTCAACATATGCCAATGATACTCGCATGGCTCCCCAAACAGCTGAACGGTTGGTCCAGCAGATAAACCCGCTTCTTCACTCCCAAATACTATTTGAAGAAGGGTTTGAAGATCCACTTTTCACCAACTTTGACAATGAAATCCTGGACCTAGGCCTGCGTACTTACGTTTCCCCATATTGTGGTGCATATTTTATGGTTACATGAGGCTCTTAAACGTGCACAACGCAAAACAAATGCAACTTATTCTCTATGTCGTCAACTAGGTGATGTCAAGCTACTGTTACTCCCACAAACCCCTCCTTTGTTGGACCGTTTACTATCAGTTGATGGCGGAAGAGAATCAAAACATTTTAGGACACACATTCGTTCTTATAATGCGACATTTTCATGGACATCGTTTGGAGAAAAACTTGACCCACGCTTGGTTAATTCTCGTGGACCATACTCATTGGTGCTAAATGTCGAGAACTACCACTATATGGGCTCACTCTTACTGCCAGAAGGCCAGCTACCCCAATACACCCAATTGTATCTCAACGACCCTATATCAGAGGTTAGTGATCGAATGGAAAGTGTTCGTGGCTCGTCACACAATATTGACCCAAACCTCATGTCAAATCTTCAAGGTATGCTCGACGACTACAATGTCCTTGCACAGAGCTTTAGGCGAGCTCGAGAGGCGCTCCAAGAACCAGGAAATGAAAATCTATGGTTGCGCATTCGCGGTCCTTGCATTGAGCGAGGACGTATGTATGAACTCTCTTCAAGAAAGGAGCTTGCTGGTTTATACCTGGAGAATGTGCACCCAACCACGATGACCATGGCATTATAGTCAATAATTGCACCACAGGGCTCAAGCACGACCATCTTCCCCATGTATGAAAGACAAAAAATGCTCCAAATTCTTCCTGAAACCGTATGAATCGAATACAAAATTTGATGAGCACGGCCATGTCACGTATCGCCGTCGTGCCACCAACATCAGTGCCTTGCAAATGGGCATAAATTTGGGTAACTGTTTTGTTGTTCCATACAACAGAGATCTTTTGGTTAAATACCAAGAAAATCTTAATATGAAAGTCTGCCACAAAGACCAAGATAGGTCAGAGGTCCGAGCAGAAAAACAGTCTTCGTCAACTGATCCAAACCCACTTGTGGATGACATAGCACAGTATCTTGATTGCATATCCATATCTTCATATGAAGCTGTTTGGAGACTACAAATTTCCAATCCATGACCGGTCAAGTCAAGTTTTTCGAATCGCTATCCATCTTCCAGGACAACAAAAAATTACATATGAGGAACACCAATCACTGAGGTCAATTCTTAATTAACCAGACATCACAAAGACTATGCTCAGTGAATGGTTTCACCTAAATCAGACATGCCCATCTGCCAGACAATACACATATTCAAATATTGCTCAAGCCTTTGTATGGGATAAGTAATGCTCACAATGGAATGCTCGAAAAAATGGATTTGCAATCGGTCATGTTTACTCTGTGCCACCATGATCTGGAGATACATTCTACCTACATATTCTACTAACCAAAATACAAGGCGCTCTTAGCTTTGAAGATTTATAAACATATAATGGAATTCTATACCCGGGCTACCAAAAAACATGTCAAGCAATGGGTTTACTATCAACTGATGACGAGTGGAATGAAGTTATGGTTGAGGTTTCACATTGGGGGATGTCAAATGTTATTCAGAGCAGTTTTGTATCACTACTAATGTTCTGTATTGTCACTTCACCCACCATGTTATTTGAACAATGGTGGCCTACGATGGTAGATGAATTTAGACGGTGTATAGAATGCTTGGTTGAACACCCAATGCTAGAAACATAATCCGAATCGTTGCGCAACCAAGTCCTCCAAAGCTAGCGAACTCTCTGACATAACTACTCAAGTACACTCGCGCAATTCCACCTGCCCCAACTAAAAGGCCCAGGAGATCGATATGCCCTGAAATATTTGATCTCACAACAACAACAACAATATGACAGGCCAGAAGGGCACAAAACGACCTACATACCCACGAAACCCTAAACACTCGCACACATGATGCGATATTAACTTCACTGTAGCAACGATCGGGCAAGTTATTTTTCCTCTACGGTCATGGAGGAACTGGAAAGACTTACCTATACAATTTCATTATTGGAAAGGTAAGGAGTTTGGGGCAAATAGCTTTAGTAGTTGCTTCATCGAGAATAGCCGCAACATTGTTACCAGGTGGTGTCACAGCTCATTGTCGCTTTCAAATCCCAATTGAGGTCGATCATACTTCCACGTGCTCTATTAAGAAAAGAACCTCTCTAGCTCGCTTAATGGAACAAGCCATTTTTATAGTCTGGGACAAAGCTCCAATGGTCCATAATTTATCATTCGAAGCTATTGATAGAAATTTGTGCGACATCATGAACTCACCATCGTCAAGGCCAGATTACAAACGATTTGGTGGAAAAAACTATGCTAATAGGTGGTGATTTCCGCCAAATCTTGCCAGTTATAACTAATGGTCATCATGGTGATAATCTCTCAGCATACCTGACACGCTGATACCTGTGGAACTACTGGACACTATTAGAGTTACATGCCAATATGCGAAGCAATCTTAGGGTGGCTAACACAACAACTACATTTCAAGGAATGCAATTTCCGGATTGGCTCCTCGCTCTTGGTGATGGAAAACTCTCACCAATCAAATCTACAGAATATCCACAATCTAACTGGATTGAAATACCACAGTGTTTCCTCATCCCATACACAACCAATCCAATTACAAGCCTGGTAGCACAAGTGTACCCTGGGTTGGAATCTGCTTACCAAAACATTTCCTATATACGAAATAGAGCTATTGTTGCCCCCACAAATAGCAAGGTTACTGAAATCAATGATTATGTAATGGCTCAGCTCCCTAATGCAAGCAAGATCTATCTGAGCTCTGATGCGTTAGCAACAGTTGGCTTTGACCAAACTGAATTAGAATTTCAATACCAAACTGAATTTCTCAATGGGTTATCTTTCAACGGGATGCCTGAACATGAACTCGTATTCAAACAATACACAATAGTCATGTTGCTACACAATCTTAACCTCGCGGCAGGTTTGTGCAATGGAACACAAATATTGATTACACACTTGGGCAACAATTTCATCTGAGGCTTGATACTTGGCGGGTCTTACGAAGGAACAATTGTCGTTATACCAAGGATAGTCTTCGATCATACTGACCCCAATTGGCCCTTCACATTGAAACAATGACAATATCCCCTTCGGCCATGCTATGCAATGAAAATAAACAAAAGCCAAGGAAAAACACTCGAACAAATTGGGGTCTACTTACCTGCACCTTTCTTCAGCCGCGGTCAACTATACGTGACTCTTTCACAAGTACACTTAGTAGCAGACAATCATATTGTAATTGATGATAGTGTTGCTCCAGCACCGAATACCACAAGGAATATAGTCTACATTGAAATATTCCAAGATCTCCAACTATGCACATCAAGTTAATCGACAACCTACGCCGCTAGATTAGAATGTTTGTTCCCATCATGGCACCTAACTAGTCCACATTGCATGTATATAACTTTGTACTTTCGCTATTTCACTATTAATCGACAACCTACGCCGCTAGATTAGAATATTTGTTCCCATCATGGCACCTAACTAGTCCACGTTGCATGCATATAACTTTGTACTTTCGCTGTTTCACTATGTAACTCATGTAATTTTTCATATGTCAATAGAAACCATGGTGTCGACTATTCCCATATTTACAAATGTACCTCGCAACATACTATCCTCCGAAACACAAATTATTATCATTAAACACGATGGATGAACAATGAAACGCATAAACATACAGCCAATTTCTCCACTACCAATCGAATATACATGGGTGAAAACACGCATATTACAACCGATACTAAAGGTGAAGGGGCAAGGCACGCTACAATAATCTAGTGATTATAAAACCCTATTTGTACGGGAAAAAATTTCATACCAAATAATGAAAATGGTCCTATCAAAACACCAGGAGAGTACTAAAATCTAAAAGACAAACACGTAAAATTATTATTTAACTAATCAAAATTTTTATTTTATTTAATAATTCACCCCTATCTTGTAACCTCATTCTTCGTTGGTATATTCATGTTGTTTAATTGATTGGCCCAAAATTCGGGGGCAATTGAGAGGCCTTGGGAATTTTACCCCCAAAACTAAGGCCCGAAGCCTTGAGGTGCTCACCTATCAGAAATAGCCTGGCTGACTAGGGAGCGCCCCAACAAACAATGGGTTAAACCCTACTGAAGACTACCAGGCAATAAGCAAGGTTTGATATCCGCCCACAATGGATCAGCTGCCTAAATAGTGACGCATCAACAAAAGTAACCCTTTCATTTATTGCAGAGGTTCAGACACTGTTTACTCTCTTATATAACTTACAATGCCTACTCTCTGCGGCATCAATACGCGTCGCCTCATATAAACAAGTATAAAACATGTATAAGAGTATATATTAATATAAAAAACGAGTATAAAAACATACACAAAAGTGTAATAGGGTAAAACACGAGTACATGTGGAAAACAAGTAAATAGCCATGTATGCGGTACGAAACTTTAATACAATGTAAACATACACATGTACATACACGAGTATAGAACACATCTACAAGAGGGACAAATATGGCGATTGCTTGAAATACCCAAGGAGAGAGTGGTCCTTTGTTAGGCGTTAGATGGGGCTCCACTTGTCTAACTACCAATCATAAATCATGGACGTTACGGCTGATTTAACATGTATCTATTTTAATGTACGTAGCTCTCTCGAGGGTTTGTTTTATTTTATTATTCTCATTGAGCCATGTATGGGAATTAAGGAAACCATGATCGTTGAAGAAGCTCAAGCTACACAGCCACTCCTCCGTCCTTTTCCTGTTGGCCGCAATTCCCCATTTACTCCAACTCTTGTCTTCAGTATCTTCACCATTGCTTGTGGTTGCTTTACTACTGGATGCATTGTGAGTGTGCTACTCTCTGCTTCCTTCGTATTAGAGTCGTAACTTTATGGTTTTATGGAATGTAAATGTCCTACTGAAATTGCAGGTGGGATATTCCTCACCGGTGGAGTATGCAATTGTGGAAGAATTGGGTCTTTCAGTTGAAGAGGTATGGTATATATGTTCATAATGGGAAATAAGATTTAGTGTTGGATGATGTCCCTCAACAACTCGAGTTATTACATTGCAGTACTCTGTGTTTGGATCAACGATGATAGCTGGGGGGCTCTTTGCTGCCGTCACTGGTGGAAAGATTGCAGAACTAATTGGAAGAAAACTTGTATGGAACGGATGATAAGACTCCCTAATTCAGCGTCATGACTGTTTGGGTAAAAATACTAATTTACTGTTTGGGTACGTAAATTGGCAGACACTAGTGGGTGTGGCTGGATTGTACGTTGTTGGATGGCTTACCATTGCATCTGCAAAGGTTCTCTCTATTTTTCCTTTTCTTTCTGTATGCTTTGCTTATTATGATAGCATTATTTTTAACTAGTTTGTTTGAAAGGAAAAATAGGGTGCTTGGCAACTTGACCTTGGGAGACTGGTTCAGGGAATTGGCTCAAACTTGACGCTTTACCTGGTACCATATTACATTAACCTTTCTTTCTTTCTTTCTGAAATGGAAGGAATCTAATCAATTCTCATGTGCTGTCAATAAAGACACCTCTTTATGTAGCAGAAATATCACCCAAGAATGTCAGGGGAACTGCTGTATCCATGTCTCAGGTAAAAATGGTTAAAATAATGTTGCTAGTTAAGATATATTCTGCTAACTTTCTTTAGTGATTTATCAGCTGGCAATCATGGTCGGCATTTCATTCACATTCATAGTAGGTTCCATAATCAACTGGCGTACCGTGGCAGTAATTGGTACCAATTAACCACATTCACCCTCCGCTATAAATGTTACATTCTACCATTTTTGCAAGTCATGTTTCTTCTTCCCTTTTTCTCAGGAGCGTCTTCAGGTGTACTGCAGTTGTTTCTTACACTTTTTGTCCCAGAATCTCCTAGGTGGCTGGTTAGTCCAAATAACCTCCTGCTTATCTCTTTTGTCTTAACCTGACCATATTGGTTCAAGTAATTATAGTTGTAGAAACTGCTTTTCAGGCTAAAACAGATAAGGGTGACCAGTTTGAAGCTGTGTTGCTGCGGCTGAGAGGAGAAATCAGGATATTTCTTGGGAAATAGAGGAAATCAAGGGGACAAAATTAAAGTTTGTTATTGAGAGACCGAGTTTTCCAGTTGGCTTTGACAGAACAATGAAGAATGTTTGGTTTATGTTGAACATCAGGAGTATACCAAAACAATTCAAAGCATTTCTCAGGATAGCAGCATGTTTAGTCTGTTTCAGAAGCAGTATGCAATTCCATTACTTGTAAGTTGTAAGCCATATCATCATCATAATCATCTCTTAGGCTCACTTAATTAACGTGTTTGCTAACTGGTCTTGCTGCATCCAATGGAAGGTTGGAAATGGGTTGTTAGCGCTAGAACAATTTGCAGGGATGAACTCGTACATGTTCTATACGGGTGCCATTTTCTTTTCAGCAGGTGTGATTTAACTCTGACCAGTCCTTTGAAGTAATGCATGAACAAACGGAAATCCAACTCCTGAGTTCATTGCTCTTTTCTGTCAGGTATCTCAAACACCATAGGATTCTTGGCAGTATCAGCTGCTCAGGTTTCTTCTTCGATCTTAATATTCTTAACTACCTTTTACTACTTACTACCATTTCAATTCAATTTTCAGTTTACAGGAAAAGAAATGCTATTATTGATGTTTGTACAGCTTCTTGGGGCTATATTAACTACAGCATTGCTGGATAGAGATGGAAGAAGACCGCTTTTACTGGTTAGACCTGATATGAGCATTATTAATTATTGCCTCTTCTTCTATGCTTGGCTTACTGGTTAGACCTGAGATGTTCAAATTGTTTTGTCAGGCGTCAGCTTTGGGGACATGTTCTGCTAGTTTGCTCACTGCACTGTCTTACATCCTAAAGGTACTGTTTTTGTTTCCTTTTCTACTGCTCCTTTCTATTCAAGTAATTCCATTTTCACAAACCCATTAAATATCTGCAGGGCTATCAGGGGTTGAGTGAAGCAACTCCTGCACTAGCACTCCTAAGTATACTGGTATAACGATCGTGCCGAAACTCAACTTGAAGGGACTTACTTGAACATTTGAAATAAAATATGATTCTGAGTTTTGATTCTGGGTTTGCAGATGTTCATGGGGGCTATGTCACTTGGGAATAGAATTTCCTGGATCATAGTTGCGGAGGTAATATTCTGTCAGGAAATCTGAAGTTCAAAACCTTGAAAGAAAGAAAAGACAAAGTGATATGTTTTTATTTGGGTTTCAGATATTTCCACAGAACATAAAAGGAGCAGCAGGGAGCATGTGCATTCTGTCCTGCAACATCTCATCTCTGCTAGTTACACTCTCCTTCCAGTCTTTGCTCCAATGGAGCTCTTCAGGTGACTTAAAAACAAACAAAACAAAAAAAAGATGATATTTGGATCCAACTATAGAAGAAGAACCAACTGAGATTGATGTTTTATGTTATGGACAGGGACGTTCTTGATATATGCAGGTGTAAGTGCTGTGGCAATCTTATTTGTGGCCAAGTTGGTTCCTGAAACTAAAGGAAGAACCCTGGAAGAAATTCATTCCTCTTTTACCCACAAATGATATTTGGCTGGATGTAATTCCCACTTTTGTATTTCATATTATTCACTCTAGATTGGGTTGTTTCATAGTCAACCAATTTCTTTACAATTGTTTGAATAAGATGACCACACATTGAGTACAAACTGCCATCCATGAGGCTCTACTCATTCAACACCACAATAGAGATTCATTTACAAATATACACATATGCATGGTGTTGAGTCTTGAGATGGTTTTCACCACAAAAAACTTAACACGATCAATCAATGACCAAAAACCTCGCTGGAACTAATACCAATCGCACAAGTGCTGTAATAGAATAAACAATGGACACAAATATTTATTTACTTTACAATGACGACTATGTATGTATATCACCACAAATCAAAATATGTGCAATCTTGTTGCAGATTGTAGCGAAAGCTCCAGCCCGTGCACCCAATATATTATACGGTGCCTCTAGTGCAAGCCTATCATTGATGCTTGTATCTCTACAAGTGTCCTTCCTTTGGTCTCTGGTACCAGTTTCCAGGTGAACACTACAGATGCTCCACATATCACACCAAATATAAAGAATGTCCCTGCTGGGCTCCATTCCAGCATGAAGTTGAAACTGTAACTGACCACCCAAGAAGCTGACCAGCTCACTAATGTTATGAGACTCCCTGCCACTGCTTTCACTCATTGGAAATATCTGCAATACAACATACACTACCTTTGCTCAGTCCTTTCGAATCTGATGCAATACGACTTCTATACAGATTGTGAGGAGGCAACTATCTAGGATGATGAATTGATGATGGATCTATCGAACCTCCGACATTATAATCCATGGAACGCCTGCCATCCCAATTAATTATTTATCTCTATAGCTGAAAAAGCATCAGACCAACTCCAACCTATAGAGATAGAGATAGAGAGAGATCCAGAATCAGTAATTAATTTGAAAAGCTAACAAACAAAAAGATGAGAGATGTATGGTAGATTCTCACCAGAAGAGAATATGCTCATAAATATAAACCGTGTCTTAGGTCTAAAACTGAAAATACAGGGCAAAATTAAAATTAATGTATGATATTTAGTATAGTATGTGGTATTACATTTTGTACAAAAGTCATATAAATGTTTATACGCTTTTTTTTAAGTTTGTACAAACCTATATACATTTGTATATTCAGTAGAACTCGCCATATAAAATTGTAAGGCCGGTCGTTGAAAAATATTTTCAAAAAAATAAAAAAATTTAAAAACGTTGAGCCGACAACGGTGATCATGTGAGTATAAATGTTTTTGTAAACAAAGGTTGGAATCGCAGGAAAATTGATCAGGAAAGTTTCCGGGGATAGTGGTTCGATCACCGGAGACGATAATCCGGCAATAAAAAATGATTAAAATCTTATCCAACACAAATATTAAAACAATTGAACCATATTGCCCTTGATTAATTTTAACTCTTAAATCATATGATGATGCAATCACCTTATTGCTCCTGAATTGGATTGAAGAAACAATATCTCTGGCGGCACTCGGCATAATCGGACTCTAATAAATAATTAGCTCCTCATGAGTCATGACATCCATGGATCGACATTGCAAATAAATTAAGGATTAATTATTTAATTACCTACCTGACTGGCATATGCAAATCCTCTTCTGTATTTCTTTGGCGTTATTTCTGCTATGTATATTGGAACCTGCAGTTTAATTAAGCAACCAAATAATGGTGTATCGTGTATTTAGTGACGACAGCTATTATTAATTACGTACTAACTTACTGATCAGTTAGCTATAGAAATAATTATTCCCTATCATGACCTTAATTTTATCTTTTATCTTTTATGTAAGGATAATTTCATTACATAAGCCTCACTTAACGAAAATTATATTTTATATAATGAATTTAAAGTCATCTTACTTTAAGTTATTGAAAGCAGGAATGTCAATCTCTGAATTACGTACTTACCACGTAAGTGACGAATCCAACTCCAAGCCCGATTGAGAGCCTTCCCATGTAAAGCCACCAGTCACTCTGTTTTCTCACACCAGCAAATTAAAGAAAATCACAGGGATTTTAGGTTAATTAATTAGTAGAAGTTGTTAAGTTACATTGCCAAACAGTTGTTAATTAATTACGTACGTTGGCAAGTATAATGGCAGGCCAGCCGATTACGCAGAATTGCTGCGACAGCCACATTGTCTGCATTGCAATCAGAGGATATATTATATACGTTAACATTGACTAATTAAATTGTAACACATGGTTCTGGCCCAACCAAATTAGAAAATAGAAACTGGTTTAACGTTACGTACATATTTGCGGCCAAGAACAGCAGCAATTCTCCCGCAGAACAAGGCACCTATCATTCCTCCAACTGTCATTACTGAACCAACTATCGAGTACTGCATAAACAATTAAACATCATTCATATAATATAATCCTTCAGCCTTATTTCTTCTTCAGTATTATGTATACCAAACACAAATACTAGTCTGGGTAACCAAATCAGCTCGGTAACGCGTAAATCACAAGGCCGCTTTGATTGCTTATGTATGCTTTTCTCCAGAAATGATTAGGAATGGAATCCCTGCACTTTCTTCAAGAATAATGAATGAAACATATGACTTAATGCTACTTTCTTAGGTTAGGTTTCTGCATCTGAAAACTAATTATATGATTCGGAATGACGTTAATCATTTGATATGGATATCTCCCCGAAAATTATTTCTCTTTGGAATCCCGTCATGGAGACGAACACCCACTACAATCACTGAGTGAGTGGACTATACATACCTTCTCCAACAAATATCCAAAATAGGTAGGCATGCAAATGCTAACCCCCACAACTAAGACACTCTAAAGTTATAAGGTACATCTAGAACGGTCAAAACGGCCTACGGATTGAATTAATCGGGTTATGGGTTCATCAAATTATCTTCAAAGATTTTTGTCAAAGCAGGCATATGCCAAACGTGAATACCCCGAAGCCAAGTCACGAGTTAGTCGGGTTACAGACTCATCAGGTCACAGATTAGTCGGTTTGCGGATTCATTAGTCTTGGGCGGATCGACATGGGTCCGTTTAATTACGGATTGCCGGATTACGGGTTGTCGAATTTTTTGATCAGTCAGGCCATGGGTCGGGCTAGGATAAACATGTGAGTTCATCAGATCGGATCAAGATTTTGCCAGCTCTACTTTTAAACCAAAAATTAACCTATCTTCCAGCATTCTGATATTGAAAAAAAGTTGTAAGAATGGTGACCAACACTCTAGTTTATCAGAAAATGAATTTAACTGAAAGCAATATGGAAAATGGGGTCCTAATTGTTAAGGAAGCTCAAAACTACGCCGTTTGGTTTAGTTGTTCGCGTGTTAAAGGAAGATCGAAGCTACGTCGTTTTGTTTAGTCTGTTAAGTCTGTTTCATAGTTTACTTTCGCAGTCCAGAACTTCTATTAGTTTGCAAGTTAGTCCTATGGTTGTTAAACGTGGGTTTCATGCTTTTGGGATCATGGTTGTTTTCAAGGCCACTTGATCAGGTCTATTTCAATGATTCTCTGCAACTAAATTCAGTTGTCAGTTTGCATATTTTGTGCCTCAACATGTGGTATCAGAGCCCTAACAAACTGTAACCACATTCACGAAATTGAGTGTTAGTAAAGCGAGGTGAGTTGAAGGTGTTAAGAACTTACAAGAGTTTGTGCAAAAGCTTGAGTTGAAGGTGTTAAGAACTTACAAGAGTTTGTGCAAAAGCTTGAGAAGAAAGTAGGCCAGGATGGGAGAGAGTTTTGCAGCAGTGAGTATCCCTAAGTATGACGGAGATTACAATCACTGGAGTCTCCTAATGGAGAACTTACTGCGATCTAAAGAGTATTGGATGGTGATTGAAGATAGTTTTTCTGAACCTGCTGAAGGAGTGATCTTAACTCCTGTTCAGCGTGCTGCAGTGGATGCTGCACATCTAAAGGACCTCAAGGCCAAGAACTATTTGTTTAGTTCGATTGACAAAGGGATTCTAAAGACTATAACTAACAAGGCGACTGCTAGAGAGCTCTGGTTGTGTATGAAAACAAAGTGTCAAGGTAATGCTAGAGTGCAGAAATCCCAGCTCCAGGTGCTGAGGAGAAACTTTGAAGTGCTTGAGATGAAGGAAGGGGAAAGTGTTAATGATTATTTCAGCAGGATAATGGTGGTGGCCAATGCAATGAGGAACTGTGGAGAGAAGATGGAGGATGAGAAGATTGTAGAGAAGATACTCAGAACGCTTACAGAACATTTCAATTACATTGTATGTTCCATTGAAGAATCCAAGGATCTTGAGGATCTTACTGTTGATGCCCTGCAGAGTTCTTTGCTCGTTCATGAGCAAAAATTCACTAAGTGTCAAGGTGAGGAAGATCAGGCTTTAAAGGTGACTCACAATCCTAACAATAACACAGGAGGGAGATGATTCAATAGAGGAGGCTATTTTGGTAGAGGTCGGGGAAGAGGTGGAAGGAACTGGAATCGTGCTGCAGTTGAATGCTTCAAGTGTCACAGGTATGGTCACTATATGGCTGAATGGCCTGATTGGAACACTCAATAGGCACATTGGACAAGTCAAGGAAACTGGAATGCTCAGCAACAATTTCAGTATGGAGGAACAAGCTATAGCCATGATGGTTCAGGATCAAGTTCAAATCATGGATCCAATAAAAAATAGTCCTCTGCACATATGGACATGAAAGATGATGTGCTGCTTATGGCTCGTATAAATGAGGATCAGTCTGAGCAGACACTTGGCTGGTGGTTTTTGGATTCAGGATGTAGCAATCACATGAGTGGTGATCAGTTGTGGTTTCTGGACTTTGACACAACTGTCAGGTGTGATGTGAGGCTAGGAAATGGAACAAAGCTTGAGGTTGGAGGCAAAGGAAGTATTAGAATCCAGGTTGATCAGTTGTCACTAGTTATTTAGGATGTTTTTTACATTCCTAGTCTGCAAACTAACCTATTGAGTATAGGACAGTTGTAAGAAAAAGGTTTATCCTTTGTAATCAGGAAAATGCATGCCAGGTTTTCCATGATCAGAAGGGATTGCTACTGGAAACGAGTATGAAGACTTACAAGATGTTTGTTATTCATGTTGAATACAAAAATGACAAGCAGATTGCTGAACAGAAATGTTTTAAGGCAAATGTGAGTGACAAAGAAAGTGACATAAGGCTATGGCATCGACGTTTTGGCCATCTAAACAGTAGGAGCTTATAGGAAATGCAGAAAAAGGGGCTTGTGCAAGGCCTGCCACAGCTGAATGGAGAGCTAGGGGACTGTGATATCTACTTGGCAGGCAAGCAGCAAAGACAAACATTTCCTAAGAAAAGTGGCTGGTGAGCTACTTATAAACTGGAGCTAATTCATGTAGATTTGTGTGGTCCAATCACACCACTATCAAATGGAGGAAAGCGATACATCTTCACATTGACTGATGACTTCTCAAGGAAATTGTGGGTGTATTTCTTGACTGCAAAATAAGAAGTCTTGAATTCCTTCAAGAAATTCAAAGCACAAGTTGAAAAGGAAGCAAGAGAAGCATTGGTGTGTCTGAGAACAGATAGAGGTGGGGAGTTTTTATTCTCAGATTTAAGCAGTTCTGTGAAGAAACGGGTATACGAAGGTAGCTCATAGCTGCATTCACACCACAGCAAAATGGAATTGCAGAGAGAAAGAATAGAACCATCATGAACATGGTGAGATGTCTGTTAGGAGATACTAAGGTTCCAGCCACTTTCTGGCCTGAGGCAGTAGAATGGACCTCTCACGTTCTGAACAGAAGTCCAACCTCAGCTAATAAAGGGAAAACTCCACAGGAGGTCTGGACAGGTAAGCCACCCTCAGTTGAGCATCTCAGGGTATTTGGATGTACATGGTATGTTCATATTCATGATGCTAAGCGAAAAAAGCTTGACAGCAAGAGTGAAAAATGTCATTTCCTTGGCATTTCTCCAGAATCAAAGGCCTATAAGCTCTACAATCCTCTAACTAAGAAGGTAGTCACTAGTAGGGATGTAGTGTTTAATGAGCAAGAAGGGTGGAGTTGGGAATCATCCTCTCAGCCTGTACTCAGAAAAATTATCTGGGATGGGGATAAGGGATAGTGGTGTGAATCAGATGATGATGATGGTAATGCAACACAAGAAGCAGAAGTTGGTTCTCTAGTATCACAGAATACTGGAAATGTTCAAAATCAGAATGAAGGGGAGTAGGAAGAAGATGAAGGTGTTGCTCTTCCTCCCAGGGTAAGGAGGCCACCATCTTATTTAAGCAGCTATGATTGCGGGTTCACAACTGCTGATGTGTGTGCCATGCTAGCAATTAATGGTGATCCTCAGACATTTGAGGATGCAGCTACAGAAGAGAAGTGGAGAATAGCCATGAAACAGGAGATTGAGTCAATCAACAGGAATCAAACCTGATTTCTAACAGACCCTCCAGCAGAAGCCTCCATTATTGGTGTTAAGTGGGTCTTTAGAACAAAATTAAAGGAAGATAGGACTGTAGACAAGTTCAAAGCTCGACTGGTAGCAAAAGGGTATGCTCAACAGCATGGAATTGACTACACTGAGGTGTTTGCTCCAGTGGCTAGGTGGGATACAATTCGAACTCTCCTAGCTCTAGCAGCTCATCGTGGTCTCATAGTTTATCAGCGTGATGTGAAAAGTGCCTTCCTGTATGGAGAGCTTCTTGAGGATGTATACATTGAGCAACCACCTGGATTTGTGGTTGCTGGGGAGGAGGAGAAAGTATACAAGCTCAAGAAAGCTCTGTATGGCTTAAAATAGGCGCCTAGGGCCTGGTACAACAGAATAGAGGCTTACTTTATGAACTATGGTTTTGTGAGGTGTGAGTATGAACATACATTGTTCATGAAATGATCAGGGGAGGACTTTCTCATGGTGAGCCTGTACGTTGATGATCTAATGTATACCAGCAGCTGCTCATGTATGATTGACAAGTTCAAGAAGGAAATGAAGTCTGAATTTGAGATAACTGATTTGGGAAAAATGAAGTACTTCCTTGGAGTAGAAGTAACTCAGAATGCTGATGGTATCTTCATTGGTCAGCAAAAGTACACCAAGGATGTACTGAGTAAGTTTAGTTTGTTGGATTGCAATATGGTTAAGAATCCTATTGTGCCTGGAGTTAAAATGTCAAAGGAAGGGGATGGTGTGCAGGTGAGTCCTACTGAGTATAAGCAGCTAATTGGCAGCCTTCTGTATGTGACAGCTACAAGGCCAGACATCATGTACTCAGTCTGTCTGCTTAGTAGGTTTATGGATGCCCCTACTAGGCAGCATCTGCTTGCAGTAAAAAGGGTTCTAAAGTATCTTAAAGGAAGCATGAACTTTGGAATTTGGTATCGCAGGGGTGAGGAACAGGATACCCTGTTTGGTTACACTGACAGTGACTATGCAGGTGACATTGATGACAGGAAAAGCACGAGTGGTTATGTGTTTTGCCTTGCAGGAGGGGCCATTTCCTGGGCATCAAAGAAGCAGCCAGTTGTAACCCTATCAACCACTGAAGCAGTATTTGTTGCTGCATCACACTATGTAACACAGTGTGTTTGGCTTCGAAGGGTTCTGGAGCAGATGGGTTGAAAGGAAAGTGTGTCTGAAGCAACAAATGTGTTTTGTGACAATAGTTCAGCAATCAAGCTCTGAAAGAATCCAGTAATGCACGGGAGAAGCAAACAAATTGATGTTAGACTTCACTTCTTGAGGGACTTAGTTAAGGAAAGGGTGATTGAACTGGAACACTGTGGGATGCGTGATCAGGTAGTTGACATCATGACCAAGGCACTGAAGTTAGAGTCATTCTATTCGCTTCGTAGCAGGCTTGGATTGGTGGACAGCACAGAAATGGAAGGATGAGGTGCTGGAACTCAAAGTGAAGATGAACTGGGACTTTCTCCCTGGAAATTCCAGTTCATGGGGAGGATGTGTTAAGGAAGCTCAAAACTACGCAGTTTGGTTAGTTGTTCGCGTGTTAAAGGAAGATCGAAGCTACGTCGTTTTGTTTAGTCTGTTAAGTCTGTTTCATAGTTTACTTTCGCAATCCAGAACTTCTATTAGTTTGCAAGTTAGTCCTATGGTTGTTTAACGTGGGTTTCATGCTGTTGGGATCATGGTTGTTTTCAAGGCCATATTTCAATGATTCTCTGCAACTAAATTTAGTTGTCAGTTTGCATATTTTGTGCCTCAACACTAATACAATTCGAAGTCGAAGAATACTTACTGCAGCAATGGAAAGTCCCAAATCTTCGGCAATTCCAGCTTGTGCAGGTGACGTGTACGACATCTGCAGTTAAAAAACAACAAAAATAAATGACATTATTGAATACATTTTTTGTTTGGGTGGAAGTATTGAATACATTTATGAATTATGGCATTTACGTCTCAATAATTCACAACGTTTATATAGATTATTATTCGTATGATAGGTCGGTCCAGCAAGTTCTGGCAACTTGTGAAAAAAACAATCGATGGAAACTGCCAAACGACCGCCTGTCTGGTCTGGAGGATTCTACATAATCATCAAAAATTATAACAGCATTATGTATACCAACTACAATTATAAAAATCTATGAAAGCTGTGCCGGAAAACAAGTAAAAATGTAATAATAAACTTATAAACTTGCAAAGAGGAATGAATGATTTGGTCTAACTGAAATTAGATTATTTGGATTATTTTAGTATTTATAATTTAAACTTTCATGACATACCATTTTTGCCCACGCATGGGCTCATACTATTAATACGTCCACGTACTAGGTGATTAATCTAGGTCCAGTGAAGATCAAGTCGGTAATTGGTAATTAAGCAGGAACAAGTCTCGTAGAAGCAATCTTAGCCCTTCGTTATCAAAGACGATGTAGATTCAATTTCAATCAAGTCATCAATCAATTGATGATAAGTGGCGATACTATCTCTATACACATAAGAATAAAGACGGTATAAAAACAAAGATTTAAAGGAAGATATGGGTTACTAAACCATGTTATAGTTTTCGAATTAGACAACGCCCTACATTACATAAAGATTTAAACGTTTATTTCAAAAAACGGAAAATTTACAACTTCAACTCAAAACACTCTCTTCTACTATGTTTAGTTTCTCGAAAATGCTCCCGGCGAACCACGACCCAAGTTTTTTAGGTACGAAAGTTAAAGTATTAGCGGTAAAAAAAATTTGGACAGACCAAACTGGAGGGGCCGGTTTTCGGTCCGGTCAGACTGCCCAAACGGAGCAGATTTCCAGGTGGTCTGACCGGACGGAACACCTGTCTGTCCGGTCTGTTTGGCGGACAGACCGGTGTTCGTTTAGATCGGTTTGTTAATTTGAATACTTGAAGTATTGGTTGGATGCACGGGATATCGTTATGAGTACTACGGTAAGTTTTTGGCCAGTGTCTAGAAAGGCTCAACGAATAGGTTATATGTAGATAAATGATTAATGTAGTTTGTATTTATGTGTTCATATTTTGTAGGAAGTTGATGCCGGTGAAGGAATTGATTACTCCGGCTGGTTCTTATCCGACGATGTATACGCCACTGTCGGTGAAGCCGCGCAAGCAGCAAAACAAATTGCTATAACACTGAATTTCCATCTGATCAATGGTTCCAACAAAAGCAATGACTCAGGAAAGGAGTGTCGGGTGTATATGTATTACTCACATGGACCTGTTCGCAAGTCTGAGTGTTCAGATCTGCCGAAACGGGCAACGAAGTCAAAGAAGTGTGATTGCCCATTCAGACTTGTCGTGCGGTCAAGGGTGGTAGATTGCAGGTAGAAGTTTTTTATTGACGGAGTTGGAGACATCAAGAATCCTAATAAATCAAAGGAGTACCACAATCATCCATTGATTCTTTTTACTGAAGTTAGCACGGAAAGCAAACCGTTATCAGATGAGGCAAAAAAAAATTCCGGATATGCTGGCGGTTCACACACAACTAAATAAGATTAGATATTCTCTGAACAAGAAGTTCAACACTCGTCACAATATGAATCAAATTTACAACGAGTCATTCAAGATTAGGAAGGAGAAATTAGATGGTTTGGATCCGATGGAGTGGACTTTGCATAAAGTTATAGAACTAGGTTATCTTGTTGAGTACTTAAAGGATGATGACAAAAATCTTGTTCATTTGATTCTTAGCCACCCCGAATGTATCCAGGGTTAGCTCATGGTATTTTTTGATTATGAGTGACTCGACTTTTAACACCAACGCCTATAGGAAGCCAATGATCCAGTTGGTTGGTGTGACTCCGGTGTGGAACAACTTTAGCATCGGGTTCGCATTCATTGAGAATGAAAAACTAAAGTCTTATATTTGGGTGTTTGAATGTCTGACTTTGATGTTGGGTAGGCGGCAACCTACTGCATTTGTGATTGATAAGGAGCGAGGTTTGGTTGTGGCACTCCGCACTGTCTTTCCAAGGACTCCCCATTTACTATGCATTTGGAACGTGAAGAGGAATATAGAAGTGAAGATTAAGTACATCATGACTAATGCGGACATGGTTGAGGCTTTCGTGCATGGTAGGTGGAATAAGGTGTTGTATGCACATACATATGTGGAGTTCTACATGGAGTGGGAAAATATTATCATGAGTGATTGGGCTAATGTCGAAGGATTGATGGAGTACTTAGGAAGCGAGTGGTTACTGTATAAGACTCAGTGGGCCCATTGTAACACCAACGAGGTTTTCCATATTGGGTGTACGAGTACAAATAGAGTGGAGTCCCAACACTGGTCTCTCAAAACATGGTACGATATTCTAATCAAGGACTTGCCACACTATTCAAGGGATATCATGCTTCAATCGAGGGCTAAGTCATAGAAGTGCAACGGGCTATAGATGAATCACAGAGCAAAGTAATTTATTTATTATTGTTTAGGTAACTAGTTATTTAATCATGTTTATGGCAACAGTCGGGACCAGTCTTTGTCCCTCCATGCTCTATCGGTGGTGGCAGCCCACTCAACCACGTATTTGTTAGGCTCACCTAACCTAATTTCCCTGACAGGAGCTGGGATAAGACCTGGAATCATTTGTGCGTAGCCAAACTGCCTAACGACATGAGTTGGATCGTAGTACGCTATAGTCGTAGTAAAACGAATCACTTCACGGAACGCTGAATCAGGCACCTCCACCTTGGGTTGTGGGCCGAAAGGCAGCTATGTCACATCACGTGCGGTCATATCATCAAGAAAACGACTGTAATACTCCGCCCTATGGTGCATGAACTCGTAGGACCGCTCGCCACTGCTCCACCGCCGAACTAAGGTCTTTACCTCCCACTGCTCCCGACACACTACTCTAGCCGCACGAGTACTAGGGAAATACTCGTGAATCCAAGACTGAAGTAGAGAACACAGCCCGCCATCCCCTTGCACTTCACGCGCTAGCCTTACCGAGCTCATGGTACAACCATGCTAGCACGCCCGTCCCCCAAGAAAATTGTGACACAATGGAAACGCCCTCCACCAAGTACTCCCAGCACATGAGAGGAGTCTGATCGGCTAACTTATCAGGGAACAACGTCGAACCAAGCAGACAAAACATGAAGACCTTGTACGCATCCGTATCCACTAAACCGTTCCCCACGGCTAACATCGACTTCTCATGCATCGCAGCACCCTTCAGCCATGGGTATCGGGCATCCCCACCTGCAGCGCCTCCAACTGGCAACTTCAAATCTTTAGGATGGATACGGAGAGCCCTAGCTATATCGGCCTGCAAGTCCTCGCTGGACTGTGGAATGTGAAATGAAAGTCCGTGTACAAGGATACGAAAAATCTGCCAAACATCATGAAATAGGCTGGCCATCTCTTCGAATGGCATGTGAAACGTGTTAGTGTCTGGCTGCCACCTCTCAACAAAAGCGTGGATCAGAGCCTCGTCCAACGTATCTATCATACCAAAACGACCCAAGTGGAGAAGTCTTGAGGTAGACCTCATTGTCTCAAGTAGTCTCGACCTCCTCATCTATGGGGACATCCTGTGTACTGGTGGCTGGAGCGAAACGAGTATCTCTCTCAACTGTAACCCCAATGCTTGCTGATGCATGGGATGACCCTGTAGAAACCCTAAATGTTGGAGGCGGAAAAGTATCAGACTCAAAGCCACCACACAACTCCTCCTCGCCATAATCTGGCATAAATCTCCATTTTGATGTTAGAAATGGGAGGGGGGTCTAACGGGCCTATCTGGGATGTAGGTCTATCATGCCCATCGTAGCGTACCAGAATCCTAATAGGGGGGAAAGGCTCGGGGGTCTCGTAGATTTTCGTTTTTTTTTCTTCTTCTCTGCTTCTCTTTGATTTGAAGCAGTAATCACGCGCTCTCCAAAATAATTAATAGTTTTCATTGACTTGTCGTTTCCCTAACATTTTTTGAATTCCATCAGTCTCTTCTTCTATATGGTAAGCCGGGTCAGTGCTATGCTGCTTACCACCACCTTTTATATTCGCCATTTTACTCACAAATTATATTTAATGAAATCATATATCTAGTTAACTTCATGTCTATAAAATCTATACTTAACTAATTAACACTAATTATCAAATTAATTCTTATTTACATTACACTAAACTGTTCAAATATAAACTTAACTAATAAGGAGATAATTAATTTAATTACACTTACACAATTCTACTAATTATCATTTTAATTACATATATTAATTACTATTTAAATCTACCAAATTTCACTAATTACAATAATATAATTAAAGATTTTTTTAAAAAATTGGCCGAACGGACGGGGGTGCCATACGCCGCCGTCCCTTTGCCCCCCCCCCTATTTTTTTAAATGGACTTAAAACTTGGATATTTTCGGGTTACCTGATCGGCAAGTCGTCGATGTTCAATTCCTCGTCAGATCTTCGAGTTAGGATCTTCAAGTTCATGTCGACTTCCATATTTCGAGTTAGAGAATGATTGAGTTTGTCGAAGATTGAACTTCTCATAAGTTTTCGAAATTTACTAAAGGATAATTTAGAGATTCACTCAACCTAAAGCGTTGTCTAATTCAAATAGTAGGGCTTTGTTTATGGATTCATATTTTTTATTTTTCATATACGCCTAATGTCCTAGCTCTTTATCAAGCTAACCATCTTAGGCCCACTTTTTGTTACTTTTTTTTCTCCCACACCTATATACGTTTCAACCGTTTTTATACACAATTATCTAATGACCTCCTCATATTTATTTTTCTGCATCACCCTAGTATTCGAACTAAACAACGCACTAAATTGAGTAAATTACGTTATTATCCTTTCATAAAATCAAAATTTATGTAAGAGTCTCGACAAACTAAACACCGTCAAACACTCTCAAATACCCTCAAATGAAAATATGAAGAAAAAATTGAAGATCCGTCGATCATCCATTTAGGTACGAAATCGAAGAAATTTTTTTTTGGGTCGGCCGGCCCAATTTATTTTTATAACTTTGATTATTAAGTTTAGACTGGAAAACCGACCGGTTCAACCAAAATTATTTAGACAGTTGAACTTGAGTTTTTGTAACTACACTTTTGATTTTTTAAAAATGTGGGAGTGGGATTCGAATCATGGTCTTTCAAATAGAAATGCTAAGTGATTACCATCTCTACCAATATCACAATTTGATTAAAACATGAATTTAATTGGTAATAATATACAATATGACAACTAATATACACTAAAAAGTAGATCTCAATAATTTGATCAATAAAAACTTAAAATCATTTATATAATTTGAAACTTCTTAAAAAATGATTCAATACCTATATTTTATACAATATAGATTATGATATTGATCTCTCTATACTACCGGGTTTAAGGTTAAGGTTTTAGGGTTTAGTGTTTAGAACTTTAGCATTTTAGGGGGTAGAGTTTAGGGTTTAGGATTTACAAGTTGTCGTTTTTGCTTAGTTTGGAGTTATAGGGTTTTAGGTTAAGAGTTTAGGGTTTAGAGTTTAGGGTTTAGGATTTAGGGTTCTAATGGTTTAGGGTTTAGGGTATTAGAATTTAGGGTTAGGGTTTGATGATTTAGGGTTCTAAGGTTAGGGTTTAGTGTTTAGAGTTTAGGGTTAAGGATTTAGGGTTTTAGAATTTAGGGTTTTATGATTTACAGTTCTAGGGTTAAGGATTTAAGGTTTTAGAATTTAGAGTTTAGGGTTTGATGGTTTAGGATTCTAGGGTTAGGGGTTTTAGAATTTAGGGTTTAGGGTTTTATGGTTTAGGAATGTAGGTTCAAGGGTTTAGGGTTTTAGAATTTAGGGTTTAGGGTTTGATGATTTAGGGTTCTATGGTTAGGGTTTAGCGTGTTAGAATTTATGGTTTAGGGTTTGATGGTTTAGGATTCTAGGATTAAGGGTTTAGGGTTTCAAAGTTTAGGGTTTAGGGCTTGAGGGTTATAGGGTTTTAGAGTTTAGGATTTAGGGTTTAGGATTTTAGTGTTTAGCATTTTATGATTTAGGGTTTAGGGTTTAGGGATTATACGAAATTCAGCCGGACCGAAATTTCGGTCGGAGGACCACCCGGTGGCTTCGAAAAATCGGCCAAAGACCATCTCGGCTAGCCGCGGATTTCAGCCGATTTTTCGATGCCGCTCGATAAATTCAACGAATTGTAAGGAGACACGTACCGTGAGAGTGGTTTTCGAATGGGAAAATTTGGATAATTTCATCATTGCAAAGTGTTCCGAATGCGTAAATTTGGATAGTTTCATCTTTACAAAAATTTACGAATAAATAAATTTGGATATTTCCTCTTTACAAAATGTAGGGTGTCATATAATTTAAAAGTTAAGGCATTAAATAATACTCCTCTTATTTTTTCTTTATGATAAAGGAATGAAATTTAAGAAGACTGAGACAAATAACTCTTTCGTTCCAACACCAAAGGGGATAAAGGAACTGTAAACAAAATATTAAATTGCAGCACAAAACACATTACAAATCTGCTGCTAATATAATTTATTATTGTATTGTAATTTGTGATTGTTCTAATAGAAATGCAGGTGACATATTATTTAGATTTAACTATTTTATTTTAGAAAATAGAAATTTATAAATTTTAAACTCTCTTCTTTTTTAGTTTTAATTTATCAATATTTTTGCGGTGTATAAGCTTCAAAATCAATTCCAAATTAACTTATCCGAAAATTTTAATAAGCAAATTTTAAGTGAAGCTCAAATAAACTCAAATTGACAACGAACTAAATTATTTTTTGTATCTCAAATTTAACAATGAGCTCACCTAAAAATAACAAATCAACTTTCAACATAATAAAGTTCTTCCATTCATACACAACCATACTAAAAAGCACAATCATTTGAATCATTACAGGCAATTTTCATACCAGTGGTGTAGGCTAAATAATAATTCGGTTGCATTAATATATCACCAATAACGACTCCGGTATATTTGTCTACCATTCTATTGTTATCCTCAGAAAGAAAATATCAATCTACCATTCTGACTTACTTTTAATTAATAGTAATAATAATATATTATATATGGAAAACTTATAGTATAGTGTACTGCTGTTATGTTTATTGTCCCTGACCAAAGGTACACAATTTTTTGCACTTTCCTTCCTTTTTTATTTATGGGAAACAACAGAGCTCAAAAAGGGACGATGCCTTTCATGTTTAGGCAAAATGGCAGTTTTTGTTACAAAACATCCTCTGTTATACCATTTTAACAAATCATAATTTTCGTTACACATAAGCTTTGGTTGGACTTAATAAATAGATGTTGTTGTTGGGGCGCAGCGGACGAAAATAGAGTAAATATATTACACTAATAAATTACATACCGTAAATATTTCCCAGGTAAGTTGGAAGTGGCGGTAGTCCGCCACACTTAAAATCACTATGGATGGGTGATTACCACCGCAATACCATAATGACGATAATTAAGCCAACCTCCTTAGACCAATTTACTGTGGTAATATTAATAATGCAATATACAACGAATATTCTCAAAATTGCCAAGCACAAAACAGTAAGTAAATAACACCGGGGTTTACGTAGTTCCCCTCCAATGCAGAGAGTACATCTACGGCAGCAGCGACAGCTACGAGCACTTCTTCACTATAACAAGGTAGCTACAAGGTGATCTGAGCACTTATTCAAGTTGATCATGCAAGAATAGAAATGAAATCAAAATTAAACAAAACAAAACAAAAATTTACCAAACTCGCATAAATCATCAAAGTCTAACAATCATTTGTTCCTAAGAAAATCACCTTGGGTTCATCTAGTCTAAGCATGAGGAGTTTAGCTGCTTATAATGTCGAAGAACAAAACAAACTCAACAAAGAAAACTATTGGCTCTAGGTTTACACAAAGAACTATGAAAAACCTAATTTCGTCAACTCCCCTCGAAGAACTTGATTCGTCATTCTTGATTGCATTGTCCTATCCGAGCTTCATGAAGTTTTTTCTTCTTGTTGCTCGAAAAGCTTTGATTTTTGCTCTCAAATTCGTTCTGAAGAATCATGTCTTTGAATAGAGGAGAACCAGACTTTAAATAGAACTTCATATCCTTTTTTCTTCTGGATTTGTCATAGATTGCGCCTAACCCATGGCAAAGATTGGGCTTTATTTAGGCGCAATTATTGACACGGTTAAGGCGCAATCTTTAACAAAATTTGTAGGTGTCTTTATCAACCTTTGTGTCGTAGCCTATCAAATATTGCGCCTAAGGTTAGGCCCAGTTATTGACCGTCTTAGGCGGCAAATGCAGACAACAGTCCAACACTTGTATTTTCTTGACTCCTTGGTTTGTCCTAACTCGTCCATACATGCCCTTATTGCTCTGAATAGTGCCTTATATAGTCATGTACCTGAAATCTATAAAAAAATACTTTAAAAGGACATCAAATGGACCCCGCACGGGTCCGAGACACTAAATTGGAATATAAGCTAGAATGCACGAATACCCTAAGAAAATGCACGAAATACCCTACAGAAAAACGGCTTAAAGATGAAGTTGAAAGCACTCACTCGAAGTGTTTAGAAACAGTGTTCATGCGCTCATTCGTAAACTTTGAGGCGTGCTTCCAACACTTGAGACATTGTAATGTGGAAAAAACAAAGAGGTCTTCTACCCAAAATTACACAATTATGCATGAAATGTTGTTTAAATAGGACGATGAACGCGGTAAATCGAACATCATCAATTATACTAGCACTACAAGAATGTGAGTCGGTTTTCGCGATTATTGGGTTCCCATTTTTCCGTCCAAATAATTTTGAGCTTAGTGGAATTCCCAGTTAGCAAATAGTTCTACCACATGAACGGATAAACTTATGTGGCATATACAAGCAGCATACGAAACAAACTTTGCATAAAAATTAATGGAAAGATGTGTTTGTTAAAACTGTCAAAACTGAAAAGATTTGATCAATTAAAACTTAATAAATGAGTACCAATAAAAAATTTATATGTTACAGAGTGCAAATGTGTATTTTTCCTTTATTTATTAACAACTCATAGAAGGATCATTAACAATTTCTTGGTTCAATGATATTTAGTGGTTGGGAGTTTATGCTGATTAGGATTGGAATGAAGTTAACCGTAACTATTTCTTCAAGGATACTATTTTGCCTAACGCGCCGTATGAAGCAAACTTAGGGACCTATAATAGTAACCTCAAATTTGTTGAAACATACTAGAATAATATTGGGCTAAAATGCATGTCTACTCGCTATATTTGGTTTCATCTTTTTTTGTTCTCTTCACTTGCTTGTTTTTTTAGTACTCACAAATTGTGAATAAAAATTGATAAAATATTGGAGGGATAAAGATGACTTAAAATTAATTGTCGAGAATGATGGTATGGAAAATTTGTCGTGTCTTTGATTTGTTTTTTCACAAAATAATTATCATATTAATAACTAATAAAATAAATGTTATTTTAGTAAAATAGTAAATAAATTTTTTTACTAAAAATATGTAAATTTATTTATATTAAAATATAAATTTTGCAAAATAAGATAAGAACTGCATATATCAAAACTTAAGATTTATAGGGGGGAGATCATGCAAGTATCTCTAAATTCCCACTAGCCATTTCTTCCCGTGCTGAAAGTGTTTCGGCGAATAGTCAAAGCCGGCTTGATCTCGCCGGAATGCATGTCATTTTGCATGTCATGAGACTACTCTCGATCTGCTATACAAAACAAAAAATGGGTAAGAGAACTTGTTACGGGCCCTCATTGTTTGCATTGTTAATTGGAAGTGGCAAGTTATGGGTTTGCTTATTTCGTTTGCATTGTTGTTTAATTATTGTTCTGATTGAGGAGTTGGAAGATGGAAGCTGTGTTTAATTGCTGAATTAGTTGTTTGTTTCCTTTTGATTACTGTGTCGGTGGAGTAGTAGTAGTAGAGGGGATTATAAAATCTAGTTTGTGTGTGAGTTGTAGCATCAATGAAAAATCTTATCTATCTATTACTTTCTTACTTTCAATATTTAAATCCAATTTCCAAAAACTCATTCATCACACCAAACCTTTCACCATCACAAGCTACCACACTGGACAAACTTTCGAACACTTTATGTAGCACATTGACAGCTGAAGTTCACTTGAATATTTCTTAGGGAAGGAAATTGTGATTTGACAGTAATTCGATCGTATTCGGCTCACAACATATTGGTATTAGAATTTGTCCCATATTTGATTTGCGTTTGCGAAGGGTAAGGGCAAAGTCAAAAATTTGGGCCGAGAGGAGCTGATATTTGTAAAAGTTTATAATATAATAGTAATAATAAATTATGATAACAATATATACATATGTTAAAAAATGAGTAATTAAATACAAACTTTGTAAATGAAATTTGTAACCATCCTTTAAATGATTAAATTAACAAAATTAGATATTTGAACAGTTGAACTCTTTATTGAATTAGGTTTATCTTAATTACCACTACACTACTAAGCACTTCTTTGCTTAGTGATGCGTTTTAAAATATAATTTAAGTTCAAGAGGCCATAGCCCTTCCCAACCACCATGCAGCTCCACCTAGCGGAGGGGCGATCAGCGGAAGGAGCAATTCACGAAAGCGGTGACCTGAAAACAGAATAGGCCAGTCGGAGTAGGCTAATTAAAGTACGTAGGTCGCCGCGGACGTCAGTTTAGAAGCATGTTGATATATTACGTGTCTAATTTAATATTATATTGCTAAATATAAGATTAGTGGGTGGGTTTATAACCTTTTATGTCTTTTTTTTATAAATTATTTGTTGAGAATGATTTCTACCATAATTGATATTGATGACAGAGATGATGACTGGTCATTCATGTAAAGTGTCAAGAGGGGATGTGATTATCTTATATCTCATGCGTAGTTTCGTTGATGTATGAGTGGTGTCGGTTTTGGAGTTATCACCACATTTGATCATTTGAATTCAAACTCCACTTGGACATATATTAATTATTACATGTGCAAACATTCAACACTGTCAAGATAAAAAGCATCAATTTGTTTATGCTAAAAGAATTGAAGATTTACAGATGGAATCTTAACATGTCCCGCAAAAAAATCATACCTCCAATCTTTCCATATTAACCTTAACAGTTATAATTACTAATTGATGACTTGCTGAACATAAAAGTAAAGGTAGAGGTATAGTTGAGTCATAGGAGGTCATGCACATCAAGATATGTAGACACAAAGGTTATGGTAACTAAAAATGCTGAACATAAAAGTAAAGGTAGAGGTATAGTTGAGTCATAGGAGGTCATGCACATCAAGATATGTAGACACAAAGGTTATGGTAACTAAAAATACTTAGGTGTTATTCGGACCGAACTGGGTTTCTTTGTGAAGGCTTTTATGGCTAATTTTGGTAGCGGCTTCATTACTCGTGTTAAGATGCAAGCGATTGTTGACTGTCTCAACATTTTTTGGTCCTTGGGCATTTAACGAATCAGGGTGCAATCTGACTCCATGACGATGATTGCTATCCTTACTGAAGACTCTTCATTGGATATCAGGGAGCTTTGTAGCCGCCATTGGGATGTCAAGCTGTCCCACATTTATCGCGAAGCTAACAATGCTGTAGATTATTTGGCCAATCTCTTCACTCTTTTTCTTATGGTTTACATTTGTTAAATTCACCGAAGCGGGGTTTGTCCCACTAATTGCATTATGATCTTATAGATGTCTCGCTATCTAGAACTGTGAGGGTTTGTAATAACACTTAAGAGCACTTCGAAAACATATGCCATTGAGATGAATATCAAAATATATTTGATTAAAGAATTGGAGATATTATAGAATAATCTTTTACCCTCGTCGTTAGGATCCTAAAGGCGGTTCAGCCAGTGTTTATCTCGTTTTAAAGTGGTAAATTCTTGTTGTGTATTTAATTAAATTACATTATGAGATGATTTATGATTACTGTACTTTTCATGATTATCCTAGTAACAAAATAGGATTAAGATTCATATGAATAAATAATACACTTATCCCTAGCTAGACCACCACCCCCATGATTCGGGCTAATGTCCATCATGATTTACGGGCTGAGTTTTGCCCCTCTGATTTACGGGCCACAATTTACCCTCTATGATTTATGATACCGTCTGATGGATACGTACTCCAAAACTTCCATGATTTTAGCTCTAGGGCGATTGGCTAGTTAGCGAAGTTAGGGGGCCCCTAGATAAAGAAATATGATTAGAAGTATTTAAGACTTCTACAAATAGGATACTAAGAATCATGTTATACATTAATGTTCCATGATTATAAATAACTCTTAATTAACTTATGATAACAAAATCTTAAGCTTATAACAATGAACACGCAAGACTGACCCTAAGCTACTCATCAGGTCACACAGGAGGAGTTAGAGATGAATCAACTTTAAGAGAGTGCGATTGCTGCCCATTATGTCGGAAGACTCAGAGTGAGTGACGAGCATAGGCTCTCGAGTATTTGCATTTTTATGGAGTTAGACTATAAACTATTTTTTTCAGACTTTTATTGTTGGACGCCCACTTGTTAAAGCTTTTATTTCATCTTAACTTTTATGAGTTTTGTTAGAGAATTTGGACCGATTTTATTAGTCTTATTTTTGGAATCATTTAATAGCCTGAGATATTTTGGTTATTTAATGAATATTACAATTTTTGGGTTTAACATGAACCTCATTTGCCGCACTGTTCTGTGGTTATCGGACTGGATTATAAGGGCTCGTAGAAAAAGGAAGAAGAGGAAACATGAATGATGGGAAATTGCCCCGTAGAAGGAGAAAGGAAAGAAAATAGGATAATTTCAAAGAAAATAGGAAAATAGGATAATTTCAGTTGAAAATGTATATTTATAGTTGTTAGATATGTTATATATAATATATTTTCACATTTATTAAATAACATTGTTATTCAAACTTCAAGATTTTTAAATATGTCTTGTTTTTTTATGGAGAAAGATAATAGTTTGATCAATCTTATTAATGTTAACACAAAATTAATTATAAATTCAAATGCATTAACAAGTCTAAATAAAAGGTGTAAAACCCAAAAAGTAACTACAAAGAAAGATAGTAGTCATACGAGAGATGAGTCAACTAATCACCCAGAAAAGAGTCATCTTGGTTGCATACTGAAGCACAGTTCTTTCTGGAACATGAAATCATTTAGGGAGTTGAGTTTCCGCAAAAGCGACATTATCACATCGATCAAATCTGAGAAGTTGATCGACAAAGGAGGAGGATTAGGAAATGTGTAAAAGGCTGTAAGAAGTTGGCTGTTAATCATATCTGGATGACAACAGGCCATAACAATAATCAAGGAGGGAGCTGCTGGAGCAGCTCAACAATACTGGCAAATGAAAAAAAAATGGGTCACCGGAGTTTGAAGCAGAGGTGGCCAACACCCTGAGTATGGCGAGGCATGTGAATGTTGTAAAGTAGTACTGTAGTATCACAAGTGAGGACAACACTTAAATTAATTGTATCGAAAATGTTATTCAAAATATTCTGATGCTTAAATTAATTAATTGTTCTATTAATAAAGACTCGGATACATATAAATATGTTATATCCATATTACGTGGTAATGTCTCATTGGTCGCTGAAATTTAATAAAAAGGGTTGGATCAACTCCTAACCTGGCAAGCAATGCAACTTCTTCCTCTAACAAATGAAAAATCACTGCATCTAATTCTGTCGATTTTCCAACCCAACTATCTCTTTTTTTTTAATTTATAGAAAAAAAATTTTCATATATCACAAACTATCAACTTATTATCAATATATACATATCATATTTGATATAACTTTTATGTCACAATCTATGACAAACTTAGCTGAAAATGTCACGCTGTTAGATTAAAGGCGCGATATTTTCAGCTAAGTTTGCATAAGTTGTGACATAAAAATTATATCAAATACAATGGGTATATATCGATAATAAGTTAATATTTCCTGACAATTAAAAAAAATTTGCCTAATTTTTAATAAGCAAAACAATGACTATCAAGCTTTTTAGTTTCCCTTGCTTCTTCACCTTCCAACTCTTGAGAAGTCATCTCCGGTGATGACTAAAACACAAATTAAGAACAGCTACTTACTCCCGCAATAGAATAAATTTTCGACAATCCAATTTCTCCAGTTTCATAAACTCTATAGATGAGAAATTGCGATTAACTCCGACTGATTTTTAGATGTTTTGAAGAAACCGATCAATCCACAGATACCAAACTGGTTACTTGTTGAGGTTCATCCTAGTCCACCTAAACAAAAATCTCCTCCTTCGAACTGCAATTAATCTCTGGTTTTTTTCTTAAGCAATAGCAACAATTGAAAGTGTTGAATTAGAAACAGAGCAGCTGAAAAATAAAGTACGCAGATAGATAAAAAAAACGGAGAACGAAATTAAAGTAGAGAAAGGGGATTTGTTAACCAAGTTCAATTGGTTTAACCCAATCTACATCCCCGTCTCGAGAAAGTTCGAGAGTGTTTTGTATTTGAACATGAACAAACAACTGGAAATTCACACATTGGATGCTCGTGATAGCCACAACCATAGCTAAACCCAGCTACACACGATAACTCCTTAAAACTCTTTTGTAAGTGACAATATTTGTACAGTTCCATTTCAGCAACTTGTAATCCGTAGATTGCCTTTATACTTGTCGTTGTGCTGTCATTAGTCCTTGATTTGCGCCCATCATTGATGAGGAAGATGACAGTTTGTATAGTGGAGTCAGATCAGAAGCTTGATTCTTGGTTCTTACTCTTTGCTTGATTTCTGAAATCATTAACATATTCTTTTCATTTTTGGATTTGATAGTGTAATTTGCAATGTTAAAATTTCGGTGATCAACAGCCGAAATCTCGTCTGTAAAGTTGATGTGAATTGTTCCCGTCATCATTCCCGTCCTCACCGGCGATAAACAAGTAAAGATGGTCGACACCTCTGTTTTAATTTAGCACATATTTTATTAAAAAAAATCATTTATTCAAAGAAAGAGATAAATATTATTTGAAATTGAAAACAAGAAGTAAAGAATAAAGAGAGAATATATATATTGTGGAGGATGGACGGAGTTAACAGCCTTGTTAAATAATTTTATAGATGATCATGTTGCATTGCTTCCAAAAGTAGGGTGTCTAAACGGCAGTTTTTGAAATTAAATGTCAGCCACCTATAAAAAAAACATATGACATGAGTATCGGGTATCTACATATCCCGGAATTTAAAAAAAAATATATACTAACACTATTTTAGTAGAAGACAATAGGATTTAAAAAACAAACATGATAAAACTTATTTTTTTATTTGAAATTTCTCGTGTTTCCGTTCGATGGCTTTCTCTAAAGTTTTGCCGGACGGCACGTTGCGCGTTGGTTCTTTTCCATTTTCTCTTTTTTTTTCTCTTATGGTTGATCCGTCTTCATCTAACCAAGCCACGTGGTTTGAGGCCACTCTCTTTAAAATGGTGGTAGTGCTACGAAGGTGAAGAGCTCAGGAAAATCTTAAGCATCGGTTGTAGGTTCATGGGGATCATATATGAAGCTTGTTGAAGTTTTTGATTCCACTTTCATTGATGGTGCTCTCATGATTCCGAAGGAAATCATTGAGAAAGGGGTGAAACGCATGCGTTCGGTGGTCGTGGAACAATTTATGGGATCGGCTCCACCGGTAGAGTAATTTCTTCGACGATAAACATACTAAGGGGATATAAAGGTGAAGTGGTGTTGTCTGTGCTATCCCCTGGTTTTTTCTTGATCCAATTTTCCACGATTAAGCTTTGTGAATGGGTCTTAAGTAGAGCTTCGCATACACATCATTCAGTTATGATTCTACAAAAGTGGCAGGCAGGAATTATGCCATTGGATTTGGAAGTTAAGGAGATTCCAACTTGGATCTCATTTCGATATGTTTCCCCGCAACTACAAACGAATGATGCAATTGAATGGGTGGTGAGTAGGATTGGAACCCGATCAAAAATTTTGTGAGGGTAGGGCTTACAGTGAAGGTATGTATTCAAATGAATCAGGGAAAGGATTTCCCTCCAAGTATTCCTGTATAGATTAATGGTGAAAGAATCACTATAGAAGTTGAAACACCTAAGAGTTGAGCATATGAATGTAAGGCAGGACCAATTAAGGTCTGGAAGCCCATTTCCCAGCCGTTCATCCCAGTGGAAGATAATGCGATAGTGGGCAATGAGATTGAACCTTTATGTGAAGGGGAAATTTCACGCACGAGTATTATTTTGCCGCAGATTGGAGGGGAGTGAAATTGATCACTAATGCTTCTTTTGAAGTGGAGGTGATTCTTCCAACTCAATAGGCTGATGCATCTGAGACCTCTGAGAAGATGAAGGATGTATCCCTGATCCCTAGAAAGGATAGAACTCATCTGGAGCAGTTATCAGGGGAGCTAGTGGATGAAGAGATCATTATTGAAGAAACTAGAGGATCCCTGTCAGGGAAAGCTACTCTTGGTAATTTTATTTTGAATAGAGGTCCTCATACTAAGTCTAAGCGAGGTAGGAAATGAGGTAAGAAATCTAATTAATGAAGATTATGATATGGAATATGAGGGGGCTTAACTCCCCGGCAAAGCATAGGTATATCAATACTTACTTAAATAAATACAATGTGGATATTCTTGTTTTCTGGAGACTAGAGTAATTAATAGTAAAGTTAATAAAATTTTCTTATTTACATTTTCTTCTTTGAATCATTTTACAAACTATGACTATAGTCCTCTTGAAAAAAATTGGTTGCTTTGGTTGGGAAGCATTTAATTGGACGTTATAAAGCACTCAAAGCAGTTTGTTTTAGCACAAGTTTATGGCCCTGTTCCTTTTTAGATATGTATTATTTATGATGCTAATAAGGTGGAAGAAAGAAAGAGGATGTATGATTTATTAAAAAAGCAGCGTCTCCTAAATGTTCCTCTTGTTGTTGGGGTGATTTTAATGCAATCGCCGCTCTTGGAGAGGCTTCTAACTATGTTGGGATCTCTAGTAGCATGATTGAGTTTCATGAGTGAATTGCTGACAATGAGCTTGAAGATCATCATGTTTTTTGTCCATTCCTTACTTAGCAAAATAATAAGATTGATGATCCTGTTGCCAAAAGACTTAATCGGTGTATGGTTCATCCTTGTTGGTATTCTCAATTTCCTCATAGCATTGTTAAGCTTTTAGAGTTGGGAGTTTCTGAATATTGTGATATACTGATTAATACAGAAGTTATAATTGGTTCCCTTCCTAAACCGTTGAAATTCTTTAACTATTGGACTGAGTGGCCTGAGTATAATGACTCAGTTAAGAATGCTTGGAGAATGCCGAATGATTTAACGCATAGAGCTGGGTTTGAAAGAATTTATGCTATATGTAGGAATGTTAGCTATCTTCAACCTTTTAATCAAAGAAAGTTCTTTGATATTTCCAGAGAGTTATGGTTGCTGAGCAAAAAACGATCATTGATCAAATGGATGCTTTGAATATTTCAAGTCCTAATTCTGTGAATAATGTAAAGAAAAGCCATGTTGAGTGGATGAATCTTAAGGTATTATAAGGAAGATAATTTTTTGTAGGGGTTATAGAGTCAGTTAACAGCGGTTTAAACCACTGCCAAATATTTTAACAGCGGATTGAAATCTGTTGTTAAACAAAGCAATGCTGAACCGTTTAACAGCGGTTTTATGGGTTCCGATGCTAAACCCCATTTAACGACGGAAATCAACCGCTGGTAAACTAGGCCTCATTTAACAGCGGATTTAAAACCCCGGTTAATCTAGGAGCAGTTTAACAGCGGTTTGGTACAAGGTTTTTATAGTAAAAAGCCAAAAGAAAATTGGTTGAGATTGGGAGACTCAAATACAGGGTTCTTTCACCATTCTGTTAAAATGCAGCAGGCTAGAAGTCAAATTCTTCAATTGAAAAATTCTACGGGGAAATGGTTACTGATGTGAAGGGGATTGCAGACATTGTTGTGGATTTCTATAAGTCCCTCTTAGAAGTGAGAATAGTGATATTGTGTTTTGCTCAGTTGAGATGCTAGCTTTAATTGTTACTAAAAAGATGCCCAATGAAAAAGCTATTAATATTTGTGCAGAGGTGTCTAATGAGAAGATCAGGAAAACTTTATTTTCCATCCCTAATAGTAATAGTCCAGGGCCAGATGAATTTTCAGATTTTTTTTTCAAAAATTCATGGGATCTGGTTGGTCATGATATTATTAAAGCAGTTAAACTATTCTTCAGGTCCAAAAGACTGCCTAAGGTGGTGTATGCTACACTTCTAGATTTGGTCCTCAAAAAAGTTAAATGTTTTTAATATTCAAGACTTCAAGCCCATTGCTTTTTGCAATGTGTTGTACAAGGTTATAGCAAAAAAATTTGGTGGCAGGTTTGTTGATTGCTTGCCTCATATGATCAGTAACTCTTAATCAACTTTTGTGAAAGGAAGGATGATTGGAGATAATATTTTGCTTGCTCATTAACTGGTTAGTTCTTACCATCTTAGCCATGTCTCACCTTGTTGTGCTTTGAAAGTAGATATTAGGAAGGTATTTGACTCTGTTGACATTGGCTATCTGCTTACTATCCTTAGAGCCATGTGTTTCCTTGAGAGATTTGTGGGGGTTAGTGTGAGTATTAATGGATGTGTTATGAGGTATTTCGAAGAAAAGAAGGGATTCAGGTAAGGTGATCCTCTCTCACCAGCCTTATTCGTTATTGCAATGGAGCTTTTACACTATCTTATGCTTCAAGCTGCTCATTAGGGTTTAATTCCTTTTCATTCAAAATGCAAAAGACTGAATATAAGGTAAGCTCCATGTGAGATGATCTATTAGTCTTTACTAATGGAACCTTCAATGGAGTGGTTGGCATTTATGAGGCTACAGTACTAGCTATAGGTTTATATTAAGGTAAGCTCCATGTGAGATACCTTGGTGTACCTTTTATTATTGGAAAACTCTCCTCGAAGGATTGTGATATATTGATAGACAAAATCACAACTAGAGTTAAAATTTCAAGAATCAAGCTTCTTAGCTATGAAGGTAGTCTTTAACTGGTGAATTCAATCTTGATTTCTATGAGTCAGTACTGGTTTTTAGTGTTTTTGCTGCCAAAATCAATTATTAACGATGTTGAGAAAATCTGTAGTGATTTTCTTTGGAATGTTGGTGATGGTGGGATGATGAAGGCTAAGGTTGTCTGGAAGTCAGTCGTTGTCCCTAAGAAAGAGGAAGGACTTGGAATTCGTGATTTTTATACCTGGAATTTGGCTTGCATTGTTAGGCACATCTCGAATATTTTATTGATGTCAGGCTCATTATGGATTGCTTGGATTGAGAGCTTCGGGCTCAAAGGTGGATCAGTGCTCTCATGTAAAGGCTCGCTAGCTCACTCTTGTATTTGGAGACGCATTTTAAAGGCTACGGATGAAATTACCCAATGCATTACGTTTGACTATGATGATCGTCCAATCTGGTATGGTATTCTTATGTCTAAATTTGCAGTTACTTTGGTTTGGGAGACTCTCTGGCCACATGGGGATATTTTGACTTGGTATGATATGGTCTGGAAAGATCCTTGTATCAGAAAGCATTATTTTATACTTTGGTTGACTTTGCATAACAGACTTACTACCAAAACTCTACTGAATTGGGGTATAAGTCTAGACATTTCCTGTCTATTTTGTGATGAGGGTGTGGACTCTGTAGAACACATCTTCTATGACTGCTGCTTCTTTAAAGAAGTTTGTTCTTACTGTTTTGGTGCTGATGGGGTTAACGGAAGAAATTCGAAGGAAGAAGTTGAAGCTGCTGCCAAGATCGATGGAAGCAATGTGAATTCTTGCTCTTTCATAATGATGTCAAGAGCATTGATCTCCAGTGTATGGTACGAAAGCCGCAATCGTAAAGTTTGATTCGGTTAATCGAACCACTGCCACTCCTAAATATAAGACTCATAATGAAATATTTTAGCCATTTGAGACTACTACATTGAAAGAGTATTAATCTTATAATTTGACACTTTAGTCATTTAAGAGTATGCATCAAACTAAGATGATTTTACAACAATTTGGAGGGAACAATGGCTTGGCCTACTACATTAGAATCGTATATAATTAAGCCCGTAACCGATAGGGATAATGGTAATTTGATGTTTGGCCCCTTGTACTATTCAATTTTTTATTTAGCCCCTACAATATGACCACTTTACCAATTGCGTCCTTATGTTATATTTTCCATCAATACACTATTAAAATGGTCCCATTCAGCTAGGCTTTCCTTGCCCCGATAGTAACCGATCATTTTCCATTTAAATTAAACTTTTTAAATTAAATCTTCACTATTTTATCGTATGTTTTAAGAAAAAAAAGTATTGATGTAAATGAAAAGGTTGAACGTAACGAACTCTCAGTTCCCGTTTTGTCCTCCTTCAATACTAGATACGGTGGCAGTTTCAGATTAATTGAAAAAGGAGTTCATGAGGAAGAGGTTCTTAGTTCGGGTTCATCCTTCCCAGACCTTTGAAGATCCAATTCTTTTATGTTCCAATATCCTGGTTACGGAGAAGACATAACCATATCTGAAACTTAGTTCGGGTTCATCCTTCCCAGACCTTTAAAGATTCAATTCTTTTTTTGTTCCAATATTCTGGTTACGGAGAAGACATAACCATATCAGAAAAGCGGCGACAGACGATAGAGACGAAGATAAAATATCCAATCGTCAGTTTCGTAGAGAAATGTTTCTTACAGCGACTGCAATTTTTTCGAACAATCAACAGTCATCTAGATCTCCCTTATCGAACACGTACTCGGGTGGATTTGGTAAAAGATCCATTACCGGCATCCGCTGTTCCTTCTCTCTTGTTGTACGCTCTCAACCTCTTCCTCTGCTTCAGCTGCTTGAATCTTGACCTCTTCCTCGGCCTATACAATAGCTTCCTCCTCGTGTGTTTTCCTTCTTCTTGATTCTGTATGTGTCGCCATGACTTGCTCCACTAATTCCTCCTTTCGCTTCTCCGGCTTTTCCTATCGCGCATGTAATGATCCAACAAGTTCTTCAACGGTCATTTTTAGACGTCCTTTGCTTCTTCAATAGCCACCACCAGGTAGTCAAACTTCGGCGATAATGATTGTAAAATTTTCCCCATCACCCTGGTTTCTTCAATTTTCTCGCCGTATTGATTTATTTGATTGAAGATGGACTTCACACTTAATGTGTAGTCCAACACCGTATCTTCCTTCATCTTCAATGACTCGAAATCTCCTTGCAACGTTTATAGTCGAACCTTCTTCACTTTTTCTTCACCTTGGAGGGATACCCGCAAAATATCTCACGCTTGCTTGCAGGTTGTTGCTTTGGCCACTTTCTCAAACATGGCATCATCAAGACTTTGATTAATAATGGTCAGCGCCTTCAAAATATAGTGATAGAAAAACATAGCATAAGACCTCAACTCTACTATGGTGGCAAGGAATGCAAGTCAATCAACAAACCACACAATTAAGCATATAACACCGAATCCCTAAGGTTAGTATAAGATAGACTCATAAATATGATACAAATGAGTCAACACCTAACCATCGAAGTGTATCCATATCCTCCCAAACACTTACACCTTCGAATTATCAGCGGAACTAACAGACAGACGGCTCGTCCTGGCCAGGATTCCACTTCCGTCCTGAGGGAGGAGTTGCTTCCATTTTTAATAGTAGTCAAGTAATGCTAGCACCTCCCTCTTAGTTTGAGTTGCTTTCTTGACTATCTAGCACTAGATATTACTGTAAACAAAGCTCGAATGCTAAAATGTTGAATCTTTTCTTTCTTTGCTTTTCTTTCTTTATTGCGATTTTTAGATAGAGGCTTTTTCCGAATGGGAGAATAATCACAACTTTTGTCGGACTCAGAAGTAACCAATCTTTTGCTCACACCCTAAGCCTCAGAAAGGTTGGGAAGATGCTATGTGTTTCGGTTATAATCAAACCCCCACGAAAAATTTTAAATAGCAACCTCATTCGGACTCCTCCCGCCTATTTTAGCTTCGTAACAATCAAGAGGAATTCTTTTGGGGTTGATACAACATACACTCTACTACGACATAGAATAAGACAGTAAAAGGTGGCAATACATATGTATCATATACATAAGTCTCTAGTATACTAACTTCAGGTAAAAGGGAAGGTGGTTCGAAATTGAGATCCTAGCATTCAAAACATCCATAAATAGAACGAGAACACTAATCATGCAGGTGTTAGCCCACTGTCAGCAATCTTCATCTCATCGACTTTTCCAACTTCCAGAAGACGCTTTCGGTCATCTCTTGATGTTGTATGACACCCGAAATGCACTAAAACCACAAAAAAATAACATCACACGACCCTAAGGGGCCAAGGGTAACAAAATACCCATGAAACACCCCAAAACGATCAAAGTGAGACATCCAAACATCTAAAAACATCATTTAAAGTGGGAATAATTGTACTAATAATCGAGCTCATCAAGCAGTTTTGGTGTATGAAACAAATTGAGAGCATATTGATCCCTAATACATAGATTCACACGCAGTAGTTGAGATGTAGGAGGAACAGAGGGAGTACTTATTGTTAGAAACTGAAGACGTTCCTTTTTGAAAATATCGCCTCCCCTTATCGTGCTAACCAAAACAGAGCTGCAATTAAATCCGGCCACAACTCAAAAACATTGAATCCTATGTCTCAGTGAACCTTAAATCAAGAAAGACTTTGTTAATGGAGGAGAAGAGAATTATGGTGTTAATGGAGGAGAGCAAATTAATGCAGGACGAGACATGTATGATTACCTAATCTAATGGCAATCGAAAACAAAAATGTATCGGTGACCAACTCATTGCGATTCCAAAGCTAGGCAAGAAGAGGCAGCTATTTTTTGGATTTGGATCTACTTGTTTTCTTTAGACAGAGAAGGAGAAAGGGTGCTTGATTTCAGAATGGAAAATAGAAGAAAAAGGGAGACATGACCATGCAGAGAGGGCTAATGAGAGTGGGCCATTTGGATGACGTGGCATATAATATTGGCCAACCAGAGGGGCAATTTTGTAAGGATGAAATGATATTGATTGCGGATAATGAATATCCTTCTTTTCAGAGGATATTCAATATCACGATTTTGGCGATATTGATATCTACAAATATCGTGATATATGTGCTCCGAAACACGGAGATATCGTGAATACCACGATATTAGGTGATATCAAATGTAATATCATTGATATTAAATGATACCATAGTCAATTGTACCTTTGATGTAGCATAAAATCCTTCTACCTGTATTTCAGTGTGATATGGAAGGATATTCCATGTAGCGACTAACCAACCCTATTGTGTAGAGTACGTCTGGTTTCGTACAAGTGACATATCTGAGACTTGCAATTAAACTTCGAAACTCCAATGGGTAAACCTTCTATCCGTGGTCGTCTTTGGATAATTTGAGTCTAATTTTAGCAGGTGTGTTCGCTGGGTTGCAATTCTCCATCTTGAACTTCGTCAGAGTATCTTTAGCAAAGCCACTATGTGAGATAAATATGTCATCTTCTTAAGGCATCAAGCCAATGACAGTCATCTCAAACTCTGGCTCCATTGCCTTCTTGAATTCTTCAAACATTTTGGGGTAATTTCTATAAATATTAAATCATCGACATATAAAACCAATAACATAGCTTCTTCTTGCACCTTTGAGTATAGGGCATGTGCATGTGGATATTTAGTGAACCCATTATGCTGAAAATATTTATTGATCCTGCTATTCCATGCTCTTGGTGCTTGCTTCTACCCGTGCAACGTCTTCTTCAACTTCAACACTTTGTTTTCTTGTCCTTCCAACTATGTATCCCGCATGTTGCTCAATGTATATGTCTTCTTCAAGACATCCGTTCATAAATGCTGACTTGACATGCATCTGATGAATGTTTCATCTGTTCTGTGCTGCAATGAAACTACCATTTAAATGCTCTCCATTCTAGCTATAGGAGCAAATACTTCATTATAATCAATACCCAGTCTTTGACTTTATCCTTTCACCACCAATCTTGCTTTGTGTCGAACGACTTCTTCTTTTACATTCTTCTCCACCTTAATTAAATACCCATTTGACTCCAATTAGCTTCTAGTCTTCTGGAAGTTGCACAAACTCCCAAGTGGTGTTCTTCTCAATTTCTCCCATTTCTTACATACATCACTTGTATCCATTTATCATCCTACATTGCTTTTTTAACATCGACCGGCTCACAGTTGATGATAGGACAGTAGAGGGTTACTTCATTCTTGATGGTTGTAGTTTCCTTGTATATATCTTCAAGTGTTTTATACTTTGGTGTCTTTTCTCAAGAATTCTGACTTGAAGTGCTATAAGGACTTCAAGGTTCTGTTGGGCTTGATGAGGGTGCAATTGTTTCTAGAACATCTTCGTTTTCATCTGGTGATTTGATAAAAGTTAAACTTCGTCTTCGTTTTAGCATTCCGGTCCCATTTTGTTGCTTCATCTATAGTTACATCTCTACTAATGATCACATTCTCCGTTAGGGGGCGAAAATTTGTATCCCTTTGAATGCTATGAGTATCCCACTAACAAATACTTCTTACTTTTGTCATCCATATTCGTTCTTCTTTCATCTGGTACATGTACGTGTCTCATACTTCCGAAAACTCACAAGTGAGAGACAGTTGGTTTTCGTTCGCTCCAATCTTTTGAGGTGTTTGATTCCAGATGCTACTGGTTGGTGATCTATTCAACAGGTTGATTGCACAATCAATAGCTTCAGCCTACAACTCATTTCGCAGATTCTTGCTCTTTAACATGTTTGATACCATGTTGAGTACAATCCTGTTCTTTCTCTCTACAATGCCATTCTGTTTAGGGATATTGGGATATATAAGAAGCATTAGATTCCATGTTCTTCACAGATTGTTCTAAAATCTTCCGCCTCTGTCTGGTCTCAGGGCTTTGATGTAGCGGCCAATCTCATTCTCCACAAGCGCCCTGAATGCTCTTGAACGCACCAAATGTTTCAAATTTTTTCTTAAAAACATACACCCACGTCCTCCGGCTATAAATATCAATAAATAGTAGGAAAAAATTATTCTTACGCAACGATGTAGGGTTAATTAGTCCATAAAGGTCTGTGTGAACTAGTTCGAGTGGCGCTTTTCACTCTTGATTGGGATTCCTTAGGGAAACTTGCTCGAAATTGCTTCTCAATGAGGAATCCTTCACACAATTGATCTAGGTGATTTATGATCGGTAGGTCATGCACCATCTTTTTCTGACCTAGTAAATTCAGTCTTCCAAAATTTAGATGTCCAAATCTTAGATGCCAGATCCAGTTATCTTCCTTCACACAAGACTTCAAGTACTTCATCATGTCTGGTTAGATGTTCAAGGGGAACATTGTATTCTACGACATTAGGACTCTTGGAATCAGCTCCTTCTTATCATTACACAGCTCCAATTGTCGATCCACCATATGAACTTCATACTTCTTCTATAGTAATTACCCCAGACTCAATATATTGCATGTCATTTTTGAAACATAGTATACATAACGAATAAACTTTTGAACAGATTAAAATCGTACATCTTCCTTTGATTTGAAGTTTTGATGAGAATGATTCCTTTCACCCAGTTTTCTATCTACACAAACATGTTCTTCTTCCCGCATATATGGTTGCTTGTCGCATTGTCGAGGTACCACATGTTCTCAATGCTTCTTTCTTCACCTTGGTAGGATACCAGTTCTTTGCCACTGACAATTTCTTCTTTGATCTCGTTCACGATCTCTTCAACTTCCTTAGGCAGACTCCAACACTCTGAGACATAATGCCAATAATTTGAGAAATCGTAGCATAAAACGCTAAATTTATCTTGATCTTCATTTGAACTCGAACTTCCTCTTTCACGTCCATGACCTCGCCCTCGGGGGGATTGGGTGGAAGATCCATTAGAAGCATCGGATAATCCTCGGCCTCTTCCTCTGCCTCGGCTGCTTGAAGTTTGACCTCTTCGACGACCTCTGTAGTAGCTTCCTCCTAGTGTGTATTTCCTTCATCATGATTTCCATCTATATCGCCATGACTTGCTTCGTTGGTTCCTCCTTCCATTTCCCAGCCTTTCTTGTCCCCTGTAATGATCCAACAAGTTCTTCAATGGTCATTTTTTAGACGTATTTTGCTTCGTCGATAGCAAGCACCACATGATCAAACTTTGGTAATAATGATCGTAAAATTTTCTCGACCACCCTTGTCTCTTCAATTTTATCTATGTATTGCTTCATTTGATTGAAGACGGGCTTCACCCTTGATGTGTAGTCAAACACCGATTCACCTTCCTTCATCTTCAACGACTCGAAATCCCCTCGCAACATTTGTAGTTGAACCTTCTGCACTTTGTCTTCACCTTAGGGGATACCCGTAAAATATCCCACGCTTGCTTGAAGATTGTTGCTTCCACCACTTTCTCGAGCATGACATCATCAAGACTTTGATTAATAATGATTAGCATATTCTAGTCACTTTTAGGACTCTTCTGAAGAACCTCATTTTCATGAGAAGATAGTTCAAAACCTTATGTTAGAACATCGTAACCTTTTTATACGATATCCCACACATTTTGCGATTCTAGCAAAGATTTCATGCGGAAACACTAACTCATGTAGTTGGTTTTATTGAAGAGAGGGACGTGGATGGTGGTATGTGAATTGTTGGCCATTTTGGGTGGTATTTGACAAAATCAAAAAGTTTAAAGTTCTGATACCATTTGTCTCTAAACTCTATGACTGATTTAGTAGTTATAAAATGTTTTATCGTGGTTGGTGTATTTGGGGAGGAAAGTTTGGTTTGACTGGAGGAGGAGAGATGGGGTTGTGAGACAAATATTTTAAAGGGGATGAGAGGCAACGATTTGAATGATAACGGGAGATGAAGAATTTCTTTATTTCTTTTTTATTACTTTATTTCTCTAACACATTATACAAAGCCATACTAACATCTATTTATACAAGGATGTGCACCATCTTACTACTAGATATTTCATCATTTTATATTTGTTAATTCTCTCAAGAATTTTCTTCTATACCAACCACCACACATTATACATTTCCAGATCACTCACTCAACTACTAACTAAACCCACGAATTTCTAACTCCAAATTTTTCTTCCATTACCATTCAAAAAATATCACATCACCAACTTTAAAATTTTCTCCATTCATATCTTCTTATTTTATTATTTATTATTAATTAAAATTTAAACTCAACAAGAACTAGAATTTCTCTAAAATGCCCAGACCCATTCGGAAGAAAAGATTTATTTTGAAGGAGACGAATCATCCACGGATCAACCTTCTTTATCGAGATATCCCTGTGGAGGATGCATTTACAAAGAGCCCTGGCGGCGACGACAATCATCTTCATTGAATGGGGTGCTGATTCAGCGCTCATGCGAGGAATATGACTATTTTTTCAACTATGTTATAATTTATTTCATAAATAATATAAATTAGCTTTATATTCTTACTAGATTGTACCTGGCCTGTTGGCCAAAAGTCGAATGAATTAAAACATCGGTTGCTTGACATTTTTTAAGAGAAAGTCATAGTTAGATCATAAGTATTGTACGATCCTAATTAGTATGTTTTTAGGAAGAATCATAAAAAAATGAGTAGCATGTGCATTGTCGTAGCACCAGACACATTCGCTTGTAAATCCTTCTAGATCTAATTTTTGGTGAATAATTATTTAGGATCTTAATGTGATGAAAGTTAATAGACTTCAAATGGTTTAGCATTAAAAATAGTTTTTCACTATATAGTTTTGCCCAATAGTACACTTTTACCAATAAGTGTCTTTGTACCATTAGTCGTAGCCTGTCGACAGAGCCTAGACCCGTGATTAAAAAAAAGTTTGTTAACTAACTTTGTATATGTGTACATTTTCTTATACTGATTCTATTAGTATACATAAGCATGCATATATGATGATATAATTGCGATAATTTTGATTGTTAAATCGACATATGAATGATGAATCATATATATAGTTATAAAAGAGGGTTGCATATAAATATGTATATTAATCGTAGATTATAGATATGTCCACCCAAACTCTTAGTCACTCATACGTGATGTGTGTGAATATGCATGTATATATGTTGACCCAAGCTTATTTGAAGAGAATGATGTGTTTTGGTTAGTTATCTTCCGCGCATACCTTCAACATTAGAAGAATCGTTTTCCTAAAAATGGAATAAACCATATCAAGATTGATGTCATAAGTTCCGGAAAAATATAACAAACAACATAGTGAAGAGCATAATAGATTTTGAGTGAGATATAAAATGTTATGAAAGAAAACTATATTTTGAATTGGTAATGAGGTAATGTCTCTAACTCGATGAATTTAAGGAAATGTAACCTCAATTGGATCGTTAGAAAAAATTATATGAAGAATCATGTTATATGGATACGTCTAGTTTAAACTCACTCGCATCAGAGATATTGACTCCTAAAAAAAGTATTTTATTTGGAAAAGCTTTGCAAAAGAAAAAGTTTAAGAAAAAGGTAAATTATCTAGTCTTTATCTTGTACAACCCCGATATAATTTTGATTCGATCATAGTTTAATTATTCTTTGTAATGATTTAAATGGTTAAAAAAACTTACGTCTTCACATCCACATAGATACTCACTCATAACCCTATTAATTTACAAAAAGTAACATCAATTGACCAATTAAAAGAACCTTGAGTGAAAGATCATGTTAGATGAGCTTATAACTGATGAATATGTCCAATTCAAACCGAAGCAACCCAATCAGTATGTTGAATTGGTCAAGACATAATGATTGTAACCCTATCAACTTACAAAAAATGTAACATCAATCGACCCGCTAAAAGAATCTTGAAAGAATGATCATATCATATTATTTTTTATGGACTATGCTTAGGTTTTAAGGATTTTCACAATTCAAACTGACTCAACGCTGATTAGCTTCTTCATTTGGTCAAGAGTTAATGATGTGAACTTGATTAAATTTCAAAAACAAAATCTTAATTGTCCAATTTAAAAATATTGAATGGAGAATTGAACGATTTTAAGACGAATCTGAATCCACAGAAAATAAATTCTTTGTTTGCCGCGGTAAACAAATTTGCTTAATGGTACTTTTGGCATTTAAAAAGATTATGCAGTTTTATTTTTTCTTCTTCATCCCTGCTTCTTTTCTTACTAGTTTTAACCTAGGCAACATTATGCATGGTACCACAAAACATTAAGATTAAAAGAACACATACCTACCACCAAAACCCTAATGGAAAAGTTCTTTAATATTGCTTACGGATATGACTTATTAGGGTTTTGATTCTTGAATGAAATCTTTGAGAAAATGCAGAAAAGTCATTAAAGAAGAACCACACAAATTATGGTGGAACCCAGCACCATGTGGTCCTTCGCCAAAACCACAGAATCAGAATAACGAATTTCAAAGTGGAAGGGTCAAAGGAAAGTGAAAAAGGAGAAGAATGAATTTTTGTTTCGTTCAGAGATGGAAGAGATAAGGGAGGGGAGAATTAGTTGAATGCTGACTAGGACTGAGTGCAATGCACAATCAGCGGTCAATAATTTCACATTCCACGTCAACTGGTTGGAACGGGTCTGAAAAATGGAACTGACTCGCGATGACATTGATGTTTCTTAGTTCACGACGCGCATGCAATTATCTATAGGTCGTGTACAAAGGGAGTTTCGCACAAAAGTTCGTGATATTTGGGGTTTTTCCTTTAAGTTACTTTTTGATAATGGCATACGAAAGGTTTTGTTGGATTTATTTTGGGGAATTGTGTATTGGTTTTGGTTTTGGATTTATTTTTAGCGGTATAATTAGTGTTCGGTTGCATATTGAAAGTTTGCGACCCGTGTGGTGGTAGGGCAAGCATGAAGTTTGCGCCCATAGAATCCACTGGTAAAGCACATGTTCTCAAGGCCTTCATACCCAATTTTCTTCTCCTTACCAAGCAAAGAAATACCTCCTCAATAGCTTCTTCGAAAGATCAACCTTGGCACAAACTGTAGAAACTTCCAACGAGCTCCGGCTTCTGTAGCAAGGTCCACTATGACTGTCAACCATGTCTCCATATCAAGTTAATGCTTTCTTGTTGAAAAACTGTGGCGCCACATCCGGTAGGTGAATCCAAGTCAAGGTCTTTTGCACTGAGCCAAAGACATCAAAATCGGGTTGCCATTGTTGTACCGTAATGTAGTGGTCGTAGATTCTCCAGGGTCCAAGGAGCGTAACTGTTTTGTAGTCTTCCTCCAACGATAATCAAACAGCGAAGTAGTCGTTGGTGATGTCTGTCACCTGAATTGGTCCCTTACGTGCCTACAGGTACTCGAAACAACGTCACAGAGTTCCGTAAGAGAAGGATTGTTCTAGAACTTCACAATGAAAGCACTCGTCAATGGGCGGCATAATTCCCATAACTCTTATGAGGAGAAAACTGCAGGGGTCAGGGTTAATGATATCCTCCACCATGACATCCGGTAGCGCCGACACTAGGGTCTCGACAAGCGGTAGCAGCCCGGTCGTGCCCTTGACCTCATCCTTGAAGGAACGCTGCAGGTTTGCCGTCTACATGGGTGTGTTGGAGGTTTGGGGAGTCAGCGCGGGAGTTAGGGACACCCTCGTCGTTGCTGGAGAGAATGACAACAGAAGGGGAGCTCCGACGAGCGTTGTCCCGATCTTCAAGGGGAAGCAGACCCCTATCCAAGGTATCTTGGAGACAATGATATGTGAAGGAGTTCTTGTTAAGATTTTGACAAGTAGGTACTGTCTAGATAAGGACAATACAGGAATAATGAGGTTGAGACATTTGTTTCGAGAACAGCTTATGAGTTATGAAAAGGTATATATAGAAATCAAGGAAGGCAAACACTAACAACTTAGCAAAACATCGACTGGCATTTTATCCAAGATAGAAAACAAGAACAAGATATACTCAGTCATCCTCCTCCAAGATGCATAAAAAGGAGGATTGACATTGCCAAGTAACTCTTAAATACATGCCATCCTTGATTGATAAACACTAAACAGAGGAAAAAATAGCATTTTTCACTAATTTGTCTGTGATCAATTAGGTTCTTAGTCATACGCAGCTCTAGTTGCATTACCCTGCTCTCTACATAATAACGTATCTATTCGTGTTCCCTGATCTCTACACAACTACTGTTGCATTGACAAGGTTCAAACGGTGTTCATTGAAGAGCATTCCAACCCTAAGTTAACAGTTAAAGCCAAAGTATTTACTGATCTTCCACCCCAAATCAGTTCATCCACTGGCACAATCCCAATCGCCAATCAATTCAATGAACTCATCATACCTAATTGAGACATTCTATAACAAAGCCACATACAGACAAAATCGAAAATTGGACGCAAAACGGAAGACCATAACAGAATATCAATGAATGTATGTATGGAGAGGCAGCGGGATTTGTGGTCTTACATTGAGAATACGAGTGATGCCCTGGGTTTGGAGAAGCTCAGACCTGGAAGCGTGGTCGTAGCTACCAAGGTAGAGGAAGCCAGGGAGGATCTAGGAAGGTAAAGCGCTGATATGAAGAGAAGAATTAGCGGCGACGAAGAAATCAGGCATAAAATGGCCGCAAATCCCACAAACCTCGCCTTCCTCGTAATTGTGGTAGTGCCCACAAATCCCACATGGGTTCTCTCTTTCCCTCTTCCTCATCATTGTCGCCGAAGCTGGAATTCAGTAATAGCAGAAAGATTCCCAGTTGCTGTCCTAAGTTGGATTGGGGATTGACGAACTCAAACACTCCGACGGTCTCTGACTATTATAGCTTTTTCCAAGGGTGAAGGCCTAAAGGGTCCCTGACTAATTAATAGGGACGGTTTCCTTGTATGTTAATTGATTATAATATTGAATACTTTTATTAATAAACAAGGTAGAGGAGCATACCCCAATTGTTTGCTTTCCCTCCCGAGGCCCTTCTCCGGCGGCCGAGTTTACTCATTACTGCCGCCATTCTGGTTCAGAAGTAGAGAAAAGGCTGCAAATTCCCGTACTCAGAATCTTCTAGACATGGCAATTAGTTCTTCATGCCGTAAAATTCAAATCCCATCTCGGTTCCAACTCTCCCGTCACTTCGCCACTTCTTCATCCGCCTTTCAGAATCTCGAACCGCCTCCTCCCTTCATTCCTCGCCGAGTTGTAGTCACTGGTTTGGGAATGGTAACACCATTGGGGTGCGGAGTGGAGACAACATGGAAACGATTGATAGATGGAAATTGCGGGATAAGGCAAATTAGCCCTGAGGATCTGAAAATGGGTACCTTTGATGAAGAGACAAAGATGCGGACTTTCGATCAGCTGACCTCCAAAGTTGCTGCAGTTGTACCCTGTGGGAATGCTCCTGGCGAGTTCTGCGAGGACCTATGGCTTAATTCCAAGGTAACGTCTTACTGTTTCAGTGTCCCTCCCTTTTTTTCTGGCAGTTTGAACTAGTGATTCCTCGAAAATGTATCAACTTGTTTGGTTGTGTGAAGGTAAAATTGAAGATAGAATTTACTATATATGAAATGTGAGTAGAAGAAACTCAAATTTTTAGTGGGCGTGGAATAAGCTGAAAGTTTAATTAGCAATATCAGGAACAGAAATTATGGAACAAATAACAATGCAAACTGTAGTTGTTTTCTGCATTATGCTTGCTTTCTTCCCCTTTGACACTGAATTTCTGCATTGTTGCTGCTTTTCGAATAGCTTTTATATAGCGGAAATATTTTGTTCTGCTCTGCAGGAGCATCGATCCATTGCAAGGTTTATAGCTTATGCATTATGTGCCGCAGATGAGGCTTTGAAAGATGCACAATGGGAACCGACGCAAGAGGAGCAGAAGGAAAGAACGGTAATCAGCTTGTTACTTTGTGGATCATTGTTCAAATTATAACAGGACGATGGAGAGAATATTCAACTGAGTTGATAGGAATTTCTAATTTACTTGGTGATATATATTTGCTTTTAACCTGAAGATTTCCAGGGCGTCTCAATTGGTGGAGGAATCGGCAGCATCACAGATATACTAGATGCATCACAAATGATCTGTGAGAAAGTATGGGTTTATCATTTGGTCCTTTATTGCTGTGAATGCTTTGCCTTTTGGTGTGTGCCTTATTGGGGATTGGAATACAGATGTGCTTACTGAAAGGGCTAATCTTCTATCGTTACATTCCTATTGCAGAGAGTTCGTCGACTTAGTCCATTCTTCATACCTCGGATACTGATAAACATGGCTTCTGGTCATGTGAGCATCAAGTATGGATTCCAGGTGCTGAATACTTCAATTAAACCAAAACCTGCAATTTGGTGGGATCTTATATCCAATTAAACGCTTCACTGTTACTACTTAATCTCATATTTCTTCTTGTTACAGGGACCGAACCATGCCGCTGTGACTGCCTGTGCTACTGGAGCACATTCCATTGGCGACGCAGCAAGAATGATTCAATTTGGAGATTGTGATGTTATGGTGGCTGGCGGCACAGAATCCAGCATAGATGCATTATCAATAGCTGGGTTTTGCAAGTAAGTCATTTGTGAAATCACATTCTTCATTTTCAAATCTCAGTGGCGTTTACTATATAGTTTTATTCCGTCTTTGTTCAGGTCTAGAGCTCTAACATCGAAGTACAATTCAACACCTCTTGAAGCTTCACGCCCTTTCGATTCTGAGCGGGATGGATTTGTGTAAGCCCTTTGTTGTCAAAGCTAATTTCTTTACTTTATACATTACATCTCTGTTGATCCAACTCTCTGTGAGCTCAGGATAGGGGAAGGCTCTGGCATAGTGGTGTTAGAAGTGAGTTAGGTTGCCCTTCTTTCATTTTTCATAATCGTTTACTTACTGCTATGGCTTGAAATTGATTCTGTATTCTTTGTATGGTTTTCCAGGAACTCGAGCATGCAAAACGAAGGGGCGCAAAGATATATGCCGAGCTTCGTGGATATGGGATGTCAGGTAAAGTTCTCAAGTCTTTTCTTTCAGTGTTAAATTGTGCTATTGCTTTCTTAATGACATGTGTTATCCTCCAGGAGATGCTCATCACATCACTCAGCCACCCACGAGTGGAAAAGGAGCCATTCTGGCTATGACTCGTGCCTTACAGCAGGTAACAAAATAGCTACCTTGTGTTGGAAATTCTGCATCCTTGACTTGAATTTAGATTCTTTTCATCAATTGCAGTCAGGTCTGCAGCCCAACCAAGTCGATTATGTCAATGCCCATGCTACTTCTACACCTTTAGGTGCCAACCTCGTAGACATTCACAAGCAGTTTTGAAATTTCAATGTAACTTTGAAAGTTCAGTGTTGCGTACCTTTCATCTGTCTCTGTATTATCGTCTTCCAGGTGATGCTGTAGAAGCCACGGCCATCAAAACTCTATTTGGAGAACATGCGGCCTCAGGAGCTCTGGCATTTTCTTCCACAAAGGTATTGGTATTCATTTAGGCCCCGACTTTAGTGAAATCGGAACTGAGGCGGCACTTGATTCGTCTCAACTTAATAACAACAAATGGCTTGCTAAGTGTCTGTTATATTCAAAAACACTCCAGGGAGCCATTGGTCATCTCCTTGGAGCAGCTGGTGCTGTTGAAGCAATCTTCACAGTGTTAGCCATGCACAAGGTAAGCAAGTCTTCTTTTCACTTGAGCATGAAGTCTGGTTGACTTTACGATAGCTTTCGATCTATGATGTAGCCATAGTCAGCAGCTGCAGTTTTGCTTAGTATAACCCATGCTACATTTCAGGGAATCGCACCTTTGACTCTTAACCTAACTAAACCTGATCCAGTGTTCAAAGCAAACTACATGCCCCTGAGTTCTACACGAGAGATTCCTATCAGAGTGGCTATATCTAATTCATTTGGCTTCGGAGGGACAAATGCATCTCTGTTATTCTCCTCGGCAACATGACCAGTTTTTATTGTTCTGCTCTTAGCTATGGAGAATGTATAAACTCCATTTTGCTCCCTGTGAGTTGGCAATGCCATATTGTCGTGGTCAAGGTGAAGGTTAATGGTGCTACCAACCCTGCACTTAGAGTTATTAGTTGTCATTCCATGTGCACTATTTGAAATAATGTAAGACAGAAAAGGAATAAAACATTCTAAAATTTCCAGAACTGTTATTCTACACTAGCTTCTGTGAATGTAATAGTGTTCGTGTTCGGCTAGGCTCATTCAAATATATATTGTCGAAAAAATTATAGTGTTATAAAATTGTATTTCTTCTCCGTTGATTGATGCGATTTTTGTCTGTCTTTTTTGTTGATTGCCTTGTATTTATAAGCAGACATGGATGGTTACTATCACTGTAAGCAACTGCCATGGGAATTACCTCTCACTTCATGGAGATGGCTATAATCATGTTGGCGGTTTATCTTCTTCAACTACTCTGGATCATGGCATGGACGATTTCTCCTTTCTCGGTGGCTTTTGTGTTCTCTTGTTGCTGAGATCCTCTGAAGTATGTATGTGACCAAGGTCATCGACATGATGACAATACTGGATTGCAGTGGTGTGTATGGTACCGATGCCATCATCGAGACTTGGATAGTAGTGGAATGGCATGATTACAATAGTCATAATTGTTGCCATTAAACAATACTGAGATGGCATGGTGGCATAAATCATAACTATTGCCATTGGGATGGCATGATGGCATTTTCCGTCATTATTTGACATGGCATAATGGCATTTTCCGTAGTTATTTTCCATTAGGATGACATAGGCTTGGCATTTAAATCTGGTAAATCAGGTATCCGCCTGAGCCCACCCGATATTAATCGATTTTTGCCAGTTTGACCGGATTTTGGGCCGGGTTCGGGCAGACCCATCAACCATCAGGGTCGGGGCCGGGCAGGGTTTCGGAATTTAGATATCCACCACAAGCTCCCATATTTTGTCATATACCCATTGGACCCCATAGCATAAGTAAAACTGTTGAAAAGTAAACATAGCGTCTAAGGTTTGAATCCAGTATCAAGAGACAAAGAAAACATTCCAAACAGGGAACCCAAACATCCGTAGATAAGTCTGACAAATCAACTGAAACAAAGGAATGTCTGAAAACATGAAAACAATCAAAGGGATAACTGAGGTCCTCCAAGGTACCTCTCTCTATGAATTTCTGAGCCAATCAGTGGAGGCGTCGCTACTCGTGCAGCTCTCTTCGGCAACATTTTCTCCTGAAGTCCCAAGGTTGATCATACAAATAGAACGAGACGGAGTCAGCGATAAGCACGAAGTCAGCGAGAATTGAAATAGTATCTAGTAAAGTGACCTTGTGGTCCTGTAGGTATCGTCCTAAAGTCAGCCACCCCTAACTATGAGCGGGCAGTCTGATGGTGGATCAAACCATGAAACCTCCCCGAAAAGCCATGAGAGCAACTCTAAAAAGTTAACTCATCATGTCCTGTGTGAACCTGAAAGAATCCTAAGGGATTGCACAATCCAAAGGGTGGGCGAGCAAAGTATAACGGGAGCTAATCTAGCTTGTCCCCATTCTTGACATAAACATGAACTATGAATCACACGCACAATTTATCGTTGTGAGCTTATGGTCTAAATAACAGCTGTTTGTGCAGTATCACATGCTAGTGCACAACCTGAGATACCCCTCTAAATCACAACATATGTATAGTAGATCGCACGCTATTATACAGTCTTGAGAATCCATTCAAGGATTCCTGACAATTAATTACAATTCTTCGCATAAAGCAGAAAAGTAATCCTAACCCCTAAAAATCTTTCCTCGGAAGAGTCTGATATGAAGCCATCTCCCTAGAGCTCGATCGCCTAATCCGAATGACCTATTGAGATCAGTCATAGGACTGAAATCCCAAAAATCCCCAAAATCCTAACTTGTTAGGATTTTCCTACGTAGGATTCAAAACAAGGATGGAGATATGAAGCAGAAGATAAATTACCTTCTGAAACTTCCTCTAAGATCACTAAGCATCTCCTGTCGATTTGGGATCGTTCAGTAATGTCCTCCCCTCTACCTGGAATCAATCGCCGTTGTAAGTGATTTTCTAAAATTAGGTTTCTGTAAATTTTGAGTTTCTGACGTCACGAGTTTGTTTATACAAACTGTCCGCCATGCTCATGGCCTACTTACCACCACGCTTGTGGTGGCATGGCAACCATGCCCATGGCCCACTAATGGTCACGGTCGTGATTCACCTACCAGTCACGATCGTGACTATTACTGTCCACAGTCATGATCTCCTTTACGACCACGCCCGTGACAGACTGTCAGTCATGCCCGTGATGGTCTATCTAACAGCTGATTCTCAGAGACGTCACATAAACCAAATTAAACCAGAGTCAAACGTTAACCCAAAATCAGGGTGTCACACTGACTATCACAGAACAACCGTGGTCTTTCCCTGTCAGAACCAAAGGTCGGTTTAGAACTTCTTCATCCATAGTGTATCAATGCCACTTGCCATGTATGCATTTGTGTAGCCAACAAGTACAGTTTTCGAATCTCCACAAAGGCACAGTAAGGAGGTACCCCGCAAATATCTGAGAATCTACTTCACAGCTACCTAGTGTTTCTTTCCCGGGTTTGAAAGTAACCTGCTTAAAACTCCTGCAGTGTACACACCATAGCGTACATCAGACTTCCCCCCCCCCCGGTTGAAGCATATGAAATTTTTTCCATCTCCATCTTCTCTACATCAGTAGATGGGGGCTATTTGGTGCTAAGTTTAAATTGATTAGCAAGAGGACAACTAACCATTTTCGCATGGTTCATGCTGAATCATTGAAGTACTTTCTCAATGTACTTCTCCGGCGACAACCAGATCTTATTGGCAACTCCTTCTGCTTTGCGGGCCCCAAGAATCCGCTTTGCGGGCTCGAAGTCTTTCATAGAAAAAGACTTGCTCAACTCCTTCTTCACGTTGTTAATTTTGGAAACGTTCCTGCCAACAATCAGCATGTTGTCAATATAGAGCAACAAGACGATTAAATCTTCATTGGCAAACGTCTTCACGAACACGCAATGGTCTGAAATATTCTTGTTGTAACATTGCTCCCCATAACAGACTTGAACTTCTTGTACCATTGTCGTTGTGCATGCTTCAAGCCGTACAAACAAAACTTTTGTTGAGTTTGCACCCAAAATCCACTTTTCCCTTCTGTTTGAAGCCTTTTGGTTACTCCATGTAGATATCTTCCTCAAAATTTCCATGGAGGAAGGCGGACTTCACGTCCTTATGCTCAACCTCTAAGTTGAGACTTGTAGTGAGTCCCATTACTGTACGAATGGATGTCAATTTTAACACCAGCAAAAATATATCGTTAAAGTCGATGTCCTGTCTTTGACTGAAGCCTTTTACAACAAGCCGAGCTTTGAACCATCATTTACTGTTGTGTTCTTCATGTTTGATCTTGAACACCCACTTGTTCTTCAACCCTCTCTTCCCCTTTGGTAACATCACCAGCTCAAATGTGTTATTGTCGTGTAAGGACTTCATCTCGTCCTCCATTGGCTCCATCCATTTCTACTTGTGTTCGTCATTCATAGCTTCCTGAAAGCTATCTAGTTGGCCCCCCATTAGTGAATAAGACATATTGATTTGACGAGTATGTGGTAGAGGGTTGCACAACTCTTCCAGATCTCTTCCGGGCAGGAGAATCTTTAGTGGCTGATGGTTGATCATGAGAACCATCATCATCATCATCATCGAGATTATCAGGTTGAACTTCAAGAGGGGCTTCAAGTTGAGCTACCTCTGGATGAAGATCTCCAACTATAGGTGTTGGAGACTCTAGCTCTTCGGGTGTTGATCTAGCATTAGCATTATGAGCATCTCTCCCAGCTTTTTCAATGTCTTCGATGGTCTAATTCTCCATGAACACATCATTACGACTTCTGATGAGCTTCTTATGGATAGGGTCAAAGAATCTGTAGCCAAATTCATCTTGCCATATCTAATAAAAACACACGGCCGCATCTAGGAATCCAGTTTGACATCTTGTCCCTCAGAATGTGAACAAAGACCTTGCAACCAAACACTCGGAGATGCTTGTATGATACAGCTCTCCCCGATCAAATTTTCTATGGGGCTTTGAAATCCAGTGGAATGCTAGGTGAAAGTTTCCACACAAGCACTACTTCTAGTAGCGCTTCTCTCCAGAAAGAGTGTGACAACTTTGAGTGCGAGAGTTAGCACCTGAATCTCTCCATCATGGTATCCTGGGCTTTCAGGTTGACAAAATCTTCATCGTAGACAAGCATGAGCTCCTCAACAACATTTGCATGGCCACGGTCACTGCCTTTGTTTTGCCTAAGTTTTGGACAAGACTGCCAGATGTATCCCTTCTGCTTGTAGTTGAGACAAGTGATGTTTTCATGCTTGTACTTCCCTTTGTATTCCCTCACTTATTTGAGCATCTCGACTCAATTCTTCATCTCCCTTGCACAACTAGAACATCTGGATGTGATGGAGAGGAAGGGGCACCTTGAGATCTTCTCTACATCTCCTTTTGGTGAATTCCGCTCTTGACATCATCCAAGGTGACAACACTATCAGTGGCGGAGCTCGTGATTGCAATCTTCAAGGCTTCCCATGATAATGATAAGGACGCCAGAACCAGGAGAGATGTCACCTTATGTTCCAGCTTTAAGTTCATTCCTAACAACTAGTCAATGATCCCTTAAATGTTGTTCAAGTTATCTACAATGGAAGTTCCCTTTTTGTATCTCATCTGCACCATCTTCGTGAGATAAAAGAGTTTGTTGTTGCTGGTCTTTGATGCTTAAAGCCCCTCCATCATTTTCCAAAGCTTCTGCGCATCTGTCTCCAGCGAATATAACTGTAACACCCCAATTTCGGGTTGTTACTTGATTTTGGGTTTTAATATGTATTTCTGTTGATGAATGGACAATCACGGGCATGACCGTCAGCCTGTCATGGGTGTGGTTTTCAAAAGGACCATGTTCGTGGTCAGCAATGTGTCACGTGTCTGACTACCCGGAGATCACGGGTGTGACCATTAGTAGGTCGTGGCCGTGGTTGCCTGAAAATAATGGGCGTGGTGGTAAGTTGACCATGGGTGTGGCGGACTAATTATATAAGCAAATTTGTGACCTGCAAACGCAGAATTACAAACCCCAATATTACAATTTTCTATGCAGACGGCGATCGATTACAAGAAGAGGAGAGGACCAGGTCGATCCGCGATTAGTAGGAAAGGCTTGGAGATTGTTGAGGATGCTTCAGAAGGTGATATATCTTCTTCCTCCATTCTCAATCCTTGATTTGAATCCTACATAGGAAAATCCTAACAGTATAGGATTTGGGGATTTCAATCCTATGATTGATCTCTGCAGGTCATACGGGAAAGAAGGCCTGAGCTTGGGATGGCATCTTCATATCAGACTCTTCTATGAAAGCTAATTAGAGGTAGGAGTTAGGATTACTTTTCTGCTTAAAGTGAAAACTATAATTAGATTGTCAGGAATCCAATGTTTGAATTCTCAGGACTGTACAATAGCGTGTGATCTACTGTACATGTGTTGTGATTCATAGCCGGACTCTCAAGCTTTATCCAAAAGCGTGTGATCTAAAGTACAGATAGTTGTGCAATGTCAAGCATAAGCTCATGGTGATGAACCTACATGTGATTCACAAGACATGATTCAGTTTTAGCTAGATTAGCTCTCGTTATACGTTGGTCACCCACACATGGATTGTGAAATCCCCCAGGTTATGATCAGACTCAGGCAGGACATGAACAGTATGCCTTTAGTTGCTGCTATCACGATATTCAGTTAGGTTTCATGATATGATCCACCTTGAGGCCGTCCTCTCATAGCTATGAGTGGCTGACGTTAGCATGATACCTAAAGGACCATAGGGTCACATTACTAGATGATAGTTTAGGTCTTCACATTTCAAGCTTAGTCACTCAATGCTTATCGCTGACCTCGTCTCCTTTTTGCTTGTATGATCTACTATGGAACCTCGAGAGAAAATACCGCCTAAAAGAGCAGCACGAGCCGCAACACCTCGATCGAGTGGCTCCGCGAATCGTAGAGAGAGGTACCTTGGAGGACCTCGATTATCCCTTTTCCTGATTACTTTTTTTTCTAGACTTTTTAGATGTTTTCAGTTGTTTACATTACTTATCTCTGGATGTTGAGTTCCCCTGTTTTGGGATGGTTTACTTAATGTTTCAGTACTTGATTTTCAGCCTTGTAGCTCTGTTTTTCATATGTTGTCGTTTATCATTGATTTGAGGTGTTTTAAGATTCAGATATTGTATTTATGTTCAGGTCTATTTATTTGTTGAGTGAACTCGCGAGTAATGCATGGGTCGAACCGCCTGATTCGACCGGGCTTCTAGTGGAGGGTTTCACAACGGGTAGGAATCAGTCGAGATGATTAGGGATCCGCCTGCACCTAGACTAGAGTTCAAGGAGTTGACTCTTGTGGGAATCCACACATTTGCAGTTAGCAGTGGATCGGCTAAGAGAGCTAACCAATGCGTTCAGGTATCTGAGACTTGTGCCATAGCAGAGACTGTACTATGTTGCTTACCTACTGAGAGGTATAGTGAAGGAGTGGTGGAATAATCAGCTTGAGGTTGAGGATGACCTATTGGGACAGGATTGGGAGGAATTCCTAGTTATGTTTAAGAAGTAGTTCATGCCAGAGCAATGGCAGAAGAACAAGAGGGCTGAGTTTATGAACCTCATACAGGGTGATATGAAGGTAGTTGATTTCCATAGCGCCTTCATCAAGCTGAGCATGGTGGTACAAGGGTTCACCCAAGCAGAAAATAAAGGATATGAAGCAAATGTTTCTTGATGGGCTGAGAGCTCATATTCAGATATGGGTCATGAACAATGATATGGCGACCCTGGAAGAGATCAAGGCAGCAGCCTTAAGGGCAGAGCACCTTGAGGGTTTGAGGAAGCGAGAGCACCGGGCTTGGCAAGGGGATAAAAAGAGGAAGGTGGCTTCACGCGGATCGTAGTAGTTGCCTACGCCTCAGAGGAGGAGGGACACGCACCATGATGCCCCTGCATCACAGACTAACTTCTCTGCCTATGTCACCCCTGTCCACTACAGGATTTGATCGTCCTCTTCGCCTGGAGTGTTGGATGTGGCACTAGGGAGCGTGTCTGAAGAAAGCAGGAGTCTATTTCCGGTGCAGGCAGCTGAGACATTTTTCTCAGGAGTGCACCGAGTTGAGTAAGTCTGCAACATAGGGGTAATACTATAACAGGGACGAGCTCCATCTATAAGCAGGATCAGAGGTGGAGGCTCTAAGGCTCCACTTACAGGGGCCAATGCAGTTCCCTTGGGACAGGGTATGCCGCAAGGCAAGAACACAGAGGCACAAACTAGAGCGTACGCCACCAGAGCTGAGGCAGAAGTCGTTTCGGATACCATCACGTGTACGTTTGCCCTTTCTAACGGATTTTTTCATGCCTTCTTTGATACGGGTGCTCGCACTCTTTCATCTCTGTTGTTGTCGGTCGTATTTTTCTCTTCATGCCTACTGAGATGAGTAGACCATCTAGAGTCAGTACCTAGTAGGGAAGACTCTGCTGGTAGAGTCTTGGGTAACGGGAGCAGTTTTTCTTTTTGAGGATAGAGAGTTCACAGTGAACCTCATCGTCCTTCCTTTTTATGCGTTTAATGTGATTTTATGGATGGACTAGTTGGAGCACCATGGAGCTATGGTTGATTATAAGAAGAAAACAATCAGGTTCTCTACAATTGAGGAGGAAGATGTGGTTATCTCTGGGATTCAGGGGTAGATGTACGTCATGCATCCTTTTATCTCTGCCTTCAAGACAGAGAAGCTAATTAGAAGTGGGTGTGAGGCTTTTCTAGCTCATATCCTTCTTGACATAGAGGGATGAGTAGAGGACATGCTAGTGGTTCAGGAGTTCCCTGATGTTTTTCCACATGACCTACCAGAGGTGCCCTTTGAGCGGGAGATGGATTTCCATAGCACCCTACCATATGGTGCCGTTGGAGTTGAAGGAGCTCAAGGAGCAGTTGCAGGAGCTATTAGAGTAGGGTTTCATCCGCCATAGCATGTCGCCCTAGGGTGCGCCAGTGCTGTTCGTGAAGAAGGATGATGGATCTATTCGAATGTGCATAGATTATGGGAGGTTGAATCACGTGACTGTCAAGAATAGATATCATCTACCTCGTATTGATGATCTGTTTGACCAGTTTCAAGGAGCATCTATGTTCTCTAAGATTGATTTAACGTCAGGGTACCACTAGTTGAAGGTGGCAAAGGAAGCTATTCCTAAGACAGTGTTCTGAACCAGGTATGGCCACTCGGGTTGACTAACACTCCTGCAACTTTCATGGCGATAATGAACAATGTATTTCATGGGTACTTAAACAAGTTTTTCATATGATGTGTTGTATTATCGATACACTTACTCTCATTATAGACTATATTTTTGTGTGTCGAAATATATTTAAACTTAGGATTGTGAGTACATGTTTAGTTCTCTTGCCCCTCAGGGTCGTATTATGTTGTTTGTGATGTTTTTGATGCATTACAGTTGATTTATGATGTTTGGGGATAAGTAGGAACTAAGACAGACGATCAAAGAGTTTGAGAGATCGATTGAAGAGAGAGAACATCAATGATTGGATACGGATTGAAGATCGGCGACAAAATGGAGATTTCTCGACGAAACATGTTTTCGTCCCGAGTTATTTTCCTTTCCTCTTCCCTTCTTGTTTTCCGAACCACTAGTTGCTAAAATATTCATGTTGTTTGGATGAGATTAAGCTAGCTTAGCTTTTGTATGGATGATGGGCTTTAAACCCTTTGATTTGTTATCCGGGTTATTCAGACTTATGATATGTTCTTTCTAAACCTAAATTCTGATTCAATTTTGTCTAGCCGTCTTGATAGAATCATCATCATTGATTTGTGGGTCCGAGAGGAACATGGATTAATAGGTCTCTTAGGAAGAACTCTAGATTATTCGTTAGCTCGAGAGAGGAACGAATCGTTTAGGCTTTTTGCATCATTTATTGTTATGGCATTTTATCGAACACTTTTAGTGCGGTTTGCTTGGGTGTAGATTAGCTTGAGAGACGAGTCTATGGTCAAGCAGAATAGATCCTTAGAGGAGCGAGACTGATCTAAGACTATCGTGGGAAATCGCCAAGCCATTATAACCTGAATAATTGAGATAACTTATCGTTCATCCATGCATTGCTAGCTTTAGTTGATTCGAATCCGAAAAACCTTCATTCCATATTTAAAACTCAATCTCTTGGAGTTTCTTTCTTTTGATTTACATTCTTAGTTGATAATTGGATATTTAATCCGTCAAACAAACAATCATTCTCTGTTAATTGGTTTAGTTAGCTTAATCAATTTGAGTAATAGCGTTAGAAAGACCTTAGGGTAATACGATTCCATTAGTTTTTTCCAGTGGGTATTTGATTGGCGGGGTAAAATCCGCTCGTCATCATAGTATTCATGAATGAATTCTCGATCTACGCCAAGATGGAGGAGAAGCATGCAGAGCACTTGAGAGCAGTCTTGGCTACCCTGAGGAGAGAGCGGTTGTATGCCAAGGTCTCTAACTGTGAGTTCTTGTTGAGGGAGGTGTTATTTTTGGGACATTTGATCAGTGAACAGGCATTGAGGTAGACCCAAAGAAGGTGGAGGCAATTGTCAATTGGTCACCTATGTCGCAACTCGGACTTAAACCGAGATGCTCTTGCACAGCTTCTTTGGGTGGTTGAAGTAAGGACTGTGGTTGAAGTAAGGAGCTTTCTGGGCATGGCTAGATACTACATGAAGTTTATAGAGGGATTCGCTAACATAGCAGGACCACTCCACAATCTAATCAGGAAGGACACACCATTTGTTTTGAGCAAGGCTTGTCACGAGTGTTTTGATGAGCTGAAGACGAAGCTCACCACCGCACTAGTACTCACCTTGCCGGTTGATGGGGGTGAGTATATGATATATAGTGATGCCTTGTATTTGGGGTTAGGTTGCATCCTTATGCAGGATGGCGGAGTGGTAGCTTATGCATCTCGCCAGCTGAAGATAGAGGAAGTGAACTACCCAGTTCATGATCTGGAGCTGGCGGTAGTGGTTTTCACACTAAAGCAGTGGAGACATTACCTGTATGGCGAGACTTTTAGGATCAAAACTAATCACAAGAGTCTCAAGTACTTGATGGAGCAGAAGGAGCTGAACATGTCTATTAATATATTGAGTGAACCCACGAGTAATGCATGGGTCGAACCCCGTGGTTCGGCCGTGTCTTCTAGGGGTGGGCTTCAAAATAACTACACGTCTTTTCGTGCTCGTACTTCCAATCCCCGTCACTGTTAGTGGTTGGCTTAGTTAACTATCACAATGGTAGATCCAAATCTTTCATCAAGAGGAGATCCTTCATCTTGCTTCTCGAGATATGAAAGTTTGTACCGTTCAAACTAACCATCTTGCTGGGCTTTGCCTCGATGTGTATCGGGCTTTGATACCACTGTTGTCGCGCAACAAATGTGTATCGAGTAAACATATTGGAATCTTGAATCACACCAAGTAAATACCTAAGAATGATGAGCGTAAAAACCACTATGGGGATGAGGTGCTATATCCACTTTAGACCCACCACAGTTTATCTTAGCTGTCGTAACTTAGTCAACAATTTAATTTAGTAATTTAAAACCGTAATATACCAGAACATTCATAAAATTGCCAAACACAAAACGGTAAGTAAATAACACCGGATTTACACAGTTCCCCTTTAATGCAGAGAGTACATCTACGACAGCAGCGACAGGTACGTGCACTTCTTCACTATAACAAGATAGCTATAAGGTGATCCGAGCCGATCTAAAAATAGTGTCTCTCATGTGTTTCCTAAATCCCAAAACAAATAATCACTGTTTTTATTTCTCATAAGAAAGTTTCCCTATCACAATAAAACATTTACCAGGACGTTCAACAATTCACCTATCTACCTAAAGATTGAAAGAATGACTTTCAATTGAAATAAGTAAAGAACTAACTATAGTTCTGAAGAGAAAATGAAGCAGACGTGAGAAAGAATGAGATGAGGGATGCTTTTGCAATGGGAATGAAACTCCCATTTTATAGGCAATGAGGGAGGAGACATAATTGAAGTGAATTGGTTAAGGACAGAACCAATTGCTAGATGTGGCATCAATTAGACGATGCCGTTAATCTACATTTTTCTCTCTATTCTTTGTTATTTTCTTAAACAATTTCTCGAGAACAATAAATTAAATTAAACTCTAAACATTTATTACTATGTCGTAAACCCTAACCACTAAATAAGAACTTCAAAAATTTTAGATTTAAACATAATATATAGAAAGAATGTGATAGAATGTACCGTGTACATATATATACCGTAGTCTTTTCCATGAATATATTAAAATTTTCACCTTTATATATATTTACCAAAACTCATTCATATATTGATAATGTAAAAATTATGTTATTGAAAAGGTAACTTCAGAAATTAAAATAATGAAGGGAAAAAAAGCTTTCAATGAGAGTTAAATCCTAGCCGGTGCAACTATCTTCATTTCTTCGATTTTCTTCGATTGTCTTCGTATTTTTTATTTTTTCTTAAATTCTTGTTAGAAGTTGCCTCTTGTAAGAGAAAAATTGCCTTGTTGCCTTTTATAGGAGAAAAGTTGCCTTATTGCCTCTTGTAGGAGAAAAGTTGTCTTGTTGCCTCTCGTAAGAGAACCCTTCCCCCTCCCCGAAACCCTAACCGTCGCCTCGTACTCACCACAACCACCATGGCCGCTCTACACCCGTTTGCTTCCAACATTGCCATCGTCACCAACGTCTCCAACACCGCCAATGTCGCCTTCGTCACCAACGTCTCCAACACCGCCAATGTCGCCATCACCGCCAACGTCGCCATGGTTGCTACTTCTACGCCGATTACCACTGTCGTTGCTGCGTCCTTACCACCGTCCAAGAATAACGGCCAGATCATCATTTTTACGTCATTAGCCTGTCAGCCAAGGACGACCGGTCTGGCTCACTAACCCTGAGAGTTGGAGCGGCTAAGGTCCTATCCTCCCTTAGCAGTTTAAATAGGGATGTTACTAATCGCATCCAAGCTGACTAGGTGTTTTTTTAATTTTATTTGTAAATTCAACCTTTTCTTTGCTTCTGGTTTGGGTTTGTCATGTTGGTGATTGTTAGTGTCCTTATTTTTTATTTTTCGGGTGAATTTCTATTGGATTGTCCATTTGTTGGAAAGAAAGGATTGAGGTATTTGCTATTACAAAAACCCGCGATTCATATTAGCCTCGTTGATGAGAACTGCACCTTCGATAGGACGTCCTGTACGTCTCACGTTACTATACCTTGATACGGAATATGTCTCGATAAGGAATATGGATGCTATGATTTTTTAAATGAAAAAAAATTAAAATAATTATTACAGAAGCCGGATCTGTATCTTTTATTGAAATCAGTTTTTACTTGATAAGTACTAAAATACTAATCCCACTAAAGTTTGTTTTTTAATATCATAAAACGTAGATGGCTGATAAGGAGTGATGCCTACGAGTCACTCCTCTTTAGAAACAAAAAATTTGATTAAGAAAAAACCGCAAGCTAGAATCACAGAGAACAGCAGTAGCTGATGTGGTGAAATAAAAAATGCATAGATTTAGGTGTCTTATTCATGTTTATTGGAAATAAATTATGTATTTAGTCATTATGTTATATATATATAATATTTATTTTAGATAAAATAAGAATATTTGAATTACAAAAAATTCTAAAATTAACTTACAACGAGCTACATTAATCGAACCAACTAACAAATCAATCAAGTCATCACTCAAACTCAACTCGCAAGTCTCCTCATATGAAACCGAGCCTAGCTAATCGATTGATATTTTCCTGAACCGAACACCAAACTTGGATCGTAACATGGCAAGCTTGGGTCGTAATATGACAATCAATTTCGCCTTCTGATCAGATCTAACGGCTGGTTGGCCAAGCGAGATCTAACGAAAAGTTCTAAAAGATGGTAAGAAAAAACAGAAAGTCATCTTCCAGCTTTTCACTTCTTCCCCTCTCTTCCGACTCTTTTTTTCTTTTTCCAGCAGCCTCTGCACATAGGTGAAATTGTGTACCAACAGTCAATATATATGCATGTTTTTTTTACCGTGGTTAGCCCAGAGAGTTAAAAATAACTCTGGTTGAGTTACTTGTGTCCTCTGTTTTTCAGAAAGAGTACATGCATGCCCGTGATCATCTGGTACTTGAAGCTCTCCTATTTATAATCATGTGTTAGCGCTACTAACCATTACTACATACTTCTTTCACGAAGAAAAAAAAAGGTTTACATTCTTGGGTTTGGGAGATATTGGAGGATGGATTGGAAGCAGTAGTCGAAGTGAGCTAGCTAATCTTCACTTTCTTTTGTGTTTTTGTTAGTTAATGTATATTTTTAAGTTTGATGATAATTGGTTTTTATGCAGGGGATTGATTTGTTTAGAGTATGAACTGGAAATCTGAATGAATACGCAAATCAACTGGTGAGGAGATCGATCAGTAATTAATAAGGGAGGATTTCGCTGGTAATGTTTTGCTCTCTTAATTTCCCTAACTGAATACCTTCATTTGCCATGTTTTCTTCCTGCTGCTGGAGTTTTGTTCATGGTTATACAGCTGGTATTTTTTCCTTCTGTTGCTTCACCTTCTGTTGCTTCACCCTCTGTTTGCTGGCTTCTTTTACTGTTATATTAATTAGCTTGCTCTCTGTTTTGCTCATTGAGTTTTTGGGACTGGTCCCGCTGACCTTTTTCTCGATATAATAGCCTTTCCCCTGCTTTTGTGCACCAAAATTAAGTTGTACTTTGGGTGTCTGAAATAAGTTTTGGTACTGAAATTGGAGTTTATAGTTATGCATCATCATTATTATTGCTATTACTACTGCTGCTTTGTTTTTATGTTGTTGTTTATCTCAACTCTCATGTCGTTGAATGCAAGCTCATTATGCATGTTGGAACTTGGAAGTTGATTTACCTGCATGTTATGTGTTCTTGTTCTTGGACCTTGGTATGTATATCCAGAAAGTTACCCAACGTGAACTCTAACTATTCATGCTATTATGTGTTCCATTCTTGTTGTAATTATTCTTTATTTCTGTTGTAGGGGACTATGTTACTTTGGGATTGCTCAAAGATGATGTACACCAACATAAAAGTATCAGTTTTGGCCTCTGATGATTTTTATTATTTGGAATGGAAATTATGGAAAAGAATGTTTTCTTATCATGGTATGTTTTCTTTTATTATTTTGTGTGTTATGTTGTTGTGCTTGTTCATCTTGTTGCTCTGTTGTTTTAGCATAACGACGTCTCCACATTCATTCCCTAATGAATTTTAGACTGCACTTCTTTTGTATTAGACTTTTCAAATGCATTTGCCTTTTTTGTTTAGGGAAAAGAAAAAAAAATGTATTTTTCATTTTGAATATTGTTCTTCAAATTACTTGTTTCAAGTTTTTAGTTGATTGTGCGGTTTAATATGGAAAAAGCCTTTTCAGATCGGGTTCGAGCTCGCCTATAAAGCTCGGATCAGCTAAAAAATTGGCTTATTTGCAAGTTTTAAGTGTCGAAATTGGCTTGTTTCCAAACTCGTGTTTAGTTATAATATTAAATACCAATTAAGAACTCGTGCATCTATTTTTTAAATTCTAAGTGTCGACTGTCACGACCAAACTTATCGCAAGATTCCTTAGAGAAGACATACCAAATGCCAAGTTTACTTGCTACTAACCATAGTAAAGTAGTAAAGTTAGAAACAGTTTGGTTAAGGTGCAACTAACAAACAACCCCTTATTTGGAGAATCAGATTTTCTCTGTTCAACCTATTTTCACCTTTCAGACCTTTGGGAACGAAGAAGGAAAAAGATGCGGCCTCTTTCCAAGTTTCAAACCAATCAGACCTTTGGGAACGAAGAAGGAAAAAGATGGCCTCTGTTTCAAGTTTCAATTAATCATGCATGCTAATGTTATGTTTGGCTGTTGGAAAATTTCATAGGAATCTGATTATTTTTTATCTGGATTGAAATTTTATGATTCTTATATTTGGTATGATAATTTTAGATGGAATCCATTTTCTAATTAGAATTATGATTCCAATGACTATGAGAAAATGAGTTCCCATCTACAACCGTCGGATTTTGAAATTCTATCCAAAAAAATGTACAAAGGGCAGTTTTCTATTATTACAAAATTTCCATTGATATATATTATTTTGAAACCCTATTCTGTCGAGCTCAATCTGATTTCCACAGCTGCCATCGATGCGAGAGAAATTCGAAGTCCACCTTCGCAGCTCCATCGGATTTCCAATGAATCTTTGATCGCCCGTAGCTCTCCGAAGCCGGGAGCAGAGGCGTCCGTGAATCTCGTGTTGCTTCCAATTTTCAGGCCTTCTCTTCTCCTTCTTCTGTTGGCGATTCGTTGTACGGGGATTAGGGTTGCTCTCGATTTAGTTCATTTCCCACTTCATCCAAGGATTCTCATCGCGCCTCCACCATTTCCAGCTCTGCATCTCAAACTGCAACTCTACAACTCCTTCTGATTAGATCTCCACCTTCTCAGCTCACCTTTGCAGCTCCACCTTCGCAGCTCCGATCTCCGGTCATCTCTTTCGCCATCTCACCGGTCATCTCTTCCGCAACCACTCCGATCATCTCTTGTGTTTTCTTATTTGCTACTGTTCTCCTTTTTTGCCGGAACTTCAAAATTTATTCGACCTATTTGCTGGCTGATTGAGTATCACTTGTTCACCTCTCAATGGAAGAGGAGAAGAGATCAAGAGAACCCTAATTAGCGTAGCGGCACCAAGGTTTACCTCTCGACGGAAGAGGAGAAGAGATCAAGAGAACCCATATTAGCGTAGCGGCACCAAGGTTTACTTCTCATTTCAGATATTACTTTCGATTGATTACTTGTTGTTGTATTACACATGTCGAAATTTATCTGGTTCAAATACTTGTATATCTCCCCCAATTTATGCGTATTTATGTAATGCTTGTTAATCTCCCCCAGTTCATTAGCATATGACTTAGTTCATAATCTGTCAATTGTGTGGTTGTTGTTCTTATATGGTATTATGTAGTATTTGCATTAGCTGGCTGTAGTATTTGGGTTATCACTGAATAATGGTATTCTGTGAGATCTAGATTATTGTTTCCAAGTACTCTACATTCAAAGAGGTAACGCTTGAGGGCATTAGGCAGCGGCATCTCTAGCAATCCTGCAATGCTTTTGTTTTAACATTCTTAGAGTCTTATTTGTTGAACTTTAGTTATCGCCAACTTTAGTTATCGTTCAAACTTTCAAGGATATTTTCCATCTTTGTCAGGAGTTCGTACTGAAAATCGAAAAACTAATCAACTATGACGTGGGAATCAGAACAATCTAACATGGCTAAATCAAGTGTAGGCGGGGTAAGCAAGGGGGTAAAAATCTCGTGTGGACACCGACAATGGATAATTGCTTAATTGATGTAATGTTGGAAATGGTGAAGAACAACCAATATCAAAATGAAACTTTCAAACCTGGAACGTATAAAGAAATGGAAAGGTACCTAAATTTGCTTGATCCTCGATGTGGAGTGAAGGTGGGCCCAAATATATTATCCCAGTTGAAGACTTTAAAAAAGAAGTTCAATAGAGTTAAGGAATTGAGGAATTTAAGCGGAGCTGGATGGAACGATACATTAAAACAAGTCGAAATCGACCCGATCACATATTACAAATACGTTAAGGGACTCTTCATTTCCCTCCCTTTCTACATGTTACCATTTGGCTGGCTCTATCACTATCACTATCAATTTCTGTTTATATTGTTAATCGTTTGCTTAAGAAAAGTGGTAGAAATCCCAACCAAGGATAATATGAAACAAGGCTACTGAAATCCTCCTTTGTAATTAGCTCTCTCTCTCTCTCTTGGTGCTAGTCATATGTGCTTTACCTTTTAATTAATCAGAAAAACAAAACACCTATACATTATCTGGATTTTCTATAATTTTTTGGGGCTTCACATTATTAATTTTTTTATTTGGTAGCTAGCAGTTTGATTATATCATTGTTTTGTTAAGGAAATGGTGATATTTGTATAAATGAATAACAAGGGCAGAAATTGGAATCTAATAGGCTATTTGTTAAACAAAACACATGTATATTGCTTCTTTTAACAATAGTACATCAGAAACAAAAAGAATCTGCTACCTGTCAAATTGCTTCTTTTTCACTCTATTTACTGGTTGAGTTTCATTCACTGGTTTAGTTTCATTCACTACTGTGATGGTGTTGTTGGTAAAGTGAATATGTATTAATATGCACATTTTTATTTTGATCTGTTTTGTAGAATTGCAAACCTTGCAAGGGTTTGAATGAAGTTTCGATTGTAAGATATGATAATCTAGAAATCATATATAGCAACTCAACTACAACTGAAAAGGGAACCGGTGCAAGTTGAGCTGGATAGAAAGTACAATGATGTACAAGAGGAACTAAAAAACCTAGATGGATTATCTGCCATTGAGAAGATGCAAGCATCCTTGATTCTCGTTGAAAACGTACCGAAGTTGGAGTTGTTTTGTCGCCAAAAAGATGATATGCGAGAGCTTTTCGTCAAATGCCTTCTTCGTCAATTTTAAGGTGTTAGATTTTCCCATTTTCTGTAAAGAGCAGCAGCATATTTTACTTGATTGCAGCATAACACCCTATACTTGGACCTGTCTTTGATGCAGGAAGGATATGAGATTTGAAGCCAGCCCCATGAATGAGCAGGTAGCTCGAGGAAGATTTTCTTAGCACAAATTGCATTCCATTCCTTCCACACATTATCAAGGTTGCTGATACTCCCGAAAGAGTACTAGGAAGGAGGATTGTTTGGTTTTGTTTGATGAACAAGTAGTGATGAAGGTAATTTAGTTCGTTGGGTACAAAACGTTAGTTTATGTCGAAACATTTTTGAGTTTGATAACAGCAGCAGAATTTTGGTTACTTGTACTACTGATTCTGGAATTTTTATCAAACAGCTGCAGAATTTGCATGAAACAGTAACAGAATTTTAGTTAAGTATGTGGCGTATTTCTGTTATTGTCATTAGTATTTAATATGTAGTTTCCTATCAACTTTTCCATTCAATATTGTATCCAAACAAGGGATTCTTACTAATCTTAAAAATCAATCATAGAATTCAGACTCCTATAAGTTAAGACAGTTTTCATTTCCCATTTAGATTTCGGCTGCCAAACGCATCACAAATGTTCTTTTGTTTTAGTTTGCTATTAAATGAAGCGGTACGGGAAACATATAAAACTCCCACATGAAAAATGAATTCCGTACACTATTATTCACCGGCAATGACCATGAGAACATTATAAAACTTCATGGTTTTGCCCCAAAGGCGACATCTCTTGTGTATGGTAATTATTAGAACTGTTTGACGAATCAAGCTACTTGTGTTTGGCTTCGTGTTTGATTCTGATAAAGCTTGTTCATGACTTGACTCGATTGTAAATGAGCTAACTTTGAGCCAATGTATGTTCGATTCGGTGGGCTCGCGAACTAGCTCGTGCTCGGACTCGAGAGCCAACTCAAGTATATGACTCGTTAGTGACTCAATAATGCAACATATGTTTTGTTCAAAAACCATATATAATAAATCATATCTAATTTGTTGGTGAGCCCTCTAATGAAAATGCAAGTCACACATTATTTAGGTTAACTATTTTAATTGAGAAAAGTGGAAACTTGTATATTTGAGGTTATTTGCTTTTTTAATTTTGACTCGTCGATATTTTCGTACACAAACTTCAAAATCAGTTCAAAATAGACTCATTTGGGAATTTTAATGTGTGAAGTTTGAGTTGAGCTCGAGTTTGTCTCGTCCAGGATAGTTAACGAGTCAGGCTCGAATAGGCTTGAACTCTAGATGAGCTAAAATTTTCTAGATCGAGTTCGAGCTTGAGCTCGTCTATATAGTAACGAACAAACCTTGAACACAATAAAGTTAGGTTCGACTCGATTAATGAACAACACTAGTAATTATATACTAATTTGTTTACTAACTAAATTGCTATATAACACCCTAACTTATACTTACAAATGCCCTAGAATTTAAACTTGGTACATGAAATAACGTGAATGCCGCTGAGCTACTGAAAAAAATGACATTCGCTAATGAATGGCGACGACGTATGTGTGGCGGTCGCCATTCAATAGCGACGGTCCATTTTTTATTTTATTTTTTAATTATTATGTTATTATTATTAAAATTTAATTAGTGTGATTTAATTTAGTGAATTAATAATTTTATATTTGATAATTAGTGTTGCTACGGCGAGCGCCATTTAGTGGTGCCAACTTTTTTAAAAAACTTTATTAATTATTTTAATTATATTCTAATACTTAATCAATTATTTTAATATTCTAATATTAATTATTAAACTCTAATACTAATTATTAAATTAAAATTAGTATACTAATCTATTACTTAATCAATTATCAAATTGCAATTAGTATATTATTCTAATGCGGTAATGAAATAGTGAAATTATTAAAATTTTGTAATTAGGTAAACACTTTTTGAAAATTAGTAATTAATTATGATTAGTAGTTAAGTAGATGAATATATAATACATAGTTTTTAGTTTAGGGTTTAAAGATAGGATTTTGAGTTTAGCGGTTTAGGGTTTAACAGTTAAGGGTTTAGGCATGGTCCGAGTATGGATACTCGGACTATACCCAAATCCTAAACTCTAAACCTTAACACTAACCCTAACTCCATAAACACTCACGTAATTGCATTGGACCACATTGGATGCATTACTTCACATTGGGAAAAGCTATATTACAAACTACATTGCATGCATTATCCACATTGCATGTATTACTTCAATTGCATGAACCACATCATTATTTGACAATTCCTTCAATTCTAAAGCATAACTGGATATAATTATAAACATCATTATTTCACAAGCATACCTGAATATAATTATAAACATCATTATTCGACAACTCTTTCAATTCTACGTATTATATCGGTAACCGAAGAATCACTAAGCATTAATGAGAAGTTTCGAACCGAACTCGAGTTACAAAAGGTAATCGAAAAATCGGGGTGTCACACCACATATACAGAGTACCAATACTCCAAGAATACCGGAGCGTTGAACTTAAATTTTAATATTTTCACTACTTAATTGCCACATTAGGATAATATACTAATTACAATTTGATAATTGGTTAACTAATAGAATCATATATTAAAATTATTATTAATTTATGAATAAAAATACATGAATAAAAAATTTCAAATAAAAATATTATGATTAATATTAATATAATGTACATATTATATAGTTAGAACTATTAATTTCAACAATTAATATTCTAAATTTACGAGTTAAAATACACAAATACAAATTTTTTTAAAAACTAATACCTTCGCTTTAAAAATTAATACTTTCGTCATTAAAAGAAGATGGTGATTCAATACTGTAGCCATTGAATGGCGAAGATCTTTCAACACCTCCGCCATTCAATGGCTACAGTGTTTTAAACACGCCGCCATTGAATAGCGATGGTATTAATTTTTCAAAAAAATTTATATTTATGTATTTTAATTCATAAATTAAGAATACTAAGTATTGAAATTACTAGTTCTAACTATATAATATGTACATTATATTAAATATTAATCATAATATTTTTATTTAAAATTTGTATTTATGTATTTCAATACCCTGAACCCTAACCGCTAAACCCTAACCCTTAAACCCTAATCTTTGAACTCTAAATCCTAAACCCCAAACCCTATTTCTAAATGGTGACGCCGTATGTGTGGCGGTCGCCATTCAATCTCGACTTCTCATTTTTTATTTTTTATTATTATTTTATTATTATTATAAAGATGTAATACTAATTATTAAACTATAATTAGTATACTATTCTATTAGTTAACCAATTATGAAATTATAATTAGTATATTATTTTAATGTGGTAATTAAGCAGTTAAAGTATTAAAATTTTGTAATTAGTTAAATAGTTTTTGGAAATTAGTAATTAGTCATGATTAGTAGTTAAGTAGATGAATATATAATACATACTAATTACGTATTATTTGCATAAAAGGGGACATTGTCTTCAAGTATCGTTAATCTGTATATGTGGTGTGACAACCTTCTCACGTTACATAAAAGGAGGCATTGTCTTCGTTACATGAAAGGTAGGACTATATGTGTTTATGTTAATCAGTTCCTTCGTGAATGCATACTCGGACCATGCCTAAACCCCTAACCGCTAAATCCTATCTCTAAATCCAAAACCCTAAACCCTATCCCTAAACCCTAAACCCTAAACCCAGTCTCTAAATTCTAAACCCTAACCCTAAACCCTAAACCCAATCTCTCGATTCTAAACCCTAAACCCTATCTCTAAATTCTAAACCCTAAACTCAATCTCTAAATTCTACACCCTAACCCCTAACCACTAAACCCTAAACCTTAATTGTCATTATTATTACTAATATTTACTTATTCATCTTAATTAACATAGCTAATTACTAATTTCCAAATTCACTTTATTTATCATGACTAATTACTAATTTCAAAATATTAATTAAATAAATATTTAATTACTAAGTATTTAATTACCAAATTAATTGTTACTATATTTATTAATTTACCTTTATTAACATGACTAATTACTAATTTTCAAATATTAATTAAATAAATATTCAATTACCAAGTATTTAATTACCAATTTATTAAATTAAGTCACACTAATTATATTTTAATAATAAAAACATAATAATTAAAAAAATGGGGAGTCGCCATTGAATTGAATGGCGACCGCCACACATACGACATCGCCATTCAACGGTGACGCCACTCACGAACGTCGCCGTTCAATAGTTACGTTCAATGGCGGCAACAGCGACGGAAACGACAGCAACAACGACAGCGGCAACAGCTAACAGTGAATTTTGATTTTAAAGTCATTCACGTCATTTCATATACTAAGTTCAAATGTTAAAACATTGAATAGTAAAACAGGACGTCTTATAGCAATTCCTGGTGTCCATTCTAAAGATTTTATATCTATAATTATGCATGCTAACTTTTTTGTCGATAGAAATATTGACAACTACACAGAGCTATCGCTGATACCTGACAGAGACTCTCCAAATAGTCAACAATTGTACTAATGGTGTTCCGAATGATCAACCGGAACCAAATAGAATTATTACAGAACTGACACGCTTGCGACGTCGCAAGTTAAAAGAGCTTTTAAGGTAATATTTTTATATACTTATTAATTTGGATGCAAGTCTTATGTAATATATGTACTATTCTACAATAATTTTTAATTCATGTTCTGTCAAATAGTTGACTGTAATCATAATGAAGTATGAAAAAATTAGCTAGCTTTAAGTCATCTTCCGTCCAAAGTCTTGCTACCCATATTAAAAGGAAGTATGAAGAAGGTAGTTAGCTCTAAGTGTCACGTCCAAAGTCATGCTACCCGTATCAGAAGGAGGTATGAAGAAGATAGTTAGCTCTAAGTGTCCCGTCCAAACTCATGCTACCCATATTAGAAGGAAGTTTGAATTTAGTGTATACGAATTGGTTTTAAAATTTTCAATGGTTCGAATATTATTATTTCGTCTAAAAACAAAAACATATATAATAATGAATAATGTTTTCATAATGACTAACTATTTAATTAAGCTATACAAACTCACAGTATGATACTACTTACAGTTCAGTAAGTGAAGAATCTTGGGTAACTGTCTCCATATTAATCAGGACTCACTTGCACAAAATGAAAAAAAGCACAGACGTTAGGGTTCTACGAATAACATTCCAATCCAAGACTTACCCATGACTACAACCGAGTTATAAACATAATAAGTTCAATTTAGTTCACATTATAATATGTTCAAGTATACAAGCTATATAAAAGTTATAGTACACAAGTAGGTTCGAGATATCATACAATGCAAGTATAAGATGGTATTCTAGGTCACAAGTAGAAGTTTAAATTCTAGGTGATATATACAATAATCAAACTCTCCCAAAATTAACAAAAGAATAGCTCATAAATAACTATTTAACAACATATATACACCAATTGAAAGGGTAACATTAATTATGCCTAATTACCAACATTTATCCCCAAATTGAAAAATTAGGGCTTCTTCTTCTTCTTCTTCTTCTTCTTCTTCTTCTTCTTCTACCAATATTCCGCTCAAAGAAGCGCTGTCGACCAGCGGTTTGGTTGTTGGTGAGTGATACATCGTCTCTAGGCAACATTGACCTAGCGATGCTGACCTTGCTTTGCCTGCCGATTGGATCATGTAAGGGGGTCTAAAAAGTGTGTCGTTTATGGAGTCCCAAAATGACGTGTGGGAGTTGGAGATTGCAAATAGGGCAGTTCCATGTGGCCGGCGGTTGAGAGCATCGGCGACTTGGTTCTCCTATTGTAGGTGATCTCATAGTCGAAGCCCAATAGTTTAGAAACCTAATGTTGTTGCTCTGGAGTTGTAATCCGTTGGTCCAACAAGTGTTTGAACCTCTTTTGGTCGGTGCAAATTACACACTTTCGGCCCAGGATGTAGAGGCGCTAAGTTAGGATGGCGGTGACCACGTCAAGCATTTCTTTAGCGTAAGTTGATAGCAGTTGTTTTGTCTTCTCAAGTGCACAGCTCAACTTGTTGCATGACAACTGCACCGATGCCGAGGCCCGAGACGTCAGTTTCGATGACAAAGGTGTCATCAATGTTGGGCATGGCTAAGATCAGCGTACTCGTCATTGCCACCTTAAGGGCTTAAAATGCTGCCTCGGCGGGATGGAGTCCACTCGAATTGACCTTTGCACAACATGTCTGTTAAAGGCCGATCGATGGAGCCGTAACCTTGAATGAACTTCCGGTAATATCTTGTGAGACTGAGGAAACCGTGAAGTGCCGTTTCTGACTTGGGTGTTGGCCATTCCACCATGGCCTATATTTTTTACGGATCTACCTTTACGCCTTGAACGGAGATGATATGTCTGGGATATTCCAATTTGTGTAATCCAAAAGCACATTTCGAGAATTTGATGTAGAACCCATGGTGACAGAGGATTTGGAACACCTTGCGAACATGTTCCATGTGACTATCCTTGTCTAGGCTGTAATCAGTTTGTCGTTGATGAAAACGAGCATAAACTTTCGGAAAATCGGTCGAAAGATTTCATTCATAATAGCTTGGAAAGTAGATGGGGCATTGCAAAAGCAAACGGCAACCAGGTACTCATACTGGCCGTTATGAGAGTGAAAAGCCGTCTTATGGATGTTACTGTCGTCCATTCGGATCTGGTGGTAACTGACGCAGAGGTCCAGTTTGGTAAAGTATGATGCCTCGGATAACTCGTCCAACATATCCACCACCGTTGGAATGGTAAAGCGGTCTTTGACGGTGATCGTATTGAGAGCTCTGTAGTGGGTACAAAATCACAATGTACTATCTTTCTTCTTGACGAGGAGTATCGGGGACGAAAACAGGCTGGTACTTCGTTGGATTAGTCTCCCAGTGAGCATGTTATTAACCTGTGTCTCAATTTCCTCCTTTTAAAAGTGAGCATAACGGTATGGTCTAACATTGACAGCCTTAATGCCTTATTTCAAGGTGATTCGATGGTTGATATTCCGCTGTGGCAGACGGGATTGGGTTCCTTACATAAATTCTCAAATTCTCTGATTAGAGCGTGGAGGTCCGGTGGGACTTGTCGGAGGGGATCCCGCACCGGTGGCGCGAGGAAAATGGTGCGAAGGCCGACTTCTTCCTTCAAGAGTCCTTGAGGTGGTTGCGGTGACAATGTCTGAGACACCTTGGAGCTTCCGTCGTAGGCCATTCCAATCGAACTCCATTTCCATAGTCCGCCAATTGCTCTGGAAGATGCCCAAGGTCTCTAACCATTGGACATTGAGTAGGATGTCAATTCCGGTGAGCGGAATTGCAAAGAGTGACACCTGAAATCTGGATCCTTGAAAGTCGAGGGTGACTTTCTCGTGTTTTCAGTTGCAACGAAGCGGTTTCCCGTCAGCAATCTTGATGTTGAATGTCAAAATCGGAATTCATGGTAGCTTGAGTGAGTCTGCGGCCCTAGTGCGGATGAAGTTATGTGTAGACCCACTATCTATTAGGGTCATGAGACGGGTCCGACCCACTAAAGCCCAGAAATACATAGTACGCCCACCGTCACAGCTCGATGGAGCGAGACTTATGTCTCCCTAGGTCGTTGCCGTCATCTTCTTTGATGATCATCATTAGACTCATCTTGATGCAACTATGGCTCGGTGTGAACTTCTCGTCACAATTAAAACAGTGTTCGGCTTGGCGACGGCCATGCATCTTGTCATACGGAATCCGGCGGAATCCCAAAGTGGTAGGGCGAGTCTTGTCCTTGTTTAGTGTGTCGGATAGAGTATTGGTGAGTTGAACAAAGGTGGGTTCAAATGTGGATCTGTTCTTGACTCGAGGGGGAGTGCTGTAGTCACTGGCGATTGTACCGGAGCGCGTGGTGGATGCGCGTGGCGGATGCGCGTGCAAGCCAGCTTCTCGTCCCGAATGTGGGCAAGACGAATTCCCTCATTCAAGGTTCGGGGAGTTGAAAATCCGAATCCCATCAGCCACCTCGCGTTTTAATCCTCCGAGGAAGGTATCGATTAGCGCTTTCTGCGTCCAACCGTGAACCTGATTTCGTAGCCTCTCAAACACAATTTGATATTCTCGATGAGTCCCTATTTGGCGAATATGTGAGAGGGCTTCGTCGAAGCCTGTCCCTGCCGTAGAACCAAATCGAGCCCAAAGCTCATTTGAGAAGGTTTCCCAGTTGATTGGCAGATTGTCGGCTTGGTATGCTCGGGGCAGCCATTGCACCATTGGTTGGTGTCCCCTTCTAGGTGGTACGAAGCTAGCGTCACTTTTTGAGTCTCCGAGATTTCCTGAAACTCAAAGAACTGTATAACTCGTGAGAACCACACAGTAGGATCATCACAGAAAAAGTGGGAAACTCCAGCCTTGCAAGTTTTGCTCCAAAGAACGGTTTGTGCCGATCCTCTTCGTGGCTGTTGTCGGACCGGATCCGACTATGGTTATGTACCGAGCGGTCGTCCCTATTCGATTGTTGGCCGTCGACCCTGGAAGTCCAGGTGTGAGTTAGTGGGGCGAGTGATATTTAAAGAGCGGCCAGCTGCTTCTGATTTGTTTGCAGGTTCGCGTTGCTATGAGCGGCTGCTGCTTCGAGTGCTTCCAAACGTTGAGTGTTGATTACTCGCAATTCCATGTTGTAGCAGTCAAGATCATTCAAGACAGAAAAGGAATTGTAATGTATGCAATTTTCAGAACTGATATTCTACACTGGCTTCTATGAATGTTATAGTTTCTAATACATTTTTTATACAAGTATCCCAGGGACCTAGTGTCTGAACATGATAATGCTATGTATGAATCGACTTGAAACCTTCTGTCATAGGAATAACTTTCGCAGAAACTTTAGATTGCAACTTCATAACAGCTGCTCGGATGTCCTGAAAAAAAAAGAGTACCCGTGAGTTGGCTGCACAGTCGAAACAGTCCCCATAACACATTCGAGACAGATCACAGATTTATGTCGGTAGTTACCTCTATGCTATAGCGAGAGGAAAAGTGAGTTAGCAAGACTGTTTTGCTACGAATCCATTCTGCATTCTTAATGATCTGAAAGTATTTTTCAAACAGAATCTTCATGGTAACTTGATTCAGGTTCATAAGTGTAAAAGAAATTCAAGGGGAATGCTCTTACCTCGGACAAATGGGTATGACCATGTTGCCGTGCATGCTCAACACTAAACCCTTCATCCAGGAAGGTTGCCTGTCGAAACAGTTGATTAGAAAAGCAAGTCTCGGAAGCTCTACTACACAAGTGAAAATTCACAACTTGTGAAGATATCGCCCCTTGACAGTCTGTACCTCAGTTATAAGAACTTTGGCTCTCAATGCATCTGAATTACGAGGATCAAGCATGTAATCTGAAGTTGTGTCCCCAGTAAACGCAATCTCCGGAGACATTATTATGTCTGTGATCTACAATGGCGACAAACACAGCTGAATGAACATCTCATATCCAGTAATGAGACAAGAAACAGAAAATGCAAACCTCTACTCCAGATTTCTTCAATTTCTCAATCTGCTTTCCTTTCATTTGACTATATTGCTTCTTCAACTTCTTCCTAAGGGAGTACACAACATACCCCTACATAGAAGAAAAAGGCAAACCATAGTATCATCCCAACAGCTTTAAGAATTGTTCAGAAAAGTTTGGCTGAAAGCACATACCTGACTGGGAATGACATGATGTGTCCTAAATGGCCTAACCACAATGTCATTACGCAGTTCATATGTTTCACCTGAAAGTTTGCAACTTTGAGGAGTCAATTCATGTTTTTGAGTTGGTGGAGCAGAAAAAACATTATCTCTTACCTATGTCCAAGGCAACCAACTCCGCATTCAGTTCAACTTGGCCCATGCTTCTGTGAATGTCAAGCAACTTCTCAACATCCTCTTTGAGTGAAGGAGGCACAAATATGGTGGGAGGTTTCAAGTTGTAGAGACCCCGGCTAGCCACATACATTGGCAACCCTCCCTAACAGATAATAGACTAAACAATCAGTTCATAATCGTCATGCCTGACTCAATAATTGGGAAATTTAATTAGTAACTCACGATGTGATCAAGATGGCCATGGGTGATGAAGAGGAAGTTCTGTTGAATGGCTCTAGAAGGGCATCTCCCAATATCGAAAGCACACTTCAATTCAGGGATTATAACGCAAGTCTCGTGGCCTCCTACGGAGAGTCCCTCGATGGTGTAGCCTTCCAAGTCGACGCCTTTACGGATGACGGCGGCGCGAGCTTTCCTGTACTCTTCTTCCTCGTCAATTACGCGGCTGAGGGACGACAGGTAGCCCCCTGAAGCCCTGGCGGTGGTGGAATTTGCGACGTTCCGGAAGTGAATAGCTGTTGCTGTAGGTAGGGGAACTGGGTGGTGGTGGAAATGGGAAATTGAAGGGGGATTTGAGGGTGAAATGGGAAGAAAAGTTTGCATTTTCCGCGGAAGGGTTCTTAATTTTCTTCTTGTTGGTGGAGATGAGATGAGGAGAGATGTACAGAGTGAGGGTTTTTGCAGAAGGTTTTACTTTATCAGCAACCTGTTTCTCTTTCCAGGACATTAGAACACTGTCGTTCAAAATCCATAGTCTTCTCATAAGTTGTATTTGTATAGTGTACACATTTATTTTGTGTGGTTAAATGATAATTATAGTGAACATTTGTGTATGATTTAATTGCCGTTTCAGTCATTACGTTTTGTAACGATTAATTGATTGTGTTTGCCAGAGTATCAATGAATTGATATTCGTGAGACTTCGCTTTTGTAGTGAGACTGAAAATCTTGGTCCTCAAGTTGTTAATAAAAAGTAAATGGTGTTCAAGGATGACAATCAAAATGGTAAAAGCGGGTAAAACTCTAAATTCATCTTGTGAAATTCATTTATAAAGCCGTTAAAATTGAATTTCGGGCGGAGACGGGTAAATCTGAAAAAGCAATTTAGCGGGTATAGGTTTGGGATGGATGTTGTATTATCCGATCCGCACCAACCCGTGTTTATATACTACGTACTTCATTAACTAGGTTTAATTTTTTAACGTGTAAAAAAGTTATAAAATTTGGCACCGTTGTCAGGGACTTCTTTGTTGTGTTTGAAAGGATTTAGTTTAATGTTAATCATTAATTCATTGTAAATTTTCATCTTTGGTATATTTTCATCTGCCAGTTTTACCTTGGTAGTTTTGTTTGAATGTGATGATGCAGGACTACAGATGATACAACCAACAGTGGAGTCGCAACAAGCATCAACCATCACCATCTTGGTATGAGAATCCTTGTTTCACTTCATACTACCAAAAGCCAGCATGGGATTATCATCATTAGCTTTCCCCAAATTTTCAGAGCCATCGTCGTATCAGTATCGTCATGAAGGTCCTTACTCAACTCTATACCACCAAAAGCCTGCTCGGAACTATCACTATCAACTTCTTCAATATTATAAAGAGCTATCACTGAACCATTACCTTCATAATATCAAGAAAATGTGTGCAGCCTAGGCGAAAAGACATTCTGTGCAGGAAGAAATGATGAAGAGAATGGTAGAGATGATGAAGAGAATGGATGCCAGATAGGAGATGGTTTCAAGAATAGAGCTCGCCAACACTCCCATTGATGAGGATGCCGAGTTCGACAATGATGAGGATATTCAGGATGTGTTCTCTATTACAAGAGACATAGTGGTCATAGAGGAAGAAGATGAACCAATATTTGAAGACAATGTAGCCGACCATGGTGAAAAGCTAGAAGAGCCTGAATGGGACAGGAGTGAACTCCCTTTTCAATTATGGGAGGATGAAGATGACGAACTGAAAGATGCACCCATCATCATGAAGGTTGAAGAGGTCATAGAAGAGGGACCACTCATGCTCAAATCAAAAGAGCTTTCAAGTGGAAACACTAGTTCGGAGAAGGTTGAGGTTGTTCGTAATGAAACACCTTTCTACCTCTTCCCTCCTCAAGCATATAAATTCAAAGGAGAAGGTCATTCTGTGGTGACAAACAGTTTTTGAGCAAATTTCCTTGGTTATTCCATCATCTGCTACAACTACTGCTCATCACTCAACTTTTTACCATGAAGCAACTGATGGCATTCAAGGAGGTGTTTAGTTAGATTGCTTAATTATCTAGGTATTGTCTAGCTCAAAGACGTTAAAGACACAACGCTTCATGGGAGGCATCCCATGTATGGAGTTAGTATTTTTCATTTTATTTAAGTCAAATTACATATTTAGGAGTTAAATCAAGTCTAGAACGTGATACAAGAGCTCCATCCATGTCCCAAATTGTCGGTTCGAAGAGAAGAGTTTATTGGATTTAATTTGAAATCTGAAAAAGGACGGATGTTAAAGATTGCGCCTAACATTGGTAAAAAATACGCTTTGCGTAAGGCGCAATCTTTGACAAACTTTATGCGCAATTTGTAACATAAAACTCATGTATCTTCGGTTAAACATTGTGCCTTAGGCTGTAAAAAATTGCGGCTTGCTTAGGCGCAATCTTTCACAACCCTTAGGCACAATATGTGACAAAAGTCGAGTAATAATCAGACATAGGTCGGATTTTAAAGTCTCAACTTCAGTCTTCTATTCCACAATTCCGACCAGCCATCACCACCGTCACCGTGGCCGTTCGCCCCAACCATCTGATCCAGGGATCATCGTTCTACTTAATATTTTTCCTTCATTATTTTCAGATCCTAAATCCATTTTATTATGTGTGGGACTTGGACACTTGTCCTAGACTCCTAGTCCATTTTTATTTTTATGTTTTGTTTGGCGTGTTTGAGTATTTTTCAAGAGTTAGTGTCTCTATCGAGCTTGAGTTTCATGGATCAAGTTTCTTACTTCTGGGGTTTCTCACAGCTTCCAGATATTCCTATGCAACTTTTTTATTTTGTTTTAGCGAGGACACTATCCAAACTAAGTGTGGGTGGCAGACAGCAGTTTTTTGGGTCATTGTCTTTACATGTTGAGTATTAAACTCAAGCTTTTTGGTACCATCTTTGAATCAACTACTTAGCATGCTTAGTAAATTTCTCAGTGATTTGTGCACTTGAATTGCTTACTTGCTTGTAAACCTAGTTTTGATACGAGTATTGGCCTATGATCAAAGTCAATTGATGTAACCGGAATGCATGTTATCGAATTACCATGATGCAAGGATTCAACTATTAATAAAGCATGTTGAAAGTTCGAGAAGTAGTTTGCATTAGGGATAGACAAGCTAGTTTGAAGCTCATGTGTAAAGTTAAATCCTTGCATCATGTTAGTTTTCTTAGTAACTGAGCTCCATATAAGATTAGATCTAGTCGTCTGCCAGTATATACACCCATCACCACATTCATTTCACCTTCTCTTCTCTTTTCTCACCACATTACAACCTGAATAAAAGACCTCTTGACTAGTGTTTTACGTGCCTTGATGTGATGAGTAAAAATAGGTTGATGTGCAAGTGTTGGAAGCGCACCTCAGAGTTGATGATGACTGCATAAGCACTGTCCCTAAACTTGAGTGAGTTTTCGGCTTCGTCTTTAAGCCAAATCTCTCGAGAGTAAGTCTAGATAGGTGGTATAACATGTGTGATAATGTGTGGCAAGTTGAAGAACTTCTTGTGAGGCATGTACTTCCTATTTTGTTTAAAGGTTCACTTGTAAATAAAGAAAATTTAGGGGTCCTTTGAGGATTATGGTTTCCATGCTAGTATCTTCATTCAATTGTAGGTGTCTTCCATAGCTTTTATAGGCTTTTTGTTGAACGATAAGCAAAGCTTAAGTATGGGGTTATTTAATGACGCTAGATTTTTCACATTTATCACCCTCATTCAACTGATATTTCATGCATAATTGTATTTCTTTAGGGGGATTCGAAGTCTAAGTCGTTGAAGTTATCTATCTTGTTTTGCTTAAATCGTTGAATTTATCTGTCATTTGTTAATTTGGATAGCCTAGAGGGATTCAAAGTCTAAGTCATTTTCACCCATTAGGTTCAAACCCTCTTATGTGAATTCTTGCAACCTTGTGTTATTTTCTCTTTCATTTACATACTTAGAATAATTGATAGTTTTAGCAATCGTGGAACCTACACCACACAATTGGATAATACTGATTAGCACTTTTTATAAGTTCGAGTAGAATACATAAATAGACTCTAGTTAATTCATTAACTAGGTTTGTTTTCTAGACGTGTAAAAACATTATCAAGGAGTTAAAATTAAACCAACGAATGAGAAAACATAGATTCAGAGGTAAGAAGGAAGATGTTCAAAACTTTAGATCCTACAAGAGGAATGCTAGAAGTTGTAGTATACGTTCAAAGTATTATCATAATTCTGATGAGTATATAATTAATACCTATATAAAACCAAGAGTGAAGAAAGCAATACGAAAAGTATGGATAGCAAAGAAAGTGTTAGATAGTTTTAGATCCTCTCATAAGGAGGTACCCCATCAGGTCTAGGTACGTAAACATCTAATGCTTAATGTATGTGCAAGGAAAATTAATAAGTGAATAGTACTTGAAAAGTGGTAGCTCTCGACACATGACAGGAGATGCATCGTTTTGACAGGAGATTACATTTATAGATAACAAAAAGGGAAAATCATTGGCACTAGAACAGTAGGTAAGTATCCAAATCCCATTTTTAATAATGTCCTACTAGTCGATGGTCGTAAACATAACTTACTCTCAACTAGTCAGCTATGCGGTGAAGACAATAGAGTCGTGTTTAAAGAGAAGCACTATAGAGTAGAACATCTCGGTTACTATTATATTCTATTTGTTGGATCACGAAGAGGAATTATTTATACAATTGACATGCTAGATTCAAGTGTTTTCAATGAATTTTTTTTTTCTGCAATAGAGAAAAAATAATGCACTCTTGTGGCTTAGGAAGTTAGGGCACATTCACTTGGATAGAATTGCAAAATTAAGTAAATTAGAACTAGTAAAGGGTTTGCCTAAGATTACTAGTGCTAAGAATTTCTTTTGAAAACCCTGTACTCTAGAAAAATACTCTCTATCCTCTTTCAAGCGAAAGAGTCTCGTTTCAACTTCTTTAATTCTCTATCTTATTCACATGGTTCTCTTTGGTCTACTGTGTACAAAAAGCCTAGGTTGAAAAAGCTATGTGTACGTCCTGGTTCATGATTACTCCCGGTATACATGGGTCAAATTCCTTAGCCACAAAGATAAGGCTTTTGAAAAATTCCAGGCTTTTGCTCTTAAACTCGAACGAGAAAAATCTGGTAAAATTTGTACCATTTTCATTAATCATGATGGAGAGTTGAGTCCAGTACATTTTTATCCTTTTGTGAATCCCAAGGAATCACTCACACCTTCTCTGCACCAAGAACTCCTCAACATAATGGAGTAGCTAAATGAAAGAATTATGCTCTGATTGAATTAGCTCGAACAATGCTACATCATTACCAAGTTCCTATGAACTTGTGGGCAGAAGCAGTTTCTACGGCTTGTCACATCCTCAATCGAACCCTTATGAGAGAACACCTAAACAAAACTCCCTATGAGATTTGGAAAGGAAGCAAACCAACCCTAGGTTATTTTCATCCTTTTCGTTGTCGTTGTTTCATGTTAAACACTAAATAAATGAAGGGATCTTTATCGGTTATTCATCTTGAAACAAGGCATATAGAGTGTTTAACAAAGGAAGCAGCAAGGTCGAGGAATCTATTCATGTAATTTTTTTATGAGAACTCCTTACTTGAATCATCACCTAGTTTGAATAGTAATTATAGTTTTCTTGATGACTCTATTCCTCGTGAAAATTGGATAAAAGATCAAGATAAACAAGAGTATTCGCAACAGGAAGATGATACAAAAGTAGAGAATAGCTAGCTTGAACATGATGAACAATCTCCCATTCCTCACTCTTTAACCTTATAAGAGGCAAACAAATTAAACCCTTCTAGAATTATAGCATCAAGACATTCAATCACTCAGGATATAGGAAATATCAAACAAGGTCTAAAATCTCGCTACAAAAGCGCCTCCTCCAATCTAGTCATTCAAAAAGCCTCCTTTCAATAATGGAGCCTGAAAATGTTAAATAAGCTTTGTGAGATGAAGGATAGTATCATGCTATGTTTGTCGAAATTCATCAGTTTGAAAGAGCACAAGTTTGGTACCTAGGACCTTATCCGCCAGGTGTAAACGCTCTTGGAACAAAATGAATTTTAGGACAAAACCGATGAACAGAACATTATCATTAGAAATAAAGCTCCTCTTATAGTTTGAGGATATGATTAGGAAGAGGGAATCGACTATGAGGAAAAGTTTTCTCGTGTAGCTCGATGATATCACCTTTTAGTGTATGACATTCAACCTCATCATGACTATTATTCGACTGATTATTGATCTATGTGATGTGATTGGTAGATGAAACAAGGGATTCATGGTGTGTTCTCTTGAATGAACTGTTTCGAACCGTTCGTCTTATTTTCTCATGTTTCATTGAGGTTTCAGGGGATAGAGAACGTCGATACGAAGCCAACGAGACCAACCGATGGTCAAACTGAGCTTGAACAAGCGAGATACGGATGGAAGAAGAATTTGAGCCCGGTCTGGGAGAAGAACCACACGTCGTGTGGATGCTGGAAACACCACACACCTTGTGGATGATGATGACATGGGTCCTTAAGCCCTTTTTGGAGGATAGAAGAGACATTATTACATCTGCACATCATAAAAATAGTCTAGGCCGATTTTTACACTCTCTAAACTCCAAATTGGGAACCTTAGAAGAGGGATTGGAGCTCTTGAAGATCAAGGATTGCTATAGCTTGGAGCAAGGATTTGCCTTCATCACCCTCTCTATTCTTGTTGATGATGGTGATTTTATTTCTTTCTCTTTGTGATAGCTTCATGATGATTAACTAAGCCAATAGTGTTGCTAGATTAGGGTGTTTGTGAATGCTAGAATGATCCCCTCATGGGGGTGGACATATTTGGAAGGTAGTTATGATTATGGAGTTTTTCAACTTATCTTGTACCATGACTTGATTTAGGTCAAATGAACTCTTTTTTTTGTTGCATCAGCTCCACAATGGAGAGATAAAATCATGAACCATCCTAACTGACTAAAAGGAGAAGGGAAGGAGAGGAGGGGGTAAAAGAATGGGAGAGGGAGAAGAGCGGGAGTGGAGGCGGCGAATCAGACGACATAAAAGAGACCATTAAATTCATTAATTTAATATGTGTTTTTATAGTTACTAAAATTAAGTTGGATGTTGAAAATAATAATAATAATAAGGAGATGACGTAAATTTTAAAGTATGTAGAGATTTCAATTTATAAATAAATTAATTATGAAATGAAGTATCAATCTTGGTGATAGTTTGAGCCCTTTAATATAATGAAAGAATCAAAGACTAATTGGTGGAAATTTAGATGCAGATGATTGATAGTTGATCAAGTAATTAATTAAGGAAATATGGTAGTATTAATACTTTTCTCAAATTTTGAAAAACAAAAGAAAGGCAAACAGTTATGATCAGGAGTTGACAAATAATTACTCGTGTGCTTAATTAGACAAGGCCCAATTATTGAATGTTAGGCTTAGTTTGATGACATTGAACATCTTAACTTTATAAATGAAAATTATTTTGAAGTTAATTGCATCATGTCCATAATAGCAGTACAGTAAGAGGTTCAATTAAGAAAACATGAGAAAGAAAATAACGGGATATTATTTTTAAATCATGAGATAATATTTTGAAGTGGCAGAAATGATTCCCCACTCAGTGGAAAGTCCAGAGATCACTGAGTTCTTTTGAGATATTGGTCTTGAAATGATGAAGTGACTAAGCTTTAGCTGTAATTTACATATGATGATTATAATAAGATGAAGCAAACCTTAGATCACCAACATTATACTAATAGTGAATATCAACGTTGTGATTATTTTAGAGGTCAATAATTTGAGTTCATATGAAAGTGAAATAGAGATAATTAACGAAGCACAAGATTACGACATCGGAGACTTGGCACATAGGCCCTGACATTGTAAAATAGATTTCAAATCGGGCACGAAGGCCACGACTAGGATAAAATCCTGGAAATCAGGGGGAAGAAGTTAAGATATTTGTTAGCAAGATAAACCAAAATGCCTCGTCTCCTATATCATGAGCCGATTGATGACCTAGAAAAAGTATGATTTATTCAATCTAAGTGATCCGACAAAGGAATGGTGCTTCGAAACGTTGCGTTCATCATCTGAAAAATTATCAAAGAAGAAACATAAATCCGAACGAGCAAGAAAAAACATGATCGATAGAAATTTAGAATAGGTTTGAAATTCAGGTTGATCCTATACTCGAATGCTTGATCCAACAAAACTCCTCATCATCACCACTACTCAACAACCATACATCGACACCAGAGTAGTCGCGTGTCTCGCTCACAAGTACAGCAATCGAATCGCAATAGATATACGGTCCCCTGATTGAGCAATGATGATAAAGATCATAAAAAAGGCGTAAGCTTATCCTTAAAAAAACTTCAGTACCCAAATCAAATGTGACCATATCATATTCAGGAAAAGAAATACGAAACTAGTATATTGTAAGCTTATCCTTCAATAAATTCAGTCCCCAAATCAAATGTGACCATATCGTATTCAGGAAAAGAAATACAAAACTAGTATATTGACCCTTTCAAGTGTGTAGAACAGATGAGATTGGAAGGTAAATCGCCAGCTGCTAGCTTCTTCCACTCTCCACCTACTACTAATGTATAAACATAAATTGTTGTTATGGACTTCCACACAAGGCCATCAATGTCAATGAAACTATAATTACGAACGATCACAACATTGACTGTGTTAGCAGCCATATCTAATCCGACTTCGCGATTATCAATGAGCTGTCTCGTATGAGGTTCAAATGGTGGAAGGTGGAGGAGACGTTTTACCCTGCCAGTGGATGGATTCTGCAGAGCGTAATCATAGTATTCGCTCAGAGAAGCAAAAGGCTGAGATGACCTAAGCTGCACATCACGATGAGGCGACGGTCACAATCGATGGTGAGCTTGGAATTGAGCTTAGAGATCGGAAGCAGGAAATATAACTGATTAGGGATTAGGAAGACATCAGATATTCCAAATTCCAACTTCTCTGTTCTTTTCAAAAAACCGAGCAACATTTGATCCCAGAAGGAGATAAATCAAATGCCCGATCTGAGATGCTTGGTTTTGCTCGCTCATTGATGATAAAATGCTTTCAGCTCTACGACGGAACAAACAATGAGAAAACGGAAACCGATTGGGAAGAAAAAAAGAAAGAAGAGGAAACGCAGCTAAAGATATATATATATATATATTGCTCTACAAAAAAGCTGTCAATTTTTGAATTAGCTGCATGATGTTAAAGGAGAATACAAGAAATCAACTCCAACATACTTGGTGAAATGAACTCTTTCCTTTGCTGAATTGTGATTGAATTGAATTAGATTATAATCCAAGATTGAAGTAAGGTGTGTATGGACCAAGCCACACCCCAATTCAACCATTAGTGCTAGGATTTCCTTAGGGACATTTCATCGAACACTTAGAGTGCATTCCGTAAATTACTTAAGTGGTGGCAAACTTGAGTGATTGGGATGTTTGGGGTGTCAATTAATGGCTAACACCCCTTGCTAGGTGGTTGTAGTGTCTTTAAGACTTTCTAAGCATCTAGGAATTTTGTCAAACACCTTGTTTAAACTACAAGTTGGCTTGATCTCTTGTGAATTAGTAGTGGTAATCCATTGTAAGACCTTGTTTTGGATTCCTTCAAGTGCCTAGAGGATAATCGAATCATAAATCATGTCCATTGTGTCCAATATTTCGAATGAGTCGGATTTGAGCATTTCCAACACCCAAAATCTAGCAACCCTTCTCTCTTTGATTGATCTTGAATACTTGTTTGCTTTCATTAATTACTTCAAATCACTTTGCAAGCTTTATAGTAAATTAGTTGGTAATTTAGAAAAAAACTTTTGCAAACTCTCTTTGGCTTAAACCGTGAACTAAGTAATTGAGAAGAAGCTTGTGAATGGACCTCATGGAATACGACACTTGTCGGTTAATGAATTGGTTATCTTAGCAAATCCTTAGCGGTCAAGTTTTTGGCGTTGTTGTCGGGGAATGTTCACACCTTTAAAAGACAAGTTAGGATCACCGCTTTAACCATTCACCCTCCCCCATCCCGATTTACTTCTTGCTACCCTTGTTGTGTTTTATCCCCCATGTGTGTATTACTTTGGTTTGCTCGTTTTTGGTGTGTAGGACTCTCTTATACATCGTCATTGTGTATGAGACGTTCTAAGTGAAATCGACATGCACCAAGGCAGGTTCTAAGGACTCAACCTCACCCTCTACCCTTGCGGGCATGGGGACTCCACCCTGTTCTCCATCAATTGCATCATCGTCTATGCCAAGTCTACTCTTGAGGGAACTTAATCAACTGGAGGCTTTTGAGAACGTGTTCGGAATGGCTCAACCACCACCTAGGACTCTTGGTGAGTATGCCAAGCCTACTCTTGATGGAACTTAATCAAGTGTCCTTCGTCCACCAATCGACAACCGCAACTTTGAGTTGAAGTTCCAATGCCAAGCCTACTATTGAGCATGAATGTTTGAGTAGCCACCTTTGAAGTTTCTTGGAGATTGTGGACCTCATGAAGTTCAAAAATGTCCCTCAAGAGTCTATTCGACTTCGACTCTTTTCTTTCTCACTCCAAAGGAAGGCGAAGCAATGACTTGACAACCAACCCAACAACAATTTCAAAAATTGGGACGACTAGGCCAAAGCTTTTTTGGAAGAGTTCTCTCACTTCGAACAAATCAATGGCGAATCATTCTACAAGGCTTGGGAACAGTTTCCAGCTCTCGCCTACTCATGCCCTCATCACAACTTCAATGAGTGACAACTAGCGGAGACATTTGCTAGAAGGCTAACCTACGAGGATACTAAGATGATCAACCAAGCAGCGGGAGGAGGTTTGAGATCGATCCTACCCGAGTGTTGCCTTCAAAATTTTCGGGAGATGGCCGTGAATACAAAGACTTGGTCAAGGAAACAAGGTCCCGGAGAAATCAAAGCGGTGAGCCAGGATGCTTACATCTCCAACAACACTACAGCTACCAAAACTCTCATGGAGATGCCCGGACCTTGAGAGAAAGATGAGAAGCAACAAGGCCATTGATTCTCTCAAGGATGGATGCAATGGATGCACAAATCAAGACTCTTTCCTTAGCTGAAATGATTGTCAAGCCTTAATAAGCACACATACTTCTTCCCAAGCCAAGAATCAAGCCTCCAATCGCATAAATATTTGTGTTCGAGAGTTGTGGAAATGAAGGTCATGCTACTTCAAATTTCCAAGCTTTTGCTCTGACGTTTGCATCGGAAGAGGAATACATCAAAGAAGTGGATTTTGTGCAAGGTGGTTATAGAGGAGGTAACCAAGGCGGTTATCAAAACAACCGCCCTTGGAACAACAACCAAGTTTCTTATCAAAGGGGATTCCAAACAAACATCCAAGGTCAAGGATTTCGAAGCTCAAACCAAGAAAAATGATACAATGAAAGTCAAGGGTATAAGAACTATAACCAAGGACAAGCTTCGAATCAAGGTCAAGGAGGTTATAGAAACTACAACCAAGTACGAGAATCGAACGAAAGCCAAGGGTACCAAAACTATAACCAAGGTAATCAAGACTTGAATCGAAATTAAGGCTTTAACCAAGCAAGTCAAGGCAATTACCAAAGGACCAACATCAACAAACAAGGTCAAGGCTTCAACTATGGAGGGAATCAAAGGAATTTTCACCATCAAGGCTCTAACCAAGGCTCTAATCAAGGTACAAACCAACAATAGAGCAATCACGAATGTCAAGGGGACTTCCAAGCTTTGAATGCACCTCCACTCGGATTCTCAAACCCTCCTTATCAAGCTTATGTTGGTGCATCTCCCAATGAACTTTTAGTCATCTTCAACTACCGGCAAAACCAAGATAAGATGATTAAGCAGCTTCTTCAAGGTAAATTGGTTCCCCAAAATCAAGCCTCCTCAAGTCACCTACCAGGTACCTTACCCAGGAATAACAAAGTCAATCCAAGGAATAAGGAGACTTGTGGCCAATCACCACTAGAAGTGGGAAACATCTTCTAGATTCCACTCCTAAGGTAATCGATCCTTCTATCGATGTACCTAGTAAGCTTGTGCATGATTATGAAGTGCTTGAAGAAGATGTTAATGGGGATGAAGCATCTAGTGATCGAGAGGATGAAGTGATAATCGAAGAAAGTGAGCCGATTTCAAATTCATTGGTTTCGAAAACTCCAAAAGATAATGGGAAATTGATAGCATGATTTTATGGTTGCCGATTTCACCCCATCTTGACTGATTTTTTACTCGGTTTAACTGAAATTTGACTCCTATGTCGTGATTGGTTGAAGGAATCAAGGGATTCGTGTAGAGTTTTCTGAAACGGGCTGTTACGGTCTGTGACCTGTTTCTCATGTTTTATTGAGCTTTCAGGTATCCGTCGGATAGAGGACAATGATACGAATTCAACAAGACCAACCAGAGCTCAATCAAAAGTCAAACGAGGAAGATACGAGCGTTTGAAGGAAAATTACTCGGGCTAGAATCAAGGCCACACGACATGTGAAGCCCGTGTGAACCCACACACCATGTGGGTGTGCTGAAAGGTGATTTTTATGCCTGGTTTTGAGGAGAGAGGGAGCATTCTTTGGCCTTCACTCAAAATCATCTCATCCACTACTCTGCCAAGAACCCTAGTCCAAAAATCAATATCCATCCACCACCATTTAGAGGCAATTGAAAATCAATTGAAGCATTTGTAAGAGCTAGGATCAAAGATTATGCATCATCAACTTCTTCACACCTTGAGAAAGATGATGATTGTGTCTTTTTTTTCTTTGTGATAGTTTGATCATGATAGGCTAGGCTTTTATGTTGTTTGGTTAGGTGTTATCATGCATGGAAGCTTAAGTACCAAACAAGTCTAATTGAGTCCAACTTCTATCATGATTAAGGTATGAGCATCGATTAAATCTCGACATCTTACAAATCTTTTCTCATTGTTGTTTAGTGTTACTCTTGACTGGTTTAGTTTAATTGGTTTGAATTGCATTGATAATTTTAGTGAATGGTAAGTAACTTAGTTGGTAAACTTGAAAACACCCTTTTGAACCTTTTGTAGTTTAAATCGTGCCCCTAAACGTTGAGTAGAAGCTAGTGAACTGATTCCCGTCACACAACGACACTTGTTAGTTAGGAAGAATAAAAGGTTGGAGTCGTTTTTAGTGACACACAAGTTAGTAATGTGCTATATGGGATGTTTAAAAATCTATCCCTTCAAGTGCCACATATGAGATATGACTTAGTAATGTACTAAAGAGAACAAGAAGACTATAGCATTAGGAGTACAAATATGTATGTAATTTTTGTAGAGTCATTCGGTTTAATTGATACGCAACTTAACAATGTGCTAGAGGAAACTTTGAAAAAAACCTACCCTAGCTAGAAAATGTAGGATTATACATTCATGTACAACTTAGCAATGTACGCAGAGGAAAACTAAAAAATCTATCCCTAGCTAGCAAATGTTAGGTTAGCTGGACATTTAATCCAAGTGTCACACACAACCTTAGCAACATACTAAAGGGAACTCGAAGATCCATTCTCTAACTAGTAAAACATCTGCCCTAAAAGCACCAACATGATTTTTTAGCCATTCAGGTCTAAGTGTTACATGCGACTTAACAATGTACTAGTGGGAACCTGAAAGATCCATCCTCATAATTAGCAAAATGTTAGAATTACCGTGAAAACAATGACATGATTTCCTAGTCATTCAAGTTTGAGTGTCACATACGGTATAGCAATGTACTCAAAGAGAGAAGAAAAAAGAGAGGCTGAGAGCTAGGGATGGCTTTACAGTCTTCATCCTAGCAAGACCATGAAGGCAAGGATTCCTTTGGTCAAACAACTCCACCACTTCTTCTCTAACCTTGTCTTGCCACGTCTCTGTGTATTGCAAGAAGAAAAACCGTCCACATCAACGACCTGGTGTTTGTTTCTTCTGAGACATGTATCTTCTGATTTTGTTGTAATTAATATGAAGAGAATTAACCAATTAACAAATTAAAACATATCCCTATAAAGGTTACCCATGATTGTGTTATAATTAGTTACCACATTGCAGCAAAATGATTACTTAATTCATACTCTGGATCTCCTACTCGGCCATTACAAATCAGGAGATATATAGGCTATAATATTCATTCAAGTAATAATTATAAAAAGCTATATATAAACAAAAGAAACATAAATCAAATCAAGAACAAATATTAGAGGCTCAATCGAGATTGACCACCTATAGCTCAAAATTCGAATAGATGGTTGGCGATTAGTGCAAGCACTAAATACCATATAGATATAGGGTTTGGCATTAGGCTTTAGCTCGTAAAATGTACTCACCACATTAATTGCTTTTCACTCGGAGGATAGAACCATCTTTGATGGTGTGAAAGATTACTCACCACGTGCAACAACAACAAAGACGACCAGGACATGCTCAAAATCAGGAAAAAAAAATTTGTACACAAGATTAAATCGGAAATTACGTAGATAATCAAGTTGAAACATATATTACACGATTTGACAATTATCCGGACTAACAGCGCGCCGCGCGTTATAGGGTTCCTCCAACTGTTACTTTCTAACGGCTGTTACGTGACCATTAGAAAGTAACCATTGGAGCCCAGCTACAACGAGTAGCGCATCCTAGGATATGCGGCGCGTCCTAGGTGGCGTCCTTTGGCTGCTATAAATAACCCCCACCCCTTCTTTATTTTGCACACATTCACTAATTCTCTCCTCCTTCCTTCTTTGATTTTTCGATACCGGCAAGCAAATTCTTGTTCCGCAATAACTAGTGAGTAGTATTAGTATTTTTTATAGTAATTTTCTCAATTTGTTGCATACTAATATTTATTTTTTCATTGTAGGATGGGTTGCTTGTATGGATCAACACCTCCGTGTGTCGACCCCGAGCCGATCGATGGAGAACTACTTTGGGGCAAGCGCAACCGACATCGAGCCGGTGAAATTTTTGACAATGAATCGTCAAGCTCGTCGTCATCCACAGCATCAGCGTTCTGTTGTCTGCCGCCTTGAGAGACCTCATCCATAATTTTTGAACCAGAAGGTTCAAAGTACCATGTTGATGAGGATTGACCAACAAAGCCATGAACATTAGTGATCGGACCTTCGAACTTGAAATATAGCTCCGGATTGTTGCACATAGGGAAGTTATTTACCATGTAGTAAATAGCTCCCCAAGACTCTTCATCGGTGCACGGCCGGAGACGGTACCAAGCAATAGTATCGCCGGCGACCATAGGATGACGATAGTAGACGTGTCGGAGGATGGCCTCCGCTGTGATCTTCATTTTCTTTAGAAAAACTGGAATCACTCGGGCGAAGGTGGGGGTTGAACTCTTCTTACTCTCTGAGAGTGCCCACCGGCATACTCAACTCTGATGTTTGAGTACAAGTGATGGCCCCCCATCGGAGGATGAAGGAGAACTCAACCTTTATCTATTGAGAAAGACTGAGAGGAGAAGCAGAGTAAGAAGATGGGTGAAGAAAGGGATTTCAGAACTTCTGAGTTGTCTGCAATGGAGGTCTGTGATTAAATAGATGGGAGGGATAATAATACTGCAGAATATGCCACAACATATTCCCGCCTTCAGCATATCCCACAACATATTCTTTCCACTCATCTATAGCATTCCCAACCATTCACTGCTGTCAGCAGCTTTTGACCACGGGGCTACAATTGTAGGCAATAGTGGCAGCTTTGGACCACAGGTTGTACAGCTTTCGGCCAAAAAATTACAGCTTTAGCATTTTTTGACAAAAAAATACAGATTTATGCAACTTTCAAACAGTTTTAGCATTTTTTCCCAAAAAGTACAGCTTCCCATTTACAAATACAGCTTTATCATCTTTTGATAGAACTTTCATATAGCTTTATCATTTACTCAGCTTTTGACAATTAGGATCAAAATAAATTATTTTACTATAACAATTTGAAACACTACCGATTTATTAAAAACAAAAAATTCTTTTATTTAACATTGCATAATAAGTACATAAGTATTACACCACCCTTAACCGTCTAAACTTCATATTTTCCTCCTTCAACTCTTTAGTGAGAGCCTTGATGTACCGATCCTTTGACCGTATGATGCCTATCCTCTCACGTTGACATTCAGAACAATCATGTGCCAGCTCAGCACAAACAGCTTCAATCTCAACAAGATTCGCCTCCATTGTAGCTCTCATCTAGTGCCTCACCGAGTTCTCAACCAATACCACCTCTAACTTCTTCTCAAACCTACACGTATAGAAAGGGAAATTGAAGTATTTTTGAACTTCAGCGTCATTAGTCTCGCTGCATGTAATCCGCAATCGCACTTCACCTCTTCTCCAAATTAGGTGAACAAATCCTTTGACTCATCGGGGCGGCGAAACTTGTTCATAACATTCTTGTTGGTATTGCTTGAAGACATTTTGACGAAGAGTAGGAGGAAATGAGGAGTAGAGAAATTGGTAGGAGGGGTGAGTTGTTCACAAATGTACGATTTATAAAGGGTTGGCAAATAGCCATTAGATCAACCCTAAGATGTGCCGCGCACCATAGGAGGCACTGCGCATCCTAGGGTCGATTCAACGGCTGTATTCAAACGACCTGTTAGAAAGTAACCGTTAGAGGAACCCCACAACATGCGGCTCCTCCTAGGGCGCGCAGCTCATCCTAGGACGCACGGCGCGCTGTAAGTCCTGGTAATTGCTAAATCGTATAATTTACGTTTTAAGATGATTCTCTACATAATTTCCGATTTAATCTTGCCTAAAAATATTCCACACTTGAATATAATGCTCTAATCATGTGATTAATGGAATCAACTTATAGAAAGATATACCTATGCTATATATGTTTTTCTTTGCACGAAAGAATTACTTGAATTTTAGATTTCATGTGAATAGTCACTTGTTCGTAGTGACTAGGTTAGCTAGTACATCAGATAAGAATTAATTCAATATTTAAGCAACACTATTTAGTGATGACTTTTGTACGATTAATTAAGAACTATGTAACTAAAACCGAAATTTAAAATGATCCGAAATTTTGGACCGTTGTTGGTCCAATTCTAGACTAGTTTTGAACCGGGTTTGGGCTGGTTTTCTGGTAAAAAACTGACCCAACCCATATTTGTCGCCAATTTCAGGCCAAATATAATAGAGGGAAAACATTTTGTTTTTATTGAAAAGAAGAGTTGGTTTATATAGTAACTAACTATTCAAAATTCCCCCAAAGGCATCTCTATCCCTTAATGCATTGCTTGACCATGTATAAATAATTGAATTGCTAAAAAATGTCTTAACTTTCACTTACAAACGCCTTCAAATTTGAAATCGTTATATAAAATTATGCGAATACCTTTGATCTATTTCTTTATAAGAGGTCTCAATCAATGAAACGACCATTTGTATGAGCCAATCAAAATCCACTATTTAAAGCTGCCGCCCGCCGCTCGTCTCGCCGCCAATAGTTGTCGCCGATGCCACCGTAAGTCATCGTCGCCGCTGCCGCCCGCCGCTCACCGTCGCCGCCGCAAGTCGTCCAGCTATCGCCAATCGTCCACCCGCCGCCGCTGTCCCATCGCTGCCGTACCCTCCGTCGCCATTAAGAGGTCTGTTACCTAAAAAATTATCACAGTCGCCATTCAATGGCAACTGTGTATACTGCAATGTTGCCATTGAATCGCGCCTTAAATGTGTCCATGGTCGCCATTCAATGGCGACATAACAAAGGCACACTGTTGGCATTCAATGGCGACCGTATCAATGTGTGCGTTGGCATTCAATGACGATGGTACTAATGTGTGCGTTGGCATTCAATGGCAACGGTCACAATGTGTAAGAATGGTATTAATGTGTAAGTTGCCAATGAATGGCAACAGTACCATCAAATGGCGACAGTTTTATTTATTTTTTTAATTCATATTTATGTCATTTAACTAGTAGTTTACTGAAATTAATAAAATTAATTATTGAAATTAATAGTTGTAATTATATAATATGTTCGAAATTTATTAAATAGTAATTATAGTAATATTTTATATAATTACTCTCGTTTATTGATTAAAATTAATAATTAATAATGTTTTATGTAATCACTCTTGTTTATTGATTAAAATTTATATTTTATAATATATTATATAATCACTGTCATTTATTGATTACAATTAATAATGTTTTATGTGATTAATAATCAACCCTATTTTGTAATTAGTTTAAATTACAATTGTTATGTAGAATTATTGGTCGTGGTCTTCAAGAAGCGCAGTTATGAGGCATATGGTAAGTCCTCGTTCTTATACAAAATAAATAGTTGTGGATCGTAGGGTTAATATTTCGCATTTAGTGAACACATACAGTGAACATAGTGCACCGACTGATAGGTTTTGTTATACCATGTCTAGGGAGGTTCTAGTGATGATGATGTTCAAGAACAAATGAATTATGGTGGTTATTTCATAAACGGATTGTTTTACGACACACAAGATGATGTGTGTGATGCGGAGAAGAACATTACTTTAAACTTAGGGTTTCAATTGACTGTGGTTCAGATAAGAAGAACCCAGGTGAAGAAGAAAAATGTTTGTACGTGTATTGCTCGCATGGTTGTAGGAGCAAATCGTAGTCTACTGCATCTTCAGAGAGTTCACTTAAACTACAACCTCATCCCCGAGTTGTACGTTCATGGTGTGTGTGGGTTAGACGAGATGAAAGACCACATTAGACAGTTAGAGGAAAACCACGTGTCCCCGACTATAAGGAGTTAGCGTTAGGGTTAGAGTTTAGGCACTACGACAAAAAAGTAATATGGTGACATTTCACATATTACGTTAGAAGTAAAAAAAAATGTCGCCATAAAGTTATATTGACAATTTTTACAAATGTCGCCTAAATGTCGTTAATGCCTATGTCGTTTAGTTTTTTATGACATTTGTTATAATTGTTGGTACCTATTTTTCCCGTCATTTATATTGACATATAAAAATGTCAATGTGGAAAACTAAAATACCAATCCAATTAATCTATGAAACTATTAAAAATTATATTGAATTAAATTTTGGTAATTTTATCATTTATTTAACTAGCTCATATGTCTGTAACGTTATTTTCTAAAGGGCTTCAAGAGTACACATACATACCCATGTATATATATATATATATATAAGTTTGTTAAATAACAATAGGCTAGTAAGTGCTCTTTAAAGTGATAACATGTATATATTTATTTCATTGATTACATTGGGTTCTATACTAGAGTATTATATATATATATATATATATACCAAAGAATTTGGCACTCTTCAGCAGTGAAAAGAAAAATAATACAGTAATATACACTTGGCATACATTAATATACACAGTAAAAAGACCAAGTAATATATACAATACTATGGCATACATTCGAATCGATAAAAATTCCGTAAGCCTTTTCCCCATCCTTCTGACTACAGTCTCTGATTTGTGTATTAGTGTATACGTGCCAGTAATAAACACCATCAGCAGCTTAATCTTCGATAATTATCTTTACATCAAGGAGAAAAAGTAACAATTAGCTGCCTATTTACCTCCAAACCACCTCTTCATGAGCGCCGTCATAAGATGCGGATTTGGTGAAAGGGTCGCAAGATCAACAATCGATAAAAGTCCGATAGCCTTCAAAAAAGAGCGAAAGTGGGGATGGTATGTGGGGATGGAAGACGTCCTACGTCATTGTAGGATAACGCTAGGCTCCTATTCGATATTGTAGGCAATGATTATTAATATATAACATCGCTAAATAAGTATCTAATATGTACTAATAAATAATGAATCTAAAATATTGTGCATTTCTTATTAGTATCTAACATAATATTAGACAATTACTAATATTTTCTAACATTAGGATAAGCACACTAATTCTTTCTAACATTAGGCATAAGCAAGTATCAATATTTTCTAATATTAGTCATAATAAAGTACTAATATTTTTAATATTAGGCAATATTATTTAACACTAGGTCGTTATTAATATTCTTTAAGCATTATTCAAATGATACCAACCTCATTGTCAAAAAATTTACCGGCTCAATGTCGGTTGCACTCGCACTAAAATAGTTCTCCATCGATCGGCTCGGGGTCGACGCACAGATGTATAGGTCCATACAAGTAATCCATCCTACAATGAAAAAAAAAATTAGTAGGCAACAAATTGAGAAAATTAGTAAAAGTAAAATACTAATATTACCGACTAGCTGATTGTGGAACAAGAATTTGCTTGTCGGGATTGAAAAATCAAAGAAGAAAGGAGGAGAGAATTAGTGAATGTGTGCAAAATCAAGAAGGGGAGGGGGTTATTTATACCAACCGTTGGAGGTCAGCTATAACGTGCGACGCGCTATAAATCCGGGTAATTATCAAATCATATAATTTACATTTCAACTTGATTATTTATATAATTTACAATTTAATTTTACCTAAAAAAAATTTATCCGAAGGTTTCCAACCCATCGCCTGATAACGCATATACACCATAATTTGGAAGCCATAGCTTGAAAAGATATCCTTTGTATTTAGTCTGGATGTTTTCATTCAAGAGTTTGGCTCTACTAACCGTGTCTGTAAAAAATCATATATATCGATAGAGAAAGTGGAGACGATCACGGGAGATCAAACTAATTTTCTTTTTCATAGAATGAAGGATTACTTTAGGGGATTAATAATAGAATAATACAAGCGAAATCAAGGGATGTTTTGAATGTTAATTTTTCTTTCTTTATATGGGATAAGGAAATAAGGTTTAGGGTTTCCGACTTAAGATTTAGTGATAGGGTTTAAAGTTTATGGGTTTAGAATTTATTTAGGGTTGCTAATTTAGGATTTAGTGATAGGGTTTAGAGTTTATGAATTTAAGGGTTTAGAATTTAGAATTTAGAGTTTAGAATTTAGGGTTTAAGATTTAGCGGCAAAATTCCTAACAATTTCGAATCTTCGATTAACTAATGTCTAATGAGAGTAATGTCGATAAATCCCTTTCCACGTAACATGAAAGGAGGCATTATCTTCAGATAATGTGAAATAGGTAAGTAAATAGCACCAAATATTGTTCATATTAATCAACTTCTTCATGGACACATACTCGGGTCATGCTTAAAATTAGGCCCTATAATTTAAGTTGGTTAACATGGCGAAGTTCAAACCCAATCACCCAAAATCCATTCAACCCAATTTCATGAATCTATCGTAATGCATAGTAATGTGGTTGCTTAACAATTGCATGAATTCAATTGCATAAATCTATCATAATGCATGCACAGTAATGTGGTACGTAAAACATGTATAGTAATGTGGTAAAATATGCATGCATGCATAGTAATATTCGTATAATAATGTTGTCAAATACGTATATGAAGAGAACAATCAGATGATGATAGTACTGCTGGTGAGGATGCATGAAACGAACGTAACAGTTAGGGCCGCGAATCATGCCTCTCCTAAGTAGCTTAGCGTTCAGTTTGGTAAAAACTCGTTCGTGATTCGGTTCGATTTTAATGACGCAAAGTTCGAGTTAGGGGTAACTGAAGAATCACTTAGCTTTAAAAGAAGTTTCGAACCGAACTCGAGTTAAACCGGTAACCAAAAAATCCGGGTGACACCACATATACGGACTACTGATACTCCAAAAGTATCGGAGCGTTCACCTTAAATAATATATTCACATTCAATAACTACTAAATAATGATTAATAACCAAATATGCGAATGGTAATCACTACGTATTATATGTTCATCTACTTAACTATTAATCATGACTAATTACTTTTTAATAATTAGTATTAGAGTATTAGAATAATTAATTAGTTATAGAATATAATTAAAATAGTTAATACTTTTTAAAAAATGGCGCCAACCATTTTTTTTGGAAAATGGTGGCGGCGATTGGACGACGGCGGGTGGCGGCGACGGTGACCGGATGATGGCGGGTGCGACGCCGAGGGCGGATGGCGGTGGATGGGATGGCGATTGGGCGACGGCGGGTGTGGAGGCGACGACGACCAAAAAGTTTAAATTAGATCATAAATTTATACTGAATTAGATTATATATATTTAAACATTAGGTTCAAAAAACATTTCTCTAATTCTATCCATAAAATTCTAAATATTAAAACGGTTTATAGTAAAAATCATTACTTCATATAGCAACTCCCATAAATAAACAGCTTTTCTCATTCATGAGGGACACAGAAAAACTGACAGAGGAAAAGAAAGAGGAATTAATAGTCCCTTAAACAACAATGTTTGGCCACTATGTATGAACCGAGATTGGGTTTTAATCTTGGTATTTGGGAAGTGGTTCTCTTCCCTGGTAGAGGCACGAATGATTGGAAATTTGATCATTGTATTTCTTAACTCTACATCTTCTCAAATCGTCTGAACGGTTACTTCGTCTCCAGTAAGTTTAAATTATAAAGATCGATAGTTTTATTTTATAAGTAATTTCTTCTAACCCGGGGCTTTGGAAAAGTGTAGAAATTAGTTTTATGAAGAGTTAGTTCGCTCACAACTCTATCCAACATCTTTAAATTGAAGACCACTAGACCACAGAAACCGCTTACGCGACATACTCGACAAAATATGTAAACTCGAACTACGTGAACTTTGATCCCAATGTTATTGAGTACGTAAGCGTCATAAAGACGCAAGTCCATCAATATTATATTTCAAACAAGAATTGGAGGCAGAATTAGGGTTCCATTCAATTCCGGATGACAAACTAATTCTCTCGGATATATTTTGCTTGATGTACGGGTCGATAACTACATGTAAATGAAAACGACAATTGCATACGAGTATCTTAAACTGATATTGATTCACACAAAATCGTAATCCATTAAATTCATTATGATGTACATAACTCGCTATTAATATATACATTTTAATTTTTGGTCGTCAGATGTTATGTAATTTGTAGGGTACAGAGTTATTGACGAGACTTAACTAGGAACATGTTTTCTTTATGTGTGTGTTTCAGAAGTAACATCAAGTCCTGGAAAAGAGCATTAGTTGAGTTGATATATGATTAGAGGGTGATTACTAATTACTACCAGATAAAAAATATAACCACAAACATTTCACGTATAAAATTATTTACGGGCTCATATATCATGCATTTTATATTTTAGAAGTATTAAAATTACATTCTAATTAAAGCGAATTATTACAACTATAAAACACTCACCAAACCAAACGTATTATACCTCATTGATAAAAAAAATTAGTGATACTATAGTTCTTAATTTTTTTAAATAAAAGTAATACATAAACAATTAATATTAAAATTAAAAACAATAATTTTAAGTTGATTTATTTCTGAATATGTCAATAATAATTATTAATATGGTTATCCGTCCGACCCCAAACTGATGTTACAAACTTTTTATACGATTAAGCCCAATTGAGCTGGATCTCATTGGCAAAAGATGTTATTTTTCTCGAAAGCAATACATTTTATCGAATCTATTGCTTATTTCTATTTCCATTTAATCCTCATTAGGTTGATGCTGCGTTAGTTCTACTGGGAAACATCATATCAAGTGTGAGTGGTGCAACCTGCACTTCACAAGTTATTGGATGTTTGGAAACTTATCACTCAAGTGCTATTTTCTTTATGTACTAGTTTTTATGTCCCAGGAAATCACAAGCAATGTCTTGGACCTCAAGATATATGGGACCTGAAGTTGTATAAGCGAGTTCCAACAGTGTAAGCATACCCCCTATTAACTAGGGATTCCATTACTAGATGGTTGGCTTAGACAATTAACACACTAGATATCGTAAACAGCGCGATGCCGTTTCCCATTGAGTTACCGTTTAGCATGGGTTTGATTACTAATCTTGCAATTTTTTAGATGCATAGCCTTGCCTTGTATATAGGTATTAAGAAAATGGCAATGGCTATTGGAGTTGGAAGCCAACCTTGTCCTGGTGATTCAATCCATAATCTCTAATTGATAAAATCCTCATAAGCGACAACAAAAAATGGATCAAAATTCCAACAACAATGTGTTCCAGCCATCAATCTTACGTCTCCCACAACATCATGTGTATTCTTACCATCAAGAACACTTGATATGAATTATGTTTGGGGTGTTACTTGGATTGACAGAGTTGCTTGGAGTTATTATTATTGGAATTATTATTCTATCAAATCCAAGTAAAACAATATATAATAAATATCATAGTCCTCGAATCCAATATTGCTTCTTGCCCAATTCCACAAGTAACTCTCGTAACCATGTTAAAAGGAATAGAAATATAGTATCAAACCAATGATCCAAGATCTTGCAAGATCAAACAGGGAAATAATCTCCTAGTTTTTGGAGAGATTCCCAGTAGGATTCAGAGCATGATAGAATTCTGCACAAAAGCAAATCACAATCAGAACCCAACTTCCTAAGCTTCCCATATTACCAAATGGCAAGATCTCTACTTCATATCAAAGATAAAACAACTGAATGCGCAAGCAACCCATCTAAGAAAGTTCTATTTCAAACTAAGCATTCATAAAACCCTTCCATTAAAAAATTGGTAAAAGTTAGAAATCTCCGACATTCAACTCAAATGATGGAGATGATAGCTTGAGACCGTGTTTCGAAACACAAGGAGCACACATATCAAATAGATGTCTGTATCGATACTTCTGCACCTGAATTCGCTTAAGTGTTTCAGAAATGACTTGATACAGCAACAGAGAGGATATTCGTTGGACCTGAATTATCCGATGCCATTGTCGTTCCTTCTCAAGAGCCAGCAAAGCATGTTTAAGGGGGGCCAAGGAAATTCTCGCTCCCATCAAGTGTCCTTCGTCCATCAATCGACAATCGAAACTTCAAATTGAAGTTCCAATCCATTGAAGTGGTGCAACAAAATGCTATCATGGCCATGAGCATGAATTTCTGAGTAGCCACCTTCGAAACTTCTTAGAGATCGTGGACCTTATGAAGTTCAACAATGTCCCTCAAGAGGCCATCCAACTTTCACTAAAGCCTTGCTTTACTCATGCCCTCACCATAACTTTGGAGAGTGGCAACTTGCGAAAACCCTTGCTAAAGGGCTTACCTACGAGGATACAAATATAATCAACCAAACGGAGGGAGGAGATTTGAGATCACACCTCCTCGATTGTTGCCTTCAAATATTCCAAGAGATGGTCATGAAGACAAAGAGTTGGTCAAGGCAACAAGGTCCTAGAGACACCAAAGCGGTAACTTGGATGCTTATGTCTCCACCAACACTACAGCTTCCAAAACTCTCAAAGAGATGCTCAGACCTCGAGAGAAGGATGAAGAGCAACTAGGCCACTTGATTCTCTCAAGGATGGATGCAATGGATGCTCAAATGAAGGCTCTTTCCTTAGCTCAACCGGTTGTCAAGCCTCAAGAAGCATGCATACTTCTTGAGAAGCTGAGAATCAAGCCTCCAATCGCACAAATATTTATGTATGAGAGTTATGGCAATGAAGGGCATGATGCTTCAACTTTCCAAGCTTTTGTTCCAACCTTTGCATCGGAACAGGAATACATCAAAGAAGTGGATTTTGTGCAAGGAACTACCACAGAGGCAACCAAAGTGGATATTGAGATTATAACCAAGGGCAAGGTATGAATCAAGATGGATATCGCGACTACCAACAGGGGCAAGGCTCTAACCAAGGAGGATCTCACACCAACAATCAAGGAAAACTAAATCAAGATTATAACCAAGGGCAAAGAACTCAAGGGTATAACCAAGGCCAAGGAAATCAAGGCTACAACCAAGCCTACACTCAAGGGCAAGGAAGCCATGGCCAAAGCCAATAAAATCAAGGAAATTCACAAAGACCTAACAACTATAATTAAGGTCAAGATAGAATCAAGGGAATTGTTAAAGGCCTAACAGCTACAATCAAGGCCAATACTACTATCAACAATCAACAATCAAAGGTTCAACAACTTCAATTAAGGAAGGGGTTACAACCAAGGCAAAAATCAAGGAGATTATAAATCATGGTGCCAATCAAAAAAGTCAAGGGGACTTCCAAGCTACGAATGCACCTCCTTCCATATTCTCTGTTAGTTTAGGAGGTTCCAAGTAGCAATACTTCAAACTCTGATAGGTGATGAGATCTAAGATCAAGACGGAATTGTGGGTACCACTTTCCGAAAAGAGTATTTCCACCCTACAAGCCTTGGGTATCAGGAAATCCCTTCCGAGGATAAGACCGTCTCCACTCAAGTTCTTAGGCTTTAGATACTAGAGTCGCTTAGAATTGTAGGCTAGGATAGATCATTTTTTCTGTGTGTTTTCCACACCACAGCCTCCTTTATATAGGCAAGGGGTCCAACACTGAAGGGGCACGAGTCCAAGTACCAAGAGGTGTAATATCATCATGGATAGACTTGAAGGTACCTACCTTGAAGGCCTACGGGTTTGGAGGGAAAACAACTCAGAAATGAGTTTGAAATTCATGAAGAGGTGTGTACCCATTCGTCCTAGGAGAAGGTGTAACCACCCCAACCACCTAGCTCCCTACCATCACTGTAGCTCAACTTAGTACCGTAGCTAGTGACACTATCATCCAACTCAAGGTTGAGCTGGATGAGCTTTAGTGTTAGTCCCTAGCATCATCTAGGTCACAGAGGAGCAGATGCCAGCTAGTTTCAGCTAGCTCCGAGGTAAAGCGAGGTTTCCTGTTAACTCACGAATCCGTCTCAACTCCGGCATCACACCAAGGTCAAGTCCATGGTGCTGCTATCATACCAAGGTTAAACCCAAAGTGCATATTTCCAACATTCCTCCCCCATTTTAGTGAAGTCTATGATTTCACTAAAATTACAACAAATATCCAACCGAAAACTCTTGCATCAATGAAAATGTCACGAAGATTGAATTTCCATCTAGTAGATTACACATTCCAAAATACTCGAATATAGGGGTGTCGCTATGGATTGAACCCATCTACTCATATGAGTATCAGAAGATAACATACACAAGAGTTTATCCTATCTATTCTAAGATATCCTGACACTATTGACTGCCTTGTGTCCCAATCCTCTCACGAGCGCACATGAAACTAAGTCCAAGTTTCTTGAAGCAGCTACACTTCATGCTTGCATAGGTTAATTCCTTACTCGTGTACCTACGTATACACTTTGTCAAAGAATCAATTAAGAAGTTAAACTTCAACCTCTATCACTCGTAGGTTCCGGAGCACATACCTTCGGGATGGTGCTAACCTTGTGCTCCAGTTTCCATTCATAGGCTTTACGCATTGAATTCAGCCTCTAATATTGTATTAGAGGGGAATTGGGTGTCCTACGCTTGGAGAACTATACAGACTTATGTCCCACCCCTCCTGCCGATTTGGCAACCAAATCTCTAGTTAATCCCTTTGTCAAGTGATTAACTAGATTTTGTTCAGACCAAACATATTGCACTATGATTGTCCCGTGAGTGATCAGTTCACAAACAGCACTATGCCTCACCCCTAAATGACGAGACTTACCATTATAGACCTGACAACATGCCCTAGCCAGAGTAACATTGCTATCACATAAGATAGAAATCGGTGAGATAGGTCTCGGCCATAATGGAATCTCATAGACCAGGTCCCTTAGCCATTCTACCTCCTTGCCAGCAGCCGCTAATGCTATGAGATCTCCATTCAAGAATGTTGTCTTGACATCCATTTGATGGATCAATAGATCATGGATTGATTCTAGTGCTATTAATAACCTAATAGTAGAGATCCGAGCCACCGGAGCATAGGTATCAAAGTAATCAATTCCATGTCATTGTTTAAAATCCTGAATCACCAACCGAGCTTTAAACTTATCAATAGAACCATCGACTTTCATCTTCTTTTTGACGATCCACTTACTTCCTAGCGGTTTACATCCCAAGAGGAGATCCGTTAATAGCCAAGTGTTATTTTCCAAGATGGAGTCCTTTTCCTCATCGACTGCCTCCTTCCAAAAGGCGGTGTCTTGTGATCGCATAGCCTCTTCATACATACTAGGGTCATTGTCAATATTGTAGCAGTACAAGTATTTTAATCCTAGTTCCATCCTGGATCCCTCAATCAGATATACGTTGAAGTTGTTATTCAACGAATTCTTCAAGGCCAGTCTCTGGCTCCTATGAGGCAAAGCCTGCTCATCCACAGGGACATGCATAGTATCCTTTGATGATGGCATCAAATCCTTGGGTCTTTGGATCGGTGAATAATGATTTTCATCGAAGATGGCATCCCTAGACTCAATTACTGAATGCACTGTGTGTGCATCGTTAGATTCTATGACATAGAACCTATATGCCTTTGAATTCTCAAAGATATCCCACAAAGATGCAATCAATGCCTCTTTCTCCTAAAGTCTTCCGTTTAGGATCATTAAGCTTTACTACATCCCTACAACCCCAAAATCGAAGGTAACTCAAGTTTGGTTTCCGCTTATACCACAGTTCGTATGGGGTAGTCTTGTTCCTCTTGTTAGGAACTCGGTTTAGTAGATAACAAGCTGTAACCATGGCTTCACCCCAAAACCCATTACTCAAACCTGAGTATGACAACATCGAGTTTACCATCTCCTTCAAAGTTTGATTCATCCTCTCAGCCACACCATTCTACTGTGGTGTGTATGGAACAGTGGTTTCATGAATGATCTCAGACTTTGGAAGTACGTTGGATCATAGAACTCCCCTCCTCGATCAGTTCGAAATACTTTGATCAAGATACCTTGTTGCAGTTCAACTTCTGTTTTGAACACACAAAATTTCTCAAGGGCTTCATCCTTTGAATTCAACAAGTAAGTATAGCAATACCGAGAGTAGTCATCAATAAAGTTGATGACATACTTCTTAGCTCCGATGGTCGGAGTGCTATGCAAGTCACACAAATCGCTGTGTATCAACTCAAGCATCACTGATTTCCGTTGGATATTAGTGAAAGGATGACGAGTAATCTTAGTGAGTATATACGTTTTACATCGTTCAGCATTGACATCAAAAGAAGGCAGAATCCCTTCTTTTGACATATCTGTTAGACATTTATAGTTAACGTGTCCTAACCGAGCATGCCATAAGGAGAAGTCAGAGGTACCAACCATGAAAGAATAATCATTAATAATAAGTATTATTAATATTCAGCATAAACATGCCATTATTATAGTGGCCAAAGCCTACAAACACACCACCCTTAGATAATACATATCTATCAGATTCATACACTTGTTTGTAGCCATATCTATTAAGCATACTACCCGACACTAAGTTCTTCCTAATCTTAGAGACGTGAAGTACATCTCTAAGCTCCAGGAATTTTCCAGAACTAAACTCCAACACCACCAATCCACGTCCAACAATAGGGGTCGTTGACTCGTTGCCCATGTGAAGGACAACACCGTCATCCGATGCCTTGTAAGTTTTGAACCAGTGACGATCCTTGCATACATGTCTATTGGCACCCCAGTCAATCCACCATGCCACTTCATCATCCTGCACATAGAATGCTTATGATATTAGTGAAACAGAATTCACATCAATATCTAAATCAAGGTTCAAGAAATGACCTTTAGAAGTGGAAGTCCCTTGATCTTTTGATCCAGGCTTCTGATGGTGTTTGTTGTCGTGATTCTGACTCTTCTTGGTGGGACAGTCACATTTGAAGTGACGCACTTTCCCAGACGTCGAACAAGAAACTTTCGTTTTCTTGTTAGAGTCTCCTTTGGTGTTGTTCCAAGGGCACTTCTTGCCCTTCCATCGAGAAGATGGCTCTCCTTCTTCTGTCATATGAACATATGAAGAATCCTTCGGTTTCTCACCTTCTTCCATTCGTAGAGACTCCTCTATTCGCAAGTGGCTTCCAAGTTGGATCAGGGACAGTTCCTCCTTCCCATGCTTAAGTGTGTGCTTAAAGTCCTTCCATGAATAAGGAAGCTTGTCGATTATACACGACACCGAGATGGCCTCATCCATCTTCATATCATGTTAGGCAAACTTTCCCAAAATCCAAAGCATCTCATTGTATTGCTCCATGACCGGTCTAGTCTCAACCATTTTGTAATATAGGAAATTAGTAACTAGGAACTTCGTGCTCGAAGCATCCTCAGCCAAATACTTTGACTCCAGCGCATCCTACAACTCGTGGGCTGATTCATAATTTTGATAGATATCGAATAATGAATCTTCCATGCCATTCAGAATATGGCCACGACATATGTAGTCGTCATTGTCCCACTTTTGTTGCTTCCTTACTCTTTCCTCCTTCTTTTTCTTATCCGTCTCCGTCTCCTCCTCAAGCTTCGGAGGATAACGTGTAGAGAGAACATACACGACCTTCAAAGTGGTGAGAAGGAAGTGCATCTTCTTCTGCCACCAACGAAAATCCACACCTTCAAACTTCTCAAGTTTTCCAAATGACGCTGTCATTTCCTTGATTGATGTAACCTTGGACATGGCAAATACTCTTTTTGAATGTTAGCTTAGGAAGTTCCAAGTAGCAATACTTCAAATTCTGATAGGTGATGAGATCTAGGATCAAGACGGAATCATGGGTACCACTTTTCGAAAAGAGTATTTCCACCATACAAGCCTTGGGAATCAGGAAATCCCTTCCGAGGATAAGACCGTCTCCACTCAAGTTCTTAGGCTTTAGATACTAGAGTCGCTTAGAATTGTAGGCTATGATAGATCATTTTTTCTGTGTGTTATCCCACACTACAACCTCCTTTATATAGGCAAGGGGTCCAACACTAAAGGGGCATGAGTCCAAGTACCAAGAGGTGCTAATATCCTCATGGATAGACTTGAAGGTAACTACCTTGAAGTCCTATGGGTTTTTAGGGAAAACAACTCAGAAATGAGTTTGAAATTCATGAAGAGGTGTGTACCCATTCTTCCGAGGAGAAGGAGTAACCACCTCAACCACCTAGCTCCCTACCATCACTATAGCTCAGCTTAGTACCACAGCTAGTGACACTATCATCCAGCTCAAGGTTGAGCTAGACGAGCTTTAGTGTTAGTCCCTAACATCATCTAGCTCACAGAGGAGCTGATGCCAGCTAGTTTCAGCTAGCTCTGAGCTAAAGTGAGGTTCCCCGTGAACTCATGTATCCATCTCAACTCCGGTATCACACCAAGGGAAAGTCCATGGTGCTGCCATCATACCAAGGTCAAACCCAAAGTGCATATTTCCAACATTCTCACACCCTCCTAAATCAATCTCAAGTTGGTGCACCCACAAATGAAATTTCAGTGATCTTCAACTACATGCAAAACTAAGATAAGGTGATAAAAGGACCTTATTAAAGGTAAAATGGTTCCTCAACATCAAGCCTCCTCAAGTCACCCGTCGGGTACCTTACCCAGGAATACCGAAATCAATCCAAGGAATAAAGAAACTTGCGGGGCAATCACCACTAGGAGTGGGAAGCATCGTTCAGACTCCACACCCAAGGTAATTGACCCTCCGGTTGATAAACCTAGAGAGCTTGTGGATGTTTATGAAATGCTTGTGGGAGATGTTAATGAGGATTAAAGAATTAGTGATCAAGAGGATGAAGCTGAAGCAATGATTGAGGAAAGTGAGCTGGTTCCGAATGCCTCGGTTTTGAAATCTCCAAAAGATAATGGGAAGTTTAAGGTGCCAATTTAAGTCGACTTCAACAAGACTACAAAGGGTTCGACTAGAAAAATCTCTACCTCCAAGCCCCAATTGGCTCCGTGCAAGCCTAAAGCACCTTACCCCCAACCGCTTAGACAAGGACCTCATCGAGAAGAATTTCAAATGATTTGTACATCAACTTCAAGGGGGTGCAATTCACAATACCATTTAGGGAGGCAATCACCAAGATGCCGTAATACGCCATGTTTCTCAAATAAATCTTCACAAACATGAGGCGGCTTACAAAAGCTTCCAACATCACCTCAAACTGTAATGCTCGCGTCCTCTCCATGGATCTCCCTTGAAAACCCAAAGACCCGTGTAGTTTCTTTCTCCCTTATATGATAGGTCAAGTTGCAATTCGAAGAGGTCTTGCAGATCTAGATGCTAGTATCAATGTCATGTGTTACTCATTGTAAAAGATGCTAGACCTAGGAGAACTTACCCCGACTAAGGTTTGCATCCAATTAGCGGACAAATCAATTAAGATGCCATTTGGAGTTGTTGAGAATGTGATTGTTAGATTTGAGAAGTTCGTGTTTCTGGTGAATTTCCTTGTGATTGATACCAGAAGCGTTGATGTTTCATTGATCTTAGGTAGACCCTTTCTAAACACGTCTAAGGCGGTAATAGACGTATTTGAGGGAAAGCTCACCTTGAGAGTTGGGCAAGAGGAAGTGACATTCCAATTGATTCATAGTATTAAATATTCGGATGATCATGATGATGATGAGTTTAATGACTCCATTCATATGGCTTTGGTTTGTACTATTAACGACTTTATGTATAAAGATGCCTTGGATTCGTCCATGAGCAAGTTCAAGCAACACTAAAATGAGCAATTTGAAAGCGAGCAATTTGAAGAGTCTACATTTAAAGAAGTAAATGTTATTGCTTTTGAGCCATCAAATACATCTGAGAGACCGACTTCATACGACAACCCATCAGACCTCGATCTTAAGCGACTACTGCCACATTTGGAGTATGCATTTTTTGTAAAAAATGAGAAGCTTCTGGTGATCATTGATGCCAACTTAACTCCCAAGAAAAATAAGTAGTTGCTAGGTCTACTCAAGCAACAAAATCAGGTAATAACATGGGGGATAAATGACATCAAATAGGTAAGTCCAACCTTTTGCACGCACAAGGTATTGCTTGAAGATAGTTCCAACCCGGTTGTGCAACCTCAAAGGCGAGAAAATCCACATTTATAAGAGGTTGTTCACAAAGAGGTGATGAAGCTAATGGACTCCGATATAATATATGTTATCTTCGATAGTAAGTGGGTGAGCCCGGTACACGTGGTGCCTAAAACAGGAGGGACTATGGTTGTAAAAAAAAGAAGAGTGAAGGAACTCATTCCTACAATAATCACGAGATGAAGAGTGTGTATTGACTATCAAAGACTCAATGATGCCACTCGAAAGGACCACTTCTCTCTCCCGTTCATTGATCAAATGCTTGAAAGACTAGTCGGTCATGATTTCTATTTTCTCCTAGATGGAATGTCGGGCTACTTCCAAATTCTGGTTGCTTCCGAAGACCAAGACAAGAAAACATTCACATGTCTATTTGGGACCTTTGCCTATCGGAGGATGCCATTCGGACTATGCAATGCCTTGACTAGTTTCCAAAGGTACATGCTTTCCATCTTTTGCAACCTTGTGGAAGACATTATAGATTATGGATGATTTTTCAGTGTATGGAAGTTCCTTTGGTGCATGCTTGAAGAACTTGGAAAAGGTGCTCCAAAGGTGTGAGGAGACCAACTTAGTTTTGAATTGGGAGAAATGTCGCTTCATGATGAAAGAAAGAGTGGTACTCGGACACAAGATCTCGAGCAAAGCCATTGAAGTTGACAAGGGAAAGTGTGAGACCAGCTCCAAGCTCCCTCCACCATCCTCTATCAAAGGAATTTGAAGCATCATTGGGCATGCGAGGTTCTACTGATAATTTATTAAAGACTTCTAGAAGATCACTACCCCTATGACCCGGCTCCTTGACAAGGATGTGCCTTCGTCCTTCTCAAGGAGAAGCTTCTTCGACTACCGATTCTAGTAGCTCCAGATTGGAATCTCCCCTTTGAGCTCATGTGCAATGTAAGTGACTATTCCATTGGAGCGATATTGGGACGAAGAAGAGAGAATCGTTTCCATCCAATCTATTATGCCATCAAGACTCTTAATGAGGCTCAAAGAAATTACACCACTACGAAGAAGGAGTTTCTTGCAATAGTGTTTGCCTTCAACAAGTTTCGGTCTTACCTAGTCCTTTCTCATCCTAAGGTATTCACAAATCACGTTGCAATAAAGTATCTCATGTCCAAGGAGGATGCAAAGCCTTGGTTGCTTAGATGGATACTCTTGCTTCAAGAGTTCGAAAAAGAAATTGAAGACAAGAAGGTTCAGAGAATGTCGCTGCTGATCACCTTTCTCAGTTGGTTGAGAGCAAAGTAAGGAATACAATTGACGGACCTATCGATGATCTCTTCCTCGACGAGGAGCTCTTCTATATAGCGGTGAAGGAAATTGAAGAATCATGGTTTGCGGACATCGTAAACTACCTCTCTTGTAATACAAGAAGAAACACCAAAGGCACATCAAGAATGACATTAAGCACTATTTGTGGGATGACTCCTACTTGTTTCGAGTTGGAGCTGACAAGATCCTCCAAAGATTCGTTCCAATGAGCGATGTAAAGGACATCATTTAGCATTTCCATTCCGGACCGGTTGGAAGCCACCATGGAGCAGATCGAACCGTTCGCAAGGCATTCGACTCTTGGTCCTTGTGGCCTTCAATTTATAAAGATTGTCTTGTAACTTAATGAGAGGGCAACATCTTTCATCTTGATAAGATGTCCCAACATAGCTTGGTTGTTTGCGAGATCATTGACGTGTGGGGAATTGATTTCATGGGGCCATTTCCACCCTCACAAGGACACAAATACATCCTTCTGACAGTGGAATATGTGTCCAAGTAGGTGGAGGCCATTCCTCTTCCCATAAATGATGCATGTGTTGCTGGAAAGCTTTTTGTTAAACTCTTCTATCGATATGATGTCCCCTCCCCCCCCCCCCCCCCCATGCGATCATAAGTGATCGGGGCACACACTTCCAAGGATATTTTTATTAGGTTTGTCACCGATTTGGTGTCTCACATCAAATGTCAACCGCCTACCACCCTCAAGCGAATGGACAAGCTGAAGTGACCAACCGAGAGTTTGATTAAATCTTTTCCAAAATGGTCGACAAATCTCGGTAGGATTGTTGACTTTTGGTAAGGTATGCGACCTACCGGTGGAAATCGAGCATCGAGCATTTTGGGCCCTCGAGAAGCTTAACTTGGATGCTAGTGTGGTAGGTGAAGAGAAGAAGTTTCAAATTCATGAGCTAGAGGAGCTACAATACCATGTGTATGAGAGCTCGAAGCTATATAAGGAGTCGACCAAGAAGACTCATGATGCTTGCCTCTGCACCACTAAAGAATTCAAGGAAATACACCATCCTTTGTCTCATCAGGGCGGCGAAACTTGTTCATAACATTCTCGTTGGACTTGCTTGAAGACATTTTGACGAAGTGTAGGAGGAATTGAGGAGTAAAGAAATTGGTACGATGGGTGAATTCTTACACCACAAAATGCACGATTTATATAGAGGGTTAGAAAAGTAGCAGTTGGAGGGTACCTTTTTTAGGCAAGATTAAATCAGAAATTACGTAGATAATTATCTCAAAACCTTAATCACGTAAAATGGCAATTCCGAGCAGTTACAACGCGCCGCGCATTGTAGGTAGCCTTTAGCGGCTACTTTTCTAACGGCCGTTAGAAGCTACCTACAATGCGCGACGCGTTGTAACTGCTCGGAATTGCCATTCTACGTGATTAAAATTTTGAGATAATTATCTACATAATTTCCAATTTAATCTTGCCTAAAAAAATCCCCCTACATTTCTTAATTTGAAAACTTGAGCACGCATTTTTTTCTTATTCTCTTTTTACAGCAAAAACAAGGAAGGCAAGATCAAATCAAGCAAGCATATTGAATTACGGTGGAAGGCCAAACGGCTAGTAAATCAAGAAGATGATTTGATGTACAAATCACCCAACCGTCACAAGATCAAACCAACAACTATAAATTGGAGAAGCATAGAACACAAGTAATTCGCCAATTCCTACATCAAGTACACTTCTTCCTAAAGCTTAATTACATTGTTTAAGAGTTGGTCTTTCTCGCTATCTTTTTTTAAAAGTTTATAGGTTGTGATTAAAAGAAAAGAGTGTAAATGGAGTTCTTTAGGTTAATCAGTAAGATTGTTGGTGAGTAACAATTAGTATCGCTATTCTTATTATCGACAAGTTACAAGTAAAAGTTGTCACTCCAATTTTGGAGGATTGTCACTTTGGTTGTGTCCAAAGGTTGTTGTCACTTCATTTTTCTATGAAGTTATATTATTTTATATGTAATAATAAAATAAATCACTGCATTCAAAGATAATAAGATAAATCTTTCGAAATAATCATTCCTCAGGTTTGGAGTAGACATCATTTTCAATCCATATTAAATAACTGTTTCAAAGTTATCGATATTTATCCGTAAATTGTATTTCGTAGAACTGGGCCAGTTGTGTTGTTTGTAGTCTGAACTTGAAATAAACTAGAGTAGTGGCTTGGCCTAATTTCGGCACACATTAAAACGAGCCTTAGTTCAATTCAGTCCACTAAAAGAAGATAAGGAAAACAGTTCATAATCGTTTATCTTTTTCTTCTTCGACCAAAGAGCTGCGCAGAGCTAAGCTCTTTGTCTGCTTCCATTTCCATTTTCCTCAGTTCTTTCACTTGATCGACAAATTGTCAGGATTAGTATATGAAGTCGGTTTCAAGACGAAGAAGTGAAAATGATTACATTGGTGTGAAGAGAAATGATTAAATGAAAAGACGGTATTGACACACAAATAAAGAATGTTTAACCAATCCAACAGAACGAAGACATTTTTCCGGATGTGACGTGGACTCACGGTTTTTAAGCAAAAGCTGAAGCGGTAGCTTTGATTCCATAATTACTTTCACTTATTTTAAGATTGTCTCATGTCTTCAATTTTTAATTATAAAATTATTTATTATACATTTTTCATAATAATAAAAAATTATCGATCAACAAAAATCACGAAATAAAAAAACTCGGCAACACTAAAAAAACCTTACCCATCCTATCTTTTTATAGGTGATGATTTTCTTTTAACTACAATCTACAAATTAACAATAGAGGATTTGGTTCAAAGAGAGTCAACGATCTAACCGTTCATTATATAATTATTAATCGTTAATCATTTAATCATATTAATAGTTTATTTAGTCATGCATAATCTACTAAACAAAACTTTAAAAAAACACTTCTTTAAAGAAAATTCAAGTCATCCAATATAAAAATATCCAATAAACCTTGTTGAGAGAAAAAAAAATTACAAATTATTAACTCTTTCTAGTTTTATCTGCTCATAATTACTTTGGAGGAAGTAGTAGTAGAGTCTACTTTCCTTGGAAACAAGCAAATATTCTTCAATATTGTTTACTTTTTATTCAATATCCATCCATAATTTGATCACTAATTAGGGTTTTTTTTGTTGTGTGTTGTTCTTGGGAGCTCCTTCTTTCATCGATAATAACTTTCTGGATTAACATTTAACTTCTTTTCTCTTATAAAATAATACTTATTTAATCTAACTTTTTTTTCTTTATTTTCTTTCATTGTTTCAGGAGCTGTGGTTATCCCAAGAAAATCACTGACTCTTCTTTTTGATGGTTTAAAATTAAAGACTTATTTAGGTGACGTCTTTTTTAATTTTCGTTCTTTTTCTTTTTAAATTTCTCTTTGATTTTTAATAAATTAATGAGTTAGTTATTTATCTTTTTTCAGGCCACATTAGGTAAAAGTATCAATGGAAAATCCAATAAATGTTCGATACAGTGTTATATAGGTTATAAGGCATCTATAAACTTTTGCAATCTCATTTTAAATATTTATGAAACATGTCAGATTCAAGTTGAGTTTCAAGAATTTCATAAGGTCGTTTTCTTCTTATTCGAGAAGATGAGATGAGATAAGATGAGGAAAGATGTAGAAAGTGAAAGTTTTTGGAGAGGTTTTTACTTTATCAGCACACACAAAGTTCTGGTTTTAGCAAGTACAATGGTTACATTTGATTCTCATCTAATTTTTTTTAATTAATAATTATCTATGACATATTATGAGCTTTCACGTAATTACAAAAATATACATGATTTTCTAATGTTATTTTTATGTCATGATCTACCATAAAGTATTTAAATTATGTCACGCAATTAAATTTATTTGTTAAGTTGCCTACGTGGGTTGACCTAGCCCACCACCTCCTCACCCCATCCAACCTCCACCTCCTCTATAGCTTCTGCCCAACTACTCAGCTGAACAAGCTCATCCTCTCCGCTCTGGATCCCGGCTTCATAGGGCCTGATCCGGCCCTTCACCTGATCAAACTATTGCTCCTAGCCGACACTGTCGGAGCGGAAAACTAATGAAGTATAGTAATTTATTATTTTCTCATAGGAATATTAGATTTGATTGTTACATCAACTAATTTTTTTTTTAATTCTAATACATTGTGGTTGCTGCAGTTGTTAGGTATTCAAAATTACAGAAATTTATTTATCATTAATTTACAGTAATTACAAAATTATTGGCATGTATTCATCAATAGTTGAAATTAGACCACACCATGTCAAGTGTTAAATGTAAATCAGTCAACGGCAAGTAATCGATCCCGAATAGATACTTGATCGATGTAGTTTGAAAATTATGTACATTTAACCATTCCTTATTCCTAATCCTATTTGTTCCTTATAATACAGTGGCATCTATGATACATGTACATACATCACAGGACCATTTTTCCAATGAACAAACAGTTGGTGACTTTACAAAGTGAAACAGCCATTTCTATGTGCATCAACCAGAGAGCTATCTAGGAGAGAGGTTCAGTTCAGTAATACAATCTGGTCAAGCTCATCCTTGTACTCCACATCTCCACAGATAGTGACCTTTGAGCTTGCAGTGATGGTTTCTGCATTCTGCAGAGTGAAACCATGTATGATTGGCAACGGTATACCCTGCGCAAGGTGGGCGTTCACGTATGGCAAGAACACTGTTTCTATTGCTGTCCACATCACAGGCTGCCAGAAATGGAGGAGAATTAGGAGTTCTGATCATTCACCATAAATGTCGAAATTGCAGCTTTTGAGTCACAAACTGTTTTGGTTTTTACCTGAATGACAAACAATGGAACATTCCCAATCTCACTCCACTTCTGTGACATTGAGAAGCCATCCAGGTTCATGCTCCCAGCAAGGTTATTCCCCGACAGTCTTACAGAGGCCGAGCCGCTCACTGCCTGCCATTGTCACAGTCAGCAGATTGTTTAAAGGAATAATAAGATGTTTGAATGTCACAATATTAGTATTTGTCTGACTTACAAAAGAAATGCAAGCAACTGGTATCACTTGATCTACATCCAGAACGTTAATGATCAAGACTGCATTTACTGTTGCGTCAATTTTCTGGTCCAACAAGCTGATAACTGGCGGGGACGACAAAGAGATGTTTAAGTTGAGGTCGTGGTTTGGATACTTCTTGTAAAGTTTCGGGACGATGAATCTCCATCTGGCAGTGTTCAGAAGAGATTGATCTGGGACTTTATCCACAATCCACTGCATGAACTTTGCCTGCATGAAAATTTCAAAAATTGAATACAAATTATGTGACTTTTATGAGTATGGTACACTCATATGTACTATCTACTGAATTATAAATGTTAGGTATGAGTTGTTCCAACTTACATCATAGTATAACGTGCACGCAGAATTAAAAACAGCTTCATCCAGTTTAATCCCAAGCATTCTAGACGGATCCGAGCAGAGAACCGATGATAGTGAATTCAAGTAATGATTTATGGATGTTGATGGATTTTTCCTCGCCATGAATAAACCATTTATGTCAAACTGAATGGAGTTGCTGGTCAATGAAGGATCTTCCAAGAAAGTCACATTTAAAGCAGCAATGTCATCTACTGGAATTTCTTTAGGAAGAGACCGAAGAAACGCATCAAGCTTCACTATCCCATCTCCAAGCTTCGTGGTAATGGTGCTTTCAACTGCAGATGCAATGTGGCCTGCAAATGCATCAAAGATTCTGATACAAAACAAAGAGAAAAAAAACATCAAACTTTCGAGTTGCGCGATACATAAGGCGAGGCACTCTAATTCATCTGATAAATTGGGAGCAGGATGTAAGGATATTCCCATACCCTTGATAGAACCATGATGCTCCTCCCTTAACATTTATCTTGATGTCCTTAACCATGCAGCCACACTCCATAACTGACAGCTTCAGGCTTCCATTCTGATTCTTTAACCCCAATGTAAGCCCTACTTCCATTCCTTCAACCTTCCCAGACAGAAGCATATGACCCATTAATATCCATTTCTTGGGAAACATACGCTTGGTTTGGCAACAACAAAAATTATGATTCTACGGAAAATTGAGTTTAAAACTTAAAATTAGTGGTAAAAAATTGAGTTGAGGTTGGGAAGGGTTGCGATAAATGTTAAATCAAGGGATATAAAGGATTTCGGTTTACAATTTCCCTTTGAGAGTTTGAGTAGATTGGGAAATACAATTCCACATGGAATCTTATATCCCTTAATCTAAGTTTTCTTCTACAATTCCTCCAAATTCTAACTCAACTTTCGTATACTAATCTCAGCTCAACTTTCCTAAGAATCATAATTCTTGTTGCCAAACCAAGTCGAAAACCACTAGATAAACACATTCATTCAACGCCACGTCGAAGTTAGAAAATTCAGTTTTAAGGTAATTTTGCTGGCTCACCTGAACAGAAGCGTTCCCTTTATCAGAAATCTCGATAGGTAGAAGCCAAGTATCATACTTGTAATACCAATTCATGCTCAAATTACAAGTCATTCCGGAAGCAACAACTGCAACGCCAGTATCTCCTGGCTTAACATAAGAAGACAAGACATCTACTTCATAGATAATGATGTCTGTCAACACCATCTGAACAGTACCCACGAAGGGAAACTTGGCAGATTTCTCAAGCCTAGGCAATTTCAGAGGTATGGTCGAAGCAATCGCCTTGCTTATGAGCAAGTCCTTGAGAAAATCGAGGCCCCTCTCCGATATCTCCATAGCCATGAAACCTTGGCCATTGCTGCTACTTCCTTCGATCGATTGGGCTTTCTGCGAATTTGGGTAGGAAGCTAAGACCAGGAAGAAGATGAAGAACAGAGGAGTAAGCGACGCCATCTCTGGGTCGCGTTGCTCAACAGAAGTGGAAATTTGGGGACATTCGTCTCGTTTATTTTCCGGGGTTTCAGACAATAATTATAAATTAAATAAAAAAGAGAGATGTAGATTGTTGAACATGAACACTCCACGTAGAATGTCTAAAATACCCTTATTTTGTTGTTTTTACCCTCGTAGTTTGTCGGCCATCCAAAGGTGCATATGGGCACAAAACAATCTACGAAAGATCAATTCTTTGTTATTTTATCAGGTCCGGAAAGAAGGAAGAAAAGAAGAGAGTTATTTTACGCAGCCAGCAACCTCAAAGGGCAAAGAAATCGGCGAAGAAGATGGCTATGCAGACTGCAGTCTCCTCAAAAGTGCTCATTCTTGTTGGCGCTAGCGCAGGTTTCATCTTCTTCTTTGCCCTGAATCGTTGATTGCTTTGTTTGTTTGATCCGTTCAAGTTCTTAGCACTAATAAGAGGAGAGAAATTTTCGGGATTGATTTTTGATTGCTGGTTCTTACTTCAGATAGATTGATGGGTTATTCTTCCTTTCTGCGAATTTGATTGGAAATTTCTGTCTTAAACCGGTTTAGGTTTGACGAGTTCGATTATACTGAAGAATGGAAGGCTGTCTGAGGTTATTGATCAGCTGCAGGAATTGCTCAAAGGAGTTTCTGATGTTGAAACGTCACCGTATAAAGTCGATACTGCTATTCTTGCAGCTCAGGTAATTGCAAATTCTTGCTTGCCACAGAATCTGGAGGATCTTCTTCTTCATCTTCACATCATCTAAAGGATGTCCTGAACCAAGTATTGATTTATAAGGATGAATATGTCTTGCTAGTTTTCCAAAGCATGAGCATGGATAGTGTGGTAGTGGATTTGTGGCTTTCTGCTGATGATAACATGGAAGTTATTGAACAGATGAAAATATATATGTCACTGATGTATTTCATCGTCTGCATGTATGACTTACTGTAGATTCGCCAATTGGCTCAAGAAATTAAGGAGATATCCATGTCCAATCCTGTAACCATCTTCAATGGCAATTCTGAAAGCGGTAAATGCATTGTACTGTCTGTTAAGAGTTGTAGATAACGAGTTTGCTATTCCTGATTTCCTGTTATGGCGCCGTACTCTACTTCCTTTTTCAACAGGCTTGCAATTCTTATAAATCGTATTTTCTGTCACTTTCCGCTGGACTTTTATGTTTTTCAAGATTGCTGATAATGACTATAGTAGGAAAAAATCAAGAATTGAAGTCTCTTTCACTCAATAATGAATATCTGCAATGTCAAACTTATGTAGTAAGGTTTTAACTGCGAACCTTTGCCTAATAGTTCTTTTATTAATCTCTTGGAAACAGGAAGCTTAGCATCTTATATCATGCCAGCTGCAGCAGTGGGAGCAATGGGTTATTGTTACATGTGGTGGAAGGCAAGTTTCTTATAACCAAAATAACTTCTTCTTGTAAAACCGGATTATTTTTATCGTATCCTAAAGTTTCAAGTATGTCCTTGGTCATTCAACCCTTTCTTATATTTCTCTTAGAGCAGGGTTGGTCATTATCAGATGTAATGTTTGTGACTAAGAACAATATGAAAAATGCAGTCGAATCTGTCTCAAAACAATTGGAGCATCTATCTGATTCACTTGCTGTAAGTATGATGGTCTTCCTGTTGGCTTTTTTTCTCCAATGTAGATAACTATTTTTTGGACTTCTGTAGCACTCTCTTATTGGATTCTGTCAACTTCTGCAGAATACAAGGAAGCATCTGAGTAATAGGCTCGAAAACTTGGACTGGAAAGTGGACGAGCAAATAGAGACATCTAAGCAAATTGCTAGTAATGTAAGCATAATTCTCATGCGTACAAACAATCATCGAACCTCTGATTTGAGGTGTTATCGTTTAGTTTAACTATTTGGAACAACATTAAATCAACTCAAGCCATGCTGAGCTTGAGCCTGACTGATCTCAACTCAGTTTTCATCACTATATTATTGAACCCTTTCTACCACTGTAAAGGTCTGCCCAGGGATGATATGAGGTTTCACTTTGCAATTGATACTAGTTAAGCAACTCTTGAACTAGATAACTATGCCATAGAGCTTCTAGTTGCCCACATGCATTATATCGAATAATATGATAAGTCATATTACAAATTTGATTTGATGTTACAGCATGAAACTCTGCTTCTGCTTACTTCCATTATCAACTGGCGCAGGTGGATGATTTGAATTCAAACATTTCCCAAATTGGATTTGATGTTGGAACAATTCATCATATGATAGCTGGCCTGGTAAGAGTTTCCAGGCTGTGTTTTTTTCGTATTCAAATTAACCAGCTTCACTGGATTCCTTATTTTGACTTTATGACCTATCAATTTGCTCAACAGGAAGGGAAACTTGATCTTTTGGAAAATAAACAGGTTTTTCTTGGTTTTCTCTTCTGTTTATGATTCTGGATGGGCGATTTGTTGAAGTTTGCATCATGCCAACAGTGTCTGAAATTCAGTCAAACCCCACTCACTGAATCCTCGTTGCAGGATGTAACAAATGCAGGTCTTTGGTACTTATGCCAGGTCGCTGATGGAATGAAAGACGGGTTTGGCAAAATAATATCCAAGGTCAGATAATATCCAACTTGCATCTCTATAAAACTTCATTGCCAGTGTTCTCTTCAATATCTGAGGGTCATAATCTCTCACTATCTCTCATATTGTCAACCCCTTGATTGTAATGAATCATTAACAGGAACTTGGTCCGAAGGTTGCAAGCCCTGCACTTACCGGCAGTGACGAGATGTCACTAAAGGTATGATTTTGCCCCAACCATAGTATTAACTCTTTTGCTCCCATTGTTAAATTACTAAAGACTTGCTCCTATTGTTAAATTACTAAAGACAAAATGTATCCATCTTCCAGGGCCTTCAGTTCCTAGCTGATGCTCAGGAAGATTCGTTTGCTGCCACAAAGTTGATAGAAAAGGCAAAGACAGCTGATCCTGATGCCATCACTACCCTCCCAGGTGAAAAACTTAGAAGCACGAGAACAAGATTCGTTCACAGGGCATATCCTGTTGGATTTTCTGGTTTAGGCACCGGAGCTTGAGCCAGCCCATTTTGACAAAGATCAATACTGTATATGTATACATGAGTGTCTGAGTGGTGTGTAGATTATTACATTCATTTTGCTGCTCCTGGGAAGGGAAACTTCTTCAGGGACTGTTGTATGCCATATGCCTGTATTGGATGCTTGTGGAATAACAGCAGCATAAACAAACATGTGTTCAAAGAGTAGACGATTTTAAAGAACAGGTTCGAGAGTTGATCATTGATCATTCTTTTCCTTCTTCATTGAATGGATCTGCTGTATACCTTTTTTGAAACGACGAGTTGATAGATGACTTATTTTCTAAATGTTAACTGTATTGGGTAATGTCCATTTTAAGAAAATAATCGAATGGTAATTGAGAATATAATTTATTGGTATTTAGTGAACATAATTTAATTTGATATTTCATTTATAAAAGAACCTTAATTTGACTGATTTTTTTTACCTGAAATAGCTCCTTATTCTCCATAAAATAACAAGCACATACAAAAATTTAAGAATAAATCCAAAAACTAAAAACTACCTACAACACTTTCAATGAGATATATAAAAACTTCGGGCACACAATGAAATCTAAAGAATCTGGTTGGTTAATAATAATAATACGCAGCCTTGACGAGCAAGTAACTTGTACGTCAAGCCCAAAAGTCTGAGACCTAAACCCAAACCCCTTCCAAGTTAACGGGATTTAATGGATGATTGGGCCTGACGGACCCAACTACAGAGATGGAAGTCCATACTCTTCAATAGTCCATCGGTATAAATAAGGAAATGCGTAGGTCTGATTTTTCCTCTTTTACTTTACATCGTGTTCGCTTTCTCTCTGTCACTGAGACCTCTTTTGCCTGCGGTTGCGTAGCTGCTTGTCCTTCCCCCACCTTCGAAGAAACAAAGCACAGGTCCGTGTTCATCATCTCCACTTGTAGTCCTTGCCTCCACCTATCGAGCTCGTATACGTTTCTCAATTATACGGGAGTGGAGGTTATAGTTTCGATCTGCGTCGATTTTTTCCTCCTTACAGACCCTTGTTTGATTTGCGTCGATTTTTTCCTCCTTACAGACCCTTGTTTGATTTGCGTCGATTTTTTCATTTGCTAATTTGATAAGGAAATGGAGGTTTTTTTAGTGTTTCGAGTGTGTTTTCTTTTGGATTCTGTTTGTTTTCTGACGGCTGGACGATTCATCGCAGTATCTTTGTATTATTCGTGTATGTTTTCAGCAGAATTACTATCTGTGTATTTTGGAGTTAGGGTTAAAGGCTGTCCCAATACTCATCAACCTGCTGGGTTGAGATAGCGTGTAAAAGTTCGCCATTAAGCTTATATATAACTTTGAATTTGGAAAATCAGATTTTCATTGTTTTTGCTTCCTTGGATTTCCGGTAGTTGCATTTCCTTGTGGTGTTTGGCTATTTGTGGGGCTTTGAGCAATCCTCACACTCTGTTTTAGTTTCTTGTTATGTTAACTGATTTGGTGTGGTGTAATCAGAAAGCATGCCGAAGAACAAGGGAAAGGGAGGAAAGAACAGGAAGAGAGGAAAGAATGAGGCTGATGACGAGAAGCGTGAGCTGATCTTTAAGGAAGACGGGCAGGAGTATGCTCAGGTGATGCGCATGCTCGGTAATGGCCGCTGTGAAGCTACATGCATTGATGGCATCAAACGCCTATGCCATATTCGTGGGAAGATGCACAAGAAGGTCTGGATCGCAGCTGGTGATATAATCCTTGTTGGGCTCAGGGATTATCAAGATGACAAGGCTGATGTTATCCTCAAGTACATGCCGGATGAAGCCAGGCTTCTCAAGGCATACGGTGAACTTCCGGAGAATACCCGTCTCAATGAGGGTATTGCCGGAGGTATTGATGAGGAAGATGAGGGTGCTATTGACGACTATGTTGAGTTTGAAGATGAAGACATCGATAAAATCTAAGGTTGAGATTGTTAATTTGTTGCGGTGGTTTTTTATGTGATACTTGTTATATTCAGCAATTACTCTGTAACCTTGCCCATTTATGTGGCTATGAGTTTACTGGATGTAGGGATTGTGATGATTCTAAGTTTCTAGCTCGCCTATGCCTACTTTTTGTTCAGAGTTGTACTACTACTATCCTCCATTTTGAATCTATTTCTGTCATCCAATGTGATTTGAACTGTTTCAGCTTCTTGTCCGTTTGTGTTGTAAATAGGCACAACTCTTCTTGATGGTCTGTTCTTTTAACAGCAAGAACCACATTTGAGAAATGGAACCAAGTTCCAGAGTTCAGTATAATAAGATTCTACTGGTCTTTTTTGGTTGGGTGAAGCAAAGACCTTTAGCATTTGTCGTTCTTCCTGCTGGCTCTCTGTGTCTATTGTTTGTTTGTTGGTTTTGTCAAATTGCTCGCTTGTCTGGGTTGTACTTTTCACTTTCTTTGATCAGATTCCTACTTATAAAAAGCATCGGAGATTAAAAAAGCAACACAAAAATTCATATCATAACTGCCAATTCGTTCGGGTCTGGAAAAGGCAACATCTTCAGCATACCTACCTGTTGCGAACGGCACAGGCGAGGGCTCTTTTGCCCTTGATCTAGCCGGGTTTTGGATCCTCATTAGTAGTATATTGCTGCTAATTATGCTGTCATACCAGTCTGTCCTGTAAATTTATTCACGGTTGAGTATGTTTCAATTTTCATCAACGATTGAGGTTATGTTTTTGTATCATCCATCATTTTCTCTTTTCAGGTGAGTTTGAGAAGTGTGCCTGTCTGCTTACATTTCTTTGATGACAACTTTCATCAGAAGCAGAAAATGTCGTGGACAAAACACGATGGCCATTATTTATTTCACAGGGATTTAAGACAATTTACACGAGATTATCTCTCAGGAGCACTACACTTTTATCTGGTCCAGCATGATCGTTACTTTAGGATGCAGTTACCTATCAGTCAGTCTCTTTGTGATGGGTAAATTTTCTAGAGCAAATAAAATATTCAATAGTCAGTATAACATACTATTCAGCTTTCATCAAGAATAGAAGCATCAAGTTTAGAAAATGGATAAAAACTGGTTTAGTGCACTGGTTCATGTTGTACAGAATTTTTTAGACGACTAGGCCTTATATAATATAATATAATATAATATATATATTAATGGATATTTAAATATAAAGAAAATTATATATTATTGAAATTTTAGATCAGATGGAGAAAACATCCAATATATATTAATCTCCTTAGAATGACGGCCATGGACAAAAGATGGCGTCATTACGATAAACTTCATCATCCTGAATCACCCAGTGGGTTGAGATGGGATAGTACTTGCCACCTTTTACCTTGAAAGCGGTGAAACCAATATGCTTATCTTGCACGGCGAGGTTGCACCAGTAGAGCGTGGGGTAAACAACTTCAATTCGAAACTCCAATTAATATAGGACCCAACAGGAACGACTTGAGCCTTGAGGTCGTCGCCCCTCGATTGACAATGCACTATTACTGGGAGGTTGTTGGTTCCATTATTGGTTACTTTGGCAGTGTTAGTATTGTAACTACAAAAATTAGCCTCGTTAAGGTTGATATTGTCACCTTCCTCATCATTTCCTCTCTTTTTCCTCCAACTGAACTCTTTTAAATTTTTTTATTATGTAATGTTGTTGTATATATAATGACTGATTATATACAGTGACCCGACTGATTAAGTAGCCTAATGAACTAATAACAACAATATTGCCATTGGAATTTTAATATCTTCTTACATATCGATATCTTATTCTGTATTTGGGCAGTTGCTTAGTAATAGATGTGTCATACTGTATGACTTTTGAATCTAGATTTTGTTTTATTTTATGTAATATTTGGCACTGCTTACAGAATTATGGAAAATATAAAGTCAACCACAGACAGCGATGAAAATACACAAGTGTCACCGTCGTCTAGATGACTGAATTGAAGAAATAGAAGAGTAATGTAATATTGAGATTTGGAATAGAAGAGATTTAACGAGTCGTTTAGATGAGTTATTTTTAGAAATAAAATATTTGGATGAGTGGTTTATTGGTGATTTTGAGTGTAATTTATAAAGAAAAAATAAAAAGAAAAAATTATTAATTATAAAAAAATTAAAATTAAAATTAAAATGTCCAAATTTATTTTTGATTCAAAAATGATAATTTTTTTTTAAAAAAGAAATAGCACTGACGGTGCGAATCACTGATATAACCCTAGGTGATTTCGCACTATTAAAACCCTAGGCGATTTTGAGAGTCAACTGCACCGTTAGCCGTTGCTTTCAAAATCGATGGTTGATCTCATTTCTGGATTACATTTCTCGTCGGGTTCGTTAAAAGTATTATTGCATTTATGAAAAGTGGGTTTTTCTATCATTTTTTAGAGTTGTTGTTTGAGGATTTTGGCATGAGAAGCAAGGTCCACGAGTGTCTCTACAGATGGAGAAAAAGAGCGTCGATAAAGGCAGAGGTAGCGTATCTTTCACTGATGGACCAGCTGGAGAAGATGCTTTCAGTAGTGGGGCTCGTCGAAGCTCCACCACCTAGATATTACGAGTTGTGTTTGGTGAACGCGTTTTTCACCAAATCGATCCAGGCAGGTCAATTAGGAATAACCTGCCGACAAGTGATCCCCAAAAGCTAGGACTATTGAGGAACAAAGTTGTGTGGTGAACGCGTTCTTTTGTTAGTTTTGTTTCAGTATTTCTTGTTTGCGCATCTTGTTATTTCGCGTTCTTTTGTTAGTCTTCAATTTCAAGTCTTCATGTGTGCGGTTAGCCTTGATAGAGATCATGAATTAGGGTCTCTTGTTTTGACAAGGGATCTGGGTTCATGTAGCCTTGTTATTATGATTTGCATCTCTTATTAGGCACGGGGTACTAGTATTGACAAATTGATCATTGATCTATATGAGATGGATTTTTAGTAAAAATGCTAGGTTTGGTTAAAATTCCCAAACCAAATTCCCAAATCTATCCTCTCGCCTCGAAAAAAACCGGCTACTAGTATAACCACAAATCGCAACGATTATTGCAGTTTGCAGTTCGGTAGACATTTTTGTCAAATTGTGGCTAGTGACTAAACCGCAAACCGAATGGTTAACCACAAACCTAAAAAAGAAAATTAATACTAAATTTCCTATTTCAATTTCTAAATTTTAATTCTATAAGATTAAAAATTTATTTACGGCTAATTCACTTCGACCTAATTCGATGACCTAACTAAATCTATCTTTCTTTTTGTTACTGATTGTTAAAACGTTTTGTCATTTTTTCGGATTGCGATTGCAGAATATGAACATAGTTATGATCATTAGTCATTACTCGTTAATTTATTATGTTGATTTAAGTAATGTTGATGTTTGAAAACCTGAAATCGCTGGAAAATAATTGAATTTTTGTTGAAATTTTATTTCAAATTTTGCTGAAAAATGAAATGAAGTGGTTTTGCGGTTAACCACTAACCAAACCGCAAACCAAAGAGGTGTAGTTTGCGATATGAATTGTTTCTCATTTTGTGGTTTGATTAACTGTATAGTGCGGTTCGGTTAACAAAAACCAAATCACTTCTACCCCTGGTTGAGATGAAAGGTACCTAAATATGGAGTAAATTCTACAGCTAAAGCGCGCTTCAGCCACTATCATAGACTAGATGAAGCGCCTTCCAACCGTCTTATTACATAGTGGGCTCGCGCCTTCCAACCGTCTTATTATATAGTGGGCTCGCAAAAAAAATATATGTTCGTATGTTTTTCGATGCCAGAGTTATTTTTGGAAATAGAAACAATACGCGGGGCACGGTTTTTCTCGTTGATGTGACCGGCGCATGCTCGTATGTTTTGACGGCAATGGAGCCTATTTAAATCGTCGGCTAGCTTCATAAATGTGAATTAGAAATAAATGTTCTGTTTCTCTTTCCTCTTTGCCTCTCAAATTTAAATCGCCATTTTCGTACGAATTTGATGCTTTTTTCGTTCTGATGCCGCTCGAATATCAACAGCCCTCATACCAGGTTTATACTTTCGAATCTCTGACGCGATTAAGATTCTTATGTGTATCTGCGTTGTACATTTCCATATTCCAGTTCTTCTTGGTTTTTGATGTTAAGTAACATCGAGTTTCTGGGTTGCTAGGTTTCTGACTTTTCATACCATCGGAACAAAACCTGCATTTTCGTTCTCGTTTACATCACATCTGTCCGGTTTCACATTCCATTGGAACGAAACCAACACTTTCATAACTTTTGTGATTGTCTGCTCTTTATTGCAGATACGCGAAACACGGGGGCTTGCTTTCACAATTCACGTCGATTTGGTTTCACGTTCCACTGAAATGAAACCCGCTTATTCCTTATGTTCCCTCACACGTAAGAAATGATATCAACACATTCGTCGCCGAGAATAACACATATTTGGTTTCACGTTCCACCGGAACGAGATCAGCTCATTCCTTATGTTCCGTTCCATGTCGCGAGTGCTACGTACACGTTCGTCGTTGAGACTAACACGTCTGTTTGGTTTTACGTTCCATCTGAACGAAACCAGCACATTCGTTATGTTCCCTCAAACGTCATAAATGATATCAACATGTTGAGAAAGGTCTCACATTCCAATGTGACCAAACCAAACTTCGTTGTGTTCCTCTCCACGCCGGGGTTGATACCTTCACGTTCGTCATCGCAAAAAAAGTCGCTCCGGTTTCACGTTCCACTGGGACGAAACCAAAACTTTCATTATGATGCCTCCCACGACTGTTTTGTTTCACGTTCGTCGTCGCGGCAATCATGGAGATTTTGTTTCACGTTCCATCGGGGCAAAGCCATCATATTTGTGATGGTTTATGTCACGTCAGGTTTGATATCATGTTCCACCAGAACAAAGACATCACGTTTGTTATGGTTAGTGTCATGATATACATTATTTCGTGTACCTGGCAGCCTCTAGATGGATTTTCTCACCAGTTTTCCTTCTCGAATTGAGAACAGACGATATAAATACCCCGGGGCCTATTGATAAAAACACTTGATTCCAAAAAGAGTCGAGATTTGAGAGAGAGTTATAGTTCTAGAGATCGATTGAAGTGAGAGAACATCAACGATTGGAGACAAATCGAAGATCAGCGATAAGGCGGAGATTTCGTGATGAAAGATGTTTTCTTCCCGGGTTATTTCCCTCTCTTCTACCTTTCTTGTTTCTGGAACCATGAGTAGCTAAACTCTTTTTGTTGTTTGGATTAGATGAAGCTTTAGGTTTGCTTTTATATGGATGATGGGGTTTAACCCTTTGATTTGTTATGAAGGTTATTCATACTTATGATGTGTTCTTGCTAAACCTAATTTCTGATTCAATTTCGCTTGATTGCGTTAATTGAATCATCATCATTGATTTGTGGGTTCGAGAGTAACATAGAGTAATCAGTCACTTAGGAAGAAATCTAGATTATCCGTTAGCTCGAGAGAGGAACGAATCGTTTAGACTTTTCGCATCATTTATTGTTGTGCCATTTCATCGAACACCTTTACTGTGTTCTGGTTGGGTGTAGATTAACTCGAGAGAGGAGTCTACAGTCGAGCAAAATAGATCCTTAGAGGCGTGAGTGATCTAAGACTATCGTAGGAAAACCCCAAACCATTATAACCCGAATAATTGAGATAGCTTATCATTCATCCATCAATTGCTAGCTTTAGTGGATTCGAGTCCGAACAACCTTCATTCCCATATTTGAACTGAATCTCTTGCATTTGCTTTTTTTCGATTTGCATACTTAGTTGATAATTGGTTATAAAAACAATCGTACAAACAATCATTCACTGTTATTTGGTTTAGTTAGCATAATCAATTTGAGTAATAACATTAGAAAGAGCCTAAGGAAATACGATTCCACTACAACAATCTAGTGGGTATTTGATAGCGGGGTAAAATACATTCGTCAAGTTGGTGCCGTTGCCAGGGATCTTTTCTAATATTAAGAAAGATTTTGATTGTTAGCTAATCCCTCACTCATCTTATCATCACTTTTCCTCCCACATTTTTATATTACACAATTTTGTTGTTTCTTGTTGTGTAGAAAAAATTATAGACTTAGCATCTCAACAAAGAAGTAAACGACTAGCTAAAAAGGAGATAAATTCGTACGCTCATCTCACCTCAAGTCTTGCAAGAAGCTAGTGTTAGAGCTCCCTTTCGACCCTTTTCCTACTGTTGAAAGCGAAGAGGAGGAAGAAAAGGAATTTGAGATGGACGGAATGACTAGTTGAAAAGGAGACAACTTCGCACGCCCATCTCGTCTCAAATCTTGCAAGAAGCTAGTATTACAGCTCCCTTTCAACCCTTCTCCTACTGTTGAAAGCAAAGAGGAGGAAGAATAGGAATTTGAGATGGACGAGTTATTCAACAATGAGGATGACCTCAACAACAACAACAACATTAACAACAACAACAATAACCACCACAATAACCAAAACAACAACCACAATCACGAGGATGGGCACCAACAACAACAACAACAACAACAATGGACAGTTTGTTGTTATTCCTCAAGAGAAGCCATTCAAAGACTGTGGGCGACCCACTCTCGGAGGAGCTGCTTCAAGTATTCAATCTCCAATCAGGGAAGATCAGGCTTATCAAACTCTAGTGCCCCTAATTAACCTCATTCAATCAAGGGCATTCTCTGGAGAACCGGATGTAGACCCAAATGCTCATCTCAGGGATTTCGTTCGTATAGATGAGACGAATAGAGGAAGAGGAGTAAATATTGATGACCTCAAGTTTAGCCTATTTGCATTTTCTCTCAATGGGGATGCATTGGAATGGTTGTATGAGCATCATGCAAGGCACTTCATTACTTGGGATGGATTGGCTATAAAGTTTCTAGAGAAATTCTTCTCTTTGTCTGGGATAGAAGCACTAAAGATTAGAATTGAAAACTTCAAAAGTCCTTCCAATAAGACTTTCTATGACGCTTGGCACAGATTCCAGAGTCTCCTCCATTGTTGCCATCACCACAACTTGGATATGCATACCAAGTTTAAGACTTTCATCAGAGGCTTGGAGTATAGTAAATAGAAGGACCTCAGTATGTATATATCGGGAAATATTTCAGACCTGAGACTAACTCAGGACCTTGTAGCTTACATGGCCTATGCTTAGAAGATGAGGACTCTTGTCCTTACAAATCCAGTTGACATTGAGCTAAATGTCCCTAGGAGTCAAGTTCAACTTATGAAGTCCAAAGCAATTGCAGGAGAAGCGGACTCGTCATTGATTGAGTTTCAACAAGCTCCATTACTTGATCAACTGTAGCTCTTAACCAAGAAGATGGATGTTCTAGATCTAGCTTAGAAAAGCAGTCATCGCTCTAACAAAGCTGAAAATGCACCTATAGCTTGTGTTTATGCTTGTGAAGGATGTGGAGGAACTGATCATGATATTTCAAACTATATGGCAGATTTTAAGCTACGAGTGAATCAACAGCAGGGTCATCAAGGTCAGAACTACAACAAGGGTTATGTAATTACCAACAGTAAGGAAAAAACTATAATAAGAATCAGGGTAATTGTGAAATCCCACCCTTGGACTACCGGTCGAATCACTGGTTCAACCGAAGAATCCTACACGGGTTCCAAACTAAACCAAACTCAACCCAAAATTACTATACAAAACATAAAGTAAGCATTAAAAACTGAACATGAACCATTTATTAAACCTTTTAATACTGACAAATAAGGATTCCAATTCCTTAAATGCATGCTGAAAAACAAGACAAGTGGAGATGCAACTCCAATTCTGAAAATACATAAAAAACGATATCATCCTATATCAAAACCTCGATCAGCTCTCTCCCCACCATCAGCTCCAGTACATGTGACTGAACACAGAGATACACCAAGGACAACAATATCTAACGGGGTCAGTGATAAGTACTAAGTGGCTAATCTAGTCTTGCATAGAACTAAAACTGAACTAAGATTTTATCACGCTTGTTCTAAGACTTTACTACACCTTTACTGAGGATAGAACAAGAAGTCTACCTAAACACTAAAACTAATAATGTTACCCGATGGTCCTGTAAGCATCATCTTAACGTCAGCCACCCAAATTTGATCATTACGGAATAAGCAAATCCCTATGTTGAAGGTACTATGGAGGAATTAGGAGAGTGACTTTACTACATGGAAGACAGAAGCGAGTATGCGTGAGAAGTACCCTCGGCTAGTAGCGGCTTTCCTAACAGGTTAATTTATTAGTGTTTGCTCTATTAATGTGCTTATGTTGTGATCATATAGCTTAGGCTAAATAATTAAAATTTAGAAACCTTACTTGTCATATGTGAATGAAGGAATAGTAACTAACTATATTCTAAACAAGCTAGCCGAGATATTAGGACCTAGATTTTGAGGACGAAATTTCTTAAGAGGGGAGGAGATGTAACATCCCGATCTAATCGTATAAAAAATACCAACCAAATTAACATAGATTCATTCCTAGCTATGAGATTTTATAGATATGTATGGATATAATACCTTAAATGATTTGTATAAAAAGGCATGCATCCATTTAGTATTAAGTAACAAAAACACAATAGCTTCCTACATATATAAGACTCAGGACAGCTTAGAAATTACACCTAGTTCGTTATACGAAAGATCTTTGGGATGTCATCTCTAAAGCTGATATCGGGGTTTTGAGGATTATTTCGGGAGAGGGTCTTCTGCATATCCGAGTGGGTTAGCCGTTCCATTATGGAATCATCGAGCTCCTGGGTCGGCCATCATGGCGACGACTACAGGTAGATATCAAAGATTGTGTCTTGATCCTCATTTTGTATTTTAAAACTTGTTTGAGACTTTTACTCTCATCATCCGCATATGCTATGAGTTGTTGTGTACTCGTAAAATGTGAGATATGGTTTTGTAAAATATAGTGGCCTTAAGGACAAGTATATGGTTACTCTGGTCTGAGCCTGTGGAGCTCGAGACTTCTGTTCTATATGTATATGTGTCCTTACGGCCCTGTTACTATCCCGCTGTTTTTATTGCATATTGAACCACTTTCCAACTCTATTTAGTAAGGGGATTGTTACACCCATGGTATTCTGATCACCACGCATGCGGTCCTCTCCTTATCATGACCGTGATCAACTATCAACCACGACCGTTGCCACTTGCCACTTGCCACTTACGACTGTTACCTTCTGCTGTCACGGCCATTGCATCCACTCAGTCACGGTCATTGTTTGCAAACCACCACGCCCGTGACCAGCACTCAACCACGCCCATGGTTGCCTCATCACCACGCCCATGGTGGCCTCATCTCTACATGTGTGATCATTGGAAAATCAATAAGGATGCCATCAATTGCATCCACTCAGTCACGGTTGTTGTTTGCAAACCACCACGCCCGTGACCAGCACTCAACCACGCCCATGTTGGCCGCATCTCTACGCGTGTGATCATTGGAAAATCAATAAGGATGTCATCCAATGGCTGTGGCGTACTACGTGTCATGATCGTGACTGTCATCATCCACGCTCGTGGTGGACTATTCGTCACGCCATGACCAACTGTCACCCATGACTGTGACCACCTTTCTGTCACACCCGTTATGAAAATACACATAATGCTCGTGATCAACTCTTTGTCACGCCCATGACTAACTCATTCACCACGCCCATGGAAGACTTCACACCACAACCTTGGTCACACTACTATCACGCCTGTGGCGCACTTCCCGTCACGCCCGTGACTAACTGTTCCTCAAAAATTTCTAATGCTGCTACTATCTTCATCATTACTGCATTTCAGACTGCCTCAGACTAACAGGCACCTATCTCTGCTCTTTGCATGACTGTTTCCTTCGGTCCTGGGATGCTTCCCACCCTTGGCCTTCGAGCATGGTCCTCAATTGAACACCAGAGGCTCCTTACCTCCCTGATGTAATCACTCCAAAAGAGCGAGAATTTCCTCCAAACTCTAAATTCTTTCCAGCTATGGGTCCATAACATTCCCTGCTACTACCTCTATCGAAGAGTTCTACTTGATCAGACTCCAAAGTCTCATCCCCGTTTCCCCCTATTACTACCCCTCGTCCTACTGGAACTCCCAAAGTTCAACAAAGAAAACTCTGAATCAAGTAAGCAAGGTACTCTACCCTTAGTTCCATAACTTCTTTCTTTTGTCTTCCTCGAGCTGGTGGGAAAGCGGTCGTTCAAATCTGACTACGAGAATGTCCACTTTTAAAACTCCTGATCCTTGAAAACCTTTTCTTAACTCTTTTGTAAGTACTGATATACCACATCATGACTCAGCCTAGACACTCACCTACTACCCCAAATGGAAGTCTAGTACCAGTGTGGACTCACCTTTTCCCCTCTGAGGTTCGCGACGCCTCTGAGAAGTAGGTAGCACACCAGTAGCAGTAGAAGACAACTAGGCTTTGATACCAGTTTTGAAATCCCACTCTATGATTCTCGCTCGAATCTCTGGTTCAACCAAAGAATCCTACTCGGGTTCCAACTAAACCAAACTCAACCCACAATTACTATACAAAACATAAAGAAAGCATTAAAAACTGAACATGAACCATTTATGAAATCTTTTAATACTGACAGACAAGGATTCTGAATCCTTAAATGCATGTTGAAAAACAAGACAAGTAGAGATGCAACTCCAGTTCTGAAAATACATAGAAAACGATATCATCTTATATCAAAACATCGACCAGCTCCAGTGGCTGAACACACAAATACGTCAAGGAAAACAATATCTAAACTAGTCTTGCGTAGAACTAAAATTGAACTAAGATTTTACTACGCTTGTGCTAAGACTTTACTGTGCATGTACTGAGACTTTACTACGCCTCTATTGAGGATAGAACAAGAAGTCTACCTAAACACTGAAACTAATAATGTGACGCTATGGTCCTGTAAGCATCATCCTAATGTCAGCCAACCCTAACTATGAGCAGGCAGCCTCATTGTGCATCTGACCATGAAACTACCTTGAAAAGTCGTGAGAGCAGCACTGAAAGTTAACTCATCACGACTTGTCTGAACCTGAATGAATCTTGGGGGATTGCACAATCCATGAGTGGGGTGACCAACGCATAAACGGGAGCTAATCTAGCTAATCCTGATCATGTCCTAATCTGAACTGTGAATCACATGACTCAGTTCAATCTCCATGAGCTTATGCTCGAAATAATATAACTATCTATACAGTAGATCACACGCTACTGTACAGCCTGAGAGTACTGCTCTGAAATACAACACATGTACAGTAGATCACACGCTACTGTACAGTCATACGTTTAAAGCAGAAAAGTAATCATAAACCCCCACCTCTTATGAAGAGCTGACATCGCTGATTCTCATTTGGCATGAATCCTCTCGCTGCCACGAGTCCGTAGCTTCTGACCATGCGTCGCTTGGAGCTCAAACAATCGAGTTATGCTCCATTTACTTCTTTGCAACAATCAGAAACTCGCAGTCCTCTAACTATCTTCGTTACTCTAACTGATCCACTGACCCAAGTCCTTAACTGTAAACCAGCAAAAAGTTTAGAACATCGGAAGCAAGACTCACAACTAACTTTAAAACTACCAACTGGTTACCTATCTCTTGTGGACTGCAGTTTGGTCACCCTTCTTCTCCAGCAAAGGGGCTGGCCGTCGGGGAGGCTGCCCAGCTTCCGGCGAGTACTCCGGCGACCTCCAAGAGTTGTGGAGCCCCCCGATCCTCGCCGCCATAGCTTCCTCCTTACTGCCGCCGTTGCCTGGACGTCATCCGCCTCCGATCAATCTCACTCTCGCCGCCGTTGCCCCCTGGTTGTGCTCCCCATGAATGCCATGGCTCGGCGTCACCCAGTTCTGTTAGATCTCCTCTCTAACGGTGATTGTTGCTGCCACCTGCTTCTCCTCGATCAACTCACGATCTCCACTGAGATCCCCTCAAGTCTACTAGCACCGTTAAGGTTTGGGAGAAGAAGATCGCCTCCCGCAAGCTGTCATCATGATCGAGTTTTTTGGGAGGGAGGATGAAGGTATGTGCACGATTTAGGTTTTTGGAAAATCCCAACTCCCAACACTTCCAATTGTTGAATGGTTACAAGCACAATTTGTCTACCAAATCAATCCAACAGCCCAAGCCCATCGTGTCACCACAACTTCAACTCAGCTCAAAGGCCAAAATAAGATGGTCGTCTTTGTCTCACATTTGATCCAATCAAGGCTCATCGTCGCCGTTGGTTTAATCCGACGACCCAAATATCTCTAAGCTTATAACTATCAAATTAAAGAGACTTAACTCCTCTTCTGATTGACTTAGTCAACTCGATAACTATCCCGAGCCTTGTATGCCTTTAATACATGGTCAACTTCTGATTCAACTCCTCGAACTGATTAAATTAATTCGATTTCCAACTCTCAACTTCTACTCATCGAGGAAGTTTTAAATCGAATCGAAATTTTAACCGAACCGAAAATCGGGGTGTTATAGTTATTATCAGTAGAAAGGGCAGAACAACCAGAGACCTGAACGAAATTACCAGCAACAAGGCCAGAATAACTACAAGAATTAGGGGAATTATTAGTAGCAAGACCAAAACTCCTACAAAAATCAGAGCAATTATCAACAGTTGCGACATGGTCAGTAGAGTTAGTCAGGGAATAACCAATAGCATCAGCAACAGAACCAGTTGCCACATCAGAATAAGCAGAGGCATATCAGTGAGAGCTATGGTGAAAAGGGGAAAATCACCTATTCATCTAACTAGCGGTTTTCCACCTCAACAAAGAACAGTCCTCACCAGACCTACTTCTAGAGAAATTCATAGCTGCAAGTACAGCTACTCAAGCTCAAAATCAAGCTCGTTTCAATCAAATAGATGCATCAATTAGGAACTTTGAGAATCATTTTGGAGCATTCACTAGACTTTTCAAAGAGAAATCAAATGGGATGCCGAGTACAACTATTCAAAATCCAGCCAAGCAAGAGGACTTGGGGGTAATTGAAACTAGGAGTGGAAAGAAGTTTTAAGATCCTCCAATGAAGATTTTTAAACTATTAGTGTAACCTCCACCACTTATGGATGAAGAAGATGTTCAAGTAGATGAGCCACAAAAGATTGCTTCGCCGGATAGAGCGAAGGAGACACATCATATATGCTTTCCTACTCCTCCGCCCTTGGAGAATTCTGACCAGCCAAGAGTTCCATATCCTGCTCGACTAAATAAGGAGTTGTGTGATGAACAGTTTGCTGCTTTTATGAAAGTGCTGAATATTGTGCATGTTGATATGCCTTTTGTGAAGGTGGTGAAAACAAAGCCTCATTATGCCAAGTTTATGAAGGATTTAGTAAGCAATAAGAGGAAGCTTCAAGAATTATTGGCTCCTACTGAGGAGGAAACTACATAATGGAATGAAGAATTGGATATGGCTGTAAGCTACTCAGAGATAGATTTCGGCACCCTACCAAGCAAGCGAGGAGATACAGGTATGTTCACTCTACCTTGTAATATTGGTAATAGTCAAATTAGCAATGGTTTGGCTGATACAGGAGGTAGTATTAATGTGATTTCATATACCTTAACTAATGAACTAGGATTGCTAGATTTTATGCCAACACACATGAATATTAAACTAGCTGATAAATCTACAATTATTCCTAGAGGTGTTTAGGAGGATGTGCTTTTGACTGTGGGTAGATACACTTTCTTAATAAACTTTTAAGGTAATAGATGCGCATGCTTATGTGGATTTGATTCTAGGTAGACCATTCCTAAATACTGGTAAGGCTGTTATTGATATTAGTAATGGAACTATCACTCTTAGAGTCGGTTTAGAGAGTGTGACTTTTCGATTGAGTTCTGTTGGAATCCAACATGTGGCTTATGATAATATGTGTTCCTTTGATTAAACTGTGACCTCTATTTCTACTATTTTTTCACTAACCTAGTAGGGGATGACCCGCTAGAGAAGAATATAGTTTATGGTATGATGGATTATTGTGTAGGTATAATGCTTGATGCTGAAGTAGCTGCCATGACTATCTATATGGCCGAAGGCGAACTAGTCTTTAAACAATAGACTTTGGTGGCTCCTAATTCAAAGTTCAAGACTTCCTATGAAGAGCCACTAGAATTGGAGTTGAAGGAGCTTCCTCTTAACTTGGAGTATGCATTCTTAGAGGAAGGATCCAAACTTCCAGTCATCATCAATTCGACCCTCACTCCACCATAGAAGTCTAGTCTTGTCGCCATCCCGAAGAAGCATAAACAGGCGATTTCTTGGAAGTTGACCGATATCAAGAGGATCATCCCCACTTACTGCAAGCATCAGATTTATCTCGAATAAGGAGAGAAGCCAGTTTGCCAACCTTAGAGACGCCTTAACCCACCTTTGATGGAGGTAGTTCAAAAAAAAATCTTGAAACTTTTGGATGCAGGAATTATCTACCCCATCTCAGAAGCAAATGGGTTAGTCCAATGTATTGTGTACCGAAGAAAGGTGGAATATTGTAGTTCCTATGTAGCTAGAGAACTCATTGCTTCTAGAACTATTAGTGGTTGGCAAGTATGCATTGATTATAGATGGTTGAATGAGGCTACAAGGAATTATCACTTTCCTCTTCCTTTTATTGATCAGATGCTTGAGCGCTTGGCATGACATGAGTATTACTGTTTCCAGGATGAGATGTTAGAATTCTTCCAGATTCCTATAGCACCGGAAGATCAGGAGAAAATAACCTTCACATGTCTGTTCGATACATTTTCCTATAACATGATTTCTTTGGTCTCTTCAATGCGCCTGCAACATTTCAGAGATGCATGATGGCCATCTTTGAAGATCTAATCGGAAAGATCATGGAGGTATTGATGGATGATTTTTATGTGTATGGAGATTCTTTTGCATAGGGCTTGAAGCATGTGAAGAGACAAATCTAGCTCTTAGCTGGGAGAAGAGCTATTTCATGGCGAGAGAGGGAATTATGATTGGGAACAAGATTTCAAAGAAAGGAGTTACAGTTGATCCCGCCAAGATTGATACCATAGCTCAACTTCCTCCTCCTACATCAGTAAAGTCAATTAGAAGTTTTCTGGGACATGCAGGGTTCTATAGGAGGTTCATCAAAGATTTAATTTCATGAAGATTGCACTACCAATGACTCACCTGCTTGAGAAGTATTTTCCCTTCCAGTTTGATGGTACATGTCACTGAGCCTTTATGACTCTCAAGTTTAAACTCACCGCCGCTCCCATCCTTATCACACCACAATGGGACCTACTATTCAAGCTTATGTGTGATGCGCGTGATTTTGCAGTCGGGGCAGTCTTGGGACAAAGAGTTGAGAGGCGCTTCAGACCGATATATAACACCAGATAAACTCTAAATGAAGCTCAATGAAATTACACCACTACAGAGAAAACGTTGTTGGCTATCGTGTATGGTTTTGACAAATTCAGATCATATCTTTTGCTATCTCATGTGATTGTTTTTAAATACCATGCAGCTATTCGATACCTCATAAGCAAACCAGATGCAAAACCAAGACTGATCCGTTGGGTGCTTTTGCTTCAGGAATTTGATATTGAAAATCAGGGTAAGAAGGGCTCAAATAATGTTACTATTGATCATCTATCTTACCTAGAGAGGCCCGCAGCTCAACGAGAGACTTCTACCAAAATTTTATCTGGAAACGTATCCTGAAGAACACCTCTACGCCATCATGATCTTCGAAGCGGAAGGACCTTGGTTTGCTAACTTCGCCAACTACCATGCTAGTGGGAAGATTGGGAACGACCTCCCTCAACATGAGTGAAGGAAGTTTCTGTATGACATGAAGAAGTATTATTGGGAGGATTTACATCTCTTCTAAGTCGGCTCCAACAACATCAGTCGCCGATGTGTCACCCTAAGCGAAGCTCACGACATCATGACTCACTGTCATTTGGGACTGACTGTTGGACATAATGGCACAACTAGAACAGCTCGAAAATTCTCACTGCCGGTTTCTTTTGGCCTACCATATTTCAAGACTGCCAGGATTTCATCAACGTGTGCGATCAATGCCAAAGAGGAGGTAAGCTCTCTAAATGTGATGAAATGCCTCAAATTGTTAATGTGCCTATAGATATTTTTTATGTATGGGGTATTGATTTCATGGGACTTTTCCTTACTTCTTATAAGAACAAGTATATCCTAGTAGTTGTGGATTATGTGTCAAAGTGGGAAGAAGCTCAAGCTCTCCCCACTAACGATGCTAGGTTAGTTGGAAAGTTCTTGAAAAGCTATTTTCTACATTTGAGACACGTAGAATTGTTATAAGTGACTAATGAATTCCTTTTCGTGGTCAGTTTGATAAGGTGTGTGCTAAGTATGGAGTCACCCATGGTGTTGGCACGGCTTACCACCCTCAAACAGGTGGTCAAGTATAGGTCATAAATTGGGAGTTGAAACAGATCTTAGAAAAGGCAATCTTGCACTGTGATTGGTCCATTAGACTAGATAACACCTTGTGGGCATATAGAACTATTTAATAAACTCCTATTGGCACTTCCCCTTACATGCTGGTGTATGGGAAAGCTTGTCTTTTGTCTGTAGAGCTCGAACACCATGCTTGATGGGCTTGAGAACACTTAAGTTGGATCCTAGTGTTGCTAGAGAGGAAAGAAAAATGCAGGTACCACAATTGGACGAATGGCAAAAACGAGCTTATGACAGCTCTAAGTTGTACAAGGAATTAACCAAGTGGATCCATGGTTCAAAGCTGAAAGGTGTCAAGGAATTCAAGGTTAGCGATTAAGTGCGTCTATACAATTCACGCCTTTATCTCTTCCTCGGGAAGCTGAGCACCCGCTAGTCTGAACCGTTTACAATCACACAACTTTTCCCTCATGTAGCTATGGAAATCGCTCGCACTAATGAGGAAGCTTTTAAGGTGAACGGGGATCGTTTGAAGTTGTATGTTACTGGAAAATAACTTGGAGTTGTTGAAAAAATCAAACTCAATCCTCCAGAGATCAAGGTAGCCAAACCGTAGAGTTCGGGTGTCAAGCTCACAACGAAAAATGAGCGCTTCTCGGGAGGCAACCAGAGTTTTGAGTCTTTTCTCTTCTTTAATTTTTCAATTTTTGAGCCTGTGGTGAGTCTAGTGTCGAGTCAATAGAGTCTGGATGTTGAACAACATTTTGGTACGTTCGGGTTCGGTCTTAGTTTATTTGTATGATTCCAAGAGTTGCTGGAAAGAAGAAATTGAATTGGTTGCAGAACACAAAACACACCGTAATCTGTAGGAACACGCTATCCTGAAGAACAAGGTGTGTTCCTAAAAGAACACGGGCGTGTCCTTTTAAAGGTTGCTTTCAAACAAAAGTTACGGAGAAAAGAACATGGGCGTGTCCTTTAAGAACAGATCGTTTCCTTTGGAACACGCCATGTACCTAGAAGGACACGGGTGTGTCCTTTTAAAATTGGCTCTCACACGAAACAGACAGAGAAAAGAACACGGGCGTGTCCTATTGAGGAAATTCTATGTCCTCTTTCCAGTTACACATTTTCTTTCCCTCCTTTCTTCTTTTTCTTCGATTCCTTCCAATTTCTTCTCCTTCCTTTCCACAAGTCCGATGACAACACAAACCCTCCACTTTCCCTCCACCACCCACATTAAAATATCCACACCACTCGACCTCCACTTCCCCTCCACCACCCATAAACACTCCTCTCCTTCCTCTCCACCACCCATATACACTCCTCTCCTTCCTCTCAACCTCCTCTTCCTTCTTTTCAATCCACATTTTTCGTAGTGTTTCTTTGCTCACCCACATTCTTCCTTACACCACTATCTTCCCCCTCCATTAACAACATCCTTCTTCCGCTTCGCCTATTTTCCCCGCTCTTTTCCCTTGCCTCCCTTGCTTCATGGACATGGTTATTCCTTAACCCACAATCTTTTATCTCATTGCTCTCCTCTCTAGCTGACCTAGGGATGTTCCATGCATTTGGCGTGTAACTCAGGCTTGGTCGTCAAGTTGCTCCTTTAAAGATGTAAATGAAGAAATCTGAATATTCATAGCATGTATGACATTTTCAAACCACATCGACCTCTCCCCAACCTGTAAAAAACACATATAGTAAATGACACAAATGTATTACTAAAAACATATTAGAAACATACACACGCTTATCAATTAAATATTTACCTCTCAGCGCTCAGATGCTCAATCGCCAGCCTTTTAAATGGAAAACTTGAAAAAGCATACCCAAACCATCAAACACTTCCTCGCTTCCTCCTCCCCCCATCACTGATCTTCTGCTTCCTTTACTATTTACCTTAACTCTTGTGGGTTTTTCAACTAGTACGCTTTTCCTTGCTACACCACTTGTTGAGGGTAGACTTTTCTTTGTTGGATATGTCAACAGAGTAAATTTCCTTACTCCAATAGTTGACAGTAGACCTTCCTTGGCTTGACGTGTTACAAGCTCTTTTTGAGGCTCTTTTGACCTCCCAATACGCAACTCTTTGCTAAAAAGTCATACATCTTCATCGTCATCTCTGCTACACAAACTCTAGTCGGTGATGAAACCATTTTCAAAACCACCAATTTGATCAAACGTTTGCAAATGGCGATTAAGTACGATGTTTGTCCAGTAACGAACATTAGGCCTTTCTAGGGACACGTTTGTCATCAAAACTCCAACACAGTCTAATAGAAAACCCAAAACGAACGAATATTAGGTCTTTCTCTAGCTGACAAAACGAATGAACATTTATCAGATAACCTTAAAAAACCCAAAACCAGTAACGAAGGTGTAACATAACGTTCGTCATCATGATTTCAAACTAAAAAATAATTAATACTAGTCTCATTAGAATCGTATGCTAATAACTGAGATTTTAGTGCAAAAATTAGTAAGATTACATTCAAGATAAAATACTTAGGTGAATTTAGTTGTTAATAGAATAATTGCATTAGTTTAATAATTTATCTCTATCCCCAATGTAGCCCAGATGCCAAAAAATCAGAAAAATCCTTAAAATCTGTGGAAGAGTACAAGTCAAATCATCATAAAAACGCTTAGAACAAATTCCCCCACATACCAAAAGTACCCTTGAGAGATATAAACATAGGAACGTATTCTTTTATACTCTGTAGTCCCTACTAAATTACGTGTCCCAATGTAATTGACTTCAGCTCGATTTCAGCCTATATTCCCTTCCGCCGCTGAATTTTTGCGCCTAAATATGACAATGGGAGATTTATTTTCAGTGAAAATACTAATGGGATGTTTTCTTCCAATTCACTATTGTGCAAAATAGCGCTTTTGTCTCCATAACTTCTCTTTCATACCAATATGGTTGGATTCATTCAACAGCTTTAGTGGGCTTCAAAGCCTCACTTTTGCCCCTGATATATAACCTAGAAAAACCTATATTTTTTGTTAAAATTTTATTCATAGGGAGTTTGATCTTTATTTACAAAAATGGAGCATATTTTATAAGTCCATATTATCAGCAAATAAAAGCAATGTTTTTTAACAATAAATAAATCCCATTCGTCCATTTCAGATATTGATTTTAACGGTTCTCAATCTAAACATGGATACATAAGAATTACAATTCAAGACTTTCAACAAATTAAAACGTACATAACTTTCCCTACTAACTATGTCAAGTTATTGTTTGAATCAAAGTGAATATTTATAACCCGGGAGGAGCATACGCACCTCAACAGAGCCTGGTCCAAATTACATCCTTGTGGGAGCAGTGAGTAAATGAAAGGCTGGGAAAGTGGTGAAGAAACAAAGAGTGGAGTTGTATCTACTATCATAGTTCTCTGTAGTTGCCACAATGGTCGGCATTGTCATTCCCAGTCACATGCTTAATACTCATAATTGAGTACAAAAATCAAGCATATAACTATGACCATAACCCTAAACCGAGTACATAAATCAAATACAAAAAACCTAACACTAAAAATCAAGCACAAGCAAATCGAGTACAACCCACAACAACAATAAAAAGCAAGTACAAAACTTAAGTACATAACTATAACTCAAAACCGATTACAAAAACCAAGTATAATAAGCCTAATACTAAAAATCAAGTATAATCAAAATGAGTACACAAACGACAACAAAAAATCAAGTACATAAACTTAAACTGAGTACAAAAATTAAGTACATAACTGTAACTACGTAACATTAAACCAAGTACAACAACCAAATACAACAAACATAACACTAAATATCAAGTATAATCTAAGCAAAACAAGCACAAAACCACAACAACAACAAAATCAAGTACAAAACTTATGTACATAACGATAACCCAATACCGAGTACAACAAACCTAACACTAAAAATCAAGTATAAGCAAACCGAGTACACAAATCACAATAAAAATCAAGTACATGACTTTAACCCTGAACCAAGTACATTATTGTAACTGTAACACTAAACCGAGTGCATAAACCAAGTACAACAAACCTAACAATAAAAACCAAATATAAGAAAAATGAGTATAACTCACACCAACAACAAAATCAAGTACATAACTATAACCCAAAACCAAGTACAAAAACCAAGTACAACAAACCGAACATTGCAAATCAAGTACGTACAAGCAAAACGAATTTACATCCTACAACAGCTCTACCACCTCCAGAAAGATGACAAAAAAATAAGGGCGGCGGCAGTGGCAGGGATGGTTACGTTTATGGCTCCGTCAACTTGGGCGGGTCGAGTCGAGTCGGGGGAACTCCAGGGGTTTTAGGTTGATTGATCTACACAAGGACGTCGAAGAAGAGAAGATCGCTTTCAGTTAGCCCGCCTAGCTCACCATCATCGCCGTTGAAACCATCCACGATTGGGTTCCCCTCTACGTCGATGCCTTCAAAAAATTAGACAAAATTCCGCTTCTTTCTTTTTCTCTAATCTAATTTTTTTCCATATATATTTTGTTTTCTAATCCAAAAATTCCATTATTCTCCCATCCAATTGATTGATCATATAAAATGTACAGTTCATAAATATGTAGGTCAAGTATGTACACAATGTGTTTAGAACAAAGACAGTTAGTGGAGTGGATTGACCTAGAAAGGTCCAGATCTTAAATGAAGGAGAATAGAAAACTAAATTGACAAAAATACCCTCAAATTAAAGAGCCTTCTCGCTCTTCAGATGCTGCACTTAACTTGGACGGTAAGGATCTAATCCTTGTTGACGCCAAACACATCAAAATCATATACCGCTGACCCGGACTCATATATTATAACCAACCGTTTATTACTTTTTGCGAACACCACGAAGGAATTATTATTGCTATGCTTGATTAAAAAAAATAAAACATCAGCAACGTAGTTTACAGAAAACCCGGATCCGCAACCCCACGACGCCGCTCCGATAGTCCGGCCCGGCAGCTTGTTCGTCCGTGTCCTCTCTCTCTCTCTCGCTCTCGCTCTCTCTCATCATCTCTGCAAAATTTCTTCAAGGTTTTGTTTCCAGAGTCGAAGATTATCATCTGATTGAGAAAGAAAATACAGGAATTCAAATGAGCATCGTACCAAAAGAGACAATCGAAGTCCTAGCACAGAGCACCGGAATCAGCAATTTGTCTTCCGATGCCGCTCTCGCCCTCGCTCCCGACGTCGAGTATCGCCTCCGGGAAATAATCCAAGAATCTATCAAATCCATGCGCCATTCCCGCCGCACTACCCTCACAACTGACGACGTCGACGCCGCTCTCAGCCTCAGAAATCTCGAGGTCCACCATCTTAGCTTTCATTCCAGTTCCTGATTCACTCGCATTCTTTTTTTGTGCTTTTTCTAAGAATTGTCTTCCGTTGGGCAGCCAGTGTACGGATTTGCATCGGGAGGGCCTTTGCGGTTCAAGCAAGCTATTGGTCACAAGGATTTGTTCTACATTGACGACACAGATGTCGACTTTAAGGATGTAAGCCTGAGTTTTAAATAGATTGTAAATCCTTTGTTTGATTGGAATTGTGGGAGCTTGCCTTATTTCTTTTTTGCTTCTGGATTGGTAGGTAATTGAAGCACCATTACCTAAAGCGCCACTTGATTCGTCAGTTGTTTGTCACTGGCTAGCTATAGAAGGGGTGCAGCCTGCTATCCCTGAAAATGCACCTTTGAGAGGTCAGTGAATTGTTCCTTATCGTTTTGTTGTGAGACTGGGGTTGAATCGCTGAGTACCTTGAAGGTTGATTTTGTGTTTGCTGTGTGATATGCAAACTGGACGTATTTTCAGGAGTTAATATTAATTGGTCATGCTTTATCTACAGTTATTGCTCCTCCTTCTGATGCCAAACTCTCTGAACCAAAAGATCAACTTCCCGTGGATATCAAGTTGCCGGTTAAACATGTATTGTCAAGGGAGTTACAGGTTTGTTGCACATGCAAAATAGTTCGATGTTGTTTCTGCTATAATGTGCAGTTTAATGTCTACTAATTTACTGTTGTCACATTTGCAGCTATACTATGAAAAAATCAAAGAACTTGCTTTGAGAAGGTCTGTTACTCCCCTCTTTCAAGAAGCATTAGTGAGCCTGGCTACTGACTCAGGGCTTCATCCGCTGGTTCCTTATTTCACTTACTTCATAACTGATGAGGTGATAATCCTTGTTAAAGTACTATGTTTTAGTAGTGGATATAGTCTTACCCATATATTAATTCATGTTTCTTCATATTATAGGTCTCCCGTGGCTTGCATAACTTCTCCCTTCTTTTTGCTCTGATGCGCGTTGTTTGGAGTCTTCTGCAGAATCCCCACATACACATTGAGCCATACGTAAGCTTAGCATATGTTTATGATTGATTTACTGTTGTTGTGCATTCTTAATTTTTGCACCACGAAGGTCCTTAACAACATTAGAGTCCTAAATTTTGTGAAGGCATTGAATTTCTTGCCAGCTACACCAATTGATGCCATCTGTTGTGACATGCCTGGTTGCAAGACGGTTGGGGAATAGAGTAGCTGACAACCACTGGGAACTAAGGGACTACGCGGCTAACCTAGTTGCCTTGATTTGCAAAAGGTAGGATATTTGGCTTCATCTGTTTTGGGGGCGATGCAAGAGCCTTTGTCATAGTGAAGGCTCCTCATAATCTAATGGTGGTTTTTAGCAATCTGCTTCATATATTATCTTCTGTAATGTAGTTGACAAATTTGGTTGCAGGTTTGGGCATGTTTACCACTACCTACAGACGAGGCTAACGAAAACCTTGCTGAATGCACTTCTGGACCCAAAGAAGTCATTGACCCAGCATTATGGAGCAATTCAAGGATTGACGGCATTAGGCCCCAATGTGGTAGAGTATACTCTTGACTTTCAACAGTTAAAAGATTTTTCGCACATGCTCTACTTACAAAAAGCTTATTGGCTTTTCAGACACTAGCAGTTTACTTTCCCTTTTTGAGATGCTAATGATTTATTTACTTGACGAGCAGGTTCGCCTACTTCTACTACCAAACCTCGAGCCATACCTGCGGCTTCTAGAACCAGAGATGCTTCTTGAGAAGCAGAAGAACGAAATGAAGAGGCACGAGGCTTGGCGTATTTATGGGGCATTATTGGTGAGTTCCCACTATACTAAGATAAAGCAGAGTGTACTTGTTGTTATCAGTAGAAGCCTTGAATAACATCATTTAAACCTTTGCAGTGTGCTTCCGGTCAATCTGCATACGAACGATTGAAATTGTTTCCACCTTTGCCGTCACCTCCATCAAACGCAGTATGGAGGACCAACCACAAGGTGTTTGCAGGAAAACCTAGTAAGTGTAGAGACGCATCCTCCTTTAGCGCCTTACAAGATTGCAGATTTATGACAACCATTTCTCTTGTGTGAAATTTTCAAGTTGAAGAGCTCTCTAATTTCTCTTATTATTGTGAACAACCAAGATAACAAACGCAAAGGAACTGTAGAACTGTCGGGTCAGCCCATGGTGAAGAAGATAGCAACTGATGGCCCTATTGATACATCATCATCTGGTTCCTCGCCGCCCTCTCAAATGCAAATTGTTGCAGCAGGTGAACCTCAAAACGATTGTAATGCTGGGCCATCAACCTCGGTCCCAGAATCAAGTAATGGCGGCGGGTCGAGCCAGAAAGTCGGGAGGACTAGTAAGAGAGATCAGCAAGTTGTAAAGAAGTCTGCCATTTTGGATCTAGTTTGGAAGGATGACCTGAATTGTGGACAACTTCTGGTCTCGTTGTTCGACCTGTTCGGTGAAGGCAGCCTATCCTTCATTCCAGCCCCTGAGATGTCGTTATTCTTGTGAGCTTTTTTTTGGTATATTGAGTTGGTAGGGGGCTGGCTACTTATTAATGATTTCAGGAGGAGCCTTAAATACTACTCTCAATCATGGTCTTACTGTGAAATTGCATTAAGGCTTCGTAGTGGTGCTCTCTCTACTTGCCAACTTGACCTGTCTGTAAAACCCAGACTTGAAATTGCAGGTTCTTCGCATAGATGATTAGTTTAGTTAGTGGGGCTTTTTCAATTATTCAGTGTTGCTGATTACAAACCAAATAAAACATTTTGAAACAGGTATGCTGGAACTTAGAAAAGATTGAATTGCAAGGATCCCATTACCCCTAGGCATGCAGCAGTCACCAATTAATAGATTTGTAGTAAATGATGTAATTAATGTATATTTGACATGAACACTCAGAGTCAGAGCAAATGGAGTCATCAATGGCATAGTCATGGCTGTTTTGGTGTGGGTGAGACTGCTCTTTTGTTTGAGTGTATGCCTCCTAAAGCTTCTGAATTAATTCCTTCAGACATATCCTTTTGCAGGAAGCGCCAACGCAGCCTTCCTTGCCGCAAAACAATAATATATTTAATTGAAACTAAGTCTGATATATCCCAGTTTAATTCAGTACTTCATCTAGCTAGCTCACCAAATCAAACTTTCCCTTGAGTAATATCCATACTTCTTAGCCATGCAAAAATGTTGCCACCTTGTTCATCTCTTCGTCCGCCACATCATCGACAAGAACAAAACATTGGATATATCGATGTACACTAACTAGGTAAGAGTCGCCTTCTCGCATTTGAGTATAAATATCGGGGTTTTCCAATTTCCAAATGTACATCACAACCCAACAACGACGTATGTACGTGATGGGTTCCACCAGGAAGAGTTCAGTTTTATTGGGTCTTCTTCTTCTTTTTGCTGCAGCTCTCCTCGCCATCTCCTCCGTCGCAGAACACCAGCCATGTAATCATCATCATCATCATCATACATATACACACTTTTTAACAATTTCTTACACTATCATATATGGTTAGGTTACTGTATGTAATTAATATTATGTTTTCGAGGTAATTAAATAAATATAAATATATATGGAATATGGGACGAAAGTGTTTAATCAAAATTAATTGATGTTGCATATATGGTTGTAGCGGTGGAAGAAGTAAGGGAATCGAAGTTATACTGCGGGCACTACGGATGTTGCGGGTGGGGATACGGAGGATGTGCTAAGTGTTGTAGAACTCTTGATGAGGCCAAAGCCTTCGTGGAAGACAAACACAGTGGGTGGGGCGGAGGCGGTGGTCATGGACGTGGTTGGGGAGGCGGTGGCGGTCATGGACGTGGATGGGGTGGCGGTGGTGGACGTGGTGGCGGAGGTTGCTGCGGTAAGGAGGAGGAGCAGCAACAAGATGTTGACCAGACAGGTATTGTATTTTGTTTTTTAAAATTATCAGTTTTAATTTTTATGTTGATACTAAATATGTTGTAGTTGAGTAGTTATATTAATGTTGATTTTATTGTTTGAAATTTTAAATTTGAATTGTGGAATGTATAATTATTTCAGTATTTTTATGATTACATCATCATTTTAATTTCGAGTTGATGATTTTGGCAGTTTTAAAAAAAAAACATTTATCTACTGTGGCATTACTAAATGTGATGTACATTGATTTTTTTCGTATGAAAAAAATTGAATCTTTTGTTGAACTCTTTGCATTGAGAAATTATTTGCCCGTAGAATAGTTTGTACCACTGATCTCATATAAAACTGACGGTCTTGATTTGTCTTCTTTTGGATGTGTATTGTATTTAAATATGTAGTGAACAATAAGCTGGAAGATTCAAAGCCTTTAGAGGAACAAAAGCAAAAGCAAGGCGGACCACCTGGTGGAGGCGGCGGACAGAGTGGTGGACATGGTGGCGGTCAAAGTGGTGGACGAGGTGGAGGAGGACATAGTGGTGGACGAGGTGGAGGAGGACAGAGTGGTAGACGCGGTGGCGGTCGAAGCGGTGGACGTGGTGGCGGAGGAGGAGGAGGACAAAGTGGTGGGAGCGGTGGTGGTAGTGGAGGTGGATCTTAAAAAGGATTGGCGCATGCATCATGGAAAAAGAGAAGGTAGAACAACATGCATCAAGGGGTTAGAATAATAATATATATCAAGTGTGTGTGATGTGATGTTATCAAGTAGAAACAATAAAACTTTCGAGCAAGAATAAATGTTGTGAACAAGGATAGCAATGGAAGTTGCATGTATACAGTAACATAAAATGGACATAACAAATGAGTCCTTTTCTACCCTAATGAAAATATGTATATATTTTTTAATCATCATTTTGTTTCGCCACTTATCTAAAAAGGTATGAAAAATTGATTAAATAGTAACAAAATAGTATTTATGTGGCGTGAATTAAAAGTTAATATGTGAATAATTCATTTATACGTAAATGATATTTTATCTCATGATAAGATAAATTTTTGTTAATTTTATCCCTTTTCATACGTAAATGAAGATTTCAAATGAGAATCAGATTTGGGCCAGAATTGAATTATGGATGAATTGACAAAACATAATAAATTTGTCACTTTATGCTCCCATTTCTTAGACAAAAAAATGATGCATATAAATTTGGTTATAAGTTGAGACGAGGAAATCAAAATGATATTGATCACAAAGAAAATTAGAAACAAAATCTACACCAAAATGTTACATGTATATAGTTGAACTTTATAAACAAAATTAAATTTACAGAGAGATAATATAGGGAGATTACCCTTTCTTATTTATTAGTAATTTGAACACAATATATAATTCCACTTTCATTTATATATGTCATGAGTGAGATTTTTGTTTATTATATACCAAATTAAACAAACCTGCATATAATATAAGAAATTAAATAATCTATCTTCCTGGTTGCCAGTGTTTTTCCAGTATATTCTCCCAAGTTTTGCCATCTTCATTACGATTTGACAAGTAGACACCATCATCGAGAATGACCCAGTAGGTTTTCTTGTCGTACTCTCTGTAATGAGCCATATTTGAATAAGCGTCAAACGCAGCATGACGATCGTTGGAGGGTGCCACATAGCACCAGAAGAGCGTGGCCTTGATGAGCTCCGGTTTGAAACGGAATTCGTAGGGGATGTCTCCGGTAATGTTATGAATACCAAGATCATTATCCCTTGATTTACAGTGTACCAGCACCACTGAATTTGGGTCGCTCATTTGGTTTGAGATGTAGACATGATGATATGGCCAGAGGCTAATCCCTGCTGTCGACGGCCCTATTAGTAATAACAATATCGCTGTTGTAGATACGAGGAGGATGGATAGATTCATATTATTCTTAGTTTCCATAACTCAATTCAAAAGATCAATCAGTGTTATTATATTTGTTGAGGTTATATTCATAGTATAAATATGTCCTACCCTTAATTCCCTACCAGCCTACCCGGCCCTATTTTAAGGAAGTAACTCTCTACCACCTGAAGCATGCACGTTTGGTGGAGTACTATTCCATGGTAGAACGAGTCTTTTTCCTAACACTATTTATTAGAATCACCAGAAAAATATTATTTATATATTTGGAGAAACAACTTATTCCACAACCACATGCATTACACATATTATTCTCATTACACCGATCACCGATCACCGGTCCATTGGTCGATTTATATTTTTTATAACCTATTTAATAAGATATTTTATTTTTTAATTAACGTTGTCTAAATTTTAAGGATGATAATGGGTGGATATAAGTAAAGGTTTGGTATATCCATAACTTACCTGTTTAGTCGACGAGTTTTACCTATACCCATCCATTTGTTTAAACGAACAAAACATAACAATCATGCCGTTCGTAATTGAGTTCCAGGTTTATCTGTTTAGTCGGGTAATTTTCGAGTATTAAACTAAAGAATAATGGTTGGAAACATTGCCAATTTTCTTAAAATCTTACAATACTGAACTGCAAATGATATTAAATAACCAAAAACCGTTGAAATCATACTGCATATTCAATTACACAATAACAATAGTACAAAAACAACCAAAGAGTGGCTACCAATTTTTGGACTATCATTGCGAAACCTATCGACTTTGAATGATTAATAAATAACTTATAATATTTGAATAATCTTATATTAGTTACAAATGATTTAAATAGAAGGTAGTCTTACAAATAATAAGAGGAAGATATACAAAGTAATTTATACAAAATAATTATAACCATGTAATAAAAGTTCAAAGTACGGGTAGCACTTAGATATGCCATGTAATTTAATTTTTCAACAATTACAATGTATTTAGAATAAAAAATTTAAAATTTTAATGGATCTAACACTTAGAACCAATACTCTTATAAATGAAAAATTAATATAAAGAAGCATTCGATTGAACATAATTAATAATTAATTCCGATATTTTGTTATTCTTATATCAATCTATAATTTTTGAATTACAAACCTAAATGCTCAAATATATAAGCTGAATAATTATTATAAAACAATTAATATACATCATATGTGCGGTGCTTCATTATTACTTGGAAGATATACCCAAGTGAATCACGGACGACCATTCCCACTCCGAAGCTAGTAACAGTAGTGGCAATTTCCACATTACATTTGACAAACCCATGGCAAGGTGGGTACTATTTTGCGCAAGGCACAACACATGCTGGCGTAGGTCTTGTACTTGACGTAGTGGCCTGTTGCCAATCCTTTAGCTCCTCGAGACTTCGTTTGACTACTGTTTCTGGTATATTTGCTGTATGTGCAAAGATGCGGTCGTTTCGCTCTCTCCACACTCCCAAAGAATGGCCAACATTTTCTAAATTCGAAACTCCGCTCTGGAGCGCACCACACTGAAAGCCCACTCCCGGAAGCTCTCTCCAAAACTGACAAGCTGCTCGCCCACGTATCCAAGCCATTGCTTCTCTAGCATTCCTGTCCCAATGGACAAAGGAAGAAAAGATGCTCCACTGTCTCTCCAAAGTGTCCATAACAACCGCAATTGTCAACAAGGTCTACTCCCCATCACCATAACGCACTTAGTGTAGCCACCGCTTCTTTGACTAACCGCCACACCAAATGTTTTGTTTTTTGTTGCACTAGAAAATTCCACAACTGGTTCCATGGTCCCTCCTCTCGCAAAAAATGGGTTGGAGTAGGCGCATCCATGGCCACTCTATAAACTGTCTTCACTGAATAAACTCCCCTCCGTTCGTGCTTCTAAATCTGCACATCACTACTGTCGATCTTCGGCAGGAACATTTTTTGGATCAGCTGTAAATCATGAGGAAAAAAAGAGCATGAAGCAAGTCTTCGTCCCACACCCCAAGGCGAGGGATACATAAATCATTTATCGTCAATGCATCAAGTTACAAGTTTAGTTCTATCATTACATCAAGTTGCATGCTAGGTACTGTTTCCAAGAAACAATTATCATCACCTCTTGGACATGGCTCCCTCCAAACATTGATAGCACGACCATCTATTTCGCGATACATAGCTTGGTCGGTAGCCTAACCTAGCGGATAAAAAATCCCCATGGGAAAGTATTTGGCTTTGAACACTCTAGACACCAAAGCATCGAGATCGAACATGAATTTCCATCCCTTCTTGCCCGACATGGCGAGATTAAAGCGATGGAGATCACGAAAAACCATGATGCCACAAAATTCCTTACGCACACACAACTTCTCCTAACGCATCCATGGAACCCCCCACCCCCACCATGTTCGAACCCCACTAGAAACTATTAAACATACACTCAAACTCCTTCGCCATAGAAGGAGGAATCAAAGATAGTCCCATGCCATAAACAGGGACCGCTTGCTCCACCGTCTTGATGAGAATCGCCCTCCCACTCGTATCCTTAAACGGTCTTCGCCATCCCTGTATTTTTTCCCACATTTTCTCTTTAAGAAAATTCAACGTCGCCTACTTCTTCCTACCAATTAAAGCTGGAAGACCAGGATACCGGCCAATGTCCAAATTATTATGGACCCCCAGGATGGCCAAGACCACTTGCTTAAGTAAAGGGTCGGTTTTCCGCGTGAAAAACATTCATGACTTTCCAAAGTTGATGAGTTGCCCTGAGGCTGCGGCATACACATCAAACAACCGCCTGAATTCTTTTGCTTCCCGGATCCCTACTGTTACACCCTGAACCTGGTGGGGGGAAATTGTTGCTGAATTTTCCTAAAATACCCTAAGAAATCCATGAGTAATTACTTACAATACTACTACAATTAATAATATTATTAAATAAGTATGAGTATGTGATGTGACCATTATCATTTCATATTTTAATAGCTTGTTAATTCCATATTATTATGGTGGAGCAGTAACTACTAGGACCATTTGACTTGTGAACGTCTAGCTATCAATTTGATAGGAATAAATAGCTAGCTGGTCAGAATTTAAGCGGGTGGGCGGGTCTGAATCACAAGCTGAGCCATAGCTCAGTGGTTAGGGACTTAATCCACAAACTCAGAGGTTGGGGGTTTGATCCCCGCCTCTGGGAATTCTTTCTTTTTTTCTAAAATCTAAGGACAACGACAGCGTTTGCTTTGGTTTCAAAATATGTTCACGCCTGGACGAAACAGTGATGTTTCAACCGTCTTTCGCGTGAGAAAAAAACGGCGAACTCCGACGGCGAGACTAGGACGACTTCTGCGTTTGGTTCTCACCAAACTTGTACCTTGACCTCCTAGAGTGTTGGAGCTTGTCAAGATTCAATCGCTGATGACGAAAGATAAACTATGTTTCAAGCATCGGACAACAACATCTAAGAGTAAGGGATCCTTCGATTTTCTTTCCCCATTCGAGCTAAGTTGTTTATGATATGTGTTGGAAACCAAATTCCCGCTTTAAACGATATTTTTAGATCATTGGATGTCTCACTTTGATCATATTCTGGGTGTTTCATGGATATTTTGTTATCCTTGGCCGCTTGGGGCCATACCACATGATATTGTTTTCCATATTTTTGGTGCGTTTCAGGTGTCATACGACATCAAGGGATAACCCAAAGCGCGTTCCAGAAGTTGGAAGAGTCAATAAGATGAAGAATGCTAACAGAGGGCTAACACACGTGGTGTAATATCAATACAAGCCATTGAAGAGTGTTGTTTTATAACACACACCCGTGTGTTGTCAATACACGTCGTATTGACAATACACATCGTATGTTATCTTCATAGGCTCTTTTTTCAGCCCAATCCTTTTCAGATTTTGAAGACATCATATAAATACCCAGAAGCCCCTATTGACGAGATACACTTTATGCCAAACATGTTTTCGAGCTTTTAGAGAAAGAGAGTTCAAGATATCGATTGAAGTAAGGGTTCATCAACTATTAGAGACGGACCGAAGATCGACGATAAGACGGAGATTTCTCGACGAAAGATGTTTTCTTCCCGGGTTATTTTCCTTTCTTCTACCTTTCTTGTTTCCCCGAATCATGACTAGCTAAACTCTTTGTGTTGTTTGGATTAGACGAAGCTTTAGCTTAGTTTTGTATGGATGATGGGGTTTTAACCCTTTGATTTGTTATCGAGGTTATTCAGATTCTTATGTGTTCTTCCTAAACCTAATTTATGATTCAGTTTCGTTTGATGGCATTAATTGAGTCATTGTCATTGATATGTGGGTTCGAGAGGAACATAGATTAATAGGTCACATAGGAAGAATTTTAGATTATCGGTTAGCTCGAGAGAGGAGCGAATTAGTTAGGTTTTTTGCATCATTTATCATTGTGGCATTTCATCAAACACTTTTAGTGCGTTTTTGTTGTGTGTAGATTAGCTCGAGAGAGGAGTCTATGATTGATCAGGATAGATCCATAGAGGCGCGGAATGATCTAAGACTATCGTAGGAAATCACCAAGCCATTATAACCTAAAGAATTAAGATATCATATCGTTCATTCGCGCATTGCTACCTTTAGTGGATTCGAATCCGAACAACCTTCATTCCCATATTTGAAACTCAATCTCTTGTATATGCTTTCTTTGATTTGCATTCTTAGTTGATAATTGGTTATAAGAACAATCAAATAAATAATCATTCACTGTTACTTGGTTTAGTTAGCATAATCAATTTGAATAATAGCATTTAAAGATCCTAGGGAAATACAGTTCCATTAGAGCAATCTAGTGGGTATTTGATAGCGGGGTAAAATCCACTCGTGACATCTAGTGGGTATTTGATACTGAGAAATCTAGTGCTTGTGAAAAGTGAAGAAACAAATCTAGCTCATAGCTGGTAGAAGAGCTACTTCATGGTGAGAGAGGGAATTGTGCTTGGGCACAAGATTTCAAAGATAGGAGTTGCAGGTGATCCAACAAAGATTGATACCAAAGCTCAACTTCCTCCTACATGAGTGAAGTCTGTTAGAAGTCTTCTGAGAAATGCATGATTCTATAAGAGTTTCATTAAAGATTTCTTGAAGATACACTACCAATGACTCGCCTGGTTGAGAAGGATGTTCCCTTCCAGTTTGATGGTACATGTTGCCAAGCGTTTGTGATTATCACGTTTAAACTCACCACCGCTCCCATCCTTATCACACCACAATGGGACCTCCCATTCAAGCTTATGTGCGATGCGCATCATTTTGCAGTCGGGGCAGTCTTGGGACAGAGAGTTGAGACGCGCTTCAGATAGATCATATCTTTTGCTATCTCATGTAATTGTTTTCACAGATCATGCAACTATTTAATACCTCATAAGCAAACCAGATGCGAAACATATACTGATCTATTGGTTACTTCTGCTTCAAGAGTTTGATATTGAAATCAGGGATAAGAAGTGCTCAGAGAATGTTGCTGTTGATCATCTATCTCGCCTAGAAGGGCCCGCAGCTCGACGAGAGACTTCTTCCAAAAGTCGAGAAATGTTTCCTGCAGAACACCTATATGCCATCATGATCGTCGAAGCTGAAGGGTCTTGATTTTTTGACTTCGCCAACTACCACTCTAGTGGGAAGATTAGAAACGACTTAATCGACATGAGCGAAGGAAGTTTCTTTATAACATCAAGAAGTATTATTAGAAATATCAACATATCTTCAGAGTCGGATCTGACATTATCATTCGCCGATGTGTCACCCTCAGCGAAGCTCACAACATCATGACTCACTGTCATCTGGGACCGACAGGTGGACATCATTGCGCAACCAGAACAGCTCGAAAAATTCTCATTGCCAGTTTCTTTTTGCCTACCATATTTAGATACTGTCAGGATTTCATCAAAGCATGCGATCAATGCTAAATAGCAGGTATGCTCTCTAAACGTGATGAAATGCCTCAAACTGTGAATGTGCCTGTAGAGATTTTTGATACATGGGGGATTGATTTCATGGGACCTTTCCCTACTTCTTATAAGAACAAGTATATCCTAGTAGTTGTGAACTATGTGTCAAAGTTGGCAGAAGCTCAAGCTCTCCCCACTAATAATGCTAGGGTAGTTGGAATGTTCTTGAAGAAGCTGTTTTCTAGATTTGGTAGACCTAGAACGATTATAAGTGACTAATGAACTCATTTATGTGGTCAATTTGACAAGGTGTGTGCTAAGTATGGAGTTACCCATAAGATTGGTATGGCTTACCACCCTTAGATGACTGGTCAAGTTGAGGTGAAAAATAGGGAGTTGAAATAGATCTTAGAAATGGCGATCTCGCGCATTGATGGGTCCATTAGAGTAGATGATGCGTTGTGGGCATATAGAAATGCTTTTAAAACTCCTATTTGCACTTCCCCTTACATACTGGTGTATGGGAAAGCCTTTCATTTGCATGTAGAGTTTGAACATCGTGCTTGGTGGGATTTGAGAACACTTAACTTAGATCCTAGTGTTGTAGGAGAGGAAAGAAAAATGTAGGTACTACAATTAGAGGAATGCCGAGAACGAGCTTATGAGAGTTTTAAGCTATACAAGGAACGAACCAAACAGATCCACAATTCAAAGATGAAAGATGTCAAGGAATTCAAGGTTGGCGATCAAGTGCTTCTATATAATTCATGCCTTCATCTCTTCCTAGAGAAGCTGAGATCCTGCTGGTTTGGACCATTCACAGTCAAGCAAGTATTCCCTCATGGAGCTGTGGAAATCACTCGCCCCGATTAGGAACTTTTCAAGGTGAAAGAGCATCTTATGAAGTTGTATGTTACTGGAGAATACCTCAGAGTTGTTGAAGAAATGAAACACGATTCTCCGGAGATCGAGGCATCCAAACCATAGACTTCAGGCATTGAGCCCACGATGAAAAACGAGCACTTCTCGGGAGGCAACCCGAGTTTTGAGTAGTTTCTTTTATTTAATTTTTAGTCTCGTGGTGTGTCTAGTGTTAAGTCAATCCAGCTTGGATAATAAAATTGTGTCCCACATGTTCGAGGGTGACATTGTGTTTTTACGTGTGTGTAGGATGAAGAAACCGGCAAACAGAAGACAACACATGTCGTGTGTTACTAATACACTGGTGTGTGTTGTATCATCTGAGAACGCTGCTTCCTAACACATGGGTGTGTGTTGAAAACACATAACCTGTATTGGTTACGTACATCGCGGGTTACTAATACACGCGCGTGTGTTATTTGATCTGAAACTGCTGTCTCATAACATACGATCGTGTATTATCACTACACACCGTGTATTGGTAACACACGTAGTGTGTTACACTCAGATCAATTACAATTTGTTTTTTTATTAATTTGTTCAAATTTTCTCATCTCTACCTCCTCCTTTTTCACGCATACTCCACCCAAAAACCTCCACCACTACCATCAACTCATCCTCCATCTCCTCATCATCTCCAACACTCACCATCAAATCAAATCATTAACCCATCTTCTCTCCTCAAAAGCCACACCATCATCCACCCCACAATCTTTGGATTCATCATCTCCTCTATTAAAGAAGAAGAAGCTTCCACCATTGAAGTCCAACTCGAGCTCCATCATCAATCTCTCTTTTTCATCAGTTTCTCGGTCAAAAAAAGGTACCCACAAACCCTAATCACTCTATAAACATTACTGTCAAATACTATTACTTGAATTCAGCCAATGTGGTAGATTTGGTGAAATTGGAGATTCTCCTCAAGAACCCTAGTTGTTTCAAATTTGTGCTTTTTTGAAATTGAGTGTAGATATGTTCAATTGATATGTTAGTGAGTTGATATCTCGTATTTGGTGATGTTTGGACCCCAATTGTGCTCTTAATTGAAAATTTTTGAATATTTATTGCACCCATGAACCCTAATTTTTGAAGTTTGTGATTTTGTGCAATTGGCCTTGTCTTATTAAAATTGATGATATGTTAGGATAGTGGAACAAATTTGAACTTAATTGCTTACCCTTTGCCATGTTAATCTTTTTTAGTGACTCTCTTTGGTGATCTCCTACCTTCATGTTAGGGGTTTTTGATTAATTAGTTCTTGTAGGGTGAATTATTTTTACCGAATGAAATCTTAAGATGTTGTTATGTTGATGAGGATGCTTATCTTGCATGCCATGTACTTAGGTTCTTTCAATCCTCATTTTCTCTATTTTGAACTATTTAAGTGTGGGGTGATCTACATTGAGTTGGTTGAGCATTGTGAAGTGGTGTTGTGGTAGCGATTATGTTCATTACTATTCATGAGATATATGATTGTACTGTGTTTTTTGCCTTGCCCTTGTTGCCAATTTTTAGCTATGTTATAGCCTCTTTCTTGTAGGATGCCTCCCAGTTTATTATCCAATAAGCGACAGAGGGATGACAATGCCTCTTCTTCGGGCACTACTACACGAGCCACCGATTCTCTCTCCATGGAACTTCGGTGAACGCATGAAGGGGACATTACGGCTTGGAGGAAGAATAAGGATAAACTTGTGGTTCAACAAGGGTACCTTGACTGGCATTTTCTGACAACCAAACTGTGGACAACACAATTGGAAGCTTTTCTTGGTGGAGGGGGGATGTAATTCGGTTTTCCAAGTTAGGAAAGACGCCACTGTGTTGGCTATGAAGGACGTGATCAGTCACTTTCAAGCCCTGCCAGGACATGAAGAAGCAGGGTGTCATCAAGTTCCAACTTGGTGGCATTCGTCGGAGCTATTCTATCTATGAGTTTAGGGTAGCCCATGGTCTTTACCGGTTGGAGGACTTGGTCGAGAGTGATCAGTTGGAAATTTTCAGGGTTAGACAATGGATAAAGCTCAATCATTTTGGAGGAGTAATGGACCTTATGATTCAGCTTACAAGTCGAGTCAGTCGAAGGTGACCATGATTGAGGTACTGATTTTCTAGTTCTTGCATGTAATTTTTTGGCATACGATATGTAAGAGGGTGCAGTCCGAGAGGGTCATGGGGGCCAAGGATCTTTTCCTCTTCTACCACCTTGAGAAGGGCCATCAGATGCATATGGATCTGTTGGTTGCGTTCCTACTTAAGAACCAATAGAAAAGGGAACATGCGAAGAATGTAAAACTGTTTGGTGGGTCATATGTGACTTCTCTCATCTCGTACTTTGCTTGCCAGGATGTGTTCACCCATTTTACTAACGACATGGTATCTCAATACTCGATAGTGATAGAGTTCTGGCAGCGACACACACTTCCGACCGACATCTGGTATGAGCATTGCGACCTAATCAGAGGGGTGATGATACTGATGATGAGGATGATGCTGTTGAGGATATTGCTGAGGAGGATCCTATCGATCCTGACCTTGATGTTGAAGATATAGACAACGTGTGTGCCCAGTTGGATCAGCTCACCTTTGACATCTCCGACATATAACTTAAGGGTGCTCGTGATGATGCTTATCTGCAGTACAAGTTCGTCAAGCAGTAGTGTTACTGCGCATACACTATTCCTAGTTACCCTGCAACTGCACCATTTCAGTACCCTCCACCACCTCCAAAGCAGGATATGGACGAGTAGTAGTCACCTTTCATCTAGAACTTGTGGTTATGTTTTAGTTTGTCATTTCTGTGTCTCAATGGATTGGCAGTGGCATTTCTTCCTTTGTTTCTCTTTCGTTGTAGAACTCCATTCAAATCCAGAGGAAGTCTATAGCGCCTCATCCAGACTCTACATGTGTTCACTATTACAATCTCCAAATTAGTACCATATTTTCTGGCCCTATCTCACTTGATTGTTTGATCAATTGAGGACAATGTCCTGTTTAAGTGTTGGGTAGTTAGGGTGCTTCTAATTTGTGATCATTTGTGCTTAATTATTGTTTTTTTTTAAAAAATCCTTCTCGAGGTACTTTGTGGATGTTAGTGGAAGCATGATTAAGTATTTTCGTTCTATTTGTGGATGTCTTAGATGCTAGAATCTTTATTTCGTACCACCTACCCTTTTACCTAAAGTTAGTATACTAGAGACTTATGCATATGATACATATGGATCTTTATGTCTTAGATGCTAGAATCTTGTTCTATGTCATAATAGAGTGTATGTTGTATCCACCCTAACCGAATTCTTCTAGATTGTTACAAAGCTAAAACAGGTAGGAGGAGTCCGAATGAGGTTGCAATTTAAAAAAATGTGATGGGGGTTTGATTACAACCGAAACACGTAGGGCGACCCTAGAGGTCCACCGTCTTCCAAGCCTTTCTGAGGCTTAAGGCGTGGGCCGGAGACTGGTTACTTCCGAGTCTGACTAAAGTTGTGATTATTCTCACATTTGGAGAAAGCCACTATCTAAAAAAGCAACAAAGAAAGAAAAAGCAAAGAAAGAAAAGATTCAACGTTTTAGCATTTGAGCTTTGTTTAAAGTAAAATGTAGTGCTAGATAGTCAAGAAAGCAACGCAAAACAAGAGGGAGGTGCTAGCATAACTTGAGTGTTATTAAAATTTGAAGCACCTCCTCCCTCAGGACGAAAGAGAAATCCTGGCCAGGACGACCCATCGGTCTGTTACTTCTGCTGACAATTTAAAGGTTTAAGTATTTGGGAGGATATGTATACACTCTGGTGGTTAGGTGTTGAGTCATTTGTATCATATGCATGAGTCTATCTTACACTAATCGTAGGGATTAGGTGTTATATGCTTAAGTGTGTGGTTTGTTGATTGACTTGCATTCCTTGACACCATACAAGAGTTGAGAGCCTAAGTTATGTTTTCCTATCACCGCTGTGTTGACTTCTTTTGTAGAATGTGATTAGAAGGTTTGCTTGAGGGTAAGAAAATGTTGTGGGGTGATTTGATGATCTCGATTATTAGCAAGTTTATTCCCACTTTAAACGACGTGTTTGGATGCTTGGATGTCTCAATTTGATTGCATTCGGGGTGTATCATGGGTATTTTGTTACCGTTGGCCCATAGGGGCCTTGTGATGTTCTTTTCATGTTTTTGGTGCGTTTCAGATGTCATACGACATCAAGGAATAACCCAAAGCGCATTCCGGAAATTGGAGAAGTCGATGAGATGAAGATTGCTTATTGAGGGTTAACACACGTCGTGTAATATCAATACACGGCGCGTGTTAAGCTATCTGCGAGTGCTGTTTTACAACACACTCTCATGTGTTGTCTGTATTAACCAAATTTTGTCCGGGTTTGGATATTGTATCAATATTACTAAACAACCCCTAGCATCTCTAGTAGAGAATTTGTAATGAGTCAATATTGCTTATTTCTATGTTGTGCTGCTACATGGTCAAATTGGCTAAAATTCATGTTATGGAAGCATTGATAGTTTGGTAATATGTGTTTTTAAGTATGCTTCTAATGTTATTATGTGCTTTACAGCGAGCTACTTTGAATTGCGTCAATATGAAATGTTGGAATCGAACCAGGCCCACAAACTTATTGTCTAGAAATTAAAAGTATCTAAAAATTAAAACCCACTAAGCTAATTATCGGGCCCGAAGCCCATTTACTGTCCACCCACCCTGTCTGCTTACAAGATTGAGCCAAATGAGTCGGGCCGTTAGTTGGGCTCTGCTCTTTGCTTCCCTTCCCGATGAGGCAAATCCTGCCGCTATTTTTTAACTTGTTAGACATAAATAAAAATGGATTGGAGGGTGAGGGCGTTTTCTAAAAATAGATTAAAAGTTGAGGATGGAAATAGCCACAATTTATACTATATATGTCCAAATCTGGACCACAAGTAGGAGAAGAAAAAAACCGGCAAAAAAGCTTGCAAAAAATAGCTTTTTTAAAATAACAAAAAAACAAACATCCCCAGTTCCCTACTACAAAAACAAAGTCCTCAATCCCACTAAACCCCAAAATATCAGAATAAGAGAAAAGTACAAAGCCCACCGGCAGGCGCACAGAAACGTCTACGACATTTTCAATACACATCGTGTCTTAGCAACACACACCGTGTATGGACAATATACGATGTTTGTTGTCTTCAGTGGGCTATTTTTCAGCCCAATCATTTTTGGATTTGGAAGACATCATATAAATAGCCCAGAGGACCCTATTAAGAAGAGATACACTTTATTCCAGACATATTATCGACCTTTTAGAAAGAAAGAGAGTTTCCGAGATCGATTGAATCAAGGGTTCATAAACTATTGGAGACAAATGAAGATCGGCGACAAGACAGAGATTTATTAACAAAAGATGTTTTCTTCCCTAGTATATTCCTTCTTCTACCTTTCTTGTTTCCCAAACCATAAGGAGCTAAAATCTTTGTGTTGTTTGGATTAGATGATGCTTTAGTTTAGTTTTGTATGGACTATGGGGCTTTAACCCTTGATTTGTTATCGAGGTTATTCAGACATATGATGTGTTCTTGCTAAACCTAATTTTTTATTCAATTTCGTTTGATCGCCTGAATTGAATCATAGTCAGGGATTTATGAGTCTGAGAGGAACATAGATTAATAGGCTGCTTAGGAAGAATTCTAGAATTATCTGTTAGCTCGAGAGAGAAATGAGTCATTTAGGTTTGTTGCAATAACGGTCGAGCATGATAGATCATTAGAGGCGCGAGAGTGATCTAAGATTATTGTAGGAAATCGCCAAGCAATTATAACCTGACTAATTAAGATAGCATAGAGTTCATCAATGCATTGTTGGTTTAGTGGATTCGAATCCGAACAACCTTCATTCCAATATTTGAAAATCAATATCTTGCATTTGCTTTCTTTGATTTTCATGCTTAGTTTATAATAAGTTACAAACAATCATTCACTGTTACTTGGTTTAGTTAGCATAATTAATTTGAGTAATAGCATTAGAAAGGCCCTAGGGAAATATGATACCATTACAGCAATCTAGTGGGTATTTGATAGCGGGGTAAAATTCGCTCTTCATCGATCTCTTTGAATTCTAGGAATTGGAACTTTCGACGACTTTGCAAGGACTTCGATTTGGAACCTCAAGAGCGACCCAAGCCCTCCAATATACCAGGAAAGCTTTAGAATAAAGTTAGAAATCGATTCGTAGCATTTAAATCGAGTTTTTGGTGCGTTTTTCGATTTATTCATTGGTCTCGCCGAAATTTTGGAAATTCTCCAGGAGAATTGGAGAAGATGACCAGAAAATGTCTGCGATGATGCCTGTACTTTTGGTGATTGCATTTCAGTCACTGAACTTCCAGAAAATTATAATCAGTATCTTTAAGTATTAGGAGTTGATAGTTTAGCCATTAGCTTTCTCCTTATAGCGTAGCTGAAATTTTTTGGTCTTGATAGTTTGCACCTTATACATCTTTAGAAACCCTTTAGTCCTATAATTAACTCTAATCGGTTCTAGAATGCTAGTAAACTAATTCGGAATTCGTAACATGACCCCTATATTTATAAATTGATTAAGTAATAGTATTTCATCAAGATTACTAATTAAATTTTTTTTTCAAACAACTTTTGTTATTTACACACAAACCACTTTTATTGCAACAAAAAAACTCATTAATTATTTTGAAACTCTAATTTTCTCATTTTAATTATTTTTTCATCCATAATGTTTTATATGTTACTAAAAATAAATTGTGACCTTCACAAATATTGTTCGCTGTATGTTTTTTAGTTCAATGGAATCAATTTTGTTATCTTTAACTGATTGTTTTTAGAAAACAATCCATCTAATATTGAAGGTTCTGTCGTTAATGAGAAAGATAACCAACATGCACATTAGACTCAAATCAAGTATATTCAATCATATTGTTCAATAACATTACATTAAACAAGGCTAATATGTTGTTCATTTATAAACTAAATAAAATCACCCTCGATCAATCTTCTTTCAATATTGTTTTAACACCACAAATGGGCTTACATTTTCTTAATTTGAGGGTTTTGGACATATTCCGAAACTTAATTGGGTTGAGTTAGTTTGAATTAAACATACCTATCAAACTTGAATAGAAGACATATAACACGGTCGTTCTTTCAATATTTTATAACAAGAATAATTCAGAATACTAATAGAGTTGAGTTGGTTTGAGTTGTACGCATCAATCAAACTGAAGCATAACACAACATGATCCTTCTTTTAATAATTTAATGGGTCAATTGAGGTTAAATGTTACATATTAATTGTTACAACTTAAAGTTACAAGTTAATTTTGAATATATTTATTACAATTAGCATTTTGTGTCAAGTGATTAAAAACTGACATGGAATAAGAAAAGGAGAGAAATGAAATTATAAGTACACCTACTTGGTTCTTAATCATTTATTTTTTAATTTATATTATTCAATCAATTGTTATAGACATCAATGTTTGCACAAGTTTTGAAAATACATGGCAATGGTCACCTAAATTATTGGTACATGGTTATAGGCCGTAAGTTAAGCAGGCTACAAGTCATTAACTTTTGTCCAATTTAGAACACTAATCGATTTGAGTCCGTTCGAATTCGGTCACATTCATTTATCTTAAGTATATTTTAGAAGACATGTCCCTGTTTTCAAGATTATTCTAACAGGTCAATCAATATTACATTATCTTTTATTATCTCTTGACTAATTTAGATCACTAATTGGGTTGAGTTGGTTTGAATCAGATATCTCCATATTATCTAAGCATATCTCACATAATATGATCACTTTTAAATATTCTTTTAACGGGCCAATAGAGGCTACATTTTTCATTATGCTCAACTATTCGTCAAAAAGTGTTTATTACATTTTTAATCTCGACGACGAATCATTTTAATTCATTAGCATTATAAACAGGAGCTTGGATTTCATTCGATAAATTTTAAATATGTTAAAGATTAAAATTAGGATAACCAACCGACTGACCAGTGAGTAATCTAAATTTGTTGGTTGATTGTAAAAAATATTTAAACTATTGTTCTTCTTGAGCAATTATTCATAATTATTTATGATTCAGTTAAGTTATTTTATGTTATTAGTGGTACGGTACGGAAAAATTTCAAATTGGCCAAGGGCCAAAAAATTGTCAGCTTATTTATTTAGGTTGTCAATAATAAAGTCAAAAAGAAAATATCTAAAGTCGACCAATGGGCCAAAATACTATATAGTAATGTAATTATGATTCCTTATAGGATAATTTGATTAAGTAAATTGAATTAGAACTTCTCTTCGATCTCTCTTTTCCTATCTTGAAAATTAGCACCTATATGATACAACTAATAATATACTTCTTCAAGTTATTAGTTAATCTCTTTAAGTCGAATTCTCCGAATTAATCCCTTCCGTCATAGCACATTAATTGTCAAGACAATTTGTTGAATATCGTAAGTCGTTACCCAGACTATTTCAACACGTGTTAGAGTTTAGTCTAATATCTAAATCCTCATCTTCATCTCATCGAAGACGTACCGACCTTTCAGCTTAGATCTTCATCCCTTTGATTGGACCATCATCGCTTTATTATCACGTGGGTGGTTTAAGGGGATAAATTTTACCATTGCTGGTTTTAAATTTAAGTCATGAATTACGTTACAGTATTTATTTTACTTTATGAGTACTCCATTCAAAAATCTCAAGGCTAGTGTAAGAATATGAGTCACATAATTAAGGTCACATAATTAAGCTCTATAAGAATTAAGAAACCTTGAATGAAGCTCAAGGCCAGTGTAAGAATATGAGTCACATAATTTGACTTTCACGATAATGTCTACTATTACTCGAATAACACGATACCACGTTTTCATAATGTTTTAACAAGATAGTAAATTGAGCACGAAAGACTAACCAACCCCGAGCCACCCACCAGGTCATACGAGAGATACCGGAGCGGAGACGACTTGCAAGAGCTATAGCTGCTGCCAATCATGTCCCATGACTCGAAGTGAATAAAGTCAAAGGATGTTAAGCACTTATGATATTTTCCTTTGGAGTTATTAGATTTGAGACTTATTTATGATTTATGGACTTGATTTTTAATTTCGGTTTCCACACGTGTTTAGTTTGAAACAATGTTTTAAGATTTGAATCTTTTATTTTGTTGACTTTGAATTTTATCTCTTATTCGAGTCTTTTATCCGTCCCGGCGCAATTCAGTCATTTATTAAATGCTAGAAGTTTAGGGTGTTTCGCCTACTTTGAAGAAGAAAACGCTGTCATCTGCAAATAGCATATGGGTAATCCTCGGTGCACTCCTGCTAACATGCATTCCTAGTAGGATTCCCCTCTCGGCCGCTTGCCTCAATAACCCCGAGAGACCCTCAGCACAAAGAAGAAAAAGAAAGGGCGATAACGAATAACCCTCGCGTTATTCAGTAACAATATGTACTCCACAGACTGTACACACATCATCATCAACTGCAACCATTTACATGCAAACCCTAGCCTCACCATAACTCCGCTCATTTATGCCCACTCCACCCTATCTTACTCTTTCGAGATATCAATTTTCAAAGCTGTAAATTCCTGTATTTTCCACTGCTTTACCTTCATTGCATGAAGGGTTTCAAACGCAATCATCACATTATCATATATATTGCATCCGGTGAGGAACGTGGAGTGCTAATCCCCAATAATCTTCCCCATCACCCTTCTCAATCGATTAGCCAGGACCTTTGTAGTTATCCTATATAACACGGTGCAAAGTGTGATTAGGGGGGTAAGTCTTTCATGGTTTCTGGGTTATGTATTGATGAAACTAGAGATTATTCATATTAATACAAAAATATTTTACTCGTAAATTTATAAAACCAAATTTAAAATGAAACCAAAATGTAGCATAGTATTTCGCGCAAATGTAAAATCAAAAGCACATAGTTGAGATGATACTTAATCTTTGGATAAAATTGTTACTTTTTTTATAGAAATATTGTTTTTTTGGTTAATGGATATTTTTTTATCAAAGATAACATGTCTTGTTACATTAAAAGAGGAAAAAAGTTTACATAGTAGTAGGAATTATATGAGTAAGTGAAAATAAATTATGATTGTTTGGATAGTTTAAAATCGTACGTATTACAAAATAGACGGTGCAATTATCCGAACAAGACACATGAAAAAGAAAGACTAAAGGAAGAGCTCAAAGTAGATCTTGACATTCTAGTAATACTTGCCCCACCCTTATGTTCAAGAGGGAAAAATTGATGCTTCGGCCGAATCTGAGTCTATAATGATGCTTTCCAAATATCTATACTGAGCAACATACAACACTTGGCAAATTGCAAAAAATTCCAGAAGAAGCGGATCCGAGAAATGTGGGAATAGTTGAGCAGTCCTAGGGACCAAGGAGCCACATGAGCGTCCAACCACCATACCAGTCGCACCAAATTGTGGAATCAAATCAATGATCGGAACAGCAGCATCCACCTGAACAATGCATTCTTCTTGTGAAGAAAGTGGCCAGGCACGTCCTTGTACTGTAGAAGGTTGCTGCAGTTGTGATGGTTGATGTCGCTGCAAATGTTGAAAAGCCTCGTGCCATTGGATTTCAAATTGCCTAAGAAGTGAATCAATTGAATGTTGGTAGTTATAAAAAAGAACCATTTCCTGGACTTCCACTCACGCCACCCGAAAACGATGAGCTTCAAAGCATTAGTAGGTTTCGGTTTGGGTAGCCGTCGCCAATGGGATATAGGGTGAAAATCACCATTGAACAAATCTTGGCATCCTGCAGCAGAGGTTAGTCGCATAATTACCGGGCACAAGCAATAGAGGTGCATGACTGATTATGCAATCATGCCACAAACAGGGCATAATGGGGAGATTTCATCATTCCGAGCAACCAAGGCATCACATGTAGGGATAGCTGCGTAAAATAGTTTCCAGAGAAAGAAGATTAGCTTCGGTTGGATCAGAAGGGACCACACCGCTGCCCATAAGGAAGAGTCAACCAGGTATGGCCCTTCTTTTACCTTGGAGACATTGTCGTGAATCGCATGACTGAACATGTTACCCGACGAAGTGGAATAAGAACCAGAACGCGAATAAACCTAGATCCATCGATTATGCTGAGGAAATTGAGGAATAGCTGCGGAAAGAATCGTCTTGACTGAATCTGGGGAAAAAGGGTGGAGAGAAGCTCCGAATTCGATCGGCCTTATGAGATTAGTTCTGAGACTAACACCGGAAGTGGAGAAGTTAGTGGGCGAGGAATCAACGGGTAGGGAAGGCTCAGCGGTAGCCAATTGGAAGAAATTGGAATGTTGGCACCGGAAACTATTAACCACTAGCCTCCGTCTAGGAATAATTATCGTCCATAAAGGATGCTCCACTAGCCCCATCTTGGGCTTGATTCCTTTGTGGCCTCGAGTATGGAACCTCCTTGGAAATACCTTCGTTGGAGGACTTGAAAAAGCTAGTGAAGAAGGTGAATGCGAGAGCCGACAAAACGCCACAAGAAGTGATTGATTGATGCACAAGAAATTGCGGAATTCCAAACCCTATCCAATTTTGGTTTACAAAGCACATGTCATGATTTCCAATGAATTTGACGAATTTGGAGGGTTTCTCCCCACCAAAACCTAGCCATTTTTTGCTGAGCCAATGACAGAGATAATCGAGAAATTTGAACATGAACATTGCTAATAATAAGAAATTGTTGAAGCAATCGACTTGATTAAGACTTGCATACCTCCTAGTTACAAACACTTCTCTTTCCATCCTTGATGAGTTCTAGCGACACAATCCTCAACATAACAAAAGCTAGATGCTCTAGAATGATCAATATGGGTAGGGTCCCGGATATTTATCAGAGACCCACCTGAGAAACCTGTAGGGCTACTGCAGAGCCAGCGGGATATGTGCACTAAAAAATGCCATTGATTCATAGGATTGAAGCAAAGAGAGAAGATAGTTACATTCGGCTAAGACGGATAGGTTGAAGTTGGCGCAAGGATAAGGATGAGTTCAAAAGAGAGATAAGTTCCTCGGTACAAAGAGTACACAAAAGTGGTGATAATATGTCCCCTTGTCGAAGGCCCGTGATGACAGGAAAGTTTGGGAGGGATATCCATTAACAATAATGGAAAAAGAAGCTGTTGTGAGACATTTCTAAATCTTGGAAATCTATTTTTTATCAAAACAAAAATGCTCCATAATGGTAAAGAGGTAATACCATTCAACACAATTATAAGCCTTTTCCATGTCAAGTTTCAACTCTACGAAGCGTTGTTTCCCTTTCTTTTTACATTTTAAGTAATGTATAATTTCATGGACGACACAAATATTGTCTGAAACTGAATGATCCAAAATGAAATAGTTTTGAGTGAAACTAATGATGGATGGAAGGATAGTCGCAAGACGACCAACAAGTAATTTAGAGATAATTTTGTAAGTCATTTGACAAAGACCAATTGGTCTAACCTGAGATATTTAAATAGCTACTATAACCTTTGCAATCAAAGTTAGCGATGTATGATTAATGCTAATAAGCATCCGAGAAGAGTGGAAAAAACTAAGACCAAACCCGGAACATCTGGACCAATAATTAGCTAGAAGTGTTGGTAGAAACCAGTAGTGAAACCATCCAAACCCGGATAATTCGTGGATCCAATTGAACACACGGCCTTACGAACATCAGAGTTCGGGAAAGGTTTTGTGAGAGCTGCATTCAACTCTGCTGATATACGGTTTGGTCCAAGGTCAAGATTCAACCACAATTCTGGATTATGAAGATGAGGAAGGTCCGGGCCAAATAAATTGGAGTGGTAGTCTGCAGCATGGGCCGTCTTTGCTATTTCAACACTATCAATGTGAGCAATATCATCAGTCAAAGGACCAAGCCGGTGGAAGTGGCGTTGAGAAATTACAAAATGATGGAAATAAGAAGTGGTTTTGTCTCCAGTATTGACCTTCAAGGTCACAAGCTCGACTTAGTTCTTCCTCTAAAGAGATGATCCGAGCCCAGGGAGTAGGGGTAATATCACGCATGACTGCAATTCCATCTTTTAGTTCTCGGATTTGTCTTGCTGAATTAGTAATGTCAGTGAGGTGCCATGGATGGAGTGAATGCTTAGGGATTTTTAGTTTTTTCGTGAAGGATAAACATGTGGGATCCATGTACTACTGTGGACCAGGCAGTTTCCACAAGCCTTCTAACTTCATCACTTGTTGTCCACCAGTTATCAAATTAGAAAACTCTTGATGTCGGACGTCCCAACTGAGGTGATAGATTAAGCATAATTGCGCGATGATCAGACCTAAGGTCTGTGAGATGTGAGATCGCTTGCATTGGGATAAGGAGTAATAAATGCTGGAGATAAAAGAAAATGATCTAGCCGACATAGTATTACCTGTGAAACGTTTTGGGCACGGTTTAACCAAGTAAATGGAGGACCAATATACCCGATATCGGTCAGACCAAGATCATTTATGAAGGCTCGAAAAGAAGCAACCAAACTAGGTCTAATTGAGAGACTATGACACCTCGATTTCGGGTTAATGTCTTACTCGGGGTTTAATTGTGATTTGTTGAGTATCTATGAATCACAATCAGATGGTCCATCACGGGCGTGATCATCAGATAGATCACGATCGCGGTCAGTGTAGTCACGTTCGTGGCTGACAGGAGGATCATGGTCGTGACCATCAGTAGGCCACGGGCATGGTTGCCATGTCACCATGGGCTTGGTGGACAACTTATAAAAACAGAGTCGCGATTCCAGAAGTTCATAATTACAAAAACCTAATCTTTTTGCAATCACTGACGAGCGGCAATTGGTTCCAAGCAGGGGACAGGTACTTGTTGATCGATCCAGATCAGTAACAAACTCATAAAGATCGTCAAGGGAGCTTCAAAAGGTAATCATCCTTCTTCCTCATTTCACAATCCTTTCTTTTGAATCCTACGTAGGAAAATCATGACAACTTTGGATTTAGGGTTTTGGGATCTCAATCCTAGCATTAATCTCTTCATGTCATACGGATTAGGCAATTGAACTCTAGGGAGACGACTTCAGATCATACTCTTCAGAGGAAATCGTTCAGAGATAGGGGTTAGGAGTACTTTTCTGGTTTATGCGAAGAATTGTAATTAGTTGTCAGGAAGCCTTCTTGGGATTTTCAGGACTGTAAAGTAGCGTACGATCTATTGTACAATTAGTTGTGCTATGCAGTTGAGTATTTCAGGCTGTGTAGTAGCGTGTGATCTATTGCATAGACAGTAGTTAATTTCGAGCATAAGCTGACAGCGAGGAACTGTGCGTGTGATTCACAGTTCATGATTTGGTTAAGAATCAGGACTAGATAGATTATCTCCCGTTATATGTTGGTCACCCACCCCATGTATTGCTCCATACTCCATGTTAAAGTCAGACTACAGAAAGACATGACAAGCAAGCCTTGAGCAGCTCTCACAGTATTAAAGGGTAGTTTCATGGTCTAATCAACCATGAGGCTAACCGCTCATAGTTAGGGTTGGCTAACGTTAGGATGATGCCTACGGGACCACAGAGTCACATAACTAGATACTAGTTTAGTTATTCAAGTTCAGGCTTGGTTAGGTAGTGCTTATTGCAAACCCCCGCTACGTTTCTTCATGCATGACCGACCTTGGGACTTCAGGAGCGAATGCAGCCTAAGAAGGGAGCACGAGCAACGAAACTACCTTGAAGTGACTCTGTGAGTCGCAGAGAGAGGTACCATGGAGGAACTCATCTATCTCTTTCATTATTTTCACAGTTTTCAGTCAGTCTTTCATGTTTTTCAGTGGTTTGACAGACTAATTTTCAGTAGTTGCTTCCCCTGTTTGGGATGTTTTAAGTGATATTTGGTTGTTGATTTTGAGCCTTTGATCCTCTGTTTATTTTCTTTGTTGTTTTACTCATGTGTTGAGGATATTTCAGTTCAGTTATTTTATGTTTGTTATCATGTTTATGTCTTGATTGAACCTACGAGCATTGCATGGATCGAACCGTGTGGTTCGATCGGATCGTCTAGGGGCGGGTTTCACAACGGGTATCAGAGCCTGGTTATTCTCTACTGTGTGATCGGCTTATTGGTACCGATGCGTTATTGATGCAAGGTCGGTGACATTGGAAAGAAAATTCGATTTTCTAAAACTTTTATGTAGACGCAATGGTCAAATTCCGTATATTTGAAGAACAAGAAGTGTTCTAAAAGAACACTTCTGTGTTCTTCCAATTGATGCCCACGACCAAGAAGAGCAAAAGAAAGGACACGTCCATGTCCTTTAAGAACACGCCATGTCTTTTGTCCGGACGAGATATTTGAACTTAATCCTTCTCGAGCTTGGTCCAGAAGTCTATATATACCCTTGAGACCCCCTTCCACGGCATATACTTCATGATAGACATATTTTAGAGCTCTTAGAGAGAACTAGTGTTCCGAAAAGATTATTGAAACGAGATGATCAACTATGATTTGCAAAGGGTGAATCATCATGTTAAAGATTAGGATTTCCACGAAAAGCATGGGTTTCTAAACACGTAATATTACTATCGATGTTATTCAGGATTTTCGTGTGTTTTTGCTAAACCTAAATTTCATATTCTATTTTGTTTTATCATCTTGATTGAATCTTTATTATCAATTCGTTGGTCCTAGAGTAACGATAATTTATAGAACACTTGAGAAGAACTCTGGATTCTCCATTAGCTCGGGAGAGGAACATATCGTCTAGGCTTTTTGCAACGTTCTAGTTGGGACATTGAATCAAACACCTTTAGTGCATTCTGCTTGGGGTTAGATTAGCTAAAGAGGGAAGTTTACGATGAAGAATAATAGATCCTTAGAGTCATAAGAGCGATCTAAGACAATCGTAGGAGATCAACGAGCCATTATAACCTAATTAATTAAGATTTCATATCGTTCATCCATGCATTGCCACTTTAGTGGATTCGAGTCCAAGCAACCTTTATCCAATCTTTAAAACTCGATTTCTTGCATTTGTTTTCTTTTAATTTGAATCATTAGCCAATCATTGTTACTTGGTCTAGTTAGCATATTAAAGTGGAGTAGTAGTGTTAGAAAGACCCTAGGGATATAAACGATTTCATTAGTCTATTTTAGTGGGTATTTGGTAGGCGGGGAAAAATCCACACATAATATGGCTGAGTATTAAGAGAGCCTTCAAAGGGATTCGGTCACTGCCGATATATGCTTTGGCTAGCGTAATATTTTATAGGTATATAATATCAGAATGTGAACTTAAATGGTAGTCTCTTGGTACACCAATTTCTTATTCATATGATGGTTGTTCTATTTTTATTAGAGTTACTGAGCATTTTGATCAGCGGCACAAAAAATACGCTGAAGACATCCGTCAAAATGAATACTGGACCGAGAGGTGTCGGCAGACACTGCATGAGCGTAGTAGTATCAACGGACAGACCCACACGGTGTGCACTTTCGATCATACATCCGACGAGTATGATATGGTCAGTGTCTACAGCAACTTAAATGAAACTAGTGGCCACACATACTAGGTCTATCTAGATCACAAGAAGTTCTCAAGTTTATGTACTTATGGTATATGCCAGCATTCAAAGATTATGTGTATCCATGCTTATGCAATTTGCAACAAGATGAACCTCAATCCTTACAAGTATGTCCATCCTATGTTCCAGCTTTCTACGATTGCTCTGATTTATGCAACTAGTTTCCGCCCTATCGATGGACCGGAGGACTGGCCACAACATGTGGGACCAAAGATCATCCCTAACCGAAATCTTCTCCGTATCCAAGGGAGACCAATATACACTCGAACCCACAACAAAATGGATTAGACTGAAGATGTGGAGCCGCACTATACCCCATGCGGCCAAGACGGTCACAAGAGAGGCCATTTTCTGACCGTCCCATAGTCACAGATGGTTTGCCTGCTATGCCATGTTATGGGCCATACCAAAAGGACTTTCCCAACAACTTGGAGGTCGACTAGAAACCTAAATCAGTTTGGCAACAGTCAACAAAATGTGTGGACACTACACAACGATTATCCCATGTCATTTGAATGTTGTTTTTAGTTATTTTTATTTACGTTCTATGTGTTTCGTCGAGGATTCCCGTTAATATTAGTGTCGCTTAAAGTGTAATTGATGAATGGTTTTTACTCGTCTCAAAATAAACCTAGTTAACGAATTAACTAGAGTCGAATTTACCTAGGGTCTTAATGTCGTGTCTACTCAAAGTTATGAAAAGTGCTAATTAGGTTATCAATTCGCGTGGTGTAGGTTCCACAATTACTAAGTCTATCAATTATTCCAATAATGCAAATGATAGGAAAAATAACACAAGGCTGCAATACAACACGATATAAGGTTTGGACCAAATGGGAGAAAACTGCTTAGAATTTGAACCCCCCTAGGCTATCCAAATTCATGAATGACATACAAATTCAACGATTTGAGTAAACAAGATAGATTCAATACAGTTCTTCTTTATTCAAATCACATCCTTTTGGGTCTACTAATCTGTTGTCTATCTACTATACCAATATGCTCTTTCGAGATAAAGATATGGAATCAGCTAGGCGATAAAACAAACAAGAACTGCTCACATGATTGACTAGTTTATTCACTGTCAGATGAGGGTTAACGTCTAACCTAAATGGTTCATTTTGGTGTTCTAGATATGCAAGCTCTTTCGAGACGAATACAAATCTAACAAGGTTCTATTCAAGATGGCCAAGCAAGAATAAGAACGAAAACAAAATTAAACATAAACAAAAATCCATCCAACTCGCATAAATTGTCAAAGTCAAAAAATTATCCTTTCATAAGGAATTACCGATGATTCATCTAATCTAAGCACAACAAGTTTAGCTACTCATAAGTTCGTAAAACAAATCAAAATCAAAAAAGGAACACATTAGATTTAGGTGTACAAGAAGAAATTCGAAAAAGCTAATTTTGCCAAAAACCATCGAATAAATTGATCCTTCAATCTTTATTATTTGTTCCTACCCGAGCTCCTTGAATTCAATGCCGTCTCGTCGCTCCGAAGTCTCTGGATTATTCACTAGTTTTCGTCCCAAAAGGTCACCCTTCGAATGAGGGAGGACCGAGCTTTAAATAGAAGTTCCCAAAAATCCTTCAAATTCTAGATGTTCAATATTGCTGTTATGGTCATAGCATCAAGTTTGACCATCTATAGCGGCAATATTTCAAAACTTTCCAGAATGGACAGTCAAGATTGCCGCTATGGTGGTGTCAAAGATGGCGCTATGGTCATAACCCCAAGTTCGAAAGGTATATAGCCCTAATATTGACAAAAATTCGTGATCAACGTTGTAGGAAATTGAACGAGCTTTCCAACGCCGCTGGTCTTGCATCAGTTGGACTTCTGACCTATGAGATATGTCCAAAATACAAAAATGCGACATTTTCCAACAAAGTGGAGATCCAAACTCGTTGAAGATGTCAAAATGCTTCGCATTGCTCTGATTAGTGCCTCGATCACTATCCTCGTGTACCTGAAATCTGTAAAAAAAACACTCCAAAATGACATCAAATGGACCTCGAACGGTCTGAGACACTATATTAGGATAAAAGCATAAAATGCATAAAAAACCCTAAACTTCTACCTAAAACAATACAATTATGTATGAAATATCACTTAAATGATGGTGATATGTGTGACAAATCTAGCGTCATCAGTAATGCCATTTTAAATCTTACATAACACACAACACAATGGAAAGAAATATCATGGGCATCGTACATAAAACATTTAAAATACCAAAGGAGACTATCTACAACGGACGACGCACCGTAGGATACGCTCCGTGCCCTAATGTAGATCTAATGGCTATATTGTAACGGTCATGTAACGCCCGTTTTAAAATTGCCGTTGGATCAACACTAAGAAGTGCAGTTGTTCGTTGTAAAGGATCGTAATGATCAATTTATGTAATATTAGTTTCAACTTAACTCTATATGTAATTTGTTATTTAATCATACCGCCCGTTTTGTATAAAAAAAATATTTGAGGGCAATTATTTGGTTTCTGTAGGTGAAGGAGAAGGCAGAAAAACCTCAAAAAGTTTTAGGTGGAAGTAAATAAAAAATATAAATGCAAAATATATGTTCTAGATGTGCCCATTAAATAATGACTATGTAACAAGTTAGCAACCATATACCGCTTATGAAAAAAACACTCTGGTTCATCAACACTCGAGAGCGTTGTAGTTAATAAACACAATCGACGTAACAACTTTATTAATTAATATAACCGGGACGGTGTATATTATTAATTTATAATAAATATTAAGTATTCAATAAATTATTAATTTAAAGAGAGTAACATAAGAAACTTTATAGCCTTAAAATCATATTCACAAATTTAATTTGCTATATTTTGATAGAGTCAATTTCAGAGTTTATTATATTATATTAATCGTCCAAATTCATACATTATTATTTTGAATATCCCATCAATATTTATCGTATTTTCAAATATTCCAAGTTCATATGATAACTTATTTTGATGCATTGTACTAAAATGTAAGATGAAAACTATGTATTCATGCATGCTTTAGTTTAGGTGTTCAAGATAATTAGATAAATATTCGACGTAATTTTGTAGGTGCTGTAAATTCATATTTTAAGCTATTTGCATCTCTACATTCATGGATCATACCTTTAATATAATTCATCAAAATATATGATGATCCGAATATTATAAATACTACAAAAAAAATATGAAATCATATTCAACAATAACTTTTCATTTGAACGATACTCTACCATGAACACAGTTGAAAGTGTGAGCCACCCCTAAATTCTTGTGTTGATAATCCCATATAGTGTATCAGATAATGGAATGACCAACCGGGTTAAGCAACATCGAAGGCTGCTTAACATGCCAAACAAAACATGAACATGGTAAGATTTTACGCGGTTGTGCAGCCCAGGAGTGCGCAGCCAGTACGCAATGCAATCACTATCACGCCTAGCTAGTCATGTACAAGCTTTTCATAGCGTCAGTAAAGCTTATTGAACATGCATCATATGAGCATCAAGCTCCAGAACATAACAAACAAAAAAGAACATCTAGCTTCATAACAGAACATCATGCATCAACTACAAATGTGGTAGCAAATACGGAAACATGGAACCTATAATGCTTATACTACTTGGTTTGCAACATAAACATAAACATTTTAAAAAAAACCCATATCATTGTCGAGCAGGCATCTAGGACTCAAATCCAAGATGATTCCCCGTATTGCTAAAAACCCATAGTCTCTAACAATGTGTCATTTGGAGCGCAACTCAATTACTTTTTAAGTTATACTCCAATTTGTTTTTGACGAGATAGTTCTATGGTATGAGTAATCAAGATAGCGCATCAATTTAAACTAGACTCAAACAAAAACAGGGAGTTGGGGGTTAGGGTGGATATAGACAAACAAGCAGGGCGGGACTAGGATTTGAGCTAAGGGGGTGTCTCTCTTTGTATAAATAAAAATCAACACACAAAAGTCAACTATCAACGGAACATAAAGTCAAACGTTATATAAAAAGATTCATGCAGTTACAAAATAGTGTTCAAAACACACCGCTTACAACAAATCACGACGCGATTTTTTATTCTGAAAACATTGTAGAACACATTATTTGTCTAAACTAGCACACGGATTTTGTTCTATATAGGTCACCATTGCGTCGTTCAACCATTCGTCGTTCATCCCACTCCGAAGATCGTTATTGATATATTTCATTGATGAAAATAATCTCTCCACACTTGCTATTGCAACATGCGGAATAAATGAAAAGATATTAACCAAGGACTAGCAGTGAAAAGTTGTGGTGGATTAATGGATCTGGTCGCTGGTGGCAGGAGCAGTCGCACGGAAAAAAGAAGAGATAATCAGAGAACGAATGACTAGATTTTAGGGATTGCAAACCCCCTTTAGTGTATCAGCTCCGCCCCCGCAAACAAGGTTATATGGTGTTCTGGTATTCTGGATCTTTGACCATGCCTATTATTTTGATAGATTACTATGTTGTTGCTATTGCTATTAGTGCATATTTTGCCCATATTTTGATTTGTGTATGTGTTTCTTAGTTTGGCATAAAGTTTTTGAAGGGATCTTTGTTTATACATATCAAAGTCTGTCTTTAGATTGACAATCTGCAAGTTCATCTGAGTGGAGCCCTGGGATTATTCACTTTAGTGCTGGAAGCTATATATATGAATATATCAAACCAACCCACTACCAGATCTCAGCCCTGGGTCCAACTAGTTTAGTACCTTAGGCTTAACATGCTGTACTTGATAACTTTATTAATTATAATTGTCCATATGCTTAATCCCTTTTGATTTCATTAAACTTTGCTAACAGTTTGAGTTCCCAGAAACTTCAACCAGAAATTGATGATGCCGACGGGAAAGCAGCTGGTACCTTAGATGTCAATAGAGTGGTGAAACCTGAATAGGAAAGACAGAAAGGTAAGGTTTTGTTTTGCATGTTACTGTGTTCCTGCAATTTTCTAATGTTGCAACAATCGGTTGCCGTTTGATAGATAGATGAATGTAAGTTAAGGATCCTGCTTTCTTTTGCTTATATTTAGAGAATATGGATGCTAATGCAATACAACTAGTTGGGTATAAACGTCGACATGAATGATTAAAAGACTTACTTTCTCAATCAATATATATTGAGCGGTTACATATCAAACCAAAAAAATTTGAGAATTTTGTGACATCTTGCATAGAAAGGGTGGTCTACTCGCTTCAAAACATTTGACGATTCCAAAAATTGTTGCATTGTTTCTCCATATTTTGTCACATTGTATACGAAATAGGACGATCAAGGCTACCTATATTCGTTCGGAAGAAACTATTAGTACACAATTTCAGAAGGTAATACTGAACCTCCATTGCTCACGATCCAATTCTGGTAATAGCTACTTTGAAAGAGATTTTTTATGTGCTCGATTATTAGCACATTGTTTCCTTTTTTAATTGACATTTTTTGACGTTTGGATGTCTCAACTTGATCGATTTCGTGGTGTTTTGTGTATATGCGGTTACCTTGGCCCCTTAAGCAGTGTTACATTGCTTCTTTTGTTTTTGGTACATTTCAAGTTTATAGCAGATGAGAAGAACGAATCAAACGATGCTAGAGATCCAATGTGACGTGGTTCCCTAGCAGTCACGGACCAAAGGAAGTCGATCTTATTACCGAAGAAGGGTCGAATACAATATATATAAGATATCCCTAATTGGCTGAGTATGCACAATATATATTGCAATACTCAGCCAACCCTACACGGCTATACTCCTTGGTTCATGATGACACTCAATTGTCGTGTTCATCATCCTTGTTTAACTGATATTTCAAGCGTAATTGTATTGCTTTAGGTAGAAGTTTAGGATGTTTTATGCAATTTAAGCTTTTATCTCGATTTGGTGTCCCGGGCCCGGTCGGGTTCCATTAGATATCGTTTTGGAGTGTTTTTTTATAAATTTCAGGTACATGACGACATCGAGGCATTAATCGGAGTGATACGGTGTGTGTGGATAATCTAGGACAAGAAATGGGAAGCATTTTGAAATCTTCAAGGTGCTTGGATCTCGACTTGGTCGAAAACGTCGCAGTTTCATATTTTCGACATATCTCCTAACTCAGAAGTCCGATAGATGCAAGGTCGGCGGTGTTAGAAATCTCGTTCAATTTCCTACAAATTTGGTTGGGAAGATATGTCAATATTAGAGATGTGGACCTGTCAAACTTGGAGCTATGAACATACTACCATCTTTGACCATTCATAGCGCCAATGTTGACACCCCATTCTGACAATCTCAAAATTATTGACGCTATGAAATGTCAAGGTTGGTGCCATGTTCTATAGTGCCAATATTGACAATCCGGGATTAAAAGGAATTTTAGGAACTCCTATTTAACGCTCGGTTCTCTCACATTCGAAGTTAGACTTTCCATATCGAAAGGAAGAGAATAGTTCAGAGACTTCAAACCGACAAGAAGGCGTCGAATTCAAGGAACTCGGATCGGAAGACATAATCAAGATTGACGAATTGATTTCTTCGATGGTTCTCGGCGAAATTAGGTTTTTCGGACTTCTTCTTGTAAACCTAATTCCAATGTGTTCTTTCGTTGATTTGATTTGTTCTTCGAAGTTATGAGTAGCTAAACTCCGCGTGTTTAGATTAGATGAACACTAGGTATATCCTTATGAACGAATGATTTAATTACATTTGACGATATGTACGAGTTGGATGAATTTTAATTTATGTTTGATTTCGATGTCAGTTCTATTCTTTCTTGGGCATCTTGAATAGAACCTTATTAGATTTGTCTTCGTCTTGAAAAAGCTTGCATAGTTAGAACACCAAAATTAATCAACTAGGTTAGGCGTTAACCCTCATCCAGGAGTGAATAAACTAGTATGTCGTGTCAGCAGTTCTCGTTTGTTTTGTCGCATACCGGATTTTAGATCTTTGTCCCGAAAATGCAGATTGGGATAGTAGATAGGTAGCAGATTAGCAAATCTGGAAGGACATGTATTATTAGAGAAGACCTATGATGGTGAATTAAATTTAGCTTTTTTCGTTTAAATCATTGAATTTGTCCGTCATTTGTGAGTTTGAAGTACCTAGGGGGATTCGAAGTCTAAGCATTTTCATCCTTAATTGTTAAAACCATATTCGTGCATTGTTGTAATCTTTACTTTAAAGCAACTTTTATTTTCTTTTAATTGATCGATTGTTTCGCGTGGCACCTAAACCACATTACTAGATACTTCGATTAGTACTAATTACAACTTTGAGTAAGATACTTAAAGAGACCATAGACAGATTTGACGCCGATTAATTCATTAGACGAATTATTTTTATAACGCTTAAAAATGTTTATCAGCTAACAAGCGAGCTGAATACGGCGACCGACCTGTGACAACAAAATGGCCCACACCATAATAGACCCAATCCCATACAATAATAGACCCGAATAGGTAAAAGATACGGGTACATTAACACTCCTCCCCCCTCAAATTGATGGGGCTCCTGACACATAAATTTTCTAGTAAGGTACCAATGACGATTCGTCGAAACTGACTTTGTAAGCATATCAACAACTTGGTCTGCTGCCCAAACTAGGGGTGGAAATTTTATCCAAATCCGCGAATATCCATTTGACCCGTCCATATGAATAGGATAAAAACCCATGTCCAATTTAAATGGATGGATCAAAATCCATATCCATTTAAATGAATTGGATGGGATGATAATACGTTTGGATCGGATTATCTACGGATATCGATACCAAAAATCTTCCACCATATATGAAATTTTCTCGTTCATCTACCTCTTTCATCATGGTGAACGATCCGCTAGTGTTGCAAGTGGAGTTGAATGTTCAAGAGGTGGTTAGAATTTCAAAGCATAAACATATGAAACTATCAATGTCTTTGCTCATCTCTGTATGTATATAAAAGCTTTGAAAACTGAATTCGAAACATGTTGTTCATTGAATTTGGTTGCAAGACAACATGAAGGTAATTAAGAGGAGGAAGTATCTGGAGGACAGACGAAAACATGGCAAATGTTGAATTTGCAGTTTCAACTTTAGGTTTATTAATCAGCTTGTGTGCATTTTGAAAATCTATTTGTACTTGTGGCATCTAAATAGTTTTGCTCAACAAGTGATGAAAAAACAAGTCTTTTACCATAAAATTCATCATTTTATCAATGTAGAAAGAAGTACGGTTATAGTCATTTTTACCTAGTTATATGAATTAGTAAATAGTTGTAAGTGCTTGTAACTAGTTATTATTTTTGAATAACCACTTACTAATAAAATAATTAGAAGTAGTAAATATAAGACTGCGTTCTGTGCTGAAAGTGGACTTTAGTAGGGTGCTGATTTCCTAGCAAACCATTAGATAAGGACAGATAGCAGAGCTTTACATCAACGGCTCTGACTCACGCGAGCGTGGTTTGGGCATAGGAGATCAAACTAAAAAACCCAAGACCTTACTTAAAATTCGAAAACCCTTTACTTCACCTAAAAGATATCTTGTGTCGTCTCTGTAACTTCAAAGTCCCTCTGAGAATCCTCTCGTTGTCGTTCCTTCTCCGACGATCGTTTTCCTTAATTCTTTAGAGTAGTACTCCAATCAATCTTATGTGCATCTTTCATTGCTGTTCCGATGATCAATCTCCTTCCATTGTTTTGCAATTCCATTCCCGTTTGATCTTCTCTGTTTTCTTCAATCTCCGTTCGATTTCCTCTATCTTCTTCAATCTCCGTTCGATTTCCTCTGTTTGCTGAAATCTCCGTCTGATCACCGTAGTTTCTTCAATATCCATTCGATCTCCTCTGTTTGATCTTCTCCGTAAGAAAGAGATGGCAACACACGCTGCCAATCCAGCATCCGAGCAGGGCGCTACAAACAGAGTATAGAAACTAGTGTCGATGACCGTCAATTTTAGTAATCTAACAACTGTAGAGCCACTCCTAGAAACAAGTTCTTTTACTGAAACAAGTTCTTTTACTGAAACTTGTTAGAGGGTGGTATTAATATATTTGAAGTAACTTCTTAGACCATACCACCGATCCAATAGGAAAATCGATGAAACAGGCAATGCTAAACTCGAAGTACATCAACATGTTGGGATAAATGCAAGGGACTCATATGATGTCTTGGCTGAGAAAGCAGGTACTAAGTTGGGTTGGAGTAGGTATTGGAGTAACAAATATATATATTAACTTGTTTGGCGTACCTTTTGAAATGGTCGGGGAAGATATTAACACTTTGTAAATATTCATATTTTTGACGTACTTATAAAGTTAATAGATGTACTATATGAAAAAAATGTAGGGGGAGAGATGAATATCGGATTCCTAGAGAAAGATATATGAAACCATCAGTAGGTAGCAAGGGAGAACCCTATGAAACCAAGCGAGGTCCCAATTCCCAACAAGCAAATCAAGGAGATGATCCGAGTTGACAAAAACTACTACTTTGACACAGAATAAGACAATAATGACTACATAAAGAGTATTTTCTAGGCAGACGAACAAATGTGGACAGACTTTACTGTTTTTGGTGACTCAATAAGCTTTGATACAACCTACCGGACAAATGACCACCACAGACAACTAGGTAAAAAATTTCAACACCTACTTACACTATTCTATTAGCTACGTGAAACCTTCTTATTTCATAAAAAAAATTACCTACAGATGTGTTTGTCAGGTATAATCACCACTGTCACCTGTGTGTCTTTGCTGCTGCACTACGATATGATGAAACCACTAAAACATTCACTTGGTTGTTCAATACGTTCAAGAAATGTACGAGGGGAAAATCACCAAAACTATATTTACTGATCAAGCTCCTACAATAGCAGCAGGAATAAGGTTTGTTCCGCTAAGTAGTGTCACTAAACCAACTTTTCTTATGATTATATCCACCACTCAAATTGCCAATACTACTGCTAAAAGCTGATTATCTACTAAAAACTCATCTCTACCATTATTATATTTGGTGTACGCCGCTCATTTTTATTCCCACTAATCAATGTTTGCAGGTCTGTGTTTCCAAACCCAACCACATTCCATGGATTATGCAGTTTCAACATAATGCAACAACAACCTATAGAAATACATGAAGCCTGACAATAATTTATCAGTGCTCTTGGAACAGTTCAATCGAATGATGGCCAAAAAGAGGCCCAAGGTTCTGAACCTTGACTATCTAGTCAGACACAGGTGCATTGTAAGAAAGAACTACACAAATTAATGGTTTAACTATGTATTTGATTGATATATCTACTTCAAAGTATACAATAACGACCTTTTATATATATATAACTACTACATCTTGATCGACTGCTTAAATGGTATACCTAATTTTATCTAATTACTTTGCTCCATTAGGTTGCCAATAAACCGTTTCAAAGATAGCCCAATTGCAAAACAATTTTCTTTTGCATGACACACAAGACATATATGTTAAGTTTATTAAGGAGAATGCTCCAATGTTATCATATGCCATTCAAAGGCTGCCACAAAACAACAGCCCCAAGGGCTGTAAAGCTTTGAGGTGTTCAAACGAGAAGATCTGGAGACAATCACCAACTTGTGAACGGTGATGATAAATGTCGAAGACCAGGAAGTCATATGCGCATGCCAAAAGTTTGAGTTGAAGGATTACTTTGTCGTCATAGTATGCGACTCGTTGAGCTGCTCGGGTCTATCGATGAACCAACGCTGCTCCTAGTACCTAAGACGTACATATTGGAACGATGGACTACAAAGGCTAGGATTTTGGCAAAAGTGCAGGAAAAGCCTCAAATGGCTGATGAAACAGACACGAGGAGATACCAGGGTTATGTGCTCAGATGTGCCTAGTTGCAGAAAAGGTATGTTGCACTGAGTAATAACTACATTTTATAATACTATAGGTAGTTTGTTCTATTCAATAACTACTGATACTTCTAAATAACATAATAACAACTACAACAACATAGACGATACCTACACTAGATAACCAATAAAAACTAAATGTAACCACATAAACAAGGACAAAAAAAGCAATAACTACATGATAGAACTCTATCACTAACAATAAACAAGAGGTTAAAATAACAGTGAATTAAACGATACAAAACGCCTCTAGAAGAAACCTCTAAAACCTACCACCAGATTTCAACAAAAAGGAATACGAACCCTAAGCAATTTCTTGGAGAAAAGGCCATCCAGATGATGAACACAAGTAACAAAGAAAAACCGAGGAAATCACCACAAAGAGTAAACAATGCAGAGTGTGACTGCGAAACAAAAACGAGACAAAGATATCACTAACCTACAGTGAAAAATGAACGAACCATGGAAGTGATGAACGAACGTCGGAAGTGACGAACGAAAGACGGAACAAGAAGCAGTGCACAAGCAGGGGACGGACGCCAGATTAAGATGAATGCTGGAACAAGACGCCAGAGTAAGATGAACACCGGAGGATTAGGATGAACGTCAGAAAATTGAGATGAACGCTAGTAGATTATTCTGTACGAGAATAGTGAGATGAATGCCAAATTTGGGAGAGAAACGTCGAAGGAGAGAGAGAATCAGATAGAATCGCATTCAACGTTCAGACAGACTCAGACCTTACGGGAGAAGTTGTCTTTACAACTACCATTTTTTAAAATGAAACATGTTATGCCTAAAATAACCCCACGGTTATCATATAATTACACGACTCCCACGCTGCCGTCGATCAGAATGCTTGATCCAACGGTCTCACAATAATTCAGCAGACTTCAGCAGCTGAAAATTGAGCAGGAGACAAATTCACAGTAAATATGGATAATCCAATTCGTTGAAAGAGTTAAAATACCTGATTGGTGCCTCAAACTGTTTGGTGCAATCATGAAACACATGATTCTCTACAATTTGAACAGCACTTATAATACCAGGCTCGAGGAGCCTACTTCAACCCATACGAAGAATGACGAAGCAAACACACAACATCCTGGCCCTTTTTGTCAAAACTGGGAGGACACTCCATATATACTAGCTCTTTTAATTCACTATGAAGAAAAGCATTCTTCACATCGAGTTGATGAATAGGTGATGTTCTTTTAGAGGCAAGAGCGAGAACCGTTCGAACCATCTGCATTTTAGTAATCGGAGCGAATTACTCATCTTAATCAATACAATATTCTTGCTTGAAACCTTGTGCCACACACCGAGCTTCATGACAAGCAACCAAACTGTTGAATGATGTATAATTATGTACACCCAACAAATGCCAATAACTGAAACGAGAGGAGGAGGACGAGGAACGACATCCCAAGTGCATTGAGCATCCAACGCATTGGACATTTCCTTCATGGCGGCATCCCACTTAGGGTCCGATGCAGCTTTTCAATAACTTGTCGGAGTCCAATCAATCTCAGAGGAAAAAGCCAGAGGTTCTGCCGAATATGTAACAAAATCATGCAAGTGAGATGGAGCACGTCCAAGAGTTGACCGCGTCGAGTGCCGAAGAGGTGGAGGTGAGGGAACCGACGATGAGCTGGGAGAAGTAGTCCCTAAGGTTTCGATCTCAGCCACCTCCTTAAGAGGAGCAGTCGACGAGGACGAGGCCAAAGGAGCATCATTAGACTCATCATCAAACACTGGCAAAACTAGTGGATCAGAAGAAGCAACGACAAGTATAGAATAAAAAAGGACCTGCTCAAGGAAGGCATAATGATAAGCAATGTGAATTCGTCAAAGGAGAGGGTCGTAGCACAAATAACCCTTATGATGATTATTGTAACCCATAGAAGCACAACGAGCAGTTCAAGCTTGGAATTTGGTGCGCTCGTGAGGAGGAAGAAAGATAGAACACAAACACCCAAACACATGGAGCATAGAATACTGAGGTGGCCGAGAATAACATACCTTAAAAGGACTAATGTCCTTCAACGTCATCAACATCTATTGATTAATCAAGTACACCACATTATGAAAAACTTCAGCCCAAAAATTTGTCGGAGCACAGGACCCGAGAGGAGGTCAAGCACATGTCGATGTTTCCGTTCAACTAAACCATTTTGCTTAGAGACACTGATGACACTCGATTTATCGTATTCATCTTCCTCATTTAAGCGACATTTCATGCATATTTTTATAGTTTTGGGTAGAAGTTTAGGATGTTTCATGCATTTCTAACTTATATCTTGATTAAGTGTCTCTAACCCGTACAGGATCCATTTGATGTTGTTTTGTAGTCTTTTTTATCGATTTCAGGTACACAAAAATATTGGGGCATTATTCGGAGCTGTATGATGTGAAAGGAGGAACTAGATGCATCGAAAATGGAGAAAATCACCAAGTACGGGCGTTGAACCAAAAATGCGCCTAAGACAGACCAAAAGTGTGCGGCGCACTTTTAGTTTAGTTACATCGCATTTTTGGTAAATTCAAAGTCAAGGTCTCTCGAAATATGAGCAAAAGTGGGCATATAATGAACAAAAGTGTGTGGCGCACTTTTGGTCCCCTTATGTTGCACTTTCGGTTATCCGACTGACTTTCCCGGACGAAATTGAGAGCTATAGTGATAGATTAAAGAGCAACTTCAAGGCAACTTCAAGGAGCTTAGATTTGGCTAAGTAATCAAGACAAGGAATAAAATTCTCGGGATAAACGGCGAAATTATGGTTTTTCATAAAAAAAATTTGTAAACCTAGGATCAATGTGTTCCTCTTCTGATTTTTATTTGTCCTTTGAGATTATGAGCAGCTAAAATTCTCTTGCTTAGATTAGATAAACCCTATGTTAATTCTTATAAACAAATTATTTGACCACTTTTGTCGATTTATGCCAGTTGGATGGATTTCAGTATATGTTTGATTTCGTGTTCGATTTGTTCTTTCCTGTTCAACTTGAATGAATCTTTGTTAGATTTTTCTTAGACTCATGAGAGCTTGCATTTCTAGAACACCAAAATCAAACAACTAGGTTTGAAGTTAACCCTCATCCGGGAGGGACTGAACTAGTCTGTCATCTGAGCAATTCTTATTCGATAATCGTCTAACGGGTTTCAGATCTTCGTCTCAAAAGAGTGGACTAACATACTAGATAGATAGAAAATTAGTGGTCCCGAAAGGGCGTGATTTGACTAGAGAAGAATTGTGACAGTTTCTTGAATTTATCTTTTTCATTTTTAACCATGAAATTTGTCGGTCATTTATGAATTTGAATTGCCTAGGGAGATTCAAAATCTAAGCAGTTTAATCTGTGATTGTCTAAACCATATTCCTGTAGTCTTGCAACCCTTTCTCTTAAAGCAATTTTTATTTTCATTTTGATTGTTGGATTGGTTCTCGTGGCACCTAAAAAACACTTCTTGGTACTTCCATTCATACTTTTCACAATTTTGAGTAAGATACTTAAAGATATTCTAGGTAAATTTGACTCCGGTTAATTTATTAATCGGATTATTTTGAGATGCCTAAAAAACGTTCATCGAATTAGAACCGTTACCGGCGAATTTCTTTATAGTATCTGAAAGTAGTTAGATTAGTACTATTGATTCACTTTCGCTTTAAATTTTTCCTTCCACAGTTACTTTTCACGGTTTTTATTATTTTTCCTTGTGTATGTGTGCTCACATTGTATGTCTCCGGTGGTGACACGGTCCAAATCGAATGAAAATTCTCATCAGCACTCACGCTCATCAACAAAAGAATGAGAGATTTTTGAAAATCTTTGAGGTTTATTTGGAAGCGAAGGAAGATCTTAGTACTCAGAATCTTCAGACTCGGAATCATATCACAATTACACTTCCAGGCTTACTGAAGCAATGGTGGCCCAAACTCTTGCAGGTTACACTAAGCCTAGTGCTACAAATTCCACATTGAGTGTGGTTCCTCCTGAACAAGATGATGCTAAATACGAGATCAAGGGGAATCTCATCAACTTAGTTCAATAGAACTTGAAGTTCAAGGGGAGACCGACGAGAATCCCTATGCTCATCTAGTGGACTTCTATGCTTACAACGAAATTGTCAAACTACAAGGTTTGTCTGACGAAACAATGAAGCTCAAACTATTCAAGTGGCCTCTTAGAGGAGCAGTAAGAAGATGGTTGACCAGTCAACCTGGTGGCACATTTAAAACTTGGGGCACTCTAGCCCAAGCTTTTATGGAAGAATACTATCCACTAGCAAAGATAGCTTCCATTAGAGAATCAATCTCTCGGATTCCTCAGAGAGAAAGAGAGAGCTTGTATGACCTGTAGAAACGATTTTCGGAGTTGTTAACTGAATGCCTCATCATGGGTACTCCGACAGTCAGCTGACATACATGTTTATCAACGTTCGGGAAAGGACACATAGAGGGAGCACATGCAATAACCATATTGGATGGTATGATGAAGTTGAAGATGCCTAACAGGTCGATCAGCCAAAGCAAGAAGCTCTTATTGAGAAGAGCGCGCCACCACAAAAGCTCGATTGCCTGCAAACACAAACTTCATCCTCACACTAGAGGAGGAAGAGAGATATAGGCCAAAGTCGCCTTACCCAACTACCCTTAAAAGAATGAGCTTCCCGGCGCAGACAATGAGAAATATGTAGAACTACTCCGCAACCAGGGAGTTTGTCTCCCCTTCTTGGAAGCCATCACCAAAATCGCAACATATACAATACATTTGAAGAAGCTATTGTCTGATAGAAGAAACAAGAGGTCGCCCTGATAGCAACACTTGGTGCGGAATGCTCAATGATCTAGCAGGCTAAGGTGCGGAATGCTCATCCATCCCAGATCATTGGCAGAGGATTAGAGGGATTAGAGGAAGCAAGAGAAGGTAATAAATCTTCTTCCTCTCTCTCAATCTTTTTTATTGAAAACACACGTAGGAAAGTCTTGACAGATTAGGATTTGAGGGTTTGGAATTTCAATCCTGCGATTGATCTCTATAGGTCAGACGAAACAAGAGACTTGAGCTCTGGGAAGGCAGCTTCAGATCAAACTCTACTTGGAAATCATATCAGAGGTGGAGGGTAATGGTTACTTTTCTGTTTTAAGCATAGAACTGGAATAGGTTGTCAGGAATCCAATAATTGGATTCGCAGAACTGTACAGTAGCATGTGATCTACTATACAGGTGTTGTGTTTTGGGGTAAGGGCTGTCAGGACTATATAGTATCGTGCGATCTAGTATACCGGTGTTGTGATTCAGAGCAGGGCTCTCAGGTTGTATAGTAGCATGTCATCTACTCTACATACCGTTATTATAATTCAAGTATAAGCTTTTGGCATTTGAACTGTGGCGTGTGATTCATATTTCATGCTAAGACATGATCAAGCTTAGCTAGATTAGCTCCCGATTATGGGTTGTCATCCACCCATGGATTGCACATTCCCTCAAGTTATAATTAGGCTCAGGCAGGATGTGTTGAGTATGCGTACAGATGCTGCACTCACGGTATATTCAGGGGTGGTTTCATGATATGATCCATCATGAGCCTATCTACACACAGTTAGGGGTGGCAGATGCAAGGTAGATGTCTATAGGGACCAAAGGGTCATATTACTAGATTCAGGGATTAGATAGACTTCTTGTTCTAATCTCAGTAAAACCTAATTATAATCTCAGTACAGTCTCAGTATCATCTCAGTATAGCTTCAGTAAAATCTCAGTGTAGTCTCAGTTCTAAGCGAGTCTAGTTTAGCCACTTAGTGCTTATCACCGACCCCATCTCTTTCTTCTCGTATGAATAACTTTGGAACCTCAGGAGAAAATACTACCGAAGATACTACGCAAGCTGCAGTGAACCTCGACCGAGTGGCTCTAGGAGTCTTAGAGAGAGGTACCATGGAGGACCTCGTTTATAACTTTCATGCTTGAGATTTTAGTGTAGTTCAGGATTTCAGTGTTTTCAGTACTTATCTTTGCATGTTGAGTTCCCCTATTTTGGGATGTTTTACATTGTTGTTTAGTACTTGATTTCGAGCCTTAGATGCTCGATTTTCATACGATGTCGTTTGATTTAGTTTGAGGAGTTTCATTATTTCAGTATTTATGCATTGTTATGTATGTTATGTGATTATGAGTGAACCGCGTAGTTCGATCAGGTCGTCTATGGGAGGGCTTCACAGATACTCTGCCAAATCTAAGCGTAACATCAGACTAGGAGCTTAGAAAACATTTTTCAACTGAAAAATTTGTCGGCACTTTTTTTTCGGTCATCGAAAAGTTTGCCGGCACTTTTTCGGAAAATTTGGTGATTTTTCCAGTGATCAAAAAATTTGTCGGTGATTTTTGTACGTCATCGAAAACTTTGCCGACACTTTTTCCGGTTGACAACCATCCCCTACCACCTATATCAACCGCCATCTGCTGACGGTCGCCAACCACCATGTCAGTCGCCATCCGTCGGAGACCTCCGCCATTCGCTTTCATCCGCCATTGTCAACCTTCATCCGCCGTCTTAACGCGCCATCGGCCGAAATTTTTTATCATCGGTCGCCCTCGTCAGATCTCATTTGCTGACAACCTCTGCCATCTGGATTCAGCTCCATCTGCCAGCCACTTCCGACACCATCTGTTGGCACTTCTACCGCCATTCGCCGGAACTTTTGCCGTTATTCATCAGCCCTTCCGCAGCTAATCGTCAGCCTGCTTCGCCACTGGCCAGTAGTGAGAGCTTTTTGTTTTTTTCTATTTTATATAATTGTGTATCGTTTGATGAAAAAGTGTGTGTATTGTGTTTTTTACAAAATATTTCATGAAAGAGATATTCAAATAACAAACCATTCTAAGCTAACAAACCGGTCTAATCTAACAGAGGGAGAGGGGAGGGATGGGTTTGGGGTTTAGAAAAGGAGGAATTGGACGAGTGGAAGATAGCAAATCATTGTTAACTAGAACTTAAGAATGAAAAGTTTGGGGTGGGGGGGGGGAAGCAATTGGCATAATGATATGAGAATGATTGTATTGTGTTTGAAATACACACAAAATTATTTAGCATTCAAAGATATGATTTCAATTTTAAAAAAAATTCATGAATTTAAAATTTCAAATACAAATATACCTATTCCAACTCTTAAAAAATTACATAAATACCAAAAAATCTTAAATGAGATTATATATATAACTTTCAACCAAAACTAAATGATTTCACATTAACCATAGAGATTCTCAATTATTCCAAGTCGTCCGCCAGGAGATGAGGAGGAATGGCAATGTGGTGAGAGTTTGGCTTTTAAGTGCCAGGTGGAGGCTTAAGTTTGAATAATGAAGTGGTGCACGTCATCTGGCCTATACGGTAACCCGTTTACCCAATCCACCTCATACACTGACTTTGTCGTCAATTTGTACAGTGTTTCTCAAAATTTAATATTATACAACGTACTCTAAATATATATTTAATATTCATTTGTAATCTGGGTAGTCCGCTCTCTATCTTCTAATTCAATTTAATTTCTTTGTGGCGGTTGGAGTTGGGAGGGGTTGTAGTCACTAGTTAGTTCAGTGACGTACACGGTATTTCTTAATTGCTCCGTCTACAAGATATAGATGTCATGACTTAATTATATGATGCTTTGAGAACTTATTTAGAATTGTGTTCAATATTCTGTTTTTCAGTACGTAGTTCTACATGTATGTGTTTTGTATTATTATCATGGTCGATATTGATTTGTACTTACATGGTTGTCTGACCTTTTCAGGTATCTCTAATCTTCTATTGATAAATGTTTTTGTCGTCTGTGATATATGTTTTGTGTAGTGCCTTCGAATCGGGTTTTAGCAGGTAGATGTTGAGCTAAGTCTTTTGATTTGTCGACAATAACTTTCATCGATTTTACTTACATGTGCATTTGTGATTTGGGCCCTTTCCTTTCTTGTAATTGCAGGTTTGATGTATTGGCTATTTTTACTTCATTTTCAAACTACTGAGCCGTTCATTTTATGACATTTATAATGATTCCTCAATACTTTTCAGGGGTATTAAGTTTTTTTCGTTAGATATTTTCCAAATACTAATTAAGTCTCCTCGAGAAGCTATCCGAAGAAAGTTTTTGATTTTCCGTCGCTCTAATTTTAACTGGTGGTGTGCTGATGAAGACAACAAAGGCAATTACGCACGTTTCGTCGTGGCTAGAAACAAAATTCGCAGATGAGAAATGATTGCGTAAGCTGATGAGTTTACACTTAGAATTGTTCTAGCTACTAACAAGGAATCCAATTAATTAGTAGTAGTGTGTTTGGGTGTGATTCGTTGGAGAGAATTAGATAGGATAGACACCCAAACCCCAACTCAACGAAACAGGTTTCTAACGTGCGTGGCGAACAAGTAAGCCGATTGGCCGAAGTTTAGCTTAGATGACGGCATCCATCCATCCTTTTTGTTTTTGGATATGTCAAGTCATTCTCTCTGCCTTGGCTTCCACTACTGTTGACCTCAAACCCAACGGCATCTCGACAGCAACTAACTACTGAGAAAATCAAAGTTGATTCTACAGTTTAATTAATTAACGCCGTTAATTATTTATGTCTTTATATTCTTCTGCATATGTCTTCCCGGCCGCCGTTTCTCAAGGGGAACGGAATTATTTATCTGATCTGATCTGATCTGATCTGAAGGAATATACATATAAAACACGAACAGCGAATCTTAGCTAGCTAGGAGTGGAAGAAAGAACTAGTTTGTAGATACATAGCCATCGGAGTTTGGGGGCCAAATCATATGTTCATGCATGTTTCCACTTCTTGTGGATATGGATATATATGCACCCATCTACGTACGTATTTCTTTCCTAACTTCAAATATAGTCTGCTAACATATTTGTTTACCTTCAATCCTTCATCACTTTATAACAAAAAAATACATATTTTTGACAAATTTAACTTGAGTTTCTTTAGACCACAAATGTGTCATTTAACAAAAATTTCTCAACTTTCCGTAAAATGTAATTGAAATTTAGACCATCAAAGTGTAACAGAAATTTACAAGTAACAACTACAATGTTGATCTACGCGATCGGATCACACTTGAACCTAGCTAATATATATAAAATAAAATGTAGTAATAATATATAACTGAGGTGTTTTTTTAATCAATGAACCAAACCACCTATGAATAAGCCTTCCCGATAGTGGCAAAAGGAGTGGGGCAAGTGGTGTTCCTAGAGACTGCTTCACAAATTAACTAATTTTTTGGGGGTAAAACCACTAATTAACTCTGGTGCAACTGTATCTGATGAATGTTGGTAGCTAGAAACTTTCAAATAATTGAATGGAACGAGTTCAATTTATGTAATGAAATAGTTGACTGTTGACCTGAAAACAAATTCTGATTATATTAATTCTATAATGTCATTAAAATAAAAAAATTTCACTCTAGAATGTATTATTTTTTTTAATGTATGCCTTAAAATTAAAACGAGTGTATTTATAAATTATCAATGGGTCGTTTGGTATGGGTGTTGTTGAATATTATGATATTTGAGGTGTTTGGATATTGAGTGTTAATGATATTGTTATGGATAAATGAAGAAATGATTATTTGGTATGGTTTAAATTACAATTTATATACTTGGGTTGGAAAGCAGAGGAACATCAAACTCGCACCATCATACCGTCTAATACTCCCAAACAATCCTGCTGGAATTGCACAAACCATTTATTAGTACACATCAAAGCAGGTTGGAACATATATGGAATAAAACGATGCATAGATCAAACAGATACCTTGAAGTGCTTCCACCGTCTGTGGGTACAATTTTGAGGAACCGGAGTTGGTGTGGCTAGTAGTTGGGGACTGAGACGTAGTATTGATAACAACACCAGTTTAAAGGTTCTACTAATGATCTCTCCGGAACGTTGAAATAGAAATTTGTGCTTTTCGGTGTTTTATGTTATGCCCCACAGTAACAAATAATATGGCAAACATTTCATCAATGTCCATATTCTTTATACGGCATAATCCCCCCTTATCTCTTAACAGATCACATAGTTTATTAAAGACAGTTTGGCTCACCCGACACATATTAATGCACAACTTATCAGACATTTTAGTTGCATAGTGCAGAAAGCCTATTCGGTAGACAATACGAGGGACTGGCATAACCAATGGCGTTGGCTCTTCCCTACGTGTCGACTCAAGTAAACTAAGGGCTACTAGCAGCTGAGACATTAAGAACAAGTACTTGACACTGCTGGAACCACATGGCTATGAAAGTGAACATGATCTTCTGTCTTTCTCTACGTGTGGGTCGTGTAGCCATAGTTTTATAGACTCCACACTAAAGCTTACGTAGGAGATATGTTGGTGTGGTAATATGTAGATTGCAATGTGTTTAACCCTAAAATATAAACCAAGAGATAGTAAACCAGTAACAAATTTTAAATTGAACTATTGAATTATTTTGTAATCGGAAAATCTGTTACGTTTAACCCGAGTTCAGCCCAGATACGGATTGAGCTCACATTTTAATTGGTTTAGTGTATTTTTACCAATTCCATAACCAATTGACGTTAACCTAACTCACCGAAAATCGAGTTTCAATTACCCGCACTTTATAAACTAATTGAGTGAGTAAATTACGACACAAAATTTTGGGTGTCAAAATAGAAAAACTAGTTTGGTGAAATAATTCAAATAATGAAACTTTTCAAATGGGCCGGGGGCGCGACACACTCTAAGGCGCACGGTAAATATTAAGAATACTATTTTTTATAATTTAAATTTCGACTTAACGATTTAAATAATATTTAATTTAATCGTGCCTATAAAAAATAAACCCTAACAAATCAGTACATATACCAAGTACATATACCAAATAGGAACACACTCTCACACTGAATGAACATAAGATACCTGAATCACTTTTCCCTGCTCCAAAACCAGTGAACCGAATCTGAAAATAAATAGAAAAGGATGAGTTGGATACTAAAAATTTCTCACAACAAAATTAAGATACAGAAACTAAATCCAATAACCCGAAATCAAAAACTAAACCCAACAAATTGATAACAAATAAAAACCTAGCAACTCGATAAGAAACTAAAACCTTTAAGAAACGAAATCAGTTCGAACCCAGATCATAAATCCTAAACAAAGATAGGAGTGAATTGAATACTTAGCCCACCAAAGAGGAAGATAAGCTACGAAAACAGAAAAGAAGAATGTCTTCGGAGAAAGATATAAGAATAAAGATCGACAAATTTTGAAGATGAAATCGCATAAAAGAGAAATGATTCTCGCAAGCATTGGTAAAGTGCGAAAAAGAGTGTTGTGATCCGCATTTATTAGGTCTGAAGAGCAGTGCTAGGTATGGGTCATTAATGGCAAATGACATGTAATTGTCGAAATACAATTGAGGATATAAGAGTTTGAAAAATAAATTCAGGCTATTTTGAAACTTCATTATTTGTGAGAAATTTCTTTCAATAATACCGTAATCAAAGAAAGGACTCTAAAATATTTTAATATACATTGTACTTGTTCAAATGCGGTAGTAGAATGATTCGAACTGAAAACGGAAGTAAAACCCGTAATAAGAAGATAAGACCCACACAGGAAAGGAAAGGAAAGGAAAGGAAAGGGGGGAAAAGGAAAAAGAAAAAGAAAAAGGGGGAAACCGAAATCGGGTGGGAATGGGACGGCAAGAAACAGTGTTTAAATGTTGTACTACTACTACTTCCTTCCCACTCTCCTCTTTAGTTGACCGACTTCACTCTTCCTCCTTCCTCTGCTGCCTGCCACCACCACACAAACTTAACAAACCCACTCATACAAGAAAAAGGACTTCTCCAAGAAACACCGCCACCCCTCACTCTCTTTATATATATATATATTCCCAACGGCCGCTCATCAGTCATCATCCCCCTTCCTATCTCACACCTCATTCCCTTACTTTCCTCCATCGATCCGTCTTTTGATTTTCCCAATTATGGCCTTGGAAGCTCTCAATTCCCCCACGACGCCCTCCGCCTCCAAATTCAACCATCAACAACAACAGGATGATTCATGGAGCAAGCGCAAGCGTACTAAGCGCCCTCGTTCTTCCGACGATGAGTACCTCGCCTTCTGTCTCCTCATGCTCGCCCGCGGCAAAAACAACAATTCCGATTCCGATTCCAATTCCAATTCCAATTTCAATTTTAAACCCTCGCCTACGCCGCCGCCGCTGACGTCTTCCAATCAACTTTCTTACAGTTGTAAAGTCTGCGAGAAGTCCTTCTCCTCCTTCCAAGCTCTCGGAGGTCACAAAGCCAGCCACCGGAAGTCGTTCAACTCCGCTGCTGATCACAATCCTCCTCCTCCTCCTCATCCTGCATCCTCGTCTGAGGTTCCTTCCACATCCAACAACAACAACGCCGCCAGGACACACGAGTGTTCCATCTGTCATAAGACCTTCTCCTGCGGCCAGGCTCTCGGCGGCCATAAGCGATGCCACTACGAAGGCACTATCAACCACCACAAAAACACTACTACTACCCTCACAGTGTCTACCACTACTACTACTACTACTACTACTACTACTCAGAGCCAGAGTCGAAGTCAAAGCCGATGCGATGGGTTAGGGTTTGAATTTGACCTCAACTTGCCTGCCTCGCCTGAATTGGGATCGCGAGAAGGTAGCGGCGTCGCCAAGGAAGAAGGCAAGAAGAGCAGCAGAGAGGAAGAGGTGGAAAGCGCTCTCCCCGTAAAGAAACCAAGATTGTCTCTTGCCCTTCAAGTTTCCCACTCCGATTAGTGGGGTTATTACTCAATACAGAATTAGAACATCAGAATTGAAGTTGCTATTAGTGTTGTTCTTTCTCTTGTGTTTGGGGTAGGGGATTATTGTCTCAATGGATTGGTTGGTTGTACAGCGAAATTCTTTGATTGTTATCGGATTCGTATACATAGTAGAACGCAATTGATTCCTTGAAGCAATTAGCTTTCGAATATTGAAAATCAAATAAAACCCAACTTCTTGTTTGCTTTTCCATTTCAAGTTTCTATCTATGTCGTTGGTTGAATGTTGGAAGTCTTTCTGGTTCAGCGATGACGGTGGCGGTGAGACTGGTTCAGAGTTGTGGCGGCGGCCACCGGGGTTTGTTTTTTGTTTTCTTTGGACAAATGGGGTTTGGTTGATTAGGCGGAAAACAATGAAAATCTTGAAAACAAAGGCATATGTGTTAGTGTGTGGGCAATGCGCGTTGCATAGTGGCCAGAAAGAGGGCACATGTTGCGTGATGCTCTGCTCTTCTACAACGCTCCACTCTCTCTTTTTTAACAAACACATTTCGCGTGGCTTGCTTTCAGCCCCATAATCAACCTCCACACACTAACACTCTTCTATTTTGTATTCAGAAACGAATTCCTTTACTACACTTAATCAATCAATCAATTCATTAATTAATGGGGCTAAGTCTGTGATATCAAAACAACCTAATCGAACCGGAATCAACTAGCCAACTAATCGAATCTAAGACAAATGAAAATGACACAAGATATGTGTTAACATTGTTCCGAGATTTCTCCCCTAATTAGAGACCTTTGGGAGAAGGAGATTCAACCTATAAAATCCACTAAACAATAAAAACTGAATCGGTTACACAGAGACGAATCGAGACTGAACACCAAACAAGAACCAGACAAGCAGATTACAAAAGAAGAGACTTAATAGATCAAGGAGAGAAGGATTCAACCCCTCCAAACAGCAAATACTCCAGCAAGGCACCAAGGATTATGGCAGCGCTGTGCTGATCAATGGCGGATCCAGAATTGAAACATGCACTGAGCCCGATTTGAATCGAAAATCTATGTCGAGTAACCAATTTACAAATATATATTTTTCAAACGTAAATACTAAGTTTAAATTTATATAAAACATTTGTTATATTGTTTTTCGTTAAAGCAAATTGTTCTTAAAGATTGAATGTGACACCGACGAATTTTTTTTAATAAAGTAATAGTAAATGCGAAAACTGAGCCGAAATATAATTGATATGTGTCGAGTATTTGAGCCAAAATTATGATTAATTATATCTAGTACTAAACAAAAATAACATAACATTGACATGAATTTCAAATTGCCCGCAACCGTAACTCCCCGATTCCCATGTCTCCGCCACTGGTGCTGACACTGATCGCCTGAAGGATTGCTCAATCTCCAAATGACGCGGTTGATTGCTAGTAGGGTTTTGGTGAAGAAGACTACTGATCTCTGAAGAGGAAATAAGGCTTCTTAATTATATATTAAGCGGCTTTATCCAAAACGCTGCATCTCGATGACAGCTCTTAAGATCATCGGCTGAGTCGTCCAAAACTCCGGTTCAGAGTTGGTTGAATTATATCAACAGTCTGGAATCTTACGCTTCAGCATTTTGTTCTGAATTATCTCCGTTATAAACGAGTGTTTTACATTTCTACTTGCGGTTGAAGCTTAAGTAGAAGGTTAAAACCGGTTTTAAAATAGTAAAGATTATGCCTATGCGATTATTCTTTATTCTCCTTCATCTGAGGAAATCGTGTGTCCTGCTGAATTTGCTGAATTCATTAAACACCATCAGATTATCAATTTTTGTCCCCTATCGAATCTAAAGGTCCACATCTTTTAGGGGGTGGTTTTGATATTTTAAAAAAACTATTTTTTTTACTTCTTTTTAAAACTAACCTAATTCATTTACTTCAAGTCCGATTTTATGTTCTTTATATAGATTTACTATTCCTTCAAAGACCAATATGACGAGACCAATATTGATTTTATTTCGACGACTTTAGAAAATACTTTTTTTTTCATTTTAATTCAAGCATAACTTCTTCATTCCAAGTCCGATTCTCATACTCTTGAAATGGCTAATAACTACGTCTTACACTAGTTGTTAATACCTATCTCGAAGTTTCTACTAACTACATTAATCACGTTGCTAAATAAATGCCTCTAAATTTCTAATAATGTTATAAAACTAAGAACGAATAAGAAGACAATAACATGGGAGAGGAAAGTGTATCTTATTGAGATGTATGGAATGCTACAAATGAGAGCTGTATTTATAGGCTCATGGATCATAACCTATACTCTCTAATATTATTACACATAAAGGTGGGAAAATAAATACAATGAAATAAATTGAAGAATGCAATAAGGAGTTACACAATGGTGCATTCACTATAGTAATTATATTCATAACACTCCCCATTGAATGACCATTGGTTATATATCGTTCTTCGAATACGCTTTTGATACTACCTGATTAAAACCTTACCAGGAAAACCCAATGGGAAAAACCATGGTTAAGGGAAAAAGAGTGCAGCTGCGTATTGACTCCCCCTAATGATGATACTAGTTGAGATCCTTCATATCGACTCCCTCTGATGAGGATATCAATTCTCGCTCATCATTATATCAGTTGAGATCATCTTTGTCACCAACTCCAAATTTTCTTCCCAACAGTTGATGGAGAGAGAGCTTTGGTGAATAAATCAACCAAGTTATCACTTATGTGCTCTTAGTTGATAAATATTTCAACTCACTGGAGTTTGTGCATAAAATATATGCATCACATGATCGATGGTCATCCATAATTCACATGACACTTCACCTTGGATGACCATTAGATGAGAATATGCCTCATTAAAACCTTACTAGGAAAACCCAATGGGATAAAAACCTAGTGAAGGAAAAGAGTACATAATTATCACATTACGTTATAACATTTTCTTGCAACTCAAGGATATATGAAAAAAAGTATAGGATTATATCTTTGAATGGTGGTGTAGCTTTATAAGTTAGTTTCACCACTCCACCAAGTGGTAAAATTATCACATGGGACCAATTTATGGTCAACCAACATAAATATGACTAAGATTACTACTTCAAAACCGAGTAGTTATCGTGTCTTAATAAAAAATGATTAAAATTGATATAGAGTCACATAGTGATCTTACTACCATCTAGGCACTGATAGCCATGTCATATCCATATAACTTCTTGTTGGATATAGTTAGTATATCATTGATGATATACAAGAATCATGTTTGAGAGAGATGCACAAATTGCAAGGTGGCTGGTAAGATTTTTTCTTTCACATTTCATCTCGAACTCTTTAATAAAATAGATCTATTAAAAGAGAAATGACCCCTTAACAAGGGGTGATAATTCGTGCAAGGCGATAAATAGCTACAAATAGAGCTATTTTCTCATAAGTGAGAGATCGGATCACCGATCATATGATTATAAGGTGATTAACCACCACATCACAATAATGTGGTGAACTCATTAATCAAATAGATGATTTCTTTGAGTTATTCGTCAATAGTTTCAATAATGTGTATGGCATCTGTGGAAATAAAGAATAATCGCATCTAATGATATTGAATAAGAGAAACACATTTTAAATACAAAATAAAATGAATAAATTTTTGTAAGAGTTTCGAAACCAAAAAAAATATGACAAAGATTATTTCAACTTTCACTCAAAATAGGGATGAAACTATATGCATAGAAAAAAATATATGATATGCTTAATGTACCACTTTTCTCAAGCATTCAATCCATAAGACGTCAATTGGATATACTTGAATATTGTTCTCATCAAAGTGAATTGTTCGCTTATAGCGAAATAAATCCTCGAGAAAATTTCATATACACATGTGTATTCGTATTATGCAAACCATACATATAGGTTGCAACGACATATATTAGGGGCAAACTCTTTCCCTTTACAAATTGTCAGACTAATCGAATAAAAAATAGTTGCATCCACCAAATTAGGATATATTTTTTTATAATCAAAATATTATAGGTTTGTTGTACAAAACCTTTCAAAAATGAAATATTTCATAACTGCTCATACTCATACTTTACATCTCAATGTATAAAGACTTGATGTCTTAAAACTTTTCATTTATCTTGGGAATTTGAATTTGCCTCAAATTGAATTTTTTCAGCCAATCATTTCTTTCTTTGCATGCATTTTGGCTCATGATCCTTATTTTCAACTATCCTATTTAGCGTTGCACTATACGCAAAAAAAAATTCGACGTTGACTTCATTGGGTTTCCAATATTTTCCATCCAAGATATAGATAATTGATATATATATATATATATATATATATATATATATATATATCTTTCAGGTACCTAATACTCTTCTTGAGCACATTATTTGTTTCTCTTGGTGGCGTTACTTAAATAATCTTAACCTCAATTTGAGCATCTTAATATATAGCTCCATTCCACTTTTGAGGATTTGTTTCTTTGGAACCGAGTGGTCTATCATACGTCATGCATGTTTTACACACATTTGTAACAAAAGATTATCATGTATCGACATCATATTCATTGGAGCATTTGTAGTTGGCACATGAGAGCATTACTCTATTTGGATCGTTAAAATCATCTGGTAGTTGATGAATTCAACTTTAGTGATGAATTATACTTTTGAACTTAAAGTTCATATATATTTTTTAGTGCGAGGATCGAAATGATAATCATTCATCTAATTTCTTGGCCAACTTTTTGTTTCTCCCCATAATGTTGGGAAGTTTGAATATAGACCTCCAACGAGTCATCAAATTCTCCTGACAATGATGCGATATTTTACCATCGATGAACTCGTAATCAAAATAATTTCTCAAACTACGTTGAGAATCCATCATAATAAAATGTGGTGAAGCAATTCAGATGTGTATATCCATACATGCATTGATGGGCAATGTGTGGTTTGGACTCAAAAACCAAATATAATGGAGGAATTCATGATAATTTCATGGCGTAATGCGAATTTGTGTTGTGCATGTAAATGAGATGTTCACAATAATATATTGGTTCTCAATGACGCATTTTCATTATTGGATAATCATGGAAATATGCTCATAACCAAAATAGTTGAGCTAGTAATCTTACAAATTCTTGATTTCTAGATACATGTGACCATCTAGTTGATGCATCAATTAAAATAATTGGTCAACATGTCGGGTGTATGGATCCATAAATATCACCTTTGTGTTTGTTGTGTGTAAGATAAATAATCTTTTAGTTGATGATTATCCAACAATCAACTCTATTTGAGAATAAGCAACCCAAAAATTACTTATGATCTGTTGGAGATTTCACTCAATAATGGGTAATGGAGAGGCAGTGATGCTCTCCTAGAAACAAAAGCTTGTTGACAGAACACAATATTGTTTGTGTTCCCAGGAAGTAGGGGAGTCAAAAGGACTACTTAAATCCCTATAACCTTAGGAATCATTTCTTTAGAATACCCAAGTTGAGAACTCTATCCACAACATTGACCATAGATGTACTTATTGATTCTTATTATGATTGAACCGAGATGGGCACACCTGTTATGCCAAAAAAATAATTGTCAGGACGAGTAAACTTCTAGTTTATATTTATATATATGTATCTCAATAACAATAACATATGTATAGTACAAATTGGAGGATAATATTATTGATTCAACGATTATGTTGATTCCCATTATAAAATACTCATATTATTATGAGCATGACACATTGTGTAAATAAAAAAATTGCATCATGTATGTGCCCAATCATCCATGTCACCAATGAAGGGATGAATTGTTCTTTCATAAAAGGGTTCCTTATAGGAACAATAATCATAGCTTGTTACATCTGCTTTAAAAAATAGTGTAACATATGTCTTTGCACATTCACTTTGAGGGCTGAAATGGTATCATTTGATATAATCATCAAAGTAAAATTGGTCGTTGTATCACTTTTAATGTGATTAGAACATTCACGACTCCTTTTCATGGGAAAAATATATTTCTCAAATTTCTTTCTCATGACCATCAAAATAATAGGTCTTCTCAACCGTAATATATAGTGTGCTCACTTATGGAAATATATGTATTTGGTCCCTTTGGGACATATGATTATAACCATGAACTTGATATTGTGTCTCGTTGGGTTGCTAACATTAACATAGCCCATTCCCCAACATATGTGTCTCGTTGGACATTCAATCATACCAGGCTTTTATGAGTACACAGCTTCACTTCAAAAAATTGATATTTTGTCCCTTGGACCTTCAATATCCGAGACATATGATATATCTTTATAGATTTGTCCTTTCGATAACTTGTATCTTGTGTTACTCATCTTTTCACCCATCATTGAGATGATAGCAGAGAGAGACAAGATCGAATCCCATAAATAATAATGCAAGATCATATATCAGCTAAGGGATGAAACATGATTGGGAATTAAAAACATATGATATTTGTTAACAACCAAAAAACCCGTTGGGATTTGACAATCAAAATGATAAGTGATCATAATGGTGAAATAGGAGAATGTGTAGACCATACGAGCATAAAATGTAGAAGACGATTTCAAGTAATTAACAGGTAAACAAGCTTGGTATTGGGCTTCTGGTGAGGGCTTATATTCTTATTGTAACAACCCAACAGGTAAATATTCCTATCGGAAAGGCGCCCACATAGATTCATTTTACTTCAATCCAAATACCAATAAATTATTGGTGTAATGGTGTTAGAGAATTGCATTTAAAAAGACCAATCAAAATTTAATCTTACAACAATATTGAAAAATGAATAAAACTTTAATCTTGCACCTCACTTTATTATTGCTAAAGGTTAGGGATGGTGATATTCTTAGTCTTATGTTGTTAATTAAGATGGATATTTGAATTTTTGAATTTTAAGTTGAAATCTTAGGCAATAATACATGTCAACAAATATTTGAATTTGAAATTTTAGGCGGAAACAAGATAACTATGGGTTACGAACGAGGGGTAAAATGTATACTATTATTGCTCTCTCAAGTATGATCGCCACACGATCTTAAAGAATCCTAAAGAGTTTAAAACTCAATCAAGCACGAAGCTCGAAGATCATTATCAAACTCATAGTATAACATAACGCTCTTAATTCGTGTTGAATTTGATTTCGAAATCAAAATCTGTACACAATTTTAACCTGAATTCGAACTTGGCAAATTTGGTTGATGATCGAATTAAAATTACAACCGAATTCAGTGACTAAAATGAAAATTCCCAGAAACCTCTTCTCTCTAGTCTGTTCCATGAGATCCTCTTTCTTCTTCCTCGACCATTTCCAAAAGAAATCCAAAACCCCCAAATCCAATTTCATAACAACCCTAGCAGAGCAGCAATCGAATCGCGATCGCAATTCCCCGACGGCAGGCGGCAAGCGGGAAGCTTCAGTCCGGCTCTTCTCCTTCATCTATGATTCATCTGATCATCTCTACTCCTCATCTCGTCCTCCGTCGAAAGTCGAACCCATTCATCTCCTTCTCTTGCCTCTCTTCTTCGTCTCTTTCATCCATATCCTTTGAAACTGTGCTTAGCCACCCATCAGCCATCTCCATCGGCCATCTCCTTCTCATGTCTCTCCTCTTCATCTCTTTCATCCATAACCGAACAAGGTCAATAGAGCAACAACAACAACAATAGTTCTCACACGATGAACTACTCAAGCTCAACCCTCACCTAAATCGGTCTGGAATTCGGTTAGGTCATGTAACCGATTTTGAATTGAATTTGAAGTCAAAATCGGCAATGATTTTGAGTGAATTCGAAATCGGTCGAATTCGGTTTCGAAATTGACCAACCGATTTTGACCGAATTGCCAGGCCTAATAAGAACCCCTTACGATTGAATGAGCATAATTCATTTGTCCCTTCAAATTTGATCGCCTATGAAATACAACTGAGAAGTTAATCGAATTATCTTTCCAATGTTGATGATCTTACATCAATCGGAATTCTAACTAAGGGGTTACGATCGAAATTCTAAACTGGATAGAATTTATATGGATAGGTATCGTGACAGATCCACTCGAAGATTAAAAAAAACAAGATTGTTGAAACCTATAAACATATACGTTACGAATCTGCTTCTTAATCATCCTCCTTTCAATAGTCCATGCAATATTTTATTTTATATTATTGGCAAAGTCTCCTTCAACTACTACCACGACTCCATCAAATGTAAAGGGGAATTAATGTACAATCTTCTTCAAATATTTCAACAAGGAAGGGACAAACAATGGTGATGTGATTTGGGATTATGATTGTAACAATTAGGGTTGGATGTGAACTCATCATTGATGGGCCATCACAAACTTGTTGTGTTCTTGAACCTCAACAATATGACTCAGATTTCTCTTTTTTCATGACAAAAAATGTGTTGCTGCGCTAGCGGAAATGTAACGGGATTAAGGATCGAATAAGATAATATTTTGATAATTCACTCAATTAATTACTCAAATTTATAAATATTACAATTTGGTCACTTGGACCTTTCCTTACCCTCGCTCATAAAACACTATGCACTCTTTTTATTTTGTTTATCTCACTTTGTTTTTCTTTCCATCTACACTACAACTCAAGGAATCACTCCCGCTTATACACAAAGCTTAATAATATTATAATGAAGATATTTCCTAAGGCATTTAGTGACCCAACTTAAATTGTGGTCATTATATTTTCTCATTTCTTTAAACAACTACCACCATTTATTAGCCTTAGTTGGGTAGTTTGGATATTTTTTTAGATTGATCTAGAGGTAGAGAATTCTAGATTGTTGAAGGTAATTCCATATTGAAAATTACCTTTATTCAACACCCTTCTTAATTTTCAATTTGGAGTAAGTGTTTGAACTTCTTGAATTTCTTTCGCGTAATTGCCTTTGTAATGCTATCTGGCTGAAATACCTGTGACTCCATTTGAGTTGCTTGTGGTATGACTGTTCTTATTGTCTCCATCCACGTTACCGGTGTATGTTTCGTGAAACTCGATGCCAGACTACTGTGAATAGCCTTTTGCCATCAATCTCTCTTTGTGCTTCTGTATAGTTCAGTCTTGGTTGAATTTTGTCTTGTAGATCCATTTTAGACCTATGAACAGCTTGTTTTTTGGGTTTTCCACCAGCTTCCATGTCTTATTCTTCTTGATCATTGAGATCTTCGTGTTCATTGCTTCTGTCCAGACTTTTGCTGCTTCTTCAAATGTCTGAGATTCACAAGGAAAGTATGCTACGTGACTTGATTCATAAAAGGATCTGACTTTTAATGGAGATGTGTCTGAATATGTTACGATATATCTGAAATTGTCTCTCGTTGGACTTGTTGTTGGGCGTCAATCTTGACTTGGATTTGGATCACCTTGAGTATCCTGAGTTTCCCAGCTCCACACGGCCATTTTCGTCAATCTCGTGAAATCACCCCATCATTCTTCAATCAATTGTAGAGTCTGTAGCCTTCAGATTTTTCACTATATCTGATGAAGATCAGCTTCTCTCCCTTCTAGTCGAACTTATCGTGATTTAGGGTAGAGATGTGTGCATATGCTATGCATCTGAATACTATAAGGTGATCCACATGCAGCCTCTTGTATTGCCATGCTTGAAATGGTATTTTGTTCCTGACTGATTTGGTTTGCGCCCTGTTGAGGATATAGATTGTTGTGTTGACTGCTTCTGCCCACAGTTGGTTGGGAATCTTCTTGGCTGTCATCATGCTTCTTGACATCTCTTCAATTGTATGGTTCTTTCGTTCTGCTACGCCATTTTGTTGTGGTGTGTACCGAACTGTCAGATGCCTTTTGATTATGTTGCTATAACAGTACTCCATGAAAGGTTTGTAGATGAATTCTCCACCATGATCTCTTCGAAGTGTCTTGATTTGATGCCCACTTTCCTTCTCAGCTGCTACTTTAAATACTTGGAGAAAGCTTATGACTTTTGCTCAAGAAAGAATACCCACATCATTCTAGTGTAATCATCCACAAATAGTAGAAAATATCTCTTACCATTTATGAATGTTGTTCTGGTTGGTCCGCATATGTCAGCGTGTACCAACTCTGGTGGTGCTTTTGCTATCCAAGTAGTTTTTGGAAATGGCAAGCAATGCATTTTGCCGTAGATGCATCCTTCAAAAACTTTGTCTTCTCAGTTTATTTGGGGAAGACCGACAATTATATTTTTTTGCTTCAGAACATTGAGTCCTTTGTTGTTTAGGTGTCCATATCTAAGATGCCATGGGAATGATTCGTCCATGCTTTGGCTCTTCATTGTTATTTCTTCAGTCTTCGTCATTGTGAGAGGAAACATCCTATTGGAAGTCATTGGAACTTTTGCCACATCCGAATTTTTGGATTTGCTGACAATCTTGTATTCGTCGTTATCAAACAGTAGCTTGTAATTTTCAGCATTAATTGTCCAATATTTAGAAGATTTTATGCTAATTCAAGAACGTGCAAAACTTCTTGGATTAGAGTTTTGTTACCTCCATTTCCTTGTACGACAATTGTATCTTTTTCTTCAAATTCCAGCCTTTTACCATCCCCAATCTTCACTTGGGACCGATATGTTTCATCCATCTCGGTGAAAGGCTCCTGATCTGCAGTTATGTCGTTACTCCAACCGTTGTCGACCACCCATGCAAGTTGTGATCTTTACTCGGCTTTGAAGCAAGTATATGCGACCAATTTTTCTTCATCCTTTTGTGCGAGGCTTGATTCGCCTTCTTCTTTCTTGTTTTGAACAAGCAATCTCGTTGAGAGTGATTTTGAATCTTCCACTTGGTGCATCTGAACCTGCATTCTTTTGTGGTATGGGTTGATTTTTTACAAAATTTGCATCCGTCGTTAGAGTTGTTCGATTGTTATCAATTCTGGCTCCAATTGCTATTTTTCATGAAATTCGGCTTGCCTCCCATTTTTTGGAAACTACCCCCACTGTGGTTATGCTCCTGATTTGTTGATTTGTCTCCTTTAATGTCAACCTTTGATTGGAAAGCTTGCTCGAATTGTTGGTTGCAAAACTGGCTCAATCTCTGCTCGTGAGCTACAAGTGATCTCATAAGCTCTGTCATGGGTAATTTTCCAAGATCTTTTGTTTCTTTGATGACAACGACGACGTGCTCGAATTTCAGGTTAGGCTGTGGTGGATTCTCTCCATGATCTTTCACTTCTCGATAGTCTCTAGTGACTTTGATCTGATTTACTATCTCCGCTACACGAGATTGACAGTCTTTGATGCTTTAGCCTTCCTTCATTGCCAAGTTGTCAAATTTTCGCTATAAGTTTTGACGTTTTATGGAGATTTCCTTCTCAAAACCTTGAAATTCATCCTTCAATACTTCCCAAACTTCTTTGGCGAATTTAATGCAAAAAATCCTCGAAAATATTGTTTTGCTCACGGCTTACGAAATATTGTTTTGCACTGGCGTTCCTCTTGACATTCTCCTTGTGCTCTTTCGTCTTCTTCCCGCTTGTTTTGGGGTCGTCTTCTTTTTCTGATTCAACCTTTTTTCTGGTCGATGTGGAGTCGTTCTCTTGTGGTGATTGTTCGATGCCTTTTTGAACAATGTACCACAAGTCTTGCGAAATGAAGATAGTCTCCATTTGTTCTTTCCAATATTCGTACAATTCTCCATAAAAAATTGGGATTTAAATTGGAGAGCGGCGAACATGGAACTTGACGATGGTGCTGCCATATGATATATTTTAAGGGGATTTTCGGGTAGAGATTTTGAGAGGGTTTTGTGAGGGTAGGAAATAACATGGTTATTAAAATACTAAAGTATAACTTTTCTAATGTGGAAGATCAGTTATTGAAACCGCAACCATAGAGCATATTCACTGTAACTTTAGCTCTGATACCACAGTTGTTGGGGCGCTAGCGGAAATGGAGCGGAATTTAGAACCGAATAAGATAATTTTTTTATAATTCACTCAATTGGTTACTCAATTTTATAAATATTACAATTTGGTAATTTGGACCTTTCCTTACCCTCACTCACTGAACACTCTACACTTTTTTTATTTTGTTTGTCTCACTTTGTTTTTCCTTCCCTCTACAATACAACTCAAGGGATTACTCCTTTTATACACAAAGTTTAATCATATTATAATGAAGATATTTCCTAAAGCATTTAATGAACCAACTTAAAATTGTGGTCATTATGTTTTCTCATTTCCTTAAGCAAGTAGCATCATTTATTAGCTTTAGTTGGGTAGTTTGGATATTTGTTTAGATTGATCTAGAGGTAGAGAACTCTAGACTGTTGAAGATAATTCCATATTGAAAATTACTTTTATTCAACAAAATGAACCTCAATTGTACTATAGTCGCATAGATGTACTAAATATTTATCGGTTCGTTGGCCGAGTTATATAATGAGTTGTGGTGCGAATCAAAGTTTTTTTTATGGGGAAAGGCAATAGCCTGATCAATCTTAGTAATGCTGACAAAAATTGATTACATGGTTCAAACTCATTAACAAGTCTATATGGGAGGTGTATAACCCACAAATGGGCTACATATAAAGGTAGTCGTCATCCGGGCGATGAGTCAACTAATTTATGTTCTCTCCTCACAAGATAAATTAAAACTAAACCCAACAAATACTGAAATGGAAGCAAATGTGGACACACTCTCCTCAAAAATTAATCCTAAGACACCAATTAACCAAGACACTTGACAGAAACCATAATCAAATAAACGACTCGACAACAACCGGGAAAAAACAAAGTAGCAAAATACAAAAACCAAAATCCAAAACAACCCGAGTTATTTTCAGCAAAAGAAGCGAGGAGATGGCTCACGGCCACAGTTGCGCGAGGTAGCTGACCATCGCAACAACCAGGACAACTTTCATCGGTGGGCAGGCCGTCGAGGGCTGGCCTGCCTGTACTTCAGTGGTTTCATCAACAATGATGTTCTTTGGCGGCTTCGACGGTTTGGTACGAGCAGCCTCGTCCGTTTTGGGAGTTCAATAAAATTTATTCACATTGAAAAGCATAAATATATAGTCACCTAAAACAAGAACGGAAAGCTAAAATATATACACATAAAAAAGTGAGTTAAAAATGAAAGTAGAAATAAAATCTATCTTGAACTATCTACCAATAGACATGTTTAGACTAAAAAAAACAACCAATGTCAAATAAACTGTTTCCGACAAGAGACAACAAATCGTAACGCGTCACTTATGAAAATGTAATTTCAATTAGCCGTTAAAAGAAACTTGAAAGATGAATCATACAAATTGAACTATGCATAGATTTGATGTATACGATCAATTCAAACCGACTCCACCATGATTAACTAGTTATTCCAATCATATAATTAGTTATTCATTAATATGCTAGTTATTTAATATTATAACCAACTATTCGTTTATATGACTAATTAATTTTTATTTATAAGTAGTTATACTATCAGTCATATAACTAGTCATTTAGTTATGTAACTAATTAGGAAGTGGGTTTACTGTCGTGGTGGCCGACTAGGGGGGCGAAGAACAATTTTTGATGGTACAATTCGTAAAATGACTATTATACCCTTAATAAAACACATATTTACTGTTGTATTAAAATAATTCATATCGTATTAATCATCAGTGGTGGCTACAAGATTTTCCCACAGTTCAGAAAATCTAGGAAAAATGACGCGAAATGTCATGAGGTATTGCGGTATTACCGGAATATACAGGACCTATACGTAATTTAGTATATGTTAAGAGCTATTGAAGTCATTTACAAATTTATGCATGACCTCTATTTCCGTAGTTAGTCTATGTACATGGCCGTCCCGAAGTTAGCTAACTATATAATCAATCTAATTGACCGCTTATGTGGTATTTCTTTTAATAATACATTAAAATAAACATAAAAACATAAAAAGTACCCAAAAGCCTCTGCAACTTCCTACTCAGATTACCCCAACTCCCTTCAATTACGCGCCACCCTTCACCACCGCCACCAACCAGCTCATCTCCCTCATCATATACAAACCTCATGCGGCAGCTCATTCTCCACAACCACCTTCCTCGACAACCCATCGTTCTGCCACTCCGTCATATGTTCATTCACCCGACTCTCCACTGCCACCGTGACCTCCGCCTCCCCCACTGGAATCACGAAATCCACCGCCTCCGTCGGGCCATTCAGTTCATCGTCCTCCTGCGTGAGGCGATACCAAAATTGGGAAGAAGGTTTGGCTTGGGGCCCTTGAACAACCCTTCGAACAGCTGCTTCAGATCTAAATATCGACAAGCCGGAGATTCCGCTTACTGCAGCGATTGAATATGTCACCAGTTGCTTCCTTTCCGACAGAATCTGTTTGCGCCAACCTGGTTGGTGCTCAGGCGATGCAGCTCCGACGGTGGGTTTCGATATGCTCAAGGAATCTGCTCTGGGAGCTTCTCTGATCTGCTCCGGGAGTTTCTACGATTCGGGGAAGAACTTGGTCGTCGACGCTTTTGGGTTGAACATCGGGGATGAACTGGTCCTTGAACACCAGGTAGTTCTTCGAATTGGAGCCGTCCGGGGATGAATCGAAGGTAGTTCTTAGAATCGGAGCCATCCGGAGATAAATCGAACAAGACTTCGCCAGTACCACCGTTAGCGGATAGGAAAAGCTCATCTGTAGATCCACTCATCTTTCTCTTACAGACAAGAATTGAGTGTAGAATGTGAAGTTTTGTTGGCAAAAAAGCAAAATCCAATAAGTAAATCTCTTGTAGATGAGTAAGAAGATGAGGAAGAAGATGGCTCCTGGAGAGAGGGGTTTTTCTTCTTTTTTTATTCATTTTAGCAAAACTAAGAATTTAATTGGTTGTTGAAATATAATTGATTTGATTTGTTTTATTTTAAAGAAAATGCGGATAGGGCACTTAGGTGGCGCATGATGTGACAATTTTGCCACTTCATATATGATACATATTTGGTTTCTGGTGCCACATAGATGATTTTGTCAATTTATACTAACGGAGTTGACCGCATGCTATATTCGTAAACGGTTTCAATAAGTCGTGACATACAATAAATTATGTATAGGTCGTGTATATTCTGGTAATATCGTAATACCTCGTGACATTTGCATCATGTTTTCGAAAATCCAAGAGTTTAGCAATAGCGTCTTCGAAAATCTCTCGTCGACGATTCATTTTTCATAAAACTCTTATCGCATTGATAACTGATACGATATGAGTTATTTTAGTAAAATAGTAAATAAGTCTTAAGAACATATTAATCTACTTATATTAAAATACAGACTGCACGAAGTAAAATACAGACTATATATAGCATAAAAAAATACCTCTTCCTACCACCGATCATCAACAATTTTGAGTTACGGAAATAAATATTACCATCAAAATTAATCTCTTTAGATTCATTTTTAAAAAATAAATCAGAACCGTAGGAATTAGATTTGATTTGAGGAAAAAATAAACTTTTCAAAATCCCAAACTAGCCACTACCATCGATATAATCATTTTGGGACAATAAAAGATAATTATAAGGCATGAATGATATGATTTTTGTGGCACTTGCCCAGTTACAAACATACTAACAGCTTAATTAGTTAGATTGTAACTGCTGCCAATCACCTTTCCTCTGCTTTTGAGCCCTTAGAAGAAATTGCTGGTAATAGACCTAGACTCCAGTGCAAGCTCTATGCATTATCTGTACTCGGCTTAGAACATAACTGCTATTCTTCTTTTAAAACGTGTTAAGATCAGTTCACAGGAAAAACCTTAAAAAGGGGAAAAAGTAAGCATAGAACAATAGTCACGAAAAAGGACGATAACACTCCCTATGTTAAAAGACCTCTACTTCAAGAGACTGATCTTCTTCTGTTTCTTGAAGGTGTTGACTTAGCTTCTTCAGCAGCACCACCATTAGTGGTTGATCCAAGACTCTCAGATGAATCTGACCCGCTGTGTTCCCCACCTTTCTCTCCTTTGCTTGACCACAGCTTTGCAAACACTTTCTTTGATTTCATCAACCCTTTCATTCTGTAGCTAGCACCTCCTCTATCCATGTTATTGCTACTGCTGCTTCTACTACCAACTCCATTCCTCAGTCTTAATGCCGCTACCTCTGCTTTCAGGGCCTTCAGCTCATCTGCTGTGGCTAATGCGTCCCAATCCTCATCTGGGTTTGTAGCAGCTGATCTTGAGCTCCTCTGAGATCCATTGTTTAGGTCCCTGATGCTCTTGGGAAGGTCAGGGGTGCTACATCCTGACGTTGCAGATATTCTCACCTGTTCAAAGAAGAGTACTTGCACTACTACTCTCATCGGTAGCCTCTCGTTTTGTACTGCGTGCATGCATGCCTCAACTGATAGCTTCTTGCAGTCCATCAGCTTGCATATCTTCTTTCTCTCGCTCTTGCTGATACCTGGATGTTCCTGCAATCAATCAAAGTTCCATTTGTCAGCTGACTGGCTTTTTGGTCGGACTAGACCTCTCGACTAGTATAAGATAAAAGAAAGAAATAAACATTACATAGTTGTCCGCACGTGGGGTGTAACTGGGTTTGAACCCCACATCACACAACTCTACCTACAGAGCAACTCCTCTTGGACTACCAAGCAGATGAACTAACCGAACTTGTAAGTTGGAAGTAGAGTTCTTACTGTGAGGTACGTATCAATGGCACGATATAGAGCATCGTGTACAGGCCTAGAGACACCAGACACCATCTCAGCAATCTCGACGAACTTGGACACTGGTAGCTGGGGATCCTTTGCTATCTCAGCAAGGTATCCATCGATCGTTTTCGCTACCATAAGTTTTGATGCATCTGATAATATCCCTGGTCCTTGCATCATGTCCTGAACCTCGTTAACTTCTGTTTCATTAACTTCAGCAAACTGGTCTTGCATTAGAAATCCCCGCACAATTTTCTGAACTATGTCAACATCATACATCATGCTTTCCTCTTCGCTTGCTTGTATCAGAAGGTCAATCACTGAAGCCGACTCTAGCTGCAGTCCAATTTTCCTTACTAGTTGTTCCTTGGTCAGATTACCAGAGCCTACAGAAATGGCTGCTTTTAATAGCTTGAGCAGAAAGCTACTCGAGACACTGCCTCGCTCTCCGGGCAAAAGCATCACAATTGTGTCAACTGTTGATCGATACTTTGCAAGTTCTTCAGATTGGATAACACCCTTGCTGATGCCTGGCAATCTTCTGTAAGAGTAAGCTTTCAACGCTTCTCCAATCACTTCATGAGGTAGTACTGCCTTGGCTCGAATTGTCATGAGAACACGCTTGTACAAGTCAATGCCGAGTTCACACAGGTCCTCAACCCACCAGTCTGCTGGCACTAAACGGCTTCTTACCCCGTTCAAGTTTGCTGCATCTCCATTTTCCTCGGGGAGTTTCTTCCTATTATACGTGTAGGACCAATCAACTCTCGAAGGATCAACACAGGCTCTGGTAGCTATCGCTTCAATGCAGTGGCTAACGATCTTGATGTCTTCAGATAATGGCAACATCGAGTTGGTAGTTCGAAGGACGATGATGGAATCTTTCCAGCTGCGGAAAACACTCGAGCTAAGGAACACATCGATTTTGTAAATGAGGTTGCCTTTCTCAACGGACTCATGCATTTCAAGGTAATCGGCAGCACATCTTGCAGCAACGACATTGTAGGCATTGAGAGTTACAGTCATCCCGTAACAAAACTTGGCACAGATCTCGAATGCAGCAGGCCCTCCAGGGATATCAGAAATGTCAACTTCGTCGCTGTTTTCTCCACTACTTGTCACGACATACTTCTGCAAACGAGCGCTTTTCGAAAGTAGAGGAAACTGCAATATTCAGATCAAGCTGCAAATCAGTATTGATCCTGAGAGAAAAAGCATGCATCTTTAACTGCTAGTCCTAGCTTATTTTTTACAAAAACATCACCAAGTATGATTCATACATAAAAGAGTGACTCTACTTTTGGTTTCCAAATGATCTAAAGACAAACACTTGACAAATCCTCTTCACAAGAACTTATAACTTAACAATGTATGATAGAGAAAGATAGTTTGTACCTTGTGAAGATAAAATTTGGCATCCCCAACGGTAACAGTGACATCAGTTGCTAACTCAGTAGCCACAAACCTGCAAATGAAACCCAATTCCACAGTGGCAGTACTTGATTCAGATGGAAGCTATTTCATCATTTCATCACATTAAAGGCATTTCATTCAGTTTATTTGACAAGTTAGCTGGAACAAGATAACACAGCAGCAATGGAATGAGAAAGGCACGAGATTGGCTTCCCAATGTAGACAGACAACAAGAGACAAGGATGAACAGATAAGATCAAAAAACCATGGGAGATATCAAAAGAAGAGAACCCATAAACTCTAAGGCTAGACGTAAGAAATCTGAAATGCAGAAGAAGAAGAGAGAGAGAAAGATGAGGTTTTCAAATGATCTCACCAGATATTGTCTTCATGGGTCTGAAAGGAATCAGGTTTGGATCCAAGTTTCATAAACTTCATCTTCCAAAGAAAGAAAGATTCAAACTTTACTATCCTTGCACGCAACAAAAACCAACCTCTTCTTCCTTTGTTGTGTTTACTATTGAACCAAGAACTCCAGAATCAGACACCACACACCTTCCAAGTGATATATATACATAACCCCAACTCGAGGAGAAATTCCCTGAATTGGAAATGGAACAGTAGCCCAAGGTGTGGTCCCAAATTTGTGGTGAATTAGACCACAACCAGGACCTTCTATGGCTTCAATCAAATCTGATCTAGAAAAAGACTAGGAAATGAGACACATTATCAAATCGAGGCAAGACTAGTCTGACTATGAAAGAGAGAGTGTGTGTGTGAGAGAGAGAGGGGGGGAAGAAGTGGAAGTGTGCTTGTGTGAAAAAGGATAACTAAGGAAGTGGAGATTTAGAGCAAAGTCTTTGAACAAAGAGGATCTCTTGTAAATGAAGAAAAAGATGGGGGAATGGAACTGTGGGGTGTTGCCTAAATCGACGGCAAAGCCCACAGAGCCCGGAGGCAATGAATGAGCACAGGGGACATGGCCAACAAGGCTCTTCAAACAAAACAATTCACTATTTTGCAGAGACACCAACCCTCCACAACCACAAGCATCAATCTAAAATTTATCTATTATCTGCCTTCTGAAAACTCTGCTGCATTTGTTTCCCCCACCTCTTACTTTATTCAAAGATTCATATCTCTCTCAACTATATGGCATGTTGAGCCCACTTGAAGTTCCCAAGTTCCAAACAAAATCATAAACAACCACAGATTTTTCTATTACTTCTTTTATGGCTACCATTGAAGTCTGAACACCTGCAACGGAAAACAGCATCTCGGTATCAGTTGAATAAACCACCAAAAATGCAGACAAACAGCATCTATCTTCCTATTTCTTTATTTTTTTAAAGAAATTTCCTTGCTCCTCTCCTTGTGCTTCTTCCTTGCTCAGACGGCAAGCTCTCTAAACTTGAAGGTGTTGCAGTGATTATAAATAATCACAAGAATATAATCAACTAAACCAACAGCAAAATCAAACACTACAATGCAAATATTTTAAAAACAAAAAGGATATCTTCAACCTGAAATCTGAGGAATCTCCCAGGACATGTTAAAGAGTACAGTTAAAAAAAGTAAACCCAATCCACCAGAGATTTGCATCAGTCAAATGAACCGTTAAAACCCCCGCACATGATCACATCATAATATATTATTAGCCAAGCCAACTTGGAAAAGAAGAAAGAAAGACAAAATCACACCCCAAGAAGAAAGACAAGCCCCAGAAGCAACTCTCCGTGTAAGACCCAACATAGCTCGAGTCTCCCAAGCAATGAACAGTAAAATTAGTGGGAATCAAAGCAGATAATCGACATGAAACCCCATTTCGAGAAACAAACACAAGGTATGAGAATACATATTGGATAGACATTAAGCACAAGAGAAGATACAGAGAAAGATGTTCAAAATGTGCCCAGAAAAGAGAACTAAGAAAAACACATACTCACCTCTACCAAGAAGTCTGCTTTGCTTTGTTGCTCTTGGGGAGTGGAAACTGAGAAACAAAAAAAGAAAAGATCGAAGGTTTCTAATTTAAAAGCACACAGAACCAACCAAGCAGCAAAATCCCTTGGTTGGAAGGAATCTCTGAAAACGCCAAAACCCTAAAAAGAAAGGACTTTTGCAGCAGAATAAGGTGTACCAGAACTTGCCAATTGGTAACTCAAAATGGCATTGTAGTCTTGTGTGCGATAATAGGCCTAGAAAGTAACAATTTCCTCTGGTTTTTGTATTTCTTTTCGGTAATACTTTAATCGTTTGAAGTGGGAAAAAAGTAGGGGGAGGTTTCCAGTTGTTGGTGCGCAATACAGAGAGGGGAGAAGAAGACACTCCTCATCATCATGACTCTCTTTTCTCTGTATACATTCATTCATCACCACAACACCACCTTTGCCTTTGCTCGGTAATGCACGCCAATTCTGACACACTGCACTTTGCTTTTATAGGCTTACTACTACTATATCTTTCTAATAAATGATCATCCAGGAAGAGGCAGCTGCCAAGAAGATGGCTCCTCCTCCTTCCTACCATTTTCCTGCTTCTTTTTAATAAATTCACCTCTCCATCATTATACATTTACGATTGGTTACACATCTCGCTCTCTTCCTTTTAGCCTGCTTGGTTGGCTTCCTTATTAACCATCCATCCCTACACCTTTGGAATTAATTCTTTCTTCTGCAGTATATCTTTTCGTTGTAAAATGTTAAAGGAAGAAACAACCTTATGCCCTGTCTAATCTTCTGCCCAGCCCAAAACGGATAGATTAATGGGAAAATGCTTGTTCAAATGAAACCATGCTTACATAATAGTTGTGTGATCTTTCTTGTTGGTATGAAGATGTTAAAATTTCCCTGCTTTTTGACTCCTCAAACCCTTAAAAGTTGGAATAAATTCACATGGTATACTTCTAAACAGAAAAAGGGGGTATACTTCTAAACAGAAAAAGGTTAAACATTGTTTATTTACGTGCTTAATAATTAACTAATGTTATAAAAACTTATATTAATATAATTAAATTCTTCTAATTCCTACATATTGATTCATTACTCTTTTTAATGTTGTAATAATGTAGGATGCATATGTTATAGTCTTATGAGCCAATAAATAAAGCTTTTACTTATATTATTCTTTACAGCTCAATAAGAAAGTAATTTTTTTTATTTTTTTATTTTTTTTCTTTATTAGTTTTATAACACATTATCAACACAAAATCTCTATTGTTCGAAGACTTGAAAAGATAGCCATATTCTTATTATTATTATTTTGTATTTTGAATAGAAAGAATTTCCACTTCATAATATTTCTTACTTCCATGCATGAGTTTGTACCGTATCTGTTACTTTTCATAATTCAGCCTACAAATGATTTATATATCTGCTTATGCTCATTTGCAAATGAATCACTTTGTTTGGATCTTTTCTTATGTGTGTTTTATTGTTCATTGTGTTTTAATATCCATCTTATTGATTCTGTTTCTTGATGTTACCATTATTATTTTATAATTTTCTCTAAATCAGATTTCTTTCCATTTTTTCTTTGTTGTTTCGGCCCTTATGATATATTCGATAATAATAGTTTCTTTCATTAGGTTGGTCAATATATAAGTTTGATCTCACGTTAGTGTTAAATATCAGTATAATGTTTTAGTGATTTTGAAAACTATGGTAACATTGCCATTATTTTATTTTCTTATATTCTACTTGAATCAACGTTGATATCCATCAATATGAGTTGCCATCAAAATTATACCCACTGTTTTGTAATGTCTCATGTTATGTAGATTATTCATATTTTTTTAATTAATTGTTTTGTATATATACTTTGTTGATTCTGCTCAACTTTGTAGCTATTCTTCTTCCTTTCATGTTCTCATTCTTGTATTTAACACCGTGTCAAATTTTAAAGTTTAAAATCTTACAATATCTTTATTGCAATTATTGTCTTGTTAATTGTCCCATTTATATCATTTCATCATGTTGGTTACAGTTTCACAATTATTATCCATATGAGCATATTATTAATTTATAATATACTATACTCTTTCTTTATCTTTATAATATATCTAACATTTTGATAATTGAGTTTGTGACCTTTGATATTTTGGACAAGAATTACCCTTCATAGTTATTAAAAGCTAAAATCCATTACAAATAGTCTTGGTGAAATCATCAAACATGATTTTTCAGACATAAAATTATCTCATCAAAACGAAGCTAAAGATTTGATCTTCACTCGTCATCATCCTAATGAAAGGCTGGAAAAGGAGTACCAAATGACGAGATACCAATCTTTGAAGTGAATGGTTGTACTCATAAAAGCCCGAGATAATTGTATATTCCAAGATATTCATATCCTGAGATTCATGAAATGAGTGATTATAATCACATGTCCATAAGGTGACAATAATACATATTCCCCTAAGTGAATAATACACTATTATGGAAGAGAAAGACCGATTATTTCAAAGGTCATAGCCATCAAAATATATAGTGAACCTATCATCTTTCTCAAAGTTGACACACTCGTATTATATTATTATTCGTTGAACATGTCACAAGCCATGATTACTATTTCCTATAAGGAAATTAATGTTGTTTACATGATGATTGTACATTTTGTGAAAGAACGGTTGATCCTCTCATTGGTGACATGAATGATTCGGCACATATATGATGCAATTTTATCATTTACACAATGCATTATGCACATGACAACATACGTATTTTTATGATGAGAATCGACATAATTTATTGTGATATATATCTCATCGATATTGCACCAAGGTGTATGGAGTAGTACAAAATTTCTCTCAAGCCGTAGATCGAGTTATTGTATTGTTCACAAAAGAACTAAATCTTTATTCAAATTTATTGATGATCAAGAGAGAAACAATAGTCCGGCATATGGCCATACAATTATGGAATCAATAATTTTATCCTACAATTTGTACTACACCTATGTTATTGTGATCGAGATACATATAAATGTAAACTATAAGTTTACTCGTCCTGATAACTATTATTCAAAGAATAACCGATTAGACAATCCCGATTCAATCAAAATGCAAATTGCAAACATATCCGGTCAATTTCTATGATTCCATAATCTAAAGAGTAGGTTATCATGAACATTGTTGTGCACGAATGTATCACCTTGGGTATTCTATTTTGGTTATAAGCATATTTTCATGATTATCCAATAGCAAAAATGTATCATTGAGAACAAATATTTTTCATTTATATTGTTGTGAACATGTCATTTACATGAACATTCCAAGGAATTATAATAAGTTCCTCCATTATATTTGGTTTTTGGGTCAAAACCTTATACTTCCCATCTATGCATATATGAATATGATATACACATCCAAATTTTCCATCATAATTTATTATGATGAGTTCTCAACATAGATTGATAAATTATATTGATTACTAATTCATAGATGGTAAAATATAATCACATTTTTGTCTCGGATTTTGATGACTTGTTTGGAGGTTTATCATTTATGTAGTCATAATTCCCAATATGGGGAGAAAATCAAAAGTTGGCATAGAGATTAGATAATCGTTATCATATCTTGATCGTCGCACTAAACAATGTAAACGGGAAGTTTAAAAGTATAATTCATTACTAAAGTTAAATTCATCAACTGCCAGACATCTTTACTGACCCAAATAGAGTAAAGCTCTCATGTGCCGAGTACAAATGCTCCAATAAATATGATGTCGATATTGAGCAATCTCTTATTACAAATGTGTCTACAAAACGCATGAAGCGTGATAGAGCAATCTCTTATTACAAATGTACCTATATGTATGGTTTGCATAATAAGAATACACATGTGTATATGAAATTTCCTTGAGGATTTATTTTATTATAAGAAAACAATTCAAATTCACGCGAAAAAATTATATTCAATTGACGTTATATGGATTGAATGATTGAGAGTAGTGGTCCATTTAACATATCATACATTTGTCTATGCATACAATTCAATTTCTTTTCCATGTTGAGTTGAATTTTGAATGATGAAACATCATCTTTGAAATATATATTTTTATTATTTCATACCAAAATTTTTATAATTTTATTTTGTATTTAAAATGCATTTCTCTTGTGTGTCATATTTTAAATGTTATCATCATCATCTTTAGTTTCACAGATGACATAAAATTCATTGAGACTTCTAAATTATTTTCTCAAAGCAATCAACTATTTGATTAGCTAGAGAGTTCGAGATGACAGATGTGGAAGAACAAATCTTACCACTAACGTGTAAATTGTGCATCTATCTCAAACATGATGATAAGGACATATCATGGCTATAAATACCTTGTCGGAGATAAGATGACTATATGTGTGTGAAACCCGCCCCTAGACGACTCGATTGAACCATATGGTTCGATCCATGCAACACTCCCTGGTTCACTCCATCACATGATTACTCAAGATACACATGAAAACAACTGTACTGAAGGCCTCATAACATAAGTAAAACTGCTGAAAAGTAAACTGAGCGTCTGTGGCTCAAATCCAGTATCAAAACATAAGCAAACATCTCAACATCCAGAGATAAGTCTAAGAAAATAGTTGAAACAAAGAAATGTCTGAAAACATGAAAATGATTAAAGGGATAACTTAGGTCCTCCAATGTACCTCTCTCTATGACTCCCAGTGTTACTTCATGGAGGCGTTGCTCCTCATGCTGCTCTCTTAGGTAGCATTTACTCCAGAAGTCCCAATGTTGATCATACATGAAGAAATGAGACAGGGTCAGAGATAAGCACTGAGTAGCTACGCCTGAATGTGAAGAACTGAACTCGTATGTAGTAAAATGACCATGTGATTCTTCACGAGCTCCAGATAGCGTTCCTTCATGCTAGCCTCGGTCTCCCATGTCGGAGCCTCGAGATCTCGATTTTACCAAATCACCTTTAGCATTGGCATCTCATTGCTCCTCAGCTTGCGGACCTTCTTGTCCACAATCTGAGATGGTTGCTCCACAAAGGTCAGGTCTCTCTCCAACTGAATCTCATCTAGCTGGATCACCTAATTTGTCTTGCCAATGTAAGTCTGAAGCATGCTCACATGGAATACATTATGTATCCTATCCAACTCAGGAGGTAAGGCCATCTCATAACCTACTAGACCTATCCTCCGAATGATATCGTGAAGGCCAATGAATCGGGGAGCCAACTTTCCTTTCCTGCCAAACCGCATCACTCCCTTCTAGTGGAATACCCGAAGGAAGACCTTTTCCCCTTCCTTAAAGCTAACCTCTCTGGCCTTTCTGTCGGCATGCTGCTTCTGCCAATTCTGAGCCACACCCAACTGGGCTGGAATCACTCTAACAACTGAGGTTGTCTCCTCAACCATATGAGGTCCAGTTAACAACTTCTCCCTCCCCATCCCAGAAGAGAGGAGTCCTGCACTTCCTACCATACAAGGCCTCGTATAGGGCTACCCCTAAACTATGATGGTAGGAGTTATTATAAGCAAACTCCACCATCGGTAGAACCTTTAACCAAGGTTCATAAAACTCCAACACACGAGCGTAATAGCTCCTCCAAGGTCAAAATAGTCTGCTCTGACTGACCATCTGGTTGTGGATGATAAGTTGTAGAGAAGTTCAGCTAGGTCCCCAAGGCTGCGCGCGTGCAAACCCTTCCAGAATTGGAAAGTGAAACTGGGTCCCGATCCGATACAATGGTCATGGGTACACCATGCAATCTTATAATATGCTCAACATACAGACTTGCCAACTCCTTCACATCCGGATTGAACCGAATGGGTATGATATGCGCCACCTTGATCAACCGGTCCCATTTACCAAGGAAAAATCATTGACGTTGTCCATCGTGATGTCCTCAAACTTCCACACTAGTCTAGACAGGGGATGAAGCAACCCTCCTGATGCCTGATGGTCGAACTTCGCCTTTTGGCACACCAAACAACTAGCCACATGCTAAATCACCTACTTCTTCATACAAAGCCACCAGTAGTGAGGATGAAGTGACATGTACATCTTTGTCTCACCTGGGTGCATGGAATAAGTAGACAAATGCGCCTCATCCAAAATATCATCTCTCGGCTTTGACCCCGAAGGTATATACACCCTATTTGGAAGAGCATCACACCATCCTTCCAAGTGTAAGGTGGAACCTTGCCGACCGACACTAGCTGCCGAGCCTCCATCACCAACGTGTCTTTCACCTGAGCCTCAGTAATCCGATCCAGCTACAAGGGTCGCACTACCAATCTGGCCAATAACCCCTTCACTGGATCCACCTCCAACTCTGTACCCATGCTCCTCATCTCGACCAGCTCGATCAACCTCTCCTTCCAGGTCAAAGCATCATTCACTACATTGGCCTTCTCTGGGTGATAGTCTATCACACAATCGTAGTCCTTAAGCATATATACTCAGTGTATTTGCCTACTATTCCACTCCTTCTGCTCCATGAAGTACTTGAGACTCTTGTGATCGGTCTTGATCGTAGAAGACTCGTAATACAAGTAGTGCCTCCACAGGTTTAGTGCGAAGACTACTGATGCTAGCTCCAAACTGTGGACTGGGTAGTTCACTTCATGCACCTTCAACTAGCGTGATGCATAAGCCATCACTCTGTTGTTCTGCATCAGAACACAACCTAACCCTAAATATGAATCATCACTGTAAACAACATACTCACCACCCACAACTAGCAAAGTGAGTACTAGCGCGATGGTGAGCCTCCTCTTCAGCTCCTTGAAACTCTAACGACAGGCCTTACTCCAAAAAAGGCGTGTCCTTCCTGATTAGCTTGTGTAGTGGTCCTCCTATCTTAGAAAACCCCTCTATAAACTTTTTGTAGTACCCTGCCATGCCTAGGAAACTTCTCACTTTAGTCACACTACTAGGCGGGGACCAATCTATTATCACCTCCACCTTCTTTGGGTCTACCTCAATGCCCCGACCACTGATCAAATATCCTAAGAATAACACCTCCTCCAGCCAGAACTCGGACTTAGAGAACTTGGCCTACAAACGCTCTCTCTTTAGAGTAGCTAGAACCGCTCTCAAATGCTCTACATTCGCCTCCTCTGTCTTGGAGTAGAACAAGATGTCATCAATAACTACTATGACAAAATTTTCCAAATACCCATGGAACACCTTGTTCATCATCACTATGAAAGCTGCAGGGGCATTGGTCAACCCGAAAGGCATCACTAGGAACTCGTAGTGGTCGTACATGGTTCGAACACCGTCTTATGAACATCTTCCTCTCGCAACCTTCACCTAGTGGTACCTCGATCTTAGATCGATCTTAGAGAACATTGCTTCTCCTTAAAGTTGATCGAACATATCATTTATGTGTGGCCGAGGGTACCCGTTCTTCACGATCACCTGATTCAACCTCCTATAATCTATGCACATCCGCATAGATCCATCTCTTTTCTTCACAAACAACACCATCACACCCCAGGGTGACACACTCGGGCGGATGAAACCCTTCTTCAGCAACTCCTGCAACTATTCTTTGAGTTCCTTCAGCTCTACTGGTACCATGCGATAGGGTGCTATGGATATAGATGTTGTGCCTGGCATCAGCTTTATATCAAAAGCCACCTCCCTCTCAAACGGTACCTCTTGTAGATCATTTGGAAAGACATCTGAAAAATCCTAAACTGCTGGAACATCCTTGATCTGTCCCTCTACATCAAGGATGATGTGAGCTAGAAAATCCTTACACCTAACCCTGATCAATCTCTCTACCTTCAAGGAAAAAATGAAATTAAAGGACGTCTATGGTGCATTTGCTGCTGAATCCCTGTGATGACTACATCCTCCCGCTCAGGTATCAAGAACCTAATCATCCTTTTATTACAATCTACTAAGGCTCCATGATGCCTCAGCCAATCCATCCCCAAAATCACATCGAACACATCAATAGGAAGAACGATGAGATCCCTTGTGAACTCTCTATCCTCAAAGAGTAAAACTGCTCCTTCTACTCAAGACTCTATCCGTAGAGTCTTCCCTGCTGAGGTACTCACTCTAAAAGGTCTACTCATCCTAATAGGCAATACTGGTAAAAGTCGAACTACAACAACTGAGATGAAAGAGTGTGAAGCACCTGTATAAAACAAGGCATGAAAAGATATACCAAAAAGGACAACTGTACCCATGATGGTATCCCGAGCGGCCTCTGCCTCATCTTTGGTGGCGTACACCCTGCTCTGAGCCTCTGTGTTCTCCCTTGCAGTGTGCCCTGTCCCAAGGGTACGACATTAACTCCAGTCAAGGAGTCTTAGAGCCTCCACCTCTAATCCTGCTCCCAGACGGAGCTCTCCTCTGCTGCACTGTCGCCTCTGATGTTGCAGGCTTACTTAACTTAATGCACTCTTGAGCAAAGTGGCCTGGCTACCGATACTAAAAATAGACTCCTGCTTTCTTCATACACGCTCTCAGTGTCGCATCCATAGCACGGTCAAATAGGTTGGTCAAACCCGGCAGTTGAATGCTTCTGCTGCACTGTCGGGGTGACAAGGGCAGAAAAGTGACTTTGTGATGCAAGAGCACCATGATGTGTGTCATTCCTCCTCAAGGGTGATGGAATTAGTTTCAATCTGCCTGACACTTCCTTTCTCTTCTTCTCCTCTCGCCAAGCCTGATGCTCCCCCTTCCTTACACCCTTTAGGTACTCTGCCCTCAAGGTTGCTGCCTTGATATCTGCCAAGGTCGCCATATCATTATTGGTGACCCCAATTTGGATGTGAGCCCTCAGCCCATCCAGGAACATCTGCTTCATATCCTCCATCTTTTGTTTAGGTGGACCCTTATACCACCTAATCAACTTGATGAAAGCGTTATGGTAATCCACCACCTTCATCTCACCCTGCTCCAGGTTGATGAACTCAGCCGTCTTGTTCTTCTGCCACTACTTCTGCATGAACTTCTTCTTAAATAAGATCAGGAACTCCTCCCAATCTTGAATCAGGAAGTCTCTCTCAATCTCCAGCTGGCTATCCCATCACTCCTTCGCTGTACCTCTCATCAGGTATGTAGCATACAACACTCTCTACTCTGGCACATGTCTCAAATACCTTAACGCATTCGTCAGCTCTCTAAGCCAATCCACTGCTAATTTAGATCTATGGACTCCCCATCGAAGGTGATGGCACCCATACAAGTTAGCTCCTTGAAATCCATCCTTGACATAGGCGGATCTCTAGTCCTCTCAACTGAAACCCAGGCTCACTACAAACTCGAAGGAATTATTGAGCCTCCCTTTCAATTAAGCTTATCTCTGAGTTTTTCTCAAAATTGTGAAAAAAATTTTAAAACTCGACCACACTTGTGGGGTAAATACCGCCATGCTCGTGGTTGACATCTTGCTACACCCATGACTAGCATCACCACGACCGTGATCTCTGTCCCACTACGACCGTGACCTAGTGACTAACCACGCTTGTGGTCGTCATCAAGCCACGATTGTTACCCAAAACTAGCCATGTACGTGGTGGTCAGTTCGTCACGCCCATGACTGACTCCTCGTTTTCAAATTCTAGAGAAAACATTGAAACTTAAAGAACATCTCCTTAGGTTATTCAGTATTGAGCTCCCAATATTATTGGTCGCTTTGAGGTTCATGACACCTCAATACCATTAATCTCGATCACATAGTGGAGAATAACCAAGCTGTGATACCTGTTGTGAAACCCGCCCCTAGACGACTCGATCGAACAACACGGTTCGATCCATACAACACTCGCGGGTTCACTCCATCATATGATTATTCAAGATACACATGAAAACAACTATACTGAAGGCCTCATAACATAAGTAAACCAAGCTTCTATGGCTCGAATCCAGTAATAAAACATAAGCAAAAATCTCAACATCCAGAGATAAGTCTGAGAAAACAGTTGAAACAAAGAAATGTCTGAAAACATGGAAACGTCTGAAAACATGAAAATGATGAAAGGGAACCGAGCTTCCAAAGTACCTCTCTCTGCAACTCCTAGTCACTACATGTAGGTGTCACTACTCGTCCTGCTCTCTTAGGTGGTATTTTCTCCTGAAGTCCCAAGGTTGACTAACTACGCCTGAACGTGAAGAACTGAACTAGTATGTAGTAAAGTGATAATGTGGTCTTGTAGGCATCATCCAAAAGTCAGCCACCCCTAGCTATGAGCAGAAAACCTCATGGTGGATCAGACCATGAAACCACATTGAAAAGTCGTGAGAGCAACACTGAAACTCTAATGACAGGCCTTACTCCAAAAAAGGCGTTTCCTTCCTGATTAGCTTGTGTAGTGGTCCTCCTATCTTAGAAAACCCCTCTATAAAGTTTTTGTAGTACCCTGCCATGCCTAGGAAACTTCTCACTTCAGTCACACTACTAGGCGGGGACCAATCTACTATCACCTCCACCTTCTTTGGGTCTACCTCAATGCCCCGACCACTGATCAAATATCCTGAGAATAACACCTCCTCCAGCCAGAACTCGGACTTAGAGAACTTGGCCTACAAACGCTCTCTCTTTAGAGTAGCTAGAACTGCTCTCAAATGCTCTACATTCGCCTCCTCTGTCTTGGAGTAGAACAAGATGTCATCAATAACTACTATGACAAAATTTTCCAAATACCCATGGAACACCTTGTTCATCATCACTATGAAAGCTGCAGGGGCATTGGTCAACCCGAAAGGCATCACTAGGAACTCGTAGTGGTCGTACATGGTTCAAAACACCGTCTTATGAACATCTTCCTCTGCAACCTTCACCTAGTGGTACCTCGATCTTAGATCGATCTTAGAGAACATTGCTTCTCCTTAAAGTTGATCGAACATATCATTTATGTGTGGCCGAGGGTACCTGTTCTTCACAGTCACCTGATTCAACCTCCTATAATCTATGCACATCCGCATAGATCCATCTCTTTTCTTCACAAACAACACCGTCACACCCCAGGGTGACACACTCGGGCGGATGAAACCCTTCTCCAGCAACTCCTGCAACTATTCTTTGAGTTCCTTCAGCTCTACTGGTACCATGCGATAGGGTGCTATGGATATAGATGTTGTGCCTGGCATCAGCTTTATATCAAAAGCCACCTCCCTCTCAAACGGTACCTCTTGTAGATCATTTGGAAAGACATCTGAAAACTCCTAAACTACTGGAACATCCTTGATCTGTCCCTCTACATCAAGGATGATGTGAGCTAGAAAATCCTTACACCTACCCCTGATCAATCTCTCTACCTTCAAGGAAAAAATGTAATTAAAGGACGTCTATGGTGCATTTGCTGCTGAATCCCTGTGATGACTACATCCTCCCGCTCAGGTATCAAGAACCTAATCATCCTTTTATTACAATCTACTAAGGCGCCATGATGCCTCAGCCAATCCATCCCCAAAATCACATCGAACACATCAACTGGAAGAACGATGAGATCCCTTGTAATGTAGATCGCACGCTATTGTACAGTCCGAAAAATCCTCCCCACTGCCTAGAATGTTCTGTCATTCGTCAGTGATATTGCAAAACTAGATTTCTGTACTTCTGAGTTCTGGAAATCGCGACTCTGTTTTTATAAACAGTCCACCATGCTCGTGGCCTACTTACCACCACACACGTAGTTGCATAGCAACCACGTCAGTGGCTTACTGATGATCACGACCGTGATTCTCCTGTCAGCCACGATCGGGATTTACTAACCACAACCCTAATTTACCTGATGATCACTACCGTCGTAGTCTTCAGGTCACGCCCGTGATGGTCCATCTGACAGCCGGTTCTCAGAGACTCACAGAAATCGAACAAAAACCCAGAGTCAAACATTGACCTAAAATTGCAGTGTCACAATGTAAATATATGTTGATCTTCATCAATCTCCATAAAAACAGAGAAAGACTCTACTTTGAAGTTGCGAGCCTTCGTGCACTCCGAGCACTCATAAATTTGGTAGTCGTACTAGGCTTGCTTTATCAATAATATAATTCACAAGATTATATACTAGTCCTTCTCAAGAATAATGAGATCAAATTAAATAATATATTATGATTTTTCAATGAATATAAAATCTCATGTTATTCTATTTGAGCAATTGAAGACATAGCAATGAGTTATGTGATATTTTGTCATCAATATTATATTTGTGTTGGTTTGCCATAAGTTGGTCCCATGTGGCAATACTACCACTTGGTGGGTTGTGAATCAAACTTATAAAGCCACACTACCATTCAAAGAAATGATCCTCAAGTTGCATATATCATCGAGTTGGAAGAGGACTGTGTTAGATATGCGATGTCTCAGTGCACAATTGCACAAATGAGTTAAAAAGCTATCCTTCACCAAACAATTTGTTCAAATTTAATTCCAAGAGAATGGTGAAACATGATGTGATGATTATATACTCTTTTTCCTTCACTAGGTTTTGATCTCATATGGTTTTCCTAGTAAGGTTTTAATGAGACATATTCTCATCAAACGGTCATCCAAAGGGACCATATTGGAACTATTGATTATGAATGACCATTTCTCATTATGTACATACATGAGATGCAAAAAATCGAATGAGTTGGAAGAATATTTGGATGAATTGACATACTCTATACACAAGTGCGCTCAAGCGATAATTAACTTGACTAATTTAATCACCAAGACTTGATCTTACCTCAACTTTTTTAGAAGCTAGCCTAAAAAATTGGAGTTCAATGGCTGAAGAATCTCTACTAATATCATGACGAGGGGGAGTCGATATTATCATCAGGGGGAGTCAATACGCACTGCACTCTTTTTTCCCTTAATCATGGTTTTTCCCACTGGGTTTTCCTGGTAAGGTTTTTAACGAGGCAAAGATCACACATTATATTCGAAAATGATATATATTATTTTAACTCAATGGACATTCAAGGGGGAGTGTTATGAATATTTACATTAATATCGTTGAATGCTCATTCTTGTAACTCCTACATATTGATGTCTATTTCATTTTTCTTTTTAATGTTGTAATAATGTAGGATGTATATGTTATAATCTCATGAGTATATATATATATATATATATAGCTCTCACTTGTATCATTCTTTACACCTCAATAAGAAAGCACTTCTCCTTTCATATTCTAGTTCTTTGTCTATATTAGTTTTATATAAGAACTAAATAACTTTTCGGCTCATTGGCTTATTTAAGATTTTTTTTCTTTTCCTGTTGACAAACTAAAACCATCCCCATTTATGATATCCCTTTCAATTTTCAAAGGTCGTTCGCAGGTTACTCGAGTCTCGTTGGAAAAGTCACCGATCGGTCAATTGAAAATCATCGGCGGCAATAAGGTGGCAGTACATTTTTTATAAAAATAATCATAAAAATAGTTTAGGTGAAAATACTTCAGTATCCTTTTTATGTAGATTGTTAGATCAGTCAAAAGGACAATATGCTTATATCTAACGGTTCATAATTGTCAAGGACATCATGGAATGTCTGCAATCCTGGAATCCAAATAGATTCCAACGGTAAGAGTGAGGATAATGAAGATCCTCTTGGGCCATTGAATGTGCGGCTCGATTATCCTGATGAGGAAGACGTAAAATATAGGTAGAAGATAATGCTTGAAGCAAGGCTCTGCATTCTGGTACCACCACCCTTAGCCTAATGTATAGGCCAGGAGAAAGAATTAGTCAAACAGCCTCCGCAAAACCTGATAGTAGCAAAACCAGAGCTTCCAAGTAGTGGACGATAAACAACAAAGCTCGCCTAGTGGCCAACATTTCGAGTATTAACGGATCCATGATGTGGGGAATGACTTGTCCTATAGCATGAAGAACCGTCCAGCCGAAATTGCGCACCAACTAGTCACTACCGAGCCCCACCCACCAAAACATGCCCGCGGTCGCACTAGTTCTGACAACATCAGAGCGACAGAAGTAGCAGCACTAGTTGCGGAAGCTTGAGTAGAAAGAGGTTGAACCAACGCTTCCTCCTCCGAATAGTGGAGAGTAAAATGTCGTGCTTGATCAAGGATGGCATATTGAAAGCAGTAAAAAAATGACCGTGTCATAAATAAGCTTGACATAGTTGGTAACATTGATGGAATTATAGTACTGCCAAAATGCAACTAAATGATGAAAACGACGATAGTTATAAATCATATCAATTCTTTAACTGGTTTTTACAGTTCATCTACGATTATCCTCTTACTTTTGAACCATTTACTCCTCCTGAACGACCTCCCCGGTTCCAGTCCAGGTAAGATGACAATGATTTTAAGTGTGTGCCCACTGTATGCAATGTGTGTTGAAATAATGTGGTGATTGAAATGTAAAGAATGGAAGTTTGATGATTGATATGTGAGAAGATGAAATTGAGTGATTGTTTTGTAAAGTGAAAAAAATTGTTGAGAGAAGCAGAGGAAGCAATCTGCTTCTTGTCTTTGTTTTTGGAATGGAGTTGCTTGGATTGATACACAATAGATGTAAGGCTTTATATAGCCTTTACAAACTTAACAAGACAACACACATTTATGTCATCATCTTATCACAACTAACTTTATTTGATTTTGGTGGCTTGATGATGGAGATTTGTTGGTGGCTTGTTGGTGGATTGTGTTGGTGGCTTGTTGTCTATGAAGTGAGTGAAAAATTTATATTTTAACAGTGATCATCTTATTCAAACAATGTAAAGCAATTGGTTTGCTATGAACAACCCAATCTAGAGTGAATAGGAAATACGAAAGTGGGAATTACATCTAGCCAAATATCATTTGTGGGTAAAAGAGGAATGAATTTCTTCCAGGGTTCTTCCTTTAGTTTCAGGAACCAACTTGGCCACAAATAAGATTGCCACAGCACTTACACCTGCATATATCAAGAACGTCCCTGTCCATAACATAAAACATCAATCTCAGTTGGTTCTTCTTCTATAGTTGGATCCAAATATCATCTTTTTTGTTTTGTTTTGGTTTTAAGTCACCTGAAGAGCTCCATTGGAGCAAAGATTGGAAGGAGAGTGTAACTAGCAGAGATGAGATGTTGCAGGACAGAATGCACATGCTCCCTGCTGCACCTTTTATGTTCTGTGGAAATATCTGAAACCCAAAATAAAAACATATCACTTTGTCTTTTCTTTCTTTCAAGGTTTTGAACTTCAGATTTCCTGACAGAATATTACCTCCGCAACTATGATCCAGGAAATTCCATTCCCAAGTGACATAGCCCCCATGACCATCTGCAAACCCAGAATCAAAACTCAGAATCATATTTTATTTCAAATGTTCAAGTAAGTCCCTTGAAGTTGAGTTTCGGCATGATCATTATACCAGTATACTTAGGAGTGCTAGTGCAGGAGTTGCTTCACTCAACCCCTGATAGCCCTGCAGATTTAATGGGTTTGTGAAAATGGAATAACTTGAATAGAAAGGAGCAGTAGAAAAGGAAACAAAAACAGTACCTTTAGGATGTAAGACAGTGCAGTGAGCAAACTAGCAGAACATGTCCCCAAAGCTGACGCCTGACAAAACAATTTGAACATCTCAGGTCTAACCAGTAAGCCAAGCATAGAAGAAGAGGCAATAATTAATAATGCTCATATCAGGTCTAACCAGTAAAAGCGGTCTTCTTCCATATCTATCCAGCAATGCTGTAGTTAATATAGCCCCAAGAAGCTGTACAAACATCAATAATAGCATTTCTTTTCCTGTAAACTGAAAATTGAATTGAAATGGTAGTAAGTAGTAAAAGGTAGTTAAGAATATTAAGATCGAAGAAGAAACCTGAGCAGCTGATACTGCCAAGATTCCTATGGTGTTTGAGATACCTGACAGAAAAGAGCAATGAACTCAGGAGTTGGATTTCCGTTTGTTCATGCATTACTTCAAAGGACTGGTCAGAGTTAAATCACACCTGCTGAAATGAAAATGGCACCCGTATAGAGCATGTACGAGTTCATCCCTGCAAACTGTTCTAGCGCTAACAACCCATTTCCAACCTTCCATTGGATGCAGCAAGACCAGTTACCAAACACGCTAATTAAGTGAGCCTATGAGATGATTATGATGATGATATGGCTTACAACTTACAAGTAATGGAATTGCATACTGCTTCTGAAACAGACTAAACATGCTGCTATCCTGAGAAATGCTTTGAATTGTTTTGGTATACCCCTGATGTTCAACATAAACCAAACATTCTTCATTGCTCTGTCAAAGCCAACCGGAAAAATCGGTCTCTCAATAACAAATTTTAATTTTGTCACCTTGATTTCCCCTATTTCCCAAGAAATATCCTGATTTCTCCTCTCAGCCGCAGCAACACAGCTTCAAACTGGTCACCCTTCTGTTTTAGCCTGAAAAGCAGTTTCTACAGCTATAATTACTTGAACCAATATGGTCAGGTTAAGACAAAAGAGATAAGCAGGAGGTTATTTGGACTAACCAGCCACCTAGGAGATTCTGGGACAAAAAGTGTAAGAAACAACTGCAGTACACCTGAAGCCGCTCCTGAGAAAAAGGGAAGAAGAAACATGACTTGCAAAAATGGTAGAATGTAACATTTATAGCGGAGGGTGAGTGTGGTTAATTGGTACCAATTAGTGCCACGGTACGCCAGTTGATTATGGAACCTACTATGAATGTGAATGAAATGCCGACCATGATTGTCACTTGATAAATCACTAAAGAACGTTAGCAGAATATATCGTAACTAGCAAAATTATTTTAACCATTTTTACCTGAGACATGGATACAGCAGTTCCCCTGACATTCTTGGGTGATATTTCTGCTACATAAAGAGGTATCTTTATTGACAGCACATGAGAATTGATTAGATTCCTTCCGTTTCAGAAAGAAAGAAAGGTTAATGTAATATGGTACCAAGTAAAGCGTCAAGGTTGAGCCAATTCCCTGAACCAATCTCCCAAGGTCAAGTTGCCAAGCACCCTATTTTTCCTTTCAAACAAACTAGTTAAAAATAATGCTATCATAGTAAGCAAAGCATACAGAAAGAAAAGGAAAAAAAGAGAGAACCTTTGCAGATGAAATGGTAAGCCATGCAACAACGTACAATCCAGCCACACCCACTAGTGTCTGCCAATTTACGTACCCAAGTAGTAAATTAATATTTTTACCCAAACAGTCATGAAGCTGAATTAGGGAATCTTATCATCCGTTCCATACAAGTTTTCTTCCAATTAGTTCTGCAATCTTTCCACCAGTGACGGCAGCAAAGAGCCCCCCAACTATCATCATTGATCCAAACACAGTACTGCAATACAATAACTCGAATTGTTGAGGGAGATCACCCAACACTAAATCTTATTTCCCATTATGAACATATATATAGCCATACCTCTTCAACTGTAAGACCCAATTCTTCCACAATTGCATACTCCACCGGTGAGGAATATCCCACCTGCAATTCAGATGAAACCATAAAAAAACTACGACTCTAATAAGAAGGAATCCATAAAAGTTAGGAAACTCACAATGCATCCAGTAGTGAAGCAACCACAAGCAACGGCGAAGACACTGAAAACAAGAGTTGGAGTAAATGGGGAATTGCGGCCAACATTCTTGTTATTGTTGTTATTGTACTGATCAGGAGAAGGACAGAGGAGTAGCTCTGTAGCTTGAGCTTTCTCTTCAACAATCATGGTTTCCTTCATTCCCATACTTATGGCTCAATGAGAATAATGAAACAAACCCTCAAAATTGCTACACTAAATCACCGACATGACACCCAGAACGAACGTCCATTGGCATTTATGATTGGTAGTAGCTAAAATTTATGACAGGGAAGAGGCCCATCTAATGCCTTATATTAATCAAGGGGAGTCCAACAACAAAGCATCCTCGTTCCAACACGAGGTAAACAGAGGAACACAACACAACGGTAAGAGCAACGACAGAAACATCAAAACTCAGAAGACTACAAATCTGCTGCCCATCCTGGCGTTAAAGTTCCTTCTCTCGCTAGCTTGGCGATTCGATCAACCAAAGTAAGTCGCGCTCTTGGGCACAACTCCACTTCAATCCCTGGATGCATGACAAGAGAGTCGAGGATAAACGCAACCAGAGACGCCACCGCCCACTGCCACATGTTTGGCGGTTGACTCAGGGCCTCCACAAGAACCTTGCAATCCGACAGAATATTGATCGAACCAACCAAAGTGGCGGTAAGCCTTACGGCAACTAGTAAAGCCTAGCCTTCCGCCACTAAAGGCTCCTAACAAACAAGGCGCTCTGCTCTCCCATCGGAGTTGAACATAATCACTCCATAGCCCGCCTCCTAGACGTCATGCTTAAATGACCCGTCACACAACAGAGTAAAAGCAAATTTGTTTGGCAGTTGAGATTCGATATGATGAGATACGATTGGAGAGGGCGAAGGAGGACGGGAAGGCTTGGAATACGCCGTCCACATCCCAACTTCTTTCCTGAAGTAGAAGTCCATCGCATTACCATCTGCATCAAAACCCTTAAAAATCCTTTCATTTCGTGTCTTCCACAATATCTAGCAACCAAAAGCGGCTCTAATCTGGGAACTTGCCTCTGCACCGTCTTTAAGCTCAAAGAACCAGACATTAAAATTCATCACGTAAGTCGGTCTGATCGGCGGAGGGACAACCTTGGCCCAGAACTAACTTTGGACAGCGACGCGTAAGTTGGAGACCAGCAAGCCGCCCACAATCCACACTCGATGGTAACATAAAGGACAATGCGTTTGACACAATGATAAAGAGAAAAAGGGAAATTGGGTCCCCTTGCCTGAGACCGGTTTGAAGAAAGAAGCTGGCTGGCTATTGAGAACAACCGCAAATCGCACCGACGAAACAATCTCTAAAATACACTGATTTAAGTGGCCGTTGTTAGAGCGTTAATGTTATGAATCCTAACAGCGGCAATAGTAGTGGCCGTTTTTAAGTGTTCAATGCTAGGGTATTATTTTTTTGTAGTGACGGGAGAATCCCTTTCAGTCTCGAAGCAAGAACTTTTGATATCACTTTGGCTCTGAAATTAGAAACACTGATCGGGCGAAACTATGCCATCGTCTCCAGTTGGGAGACCTTTGGGATGAGTGAGATGAAAGTGTCATTCCATCCTTATGGAAACCCGTTCGAAACAAATAATTGAAAAATCTCTGCACATAAATCCTCCTCAATCAAGGCCCAGTGATGCTGAAAAAACCGCCCCGGAAAGTCATCGGTGGCTGAAGCCTTGTTGGGACCCAGCTGGAACACTGCGGCTTTAATCACTGTCACTGAAACCGGTCTACAGAGCATCAGGTTCATCTCTGGAGTAACCTTTCATTAAATCCCTAGAAAATAGAAAAATTTGTGACAACTTGAGTTTCACAGAGCAAAACCTTATAAAAATTCAGTTGTGAGCTCCATCAATTTCTTTGGTTCATCAATCCAAACTCCCTCCTCATTTCTAAGGGTTTTCATCAGGTTCCTCCTCATCTGAATTGTAGACGCGTGAAAGTAACGCGTATTGTGGTCCCCCAACAATATCCAATCAAGTTTGGCCCGTTGGGCCCAATAAGCCCCTTCAATTCTTTGGCTTTCACCAATATTCGTTTTCAGGGAAGCCTCCTCTTCTACAATTGCAGGGGTAGCAAGGAGACATCCAATATACTCAACGCGTGCCATAAGCTTGTCAATTTTCTCCCTATTGACTCGATTGTGACGTTTTCCCATCCTGTAAGATGAGTCGCACAAGCATTTAAATTTTGTGTCGTGCTTCGACTTTGTCTCCATCTTGCTGCACAATCTCATCATACCCCTCCACCTCCTTCCATCCACTCTCATACATAAATCTTCTTAGCCGTCTTGAGAGATTCGGTTCTTCGAATAGAACAATCGGGGATTGATAGGAGTTGAGAATTGGGAAATTCCGAACAAGCGCCTTAAAAAACTTTTCAGCCCACAAAGTGTTACATAATGCTCTATCTAACTTCTGCCTTACTCGCCCTTCCCCATGCTGGTTGTTGGACCACGTGTACTGAGGACCTTCAGTAGAGATATCGTCCATCTCTGTTGTGAAAATGAAATAGTTAAACTGTCTCATTGAGGATACCAGAGGTCGGAGCACATCTTGCTTCTCGTCACTAATCCGTACCGCGTTAAAGTCCCCTATCATAAACCATGGGATCTTGTGTTGCCCGGTAACGATACCACTGAACTAAAATGGGAATGCAAGATACTGATTAAACGTGTTTACTAATTTAGAGAAGAAAAAAATAAAAATAATCAAATTAAACGTCTAAAAACACTTAAGAAAACTTAATTAATATTTAAAAAGTAAGGCCAAGACAAACGCAAAAGAAACAAATTTAAGGAAGGAAATAAACGGCAAGACTAATGCAAACCTACAAATAAGGATGCCAATTAAAGCCGTTATTACGGGTATCCGACCGAACATGGTCCCGTCAAACATGAAAAAATCCGAGTTGACCACATAATTTTAGGGTATGGATAAACCTGAAAACCGTTATGTGCAAATATGGGTAGCATATGAATATTGAAGCACCGAGCAGATCACTCGAACCGTTTAATTAAGTTTTTATTATTTTTGTAAAAAGATATTTTGATGTTCATATTTCAGATGCATGAAATAATCAAATGTTTGAGTTATAAAATTTATTATTAATCTATTAGTGATTAGTGATTTATAAAGTTGATGTGTTTAATAAATGATAGAGTTCTTTAAATTTCAATGTTTTTTTCAATTATAGGTCTAACCGAAAATCACCCAAAACTGACAGATATGAACACTGTATGACATTATTAACCGAAAGGTTATATAGGGAAAATGATATAGTTTCTCGATTTTTTGTTTGCTTTAAATTTCAATGTTTTTCGATTACGCGTATAACAAAAATCCACGCAAAACCGACGGATATGAATACGATATGACATGAACTATCCGAAAGGTTATATTGGGCGGGTATTACCCGAACACGAAATTACAACGGGTAAGCACTTACTTTAAATTTTAACGTTTTTTCGATTACAGGTTTGAATATGATATGATATTTACTACCCGAAAGGTTATATAGGGCGGTTGTTACCCGAACCCCAAAATACAACGAAAGGGCACAAATATCAACTATCCGATTCAAACTTAAACCTAATCACAAAGATCTTAAAATTTAAAGAAAACAAAATTAAATAAAAATTAATAATACCACAATAAAAAGTTGCAAGATTTGTCGCTGAGAATTGTAAAGGATGTAGTTGTAAGATGCTATAATGAGATTGGAAACATTTTCACTTTCACAGTACAATGCCTTATTGCTTTATATAATTCTAATTTTTTTTCTGAATCCCTAAACGACGCCTTAATTTTCGAATTAAACGACGCCCTAAAACAATAAATTACTAAATTATCCTTCCGAAAACATTGAAAATTTATAAGAAGTTCAATTTTCGACAAACACATTCAATCTAAAACACAAAAGCTCAAAGTTTCGGCAGAAGTTGAAGATCCTAACTCGAAGATTCGACGATAAATTGAAGTTCCGAGCTTGAAGATTGACGACTTTCGATTAGGTAACCCTCAATAATGCGTGTTTAAAAAAATGGATGACCGATCAGTTGGACGAGGCACTTATCCACGCTTTCGTTGAGAGGTGGCAGCCATATACTAACACGTTCCACATGCTCTTCGGAGAGATAACCATCACACTTCATGATGTATGGAATATTCTCCGTATCCTAGTACACGGACGTCCACTTCACGTTCCTCGATCCAGCGTTGATCTGCAGGCTGATATAGCTAGGGCTCTCTGTATCCATCCCGGGGATTTGAAGTTGCCAGTTGGAGGCGCTGCAGGTGGTGATTCACGATACCCTTGGCTGAAGGGTGCTGCGATGCATGAGAAGTTGATGTTAGCCGTGGGGAGCGGTTTAGTGAATGAGGATGTATACAGGGTCTTCATGTTTTGTCTGCTGGGTTCGACTCTGTTCACTGATAAGTCCGCCGATCGTACTCGTATGGTATTGTGGGAGTATTTTATGGGAGGCATGTCCACTGTGTCACGATATGCTTGGGGGACTAGGGTCTAGCATGGCTGTACCACGAGTTGGGTAAGACGAGTAGAGCTAAGTGTAAGGGGATGGCGGGGAGCGTGTCTCTACTTCAGTCTTGGATTTACGACTACTTCACTAGTACTCGTGCTGCTAGACTAGTGACTCGGGAGCGGGGTGATACTGAGGTCTTGGTTGGGCAGTGGAGTAGTAGCGAGCTGTCAGATAGATCATACGAGTTCATGCACCGTCGTCTGGAGTACTACCTCGCTCCTTATCAGTCACAAATGCAGTAGGTTGCCGCCTACCCAACATCAACTCCAGACATTCGAACACCTAAACATAAGACTCTGTTTTTTCATTATCAACGAATGCAAACCCAAGTCACACCAACGAACTGGATCACTGGCTTCCTGTAGGCGTTGGTGTTGAAAGTCAAGTCAATCATAATCACGAACTATCATGAGCTAACCATCTGGACACATTCGGGGTGGCTAAGAAACAGATGAACAAGATTGTCATCATTATCCTTTAAGTACTAAACGAAATAACCTAGTTCTGTAGCCTCAAGCAAAGTCCATCGGATCCAAACCATTTAATTTCTCCTTCCTAATCTTGTATGACACGTTATAAATCTGATTCATATTGTGACGAGTGTTGAACTTTTTATTCAAAGAATACCTGATCTTATTCGGTTGTGTGTGAACAGCTACCATATCCCGAATATCTTTTTTCGCCTCATCTGATAACGGATTGCTTTGCGTACTTACTTCAGTGAAATGAATTAGAAGATGACTGTGGTACCCCTTCGACTTATCAGGGTTCTTTATGTTTCCTACTCCGTCAATAAAATACTTCCACTCGCAATCTACCACCTTTGATCGGACGGCAAGTCTGAATGGGCAATTACACTTCTTTGACTTCATAGCACGTTTCGGCGGATCTGAACCCTCAGACTTGCGAACTGGTCCACGTGAGCAAGAAGATACACCCGACACTCCTTTTCCGAGTCATTGCTTTTATTTGACCCTTTGATCAGATGGAAATTAAGCGTCAAAGCAATCTGGTTTGCTGCTTGCGCCGCTTCACCGATAGTGTCGTACACATTATCGATAAGAACCAGTCGGAGTAATCAATTCCGTCACCGGCATCCACTTCCTACGAAATATTAACACCGAAATGAATCATATACATACCCTATTCATTGATAATGCTAAAGAAACTAGCCAAACAATTACCGTAGTACTCGTTGATATGTCGCGTGCCTAAACCCTATATTTAAAGTATCCAAATCAGTTATCAATTAACATAAAATTAAAGAAACTAAACAAATTAAAAAAATTAATTAAAAAAATTAATTAAAAAAATTAATTAAAAAAAAAATTCGGACGGACCAACCAGACGGACCGACGTTCCGTCCGGTCAGACCAGCCAGACGGAATCGATTTCCGTCCGGGTGGTCTGACTAGACAAAATGCCGGTCCGTCCTATTGGTCTGTCCGAAATGTTTTTTATCCAGATCCAAAATTCAATTTCGTATCTTTCCAATTTTGAGCCGTGGTTTGTCGAAAGTGTTTTCGAGCAACTAAAACATACTAAAACATACTAAATAAGAATTTTTTGGATTAAACTAATAAGTTTTTTATGTTTTTCATTTTTACGAAATGGACGTTTAGGTTATTATGAATGTACGGCGTCGTTTAATTCAAAAACCAGAGCGTCATTTAATAACCCTCTTTTTTTTTCTACTAATGAACGGTGCAATTCTAATAAAAATCTCCCGCCAATCCATTGACCAGAAAGAGAGGAAATATACCCAAATCATAATGATAAGCAAATGTGTGACAGCCGGCCAAAACTGAGCCATTCCTGGAATTTCTAAGCCTCCACTGTTTTATTGTCTACTCCGATAATCCTCGTCCTGCCAGTAGATTGGGAATACCTGCTGCTGCTGCTTTGGCCACTCCCATTGCTCTTAGGAACACACCTTTCCATAATGCGGATTGGGATTCCACCTAAATCGAAATCTTCCTTCAATGACTTAGTCAGGAACCGAATCTCCGATTCTGAAATCTGCTTCTTCCCACTTGTGAAGGCAACAAATGTAGGTGGACGAGCCTTCACCTGGGTCAAGTACTTTATCTTTGGTTGTGTGCCCTCGCCTTTCCACGAATGCCTGCTCATAACCTGACCGTGAAACATGAAAAACCCATTCAATCAATGATAAACACTGATTCACAGGGATAAAAATCCGATTTTTGTCCTCGGTTTGTCCTAACCTTGCGTATCCAACGGTTCAATCTAGCCGTCGATAATCTTGAGCACCATTTATCATACGTCTCGATCACCTGCCGCATCACAGGTATCCTACCTTTACCTTCTATTGCTGAAGTGAATACAACCGGTATTCCTGTAACCTGCAGCCAAAGAAGAAACTGGTTATCAACGCCAAGCTGGCTACTTTCAGAAAGAACTTAACACAATCAGCAGTAGTCAGACACAAACCTGGGGTATAACTGTCTGAATTTCCAGGGGAACAGTTTCGATGACCTTATCAAATAGCTTTCCTTTAAGAAGATCCATCTTGTTCACCACAACAACCAATCCACGACCTTCTTCCACTGCCCGTCTTGCTATAACTACTTCCGCATGTGTCATACTACGTCTAGCTTCTGCTATCTAAACAGAACTTGATGTCGATAAGATCAAAACCAAATGAAAATGCATTTGCCCAAACAGAAAAGCATGTCTTGCAAACTGTTCAAGTGTTCCCATTATTGATTGGACACTTTCTTGCAGGAGCTACTTCCTCAAATGCATCCAGAAAAGCTCCAAATCATAAGATTTCACTATTAAGTCGGTTAATACTAAGCATATCTTATGAAAATTCTATTTTGCATCTGATCAATTGCTTTTTATTACTATAAAACTATTATCACATCTTATCGACTCTTTATTGTTCATCTAACCTGAAGAAACATTTTACTTTCTCTTCCTAAAACTTAAGTTTTGATTACAGAGAACAAATAAAACAGTCATTATCCCAAACGTGCTCTCTTGTAAGACCCAAACCAAGAACAGAAAGTTGAAAGAGGAAGATTGGTGAAGGTTTCCAGAGAAGCAGCAATTGACATACCTGTTCTGCATCAAGTACCAAAGCTATCACGTGAGCCCTCATCAAATTCTTTTTTGATTGCATTATGCTCAACGATGATGGTCTTTTCTCATCCTTTGTCCTGTGCAACCAACCTGCTGTATCGACCTAGAAATCACAAAATAGATCATACAATCCCCGTCAGTATTTGCCCACATAATTAGGTGAAACTGAACGCAACAAATAGAAGGGAGACCAGAAATTCCAAATAAGCATCAGTTACACACAGATTACTGGACAAGAGAAACAAGTATCAGAAATCCGGCTCTCGTTTCCCTACAACTTCTATATAAAGCAACATATTAAGCTACCTCGGAGTAGATTATTAGGCTCTCGTTTCATTATACTGAAACCTGATAAGATCACATGTGAAATCCAGTGAAGACGTTATTGAAGAAATAACCAAAAGGCACTCCACAAGTTTTAAGGCCACTTCTGCATTTCATTTCGGAGTCGACTTTTGGTATGCCAGGAGAGGGATTAATAACAGCATCAAAGACTAATCTTGAGGATAAGACTGGAAACTTGAAATAAGAACTATCAAACTTTCAGACCACCAGAGTACTAAGACGGTGAGATCCTCTATGAATTTGAATGAGGGTTTAAAGCAGAAAAATCTTTACCAAATATACAGTTCTCCCTTGAAAGTCGAACTGAGCTCTAACAGAATCTCTAGTCAAGCCAGCCTCTGGACCCACAAGCACTCGCTCTTCCTGCAACAAAGCATTCAGCAAGGTTGACTTCCCGACATTTGGCCGTCCTACAATTGCTAACTGGAGCGGCAACTTAGAGTCATCATCCTCTTCCAGACTACTGTCACTACAGAGCCCCGTGCCATCATCCTCATTATTACCTATAAAATACGGTATTAAGGTATTCACTTAGGAAAGTATTCTAAAATCCAACATTTCTATCTATAAGTATAGCAACTTTGCCATCCATTTTCTCACTCAGCCTTCATTTCCATACAAGTAAATTTTCTTTCCCTTTGAAAGCATACAAATTCTAAGCATGCCCTGAATGCAAGTAAGAGAGCCCATGAACATCTTCACAAACCATACATTTGACAACAAATAAAGTTACATTTCAGTCGCAATGAAAAGATTTTGTAGAATCAAGATCTCCTTACTGTTCAAGACTTGTAGCACATGTTCTTCAAGCAAAGGCCTAAGAGCCTCGTGAAGTGCTGTCATACCCAGCCCAGTCTCGGCAGAGATGGCGATCGGATCCCCGAATCCTAACATACGAACCTCATCGGCAGCCTCACTGAAAGACTCTCTACCATCGAAAAGTAATTCAGCTTTATTCAAGACCACAACAGGAATCATTCCAGGTGCATTTTTCCGCAGCCACTTCCCAACCTCCATATCCAGTGGATGGAGACCTGCTCTGGATGGGTAACAATACAAAGATATATAAATGCAATCCCTTTGTATCTGTCAGTCAAAACTATTAAATCTACATTTTTATGGAGAAGAAACTAGTAAGGTAATACAACAACGTACAGCAATCCATCCGTCAAGCTAGAGGAACGATGCAAATTGATGGTAAGAACTCCATTTTCGGTTTTGTTACAGGAAAATTTCATATAAGAACTAGCCTAGTAACACAGATCAACCGACTCTTCTGGTTACATTTCAACTTAGACATTCTATTACAATTGATAACCCAACATATACTGACCTGGCATCAATTATGAACACAGCAAAATGAGTTTTTGCTAACACATTAGCAGTCATGCTGGATGTTCTCTGAAGAATAGATCCTGAAGTTGCTTCTGTTTCCAGACCAGCTGAGTCCAGTACTCTAAACCGCAAATCGCCCAATTTAGCAATGCCTTCTCTTATATCTCGCGTAACATGGTCATCGGGTGTATTGTACACTAGAGCCTCCCTCCTCCGGATCAACCTTGTACATGAAACAAACATATAAGATTATTGAAGTCAGTTTACTTGCAAAACGTTATCAGCTAATAGAAGGTACATTAGATGTCTACAAATGAAAACACTGAAGCTGACCGGTTAAACAAGGCAGATTTTCCCACATTGGGACGTCCAACAAGAATGACAATTGGAAGCAAATTGACATCTAGCTTGGTGAAATCAATCGGTTTTTTGTGAACAACTTTAACTTTTTTGACAGTAACGGCATCCTGAGAAGCCAGGCAAGAAGGATCCAGTTCTCCGCTTGCCACATCACTGATTGAGGTAGAACTTAACTCCTTATTATCAGTCTGAGAGCCGGAACAAAAGCTGCGGTAAAGATGACCGCTAGTGGTTGAGGAAGACAACTTGTAACTCAAGGATTTGAAGTGATTCTTATGTTCAATGGAAGCATCGCTAAACGAAGGTCCTGACAAATAGTAAAGAGACCAATTAAGAAGTTAGGACCAACTACAGGGAATTTAGGTGAAATGAAGCTGAATTGCTTACAGGCTCGAAACAAATGCTTACTATATTCTGCTTTTACATCTGCGATAACATCATTGGATGCGAGTATGGCGAAATTGGCTCTTCTAGGTATGCTGCCAGTGCTGGCGCGGATGATTAAGTTGTGGAGAAGCACAGAATCGCCCTGCCTCTTTCGTGAAGAAAGGGCTCGGAGCAGATAGCTAGACATGTACAGCGATGGGTTGCAGGCGGAAATCTAACAGCAGCAGATGTTATGCAAGTCAAAGAAACTATTAGTTGGAAGAGGGAAATTATGATTCTAATCACTGGTTGCCCTCCCTAAACAGAATAGAGAAAAGCAAAAACTTTCCAAGAGAAGAGAGGGGGGGATTAAAACCCTAAAAGCAGATGAAGTCCAATACCCTGGTCAGTTTTTTGGGCGCCAAGTTCAATCATCAGCAAGTTGTATTAGGGCAATGACCTTTTGTTGCTGGTATCCCAAATCTGCGCTCAGTCTGGTTCTTGTTGGGTGATACCATGATTTTGTTTATGGTGAAGAAGTGGTGTATGTAAGAGACGTGAGCACAACCTCCGCCGCCTCCACCGTGGCCATGGAGTTCCATCCAGCCAGTTCGTGGGAGTGTGGGCTTTGGGCTCAGCACCAACTATTTGGTTCACACTCGTCACTTAGGTGGTATGCTGACAGGCAGGCTTGAGTTGCTCACTTTGTATCCTTAATTATAAGATTGGAAGTAGTATTAACGGCCAACCTTTGACTAAATTCACTCCAACTCGTGGATTGAGACAGGGCGATCCATTATTACCTATAGTTTTTGCAATTTGTATTGAAGGTTTCATCGCTCTTATTGACAACGCTATTTTCCAAAATCTGCTAAAAGGGGTTAAACTCAATCATCACAACCCTATGCTTCCCATATTCTTTTCGCGGATGGCACATACCTTTTTCTACGAGCTTCTAGCACTGAGTGCATGAAGCTTATGGACATCCTACAGCTGTATGAACGAGCCAGTGGTTAACGAGTCAATCTTAACAAGTCAGCTATCTATTTCAGTCATAACGCTTCGGCTCAGGATTTGGGTTTGTTTGGACAAATCCTCCATGTGTCTAACAATGGTCTTAGTAATAAATACTTAGGTTTACCAACACATGTTCATCGTTCTCGTGCTACTGTGTTTCGTTACATTGAGGATCGGGTTGCACATTGTCTCCAAGGATGGAAAGCTCAATGTTTGTCTCCAGCAGGCATGGAGGTTCTCTTGAAGTCGATTGTGTCGGCGATTCCGTGTTACGCTATGTTCATTTTTTGGTTGCCTAAGACTTTATGTACTCGACTAAATAAGATGGTTGTTCGTTTCTGGTGGTCGAATTCAACTTCAAGTCGCGGTATTCATTGGAAATCCTGGAATCTACTTTGCAAACCTAAACTTGAAGGAGGCTTGGGATTTCGAAATTTTTCCTCGGTTAATCATTGATTATTGGCTGGCCTTGCTTCTCGTTTGTTTCATAATCCGACAACCCTAGTATCCCAGGTGCTACATGCACACTACTCTTTCCTACTAGCAGCTTCTTGTCAGCTTCTAAGGGTTCGAGAACATCTTGGGGATGGTCTAGTATTTTGCATGGATATGATCTCTTGATTTCCGGATTTCCGGTTCTCGTTGGCTTGTTGGCGATGGCCGGAAAATTCCAACTTTATCTCCTCATTGGATTCCAACTACACGACCCTCGCATCCCACTCCTTTATTGGTAAATGGAGTTGCAGCAGCAGTACCGGCCACAGTTTCAGGTATGATCTATGGAGGATCATGGAATGTTCCTCTAATTCGATCTTGCTTCCATCCTTCGGATGTTGTTAATATTCTCGATGTTCCTCTTCCGCTATCAAGCAATGCGCCAGATTCTCTGGCATGGCATTATTGCCGATCTAGAGATTTTAAAGTTTCTTCTGGCTACCACCTTGCTCTATTTCTGGCTTTACCATCACCGTCGTCACAACCACCATTCGGTTCTGCTCTGGTTGATGCTGTTATTTGGGCGCGGCTATGGGCCTTCCCTATCATCCCAAAGCTGAAATATTTTGCCTGGAAAGTATTCCATAATATCCAGCCTATTTCCGAATCTTTACGCTCTAGAAGGGTGGATGCCGATCCTCTTTATCCAGCTTGTGGACTTCACAATGAATCTCTCCATCACCTATTGGTGGCTTGCCTAGTAGCTGCTTTATTATCATCGGCTTGAGGCTGAGTTCTTTCATATCGCAAAATATTCATCTAGTTGCCTTGTGGAGGTTTACTTATGATTCAAGTATTGGTGATTCCATCAACCTCATCTTTTATTGGTGGCCTATTTGGAATTCTAAAAATACACTTGTTTTCTCGAATTTTCAATCCTCTATTCCGGTTTTGGATCGTGAATTCAACTCTCATTGGTCTGAGTGGTTGGGGTTGATGTAACAATCTACTTCATCTTCTCCAATTTCAGCACTGGGGATAGGAAGATGCTTGTTGTTTCCATCAAATCCGACATGTAGATATTTTGTTGATGCATCAGTTCGGCCACTTTCTTCTTCTTCGATAGGCTACAAATCAAATGGGTTGGGCTATTTCTTTGGCCTCGGCACATCCTACGGCTTCGACAATTAGTTTCATAGACTTGGCGGAGGCTGCAAGGGTGCTTAATACCTCTGCACCAGTCATCCGTTTTGGCCAGCTACTTTTGGAGTCTTGACTGCTTCTTAACTTGCTTCCTCATGTGTTTGTAAAGTTCATTCCTCGTCAAGATAATAGAGCTGTCCATCTAATAGCATGCGAAGCTCTATATTATCCTGATTCAATTGGACAATACTTAGATCTATGCTATTGTTTGTAATTCTCTTCTCTTCAGTGTATCTGGAGTGATACCTTAGAAAAAAAGAGTTCAAACCTTACTTAAAAATAATAATCAATTACATATATATGTCCCCATCTTCATCCACTTTCTTATGCTTAGTTGGTTCATTAGACATCATCATGTTCATCACATGATGAACATTCAAAAAATTTCAACTAAAATCAAGAATAGGTAATCTACGTGAAAAGGTAGCAATTGTACGTAAATGGTGAGACAAATAGTTTTGAAACAATAGATTTTTTCCGATAAATATAGTGTTATGATTATGAAGAACAAAGCTAAATCATCATTGTTAGTGTACTTTCTATCTCTTTCTTGATAGGGCCCTCCAGTGCCATACTTGAACAAAAAATTAGATAAAATATTTTTTTAAGTTAGATAAAATGTTATAATATCGGTAACAAGAACGAGCTTAAGAAATTTTGCAGTAACTTAACAAATAACAATGGATTTTCAATACTTGGTCAAGAATCTATATTAAGTGTTAAGTTAATGCAGTTTATGTGGAAGAATATTTGAATATGTGTCGTTTTGGTTTATGTTATTATGTTGTTATGTTTTTAGTCACAGAACTTTAGTTGTTGGACACTTTGGTCGTAGAGTCATACTATTAGTAGTTGCATATGTTCATGTTACTAGGTTAGTGGTTGGTGCTGAGTTTATGGATTCTCAGTCCCAGAAACAAGCTTTTATTGTTGCTTTCGTTCATCTGAATAAACTGTCAGATTGCATAACTCTTTGAGCCTTTCATTGCGGTATCAAAGCTAAGTGCAAACTGTAACTAAGCAAATTAGTAGACTGGGAAACACAAGAGAATAGAAAGGAGAACTATTCTGGGGGTGAGAGTCAACACATCGTCAGTGTGAGAAGAAAAGGGTAAAACGCTGAGGCGTTTGTTGAAGAAAGCTAAGCCGGATGAGTGAAGGCAGCAGCTTTGCACTGGTGTGCATACCAAAGTTTGACGGTGATTTCGATCACTGAAGTTTGTTGATGGAAGGTTGTAAATGAGGGATTCAAGGATCAGGCTGAAGGAAAGACAATGATAGAAGCAGAAGCTAGGAGCTTGGAAGAGTTAAAGCTGGAGGATTTAAAGGCAAAAAACTATCTCTTCAGCTCAATTGATAAGACTATTCTAAAAATAATCACAAACAAGAGTACTGCAAAAGAACTTTGGGATTCTATGAAAACCAAAGTTTCAAGGAAGTGCTAGGATTCAAAAATCGTAGCTCCATGCTCTGAGGAGAAGCTTTGAACTGTTGGAGATGCAAGGAGGAGAAACCATAACAAAATATTTCGGTAAGGTTATGGTGATGGCGAAGTTTGACTGATGCTCAGATTGTGGAGAAAACACTACAAGCATTGACTGAGCAATTTAATTATATTGTCAGTTGTATAGAAGAATCCAAGGACATAGAGACTTTATCTATTGATGCACTTCAAGGCCCACGTCTCTTGCATGATCATAAGTTTCAGAAGAAGCCTGTAACTGGAGAAGATCGGGGCTTGAGAATCACTCACGAATATGGATGAAGAGGAGGCAGAGGTTATTATGCACCAAGAGGAATAGGAAGAGGGGGTAGAGGCTAGAATAAAGAATCAGTGAAGTGTTTCAAATGTCATGAGCTTGGGCATTATAGAAACGAGTGTCCATAATGGTTTTCAAGCTAGGCAACTCACTATTCTAATTATCAACCCTACTCTAGCCAAACATGAGCACAAGATAGATCTCATGGTGACATGAAGAAAGATGTTCTATTGATGGCATCAGTTGATGAAGAAAAAGAGAAAGAAAATCATCAGAATTGGTGATTTTTGGATTCTGGCTGTAGCAATCATATGAGTGGGGACAAAAGTTAGTTCATAACTATTGGCAATGGTTTCAAATGCAGTGTAAGGTTGGGAAACAATTACAAGTTGAATGTTGTTGGTAAAGTAATAGTGTAGTTGTTTGTGAATCAGGTTTCATTAGTAGTACAAGATGTGTTCTATGTATCGGGCTTGAAGACAAATCTGTGAAGTGTTAGACAGCTGTAGGGGAAGGGAGTTGCCTTTTTATCAGAAATGGCTACTGTGAGCTTGTTCAGTAAAAGAAGGGATTATTGTTAAGAACTCAAATGAAAACAAACAGGATGTTTGCCTTACAAGCAGATCGTAAGGAGTCTAAAGATGGAGGAAATGGTGCTCAGTGTCAGCTGACTGAAAGCATCTCAGGTCCAGCTTTGATGTTGTGGCATCATAGATTCGGTTATGTGAATCAAACCAGCTTGATGGATTTGAGCAAAGAAAAGCTGGTGCAGGACTTGCCTACTCTCAAATAGGTATTTTTCAAACATGGTTAGTAGGCAAGCAACAAAGGCTTGCTTTTCCCCAAAAAAAAGCAACTGGAGGGCAGATCAGAAGCTGAAATTACTTAATGTTGACTTGTGTGGATCAATTACACGGTCATCTAATGGAGGGAAGAGGTATATATTGACCATCATATATGATTTCAGTAGGGAACTGTGGGTGTATTTCTTGGAAAACAAGTCTGAAACATTTGAAATGTTTAAGAAATACAAGGCTCATGTTGAGAAAGGCACCGATCTATCTATTGCTTGCCTTAGAACAAATCATGAAGGAGAGTTCATGGCTAGTGATTTTTTTATTTTATGTGATGAAGTAGGGATTAGGAGACAACTTATAGCTGCTCTTACGCCTCAGCAGAATAGAGTTGCAGAGAGGAAGAATAGACCAGTGATGAATATGGTACGATGCATAATAAATGATAATAAAGTTCTAGGTTTTTTTGGCATGAGGTTGTAGCTTGGACCACTCATATACTCAATCGAAGTTCTAAAATATCTAACAAAGGAAAAACACCACATGAACTTTGGACAAGGCAACCACCACCCATTTCTCATTTAAAGGTGTTTGGATGCATTGCCTATATTCATGTACCTGATCAATAGAGGAGGAAGCTTGACAACAAAAGTGTCACCTGCTAGTTTTTAGGGCTTTCTCTTTAATTGAATGCCTACAAGCTATATAACCCTATGACTAAGAAGATTATAGTTTTTAGAGTTGTTAATTTTGAAGAGACTAAAGGATGGTGCTGGGAAGAAGAGACTCAACATGTGCTTATTGATTTGATATGGCAAGGAAAGGAAGATGATTTGAATGATTCTAATGAGGAGGAAAATCAGGAGAGCTCAGTGGAGCAAGTAGAAGCAGTAGAACCCTCCTCATCGGTTTCCTTTCAGAAATCAGAAGATGCTACTCTGGTTAGTTCCCCATAAAGCTCTACAAAGAGTTCATCAGCTAGTTTTACACCAAGTGGGGATGATGCAGGTCATCGTGTGAGGAAACCACTTTCATACTTAGAGGATTATGATTGCAACATGGCTGTTACAGACTAGCTGGCCATGACAAAAATTTTGGAGGATCCTCAGACATATGAAGCTGCTATTCTTGATCTAAAGTGGAAGGAGGCTATGAAAGTGGAAATGGAGGCTATTTGGAGGAATTGCACCTGGAAGCTCACTGTATGTCCCAAGGGAATTGTACCCTTAGGCCTCAAATGGGTGTATAGAACAAAACTCAAAGAAGATGGACCAGTAGACAAATACAAAGCAAGATTGGTTGTGAAAGAGTATTCTCAACAACATGGTATTGATTACACTGAGGTATTTGCACTTGTTGCTCGTTGGGATACAATTCGAATCTTGCTAGCTTATGCTGCTTTTCATGTTTTTCTGTCTATCAATTGGATGTTAAGAGTGCATTTCTCTATGGAGAGCTTTATGAAGATGTGTATGTTGAGAAACCACAAGGATTTGTGGTTGCTGGGGAGGAATTAAAGGTCTATAACCTTCATCTCTATGGACTCAAACAAGCTCCAAGAGCTTGGTATAACAGAATATAAGCTTATTTCCTCAAGGCAGGTTTTAATAGGAACAAACATATACATACTTTGTTCATTAAGAATATTGGTGTATAAATTTTGATAGTCAGCTTGTATGTGGATGATTTGATGTATACTAGTAGCAGCAGTCAGCTCATCGAAGATTTGAAATTATCCATGAAAGCTGAGTTTGAAATGATAGATCTAGGGAAGATGAGATATATATTGGGAGTCATGATAATTTAAGATGCTGCTGGGATTTTTATTGGTCAACATAAATATACTTGAAGGGAACTTTACGCTTTGGAATACTGTACAAAAGGAAAAAGGTTGAGCATAGTCTTATTGGATACACATATAGTGAGTATGCTGGTGATTTGGATGATAGAAAGAGTACAAGTGGATATCATTTCTTCTTAGCAGGAAGAGTTGTTTCTTGGGCATCAAAGATACAACCAATGGTGACTTTATAGCAGCGTGTTCTTGTGCAACATAGTGTGTGTGGATGAGAAGGATTCTGGAGAAGATTGAGTGGAAAGAGCACATAGCAACATCAACTACCATTCTATGTGATAATAATTCAGCCATTAAACTTTCAAAAAATCTAGTGGTACATGGTAGGAGCAAGCATATCGATGTGAGATTTCATGTAACACCCCGACGTTTTCAAACAAGATATTGTCCGCTTTGAGCATAGCTAATCCCTCACGGATTTATTTTCAGGTGTATAACACTGAAAATTAGGTCTTCTCCAGTATGACGATTCCGATCAGAAAACCTTTCTTATGGTGAAAATCAAGCGAGATATAGGACTCCTGACTATGGAGGATGCAGAGGAGGGGGACTTGGGTACGGAGGTTCCAGAGGTGGCAAAGACAGAACCGATCGAGGATTTCACATGTTTGGTGGGACCAGTGATTTCTTTATTTTGAAAACAAAGATGGCTGATGTATGGTGACCGTATCAGGGTATGAACTGGACGATGATCTGACCATTTTCCTATTTGATCGTGAACTGGACATGTGGTGGGTGGTAGACAACCGGTCGTGGACTTACAAATCTTGCTTGATATGTATGGGGGAGATAAACAAAGGTCAAAAGCCAGTGGAGGTGCCTCAGTAGTTTGCATAGTTTTGGGTGCAAGCATATTATCTCCCGACGAGCTTCTCTACCGTTGCAGTCAAAAACATCCTTGGGGATCATGTTGGGGGGTTCGTGGCGATGGACGAGGACCATAAGAATAGCAAAGATGAACCGTTTATGAGGATTCGAGTGAGGGTTGATTTCCGTAAATCTCTGAAAAAGGATAAGAAGATCAGACGTTGAGGGGGTGATTAGTTGATTGCAATTTTCAAATATGAAATGCTATCTGCCTTCTTTTTAACGTGTGGTCGCATGAGGCATGTTGATCGGAGATGTTACCTTCGTTTCCGGGTAGGGAATATAGAGATTTCATAATGGTGGTGTGCAGATTTGCGTGCACCACCAAGAAAGAAGATGCAATTCAAGTATTTTAAATTTATGGTGGAGGAAGGCATGCAGGTGGGGGGAGGGGGGTGGGCGACTTTAAGAGAGGGCCAAGGAAATAATGGTCCCCTGCCAACAGATATCAACAAATTGAATCATGGTGTGGAGCCTAGGGGCATTCACATGAGAGAGGGAGAGTTGGATGTGGTAATGGATGAGGAGGATGATGGTACTGAAGTTTGAGAGCATCGAAATAAGAGGAGGAGAGAGGAACGTGGTACGGTTGTTACGGAGGGAGTGAGAAGCGGGGAGCAACACGATCATGATTTCGAGGATGATATAAAAAACAATGGTGGTCGGCATCCAAAAAACCTGGTGCAGGCAGACCTGATGAATAGGTCATACTGAAAGCAATGATCGTCTTAAGCTGGAACGGCAGAGGATTGGGCCAACCTCAAGCGGTTCAACTGTTGAGTGAGTTAATTAATATTCCTTGGCCATGCATGGATATATTGTTGGAGATGTTCATAAGTAAAAGTAGAATGGAGGATATTCGAGTTGATTTGAAGTTTGGAGGATGTTTTGATATGGATGCGGTGGGACATAGTGGAAGGGTTTGTATTTTATAGAGAGAAGCGGAGGAAGTGAGAGTGTCGAGTTTCAGACGTAATGTAATTACAGTGGAGGTTAAGGAAGTGGGTGCTGAGCCCTTCATATTAACAGGTTATTATGGGTACCTGAGATGCCACATAGGAGAGGGGGTGGGACCTCCTGCGAACTATCGTTAGTCCTCATAATGAAGCCTGGTGCTGTATGGGAGATTATAATGATCTTCTATGTAGTGACGAGAAATGAGGCTTGCGTGAACATCCACAAGTTTGATGGATGGTTTTGGCAGGCTGTTGTGGATTGGTGGAGCTTCCGTTAGAGGGTTATCCTTTTACATGGATTAAGTCAAAGGTAGACCAAACTGTATTGAGGAGAGGTTGGATTAGGGTATGGTTAATGGAACATGATTTGCAGCGTTCCGAAATCTGATAGGCTCTAATATCAGGCCATTCGCCTCTACTTATGCACATCGAACAATTGGCAGAATTTGGTAGGAGGCGTCGATTCCGCATTGAAAAAGAGTGGTTAGAAGAACAAGAGCTAAAGCCCTTGTTCGAACAAAAATGGCAGAGCTAGCAGATAAAGGTTTGAAAGAAAGGCTAGAGGGGTGCTCTGCTTCCTTATACAAATGGGGAAGGTTTTGACGGCAAATTTTTGTGACAAAAAGCAATAGTTGGTGCAAGAGATGGAGTTTCTTCGAGAACAGGAAGATGAAGAAGTGGGTAAACTACATGTATGTAAAGAAAATCTACTTGTTCTACTCAAGAAAGAAGATACGTATTGGAAGCAAAGAGCCAAACAATATTTCCTACAATTTGGTGATATGAATACAAACTTTTCCATGCGGTGGTGAACGGGCGGAGGAACCGTAAGACTACGAAACAGGTCCGAGGGCCGGATGGTATATGGAGAGAGACTGTGGTCAAAATGGGAGTGGCGGCGCAGGAGTATTTTGAAGCATTTTTTCAGGGTACGAATTGTGAATGGGAAGGAGTGGTGAAGTGTGTGGAAGCTAAAGTCACTACAGGTGATAATGAAAGATTGCTAGCAGGTTTCTCTGATGAAGAAATTTGGCAGGCTATGGTTTTTATGCATCTAGAGAATGCAACAGGACCAGATGGGTTTAATCCAAGTTTTTATAAAAAATTCGGGTACCTGGTCGGGGGACAGGTCTTATCATGCTGTAGAGATTGGTTGGAGAAGTGGGAACTCCCTCGTTTTGTGCAAGAGACGATGATTTTTCTGTTATCTAAGGGGAGAGCGGCTGGAAACGATGAAGGACTGGAGACCTATTTTGTTGTGCAATGTCTTATACAAGCTGGTAGCTAAGGTGTTGGAGAATACGCTACATTTGATTATGCTAGGAATAGTGTCGGAGGAGCAATCATCATTTGTGCATGACCGATCTATTGTTGATAACATTTTAATCACTTTTGAGAGTTTGTACAATACGAAGCTAAAGTTCCGTACAAAGCATTGCGAGGTTGCGGGAAAAATTGATATCTCAAACGCGTATGATAGAGTAGATTGGAAATTCTTTGAGGAAGTGGTGTGCAAATTACGGTTCGATGAATGGTGGGTGATGCTTATGACGATATATGTAAAATAGAAGGAGTATAGGGTGGTGGTTAATACTGAGATGGTGGGCCCTTTTGTTCTGGAAAGGGGACTGCGATAGGGTTGCTCGTTGTCGCCATTTATGTTTATACTTTGTATATAAGGGTTATCAACGATAATGAGGAAGGAAAAGGAGCGGGGCCAAATTCACCGCGCTTGGGTGTGTTGGAGGGCACCGAAGGTGTCCCATTTTTTTGCTGACTACAGTTTCTTTTTTTTACTGAGCAGATATCGAGGAGGTGAGGTGATTGAAGCAAATTTTTCAAATTTATGAAGCTGCCTCAGAGCAATCTATTAATTATTAGAAGTCCGGAATTTTCGTTAGCTCTAATACACATGCCATGTTGCGGGAGGGTGTCCGAGCTATACTTGAGATACAATCCTGGACACGGATAGATACTTGGGAATGTCATTGCTGGTTGGAAGGAATAGAAAGGAGGTGTTTTGATACTTGAAGGAACGTGTATGGAAACATATACTAGGGTGGACAGGAAAATCGATTTCAAAACGGGGTAAGGAGGTTCTTATCAAAGTAGTGGCACATGCCTTGCCTATATACTGTATGCATGTTTTCCTTTTGCCTGTTACCATACTTAAGGATATCGAGAAGATGATTAATAGTTATTGGTGGAGTACGAAGGGGAGTGGAGGTGGTGGTGTTACTTGGCTTCGTTAGGAGCGGTTGTATGAAATGAAGGAGTTTAGGGGTATGCTATTCAAAGACCTATAGGGTTTTAATCTGGCAATGTTGGGCAAGCTAGGATGGAAACTTCTTACTAATGGTACGTCACTTATGGCGCGGATTCTCAAAGCTATATATCTTTTGCTGGGAGACTTCTTATCAGCCAATTTAGGCTCAAATCCAAGTCTGACGTGGCGTAGTATTATGGAGGCAAAGCTAATGGTGTAGCAAGGCTATCGTTGGAAAGTGAGTGATGGTAAACATATAAAGGTGTGGAGCGATCCATGGGTGCGGCGGGAAGGGAGCTGCTATGTTGATTCTATCACTCCAATCGAGGGGGTGGGATCTTCGGGTTAGTGCATTACTACTACTGAGCGGTGATGCATGAGATGAGGAGAGGGTCAGAAGCATTTTTCATGCGCAAGAGGCAAAGGAAATATTGGGCAATGCAGCTATAGGTGGAAGGTCATATCAGATAATATAAAATTTCAGTAATGGTGGACTTTATTCGGTTAAAACAATGTATCACATGTTGCTCAATAACCGGAGGGCGATTGGAAGAGACTATGTTCAGTACATCTTCCGCCAAAGATTAAGAATTTTTCTTGGAGAGCTGGACTCAATGTGTTGGCCACGTGGAATAATCTGCAGTTTCGACACATTCACATACCGTGCGAGTGTGGTTTTTGTGGTACTGAAATCGAATATACTGTGATTTTTTTTGTAGGTTGTGAGTTTGCTTCGGAGTGTAGGGGGGAGGGTGGCTGGCACATGAGCTGGTGGATATTCGTGACCGAAGCGAGTCTTGGGAGGAGTGCTTTTCAATGGTTTTAAAAGAACTTCCAATTGCAACAATACAAAAGACTCTTAATCTATTGTGGGCTATGTGGCCGAAGAGAAACAGAAGGGTTTGGAGGTTAGAGTCTAGGACAGCTCAAGACGTCGCTCGAGGAGCGAAGGAAGGTTTTGAGGAGTGGACCATGGAGCCGGAGCAGGTGATGATGTCGAGTCCTAATCAAGGTATGTTTCAGTGTGCGAAGTGGCATCCGTTGTCAGCGAACTTTCTGAAATGCAATGTCGATGCCGCTACGTTTGCAGACCAATGGTGAATAGGTATAGGGATTTGTGTCCGAGATACATAAGGTGGTCTTGTACGTTATAAGACGATGATGAAGGCTGGAGGTCAGTGGTGAGAGAAAGTGCGGCGATAGCGCTGCGAGAGGGAATGATGTTGTGCGTGGAGCAGGGATGAGATAGAGTGTAGTTTAAACTTGATGCCCATGTAGTATCAAACGCCATGCATGAAGTTAATGAGGCTAACCAATTAAAATTTGGGGATATCATTAGGAGGTGCAAAGACATTTTACAGTCTAAACCGTTCTATTCGGTTCAGTTGGCGAGGAGGGATCGAAATGAGGTTGCTCACTATCGGGGAGGCACCTCCTTTTTTCTTGAGTTCCTATGTAAAAAATATTTGTTTCGAGATTGATCATTAATACATGAGTAGACCTTTGCTTAAAAAATAAGTTTTATAAGTCATTTCGAAAAGAAATACTAGTAATTTTATAGAAGTAAAGAAAATTGTTTACACTAAAATATATATTTAGTGAAATAAAGTAAAATAAAGGAAATATATATAAATGTGAAAACAAATAGAGAAGTCTAATGGCAAATAATTACGGTTATTGTCATCATCCTAGTCTAATGACAATTATGACATCCCTATCATATAGGCGCCTATAATCGATTAATTAATTATTATTGGCTAAGTTACGCCAATAATAATTACGGTTTATACCATTATCCTAGTCCAATGGTAAATAATTACGGTTAATGCCATCATACTATCCTTGTCATGTATTCACACCTACATCCTATTATTCAGTTATTATTGGCTAAGTTAAGCCTACAATAATTATGGTTTATGCCATCATCTTAGTCTAATGGCAAATAATTATGATTAATACCATCTTCCTATCTTTGTCATGTATTCATGCCTACATCTTATTATTTAATTATTATCGGCTAAGTTGAGCCAACAATAATTATGGTTAATGTCATCATCCTAGTTTAATGGCACATAATTACGGTTAATGTCATCATCCTATCCTTGTCATGTATTCATGCCTACAACCTATTATTCAATTATTAATGGCTAAGTTAAGCCAATAATAATTATGGTCAATGCCATCATCCTATCCTTGTCATGTATTCACGCCTACAACTTATTATTTAATTATTATTGGCTAAGTTAAGCGAATAATAATTACGGTTAATGTCATCATCCTAGTCTAATGGCAAATAATTACAGTTAATGTCATCATCCTAGTCTAATGGCAAATAATTACGGTTATTGCCATCATCCTAGTCTAATGGCAAATAATTACGGTTAATGCCATCATTACATCCCTATCATATTGGCACCTATTATCGATTATTTAATTATTATTAGCTAAGTGAAGCCAACAGTAATTATGAAATATGCCATTATACTATCCTAATGGTAAATAATTACAATTATTTGCCATCATGTCATTCTTGTGTAAAGGCGATATTTCTATACTACCATCTAGTATCCGCATCATGTTGATGACCCATATTCATTTTCTAGGATATCTCACCAACAAGGCAAACAGCAAAGCTGAATAGAAAGAAGAAACCATCAACACATAATCTAGAGCAGTTGAAGAAATAAGGAGATCGTGCCCATGATTTATGACGTGGGAGGTAACTTCCATGGAAATTGCCTTCGCTGATGCCAACAACTTTTCACGAGATCCTATAAATACAAGAAGGCAATCGATGGAAAAGACAGACAAAAATCTCATCAAGTAAACCCTGTGCCCAATTTATCTTTCATCATAGTCATAGTCTTTTTAGTTTGGAGCTCTCTCAGAACCTCTATAGAAGTAATCGTAGGCAGAAGTAGATAGCCATCATAAACATCAAACACCCACGTTCGAACTTTATTTGGAGAGGTGTGAACCGTGTGTATTTAATCCATTTCGAAGAAGTCCAAAACGCATTCATTGAATAAAAATTGTCCTGCCATAAACAAATTGGCATGCTCGGTGGGACTAGTGTGTTTGATCTGATAGCACCAAGGAAGAGGAGCCAAGAAGGTGATATTCCACAGAATTATGTGGAAGAGGAGCATGTGGTCAGAACTGAAGCAGGCCATGGCAGAGGAAGTACAACCAGCTTGGCAGGAGATGTGGCACCACCCCAGTCGGTGCCAAGTGATGATTTTGGAGGAGTAGTCCCCTCCATCCTCCAGAGACTAAAGGAAAATCACCAAGAGGTAACTGTTCAATTGACATCTCATAATGCTCTAATAGATAGACGTTTAGGCCAAGTTATTGAAGTTGTTAATAAAAATAGAAACAATTTTGATGAATTTAGAAATTTTTAAACTCGTCAGTCGCACAAACAAGGATACGCTAGACGATGTTAACTTGATACCAAATAACTTTAATGGAAGTGCGAATATTTCTCCTGTTGGTGGCCAGATTAGCCAACCAAGGCAAGAGAATTTTCCATTGGTGAATAACCAACCGTCTCATCACCGCTTGAATCATTGTGATGTCTCAACCACTACTCAAGTGGAGGGTTCCCATGACGTGAGAACTTGAGAATTACCACCACGTGGTGAAATTTTGTTCCCACGTTCAACAATCCTGTTGATCAACCTCCTGTATAAAGAGTTGGTCAACCACCTCCCATACCAATGGCAAGGCCTTATGTGGCACCAGTCAACATTGGAGGAGGATGCGAATTAGGTGGTGGAGATTGCATTCCACCATGTGCTTACCCTAGACCTATGCCACCCCAATTCAATGGGCAAAGCATGGACCCCATGGGGTTCATGCCGCCAGGGGGAATCAAAGGGAGTGTGGGCATGATGCCAATGCCCTAAGGGAGCAGGTTGCTCAATTTCTTACCGAGCAATTTGGTATGGGGGTTAGGACCACCATGCCACCTGTGTATCGCAAGCCTTATCCGGAATGGGTAGATAGACTTTACCCATTCCCAAGAGGTTTCACGGTACATGACTTTGCCGCCTTCATGGGAATGGGTGACCAATCCACTGTGGAGCATGTTGGACGAATCACCGTCCAATGTGGTGATGTTGGAGAATTTTTACAATTATGAATTTTTTGACAACATGTTGACTAGACCAGCTTTTGCCTGGTATGTCAATTTTGCATCTCATTCTGTACAGACCTGGTGACAGATGGAACAAAATTTTCATGCGTAGTTCTACAGATCTGAGCTTGAGCTTTCCATGGCTGACTTGGGGAACAAATTTTTGCATGTGCCAACAGCCAGGTGAGTCGATTGAGTACTTCTTGACCAACTTCAAGAATGCTTGTAATTGATGCTTTGTCAACTTGACAGAGAGAGAGGTTTTCAAGTTAGGACAACGTAAGGAAGAAGTTTCAGCACAGGGAGTTCTCTGAATTGTTCCAACTCATGTCTTATGCTATGAGGTATGAGTCTCTTCTCCATGAAGAGGAGAATAAAAGAAGTGACTCACGTGGATCATACCTTCCAAACTTTGACTATGTTGTACACCATATCATGGTGGAGTTGTCGAAGTTGAGGTTGACTTGGCAGGGATAGTGCCAGGGAAGCCTTATGTGTGTACCACATTGGCTAAGGTTGAGAACGAGTCCTAAGGGGGACGACCCAATCGTGCCTTGATCGAACCTAGAAACTATTCTTTTGATGTGTCAAAGGCAGACTTGATATTTGATCAACTACATAAGGATGGTCAAGTCAAGCTATCTGGGGGGCATAACCTCCCATCGCCTGGCAAGTTGAAAGGAAAATGTTACTACAAGTGGCATAATAGCATGTCTCATTCTACTGATTCATGTATTGTTTTTTGAAATGTTTTGCAGGATGCCATCGGAAGGGGACCCATCAAGTTTCTTGAAGCAAGGAATTGGTGGATACAGACCCTTTCCTTGCCAATGTTAATGTCAAAATAGTCAATCCTGACTTCTCCACAGTCCAATTGCTGCACTTCAAGCCGGTGTTGGATACATCACCACCTTATGAAGGGAGCTCATATTCAATTGTGAATTAGCTCCAGCTCCATTGATGGGACAAACATATGTCAATAAGTTGTGTATGCAATGCAAGAAGAGCCTCACATTCAATGGAGAGATGCCAATCCAACATAGACTTGGCCCCATTCCTAACCAGCCAATGATCCAACAGAGACTTAGTCCCATTCCCAACGAGCCAGTATTCCAATGGAGGATTGGCCCCATCCCCAATAGGCCAATCCAATAGAGGCTTGGTCCCTTTCCTAGGAGGCCACGATACCCACCGTAGTTGAGGCAGGTGGAGGGAGTGCGACAACTTATGGGATACCAACCAAGATAATGGTTGGACTATGGTCCTCCTATGAAGAGAAATTTTCAAATTCCTAATGTGCCACATAATGGATGGAATACTTATAACATTCAACACCAGTAACCAATAGCTTTAGCTGACCTAACCAGGACCCAGAAGAGGAGATTCCTTCGTAAGAATGCTCAGAATTATAGAGGCCAACTTGACATGGGCCCAGGGAATATAGAGACACAACCACCAAGGTCGAAAGATGACTTGCAAGCAGATGTTCATGTGGACAGTAGTATGGCGACCGGTCTTAAGGTGAAGCACGTCCAAGCTCTCGAGGTTCCCCCAGTAGAGGGAAAGATTGATGGCGACTTTCAGGGTGAACTAGAAGGGTTTGATGATTTGTATGCTACTGATATGGGGGAAGATTTTATCATTGATGATGAGATGATTGAAGCAGTACATCCTAACCCAAGATTTGATAGGGACAATGAGAAGGACGAGGAGGATGACCAAGGTCCAACTCAAATTGGCTAGTTTTAAGAGTTTACCACCTCAGTGGTCAACAATTACATACTCGATGGTTTTTCAGCAAACCGAGGAAGATGAACATGGCCTTGTTGAAATTGAGGCCATCAAGGATGATACAGCTGCAGAAGAGGTAGTTGGTGAACATCCAGTTGCATAACTAATTGATGAGCTCACCATAGAAGAGCCGGATGATTACGAGCCATGGAGTGTAATCATGGTTCGCTTGGGATCTCAGATTGACTTGGCCACAGAGGCCAAAAGGCAGTTTAAAAGCTCACAATGTATTTTGAAGGAACTCTACGAGGCAGGTCACAATCAAGTAGGATTGCTTGGTGAAGATAGAGGTCGGTACCCATTCTATGTGTTGTATCAAGGCCCATAAGAAACAACGAGCCTTCCAGTTGAGAATCCCACATGGAGACCCGACTTTGATGAGACTAGAAGTTCATCAAAATATAAAGAAAACCTGCAAGAAGAGAAGGCAATCATGGTAGTGATGGCTTCAAAAGGAAAGGATCCAATGGAAGATCCCAAACGAAGGGTCGAGCCATCTAATAGTGTTTAAATAGCCAGAACCAAGCATGAAAACACATATGAGGCCTTAGTACATCAAGGTGAGGTTGGATGAGGTGCCAGTGTCAAGAGTTTTAGTTGAAAATGGTGCTGCAGTCAATGGAATGTTGAAGAAACTGGGGAAGTCGACAAATGATTTGATTCCTACTGAAGTTTTCGTCACATGTTTCACTGGTGGAACCACCTTAGCCAGAGGGATCTTACATGTGGTGGTGGGAGTTGGAAGTGAAGAGAAGATGAGCACATTCTTCATCATCGATGGAATGGTAACTTACAATGCTTTATCGGGTAGAGATTGGATTCATGCGGCAAGTGTGTTCCATCATCATTACACCAATTTTTGATGCTTTGGAACAAGGATGGGATGGTGGAGGTTGTCCAAGTGAAAACAGAACCATTTGCGGTTGGGGCCAACTTTGTTGAAGCTCCTCTTTTATAATGGAGACTTTGGTCCTTTGGTGGTTAGGGGTACTGATGGAGGTTCATGCATTATGGTGATCTCTAGTGCCAATGTGTTGAGCAAGGCTTGCTTGGACCCACTGTCTGAAATTTTGGATAATTAATGCTTTCCTAGAATGGTCCACCTGAAACCGAAGAAAATGTTAGTGTTGCGTAAACCACTAGAAGACAAGGTGGTAGTGGAGGCCGAAGTCATGACCTTGATTGAGAAGTTGGTTATCTATCAATGTGAACGAATGTTAGAACATGAAGAGCCCTTGTTGATAGCTGATTGTGTGCCAGAGGATGATTTGCCTGAAGAAGGCAAAGAAGATGTAGCTGTAGCAGAAAAGGAGCATATGGGGCCATGAGATGTTTTAAAAGAGATTAACCATGGCACTAAGGACGACCCACATTCATCAGTGTCATGCTCTTTGAAACTGACAGGTATGATTTAATTGAATTGTTAAAAGAGTTTAAAGATTATTTTGCATGTGATTATCATGAGATGCCTGGCCTAGATAGGAAGTTAGTAGAGCATAGGTTACCTATTAGCCTTGGATTTATGCCATTTAAACAGTCTCCTAAGCGTTTTGCTTATGAAACTTTGCCTCAGATTAAAAAGAAAATTGAACGATTGTTAAAAGCTAAGTTTATTAGACGTTCTAGGTATGTGAAATCGTTGTCTAATATAGTGCCAATTAGGAAGAAGAATGGCAAGTTACGTATATGTGTAGACTTTAGGAATTTGAATATAGCCACCCCTAAGGACCAGTACCCTATGCTAGTGGCTAATATGTTGCTTGATGCAGTGACTAGGCATAAGACTTTTTCATTTATGGATTTTTACTCAGGCTACAATTTGATACATTTGGTCGAGGAGGACATCTACAAGACTATGTTCTGTTGCCTAGGTGTCATTGGATGCTATGAGTGGTTAGTCATGCCCTTCGGTTTGAAGAATACATGTGCCACTTACCAACGAGCCATGAATACTATCTTTCATGACTTGATTGGTGAATTGGTGGAGGTTTATGTAGATTTCATCGTTGTAAAATCTAAGGTAGCAAATGAACACCTTGCTCATTTATGTCAGGCCTTTTTACATATGAGGGCTCATAGTTTAAAGTTAAATCCACTTAAATGTGCTTTTGGTGCTGCAGGTAATGTTTTAGGGTTTCTTGTGAATCAACATAGCATTAAGGTTGACAATAGCAAGACCAAGGCCATAATAGAGGCCAGCCACCTAGTAATAAGAAGGAACTACAGAGGTTCCTAGGCCAAGTCAAATACATTCGACCTTTTATTTTGAAATGTGCTGGTGGAACCCAAGTTTTCTCCCCCTTGCTAATTAAAGAAGGAAGAAGAGTTTGCATGGAATCCAGAGCACCAACAAGCTTTTGATGACATCAAGAGATGCTTGACAAGCCTGCCAGTACTTAACTTTCAGATTCCACATAGGCCTTAGAAATTGTATCTCTCAACCACTGACACCTTTGTAGCATGTTGTTGCCTCAAGATAATGACTCAGGTAATGAACAGGCTGTCTATTATTTAAGTAGATTACGAAATGGGGCTGAGTTGTGATATTCCCCCATAGAGAAGTTATGTTTAGCTTTATATTTCTCGTGTACAAAGCTAAGGTATTACTTGATGCCTGTTCAAGTACAACTCCTTTGTAAGATAGATTCAATTAAATACATGTTGTCTTTGACCAATAATCCATGGAAAGGTAAGTGGACACTTGGCATGTCCAAGTTTAATTTGCAGTATGTGCCCCAAAAAGCAATCAAAGGGCAAGCTTTAGCTGATTTTTTAGCAGACCACCCTTGTGTGGATGTGCTGCCTAAGTCGGTAGTGATAGGTCTGATCGTCGAGATCCCATGAACTTTGTACTTTGATGGTTCAAAAACTCGTGTGGGTGCCGGTGCCAGAGTGGTTCTTACCGCCCCATTAGGGCATGCCTTACATTTTGCTTTCACTCTTGAATTTCCATGCACTAATAACCATGCAGAATACAAGGCATTGGTAGTTGGGATGGAAACTTGTTGAGTTGAAAGCTAAGAGTGTTAATATTAAAGGGGATTCCCAACTAGTGGTTTACCAAGTACTTGGTGAATTTTGTTGTATAAATTATGTGTTAGAGGCATACCTAGACCACGTTCAGATGTTGCTCTCCCACTTTGACAACATCTCTATCAAGTATGTCCCTTGCCAGGACAATGGTAAAGCTAATTATTTAGCACAATTAGCCTCTGGCTTTAGGGAGTTTGGCCATGCAAAAGGAGAACAAATTCATGTTCGTACACTTAATCCACTACGTGAACATTTAAAGCAAGGAGTCGAGGTGTTTACCATAGATGGGAAAGATGCCAACGATTGGTGAATCCCTTTAATTGCGTATCTAAAATATCCGGCCAGAGATGTTGATCACACCATCAAGTTTAAGGCAAGGAACTATGTAATGATGGATGAGACCCTATTCAAAAAGAGGTGAAATGGTTTACTATTAAAATGTTTGGGGTGTATAGAGGCTTTACAAGCTATGGCTGAAGTACATGAGGGTATATGTGGATCTCATCAGGCTGCTCCTTCGATGAGGTGGGTACTTCACCGATATGGATACTATTGGCTATCGATAAATACTTCTGCATACGCTAAGGGTTGTGAGGCATGTCAATGCCATGGCCCAGTGCAGTGGGCCCTTGATGTTGATTTTAAATCCATCATCAAGCCACGACCTTTCTTTGGATGGGCAATGGACTTGATCACAAAGATTTATCCACCATCATCTAAACAACATACATTTATCATATTGGAAAATGATTATTTTACCAAGTGGGTAGAGGCCAAGCCAATGAAGATTGTGAACCATGGAGAAGCGATTACCTTCTTCAATGAAAATACGATTCATCGATTCGGTTTGCCAGCTACTATAACAACAGACCAAGGGACCGTCTTCACAGGAGACCAAGGGATGGTCTTCCCTGAGGAGTATGGAATCAAGATAAAACATTCTACCTCATACTATGCCCAAGCCAACGGGAAAGCTGAGGCCTATAATAAAGTAGTGAAGGGGATAGTGTCTAAGATGATAGAAGATAACCCTAGAGAGTGGCACATTCTATTATCTGAAGCTTTGTGGGCATATAGGATGTTGCTACAAAGTAGTACCAATGTAACTATGTTTACTTTGACTTATGGACATGAAGTATTCTTGCCAGTAGAAGTGACCCTTAAATCTTTAAGGTACATGCACGAACATGAGTTGCTTCTTCGTATGATTATGAGTTAGTGATGTTGGAATTGGTGGAACTTGATGAGGTCCAGCTCAAAGAACTAAATAATATAAAACTAAAGAAAGATAGGGTTACCCGAGCTTACAATAAGAGAGTCAAGCATAAGTCATTTTAGGAAGGAGAGTTAGTATGGAAACTTCATTTACCTATTGGAGGATCCCAAGTTTGGAAATGGTCTCCTAGTTGCCGAGGGCCCTTCATCGTCCATGCTACTCGACCTAACGGAGCATACTTATTGAAAGATCTAGATGGGGAGTTACATGAACGTCTAATCAACGGTAAAATATTTGAAACCTTATGTCCCATCCTTGTGGGATATTAAGGGATATTAGTTCGAAACATTGCTACCAAGGTCATCCCTTTACCTTTTTGAGAGAGGTGATTGACCATCCCTTTTAGGATTGGAGTGGGTTTGGAGTGATGCCTTAATCCTATTGGCTACCCCTTCAATATTTGTCTTTCAATGGTTTGTTATAATAGTTGGATTGTTGGTATGAGATGCCCGAATGCAAAAGAAACTATAAAAAGACTTTAGTATTCTAAAGTAGTAATAATATAAAATATATTCGAAGGCCAACCAAATAATAAAATCCAAAATTAAGATATGGTTACTGAAAGGAAAGCTAAACGAAAGGCTATGCTAAAAAAAGAAACAACAATGAGGAGAAGAAATAATAGAAAATTCATGGTCATGCACCAAGAATTGAGAGCAGATCTTCAATAATGGCCATCATACCACCTAACTTGGCCATACTGTATGTGTGCGTGTGGATGATATGTTCTTTCTTCAAGGCAATTTACTCTTCGGGCATGAGAGACTTGGCCTTTTCATTAGCAGCATGAACCTCATCTATGATTCCTTTAAAGCGGCCATACTTGATTTTCTTTTGGGCTTGAATCTCGCCCATCTCGTTACGTAAGTGGAGAAGTTTAGCCTATAATTCCACTATCTTGCATTGAAAATCCGCCCCCTTTGCATCCAAGATCTTTATTTCCTTGAAAAAAAAGATCCTTGCCTATAGGTGCCTTGTTCTCTATGGCTAGCCAGGCCACACTCCTCTCATTGGCCTGGATGGATATGAGACTTTGAAGCTCGTGACTTTGTTTAAGGGCTCCTAGCCAAGTCTTGATCATAGAGGAGGCACTTTGAAGAGTTTTCATCAATGTATTATTCGGTAATAGAAGCTGGTTATCAGGACAAGAAAGAAGTTCGAAGGCTTCGACAGGCCACATGGTCTTGAACGAACCCATCATATCGTCCAAAGATAAGGAGAGGAAACCTTTTGCCTTGACGAGAGCATTATGTATTGCGTGTTAGAGTTGAAAATTAACTATCCAAAGTAGCCAAATATTGGAGCTCGTCCTCGAAAGTAGGGTTACCCAGAGGTTCAATGAAACTTTTAATAAAAATATAAAAATAATTCATCATAACCAAGCAAGACAGATATAGGACTTACCTGGGAGATTTGTGGCGTGGGAACAACAGCTGATGCAGAAGTGTTAAGTGAAAAAGATGATTGATGATCATGAGACGTGCCATCATCTTTCTCCAATGAAGTGTTCATGGCATGGACATTCAGGCTAGGGGTAACATCATGGTTTTGAGAAAATATATTAGCTGAAGGAATGTGGAACGAAGCTGAAGCCGAGGTTAATGCAATAGGCGATTAGGTTGAAGTGGTAGCAAAGGGAAGAAATCCAGGATAAGTATGTCCCATTGCTTGGTGATTTTCCTCTAATAATCCTAGAGGAGTAATCGGCATCTCATTGACTTCTTTACCACTTTTTGGTGTTCGTGAATGATCAAGTTCATAAGGAGTGTCACCATCTTACGTTTCTTCATCTATATATGTCGCACCTTGATACCCTTCTTCGTCATCAAGATCATGGATTACTACAGTGCCCATTTCAGGAGTCTACATAAGGAAATATATAGTCATGTCCAAGTCATGAGGATTGCATTTAAAAGTAAGAGAAAGAGAAGGTCATGAGAAAAACCTGGTTACCATCTATATGGTGACTGGTGGTCTCTAATTGCATAGAGGATGATGTCTGACTGCGAAGCCGCTTAACTGTCCGGTCCGAGCTATCGACAGAATCAGAAGCTAAGAAAGACCAAGTTTAGTAAGTGCCCTAGATGTAATAAATGACTGATGGCAATACAAAAAAACTTACATATTACACGTTTGGCTTAAGAGGGAATGGAAGATTGTGGCTCTTCCCATCCATAGGAGAGTTTGATGGTGTTTCTCCACTTGCAATCTGATAGGAGAGTTTGCTTAGACTAAGACGACGTCCAACGATAGTAGGGCAGTGAATGAACTTGTACAACCAATAGTGGATGAAACCAACCCTTTCATCTTGCGTGCCTCGGGTTGTGGAAGATTGATACCGTTTTTGGAGGGCTATATAACTTATTGGTTCAATGAGAGGATAGTCATCCAAAGATGTTGATGGTGGCCGGTTAGTGGCAGGAAGGCCAAGCCGAGAAATGGCCACCAAATCCATGAGAGTGATCGTCATGGCGCCTATAGGCTCACGGAAGATGAAGCAATTGGACCCAGTGCACCAAAAGCAAAATGCAGCTTTGAATAATGGAGCATCAGGGGCTGGGATCCTAGTACAAAGGGACAATAGCCTTGTGATGCTAGCCGAATGCCAAAGGTTCTTTGTCTCTTCATCATTGGATTACAATTCATACCACGTGTTGAACTTACGGTCCTTCAGAGGCCATGGAGTTATTGGCTTCTGATTTTGTACCTTCAAAGGTTGGAAAAAAGTAGAATGTGGAGATTCATGAAGAAGGTTTTGAAATGGTTGAGACGAGAAGATACAACGTTGAAGTGGGGACCTAGTCGGGTGTGATCCTCCTAGAATTCCAGCGCATCTATATTGACTTCGTTATCTTCATTTAGAAAATGGTACTCGTTCACACCTTTAAGCTCCATTCTGAAAAAAAATCATAAACACAAATGAAGGAAAAGTGAAAATATTTCAATTGGTAAACACGTTGAATGATGGTTCAATGAAGTAGTAACACCACCAAAATTTGTTCCCCAAAACGTGGGAATGAAATCATATTATAAGATATAACAATCTTCTCAACTTTGAAATTTCCTAACTGCGTGCTTGCCTAATGTCGAACCTCACGGGTATATAAAAGCTTAACGTTGCCTATTAATGCGATTTCATGTCATCCTCCCATCACATTGTTTAATGCTTTTGTTTCCTTTGTTTATATGTCAAGTCTCATCTCAGTACTATTACTATTATTATTTTCTTAAAAGGAATTTAGACAAAGGAATATGGGCACGTAAGGGAAAAATTAAATACTACATTTTCATCCAATTAAATTTGTCCAACCCCATTTGGTTCCCAAAGTAAAAGGGTCCTTCAACAATTTCAAGAAAAACAAAGATAATTCTGTATTATCAAATTTATAAAATTGACCTTTGACAAAGGTGTTTAAATTAAAATGCTATCTATATTTTTTTATTTTTTTATTTTATATAAATAGTTCCTCCAAGTCTTCAAGGCTCCAACCCCTTTAGTTATCAACGATAAGTCTTCTGCAACACAAAAATTTATAATTAGTTATATTAAAAAAATAACTAATTATATAATTGATAGTATAATTATACTATTCAATAACAAAAGGACAAATGAAACTAGCGCGACGCATGTGTGAATTCTCTCTGTCTCTGAGTTGTTTTTCTCAGGTTCGTCCAAGCTCACCATTGGTGACGTTTTCTTCTACGGGTGCGCTCCTCTGGTGTCTAGCCAGTGGATAAGACTTGCCAGTTGATCTCCGAGATCCTTGGATTTTGTTCCACCGCTAGTGTTTTCCCCCTCTCTTTCTCCTCATTCTAATGGTCATTCCTTCTACTCCTTCGTCCCCGGTTGACTCTCATATCGTCACTTTAAAGACAGGTGGGGAAAACTCGATTGTTGTCTCTCCTCCGAAGATTGTATCTCAGGCAAAGAGGGGTTCTCAACTCATATCTAACTTAGAAAAGGTTGAGGGAGCTTCTAGAAGTACGAGAGCGACATAAATTTAGAATTAAATCTATATGAAAATAATTAGTCATACTATTAACTAAAAATCAAATGAGATATCGAGTTTTCCTCTCAAATTGAGTCTAGCATTTTCTAACGATGGTCGTGCGTTGATTCTCGTAGGAGGTTGTGTTTTCCCCTCGTAGGAGGGCGTTCTCGGCTATAAGGAAATTTTTTCGTTGAGATCTCTCTTGCTTCTCTTGTTTTTTCTTTCTTATTTACTTTGAATCTTCACGGGGTCTTGTGTTTCTTCCAACGCCTCATATTACTCGCATGAGAATTCAATTTTGATCTCTCTCTTGAGAGGATTTATGTCATCTCCAAGCTTTTCTATTGGCGACGATCAACTAAGAAATTCTACAACAATGGTGGCTAGGGCGAGAAATTCTACAACAATGGTGGCCACAAACTGATGGACACAGATGCGATGGCTAGTCAAAAATCATCCAAATCACCAAAAAAAGCAAGAGCTGACTTCTCAAATCTCTATAGTAAGTCACTTTGTGACCTGCCAGCAGGATCCGCAAATGACAATCTCCACATTGATGAGAGGAAGCGACATAGGAATAAAGCTCTAGTAGATGACCCAATGGATGTTGAATCCTTCGGCGGCAAAAACCCTACCAAGCATCAAGGAAATCGGTGTAGGAACAACCCATAACTAATCCGACCGAGATGCAGCTCGGACTCGGGTGCACCGGTTGATCAAGGAGCCCAAGACCGCTATGACCCTAGCCTCTCTTACGGGACAATAAGGATGACACATCCAAACTGCTAGGTTTTAAGTTTATGTGACACCCCGATTTCGGGTCGATGTTTAACTCTAGGTTTTGTTCGGTTTCTACTAGTCTCTGAGAACCGGCTGTTAGATGAACCATCACGGGCGTGGTTGATAGGATGTCATGAGCGTGATCAATAGATAGATCACGATCGTGGTCAGTAACGGTCACGTTCATGGATGATAGGTGAATCATGACCATGACCAGCAGTAGGCCACTGGCGTGGTTGCCATCCCACCACAGGCGTGATGGTAAGTAGGCCATGGGCGTGGTGGACTGTTTCTAAAAGCAGACTCGCAATGTCCAAATTTTGGAATTACAGAAACCTAGTTTTGATATATCACTGACAAGCGGCGATTGATTCTAGGTAGAGAGGAGTACCTTATTGATCGGTCCCAGACCGGTAGGAGAGGCTTAGAGATCGTTGAGGAAGCTTCATAAGGTAATCTATGTTTTTCCTCCTTTCTCAATCCTTTGTTATGAATCCTACATTGAAGAATCCTTTCAGGTTAGGATATGGGGATTTTGGGATTTCAATCCTATGTTTGATCTCAACAGGTCATTCAGATCAAGCAATTGAGCTATAGGGAGACGAGTTCAAATCAAACTCTTCAGAGGAAAGCTTTCAGAGGTAGGGGTTAGGATTACTTTTCTACTTGTGCAAAGAATTGTAATTAGTTGTCAGGAATCCTCGCTTAGATTTTTAGGACCGTATAGTAGAGTGCAATCTACCGTATATGTGGTTGTGAATTGTAGTTGAGTATTTCAGGCTGTGCAATAGCATGTGATCTACTGCACATACAATTATTATTTTCAAGCATAAGGTCACAATGATGAACTGTGCGTGTGATTCACAGTTCATATTAGGATAAGAATCAGGACTAGTTAGATTAGCTCCCATTACACGTTGGTCGCCCACCCATGGATTGCGCAATCCCCCAAGATTCATTCAGGTTAAGACCGCACATGATGAGTTAACCTTCAACGTTGCTCTCACGGATTTTCATGATAGTTTCATGGTCTGATCCACCATGAGGCTGTCATTAGGATGATGCCTACAGGACCACAGGGTCACTTTACTAGACACTAGTTTAGTTTTTCACGTTCATGCTTAGTTACTTAGTGGTTATCGCTGACCCCGTCTCGTTACTGCATGCATGATCGATCGTGGGACTTCAGAAGCCAATGTAGCCTAAGAAGGGAGCACGAGCAGCAATGCCACCTCGGAGTGACTCTGGGAGTCCCGGAGATAGGCACTTTGGAAGACCTTAGTTATCCCTTCATTGTTTTCCATGTTTTCAGATATTTTCCCATGTTTCTAGTTGTTTGACAGACTTGTCTCTAGTTGTTGTTTCCCCTATTTGGGATGTTTTCAGTGTTGTTTTGTTGAGGATTTCGAGCTTTTAATGCTCTATTTTCTTTCCGCTGTCAGTTTTCTTATTTATTGAGGATTTTTCAGTTCAGTTATTGAATGTCAGTTATTATGTTTATGTGTTGAGTAGACCTGCGAGCATTGCATGGATCGAATCGTGTGGTTCGATCGGGTCACCTAGGGGTGGGTTTCACAGTTTCACTTTTGTTTTTGTTTCTTCTGTCTTTTGGATTCTAGACTCGATTTGTTTTCTTTATTTTCTCTGGTTTATTTTTCTGTTACAACTTTAGTTCGTAGGTCTTTATTCGATTTTCTTGCTCGACCAGTCATCCTAGTTGTAATGGTCGTACGAGGTTCTGTTTATCTACAAAATGAGCGTCCCATGCCAATCCACATTAGGTGGATTGCTTTCCGTTGGTGGACAATAGTCCTTCATTGTAACAACCGCCTCGGCCAAACTTTAGTATTGGTAATTCACCAATGATGGTGTGCGGCGCATATGTGAATTCTCATAATCTTTGAGTTTTTGTTTCTCACGTTCTTCCAAGCTCACCGTCGGTGAGGTTTTCCACTACAAGTGCGCTCCTCAGCAATCTGGCCAGTGGATAAGACTGCCATTTTATCTCTGAGATCCCTGGATTTTGTTCCATCGCTAGTGTTTTCTCCCTCTCTATATCCTCGTTCTGATGGTCATTCCTTCTTTTCCTTCCTCCCGGTTGCCTCGCAGCTCGTTATCGTCACTGCGGCGACTAGTTGGGCACACTCGACTGTTATCTCTTCTCCCAACGATGTATCGCATGAAGAGATGGGTTCTCAACTGAGATCTAACTTAGAAAAGGCTGAGGGAGCTTCCTGTAATATGAGAGCGACAGTTTCCCCTCCCATATCTGAAAAGGGAAGTTCTCTGAGATTGTACCTAATTTACATAAGGGCGATGGGAACGCCTATTGTGACGTGGGCTAGAATCAATGGTATGGTTTCTTTGGACTTGAAATACTTTGATATTCTGGATTCTGTGATTGTTCATGATGCTCTCACAATCCCCCGTTTGATTGTGGAGCAAGGATTGTTGAAGATGCATTCTGCACTCGTTGCCCAGTTATTGTACCGGTCCCTCCGATGAGGATTTTTTGCAATGATCAACTGGTTATGGGGATATGAAGGTGAGGTGGTGTTGTCAGTCTTGTCCGAGGGATTTTTTCTGATTGAGTTCTTGTCGGTGACATTGTGAGATTGGGTTTTGGGCAAAATGTAGCACATCAAATATTCTGCCTTAGTGCTGCGAAAGTGGAAGGTGGGCATAGAACCTCTTGATCTTGTAGTTAAGGCAGTACCGACCTAGATTACGCTCAAGGATGTTCCTCCCCACCTGGTTACTGAATATGGAATAGTGTGGCTCGTTAGTGGAATTGGAATGCCACTTTGCAAGTTCATCCACTCAAGACTTGCCATAAAGATTTGTATCCTTATGGATGTGAATGGTGTTGCGCGTGGTGCCCGTGTGAATTCCCTCAATCTCCCTTTTTTCCCTCATATTCTTTGAAGCTCACTATCGGTGAGCTTTTATTCTGTGGATGCGCTCCTCTAGGCCTGGCCGGGGGATGAGACTTGCCAGGTGATCTCTGAGATCCTTGGATTTTGTTCCACCGCTAGTTTTTTCCCCCTCTCTTTCGTCTCGTTCTAATGGTCGCTCCTTCTTATCCTTCCTCCTCACTTTCCTCTCAACTAGTTACAATCACTCCGGTGACTTGTGGAGCAGACTCGACTTCTTTCTTTTCTCCTAACGATGTATCTAAGATAGAAAGGGGTTATCAACTCATATCTGACTTAGAAAAGGCTACGTGAGCTTCCAATAGTACGAGAGCGGCGGTTTCCCTCCCAGATGCGTAAAGGGAAAGATCTTTGAGACTGGCCTGATTTGTAGAAGGGTGAGGGGGTCTCAAAGCCTGCTGCGAAATGGGCTGGAATTGTTGGTAAGGTTTCTCCGGACTTGAAATACTTTGATACTCCAGATTTTGCGATTGTTGATGGTGCTCTCACAATCCCCTGTTCGATTGTGGAGCAAGGGTTGCTGAAGATGCGTTATACACTCATTACCCAGTTTATTTGACTGCCCCCCCCCCCCCCCCTCGCCCCCGATGAGGGTTTTTTCGTTGATGATTAACCGGTTGTGGGATTTGAAGGTGAGGTGGTGTTGTCGGTCTTTTTTGAGGGATTTTTTCTAATTGAGTTCCCGTCGGTGACATTGTGTGATTGGGTTTTAGGAAGAATGTGGCACATCCCCCATTTTTCCTTGGTGCTGCGAAAGTGGATGGGTATAGAACCTCTTGATCTAGTAGTTAATGCAATACCGACCTGGATTATGCTTCAAGGTATTCCTACACACCTGGTTAGTAAAGATGGAATTGGGGGGCTGGTTAGTCAAATTGGAAATCCCGCTTTGCAAGTTCATCCGTTGAGGACTTTTCATAAAGATTTGTATCCTTCTGGATGTGAGAGTTGTCTGCCTTGAAGCTTTGCATATCTGGCTTGACGACATTCGATTGAGTATCCCAATCGAGGTGAAACAAGCTTGACAATATGCATAAGAAAAGAGTGTTCCAACACAACCATATTGGGGAGGTGAAGAAATCCTAGCCACTTATTGAGTTGACTTCTAGCCCTCCTGCAGTCAATGCTCCTTAATGTTTCTTTAACAGTTCTTCGCATATCGTGGCAGGCGGCTTTATTTTTGCAGTTACTCGGTGTTTTTTATCACAAGGGAGTTGCCTCGTGTCTTGAACTCCACCTTGCTTTCCTTAGTTCCTAAAATGGTAAATGCTAGTAAGCTTGCTTATTATCGTCTAATTGCTTGCTACAATGTGTTATATAAATACATCGCCAAGATTCTTTTGAGAAGATTGAAGGAGTGCTTACCTGATATTATTAGTGAGAGTCAATCAGAGTTTGTCCCTGGGCAACAGATTGGTGAAAATATATTGATGGGACATGAGCTTGTGATTGCTTACCATATGGAACACACCTCCCCGAGATGTACAGTGAAGGTTGATCTGTAAAAGGTGTTTGACTCGATGGATTTGAGATTCCTATTTGATATGATTAGGGACATGGCTTTCCGGGAGAAATTCATTTTCTGGATAGATCGTTGCTCCTCTAAGGTCATGTACAACACTGGTCTTAATGGTGGTATGGTGGGGGTTTATCAAGAGGGGGGGGGGGGGTGTAAGAAACTGTTTGTGACCCACTTTTGTTTTGCTGACGACTTGTTGGTTTTCACTAACGGCACTGACAAAGGGAGTGCAAGGGGTGTGTGATGTCCTTAATGAATTGTACACTTACTCGAGGCTTCAGATCAACCATTTCTGTTCTTTTCCTGCTCTGTTTCTACTATGGTGCGTGCTGCCATTATTGCAAGCACTGGTTTTCGTAAGGTCTCTCTCCCTGCCCGCCTTTTAGCTGTTTCTCCTGTCTCATGGAAGTTATCTAGGGAGAATTGTGATATTCTTCTTGTCTCAAGGATCAGTGATCGCATCTCTAGTTGGCGTTCCCAAGCTCATAATTTTACAAGTAAAATGTAGCTGGTTAAATCGGTTGTTAATGCTATGAGTCAATTTAGGCTCTCTGTTTCTCTACAGCCTAAATTCATTATTGATGATGTGGAGAGGGTGTGTAGCAACTATTTATGGGATGTTAAGGAGGGTGGAAAGAAAAAAGCAAAGATTGATTGGAAGTATGTTGCTCTTCCCAAAGAAGGAGGATTAGGCATCAGAGATCTTAGTTCCTGGAATCGAGCTTGTATGGCTAGACATGTTTGGCATATTCTTTTGAAATTTAGCTCCCTCTGAATAGTCTAGATTTACCATTATCAAGTTTAGCGTGCGACGATTTGGGATTGCCTGAGTGCTCCTTATCACTCGTGGGTTTGGAGGCGCATTTTGATGGTCCGCGGCAAAACCTCTAATTATATCACTCAAGCTGATGATGGCTCTCCTCTTTGGAATAGAAGTAGGATGGATAGTTCTCAATGCCTCTGGTTTGGTATACTATCAGAACTGCAAAAGCCCTTGTTTGGTACTAGTTAATTTGGAAACCACCAAGTATTTCCAAACATTTTATTATTGTGTGGCAGCTGGCAATTTATGAAAGACTTACTACTTGTGTGAAAATTTAAAAGTGGGGGGCTGACAACTAATATTTCCTGCTATGTTTGCAATATTGGATTTGACTCTTTGGATCATATCATGGTGGATTGTAGTTTGTTTTGGTAATTCGCAAAATGCTGGCATACAGTTGGCAAGAGCTTGTTTAAGTTGCAGAACTCCAAAAATACAACATTCTAACTAAACAGTTGAAAGAAACAATACATATATGCATAGTACAAAAATCTGATGTATCTTTAAATATTTAATATTGGAAATTCGTAAAAAAACTAATTGAACTTTATATTAATAGGGAGAAAACGAAAAACATAAATAAAAGTTAATTAGTCTATTAGACCACGAACATGACAATATTAATAGAGAGAAAATAAGAAAAATTTACCTTAATTGTATACTTACAAATTAATATTTTCAAAATAGGCAGACCATATTTTAATTCAAAGTACTACATTGGACATTTTTCCGCTTTCTTGTACTCTCACAAGACACACACCTGAACATAGTTTGAAACACACAGCTACTTTGCATAGATAGGTTGGCACTGAACGTGGAACACTCCAATGCTTGGCTCAGTATAAGGGTTGTAATTTGTAAGCAGACTTAAAAGTGTAATTTCGACCTTCCTAGACAAAAGGTTAGATCAGATTTGCCTCTAATCAAAATCGGTTCCTGAACAAAAGATTAGATCGAATTAGCCTCTAATAAAATTCGGTTACTACTCACAAAAGGGAAACAATTTTGATGAAAAGTTCACTGGACAACTGACTAATCTAATCCAATCCTTAGCTCAAGTTACAAACTTCATCAAATAATTTAGATATACAATCAACTTCTTGATCGTTTGGGAAATGGTGTTATCCCAATTCCTAGCTTCCAAATATCGTATCACAAGAAACAGCTCACTAATTTCTACTCAATTTCTTAGAATACGGTTCAAGCAACCAATTATTGAAAAAGGTGTTCTCTAGTTATCATCTACTAAACTAAATATTTACTAATAGTATTGAAATCGATTCAAGCAAACGAACTAAGAAAAACAAGGGAGTGAAAAGGGCAACAAAGAGAGGATGGTTGCTAGACTTCGGGTGTTGGATTGTGCTCCAATCCAACTCATTAGGTAGATTGGATACTTTGGACACTAGTTATGGTTTGATTCTCCTCTAGAAATTCGTAGGAATCCATAGCACGGGTATGCATATGGACTACCATTACTAGTTCACTTGAAATCAAGCTACCTAGCAATGAACACAATGTACTCGACAAAATGCCTTGGAGTTCGAAATAACTTAAGAGCACTAAAAACACTTGGAAAGTGGTGCTAAGTCACCATTTACACCCCAAACGCTCCTTCCCTTAATCATGTCACTCAATTGAGTGACTTTCGGAACGCTCACCACCAAGTGTTCGATGAAATGCCCTTAAGGAAATTCTAGCACAAAAGGTTGAATTGGGGTGTGGCTTGGTCCCTTACTTCAATCTTGGATTAACATACATATTCAATTCAATCACAATTAAGGAAATGAAAGAGCACATTTGACCTAAATCAATCCATGACATTGCACAATCTAAGTTGAAAACACCGTAATCCAAGTATTACTCATATCATAATCAATATCCAAGTGTATCCAACCCCTCATCACGAGGGGATCATCCTAGCACATCACAAAACCCTAATCTAACAACTATAGAGTTTAGCCAATCATCATGACACTAAAACTATGGGAAAGAGATACAATCAGCATCAATCAACAATTATGAAGAAGATGATGAGGGTAGGATCCTTCCTCCAAGCTCTAGCACACCAATTCCTTCAATTCTTGCTCTTCTCTACCTCTAATATTTCTTCTAGGTCTTCACTTGATCTTCTAGAGCTTCTAACTGGGGTAAAATTAAAAGAGGAGTCAGGTCTGAACAACTATTATGACTAAACTATCAATTATTATCCCTCTCTCCTCCAAAATGGTTTTATAGTGCTACCTTTGATAATTAAACTCAGTTTGGTCAACTTCCAAACCGGTCCCAATTTCTTCAATTGCTCGTATCTCGCTCGTTCAACCTCCGTTTGACCTCCAATTGGTCTCGTTGGCTTCGTACCAATGCCCTTGATTGCCAAAATAACTGTTAAATTATCTCGACAACACAAGTGTCGTTTGTGTCCAAGGGTTCCTCTCGCTATGCTTCTACTTAAGCTTAGCAGCACGGTCTAGACTAAAATAATTGAGATTGATTTCTAATAATTCTATTAATTCAATTATAGCTAAGAATTAAGGTTTGATCAAAAGGAGAAAACAAGTTCCTGGAAGGGATGATTCATCAGACTCAACTTCCTAATAGTAGTTGAATGGAGCAAACGTTGGACTTCGATTGAATATTATGATTCCTCTATCACTCGTATGAATCCGTGGGAGGATCATGCATGCGGATTACCACTACTAATTTCCCAATCAAGGTTAGGATCACCTCAACTAGTCTCTATTCTCTGTCCCAAATTTCGTTCAAAATGACCCTTGAAATATAGGAGAGACCGCCTTTAAATATGATTTCATATCCTAAATTCTGTAAGATTTGTTAAAGATTATGCCTAACCCTTGTCAAAGATTGCACCTTAACATAGGAGCAATTATTGACCATTTTAGGAGCAATCTTTAACAAAAACACCAGAATCAATGTTGTAGGAAATTGAACTAGCTTTTCAAAATCGCCGGCCTTGCATCAATCCAACTCTCGAGCTATGAGATATGTCCAAAATACGAAACTGCAATGTTTTCCGACCAAGTCGAGATCCAAGCTCCTTCAAGATGTCGAAATGCTTCTCATTGCTTGTCCTAGATCATCCATGCATGTTGTATCACTCTGATTAATGCCTTTGTGTCGTCATCTACCTGAAATCTATAAAAAAAGCACTCCAAAACTACATCAAATGGATCCTGATCGGGTCCGAGACACTAAATCGAGATACAACCTTAGAATGCATAGAACATCCTAAACTTCTACCGAAAGAAATACAATTATGTATGATTTATCACTTAAATAAAGGCGATAAATACAAAAAATATAACGTCATCAATAGTCCTGAAGAGTGAATCATGGAAGAGAAGGAATGGTCCATTTCCCACCACCCGAATACATCCTTTCTTTAAAGTCTCTCGCGCCATGTGAATGCTCCACCAAATTCAAGAAGGTCTTCCTCCCTTTGAAGCCTCCATAAACTCTCCTCTTAAAGAGTAGATGCTTTTAATCACTCGAACCCAAAGAGTAGTCGGGTTTCGAGTTAAGTCTCCAAGCTTACTTGGTAAGTAAGGCCATACTGAAATCTTGGAAATTTCTAAAACCTAGCCCTCTTTTATCCTTCGAAGAGTAAAGCTTTTCAACATTACACCAGTGTATGGATTTCTTGTCTATCGCTCCGGACCAGAAGAAAATCTAAATAAGAGAGTCTATCTTACGGGTGAGAATAAGCGGAAGATGAAAAACGCTCATCAAATAGGTTGGAATAGATTGTATGACCACCTTGATGAGGACTTCTTTCCTGCCTGAAAGACCATCCCACTCTTCCAAACTTGTCCCTGCTTGACCATCTAATCAATGAGAAAAGAGAAGGTCTCTTTCCGAAAGTCACCTCACTCAGTTAGGACCCCAGGATATTTGGAGCGGAAGTTGGTGGCGGATAAGACAATGGTGTCGATGATTTCCATTTTAGCAGGGTTCGGGAAATTTTCATTGAAGAAGATGGAAGAGTTGTCCCTATTAACCTCTTGCCTCTTCAGACTATCATACTGATTAATAATCTCTAGAATTCGTGCAGCTCCCTCAACAGTAGCCTTCTCGAAGATTACTATGTCTTCTGCACATAAATAATGAGTGAGGATGGGGGCTCTCCTATGGAACTTAATCCCGTTGATATTCTTTCCACACAGTCATACACCTTTCTCATATCCAGCTTTAGCATCATGTCCTATTCATTGCCCTTTGAATTTTAAACTGGTGTACAACCTCTTGGACAATGATGACGTTGTCTTAAGGCATCGTCCCTCCTATAAATGTCGTTTTCATTTTTGAAACTAACTGTTGAATCCACTGCTTCAATATTTGAGACATAATCTTGGATATCACTTTATATTCGGAGTTATAGCAACTTATAGAGCAAAACTGAGACATAGAGGACGGGTTTGCAATCTTAGGAATCAATGCAATATGAGTTTCATTCCACCCTGATGCCATCGTCGAAGTCCGGAAGAAGTCCTTAACTTCCCTGCTCAAGTCAGCCCAATAACTCCCAAATAGGTACAGTAGAACTCCCCAGATAAACCGCCTGGCCTAGAGACTTATCCGCCCCAAAGGAAAAAAAAACTAACCGAATCTCTTCATTTGTGATCTCCCTGCAGAGTGCATCATTCATATCCTGTGTAACACAGCACGGAAAACTTTGGAGACTGCCAAACCTTGTGGTCTGACTTCTCTTTGAGAATAAATCTTAAAAGAAGTTATGGCAAATTTCTTTTAAAGTGTTGTCATCATCAATTTAAGTATCTTTTGGTCCTTAAGGCAGACGATAGAGTTTCTTTGGCATATGTATTTCATTAAAGATTGAAAGAAAATTGTAATAATATCACCCTCCAACTATTGGAGGACAGTTCTTTGTTTCCAAAAGAGCTCTACAGCCTTCCATCTTTGATCAAGTTCACCCAATAAGGACTTTTTTCCTCAATTATTATTCGAATTCGATAACTAGTCTTTAGAAGTGGGGGACTATGTATAGGGTTAAGGGTTCCACCGAACCCTCTTGGCCACCAATTATAAATATACGCAAAGTTAGACCCTATTTACATTCTCACTATATGTTAAGTCCGAGTATATTGAGATGGCCAACAAAAGAATTTCTACCATATATGTGTATCAAAATTTAATGCCTAATTCTAAATTACCAAAAAGGCCCACCATGCATTATGGTAAAAGTAGTTTTGTGTTAAATTAATTCAACCCATATGTAATGCTTTTGTATATATAGAGTGCCATTTGTTATACATTTTGTACTTAAAAGTAATAATTTGAATGTGTTTAGGGTTTAATGATATAATAATATAGGTTTAGAGTTTAATGTTTAAGAGTTGTCGTATAATATTTTGGATTTATGATTAAAAGTTAGAGTTCAAAATACAATATAATAATCTATTAAGTATTTATTGTTTGGGTTTAAAACTTTTTAAATACGCATGTTTAGTGTTGATGATAGTCAGCAATTACATATATAAAAGAATTAACCTAAATTAACCAATAATAATCCTTTGTGTGGTAATTTGGATAAATACATCCTTCTGTAATACATATTGGAATATATTATCTTGTCTTCTGTGGTAAATTATGTTATTATTGTACGAATCTTAACTATTGAGTGGTTGATTTTTATTTTTTTTTCTACGATTGATTTTTCTATTACATAATTCATTTTTTATGATATAAATTTGAAACCTCTTCTATAATCGACAAAGACTAGGCGCAAAAACCCCGTACGTCTTATGACTTCGTATAGACGATTGTGTGGCGGATGAATCATGAATCCATCAGCTGAGAGAGACTAGCGAAGATCCCGAGAACTTTGAGAGTTTTATACCGTCGTCTCTTCCTTCTTTTTCCTTGAGCATTCATGGAATTTTGATACGGAAGAAGCGATTCCCGGATCGATCGAAGCCAGATCTGATCTCATCAGATAAGCCACTATAATCTAACAAGATTGTAGGGGCAAAAATCTCGCACCTCTTATGACTTCGCATCAGCGATTATGTGGTGGATGAATCTATCAGCTGAGAGAGACTGGTTGAGATCTCAAGAACTTGGCAGAATTTTATACCGACCTCTATTCCTTCTTCTTCCTTGAGCATTCATGGAATACGGAAGAAGTAATTCTCGGATCGTTCAAAGCCAGATCTGATCTGGTCAGATGAGCCACTACAATTTGGCTCTGCCACTGACCCCAAGGCGTTCCTTAATTTCGGTCACTCTACTGGCATTGCCAGCAAAGGTTGTCTTTGCCCATGAAGAGAGTCTCTTTTGAAGGTTTCTTAACTTCTCATTCTAGTTACCTCCTATCTCCCAAGATTCTTGCACAATCAGTGTACATTCATCTCTTTTAACTCATCTCCTTTCAAACCGCAAAGGGCTTCTCTTCTTATTAAGTCCATGAAAGCAAACGTGGATCAGGGCATGGTTTGAGCCGATGATCTCCCCATGAAACACCACTGTGTTACTATAATTCGAGAACCTGACCGAACTACATAAGGCTCGGCCCAACCGCTCCTTGACAAGAGCATCACCGTCTTGATTATTAGTCCAAGTAAAGGGTCTCCCCTGTATCTGAGATCAATAAGTCCATTGGTAAAGATGAAATCGCGGAAAGGTTGCACTAACTCGTACCGAATCGGGAGGATCCCTTCTTTCTCATAATCGGAACACACCCATTGCTATCAGAAAAGGACCCAACCGACCATCGGACCGGTTCGACCGTGAACCAGTGAGAGAGCCGGTATCGGTTGGGCGGTTTAGACAGTTGGTCAAACCCTGGCGTTGACCGGGTTGGACGACGGTTGGATCCCGATTTTTAGCCGGTGTAACCCAGATCGAAATTCCGGTTGAACTAGATTCTTATGGCGACATTTTATTTTTCAAAAATGTGGGAAATGAAATTTGAACCTTAGTCTCTAAAGGACAAAGAATGGATGAAAATCATATCTACTAATGTCATTATTTGATTAAGTTAAGCATTTAATTGATAATAATTAGGTGAAGGCTTCGGTACTCCCGGCTTATTGAATACTCCCATTATTCAAAATTGATCTCTGCCGTTAATTGATGAGATTAAATCTCACACGTTTGTTACATTTAATTTCTGAATTTAATATATTTCCTAAAACAAATTCCTTAAGGGTCACTTGACTTAATTCCAATTAATATGTGGTATGGTTTACTTTTATCTTTACAGTTTGATGTTTCTTGTTGGTTCTTTCATATGGGAACATCTTAATATTGACATTTTACTTACAAATCACTTTAAATTTATGAATTGAATTTATGAATGGATAAACCTAACATCATTCATCAATATTTCAATTCTTCTTCACCAGTAGATTTTTCATTCTTGAGAACAAAGATTTATGTTTAGCATGTAGATCTTTCATTTACCGATTACGTAAAGAATCAAATGAACTGTCACTCGTTACTCAATAAATCAATTCATGCTCTGCAACATTTAACAGAATATTGATATATCAATAATTAGTTCACTCTTGGCGAAGAGGTTTTCGTTGTCAACAAGCAAAGATGGAGATTGTAGTGGCTCATTTAACCAAATTAGATCTGCCTTCGATTGATCTCGGAAATCGCTTCTTCCGTATCAAAATTCCATGAATGCTCAAGGAAGAAGAAGGAAGAGAGGGCGGTATAAAACTCTCAAAGTTATCGGGATCTCCGCCAGTCTCTCTCAACTGATGGATTCATCCACCGCACAGTTACCGATGTGAAGTCATAAGAGGTACGAGGTTTTTGCCCCTAGTCTTTGTCAATTATTGAACCCGATTCATTAGTTGAACTCTGTAATTTTGAATCTAAAAGCTTCTTAAAAAAAGAAGCCTCATGGTGGGCGGTGTGGTCAAGATCCTCAAGTGCGGCGAGAAGATTCCAGATGAAAGAACCCTGATCCGATCGAGATATTCTCTGTCGACTCCAAAGAGGTTTAAGTGAACAGATCTGTTGATGGCTTCTATGCCAGATCTGGAGATATTCTCTGCCGACCTTCATTAAAAAGTCTAGTAACCTGGAAGCCACTACCGGTCTCTGCAGGCTTGGAAATTTGAATTTATAGGATTGGGTTCATATTTGTGTTAATTTGCTTCGTTCAATTCTAAGATCGTTATCTCTCTCTTTTTTCCGAGCTTGGTTTCTCGATTTCCCTTATTTTTCAAGGGGGAGTAAAACTCGATTCGGCCAAACTCAAACTTGGCATCCATTTTTCCCTCTATAGAGGGGGATCTGTTGCGAACGAGATCTTACTACAGGAATCCGTCAACAATCATAGAGGTCTTAAGGATTGTAGATTAGGTTCATGGTAAAGAGATGTTTAATTTGGAAGTCAAGGTCAGTTGCGTAGATGGGGTAGATAAAATAAATTAGGCGCTTTGTTTGTAGTTGAAGTTGGTATCCAGCACTATTTCTTGTTTTTCCTTTTGTTCATATGGTTGTTTCAAAGGTGTCATCTTTGTATGTAAAGAGCTGTGTTTAAGTAGTTTTTTGTCAGGTGAAATGGAATTTAATTTCTGTGTTTTGGTCGATGTTGGCTGGCAATTGTTACCGAATTAGTGGGGAGCTCTTTTTATTCACAAGTAATTAAATTAAGTTTGTTTGTTTGTATTTGTTAGTTGGATCAAGTTTAATGAACGACCAATTATATTAACAAGCTATACTTTTTTATTGAGTTTAGTAGTTTCAACGTTTAATTAGAAAGCTCATGATGTATTAAATTTAAAAATATGGATGGTGGTAACGTTAAAAGTGTAAATAATTATAAACACAAAAAACCAGTAATTAGTAGATACAATGTTAATATTAGGGTGTTCATAAATTAATTTACAAGACCTTAATATTAAAACAAACAAAAAAATGTTTTCAAGACCTCATATTAATTGGATTTAAAATTGGTAAGCAATCATAAACTTAATTTCATGTTAATTACAAAAAAATGAAAAATAAAATGGACGAATGAGATTTAATCTCGTCAATGGGTGGTCGAGCTCAATTTCTAATAATGAGAGTATCGAAATTTTTTCCTTAAAGATTAACATTAAAAAATTGGCATTTTACTATAAATTAAATAAAATAGAAATCAGTTGATTAATAAAAAGTTTTAAATTATTTATATAGATTGAAACTATTTAAAAATTAATTCAATAACTATATTTGTGAAAATTTAAATTATGATATTGAACTCTATATATTGTTGGTTTCATCCGATTCAATTCAAAAGTTGTCCGGTCCGGCTCAACTCTATTTATTTATTTATTTAATAATTAAAACAATCCGACCCGATTTAGCAAACGGTCAAACCCCGGTCAAACCATAAAACCCTGAACCCGTAATCTCACCGGTTCAATTTTCAATCGGATTCTGAAAACATAGAACATACCGCATTATAATCTCCTATGACCAGCCAAGGGTCATCTGCATTCTGTCTACTACCCCAACATAATCCAAAAGTCCTGTCTAACACTCGGGTACACGAAGCATGAATAATGGTACAAAAGAAATCAACCTCATAAGTAACTTGAACATCAATATGAAACTTACTATAGCTAATAACACTAATATTTAAACCGGCAACTCACCAAAGGGTCAAACTCCTGTCGGGCGATCTAGAGGAATATAAAAGCTCTGCTGAAAATTCATTCCTATCCTTCCCTCTTTCATACATTCTGTTTGTTGTTTGGTTTCCATTAAGAATGGGATGGATGGACGAAGTTTACGAACAAATTTCTCCATGTGGTTCACTGGGAGGTGTCCCCTCGCACCTCGAAAATTCCACGAGATGAGCCTCATAGATTTCTGGTGGCCTAAGGTTAGCCACCTGTCTTACTAAGTTACTGATGTCATTGTCATGTTCTTGCCTCCCATGATCATCCTGCTTGTTTTGTTTCCCTCCTGCCTTTCCTCTTATGCTTAACTTTTTTGAGTTGTCTCTTACATTAAAGCCCAACTCTAGTGCAGTGTTCAAATTAATTCCTGTCATCTTTTTTTTTCTACACACTTGGTTGTTTGGAGAAGATGTGAAGAGAGGGATTGGGCTTTCCATCATTTTTCCTGAATTTCCAAAAGGATGTTATTGTTATTGATTTAATTCTATTAGCCCCAGAAAACCAAATTAGACCTATTTACTCTCAGCCCCTTCTTCCATATTAATTGACACCATTTGGCCCATCATATTAGCATGGGCCTCAAAGCCAGATGGGATATAAGGATTGACTTTTTGAGTAGAACCCCAAGCTCTTCCATCCTTCCATTATGCTAGCATCTGGGCTCTTGTTTTGCACTCCTCCAACCCATGTCCTACTGGACTTTCTCGTATTTCATATCAATCAAAGCTTGGGAGTCACTAATAGGGAGACAAACCATGTTTAGCATGAGCCAATAGACATCCATTTCTACCTGGACTTTAACAAAAGGTGTCCAAAACCTCTCATCACTCCTATTTTCTCAACCTTCAAAAAGAAGCAGAAGAGAGATCTTGCAACAACTTCAGCATTCTCGTGAGTTTTGTATTTGAGTGGAAGGTTATGTATATGCACCCACAAATCAGTTGTTTCCAAAGGAACTCCCTCTAGGATCCTATGTCATCCCATCTTTTCAGCAGCAAGAGGAAATCATTAATATTTCACGACCTTCTACTCTAGATCTTGGTCAATTGATTTTCATTCTCAAAGGAGAAAATAAAGGTATTGTTTTTGTTTGAAACCGACCTAGTTTGGATCAACCCCGTGCTGCTCCATGGCCCTTTAGTTGCAGCTTTCATGATGCCCAGATGGATATCTCGAGAAGTGATCACCTTCCCCATCAAAGTAATGTGTGACTGTTGTCCCCTTGTTTTGATGATCGGGCTAAGGCAGAGCATGAGGATGGATTTGCCGATGCTAAGTCCCTGAGCTTGATTAAGGAGGTCACTCAAATCCATATCGTTGCTACTAGTAGTTTTAGTTTTGTTCATTTGGTCAAGGTTTTTGTTTAGGCTAGATCTCTTGAGGGTTTTGCACAAATACTGGAGAGGTGTAGTTTCTCTGGCCCCCTCTCTTCCCCTGTTTATATCCAGATTCAACTTTTGGTAGTTGCCTCCTGGTTAATACAGGTCTTTAATTTGATTAGGTTGGTGTTGGTCTCAAGGATTTGAAACTCTTGGAAGAACTCGATTTTTGCTTGTATATCCGAGATGACAGCTTGGGAAGATATGTTAATGGTTTATTTCCGATGTACCTTCTTCTTATTCTTACTCTATTGTCAAAATTTATTATGTGTTTGCTTTTATTCCTTCCTCTTTGATAGTTGTTAATGCACCCTCAATTGTGGGTTTGATTGTTAGTATTTTCTTCAATGAAGTAGCTCTTCTCACATTTACTCTTCTTTATGGCACATTTATAAGTTGACTGCATCATCCTCTTGAGGGGGCTGATTGGATGACTTTTGCTCATGCGAAGATGAGAAAGTGTTAGAATTGACAGAAAAAACATTAGAGAGAGGCATTAGAGAGACGGGACTTATACTATAATTTAAGGAAAATACTTTGGTGAAAATATGTATCAAGTACATATATTACGTATTGAAATATCATTAGCAGGGTTTTTTCAATAAAAAATGATTTTGAGTTGAAGTCCAAATATGTCAAACAATGCAACTATATCAAAACCTTTGATTCAAAATTTGTTGTTCTTCTTCAATTGCATTTCCCAACTGTCCTCTTTAATTTGTACCACCTCCCAATTGTGTATAAAATGGAGATTGTAGCCTTCATTTACATCATCTCATCACATTTTCTTCGTCCCTTTCTTTTCTCTATACACATTTCTCACTTTGTGTAGTGTTGTTGAATTTCTTTACTTCATAAATTAAGATAAGTTATCTCAATTGGGTAGATAGGTGAGCAGTAGAAACTCTCGTTAAATGTTTTACCGTGGTAGGAATACTTTCTTGTGAGCGATAAAAATAGTGAGATAGTTGTTTCAGGATTGGGAAACACTTGAGAGGCTATTTTTGGATCGGCTCAGATCGCCTTGTAGCTACCTTTTTCATTGAAGAAGTGTGCATAGCTGTCGCTGATGTCGTAGATATACTCTCCACATTGGAGGGGAACTACAAAAATCCATGTGTTATTTACTTACCGATTTGTACTTGGCAATTTCGAGAATACTCATTGTATTTTGCATTTATTACCACAATAAATTGGTCTAAGGAGGTTGACTTAATTATCGTCATCATGTTGTTCCAGTGGTAATCACCCATCCATAGTGATTTTAAGTGTGGCGGTGCGGACTACCGCCACTTACAACCTGTCTGGGAAATATTTACGGTGTGTGTTTTAGTAGTGCAATATATTTACTCTATTCTCGTCCGCTACGCCCCGACAGTGGTATCAGAGCCCGAATCAATATGGAGGCAACGCCAAGCAAGATAGTTAGTTTGAACGGTACAAACTTTCATATCAAGAGAAGCAAGATGAAGGATCTCATATTGATGAAAGATTTGGATCAACCGTTGTCATCGACAACTAAGTCTGCCGCTAAGAGTCACGGGGATTGGAAGCGCGAGCACGAAAAAGTGTGTAGTTATATTCGACATCATGTCGATGATAATGTACACAATCACATCGCTGGAGAGACGGATGCGTTGAAGCTTTGAAAAAATCTAGAGGGGCTTTGTGCTTCAAAGACCGGCAACATTTCAAAGACCTGCAACAACAAACTCTTTTATCTCACGAAAATGGTGCAAATGAGATACAAAGAGGGCACTTTCGTTGCAGATCACTTGAACGACGTTCAAGGGATCATTCACCAGTTGTCGGGAATGAACTTAAGCTAAAAGATAAGGTGATGGCTCTTTTGGTTATGGTTTTCCTACCAGAATCTTCGTAAAGCTTGAAGATTGCCATCACAAGCTCTGCCGCATATGGTGTTGTCACCATGAAGGATGTCAAGAGCAAAATTCTCAACGAAGAGCTGAGAGGAAGATCTCAATGTGTCTTCCTCAGCATCACAGGCAGGCGTTCTAGCTATAGATGTGAGAGGACGGAGTTTGTCGAGAGGCTGAAAGAAGTGAGGGAAGAGCCAAGAATAGTCCACAAACATGCAAACATCACGTGTTAGAACTGCAAGCAGAAGGGACACATCCGGAGGTTTTGCCCAGAACTTAGGCAAAACAAAGGTGGTGATTGTGACCACGCAAACGCTGTTGAGGAGCTCATGCTTGTCTACGATGATTTTGTCAACCTAACAACCCAGGAGCCCACTTGTGTGGTTGAAAGTTGCGCCACCATTCATGTGACGTCCAGACGTGAATTTTTCTCATCTTATTCACCGGGAAACTACGATGTGGTAAGGATGGAAATGGAAACCTCTCCAAGATCGTCAGCAAAGGAGATGTCAGCCTGGATACGATGGATGGTGTGAGGCTGGTGATACGAGATGTTACACATGTCCTAGACATGCTTCTGAATCTGATTTCTGTGGACAGGCGGAATGGGGAAGGTTATTGTCATACCTGCAACAACGGTCAATGGAAACTCCCAAAAGGCGCATTGGTGGTGGAGAGAGGCATGAAGCAGTCTAAACTGTACGTGACGGAAGCCAAGATCTTCCTAGAAACTGCAAACAGAACGAAGATTTTCGACACCTTCGTGTTGTGGCACAAACGTCTTGGCCACATGAGCGAGAATTCCATGCTAGAACTGGCAAGGAAGAAGGCTATAGGTGGACTAGATCATGCCTACCTGGAGAGATAGGTCGACTGTCTGACGGGAAAGTAAAATTGAGTTGCTTTCAGAAGTTCTCCACCTTCCAGAGCAAAAACTATGCTAGATCTGGTTTACTCAAATCTTTGTGAAGCGGATTCCAAATCTCTTGGTGGCGCACGTTACTTTGTGACTTTCATTGATGATCACTCGCGAAAGACATGGGTATATGTATAGAAGATGAAGGATCAGGTGTTGAACGTTTTCAAACATTATGTTATATTGATGGAGAGGGAGACTGGCCAGAAGCTGAAATGTCTGTATACAAGCAATGGTGGAGATTACATTGGGCCATTCGATACCTACTGTATGGAGAAGGGAATCCAACATTAGTTTACACATCTCAAGACTCTGCAACTAAATGAACTGACGGAGCGGATGAAAACATCCTTGATGGAGCGAATTAGATATTTACTCTCACACTCGAAGTGTCCGCACTTTTCCGGGGAGAAGCACTACTAATTGTAGTAGCGTTACACTGGATTTTGAAGCCCCGGAGAAGATTTGGCCGGGAAGAGATTTCTCATACAAGCATCTTCGAGTGTTTGGTTGCAAGACCTTTGTTCACATTCAGAGGGACGAGAGGTTGAAACTAGATTCCAAGACACGACCATGTATTTTTATTGGATATGGTCAAGATGAATTTGGCTACATATTTTTTGACCCTATCTAGAAGAAGCTCATCAAGAGTCGTGATGTTATGTTCATGGAGATTGAGACCATTAAAGATATTCAGAAGGCTGAGAGAGATACTCCTAGCACTGATCCTAGCTCAACACCCGAGGAGCTAGAGCCTCCAACACCTGTTGTTGGAGAAATTCATCCGGAGGTAGCTGAACCCGAAACCCCCACTTGACGTTTAGCTTGATGATCCTGATGATGATGATGATGATGGTTCTCATGATCAACCGTCAGGCGCCGAACGTTCTCCATCCCGAATGAGATATGGCAGAAATGGATGAGGTAATGGAGGATGAGATGAAGTCCTACATGACAACAACACATTTGAGCTGGTGAAGTTGTCGAAGGGGAAGAGAGGTTTGAAGAACAAGTGGCTATTCAAAATCAAGCATGAAGAACACAACAGTAAACCATAGTTCAAAGCTCGACTCGTTGTCAAAGGCTTCAGTCAAAGGAAGGCATCGACTTATACGAGATAGTTTCACCCGTGGTAAAATTGACATCCATTCATACAGTACTATGGCTGGTGGTAAGTCTCAAGCAGTTGGGAAAAGAGGCTGAGCATATGGATGTGCAGAGCATCTTCCTCCATGGCGATTTGGAGGAAGAGATCTACATGGAGCGACATGAAAGCTTTGAGCAGTTGGGAAAAGAGGATTTCGTGTTCAAACTTAACAAACGTTTGTACAGCTTGAAGTAGGCGCCACGACAATGGTACAAGAAGTTTGAGTCTGTTATGGGGAGCAAGGGTACAAGAAGACCACTTCAAACCATTACGTGTTCGTGAAGAAGTTCGCTTATGATGATTTCATCATCTTGTTGCTCTACGTCAACCACATGCTGATTGTTGGCCGGAACGTTTCCCGAATTAACAACTTGAAGAAGGAGTTGAACAAGTCTTTTGCCATGAAATACTTTGGGCCCGCAAAGAGGATTCTTGGCTTCAAGATTGCATGAGACAGAGTTGCCAAGAAGATCTAGTTGTCACAGGAGAAGTACATTGAGAAAGTACTCCAACGATTCAGCATGGATGGTGCAAAAGCAGTTAGTTGTCCTCTTGCTAATCACTTTCAATTTAGCATCATACTGTGTCGGTCTACTGATGCAGAGAAGACGGAGATAGAAAGAATTCCATATGCTTCAACGGTGGGAAGTTTGATATACGCTATGGTGTGTACACTACGGGATATTGCTGATGCAATCGGAGTTGTCAGTCAATTTGTTTCCAACCCGCAAAAGGAACCCTTGGCAGCAATGAAGTGGATTCTCATATACCTTCGAGGTAGCTCCAAATTGTGTGTATGTTTTGGAGATTCTAATCTTGTACTTTTTGGCTACACTAATGTGGACATGTTAGGTGATGTTGATACACAGAGGTTCACTTTTAGATACCTGATTACATTTTCAGGGGGAGCTATTTTTTGACAGTCAAGGCTACAAAATGTGTAGCTCTTTCCACTACAGAAGCAGAGTTCATTGCCGCAACAAAAGCTAGCAAGGAGCTGTTGTGGATGAAGAAGTTCTTTACAAAACTTGGGTTCTAACAGGAACGACCATAGTTGTTTTGTGACAATCAGAGTGCCATATACCTTGCAAAGAATTCAAATTTTCATTCGAGGTCCAAACATATCGATATTTGATATAATTGGATTCGGGATGTGGTGGAGTCGAAGAAACTGCAACTTGAGAAGATCCATACTGATGAGAATGGATCAGAAATGTGCACGAAGATTCTTCCAAGAGAGAAGTTTCAATTTTTTTGATCGCCGGTAAGAATGACGAAACATCAAAATTAGTTGGGAGAAAAAGAATTGTTGGTCCTGGCAATTGATGAATAAAATAATAATTATAATAATCACCGCCAAAATAATTCCACCAAAAAATTGGTTGCTCTTCTTCGATTGCATTTCCCAACTGTCCTCTTTAATTTGTTGCACCTCCCAATTGTGTATAAAATGGAGGAAGTAGCCTTCATTTACATCATCTCATCACATTTTCTTCATCCCTTTCTTTTCTCTATACACGTTTCTCATTTTGTGTAGTGTTGTTGAATTTCTTTACTTCATAAATTGAGATAAGTTATCTCAATTGGGTAGATAGGTGAGCGGTAGAAAGTCTCGGTAAATGTTTTATAGTGGTAGGATTACTTTCTTGTGAGCGATAAAAATAGTGAGATAGTTGTTTCGAGATTGGGAAATACTTGAGAGGCTATTTTTGGATCGGCTTGGATCGCGTTGTACCTACATTGTTTTAGTGAAGAAGTGCTCGTAGGTGTCGCTGATGCCGTAGATGCACTCTCCGCATTGGAGGGGAACTACGTAAATCCCTGTGTTATTTACTTACCCTTTTGTACTTGGAAATTTCGAGAATACTCTTTCTATATTGCATTATTAATATTACCCTGGTAAACTGGCCTAAGAAGGATGACTTAATTATCGTCATTATGATATTGCGGTGGTAATCACCTATCCATAGTGATTTTAAGTGTGGCGGACTACCACCACTTCCAACCTACCTGTGAAATATTTATGGTGTATGATTTATTAGTGCAATATATATACTCTATTCTCGTCCGCTGCGCCCCAACAGTAACCAATACATTTATCTTTGGTGGTGAGAGAACGACTTCAAAAAATTAACTTAGACCCGAATTCAACATTACCTTACCACGACAAAAATGGAATTCTCTTGTTAATTATATTGGATGGACACTTGAGAGATGATAGATGGAGATAAAATAACTTTTTTTATATTTGTAAGATGACCATAATGTATTGCTGGTTAAGTTAGGCTGTTAATCAAACAGTTTTTTAATTAAAATTTAACGACTAATGAGTAGCTGACTCATAGCGTTTGCATCCGATATATATTTATATCGAAATGTCTACCATAATTTAATTTTTTGAAAATGAAAAGTCAATAAATCTAACAACATTTTCTCCTTAACGCTTAATACTTTAGGCGTGTTTGGCATTACAATTGTGTAAAGAAAATCAAATCATGTTGTAGTGTTGTAATGCAATGAATCAACAGAAAGTCAGATCGTTAACAAATCCTATTTAAAGAAAAACAAATCCTGCAATGCATCAGCATGCATCAACCTTCATTTCCTGTTCATTGATTAATTAATAAAATCCATCGATCCAAATACAAATCAAAGTAGGAAGATTTTTCCGGATAAGAACACATCTAAACTTCCAGACTCATTTATTGATTTTCCTGGTCCGCCGTTGTTCTTGTTCTATTGACGGGATTACGATGAATACAAATATTAGGAATGGAAGATAATAAATGAAGAGGAATGAAAGAAAATTCTGATAAAATGTTTTAGATGAGGAGGAAGGTGAAAAGAAAATAGGATGGAAGATATTAGATGAGGAGGAAGAAGATGAGGAATTCCAATTCAGATGCAATGAAAATCATATAAGAGGAATGGAAGAAAGTATTTTCACAGCATGGAATGGAAGATGCTGAAAGAGGGGAAGACGAAGGAACAATTGAGGAAGATGATTGATATTGTCTTTCCAAACAGACCGCAAAACTAACTATCACTTAACTTAACCTCGTTAATGGGACACATTCGTAAAAATAATAATGACCAAATTGTGCACCGGTTGTATTATAAATCATAAACGATCATATATTAAGTTAATTAAAATCCAATCAATAAAAAGACACCATGTGGCCCGAAGTACCAAAACACTTGCCATATATGTTCGTATTCTTTATCCTTTATATGCACTTTCATAGTATTGTGATATAAAAAACAATTTGAATGTGTTTTAGAGATTATTTTTATATTTGGTTCGATTATAAAATGACGATATGTGGTTTCTAATAATTTTTTGAATTTGGATCATGTATAGTCTTATTGTTTAATCAAGTTTTGCGAGAATAAGTGTACCCACAAGTGTTCAAAACCAGTCAATTGGATAATGAATATGAAATATATGGGGATTAAAATGGTTTCGGAACTAGAGATTAATTTAAAGATTTTGCTTCAAAAGATGTAATTCAATAACACTTACAAAATACAATAAATAATTCATCTCAAGTGAGAGAAATTGCCAAAAAAAACATGATGCAATGGTCAATCATATGTGAAATAATCATTTAACTGATTTGGACAAGTTTCATATTTAAAATGAGTATATTCGAGTAAATTGTATTATAAATGAAACAAGAAATGTCATATATAAAATTTGCAAGCTTGTCAGCCAAATAAATTTCTATTTTCAGCCTTCACTCCGATTTTAATATCTCTATGTTTCCAAATTGATCAAGTTATCAAATCATACTAAAATAAATAGTAAGTATGACCCTAAAAACAAATAGGTATATCCGGGAAATATATACAATCGCCCCAAACCTGCCACATTGCCATCTTGCTACATCAATAATTGACGCTGGATCTTATTGATAAAAAATTAATTAACGACTCGTAACTTAACAAACTAAACTGAATCCAGGAGATAATTGTACTTATTAAGTTAGACTCATACTACTCAGAACAAATTCTCAAATAAAAAGGAATAAAAGTTTTCAGTTCCGGCGCAAACAGAATAATTGCACTAAAGCAAATACAAGTTTTTGGGAGGAAAACCAAACTAAATCCCTATTTGACGCCCTAATTTTCGAATTAAACGACGCCCTAATTTGAGTCAATTACAATATTATTTTTTCGTAAAATTGAAATCCATATAAGTTGTGTGTATTGACTAGTTCAAACACAATCAAACACTCACAAACACTCTCAAACGTCGATCCGAAGAAGAAATCGAAGATCGGAAGCGAACGTTACAGGTACGAAATAGAAAAAAAAATAGTATCGGAGGCCCCGGCCGGCCGTTCATTTCGGCCGAGAGGGATCCCGGCCGGCCGCTGGTTCCAATATGAAAATCCTGATTGGTATCGCAATGAGCCCACTGAGTCTTGCACGGAAGTCACTCACTGGTTAAGTACTCGATCAACCCTCCAACATTGGACCAATCACTATCTACCATGCGTTCCCACTCTTCGTTGCATTCTTCTTGGGAAAGTGCGTTCAACACTCTATTCCATCTCTCGTGCACGAAGGCCTTGGCAGATTCCTCGCTCCTTGTCACAAATTTTATTTTCGCAGCTATATTCCTTTTCATATGCCACACGCAAAGTAAGTGTGGCGTTTCCGGTAAGACAGTTCGCAACACAACAGCCAATCCGCGCTCCTTATCGGTGACAAACGAAGTTGGTTGTCGCTCGCCCAACAACGAGCGCAATTGGTTCAACAACTAAGCATACGTCTCCGCCTTTTCGTTCTCAACGAGTACAAAGCCGATACTAAAGTTCTTCTACACTGGAGTCACACCTATCAACTGGATCACTGGCTTCCTATACTTGTTGGTGTTGAAGGTCGAATCAATTAGAATGACGTAATACCAAGCCCCCAACATCTGAGCACTCTCGGGGTGGCAGAGAAAAAGGTTGGCCAAATTTTTTTCCTCATCCTCTGTAGACTGTACAAAGTACCCCAATCGTGTAGCGGCTCTCAATGTCCAATCCGTCGAACTCATGCCTCCTAATTTTTCTTTTCTAACCTTGTACGACTCGTTGTATATATGATTTATATTATGGTGAGAATTGAACTTCTTGTTCAGAGCGTACCTAATCTTATTCGGCTATGTGTGCGTCGCAAGCATGTCTCTTATTTCGCTCTTCTCTTCACTCATAAGTGCATTACTTTCTGTGCTAGCTTCGGGATATGGCACAAAAAATGGCTATGGTAACCTTTTGATATTGTACGATTGTTGGTGTGGCCTACACCGTCAATGAAGAACTTCCAATCGCCACCTACGACCTGACACCTCACCGCTAGTTTGAAGGGGCAGTTACACTTTTTTTTCTTCGTAATCCGTTTCGGTGGGTCGGAACATGAGGATTTACGCACAGGTCCCCGAGAGCAATAAAGATACACACGGTACTCTCGCTCAGCCGTATTTATTTTGGTCGATCCTTTAGTCAACTTGAAATTAAACGTCTAGGCAATTCGCTTGGCGGCTTCAAAAGCTTCATCGACTGTATCGTAAACATCGTCAGATAAAAAGTGCTCAGAGTAATTGATGTCGTCACCCTTACTCACCGATGAATCTCCCTACATTATAAACACACAACACATCATTGTCGACCCAATTTCGTATTACTTCAACATTTCCAAAAATATCATTATCGACCGCTTACCGAAGTGCTCATGTCGAGTCAGTGCATCCACGGCACGTTAATATCGTGTGAACAATGTGTTTATCTGAAAAAATTATTACAAGATCTCATTAAAAATTTCGACAATAATTTCGGCCGAACGAAAGTTTCGAAGGAGGACCACCCGACGGGCTCGATCGAAAAAATCGGCCACAAGAAGCCCCGCCGGGGCGCCCTCTGGCCGAAACGAGCTTCCGGCCGGGGCCTCTTGTGGCCGATTTTTTCGATCCGGCCGGGGCCTCTTGTGGCCGATTTTTTCGATCCAGCCCGTAATGTGATCACCGAATTGTAAGGAAAAATGTACCATGAGAGGTTTTTGAAATAAATATTTTGATAGTTTCGTCGGTACAAAGTTTCCCGAATTATACATTTTGATAGTTTTAGTAACTGTAGATGAACAGTGAACTGGTGAAGCAAATAGTTGACAAAGTTTGAATATCAGATAATTTATATCGTCACGGCTTTAGAAATCAGAACTCGGGTCCCTTTTACTTTCAGTTTGGGCCTAAAGTCCTTAAGTTTAGGGTTTTATGGTTTAGGAGTTCTAAGGTTGTAGGGTTTTAGGTTGAGAGTTAAGGGTTTAGAGTTTAGAGTTTAGAGTTTAGGGTTTAGGATTTAGGGTTCTAAGGGTTAAGGGTTTAGAGTTTTAGAATTTAGGGTTTAGGGTTTGATTATTTAGGATACTAAAGTTAGGGTTTAGCGTTTAGAGTTTAAGGATAAGCGTTTTATGATTTAGAGTTCTAGGGTTAAGGGTTTAGGGTTTTAGAATTTAGGGTTTAGCGTTTTATGATTTAGAGTTTTAGAGTTAATGGTTTAGGGTTTTAGAATTTAGAGTTTAGGGTTTGATGGTTTAGGATTCTAGGGTTAAGGGTTTAGCGTTTGATGGTTTAGAATTTTAGAATCAAGGGTTTAGGGTTTCAGAGTTTAGGATTTAGGGTTTGATAATTTAGGGTTCTAAAGTAAGGGTTTAGCGTTTTAGAATTTAGGGTTTAGGGTTTAGAGTTTGCTGGTTTAGGATTTTAAGGTTATGGGTTTTGAGTTTTAGAATTTAGGGTTTAGAGTTTAAGGGTTTAGGGTTATATGATTTTAGAGTTTAGAATTTAGGGTTTAAGATTTTAAAATTTCGGCATATACGAAAGTTCCGACGGAGGACCACCCGGCGGGCTCGATCGAAAAAATCGACTGCAAGAGGCCCCGGCCTTATGTTCGTTTAGGCCGGAGGGGGCCCCGGCCGGCCGAAACGAGCTTCCGGCCGGGGCTTCTTGTGGCCGATTTTTTCGATTAATCCCGATTTGTGTTCACCGAATTGTAAGGAAAAACGTACCGTGAGAGGTTTTCGAAATAAATATTTCGATAGTTTCATCGGTACAAAGTTTATCGAATTATACATTTTGATAGTTTTGTCGATACAAAGTTTTTCGAATTAATAAATTTGAATAGTTTCGTCATTACGAAGTTTAGGGCGTCATATAATTCGAAAAGTAGGACGTCAAATAGTAGTCCTTAAACCAAAAGATTGGAATTGTAAATGAATGACCTAAAAGGGGGACTGATTTGGAATCTCCCGCCTGAATCCTCATTATAAACCATTCCACGGAGCCATTGATTAGCAAAGCACAGAAATTATTCACTCTCCCTCCTTTGCTTCTTCATCTTCCTCCTCCTCCTCGTCAATTGAAACCGGTCAGTCATTTTTTCCCGGCTTTCAATGGGAGGGAAGAATTTCGGGGTGCTGCTGTGCGCAGAGGATTCGGAATACGTGAGGAAGAAATACGGAGGGTATTTCGAGGTGTTCGTTGGGATGCTGGCAGAGGAAGGGGATAGTTGGCAACTGTTCAAGGTCGTCGCCGGCGAGTTTCCCGACGAGGCCGAATTAGACGGATTCGATGGGTTCGTGATCACCGGGAGCTGCAATGACGCCCACTCCAACGATGAATGGATCTGCCGCCTCCTCAAACTGCTCGTAACATTGAACAACCTCAACAAGAAGCTTCTCGGCATTTGCTTCGGCCATCAGGTATCATCGACTTTAAATTCAACTTCACACCCAAATTGATCCAGTTTTAGCTGGTTAAATTACTGATCCAATGTGGTTGCTTGCTTGTAAATTCGTAATTCCAGTCCAGATTTGCTTTGCGTATAAGAAAATAACGGAGAATATATAAAAGCCCAAACAGAGTTATAAACGGAAACTGCGTTTCTTTCTTGTGCGTGTATCTGTTTGTTACGTTTGTTTGTTGGGAATGGGAATGGGATGGGAGGGATTGCTTGATATTTTAATAATATTTGTTTAGATTAGATGAGATCGCCAGTTGGCAATAGGAATATTTATTTTCCGAATATAGTTGTTATAAATCATCTAAATAATAAGAAGGTAGATAAGTAATTTGGTGGGTGTTGGTTCCATTAACTGATAAGTGAGAAATGGGCAAGAATAAGTAGTCCGTACCGTATCTGCTTCCCAAATCACTCACATCATTCCTACGCAGCCTCCTCTAGACGCAGACAAACAAGTCCACTTTTTATATTTGTTTTTGGTTACCTTAGAAACCTGACAATCTGTCTTTATAATGTGATGATATTGATCTTGGGGACCATGGACCTTGTATCTCATATAACACACGTCACTCGTGGTCCTTACTCCATCATCGATCATGGTGCTCATAATATCTATGACAGACTAAAAGAAGATGCAACTAGCATAGCAACCTCTGTTTTCTGTGTGATTCTTCTAACCACTGATTTTTTTCCTTAAGAGTGGGATTTGTGAACAGTGACCAGAATCTGATTGGATTAGCTTCTTGTGCATGGGTCAGTGAGTAATGCCAGCTTGCTTTTCATTATATATAATTTCTCTTTTGTCTTCAAGTCCAACAGACACTTTTTCCCTTGCCATACCATGTGTTCAATTTATAAAACTTGAAAGAATGAAATTGATGGGTAGTAGTCCCCCACGCTCCCCTCCCCCATTAGGTGGAAAAAATGTTTCATTAATTGATCTTGATAACGACGTAACGTGGTGCTGGCCAGCTAGGATTCACTAAATATACTAAAGCTGCTGCTGCAATCCTCTGTCTCAGAGTGTCGGTTATGTCGTTTTGAGCATTTCATGGAAAGTTCATTGCTTCTTTCTTTCTTTCTTTCACGTACGGCCTACTTACTCAGAAGCCCCCCCACCCGTGAATTGCTGCTACATTTTTTGCACCACTACGTACATGTGAAACAAGTTGTAATCTTTGCTTTCTGTTTGTTAAGCCATCCATTGCTAAGTTGAGGTTGATTCGTGACCAATACATAAAAATATATTAACCAACTGATGAATAACCGTAACGCCATAAATGTGTGATGTAGATATTGGGGCGGGCGATAGGAGGGAAAACAGGGAGGAACAAGGAAGGATGGGACATAGGTGTACGAAGCCTCAACCTATCTTCTCCAACATCCAATCTGTTCACTGCACTTCAAATCCCTACTGCTCTCTCCATCATCGAGTGCCATCGAGACGAGGTGAGGGCGCTGCCAGGGGAGGCAGAGGTGATGGCATGGTCGGAGAAGACAGGGATAGAAATGTTTAGGTATGGGAAGAATATGATGGGGATACAAGGACATCCAGAGTACAACAAAGACATTCTGTCTCACTTGATCGACCGTCTCCATCAGAGGGATTTCATCCTGTCCAGTTATGCTGATGAGCTCAAGGAGAAGCTTATCGAGATTCAACATGTTCATGCAGATTCTTGGAAGAAGTTCTGCATCGCCTTCCTCAAGGATAAGCTCAGTACTGCTGCTTTAAATTGACTTGTTGGACTTTTTGAGTTGTTAATTAAACAGATGAGAGGAGGTTTCTTCAGATGGGTCATTAAATTAGCAACATGTTTTCTTCCAAGTGTATATAGGTACTTGGTGGTGGAAGTAGTACTACATAACTAGAAGAAGGGATGACGATGGTGATGAAAAGGGGAACTTCGATGTCTGGTTGGGTTATTTTACATCACGGAAATAAAACTGGTGGATCATCTTCTAAGTTCTAACAAATATTTTGGTGGATTATTGGCTTCTTTGGCGATGGGCTTTCTCAACTCCTCTCTTGCTTGGTAGGCTTTCTGTTGCAAGCGACCCCTCACATTTTCCACCATGTTTCTGTTGAATATTTTAGGGTTTGGAAAATTATTTCATGTGGGTTGGAATTCTCAGATTCAAGTTCATCTGGATTTTCCTCCTGCCTCTTATCATTCTTGGACGGGTTAGGTTTGGAATCCACATGAAAAAACAAAATCCGGAATTTTCAGAACGATTTTGGACCGTTAGATCTCATAGGATTTAAATCTAACAGTCTGTATAAAAAGAACACAAAAATATTTTCACTAAATTTATTTAATTTGACTGATTAGCGACTTCCCGATGACTTTTCGGCCAGAATCCGGTCACCGGCCGGTGACTTTCCGGCGAAACTCCAATCACCGGCCGGTCACTTTTTTCGGCGCATCTTCTACACTTTTCCAACGCAAATTTATAATCGATCATATTTTTTTAATTATAACCAATTATATGTTTATAACGGATTATAATTATAACTAATTGTATTTTTATAAAAAAATTATAATTATAACCGATTATAATTTAAATATAATTGATTATATAGTAAATATAACCTGTTGTGTAACGAGTTATAATTATAACTAATTATATTCCAACAATCTATACACAACTCCGGCAACTCTAGCTGTGGCCTATAACTCAACATCCTCATCTAGTTCTTGCATGCGTTCCCTTGTGTCATTAGAAATCAGGAATCCCAGACTCCCAGTGCTTCTCCATCTGGCTATGACTTCTGAAGCGACAACAGAAACTCATTCATCTTGCCAATTTGATTTAGAAGCTCAACAATTTTCTGCCACGGGAAAACACAATACCCAGATCAAAATGTTAATATGCAACGTGGCAGAGTAGCTGTAGAAGTGAAATATGAGGAACCAGAAGAAACTAGAATCCATTCTCTTGGAGGCAATATCAAATTCTAAAAACAATAGCGAAGAAATCAGACCGACCTGCAGCAGCTGACCCACGCTGTTTCGTCTCTGTATACTCCTCCTCCTCTCTCGAAACCATAAAAACTACATGGCCGCCGCAACTGCAAACCAAATATTCCCCAACGGCCAAACAACAACCATTCTTCCGAAACAGCTCGACGAGAATGTTAGGCGCAGTGGACGAGAATATAATAAATATTTTGCACTAATAAACCACACACTAAGTATTTCCCAGACAGGTTGGAAGTGACTGTAGTCCGCCAGACATAAAATCACTATAGATGGGTGATTACCACCGCAATACCATAATGACGATAATTAAGTCAACCTCCTTAGACCAATTTACTGTGGTAATATTAATAATGCAATAAAGAACGAATATTCTCAAAATTGTCAGACACAAAACGGTAAGTAAATAACACCGGGATTTACGTAGTTCCCCTCCAATGCGGAGAGTACATCTACGGCAGCAGCGACAGCTACGAGCACTTCTTCACTATAACAAGGTAGCTACAAGGCGATCCGAGTCAATCAAAAAATAGTGTCTCTCAAGTGTTTCCCAACCCCGAAACAACTACTCACTATTTTTGTCGCTCACAACAAAGTATTCCTACCACGATAAAATATATACCAGGACTTTCTACCTCTCACCTATCTACCCAACAATCGAAATAATGTATTTCAATTGTTACAAATGAAAAAAAACTCACAAAAGAAGGAAGAAGACGTACAGAGAAGAGAAATTAGTAAGGGATGATTTCAAACATGCATCCATCGTCTCTTTATATAGCTAAATGGAGAGGAAGCAAATTAAATGAATGCAGTTAGCAGCATATTTAATTGGTGGCAGTGCAATGAAGTGGAAGATAGCCATTAATTTGGAGTTGAGATCCCTTTCTTTCTTTATTCAGCCGGGACCAACAATTCTCTCCCTCCCGGCTAATTTCGACTCTGCTTCATCTGTCTTACTTATCGGAAATATTCAAACTTCTCTCTTGGAAGACTTTTCGTGCACATGTCAGATCCATTCTCATCAGTATGGATCTTCTCGAGTTGTAATTGCTTCGACTACACCACATCTCCAATCCAATGATATCAAACGTCGATATGTTTGGAACTATAATGAAAAGTCGAATTCTTTGCAAGGTGTCTGGCATTCTGACTGTCACAAAACAGTCGAGGTCGTTCCTGTAGGAACCCAAATTTAGTCAAGAACTTCTTCATCCATAACAGTGCTTTGCTAGCTTTTGTTGCGGCAATGAATTCTACTTCTATAGTGGAAAGAGCTAGACATTCCTGTAGCCTTGACTGCCAAGAAACAACTCCCCTAAAAATGTAATCAGGTATCCAGAAGTGGACCTCCGTGTATCAACGTCCCCTGCCATGTCTGCATCTGTGTAGCCAACAAGTACAAGATTATAATCTCCAAAACATAGACACCATTTGGACCTACCTCGAAGGTATATGAGAATCCACTTCACATCTGCCCAGTGTTTCTTTCCCGCGTTGGAAACAAACCGACTGACAACTCCGACTACGTGAGCAACATCTGGCCGTGTATACACCATAGCATACATCAGGCTTTCCACCGCTGAAGCATATGGAATTCTTTCCATCTCCGTCTTGTCAGCATTAGTAGACGGACACTGTTTGGTGCTAAGATGAAAGTGATTAGCAAGAGGACAACTAACCAATTTTGCACTTTCCATGCTGAATCGTTGGAGTACTTTCTCAATGTACTTCTTCTGCGACAACCAGATCTTCTTGGAAACTTTGCCTCGTGCAATCTTCAAGACAAGAATCTGCTTCGCGGGCCCCAAGTCTTTCATGGCAAAAGACTCGCTCAACTCTTTTTTTCAAGTTGTTGATTCTAGAAACATTCCGGTGAACAATCAGCATGTCGTCAACATAGAACAATAAGATGATGAAACATCATTTTCGAACTTCTTCACGAATACGCAATGGTCTGAAGTGGTCTTCTTGTAACGTTACTCCCCCATAACAGACTCGAACTTCTTGTACCATTATCGTGGCGCCTGCTTCAAACCGTACAAATTTTTGTTAAGTTTGCACACGAATCCTCTTTTTCCTTCTTCTTGAAGCCTTCCGGTTGCTTCATGTAGATCTCTTCCTCCAAATCTCCATGGAGGAAGGTGGTCTTCACGTCCATCTGCTCAACCTCCAGGTTGAGACTTGAAGCCAGCCTCAACACTGTACAAATAGATGTCAATTTCACCACCGGTGCAAACTCTCGTCAAAGTTGATGCCCTTCCTTTGATTGAAGCCTTTGACGACGAGCCGAGCTTTGAATCATGGTTTATTGTTTTGTTCTGCATGCTTGATTTTAAACACCCACTTGTTCTTCAAAGCTCTCTTCCCCTTTGGTAACTTCACCAGTTCAAATGTGTTGTTGTCGTGTAGGGACTTCATATCGTCCTCCATTGCCTCCATCCATTTCAACTTGTGTTCATCCTGCAAAGCTTTCTCGAAGCTATTTGGTTCTTCCCCCGTCAGTGAATAAGACATATTCATTTGACGAATGTCTGATAGAGGATTGCACAACTCTGTCAGATCTTGTTCGGGACGGAGAACCTTCATCATCAGAATCATCAAGCAAAACGTCAAGGGGGGCCTCTGGTTTAGCTACCTCCGGATGAATTTCTTTAACTGCAAGTGTTGGAGGCTCTATCTTCTTAGGTGTTGAGCTAGCATCAGTGCTAGGAGTATCTCTCTTAGCCTTCTAAATATCTTCAATGGTCTCATTCTCCATGAACACAACATCACGACTCCAAAAGAGCTTCTTCTTGATAGGGTCAAAGAATCAGTAGCCAAATTCATATTGACCATATCCAATGAAAATTCATGGTTGCGTCTTGAAATCTAATTTTGACCTCTCATCCCTCAGAATGTGAAAAATGACCTTGCAACCAAACACTCAAAGATGCTTGTACGACACATCTCTTCCCGACCAAATGTTCTCTCGAGCTTCAAAATCCAATGGAATGCTAGGTGAAAGATTCCACACATGCACTACAAAAAATAGTGGTTCTCCCTAGAAAGAGTGCGACAACTTCGAGTGCGAGAGTAAGCATATGAGTCTCTCCATCAATGTTTTGTTCATCCGCTCGGTCATGTCATTCAATTGCGGGATCTTGGAAGGTGTAAACTGATGTCAGATTCCCTTCTCCTTAAAGTAGGCATCGAATGACCTTGTACTCTCCACCATTTTCTATACGCATATACTTCAGATTTTGGCCAGTCTCCCTCTCTACCAATGCAAAAAACGTTTGAAAATGTTTTGTCACCTGATCTTTTGGCTTCAAAACATATACCCATGTCTTTCACGAGTGATCATCAATGAAACTCGCAAAGTAACGTGCACCACCAAGGGATTTGGAATCCACTTCACAAAGATCTGAGTGAACCAGATCTAGCACGTTCTTCGCTCTCGAAGGTGGAGAACTTCTGAAAGCAACTCGATTTTGCTATCCTGCTAGACAGATGGATGTGTACATTCTTTTCCATTCCATATACTAGATCAGACGTGATTTCAAATATATATATATATATATATATATATATATATATATATGAAGATATGAAAATATACCCTTATCGACTTTTCAATCGTGGATATAGACATATCCTTACCATACTGAATCGGCTGCCATTATTGATATCAAACCAATAGTGATTCATACAAGCTAAATCTTCTAATCGATAAGTAGGCCAAAAACGCATCTCTCCAGGTGGACATGATCTAGTCCAGGTATAGCCTTCTTCCTCGCCAGCTTTACCATGGACTTCTCGCTCATTTGACCAAGGCATTTGTGCCACAACACAATGGTGTCGACAATCTCCATTGAGTTTGTTGCTTCTAGGAAGATCTTGGCTTTCGTCACGTACAGTTTAGACTGTTTCTTGCCTCTCACCACCACCAATGCGCCTTTGATGAGTTTCCATTGACCGTTGTTGAAGGTATGTCAATAACCTTCCCCGTCCAGCTTGTCCACTGAAATCAGATTCAGACGCATGTCTGGGACATGTCTGACATCTCACAGCACCAACTTCGCACGTTCCATTATCTCCAGACAAACATCTCCTTTGCCGACGACCTTAGAGAGGTTTCCATTTCCTATCCTTACCACACCATAGGTGCCCGGTGAATAAGATGAGAAAAATTCGTGCCTGGACGTCACATGAATGGTGATGTCACTGTCAACCACCCAAGTGGTCTCATGGGTTGTCAGGTTGACAAAATCTTTATCGTAGACAAGCATGAGCTCCTCAACAGCGTTTGCGCGATCACTATCAGCACTTCTGTTTTGCCTAAGTTCTGGGCAAAACCTCTGGATGTGTCCCTTCTACTTACAGTTGTGACAAGTGATGTTTTCATACTTGTTGGACTTTCCTAGACTCTTCCCTCGCTTCTTTAAGCCTTTCGACTCACTCCTTCCTCTCCCATTCACAACTAGAACGTCTGACTGTGATGACGAGATAGAGGCACCTTAAGATCTTCTTCTTATCTCCTCGTTGTGAATTCCACTCTTGACATCCTCCATGGTGACAACACCATCTGCAACAGAGTTCGTGATTGCAATCTTCAAGGTTTTTCATGATTCTGGTAGGGATGCCAGAACCAAAAGAGCTGTCACCTCATCTTCAAGCTTTATGTTCATTCCCGATAACTGGTCAATGATCCCTTGAACGTCGTTCAAGTGATCTGCAATGGAAGTGTCCTCTTTGCATCTCATTTTCACCATCTGTGTGAGATAAAAAAGTTTGTTGTTGGCGGTCTTTGAAGCATAAAGCCCCTCCAGCTTTTACCAAAGCTTCAATGCATCCGTCTCTCAGGTGATGTGGTTGCGCACGTTATTATCCACATGGTGTTAAATATAACTACACGCCTTCTCGTGCTCGCGCTTCCAATTCCCATCACTCTTAACGGCTGGCTTAGTTGACGATGACAACGGTTGATCCAAATATTTCATCAACAGGAGATCATTCATCTTGCTTCTTCATAGATGAAAGTTTGTACCGTTCAAACGAACCATCTTACTTGGCATTGCCTCCATATTTAACCGAGCTTTGATACCACTGTTGGGACGCAGCGGACGAGAATAGAGTAAATATATTACACTAATAAACCACACACCGTAAATATTTCCCAGACAGGTTGGAAGTGGCGGTAGTCCGTCACACTTAAAATCACTATGAATGGGTGATTACCACTGCAATACCACAATGACGATAATTAAGCCAACCTCCTTAGACCAATTTACTATGGTAATATTAATAATGCAATTTAGAACGAATATTCTCGAAATTGCCAGACACAAAACGGTAAGTAAATAACACCCGAATTTACGTAGTTCCCCTCCAATGCTGAGAGTACATTTATGGCAGCAGCGACATCTACGAGCACTTCTTCACTATAACAAGGTAGCTACAAGGCGATCCGAGTCAATCAAAAAATAGTGTATTTCAAGTCTTTCCCAACTCCGAAACAACTACTCACTATTTTGGTCGCTCACAAAAAAGTATTCCTACCACGATAAAACATTGAACGGGACTTTTTACCACTCACCTATCTACCCAACAATTGAAATAATGTATTTCAATTGTTAGAAATGAAAAAAAAACTCACTACACAAAAGAAGGAAGAAGACGTACAGAGAAGAGAAATGAGTAAGGGATGATTTCAAACATGCATTCATCGTCTCTTTATATAGCTAAATGGAGAGGAAGCAAATTAAATGAACACAGTTAGCAGCTCATTTAATTGGTGGCAATAAAATGAAATTGAAGATGGCCATTAATTTGGAGGTGAGATCTCTTTCTATCTTTATTCACTCGGGACCAACAGAGAAGAGGCGACGGTAGTAGAACGTGGTGGTGGTGAGATGGGGTGAGGGTTTCATGGCTGCTCGGTGGGAAAATGGAGAGGTCGGAATCTGAAGAGGAAGAATCATGGATGACAACCATCGGCCACGAGCTGGAACAAAGTGTGTTGGTGGCGAGAGTTATTGAGGAAGAAGATTGGGGAATTTCGCCGGAAATTCGATCGTCATGGAGTTCTTGTGCCATTGTGAAAATGGAAGAAGCATTAGAAAGCGGAAGTGGTGTTTGTGCTGCGGATGGAAGGGAGTTGAGGTGATGAGGCGGAAGTGTACGGAATCATTTCATTGGCCTGAGAAATTGGTTCAGTGGGGTTGTTCCTCCGAGAAATTTTCTTATGCGGATTAGAAAGGAAGGAAAAAAATAGGAAAAAGGATAATATATATGAAATACCAAAACTATCCTTGCTGTTACCAATCCTGGAAATTCTAAAATTTATTTGGTTGGATTTTAAACTGCTCCCTTTTTGGACTTGGCGGCGTCTACTTAAAGCAAGAGATCAACTTATTGTGCATGTCTCTTGGGATAATGCAGGATGCATTAATTGACAAGGAAAAGTGTTGAATAGATATTCTATTTTTAGAGTTTGGGAAACTATTTGGGCAAGGCGATCCGAAGTTGTTTGGTTTGATCTCATTTGGGTGAATCCATCTATTGCCAAGCATTGCTTCATTACATGACATGCAACTAATGGGGGACTTATTACTAGTTCTATGATGGCAGAATGGCAGATATTAAGCATTATTCAGAAATGTTCAAAGGTAGAAGTGCAGCTTTGCAATTGGTTTGGCGGGCTATAATCAGTGAAATTTGAAATGAACGTTGCGGACGAAGGGCTGGTGAGTAACAACGTGATTAAGAGGACTAGCTGCAGTTATTTGTAGAGATACTTCTCATATAATTAGATAGTTTTTCACTTTTTCAAAGTCTTTAATTGTTGGAATTTTATTGATTTTAAATGGCAGGTTTGCAAAATTGCAAAATTACAATTTTGATGAATAAGAAGATAATATTCATAAAAAGAAAATTTTAGGCCTTATTCAGGACGGAAATGTTCAAAAGTCATTTGATTTTTGTATTTGGAAGAAATTTGAGAGAAATTTGATGGATCCACATGATTTAGACAAAATATTTTATATTTCTTTTTAAAAAATGGTGGAAATTTGAAATTAACATATGACGTTTGAATTTGACATAAATTCCAACCCATATATTACAGAAATTTGTTTCTTTTTCCTTATTTTTGTAATTTTATTCATTTTATTCGTCGGGCTACTTCTCAAATAAAAGGCTCGACCAATAAGGTTTATAAAAATAAATCACATACGTCTGAATTGATTTCCTTGTTTAAATTACCCCTCCCGCATGAAAGGTATTAGCTCACATAACAGGCTTAAAAGATTAATACAAAAAGTGTATCCTTCAGTTTAGAATTGAGATATAATACTTTTAATCTAAGTAGAGTAGCTCATTTGATAGTTTTGTATATGCTCTCACATATATTTTATTAGACAATTATCGGTTCGTTAACCAAATTTATTTGGATATCGATAAATTGAAGTTCCTAGTCATTTCCATACTTTTTACATTATTTTTTATGGATTCATTAATTATACAGAATTAGTACTTCTATTATTTTTTGGCAAAATTTTAGTATCGATGCGTATAGATTTTAATGCACATGAGAATGTTTTTTAAAAAAATAGCGAAAATAGTAAAAGAAGTGAGCGGCTGAAAATTATAAAATTGAATTATTAGGTGTAAAAAAAAGATAAATATTTAAACGACACATCTAGTTTGCTAGATGCTTATCCGTTGGCCAATAAAGTTTTTGTTGTCTTGGAAGTTTATCCTCTTTTTTTGCCAAGAGATCATCTCATTTCTTTCAGAAGATGAGTTTGTATGAAGTGAATGAATGCTTAAAAGTTAAAACTCGAGTAGATGAAACTTCATCTCTAGAATACTCTTTTTGGTATTGGCATGTGGATGTAATTTCATATTTAAAACACTCTATTTGTAGTTGGAGGTTTTAAGAAGATTGTTCATTTGAAAATTTTGATGGAGTTTTTTCGAAGAGTATTTATTATAGTAAATGACTAATTTTTTATTTCATTCTTCAATATATTTTATTATATTTATTTTTTTACTTTTATGTGTAATAATATTATAGACTATTGATTATAATTCATGAATTTATAAATAGAACTTTCATTTGTAACATTCAAAATACATTAATAAGAATCATTCTCCTCTTTTTTTTTTGGTTAATTAATTTTACAACAATGTTGATAGTTGATTGATTTTTTTGTTTTTCCTCATAGTAATTTTACTTTCTAACTTCAACAACAACATTATTATTATTATTATTTTATGAATAGAACATACAATTTGAAATGGTAGTACATGATACACAGAAGAGACAAACTACATTTACACGAATGAAATGAAATGAATTTGTTATGAAGTATCGTTCTTTATTGTAGAATTAAGATTGCAATTCATCGATTACAAGAAAAGAATATCCAACGTAATTACCCATTAAGATGAAAGGAAGAATGGCAAAACATTATCATCAAGCACCGAAATTTCAGGTTTGATTAGAACCTTCAGAATCAGTACCGCCATTGCTTGCAACACCTGAAAATTTGAAATTTATTTTAGAGCATCCCAATAAAGAAGCAAACATAAAGAGGGAACACATTGCTAGTTAAATACTTTGTAAAACACAAAGATCCATACTAAGAGAGGTAATGTTGAAAAGTTCAACACTCCTTTTTTTCCTATGATATGTGTATGTATACGCAACATGGTAATTGTAAGCAGAGGACGCTACAAAAACCACCCAACTGGCTATCCTGCAGCAAACAAACAGAAGCAAAAATTGTCAATAAACAGGGACAGAAACACCAAAATTGCAGCAGCCAATGTTGCAGAGATCGGAAAGAAAACCAAGGCCAAACTGTAAACCCAGAACTGACAGCACGCTCCACAAACCAGCAGGCCCGTAACCACCACGGAAAATGTCCAACACTTGAATCCCAAGATGAATCCCAAAACTTTGCAGATTTATCAGACGAAAGAATCGGTCTGGCAGTAAACTCATTTCATTCATAGGTGGGGTTGCGGCATTTTAAACTGACTCTCAAAGGCCGAACTATTCCGAAACTAAAGCAAGCCACCACCTAAGGCACACAGCAACAAAAATCCCTTCTTAATTCCCAAGAGAGCAGGACATCTCTCTCAACCAAAACAACTACACTCTATCCATACTCCCTCAAGGAAAACAAAATTCCCAACATAATTCTTAAGGAGGGTCAGGAAGTTGGGTATACTCTCTGCTTTATTTTTTGTACCATAATAGAAGGAATATCTTCACTTTTTAAGCTATTCTTTTATTAGTTTTACTCACATATCTCAACACATGCAGGACAAAGTTTGATTCTTCTCTCAGTTATATTCAGATATCTACAAAAAGGCATAAACATGAGAAAGTAGAACATGATCCATCAATAGAGATGAGGTCATGAAAACTAAACATAACTAACTAATGCTTGGAACTCAGTATATGCAGCAGCACTAATGGAAAAACCAGTTAAAGCAGTTAAATTAGTAATTTGACATATTTTACAACATGGAGTAATTGGAGTACAACTAATTGGGCATAAGTAATATGAAAAGCAAAGAGACAGAGAACTCATCACAGTCTGAGAGGTAGAGTTTATCTGAATTCAAGGCGGAAATGAAGAGGTAAGAGTTTATCTGAATTCACAGTCTGAGAGGTAGAGTTTATATATAGCAATTTTTTTCGGCCTGTTGGCTGAATTGAATGTCGTGTGTACTGTCGGAAATTCTAAACTTTAATTGATTGATTGTCGTAGTTTTAATGTATTTTAAGTGATAAGTTAGATATAAATTGAATTTTCATCTCTCTCAATCTTCATGTATATCTCTAGATTCGTAATTAGAATGTTTCAAAATCACAAACATACAGTGGCTGAACTATGCGGCAGAGACTTCTATCAACTTGCTCACCCATGTTTAAGGTGACTAATATATATAACACTAAGATTTTTTGTTTAGTTCTAAATTTTCGGAGACTCAAAATTTCAAAATAATCTCTTATTACCTATTCACTAGTAACAAATTTAATAATGAAGTCAAATCTATTAAACTGCTGTTTATGTGACCAAAGAAAAACTAAAGTATCAAAATGGATAAATACCAGAGAAATTATTGGTTGATTAACAACTAAAAAAAAATTGATAAAAACACCGGCAATAAGAACTATAAAATTCAATCAACACTAAGATATTCAGTAAGGAAGCAAAGTGTAATGTTCCAAAGACAAATACCATATATAAAAAAAGACAGCACCATATCATGCTGCAACTTCCCTACCCTGTTATTAACCCAGATTCTATCAAAAACCATCCCAATTATATTCATGACAGAAGAATACCTTTTAACCAAGAATTCCAACCAAATAATTTGTTAATGAAAAGAAGGACAACTTATAATGGACTTTTCTGTTATGACTATAAAAAAGTGACCATGTAACTTTTCTCATGGTATACCCATGTCATGGTGTATTCAACTATTGTTTGTCATAGTTAAGAGCAGGCTTGGGATCTTGGTCCGGAAATTTGAAAAACCGTACGAATCCGATCCGGTCAACGCAGGTAAAATCCGGTTTGACCGGATGACGGATCGAATTTGGATTAATCCGAATCCGAAGGTGATGGGCGACGGGTGGGTATCGGATTCATTGGTATTCGATCCGACTCTGCCCGAAAGTATATATACCAGCAAAAAACTATAGATTAGTTTGGTTTATTTTTCTTTTGGAGGGATTATTGTTTGGTTTATGTTGCTAGTTGCTACAATGGGTTTTGCTAATGTAGGTTGTTGAGGAAATTTAGTATTTTAGATAATTTGATGGTTGTTTGGTTGATTTTTCTTTGGTTTGAACTCGGTTTTCAATCTTAGATTAGTATGTTTCGGATTAAATTCGGATCCCCGACCAAACCCGAAATCCGGCGATGGGCGGGGATGGTATCAAATCTAAGTCTGATTGCTATCATCGGGCGGGGATTCCCCGAATCCGAAAGTACAACGGGTGGGTAATGGATTCATATAAATTCGGCTCCGACCCACCCGATTTCCAAGTCTAGTTAAGAGTAGTTAGTAGCAAATAAACTAAAAAGACAAAATAAAATGATAAAATATGTAAGATTGAAAACTACACGAGTAGGAATGGCATTCGGGTGGGTCGGAGCCGGATTTATATGAATCCGTTACCCACCCGTTGAATTGTCGGATTCGGGGATTCCCCGCCCGATGATAGCAATCGGATTTAGATTTGATACCGTCCCCTCCCATCATCGGATTTTCGGGTTGGTCAGAGCTCCAAATTTGAACCGAAACATAATAAACTAAGACTGAAAATCGAACTTAAACAAAAAAAATCAACCACACAACTATGAAATTATCCAAAATACTAAATTTAATAAACAACAAGTCAACCATCAATCCATCATCAACAATAACCAACACAATAAACCATCCAACACCATTGCAGAAATATAAATTTAGTAGGCTATATATATTTCCGGGCGGAGTCGGATCGGATATTAGTGAATCCGATCCCCACCCATCACCCGTCATTTTCGGATTCAGATTAATCCGAATCCGATTCGTCGCCCGGTTAAACCGAATTTTACCCGGATTGACCGGATCGAATTCGAACGGTTTTTCGAATTTCCGGACCAAAATGCCAAGCCTATACATGAGCATTAATTTCCATCCCTTGACCAAGTATTCATGCTCATATATCATAATGATATATATTCATATTACATAGTTTTCTCACATGTGCTGAGTTGGGGAAGCATTAGGAAATAATAAACTGTTTTGACTAATAGTTGAGCATAATCAAAATTATAACAAAACTGGCGCGTTATTAGAATCTTGAAAGGAAATCATGTTATATGAACTGCTAAGATTTGATGGAAATGTCGTATTGAAATTGAGTCAACCCGATTTTTGTTTTGTACCGGTCAAGAGATAATGACTCGTAACGTAATGATCTTAGAAAATGTAACCTCAATTGACCCGTTAAAATAATCGTGAATGAAGGATAATGTGATATGAGTTTATGTTTGATGGATATGTACAATTCAGGTGACTCAAAGTAGTATTCTAAATTGGTCATTAGATAATGACTCTAACCCGATTAACTTACAAAAATATAATCTCTACTATACCGTTAAGAAGGATCATGTTTTGAGTTATGTTTAGGTTTGATCAATATGTCGAATCCAACCCAACCGTATTAGTATTTTGAATTGTTCCCACCAAAAGAATCTTGAAAGAAAGATCATGTTATATGGACTATGCTTAGGTTTGATAGATATGTCCAATTCAAACCAACATTGTTCTCATTAAAAGAATCTTGAAAGAAGGATCATCTTATTTGGACTATGCTTAGGTATGATAGATTTGCCCAATTCAAACCAACATAACCCGATTAGGGTTCCGAATAGGTCTAGCGATAATGAATCATAACCGGATTAACTTGTGAAAATCTAACTTCAATTGTCTTGTTGAAACAATCTTTCAAAATGTAACCTCATATGCCCGATAATTAAACTGTTTTAGCCCCACTTATTGCGTTAGCTGTGATATATTATGTTGATTTAAGATGTTTTCTATACTTTTACAGCCACTTGTGATTTGAATTAAATGCATATTTGCTTCGTTTATTATGGTAGCATATGATTGAATATTTTTTGAAAGTATTTAGTGTAATGTGTAGGTTGGTTATCCTTGGCATAGTGTCAGATGAATTATTTTCTATGAAAGATCGGTAAATTGTAAGAAAATTAATATCGTTGGACTCAGAAAATTGTAACAAACAACATTTGTGAAGGTCACAATTTGTTTTGAGTAACATGCAAAATGTTATGGATGAAAAAACTAATTTAAAAAAAGAAACAAAATAGGACATTAAAACCATTAATAAGGTTATTTTTTTGTAATAGCAAGTTGTTTGGGGAAAAAAATTGAAAAGAAAAACTCTTCTTAAAAGATTTAAAGAGTCTTTCAACAGTTTATATGGCAAGCTTTTGAAGTTATTTTTGCTTATATATATAGTTGTGTAGATGTAGATCTTCACATATTGCCGTCAAGAAGCACCCCAGAATACAAAAGAGAAAGGCGTCTGTTCATGATCTCCATAAGAGTGCAGACTAGCAAACAGCATATATACAAAGCACAAACGTCATAATCCGACTTCTATCTCTCTCTCTCAAGTAAGTGTAACCATGTAAAAAGGCTACAATCCAGCTCAGATAATAGAGATATCAAACATGGCCATTACATTACAATACATACAGAAGAAAGATAATATATACATATACACAATACGCATCGATTCTCTTTTCTTTTTCACATTTGCTACCCGATTGATTGATTAGCACGCCGTGTGTACTTACTTGTATACACCCTAATCAGAATGTAATGAGCAGTGGTACTTCTCTACCTAAATCTAAGGGGGTACAAAAGAACATGACAGACATACCCTAAAACAGACCAGACCACCTGGTTTATCAAAAAAATATGCTGATAATGATGATGAAGAGACTTGCCCGCCGTTAATCTTTGTTATTTATCTTCCTTCATTGCAGAATTTCTCTCATCCAAAATAGCAGAGTGGGATTCGGATGTTGGTCATGTTAGCATTTTCAGAGTGAGGGGTCAAAAGTGAAGATCAGTTCAGTTCTCTAAAAGTAGTAGTCAAGTTGCTGGCAAACGATTTAATTGTATTATGTGCGTCCTCAAGCTACAGTCTTTTACCTGTTAACAATCAGAGTATCAGTCAGTGTATTAAACTTACCCTTAAAGGTAAAGCAAAGACAAGAAGACTTAACCACACACTTGACAATCTCAATACATTTATTTACCTGCAAGGCCGCTAGCGTGGATGAGAAGTCTCTACATTGATCAAGGAAAACTTTCTCCTTCGCTATTACATTCACAAGTTCAGCCACCAACGAATTCATATCGTCCACCTGCCAATCACAAATTGCTACTCAGATCTCCAAGCTTCAAGATATACCCTTTGAGAGCATATGAATGCCTAACCTACCTTCTAAAGTTCTAACTTTTAAGACTACATCATATTGGTAGTTCAAATAGGTGCGTGCTAAAGGATAGTATCACTGTCAGCTTATTTAATCTACAAGTCAATGCGTCAACAACTCAACATCTATTACACAGCATTCCCTTTTACCCTGTAGGTTTTATTTTGAAAAATTTAAACAGTATTTTTAATTATTAAAACAATTATGTTCCAGAATTCTCAACATTGACGCACCCACCAAACAGAATTGACATCAAGAACTTTCTACCAAAGTCACAAATTTCCAAAACCAGATTAGAATAGCCATGCAGGCCTTGTCCCAAACCCATACACGTCACCTCACATTAATGTACATTTGTATTGTTAGATTTCATTGGTTCTCATACTTGGAGATTCATAAAGAAAGTATCAAGTCATATTGCTCACATAAAATTTCTTGACTTTACCACAGTTTCAACCTACACTAACTGCAACAGGGATGTAGCATCCACCAGGGCGTATTATCTTGATCACTGCAACAACTATGATGTGGATGCTTATGGTTTACAAGCTCTCACTAGGATAACCCACTAGGATAACCTTGCTATATCACAAAAAATTAGCTAGGAAGACAAATTCTTAGCTTCCTAGGATTCAGGCAAAGCATGTGAACTATTCTATTAATTAATATCCTTGAATAGTATAACCAATTATCATATGCGGTAAAATTATTCCCAGTGACCAATAACGAGATAGAATTCGATATCCAGTCAGCTCACTCCAGGTTTCTATTGCCTTGTGAACCAAAGTATCGTTAAAGCGCCAAGCAATCAGCATCAATCTCAAACCAACTTTGTTTAATTCAGCCACCTATGTTATGCGATGAAAAGATTAGAAGAGACAAATATTATTCTCACCCACATAACTTCTATCAGCTCACCTGATAATATTTACCGAATTTAACTTTCTTTTCTGCGTATATAATGAATAGTTACCCTGGATAATTGTGAGCATATCGAAGATGCCATTGCTTGCATTATATCTACTGCTGAGCCAACAGCGTCCTTCAGGTTCTGTACATCAGCCTGTGATTTGAATAGTAGTTTTAATATTGACAAGTGCTGATCATATACCCAGCTAGGACTAATTTTGATGTGAATATATAATGCTACCACATACAATGGCATTTCCAACAACTGGAAGACGGAGGGTGCTGGCCTTCAAGGCTTCATTTGCCCCATCCAATGCAGTACAATGATCTCTCTCAAGACCTGACCAGTCCTCAAGATATCTGATCTGCATTATCAAGAAGAATAAGACCACCCAAGAATGAAACGAATCAGCTGACTAATGCAAGGAAGAACTACATATGCCATATGGCTGCAGAATAGTGCAGTAAACATCAACACAGACATTATTCTACAAATAACAGTATCTGTATCTGCACCTCTCTATAGCAGTGCAAGAACCCCTTTTTCTTACTAGAAAGGCACCTAAAGGGGCTTCCTCCACCAGTTATTCTAAAATGCATTACCGAACCTCTGTCAAAGATTAGTCTATGCATATAGGAACAATTACGGAAGTATCTAACTCTTTCCAGGTTAAAGTACTTGGATTTAATTGATGGTTTGCTGAGAAGAAATAGAAACTGTACTCAAACACCATATGGTTCAAGAGTGAAGAAAAGGAAAAGATGGCATTATTGGTTTCCCCAATTTAAAAAGCATCAGATAAGAAACATCAACCATGGTATTTAACGGTAACATCTGGACACACTAAAAGTACGAGAATTCAACATTGCATCTGCGAATTCTCTAATGACCTATTCTATTTTGTAGTGCCCAGAATACAAGAAGTTCACCAAGAAGAATGGAGCTCGGCACCAGAATGCAGTTATGACGTACAATAAATACCACAATTTTAAAAATGTAACATCAAACACACATTGATAGTAGAATGTCAACAAACTTTGTAGTAAACTGGATGTATGAAACTTACTTGTCCCTTCATAATAGAAGTTAACTTCAGCTTCTGCTTTAATAACAGCATCTTAACCCTTTTAAGAGTAACAGAGTGTCGCAGTTCAGATATTGTCAACCACGCATTCCACATGTTTTTCTGATACAGGAGTATAAACAATAATTCAGCTTCCGGAGGAAAGTGCATTCCCCCGTGCAAAAAGGACATTTCTTTTATCAAGAAAAACAAGAGATATCTGGGGAAGAGATCTAAGACAGTCACTTATGATTCAAGTGGACATAGGATCGGCATATCAACGACCAAGGAAAATCACATTGAACTCAAAGATCATAGGAGGAGAGGATTGAAAATCTTTGCCTTAATCTTTCTTCCTGTTTGTGTTTCTTAACTCTTTATCCACTATTTCATGCGTCTACACAAATACCTTCAACTAGAGTTGGTCAGTTGTATATTAATTTCCCACAGTTGACAATCAGAATTTCTAATTACACAGTGACGTTGTTATGGAAAATCCTTTAGAATAGTTTCCTATTTAACAAAATTAAGACTTCCCGTCCTTCAATAAAACACAATATCTATCATACAACCTACAAACAACAGTTGCTCAAAAAAATTACCAAGTCAACTAAAACCAGAGTTATTTAGAGTTATGACAGCAGAAACAATGGAGGTGTTAAGCTAACCGCATACCTCTGCATTAAGCTTCTGCACGGTGAAGGTGGTATCCGCTCTTGCATTTACGAATCGCCATTGCAAGTAACGATTATACAGAAGCCTCAACGTGTGTGCATCATTGATTCGGTCCTCCCCTATCTTCCCCCTCCTTAAATCAACAGAGAAACTAAGAATTGAAGGATTGTTCATTGGACTGCCACTACTCATCGGCCTCGCCCTCGAAGGACTAGACATCCCTCTCAACGGAGAGGAAGCCGCTGAAGACGTCCATAGCTTACCAGGCGAGGCAGGCCTTGAAGCCCCTCTTATAGGCGAAGCTGTCATTGATCTAGGAGACATTAATGGACCATCACTGCTAAATCTCTTAGACTGGCTGACCTTAGCCATTCTTGAACCGGGACTGTTAGAGAGTGGTGAGCCTGGATCCTGTAGCCTTCTCAACCTAGTATTTGTTTCTTGCCAAAACCTCGAGGACACAACGATTCCACGAGGAGGTCCGATTTTGGCTTTAGAAACCATCCCACCAAATTCTTGCATTCCTGAAGTACTCCCGGAGGAAACACTATCACTATCGGATTCGGTGAGATCACCAGCTGCAACAAAGCAAGAGTCTTTTTCCAAATTGGCGGAATCTGAATGGTTTAATTTGGCAGCACTGCCGAAATCCAAACTCAACCTCCTCCTAGTGTCATCAAACATCATAGACTGTTGCAAAGACTTGGCCACCATCAACCCAGATCCGACTGTTCTGCTCCTATTATCTCTACCACCACCGCCGATGCTATCCATACTCCTAGAAGATAACAAAGGATGATGATTTCTCTCCCTTGAGCTCAAATTCCCATCTCTGCTCCTTGCAGGCCACCTCAGTTGATCCGCCGGCCTCGAATTCTCAACCTGATCTCTCACAGGGGTGGCCGCCTTCCTCCTCTCGGGAGTTGATTTCCTACCAGTACTCACAGCCTTGGCCTTGCTTATGGGGAGCGAAAATGCTTCCCCCTGAAACGACACCGACAAGCTCCTGGTGGAAGTGATCAACATCTTGGATGCAACAGACATTTCAGAGGGCTTAGATTCTGGGTTTGGGGTCGTGGGCCGAGCAGCAACGGGACGCTTCCTATCTACAGATTGGGATCTTTTGAGGGCGGTGAAAGGGGAAGTGGTCCCGGCGGCGGCGGTGTGAGTTGTAGAGCGTGACAGAAGAGGAGAAGCGAATCTTCTCGGGAAAGTAGAGGATGATGAAGATGAGGTCGTCGTTGTGGTACTGGTAGTAGTAGTAGTTGAAGTTGAGGTGGAAGAAGTAGAAGCGGAAGGAGAAGGAGAAAGGTACCTAGAAGGGACTTGTTTGCCTCTGGGTTTCCGAGCTGCAGCATTGCCGGCGGCGGAGTTGTGGTCCTTTTGAGAAGGGAGGAGCGGGGGCCTCGCCGGATTAGGGATTTTGTCAATGTCAGTGGCGGTAGGAGGAATAGCAGCCACCATGATGCGGCTGTGTTGTGTGGGGGAAATCAAGATTCTTTCTTTATCCCTCACATTGCCTCCGGAGAAGACTAATTTTTCTGGGGTTCGTTTCAAAAGTGAACCTCACTCACCTTCCCCCCTTCTTTTTTGCTGTTCACAGAGGGAAAAGCTTTAACATCTTGATGGGTATAATGGTCTGAGGCCCATCATAATTAGCTGAGCAAAAAGGGGGAAAAGAAGGGAAGGTAAAGCTTAGGGAGCTAACCCTAGAAATGGGAAGAAGAGAAGGAGGGGTTAACCAGGAATGAGAGCAGAATGCAGCAAATTTGTTTGAGAAATTTGCAGCAGAAAATAGAAAGGAGAAGAAAAGAAGAGTAGGTGAGTGAGAGAGAAAGAGAGGAAGAGGGATGAAGGAAGTAGTGAGATTGTGGAGTGTGTAGCCCAGTTGTGTAGACTGTAGTGTAGTGTAGTGTAGTAGTCTACGAGGTGGGAGGAGGGGTGCTCTTTGGGTATACCGTGGCGATACTTCCTATTTTCTCACGAAAATTGTTTGTTTTACATTTTACATGGTTGCAAATATTAATTCTACAGTATTTATTTTTATTATATAAAAAATAACAATGGATATCATCAAATTAATAAATTACACTTAAGTTATTGAGGGGCGAGTAGCAATTCAGGTTAGGATCAATATGCCAAGTGAAATCGTTCGGACGTAATAAAGGTTTAATTGGCAACCCTATAATAATCAAGTTCGAAGTCAAAAATTGACTATCAATTTTAACCCTTTTATCATTAAAAGTATGAATCTAATCTTAAATTGGTTATTATGTCTCCGACAACACTATTTTTCATATTCTTCAACGCCCTGACTTAGAAACTACTGTGTTGTCTACACCCGTCCGTCTCTAACGCAAAACATCAAGGGATAGAATTCCTCCAACGGCGTGGCCAAAGGAATCCAAGATTTGGCCAAACAAGCAGTCGAGCTAAAAAAACAAAAGACTCAGCTGGAAACTATGATGAAAGTCCTAGTGAACTGGGAGAACGCATCTAAGAGATTCGCCTCTCTGGAGTACTACCACTAAAATGGTCAACGCAAATGAAATGGTCAAGTTGTTTTCCCTTTTCCCGCATTTATCTGGATCACATCAGAAGGCCATTTACGAATCCTAGACACAATTCTACACTCTGTCGAATTTCAAAGCGTGTAAAGGAAGAGGAAGCCCAAATGAAGACATGATCTTTTCAATCGTTCAACGTCGTCAATGCATCGGACTACAGGGCGTCTCCTAAAATGTCTGGTGAAATCTCTGAAGGTTGGTAATTGTAATGGGTTTTCATAACTCTTTTTAGCCAAATGGTAGTAACACGAAACATGTCTGTATTCTAGAATTTAAAGTAAGGGCAAACATAATTGTTGAGAGATTACTACAATAAATGTTCAAGAGTTGTGACTTGCCTCTTCAGATGGCAGTTCCACCCAATGTTAAGGAAACCGGATCGGACCGGCCGATTTGACCGAGAACCAATCATGAAGTCAATACCCATCGTCGATCGATGAGAATGGTCAAAATCGGATGTTGACCCGGTTTGGCTGGAAAAACCGGCCGGTTAGATCCGATTTTTGTGAGTACACTTTTTTTTTTTAAATGTGGGCGTGAGATTTAAACCATAGTCTTTTAAGTAGAAATGATGAGTGATTACCATCCCTACTAATATCACAATTTGATTAAAACATGAATTCATAATTGATAATAATAAATATTATGATAGCTAATAAACACTAAAAAATAACATCTTATCATAAATTAAGTAAATTATACATTGGATCTCAATTATTTGATTAATAAAAACTTCAAATCATTATATAATTTGAAACTTCTTAAAAGAGATTCAATAATTATATTTTTTACAATCTAGATTATGATATTGACCTCTCTATATTACCGGTTTGATCAAGCTCAATCAAAAAATCGTCTGGTCCAGCTTAACTATATTTATTTATTTAATTAATAATTAAAAACGGTCCAACCCGATTTTGAAAACGGTCAAACCCCGGTCGAATAATAGAACTCTAAGTCTCTATCCTCACCGGTTCAATCTCCGGTCCGGTTTTAAAAATCTTTACACCACGTCAAGAAAGCTATAAGAAACACTGATCTAGTCATAAGAAGTTTGAGTCCTGGATCATAAGATGTGTTGAGGGGGAAGAAAGTGTTGACATAATTCATGGTGGCACGACAAAAACTCTAGAGGCAAGACAAGGTAAGAAAAGCGGACATACAAAGATGACGAGAAGAGAAATTTGATTAGTAACTCAAGGTCTAACTGGTTGAACTGCATGTAGTGGTACTAAATATGGAATCTTGATTTGTTTTCATTTGATTTCATCTTGCTAATTAAAAAGAAATATGGGCGCTCGATTTTTCAAAACAAAGCTAGTTAATTGAAGAATGCTATAAGTAAGATTAGCTTACGGATTGGTTCTATGTATGAATTGGAAATGAAGAAGGGAGTTGTTATGATTGAGTTAGTTATTTAAGAGAAATGTTAGAAATGAAGATGCGGGTTTTGGTGATGGGAAGTTGGTTTTGCGTAAGAAATAGAAAGAAGCATGACATGGAGTTTTTTTTTCCAATCAAAGACCTTAGATGCAAAGCGATTAACTTTCATTCATAATAAATTTATTTTCAGAAACACTAAGTATATCATAACGTGATTAGTAGATCGACAATGGATCAGAAATAGGAAAATTATACGCACCTAAAGGCATCTCGTACCCAATACCAGCAAGATAATCAGTTGTATGGTTACACTCTCTATAAACATGATGGAGCTCAATATCCCAAGGTTGCTTCAACAAATAATGAATCTCGTTCCCAACAACAAAGTGCGCTCGTGAACTCCCTCCTCTGTACGACAAATCAAACCAATAGCACAACGGAAATCCAACTACAAATGTACTCTCCAATAACCGTTTTCCCAAGCTATTTTGCAGCAGTCACAACCACCTTAACTTAATTTTGGTGATCAAACACACCCCTGTACATGCTATAAGCCGTGAGAACAAAGTGTTATCATGAATAAAGCCTTACTTAACCCGTCTCTAGATTAATTAACAGAATCATTCGAGTTAAAGAACACCCACTCAGAAAAAGTTGGTTTCTAAGAGATGCTCGGCTCCATACGCATAGGGCGACTTAGCTTAGAAGCCAGATCTTAGATATGAACGTCTTAAATCATAAGAAACCATCCACATATCTATTCTGACCATCGGTCAGGAGAGGTGCTTAGTTACTGATAAAAAGCTTCATTTTTTATTCTCCAAAGTAACTAGCAGGCAATCCCAAAAGAAAGTCAGGTGTTCGCAAACTCAAGGTGGTATGTTATCCATGGTTGGATTGGTGTCTCAAAGAAAAAAGGATCTTCAAAAGGCAAGGCAAGTCGCTCCTAGGCGGTAATCACAAATAGATAGTCTCGGAACACATGCATGATTTTCTCATCCTCTGTAAGGTGGCACCACAATCTCTCCATGTTGGCGAATAGCCGTTGATGTCCCACCAATCATAGAAACATACGAACTCATTACGGGCCTTCCCAGTGCCACACTGTCTTCCACCACATAGCAGAAGGGTGATCAGGTCGATCAAGTGAGAGAGATCCCCATTTTATTTTTTGGGTTCTTCTTTTGAAAATCCTTATGACTATTCTGACTTTGTCCTTGTGTTCTTATCTGATCTCTTTTACTTATGTAACATCCCTGCATTTTTCAAAAAGATAAGTTTGTTTTGGGTCTAGAACCTTACAAATTGACGTTTTGGGTGCATCATGGTAACTTTCAAGGACCTGTTGACAGTGCTTCCACCGCGAGCACGTTTAACTTTGAAGTTCTTTCAAAGAAGTCTTCTAGTATCCAGTAGGTCAAATAGTGTAATATCTTAGAAAAATTCTACATCGACAAAGCGGGAGAGAGATCTATGAGCGATAAGAAATAATCTGACCTTAACTAATAAGACGTGTTTTTTGGGTGAAAGGGAGGAGTTCTTGTAAGAACTCCGAAGTTAAACGTACTCGGGTGGGAGCACTACATTTGGGTTACCTCCTGGGAATTCACTATTATATATCTGAAAGAAAATTCGTGAGTGTCTAGACCCAAAACGGACAATATATTGTCGAAAAGGTCGGTACGTTACAAGTGGTATTAGGGCCTCTCCACGTCCCTCTTGAACGATGGTGAGACAAAGCTCAACGACGACGTTGCGTCCCAAGGGATGGATGTAATGTATAACCTTAGGCAAAGCCCATAACGACAAAGCACGAGAGTGATTCATGGACTGTATGGAACAATCCGACTGTAACTAACAAGACGCATTTTTTGGGTGAAATGGAGGAGTTCTTGTAAGAACTTTGAAATTAAACAAATTCTAAGAAGCCGTTGATTCTCATTAGCATGAATTGGGAAAATAATTTACTTACGTGTCACCCGTAACTTAACATGTATTGTATAATATGATATGACATAATTGACACGATATATATCAAAATGATGTCATAATACAATTTGATAATTCATTAAAAAAACCATTCCAGATAAACAAAAACAAGAAAATCTGAAATCTCTATCTTGCCTCTTTTCTTACATCACCTCTTAAATCAAAATCCAACGAATTATAACCCCAATACTCTTGATTGAGGGGATTATATTGGAGCTCTCATTATCTGTACACACTGTCCACTTGTGTTCCAATTAATGATATGAGTACATATAAAAATGTTGGAGTTGACTGTAAAGAATGAAAACATGGAGTCAACTCAACTTAACGAAAGCCAAAAAGAGAGACAACAACTTATTGTTATGACATTTAATTTGCAAGCTAAGTTAACCGATTTTAGTAAATAATGATTAATAATAGTAATCAATCAAATCTTAGTTTCTATAAAAACTAATAACAATAATAAGATGGAACATCCCATTCCCCCCTTTCTCTCAACTCTCCTCTTCATTTTTAGTTCTTAAATTAATTAATAACGCCATTGCATTTTTGCACTGCTTCTATCTCATCCTTCCTGCACTTCAGATCCTCGTTCCCAACCTTTTTTTTCACTCTTCATTTGTCTATTTCTCTAAAATTGAGTCAACATAAACTATCATCAATATGCTTTAGAGAAAACATGAAATGTATTCATCCAAAAATAAAACATGAAATGTAATGTGAAATTATCGTACTAGACCTATCGATCAATATACGATAGAAAATAAATAAATATTATATTAGGTGTTTGTTTGTGGGATAAACTGGATTTAAACCTGATATCTGCAATTCGCAAACACACAATTTTCTTATTACATCAATTTTATTTTAACTTAGAGAATTGAATTTGTCTCTTAAAATATTATTAGTAACTAAAATTGTATTTGTGTACAATTTTTCAAATGATGCTTTTTTAGAATTGGACTTCTCGATTAATACAAGACAGAAAAATGTCCATATTTTTTTATAAATAAAAATATATATTACATAAGTGTTTATTTATAGGGTGTGATTAAAATTGAATCAAATACTTTTAAATTACAGATACATATATATTAGTAACTATGCTATTCCATCTGAACATCCAAATAATTATTTAAGGAGAAGGCAATTGAGAATTTTGTTTACAAAATGCAATTGAGAAATTATTAACTCCACATTATCATATAAGTAGAAGCGTATAAGATGTCTAAATTAAAAATGTAGTCATCACCAACGAGGTTAACATGAATCATGAGTTCTTACAATTACAAAAGATATTAATCCTTTCTCTTAAAAAACAGACATTTCAACTATTATTCATCCAACAAAGCAAAAATAACAAGAAAAAAAAAAACAAATCGAAATAAATCTGAAAACTAAAAAAAACAACAAAAAACTAATAATAAAAAATTAAGCGAATCTGAAACTAAAAAAACTAGCAAACTTGAATGTAAGCATACTTTTATTAGAACCATCAAGGGAAGTTAAGACCTTTGTTATTTAGCTCGAGTGGGTCATTGGTACGGACCGGTCGCCCTAGGCTGAACGGCTGTTGGCAAAGGAGCTGATCCTTGGCCGTGCTTTTTAGGGTCTGTGATGGTGTTGCTGACGTGACGGGACTGTGGTGACGGTGGGCCGGTTAGAGACGAGAGGGAGCGATGGCAGTCTGATGAGAGGTGGTCGTGATGGAGGTGCGACATCGATACTGGCGGTAGTGGCAATCTTTATCGAACCCGAAAGTAGTAACTCAAAACCAGCGAGAGAAATCGCTCAGATGAGCGGCAACCACTCGCTCATATGAGCGGCGACAATGAATCAATGCGACGGTATCCGACGGCGGCAATGGTGCAGGGTTTTCGGTTCAATTGTTTATAATACTAGGATAATAATAATAATAATAATAATAATAATAATAATAATAATAATAATAATAATAATAATAATGATAATGATAATAATAATAATAATAATAATAATAATAAAAGAAGAAGAACTAAGCCGACTTAATCGTACGCAATTTTTGTAACAGTTTCCAAAGAGACAAAGAACCAAATTGAGGACTATTATAATAACTTGAGTTGTATGTTGGTTGGTTGAATATATTATGTTTAAATTCAATTATACTTTACATATTGACATTTATACTATTTTGTCCTTTTATTTTGTTATGGTAAAAGAGGTTTAGTTTGAGGAAAATAATTACTAAAAGGTGGATTTTTTTTTATTGTTTTCATCCGTTGTTAGGGGGTTATTCTCTACATTCAAGTAGGGTTTTGTTTTATTGGTAAGATTTTTTAGCTTCTTCTTTCATGATGTCAGTTTTGATTTCCTGACGAGATCCTTCACGATCCAGCCAATGGAACGTAAGGAAGTCCACAATCAGAAATTGTTGAATTCAACAAACAATGGAAGCCATGCTCTAACATCCATGGTACAAGCGGGTCAGCTTGAGACGACCCGCCTAACTATATGAGGAATTTCGGATCAATAAAGTCTCCGGTGACTGCCATCGCAAAGATTAAGAAGCCGACTACTCCTTTGTTGCTTAGTTGTTTTTATTTCTCTGCTATTTTCATTATAGTGGTGATTTATTTTCATGTTTTGCTTCTGTCGTTTGCATTATATTATGTTATGTTATGCAGTCGGGAATAGTGCTAGTAGAGTGTCGTTTTTTGCTTTCGTCGAGTCTAAACCAGATCTTAGTTGAGGAAATTGAAGATGTAAAGTAAAATATCTATAATAGTTACTTAATTTTCCGGACAACCTATTTTAAGAAGCACTTTTCAATAACATTATTGTACTCACTTATATCATTACCAATTTATTTGATTTGTAAAAACATTAAACGTGGACTATTATGTATTTTTTAGAATTATGTGACAAATGATATGACGTTGATGTTTCTCTATCCAATATTTCCTTTTTACAATTATGCTGTTTGTTTTTATTAGAATACGACATGTATGTATCATAATTAATTAATCAGTTGTATTTGATTTTTTGAATACATAGAATGTAGTAATGAGGATGTTCTCATGTCGTTATCCTCGCCCCTCCCTTTTCATATTATATACGGTGACAAACAAAGTTATTATAATAAGGAGATGATGTATCTTCATATCTTACGGTAGGGAAAAAGACACTCGGTCCAATGGAGACATTGAGCTTTGAGTCGTCTGAGAGATTGAGTTAGATTGTGAATGTTTCATCTGTAACTATGATAGTTAATTTGCTGCCTTTTGATCATAGTATTGGAGCTAGGTGGTATGGCCTCCTCCTGATCATTTATGCGATTTGGACCGTCAAATTAGCGAGACGCTCCAGTACTAAAATGTATAGCATCATGTATGTATGCCCTAAGTGAATGACCTAGCTACGTACGATGACCTAGCTACGTACGATGACCTAGCTAGGGCGACCGTCCTCCTCAACTAGACCGCCCTACCGTTAAGCTGCGCGTTTGAGTATTCATAGTTAGCTATTAGTAGCACTGCACGTAGAGTACTCGGATATCAAATATGAATCGCCAATTGGAACAAAAGCACAAGTGGCGCAAAAAGCGCAAAGGGCGCATGTTACTTCCTTTGGTTAATACTCAAAAGCCAAAGCCAGTCTTTTAAACTAACTAAAAGCAAAAAAACAAAAACAAAGAGATCATTAAACAAGGAGTACGTTGTTAATCCCATCTCTTAAAAAAATTCCATTTTTTGGGGTTTAATTTTGCATTGATTTAGAGTTTGATGATTCATTAATTCTTGTGTTAATTTGGGCCCAATATTTTGAGGTTCTTACTTCTAATAAATATTATTATAAATCTTTCTCAACAACTCGAATTATTAGCATGCAACGGTTCATTATATAATATTAAAGTTTTGAAAAGAGACCGAGAGGTCTCTGTGGTGAATTCTGATAGCCCCCATTCGTTGCACATAAATTACTGCATGAAACTGTGCAAACCTCAACTTTAAAGAGCTTCTTGAGGGGTTATGTTGATGAATATTATATGAAAAAAACTTCAATACTCCCGACTTATTGAATACTCTCACTATTAAAAATTGATCTGGATCGCCCATTGACGAAATTAAATCTCATTCGTCCTTTTTATTTTATTTTTCATTTTTCTCATCTTTGGTCTTCTTAATCCTCTCCTTGATTTCACGAATAGCAGCTTCACGAGTAGCATCTCGGACTTCAGCCTTTTCGGCCCTCCTCTTCTGCATCACCTCCAAAGAAGCACTGACGATGGACCTCGAGTAAGGCTTCTTGTTGGTCCTTCTCTTCTTCTTCACAGCCTCAGCAGCAATGCCCGTCTTGTGCTGCTTCCTGAAGACGGCGGTCGAGGTGAGCTTGGAAGGCTTCAATCGGTTTTGGAGTTGGCAAAGTGGAAAATTTGAGAATTAGATTAGATGAACATGATTCCCCTGCCAGAATAAACCTTATGAAACGACATAGCTCAATCTTCAAAATCATGGTGATTAGATGTTGGCATCGCCGGCGTTGCTGTGATGATCCTCCTCTTCTCAAATTGAATTATATATGAATCCGTATATTAATTGGAATTAAGTCGAGTGACCTTTAAAGAACTTTGTTTAAAAAAATAAATTAAATATAATAAACGATTAAAATTTAATCTCATCAATTAACGGCAAAGATCAATTTCTAATAATTGGAATATTCAATAAACTAGAAATACCAAAAATTTTATCATATTATATATAAAATTATGGAAACCATTTCCCAACCATTCGAATTATTATAATACCACGTTTGATGATATATCTATTGTTGGCCTTGTCCACCTTTCCACTTCATTCATTCCTTTCATCCTTAAGAAAAGAATGTCACCCTTTTTGATAGGGCAAGAGAGGCTCGACAGCTATGTATTCATGAATCTCTGCTTTCCACTTTATTATTATTATTATTATTATTATTATTATTAATTACTATTGGCTGATTGATATATAGATATCTTGTTCGTTGGGGTTCCTTGGAAGTGAAGACTTGGCCATTTAAAAAAAAATCACATTTCCCACACTTGCATTAAGAGTCTACAACACCATATATTAATTCTAGGGTTATAAGTACTAATGATGTGATTGGGTGACCTACAATACAACTTACCCTCTCGACGTTTGCTTGCCTTGAAGATTGGAGCAATTAACCACTCCCTATCCTTATCATTATAATAACTACACATTTCAAGCACATCCATCATCTTCATCATCATATATTTACACATTTTCAGTACTCAAAATTTCAAGATGGTAATCAAATACTTGGTCCTCTAATTACAATGCTTGTAGATGTATGAAGAGATTCATAGTCTAGTACAACATATACTTTATGTTCTATGTGGTATAATCAAAGTTGCAATCAATATTTTATGATTATGGATAAGATAACAGAGCAATAACAACTTAAGTATCGCGTTAAAAAAAAAAACTCAAATATCACTTCGGTAAATAATGGAGCCAAATTTGTTTACGTAAAAAAGTCCAACATGCACAATAACACCTTTCAAAACAAATCCAAAACAAATTTATCCGTTTTTAACTCAAAGAGGATAATATAGAACTAGTATAAGACTGTAGGTAATCGATGAGCCGGTTGAGTCTATTGGCGGAGCCAAATGTAGGAGATGAGGTTCGACGGAACCCTTTGAAAAATGTAAACAAAAAAATTTAATTATATGCAAAATTGAACTGGTTAGCTTATAATTATAGAAACAAATTTATAATCCGTACCCTTGATGAATCTATTTTCTGAAGAACACATTTTCCGATTTATTGAGACAAGATTTGGCACATAACTAATAACAGCCCGGCAAGCAACTTAACACATTTGACAGAGTCAAAAGATTTGGCCCTTTGGCAGTAAATAAGAAAGCTGGAAAAAGGGAAAAGCCACCAAGAAAACAAAGTAAAAGATATATTCATCCAGGAATAAACTAAAGACCAATGTACAAGTAATTAATGAATGGCATGAACATTCCAGCAGTGAGTGACAATGCAGAATCTCCATCCAGGATGATTACGTAATTCTAACTTTCCTAATGACAGTGCCATCAATCATTTCATTAATTAAAAAGGGTGAATAGAAGGGTAATAATGTCAGTCAGTGGGTTGAAAGAAAAGAGGTGTTAACAGAATTAGTAAAAAACACAAGCTACTGTCAGTGATTTAAAGTTGATTGGTGCAGCAAAATGTGTTGACAATGATAATAAAAATGGACATACAGATGAACAAACTTGCATCCCTAGTCGGTAGCTTGATAGACAAGTAATGATTTAGGCAAATTAAGTAGTTGGGTTAATTTCATTTTATTTTAGTTTATTTGAAGTAAGTAGGGGTTGTTTGGAAGAAAGCATCAACAGTTAGGTTAAGCTTCCTTCTTCTGTTAGGCTAATCTATATATTACTACTTGTCTGTCACTCACTTTCATATGACAGCAATACCATGCCTACTTTTGAGTGTTAACAATTTGCTTAAGTGACCAACATTAACAACAAACTATATATATATATATGTTAATTAATTAATTAGTTGTTGGGGATGATGTTGGAAGTCATGCTTATACTGTACATAATCTCATATTTAATTTCTTTGACATTTGCAAAATTTTGTCTTCCGAATGAACCAAGTAATGTCGTCATGTGGGTAAAAGTAATTGACTAGATGCCAAAACTGAAGACAGAACTCAGCTTTGGAATGACCAAACCATGCCACCACCCAAGGCCTATTCATACTCATATCATTCACTCAGAACTGACTCAGTAAGAATGTGTAAACAGTTCTGGGAAATTTGAAGGACATCAGAGATGTGAGATATCATCTCGATCTTGATGTTACTGCTAAAGTCCAGAGAGGTATATATCTAATATGAAGCTCCCCTTTGGGGCTCCAATCCAGATGAATAGTAATAATAATAATAATAGTAATAATAATAATAATAATAATAATAATAATAATGGTGATGTGCTTTGACTGATAGATAGATACTTGTAAGCCAAAATAGAAACAACAGCTCAGGTATACATGAAAAGCAAGCAGCAACTGTCACGGAACCTGAATATTGTTTCTGGGTGTTTACTCTGAATCTCAAATGTTAATGCTTGTGTTGGTCGCATATTAAAGTGCTTGCTGCTCCCACATACATAATAACTTACCAAGATATACATGTCTATAATGGGGCTGCTGCAAGGACAGACAATTTATAGCAAAAGACGAATAGTGAAAAGTAATCAGTCAACACCTGAAGAGCGCAGGAGGAGACAGACACGCTCAATGATGGAGAACAACCTGTAAAGATCATAAAAGAAACAAAGCCAAACTCAAAGGATATAATAGGGGATATAGGAGGTCCAAAACAAAGCCAAACTTTGAGCAACTCCATTACAGAGAGAGAGAGAGAGAGAGGGTGTGATTAGTATGCATTTCTCTATACAGAAGACGCAAAATGGTGTATTTGTACTATACTCAGACACCTTTGTCCTCCTATATGGTATTGTACAGTATTCAACAATAAGTTACAATTTGAAAACAATACTCCTTTCGTCATCATCCCATTCATTTCCTGCTACCATTAATCAACATCCTCACCGGTCGTCTGCTCTCCTCCCCGACTTTGGTTATCAGCATAAACTTGGCCCTGATGATCTCTCATGTCTCTAAACATTGAAAGAAACGTGTTGAGCCCTTCGTAAGAAGCCCCTCCTAGAATCCACAACAACAATGAACTGAACGAATTCATTGACCCTACATTAGCACCACCAGCTCCACTCTCTGCTTCCCCCACGTTATTGTTGTTGTTTCCCACAGCAGGCTCTGCTGTTCCCGTAGTTGCTACGGCAGGCATTTGCTCGGAACCAGGCCTCACCCCCATTTCGACGTTCAGGGGACCTTGGGGGTTCCTGGTGTTGAATCTTGTAATGTGTAAAGTTGATGCAAATATGGTTGATGAGGTTATGTGGAAGTCGGGATGTTGCTGAAGCTGTGTTCTTCGGTTCTGCATAAACCTCTGCAGGGCCGGTACCTAATTTTGTCATATCAAAACAACAAGATGCCGGTCCGTGAGACAAAGTACTAAAGGACATTTGGACACGTGAACAGGAAAAGAGGAAGTACCCTATTAGAAGAATCTGTAATAGGAACAGACAGCTACATGAGCTGAATAAGTGTTGGCAACGTATCACTAACGGTAAGTAAACACTCTCACCAATTTATACAACTAACCCTCAAGATTCCAATTTAAATGTAAAACTAATGAAAAGGGATCAGTAACAATTACCTCAAAGCGATTCCAAAAATATAGGATCAAGTGCTGCATGAATGCTACAGTTGTAGAGAGAGCTAGATAGGAAAATCCTGTAAGATACAAATTTTGCACTATTAGGTTGTTAGATTGGGAACTAAAAACTAAAAACAACCCAACAAAAATTGAGGTCCCTACCGTATGTATAGGAGAAGAAATAGATGTGGAAGACCAGAAAATATAGCAAAAAGAAGCGAGGGAAGAACTTCATTGATATAGGTGTGCGGACACTGCAAAATATGACGAAACCACGTAACTTGTTAGCAGACATGTAGTAATCACAGCAAAAGAGAAAATTTTCTATGTATGCGCACCACCAGATAGACTAATATACACCACATAAGAAAACTAAGAAGCGTTTTTTTCATTGTTCTTCAATACCTTATCAGTGTGAAGAGTTCACACAACCAAACAAGAATCAAGACCATGAAAGCCAAAAGCTGATCATCATAGAACTCAAACAGGAAAAACAGGATTCCGATCATTATCTGCAAACAAAGGGTAGAAGTAAAACGTATGTTAACAGCTTCATAAAGAAAAATATATAAAGTAGAGAAGTAGTTTAAGATTAGCTGGAGGTGAACAGCCCTCATATAATATCAATAGAACATAGTGAAGATCAAAATTTCATAACCATCAAGTGCGTTCTTACTGGTACAAAGACAAGGGATTCAATCACATGGACAAAGATCAATTGAAATGTTGGCAAGTGATGTCGAGCATGGTGTTGAAGCTGCACTGCATTTTTCCAAAAAGAGAAAATGAAATGAAACCAATCATCAAAACACATGTTTAATCAACTATTAGCAGTAGAAATACATGGATATCAGAAAACTGCAGTACAACGCATCCCTTGGACTCAGAGAGAATAAACCAACCTGTAAACTTCAACATCCGAGTCTGTGTTTCTCTCAGTGTAAATGATACAGACATTGTTGTGGTAAAGAACACAAACAACGACATCATAAGCACACCACATTTGGTTACCAGATAGTCTACAAAGGAAACAAGATAAAGATTACGAATGATTCATTAGTGTGTTTCCTATGATCCAGAAGGCTCCCAACAACGGCAATGTCAAACAGCACTTTTAAAGGCTCCAACAATCATCTAAACGCTTGCAAGATCTGGAGTAATCCCCGGCAAAGCACATGTAATTTCCGAATTTTGAAGTAGAAGAAATGATGACACAATGCCTAGGAGAAACAAGCTAGACTGTAATTGAAGTCTGTCAGAACCACACCTGAAATAAGTGTTATCGGCTCAAAATTTTGCAATTGCATATTCATCGGTCAAAGAAAATTTACGCGGCCTTTATTGCAACATATGATAACACATCCTCAATTAAAAATATACAAACAGTAGCTTCGCATTGAACTCATCTCAATTTAGTACTGTAGTCTAGTACCAACGTTTTCAATTTCCAGTCAACTACTTATCCGAAGTGGACTTTTTTAGTGTTATGCCTGTTTAGGGATTCATTAGAATAGCATGAGTTTCTAAATTCTAAATAGGCACATTCTCGTCCAACAAAATCTAAAGCATTATGGATCAATACCTCCAAACTTTGCAGGTCCTTCAGGTGGTAATTGAGCATAGCTGAGATTGTAAAACTCGTTTGTTTGAAAGTTATAAAGGTAACCTACAATGAAATTAATATCTAATAAGAAAGAGAAAGGAAGCATAATAAAGACCGCCTAACAATTTTGAGACAATACAGAGCATCAAATTTGGACACAGACTGACTAGCAGTCTCGAATGCTTAACTGGAGTAAAGAATGAAAGAATGTAATCCAAGATGCAAACTACACAAATCAGTTTATACCCTTAGATAACATAGCAACATTTCTGACAATGTTCAATAAATGCAGCAAAGCGTCTATTCTGAGTAGAATGGCCAAAGTAAAGACGAACATATTAAATGTGATACACACGCTCTGTTCAGTGTCAGACTACTTAACACCCTGTATGAATAATAAATAAGATGTAGGAAATAGCCATTACCATGCCCGGGAGAGCTGAGTATACTATTCATCAATATGGTATCATAGCCAACCACTCTATTTATCAGGAGTTGTTGCCACCTGGAAAATTACCCTAAATCAGAAAAATATGGATAACCCTAAAAAAACAACACAGTTAACAAGTGTTACTGCATATACTGTATACCTAAATTGAACTTTCTGAACAGATTTTTTGAAGTAAAAATGAAATGACCGGATGTCAGGGACTATTATAACTATAGATATCTGTTAACATATACCATATCAGATGCTGCAAAAAGAAAGTCAATGTCTAGAACCAAAGATAATCAATGCATTGAAATAAAAACAAAGATAATGACCCCCCAAACCCGATACTAGAGGAATACTTGCAGCAGAAAAAGGAAAAAAATGCATGAATGAAGGTACATGGCGCAATGAAAAATTGGAGAAAGGGCATTTGATGATGGGATTGTGGTCAAACCACACAACTGACGCGATAGCAAAAGTAACAAGCAGGGCGAGCCAAGTAAAATAGCCTAATGCCGGAATTACAGTTTGTCAAACCATAGCAGACCCATTTCTTATCAAGACTGAGTTTGTTGAAAAATCATATTGGTAAGATAACAAGGTTACAGAATTTAGAACATGGATCGTCAAGAGTTACATAGAGGCTAAACGGAACAGCAGCCAGTTACATGTTGCAAATAAGTTGATGGTCACTGTATAACTATGATTCATGCATCCGCATAACAATTGGAAGCGGAACTTATAAACACCGTCACATTCCAAGCCACCAACCTGTTACCGAAACAAGGATGCCAAGCCGATATGGTTACATTCACTGTGCATATGTTATGTTGCAATCTGGCCTCTTCAGGAAGCAAGAAATAGCCCTACAAATAACCAAACAATATGGAGTTAGGCGTAAGAAACTAGGAACTTCAAACAGAAACCAGTGCTTTTGCAATAAGCTTTTCAGCATCCACCAAGCTACCATCCAAGGATGCAGGAGCAGAAGGCTCACACAAACAACAAGAAGAATACAACTACATCTACCTTTTCCATGGTGTACAGATAGGCTGGTTCAAAACCTTTGCTTTTCTTTTCAAGCCACTGAACTGAAATACATAGCATGGTAGTATCATGTTAATTTTATTGAAGCTAGCAACGCTCATTTACGAGGAAATCACTCAATCTACTAAAAAGAGATCTTGCATTCTATTCCACGCATCATGACAAGTCATTTCCAAAACATAAGACTGGAAGCAGATTCAATATGCCGTGCAGCATAGAGCAGAGGACAACACAGCCAAAAAAAACTCATATGCTTCTGATGAGTAGATCAGTTTTAACCCAAACAGCATGGAAGGCTTAGAACGATCATCCAGAATCACTGAAAGTAGAGCATTCATATTTGCATTGGTTCCAAAGCTATTACACTGCATTAGTTGTTACTAGTAACCAGCCATAGGTCTCTTTCTGTAGAGAATCCTACAGAATCTCTAATTAGCCTCTTTATTCGTCCCCTATATTAGCTGTATTAGCTATAGTATGTATTATTAGGTAATTACCTCCTAATAGGATTCCTAGAGTAGGTAAGTCTCATATGGAAACTTGTGTATATAAACCCTATTGCCTACGGGCTATCTTAATAACAAGAGTAGATCATTATTCTCTCAAATCTACATGGTATCAGAGCCTCGTTTGTACCCTAAACCCTAAAGTCTTCCGTCGATGCTACCTCCGATCGAAGCCATGACGAATGAAGGAACCGTATCTGTGAGCACAGGAGCTGTCCCTACTGGAAATAACCAGAGCACAGTGGCACCAGTGACGAACACAGACTACTCTGGTTTCCTTACTACGCATAAACTCGACGGAAAGAACTACCTTAAATGGTCCACGACAGTTCAGATGCACATCAAAGGAAGAGGAAAAGGAGGGTACTTGACTGGCGCAACCAAGGCACCAGAAACCACTGATCCTCAATTCGAAACCTAGGATGAGCACGACAACCTAGTAAAAACATGGTTGATCAATTCTATGAAGCCAAACATCGGGGAGAACTACATCCTTCACCCGACTGCCAAGGCTATCTGGTGATGCAGCCAGGAAAACCTACTCTACTATTGATAACTCATCTGCTACGTTCAAAATCGAACATCAGCTCTTCCACCTTCATCAGGGGGAGATGGATGTCACGGAATACTACAATCAGTTGGGACATCATCGGCTTCATCTAGATAACTATGAAGCTCAAGATTGGGAGACAGTATATTGAAAAAAAAAGGACTCTAGCATTCCTCCTGGGATTAAACCAGAACCTTGATGGAATCAAGAGTCGCATTATGACCACCAAGCCCTTCCCTACTCTCGAAGAGGCCTTTGCTGAGATCCTGGCTGAGGAATATTGACGGGATCTCATGGTGACATCAAATAATGCAAACAACACTCCCCCTCCAGCTGAAGGTTCAGCTCTGGCTGCTCGTGGACAATACCACAACAAACAGAGTCAACACCCTAATCAGTCAAGAAGGGATGACGACGAAGATCCATATTGTGATCGTTGCCGTCGTCATGGTCAGACTAGAGCTGAGTGTTGGTACCTAATTGGAGGTCCGCCGGGATGGAAACCAAAGAAACCCCGATAAGAAGAAGAAGGGGAAAGCTCATATAGCAACAACTAATGAGCAACCACAACAACTACTCCAGAAGCCACACCTTTCCCCAAGGAACAGGCTGCGGCAATGGAGAAGTTTTTCAAGCTCATGGTTCAGAATCAGGCAGCATCACAGAATCAATCAGAGAATTTCTCTAGCCCTTTGCTAGTCAAGGTAACCATTCTTATGCCTACTCGGTACAATCTAAACCTTGTGCAAAATGGATAATAGATTCGGGCTGTTCAGATCACATGCCTGGTTCTAAGGAATTGTTAACCGAATTTCAAACCTATCCTAAGAAGGCAGGGTACGTATAGCTGATGGTAGCCTCTCCCCAGTTGAAAGAATAGGCAGAGTTCAGATTAACCAAAACATAGAGCTATTCCCAGTACTCTATGTACCAAAGTTAAACTGCAATCTGCTCTCTATAAGTCAGATCACTAGAGACCTAAAGTGTGCAGCTTCATTCATTTCTAATCGTTGTTCCCTGCAGGAGGAAGGCTCAGAGAGGACGATTGGAACTGCTAGCCTTCATGACGACCTCTTTATCATGGATGGAGCCAGGAGGAAGGACGCGGATGAAAGACTGAGTAGGGCCTTGGCCACTAGTATTATGGATAGAGATGATAGCCAAATTATGTTATGGCACATTCGATTAGGACATCCTAGCTTTGGATATTTACAGAAATTGTTACCTAAGCTATTTCTCAATAAAAACTTGAAGAATTTACAATGTGACGTGTCAATTGCAAAACACACCCGCAATAGCTATTCAGGGCTGCAATACAAGCCAACACAGCCTTTTGCTATCATTCACAGTGACATTTGGGGACCAACGAGAGGGAAAAACATCAACGGGGCCAGATGGTTCATCACATTCATAGATGACCATACTAGGCTCACTTGGACTTTCCTAATGAAAGCAAAATCTGAAACAACAACAGTCTTTCAGGGGTTTTACGATATGATTCTCACTCAGTTTGGCACAAAAATTCAAGTCCTTAAAACTGACAATGCTCATGATTATTTTAACTCAGAACTAGGGAACTATCTCTCTCAACGAGGAGTCATACATTGCAGTTCGTGTGTTGATACCCCTCAGCAGAATGGTATTGCAGAACGCAAGAACAGACACCTCCTTGAAACTGCAAGGGCCCTTATGTTCCTACAGAATCTCTAATTAGCCTCTTTATTCGTCCCCTATATTAGCTGTATTAGCTGTAGTATGTATTATTAGGTAATTACCTCCTAATAGGATTCCTAGAGTAGGTAAGTCTCATATGGAGACTTGTGTATATAAACCCTATTGCCTACAGGCTATCTTAATAACAAGAGTAGATCATTATTCTCTCGAATCTACATTTTCCAAAATACATGCAGCACTATCAGGACCCTTAACAGAATGACACACCTTCCCTATGAAAAAGAAAGCACTCATTGTCTTCTAAGACCTTATTATACTGAACCTGTTGGAAACCATTTTATAATAAAACAATACGAGCCCAGTCATGCTAAGCTTGAAATATAACTAAGAAAGATATGGAGTAGCAATTACCTGCAAATGAGTTAGCCCTGTCCAAGTGAAGTATTCCTAGCCACTTAGGAACATCAAGATTCAAACAAATGCCCGTAATATTCTGCACTAAAAATTTCAAATTCATCGAACATAAACTTAATACAATATTGAGAAAATAAAGCATAATGGAGTAAGTTATGACAAAGAGAAAGATCAAGGGCAAGGAACTGGTTCAAAAGTCCGGATGTCACAGAGGGTTGCACAAACTGCTTCATTAATAGTAAAGAATGCCTCGGTAAATTGGAAACACCAGCTGCCGATGTCAAGCAATAAATAAAAACAATAAGGAAGTTTGTTTTGTAGTGTACTCACCCATAGCTTCTGGATACCATGAGATATTTGCAATACAAATCTCCAAATGAATGATAGACGCCTGTGCCACTTTTTGTTGACATGAGCAATAGCTACCTTTAACGTGTCCTTGACTAACATAGAAAACCTGCTCCGTGTTTCCCTCTCAGTTTTAGTAACGCTATCATCGAACATTGATTTAGAGCTTTCTGTGGAAGAGCTGTCATGCTGTTGTTCAACAAGTTCATTATCAGTCCGCCAAAAATTCAATGTCAATTTCCCGTTCCTGGTACCGAAACCAATCCAGTTCTGCCAAAACTTTGAAGCCAACAGCGCTAAATCATCTGTACCCACATTTGGCCGTTCAAATTGATCTGTTACAACATTCAAATCCGGAACAACTTCGATGCTATATTCTGACTCATTCTGCAACCACAGTCCTGCACTAGTAATCTTCATACAAGAAAAAAAAAGTAGTCAGAAACAAATGGTAGTATTCATTTTATAGGGATAAATGGAAACAACACGAACTGTGTACTGGAGAGGATGGAAGTTATGTGGAAAATAAATCAAGACTTTAAACACAGCCAAGATACTATTAATTAACCAAATACAGCCACGAAGATCCTAAATTCGAAAAAGAACTGCAAAGCTTTCTTATCCCCAATCCTTACTGATTCCACTTACATGATATTTTCAATCGGAGAGCGCCTGTCCTTAACCATAGCATGTCAAATAGTCAGCTAAACCATCTACACAAAGCCTATGAATATGAAAAAACAAATAATGGGTTTTAACGGACTCTGGAAGAAAAGATATCAGTACAAGATACTGAATCAGAAGCACAGAGTTGAAAGCAATTAACTTCACAACCATTATGCTGAGATTCAAAAATTATAATTATTGAAAATAAAGAGAAACCCGCCAGAAGATATCAAGTTGATAAAATTTAGAGAGCCAATCACAATCATTTCAAGTATAATGGAAAGATGAAAACAGATACCTTTATATGAATGAGTTGGGCATCCAGAGCTTCAACAACAGGAAGCTCACTCGAACATCCAGGCTTCACGTGCAAAAATGGACAAATCATAAGTATCAAAATCAGCACAGAGCATATTTAAAAAACGACAGGAGCTATAAGAAAGCATCAATACTGAGATCAAACAACTCGAATAAAAGCGGTTACACGGGCCGCCATAAGTTCACTTCTGATCCCACATGATGCAGCCACTAACAATTAACAGTCGGTCAAGTTCCCAGCAATTAGATGTAAACTAATTCACTATACCTTGTCAAGAACAAAAGAATTGCGTGCCCCCCACCCCGCCCCCCCCCCCCCCCCCCTTCCCTTTCTATACTTGTGGTAGCTATGTTCTCCTCAAAACTTGTACCCATATAACAGCAGATATGTAATAACAATTTCACAGGACACGGGAGATAAAAGTTAAATCTCACTAAATTAAGACCAAAGAAGATGATACACTAGATTAAAGCTTCGTACCTGCTGAACATAATTGGCGTGCATGACCACAAGAATGCTGAAGAGAGTGATGGCAATAAACAAATAGACATACTCCAAAGTTGCCCTCAATTTGGCAGTCAACACCTGCGAAAACCGATCTTGCAATCTTATGAAAGTTTGTTCTGGATCCATCCTCCCTCCCTGCACTCCTCCGTCTTCTTATTCAAACCCAAAAATAAAGGAACCTAGGGCAGAATTATTGACGCCAATCAGCTCAGACAAACGGTCCAGGCCAGCGTCAACCTCCTCCCTCTCCACACAAAGGGACAAGGTAACCGATTCAGGGTTACTTCGCTGCAGCTGGGAGCTCCGATCACTGGAACATGGAGGAACGCAGTCCTCCCCGACTTCTCCCACAGCTGATTGGCGCTGCGTCGCCGTTCGTGGTCCAGTAAAGGGGTAAGTCGCTGCAGGGCGTCGCCGTTCTGTGGCTTAGCCTTCGATTAGCTGCTTGTCGCAGTAGGTCGCCGGTTGTCGGCCAAAGGGAAAGGGAAGTTGAGGTTGATAATTGGTTTTGAATTGGAGGAACTCTGTGTCGTATTATACAAGAGAGGGAAATCGAGGAGACGGATGGAGATGGAACGAGAGAATAAAGCATGGGCCCTTAGAGTTGTGGGCAATGAACGTAGCATGCTGGCCTTTGACATTTGGGTTCCAACCTTTCCACCCGCGGTCTTCCCGATTAACCCCAACCTGTTTGTATTTGGCTCGAAGTGGATGGACCCCGATAGAAGTACTTGAGACATGGCCACAATTAAAGTTTATTGTAACCAAGACATGTCGAATTAAATCGGGAGCATCCTGATAGGGAATCCGGAGCTCAACGACGATTGTAGATGGAGATTCACTAACCAAGATAGTTTCATTGTCAGGACCGCTTACCACGCGTATATGGAACAAGGCACCATCCTTATAAATGGTCATCCAACTTCGACTGATATGAGTGCTCGATGGCGCCATCTATGAAAACTTAGACTACTTCGAATCATCAAAATTTTCCTCTGGAGATGCATCAACAACGCTCTCACCACCAATTAGAATATCTTTAAAAGAAACTGTGCCCTATCTGATGATCCCACGACAAGATGACCTTCCAATGTCTTTTTTGTTGCTCCAAACTGGATGGGTCTAGAGTAACGTGTTTACGAATCAAAGAGCTACCCAGTTTGTCGACTCTATACTTGAATGGATGATGACTTTGTTTGCTCAAGAAGCCACCATAAACCCCCACCAAAGTGGTAGCCACTTAGCTTGTTGTAATATTTGCCGAAGTCGCAATAATCAACTCTTTCATAGGACGGACCCTTCAACCCTTTTCATCAACGAGTTTATCCTCCAAGACATAGTCGATTAGGGCACCATCGCTACCCAAATGGGTGCTCATGCCAACAACTAAAAGTCCCCATCCTACCTCTGGTCACCCGCTAGACCACACCCCACTCGATCACTAATCCCATGGTCGTAATGCACATCATGCAATACAATCTGATGGATCGTATGAACCTGATTCCCAAAAGGCAGCTTGTAACTTCCTGTTTCGCCAATTTCAGGTTGGTCAGTATTTGGTTGTGGGAGACTGAGTCAGCTGGTGTGTTAGTCATTAACCCTCACCCGAGAGTGAATAGACTAGTCCGTCGTGTGTTTAGTACTCGTTTGTTTTACCACAAAGCGGATTTCAGATCTTTGCCTTGAAAGAGTGGACTGAGATAGTAGATAGGTAGTGGATTAGCAAGACCAGAAAGGGCATGATTCGATTAGAGAATAACTACAACGGTGAGCTGGATTTATCGTGTTTTGCATAAATGGTTTAAGTTAGCTATTGTTTGTGAATTTGGATAGTCTAGGAGAATATGATGTCTAAGTAGTTTTCTCCATTGAGTCAAAGCCCTCATTGGTGCAGTCTTTCAACTTGTTTTACTTTCTTGTTATTTACAGTTTTCGTTTCTTAGTTTAATATTCAATGAACATACACCACACCGTTGATAAATTGATTGTCAAATTTCTAACTTTGAGTAAACACGATAAAGAGAACTTAGGGAATTCGACCCTGATTACTTCGGTAATCAGGTTATTTTTTAGACGTGTAAAAACGTTATCAAATTTTTGCGCTGTTGTTGGGGACTCTTTATTTTGTTTGAAACGAGTCAGTTAGTGTTAAGCATTCACTTCCAGTTTAAATTTTTGCTTTCACAGTTAATTTTTACGGTCTTTATTGTTTTTACTCGTGTAGGTGTGCTTTCATTGCATGTCACCGATAGTGACGTGATCTAAGTCACTTCAAGAATCTCATCAAGACTATCGCTCGGATGAAGAAGGAGACTTTATTGAATCTCTATGAGGACTAATAATCAAATGCCTCAGACAACATTGCATTAAAGGCTCAAGTCAAGGCGTTAGAGAAGAAATTAAATGATTTCACTTTAAAAGTTTCTAACCACCCTGCTGCCTCCGTTTATACTTGTGCTTGGTGTGGTGTTTGTGACAATCAAGGAGCATGCAAAAACTTCATCATCAACAACTCCATGACGGCTTGAAGAGGTGGATTTTGTGTGGCAAGGTTTCACCAACAACTCCAGAATGCAATATTTTGTTAGGGGATCCATTTTTAGCTACTGCTGAAGCTGTCATAGATGTTTGTGATGGATGTCTAACTCTATGCAGTTACTTTTTGATTAAAAGATGGGGGAGAAGAGATTCCACCCCATATCTTTGAGAGTAATACACTGAATAAGGCATAGAGGAATTACCCAACCACCAAGAAAGAGCTACTTGTGATTGTTTTCGCATTCGATAAGTTTTGCTCGTACTTAGTGTTTTGTCATACTACTGTTTTCACTAACCACTTTGCTCTTAAACATCTTCAAGCAAAACAAGACGTGAAACCAACGTTGATTCGATGGGTGTTACTCCTTCAAGACTTTGATATCACCACTAAAGATAAGACGGGAGTAGAAAACGTTGCAACTGACCACCTGTAACGCCTTGAATGACCTTCTTCTAGTCAATTCGCTAAAGCAAAGATCAATGAACTCTTTCCAGACAAACAACTACTCTTGGAAGAAGCCGAGGAAATCTCATATTACCACCCAAAGAAACTTCCATGGTTTGCCAAGATAGCCAATTTTCCCGCCTCCGGGACAGCTCAAGAACATTACACCTATTACCAAAAGAGGGAACTGGTCATTGATTCTAAGTACTACATCTTGGATGATCCGTACCGCTATCATTCGGGCTCAAAAAGAGTCATCAGACGATGTGTCACCTTGTACGAATCTCTCAACATCATGCTTTCTTGCCAGATCGGCCCCGCTGGGGGGTATCATAGTGGGAACCGCACAACACACAAGATTCTGGAAGTAGGTTTCTACGGGTGGATAATCTAGAAGGATTGTGGCAACGACGTGAAGCATTGTGATGCTTGCCAACGTTCAGGTAACACTTCCAATAAGAATAAAATGCATATGACTATCTCTATGCCTATTGATGTGTTTAATTTATGGGGTATAGATTTTATGGGGCGTTTCCCACCGTCCCATGGCAACAAGTAAGTTGTTGTGGATAATGTGACAAAGTGGGCGGAAACACAAGCGCTGCCGACTAACGATGCTAGGAAAGTGGGAAAATTCATCCAATGGCTTTTAATGCGTTTCGGCACCCCCACGCTATCATTAGCGATAGTGGTACTCACTTCCAAGGTAAATTTGTTTGAGTTTGCCAGAAATTTGGTGTAACTCATCGGTTCACCAGAGGTTACCACCCACATGCAAGCGGTCAAGCGAAAGTGATGAATCGCGAGCTTAAGAGGATTCTTGAAATGACTGCCAATCATTCTCGTAAGAACTGGTCGATACGGCTTGATGACGTTGTATGGGTTCATTCAACTGCTTTCAAGACTCCTATTAGCACTTTTCCATTTTGACTGGTTTATGGCAAGACTTGTCATTTATCGATTGAGCTTGAGCATAAGCCTTGGTGGGCCATGACGTTACTAAACATGGATGCTAGTGTAGTAGCTTCAGATAGAAAATATAAGCTTCTTGAGCTAGCGGAGTATAGGTTTCATGCATATGAGAGGTTTTGACTTTGCAAGGAGAAGATGAAACACATCCATGATGCCAAGCTCTAAAGTGCCAAACAGTTCAATAAGGGAGAGAAGGTGCTACTCTACAACTCTCGCCTACGACTCTTTCCGGGGAAGTTACAATCAAGATGGTCGGGACCATACGGAGTCACAAAATCTTTCCCCTACGGGACCGTCGAGATAACACATCTGGACCATGAAACATTCAAGGTCAATAGTCACCGTCTCAAGCGGTATCTTAATGCCACGCTTACAGGTGGAGTCGAAGTTTATTACTTTTACAATGCTGAATAAAAGGCCAGGTATCCTCTAGCTCCTTGACGTTAAAGAAAGAGCGCTTCTTGGGAGGCATCCCATGACTAGAGTCAGTTTTTTTATTCATTATTGAGTCTTGGTGCATGTTTATTTGTATTGATTTGATATTCGAGTTCCCTAACGTGGTGTCATGATGGGGAGCCGAACAAATGTTGTTCAGATTTTTAGAAACAAAAAATTGTAGTTCTCTAGTGAAAAGTGTGCCATAAACCGGTCAAATGTCCCTTCTGTGTTTGTTATGTATTGTTTCATTTTGCAGCAAGCGTGGACGCCTTCCTAACGCTCATCCTTTCTTGAGTCTAGCACCACTATCATCACCTCTCGATTCGGACTCCTACTCCTCTTTGGATGAAGCACCCGAGCTCTCTGCCCATGTTCCGCAATAGGCGAATGTACGCGATGTGCACCGATTCTTCACCATCTTGAACATCAAGTTATGGATCTGATATTGGGAGCCAGCACCTGCCGGTTGCACCAACTGTAGCCATTGGTATCACGAGCATCATAGCAAAGAATCCGGTTTGGGGGGGTACAACTTAGCTGAACCTCGTCCATGCATAGCTTACTCTCTTGTGCACGCTCCATACACAACCAAATTTGCTCGCCCTCCAAAATTTTTGGAGTTCATTTCGGTTCAAGAATCACACAGACTACAAGATAAAAAGTGTATCTCATATCGCATTGGTGGGAAGTAGTTTCATGAGACACTGGATGAGTTTCTGATGTCATTGGGATTTTGCATCGACGATAAAAATCTACGGTCCCGGCCTTACTAAGAAGTCAATGACCCCACCACTATCAGTAACGACAGCCAATTAGTATGTAGGAACATCATGTGCACGAAAGACCCTGCGGTTAAATTCAAGACCTCGACCCATATTCCCATTTTTTCATCTACTTTGGTATTTCCTACTGGGATAAGGAGGAGCATGGGTCTCATCATGTGCTTAAGGAATAACTCATCTTCTTCCGCATCATGCAACAAAACCAACCGCTTGATCACCTGGATTGGGTGGTCGCAAAGTTTTTTCACTCTCGCCAAAATGGGAAGATGTCCGCCTTACCCATTGGTCAATTTGTTCGAAGGATTATACATCATAAGAGGTTTGACCACTCTTTGTATGGATTACCAATGCCACAACCGTCAGTGACTGAATTGCTTGGGGCGAACATTCTGAAGTCGATGAACATTAATCTCGACCTCTACATCCTAAACCCAACAACCATCCAGGCTTGGCATCCTCGTTGGGGTGGCCCATCTACACTAAAGGCTCCAAGGCAGGACCATGGCAAATGTTGCGATCATGGAGCTTCTCGGCAAGCAGAGGGAGAGGAGCTGGAAAATCAGAAGATGTCGGAGGCATTGGAGTTACAACAACCTCCTCCGTTTCAGCACCATCCTTGATTTGACCAACCTCCATATGGGGCAAGGGAGTCGATACATTAGTGGCAGACATCTTTCAGGGAGGACAGTTTACCATGACAGCAAGAGGAAGTGACTTGGCAGACTCAATAGGATACCCAGATGGCCGAGATTATGGCAGAGCCGGAGGCAGCGACAAAGGGAGCGACAACATCATGAGGAGTAGATGCGCTATCTTAGGCATTTCTCCTACAACTAGACAGGATCCTACTACCTTACATCCTCCCCTCCTCTAGAGGAATAGTGAGGAACCTAAATGATGGGCCAATTGATGACCACTTCCCGAAAGAGAAGCTCTTCTCCATCATGGTTAAGGAGATCAGAAGACCTTCATTCACGGACATTGCCAATGATATAGCCCCTAAGACTTTCCCAATGGATCTTCCCCAAAAACATATGAGGCGCATCATCAACGACCTCAAGCACTACTTGTGGGATGATCCATGCTTTTTCCTAGTTGGAGACGACAAGGTCATCCATTGATGCGTCTCAATGAATAAAGCTAAAGATATCATAAAGAATTGGCATTCTGGACCGGTTGAGGCCACCATGGAGCAAATCAAACCACTTGCATGGTATTCGACTCTGGTTTCTTTTGGTTTTCCGTTTATAAGGATTACTTTGAGTATGTTAAGTCTTCTGATAAGTGCCAACAAGCGGGAAACATCTCTCGCGTTGATGAGATGCCCCAACATAACTCGGTAACATGTGAGATATTTTTATGTATGGGGAATCGATTTCATGGGGCCATTTTCACCCTCGCAAGGACATAAATACATCCTTGTGGCGGTAGATTACGTGTCCATGTGGGTGGAGGTCATGCCTCTTACCATAGACAATGCCCGCGTCGTTGGCAAGTTTCTTGTTAAGCTCTTCTCCCAGTACGATGCTTCCCGTGCGATCATAAGTGATCTGGACACACACTTCCAATGTCAATTCGATTGGATTTTCCTCAATTCGGTGTCTCCAATCGAATTTCAATGACTTACCACCCGTAAGAGAATGGTCAAGCCGAAGTGACAAACCGAGAGGTCAAACAAATTTTGTCCAAAATGGTCGACAAATCTTGACAGGATTGGTGGAATAAGCTCGACGATGCTCTTTGGGCATACCGAATGGCTTTTAAAAATCATATCGGTATTACACCATATAGGTTGGATTTCGGTAAGGCATGCCACCTATCGGTGGAAATCGAGCACCAGGCGTTTTGGGCTCTCAAGAAACAAAACCTTAATGTGAGTGTGGTAGGTGAAGAAATGAAGTTTCAAATTCATGAGCTAGAGGAGCTACAATACCATGTGTACAATAGCTCAAAGCTCTATAAAGAAAAGACAAAGATGATTCATGATGCTCACCTTCGCACCATCAAGGAGTTCAAGGAAAGCGACCAAGTCTTACTCTATTATTCTCGCCTCAAGCTCTTCCCATAAAGCTCAACACAAGGTGGTCTGGTCGTTTTATGATAGAAAATTGAGGTAAAGCCCTCAACTCATCCTAATCCTTTTTCCGTGAACAAACACCGTCTCAAGAATTGCCTAGTTGGTAACACCATTGGTGCCATCGATGAGGTGGTGTGCGAGCCTCGTTGATGTCTTGCAACACCTTGTTTAGTTTAGGATTAGGACAAGTGGAATAAAACGTGCATGCTTGTGTTTTTGTGTTGTTTTCGTGTAGTGGTCATTGTTTTCATAACTTGAATGTTGCATAGTTGATTTGTTGATGCGTTGCTCATACTTGTTATGCTTATCTTGCTCAATGGACTTAGTACACTTGTGATGATTTCTTGTTGTAATTGATGCTTACTTGTGAACTTAGGATTGCCTTTGGGTAAGATTGCTAGTTAGTTATGTATGTGAATGACTAGTTTCTCCTTTTCATTGTTTTATGCCTCACCTTTTACATCTTGCCCATGCCATTTCTACTTGTGAGGTTTTCTTGCTTATTATTGCCGAAGTAGATTGGATTCTTGTTGAGACGGTTCTTCGGTGGACTTGACCATTTGTGTTTGCTTTTCTCTTTTTGGTTACCATGAGATTTTGTTTATGTTTTGTTGTTTTTCATTTGTTTCGCGGATGTTTGACTTGTGATGTTTATGGACACCTATCTATTATTGTGTACTATTTTATGCGTTTTGTTGCTTGTGGCATTGTTTTTTCGTGATGATTTCATATGCTTGATCCTAGTCCTTCATCTTTTCTTAGCCTAGCTTCACTCTTCACCCCGTTTGGTACTCCTTTTCCCTATTCTCTTTTCACATTGAGGATAATGTGTTGTGCAAGTGTGGGGGGATTGTGTTGATGCGTTTTGGATTTGGAATCCTTCTTAGTGTCTCGTATATGCTTATTGTGACTTGTACTTGCTTTTCAAAACTCCCTCTCAAGCTTAGTTTGTGGATGCCAGTGGATGCTAGGATTTCAATTTGGAACCACCTGCCGTGTTATCTGATGTATGGCACATATTTGTTTCCTTCCACTATTTTGTTCTATGTCACAGTAGAGTTTATGTGTATCCCCCAATGAGTTTTATTAGGTTGTTATGAAGTTAAAAGAGGCTAGAGGAGTCTTAATGGGTTTGTTAGAATAAACATTGGCAAGGGGGTCGGTTGCAACCTAAACACGCAGGGCAACCCTTAAGGTCCGCCGTCTTCTCAAACTTTCTAAGGGTTAGGATGTGGGCCAGAGAATGGTTACTTTTGATTCAAGCCAAGGTAGTGATTACCCCTATTTGGAAAATACCATTATTTCGAAAAAAACAACAAAGTGGGAAAAGGAAGAAAGAAAAGATGAAAAGCAAAGAAAAGTGAAATGAAAGCAAGTTGTATATAGTAGTGGATAGAAGTAGTATAGTCAAGTAAGCAATCAAACTAAGAGGGATGTGTTAGCATTACTTGAGTGCTATGATCATTAAAGAAGAATTTTTGAAGCACCTCCTCCCTGAGGACAGAAGAGTAATCCCGACCAGGACGAGCCCTCGGTCTATTTTTTCCGCTAACAATTCGAAGGCATGAGTGTTAGGGAGGATATGGATACACTTCAGTGGTGTAGGACTCGAGTCATTTGCATCATATGTATGAGTTTTTCTTCTACTAATCTAAGGGATTTGGCATCATGTGCATCATAGTGTTTTTTATTGACTTGCATTGATAGATACTATGGTAGAGTTGAGGTCCTAGATCATTTTCCTATCACCGCGTGTTGGGTTCTTTGTAGAGTCTTGTAGATTTGCTTGAGGACAAGCAATGTTTAAGTGTGGGAGGATTTGATAGCACTTCATATTATATGAGATTCAGCCCTACTTTGACAAGTTTTTTACTCGGTTCAATAGAATCTTGACCTTTGAAATGTGGTTGGTGGATGAAAACGAGGGTTTTGTGTTTTGTTCTCTCGAATGGACCATTTTGATTTGTTCAACTTGTTTTCTCATGTTTTTTTAGATTTCATGTATTCGATGGATAGAGGGCATCGATATAAAGCCAAAGAGACTAATCGAAGGTCAAACAGACAAAAGATGAGCGACTTATGAGCGAAACAAGAAAACATCGATCGGCCTGGAAACAAGGCCACATAGTGTGTGGAGGCTGTGTGATCCTACACCCCTTATGGATGCTCTGGTAGGGGTATAAAACCCCAAATGTGAAGAGAGAGGGGGAAACAACTTTCAATTCCATTCATAACAATACTCTAGTCCATAACTTCACTCTCTCCCACTTACCATTGGAAGCCATTAAAGAGGCTGTGGAGCATTTGAAAAGCAAGGAATTAAGACTTGGAGCACTAGAGGTTGGAGTGAAGATTAGTACATTGACATTCATCACCTTCTTCACACTTACAGAATATTGGTGATTGTAATTCGTTTTCCTAGTTATAGTTTCATGATGATTGGCTAGGCCTTTTGTGTTGTTAGATTAGGGTGTATGTGGATGTTACGATGATCCCCTCATGATGAGATGTTGGACATGTTGGATACTTGTTATGATAGTTATAGTAACAAAATTTTGTCAGGGTATGGAATTCATATCAATATCATATCGTTAAAGGACCCTAGTATCTCTAGCAAGGATTTAGCCCCAAGAAAATCTTATCCATCAATCTTTGTGTCGCGATTTTACTAGCAAATTGGCTAAAAAACCATGTTACGGAGATATTGGAAATTAGTTGGTATATTTTCAAATTGTACTTCTTACGACGTGGATTGTTCTATGCTAGTTATTTCACATCATTCTAAAATGGAACGGCCAAAACGAGTGGACCCCAAGTATGCTATCTCGAAATCCAGTGAACAAAGTCAATCGACCACCTTTGCGACACTTGATTGGTTTTTCGGCCTAATTTAATATCAGGTCCGATGTCAGGCCACATATCAGTCCCAAACTCGGGCCCATTTATGTTATTCTTCAGGGAGCAGCCACTTCCCTTCTGTGTGAGTGTTGAGTGTTGAAATTGGATTGGAAGACAAAGGAGGTGGAAGTCATTTTCATTATAAATGGACACAACCAGGACCACAAAAATGAAGGCGGTGATTTTATGCAAGAAAGAGAACATTTTCGAGAACATTTCACCCCAACCCTCCCCACAAATCCCCAAAAACAATATAGACTTCCTCAATCCATAAAGTCCCAAAATTAAATACTACAAAACATCAAAAGTAAAATTACAAATCTCAGCCTTCTGTTTTCACCCATGAAGGAGTCGCCAAAGAAGGAAGTCTAGACGTCCCATAAGTTAGGAAATGAGAAAATGGTGCGCCACCTAAAAAAACGACAAAGAAAAGCTTCGTATTAAAGGTATATCATTAAATACATCTCTATTCTCGATCATTCACATATCACTCATGCTCATAGCTCACCCATATTGATGTGCTTGTTATGCTATATTGTCTATTTTACTACCATTTACGCACCCTCTAATCTAATATTCACTACAACTATCGACTAAACAACCTACTTAAGCAAATGATGAACTCACAAAGTCACAAGTAAAAATGAAGCTTCTTCACTTAAGAAAGGTTGCTGAAAATATGTTAACAGTGGACTAAAAAGGACCAAATCTCACTCATTTAACAGCATTAGCAGGAAGGACTCAAAAATCACATAAAGACTTGGGCCATGACATCAACATCAAGCAAACATATGAGTTCTTTGTTAAAACATATTGCTGGAATTTTATTAAAAATGTCTAATGATCAAGGTTTTCAAACGAATAAGCTACTTTCATTGTGCCAAAGTTGCTAGGTTAACCCTGTGATTGAAATAAACTGCTTTTCTTTTATTTTATAACATTTTGACAATACAAAAAAAGGGTGATAACAGCTTTTTTTTTCTTCATGCATTCGTTACTTAAAAGGATCAAAATAATTTTCAGTTCTGAGTTTACCTTCATCGAGCTCCATTTTTTCGTCCTCGTTCCTAGGCCTGCTTCAACGAGCAAGTAAGCGACTAATTTCATTACCAGAAATAAGCCTAGAAAATCATTCTCTCTCCTTCTTTTGAAATAAATTAATTAAGAGAACGAAATATAATTTTTTACTTGGTCCCTATCCATTTTTCCATTTTTTTTGTTTTTTCTTCTCCCTCCCCACCAATTCCCCACTCCAAAGAAATAAAAAAAACAAAACACAAAATGTCTGAGAAAGTCATATAAATAAAAGTAAGGAAAATAGAGGTCTAGAGGGGAGGACTCATCGTTTTTTCCTTTTTTTGCTTTCTTTCTTCGTCGCTGTTGTAAGGGGAAGAGGGCGGAGGCCTCAGCGCTTCGTCGCCGTCGCTGTGAGCGAAGGAGGCAGGGAGGAGCGTCTGTAATGCCGCTGCCGCCGCTGTGGGTGAGCAAAGGAGAGGAGGACGAAAAGAAGAGGGAAAAAAAGAAAGAAGAAAAGAGAGAAAATGAAGAAGGAGAAGGAGGCAGAGATAGCAGCGGTCGTGCGGCCGTCGCTATGGGTGAGCAGAGGAGAAGAGGAGGAAAATAAGAGAAAAAAGAGGAAGAAGAAAAGAGAGAAAAAACGAAGGAGAAGGAGGCAGAGAGGGAAAGAAAAGGGAGAAAAGAGAGGAAAAAGAGAGAAAGAAGAAGGGAGAAGCGGTGGTGGTAGCGGCGACGACGCCGCCGCCGTTGGGACAGAAACAGAAGAAGATAAGAGAAGAGACTTAGAGAAAAGTCAGAGGGTTTGAGAGGAGATGGGTAGGAGAGAGATGGATAGGGTTAGAGAGTGGCTGATTTCGTTTTAAGAGGACTAGTGTTAATGTAAAATTACGTGTATGCCCTTTAGTCCCTTTCTTGACAGACAAAAAGTCTAGTGATAGTTTTGGCTTTTAAAGTAGTAAGTCGGGTCCCTAGCGATCGGACTGGGCTATTTAACCGGCAGACCCATCCCCTTCTTCTCTCTCATTCTTACCCGGTTTTCGGTCGGGCCTCTTGCACCCTTGTTCAAATTTCGGTGCAATACTGAAAATTTGGCTTTATTTTGAGACCCAATTAAGTAATAAATTAGCCTACAACAATTAAATGTTTAAGGTAATTAAATTAAACAATGGGGTTAAAGCCAAAACATGTATAATAAGGATGGAGTTAGAAAAATAAATTTTTCTTATTATCTTTTGGAAGGAACTAAAAATTGTAAAACTAAAAAAAGTCAAAATTGTTATGAATATAATTACTATAGTGAATGCACCATTGTGTAACTCCTTATTCCATTGTTTAATGTATTTCATTGTATTTATTTTCCCACCTTTATGTGTAATAATATTAGAGAGTATAGGTTATGATCCATGAGCCTATAAATAAAGCTCTCATTTGTAGCATTCTAGACACCTCAATAAGAATGCTCTTCTCCTCCCATATTCTTGTTCTTCTTTGTTATAGTTTTATAACATGTTATCAGCACGATAACTCTATCATTGAGCAATTTCTTGTAATCATGCAACAAAGGATTACTTTTATTTGTCGGTTGAGCTCGTGCATACGAAACAATACATATGACCATTGAGCTTATACTCATGATGCCCGTTTTTGCAATTTATTTGTTTGATCTCATTATTATTATTTTCCGTTTAATTATGTGGTCTTGGCATTGAAGTTGTCTGTTTTTCCCAACAAATTTATATTTGCTTTTGCATAATACTTGTATTGTTTGGATTTTAACTTCATGAGTATATATATTACGACTTTCATTTATATCTAGATTGAAACTATTTTTTTGTACATCATATTATTTTTTTAAACTATCACTTACGTTATTGTTGACTATGTTATTTTTATCTTTGATATTTTTCATACTTCTTTTCTAAAAGCGGAGCTATAGGTTGTCATCGAAAATGTAGATCAATCCCTTCACGGTTCACTATCTTTTGACTTTTAAATTTCTGTTATTATTTTTATATAGATTGCACGCATTCGTTTATATTATAGTGTGGTTTATCAACTGAATATGCATAGGCGTTTACTCTATTTTTTTACTTCTATTCTTTTATTTTGATTGATTTGTTATAATATCTTATATATATATATATATGATAATGTGACATATTTGTTGCAGAATTTACTCACATAAAAAGTCATGCTATGACCCTGTTATATATTTCATGACATGTATGATATAGAATTTGATTGAGCTTAAGAAAGGCTTTCCACTCAAATCCTAATATGCATACTTTATCATATTAATTCTTTTGGCTGCAAATTGTTCCTTTTATACTTTTAGAGTTTATCCATATTGATGATTATCATTCCATGCAATTGGTAGTTATTGTTTCATATTTACCATTTCCACTCTAAGGTCATGATCTCGATTTTAAGAATAACAGTTGGAAATAATACGTGATATTATTAATTTATTCATCAGCCAATTTATTGTTAGTTTTCTTTTAAAACGGTTATAATTCTTTTACTATTTATAATATGGTTGTAATCCATTATTTTCGTTGCATTCCAATATTTGAGTTTGTAGCCTTTGATGTTTCGGGTAAGAATTACCCTTCATGGGTATTAGAAGCTGAAGTTTGCTTGCGATTTTAAACTACCATCAAAGACGATAATGCAATTTCTGATCGGGACAAAGTCATAGTTATGATCTTTTATTCGCTATTACACCTTAGTGAATGGTTGAAAATGAGTCAAACTCATTTAATGTTTTGAAGCAAAGACATTATTTATCACCACTAGTGTAAAAAAATCTTAAAGTCTGATATGATTGAAGGTGTCGAAAGACAAGTTGTCCAAAGCTATCTAGCTAATATGTCTCCAATGGTGATGACTTGAGAGACACCATACCATGTCCATAATAATAATATATATTTCCACAAAGTCAAGATAACAATGGTCTTGTGGAGGAAAAAGACCTATATTATTTTGGTCACTAGAAATAGATTTGAGAAATATGTTTTTTCTCATGAAAGAGAGCTGTGAAAAATACACATGTGTTGCATTATTCTTGAAAATACAAATAACAACATATGATCATAGTTCCCATAAGGAACATTTTATTCGGATGGACATAACGATCTTGGTTGTACATATATAGATTGTGTATGAATTATGCATTTTATTTACCATTTTGAGTATGCATCATTTTTATGGCAAAACTGAGTATCTCTATGATGAGAATCAACATACTACACTATGATACATATCCATCGGTAGTGCACCAAGATAGATGAAGTAGTACCAAATTCATCTCTATCTCTATAAGAGATATTGTAGTATATTATTCACGAAGGAACAAGATCTTTATTCCATTTTATTGATGATCTAAAGGGATGAGGAACAATAATATGGTCTATAACCATGAAATTATTGAATCAATATTGTTATCCTCTAATTTGTACTACACATATGTCATTATCATTCAGATGCATATAAATGTAAATTATAAGTTTACTCTTCCTGACAATTATTATCTAGCATAACCGATGTGACCATTCCGGTTCAATCATAATGCGAATCAATAAGTACCTATATGGTTAATGTTGTGGACAGAGTTCTCAACTTGGATATTCTAAAGAAATGATTTCTTAAGGTTATAGGGATGTAAGTAGTCCTTGTGACTCCCCTACTTCCTGGGAACAGAAACAATTTTGTGTTATGTCAACAAGCTTTCATTTCTAGGAGAGCATCACCACCTCTCCATTACCCATTATTGAGTGAAATCTCCAACAGATCATAACTAATTTTTGGGTTGCTTATTCTCAAATAGAGTTGATTGTTGGATAGTCATCAACTAAAGTAAGATCATTTCTCTTACACACAAAACTAAGGGTGATATTTATGGATCTATACACCCGACATGTTGACCAATTATCTTAATTGATGCATCAACTAGATGGTTACATATATATAGAAATCAAGAGTTTGTAAGATTACTAGCTCAACTATTTTGGTTATGAGCATATTTCTATGATTATCCAATAACGAAAATGCATCATTGAGAACCAATATATTATTGTGAACATGTCATTTACATGCACAACACAAATTCGCATTACGCCAAGAAATTATCATGAATTCCTCCATTATATTTGGTTTTTGGGTCCAAACCACACATTGCCCATCAATGCATATATGGATATACACATCCGAATTGCTCCACCACATTTTATTATGATGGGTTCTCAACGTAGATTGGGAAACTATTTTGATTACGAGTTCATCGAGGAAAAATATTGCATCGTTGTCAGGAGAATTTGATGAATCGTTGGAGGTCTATATTCAAACTTCCCAACATTAGGGGGAGAAACCAAATGTTAGCGAATAAATTAGATGAATGATTATCATTTTGATACTCCAAAAAAAATGAACTTGAAGTTCAATAGTATAATTCATCACTAAAGTTGACTTCATCAACTACCAGACGCTTTTAACGACCCAAATAGAGTAAAGCTCTCACGTGCCAACTACAACTGCTCCAATGAATATGATATCAATACGGGGTAATCTCTTATTACAAATGTGTCTAAAACATGCATGACGTATGATAAAACACTCGGTTCCAAAGAAACAAATCCTCAAAAGTGGAATAGAGCTATATATCAAGATGGTCAAATTGAGGTTAAGATTATTTAAGCAACGCTACCAAGAGAAATAAATAATATGCTGAAGAAGAGTCTCAGGTACGTGAAATATATGAATATATATCTCAACTATCTATATCTTGGATGGAAAATATTGGAACCCCAATGAAGTCAACGTCGACGAAATTTTTGTGTATAGTGCAACGCTAAATATTATAGTTGAAAATGAGGATCATGAGCCAAAATACATGCAAAGAGAGAAATGATTGGCCAAAAAAATTCAATTTTTGGCAAATTCAAATTCCCAAGATAAATGAAAAGTTTTAAGACATCAAGTCTTTATACATTGAGATGTAAAGTATGAGTATGAGAAGTTATGAAACACCTCATTTTTGAAAGGTTTTGTACAACAAACCTATAATATTTTGATTATGAGAAAATATATTCTCATTTGGTGGATGCAACTATTTTTTATTTGATTAGTCTGGCAATTTGAAAAGGGAAAGAGTTTGCCCCTAATATATGTCATTGCAACCTATATGTATGGTTTGCATAATACGAATACACATGTGTATATGAAATTTCCTCAAGGATTTATTTCGCTATAAGCGAACAATTCATGTTCATGTAAATACTAAATAGTATTCAAAATATATCCAATTGGCGTCATATGGATTGAATTATTGAGAGAAGTGGTCCATTTAGCATATCATACATTTCTTTTCCATGTGAATTTTGAATGATGAAAAATCATCTTTGTCATATTTGATGGTTTTGAAATTCTTGCAAAAATTTCTTACTTTATTTGTATTTAAAAAATATATTTTTTGTTTATAAGACTTTAAATGTCATCATCATCTTTTGTTACATAGATGATATACACTTTCGTGAGACTCCTTAAGAGGTTCTCAAATCAATATACGATTTGATTAGCTAGAGAGTTCGAGATGAAAGATTTGGAAGATTACCACTAACTTGCCAACTGTGCATCTCTCTCGAACATGATTTTCATATATCATCAATGATATACTAATTATATCCAACAAAAAGTTATATGGATATGCCATGGCTATCAGTGCCTAGATGGTAGTAAGATCACTATGTGACTCTATGTCAATTTTAATAAACTTTTATTAAGACACGAGAACTACTCGGTTTTGAAGTGGTAATCTTGGTAATTTTACCACTTGGTGGGGTGGTGAAACCAACTTATAAAGCTACACCACCATTCAAAGACATGATCCTATAAATCATGCATGCTATTTATTTTACATATATCCTTTAGTTGCAAGAAAATGTTGTAACGTAATATGATGATTATGTACTCTTTTTCCTTCACTAGGTTTTTATCCCATAGGGTTTTTCTAGTAAGGTTTTAATGAGACATATTCTCATTTAATGGTCATCCAAGGTAAAGTGTCAGGTGAATTATGGATGACCATCGATCATGTGATGCATACATTTTATGCACAAACTCCAATGAGTTAAAATAGTTATCAACTAAGTGCACCTAAGTGATAACTTGGTTGATTTATTCACCAAATCTCTCTCTGCATCAACTGTTGGGAAGCAAATTTAGAGTGGTGACTGAATGAGAATGCTCTTCTCCTCCCATATTCTTGTTCTTCTTTGTTTTAGTTTTATAACAAAAACTTCTTGATACGCGAATCAAGTTAATTTACTTTACTGATAATGTAAATGTGACGACAACAAAATCATCAAATCACTAAAAAATTTTGTAACGACAGTATACAAATCTGGGTTCATTTCTCGTTCGATAGGGTATCTCTAATTTTTGTCAAGTCAAATCAATTAATAAAAATAATAACCAAAAAAAATGTAGATATATAAAATCAAGTATTCCTTGAATGATAAACTTTAAAAAAGTTATAATGACATTGTACGAATCCTTTATTCGGAGCAGGAGTTTCAGATCTTATAAAAATTATCAACTAATCAACTTTCAACAAATAATTGCCCAAATCACAAACCCTTACTAATTCTTCTAATTTTAAAAGTAACAATATGGTAATAACGAATCAAGAGAGTCGTAAGTAAGTACACCCAAACGTACATCCCCTGTTTCTTGATCAATATATTCTCGAATTGGCATTGTCGGATTTGGAATACCGAAACCCAAAGGTAGTCTTTACAACAAATCTCATCATAAAAAAACATTCAACGCTTTTTCTAAGATAAAAAACAAGCACGGTAACGTAATTTTTACAATAGTAAAAATGACGCGAAATCCTCAACAACTTTTGTAAACGAACTACGTGGACTTTGATTCTAAAAGATTGGATACTTAGGCAGTCATAAGACTCGAATCTAAACCATCAATTATAAATATTCCTCTCACAATATTATTTACCAAAATAAAATGAAATCTCCGCAAGAGTGGAAATTCGTAAAAACATCCAATTAAATAAATTTCATATTTTTTTCTAAAAATTTACATAATCTGATAAATTCAAACTAAACATAATTAAGCCACTAAACAAAGAAAATAAAACATAACTTATAGAATTTTGTAATGCTGATTTAGCGGGCGTTGCACGGGTGCTAATCCTTCCCAGCACGTAACCGCCTCCCGAAATCTAAGATCTCTGTTTTGCTGACTCGATCTAACTCACGGCCATAAGGACCATGGTTATATCGAAAGTGTCCAATCTGCTTCAAATAGATTGGTGGCTACTCCAAACCTAAGAAAAATCAAGCAAAAAACGGACGTCCGTGGGGCGACTAGACGCCGCAGAACGCGGAAGGAAGTTGTCGCGCACCGCAGACGGAAATGTTCACGAAAGATGGCGAATCCACTGGGGACATAGGAACTCTCCAAAGCAGGCTAACTACAAAAATAAAAATCTCAATAAGTTTGGATGTTTAATTTCTTTGGCGTGGCTTTACTTTCCCTATATGCTTAATTTAATTTCCAGTACTCATACATAATACTAATCGAACTACATTTAGATACTATAAAGAAGTCCCCGGCAACGGCGCCAATTTGATGAACGTTTTTATGCGTTCTCAAAACAATCTAGTTATCTGAATTAACCGAGTTGAATCTCCCTAGGGTCTTTTTAAGAATCTTACTCAAAGTTATAATTAGTACTAATCAAAATATCAATGAATGTGGTTTAAATACCACGAGGATCCATCAAACAGTAAAAAAAAGATGAAAATTGCTTTAAAGTAAATGGGGTTCGAGACTGCACGATAAGAGTTTAAACAATCAAAGATGTACTTTTTAGATGTCGAATACCCTTGGGCAATTCTAATTCACAAATGATAGACAAACTCCATGATTTAAACAAAATAGGATAGATGTATTACACTGTCACAATTCTTCTCTAATCAAATCACACCCTTTTGGGTCTCCTAATTTGGTACCTATCTAATATTCTAGGCCGCTCTTTCGAGACAAAGATCTAACGTCTAATCTAGTTAGAATTGCTCACACGACAAACTAGTTCACAAGACGAACTAGTTCATTTGCTCCCGGATGAGGGTTAATGTTTAACCTTGTTATTTGATTTTGGTGTTTTAGATAAGCAAGCTATTTCGAGTCTAAGACAAATCTAACAGAGATTCATTCAAGTTGATCAGGCAAAAACAAATCGAAAACGAAATCAAATATGCAATTAAATCCATCTAACTCGCATAAATCGTCAAACGTATCAAATCATTCGTTCATATGAATTAACCTAGAATTCATCTAATCTAAGAAAAATATGATTAGCTACTCACAATCCTGAGAGACAAATCAAAATCAGAAGAGGAAGACATTGATTCTAGGTTTACAAAAAGAATTATGAAAAACCTAGTTTCCCCGATCTTCTCTAGAACTTGATTCGTCGTCTTGATTACTTTGCCGATCCCGAGCTCCTTGAAATCGCCTTCTTGTTGTTCTTGAATCTCTCAATTTCTATCTAATTTTCGTCCAAAAAATTCTGTCTTCGTAAGTGGGAGGATCGGGCTTTAAATTTTCCAAAAAATCCTTCAATTTCTAGAATGTCAACTTTCCCGCTATGGTTCAATGTCATTATTTCCGCTATGTGCATAGCGGCAAGATCGAGACATCCATAGGGGAAATCTTGGCTTGTTTCCAGAGAGAGTTGTCAAATTTGTCGCTATGTTAGTGTCAATCTTGCCGCTATTGGGCGATCCCCCAGGTTACAGTCAGATTTCATTACAGACATCACGAGCAAGCCTTGAGCTGCTCTCACGATATTTGAGGATGGTTTCACGGTCTAATCCACCATGAGACTACAGGACCACACGGTCATATTCCTAGATACTAGTTAAGTGCTTCATGATCAGGATTAGTTACATAGTGCTTATTGCTGACCCCAGTTTCATTTCTTCATGCATGACCAACCATGGGACTTTAAGAGCCAATGTCGCCTAAGAAGGGAGAGCACGAGCACCGATGCCACCTCCGAGTGACTATGGGAGTCGTAGAGAGATATACCTTGGAGGACCTTAATTATCCCTTTCATTGTTTTCCCAGTTTTAGACATTCTTTCATGTTTTCAGTTGTTTTTACTGACTCAATTACAGTTTTTCCCCCTTGTTTGGGATGTTTTTTAGTGATGTTAGTTGTTGTTTTTGAGCCTTGGATGCCATGTTTAGTTCCACTTTAACTTTTGTTGATGTGTTGAGGATATTTCAGTTCATCTATTGTATGTCAAGTATTATGTTTATGTGTTAAGTAACCTGCAAGCATTGCATGAACCGAACCGCATGGTTCGATCGGGTCGTCTAAGGGCAAGTTTCAGAACGAGTATCCGAGCCTGGTTATTCTCTACTTTATGATCGAGGTTACTAGTATCGAGGCGCCATAATACTCAAAGTGACCAGTGATTTCGAGAGCTCGATACTGAATACCTTCAAAGATATTCTTATATGTTAGGCATCTTTAAGTTTTGTGTTGTTCTTTGCAATATGAAAATGGGGAGTCAACCACGAGCGTGGCGGACAGTATGTAAGGGGCGTGACGTGCAAACTAACATGGGCGTGGCTAGTAATAGGTAACAATCGTGGCTTGACGAGGACTACAGACGTGGTTAGTCAGTAGGTCACGAGCGTAGAGGGTCAGAGATCACAGGGGTGGTCGGGAGTACACCACGGGTGTGGTGATGTAGATCACAGGAATTATAGGATGTTAGCCACGGGCGTGTTGTAGGATACACCACGAGCATTGCAACATGTACACCACGGGTCTGGTTGCGTTTTAAACTGTTTCCAGTGTTCACGATTTTCACAGAAGTCGGAGTTAAACTTTTTGAAAGGGAGGCTGAATGATTCTTTTTGTTTGTAGTGATCCCGATATATCAGTCAAGAGGAATAGAGATCCGCCTATGCAAAGGATGAATTTCAAGGAGATGACTCGTATGGGTGCAATCACCTTCGAGGGGAATATCCAAAGTTACCAGTAGAGTGGCTGAGAGAGTTGTATGTTGCCTACCTTCTAAGAGGTACATCGAAGGAGTAGTGTAATAATCAGTTAGAGGTCGAGGGAGACTTTTTGAGTTAGGATTGGGAAGAGTTCATGATCTTATTCAAGAAGGAGTTCATGCCAGAGTAGTGACAGAAGAACAAGAGAGTTGAATTCATCAATCTCAGGTAGGGTGAGATAAAGGTGGTGGATTACCATATCGCTTTCATCAAGTTTAGTAGGCTGTATAAGGGTCCACCTGAACAAAAGATAGAGGATATGAAGCTGATGTTTCTGGATGGGCTAAGGGCTCATATCAAGATTGGCATCACCAGCAGTTATATGGCGACCTTGGCAGACATCAAGGCAGCACTCCTGAGAGCTGAGCACCTCGAGGGTGTGAGGAAGGGAGAGCGACAGGCTTGGCAGGAGGAAAAGAAGAGGAAGGAAGTACCAGGCGAGTCGTAGTAGATGCAATAGATTTTTGCTCCCCAAAGGAGGAGAGACATGCAACGCAGTACCCCTACATCTCAGACTCACTTCTCTGCTTATGTGACTCTGGCAGTGTAGCAAAAGCAGTCCATTACCGGATAAGACAGTCATGTTTGTCCGGAGTTTCGGATACGACACTTGGGAGCGTGTGTGAAGAAAGCAAGAGTCTGCTTTCAATGTGAGAAGCTATATGACTTTGCTCGGGAGCACACCGGGTTGAGTAAGCCTGCAGCATTAGAGGCGATAGTGCAGTCGAGGAGAGCTCCGCATGGGAGCAAGATCAGAGGTGGAGGCTGTAAGGCTTTGTTGACAAGAGCCAATGCGGTACCCTTGGGACATGGCACACTGCAAGGGAGGAACACAAAGGCATATAGTAGGGTGTATACCACCAGAGCTAAGGCCGAGGCTGCACCAGATACCATCACGGGTACGATTGTCCTTTTTGGCAGATCTTTTCATGCCTTGTTTGATACGAATGTCTCACATTCTTTTATATCCGCTGCTGTCATTTGACTTTTACCAGTATTGCCTATTAGGTTGAGTAGACCTTTTAGGTTGAGTACCCTAGTAGGGAAGACTCTACTGGTATAGTCATGGGTAGAAGGAGCAGTTCTGCTCCTTGAGGATAGGGAGTTCACGATGAACCTCGTCGTTTATCCTTTTGATGAGTTCGATGTGGTTTTGGGGATGGATTGGTTGGAGCATCATGGAGCCTTAGTAAATTGTAAGAAGAAGACGATCAGGTTCTTGATACCCGAGTAGGAGGATGCAGTCATCATAGGGATTCAGCAGCACATGCAACATGGGCGACCTTACATTTCTGCCCTAAAGGTAGAGAAATTGATCAGAGGTGGGTGTGTGGCTTTTCTAGATCATGTCACCCTTGATGCAGAGGGACAGATTGGGGATGTACTAGTAGTTCAGGAGTTTCCAAATTTTTGTCCATAGGACTTACCAGAGGTACTGTTTGAGAGGGAGGTGGATAAAGTTGCTGCCAGGCACCGCACCTATATCTATAACACCCTACTGCATGGTACCAGTAGAGCTGAAGAAGCCCAAAGAAAAAATTTAGGAGTTATTGGATAAGGGCTTCATCCTCTCGAGTGTGTCACTCTAGCGTGTGCCAGTTCTGTTTGTGAAGAATAAGGATGGATCTATACAAATGTGCATAGATTATAGGAGGCTGAATTAGGTGACAGTGAAGAACAGGTACCCTCTTCAGCACATAGATGACCTGTTTGATAAACTTTAGGGAGCATCAGTGTTCTCTTAGATCGATCTAAAGTCGAGGTATCATCAGTTGAAGGTTGAGGAGGAAGCTGTTTCTAAGACGGTGGTCCTAACCATATATGGCCACTATGAGTTTCTAGTGATGCCTTTCGGGTTGACCAATTCCCATGAATCTTTCATGGTGATGATGAACAAGGTATTTTATGGATATTTGGACAAGTTTTTTATAGTATTCATAGATGACAGATGACATCTTCGTCTAATCCAAGACGGAGGAGGAGCATGCAGAGCACTTGACAGCAGTGTTAGCTACTATGAGGAGAGAACGTTGGTATGTCAAGTTCTCTAAGTGCAAGTTCTAACTGAGGGAGGTGTTATTCCTAGGACATTTGATCAGTGGTCGGGGCATTAAGGTAGACCAAAGAAGGTGGAGGCGATCGATTGGTCCCCACCTAGCAGTGTGACTGAGGTGAGAAGTTTCCTAAGCGTGGCAGGGTACTCCATAAAGTTTGTAGAGGGGTTCTCTAAGATAGCAGGACCACTCCACAAGCTGACTAGGAAGGACACGCCTTTTGTTTGGAGTAAGGCCTGTCATGAGAGTTTCGAGGAGATGAAGAGGAGGCTTACCAACGCACCAGGACTCACTTTGCCAGTTATTGGTGGTGAGTATGTAGTTTAAACGGATGCATCATATTCAGGGTTAGGCGGTGTTTTGATGCAGAATGACAGAGTGGTGGCTTATGCATCATGCCAGTTGAAGGTGCATGAATTGAACTTCGTAGTCCACTATTTGGAACTAGCAGTAGTGGTCTTTACATGGAAGCTCTGGAGGCACTACTTGTATGGCGAGACTTTCAGGATCAAGACCGATCACAAGAGTCTAAAGTACTTGATGGAGCAGAAGGAGCTGAACAGTAGGCAGAGGCGCTGGGTAGAGCTGCTTACGGACTATGACTACGTCATAGACTATCACCTAGGAAAGGCCAATGTAGTGGCTGATGCAATAAGCAGGAAGGAGAGATTGACCGAGCCGGTCGAGATGAGGAGCATGGGTACAGAGTTAGAGATAGATCTAGTCAAGGGGTTACTGGCCAGATTATTAGCATGACCCTTGCTGCTGATTGAATTACTGAGGCTCAGGCAACAAACGAGTTGGTAGTGGAGGCTTAGCAGCTGGTGACCGCCGGCAAGGCTACACCATACACTTGGAAGGATGGTGTGATGCTCTTCCGAGCCAGAGTGTATGTACCTTCAGCGTAAAATCTGACAGATGATATTTTGGATGAGGCGCATTCGTCCGCTTATGCCATACACCCAGGTGAGACAAAGATGTACAAATCACTTTGTCCTCCGAAAGAGGTGGTTTAGCATGTGGCTAGTTGCTTAGTGTGCAAGAAGGCGAAGTTTGATCATCAGGCATCGGGAGTGTTACTTTATCCCCTGCCTATACCAGTATGGAAGTTGAGGACATCGCGACAGACTTCATTAGCAGTTTTCCCTTGGTAATTGGGAAGGATGTAGTGTGGGTTATAGTGGGCCGGTTGACCAAGGTGGCACATTTGTTACCCATTCAGTTCCACCCGGATGTGGAGGAGTAGGTAAGTTTGTATGTTGAGCATATTGTGAGGTTGCATGGTGTACCCAGGATGATTGTGTCGGATTGGGACCCCAGTTTCACCTCCCACTTCTGGAAAGGTTTACATGCTGCTATGGGGACAAAGCTGAACTTCTCTACGGCTTACCATCCTTAGACAGATTGTCAGTTTGAGTGGACTATTTTAACCTTGGAGGTATTACTTTGCTCGTACATTCTGGAGGTTGATGAACCTTGGTTGAAGGTTCTGCCAATGGTGGAGTTCACTAATAATAACTTCTACCATCACAACATAGGGGTAGCTCCATTTGAGGCACTGTATGGCAAGAAGTGCAGGACCCCTTCCTTCTGGGATGGGGAGGGAGAGAATTTATTAACTCGACCCCAAATAGTCTAGGAGTCAGCCTCACAAGTCAGAGTGATTCAAGCTCATATGGGAGTAGCTTTGAATCGAAAGATGCGGTATGCTGACGGGAAGGCCAAAGAGGTTAGGGTCAAGGAAGGGATAAGGTCTTCCTTCGAGCATCCCTTTAGAAGGGAGTGATGCGGTTTGGCAGGAAGGGGAAGTTGGGTCCCTGGTTCATTGGTCCTTATGATATCATTCGTAGGATAGGACCAGTGGCTTATGAGCCAGCTTTACTTATAGAGTTGGATCAGATACATAATGTATTCCATGTGAGTGTACTATAGGCCTATATTGGCAAGCCAAACCAGGTTATACAACCATATGAGATTTAGTTGGAGAGAGACTTGACTTTTGTTGAGCAACCAGCTCAGATCGTGGATAGGAAGATCCATACACTGAGGAGCAAGAAGATGCCAATGCATAAGGTGATTTGGCAAAATCAGGACGTCCAGGCTGCGACATGGGACACCGAGACTAGTATGAAAGAATGCTATGCATAGCTCGTGGATAATTACCTAGTAGGTAATTTCTTTTCACCATGTTAAGTTTGTAGGAGGGGAGAGTTGTGACACACCGATTTCGGGTTAATGTCTAATTCGGGGTTTAATTACGATTTCTGTGAGTCTCTGTTAATCGTTGTCAGATGGACCTTCATGAGCATGACGGAAAGTCTGTGACGGGCGTGATCATCAGGTAAATCACGGTTGTGGTTAGTGATAGTCACGTTTGTGGCTGACAGGAGGATCACGACCATGACCATCAGTAGGCCATGTGAGTGGTTTCCATGATACCACGGGCATGGTGGCCAGTAGGCCACGGGCGTGTGGACTACTTATATAAATAGAGTCGTTATTCCAGAATTTAGAATTACAAAAACCTAATTCTTTTGCAATCATTGGTGAGCGGCGACTTGTTCCAAGCAAGGAAGATGAACTTCTTGATCAGTCGGTAATAGAGGCTTAGAGATTGTCGAGGAAGCTTCAGAAGGTAATCTACCTTCTTCCTCCTTTCTTAATCCTTTGTTGTGAATCCTACGTAGGAAAATCCAGTCAGGTTTAGATTTGGGGTTTTGGGATTTCAATCCTATATTTGATCTCTTCAAGTCCTACGGATCAGGCAATCGAGCTATAGAGAGACGGCTTCGGATTAGACTCTACATAGGAAAGCTTTCAGTGGTAGGGGTTAGGATTACTTTTCTCCTTTATGCAAAGAATTATAATTAGTTGTCAAGAATCCTTGCTTGGATTTTCAAGATAGTACAGTAGCATGGATCTAAGGTACAGGTGGTTATGCAGTAGCGTGTGATTTACTTCACAAATAGTTGTTATTTTTTAGCATAAGCTCACAGAGAGGAACTGTGCGTGTGATTCATAATTCATGTTTAGGATAAGAATCATGACTAGATAGATTAGCTCCCATTATACGTCGGTCACCCACCCCATGGATTGTACGATCCCCCAGGTTACAGTCAGATTTCAGACAGAAATGACGAGCAAGCCTTGAGGCTGGTGTCATGGTATTTCAGGGTAGTTTCATGGTCCACTCCACCATGAGACTATCCACTCTTAGCTAGGGTAGGCTAACGTTAGGATGATACCTACAGTATCACTGGGTCATATAGCTAGATACTAGTTCAGTTCTTCATGGTCAGGCTTAGTTCCTCAGTTCTTATCGCTGACCCTAGTCTCGTTTCTTCATGCATGACCAACCTTAGGACTTCAGGAGCCAATGCCGCCTAAGAAGGGACCACGATCAGAGACACCATCTCGGAGTAACCTTGGGAGTCATAGAGAGAGGTACCTTGGAAGACCACAGTTAACCCTTTTATTGTTTTCACAATTTCATATAGTCTTTCATGTTTTTCGGTTGTATTGACAAACTTAATTACAATTGATGTTTCTCCTATTTGGGATATTTTTCAGTGATGTTAGTTGTTTTTTTAGCCTTGGATGCTCTCTTTTGTTTCGCTATTGTTTTTCCTCATATGTTGAGCATATTTCGATTTAGTTATTATGTATATGTGTTAAGTGAACTCGCGAGCATTTGGTCGTCTAGGGGCGGTTTTCATAGTGAATCTCCGCCATGTCCACGACCCATTATATAGCACCCATCTCAAATCTAGCTCATGATAGAAACAAAAAAAATCAGTAGATCCCTGAGCTCCTCAATTCTAATTCCCTTGTACAGCCATTACAAATGATCCATATGGGTCTTGAAGTTTGTGAAAATAACTTATCGATCAGTTACCACCATTCCCGCAACACAGAGCGGGTACTCCTCCCTGCCTCAGCATCCGCAGTCTCTGGTATTTTCGTCCCCACATCATACTCTTCATCATCAAGCATTAAAAGCTCAAGGTCATTCTCTAACTCTGTCATTGTGGGTCTTACGCTTGTTCACGTGTCGATCCTATCCTAAAACCCTGACTCGTTGTTCGCTCCTGCAGGTCTGCAATTTTCACTCACGCAATTTCCTATAATGTCTCAAAATTCTTACTGATGTAGTGAATTCTTTTTGTTAGTAATGTACATGTATCTTTATAGATTTGGTTCATTTTAATTTATTTCCATTTAATGATGTGAATTTTTTTTTCCCAAAAAAAGGTATGCGTGCTTATATTATTAATAATTCATCACAAAACAAACCTTACATCATCAGGAGACACCACTCGTAAAAGAGTGGATGTGAGACCCGGGGAGGGATGAGCAAGCTCATGAGCTACCCTTTTTCTATTCCTGCTAACCCAAAAAATCATGGAAAAATGTATACTACTGAGAATCCATCGACACGCCGTCACCATGGAACCAAAATCTGAAATATCTGGGCTGGTGTTTCGAAACTACACGTTCATACCACATACTCGTCACCCACTCTATTGCCATTAGTAGTGTTGCTCCCTGACTTCCTTAATGTCCACTCATCATCCATGCTTATGCATGCGGTACTACAAGACAAGGCTATGCTGATCACGTACCACCATACCTACACCAAACATGCTCTTACCGTCGGCCATAGAGGCATCGGCGTTGGATTTAACAAAACCATCCGGCGGGACCTATTTGGAACATCCATCAATACGCCGTTAGGTATTTGTCAACTTTACTTTGTTCGCAGCTTTCCATTCTTTGAGCTCCTCAAAGCTACGCCAGACAAGCAATGCCGCGATTGATGATTGTTGCTGGAAAACTCACATATTCCTCTGTCTCTACAAACCCCACACAATGGAAAGTACTTACTCAATCTGAAACTCAATACCGACGTAACTACCGCAAACGACCATTGATTCACGTTCGTCCTGTATCCCGCCAACGTCTCCATCCATTATGGAAGACCCTCAACTGCCCACGCGTCACGCGCCATAGATCAACCTTATATGCGGAACGAACAGAGTAGAAGCCGTACTTGTCGAACCGCCATATTCGAACATCCTCCTCCGATCGCGAGGGCAGCATATTCAAGATTATCTAGATATCATGGCTATCGTGAACGTTTCCGTCTGCGGCGCCAGTGACTTGAATTGTTTGGAGTCGCCTCCAATCGCTTAAAAGTGGATTGGACACTTGGAGCCCGATTCAGGCTTTGGAACCTAACCGGACATAGCCTGTGTTTAGAGATCTGGGTATGGGGGACGGTTACGTGTGGGGAAGTATTAGCCCCCCAACAGCGCCCGGTAAACGAGTCCTACAAAAATCGATAAGGTTGATGTGTTTTATTAAATGCGCTTAATTTTTCATTGTGTGGTTTACCGGTCCTCACTCTTGCGAAGACCAAAGCCGTTAGTTTCGTTATTTACAAAACAGTTAAAAATGAGGAGTCAATAAAACTATTTTAAACTTGGGAATAAGTTATTTTAAAATTGGAAATACGATGATAAATTGGAAATAAAAAGATAAATTGCTTTAAAGTTGAAATAAATTGATAATTTTGTTTTAAGGTGGGGAATAACATGATAAATTATTTTTAAGCTAGAAATTAAATAATAAATTATTTTTAAGTTGGAAATAAAATGATAAATTTTTTTGAAGTTGGAAGAAGTAATAAATTATTTGAAAGTCGGAAGAAAAAAATAATAAATTGTTTTAAAGTTGGAAGAAAATAATAAATTATTTTAAACTTGGAAATAAAGTAATGAATTGTTTTAAAGTTGGAAGAAATAATAAATTATTTTAAAGCCGGAAGAAAATAATAATAAATTTTTTTGAAGATGGAAGAAATAATAAATTTTTTTAAAGTTGGAAATAAAGTGATAAATTGTTTTAGAGTTGGACTCGAGTCTCTTGACGGCCTACGTACCCGGAGTTCGGGGTCAAAGTCCACGTAGTTCGATTTGAAAAAGTTGATTTGAGGTGCAACTGAATAGTTGAGGTTTGTTTGGTAATTTTTGAAAGTCTTTATGAATTTTATATTTTCGAGAATTTCATGTGACTTTAATAGCATAAAGCCCGACATTACTATTCTCATTTTATGTTTATTTAAGAAAGAGCTTTTGTGTTTTATAATTTTATTAATTAAAAAAATTTGTTTGAAGATAGTGGATTCGCATACTTTTCCTGTTAAGAAAAATCACACCATTATTCGGGGTTTTTCGCGGATTTTTGCTCTTGTAAAAAATACGTTACTAGACCAATTATTTTTATGATAGTGATTTTTTATAGGTGGACTCATGCCTTTGTCGGCTGCCTACGTACCCAATATTTTGGGATCAAAGTCCGCGTAGTTCGGATGGCGTTGTCGAGATTTTGTGCGATTATAAAAACTCTACATTACCATGCTCATTTCTTATAATGTTTGAAAAAGCGATTTTTATCGCTATGATGATATGATTTTTTAGTAAAGAGTGTCCCCGAAACTCTACCTCCGAATATGCGATTCATACAATATTTTTAAAATATTTATTAAAAGTTTATTGTTCACATAATACTTTTTTTATATCCTTGGCTTAAAGATAATTTAGTTGGTTCTTATTAATTAATTTCATTTTACAAAAATTAGAGACACATTATCGGACGGGAAATAGACCTATATTCAAATAAGTATGCTAAAAATATTTTTAGTGATTTGCTTTTCTTCATCGTTCTATTAACATCAATAAAGAACATATTAATTCGATTAATTATTAAGAAGATTCGATTTTTTTATGTTTTTGTTTTGCAATTTTAATTTTCCTATATCAAATACAATCAGAGGAATTAATTCTCTAATTGCACTATTATCCTACACATTTTTTACTTAAATCTCTCTCACTCGTTGATTAATTAAGCTAATTAACTCTAATAAAATCTACTTAAACAAAGGGGCTGATCCACCGATTGGTTTGAGGTCCAACTCGAGTTGGGCCCAACCGGAATTTGGACCGAAATGAAAGGGGAGGAACGGCCGAATTTGCTGGGTGAGCGGATCATTTCGATAATCAAAGACCCGCCCGGGACTCGAAAAGATGTAAATACCCCCATATATTTTGTCCGTTAAAAAAAGTGGAGTGAGGGCAGAATCGTAATTTGTAGATGCCGAACTTAAAACTGAAAAAGGACTTATATAAGCAATTTTTCCTCATTTTTCGGTGCTTCTCTCTCTAAACTCTCTGAATTTTCTGAATTCTCTCGCCTCTCTCCTCGCCCAACACTCTCGAATTTTCTCCTTCTCTATTCTCAGATTGGTAAAAGAAAAACGAAATCTAACATTTTCTTCTTTTGAAATCTCTGCCGCTGATTGAGGTTTCTCTCTTATGATCTCTCCATTGTCGATCTGCTCTGGAATCGTGGTGGCCATCATCGATCTTGACTTAATACAACCGTCGCCGGCCTTGCATGTCGTCGACTTCGTCGTCGGAACCTGTCGTAGTCTAAATCTGATGTCGCAAATTTATGGCTTCTATCTTCCAATCTACCCATTGCTGATCTGCCCTAGAATCATTATCGTCCCGTCACTGACCGGAAAACTGCAAAAATAGATAGAGGTTCGTGTCCCACTTGACTTTATCTTCTATTTCATACTTCTTTTTATTCATTCAAATCTAATTTGGACTTTTACTCATCGTGTATTTGGCTGGACGGGATGGGTATCAAGTGGTTTGAATGAGCTTCAATTTAAACCATAAAGTAGAAATTTCCTTCAGGAAAATAATGCATATCTCTGTCTACAAATTGTTTCTTCATATACGCATAAAGTTGATTGCTACTTCTTCTTCTTGTCTGAACTTTGTGCATGAAAAAAAGCAATGTTGAAATTAAGCTTCACTTAAACACAAACGTCTCACCTCTGATTCTATTTGGTGTAGGGATTTGTGTCAGTATAACTTTGATGATTAAAACAGAACAACCAAAAAAGAGTATCTTGCTCGGTAGCTATGTTGGACCAGAAAGAAATAGTATAGCTACAAATCTGATTTATTATGCACACGTAGGTGGTTAGCTTAATGTGAAGCTTTAATTTGTATATGGGTGAAGTAGGAATGGCTAAACACCAGATTTGTTAGCTTAGCTATAGAGAAATAACAATGAAGCATATAAGTGAACATATGATTTTTGTATTGGTGAAAAGATAGAAAGCATACCCGGATATATGCAACACCATAGATATAGTTGATGGTTAGTCAAATATAATTATAATACTTGATAAGCGTTAGTGTAACATATAAAGCAATAGTTAAAACATTAGAGCAAAATGGATAGAAGTCGTAAGCATAAAAGACAGCCAGCCCATTGTGGTGAATGCGAACAGATTCCGAGGCTTATTGTAGAGGGGGATAACTGTAGTAATGGCTGAAGTTTGAAAACCCTTGTATCAAACTTCAAGTATTTCTATTGATTCTGACATATGCAATCATTAACCTCTAGTTGGTGTACTCTATTTTCTTTTTGCGCATTGGTTATTTATTTTGATAAGGGAACTTTATTAAGAGGAAGAAGAAAGCATTTGTGGATAGAGGAGGAAGGAAGCTTTTGGAGATAGAAAAATCAGGAGTAGAAAATCATGATGGGAGTTCTTTGAGATGGATTTTTATTAGTTTTGAGAGGTTTCAGGGAGAGTTGGGGGTTATGGAATGGTGCTTGAAGTTTATGTGAGAAAATTTGTGTGAAAGCTTCTGCCTCCCCCTCCCCTCCCTTTTCCATGTATGGATTTGATGTTTTTGTAGAGAAGCTAAGGCTACCGCCTCCTTTTCTGTTCAATTAAAAGCAAATTTGACAGAAAATAGGAGGTGGCTGCTTCCAGATAACTAACAGTGTTGGGCTTGAGAAGCGGGCTTGAGGAACGGGCCTGATAAACAGGCCTGATATCAAATTGGGTCGAAACATTCATACTGTCGCGAAAGCCTCTTGGCTGGTTTAGCTCGTTCGATTTAGAGATAGTAGATGTGGGCCTGATTCGATTAGGCTATTCTACATTAAACGTTAGAAGCAAAACTTGAAAAACATATCATTAAATTACCAGCATTCCCATAACATAGGGTGTAGCTAGTTTGAACAAATAATTGGGGCTTTTGATCAATTTAAATGAATGCGAGTCAGTATTGCTAGACAAGACTGAGTCGAGTATTAACTCATTGGATAGAAGCGGTAGGCGTCGTTTGGTAACAAGAATTCGATACGAACTCTACAACCCCGGACGAAATTTGGTTACTACAACGGCTGCAAAAAAAACCTAATTAATTCCCCATCCCATATTCGAAGATCCGGAACAAATAAGTCTTGTACAATCAATTCAATTAGTCTCGCATTATTAACTGTCAATTCCATAAGTTCCAGACTGGGCACCGTCTACATTAAACAACTTCCTTCATCGCTTAACCATGGCTCCGTCCAAACATTAATGGTTTTTTGTCCCTCCACTCTCCATCTAAATCTAGCTCTAATCACACTTTGGGTAGCATGTCGGTAACCCAACTTAGCTAATAAAAAATCCCCTCTCGGGAAATATTTAGTCAGGAACACTCGTGTTACCAGAGCATTGGGATTAGTTAAAAGCTTCCACCCCTGGTTATCCAACATTGCAAGATTAAAACAATAGAGATCTCAGAAAACTCCTTACGCATACACGGCTTCTCCCACCGCATCCATCTCATACCCCATCCTCCGTCTTGGCGCAAGCCCCACCAAAAGATGTTCATCATTCTCTCTAACTCCTCCACTAGCGACGACAGGATAAGGAATGCCCCCATATAATACGTGGATATGTTTTGCGCTACAATTTTAATAAGTATCTCACAGCCACTCGTTGCCATAAATCTTTGCTTCCACCCATGCACCTTACTCCACATGCGGTCTTTAAGAAATCGTAAAGTTTCTTTCTTTTTTGGGCCAACCATCAAAGTGAGTCCAAGGTATCTAACTGTATCCAGGTTGTGGTGGACCCCCAATATGCTGGAGACTCCCTCTAGAAGCTTAGCATCTGTGTCACGTGTGAAGAAGATCCCAGACTTGTTGAAGTTCACCAACTATCCTGAGGCGGACGCATATGTCTGAAACAATCACTTCATCGCTTGGGCTTCCTAGATCGCCAGTTTAAAGAAAAAAGTTGTCGTCCACAAACAGTAAATGTGTAACTAGCGGTGCTTGAGACACCTCAATTTCGGGTCAACTATCAGTTCGGGATTTGGTTTGAGTCAGCTGGGTTTTGGTCTAACAAGTGGATGATCGTGGGCGTGACCATGAGTCTTTCATGGATGTGGTTGCCAGACCGACCACGGTCATGACCATCAGTGGGAAACATACGTGATTGTTAGGCAACCACATGCATCGTGGTAAGTCTATTAGGGCGTGGTGGACTTATTATAAAAATCAGAGTCGCAACCTACAACTCAGAATTTTTAAAAACATAAACCTACTGGCGGTGATCCCTTCTTAGGAGGTGAATGAGATCAATCAAAGAGAAAAGATAGAGTTGTTTGGTCCAAGATCATGGATGTAGGATTAGAGACGCTAGGAGTTGCATGGGAAGGTAATCAATCCTCTTTTTCTCTCCTAATGCTACAGTTTGAAACCCACGTAGGAAAACCTAACTGCTGGATTTTTGGAAATTGAATCCTTGATTGGTCGCTCGAGGTTTAACAGGACAAGAGGTTTGAGCTTCAGGAAGGAAGCCATGAGTCAGACTCTACCAGGAAGCTTATCAGATGTGGTCGGGGATTTAAGTTTTCGTTCTGCTTTATAAGCATAGAATTGTAGTAGGATGATTGGGAATCCATTGATGGGATTCCTGTCATTATTGTGTTTATGATGTTGATCGAGGGCTCTCAGGACTATATAGTAGCGTGCGATCTAATGTACAGATGTTGTGATGTGTTTGGAGCGAGGGTTCTCAGGTTGTACAGTAGCTCGTGATCTAATGTATAGGCAGTTATTATAGTTTGAGAATAAGCTCATGGCGTTTGAATTGTGACGTGTGATTCACAGTTCATGATAAGACATGATAGTCCTAGCTATACTAGCTCACGATTTTATGCATCAGTCATCCACCCATGGATTGCGCAATCCCATAGGATTTTAGGTATCAGACAGGACGTGTTGAGTATGCTTTTTGACATTGCTCTCACGAACATTCAAGGTGATTTTGTGGTCTAATCCACCATGAGGCCGTTCACACAGTTATGGGTGGCTGATTCTTGGTCGATGCTTACAGGACCACATGGCCACTATATTAGAGTAGTGACTAGGATGACTTCTAGATTATATCCTCAGTTTCAGTCTCGGTTAAGTTCTAGGCGAGTCTATATAGCCACTTAGGCTTAACACTAACCCCCCTTATATGTTGTTTTTCTTGGTCTATCTTTGTATTTCAGTCATAGGTACTGGAGCTGATGGTGGAGAGAGAATTGATCGAGATTTTGATGTTTGGGTTATCTATTTTTTATGTATTTAAAAACTGGAGTTACATCTCCTCTTTTAATGTGTTGTGTTTAGGGATTCATGATCCTTGTTGGTCAATTTAATTAAGTATTTCTATTTCAACTGTTAATGCTTGTATTTTAATACCTTTTTAGTAGTCACAAGCCGAGGTTGGTTCAGGTTGGAATTGGAATAAGATCTCTCAGTTGAACTAGTAATTTGATCGGGACTCCTAGGGTGGAGTTTCTTAGTGCTCTTCTAGTAACTAGCATCCATTACACTACACCATGCCTCACCTCCCGCTACAATAAAGCCGAGAGGCAACCTGCACACAATAGAAAGAGAAGTGGGGATAATGGGCGGTTGTATTGAGATGATTCGAGACACCGTTCTACATTGGATTAGTTCCCCAAAGAGAAGACAGAAGTTTAATGATATGGTGAGGCATCTACACATTAATTCTTTGCTTGAATTAGTGATTGATTGTAGAACTCGTTGGAATTCTACATATTTCATGCTATCTACTGCTTTGATATACAAGGATGTATTTTTTAGACTTAAACAAAGAGATCCATCATACACGTGTTTTCCAAGTGAAGAAGAATGGAATTTGGCAAGTGAGATATGCCCGAAGTTGAAGAATTTTCATGAGGCGACCAAGGTATTTTCAGGAACAACTTATCCTACTTCTAATGCACTATTTCCCCTTATTTGTGAGGTTAAGATAGATCTCCGTCAATGGTTTTTGACCTCACATGGAACGATTAAGATGATGGCAGAACAGATGTTGATAAAGTTTGATCGTTATTGGGAGGTTATTGAAGGACCCATGGCAATTGCAGTTGTTTTAGATCCTAGGTATAAGCTGAAAATGGTGGAGTGGGCATTTACAATCATTTACGGTGATAGGGCAAGAAGTGAGATGGATAGGATTAAATACTTGATTCATGATCTACTTGATGAGTATAAGAAGATTGAAACAAGTACGGGTATCTCGTCTTATCCTGTTAATTCTCTTGAACAAGGGGGTTCAAGTTTTCTTAATGGATTCGACTCATTTGTTATTAATAATACTATGTCAAATCAAGGTGGTAGAGAAGAGTTGGAGGCATACTTGAAAGAGCCTCTTTTTCCTAGAATTCAAAAGTTTGATATCTTGGCTTGGTGGAAAAATCAAGAAGCTCACTATCCAGCGTTAAGGCTGATTGCAAATGACATTTTGGCTATTCCTGTTTCAACAGTTTTCTCTGAGTCAGCTTTTAGTACAAGTGGCCGGTTGTTAAGAGCAAATCGTAGCAAACTTGACCTGAAAATAGTAGAAGCACTCATGTGTACCCAAAATTGGTTGAGAAATGAAATTCACGGTAATGAACCTCTTGTGATTTGTAATAACTAGAGTTATTTTTTGTAGTCTCTTTTATGTACACTGGATATTTTACAGGTAAAAATGGAGACTCTCCTCAAGAGTCTTGTTTGACTCGAAGCATCTACGAGAGTGATATTTTGGACGGCATGGACGTGATTGAATGAACCATAAGTACTGATGTCGTTTGAATTTATTTGTTTGAATTTTATGTTCTCCAGATTAAATAAACCATAGGTACTGATGGACAGTTCTATCTTCTAATCTCCTGATATTCTTTCCAACAGTCCTCTATTTTCTTCATGCCTATTATGACTCGTAAAGTTGATGTTTTTATGGACTTTTTCTTATTTAAATTCATCCATTTGTCTCTGATGCTTTTGTTTATCTTGTATTGTTGGGCGAATGCATGCTCATTTCTATTGTGTCATGTTTCAGTATAATTTGAATTAGATAGTGTTGCAGAAAGCAAAGTTTTCTCCTGAATTTGTCTTTCTGATTTTTAACTAAAAGCCTTTTCATTTAGCTAGATCGATGGTGGAATGGTGAATTGATGATGTACTGATGTTGATGGAAAGATGGTAGGATAATGAATTGATGATACTAATGCAAAGATGGTGGAATGGTGAACTAATGATGCTGCTCCCAAGAAGAAATACTGGATTTTATTCCGTTTAAGTTTACTAAAAAATGCATGTTTCCCTTGATTTTTTGTTTCATGCATACTCAGGATTTTTCTCAAGATACTGCCACAAACTATAGTGCCACTGTTATGTTGTACTAAGTTTGGATAATAAATAGTAAATATGGATAATCCAAATTCGATTCAAATCCAACCTATATCCGACTATTTTTAATTCATAAATTTATATTCGTATCCAATACATCCATATTCGATCCGATTTATATGGATCGGATTTAAATTAAGATCCAAACTATATGGTTCGGATCGAATATGGACAAAAATATCCACGGATGGATAATTGCCACCTCTACATAGGTCATTTGTTCTACGTGGTGACATTTCTGGATTATGAAGATATGGCCAATGCGCTGTCTAATGGACCTAGAACCACCAGCTGGAAAGTAGCCGCAGGCACTGCTGTTGTACTAATACTAATACTAATACTATCCATTTCAATAAGTATTTGATCTCCTATCGAGCATAGTGAAGTAATAAAAGTTCGAATGAAGATGTACTGCGTTGAATGTTTAAATGGCCATGGGAGATTGAAACTAGTAGATTGCAGTCATAATTTTGTCTAGTTTAAGGTGATTTGCCTGTATATTATCAGAAAGATCCTTCCTTTTACCGTTTTTACGAGCTGTTCCCCATATGATGCCATGCATGCCAAGTGACTTCTATTTCTGTCACTGCAGGCTGATGCTCTTGTTCGGCTTCTCCCACTGATCGGATCTTCAGGCATCAGGTATGCAGAGACTTCAATCTCTTTCTCTGCCATCATTTCAATTTGAGTATGGATAGTTGATGCATCACTTGTAATGGCTATCAATGCAGTACTGGTCCACTGCTAGCAATCACAGGTGTATTTGATCTTCTTAACACAAACCACAATCTCATGGAAGAGATGTTTAAAAGACAATTTGTGGTTAGTCGAAGAATATGATGAATAGTAACATATTCGATGAAAGAGATGTTTAAAAGACAATCTCTAGTTAGTCGAAGAATATAATGAATAGTAACATATTCGACGGCAACATGGCTAAATTTTCGGGTGACGAAGTTGTTAATTACACAAACTTATGAGTTTCAATGGCTTAAATTTGGGAAGGTTAGTTAAAATTCGTAACGTCGCATTTGTATCTGGTGCATGTTTCGACCGAAATATTACCCTTTATTTATATCACTTTAAGCAAGGAAATAAATTCATATTTATATATTATATAAAGTATAAATAAACAAAAAAAACTTAGTGTTGTATATTTGTTTATAGCCTCCTCAATGATTGCCCATTCCAAATCAAATATCCACAACCACTGTATCACACTCCCAACTTCTCGCACTACCAGCGAGTAGCTATCTACCACGAGCCAAAACAAAAGATAATAAAGCAAAATAATCTCAAAAGAAATGGTAGCCGACCACCCAACCGCCGGTGGAGGATGGAAGTCGACAAAGAACTTCGCCGTCCAGGTCCTATTCGGCCAGTGGTTCATGGTCTTCGCTTCCCTTCTCATCATGTCCGTCTCCGGCGCAACCTACATGTTCGGTCTATACTCCCCTGACATCAAGACCTCCTTAGGCTACGACCAAACCACCCTCAACCTCCTCAGCTTCTTCAAGGACTTAGGCGGCAACGTCGGCATAATCTCCGGCCTAATCAACGAAGTCGCCCCTCCCTGGGTCGTCCTCGTCATCGGCGCCGTCATGAATTTCTCCGGGTACTTCATGATCTGGCTTGCGGTCACGTACCGAATCCCCAAACCGAAGCTGTGGCAGATGTGCCTCTACATTTGCGCCGGCGCCAATTCCCAGTCCTTCGCCAACACCGGCGCTCTCGTCACCTGCGTCAAGAACTTCCCCGAATCCAGAGGCTCTGTTTTGGGGCTTCTCAAAGGATTCGTAGGACTCAGCGGCGCAATTCTCACTCAAATTTACCACGCCTTGTACGGAGACCAAAATCCTAAGGCTTTAATCCTTCTAATTGGTTGGCTCCCCACCGCCGTCTCCTTCCTCTTCCTCCGAACCATTCGAATCATCAAAACCGCCGCCAGTTACCAAGCTGATAAACAGCTCGGCGTCTTCTACAGAATGCTCTACATTTCCCTCGCCCTTGCCGGTTCCCTTATGATTCTAATCATCGTTCAGAACCAATTTCGATTCGACAGAGTCGAGTTCATCTCCGGCGCCTCCGCGGTTCTATTACTCCTCTTCCTTCCACTCGCGGTGGTAATTAAGGAGGAATTCGACTTCTGGCGCACTCCCATTGACGAATCGGACCCTCCTCCCGAGGTCACAATCGTCGCCGCCGTAGCAGAAACAGAAACCCCCTCCGCATCTGCTCCACCGTCTCTGAGGTGCACAGAGAACGTGTTCAGCCCGCCGAACAGAGGCGAAGACTACACTATCCTCCAAGCGCTGTTCAGCGTGGACATGGCAATCATATTTGTGGCGACGGCGTGCGGCGTCGGAGGGACGCTGACGGCAATCGACAATTTAGGTCAAATCGGTGACTCGCTCGGGTACCCGAGACAGAGCACCACAACCTTCATCTCCCTCGTAAGCATATGGAACTACCTTGGCAGAGTAGTCTCCGGCTTCGCATCGGAATACCTGCTGAAAAAGTACAAAATCCCCAGGCCTTTGCTCTTCACAATCGTCCTCCTCTCAGCCTGCGTCGGCCATCTGTTGATCGCGTTCGCCGTGCCGAACTCGCTGTACGTGGCCTCCGTAGTGATCGGGTTTTGCTTCGGAGCGCAGTGGCCGTTGGTGTTCGCCATTATATCGGAGATCTTCGGGCTGAAGTACTACTCGACGCTGTACAATCTGGGCGGGTTTGCAAGTCCGGTGGGGTCGTATATTCTGAACGTGAGAGTGGCCGGTTATTTGTACGACAGGGAGGCGAGGAAGCAAATGGCGGGTTCGGGTCGGATGAGGGAAGCGGGTCAGTCCTTGCGTTGCGCTGGGGCCAGCTGTTACAGAATGGCTTTCCTGATAATTACTGCGGTAACTATATTTGGCACGGTTGTTTCGGCGGTTCTGGTGGTTCGGACAAGGAGTTTTTACCGTGGGGATATTTACAAGAAGTTTAGAGACAAGGGAATAGAAGTCGTTGGTGTCAGTGATAATAATGGCCGAAAAGGTGAGTCTTCTTCAAAAGCAGGAAGAGAGTTCTGATTACTGATTAAGTTTAGAGGTTAGAGATATTTCTGATGGTCAAGGCATTATTAAGTGCATGACTGCATGTTCTACTATTTACTCGACGTCAATATATAGTTAATACCACTACGGGGTTTAAAATATGAACGATTTGCATGGTTTTCATTACAATTTCGGAAGTTGAATTGGTTAGTTAAATCAGTAGTATATAGTTTTGTTAGCAGACATGTAAATGATTGAGAACTAGGATGATAATAAAAGATTTTATATGTTTTCCGATTAAAATGATCGATTAGTCTATGAAGATCGAAGAAGATAATTTATAATTATCATTTAGAGAGAACAAAACCAAAAGCATGTACAAGAAGGCCCACACAGCCTAGCTATATATACACACACTAGCATCGCTGCATCGGCCGAGTTACGGTATTGAGGAAAGACAAATTGAATATACCTCTAACTTGGTATAGCTAGATGTACCCGCTAATAAATTGAACCGCTTAAATTGTTATAAATTATAGTTGAATTGTAATTAATCACAACAAAATTAGAGCACGTTCTAATAAATAAATTTTGGTGAATGTTTCAAAGTCTAGCCGGTAGAAACGTCTGTACCGGTATATGACATTAAAAACACTGGGAATTTGTCGATTATGGCATATGCATTAAAGATGACATTTATGTCCTTGAAGTCATATTTTTGTTCGAAAATGCCTTAAGGGCCTTGTTAGAGATGGAGCCGTTGGAGGTCATGGAAAGGATCAGAAGCAGTTGAGATAGAGAAGAGATTGGGGCTGTCAGATTCTTAAATTCATCATTTATGTTTTTACTAGCTTGCTTTTTATGGGTTGTTACTTGTGACTTCACTCGGGTACTAGATATTGACATGCCACTTACGTACATCATGTGGTTTGCATGCATTGATATCATTTACTAGTTTAAGGCATGCAGTACTATATTGGCTTGCCTCAACCGTAACTCTTCCTATACTTCTCCCCTTGTCATCATTTTGTCAATCTCAATCTTGTAAACCATAACACACCATCCACTAAGGCACTCACCATATATGTCGTCGCAATCTATACCGAATGAGTTGAGACACCTCGGGATAATCGATCGATCCCATAATCCGCGGTCGATCTCTACACGTGACAGTTTTGTACTAGTGAAACCTAAAATGAATATTCAGAATAGATAAAAGTACAGGAGGGACAATATAAATTATTTGATATGGAAAAGATAGTTAGGAAATTGGTGACAAAACCCAAAACCAAAACTGCATGCGCAGGTACGAACGGTTTGGTCCATTGCAAAACTTGGCTGTATGTGGTAGTGGTAGTAACAGGAACAGGCAAATTACATTACGTAGCTCTTGTCAAGTTGAACTTCCCCTCCCAACCTTTTCCAACCCAAAATGTTATCAGCTATCCAATCCATAAGTCATTTCTTCTTTTTCCTATTACTTCCAAAATTCAATAAAAAGAGTATAAAGTCATAGGACAAATTACTGTAGCAGTAGCATTGGTATCTTTCATCTAACTCTTGTATTACGCAGATGAACGATTGAGATTTGCATGGAAAATCTGACGGTCAATATTAATTCCAACTAATGCTTGAGATTTATACCGAAGATTTAACGGTCGATAAGTGCAAGTGGGAGCTTATGTTTGTATGTAACCAAAAGTTAAATTATGTAACCAAAAGTTAAATTAATTAATAATTTTTTTTCCTAAATTTCTTATTTAATTAATAATTTTTACCTATGAACTCGTATTTGGATAATTTTTTCTGCCAAAATCTTAGTTTTTTAGAGACGATTAAAATAAACACAATCATAATAGGGTTTCAACGAACTTTTTTCTCCGAGCTCAAACGCGTAAGTTGATTGTTTGAAAGCTAAACTTCATAGGTATCATTAACTTAGAGGTTAATTTAAACGAGCCGGGTAGCGAGCCAACTCGGCTCGTGAGGTCATCAGCTTGGCTGGCGAGCCAACTTATTTGAGACTAAGACTTGAGAGTTCGCTAAAGTTTTGTTGCACTTGCTTTCAGAATTTGTCTCTATTTTCTATTGAGAGAGAGAGCAATCTGTAATCTATATACGATAACCACTTTTGGAAACTTGATTATTTAGTGTTACATTGAACTCGATTATCTAACAATGACCAGGTTCGTTGATCAATACTTCTAACGAATTGTCCGATTATTTAACCAAATTGTATACTATTATATATAACGTTAAAGAAATCAACATATTGTCCTACTTGTATATAAAAAAAACAAGCAAATAGAACACACGGATCGCTACGTCATAATCAGTTCTGAAACGAAGTACGAACAAGCCAACCTAGTTGGTATTAAATCAAATTGCGCTACAACAAATTGCACACCTACGAGCAGCGAAAACTAATATTAATGGTTGCTATATTTAACAGCAGCTACTTTCAAAGAAAAATTTGAGTATGCCAATAAGAGAGTGTCCCAGTGGTAGAACAAGGAGATTGTTGCCGCGGAAATGCGGGTTTGATCCACCGCTCCGCTAAGGATTACTTCTGAGGCATTTGGGCCCTGTTTTGGCCGCGGACACCCGGATTGCCCGTCCTGGAATTTAACCTGCACCTAGCATCATTCAATGTGGTAACTGGCGAGGGTGTTCCCCGTCATCAAAAAAAAATTGAGGAGTATGTGTCCTTGAGACCTCGACTAACTGACGATAAAAGATGAGAAGAGCTCGTGTTTCATACCGCGCACACCTAACAATAACCATTTATGTCGTTGTTAATTTGATAGCAGCCACTACCCTGCGATTAAAACACTCAGTTTAACCGCGATATAAATGACCATAATTAAATGGCGGATGCTAAAACTATATGTTTTTGTATATTTGAGTAATTATGAAACCAAATTGAACACATATATATGATAAGCTTTTCGGTACCTCGGATTTACTGGTACCTCAAGCCACATGGCATATTAAAATTGGCTGGAATTAAATAAACTAAATACATATCCGATTACTTCTTTGAATATTAAAACTGCACAATTCAATCACTAGCGTTTTAATCTGCACCAGCCCTTAACTCTGAAGTTTCAAATTTATTCCTAACAAGGTTGTGAAAGGCGTAAGGCGGTAGTAAGGCGGTGAGGTCCTGCCTTACGCCTTGGCCGATTAGGCGTTGCCTAATCGTGATTAGGCGTTTTATAAAAATGTAATATAGATTTAAGTGCAAAGTTCAAACATAACCTGACAAAGTTTACAGATAACTAATGTTCAAGTTTTAACATAGAAGAATGCACATATAAGATAAACCATAAAGGCATAAGATAAGCCATAAAGGCGATATCAAGCTCATAGCTTGGTAAGTCGTCAATATTCTTCTTCATCCTCGAAAGCGATCGGCTCTATTTCCTCGTTATTTTCTTCTTTTTCGGAATCAAACTCTTCATCATGAAGCTCTCTCACTAGTCTTGCACTCCTACGCGGTTCACGACTCTCACTAGCTCCAATTGCATCATTAATCACACTCCATGGGATGCCGTCGTGTCCTCCGTCGTGTCCTCCATCGTCTTCATCCCTAAACACATGCAATGTATGCATGTCTCCTCCCTCATATATGAATCCTTGAGCTTCAACTGAATCGGAGCTCATGAGAACATCAATATTCTTCTTATCCTTTAGCTTCCTTTGTTTGGACATCAATCGGGAGTTGAATTGAATGTACACTAGTTGATTGAGGCGAGTTGTTGTAAGTCTATTCCTTCTCTTAGTATGAATCTAGAAAAACAATTAACTATGACCTTACATCTAATATCCACTACTCCACAATAGCAATGACATTAGATAGAGATTTGAAGGCTAACCGATTCAAAAGTGCTCCAATTTCTCTCACAAGCGGAAGAACTTGAGGTTAATGACATTATCCTTATAGCCATCCTCTGCAAATGTGGTGTCTCACCTCCATACATTCTCCACCAAGCAACTAAGAAGACAACTAAATCTAAATTAGCTCATAAGACTAAATCATAAATGATAAGGAAATGAGGGAAGAAGTACTAACCAGGATTGTAATCAAAATTCTGACAAAATCTTGCTAACTTCTTTCCAAAGTGTCCTTCTTTCTTTTGAAATATGGTGAACTCAACGTTCACCGCCTGATCGTGTATATCCTCATCACAACCATAGTAGAATTTCTCAACAGTGGTGATCAATGATGTGGTAACGTCGGTATTATCGAATATTGATGGGTCGGCATAGCTATAGTGAGGATTCAAGAGATATGCTGTTAAATGCAAGGGAGTATCAAGTCTACCTTTCATCTTTTTGTCCACAATAGAAATGACTTCTTTGCACCGAAGTTCCTCACTAATTAATGCCTCCTTTAGCTCTCTCTTTGCCTTTAGAAGTTTGCCATACACAAACCCCATCGAAGGTTTCACATCTCCATCGACCAACCGAAGCAGTTTCACCAACGGCTCAAAGACTTTCAAGCAACTCTCCACACCATTCCAAAACCCCATCCTAAGAATTGTGGCATAAGCATCTTGGCCTTTCTTTGTACTTGTCTCATTAATAGAGGTCCACTTTGAATCCACTACCATCTTCCTCAATTCATCTTTCTTCTCCATCAAGCTTTGTAAAGTAAGAAACTGAGAAGCAAATCGTGTTACACCTGGTCGAATGATCTCTCTTCTCTTAGTGAAGGACCTCATCAACTCTAAAGTTCGATGATGACCATATATAAAGATGGTGAAAGCCTTAGCCTCATCAATAATTTTCTTGAACTTTGGAATGTTGCCAATTCCTTGGAGCATTAAATTGATGGTGTGAGTTGCACAAGAACTCCAAAATATGCGTGGTCTCTTCTTCTCCAAGAGATTCTTTGCTGCCATATTGTTGGAAGCATTGTCTGTCACAACTTGAATGACATGCTCATCTCCAACTTTCTCAATGGCATTGTCAACTAGCTCAAAAATAAACTCACCTGTGTGAGAAATATTTGAAGTGTCTGTGGACATTATGAAGCTAGTCCCCTCAGCACACGGTGTGTGACTATATTCATTATACTCCGCCTCTTCATATCCGTCCAAGCATCAGTCATAAGCGAGCAACCGTTCTTTTCCTTCTCTTTCTCACGGTCAGCTAACAAACCCTTCGTTCTTGCATATTCTTCTCTCAACAAAGTCTCTCTTAGGTCGTACGGAGAAGGAGGCTTCAATCCAGGACCGAATTGACCAATGGCCTCACACATTTGCTTAAATTCGTCATTGTCAATGGCATTGAATGGAATAGCTATAATAAAAGTTCACATACTTAATTAGAAAAAATTAACTTGTGTTTGTAAGGAATAAATGAGTGGTATAGTTAGAAACTAACCATGTGTATACACCCATTTTGCAATGTATTGATGGACTTGAAGTGTCCTCTCCTTCCAAAGTGCTTGGTTTATCTTCTGTTGATGGAGTGTTGGACTTGAAGAAGTCATAGTAGGATCTATAGGACGTGTCCACTTATCCATAGGACCCAAGCTTGTCGGTCTTGAACTATCAAAATAACTCATCTCCTCTTCATGTTGTGCATCAGAAGAAACATTAACATCCTCTCTCAAAACTTGTTCACGTTCATGCTTCTCTTTCTTCTTTTTTTGAAAACTGGAGAAGTATTCCAAGCATTCATCACGAGCTTCTTTAGGGCATTTTGTGCATTTAGCCACCGAAGATCCAATACCGGCTATGTGTTGCTTGAAACGGTTTACACCTCCACTCGCTAACATGTTGACAAAAGTTGCACTTGACTTTGTCTTTGTTACTCGGATAAGCAATTTTTCCATATTTCCACCCAATATCACCCGACCTTCTTTTAAGGCCACTAGTACTACTACTATCAACTTGCGTACCGTCTACTCCCGATGAATCTGCCATAGCAATCCTGCATAACCAATCACCAATCACCAATCACCAAACCACCATAAAGAATGGAGTAAAATAAGTGTAATATGTATATGGACTAGCTGTACAGAAGCTAAAAAACATCAAAAAGCAACCAGAAATAAAGCTGTAGTTTCAACCAGTAACTTCTGTGTGAACTGAATTCTGAAATGTCTGTGTGAAATTTCAGTATGCACTTGGATCAGTAGCATCAGCACTTTTCTGTGTGAATTCTGAAATTAGCAAAGTTGGATTCAACAGATTTCAATTGTTTGGATCTTAATTCAGATTGTTAATCAAAAACAAAATTGGAGGCTACATTCAAGATAGGTTCAGCTGCTGTGTGTTGTTGTAATATATTCAAGATAGGTTCAGTTGCTGTAACAAAATTGGAGGCTACATTCAAGATAGGTTCAGTTGCTGCAATATAGTAATAAAGATAGGTTCATATTGGTTCAGTTACTGTAATACTGTAATATACAGAGGAAGAAAAATACAGAGGAAGACAAATACAGAGGAATACGATTTCCAGCAGTGAGCAGGGGAATGGAAGCAGAGGACGCGAGCACAGGAAGCGAGGAAATCACCTCGATTTTGATTTCCAGCGGAAGCGAGCACAGAAATCGACGAGCTCAATTTCCAGCGACGAAGGGAGAGAGCAGCGGCGATTTCCAGGAAGAGATCAGCGGCAGATTTCCAGCGACCCTAGTGTTGGCGATGGAAGGAAGACGACGGCGATGGAAGGAAGACGACGGCGATGGAAGGAAGACGGCCGCGATGGAAGGAAGATGGCGATGGAAGGAAGACGGCCGCGATGGAAGGAAGATGGCGATGGAAGGAAGTGGTTGCTAATTTCTGCGTTTAAGGCTATTGATTAGGGTTTTTTATTAAACCCGCCTTTTCCGCCGCAGCCGCGCCTTCTGCGCCGCCTCCACGCTTCCGCGCCGCCTCCGCGCCCAAACGCGGAATGCACTCCGCCTCGAAGAAATCGCCGCGTTTTGCGCCCGCCTCGCCGCCTTCTCCGCCTAGGCGACCGCCTCAGCGCGATTTCCAGAACCTTGATTCCTAATATGTTTGGTGAACAAAACTAGTTTTCATCTTTTCGAAAAGAAAAAAAAAACTAGTTTTCATCTTTCCCTTCCTCGCCAAAATATCACATACTAAACACCAATTCGTTTCATCTTTCTCTTCCTCATCAGAATCTCACTCACTCTCATAATGCTCCTGTAGTCAGATGAGTCGTCAGAATAATTCGGGGCAACAATGGAATTGAACTCTGGGAAAGCTATTTTGAGGTCAACTTCATATGAACTGGGCAGATCCGCCTTCGACATTGTTGCGTCATCATCGTGGTTTCTTGATTGCAAACAGTGATTATTGCGTTTCCGACGCCATTAATTGTAAAATTAGTGGATTACCAAACTTCTCTCTATTATCATAATGGTGGCGTCAACAGTGTTTGAATAAATTGGTGGACCTTTTTGGTTTAGAAAATATTGAATGATTAAATTGTACTCAAAGATCAAGTTTAAGGATTAAAAAAAATTGTATATTAATTATATGGGCTAATATCATTATGATACGTGTCCGGATACCCGTACACACACGTAGGATATTTCTTTAACATTATATATAATAGTATACAATCTGGGAAAATAATCGGACAATTCGTTAGACGCATTAATGCGAATGAAAGTAAGTGCAACTGAACTTCAGCCAACTCTCGAGTATTAGTCTCAAATGAGGTGGCTCGTCAGCCAAACAGATGATATCACGAGCCGAGTTGGCTCGCAACCCAGCTCGTTTAAAATAACCTCCAAGTGGGCTATACAGATGAAGTCTAGTTTTTATGCAGTCAACTTACGCGTTTTTCGAGAAAAAAATTTATCGAACCCCTATCATGATTGTGCTTCCTTTGATCGTCTCTGAAGAACAAAGATTTTGGCCCAAAAATTATTCAAATTCAAACTCATATGTGTAAAAGATATTAATTCAATAAAAAGTTAGGGGAGAACAATATTAATTAAAACAAATTTTACTTACATAGACCCATTAGTATTTATCGACCGTCAAATCTTCAAAGCAAATCTCAATCGTTCGTTAAAGTCTATATTGACCATTAAATTTTCCGCACAAATCTTAATGATCTATTAAAGTCAACACACAAGTCATAAGAGAGATACATGAGTAGATTTTCACTATGGCTGCCTTTAATACTTCCTAATAATAATATGAGATAATCAGTGGCAGGAACAGAAACATGCAGATTTAGAAGGTCAACGTTAGCCAAGTATGCTATTCAGTTACTGGTCAAAACATATATAAGAGAGTTATCGGATTAAATTGATAGTATTGAAATTTAAATATCAAAATCTAATTTATAAAATATATTTATTTATTGAGTTATTTTTTAAGAAAAAAGTTTAAAACTGTAAAAATCATTTCAAGGTTTTGTATCAAAATTGGTTTTTTTATTTATCAAATAATTGTGATTTAATTTATAATTTATTTAATTTATGACAAGTTCTCCTATGCATGAAAAGACGTTAGCTAGTTGAATCTCCATGTAGAATCTCCATGTTCCTTCCCAAATAGTCAAAATATTGCCACGGCCATTGATGCTTGGGGTCACAGGTGACCGTAGTAAGATTCAGACAGTCAGAGTGGTTACTAGTAACAAAGTAACTTGGGGAGGCAAGCTCTACTGGTTCAAGTAAACCTCTAGCAGCTACCGCTAAAGTGGTTATTGGTATAGTAGATTTGATGACAATTAATGGATGTATCTTGCGTACTTAACACCTTAATAATCCGATGTACCGGTGGTCGAGCAGTCCAACTTGAGTCCATTAATTCTAGATAATGTGAGATTTTGATTTATTGTATTGATTATTAAAATAAGATGAACTCTTCGATACTTCTGGAGTCCGGTAATCGGCGTATGTGGCATCCTATGAGGCGTTAACTGGATGACACATATACGACACCTCATATTTTTTCCAAATGTCTGTTTCGGCCCGTGTAAATTTAAAATATATCAAAATACGACTGTATCAATTTTGTATATTCAAATCAATTATTATAGTTGGTTTGAATAAATATTAAATTCGAATTGATTATGAAAACAAATCTAAATTTTCACTCAGTAATTTGAATCGGGGGCAACGTCGGTGAGCTCGCCGGAGGAAAAGAAATAAACCCAGAAAGTCAAATACCTTCGTGACCTAGACAGAAATGTGATCAGACTGGACAGCCACGTGTCCATCAAATGATCCCACGACCAGCTTAGAGGAGGGTCACCATGTTTCTTTGTAACAAATAAAATAGTTATGATATCAAGTTCTATAAGATTGTACCATGATTTGTAACAGTTTTTATCATAAACAACATGAAAGATATCAAGAACAAAAGTTCCAGTATACCACAGAACGAAGAAATAGTGGAAGCGGCCAGAGTCACATGGAAATGTTGATCCAATTGTTCATCTGCTTTTTTTTCAATTTCGACGCCCGGTAAAAGAAAGGAAAACATTGACAAAAACAAAGAATAGAAAGAAAGGGAGCCAAGAATTTGAATAGCATTGTACAAGACTGATGGTAACAAATTTAAAGGGCAAAAGACTATCATACTATGATCCTGTTTTTCAGTTCTGTCGGCCCACACAATTTATTTTGAACCCACCGCCATACCCGAAAACCTAAAAAAACTTTGACTTCATCACAGAGCAGAGAAGCATTACGTTTTTACTTGATCATGACATTTCTTCTCATCTTCCAACGCAACGGTTCACTTTCTTCTTGAATTCTCCCCCCACCTCTCTCCATTTTAAGAAATCTGAAAAAGGATTTTGAAAGAAATGTTCAATTCTCTTATTTCTGAAAAAATAATTAATGTAAAATATATATAGATGAAGGAGATTATCTAGCTAAAACAGTATTAACTAACTAAAATAAAAAAGGGTTAAAAAGAGTTATACACGTGCCCAACAATTAATATTTCTAATTATCTCAAATAGAAGTTAAACGACATCGTCCAACCAAAGGAGAGTCAGCTCCGTTGTAGCTTCTTCAAGCAGCAGTGGGCATATATCTTCAAACCCCCCTTCAAGCTAAGGAGCGTATATATTCGTGACTCCTAGCTTGTGTAACAAAAATTGTAACCTGTTTCTTGCCAAAGGTTTGGTAAAAATGTCTGCCAACTGAAGTTCTGCCCGAACATGATCAACTGCAATAGTCTTGGATTGTAAGTATTGTCGAACAACGTGGCAATCCATTTCAATATGTTTGGTTCTCTCATGGAACACAGGATTCAGAGTTATATATATTGCAGACTGATTATCACAGTATAACTGAAGTGGTTCTGAGTGCTGCATTCCAAGGTCTTCAAGTAGTTGTTTCAACCAAATAATTTCACAAGAAAGTTGCGCTAGAGCTCTATACTCCGCTTCTGAGGAGGATCTAGACACAGCTGTCTGTTTCTTCATTTTTCAGGAGATTAAGGAGCTTCCCAAGAACACACAATAGCCCGAGAGGGACATTATGCTATCTGGACAGGCAGCCCAATCGGCATCCGAGTATCCTACCATATTGAGATTCGTATCAGTTGCAAAGAAAACACCTTGAGTAGGTTGTGACATAAGTATCGTAAAACATGATGAGCTGCTTGTAAATGTTCTTCTGTAGGATCATTCTGAAATTGGCAGAGTTGTTGGGTAGCATAAGTAATATCAGGTCGGGTCGTTGTAAGATACTGTAGCTTTCCAATTAATCGCCTATAGGCAGTAGGGTCTTGCAAAGGTGTGCCAACATGTGCTGAGAGTTTAGTCTTCATTTCCATAGGATTTTGTGTTGGTTTGCAACTCAGGAATCCTGCTTCCATAAGCATTTTCAGGCAATATTTTCTTTGACAGACTGAAATCCCTGATTTGTTTCTAGCTACTTCCAATCCCAAAAAATATCTCAACACTGCTAGATCTTTTATCTTGAATCTGCTACTCAGAAACTGCTTCAAAGTGTCTATTTCTTTTGAATCATTTCCTGCAATGATCAAATCATCAACATACACCAACACTACCATGATATATTTTTCAGTCTTTATGGTGAATAAAGAGTGGTCTGATGAAGATTGAACCAAACCAAAATCTTGTAAGGCCGACGTCAATTTGGCAAACCATTGCCTACTTGCCTGTTTCAGTCCATACAAGGACTTCTTTAATAGGCATGCTTGAGCATGTGGACTGTCTGGCACTTTTAATCCTTCTGGAACTTTCATGTAAACTTCCTTTTCTAAATCTCCATGTAAAAAAGCATTGTTGATATCCATTTGATTCATATGCCAGTTCTTTACTGTTGCTACTGCGAGAAGAGTCTTCACAATGTTGATTTTGGCTACAGGAGAGGAAGTGTCAAAAAAATCAATTTTGTGGATTTGAGTATACCCATTGGCAAGTAGCCTTGTACCTTTCCACTGATCCATCCGGATTTAATTTGACTTTGAAGATCCATTTCCCACCAAAGGTTCTCTTCCCTGGTGGCAATGGGACAATTTCCCAAGTCTGATTCGCAACTAAGGCTTTTAGTTCATTCTATACTGCTTCATTCCAACAGTCATATTTAATGGCTTCAGCATAAGAGCTTGGTTATGCATTAGAGATTAACGCACAAACATATGCATTGTATGATGATGAAAGACGTTTATGAGATAAAACTTTTGACAAAATGTGAGAAGAAGAAGTGACTGATCCTAAGTAATAGTCAGATAGCCTTTTTGGTTGGTGGATTAGTCTAGTGGTTCGTCTAAGGGGTATAGGGTGATGATCTTGAAGATCAATAGAAATTTGTTGATTAGTGCTGCCACTTGTCATGGGAGAGATATTATTAGAGCTTGGAGAATTATTGGGATTCATGGAGGTAGAATGTTGAGAGGAAGTAATGGGAGAGTGCACGTGATTGTTATGATTTGGTGACTGAGGTATTTGAGTTGGCAGTGGTGTGTGAGCATTTTGCACTGGAGAAATTTGGATGTCTGAAATTCGTATTGGAGTATGTATGGGGTGTGTATCTGCAATTTGGAGTTCATGTGAGTGTAGTTCAGAAGGTTGTGGTAAAGGCATCTTTGTTTTGTAAGGAAGGATGCATCCATAGAACTTGACATCCTTGGATAAGAAAATTTGATGTGTTTCCAAATCAAGTAATTTGTATCCCTTAGTTCCAGCTGCGAAACCGATAAAAATACATTGTCTGGCCCTCGAATCAAATTTCTTTCTTCCTTGACTTAAGGTGGAGGCATAACATAGTGATCCAAAAACTCTTAAGTGGCTATAATCAGGGGTTTTTTCATAGTCTTTCATAAGGTGTTTGATTTTAGATAATGGGAGAAGGTATACTGTTTATGAGATAGACGGCATGCATAACGCATTCACTCCAAAATTCTAGAGGTATTCCAGATTCGAACCTTAAAGTCCTAGCAATATTTAGGATGTGTTTGTGTTTTCTTTCTACCCTCCCATTTTGTTGTGGAACTGCTACACAAGAGGTTTGATGGTGGATCCCATGTTCTCAATAGAATTGGGACATCATAAATTCCTGACCCTGATCACTCCTAATGGTTTTAATTTCTTTGGAAAATTATACTGACACCATCTTGCATAACTGCTGCAATAAGGTTCTGGCTTCTGATTTAGCAGCCATCAAACAAACCCAAACACATCTAGTATAGTCATCAACGATCGTAAAAAAATACTTAAATCCAGAATGTGACATAACGTAATGAGGACCCCAAATTTCAACATGGATCAAGACAAAAGAAGACCTAGCAATGCTACTACTAAAATCAAAAGGAAGCTTTTTGTGTTTGGCAAAATTATAAGCATCACAATGCTGTAATTCAGAAACTTCTATATTAGAGTCTATATTTCGGAGTTGCTTTTGTCTTTAATAAGAAGGGTGTCCAAGTCGAGAATGCCAAATGTCAAGGTTTTGGTTCTTGTAATTGTAGGTGGCGAGGCTGACGTGAGAATCTGGGGTAGGTGAGGATGGATTAAGACAACTTGACAGGTGGTAAAGACCTCTGAATTCATGGGCCATTCCAATCCTCCTCTTGGTAAGAAGGTTCTGGATATGACATTGGTTTGATTGGAATGTAAGAGAGACAGGTAAAGACGAAGTTAATTTACTAACATAGATAAGGTTAAAATTGAAAGAAGGAGCATAGAGGACTTGGAGTAAAATTAGACCACATGGCAATTTCACAAGTCCTACATGAGTTGCTGGAATAGCTTGATTATTAGGAAGAGTAAGAGTGACATCAGAGATAGGTTTAAAACTAATGAAAGATGATAATGTGCAAGTAACGTGATCTATGGCACCAATATCGACAATCCAAGAGGCATTATGAGTAAAAGAAGGTATGACAGTATGATGTGCATATGCAGAAAAAATATGCTTGCCTGAATAAGAATGTTGTCTAGTAACAGAGTGTGCTTGTGGGTGAGGAGAAGAGCTGGAAGGTCTTGGTGTTGGAGAAATTGCAGGTGACTGTTGGAGAAACGCACGGAGTTTGTTGAAATCCTCAACTGAGAGTCTCAGACTAGAGAGATCGACGCCTGAATCACCAAAAGAAGAAGAACCATGGTTGTTGGTGGCTCCAAGGCTGCCCCCTTTGTTATTGGAGGATCCATTGTGAGGGTTTGAAACGAACACATAAAATCCAGATCCCTGGAAACCACCAAAACTCCGTTGACCAGATTGCAACTTTTTGTTTTTGTTTTGTAACCTTAAACAATCTTCTATGACATGATTATCCTTTTTGCAATATTTGCAAAATAGACTTTCAGTATTGGTCATAGGAGTAAAATTATTCCTTCTCATGTCCATCTTTCCTTTGTACTGTGTTGCAGTGGCTAAGGCAATACTTTCAATACCATTCCCTTTCATTTCGAGAGTTGTAAGCTGCCTTTCTTGTTGCAGAACGTAGCTAAAAGCTGCAACGATACTTGGCATGGGCTTCATCATGAGAAGGTTGGTACGTACACCTTCATAGTTTTCATTGAGACCTTTCATAAACCTCATTACATAATCTTCTTCCTGGAAAACTCTTGCTTTAGTCAAAGCAAGAGTTGCTGGACAGGTTTCATTAGTGCACATGCAGGTAGGTATGGATCTGTATTGAACATATTCCTCCCATATGGACTTCAAACCTGTGTAATACTCATTCACAGATTTTGTTCCCTGTTGACATGAGAATAACATAGTTTGCAAATCACAGATACGCACCAAGTCGGCTTGGCCCCAACGTATTTTCAGATCTTCCCAAAGAAGATGAGCTGATTCAGTGTTCATGACACTGTTGTCAACATTCTCTTCTAGAGAATTTAAAATCCATCCTAAAACTTGGGTGTTGTTTTGGTCCCAGTCTTCATAAGCAGGATCAGTTAACACATGAGGTAGCAGACTTCCATCAATCTAACCAACCTTTTTACAAGTTTTAAGCGCTATGCGCAAAGATTTAGACAAAAGAGTGAAGTTCTTACCATTAAACTTGAATGCCATAACAGATTGTACCATAGTTTCATTGTGATGTAAGGGGATACCACCTGATGTTGGAGGAGGTGTGGGAAGAGGAAGCGGTAGCGGCGGTGGAAGCGGATCTTACCCATCATCTGAACCTCCAGTCATATTTGAGAAACCCTAAAAGCCGTAAGGCTCTGATACCATAATAAATCTGAGAAAGGATTTTGAAAGAAAAGCTCAATTCTCCTATTTCTGGAAAAATGGCTGAAGCTAGAATATATACAGATGAAGGAGGTTATCCAGCTAAGACAGTATTAACTAACTAAAACAAAGAAGGGATCAAAGAGAGCTATACACGTACCCAACAATTAATATTTCTAACTATCTCAAATAGAAGCTAAACGGCATCGTCCAACTAAAGGAGAGTCAGCTCCGTTGTAGCTTCTTCAAGCAGCAGTGGGGATATATCTTCATATTCCTTCTGCATCATTCAACAATAACAATGTGAGATAAACGAAACATGCTCTTACGTACCAAATATGAGCTAGTTTAAGTATGCACTATCACTTACTTATAGTGTGTTTTCAACTTGATAGGATTTTGACTTTGAAGGTATATACAATCAGAAATGCGATCTCAATAGATATTTCAGGCAGGATAAGTATGATGCAAAGAAAATGCAGCCAACTCACCGCTACTTCGACATTGGCAGGAGACTCATTATTAGGGCTCGAGAGCATTGATATGATACTCAACACAATACTTTCAACCTGTAGATATTTCAGGCAGGATAAGTATGATGCAAAGAAAATGCAGCCAACTCACCACTACTTCGACATTGGCAGGAGACTCATTATTAGGGCTCGAGAGCATTGATATGATACTCAACACAATACTTTCAACCTGCGAGAAAAGAATGACTCAATATGAATCATCAAAGATTTACGGAACAGAAGCACAGTAGTTCTCGACAGAATTCCACCTAGACATATTGCACTTAGAAGAAAATGCATAAAAATCCATTCGAATGAATTAAATGTTTTTATGGTTTTATTTTTAATTACTAAGTGAAGATTTAGATTTATTTTCATAAATAATTTGAATTTGATACTTTTTTTGATGAATATTTATTTATTTTATTCACCGAGTATGCAGAGTGCCCAAGTCAGGTAAGACTCCACCCAAACAAAGCCAATACAAAATCTTCCCACCATCACCTAAAACTATAGACTACTATAGGAAACAAATTATCAAAGTCAAGCTTTTTAACTATTGATATATACATGAGTATCTCTACAGATTTTCCTGACAATGTCAAGAGCTGAAATAGAATCTTCATTTGCATTTCTATTGTATCTTTCATACCAGACCGAGTTGAAAATAGCTCTCCACATGAGTCGAAAGAAGCAGGTATCCCTAGAGGGACCCGAATGGGTCATCACAACATTAAAAATCTACTTCTGCCAATTCTTAAACTTCGGATAATTTTCTCATAAACAAAATTGCTTAATTATTTGAATAAACTGGCAGTCAGCAAACAAATGGTTGATATCATCAACCCCATCATCACAGAGTAAACATGAGATATCCATCATCAAACCCCAAGAAGCCATCTTCAAACGAGTGGTGAGACGATCATGAACAGCCAACCAGATAATGAAAGAATGCTTACGAATCAGAGGGGCTCTCCAAACAATCTGAAACCAAGAAACATGGGGAGAATTCTTCCTGATAAATTCCCAAATAGTTGAAATAGAAAACTTATACATAGCCTTATCACACTATAGGGGAATCAGATCCTGAGAGCAAGAGATGAAACAAGCAGCCTTATCTCCAGCCATGAAGATACGTCTCCACACCCAAGAAATGGTATGGAGCCCCTGTACAATCCAAAATAGAACTTCTCGTGAGTCTATATTCCATTATCCATGCAATCCATAACGAACCTGCTTTCATGAGGATGTTCCAAATGTGACGGATAATGTACGCAAGATTCTAATCACACAGATCCTTCACTCCCAAACCCCCTTCTCTGAAGGATAAAGTGATATTTTTCCACGCAAACCACACAAGCCTTTTCAACAGATCTAATAACTGACTTAGGTAGGAGAAAGATTGACATCTAGTACTGACTCATTGAATTGAGAACATACTTAACTAGTTGGAGTCTACCAGCGTAGCTAAGAGTATTAACTCTCAAACCCTTAACTCTAGCAGTGATTTTATCAATCAACATATCACCCTCTTTAGTTGGAAGCTTACCAGAAATAATCGGAACTCTAAGGTATCGCACAGAAAGCCTCCCCTTGTTAAAGCCAGAGAATTCAATAGCATCAGATTAGACATTCTGAGAAACAAAGCTTGAGAAGAACATTTCTGTCTTTTCAGGATGTAGTTGTAATCCTGAATATCTATAAAAATCATTAAGAACCTGACAAATACCAACAATGCCTTCAACTGTTCCATTGGTAAACACAACACGATCGTCTGCAAAGCTTAATTGAGTAATCCCAAGTTTTCTACATTTTGGATGAAATGGAATGTGCCTCTGGCTAGCAGCTTTATACATTAAGCAGTGCAAGAGCTCCATAAATATCACAAACAAAGCAAGGGACAAGGGATCCCCTTGTTGTAGCCCCTTGCAACCTGCAATGTATTCGACCGACTCCCATTGAGGCCTATACTAAACATTACTGAATCCAGACACCCATGAATCCAATTAATAAACTTTGAAGGAAACTTCATGGCTTCCATAACATTAAACAGATAACACAAGTCAACAGACTCAAAAGGCTTTTCTTAGATCAATCTTCAGTGCACAACTATGAGATATATTCTTCAAATGATAAGTATTTACAAGGTCATGAGCCAGTAAAATATTATCCCATATCATTTTGCCTTTAAGAAAAACAGACTAAGTATTGCTAATAATTTCTAGAAGGCAAGAAATCATTCTTTTAGCTAGAATCTTTACAATTATCTTATATACAACATTGCAAAAGGCAAAAGGCTGATAATCTATGACATTAACAACATTAATCTTCTTTGGAATGAGAGTCGGAATAGTTATTGACAATACAAGGTAGCTTCTCTGTTTCAAAAAAACATTTTTACTCCATCCACAACTTCACAACTTTAAATATTAGAAAAGTGCAAACTTTGAAAAGGTAGGTTAGCTTTCTTTTTAACTTTTGTTATTCGTGTTCTTTTGGACTTTTATGTTATTCATTATGTTATTTGTTCACTTTTATGGGTTTTCTGTATTCACATCCCACGGGGACGAACGCAATCCGCGTCGGTACGTTTGTATCATTCTCCGACACGAACGTTTGTATCACTTGCCAGTACATACGTTTGGTTCACGTCCTCATAGAACGAACGTAGGTCATGGCTATACATTTATTTCATAGGCTTATTTATGTCCCACCGAGACGAATGCATTTCATGGCAATATGTTTGTACCAATAAAATGTACGAATGTATGTCTTGGCAGTACGTTTGTATCGACAACCCGTACAAACGTATATATTATTCATTTAAACTAATGACTTTATATCCAACAAGTTTTAATAGTTTTTCCCTTGTTGCAGGAGCACCTAATAAAGACGATATGTTGCGTTCAAAAATTTGTAGATGGTTCTATTGATGAATGTACATGTTGTAGTATTTTATTTATTGATTTATGGCTTTATCAATCCATTTTGATTTATGATATTCATTGTGTCATCTTGCTATATTCAATATCGATGAAATGTATAAATTCAACAATTTTATATATTCGTGTATGAACAATCTATACGTCCGTTTGTTTTATCATTATAAAACATATGAAATAATCGAGTAGAAGAACAACACAAAAAAGTATAACACGAGCAACATATAGAATCACTCACAACATGAATAACATGAACTTTCATATGAATAACACGCACTTCCGTATGAACTGCAAATTCATATGTTTGTACATTTCATGGATAGTTCGTATGGATACCACCACCTTTCGCATAGTACAATCCATACGGTTTTATATTTCATCAATACTTTCATATGAATAATATGAACGTTCATATTATTAACATAAACTTTCCTATATATATTCGTTCATTTCATCAAAACATTAGTATGAATAATACAAACTTTCATATGAGTAACACGAACTTTGTATATATACGTTCATACTCTTCATAAATACATTCATATGGATAACACAAACTTTTGTATATATAAATACAAACTTTCGCATGAAGAAGAAGTACAAAACTATTACTTTATTTTTTACTTAAAAAATCATCAAGACTGATTTCGTTGGATTCGTCTTTGAATAACAAAAAATTTTGTTGCAAAAATGAGTGAAAGTAGATTTAAAATAAAATACTTAAATAAGGTTAATTATTATATTTAATGAAAGTAAGAGAGAGACATTTAAATCATTTAAGTATATCTTATCTTATCTCCATCTCTCATCTTAAAAGGGTGAAAAGACAAGTCAAAGTTGCATAAAAATATGTGCACAACTTGTCCACACGGAAGAAGATGAAAATATCCCCGCTTTCGTGGGGGTATAATGGCCTTCAGATTAGTGGGCTCCACCAACACGAATCAACGCCTCACGTGGACTTCAGCTGGACTTTAGCACCAAAATGCTTTAGCACATGAATTTTTTGCTTTATATGGGAAGGTAACTAATAGTTGCGTCCCCAAGGATATCTGATAAAATTATATGTTTTATCCTTTATTTAATAGAGATTATACTAAAAGTAGCTCATCTACTATTACAAATTATCATCTGAGTCCCTATACTATATTTCTTTTTATTTATGCTCCTGAATTTGCTCCAGGTATCAACGAAGCCCCTCTATGGTTTTTCCGGCTGCTAACAACCTTAATTTGCTGACTCAACATGTACAGTTGGACTTTCTTACAAACACGGCTCGACAAATTATGAAAAATCAGAGAGTAGAATTCCTCTAGAACCCTAATTGCAACGATTCTAGCATTTCAATCCCCCCTCTGTGTATCTCCTCCATACACAAAATGTCAAAATCCTGGGGCAAGATAAAAACCTGGGCCAAGACCGAGCGCGAGGAAGAATAAATCGAAGCTGCAGCTGACACCAAAAGCAACCCTAGTTTAGAAGAGGTTGTCACAACCAAGTCGAAGAAGAAGAGTCTACACCATATGTAGTCTCCACCACTAAAAAAAGGTTCAGCCACGAGGATTCAACAGTTATGCAGCCACAAGGAGCACGGTTGGGCGATGGTGGTAGGAGACAGTAGGACGGTGGTTACGATGACGATTAGCGCAAAAGTAGGGGAAGAATTCTACTTTCTGATTTTTACTTCAACAATCTTGAAATTATATTTTTTAAACCATCCTAATTAATATTTAATAAGAAATATCCACAATTAGAGTAAAGAAAAAGGGAAAATCCATAATTAGTGAAAATTAAAGTTCAAGGGCATAAATCGAACATAATATAGTATAGGGGCTCAGATGTTAATTTGCAATAGTATAAGGGCTACTTTTGGTATAATCCCTATTTAATACTAGTATAAACCAAAAAAAGATTACAAATTACAAACCTATACACATCTGTAGAAAGAAAAAAGGTCTGCTTTTGAGGCGGTTATTAATAAACTACCGCTGAAACGTGTCAAACTCCTCCGTTTATTCTCGGACCCCCCTCCTCTCTTGTTTCTAGCCTCTAGGAGAAGTGTTCCGCAGCAAAATTGGGCACTCTACAAGCGGGATAAATGCGATTTGAAGGCGTATGAGGACAACGGGTCAGGGTGCATAAGACGCCATTGAGATCAACTAGGGGTCTCGGGAAGGTTGTGAGTCATTGGAGGCGGTGTACGGATGCCACAACACTTGACCGAGGAGAGCGTCTGACTCATCCTTCTCTTGACAACTCACATAAACCACTCTCATTTCCTCTTGGTTCCTTCTTTTGGCAGTTCTACTTTCGGTTGGCCCTTCCTTTGGGATGCTGATCAGGAATGAGCAAATTATCTAGCGACGACAAGCGCTCAATCGGCAAAAGACAACGACCTTCTTGAACTGCTCAACACAACTTGTGTCAAGGAAAGTATCTTCCTCTTTAACTTAATTTTCTTATGTATTCTATTGTTCATGGTTGATTCCAAGCGGTTCTTAGTTTTTTTTCTTGTACGCTTCCACTCTTGCATGCTCTTCTTTCTTTTCTTATCCTTACTGGTTAATTTTTCTAGTTTCATATTTTGATTCTACTCTTGAATTGATTAGTTTACGCATAAATCGTATCGTAACTGCTCGCAAGGGACAGTTATTGACCATCACTATTGCATATTCTTGGCGGGACAACAATCCTACATCTCAAGAAAGCCCTCCATCCTAGGAATTTATTCATCTTCCGTCATCACGCCCTCAGATAGTTTGTCACGCCGGATAGACTTCCAAGAAGACGCACCGGCAGTGGTGGCCCACATCAACGCCGACCTTTCAAGCTTGGCAATGTGATGATCCTTCTTTCATGAGATCTGTCGGCTCCTTTTTTCCTTGTAGAGACCCGTCTTCAAACTGTCTGGAGCTCAAGTAACAGAGCCGCCCATTGTGTGGCACGCGAGACTCTTAAATATCACCCGGGAGTGTTGCGGGGAGTCGTCACTCTTTGGGTTGATTTGTAGTTGATGTTTGTTTGCTATCGTAGGATAAAAGACTTATACACATTTGTATGATTGGGTCATCAAAGAAAAAAAAACTCAAAACAAATTCAAAAATATAAAGCCGATGTCGATGATCACGTGGGTGAAAGAACTTTTGTCAACAGAAGTCACTAGAAAACTAATCAGGTTGACATTTCGGTGACCAAAGATGATGGTTGAGAGTGGTAGCCTAGCGGTCAGAGATGGCTTGGTTCTAGTCCATAAAAAATATTTACAACAATATGACCATATTACCCTTAATTAATCTAGATATTTAGATCAACTAGTGATCCAACAACCCAAATTGCTCATAGATCAAATACGGAAGGCCCGAAGGAAATCCCCTAACTCTAGAATCGGACTCACTGGTCCAGCGAGCTAGGTCAATCTCACCAGCGAAAAAATTTTACAGCCGAAAGTCTTCAGCTAGTTAGCTGAAGCCAATCACAACCACCCATTATATATAGGGGACCGACGAAAACGAAAAGTATACAGACGTATGCTTTTCGAGGTCGGGGCTATTTTGGGTATATTTTGGGAAATTTATGCACATTTTAATGCTGATTTGACGTGTCCTTTCATAATTATAGAGGAGGAGAGAGAGTCATAAAGTGTTTTGACTCTAGAAAGCATGCGTCCGTGTTCGTTATGCACACATTGAATACCAATATTTATTAATTCATATGTTTAGTACCAATACATTCATTCGTTCGTATCCGAAAACCACACGAGAAAAGATGTTTGTATCCGGTAAGCATATGAGAGAATATTAAGAAATAAAACATAAAATAAAAACAAATATTATAAAACCTTAACCACTCATATCTTTCTCTTTCTAATTCAAAATTTCCGGATTCAAATTTTCTTCCACTTCTCTTTCTAGTTTCCCCCCTTTTCTCTCTCAATTTTTTTCGATGAATGCTAGATCTGAGTTCGTGTTTTGCTCTACAAGATAGATCTTACCACTATCAAGATGGATCTTGGCACAAGAAAAAAACTATAAGAGTGTAAACAAATCTAAAAAAATGTGGGTTATCTCCATTTTTTGCTCTTGTTCTTCATGTTCTTCGAGTTCTTATGGTTTTGTTTGATCTGAGTTTTTCTCTCTCGGTTCCTTTGAATGGATGATCGATTTAGGTTCCTTTTGACGAATCTTTGCACGAAAAAACACAAATTTCTGAAAGGTAGGTGAGCTCTCTTTTAGCCTCTTGATCTTCGTGTTCTTCCCGTTCTTGTGGATTTGATTGTTCTGGATTTTTATGTTCTTCATTATGTTTATTGTTAAATTTTTCTAGGTTTTTTTATGTCTGATACAAGCGTTTTGTTCACGTCCCACCGGGATGAACACAGGTCGTCGCGGTACATTTGTTTGATTGCCTCATACGAATGTTTTGTTCACGTCACCTAAAAGAATGCATAACGTGGTAATTCATTTGTTTTCACTTGTCGATACGGACGTTGTGTTCACGACCCATTGGGACAAACGTAGGCGTTGGTGGTACGTTTGTTTTCACTGTCTCATACGAACGTATAGATATTTGTGAGTTTGTTTATATATATCTTATGGGTTCTTCGTATTCTTTGTCTCTTGTGTTCTTGATCAATTTACAAGAAAGTACTGATAAAACACGAACATATAGATAGTTCATACTTTTGCATGCGTTATATATGTTTACAGATACGAACGTATTATTATATTGATAAGTTCATATGTTTTGCCCATACGAACCTGTGAATTTATTAGAACGTTCGTGTGTTTGAGTTCTTCATTCCTTTTATGTTCTTGAAGAATTCCTACGTTTGTACCGATAAAACTTACAAACCTAATGATTTTATATCTAACAAGTTTTTATGTTTCTTTTCATGTTGCAGGTACCCAATAAAGACGACGTGTTGTGTTTAGAGAATTTTAAATGGTTGTGTTTCATGAATGTACAAGTTGTAGTTATGAATTTATAATTTGATGTATCAATTTTATTGACATTTTATTGTTCCATCTTATTATATTCAGATATGGAATATGTATATTTTTCTGAATGTATAAATTTAAGGAAAATTCATATGTTCGTGTCAACAATCTATACGTTTGTTAGTTTTATCACTACATGACATATGAAATCATCCTAATATACAAAAATGATATGAAATAACTTAAAACATGAATAACATGACATTTCATATGAATATCACGAACTTCCGTATGAACTGTGAATTCATATGCTTGTACATATCGTACGGATAACACAAACTTCCATATAATACAACCTACACGTTTGTACATATACTTTCCTATGATCTACACGTTCGTTTATTTCATCAAAACATTGATATGGATAATACGTCATTTTCATATGATTAACACTAACTTTTGCATATATGCGTTCATACGTTTCAAAATTACGTTCGTATGTATAACACGATCTTTCGTATGGATAATACGAACTTTCGTATAATACAAATACAAACTTCCAAATGAATACATGGTACAAAATTATTAATTTAATGTTTATTTAAAAATCATCAAGACTAATCTTGTTGGATTCGTCTTTGAATAACAAACAATTTGGTGCAAAAATCCATGAAATTAGATTTAAGATACACTATTTAAGTGAGTTTAATTATGAAAATTAAGAGAGAAAATATTAAGATTTGTTTATTAATTAAATCTAACACCATTTGTCTCACTTCTCAACATTTTCACTGTAACATTCCAGCCCGATCATACCAAAAGTACCAACTAAATTAATGCGGTACAAGGTAATGTACATATGCAAGAATGGTTTCTACACAAGAATTCTACATAAAAAGAATCTACATTCATGCATGCATTCACTCATCTAGCCATGCACTACCATACAAAAAAAAGAAGTATATGTGGCAAGTGTAGGGAGATTACACCCATGCATGCATGGGAACACCTCCTTAGATGTGTGGCATGTCCAGATACATATAATACAAACAAAGAATGTATGGATAAGTTAAAGTAGTTAGTTTCATTATTTTTAGGCGTGTAGCAGTAGTGCATCCCCAATCCCCATTATAAATAGTACGTTACCCATTAATTCGTAAGGCAGAACAGTGGGAGGTAGGAAACTTAAACAGAGGAAATATAGAAGAAGCCAGTGACTTATACCTGGTTCATAATTCAAATCCTTTGAATTATGTACGATCTCAACTCGGAAGTTACTATCAGATTTTTCAAGGATTATTTCTAGTGAGGGTCTCCTGCGTATCTGACCGGGTTAGACGTTCCATTATGAGTTTATTATTATTAAGGCTATATGCATGATAGGGTAATGTCCGTTTAATCTTAAGATTTTATTTGCTTCTTTATCATATTTATTACATATTATGATACATGTTCTGTTACTTTGCTGATATATCTGATTTAATATATGTGTTAATATGAGCTGTAGCTATTATTGATTATTGAATAAATCTGATAATTGATTGATCACCTAGTTAGGGCCCGTATGCTGGCGATTGTGCTTATTGCACTTCTGTTACGCGGTGGGCCTTGGTAAGCGCCACAACTAACTAATGACGTGGGCTTTGATAAGCGCCACACTAACTCTACGTGGGCCATTTTAGTGCCACTAACTCTATGTGGGTCGTCAGCATATGTGAGCCGGGATCCCAAATAAAATATGAATATAAATTAGATTATAGAATTAGCCTTATGTGTTATATGTTGTATACTTTCTATATGAATATTTGTACCATAGAGTGACTAGGACGTAGATCCTCACTCAGTGATTAGCACTGATCTTTACTTTCCATTTCAGAGCGACAGTAGGTTTTACTGGGTCACACACTGCAACATGGTATCATCGAGCTCCGGGGTCGGTCATCATGGTGACGACGCCAGGTAGATATCGAAGATTGTGTCTTGATCCTCGTTTTGTATTTAAAGTTTGTTTGAGACTCTTACTTCCATCATGTGCATATGTTATGAGTGGTTGTGTACTAGTACAATGTGAGATATGGTTTTGTAAAATATAGTGGCCGAGAGGGCAAGTATATGGTTACTCTGGTCCAAGCCTGTGAAGCTCGAGACTTCTGTTCTATATGTATACGTGTCCTGTTGGACTTCGAGTATAGTGTACTGTATTGTGAAAAGTCAATAAGTCATATATGACATCTTGAGCAGTTTTTGTTGACGAATTAGTTATTTGAGTACATATAAGCACAATCCTAAATTATCATGAAGGAATTAATCGGATGGGTGTAAACATTAAATGATATATACGGTATAAGTAGCGTAACACCCAATTCTTACTTCGCTGTTTTATTTTAAAACGAATTTATTAATAATAAGGGTGTTACATTCACCATCATACCCAAACTACCTCTAAAAACCTGAAACATATACTTCACAACTTCAATTTTTCATTAAATAACGTGATCCCTTACTTCATTCCCAATTTTAGTTTAAAATGACTTATGTGGCTGATTTTTTTTGCACCAACAATAAAGCAAAATAAAAATAAAATTATTAACGGTCAGCAGAAGTCCACCTTGATTAAAAAAAAGCAGAAGTCCAGAACAGAAAATAAAATAAAAAATCTTGAACCAATTCTCCAAGTTCCACCCACCAAATGGCAAAATTGCTCTCTCGGACTCTGATAATCATCTGCCCTTGCAAGTTGCAATCGTCGTTTGCCTCCCATGGTTTTAGCAAGAATTGGAAACAGGCATCGTCCAATAATGAATGGAGCTGATCCCGATCTTTCAGCTGCCATTCAAATTCTTATTATTATTATTTGATAAGATCCCGCTTTACTCTCCCTTTCTCTCGTGTTCTTATTAATACAACTTGCCCAATTTCTCAGGCTTTCCTTCTTTTTCTGTGCCTCTCTGTATTTCTCTCTCTCTCTGTGTCTCGGGGTAATAAATCTGTCGGTTCCGGGGTGATGAATGCCGCGGCTGGAGTAAAGCCGCTGCCGGGAATCGCAACTCCGAAACCCTTATTCACGAGCTTTGGAGACGCCTCGATTAGTTTGAATCCCACGAAGAAGATCGGCGCCAGGTGTCTCAGAATCAAAGCTATGGACGAATCGGCGGCGATGAGAATCAACCAGACTGCCAAGGTTGATGACGATGGTGTCGTTGCAAAGGATCCGGCGTTGGTCAATGGGCACGCCGGTATTTTTTTTCACTTTTGGTGGTTTTTTCTCGTCTTGCATTCTATGTTCAAATCTTAATCATACCCTTAATTTGGATTTTGGATCCTCTTTTCTGTTTCTGGGTTGGGTTGCTGAGAAAGCCAAGAAATAGGAAACCATAAAGAAAAACGGAGTCTTTGCTATTGAATTCAAGTACTGGAAGTGTGGGTGTGGGGGGGGGGGGGGGGGGGGGGATCTTATTTGTGGAACTAGGGAATCTGGATTGTCTAATAAAAGTATGTAAGGAATCTGGTTTTCGGAATTAATTGGTTGCTACTTCTTAGGACAGGAAACGAGAGCAGCTCATTATCAACAGTTGGGAACTCGACTAATATAAAGTGGCACGATTGCTCTGTCGACAAAATTGCTAGGCATACGTTACTCAATCAAAAAGGTTGTGTCATATGGATCACGGGTCTCAGCGGTTCAGGTATATATCTATTTCTTACTTTACTCTTCAAGTTTGAGTCTTTTGAGATTGATTAAGGTATATAACCATCGATGTATGCATGGGAATATTATGTTACTGTACTGTCAACTCTCAACTACTTCCTGCTAGATAAGTCTGCATTGGATGTAAAGTTGCATTGAATTAGACTTGTTTTGTCCTCCCTTACAAGGAAGATGCATCTTTCACTGTCCATTTATTGCTGCATTTCCATCTTAATGTGGAGTTTAATTATAGGAAAGAGCACTGTGGCTTGTGCTTTGAGTAAAATCTTGTACCAAAGAGGGAAGCTGACCTATATTCTTGATGGAGATAATGTAAGACATGGTCTAAACCGTGATCTTAGTTTTAAGGCAGAAGATCGTGCAGAGAACATCCGCCGAGTTGGTAAGCTTGTCACTGTTATGCAAACGAGATTCTGTAATGTACTAATTTCACATTTCAATAAATTATACCACCACTTTTCTTTGAATTGAGAATCATAACTGCCTTGGAATTCTTATACACAGGGGAGGTGGCTAAATTGTTTGCTGATTCTGGTGTAATCTGCATAGCATGCCTGATTTCTCCCTACAGAAGGGACCGGGATTCCTGTCGTGCTATGTTGCCAACTGGAGATTTTATTGAGGTTGGTTCCTATCACTTCCTTCAACTGATCAGTTCTCCTTCAAATGAACGGTTATCTTCCTGGTCACTTAAATCTGATTTTCTGATTAACAATGTTGATAACAGGTATTCATGGATGTCCCACTACAAGTTTGTGAAGCCAGAGATCCTAAGGGCTTATATAAACTTGCCCGTGCTGGGAAGATCAAAGGTAATGTATGGAAAATGTGTGAACTTTTCACGTTTCCAAGCACTTGTTCATATGGCGGGCAAATGTAGCGATGCTTTTGCATTCAAGCATCAATCATTATTGAGCTAAATAAGCATCAATCATTATTCATCACTGATCTTGAATATGAAAATGACGGATTCCCTCGTTGCAGGCTTTACTGGTATTGATGATCCGTATGAGGCACCGACTGATTGTGAGGTAATCTTCACCATGTGAATCATTAATGATTAAACAGTTTACTATAGTTGTTTTAACCAATCAAATAAGCAAGTTGTTACTTTGAGCAACCTAGTTGTGCTAAATTTGAAGGTTAAGTTTCATGTGTTGGGTATTGTCAGATTGTACTGGAATGCAAGACAGGTGACTGTGCTTCACCTATGGACATGGCCGAGAAAGTTGCTTGTTTCTTGGAGGAGAAGGGGTACCTCCAAGCATGAAAAAAGAAAAGAGGCATGATAAAGAAGCAGCCACTAGTGCTGCCAATCTTTTTCTCGTCCAGCGCCGCGGCATTCGTTTCTGCTTTGTGCTCATGTATTTGTTTTCTGGTATTTTTGAAATCGATTGATATTTGTATTATATGTTATAACTAGTATGTGGTGGATCAATAGCATTGGGTTTAGTAAGAAGAAGAAGAGATGCAACCAATCGATAGTTGGTAGTAGCAACAAGATGGAATGTATGATGAAATAAACAAAAAGAGAAGTTATTTTGAAATACCTCTTTTTAGGACATGGATTGGTGTTATCTCTGCTGCTGCTGTGCTGCTTTCTGTCGGTATTGAGAACTCATTACCACCTGGATCTGAGATCATCCCAAATCCAGTAGGCCAGAGAACATACTTGCGATTATCATACTAGTGCTGGCAGTGTTATCACAAAAAGAAAGAGCGGATGGTTCGTGGCACATATATCTTCTTATTAATGAGAGAGAGACAGAGAGAGCAATTGCTCCGTTGCTAGAAATATAATTAACATCAACATCATCCTCAATTTTTTTGAAAGAAACCGCGACATCGACGAGGTTCTAATCATTTATCATGCCAGGTAGAATATGAAGATTGGTATTTTTCATAAGTGAATATCAATTCATATTGGTATTTTTCATAAGTGAATATCAAATTGGATCGCGGATATTGAATAGATGAGGGACTGATGATTTTTATTTTTTATTAATATAAAGGATAAATAACAATTAGATGTCCAAAATCCATATTGAATGCCTAGTCATTGCTTAATTATAATTAAAATCATACGACCAACTCGTCAGATTAATCAACCCTATATATTATGTATTTTTCAGATTTAGAATTATACCACATCAACATATTTAAAAAATGGAGTATTTTCCATAATTTTATCTTTTCAACCAATCACATTTAAGATATTTATTTATTTTATTCTTTTATTTTAATTTTTTAAATTCTCTCACACACTCACATCTTTCTTTTCCCTTTTAATTAGTTTTTCCTTCATAAGATATTTATAGCTTACTCAAAACATATTGTTCCCTTCACAAATGTTGTTGGTTATAATTTTTCAAGTAGAATGATATCAATCTTGATATATATATTTTTAAAATCATCTAATATCAAAATCAACAATCAATCATATAAACAAGATTTACTATCAACTATTTCCAATCATTAACAAAAAAACTATTTTCAATCACTTTTATTTTTTACATATATATATATATATATATGCTTATCAGGTCTATGCGTTACATATATATGTTTATAGGGTCTAAGTGCTAAATAATTAAACGTTTAACATTATGAAACTATATATATATATATCATCTAAAGGTTCATTATTTTCATAAACTTACTATTTCTATTTTTAATGATGAGAATGCCCTATAAAAATTATAGTTCATCGAGATCCATTTACGAATAATAAAAATATATCATGTTAGCAATACCAAGTGCATGAAAGAATGTTTATCAAAATTTATAGACAATATTTTATCATATATTATAAATATTTAAAAAAAACAAAAATGACATATCAACTTTTACTATAATATGATGTTGCTCCACTGAAACTAAGCAAATTATAATACATTGTTGTATATATTGTAATATTAAATTAGGTTATTAATTATAAACACTTATGTTCCCTTGATTTATTAAGATTAAACTTTATAATTAAATTTTAAAAAAATATAAATCATATGTGCCCGACAAAACAGAATAAAATATTAGTATGATATTGTTTGTTTTAGGTCGAGTTTACACAATTTTTTTGTCTATTTTCTTTTTTAAAAATTTAAATATTAATTTGATTGATGGAACCTAGCCAGATTTGCATGTAATACTTAGATTATCTAACATAAGATGGCTTTTTTCTACTTTTTCTTTTAGTTTTCTGCAAAAGGGTTTATAGAGGGAGGTAATGAATAGAGAGGATTGCTTGTGTTATTACACAACGTGTTGATTATTCTTCCACTCTTCAAATTCGCAATTGTTTCTCTCCTAACCAGAGCCAAATATCAGTATACAAGTAACACGATTAAATGTATGACCGAACAGACACTAATTATTAGAAACCAAAATATGGGAGAGAAAAGGATACAGAGGACGAACATCAACAGTACTATGATAACGCTGAAGCTGCAGCAAATAACACAGAATTATCTCCTCCTTATTTCATCACTTGTTCTTCTTCAGCTTCTTTATTCAGGTTAATTTGCTCTTCCTCCTACTCCATGTTTGTTCAAACCAAATATTCTTTCATGATTGTACTGTTCGTACGTACTCTGGTTTGAAATGAATGTTTAGATGGGTATGGTTATTTTGGTTAGATGGGTTATTAATTAGCTGTAAGTTATTTGGGGCAGGGTCTCTATCCTACGCTTTGCCATATGACTACACAGCCAGCATCCAGGCAAGTTGTTTTTCACCTCTGCTCCACAAACATAACGGCTCGTTTGTTTTTTTTTCTTAAAATTTGAAGATTGATTTTGTGAGTTCAGGTGATTTGATCGAAATACCACGTTCGAATATAAAATTGAAGTGGGATTTGAAATTATTTGGTGGTCCCCCAAAATTTATTTGAGAGGTGATTTCAAATACACTTTATGAACAAGAGATGGCCAAATTCCAAATTATTTGAATAGGAAATGATCAAATTGCCTTGTGGAAAATGGAATTAGTTAGGGGTGTATTAGTCTCCAAATTTTAGTAATTGCTAAAGTGAGGTGGAGGGTGAGATGACACTATATTAGTAATGATTAGAGATGTGTATGTACTTGCTAACTTAACAATCTTTCTAATTTATAAAGTCAATTAGCAATGTGACATAAGTTAAGGTACAATTTAAAAAGAAATTATAAGTAAAAAATATTATATAGATTATCTATTTATCATTAGTGCAAAAATGATATTAAGAAAAATAAAAATATTAATTAGAAATTGTTAAAGATTGTAGAGGTGGATGTGGTTAGAAATTGTTCAATATATTGATTTTTAAAATTGTGATGTGGCAATGTGAACACAATTAGAAATTTCTAATTAAATTTTGTAATGAAGTCATTTATAATATTAGAATTTCACTTTTAATTTTCAAAACTCTACTAAAATTTACAAAATCACTTTTCTATTTCAAAATCTCTTGTTATTTGAAATGACTTTCCATCAACTTACAAAATCAATCCATCTGTAATATGTAAGTTTATTTTCCTGCTGTCTTAACAATCGTTGTGTCTAGTGCTTAGAAATCCCATATAAACCACAGTATGGCGGAGGAATCATACGAAACCCTGAGCTGAACCACGGGTTGACCGGCTGGTCCAGTTTCGGAAATGCAAAACTTCAACACAGAGTCTCACCAACTGGAAACAACAGCTTCATTGTTGCTCATTCAAGGTCTCAACCTTACGACAGCGCCTCCCAGAAGCTTCATTTGCACTCTCACCTCCTTTACGCTTTCTCTGGTACGTACATGTACCACCATTCATTAATTGATCTCTTATTAGCTTTTACATCAATTAATTCATTATTTAATTAATAATGGGTGCCTGCCAGCGTGGACCCAAGTCAGCCATGGGAGCGTCCCTGTCACCGCTACTTTGAAGACATCAGCATCCAATAATAATGGGTATGTGGAGGGTGGAGCAGTCGTTGCTGAGTCAGGATGCTGGTCCATGCTCAAAGGTGGCTTCACCGTCGATGTCTCCGGCGAGGCTCACCTCTACTTTCACACTCATAATTCCACTGCTGATATCTGGGTTGATAGCATCTCCTTACAGCCATTCACTCAACAGGAATGGTCGTCACACCAAGATCTAGCCATCCAACAGGTTCGGTTTTTATTCTACACAAGAAATAGCTCGCTGCATGTCGCGGAAACAATATGGTTCTATTGTGAAAAGTTATGACAAAAAAATGTATATACAAAGTTTTAATAAATAAAAAAAAAAATATATATTGCAATTGACACCTGAATATAGATATTATTCTCATTTTTGTTTGTAAACTTTGGTATCCGATTTATTAGCTTACTAATTTAATCGATGATGGTTTCGGGGTTAAGGTTGGTGACATTATTTTGTGTCAACCCTGGTATTCGACCTCTCTCTGACACCACTACACTAACAACTCGTTGATGGCACTATTTTCTTTCTATTATGTAGTAACCAATATAATTATATGTTGGGTGTTGTTGGACCTTCTCATCCCATAAACAACAAGACTCAGCTTTTTTTACTATCCGATGTGGGAGAACACAACAACATTATGAAATTGGTGGGCCAAACGGATCATAATTTAAATTCAAAAAGTAACTAGTTAATAAAGTTAAGATTTATCGAATTACGAAAGTTTCAAGTAAAAATGCTTGCTTTTCTAATGCATGCAGGCGTAGGAACCGATTTGGGCAATTAATAAGCCACATTCAACCTGTTAATTCAGATTGTATAATAAAATTAGTTTAATTGATTGCCATATGGTTAGTTCAGTAACATCCTGAAGAGGTTCGGTTTTGTTTAAGATAGATATAAATATAAAGATAATTGGTTAAAAAATAGGTCAAATACTCAAATAATTCCATAAGTTTGATGTGGGTTAAAGAACAGTCCCAAGACATCACAATGATGTTGCGTTGTCCTACTCCGTCCTACTCTGTCCTTCTCTGTTACGAAGTGGTCTTATGTGTAGGGTGGTAGGTCGAATTTTTGGCGATTTTGCCACATAGGCATCGCCACATCACTTTAAATATAAGTAAATATTTTGTAATTTGGTCTATTGCTCATATCAATCGGTTATCTAACAACCCAAACCGAACAAAATTAAACTTATTGGAATGCTTATTCCTCTATTGCTCTTTGTAGGCTAGAAAGAGGAAATTGAGGATCAAGGTAGTTGACGAACAAGGGAATCCCCTGCCTGATGCAACAGTTTCCATCCAACAGAAAGCATTGAGCTTCCCATTCGGATGCGCCATCAACAAGAACATCCTCACAAACAAGGCCTACCGAAACTGGTTCACATCACGAGGGTTCCGAGTGACAACATTCGAGAACGAAATGAAATGGTACGCCACCGAATCCTCACAGGGGAAAGAGGACTACTCCGCAGCAGATTCCATGCTTCGATTCGCCAAGCAACACAACGTAGCAGTTCGCGGCCACAATGTGCTGTGGAACGATCCGAAGTACCAGCCGGGATGGGTTAATTCGCTTCCCAAATGGGCATTTAATAATGCCGTGAGAAGGAGGGTTCGTTCCGTGGTGTCGAGATACAAAGGCCAGGTCATTGCGTGGGATGTTGTGAATGAGAATTTGCACTTCTCTTTCGTAGAGAGCAAACTTGGGAATTACGGTTCAGGACTTGCGTACAACTTGGCTTACAGAGTCGATAACACAACTCCTCTGTTTATGAATGAATTCAACACCATTGAAGAAAGTGGAGACAAGGCTTCCACCCCAGCTAGATACTTGATGAAATTGAGAGAGATCAAAGGGTTTTCAGATAACTACGGGATTAAGTTTGGGATTGGGTTGGAGTCCCATTTTGGTACTACTGTGAATATACCTTACATGAGAGCTTCAATTGACACTCTAGCTGCTGCTAATGTCCCCATCTGGCTTACTGAAGTTGATGTTAAAGCAAGCGCTAATCAGGTAAATCACGTGTCGGTAATTTTAGTGTTTTCGTAAAATACACTAAACTAGGAAGGAATGGTGTTTTTCTCCAAGATTTCACAAAAATGCGGGAGGAATGCTGGGATTAATTTGATACTTAAGCAACACTACTGAATTGGGCTGCAGGCAAAGTACTTGGAGCAAGTTCTGAGAGAGGGATATTCTCATCCAAAAGTAGGTGGAATAGTGGTGTGGGGAGCATGGAACCCAGAAGGTTGCTTCAGGATGTGTTTAACAGATAACAAATTCAGGAACTTGGCAACTGGGAATGTGGTGGACAAACTGCTCTGGGATTGGGGCGGTGGAGAAGCTTCGGTGGTCAACGAGACAGATGAACATGGCTTCTTGGAGACCTCACTGTTCCATGGAGAATACAGTGTGACGAAGGTAAGTCATCTCAATTTGGGGAGTTGTTCGTATGCTGCTCAAGAACTTGTTATTGGTCCAACTGATGAGGCCGAGGAAGCTATCTTTGTTGAGGTTACTGTGAAGAACAAATGACTGCATTGGAAAAAGAATCGTGGAAACTGTACAGTTTGTGGGTAAAATAAAACTGGGAAGTATTTTGAAATAGCTCTTTTTTATAATTATAATAATGTGATGTTTATTGAACCTTGGATGTTTAATTTCATTAGTAAAGCCAATGATGCCATCAGATCACAAGGCTACTAGTGTCTGATTTTGCCGACTTCGGTTTGTTAAAAGTAAGTAGATCAAGATTTTGCTAGGATGTGTTAATGCTATTTTATTTGTCTTTGGTGCAAAGAGTAATTTTCATCTAATAATTAATAATGGTTAATTGAGTTACAAGTTGATCGGATTATAAGTTTCATTTTGGTATGAGTTAGTTGGTTTATAAGTTTATCAAACCATGGGTTAGGTGGATTATGGATTGTTGATTTTTTAACCGGTTAGGTCACAAATCGAATTTAGTACTCAAGATTAGGAAATAAGAGAGTTGGATTTCTTTCTGACGTAACTTCATCTAGTTTAAAATAATCATATATCATGACTGAGTTATAAATAATGGTTCAACATTGAAGTAGTTTGGAAATACCCTGGGCGAAATTCTGAAATACATAATGCAAGATTAAAAAATTTACAAATTTTACATAAAAATTCGTCATTCGGAAAGTGAAGGACCGTAAATGGTGGCCCGGTCGTATGGCCGGCCCTAGTTCTGGCACTTGCAGGCGGGTTCATTGGATCATGTCACGGTTTGCCAACTCTAATTACACTAATGCCATAGGCTAGTGTAATGCATATACTACCGGTGTTTGTGCTTGCAATCACAGACATTAGGATAGTTTTAGTTAATAATTGGTGTTGACAGATATGATGGAGGTAATTTGGAATTGAACTTAGCGCATTACGTCCCAATCGTTATAATGGGGACACATACATAAATCCAAGATAAAAGATGGGCAATTATATTGTTGTAGAAAACTCTGGAGTTTCACTTTTCGGAAACGCCAAACATTCCGAACGTGAGAATGAACTTGGATTAACACCACCAACCGAGTCACGAGCAGGCAAGGAAGACTTGAAAAGGAGTCCTTTTCTATGACTGACTGAATGAGTTGTGGAAAAAGATGGTCTCTACGAGTAAATCCTGCCATTCGCCAATTGACTTTAGGATGGATGGTTTTGTTGAGTTCCATTTTGGGTCCGCTACATTGGCTTTTGGATTCCATTTATGAGCAATTTGGGATTTTGTATCTTTGGGTAAAATATTTATTTAGGGCAATATGATCCTATTGTTTTATATATTTTTGTTAGATCATAACTTAATCATTTTTAATTAGCAGACTACAATCTCTGGTGACATGATTATTATTTATGGTTATTGAAAAGTTTTTCGATTAATTTTCCAAAAATTCCAACCTTTGTTAGCTAAATTTTTTATACCCACATAATCACCACCGTCGGTTCTTCGTTTCTGGAATTTTTATTTTATTTTATTTTATTTTTCAGAAAATATTTTGTCATGATGGTTGTACAATTTTGTGTGGAGAGCTTACAGATTATAAAAATATGTGTACATATTTGTATGGCTTTTCTATAAAGTGTAATATTAAGTAGTGTAATATAAGTATCATACTTGGTATACACATTTATATGTTATGAAATGTCAATTTTGTCTTCATGTTTTCAACCGTTAAATCTAAGGTACGATTTTTGAACACTATAATTTGTGCAGGCTTTCGAGATCGAATCGTGAAGCAAATATTTGGGATTGAGAATGTTGTTAAACCAACCGGCCTGCAGAGGCCAGGGAATGGGGCGGCTTTGTAGTATTATACATGAAGGAAGGAGGCAGAGACGGGACGTTAGTTAAATCCAAAGTTTGTTTTTATTTCCTTCAATTTGGAGGTTTCAATGTTTCCACGTACGGAGACTACAACAATTTCATGTCATAGTCCAAAGCAAAGTGTGGCCTTCCCCTATTCGGCTTTAGCTCAATGCCTCGCCCCCTTAGCTTCTTCATCCTCATCTCCTCTTACCAATAAACCTGTGGCTCTCCTCTCAGACTCAGGGTCCCATCCCATCATAAGAAACCCCATGCTTCTTTCCTTCTTTGGATTCCAGACTGACTCATTAATTGGGTGGAAAAGAGTCGATTGTTGCATGCAGCTTATCAGTTTCCTTCAGGTATTTTCCATTTTCGTATAAATCCCTAGACTGATCAGCCTCTCTGTTTTTATTCTTCTCTCAATGCATTGCTTGTATTATATGTCATCCTTCTGTTGTTCATATAAACAAACACAAGTGCATAAACCCATGAACAATTCTAATGTGTATGCACACAGCCGTATTAGTATAGACTCCCAAAATCTTTACATCTAACCTTGTACGTATTGATAAAGGTACATTAGAGGGGCTACAGTACTGAAACAAGGTCAGGGTTACGAAGTGTCTACCAACACAGGAAAGAATGCATCTGCTGCTGATTTTCTGTTCTCTTCTTTCTTCAGGTATGCCTTCCTCTCTATTTTTTTTCTCTCTGCTTTCTTCAAGTTGCGAGCAACAGGAAATTTAATTCACTAAAACGCTTGTGCATGTTGCCCAATAAGACACTTGTCTGTTCTGTTCTAATTTCCAAACATCAACAATGATATTGATTTTCATATGACATCTGTTACTGTTTTGTTTCTTCTCATCTAGTCCGTGGATTGCCTTACGACTATACAGCTAGCATCGAGGTATAACACCCCCTTGCTTAGTTAAACTCACATCTGTCCACCAATTTTAATAAATAATGCCATGATCAGTTTTATCAGTGATTCCCTCGTTGTTTTATTCTATTTTACCTCAAACATCAATGTTGACAGTGCCTGGAAGTGCCCAACAAAGCTCAGTATGGGGGAGGAATCATAGTCAACCCCGACATGAATAATGGGATGACAGGTTGGACTAGATTTGGGAACCCTACCCTTGAAAACAGAACTGCTGCATCCAACATCAACACCTTCGTTGTGGCTCACAGCAGAAGTGCACATTTCGACAGTGTCTCCCAAACTGTTTACTTACATAGCCATCTCCTTTACACCTTTTCTGGTACGTAAGTTATAGTGGCGGAGCTACGATGGTTCAATTCACTGGCCTAGATCATCATGTAGAAGTTAAATTCATTGGGACAAATTAATATTGTATCGAAATTCTAAATCTGAAATTGGGTTGGACAGGCGTCTGATATTTTTTCTTTTTTCATGTAGCTTGGGTACAGGTAAACCAAGGGAACGTCCACGTCACGGCGACATTCAAGACCTCTGACGGGTCGTTCCTACGAGCCGGAGGAGCGGTGGCCGAATCAGGATGTTGGTCAATGCTTAAAGGTGGACTAACTGTCAACACCTCCGGCCAGGCCAACCTCTACTTCCACACCCATAATTCCACCGCCGACATTTGGATCGACAGCGTCTCTTTACAACCATTCACTCAACAAGAATGGACCTCCCATCACCATCAAACTATCCAACAAATCCGGAAGAGGAAAGTCAGGATCCAGACAGTGAACAAACAGGGGACTCCCTTGCGAAACGCAAAAGTCTCAATCAACCGAAAATCGTCCAGGTTCCAGCTAGGATGCGCAATGAACAAGAACATCCTCACCAACCAAGCCTATAAAAAATGGTTCACGTCAAGAAGGTTTGGCGTCACCACTTTCGAAGATGAAATGAAATGGTACAGCACGGAGCAATCCAGAGGACACGAGGATTACTCTGCAGCCGATTCCATGCTCAAATTCGCAAAGATGCATAACATTGCGGTCCGCGGCCACAACGTTCTGTGGGACGATCCGCATTACCAGCCAGGATGGTTGACTTCACTATCCGGACCGGAATTTGCCGCGGCGGTCAACAGGAGGATAAACTCTGTGGTGTCTAGATACAAAGGGCAGCTTATTTCGTGGGATGTGGTCAACGAGGATGTCCATTTCTCCTTCTTCGAGAGCAAACTTGGGGCCCAAGCTTCCGGAAACGCGTACCGTATGGCACACCGGGTGGATCCCGATACGCCGCTGTTCATAAACGATTTCAATACGATTGAAGAGAGTCGAGACGGGGTGTCAGTGCCTGGAAAGTATTTACAGAAGCTGAGAGAGGTAAGTAGGTTTTCTGATAACGTGAGGATCAAGTTTGGGATTGGCTTGGAGGCTCATTTCGGGGGGACTCCGAACATTCCTTACATGAGATCTTCGATAGACACGCTTGCGGCTGCTGGAATTCCGATTTGGCTTACGGAGGTGGACGTTAAATCGTGCCCCGATCAGGCCGGTTACTTGGAGCAAGTGCTGAGGGAAGGGCACGGTCATCCTAAAGTCGACGGGATGGTTCTTTGGGCGGCGTGGAAGCCGCAAGGTTGTTACAGGATGTGTTTGACTGACAACGAGTTTAGAAACTTGCCTACGGGAGACGTGGTGGACAAGCTACTGGGAGAGTGGGGTGGACATGGTTACTTGGGGGAGACGGATGAGGATGGTTACTTGGAGACTTCTCTTTTTCATGGAGAGTACGAGGTTGTAATAAGTCATCCCGATTTGTTTGGGAACTCTACTACTACCATGGCTAAAGGGCTCTCTGTAGCTCCTACTCATGTTGATGATGATGATGATGGAACTGGGAACCCTTTGATTCTTCAAATGGTGGCTTAAAGAAACAGTCTTTGTTGTGAGGTTCGTTTGTTTTAGGACTTCTTTACATATATATATATATATATATATATGGTTAAAATCCATAGAGAGAAACCACAATCGAAATGATTTAAAAGTTTTGCAGTTTTGAATGTGGCAGATGCTCATTAATATTAGAGATCAGACTGCATCTATGTTTTTATTTAAAGAGATATAGGTCATGTCCCAAGAGTTGTACCAAATGGTTTCAGTATTTGTGAACAGTTGAATCGGAAGTGACAAGAGAATATATTCAATCATCTGGGCCCTTTTGTAGTAATCGGTTATTATAACTAGTTATAATTTTGTAATTATTTGGCCCCTTTTGTATCAAGTAAAAGAGTCATTAGGCGGAAAATATTAGGCGTATTAGTTAAAATGTTACATATTATGTTAATAATTTATTGAACTTTTGAAATTGAAACTGTGAGAAAGTTTGGAGACCATGCAAAATATTTACAAATTGTCTTTTTTATAGAGATACGGTGACTGTATTCCCGTAATCATGCTAGCTATTACTAGAATTATTTATTTTCACGTTTTGTTTTCTCCTATTTGATAGTTCCGTGTCTTATATATGGTAATAATAATCAATTTTAAGGAAAAATTCTATCCTTAAAACACAAAGTTTAATATGATATCAGAACGTGTATAAGACAGATTTTGAACCAGCTATAAACACTTTCTCTTCCTTCTCTCAGATCAATCGCTTTGATCGTCTATTCTTTCTCAATCAATGGCGGGAGGAACCTTTAAGTTCGGAGCTGTTGGGGAACTTGTGGTAGGAACGAAGAACGAACAACAAACTCCGAATATGACGACCCCGACAATGACAAATTATGGAAACTACATATGCTCTTTCAAGTTGATCGAGGACAACTACTTGCAGTGGTCCCAATTCTTTCTTGTCCTCATCAGAAGTAGAGAAAAAGAAGGCTATTTGATGGGGGAGATCTCGACACATAAGGAGACTGACTCGCAATATAAGACCTGGAAGTTGAACGATAATCTCGTGAAATCCTGGTTGCTGAGCTCTATGACCACGGCTATTGGAGACCACTTCCTTCTCCACAAAACATCAAAGAATATTTGAGAGCATGCAGAGGACACCTACTCCAACTTTGAAAATACTGCTGAAATCATGGACATAAAGATGCGACTTTAAAATATGAAGCAAGGAGATAAGTCTATTTCAGAATGTTACAACACTCTTTGTCATTTATTTCTTGAAATTGACAAATTCCGAAACCCGAAGTGGACTTGCACCAAAGATGCAGATCTATATAAGGAGTTAGTAAGTGAAACTCGAAGTATAAGATTTTACTTGGATTAAATGACAACCTTGATGATGCTAGAAGCAGGGTCATGAATGAAAAATCCCTCCCAAAGCTTCGGAAAGCGTTTGCTGAAATTCGATAGGAGACTAGTCATTGATGTGTCATGCTGCTAGACACTTAAATGCTTACGGAAGAAAGCTCGGTACTTGCTATTAAAGGAGGATCGGCAAATACTGCGATTGTTGCAAAATCAAAGGGCATATCCGAGAAGAATTTTATCATCTCATAGGTGGACCTACCTGGTGGAAATCAAAACCCAAGAAGACAGGACGTGCTCATATAGATGAGAAGATGGAGGATAAATAGACCAGTCTTCAGAGACGTTCTTGGCTGGTCAAATCGAAATGCTCGAGAAGATGTTCACAAAACTCTCGAGCAAGGCCAACACTTCCTGATCATCAGAAGTCCACAAAGGACTGGTTGCACAAGGAGGTATTATTTCCCAGGCTTATCTTAGTCATCACAAACAGCCTAATACATGGATAGTAGATTTTGGTTGCACATAAGCAATATGACTGGAGATATCTCGATCATAAAAGATTTGCAAGCTTACCCAAAGAATGTAGGGGTAAGGATTATTGATGGATCAGTGGTTGAGATTAAAGGGGTTGGACGAGTCTATTTCAATCTATCCCTTACTCTATTCCAGTCCTCTACATACCACAACTCGATTGTAATATGATTTCTATTGGACAGATCACTTAGGATCTCAGGTGTGGTGTTGTTTTTGGTCCTGGATTGTGTGAATTTCAGGAGGATGCTTGGGGAAGACGAATGGTAGAGCTGAACTTATCAATGGGCTTTGCGTATTGAAGGGGACACAACCAAGAGTTAATGGTTTTTATGTTGCTTTAAATTCAAGCTTAAGCCATCAAGAATCACAGATTATGTTATGGCATTATCGCATGGGGCACTCTAGTTTTTCATATCTAGAAAAATTATTTCCGCACTTATTCATCAATAAAAGAACACTTCGGCTCAATTGTGATGTGTGTCAATATGCCAAACACATACGGTCTCCTTACCTAGCAACCACATACACTGTTACAAGCCCATTCTCTATCATCCACAGTGATACATGGGGACCATCCAAAGTCACCTCGCTCAATGGAACTCCATGGTTCATAACTATGATCAATGAGAACACACTCAGATGACATGGCCGTTTCTAATGAAGGAGAAATCAGATACAATCAGTACTTTCAGGAATTTTTATACAAAGATCAAGGTGCCGAAAACCGACAATACCAGAGATTACTTCAACTAATATCTTGGACATTTTCTCTCCTCGCACGACATCATTCACAGTAGCTCAAGTTAGAGACTCCGCAGCAAAATGGTATCGTCGAGCGTAAGAATCATCACCTATTTGACATGACACGATCGCTTATGTTCGGGAGCCATATTCCAAAGTACTTATGGGGCGATGCATTACTCATTCAAAGTCACCCGCATGTGCATGCTTTCTCGGCTAATCTCCCTCTCAAAGTATTTGGCTGCACAATGTTTTTACACATTTATGCTCGCCAATGCTCAAAATTGGACCCATAATTAGTCAAATGCGTGTTTCTTGAATACTACGCTCACAAAAAAAGGATATAAATGCTACTGTCCAGCCACTAGAAAGGTGTATCACTCCATCGATGTTACCTTCTTTGAAGTTGAACTGTATTTTTCCCCTTCTACGTTTTAGGGGGGGAGACAGTAGTGAGAAAGGAACCGCAGCTATTGGAAATAATTGGGGATCATTCTGGAAATTCAAATTCTAGAACATTTTGGGATAATTCTGAAATGGAGTCAAAGATCAATGTCTTGAATTGTGAAAATTATCGTGATTCTGCTCCAGGGGAGAATGCAAATTAATATCTACCTATTTCATTTCACAAAGGAGTATGAGAGTGCACTACACCCTATCAGTAGGACTGTAAATTTCAGCAGGCTGGATCCGAGATATAGGGCTTTTATATCTCGGTTGGATGAAGAAAGAATCCCTAATGATATCCGTGAAGCAATGGCTAGTCAAGGAGGTAGTTTATAATGAGATTAGAGCACTCGAGGCCAATAATACATGGTATGTGGTACCATGTACTCTAGGAAAGAAGATGGTTAGTTGCAAATGGATTTTTAGCATAAAGCATAAGGCTGATGGAAGCATTGATCGGTACAAGGCAAGGTACGTGGCTATGGGATTTACTCAAATCCATGGGATTGACTATGAGGAAACATTCGCACCAGTGGTAATGCTCAAAATGGTGCGTGTCTTACGTTCAATAACAGTGGATCTCAATTGGCCTCTCTACCAACTTGATGTAAAGGACGTATTCTTAAATAACGATTTGTCAGAAAAGGTATACATCAATATACCAGCAGGGATGAATCAAGGAAAAGCTAGGATGGTGTGTAAACTATAAAAAGCCTTATATGGTCTTAGGCAATCACCACGTACATGGTTTGAGAGATTCAACAAAGCTGTGACATTTAGAGGATACAAACAATGTCAAGTAGACCATACTTTGTTTGTGAAACACAACTCAAATGGGAAGATGGATGTTCTTATCATCTGTGTTGATGATATTTTCATCACTGGAAATTGTTAGGATAAAATTGTTTGTCTAAAGAAGAGACTTGCTACTGAATTTGAAATTAAAGACCTTGGAAGCCTAAAGTACTTCCTCGGTATTGAGGTTGCTCGTACAAAGGAGAGTTTGGTGATCTCTCAACGGAAATATATCCTAGACCTCTTAAGTGAGAATGGGGTGCTCAGATGTCGAGCTGCTGATACACCAATGGAGCAAAATAAGAAATGGAGTCGAGAAATTGAACCAGCTCTAGTTGACAAGCAGAAATATCAAAGGCTTATGGGGAAATTAATCTATCTCTCGTACACAAGACCTGATATTGGATTCTCAGTAGAGATTGTCAGCCAGCAGTTACAAGCTCCAAATGAATAACATATGGGTGTTGTCACCCATATCTTGAGGTACTTGAAGGATTGTCCAAGATCGGGAATTCAGTTCAATAAGCACAGTGGACGAGGAATAGAAGTGTACACGGATGTGAGTTGGCCAAAAGATCTACTAATGCATGTTGTATATTTGTGTACGTAAATCTTGTCACATGGCAAAGCAACAAGCAACAAGTGGTTGCAAGAAGTAGTGTCGAAGCTTAATGTCGAGTAGTTGCTCTTGTAATTTATGAGGGTATTTGGCTCAAGCATCTACTGGAAGAGTTGGGAGTTGAAAAAACAAGGAGATATTGCTATGAGAAGCGATAACCAATCCGCAATCAGCATAGTCAAGAATCATGTACATCATGACAGGACAAAGCATGTGGAGGTTGATAGAAGTTTCATTTCAAAGAAAGCAACTAGCGGAATCGTTGAAGTAATGTATGTTCTTTTTGCACAACAAGCAACAGATATACTTACCAAGCCCACAGCTACAGAAGTCCTAGATTGACTCAAGTTCAAGCTCGGTCTTCACAATATCTACAGCCAATTGGGGGGGGGGGGGTTAGAGATACGATGGATATAATTGTATCCCCGTAATCATGATAACTATTAATATGATTATTTCTTTCCATGTTTTGCCTTATCCTATTAGGTAGTTCTGTGTCCTACATATGGTAGGCTCTAGTCTGCTACTGCTAATTATAATAATTCTAAGGGAACATTCTATCCCTAAACACACAAAGTAACATTTTTCGTCAAAAGTTGGTTTGACTTTGAACAGAGCATTATTTAGACTTTAGAGTAACAACGGTCCCATTGCGGACACCCAGTGTGGTGGCCAATGACATCACCTCCAATTCGCCACCTACTCAGAGGTGTAGAAACCCATACTCTCTGCCAGTTCATCCGCCAAAAAAGAGAACGATCAACCTCCAAGTCGAAATTTGATACCACCGCCTCTCGGGTAGATGTGTATCTCGTTATCTTGATTGCAAAGTAGAATTCCCTGGTCGCATGCGGGAGCTCTTGATCATCGAGCCGTACCAGTGACCAAATACATGCCTTGTCCCAGTACACCATTAACCAATTGCTCCAACCTTCCTCCACGAAACTCTGAAAGTCAAGGTACCCCTACGGTGCAACTACCCAAGTCTGATACACTCCGTATCAGCGGGCGAACTCACTCCATGGCTCGAAGTTAAAGATCGTCTACTCCACATCTTAGGTCAATAAAGCGGTAGTAGCAGCTAGAACGGGATCTAGTGGTGTCCCCCGAGGAGCAGCAAAAGTAGCTCATTGTGGACGGCGAGGAGTAGTAGAAGACGAAGCTCCGATCTGTGGACAGCTAGAAGCTGCGACGCGTGGTGGAGATGAAGATGGAGTAGTCCCCGCAGAAGAAGGCCCTGTGGAATAGTTTGATTGCAGCTTCTTTTCAGTGCTAGTAACCTTCTGTAACCCTACTTCATGTGTCTTCCTATTCATCCTGCAAAACTATCACAAAACACCATTCAAAAGAAGATTGCATCTTGATTAACATCTATAACATCTCAAGCAATCAAACTATTTCCCAGTATTGAACAAATGTGTTTCACTAATCTCCTACGTAAATTTAGTGTCCATACATTTGTGTTTTAGCCTTTGTTAACATGATAAATATTATTATTTTTAGTCTACATTAGTATTTGTTTTTGGGGCTTGAAATATCATTCCATGAAAAAAATACTTATCTCACCAAATAAAGGGATTATATATATATATATATATACACATAAAAATGAGAAAATATTATTAATAAGTGGAAGGATCCACCAGGTGGAACCCAAAACAACGAAAAGCAAGTAATGGAAACCCAGATAAATACATGCGCAATGCATGTGGGAACAAAATAAATAAAAAACAAAACACATATTGTTTCCAACAATAGATATACAACAATCAACACTGTAGAAATAAAAGAGGTTTAGATCCACATTAGAACTAAAATCCAAGTACATGTTATTAACTCCCTACTATTTTATATATGCACTTTCTTTTGTCTTCTTCCAGAAACTGCCACCTTATATTATGCATTTTGTGACCAATTGATTTAACATGCCACCTACAACTAAGTTCCATCAAAAGCAAGACACAAATATTTATGTATCTCATCATCTACTCTCCTACTCAAACTTCCCCCTCTTTTCTTCCCTCATTCTCTCACGTAGATACCCAAATTTATTATTAATTTCATATTAAGAACATCGTATTGAAGGATATACAAGTCTATATTATGTCGATGAGGTTGCTACTCTTCTAATACCAGGTATAGTTTATAAAATTAATACTCCATCTGTGATCCCCGCCCGCACGATGTTGCGCGCATGCCCATGAGACTTTGCTCTAGAAATAAATCCTGTCCACTTGCTGACTAAAATCGATGAACAACATCGTCGCCCATTTTTTCCAATCCAGACCTTCAATATAGCGATTGTACAATCTATGCGTGCTGCTTCAGTTGGTTGCACAATTCCTTGCGGTAGTTCATCACCTCATATACTATTTAACTCTTCTACGTTTAGGGCAACTACGTTTACCCCCTGTTTATGCATTCTTCAAGACATGGTTGGACGCCTTTCAGCAGTTACCCGACCGGCCAGCTTGACAACTGGCGGGGTTAGATTCACACTCCTGGTTGACGATTCCAGGGTTTTCCCTTTATCCGTCCTTTTCGAATATATTGCTGCTAAGTTTGTTGTATGTTGAATGTTTGGCCACTCACGTCTTACTATTTTTTTCCAGCAGCGAACGTGCTGTTGTACCATATTCAAACTTTCAACCGTCGACTGCTTCGATTTACGCCTTATCATTGAGATTGAGCTGCTTACACCGGTCATCTGCATATTGACAGCTGTTACAATGACAAATCTTACAGGTTATCTCCATTCATTCCTACTTGAAATATAAGTAATGGTATGCTCATGTGCCTGAACTTTTCGTGCTTTAATTATTGTTGACAGCGGAGGTTTTCGTCGTTGAAAATACTCCAGCATCGCGAATCGTTTTCCTACCCTTTGCTTCACCCTTTCTAGGGTACTTTAACATGTATGTGATCCCAAACGTTCGCAACCTCCCATCATTGTTGTCCAGCCATTTTATGATACCTTTCCTTACAGGTTCTTCCACCTTCACGTTCCTATATGTATGCAACACCCCACTCGACCTCATCGCTTTCCATTCCTTCGAGGAGATTTGCCCGAGAAAATATATTTAGCCGCCCTTCTGAAACGGCGCCCACTTAAGCCTCCAGACCGAAATGTCAGCGTGTTCTTTAACACTTTCCCCCATCTAACTATAAATGTATATATAAGATAATAACTGCAGTCTATCTTTCTATTATCGGTAGAGAGCATGGTGCTTGATTCAAATACTTTTCTTTAATAGAGAATCCAGCAACATTGTTTATGTTGATGGCGAATTCAGGTATTGCCTTGCATGAACACTTTTTTGCGTACATTTTTTGACATGGTCCCATGAAAACATGTTGTATTACCATTGGTCAGTTACTTGGTTTTGGCTAGCTATGCGGATGCTACAGCAATAACAACCATCTTATTTACTGGTACATCAGCCTGTCTACAGTTCCGTATGCGGCCTGATGAATATGTGTGCTTAACAAATTAACAAGAAGATGCATTCTTGCTTGGACTCTATGGCTACATATTCATTCTTGAACTTCTTCTTATCGACCCCGGTCATATCGATCATGCCAAGTTTATTGCTACTACTGTTTGGGATCCTGTTGTTGCCTTCGACTAATAGGTCGCAACATGTGTTATGTTTTCGTATGTCTAAATCAAAGCATGACCTTAGTCTGCTATGTCATGTAATGTTGTTATTCCTTCTACTGACCATGGCTGTCATCGATAGGAAACATATGTTTCTTTCGTTGCTTATTCATGATTTACCAACTCATTTTAGGTACATGGCCGTGCATTTTGTTTACTACTCTAGCATACTTTTATCACCTTTCGCCTCAGTTTCATCTGTAAATATTCTAGTACTGTTAGGTGTTTGTTTACCAAAGTAGCTGTTACACATGTAACCGTATCTTCCATATGTTTAATACGGTTTGTATAATATTTATTTACCATCTATTAGTTGTTATGTAACCATCCCTAAAGATGCCAATATCGGTCTTCTATATAGTTACGTTCAAATTCAAATTATTATATCATCAAGATTTGTAGAAATTACATTTATGTATGCTGGAACTTCAACCCGACCACTGAACAATGAACATATATAGTTAATCATCATCATCCTTTCTTATACCAATCCAGATGATAGGAGCACTGTCGAATGGTAATCCCAAAAGATAGTTACAGATATTAACTGAACATGACAGAATATGTATTGACCAACATCTACAAAAAGATTAAATCTTCAAATTCAATACAAATGATGCGAAATTTCGCGAAAAGACAAATATTGAAATACCAGAAATTATTAAAAAATTAGAATTTGAAGATGACACGGCACATTTATTAGCCAGTGATAACATCATGCCCTTTTGATATAGACAAAAGGTTCGCTTCTGCCAACGGGCTGAATCGAAAGATTCGATATGGGTTGTTCCTCATCTACGAAACTAGATCGCTTCATAAAGTAAGAAATAACCAATATGAGAAAGATGGCCACAACTAAAATAAAATTTATATTTTTAGGAACACGGCGTGTCCCTTCTTCAGATGGGTTTTTCCAGACTTTTCCTTCTTCAATTTGGAAGAGACGATATAAATAGCCCGAGCAGCCCTATTGACGAATGGGAATTTATTCCATACATATTTTCGACTTCTTAATAGAGAAAGAGTTCCAAAGATAGATTGAAGCGAGAGAACATCAATGATTGGAGACGGATTGAAGATCGGCGACAAGATGGAGATTTCTCGACGAAACATGTTTTCGTGTTATTTGGATTAGATGAAACTTTAGCTTAGTTTGGTATGGATGATGGGGTTTTAACCCTTCGAACGGTTATCGAGGTTATTCAGACTTATAATGTGTTCTTGCTAAACCTAATTTCTGATTCAATTTCTTCTGGTCGTCTTGATTGAATCATCATAATTGATTTATGGGTCCGAGAGGAACATAGATTGATAGGTCGCTTAGGAAGAACTCTAGATTATTCATTAGCTTGAGAGAAGAACGGGTTGTTTAGGCTTTTTGCATCATTTATTGTTGTGGCATTTCATCGAACACCTTTAGTGCGTTTTTCTTAGGTGTAGATTAGCTCGAGAGAGGAGACTCACATTGAGCAGAATAGATCTTTAGAGGCGTGAGAGTGATCTAAGACTGTCGTAGGAAATTGCCAAGTCGTTATAACCTGAATAATTGAGATAACTTTTCATTCATCCATGGATTAATAGCTTTAGTTGATTCGAATCCAAACAACCTTCATTCCATATTTGAAACTCAATCTCTTGCATTTTTTTTCTTTTGATTTGCACTCTTAGTTTATAATTGGATACTTCAACAAACAAACAAACAATCATTCACAATTACTTGGTTTAGTTAGAATAATCAATTTGAGTAATAGCATTAGAAAGACCCTAGGGAAAATACGATTCCATTAGTTCATTCTAGTGGGTATTTAATTAGCAGGGTAAAATCCATTCTTCAAATTGGTGCCGTTGCTGGGGAGCTTTCTAATTCTAGGAAAATTTTGATTGTTAGCTATTTCTTCATTCATCTTATCATTACTTATCCTCCCACATTTTCATATTACACGATTTTGTTGTTTCTTGTTATGCAGGAAAAATTGTGGAGTTAACATCTTCCTGAAAAAGTAAATGACTAGCTGAAAAGGGGACAACTTCATGATGACCCAAATGCTCATCTCCGGGATTTTGTTCATCTGGATGAGACGAACAGAGCAAGAGGAGTGAACATTGACGACCTTAAGTTTAGTCTGTTTTCATTTTTGCTCAAAAGGAATGCATTAGAATGGTTGTATGAGCGTCAAGCAGGGCATTTCACTACTTTGGATGACTAGCTATAGAATTTCTAGAGGAATTCTTCTCTCCGTCTAGAACAGAGGCACTGAAGGTTAGAATTGCTCAATTCAAAAGCTCTTCCAATGAGACTTTTGATGATGCTTGGCAGATTCCAGAGTTTCCTCCGTTCCTGCCCTCACCATGACTTGAATGTGCATACCAAGTTTAAGACCTTCATTAGAGGGTTGGATTATAGCAAACATAAGGATCTCAGTATGACTATACCGGGAAATCTTACAAGCTTGACACCAATCCAGGCTCTTTAAGCTTGCAGGGCTTATGCTCAGAAGGTGAGGAGCCTTATTCTCACCAATCCAGTTGACATCGAGTTGAATGTGCCTAGGAGTCATGTTCTGCAAATGAAGTCTAAATCTGTTGCAGGAGAAGCAGACTTATCCTTACTTCAGTTTCACCAAGCTCAATTACTTAATCAACTCCAACTCTTAACAAAGAAGATGAATGTCTTGGATCTAGCTCAGAAAAGCAACCCGCACTCCAACAAGAATGCAAATGCACCTACATCTTGTATTTATGCTTGTGAAGGATTTGGAGGAACTGATCATGATATTTCAAACTGTATGGTAGATTTTGAGCTAGGAGTGAATCAAGAGTAGATTGATTATGTAGGCGGGTATAGCCAAAATAACTATTAGCAACAGGGTAATCAAGGTCAGAACTCCAATAAGGGTTAGAGTAATTATAAGCAACAAGGGCAGAACAACTACAGAGCTTAGGGTAATTACCAAAAACAAGGCCAAAATACTCATAGGAATCAAGAGAATTATCAGCAATAGGGCCAAAACAACTACAAAAGTCAGAGTAATTATCAGCTGCAACGGCAGGGGCAACCGAGTTATTCAGAGAATAACCAACAACATCAATATCAGAACCAGTTCAATCAGCAGAATCAACAAGGATATATCAATGAGAGATATGGTGAAATGGGTCAAGTCACCTATTCATCTAATCAGGCTCCCCCAAGATTTCATCCTCAACAACAACAATCATCAATGAAAGTTCTGTTGCAGAAATTCATAGTGAGTAATTAGGGACATCAAAGTGCAACAGATGCAGAAATATGGAGAACGAATTTGGGGAACTAGCCAAATTAATCAATGCAAAGCCAAATTGGATCCCAAGTTCAAGTGTTCAAAATCCAGGCAAGCAAGAAGACTTGGGGGCAATTGAAACTAGGAGTGGAAAGAAGTTGCAAGATCCTCCAATGAAGATTATTAAACCAGTAGTGCAACCTCTGTAAAATTCCAGCCCAATCGTACCAAAAGTACCAACTAAATTAATGCGGTACATGGTAATGTACAGATGCAAGAATGGTTTCTACACAGATATTGATATATATCTACAAAAATAGATTTTTATGTTCACTTATCCAGCCATGCACTACCATACAAAAAAAGAGAGTGTAGGTGGCAAGTGTAGCATGCATGGGGACATCTCTTTAGATGTGTGGTATGTCCAGATACCTAGAATACAAATAAAGAAGTTATGGATAAGTTAAAGTAGTTGGTTTCATTATTTTTAGGAGTTGTAGCAGTAGTGCATCCCCAATCTCCATTATAAATAGTACGTTATCCATTAATTTGTAAGGCAGAAATAGTTTGAGGTAGGATACTTAAATAGAGGAAATATAGAAGAAACCAATGCCTTATACCTGGTTCATAAGTCAAGTCCTTTGAATTACGTACGATCTCAACTCGGAAGTTATTACCAGTTTTCTCAAGGGTTATTTCTAGTGAGGGTCTCCTGCGTATCCGACCGGGTTAGACGTTCCATTATGAGTTTATTATTATTAGGGCTATATGCATGATAGGGTAATGTCCGTTTAATCTTAAGATTTTGTATGCTTCTTTATCATATTTATTACTTAATATGATACATATTCAGTTACTTTGCTAATATATCTAATTTAATATATGTGTTAATCTAAGCAGTAGCTATTATTTACTAGTGAATAAATCCGATAATTGATTAATCACCTAGTTAGGGCCCATATGCTGGCGATTGTGCTTATTGCACTTCTATTACGCGGTGGGCCTTGGTAAGCGCCATAACTAACTATTGTTGTGGGCTTTGATAAGCGCCACACTAACTCTACGTGGGCCATTTTAGTGCCGCTAACTCTACGTGGGTCGTCAGCATATCTGAGCCGGGATCCCAAATAAAATATGGATATAAATTGGATTATAGAATTAGCCTTATGTGTTATATGTTGTATACTTTCTATATGAATATTTGTACCTTAGAGTGACTAGGACGTAGATCCTCACTCAGTGATTAGCACTAACCCTTACTTTCCATTTCAGAGCGACAGTAGGCTCTACTGGGTCACAGACTGCAAAATGGTATAATCGAGCTCTGGGGTCGGTCATCATGGTGACGACGCCAGGTAGATATCAAAGATTGTGTCTTGATCCTCGTTTTATATTTAAAGTTTGTTTGAGACTCTTACTTCCATCATGTGCATATGTTTTGAGTGGTTGTGTACTAGTACAATGTGAGATATAATTTTGTAAAATATAGTGGCCTTGAGGGCAAGTATATGGTTACTCTGGTCCGAGCCTGTGAAGCTCGAGTTTTCTGTTCTATATATATATGTGTCCTACTGGACTTCCGGTATAATGTATTGTATTGTGAAAAGTCAATAAGTCATATATGACATCTTGAGCAGTTTTTGTGTTGAGGAATTAATTATTTGAGTACGTATAAGCACAATCCTAGATTATGACGAAGGAATTATTTGGATGAGTGTAAACATTAAATGATATATGCGATATAAGTAGCATAGCACCCTATTATTGCTTTGCTGTTTTATTTTAAAACGAACATGTTAGGAGTAAGGGTGTTACATGGTGGTATCAGAGCCCGGTTGTCTTCTGCATTATAGGTATGCTACTTTCTCTCTTGAGGTGTCGCGAACCTCAAAAGAGGGGAGGTATTCCACACCCGTATTTGCACAAGTGATCGAGTGATTGTGTGTTTTGTGATGCATTATCAGTTACACATAGTCATCATGATTTGGAAAGGCTTTCTAAAAGGGGTTTTGAAATTAAAGAGGTTTTTTTGAAAGAGGATCACTAAAGATCATTCTTCTTGCAGTGTGCATCAGAGTTTTGATCAGGGTGGAGGCATTCATGTGAACCCACCTCGAGCAGTGTTAGATTGTAAGAGGATGAATGGTTATGGAGGGAAGGAATTTGATGGAGAAAGTACAGATCCACAAGTAGCTGTTGATTGGATTCGTGACATGAACGCGGCGTTTGACCAGCTGGAAGCCACATCGAACGAGCGGCTTCGCTACTGTCTTTTCTTGCTTCGAGGGCATGCTAGAACTTGGTGGGAGGCCACAACAGTATATGAGGAAGATCCCTTCAGTTTGGGATGAGAGGAGTTCCAAATAAGATTCGATGCATAATTGATCACTGATTAGTGGAAAGTGGAAAAGGCGATGGAACTCATGTCACTGAAGCAGGAAGATCTGACAGTCCAGAAGTATCATATCGAATTTACTCGATTATCCAGATGGCACCATACCATTCCATCCGAGCGAAACACAATTCTGAAGAAGCATTTTCTGGCACGGTTTCGAACAAATATTCAGAAAGGGATCTCCAGTTCTGACATGGCTAGCTGGAAGGATATTAAACAAGCTTCTTTAAGGGCCGAATATCTAGACAACAAAGGAAAGAAGGAATGGGAAGAAATAAGGAAGATCTAAAAAGAAAAGAGGTAAGTCAGAATGTGAGCTACTCTAGACAAGGACCGATGGAAAAACGGGGACCAACTAGAATGTCTTATCAGAGACCTATTCAGAATGTGTCACGACAGCAGGCATCATACACACAAGCACCAGCAGTGATTTGTCAGCATTGTGGGAGGAGGCATTTTGGGACATGCGGAATACTGACAGGGGGTTGTTTTAGATGCGGGGATCAGAGATATCGACTGAATAACTGTCCGTTGGTGGTTGATCCAGCCCAATCTGAGGTATCGGTTCAGCAGAGTAACAGAGCTTCATCTGAGAGCGGGTTTAGAGGGAACTGAGCTAAAAGCTATCAGGGGAGTATGGGCTTCCAAGGAGGAAGAGGTACGGGAGCAAATTCACGACCACTTGGTAGTCGATCCCAGCCCTCTGGTAATCAACAATCGGGAGGACAAACTCAGGGAAGGGTATATGCCATGACTCGGGAGTAGGCTGAGTGTTCAACAGACGCGGTTACGGGTACGCTCTCTATCCTTGGACGTACCTTATATGCCTTATTTGATACTGGTTCCACACATTCTTTCATTTCCTACCAATTTGCACTATTACTAAAAGTGGTACCTGAGGAGTTGGGGTATAGTTTTGAGGTTAGAACTCTGGTGGGGAAACCTGTTGAGATAAAATCAGTTATTCAGAACATTTTCTTAAACGTTGAAGGAGTTCCGCTATCAGCAAATTTAATGTTGCTACCATTTGACTAGTTTAATGTAACCCTCGGAATGGACTGGTTAACTCAACATGGGGTGGTGCTGAATTGTCGAAGAAAGGAAGTTAAGATTAAACTTCCTGGAAAGGGGAAAATTTTGTTTAAAGGCATACAGAGGAAGGAGCGTGAAAGGTCCCCATTCTTGTCAGCTATTCAAGCTTCCAAGCTTATTCAGAATGGATGTGAAGCATACGTTGCCCATGTGACCATGGAAAACACTAAGAAAATGGAAGAGGTAGCGGTAGTAAGGGAATTTATGGATGTATTTCATGAAGAATTTCTAGGACTTCCTCCTGAAAGAGAGGTTGATTTTGATATCGAGTTGGTGCCAGGAACTGCACCCATTTCGATAGCACCATAGAGAATGGCACTAGTGGAGTTGGCTGAGCTGAAAAAGCAATTACAGGAACTCTTGGATAGAGGTTTCATAAGACCGAGCGTGTCACCTTGGGGAGCACCTGTATTGTTTGTAAAGAAGAAGGATGGACCGATGAGGATGTGCATAGATTATCGTCATCTGAATCGAGTGATAGTTAAGAATTGGTATCCTTTGCCTAGGATTGATGACCTGTTTGACCAGCTTTAAGGTGCATCAGTATTTTCCAAGATTGATCTCAGATCTGGCTACCATCAATTGAGGGTTTCTGAATCAGCCATTCCTAAAACAGCATTCCGTACTTGTTATGGACACTATGAGTACTTAGTGATGCCATTTGGATTGACTAATGCACCAGCAACGTTTATGGCACTCATGAATAAGGCGTTCCATCAATTTCTTGACAAATTTGTTTTTAGTGATGTACAGTTGATGATATTGAGCCTTTGATGCTCTATTTATTTTTGCTGTTGTTTTACTTATGTATTGAGGATATTTTTGTTTAGTTATTGTATGTCAGTTATCATGTTTATGTATTGAGTAAAGTGGCGAGCATTGCATGCATCGAACCGGGTAGTTTGATCAGGTCATCTAGGGGCGGGTTTCACAATTAGAGAATTCTGGCCGAGTGAAACAATATAAAATTTCATCAACATGATATCATTTGATAAATACATTACAAGCAATTTCGTGAGAAGAAATCTATCAATATGCATGATATTTTCAGTGTAGGTTAGTTGTCTATGTGGTAAGTGGCGAGCCTAGTGAGGGTGTAATATGAATATATATTCATTACCTAGCGTTTTGTTGTTTTTTGTTAGTTTATGACCCCCTATAAACACATGAAAAACTCTATTGTCTCTTTTTGCAGATACTTATTAGCTGCTAGATAACGCTCGATTGAGGTATGATTGTGGTATGCACTGGTTTTGCATTTCCAATGGTAATGGTTTGAATGCACATTTTGATTTAATTTACATTGTGTTACTGTTAAAATTACAACTTACTGCATAAATGGAGGAAGTTACTTAATAAATTGAGGTGGTAAGTCCGTTGATCTATATTGTTTCGTTTTTAATGGTATATTATAATTTATGAAATAGATATCTAATATATGACAGTTAGAACTTATAGTATTGACAAATTGAATTAATAATGAAATAGACCTTGTCCGTTGTTGAAATTGTAATTCAACAGGCAATAGTTAATGCCTTATTTTTAGATTTCCACACGCCAAATTCATAAGGTACATGGATAATGATTGTTGGGGACAATGTTTAATTTGCAATTATACATATACATACATTTATTTAGGGTTAGTTAATATCTTACCACATATGGACTGAACCACATTCCTTTTTATATTCCCAATTGTCAGTCTTTACATTAAATCTATTTTTAATAAAATATTTTAAACGTAATTTTGCATCAAAGAGTCGCTTCTCTTCAAACCCTTAACTTGTTGACAGTTATCTATGCATTAAAAACCCTCCCCCTCCCCCCTCGTCATTCTCACCAATATTTCTCCTTACTACTTACACGTTTTCAATTTTCTTTGTTGTCGTTGTATTTCAGACTTACACTGAAATAATGTCTAACGGGTTAAAGGAGAACGAAGTTGAATTCAACAAATTAGACCTCCAAAAGCTCACTCGCAATACCAATAATCTAGGTGTTTTTCTCACTATTGGCTTCTATCGCCCATCCCTTACAGTAATCAAGTTCTCTAGTGTGGAAGATTTCCCTCCAGGAGTTGTTAGTTTGGTTGGAAATCTTGGGTGGAGTGTTTTTTTATTGTCACAATCAATTAAATCTGAATCACTGCCCTCTTCTTGTCAAAGCTTTCCTCCTTAACCTTAAGAGGGACCTTACCATAAGTGCCGACCTTACCTCTGTTTTCCATGGTTATAGAGTTTCGTTTAGTCCGAATTCTTTTTCCAGACTCATAGGGTTGACTAAAAATGGTTTCAAACTTGTTGACGAGTCCCAACTCTCCTCCTTACTGGACTTTAACACTGCTGTCGAACTTGCCGCTCTAACTGGGCATCCTGACACGCCTCCAACTATCGAATCACTTCCCAGGGACCTACATGTTCTTTACTGGCTTGGCACCCACTTCTTCCTACCTACAAGAGCCCATCGATAATTCATTATGCGACTTGATGTATTCATAATGGCTAGAGCAGTAAATGGCATTGCGATTAGCCTCTCGAGTCTCATGTGCATCCATATTATTAAATCAGCACCTGGTGGTGATTACACCGAGGAGCCTTTCCCTTACTGTGTCTTTGATTACTCACTTCCTCCAAGAAATCAGCATAGGGTTCAAAGGATACGTCATTTCCCACAAGTGGACTGCTCCCTCTAATCGTTTTATTTGGTTTATATTGGTGTTTAACCTATCTTATGGTTTGACTACCGTAGTTGCAACAGCCGGAATGACAAAGACATTTATTTTATTTTTAAAAAAGAATTAATTTACCACCTCTTTTGTATAATTTGATAATTATGAGTCAAATGTCCGCTCTTAACATTTAATTTTGCATCTTTCGAAATATAATTAATTCCTTAACCTAATTGTACATATAGATAAAATTACACTCGCGTATCTAGCCATTATTTGTTGGAACTGATATATGTGGAGTTTTGGGAAATTATTAAATGAACTTTCGGTACTTGTGGTACAATATAATGACGAGTCTTAACTTGGTACAAAATATTACAATTACTAGCTTAAGTTGGTTCATAATCATCACTATCAATACAACTACTGCAACAAACTAATAACCAGTCTTAACTTGGGACAAAATAGTAGAAATACTAGCTTCGTGAATCATAATCATGATAATCCATGATACTACTGCATATTACGGAGAGTAAAAATAAAATCAAACCACCACATTGACTGATCTTACACACCTCCTTCATTGACCACCAATCACTAATGTTTCCTTGGATGTCCGAGCTTCCTTTTGGGAGGAATTTCAACATGCTTCTTTGTTCTGGAACTTTAATCATCCGAGCTTAACATGGATCCACGTTTTCGATTCGTCATATCGCTTATAAAGCGATATGTGAAGTATGATCTGTTTGTTTCGATCACCTTCATTTCATTCCATAACCCCCTTGGCTCCTATTTGAATCTGCCATTGTAGTGCTCTGTGAAGTATATGATGAACATTCAACAACTGTGGTTGTCGGGTTGACGAGGTGCACCGAACACCCTCCATTTGAACACAGTGATGTCCTTACATTTCATTTCACTGAGAAACATCTCTACATACTCAATCAACTTCTTAAAGGTTGCATGGTAGATCGGGTTGCTCTCACAGCTCTTCCTTATGTCCAAGCTATTCAGCAATACCTTCTGCTTGTTCTTGAAGTCGTTGACGAAAACGTAGTAGTGATTATCACGTACACTACCACCATGGACCGGGAAAAATATATGTAAAACGACTAAACATGTAGGCGGAAAATAAAGTAACAAAACAACAGAACACTGAACAGAATCACGGCTTACCGACTACAATATCTAATACACGGCAGACTAGTTAACATGAATCCAGAACAAATTCTTCATAAAATATCAGTACACTGAACGAAATAACGACATACCAATTGCAATATGGAAAACACGGGATACAATTTTACATGAATCCAGAACAAATTCTTGCCATACCAATCCGTTATTAAGTACTGTAAGTAGGAACAATAACCGGCCAATCTGAATATTAGTTAGGCAATAATGACCTATGAGTCTAATGAGAATTGTTACATATTCACAGTGCTCGAAATCCTTGTCACCAATATATGGGACATTATCCTAATATGTCCAAATTTTGAGAAGCTTATTTACATCACCCACTCCTATACCAAGCACCTCTAACCTAACTGCATTCTACATGACTGTGAAACATCATCGCGTTACCATCAAACTGAAGAGAACAATATTAGAAGATTTATATGATTATATGAAGTATGAGTATGAAAACTTACAGCGACTGCAAGGGGAAGCAGAATTGTGTCAACATTCGATGATTTTGGACCATTTGCCTATTGCTTAAATGCCCAAACGAATCCAGCACAACTGTGATTAAGTACTGCGTTGGTTTCAAGGTGTCAAAGTCAATCTTGTACAGTTTTTTAGGTTCTCCATAAACTCACGACCAAAGTATATCTGGGAACAATAAAAGGCAACAATTAACTGATATAATTATAACACCTACTTTCATTGGAATCAGTTGTAACGCAAGTAAAATAATGTACTTACCGATCCAAACCACGTCCTCTGTGCACGTACTCCATGACATTCTGTTCATCATGATCGAGTTTGTTGGGCATCGGTGACCTTTTCGATGAGGCAAATCCTTGCCCGAATCTTTAGGACTATCATAGATGATTATATTCCTCCTTCCTAATTGTTGAGGTCTGACCTTGTTAACATCCTTGCACTTACCTAAGTTTACACCATCTCCGTCATGTTTCTATTTTCCACGACCACCATCGTTGAAGGAATGGTCATCCCCCTTTATCCCTTCCCTTACATTCTTGTTTCCCCCTTCACCAACACTTTTTCTGTTATTTTCATTTCTAATAACCAAAACATTTTGTTTTTGGTTATGTCTTATGTTGTCGGTTCCTTGTTCGTCATCGTCATTGATTGTAACTCCTCCATCATTGGGTTCATGCGATTTATCTCAGCCAAGATCGCTTTTGGTTTTACATTGCTTTGTTGTGCTCCTAGTTGCAGCATAAACTTCATCTTCATCATTAAAAGTAACAAAATGCACACAACACCTCCTTTTCCCGAAGGGTTGGTCCTTCTCACTCCCTTTGCTTGTACTTGCAACGTGGCCGATATCATGTTCTTGATGTTTGTCATCTCACTTCCAAGTCATGTACTTCCTTCATTTCCTTCGGAAGGGGTACATCTTGACCCAATAATGTTGTTTGTTGCGCTTTTAATGCTGCCTGTTGAGCAGAAACAACCAATGTGTTGGCTGTGATTCTTGCTTCCGTCGTGCAATTTTCGTGTGGTCAGGTTCCTCCATTTCTCCATCTAAAAACAATTGAGTGCAAATCATACAAACAGTGAGACAAAGAAAACCATGTTAACATAGTTGGAATGAACTTAAATAACATACATCGCACATTAATCGGCAATGACTTAAATCTAAGATAACCTTTTCAAGTGTCGTTAATCAACTTCCTAGTTGAACACCTAGATCCTCTGAAGCACCCTTCATATTGGTTGTTTGAAGATGATCCTGCTCCATAGTGTTTTCAGCAGCATCGTCATAGACGTCGGATTCGTTTGGTAACCATGCTATATTCTTCCATAGTAGATTCTTTCCTATGTTTTGGCGATCCTTAAAAAGCAGGGACAATCCACCGTTATGTTGTCTAATACTTTCCACCGCCAACATGACTTTGCTATCATTCTCGGGGCTGCATGTTGGTTTTGTTGTTGCTTGTACATTATAGAGCAAGAATGAGTTCAGGCATTGCATCTGCATGATATACAAGTTCTTGGGTAATTGATCCTCTAGAATTGAACCAAACAAGACTTGATCGACAAGGAAAAGGGGACTAATCCCAAATCCAAGGTCTCAAGTATCAAATTTCATAAGGAACGGATTACAAACCTATACTTAACTATTTAAGACACAATTTAAGCTCACAAAGGTTCAAAATGCTAGTTCTCTAGGTTATCCACTAAGAACTTATCATTCAGAAGAGTAATTCAAACTAATTTAAGCTAACGAACTGCAAACAAGAGAGTGAAGAGGTGGAACACAAGGAGAGGAGGGTTGCTAGACTTCATGTGTTGTTTTTGCACTCAAATCCGATTCTCAAGAAATATTGGATTTATTAGAGAAGGTTTATGGTTTGATTATCCTCTAAACAATCGTAGGAGTCCAATTCAAGGTCTTGAATTGGATTACCACTACCAATTGGCAAGTGCTCAACCTAATTGGTAGTGAATACCAAGTTTTCAAAAAAACTGTTTAGGTGCTAAATGACTCTTAATGGCATCACAAACACTTGACAAACAAACACTTGACAAGGGTGTTAAGGCACTATTTGACACCCCAAACATCCCATCCCTCACTTCTTTCACTCAATTGAGTGATATCGGGAATGCACACATAGTGTTCGATAAAACGCCACTAAGAGAATCCTCATACTAAGGTTGAATTAGGGTTTTGGTTGGTCCACAAACACCTTACTTCAACCTTGGACTATACACCTACTCAAATCAAGCACAATTAAGTAATTGAAATAGTACATTTGACCTAGAACAAGCCATAACACATTCTAAGTTTTCAAAACCATAATCCAATCATTCTCATATACCATAATCAATATCCACATGTATCCAACCCTGCCATTTTGATCCTCTAGAATTGAACCAATCAAGACTTGCTCGACAAGGAAAAGGGGACTAATCCCAAATCTAAGGTCTCAAGTGTCGATTTTCACAAGGAACTGATCATAAACCTATACTCAACTATTTAAGACACGATTTAAGCTTATAAAGGTTCAAAATTCTAGTTTTCTAGGTTATCCACTAAGTACTTATCATCTAGAAGAGTAATTCGAACTAATTTAAGCTAACTAACTAAGCAAACAAGAGAGTTAAGAGGTGGAACAAAAGGAGAGGAGGGGTGTTAGACTTCAGGTGTTGTTTTTGCACTCAAATATGATTCACAAGAACGATTGGATACAATGGACAAGGTTTATGGTTTGATCATCCTCTAAGCATTTGTAGGAGTCCAATTCAAGGATTGGATACAATTGATTTGAAAAGTTATCAAAGAATTTTGTGGCCAAGTACGACGCCACAAATGATGTTCCAGCTTTTTCTGATATTGACATAGAGATTCCGCACAACATCTCCACTGTTTCAAAAATGTAGTCCTTGAAATCCAAGTGCTGATTTACGTTGACAGATTGGAGGAAAAGGATATATTTTGACTGGATACTGGTTCAGGTATGATTGTGGTTTATCCGTTTGTCAATAGATGAAATATGAAGACGTTATTGGATTCTACATGTTGGTAAGCACTTCCTTCTGGCCTTCAAAAATTAAGTATTCTTAGTATTTGATTTGAATGTTGAAATGTAAAAATTATTGTTTTGAATTTTTAGAACTGCGTAGATAGGATACCCTTCGCCGTTGACCTGGTAAGCAATTGGTCGAATTCAATCGACTATGTCATAAAAGAACTGATGCTAAAGTACATGCCAATATATAGATGGATTATCGATAACCGTACGATAGAAGTCACGAGTACAGGGAGAAATATCATACGTCGAATTATCTGATGTTGTGTTGTGATGGGTGTTTATTATCGCATGGTAATACTTCTTTATTATGATTCGAAATTTCATGTTTCACTACGTTTTGAATGTTTAAGTCTTATTAAATTTTTGATATTCTAGTATGTGTTAAATAAGTCTGGATATTACACAGACGTGTCCTCTTAATGAAGTAAGTTTGGTTGTTTTATGCGCACACCATTAGTATTACGAGTAACGAATATATTACATAACCGTGTATTGGAAAAAGGTATATCAAAATGCAGTCCCAAATTTTTCGAAGTTATTGTTTCTCAAGCTAATGAGAAAATGGATTATACATCATTCACTTAGCAAATCGCTACACAATCAAGAAAATTTAGACCATCCAAGAGTCAACAAATATAATTAAGTGAGAAACACATCTTCAATTACCAGATTCAATCTAGAGTTACCAGATCCTAATTTATGAAAATGTAAATGTATCATAGTTTAAATAATTATTACAACAGTGATTCTATTGTAAACAATACCTACTCAGTAAATTGTAAATTAATTAAAATTCGGGATTAGCAATAAATAGGGGTGATAAACTTAAAAGATGATAATCACCGTAATAGTAGTTGACTAGAATTTAAAGCATATATGAATAAAAGGAGAGAGGAAATTAAAAGAAGATAATGACTCTAATGTTAAATAACGATAACGAAAAAACACAATTACTATGATAAGTGTACACATCCAATCCACAAAGGTACTGACTTTAAAAACAAGGAGGTTTACATCACATACAAAATGAATTAGGGTATTATAGAGCTCATAGGGTCAGCCATCCGGGAGATGTAAACATTCAGCATGAGTACATTGTCATCGACATCCATCACCTCGAACATGCACACATATCCCAATTGAAGATGGTTGGCCTTTGCAAATGCCAGCAAGTCACATTTCCCCATTTACATATGAGCCTTGGTTTTGTGTTTCTTTAGTTCTACAAACCATTCCTTCCTTGACTTGTTCTTCTGGTAGATGTTGTCGGCAACTTGAATAAGCTTGGCAGTCTGATGCTTCCACTCCAAAAAATCTCTTGAAAACTCAACTGGTATCAACTGCACTCACAAACATACAGAAACGGATGAAAGGTAATGACTCCATCATCAAACAAACTGCTTTGCCAATTATAGTGTTATTATTATTACCAGACAATTTTCACAAAGGTAATGACTGCCACATGAAAACATTCCATGATTGATACACCCCATGCCTCCATCAACAAGCACATGTAAACATTATAGCGAGGTTGAACAAAGTCATAGCTAAACAAAATTCAAAATGTATCGACAGGACCTAGTTCAAATAAATTATGTGCAATGAAATAGAGACTGCCAAAATGATTTTTACGCACACCGGATTGGAGAGAACATTCCACTAATAATATTTTTGTTAATAAAATGAGATTTACCATTGAGAGTATGCAGATCATAAAGTTTACGAAAAGGAAATCGACAAAGATAAACACACATTATACTACCGTTTACAGAATTTATCTGCAAACAATTTAAATATCTACCAACCTACTTTGATTCATATAGCTCCTCCCCTTTGGTGGCGGCAAAGTATCTGAATCTTACAAAATCTCCACTGAGATTTCATTTCCATCATCTTCACCATCGTTCTCGGTCTTCAGATCCCGAAACCCACTCGTAAAATTTTTAGATCTGAAAGCCATCCCCTGGTTTTTTGCATCAACGATGGGTATTGATAGAATGATTATTGGTAGCAATTTTGACCCCACCTTAGATAGTTTTTGCTCTGGCTTCGACGATATTTGATTGTTAGAAGCATCCGGTTCGATCATAGTTTTTACTCGTTTCCTCTTAAACGGACCATCTTGGTTCGTTGCACTTGTTTCTTGGAGTTTTTTTCTTGAGTGTAGGTATCTTTTGGATAGAGGGTTCGACTATAAAGCCGATGGTACTTTTGGGAGCGAAATCAGAGTTCGAATGAAGAAGTTATGGCCAAAAGAAGTCGGGTGTTGTTGTTGTTGAAGGGTCACGACCATGACACAACATGTCATAGCCGTGATAGGTGTCCCGTTCATGACACATATTGTCACAGCTGTGATGCCAAGTCTGGGCAGAAACCTTATTTTATTCCCAATTCGAGATTTTTTGGAGAAGGGAGCCATGAAAATAAACTCAAACACAAATTGACGAAGGGGGAATTCCTTGGGAGCCTAGAAGCACCATGGGAATGAAGATTTGAAGCCAAATAGCCAAGGATTCGAAGCCTAAGGTAGGATCTACTTCCTACTTTAATGGATTGGTCGTTTGAAGCATTCTTTACACCTCTCATCGAGAGCTAGGTTTTCTTCTTGTTTGGGTTTCGTGGATTCCTTTGAATTGAAGGGATTGTTCTTGTATGTAGTGATAGGATTGTGGATACATGATGGTTGATGATGTGTTTTGATACCTTGTTGCCTTGATTATCCGTTTCCATTCGATTTGCAGTTATCTCAGTTTTCCTGATTTGGGTTTTCTTGTCAGATTGATTGATGAGTTGTGTGTTGAGCAGATGTTTGTGTGCATCGCAGGTGGTTTTAGGTCGTTGAGTTAATAGATCCAATCCTAAGAGCCAAAACATATTGTTACCCATGTGCCTATCTATTTTGCTGCTGTGCAGTTTCCCATAATTCTTAGGATGATCCAAAACCCAGGCAAGGCCTTATCCCCATAATCGTTCTCACCTTAGTTTTATCTGTTGCCATCTAGTGATCTGTTTGCATCCTAGATTTCTTATTTCTTTTAGTTTGTTGTTCTGTTTCATTCTAGTCTAGTACAAACTTCTCAAATTATGATTTGACTTACCAGAAAACCGAGACTGAGTAGCAAAGGCCAAGTAAAACCTGTTGTCCCTTTCTCATGATCCAAATCGATTTTCGGTTGAGACTGGGTCTACGGTACAGCGCCGCCGATAGGGTAGCAAATTTTCATGCTAGAGATATAAAAATGAAGAGGGAGAGGAAGGAATCGCCGTCATACCGAAACGCAATGAAATATGATTCTGAAGGGAATGAAATGTCACAAAGTCATCCCAAACTTGACCGTGAATAAAAAACTTCATGCGGTCGTTTTCGTTGATTGTCTTGTCCAACTCCAAAACCCGTGAAAATCCACTACGAACAGTGAGAGTAACATTGTATTTGAAGATCCGGTTGACGATGCAAATGATAAGAAATTCTTCCGGATGAACAAACTAGGGATCGCCTGTGCATAAGAACACCAATGAGAGGAAAAAGATGAAAAACATAAGCAAAAGATAGCTACTCTTACGGTGAAAGGTTTTAATGAAGTTCTTCATTCATACCATTCATTTGATTGTGATTAAGCCCTCGAAAATGACTCGGGTGATAAGGGGCTTATCATCAAAGGAGAGTCAGTTCATCTTCTCTGAACTGGTTTTGAGATTGAGAGAGATTATAGATGTAGGAAAGGATAGAGAGGGACATAAATGGGGGAAATTGGTATGAAAAAAGAAGACTTTAATATGAACGGTTTGGGATAGGGTTTTAATACTATCAAATCAAATTGTTTAAAAGTTATCTTGTTCTCTCTCTTTATCTCTCTTTTACAAATATGGAAACGTTGAACTGTGACATGTAATGTAAAATACAACCTTATTTTCCCAATTTAACAGTACATTGGGAATCAGTATACTACTGTCGCCCATTTAATATTACCAACCGCAATATAATAACTACATTAAAAGAGAACTACAAAATTTATTTCAAATGAACTAACTAATACAGTATGAATGAAGTAATCATTACTTGCAAGCTTTCCTGGAAAACCTTTCAATATGCCTCCAACTCGGTGAGAACCAATTATTCCAAGCCGAGATTGACTGTGTTTATAAGATTATCAGCGCTAATAACGTTGTTGGCCGAGCTGATTAAATCTTGACCCATAACTACAAATTTTGCCACTTTCTTAATTTTTTTTCAAGACATTAGCGAGATATCATATCTCTCTAACCATTCACGAATAGTTTTTGGACAGAAGGCTAGACCCTGCTGCAGCTGCAAAACTATTCACTGGATAGGTATCTTCTATTATGTATGAACAGTCTGTCGATTCATCAAAAGAGCTGTTAGGTGTCTTCTCACGAAATAAATTAGCATTCCACCTCCTCTGGGCTTCCTCAGCAGCATCGGGATCACTATACTTTGATCTAAACGTTTCGTTAATTTCATTAATGACGGAAGGACAAAACATTATACAGAAGAGCTTCTAAATTATAAACAATGAACAACAATGACAGGTAAGCATATGATTTTATACAGGGAGAAAGCACCGAACTGAATAACTACAGTTGTTCTAAATTAAATATTACGATTAAAAGTATATTGGATCAACTAATTTCGAAAAATTGGGAACAAATCAATTGAGATTACTATGAACAATAATAATAACAAAAACAGAATAATTTAGATATAGTAACATGTTATACTAATTAATTCCAATACTTGCAAAAAATAGACATATCTCGTGAATGAAGAAACGTAGAATAGAAAAATACAAAATAAACAAAGGATTAATGAATTAAATTAATGTTTGGTATATATTTCAGTTAGGTTACTGCAACTTAATTTTTAGGGTTCTTCACATACAACAATCCCTTACCAGTGGAAACCAAACAGAACACCTAATAAGCAGCCGCGGTTGATTACGAAAAAAATAAAACATGGAACCTAACCCTAAATCGTAATGGGGAAAATTGAATAACTGTAACCAAATCGTTACATGGGAGTATTCGGCAGTAAAGCTAGAAATTATCCATGGTTATGACTTTATCAGAGATAGGAGTCCTCAACAGTGATGCTAAAAATTACCCATGTTTATTCCATGGTTATGATTTTAACTTAAATGGGAGTACTCGGCAGAGAAAGCTAAAAAGTGCCCATGGTTATCCCGAACTAGACCAAAAAACCTGTCTTGGTTGGTTTTTTATCGTTATGAACCCATATGCAATTTACTACTTCATAGAGAAGTGACGAGCAGATTTTACGTCGCTAATCAAATACCCACTAGACTGCTCTAATGGAATCGTTTATTTCCCTAGGGTCTTTCTAACGCTATTACTCAATTCAAATATGCTAACTCGACTAAGTAACAAAGAAGATCTGATTTTTTTTATGTTGTACTTTTGAACTATAAAATAAGAATGTAACTCAAAAGAAAGCAAATGCAAGAGATTGAGTTTCAAGTATGGAATGAAGGATGTTGGGATTCGAATCCACTAAAGCTAGCAATGCATGGATGACCGATAAGTTATCTCAATTATTCAGGTTACAACAGATTGGCTATTTTCTAAGGTAGTCTTAGATCACTCTCGCTCCTCTAAGGATCTACTCGACTCGACCGTAGACTCCTCTCTCAAGCTAATCTACACCCAAGCAGAACACAGTAAAGGTATTTGATGAAATGGCACAATGTTAACTGATTCCAAAAGCCTAAACGATTCGTTCCTCTCTCGAGCTAACGAATAACCTAGAGTTCTTCCTAAGCGACCTATTAATCTATGTTCCTCTCAGACCCACAAATCAATGACGATGATTCAATTAAGGCGATCAAACAAAATTGAATCAGAAATTTGGTTTCAAAAGAACACATCATAAGTCTGAATAACCTCGATAACAAATCAATGGGTTAAAACCCCATCATCCATACAAAAGTTAAGCTAAACCTTCATCTTATCCAAACAACACTATAGGTTGAGCTACTCATGGTTTGAGAAACAAGAAGGGAAGAAGAAAGGAAAATAACCTGGGAAGAAAACATGTTTCCTCAAGAAATCTCCGTCTTGTCGCCGATCTTCAATCCGTCTCCAATCGTTGATGTTCTCCCGCTTCAATCGATCTCTGGAACTCTTTCTCTCTCCAAGAACTTTAATCTCTATCTAGAATATTGTGTATTGAATTCTAATTCGTCCATAGAGGGTCTGGGGTATTTATAGTCTTCTGGACCAAGTTGGAGAAGGATTAAGCTTAAAAATCTCGTCAGAAGGAGGAACATGACGTGTTCCACTAGGCATCCATAAGAATACCACACCTGTGTTCACTTAGAAACCGCCATGGTCCTTAAGTGTAAGGACTTTGACCATGGCTTCTGCATAAACATTGTACAAAATCGAATTATCATTCCAACGCCACTAACCTTGCATCAATTGGACTTCCGAGCGATGAGTTATGCTCAAATACTAAACAGTGTCGTTTTCTTCCCAAGTCAACGTATTGAGTTGCTCCGGCCTCCCCGTCTTGTTTTGATTCATCCTGGGATGTCATATGACACCTAAAATTTACCAAAAACATGGAAATTAATGTAACACGGCCCAAGGGCCAATGTGGAAGCAAATATGCACTAAACGTCATGAATTCTATCAAGTTGAGGCGTCTATACATAGAAAAATATAGTTTATAATGAGAATAAATGTGTCGGTGATACAGGACATCAAAACCCCACACTTTAATGTTTGCTTGTCCTCAAGCCAATTTACTAATCACACTCCATAAAGAACTTAACATATGGTGATTAGAAGACAAAGTTCAGGTTCTTAATTCTATCATGGTGTTCATGAATGCAAGTCAATCAACAAACCACACAATTAGGCATAAAACATCGAATCCCTTAGATTAGTATAAGATAGACTCTTGCATATGATATAAATGACTTGACACCTAACCACCAGAGTGTATCCATATCCCCCAAACACTTATACCATCAAGTTCCCAGCAGAAGTAATAGACCAAAGGCTCGTCCTGGCTGGGATTTCTCGTCCGTCTTGAGGGAGGAGGTGCTTCAATTTTTAATAGCACTCAAAGTAGCACCTCTATCTTAATTTTAGTTGCTTATTTATGACTACATATCATTGCAAACAAAACTCGAATACTGAAATTTCGTTTTCTTTTCTTTCTTATTTGCAACCCCATTTAGATTCCTCCCGTCTGTTTTAAGTTTCATAACAACCTAGGAAATTTTTTTGGGTGGATACACATTCACTATACTGTGACATAGAACAAAAAAAGGGAAGAGAGCGATTCATTTTTAACATATATATGAGTCTCTAATATACTACTTTTGTCAAAATGACAGGTAGTTCGAAAATGACTTCCTAACATCCAAGACATCCACAAATAGAACAAGAACACTAAATATGCATTCACTAACATCCACAAGCTAAGCTCAAGAGGGAGTTTCAAAAAGTAAGAACAACAATTCAGCATAATGATTCATAAGTTAAGTACCCTAATTTAGAAACACCCTAATTCACCACACACTCGAATATGACATTCACTACAAAAAAAATTAAGTCCTAACAGTAGACACTTAACTACGGCCCGTTAAGGCCCATTGTTAGGATTAGTAACATCTAAAGCCTAACAGCGGCTACTTAAGCCGTTGTTAAATTTATCGATTTAATAGCGCCCAAGTGGCCATTGTTAGGATTTTAATTCCTATCGACGGTCCGGATGAGCTTAAAAGAGAATCAACGGTTCAGATAGCACCCTTCACAATACATAATCCTCTTTACCTTTCTCTTCCCCAGCCCTACCTATCATTCATCAACCAAACTTCTCTCAAAACCCTAATCTCACATCTTCTTCTCAATTTATGGTGGCCGAAAATACTCACCCTAATCTCACCTCTTCATCTTAATCTATGGTTGCCAAGCTCACCCTCTCCATACCACCAGCTTGTTCGTCTCCGTCTGCTTCAACTTCTTCTTCTTCTCCTTCATCTAAGCTCTATTTCTCCAAACCCACCAAAACCTAGCTCAAACGCCCATGAATCTCCTCCTTCGTGTCACTCCCAACTTCAACTACCATCTCCCTCCTCACCCTCTTCACATCCACCACGTTCGAAGCTCGAGCCCTCTCTAGCTCCAAGGACCAGATCGAAGTTTGAGTTTGGTAAGAAGAAGAAAATGATGCAATTTAGTTTATTTTATTTGTATATGATTTATTAGTGTTGTATATGTATTCAAATCTAGTTTTCTATATGTTACATATATGGTTTTGTATATCCATTTGATTATGGGGTTGTTATTAATGGAGATAAGTTGGTTTATTGTTTATGATTAATGGATATAAATTGATTTATTGTTGACAAATTTTGGGTTTTGTTAATAGGATAAATAATTATGTTGATGAACTCAGATTTGATTAGGAAATGAACTCAGATCTTCAATTAAGTTAATTTCAAGAAAAATTTGGATTTTAGCCTAACAACGAAGACACGGCCGTTGTTAGGATATTACCAATCCTAACAACGGCTAAGTTCCCGATGTTAAGCTATTTCATTTAACCGGGGCCACCGAGGTCACTGTTAGGATTTGTTAACATTGGGTCACCTAACAACGGATAAGTGGCCGATGTTAGGATATCTAACATCAGCCCAGCCCGATGTTAGACATGTGGATTATTATAGTGATTGTCCCCAATGGACCAAATAGTGAAGGGAGATTAGGCAGAGCATATGGTACTAACTTGATATCGTGAGAGTGAACCAATGTAGAGCCTGGACGAGGCTCTATTCGGATGGCAATTGAGATTGAAACTTCCTAGAGATATGAAAAGAGTCCTACGGCCATAGAGATAGGAAAGAAGCAAAAGAAGAAATCCTACTGCCAATCTATTACATCAATTCATAGCAAACGAAATAAAACACAAACTCACATAAGTTTACCCACGAGACACAAAGAAAGAAAACTAAGACTCCAGACATGGGCTGCCTCCCATGAAGTGCTCTTTCTTTTTCGTCTTTGAGCTAGATAATACCTGGTTTAGGAGGAAGCGTCCCAAGTGAGGACTTCCTTGACACTAGCATCATTATTCTTGAAGTACATATTTGGTTTTCCTCCTTGAGAAGGAACTTTTTGTGACCAAAGATGAACAAGCTCCAAGACCACGTCAAATCTTATAGTTATAATCTTGAATGGTCCATACCACTCTTCCTTGTCTACATTTATGTTTGGCAGTTCAGAACTGAAAGTCATCGAGTTTTCCTTTGGTTTTTCTTCTTTCTTCTTCTTGGTCCCCTTTCTTGGGACACTCGCCTTCACTTGAAATAGTTAAGCAACTATTGGTCCTTGCATTTTAAAGGCAATGTTTGGTGGAGAAGGATTAGTAACAACTGTATAAACTGAAGCATAATTAATATCATTCAAAAGGGACCTAGCTAGTGATGAGTTGTTGGAGGCAGAGCTAGACATCTCAAATGTGATCTCATCTTCCTTAGTCCTTAAGGTCAGTGGTCCAGTTCTCACATTAATGGTTACATCAGCAGTAGCTAGGAATGGCCGACCAAGGAGGATAGCGGTTTGGATGCTCTCATCCATGCCTATTGCCATAAAATTTACTTTAAAGCTACAGTTGCCTACTCTTACAATGACATTCTCAAAAATTCCCCCAGGATAATAAGTGGTTTGATCAGCTAGTGGAATATACATTGTAGTAGGACGTGAAACAAGCAAGTCAAGACATTCAAACAAGGAGTAAGACATGAAACTAACACTAACACCCAAATCAGCTAAAAACCCTATCAATGCGATGATGACCAATATAACAAGATAAAGTGAACCTCCCTAGGTCAGAGCGATTCTTCACCATTGTGGTCTCCTGATCCGTTGTCTTTGTTTTCTTGAGGGCCACTGAAGCTACTTCTTCCTTCTGCTCAGCCTTCATCTTCTGTGGAGTATGTTTAGGTAGAGGGCCGAGTGTCTCATTAGGTTCTTGATCTTCTACTTTCGCTTTCAAAACCACTGCTCTAAGTTCCTCAACCATAGCAGATGTTGCATCTCCTAACTTCCTCTTGTTGGAAAGAATGTCCTTCATAAATCTTGCATAATTGGGCATCTTGAGCAAAACTTCTGACAGTGGAATGCTCAAACTCTGTTTGTTGAGCATGTCCGTGAACTTCTCAAAATCATCTTTTGTCAACCGCTTATTGTTCAATGCAGCAGGGTATGGTACCCTACACTTATAAGGTGAGTCTAGGACGATCTGTTTGGGATTCAAAGGTACAACTTTCTCTTCTGTCTCCACTGGTACTAGTTTCATCGGATAGTCAGGAAGTTCCTTCCCACTTTGTAGTGTCACTGCTCTCGTGAACTCTCCATGTTTTGGATTGGGGATAGTTGTGCTTGGCATCCCATTTGCCTTGTCTATGAAGAGGTTGTTGAGTTTGTTCTCCAACGCCTTCAGTGTTGCATCTGTTTTTTGGAAGCGTGCTTCATTCCACACTTGAATATCAATACTAGCAGCTATAAATTACTCTAGGAGCGAGTCAGTGAAGGACTGTTGTTTTTAAGGTGGAAAACCTGGGGGTCCCTAGTTAGATGAGCAGGCGATATGCCCCTTCTCACCATATCTCTCATTGATATAACCCTGCTGGTTTTGCTGTGGGAACTGGTTCTGTTACTAATTTTTTTGGTTATTCCTTGAATAACTCTGTTCCCTTGTTGCTGCTACTGATAATTCCCCTGATTCATGTAGTTATTGTGGCCTTTTTACTGATAATTACCTTAAGCTTTGTAAGTGTTCTATCCTTGCTGCTGATAATTACCCTAATTCTTGTTGTAGTTCTATCCCTGCTGCTGGTAATTACTCTGATTCTGCCAGGCTACATAATCAATATGCTCTTGGTTCACTCCTTGCTTGAAATCTGCCATAAAATTGGAAATATCATGATCAGTTCCTCCACATCCTTCACAAGCATACACACAAGCTGTAGGTACACTATCAAGCTAGTTAAAACTTAATTAATTGAGCGCTTCGGAGCTAGATCTGCAGTTTATCACGTAATTGAGCTTGGTAAAACTCATTTGGACATCATTAGCTGAACTTGATTCTTAGGCACATTCAACTTGATGTCAACAGGATTGGTGAGGACATGGGTCCTCACTTTCTGAGCATAGGCCCTTTAAGCTTCAAGGGTCTGAGTTGATGTTAAGTATGAAAGATTTCCCTGTATTGACATACTGAGATCCTTTTGTTTGTTATAATCCAATCCTTTGATAAAGGTCTTAAACTTAGTGAAGTGCCCAGCTTGATGCTCATACAACCATTCTAATGCACTCACTTTGAGAGAAAATGCAAACAGGCTAACCTTGAGGTCATCAATGTTCACTCCTCTTGCTTTGTTCTTCTCAGCCAGACAAACAAAATCCCTGAGATGAGCATTTGGGTCTTCATTCGGTCCTCCAGAGAATGCTCTTGATTGAATGAGGTTGATTAGCTGCACTGAAGTTTGATAATCCTGATCTCCCCTGATTGGAGATTGAATGCTTGAGCAGCTCCTCTGAGAGTGGGTCGCTCATAGCCTTTCCATTACTTCTCTTGAGGAACAATAACAAGCTGCCCAATTGTAATGGTTGTTTTTGTGGTTGTTATGGTTGTTGTGGTTGCCATGGTCATTTTTTTTGTGATTGTAGATCCGGTTGTTGTTGTGGTCGTCATTGCAGTTGTTGTTGTGGTCGTCGTTGCGGTTGTTGTTGTGGATGTTGTTCTGGTTATTGTTGTTATTGTTGTGGTTTTCATCCTCAAAATTGAGTTCCCGTCCATCTCGATTTCCTCTTCTTCCTCTTCTTCGCTTTCAACAGTTGGAGGAAAGTCAAAAGGAATCTCTAGCACTAGCTTCTTGCGAGACTTTGGAGCAAGATGAGCGTATGAAGTTGTCTCCTTTTTAGCTAGAAGTTTACTTCTTCGGGGAGATGTTAAGTCCGCAATTTTGGCTACACAACAAGAAACAACAAAACCGTGTAATATGAAAATGTGGGAGGAAAAATGATGATAAGATGAATGAGGGAATAGCTAACAATCAAAATTTCCTAGAATTAGAAAACTCCCCGGCAAGGGCGCCAATTTGACGAGCGAATTTTACCCCGCTAATCAAATACCCACTAGATTCCTCTAATGGAATTGTTTATTTCCCTAGGGTCTTTCTAACGCAATTACTCAATTCAAATATGCTAACTGGATTAAGTAACAAATAAGATTTGGTTGTTTTTATGTTGTACTTTTGAACTATAAAATAAGAATGCAAATCAAAAGAAAGCAAATGCAAGAGATTGAGTTTCAAGTATGGAATGAAGGTTGTTCGGATTCGAATCCAATAAAGCTAGCAATGCATGGATGACCGATAGGTTATCTCAATTATTCAGGTTACAACGGATTGGCTATTTTCTAAGGTAATCTTAGATCACTCTCGCTCCTCTAAGGATCTACTTAGCTCGACCGTAGACTCCTCTCCCCAGCTAATCTACACCCAAGCTCGACCGTTGATGTTCTCCCGCTCAATCGATCTCAGGAACGCTTTCTCTCTCTAAGAACTCGAATCTCTGTCTCGAATATTGTGTATTGAATTCTAATTCGTCCATAGGGAGTCTCGGGGGAGTATTTATAGGCTTTTAGACCAAGTTGGAGAAGGATTAATCTCAAAAATCTCGTTAGAAGGAGGAACATGATGTGTTCCACTAGGACATGGCAGTGTCTTTTATTTTGCAGCTCTCGGTCGTGGGCATCAATTGGAAGAACACGGTCGTGTTCTCTTAGAACATGCCATGTTCCTTAAGTGCTACTTTTATGTTGGCGAAGTGAGTTATGCTCAAAATACCAAACAATGACGTTTTCTTTCCAAGTCGAACGTATTGAGTTATTTCGGCCTCCCCGTCATGTCTTGATTCATCTCGAGACGTCATATGACACCTGAAATGTACCAAAAACATGCAAAACAACGTAACACGGCCCTAGGGCCAATGGGGGACCAAATATGCACTAAACGTCATAAATTTGATCAAGTTGAGGCATCTAGACACAAAAAAATATAGTTTATAATGAGAATAAATGTGTCAATAATATAGCACATCAAGAAGACGATGAATGTGTTTTATGAACAAGGGTTCACTCTTTCATGCATAATTTTATACTCTGTGACACCAGCAACCACAAACTGGTATCCAACCGGAGAATACGAACGATCGTCTGAGCATAGGTGAAAATCTAAATGAAAATAGTTCTTCGGTGGCTCAAACGGAACCTTGTATGATTGAAAATTGTTCTTCAGGATGAAAACGATCCCAAATATGATAATCATAATTCAATAACAATAATGATGGATGATGTTAGTTTCATCCATCCGTCATTCCATATTGCAAAGTTACATTGATTAATTTGTGCAGTGTCAATCTCTAGATGTTCAAATGTGAATAAATCAACACCAAATATCAAAATTGATAGATAAAAATAAACATGACCTAATATTTATTGGAATTAAGTCAAGTGGTAAATAAAAATTTTAATTTTTAATTTAAATCAATTTCAGAAAGAAAATTTAAACGGCTCAAATTCAAGCCTATAAACGCGCAGCCGAGATCATCTTTTATATTTGAGAGTACTGGTATGCTGGGAATATCGAAGAACTCACCTTATTTTAATGTTTGATAATACAATTATTTATATATATGAGGCTGCCCTTTATTCCATACATCCTATCAAATAGCAAGTGTAGTTGGCCATTGTTTAAGCGTAAGCTTAGAGAATAGTATCTATGGAAAAAACTCTCTCAATGAGAGTCGAAAAGTCCTAGCCATCGCACTTCCTGCTAGCGACGTCTATCTTTTCCCTCCGTCTCTTCTCGATTTTGATAATTTCTACCCGCTGTTAAATTTTTGTTCTCCCTTTACATAAGGTTTTATTTTCCTTCAAGTAAGGTTTGTTCTCCTCTTGAATAGGGTTTTCCAATTTCTTCTTCTACAATGACGGCTCTGCTTCCCCAACGACCTCCTACTATTCACCCAATAGACTACTTCGATTCAAGCAATATCAATAGAGATAGACTTGAGATTGTTAGTCGTAGAAGAAGGAATCAGTATTATCAAGAAAATCCATCACCAAACTTGATCGGTCAGGTAAGTTGTTTACTTTTACCTAGAAAAAAGGACAAAGTGTTTACCCTTTCGAATATGCAGTAATTGAGGTTTAACAAATATGGAGGCATGGGATTTGTGGGAATCGTACACCAAAGATCAAGGGTTGAAATGCATTCAGGTAGGACTATGTCAATTGATGTGTTCATGTTGACGAATCTAACAACTCTATCATCTCCCAAGAGGCCATAATTCGTTCTCCTAACTACACATCACGACACTAACTCGCAAACTACACTTGGATCTTATGTCCTCCTAGACAAAACTGTTGATGTGCTCGATTATTATCACATTTTTTCCCTCCTTAATTGAAATATTTGGACGTTTTGGATGCCTTATCATGTTCAAATTCTCGACGTTCGGTGCATATTTTGTTCCTCTTGGCCCTTCAGCCTGTGTTACGTTGCTTTACATGTTTTTATACATTTCAGGTGTCATATGACGTCTCGGGATGAACTAAGGCATGACGGGGAGGCCGAAACAACTCAGTACGTTCGACTTGGGAAGAAAATTCATCGCTTGCAAGTCCGATTGATGCTAAGTCAGCAACACTGGAAAGCAAATTCAATTTTCTACAACTTTTTTGTTGACGCCATGGTCAAATTCTGTATATTTAAAGAACATGTCATATTCTTCATATTGATGCCAACAACCGAGAAGAGCAGAAGAAAGGACACGACAATGTCCTTTAAGAAGATGCCATGTCCATTGTTCTCATAAGATTCTTGAGCTTAATCCTTCTCCAACTTGGCAGAAGAAGCCTGTAAATGCCCCCGAGACCCCGTTTGACAAGATACTCTTCATGATAGACATATTTTCAAGCTCTTAGAGAGATCTAGAATTCTAGAGAGACAATTGAAGCCAAAGGATCAACCATGATTGGCGAAAGGCGAACTGTGAAACCCCACCCTAAGAGTCCCGGCCGAACCACTGGTTTAACCAAGGAATCCTAGTCGGGTTCCAACCTGAACCAACTTCTATTCTTTTTCTAATGAATGCTCAAGATCTATCTAAAAGGAGACAATAGAGGAAAAAACAACACTACAAAATGTCAGACATGAAGACAGTTAAGCAACAACCCCTCATCCCAATGACTACGAACCCTGGCAATCACGCCCTCGTGAATTCGTCAAAGAATAGCAGCAACATATCTCGAGGCCCCTGTGTGAACCCGCCTACACCTCGCCCTCCATATACGACTCATGAAAAAGTACCAGATGAGCCTCTTAACTTTGTAAATGACCGGCAACCCTCTCCAACGAGAACACACAAAATTAATATTGTCCTGCCAGCAAATTAGCCTTTTTAATTCAAGGAACAATGCATCCATAACAGCTCCAGTAAACTCACATTCAAAGAATAAGTGGCCCCTAGAGCCAGACCAATACTGCACATGATGCATCTATATCAATAGTTGCCATCCAAGAAGCCATTTTCTCCTTCACTGCAATCCTGTCGAGCAAAATTAACCAACACAAAACGTTATTGCTAGGGGCCTGCCACCCTTTCCAAATCAGCTGATCCTAGAGCATACAGGGACACTTGGTATGCAACAACTCCCAGACACGCGAGACAAAAAACGTGGCATGGGAAGGGAATCCCAGAGATGGTCTCCCACATGATTCACCCTAATATGACTCTGAAGAGAAGACCGAACCTTCAAGATACACCGCCAAATCCATGACCCCTCAGCAGGTTTGAGTATCCAACCTCTATTCTCACCTACTAATAAATGCGTAAAAACTAATTTTAAAAGCTGAACTGAAATACTTAAAATAAACTGACAAACACAGATCTCGAATTCCAAAATCACAACAAGATAAAAGGAGATGCAACTCCAATTCTGAAATACATAAAAACATATATCATCTTATATCAAAACTCCGACCAGCTCTCTCCCCACCATCATCACCGGTACATGTGCCTGAACACAAAGATACACTTGGAAAACACAATATCTAATGGGGTCAGTGATGAGTGCTTAGTGGCTATCTAGACTCGCGTAGAACTGAAACTGTACTTAGACTAAACTGAGTATATAATGAGAAAGTGTTGACACTACAGTAAGAATAGAACATGTAAGTCTATCTAGTCACTACACTAGCAATGTGAACCATTTGGTCATGTAGGCATCCACCTAACATCAGCCACCCATAGCTGTGAGCAGACAGCCTCATGGTGGATCAGACGATGAAACCACCCTGAATACCGTGTGAGCAACATCTATCGATATACTCAACACGTCCTGCTTGAACCTAATTATAACCTGGGGGATTGAGCAATATATGAGTGGGTGACCAATGCATCATGATCGGGAGCTAATCTAGCTAAGCCTAATCATGTCATAACATGAACTATGAATCGAACGCCACAGTTCCAACATCAAGAGCTTATGCTCGAAATTTAATAACTGCATGTAGAATAGATCACACGCTACTGTAAAGCCTGAGAGCCCTCGCTCTGATCACATCACAACACATGTACAGTAGATCACACGCTACTATACAGTCTTGAGAGCCCTCGCTTCGAATCATAACAACATTTGAATAGTAGATCACACGCTACTGTACAGTCCTGAGAGGCTTCGCTTCGAACAAACTGAGAATCCGATGATTGGATTCCTAACAACCTATTACAATTCTATGCTTATAAGCCAAAAAGTAATCCTAACCCCCACCTCTGATGAAGAGCTGACATCTCTGATTTTGACTTGACATGATTCGTACAGTAGCTTCTGATCGTACATAATTTAGAGCTCAAACGATCGAGTTATACTCCATTTACATGTTTGCAACACTTTGAAACTTGTTGAGTCATATACGTTACGACAGTCCTCCAACTGCCTTCGTTACACTTACTGATTCAGAACTTCCAGTCGTTGACAAAACTAACCCAAGTCCATAACCGTAAACCATCAAAAAGTTCAAACCTACGGAAGCAAGACTTAAGAATAACCAAATTCAGATTAGCCACTTATATTTCAGGACTTGCATATCGGTCTCCGAACCCCTCCAACATTGCGGGATCATCACCCTTCTTCTCCAGCGAGGCTACCCAGATTCCGGTGAGCTCCCATCTTCTTGGAAACGCAGTTTTCGTGTCAATTGGCTCAAGAAACTCCGCCCGACGCTCCGATGACTCCCAAAACCCCTCGCCAGATCATCAACGACCCCGTATGCGCCGTCGCCATCACTGAACTCCGTCGTGGTCTTCGACTCCACCGCGAGCATCAAGCTTCATACGCCAATGTCACAATATCGTGCCTCCTTGGATCGGATTCAGATAACTCTCTCATGAACCTTTCAACTCCTCTCTCTCTCTCTCTCTCAGAAATTCGGCGATCTCTTATCCCCCCCTAGTCGCCGCCAACCTTTTGTCTCCTCTCCCTTCATCTCACGTGGAGAATGGGTTGGGAAGATATCCATAGCTTGCATCTTCCATCTCTTGTTCAATGACTCAAACCCAACCTACCATCGGATGCATCCAACTGCCCAAGTCCACCTCGTCATCATAACTCCGGATGGGCCTCAAGGCCCACAACTAAATCCAAGTTCAAGTTAGAGTAACAACCTCCCTCTTGTACTTGAACCATCCAAGGTCATTCCTCATGATCAGAACCATCCAACGGTCCAAAACTCTCCAACCTCAAAACTAATAACTCAAAGACTTAACTCCTCTTCTAATTGACTTAGTCAACTCGATAACTATCTCGAGCCTTGTAAGCCTTCCAACTGCCGACTTCTACAAAATTTTGACCGAACTGAAACTCGAGATGTCACACAAATCATCAAGTCGAAGATTGGGATGTCAACAAAGAACATATCATCTTCTCAAATTTTTCTTCTATTCTCTAGTGATTTATTTACTAAAACCATGAACGGTTGAACTCTGTGTTGTTTGGATTAGATGACACTTTAGTTTAAATTTTGTATAGATGATGGGTTTCTAAACCTGTGAAGCTGCTATCGATGTGATTCAGGATTATCGTGTGTTCTTGCTAAACCTAAATTTCAGATTCAATTTCGTTTGATCATCTTGATTGAATATTTGTTATCAATTAATGGGTCTAAAACACTACAAGAAAATGATCATTTAGTCACGGTTTTAATAAATGATAGTCAAAGTTAAAACTGTGACTATCTGATGTTTGTCAGAGTTAAAACCGTGACTATCTGATGTTGGTCAGGGATTAAAATCCGTGACTATATTGACCGATGCAAATTGAGTTAGTCACGGATTTTGATTGAAACCGTGACAAGCTTGAGTTGGCCACGGCACTCACATTCCGTGAGGGTTTGGTCACGGAATCTGGCACAACCGTGACAAGCATTATTTTTTAAAATTGACGCCCCTTCGGCACCACAACGGCGGTGGATCCATCGACTATTGTTGCTGCCTATGTTCGATATCAGATCTGGAGAATGGATCTTAAAATAAAGAATCAGCGTCTAACAGGAAACACAAATCAACACAAAGAAATCAACCAGTTGTGATGTTCATATTCCAAATCTATACAATTCATTAATCAGCACAAAAAATCAAAGTCTAACAAGAAACACAGATTAACCAAAAATAACATTCAATAATCGATTCAGAGCTTTCTGAATCACGATCATAAAAAACGCTTAGATTCAGAGGTTGGTGAAGAACCACCTACATCTTTAGCTGATAAGGATGGGGAAGAAGTTACGACCTTCTTGATTCGTCTATTAAAGAAAAGCATCAGAGGGGAATTGATTAAGGAAAAGGGAAAGAGTTCAGGAAAATAGGGAAAAGAGAGATTGAGAGAAAATTCATCGGTGATGGTGGTGGATATTGGAAAGAGGAAAAGAAATAATCTAGTGGGGAGAGAGTGTAAATTAAACGAAAAAAAAGAGAAAGACATTTATTGTGGGAGACAGCTAGCATTAAAAATATATATTAAATTTCGTCACAGTTTGTAAATAAAACCATGACCTCTAATTAGAAATAAAAATATACATATTCGTCCACAAATTTCGTCACGGTTTTCATCAGAATCGTGATAAAATAGACACGGAAACTTGTAACCTTTACAAATTTTTCACAGCAATTTAACATTTTATCGTGACCATTTTGTCACATTTTTTTTTCTGACAAATTTTTTGTGACAGAATGATTATTTTCTTGTAGTGAGAGAGCGGTAATTAATAGAATAATTAGGAAGAACTTGAGATTCTCCGTTAGCTCGAGAGAGGAACGGATCGTCTAGCCTTTTTGCAACGTTTTACTTGTGGCATTGCATCGAACACCTTTAGTGCGTTCTGTTTGGGTGTTGATTAGCTCGAGAGATGAATGTATCGTCTAGGCTTTTTGTAACGTTTTAGTTGTGGCATTTCATTCAACACCTTTAGTGCGTTCTGCTTGGGTGTAGATTAGCTCGAGAGAGGAATCTATGGTCAAGCAGAATAGATCCTTAGAGTCGTGAGAGCGATCTAAGACTATCGTAGGAGATTGTCATGCCATTACAACCTGAGTAATTGAGATTACATATCGTCCATCCATGCATCGCTAGCTTTAACTAGTGGATTTGGGTCCAAGCAACCTTCATCTTGCATTTGCTTTCTTTTAATTTTGAATCATTAGTTGATAGTTTGATACATCGACATTTGAAAAAACAACCAATCGTTGTTATTTTGTTTAGTTCACAATTTACATTGAGTAATAAAATTAGAAAGACCGTAGGAAATATGATTCCATTAGAGCAATCTAGTGGATATTTGGTGGTGGGGTAAAATCCGATCGTGAAACTTAATCCACTGCCTTTGAGTTCTAACTCTTGTGCTTTACAACTAAAGGTAACCACGGTATTCCAAAGATTTCTTGACACTCAAAATCGACGGTTAGAACTCAAACAATCCCTACTCACAAGTTGTACAATCTTTAGGTCAGAATAATGGTAAGATTCATCGTTCCTCCGATTATCACTTGATGCCTTCTTTCTCGCCGTTCAATTAGATCTCTCGCAACAGAGCCGGTTTTCAAAAAAGTCACTCTCTTTCCATCACCTCCCCTCTCTCAAATTAGTATGCGTGTGACTAAGATCAAAGAGGAGATTGTAGAGAATCACTCCCCACTGTTATGAATATTATAATTATGTGTATGAATGCCCATTTGTAACTCCTATACATTGAACATGAGAATGAATATCCTATTTAAGTGTAGTTATACTAGTGATGTATAGGTTATGAATTCTAGAGCCTATAAATAGTGCTCTCTTGTACTATCTTTACACATGAATAAGAATACTCTTCTCCTCTCATATTCTGCTCTTCTTCCTTTTAGTTTCTTAACACGTTATCAGCACGATGTTATACCTTCTCAAATATTTACAAAGTTGTATTTTTCAAGATGTTCTTGTTCGTGGCCATCTTTAATTTCTGGTTTTCTTTCTACTAATTTTTATGTTGTCTAGTTTGCTATCTCTAATATACTATTTCATTTTTATTTTGATTAGTATCATATTGAAGTTACTGATTATAATATGATAATGTGAACCAATCATAGAGCATTCTTGTTGCTCAAGTGGGCGGTATACACATATTAGTGTTTATATATTTCAGTTAATTGGTATTTATGTTATTTTATATTTTATATTTTTTTATTATTTTTAGAAATTTTAATACTTTTATTTCATTCCCAAAAGATTAGAACCTTATGCCCTTCATATGATGATTGACCAACTTGTTTTTTTGCTCCTTAGTTCTAAAATTATTGCTATCTAAAAATTATCTATTGCTTTCGTAGAATTTTCTAGTTTGGTGACAAGTCATAAGTTACATTGTCCATATTTAAATGTACGATTAAATTTTTTCTTATATTTTCATTTTATTATTTCTTTAAAGGCCTCCTACTTCCTTCTTAACATAATAGTTATTGTTAACGTTACATTTATATATTATGCATAATAATTCGATTTTTAATTGAAACTTGTTATATTATCACATTGTGCTATCATAATTTGATATCTTAGCTACTGTAACGTCGTAACAATTTCATATTATTTCTTCTATAGATTATCATTTGTGATGTTATCATTTTGTTGGCTAATGTTAACTAACTGTTGGGAAGGCATTAAATGACATTTGTATTCATTAATCGTGAAATACTTAGTGAAAAGTAAATATTAATTCTTTTTTTCAATCAAAAGATATGAAATTATAATTATGTCTCAAATTTTTTTAAAAACTTTATCATTAAATCTAACTTATTTTATTATTATTTTGATATGTATATCTAATTTCAAATTTAATTTTGTGACCGTTTGTTGTTTCGGGAAAGAATTACCCTTTATGGGCATTAGAAGTTAAAATCCATATATAATGGTATTGGTGAAACGAGACGATAATGCACATCTTATCATGATAAAGCTAAGGCTTTGCTATTTACTCGCTATCATCTCAATGATAGGCCGAAAGATGAGTACGAAGAGCACAACATATCGAAAGGACAAAGCTATACATATATTTTATATGTCCAGAATATTGAAGGTCGAAGTGACAAAATATCAATCTTTGTAGTGATTGATTATACTCATAAAAGCCCGATATGATTGAATGTCCCACGAGACACATATCTTTAGAAACGGGTTATCTTATGTCTCCAATGTTGATGGTCCAATGAGATAAAATATCACTCTATGAAGTGAGTGGATATAATCATATGTTCATAAAGTGATTAGCCAATATATATTCCCACAAAGTCAATACACTAGTGGAGAAAAAGACCTATTATTTTGGTTATGAGATAGAAATTTGAGAAGTGTATCTTTACCCATGAAAGGGTATTGTGAATTGATTTTGGTCATACAACCATCAATTTTATTTTGATGATAATACCCAAATGATACTAATTTAGCCCTCAAAGTGAATGTGCATAAACACATATGTTACACTATTTTTGAAAGCATATGTAACTATGTGAAACCCTTTTATTCGGATGGACATAACAATTGTGGTTATACAAGAATTATTGATCCATTAATTGGTGACATAGATGATTGAGAAATAGCTCTATTTATCGTTTAAACTATGTACCATTCTCATGACAAAAATGAGTATTTTATGAAGAGAATTACCATAATTAATTGTGATATATATTACATTGATAGTGCACCAAGATATATGGTGTAGTACAACATTTCTCTCAAGCTCTAGATCGAGCTATTATATTGTTCATGAAGGAACAAAATCGTTATTCCAATTTGTTTAGGATCAAGAGAGGAATCATAATATGGTCTATGGCTATACAATTATTGAATCAATAATATTATCCTCCAATTTGTACTACACATGTTATTGTGATTGAGATATATTTCAATGTAAACTAACAGTTTACTAGTCCTGAAAAATGTTATATGGCACAACCGGTGAGACCATCCCGGTTCAATCATGATGCAAATTGATAAATACCTCTATGGTCAACTTTTATGATTTTCAAAATCTAAAAGAGTAGGTTCTCGCAAACATTATTGTGCATGGATGTCTCAACTTGGGTATTCTAAAGAAATGATTCCTAAGGTTATAGGGATTTAAGTAGTCCTTGTGACTCCCCTCTTCCCCGGGAACACGAACGATTTTCTGTTCTGTCAACAAGGTTTCGTTTCTAGGAAAGCATTTTTGCCTTTCCGTTACCCATTGTTGGGTAAATCTCCAACACATAACTCATTTTTGGGTTGCTTATTCTTAAATAGACTTGATTGTTTGGATAATCATCAACTAAAGTAAGATAATTTATCTTATACACAACAAAACAAAGGGTGATGTGTGTGGATCCATACACCCAACATGTGGATCAATTATTTTAATTGATGTATCAACTAGAAAGTCACATGTATATATGAAAGCAAACTAGAATTTGCGAGATTGCTAGCTCAACCATTTTGGTTATGAGCATATTTTCATGATTATCCAATAACGAAAATGTGTCATTGAGACGAACATTTTCCATTTATATTATTGTGAACATGTCATTTACATGAATAACACAAATTCGCATTATGCCAAAAAAAAAAATTATTATGAATTCCTCCATTATATGTGGTTTTTGGGTCAAAACCTTATACTTCCCATCTATGGATATATGGATGTGATATACACATCTGAATTGCTCCACCACCATTTATTAGGATGGGTTCTCAATGAAGATTGAGAAATTATTGTGATTACGAGTTCATCGATGGTAAAATATCAAATTATTGTTGGAAGTATTTTGATGACTGGTTTGGAGGTTTATATTTAAACTTCCCAACATTAAGGGGAGAAAACAAAAGTTGGCCAAGAGATTAGATGAATGATCATATTATTTTGATCCTCGCACTAAGCAATATGAGCTTGAAGTTCAAAAGTATATAATTCATCATTTGCCGTACACTTTACCGACCCAAACAAAGTAAAACTCTCATGTGCCAACTCGCAATGCTCCAAAGAAAATGATGTTGACATTTGGCAATCTGACATCACAACTGAGTCTAAAACCCGTATAAAACATGGTAGACCACACGGTTCCAAGGAAAAAAATCCTCAAAAGTGAAATGGAGCTATATATCAAGATGGTCAAATTGAGGTTAAGATTATTTAAACAAAGCCACCAAGAGAAATAAATAATGTGCTCAAGAAGAGTATCGTGTTTCGAAAGATATGAATATATATCTCAATTATCTATATCTTGGATGGAAAATATTGGAACCCTAATGAAGTCAACGTCGACGAAATTTTTGCGTATAGTGCAACGCTAAATATGATAGTTGAAAATGAGGATCATTAGCCAAAATGCATGCAAAGATAGGAATGATTGGCTGAAAAATTTCAATTTGAGGAAAATTCAAATTCCCAAGAGAAATGAAAACTTTTAAGACATCAAATCTTTATACATTGAGATGTAAAGTATGAGTATGAGAAGTTATGAAACATCTCATTTTTGAAAGGTTTTGTACAACAAACCTATAACATTTTGATTTTGAGAAAATATATTCTCATGTGGTGGATGCAACTACTTTTTATTATTCGATTAGTCTGGCAATTTGTGAAGGGAAAGAGTTTTCCCCTAATGGATGTCCTTGCAACCTATATGTATGATTTGCATAATTAGAATACACATGTGTATATGAAATTCCCTCGAGGATTTATTTTGCTATAAGCAAACAATTCAAGTTCGCGTGAACAATATTCAATTATATCCAATTGACGTCATATGAATTGAAAGATTGAGAGACATGGTACACTTAGCATATCGTACATTTCTTTATGCATAGATTTTTTGAAAAATCATCTTTATCGTATTTTATGGTTTCAAAATTCTTACCAAAATTTTTTTAATTTAATTTTATATTTTAAAATGTGTTTCTTTTATTTTGACATAATTGGATGTGATCATCTTTTGTTACATAGATGACATACACTTTATTGAGCTCGTAAAGAGTTTCTCAAAGCAATCAACTATTGATTAGCTATAGAGTTTGAGATGAAAGATGTGGAAGATTACCACTAACTTGTCAATTGTGCATCTCTCTCGAACATGATTTTCGTATATCATCAATGATATACTAATTATATCCAACAAAAAGTTATATGGATATGACATGGCTATCAATGCCTGGATGGTAGTAAGATCACTATGTGACTCTATGTCGATTTTAACCGACCTTTATTCAAACATAAGAACTACTCGGTTTTGAAGTAGAAATCTTGGTCATATTTGTGTTAGTTGACCATAAATTGGTCTCATGTGGTAATTTTACCACTTGGTGGGCTGTGTAACCAACTTATAAAGCTACACCACCATTTCACAAGATGATTTTATAAATTATGTATGATATTTATTTTGCATATATCCTTGAATTGCAAGAAAATGGTGCAACGTGATGTGATGATTATGTACTCTTTTTCCTTCACTAGGTTTTTATCCCATAGGGTTTTCCTAGTAAGGTTTTAATGAGGCATATTCTCATCTAATAGTCATCCTATGTGAAGTGTCATGTGAATTATGGATGACCATCGATTATATTGATGCATACATTATATGCACAAACTCCAATAAGTTGAAATATTCGCACTACAAGTGTCTTCAAGCGATAACTTGGTTTAATCACCAAGACTCTCCATACATCAATTTTTGGGAACCTAGTCCACTAATTTGAAGATCGGCGAATAAATGATCTCGGAATGATATAATGATGATATCTAGTTGATATCCTCATTAGGGAGAGTCGATATGAAGGATCTCAACCGATATCATCATCAGGGGGAGTCGATACGCACTGCACTCTTTTTCCCTTAACCATGGTTTTTCCCAATGGGTTTTCCTGGTAAGGTTTTTAACGAGGCAGTATCAAAAGCGTATTCGAAGAATAATGAATATTTTTAACCAATGGTCGTTCAAGGGGGAGTGTTATGAATATTATAATTATGTGTATGAATGTCCATTTGTAACTCCTACATTTGTAACTCCTATACATTGAACATGAGAATGAATATCCTATTTAAGTGTAGTTATACTAGTGATGTATAGGTTATGAATTCTAGAGCCTATAAATAGTGCTCTTGTACTATCTTTACACATGAATAAGAATACTCTTCTCCTCTCATATTCTTACTCTTCTTCCTTTTAGTTTCTTAACACCCACTATCTTTTTTACTTTAATTTTAATCTTAGCCTAATACTAATAAGTATGGATTATATGATAACAAAAGACTGATAAACTCAAATCAAATAATAAGCTTACCATTTTCCAACAGTTTGGAGTTTGGACTCTATTTAAGTTATAGATTGAAAGTCGTTCTATTCCATCTCTTAAATACGTGCGAGTTTATTTGGTTTGATTAGTACTGTTGTTCTCGGTTATTCCTAACCCCTAAGAGGGTAAGAATATATGCCGCTACCAGTGGCTGGCTAATGTCTATAAAGCAGCCATTCAGTAACATATGGATTCGAAGCCGAAGGCCTGAAAATTTGGCGCTTCAAATGACTAAAAAGCCGTTGTTGAGTAACGTATGGATTCCCACCTTAAAGCGATCCTTATTCACTTCCCGCTCTGTCTTCACCGCCCCGCTTTCTTTATCGTCACTGGCACAGATTTCCCCTCCGCGAAATCCTCTCGCCTTCAACCCTGAAACTACCAATCCTTTCATCGTCCGAGAATCTCCGACCGGAATGTCATTGCCGGCTCACATAAGACCCTCGCATTTGGAGTTGAGTATCAGACCCAGCTCGGCAGCTGCTTCAGGTTTGCATCAATTCGATGTCTACGAGTCTTTGGTTAGCCGTTTCCAAGACTCTTGTTCGTCAAATGACGCACAATGGTTTCATTTGGGTTTGTTCAAACACGGGTTTGATGGTGATTTGTTTTTGTGCAATACCCTTATCAATGTCTATGTTCGAGCTGGCCATCTTCACTTTGCCCGACAGCTATTCGATGAAATGCCAGAGAGAAATGGCGTTACTTGGGCCTGTTTGATTTCGGGGTATTCCCAGAATGGGATGCCTGAGGAGGCTTGTAGGACTTTCAAAGGGATGATTTCTGATGGATTTTGGCCAAATCGTTTTGCTGTTGGCAGTTGCCTTCGAGCTTGCCAGGCTACTGGGGTGGAAGGAATTAAATTTGGTACGCAGATTCATGGTTGGTTTTTGAAGTCTCCCCATGAACAAGAAGCGGTTCTGTGTAATATTTTGATATCGATGTATGGAAGCGTCACTGAATATTTTGATAGTGCTCGTCGTGTTTTTGATGAATTGAAGATTAGGAGTTCGATCTCGTGGAATTCTATTATATCAGTCTACTCACAACGGGGAGATGCTGTCTCCGCTTTTGGTTTATTTTCTAACATGCAGAAAGATGATTCAGGGTTTGGTTCCAAACCCAATGAGTATACGTTTGGGAGTTTGATAACTGTTGCTTCTTCTTCCCGAAACACTAGCTCATGCTTGCTCGAGCAGATATTCGTAAGGGTAAAAAAATCTGGCTTTTTGTCAGATCTTTATGTGGGCAGTGCTCTGGTTAGCGGGTTTTCAAGGTCTGGATTATTTGATTTTGCTAGGAATATTTTGAAGCAGATGGGCACTAGAAATGTTGTCTCTATGAACGGATTGATGGTTGGACTGGTGAGGCACAAATGTGGAGAGCAAGCTACAGAAGTGTTCATGGAAATGAGGAACTTGGTTGATATAAATCTGGATTCGTATGTAATACTGTTGAGTGCTTTTGCAGAGTTTTCAAAAGTAGAGGAAGGAAGAATGAAGGGTAGAGAAGTTCATGGGTTTGTGACCCGGAATGGGTTAGTAGACATCAAAGTTTCAATTGGCAATGGACTTATCAATATGTATGCAAAATGTGGTGATATTGATAATGCTAGGTCAGTGTTTAAACAGATGGTCAACAAGGATTCAGTTTCATGGAACTCTATGACTTCTGGGCTTGACCAGAATGAATGTTTCGATGAAGCAACCAAGCAATATCGTGAGATGAGAAGAACTGGCTTGATGCCTTCAAATTTCACTATTATAAGTGCTTTGAGTTCGTGCGCCAGCTTGAGTTCGATCATGTTAGGACGACAGATACACGGTGAAGGACTGAAATTGGGACTTGATCTTGATGTTTCAGTTTCCAATGCGCTTCTAGCATTGTATGCAGAAACTGGGTACCTTGATGAATGTTACAAGGCATTTTCCTTGATGTCAGAGAGTGATCAAGTATCATGGAACACTATGGTTGGAGCGTATGCTCATTCAGAGACTTCAGTATTTAATTCTGTTGAGATTTTCATGCAAATGATGAGGGATGGATGGAATCCAAACAGGGTAACCTTCATAAACATCCTTGCAGCCGTGTCATCTCTTTCACTTAACAAACTAACCCCTCAAATACATGTGCTTCTACTGAAACACCACATTGCAGATGATACTGCTGTGGAGAATGCACTTTTAGCTTCCTACGGAAAGTGCGGTGAGATGAATAAGTGCGAGAAAATCTTTTCTAAAATGTCAGAGAGAAAAGATGAAGTCAGCTGGAACTCCATGATTTCTGGATACATTCACAATGAAATGTTATCCAAGGCCATGGATTTGGTATGGTTCATGTTGCAGAGGGGTCAACAATTGGACTGCTTCACCTTTGCTACTGTTCTTAGTGCTTGTGCATCGGTTGCAACGCTAGAGTGCGGCATGCAAGTGCATGCAGTCGCATTGAGATCCTGTTTAGAGTCTGATGTCGTGATTGGAAGTGCCCTAGTTGACATGTATTCAAAATGTGGGAGAGTTGATTATGCATCGAGATTCTTCAACTTGATGCCCGTTAAGAATTTGTACTCTTGGAACTCAATGATATCAGGTTATGCACGACATGGACACGGCGAAAAAGCTCTGGATCTATTTTCACAGATGAAGCTTGAAAGCCAGTTACTACCAGATCATGTCACCTTCATCGGAGTACTATCAGCCTGTAGCCATGTCGGTTTGGTAGATGAAGGGTTCAAGCATTTCAGATCCATGAATGAAACATATGGGTTGGTTCCTCGGATTGAACATTATTCATGTATGGCAGATCTCCTTGGAAGAGCAGGCGAGCTTGACAAGATGGAGAGCTTCATCGCCACGATGCCAATGCAGCCTAACATTCTCATATGGAGGACAGTTCTAGGTGCTTGTGGCAGATCAAATGGTCGAAATACCGAGTTAGGCAAGAAAGCTGCAAAAATGCTCATGGAAATGGAACCAGACAATGCAGTGAACTATGTACTTCTCTCAAACATGTACGCATCAGGAGGAAAATGGGAAGACATGGCAAGGTCTAGAAGAGCAATGAAAGATGCAGAAGTGAAGAAGGAAGCTGGGTGCAGCTGGGTAACTATGAAAGATGGTGTCCATGTTTTCGTAGCTGGAGATAATTTACACCCGGAGGTTGATTCTATATATGAAAAGCTCAAGGAGCTGAATATGAAAATGAAGGATGCTGGGTACGTGCCACAGACAAGGTATGCGTTATATGATCTTGATGCGGAGAGCAAGGAGGAGCTACTGAGCTACCACAGTGAGAAAATTGCAGTGGCTTTTGTGCTGAGTCGAAGTTCTGGGGGAGAGTTACCTATCAGGATAATGAAGAACCTCAGGGTGTGTGGAGACTGTCATTATGCTTTCAAGTTCATTTCGAAGATTGTTGGTCGTCTGATTGTACTGAGAGATTCAAACAGGTTTCATCATTTTCAAGACGGAGAGTGCTCTTGTCGAGATTATTGGTAAACTAAAAGAGCATGTTGGTTGAAGGCTGCTGGATATGAATATGGCAAAATCACCTAGAAATTAATTTTCTCAATCCCATATTACTCCACTTTAAAACTTCACACAAACAAACCTATTTATGCGGTTTTGCATAGAATTGATGTGGGGCTGGTTCTAGATTTGAAACCTGTTAATATAGTTTACTTGCCTCTGACAGCTACAGCTGGTTTGACTTAGATTGCTGCTGAAGTCATCCCAAAGCTATTGGTGCTTTGATCTTGTAGTTAATGAACTCAAGGATTTGACAGATTATCACAGGGTAATGGTGTATAGATCACATGACAATGACCCTACGGAGGTCTTATAAGCAGCCTTTGTGCACGAAAGCATGACGGGGACGAGAAGAACTAGGATGAGATGATTTAGCTATGAACAGATTCATGGAACACAATAGGTATGAACAGATTCAGAATAGCAGTATAATGAGTTTATAAGAGTTTCCCTTTCTTTCAAAACTTGCATATCATCTTCTCATTTTTCCTTGGCCTCTAATAGGCTTTACAGGTAGATATAAAATGTAACAGTAACGAAAATACATTAATTCAAATAGAAGACAAATTGCAGTTGATTTGACTCCCTTATTGGTCTTTTTCTTGAATCAAATCTCATTTTGCACGATGAGTGATGCCTGATTTCCAGCTTCTTTCATTATCAGCAGGTTATTACAGAATCTATCAAATCTGACTTGGAACCATATCTTGGTTTGCACTGGCCTGCTACAGATATTCCGGAAGCTTTGAGATTTTTATTAGTGAAGAACACAGTCCGGATCTGGTAAGTGACTGTATAGCACCTTCAGTAAAGGCAACACAATATGGTCTCAGTAGCGTCTCTCTGCTATGACTTTTATAATCGATTCAATCGAGGTAATCATGATATAGATAGTGATCGGCAGGTGGGAAGAAAATTGTATTGCGTTAATATTATTTGGTAGTCGCGAGGGAATTGATAAGTCAGGTAGACCGTCGAAATTCTTTATATAGTATGGTTTCTTCCACAGAGGCAAAACCTCAAAATTGTTAGATAAGAAAGCTTTCTGTTACTTCTTCAACTGGTAAACCTCATTTCCAATTCCCACTGACAAGCATTGGCTACCAGACAAGCATGCTAGAAAGAAACATTGTATATATTTTTAAGGGAAAATTCTATCATGGGAGTTTCTTCATCACCACCATGTGTTGTTGTGTGGATGAGCATGCAATAACATTATGAATGCGTATGGGGTATTATCTACAGGTGTAGTGTATGTAGTGTGCCAACAATTGGTAATGGCTCATCCACCAACATTATAGTGTTTATCCCACTGAAGTCTAAGCCCATCTCTGCGCCTGCAATTCTATGTGAGTTTTTTATATCTACAACTAATTAGTGCAGTAATGTTTAGTGTGGGTGTTTCGTATCTGGTCCACTTCAAGGAAGGTGGCCATTTTTCTGTAGAAATACAGATGCGTCTAAGGATTGATTCCCTATTTGTCTGTTCTGTTGGCGGTATCAGTAAATTTCAATCAACAAGTTAGCCTCATCTTCTTGTTAAGTCATGTTTGGTAGGAAGATTTTATTTATTAGCATGACCCATCTTCTCAAAAAATAAATGACCCATCTTTTCAAATTCTCTGGGGTTAAAAAACAAATACTTTAATGATGAAGAAACGCTCACACCTTTGGATTTTGTTTCTCTCCGTTTTCCTGTCCAGAGTTTGTGCCCTCAGTTATGATCAACATGCAACAACCGAGGCAAGAAGAATTTTTACTAAAAGCAAGTTAGCTCATTTTGTATATATTCTGAATCATTTTTAAGTGTACTGTCTGTCTCTGAGCAGTGCCTGAAAGTGCCTCAGGAAGCTCAATATGGAGGAGGGATGATTGTCCATGACAATTGGACTGAATCGGGACGAAGATTAATCAATTTTAACTTCCCAGGAACGTCAGAAGATACCAAATTATATGCTCCTGTGTTTAACAGGACACATTCGCCTGGCGGTGAATCTCACAGAGTTCAGCTTCTGGAAGGGAATCTCTATGTTTTCTCTGGTAATAAGTTCTATGTGTCAATGGAGTAGGGTTGTCAGATGAGCATGTATGTTGACTATTATATTTAAGCTTCATTTTGATTGTTCAGGATGGATCCAAGTTAGTGAAGGAAGTCAAGCAGTAAGTGTTGTTTTCAGGGCAAATGGCGGGGAGCTAATTCCAGGTGGGAAAGTCACGGCAAAGGCAGGATGCTGGTCTTTGCTGAAAGGTGGAATCTTTGCCAACTTGTCTGGCCCTGCTGAGATTCTGTTTCAGGTAAACTTGAAGCAATCGAATGCCCTGAAAATTTCATCCTCAGATTTTTCCTGATGAGATAAGGGTTACTGTGTAGAGCAAGAACACAACAACAGCTGATATATGGATTGACAATGTCTCATTGCAACCGTTCACCATGGAAGAATGGAAATCTCACCAGGAAAAAACAATTTCAATGGTACTTCCTTTTCGAACGAATAACACAATTTATGGAAATAAATTATCTTATTTCTTCCCTTGAATTTTGTACCCTTCTTCAGGAAAGAAAGAGCAAGGTCAGGTTTCAGGTAAAGTTCATGAATGGAACTTCAATCACTGGTGCTAAATTGACATTCAAGCAGATCAATCCAGAATTCCCTTTTGGATGTGGAATGAACTACCACATCCTGAATAGCACAGGCTATCAGGAATGGTTTGCCTCGAGGTTCAAGTATACGACTTTCACCAACGAGATGAAATGGTACAGCACTGAGAAGACACAGGGACAAGAAAACTACACTACAGCAGATGCCATGCTGCAATTCGCCAGAGAGCATGGAATTTCTGTAAGAGGACACAACATTTTCTGGGATGACCCGAAGTATCAACCAGGTTGGGTTCTGAATCTTACTTCATGTGAACTGAGAAAAGCAGCAGCAAAGAGAATATATTCAGTTGTCTCCAGGTATGTGGGGCAGCTGCTTGCTTGGGATGTAATGAATGAAAACTTGCATTTCAGCTTCTATGAGGACAAACTTGGCAGAAACGCTTCTTCTGAGTACTTCTTAAGGGCTCACCAGCTAGATCCAAATGTTAGATTGTTTATGAACGAATACAACACCATCGAGTACCGTGATGACGAGGCTTCAGATCCAGTAAAGTACAAGAACAGACTGGAGGAGATTCTGGCATACCCTGGGAACCAAGACATTTCGGCAGGAATTGGTGTTCAAGGTCATTTCACTTACCAACAACCTAACCTTGCTTACATGAGAAGTTCCTTAGATATCCTTGCTTCAATTGGAATTCCAATTTGGCTTACTGAGGTGAGCATGGGGCAAGGGCCCAACCAGGTATTTAACCAGCAGAAACCCTCGCAAAAATCGTCATAACTTATACATAACTGGCGCCTTAAAATATAACAAGTTACTTTGCAGGCAGAGTATATGGAGCAGGTGCTTAGGGAAGCCTACTGTCATCCTGGTGTTAAAGGGATAATCATGTTTGCAGGCCCAGCAGCAGCAGGTTTCAACGAGACTAGCTTAGTAGACATGAACTTCAAGAACACCGCTGCTGGAGATGTTGTGGATAATCTGATTGATGAGTGGGAATCAAACACAGCCATTGTTGAATCGGATGAGAAAGGACTCATAGAAATTTCATTGTTCCACGGTGATTACCACATAACTGTTGAAAACGCAGACACCACCAATTCCTTCAACTACAGAGTCTCAAAAGATGATGCAGGAGGAGGCACTCTCCATGTGCATGATATACTCTGTAAAGCATAACTAGCCCTTTGATTCCTGAAATCTGTAAGGCGCAACCCTCCAAAAATTGATAATACCTGCCAATAGAAATAAATTATCTTATCAAAAAAGGCTGTGGACTAATGATGCGGTACCTAACCCCAAAAACCTTGTATGAAATTCTTCTTACAGTGGAAAATAAATAATATTCTCTAAGAACAAGTGACCTGTTGAGTTAACAAGAGAAGATGAATAGAGGAGTCTTTTCTCTTCATTCTTTTCGCATGCTTCTCCATTCTGAGGGATTCCACTACGATTATTCTGCAACAACTGAGGCAAGACTTTTTTTTTTAGAAGTAACTGAGGCAAGACAAGTATTTCAACATTTGTTATTTTCCACTACTCTGTCTGGGACTCAAAGTCTTTACCTTTGCTGGTTCTATTTCAAGTGCTTGGCTGCACTAGGTAGTCCTCTCTGCGATGGAAGAATCATTAAAAACACCACACATTGGGTTGCGAATAGGACATGGAAGGTTTACCTTGATAATCGAAATCTATATGTATTATCTGGTAAGTCCTGCAATATTGTCTAGTTTTTGTATTTCGCATTTGTTTTGAAACATACAGCAGCTTGAATGAATGACATGGTGAACCTCATTTCAGCTTGGCGTCAGATCAACAAAGGAAGCTGTTTTCATATGTTTTTAGTACTGGTGAAGTGCACAATGCTAGAAAGGGCTGCTGGTCTATGCTCAAATGTGGTTTCTCTCCAAACTTTTCAGGCCATGTTGACATTTTGTTTCAGGTACAATACAATTGACCTTTTTCCTTATAAAAAATGGTTCGCTATAAATTAATTATCCCGCGTAATGTTTTAGAGCGAAAGAACAATTTATTTGCCACCAGTCAAGTAATACGACGATATATATTAGGCTTCTAATATATTCTTTTTATAAACTAGTACCCAAAATATAAATAAAAATCTACTTGGATGGAGGTTTCTTAGTTATGTTATAGGGTGAAAATGGTACACTCTCCGCTGTGACAATTAAATTGACGATCCATGGCCTCGCGTAAAGCTCAAAGACAGGCACATACAAAAATCTAAAATCCAAAATGCATGCCTACCATAAAAGACAGTAATATTACATTATGACCAAATAAAAGATAAAGGAGATTAGAGAAAGACTTTGCATCTTTTCCATCACGATTGACGAGTCGGAAAATCCAGGAACCAAAATGCATACCCAACGCAATACACACGGTAATATCATGCCAAATTATGAGGTAATATTCCTGTCTTATTATTTCCGAATGAATAACTCTATCTTTATATCGAGTTTACATGACTTCAATAACTCCACTAATTTCCTTTTCTGAGATGAACTGTCTATTCACTTCCACATGTTTAGTCCAATTGTGATGCATTGGATTTTTGACAATACAGATGGTTGAGTGACTGTTAGTCCTCATGATAATCGGACCTCTTGATTCAAATTGTAGTTCTTTCAAAAGCCTTTCTAACCAAACTCCTTTGCACACCCCAAGTGCAAGTGCGAATATAGGCACTGCTCCTGCCACAACTTGCTATTCCTTGCTATTCCACTTTACAAAATTCCTCAAACATATGTGCAATAGCCACTAATTGATCTTCGGTCTGCTAGTTTACCTGCCTAGCTAGCATCCGTGAACACTTCAATTCCTTTTTCTGAGTGTTTTCTTAATCTTAAGCCAAGTATTGGTCTTCCTTTGGGATACCTGCGAATTCATATCGCAGCTTCTACCATACATAGGTGCAATAGCCACTAATTGATCTCTAGTCTGCTAGTTCACCTGCCTAGCTAGCATCCGTGAATGCTTCAATTCCTTTATCTGAGTGTTTTCTTAATCTTAAGCCAAGTATTGGTCTTCCTTTGGGATACCTGAGTATACATATCACAGCTTCTATATGTTCCTCTGCAGGGTTCTGCATTTGCTGACATTCCCCATAACAAAGGCAATGTTTGGTCTTGTATGAAATAGATAGATCACCTTCCCAACAAGTTTTTGGTACCTATCCCGATTTGTAGGTTTGCTTTGCTCCTCACGATTTCATTTCTTGTTATGCTCAATTGGTGTCTCAACTGATTTGCAGTCAATTAGTCATATTTCTGTAAGAAGATCAAGCACATACTTCATCTAACAAATGTGGAGACCATCTTTAAATCTGGTTGCTTCCATTCCAGGGAAGTAATTGTTGAGATACGGCATAGTTATTGTTATTATTGTTCCTTTTCTAGTATATCTTGATTAGGAAGTTGTTAGAGTCCAATAAGGCCATTCCTTCCTTGCATAGGAAGTCAGTATTATTTTAATAAGGGTAGTAGCCTTTTCCTACAAGGACTTGGACTCTAACCCCAGGTGTACAGCTCTATTATAAATAGAGCTAGTTATCATTCAAGATGAATAATAATGAGATTATTCTAAACCCTAATTTAGAATGGTATCTGAGCCGCCGGTTCTCAATTCCGCTGCCGGTAATACAAGTTCGCCTCTGTCATGACCAGTGACGAGTCGGACTCTAATTCTTCTTCTTCAATCCCCACTGCTGAAATCCTACAACCTGAAGCCGGAACAATGTCGAGCAACAACAGCAACAATAACAATGGTTCAGGATCTGAACCTGGAGCTGGAGTATCCATTAGGAAATTCAATGGAAAGAACTACCTCCAGTGGTCCCAATCAATCCGCATGTTCATCACGGAGAAAACAAAAGGCGAGTATCTGACTGGAGCAGCGGCTAAACCAGCAGAAAACGACGCCGCTGCCTTCACCAAGTGGGACAATGAGGACAATCTGGTTCGATTCTGGTTGATATCCACGATGTAACCAGATATCGGGGACAACTACCTTCTGCACCAATCGGCCAAGGAGCTGTGGGATGATGTGAAGGAAACTTACTCCACCCAGGACAACTCTTCAGCTTTGTTTGAAATCGAATCAAAACTTTACAATTTCAAACAAGGAGATTTGAGTGCCACTGAGTATTACAATCGGCTGGCCAGAACTTGGCTACAGCTTGATATGTTCGAGGCTCCGACCTGGGACACCACGAAGGATGCAAAGACCTTCCGCACATTCATGGAAAAGAAGCGCACTGTCCAGATGCTTCTTGGTCTGAATCAAGAGCTAGACGTGGTTAAAAGTAGGGTGATGGGAACAAAACCTTTCCCAACCTTGAAAGAGGCCTTCGCGGAAGTCCTGAGAGAAGAGGATTGCCGAAGACTGATGCTTGAAGAGACGAAGAGTGGAGCTCACGGATCAGCCCTTAGCTCTGAGGCCAAAGCCACTGCTTTGCTCTCAAGAATAATCGGAACTTTGGGAAAACTAAGAAATCAGAATCCAAGGTACGATGTGACTTTTGTCATCTCCCAAACCATACAAGGGAAGAGTGTTGGGAGATAATCGGAGGGCCACCTGGTTGGAAGTCGAAACTTGGACAGAAAAATTCTCGAGCAAATGCATCTACGAGCAAGGTAACTAAGGACGAACCACAATTCTCAAAGGGGCAGTTGGATACTTTGCAGAAGATGTTTACTCAGATAATGAAGCCTAGAAAGGAGGAATCCAAAGGATTCATTACTAGCCTCTTCGACCAACAAGGTATTTCCGCTAATGCCCTATTTACTTCTAAACAGACAGATTATGATTGGATTGTTGATTCTGGCGCAACCGACAACATGACTGGCTGCAAGGATATAATTCAAAACTTCCAACCTTACCCTATGGATCGAGGTGTTAAGATAGCTAACGGCACTCTAGCTTCAATTGCTGGTGTGGGTCTTGTTCACGTCACACCAACCTTGACCTTATTCCCTGTCCTCTATGTACCTAAACTTAGTTGCAACTTGCTTTCGACAAATCAAGTTACTCGTGATCTGCAGTGTGAAGTTAAGTTCAGTACCTCTGGTTGTATATTGCAGGAAGAAAGGACGGGAACGGTACTTGGCAGTGGTGAGCTATGTGATGGGCTATACATTCTTAAAGGTTCAATGTGCAAGAAGGGGTTGAGCAATGGTGATCAGCCAAGTGCAAACATTGTTGCTAGCCTTGAGAATGAAGAGGATGAAGTTGTTTTGTGGCATTTCAGATTAGGCCATCCAAGCTTTTTGTATCTTGAAAAGCTGTTTCCAGACTTATTTATTAATAAGAGTGCTAAGTTGTTTGAATGTGAAGTGTGTCAACTTGCCAAACACACAAGAACAACCTATTCTGGACTTGGATACAAACCTACTCAGTCTTTCTCGATTATTCAAAGTGACATATGGGGTCCCATTAAAACCAAGAACATTGACGGAGCGCGATGGTTCATTACTTTCATTGATGACCATACTCGCCTCACATGGACTTTCCTCATGAAGGAAAAATCAGAAACCACAACCTTATTTAAGGAGTTCTATACCATGATTCAAACTCAGTTTCAGTCACGAATCCAAGTTCTGAAAACCGATAATGCTCGTGATTACTTCAATCATTCCTTAGGAGAGTTTCTGAGGTTGAAAGGTGTTATCCATGCTAGCTCGTGTGTGGACACTCCACAGCAAAACGGTATCGCTGAGAGGAAGAATCGTCACCTCTTGGAGATAGTTCGAGCCTCAATGTTCACCCATCAAATTCCGAACTATTTATGGGGGGAAGCGGTCCTCACTGCAACATATTTAATAAATCGGCTTCCGAGTAGTGTACTGCAGTTCAAGACTCCGAGACAAGTGTTACTGGAAGCACACCCTCATGCTGCCAACTTCTCATCGAATTTGCCACCTAAGGTGTTTGGGTGTACAGCCTTCATCCATGTTGCTCCCCAGCATCGATCCAAGCTGGATCCGAGATCAATCAAGGTTGTTTTTATTGGGTATGCGTCTACTCAAAAAGGCTACAAGTGTTATTTCCCTGCCACCAAGCGTACTTACATAACACGTGATGTAACCTTCTTTGAGACACAACCCTTCTTCACGGCAGCTATGGTTCAAGGGGAGACGGCTCATAATCCAAATGAACCACAGTATCAGTTCATTGAGCTAATCGCACTGGACACACCTGAGGATATACCTCACGTTCCTCCGGCTCCGGTTGACGGGGAGTTACCACAGGTTCAGGGGGAGCAAGTTCCGAAGCCTCTTCTTGTCTACCAGAGACAAAAGTTCGCAACTCATGACACCCATGAGGAGGTTATCGGAAATGATACTAATGATCCACCTGCTTACATTCCTAATGACCACATTGTCGAGGAAGAATAGGAGGTTTCTTATGATTTGGATGTTCCCATTGCCCTTAGGAAGGGTGTGAGGAATTGTACGAGATATCCCATTGGAAACCACGTCAGCCATGACAGACTAAGTAACTCTACCAAGTCTTTCATAATGGAACTAGATAAAACAATCATTCCCAAGACTATTCAGGAAGCATTAAAATGCCCTAAATGGAGGAAGGCAATCCTTGAGGAATTACATGCTCTTGAAAAAAATGGCACATGGGATGTTGTTCATCTACCCGAGGGAAGGAAGACTGTGGATTGTAAATGGATATTCACAGTAAAATATAAGGCTGATGGAACAGTGGATCGATTCAAGGCAAGGCTGGTTGCCCGTGGTTTTACTCAGACACAAGGCATTGATTACGAAGAAACCTTTGCCCCGGTAGCTAAGCTAAAAACAGTAAGAATTTTGGACTGGCCATTACATCAACTAGATGTGAAGAATGCATTCCTTAATGGAGATCTAGTTGAGGAAGTATACATGAACTTCCCACCTGGAATCCAGAATGAGAGTCGCGGCCGTGTCTGCAAGTTGAAGAAGGCCTTATACGGCCTTAAACAGTCTCCTAGGCATGGTTTGACAGATTCGCTACGAGTACATGTTCGGCGGGCGTGCTACTCACAATGTCAAACTGATAGCACTATGTTCGTGAAGCAATCTCCGGTACGGCAAGAGATCGATCTTAATCGTCTATGTAGATGGCATAATTATAACTAGAGATGATGTTGAGGAAATACAGAGTTTGAAGAACAAATTGGCCAGAGAATTCGAGATCAAGGATCTAGGAAACCTAAGATACTTCCTAGGCATTGAGCTGGCAAGGTCTGACAAAGGAATAGTCATATGTCAACGCAAATATGTACTAGACCTTGGTCGAAACGGTATGATCAATTGCAAACCGGTTGATACTCCAATGGAGCAGAATCGAAAGCTAAGCAATAAGGAGGAAGTTGCTGCAGTAGACAAAGGTCATTACCAACGACTTGTAGGTAGGCTTATATACCTCGCTCACACTCGTCCGGATATCGCCTTTGCAGTAGGCGTAGTAAGCCAGTACATGCATGCTCCAAATGAAGAACACATGGAAATGGTTATACGGATTCTTCGTTATCTCAAGGGTTCACCGGGTCAAGGAATCTGGTTCAAGAAGACTGGTGTCCAGGATATTGTGGTTTACACCGATGCTAGTTGGGCTGGAGAACTCACAGATAGAAGGTCTACTTCAGGGTACTGTAGCTACATTTAAGGCAACTTGGTTACATGGAGAAGTAAGAAGCAAGATGTTGTTGCCCGTAGCAGTGCTGAAGCTGAATACCGAGCTCTTGCTCTTGGCATTTGTGAAGGAATTTGGTTAAAACGAGTTCTACAGGAGCTCAAGATTGAACTGAAGGGGTCAATCCAGCTATTGTCAGATAGTATGTCGGCAATCAGCATTGTGAAGAACCCGGTCCATCACGATCGTACGAAGCACGTCGAGATTGACAGACAATGTAGCAAAGGGGATCATTGAAGTTAGATATGTTCCTTCCAAGCAGCAGGCCGCAGACATACTGACCAAGGCACTTGGACGCGATGTTTTCGATTTCCTTACCTCCAAGCTCGGGTTGATCAACATCTACACCAAGCTTGAGGGGGAGTGTTGAGATACGACATAGTTATTGTTATTATTGTTCCTTTTCTAGTATATCTTGATTAGGAAGTTGTTAGAGTCCAATAAGGACATTCCTTCCTTGCATAGGAAGTCAGTATTATTTTAATAAGGGTAGTAGCCTTTTCCTACAAGGACTTGGACTCTAACCCCAGGTGTACAGCTCTATTATAAATAGAGCTAGTTATCATTCAAGATGAATAACAATGAGATTATTCTAAACCCTAATTTAGCAGTAACAAAGCTACTCTAAGTGTTTAATTTCGAACTCACCCGCCGATCTCTTCTTTAAATTATGAATCTTAGTCTCGTCATTCCCTATGATAATTACATCGTCAACATAAAAAATTAAGATTGACATCTTCCAACTAGAGTTGTATTTGACAAACAAAGTGTCATCTGTTTAGCATTGTTTATAGCCTCCTGATTTCACCGAGTTTGCAAACCTTTCGAACCACGCTCTACGAGATTGTTTTAGGCCATACAAAGCCTTCCGCAATCCGCATGCGAACCCTGGTTTTCTTTCCATCAATTATGCTAGCGCATTCATATAAACTTCTTTTGCAAGATCACCATTCAGGTAGGCATTCTTCACATCGAGTTGAAATAATAGCCAATCAAGTTACTTTGCAGGCAGAGTATTTGGAGCAGGTGCTCAGGGAAGCCTACGGTCATTCTGGTGTTTAAGGGATAATCATATTTGCAGGTCCAGCAGCAGGTGGTTTCCTCGAGACAAGCTTAGCAGACATGGATTTCAAGAACACCGCTACTGGAGATGTTGTGGATAAGCTGATTGAAGAGTGGGGATCCACCACTTCCATTCTTGAATCAGATGAGAAAGGACTCACAGAAATTTCATTGTTCCATGGAGATTACACCGTAACTGTTGAAAACACAGACACCACCAATTCCTTCAACTACAGAGTCTCAAAAGATGCTGCAGGAGGAGACAGTCTCCATGTTCGTTAAATATTCTTTGAACCATAATTAGCCTTTTGATTCCTAAAATCATTAAGACGCAACCCTCCCAAAATGATATTTCTGCCAATAGAATTTGTTGAAGATACGTATATATTCATATCTTTTCCTTATTAGCTAATATTCCTAAATTAGCTCTCCTAAATAAGGTAGGTCTCGTATGACTCCTTTATATAAGAAGAGTATTGTACAGCAATGAATAAACACAAAAATTCTCCCATACCTGTCCGATTAATATGGTATCAGAGCCATCTATGGCTTCTAATCAAGACATCAATATTGTGGTCTTGCTGTTCCGAAACTTAACGTACGAAATTACCTTCAATGGTCTCGTTCGATTGAGATGATCATCTCCGGAAAATCCAAAGGAGGCTATCTTGCCGGTACTAAGCAAAAACCGGCGACAACAGATGCTTCCTATGAACAATGGAATAATGATGATAATCTGGTGCGATTTTGGTTAATCACGACGATGGATCCCAAGATCGGGAACAATTACCTCCTCCATCCGAGTGCGAAATCCATCTGGGAGCATGCTCATACGACTTATTGCACAACGAATAGTTCCTCTGCTTTGCTGAATTTGGAAACCGAGATTTTTCAACTCAAACAAGGGGATTTGACGGTAAACGAATACTACAATGCCTTGTCCCACGCCTGGCTGCAGTTGGACCTCTATGAGGTGTGCACGTGGGACACTACAAACGATGCCGAGACTTACAGGAAAAGCTGTCGAGAAGAGGAGGACCCTTCACTTCTTACTCGGACTGAACCGTGATTTGGATGATGCCAAGGGTTGTATTATGGCGACTACACCTTTTCCTGTTCAAGAAGAAGCTGTCGCTTTGATTCGAAGCGAGGGACTCCATCGTCATGTCATGCAGGCCGAGTCAAAGATTGCTCTGGAAGGTTCTGCCCTGCAAGTCAAGGCAGAAACCACTGCTCTCTACTCAAAATCGAACCCATCCAACACAAATGAGACTCCCACGGTCATTTGTGAATTTTGCGGCAAACCGTGGCACACCAAGGTGGAATGCTTCAAGTTTTTTGGTGAAAAGCCCAAAGGCTGGAAGTCGAAATCGGAACTTCGTCGGATTGGTGCCCAGACAGCTCCAAGGCCTGTCGATACTGCCACTTGTGTAAATACTCAGTTTTCTCCTGGACAGCTCGAGGCGCTTCAGAAATTGGTGATTCAAACTGTTCAAGGGGCTAAAGGGTCTACTTCCACCTCAACGGGCTTCTCTGGCCTATTTGCTAATAATGGTATGATTCCTAAAGCCTATCTTATGCATAATACTTTCCAGCGTGTTTGGATTTTGGATTCGGGAGCTTTGGATACTATGACTGGTTGCAAGGAGTTAATACACAATCTACAACCCTATCCGAAACTTGCCAGTGTTAGAGTGGCTGATGGAACTCTTGCCACCATTAAAGGGTTTGGTGGGTTAAGCTCTCACCTCAAATCACCATTTTTCCTGTCCTATATGTTCCCAACCTGCATTGTAACCTTCTCTCAATTAGCCAACTCACCTCCGACCTCAACTGTTAAGCTAAATTTGGATCTACTGGTTGCTTGTTGTGGGAGGTGGGATCCGGGAGGACGATTGGCAAACTTGATGTGGATGAGGGCTTATATGTGCTACGGACTGAAAGCATGGAGGGAACTCAGAGATTGAAGGATTCGCGTAGTCTAGCACATGTAGCTACCGCCATAGATAATTATGATAGTGAAGTTCTTTTGTGGCATTTTCGTTTGGGACACCCTAATTTTGTGTATTTGGAGCATATTTTGCCACACTTGTTTCGTAATAAAATGGCCAAGTTTTTTACTTGTGAAGTGTGCCAGCTTGCGAAACATACCCGTACCACTTATTCCAGCCTCGGGTATCGTCCTACTAAACCTTTCTCCGTGATCCATAGTGATATATGGGGACCAATACGGATTAAGAATATCGGAGTTCTTCTGTATCTTGCAGCAAACCTTGACTGGCCATTGCATCAGCTGGATGTAAGGAATGCGTTTTTAAACGGGGAATTAGAAGAGGAAGTGTACATGAATCCTCCTCCGAGTATGGAAAGCTCTAGTAGCAGTGAGACAGTGTGCAAACTCAACAAAGCTCTGTATGGACTAAAGCAATCTCTAAGAGTTTGGTTTGATAGATTTGCCAAAGCAGTAAAAGCAAGAGGATATTATCAATGTCAGACAGATCACACTTTCTTCGTGAAACATGCAGCTTCAGGGAAGATTGCCATCCTAATCGTGTATGTAGATGATATTGTGATTACTGGTGATGACTCAAAGGAAATTGATGAGTTGAAGAAAAGATTGGTTGATGACTTTGGTCTAAAGGATCTTGGTGAGTTGAAATATTTTTTGGAAGTTGCTAGATTACAAAAAGGAATCTATTTATCTCAGAGGAAGTATGTGTTAGATCTTCTCAATGAAACAGGGATGCTAGGTTGCAAGCCTATGCACACACCCATGGAGACTAACAAGCAGTTTTGTAGAGACCAAGAAGTTGAACTCGTAGACAAGGGAAGCTATCAGAGACTTGTTGGCAAGTTAATTTATCTTGCTCACACGCGTCCTGACATATCATTCCCGGTGGGAATTGTGAGCCAACATATGCATAATCCCAACGAGGAGCATATGGAAAATGGTCTTTCGAATACTTAAATACCTGAAGATGTCTCCAGGTAAAGGTCTCCTTTTCAAGAAGTCTAACAACAAAAATATCGAAATGTATACGGATGCAAGTTGGGCTAGTGTAGTTACAGATAGGAGTTTACTACTGGTTACTGCATCTATGTCTAGGGAAACTTGGTCACGTGGAAGAGTAAAAAACAAGAAGTGGTGGCACGAAGTAGTGTCGAGGCTGAATACAGAGTGGTTGCTCATGGGATATGTGAAGGTATTTGGCTCAGAAGAGTTCTAGAAGAGTTGAAGATTCAGCTAGAAGGTCCTGTCACTATGTTTTGTGATAATCAATTAGCCATTGCCATTGTCAAGAATCCGATTCATCATGAGAGAACAAAACATGTCGAGGTAGATCATCATTTTATAACAGAAAAGATCACTGGGGGAGAGGTGAAGATTAACTATGTTCCTTCCAGTGAACAAACTGCTGACATCTTCACCAAAGCACAGTCCAGAGACACATTTGAGAAGATGATCTACAAGTTTAGGATGTCTGATATTTATACCACCAAGCTTGAGGGGAGTGTTGAAGATACGTATATATAGTTACCTAGTTTGTATAGGATTTTAGTTTATTCATATCTTTTCTTTATTAGTCACGTTGAAGAATATTATACTTTCCTTAGTAGTATAGGAATAAGTTTTAATATTTTTCCTTATTAGTATAGGAATAGTAATAAGAGTTTTCCTAGTTGAGGAAGGATTCTCCTATCCTAACTCTATATAAACCTATGTACTCCTTATGTAATCCCACACATCATAATACTATTGAAAGCTTCCTCTCATAAATTCAATATGGTATCAGAGCCGCCGGCTATATCTTCCGCTGCCGTCGGTGTTAATCTCACCGTTGGTTCATCATGACCACGGACGACGAGATTGTTTCACCTTCTTCCTTCCCAAAACACTCGTCTTCTTCCACCATTCATCCTTCTTCTGTCGTCGCCGAAACTGAGATGGCAGCCAACAACAACAACAATAATTTCGGATCTGAACCAGGCTCTGGAGGAGCTTCCATTAGGAAATTCAATGGTAACAACTACCTCCAATGGTCTCGCTCGATCCGGATGTTCATCACTGGGAAACAGAAAGGGGAATATCTTACTGGTATTGCAAGCAAACCAGAAGAATTCGACTCAGCTGCCTTCACCAAGTGGGACAATGATGACAATCAAGTTCGGTTCTGGCTCATATCAACGATGGTATCGGCGACAACTATCTTCTACATCAATCTGCAAAGGAGCTTTGGGATGATGTGAAAGAAACCTACTCCACGCAAGACAACTCAGCTGCTTTGTTCGAAATTGAGTCCAGACTCTACAATTTCAAGCAAGGTAACTTGAGTGCAACGGAGTACTACAATCGGCTGGTGCGAACCTGGCTTCAACTTGATTTGTATGAAGCTCAGAAATGGGATACTCCAAATGATGCAAAAACATTTCGGACATTCATGGACAAGAAGAGGACAGTTCAACTGCTTCTTGGACTAAATCAAGACATAGACGCTGTGAAAAGCAGGGTTATGGGAACGAAACCCTTTCCAAGTCTGAAGGAGGCGTTTGCTGAGGTTTTGAGAGAAGAAGGTCGACGTCATCTGATGGTTACAAAGACGAAGACAACCTCTGAACCCAGCAGTTCAGCCCTGAAAACTGAGACCTCAACCACGGCTCTCTTTGTTAAGAACAACCATGACAAAGGGAAACAGAATCCTACTTCTGCTACCTCTTCAAAATGGTGTGATCTCTGTCAACGACCCTTTCATACGAAAGAGGAGTGCTGGGAAGTAATTGGTGGACCACAAGGATGGAGACCCATACTGAACTTGAATAAGCAGAAGTCTCGTGCGAACGCAGCTGCCACCAAAACTGATGATACGACACAGTTTTCAGCTGGACAATTGGAGACTCTGAAGAAAATGTTTGCACAAGTCATGAATACTGAGAAAGCCGACCCCAAAAAATCTTACATGTCTAGTATGTTCGAAAAAAAAGGTACTTCGGCTGCTTACACTTCTAGGCAAAATTCTCAGAATATTTGGATCCTTGATTCCGGAGCTACAGACAATATGACTGGTTGTAAGGAGTTGATAGAACACTTAAAACCTTACCCTAGAACCTCAGGTGTCCGGATTGCCGATGGCTCAATAGCACCGGTGGAAGGAATAGGCATTGTTAGGGTTACTAAGGATCTTACTCTATGTCCAGTACTTTATGTGCCTAAACTTGACTGCAATCTTCTCTCTATTCATCAAGTAACACATGATCTTCAGTGTGAAGCTAAGTTTCGCTCTCCCGATTGTGTGTTACAGGAGGTGAAGACTGGGAAAATGCTTGGAAGTGGTGAAATGCATAATGGTCTCTACTTGTTGAAGGGAACTCAGGATGAGGCCAGTTCCAGTAAAGCCCATAGTAGTAGTAGTGCTAATGTTGTTTCTAGTATTGAACACATTGAGAATGAAGCCATGTGATGGCACTTCCGTCTTGATCATCCCAATTTTACTTATCTTGAAAAGTTGCTACCTACACTATTTCAGAATAAAGGTTCAAAGGATTTGAGATGTGATGTGTGTCAACTTGCGAAGCATACGCGTTCTTCCTATCCTAGAATCGACTATCGACCTACCACACCTCTTAGTGTAGTTCATAGCGATATCTGGGGACCTATGAAAGTCAAGAACATCAATGGGGCTTGTTGGTTCATAACATTTATTGATGATCACACCAGGATGACGTGGACTTTCTTAATGAAAGGAAAGTCCGAAACGGTCCAGATTTTTCAGCTATTTCACAAAATGGTAACTACCCAATTTCAGACTCACATCAAGGTTCTGAAAACTGACAATGCCCACGATTACTTCAACAAAGACCTTGGCTCCTTTCTACACCTTCATGGCATCATTCATGCAAGTTCGTGCGTCGACACCCCTCAACAAAACGGCATTGCCAAACGCAAGAATAGACACTTACTCGATGTTGCTCGCTCACTCATGTTTACACACAATGTTCCGAAGCATTTGTGGGGAGAGGTCGTTCTAACAGCCACATACCTAATCAATCGCATGCCCAGTAGGGTCTTGGACTTCAAGATTCCTCGACATGTTCTTCTGGCAGATTTTCCCCATCTTGCCAGTTTCTCAGCTGATCTTCCTCCTCGAGTATTTGGTTGCACGGTTTTTATTCACAACTCAGCACCCAACCGCTCCAAGTTAGATCCGCGCGGCTTGAAATGCGTGTTTATAGGCTACTCTTCAACCCAAAAGGGCTATAGGTGCTACCATCCTCCGACAAAACGAGTTTACACCACTCGGGATGCTACCTTTTTTGAATCACAGACCTACTTTCCTACCACTGTGATTCAGGGGGAGCAAACAAATAATGATGGCAGTCATACCCTCGTGGATACGATTTGTTTAGAGGAAGAGGACACTCCATCCGAAGTTGTGAGTCAGAGGGAGCTCCGAACTGATGTTGTAAGTCAGGGAGAGTCTCAAATGTCATCAGCGGAATCATTAGAAAAACCTCTTCTTGTCTATCAAAGAAGAACGAATATTGTAATTGAAGATGATACTCTTGAGACAGAAAATAGTGGAGGGGGAGTTACGAATGCTGATCGAGAAGTGATAGTTGAAGATATTGAAGAAGAGGGTGATGATTTGAGTGATCTAGAGGTTCCTATTGCTCTAAGGAAAGGTATAAGAAATTGCACAAAATATCCGATTGCTCGACAAATCAGCTATGATGGTCTTAGCAATTCTCACAGAGCATTTACATCTGCTCTTGACGAGGAACAAATACCTAAGAATATTGAAGAAGCTATGAAACAACCAAAATGGAGAAGTGCTGTCATGGAGGAGTTACGAGCTTTGGAGAAAAATAATACATGGGACATTGTCTCCCTTCCGAATGGAAAGAACACAGTTGATTGTAAGTGGATCTTCACCATTAAATATAGAGCAGACGGGTCGATTGAAAGATATAAAGCTAGGCTGGTGGCTAGAGGTTTCACCCAAGCATACGGCGTGGATTATGATGAAACCTTTGCACCAGTGGCAAAGCTCAACGATATAAGGGTGCTTGTTTTCTCTGGCAACAAACCTGGACTGGCCGTTACATCAACTTGATGTGAAGAATGCCTTTCTTAACGGAGAACTTGAAGAAGAGGTCTATATGGTGTTTCCTCCGGGAGTGAAAAATCCGAGAGAAGGGGAAGTTTGTAAGCTTCGCAAGGCCTTGTACGGGTTGAAACAATCTCCCCGAGCCTGGTTCGACAGATTTACCAAGGCTGTGAAGCAAGGAGGATACTACCAATGTCAGACCGATCACACCTTATTTGTGAAGCACTCACCTACAGGGAAGATCTCCATCCTCATTGTGTACGTGGATGATATTATAATCACTGGAGACGATGTAGAAGAAATCAAGAGACTCAAGGATCAACTGGCAAAAGAGTTCGAACTCAAAGACTTGGGAAACCTTAAATACTTCCTAGGAATGGAGGTTTCGAGATCTGAGAAAGGTATCGTAATCTCTCAACGAAAATATGTTTTGGACTTACTAAAGGAAGTGGGAATGCTTGACTGTAAGCCTATCGACACTCCCATGGAGGCGAATAAAACTCTTAGCAGGGAGGAGGATATTCTGCAGCTTGAAAAAGGTCGGTATCAACGATTGGTTGGGAAACTGATTTATTTAGCTCACACTCGACCCGATATAGCTTTTGCAGTTGGGATTGTCAGCCAACACATGCACTGTCCTAATGAAGAACATATGAGAATGGTTTACAGACTCCTAAGGTACTTGAAGAGTTCACCTGGAAAGGGAATCTACTTCAAGAGAACTGCTCAACGGGGAATTACTGTCTATACTGATGCAAGTTGGGCTGGTGAACTCACAGATCGAAGGTCTACAACTGGTTATTGTAGTTATGTCTGGGGAAATCTTGTGACATGGCGAAGTAAGAAACAAAAGGTTGTGGCTAGAAGCAGCGCAGAGGCTGAGTATCGAGCTCTCGCACTTGGAATATGTGAGTATCTGGTTGAAGCGCATCATGAATGAGCTGAAGATTGAGATCGATGGTCCTATCCAGTTTCTGTGTGATAGCCAAGCAGCAATAAGCATAGTCCGCAATCCTGTTCATCATGATCGAACTAAACATGTGGAGGTAGATCGTCATTTTATAACTGAAAATGTTAGTTCTGGTGTGGTTCGAGTGGAATATGTTCCTACGAAGCAACAGATCGCGATGTTCTTACGAAGCCTCTTTCAAGAGATGTGTTTGACCACTTATCGTCCAAGCTTGGGTTAATTAACATCTACACCAAGCTTGAGGGGGAGTGTTGAAGAATATTATATTTTCCTTAGTAGTATAGGAATAAGTTTTAATATTTTTCCTTATTAGTATAGGAATAGTAATAAGAGTTTTCCTAGTTGAGGAAGGATTCTCCTATCCTAACTCTATATAAACCTATGTACTCCTTATGTAATCCCACACATCATAATACTATTGAAAGCTTCCTCTCATAAATTCAATATTAGCTAATATTTCTAAATTAGCTCTCCTAAATAAGATAGGTCTCGTATGACTCTATATAAGAAAAGTCTTGTACATCAATGAATAAACACAAAAATTCTCCCATACCTGCCCGATTAATAGAATTAAGTTATCTTGTGATGGCTGTGGACTAATGATGTCTGAATATAAAGAAAGTTGCTTCCTGGCAGAAACAGGCAAATAACTAAAACCAAAGAAACAGAATAACTCCTGGACTAACTTTCTCATCTTGTAAACTGGAAATCTCTGTTGGCAGATGGTAGTCTCCTTTTCACACAAACTTTCTCTCAATGGAAACCAAAATGTTTGAGTTTATAGAATTTGGTAAGAGTACTTACCTGGCATGGTGATTAACCCCAAAAACCTTGTATGAAGTTATTGTTACAGTGGTAACTAAATATTGACTTCATGGTTAGCTTATAAATATTCATCTAACCCAGTTGTAATTTCTTGCTTCTTCCCCACTCTAAGAACAAATGGCCTGTTGAGTTAACAAGAGAAGATGAAAAGGGAAGGAGCTTTCCTGTTCATTCTTTTCTGCATGTTTCTCCATTCTGAGGGACTGCCCTATGATTATTCTGCAACAACTGATGCAAGACAAGCATTTCAATATTTCTTATTTTCCCAATGCTCTGTCTGGGATCTCGAAGTCTTCACCTTTGTTTATTCTATATTGCAGTGCTTGGCTGCACGAGGTAGACCCCTCTATGATGGAGGAATCATGGATAACACCACACATTGGGTTGCAAACAGGACATGGGAGGTTTATCTGGATAAGCGAAACCTGTATGAATTCTCCGGTAAGTCCTACAAATATTTTTCATTTTGTTCGAAGCATACAGCAGCATTTCACTTGAACTAATGACACGGTGTGAAATCGTTTCAGCTTGGCTTCAGATTAACAAAGGAAGTGGGATCGTCGTGGATGCTGTTTTCAGAAGATCTACTGGTGAAGTGCACAATGTCGGCAGAGCTATTGCTAGAGAGGGATGTTGGTCTATGCTCAAAGGTGGTTTCTCTCCAAATTTTTCAGGCTATGTTGAGATTTTGTTCCAGGTACAAGAAACACATTAAAATTTCACCTCTTCCCTTACAGAAAGATGGTTTCGTTATTCACATTTTGACTCCTGATGTTAGAGTGAGGAAGACCCAACAGCTGAAATCCGGGCTGAACGTATCTCGTTGCAACCATTCACCGTCCAGCAATGGAGATCTCATCAGGATCAAAGCATTGAGAAGGTGAGAGAGTAAATAGTTGTTAAACTTTTACACAATAGAAGCTGTGTTGTTGTTCATGATTCTGATTCAGACAATATTTACATGTTTCTGCAGATAAGAAAGAGCAATGTGAGATTCCGCATTACAGATCCAAACGGGAAACCATTGCCAAATGCTGTGGTAACCTTCAATCAAACAACCACAAGCTTTCCCTTTGGATACGGAATGAATGCCTACATCCTCAACTGCTCATCCTACCAGCAATGGTTCGCTTCGAGATTCAAGTACACGACTTTCACAAACGCGATGAAGTGGTACAGCACCGAGGTGATCCAAGGCCAAGAGAACTACACCACACCGGACGCCATGCTGCAGTTCTGCAAGCAAAATGGCATTTCCATCAGAGGCCACAACATATTATGGGACAACCCCAAGGAGCAACCTGAGTGGGTCAAGAACCTTACCGGGAACAAACTACGAGAAGCTGCAGAAGAGAGGATAGAATCAGTAGTGTCAAGGTACAAAGTGGAACTCATTGCATGGGATGTGGTGAATGAGAATCTTCATTTCAGCTTCTTTGAGGACAGACTTGGGAAAGATGCGTCAGCACACTTCTTTAGGGAAGCTCCCATGATCGATCCGGATGTTAGATTGTTCATGAACGAGTACAACACGGTCGAAAATAACCGTGACAAGACCGCACATCCTGTCAATTACCTGAAGAGATTTGAAGAAATTCTTGCATATCCTGGGAATGCAAGGATCCCTGCAGGAATCAGCTTGCAGACTAGTAGTTTCGGTTATGGGAAACTACTAGTCTGCAAACCGATTGTGGCTCACTGGGATTGCCCTTGTGGCTCACTGAAGTATCTGTGCACCAGGGACCGAATCAAGGAGAGTACTTGGAGCAGGTCCTGAAAGAAGGGTACTGTCATCCTGCTGTGGAAGGAATTATCATGTTTGCTGGACCGGAATCAGCCGGTTTCAAAGAATTAACCCTGGCAGACAGAGACTTCGGGAATACTGCAGCTGGAGATGTGGTGGATAAGCTGCTCAATGAGAGGAAAAGTGATGGTGATGTAGCTTATGCAGCAGAGGGGGAGGGTTTCGTACAGGCTTCGTTGTTTTACGGGGATTACGAGATAAGTATTCGAAATCCGGAAACCAATTCTGTCACTAGTTTGAGTTACAAGCACTGAAAAGCAGCTCATGGGGACTCTACTGTCAATCTTTGTGTTAATGCTTAGTAAAATATAAATGCTGTTCATAATAATCATATAATAAGAACACATTGATGTAACTGCTCTCAGAATGTTGGAAGACTCTCTGTGCAAGTAACTGAACTATATGTTTGTTTTTTACGATTCGGACAGTATATAGCAGCACCCTAAATTAATTACACACTGTCGAAAAACGAGGGGTGGGGATTCCGAGGGAATGCTGCAGAGCTGCGGCCACCTTTGCTATGTCGAACGAAAGGGTCTGTCGAAGACTGGGGTTTCGATTTTGATTTCGGGTCAGTCATCATCAGCAAGCCATCTTTTGAACTACTATCATCTGTGCTGCTTCCTGCTCCACCCCTGAAAGCTTCTTCACGGATTGTACTGTTGACAGTAGATAAAGAGAAAGATGAGAATAGTTTGGAAGGCGTAGAATGTACGGACCCTGGAAACTTCAAAGGCAGATTCCGTAATGGAGAACTGAAATTCAACATCTCCATCGCCATTCTTATGGAAGGACGGAGTCGAGGACTTGGATGACAGCACCATAGCCCCACAATCATCAAACGCTCTGCTTGTTCCTCATTGAACTTCCCTCTTAGTTTCCTATCAACTGCATCCAGAATCCGTCCTCTTCCATAAAGCACCCAAACCCACCTGGCGATATGCACCATATCGCCTTCTGAGTCGTTTTCGATTTCGATCTCAATGAATGGCCTCCTCCCTGTGGCGATCTCCAACGCAACCACACCGAACCCATAGACGTCGGATTCCTTACTCGTCTTCCCCCTCTCGAGGCATTCCGGAGCCATGTAGCCTCGAGTTCCCCCGAGCAAAGTTTGGGAAGCGGCATCGTGATCGACCAGCCTAGCCAGACCGAAATCTCCGAGTTTCGGGTTGAAATCAGCGTCCAGCATCACGTTGTTGGCCTTGATGTCTCTGTGGAGCACACATTGGTTGCACTCTTCATGGAGGTAATGCAAAGCGGATGCTAATCCTTGGGCAACTTTGTACCTATTGATCCAATCCAGGTAATTCTCTTCGTCAAAGATGTGGAAATCCAAGCTGCGATTCTCCATGTACTCGTACACAAGCAGAAGTTCGCGTTTCTCGTGACACCAGCCGATTAGCTGCACCAAGTTCTTGTGCCTGAGTTGGCTAATGATCATGATCTCGTTAGCGTACTCTTGAACACCTTGTGCTGCTCCTCTGAGAATTCTCTTGACGGCGACGAACATGTTGAGATCATCCACGTAGCCTCTGAAAACCGCTCCGAATCCTCCTTCCCCGAGCTTCTCATCCTCGCTGAAGTTGTTTGTGGCACGATCAAGAGCCTCCCTGGGAATGTTCCTAGCTCCATTCACTCTCACGAACTCGTTTCCCGATCGGTTGTTCTTATTCCTCCTCCAGAACAGGAACAATCCAAGCCCGCCGAGCAGCAAGATTGCGAAGCAAGAACCGGTTCCAACCGCTACTCCAATGGCTATTCCTGCCGTGTAGTCTTTTCCTCGACCACCTGGTGTGCTACCCGTAGGCTGAAGAGGTACTGGCCTAACCACCAAGTTTGAGCTGAAGGACCAAGAGTGAACTCTGTGGAACTCCGTGGCTTCCCCCGTCGACGCCGAGAACCCAACGTTTACCGACTCGTTCAAGTGCTCTGTGAGATCCAGGTCATGGCAGAGCTCCTGGCGAGAAACGACAAGCTGATTGTTTGAGAATCCAGGGTAATAGACGCAGAGGCTTCTGGCGACGGAATTGTAAGTGATCCTGGCGTCCAATCTCCTTCCGTCCAAGAGGCTGCCGTTCCATGCGGCTGTTTTTTTGGAGATGGCGGAGTTGACATCGACGCCGACGTGTTCCTCGTGGGGGACGTCCCACTCGTTAGCGAAGGTGTCGAATTCGACGGCGACGAAGGGGTTGGAGGAAGAATCGAGGGACATGTTGTTCAAGGCAAGGCCCATGGCGCCGCCGGTGCGGCCGGAGGGAATCTGGTAGTCGAGGTTGGAGAGGTAGAAGGCGAGGCCGTCGCCGTGGGAGTCGTTGCGGCCGGCGTCGATGGAGAAGACGAAGTCGGTGGTGAAGTCGGCGACGAGCAAGGCGGAGGAGGAGTTGGTCCAGAGGGTGAATGGCCGGGAGTAGACGGCATGGCCGGTGCGCCAGGTGCCGTTGTCGGTGACGATGATGGAGGAGCCGAGGCAGGTGGCGTTGCCGGAGAGTCGGATGTCGGAAGTGCAGGTGGCGGCGGGGAAGGTGGTGAAGTTGAAGGAGAGTGAAGCCGCCGCTGGTTGTTGTTGTTGGGAGTTGGATTTAGTAAAGAAGAAGAAGGAGATTAAGAGGAAAAGGGAGAATGAGATGAATGAATCCATGACAGAGGGATGAGTCACTGAGTTAAGGTTGATGAATATTATTAATGAGAGTGGAGTGGATGGCATGGCCTCCTGGCTCCTTGAGAAGAAGAAACATCAAACATTGTGAATGGGAATTCTCTCTCTCTCGCTCTCTCTCTCGCTCTCTCTCTCTCTCTCTTACAAAACCACAAACTAGTCAATAGTCAAACAAACTTGAATTGTATTGGGAACTGGGAAGGAAGAACAATTGTGCAATATTTATTCGAATTTCAATCCACACATAAATACTTTATTTTGAAAATAAATACAGAATTATAATTTTAGGTAGTAAATCAATATATCTATCTATCTATACAAAAATATGGAAATATATGTGTATAGAACAAAACCATCCACACAAGTCAGCATATTTTAAAATTGAAAATCAGTCTCACCCATTATTTTCTCCCTTAAATCAATCACATTTCAAATAATTTAACAAACCATTATTTTCTACTCTGAAAAAAACTGTCACTTTAAGTTAATTCTTTTTATCCAAACTTATTCCCTCTCTTTAATGTATGATATTGCAATCTCTCCCCATGTTGGTTTTTGTAATTTTTTAGTTTAATGATATTAAGTTTGATAATTATTTAATATTAAAAACAATTTATCTAAAAATAAAAATGTATGCGGAGAATAATCAACATATACAACACATTTAAATTTCAAACATACAGTCATAAAACGAGGCTAACATGAGGTCCAATTATAATCAAAAATTGTATAAGTTATATAAAAACCGTATCATACCAGTAGGTTGAACCATATATCTAAGTAGTGTGTCTTATAAATTTGTTTTGCTCGCGACCTTCAACATTCTTCGGGCGTTATTATTAGAGATTTCTCATATTGTCATGGTAAATGTTATTCATTAGTATGGTTTGTGATTCTATCACTTATAATTTAAAATTTGACTATAATTAAAATGTAGTAGGATATGAATGTCCATAATGAAAAGAAGATGAGCAAGACGATTACGCTCTTTGGAGAGTTGGGGAATATACACTTCTAACTCTCAGCTACGAAGATTTTTCACTCGCTGTATGCATAAAAAGTGTATGGAATGGATGGAACCGTTCCCGACAATGTTGGATATCGCTTCATTAGAATCCATTTAATTTGCACGTTCACCTCAATTTATGTATTCCAAGTTCCAAGCAAGAATTCGAGGCCTTGGATTTGGCATGCACCAAACGATTAATTATAATCGAAGTAAGATAGTCCATGCATGCATGCCAAAAGGAAAACTGTTATATTATTTTAATCAACTAAACACAAAATGTATAACGACGAATAATTAGGACGTTATTGGTCGTTGTATTTTGAACTTTTATATATATATATATTAGTAAAATAAATTATCAAGAGACGAAGGGACGTACGTGAATGAATGGGAGAAATCCGAAACTTGGTGTGCATGGTAAATCAGAAACTATATATATATATATATATAGCAAATAAAGAAAGAACGTACTAATTAATTAATTAATTAATTAATGGATTCTTCTTCTAAAAAGGGTAAAAACTACGTCATTTATATAGTACACCTACGGTTAGTGTACGGTTAGATGGGAACCCAAACACTCTGGTGTCATGTGTGAAACTAATAATGAATTCTTCAATTAAACTTATATATGACCTTATGGTTCATATCAAACAAAAAATATAGAAGTGTATTATTTTCAGATTTTTTTTTCCATCTTATGAAAAAATTGATTTCCTAATTAACCAAAATAAATAAACATTTAATTTTGCGTCTAATTAGAGTTGACTCTGTTGGAAAATGTAGCTGTGTTGGAGGAGCTTGGGGATGTGAGAATGGAGAATTTTGATTTCTGTGTGATGGGAATTTTCATCACGGATAAGATGCATAACTTCAATGTCGTTGATGCAAGTCTAGTTCACTAATTTTTGGAAGCCAAGTCGAGGGATCATGATTGAGGACAAGGGTGATGGACTTGATATGGTGGATTCGTGGGCAGTGATCTATATATGACGTGAGTTATATCGGGAGGATGTTGACGAAGGTGTATGTATATGGCTTCATGACTGAGTTCTATTCGGAAGCTATGGGCCATAAATCGATCTCGATATAAGTTATTAGATTTGAATTAAACTGTATGATCGATTTAATTCGATATCTAGATTGATTCTCACCCCTAGCTAGTAAGAACTCACATACAAGCTTTCAACAGTTGATAAATAAATTTTTTAATTTAGGTAGTATTTCTGAGTTAGATAGATATTATTTTTACATAGAACAGTCTATTTTTAGTTTATTCCACAAATAAGAAAAGAAACAAATATATATTCGTGAACTCGCCTAAAATTTTAGTTAAGAAAGTCCGAGAGACACCGAGGCAGAAGTCATTGCCCGGTATTGGAATTTCCCTTGCTTGTTTTTTTCTTTGGTTTTTCCTTTCTACTCACCTTTTTCTTCTTTCTTAACGCGCTTGTAAAATTATCTCATATTTTCCAGAAATACAAAATATTACTTTCTTATGAATATAGTTATTTGTAGCATATGAATGCCAATTAGGTAACATATGCATTAATTATAAAAAATTAATTATTTTTATTTTTATGTTTAAGTATAGTTATGCTAGTTATGTAGAGGTTACATTATCTTGAGCCTATAAATAGTGTTCACTAAATTATAAGAAATACATCTCAATAAAAATGTTTTTTTCCTCCCATATTTTTATTTTTTTTTGTTTTAATTTTATAACATATTATCAGTATAAGTCTCCGTTCCTTTGAAAATTCATGGTTTTCTTTTTAAAATTTTATTTGAGCAACCAAATATATGGGGAGTCTCATTCTCAGACCGTATATGGTATTTGCTTTACAATATTACTTTTTCAACAAAGTCATATTTAGAGTTTTGTTAGTTATGTTAATGTTTTAAAAAAAGTGTTATGTTAATGGGTGTTATTTTTTTAAAATGTATTCATGTCCATATATATAAGTTATAGCTTTTAATGTCTTTCATTATCTGACAGCTCTCTCCATATATGATGTATTTTTTTCTCTTCTGTGCTTTTATTTATAAAAGTTTCTTCAATTCACTTCTTAGTTTATTATTATTAAGGTGATTTTGATTTTCTAATGGCTAATAAACATTTTATTCCATGAATCACAATGATTACTAGATTTTATTGCTCAAATTTTTGTATTTTGCTTTCATTAATATATTCCTAAAACGTTTCATGTTTCATAATGTTTCTGTTTTAACATATTTTCAAATACCTATTATAATATTTAACGGTTATTTTGTGTATTTTTTTCGGATTATCCCTAAGGTATGACCCATTTTTTGATTGACCCGTTCATATAATAATCTATGATAATTGGTTATATTTTATGATGATTGGTATATATTTTTATATTTTTTATTTTGTATTATGATATATTGACATGATTAATTTGATTTATTGGCCATCATATTACTATTGTATTACTATTCATAAATTATTATCGATGTTTGTCATAAAATGATAAAATATTTAAATGGCTAATAATCATGCAATTATTAATGGAATTTGTCGTTACGGTTATGGTTCGAATATGTTATTACTATTTACCATATAATTATAGTACATTCATGGTGTTATCAATTCGTTTACAATGTAATCTAATTTTATTTATTCATTTATATGTTATTAATTAAATTATTTTGCATAATTTTTATTTACTTATTTTGATAAGTATATTTAACATTTTATAATTTGAATTTGTGGCCTTTGATGTTTCGGGCATTACCTTTTATGGGTATTGAAAGCTAAAATTCATTTATAATGGTCTTCGTGAAACCATCAAACACGATAATGAAACATCTTCTCAAGATAAAGCCATAGTTTTGATCTTATTCGCCATCATCTTGATGAATGGTTGACAAAAATGAGCACCGACTCATGTATCTTGTGGCGTAATGTTAAGGCCATGTATGACCACCTCAAGTGGCAAATTTTCTTAAAGTATGATACGATTGAAGTACTAAGAGACAAATATTTTGAGGGAAAGATCAAATATCTTATATGTCTCAAATGTTTGGTGGTCCAATAAGACACCATATCACCCCATGAAGTGAATTATATATTCATATATCCACAAAGTAACAAATACATACATACATACATACATTCCCACAAGTGTAAACACCAATACACAATTGTGGAGGAAAAGATCTATTATTTTGTATGGTCATGAATTTTGAGAAATACATCTTTTTCCATGAAAGAGATTTTTAAATTGATGTTGAACAATTTCAATCACATAAAAGGGGATATATCCATCAATTTTATTTTGATGATCATATACAAATGATATTGCTTCATAAGCCATCAAATGTGTAAAGACTTATTTGTTACACTTTTTTAAAGCACATGGACCAAGTTATTATTGTTGTTTCTATATGGAACCTTTTCTTTGGTGGTTATACATTTATATTGTGTAAAGATATCATCTCATAATTGGTGACATGGATGATTAAGACGACTATGATGGAGTATCTCTATTTATCATTTGCACTATCCACCATTCTCTTGCAAAATGAGTATGACATGATGAGAAATGACATAATACATAACTCATCGATAGTGCATCATATATCGAGTAGTATGAAATCACTCACAATCTTTAGTAGAGGTATTGCATTATTCAAGAAGGAAAAAGATCCTTTTTATTTATATATTGATGATCACAAGGGAGAGGAACGATAATGTGGTATATGACCATGAAACTATTAAATGTTGTCCTCCTATTTGTACTACACATATGTTATTGTGATTGATACATATAGATTTAAACTATAAGTTTACTCGTCCTGAAAACTATTTTTTGGCATAACCGGTGAGACCATCCCGGTTCAATCATGATGCGAATTGATAAGTACGTCTATGATCAATTTTGATTATTAATCTATAGAGTTTGTTCTCTTGAACATTGTTGTGCATGAAGGTCTCAACTTGGGTATTCTAAAGAAATGATTCCTAAGGTTATAGTGATTTAAGTAGTCCTTGTGACTCCCATACTTCATGGGAACACGAACGACTTTCTGTCCTGTCAACTAGGTTTCGTTTCTAGGAAAGCCTCTTCACCTTTCCGTTACCCATTGTTGAGTGAAATCCCAAATAAAGCATAATTCATTTTTCGTTTGCTTATTCTTACATAGAGTTGATTGTTGGATAATCATCAACTAAAATAAGATAATTTTTCTTACACACAACAAACACAAGGGTGATATTTATGGATCCATACACCCAACATGTTGACCAATTATCTTAATTGATGTATCAACTAGATGGTCACATATATCTAGAAATCAAAAGTTTTCAAGATTACTAGTTCAATTATTTTGGTTATAAGCATATTTCCATGATTATCCAATAACGAAAATGCGTCATTGAGAACCAATATATTATTGTGAACATGTCATTTACATGCACAACACAAATTCGCATTACGCCAAGAAATTATCATGAATTCCTCCATTATATTTGGTTTTTGGGTCCAAACCACACATTATCCATCAATGCATATATGAATATACACATCCTAATTGCTCCACCACATTTTATTATGATGTGTTCTCAAGAAAGATTGAGAAATTATTTTGATTACGAGTTCATCGATGGTAAAATATCACATCTTTATTAGGAGAATTTGATGACTCGTTGGAGGTCTATATTCAAACTCTCCAACATTAGGGGGCAAAATCAAAGGTTCGCCAAAAAATTAGATGAATGATTATCATTTCGATCCTCACACTAAAAAATCTGAACTTGAAGTTCAAAAGTATAATTGATCAATAAAGTTGAATTCATCAACTACCAGACGCCTTTAACGACTTAAATAGAGTAAAGCTCTCATGTGCCAACTACAAATGCTCCAACAAATATGATGTCGATACGAGGCAATCTTTTATCACAAATGTGTCTAAAACATGCATGTCACATGATAAACAACTCGATTCCAAAGAAACAAATCCTCAAAACTAGAATGGAGCTATATATCAAGATGGTCAAATTGATTTTAAGATTATTTAAGCAACGCCACCAAGAGAAATAAATAATGTGCTCAAGAAGAATCTCAAGCACTTGAAAGATATGAACATAGATATCTCAATTATCTATATCTTGGATGGAAAATACAGGAACCGGAATGAAGTCAACATCGATGGAATTTTTACGTATAGTGCAACGCTAAATATGATAGTTGAAAATGAGGATCATGAGCCAAAATGCATGCAAAGAAAGAAATGATTGGTTCAAAAATTTCAATTTGAGGCAAAATCAAATTCCTAAAGAAATGAAAAGTTTTAAGACATCAAGTCTTCATACATTAAGATGTAAAGTATGAGTATGAAAAGTTATGAAACATCTCATTTTTGAAAGGTTTTATACAACAAACCTATAATATTTTGATTTTGAGAAAACATATTCTCATGTGGTGGATGCAACTACTTTTTATTATTCTATTAGTCTAGCAATTTGTGAAGGGAAAGAGTTTGCCCCTAATGGATGTCCTTGCAACCTATATGTATGGTTTGCATAATTAAAATACACATGTGTATATGAAATTCCCTCGAGGATTTATTTTGATATAAGCAAAAAATTCAAGTTCACGTGAACAATATTCAATTATATCCAATTGACGTCATATGGATTGAAAGATTGAGAGAAATGGTTCAATTAGCATATCATACATTTTTCTATGCATATAATTTCTTCTTGATTCCAAGTTGACTTTTTGAAAAATCACCTTTGTCATATTTTATAGTTTCAAAATTCTTACCAAAATTTTCTTAATTTTATTTTATATTTTAAAATATGTTTCTTTAGTTTTGACATCATTGGATGTGATCATTTTTTGGTTACACTAGATGACATACACATTATTGAGACTCCTAAAGAGTTTCTCAAAGCAATCAACTATTTGATTAGCTAGAGAATTCGAGATGAAAGATGTGGAAGAGCAAATCTTACCACTAACTTGCCAATTATACGTCTCGAACATGATTCTTGTATATCATCAATGATATAATAATAATATCCAACAAGAAGTTATATGGATATAACATGGCTATGAGTGTCTAGATGGTGGTAAGATCACTATATGTGACTCTATGTCGAATTTAATCGATCTTTATTCCGACACAAGAACTGCTCGATTTTGAAGTAGTCATCTTGGTCATATTTGTGTTGGTTGACCATAAATTGGTCCTATGTGACAAGTTTACCACTTGGTAGGTTGTGAAACCAACTTATAAAGCTACACCATCATTCAAAGACATGATCCTATAGATTATGTATGATATTTACTTTATATACCTTCTTGAGTTGCAAGAAAATGTTGTAACGTAATTTGATGATTACGAAATCAATTATACTCCCTAGTAAGGTTCTAATGAGACGTATTCTCATCTACTGGTCATCCAAGTGGAGTGTTATGTAAATATTGATTATGGGTGGTCATTGATCATATTATTTGCATAAATTATATGCACAAACTCCAATGAGTTGAAAGAACATTATAAGAGATACACCTAAATAAGAATGCTCTTCTCTTCCCATATTCTTGTTCTTTCTCGTTTTAGTTTTATAACATATTTTTGGATAATTTTGATGTTAAAATGTCATAATGCATTATAATCCTAGAGGGGGTCCTAAAATTGGAGATTTAGATTGACTCCCAATAATAAAGTTGCTCATCAACGGCTAACAGTTGGGAAGTTACCACGAGCCAACTTCCAGCAGAAACTTTTTGCGAGAGTCTGGAAGGTTAGAGTGATTCGTATAATTTGACTATCCGCAATTATTTGTCTACATGAGATTTTCCTCGATCAATATTACATATTATAATATGTCGATTATGTATAGTAGTCATTTAGTTAATATTGAGAGTGCACTTAATCAACAGAAAGAAGTGAAGGAGAAAGCTGAATTATGAATACATCATAATTATTTACATAAGAATACAATTTAATGTTTGATACTGCATGACTCGGAGCACATTATACCATTTAGATATTTTGCTGTTATGAAAAGGAATCGTAATTTGGTTATTAATTTCAAATTGAGTTGGGTGCTCGTTTTTTACGGTAAATATTCTTTGGATTCCAGAGGCAATGTTACATCAAGGATGAGAGCCAATCAGGCAGCAGAGTGCCTATCCTTGCTGATTTTGCTATACTATCAGCCCTAGCGTTCGAGACTCTGGGATGTCGCACAACATCATCTAAGTGTGGGATCGCTGGTTACTGTCAATGCACCCAAGAATCTTGTAGCACTCCCACGACCATCTGTGTTTAGTTTGGTTGATTGCTTATATTACGGTCAAGCAGTCTGACCTGATGCGACATGGCAAAGCGGTCGTAGCTGCAAAGGAGGCTGCCTTGAGGATTGTTGTAGCTTCTGAAAACCAATGTAGAAGAGCAGAAGAAGGTCCCGACCCTCCCATCTACCATGATTCGAGATGGATCATAAATGATCGCACCAAAAATCACCTTATAGGAGTTTTCTATGAACGACCGGTCACCATGGACCTCCCTGGATGGAGGTCGTGGCGGTGGAGCAGTGGTAGATGGGGTATGGTGGGAGGGATAACGAGGGTAGGTTGTGGGTAGCCTGGGGGCTGGTACACCATTCTGTGAAGTCGTTCTCACACTAGATGTCAGTGACATGAGGGGAGACTTGTGGCCACTAAAGATGAGGTCGCTCAGTGGTTTCCAAACTGCCCAACATAATGCTGCAACGATAACCGATTTATTTCCCCCCAGTTTGTCATTTAGTTTGTAGAGACACTCCAAAAAGCCCACACGAGGTCGCGGTGATGCCCACGTCTGGGCGATCCTAGCCCAATTGTGTTGTGCATGTTGGCACCTGAACAGACAGTGGACAGTATCATCGTCTTCTATGTTATAGATGGGGCACAGCTTGGATGGGCTACAACCCCGACACCATAGGTTTCATATGTTGCCAAGGTGTTGCTGCTGCATCGCTAGAGAAATAACACAATCTTCGGTGGGAGAGGGAGCATCCATAGCCATTTCCACATGTTAGGCTCACTCGGTGTCACATGAGGTGAAAGTTTGATCTACTTCCGAGTAACGTGGTGTGCTGACCGAACAGAGAACTTCCCGTCCAAAGTCAGCTTCCATTTCCAAACGTCTAGTTGGTCCGCTGGTCCAATAGATATTTGACGTATCCGGTGGAGAATCTCTGGAGGGTAATAGAGGCCTATGGTTGATGTATCCCACGAGTGCGTGTCTTCTCAAATCCAATTGGCGGCAACTTCGAAAGGACATCTTGTCCCCGGGAGCCGCATATGATGACCACCGGGTATCCACGAGTCCTAGCCTAGTTTGGTAGATTCGCCGTTGCTAACAGCCATGATAGCTCCAAGGTCAAGACTGGACCTAGTATCACAAAGGCTGGGCCAAACCCACGAGGGTCGGGGTCCCCGTTTAGCATGAAGATAGTCGGATTTGATAAAATATTTAGCTCGGGGGACCCGGAACCAGAAGGCATCTGGATTCTCCAGAATCCTCCATCCCTGTTTCTCAACTAAAGCCATAGTAAAGTCCTAAAAATCCTTGAAACCAAGTCCTCCGGCTTCTTTAGAAGAGCAAAGGATGTGCCCGTTACACCAATAAATGGATCGTTTCCTAGTTTCTCCAAACTAGAAGATGTTGCGGACCATAGCATTCATGTAGTTGGTAAGGTGACGTGGGAGCAAGAACAAGGACATGACATAGTTGGGAATGGCTTGGAGGACCGCTTTGATCATCGTTACTTTCCCTGCGTGGGAGAGGAGTTTGAATTTCCAGGATTGGGCTTTCTCTGCAAACCTGTCAATGAGAAAAGCAAAGGTCTGGCATTTGGACCGGCCCCATTCCGTCGGAACTCCGAGATAGGAAGAGTGCAGGTTGCCTAGTGCGAAATCGAATGTTGCGAAGATGTCGTCCCTGCTCTCTGGGGGGCATTCGCACTGAAGAAAATGGAGGATTTCTTCTTATTTACTTCCTATCCTGTTAATCTTACATACTCATTGAGAACATTGATGATGTTCCTTGCTTCCTGAACAGTGGCCTTTCCAAAAATGACTGTGTCGTCCGCAAAGAGGAAGTGGGTGAGAAGGGGACCACGACGTGAGAGTCAGATCCAATGAATCGATTTGTTTGCAATTTTTTCTTGATCATGATAGACATTATGTTGGAGACTTGGATGAAGAGCAGCATTGAGATTGGATCTCCCTATTGGAGTTCGTTGTTAGGTGTGAAGAAACCTGTAGATCTACCGTTGAACAACACATTGAAGCGGACTATTCTGACACAGGTCATGATCCACTTTACCCAGATTGGGCTGCAACCGTAAACTCGGGATTCTTTCCATGCCATCCCAGTTGACGAGACCGTAGGCTTTCCCGCATGTGTAACTTGTAGCACATATCCCTTCGGTTTCCCGCAGTTACGATTTTAAAACTATGTAGGGTTTGAGGTCGGATGATTATGTTGTCTTGAGTAGCCCGTTCCCCCTGTCAAGGTTGTTTGAATCTCCAAGATGAGGCTTGGCATCCATTTCATCATGTAGGTGGCCATTAATTTTGCAATGATCTTGTATTGATAATTGGAGCAGCTGATCGGTTGAAACTGTTTCATCTTTGCGGGGTTGGCAACTTTTGGGATAAAAACTAAATGGGTTTCATTCCATCCCCCATTCATAGTGCATGACGATAAGAATGAAACAACTTCCTCGCAGACCTGGTCACTAATGAGTGGCCAGAACCGATGGTAGATATGATCCCCAAACCCATCAGGCCCAGAGATTTTTTTGCTCCAAGATCAAAGGCTCCCCTTTCGATCTCGTCTTTGGTGATGACCGTAGTAACATCAATGTTAACTTTGGTGGGGACATTGATGGGCGGATGAGAAAAAACGCCCGGGTGGGTGGTGTATCCTGAGATAACAGATCACTAAAGTACTTCTTTGCGTGGTTCTTTAGATCCGTCGGGTTTAGTATCCATGTTCCAGATGGGTCTTTCAGGCGGATAATAAGGGATCGGTGTTCTTTGTACTTATCCATTAAGTGAAAGTATGTTGTGTCGCGGTCTTCCTCCCTTGCCCATTTGATTTTTGCTACTTGACTCCATAGGAGGTCATCCTGTTTCCATATCTCCGCCAGCTCAGCTTTAAGATCCAGTTCTTCTTTAAAGATTTCCAGGGTGTAATGGCACTCTACAACCTCATCAACTTTCCGTTTTATCTTAGTTTTCTTAGTTGTGTGAGTGGTGAGGGTTTGGTGTGCCCAATTGCCTAGTAATTGTTGGAATTTGATGAGTTTATTCTCCAAAGGTTTGCTTGTATTCCAGGAGTTGGTAAGAACTTGGATTCCCTCTTCCTCGCTTAACCATCGCTCATCAAATCAAAATGGTGCCGCTTTACGATGGTTGTTAAAGTTAAGATCCAGGCAGAGAGAGTTGTGGTTTGATCCTATTGCCCGTTCGTAGAACACTATCGCTTTATCAAAATCCTCCCGCCACCTAAGGTTCACCAGCTCTGTCGAGGCGGCATCTAATTCTACAGGGTCCTTGTTAGTTGTTAGACCATATGTATGGGGCGCCATGGAACTCAAGGTCGATCAGAGAGTTGGTGTTCATAAAGGATCCAAACGGTGCAAGAGACGAGGCGGGGATCAGGTTACTACCTTCTATCTCGTAGTTGAACAAAACAGAGTTGAAATCCTCGAGCAACATCCACGACAAGTCTGTTCTGTGGATGCTACTAATAAGTTCCCTATACAACCCTCTATCTCTAGGGTTGTTGGGAGCTTGAACAAAAGTGCATAAAAACCCATTACCATGATGAACAAAAAAATGCAGAAAATTACTAGACACACTTGAAGTCCACATTTCCACCAAAGGTCCCTCTGGCCAAACCAGTTGGGTCGACGTGGTGGGAATTTCCGAAACCTAGTGTCAGTCGCTTCCTATCTATGGACTTTGCAGAGTTCTTTGTTCCGCTTATGAAGATGACGTTTGGGCGGGAGGAGTGATTCATATCGCAGAGGTGATCGACAGTAAGGGACCGCAAGACGCCCCTACAATTCCACCCAAGCAGCCTCATTTGGAACCCGGTGGCCTCCCTTAGATCCCTGATCTAGGATGTTGGACTTCCTCTGGACCTCGTTCCTTGTGCGTGTCGCCAAAATTTTCCTCTTGATTGCTCGACTCTTCTTCACAATCCTACGTTTTTTGTTTGCTAATGACAGGGGAAATGGATAGGTTCCCCATCAGACGAACTGGGACTGTGGTCCCGCTTGTGATCCTTCTCCTTTTCAATTCGTTACGCTCAAGGATGCTATTATTCCCTTCCTCTGCATCTAAACTAATGTTGGCCATTGGACAGAGGAGAGGATAGCGAATTTGGGTGTTAGTCTTTCCAAGGACTATGTGGAAGGGGAAGGGGCCAAGGCTATATAAGGGGGGGGGGGGAGCGTTAGGTCATGGAAAGGGTCTGGCTCTTGCTGCTTGATAGGTTTGTTTGACCCCCCCCCCCCCCCCGAGTTGCTTTCCATTCTTATGGCATTAGGATGGGCCTCCAATGGGTGGGTAAATAGCAGAGTGCCAATACCTGGTGGGAAATTGAGGCTGGATGATTGATTTGGTGAACTCTGGAATCCCAGATTCATGACGTCGAGTTACAGTTTCGGTATGGGCCTCGGGGATCGGGCCTCCCTACTTTCTGTCTGATTGGTGATTTCTCTTCAGGCTACATTTGGTCGTGGGCCTCTCTCCATCCTTGGTCCACTTCAATCCCTCAACCTGTCCTCCCCCTTCTCATTCTGACCTTCTAAGTAAGAGGGTCCACCGAACGTGCTTTCTAGATTTTTAGGCAAGAATAGCAACTTTTGGTTATCTTTGGGGGTTGTAGTTAAGAAGATATGAAATCTTGGGGTCAACAGGGTGGGGTCCCACCCCAATAGATGTATTGCAGCCTGGTTGAACCTGCTCGTTGAACCTAGTGTGGACGGCGTTCTGAGTCTCCCCGCCGGTGAGTTGAGCGATGGTGTGGAGAAGCTGCCACCAATGACTGGGATAGTCTCTGAGCCTCCCATAGTTTCTGTTGGTGCCTTATCTCCCCTGATTCCTCAATTGCAGTGGTGGATGCCGAGTTTTTTATCGGTTTCACTTTTAGGCCACTCCTATAGTTGTTGTTGGTGCCTTATCTCCCTTGATTCCTCAATTGCAACGGTGGACATTAAGTTTGTTGTCGGTTTCACTTTTAGGTCACTGTCGTCTCCTAATGGCTCCTCTGAATGGTCTCGTTTCATCGTCTCTATCCTCTCTATACAGGATTTCGTCTCATGGGCAATCTTTTCGCAGAACTCACACACTTCCTGGAGGTGCTCATATCGAAATTTGATCCTTTGGTCTGGCTGGCCATGTGGCATCACAAGGAAGAAAGCTGGAACAAGGGGATCCCTTACCGTTATGTTTACCAAGACTCTGACCTCTGGCGTGTATCTGGTTTGGTCTTCAATGTCCGTAATTATGTGAATGAGGCTGGAGAAATAGTGATTAGCGATGCTCTTGATGCTATCATCTTATTCTGAAATTTCATGGGATGTTCATCATGTGGACTGAGAGGGCTATGTTCTTGAAACATAACTGATCGACACTTCTCGTTCCATCCCTATGTTTGACAGCCATTAGGGGTCCTAAGACTTGATATGGCTAGTTGTCCCAAGCGAATATCACTTGTTCCTCTCCAATGATTGTGATGACAAAGAGGTCTGGTCTGTGTTGCACCTCCACCACATGTGGAATGAGATACTTATCCCACTTCTTGCAGATCACTCCAATGACTGCCCCTTTTCCCTAACATTTTAGAATCGTAGCATTTTTTGACCATGAGGGGGCAAGAAGGGATGATTTTGTTGCCTGGGGAATTTCCAAGAGAGAATCTTGATCTCCTAGATGCTCTGGAGTGGGCCTCTCTTTTCTCTTGGTTGTTTGAGCTGAGCAATCTCTGTATTGTTTCGTTCTCTTGTGCTGGTATTCTATTACTATGTGTCGGTTCATAGAGAGTGGTGATTTTCTCAGTGAGGGTTGTTTGAGAGTTATTTATTGGGTGTTTTCGGGAGAGATTTTTTAATATAGGGGCAGTCTTATGATTTCTGGTGGGCTCTTTATTTGGATGTGGGTGCCTCTCTTGTACTTGCACCCATCCTTTTACCTTCGCATGATTAAATGGGGTGTACATCTTCTGATAAACGTGATAGTTCTGCACACTTCGCGTTTATCATTTCTCTCATGTCTGTTGATGGAGGTCGCTTCACCAAGAGGGGTGTTAATGCTACTATCGAAAGGGTACGACTTCCAAGGGAGCAATGATATTTTGGGGGTTCGATGTGGTGATGTTTATCTTCCCAAATTTCTTCCTCTAGAAATAGATCCAAGGTCATAACTATAGGTGGGAAGACCGATCTTCTTTAGTTTGCATTCAGCTAAATCGGGAAAGATAGTTTTGTGTTCTGATGGTTATTTGGATCGGAGCATCCCATCTCCAGCGGGGTTTGTGTTTCATGTAGTATTCTTTGGATGTTAGTGAAGGATTCAACATCGTTGAGGTCAGTCCCGATTAAAGGGTATTCAGCTGCATCCGGAGATGCATTAAGAGGGAAGTCAGAGAGGCTTTTTAGAGAGAGATCCATTTTTTTATTTCTTCTTCTTCTTCTTTGGAAGTTGGAATAAATTTAATCAAGTTGTGTGTCGATAATCTATTAAATAGAAAGAAAGGAGGGAAGAAGCATATAGGATATGTGAGTGGTTAAGAAAAATCTTAGCAAGAGAGTTAAGGCCGAATGAAATTTAGGAAGATGAGGCAATTGGCTACAATGGAGGCAATGACAGCGGTATCACCAGTGTGCTAGAAAGATAAGTGATAAAAATATTTTCTTTTGAATGAGAGTTAGGGTTTTCTCTCGCGGCTAAAAGTACGATCTAGGGTTTTCCGACTACAGCTCCATTATATTAACTCAAACTGTGGTGATTGTTCCTTGGGGCGAAGGCGACGGCAAGGTCAACCACTAACATCATGGAACAACATGTGTTGACGGCGAGCAATGAGAAGGAGATGAGACACCAAATAAAAATACTTTTGGCCTAACATCCGGGGTACAAGCAGGGCAGCCGAGAGCCGATCTGGCCATCGACATAATCTGCTCGTCGACTCTACCGAGAAACCGGCCACTCTTGCGCACCCATTGAGCTCCCATTGACCGCGTCTTTTGTTGGTCTGAAGTCTTTAATTTAATGGTGCATTTGTGGTTTTTGGCCTTTGGTTTCAGAGTTTTGATGGCGAGTAATTTTTTTTTGGTTTGGTTACTTTTAAGTCTTTCAAAATGTAGTTTGTTAGATGTTGTTTTGGTTTCTTGTTAATATGTCATTTCAGGAGAGAACGGAATAGGGTTGGCTCATCATTTTGGTGACGGCTGCTATGTTATGTAGCCTTATGTGCAATCTGCACCTTTTATTTTGGCGTGTCAATTTGTGAATCATAATGGACTATCTGACCAACACTAATGAAAATTGACGATGAAATTAGTTTACTTGTCGTAAAAGAAAAAGGAAAAGAGAAAAGAGAGGAAGATGTAATTAAGGAAGGATTCATGCAACCCGTAAAAAGAAAAGGAAGGATGCATGCAAGGGACTATCAGCAACCAAATAAAATAGTTATTAAAGTCATGTTCCGGACAAGAACATCTTAGTAGTCTACATTTATTATTGTTTCATCATCTGAAAGAGAAGGAAGTAATTTCCTGGAATCCAAACAAACATAATCAGTCATAGTGTGGATGCAGCTGTAATACCAAAGTGTGCATAAGTTGGAGCTAGGTCGGCATGAAGAATAAGAACAATTTAAAACGATGTGTACGTAAGTTGATGGTGGATTGATTGGATATGTGAAAAAACAATACTAGAAAATGAAGGATGAAAAATTCCTCGTATATATAGTGAATCGAAAGGTCGGGTTGTGGGGTCACACAAACGAACAAACAAACAACAACAAAACCCGCAGCCTTGTTGACTGAGTGTGGATGTAGATAGAGTAAATTCGGAGTTTTGGTTGTTGCCAAACCCAGAATTCATCATTTATCCTTCCTTTTCTTCCGCACTGCCCCACGACAACGATATCACTAACAGTCGCCGCAGTTTGGTCTTTTTTTCTAATTATATAATTTTTGGAATTAGTGCTTTATTTTTTAACATTAAATTATAAACACCAACCAACTGGGATCACCTCAACCCCAATTTAAATACTACATTAATTAAACGTTTAACTTTTTATGATAAATATAATAATTATTGTACAATTTACACCCATACCAAGCAAGGCCTAAATATAATTTCTATATGACAATATTGTCAAAATATAATTTATTTACACAATTATCAAAATATAAATTAATTGGGGTGATCATACCCTTCCACCGCACTACAAGTTACAACAGGATTCGAATAGGGATGGTTAATGGATTGTACGTAGAACCAACTAATTATCTGTCTATATACGCCAACTGCCACAGTCACCTATACACTACCCAATACAAATGAATTTAGGGGTTGTTTAGTATATATGTGATTCAAAATTATAGGTGGACGATTGTTATTGGATTTTGATGTTGAAATTTTACCAATTTATAATCTTGTTAGTGTCTAATAATTTTGATTCTAGATTAAATGCAACAAAATTATTTAGCATGTGAAATAAGGTAAAATCTAGATTAAATGCAACAAAATTATTGAATTTAATTTTTTTGTACTTCACCATTTCTTTTTCTAAGTGTTCTGCATGGGCGGATATATGGGAGCAGGATGAGCCACGGCTCAAGGTAATTTTGATCTTGAGCCGTAAACTCAGATATATATTTACTATTTTTATTAATCCAATTCTAGGTTATTGTAGATTCGATTTAATACTTAATGTATACTAATCATAATTTTTGCTAAATATTTGCATTTACAATTACTTTATTAGAAAAAATATCACAAATAACATATTTAATCTTGAAGGACAACTAACTTTCATAAAAAATAATACAATAATTTTTTAAAATGTATTTTAACTTAGTAATATATTAAAAAAAAATATTCAACAAATAGTTACTCCATATATAAATTTTAATATCAATTCAACTTACCACACATTTCGATCCTAGATTCACCACTCGCCATAGAGCGTTGGTTGTTTCTTTTTCCACCACATTATTTCAGAACTCCAGATACTTCTCTGGGATCACAATGGATGGAGAGTGGAGACTTGTCTTCAGAAATCAGAAACTTCTTAAGAGCGCGCGTCAGCATCCACTTTTTTTCCTCCCGATACAATTATTACTTTATAAAAAAATTATTATTTTGGCCTCATTTGGTACGGAATAATAAAAAATAAGAAAAAGTAAAAAACAAATTAAGAAATAAAATATTGTATAATTTCAATTTTATCATTTGGTGATAAGGTTTGTAATTGAAATATAATTTTTAATTTATTAGGAATTTATTGTGCAATGATGATGATACCCTTATTTGAAATCCAATTTCAATACTCATTATCTTCTAGTTAGCAAAAAATTGTTTAATACTTGTATAATACATATATACGTACTATATGTGTTTAGAACTTCCGTCGTACTATTGTAGAGCCGTTTAATTTTAAAATTTTAATATTTTCTAATTTTTTCCAAAATTTTAATGTATTGCTATGTTTGAAACAATGTATGAAACTCTGAACGTATTAATATTGTACCATACTCGTTCCGTGTTTTACCAACTATAAATGAGAACAAATCTGATACCCACCACTACTTGTATTTGCCAGGGAAGAATAACTAATATTTGTACATATCTACAACCATATATTATAATATGTCATGACTAATCATATAGTTTTTCCAAATATGCATTACATAATTGTAATAATATATTATATGCTTTGGCTAATCAAACCAATATCCCACTTTTATTCCCCACCTCGGTTGTTATAGTTGTTATAATCGTAAAGGAAGTTGAGGATAATAATGACAATATCTATCCATTGTTTACGAAAATTTAGAGTTTTGAAGAAAACATCCTCAACCCATATATTTGAAAAATACATATTTAAGAAGAAAAATGGGTTCGTAAAACAATAATTAATTAAAACTAAACAAATATATATTTTGTTGTTAATCTAAATTTTCATAAAACTTTCCTAATTTCATTTTTACCAAACAAAGTCTTTATCATGGTTCATTGGTTCATTTTGGACAGAGCAAAAGGCCATTTGGCTTCAGTAAGGCCAACCGGCTCAAAAAGGAAAAGGTTTGAATCAGATCATTGGAAAAGAATTGGCCCACTTTCTCAAGTCTAGGCCCAGCCAGCCTAATTGGTTAGATTATCACTGGAGTAATTATTGATTTACTGTTAACGAGATTATATTAGAGATTTTTTTAATTAGGATATTTATCGTCAATAATAATAATTGATTTTTTCATTATGAATGTTCATATAAGGTTATAAATGATTGGTCATAAGATGTATTCTATTTTCATAAGTCAAAATCGAATTTCTAATCTCATAATTAAGAGATAAGATGAGCAATTAACATTTATATTTAAGCTTGATAAAAAATTAAGCCTCCAATAATATAGTTCACCTACGTATGGCCCAACCCAAGTGAGATTGTTCTAGTAAATTTAGGTGTGGTTTATGTAGGCGAATTCACAAAATTGAAGAGAATTCAAATAATTAGTGAATTAAAATAATTAAAGAAGTGGAGTGTCCATAATATTTAATAAATATATTAATTGGATGGTTAACTTAGAAAAATTTTAATCTGAATGATTAGAATAATATATATTAAAATTCAAAGTAAAAAATGACATAAATATCCATACATAAGACAAATAAAGTAGTGATATTTATTGTAATGAGACACTAACATATTATAAAAAAAATTAAATTACTCAAAATCTCTTATACACTCATGGTGAATAGAGAATTTATTTTGATGTCACAATCACATGAGCTGCACCATGAGAAATTTCAATTCCCTACAATCTCTCTCACTTTTTGCAATCCAAAAATCTATTTCAAATCAATTCTTTAGGTTAAAATTTGAGACTCAAATTACCCAAAAATCTCTCACTCATTTCTCTAATCCAAACAACCTTTTATGAGTCATTTGGGTAGGTGATTTTGACGGATAATTTGAAGGTGATTTAAACTTCTGAAAAGATTTCGTCTCAAATCACCCGTTGGGACATCAAAAAGAGAAGACATAAAGGGGAGATATAAAACCATCTTGTGGGTCCGCAGAGCATTTTGTGGGTGATTTCAAATCACCGAATTTTGATCAAAATTACCCTTTAGTTCTTTTGGTAATTGATATGACCATGAATAAACGGAAAGCATTTTCCTATTTTTATCTTTATTTATTGTTGTTTTATTTTTTCTTACTATAATAATTGTATTTAAAATCACCCATCCAAACGATCTATTTCAAAAATAGCAAGCTTCATTCAAATCCCTTCTATTTCAAATCTCTAGCTATTTCAAATCTATTCTATCTCAAATCACCTACCGTAAGGTTATGTGCTGAGCTTTCTATATGCGTTTCATTAATCGAAAGTTTCACTCCCGAAAATAACTCATTCTATTTCTATTATTATTCCTACTTTATTATATACATTTTGTTCGATTTACCGAGAATATTTAAATTTAGTATAATTGTCCAGAAAATATATGTAATTTTTTTTATCTAGGCAGCTTTATTTATGCAAACATTTATTTTCAATTCACTCTTAACACGATTCCATCAATAGTTAACCAAAAGACAAAAAGAAGGCAACAAATTGAAAATACATGTTCATCTAGAATTGAACATCACAATGCAGCAAGCTACGTCCTAACTTGAAGAAGAGCTCTGATTAGTACTTCCCGACGGTCCAGAAGAAACCGATGAATATTGTTCGACAATCTAAGGCAGTGCTCGAGAGTAATTGTTTGTAGGATACTACAACGGGAGACTGGCCAATGGAGCCTTGAATTCAAACACCTCCATTGCAGCCTTCATCGTTGGCCTCTGCTTCGGGTCCGGATCAAATAGCCATGGTCTGTTGTCAATCACCCATCAAAGATCAATGGAGTGATAGAAACGAAGTGCCAGGCGGCTTCCATCTTGTGTGTTGACGATGTTGAGATTGTAGGGGCGTTTCGACAAGATAGAACCAGCATCACAAAGATTGTAGATTGCTGCACGAGCCGGTTCCGTCAGAGGATCGAACTGGAGTTGCACCAGGATATTCTCCGCTACGGCGAGTTGGAGTGCATTCATCCTCCTCTGCATAGTTGTTGCTTCGAGGTTCGGGGGAGGTCATGAATGTTTTCGGTAGGCACCAGGATATTCGCCGCTATGGCGGGCTGGAGTGCATTCATCCTCCTCTGCATAGCTGTTGGTTCGAGGTTCAGGTGAGGGTCTGCAATCATCGTAATTGAGCAAAGGGAAGGATGTGAGGTGGTGAAGAGGATGAAAATCGACGAGGAGACCTTAATGACGGGAGTTGAGAGAAAATAACCCTCTCAACAGGAGGAGTCCTAAAGGCCTATAACATGGTATGAACTTATTTTATTTATAAGGAGAAGAACATATGTGCAAAGATATAATGAATACCATAACATAACTAATGCAACGGAGAAACAAAATTTTGTTTTTTCAGTTTATAAATGCTGCATTGATGAATGTAAACAGGGCATTTGGTCTAGTGGTATGATTCTCGCTTCGGGTGCGAGAGGTCCCGAGTTCGATTCTCGGAATGCCCCAGTTGTTTTTAGTGGGCCTACTGACGTTTCACTTTCAGTTCTTAACACCTGTCAAACGCTGTGCCCCAAGCAGCACCATTTTCTTATACTATCGCCATTGAAGGCTTCCAGAAGGAAGATATCATCCACCATTGTTTCTTTCATTTTCAAAGGTTTTCTTCCTCACTTCCCCCTGGTTCGGCTCCTCAACACATTACCTTGTGGATGTATATATATAAGCTGATTACTGCTGTTATATCCATATTTGGGACCCGATTCTGCATGCAAGTTTGCTGCTAGGTTCTGCTAGGTTCTCTTTGGATTGCTCATTAAATCAGTTATTCGGTAAGTGAAAGTAGGGTACAATTTCTAGAGAGAATTCCCATTAACCCAGACTTCCTTCGTTAAGAAGTTTTCCCTTCTGATGTGGGTTGTTGTTTTGATTGAGGATGCTCCTCCAATGAATAGAAGATTCTTGGCTGCGTTTTGGTTAAGCTGGAAGGAAGTAGGTTTCGAAATAGAACTGAGAATTTCTAGTAATGCTCCTTTCCCTACAAATGGTTCTTGTAGTTAAATCTTAATAACTAAATCTGAAACCATGGATTTCTCTCCTGCTTACTTGCATGTCTCTGCTTTCACTGTGAGTTGTGCAGCTGGCTTGTGTAGCAAAGCATATTTTAGAGTACTAATGATTTAATCTGATCATTTTATCTTTTCCCTTTGCGTATATAGAGTTGAAATGATTAGAAGTCTTCTCCCTAGCTAGGAAATCAAGTTCGGAAAGTCCAGCCATTTCAAATTGTTTAATGAGATGGGCTAGGACATCTTTTGCATAAGGTCATGACATGATTGTGTACTTTCCAGCATGAGTTTCTTTCGTAAGATTGTAATGCAGTCGGTACATACTTGTAGATGGAGAGATTACCACCTGAGGCGTGAGAATTGAGAAACACAAGAAGTATTTTGGTTCTGAAATTCCGTATCGTTTCACTCATGACTCTATGGTGGTTGGTTTGTCCCAGTTGACATTTTGTGGGATTTTCTTCTTAATAAACTTGATCATGCTCATCGGATTTTAAAAAAAGACTCTGACTTGGACCCTTGAAAAGGATCAACGGGCAGAATCGAACTACCTCTGGCACCGAAAGTGAGAATGAACTACTATACCAATTACCAAAGACCTTGACATATCTTTTTTTCATGTAATCTTTTGCAGAACTGGCAGCTGCACTAGGCAACAGAAGGGAGTTACATTGCCCATAAATTGCAGGTTAGTCCTTTCAGTTTGATAAAATCTTGGACTATGTGTATTACAGTACAGCTATATCACTAACTCACAAAAAATGTATCAAATAAAACAATTCATGTCTTAAAGTACCTTCTTCATGATTAGCCTATAATATATGCATCTGTAGTCTCTCTCTATATACTGAAAATACTAAAAATTCATGTAGTACTCTATAATATATATGTATGCATAATTAGCCTGAGTTGGTGGATCTTCTGGCTTAAAGTACGTACCTTCATGAGATTTCAAATTGAATAAAAACTGAAGGCTTCTTCATGAGATTTCAAACTGAATAAAAACTGAAGGGGCATTCGGAGAATCGAACTCCGGACCTCTCGCACCCAAAGCGAGAATCATACCACTAGACCAAATGCCCTCATGTTCAATTTTCATGTTTAGTTTGAATTGGACTATATCTATGTGCTGTTTTTTATTTGCAAATGCAATTAAAAAGTGTCGTTGTTGAACTGATGCTAGGAATAGATGTGCCTGATTCACAGATTCTACATCTTTTTTCATTTAAGTTCCACCACTAAAACGAAACTAGGCTAAGTTCTTAATTTCAGTTGCAGTTCGATCAGTAGTGAAGAAAAGCTAGCTTGGCTTTTTTAACTGGGCAAGTTTACATGTAAGCACCGTAACGTATAAATCAAAGCAAGAATTCATATGCTGCTGGACCACATAGCTTCCACTTCTGATGACTTCCGTTGTCATTTCCATGGAGGAAGCTCATACCATCAACTTGTGCACAATAGCAGGAGACAATCAGGCAAAACGGAATAAGGAGCTACAAATTCTTTTCTTCGTAATCCATATTGCCTGCTATTTGACATTTTTCATTTCACGATCCTGACAAAAAATAGGAACACTGGGGCATTCCGAGAATTGAATTCGGGACCTCTCGCACCCTAAGCGAGAATCATACCACTAGACCAAATGCCCTAAATTTAATGGAATTTCAGTAAAAGCACTATAAATAAAGTACTGATGAATCAGCTACTCAGTTTTGTTCTGCTATTGGTCATTACTATAAAGCATAAACTACTAGCATGGTCCCACCCTCATATAGTTCATCATCATCATCGAAGTTGTCACCTTTTTCTTTGTCACTATGAGAACTTGGGATAGCACTTTGAAGATTGGATCCCATTGCTTCAAGCACCATGAATACCCGCTTATAGTTTTCTCAGCGCCACAATATGACATATTCGATTTCGCACTTCAAACCGTCATACCTTCTTACACCGATATAATGTCTAAACGACAAGCGGCGGGAACGAAAATACTAATATATATATGTAACTGGGTGTTGCCAACCCCTGTATTAGAACTTCTTCTTCCTCGCCTCCTCCATATAATTAAACTCTATTCTTTCTTATGTGGACTAGTTGACTTCTGATTAAAAATCATGTAAATCTTGTGTTCAATTTCTATTCATCGCTCGAGTTTAACAAAACCACGCAACTAATGATCTCATGTGTTTTTACAGCTGAAAGGCTGAATTTTGACAAACACATTAACATATCATCCCAAATTAACGTTAATTTTGACTTGTCAACTGAGTCGACTCAATGTATAGCTAGGGACTAATGATAACGACAACAAATCTAGGTAATGAAGTGGAGGCCAATCAATTATATATGGGGCTACATCATGGTGCTGATTAGTCCTAGTTTAAAGTAGTTAATTAAGACTGATACCACTTGCAATGAATATTCATCACCTACTAATGCGCGTCGTCAACAACTAATCACTTAGTTTAATTATTCTAAGCAATTGTATGATGCTCCCAAGCTTTAGGTCACCAGCTGGCACTCTTGGCTGAAACGTCACTTCAAAATGTCATATGTATTTAAAGCAAGCGTGTCTTAAATTTCCTTCTTCTGATTTCTACCCCGGCCGGCCATAACTTCTTCTTCTTCTTCACTCTTCATTACCTACCTAGTACGTACCTACTTACCAGTTCAGGGATACCACAAACAATCTTCAACGCGCCGGTGAACAGGGAGGACTCAGTCTTGGTCAACTTGCTCTCTTCTCCCCGAATTCCATCCAGGATACTCTTCATGCCAGGTAATCTATATATGGTTACCATATAAATCACTCCTGTTTAGGCAAATACATAGCCAGCAAGTAGCTTCATCGATCACTTGCTTGGTTTCTTTTTCCTTTATAGCTGTGATATATTTATTCAAAGCGCAAGTTCCACCAGCATCTAACAAATATACAGAGAAACACCAAAACATCACAAGAAATTAAGCAACTGCAAAAAACCAATAGTGGTCAAGTGACAGTGGACGCTGGCGAGCAGGAAAAATTATAAAGCCAGGGGAGTCCACTGTGAAATGCTACACCCAGCCCCCATGGACCTTTTCAATTCGTACATATACTCCCTAAAAGATCGAGCATCGTAAAGTCATATGTTCATAAATTTATTGAATGCGTATGCGTTAATAATCAAGTCAACCCTCCAGTAGTCTAGCTCTAGCAACGATCATGAACGAACAAGATTGTATAGCATATGATATCTACCTAATTTATACGATACTCAAGAAACATAGTGAGTTATTAGTATGCCTGTATATCCAATTTATAGTCAGAGACTGTCAACCTTCGTCCACACTAATTAAGTACTCTTTTTTATATGAATACAAGGAATCAGCTTTAATTAATTAGTACTCCATATCATGTGAAGATATGCCATCTTAATTGATTTATCATCTGGTAGTACCTATGCAACTTGATTTATTATCTTGCAAGGTTGGCTCCTTATTCATAGACAAACACTACTATCTGATCTTTAGGTATTTCCACTATATATGACAACTTGAGTGTTTAATTATATAGCATAGCATCTCTGTGACCATTATATTTAATTTATAGGTATGCAGGCTGGAGCTAGCCTATCTGATATTTTAAAGACAGAACAATTATACAGAATGGATGTCGGAACAAGCATGATCAGCATCATCACCGTTTTCATATGGTCCCTCTTCATCTCAGTAGGCGAAACGGCGCCCTTGTCCTTCAACTACACCAACTTTGACAAATGCAGCGACTCTCTCGAGTTCTTTGAAACCGCAGCTTGCGGGGATTCAGGGCTCGAACTCACCAACTCCGACTACTACGTAACCGGGCAAGTCCATTACTCCAAACCAATGCGCCTATGGGACGCCTCCACTGGCAACCTTACCACTTTCAACACCACATTCTCCTTCTCAATGGACAACTTCAACGGCAGCTATACCTGTGACGGCATAGCCTTCTTCATCGCCTCCATCAATTACACCATGCCCTCCATTAATGCATCAGATGGCCTTTTAGGCCTGGTAGACAGTGAGCACATGTTCAATTCCAAGGCAAATCCGTTCGTGGCCGTGGAGTTCGACACGCATTACAATTCCAATTGCGACACTTTGTCTGGTGGCCACGTTGGCATTAATATCAATTCCATCAAGTCTGTCGCCAACAAGATGTGGCAGAGTTACGCGAATAGGACCATTATGTCGGCCAGCGTGTCTTACAAAGCCAAGAACCTCTGTGCAGAGTTCACAGGGCTCGATGAGTTGACCGTAGTTGGCCAAGAACAAACAGTGACGGTTGATGTTCCCCTGGATACACTATGCTATGAATTGGATTTGAAGGATTATCTAACAGAGTGGGCTGTATTCGGCTTTTCCGCATCAACGGCCTTTAGGTACCAAACTCAGACGCTCAAGACATGGTCATTTTACTCCGAGTTAGACTCAGAAGGTGGAGCCACCCTAGTACATTCAAAAGTTAAAAAAGAAGAAGGCAAGAAAACCAGCAAGAGCTTAACTATTGGATTGGCAGCCGGAATAATTGGTGGTCTTGCGATACTAATGTTGGCCGGTACAACAATTTGTTCACGATGCAATAAAAAGACGGCACGTGACTATCGCTCTGATTCGGGATGCAGATCCCCTGACGGTTTCCTCGCCACAAGAAAGGACCGTTCGGTTACTCTAGGGAGTGACTAGATAACACATTTTATAAGCTTGTTAAATCTACTACTTTATTAAAAGTGTGGTTCCTTGGTCGTAATCACTGTTTTGAAAACACTAACCGAGAAGAATTATAATATATAGTTAATGGCGATGTGGAGATTTTCCAAATTTCAACGTATGAGTGAAAATACTATCCCGGGAAGAATAATAATGTATAGTTGATGTCAATGTGGAGATTTGCCAAATTTGAGTCCGGATTGCGGGTCAAAAAAAGGATTATTTGCTGGTGACAAATAAATCCTGACATGCCCCTTCTTCACCGTCTGCTATCTCCATACCGGTCCTTGTCTCTCAGATGGTCGATGTGGTAGATTTGATTTCCTCGATTGTGTCATCGAAAGCTTCGATTCCACTTTCCCCTTCACCGGTCCCTGGGGATGCCTCCTTCTCGACGCCCTCTTTCTGGATGTTCACATGTGATTAATAAGTGCAATGTAAAAATAAATATGACCTAATATTAATTAGAATGGCTCAAATTCAAACTTACAAATGGACAATCCATATCAAATTTCATAGATGAAAATATTGATACGCTGAGTATACCGAAGAGCTCACCATATATATAAACTCCCACATGCCTGTTAAAGAAAGGAAGAAGGGATTTTCTTTCTATAAATAAATTGCATATATATGGTATATAAAGAATAACAAAGTATTCACAGAAACGTGCAAGTAAGAATAGCAGCAGTACCTAAGCACAAACACAGTCCCAAAACCCACCCAAAGAACAACAAATGAAATGAAATACTGTCTAAACATAGGCAGAGCTGCAAAGAATTAATAGAGGAAGAGCTACAAATAGAGAATGAAATATCCCCAAACTTAGTGAGAGCAAAGAATCAATATTAAAATGGCCACCTCATACATCACATGCAAACTAATTACCTTATTAATAATGAATCACAATTACAGAATTTTGAGTAAAAAGACAACATACATCGCCTTCAACCAATCAACCATTTTGCAGAATTTACAGGCTTCCTCTAAAGGTTTGGCAGCCAGTAGCCATTTATTTTATAAATCTTTCGCTTTCTTAGAAGTTAGAAAACAACCTATATCTGATTTTGATGAACTGAGAGTATGTAAGGTATATTATATACGGGCGCCAATCAATTTTATCGGACTAAAACAGGGTGACGAGTAATATAGTTGGAAATAAGTCGACTAATACCACTTGCAATTAATATTCATCACCTAATAATGCTCGGCATCAACAACTAATCACTTATTTAATTAGTTTAATATAATGCTCCTAACTCCCAAAGTCCCTGTCAGGACACGGTTTCTGGATCCTATCCATGAGCAATATAGAATTTACATAATCTAAAAATAAGTTTAATTAAGAGCAATATGGTTATATTGTTTTCAATATTTTTGTTGGACTACAATCCAGCAATTTCCTATCGCTAGATGATTGTCTCCAGCGACCATAACATTCTCTCCGGTCATCGAAAATTTCTCTGATTAATTTCCTAGTGATTTTGCCCTCAATTGATGAAATTTTTTACACCCACGTGAATATGTGTACAGGTTTGTACAAATCTATACTACTATGTACTAATACTATATACTATATGACAACTTGAGTGTTTATTTAGCATAGCATCTTCCTTCACATCACTAATAAAGTTTATTTATAACCATTATTATATTTAATTTATGCATATAGAGGTTGCAGCTAGCCTATCTGCTATTCTAAAGAGAGAACAATTACAAAGAATGGATGTCGGAACAAGCATGATCAGTATCATCGCCGTTTTCATATGCTCGTCCCTCTTCATCTCAGTATGCGAAACCGCGCCCTTGTTCTTCAACTACACCAACTTCGACAAATGCAGCGACTCCCTCAAACTCTTTGAAACCGCAGCTTGTGGAGGTTCAGGGCTGGAACTCACCAACTCCGACAACTACGTAACAGGGCAGGTCCATTACTACAAACCAATGCGCCTGTGGGACGCCTCCACTGGCAACCTTACCAATTTCACTACTACCTTCTCCTTCTCAATGGACAACTTCAACGGCAGCAATGCCTGTGACGGCATAGCCTTCTTCATCGCCTCCATCAATTACACCATTCCCACTGTCAATGCATCATATGGACTTTTAGGCCTGGTAGACACTGAGCACATGTTCAATTCCACGGGGAATCCATTTGTGGCGGTGGAGTTTGATACCTATTACAACCCTTGTTGCGACACCTTGGATGATGGCCACGTTGGCATTAACATCAATTCCATCAAGTCCGTTGCCAACAAGATGTAGCGGAGCTACGGGAATAGGACCATTATGTCGGGTACCGTGTCTTACAAAGCCAAGAACCTCTGTGTAGAGTTCATAGGGCTCAATGAGAAGACGGTAGTCGGTCAAGAATAAACTGTGACAGTTGATGTTTCTGGGGATACACTATGCTATGAATTGGATTTGAAGGATTATCTGACAGAATGGGCTATGTTTGGCTTCTCCGCATCAACTGCGTTTAGCTACCAGACTCAGACGCTCAAAACATGGTCATTTTACTCCGAGCTAGGCTCAGAAGGTGGACCTACCCTAGTCGATTCAGAAATTCAAAAAGAAGAAGGCAAGAAAATCAGCAAGAGGTTAACTATTGGATTGGCAGCCGAAACTATTGGTGGTCTTGCGATACTAATATTGGCCGGTACAACAATTTGTTCTCGCTGCAATAAGAAGCCGACACGCGATTATCGCTCTGATTCAGGATGCCGATCCCCTGACGGTTTCCTCACCACAAGAAAAGAGAGTTCGGTTACTTTAGGAAAAATGACTAGATAGCACATTTTACATGCTTGTAATTTATTACTTTGAAGTATGGTTCCTTAGTCGTCAATCGTCATTACTGTTTTCAAAACACTATTCCCGGAAAGAATTAAGAATATAATAGTGCAAAGAATTTTATTATTGCATAACAAGGGTTATGTTACCTTCAGCCATGAATATCCAATTTGGCATGTAGTATTACATAGTAAGGGTTAGGTTCCCAACACTCAAAGTTCACATGATCTCTTTTGGTATTCCTCTCTTTGGTATAGCCTTATGGGGTTTTTTCTCCTATTTCAATGATAATAAACTCAGTTTTTTTAAATTTATTAAAGTTCTAACGATTATAAAACTAAGAACGAAGAAAAATACACAAATGAGGGAGGATAATTTTGTTTATTAAGAAGTGTAGAGATAATACCGTAGGAAGTACTATTTATAGGCTCATAAAATCATAATCTATATATTTTAACATTAATATAATTAAAAGAGTAATATAATATATGGTCAATGTAATGAGAGTTACACAATTTATAACACTCCACCTTAAATGTCTATTGGGTTAAAAAAATATTCATCATTCTCGAATATGCTATTTGATGATGCCTCATTAAGAACCTTACTAGAAAAACTCATTGGGAAAAACTAGGAAAAAATATTGTAGTTCGTATCGACTCTCCGTGATGACAATATCGACCCCCATCATGATATCAGTTGAGATCCTACATTCATCGAACTCTAATTGTTCGGACTAGCTTCTCTAAAGTCGATGTATGGAAAGCCTTGGTGATTAAATCAACCAAGTTATTGATTGAGTGCACTTGTTAGACGATTTTGTCAACTCATGAAAATATTCTTCCAACGCATTGGAGTATTTGCATCTAATGTATGCATGTAATATGACCAATGGTCATCTACAATCTATATTTATAAAAAGCTCCCCTTAAATGACCATTTGATGAGAATGACCATTTGATGAGAATATGCCTAATTAAAACCTTACTAGAAAAACACTATGGGAAATATTTTAGTGAAAGGAAAAAGAGTACATAACCATCACATGACATTACACAAATGACTGATGTGCTCGATTATTAGCACATTTATTCCCCTTTTAATAGACATTTTTTGACGTTTGGATGCCTTAACATGTTCGAATTCATGATGTTTGGTGCATATTTGGTTCCCCTTTGGCCCCTTGGGCCGTGTTACATTTATACATGTGTTTGGTACATTTCATGTGTCATATGACATCTCAGGATGAACTAAGAAAAGTCGGGGAGGCCGAAATAACTTAGTACGTTCGACTTGGGAAGAATGATCTGAAACCCACAATACAATTTATCGAATAAAAATTGTTTCCGCGACAGACTAGTTCATTTGCTCCCGCATGAGGGTTAACGTCTAACCTAGTTGTTTGATTTCGGTGTTCTAGATATGCAAACTCTCACGAGTCTAAGACAAATCTAACAAATATTCATTTAAGTTGATCACGCAAAAAAAAATCGAAAATAAAATCAAATATATATTGAAATTTATAAAAAAAATTTATATACTCATTAATTTTATGAGACAAATCAAAATTAAAAAAGAAAATATTGATCCTACGTTTACACAGTATTAAACTCAATGGGATGAAAAACAAAAAAAAGACTCAATGTGTGTAGAAAATGAGTGGACCGCAGTCGTTGCTGCTGTTGTTGGGGGCTGCGCCTCCTTGATGTTTCTCTCTGGTCCGTGCATGTACATTTGTGTAATTGCAGCCTTTTAAATATATATAATATTGGTTTATGACTAATGACGACAAATCAAGGAAGGTGGGTAGAAAATGAGTGGACCGGAGTCAGTTGCTCCTTGATGTTTCTCGCTGGTCCCTGCATTTACATTTTTAATATATATAATATTGGACTATGGTAGTATAAGTAATATATCAGGTTGGGGAGTGGGTGTATATCAGACCCTTGCTTTCCACTTGCGGAGGAGTATAGTTTAAACTAACTAGAGTGATACCACTTGCAATATTCATCTAATATCCACCTGTCAACGACTAATCTATTACGATGGCTCCCTGGCTTTCCTAAAGCAGCTGCTGCTAGCACTCTTCGCAGAAGTTTCGCTTCAAAATCTCATATATATCTATATTCACCATAAATTGGTCAATACTCTTCACCTACCTACCAGTTCAGCACATACCACAACCCTCAACGCCGGTTAACAGCATTGGTCAACTTGCTCTCATCATCCAAGGATACTCTTAATTCCAGGTACTCTACTCTACTGTTACCATTCAGAAATCCAGCCACCAAGAGTAGCTTAATCACTGACGATTACTACATCTGAGACTGGAAATTGAACAAGCTCAGTGGCTGTGAGTAGTAGTTCTAATTTGGACTTGTCACTTTGATTATATATATATATATATATTACAGAATTATACAGAATGGAAGTCCGAACAAGCATGATCAGAATCATCGCCGTGTTAATTACTTCGTCCCTTTTCATCCCAACATATCATACGGCCCCGTTGTCCTTCAATCTCACCAACTTCAACAAATGCAGCGACAACTCCATCAAAGTCTTTGAAACTGCAGCTTGCGGAAATTCAGGGGTCCAACTCACCAGCGATGACTTCTACATAACTGGGCAGGCCCATTACTCCAAACCAATGCGTCTATGGAAAGCCTCCACGGGAAACCTGACCAATTTCAACACCAATTTCACCTTCTCAATGGACAACAAGAACAGCACCTACACCTGCGATGGCCTAGCCTTCTTCATCGCCTCCTTCAACTATACCACTCCCGCCGTCAATGCATCGTCAGATGGCCGTTTCGGTTTGGTAGACAGTAGCCACGAGTTAAATTCCATAGGGAATCCGTTCGTGGCGGTGGAGTTCGATACCTATTACAACTCCGAATGGGACACGTTGAGTGATATCCACGTTGGCATTAATATCAATTCAATAAAGTCCGTTGCCAGCAAGAGATGGCGGAGTTATTCGAATGGGACGACTATGTCGGCCAACGTGTCTTACAAGGCCAAAAACCTGTGCGTAGAGTTCACGGGAATAACGGAGTCGACGGAAAGTGGTGAACAACAACAACAGCAACAAACACAGCTGGAGCTGGTGGATGTTCCCGGGGATACATTATGTTACGAAATTGACTTGAAGGATTACCTGGCGGAATGGGCTGTGTTTGGGTTCTCTGCATCAACGGCATTTAGGTATCAATCTCACACGCTCAAGACGTGGTCGTTTTACTCCGATTTAGACTCCGAGGGTGGTCCCAACATTGTCAATTCGGGAGTTAACAAAAGCAATACCCAAAATGGAAAAGAAGAAGGCAAGAAAACTAACAAGAGCTTAGTTATTGGATTGCCGGTGGGAATAATCGGTGTTCTTGTGATACTAATATTGGTTGGTTTGGTAATTCGGTCTCGCTCCAATAAAAGACCAGAATCCAACCCACACTCGGATTCTGGACGCCGATCCCCAGAAGGTTTCCTCACTGCCAGAAAGGGTCGTTCGTCTGTAGTCAAAGGGACTAAATAGCACATTTTATCAAAAGTTCTGTACTACTTTTCAATTCCTAAAAAACTAGGCATTATTCTTTTAAGTTTGATTCATTATTTGTAAATGATGTCTTCAAACTTGTACCCGAAAGTCTAATTGGTTATGTGGTTTGTATCTACTCTCTCTACGGCTACCAATCTCACTGATTCCTCTTCCTCACAATGTGATCTTCTCTTTCCACAGACCCGGCTCCCCTTTTAAAATTTCAAGAGGATGATAAAGAATATGTGGAAGTGATATGAGAAAATGTGAAGCCTTTTTAAAATTGCATTAAAGCTACAATTGAGCACTCTATCGTTTGGTGTTTCACTTCAATTGTTGTCCTATAAAAAAAAATGGAGACCCCATAAAATTGAGAATATTCTTCCCACATAAAAATAGAGAGGACATTGTACTGGGATCACACATGCCTATCCTAGAAAACTTTTCAAACTACACCATTGGAATAGAGATGGTTGAGGATACTAGTGTCGACACACCATACTACCTTTTTCCTCCTCAAGAAGTGGCGGTCAAGAAGAAAATGCCACTTTTAGACATGAACATGAGCTCACAACCACTTCATCAGCTTCTCCATCAATCTCTAAAAGTTCTACTCGGCCTTCAACTCTAATCCTTGAAGAAACTAATAGATTTCAAAGAGGATTTGAGTCGGGAGAATTCTTGTTAGTGAACTTAACTAGTAACCATAGAACACTCCTTTGAACTCTTTGCCACTTAAACCGTGGTTTGAAAGGTTGAGTAAAAGTTAGCGAACGACCTTGAGAAAAATAACGACACGTGTTAGTTAGGGAGTGTTTCATACACATTTCTTTTAGCTCATCAACCATCTAGCAAGTCAATTGTGAGGCCGAAAGACCATTTTATAGTATAGGTAGTCTGCAACATTTGTAAACTTGTTCTTTAAATTCAATTTGAGTGGTCTTCTTTACTTGATTGTAATTTTGATGCTTGCGTAATATCATATTGAATTTGTGCGTCTGTACCACACTAGAATGATAGAAGAACCTAGATGAGCTACTTCTCTACCTTACTTCCACTCGGTCTTATTTGGCTTATATTGTTTAAGTTATGCGTCCATTCATGGTTGCTCCTCGTATGTCTCATTAGTTAACTATCTTTCACACCTTTTGTTATTAGCATGGTGGCCATGATATGAGTTGTTTTTTCCCTCTTACTTGCTCTACTAAGATCGTTGACTATGTTAGTTGTATAGGTACCCAACGACCAACCCCTGAGTAGTGTATGTGGTTTGTGTGTTGGAGATCTCACTCAACAATGGGTATCAAAAAGGTGGTTGCTTTTCTAGAAATGAAACCTTGTTGAAAGAACACAAAATCGTTTATGTTCCAAGGAAGTAGGAGAGTCACAAGGATTGCTTAAATCCCTACAACCTTAGGAATCATTTCTTTAGAATATCCAAGTTGAAATCTTCGTGCACAACAATGTTCTAGAGTACCTAGAGGGATCTTGGATCGTGAAGTAATCATGGATACCACTTTCTTAAAAGGGTATTTTGACCCTTATACTCCTTGGGTTACCTGAAATCTCTCCCAAGGATAAGACCATTACCACTCTTATTCTTAGACTCAAGAGATAAGAGAAAACCCTTGAGAACCTTTGAAGAAAGATTACTTCATCACTTTTTTTACCAAAGTGCCTTCATGTGTTGAATGCTTTGTGTGGTGTATGGAGAATACATCTAACATTGATGTCTCCTTTCTCAAAGACACTCCACCCCTATTTATACTAGGGTGGTCGTCCATATGCATTCCTTCATGAAGGGGTATGTCCAACCAAATAAAAAGGGAGGGAAAAAAGTGTTTTTGACTATTTTTGGATGATGTCTTTTGGTTCAAATCAAAAGATAACTATCCCTTTTGGAGGGCGTGTAGCATTCATAAACAAGGACGATGTGGAGTAAGTTAGGGCGATGGTCACTGATTTTATTGCGATATACCCGTATTTTGTTTTGTACTTGCGATGAATGATTTAGATTTTTGATAAATAGAGACATGTTTCTTACTAAATGTGTATGTGTTAAATCTAATGAATGCTTAGAAGATGATCTTACATATGATGATGCTCCTTTTGCCATTTTCAAGAAAAAATTTAAAAAATGGAAGTTCCAAGTTTCAAATGATGAATGATATATTTCAATGTCTTTGTGATAAACGATTTTAAACATTATCAAAATATTCTTAGTTAACGAATTAACTAGAGTCGAATTTCTTTAGTCTCTTAATACCGTGACTACTCAAAGTTATAAAAAGTGCTAATCGATTAAACAGGTTTTGTGGTGTAGGTTCCACGAATTTCTAAGTCTTATCAATTATTCTAATACAGAAAATGACAGGTAAAATAACACAAACCTACAAGACTGTACGATATAAGGTTTGAACAAAATGGGAGAAAACTGTATAGACTTCAAATCCCCCTAGGCTATCCAAATTCACCAATGATTGATAAATTCCATGATTTAAACAAACAAGACAGATTCACTACACCATCGCAGTTCTTCTCTAATCAAATCATATACCGTTTCGGGTCTACTAATCTGCTACTTATCTACTATCCTAGTCCGCTCTTTCAAGACAATGATCTAGAATCCTCTAGGCGACAAAAAAAAACGAGAACTGCTCGCACAACGGACTAGGTTATTCGCTCCCGGATGAGGATTAACGCGTACCCTAGATTATTAATTTTGGTGTTCTAGATATGCAAGCTCTTTCGAGATAATGACAAATCTAATAAGGTTCTATTCAAGACGGTCAAGCAAGAATAAGAATGGATACGAAATTAAACATAAAGCAAAATTTATCCAACTTGCATAAATCGTCAAAAGTCATAATCATCCGTTCATAAGGAATTACCTAGAATTCATCTAATCTAAGTACGAGAAGTTTAGCTACTCCTAATCAGGAAGAACAAATCAAAATCAACAAAGAAAATTATTGGAATTAGGTTTACAAAAAGAAATCCGAAAAACCTAATTTCGCTGAGAACCGTCGCCGAAATCGATCCGTCAATCTTGATTATGTTTTCCGATCCGAGCTCCTTCAAATCGATGCCTTCTCGTCGCTCTGAACTCTCTGAAATTCTCTCTAATTTATGTCCCCTAAAGTCTTTGAGTTATGTGGGAGAACTGGGTTTTTATAGAGAAGGATTGCTTGAGCCTGTCGGATACCAAAAGTGCACTGTACACGGACGAAAAGTGCGCCGCACACTTTTGGTCTATTTACAGCGTGCTTTTGGTCTATTTTACAAAGACCTCTGAACTAGAAAGCTGTATAAAATTGAATTATCTTTCCAACGCCGCCGGTCTTGCATCAATCGAACTTCTGACCTAGAAGATATGTCCAAAATAAGAAATTGCGACGTTTTCCGAACATGTCGAAATCCAAGCTCCTTGAAGATTCAAAATGCTTCCCATTGCTTGTCCTAGACCATCCACACATACGGTATCGCTCCAATTAATGCCTCGATGTCGTTATGTATCTGAAATCTATCAAAAACACCCTACAACAACATCAAATGGACTTCGAACGGGCTCGAGACACTAAATCGAAACGTCGCTTAAACGAGATCGATGAACACGACAAATCGATTGTCATCACTTTGATAGTACATGTCAGACTTACTTCATTGTTTTCATTTGGAACTAGTTGTTTTGTTAGATTTTGAATTTCCTAGCTCTAATCTTAAATCTTAATTAGATGCTGCAACATATAAATTTTTATCTCCTTCAATAATAATTATCTCATGTGCTTCCAGAAAACAACCATCCTAACATATGTGCCCAATTCATTCTCTAACTAATTTAATTAATAATATAATTGTAATTCTGAATTCCATTTGGTATATCTAGATTTTAAACTTATCAAAATCGAAAAATTAGTTAAAAAGCTTTAAACTATAATTTATAACTTTAAATACATTGTCACATATTGTTTTACAATAAGTTATTGGTCAGCTGGCCAAACTATATAGTACACTATAGATTTCCTCACTCCCACAATTTCTCGTCTTAGAAGAAAACACTCACAAGCATGATAGAGTTATATTTTGGATCAGTCGTTATCTTTCCCACTCTAATTTTCTTCGCTGAAAAGAGAGAAGGAGACTGCGACTTCCAACTTCATTTTGATTTAGTTAAAATTGATGTCGATGTATTAACAATGAACAAACAAATAATAATCCAATAATACTACTTCATATTGTGGCTATTCGGGTAAGGATATCAAAGATAAATATTCTGCCACTAGGATAAGGATATCAAAATAAAATATACAATGTATTATACTTCCGGGCCAAATATGTAACAATTAATAATTAAAAAAAAAATATAGCACAAAATAATATTTCATAGCGCGATTCGAACAAGAATATCAAAGTTAAATATACAAAATATGCTTCCCGCCAAACGAGCTAACAAAAAACTAGGGATTGCTAAACCACACCCTGCACTTTACTGTCCAACGCCCTAATATCGTCACAATATTTGAGTTCGATAATGAAATGACGTAATTGCCCCTTAAATAGTAAAATGAAATTCTTTATAAGACGCGGAGTTTCGAAGAACAGCTATACCTCATTCAAACGAACCTTTAAAAACCTCTCGCAATTGTCGTAGTCCTCGCCAGAGGTCGCCGCAGCCGGACAGCCACCCTGCCGTAGCATCACCGCCGCCGCCGCCGCTACTGAGAGAAAAAAAATTTCAGCCGGTGTTGACCGCCGACTCCGTCGTTGGCCGGTCGGCACGCTGGCCGAATTTTTTTTAATCTAAATCTAATTTGATTAGTGTTAATTATTGTACTAACTATTAATTACATATATATCGTAATTAATTATTGCATAACTATATATTTAATTAATTAACATGTTTAAATTAATAATTAGTCATAGTAAGTAAAATAATTAAGATGAATTAGTAAATATACATAACAATTATAATTGATAATTGTAGATATGATAATTGAATATATTTACGAAATTCATAGATGAAACAAAATATTTAGTAAATATATATATTGTCAATTAATACACGATAATATTTACAAATGCAATTTCTCTTATTAATATTCACAAATTCATTTAGTAATATTTTAAAATATCCCATAATTACCATGACTAAACCCTAATTTTCTTCATTAATTACAGACAATGACTAGACCGCTAACCGCTAAACTGTAACCGTTAAATGATATACTCTAAATCCTAAATCACAAAACCTACCCCTAAACCCTAACCTACCTATAAACCCTAAACCCTATTCCCTAAACCCCAAATCGCAAATCGTAAATTCTAAATTCCAAACCCTAAACCATATACCCTAAACCCTATACCCTATACCCTATATCCTAAACCCTACACCCTATACCCTTTACCCTATACCCTATACCCTAAATCCTAAATCCTAAACCCTAAACCTTAAAACCTAAAGCCTAAACTGTAAACCCTAAAGCATAAACCCTATACATTAAACCCTAAATCCTAAACCCTAAATCCTAAAGCCTAAACCCTATACCCTAAATCCTCGCCACCGTCGGCATCCAACGCAGGTTGGTCTTCACGGAGGTCGGCGTCCAACGCCGACCGTCCCTAATTTTTTTTTAATTATTTAAAAATTTATAAATAACAAACCTACAATATTCGAATCATTTTATTTACATCTAATTTAAATTATATTTTTTAATTTAAATCTAATTTAAATTATATTTTTTTAATTTAAATCTAATTTAAATTATATTTTGTTTTTAATTTAAATTTAAATCTAATTATAATTATAATTTTTTTTTAGATTCCAAATTACAGAATCATTTTATAACAGCTTCATTTTTATGTAAATAATTCATTGCTTACGATTTTGTAAGGAATGTACAAATTAGTACAAGTTGTAAAACCCTAATATTTGTAAATATTAATTACTGACATTACTTTTAATAATCTATGCAGTTGAGGATCGGTACTATGATTACACGTAAGACTGAAGCACATTCATAAGTAACTCGGTTAGTTTTCGTTGTTGTACGAAATGCATGGTTTTTAATTACGTGGTAGGGTTTAGTGTTTATTGTGTCGTGATTGATAAATGCGAACATATTACACGGACTCATACGTTGTGGATAACCATGTTCGGGAGAGTTATAGTGACGATCATGATGTTGAGGAGCCGTTGAATTATGGAGTTTATTTCGTCAACGAGGTGTTTTACGACACAATCGATGACGGGTGTGCTGCGGCTAAGGACATTGCCCTAGGCTTAAGGTTTCAATTGATGTGTGGCTCACATAAGAAGAACCCGCGTGAAGAAGAAAAGCGTTTGTACCTATACTGCTCCCATGGTGGCAAGGGCCCATCCCAGTCCACAACGACTTCAGAGAGCTCGCGTATGACTACAACATCCTTCACAAGTTGTACGTTCATGGTGTGTGTGCGGCCTACCTTTGTCGACGCTAAGTGGAAATGGAGGATTGACACCGTCAAAGATGATGTGAAACGCGGGATTTTTAGGTCATTTCACAACCACCACTTCAAGTTTTGGCGTGAAGGTACACAATAATGGAATCAGCTTACCGACGAGATGAAAGATCACATTAGGCAGTTGGAGGAGAACCATGTTCCGCCAAGACAGATGCAGAGCATACTCAACAATGAGTACGACCGTCGGATCAACATAAAACAGATTTATAATGAGACAGTAAAAATACGGCGGATTAGGTTGGGAAACATGAACTGCATGCAATGGGCGGTGACAGAGGCGCGTAAAATGGGGTACTTTACGAAGTACATGAAGGATTCCAGCGACCATGTCAGTCATCTGTACGTGTCACATGCTAAGTCAGTTCGCATGTTGCACGCTTGGTATTTTGTGATCCTGATCGACTCCACCTACAAAACCAACATTTACAAGAAGGCGGTTGTGCAGTTTGTAGGCGTGACTCCAGTGAAGAAAAACTTCAATATTGGATTGGCACTACTGGAAGATGAGACAAAAGAGTCGTATGCATGGGCATTGAACCAATTGCATTTGGTTCTTGAGGGTCGTGTGTCGAATGCCTTTTTCACGGATAAGGAACGTGGATTGGCAGTTGCACTACTGGACGTATTTCCTTCTTCGGCACATTTGTTGTGTGTGTGGCACATGAAGCGGAACATCGAATGTAGGGTAACGCGATTATACGATAGAGATGTAGCTGAGAAATTCGTCTGGGGTCCATGGGGACAAGTGCTGAATACAGGAACCACCCAAATATTTTTCAGAAAATGGAGTGATTTGGAAGAAGGTGGCTGGAGCGAAGAGCTAATACAGTATCCGGCTTCGGAGTGGCTCCCTTGCAAGCAGAAGTGGGCGAGTTGCTACACGAACAAGGTGTTCCATCTCGGCAACACAAGCACAAACAGGGTGGAATCAGCGCACTCATCCTTCAAGGCTTGGCTGCACACCTCGATTAGCAAGGCTAACCGGCTATTCCGTACATACGAACGCCTTATGGCGGGTCAAGTGCTGGAGATACGAAAGTCCCTAGAGGACTCACGGATGAAGGTAGGTATAGTAGTTCCACCTGTCTTTTTCACTACATGTGTAATTGCCGCTCATTATTTTTGTGCAGTCCTTCGTCATTTGGGAGAAACCTTATGGGAAGTTGAATAGGGTCGTGAGCTTGTGGGTGATCGAGCAACTAGTTGAAGATCGGGCATTGGTGAGGTCATGCACGTGCGTCATTCGGACCAAGAAGGGGCTGCCTTATAGATGTGAAGTTCACCGGTGTTTGGAGGAGGACCGCTTGCTGTACAAGAGGCACCTGCATCGCATTTGGGCCACCCTGGGCTACACAGACCCACCCGACCGTGCAGAGTTGAGAATGTCGAGAGTTTAGGGGAGGGACATGTTCACGCAGCGACCAGACTCCTTCAGTCCCAGCTATATTCAGATGCGGAGGGTCTGCAGGATCCGAAGTCATCAAATGCTCCGAAGGACAGACCTCCACGACGGAAAAATGCGAGGGAACCCTCGTGGTGGGAGAAGGTAAAATCTGCTACATCACGCAGTAAGAAAACTGGTACGTGGTATGTGCAGTTTAGTTTTGCGATTATGACTCGCTTACAGTACCATTTAGCCTCCCAGCCCTTTTCCTGATGAAACAGGTGGTAAACCTATGAGAGAGAGACAACGTGAACTCATGTACAAAGATTATATCCCGCAGAGTGTCAGAGACCTACTCATCGACTGGTACAATCCCGGGGCCGATGAGAACTGTGATTTTCGAATTATAGCGCATATTGTTTATGGAAATAAGGAGCGGTACTCGGAGTTAAGGGAAGACCTTTGGGGCCTTGTGTTATCTTGGTGGAACGCCGGGTACGAGCAAGTATACGCAGCATCGGGCCAGGCCAAGAGTACCGTAATATCCAAACGAAAGTACAAGACAATCGTGAAAGGTAAAACGAGCGGCTACCGAGCATACTGAGACCACAACCCGCGCATTCCCTCAACGACATCGTAGTACTCTCCCGCTCGGTCAATGAACTCTTCCCTACCACCTGACCCATACAAGGGGGCCAACCCAGCGCAGAAAGATCGCATATCCTGTTCCGGGGCCTACACAAAAAGACATAATGACTATTATAACCAAGGTCGTAAATGGAAGTTAAAATACAAAACAAAGTATTCTGGAACGTTACGAACCAGCGGTGGGTGTGACATATCAGAGCGCACGCGTGGGGACGATATGTGGGTGCGGCTGGTCGAGAAGCTAACTCCGGCGTGAGAATCGAATTCGGGATCGTTTGTCGGTAGCCGTACTAACGCAACACACGGTTGGGATCGTGGGGCTCAAAGTAGTCGAATGCATGTATGCCCCCACTTTATATGGACCACCGAGCCTCACCGTCGAAGTCAGGTGGACCGAATGGAAGCCAAACGACGTGGGCATGCATCATCCCATCAAGAACGGATCGTAGTGTTTGTAGCCTCAAATCCGCATCAGCTGCTCTCTGAACGATCCTCGGTCCCTCCCACCTCCTAGCAAGTGCCTCCCCACTAGCACGTGGGACCGGGGTCTGCCTACAATGCAATCTCGTGTAGTACTCGTAGATCCACGACTACACCAGAGTGAGGCAGCCTGACAGGGACGTAGATCCCGCTCGAGAAGCAACCCCGAGCTGCCTGTACAGGAAAGCTAGTGTAGCTGCACCCCAACTGTACTCTCGAGTCATCCGCACGTCTTGCAACCCCTCGAGAACCCCAATACGGACACGGTTCTGACTCATGTCACACAGAATCGTAGAACCCAGCAACGCCATCAAGTAGCAAACGGCTGTGCTATAGCACTTACGCCTGATCTCATCCCCATCAACATTAAGCATAGTGGCGATCTGGCTCACATATGTCTTCTCGCCCTCCGAACTGAGCTGTGTGGCTCGTGTAGGATAATCGTGATCTCTCCAAATGGCATATGGAAGGTGTTGGTGTCTGGCTGCCACCTCTCAACGAAAGCCAACATCAAGGGAAGATCTAAATTCCACAACATAACCCGACCAAGGTGCGACACCCTAGAGACATCGACCAGCTGCCGAACCGTGATGCCGGCATCGAGTCCAAACCCTGCGTCCAGATGCGGTGGGCTATGTGACCGCCGAAACTAAGGATCACAGTAGGGATCTAGGGTCCTCCGGGAGTTGGACCAGTACGCAACCACTCCCCGCCGACGGTCGGCGGTCAACACCGACAGCCATACAAGGCAGTCGGCGTTGACCGCCGACGGTCTCAGCCGTCGGTCTGCGTGCCTACTAGTAACCCCTTTTTTGTTTACCTCTACGGGCGGGCAGCGACGGCGGCTGCGGGCGGGCGATTTCGGTGATTGATTTGAGAGAGTCTTCTAACTGTTGAAAGTTTACGAAACATAGGAAGTGTGTTTCATTCGACTCCAACTTGTGTATTTAAAGAGGAAGTTCGAAGGATATTCGCGTAATTTAACGTCTGTGAATTTAATGATAATAAAATTTACGGCGTTTGACCCTAAAATTTAGGGTGTTTTTTTTAGCATTACAGAAAAACTAATATATATACACACGTTTTCAATCTCATTGTACCTGCCACGTCAGCATCCCTCACAACCAATCAGATAATTTGTTAAATTAATTTTTTATTTTATTTTAATTAAATCACAAACTACCCATCTACCAGACTCCCACGATCTCATATCCTCTCCTCCCCATCTTCTTCTGTTTTCTTTTCCACAGTTGATGTGAATTTTCCGCGGGTAACTTCCCAGCCTCTTCTTCTTCTCCAGCAAAGTAAACACCTACAATCACTGAATTCTTTGCGGGCAACTTCCCATCCTCGCTGTTTCTGAGAATCAAACCTTAATTCTTCATCTTCTCCAACAAATCCACCCCCTTATTAATCGCCTGTTTTTCTTTTTCTCCAGCAAATCCAATCCCGGTAAATCCCCTCTTCTTCCTCTTACCCTCTAACTACATCAATTCTACGTGCATATATGGTTGAGTCCTTTAGATTTTATGTCTCCGTAAAAATCATATGCTGCAACTGTAGATTTCCGATCTTCGATGTTATTCTCTCTTTTATTTTTTCTACTTAAGCTTCTTCACCTTCTGGTGGTGCTGATCGTTGATAACTCTTCCTTTTCTCTGGATCTAACACAATGTAGGCTCAGAAGAAGGTTTCCTCCCCAAGACAGTTTCTGAATGGTAAGGGAGGAAATTGGAAATCGTCAAGAAATCTACTCATTTTCCTGCTTCTCATCCTGCAAGCGCCGCCCAGTCTCAACCGCATTTCCATCTCCCTCCCTCTCAGGTATGTATCAAAATATGGAGTCGGATTTGGGTATAATTAGGGAATTAAAATTGAATCTCTTTTAAATATGACGATTGTGCGTCATTAATTTTATGTCGCAGGGAGGAGGAGGGACGCAATCAGCTGGACAGAACTTCGTAGCCGGAAGCGAAGCCACAAGTGAGGGCTAGGAGAGGCCAAGCTACTTATCCATTAAAGTTCTGGAGTTCTCTCATCAACCAGGAAAGTTCGAACCTCTGCATTTTATCTTCGTCGCTCTTTACCTCCATCTCTATTTTCTGATTCATTTGTTCCAATCCTTACATTCTTCTCGGATTTTGCGACTTCCAGGGTCACGGTGAGAGCTTTCTAGAAACAGTTTATGTGGGGCGGATGCGGATCTGACTTCGGGATGTCGTAAAGGGACAGAGTTATGGAGCATCGTTTGCTCTCTTCTACCTTTCAGTTTATATTTACAGGTTTCGTATTCTGACGGGCAGTTGTCTAAGTGGTTCATGTCTCGGCATTTCCTATACTGAAGTGTTTAATGTTTCATTGTATCTGTGTGAATTCAGCTCATCTCCCAATACCCTTTTCCAATTCGCAATTGCCACTTATTATTTACCGTCGTTCCCTTCCTTTCCCTCCCAGTTTTCTTTATCTCTGCTTCCTTCTTTTTTTCTTCCAGCTGCAATGTAAATGTTTGTTGCTGCTTCCTGTCTGAATTGATTCTTTTTGCATCTCAATTACTTCAACGGGTTCCTCCAGTACCATGTGTCAATGAAGTTCAGACTAGAAAATGAAATTACGGCGTTTCAAAGTTTAGATATTTTCCTGCATAAAGCTGCCTGTCTTTATTATTTTATGTGTTTTTATCATCTATCTGAATTAGTGAATACTAAATTACTAATGTATCAATTGAGTTTTGAGCAATTATTACAATTATTAACTTTGGAGCAGTTTTAAATATCAATCGAGTTCAATTCGTTTGTGTTGGATATATCTATCGAATTAAAGTACATTTTCATATATAACAGGGTCCTTTTGAGATTCTTATAATTGTCCAATGTGGTTTTAACTTATAATGGTGTTCAATAATTGATCAGGATTTCTTGGTACCTTTTTAAAATGACTCTTTATATTCGTAAAAATAATGGAAACTTATTTCACTTATTTGGAATATGAATATCTACCTCGGCTAAAACCAAAATAATAATCTTATTTCAACCAATGGGTAAAAAAATTATAAATTTATTTATTTAAATCATTATTAAGAAAAGGAAAAAAATTTCAAATCGACCAACAGGCCGAAACAATATCTATTTATACATTTATAGGCCTATTATTAGAAACCATTTGAGTCCTATTTTTGGGTTTTTAAGATTTTAGTCCCTTGCATTAGAGATGGTTTTAGAATGTTGTTATCTATCAGCATCGATGATGATAAAACACATTGATGAAGGTAAGCAGTACTTGATTAGTCTCCACCTCTTTCGAACCACCAGCGCAGCGTAACTGCCTAACCGACGTCGTCGCCGTCCCTCACGGTGATTTACGTTGCCGAAGGTAAAAAGTCCAGACGTGCACTGCGTTAGTCTCCCACACTCACAAACAAATAAATTTTTGAAAAAGATTTCATTAAACAACTAAAACTTCACAAAATGAGAGACGAATGTGATTTAAGAATATGATGGTGATTAGGTCTACACGCGAGCAAAACGGTTTATGATTCCTTTAGCGTTTGGTTTCGAAAATTTGCTTGTAATTCGAATCGGTTTGAAATGAACCTGTTTGCGAGCCGGCTCAAAATCTTAATGAATCGAGCCCGAGCCACAAGGTATTCGGCTTGGCTCGTTGACTAGTCAAATCAGGTTTATGGACCTGTTCGTTTATGGTTACTAAGTCGGTTCAACTTGTTGGCTCATCGAACCAGGTTCGTGACATGTTTGTTTATGGTTAACGATCACTACACTAATTATTATATACGGCTCAACACGCGTGTTTGATCGGTTCAACATATTTTTTATATAGTTATATGTTATGTTACTAGTGTACCAGACAGTCATGCCAATTTTAAAGTGTAGAGTTTGTCAGCATACGATTTACGTTAGAACTTAGTGTTTGTTGATTGAGTGTGTAGCACATATATATAGGAAGTGAAATACACAATATATAATGTAAATCCAAAAAATTTCAAATTGTAACATAAACTATATCAACAATTTGTGAACTCAAATATATATTTTCTTAATGAACCAACCTTATCTCTAATATCTAAACTAAACTCTATAACAAGTTCAAGTAGGGTTTAGAAGTTTTTGTGATATTATAAAGTATCATATATATTAGGATCTAGGGTTTTTTGATAATATATTAAATTTCATGTCCATTCTCCATTATTCGCTGAAGAAATGAACTCTAGTGATTAACATTCGAGCTCAATCTCTCTAACGAGCTTATAATCGGACTGAGGTTTGAACTCGTTAATATATTTAAACGAATCAAACTCAAATTTCTTGAACGAGCCGAGCTATTTAATTAACTTATGATCGAGCCCGATCCCGAACTCGATTATAAACTCGTTAGTACATTTAAACGAATCGAACTCGAACTCAACATTTCTTAAACGAGTCGAGCTCGAACCGAGTAAAAATTCGACTCGACTCGACTCTACTCGTATGCAGCTCGGTGGTGATATAGTGTTATCAAACAAATCAAGACCATATTTAAAGACTAATCTAAACAATCAAACAATCAATAAAAAATCTAACGACCCTATAGGGTCCTCATTGTGAGGACAAAAAGGGGATGGGGCTGATGTGAGGTGCTGACTTTTACAGCAGACGGGCATTTTCGTTATTTCACTTTTATTTTAGTATTAATATTTATTTTTCTCCCTAACTTTCTAATTTAATTAATATGTTTACATACGAATTCAAATTTTATAATTTTAGTTTCAAAATTTTAGTTTTTCAAAGATGATTAAAAAAACACAGTCATAATATAGTTTTGACAAATTCAGACGTCGTTATCACCAACTTAGAGGTAACTATTAGAAACTTAGAGGTACAGTAGATATTAGTAGCTTAGGGATAGTTATTATCTAGTAAGACGTAGTTATTAGGAACTTAAACGTAATGTAGATATAAGGGAAAACGTAGTTATTAACAACTTAAACGTAGGTATTGCAACTTTGTCGTAGGTATTAGCAACTTAGATGTATGTATGTTCGATGAAAATGTAAAGTAGATATAAAAGGGGTTATTATCGAGTTAACGTAGTTATTGATAGAATTCAGAAGTAGTTATTAGCAACTTAGAGGTGGTTATTTAACAACTTTGATGTAGTTATTAGGAACTTTGAGGTAGTTATTAACAACTGGTGTACAACGTAATTATTAGCAAATTATAGATACTTATTAGCAATTTAGACGTACATAGTTATTAAACATATCAAGAGTAGGAAAATCGGACTTTGGAATGAAGAAGTCATGCTCGAAATAAGGTGACAAAATATATATATTTTATTGTCGTTTAAATAAAATCAATATTCATCTTGTTAATTTGATCTTTAAAAAATGAATATTTATATATAAAGAGTATAAAATCGGACTAAAATTAAAGGAACTTTGTTAGTTTTAAACAAAAATAGTAAGAAACAAATATTTTTCAAATACCTAAACTATCCCCGTTAAACGTGTGCCTTTAAATTAAAAAGGCCTGAAAAGTTGAAGATTTGGTAGCTGATGGTCAATTGAGCACAGCACGCGGTCTCAAGGAGATGTCGTCGCCGCAGAAAAGTTACTTTCCAGAAGAACTTTGACTTTCCTTTATCTAACTTGTCACCTGAGTCAGCTCAATGTGAAGCCTTGGACTAACGATAACAAATGTAGGATTAGAAAATTTAATGAAGTTGATCGAGGCCATGAATCAATTATGGGACTACATCAGGGTTATAAATAGTTTTAAAATAATTAGGGTGATACCACTTGCAATATTCATCTAATATCCACTTTTGTCAACAACTAAGTACTTATCTAATTATATTAGAGTCTAATATAATGGCTCGTCCTTGCTTTAGGTAACCAGCTACCACTCTTCGCAGAAGCTTCACTTCTAAAATCTCATATATATGTATATAACTTGTCTTCCTACGATCGAGTTCAGCGATACTACAACCCTCAACGCCGGTCAACAGTCTTAATTGGTCAACTTGCTCTCTCATCTCCCTCACTCCATCCATCTCATCAGGCTACTCTTAGTTCCAGGTATATATGTAGCTAGCTTCATCACTTGTTATATGTTAACTTGCATATGAATTATTTTCCTGCTGTTTTGTACTAATAATTAACAATTTTTACATCTTTTATTCGTTCCAAATATCTGAGACTGGAAATTGATGAAGCTAAGAGAAGTTTGTTATCTCACCGTTACGGTGGTTCACGAACCAACCCGCTAGTGAGCAGTTTGGCGTTTGGTTTAGTAAAACTTGAGTATGATTTTGAACGAGCCAAACTTGAGACAGGGTATGTTCGACTCGATAGGCCCGCGAGCTAGCTAGAAGTCGAGCTCGATAGCCAACTTCAGTATATGACTCGATAGTAGACTCAATAATACAACATGTGTTTTGCCTCAAAAACCATATGCAATAAATTATATGAAATTTGTGATGATGCTAATAAAAATGCAAGTGACATATTATTTAGGTATAACTATTTTAATTGAGCAAAGTAGAAATTTATAAATTTTAAGATATTTAGCTTGACTCGTCGATATTTTTTAGTGTACAACCTTCAAAATGGACTCATTGGCAGTTATTAATGACCCAAAGTTCGAGTTGTGCTCAAATTTAGATCGTCAAAGGTAGTTAACGAGGCAGACTCGAATATGCTCGAACTTGTCTAAAACGTACAAGCAAAACTTGAGTACAGTGAAGTTTAGCTCGGCTTGGTTCGTAAACCATGTCTACTCCCGTGAGACAAACACATTTGTCTAATCATTCATACATAAATATTACTTTTTCACGTCGATTATCAATTATTCACACAATCACTCATTTATTCACGCCATGCATAAATGTTATATTTTTCCCTTACTAACCAATTAAAAAATTTCATGCTTTTTTATTAGGTAATATTATATTTGTGAGTAGTGAGATAAACTAACGAGACAAATGTGACACAAATGTGTAAGAAAGTAACTTTTTCTTTAATTTTATGTGTACAGGGTGCAGCTAGCCTATCTGCTAGAATTATACAGAAATGGAAGTCCGAACAAGTATGATCGGAATCATCATCACCGTGTTTACTTCGTTCCTCTTCATCCCAATATGCCATACGGCGCCGTTTTCCTTCAACCTCAACAACTTCACCAAATGCAGCAACAACTCCATCAAAGTCTTTGAAAGTGCAGCTTGCGGAAGTTCAGGGGTCCAACTCACCAGCGACGACTTCTATATATACGGTCAGGCCCATTACTCCAAACCAATGCGCCTATGGGACGCCTCCACGGGCAACCTTACCAATTTCAACACCAATTTCACCTTCTCAATGGACAACTACAACGGCAGCCATACCTGTGACGGCCTAGCCTTCTTCATCGCCTCATTCAATTACACCACTCCCGCTGCCAATGCATCAGATGGCCGTTTGGGCCTGGTAGACCGTAACCACATGTTGAATTCCACGGAGAATCCGTTCGTGGCGGTAGAGTTTGATACGTACTATAACTCCTACTGGGACACGTTGACTAATAACCACGTCGGAATTGATATCAACTCCGTAAAGTCCGTTGCCAACAAGAGGTGGCGGAATTATTCGAATGGGAGCATTATGTCTGCCAGCGTGTCTTACACGTCGAAAAACTTGTGCGTGGAGTTCACAGGAATCACGGAGTCAACAGAAGTTTCTCAGCAACAAGCCGAATTGGTGGACGTTCCTGGGGATACACTATGCTACGAATTGGATTTGAAAGAGTACCTGACGGAGTGGGCTGTGTTCGGGTTCTCCGCATCAACGGCGTTTAGGTACCAATCTCACACCATCAAAACGTGGTCATTTTACTCCGATTTAGACTCTGAGAGCGGTCCCGGCATTGTCAATTCGGAAGTTAACAAGAGCAATACCCAAACTGGAAAAAAAAGAGGCAAGAACACTAACAAAAGCTTAATTATTGGACTGCCGGTGGGGATTATCTCTGTTCTTGGAATACTTGTGGCCGGTTTTGTAATTTGGGCCCATTCCAATAAAAGATCAGGATCCGACCTACACTCTGATTCCGGACGTCGATCCCCAGAAGGTTTCCTCACCACTAGAAGGGATCGTTCGTCTATAGTGAGAGGGACCGGAACCAGATAGCACATTTTATAAACTTATGGACTACTTTTCAATTCCTTAAAAACTAGGCGTTATTCTTTAAGTTTGCTCCATTAGTTGTAATTGATGGTAATCGATTAATTGCAATCATGGTAAAGTGACTCAAGTCAATTGTCAATATGAGCGAGCTGTTCTAATGGTAAAACGTGTCTGATTATCCAGAAGTCTTTAATTTAAATTCAATATATCTTACAAAATAGACATCACTTTATTTCATGTCTTCTTCCTTAAAAATAACTAAAGTTAGCCATTTAACTTAGAGGTATTTTTGTCTTTACACATTTATCATTTACATTTTATCTTTCCAATTATTATCTTCCGCCTCTTTACCAGATTGTCACATCATCGCCAGCGATGAACTTTCAACGAAGCTATTGTGACTTTTCTGACGAACTTTTGGTGACTTTTCTGGCGGTCCCCTAGTGACTTTCGCGACAAAAAAATTTATAAAACCCGACCCTAAAAAACTTTGGTCAAACCACTGATTCAACCCATGCAATCTACTCAGGTTCTCACTAAACTCAACTTAACCAATATTTACTAAACATTAACAAGCCTTAAAGACAAGAGCATGAACTTTTATTAAACCTTTGAAATATAAAAGAAACTCAATAAGGAAAAAGGAGGTACAACTTCAAGTTCTTAAAACACATTAAAAGTTGATGCCATGTGAAATTGAAAACCCAACCAGCTCTTCTTATCTTCAGCTTTAGTACATGTGACTGAACACACATATAGATCCAGAAAGACAATAACCAAATGGGGTTAGTGCTAGTCATTAAGTGGCTAAGCAACATCCAAAGTGGAACTGAACCCAAACAAGGCAAAGGGAAACATTAGTGAAAATAACACAACTCCTCAAGTCTAAACTAGTAAAGTGACCATACTAGTGGTACTAGGTTACCTACCATTAACCACCCCTAACTATGTGGATAGCCTCATAGTGGATCAGACTATGAAACCACCCTAACCGTGTGAGCAACATTTGTAGGCATACACTACACGTCCTAAACCTTTCCTTTAACCACCCAGGGGATTGCGCAATTTGAAGGTGGGTAACCCAACACATACACATCACCAATATCTAATCTAGCTAAGCCTATCTTATACTGTTCTGAACAATGGATCGCACACCACTGTTCAATCCTCAAGAGTTTCATGCCAAACATCATTAAACCTTATGTACAGTAGATCGCACACTACTATACAGCCCCGAAGCCCTCACTCCATATCATCAAATCATCACATGGGAAATCCAATCATAGGATTCCCCAGCATCTAATTATAGTTCTACATTGGACTACGCATAATTTACATAAACCCTCACCTCAAGCCGTTCTTCTTGTAGGGGGTATGAACTGAGGATAGATCAACCATGAGTCCCAATCTCCAACCCTTCATAAGGCTCTGGCACTACCATCTTCCTTGAATCTCCTAATTCACTACTCCAGCTGGGAAAAGATCAACTCCAATCTCTTTCCTTGATTGATTGGATTGGGAAGGATCACCGTTTTTTGGGAGAATTCTTCCGGGAGAAGGAAATAAGGTTTTCATTCTGAAAAGAGGCAGTCATGCGTAATGTTTATATTGAACCCACCACGCCCGTGGTAACCATGTAACCACGCCCGTGGTGAGCTTGTAACCATGCCTGTGGTGACCATGTAACCACGCTCGTGGCCTAACATCAGCCATGATCGTGACATACCGACGATCACGCTCGTAACGATCTCATAATCATAGTCGTGACGAACATCCGACCACGTTCTTATGTTTACCAAAATCCAGACCGCAACCCCAAACCGGTCACCTACCTAAAATCGGGATGTAACAAAAATTATAACCAGTTATAAATCAATATAATTATTTATAATATAACTTTTAATAACAAGTGATGTTCAAGAACGCGTGCCTAAACGGTAAAATTCGTTAGGCGATAGGAAAATGCCTCGCCTAGGCATAGTAGATTGAATTAGGCGGATTTGTGAGCGAACATACACCACTTAAGTGCGAGAAAAATGTCGTTGAGGTGCTAGGAAAGGCCCGCTTAGGTGTTTAGGGATTAAAAGTTTTTTTATTTCAGATATACCGAACTCATTTTTAGACTTTTATTCTATCCTAAATCCTAATTCATCTCCTCTTCTAACCTAAATTAAGATGCCGCCTTTCTCCACCTTGATGAGGATGAAGTAGTGACTAACAAGAACCATAAGGATGATGATGACGAGTGATCAACTAGGCGCCTATAAGCTTATGAATCTATCTGAAGTTATGAAAATCATAATGATCACCTAAGGTTACGAATCTATCCTTGCCTGAAAATTTCAGCAGGCTTCAACATCGACTTCCTTCAGCATAATAAGTGTAGCCCCCACCCCTTAATGATTTTTTCAAAATAATTCCTGAGGGAGAAGGCAAAACCGAACCCTGGACCATCCAATAGTCAATCAGAACATTTTACCATCTCTATAAGATATGCTATTTATTATACATATTGAATCCTATTTTATTTACATCTAAGTCATGCTCAATGACAGCTAATGCATTTTCTTCCAAAACTAATTCTGAAATTGGATTTGAAGCGCTTATTGGCTATATTGAATCGAGAGAATTTAAAGAATTCCGTGAACTTCAAAGCTTCTGAAGTCGAAAACAACAATATTTGACGAACGAATTTTACCTCGCTATCCAATACCCACTAGATTGTTCTAATGGAATCGTATTTCTCTAAGGTCTTTGTAACGCTATTACTAGACCAAGTACCAGAGACTGATTGTTTGTTTGAATGTTGAAGTATCCAATGAGCAACTAAGAATTGAAATTAAAAGAAAGAAACTGCAAGTAATCGAGTTTCAAAGATAGGATGGAAGGTTGCTTGGACTCGAATCCACTAAATATAGCAATGCATGGATGAACGATATGCAATCTCAAATAATCATACTATAATGGCATTATGATCTCCTAAGATAGTCTTAGATCACTCTCACCACTCTACGGATCTATTCTGCTTGATCGTAGACTCCTCTCTCGAGCTAATCAGCATCCAAGCAGAATGCACTAAAGGTGTTCGATGAAATGCCACAACTACAACGTTGCAAAAAGCCTAGACGATCCGTTCCTCTCTCGAGCTAACGAAAAATCTAGAGTTTTTTCTAAGCAACCTATTGATCTATGTTCCTCTCGGACGTGCAAATTAATGACAGATATTCAATCAAGTTGATCAGACGACAAAGAATCTGAAATTAGGTTTAGCAAGAGCACACGATAATCTTGAATAACATCAATAACAATATAAGGGGTTAAGAAAACCATCATCCATAAAAACGCTCAGCTAAAGTTTCATCTAATGCAAACAACACAAAGAGTTAAGCTACTCATGGTTTTAGAAACTAAATCACAAGAGAAGAGAAGAAAATCGGAGAAGACGACATGTTTTTCGTTGAAATTCCAATCTTCGACTTGATGATTCACCATTTGCCAATCGTGGTTGATTCTTTCGATTCAATCATCTCTCTGGAACTCTAGCTCTCTCTCAGAGCTCTAAAATATGTTTATAATGAAGTCTAATGATGTCTATTGATGTCCCAAGGGTTTATATAGACTTCTAGGCCAAGTTGGAGAAGAAAATATCCCAAAAATCTCATCAGAAGCTAGCACACATCGTGTATTAGCAACACACGGCCATGTGTTATACTTCCTGACGTTTCTTGCTAACACACACCCGTGTGTTAAAATACACAGATTTTTCTCTCGACGTCAACATCAAAGTTGTAGGCAATCCAACGTCTCTGACCTTGCATCAATCGGACTTCCAAGCGATGCGTTATGCCCAAAATACTAAACTCCGACGTTTTGTTCCCAAGTCGAACGTACTGAGTTTTTCCAACCTCCTCACAATGTCTTGATTCATCCTGAGACGTCATATGATACCTGAAATGCACCAAAAATATACAAATCCACGCAACACTTCCCAAGGGGCCAAGGGGGACCAAAATGCACCAAACGTCATGAATTCGTACATGTTAAAGCATTCAAACGTCCAAAATTGTCAATTAAAAAAGGAAGAAATGTGCTAATAATCGAGCACATCAAATTCCCTAGACTTAAACGGTAGCTTGTACTCAAGCAAATCTACTAATCATACTCGGTAAAAAAACTCAAAATATGGTTATAAAAAAACATTGCATAGGACTTCAACTCTACCATGGTATCAAGGAATGCAAGTCAATCAACAAACCGCACAATTAGGTATATAATCGAATCTCTTAAACTAGTAGAAGACACACTCATGCATATGATACAAGTGACTTGACATCTAACCACCAGAGTGTATTCATATCCCCTCAAAGACTTATATCTTCGAATTGTCAAAGGAAGAAACAGACTAACGACTCGTCCTGATTGGGATTTCTCTTCCGTCCTCAGGGAGGAGGTGCTTCAATTTTTAATAGCACTCTAGTAACGCTAGTGCCTCCCACTTATTTTGAGTTTCTCACTTGACTATTTAGCAATATATACTACTCTAAACAAAGCTCGAATGTTGAAACTTTATTTCTTTTCTTTCTTGGATTTTCCTTCTTTATGGATTTTTTTAGATAGCAGCTTTTTCCAAATGGGGGAAATAAACATAACCTTAGCCGGACTTGGAAGTAACCAGTCTCCAGCTCATACCACAAACTCAAAAAGGTTAGGAAGAGGGCGGACCTTTAGGGTCGCCCTACATGTTTCAGTTGTAATAAAACCACAATGACATTTTCTATTTTAGCAACCTCATTCGGACTCCTCCCGCCTGTTTTATCTTCATAAAAACATATACAAATTCGTTGGGGTGAATACAATATACAGTCTACTGCAATATAGAACAAAACAGTAGAAGGTGGCAATCTATATGTATCATATAAAGGAGTCTCTAGTATACTAGTTTCATGTAAATGGTAGGTGGTTCGAAATTGAGATCTTAACATCCAAGACATCCACAAATAAAGCGAGAACACTAAATATGCATTCACTAACATTCATAAACTAAGTTCGAGAGGGAGTTTCGAAAAGCAAAATCATGTTGCAATTTAAGCACAAACGAGGACACTAGATGGTGAATCACAAACCCGACAAGTAAAAAAATTCCCCCGCACTTAAACAAGACATTGTCCTTAATGGACCACATAATTAAAGTAGGGGAGGAATAAAAGAACCGGTTACTAACTTGGAGATCGTGAGAATGAGCATTGTAGAGTCTGGAGGAGGATCAAAATTCCTGTCAGTCGGCGCATGAGATTAAGACATCACCTGGATATGATTAGAGTTCTACAGCCACTGAGAAACAAAAAAAAGAGAGAGAGGATAGGCTAATTCCAATCTGTTACATCTAACCACGAGAAATAAAAGAAAAGAAAAAAGACTCACAATAGTTCAACCACATGACATAAGAAAAAAATAAAATAAAATAAAATAAAAGACTCAAAACTCAGGTTGCCTCCCGAGAAGCGCTCTTTCTTTTATGTCTTTGAGGTAGACGATACCTAGATTACGCTGAATAACTTAGAACCTCCTTGAACTCCATTCGTTTCTTCAAGGATTGGAGTTTAATGCCAAGTAGCACCCTCAGAGATTGATGGAGAAGCCAGTAAAGTAGTTGTGAGCTCCAGTTCATGCCTTGAAGTGACGGTCTCTTCTTGGTCGACACTGCTTAAGGAGGGGAGAAGTAGTATGGTGTATCGACACCGGTATATCCTCAACTATCCCCGAGTCGATGGTGTAGCTTAAGAAGTCCTCTGGACAGGCAGGTATGATCTCGAGATAGTGTCAACTCTAATCATGTGTGTGAAGCACTCATTATCAGTTTCCTGACATAAGTATTTCATAATCAAACAAGAATCAAGAAGGGTATCGGTTTCTCTTGATGGGACCACAATTAGAGAGGAGCGCCAAATGGTTGAATGCTCAACGACAGTTGCAATGTCATTATGAAGAGGCTCTACATCTTCCCGCATCTCTTCCACAAACTCCTCTTCAAATTTTTCTAACTCCCTAGAATGGAAAATTGGGTTATCTTCAAGTTAAGGCACTTCCTGCCTTTCAAACTCTTCTAACTTGTCATCCTGGACTAGTACATTGTCTTCAAAGAAAGGTAACTCCTCCACCACTTCATCTACTTCTTCAGCTGATACATCCAAATCATATTTACCTTCATAATCGATCTCTTCTTGTGATTGAGGATGAGAATGTTGTTCTTTAAGGTGTGCCAATAGCTTATCTGTCATTTTTTAGAATTCCCTTTATCGCAGCTCAGACAGCCTAATTGCTTCACTACTCTTGGCTATGAATTCACAATTTTGGGCAAGATATTTCTATATTTGTATATTTATCGAATTTACAACCGTTTCAAATCAAGAAGTCTTTTGTTCACCATTATATTTATAATTATATAGCTATTTATTACTTTATCTACGGGTATGCAATATCATATCAATTCCGATTTAAAATTCCACAGCATCACACGACCATCTAAACTGGTTCATAAGTAAAGACAGATACCACTTGTGGAATAAACATCTAATATGTAGATATAGAAATTAGTCTAATATATATTATCTAATATAGATAATTAAAGACCGACACCACAACTAATTACTTATCTAATTAATTAGTCTAATATATATTAATACGATGGCTCCCTAGCTAGCTAGCTTCAAGTAACCAGCTTGCTAGCAAGAAGCTTCAGTTTCAAAATATCATATATATGTATGTACCTTCTCTTTCCTTTCCTTTCCACCCGAACAGAAGAAAAGCAATCGTGTCTTTCCTTCTACTCTCTACACCGGCCGGCCATAAATGTTCTTCGCTCTTCAGCTAACAACGTACGTACCAGTTCAGGGATACTACCATAATCCTCAACGCCGGTCAACAGTAATCTTGGTCAACAGGGAACTCTTAACTCCAGGTATTCTACTACTGTTACCAGTTTGATTTTCTCACAGCAAGTAGCTTAATTCATCACCTGTTATTTCGGAAGTTGGTGGTGGTGGTGGGAAGTACGTACCAATGCTCGTACCAGTGATCAGTTGGTTGGGTGATGAACCACACAACCAAACTGATAACTGATGGCTTGTTATTAATTGTTAACATTTATATAATTCGTTTCCGGTCGGTTTCCTATTAACAATTTTTACCATCTTTCGTGGAAATTGAACAAAAGTAGTAGCTAGCTCTAATACTGTGGAATTATATATCTTTTTGGTGTTGGGCTGGGGTCAACTTGCCTTTGGGAATTGCGAGTGTAGTTGGATCTGGGCACTCTTTTCATCCATAATAAAATATACTATTAATATCTAAAATTTTACATTAATTTATAACTATATTTTTTACTGTATAAGCTTAATATTCAATTTAAAATAAGACTCATTAGAAAGATTTTAATGAGCAAAATCATATTTAGTTTAAGTTTAGCTCATCAAAATTAATTAACGAATCATATTTAAATAAATTTAAGCTTGACATGAGTTAAAATTTTATGATTCGAACTCGCTTAAAATATGACGAGTCAAATTTAAGCATAATATTGTACAGTGTAGATCTAACTAATTAAGATGCGGTATATCCAATTTAGTAAGAAACGGTCAACTTTAGTCCAGACTGTTGTTATTAACTAGTACTTGATCCGTTATGTCCAGCATGTGAAGTTATACCATTTTCAAAAACAGCAATATCTCAACACTTGTCTTAATTATTTATAATTAAAAGTGCACAACTTGAGTGTTTATGCAGAGCATAGCATCACTAGCTAATTGAGTAAATGCACGACATATTGTTTATGTTTATGACCAAGACTATCATATATTTAATCGAGCTCATCTGAGTTTAGTTAATTGGTGACCGTACGTTATTATTTCATTTATATATTACAGGCTGCAGCTATAAGTAATGGAAGTGGGAACAAGCATGATCAGAATCATCACCGTGTTAATTACTTGGTCCCTCTTCATCCCAACATGTCATATGGCGCCGTTGTCCTTCAGCTACACCAACTTCGACGAATGCAGCAACAACTCCATCAAAGTCTTCGAATCTGCAGCTTGCGGAGCTTCAGGGGTCCAACCACCAGCGACGACTTCTACATATACGGGCAGGCACGATACTCCAAACCAATGCGCTTATGGGACGCCTCCACGGGCAACCTTACCAGTTTCAACACCAATTTCACCTTCTCAATGGACAACTACAACGGCAGCCATATCTGTGACGGCCTAGCCTTCTTCATCGCCTCATTCAATTACACCACTCCGGCCGCCAATGCATCAGATGGCCGTTTGGGCCTAGTAGACAGTAACCACGAGTTGAATTCAACGGGGAATCCGTTCGTGGCGGTGGAGTTCGACACCTACTACAACTCCAAATGGGACACGTTCAGTGATAACCACGTCGGAATTGATGTCAATTCGGTAAAGTCTGTTGCCAGCAAGAGGTGGCGGAGTTACGCGAACGGGACCACTATGTCGGCCAGCGTGTCTTACAAAGCCAAGAACCTCTGTGTGGAGTTCACGGGACTGACGGAGTCAGACCGTAGTTGGCAAAAAACAAACTGAGCTTGTCGACGTTTCCGGGGATACACTATGTTACGAAATTGATTGGAAGGATTAATTGACCGAGTGGGCAGTGTTTGGCTTCTCTGCTTTAACGGCGTTTAGGTACCAATCTCACACGCTCAAGAAGTGGTCGTTTTACTCCGATTCAGACTCTGAGGGTGATCCCAGCATAGTCAAGACCCAAACTCGAAAACGAGAAGGCAAGAAAACTAACATGAGCTTAATTATCGGATTGTTAGTAATTGGTGTTCTTGCAATACTAATATTGGCCGGTTTGGTAATTTGGGCTCGCTCCAGTAAAAAGCCAGTACCTGACCTACGCTCCGATTCCGGATGTCGCTCCCCAGACGGTTTCCTCTCCGCCAGAAAAGATCATTCATCTGCGGTGAAAGGGACTAAATAGCTGTTTTTTACTAACTTTCATCTTCCCTAAAACCGGGTATAATTTTTTAAGTGCTTTTCCGTAAATGGAGTGGTTTTAGTACTAGAGTTATGAACGGAGGATCTATAAGTATTGAGTTCCAATCTAGTATACTCCACAAACAAACACTTAATGTGATTTTTGTTACTTTCTTCTATTTTGTTCTGACTACTTACTATCTTTTTTAGATGTGTTTCATATGTATTTCAGCCGGCGGACCCTGCGATTGTAATTTTGGCTGCAATTCGATATCGTCTAGCCTTTCGATTTGTAATTTACGTAGCTTAGGGTTTGTGGAAAGTATGTACATCTCATAATGGGGGTTTTGAATGAAACTTAACAGTTGTTGTGTTCCTCTTTGTTGTTATGCCATCTTCACTACGGTTGTTGTGACAAGCGATTAATATCGTCGTACATCCTGCAACAATTGTCATTGTACATCCGGCAACGCTGCAGACTGCCGGACTGCACCATTCGGTTCTTTTTCGGTCTATTAGACCTTCAATCAATCTCAAGTTGATCCCAAGTTTTGCAGGGACCTGATCATAGACCAGAAAGAAATCGCAACAGAATATAAAAATTGTAACAGAAATTCCTGATCATAGACTAGTACAGCATTTATTCTTTTCGCCATTCCTTTCTAAAAGTGTTTTTTCCTCACTTCACAAGTGTAGCTATACCTCCTAACAAACAAGAGCAAACTAAACACTGAATAAAATACAGACAAAACTTCAATGCAAAACAGCTAGTAATTCGGCTAAACAAGCGAGTCTCCGCTTTCTGAATACGCTTATTTAAGATTTTCTACTTTGATGAATCTTAACTATCATCATGCATCCTCTTCTTCATATTTACACCAAACAACGTAACTCCTTTCCCTACGTATTGACTCTCATCTGCAACAACACATACAGCAATTAGAATCAGTAAATACACTTTTCACTCTACTCATCACAGCTACGGGGAATGGAAACAACATTGCTTTATTACCGTCTTTGCATTGTTCCTCCCCTTGGTGGTCTTCATAACTGCTTCTGCATATGCCACTGCAGCTTCGGCGTCTGCTTCCGCAGCCTCTGCATCCCTTGCAGCCTCATCTGCTTCTGCTATAGCAGCATCTGCCTCCGCAACTGCTCTGGCAGCCACAGCTTCCGCCGCTTGTGCACTCAGTCTTCTCATCTTGGATACTTCCACATCAACTTGTGCTTTTGTAGGCATTTTCAAATCCTCCCGCACAGCTGTTTCAAACGCCCTCGGTCTTCCATCCTGCAGTAAAATGCAAGCACTCCTCTTCCTGTTTGCAAATGGCGTAGCTGCTATTCTGTATTTCCGTTTCACCTACGTAAGTGAATGAACATGGATTGGCTTTAATCATCCATATCCATAAAAGGCACTTGAGAATATGCAAACAGAAGGAATTGCTTCTGACTCAATAATATGAACCAGAACCACTACTTGGTAGCTAACAAGTGCTAAGCAAGAATGAATTATACATGCATCAAAATCCACAAACCAACACTTGAGAATATACTAAAATAGTTGGTCCTGCAATGAGGAATTATACACACGTATGTACATCCTAACTAAAAGAAAGAGCTAGTAGTTACCTTGATTAGTTTACCACATGAAGTCAGATGCTTAAGTTTTTCTGACAATAACCTCTTGAAATCTTGAGGTGGCCAATATTGTTCCTGCAGATATTAACCAGGACTATCAGATAGGAAGCAAAAATTTACATGCCTAATCACATTCACAATAACGTAATTGCATGTCCACCTATGAAGACTCAAATTTAACCCCTGACAGGAAATAGATCAAATCCAACTAATCATTCAAGACAGCAGCTCCAGCATATGTCTTTTGCAACCAAGAGATTACCTCTATGTACGAAGCAATTGCAGTCTTATTCGAACCATCAGGCTCCATCAACGTGGTAATAGCCTCCATTATAAGATTATCCAGCCTATTAACAATTAAAACAATTCTGCTCAGTAAACTTTGGAAAATTGTCTTAATAAATAACTAAAAAATCTAAGAACGTGGAACCACATTGCCAAAGCATGCAACAAATTCAAGAACGTCCATGAAAGCTTAAGATGTTCCAGAGACATAGTTAAAGTAAAAAGATAAGAATCAGTTGTTAAGTTTTTCTTTTCCATTTTGTCAAGTAACTACTAGTACAGCAAACTAATTTTGTAAGGATTCCTATCTTCTCCATTGATCCTGGCCCTCACGGTGAACTGACAACGTAAATTCCAGAGGAACCTTCGGCAAGCCTAATGCCCTGATTTAGATGCTCTAATGTTTCATTTTGGCAGAGCATTCTTATTTTGCAAGGGAGCTGACGACCCATATATTAGACCAGCTAATCCTTTATTTTTGACCAATCCTGAGCAGCTGATCTCCAACTTACATCATTCCTACCAGTGATGTCTTGACTTCCTCCAAGAATGCCAAACGGGCTAATTTTGGAGATCTCTTAGATTCAGGGGAGCATATTTTGAAGAAGCTGCATTTCAAGATTACAAACCATATCTGATTCCATTCCACACCGCCCTCACTAAACTTTGATGAGCTCGAGTGGGACTCAGTTGTCACATATTGCAAGGCACTTCTCTGTACAGTGACTTCCAACCGAGATCACCAATAATCAGAGCAAGAACATGAACCGTGCCTGAAGCAGTGGAATCTGTTGCGATCTCTGACAACAATTTCCCGCTGGTATACATCTGAAGCAATCTTTATTGCAGAATGGCAATCATGACAAATGCGCAAGTTCTTAAATATATATAAGGGTGTACCAGGCCTTGTGCTTATGAGCCCAAAACAGAATGCAAGCTTCTCACTGTGCAATAAAAGTGCTTGCTCCTTCTCCTCTATGTTATTACTGCCATCGCTACCTGAGAAAACCTGTGAGGCGGTATGTGGGACATAACCAGCAAGCCTCAACCTAATTACCATACCATCCAGGGTATGGTAGATCTCTGAAGTTCTAGCGTGTGACTTATCACCAGCAGTAAACTGATGAATATGCCCCCCTACATGAATAGAGCTGATTCCAGGGATCTTCCTAATCCCCCTAGAAGCAAGGCCATCCCGTAAAGAATTAGCTTGTTTCAGCCTTCCTGATAAAGCATAGATATTGGATAGTAATATATGGTACTCAGTGTTATGTGGATCCATCTCAGCCAGATCTTGTAGAATCTTCTCACCAAGCTTCAACTTCCCATGAGTGTTGCAAGAACCCAGAAGAGATCCTAGGACAACCTCATTTGGTGGCATCGGCATATTCCCTATTAAAAGTTCAGCTTCCTCTAAATGACCAGCTCGTCCAAGCAAATCAACCATACAAGCATAGTGATCTATTTTTGGTATTATTCCATACTCTGATTGAAGATTAAGAAAATACTTCCGACCTTGATCCACCAAACCAGCATGACTACAGGCACTAAGCACAGCAATAAAGGTCAAATCATCAGGTGAAACTTCTTTGAACATCTTATTGAACAACTCCAACACGGTGTTTCCCTTCCCATGCATGGCTAAACCACCAAGCATCGCATTCCATGTCACTACATTCCTCCTAGGTAAATTATCAAACACTTTTATTGCCATTTTTATTCGACCACATTTAGCATACATGTCCACCAAAGCTGTCCCAACCATGAAATTTAAATCCCCTTCCTTCAAAGCAAAAACATGAACCCACCTCCCAATTGCTACATCACCGGATTGTGCGGAAGCTGATAAAATAGAACATAGGGAAACATAATTCAACCTAAAGCTTGACAAAAAAACCATTTCATTCAAAAGCTTATACCCTTGCTTGATAAACCCACTCTCAACACAACCTGCAATCATTATAGTCCATCCAACTTCATTCCTCTCAGGCATTGCATCAAACAACTCCATCCCCTTTTGTACCCCTTCCCACTTTATCACCCCTTCCAACAGTATACTCCACGACACCACATTAGGTTCATTCATTTCACAAAAAATTCTCCTTGCGTCCACAAGTAATCCACATTTCACATGCATATTCATCATCGCATTACAAGTCTTAACACTGTGCCTGAAACCCATCTTCACCATACATCCATGCAATTGAGTTCCCATCTTGAAATCTCCCACCCGAGCACACAAACCAAGCATGCAAAGCAGCACAACATCATCAACAATAACATTCTTTCTCCGCATTTCACCGAACAATGAATAGCTTTCAAAAGGATTTTTTTCGTTTTGTGAAAGACAACTCAAGAGAGAAGTCCAATCTGCAGTGTCTTTGTGAGAGTGCGGAATTTGATTGAACAAACGGCGGGCATAATTGAGAACTCCACAAGACGAGTACAAGTGAAGAAGGGCGTTCATAAGGAATGAATTTGAGGACCCACGTAGGCCGGAAGTAAGGATTACTGCATGAAGCTGCTTCCCAGCAGAGAGAGACGATTGGCGTGCACATGACCGAAGAAGAGAGCGCAGATGGCTTGGGGGAAAGAGCTGACTGACGCATTTCATAGGAGGAGATCTACCAAACATGGAACCTCTGTAGAGTGCAGAACTGTGCCAATAGCTCGACCAAAAGCAGCATATCCCATAATCATTAAGTTTATTTCATTATGGCAAGTAAAAATTGAATTAATGTCTACTGTTTATCCAAAAAATAATACTTTCATCATGTCTGTTGGTCATTTGTTTTTTATAGTTGAATTCTGCATTCTTGACATTCTGAAATGTATCCTAAAATTTGCAAAGGATATGCATATGCAATGCGTTAAAGACTGAGACCAAGTACAAAACTTCCTTACCGTATGGCAGATCTTATAGGAGCAGGGATTTGCATCAAAGGGACAGCAGCTTCAGGAGGCCTGATATCCACAACATCTTCATCACTTTTAACATTATTACCAGTGGTCACAGGACTCTCTTCCTGTTTTAGTACATTGTGAACCCTTTTAGTGACCAACTTAGACTTCTCCCTAGAGGTCCATCCATGAGCCATAACACTCATATTTCTCCATTTGTCCTGTTTCACATCAAGAAGCAACTTTAATGAAATACGAAACCCCTGGTCTGCATTTTAGAGGTCAGCAAAAGCATTTGGTTGTCATCTGTAAGAAACCCACATATTAGCCACTCAGGTCATTAAAAGCTAACAAGAAATAAATGCTAACCTTGAGATCCACATTCGATCGTAAGTATAAGATACCACTATATTCAGGATCCTTAAGTATTGTTCGCCATTTCCCAGCACCATGCTTAATCACTCCTGCTTTAAGTGCTGCTTCTTCATCTGCTGTCCACTTCTGTTTGGGCGCACCCATAAAGTGTTACTGCTAAGAAATTCAAGTGGATCAACCTTGCAGGCACCAAATAAAAGTAATAGACCTTTGAAACATGTGAAACGAGAAACAATAACAAAGACGACAAACTTATTGTCGACAAAGAAAAAGCATATACCACTCGCAAACACTTTGTCAAAGGAAGTGAGAAGTGTAAATGCTAACCGAAAACAATAATTCTCAGGTAGGAAAACCAAATTCGTCAACAGAATCCCCCCCAGGCAGAGATCACAAATTATCAATGTTTAAGGAAACAAGAATTGCTGAGGTGGGCAAATCAATGAGAAACCCCAGTTTCAGAAATTCAATGACAAAGAAAAACCAGCAGAGCAAAATGGAGAATTACCGTCCAAGAGCTGCGAAATTCACCACAAGTCTGAAGGGCTAACCAGATACAAGAGATCCAGAGCGTTGTGGCTACCTGCACAAGCCTAGGGACGATTTTGGCCGGCTTCTAGGTGTTGATGCGGATGAGCACGAGAAACTGGTGGTCATAGAAGTCGGAAACCCTAATGTTTTTTTGTGATTGGCAGGTTTGTTTGTTGTATAAAACTCGGAAACCCTAACCCTAATTTTGCCCCAATAAGTATATGACCTCAAATCGTCAACGTGTTGAAATTCATAACGATGGACCGGGTCGGGTAACAGCAAAATCGGATTTTGGGCCGCGGGTTCTTGTTATGTTCGAATCCTTATACTTTTATACAGAAGTTGGTATTTAAGATATTTCTGTATTTCAAATATATCAATATTACAAAATTATGATATTTAATACTCTTCGAAAAAAAGAGTGTTGAATATAGTCCAATATCATTTTTACTGGTCAAATTTGCCCTTATAATTGACAGAAATTACACGTCAATTTGGTTCACATTATTGGCCCACTTGTCATCCTCTCTCTTCATTTTTGTCAATCTCCTTTCCTCTATCTTCTCTTTGGGTGGCGGATCCGCATCCCTCTTTTTCAGTATGGCTTCAGTTCGGATGCTAAATTCGTCCGTCAGGGCGAACAGTTTTTGCCCGCACAATCCAACAGTTGGGATTGAGCATCCTCTCTCTCCTCCAATCCAACGACTATGAATTTCCAGTTTTTCTTGCAAGTCAGGCCTCACTATTAATTAGTTAAATCTTCAGTCAAATCATCATCATTCCCATATTTTGTATTTATTTAATGTTTTCAACGTTCGGGTTTGAGTTTTAGTTTTTGATTTGATTACGGTTTAAGTTTTAGGGTCTAGAGTATTAGGTTTTCAATTTGAATTTTAATTTTTGAGTTTCGATGTTGGATTCGAGAAGGGTTTATGGTTCAGGGTCTAAATTATTAAAAGTGGGGCCTAGTCTGCAAAACGCTATAAATCCATAGCCGTTGGATTTAAGGAGATAGAGGACGCTCAATCCCAACAATTGGATTGAGCGGACAAAAACTATCTACCCTGGCGGACGAATTAGGCATCCAGATTTCATTTTGCCTCTTTTCTCCAGAATTTTCTGAGGTTGGACACTGTCTTGTTGTCCTAACCGTTAGGATATTTTTTACCATTAATTTTTTTTGCTGTTTATTTATGGTTAGGATTACTATCTATTTGCAATTTTAATTCTTTCAAGTTACTAACTAAATCTGATTTCTTTCTCAATTAAGACCCAATTTAATCATTTTTCTAAATCATTTGAATTTATTAACCTCACGTAATTACTCGTATTTACGATAGTTATTATTCCATTTTTATTTATTTTTCTTTAATCGATAACCGCATAATGTTCAATTGTTTTATTAATTTAGGTTCATTTTGTTCCCTTTTTTTGTTTAGAACTAATTATGTTTGTACTTATGATTGGCAACAAACAACAAAATAGAAAGGCAATGTTTGTGAATCACAGAAACTAGTTACCATCAACTAGTTCCTGAATTACAACTTGGAACAACAACTATCAATGTCAACCACCTAATCTAATATGTAAAAAAAGCTTACAAACAAATCTGTTACGGAAGGAACTACTAAGACCAAAACACACTTTTTGGAAATCAACATGTACAATCTAACCCAAATTAAAATCAGGTCCATAATGCACTTTCTAGTTAAAAAAGGTACAACATAAACGAGACAGTAATTACATAAGGAATCTGGAAAAGAGCTAAAAACAATATAATTGACTATGATCTATTCGCCGGAGGTGGTAGTTTTCTAGAACGACTGCGTGTCACTCCAGGTGGAGTGACGGGTCATGGAGGCATAATCGACGGTAGCTTCTGACCTAGATCAACTGAATCAAATCAGAAACAAAGTAAAGAGATAAGATCGAATGAAATAAGAAAGCAATTAACGGAATAGTTCCGGCGACTAACTTATTTCTTTCTTTGATGCAATGGATGCCTCATCGCCCGAATAACAGTGAAGTTATTCCGACAACACAAGTGTCATTTGTGTCCGAAGGTCCCTCTCGTTACGCCTCTACTTGAATTCGTCAACACGGTTTAGACTAAAATAATTGGTTATGGATTCTAATTACTCTAACGATTAAATTAAACTAAGAGATTAAGAGTTGATTCAAATGGAGAAAACGAGTTCTTGGAAGAGAAGTGTCATTAAACTCAACCACCAAAATGCATTCAAAACGAGCGAATGTGGACTTGAATTGAATAAAATGAATCCTCATATTACTCGTACGAATACGCGGCACGATCATGCACGCGGATTACCACTACTAGCTTCCCAACTAAGGCAGAAATCCCCTTAATCAGGCTAGCTAGTAACGAACACCTATAAGTTCTACAAAGTGATAGGGTGTTCTACCCGAATTAAGAGAAATCACGAGTAATTGGAAATAGCGTTAACGTGGTCCATCAACGCCTAAGCTACTGATAACTACACCCAACTTGATCCATTGGGTGCAAACCAGAGCGCCGCCAATTACAAGATGGCTTTCACTTAAAACCGGGAGAAGCACAAAAGGAAGAATTAGGTTATCGGTTTACCCCACCAATAACCTATTTCTATCCTCGATTGTCAATTTAATAAATTCCTAAGTCTTTCACGAGCAAAGGATTTCATGAATTTGACCTAATTCTAGCCATAACAAGAATTATGTTGAACACCCAAACAATCAAGGCAAACTTTTATTGCAATGCAAACATCCACAAACGTCGATCTCACACATTCAAGACAGGTTTCATAGCTTAATTCCTACATCTCAACCAAGAATCCCTAAGGATTTAGCTACTCGTCATTCTAGAAGAAAGAAATTGAAAAGAAAACCTAACCATCATCTTACAAAGAAATATCGGCTTGTTCTTCATCCAATTGATGCTTTTGGCCTTCTATCTTCAATCCTAGCTTCAATCCTTGAGGTGGACTCCTTTGGATCTTCAATTGACTTGATCGCCCGAATAACTGTGAAATTATTCCGACAACACAAGTGTCGTTTGTGTCCGAAGGTCCCTCTCGTTATGCCTCTACCTGAATTCGTCAACACGGTTTAGACTAAAATAATTGGTTTTGGATTCTAATTATTCTCAAGATTAAATAAACTAGGAGATTAAGAGTTGATTCAAATGGAGAAAACGAGTTCTTGGTAGAGAAGAGTCATTAAGCTCAACCGCATAAATGCATTCAAAACGAGCGAATGTGGACTTGAATTGAATAAAACGAATCCTCATATCACTCGTATGAATCCGCGGCACGATCATGCACGCAGATTACCACTACTAGCTTCCCAACTAAGGCAGAAATACCCTTAATCAGGCTAGGTAGTAACGAACACCTAGAAGTTCTACAAAGTGATAGGGTGTTCTACCTGAATTAAGAGAAATCACGAGTAATTGGAAATAGCGTTAACGTGGTCCATCAACGCCTAAGCTATCGATAAGTACACCCAACTTGATCCATTGGGTGCAAACCAGAGCGCCGCCAATTACAAGATGGCTTTCACTTAAAACCGGGAGAAGCACAAAAGGAAGAATTAGGTTATCGGTTTACCCCACCAATAACCTATTTCTATCCTCGATTGTCAATTTAATAAATTCCTAAGTCTTTCACGAGCAAAGGATTTCATGAATTTGACCTAATTCTAGCCATAACAAGAATTATGTTGAACACCCAAACAATCAAGGCAAACTTTTATTGCAATGCAAACATCCACAAACGTCGATCTCACACATTCAAGACAGGTTTCATAGCTTAATTCCTACATCTCAACAAAGAATCCCTAAGGATTTAGCTACTCGTCATTCTAGAAGAAAGAAATTGAAAAGAAAACCTAACCATCATCTTACAAAGAAATATCGGCTTGTTCTTCATCCAATTGATGCTTTTGGCCTTCTATCTTCAATCCTAGTTTCAATCCTTGAGGTGGACTCCTTTGGATCTTCAATTGACTTGATCGCCCGAATAAGCGTGAAATTATTCCGACAACACAAGTGTCGTTTGTGTCCGAAGGTCCCTCTCGTTATGCCTCTACTCGAATTCGTCAACACGGTTTAGACTAAAATAATTGGTTTTGGATTCTAATTATTCTCACGATTAAATAAACTAGGAGATTAAGAGTTGATTCAAATGGAGAAAACGAGTTCTTGGTAGAGAAGAGTCATTAAGCTCAACCGCATAAATGCATTCAAAACGAGCGAATGTGGACTTGAATTGAATAAAACGAATCCTCATATCACTCGTACGAAAACGCGGCACGATCATGCACGCGGATTACCACTACTAGCTTCCCAACTAAGGCAGAAATCCCCTTAATCAGGCTAGCTAGTAACGAACACCTATAAGTTCTACAAAGTGATAGGGTGTTCTACCTGAATTAAGGGAAATCACGAGTAATTGGAAATAGCGTTAACTTGGTCCATCAACGCCTAAGCCACTGATAACTACACCCAACTTGATCCATTGGGTGCAAACCAGAGCGCCGCCAATTACAAGATGGCTTTCACTTAAAACCGGGAGAAGCACAAAAGGAAGAATTAGGTTATCGGTTTACCCCACCAATAACCTATTTCTATCCTCGATTGTCAATTTAATAAATTCCTAAGTCTTTCACGAGCAAAGGATTTCATGAATTTGACCTAATTCTAGCCATAACAAGAATTATGTTGAACACCCAAACAATCAAGGCAAACTTTTATTGCAATGCAAACAGCCACAAACGTCGATCTCACACATTCAAGACAGGTTTCATAGCTTAATTCCTACATCTCAACCAAGAATCCCTAAGGATTTAGCTACTCGTCATTCTAGAAGAAAGAAATTGAAAAGAAAACCTAACCATCATCTTACGAAGAAATATCGGCTTGTTCTTCATCCAATTGATGCTTTTGGCCTTCTATCTTCAATCCTAGCTTCAATCCTTGAGGTGGACTCCTTTGGATCTTCAATTGACTTGATCGCCCGAATAACTGTGAAATTATTCCGACAACACAAGTGTCGTTTGTGTCCGAAGGTCCCTCTCGTTATGCCTCTACCTGAATTCGTCAACACGGTTTAGACTAAAATAATTGGTTTTGGATTCTAATTATTCTCACGATTAAATAAACTAGGAGATTAAGAGTTGATTCAAATGGAGAAAACGAGTTCTTGGTAGAGAAGAGTCATTAAGCTCAACCGCATAAATGCATTCAAAACGAGCGAATGTGGACTTGAATTGAATAAAACGAATCCTCATATCACTCGTATGAATCCGCGGCACGATCATGCACGCAGATTACCACTACTAGCTTCCCAACTAAGGCAAAAATACCCTTAATCAGGCTAGGTAGTAACGAACACCTAGAAGTTCTACAAAGTGATAGGGTGTTCTACCTGAATTAAGAGAAATCACGAGTAATTGGAAATAGCGTTAACGTGGTCCATCAACGCCTAAGCTACTAATAAGTAAACCCAACTTGATCCATTGGGTGCAAACCAGAGCGCCGCCAATTACAAGATGACTTTCACTTAAAACCGGGAGAAGCACAAAAGGAAGAATTAGGTTATCGGTTTACCCCACCAATAACCTATTTCTATCCTCGATTGTCAATTTAATAAATTCCTAAGTCTTTCACGAGCAAAGGATTTCATGAATTTGACCTAATTCTAGCCATAACAAGAATTATGTTGAACACCCAAACAATCAAGGCAAACTTTTATTGCAATGCAAACATCCACAAACGTCGATCTCACACATTCAAGACAGGTTTCATAGCTTAATTCCTACATCTCAACCAAGAATCCCTAAGGATTTAGCTACTCGTCATTCTAGAAGAAAGAAACTGAAAAGAAAACCTAACCATCATCTTACAAAGAAATATCGGCTTGTTCTTCATCCAATTGATGCTTTTGGCCTTCTATCTTCAATCCTAGCTTCAATCCTTGAGGTGGACTCCTTTGGATCTTCAATTGACTTGATCGCCCGAATAACCGTGAAATTATTCGACAACACAAGTGTCGTTTGTGTCCGAAGGTCCCTCTCGTTATGCCTCTACCTGAATTCGTCAACACGGTTTAGACTAAAATAATTGGTTTTGGATTCTAATTATTCTCACGATTAAATAAACTAGGAGATTAAGAGTTGATTCAAATGGAGAAAACGAGTTCTTGGTAGAGAAGAGTCATTAAGCTCAACCGCATAAATGCATTCAAAACGAGCGAATGTGGACTTGAATTGAATAAAACGAATCCTCATATCACTCATATGAATCCGCGGCACGATCATGCACGCAGATTACCACTACTAGCTTCCCAACTATGGCAGAAATACGCTTAATCGAGCTAGCTAGTAACTAACACCTAGAAGTTCTACAAAGTGATAGGGTGTTCTACCTGAATTAAGAGAAATCACGAGTAATTGGAAATAGCGTTAACGTGGTCCATCAACGCCTAAGCTACTGATAAGTACACCCAACTTGATCCATTGGGTGCAAACCAGAGCGCCGCCAATTACAAGATGGATTTCACTTAAAACCGGGAGAAGCACAAAACGAAGAATTAGGTTATCGGTTTACCTCACCAATAAACTATTTCTATCCTCGATTGTCAATTTAATAAATTCCTAAGTCTTTCACGAGCAAAGGATTTCATGAATTTGACCTAATTCTAGCCATAACAAGAATTAGGTTGAACACCCAAACAATCAAGGCAAACTTTCATTGCATTTCAAACATCCACAAACGTCGATCTTACACATTCAAGATAGGTTTCATAGCTTAATTCCTACATCTCAACCAAGAATCCCTAAGGATTTAGCTACTCGTCATTCTAGAAGAAAGCAATTGAAAAGAGAACCTAACCATCATCTTACAAAGAAATATCGGCTTGTTCTTCATCCAATTGATGCTTTTGGCCTTCTATCTTCAATCCTAGCTTCAATCCTTGAGGTGGACTCCTTTGGATCTTCAATTGACTTGATCGCCCGAATAACTGTGAAATTATTCCGACAACACAAGTGTCGTTTGTGTCCGAAGGTCCCTCTCGTTATGCCTCTACCCGAATTCGTCAACACGGTTTAGACTAAAATAATTGGTTTTGGATTCTAATTATTCTCACGATTAAATAAACTAAGAGATTAAGAGTTGATTCAAATGGAGAAAACGAGTTCTTGGTAGAGAAGAGTCATTAAGCTCAACCGCCTAAATGCATTCAAAATGAGCGAATGTGGACTTGAATTGAATAAAACGAATCCTCATATCACTCGTATGAATCCGCGGCATGATCATGCACGCGGATTACCACTACTAGCTTCCCAACTAAGGCAGAAATACCCTTAATCAGGCTAGCTACTAACGAACACCTAAAAGTTCTACAAAGTGATAGGGTGTTCTACCTGAATTAAGAGAAATCACGAGTAATTGGAAATAGCGTTAACGTGGTCCATCAACGCCTAAGCTACTGATAAGTACACCCAACTTGATCCATTGGGTGCAAACCAGAGCGCCGCCAATTACAAGATGGATTTCACTTAAAACCGGAGAAGCACAAAACGAAGAATTAGGTTATCGGTTTACCTCACCAATAAACTATTTCTATCCTCGATTGTCAATTTAATAAATTCCTAAGTCTTTCACGAGCAAAGGTTTTCATGAATTTGACCTAATTCTAGCCATAACAAGAATTAGGTTGAACACCCAAACAATCAAGGCAAACTTTCATTGCATTTCAAACATCCACAAACGTCGATCTTACACATTCAAGATAGGTTTCATAGCTTAATTCCTACATCTCAACCAAGAATCCCTAAGGATTTAGCTACTCGTCATTCTAGAAGAAAGCAATTGAAAAGAAAACCTAACCATCATCTTACAAAGAAATATCGGCTTGTTCTTCATCCAATTGATGCTTTTGGCCTTCTATCTTCAATCCTAGCTTCAATCCTTGAGGTGGACTCCTTTGGATCTTCAATTGACTTGATCGCCCGAATAACTGTGAAATTATTCCGACAACACAAGTGTCGTTTGTGTCCGAAGGTCCCTCTCGTTATGCCTCTACCTGAATTCGTCAACACGGTTTAGACTAAAATAATTGGTTTTGGATTCTAATTATTCTCACGATTAAATAAACTAGGAGATTAAGAGTTGATTCAAATGGAGAAAACGAGTTCTTGGTAGAGAAGAGTCATTAAGCTCAACCGCATAAATGCATTCAAAACGAGCGAATGTGGACTTGAATTGAATAAAACGAATCCTCATATCACTCATATGAATCCGCGGCACGATCATGCACGCAGATTACCACTACTAGCTTCCCAACTATGGCAGAAATACGCTTAATCAGGCTAGCTAGTAACGAACACCTAGAAGTTCTACAAAGTGATAGGGTGTTCTACCTGAATTAAGAGAAATCACGAGTAATTGGAAATAGCGTTAACGTGGTCCATCAACGCCTAAGCTACTGATAAGTACACCCAACTTGATCCATTGGGTGCAAACCAGAGCGCCGCCAATTACAAGATGGATTTCACTTAAAACCGGGAGAAGCACAAAACGAAGAATTAGGTTATCGGTTTACCTCACCAATAAACTATTTCTATCCTCGATTGTCAATTTAATAAATTCCTAAGTCTTTCACGAGCAAAGGATTTCATGAATTTGACCTAATTCTAGCCATAACAAGAATTAGGTTGAACACCCAAACAATCAAGGCAAACTTTCATTGCATTTCAAACATCCACAAACGTCGATCTTACACATTCAAGATAGGTTTCATAGCTTAATTCCTACATCTCAACCAAGAATCCCTAAGGATTTAGCTACTCGTCATTCTAGAAGAAAGCAATTGAAAAGAAAACCTAACCATCATCTTACAAAGAAATATCGGCTTGTTCTTCATCCAATTGATGCTTTTGGCCTTCTATCTTCAATCCTAGCTTCAATCCTTGAGGTGGACTCCTTTGGATCTTCAATTGACTTGATCGCCCGAATAACTGTGAAATTATTCCGACAACACAAGTGTCGTTTGTGTCCGAAGGTCCCTCTCGTTATGCCTCTACCTGAATTCGTCAACACGGTTTAGACTAAAATAATTGGTTTTGGATTCTAATTATTCTCACGATTAAATAAACTAAGAGATTAAGAGTTGATTCAAATGGAGAAAACGAGTTCTTGGTAGAGAAGAGTCATTAAGCTCAACCGCCTAAATGCATTCAAAACGAGCAAATGTGGACTTGAATTGAATAAAACGAATCCTCATATCACTCGTATGAATCCGCGGCATGATCATGCACGCGGATTACCACTACTAGCTTCCCAACTAAGGCAGAAATACCCTTAATCAGGCTAGCTAGTAACGAACACCTAAAAGTTCTACAAAGTGATAGGGTGTTCTACCTGAATTAAGAGAAATCACGAGTAATTGGAAATAGCGTTAACGTGGTCCATCAACGCCTAAGCTACTGATAAGTACACCCAACTTGATCCATTGGGTGCAAACCGAGAGCGCCGCCAATTACAAGATGGATTTCGCTTAAAACCGAGAGAAGCACAAAAGGAAGAATTAGGTTATCGGTTTACCCCACCAATAACCTATTTCTATCCTCGATTGTCAATTTAATAAATTCTTAAGTCTTTCACGAGCAAAGGATTTCATGAATTTGACCTAATTCTAGCCATAACAAGAATTATGTTGAACACCCAAACAATCAAGGCAAACTTTTATTGCAATGCAAACATCCACAAACGTCGATCTCACACATTCAAGACAGGTTTCATAGCTTAATTCCTACATCTCAACCAAGAATCCCTAAGGATTTAGCTACTCGTCATTCTAGAAGAAAGAAATTGAAAAGAAAACCTAACCATCATCTTACAAAGAAATATCGGCTTGTTCTTCATCCAATTGATGCTTTTGGCCTTCTATCTTCAATCCTAGCTTCAATCCTTGAGGTGGACTCCTTTGGATCTTCAATTGACTTGATCGCCCGAATAACTGTGTAATTATTCCGACAACACAAGTGTCGTTTGTGTCCGAAGGTCCCTCTCGTTATGCCTCTACCGAATTCGTCAACACGGTTTAGACTAAAATAATTGGTTTTGGATTCTAATTATTCTCACGATTAAATAAACTAAGAGATTAAGAGTTGATTCAAATGGAGAAAACGAGTTCTTGGTAGAGAAGAGTCATTAAGCTCAACCGCCTAAAAGCATTCAAAACGAGCAAATGTGGACTTGAATTGAATAAAACGAATCCTCATATCACTCGTATGAATCCGCGGCATGATCATGCACGCGGATTACCACTACTAGCTTCCCAACTAAGGCAGAAATACCCTTAATCAGGCTAGCTAGTAACGAACACCTAGAAGTTCTACAAAGTGATAGGGTGTTCTACTTGAATTAAGAGAAATCACGAGTAATTGGAAATAGCGTTAACTTGGTCCATCAATGCCTAAGCTACTGATAAGTACACCCAACTTGATCCATTGGGTGCAATCCAGAGGGCCGCCAATTACAAGATGGCTTTCGCTTAAAACCGGGAGAAGCACAAAGGCTAGAATTAGGTTATCGGTTTACCCCACCAATAAACTATTTCTATCCTCGATTGTCAATTTAATAAATTCCTAAGTCTTTCACGAGCAAAGGATTTCATGAATTTGACCTAATTCTAGCCATAACAAGAATTAGGTTGAACACCCAAACAATCAAGGCAAACTTTCATTGCATTTCAAACATCCACAAACGTCGATCTTACACATTCAAGATAGGTTTCATAGCTTAATTCCTACATCTCAACCAAGAATCCCTAAGGATTTAGCTACTCGTCATTCTAGAAGAAAGCAATTGAAAAGAAAACCTAACCATCATCTTACAAAGAAATATCGGCTTGTTCTTCATCCAATTGATGCTTTTGGCCTTCTATCTTCAATCCTAGCTTCAATCCTTGAGGTGGACTCCTTTGGATCTTCAATTGACTTGATCGCCCGAATAACTGTGAAATTATTCCGACAACACAAGTGTCGTTTGTGTCCGAAGGTCCCTCTCGTTATGCCTCTACCTGAATTCGTCAACACGGTTTAGACTAAAATAATTGGTTTTGGATTCTAATTATTCTCACGATTAAATAAACTAAGAGATTAAGAGTTGATTCAAATGGAGAAAACGAGTTCTTGGTAGAGAAGAGTCATTAAGCTCAACCGCCTAAATGCATTCAAAACGAGCAAATGTGGACTTGAATTGAATAAAACGAATCCTCATATCACTCGTATGAATCCGCGGCATGATCATGCACGCGGATTACCACTACTAGCTTCCCAACTAAGGCAGAAATACCCTTAATCAGGCTAGCTAGTAACGAACACCTAAAAGTTCTACAAAGTGATAGGGTGTTCTACCTGAATTAAGAGAAATCACGAGTAATTGGAAATAGCGTTAACGTGGTCCATCAACGCCTAAGCTACTGATAAGTACACCCAACTTGATCCATTGGGTGCAAACCGAGCGCCGCCAATTACAAGATGGATTTCGCTTAAAACCAGGAGAAGCACAAAAGGAAGAATTAGGTTATCGGTTTACCCCACCAATAACCTATTTCTATCCTCGATTGTCAATTTAATAAATTCTTAAGTCTTTCACGAGCATAGGATTTCATGAATTTGACCTAATTCTAGCCATAACAAGAATTATGTTGAACACCCAAACAATCAAGGCAAACTTTTATTGCAATGCAAACATCCACAAACGTCGATCTCACACATTCAAGACAGGTTTCATAGCTTAATTCCTACATCTCAACCAAGAATCCCTAAGGATTTAGCTACTCGTCATTCTAGAAGAAAGAAATTGAAAAGAAAACCTAACCATCATCTTACAAAGAAATATCGGCTTGTTCTTCATCCAATTGATGTTTTTGGCCTTCTATCTTCAATCCTAGCTTCAATCCTTGAGGTGGACTCCTTTGGATCTTCAATTGACTTGATCGCCCGAATAACTGTGTAATTATTCCGACAACACAAGTGTCGTTTGTGTCCGAAGGTCCCTCTCGTTATGCCTCTACCTGAATTCGTCAACACGGTTTAGACTAAAATAATTTGTTTTGGATTCTAATTATTCTCACGATTAAATAAACTAAGAGATTAAGAGTTAATTCAAATGGAGAAAACGAGTTCTTGGTAGAGAAGAGTCATTAAGCTCAACCGCCTAAAAGCATTCAAAACGAGCAAATGTGGACTTGAATTGAATAAAACGAATCCTCATATCACTCGTATGAATCCGCGGCATGATCATGCACGCGGATTACCACTACTAGCTTCCCAACTAAGGCGAAAATACCCTTAATCGGCTAGCTAGTAACGAACACCTAGAAGTTCTACAAAGTGATAGGGTGTTCTACTTGAATTAAGAGAAATCACGAGTAATTGGAAATAGCGTTAACTTGGTCCATCAATGCCTAAGCTACTGATAAGTACACCCAACTTGATCCATTGGGTGCAATCCAGAGGGCCGCCAATTACAAGATGGCTTTCGCTTAAAACCGGGAGAAGCACAAAAGCTAGAATTAGGTTATCGGTTTACCCCACCAATAAACTATTTCTATCCTCGATTGTCAATTTAATAAATTCCTAAGTCTTTCACGAGCAAAGGATTTCATGAATTTGACCTAATTCTAGCCATAACAAGAATTAGGTTGAACACCCAAACAATCAAGGCAAACTTTCATTGCATTTCAAACATCCACAAACGTTGATCTTACACATTCAAGATAGGTTTCATAGCTTAATTCCTACATCTCAACCAAGAATCCCTAAGGATTTAGCTACTCGTCATTCTAGAAGAAAGCAATTGAAAAGAAAACCTAACCATCATCTTATGAAGAAATATCGGCTTGTTCTTCATCCAATTGATGCTTTTGGCCTTCTATCTTCAATCCTAGCTTCAATCCTTGAGGTGGACTCCTTTGGATCTTCAATTGACTTGATCGCCCGAATAAGCCGTGAAATTATTCCGACAACACAAGTGTCGTTTGTGTCCGAAGGTCCCTCTCGTTATGCCTCTACCTGAATTCGTCAACACGGTTTAGACTAAAATAATTGGTTTTGGATTCTAATTATTCTCACGATTAAATAAACTAAGAGATTAAGAGTTGATTCAAATGGAGAAAACGAGTTCTTGGTAGAGAAGAGTCATTAAGCTCAACCGCCTAAATGCATTCAAAACGAGCAAATGTGGACTTGAATTGAATAAAACGAATCCTCATATCACTCGTATGAATCCGCGGCATGATCATGCACGCGGATTACCACTACTAGCTTCCCAAATAAGGCAGAAATACCCTTAATCGAGGTAGCTAGTAACGAACACCTAGAAGTTCTACAAAGTGATAGGGTGTTCTACCTGAATTAAGAGAAATCACGAGTAATTGGAAATAGCGTTAACGTGGTCCATCAACGCCTAAGCTACTGATAAGTACACCCAACTTGATCCATTGGGTGCAAACCAGAGCGCCGCCAAATACATGATGGATTTCGCTTAAAACCGAAAGAAGCACAAAAGGAAGAATTAGGTTATCGGTTTACCCCACCAATAACCTATTTCTATCCTCGATTGTCAATTTAATAAATTCTTAAGTCTTTCACGAGCAAAGGATTTCATGAATTTGACCTAATTCTAGCCATAACAAGAATTATGTTGAACACCCAAACAATCAAGGCAAACTTTTATTGCAATGCAAACATCCACAAATGTCGATCTCACACATTCAAGACAGGTTTCATAGCTTAATTCCTACATCTCAACCAAGAATCCCTAAGGATTTAGCTACTCGTCATTCTAGAAGAAAGAAATTGAAAAGAAAACCTAACCATCATCTTACAAAGAAATATCGGCTTGTTCTTCATCCAATTGATGCTTTTGGCCTTCTATCTTCAATCCTAGCTTCAATCCTTGAGGTGGACTCCTTTGGATCTTCAATTGACTTGATCGCCCGAATAACTGTGAAATTATTCCGACAACACAAGTGTCGTTTGTGTCCGAAGGTCCCTCTCGTTATGCCTCTACCTGAATTCGTCAACACGGTTTAGACTAAAATAATTGGTTTTGGATTCTAATTATTCTCACGATTAAATAAACTAAGAGATTAAGAGTTGATTCAAATGGAGAAAACGAGTTCTTGGTAGAGAAGAGTCATTAAGCTGAACCGCCTAAATGCATTCAAAACGAGCAAATGTGGACTTGAATTGAATAAAACGAATCCTCATATCACTCGTATGAATCCGCGGCATGATCATACACGCGGATTACCACTACTAGCTTCCCAACTAAGGCAGAAATACCCTTAATCAGGCTAGCTAGTAACGAACACCTAGAAGTTCTACAAAGTGATAGGGTGTTCTACCTGAATTAAGAGAAATCACGAGTAATTGGAAATAGCGTTAACTTGGTCCATCAATGCCTAAGCTACTGATAAGTACACCCAACTTGATCCATTGGGTGCAAACCAGAGCGCCGCCAATTACAAGATGGCTTTCGCTTAAAACCGGGAGAAGCACAAAAGGTAGAATTAGGTTATCGGTTTACCCCACCAATAAACTATTTCTATCGTCGATTGTCAATTTAATAAATTCCTAAGTCTTTCACGAGCAAAGGATTTCATGAATTTGACCTAATTCTAGCCATAACAAGAATTAGGTTGAACACCCAAACAATCAAGGCAAACTTTCATTGCATTTCAAACATCCACAAACGTCGATCTTACACATTCAAGATAGGTTTCATAGCTTAATTCCTACATCTCAACCAAGAATCCCTAAGGATTTAGCTACTCGTCATTCTAGAAGAAAGCAATTGAAAAGAAAACCGAACCATCATCTTACAAAGAAATATCGGCTTGTTCTTCATCCAATTGATGCTTTTGGCCTTCTATCTTCAATCCTAGCTTCAATCCTTGAGGTGGACTCCTTTGGATCTTCAATTGACTTGATCGCCCGAATAACTGTGAAATTATTCCGACAACACAAGTGTCATTTATGTCCGAAGGTCCCTCTCGTTATGCCTCTACCTGAATTCGTCAACACGGTTTAGACTAAAATAATTGGTTTTGGATTCTAATTATTCTCACGATTAAATAAACTAAGAGATTAAGAGTTGATTCAAATGGAGAAAACGAGTTCTTGGTAGAGAAGAGTCATTAAGCTCAACCGCCTAAATGCATTCAAATCGAGCAAATGTGGACTTGAATTGAATAAAACGAATCCTCATATCACTCGTATGAATCCGCGGCATGATCATACACGCAGATTACCACTACTAGCTTCCCAACTAAGGCAGAAATACCCTTAATCGAGCTAGCTAGTAACGAACACCTAGAAGTTCTACAAAGTGATAGGGTGTTCTACCCGAATTAAGAGAAATCACGAGTAATTGGAAATAGCGTTAACTTGGTCCATCAATGCCTAAGCTACTGATAAGTACACCCAACTTGATCCATTGGGTGCAAACCAGAGCGCCGCCAATTACAAGATGGCTTTCGCTTAAAACCGGGAGAAGCACAAAAGGTAGAATTAGGTTATCGGTTTACCCCACCAATAAACTATTTTTATCGTCGATTGTCAATTTAATAAATTCCTAAGTCTTTCACGAGCAAAGGATTTCATAAATTTGACCTAATTCTAGCCATAACAAGAATTAGGTTGAACACCCAAACAATCAAGGCAAACTTTCATTGCATTTCAAACATCCACAAACGTCGATCTTACACATTCAAGATAGGTTTCATAGCTTAATTCCTACATCTCAACCAAGAATCCCTAAGGATTTAGCTACTCGTCATTCTAGAAGAAAGCAATTGAAAAGAAAACCTAACCATCATCTTACAAAGAAATATCGGCTTGTTCTTCATCCAATTGATGCTTTTGGCCTTCTATCTTCAATCCTAGCTTCAATCCTTGAGGTGGACTCCTTTGGATCTTCAATTGACTTGATCGCCCGAATAACTGTGAAATTATTCCGACAACACAAGTGTCGTTTGTGTCCGAAGGTCCCTCTCGTTATGCCTCTACCCGAATTCGTCAACACGGTTTAGACTAAAATAATTGGTTTTGGATTCTAATTATTCTCACGATTAAATAAACTAAGAGATTAAGAGTTGATTCAAATGGAGAAAACGAGTTCTTGGTAGAGAAGAGTCATTAAGCTCAACCGCCTAAATGCATTCAAAACGAGCAAATGTGGACTTGAATTGAATAAAACGAATCCTCATATCACTCGTATGAATCCGCGGCATGATCATGCACGCGGATTACCACTACTAGCTTCCCAACTAAGGCAGAAATACCCTTAATCAGGCTAGCTAGTAACGAACACCTAGAAGTTCTACAAAGTGATAGGGTGTTCTACCTGAATTAAGAGAAATCACGAGTAATTGGAAATAGCGTTAACGTGGTCCATCGACGCCTAAGCTACTGATAAGTACACCCAACTTGATCCATTGGGTGCAAACCAGAGCGCCGCCAATTACAAGATGGATTTCGCTTAAAACCGGGAGAAGCACAAAAGGAAGAATTAGGTTATCGGTTTACCCCACCAATAACCTATTTCTATCCTCGATTGTCAATTTAATAAATTCTTAAGTCTTTCACGAGCAAAGGATTTCATGAATTTGACCTAATTCTAGCCATAACAAGAATTATGTTGAACACCCAAACAATCAAGGCAAACTTTTATTGCAATGCAAACATCCACAAACGTCGATCTCACACATTCAAGACAGGTTTCACAGCTTAATTCCTACATCTCAACCAAGAATCCCTAAGGATTTAGCTACTCGTCATTCTAGAAGAAAGAAATTTTAAAGAAAACCTAACCATCATCTTACAAAGAAATATCGGCTTGTTCTTCATCCAATTGATGCTTTTGGCCTTCTACCTTCAATCCTAGCTTCAATCCTTGAGGTGGACTCCTTTGGATCTTCAATTGACTTGATCGCCCGAATAACTGTGAAATTATTCCGACAACACAAGTGTCGTTTGTGTCCGAAGGTCCCTCTCGTTATGCCTCTACCTGAATTCGTCAACACGGTTTAGACTAAAATAATTGGTTTTGGATTCTAATTATTCTCACGATTAAATAAACTAATAGATTAAGAGTTGATTCAAATGGAGAAAACAAGTTCTTGGTAGAGAAGAGTCATTAAGCTCAACCGCCTAAATGCATTCAAAACGAGCGAATGTGGACTTGAATTGAATAAAACGAATCCTCATATCACTCGTATGAATCCGCGGCATGATCATGCATGCGGATTACCACTACTAGCTTCCCAACTAAGGCAGAAATACCCTTAATCAGGCTAGCTAGTAACGAACACCTAGAAGTTCTACAAAGTGATAGGGTGTTCTACCTGAATTAAGAGAAATCACGAGTAATTGGAAATAGCGTTAACGTGGTCCATCAACGCCTAAGCTACTGATAAGTACACCCAACTTGATCCATTGGGTGCAAACCAGAGCGCCGCCAATTACAAGATGGATTTCACTTAAAACCGGGAGAAGCACAAAAGGAAGAATTAGGTTATCGATTTACTCCACCAATAACCTATTTCTATCCTCGATTGTCAATTTAATAAATTCTTAAGTCTTTCACGAGCAAAGGATTTCATGAATTTGACCTAATTCTAGCCATAACAAGAATTATGTTGAACACCCAAACAATCAAGGCAAACTTTCATTGCATTTCAAACATCCACAAACGTTGATCTTACACATTCAAGATAGGTTTCATAGCTTAATTCCTACATCTCAACCAAGAATCCCTAAGGATTTAGCTACTCGTCATTCTAGAAGAAAGCAATTGAAAAGAAAACCTAACCATCATCTTACGAAGAAATATCGGCTTGTTCTTCATCCAATTGATGCTTTTGGCCTTCTATCTTCAATCCTAGCTTCAATCCTTGAGGTGGACTCCTTTGGATCTTCAATTGACTTGATCGCCCGAATAACTGTGAAATTATTCCGACAACACAAGTGTCGTTTGTGTCCGAAGGTCCCTCTCGTTATGCCTCTACCTGAATTCGTCAACACGGTTTAGACTAAAATAATTGGTTTTGGATTCTAATTATTCTCACGATTAAATAAACTAATAGATTAAGAGTTGATTCAAATGGAGAAAACGAGTTCTTGGTAGAGAAGAGTCATTAAGCTCAACCGCCTAAATGCATTCAAAACGAGCGAATGTGGACTTGAATTGAATAAAACGAATCCTCATATCACTCGTATGAATCCGCGGCATGATCATGCATGCGGATTACCACTACTAGCTTCCCAACTAAGGCGAAATACCCTTAATCGAGCTAGCTAGTAACGAACACCTAGAAGTTCTACAAAGTGATAGGGTGTTCTACCTGAATTAAGAGAAATCACGAGTAATTGGAAATAGCGTTAACGTGGTCCATCAACGCCTAAGCTACTGATAAGTACACCCAACTTGATCCATTGGGTGCAAACCAGAGCGCCACCAATTACAAGATGGATTTCACTTAAAACCGGGAGAAGCACAAAAGGAAGAATTAGGTTATCGGTTTACCCCACCAATAACCTATTTCTATCCTCGATTGTCAATTTAATAAATTCTTAAGCCTTTCACGAGCAAAGGATTTCATGAATTTGACCTAATTCTAGCCATAACAAGAATTATGTTGAACACCCAAACAATCAAGGCAAACTTTTATTGCATTGCAAACATCCACAAACGTCGATCTCACACATTCAAGACAGGTTTCATAGCTTAATTCCTACATCTCAACCAAGAATCCCTAAGGATTTAGCTACTCGTCATTCTAGAAGAAAGAAATTGAAAAGAAAACCTAACCATCCTCTTACAAAGAAATATCGGCTTGTTCTTCATCCAATTGATGCTTTTGGCCTTCTATCTTCAATCCTAGCTTCAATCCTTGTGGTGGACTCCTTTGGATCTTCAATTGACTTGATCGCCCGAATAACTGTGAAATTATTCCGACAACACAAGTGTCGGTTGTGTCCGAAGGTCCCTCTCGTTATGCCTCTACCTGCATTCGTCAACACGGTTTAGACTAAAATAATTGGTTTTGGAGTCTAATTATTCTCACGATTAAATAAACTAAGAGATTAAGAGTTGATTCAAATGGAGAAAACGAGTTCTTGGTAGAGAAGAGTCATTAAGCTCAACCGCCTAAATGCATTCAAAACGAGCGAATGTGGTCTTGAATTGAATAAAACGAATCTTCATATCACTCGTATGAATCCGCGGCATGATCATGCACGCGGATTACCACTACTAGCTTCCCAACTAAGGCAGAAATACCCTTAATCAGGCTAGCTAGTAACGAACACCTAGAAGTTCTACAAAGTGATAGGGTGTTCTACCTGAATTAAGAGAAATCACGAGTAATTGGAAATAGCGTTAACGTGGTCCATCAACGCCTAACCTACTGATAAGTACACCCAACTTGATCCATTGGGTGCAAACCAGAGCGCCGCCAATTACAAGATGGATTTCACTTAAAACCGGGAGAAGCACAAAAGGAAGAATTAGGTTATCGGTTTACCCCACCAATAACCTATTTCTATCCTCGATTGTCAATCTAATGAATTCCTAAGTATTTCACGAGCAAAGGATTTCATGAATTTGACCTAATTCTAGCCATAGCAAGAATTATGTTGAACACCCAAACAATCAAGGCAAACTTTTATTGCAATGCAAACATCCACAAACGTCGATCTCACACATTCAAGACAGGTTTGATAGCTTAATTCCTACATCTCAACCAAGAATCCCTAAGGATTTAGCTACTCGTCATTCTAGAAGAAAGAAATTGAAAAGAAAACCTAACCATCATCTTACAAAGAAATATCGGCTTGTTCTTCATCCAATTGATGCTTTTGGCCTTCTATCTTCAATCCTAGCTTCAATCCTTGAGGTGGACTCCTTTGGATCTTCAATTGACTTGATCGCCCGAATAACTGTGAAATTATTCCGACAACACAAGTGTCGGTTGTGTCTGAAGGTCCCTCTCGTTATGCCTCTACCTGCATTCGTCAACACGGTTTAGACTAAAATAATTGGTTTTGGATTCTAATTATTCTCACGATTAAATAAACGAAGAGATTAAGAGTTGATTCAAATGGAGAAAACGAATTCTTGGTAGAGAAGAGTCATTAAGCTCAACCGCCTAAATGCATTCAAAACGAGCGAATGTGGACTAGAATTGAATAAAACGAATCCTCATATCACTCGTATGAATCCGCGGCATGATCATGCACGCGGATTACCACTACTAGCTTCCCAACTAACGCAGAAATACCCTTAATCAGGCTAGCTAGTAACGAACACCTAGAAGTTCTACAAAGTGGTAGGGTGTTCTACCTGAATTAAGAGAAATCACGAGTAATTGGAAATAGCGTTAACGTGGTCCATCAACGCCTAAGCTACTGATAAGTACACCCAACTTGATCCATTGGTGCAAACCAGAGCGCCGCCAATTACAAGATGGCTTTCGCTTAAAACCGGGAGAAGCACAAAAGGAAGAATTAGGTTATCGGTTTACCCCACCAATAACCTATTTCTATCCTCGATTGTCAATTTAATAAATTCTTAAGTCTTTCACGAGCAAAGGATTTCATGAATTTGACCTAATTCTAGCCATAACAAGAATTATGTTGAACACCCAAACAATCAAGGCAAACTTTTATTGCATTACAAACATCCACAAACGTCGATCTCACACATTCAAGACAGGTTTCATAGCTTAATTCCTACATCTCAACCAAGAATCCCTAAGGATTTAGCTACTCGTCATTCTAGAAGAAAGAAATTGAAATAAAAACCTAACCATCCTCTTACAAAGAAATATCGGCTTGTTCTTCATCCAATTGACGCTTTTGGCCTTCTATCTTCAATCCTAGCTTCAATCCTTGTGGTGGACTCCTTTGGATCTTCAATTGACTTGATCGCCCGAATAACTGTGAAATTATTCCGACAACACAAGTGTCGGTTGTGTCCGAAGGTCCCTCTCGTTATGCCTCTACCTGCATTCGTCAACACGGTTTAGACTAAAATAATTGGTTTTGGATTCTAATTATTCTCACGATTAAATAAACTAAGAGATTAAGAGTTGATTCAAATGGAGAAAACGAGTTCTTGGTAGAGAAGAGTCATTAAGCTCAACCGCCTAAATGCATTCAAAACGAGCGAATGTGGACTTGAATTGAATAAAACGAATCCTCATATCACTCGTATGAATCCGCGGCATGATCATGCATGCGGATTACCACTACTAGCTTCCCAACTAAGGCGAGAAATACCCTTAATCGAGCTAGCTAGTAACGAACACCTAGAAGTTCTACAAAGTGATAGGGTGTTCTACCTGAATTAAGAGAAATCACGAGTAATTGGAAATAGCGTTAACGTGGTCCATCAACGCCTAAGCTACTGATAAGTACACCCAACTTCATCCATTGGGTGCAAACCAGAGCGCCGCCAATTACAAGATGGATTTCACTTAAAACCGGGAGAAGCACAAAAGGAAGAATTAGGTTATCGGTTTACCCCACCAATAACCTATTTCTATCCTCGATTGTCAATCTAATGAATTTCTAATTATTTCACGAGCAAAGGATTTCATGAATTTGACCTAATTCTAGCCATAGCAAGAATTATGTTGAACACCCAAACAATCAAGGCAAACTTTTATTGCAATGCAAACATCCACAAACGTCGATCTCACACATTCAAGACAGGTTTGATAGCTTAATTCCTACATCTCAACCAAGAATCCCTAAGGATTTAGCTACTCGTCATTCTAGAAGAAAGAAATTGAAAAGAAAACCTAACCATCATCTTACAAAGAAATATCAGCTTGTTCTTCAGCCAATTGATGCTTTTGGCCTTCTATCTTCAATCCTAGCTTCAATCCTCGAGGTGGACTCCTTTGGATCTTCAATTGACTTGATCGCCCGAATAACTGTGAAATTATTCCGACAACACAAGTGTCGTTTGTGTCCGAAGGTCCCTCTCGTTATGCCTCTACCTGAATTCGTCAACACGGTTTAGACTAAAATAATTGGTTTTGGATTCTAATTATTCACACGATTAAATAAACTAAGAGATTAAGAGTTGATTCAAATGGAGAAAACGAGTTCTTGGTAGAGAAGAGTCATTAAGCTCAACCGCATAAATGCATTCAAAACGAGCGAATGTGGACTTGAATTGAATAAAACGAATCCTCATATCACAAGTATGAATCCGCGGCATGATCATGCACGCGGATTACCACTACTAGCTTCCCAACTAAGGCAGAAATACCCTTAATCAGGCTAGCTAGTAACGAACACCTAGAAGTTCTACAAAGTGATAGGGTGTTCTACCTGAATTAAGAGAAATCACGAGTAATTGGAAATAGCGTTAACATGGTCCATCAACGCCTAAGCTACTGATAAGTACACCCAAGTTGATCCATTGGGTGCAAACCAGAGCGCCGCCAATTACAAGATGGCTTTCGCTTAAAACCGGGAGAAGCACAAAAGGAAGAATTAGGTTATCGGTTTACCCCACCAATAACCTATTTCTATCCTCGATTGTCAATTTAATAAATTCCTCAGTCTTTCACGAGCAAAGGATTTCATGAATTTGACCTAATTCTAGCCATAATAAGAATTAGGTTGAATACCCAAACAATCAAGGCAAAGTTTCATTGCAATGCAAACATCCACAAACGTCGATCTCACACATTCAAGACAGGTTTCATAGCTTAATTCCTACATCTCAACCAAGAATCCCTAAGGATTTAGCTACTCGTCATTCTAGAAGAAAGCAATTGAAAAGAAAACCTAACCATCATCTTACAAAGAAATATCGGCTTGTTCTTCTTCCAATCGAAGCTTTCGGCCTTCTATCTTCAATCCTAGCGTCAATCCTTGAGGGGGACTCGTTTGGATCTTCAATTGACTTGATCGCCCGAATAACTGTGAAGTTATTACGACAACACAAGTGTCGTTTGTGTCTGAATGTCCCTCTCGTTATGCCTCTACTTGAATTCGTCAACACGGTTTAGACTAAAATAATTGGTTTTCGATTCTAATTATTCTCACGATTAAATAAACTAAGAGATTAAGAGTTAATTCAAATGGAGAAAAAGAGTTATTGGAAGAGAAGAGTCATTAAGCTCAACCGCCTAAATGCATTCAAAACGAGCGAATGTGGACTTGAATTGAATAAAACGAATCCTCATATCACTCGTATGAATCCGCGGCACGATCATGCACGCGGATTACCACTACTAGCTTCCCAACTAAGGCAGAAATACCCTTAATCAGGCTAGCTAGTAACGAACACCTAGAAGTTCTACAAAGTGATAGGGTGTTCTACCTGAATTAAGAGAAATCACGAGTAATTGGAAATAGCGTTAACGTGGTCCATCAACGCCTAAGCTACTGATAAGTACACCCAACTTGATCCATTGGGTGCAAACCAGAGCGCCGCCAATTACAAGATGGCTTTCGCTTAAAACCGGGAGAAGCACAAAAGGAAGAATTAGGTTATCGGTTTACCCCACCAATAACCTATTTCTATCCTCGATTGTCAATTTAATAAATTCCTCAGTCTTTCACGAGCAAAGGATTTCATGAATTTGACCTAATTCTAGCCATAACAAGAATTATGTTGAACACCCAAACAATCAAGACAAACTTTTATTGCAATGCAAACATCCACAAACGTCGATCTCACACATTCAAGACAGGTTTCATAGCTTAATTCCTACATCTCAACCAAGAATCTCTAAGGATTTAGCTACTCGTCATTCTAGAAGAAAGCAATTGAAAAGAAAACCTAACCATCATCTTACAAAGAAATATCGGCTTGTTCTTCTTCCAATCGATGCTTTTGGCCTTCTATCTTTAATCCTAGCTTCAATCCTTGAGGGGGACACCTTTAGATCTTCAATTGACTTGATCGCCCGAATAACTGTGAAGTTATTCTGACAATACAAGTGTCGTCTCTGTCCAAAGGTCCCTCTCGTTATGCCTCTACTTGAATTCGTCAACACGGTTTAGACTAAAATAATTGGTTTTGGATTCTAATTATTCTCACGATTAAATAAACTAATAGATTAAGAGTTGATTCAAATGGAGAAAATGAGTTCTTGGAAGAGAAGAGTCATTAAGCTCAACCGCCTAAATGCATTCAAAACGAGCGAATGTGGACTTGAATTGAATAAAACGAATCCTCCTATCACTCGTAAGAATCCGCGGCACGATCATGCACGCGGATTACCACTACTAGCTTCCCAACTAAGGCAGAAATCCCCCTAATCAGGTTAGCTAGTAACAAACACTTAGAAGTTCTGCAAAGTGATAGGGTGTTCTACCCGAATTAAGAGAAATCACGAGTAATTGGAAATAGCGTTAACTTGGTCCATCAATGCCTAAGCTACTGATAACTACACCCAACTTGATCCATTGGGTGCAAACCAGAGCGCCGCCAATTATAAGATGGGTTTCGCTTAAAACCGGGAGAAGCACAAAAGGTAGAATTAGGTTATCGGTTTACCCCACCAATAACCTTTTTCTATCCTCGATTGTTAATCTAATGAATTCCTAAGTCTTTCACGAGCAAAGGATTTCATGAATTTCACCTAATTCTAGCCATAACAAGAATTAGGTTGAACACCCAAACAATCAAGGCAAACTTTCATTGCAATTCAAACATCCACAAACGTCGATCTCACACATTCAAGACAGGTTTGATAGCTTAATTCCTACATCTCAACCAAGAATCCCTAAGGATTTAGCTACTCGTCATTCTAGAAGAAAGCAATTGAAAAGAAAACCTAACCATCATCTTACAAAGAAATATCGGCTTGTTCTTCTTCCAATCGATGCTTTTGGCTTTCTATCTTCAATCCTAGCTTCAATCCTTGAGGGGGACTCGTTTGGATCTTCAATTGACTTGATCGCCCGAATAACTGTGAAGTTATTCCGACAATACAAGTGTCGTTTTTGTCCAAAGGTCCCTCTCGTTATGCCTCTACTTGAATTCGTCAACACGGTTTAGACTAAAATAATTGGTTTTGGATTCTAATTATTCTCACGATTAAATAAACTAATAGATTAAGAGTTGATTCAAATGGAGAAAATGAGTTCTTGGAAGAGAAGAGTAATTAAGCTAAACCGCCTAAATGCATTCAAAACGAGCGAATGTGGACTTGAATTGAATAAAACGAATCCTCCAATCAATCGTATGAATCCGCGGCACAATCATGCACACAGATTACCACTACTAGCTTCCCAACTAAGGCAGAAATCCCCTTAATCAGGCTAGCTAGTAACGAACACTTAGAAGTTCTACAAAGTGATAGGGTGTTCTACCTGAATTAAGAGAAATCACGAGTAATTGGAAATAGCGTTAACTTGGTCCATCAACGCCTAAGCTACTGATAAGTACACCCAACTTGATCCATTGGGTGCAAACCAGAGCGCCGCCAATTATAAGATGGCTTTCGCTTAAAACCGGGAGAAGCACAAAAGGTAGAATTAGGTTATCGGTTTACCCCACCAATAACCTATTTCCATCCTTGATTGTCAATCTAATAAATTCGTAAGTCTTTCACGAGTAAAGGATTTCATGAATTTGACCTAATTCTAGCCATAACAAGAATTAGGTTGAACACCCAAACAATCAAGGCAAACTTTCATTGCAATTCAAACATCCACAAACGTCGATGTCACACATTCAAGACAGGTTTGATAGCTTAATTCCTACATCTCAACCAAGAATCCCTAAGGATTTAGCTACTCGTCATTCTAGAAGAAAGCAATTGAAAAGAAAACCTAACCATCATCTTACAAAGAAATATTGGCTTGTTCTTCTACCAATCGATGCTGTTGGCCTTCTATCTTCAATCCTAGCTTCAATCCTTGAGGGGGACTCGTTTGGATCTTCAATTGACTTGATCGCCCCAATAACTGTGAAGTTATTCCGACAATACAAGTGTCGTTTTTGTCCAAAGGTCCCTCTCGTTATGCCTCTACTTGAATTCGTCAACACGGTTTAGACTAAAATAATTGGTTTTGGATTCTAATTATTCTAACGATTAAATAAACTAAGAGATTAAGAGTTGATTCAAATGGAGAAAACGAGTTCTTGGAAGAGAAGAGTCATTAAGCTCAACCGCCTAAATGCATTCAAAACGAGCGAATGTGGACTTCAATTGACTAAAACGAATCCTCCTATCACTCGTATGAATCCGCGGCACAATCATGCACACGGATTACCACTACTAGCTTCCCAACTAAGGCAGAAATCCCCTTAATCAGGATAGCTAGTAACGAACACTTAGAAGTTCTACAAAGTGATAGGGTGTTCTACCTGAATTAAGAGAAATCACGAGTAATTGGAAATAGCGTTAACTTGGTCCATCAACGCCTAAGCTACTGATAACTATACCCAACTTGATCCATTGGGTGCAAACCATAGCGCCGCCAATTATAAGATGGCTTTCGCTTAAAACCGGGAGAAGCACAAAAGGTAGAATTAGGTATCGGTTTACCCCACCAATAACCTATTTCTATCCTTGATTGTCAATCTAATAAATTCGTAAGTCTTTCACGAGTAAAGGATTTCATGAATTTGACCTAATTCTAGCCACAACAAGAATTAGGTTGAACACCCAAACAATCAAGGCAAACTTTCATTGCAATTCAAACATCCACAAACGTCGATCTCACACATTCAAGACAGGTTTGATAGCTTAATTCCTACATCTCAACCAAGAATCCCTAAGGATTTAGCTACTCGTCATTCTAGAAGAAAGCAATTGAAAAGAAAACCTAACCATCATCTTACAAAGAAATATTGGCTTGTTCTTCTTCCAATCAATGCTGTTGGCCTTCTATCTTCAATCCTAGCTTCAATCCTTGAGGGGGACTCGTTTGGATCTTCAATTGACTTGATCGCCCGAATAACTGTGAAGTTATTCCGACAATACAAGTGTCGTCTCTGTCCAAAGGTCCCTCTCGTTATGCCTCTACTTGAATTCGTCAACACGGTTTAGACTAAAATAATTGGTTTTGGATTCTAATTATTCTCACGATTAAATAAACTAAGAGATTAAGAGTTGATTCAAATGGAGAAAATGAGTTCTTGGAAGAGAAGAGTCATTAAACTCAACCGCCTAAATACATTCAAAACGAGCGAATGTGGACTTGAATTGAATAAAACGAATCCTCCTATCACTCGTATGAATCCGCGGCACAATCATGCACACGGATTACCACTACTAGCTTCCCAACTAAGGCAGAAATCCCATTAATCAGACTAGCTAGTAACGAACACCTAGAAGTTCTACGAAGTGATAGGGTGTTCTACCTGAATTAAGAGAAATCACGAGTAATTGGAAATAGCGTTAAGTTGGACCATCAACGCCTAAGCTACTGATAACTACACCCAACTTGATCCATTGGGTGCAAACCAGAGCGCGGCCAATTATAAGATGGCTTTCGCTTAAAACCGGGAGAAGCACAAAAGGTAGAATTAGGTTATCGGTTTACCCCACCAATAACCTATTTCTATCCTCGATTGTTAATCTAATGAATTCCTAAGTCTTTCACGAACAAAGGATTTCATGAATTTGACCTAATTCTAGCCATAACAAGAATTAGGTTGAACACTCAAACAATCAAGGCAAACTTTCATTGCAATTCAAACATCCACAAATGTCGAACTCACACATTCAAGATAGGTTTGATAGCTTAATTCCTACATCTCAACCAAGAATCCCTAAGGATTTAGCTACTCGTCATTCTAGAAGAAAGCAATTGAAAAGAAAACCTAACCATCATCTTACAAAGAAATATCGGCTTGTTCTTCTTCCAATCGATGCTTTTGGCCTTCTATCTTCAATCCTAGCTTCAATCCTTGAGGGGGACTCGTTTGGATCTTCAATTGACTTGATCGGCCGAATAACTATGAAGTTATTCCGACAACACAAGTGTCGTTTGTGTCCAAAGGTCCCTCTCGTTATGCGTTTACATGAATTCGTCAACATGGTTTCGACTAAAATAATTGGTTTTGGATTCTAATTATTCTCACGATTAAATAAACTAAGAGATTAAGAGTTGATTCAAATGGAGAAAATGAGTTCTTGGAAGAGAAGAGTCATTAAGCTCAACCGCCTAAATGCATTCAAAATGAGCGAATGTCGACTTGAATTAAATAAAACGAATCCTCCTATCACTTGTATGAATCCGCGGCACAATCATGCACACGGATTACCACTACTACCTTCCCAACTAAGGCAGAAATCCCCTTAATCAGGCTAGCTAGTAACGAACACCTAGAAGTTCTACAAAGTGATAGGGTGTTCTACCTGAATTAAGAGAAGTCACGAGTAATTGGAAATAGCGTTAACTTGGTGCATCAACGCCTAAGCTACTGATTACTACACCCAACTTGATCCATTGGGTGCAAACCAGAGCGCCGCGAATTATAAGATGGCTTTCTCTTAAAACCGGGAGAAGCACAAAAGGTTGAATTAGGTTATCGGTTTACCCCACCAATAACCTATTTCTATCCTCGATTGTTAATCTAATGAATTCCTAAGTCTTTCACTAGCAAAGGATTTCCTGAATTTGACCTAATTCTAGCCATAACAAGAATTAGGTTGAACACCCAAACATTCAAGGCAAACTTTCATTGTAATTCAAACATCCACAAACGTCGATCTCACACATTCAAGACAGGTTTGATAGCTTAATTCCTACATCTCAACCAAGAATCCCTAAGGATTTAGCTACTCGTCATTCTAGAAGAAAGCAATTGAAAAGAAAACCTAACCATCATCTTACAAAGAAATATCGGCTTGTTGTTCTTCCAATCGATGCTTTTGGCCTTCTATCTTCAATCCTAGCTTCAATCCTTGAGGGGGACTCGTTTGGATCTTCAATTGACTTGATCGCCCGAATAACTGTGAAGTTATTCCGACAACACAAGTGTCGTTTGTGTCCAAAGGTCCCTCTCGTTATGCTTTTACATGAATTCGTCAACACGGTTTAGAGTAAAATAATCGGTTCTGGATTCTAATTATTCTCACGATTAAATAAACTAAGAGATTAAAAGTTGATTCCAATGGAGAAAACGAGTTCATGGAAGAGAAGAGTCATTCAGCTCAACTGCCTAAATGCATTCAAAATGAGCGAATGTGGACTTCAATTGAATAAAACGAATCCTCCTATCACTCGTATGAATCCGCGACACAATCATGCACACGGATTACCACTACTAGCTTCCCAACTAAGGCAGAAATCCCCTTAATCAGGCTAGCTAGTAACGAACACTTAGAAGTTCTCCAAAGTGATAGGGTGTTCTACCTGAATTAAGAGAAATCATGAGTAATTGGAAATAGCGTTAACTTGGTCCATCAACGCCTAAGCTACTAATAACTACACCCAACTTAATCCATTAGGTGCAAACCAGAGCGCCGCCAATTACAAGATGGCTTTCGCTTAAAACCGGGAGAAGCACAAAAGTTAGAATTAGGTTATCGGTTTACCCCACCAATAACCTATTTCTATGCTCGATTGTCAATCTAATGAATTCTTAAGTCTTTCACGAGCAAAGGATTTCATGAATTTGACCTAATTCTAGCCATAACAAGAATTAGGTTGAACACCCAAACAATCAAGGCAAACTTTCATTGCAATTCAAATATCCACAAACGTCGATCTCACACATTCAAGACAGGTATGATAGCTTAATTCCTACATCTCAACCAAGAATCCCTAAGGATTTAGCTACTCGTCATTCTAGAAGAAAGAAATTGAAAAGAAAACCTAACCATCATCTTACAAAGAAATATCGGCTTGTTCTTATTCCAATCGATGCTTTTGGCCTTCGTCTTCAATCCTAGCTTCAATCCTTGAGGGGGACTCCTTTGGATCTTCAATTGACTTGATCGCCCGAATAACTGTGAAGTTATTCCGACAACACAAGAGTCGTTTGTGTCCAAAGGTCCCTCTCGTTTTGCCTCTACTTGAATTCGTCAACACGGTTTAGACTAAATTAATTGGTTTTCGATTCTAATTATTCTCACGATTAAATAAACTAAGAGATTAAGAGTTGATTCAAGTGGAGAAAACGAGTTCTTGGAAGAGAAGAGTTATTAAGCTCAACCGCCTAAATGCATTCAAAACGAGCGAATGTGGACTTGAATTGAATAAAACGAATCCTCCAATCACTCGTATGAATCTGCGGCGCGATCATGCATGCGGATTACCGCTACTAGCTTCACAACTAAGGCAGAAATCCCCTTAATCAGGCTAGCTAGTAACGAACACCTAGAAGTTCTACAAAGTGATAGGGTGTTCTACCTGAATTAAGAGAAATCACGAGTAATTGGAAATAACGTTAACTTGGTCCATCAACGCATAAGCTACTCATAACTACACCCAACTTGATCCATTGGGTGCAAACCAGAGCGCTGCCAATTACAAGATGGCTTTTGCTTAAAACCGGGAGAAGCACAAAAGGTAAATTAGGTTATCGGTTTACCCCACAAATAACCTATTTCTATCCTCGATTGTCAATCTAATGAATTCCTAACTCTTTCACGAGCGAAGGATTTCATGAATTTGACCTAATTCTAGCAATAACAAGAATTAGGTTGAACACCCAAACAATCAAGGCAAACTTTCATTGCAATTCAAACTATCCAGAAACGTCAATCTTACACATTCAAGACAGTTTCATAGCTTAATTCCTACATCTCAACCAAGAATCCCTAAGGATTTAGCTACTCGTCATTCTAGAAGAAAGAAATTGAAAAGAAAACCTAACCATCATCTTACAAAGAAATATCGGCTTGTTCTTATTCCAATCGATGCTTTTGGCCTTCTGTCTTCAATCCTAGCTTCAATCCTTGAGGGGGACTCCTTTGGATCTTCAATTGACTTGATCGCCCGAATAACTGTGAAGTTATTCCGACAACACAAGAGTCGTTTGTGTCCAAAGGTCCCTCTCGTTTTGCCTCTACTTGAATTCGTCAACACGGTTTAGACTAAATTAATTGGTTTTCGATTCTAATTATTCTCACGATTAAATAAACTAAGAGATTAAGAGTTGATTCAAGTGGAGAAAACGAGTTCTTGGAAGAGAAGAGTTATTAAGCTCAACCGCCTAAATGCATTCAAAACGAGCGAATGTGGACTTGAATTGAATAAAACGAATCCTCCAATCACTCGTATGAATCTGCGGCGCGATCATGCATGCGGATTACCGCTACTAGCTTCACAACTAAGGCGAGAAATCCCCTTAATCAGGCTAGCTAGTAACGAACACCTAGAAGTTCTACAAAGTGATAGGGTGTTCTACCTGAATTAAGAGAAATCACGAGTAATTGGAAATAACGTTAACTTGGTCCATCAACGCATAAGCTACTCATAACTACACCCAACTTCATCCATTGGGTGCAAACCAGAGCGCCGCCAATTACAAGATGGCTTTTGCTTAAAACTGGGAGAAGCACAAAAGGTAGAATTAGGTTATCGGTTTACCCCACAAATAACCTTTTTCTATCCTCGATTGTCAATCTAATGAATTCCTAAGTCTTTCACGAGCAAAGGATTTCATGAATTTGACCTAATTCTAGCAAAAACAAGAATTAGGTTGAACACCCAAACAATCAAGGCAAACTTTCATTGCAATTCAAACTATCCACAAACGTCGATCTTACACATTCAAGACAGGTTTCATAGCTTAATTCCTACATCTCAACCAAGAATCCCTAAGGATTTAGCTACTCGTCATTCTAGAAGAAAGAAATTGAAAAGAAAACCTAACCATCATCTTACAAAGAAATATCGGCTTGTTCTTATTCCAATCGATGCTTTTGGCCTTCCGTCTTCAATCCTAGCTTCAATCCTTGAGGGGGACTCCTTTGGATCTTCAATTGACTTGATCGCCCGAATAACTGTGAAGTTATTCCGACAACACAAGTGTCGTTTGTGTCCAAAGGTCCCTCTCGTTTTGCCTCTACTTGAATTCGTCAACACGGTTTAGACTAAATTAATTGGTTTTCGATTCTAATTATTCTCACGATTAAATAAACTAAGAGATTAAGAGTTGATTCAAATGGAGAAAACGAGTTCTTGGAAGAGAAGAGTCATTAAGCTCAACCGCCTAAATGCATTCAAAACGAGCGAATGTGGACTTGAATTGAATAAAACGAATCCTCCTAACACTCGTATGAATCCGCGGCACGATCATGCATGCGGATTACCACTACTAGCTTCACAACTAAGGCAGAAATCCCCTTAATCAGGCTAGCTAGTAACGAACACCTAGAAGTTCTACAAAGTGATAGGGTGTTCTACCTGAATTAAGAGAAATCACAAGTAATTGGAAATAACGTTAACTTGGTTCATCAACGCCTAAGCTACTGATAACTACACCCAACTTGATCCATTGGGTGCAAACCAGAGCGCCGCCAATTACAAGATGGCTTTTGCTTAAAACCGGGAGAAGCACAAAAGGTAGAATTAGATTATCGGTTTACCGCACCAATAACCTATTTCTATCCTCGATTGTCAATCTAATGAATTCCTAAGTCTTTCACTAGCAAAGGATTTCATGAGTTTGACCTAATTCTAGCAATAACAAGAATTAGGTTGAACACCCAAACAATCAAGGCAAACTTTCATTGCAATTCAAACTATCCACAAACGTCGATCTTACACATTCAAGACAGGTTTCATAGCTTAATTCCTACATCTCAACCAAGAATCCCTAAGGATTTAGCTACTCGTCATTCTAGAAGAAAGAAATTAAAAAGAAAACCTAACCATCATCTTACAAAGAAATATCGGCTTGTTCTTATTCCAATCAATGCTTTTTGCCTTCTGTCTTCAATCCTAGCTTCAATCCTTGAGAGGGACTCCATTGGATCTTCAATTGACTTGATCGCCAGAATAACTATGAAGTTATTCCGACAACACAACTGTCGTTTGTGTCCAAAGGTCCCTCTCGTTTTGCCTCTACTTGAATTCGTCAACACGGTTTAGACTAAATTAATTGGTTTTCGATTCTACTTATTCTCATGATTAAATAAACTAAGAGATTAAGAGTTGATTCAAATGGAGAAAACGAGTTCTTGGAAGAGAAGAGTCATTAAGCTCAACCGCCTAATGCATTCAAAACGTGCGAATGTGGACTTGAATTAAATAAAACGAATCTTCCAATCACTCGTATGAATCCGCGGCGCGATCATGCATGCGGATTACCGCTACTAGCTTCACAACTAAGGCAGAAATCCCCTTAATCAGGCTAGCTAGTAACGAACACCTAGAAGTTCTACAAAGTGATAGGGTGTTCTACCTGAATTAAGAGAAATCACGAGTAATTGGAAATAACGTTAACTTGGTCCATCAACGCATAAGCTACTCATAACTACACCCAACTTCATCCATTGGGTGCAAACCGTAGAGCCGCCAATTACAAGATGGCTTTTGCTTAAAACCGGGAGAAGCACAAAAGGTAGAATTAGGTTATCGGTTTACCCCACCAATAACCTATTTCTATCCTCGATTGTCAATCTAATGAATTCCTAAGTCTTTCACGAGCAAAGGATTTCATGAATTTGACCTAATTCTAGCAATAACAAGAATTAGGTTGAACACCCAAACAATCAAGGCAAACTTTCATTGCAATTCAAACTATCCACAAACGTCAATCTTACACATTCAAGATAGGTTTCATAGCTTAATTCCTACATCTCAACCAAGAATCCCTAAGGATTTAGCTACTCGTCATTCTAGAAGAAAGAAATTGAAAAGAAAACCTAACCATCATCTTACAAAGAAATATCGGCTTGTTCTTATTCCAATCGATGCTTTTGGCCTTCCGTCTTCAATCCTAGCTTCAATCCTTGAGGGGGACTCCTTTGGATCTTCAATTGACTTGATCGCCCGAATAACTGTGAAGTTATTCCGACAACACAAGTGTCGTTTGTGTCCAAAGGTCCCTCTCGTTTTGCCTCTACTTGAATTCGTCAACACGGTTTAGACTAAATTAATTGGTTTTCGATTCTAATTATTCTCACGATTAAATAAACTAAGAGATTAAGAGTTGATTCAAGTGGAGAAAACGAGTTCTTGGAAGAGAAGAGTCATTAAGCTCAACCGCCTAAATGCATTCAAAACGAGCGAATGTGGACTTGAATTGAATAAAACGAATCCTCCTAACACTCGTATGAATCCGCGGCGCGATCATGCATGCGGATTACCACTACTAGCTTCACAACTAAGGCGAAATCCCCTTAATCGAGCTAGCTAGTAACGAACACCTAGAAGTTCTACAAAGTGATAGGGTGTTCTACCTGAATTAAGAGAAATCACGAGTAATTGGAAATAACGTTAACTTGGTCCATCAACGCCTAAGCTACTGATAACTACACCCAACTTGATCCATTGGGTGCAAACCAGAGAGCCGCCAATTACAAGATGGCTTTTGCTTAAAACCGGGAGAAGCACAAACGGTAGAATTAGGTTATCGGTTTACCCCACCAATAACCTATTTCTATCCTCGATTGTCAATCTAATGAATTCCTAAGTCTTTCACGAGCAAAGGATTTCATGAATTTGACCTAATTCTAGCAAAAACAAGAATTAGGTTGAACACCCAAACAATCAAGGCAAACTTTCATTGCAATTCAAACTATCCACAAACGTCGATCTTACACATTCAAGACAGGTTTCATAGCTTAATTCCTACATCTCAACCAAGAATCCCTAAGGATTTAGCTACTCGTCATTCTAGAAGAAAGAAATTGAAAAGAAAACCTAACCATCATCTTACAAAGAAATATCGGCTTGTTCTTATTCCAATCGATGCTTTTGGCCTTCTGTCTTCAATCCTAGCTTCAATCCTTGAGAGGGACTCCTTTGGATCTTCAATTGACTTGATCGCCAGAATAACTATGAAGTTATTCCGACAACACAAGTGTCGTTTGTGTCCAAAGGTCCCTCTCGTTTTGCCTCTACTTGAATTCGTCAACACGGTTTAGACTAAATTAATTGGTTTTCGATTCTAATTATTCTCACGATTAAATAAACTAAGAGATTAAGAGTTGATTCAAGTGGAGAAAACGAGTTCTTGGAAGAGAAGAGTCATTAAGCTCAACCGCCTAAATGCATTCAAAACGAGCGAATGTGGACTTGAATTGAATAAAACGAATCCTCCTAACACTCGTATGAATCCGCGGCGCGATCATGCATGCGGATTACAGCTTCACAACTAAGGCGAAAATCCCCTTAATCAAGCTAGCTAGTAACGAACACCTAGAAGTTCTACAAAGTGATAGGGTGTTCTACCTGAATTAAGAGAAATCACGAGTAATTGGAAATAACGTTAACTTGGTCCATCAACGCCTAAGCTACTGATAACTACACCCAACTTGATCCATTGGGTGCAAACCAGAGAGCCGCCAATTACAAGATGGCTTTTGCTTAAAACCGGGAGAAGCACAAACGGTAGAATTAGGTTATCGGTTTACCCCACCAATAACCTATTTCTATCCTCGATTGTCAATCTAATGAATTCCTAAGTCTTTCACGAGCAAAGGATTTCATGAATTTGACCTAATTCTAGCAAAAACAAGAATTAGGTTGAACACCCAAACAATCAAGGCAAACTTTCATTGCAATTCAAACTATCCACAAACGTTGATCTTACACATTCAAGACAGGTTTCATAGCTTAATTCCTACATCTCAACCAAGAATCCCTAAGGATTTAGCTACTCGTCATTCTAGCAGAAAGAAATTGAAAAGAAAACCTAACCATCATCTTACAAAGAAATATCGGCTTGTTCTTATTCCAATCGATGCTTTTGGCCTTCGTCTTCAATCCTAGCTTCAATCCTTGAGGGGGACTCCTTTGGATCTTCAATTGACTTGATCGCCCGAATAACTGTGAAGTTATTCCGACAACACAAGTGTCGTTTGTGTCCAAAGGTCCCTCTCGTTTTGCCTCTACTTGAATTCGTCAACACGGTTTAGACTAAATTAATTGGTTTTCGATTCTAATTATTCTCACGATTAAATAAACTAAGAGATTAAGAGTTGATTCAAATGGAGAAAACGAGTTCTTGGAAGAGAAGAGTCATTAAGCTCAACCGCCTAAATGCATTCAAAACGAGCGAATGTGGACTTGAATTGAATAAAACGAATCCTCCTAACACTCGTATGAATCCGCGGCGCGATCATGCATGCGGATTACCACTACTAGCTTCACAACTAAGGCAGAAATCCCCTTAATCGGGCTAGCTAGTAACGAACACCTAGAAGTTCTACAAAGTGATAGGGTGTTCTACCTGAATTAAGAGAAATCACGAGTAATTGGAAATAACGTTAACTTGGTCCATCAACGCCTAAGCTATCGATAACTACACCCAACTTGATCCATTGGGTGCAAACCAGAGAGCCGCCAATTACAAGATGGCTTTTGCTTAAAACCGGGAGAAGCACAAAAGGTAGAATTAGGTTATCGGTTTACCCCACCAATAACCTATTTCTATCCTCGATTGTCAATCTAATGAATTCCTAAGTCTTTCACGAGCAAAGGATTTCATGAATTTGACCTAATTCTAGCCATAACAAGAATTAGGTTGAACACCCAAACAATCAAGGCAAACTTTCATTGCAATTCAAACTATCCACAAACGTCGATCTTACACATTCAAGACAGGTTTCATAGCTTAATTCCTACATCTCAACCAAGAATCCCTAAGGATTTAGCTACTCGTCATTCTAGAAGAAAGAAATTGAAAAGAAAACCTAACCATCATCTTACAAAGAAATATCGGCTTGTTCTTATTCCAATCGATGCTTTTGGCCTTCGTCTTCAATCCTAGCTTCAATCCTTGAGGGGGACTCCTTTGGATCTTCAATTGACTTGATCGCCCGAATAACTGTGAAGTTATTCCGACAACACAAGTGTCGTTTGTGTCCAAAGGTCCCTCTCGTTTTGCCTCTACTTGAATTCGTCAACACGGTTTAGACTAAATTAATTGGTTTTCGATTCTAATTATTCTCACGATTAAATAAACTAAGAGATTAAGAGTTGATTCAAATGGAGAAAACGAGTTCTTGGAAGAGAAGAGTCATTAAGCTCAACCGCCTAAATGCATTCAAAACGAGCGAATGTGGACTTGAATTGAATAAAACGAATCCTCCTAACACTCGTATGAATCCGCGGCGCGATCATGCATGCGGATTACCACTACTAGCTTCACAACTAAGGCAGAAATCCCCTTAATCGGGCTAGCTAGTAACGAACACCTAGAAGTTCTACAAAGTGATAGGGTGTTTTACCTGAATTAAGAGAAATCACGAGTAATTGGAAATAGCGTTAACTTGGTCCATCAACGCCTAAGCTACTGATAAGTACACCCAACTTGATCCATTGGGTGCAAACCAGAGAGCCGCCAATTACAAGATGGCTTTTGCTTAAAACCGGGAGAAGCACAAAAGGTAGAATTAGGTTATCGGTTTACCCCACCAATAACCTATTTCTATCCTCGATTGTCAATCTAATGAATTCCTAAGTCTTTCACGAGCAAAGGATTTCATGAATTTGACCTAATTCTAGCCATAACAAGAATTAGGTTGAACACCCAAACAATCAAGGCAAACTTTCATTGCAATTCAAACTATCCACAAACGTCGATCTTACACATTCAAGACAGGTTTCATAGCTTAATTCCTACATCTCAACCAAGAATCCCTAAGGATTTAGCTACTCGTCATTCTAGAAGAAAGAAATTGAAAAGAAAACCTAACCATCATCTTACAAAGAAATATCGGCTTGTTCTTATTCCAATCGATGCTTTTGGCCTTCCGTCTTCAATCCTAGCTTCAATCCTTGAGGGGGACTCCTTTGGATCTTCAATTGACTTGATCGCCCGAATAACTGTGAAGTTATTCCGACAACACAAGTGTCGTTTGTGTCCAAAGGTCCCTCTCGTTTTGCCTCTACTTGAATTCGTCAACACGGTTTAGACTAAATTAATTGGTTTTCGATTCTAATTATTCTCACGATTAAATAAACTAAGAGATTAAGAGTTGATTCAAATGGAGAAAACGAGTTCTTGGAAGAGAAGAGTCATTAAGCTCAACCGCCTAAATGCATTCAAAACGAGCGAATGTGGACTTGAATTGAATAAAACGAATCCTCCTAACACTCGTATGAATCCGCGGCGCGATCATGCATGCGGATTACCACTACTAGCTTCACAACTAAGGCGAAATCCCCTTAATCGGGCTAGCTAGTAACGAACACCTAGAAGTTCTACAAAGTGATAGGGTGTTCTACCCGAATTAAGAGAAATCACGAGTAATTGGAAATAGCGTTAACTTGGTCCATCAACGCCTAAGCTATCGATAAGTACACCCAACTTGATCCATTGGGTGCAAACCGAGAGCCGCCAATTACAAGATGGCTTTTGCTTAAAACCGGGAGAAGCACAAAAGGTAGAATTAGGTTATCGGTTTACCCCACCAATAACCTATTTCTATCCTCGATTGTCAATCTAATGAATTCCTAAGTCTTTCACGAGCAAAGGATTTCATGAATTTGACCTAATTCTAGCCATAACAAGAATTAGGTTGAACACCCAAACAATCAAGGCAAACTTTCATTGCAATTCAAACTATCCACAAACGTCGATCTTACACATTCAAGACAGGTTTCATAGCATAATTCCTACATCTCAACCAAGAATCCCTAAGGATTTAGCTACTCGTCATTCTAGAAGAAAGAAATTGAAAAGAAAACCTAACCATCATCTTACAAAGAAATATCGGCTTGTTCTTATTCCAATCGATGCTTTTGGCCTTCGTCTTCAATCCTAGCTTCAATCCTTGAGGGGGACTCCTTTGGATCTTCAATTGACTTGATCGCCCGAATAACTCGTGAAGTTATTCCGACAACACAAGTGTCGTTTGTGTCCAAAGGTCCCTCTCGTTTTGCCTCTACTTGAATTCGTCAACACGGTTTAGACTAAATTAATTGGTTTTCGATTCTAATTATTCTCACGATTAAATAAACTAAGAGATTAAGAGTTGATTCAAATGGAGAAAACGAGTTCTTGGAAGAGAAGAGTCATTAAGCTCAACCGCCTAAATGCATTCAAAACGAGCGAATGTGGACTTGAATTGAATAAAACGAATCCTCCTAACACTCGTATGAATCCGCGGCGCGATCATGCATGCGGATTACCACTACTAGCTTCACAACTAAGGCAGAAATCCCCTTAATCAGGGTAGCCAGTAACGAACACCTAGAAGTTCTACAAAGTGATAGGGTGTTCTACCTGAATTAAGAGAAACCACGAGTAATTGGAAATAACGTTAACTTGGTCCATCAACGCCTAAGCTACGATAAGTACACCCAACTTGATCCATTGGGTGCAAACCGAGAGCCGCCAATTACAAGATGGCTTTTGCTTAAAACCGGGAGAAGCACAAAAGGTAGAATTAGGTTATCGGTTTACCCCACCAATAACCTATTTCTATCCTCGATTGTCAATCTAATGAATTCCTAAGTCTTTCACGAGCAAAGGATTTCATGAATTTGACCTAATTCTAGCCATAACAAGAATTAGGTTGAACACCCAAACAATCAAGGCAAACTTTCATTGCAATTCAAACTATCCACAAACGTCGATCTTACACATTCAAGACAGGTTTCATAGCATAATTCCTACATCTCAACCAAGAATCCCTAAGGATTTAGCTACTCGTCATTCTAGAAGAAAGAAATTGAAAAGAAAACCTAACCATCATCTTACAAAGAAATATCGGCTTGTTCTTATTCCAATCGATGCTTTTGGCCTTCTGTCTTCAATCCTAGCTTCAATCCTTGAGGGGGACTCCTTTGGATCTTCAATTGACTTGATCGCCCGAATAACTGTGAAGTTATTCCGACAACACAAGTGTCGTTTGTGTCCAAAGGTCCCTCTCGTTTTGCCTCTACTTGAATTCGTCAACACGGTTTAGACTAAATTAATTGGTTTTCGATTCTAATTATTCTCACGATTAAATAAACTAAGAGATTAAGAGTTGATTCAAATGGAGAAAACGAGTTCTTGGAAGAGAAGAGTCATTAAGCTCAACCGCCTAAATGCATTCAAAACGAGCGAATGTGGACTTGAATTGAATAAAACGAATCCTCCTAACACTCGTATGAATCCGCGGCGCGATCATGCATGCGGATTACCACTACTAGCTTCACAACTAAGGCGAAAATCCCCTTAATCGGGCTAGCTAGTAACGAACACCTAGAAGTTCTACAAAGTGATAGGGTGTTCTACCCGAATTAAGAGAAATCACGAGTAATTGGAAATAGCGTTAACTTGGTCCATCAACGCCTAAGCTACGATAAGTACACCCAACTTGATCCATTGGGTGCAAACCGGAGAGCCGCCAATTACAAGATGGCTTTTGCTTAAAACCGGGAGAAGCACAAAAGGTAGAATTAGGTTATCGGTTTACCCCACCAATAACCTATTTCTATCCTCGATTGTCAATCTAATGAATTCCTAAGTCTTTCACGAGCAAAGGATTTCATGAATTTGACCTAATTCTAGCCATAACAAGAATTAGGTTGAACACCCAAACAATCAAGGCAAACTTTCATTGCAATTCAAACTATCCACAAACGTCGATCTTACACATTCAAGACAGGTTTCATAGCATAATTCCTACATCTCAACCAAGAATCCCTAAGGATTTAGCTACTCGTCATTCTAGAAGAAAGAAATTGAAAAGAAAACCTAACCATCATCTTACAAAGAAATATCGGCTTGTTCTTATTCCAATCGATGCTTTTGGCCTTCTCGTCTTCAATCCTAGCTTCAATCCTTGAGGGGGACTCCTTTGGATCTTCAATTGACTTGATCGCCCGAATAACTGTGAAGTTATTCCGACAACACAAGTGTCGTTTGTGTCCAAAGGTCCCTCTCGTTTTGCCTCTACTTGAATTCGTCAACACGGTTTAGACTAAATTAATTGGTTTTCGATTCTAATTATTCTCACGATTAAATAAACTAAGAGATTAAGAGTTGATTCAAATGGAGAAAACGAGTTCTTGGAAGAGAAGAGTCATTAAGCTCAACCGCCTAAATGCATTCAAAACGAGCGAATGTGGACTTGAATTGAATAAAACGAATCCTCCTAACACTCGTATGAATCCGCGGCGCGATCATGCATGCGGATTACGACTACTGCTTCACAACTAAGGCGAGAAATCCCCTTAATCGGGCTAGCTAGTAACGAACACCTAGAAGTTCTACAAAGTGATAGGGTGTTCTACCCGAATTAAGAGAAATCACGAGTAATTGGAAATAGCGTTAACGTGGTCCATCAACGCCTAAGCTACTGATAAGTACACCCAACTTGATCCATTGGGTGCAAACCAGAGAGCCGCCAATTACAAGATGACTTTTGCTTAAAAGCGGGAGAAGCACAAAAGGTAGAATTAGGTTATCGGTTTACCCCACCAATAACCTATTTCTATCCTCGATTGTCAATCTAATGAATTCCTAAGTCTTTCACGAGCAAAGGATTTCATGAATTTGACCTAATTCTAGCCATAACAAGAATTAGGTTGAACATCCAAACAATCAAGGCAAACATTCATTACAATTCAAACTATCCACAAACGTCGATCTTACACATTCAAGATAGGTTTCATAGCTTAATTCCTACATCTCAACCAAGAATCCCTAAGGATTTAGCTACTCATCATTCTAGAAGAAAGCAATTGAAAAGAAAACCTAACCATCATCTTACAAAGAAATATCGGCTTGTTCTTATTCCAATCGATGCTTTTGGCCTTCGTCTTCAATCCTAGCTTCAATCCTTGAGGGGGACTCCTTTGGATCTTCAATTGACTTGATCGCCCGAATAACTGTGAAGTTATTCCGACAACACAAGTGTCGTTTGTGTCCAAAGGTCCCTCTCGTTTTGCCTCTACTTGAATTCGTCAACACGGTTTAGACTAAATTAATTGGTTTTCGATTCTAATTATTCTCACGATTAAATAAACTAAGAGATTAAGAGTTGATTCAAATGGAGAAAACGAGTTCTTGGAAGAGAAGAGTCATTAAGCTCAACCGCCTAAATGCATTCAAAACGAGCGAATGTGGACTTGAATTGAATAAAACGAATCCTCCTAACACTCGTATGAATCCGCGGCGCGATCATGCATGCGGATTACCACTACTAGCTTCACAACTAAGGCAGAAATCCCCTTAATCAGGGTAGCTAGTAACGAACACCTAGAAGTTCTACAAAGTGATAGGGTGTTCTACCTGAATTAAGAGAAATCACGAGTAATTGGAAATAGCGTTAACTTGGTCCATCAACGCCTAAGCTACTGATAAGTACACCCAACTTGATCCATTGGGTGCAAACCAGAGAGCCGCCAATTACAAGATGGCTTTTGCTTAAAACCGGGAGAAGCACAAAAGGTAGAATTAGGTTATCGGTTTACCCCACCAATAACCTATTTCTATCCTCGATTGTCAATCTAATGAATTCCTAAGTCTTTCACGAGCAAAGGATTTCATGAATTTGACCTAATTCTAGCCATAACAAGAATTAGGTTGAACACCCAAACAATCAAGGCAAACTTTCATTGCAATTCAAACTATCCACAAACGTCGATCTTACACATTCAAGACAGGTTTCATAGCATAATTCCTACATCTCAACCAAGAATCCCTAAGGATTTAGCTACTCGTCATTCTAGAAGAAAGAAATTGAAAAGAAAACCTAACCATCATCTTACAAAGAAATATCGGCTTGTTCTTATTCCAATCGATGCTTTTGGCCTTCCGTCTTCAATACTAGCTTCAATCCTTGAGGGGGACTCCTTTGGATCTTCAATTGACTTGATCGCCCGAATAACTGTGAAGTTATTCCGACAACACAAGTGTCGTTTGTGTCCAAAGGTCCCTCTCGTTTTGCCTCTACTTGAATTCGTCAACACGGTTTAGACTAAATTAATTGGTTTTCGATTCTAATTATTCTCACGATTAAATAAACTAAGAGATTAAGAGTTGATTCAAATGGAGAAAACGAGTTCTTGGAAGAGAAGAGTCATTAAGCTCAACCGCCTAAATGCATTCAAAACGAGCGAATGTGGACTTGAATTGAATAAAACGAATCCTCCTAACACTCGTATGAATCCGCGGCGCGATCATGCATGCGGATTACCACTACTAGCTTCACAACTAAGGCAGAAATCCCCTTAATCAGGCTAGCTAGTAACGAACACCTAGAAGTTCTACAAAGTGATAGGGTGTTCTACCTGAATTAAGAGAAACCACGAGTAATTGGAAATAACGTTAACTTGGTCCATCAACGCCTAAGCTACTGATAAGTACACCCAACTTGATCCATTGGGTGCAAACCAGAGAGCCGCCAATTACAATATGGCTTTTGCTTAAAACCGGGAGAAGCACAAAAGGTAGAATTAGGTTATCGGTTTACCCCACCAATAACCTATTTCTATCCTCGATTGTCAATCTAATGAATTCCTAAGTCTTTCACGAGCAAAGGATTTCATGAATTTGACCTAATTCTAGCCATAACAAGAATTAGGTTGAACACCCAAACAATCAAGGCAAACATTCATTGCAATTCAAACTATCCACAAACCTCAATCTTACACATTCAAGATAGGTTTCATAGCTTAATTCCTACCTCTCAACCAAGAATCCCTAAGGATTTAGCTACTCGTCATTCTAGAAGAAAGAAATTGAAAAGAAAACCTAACCATCATCTTACAAAGAAATATCGGCTTGTTCTTATTCCAATCGATGCTTTTGGCCTTCCGTCTTCAATCCTAGCTTCAATCCTTGAGGGGGACTCCTTTGGATCTTCAATTGACTTGATCGCCCGAATAACTGTGAAGTTATTCCGACAACACAAGTGTCGTTTGTGTCCAAAGGTCCCTCTCGTTTTGCCTCTACTTGAATTCGTCAACACGGTTTAGACTAAATTAATTGGTTTTCGATTCTAATTATTCTCACGATTAAATAAACTAAGAGATTAAGAGTTGATTCAAATGGAGAAAACGAGTTCTTGGAAGAGAAGAGTCATTAAGCTCAACCGCCTAAATGCATTCAAAACGAGCGAATGTGGACTTGAATTGAATAAAACGAATCCTCCTAACACTCGTATGAATCCGCGGCGCGATCATGCATGCGGATTACCACTACTAGCTTCACAACTAAGGCAGAAATCCCCTTAATCAGGCTAGCTAGTAACGAACACCTAGAAGTTCTACAAAGTGATAGGGTGTTCTACCCGAATTAAGAGAAATCACGAGTAATTGGAAATAACATTAACTTGGTCCATCAACGCCTAAGCTACTGATAAGTACACCCAACTTGATCCATTGGGTGCAAACCAGAGAGCCGCCAATTACAAGATGGCTTTTGCTTAAAACCGGGAGAAGCACAAAAGGTAGAATTAGGTTATCGGTTTACCCCACCAATAACCTATTTCTATCCTCGATTGTCAATCTAATGAATTCCTAAGTCTTTCACGAGCAAAGGATTTCATGAATTTGACCTAATTCTAGCCATAACAAGAATTAGGTTGAACACCCAAACAATCAAGGCAAACTTTCATTGCAATTCAAACTATCCACAAACGTCGATCTTACACATTCAAGACAGGTTTCATAGCATAATTCCTACATCTCAACCAAGAATCCCTAAGGATTTAGCTACTCGTCATTCTAGAAGAAAGAAATTGAAAAGAAAACCTAACCATCATCTTACAAAGAAATATCGGCTTGTTCTTATTCCAATCGATGCTTTTGGCCTTCCGTCTTCAATCCTAGCTTCAATCCTTGAGGGGGACTCCTTTGGATCTTCAATTGACTTGATCGCCCGAATAACTGTGAAGTTATTCCGACAACACAAGTGTCGTTTGTGTCCAAAGGTCCCTCTCGTTTTGCCTCTACTTGAATTCGTCAACACGGTTTAGACTAAATTAATTGGTTTTCGATTCTAATTATTCTCACGATTAAATAAACTAAGAGATTAAGAGTTGATTCAAATGGAGAAAACGAGTTCTTGGAAGAGAAGAGTCATTAAGCTCAACCGCCTAAATGCATTCAAAACGAGCGAATGTGGACTTGAATTGAATAAAACGAATCCTCCTAACACTCGTATGAATCCGCGGCGCGATCATGCATGCGGATTACCACTACTAGCTTCACAACTAAGGCAGAAATCCCCTTAATCAGGGTAGCCAGTAACGAACACCTAGAAGTTCTACAAAGTGATAGGGTGTTCTACCTGAATTAAGAGAAACCACGAGTAATTGGAAATAACGTTAACTTGGTCCATCAACGCCTAAGCTACTGATAAGTACACCCAACTTGATCCATTGGGTGCAAACCAGAGCGCCGCCAATTACAAGATGGCTTTTGCTTAAAACCGGGAGAAGCACAAAAGGTAGAATTAGGTTATCGGTTTACCGCACTAATAACCTATTTCTATCCTCGATTGTCAATCTAATGAATTCCTAAGTCTGTCACGAGCAAAGGATTTCATGAATTTGACCTAATTCTAGCCATAACAAGAATTAGGTTGAACACCCAAACAATCAAGGCAAACTTTCCTTGCAATTCAAACTATCCACAAACGTCGATCTTACACATTCAAGACAGGTTTCATAGCTTAATTCCTACATCTCAACCAAGAATCCCTAAGGATTTAGCTACTCGTCATTCTAGAAGAAAGAAATTGAAAAGAAAACCTAACCATCATCTTACAAAGAAATATCGGCTTGTTCTTCTTCCAATCGATGCTTTCGGCCTTCTGTCTTCAATCCTAGCTTCAATCCTTGAGGGGGACTCCTTTGGATCTTCAATTGACTTGATCGCCCGAATAACTGTGAAGTTATTCCGAAACCACAAGTGTCGTTTGTGTCCAAAGGTCCCTCTCGTTATGCCTCTACTTGAATTCATCAACACGGTTTAGACTAAATTAATTGGTTTTCGATTCTAATTATTCTCACGATTAAATAAACTAAGAGATTAAGAGTTGATTCAAATGGAGAAAACGAGTTCTTGGTAGAGAAGAGTCATTAAGCTCAACCGCCTAAATGCATTCAAAACGAGCGAATGTGGACTTGAATTGAATAAAACGAATCCTCCTAACACTCGTATGAATCCGCGGCGCGATCATGCATGCAGATTACCACCTCTTCACAACTAAGGCGAAATCCCCTTAATCAGGCTAGCTAGTAACGAACACCTAGAAGTTCTACAAAGTGATAGGGTGTTCTACCTGAATTAAGAGAAATCACGAGTAATTGGAAATAACGTTAACTTGGTCCATCAACGCCTAAGCTACTGATAAGTACACCCAAGTTGATCCATTGGGTGCAAACCAGAGCGCCGCCAATTACAAGATGGCTTTTGCTTAAAACCGGGAGAAGCACAAAAGGTAGAATTAGGTTATCGGTTTACCGCACTAATAACATATTTCTATCCTCGATTGTCAATCTAATGAATTCCTAAGTCTGTCACGAGCAAAGGATTTCATGAATTTGACCTAATTCTAGACATAACAAGAATTAGGTTGAACACCCAAATAATCAAGGCAAACTTTCCTTGCAATTCAAACTATCCACAAACGTCGATCTTACACATTCAAGACGAGGTTTCATAGCTTAATTCCTACATCTCAACCAAGAATCCCTAAGGATTTAGCTACTCGTCATTCTAGAAGAAAGAAATTGAAAAGAAAACCTAACCATCATCTTACAAAGAAATATCGGCTTGTTCTTCTTCCAATCGATGCTTTCGGCCTTCGTCTTCAATCCTAGCTTCAATCCTTGAGGGGGACTCCTTTGGATCTTCAATTGATTTGATCGCCCGAATAACTGTGAAGTTATTCCGAAACCACAAGTGTCGTTTGTGTCCAAAGGTCCCTCTCGTTATGCCTCTACTTGAATTCATCAACACGGTTTAGACTAAATTAATTGGTTTTCGATTCTAATTATTCTCACGATTAAATAAACTAAGAGATTAAGAGTTGATTCAAATGGAGAAAACGAGTTCTTGGTAGAGAAGAGTCATTAAGCTCAACCGCCTAAATGCATTCAAAACGAGCGAATGTGGACTTGAATTGAATAAAACGAATCCTCCTAACACTCGTATGAATCCGCGGCGCGATCATGCATGCGGATTACGACTTGCTTCACAACTAAGGCGAGAAATCCCCTTAATCGGGCTAGCTAGTAACGAACACCTAGAAGTTCTACAAAGTGATAGGGTGTTCTACCCGAATTAAGAGAAATCACGAGTAATTGGAAATAACCTTAACTTGGTCCATCAACGCCTAAGCTATCGATAAGTACACCCAACTTGATCCATTGGGTGCAAACCGAGCGCCGCCAATTACAAGATGGCTTTTGCTTAAAACCGGGAGAAGCACAAAAGGTAGAATTAGGTTATCGGTTTACCGCACTAATAACCTATTTCTATCCTCGATTGTCAATCTAATGAATTCCTAAGTCTGTCACGAGCAAAGGATTTCATGAATTTGACCTAATTCTAGACATAACAAGAATTAGGTTGAACACCCAAACAATCAAGGCAAACTTTCCTTGCAATTCAAACTATCCACAAACGTCGATCTTACACATTCAAGACAGGTTTCATAGCTTAATTCCTACATCTCAACCAAGAATCCCTAAGGATTTAGCTACTCGTCATTCTAGAAGAAAGAAATTGAAAAGAAAACCTAACCATCATCTTACAAAGAAATATCGGCTTGTTCTTCTTCCAATCGATGCTTTCGGCCTTCTGTCTTCAATCCTAGCTTCAATCCTTGAGGGGGACTCCTTTGGATCTTCAATTGATTTGATCGCCCGAATAACTGTGAAGTTATTCCGAAACCACAAGTGTCGTTTGTGTCCAAAGGTCCCTCTCGTTATGCCTCTACTTGAATTCATCAACACGGTTTAGACTAAATTAATTGGTTTTCGATTCTAATTATTCTCACGATTAAATAAACTAAGAGATTAAGAGTTGATTCAAATGGAGAAAACGAGTTCTTGGTAGAGAAGAGTCATTAAGCTCAACCGCCTAAATGCATTCAAAACGAGCGAATGTGGACTTGAATTGAATAAAACGAATCCTCCTAACACTCGTATGAATCCGCGGCGCGATCATGCATGCGGATTACAGCTTCACAACTAAGGCAGAAATCCCCTTAATCAGGCTAGCTAGTAACGAACACCTAGAAGTTCTACAAAGTGATAGGGTGTTCTACCTGAATTAAGAGAAATCACGAGTAATTGGAAATAGCGTTAACGTGGTCCATCAACGCCTAAGCTATCGATAAGTACACCCAACTTGATCCATTGGGTGCAAACCGAGAGCCGCCAATTACAAGATGGGTTTTGCTTAAAACCGGGAGAAGCACAAAAGGTAGAATTAGGTTATCGGTTTACCCCACCAATAACCTATTTCTATCCTCGATTGTCAATCTAATGAATTCCTAAGTCTTTCACGAGCAAAGGATTTCATGAATTTGACCTAATTCTAGCCATAACAAGAATTAGGTTGAACACCCAAACAATCAAGGCAAACATTCATTGCAATTCAAACTATCCACAAACCTCGATCTTACACATTCAAGATAGGTTTCATAGCTTAATTCCTACATCTCAACCAAGAATCCCTAAGGATTTAGCTACTCGTCATTCTAGAAGAAAGCAATTGAAAAGAAAACCTAACCATCATCTTACAAAGAAATATCGGCTTGTTCTTCTTCCAATTGATGCTTTTGGCCTTCTGTCTTCAATCCTAGCTTCAATCCTTGAGGGGGACTCCTTTGGATCTACAATTGACTTGATCGCCCGAATAACTGTGAAGTTATTCCGACAACACAAGTGTCGTTTGTGTCCAAAGGTCCTCTCGTTTTGCCTCTACTTGAATTTGTCAACACGGTTTAGACTAAATTAATTGGTTTTCGATTCTAATTATTCTCCCGATTAAATAAACTAAGAGATTAAGAGTTGATTCAAATGGAGAAAACGAGTTCTTGGAAGAGAAGAGTCATTAAGCTCAACCGCCTAAATGCATTCAAAGCGAGCGAATGTGGACTTGAATTGATTAAAACGAATCCTCCTAACACTCATATGAATCCGCGGCGCGATCATGCATGCGGATTACCACTACTAGCTTCACAACTAAGGTAGAAATCCCCTTAATCAGGCTAGCTAGTAACGAACACCTAGAAGTTCTACAAAGTGATAGGGTGTTCTACCTGAATTAAGAGAAATCACGAGTAATTGGAAATAACCTTAACTTGGTCCATCAACGCCTAAGCTACTGATAAGTACACCCAACTTGATCCATTGGGTGCAAACCAGAGCGCCGCCAATTACAAGATGGCTTTTGCTTAAAACCGGGAGAAGCACAAAAGGTAGAATTAGGTTATCGGTTTACCGCACTAATAACCTATTTCTATCCTCGATTGTCAATCTAATGAATTCCTAAGTCTGTCACGAGCAAAGGATTTCATGAATTTGACCTAATTCTAGACATAACAAGAATTAGGTTGAACACCCAAACAATCAAGGCAAACTTTCCTTGCAATTCAAACTATCCACAAACGTCGATCTTACACATTCAAGACAGGTTTCATAGCTTAATTCCTACATCTCAACCAAGAATCCCTAAGGATTTAGCTACTCGTCATTCTAGAAGAAAGAAATTGAAAAGAAAACCTAACCATCATCTTACAAAGAAATATCGGCTTGTTCTTCTTCCAATCGATGCTTTCGGCCTTCTGTCTTCAATCCTAGCTTCAATCCTTGAGGGGGACTCCTTTGGATCTTCAATTGACTTGATCGCCCGAATAACTGTGAAGTTATTCCGAAACCACAAGTGTCGTTTGTGTCCAAAGGTCCCTCTCGTTATGCCTCTACTTGAATTCATCAACACGGTTTAGACTAAATTAATTGGTTTTCGATTCTAATTATTCTCACGATTAAATAAACTAAGAGATTAAGAGTTGATTCAAATGGAGAAAACGAGTTCTTGGTAGAGAAGAGTCATTAAGCTCAACCGCCTAAATGTATTCAAAACGAGCGAATGTGGACTTGAATTGAATAAAACGAATCCTCCTAACACTCGTATGAATCCGCGGCGCGATCATGCATGCGGATTACAGCTTCACAACTAAGGCAGAAATCCCCTTAATCAGGCTAGCTAGTAACGAACACCTAGAAGTTCTACAAAGTGATAGGGTGTTCTACCTGAATTAAGAGAAATCACGAGTAATTGGAAATAGCGTTAACTTGGTCCATCAACGCCTAAGCTACTGATAAGTACACCCAACTTGATCCATTGGGTGCAAACCAGAGAGCCGCCAATTACAAGATGGCTTTTGCTTAAAACCGGAGAAGCACAAAAGGTAGAATTAGGTTATCGGTTTACCCCACCAATAACCTATTTCTATCCTCGATTGTCAATCTAATGAATTCCTAAGTCTTTCACGAGCAAAGGATTTCATGAATTTGACCTAATTCTAGCCATAACAAGAATTAGGTTGAACACCCAAACAATCAAGGCAAACATTCATTGCAATTCAAACTATCCACAAACCTCGATCTTACACATTCAAGATAGGTTTCATAGCTTATTCCTACATCTCAACCAAGAATCCCTAAGGATTTAGCTACTCGTCATTCTAGAAGAAAGCAATTGAAAAGAAAACCTAACCATCATCTTACAAAGAAATATCGGCTTGTTCTTCTTCCAATTGATGCTTTTGGCCTTCTTCTTCACTATCCTAGCTTCAATCCTTGAGGGGGACTCCTTTGGATCTACAATTGACTTGATCGCCCGAATAAGCGTGAAGTTATTCCGACAACACAAGTGTCGTTTGTGTCCAAAGGTCCTCTCGTTTTGCCTCTACTTGAATTTGTCAACACGGTTTAGACTAAATTAATTGGTTTTCGATTCTAATTATTCTCCCGATTAAATAAACTAAGAGATTAAGAGTTGATTCAAATGGAGAAAACGAGTTCTTGGAAGAGAAGAGTCATTAAGCTCATCCGCCTAAATGCATTCAAAGCGAGCGAATGTGGACTTGAATTGATTAAAACGAATCCTCCTAACACTCGTATGAATCCGCGGCGCGATCATGCATGCGGATTACCACTACTAGCTTCACAACTAAGGTAGAAATCCCCTTAATCAGGCTAGCTAGTAACGAACACCTAGAAGTTCTACAAAGTGATAGGGTGTTCTACCTGAATTAAGAGAAATCACGAGTAATTGGAAATAACCTTAACTTGGTCCATCAACGCCTAAGCTACTGATAAGTACACCCAACTTGATCCATTGGGTGCAAACCAGAGCGCCGCCAATTACAAGAAGGCTTTTGCTTAAAACCGGGAGAAGCACAAAAGGTAGAATTAGGTTATCGGTTTACCGCACTAATAACCTATTTCTATCCTCGATTGTCAATCTAATGAATTCCTAAGTCTGTCACGAGCAAAGGATTTCATGAATTTGACCTAATTCTAGCAATAACAAGAATTAGGTTGAACACCCAAACAATCAAGGCAAACATTCATTGCAATTCAAACTATCCACAAACCTCGATCTTACACATTCAAGATAGGTTTCATAGCTTAAGTCCTACATCTCAACCAAGAATCCCTAAGGATTTAGCTACTCGTCATTCTAGAAGAAAGCAATTGAAAAGAAAACCTAACCATCATCTTACAAAGAAATATCGGCTTGTTCTTCTTCCAATTGATGCTTTTGGCCTTCTGTCTTCAATCCTAGCTTCAATCCTTGAGGGGGACTCCTTTGGATCTACAATTGACTTGATCGCCCGAATAACTGTGAAGTTATTCCGACAACACAAGTGTCGTTTGTGTCCAAAGGTCCTCTCGTTTTGCCTCTACTTGAATTTGTCAACACGGTTTAGACTAAATTAATTGGTTTTCGATTCTAATTATTCTCCCGATTAAATAAACTAAGAGATTAAGAGTTGATTCAAATGGAGAAAACGAGTTCTTGGAAGAGAAGAGTCATTAAGCTCAACCGCCTAAATACATTCAAAGCGAGCGAATGTGGACTTGAATTGATTAAAACGAATCCTCCTAACACTCGTATGAATCCGCGGCGCGATCATGCATGCGGATTACCACTACTAGCTTCACAACTAAGGTAGAAATCCCCTTAATCAGGCTAGCTAGTAACGAACACCTAGAAGTTCTACAAAGTGATAGGGTGTTCTACCTGAATTAAGAGAAATCACGAGTAATTGGAAATAACCTTAACTTGGTCCATCAACGCCTAAGCTACTGATAAGTACACCCAACTTGATCCATTGGGTGCAAACCAGAGCGCCGCCAATTACAAGATGGCTTTTGCTTAAAACCGGGAGAAGCACAAAAGGTAGAATTAGGTTATCGGTTTACCGCACTAATAACCTATTTCTATCCTCGATTGTCAATCTAATGAATTCCTAAGTCTGTCACGAGCAAAGGATTTCATGAATTTGACCTAATTCTAGCAATAACAAGAATTAGGTTGAACACCCAAATAATCAAGGGAAACTTTCCTTGCAATTCAAACTATCCACAAACGTCGATCTTACACATTCAAGACAGGTTTCATAGCTTAATTCCTACATCTCCACCAAGAATCCCTAAGGATTTAGCTACTCGTCATTCTAGAAGAAAGAAATTGAAAAGAAAACCTAACCATCATCTTACAAAGAAATATCGGCTTGTTCTTCTTCCAATCGATGCTTTCGGCCTTCTGTCTTCAATCCTAGCTTCAATCCTTGAGGGGGATTCCTTTGGATCTTCAATTGACTTGATCGCCCGAATAACTGTGAAGTTATTCCGAAACCACAAGTGTCGTTTGTGTCCAAAGGTCCCTCTCGTTATGCCTCTACTTGAATTCATCAACACGGTTTAGACTAAATTAATTGGTTTTCGATTCTAAATATTCTCACGATTAAATAAACTAAGAGATTAAGAGTTGATTCAAATGGAGAAAACGAGTTCTTGGTAGAGAAGAGTCATTAAGCTCAACCGCCTAAATGCATTCAAAACGAGCGAATGTGGACTTGAATTGAATAAAACGAATCCTCCTAACACTCGTATGAATCCGCGGCGCGATCATGCATGCGGATTACCACTACTACTTCACAACTAAGAAACCCTAATCGTAGCTAGAACGAACACAAGTCTAAAGGATAGGGTGTTCTACGAATTAAGAGAAATCACGAGTAATTGGAAATAACCTTAACTTGGTCCATCAACGCCAAGCTCGATAAGTACACCCAGATCCGGAAACCCCCCCTTACAAGCTTTGCTTAAAACCGGAAAGCACAGAAATTAGGTTATCGGTTACCGCACATACTATTTTATCTGATTGTCAATCTAATGAATCCTAGCTCACGAGCAAAGGATTTATGAATTGACCAATCTAACAAAATTAGTTAACACCCAAACAATCAAGCAAACTTCATGCAATTCAAACTATCCACAAACGTCGATCTTACACATTCAAGACGAGGTTTCATAGCTTAATTCCTACATCTCAACCAAGAATCCCTAAGGATTTAGCTACTCGTCATTCTAGAAGAAAGAAATTGAAAAGAAAACCTAACCATCATCTTACAAAGAAATATCGGCTCGTTCTTCTTCCAATCGATGCTTTTGGCCTTCTGTCTTCAATCCTAGATTCAATCCTTGAGGGGGACTCGTTTGGATCTTCAATTGACTTGATCGCCCGAATAACTGTGAAGTTATTCCGACAACACAAGTGTCGTTTGTGTCCAAAGGTTCGTCTCGTTATGCCTCTACTTGAATTCGTCAACACGGTTTAGACTAAAACAATTTGTTTTGGATTCTAATTATTCTCACGATTAAATAAACTAAGAGATTAAGAGTTGATTCAAATGGAGAAAACGAGTTCTTGGAAGAGAAGAGTCATTAAGCTCAACCGCCTAAATGCATTCAAAACGAACGAATGTGGACTTGAATTGAATAAAATGAATCCTCCTAACACTCGTATGAATCCGCGGCGCGATCATGCATGCGGATTACCACTACTAGCTTCACAACTAAGGCGAGAAATCCCCTTAATCGAGCTAGCTAGTAACGAACACCTAGAAGTTCTACAAAGTGATAGGGTGTTCTACCCGAATTAAGAGAAATCACGAGTAATTGGAAATAACGTTAACTTGGTCCATCAACGCCTAAGCTACGATAACTACACCCAACTTGATCCATTGGGTGCAAACCGAAGCGCCGCCAATTACAAGATGGCTTTTGCTTAAAACCGGGAGAAGCACAAAAGGTAGAATTAGGTTATCGGTTTACCGCACCAATAACCTATTTCTATCCTCGATTGTTAATCTAATGAATTCCTAAGTCTTTCACGAGCAAAGGATTTCATGAATTTGACCTAATTCTAGCAATAACAAGAATTAGGTTGAACACCCAAACAATCAAGGCAAACTTTCATTGCTATTCAAACTATCCACAAACGTAGATCTTACACATTCAAGACGAGGTTTCATAGCTTAATTCCTACATCTCCACCAAGAATCCCTAAGGATTTAGCTACTCGTCATTCTAGAAGAAAGAAATTGAAAAGAAAACCTAACCATCATCTTACAAAGAAATATCGGCTTGTTCTTCTTCCAATCGATGCTTTCGGCCTTCGTCTTCAATCTTAGCTTCAATCCTTGAGGGGGATTCCTTTGGATCTTCAATTGACTTGATCGGCCGAATAACTGTGAAGTTATTCCGAAACCACAAGTGTCGTTTGTGTCCAAAGGTCCCTCTCGTTATGCCTCTACTTGAATTCATCAACACGGTTTAGACTAAATTAATTGGTTTTCGATTCTAAATATTCTCACGATTAAATAAACTAAGAGATTAAGAGTTGATTCAAATGGAGAAAACGAGTTCTTGGTAGAGAAGAGTCATTAAGCTCAACCGCCTAAATGCATTCAAAACGAGCGAATGTGGACTTGAATTGAATAAAACGAATCCTCCTAACACTCGTATGAATCCGCGGCGCGATCATGCATGCAGATTACCACTACTAAACGTCGATCTTACACATTCAAGACAGGTTTCATAGCTTAATTCCTACATCTCAACCAAGAATCCCTAAGGATTTAGCTACTCGTCATTCTAGAAGAATGAAATTGAAAAGAAAACCTAACCATCATCTTACAAAGAAATATCGGCTTGTTCTTCTTCCAATCGATGCTTTTGGCCTTCTGTCTTCAATCCTAGATTCAATCCTTGAGGGGGACTCGTTTGGATCTTCAATTGACTTGATCGCCCGAATAACCGTGAAGTTATTCCGAAAACACAAGTGTCGTTTCAGTGTCCAAAGGTTCCTCTCGTTATGCCTCTACTTGAATTCGTCAACACAGTTTAGACCAAAACAATTTGTTTTGGATTCTAATTATTCTCACGATTAAATAAACTAAGAGATTAAGAGTTGATTCAAATGGAGAAAACGAGTTCTTGGAAGAGAAGAGTCATTAAGCTCAACCGCCTAAATGCATTCAAAACGAATGAATGTGGACTTGAATTGAATAAAATGAATCCTCCTAACACTCGTATGAATCCGCGGCGCGATCATGCATGCGGATTACCACTACTAGCTTCACAACTAAGGCAGAAATCCCCTTAATCAGGCCAGCTAGTAACGAACACCTAGAAGTTCTACAAAGTGATAGGGTGTTCTACCTGAATTAAGAGAAATCACGAGTAATTGGAAATAACGTTAACTTGGTCCATCAACGCCTAAGCTACTGATAACTACACCCAACTTGATCCATTGGGTGCAAACCAGAGCGCCGCCAATTACAAGATGGCTTTTGCTTAAAACCGGAGAAGCACAAAAGGTAGAATTAGGTTATCGGTTTACCGCACCAATAACCTATTTCTATCCTCGATTGTTAATCTAATGAATTCCTAAGTCTTTCACGAGCAAAGGATTTCATGAATTTGACCTAATTCTAGCAATAACAAGAATTAGGTTGAACACCCAAACAATCAAGGCAAACTTTCATTGCTATTCAAACTATCCACAAACGTAGATCTTACACATTCAAGACAGGTTTCATAGCTTAATTCCTACATCTCCACCAAGAATCCCTAAGGATTTAGCTACTCGTCATTCTAGAAGAAAGAAATTGAAAAGAAAACCTAACCATCATCTTACAAAGAAATATCGGCTTGTTCTTCTTCCAATCGATGCTTTCGGCCTTCTGTCTTCAATCCTAGCTTCAATCCTTGAGGGGGATTCCTTTGGATCTTCAATTGACTTGATCGGCCGAATAACTGTGAAGTTATTCCGAAACCACAAGTGTCGTTTGTGTCCAAAGGTCCCTCTCGTTATGCCTCTACTTGAATTCATCAACACGGTTTAGACTAAATTAATTGGTTTTCGATTCTAAATATTCTCACGATTAAATAAACTAAGAGATTAAGAGTTGATTCAAATGGAGAAAACGAGTTCTTGGTAGAGAAGAGTCATTAAGCTCAACCGCCTAAATGCATTCAAAACGAGCGAATGTGGACTTGAATTGAATAAAACGAATCCTCCTAACACTCGTATGAATCCGCGCGCGATCATGCATGCAGATTACCACTACTAAACGTCGATCTTACACATTCAAGACAGGTTTCATAGCTTAATTCCTACATCTCAACCAAGAATCCCTAAGGATTTAGCTACTCGTCATTCTAGAAGAAAGAAATTGAAAAGAAAACCTAACCATCATCTTACAAAGAAATATCGGCTTGTTCTTCTTCCAATCGATGCTTTTGGCCTTCGTCTTCAATCCTAGATTCAATCCTTGAGGGGGACTCGTTTGGATCTTCAATTGACTTGATCGCCCGAATAACTGTGAAGTTATTCCGAAAACACAAGTGTCGTTTGTGTCCAAAGGTTCCTCTCGTTATGCCTCTACTTGAATTCGTCAACACAGTTTAGACCAAAACAATTTGTTTTGGATTCTAATTATTCTCACGATTAAATAAACTAAGAGATTAAGAGTTGATTCAAAAGGAGAAAACGAGTTCTTGGAAGAGAAGAGTCATTAAGCTCAACCGCCTAAATGCATTCAAAACGAATGAATGTGGACTTGAATTGAATAAAATGAATCCTCCTAACACTCGTATGAATCCGCGGCGCGATCATGCATGCGGATTACCACTACTAGCTTCACAACTAAGGCGAGTAAATCCCCTTAATCAGGCCAGCTAGTAACGAACACCTAGAAGTTCTACAAAGTGATAGGGTGTTCTACCTGAATTAAGAGAAATCACGAGTAATTGGAAATAACGTTAACTTGGTCCATCAACGCCTAAGCTACTGATAACTACACCCAACTTGATCCATTGGGTGCAAACCGCAGCGCCGCCAATTACAAGATGGCTTTTGCTTAAAACCGGGAGAAGCACAAAAGGTAGAATTAGGTTATCGGTTTACCGCACCAATAACCTATTTCTATCCTCGATTGTTAATCTAATGAATTCCTAAGTCTTTCACGAGCAAAGGATTTCATGAATTTGACCTAATTCTAGCAATAACAAGAATTAGGTTGAACACCCAAACAATCAAGGCAAACTTTCATTGCTATTCAAACTATCCACAAACGTAGATCTTACACATTCAAGACAGGTTTCACAGCTTAATTCCTACATCTCACCTCTCCCGAATCCCTAAGGATTTAGCTACTCGTCATTCTAGAAGAAAGAAATTGAAAAGAAAACCTAACCATCATCTTACAAAGAAATATCGGCTTGTTCTTCTTCCAATCGATGCTTTTGGCCTTCGTCTCAATCCTAGCTTCAATCCTTGAGGGGGACTCCTTTGGATCTTCAATTGACTTGATCGCCCGAATAACTGTGAAGTTATTCCGACAACACAAGTGTCGTTTGTGTCCAAAGGTTCGTCTCGTTATGCCTCTACTTGAATTCGTCAACACGGTTTAGACTAAATTAATTGGTTTTCGATTCTAATTATTCTCACGATTAAATAAACTAAGAGATTAAGAGTTGATTCAAATGGAGAAAACGAGTTCTTGGAAGAGAAGAGTCATTAAGCTCAACCGCCTAAATGCATTCAAAACGAACGAATGTGGACTTGAATTGAATAAAACGAATCCTCCTAACACTCGTATGAATCCTCGGCGCGATCATGCATGCGGATTACCACTACTAGCTTCACAACTAGGAGAAATCCCCTTAATCGGCCAGCTAGTAACGAACACCTAGAAGTTCTACAAAGTGATAGGGTGTTCTACCTGAATTAAGAGAAATCACGAGTAATTGGAAATAGCATTAACTTGGTCCATCAACGCCTAAGCTACTGATAACTACACCCAACTTGATCCATTGGGTGCAAACCAGAGCGCCGCCAATTACAAGATGGCTTTTGCTTAAATCTGGGAGAAGCACAAAAGGTAGAATTAGGTTATCCATTTACCACACCAATAACCTATTTCTATCCTCGATTGTCAATCTAATGAATTCCTAAGTCTTTCACGAGCAAACGATTTCATTAGTTTGACCTAATTCTAGCAATAACAAGAATTAGGTTGAACACCCAAACAATCAAGACATACTTTCATTGCAATTCAAACTATCCACAAACGTCGATCTTACACATTCAAGACAGGTTTCATAGCTTAATTCCTACATCTCCACCAAGAATCCCTAAGGATTTAGCTACTCGTCATTCTAGAAGAAAGAAATTGAAAAGAAAACCTAACCATCATCTTACAAAGAAATATCGGCTTGTTCTTCTTCCAATCGATGCTTTCGGCCTTCTGTCTTCAATCCTAGCTTCAATCCTTGAGGGGATTCCTTTGGATCTTCAATTGACTTGATCGGCCGAATAACTGTGAAGTTATTCCGAAACCACAAGTGTCGTTTGTGTCCAAAGGTCCCTCTCGTTATGCCTCTACTTGAATTCATCAACACGGTTTAGACTAAATTAATTGGTTTTCGATTCTAAATATTCTCACGATTAAATAAACTAAGAGATTAAGAGTTGATTCAAATGGAGAAAACGAGTTCTTGGTAGAGAAGAGTCATTAAGCTCAACCGCCTAAATGCATTCAAAACGAGCGAATGTGGACTTGAATTGAATAAAACGAATCCTCCTAACACTCGTATGAATCCGCGGCGCGATCATGCATGCAGATTACCACTACTAAACGTCGATCTTACACATTCAAGACAGGTTTCATAGCTTAATTCCTACATCTCAACCAAGAATCCCTAAGGATTTAGCTACTCGTCATTCTAGAAGAAAGAAATTGAAAAGAAAACCTAACCATCATCTTACAAAGAAATATCGGCTTGTTCTTCTTCCAATCGATGCTTTTGGCCTTCTGTCTTCAATCCTAGATTCAATCCTTGAGGGGGACTCGTTTGGATCTTCAATTGACTTGATCGCCCGAATAACTGTGAAGTTATTCCGACAACACAAGTGTCGTTTGTGTCCAAAGGTTCCTCTCGTTATGCCTCTACTTGAATTCGTCAACACAGTTTAGACCAAAACAATTTGTTTTGGATTCTAATTATTCTCACGATTAAATAAACTAAGAGATTAAGAGTTGATTCAAATGGAGAAAACGAGTTCTTGGAAGAGAAGAGTCATTAAGCTCAACCGCCTAAATGCATTCAAAACGAACGAATGTGGACTTGAATTGAATAAAATGAATCCTCCTAACACTCGTATGAATCCGCGGCGCGATCATGCATGCGGATTACCACTACTAGCTTCACAACTAAGGCAGAAATCCCCTTAATCGAGCCGGCTAGTAACGAACACCTAGAAGTTCTACAAAGTGATAGGGTGTTCTACCTGAATTAAGAGAAATCACGAGTAATTGGAAATAACGTTAACTTGGTCCATCAACGCCTAAGCTACTGATAACTACACCCAACTTGATCCATTGGGTGCAAACCAGAGCGCCGCCAATTACAAGATGGCTTTTGCTTAAAACCGGGAGAAGCACAAAAGGTAGAATTAGGTTATCGGTTTACCGCACCAATAACCTATTTCTATCCTCGATTGTTAATCTAATGAATTCCTAAGTCTTTCACGAGCAAAGGATTTCATGAATTTGACCTAATTCTAGCAATAACAAGAATTAGGTTGAACACCCAAACAATCAAGGCAAACTTTCATTGCTATTCAAACTATCCACAAACGTAGATCTTACACATTCAAGACAGGTTTCATAGCTTAATTCCTACATCTCCACCAAGAATCCCTAAGGATTTAGCTACTCGTCATTCTAGAAGAAAGAAATTGAAAAGAAAACCTAACCATCATCTTACAAAGAAATATCGGCTTGTTCTTCTTCCAATCGATGCTTTCGGCCTTCTGTCTTCAATCCTAGCTTCAATCCTTGAGGGGGATTCCTTTGGATCTTCAATTGACTTGATCGGCCGAATAACTGTGAAGTTATTCCGAAACCACAAGTGTCGTTTGTGTCCAAAGGTCCCTCTCGTTATGCCTCTACTTGAATTCGTCAACACGGTTTAGACTAAATTAATTGGTTTTCGATTCTAAATATTCTCACGATTAAATAAACTAAGAGATTAAGAGTTGATTCAAATGGAGAAAACGAGTTCTTGGAAGAGAAGAGTCATTAAGCTCAACCGCCTAAATGCATTCAAAACGAACGAATGTGGACTTGAATTGAATAAAACGAATCCTCCTAACACTCGTATGAATCCGCGGCGCGATCATGCATGCGGATTACCACTACTAGCTTCACAACTAAGGCAGAAATCCCCTTAATCAGGCCAGCTAGTAACGAACACCTAGAAGTTCTACAAAGTGATAGGGTGTTCTACCTGAATTAAGAGAAATCACGAGTAATTGGAAATAGCATTAACTTGGTCCATCAACGCCTAAGCTACTGATAACTACACCCAACTTGATCCATTGGGTGCAAACCAGAGCGCCGCCAATTACAAGATGGCTTTTGCTTAAATCCGGGAGAAGCACAAAAGGTAGAAATAGGTTATCGATTTACCCCACCAATAACCTATTTCTATCCTCGATTGTCAATCTAATGAATTCCTAAGTCTTTCACGAGCAAAGGATTTTATGAGTTTGACCTAATTCTAGCAATAACAAGAATTACGTTGAACACCCAAACAATCAAGGCAAACTTTCATTGCAATTCAAACTATCCACAAACGTCGATCTTACACATTCAAGACAGGTTTCATAGCTTAATTCCTACATCTCAACCAAGAATCCCTAAGGATTTAGCTACTCGTCATTCTAGAAGAAAGAAATTGAAAAGAAAACCTAACCATCATCTTACAAAGAAATATCGGCTTGTTCTTCTTCCAATCGATGCTTTTGGCCTTCTGTCTTCAATCCTAGATTCAATCCTTGAGGGGGACTCGTTTGGATCTTCAATTGACTTGATCGCCCGAATAACTGTGAAGTTATTCCGAAAACACAAGTGTCGTTTGTGTCCAAAGGTTCCTCTCGTTATGCCTCTACTTGAATTCGTCAACACGGTTTAGACTAAAATAATTGGTTTTGGATTCTAATTATTCTCACGATTAAATAAATAAGAGATTAAGAGTTGATTCAAATGGAGAAAACGAGTTCTTGGAAGAGAAGAGTCATTAAGCTCAACCGCCTAAATGCATTCAAAACGAACGAATGTGGACTTGAATTGAATAAAATGAATCCTCCTAACACTCGTATGAATCCGCGGCGCGATCATGCATCCGGATTACCACTACTAGCTTCACAACTAAGGCCGAAATCCCCTTAATCGAGCTAGCTAGTAACGAACACCTAGAAGTTCTACAAAGTGATAGGGTGTTCTACCCGAATTAAGAGAAATCACGAGTAATTGGAAATAGCATTAACTTGGACCATCAACGCCTAAGCTACCGATAACTACACCCAACTTGATCCATTGGGTGCAAACCGAGCGCCGCCAATTACAAGATGGCTTTTGCTTAAATCTGGGAGAAGCACAAAAGGTAGAATTAGGTTATCGATTTACCACACCAATAACCTATTTCTATCCTCGATTGTCAATCTAATGAATTCCTAAGTCTTTCACGAGCAAAGGATTTCATGAGTTTGACCTAATTCTAGCAATAACAAGAATTAGGTTGAACACCCAAACAATCAAGACAAACTTTCATTGCAATTCAAACTATCCACAAACGTCGATCTTACACATTCAAGACAGGTTTCATAGCTTAATTCCTACATCTCAACCAAGAATCCCTCAGGATTTAGCTACTCGTCATTCTAGAAGAAAGAAATTGAAAAGAAAACCTAACCATCATCTTACAAAGAAATATCGGCTTGTTCTTCATCCAATTGATGCTTTTGGCCTTCTATCTTCAATCCTAGCTTCAATCCTTGAGGGGGACTCCTTTGGATCTTCAATTGACTTGATTGCCCGAATAACCGTGAAATTATTCCGACAACACAAGTGTCGTTTGTGTCCAAAGGTCCCTCTCGTTATGCCTCTACTTGAATTCGTCAACACGGTTTAGACTAAAATAATTGGTTTTGGATTCTAATTATTCTCACGATTAAATAAACTAAGAGATTAAGAGTTGATTCAAATGGAGAAAACGAGTTCTTGGAAGAGAAGAGTCATTAAGCTCAACCGCCTAAATGCATTCAAAACGAGCGAATGTGGACTTGAATTGAATAAAACGAATCCTCCTAACACTCGTATGAATCCGCGGCGCGATCATGCATGCGGATTACCACTACTAGCTTCACAACTAAGGCAGAAATCCCCTTAATCAGGCCAGCTAGTAACGAACACCTAGAAGTTCTACAAAGTGATAGGGTGTTCTACCTGAATTAAGAGAAATCACGAGTAATTGGAAATAGCATTAACTTGGTCCATCAACGCCTAAGCTACTTTTAACTACACCCAACTTGATCCATTGGGTGCAAACCAGAGCGCCGCCAATTACAAGATGGCTTTTGCTTAAATCTGGGAGAAGCACAAAAGGTAGAATTAGGTTATCCATTTACCACACCAATAACCTATTTCTATCCTCGATTGTCAATCTAATGAATTCCTAAGTCTTTCACGAGCAAAGGATTTTATGAGTTTGACCTAATTCTAGCAATAACAAGAATTAGGTTGAACACCCAAACAATCAAGGCAAACTTTCATTGCAATTCAAACTATCCACAAACGTCGATCTTACACATTCAAGACAGGTTTCATAGCTTAATTCTTACATCTCAACCAAGAATCCCTAAGGATTTAGCTACTCGTCATTCTAGAAGAAAGAAATTGAAAAGAAAACCTAACCATCATCTTACAAAGAAATATCGGCTTGTTCTTCTTCCAATCGATGCTTTTGGCCTTCTGTCTTCAATCCTAGCTTCAATCCTTGAGGGGGACTCCTTTGGATCTTCAATTGACTTGATCGCCCGAATAACTGTGAAGTTATTCCGACAACACAAGTGTCGTTTGTGTCCAAAGGTCCCTCTCGTTATGCCTTTACTTGAATTCGTCAACACGGTTTAGACTAAAATAATTGGTTTTCGATTCTAATTATTCTCACGATTAAATAAACTAAGAGATTAAGAGTTGATTCAAATGGAGAAAACGAGTTCTTGGAAGAGAAGAGTCATTAAGCTCAACCGCCTAAATGCATTCAAAACGAGCGAATGTGGACTTGAATTTAATAAAACGAATCCTCCTATCACTCGTATGAATCCGCGGCGCGATCATGCATGCGTATTACCACTACTAGCTTCACAACTAAGGCGAAATCCCCTTAATCGAGGCCAGCTAGTAACGAACACCTAGAAGTTCTACGAAGTGATAGGGTGTTCTACCTGAATTAAGAGAAATCACGAGTAATTGGAAATACCATTAACTTGGTCCATCAACGCCTAAGCTACTGATAACTACACCCAACTTGATCCATTGGGTGTAAACCAGAGCGCCGCCAATTACAAGATGGCTTTTGCTTAAATCCGGGAGAAGCACAAAAGGTAGAATTAGGTTATCGATTTACCCCACCAATAACCTATTTCTATCCTCGATTGTCAATCTAATGAATTCCTAAGTCTTTCACGAGCAAAGGATTTTATGAGTTTGACCTAATTCTAGCAATAACAAGAATTAGGTTGAACACCCAAACAATCAAGGCAAACTTTCATTGCAATTCAAACTATCCACAAACGTCTATCTTACACATTCAAGACAGGTTTCATAGCTTAATTCTTACATCTCAACCAAGAATCCCTAAGGATTTAGCTACTCGTCATTCTACAAGAAAGAAATTGAAAAGAAAACCTAACCATCATCTTACAAAGAAATATGGGCTTATTCTTCTTCCAATCGATGCTTTTGGCCTTCTGTCTTTAATCCTAGCTTCAATCCATGAGGGGGACTCGTTTGGATCTTCAATTGACTTGATCGCCCGAATAACCGTAAAGTTATTCCGATAACACAAGTGTCGTTTGTGTCCAAAGGTCCCTCTCGTTATACCTCTACTTGAATTCGTCAACACAGTTTAGACTAAAATAATTGGTTTTCGATTCTAATTATTCTCACGATTAAATAAACTAAGAGATTAAGAGTTGATTCAAATGGAGAAAACGAGTTCTTGGAAGAGAAGAGTCATTAAGCTCAACCGCCTAAATGCATTCAAAACGAGCGAATGTGGACTTGAATTTAATAAAACGAATCCTCCTATCACTCGTATGAATCCGCGGCGCGCTCATGCATGCGTATTACCACTACTCGCTTCACAACTAAGGCCGAAATCCCCTTAATCAGTCTAGCTAGTAACGAACACCTAGAAGTTCTACGAAGTGATAGGGTGTTCTACCTGAATTAAGAGAAATCACGAGTAATTGGAAATAGCATTAACTTGGACCATCAACGCCTAAGCTACTTTTAACTACACCCAACTTGATCCATTGGGTGCAAACCAGAGCGCCGCCAATTAAAAGATGGCTTTTGCTTAAATCCGGGAGAAGCACAAAAGGTAGAATTAGGTTATCGATTTACCACACCAATAACCTATTTCTATCCTCGATTGTCAATCTAATGAATTCCTAAGTCTTTCACGAGCAAAGGATTTTATGAGTTTGACCTAATTCTAGCAATAACAAGAATTAGGTTGAACACCCAAACAATCAAGGCAAACTTTCATTGCAATTCAAACTATCCACAAACGTCGATCTTACACATTCAAGACAGGTTTCATAGCTTAATTCTTACATCTCAACCAAGAATCCCTAAGGATTTAGCTACTCGTCATTCTACAAGAAAGAAATTGAAAAGAAAACCTAACCATCATCTTACAAAGAAATATGGGCTTATTCTTCTTCCAATCGATGCTTTTGGCCTTCGTCTTTAATCCTAGCTTCAATCCATGAGGGGGACTCGTTTGGATCTTCAATTGACTTGATCGGGCGAATAACTGTAAAGTTATTCCGACAACACAAGTGTCGTTTGTGTCCAAAGGTCCCTCTTGTTATGCCTCTACTTGAATTCGTCAACCCAGTTTAGACTAAAATAATTGGTTTTGGATTCTAAGTATTCTCACGATTAAATAATCTAAGAGATTAAGAGTTGATTCAAATGGAGAAAACGAGTTCTTGGAAGAGAAGAGTCATTAAACTCAACCGCCTAAATGCATTCAAAACAAGCGAATGTGGACTTGAATTGAATAAAACGAATCCTCCTACCACTCGTATGAATCCGCGACGTGATCATGCATGCGGATTACCACTACTAGCTTCACAACTAAGGCAGAAATCCCCTTAATCAGGCTAGCTAGTAACGAACACCTAAAAGTTCTACAAAGTGATAGGGTGTTCTACCTGAATTAAGAGAAATCACGAGTAATTGGAAATAGCGTTAACTTGGTCCATCAACGCCTAAGCTACTGATAACTACACCCAACTTGATCCATTGGGTGCAAACCAGAGCGCCGCCAATTACAAGATGGCTTTTGCTTAAATCCGGGAGAAGCACAAAAGGTAGAATTAGGTTATCAATTTACCCCACCAATAACCTATTTGTATCCTCGATTGTCAATCTAATGAATTCCTAAGTCTTTCACGAGCAAAGGATTTCATGAGTTTGACCTAATTCTAGCAATAACAAGAATTATGTTGAACACCCAAACAATCAAGGCAAACTTTCATTGCAATTCAAACTATCCACAAACGTCGATCTTACACATTCAAGACAGGTTTCATAGCTTAATTCTTACATCTCAACCAAGAATCCCTAAGGATTTAGCTACTCGTCATTCTAGAAGAAAGAAATTGAAAAGAAAACCTAACCATCATCTTACAAAGAAATATGGGCTTATTCTTCGTCCAATCGATGCTTTTGGCCTTCTGTCTTTAATCCTAGCTTCAATCCTTGAGGGGGACTCGTTGGATCTTCAATTGACTTGATCGCCCGAATAACTGTGAAGTTATTCCGACAACACAAGTGTCGTTTGTGTCCAAAGGTCCCTCTCGTTATGCCTCTACTTGAATTCGTCAACACGGTTTAGACTAAAATAATTGGTTTTGGATTCTAATTATTCTCACGATTAAATAAACTAAGAGATTAAGAGTTGATTCAAATGGAGAAAACGAGTTCTTGGAAGAGAAGAGTCATTAAGCTCAACCGCCTAAATGCATTCAAAACGAGCGAATGTGGACTTGAATTTAATAAAACGAATCCTCCTATCACTCGTATGAATCCGCGGCGCGATCATGCATGCGTATTACCACTACTAGCTTCACAACTAAGGCAGAAATCCCCTTAATCAGTCTAGCTAGTAACGAACACCTAGAAGTTCTACGAAGTGATAGGGTGTTCTACCTGAATTAAGAGAAATCACGAGTAATTGGAAATAGCATTAACTTGGTCCATCAACGCCTACGCTACTTTTAACTACACCCAACTTGATCCATTGGGTGCAAACCGAAGCGCCGCCAATTACAAGATGGCTTTTTCTTAAATCCGGGAGAAGCACAAAAGGTAGAATTAGGTTATCGATTTACCACACCAATAACCTATTTCTATCCTCGATTGTCAATCTAATGAATTCCTAAGTCTTTCACGAGCAAAGGATTTCATGAGTTTGACCTAATTCTAGCAATAACAAGAATTATGTCGAACACCCAAACAATCAAGGCAAACTTTCATTGCAATTCAAACTATCCACAAACGTCGATCTTACGCATTCAAGACAGGTTTCATAGCTTAATTCTTACATCTCAACCAAGAATCCCTAAGGATTTAGCTACTCGTCATTCTAGAAGAAAGAAATTGAAAAGAAAACCTAACCATCATCTTACAAAGAAATATGGGCTTATTCTTCTTCCAATCGATGCTTTTGGCCTTCTGTCTTTAATCCTAGCTTCAATCCTTGAGGGGGACTCGTTTGGATCTTCAATTGACTTGATCGCCCGAATAACTGTAAAGTTATTCCGACAACACAAGTGTCGTTTGTGTCCAAAGGTCCCTCTCGTTATGCCGCTACTTGAATTCGTCAACACAGTTTAGACTAAAATAATTGGTTTTGGATTCTAATTATTCTCACGATTAAATATACTAAGAGATTAAGAGTTGATTCAAATGGAGAAAACGAGTTCTTGGAAGAGAAGAGTCATTAAGCTCAACCGCCTAAATGCATTCAAAACGAGCGAATGTGGACTTGAATTTAATAAAACGAATCCTCCTATCACTCGTATGAATCCGCGGCGCGATCATGCATGCGTATTACCACTACTAGCTTCCCAACTAATGCAGAAATCCCCTTAATCAGTCTAGCTAGTAACGAACACCTAGAAGTTCTACAAAGTGATAGGGTGTTCTACCTGAATTAAGAGAAATCACGAGTAATTGGAAATAGCATTAACTTGGTCCATCAACGCCTACGCTACTTTTTAACTACACCCAACTTGATCCATTGGGTGCAAACCAGAGCGCCGCCAATTAGAAGATGGCTTTTTCTTAAATCCAGGAAAAGCACAAAAGGTAGAATTAGGTTATCGATTTACCACACCAATAACCTATTTCTATCCTCGATTGTCAATCTAATGAATTCCTAAGTCTTTCACGAGCAAAGGATTTCATGAGTTTGACCTAATTCTAGCAATAACAAGAATTATGTCGAACACCCAAACAATCAAGGCAAACTTTCATTGCAATTCAAACTATCCACAAACGTCGATCTTACACATTCAAGACGGGTTTCATAGCTTAATTCTTACATCTCAACCAAGAATCCCTAAGGATTTAGCTACTCGTCATTCTAGAAGAAAGAAATTGAAAAGAAAACCTAACCATCATCTTACAAAGAAATATGGGCTTATTCTTCTTCCAATCGATGCTTTTGGCCTTCTGTCTTTAATCCTAGCTTCAATCCTTGAGGGGGACTCGTTTGGATCTTCAATTGACTTGATCGCCCGAATAACTGTAAAGTTATTCCGACAACACAAGTGTCGTTTGTGTCCAAAGGTCCCTCTCGTTATGCCGCTACTTGAATTCGTCAACACAGTTTAGACTAAAATAATTGGTTTTGGATTCTAATTATTCTCACGATTAAATATACTAAGAGATTAAGAGTTGATTCAAATGGAGAAAACGAGTTCTTGGAAGAGAAGAGTCATTAAGCTCAACCGCCTAAATGCATTCAAAACGAGCGAATGTGGACTTGAATTTAATAAAACGAATCCTCCTATCACTCGTATGAATCCGCGGCGCGATCATGCATGCGTATTACCACTACTAGCTTCACAACTAAGGCAGAAATCCCCTTAATCAGTCTAGCTAGTAACGAACACCTAGAAGTTCTACAAAGTGATAGGGTGTTCTACCTGAATTAAGAGAAATCACGAGTAATTGGAAATAGCATTAACTTGGTCCATCAACGCCTACGCTACTTTTAACTACACCCAACTTGATCCATTGGGTGCAAACCGAGCGCCGCCAATTACAAGATGGCTTTTTCTTAAATCCGGGAAAGCACAAAAGGTAGAATTAGGTTATCGATTTACCACACCAGTAACCTATTTCTATCCTCGATTGTCAATCTAATGAATTCCTAAGTCTTTCACGAGCAAAGGATTTCATGAGTTTGACCTAATTCTAGCAATAACAAGAATTATGTCGAACACCCAAACAATCAAGGCAAACTTTCATTGCAATTCAAACTATCCACAAACGTCGATCTTACACATTCAAGACAGGTTTCATAGCTTAATTCTTACATCTCAACCAAGAATCCCTAAGGATTTAGCTACTCGTCATTCTACAAGAAAGAAATTGAAAAGAAAACCTAACCATCATCTTACAAAGAAATATGGGCTTATTCTTCTTCCAATCGATGCTTTTGGCCTTCTGTCTTTAATCCTAGCTTCAATCCTTGAGGGGGACTCGTTTGGATCTTCAATTGACTTGATCGCGCGAATAACTGTGAAGTTATTCCGACAACACAAGTGTCGTTTGTGTCCAAAGGTCCCTCTCGTTATGCCTCTACTTGAATTCGTCAACACAGTTTAGACTAAAATAATTGGTTTTGGATTCTAAGTATTCTCACGATTAAATAATATAAGAGATTATGAGTTGATTCAAATGGAGAAAACGAGTTCTTGGAAGAGAAGAGTCATTAAGCTCAACCGCCTAAATGCATTCAAAACGAGCGAATGTGGACTTGAATTTAATAAAACGAATCCTCCTATCACTCGTATGAATCCGCGGCGCGATCATGCATGCGTATTACCACTACTAGCTTCACAACTAAGGCGAAATCCCCTTAATCAGTCTAGCTAGTAACGAACACCTAGAAGTTCTACAAAGTGATAGGGTGTTCTACCTGAATTAAGAGAAATCACGAGTAATTGGAAATAGCATTAACTTGGTCCATCAACGCCTACGCTACTTTTTAACTACACCCAACTTGATCCATTGGGTGCAAACCAGAGCGCCGCCAATTACAAGATGGCTTTTTCTTAAATCCGGGAAAAGCACAAAAGGTAGAATTAGGTTATCGATTTACCACACCAATAACCTATTTCTATCCTCGATTGTCAATCTAATGAATTCCTAAGTCTTTCACGAGCAAAGGATTTCATGAGTTTGACCTAATTCTAGCAATAACAAGAATTATGTCGAACACCCAAACAATCAAGGCAAACTTTCATTGCAATTCAAACTATCCACAAACGTCGATCTTACACATTCAAGACAGGTTTCATAGCTTAATTCTTACATCTCAACCAAGAATCCCTAAGGATTTAGCTACTCGTCATTCTAGAAGAAAGAAATTGAAAAGAAAACCTAACCATCATCTTACAAAGAAATATGGGCTTATTCTTCTTCCAATCGATGCTTTTGGCCTTCTGTCTTTAATCCTAGCTTCAATCCTTGAGGGGGACTCGTTTGGATCTTCAATTGACTTGATCGCGCGAATAACTGTGAAGTTATTCCGACAACACAAGTGTCGTTTGTGTCCAAAGGTCCCTCTCGTTATGCCTCTACTTGAATTCGTCAACACAGTTTAGACTAAAATAATTGGTTTTGGATTCTAAGTATTCTCACGATTAAATAATATAAGAGATTATGAGTTGATTCAAATGGTGAAAACGAGTTCTTGGAAGAGAAGAGTCATTAAACTCAACCGCCTAAATGCATTCAAAACAAGCGAATGTGGACTTGAATTGAATAAAACGATTCCTCCTATCACTCGTATGCATCCGCGACGTGATCATGCATGCGGATTACCACTACTAGCTTCACAACTAACGCAGAAATCCCCTTAATCAGGCTAGCTAGTAACGAACACCTAGAAGTTCTACAAAGTGATAGGGTGTTCTACCTGAATTAAGAGAAATCACGAGTAATTGGAAATAGCGTTAACTTGGTCCATCAACGCCTTAGCTACTGATAACTACACCCAACTTGATCCATTGGGTACAAACCAGAGCGCCGCCAATTACAAGACGGCTTTCGCTTAAAACCGGGAGAAGCACAAAAGGTAGAATTAGGTTATCGGTTTACCCCACCAATAACCTATTTCTATCCTCGATTGTCAATCTAATGAATTCCTAAGTCTTTCACGAGCAAAGGATTTCATGAGTTTGACCTAATTCTAGCAATAACAAGAATTAGGTTGAACACCCAAACAATCAAGCCAAACTTTCATTGCAATTCAAACTATCCACAAACGTCGATCTTACACATTCAAGACAGGTTTCATAGCTTAATTCTTACATCTCAACCAAGAATCCCTAAGGATTTAGCTACTCGTCATTCTAGAAGAACGAAATTGAAAAGAAAACCTAACCATCATCTTACAAAGAAATATCGGCTTGTTCTTCTTCCAATCGATGCTTTTGGCCTTCTGTCTTTAATCCTAGCTTCAATCCTTGAGGGGGACTCGTTTGGATCTTCAATTGACTTGATCGCCTGAATAACTGTGAAGTTATTCCGACAACACAAGTGTCGTTTGTGTCCAAAGGTCCCTCTCGTTTTGCCTCTACTTGAATTCGTCAACACGGTTTAGACTAAAATAATTGGTTTTGGATTCTAATTATTCTCACGATTAAATAAACTAAGAGATTAAGAGTTGATTCAAATGAAGAAAATGAGTTCATGGAAGAGAAGAGTCATTAAGCTCAACCGCCTAAATGCATTCAAAACGAGCGAATGTGGACTTGAATTTAATAAAACAAATCCTCCTATCACTCGTATGAATCCGCGGCGCAATCATGCATGCGTATTATCACTACTAGCTTCACAACTAAGGCAGAAATCCCCTTAATCAGTCTAGCTAGTAACGAACACCTTGAAGTTCTATGAAGTGATAAGGTGTTGTACCTGAATTAAGAGAAATCACGAGTAATTGGAAATACCATTAACTTGGTCCATCAACGCCTAAGCTACTTTTAACTACACCCAACTTGATCCATTGGGTGCAAACCAGAGCGCCGCCAATTACAAGATGGCTTTTGCTTAAATCCGGGAGAAGCACAAAAGGTAGAATTAGGTTATCGATTTACCCCACCAATAACCTATTTCTATCCTCGATTGTCAATCTAATGAATTCCTAAGTCTTTCACGAGCAAAGGATTTCATGAGTTTGACCTAATTCTAGCAATAACAAGAATTAGGTTGAACACCCAAACAATCAAGACAAACTTTCATTGCAATTCAAACTATCCACAAACGTCGATCTTACACATTCAAGACAGGTTTCATAGCTTAATTCCTACATCTCAACCAAGAATCCCTAAGGATTTAGCTACTCGTCATTCTAGAAGAAAGAAATTGAAAAGAAAACCTAACCATCATCTTACAAAGAAATATCGGCTTGTTCTTCTTCCAATCGATGCTTTTGGCCTTCTGTCTTCAATCCTAGCTTCAATCCTTGAGGGGGACTAATTTGGATCTTCAATTGACTTGGTCGCCCGAATAACTGTGAAGTTATTCCGACAACACAAGTGTCGTTTGTGTCCAAAGGTCCCTCTCGTTATGCCTCTACTTGAATTCGTCAACACAGTTTAGACTAAAATAATTGGTTTTGGATTCTAAGTATTCTCACGATTAAATAATCTAAGAGATTAAGAGTTGATTCAAATGGAGAAAACGAGTTCTTGGAAGAGAAGAGTCATTAAACTCAACCGCCTAAATGCATTCAAAACAAGCGAATGTGGACTTGAATTGAATAAAACGAATCCTCCTATCACTCGTATGAATCCGCGACGTGATCAAGCATGCGGATTACCACTACTAGCTTTAAAACTAAGGCAGAAATCCCCTTAATCAGGCTAGCTAGTAACGAACACCTAGAAGTTCTACAAACTGATAGGGTGTTCTACCTGAATTCAGAGAAATCACGAGTAATTGGAAATAGCGTTAAGTTGGTCCATCAACGCCTATGCTACTGATAACTACACCCAACTTGATCCATTGGGTGCAAACCAGAGCGCCGCCAATTACAAGATGGATTTTGCTTAAATTCGGGAGAAGCACAAAAGGTAGAATTAGGTTATCGATTTACCCCACCAATAACCTATTTCTATCCTCGATTGTCAATCTAATGAATTCCTAAGTCTTTCACGAGCAAAGGATTTCACGAGTTTGACCTAATTCTAGCAATAACAAGAATTAGGTTGAACACCCAAACAATCAAGGCAAACTTTCATTGCAATTCAAACTATCCACAAACGTCGATCTTACACATTCAAGACAGGTTTCATAGCTTAATTCTTACATCTCAACCAAGAATCCCTAAGGATTTAGCTACTCGTCATTCTAGAAGAAAGAAATTGAAAAGAAAACCTAACCATCATCTTACAAAGAAATATCGGCTTGTTCTTCTTCCAATCGATGCTTTTGGCCTTCGTCTTCAATCCTAGCTTCAATCCTTGAGGGGGACTAATTTGGATCTTCAATTGACTTGGTCGCCCGAATAACTGTGAAGTTATTCCGACAACACAAGTGTCGTTTGTGTCCAAAGGTCCCTCTCGTTATGACGCTACTTGAATTCGTCAACACAGTTTAGACTAAAATAATTGGTTTTGGATTCTAATTATTCTCACGATTAAATAAACTAAGAGATTAAGAGTTGATTCAAATGGAGAAAACGAGTTCTTGGAAGAGAAGAGTCATTAAGCTCAACCGCCTAAATGCATTCAAAACGAGCGAATGTGGACTTGAATTTAATAAAACGAATCCTCCTATCACTCGTATGAATCCGTGGCGCGATCATGCATGCGTATTACCACTACTAGCTTCACAAGTAAGGCAGAAATCCCCTTAATCAGTCTAGCTAGTAACGAACACCTAGAAGTTCTACGAAGTGATAGGGTGTTCTACCTGAATTAAGAGAAATCACGAGTAATTGGAAATAGCATTAACTTGGTCCATCAACGCCTACGCTACTTTTTAACTACACCCAACTTGATCCATTGGGTGCAAACCATAGCGCCGCCAATTACAAGATGGCTTTTTCTTAAATCCAGGAAAAGCACAAAAGGTAGAATTAGGTTATCGATTTTTCACACCAATAACCTATTTCTATCCTCGATTGTCAATCTAATGAATTCCTAAGTCTTTCACGAGCAAAGGATTTCATGAGTTTGACCTAATTCTAGCAATAACAAGAATTAGGTTGAACACCCAAACAATCAAGACAAACTTTCATTGCAATTCAAACTATCCACAAACGTCGATCTTACACATTCAAGACAGGGTTCATAGCTTAATTCCTACATCTCAACCAAGAATCCCTAAGGATTTAGCTACTCGTCATTCTAGAAGAAAGAAATTGAAAAGAAAACCTAACCATCATCTTACAAAGAAATATCGGCTTGTTCTTCTTCCAATCGATGCTTTTGGCCTTCATGTCTTCAATCCTAGCTTCAATCCTTGAGGGGGACTAATTTGGATCTTCAATTGACTTGGTCGCCCGAATAACTGTGAAGTTATTCCGACAACACAAGTGTCGTTTGTGTCCAAAGGTCCCTCTCGTTATGCCTCTACTTGAATTCGTCAACACAGTTTAGACTAAAATAATTGGTTTTGGATTCTAAGTATTCTCACGATTAAATAATCTAAGAGATTAAGAGTTGATTCAAATGGAGAAAACGAGTTCTTGGAAGAGAAGAGTCATTAAACTCAACCGCCTAAATGCATTCAAAACAAGCGAATGTGGACTTGAATTGAATAAAACGAATCCTCCTATCACTCGTATGAATCCGCGACGTGATCAAGCATGCGGATTACCACTACTAGCTTTAAAACTAAGGCGAAAATCCCCTTAATCGAGTCTAGCTAGTAACGAACACCTAGAAGTTCTACAAAGCGATAGGGTGTTCTACCCGAATTCAGAGAAATCACGAGTAATTGGAAATAGCGTTAAGTTGGTCCATCAACGCCTATGCTACGAATAACTACACCCAACTTGATCCATTGGGTGCAAACCAGAGCGCCGCCAATTACAAGATGGATTTTGCTTAAATTCGGGAGAAGCACAAAAGGTAGAATTAGGTTATCGATTTACCCCACCAATAACCTATTTCTATCCTCGATTGTCAATCTAATGAATTCCTAAGTCTTTCACGAGCAAAGGATTTCACGAGTTTGACCTAATTCTAGCAATAACAAGAATTAGGTTGAACACCCAAACAATCAAGGCAAACTTTCATTGCAATTCAAACTATCCACAAACGTCGATCTTACACATTCAAGACAGGTTTCATAGCTTAATTCTTACATCTCAACCAAGAATCCCTAAGGATTTAGCTACTCGTCATTCTAGAAGAAAGAAATTGAAAAGAAAACCTAACCATCATCTTACAAAGAAATATGGGCTTATTCTTCTTCCAATCGATGCTTTTGGCCTTCTGTCTTTAATCCTAGCTTCAATCCTTGAGGGGGACTCGTTTGGATCTTCAATTGACTTGATCGCCCGAATAACTGTAAAGTTATTCCGACAACACAAGTGTCGTTTGTGTCCAAAGGTCCCTCTCGTTATGACGCTACTTGAATTCGTCAACACAGTTTAGACTAAAATAATTGGTTTTGGATTCTAATTATTCTCACGATTAAATAAACTAAGAGATTAAGAGTTGATTCAAATGGAGAAAACGAGTTCTTGGAAGAGAAGAGTCATTAAGCTCAACCGCCTAAATGCATTCAAAACGAGCGAATGTGGACTTGAATTTAATAAAATGAATCCTCCTATCACTCGTATGATTCCGCGGCGCGATCATGCATGCGTCTCACCACTACTAGCTTCACAATTAAGGCAGAAATCCCCTTAATCAGTCTAGCTAGTAACGAACACCTAGAAGTTCTACGAAGTGATAGGGTGTTCTACCTGAATTAAGAGAAATCACGAGTAATTGGAAATAGCATTAACTTGGTCCATCAACGCCTAAGCTACTGATAACTACACCCAACTTGATCCATTGGGTGCAAACCAGAGTCCCGCCAATTACAAGATGGCTTTTGCTTAAATCCGGGAGAAGCACAAAAGGTAGAATTAGGTTATCGATTTACCCCACCAATAACCTATTTCTATCCTCGATTGTCAATCTAATGAATTCCTAAGTCTTTCACGAGCAAAGGATTTCATGAGTTTGACCTAATTCTAGCAATAACAAGAATTAGGTTGAACACCCAAACAATCAAGGCAAACTTTCATTGCAATTCAAACTATCCACAAACGTCGATCTTACACATTCAAGACAGGTTTCATAGCTTAATTCTTACATCTCAACCAAGAATCCCTTAGGATTTAGCTACTCGTCATTCTAGAAGAAAGAAATTGAAAAGAAAACCTAACCATCATCTTACAAAGAAATATGGGCTTGTTCTTCTTCCAATCGATGCTTTTGGCCTTCTGTCTTCAATCCTAGCTTCAATCCTTGAGGGGGACTCATTTGGATCTTCAATTGACTTGATCGCGCGAATAACTGTGAAGTTCTTCCGACAACACAAGTGTCGTTTGTGTGCAAAGGTCCCTCTCGTTATGCCTCTACTTGAATTCGTCAACACAGTTTAGACTAAAATAATTGGTTTTGGATTCTAAGTATTCTCACGATTAAATAATATAAGAGATTATGAGTTGATTCAAATGGTGAAAACGAGTTCTTGGAAGAGAAGAGTCATTAAACTCAACCGCCTAAATGCATTCAAAACAAGCGAATGTGGACTTGAATTGAATAAAACGATTCCTCCTATCACTCGTATGAATCCGCGACGTGATCATGCATGCGGATTACCACTACTAGCTTCACAACTAACGCAGAAATCCCCTTAATCAGGGTAGCTAGTAACGAACACCTAGAAGTTCTACAAAGTGATAGGGTGTTCTACCTGAATTAAGAGAAATCACGAGTAATTGGAAATAGCGTTAACTTGGTCCATCAACGTCTTAGCTACTGATAACTACACCCAACTTGATCCATTGGGTACAAACCAGAGCGCCGCCAATTACAAGACGGCTTTCGCTTAAAACCGGGAGAAGCACAAAAGGTAGAATTAGGTTATCGGTTTACCCCACCAATAACCTATTTCCATCCTCGATTGTCAATCTAATGAATTCCTAAGTCTTTCACGAGCAAAGGATTTCATGAATTTGACCTAATTCTAACCATAACAAGATTTAGGTTGAACACCCAAACAATCAAGCCAAACTTTCATTGAAATTCAAACATCCACAAACGTCGATCTTACACATTCAAGACAGGTTTCATAGCTTAATTCCAACATCTCAACCAAGAATCCCTAAGTATTTAGCTACTCGTCATTCTAGAAGAAAGAAATTAAAAGAAAACCTAACCATCATCTTACAAAGAAATATCGGCTTGTTCTTCTTCCAATCGATGCTTTTGGCCTTCTGTCTTCAATCCTAGCTTCAATCCTTGAGGGGGACTCATTTGGATCTTCAATTGATTTGATCGCCCGAATAACTGTGAAGATATTCCGACAACACAAGTGTCATTTGTGTCCGAAGGTCCCTCTCGTTATGCCTCTACTTGAATTCGTCAACACGGTTTAGACTAAAATAATTGGTTTTGGATTCTAATTATTCTCACGATTAAATAAAGTAAGAGATTAAGAGTTGATTCAAATGGAGAAAATGAGTTCTTGGAAGAGAATAGTCATTAAGCTTAACTGCCTAAATGCATTCAACACGAGCGAATGTGGACTTGAATTGAATAAAATGAATCCTCCTATCACTCGTATGAATCCGCGGCGCGATCATGCATGCAGATTACCATTACTAGCTTCCCAACTAAGGCACAAATCCCAGCTAGTAACGAACACCTAGAAGTTCTACAAAGTGATAGGGTGTTCTACCTGAATTAAGAGAAATCACGAGTAATTGGAAATAGCGTTAACTTGGTCCATCAACGCCTAAGGTACTGATAACTACACCCAACTTGATCCATTGGGTGCAAACCAGAGCGCCGCCAATTACAAGACGGCTTTCGCTTAAAGTCGGGAGAAGGACAAAAGGTAGAATTAGGTTATCGGTTTACCACACCAATAACCTATTTCTATCCTCGATTTTCAATCTAATAAATTCCTAAGTCTTTCACGAGCAAAGGATTTCATGAATTTGACCTAATTCTAGCCATAACAAGATTTAGGATGAACACCCAAACAATCAAGCCAAACTTTCATTGAAATTCAAACATCCACAAACGTCGATCTTACATATTCAAGATAGGTTTCATAGCTTAATTCCTACATCTCAACCAAGAATCCCTAAGGATTTAGCTACTCGTCATTCTAGAAGAAAGAAATTTAAAAGAAAACCTAACCATCATCTTACAAAGAAATATCGGCTTGTCTTCTTCCAATCGATGCTTTTGGCCTACTATCTTCAATCCTAGCTTCAATCCTTGAGGGGGACTTCTTTGGATCTTCAATTGACATGATCGCTCGAATAACTGTGAAGTTATTCCGACCACACAAGTGTCGTTTGTGTCCGAAGGTCCCTCTCGTTATGCCTCTACTTGAATTCGTCAACACGGTTTAGACTAAAATAATTTGTTTTGGATTCTAATTATTCTCACGAATAAATAAACTAAGAGATTAAGAGTGGATTCAAATTGAGAAAATGAGTTCTTGGAAGAGAAGAGTCATTAAGCTCAACCGCCTAAATGCATTCAAAACGAGCGAATGTGGACTGGAATTGAATAAAACGAATCCTCCGATCACTCGTATGAATCCGCGGCGCGATCATGCATGCGGATTACCACTACTAGCTTCCCAACTAAGGCAGAAATCCCATTAATTAGGCTAGCTAGTAACGAACACCCAGAAGTTCTACAAAGTGATAGGGTGTTCTACCTAAATTAAGAGAAATCACGAGTAATTAGAAATAGCGTTAACTTGGTCCATCAATGCCTAAGCGACTGATAACTACACCCAACTTGATCCATTGGGTGCAAACCAGAGCACCGTCAATTACAAGATGGCTTTCGTTTAAAACCGGGAGAAGCACAAAAGGTAGAATTAGGTTAACGGTTTACCCCACCAATAACCTATTTCTATCCTGGATTGTCAATCTAATGAATTCGTAAGTCTTTCACGAGCAAAGGATTTCATGAATTTGACCTAATTCTAGCCATAACAAGAATTAGGTTGAACACCCAAACAATCAAGGCAAAGTTTCATTGCAATTCAAACATCCACAAACGTCGATCTTACACATTCAAGACAGGTTTCATAGCTTAATTCATACATCTCAACCAAGAATCCCTAAGGATTTAGCTACTCGTCATTCTAGAAGAAAGCAATTGAAAAGAAAACCTAACCATCATCTTATAAAGAAATATCGGCTTGTCTTTTTCCAATTGATGCTTTTGGCCTACTATCTTCAATCCTAGCTTCAATCCTTGAGGGGGACTTCTTTGGATCTTCAATTGACTTGATCGCCCGAATAAGCGTGAAGTTATTCCGACAACACAAGTGTCGTTTGTGTCTGAAGGTCCCTCTCATTATGCCTTTACTTGAATTCGTAAACACGGTTTAGACTAAAATAATTGGTTTTGGATTCTAATTATTCTCACGATTAAATAAACTAAGAGATTAAGAGTTTATTCAAATGGAGAAAACGAGTTCTTGGAAGAGAAGAGTCATTAAGCTCCACCGCCGAAATGAATTCGAAACGAGCGAATGTGGACTTGAATTGAATAAAATGAATCCTCCTATCACTCGTATGAATCCGCGACGCGATCATGCATGTGGATTACCACTACTAGCTTCCCAACTAAGGCAGAAATCCCATTAATTAGGCTAGCTAGTAACGAACACCCAGAAGTTCTACAAAGTGATAGGGTGTACTACCTAAATTAAGAGAAATCATGAGTAATTAGAAATAGCGTTAACTTGGTCCATCAACGCCTATGCTACTGATAACTACACCCAACTTGATCCATTGGGTGCAAACCAGAGCACCGTCAATTACAAGATGGCTTTCGTTTAAAACCGGGAGAAGCACAAAAGGTAGAATTAGGTTATCGGTTTACCCCACCAATAACCTATTTCTATCCTCGATTGTCAATCTAATGAATTCCTAAGTCTTTCACGAGCAAAGGATTTCATGAATTTGACATAATTCTAGCCATAACAAGAATTAGGTTGAACACCCAAACAATCAAGGCAAAGTTTCATTGCAATTCAAACATCCACAAACGTCGATCTTACACATTCAAGACAGGTTTCATAGCTTAATTCGTACATCTCAACCAAGAATCCCTAAGGATTTAGCTACTCGTCATTCTAGAAGAAAGCAATTGAAAAGATAACCTAACCATCATCTTATAAAGAAATATCGGCTTGTACGGCTTCCAATTGATGCTTTTGGCCTACTATCTTCAATCCTAGCTTCAATCCTTGAGGGGGACTTCTTTGGATCTTCAATTGACTTGATCGCCCGAATAAGCGTGAAGTTATTCCGACAACACAAGTGTCGTTTGTGTCTGAAGGTCCCTCTCATTATGCCTTTACTTGAATTCGTAAACACGGTTTAGACTAAAATAATTGGTTTTGGATTCTAATTATTCTCACGATTAAATAAACTAAGAGATTAACAGTTGATTCAAATGGAGAAAACGAGTTCTTGGAAGAGAAGAGTCATTAAGCTCCACCGCCTAAATGCATTCGAAACGAGCGAATGTGGACTTGAATTGAATAAAACGAATCCTCCTATCACTCGTATGAATCCGCGACGCGATCATGGATGCGGATTACCACTACTAGGTTCCCAACTAAGGCAGAAATCCCATTAATTAGGCTAGCTAGTAACGAACACCCAGAAGTTCTACAAAGTGATAGGGTGTTCTACCTGAATTAAGAGAAATCACGAGTAATTAGAAATAGCGTTAACTTGGTCCATCAACGCCTAAGCTACTGATAACTACACCCAACTTGATCCATTGGGTGCAAACCAGAGCACCGTCAATTACAAGATGGCTTTCGTTTAAAACCGGGAGAAGCACAAAAGGTAGAATTAGGTTATCGGTTTACCCCACCAATAACCTATTTCTATCCTCGATTGTCAATCTAATGAATTCCTAAGTCTTTCACGAGCAAAGGATTTCATGAATTTGACCTAATTCTAGCCATAACAAGAATTAGGTTGAACACCCAAACAATCAAGGCAAAGTTTCATTGCAATTCAAACATCCACAAACGTCGATCTTACACATTCAAGACGAGGTTTCATAGCTTAATTCCTACATCTCAATCAAGAATCCCTAAGGTTTTAGCTACTCGTCATTCTAGAAGAAAGAAATTGAAAAGAAAACCTAACCATCATCTTACAAAGAAATATCGGCTTGTTCTTCTTCCAATCGATGCTTTTGGCCTTCTGTCTTCAATCCTCGCTTCAATCCTTGAGGGGGACTGCTTTGGATCTTCAATTGACTTGATCGCCCGAATAACTGTGAAGTTATTCCGACAACACAAGTGTCGTTTGTGTCCAAAGGTCCCTCTCGTTATGCCTCTACTTGAATTCGTCAACACGGTTTAGACTAAAATAATTTGTTTTGGATTCTAATTATTCTCACGAATAAATAAACTAAGAGATTAAGATTGGATTCAAATTGAGAAAATGAGTTCTTGGAAGAGAAGAGTCATTAAGCTCAACCGCCTAAATGCATTAAAAACGAGCGAATGTGGACTTGAATTGAATAAAACGAATCCTTCGATCACTCGTATGAATCCGCGGCGCGATCATGCATGCGGATTACCACTACTAGCTTCCCAACTAAGGCGAAAATCCCATTAATTAGGCTAGCTAGTAACGAACACCCGAAGTTCTACAAAGTGATAGGGTGTTCTACCTAAATTAAGAGAAATCACGAGTAATTAGAAATAGCGTTAACTTGGTCCATCAACGCCTAAGCGATCGATAACTACACCCAACTTGATCCATTGGGTGCAAACCGAGCACCGTCAATTACAAGATGGCTTTCGTTTAAAACGGGAGAAGCACAAATGGTAGAATTAGGTTATCGGTTTACCCCACCAATAACCTATTTCTATCCTCGATTGTCAATCTAATGAATTCCTAAGTCTTTCACGAGCAAAGGATTTCATGAATTTGACCTAATTCTAGCCATAACAAGAATTAGGTTGAACACCCAAACAATCAAGGCAAAGTTTCATTGCAATTCAAACATCCACAAACGTCGATCTTACACATTCAAGACAGGTTTCATAGCTTAATTCGTACATCTCAACCAAGAATCCCTAAGGATTTAGCTACTCGTCATTCTAGAAGAAAGCAATTGAAAAGATAACCTAACCATCATCTTATAAAGAAATATCGGCTTGTCTTCTTCCAATTGATGCTTTTGGCCTACTATCTTCAATCCTAGCTTCAATCCTTGAGGGGGACTTCTTTGGATCTTCAATTGACTTGATCGCCCGAATAACTGTGAAGTTATTCCGACAACACAAGTGTCGTTTGTGTCTGAAGGTCCCTCTCATTATGCCTTTACTTGAATTCGTAAACACGGTTTAGACTAAAATAATTGGTTTTGGATTCTAATTATTCTCACGATTAAATAAACTAAGAGATTAACAGTTGATTCAAATGGAGAAAACGAGTTCTTGGAAGAGAAGAGTCATTAAGCTCCACCGCCTAAATGCATTCGAAACGAGCGAATGTGGACTTGAATTGAATAAAATGAATCCTCCTATCACTCGTATGAATCCGCGACGCGATCATGGATGCGGATTACCACTACTAGGTTCCCAACTAAGGCAGAAATCCCATTAATTAGGCTAGCTAGTAACGAACACCCAGAAGTTCTACAAAGTGATAGGGTGTTCTACCCGAATTAAGAGAAATCACGAGTAATTAGAAATAGCGTTAACTTGGTCCATCAACGCCTAAGCTATCGATAACTACACCCAACTTGATCCATTGGGTGCAAACCGAGCACCGTCAATTACAAGATGGCTTTCGTTTAAAACCGGGAGAAGCACAAAAGGTAGAATTAGGTTATCGGTTTACCCCACCAATAACCTATTTCTATCCTCGATTGTCAATCTAATGAATTCCTAAGTCTTTCACGAGCAAAGGATTTCATGAATTTGACCTAATTCTAGCCATAACAAGAATTAGGTTGAACACCCAAACAATCAAGGCAAAGTTTCATTGCAATTCAAACATCCACAAACGTCGATCTTACACATTCAAGACAGGTTTCATAGCTTAATTCCTACATCTCAACCAAGAATCCCTAAGGTTTTAGCTACTCGTCATTCTAGAAGAAAGAAATTGAAAAGAAAACCTAACCATCATCTTACAAAGAAATATCGGCTTGTTCTTCTTCCAATCGATGCTTTTGGCCTTCTGTCTTCAATCCTCGCTTCAATCCTTGAGGGGGACTGCTTTGGATCTTCAATTGACTTGATCGCCCGAATAACTGTGAAGTTATTCCGACAACACAAGTGTCGTTTGTGTCCAAAGGTCCCTCTCGTTATGCCTCTACTTGAATTCGTCAACACGGTTTAGACTAAAATAATTTGTTTTGGATTCTAATTATTCTCACGAATAAATAAACTAAGAGATTAAGATTGGATTCAAATTGAGAAAATGAGTTCTTGGAAGAGAAGAGTCATTAAGCTCAACCGCCTAAATGCATTAAAAACGAGCGAATGTGGACTTGAATTGAATAAAACGAATCCTTCGATCACTCGTATGAATCCGCGGCGCGATCATGCATGCGGATTACCACTACTAGCTTCCCAACTAAGGCGAAATCCCATTAATTAGGCTAGCTAGTAACGAACACCCAGAAGTTCTACAAAGTGATAGGGTGTTCTACCTAAATTAAGAGAAATCACGAGTAATTAGAAATAGCGTTAACTTGGTCCATCAACGCCTAAGCGACTGATAACTACACCCAACTTGATCCATTGGGTGCAAACCAGAGCACCGTCAATTACAAGATGGCTTTCGTTTAAAACCGGGAGAAGCACAAATGGTAGAATTAGGTTATCGGTTTACCCCACCAATAACCTATTTCTATCCTTGATTGTCAATCTAATGAATTCCTAAGTCTTTCACGAGCAAAGGATTTCATGAATTTGACCTAATTCTAGCCATAACAAGAATTAGGTTGAACACCCAAACAATCAAGGCAAAGTTTCATTGCAATTCAAACATCCACAAACGTCGATCTTACACATTCAAGACAGGTTTCATAGCTTAATTCGTACATCTCAACCAAGAATCCCTAAGGATTTAGCTACTCGTCATTCTAGAAGAAAGCAATTGAAAAGATAACCTAACCATCATCTTATAAAGAAATATCGGCTTGTCTTCTTCCAATTGATGCTTTTGGCCTACTATCTTCAATCCTAGCTTCAATCCTTGAGGGGGACTTCTTTGGATCTTCAATTGACTTGATCGCCTGAATAACCGTGAAGTTATTCCGACAACACAAGTGTCGTTTGTGTCTGAAGGTCCCTCTCATTATGCCTTTACTTGAATTCGTAAACACGGTTTAGACTAAAATAATTGGTTTTGGATTCTAATTATTCTCACGATTAAATAAACTAAGAGATTAACAGTTGATTCAAATGGAGAAAACGAGTTCTTGGAAGAGAAGAGTCATTAAGCTCCACCGCCTAAATGCATTCGAAACGAGCGAATGTGGACTTGAATTGAATAAAACGAATCCTCCTATCACTCGTATGAATCCGCGACGCGATCATGGATGCGGATTACCACTACTAGGTTCCCAACTAAGGCGAGAAATCCCATTAATTAGGCTAGCTAGTAACGAACACCCGAGAAGTTCTACAAAGTGATAGGGTGTTCTACCCGAATTAAGAGAAATCACGAGTAATTAGAAATAGCGTTAACTTGGTCCATCAACGCCTAAGCTATCGATAACTACACCCAACTTGATCCATTGGGTGCAAACCGAGCACCGTCAATTACAAGATGGCTTTCGTTTAAAACCGGGAGAAGCACAAAAGGTAGAATTAGGTTATCGGTTTACCCCACCAATAACCTATTTCTATCCTCGATTGTCAATCTAATGAATTCCTAAGTCTTTCACGAGCAAAGGATTTCATGAATTTGACCTAATTCTAGCCATAACAAGAATTAGGTTGAACACCCAAACAATCAAGGCAAAGTTTCATTGCAATTCAAACATCCACAAACGTCGATCTTACACATTCAAGACAGGTTTCATAGCTTAATTCCTACATCTCAACCAAGAATCCCTAAGGTTTTAGCTACTCGTCATTCTAGAAGAAAGAAATTGAAAAGAAAACCTAACCATCATCTTACAAAGAAATATCGGCTTGTTCTTCTTCCAATCGATGCTTTTGGCCTTCTGTCTTCAATCCTCGCTTCAATCCTTGAGGGGGACTGCTTTGGATCTTCAATTGACTTGATCGCCCGAATAACTGTGAAGTTATTCCGACAACACAAGTGTCGTTTGTGTCCAAAGGTCCCTCTCGTTATGCCTCTACTTGAATTCGTCAACACGGTTTAGACTAAAATAATTTGTTTTGGATTCTAATTATTCTCACGAATAAATAAACTAAGAGATTAAGATTGGATTCAAATTGAGAAAATGAGTTCTTGGAAGAGAAGAGTCATTAAGCTCAACCGCCTAAATGCATTAAAAACGAGCGAATGTGGACTTGAATTGAATAAAACGAATCCTTCGATCACTCGTATGAATCCGCGGCGCGATCATGCATGCGGATTACCACTACTAGCTTCCCAACTAAGGCGAGAAATCCCATTAATTAGGCTAGCTAGTAACGAACACCCGAAGTTCTACAAAGTGATAGGGTGTTCTACCTAAATTAAGAGAAATCACGAGTAATTAGAAATAGCGTTAACTTGGTCCATCAACGCCTAAGCGACGATAACTACACCCAACTTGATCCATTGGGTGCAAACCGAGCACCGTCAATTACAAGATGGCTTTCGTTTAAAACCGGGAGAAGCACAAATGGTAGAATTAGGTTATCGGTTTACCCCACCAATAACCTATTTCTATCCTCGATTGTCAATCTAATGAATTCCTAAGTCTTTCACGAGCAAAGGATTTCATGAATTTGACCTAATTCTAGCCATAACAAGAATGAGGTTGAACACCCAAACAATCAAGGCAAAGTTTCATTGCAATTCAAACATCCACAAACGTCGATCTTACACATTCAAGACAGGTTTCATAGCTTAATTCGTACATCTCAACCAAGAATCCCTAAGGATTTAGCTACTCGTCATTCTAGAAGAAAGCAATTGAAAAGAAAACCTAACCATCATCTTATAAAGAAATATCGGCTTGTCTTCTTCCAATTGATGCTTTTGGCCTACTATCTTCAATCCTAGCTTCAATCCTCGAGGGGGACTTCTTTGGATCTTCAATTGACTTGATCGCCCGAATAACTGTGAAGTTATTCCGACAACACAAGTGTCGTTTGTGTCTGAAGGTCCCTCTCATTATGCCTTTACTTGAATTCATAAACACGGTTTAGACTAAAATAATTGGTTTTGGATTCTAATTATTCTCACGATTAAATAAACTAAGAGATTAACAGTTGATTCAAATGGAGAGAACGAGTTCTTGGAAGAGAAGAGTCATTAAGCTCCACCGCCTAAATGCATTCGAAACGAGCGAATGTGGACTTGAATTGAATAAAACGAATCCTCCTATCACTCGTATGAATCCGCGACGCGATCATGGATGCGGATTACCACTACTAGCTTCCCAACTAAGGCAGAAATCCCATTAATTAGGCTAGCTAGTAACGAACACCCAGAAGTTCTACAAAGTGATAGGGTGTTCTACCCGAATTAAGAGAAATCACGAGTAATTAGAAATAGCGTTAACTTGGTCCATCAACGCCTAAGCTACGATAACTACACCCAACTTGATCCATTGGGTGCAAACCGAGCACCGTCAATTACAAGATGGCTTTCGTTTAAAACCGGGAGAAGCACAAATGGTAGAATTAGGTTATCGGTTTACCCCACCAATAACCTATTTCTATCCTCGATTGTCAATCTAATGAATTCCTAAGTCTTTCACGAGCAAAGGATTTCATGAATTTGACCTAATTCTAGCCATAACAAGAATTAGGTTGAACACCCAAACAATCAAGGCAAAGTTTCATTGCAATTCAAACAACCACAAACGTCGATCTTACACATTCAAGACAGGTTTCATAGCTTAATTCGTACATCTCAACCAAGAATCCCTAAGGATTTAGCTACTCGTCATTCTAGAAGAAAGCAATTGAAAAGAAAACCTAACCAACATCTTATAAAGAAATATCGGCTTGTCTTCTTCCAATTGATGCTTTTGGCCTACTATCTTCAATCCTAGCTTCAATCCTTGAGGGGGACTTCTTTGGATCTTCAATTGACTTGATCGCCCGAATAACTGTGAAGTTATTCCGACCACACAAGTGTCGTTTGTGTCTGAAGGTCCCTCTCGTTATGCCTCTACTTGAATTCGTCAACACGGTTTAGACAAAAATAATTGGTTTTGGATTCTAATTATTCTCATGATTAAATAAACTAAGAGATTAAGAGTTGATTCAAATGGAGAAAATGAGTTCTTGGAAGAGAAGAGTCATTAAGCTCAACCGCCTAAATGCATTCAAAACGAGCGAATGTGGACTTGAATTGAATAAAACGAATCCTCCTATCACTCGTATGAATCCGCGGTACGATCATGCACACGGATTACCACTACTAGCTTCCCAACTAAGGCAGAAATCCACTTAATCAGGCTAGCTAGTAACGAACACCTAGAAGTTCTACAAAGTGATAGGGTGTTCTGCCTGAATTAAGAGAAATCACGTGTAATTAAAAATAGCGTTAACTTGGTCCATCAACGCCTAAGCTACTGATAACTACACCCAACTTGATCCATTGGGTGCAAACCAGAGCATTGTCAATTACAAGATGGCTTTCGTTTAAAACCGGGAGAAGCACAAAAGGTAGAATTTGGTTATCGGTTTACCCCACCAATAACCTATTTCTATCCTCGATTGTCAATCTAATGAATTCCTAAGTCTTTCACGAGCAAAGGATTTCATGAATTTGACCTAATTCTAGCCATAACAAGAATTAGGTTGAACACCCAAACAATCAAGGCAAAGTTTCATTGCAATTCAAACATCCACAAACGTCGATCTTACACATTCAAGACAGGTTTCATAGCTTAATTCGTACATCTCAACCAAGAATCCCTAAGGATTTAGCTACTCGTCATTCTAGAAGAAAGCAATTGAAAAGAAAACCTAACCATCATCTTATAAAGAAATATCGGCTTGTCTTCTTCCAATTGATGCTTTTGGCCTACTATCTTCAATCCTAGCTTCAATCCTTGAGGGGGACTTCTTTGGATCTTCAATTGACTTGATCGCCCGAATAACTGTGAAGTTATTCCGACAACACAAGTGTCGTTTGTGTCCAAAGGTCCCTCTCGTTATGCCTCTACTTGAATTCGTCAACACGGTTTAGACTAAAATAATTTGTTTTGGATTCTAATTATTCTCACGAATAAATAAACTAAGAGATTAAGATTGGATTCAAATTGAGAAAATGAGTTCTTGGAAGAGAAGAGTCATTAAGCTCAACCGCCTAAATGCATTAAAAACGAGCGAATGTGGACTTGAATTGAATAAAACGAATCCTTCGATCACTCGTATGAATCCGCGGCGCGATCATGCATGCGGATTACCAATACTAGCTTCCCAACTAAGGCGAAAATCCCATTAATTAGGCTAGCTAGTAACGAACACCCGAAGTTCTACAAAGTGATAGGGTGTTCTACCTAAATTAAGAGAAATCACGAGTAATTAGAAATAGCGTTAACTTGGTCCATCAACGCCTAAGCGATCGATAACTACACCCAACTTGATCCATTGGGTGCAAACCAGAAGCACCGTCAATTACAAGATGGCTTTCGTTTAAAACCGGGAGAAGCACAAAAGGTAGAATTAGGTTATCGGTTTACCCCACCAATAACCTATTTCTATCCTCGATTGTCAATCTAATGAATTCCTAAGTCTTTCACGAGCAAAGGATTTCATGAATTTGACCTAATTCTAGCCATAACAAGAATTAGGTTGAACACCCAAACAATCAAGGCAAAGTTTCATTGCACTTCAAACATCCACAAACGTCGATCTTACACATTCAAGACAAGTTTCATAGCTTAATTCGTACATCTCAACCAAGAATCCCTAAGGATTTAGCTACTCGTCATTCTAGAAGAAAGCAATTGAAAAGAAAACCTAACCATCATCTTATAAAGAAATATCGGCTTGTCTTCTTCCAATTGATGCTTTTGGCCTACTATCTTCAATCCTAGCTTCAATCCTTGAGGGGGACTTCTTTGGATCTTCAATTGACTTGATCGCCCGAATAACTGTGAAGTTATTCCGACAACACAAGTGTCGTTTGTGTCTGAAGGTCCCTCCCATTATGCCTTTACTTAAATTCGTAAACACGGTTTAGACTAAAATAATTGGTTTTGGATTCTAATTATTCTCACGATTAAATAAACTAAGAGATTAAGAGTTGATTCAAATGGAGAAAACGAGTTCTTGGAAGAGAAGAGTCATTAAGCTCCACCGCCTAAATGCATTCGAAACGAGCGAATGTGGACTTGAATTGAATAAAACGAATCCTCCTATCACTCGTATGAATCCGCGACGCGATCATGGATGCGGATTACCACTACTAGCTTCCCAACTAAGGCGAGAAATCCCATTAATTAGGCTAGCTAGTAACGAACACCCGAAGTTCTACAAAGTGATAGGGTGTTCTACCCGAATTAAGAGAAATCACGAGTAATTAGAAATAGCGTTAACTTGGTCCATCAACGCCTAAGCTACGATAACTACACCCAACTTGATCCATTGGGTGCAAACCGAGCACCGTCAATTACAAGATGGCTTTCGTTTAAAACCGGGAGAAGCACAAATGGTAGAATTAGGTTATCGGTTTACCCCACCAATAACCTATTTCTATCCTCGATTGTCAATCTAATGAATTCCTAAGTCTTTCACGAGCAAAGGATTTCATGAATTTGACCTAATTCTAGCCATAACAAGAATTAGGTTGAACACCCAAACAATCAAGGCAAAGTTTCATTGCAATTGAAACAACCACAAACGTCGATCTTACACATTCAAGACAGGTTTCATAGCTTAATTCGTACATCTCAACCAAGAATCCCTAAGGATTTAGCTACTCGTCATTCTAGAAGAAAGCAATTGAAAAGAAAACCTAACCATCATCTTATAAAGAAATATCGGCTTGTCTTTTTCCAATTGATGCTTTTGGCCTACTATCTTCAATCCTAGCTTCAATCCTTGAGGGGGACTTCTTTGGATCTTCAATTGACTTGATCGCCCGAATAACTGTGAAGTTATTCCGACCACACAAGTGTCGTTTGTGTCTGAAGGTCCCTCTCGTTATGCCTCTACTTGAATTCGTCAACACGGTTTAGACAAAAATAATTGGTTTTGGATTCTAATTATTCTCATGATTAAATAAACTAAGAGATTAAGAGTTGATTCAAATGGAGAAAATGAGTTCTTGGAAGAGAAGAGTCATTAAGCTCAACCGCCTAAATGCATTCAAAACGAGCGAATGTGGACTTGAATTGAATAAAACGAATCCTCCTATCACTCGTATGAATCCGCGGCACGATCATGCACGCGGATTACCACTACTAGCTTCCCAACTAAGGCAGAAATCCCCTTAATCAGGCTAGCTAGTAACGAACACCTAGAAGTTCTACAAAGTGATAGGGTGTTCGACCTGAATTAAGAGAAATCACGAGTAATTAAAAATAGCGTTAACTTGGTCCATCAACGCCTAAGCTACTGATAACTACATCCAACTTGATCCATTGGGTGCAAACCGAGAGCATTGTCAATTACAAGATGGCTTTCGTTTAAAACCGGGAGAAGCACAAAAGGTAGAATTAGGTTATCGGTTTACCCCACCAATAACCTATTTCTATCCTCGATTGTCAATCTAATGAATTCCTAAGTCTTTCACGAGCAAAGGATTTCATGAATTTGACCTAATTCTAGCCATAACAAGAATTAGGTTGAACACCCAAACAATCAAGGCAAAGTTTCATTGCAATTCAAACATCCACAAACGTCGATCTTACACATTCAAGACAGGTTTCATAGCTTAATTCGTACATCTCAACCAAGAATCCCTAAGGATTTAGCTACTCGTCATTCTAGAAGAAAGCAATTGAAAAGAAAACCTAACCATCATCTTATAAAGAAATATCGGCTTGTCTTCTTCCAATTGATGCTTTTGGCCTACTATCTTCAATCCTAGCTTCAATCCTTGAGGGGGACTGCTTTGGATCTTCAATTGACTTGATCGCCCGAATAACGTGAAGTTATTCCGACAACACAAGTGTCGTTTGTGTCCAAAGGTCCCTCTCGTTATGCCTCTACTTGAATTCGTCAACACGGTTTAGACTAAAATAATTTGTTTTGGATTCTAATTATTCTCACGAATAAATAAACTAAGAGATTAAGATTGGATTCAAATTGAGAAAATGAGTTCTTGGAAGAGAAGAGTCATTAAGCTCAACCGCCTAAATGCATTAAAAACGAGCGAATGTGGACTTGAATTGAATAAAACGAATCCTTCGATCACTCGTATGAATCCGCGGCGCGATCATGCATGCGGATTACCACTACTAGCTTCCCAACTAAGGCAGAAATCCCCTTAATCAGGCTAGCAAGTAACGAACACCTAGAAGTTCTACAAAGTGATAAGGTATTCTACCTGAATTAAGAGAAATCACGAGTAATTGGAAATATCGTTAACTTGGTCCATCAACGCCTAAGCTTGTGATAACTACACCCAACTTGATCCATTGGGTGCAAACCAGAGCATTGTCAATTACAAGATGGCTTTCGTTTAAAACCGGGAGAAGCACAAAAGGTAGAATTAGGTTATCGGTTTACCCCACCAATAACCTATTTCTATCCTCGATTGTCAATCTAATGAATTCCTAAGTCTTTCACGAGCAAAGGATTTCATGAATTTGACCTAATTCTAGCCATAACAAGAATTACGTTGAACACCCAAACAATCAAGGCAAAGTTTCATTGCAATTCAAACATCCACAAACGTCGATCTTACACATTCAAGACAGGTTTCATAGCTTAATTCGTACATCTCAACCAAGAATCCCTAAGGATTTAGCTACTCGTCATTCTAGAAGAAAGCAATTGAAAAGAAAACCTAACCATCATCTTATAAAGAAATATCGGCTTGTCTTCTTCCAATTGATGCTTTTGGCCTACTATCTTCAATCCTAGCTTCAATCCTTGAGGGGGACTGCTTTGGATCTTCAATTGACTTGATCGCCCGAATAAGCGTGAAGTTATTCCGACAACACAAGTGTCGTTTGTGTCCAAAGGTCCCTCTCGTTATGCCTCTACTTGAATTCGTCAACACGGTTTAGACTAAAATAATTTGTTTTGGATTCTAATTATTCTCACGAATAAATAAACTAAGAGATTAAGATTGGATTCAAATTGAGAAAATGAGTTCTTGGAAGAGAAGAGTCATTAAGCTCAACCGCCTAAATGCATTAAAAACGAGCGAATGTGGACTTGAATTGAATAAAACGAATCCTTCGATCACTCGTATGAATCCGCGGCGCGATCATGCATGCGGATTACCACTACTAGCTTCCCAACTAAGGCAGAAATCCCATTAATTAGGCTAGCTAGTAACGAACACCCAGAAGTTCTACAAAGTGATAGGGTGTTCTACCTAAATTAAGAGAAATCACGAGTAATTAGAAATAGCGTTAACTTGGTCCATCAACGCCTAAGCGGTCGATAACTACACCCAACTTGATCCATTGGGTGCAAACCGAGCACCGTCAATTACAAGATGGCTTTCGTTTAAAACCGGGAGAAGCACAAAAGGTAGAATTAGGTTATCGGTTTACCCCACCAATAACCTATTTCTATCCTCGATTGTCAATCTAATGAATTCCTAAGTCTTTCACGAGCAAAGGATTTCATGAATTTGACCTAATTCTAGCCATAACAAGAATTAGGTTGAACACCCAAACAATCAAGGCAAAGTTTCATTGCACTTCAAACATCCACAAACGTCGATCTTACACATTCAAGACAGGTTTCATAGCTTAATTCGTACATCTCAACCAAGAATCCCTAAGGATTTAGCTACTCGTCATTCTAGAAGAAAGCAATTGAAAAGAAAACCTAACCATCATCTTATAAAGAAATATCGGCTTGTCTTCTTCCAATTGATGCTTTTGGCCTACTATCTTCAATCCTAGCTTCAATCCTTGAGGGGGACTTCTTTGGATCTTCAATTGACTTGATCGCCCGAATAACTGTGAAGTTATTCCGACAACACAAGTGTCGTTTGTGTCTGAAGGTCCCTCCCATTATGCCTTTACTTAAATTCGTAAACACGGTTTAGACTAAAATAATTGGTTTTGGATTCTAATTATTCTCACGATTAAATAAACTAAGAGATTAAGAGTTGATTCAAATGGAGAAAACGAGTTCTTGGAAGAGAAGAGTCATTAAGCTCCACCGCCTAAATGCATTCGAAACGAGCGAATGTGGACTTGAATTGAATAAAACGAATCCTCCTATCACTCGTATGAATCCGCGACGCGATCATGGATGCGGATTACCACTACTAGCTTCCCAACTAAGGCGAGAAATCCCATTAATTAGGCTAGCTAGTAACGAACACCCGAAGTTCTACAAAGTGATAGGGTGTTCTACCCGAATTAAGAGAAATCACGAGTAATTAGAAATAGCGTTAACTTGGTCCATCAACGCCTAAGCTACGATAACTACACCCAACTTGATCCATTGGGTGCAAACCGAGCACCGTCAATTACAAGATGGCTTTCGTTTAAAACCGGGAGAAGCACAAATGGTAGAATTAGGTTATCGGTTTACCCCACCAATAACCTATTTCTATCCTCGATTGTCAATCTAATGAATTCCTAAGTCTTTCACGAGCAAAGGATTTCATGAATTTGACCTAATTCTAGCCATAACAAGAATTAGGTTGAACACCCAAACAATCAAGGCAAAGTTTCATTGCAATTCAAACAACCACAAACGTCGATCTTACATATTCAAGACAGGTTTCATAGCTTAATTCGTACATCTCAACCAAGAATCCCTAAGGATTTAGCTACTCGTCATTCTAGAAGAAAGCAATTGAAAAGAAAACCTAACCATCATCTTATAAAGAAATATCGGCTTGTCTTCTTCCAATTGATGCTTTTGGCCTACTAGCTTCAATCCTAGCTTCAATCCTTGAGGGGGACTTCTTTGGATCTTCAATTGACTTGATCGCCCGAATAACTGTCAAGTTATTCCGACCACACAAGTGTCGTTTGTGTCTGAAGGTCCCTCTCGTTATGCCTCTACTTGAATTCGTCAACACGGTTTAGACAAAAATAATTGGTTTTGGATTCTAATTATTCTCATGATTAAATAAACTAAGAGATTAAGAGTTGATTCAAATGGAGAAAATGAGTTCTTGGAAGAGAAGAGTCATTAAGCTCAACCGCCTAAATGCATTCAAAACGAGCAAATGTGGACTTGAATTGAATAAAACGAATCCTCCTATCACTCGTATGAATCCGCGGCACGATCATGCACGCGGATTACCACTACTAGCTTCCCAACTAAGGCGAAATCCCCTTAATCAGGCTAGCTAGTAACGAACACCTAGAAGTTCTACAAAGTGATAGGGTGTTCTGCCTGAATTAAGAGAAATCACGAGTAATTAAAAATAGCGTTAACTTGGTCCATCAACGCCTAAGCTACTGATAACTACATCCAACTTGATCCATTGGGTGCAAACCAGAGCATTGTCAATTACAAGATGGCTTTCGTTTAAAACCGGGAGAAGCACAAAAGGTAGAATTAGGTTATCGGTTTACCCCACCAATAACCTATTTCTATCCTCGATTGTCAATCTAATGAATTCCTAAGTCTTTCACGAGCAAAGGATTTCATGAATTTGACCTAATTCTAGCCATAACAAGAATTAGGTTGAACACCCAAACAATCAAGGCAAAGTTTCATTGCAATTCAAACATCCACAAACGTCGATCTTACACATTCAAGACAGGTTTCATAGCTTAATTCGTACATCTCAACCAAGAATCCCTAAGGATTTAGCTACTCGTCATTCTAGAAGAAAGCAATTGAAAAGAAAACCTAACCATCATCTTATAAAGAAATATCGGCTTGTCTTCTTCCAATTGATGCTTTTGGCCTACTATCTTCAATCCTAGCTTCAATCCTTGAGGGGGACTGCTTTGGATCTTCAATTGACTTGATCGCCCGAATAACTGTGAAGTTATTCCGACAACACAAGTGTCGTTTGTGTCCAAAGGTCCCTCTCGTTATGCCTCTACTTGAATTCGTCAACACGGTTTAGACTAAAATAATTTGTTTTGGATTCTAATTATTCTCACGAATAAATAAACTAAGAGATTAAGATTGGATTCAAATTGAGAAAATGAGTTCTTGGAAGAGAAGAGTCATTAAGCTCAACCGCCTAAATGCATTAAAAACGAGCGAATGTGGACTTGAATTGAATAAAACGAATCCTTCGATCACTCGTATGAATCCGCGGTGCGATCATGCATGCGGATTACCACTACTAGCTTCCCAACTAAGGCGAAATCCCATTAATTAGGCTAGCTAGTAACGAACACCCGAAGTTCTACAAAGTGATAGGGTGTTCTACCTAAATTAAGAGAAATCACGAGTAATTAGAAATAGCGTTAACTTGGTCCATCAACGCCTAAGCGACTGATAACTACACCCAACTTGATCCATTGGGTGCAAACCAGAGCACCGTCAATTACCAGATGGCTTTCGTTTAAAACCGGGAGAAGCACAAAAGGTAGAATTAGGTTATCGGTTTACCCCACCAATAACCTATTTCTATCCTCGATTGTCAATATAATGAATTCCTAAGTCTTTCACGAGCAAAGGATTTCATGAATTTTACCTAATTCTAGCCATAACAAGAATTAGGTTGAACACCCAAACAATCAAGGCAAAGTTTCATTGCACTTCAAACATCCACAAACGTCGATCTTACACATTCAAGACAGGTTTCATAGCTTAATTCGTACATCTCAACCAAGAATCCCTAAGGATTTAGCTACTCGTCATTCTAGAAGAAAGCAATTGAAAAGAAAACCTAACCATCATCTTATAAAGAAATATCGGCTTGTCTTCTTCCAATTGATGCTTTTGGCCTACTATCTTCAATCCTAGCTTCAATCCTTGAGGGGGACTTCTTTGGATCTTCAATTGACTTGATCGCCCGAATAAATGTGAAGTTATTCCGACAACACAAGTGTCGTTTGTGTCTGAAGGTCCCTCTCATTATGCCTTTACTTGAATTCGTAAACACGGTTTAGACTAAAATAATTGGTTTTGGATTCTAATTATTCTCACGATTAAATAAACTAAGAGATTAAGAGTTTATTCAAATGTAGAAAACGAGTTCTTGGAAGAGAAGAGTCATTAAGCTCCACCGCCTAAATGAATTCGAAACGAGCGAATGTGGACTTGAATTGAAGAAAACGAATCCTCCTATCACTCGTATGAATCCGCGACGCGATCATGCATGCGGATTACCACTACTAGCTTCCCAACTAAGGCAGAAATCCCATTAATTAGGCTAGCTAGTAACGAACACCCAGAAGTTCTACAAAGTGATAGGGTGTTCTACCTAAATTAAGAGAAATCACGAGTAATTAGAAATAGCGTTAACTTGGTCCATCAACGCCTAAGCTACTGATAACTACACCCAACTTGATCCATTGGGTGCAAACCAGAGCACCGTCAATTACAAGATGGCTTTCGTTTAAAACCGGGAGAAGCACAAAAGGTAGAATTAGGTTATCGGTTTAACCCACCAATAACCTATTTCTATCCTCGATTGTCAATCTAATGAATTCCTAAGTCTTTCACGAGCAAAGGATTTCATGAATTTGACCTAATTCTAGCCATAACAAGAATTAGGTTGAACACCCAAACAATCAAGGCAAAGTTTCATTGGAATTCAAACATCCACAAACGTCGATCTTACACATTCAAGACAGGTTTCATAGCTTAATTTGTACATCTCAACCAAGAATCCCTAAGGATTTAGCTACTCGTCATTCTAGAAGAAAGCAATTGAAAAGAAAACCTAACCATCATCTTATAAAGAAATATCGGCTTGTCTTCTTCCAATTGATGCTTTTGGCCTACTATCTTCAATCCTAGCTTCAATCCTTGAGGGGGACTTCTTTGGATCTTCAATTGACTTGATCGCCCGAATAACTGTGAAGTTATTCCGACAACACAAGTGTCGTTTGTGTCTGAAGGTCCCTCCCATTATGCCTTTACTTAAATTCGTAACCACGGTTTAGACTAAAATAATTGGTTTTGGATTCTAATTATTCTCACGATTAAATAAACTAAGAGATTAAGAGTTGATTCAAATGGAGAAAACGAGTTCTTGGAAGAGAAGAGTCATTAAGCTCCACCGCCTAAATGCATTCGAAACGAGCGAATGTGGACTTGAATTGAATAAAACGAATCCTCCTATCACTCGTATGAATCCGTGACGCGATCATGGATGCGGATTACCACTACTAGCTTCCCAACTAAGGCAGAAATCCCATTAATTAGGCTAGCTAGTAACGAACACCCAGAAGTTCTACAAAGTGATAGGGTGTTCTACCTGAATTAAGAGAAATCACGAGTAATTAGAAATAGCGTTAACTTGGTCCATCAACGCCTAAGCTACTGATAACTACACCCAACTTGATCCATTGGGTGCAAACCAGAGCACCGTCAATTACAAGATGGCTTTCGTTTAAAACCGGGAGAAGCACAAATGGTAGAATTAGGTTATCGGTTTACCCCACCAATAACCTATTTCTATCCTCGATTGTCAATCTAATGAATTCCTAAGTCTTTCACGAGCAAAGGATTTCATGAATTTGACCTAATTCTAGCCATAACAAGAATTAGGTTGAACACCCAAACAATCAAGGCAAAGTTTCATTGCAATTCAAACAACCACAAACGTCGATCTTACACATTCAAGACAGGTTTCATAGCTTAATTCGTACATCTCAACCAAGAATCCCTAAGGATTTAGCTACTCGTCATTCTAGAAGAAAGCAATTGAAAAGAAAACCTAACCATCATCTTATAAAGAAATATCGGCTTCTCTTCTTCCAATTGATGCTTTTGGCCTACTATCTTCAATCCTAGCTTCCATCCTTGAGGGGGACTTCTTTGGATCTTCAATTGACTTGATCGCCCGAATAACTGTGAAGTTATTCCGACCACACAAGTGTCGTTTGTGTCTGAAGGTCCCTCTCGTTATGCCTCTACTTGAATTCGTCAACACGGTTTAGACAAAAATAATTGGTTTTGGATTCTAATTATTCTCATGATTAAATAAACTAAGAGATTAAGAGTTGATTAAAATGGAGAAAATGAGTTCTTGGAAGAGAAGAGTCATTAAGCTCAACCGCCTAAATGCATTCAAAACGAGCGAATGTGGACTTGAATTGAATAAAACGAATCCTCCTATCACTCGTATGAATCCGCGGCACGATCATGCACGCGGATTACCACTACTAGCTTCCCAACTAAGGCAGAAATCCCCTTAATCAGGCTAGCTAGTAACGAACACCTAGAAGTTCTACAAAGTGATAGGGTGTTCTACCGAATTAAGAGAAATCACGAGTAATTAAAAATAGCGTTAACTTGGTCCATCAACGCCTAAGCTACTGATAACTACACCCAACTTGATCCATTGGGTGCAAACCAGAGCATCGTCAATTACAAGATGGCTTTCGTTTAAAACCGGGAGAAGCACAAAAGGTAGAATTAGGTTATCGGTTTACCCCACCAATAACCTATTTCTATCCTCGATTGTCAATCTAATGAATTCCTAAGTCTTTCACGAGCAAAGGATTTCATGAATTTGACCTAATTCTAGCCATAACAAGAATTAGGTTGAACACCCAAACAATCAAGGCAAAGTTTCATTGCAATTCAAACATCCACAAACGTCGATCTTACACATTCAAGACAGGTTTCATAGCTTAATTCGTACATCTCAACCAAGAATCCCTAAGGATTTAGCTACTCGTCATTCTAGAAGAAAGCAATTGAAAAGAAAACCTAACCATCATCTTATAAAGAAATATCGGCTTGTCTTCTTCTAATTGATGCTTTTGGCCTACTATCTTCAATCCTAGCTTCAATCCTTGAGGGGGACTTCTTTGGATCTTCAATTGACTTGATCGCCCGAATAACTGTGAAGTTATTCCGACAACACAAGTGTCGTTTGTGTCTGAAGGTCCCTCTCATTATGCCTTTACTTGAATTCGTAAACACGGTTTAGACTAAAATAATTGGTTTTGGATTCTAATTATTCTCACGATTAAATAAACTAAGAGATTAACAGTTGATTCAAATGGAGAAAACGAGTTCTTGGAAGAGAAGAGTCATTAAGCTCCACCGCCTAAATGCATTCGAAACTAGCGAATGTGGACTTGAATTGAATAAAACGAATCCTCCTATCACTCGTATGAATCCGCGACGCGATCATGGATGCGGATTACCACTACTAGCTTCCCAACTAAGGCAGAAATCCCATTAATTAGGCTAGCTAGTAACGAACACCCAGAAGTTCTACAAAGTGATAGGGTGTTCTACCTGAATTAAGAGAAATCACGAGTAATTAGAAATAGCGTTAACTTGGTCCATCAACGCCTAAGCTACTGATAACTACACCCAACTTGATCCATTGGGTGCAAACCAGAGCACCGTCAATTACAAGATGGCTTTCATTTAAAACCGGGAGAAGCACAAATGGTAGAATTAGGTTATCGGTTTACCCCACCAATAACCTATTTCTATCCTCGATTGTCAGTCTAATGAATTCCTAAGTCTTTCACGAGCAAAGGATTTCATGAATTTGACCTAATCCTAGCCATAACAAGAATTAGGTTGAACACCCAAACAATCAAGGCAAAGTTTCATTGCAATTCAAACATCCACAAACGTCGATCTTACACATTCAAGACAGGTTTCATAGCTTAATTCGTACATCTCAACCAAGAATCCCTAAGGATTTAGCTACTCGTCATTCTAGAAGAAAGCAATTGAAAAGAAAACCTAACCATCATCTTATAAAGAAATATCGGCTTGTCTTCTTCCAATTGATGCTTTTGGCCTACTATCTTCAATCCTAGCTTCAATCCTTGAGGGGGACTTCTTTGGATCTTCAATTGACTTGATCGCCCGAATAACTGTGAAGTTATTCCGACAACACAAGTGTCGTTTGTGTCTGAAGGTCCCTCTCATTATGCCTTTACTTGAATTCGTAAACACGGTTTAGACTAAAATAATTGGTTCTGGATTCTAATTATTCTCACGATTAAATAAACTAAGAGATTAACAGTTGATTCAAATGGAGAAAACGAGTTCTTGGAAGAGAAGAATCATTAAGCTTCACCGCCTAAATGCATTCGAAACGAGCGAATGTGGACTTGAATTGAATAAAACGAATCCTCCTATCACTCGTATGAATCCGCGACGCGATCATGCATGCGGATTACCACTACTAGCTTCCCAACTAAGGCAGAAATCCCATTAATTAGGCTAGCTAGTAACGAACACCCAGAAGTTCTACAAAGTGATAGGGTGTTCTACCCGAATTAAGAGAAATCACGAGTAATTAGAAATAGCGTTAACTTGGTCCATCAACGCCTAAGCTACTGATAACTACACCCAACTTGATCCATTGGGTGCAAACCAGAGCACCGTCAATTACAAGATGGCTTTCGTTTAAAACCTTGAGAAGCACAAAAGGTAGAATTAGGTGATCGGTTTACCCCACCAATAACCTATTTCTATCCTCGATTGTCAATCTAATGAATTCCTAAGTCTTTCACGAGCAAAGGATTTCATGAATTTGACCTAATTCTAGCCATAACAAGAATTAGGTTGAACACCCAAACAATCAAGGCAAAGTTTCATTGCAATTCAAACATCCACAAACGTCGATCTTACACATTCAAGACAGGTTTCATAGCTTAATTCGTACATCTCAACCAAGAATCCCTAAGGATTTAGCTACTCGTCATTCTAAAAGAAAGCAATTGAAAAGAAAACCTAACCATCATCTTATAAAGAAATATCGGCTTGTCTTCTTCCAATTGATGCTTTTGGCCTACTATCTTCAATCCTAGCTTCAATCCTTGAGGGGGACTTCTTTGGATCTTCAATTGACTTGATCGCCCGACTAACTGTGAAGTTATTCCGACAACACAAGTGTCGTTTGTGTCTGAAGGTCCCTCTCATTATGCCTTTACTTGAATTCGTAAACACGGTTTAGACTAAAATAATTGGTTTTGGATTCTAATTATTCTCACGATTAAATAAACTAAGAGATTAAGAGTTTATTCAAATGGAGAAAACGAGTTCTTGGAAGAGAAGAGTCATTAAGCTCCACCGCCTAAATGCATTCGAAACGAGCGAATGTGGACTTGAATTGAATAAAACGAATCCTCCTATCACTCGTATGAATCCGCGACGCGATCATGCATGCGGATTACCACTACTAGCTTCCCAACTAAGGCAGAAATCCCCTTAATCAGGCTAGCTAGTAACGAACACCTAGAAGTTCTACAAAGTGATAAGGTATTCTACCTGAATTAAGAGAAATCACGAGTAACTGGAAATATCGTTAACTTGGTTCATCAACGCCTAAGCTTGTGATAACTACACCCAACTTGATCCATTGGGTGCAAACCAGAGCGCCACCAATTACTAGATGGCTTTTGCTTAAAACCGGGTGAAGCACAACAGGTAGAATTAGGTTATCGGTTTACCCCACCAATAACCTATTTCTATCCTCGATTGTCAATCTAATGAATTCTAAGTCTTTCACGAGCAAAGGATTTCATGAATTTGACCTAATTCTAGCCATAACAAGAATTAGGTTGAACACCCAAACAATCAAGGCAAACGTTCATTGCAATTCAAACATCCACAAACGTTGATCTTACACATTCAAGACAGGTTTCATAGCTTAATTCCTACATCTCAACCAAGAATCCCTAAGGATTTAGCTACTCGTCCTTCTAGAAGAAAGAAATTGAAAAGAAAACCTAACCATCATCTTACAAAGAAATATCGGCTTGTTCTTCTTCCAATCGATGATTTTGGCCTTCTGTCTTCAATCCTAGCTTCAATCCTTGAGGGGGACTTCTTTGGATCTTCAATTGACTTGATCGCCCGACTAACTGTGAAGTTATTCCGACAACACAAGTGTCGTTTGTGTCTGAAGGTCCCTCTCATTATGCCTTTACTTGAATTCGTAAACACGGTTTAGACTAAAATAATTGGTTTTGGATTCTAATTATTCTCACGATTAAATAAACTAAGAGATTAAGAGTTGATTCAAATGGAGAAAATGAGTTCTTGGAAGAGAAGAGTCATTAAGCTCCACTGCCTAAATGCATTCAAAACGAGCGAATGTGGACTTGAATTGAATAAAACGAATCCTCCTATCACTCGTATGAATCCGCGGCGCGATCATGCATGCGGATTACCACTACTAGCTTCCCAACTAAGGCAGAAATCCCCTTAATCAGGCTAGCAAGTAACGAACACCTAGAAGTTCTACAAAGTGATAAGGTATTCTACCTGAATTAAGAGAAATCACGAGTAATTGGAAATATCGTTAACTTGGTCCATCAACGCCTAAGCTTGTGATAACTACACCCAACTTGATCCATTGGGTGCAAACCAGAGCGCCACCAATTACTAGATGGCTTTTGCTTAAAACCGGGTGAAGCACAAAAGGTAGAATTAGGTTATCGGTTTACCCCACCAATAACCTATTTCTATCCTCGATTGTCAATCTAATGAATTCCTCAGTCTTTCACGAGCAAAGGATTTCATGAATTTGACCTAATTCTAGCCATAACAAGAATTAGGTTGAACACCTAAACAATCAAGGAAAACTTTCATTGCAATTCAAACATCCACAAACGTCGATCTTACACATTCAAGACAGGTTTCATAGCTTAATTCCTACATCTCAACCAAGAATCCCTAAGGATTTAGCTACTCGTCCTTCTAGAAGAAAGAAATAGAAAAGAAAACCTAACCATCATCTTACAAAGAAATATCAGCTTGTTCTTCTTCCAATCGATGATTTTGGCCTTCTGTCTTCAATCCTAGCTTCAATCCTTGAGGGGGACTTCTTTGGATCTTCAATTGACTTGATCTTCCGAATAACTGTGAAGTTATTCCGACAGCACAAGTATCGTTTGTGTCCGAAGTTCCCTCTCGTTATGCCTCTACTTGAATTCGTCAACACGGTTTAGACTAAAATAATAGGTTTTGGATTCTAATTATTCTCACGATTAAATAAACTAAGAGATTAAGAGTTGATTCAAATGGAGAAAATGAGTTCTTGGAAGAGAATAGTCATTAAGCTTAACTGCCTAAATGCATTCAAAACGAGCGAATGTGGACTTGAATTGAATAAAACGAATCCTCCTATCACTCGTATGAATCCGCGGCGCGGTCATGCATGCGGATTACAACTACTAGCTTCCCAACTAAGGCAGAAATCCCCTTAATCAGGCTAGCTAGTAACGAACACCTAGAAGTTCTACAAAGTGATAGGGTGTTCTACCTGAATTAAGAGAAATCACGTGTAATTAGAAATAGCGTTAACATGGTCCATCAACGCCTAAGCTACTTATAACTACACCCAACTTGATCCATTGGGTGCAAACTAGAGCACGGCCAATTACAAGATGGCTTTCGCTTAAACCGGGAGAAGCACAAAAGGTAGAATTAGGTTATCAGTTTACCCCACCAATAACCTATTTCTATCATCGATTGTCAATCTAATGAATTCCTAAGTCTTTCACGAGCAAAGGATTTCATGAATTTGACCTAATTCTAGCCATAACAAGAAATAGGTTGAACACCCAAACAATCAAGGCAAACTTTCATTGCAATTCAAACTATCCACAAACGTCGATCTTACATATTCAAGACAGGTTTCATAGCTTAATTCCTACATCTCAACCAAGAATCCCTAAGGATTTAGCTACTCGTCATTCTAGAAGAAAGCAATTGAAAAGAAAACCTAACCATCATCTTACAAAGAAATATCGACTTGTTCTTCTTCCAATCGATGCTTTTGGCCTACTATCTTCAATCCTAGCTTCAATCCTTGAGGGGGACTTCTTTGGATCTTCAATTGACTTGATCGCCCGAATAACTGTGAAGTTATTCCGACCACACAAGTGTCGTTTGTGTCCGAAGGTCCCTCTCGTTATGCCTCTACTTGAATTCGTCAACACCGTTTATACTAAAATAATTGGTTTTCGATTCTAATTATTCTCATGATTAAATAAACTAAGAGATTAAGAGTTGATTCAAATGGAGAAAATGAGTTCTTGGAAGAGAAGAGTCATTAAGCTCAACCGCCTAAATGCATTCAACACGAGCGAATGTGGACTTGAATTGAATAAAACGAATCCTCCTATCACTCGTATGAATCCGCGGCACGATCATGCACGCGGATTACCACTACTAGCTTCCCAACTAAGGCAGAAATCCCCTTAATCAGGCTAGCTAGTAACGAACACCTAGAAGTTCTACAAAGTGATAGGGTGTTCTACCTGAATTAAGAGAAATCACGAGGAATTAGAAATAGCGTTAACTTGGTCCATCAACGCCTAAGCTACTTATAACTACACCCAACTTGATCTATGGGTTGCAAACCAGAGCACCGCCAATTACAAGATGGCTTTCGCTTAAAACTGGGAGAAGCACAAAAGGTAGAATTAGGTGATCGGTTTACCCCACCAATAACCTATTACTATCCTCGATTGTCAATCTAATGAATTCCTAAGTCTTTCACAAGCAAAGGATTTCATGAATTTGACCTAATTCTAGCCATAACAAGAATTAGGTTGAACACCCAAACAATCAAGGCAAACTTTCATTGCAATTCAAACATCCACAAACGTCGATCTTAGACATTCAAGACAGGTTTCATAGCTTAATTCCTACATCTCAACCAAGAATCCCTAAGGATTTAGCTACTCGTCCTTCTAGCAGAAAGAAATTGAAAAGAAAACCTAACCATCATCTTACAAAGAAATATCGGCTTGTTCTTCTTCCAATCGATGATTTTGGCCTTCTGTCTTCAATCCTAGCATCAATCCTTGAGGGGGACTTCTTTGGATCTTCAATTGACTTGATCGCCCGAATAACTGTGAAGTTATTCCGATAGCACAATTATCGTTTGTGTCCGAAGTTCCCTCTCGTTATGCCTCTACTTGAATTCGTAAACACGGTTTAGACTAAAATAATAGGTTTTGGATTCTAATTATTCTCACGATTAAATAAACTAAGATATTAAGAGTTGATTCAAATGGAGAAAATGAGTTCTTGGAAGAGAATAGTCATTAAGCTTAACTGCCTAAATGCATTCAAAACGAGCGAATGTGGACTTGAATTGAATAAAACGAATCCTCCTATCACTCGTATGAATCCGCGGCGCGATCATGCATGCGGATTACCACTACTAGCTTCCCAACTAAGGCAGAAATCCCCTTAATCAGGCTAGCTAGTAACGAACACCTAGAACTTCTACAAAGTGATAGGGTGTTCTACCTGAATTAAGAGAAATCACGAGTAATTAGAAATAGCGTTAACTTGGTCCATCAACGCCTAAGCTACTTATAACTACACCCAACTTGATCCATTGGTTGCAAACCAGAGCACCGCCAATTACAAGATGGCTTTCGCTTAAAACTGGGAGAAGCACAAAAGGTAGAATTAGGTGATCGGTTTACCCCACCAATAACCTATTGCTATCCTCGATTGTCAATCTAATGAATTCCTAAGTCTTTCAAAAGCAAAGGATTTCATGAATTTGACCTAATTCTAGCCATAACAAGAATTAGGTTGAACACCCAAACAATCAAGGCAAACTTACATTGCAATTCAAACATCCACAAACGTCGATCTTAGACATTCAAGACAGGTTTCATAGCTTAATTCCTACATCTCAACCAAGAATTCCTAAGGATTTAGCTACTCGTCCTTCTAGAAGAAAGAAATTGAAAAGAAAACCTAACCATCATCTTACAAAGAAATATCGGCTTGTTCTTCTTCCAATCGATGATTTTGGCCTTCTGTCTTCAATCCTAGCATCAATCCTTGAGGGGGACTTCTTTGGATCTTCAATTGACTTGATCGCCCGAATAACTGTGAAGTTATTCCGATAGCACAAGTATCGTTTGTGTCCGAAGTTCCCTCTCGTTATGCCTCTACTTGAATTCGTAAACACGGTTTAGACTAAAATAATAGGTTTTGGATTCTAATTATTCTCACGATTAAATAAACTAAGATATTAAGAGTTGATTTAAATGGAGAAAATGAGTTCTTGGAAGAGAATAGTCATTAAGCTTAACTGCCTAAATGCATTCAAAACGAGCGAATGTGGACTTGAATTGAATAAAACGAATCCTCCTATCACTCGTATGAATCCGCGGCGCGATCATGCATGCGGATTACCACTACTAGCTTCCCAACTAAGGCAGAAATCCCCTTAATCAGGCTAGCTAGTAACGAACACCTAGAAGTTCTACAAAGTGATAGGGTGTTCTACCTGAATTAAGAGAAATCACGAGTAATTAGAAATAGCGTTAACTTGGTCCATCAACGCCTAAGCTACTTATAACTACACCCAACTTGATCCATTGGTTGCAAACCGCAGCACCGCCAATTACAAGATGGCTTTCGCTTAAAACTGGGAGAAGCACAAAAGGTAGAATTAGGTGATCGGTTTACCCCACCAATAACCTATTGCTATCCTCGATTGTCAATCTAATGAATTCCTAAGTCTTTCAAAAGCAAAGGATTTCATGAATTTGACCTAATTCTAGCCATAACAAGAATTAGGTTGAACACCCAAACAATCAAGGCAAACTTACATTGCAATTCAAACATCCACAAACGTCGATCTTAGACATTCAAGACAGGTTTCATAGCTTAATTCCTACATCTCAACCAAGAATTCCTAAGGATTTAGCTACTCGTCCTTCTAGAAGAAAGAAATTGAAAAGAAAACCTAACCATCATATTACAAAGAAATATCGGCTTGTTCTTCTTCCAATCGATGATTTTGGCCTTCTGTCTTCAATCCTAGCTTCAATCCTTGAGGGGGACTTCTTTGGATCTTCAATTGACTTGATCGCCCGAATAACTGTGAAGTTATTCCGACAAAGACAAGTATCGTTTGTGTCCAAAGTTCCCTCTCGTTATGCCACTACTTGAATTCGTTAACACGGTTTAGACTAAAATAATAGGTTTTGGATTCTAATTATTCTCACGATTAAATAAACTAAGAGATTAAGAGTAGATTGAAATGGAGAAAATGAGTTCTTGGAAGAGAATAGTCATTAAGCTTAACTGCCAAAATGCATTCAAAACGAGCGAATGTGGACATGAATTGAATAAAACGAATCCTCCTATCACTCGTATGAATCCGCGGCGCGATCATGCATGTGGATTACCACTACTAGCTTCCCAACTAAGGCAGAAATCCCCTTAATCAGGCTAGCTAGTAACGAACACCTAGAAGTTCTACAAAGTGATAGGGTGTTCTACCTGAATTAAGTGAAATCACGTGTAATTAGAAATAGCGTTAACATGGTCCATCAACGCCTAAGCTACTGATAACTACACCCAACATAATCCATTGGGTGCAAACTAGAGCACGACCAATTACAAGATGGCTTTCGCTTAAAACCGGGAGAAGCACAAAAGGTAGAATTAGGTTATCAGTTTACCCCACCAATAACCTATTTCTATCATCGATTGTCAATCTAATGAATTCCTAAGTCTTTCACGAGCAAAGGATTTCATGAATTTGACCTAATTCTAGCCATAACAAGAATTAGGTTGAACACCCAAACAATCAAGGCAAACTTTCATTGCAATTCAAACTATCCACAAACCTCGATCTTACACATTCAAGACAGGTTTCATAGCTTAATTCGTACATCTCAACCAAGAATCCCTAAGGATTTAGCTACTCGTCATTCTAGAAGAAACAATTGAAAAGAAAACCTAACCATCATCTTACAAAGAAATATCGGCTTGTTCTTCTTCCAATCTATGATTTTGGCCTTCTGTCTTCAATCCTAGCTTCAATCCTTGAGGGGGACTTCTTTGGATCTTCAATTGACTTGATCGCCCGAATAACTGTGAAGTTATTCCGACAAAGACAAGTATCGTTTGTGTCCAAAGTTCCCTCTCGTTATGCCACTACTTGAATTCGTTAACACGGTTTAGACTAAAATAATAGGTTTTGGATTCTAATTATTCTCACGATTAAATAAACTAAGAGATTAAGAGTAGATTGAAATGGAGAAAATGAGTTCTTGGAAGAGAATAGTCATTAAGCTTAACTGCCAAAATGCATTCAAAACGAGCGAATGTGGACATGAATTGAATAAAACGAATCCTCCTATCACTCGTATGAATCCGCGGCGCGATCATGCATGTGGATTACCACTACTAGCTTCCCAACTAAGGCGAAATCCCCTTAATCAGGCTAGCTAGTAACGAACACCTAGAAGTTCTACAAAGTGATAGGGTGTTCTACCTGAATTAAGTGAAATCACGTGTAATTAGAAATAGCGTTAACATGGTCCATCAACGCCTAAGCTACTGATAACTACACCCAACATAATCCATTGGGTGCAAACTAGAGCACGACCAATTACAAGATGGCTTTCGCTTAAAACCGGGAGAAGCACAAAAGGTAGAATTAGGTTATCAGTTTACCCCACCAATAACCTATTTCTATCATCGATTGTCAATCTAATGAATTCCTAAGTCTTTCACGAGCAAAGGATTTCATGAATTTGACCTAATTCTAGCCATAACAAGAATTAGGTTGAACACCCAAACAATCAAGGCAAACTTTCATTGCAATTCAAACTATCCACAAACCTCGATCTTACACATTCAAGACAGGTTTCATAGCTTAATTCGTACATCTCAACCAAGAATCCCTAAGGATTTAGCTACTCGTCATTCTAGAAGAAACAATTGAAAAGAAAACCTAACCATCATCTTACAAAGAAATATCGGCTTGTTCTTCTTCCAATCTATGATTTTGGCCTTCTGTCTTCAATCCTAGCTTCAATCCTTGAGGGGGACTTCTTTGGATCTTCAATTGACTTGATCGCCCGAATAACTGTGAAGTTATTCCGACAGCACAAGTATCGTTTGTGTCCGAAGTTCCCTCTCGTTATGCCTCTACTTGAATTCGTAAACACGGTTTAGACTAAAATAATAGGTTTTCGATTCTAATTATTCTCACGATTAAATAAACTAAGAGATTAAGAGTTGATTCAAATGGAGAAAATGAGTTCTTGGAAGAGAATAGTCATTAAGCTTAACTGCCTAAATGCATTCAAAACGAGCGAATGTGGACTTGAATTGAATAAAACGAATCCTCCTATCACTCGTATGAATCCGCGGCGCGATCATGCATGCGGATTACCACTACTAGCTTCCCAACTAAGGCAGAAATCCCCTTAATCAGGCTAGCTAGTAACGGACACCTAGAAGTTCTACAAAGTGATAGGGTGTTCTACCTAAATTAAGAGAAATCACGTGTAAATAGAAATAGCGTTAACATGGTCCATCAACGCCTAAGCTACTGATAACTACACCCAACTTGATCCATTGGGTGCAAACTAGAGCACGACCAATTACAAGATGGCTTTCGCTTAAAACCGGGAGAAGCACAAAAGGTAGAATTAGGTTATCAGTTTACCCCACCAATAACCTATTTCTATCATCGATTGTCAATCTAATGAATTCCTAAGTCTTTCACGAGCAAAGGATTTCATGAATTTGACCTAATTCTAGCCATAACAAGAATTAGGTTGAACACCCAAACAATCAAGGCAAACTTTCATTGCAATTCAAACTATCCACAAACCTCGATCTTACACATTCAAGACAGGTTTCATAGCTTAATTCCTACATCTCAACCAAGAATCCCTAAGGATTTAGCTACTCGTCCTTCTAGAAGAAAGAAATTGAAAAGAAAACCTAACCATCATCTTACAAAGAAATATCGGCTTGTTCTTCTTCCAATCGATGATTTTGGCCTTCTGTCTTCAATCCTAGCTTCAATCCTTGAGGGGGACTTCTTTGGATCTTCAATTGACTTGATCGCCCGAATAACTGTGAAGTTATTCCGACCACACAAGTGTCGTTTGTGTCCGAAGGTCCCTCTCGTTATGCCTCTACTTGAATTCGTCAACACGGTTTATACTAAAATAATTGGTTTTCGATTCTAAATTATTCTCATGATTAAATAAACTAAGAGATTAAGAGTTGATTCAAATGGAGAAAATGAGTTCTTGGAAGAGAAGAGTCATTAAGCTCAACCGCCTAAATGCATTCAAAACGAGCGAATGTGGACTTGAATTGAATAAAACGAATCCTCCTATCACTCGTATGAATCCGCGGCACGATCTTGCACGCGGATTACCACTACTAGCTTCCCAACTAAGGCAGAAATCCCCTTAATCAGGCTAGCTAGTAACGAACACCTAGAATTTCTACAAAGTGATAGGGTGTTCTACCTGAATTAAGAGAAATCACGAGTAATTAGAAATAGCGTTAACTTGGTCCATCAACGCCTAAGCTACTTATAACTACACCCAACTTGATCCATTGGTTGCAAACCAGAGCACCGCCAATTACAAGATGACTTTGTCTTAAAACCGGGAGAAGCACAAAAGGTAGAATTAGGTTATCGATTTACCACACCAATAACCTATTTCTATCCTCGATTGTCAATCTAATGAATTCCTAAGTCTTTCACGAGCAAAGGATTTCATGAGTTTGACCTAATTCTAGCAATAACAAGAATTAGGTTGAACACCCAAACAATCAAGGCAAACTTTCATTGCAATTCAAACTATCCACAAACCTCGATCTTACACATTCAAGACAGGTTTCATAGCTTAATTCCTACATCTCAACCAAGAATCCCTAAGGATTTAGCTACTCGTCATTCTAGAAGAAACAATTGAAAAGAAAACCTAACCATCATCTTACAAAGAAATATCGGCTTGTTCTTCTTCCAATCGATGCTTTTGGCCTTCTGTCTTCAATCCTAGCTTCAATCCTTGAGGGCGACTCCTTTGGATCTTCAATTGACTTGATCACCCAAATTACTGTGAAGTTATTCCGACAACACAAGAGTAAATATTACCGAACAAGAAAATCCCAAAACCTAACCCTAAAACAATCAAACTAACAACGATACAGAGAAGATACTCAAAGGGATTCGATCCTCTTTCAGGCGGAGAAACTTCTCTCCTAGAAGTTCCCTGAGTAGTGATCGGAGCACAGAGTAGTGTGAAACTCGGTCCTCGACTACTCGATCGAACCACATGGTTGGATCTATGCATTGCTCCTGGGTTCACTGAAACTTAAATCATAACAGCTCACATACATTAATTGAATTTAAAATCCTCAATCCTTAAGTGAAATGGTAGTGGAAAATAAACAGAGCATCGTGGCTCAAATTCAACAACTAACATCACTGAAAAACATCCCAAACCGGGGAAAAAACCACTGTAAAATAAGTCTGACAAACAACTGAAAACATGAAAGACTGCCTGAAAAACTATGAAAACACTAAAAGAGATAGCTGAGGTCCTCCATGGTACCTCTCTCTACAACTCCCAAAGTCACTACGACGTGGTGTCACTACTCATGCTCCCTTCTCAGGCGGCATTTGCTCCTGAAGTCCCAAGGTTGATTATGCATGAAGCAACGTAACGGGGTCAGTGATAAGCACTGAGTAGCTGAGCTTGAACATGAAGATCTGAACTAGTATCTAGTAATGTGACCCTGTGGTACCGTAGGCATCATCTTAATGTTAGCCACCCCTAGCTATGAGCGGATGGCCTCATAGTAGATCAAACCATGAAACCACCCTGAATACCGTGAGAGAAGCAACTGAAGGCATACTTGTCACGTCCTGCCAGAGACTGAATGTAACCTGGGGGACCACACAATCCATCAGGTGGGTGACCACCATATATCGTGAGCTAGTCTATTCTAGTTCTGATTCTTAATCCTAACATGAACTGTGAACATGCATAGTTCCTCACTATGAGCTTATGTTCGAATCATAAACATTTGGCTGTGCAGTAGATCACACACTACTGCACAACCTGAAACTCTGAACTTCATAACAAATCTGACTGTACAATAGATCGCAAACTACGGTACAGTTCTGAAAATCTAGAAGGATTCCAAACAACTAATTACAGTTCTTGACATAAAGCAAAAAAGTAATCCTAATCCCTACCTCTGAAAGCTTTCCTCTGAAGAGTCTGATATGAAGCCGTCTCCCTAGAGTTTGCTTGTTTGATCCGTATAACCTGAAGGGAACAATCATAGAATTGAAATCCCAAAACCCCAAATCTAAACCAGTCTGGAATTTCCTACGTGGGATTCAAAGCAAAGGATTAAGAAAGGAGGAAGAAGGTAGATTACCTTATGAAGCTTCTTTGACGATCTCTAGGCCTTTTCTACTAGTATGGGATTGATCAACAAGACTTTCTCCACTGCCTGGAACAATCGCTGCTCGTCAGAAGTTTGCAAGGAAGAAGAAAACTAGGTTTCTATGATTCAGGAATCGCGACTCTGCTTTTATAAGCTGTCCACCACACCCGTGGCCTACTGCTTATTACGCCCATGGTGACATGGCAACCACATCCGTGACCTACTGATGGTCACAATCGTGATCCTCTTACTGCTACGTTTGTGACTGTCACTGACCACAGTCGTGATCTACCTGATGATCATGCCCGTGACAGACTATCCATCATGCCCTTGATGGACAGTCTGACAATGATTCTCAAAGACTCACATAAACCAAAATTATCCCAAAATCAAACATCAACCCGAAATTGGTGTGTTAGAACTCTCCCCTCCTACAAAAGGTTCCTTCCTGAAATATGAATGTGAAAAGCTTAACATGGTGGAAAGGAATTACCTGCTATGTTGTCCTCCACGAGCTCTAGATAGCGTTCGTGCATGCTAGTCTCGGTCTCCCATGTCGCTACCTCGACATCTTGATTTCACCAGATCACCTTAAGCATAGGTGTTTCCTTGCTTCTTAACCGACGAACCTTTTTGTCCACAATCTAGGTTGGTTGATCCATGAAAGTCAAGTCTATCTCCAACTTAATCTCATATGGATGAATCACCTGGTTCGGCTTGCCAATATAGGCCTGAAGCACACTAACATGGAATACATTATGTAACCGGTCAAACTCTTTTGGTAAGGCTAGCTCATAAGCCAGTGGTCCTATCCTCTGAATGATATCGTAAGGACCAATGAATCGCGGAGCCAACTTCCCCTTCCTGCCAAACCGCATCACTCCCTTCCAAGGGAAACTCGAAGGAAAACCTTATCCCCTTCCTTGAAACTAACCTCTATGGACTTTCCATTAGCATACTGCTTCTGCCGATTCTGAGCTATCCCCATCTTAGCTTGAATCACTATGACTTGTGAGGCTGTCTTCTAGACTATTCGGGGTCCAGTTAACAACTTCAACCAAGGTTCATCGAACTCCAACACACATGAGTGTAATAGTTCCTCCAAGGTCAGGAATGTCCGCTCTGACTGGCCATCTCTCCGAGGATGGTAAGTTGTATAGAAGTTCAGCTTGGCCCCATGGCAGCATCCAAACCCTTCCAGAAGTGGAGGTGAAACGGGGGTCCCGATCTGACACGATCATCCTGGGCACACCGTGCAATCTCACAATATTCTCTACAAACAGACTTTCAAACTCCTCCACATCCAGCTTGAACATAATGGGTATGAAATATGCCACCTTGGTTAACCGGTCTATTATAAGCGACAATGCATACTTCCTTGGGAAAACCACTAACGAAGTCCGTAGCAATGTCCTCAAACTTCGACACTGGTATAGGCAAGGGATGAAGCAACCCTCCTGATGCCTGATGATCGAACTTCGCTTTCTGGCACACTGAGCAACTAGCCACATGTTGAATCACCTGCTTCTTCATACTAGGCGACCGGTAAAAAGGATGAAGTGTTATGTACATCTTTGTCTCTCACCTTGGTGCATGGCATAATCGGACGAATGTGCCTCATCCAAAATATCCTCTCTCCGCATCGACCCCGAATGTACATACACTCTATCTTGGAAGAGCATCAAGCCATCCTTCCAAGTGTAGAGTGTAACCTTACCGGTCATCACTCGCTGCTTAGTTTCCACTACCAACTCATCTGTCGCCTGAACCTCTACAATTCGATCCAACATCAAGGGTCGTACTACTAACCTGACAATAATCCCTTGACTAGATCAACTTCACACGTAGTACCCATGCTCCTCAATTTGACCAACTCGGTCAACCTCTCCTTCATGCTCAAACCATCAACCACTACATTGCCCTTTCCTGGGTGATAGTCAATCACGCAGTCATAGTCTTCAGCAGTTCCACCCAGTGCCTTTGCCTACTGTTCAACTCCTCTTGCTCCATTAAGTACATGAGACTCTTGTGATCGGTCTTGATCCTGAAAGTCTTGCCATATAAATAGTGCCTGTGATACCTTGATGTCGGGTCAACCATGGGTTCGAGTAATAGAGATGAACCGGCTAAGTATGGGACTAGTAATTGTTCAACCCCGGGCGTGACCAGTAGTGAGTCACGATCATTGTCATCAGTATCTCACGGGCGTGGGTACCAGACAACGGCATGCATGGTGGTATGTTTGCCACGGGCGTGGTGGACTTATTATATAAGTCAGTGTCGGTTTTAAAAACTTAGAAAAACAAAGAGAATTAATCAAAGACTCGACGCCGCTCTCAGGTTTTGAAAAAGATCGATGATGAGGGTGAATCAGAGACTATCGGCCTAGGATCAAAGGTAGGAGCTTAGAGAGGGCAAGAGATTTGAGAGTAGATCCAAATCATGATTTTGATCCCTTCAATGTATCGGGATGGAAGAAATAAGATTCAGGCAGGTGGCTCCAGATCAGATCCTTTAGGGAAAGCATTTCAGAGGTAGGAGTTAGGATTACTTTTCTGCTTTAAGCAAAGCATTGTAATTTATTGTCAGGAATCCATTGTTGGATTTTCAAGACTGTACAGTAGTGTGCGATCTACAATACATGCAATTGTGTTATGCTGATAAGTGTTTTCAAGCTGTGTAGTAGCGTATGATCTACTACACAGACAGTTGTTCAATAATCAAGCATAAGCTCATAGCGAGGAACTGTGCATGTTCACATTTCATGATTAGGACTAGGAATCAGGACTAGATAGACTAACTTACGATACACATTGGTCAACCACCCCATGAATTTCCATATCCCTCAGGTTACTCTCAGTTTCAGGCAGGACGTGACGAGTATGACATTTGAGTTGCTCTCACTATATTCAGGTTGGCTTCATTGTCTGATCCACCATGAGCTAGGGCTGGCTAACATTAGGATGATGCCTACAAGATCATAGGGTCACATTATTAGTTCAGTAATTAGATAGTCTTCTTATTTATATCCTAGTCCAGACAGTGAAGTCTTGTTTAGTACAAGCAGCGTAGCTAATACTGGCAGTGCATTCTAGTGCAGGCGCAGATTTATCATCTATATGTTTGAGTTTATCGCTTACTTGTATTGTCACTCAGTGCATATCAGTGACCCCTTTTATATATTGTTGTTCCTTGGTGTATCTATGTGTTCAGTCACATGTACTGGAGCTGATGGTCAGGAGAGAGCTTGTCGAAGTTTTGAAAATCAGTAGTATATTTTGATGTTTTTATTTTCAGACTTGTGTTGCATCTCCACTTGTCATGCTTTCACTATGCTTTTAAGAATTCAGAATCCGTGTCAGTCAGTATTAAAAGGATTTAATCAATGTTTTCATGTTGAATTTCAATGTTGATTTATGCTTTTCTTAGTCTTTGTGGGTTAGGTCTTGGTCCAGTTTGAAACTCGAGTAGAATCCCTGGTAGAACCAGTTGTTTGACCAGGACTTCTAGAGTGGGGTTTCAGAACAGGTATTAGAGCCTGGTTATCTACTGGACTTCTATCAGGACAATAGATGTGACTCTAGGGACGTCATGATGTGGGAGACGGTCTATGCAAAAGATTTTTTAGAAATGAGTTTTCAGATTTAGGTGTTTTAAAAGGAAACGTTTCCATAGCTTGTTAGTTTTGAATGACCGCTCTCCCACCATCTCCAAGAAGATAAAAGAAACCGGTTGAGGAAATAAGGGCAGAGTACCTTGCTTCCTTAATTCGGAGACCTGTTGTTTGAACTCTAGGAATTCTAGTAGGATGAAGGGTAGTAATAAGGCAAACAGGGATGAGACTCTAGGAGTCCGATCAGGTAAAACTCCTCAATAGAGCCAGTAAGTAGAGAATACCCATAGCGGGGAAGAATTCAGAGTTTGGAGGACGTCCTCATTCTTTCCGAGTGACTATATCAGGAGGTAAGGATCCTCTGGTGTTCAATTAAAGACCTTGATCAAAGGCAAGGATGAAAAGCATCTGACGGCCGAAAGAAACAGACAGGAAAGGGCAGAGTTAGGTTCATGTTAGTTCCAAGAAGTCGAAAATGAAATAATATTGAAGATAGTAGCAGTTCTGGGAACAAACAAAGAGTAGTCAGCCACGGGCATGGCAGATAGTACGCCACGGGCGTGATAGTAGTGGTGGCCACGGTCTTGATGTGTAATTCTGCCATGACATGGTGATCGGGATACCACGGACGTGACATGGAGTTGGTCACGGGTATGATGGACGGGTGGGCCATGGGCGTGTTAGAATGGTAGCAACGGCTGAGGTTAATGTATACCCACGAGCATGACGGTTGGTAGGCCATAGCTGTGGTCGACGAAGAACATAATGAGTTCTAGGAGGCAGAAGCAGAGAAGGAAAAGGGAAGAATATAGGAGGAAAAACCTGATATTTTGAGGAAAATTAAGGGTTGAGTACAATGTGAAGCTCAAATATTAAGAATGATCTTAAGTTTGTAGTTTCGGTTCTAGAAAGAAAGCAACTGAATTAAAATAAAAATAAGTAGGGAAACAAATAGATAAGCAAATAGTCGGGGGCCTCGACCTTACTCCCCATCGTCCTTCTCGTCTTCCTCGTCATGGGAAGCCTGGTGTTAAGAGACGTAGACAGGAGGAGCAGGCCAATCCAGGTACTAGCTAGCCAGGCCCGCCTGCATCCAGTCAAGCCTGGAGTCGATGAAGTCCAAGCGGTGATGCAGCTACACCGACAGCTGGTCAATTGCAGTCAACACCCTAGAGTTGGGTCCCCTATGTTGATGAGGCGCCAGTGGTCCCACAACAACGTGTCCTCCCTCAAGCTGAGCCACCCCTGTAGGAGCAGCCTCATGTAGGATGATCTGACCGCCACGGTGAATCCTACTCAGTATCCGCATGTTCAGCAAGGCGGTCTTGTCGATCTAGACCGAGGGGAAGCAATGGACATGAGAGTAGTGCTGCTGGAGGCGGACGTGGCGGGCAATCCGAGTGATAAATTATGAATTATGAGAGCGGTTGGATTGATTATTTATATTATTTAGTAGTATAACTACTAATTTGACACTTTAACTAGTCATTTTCACATATAACAAGTTATAATATCAATTTATAAATAGTTCACATATAGGTATATAGTTAGTTTTAGTTTTGTTGATCTTAATTTGACCGTAGAAAATTAGCGACAAAGGTTGGGATCGACACATGATCGTTGGGAGCTCATCGGAGTTTTGTCGGTAATTAGCCGACAAAGAAGTTGAGAAGCTACGTTTTAGATTTTGTGTGTTCGGCGAGGGCAATTACGCCCTTCATAATAGGTAGGGTAAATTTTTTAAAAAATCACAGGGAGACGAATAGTTCTCGTTTTAAATTAGGGTGTTGAATCAAGTTTTTGTAATATGGATAATCCAAATCCGATCCAAATCCAACCCATATCCGACTATTTTTTATTCATAAATCCATATCCATATCTGATTCGATCCATATGGATCGGATTTAAACTAGGATCCAAGTTATATGGTTCGGATCGGATATGGACGAAAATATTCGCGGATGGATAAATGCCACCCCTACTGTCCATCCGATCAGTGATGGTGTGTGCCATCATGTGGTTCAGGAAGCAGTGGAGCTTATCACGATACTCAGAAGCCTTGGTGACCCCTGCACGCAAAGCAGATCAAAAGTTAGTACAAATTAATTGCTAAAGCGAAGGAAAACAAGTTTGGGTTGGATGACTTACCAGCAACAAAGGGGATGTTCCTCCTCTTAAGTTGGATCTAGTATTGAGTAGCAGAATGGATAGCAGCAAAGGAGATCAGGCTTTGGAACTAGTATGTAGCCTTATCCTCCTCGGCGTAGAAGCCACAAACAATGTTCAGCTCGTCGAGGGAGAGGTATGACATACCTTCCTGGCTATCAAGAAGATGAGCACTAGTCGGGTCCACCCGACATTGAGGTCCACATACAGCATCCTAAAGAAGTCAAGCGTGAGCACCTCATAAGAGGGCTCGTCCACCAGGAAGATACGCTCTGCATGCCTGTTGAGGAGCTCAGCAGCCCGCTCCTCCCAATCAGCAAAGGGAGTCTCCTTGATCTCCCCCCAGTCAATTAGCCCGATTGGTTGAACGGGCTTACACCGGAGTCACTCCATGCACGGACGATGCTCCGAGTTGTTAAAGTGAAGATAGCTAGCGATAGCCTGAACAGTGCCCCTAGCCAGACTCCTCTCCTGATCAGCGAGATAAGCAATAGCCTCATGATCTTCTCCCGTTGGTTGACGAGAATGCTTGTTGTTCGGGCGCGCTAAATGCCCCAAAGAGGAACCTTCACTAGACATATATATATATATATATATATATATATATATATATATATATATATATATAACTAGAGTGGTTAATGACTATAACAGGTTCACCACAGACGTGGGTAACTGTTTACCATAGGCATGGTTTCCATTAGACCATGGGCGTGAGCAGCAGGCAGCCACGATCGTTGTGGCAGCATCAGCCATGGGCGTGGTGTGCTTATCGTCATGGGCATGACCGACCCTAACTTCCAGCAAATCGCCGATAACCTAGAGTCGATTGGTGGAGCTTTTCGGGTTTCAAATCAAGTCTAACAAGAAGATTCTATCCTAACAACTCTAAGGATTCAGCAGATAAGTATAGGAGGTAAGACAAAGATGACTTACGGTTGTTGAAGGGCCGGAAAAAGAGAAAAGTGAAGAGAGGATGGTGGCGGCGGCGACGTCGGTTCCAGGGACGTCGACTGTAGATGTGCCTACAAAAGAAGGGGGATTAGACATTTCTCTTAGCATAACTAAACTAATCAAGGGAGAGAGGAGTAGGACTTACCAAGAATTTCAAAGATTTATCAGAGGGGAGTGATCGCCAAGGGTGTGAGTAGAATCGAAAGAAGAAAAGGATGAAGGATTTGGGGAAAATGCTGCAAAATTACGGACTCCAAAGTGTGAATCAATTCTTAAATGCATCAACCACATGAGTGGCCAGTAGTTAGCCACGAGCGTGGTGGTGTAGATCAGGTCGTCTCTGTGTGGGCCGAGAAAAGTGGGCCAAGATAGGGCCCATGGGTCCTCAGTTTAACAGGTCGATAGGCTTACCAAGATGCTAGAAAGTTGGATCGGGTCTCGAAGCGACCTATTAGTAGTCCTGATTTTTGGTACCACAACTAAGATAAATTTTTACTTCTGGTTCATGAAAAGGAGATTGCATCCAGTGGAAGCTGTCCTTCCTAGAGTAGGAATATCAGTTAGGGGAGTCAAAAAGAGAAGAAGGACGAGGTCTTTCCACCAAGTAAGAAAGAGAATAGAAGCATATAAAGACTTAGATCAGGAAGAGGACAACACGTGACAAGATGGATCGAGGCAGATCCAAGGCTAGAAATATAAGCTGGAGATGACATGGAGTAGACCAGCACAATTAAGTCTGAGTAAAATCAGACGAGATAAAAAAACAAGTCACGTAGAGTGAACTCGAGTGAGGACGATAGCAGGGGAGGGGTCAGTTTGTAGTTTTCCGCCCACAGGGAACGAAACGGAGCTCAATGTAGCAAGGTGGGATTTATCGCGTATGCCTTTTTGATCAAGTGAAGGAAAGACCAGAAGGAGCAATTTTTCAGGGTCGTTTAATATTACAACATAGGTGTTAACAACTAGATCTCATGCCCTAGACATCAAAATGTTCAACCCAGTGCAATAGAATTCAGGTTTCTGGACAAAACCTTTAGTAGGAGGGGAGAGTTATGGCACCCTAATTTTGGGTCAACCATGGGTTTGAGTAATATAGATGAACTAGCTAAGTTATTGAACTAGTAATTGGTCAACCACGGGCATGACCAATAGTCAATCACGGGCATGGTGACCAGTCCAACGACGATCATGATCAGTAGTCAACCCTTGGCATGGGAGTCAGTAGACCACAAGCGTTGTCATATCAGTATGTCACGGGCCTGGGTGCCAGACAACCACATGCGTGTTTTGGTATGTTCTCCATGGGCGAGGCGGACTTATTATATAAGCCAGTGTCAGGTTTAGAAACTGTTTAAAACAAAGAGAATTAATTGAAGACTCGATGCCAGTCTCAAGTTTTGAAGAAGATCGACGAATGAGGGTGAATTAGAGACTATTAGAGGTAGGAGGTTAGAGAGGGCAGGAGATTCGAGAGAAGATCCAAATCATGATTTTAATCCCTCAGATGTATCGGGATGGAAGAAGCGAGTTTCGAGCAGATGGATCTAGATCGGATCCTTCTGTGAAAGCTATTTCAGAGGTAGGGGTGAGGATTACTTTTCTGCTTTATGCGAAGAATTGTATTATTATCAGGAATCCATTATTGGATTTTTAGGACTATACAATACCGCGCGATCTACTGTACATGCATTTGTGTTATTTAAATCACTGACCCCTTTGAGACTTTCTTTTCCTTGGTGTATCTATGTGTTTAGTCATAAGTACTGGAGCTGATGGTCAGGAGAGAGCTGGTTGGAGTTTTGATAATAGTAGTATCATTTGATATTTTTGTTTTTAGATTGGAGTTGCATCTCCATTTCTCTTATTTTCAGTATGCTTTGACAAATTCAGAATCCGTGTCTGTCAGTAATAAAAGGGTTTAATGAATGTTTTCACATTTAGTTTCAATGTTTCTTTATGCTTTGCTTAGTATTTATGGGTTGGGTCTTGGTCCAGTTTGAAACCTGAGTAGAATCCCTGGTAGAACCAGTTGTTCGACCAGGACTTCTAGAGTGGGGTTTCATAGTGCCCCTAGAGCTTCAGTTCGAAAATGACTGTTGCCAGCTCCAAATCATGGATTGGGTAGTTCACTTCATGAACTTTCAACTGGTGTGATGCATAAGCTACCACTCTGCCATTCTGCATCAAAACATAGCCTAACCCTGAGTATGAAACATCACTGTAAACTACATACTGGCCACCAGTCACTAGCAAAGTGAGTACTGGTGCGGTGGTGAGTCTCATTTTAGGCTCGTCGAAGCTCTCATGATAGGCTGTACTCCAGATAAAAGGCATGTCCTTTCTGTTAAACTTGTGGAGTGGTTCTTCTATCTTAGAGAACCCCTCTACAAAATTCATGTAGTACCATGACATGCCTAGGAAACTGCTCACTTTTGGCACACTACTAGGCAGGGACCAATCTACTATTGCCTCCACCTTCTTTGAGTCTACCTCAATGTCTCGTCCACTAATCAAATGTCCTAGGAAGATTACTTTCCTCAACCAAAATTCGCACTTAGAGAACCTAGCATACAACTGTTCCCTCCTTAGAGTAGCCAACACTGTCATCAATGAATACTATTACAAACTTGTCCAAATATCCATGGAAAACCTTGTTCATCATTGCCATTAAAGCTACAAAGGCATTGGTCAAACCGAAAGACATCACTAGGAATTGATAGTGACCGTATCTGGTTCGGAACGCCATCTTTGGAGCAGCCTCCCTGCAACCTTCAACTGGTGATACGCCGACCTCAGATTGATCTTAGAGCACACTGCTCCATGAAGTTGATCAAACATGTCATCTATGTGCGGAAGAGGGTACCTGTTCTTCACTGCCTCCTGATTCAGCCTCCTGTAATCTATGCACATCCCCATAGAACCATCCTTCTCTTCACAAAAGCACCGGCGCACCCCAGGGTGACACACTCGGGCAGATGAAACCCTTCTCTAACAACTACTATAATTGTTCCTTGAGCTCCTTCAGCTCTAATGGTGCCATGCGGTAAGATGATATGGATATAGGTGAGGTGCCTGACACCAGCTCTATATCGAAAGCCACCTCCCTCTCAAGCGGTACCTCTGGTAGGTCCTTTGGGAAAACATCTGGAAACTCCTGAACTACTGGTACATTGCCAATCTGTCCCTCCGCATCAAGGGTGACATCAGCTAGAAAAGCCACACACCCAATGCTAATAATCTCTATGCTTTTAGGGCAGAAATGAACTGTCGCCCATGCTACATCTGCTATTGAATCCCTGTGATGATTGTATCCTTATGCTCCGGTATTGATAACATAATTGTCTTCTTCTTAAAATCTACTAAGGCTGCATGAGCTCCAACCAATCCATCCCCAAAATCACATCAAACTCATTAAAAGGAGAATGATGAGGTTCACCTGGTGGCGTACAACTCCCAAGGGTACTGCATTGGCTCCTGTCAGCGAAGCCTTAGAGCCTCTACCTCTGGCCATGCTCCCAGACGGAGCTCCCCTCTACTACACGGTTGCCTTTGATGCAGCAGGCTTACTCACTGTTATGCACTCCCGGGGGTAATGACCTGGCTGCTCACACCAAAAGCTGACTCCTGCTTTCTCTAGACATGCTCCATAGTGTCGCATCTCACACTCCAGACAAACTGGACAATCATATCTGGTAGTGGATTGCTTCTGGTGCAGTGCCGTGGTGACAAAAGCTGAGAAGTGAGTGTGAAATGTAGGAATACTATGTGGCGTGTCTCTCCTCCTATGCGCTACGAGCATTTACAACATCTGATGCGTCCCGCTCAGCACTGCCTTCCTCTTCTTTTCTTCCTGCCAAGCCTGGCGGTCTCCCTTCCTTACACTCTCAAGGTGCTCAGCTCTCAGGGCTGCTTCCTTGACGTATGCCAAGGTCGCCATATCACTGCTAGTGACCCTAATCTGGATGTGAGCTCTTAACCCATCTAGAAAAAACTTTTTCATGTCCTTCATCTTTTGTTGAGGTGGACCCTTGTACCACCTGCTCAACTTGATGAAGGCACTATCATAGTCCACCACCTTCATGTCACCCCTCTTGAGATTGATGGACCTAGCCCCCTTGTTCTTCTACCACTGCTCTAGAATGAACTCCTTCTTGAACAAGGCTAGGAACTCCTCCCAATTATGACTTAAAAAGTCTCCCTCGAATTCTAACTAATTAGCCCACCACTCCTTCGCCAAAGTCAGTTTGAGGTTCATGACGCCTTGGTACCAATAATCTTGATCACATAGTAGAGAAAAACCAGGCTCTGATACTCGTTCTGAAATCCACCCCTAGAACTGAACTAGTATCTAGTAATGTGACCCTATGGTCCGGTAGGCATCATCCTAACGTTAGCCACCCCTAGCTATGAGCGGACAACCTCATGGTGGATTTGACCATGAAACCACCCTGAATACCGTGAGAGCACCAACTGAAGGCATACTCGTCACGTCCCACCTAAGACCAAATCTAATTTGGGGGATCGAGCAATCCATGGGATGGGTGACCAACGTATATCGTGACCTTGTCATGATTCTTAATCCTAACATGAACTGTGAAAATGAACAGTTCCTCGCTATGAGCTTATGCTCGATCATACAGTGATGTACATCACACGCTACTACACAATCTGAAACTCTGACCTGCATAACAAATCTACATGTATAGAAGATCGCACGCTACTATACAGTTCTGAAAATTCAATTTTTCGCATAAAATAGAAAAGTAATCCGTCCCTATCTATGAAAGCTTTCCACCGAAGAGTATGATCTGAAGCCGTCTCCCTAGATTTGAAGAGTCTGACATGAAGCCTGATTTGTATAACCTGAAGGGAACAATCATAGGATTGGAATCCCAAAACCCCAAATCCTAACCTGTTAGGATTTTCCTACATTGGATTCAAAACAAAGGATTGAGAAAGGAGGAAGAAGATAGATTACCTTCTGAAGCTTCCACGATTATCTCTAGGCCTTTTCTACTAGTCTTGCATCGATCAACAAGAGTTTCTCCTATGCCTGGAACAATTGCCGCTTGTAAGCAATTTAGGTTTATGTGATTCTGTAATCACGACTCTGCTTTTATAAGCTGTCCACCGTGGTGACATGGAAATTACGTCTGTGACCTATTGATGGTCATAGTTATGATCCTGCTGCTACCATGTTCATGATTATCACTGACCACGATCGTGACCTACCTGATGATGAAGCCCGCGACAGACTGTCTGTCACGCCTGTGAGGGACCGTCTGATAGTGATTCGCACTGACATAGAAACCGAAATTTTCCCAAAATCAGACATCAACCTGAAATCGAGGTGTAACACCAGCATAAGAGATCTTCAAATCACCGTTAATGCTTTGTCTTGGATGAACGAATTTTACTCGTTATCAAAATAAACCGGTTAATGAATTAACCGAGTCGAATCTCCCTAGGGCCTCTTTAAGTATCTTACTGAAAGTTGTAATTAGCATTAATCGATGTAACAAGTAGTATGGTTTAGGTTCCACAGGGATCAATCAAACAGTCAAAAAGAAAAATGAAATTTCTTAAAAGTAAATGGGTTCCAAGATTGCACGATATAAATTTAGACAAATCAAAGATGAAACTGCATAGACTTCGAATCCCCTTAGGCAATTCTAATTTACAAATGACTGACAAATTCCACGATTTAAACGAAACAGGACAGATGCATTACACTATTGCAATTCTTCTCTAATCAAATCACACCCTTTCGGGTATGCTAATTTGCTACCTATATAGTATTCTAGTCTGCTCTTTGGAGACAAAGATCTAAAAACCCGCTAGATGATTTACTGATTTAGAATTGCTCACACGACAGACTAGTTCATTCACTCCCGGATGAGGGTTAATGTCTAACCTAGTTATTTGATTTCGGCGTTCTAGATATGCAAGCTCTCACGAGCCTAAAACAAATCTAACAGAGATTTAATTGAAGGTGATCAGGCAAGAACAAATCAAAAATAAAATCAAATATGCCATGAAATCCATCCAACTCACATAAATCGTCAAACGTATGAAGTCATTCATTCATAAGAATTAACCTAGGGTTCATCTAATCTAAGCAAGAGAATTTTAGCCTCTCAATCGATAGAAAAATCAAAATCAGAAGAGGAAGACATTGATTCTAGGTTTACACAAAGAATTATGAAAACCTAATTTCACCGATCTTCCCGAAGAACTTGATTCGCCATCTTGATTACATCGCCGATTATGAGCTCATTGAAGTTGACATTAGTTGCTCTCAGATCTCTCTCTAAAGCTCTTAGTTTCGTCTAGGGAAGTCTGTCTTCAAATGAGGGAGAACCCGAGTATTCATATCATCTATTCCCAATTGGAGAAGGAAGAGGAACATGTCGTGTTCCTAAAGAACACATGCATGTTCTCTAAAAATAGCTTCTCGGTCCAAAAGTACCAGAGAAAAGGCCACGCCATGTTCTTTAGGGACCTGACCGTGTTCCATGAAATTAACTTCTCTGGTGTAACTTCCAGTAAAAAGGACACGGGCGTGTTCCTGAGGAACACGTTATGTTCCCCTTGAATTTCAGCAACCATCCGCTCCGAGCAACTTAAATCATCTTTCTTAGTTCCCGCATGTTCCCAAACAATGTATATCGCCTAAACTTCATGATTTATTAATTCTTTGATTCGTTTAGCTTCTCTTTGTAGGTTATACAGTTTTGATAGTCCCCCAACGTTGTTCTGTGCCTGATATCAATAAAAAACTCTATGAAACAACATCAAATGGACCCCGAATGAGTTTGAGACACTAAATCGAGATAGAAGTTAGAAATGCACTAGAAACCCTAAAATTCAACCCAAAACTATATCCATATGCATGAAATATAGCTTAAACAAGAGTGATGAACACAACAAATCGAGTGTCATCAAATATCCCCACACTTAAGCTTTGCTTGTCCTTAAGCAAAAGGCTGATAAAAGTCATAGATCACATCTACAATCAAATACAACTTAACTAAGCAGAGAAAATCCATAATCCGCAATGCAACCCCGAATATGCTTAATAAACAAATGAACCTTTAAACAACCGAAACTAGATGTAAAGGCATCACAAGAAGTTCACCAACTTGCTACACATCATCATACACGTTACATCAACCATCAATACTTACTCTCAAGGGGATTGAGCTTAAAGATGAAACTCATCACCATCTCTTAAGTGTGCTATCAACAATTTCACATCAACCTACTTCTACTCATCATATCACATCAAGTCATTTCAAACACTAATCCAGGGGTCTTTTATTCGGCTTTGTAATGTGGACAGCATAGAGAAGAGAAGGTGCAATGACTTTGGTGGTGAATGTACACAGTGGCGAATGACTCGGTCTACTCTAATACGGAGTTAATTTATTACTTACAAACAATATTATGCAAGGATCTAATTTGACCAAGAGCTTCAAACTAGCTCGTCTATCCCTTATGTAAAAACTACCTGTTCGAGCTTTTGTGCTCGTTTATTCAACTAACTCGAGATCTTTTGGTCCTTTTCTTAATTTTCTATTTTTCTTATCTCGAGACTGGGTCTTTTACTTGGTCCTTCCCTTTTTTGAGATTTTCACCATTTTTTCTCCTTTTCTCATTTTTTAGATTCTACATAAACACCAAAAATGAACAAGGGAAACTAATTATGCATGCATTTTCAAAGTATTGACTCCTAGAATCGACCGAGTTACATGTCACTAATGTACACATGATCAAATGAAGGCTTAAAAGAAAGGGGATTCGATACTATGGGTGTTATGAAAAAGGCTTGTTGGCTATGATGGGGTTACCTTGGGGAAAATATAAGGACATGATGGATTTTTTTGTGGAGCTTTTTTAAGTGCCTCTATCATGAAAGTGTCGAGCGAATTCAGAGTAGTATCATGCAAGTATCCGATTACCAAAAAAATAGAGAAGACCACTGAAATCAATTTTTTCAGAGCAAATCGACTAATGAAGCAAATAATCTATATAGTGTCCTCACTGAATGAAACATAAAAGTTGCATAGGAATACTTGGAAGCCGTAAGCAAACCGAACTCGACAGCCAACTAACTCCCAAAACTCACTCAAACACACACAAAAAAACAAAAAAAAAGTAAAAAATAACAAGGACAAGTGTCCAAGTCCCACACATAACACCTACACATGCAATTCGACTCAAATAAAATGCAAAAGACTGACACCAGACATGGACATGCGCTCTTTCTTTAACGTCTTTGAGCTAGACGATACCAAAACTTTAATTGAGCATCCTCGAAGTAATGAACTTTGACTCCATCAGTGGGCTTGGCACGAAGATAGCGCTTGAGACGATGACCGTTGACCTTGAATGTTCCTTGGTCTAGATGGGTGATCTCTACAGTCCCGTAGGGGAAAGAATGCGTTAGTTCATAAGGTCCCGGCCATCTTGATTACAATTTTCTTGGAAACAGTCTGAGACGAGAGTTGTAAAGTAGCACTTTATGTCCTTTCTCGAATTCTTTGACACCTTGCAGCTTTGCATCGTGGATGCGTTTCATCGTCTCTTTTTATAGCATGAGCTCTCATAAGCGTGAAACCTGTACTCCTCTAGCTCAAAGAGCTGATATTTCCTCTCGGAAGCTGGGAGGCTAGCATCCATGTTCAGTAACTTCATGGCCCAGAATGCCTTATGCTCAAGCTCAACTGGTAGATGACAAGCCTTGCCATAAACCAGTCGATATGGCAAAGTGTCGATAAGAGTTTTAAAGGCGGTTCGATAAGCCTAAAGAGGTTCATCGAGCCGAATCGACAAGTCCTTTTTAGACTGATCAACAGTCCTATCAAGAATCCACTTAAACTTGCGATTCATTACCTCAGCTTGACCGCTTGCCTGTGGGCGGTCACGATGGTCAATATATGAGTTACGCCAAATTTTTGGCAAACTTAATCGAATTGGCCGTGAAAGTGAGTACTCCTATCGCTAATGATAGTGTGAGGGGTGTCAAAATGCATGAAAAGGCGGGTGATATTCCCACTGTCCTAGCATCATTAGTACGTAGTGCTTACGCCTCATCCCACTTTGACACATAATTCACAACACACAAGTATGCTGGAATCTTTGTGAAAACGTCTAGGAAGGTTAATGTAACCTCTTGTGTCTTGATGATTTCAACAAACTACTATTTATGGGATTTGAGGTAAGTGTTGTAAGTTTTACAAGAGAACAAGTTATATATTAACTTGAAAATTGTACCTTATGTGCAAATAAACTACTATTTCTGGATTTTGTTGTTGGAGAGGATGGAATTCAGGTGAACGACGAGAAGCTGAGTGCTATTCGTAACTGGCCTATACCTAACTCAGTGACGGATGTTCATAGTTTCCACGGTCTGGCTACCTTTTATTGGAGGTTCGTGCACAAATTCAGCACAATCACCACACGCATTAGCGAGTACTTGAAGAAAAGGCAGTTCTATTGGAGTCTTTGATAGGGCTAGAATTTATAGTAGTTATCTACCCTTTTTATGCATGCATTTGAGTGGTTATTAGTATGTTTGCACTTCATTTCTCTACAATTTTATGTTTTGGCGTCTTGTGTATAGATCCGTTCATTTGGACTGTTTCGGTCCATTTGATGTTTTCTTTGTAGTATTTGTCACCTACAGGTACTACGAAGATAGGTGATCTAACCATGAAGCCAAGGGCGTGGTGTGGAGAGCGATTGGAGTTCGACGGGGAAGTCGAGAATGGAATTGGCGCAGCAGAGGGACTGCACATCGTGCATTCCATTAAAGCAATCCAGAGCACGACCTCAAAACAAAGGCACGGCGTGCACCACTGCACGCCGTTCCACCCTTTGTGCGTCGAAGGATGGAGAAGAATGGAAGAAGCACGGGGTGCACCCATGCACGCCGTTCCTCCCTTTTGCGTCGCATGATGGAGAAGAATTGAAGCAGCACGACGTGCACCACTGCACGCCATTCCCCTGTTTATGGTATGCGGAATGGATACCTTAGGAAGGTGCACGGCGTGCACCTTCCAAATCCGGCTGCTACTATAAAAAGGGAAGTTGGAGGAAAGAGAAAGCATTCTTCCCCAAACTCGATTTCCATGATTTTTCCCGAGCTTTTCCTGCAAAAACCAGCACAAAACCTCCACTAGAATCCAAATTGAAGATCCAAAGGAGTCCCCCTTGAAGGATTGAAGCTAGGATTGAAGATAGAAGATCAAGAGCATCGATTGGAAGAAGAACAAGCGGATAATTCTCTGTAATAAGATGGTTAGGTTTTCTATTCAATTGCTTTCTTCTAGAATGATGACTAGCTAAATCTTTTGGGATTCTTGGTTGAGATGTAGGAATTTAGCTATAAAACCTGTCTTGGATGTTTAAGAACAACGTTTGTGGATGTTTGATTTGGAATGAAAGTTTGTCTTGATTGTTTGAGTGTTCAACCTAATTCTTGTTATGGCTAGAATTAGGTCAAATTCTTAGGAATATAGATGAACTAGGTTTGTGAAAGACTTAGGAATTCATTAAGAGAATTAGGTTATTGGTCGGGTAAATCGATAACCTAATTCTACCTTTTGTGCTTCTCCCGGTATTAAGTGAAAGCCATTTTGTACTTTGTGGGCGCTCTGATTTGCACCCAATGGACCAAGTTGGGTGTAGTTATCAGTAGCTTAGGCATTCAAGGACCAAGTTAACGCTATTTCCAATTACTCATGGGTTCTTTGAATTCTGGTAAAACACCCTTTCACTTTGTAGAACTTCTTGGTGTTCATTACTAGTTAGCCCGATTAAGGGGATTTCTACCTTAGTTGGGAAGCTAGTAGTGGAAATCCGCGTGCATGATCATGCCGTGGACTCATACGAGTGTTAGGAGGATTCTTTTTATTCAACTCAGGTCCACATTCGTTCGTTTATAATGCATTCTAGCGGTTGAGCTTAATGACTCGTCTCTTCCAAGAACTCGCTTTCTCCTTTGAATCAACTTATAATCTTTTAGTTTAATTTACTCAATAGAATAATTAGAATCAAAAACTAAATCTTTTAGCCTAAACCGTGTTGACGAATTCGAGTAGAGGCATAACGAGAGGGACCTTCGGACACAAATGACACTTTTGTTGTCGGAATAACTTCACAGTTATTCGGGCGATCAAGTTTTTGGCGCCGTTGCTCGGGACCTTCTCTCGTTCCTTGGAAAGGACTTAGTCGGCACTGATTTAGGCATTCGACTCTATTTTAGTTTTGTTTTCCTGTCTTTTTGTTGTTTGTTTGGGTTTCACTTTGGTGTGTTGTTTTTGGATGTGCAGGAGCTTAGGTACAGTTTATGAGACAGTCTAGCCGAATCCGTGAGCGACGACTTCGGAATCTGCAAAGCCATCTCACACCACCTCGGCTCGTGTTCTCTGTTCAACAACAACCCATCCTCAACTTAGAGATTGTGCTACCAGCACCTTCACCACCTCATTCACCACCTTCATCGGCCTCCTCGTCACCAACGGTTTCTTCTTACTACAACTCTTCAAGCGAAGAAGCGGATTTTGAGGAACCCATCATAATGGGAGACACAGCACGCACACTTGGGGACTATGCTAAGCCTACACTCGCAGGCACCGGCTCGAGCATAGTTCCTCCGCTGGTTGACAACCGGAACTTTGAGGTGAAGACCCCATATGTCCAGATGGTGCAGCAGTGACCTTACTCAGGCAATGATCACGAGTGCCTGAGTCAACATCTGAGACACTTCACCGAGATCGTTGAGCTAATGAAGTTCAATGGGGTCCATGCGGATGTGGTTTCCATGAGGCTTTTCTCCTTCTCACTCCAAGGGAAGGCCAAAGCTTAGTTGGACAACCAACCGATCAACTCATTCAGGACTTGGGATGCTTTGGCTAAAGCATTCCTAGAGGAGTTCTTTCCGCCCTACAAACCAGATGCAATCAGGGGGTAAATCAGTAATTTTTAGCAGAGGTATGGGAAGCTCTATCACGAGACTTGGGACCATTTCCAAGCATTGTTGTACTCCTGCCCTCATCACAACATGGAGGAGTGGACTCTAGCGGATATTTTCGTTCGTGCTCTCGATTATGAGAACACAAGGATGATCAACCAAGCTGCTGATGGTGATCTTAAGTCGCTCACTCTAACAAGGTGTTTGCAGTTATTCAGGGAAATGGCTATCAAAACTAAGAGTTGGGCGCGCCAACAAGCGCCGAGGAGCTTATAGGCACCAGTTGCTCCAACATCATCAAGCACGCCCCAGCAAGCTCTCGAGGATAACTCCGACCAATCTCTACATCTCCTCTATTCCAAAGTTGATGCATTGGTGCATCAGATGAACAACATGACCTTGTCGAAGGCACCTGTCAAAGAGGTAGCACCACCTCCCAAACCTCAACCTCGGAAGGCAGTGATGGTGTATTATTGCGAGGGTTGTGGACATGAAGGACATGATGTGTCGACATGTCAACTCTTTTCGGAAGAAGCTGCTCCTGAAGAAGATGTGGAGAACTTTGAGCAGGTAGATTATGTCCAAGGCGATCAAAATAAACAGGTTGGGTACAACCAAGGAGGTTATCAAAATAACTTATGACCCAACCAAGGTGGATATTACAACTATCCAAGGAACAATCAAGGCTACCGGAATTACCAACAAGGTGCAGGACCTCAAGGGCAAGTTTCTAACCCGCCTCAGGCAGCTCCTCAAGGACAAAGACCTCCACGGCAATCAATTTTCGGGTACAACCAAGGGTTCCAAGGAAACCAAGGCTACCGAAAGGATAATCAGAGGGTGTACCCACCACAGGGACAACAACAAGGTTTCAAGCAGCAAGCATCTCCTCCCAGGTTTCCACCAGCAGCTGCACCTCAAGTTGGATCCTCTTCCTCAGCAGCACCTTCGACAGACAACAATGCCATGTTGCTTCAACTCCTTCAGAACCAACAAACATTGATCCAATATCAACAAACTTCAATCAACAAGTTGGATGCTCAAATGGAACGCCTCCTCTCCATTCGACAACCAGGTACCTTACCTAGAAATACTGAGGAGAATCCCAAGGGTGATTATACTGAATTGAAGACAATCACTACTAGGAGTGGGAAACAAATAAATCCTATTCCCCCAGTAGTGAAGCCTCCCATAGCGGTTCCCCCAAAGTTGGTTGTTGAAGATGAAGAAGTCATTGGGGATGAGTTAGCAGATGAGAATGCACCTAATGTGGGTAAAGATGGAGCAAATGGGGCTGAAGAAGAAATGCTCTCGCATCCTATGGGAAAGAGGCTAGCAAAGACTCATGGAGCTAGCTCTAGCTCAAAACCAATTTTGGCGCCTTACAAGCCAAGAGCAGCATATCCAAACAGGCTTGATGAGGATTCTCGAGCAAGAAGCTTTGCCCAATTTGTTGAGATGCTAAGGGGAGTACGCCTCACCCTTCCCTTCACTGAAGCGATTGCTAAAATGCCGATGTATGCAAGATTTTTTAAGGAGATCTTCACCAACAAGAGGAAGCTCACGGAAGCGGCCAATGTCACCCTCAACGAGCAATGCTCAGCCATAGTCTCCATATTCATTCCGACCAAACTCAAGGATCCGGATAGTTTCCATATCCCTTGTAGAATTGGCGAACAAGACATTGAAAAAGGTTTAGCTGATTTAGGTGCTAGCATTAATGTAATGCCATATTCTGTGTATAGAGCACTAGACCTAAATGAACTGAAACCGACTAGGATGAGAATTCAGTTAGCTGATAAATCATTGAAATATCCTATGGGAGTGGTAGAAGATGTCTATGTTCGGATTGGAAATTTTGTGTTCCTAGTTGATTTTGTGGTGGTCGATACAGGAGATACCGACTTATCTGTTATTTTAGGTAGACCTTTCCTTAATACATCTAAAGCGATTATAGATGTATTTGAGGGAATTCTTACCTTGCGTGTTGACAAGGAACATGCCACCTTTAATTTGACTAAGAGTATGCAATTTACTCATGCTCAATATGATATCGATTTTGATGACGTTGAATTTGAGGATGTAGATGTCATCGCTTCGGTTTTTCAAGTTAATGGTTTGTTTGATCTAGATGCCTTGGATTCATCCTTGAGTAATCAATTGCTGCAGCAATCACACGACGAATAGGGTTTGAGCATAGAGCAGCCTGACAATCAAACAGAAGTTACTCCGCTCAAGGGAGTCTCTACAGTAAAGCGGACATCGTACGAGGAGCCGCCCGAGCTCGAACTCAAACCGCTTCCAGCCCATTTGGAGTATGTGTTCCTTGCAGAAGGCTCCAAACTTCCGGTCATCATCAACTCATCTCTTACTCTGGATCAAAAACAGAGATTGGTGAATCTTCTCCGACATCATGAGGAGGCGATTGCGTGACAGATTTCAGATATCAAGGGCATCAGCCCGACTTTTTGCACGCACAAAATTTTGATGGAAGAGAATTTCCGTCCAGTGGTACAGCCTCAACGGAGACAGATCCAAAGTTGCAAGAGGTGGTAAAGAAGGAAGTTGTGAAATTAATGGATGCTGGCATTATCTACCCCATCTCAGACAGTGAATGGGTTAGTCCGGTTCACGTGGTCCCGAAGAAAGGAGGCTTCACAGTGGTTCACAATGAGAAGAAGGAACTCATCTCCACCCGTACTGTTATCGGGTGGAGAGTCTGTATTGATTACAGGAGATTGAATGACGCCACCAGGAAGGATCATTTTCTGCTCCCGTTCATGGATCAGATGCTCGAACGTCTCGCCGGACATGACTATTTCTGCTTCTTGGATGGGATTTCGGGCTACTTTCAGATTCCAATAGCTCCAAAGGATCAGGAGAAGACGACGTTCACTTGTCCTTTCGGCACCTTTACATACAGAAGGATGTCGTTTGGATTGTGTAACGCCCCCGCCACTTTTCAGCGGTGTATGCTTGCAATATTTGCTGATTTGGTGGAAGATATCATGGAGGTATATATGGATGATTTCTCGGTGTATGGGGATTCTTTCAACCATTGCTTACAGAACCTGAGGCGAGTGTTACAATGATGGGAAGAAACCAACTTAGCCTTGATTTGGGAAAAATGCCACTTTATGGTTCGTGAGGGAATCTTACTTGGGCATAAGGTGTCCGACAAAGGGATTGAAGTGGATAAAGCGAAGCTCAAGACGATAGCAGGTCTTCCACTTCCTTCTTCTGTCAAAGGGGTGCGGAGTTTCTTGGGCCATGGGGGATTCTACCACCGTTTTATCAATGACTTCTCCAAGATAGCAACACCCTTGAACCGCCTTCTGGAGAAGGATGCTGCATTCACCATCACTAATGAGTGCAAACGCTCTTTTGAGCTACTCAAGGAAAAGCTCACCAGTGCGCCGATCCTCACTTCGCCTGATTGGTCACTCCCGTTTGAGCTGATGTGCGACGCCATCGATTTTGCTTTAGGAGCTGTTTTGGGACAGATAAAGGGTAACCGCTTCCACCCTATCTACTATGCAAGCAAATCTTTGAATGATGCTCAGAAAAACTACACCACCACAGAGAAAGAACTACTAGATGTGGTATTCTCGGTCGACACGTTCCGATCCTTCCTGGTGCTCTCTCACATCGTGGTTTTCACCGACCACGCGGCTATCAGGTACTTGATGAGCAAGCCGGATGTTAAGCCACAACTTCTCTGGTGGATCTTATTGTTGCAAGAGTTCGACTTGGAGATTGAGGACAAGAAGGGGTCCGAGAATGTTGTTGCGGACCACCTCTCCCGTTTGATGGAAGAAGAGGTACGGAAGCCGGATGGGATTTCCATTCAGGAATGCTTCCCAGATGATAGACTCTTCATGGTCGTTGCCCAGGTTTTGGAAGGACCATGGTTTGCTGACATAGCAAACTACCTTGCTACTGGATCTTTCCCAAAGGATGTCACACCATAGGGAAAGAGGAAGATTCTGACAGACATGAAGAACTACTTCTGGGATGATCCATACCTTTTCCGTAGGGGTGCGGATCGGATGATTCGAAGATGTATGCCATACGACAAGACTCCTTCTATCCTCAAGCACTGCCATGCCGGCCCAGCCGGAGGACATCTCGGTGTAGACCGTACCGCCCGTAAGGTATTTGACTCTGGTTTTTATTGGCCTGATGTTTATAAGGATAGTTTCGACTATGTGAAAGCATGTGATCAATGTCAAAGAACTAGGAATATTTCTAATCAAGATAAGATGCCTCAATATAATAACCTTGTATGTGAAATATTTGATGTTTGGGGGATAGACTTCATGGGGCCATTTCCGCCGTTTAATGGCCTCAAGTATATCCTTGTTGCAGTTGACTATGTTTCTAAGTGGGCAGAGGCCATGGCTCTTCCCACTAATGATGCTAGAACTGTAGGGAAATTTTTGATTAAGTTGTTTTCTCGGTTTGGAACACCTCGAGCAATTATAAGTGATAGTGGCACCCACTTTCAGGGTCAGTTCGACTGGGTGTGCCACCGTTTTGGTGTCGCCCACCGATTGTCTACTACCTATCACCCTCAGACTAGTGGGCAAGCCCAGGTTACAAACCGAGAGCTCAAACGTATTCTTCAAAAGTCCATCGACCAATCGAATAAAGATTGGCCGAGTAAGCTTGATGACGCTCTCTGGGCCTACCGTACCGCGTATAAGACACCTATAGGGACCACTCCCTATAGGCTCGTGTATGGTAAATTTTGCCATCTACCGGTCGAACTTGAGCATCGAGCTTACTGAGCTTTAAAGTTTCTCAACCTGGATGCTAGTGCTGCAGGTGAACATCGTACATTTCAGATACACGAGCTGGAGGAACTCCGTCATCATGCCTATGAGAGTTCTAGGTTATGCAAGGAGCAGACCAAAAAGTACCACGATTCCCGCTTACAGACTATTAAGGAGTTCAAGGAAGGCGACCTCGTCCTTCTTTTCAACTCGAGGCTCAAGTTGTTTCCCAGGAAGCTGCAATCCCGATGGAGTGGACCATTCACTATGACGATAGTCTTCCCTTATGGGACAATTGAGGTAACCGCATCCCCCTCCTCTGAACCATTCAAAGTGAACGGTCATATTTTGAAACTCTACCGAGTTGGTGACACCGTAGGTGTTATCGACGAGGTGGATTGTTTCCCACTTTGAATTGTTCATTGGAGGGCGTCTAGCTAAATATGATAAAAAGCGCTCTTGGGAGTCACCCCTTGCGTATCCGTTGATAGAATAGTGAACAAAGACCTTAGTTGATAAGTAGTGAGTCATTTGAAGTGTGTTTGGTTTGAATCTTGTGTTTGAGTCGAGTCTAAAGTCATTGATCATGTTCTTGGTGATTATTTGATGATAATTGAACTCTGGGAGAGCTAAAATTGTTGAATATTGAGTGCTGAAATTGCTGGAAATTGAAAGAAATTGTTGCTGAGACAGTAGCCAGCACGTCGTGCAACCCAGCATGCCGTGCACCCCAGCACGACGTGCAGGGCAAGGTTTTTCCAAAACCGCGGCCCTAAAGTTGAGGAACGGCGTGCACACCTGCACGCCGTGCCTTGAGAATCAGCCCATAGGCAACCAAAAACCTCAAACCCCAAAGAGCGGAACGGCGTGCACCCCTGCACGCCGTGCGCCCAAAAGCAAGATGAAACCAGTGTTCCCCTTAGGAAGGAACGGCGTGCACCTATGCACGCCGTGCTACAAAGAACGGCCCGATACCCCCATGAGCCAAAAACGGGAACGGCGTGCACCACTGCACGCCGTGCACCCCATTTCAGACCCAAAAGTTCCCTTTCTCTCTCCTCTGGATTTCCCCTTTTCCCCTCCTTTCTCCCATCCGCCTCCTCCTTTCCTTATCCTTTTCCTCTCTAACTTCCACTCCCCTCCTCCCCTTCCTTCCTCCCCTTCCCCTCCCCTTCCCCCCTCCTTCGCTTCCTTCCTCCCTCCTCCCCTTCCCTCCTTCCCCTTCATTTTCCCCTGCCACCGCTGCCTCCTTCCCCTTCCTTTTCCCCTGCCGCCGCCGCCTCCTTCCCCTTCCTTTTCCCCTGCCGCCGCCTCCTTCCCCTTCCTTTCCCCCGGCTGCTGCCGCCGCACCCTCCCGCCACCGCTTCCACCTTCTCTCCCGCCCGCCGCCGCCGCCCAACCTCCCCTACACCACTCCCCTACACCCCTCCCTTCCCGTTCCCCTTCCCCCACAACCCCCCATCTTCCATTCCACCCAAAAAAATTTCCCAACACCTCCATCACCCACAAACTTCAGTTCAACTTCAATTAGGGTGATTTTCGGGTTCTCGTTGGTCTTCCTCAACTCAGTGGCTGCCTAATTTTGATCTCCAACACTTACTTTTGATTTCCCCCAATTTCGGTTAGTGTTCAATTTTTTAGGTCAATCAAATTTTTTTCTGCAATTGGGTTAATTAGGTAGATGCTATGTGAACATTGTGATGTAGGTAGTGAACATGACTGCTTAGAATGATGTTTATGCCATGTTACTTGTGCTTTGCTTGAAGTTTCGGCTTTTCAATAACGGTTGAATTTTCGAGTTCGACCCTAATTTTGAAATTCTGAAATTTCAAGCGGTCCTTGTTTTCATTGTGTTTACTATGCCTTGTTGAGGACCTTTTATGCCTATGCCATGCCCGTTTACCCATTTGTGTTGCTATGATTGTTGTTCATGGTTATTGCTCTTCACTAGGTGCACTTAACTTCCATTGGTCATTATATTGCATATTTTGTTTTGGAAATGTGTCACAACTAGTGTTGACTGTTATGGGCCAAATTGTGGAAAACTTTGGTTGTGGATTCTCGTTGTGCTTAACTATGTGCTATGCCTTGCCTTGTTTTTCATTTCACGAGGACGTGAACATTTTAAGTGTGGGAGGTGTATTCTCATATTTGGGGATGTTGGGATATTAACCAATATGCAATCTTGTGCAATTTTTGTTCGTTATTATCAGTGTTGCAGGATGCATCGAAAGAAGACTCCCGCCATAGGGCTAGGCAAAGTTACCGGCACTTCCAAAAGGCCGCAACCATCCACTTCCACAGAGCCTTCGTCTGCTGGGGCTAGTCCACCACCATCTCCACCTCGGGCCTTTGTTTCCACCCGTCCACAGCGGGGTGGAGCTTCATCCTCGGCTAACCCTCGCCGCTCTAAGGGGGTTTCTCAATGAGAGACACCGTCGGACCCTATTCCAGCTGCTGCTACTGCTCTACCTAGTCCAGAGGTGGAGCAGACCATCTTCGACTTCGAGCCTGGAAGTGACTTCGCCCACCGATACGGAGTGTATCGGACTTGGGCGACGGCACCTCAAGGATACCTCGACTTCTAGAGCTTCATGGAGGAAGGGTGGAGCACATGGCTGGTGGCATATTGCCAGAGAGCGGGCATCTGGCCGCTCGTTCGACTTGATGATCAGGAGCTCCCGCATGCCACCAGGGAGTTCTACTCCACTTTGAAGATATCGAGGTACATCTCGACCCAGGAGGCGGGAGGCATCAAGTTCCGACTTGGAGGTCGGACATTCTCATTTTCAGCAGATGAGCTGGCAGAGACCATGGGTTTCTATACCCCGGAGCAGGTGGCCAACCTGGAGGTTATGTCGTTGGCCACCATTGATAGGAGGCTGGTTCCGAACCCGAGGGAGTTCTGGAAGGACATTGCTTGGTCCTCGAAGGCGAAGCGGATGAAGATTCCGAGGATGAGGCTTCTTCACCTCCTCTTCCGTCGGACCATCACCGCTAGAAAGCAGTCTAGCAGCGGAGGAGTAGTGAACACCACGGACTTGTAGCTTTTCTACTGCCTCGAGAACGACGGGAAGGTCCATCTGGGAGACTTGGTAGTGAGCTTGTTCAGACACATCTCCGAGCATAAGGGAGTTGGAGTTCTGTTTGGGGGAGGCTACATCGCACGGCTGGTGAGAAGGCTTGGAGTGATGGACTTCTTCGGGGTGGATCCGTTGTTTCAGCGCAGGTTTCCCATCACAGTTCGGACTCTCAAGGAGAATGGGGTCCCGAACTTGCTGGCTAAGATAGTGGACGAGGGGCCTGATGTCAGAGAGGGGGGAGGAGCAGACTTCCCCCCAAATACTGTGCAGACTCTGGCAGCACAGATTGGAGGGCTGTAGATGAACGTTGGCGACCTTCTCGACAATCAGATCTTCCTCATCCAGGATTTTCACCTGTTTGACGGTCGCACTAGAGCTGCCTGGGATAACCTGGACCAGAGGACCGAGAGGATTGAGAGCGAGGTGCGAGGACTCCGCCAGGATTTCCAGGAGTATGTCATCGAGAGCAGGGAGGCGAGGACTCGACAGGAGCGCCGAGATGAGCAGTTGGCTGAGGCTCAAGCTCAGCAAGGCCAGTGGATCCAGCAGCAGGGACAACAGATCACTTACATCCACGAGCAGTAGCATTGGCAGAGTGGACACATGTCCTACCATCAAGACACTTACTTCACGGGAGCTACCTACCCACCTCCGTGGCCAGCCTATCCACCACCACCACAGTGGACGGAGTACGATCCTTACCCTCAGTTCCCAGGGTATCCATATCCTCCGCCGGATTAGTGATCGCTTGGGACGTATCATGACTCAGACTTTTGTTTGTTTGTTTTAATTTCGAGACTTTGTCATTTTTCTTTCTTTTTCTTAATTTTTCTCTTTGGCTTGTATAACGGATGACAACTTCGGTTGCATCTATCACTAGTACTTTGTGTGTGTTATGGTTGGCAGGTCCCGAACAAAGATTTTATCACGTCTCACCATCAATCTTCGTTTCATCGGTATCACCTTCTTTCTGGTTCTCTATTGTGACTTCTTTTGTGAAAAGTGCTGAAAATTATGGGATGAATTAGGATGCTAGTATTCCACTTGATTGTTTAATTGAATCTTTGTCATTCAAATATTTGAAATTCCCTCTTAAACTCGAAATTTTGGATGAAATTGGACACATGTTTAGCATAGTAATGCTGCTTGAGGGTGAATAGGATGCATGATAGATTATTTTTGGGCCACCTCTCATTTTTCTCGAAACGAGTTTAGAATGGATTTATACACTTGGTTACTCAATCTTGATGTTTACCGACTTGTAAGCAATTAATTCCCCTATCGAGTCGCTCTAGTTGTTTAAAGTCATATTTAACTAGAGGGTCCGAATACGGTGCAAAAGAGGCCAATGTGCCCAAATTGTCATTGGGGTTCGGTGCGATTCAATACACTGGCGAATTTAGGTCTGCCGCTTGTAAGCTAGTCACTTCAGGCTTCTCTTCTCACCTCTTCCTAGTTGTGGGTCAGGGTTTTTCAGGTAAACTCGGTCTATGTGGATGAGAGCCTTAGCCCGATCAGGGTCGCAGCTACCCCCACTTGGAAAGATACCCTCTAAGCTATACTAAAAAAATTGAAGAGTGAGTTTGCAATTAATTGAGTAATTCAATTGACTCACATGTGTTTAGTATGTCATGTATAGTTAAATTGTAAGAGAAGAGGGGACTGCTTTTAATCAAACACATTATTTAAAGTAAGCACTCCCTCCCTTAGGACGGGAAAAATACCAGGCCAGGACCATCATATGTGATAGGGGAAATGTTTTTTGCTGGTGGGTGTCGAGTGGTACCAACCATATGCATAAGTCTGCTCTTAATTTGGATTAGAGAACTCGGTAATTATAACTGTGTGGTTTGGTGACCTAAAGTGCATTCTTGGCATCATGAAGTAGTTTTGAACTGTTAGCATGTTGTGTTGATTTCTCCATGTTTAGAATTTGTATAGAGTGTGAAAAGTAAAGTTCCTTGAGGACAAGCAAGGTTCAAGTGTGGGGGATTTGATAGGGCTAGAATTTGTAGCAATTATCTACCCTTTTTATGCATGATTTGAGTGGTTATTAGTATGTTTTCACTTCATTTCTCTATAATTTCGTGTTTTGGCGTCTTGTGTAAAGATCCGTTCATTTGGACCGTTTTGGTCCATTCGATGTTTTCTTTATAGTATTTGTCACCTACAGGTACTATGGAGATAAGTGATCTGACCATGAAGCCAAGGGCGTGGTGTGGAGAACGATTGAAGTTCGAAAGGGAAGTCGAGAATGGAATTGGCGCAGCAGAGGGACTGCACGCCATGCAGTCCATTAAAGCACTCCAGAGCACGGCCTCAAAACAAAGCCACGGCGTACACCACTGCACGCAGTTCCACCCTTTGTGCGTCGAAGGATGGAGAAGAATAGAAGAAGCACGGTGTGCACCACTGCACGCCGTTCCTCCCTTTTTGCGTCGCAGGATGGAGAAGAATTGAAGCAGCACGGCGTGCACCACTGCATGTCATTCCCCTGTTTATGGTACACGGAACGGATACCTTAGGAAAGTGCACGACGTGCACCCTCCAAATCCGGCTGCTACTATAAAAAGGGGAGTTGGAGGAAAGAGAAAGCATTCTTCCCCAAACTCGATTTCCATGATTTTTCCCGAGCTTTTCCTGCAAAAACCAGCACAAAACCTCCATTAAAAGCCAAATTGAAGATCCAAAGGAGTCCCCCGTGAAGCTAGGATTGAAGATAGATGATCAAGAGCATCGATTGGAAGAAGAACAACCCAATAATTCTCTGTAATAAGATGGTTAGGTTTTCTTTGCAATTGCTTTCTTCTAGAATGATGACTAGCTAAATCCTTTGGGATTCTTGGTTGAGATGTAGGAATTAAGCTATGAAACCTATCTTGGATTTTTAAGAACAACGTTTGTGGATGTTTGATTTGGAATGAAAGTTTGTCTTGATTGTTTGAGTGTTCAACCTAATTCTTGCTATGGCTAGAATTAGATCAAATCCATGAAATCCTTTGCTTGTGAAAGACTTAGGAATTCATTAGATTGACAATCGAGGATAGAATTAGGTTATTGGTGGGGTAAACCGATAACATAATTCTACCTTTTGTGCTTCTCCCGGTTTTAAGTGAAAGCCATCTTGTAATTGGCGGGCGCTCTGATTTGCGCCCAATGGACCAAGTTGGGTGTAGTTATCAGTAGCTTAGGCATTGATGGACCAAGTTAACGCTATTTCCAATTACTCGTGGGTTCTTTTAATTCCGGTAAAACACCCTTTCACTTTGTAGAATTTCTTGGAGTTCATTACTAGTTAGCCCGATTAAGGGGATTTCTACCTTAGTTGGGAAGCTAGTAGTTGAAATTCGCGTGCATGATCGTGTCGCAGATTCATACGAGTGTTAGGAGGATTCTTTTTATTCAACTCAGGTCCACATTCGTGCGTTTTGAATGCATTCTAGTGGTTGAGCTTAATGACTCGTCTCTTCCAAGAACTGGCTTTCTCCTTTGAATCAACTTATAATCTTTTAGTTTAATTTACTCATTAGAATAATTAGAATAAAAAACCAAATCTTTTAGCCTAAACCGTGTTGACAAATTCTAGTAGAGGCATAACGAGAGGGACCTTCGGACACAAACGACACTTGTGTTGTCAAAATAACTTCGCACTTATTCAGGCGATCAGTGTTGCACAAGAACAGAGCTTTGCGTTGATCAAAGACAAGCTATGGACCGGACCAATTCTTGCTTTACCGATTTTGACAACATATTTCATGTGGAGTGTGATGCTAGTGGAGTTGGAGTAGGAGCCGTACTTCTGTAGGAGAAGCGTCCAGTCGCACTCTTTAGCGAAAAACTTAGGACGCCGGACAGAAGTGGAGCATCTATGACCAAGAATTCTATGCAGTATTTTGAGCTCTGCGGCAGTGGGGGCATTATCTGATCCAACGGGAGTTTATTTTATTTACGGATAATCTACACTCAAGTTTCTCCATAGTTAGAAAATCATTAACAAATTGCATGCACAATGGGTGAGTTACTTGAAGAAATTCCCTTTTATCATTCAGCATAAATCTGGAATTCAGAACAAGGTCGCAAACACATTGAGCATAAAGGCTTCTTTGTTGGTTACCTTGGCTAGCGAGATCTTGGGTTTCGTGTTACTAAAAGACATGTATGCCGCTGATCGGGAATTCAAGGAGTTGTGGTTCAAGTGTACGCACCAACACCCCATCGCCGATTACCACATTCGAAAGGGCTACCTCTTTCGGAGGGATAATCTCTACATCCCTGGTTCTTCCTCGAGAAAAAAATTGATTTGGGATTTACACGATGGAGGTCTCAACGATCACTTGGGTAGAGATAAGACCATTGCTAGCTTTGAGGAATGGTATTACTGGCCTCATCAGCGCATTGATGTAGGCGCCATCATCAAGCGCTGCTATATTTGCCAAGTTTCCAAAGGTCAATCTCAAAACACTAGTCATTCATCCCACTACTTGTCCCTGATGATATTTGGTTAGATCTTTCGATGGACTTTGTTTTGGGCTTACCCCGTACTCAATGCGGTGTGGATTCTGTCTTTGTGGTGGTCGCTCGATTTTCTAAAATGTCACACTTTATTGCCTGTAAGAAGACTAATGATGCATCCAACATCGCCTCTGATCGCGACGCCAAGTTCCTCAGTCATTTCTGCATCACTTTATGGAGGATGTATGGCACTGAACTGAACAGGAGCTCGACGGCTCATCCGCAGACTGATGGGCAGACATAGGTCACCAAGAAAACACTAGGAAATATGATTCGAAGTGTTTGTGGGGATAAGCCGAAGGAATCGGATCTAGCTTTACCGCAGGTTGAGTTTGCTTACAATAGTGTCGTGCATTCAGCTACAGGCAAGTCACCTTTTTCTCTCGTTTACAGTTCTCCACCCCAACATGTAGTTGATCTGGTGGTGCTCCCCACGGCTCTTGGCATGAGCCACACAGCAGAAAGCATGGCCAGAGATATGTAGGTTGTTAAGGACACTATCAAGGCAAAGCTTGTAGCTACTAGACAGAAGAACAAAGCTAATGTTAATGCGCACCGACGCGCTAAGGTTTTTGCAGTGGGGGATGATGTGATGGTGTTCCTCTGAAAGGAGCGGTTTCTTGTTGGCACTTACTCCAAGCTGCAGCCTCCTATGTATGGGCCTTTCAAGGTGTTGCAAAAAATTAATAATAATGCTTATATGATTGACTTTCCGGATACTATGAATATCTCCAACACCTTTAACTTGGTCGATATTTATGAGTTCCAAGAAGATGTTGCACTTTATCCTAGTACGAATTCGGGGTCGAGTTCTTTACAGGTGGAGGAGACTAATATAACGCAGTTCGCGGTCCAGATTGTGGAAGGAGCCCGAATTGAGGAAGAGCTTGCTTTGAGTCCTAATCCTAATGCTGGTAGGCTTTGAGCCCATTTCCTTATCTCAAGTAGATTTTAGTTAAATAATTAGTATTTAAGACATTATTTATTTTTCCTTATCTTAATAGCTTTAGACTTTCTTTGCTTTTATTTTATCCTAGTAGGTTTTAGTTAGTGAATTAGTATTTAAAGACATCCTTGGTTGTAGTCATGTATCTTATCTTTCATTGAATAGTAAACCCAAGGATTTTTCTTTTCAGGTGGATTCCAGAGCTATATCTTTCGAGTTTGTTGTTGGCAAACTTGAATATATGTAAGGACGCGACGCTTGCGATTTCTTCTTGCATCCGACTGCGTTAGATTGTGTCCGACAGGTGATGTACAAAGGGTGGGCGAAAATAGATGAACAAAAAGTTGTTACCAACATGTCAAACACGGACTATAGATGCTTAATTGTGCATAGTTTAGGAGTACTAAACAAAAATGCACGATTAAGTTGCCTAAAATGTGTTTGGAAATCATGAATACTCAACGAAGGCAACATATAGTGAGTTCTCAGGGAATAACTATTTTACATGAAATACAAGTTTGAGATTTTGCTTCGATTTAAACATGTACAAAAATACGTTGGATTCCACCTTGTTAGTAGAAGGCGGAAATAGGGTCCCACAAAGTATAGTACTAACAAACTTTACATGTTCAATATGGTCAGGATCGACATGATGGAGTTTAAGAATGAACATGCAACCGTGAAGGCCAAGCAAGAGTGCATCTTCTTGTTCATTTGTCAAACACACATATTCGCGAAGGCGCATACAAAAAAAGTAGGCATGCTGATGTACAAGTAAATAAGATGTTGTTGTAATGGCATCCACATAGTTAGCATAAATCGAGTGGCTGCATAATGGTAACAAAAGATGTTTTCAGGAAGGCATACCTGAAGTCCGACCATGACAGGTCCTCAAGACACAGAAGATACGAGCAGTGCACAAATGAGCTCGATCTATCCGCGAAGAGGAAAGACCCAAGGCAAGACAACATGTATGCACGTGCATACCACCCTAAGGTGACCAGGTTACCGTCTCATACCTCTTCCAGCTTCACAAACGTGCTCTTCAGCCAACTGAGCTTCATCTTCCCGTCACTCTTTATGTCGAACTTCTATGGATTTTTCACCAAGATGTACTCGACCACCTCGAACCAGTTGGTCTCCTTCCACACGTAGTCTATGTGGACCGCATCCTCATCCACATCCAGGTAGGCCAACAGCGCCACGTCCTCCAATTTGATGGTGCATTCACTACGATACATGTGGAAAGTGTTAGTCTCTGTTCTCCAACTCTCCACCAACGTCGTGATGAGATGCTCATCTGGTACTAACCTAGCTAGACCTATGAGCAGTAGTAGTCCCGCCTCATCAAAAAATGGCTCGAATCTAAGGGCGTACGTCTGGAAGGTGTTAACGCTGGGTAAGGTAAGGGTGAAACTCGATTCCTATATGATATATGAATTAACTAATTAATAGGTAATTTTTAATAGGTGCTACAATTCATTACACTATAGGTACTAAAATATACTACCATGATGAAAGGTACTAACCTCATTGTGGTACATGTCCCGTGATATGTGTCGGTTGTAGCCGTCCCAAAATATGTCTCACTTATCGGATCAGTGTTGAAGCATTGAGAAGGTTCTCTATACACATATTCCATATCTGCAAAACAAAACAAACAATTACTACATACGAAAAATAAATTAGAAATAAATTAGAAAAAAATCAAATACGAAAATTACCTAATCTCAAAAAGAAAGATTCGTCGTCTGAAGAGAAAGAGTTTCGGAAAAGGGAGTGGATTTTTATTGTAAAGTGATGTGGAATCAAGGGGACTTTGGGTGGGTATTTATAGGAAATATTGTGGAGTTTCCGACATAGCGCGAAGCTATGCATGATGTTATGCAGGTAACTCTTCAACGGCTAGTTTGTTAAGGACTAACGTCTGTTACGAACTAGCTGTTGGGCAGTTACTTGCATAGCAGGTAGCGTGACGCTATTTAAAGCCCCACATAACCCTTTCCCATAATTTTAGTTTTATATTATCTTTCTGGGTTATTTCGGATGAAACTGTGTCTAAACATTAACCTTTGTGATACTGTTTTGAGCTCTTGTTAATAATGAAATAATACAATCAACTTTTTTGCCAAAAAGAAAATTAACCATGAAACGTCTTTTTGAGCATCTTGATGTCGCATGCCTTTATCTTAAATGATACTCATTAATTTTCCGTTCATCTTACTAACTTGATATAGTTTATAAATTAAAATAAAACATGAAATTGTTTGCATAAGAAAATTGAGTGGTTATCAGTTTTTAAAATTAAAATAAAACTTGAAATTGTTTGAATAAAAAAATTGAATGAGAAATTTTGGATGATTTAATTATAAATGTCTAACTTAGAAAATTAGTTTAAAATCAAATATTTGGATTACAAAAAAAGAGAAATTTTAAAAAATAATTAAAATCTCTCAGAGTGGATGTAAATGGTTTTGACATCAAAATAAATCCTATCTTAAATTTTGTCTCAACAAAAGGACATGATGAGGGTGCTGGGGTTGACCTAAAGGCCATCATTATATTTTCAAGTGAATCAATATCCTTGAAGCTTTGGAAAGGAGGCTAAGGGGCAGGGGAAGCCACATACAACTGAAAATACAATAACGAAGATCAAACTATGTTAAAAAAGTAGAGAATAATCCACAACTTATCGAAGAATAATTCAACCAAAATTTTCTCGCAATGGTAAGTACTCTTCCTCCATCTTCATTACTATGTCCAATTTTGAGGCTGCACGTATCACTATTCTTTCACTCAGAAGCACGCATCCAGTAAGCAGCAACAACACAGAGCAGCCAAACTAAACCATCAAAGTAAAACCAAGTTAGTAGATACAAAATGTCATCCAATCAATCACGGTCTCAACTCTTTAAAGATTCATATCCACATAATGTAAATAAGGTATTTCGAAACAAAATGATGCATTATTTATTTAGAAATGTGATATTTTTGAAATATAAAACATTTAAAAAAGCATAAAAATTATCTTGTTTGCCTAACACAAAAATAATAAGTTATGAGTTTTGGATTGAAAATTTTGAATTGAGTTATTTGAAATACCACCCCATAACCAAGTATTTGAAATAATTTGATTCGAGTTATTTTAAATTCCACAGTTACGAAATACCACGAGTATTAGAATAAAAAACAAAATATTTTAATCCAAAATACCTCATTCAAATAGTTCATCCAAACGACCCGATAAAATAAACACATACCGTTACTGTGCATTGTGCTCGTTACTTATTGGAAAATAGAAACAAGAGAACGATTTTCTTTCAGTCATAAACACAATCTATCAATCATAAAATAGCTGAGAAATGGAGTTTATTTCAATTTCATACGGAAAGCCGTTGTAATTTCCTTGCATAGTTGAGAAAATGGAGTAAAATGAGAAGTACCAGCCTTCTAAACAACCGCTGTTGTTGTTTTGGTGTTGTTGTTGAGGCGGTGGCTGAGCATATTGAGGAGCATAAGGTGGGGGAGGACCAGGGTACCCCGGTTGAGGAGGATATCCATATCCTGATTGAGGAGGATAACCAGGAGGAGGATAACCCTGCGGAGGATATCCAGGCGGTGGATAAGCAGTATCTTTCGGATATTCTTCCCGCGAATAAGCTGTTTTTTTGGTGAAATCAGTCACCATCATAAATAATTCAGAGCCGCGATCAAAATCATTTTAAATCAAACAAAGATCAACATCAAAATTAAACGAATAATGGATTCGAAAATAAAAGGTAGATACCGAACTTGAGGGTGAGGGAGAGGAACACCGACGGGAGGTTGTTGCTGGTTGTAATAGCTCATGATTCTTCTTCTTCTTCTTCTTCTTCTTGGGGATTTGAAATTGAATCGGTGAGCTCTAAGGGAGGCCGTGGAAGTAACTGATTGCGTGGTTTACGGTTAAAATTTTAGGAAAAGAGATTTAGAGAGAGTGGATATATTGTAATTAGATTAGTGGTAGGGTGATAGTTAGTGATTATAATAGGGGAAATGAAGATGGTAAACACGCGGCTTAACATTCGCTTTACCTCTTACATATAGTCTCGCATTTTGACTTTGTAAATTGTAATTCATGTAATTGATCTTCCTTGACTAATGGGTTGTTTATTTTGATTTTACTTCATGTCTATTTTGGGTGAATTCTTTAGTGTACCTGATATATCGAAACTTTTGGTGTGTCCAATTATTTTTTGTAATATAAATAATATAATATTGAATAATTGTGAACCGTCGAGATCGCAAACTGAAAATGGACGGTGGTGATGGATTTACGTTACCAACAAAAACTGGGCACACGAAAAGTTTCAATATACCAGGTATACTGAAGAATTGGTTAACTATTACGTCTTCTTTATGCATAAGCCACATGGCACACTAGTGGACATTGATGCGGTCAAAGTCACATCACCCAACCGTAAAACAATTCATATTGCGGTGCAGACTTTTTTCAATTAGTGGTTTCTGGCCATGGACGAGGATCAGTTGATATTGTTTGAGCTAGCTGATCATAATCTGCTCCATTAGAAACTAGCCGTTAGAGGCCAACTACAACGCGTTGCGCCTGTAGGATGCGTTGCGTGTCCTATAACGCGACGTGCGTTGTAAGTGGCCTCCAACGGTTACTTTCTAACCCTCTATATAAATCGTGCGCTTTATGGTGTAAGAACTCACTCATCGTACCAATTTCTTTACTACTCACATCCTCCTACACTTCGTCAGAATGTCTTCAAGCAAGTTCAATGAGAATGTTATGAACAAGTTTCGCCACCCCGATGAGTCAAAGGATTTGTTCACCTACTTCGGACAAGAAGTGAAATGCGATTGCGGATTTCGTGCAGCGAGACTGATGACGCTGAAGTTCGAAAAATACTTCAATTGTCCTTTCTATAAGTGTAGGTTTGAGAAGACGTTGGAGGTGGTGTTAGCTGAGAACTTGGTGTGGCGCGAGATGCGAGCTACAATGGAGGCGAAGCTTGCTGAGAAGGATGCTGAACTTGAAGCTCTTCGTACTGAGATGGCACATAATCGTTCCGAATGGCAACGTGAGAGGATATGCATCATTCGGTCAAAGGATAGGTACATCGAGGCAATCACCGAAGACTTGAAGGATGCAAATATGAAGTTTAGAGGGTTTAGGGTGGTCTAATATTTATGTACTTGTTATGCAATGTTGAATGAAAATAATTGATCGTTTTTAATAAATCTGTTGTGTTTCAAAATGTTGTAGGCAATGAAATAATTTTTATCCTAAATGTCAAAAGTTGAGTAACTAATAATTTTCTCGTCAAAAGATGCTAAAGTTGTCTGAATCCTGCCGAAAGCTGTATGTTTTGGTCAAAAGATGCTAAAGCTGTATGAAAGGTGCATACAACTGTAATGTTTTAGCCGAAAGCTGTATAACCCGTGGTCAAAAGCTGGCACTATTTCCTAAAGCTACTGCCAGCTGTAAATGTGATGGGGAATCCTGTAGATGATTGGAGGGAATATGCTAGTGGAGGGAATATGATGTGGCATATCTTGTTGTAATATTACCCTCTCCCATCTATTTAAGCACTGACCTCCATTGCTCACGACTCACAAATTCTGAGCACCATTTCGTAACTCATTCTGCTTACTTTACTTCTCCTCTATATCCTTCTGAATAGAAAATGGTCGAGTTCGCCTTCATTCTTCAATGGGGGGGGGGAATCTCTTTTACTCGAACATCGGAGTTGAGTATGTCGGTGGTCACTCTCGTAGAGTGAAGATGAGTTCAACCCCAACCTTCGCCCAGCAATTCCTGTTTTCCTGAAGCAAATGAATATACCAACGGGGGTCATCCTCTGGACCGTGTACTTTTGTCAACCTATGGTGGCCGACAATACTATTTCTGGGTATTGTCTCCGGTCGTGCACCAATGAAGAGTCTTAGGGAGCCATCTACTACATGGTAAATACCATCCCGATGTGAACAATTCGGAGCTGTATTTCGAGTTTGAAGATCCAATAGACGGAGTTTATGGCTCAGTTGGTCAATAGTCAACGACTCGGTACTTCGAACCTTCAGGTTCATAGAACATTGACGGGGTCTCACAGTGCGGCGTACAACCCACCGCTGATGCCGTGGATGAAGACGACGTTGACGACGACCCTGAGTACGATCCGGGTAACAACAATGGGGAAGGGGAACATGACTAGACCTGGAGTGAGGATGATGGTGGTACGCCGATTAGCCCTCTATATCCAGAGGGGGAGGATGCTGATGTTATAATCGGTGCGGGCGCTGCAACATCTTCTCGTGTCCCACCACGGGAGTACACTCCACCTGAGCTATACACATTGTTGGGCGACAACATCGACCAGGTGATAACGGTGGACCACTACGAGGGTGGCGCTAAGATACCGGATTTCGACCCCACCCGTCAATATTTTTACATCGGCCAACTGTTTTACACGATGAAGGAGGCAAGTCTTGCTGTCCAACACTGGGCTTTGCATGACAATTGAGCAATGGGATGTCTCGTTCAAAGACTTTGGAGTTGGAGGGTAGGTGTTATTCGTACAAAACGAACAACTGCCCATGGAAGTTACGCGTCACCAGCAGCACAGATGACGGGTTATGAACCGTTCGACAGTGGAATCCATAGCACATATGTGACGGAAGCGAGCACAACATAGAATCTACCCAACTGGATGTGAATGTCATCGTAGATGCGGTGATGCACCTTGTCCGGTCAAGGCCACACTTTCGGATCCGTCTGATCAAATATGAGATTTCACACCTTTTCCAACGTTAGATCTCGTACAGAAAGGCATGGAACGAGAAACAGAGAGCTACGGAGATGACCTATGGCAATTGGGAGGAGTCTTACAACAAACTTCAAGATTTCATCAACGAAGTGTAGAGTTGTAACCATGGCACCCAAGTCTAGTTCCGCTTTGATGACTTAATCGGTGCTGTCGGTGTTTGGAGGCAGTTTCATCCTATATTCTGGAGATTCCGCCTGTGCATTGAAGGGTTCCGACATTGTCCACCTGTCTTAGTTGTTCACGGCATCTTCCTCACCGGGAAATATAGTGGCTGTCCTAGTTGTTGACGACATCTTCCTCACTGGGAAATATAGTGGCACCATGTTGATGGCTAGTTCATTTGATGGCAACCATAACATTTTGACGGTCGCATTTGCCATCATCGACAAAGAGAGCATTCACACATGGTTGTGGTTCCTCCATTGCATCCAAGAGCTAGTGACAGACAGGCAGAACTTATGCGTCATCTCGGATCATCATGCCGACTTAGAGCTGTGATAGACCAAATTGGTGGGGGTTGGGTATAGAGATGGTGCAGCCGACACTATGAAAGCAACTACAATAACCATGTGAAGGACCCCAACATGAAGGCACGACTGAAGTCCATAAGTAAACTTCCCCTCAAGACCAAGCTTACCGGTTTCCTTGCCGCCGATGCCAAACTGGGCCGCAAAAAGATAAACTAGGTCCTCGAAGACCAAGAGAAGTGGAGCAAATGTGTTGATGCCGAGCTGGGGGGCATGCACCATGGAATAATGACAACAAACATGGCTGAGAGTATTAATGAAGCTTTCAAAGGGATCAGGTCACTACCCATATGTGCTTTGGCCAGCTCAATATTTTATACGTATGTGGTTAAGGATTTCGATGTGTCTTGCAGTCTAACTTCATCATGCGTTCTTAAAGTAGTTGTGCTGTGTTTGATAGGCTTACTAGATTTTTTGATGAACGACGCAAGAAATACGAGGCAGACATCCGTGCTAATGAATATTGAACTAAGAGGAGTCGTACGACCATACGTGAGCGTGGTGTCAACGGAAAGACTCACATGGTGCGAGTATTCGATCACATGGCGGGCGAGTATGATGTGGTTAGTGCATACGACAACAGATATGGATTTGTCAACCACACATATAGGGTCTACCTAGACCACACAAACATAGCTGGTTCATGTTCTTGTGGCATCTTCCAGCACTCGAAGATTCCATGTAGCCATACTTATGCGGTGTGCAACGCATTCAACCTCAACCCGTACCACTTCGTGCATCCCATGTTCAAGCTATCCACAATAGCCAAGATATATGCTGTTAGTTTCCGCCTTATTGATGGGCCGGAGGGTTGGGCTCAACATGATGGACATGAGATCATCCCGAACCGCAATCTTCTCTGTTTCCAAGGGGTGGCCAAGGCATGCTAGAATACATAATGAAATGGATTGGACAGAAGACAGAGTCGTATTGCACTGCTTGCAACACAAGATAGGAATAGGCGAGGTCAATGTCTGACCGTCCCGACATCACAGATAGTATACCCCGTATGCCACACCTTGGGCCATAACCGAAGGACTTGCCCCACAACGAAAAGGAAAACCCTAATATTATTAGGCATCCTAAAACCCTAATATTGTTAATACTAGGCAATATTATCTAACACTAGGCAGTTATTAATATTCTCTAAGTATTATTCAAATGACACCAACCTCATTGTCGAAAATTTCACTGGCTCAATGTCGGTTGCGCTCGCCCTAAAGTAGTTCTCCATCGATCGCCTCGGGGTTGATGCATAGAGGTGTTGGTCCATACAAGTAATCCATCCTACAACAACAAAAATATTAGTAGGAAACAAATTGATAAAATTACTAAAAAATACTAATATTACCGGCTAGTTGGTTGCGGAACAAGAATGCGATTGTCGGTATCGAAAAACCAAAGAAGGACGTGAATATGATTACTGAATGTGTCAAAAATGAAAAGGAGAGGGGGTATTTATAGGAGCCATAGGAGGCATCCTCCAACGTGCGGCACACCCTTGGACACACGGTACATCCTAGGACACGCGACACATCTTAGGGTGCGCGACGCATTGGAGGATGCCTGCAACGACTATTTTTCTAACGGTCGTTAAATATGGAACCGTTAGAGGAATCCTCTAACGCGCCGAGAAAACTAGGGCGCGCCGCGCGTTATAACTGCCCGTGATTGCCATTTTATATAATTAAGATTTCGAGTTGATTATCTACGTAATTTACGATTAAATATTGCCTACAAAATTCCCCCCCCCCCTAATTCTCACCATTTTAGTGTGCACAACACAAAGAACTTTTAAATAGCTTTAAAACACAAAGAACTGTTAAATTCGTAAACTGAACACTGCGATTTAAAATGATATGAACTTATTTGTTGGGAGGCCCAAACACATTTTTGTGAAGGCCATTTTGGTCTTTTTCTCTGTGTTTAACTAGTGAGTCATTCTCTGATGTCTAATTTCTAGAAGAGGAAATCCCATTTGATTTGTCGTACACTTTTTTCATAACAATTTTAAGGGTCATAGTTACGGGTTTTTCGGAATAGTGGAGCTTGAGGTAGTGTTCGAGTTCTTGGACCAGGAAGATGCTGTTAGTGATTGGTCGGTGTCAAACGAATCCATTTTGATTAAGACTAGCAATGTGGGGGGAGAATGGAACCTAGGCGATCAATAAGTATATTGGAGATGATCTTGTAGAACATGATGCACAGGCCTCCGCCTATCAGCCGAATTTGTGGCATAGACTCTCCCCTGATGCTTTGGGTATGAGAGTAAGCCAGGTATGATTCACAAATCATAAAAAATATAAATCAAATAAGAGTTCATATGTAAAATAAATAAATTATTAAAATAATAATGTGAAGTTACAAAAATGCCTTAGTATATGTTTTTTATAAAGGGTTGATCTCCTTCAAAATCAAGGGACGCCAGACAAAACAAGAAAACCTCCTCATCCTAACATGAGGAGTGGAAAACAAACAGGAATTACCCAGAATGAACCTTATACAAATTTACAAACTATTCATCCATTCCGACAAAAGAGATCCTTCCTAACAAGTCTGGCTATTCGATCGACCATTCCAAGTCTCGATTTTGGACATAGAGATACCTCAATCATGGAACACAACTATAAGTTATTGAGTACCGATGCAAGTAGAGATGCACAAGTCCATGGCGACAGCCGCTCAGGTAGCTTTAAAGCCTCCACTAATGTCTTAGAATCTGAGAAAGTATTGATCGAATCTACCATTGTAGCAGCAAGCTTGACAACAGCAAATAATGTCTATGCTTCTACCACCAATGGTTCCCCACAAAACAGACGCCCTGCTCTCCCATCAATTACGAACCCAGCAGAGTTGAAAGCAATCACTCTGTAACCTGCCTGTCGGACGTTGTGTTGTAACAAGCCGTCACACAACAAAGTAAAGTTATACCTGTTCGGCGGTTAGGAATCTAAATGATGAGTTGCAAGAGGAGCGGGTCGAGAACGCTGCAAGGGCTTTGAATACGCCTCCCACAAACCAAAGTCCTTCCACCAAAAGAGATCGATTTCACTGATTCCTATTATCTGAGCACTAAACACTCTCTCATTTCGAAACTTCCATAAAATCCAGCAAGCAAAGGTTGCACGTACGTTCACTTTCTGGTCACCAACATTCTTTAAACTAAAAAGCAGACCTTTGGTGGCGAATCCAAAGCCGATAGCCACTTCCATTACTTACTTTGACCAACAGCAGGCAGAAAAGTCCCCAAATTAGCATTCTCCTTTAGCCTATGGTAACATGATTTAATAGAGAAAGTACCCCTTAAATCCCAATGCCACACCCACCTATCTCCACAAGTAAGAGGTCCAACCGGAATTTGGATAATCTCACTCACCATGAGCCCAGGGAAACTGGATCGAAGCTTCACCACATCCCATTGTTGTTGAGGTCCCATGATACAGTCAGAAATTTTGCAATTAAGCTCCGGTGGTAGATTGCACCGAAAACCCGTCGCCCCTAGTACCCACATCACGTCCAGCCAGGTCGAGTCCCCATTGCCAATATTTCGTCTAACTCTCTGCAGTAAAGCTTCACGACCCTTCAGGATGCTGGACCAAATCCACGAAGGCCGATAATGACGGCCAACTGCAAGGAAAGAGCAATTGTGGAAGTAAAAACCCTTCAATGATCGAGCCCAATGTGCGTCCGGATTTTGCAGAATCCTCCAACCAAGTTTCGCTAGAAAAGACAGGTTGAACTCCTTAAAACTTTAAAAACCCAAACCTCCTCTCGCTTTTAAGCAAGTTAACTTGGCCGCTGAACACCAATGTATCTTCCTTCGTTCCACGTCTCCGACCCACTAGAATCTAGTGACAATAGAATCCATCTCTACGAGTAATTGATCCGGCAACCGAAAACAAGAGAACACAAAACTAGGGATTGCTTGCAACACCGCTTTTGCCAGGACTTCACGACAACCATGGGACATGAGTAGACTCTTCCAAGACGTAGCTCGAGACAACAATCGCTCCAAAATGAACCTAAATATTCAACCATCGACCTGCCCCATTCTGCTAGCAGCCCCAATATATTTCGACACTATTATTTCAACAGGATATGAGAGACCTTCCTTTCCTATCATCTCTAATATAATAGGTAGAAAATGGAAAAGTATGATTCGGGAGCTAGGAGATTTGCTTCCTGGATTCGAATAAGAAGCAATTTAGACTCTTGGGTTTTTATGTGATTTAAGTGTAGATTAATTAGGGATAATATAATTATATTATTTTAAATATTTTGTTGGATCATAACTCAGTCATCTCCCATTGTCAAATTATTGTCTCCAGTGACCAGGCCATTATATCTAGTCACCAAAAAAATTCCTAATAAGTTCTCTGGTCACTCCGACCTCTGTTGACAAAATATCTTTCACCAACATGATCACCGTCGTTGCCTTTACGTTTCTGAAAATTTTGTATTTTCCTGAATTTTTTTTCCGATGACTGGACGTAAAATTGTATATAGAGAGTTGTACGAATCATATAAATGTGTATAGGTTTTTATAAACACATACATAACTGTATACAAATTTTTATGGTTTTGTACAAAATGTGTACTTAATATAACACCTAGGATACAAATTTGTATGGTTAGAAAATATCAATTTTTCTCCATATTTTCAACCGTTAAATTTAAGATATAATTTTTGAACCATTGAGATTTATTAAGACTTACTGGATTGGATTCATTTCTTAGACTCCATATTTGGACTCGAAAATGATTAATATATTCATGTTTGTTAAAGAAAAATCATAAAAGGTAAAACGGTGTTTTTTAACTCATAAAACTATATTTTTTTATGGTAAGATATAAAACCAAATTTTATATAAACGACAAAACTATAACACCGTTAAAAACTAAAAACAAATTGATCATTTAGAAATCGAACGGGTTTTTCATTAAGGCCAAAATACTCTGTTTCTAAAAGAATTCTAACTGTATGTAGTAATTGGCTGTCAAAACTCAAAAGTGAGGAAAACCCGAAAAAGATGACTGGAATCTGGATGTTTGTTGGGACGTGGGTGGATGTTCACTGTTCACCATATTCTAACCGGGTTGGTGTCTGGTTGCTCGAAGGCAACCAGGCTACGGTTCCGAGAATCGGATTCAAGAGATGGTCCCGACAGATTGTGCGTGTTGGATTGGGATATTTTTGGGTCAACGTTTCAATGGTTGAAAATGAGTCAAACGAATTAATTTGAATAGAGGTAATTTCGGAACAAAAAAATTAGAAAAAATCACATGAGTGTGGTCATTGTACGAACATGTTATGCCGCTAATACGACCATTTATGGGCTCGTTATGTCGTTGTTACATCCACCTTATGAGTAGTTGAATTCATCATCGTTATGTTCAGTTTACAACTCTTTTATATCGGTGATATATACACTTTACGAGTGTGTTATGCGTTTTTATTATGTCTCTTTAATAGATTCATTATCTCGATTTCATATGTAAATTGTTATATTTTTGTTATATTATTGTTATGTTATTAATATATCTAGTTTATATAAGAAGAGTGGAAAGATGAGAGAGAAAGAAAAGTTAAAAGAGAGATCATATTTTTTAATTCTCTTTTTATCTTTGGTAAAATTTCAACCGTTAGATTAAAAATGACAAAAATAATTTGAGGTCGTTGGATCGAAGGGTATGAAGTTAAAAGACATAACTACCCCTATATTTTGAGTTAATAGTTTGGTCAAATGGTCAAATTTAATCGGAAGGTCCATATTTGTTTTTGGATTTACCAAGAACCCAAAGTTCACATGAACCAGATCCTACGGCCATGGTGAGCAGGCATACTGTAGGAGTAGGAATTGGGAGGTGACGTTCAAAATCAGATGAGTTGGTACGCTTCCCAGGAATAGCTAAACTCTCGTATTGCAGGAGAGAGAGAGAGAAAGAGAAAGAGAGAGAGGAATGAAAGCTTGCTTGCTTGCTTTCCATTATACACCAACGCTTACAGCGTACCAGACTGTGCCTACTCCACGCTTTTTTAGCTCATCTTCCCCGCCCAATATTCTCTTCTTCCACACTCTACTCTCATTTTGTCTCTTTTTTTATTTCCATTTCCGGAAACATCATTCTTCTCCCCCCTCGCTATCTTTCTATAACCTCCCCTTTCTTTTCTTCCGCCTGCAAGCAAATCTTTCCGCCCCGCTTCATTTCCTCTGTTTCATTCCCCAAGCGAAGATGGTAGCAGCAGGCAGTTGCGCAACTTCACATGCTTCCACCAACGACGACGACGACTTCAAGCCTTTCCCGGCGTCGAGTATTGCGTCAACAGCAATCCTTGCTGGTGTACGTTTCCCCCGTTCCATCAACATTACTATCTGTAGACTATAGTTGAATATCATCCTATGTTAATCTTTGCATATAATCCAAAATTTCGAGTTTCTGCTTTCTACTACTGTATTCGCTGTTCATCAATTTTCCCGCGTATTTTTCCCTCCTCTAGTCATCTTCGTCGTGGTCTTGCTCTAGCTCGTAACTACAGGGAGTCCGTTGTCCTGGTTCTCGTCCGCTTGCTTATTTATTTCTGATTTACCTATCGGCAACCAGAATTTTGATTTGATTCGAGACATCTTCGAAGGTCTTTGGCAGTGTAGATCTATAATGTGTTGATGATAAGGTTATAGTTGCAATTTTGAACCAGTGATTCGGACTGTTAAACATTTTCTCCGATCTGAATACAGCTGAAGCAATAATTTTAGGCTTTCAGCAGTACCTGGTGATGCTCGGCACTACTGTCACCATCCCAACCATACTTGTTCCTCTGATGGGCGGTGGTAATGTATGGATACACAATCGTAAAGTTTTGCTAGCTTCTTTTTTCTACCGAATTTCTCACAATTCTACTTGTTGGAGTGATTTCTTATTTTCATTCACTCTTTCCGGTTTGCATTAGGTGGAGAAGGCTGAGATGATCAATTCATTGCTCTTTGTCTCGGCAATAAGCACTTTGTTACAAACTTGGTTTGGCACTCGGCTTCCAGTCGTGATGGGAGGATCTTATGCTTTCGTTATCCCTGCAATCTCCATTGCTTTATCGATTAACAGTAGCAAGAGCAGCGCAAATTTGAGTGACCATGTTGTTAGTCCCCGAGCCCATGCTTAAAATCTACATGTTTCCTTTTTTGCATGATGATTGACTTGCACGAAACCAGGTCATTACCTGACCAGTGCTAATAAGCGGCGGAGAAGCATAATAAATTGATTGTAGTTCTAACTGACAGCGTTCCTGGTGCTTGTTATTCTTTTTTGTGTTTGGTACTTCAGCGGTTTAAGAAATCGCTGGCAGCGATACTGGGAGCGATTACCATTGTATCTTTACTTCAAGTGGTGATTGGTTACTTTGGTCTGGCAAGGGTTTGTTCAAGGTAAGATCACGCGTGTTCTGCCTAAGCCAGTTTGCATTTTTTCTCCATGTTAATTAGTTAGGGATTGAATTTTGATTGCTTGTCGTGCAGATTCCTAAGCCCTCTTGCTGCCGCACCTCTTGTGATACTCACTGGTCTTGGCCTCTTTGTACATGGATTTCCGCAGGTGCCAATTCATTGCACAATTCTTCTTCGTTTTATGAGCCAAACCACAACTTGTCTTAATGATTTGACCTAAATAACAGTAGATAACTTTAGTTCACATATGAAATTTGATTGCATGGAGAACTGCTTTCGGTTGTAAGGGTAACTTTTGTCATATTAACTGCAAATTGACTGTTATTCTGTTTGATACCTGTAGGCGGCCAAATGTGCTGAAGTTGCACTCCCAGCACTACTTTTTCTCGTTTTCTTGTCTCAAGTGGGGCGGCTGACCATATCTCTTGCAGTACCTTCCTCATATGTTGAACTCAAGAAGAACCATATCAGATAGATTTGGAGTCCTTATCTCGGTTGCAGTGGCATGGTTCTTGGCAGAAATTTGACTGCCTCAGGTGCATATAAGAAAGCTCTCTCGAGACCCAACTGAGCTGTCGGACAGATTGCTCTGGGCTTATAAGCTCAGCTCCCTGGTGAGCCCCACTTAACTTACTAGAGCTTGTTCTTCACTCATCTGGGTAGTTAAAGTGTATTATCAGTGTTTCTGAATGTGCTTACCTCTGTATGTAGGATAAATTTCCCTTATCCCTATCAATGGGGAAAGCCCACTTTTGATGCGGGTTTTGTGTTTGCTATGATGGCTGCTTGTCTAGTTGCTGCTATTGAGGCATTATAGAAACAAACTGAATTATCCATGATTCTCTTGAAGAATCCAAATTCGAATGTATGTTAATTCAAATACTCGCTTCTGAGTACTCAAGTCAGTAGGTCATGGCACATGTGAAAATCAAACTACATATTTCTAGATGTATAAGGATTCCCGCTGACACATGTATCCTTGCTACTGACTATTAACCCTTACATCGAATAAGGGTATTATCGTATCTGCAGTAAAAGTGTTGGTCTCCTGGGTTTGACTAGAGTTGGAAGTAGGAGAGTTTCCAAGTATCAGCAGGCTTTATGCTTTTCTTCCCCATCATAAGTATGATGTTATGCAGTCCTTCATATTCATCATTGACTACTTCATGTACGTCTGTTTTGTTCCTATCACAGTAATTTTAGTACCAACTTCTAGACTAGCTTATCTTATGACAGTATTGATCAAATTTATAACAGGGAAATTTGGAGCCGTTGTTGCGTCTATACCATTGCCAGTTTTCGGAGCTGTTTATTGCGTTCATACTGGATAGTACTCATACCCGGAGCCATAAATCGACAAGGAAAGACAGCGGAAGACACTGGTCGGATAAATTTATATATTTCTGTCAGGATAGCATGACTGAAGAATCCTACTGCTTACCTTACAGCCTCAGCAACTATTTCCCTTCTTTCTAAACCACAATATATTCTTCAGAGAAAACAAACGAAATGCAGAAAATGAAAATTAACCAAATGTGTGTAAAAATTTCAACTGGACGCAATTAGTTTGTTTTTCTTTTAGAGCTCCTACACTTGATTAGTTTAAAGAATTTTTTCTTTCTAATTATAGTGTTCTCCCTGAGATGGGTTGTAATTCGTTGATTTCACATTTGATATATAGTACAAGAGTACTAATTATACTACTTGCTTCCCATTTGAAGTGAAATGAATGAAAAAATGTTAAGGTGAGATTCCATACAAGTATTTGTGTTTGGAATTTTAAATTTATGTATTTGTAATGTATTAATTTATCAAAAAATAAAAATGTATGAATTTGAAATTTTATTGAAGTTGAAATTATGTATTTGAATGTTAAGTTATTTTGTGTATACTTCATCAAACATTAGATAATTACATAAATAGAACAACTGAAAATTCTCACAATAGCGATCAAGGTTTGGCGATAAGAGTTTTTAACGGATATTTTTGGAGGTACAACTTCCCCTGTATCATGTAAAAAAACTTCCCGGTAGATTTTCAAAGGCGGAACTTTGATGGTTAAATTTGACGACTTAACTTTAACTATATATGTTTCATGGCTAACATGTACTAGTATAATTCTGATAGCAACGACGGAACTTTACCGGTAGAATTCCAGTAGCGGTAGCGAGACCACAATTCTTAGGCTAAGCATCTTCGGTTGTTTGTGTTATTCATACCTGGCTACTTCCATTACATGACTCAAATATGCGCTCCAAATTTTGAATGGGCCCAATGCTTCAATGTGGAATATGATGCACTCAAAGATAACGGAACATGGGCCTTGGTTCTGCCTCAACCCCACTACAACATGGTCAATTTTCATTGGATTGTTTGAGTTAAGAGTAAACCTGACGGGTATATGGATCCTTACAAAGTTTGCTTGGTCGCAAAAGGTTTTCATCAACCGGGTTGAATTTTACAAGACCTACAACACAGTGATAAGCATATTGCAGTGCGGACGGCGTTTACATCGGCTCTAAAGCTGGCCAATTTTCCAATTTTTACGTGCACAAAGCTTTTTTCCAAGATCCTCTAATACAGTGGAGGATCAGACCACAGTCCAACTTAATTTTTTTTGACAAACAATCATCAACTCCTGTATTTCTGAAAGATAATAGCATAGTAGTATACAAGACATCCCATCGAAGGTGCAGACCTTACGGACAAGGCTACATGGATCACGGATCCTTACAAGTAAGTGACCTCAACCCTTTCTCTCCAACCTAGTGGGCAATCAAAACCACAATGACGACAAAATTAAGAAACGGTGATGGCGTCGAAGGGCGGGATTGCCTGAAGCAGTGATGTTGCGGAGGGTGTGGCGGGCAGGGCAGCGGTCGTGTGGTTGCGAGCGCGGGTCGAGATTTTGTTTTGCTTGGGAGCAGCAGAGGGGGGAGACGATGGTGTGGTTGTGATTTGCGTGGGAGCAGCAGAGGGAGGAGGCGACAACGTGATTGTCGTTTGCTTGGGAGCAGCCAGGGTAGGGGGCGATGATAGAATCATGGTGCGACGGTTTTGGAAATTAGAGTTAGGGTAACTCTCCTTTGAGAGGCATCTTTGCGTCAACCCATTTTCGAATCTAGAGTTCCAATATTACATATTTATTTTTATATTTTGAGAAAAATTAGTAAATTTTATATATATGGCCCTATACAATTCAGTCTAGTGCACTAAATTATTTTAGATACGCGGCTACTCTAATGAAAGAAGTCTTCATAATCCAACCCCTTAGGTTTCTGAGATTCGTAGAACCTCAAACATGTTAGCAAGCTACAATAAGGCATCCATGGTCTTCGTCAAACACCATGTGCTTGGTACATGGCTGTACACTGTTTTCTCCTTCAACAAGGATTCATTTAAGACATGCTCTGATGCCTCTTTATCTTTATACGATGCCGCGCCATAACACCTTACCTTTTCTTGTATGTGGATGATTATTTATTACTTATGGGTAAGAATGCAGCATTGTTCCTCTAGGATTTTTAGGCTCACCTCTCACCTTAGTTTTCTGTCAATCATTGTTGAGTTTGATCCTTTTACCAACCCTTATCTTGGTTGAGTCCTGGACCGGTTATCAGGGAATCCCTTCTAGCACTGAAGTGAAATGATGCGCTTGGATGTCTGGCACCCTAGTATATAACCCTCGAGAATAAAAGAAGCAGCCATTAGTTGAAATCCTCCTCTCCACTACTTGCAATCGTCACTTTATATTCTTGGGATCTCTCTTGAAGCTCTACAATCATATCTTGGGATCATATACTGGTACACAATGTTTTAAAAATTACACATATGGTATGAACTAAAATTTACAACAATGGCATCCCGTCAATTTGGACTAACGAGACATGAAAAAAACTGATCGTGTGGTATTGATCGTCAAAATAACTGTTACGTTATCTTAACGATGCAAGTGCCATTTGTGTCCAAGAATCCTCTCGTTATGCTTTTACTCAAATTTAGCAACACGGTTTAAACTGAACAATTTGGGTTTGGTTTCGAATTATGCTACTACTTCAATTAACACTATGGTCGCTTGAGAAAGGGATTACTCCCAATTCCTAGCTAACAAGTGTAGTATGCACGGGGGTTGCTCACTAGCCTCTACTCAACTACTTGACCACGATTCAAGCTAACAATTTGATCAAAAGAGTAGTTCTCTAGACTATCAACTAAAGCACATAACATTCATCAATGGAATTCAATTCTATTCTAGCAAGCTAACTAAGTAATAACATTCATCAATGGAATTCAATTCTATTCTAGCAAGCTAACTACGTAATCAAGAGAGTGAAAAGGGGGGAACACAAGGAGAAGAGGGTTGCTACACTACCGGTGTTGTTTTGCATTAAAATCCGGTTCACTAGATAGGTTGGATACAATGGATACAAATTATGGTTTGATCATCCTTTAAACATCCGTAGGAGTCTAAGACAAGGTCTTGAAATGGACTACCACTATCAATTGGCAAGTGATCAAGCCAATTGATAGTGAACACCAAGTGTTTGAAAAAAATTCCTAGGTGCTAAGTAACACTTAATCACATCACTGACACCAAGCAAGGGTGCTAGTCACCTTATGACACCCACAAACATCTCAATCACTCAAATTTTCACTACCTAAGTGATTACTGGAATGTGCTCAAGGTGTTCGATAAAATTCCACTAGAAGAATCATCATACTTAAGGTTGAATTGGGACTTGTGCTTGATCCACATACACCTTACTTTAATCTTGCACAATTAAGTAAATGAAATATTACATTTGACCTAGAACAAGTTGTAGCACATTCTAAGTTACAAAACCATAATCCAAGCATTCTCATACCATAATCAATATCCAAAATGTATCCAACCCCTCATCACGAGGGGATGATCTTAGCACATAACAACACCCTAATCTAACAACTAAAGAGTCTAACCACTCATCATGACATTAAAACTAAAGAAAAGAGATACAATCACCATCAATCAACTAGTATGAAGAAGATGGTGAGGGTAGGATCCTTCCTCCAAGATCTAGCACTATGATTCCTTCAATCCTTGGTCTTCTCTAACTCCCAAACTTCTTCAAGGTCTTCAATTAGTCTTTTCGGGCTTCAAATTGGGGGAAATTTGAGAGAGGAGTCGGGTCTCGCCATTTGTTATTACTGTAGTGTGAATTATACCTCCTCTCTCCTCCAAAAATTCTTTAAATAGGCATGTCTGCAGGGACCACACACCGTGTAGACCCACACAGGATCCACACCCCGTGTGGCCTCATTTCCAGCTCGGGACTTTGTTCTTCGATCGCACATATCTCCCTCGTGTCACCTCCATTTAAGCTCCAGTTTGTCTCGTTGGAATAGTTTCGTCATTATTTATCCATAGGATACTTGCAACCTCACATATATGTTGGGAACTAGAAACTTAGAAACAGAAAGCTTGGAATTCGGAAATCGTTATACAATCGAACAAGAATTTTCCAATCAAGCAAAGAAAAAAGTATATCCATCAAAAGTAAATTACTGATTTGCAACATATACAAAGCTTGAATTAGGAAACTAAATCAATTCAAGATCAAAGCTTATTCACTGGAGTTCAAAATGCTGATCTCCAACGGTCAACTAAGAGCCGACAAACTAATGGCTACACAGACAAGTATAAAAGGAAGAAACAAAGAGCAACATAGATCACTGATTCAGCGAATAAGAGTTTTGCTTCTAAAAGTGCTTTGTTATTCAATTGTCACTATTAGCTTTCTTGGAGAGTTAGTAGGAATTGAGTGAGGTCGGTAGGATTGATAGAGTGTGTCACTTTGGAAGTCGTCCGAAGGTTTAGGGTTTAGGCTTTGTGAAGGATCTATCACTTTGGAAGTCGTCCGAAGCTTTTGTCATTCTGTAGCTATACATAAGTAAGTTATATTATTTGGTGAAATAAAATAACCTCTGAGATAATCATTCCTCAGACGTGGAGTAGGTATGTTTACGATCCACGTTAAAACATCGTGTTCAAGGTTTTCGTTAATCTTCTCGTAAACATATTTCGTAGAAAAATTGAACATAAACTATTGTGCTTACAACTAAAACTAAATATAAACTAAAGCCTTGGGCCTTAGTTCAATTGTCAGCCCACCTAAACATTCAAAGTCTTATCTCTGAATGAACCATTCACCTTCACGCAGAAGAAGAATTCGACATTTATTCCTCTTTGTTTGAACTCCTACAATTATCCTTCTTTGATCAAATGACTTGATCGGTTTCTGCCGAGTTTTGGGAGTGTTTCAGTGATTTCAGGTGGTATAAGAGCATTGTCACTCTGATGAGTCCAACGACTACCGGAGAAGAACATAGCTAGGTCAAGAAAGTAAATACTGTCTGTTGCAATGTTGAAAGTAAAATTCGATACGCCATCACCAGACGGATTCATTTTCAGTCAGGCTCTATGGTTTGATGGATCCAATTACGGCATCTAGAAAAGCCATACAAAAGCGTACCTTGAAGGAATAGATTTCGATCTATGGGGCGTGATGAAAGACCCATTTCCTGAGATTCCAGCGAAACGAGAAGAATGGAAAACTAGTTAGAAGAAAGTCATGCAGATGAATGCCAAGGCTATCAATATCTTCTGCAGTTCACTAGGCGAAAACGAATTCAATCGAGTGTGCGGATGTTCAACGGCAAATCAAATATGGTCAACCCACGAGATAACCCATGAATGTACTTCTAGAGCAAAAGAAACTCAAATTGATTTGCTTATTCATGAATATGAACTTTTTAAAATGGAATCTAATGAAAGTATATGTGATATGTTTTATAGATTAACTATATTGTGAATAGGCTTAAACATTTAGGCAGAACTTTTTAAACTGCTGATTTAGTTCGGAAAATTCTGAAAAGTTTGCCACGTGAATGGATTCCTAAACGTGCTGCTATAGAAGAAGCTAAAGATTTGACCCAATTAGATTTAAATAAACTCTTAGGGTCGCTCATGAGTTATGAAAATATACTTCAAATTAATAGCTTAGAAGATAATTCCTAAATAAGAAAGAGTATAGCTTTTAATTCAATAGTCACAAAAAATTAGTCTTATAGTGATTCTGACAATGATATTGATATAGAAATAGCTCCGCTTAGCAGTAAGCTCAAGAAACTTCTGAAATATAAGAAAAATGAAAAGAAAACCAGGTATGATAAAAGCTTTTGAGATAAGAGGGAAAATTTTAGAAAACTAGATAAAGGTAGTATGTATGTGGTGTCAAAACTTCAGCTGGAAGAAAAATCTAAAAGAGACAATGATAGAGGAGATGATGAGGGTGAATTCAAGACATGCTTCAGATGTGGCAGACCAGGGCACTTTCCAATAAACTGCCCATCCAAATCTATCCATAGGAAGAAAGCTTTAACTGTGACATTAAGTGATTTAGACGCAGATAACAATAATTTTGAAGATCAAACTCTTGGCATTAGAAGACGCAGAAGTCTCAGGGATAAGGATCATCACTCCAAGGTACACATATATGATGATTATAATCAAGATGTAGATGAATTGATTGAGAGTTGTGTTAATCTGCAACATGACTTCAAATTATTAAATGAGAAGTATAAAGAATATGAAGAAAGAACTAAAGGCAGTAATAGGATGGAATAAGGAATTAGTCGATGGGGTAGAAAGTCTATAAGAGACTAGTCATAAAGATAAACATGCGAAAATGATTAATGATGTAGACGAGAATTATACATCTGACATCTTGTTACACAATAATTCTGATGAAGGTATTGAAGTTCATGATTCTGACTTGAGTGAAAAGCTACAAAGAAAACTTCAAGTTACCGAGAATCAATTATTCTTAATGAATCTTAAGCAAGAAAAGTTTAACAGGGAGAATCCAGAGTATAAATCTAACCTTTTATAAACTGAAATCATCGAAGTATAGTAGGAATAACACTTTTAGACATCATCACTATCAAAGGACACGTTCAGCAAGGTGTTCCCTGTGTTCTAAAAAATGTCATGACTCCACTATCTGCAAAACTAACTTATGGTACAAACAGAGAATTAGGAGACAGATTTGGGTTCCTAAAAGCATTTTAGATAATCTTGGATCGTCTAATAGGAAGATGCCCCTTATAAGTTTGGATACCTAAGCATTTAATGTTTGACGTTTGTTCTGGAACCTCTAATAAGTAAGTGGTATCCATTATAAGAAATTGCATGTTTAACAGCGATTTTTATTTATTTTAATAGCGGATAATCCGCTGTTAGAAATCATAATGGCGGATAAATATCCACTATTAGGTTAAATAATGGTATATAAGCTAATGGCGGATTTTAATCCGTTGTTAAACTAACAGCAGATTTTATCCACTGTTAAAACTCACAACGAATTTTATCCACGTTAAAATTAACAGCGGATAAAATTCACCGTTAAACTTTTCGTATAGTAATAAAAAAAACATAGAAACCCAGCTGGGTTTTTGCGTTCATCGTTCATCGTTCTTTCATTTTCATTCTTTTTCTTCTGTGATTCTTTTTCTTTTTCTTTTTTATTTTCTTCTTCTTCTTCTTCTTCTTCTTCTTCTTCTTCTTCTTCTTCTTCTTCTTCTTCTTCTTCTTCTTCTTCTTCGATTCTTCTTTTTCTTGTTTTTAATTTTTCTTTGATTCTTCTTTAATTTTTTTCTATTTTTTTTATATTCTTCTTCAATTCTTTTTTTTATTCTTCTTCTTTTATTTTTTAATCATCATTAAAAGAAAAAAAAATGGAGAAATTTTTGTTCTTCTTTATCTTCATTAAAATTAAAAAAAATGAAAAAAATGGAGATAAAATTTAAAGAATGGAGGATGAAGGAGATGGAGGGAATAGAAATAGGGAAGGAGGGAATAGAAATAGAGTAGGAGGGGATATTTCAAAATTTAGGGAGGAGGGAACGGATTTTGAAAATTTGAGGATGAGGAAAAATAAGTGTGAAATTTTTGGGAAAGAGGGAAAGAAAGAGAGTGAAATTTCGAATTATTGAATTTTCATGTACAGCTTAACAACAGATTTTATTGTTAAATTAGTGATGATTTTGGATCCGATGTTAGATATAAAGTTTAACAACGAATTTTTCATATGTGCTGTTAAAATAACAACGATTTTGATCCGTCGTTAAACATGCAGTTTCTTATAGTGTATCTAAATAGTTATTGTCTTCTCCTTTTGACAAGAGATGCATTATAGTTTGCCAAAATTGCTTTCTATCTTAGGGAAAGTATGAGTCTAGGGGGAGACTAGTTAATCTCCATGCTCATCCTTGGGGGGGGGGGGTGATGTAGCTCTTATTAAGGCTAGCTTGATATGGAAATCAGCATTAGCATCATTGTTTGGAAGGTGATGAATCATCTTGTTTGTCCTGTCTCGACATACTTAGTGCATTTAAGTTTAATGATCAGAATTTTGCATAAAAAGGATTTTTGTAAAGCCTTGGGTTGAGCTTAGTGTATGTCGTGGTATAGGAATATTATACACTTATTGAGGAGTTCGTTCAGTCGCTGGAGTCAATTTGATTTGAATTCTCGAATTGGCTTTTAGTTTGCTGGTCATTAGTCTCTATTTAAAAGCCATTGAAAGTTGAAACACTTGCTTTGTCTGAATAAGGCCCCTTATGTTATAATGTTGATATGTGTGATTGATGATCGGGAGCTTCATTTTGTCGAACACATCTTATTGTTATATTGGTGGACGAGATTGAATTTTTTTTAGGAACTCCATTGTCGAGCTTAGGGGGAGAATGTTGGAAACTAAAAGCTCAGAAAAAGAAAGTTTGTAATTCGGAAATTGTTATAAAATCGAACAAGAGTTTCCCAATCGATCCATTGCCAATTTGGGGGAATTACATAAAAAAAAAGAACAAAGTATATCCGTCAAAAGTAAACTACTGATCTACAACAGATACAAAGCTTGGATTAGGAAACTAAATCAATTCAAGATCAAAGCTTATCCACTAGAGTTCAAAATGCTGATCTCCAACGGTTAACTAAGATCTGGCAAACTAATGGCTACATAGACAAATATAAAAGGAAGAAGTAAAGAGCAGCAAAGATCACTGATTCAGCGATTAAGAGTTTTGCTTCTGAAAGTGCTTTGTTAGTCAATTGTCACTATTAGCTTTCTTGGAGAGTTAGAAGGAATCGAGGTAGAGAAAAGAAAGTGAGCGAGAAGACTTAGTGAGTGAGTCGGTAAGATTGGCGGAGTGTGTTGATCTGAAACTTAGTTCTTGTTCTCTAGTTTGTTGGCGTTTGTCACTCCAGTTTGTGGAGGATCTGTCACTTCAGAAATTGTCTAAAGGTTCTATAACTCTGCTACTATTCGGAGGTAAGTTATATTATTTGGTGAAATAAAATTACCCATGAGATAATCATTCCTCGGACGTGGAGTAGGCTACGTTTCCGATCCACATTAAAACATCGTGTTCAAGGTTTTCGTTAATATTTTCGTAAACATATTTTCTAGAAAAATTGAACATAAACTATTGGGCATACAACTGAAACTAAATATAAAATAAAGCCTTGGGCCTTAGTTTAATTATGAGCCCACTTAAACATTCAAAAAGTCCTATCTATGAATTAACCATACACCTTCACGCAAAAGGTGAAATCTGCATTTCTTCCTCTTTGTTTGAACTCCGACGATTATCTTTCTTTGATCAAATCACTTCATTTCCTTCTGTCGAGTTTTGGGAATGTGTTAGTGATTTCAATATAGAATGAGAAAGCAAGTCGAACAGACCAAAATGGTTCGTTTGAGAAAACGAAACAAGAAACCCTTGTTTCTTCCAATCAATCACAAAGGAAGGTCAAAACTAGGTCAAACAAGGTAAACAGGCAGTCAAGATATGGTCAAATCAATAACGAATCATCGTGTTGTCACACTGTTAATTAAAACTACGAGAAACTGAGAACTGCGTTTGAACAGAAGGTGAAAACAAGTTCTTGGAAGGGATGTTGATCAAGCTCAACTTCCTATCAATATACAGTTCGGACAAATGTTGGACTAGGATTGAATATTAAGACTCCTCTTATTACTCGTAGGAATCTGTGGCACGATCATGCACATAGATTACCACTACTAGCCTTTTCAATCAAGGTTAGAATCACCCAACTAGGCTAAGTCGTAATGAATACCAAGATTTTTACAAAGTAATAAGGTGTTCTTTTGAGATAAAAGATCTTACAAGCAATTGAAATTGGTATTAACTTGGTCCATCAACACCTAAGCTACTGATAACGACTCCTAACATGGTCCATTAGATGCAAATCAGAGCGTCTGCCAATGACTCGATGAAAAACATTTAAACTCAATAGAAATACATAAGGTAGAATCGAGCTATGGCTTGGTCCATCGATAACTTTCTTCTATCTTGGATTGTTAATCATATGAATTTCAAAGTTCGATCAAACAAAGGAATCCATAGATTTGACCTAATTCAAGTCGTGGCAAGAACTGGGTTTGAAGAACAACAAACAAGCAACCTTTTATTCAAATTCAAATATCCAACAATTCAACGACCCCATACTTTTACGGAGAGTATCATGGCTCAATTCCTACATCCCAACCAAAAATTCTAAAGATTTAGCTACTCATATCACTCGGAGAAGAGAAAAAAAAGAAATACCTAACCATTATCTTTTTGAAGAGATAACAAATCAGACTTGCGCCAATCTTCACTTTCGGCCTTCTAGTTCCAATCCTAACTTCGATCTTCAATCGGACTCCTATGGATGAAAGTATGATCATTTTTGCAAAGAAAACTCAAGGAAACATTGCCCGGAATTATTGATGAAAAAGTCTGAATCGATTTCCTTTTATATGGCAATTTCCGAAACAGGGAGGTGCACGGCGTGCAGCCCTTTTTCAGCCGTGAACCAATTCAAATTTAGTGCATGTACGGCGTGCAGCCCTTTTTCTTCACCAACTCTTGTATCATCATTCCATTTGAGCTCCAACCGAGCTTTAATCTGTGTCCTTAGCCTTGTAGCCAGACCAACTGTCTTAAAGTACCCGTGGATGACAAATACTACAAGAAACACATCAAATGGACTGAAACGGTCCAAGTGAACGGGTCTAGGCAATACAATGTCAAAATGCAAAACCACAAATAAGCTAGTATTCTTCAAAAAAGCATGCAGACAGGGTGAGATAAACACTACAAATCCTAACATTATCAGCTATATTAATATTTTTGTATAATAATTCATGTCATATATGTACATCCAATCAATTTAAACATTATCTACAAATACAATCATATAATTACATACGCACCATCATTATGTATTAAGCCTATCAAATAATACTCGTCACTTACCCTGATAGTAAGCACAGTCTGCACACAAAAACTTCTGAACAAGAAGCTCTCAATCATGTCAGAACATTGTTTTTTATTTATAAATCTAGTTTAATCATTGAATAAAAAGTACAAAAAAAACCGCACAGAATTCCAAATACAGGTTGAAAACTTCACAACCGAAGTGATTATCTATATTTTCCGAGTTTCAATTGAGAAAGCAAATACAGCTAAGTTATGTCATAACGTTGTTAAAGAATAGATTCTCCTTCATTAGTTTTGTGCATGTTAACCAAAGTATTTCTTGGTTTAGATGTTGATTAGCGGATTATGTTAATAAAAATATATATTATCCCGTTCTTGTTTGAGTTAATTCAGATTTTCATTGAAATTAATCAAAAAGCAAATCATTCAATCTATACCCATGACGGTGGGTGAGAGAGACGATTATTTGTCTGGAAATGGCTATGGATCGGTTGATGGTGGTGGGATTCAAATACGTACAGGCGAAGTGGGTTTCTGAAAAAATCATTGGCGGGGGACCGCCCAGAGGAGGCAGGGGGCATCGACGTGGCAACCGCTGCGTCTTGTAGCATGGCATGGGCCGCCCGTTAAACCCCAAACATCATGCAATGCATGGGTCCTCCCACTATCGATCTTCGATGATGATTTGCTTACTAATAAAACAAGATCATGGGGCCGCCCGTGTTAAACTCCAAACATCGTCGGAATTTATAGCGCCCCATGCATGTACCGATGTACGTATGAGCTGTATTGAGAGATGATGCAGCAGCGTGAGATAGAGATATATCAAGTATAGAGCCCATATTGGATTGATTTAGTTTGGTTCGAATGCAGCATATATGCGGCCATATTCAGCATTCAATTTTGGCACTAGAGCTTTCCGAACGAACCGACGAGCCATATCATCATATCACATGGCCTCCCTGAGACGACATGACTTTAAATTTGTCAGTCCAGTCCCCTCCTGCAGTTTATTTACTATTTGCTTCCCACATCTCCTAACTCTAACTGCGCCCACTTCTTTTTTTTTTGTCTCGGTTTATTACTGCAAACATACGTGCTTCCTGAAGAGAGAATTATATATTCCTTATTTCATGTACGAAGATCAATATTACAAGGTAGAATACTATTTACAGGTAAAAAACATCATATCCTGATTAATTATATGACCACATTTAAATGAGATATAATAGACAATTATACATTGATCCTCATGATCGAGGTGATGGATCCGAGATATTTCACATCAAAACTCAGGCTCGAATCCCAAAGATGCTCACCCAGGACGATGGGACAGACCTTAGGGAGGGACTACTAATCAATAACCAAGGGCTCAGATACGCCTATAGTGGATCGACCGCAAAAATTATAACACATCAGCATGTGGTCCGAATCTCGAGACTACTATAAAAAGTCAATCCTCATTTATTGTAGAGGTGCAAACACTGTTCACTATCCAAATAGCATATATCGTCCCCTCTATACGACACCAATACCTAGGCTCATACACCTCAACAATTTTGCAAAATACAATGTACAGATAACATTATCTTCGTTTAAGGGTGTAAGGACAATGTACAAAATACAATCTACATACGCGTCATATATATGTTGAATTATAAACCTCAGTCATTTTTTGTTTCAAAATACAATCTACATGAGCCTCATACATGCTTTCTCCGACAGCGATTGGGTCGGTTGCCCCGACTCCAGGCGATTCACTACATGGTATTTATATATTTAGGGCACTCCCGCATATCCAAAAAAGTTGAAAAAGTAGCCTACTGTTTCTCGTTCCTCCACCGAAGCTGATTATTGTGCCATGGTTGCCACCACCTGTGAACTCCAATGGTTGCGTCCTATGTTTCGCGATCTCGACATCCCCATCACTGCTCCCATATCTTTCTATTGTGATAACACTTCGGCCATTCGTATGGCAGAGAATTAGTTTGCCCACGGACGGACCAAACACGCCGAGATCGATTGTCACCTTGTCTGTGATTGTGTTACCTCTGGTTTCACCAGTGTCATCCATGTCTTCATAGCCAACAAACTCGCTGACAACATGACCAAATCTCTTGGCTCGCCCATCTTTCTTTATTTGGTGTTCAAGTTTGGCCTCCTTATAGTATCCATCGTCCAGTTTGAGGAGAGAGTGTTAGCCATATGTCCATAAGTCCAGCCATTATGCTTGGTTGTTTGAGTTGTTACTTCTCCGTAACTAATCACTAACTAATTAATTACTTCATTCTCCTTGTGTATTGTTCTATATATATCGTTACTTTAAAAAAAAAATCAACGATGCTGCATTATATTAATGGTCCCTCGAAGGGCAGAAAGTGTTCATAAAAATCATACACAAATCAGGAGGTGTCTCCCCATAAACGGGTGACACAAGCGAATGAGATTGATGACCTAGCTCGTGAGTAACCACATTCCTACATCTCCTAACCCATGCAACCTTGAAAAACGGTCTATTCTCCAGTATTCGTCGGCATCTCCACATGATTTGGCCGAGTTCCGTGTAGTCAGGAATTCGTGTTGTAGAGTGCTATAGTTATCAATTTGTAATCCGTTTCCACAATAGCATTCTCATACCCCATGTCTCGAAGCCATTCCAAGCTTTCTTGCACAACGCGCGCCTCTATCTCTCAGGTGTCTGCAATCCCTGCTGCTTTGTGCATAAGGAAGTGTAACACCTTACCTGCTTCGTCGCGAATAATCATCCCCACTCCATGGCTAGCAACCTGAGAAAATATCCCAATATCCATGTTGCATTTAATCACACCTGGATGTGGAGGATGCCACATTGAGCATTCAGGTGCATGCACTTGTTGATCACATCCTTCCTTTGCATCATAGCTTAGCCATTCTTATAAATCATCCAATGCAGCTCGAGAAATCGTCTCCGGAGTGCCAGCATTGTTGTTCCATGTCCTTTCGTTCAGCTCCCGCCAGATTTCCCACACTATGACTGACGCCTTTTAGATAACATAACTTGCATTTAAGTCCAGCATTTTGAAAATACAGCCTTGCATATCTGTTACTTGGTCTCGCATCATGTGCACCGACTGCCACAACCCGCAACACTCCCAACATGCTCGACTCACCTCGCTTTCGAATAGGATGTGACTGAGATCCTCCCCGTACCCCGAGCAGCAGCCACAAATATCCATAACCGCGATGCATCGCTCTGCTAGTCTCAATCGAGTTGGAACCACCCTCATCGCTATTCGCAAGAGAAGTTGTTTCATCTTCCGCGACATGTTTTCCCGCCACTATTTGTTCCACTCGCCGTCGATCTTCAACTCTGCCAGGGTCCCTCTTCTCTGTACTACTACTTGATACGCCAATCTCACCAAACACTGTCCTCGTTTCTCGAACTTCCATATTCGCACATCCTCGTCATCATTATCCGGTGGCTGCATCATAAGAATTGCATCTGCATCACGGGCATTAAAAGTATTGTTAATCAAATTAGTATCCTAGGCTTGAGAACTTGGGAGCATTAATTTGTTAACCGTCAAGTCCAGTAGTTGCAAACTAGGTACAGTTTCAACATAGCAATTTTCTTCATCTCTCCACCATAGTTCCGAACGACACCGTCACGTTAGAGCCATCCATGAGTCTCCACCGAATTCCATCTCGCACAACATCCTATGCTGCATACATGTTCTTCCAAATATAGGTTGGTCGATATCCAACTTTCGCTAATAAAAAATCTCCATTGGGAAAATATTTAGCTTTGATCACCCGAGAAACTAGAGCATTGGGTTCTCGCAAAAATCACCACCCATGCTTTCCCAACATTGCAATATTAAATTCAGTCAAACTCGGAAAACCCATGTCACGGTTCTCCTTCCGCACACACAATTTATCCCATCGCAACCACGCAATAGCCCTTGTATCTTTAGTCTTCGTACCCCATCAAAAGCTGTTTTGCATGCGTTCTAACTCTTCTGCAAGAGTGACCGGTAACAAGAACACGCTCACGCGGAAGGTTGGGACTGCATGCGCCACTATCTTCCACAAGATGTCCTTGCCACTGGCCGTTGAAAATTATTGGCGCCATCATTGTATCCTTGTTCACAATCTCTCCCAAAGATATTAAAAAGTAGCTTTCTTTTTCCTCCCCGCCATTGATGGGAGACCAAGGAACCGTCCAGTATCCAACGGTAATTGAAATGTAAGTATTTCCGAAATTCTTGTTTGAAGCATAGGATCCATTGACTTAGTAAAATAGATCCCTGATTTACCATAGTTAATAACTTGCTATGATGCCGGAGCATACCTGTCAAAAATACGCCTTAAAGCGTGGGCCTCGTGAATCCCTGCTTTAAAAACTAAAAAACTATCGCCAGCAAAATTCAGATGTGTGACACGCGGGGCTCCACTACTCACTCTCACTCCCACCATGTGACCACACTTCTCCTCCTTCTGTATTAACAACGTCAGCCCATCCGCGCACATCAAAAACAAAAAAGGTGACAAAGGACATCCTTGTCGAAGACCCCAATCGGGATGAATAACATCGCCTAGTTCGTCATCAGTAGCACTCTTCATTCCACTGATATAAGGCACATCATCAGCCACTCGATCCACTTAGGTCTCAGCTCTGTCATCATCTCCGGGTTTTCTACTTTTGGGAGCAACACGATCGTCATCAATTACAGCTCCCAAGGCAGCTCTCCCTTCACCAACCACTCCATGCACGCTACAGTTACCATCCCTCCAATGTCTGACAACCTCTTCTGATAAAACCCGGGGTTGAACCCAATTCTTGACAGTTCCAGCTCAATAGAATCATTGTGATGGCTAGGACCCGATTCCCAGACCTTCCAGCGCCACATTGTTTGGAGAGCGGCTTCCATTTAACTACTTTTCACTGGGACTCTCCATGAGCACATCCCCATTACTATCTCTTCCACTAGCTTTTCCTTCATCACCTTGTTTACTCCTCTTGGTGTTCGTATCGATCTCAGTCGTCTTTTCCTCCATGTGAAGAGCTGTTTGCGGCAAGGTGATATCAATCGTTGCTTCTATCGAATAGGCTCCATAGTTTTTATGCAACTTCCTGACATTAGGTGCTCCTCCCCATCCATATCCCTTGTTTGCATCAACACTCCTCCCCCATGCCATTTTATTGTTAGCTTGTATCTTTTTTTTTCAATTTTCTCCTCCACTAGCCACCTCGCTCCTGCCATTCGACTAGAGAAGCAGTCTGGTGCTTTTAATGGGAGTTCCTAGGGATGTGGCAATTCCATATCTTGGTATTGAAACTTGATGGCACATGATCTCTCAACATGACCCATAAGACCACATATGAAGCAAACCGTCGGTAGTTTCTCGTACTTGAGATTACATGTAAACGTTTCTCCCCCTAGTTTCTTTAGCTTCTTCTCTCGCTTGAGCAGTGCTTGGACATACATTCTTACTCTTGTATGCATAACAGGTCGAACCTCATCCCGGTTCATGGCATTTTCCAAGGAATTTTCCAAGCACGCGAACTGTCGACTCCATAAAGAACCCCATTTTTAGATTGTACACCTGGTCCCAGAAATTAGCAATGTCTAGAGGTACTTCCGTTGGTATATCTCCCTGCTTCATCTCATGCACAACAAGTAAGAAACTGTTGTATGTCCATGGTCTATTATCGACGACCCAATGTAAGTCTAGTTTATGGTAAAACCTGAACATGTATAACTTATCTCCCAGGTCTCTTACATACATGTTCTTCATTGGCCTCTAGATCTCCACCATCCTATTCTTCACCACCACAAAGTTAAACGTTCCGATAAGAACGTACCAACCACACATGATGAGTAATCTTATGTCTCAATCTGTTCCTCTATGTCAGGAACCACCTTTGCGACATCCTCCCCATCGACCAGTCTCAGTTGCACCAGACGTGCTTCCATGGTGTTTCGCTGTTCGTGACCTTCTTCCATAATTACTTCATGTTTCGGTGTGATTTATTGCGGCTATGATAAGAAAAAACCCTACACGATCGGGAAAACCCTAGACGGGAGAAAAACCCTACTGTTTCGGGAGACCTTTCATTAGGAGAAAAAAATCTATATGTCGAATTGCTTTTGTTATCCACCATGTTGGTCGCGATCCTTTTTATATATCGTTAACATATCTCATACGGTACTAACTTATTCTGCTTATTAAACTCTTATATCACTAACACGATAAATTGTCAAACTAATCAAATGAAAACAAATTATCATATACAAAGCGCATCCGCTACTGCTAGGGTTTCAGATTTGTGATGTACACGACAAAGTGGGTTTGGACTAATTTCGTACCATAATGATATTGGGCACATACTTAGCATTCTTAATTATATTATATATATTGGGTTGGGCTTTATTATGTCCCAATCCAAGTTTTCTTGGCACAAGATTAAAATTTAGTACAAATTTTACTAATGGAATTCAGTACAAAAACTAAACTATATGTAAAGCTAAACTTTAAATGGTATATCTAAATTCGAAATTTTAGTTAAAAAAATCCACATTAATAAATATTACACTTATGCAATACCTCTAATATAGTATCATAAACTTTACACACAATCCTAAAACCTCTAAAATTTTAATTTCAAGCTCAAAATATGTTAAACAATATGATAGAATATAATCAATATATAAAATATGAATAAGAAAAATGTGGGTTACAAACGATTTAAAAATTGATATATATGATATAAGCAGGTCCTAAATGAAATTTTCATTTGCAAAAAATTATACTTGAAAATACTAATCTTTCCATTTATATATAATATTCTCGTTTAAATTGTAAAAGTTTACCACACAGACTCTTATCTTATTTTACAAATAAAAAAATCTTGTTGATGGGATGCTATCATAGATCGATAACCTGAGTGAAATTAGTTTCTTACATGATAAACCCAAAATGCAGGAAGCAATTAATAATTTATAAACAGAAATTTGTTTGAAGGAAAATAAAAACCATCCACCACATGTGATGGTTTGACCAGTCTTGGTATGTACGTGGTACTCTGAAATCAAATGTTTGTTGCTAAGTACTCCACTTTTCCTTCAATAATAATGATAGATTAGTTCCACGCTCACCACATTAATTCTTAATGGATTAGTCCTATATATCTAGCTAGTTGAAAGTGTCAGAGCCTAATTAATTCAATTAGCAGTTCGATCAGCATTGATGACTGAGCATATAGGAATTAGCTTACGTGTGTGTGTTTATTGGAGGTAGAAGGATTGATGTGCGTGTTAGCAGCACGTGCAAACATGTGTGGTGTAGTTGAGGCCTTGAGGGAGCTAAAGTGAATATTTGGAAGCTCGCATTTTGCACACGTGCCGACATGCATGCATGAAATTAGTAAATATATAGTATTTACTAAAATCTTTCATATATATATATATATATATATATATATATATATATATATTCATCAAACACAAGCAAATGGTGGTTTCACTTTCCCTTGTGCTAATTACTACTTACTAGGGTGGGAATGTGCGTAGTAATCAACAACACTAGTAGCCAGTACTACTGTAGTAGTAGTAGTAGTAGTCGTCGTCGTCATGTGTATATTTGATCCAGAGGTGTTGGCTAGCTATTGCATGTGGTGGTGCATGTGTTGTTGGTGCGGCTTTCAATTCATTTCAAGTTACGTTTAACCCTTCCCCCTATATATTAATATTATTATGCGTCTGTATTTTTCTAAGAATTTAAAAAAATACCGTACGTACCATGTTTTGAAACTTTGTATATACGCTTGCGCCCCGCTCCATATATAATATATGTAATGCATGCATGAGCCGGAGATCCCCTCGCTGACGATGAATTTATAGAGGCCGGCCATGCTGAACATAATATTGCTAACTAAACCAAATGTTGCTAGCTCAGCCGATTATAGTTGTCGATTAATGTAATTATTGGAGGTTTTAAGTTTGAATTCTATCTTCTTTTTAAAGAAAATAGGAGTGGAGAATTAAATTTAGTACCACAATTATAATTAACTTACGTCCAAATGGTAAAATTTCACAACTTTTAGATTTTTCATATCAGAACCAAAACTCTGAAGCGAGAAAAAACCATAATTTAAAACAAAAGACGAAGACAATAAGATGTTGCCGCTGTCATAGTTTCCGTCGCTTCCCTATAGCCTATATCGTTTTCGCCGCTACCCTAGTTGTTGCTTTCCTGTGAAAGCTTGTTGCACTCTTTCGGAGATTTGGTTCCAAAAACCCTAGCTGTTAAGTTACTTATCCTCCATCAATTCATCAATCACGAATCATCGTCAAGGATCGGGATCTAGACCTGCGATATCACCGGTGGCTCCTCGCGGATACTCACCACAAGCGGGGATCACTACCTCTTCGACCGACGCAACTGGCGGGCCGCAACTGGAGACGCCGAGATCAACTGCCTCGGCTCCACGACACCAGGGTTCGGGACTTCCAGAGATGGGGCTATCTACGCGAACCCCAATAGATCTAACTGAAGATTCGGAAAGGAAAGGCTGCAAGGAGGTGATTGGTGTATCCCATATCCGACCCGGAGGTTCACACCCCTTCAGTCGAGGCACTATCTCTCGCCACAGTGGTGCAGCTCGGGCCAAGGGCCCTCAACTAAGCAGGACAGACGGATAGCCATGAGACTAGCCCTATGTTGTTTCCTTGAAGGACCATGCAATGTCCATAGCTAGGTTTTAGTTTAATAGTTAGTCTTTTTGTGCGATGTTTTCTTGTGACTCTTTGTCGTTGTCCTTATATTGGTGAGTAAGGACCGAGGTTAACGCATTTGCAGAGACCCGCGGCCCATGCAACTCTCTTTGGAGTATGTACCTCCAGTGGGCATTATGTATGCTCGTACTGAACGTTTTAGAGGAATGACAATTTCGGGTACCATCCCTTTCGGAAAAAAAACTTAGGTCCAAATGGTATTGGGTCTAGCGTGGGCCGGACCCGCCTCTACGGTGAATGTAGACGAAGCTATGAAATTGAAGTTAGAGGATAAAACACCTAGCAAGCCGCTCTCATGAAAATAGAGTATTTAATCGCCCTATATGAGAAATTGTCCATACACAAGATGACAAGCAGATTTTACCCCGCCAATCAAATACCCACTAGAATGAACTAATGGAATCGTATTTTCCTAGGGTCTTTCTAATGCTATTACTCAAATTGATTAGCTAACTAAACCAAGTAACACTGAATGATTGTTTGATTGATTGTTAAAGTATCCAATTATAAACTAAGAATGCAAATCAAAAGAAATCAAATGCAAGAGATTGAGTCTCAAGTATGGAATGAAGTTTGTTCGGATTCGAATCCACTAAAGCTAGCAATGCATGGACGAACGACAAGTTATCTCAAATATTTAGGTTATAATGGCTTGCCGATTTCCTATGATAGTTTTAGATCACTCTCATGCCTCTAGGGATCTATTCTGCTCAACCGTAGAATCATCTCTCAAGCTAATCTACACATAAGCAAAACACACTAAAGGTGTTCGATGAAATGCCAAAACGATAATGATGCAAAAAGCCTAAACGATCCATTCCTCTCTCGAGCTAACGAATAATCTAGAATTCTTCCTAAGAGACCTATCAATCTTTGTTCCTCTCGGACCCACAAATCAATGTTGATGATTCAATCAAGACGGCCAACCGAAATTGAATCAGAAATTAGGTTAAAACCCCAACATCCATACAAAAGCTGAGCTAAAACTTCATATCATCCAAACAATACGAAAGGTTTAGCTAGTCATGGTTTATGAAACAAGAAGGGAAGAAGAAAGGTAAATAACCCGGGAAGAAAACATGTTTCGTCTAGAAATCTCCATCTTGTCGCCGATCTTCAATCCGTCTCCAATCGTTGATATTCCCTCACTTCAATCAATCTTTGAAACTTTAGCTCTCTCTAAGAGATCGAAAATATATATATAATGAAGTCTAATCCGTCAATAGGGGCCTACATGGTATTTATATGACGTCTTCCAAGTCCGAAAAGGATTGAGCTGAAAAACAGCCCGCTGAAAACAACACATGGCGTGTATTGTCAATACACGATGTGTAGTATTAATACACGGCGTGTAGCGTTAATACACGACATGTATTGACAACACACAGGCGTGTGTTGTAATCTAGAACTGTCGGGTGGCATAATACAAAAATTGTTCTTTCGACTTTAATTTCAAAGTTGTAGGCAATCGAATTAGCTTTCTAACGTCGCTGACCTTGCATTAATCGGCTTCCGACCGCAGCATTATGCCCAAAATACTAAACTGCGACGTTTTCTTCTCAAGTCGAACATACTGAGTTGTTCCAGCCTCCCCGCCATGTTTTGATTTATCCCGAGATGTCATATGACACCTAAAATGTACCAAAAACATACAAAGCAACGTAACACGGCCCAAGGGGCCAATGAAAACAAAATATCGATGCAACACCCCGAATACAATCAAAGTGACATTCAAACATCCAAAACATAGTTTAAAACGGGAATAATTGTGCTAATAATTGAATTCACTATAAGATCAAAGTTCAATCGGGTCAGACTCTAAAAAAAATGGACATACATGTCAAGTCTAAAATTTGATGTAATTTTTATTTTTTGCAAAGTATAATAAAAATTTAATGTACTTTGTGATGACTAATGAAATCCATGATTCAAGAAGAGGTTAGTGTGTAGCATGCTCCCTCCCTCAACCTGCGCTGCCGCAAGACATACATTTCCACACAGTGTTCATATTTACTCCTAAGTCCTAACACTTGTCTTCTACTTTGATGGCTGTTCGAAGTTTGCGTGCTCATGCTACTACCCGCCACCGTGAATCACCTCAAATAACGCATTCACTGTCTGCTTTCATCTATACGCAATTATTTTATTTCATTTTATTTTGTCCTCTTAATTTGATAAGGGCAGCTATATACAAATATGTTATCGGTATTTTAATATAAATAAATTAATATATTTTTAAATTTTATTTATTATACTAAAATAACTTTTATTTTAATAATTATCAATATGATAAGGGTTTTTTAAAAATTTAATCCACAAAGTGAGAAGTTTTCGAAAACATTATTACTAAACTCATAACTTTTTGAAAAATGGAAAAATTTTATAATCACAATTGATAATTAATACAATATAAATTATTTTAATAAAATAGTAAATATATAATTTATTTAAGATATATTAATTATTTTACAAACTACATGCAATAAAAAACGAACTAAATATAACAATTTGCTTTTCAAAAATGCAGGTTTGTATCTGAAGTTTTTTCCGAGTCCGAATCAAGATTGATATCTTCATCGAAGAAGTCTCTACGTCGTGCACCCCTAGGATGCTTCCAAATCTCGGCCCTAAAACAGGGGAACGACGTGCACACCTGCACACGGTTCTCCCCATTAAAATACGTGAAATTTTGGGAAAAAGGAGGTGCACGGCGTGCACCCCTTAGTTTCAGCTACTTTCTATAAAAGGGCAAATTTTGAGGAAAGAGGAAGTTCTTCCCCAACTTCGTTTTTCCTTAATTTTCCCCGAGTTTCCTCTGCAAAAACCAGCATAAATCATCCCATAGAAGACCAATTGAAGATCCATAGGAGTTCCTATCAAGGATTGAACATAGGATTGAAGATAGAAGACCAAAAGCAACGATTGAAAGAAGAACAAGCCGTTTTCTCTTCATCAAGATGATGGTTAGGGTTTCTTTTGATTTGTTTTCTTCTAACATCATGAGAAGCTAATTCTGTAGAGATTCTTGGTTGAGATGTAGGAATTGAGCCATGATACCTTTTTTGAATGTCTAAGAACGACAATTGTGGATGTTTGGATTGTAATGAAAGATTACCCGTTTGATTGGTTTTCAACCTAATTCTTGTTACGGCTAGAATTAGGTCAAATTTATGGACTCCTTTGTTCATAGACTTAGGAATTCGTAAGATTGTCGATCGAGGATAGAATTAAGTTATCGGTGGGGTAAACCGATAACCTAATTCTAGCTTTTGTGGTTCCCTCAGTTTTAACATTAGTCATCTTGTAATTGGCGGGCGCTCTAGTTTGTACCCAATGGAAAAAGTTGGGTGTAGTTATCAGTAGTTTAGGCGTTGATGGACCAGTTAATACTATTTCCAATTACTAGTGATTTCTTTTAATTCCGGAAGAACACATTATCACTTTGTAGAACTTCTCGATGTTCATTACCGGCTAGTTCGATTAAGGTTATTTCTACCTTAGTCGGGAAGCTAGTAGTGGTAATCCGCGTGCATGATCGTGTCGCGGATTCATACGAGTGATAGGAGGATTCGTTTTATTCAATCCAAGTCCATATTCGTTCGTTTTGAATGCATTTAAGAAGTTGTACTTGATGACTCATCTCTTCCAAGAATTTGGTTTCTCCATTTGAATCAACCCTTAAATTGTTAGTTTTAGTTAACTTTAGAATCATTAGCAACCAAACCAATTATGTTAGTCTAAACCATGTTGGCGAGTTTGAGTACAAGCATAAGGAGAGGGACCCTTGGACAAAAACGTCACTTGTGTTGTCGGAATAACTTCACAATTATCTCGGCGATCACCTCCTCCTAGGGATTACAAGTCGTGAATGGCTCTCATTTGCTAATTCAAGGAATTGGTCTAGTCGTTTACAAGGGTGTTCCGATACTTCATATGCTTTTGCTCTTGTTCATAATCTTGTTTCAGTGGTATAGCTGGCTGAAACAAGTTGCCGTATTCCTTTTGATGAAAGTGGTTGTGTTATGCAAGACACGACCATATGAAGGGAGATAGGTCGCGGGAGTAAGATTGGACGGGTATACTCACTGGATAGCTATTCTCAAAGGACTGTTGATTTCGTTGGTGGAGAGATGTTGCCATTTCTTTTTCGAGTCAGTCTCTTGATGGGGGAGATGGTGTAGCTTCCGATGTGCATTTTAATTCAAATTCTCAGTTATAGTCTCTAGATTTGTCAAAAAATGTTGATTCTGATTTTTCGGTTCAATTATCTGATTGGGATATATGGCATCTTCGTTTGGGTCATCCACACGACACTAGACTTTCAATGATGTGTAAGAATTAATGGTTGTCAGCCCGGACAATTTCGCTTTCAAATGAAGATTGTGTTCATTGTATTATGGCTAAGATATCTCACCACTCATTTGTCGAGCTCTGCTGTTTATTCCGATCATTTTGACTTCAGTGTATATCGATCTTTGGGGCCCTTCACCAGTGACATCTCGGTTGATGTTTCGGTACTTTGCATTGTTTATCGATCACGCCACTCGTTTCTCTTGCGTTTATTTTCTTCGACATAAATTAGATTCATTGGAATTACTAAGGAGTATATTCAAATGGTTCATACTCAATTTGGAAAGACAATTAAGGTTATTCGCTTTGATCCTAGAGGTGAATTCACTTTGACTTTGTTGCATAATTTGTTCAATGAACATGGGATTTTACCTTAATAATAATGCACTGGTCATTCCCAACAGAATGGTGTTGTTGAACGAAAACAACGACATGTTTTGGAACTGACTAGGGCGATGTTATCTCACTCAAATATTCCGGCCAAAATTTGGGTCGAAGCTATTCATACTGTGTTAAATCTTATTAATCGCCAAATTGTCCTAGTTCTTCTCAACTGAGCCCTTATTAGGTTTTATACTCAAAGCTTCCTGACTATAATTGGCTTCACGTTTTTAGGCGCGTATGCTACATTTTCTTAGCTCGACGGAACATAACAAGCTCGAACCAAAGGCTATGAAATATGTGTTTACTGGATATAGTGACAAGCATAAAGGATATGTTTGTTATGATGAAAATACTCGTCGGATACGCATATCCTGTCACGTGGTGTTTCTTCATCCTTGTCCTTTTTGCAACCAACACTGACCGTTTCTCCAAGCATTGAGGATACATATGAAGATAATAATTTTCATCAACCAAGTGGCGTTTCAGAAGATTCATCTTCGTCCTCGTCATCCTTTGATCTTCAGCGTAGTCTTCCTCTTCGCCACAGAGGTCCCATTCCGAACTCAAGAACCTCAACCTCGTCGATCAAATCGTACCACTAAGGGTTAGCTCCTGCTCGGCACTTGGATTTTGTGGCTATTTTCTACTACTCTACTTCATGTGCCTGCTACTTATAAGAAAGCCAAAGGGATCCCCAAATGGAACACAACCATGCTTACTGAGACTGAAGCATTGGATCCTATGAGAACGTTGGATTTGGTAGCTCGTCCTCCGGATTATCTTGTCCTTGGGAGCAAGTGGGTCTATACTATATAGATGCACCCTGATAGCACCATTGACAGATATAAAGTGAGGTTGGTTATTCAGGGATTTAAATATAAATTTGGAATTAATTATGAAGAAACATTAGCCCCTGTTGTGAAAATGGAGACGGTTAGAAGCTTGTTGGTTGTTGCTTCCCAGAAAAGGGTAGTCATTCACCCAGTTAGAAGTGAAGAACACCCTTCTTCACGACTACTTGAAGGAAAAAATTTATATGGAACGACCATCAGGGTATGATAAGGAATACAACTCGATGGTGTGTTTATTGTGAAGATCTTTTTATGGCCTAAAGCATACACCTCGGGCATGGTTTGAAAACTTTCACAATACAATCTTACAGTTTGGATTTCATCAAAGTGAGAACAAACCTTCTCTTTTCTTACGTACTACGAAACGTGGGATTATAATTCTTTTAATTTATGTCCATGATATGGTGAGTGGTTGGTGACGATGTCGAGGGCATTGAAGATCTCAAACGTTCGTTACACGATGTTTTCTTACTTGTTAGTAGGGCAACGAAACTATATTGTTGATTTGCTGGAATCGGTTAATATGGAGACATGTAACTCATGTGGCACCCCCATTGAGTAGAACCTTAATCTTCAATAGAATTAGGGTGATTTATTAGAAGATGGTTCTTGGTACCGCAGTATAGTGGCAAGTCTAATATCTCACTCATGCCATACATGCTACTTTCTATGTCGTTCAAGTTGTCAGTCTCTTCTTGTCCGCTCCTCGAACTCCCCTTGTTCATAGGCTCTTGCTCTGTTTTAGTGGCACACAAGATGTCCGTCGTATTTCCTTCCACGAGTGAAACGAAAATTAAAGCTTATGCTGACACTGATTATGTAGGTTGTTTAGATATGTTTCGCTTTACTTCAGGCTGGTATGTGAAACTGGGAAGTTCTTTTATTTTCTAGCGGTGAAAAAAGCCAGACAGGGTGGCGAAGTCCTCTACAAAAGCAGAATACAACACGATGTCTGAAGTTACTTTTGAAATTGTCTAGCTACATAGATTATTGGCTGATTTAAGCCTTGCTTGTGCTGTTTTGATACCTTTATTTGCAGATAACACTTGTGCAATTTGCATTGCTACTAATCATGTTCTTCATGATCAGATGAAACATATGAAGTCCATGTGCACTATATCAGGAAACTTTTTGCAGAAGAGGTTATTGAGCTTTCCTACATTACTTCTGAGGATCAAATTGTGGATTTGTTGACGATGGAAGTTGCTACAGCTCGACATTGGTTTCTGGCACAAACTAATGCTGCATCGGCACCATCAATTTGAGGAAGGGTGTTAGAAGTTAGTGTAATGAATTTTAATTAACCATCTATATTAGATTAATTATAATCAAGTTGCCGAGGTAGGGTTGGAGAGTTGCGGCTATATATTCATCTTTTTCCACTTTGTATGTAAGCTAAGTATTCTGGCCGCTATAGTAATAAGATCTACTCTGAGAGGATTCCTATCTGTGGATTAGTCTCAATAGTTATTGTTGGGGAAACCATGTAAATTTCATCTTCTCTCGATCATGCATACACTATTTTGATAAGTTCGATGTGATTTGAATTCACCCATGAAATTCTCTTCTCTTTTTGGTGTCCAAACAAATGATTTTAATAAAATTTCTTCAAAGGTCTAAATCACTTTCAAACCACTCATCCAAATTACCTAGTCAAACAACACGGTACAATTTTAGATGCTAAAGTGTTTGCATTCACGGGGGAATCCCTTAAAATTACTACGTAGGCGAGGTGTGGACTCCATCAAAATGGTTCTGTTTGGAACCATACGAATCTTTAAGAAATTTGAGTTGGGATTTTGCCCTATATATTCCGTTAGGCTGTTTCGTGACAAGGCACTTTACGAATCCTTAACCAAAATTGACGAAACACAACACATGCTTAACAACTCATGAGGGGTATCACTAGCTATCTAGTACGTACTCTGGCTATTATTATTGAAGTAGTGGATCCTCCTCTCCTCCCAGTATCCTTAGCTACCCCCTCTTCAATAGCTTTAATTCATATATATATATATGCAATGCATATGGACGTACATCAAAATAGCTAGCTAGCATAGCGACACCATAGCCAAAACGAGCAAAATTCAAAATATTACTTTCACTATATCTTTCAAGGACCACACACATATATACGTATGTCCATTATATATCATTCATCAAGTTGTGCCGCTAGATCATAACTGTTTGATTTTGATCCCATGGACTCGTCGGACAACAATGACAAAAGTTTGATCGACTGACCAACGCATGGATCCTAGCTAATTCCCCGTCATCATATTGCATGGTTTTCAGTTTACCCCCAATCAGCACTAGCTAGATACGTACCTAAAAGATTGGGTTTGAACGCTTGGGGCGGTCATTTGGCTTGGCCAATGTACGCTGAAATCGAGGATCTTGTCCTGCAATATTGTTACATTAATTCACGTATTGACATGGTGATGGAGAGGGGTCCATGAGCAGAAGTGAGATGGCGATAAACCATTACAAATGTGAGGAAAAGAATGAGAGTAACGTTGAAATTTATTTTAAGTTGGAGGAATGTTAAACTGTCATAGAACAATATATATACATGCATAAATATATTATTTACTTTAAATGTCTGATGTATTTTAGATATTTGAAAACTAAAAAATTTGAATTGAATTTTATATTTGAAAAGAATAATAAAAAGATATATATCAATGTATTATTTATTTCAAAAACTCAATGTACTTTGAATACTTAATATAAAAAACTATTGTATAATATTAATGAGTATATGGACTGAATTATTTATATCATATGATTATAAATCTCAAATATATACTAATTTAGTCAAAACCATAATTTTAATATCAAATAATTGAAGTTAAAATTTTTTTTATAACAATAATCGATCCATTCGCCTCGAATGCTAGCACAAAAAGATAAACGGTTAGCCACTAGATATACTTTCATTCTCATGGACAGGAATCAAACTCCTGACCTCATTATTAAGTGACAAAACATTTTCAAATTAATAAAAGTAGGGATGTTAGATAAACTGTTTTGGATCGTTTAAAAGTTCAGATGTAGCGAGTCCAGATTGCCGACCAGCAAATTAAATATTTTTTGCGGCAAATAAATCCCAACCATCCAATATGGATATTTAATCTAACGGATACCATTGTCTTTGGGGATAGTTTTGTCAAAACAAATTCAAGAAATTCCTCAAGATTTGTTTCATTAAACGACCCGATTGTCAATGGATATAGGATGTGCGGGATTGGGGTCTGCTTTGCCACCACTCTGATCTTCCTCATCACCCCAGATGTTCGATTCATCTTCCTCACCACCTCGGCCGTCAGAATCTTCCACTCCCGTAGCGATGATGGTGACGTCGGATTTGATTTTGTCTATTGGAATGTTGGGTTTAATGAAATATATTAGAGTCAACTAATTAAATTTGTGTGGGAATTGTTAAGGGTTAGATTATTAAAAGTATAAAGGGTGGCACTGGAAATCTATACACTAAAAAATCAAGGACAACAACAAAACTCTAACCCTAAATCGGGTACAACAAACCTAACACTAAATATCAGAGTACAAGAAAAACGAATACACAACCGCGCAATAAAAAAATCAAGTCTAACACTAAACCGAGTACAAAGTACAAAAAACCTAACACTAAAAATTAAGTACAAGAAACGCGCACAACCTTGAACAACAACAAAAATTAAGTATATAACCCTAACCCTAAACCGTGTTTAAAAATCAAGTACAACTATAAAACAAACCTAACACTAAAAATCAAGTAAAATCAAACTGAGTACACCACAACAGCAAAAAATCGAGTACATAAGCCTAACCCTAAACAGAGTACAAAAACAAGTTCATAACCCTAATCCTAAACTGAGGACCAAAACCAAGTATAACAAACCTAACACTAAAAATCATATATAAGAGAAACGAGTACACAACCCAAAACAACAAAAAATCAAGTACATACACCTAACCCGAAACCGAATAAAAAAATCAAGTACATAACTTTAATCCTAAACCGAGTACCAAAAACCAAGTACACCAAACCTAGCATTAAAAATCAATTACAAGCAAAACGAGAACACAACCCACAACAACAAAATTTTAAGTACATAAACCTAATCCAAAACTAAATACAAAAATCAAGTACATAACTCTAACCCTAAACCGAGTACAAAAACCAAGTATAACAAACATGTGGAACCCGCTCCTAAAAGACCCAGCCAAACCACTGGTTCGTCCCATACATGCTAAACCATGGGTTCCACTCGACCAAACATTCAACCAAAAGATAACATAATAAATGTCTCAAACTGAAATCTAGTTCTCATGCATAAATTACCAGTAAAGATAACAGCTCAAACTCCCAACAAGCAACAAAAGGGATCAAAACAGTATAAAAGTACTAAGCAAAGAAGCTGAGATCTTATCGCAAAACATGAGGGATCCTGAAAATACAGTCTAAAGTAGCATAAAAACTCATGAAAAGCAACATATCGAACATCCTTAAAGTACCTCTCTCTCGGACTCCCGTAGTCCCTCGGTTGAGATACTGTCTTCGCACGCTTAGTCCTCCTAAAGGGCATCGGCTCCTGAAGGACTCGAATTGCATCGGCTCCTGAAGGACTCGAATTGCATCGGCTCCTGAAGGACTCGAATTGCATAGACAGGGTTAGTGACAAGCACTAAGTGTCTGGCCACCATCGTGCATAATAGTGATTGGGAAAAGAGAGAAAGAAGTCACGCTGGTAAAACAGAGAGAGCATTCTAGTCCTGGTCTAATAATGTGACACTACTGGTCATGTACTCGTTCTACCTATAATCAGCCACCCTCACATCGTGTGGATAGCCTCATAGTGGATCAGACCATGAAACCACCCCCCGTGTGAGAAGTATCTATAGGCATACTCTACACGTTCTGAACCTTTTCTTGTATTTCCTAAGGGATTATGCAATCCGGGAGCGGGTGACCGATGGTTTCATGTCATCTTTATCTAGTCAAATTAGTCCTATCTTAGCCTATTCTGAATAGTGAAGACCGTAAAAAGTATCCGTGACAGCAAAAATTTAAACTGGAAGTGAATGATTAACACTAATGGACTCATCTCAAACACAATAAAGAGTTACAGAAAACGACGCCAAAATTCGATAACATATTTACAAGTCTAAAAAATAACCTAATTACAGATGTAATAAGGGTCAAATTTCCCTAGGTTAATTGCGTTTACTCAGAGTTGTGAAAAGTATGAATCGGTTTCACAAGTTGTATGGTGTGAGTTTCACGATTATCAATCTAAGAATAAAAAGCTATAAATAATAAGAAATTAGAACAGGTTTGGAAGATTGCACGATTGAGAGTTTGACTAATGGGAGAAACTGTTTAGACTTCAAATCCCCCTAGAGTATCCAAATTCACAAAAGATAATCAAATTCAAAAATTTATACAAAACAAGATTAATTCATTTTACCGTCGCAATTCTTCTCTAATAAAATCACGCCTTTTCGGGTCTGCTAATCCGCTAACTATTTATTATCCCAGACCGCTCTTACGAGACAAAGAGCTGAAATCTGCTAGGCAAAAAAATGAACGAGAACTACTCACACGTTTGACTAGTTTATTCGCTCACGATGAGGGGTGAATGCCTATCCTGGTTGTTTAATTTTGCTGTTCTTGAAATGCAAGCTTTTCTAGACAATCACAAATCTAACAAGATCCTATTCAAGTTCATCAGACAACAACATAAACGAAATCAAAATTAAACATAAACCAACATCCATTCAACTCGCATAAATTGTCAAAGGCTACAAATCATTTGTTTATAAGAAAATCATCTAGGGTTCATCTAATCTAAGCACTAGGAGTTTAGCTACTCATAACTTTATAAACAGATCAGAACTATTGAAAGAAAACATTGAAATTAGGTTATAAGAAACATCTCGAAAAACTTAATTTCACCAAAGATATTCAAAGAACGGGAATCGCCAATCTTGATTATGTTGTCCGATCCGAGCTCCTTGAAGTATTGCCTTCTTATTGCTCAAAAATCTATGAAATATGTTCTAGAATTTGTCCGAAAAGGTCTGTCTAATTATGAAGCTGAACCAGGCTTTTATAGGAGGTGTAGTCCTTGTGTTTGTTGGTCGGCAAAAAGTGCGCCTTAATTGCTGTAATGTGCGCCACACTTTTCAACGGCTTATGGGGCACATTACACCGAACGAAGAAGAATCTCTTGACATCACCAGTCTAATGTGCGCTATAATTGGGTGCATTGTGCATCGCACTTTTCCCCCATCTAAGGCGCACATCCAACCCTGCAAAACACTTTGTGATGTCTCAATTCTTCGATGCATGAAACTCCTCTTTGCACATTATACAACTCTGAAAAATTACCCAATATCGTTGTGTACCCGAAATCTGTAAAAAACTCAAGTACCCAAGGACAAGTACTGCAAAATCTTATTACAGGCTCTGGCTGCTTACATCGTTCGTAAATTGGATGACTCCATTCAGGTTCAATCCATAAACACAAAATAGAAGCCGGTTTCCAAGTATCAGAAAGAGAAGAATTTTATGAATGCAACGACCGACATCGTAGCACCACCAAGTACTCAAGATATGGCCGGCGATTCCCCTGCTGCCCCTCCCAATTTGGAAAATCGCAATCAACACCAGGAACCAATAATACTTTGAAGCCTCGAAAAGCGTTAAGTGATGATGTTCTAAATAGGAGTGATGATGAGGTGAGGACTAAAGTTCCTAAAGACCACAAACGACAGCATGAGGAAGAAGAATCTGGTGATGGAACTCAAGAGCATGACATAAACGGAAAACTGATTGCCAAAATAACTTTACATTTATCTCGATAACACAAGTGTCGTATGTGTCCAAGGATTCCTCTCGTTATGCTTTTATCAAACTTATCTACACGGTCAAGACTGAACAAATTGAGAAGGGTTTCTAATGATTCTATTCATTCAATTAAAACTAATAATTAAGGTTTGATCAGGGGCAGAAGACAAGTTTTTAGAAGGAACGATTCATCACGCTAAACTTCCTAATAGTAGTCGGATCAAGCAAATGTTGAACTTAGATCAAATAATATGATTCCTCTTATCACTCGTATCAATCTGCGACACAATCATGCACATGGATTACCACTACTAGCTTCCCAATCAAGGTTGGAATAACCTCAATGAGGCTAACCAGTAATGAGCACCGAGAAGTTCCACAAAGTGATAAGGTGCTCTTTAAGAATTAAGGGAAATCACAAGTAATGGGCATTAGTGCTAACTTGGTCCATCAACACCTAAGCTACTGATAACTACACCCAACTTGGTCTAGTAGGTGCAAATTAGAATGCCCGCCAATTACCCGATGAACAACTGTTAAAACCAAAAGAAGCACGAAAAGTATAATCGAGCGATTGGCGTACTCCACCAATAACTTTCTTCAATCTTAGATTGTTAATCATATGAATTCCAGAATTTATCAAATAAAGGATTTCATAGATTTTACCTAATTCAAGTCATAACAACAACAATGTAGAAAAATCAAGAATCAAAGCAATCTTTCATTCAATTCCGACTATCCAACAATCATTGATCCTATACTTTTAGGAAGAGTATCATGGCTCAAATCCTACATCCCAACCAAAACCTCTAAGGATTTAGCTACTCATAACTCTAGAAGAAGAAAAATAAGAAAAAAAAGCCTAACCACCATCTTGTTGAAGAGACGATGAATCGATCTTGCTCCAATCTTCGGTTTTGATCTTCTAGCTTCAATATTAGCTTCAGTCTTCATTGGGGACTCCTTAGGATCTTCAATCAGACTTCTAGGGATGGAAATATGGTGTTTTTGCATTATCATCGGGGAAAAATTGATGGAATTTTATTGGAGACGATGATGATCCTCTTTCCTCGAAATCAGCCTTTTATAAGGAAACTGCTGGATCCGGGAGGTGCAAGGCGTGCACCCCCTTTTGCTACAAGGGTAATTGCAGCCTGAGGGCCTGCACGGATGCAGGGTGTGCAGCCCTTCTTCTTTGCCAGTTCATGCATCATCACTCCAAGATCTCTAACCATGCTCTATTCCGCATCCATAGCCTCATAACCAGGCCACCTTTCTCTAAAGTACCTGCAGATAGCAAATACTACAAAGAAACACATCAAATGGATTGAAACGGTCTAAGTGAATGGATCTAGGCATACAATGCCAAGATGCAAAACCATACTGAATTGAAGTACAAATGAGCTAATATTCACTCGAAAAGCATGTAGATAGGGATAGATAATCACTACAAATCTTAGCACTTTGAAATCCCCCCACACTTGAACAGTTCTTGTCCTTAAGCAACTTTACTATTCACACTCTAAAAAAAACTCTAAACATGATGAGAAGGAAACAACATGCTAGCAATTCAAGCCTACTTCAGGATGCCAAGAACACACTTTAGATCACCAAACCCCCAGTTACATTTACTGAGTCTTCTAATACAAATAAAGAACACACTTATACATATAGTTAACACCACTCAACACCTACCAACAAAAGACATTCCCCCTATCACTTATGCTTAAAACAGATGGTCCTAGCTGGGTATTTTTTTGTCCTAAAGGAGGGAGTGCTTACTTTAATAATATATCCAAATCAGAGAACTCCCTCTTGTTTTACAATTTTACTATACATGTTATGCTAAACACTATGAGATAAATGAATTACTCAATGCTTGCAAACCCATCTTTCAAATATTTGTATATCTTTTGAGGGGATCTTTCCAAGTGGGCATAGTTGTGACACTGATCGGATAAGACTCTCATCCACATAGATAGAGTTTACCTGAAAAACCACGACCCACAACAAGAAAGAGGTGAGAAGAGAAGGCTGAAGGAGCTAGCTTATAGGAAGCAGACTCAAAGTCTCCATGTGTGCTGAATTGCAATCGAACCCCATTGAAAATTTGTGCACATTGGCCTCTTTTCCACCTTATCCAGACCATCTAGTCACATATGACTTTAAACAACTAGAGCGACTCGATAGGGGAATTAATTGTTCAAAAGTCGGTAGACATCAAGACCGAGTAACCAAGTGCATAAAATTTATTTTAAACTAAAAATCGAGAACAGGAGGCGGTCCCAAAATGATCTATGATGTGCTACTGATAACTACACTCAACTTGGTCCATTAGGTGCAAATCAGAACGCCCGCCAGTTACCCGATGAACAGCCGTTAAAATCAAAAGAAGCACGAAAGGTAGAATCGAGCTATTGGCTTACTCCACCGATAACTTTCTTCTATCTTAGATTGTTAATCATATGAATTCCAGAATTGATCAAATAATGGATTTCATAAATTTGACCTAATTCCAGTCAAAACAAGAATAAGGTTGAAAAACCAACAATCAAAGCAATCTTTTATTCAATTCCAAATATCCAACAATCGTCGACCCTATATTTTTAGGGAGAATATCATGGCTCAAATCCTATATCCCAACCAAAACTCTAAGGATTTAGCTACTCATAACTCTACCAGAAGAAAAATCAGAAAAAGACCTAACCACCATCTTGTTGAAGAGACGATGAATCGATCTTGCTCTAATCTTCGCTTTTGATCTTCTAGCTTCAATCTTAGCTTCAGCCTTCAATAGTGACTCCTTAGAATCTTCAATCGACTTCTAGGGATGGAAATATGGTGTTTTGCAGAGGAAAGTCGGGGGAAAATTGGAGGAACTTTTGTTGGAGATGATGATGATCCTCTTTCCTCGAAATCAGCCTTTTCTACGAGGGTAATTGCAGCCCGAGGCCCTGCATGGCATGCACTGATGCACGGCGTGCGACCCTACTTTTTCGCCAATTCAAGCATCGTCACTCCATTCTAGCTCTAACCTTGCTCTATTACGCATCCATAGCCTCATAACCAGACCACATGTCTCTAAAGTACATGTAGATAAAAAATACTACAAAGAAACACATCAAATGGACCAAAAACGGTCAAAGATGGATCTAGACATACAATGTGAAGATGCAAAACCACACTGAATTGAAGCACAAACGAGCTAATATTCACTCTAAAAGCAAGTAGATAGGGATAGATAATCACTACAAATCCTAGCACAGTCAGAAACTAACTAAGTCACCTAAGAAAACCACTCTCGTCACCATTCGAGTGGCCCAAACGGGTCCGCCTTTGGGGACCCACCCAACTGTATAGCCCCATACCAGGGTTGCAAAGCTCTACCGCCTCCGACGACATAAGACCCCCTACTGCTGGTCCGACGCAAACCACGATGATTAGTCAGTTTGGTCAGACTCTTTCATTTATATCGAACTGTTTTAGGTCTTGTTTTCTTTTAGTTTGTATCCCTTTGAATTTGTTTTTAGATTCTTCTTCTTTCGGGTTGAATAAGTAGTTATGTCGTTATGAGCTTGATGTTGGCACAGTATCAAAGAGAGCTAGTCTGGAAAGTTAGTTAATCTTCTAGTTAATTATTTTTTCCGTTATAATCCAATTTATGGACGGTAACTCCCAGATTACCGCCATACAATATACTCTTTTTTTTCAATAATAAAATGCACGTATGTCTGACTTCAAAAAAAATTGTTCACTGGATTCTGTTGGGGCCATTGAGCCGTGTGATGAGATTTAAGGACTTGGATGTTTTTTATTATGTTTTCTATTGATTAATCAATTGTTAGACTTGTTTCTCTTTTGTTTAATGAACTATTGTGAGTATTTTTGCTTTAAATGTTGTTTGTGAGTCATAATAGGCTGGTAAGAGTTGTATAGGTTATACTAATGGTTCAATCAAAATCGACTATAGAATCGTTACAAGCTAGCATATCCATATTGGTTCTGTAGGTACTCATGATCAAGTTCCTGAATTGTGAGCGTGCTTGGCTGATGGAAGTTCAAGTAGTTCCCTCCTTTATTATTGCAATCTTTACACCAATCATACAAAAAATATAGACACAACTACACAATTGAGAAAAAAGAGATTAATTCAGAGACAACGATATATGTGGTTCATTCTGAATTGACTCTTAGGTTTACTCGATATACCCATATCAGATCACCTCTCTTGTTTGAACAGGAATGATCCATCAAAATAATTAACAGATTAAGTAAAACAATTAAAATTATTGAGAGAGGGTTGGATTTGATGTTTATAACACAAATTACAATATGCTAAAAGTAAAACTAATTTAATTATATTGAATTGAATTGAATTGGTACTATGTAGAAAAAGGAGAAGGGGTAAATGAAGGGGAGAGGGGTGCAGCTGGACTGGCTGGGGCTAGTTTTGTTAAGGAGAAGCGTACATCTGTACAGTGCCTGGCTGTCCACCATGTGCCCCCAACTTGCTGCACTGCATTCCTCCTATATTTGCAGCACTTGCATTACACCCAAACTAAGTAACAAACACAACTCTTCCTTTTTCCCTCCCTCTCTGTTTTCCACCTCCTAATTATATTTGGTCTTTTTTGCAGAAGAAGATCATCATCATCATCATCACAATCTCAAACTCCAACTAGTAAAATCAAAACTCCCCTTCCCTGATTGAAAGTTTTATGTCACGACAAAAACCACTCCTTTCTCTTTGACCATTTGTCTATAAATCACACTTGCATTTCACAGTTTCTTTCTTACTCTTCTTCCTCTACACTGTTTCTTACTGATTCTATCTATATATAAATCTGCACATCTCCCTCTTCCCCTTTTCATTTCCGACCTATCTTACCACTTCTTATAGACCCGCATTACTCATTTCTTTCACCTGCATTTCATCTTTTCTCTCTCTCTCTCTCCCTCTCTCTCTCTCTCTCTCTCTCTCTCTCTCTGTCTCTCTCTCGCTCTCTGTGTGTGTTTCTCTGCTCTGTTTTTATACTGCAGAGACATTACAGTTAGAATGATGAATTCATCAGAAGAATGCAGCAGTGGGTGTGAGTCTGGGTGGACTCTTTACCTGGAACACTCCTTTCTCCACGGCAAGCAACACCAGATTGACGATGAGGAGGTGGAAGGAACTGATATTGAGGATTTGTCAATGGTTTCGGACGCATCCTCTGGCCCTCCCTTATATTCCCATGACGAAGAAACCGGTTCTTATTTTATCAGTGGCCAGGATGATAATAATCACTACCCATCTTCGAATCAAGAGGGGAATCTGAGCACTAGTACCATAAGTGGTGGTGGGAGAAGCAAGAAACATCAGATGAAGAAGAAGAAAGTAGTTGAGGAACAGAGTAGTCAAGAGAGACAGATTCATCCAAACCAAGTTATGCGGCCAATGGGGGGTTGCAATTTCTTGGATGATACTGCTAGTTCCCCTGCATTCAACAACACCAGCATTCCCCAAGCCATGGATTATTCACCAGCTTTCTCTGCTACCCATTTTCAGGTACGGTCTAAAGTTTACAAATTGACACAGAACTCCCACTGTTACTTGTTAGTCGTCTTGATTTTGTTTTCTGTTTTTTTTTTTTTGCAGCAGAGGGGAACTGGAGTATATGATGAGCAATTCGGATATGTACAACCTTCATTATCAGGAAATTATCTTCAAAATCACCAGTTAAGTCTCAGCTTCATTAGTATCAACTATCTTTTGCAGTTAGTTAACCATTTGGTAGGAAAGATAACTAACAGGAACTGTGTATACGAACCATGTCAGGTGGTTGTAAATGGAGGGGTCATCAAAAGGGATGATGTGAAAAAAAGAAGAAGAAGAAGAATGGATCTCCAAAGAGATCTTCCCTGTTTCTTTTCCTTCCTTTCTGGGATATTTGTTTTATTCTTTTTGATCTTCTTCTTTCTTTCTTCCTTTCTCTTTTCCACTTGTTAATGCAATGCGAAACAAGCTCCTCAATCCAGAAAAATTAATGTAGGAGTAATAGATATGCATGCAGAGTGCAGACCTTTGAATAAATTAAAATTAAATTAAACAAGAATGAAATTAAAAAAGAATATGAAAAGGCATTTGACGTAATGTTCTGCTGTTGTTTGATGTAGATTGGTAAAAAGATAATGGGAATAGTAATTAAATGTGATGGCATGTATATAGTTAAAACTAAAAGGAGAGAAGGGAGATGAAGCAAGGTTGTATGTATATATTTTCACTCACGGCTACTATCCAACGTGAAGAATGGCCAGATATTCACTTTTTCCATGTTCGTCCATTAGTTAACCAAAGGTAAAAGACACTCGTACAAGAAGTAATCTCAACCCTTCTTTTTCTCAGTTACCAGACACTGTTGAATGCCAAGGGTAAAACGGGCAGAGCACAAGATTTCGAATTAACTTTCAGTAGCATATAATTAGAGTTAAGAAGAATGGCTGAGAAGAAAAGACATGCAAGAATCTTCTATTAAGATAGATAGATAGATAGATAGATGGCCACTATATATAATTAACCCCCTTTTATCGTATAATTGACGCATTTATATATTTCATGCAGATGTAGACGCACGAGTAAGTTTGAGATATGTCAATTGATTATTATTTTTTTAAGAATAATATTTTTGGTGAAAAATTAAATGATTTGTCCTGCCTTGTATAGGTATATGATCTTCTTCGACAAAACAAGACAAAAAGTAGGATGCCCACGCACCTAACTTTGGTAGCTACATATCCCAACAAGGCAACACGGACTTTCATCCCAAATTAAATTGTTTATTTCTCAATAAAATTATTCAAGTCGCCTGAGATCAGGTAAGAGTTGGGTAGAAATTATAATTTATCCAAAAGTTTCAAGTCATTTTAACTTCTTATTATAAGCCGATAAAGGCCGAAGTCCTTCCTACATCTAGACCAACTTATGTAATCTCAAACAAATTTCAATGGTCAAAATTAGGGTAACATTGCGATAAAAATATGTACCGGATACAAATGTGACATGGCGAGTTTTGACTGGCTCTTCGAATTTTAAGCTATTGAAACCAATAAATTTGTGTAATTAACAACTTCGTCATCTGAAAAAATTTAGCCATGTTGCCGTTGAATATGTTATTTAACATCATCTTCCGTAAAGTTACAATTCATCATTTTCCTTAATTAATTAGAGATTGTTTTTTAAACATCTTTTGCTTGTTGAAGTCCGAGTCATGGTTCCTCGACGCGCTCAACTCGGGTTCCCCATCCGGATCGGACTCGGGGTTGCCGAGAAACCTATCGGATACCGCCACAATGGACGGGTGCTTGGTCCCTGGATTCGTAATAGCAATCACAACCACAATCATCGTCAGTAGGATTCGACGATTGCGGCGGAGAATCTCACTCACGCTGCTGCTCATTGTCCACCGTCTTGTGGATCGTCGAGCTCGCCGTCGCCGTCGGCAATGGCGGAGCTGCTGCCTCCGATTAGGTAATCCTTAGTCTTCGTATTACCCTCGATGAGCACATCGTGAACTCGAAGCGGCTGCAACCGCTGGAAGAGGTTCTGCAGCTTTGCCAATTAAACATATATACACAGAGCCATAAGAATACTGAAAAGTAACATATATATATACAGACCCTGGATGTAAAGCTAAGAAAACTAAAACCTCTTTCTTCGCGTTGTAGCGTCTCAAACCCAATTGTTAGCATTTCAATCTGGTCTTTATTGTTTTCTAGCCAATATTCCGACTCAGGGAATTCACATCTACGAATTTACAGGCAAATTAATGTAACATCATGTTCCCAATCGACGTTCTGAATCACGTTCCGAATCGACCGACTTATAACACAACAATTGGAGACCCAAAATATGCAGCGGTAGCAGGTTTGGCAACGGAAAAAACAGAGTGTCTACTGGAAGAGGTTCTGCAGCTTCGACATTTTGAATCACGTTCCCAATCTCTGCGTTCTGCAGCTTTGCCTTTTGCATTTTCGATGGTAGATTGTGGAATTCTCCCTGATGGATCCCGCGGTTCCGGTTCAACCTCTTCTTCCTCGTCGAGCTCATGATGATCTTCCACGTCTTCTTCGTATCAATACCATCATCCGGTGCTCAAAATGAAGATATAAGATAAAATGAATGAGATAAGATTTATAAAATATTTGGTGGATTGAAAAATTCAACAAAACTACTTATATAAAATGAATCATAAAATTATAATGGGAAATATATTTAAAAATATGAATGAGGTTAGCAATAACATTTTCAAGAATCTCATCTTTTGTTAATTCGCTTTTCATAAAATTTTAATCGTGTTGATAACGATACAATGAGAGTTATTTTAGTAAACTATAAATAAATATATTTATTAAAGGCATAACAATCTATTTACAATAAAATACGGACTGCACGAAATAAAATACAAACGGTATATAACATCACCCTAAATTAAATTAATTAATTGAAGATTTTAAAATTGACAAAACCCCATTGAATTCTCATACTCCCAAACTTTAGGGGAGTTATTCAACTGTCAGGATTTTTAGAATTATTTTGGGCTATTAGATTTGAGATTTCTTTCCTTTAACTAATCTAATGATTTGCGTAAAAAAGATAAGAAAGTTTTTTTCACCAAAATTATAATAATTTACCTTATTTTATAAAATGACTGCCACATCAGCGTTGCCGTCAAGGCTCCGTCAACCGGGTAATTTTCCGGTGAGACTCCGGTCACGAGTTGCCCACTTTCCGACGAGACTTCGATCACCGGTCGACATCTTTCCGGCGCTACTACGATGACCGTCGACGCCTTTTCCGACAAATCGTCACCAACTGTTCCACGGAAATTTTAACCTGTTATATTTTTTAAATTATAACGTTATATTTTCTAAAAAATATTTGTAAGTATAATTAGAAATATAACTGGTTACTAATTATAATCAATAATATTATAATAAATAGTCATAATTATAACTAGTTATGAGCAGGGATATAACTAGTTATAATTATAAATAATTATATCTTTTATAATATCACCAGTTATATGTTAATAATTATTCATAATTATTATTAGTTTTTTTTCTAAAATATAAATTTTAAAAAAATATTTGAAAAAAAGGATAAAAAGAAAATTATCTTTGAAATACTGAGTATGCCCATCCGATCAGAAGTTCCTGGAAATCCTAGAACTTCGCCTGGATCTTAAACCGTTCCAAGCTTTAGGGTTGCCTAACTTATCTCCGAAGGTACCCAGACAAAGCAGTAGATTTTAATGGTCAAGGTTGGAACTAAGACATCATCCACGATTTTTGCATTTATACCAAAAATTCTGAAAACCTCAAGATCTTAGTTGGGCTAACAAATAAGACGGAGAAATGGGTCTTGAAACTTCAACAACTAAAGTAGTTTTCTTTCAAATCCTCCTATCACGTCATTTAAAAGCAGACATCTGAAAACGCCCTCCCAAACATCACGAATATAGAAGAACTACTCATTTAAAAGAAACTATTGGAAACCTTGATTTCTCCTGATGGCTCTGAGGATTTCAACCACCCCTCAAACCGCAAGTATGAATCCTTTAGATGCTCACTCATCAGGAGTAGCCAGACTCACCAAACGAGGAGGGACTGCTTGACAATAACCACAAGCTCAGATCCGCTTACAAAGCAGCAACTGCTCAGATTGTGACACCTCGACATGAGGTCTGAATATCAGCACTACCATAAAAAAATATCTCTCATTTATTGTAGAAGGTTCAGACAATGTTCACTTCCCATATACCTATGACACTCACTCCAACTTTGGGCGTCGAGCCGTGGCGTTTGAGGATCATGGCACACATGCAAGGCAGATCACAATTATGAGTAGGTGCCAGTTGACGGGTTGAGGATGTAAATGAATAGGAGAATGCGGCGGAACAGACACACCTAGAAATCATGAGGGCCAAACGCCTAGTATACAAGATCGTGCGCTTCAGTCCACTCCAACACCTCATAACCAGTCACAACCCATAGCTTCAATCCCTCCCATGGCATCAAATGCTCGCCCCTAGAGCACCCCATCCATTGCTTTGGCAGGGATGGTACCAGACCTAACACGTGAAGTGGAGATATTACAGGCCAGCGCCCAAGCAAGAGACTATGGCATGGCGAAGGCCATGATCAAAAGTGCATGATTACCCATTAGAACTGTTGAAATTTTAGATTCCATACATATAATTATTTGTTCGTAGTGACTAGGTTAGCTGGTATATAGTTAAGAATTAATCCAATACTTAAAAAACACTAATATAGTGATGCCTTTTGTGCGATTAATTAGGAACTTTGTTACTAAAAATGAAATTCAAAATATACCAGAAATTTAGATCAGTTTTAATTTGAGTTTCAGACCAGTTTTTGACTGAGTTTTGGGCTAATTTTCTGATCAAAACTCAGCCCCAAGTTGCCGCCTGGCTGTAGATAAGGGAGTGATGAATTGGTTGGGCATTTTCAAAATAGCAGTTACATATTTGCCGCCAAAATGTGAAACGATGCCAAGGCATCTGTTCTGGAAGCAGGGGTAGTAAGGCCAAGCAAAAATCCATACTCATCGCCTGTTATAATGGTCAAGAAGCATGATGGTTCTTGGCGATTATGTGTGGATTATCAGGCTCTAAACCAGATCAAAGTGAAAGTTAAGTTCCCAATTCCTGTAATTGATGAGTTGCTCGATTAATTACATGGGCCTACTTACTTCACTAGGCTCGACCTCCACTTGGGGTATCACCAAATCAGGGTAGTTGATGAAGACATAGCCAAGACGGCCTTCAGGACAGATCGGGGTCACTACGAGTTCCTATGTAATGCCCTTTGGTTTAACCAATGCGCCATCCACTTTTCAATCCTTGATGAACGAAATATTCGAGGATTACTTGGAAAAATTTATCATGGTCTTTTTGATGATACATTGGTATATAGTCGCTCGGAGGAGGACCACTTATAACATGTGAAAGTTGCTTTCCAAATACTCAGGGACCATCAATTATTTGTCAAGGCTTCCAAGTGCAGTTTCTTTAAGTGGGAAGTCGCTTACTTGGGCCATATTATTTCCCATAATGGTGTGGCAGTTGACCCCTCTAAGATTGACACCATGGTCCAATGGCCGGTGCCGCACACACTGCGGGCACTACGTGGATTTCTCGATCTTACTAGATATTATAGGAAGTTCATTAAGCATTATGGTTTGGTGGCCGCTCCGTTGACTACCTTGTTAATAGAAGGGGGGATTTCACTGGACCGCCGAAGCGGAAGCAGCCTTTGGGAAGTTAAAACGAATCATGATGACAACGCCTGTTTTGATACTTCCTGACTTTCAACAGCCCTTCATTATCGAATGTGATGCGTCAGGAACAGGTGTAGGCATCGTGCTTATGCAACAAGGGAGACCAATTGCTTTATTTAGTTGGGCTCTCCATGGAAAGTCATTGCTTCTTTCCACTTAAGAAAAGGAGATGGTTGCTCTTGTTCTCGCCGTAAGGCGTTGGCGGCCTTACTAGCGGAGTCTGAAGTATCTTTTAGAGCAAAATGTTACTACTACGAAGCAAGAAAAATGGCTTACTCAACTATTCGGTTATGACTTTGTCATAGAATTCAAGGTTGGGTCCACAAACAAAGCAGCAGACGCATTATGGAGGTAACATGAGCTAATCCAAGCGGCAACTATTACCACGCCAGTTGCATCTTGGTTGGACACTATTCCGGAGGAACATGATAGTTCGAACATACTACAGGACCTCCGCAGTAAATGCTTAGCTGGGGATTTGGGAGATGCATAGGAAGTGAAGGATGGCATCCTCTATAAACGTGGGCGCATATATATGTTGGAGGAATCTAAGTTGATTCCATTAATATCAAATGAGATGCATGGATCCACTCACGAAGGCTTCCATAAAACCCAGCAACGTCCAAGCGGTATTTTTCTAGCCGAAAATGAGGACTCATATTCGAGAATTCATACGAGAGTGCTCTACCTGTCAACAAAATAAGGTAGAGAGTTTGAAGCCATCGGGATTATTGAGTCTGTTACCGGTTCCAACTGAAGTGTGGCGACACATTTCTATGGACTTCATGGAGGGGTTGCCGCAACCTAAAGGGAGATCGGTAATTCTTGTTGTTGTTGACCGAGTCTCCAAGATGGACCATTCTGTGGCTTTGACCCATCCCTATTCGGCAGTCACAGTGGCTGAGATACTCTTTCGTGAGGTCTTGAAGCTTTACGGCATGCCATCAACAATCTTTTATGATGGAGATGTCACATGGACGAGCACCTTATGGAAGGAATTATTTCGCCTCCAGTGCACGAGCTTCAACTTCAGTTCAACATACCATTGGCAGACTGACACCCAAACTGAAGTTGTCAACAAGACACTTGAAATATATCTTCGTTGCTTCATGGGGGATCGGCCAAAAGAGTGGGTCACCTGGTTACTGTGGTCAGGATATTGGTACAACACAGGTATCTGCGATTCCACCAAACGTTCTCCTTATAAGATTGTTTATGGGACTCTGCCACCAACTATGCTTTCCTATGTTCCTGGTATTGAGGCGCTAGCGGAAATGTAGAGAAATTTAGAATCGAAAAGATAGTATTTTGATAACTCACTCGATTGATCATACAATTCCATAAAAGTTACAACTTGGTCACTTAGACCTTTCAAACTCCTCATCGAACACTCTCTACTTCTTCTTTCTTATTTGTTTTGTTTCTCTACACTTCACACTTGTCTAAAGTGAGGCTTCATATTTATAGGCTAATACAACCTCCTTAGTAAGATACTAGCACATTTGGTAGGTTTAGTGTGTGGTTAGGATTATTAGTTTAGTTATTATGAGTAGTTGGGATTTAGATATATTTAAAGAGATTTCTGGAGTAGGCAATCTCTAAATTGTTAAAGGTAATTCCATATTGCAAATTACCTTTATTCAACACCCCTACTAATTTGCAATTTGAGTATATGTTTGAACTTCTTGAGTTTGTCCTTCGTAATTACCTTCGTCATGATATCTGTCGGTTGATCGTCTATGTTGATGAACTCCATTGTGATTTCTCCATTGTTGACGAGCTCTCGTATGAAATGGTGTCGTAACTCGATATGCTTCGACCTTGCGTGAAATACTGGATTCTTCGTCATGGCTATAGCTGACATGTTGTCACAATGAATAATGGTTGGTTCATTATCACCTTGTTGCAAGTCTTTAATTAATCTGTTGCTGCAATGTATTCAGCTTCCGCTGATGATAATGTCACAGTCTTCTGCTTCTTTGAGCTCCAGGAAATTGGTTTTGTGCCTAGGCAAAATATGTAACCAGATGTACTCTTTTGGTCATCTACTGATCATGTCCAGTCACTGTCGGTGTATCCGATTAGCTTGCTTCCTTCTTCCTTCTTGTACCTTAGGCCCAATTTTTTAGTGCCTTTGAGGTATCGTAGGGTTCTCTTTGCTGCTGCATAATGAATTTTGCTAGGCTCATTCATAAATCTTGAAATGAGACTTACTGAGTGACATATATCTGGTCTTGTGTGTGTCAGATATATGAGCGATCTGACTAAGCTTCGGTAGATTTTTCCGTCAACTTTTTCTGCTCCATCATCTTGTTGCAGTTTCTCATTCAACGTCATTGGTGTCTCTATGGGCTTGCATGATGCCATGTGAAATCTCTTTAACATGTCTTCAGTATACTTCTCTTGAGAGACGAATATTTCTCCAGGTTTCTACTTTACTTGAATTCCCAAGAAATACTTCATCAGTACCAAGTCTGTCATTTAGAACTCTGACATCATTGCCCTTTTGAATTCTTCAATAATTTGTGGATTTGTGCCTGTGTAGATCAAGTCATCAACATATAAGCACAACATAAGAAAGTTTTTGTTTTCTCCCTTTTTATGTAGGGAGATGTTTCACTTGTACTTCTTTGAAATCCGTTGTCTTGAAAGTATCGATCAATTCTACCGTTCCACGCTCATGGTGCTTGTTTGAGTCTGTAGAGCGTCTTTTAGACTTGATAGACTTTGTCTTCTTCTCCTTTCTTCTCGTATCCTCGTGGTTGTTCCACATAGACTTCTTGTTTTAGTGTTCCATTGAGGAATGCTGACTTGACATCTAGCTGAAATATTGGTAACTACATTGATATCATCTCAATATAAAAGAGTTTCTTGCAGCGGTGGCTGGGGCCGAATAACTCGTCGCAATTGAAACAAAGGCCCTTTTCGCGCCGCTCCTTCATCTTGGCTGGTGTGAGCCATTTGACGTTGAATGGTCGCCTCCCATCTAACAGGCCCTGTTTCGCTACCATCTGTAAACTTTGAGCGAGTTTAGTTTTCTCCTCAAATAACCTGGCCAATCCAATCGCTTCAGACAGGGAGGTCGGCTTGGAAGCTTGTACATCAATTCGGATATGTGGATCTAATCTACTGGTGAAGAAGCTCGTCTGCTGGCATGGGGTCAATTTTCCCCCACAAACCAGTAGTTTTTCAAACTATGTCTGGTAATCTCGGACACTGCCACTTTGCTTGAGTTTGGTAAATTCGCCAATGGGATCTTTAAATTGGGTTGGACCAAATCGGGAATACATACCGGCAACGAGTTGCTCCCAAGTCAAACATTGATCATTCTCCTTCATAACCTGTAGTCAGAGCTATGCGTCACGCTCAAGATAGATCGACGCTATCAACACTTTATCAGCATCGGTGGTCCGGTAGAACTCGAAGAACTTATTCGCTCGGCAAATCCAAGTTGTGGGGACTTCATCTCCGATGTACCTTGGAAATTCACTTCTAACGTGAGGAGCGACCTGTCTATGGCCCTCCAGAGGCGGCCTGAAAGGTGGAGGAGGTGGATGTGGCAGATTGTTGTGGTTCTGCCCCGAGCGGTCCAATTGGCCATTGATTTCATTGATATTAGTTGTGTTATGTCGAGCGTAACCCTCCAACAAAGCAGTAGTGGCCATAACTTGTTTCACCATCTCCGTAACTGTCTGCTGCAAGATGTTCAAGAGTCGAGCCTGTCGCTCGAGCTCCTCATCCATGACCGCTCAATTGTCTGGAACCAGAACTCGATAGTAGGGGGGTTAGAAGGGAACAAGTTCCTGAAAATATCTCCCAGTTAACAAGATGACTTACCTTAAAGTGCAAGTGCGGGAAAACATGTGTAGCACCTATCGAAGAGTTCTCTGTAAAAATTAAGTGTAAACGTGCCAGAAACAAGCGCATAACGATCGGACTTCTATCCGTCCACAACCTTCTTTGTTTGGGCTTTCGAAGAGATTCGTTCGAAGAAGTCGAGCCTAGTGAAATGGTCGGAAGCTTGCCCAGCTTAGTGAAATGGGGATGGCATTTGGGGCATGGTGAAGTGGTGATGGTTTGAGGACGATGGCGAAGTGCATGAAGTAAAGGAAGATAACAGAAGACGACAATTGAAAGAGTTTTCTGATTATGATTGTTTTTCCTCAACTCCCCACAAGCAAATGAGTTTATAGTACCCCCATTCTTTCGTTATAATCCTCCAAATTTTGACCCATTAATTACTGATTCATTACTGACCACTAATTATCACTAATTATCACTAATTAATAATTATTAATATGAACTCATTATTATGAGCCCAATAACCAAATAATCCAAATTACAATTAAAGAAAAAATAGATGACATACACAGCAACACCCAACTCGACAATGCACGCGACGATGCACGCAACATTAAGTCATTTTTTATACAGCTCTGTAAAAAATTAAGTCATGAATGACAAGCAAAAGTTTTCCAACAATCTCGAGTAGGAAAAAGCTCATTATTAAATCCAACAAAAGCTTAGTAGTTAATTAATTAAATTTTAAAATGACCATTTTACTCTTCCTTAATCTCGGCTCTTATATTATACAAAGATTTAAAGATAAGTTAGATTGCGTGAAGGAGGTTTTGATCAAGAATCAGAGATGAAGTTGAGTCCGATTTTGGGTAAGAAACATTGCTTTCAGAATTCGAAGTAATATTGGTTTTGGATTTCCACATGATCTAAGGGTTAAGATTAATCAAGAATAATATGATTACGTTGTTTTAAATATTTTTGTCGTAAATATTTCTGTTCGCGGCGCTGATGACTCAATGATTTGGAGTCGCCACCAATCTTTTTGAAGAGGATTGGACGCTTTCGATATAGCTCAGGTCCTTTTGGACGCGAGTTAGATATGGTCTACGAAACCAAAGACCTTGCATTCGGAAGGTGTCACCGCCGCCTTCGCTGTATGCTTCTTTCCTCATAGCATCGGCTACAACACGTCGCCGCCTCCCTCATCGGCAACGAAAGAAGAAAACGTAAAGGTGAAAAAAATTATGTTCTACTTCCCTACTCTTCTTTTTCTTTGATTTCAAACTGATCCGGGCTTGCATGCGTCGAAGGACGCCTCCAACGAGTCCACCAGCGACATGCAAGCCCTGATCTACCGATTTAGGATTTGAAACGATGCTTTCATTACTTTTCCTGACTTGGTGTTTTGTTCTTGTTTTTATTTCTCATTGGGGGTCGGGGAATCGGTGTAGAGGGAAGAGAAGACGATCCGACCGCTGACGACGTGAACCACGGCAGCGGCGAAGCGTCGGACTGAGCGAAATGGAAACATGTAAGGAGAAAAAAAACTCTATTCTGTTTAGCAGATAGCGAACTAATAACGATTTTTTGGTTTTCTCCACGTCTACGAAAATAGGTAGATCCCACTTGGTGGAGAAAGTTGGGATGAAAGGAAAATCTTGCCTCTAGAAGGTAAAATACTTAGTCTCCGATTTGTTTTGATTTTGTTTGGTAGAAGATAGTGGTTTTGTTATTGACTAGGTTGCTTAAAATATGAGAAAATTTGATTATTTCGTTACGGAAACTGGAGTAGTAATCAAGATGTTTATGAAACAACTTTCTGTTTGAAAAATTTGACAATTTTACTACTTTTAATAAAATTCCAGCAATGTTATTTGGCCGAAATCCATATTTTAGCTCGATTTTGGCATTATATTCACAGTTCTTTGAGCCCTTGGTGTGAAAATGATGAAAGATGGCCATAGATTCCTTTGTGAACATATTTTCCAGCAATCTTTATTTGATTTTAGAAGTTTATTTCACTTATTGGTTCATTGTTTATTAAAATGAATCGTTTATTCGCGTAGTTGAATGAACATTGGATTCAAGAGTAGTGTAGACGGTGACTAGGAGATATCAAGCATATCAAAATATGTATGTAAATGATATGTGAATGATTACGAATATAGTATATAGTTTGAACGACATACATTTAATACAGAGATTTGTTTTGTCATTTTTTTCAGGTGGCGGAATCCTTTCCTCATTTCTTAGTTCCTCGGACCTTCCTCTTGGTCGGCTCCCTTGTGGGTGACGACAAAAAGCAGAGAAGTTATAAATTGCTTTTGGTGTTTTGTAATTTTGTGGGATTTGTGTTGACTGAAATTGTTTATATATCTTTTTACAAATTTGAGTAGCAGGTTTGGGAAGTACTTTAGGAAATGTAATTTTTCTCCTTCTTACCTTCTTTTTTTTGACGTCCCCTTTGTTGTTCTGCTGTCCTTTTAAATGAGAAAAGGCTGTCACCTCCCCTGTCTTCCAACTCAAATTTAACACCACACTTGACACAAAAAGGGAGGGTGCTGCTCCCTGAAGCATAATAGCAACCACCCTGAAACTGGGCCTGATTTTGGGCCTAAAACTGGGCCTAAAAATCAACTATCGCAAAGGCTCTGTGATCTTCGCCGAATTTTGAGATAGCAAATTTGGAGTCCATACATTTTGGCCATTCCATTTAACATATAAATGGTTTAGCACAATCAATATTGTAAAAAGCACAATTCGAAAATATACCAACAATCGCCAATATCTCCGTAACTTGCATTTTTAGTCAATTCGCTAGCAAGATCGTCACACAAAGATGGATGGATAGATTGAGTCGGTGCTAAATCCTTGCTAGACACATTAGGGTTGTCTAAATATATGATATTGGTATGAATTCGATACCCGGAAAAAATCTGGTTACTACAGTTGCCCCTCTTTGTATTACTTTCGCTTGGAGGCGAAAAGTAGTACAAAGACATAAACCAAATTTCATATGAGCGCTCGAACTTCTCACGTCAAGTCCATTAGGGTCCCACTATTTGTGACAACAGCGGGCCTCTTAAAGCGCTTAGAGAACAAACTTGCAACCTGACCACACAAACAACATGCAATGCATTTCCCTATGGATGTCGGGGTGAATGTACTACGGACTCAGTTTGACTTATCTCCCGTTTCAAGGCGCGATCTGTTTATCCCAGGATGCTAGGGTTGATGTACTAGGGACTCAGCTTGACTTATCTCCCGTTCCAATATGCCATCCGTTTATAGCCCGAATGCGACGCAATTTTTGAAGGTACAATTCGTTTATAGCCCGAATGCAAGGCAATTTTCAAAGGTGCAATTCGGTTATATCCCGAATGCAAGGCAATTTTCAAAGATCAATTCGCTTATAGCCCAAATGCAAGGCAATTTTCAAAGTTGCGGTTCATTTATAGCTCGAATACAAGACAATTTTCAAAGGTGTGATCCATTTATAGCCCGGATGAAAGGCAATTTTCAAAGGTGCGATCCGTTTATAGCCCGAATGCAAGGCAATTTTTAAAGGTGCGATCCATTTATATGCCTAGATGCAAGGCAATTTTCAAAGATGCAATTAGTTTATAACGCGAATGCAAGGCAATTTTCAAAGATGAAATTCGTTTATAGCACGAATACAAGGCAATTCTCGAAGGTGCAATTTGTTTATAGCCCGAACGAAAGGCATTTTTTAAAGGTGCGATTCGTTAATCGCTCGGATGCAAGGAAAGTCTCAATGGTGCGATCCATTGATAGCCTGGATGCAAGGTAATTTTCAAAGGTGCAATTCATTTATAGCCCGAATGCAAGGCAGTTTTCAAAGATGCAATTCGTTTATACCCTGAATGCAAGGCCATTTTCAAAAATGCAATCAATTTGCCCCAAGATGCTAAGGGTAAATGTACTAGGGACTCAGCTTGACTTATCTCTCGTTCCATGACTACGAATATGTTAATTATGAATGGTCTTGAAAAAGGTTTGTGCGGGGTTCCCCTTTTACGAAAAATATGCATGTGATGGTGTGATGATTTTTATTGTAAGGAGATTAACTACTTTGTAGAAAACACATTGTCAAATGCCAGAAATTGCGCTTGTTCACAGGTCCTCCCGGGGCAGCTCGTCGTGACAAGACGTCATGTTCGTTGACGATGAACATCGCGGTAGGATTTTTCTAAGATAACTATTAGTAGGATAATCTAAGCTTGATATGATATTTTGCTAGTTTCAACCATCACCCCCTTTAGCTTGGGATGCTGCCCCTAAATATAGGTAGGGACATTGCTAATCTTTAGTGAATGTTCATGATTCTTAATTTTAAGAGCCGACTTGCCGCTTTGTTTGCATTTACGTGCTAGCGCATTGGTGTTGACTTTGCTGATAGCTGAGTAATTTTATCGTATGTACTTCTTTTCCTTCATTTTTCTTTTGACATCTTCACGCTATGCTCATGCCTTGGAATTTTAAGGATTTCCTTCTTGCCTTGGTACCACTTCCAGGTATAATGGTAAGACGACGTCGGCTTTCGCATATTGCTTTCACGGGTTGGGAATAAGTGGAGTAACCCTTCCATCTGGGCTTCTTTTCTTTTAGCCTCTTCTTAACTGTTTCATTTTTTTCAAAGATTTCATTATTATTATCATTATATTTTTATCATTGCTTTTATTTTATATATATATACTACTATTTCCATTCGAAGAGCCTCTTAATGATTAATTAGAGCGAACCTGTCAACATGAATGCATTTGCAGCAAGTGTTTTCGGAGTGATGTGCCTCCCCCATTTTGTTTGGTGGCTTGAGAATAGTATTTGAGAATTCATGAAGTATCCAAAACATAAAGTTGACTTAAACCCTCCCTTTATTGATGGAAAACCAAACTCGTACATTTCCACTGTGAACTCTAAGCATAGTACTTCTTCACTAAATTAGAGTTAACTGTAAAAGGGAGCTCGTTTCGTCCATACTTGTTAGTATCAATGCCCTTCCTGAGAAAGCCCCCTTCACTACATAGGCCACTTCATAGTTCTGCGTCCACTTTCCTCTTGGGTCCCCTTATTGAATGGAGATCTTCTTCGTTACCAACTCTCCTTCGTGGAAGTCCCGTGGTTTCACCTTTTTGTTAAAAGCTCTAATCAATCTTCACTGATACAAGTGTTCGTGGTGGATAGCTGCCAACCTTTTCTCATCAATTAAATTCAACTAGTCGTATCTCGCTTTTACCCACTCAGCTTCTTCTAACTTCGCCTCCATGATAACCCTTAGTGAAGGTATTTCTACCACTATGGGAAGCACCACCTCCATCCCATAGACCAATTAGTAAGACATCGATCCCGTTGAGGTTCTTCCTGACGTTTAATAACCATGCAAGAAAAACGGTAAAATTTCGTGCCAATCACGGTAGGTAACGACCACTTTATGTATGATTTTCTTGGGGTTTTTGTTTGTCGCCCCGAACGCTCCGTTCATCTTTGGTCGGTATGGTACTGAGTTGTGGTGCTTGATCTTTGCGAAAAAACTATCTTCTCCTATGATCTTCCAAGTTTCTTGGACTCCGATTCCATCGATCTCATTCACTCGGCCACGATCCCATTGCCACCCTACTCTCCGAATCCCGGATGCTACATCGATTCTTGATGCCAAGAACGATCACAAAACATCAACACATGGAGAAACTCCAAAAGCTAAATCCAAAACTGAATCTCTCTCGAGCTAATATGAAAGTCATATTTACCTCTGATTGATCTAGGGGAAATGATCCCGACATCGTCTTTGTTGACCCTCTGAAATCTCGCGGCAATCGGAACACATTTCCTCCTTTAAACTTGGATCGCCGTCTTTTGTAATTGTGTTCTTCGATGGTACAGAGAAATCTAATTGGGAGCTTCTAATATTTATGTCATCCAAAAACCTATCAATTCTTATATACTGAACCAACCACGACCGTGACGTGAAGGACACCACTCCCGTTACTACATTTCCCACAACGACTGTGACCTCCATTTAATCACGATCGTGGCCATCAATCTCCCATGGGTGTTGCCTCATTTCTTCACCCAAATAATGCAACTACCAATACCATTAAACATGCAAGCACCATATTTCTTACGTCCCACCTGAGTTAATGGCCAACATGACCGGTTATACCTTGAATCACGTAACAAAATAAGGACTTAACTCTACTCTGATTGCCTTATTCGACCAGATAACTATCCCGAGTCTTACGTGTCTCTAATACTTGGAAACTACAGAGTCAACTCTTCGAATTTATTAAATTAAGTTGGTTTCCAAGTCCCTATTTCTACACAATGAGTAAGATTTAAATCAAACTAAAATTGAAACCGCTGACCAAAATTGGGGTGTCACAACCATGGTCATGGGCAACAACGTGTCACGGGCGTGTTCAGCTTCCGATCAAGGGCAGGGTGGTTTATTTATATAAACTTTTTGCGACCTACAACTCTTAGCATTCACAAAAAACCTAATTCTCTTCTCTCAAAAATCCTGACCACGTTCTTCATCTTAGAATCTAATTGATCAAGGGAGTAGGCATGAGAATATCATTCCCCAATTATGATAAGAAAGCTAGGGAGTGAAGGAGGTTCTTTGGAAGGTAATCTAATCCCCTTTCTTCTCTTAATCTCTTAAGCTGAGGTTTAGGTAGGTTCCCAAAAGTTTTGGGTTTGGGATCAATCCTTTGATTGATTTCTTTGGGTCTATCATGAGAGGAGACTTGAGAACATGGACGGCTTTTTTGGTTCAGACCCTTCAAGGGAGCTATCAGAGGTGGGGGTTTATGTTTACATTCTACCTAGAACAGCATAAACTATAACTAGTTGATTTTGGAATCCGTGGAAAGGGTTTCTCATGTGTTGATCGACGTTGTGGAGTGAGGGTTCCGAGGTTGTACAGTAGAGCGCGACCTACTGTACAGAAGTTGATTTCTATATGAGCATGAAGCTCTTAATCGATGAATAGTGGTGTGTGATCCACTGTTCAAGGCAGGATAAGATAGGCCTAGCATGTTAGATCTTGTTGATGTATTGCATGGGTTACCCACCCCATATTACGTAATCTCGTAGTGATAAAGGAAAGGTCTATGAGGTCTCAAATATGCTTACAGATGCTACTCACAGGGTTAGGTTGGTTTCATGGTCTGATCCACTATGAGGTTATCCATACAATAGTGGTGGCTAATGCTAGGTATCCTACTAGATCACTAGTAGGGTTGCATTACTAGAGTAGTGCAGGATGATCTCTTGCTTTTATTCTTGAGTTCTTTTTTCCACTTGTCACTATTTTACGCGATGTTTTGGTATGAATGCTTACACTGACCCCGTCTATGTGAACTTGTATGTATGTGCTGGTCCATTAGGAGCCGATGCCTCCTGAGAGGACTAGATGTACAGCTATAGTCTCTCAGCCGAGATACTCAGAGAGTCCGAGAGAGAGATACTTGGAGGATGCTCAACCACATTTTACTTTGAGGATTTTACTATGATTTTCAGAGGTTTTTAGTTGTTGATTTTGCCTTTAGTGGAATGGATGATAGTTCTCTGTGATGGGATTTTATTAGTGTTTTTTGAGCTTTTGATGCTGTTTGACTTTAGAAGTTGTTTAGTATTGAATAAGAATTGAGTAGACTTTTCCTTTGAAATTATTACTGTTTATCTTAAATGTTGTGTATTTGTGGTTGATTGGAAGCTGTGGTTAGTATTCATGGGTAACCAGGTGGTTCGATCGGGTATTCTATGAGCGAGTTTCATAACGGGTATCAGAGCCTGATTGTTCTTCACTTTATGATTGTAATACTAGTGTCCCCGAGACGTCATGAACCTCATGGGTTAACTAGCATCCCAGAATTGTGCAGTACTAAACTTATGCGGAGAAGATGCTTCTGTTAAGATTCAGTGTTGTGGTGTTGAGTTTTAAAAAGGAGGGTCAGCCCGTGGCGGAAATAACATCACGAGCGTGATGGACTAACCACCACGGATGTGGCTAGCTAGGGATGAAGGTCGTGACTGAGTGACGAACATGGACGTGGAACATCATGTCACAGGCATGGCAGTGTGAACAGCATGGACGTGGTAGGGTATTTGAACTGAGTTTTCAATATTTTTCCACGTAACCAAAATTATTTTTAAAATGGGATACTAAACGTTTATTCTCCCGATTGTAGCGAGAACAGTGACTCAGTGAGGATGGAGAAGAACGCACCAATGCCAAAGTTAGGCTTCAAGGTGCTGACCAGGGTGGGAGCCATCACTTTCGATGGAAACTGCTTAGTGAAATTCACATGATACCCTAACTCACAAACAACCGATCAAGTAAATGAATTAAAACAGAAGTGGAAGTTGCAGACCTTGGAAATGAGATACAAAGGAATAAGAAGACTTCTTCTTTCTCGCGTCTGACTTGGGAAGAATAAGAAATAAATCTCTTATTCTAATGAGTAGGCCTAACTTATAATTAAAGCCCAAGGCTTCACCTAGGTTTAGATTTCAGACTTATGCCAGTCAAACTAGTGTTCACGTGTGTTTTACAAAATATATATGTAGTTACGAATATTACGAACTAGAACTTGAACACAATGATTTTTTAAGTTGGTATAAAACATTATGTCTACTCCACACCTGGGTAATAGTTACCTCAGGAGTTATCTTATTCAATAATAATAATGCATCTCCGTACTTACAAAGTGACTAGGCCACCAGAGAACTTTCTGAACACGGCAAAGACCTACACAACCGGAATGACAAAAACCAGTGTTCTTCGAGGCTAGAGCTGCGATCAGGATCTACACTTCACCGTCGATGTTACCGGCTTACCTAGAGTATCCCACTCAACACTCTCCCTCTTGAACACTACCTAACAGCTTTCTACCGAAATACTATAGTGACAATCGCACAATATTACACACTTTAGATTTTGAGAATTTAAGCTTGCAGAATTTTAACCGGCAACTCCTTGTGAAAGACTTCCTTCTCATTTTATACCAGGCTTCCTAGCTGTTTCACTTTCCCTCTTTGACTTGCTTTTGCAAATCAATCGTAGAAGATATTGATTTGATCTTGATTGTGTAGCGATTTGAACTTATCTCCTCTGGTGTTTTAATTTGCTATCTTTATGTGTTATCTTGAGGCAAATGGAAGCTCATATACTTTTCATATTCTAGCTTGTAGTGTTTAACTTTTCATATCTCCCACTCAAACCCTTAGATGGTTGTTAACTGGTTGAGGGAGTTGGCTAATGCCTTCAGTTACTTGAGGCCTGCACCGAGTTAGAGGCTGATGTATGCTGCTTACCTGTTAAGAGGGAAAACCGAGAAGTGGTGGTGTAATCAGCTGAAGGTTGGAGAGGATCCTTGTAAGAAGGATTGGGAGGACTTCCTAGTTCTCTTCAAGATGTGGTTCATGCCAGAGCAGTGGTAGAAGAACAGAAGGGCTGAATTCTTGAACCTGAAGTAAGGGGAAATGAAGGTGGTTGACTACTACAACTCCTTCATCAAGTTGAGAAGATGGTATAAGGGTTCAACAAAGCCAAAGGTAGAGGTCATGAAGCATCTGTTTCTGGATGGAGTTTATAGTATACCTTATCGTTCATTCTCTAGATCAGTTTGATGTGATTTTGAGGATGGACTTGCTGAATCCGTATGGAGCCTTGGTGGACTGTAAGTGGAAGTTGATCGGGTTTTTGAAGCCTGGAAAGGAAGATGTGGTGATCTCTAGAGTTCCAGGGCGGGAACACCATGATCACCCCTTTCGTCCCGCTCTGACGGCGAGGAAGTTGACCAGAAGTGTTTGTGACGCCTTCCTCGCCCACATTCTCATGGATACTGAGGGAAGGATTGAAGATGTACCAATAGTTCAGGAGTTCCCCGATGTATTCTCAGGGGACATACCTAAGGTGCCTTTAGAGTGGGAGGTGGGTTTAGATATAGAGCTAGTGTCATGAACAATGCCTATATTCATACCACCCTACCGAATGGCACCGAAAGAGCTGAATGAGTTTAAGGGGCAGTTGCAGCAGCTATTGGAGAAGGGGTTCATTGCCCCGGTTTGTGATGTTAGGGTGCACTGGTTTTGTTTGTTGACGAGTGGATTTTACCCCGTTGCCAAATATCCACTAGAATAACTGAATCATATTTCTCTAAGGTCTTTCTAATCTTATTACTCAATTTAAATGTGCTAACTAGACCAAGTAACAATAATTGGTTGGTTATTTTTATGTTGTAGTAACCAATTATGAACTAAGACTTCAAACTAAAAGAAAGCAAATGTAATTGATCAAGTTTCAAAGAAGGGCTGGAACGTTGTTCGGACACGAATCCACAATAGCTAGCAATGTATGGATGAACACTATGCAATCAAAATCAATCAGGTTATAATGGCTCGGTGATCTCCTACGATAGTCTTAGATCACTCTCACAAATGTAAGGATCTATTCTGCTTGACCGTAGGCTCCTCTCTCAAGCTAATCTACACCCAAGTAGAACGCACTAAAGGTGCTAGATGAAAGGCCACAACTAGAACGTTGCAAAAAGCCTAGACGATATGTTCCTCTCTCGCGCCAACAGAGAATCTAGAGTTCTTCCTAAGTGTTCTATCAATTACCGTTCCTCTCGGACCCAATAATTGATAACAAAGATCCAAACAAGGTGATCAAACAAAATTGAATCTAGAACTTTGGTTTAGCAAGAACACACGATAGTCCTGAATAACATCGATAGCAATATCAAGGGTTTAAAAACCCATATCCATAGAAAAGCTAAGCTAATGTGTCATCTAATCCAAAGAACATGAAGAGTTCAGCTACTCATTGTTCAGGAAACAAGAAAGCAAGAAGAAAAGAAAATTACCCGAGAAGAAGACATCTTTCGTCGAGGAATCTCCGTCTTAGCGTCGATCTTCGATCCGTCTCCAATCGTTGATGAACTCTTGCTTCAATCACTCTCTGGAAGTCTTTCTCTTATTTAAAAGCTCGAAATTATGCTTGGAATAATGTGTGTCTCGTCAAAAGGGGCCTCCAGGGTATTTATATGGTGTTTTCCAAACCCGAGAAGGATTAGGGTGAAAAACAGCCGGCTAAAGATAACAGATGACGTGCATTCCTAAAACACGGCCGTATGTTATAAAGCATAATTCTCAATAAGCTTAACAACACACACCGTGTGTTGCTATTACACGACGTGTGTTAGTCCTCCGTCAGCAATCTCAATCTCATCGACTTCTCCTACTTCTGAAATGCGCTTTAGGTCATCCTTTGATGCAGTATGACACCTAAAACGTAACAAAAACACAAAAACAACATCAAACATCCTTCCAGTGCTTCATTTTCATAAATCACCAATCAAGAGACACCTGTAGAGACACACTCTTATCACTATTCTGTTTTAAGCCTGAATGTCTCCCTCTTGCGTCCACTTGAAGTCCAGAGAGAGGAAGAGCCTGGGTTCGTGCAGCAGTACCTGAAGAAGAGGCATTGATATCCCTCTATCTTTTGTTGAATAGCCTAAGAGGCATCCTGCAAGATATAAGTCAAAACATAACTCAGAAGATGCGACAAGAGCAAGACAAACAACACGATACAATCATGCATTGCATCAACAACAATGAACATAATCTCTACCCAACACCACTTCACAATGCTCAACCAAATTAAGGTAGATCACCCCATAGTTAAATAATTCAAAATAGGGAAATGAAGAACTGAAAGCACCTATACATAGCATACTACATAAGCGTCATCATTAACATTACAACGTCTTAAGAAATTCATTCGGCACAAATAATTCATCCTACAAAAACTAATTAATCAAAAAATCCTAACATGAGGGAAGGAGATCACCAAAGAGAGTCATTAAGCATAATTAACATGGAAAAAGATAAGAAATTAAATTCGATTTCGTTCCACAATCATAGAATATCATCAATTTGAGTAAGGCAAGGTCAAATGCACAAAATCACAAACATCAAAAATTTGGGTACATGACCAATAAATATTCAAAAATCTGTCAATCGGGGGCACAAATGGAGTCCAAACACTACCAAATTCAAGATACATACTAACTAACATGGAAATTGCACATATCCACGCTCAATTTCACAAAAAGAAAATTTTGAAAAATTAGGATTCTTGGAGGCTAATTCTCAATTTCAACAAATTTGTCACAATGGCCAAATTCAAGCAGTAGTATTGGAAGGTAATGCTTAGAGAGTGATTAGGGATTTTGTGTACCTTATTATCGACCAAGAAACTGGCGAAAGAGAGAGATTGACAACAGAGCTCGAGTTTTGGCTTCAATGGTGGAAACTTCTTCTTCAATGGAGGAGATGATGATGGGAAAGATTTTGGGGTAGATGATGGTGGTGGGTTGAGAGGGAAGATGGAGAAGAAATTAATGGTTATAGTGGGACTTGGGTGTTGCTCGCGTTAAGGAGAGGGGGTGGAAGAAGATGAGATCATTCAAAACGAAACTTAAAACATAAATTATTACAGACTTGGATGTAACAACACACGACAATCTATTAGTAATACATGTGTGTTATTAACACACGATGTGTTTTGACAACACACGGTCGTGTGTTAGGCGGCAGCGACTATGCATAATACACTACATGGCCGTGTATTAGTAACACACGACGTGTGTTACTAACACACGATGTGTGTTGACAACACACGGTCGTGTGTTAAGTGGCAGGGACTATGGATAATACAACACACAACCATGTATTAGTAACATACGATGTGTGTTACTAACTCACGGTCGTGTGTTAAGCAGAATCGATTACAAAAACTACAACACGGTCATTTATTAGTAACAGAAAATGTGTCTTAACAACACAAGACGTTTGTTGTCTTTTTTGTCGATTCTTCATCCTGCACACGCTTAACAACACCATATCACCCTCGAACGTCCGGGACACAATTTTAACATCCAGACTCGATCAACTCAACACTAGATACACCATGACACTCAAAATTTGAAAAATTAAAGAAAAGAAACGACTCAAAACTCAAGTTGCCTCTCGAGAAGCGCTCGTTTTATGACATGAGCTTGAGGTCTGAAGTCTATGGTTCGGCTAGTTTAGGTTTACCGCCGATCACTTGAGGGGCTAGGATCATTTCCTCAACCACTTCAAGCACTTCTTTAGTAAAATACAGAGCTCTGGAAGTCATTCACCTTGAATGGCTCCTTATCGGAGCGAGTGACTTCCAGAGCTCCATGAGGAAAAACATGTGTGACGGTGAAAGGTCTAGACCAACATGATCTTAGCTTCCCTGGAAATAGATGAAGGCAAGAATTATAAAGGAGCATTTGATCTCAAGCTTTGAATTCTTTGATCCCCTTCAGCTTTGAATCATGGTTTCGTTCGGTGTGTTTTCTGTACAATTTAGAGCTTTCATAAACTCGATCGCTCCACTCCTCCAATTGTAGTACCTATATTTTTCTTTCCACTCCTACAACACTAGGATCCAAGTTAAGTGTTCTCAAAGCCCACCAAGTATGATGTTAAAGTTCTACAGGAAAATGACAAGCTTTCCCATACACCAACATGTAAGGGGAAGTGTCAACATGAGTTTTATAAGTAGTTCTATACTCCCACAAGGCGTCATCTAGCATAATAGACCAATCAGCCCGTGAGAATTCCTTTTCTAAGATCTATTTTAATTCCCTATTTGCACCTCGACTTGACCACTCGCCTGAGGGTGGTATGTCATGACGACACGATGTGTAACACCATACTTTGCACACACCCTATCAAATTGACCGCGAAAATGAGGTTCTTGGTCATTTCTAATCGTTCTAGGTGTACTGAATCTAGAAAACAGCTTCTTTAAAAACTTCCCAACTACCCTAGCATCGTTAGTGGGGAGAGCTTGAGCTTCTTCCCACTTTGATACATAATCCACATCTACTAGGATATATTTGTTTTTATAAAATGTAGGGAAATGTCACATAAATGTCAATTCCCCATTATATAAAAAAATATCTACATGCACATTCACAGTTTGAGGCATTTCATCAGGTTTAGAGAGCTTACCTGCTCGTTGGCATTGATCGCATGCGTTGATGAAATCTTGACAGTCTCAAAATATGGTAGGCCAATAGAAACCGGAAGTATGAATTTTCCAAGTTGTTCAATTTGCGTCATGATGTCCACCAGTCGGTCTCGAATGAAAATGATTCATGATGTTGTGAGCTTCGCTGCGGGTGACACACCGGCGAATGATGTTTTTGGAGCCGACTCGGAAGAGATTTGGATCATCCCAGTAATACTTCTTGATGTCTTGAAGAAATTTCCTTCGCTCGTGCCGAGATAGCCAGATACGCCATCCCTAATCTTCCCATAAGCATGGTCGTTGGCAAAGTTAGCAAATCAAGGTCCTTCAGCTTCAAAGATCATGATGGCATTTAGGTGTTCTTCAGGAAACGTTTCCTGGATTTTGAAAGAGGTCTCCGGTCCAACTGCAAGCCCCTCTATGAGAGAGAGATGATCAGCAACAACATTCTCTAAGCCTTTTTATCTCTGATTTCGATGTCAAATTCTTGAAGTAGAAGCACCCAACAAAACAGTCTTGATTTGGCATCTGGTTTGCTCAAAAGGTTCCTAATAGCCGCATGATCCATGAGACAACCACATGAGACAGCAAAAGATAAGATATGAATTTGTCAAAAGCATAAATCACAGCCCATAACTCTTTTTTGCAGTGGTGTAATTTCTCTGAGCCTCATTTAGAGTTCTACAGACATAATAGATGGCTCAATAGCGCTTCTCAATTCTCTGTCCCGGAACTCCCCCGACTGCAAATTCACTCGCATCGTACATAAGTTTGAATGGTAGGTCCGATCGTGGTTTTTATAAGGATAGGAGCGGTGGTGAGTTTAAACTTGAGAGCCACGAACGATTGGTGACATGCATCATCAAAATGGAAATGAACATCTTTCTCAAGCAAACGAGTCATTGGCAGTGTAATTTTGGATACATCGTTAATGAACATCCTGTAGAACCTTGCATGTCCTAGAAAACTTCTAACTGACTTCACTTATGTAGGGGTAGGAAGTTGAGCTATGGTATCATTCTTGGCGGGATCAATTGCAACCCTTCTTCAAAATCTTTTTCCCAAGCACAATTCCCTCTCTCACCATGAAGTAGCTCTTCTTATAGCTAAGAGCTAGATTTGTCTTTTCACATGTCTCAAGCCATGATCAAAAGAATCTCCATACACAGAAAAATGATACATGAATACCTCCATGATTTTGTCGATTAGATTTTCAAAGATGGCCACCATGCATCGCTGAAATGTTGTCGGCGCATTGCAGAGACCAATAGGGATCCTGTGATAGGCAAATGTACCGAAAGGACATGTAAGCGTTGTTTTCTCTTCATCTTCTGGGGCGATAGAAATCTGGAAGTATCTTGACATCCCATCCAGAAAACAATAGTACTCATGACGTGCCAAGCACTCAAACATTTTATCAATAAACGGAAGAAGGAAGTGGTACTTCTTAGCAACCTCATTGAACCGTCTATAATCAATGCACACTCTCCAACTACTAATAGTTCTAGAAGCGATGAGTTCCCTTGTAACATTAGGAACTAAAGTTATCCCATTCTTTTTTGGTACATAATGCACTGGACTAACCTATTTACTATCCGAGATGGGGTAAATAATTCCTGGATCCAGAAGTTTGAAGATTTCCTTTCAAACAACCTCCATCAAATGCGGGTTAAAGCGTCTCTAAGGTTCGTGAACTAGTTTCCCCTCTTCTTCGAGAGAGATATGATGCTTGCGATAGGGGGGCTGATCTCCTTATTATCGGTCACCTTCCAAGAAATCGCACGCTTATGCTTCTTAAGTAGGGTGACAAGGCTATACTTTTGTGATGGAGTGAGGTGTGAGTTTATGATGACTAGAAGTTTAGACCCTTCCTCCAAAACTGCTTAATCCAAGTTAGGAGGAAGCTCTTTCAACTCCAATTATGGTGGCTCTTCATAGGAAGTCAATGACAGCCTTTGTCGTATTCGGGAATGGTCTATCTAAGATCAAAGCCATGTTAGCATGGGCGTCTATTACCATAAAGTCTATCAAGAAAGTGTATTTACCCACAGTTAAAAGCACATATTCCAAAACACCCCTAGGAATAGTTGTAGATTTATTACCTAGTTTAATATTCATGCGTGTTGGCTTAAAATCTAGAAATCCTAATTCAACATCTAAGGTATAGGACATCACATTGATACTACCTCCTGTATCAGCCAACCCATTACTAATTTGAGTATCAACAATTGTACAAGGAAGAGTGAATGGACATGTATAGCCACGTTTTTGTGGCAGGGTGCCGAATGATATCTCTGAGTAGCTTGCAGCCATATCAACTTCCTCATCTCCACCTCAGCAAGAGCTAACAATTCTGGAAACTTCCTCTTGTTGGTTACCAAATCTTTCATAAACTTGGCATAATGAAACATTTCCGTCACCACCTTTACAAAAGGCATGTCAACATGCATAGTATTAAGCACCTTCAGTAAAGTAGCCAATTGTGCTTCATATAACTCCTTATTCAATCTAGCAGGATATGGAACTCTTGGCTTGTAAGGATTCTCCAGTGGCGGAGGAGTAGGAGAGGAGGTAGGATGTATCTTCTTCTCTTCATCCGATGAATCATTCATCACCTTCTCTTCTTCTTGAACATCTTCTTCATCTAGCAATGGTGTAGGTTACATAACTAGTTTGCTAATCTTCATTGGAGGGTCTTATAACTTCTTCCCACTCTTAGTTTTAATTACTCCCAAGTCCTCTTGCTTAGCTACATTTTGGATAGTGTTACTTGGTATTCCATTCGGCTTTACATTGAAGAATTTGGTCAATTTCCAAATCGATTTCCCAAGTTCCTAATTGTTGCATTTGTTGCACTTTGTTGTGCTTTATCATAAGATATAAATTTCTCCAAAAGATCTTCTACAGATGCCTATTGTTGTTGAGGAGAGAATCCTAGGGGACACTAATTTGATGAATAGGTGATTTGATCCTTTTCACCATAGCTCTCATTGGTATACCCATGTTGATTCTGCTGGTGGAACTGGTTATGTTGTTGATTCTGTTGGTTGTTCCTTGGATACTCTATTGCCCCTGTTGTTGCAGCTAATAATTACCGTGATTTATGTAAGTGTTTTGGCCTTGCTACTGATTATAGATATTCTGGCCTTTTCTGATAATTACCCTAATTCTTATAGGTGTTCTGCCCATGCAGCTCCTAATTACCTTGGTTCTTGAAGGTGTTCTGCCTTTGTTGCTAATAATTACTCTGGTTCTTATTATAGTTCTGACCTTGCTGCCTTTGTTGCTAATAATCACCTTGGTTCTACCCGCTTACATAATTAACCTATTCTTGATTCACTCCTGGCTCACAATTGGGCATACCATTTGAGATATCATGATCAGTTCCTCCACACCCTTGTTGGAGCGATGGTTTCTTCGTTGAGCTAGCTTAAAACCATCCATCTTCTTGGCTAGTAGTTGCATCTGATCAAGTAGTTGAGCTCGTTGAAACTCAATAGTGGACGAGTTTTCGTCACCTGCAACTACTTTTGGACCTCACTTGTTGAACTTGATTTCTAGGCACATTAAGCTTAATGTCAACAACATTGGTGAGAGCAAGGGTCCTGCAAGCTTCAAGGGCCTGAGTTGGTGTCAGGTGTGAAATATTTCCCAGTATAGACATACTGAGATCCTTTTGCTTGCTATAGTCCAAGCCTCTAATGAGAGTCTTGAATTTGTTATGCACATCAAAGTCATGTCGACGGTAGGAACAAAGGAAACTCTGGAACCTGTGCCAAGAATCATAAAAAATTTATTAGAAGGACTCTTAAACTAACTGATTCTACCCTATATAGCTTCTGTTCTAGATAGAGAGAAGAATCCCTCTAAAAACTCTATACCCAAACCAGCCCAAGTAGTGAAGTGTCCTGCTTGATGCTCATACAACCATTCCAATGCATCCCCTTTGAGAGAAAATGTGAATAATCTAAGTTTGAGGTCGTCGATATTCACTCCTCGTGTTCTGTTCTCCTCAACTAGACGAATGAACTCCCGGAGATGAGCATTCAAATCTTCATACGGTCCTGCGGAGAATGCTCTTGTTTGAATGAGGTTAATTAATGGCACTGGAGTTTGAAGAACTTGATCTCCCCTTATTGGAGATCAAATACTTGAAGCTGCATCACCTAAAGTGGGTCAGCCATAGTCTCTGAATGGCTTCTCTTATGGGACCAGAATAAACTGGTTGTTATTGTTGAAGTTGACATTCTCATTATTGTTATGGTTCTCAACATGGTTGTTATAGTTGTGCACAAAGTTGTTATTGTTATTGTTGTTGTCATTCTCATTCTCGTTTAACCCCCCCATTATTATTGTGATTGCCAGTATCCATCTTGATTTCCTCTTTGTCCTCCTCTTTGCAACCAACTGTAGGGAAAGGATCAAAAAGTAGCTCTAACACTAACTTCTTGCGTAACGTGGGAGCAAGATGAGTGTATGAAGTTGTCTCCTTTCCAGCTGGTCATTTACTTCTTCAGGGAGATGTTAAGACTATAATTTTTTTGCACAACAAGAAACAACAATACCAAGTAATATAAAAATGTGGGAGGAAAAGTGATGATAAGAAAAGTGAAGGAATAGTTAACAATCAAAATCTTTCCTAAAATTAGAAAAAGTGCCTGGCAACGGTGGTTGTTTTCTGTTGTAGTATCCAATTATGAACTAAGAATTCAAAGTGAAAGAAGGCAAATGTAATTGATCAAGTTTCAAAGAAGGGATGGAAGGTTATTCGGACTTGAATCCATAATACCTAGAAATACATGGACGAATAATATGCAATCTCAATCAATCAGGTTATAATGGCTCGGCGAGCTCCTACGATAGTCTTAGATTGCTGTCATGACTCTAAGGATCTATTCTGCTTGTACGTTGGCTCCTCTCTCGAGCTAATCTACCCCCAAGCAGAATGCACTAAAGGTGTTCAATGAAATTCCACAGGTACAATGTTGTAAAAAGCCTAAATGATATGTTCCTCTCTCCAGCTAACGGAGAACCTAGAGTTCTTCCTAAATGTTCTATCAATTACCTCTCTTCTCGGATCCACTAATTGATAAAAAAAAGATTTATTCAAGGTGATCAAAAGAAATTGAACCACAAATTTAGGTTTAGCGAGAACACATGATTTAAACATCGATAGCTATATCAAGATTTAAAAACCCATCATCAATACAAAAGAGAAGCTAAAGTTTCATCTAGTCCAAAGAACACAAAGATTTTAGCTACTCATGGTTCGGGAAACAAGGAAGAAAGAAGAAAGGAAAATAACCAAAGAAGAAGTCATCTTTCGTCGAGGAATCTCCGGCTTATCGCCGACCTTCGATCCGTCTCCAACTGTTGATGAACTCTTGCTTCAATCACTCTTTGGAACTCTTTTTTATCCAAAAGCTCAAAAGTATACCTTTTGACATGTCGTATTACTCTGATTAATGCCTCTATATCATCGTGTACCAAAAATCTATAAAAAAATCCAAACGACATGAAATGGACCCCGACCGGGTCTGAGACACTAAATCGAGATAAAAGCTTAAAATGCAAAAACACTCTAAACTTTTACCCAGAGTTATACAATTATGCATGGAATCTCGCTTAAATGTGGGAAATGAACACGTTAAATCGAATTTCATCATCAGGTTGTGTCTTGATGCAGGATGGCGAGGTGGTAGTGTATGCATCCCGCCAACTGAAGCAGCATGAAGTGGACTACCCGGTTCATAATTTGGAGTTGGTGGCGGTGGTGTTCGCACTGAAGTTATGGAGACACTATCCATACCGTGAGACGTTTAGGATCAAGACTGATCACAAGAGTCTCAAGTACTTGATGGAGCAGAAGGGGTTGAATAGAAGGCATAGGAGTTGGGTAGAGCTGCTGAAGGACTATGACTGTGTGATAGATTATCATCCCAGGAAGACCAATGCAGTGACTGACGCCTTGAGTAGGAAGGAGAGACTATCGGAGCTCTTGGTGCTGAGGAGCTTGGGAACAGAGCTGGAGGTCGACCCAGTCAAGGGGGTGTTGGCTAGACTGGTAGTGAGACATTTTCTGTTAGGACAGATTGCTGAGGCGCACACGAGGGACAAGTTAGTGTTGGAGGCTTGAGGGACAATGTCGGCAGGAGAGGTCACGCCTTACTCTTGGCAGGAAGGTTTGATGTTGCTTCAGGAGAGGGCGTATGTGCCTCCGGGATCTAATTTTAGAGAGGACATTTTGGATGAGGCTCCATCCTCTTCTTATGCTATTCATCCCACTGAGACCAATATGTATTGTATGCTTCACTCAAATTACTGGTGGTTGGGTATGAACAGGTAGGTGATACAGTGTGTTACTAGCTGTGTAGTGTGCCAGAAAGCGAAGTTTGATCATTGGACGTTGGGAGGGTTACTTTAACCACTACCAATCCTGGTGTGGAAGTTTGAGGATATCACGATGGACTTCGTCAGTGGTTTCCCTCTTGTGAGCGGTCTGGGAAGAACGCGGTTTGGGTTATAGTAGACCGGTTGACCAAGGTGGCTCACTTCATTCCCATCCATTTCAAACCTGATGTGGAGGAGTTAGCGAAGTTGTATGTGGAGAGCATCGTGAGGTTGCATGCAGTACCCAAGAAGATTTTATCAGACTAGGACCCAAGTTTCACCTCACAGTTCTGAGAGGGTTTAAATGCCGATTTGGGGATGAAGCTAAACTTCTCCATGGTGTACCAACCACAGACCGACGGGTAGTCAAAGAGGACCATTATGACCTTGGAGGCGCTGCTCTGCTCTTTCGTACTAGAGTTTGAGGAGTCTTGGCTAATGGTCTTGTCGATGGTTCAGTTCGCTTACAACAACTCTTACCATCATAGCATCAGAGTCGCACCATTTGGGGCCATGTACGGCAGGAAAGTGTAGGACCCCTCTTGTGACACCTTGATTTTTGGTTTGGTTTAAAATCTAGGTTTGATTTAAATCTTACTCGTTGAGTGGAGGTCAGTTGTTGGGAAACCGAATTAGTTTAATTAATTCGAGGAGTTTACTCAGAAGATGACCAAGTATAAAAGGTTTGCAAGGCTCGGGTCGAGTTGATTAATGGTTCGGTTAAGGATATTTGGGTGTTGGGTTGGATTTCATGCAAAGCCTAATTGCATGGTTCACATTCATGACATGCATAATGATTTTTCCATGCAAATGGTTACGTGAGAGTGGACAGCGGATGTGGGAAATGAGTTTGATTAATGGAATTGGTGGAATTTAAGTGGACAAATAATGTAATGGGCTTTTCTGGACGTTTTGGTTATGGAAAATGATAAGATGATAACAATGGGCGTGGTGAGCATTAGCTCACGGGCGTGGCAAGCTTAACATCATGGTCGTGGCAGTTGCAACCCCACATGTGTGGTTGGCTTTTTGTCGTGGTGTGTTCAATATTTAAAACCTTAAGGTTATTTGGTCAACAGATTAATTAGAAGTGTTCAAAATCAATTTCTCTATATTATCGACGAATGAGATTTGAAGAAAGAGATCTCAAGTTTGAAGGTGCAAACGAGTATTAATTGCCTCAAAATTTCAGAGAGTCGACGAAGATGATGCCAGGATCGTTTCCCCTAGATCAATCAGAGGTAACTATGGATTTCAGATAAGCTTTAGAGAGTTTCAATTAAGTTTTGGATTTTCCTCCTGTGTTGATGATTTTTTATCTTTCTTGACATCGAGTATCGACAGAGGCTAGCTAGAGAGTCGTCGGATTCTGGGCGGAGGTCGCCGGCGGTAAGCTCCCTCGCCGGAGAAGACAAGTGATCGGATGGTCATAATCAGAAAGATAAGTGACCTTTTTATAACTTCTATAAAGTTCAAGGATCAAATTATAGTTTCTGGAAATTTGATGACTAAGCTGACATTAGTATAGTATTCAGGGACTGAGTCTGTAATTTGTCAAGTTAGTTAGTGAAAGAATGATTCTGCCCTGTAAGTTTTAGAATGATGCAAAGGAGTAAATGAAGCATAACTCGATCATTTGAGCTCCAAACGACGCACGGTCAGACAATATGGACTTGTGGGGGATCACGTCAAGTCAGAATTAGAGGTGTGAGATCTTCATACCAGATGGGGGTTTATGATTACTTTTCTGCTTTAACCTTAGAACTTTACTTAGGTTGCTAGGAATACAATGATTTGATTTTCAGGACTGTATAGTAGCGTGTGATCTACTGTACAGATGTTTTATTTCAGAGCTCTAAGACTATATAATAACGTGTGATCTAGTGTATAGACAGTTGTTTAATTTTGAGCATAAGCTCACAGCGATTGAACTGCGCGTGTGATTGACAGTTCATGTTTAGGACAGGATTCAGGATTAGTTAGATTACCTCTCGTTATGCGTTGGTCACCCACTCATGGATTGTGAAATCATCCAGGATTCTTTCAGGTTCAAACAGGACGTGATGAGTTAAGCTTCAGAATTGCTCTCATGGCTCTTCAGGGTGGTTTCATGATCTGATCCACCATGTCCACTCATAGCTAGGGGTGGCTGATGTTAGGATGAAACGTACAGGACCCCAAGGTCACATTACAAGATGCAGTGTTAGATAGACTTCTTGTTCTTTATCCTCAGTTTGGGCTCAGTAAAGGCATAGTAAAGTCTTAGTGTAAGCGCAATAAAATCTCAGTTTAGTTTCAGTTCTATGCGAGACTAGTTTAGCCACTAAATGCTTATAACTGACCCCGTTAGATATTGTTTCCTTGGTGTATCTGTGTGTTCAGTCACAGGTACTGGGGCTGATGGTAGTGAGAGAGCTGGTCGGCATTTTGATGTCAGATGATATCGTTTTGATGTATTTTAAGAACTATAGTTATATCTCCTTTTGACTTGTAGTGTTTCGGATCCGGGATCCTAGTAGGTCACTTTATTTAAGTATTTCAGTTGAGTTTTAATGCTTGCTTTGTGCTATATTTCGTTAATTGTGGGTTGAGTTGGTTTAGTTTTAGAATCCGAGTAGGATTCCTTGGTTGAATCAGAAGTTTGATCGGGACTCCTAGGGTGGGGTTTCACACCTCTCTTCTGGGTTAGAGAAGGAGATAAGTTGTTTACTAAATTGCAAATTAACCAGGAGATAGCTTCTCAAGTTCGGGTGATTCGAGCATAGCTAGGCGTGGCCCAGAACTGTCATAATCAATATGCGGATAAGAAGGCTAGGGAGGTTAGCTTCAAGCAAGGGGATAAGGTCTTCCTTTGAGTATTTCCTTGGAAGGGAGTGATGTGGTTTGGTCGGAAAGGGAAGATGGCTCCTCGATTCATTGGTTCTTATGATATCATTGGAGGATAGGACCAGTGCCTTATGAGCTGGCCTTGCCTAGAAAGTTGGATCGGATACACAACATGCTCCATGTGAGTATACTTTGGTCTAATGTTTGCAAGCCGAACCAAGTGATTCAACCGAATTAGGTCAAGTTTGTGAGGAATTTCACCTTCGTGGAGCAGCCTGCTCGGATCGTGGATAATAGGGTCTGGTAAATTAGGAGTAAGATACGCCAATGTCGAAGGTTGTCTGGAAAAATCAGGATGTCGAGGCCGCGACATGGGAGACAGAGGCTAGCATTCGAGAGTGCTACCTGGAGCTTGTGGTAAAGTACGTAGCAGGTAAAACCAGTTCTCCCTTGTTGAGATTTAAGACTCAGGTTTCGGGAAAAAACCTTTTATAGGAGGGACCCTGATTTTGGGTTTATTATCTGGTTATGGGTTCTAAGAATTGGTCGTGGCTGATTATCCGATCACGGGCGTGACCGAGTGTCCGTCACGGTCGTGGTTGTGAAGACCACCATGGCCATGAGTGACAGCGTGTCACTAACATGATTGCCAGTGTGTTACGGTCATGATCACCAGTACATCACGGGCATGATGGCAGGCTCATCACAGGCGTGGTCAGCTCCGATCACATGTGTGGTGGTTTATTTATATAAACCTTCATCGACCTGCAGCTTTCAGAATTCATAGAAAACCTAGTTCTCTTCTCTTAAAAATATTGACGGTGTTCTTCATCTCAGAATCTGATCCACCGAGGAAGGAGGTAGGATCATATCGTTCCCCAATTGTGATAGAAGAGATAGGGAGTCAATGGGGTCCTTTGGAAAGTAATCAAATCACCTTTCTCTCTTAATCTCTTTAGCTAAGGGTTTTGTAGGTTCCTGACAGATTAGGTTTTAGGATCAATCCTCTGATTGATTCATTTAGGTATGTCTATCAAGAGAGGAGACTTGAGCATTTGGACGGCTTTTTTGGTTCAGATCCTTTAGGAGAGCTATTAGAGGTGGGGGTTAATGTTTTTACATCCTGCCTAAAACAACATAGAACTGCAACTAGTTGATTTACGAATCCTTGGAAAGGGTTTCTCATATGTTGATCGATGTTGTGGAGCAAGGGCTCCGAGGTTGCATAATAGTGTGTGATCTACTGTACAGAAGTTGATTTGTATCTGAGCATGAAGCTCTTGACGGATGAATAGTGGCGTGTGATCCACTATTCATGACAGGATAGGATAGGCCTAGCTAATTAGATATCATTGATGTGTTGCTTAGGTCACCCACCATCGGATTGCGCAATCCCCTAGTGATAAAGGGAAGATTCAGGATGTGTCGAGTATACCTATAGATGCTACTCACAAGGTTAGGGTGGTTTCATGGTTTGATCCACTATGAGGTTATCCGTACGTATAAGGGCGGCTGATGCTAGGTATCCTACTAGTTGACCAATAGAGTAGCATAACTAGAGTGGAGACATGATGATCTCTTACTTGTATTCTTGAGTTCTTCTTTCCACTTGTCACTGTTCTACATGATGTTTTGCTAGACACTCAATGCTTATCACTGACCCCATCTATGTGAACTTGTATGTATGTTCTGGACCATGATCAAGAGTTGATACCTCCTAAGAGGACTAGGCGTATAGCTATAGTATTTTAGCCAAGACACTCAGAGAGTCCGAGAGAGAGGTACTTGGAGGATGTTCGACCTCGTTTTACTTTGAGGATTTTATTATGATTTACAAATGTTTTCAGTTATATAGGATAGATGATGGTTCTCTGTGATGGGATTTTATAAGTGTTTTGTTGACCCTTTGGTGTTCTTTGACTTGAGATGTTGTTTACTATTGAATAAGAATTGAGTAGACGTTGACTTTTGAATTATTACTGTTTGTCTTGAATATTATGTATTTATGGTTGAGTGGAACTCCTAGTTAGTATGCATGGGTAGAACCGAGTGATTTGACCAAGTCTTTTAAGGTCGGGTTTCACAACCTGTACTGTTTGGTATGTTTGTGATCAATTGTTCTCACGTGGATCACTCTCTCTCTCTCTCTCTTTGAATCACTGTTGTTGAATGTTATTAACAAGCCGACTGTGCGTGCGGCTTGGGATGCTCTGACTCGAGTGTATGTGTGGGGCTCCCCCGTTCCAATCTATCACCTTCGGAGCTCCCTACATCACCTCTCCCACAATTCTGATTATGTTCATGATTATTTGCAATGTGCTAAAGCCTTATATGATCAGCTTGCAATCTTAGATTCGCCTGCTGAAGAGAAAATGATATGTTGTCGAGGGTGTTGGTGGGCCTCGATAAACAATGTCTACGGTGTTGCCGGGCCTCCATGCAGATGTTATCATGGTGGATATGGTTTCCGCTTCTCCAACTCCAGCTCGCCTTAATCATTTTCTAACCCTATTTTGTAGCATTCTAATTCTGCATGCCTTCTTGGTTATGGGTCGCCAGGCAGTCAGGTCCACTTTTCCAGCCTAAACTATTAGCCTCATAACTATCCCAACCCGACATCTGCCAACAAACCCATCTTTGTTGCATCCGTTCCAACCTCTTCGACATCCCACTAGTGGCTAATAGATTTAGGGGCGAATCATCATCTGACTTCGGATTTGGATAACTTGGTTCATCATTTGGAATATAATGACACTAATCAAGTCGCATTTAACAATAATAAAACTCTTCCAATGTCTCCCTCTGGTTTATCTAATGCTTCTCTTTCCAATTGTTTGTTATGGCTTCAGAATATTCTGTTTGTTCAACAGGCTTCCTCATAATGTCTTTTCTGTTAGTTATCTTAATAGTTCGAATTCTATCTCTATTGAATTTTTTTAGTCTAATGTTGTGATTAAGGACTGTTGCGTGAAGCATGAGCTCTATCTTGGGACTACTAGTGACGGCCACTACTCCATTCCTCTTCACATTCTTCGCCGCTGGTAGCCTTGTATTAATTCGGCCACTATTTCCATTGATGTTTGGCATCGACAGCTTGGTTATGCCAATTTTAGTGTTCTTCATTATTTATTAGCTAGTCATCAAATAAAATACTGGACTGCTAAAAGACGCCCTAAATTTTACAAACAAATGTCCTAGATTTTACTATTATTAAATTATAGACGTCAAATTACGCGAATACCCTTCTAACTTCCTCTTTAAATACACAAATTGGGGTAGAATAAAACACACTTACTATTTTTCGTAAACTTTCACAGTTGAAACACCTTCTCAAATCAGTCTCCGAAACAGACAGCCCACCGACGTCTGACCCGCTGCCGCCGCCGCAGCCGCCGCCGCCGCACCCCTGCCGCCGCCGTACCACCCGCCGCCGCACCCTCGCCGCCGCAGCCCCCCGCCGCCGCCTAGAGGTAAATCCAAAAATAAATTGAGCAGTCGGCATGCCGACCTTTAATATATATGTTTTTTTAAAAAAATTATGAATTAGTAATTAATGAATTTGTAATTAATCAATTAGTAATTAATGAATTAGCAATAAATAATTACAAATACTTAATAATTAAATATTAATTAATTAAATCGTACCAATTAACATCAAAATTACCAAATAAGTAAATTTGGAAATAAATAATAAGTAATTAATAATTACTTATATTAATTTAGTTGATTAGTGAATATACCAAAAATAATTTAAAATTAGGAATTAATTATTATAATTTATTTATTATTCGGGAAAAAATGTAAGGCTTTTTACTAATTACAAAATAATAATTAGGGTTTAATTAATTAAATCGTAACAATTAACATCGAAGTTACCAAATTTAATAATTGTTAATAAATAATAAGTAATTAATAATTCCTTATACTAATTTAGTTAATTAGTGAATATACCAAAAATAAATAAATAATTAGGAATTAATTATTATAATTTAATTATTATTCAGGATAAAACTTAAAACTATTTTACTAATTACGAAATATTAATTAGGTTTTAATTAATTAAATCATAACAATTAACATAAAAATTACCAAATTATTAAATTTGGTAATAAATAATAAGTAATTAATAATTACTTATACTAATTTAGTTAATTAATGAATACACCAAAAATAATATAAAATTAGGAATTAATTTTTAGTTATTATAATTAAAGTGAAATAGCAATCATTCACTATAATTTGTACGAAAAAGTGAATACATGTTTAACATTTGTAATTAGTAGTTCAACTTTAAAGTGTTAGTTTTGTAATTAATAGTTATTATTTCAATTGCACATATAGTGAGAAGCGATGTTGATGGGAGATGATGACTTGCCGCGGTTTATTGGTCGTCCTATTTCTGCATCAAATAGGAACTTATTAGAGGAGAAATTGAAGGGAAAGAAATCTAGACTAGGGGATGATGGGCAGTCTAGTTCTTATTTTCAGATTTCTGGTCCGATATACTTTGACCCCGATCTGCAGTCTGCTGAAAGGGAGCTTATCGTGGAGGAGATTTTTGCTAGCCAGGCTCCTGATTTAGCTGATGACATCCACACTATTCGGGATGGCTCTGACGGCGATGATGAGCAGATCCCGTCAGACGGTGATGGCGATGATGATGAGGATTGGGATGCCTCGTTTAGCCCTTTCTTGTTGTTCAGTGCACGCTTTGGAACGGGTGCTAGATCCTCCTGTGGGTCACAGGGCTCGTCTATTGTGGGGCCTAGGCGGGGCAGAGGAGGGCGTTCTGCAGGGGTCCACTCGAGCAGCACCGGTGGGGAGTGGTTGCTTACTGGTCCAGCTCCCGGAGGACCACGGATCCCTACTGTGATCCCTAGTTTCGGCGGTCACATAGCCCACCGCATATGGACGCAGGGTTTGGACTCGAGGCCGGCATCACGGTTCAGACTCCGTCTTTCGAAGGCTAGGGTCATGAGGCTGGAGAGGTTCCGGTGGCCTTCCGCTGAGGCACAGCAGCTGGTCGATGCCTCTGGGGTGTCGCACCTTGGTCGGGTTATGTTGTGGAATCTAGATCTTCCCTTGCTGTTGGCATTCGTTGAGATGTGGCAGTCAGACACTAACACCTTCCACATGCCATTCGGAGAGATCATGATTACCCTCCACGACGTGTTGTACCTACTGAGGCTCTCCATTCAAGGCACACAGCTCAGTTCGGAGGGTGATAGGCCGTTTGTGAGCCAGCTCGCCACTATGCTTAATGTTGATGGGGATGAGATCAGGCGTAAGTGCTACAGAGCTGGCGGGTTTCATCTAGACCACCTAGTCGAGGCTGCTGAGGCGGGAGACCTTGAAGATGCGAGCACAGCAGTTTGCTACTTGATGGCGTTGCTGGGTTCTACGGTATTCTGTGACACGAGTCGTTACCGTGTCCATATTAGGTTTTTCGAGGGGTTACGAGACGTGCGGATGACTCGGGAGTACAGTTGGGGTGCGGCTACACTAGCTTTCCTGTACAGGCAGCTCAGGGTTGCTTCTCGAGCGGGATCTACTTCCCTGTCAGGTTGCCTCACTCTGTTGCAGTTGTGGATCTACGAGCACTTCCCTAGCTTGCATTGTAGGCAGACCCCGACCCCACGTGCTAGAGGTGAGGCACTTGCTGGGAGGTGGGAGGGACCGAGGATCGTTGAGAGAGCAGCTGATGCGGATTTGACACTACGACACTGCGATCCGTTCTGGATGGGATGACGCATGCCCACGTCGATTGGCTTTCATTCGGTCCACCAGACTTCGACGGTGAGGCTCGGTGGTCCATGTACAGTGGGGGCATACATGCATTCGACTACGTGGAGCCCCACGATTCGAGTCGTGTGTTACGTCAGTACGGCTACCGGTAGACGATCCCGGATTCGATTCTCACCCCCGAGTTAGCTTCTCGACCGGCAGATGGTCCGCAGTACGTAGTTAGGCACTCCAGGTTTGACTACAGCCTGTTTGGGCATTTGCTGGCCCCGATGTACTTCAGCGGGCCTAGTGTGCCCGGATCGCCTCGATAACGCGTCTCCGGAGTACATGACGTGGTACCTCGACCGTACACACCCCCAGATCGTACCCATCCGTGCACCTGATATGCCACATCCACCTATGGTTTGTAACTTTCCATATTACTATGTTTTTTATTTTATCTTCCATTTACAAATGTGCTTATAATAGTCATTATGTCTTTTTCTGTAGGCTACGGAGCAACCCCTTGTATGGGTCAGGTGGTAGGGCCTAGTTCATTGAGCGGGCGGGAGAGTACTATGATATCGCTGAGGGCATGTGCGGGTTGTGGTCTCAGTATGCTCCATAGCCGCTCGTTTTCCATTTCACTATTGTTTTGTACTTTCGTTTGGATATTAATCGTATCTTGTACTTATGCTGGGATTGTATTTTCACACTTATGACATTATCGTTCCAGTTATTAGTTATGTTGCATTATGATCGCTGGATTTATGTATCCGACATTCATGGTTTCCCAAACTTGGTGTAGTGGTTGTGTACGTCAAATCATTTTGCCCAACATGTTGCATTTGTAGGAAGTTATTTATTCAAACAGCGAAACGTCCATAGTTTGCTTAAATTATTATTCAGTACATAATTCAAATGCGTACACATAAACATATAGTTCGCATAAATTATTATTCAGTACATAATTCATATCCGTACACATAAACATATAGTTCGCATAAATTATTATTCAGTACATAATTGAAATGCGTACACATAAACATATAGTGCGCATAAATTATTATTCATTACATAATTGAAATGCGTACACATAAACATATAACTTAGCCGTCCCTCAATCAAAAACATCGAATACATCACCAACTCCCACGCTAGGGGAGTTGGGATTATGCCCCCAACGATCGCAGAACAACTGCAGGTCATGCCGGTACATGTCAAGCCACAATGCTATGCGAGTCTCCCCCTCGACCCCTTCCCACACCGGATGGAATGATGGCATTCGCCTCATCCCGTCCACCTCAGCCAACTGGATCTGTAACCAATGGTTGCCCGTGCATGCCAGCTCCACAACGTACGTACCTTGTGGAACTACCGTACGTACCTTCATCCTTGAGTCCTCTAGGGACTTTCGTATCTCCAGTACTTGACCCGCCATAAGGCGATCGTATGCACGGAATAGCCAGTCAGCCTTGCTAATCGAGGTGTGCAGCCAAGCCTTGAAGGATGAGTGCACCGATTCCACCCTGTTTTTGCTTGTGTTGCCAAGATGGAACACCTTGTTCGTGTAGCAACGCGCCCAATTCTGCTTGCAAGGGAGCCACTCCAAAGTAAGATACTGTATTAGCTCTTCGCTCCAGCCACCTTCTTGTAAATCACTCCATTTTTTGAAAAACATTTGGGTGGTTCTTGCATTCAGCACTTGTCCCCGTCGACCCCGGACGAATTTCTCAACTACATCTTTGTCGTACAACCCCGTAACTCTACCTTCGATGTTCCGCTTCATGTTCCACACACAAAGCAAATGAACGTACAACTTGTGAAGGATGTTGTAGTCGTACGCGAACTCTCTGAAGTCGTTGTGGACTGCGATGGGCCCCTGCCACCATGGGAGCAATATAGGTACAAACGCTTTTCTTCTTCACGCGGGTTCTTCTTATGTGAGCCACGCGTCAATTGAAACCCTAAGCCTAGGGCAATGTCCTTAGCCGCAGCACATCTGTCATCGACTGTGTCGTAAAACACCCCGTTCACAAAATAAACACCATAATTCAACGGCTCCTCAACATCATCGTCGTCACTATAATTCTCATGAACATTATTATCCACAACGTATCAGTCCGTGTAATATGTTCGCATTTATCACTGACGACATAATGAACACTAAACCCTACCACGTAATTAAAAACCATGCATTTAGTACAACAACAAAAACTAACCGAGTTACTCATGAATGCACTTCAGTCTTCCGTGTAATAATAGTACCGATCCTCAACTGCATAGATTATTAAAAGTAATGTCAGTAATCAATATTTACAAATATACGGGTTTTACAACTCATACTAATATTGTAGTTCCGTAATTCGGAATCTAAAAAAATTAAAAAATTATAAATTGATTTAAATTTACACTAGAAATAAAATGTAACTAAAATTAGATTTAAAATAAAATATATATAATAAAAATTAGATTTAAACCTAAAATATAGATAATTAAAATTAGATTGAAATTAAAAAATATTTAAACTAAATTAGATTTAAATAAAAAATTTAAATTAAATTAGATTTAAATTAAAAATAAATATAATTAACACTAGATTTAAATTAAAACAAATAATTTAAATTAACAAACATATATAACGAAAATTAGATTTAAATTACAAAAATATAAAAATATATATTTAAATTCAAATATATATAATTCAAATTTGGATTGAAATTAACAAACATATAAACTAAATTAGATTTAAATAAAAAAATTAAATTAAACTAGATTTAAATTAAAAATAATAATTTAAAATAGATTTAAATTAAAAAATATTATTTAAATTAAAAAAATATAGTTAAAATTATATGTAAATAAAATTATTCTAATATTAATTTTCTGTTATTTTCAAAAATTAAAAAAAATTAAAAAAAAAATGTAGGGCCGGTCGGCGTTGGGTGCCCACCGCCATGAAGACCTGTCAGCGCGGGTGCCGACTGCAGTGAAGGCCTGTCGGCGGTGGATGCTGACGGCGGCGAGCGGCGGTCGGCGGTCGACACCGACTGCCCTTAATTTTTTTTTCATGATTGTATAATTAAATACAAATAACTAAATTAACCAATATTTTCATTAAAAACTAAGTTTATGAATATTTTTGTATTCATGTATGAAAAGTATTTACAATCTAAAGATACCGTTTAGAAATTTAGGGTATAGGGTTTAGGAATTAGAGTATATGATTTAGGGTATAGGGTATATGGTTTTGGGTTTTGGGTTTTGGGTTTTGGGTTTTGGCTAAAGGGTATAGTGTTTAGCCTTTAGGATTTAAGCTTTAGGGTATACGGTTTATGTTTTACGGTTTACAGTCTAGGGTTTAGGATTTAGGGTATAGGGTTTAGGGTATAAGGTTTAGGCTATAGGGTATAGGGTTTAGGGTATAGGCTATAGACTATAGGGGTTAGGGGTTAGGGTTTAGGGTTTAGGGTTTAGGGTATAGGGTGTAGGGTTTAGGGTTTAGGGTTTAGGGTATAGAGTTTAGGGTATAGGCTATAGAGTATAGGGGTTAGGGTTTAGGGTTTAGGGTTAGAGTTTCTGGTTTAGGGTTTAGAGTTTAGGATTTATGGTTTAGCGTTTAGGCTTTAGGATTTATGGTCTAGGGTTTAGGCTTTAACCTTTAGGATTTATGGTTTACGGTTTAGGCTTTAACCTTTAGGATTTATGGTTTAGGGTTTAGGGTTTAGGGTTTAGCGTTTATGGTTTAGGGTTTAGGGTTTATGCTTTAAAGTTTACAGTTTAGACTTTAGGCTTTCGGGTTTGGGGTTTGGAATTTACGATTGAGGATTTAGTAGTTGCGATTTGGGGTTTAGGGATTAGGGTACAGGGTTTAGAGAGAGGTTAGGGTATAGGGGTAGGTTTTATGGTTTAGAATTTAGAGTTCATGATTTTACGGTTACGGTTTAGCAGTTACCGGTCTAGTAATTGTTTGTAATTCATTTTAGGAAATTAGGGTTTAGTCATGGTAATTATGAGATCTTTTAAAATATTAGGTAATGAATTTTAGAATATTAATAAGAGAAATTATATTTATAAATATTATCGTCTATTAATTGATAATATATATATTTACTAAATATTTTATTTCAACTATGAATTTCGTAAATATATTTAATTATCATATCTATAAATATCAATTGTAATTGTTCTGTATATCTACTAATTCATCTTAATTATTTTACTTACTGCGACTAATTATTAATTTTAAGACGTTAATAAATTAAATAATTAGTTACGCAATAATTAATTACGATATAAGTGTAATTAATAGTTACTAAAATTATTAACACTAATCAAAATTAAAAAATTATAACTATAATTTAAATTGGAATTAAATTAAAAAATAATAATTTTGGTCGGCATGCCGACCTAGTGTTTACCTCGGGTCCGGCGGCGGCGGCGGGGTCCGGCGGTGGGGTCGGTCCGGCGGCGGCGGAGACAGATTCGAGAGGTTCTTAAAGGTTCGTTTGGAATGAAGTATAGTTGTTCTTCGAAATTCCGCGTTTTATAAAGAATTTGATTTTACTATTTAAGGGGTGATTACGTTATTTTATTATCGAACTCAAATAATTGGACGATATTAAGGCGCCACAGTAAAAAGCAAGGTGTTTAACAATCCCCATAAAATATGATAAGAGTCTCCAATTTTTATGTCATGTGAGGATGCTGTGTTTGACATGACAGAAGAAGGGGACAAAAAAATATTTAATCTCGTTTAAGGAATTAAATCTATAATACCATGGAATTGAAGAGAGAATATGATTTCTAGTATTTTTTATACACATTAATATTTATACAATAGTAGAGTAGTTAGTTGGAGTTAATATTTAGGATCATGTACAACAGAAAAACTTATATTGAGGGAGCAACTATTTGAGAATAAGACTGAGTCGATTAAAGACAAATAATAGAAACATTTTCAATAGAGTATGCACACGTCTCATTCCTCTTTCTTCATTCATTGTCAAAACCATGGTTTAGGAAGTCGCGTCGAGGCGGCCGCCTAAGCGGAAAAGGCGGTGAGGCGGGCGAAAAACGCCGCGATTAGTGCGAGGCGAAGTGTAGAAGGCGTTTATGGGCTGAGGCGACGTCGAATCGATGCGGAATCGGCGAGGCGACGCGGAAGGCGCGCCTAATCGGGGATGAAGGGGAAAAGGCGGATTTTAAAAAAATAAACCTAACCTAAAACGCAGATCGTGCTTTCCCACCCTCATCTTCCTTCCAACTCCGCCGCTCTGTGCGTCGATTCCGGCAGTCATCTTCCTCTGTGTTCATCGTTGCAAATCGTGGTGGCCGGCGGTCCTCTTCCTCCGTGTACATCGCTGGAAATCGCCGGCAGTCCTCTTCCTATGTGTACGTCACTGGAAATCGAGCTCTCTTCCTCTGCTCTCTTCCTCTGTGTACGTCGTCACTGGAAATCAAGCTCTGCTCCCAACCATATCGTGCTCTGTCCCAACCATATCGTGCTCTGCTCTCTTCCTCTGTGTACATCATCGCTGGAAATCGAGGTGATTGCTTCTGCTCCCACCCATTATGTACTGAACTTATAGCTTCAATTATGTACTGAACTTTTCAATTCATTTTGAGTTTTTGTATAGTAAAGCGACCATGTACAGAACTGAACTGTGAGTAAACCAATAACAAAACTGTGTTTGTGTACATCTTCCTCTGTATATTGCAGCAAAAAATTATTGTGTACATCTTCCTCTGTGTTTGTTTGTGTACATCTTCCTCTGTGTTTTGCTTGCAGCTTGTGAAGCACATGAGACGCTACCTCAAAGTCCTGAATTTCCTGCTGATGTGTTTACTTCTTGCTTGACTACCCCCATTAAGTAGGAAGTCAGTGAATTAGTTTAATAGTGTGCCTCAAAACTGGTTGTTTAGATAGTTGAAGTAGACATGTCCTTGCTTGTGTTTGAGATTCTTGTCGTGGATACTTACAGCTTATTAAATGCTCATCTTAGATTAAACCAGTTCATGAAGTTACCACTTGGAAGATTATTCATATTATCCCGGAGAATTAATGTGCCTGTTACAACTTGCAATTCTATATTTACTGGGAATTTGGTGATTGGTTATGCAGGATTGCCATGGCAGATTCATCAGGAGTAGACGGTACGCAAGTTGATAGTAGTAGTACTAGTGGCCTGAAAAGAAGGTAGGGTGATATTGGGTGGAAATACGGAAAAATCCCTGATCCGAGTAACAAAGACAAAGTCAAGTGCAACTTTTTTCAACATGTTAGCAGTGGAGGTGTAAACCGTTTCAAGCAACACATAGCTGGTATTGGATCTTCAGTGGCTAAATGCACAAAATGCCCCAAAGAAGCTCGTGATGAATGCTTGGAATACTTCTCCGGTTTTCATAAAAAAGAAGAAAGAGAAGCATGAACATGAACAAGTTCTGAGAGAGGATGTTAATGTTTCTTCTGATGCACAACATGAAGAGGAGATGAGTTATTTTGATAGTTTGAGACCGACTAGCTTTGGTCCTATGGATAAGTGGACACATTATATAAATCCTACTATGACTTCTCCAATAGCAACACTCCATCAACAGAAGATAAACCAAGCACTTTGGAAAGAGAGAACACTTCAAGTCCATCAATACATTGCAAAATGGGTGTATACACATAGTTAGTTTCTAACTATACCGCTCATTTATTCCTTACAAACACAAGTTCATTTTTTCTAATTAAGTATGTGAACTTTTATTACAGCTATTCCATTCAATGCCATTGACAATGACGAATTAAGGCAAATGTGTGAGGCCATTGGTCAATTCAGTCCTGGATTGAAGCCTCCTTCTCCGTACGACCTACGAGAGACTTTGTTGAGAGAAGAATATGCAAGAACGAAGGGTTTGTTAGCTGCGGTTGCTCGCTTATGACTGATGCTTGGACGGATATGAAGAGGCGGAGTGTTGGCTATGAGGTTCCAAGTAGCAATCGTTCGAGTGTTGATAGAAGAAGAGATCTAGGATTAAGACGGAATCGTGGGCACCACTTTCCGAAACGAGTATTTCCACCCTTACAAGCCTAGGTATCAGGAAATCCCTTCCGAGGATAAGACCGTCTCACTCAATTTCTTAGGCTTCAGATACTTGATTCACTCCCAGAATTCGTAGGCCAGGATAGATGTTAGTTTATGTGTCTTTTCTGCACACTCATTGCCTCCTTTATATAGGCAAGGGGTCAAGGACGAATAGGTGTGAGTATAGCACCAAAAGGTGTCACTATCCCCATGGATAGACTTGTAGGCGACGGCCAATAAGTTCTCTACGGGTTTAGGAGGGAAAACAATTCAGACTGAGTTTGAATCACACGAAAGGGTGTGTGCCCATTCGTCCTAGGTGGGAGTGTTGCCACTCCTGCTACCTAGCTCCCCACCTTCACTCCAGCTCAACTGAGTATCTCAGCTAGTGACACTATCATCCAGCTCAAGGTTGAGCTGGACGAGCTTCAATGTCAGTCCCTAGCTATGTCGAGCTCACCGAAGAGCTGATGCTAGCTAGTTAAGCTAGCTCCTGAGCTAAGTGAGGTTTCCCGTCAGCTCACATATTCATCCTATCTTTGGCATCACACCAAGGTCAAGTCCATGGTGTATATTTCCAACATTCTCCCCCATTTTAGTGAAGTCTGTGATTTCGCTAAAATTACAACAAATATCCAATCCGAAAACACTTGCATCAATGAAAATGTCACGAAGATTGAATTTTCATCTAGTACATTACACATTCCAAAATACTCGAATATAGGGGTGTCTCTATGGATTGAACCTGTCTACTCATTTGAGTATCTGAAGATAATATACACAAGAGTTTCTCCTATCTATTTCCAAGATATCCCGACACTATTAACCGCCATGTGTCCCAATCCTCTCACGAGCGCACACGAAACCAAGTCCAAGTTCCTTGAAGTGGCTACACTTCATGCTTGCATAGGTCAACTCCTTACTCGTGTACCTGCGTATACACTTTGTCAAGGAATCAATTAAGAAGTTAAACTTCAACCTCTATCACTCACAGGTTCCGGAGCACATACCTTCGGGATGGTGCAAACCTTGTGCTCCAGTTTTCCATTCGTAGGCTTTCCGCATTGAATTCTACCTCTAACGTTGTATTAGAGGGCAATTGGGTGTTCTACGTTTGGAGAACTATACAGACTTTAGTCCCACCCCTCCTGCCGATTTGGCAACCAAATCTCTCGCTAATCCCTTTGTCAAGTGATCAGCCAGATTTTGCTCAGACCGAACATATTGCACTGTGATTGTCCCGTGAGTGATCAGTTCACGAACAACACTATGCCTCACCCCTAAATGACGAGACTTGCCATTATAGACTTGACTATATGCCCTAGCCATAGTAGCATTACTATCACATAATATAGAAATCGGTGAGATAGGTTTCGGCCATAGTTGAATCTCATAGACTAGGTCCCTTAGCCATTCTGCCTCCTTGCCAGCAGCCGCTAATGCTATGAATTCAGATTCCATAGTGGATGTTGAGATGCAAGTTTGCTTCTTAGAAGCCCACGAAATTGCACCTCCTCCAAGTAGGAATACCCATCCAGTAGTGGAGGTGTGATCCTCCATATTGGATATCCAACTTGCATCCGAGTACCCTTCAATAACCAATGGGCACCCCTTATACGTTAATCTGTAATCCATGGTTCCTTTAAGGTAACCAAGTACTCGTCTGATTGCTTGCCAATGATGAGTACTAGGATTACTCGTATATCTACTCAACTTGCCTACCGCATAAGTGATATCAGGCCTTGTGCTTGTCATGGCATACATCAAGCAGCCAAGCACTTGTGAGTACTCGAGTTGAGACACTGCCATTCTTGTGTTGGGCATCAATTTCACACTAGGGTCAAATGGAGTCCTCAATTCTCAATGTAATGACATTGACTCAACGAAATTTCCTTTCCATTTCGTTTGATCCTAATCCCAAGGATCACATCTACCTCCCCCATGTCTTTCATGGAGAACTTTGATGACAAGAATTCCTTGGTACTATCAACCTGTTCTTGATCAGTTCCAAAGATGAGCATGTCATCTACATACAAACATGATCACTCCCTTGCCGAGTTCATCAAATTTTGTATACACACACATTGTCTGCCTGGTTTAAACGAAAACCATGTGACAAGACAACATCATCAAACTTCGATGCCACTTTGTTTAGGTGCTTGCTTCGATCCATACAAGGACTTGATTAGTATGCACACCTTATGCTCATTTCCGGGCATAACAAAACCTTCCGGTTGTTCCATGTATACCTCCTCATCGAGATCTCCATTCAAGAATGCGTCTTGACATCCATTTGATGGATCACTAGATCATGGATCGATGCTAGTGCTATTAGTAATCTAATAGTCGAGATCCGAGCCACAGGAGCATAGGTATCGAAGTAATCAACACCATGTTGTTGTGTAAAGCCCTGAATCACCAACCGAGCTTTAAACTTATCGATAGAACCATCGACTTTCATCTTCCTTTTGAAGATCCACTTGCTTCCAACCGGTTTACATCCCACAGGGAGATCTGTTAATAGCCAAGTGTTATTTCCCAAGATGGAATCCTTTTCCTCATCTACTGCCTCCTTCCAAAAGGCAGCGTCTTGCGATCGCATAGCCTCTTCATATGTACTAGGGTCATCGTCAACATTGTGGCAGTACAAGTGTTGCGATCCTAGTTCCATCCTGGATCCCTCAACCAGATATACGTTGAAGTTGGTATTCAACGAACTCTTCAAGGCCAGCCTTTGGCTCCTACGAGGCAAAGCCTACTCGTTCGTAGGGACAGACAGAATTTCATTTGATGACGGCATCAAATCCTTGGGTCTTAGGATCGATGAAAAACGATTTTCATCGAAGATGGCATCCCTAGACTCAATCACAGAATGCACAGCGTGTGCATCATTAGATTCTATAACATAGAACCTATATGCCTTTGAATTTTCAGCATACCCCACAAAGATGCAATCAATGCCTCTTTCTCCTAAAGTCTTCCGTTTAGGATCAGTGAGCTTCACTACAGCCCTACAACCCCAAACTCGAAGGTAACTCAAGTTTGGTTTCCGCTTATACCATAATTCGTATGGGGTAATTCTGTTCCGTTTGTTAGGAACCCGGTTTAGTAGATAACAAGCCGTAAGCATGGCTTCACCCCAAAACCCATTACTCAAACCAGAGTATGACAGCACCGAATTTACCATCTCTTTCAATGTTCGATTCTTCCTCTCAGCCACACCATTCTGCTGAGGTGAGTATGGAGCAGTGGTTTCATCAATGATCCCAACATTTTGAAAGTATGTTGGATCATAGAACTCCCCTTCTCGATCAGTACGAAAGACTTTGATCGAGATACCTTGTTGCAATTCAACTTCGGTTTTGAATACACGAAATTTCTCAAGGGCTTCATCCTTTGAGTTCAACAAGTAAGTATAGCAATACCGAGAGTAGTCATCAATGAAGTTGATGACATACTTCTTTCCTCCGATAGTTGGAGTGCTATGCAAGTCACACAAATCGCTGTATATCAAATCAAGCATCACTGATTTCCGTTGGATACTAGTGAAAGGCTGACGAGTAATCTTAGTGAGCATACACGTTTTACATCGTTCAGCATAGACATCAAAAGAGGGCAGAATCCCTTCTTTCGACATTTCAGTTAGACGTTTATAGTTAACGTGTCCTAACCACGCATGCCATAAGGAGAAGTCAGAGTTACCAACTAAGAAAGTATGATCATTAATAATAGTATTATTAACATTCAGCATAAACATGCCATTGTTATAGTGGCTGAAGCCTACAAACACACCACCTTTATATAATACATATCTATCACATTCGTACACTTATTTGTAGCCATATCTATTAAGCATACTGCCCGGCACTAAGTTCTTCCTAATCTTAGGGACATGAAATACATCTCTAAGCTCTAGGCTTTTTCCAGAACTAAGTTCCAACACCACCAATCCACGTCCAACAATGGGGGCCGTTGACTAGTTGCCCATGTGAAGTATAGCATCATCATCTGATGTCTTGTATGTTTTGAACCAGCGACGATCCTTGCATACATGTCTGTTGGCACCCGAGTCAATCCACCATGCCACTTCATCATCCTGTACATAGAATGCTTTCGATATTAGTGAAACAGAATTCACAGCAATATCTAAATCAAGATCTAAGAACCGACCTTTCGAAGTGGATGTCCCTTGATCTTGCGATCCAGACTTGTGACGCTGTTTTTCGTGATTCAGACACTTGTTCGTGGGACAGTCACGTTTGAAGTGCCCCGCTTTCCCACATATCCAACAAGAAACTTTTGTTTTCTTGTTCGAGTCTCCTTTGGTGTTTCTCCAAGGGCGTTTCCTGCCCTTCCGTCGAGCAGACGGCTCCTCTTCTTCTGCTATATGAACAGACGAAGATTCCTTCGGTTTCCCACTTTCTTGCATCCGTAGAGCTTCCTCTATCCGCAAGTGGCTTCCAAGTTGGATCAGGGACAGTTCCTCCTTCCCATGCTTAAGCGTGTGCTTAAAGTCCTTCCATGAATAAGGAAGCTTGTCGATGATGCACGACACCGAGATGGCCTCATCCATCTTCATATCATGTTGGGCAAACTGTCCCAAAATCCGGAGCATCTCATTGTATTGCTCCATAGCCGGTCTGGTCTCGACCATCTTGTAATTCAGAAAATTACTAACCAGAACTTCGTAAGCATCCTCAGCCAAATATTTGGACTCCAGCGCATCCCACAACTCGTGGGCTGATTCATAGTTTTGATAGATATCAAACAATGAATCCGCCATGCCATTCAGTATATGGCCACCACATATGTAGTCGTCGTTGTCCCACTTTTGCTTTGCTTCCGTACTCGTTCCTCCTTCTTCTTGTCGTCCGTCTCCGTCTCCTCCTCAAGGTCTGGAGGATAAGGTGTAGAGAGAACGTACACAACCTTCAAGGTAGTCAGAAGGAAGTGCATCTACTTCTGCCACCGACGGAAATCTACTCCCTCAAATTTCTCGAGCTTGCCGAATGATGATGTCATTTCCTTGATTGCAGCGACCTTGGACATGGCAAAATACTCTTTTCGATTGTTGGCTATGAGGTTCCAAGTAGCAATCGTTCGAGTGTTGATAGAAGAAGAGATCTAGGATTAAGACGGAATCGTGGGCACCACTTTCCGAAAAGAGTATTTCCACCCTTACAAGCCTAGGGTATCAGGAAATCCCTTCCGAGGATAAGACCGTCTCACTCAAGTTCTTAGGCTTCAGATACTTGATTCACTCTCAGAATTCGTAGGCCAGGATAGATGTTAGTTTCTGTGTGTTTTCTGCACACTCATTGCCTCCTTTATATAGGCAAGGGGTCAAGGACGAATAGGTGTGAGTATCTAGCACCAAAAGGTGTCACTATCCCCAAGGATAGACTTGTAGGCAGCAGCCAATAAGTTCTCTACGGGTTTAGGATGGAAAACAATTCAGACTGAGTTTGAATCACACGAAAGGGTGTGTGCCCATTCGTCCTAGGTGGGAGTGTTGCCACTCCTGCTACCTAGCTCCCCACCTTCACTCCAGCTCAGCTGAGTATCTCAGCTAGTGACACTATCATCCATCTCAAGGTTGACTTGGACGAGCTTCAGTGTCAGTCCCTAGCTATGTCGAGCTCACCGAAGAGCTGATGCTAGCTAGTTAAGCTAGCTCCTGAGCTAAGTGAGGTTTCCCGTCAGCTCACATATTCATCCTATCTTTGGCATCACACCAAAGTCAAGTCCATGGTGTATATTTCCAACACGGAGTATAATGAACATAGTCACACACTGTGCTAAGGGGACTAGCTTCATAAAGTCTACAGACACTTCAAATATTTTTCACACAGGTGAGTTTATTTTTGAGCTAGTTGACAATGCCATTGAGGAAGTTGGAGATGAGCATGTCATTCAAGTTGTGACAGACAATTCTTCCAACAACATGGCAGCAAAGAATCTCTTGGAGAAGAAGAGGCCACGTATATTTTGGAGTTCTTGTGCAACTCACACCATCAATTTAATGCTCCAAGGAATTGGCAACATTCCAAAGTCCAAGAAAGTTATTGATGAGGCTAAGGCTTTCACCATCTTCATATATGGTCATCATCGAACTTTAGAGTTGATGAGGTCCTTCACTAAGAGAAGAGAGATCATTCGACCAGGTGTAACACGATTTGCTTCTCAGTTTCTTACTTTACAAAGCTTGATGGAAAAGAAAGATGAATTGAGGAAGATGGTAGTGGATTCAAAGTGGACTTCTATTAACAAGACAAGTACAAAGAAAGGCCAAGATGCTTATGCCACAATTCTTAGGATGGGGTTTTGGAATGGTGTGGAGAGTTTCTTGAAAGTGTTTGAGCCGTTGGTGAAACTACTTCGGTTGGTCGATGGAGATGTGAAACCTTTGATGGGTTTTGTGTATGGCGAACTTCTAAAGGCAAAGAGAGAGCTAAAGGAGGCGTTAATTAGTGAGGAACTTCGCTGCAAAGAAGTCATTGCTATTGTGGACAAGAAGATGAAAGGTAGACTTGATACTACCTTACATTTAACAAAGATATCTCTTGAATCCTCACTATAGCTATGCCAACCCATCAATATTCGATAATACCGATGTTACCACATCACTGATCACCAGTGTTGAGAAATTCTACTATGGTTGTGATGAGGATATACACGATCAGGCGGTGAAAGTTGAGTTCACCATATTTCAAAAGAAAGAAGGACACTTTGGAAAGAAGTTAGCAAAATTTTGTCAGAATTTTGATTACAATCCTGGTTAGTACTTCTTCCCTCATTTCCTTATCATTTATGATTTAGTCTTATGAGCTAATTTAGATTTAGTTGTCTTCTTAGTTGCTTGGTGGAGAATGTATGGAGGTGAGACACCACATTTGCAGAGGATGGCTATAAGGATAATGTCATTAACCTCAAGTTCTTCCGCTTGTGAGAGAAATTGGAGCACTTTTGAGTCGGTTAGTCTTCAAATCTCTATCTAATGTCATTGCTATTGTGGAGAAGTGGATATTAGATGCAAGGTCATAGTTAATTATTTTTGTAGATTCATACTAAGACAAGGAATAGACTTACAACAAATCGCCCCAATCAACTAGTATACATTCAATTCAACTCCCGATTGATGTCCAAACAAAGGAAGCTAAAGGATAAGAAGAATATTGATGTTCTCATGAACTTTGATTCAGTTGAAGCTCAAGGATTCATATATGAGGGAGGAGACATGCACACATTGCATGTGCTTAGGGATGAAGACGATGGAGGACACGACGGCATCCCATGGAGTGTTATTGATGATGCAATTGGAGCTAGTGAGAGTCGTGAACCGCGTAGGAGTGCAAGACTAGTGAGAGAGCTTCATGATGAAGAGTTTGATTCCGAAGAAGAAGAAAATAACGAGGAAATAGAGCCGATCACTTTCGAGGATGATGAAGAATATTGACGACTTACCAAGCTATGAGCTTGATATCGCCTTTATGGCTTATCTTATGCCTTTATGGTTTATCTTATGTGTGCATTCTTCTATGTTAGAACTTGAACATTAGTTATCTGTGAACTTTGTCAGGTTGTGTTTGAACTTTGCACTTAAATCTATTACATTTTTTCAAAACACCTAATCACGATTAGGCAATGCCTGATCGGCCAAGGCGTAAGGCAGGACCTCACCGCCTTACTACCGCCTTATGCCTTCCACAACCTTGGTCAAAACTAATAAGTGATGGAAATAAGGTTCACAATAATTCTTTCAGATCAATAGTTCGTTAAAGAAATTTTAAAATTGCATTTATTTATTTTTTTGTAATTATGACTTTATTAATTAAGAAACATAATTTTTATAATTACATCATAAAATAAAATAAATTAAATAAATTACTAATACACATATGGTTATTCATGATTTTTTGATTGAGAAAAAAGGTGAAAGAAGAAAACCGAAACAAAAATAAATATTTTATTAACATTTAACATCTCAAATTAAGTTAATAACAAAATCGAGACCCCATCGCACGGAGAGCAATTCTCCATTATTATCCTTCTTTATGCTCGTCATTTTCATTTAATTTTACATATTTTTATTGATTTCTCTAAGTAGTATATAACTTTCTCACCATAACACAATAGTAAAAAATTAAAAGAACACAATTGTAGGTGGTTTCAACTTGCATTTAATGATTTATTTAATGTTAATTTATGTTCATTTTTTGGTTAACCGTTAAACAATAATCGTATATCAACATAATATATGAAAATTGAGTCTATATAGAGAACATGTCGTTTTTGTTGTAATGATAATAAACAATAGACTTTGATATGAAAGATGAATTTAATATTTCATTGTTTATTTTCGTAATGAAATATGAGTTTATAGCTCATTGGGTATTTGGTTGCATAGAACAAATGGATTAAAATTAAAGCAACACTTGAAATGGTTATTTGGTTATTTGAAATGAATTGAAATCAAAGTAACATTTGAAATGTATTGAAATTAAAACAACACTTAAAATGGATTGAAATGAAGCAACACAACATAGGAAACCATAAACGATAAGCGTTGACAAACATAGTCTACACATTCTGGCGATGATTTCCACCTTGAGTTGTTGGGCGTCTGGTTGTCCTCAGAGTTGTTGGGCAAATCCTTCGGTTATGGCCCAAGGTGTGGCTACGGGGCACACCATATGTGTTGTCGGGATAGTCGGACATTGGTCTCGCCTATTGCCATCTTGGTTGCAAGCAGTACAATGTGGCTATATGTTTTTAGTCCAATCCATTTCGTTGTGGATTATGGTGTGCCTTGGTCTCCCTTGGACACGGAGAAGATTTTGATTTGGGATGATCTCAGGTCCGACATGTTGTGCCCAGTCCTCCCGACCATCGATGGGACGGAAACTAACAACATATATCTAAGCAATTGTGGACAGCCTGAACATGGGATGCACGAAGTGGTACGAGTTGAGGTTGGATGCGTTGCACACTACATAAGTATGGCTACACGGAATCTTGGAGTGCTGGAAGATGTCACAAGAACATGAACCAGTCATGTTTGTGTGATCATGTATGTGTGGTTTCCAAATCGATTTCTGTTAGTACATGCACTAACCATATCATACTCGCTCGCTGTGTGATCGAAAACCCACACCGTATGAGTATGTCCGTTGACACCACACTCATGCATGGTTGTATGACAGCTCTCAGTCCAATATTCATTAGCACGAACGTTTGCCTCGTATTTCTTGCATCGTTCAACAAAAAATCTAGTAAGCCTACCAAACACAGCACAAACTACTATAAGAACTCCAACATAAGAACCAGCAACTCACGTGAGAACCCTAAACCGCATACCTATAAAACGTTGAGCTGGCCAAATCACATATGGGCACTGACCTAATCCCATAAACGCTCTTTTAATACTCTCAGCCATGTTCGCTATCATTAGGTTTTATGGTTTAGGCATTAGTTTCTTTGTTCAAAAATCAAAGAACAGTAATATATCTTCTTTGTGGCATTCGTACATGACTTGGTGATAGGGCTAGAATTTGTAGCAGTTATCTACCCTTTTTATACATGCATTTGAGTGGTTATTAGCATGTTCGCACTTTATTTCTCTACGATTTCGTGTTTTGGCGTCATGTGTATAGATCTGTTCATTCGGACCGTTTTGGTCCATTTGATGTTTTCTTTGTAGTATGTGCCACCTACATGTACTATAGAGATAGGTGATCTGACCATGAAGTCAAGGGCGTGGTGTCGAGAGCGATTGGAGTTCGAAGGGGAAGTCGAGAATGAAATTAGCACAGCAGAGGGACTGCACGTCGTGCAGTCCATCAAAATGCTCCAGAGCTCGGCCCTAAACCAAAGGCACAACGTGCACCACTGCACGCCGTTCCTCCCTTTTAGCGTCGCATGATTATGAAGATTGAAAGCTGCACGACGTGCACCACTGCACGCCGTTCCTCCCTTTTGGCGTCGCAGGATTGTGAATAATGGAGGCTGCACGGCGTGCACTACTGCACGTCGTTCCCCTGTTTGTGGTACGCGGAACGGACACATTAGGAAGGTGCACAGCGTGCACCCTCCAAATCCGGCTGCTACTATAAAAGGGGAAGTTTGAGGAAAGAGAAACCATTCTTCCCCAAACTCGATTTTCACGAATTTTCCCGACCTTCTCCTGCAAAAACCAGCACAAAACCTCCATTAGAAGTCAAATTGAAGATCCAAAAGAGTCCCCCTTGAAGGATTGAAGATAGAAGGCTACAAGCATCGATTGGAAGAAGAACAAGCCGATATTTCTTTGTAAGAAGATGGTTAGATTTTCTTTTGAATTGCTTTCTTCTAGAATGATGAGTAGCTAAATCCTTTGGGATTCTTGGTTGAGATGTAGGAATTAAGCTATGAAACCTGTCTTGGATGTTTAAGAACAACGTTTGTGAATGTTTGAATTGGAATGAAAGTTTGTCTTGATTGTTTGGATGTTCAACCTAATTCTTGTTATGGCTAGAATTAGGTCAAATTCCTGAAATCCTTTGCTTGTGAAAGACTTAGGAATTCTTTAGATTGACAATCGAGGATAGAATTAGGTTATTGGTGGGGTAAACCGATAACCTAATTCTACCTTTTGTGTTTCTTCCGGTTTTAAGTGAAAGCCATCTTGTAATTGGCGGGCGCTCTGGTTTGCACCCAATGGACCAAGTTGGGTGTAGTTATCAGTAGTTTAGGCATTGATGGACCAAGTTAACGCTATTTCCAATTACTCGTGGGTTCTTTTAATTCTGGTAAAACACCCTTTCACTTTGTAGAACTTCTTGGAGTTCATTACTAGTTAGCCTGATTAAGGGGATTTCTACCTTAGTTGGGAAGCTAGTTGTGGAAATCCGCGTGCATGATTGTGCCCCGGATTCATACAAGTGTGAGGACGATTCTTTTTATTCAATTCAGGTCCACATTCGTCCATTTTGAATGCATTCTACCGGTTGAGCTTAATGACTCGTCTCTTCCAAGAACTCGCTTTCTCGTTTGAATCAACTTAAAGTCTTTTAGTTTAATTTACTATTTAGAATATTTAGAATAAAAAACCAAATCTTTTAGCCTAAACCGTGTTGACGAATTCGAGTAGAGGCATAACAAGAGGGACCTTCGGACACAAACGACACTTGTGTTGTCGTAATAACTTCACAGTTATTCGGGCGATCACTTGGCTTAACTCAAAGTAAGGTGACTTTGAGTTCGTTACTTAAGGAACAACTGTCGTTACGTAAGCCTTATATAAAGGTCTTTACTCTTACATAACATGCTTAATTTTTCCTGTTACGTAATGAATAACTGTCGTTACGTAAGGCTTACGTACGTAATGGTCTTTACTCTGACGTACCATGCTTAATTTTGCATGTTATGTAATGAATGTAACTATCGTTATGTAAGGCTTACGTGACTGTCTTTACTCTTACATAACATGCTTAATTTTTCTTGTTACGTAACGTCATTTACTCTTACGTAACAGGCTTAATTTTGTATATACGTAAGGAATAAATGTAATTACATAAGTCTTACTTAACCGCTTTTACTCTTAAGTAACATGTTTAATTTTGCATGTTACGTAAGGAATAACGACTGTTACGTAAGTCTTACGTAACAACCTTTACTCTTACGTAACAAGTTTAATTTTTCATGTTATGTAAGCATAAATGTCGTAACGTAAGCTTTACGTAACAACAATTATATCTTACGTAACAAACTCAAAGTCACCTTACTTTAGGTTAAGGCAAAATATGTTAGGGAATGCCCTTATTTTTAGGTAGTTTTACTCACCAACACAATATTCAATCACTCGTAAGAGAATCATAATATGTTGTTGCGATATGTTAGATAAACTCACATTACTATTATGATTCGAGCATCTCCATTTCCAACTTTTAGCAATTATTAAAATGAGGCAGATAACGTAACAAAAAGTGAGGTGGATGGTGACACTACATTTATTTAGCAATTATTAGGGATGTTGACATGCTTGCTAATTTAGTACGTCAATTAGCAATGCGAGCAAATTGTTACGCTTTTTTAAAAATGTATTTATAAGTATAAAAATAAATTGAAGATAAATAATATTTAATAATTTTGTATTAGTTAATTTTGATTGTGTTTATTTGTAAAAATTATTAATAGAAATTGCTAATCAATTGATGGGATTAGACTTGGCATTCAAAACCGGTTCATCTGATACCCGCCCACCTCCACCGCGCTTTGACCGATTTTACCCCGTTTGACCGGGTTTTTGACCAGGCTCTGGTAAACCCGCCACCCGAAACCACGGGAACGGATAGGGTAACGGGATTGTGGTATCCGCCCTGAAGACCCGATATATTTATATAAATCACCCATATATGCGTGAGCCATTAATCCCCTTCTCAAATTCCAAGTTCCATTTACTTTCCTCTTCAATTGTTTCATTATAGCTGCCAAATTGTTACCGATTCCAATCTTCAATTCCATATTTTCGATCCCTGAACCCAAATAGCCGATCAAATTGCAACTCGCAAACCTAATTCCAAGAAGTTCATATGCTATCTGGTTGGTAAATGGATTTGCATGTGGATTCAATACTCAATCTCTGTCTGATCTGTCTTTGGGTAAGTAGTTCTGATTTCTGAACTTCTCTGATTCTCTGGATTTCAGATCTCTAAACACACTTATCTAGAGGCGTTTTTTAGTTTTTGTGTTGTTATTGTGACTCATTCAAGTTGCTATTGTGTTTCTGGAATTGCTGCTGCTGCTCATGTTAATGGTTGGAGGAAGTTGCTGCTGTTGCAATTTGTTTAATTCTCTTTCATATTTCAGGTGCAAGACAATGATGTCTTTCTTTGGTTGTTTGGCTTTAAGGGCGATAGATTGAATGTGTTTGATGATTCTGCGTTTTCTAATAGGTTTGATGATGGATTAAATGTGTTGCAAAGTTGATCATCTTGTGGTTTGGGTTTGATGCTTCTATTGTGTTATTTCATTATGTTTTTTTGTTTTTTTTATTATTTAATGTGTGTTGCTCGGTAACCTGTACAATATATACTTCCGGGCGGAAACTGGGGTCCAATATCCGTATCCACCCAGTCCTCCTAATGCCAAATTTAGATGGGAAGGAAGAGATTAAAAATTGTTAATTAATTTTTGGAATGTAAATATTATAAACTCTAAATTGGGTACTGCGATGACAAAATTTCTTTAAGGCGGCTCCTTGACTTAGGAGCCTTGATAGTCGACAAACACCTTAAATATATACACCTTAAAACAAGGGGAAAATAAAACATTAATCATAATGAAGAAGCATGCATCAAGCAAGTACGTAGGAAGGTAGGAAATTATTTGTTGGACTTGAGCCACTCGATAATTCCTTTTTCTGAGTCAGAAAGCTCCTCTTCTTTCTTACCTCTCAGTGATCCTTCCACAAAGTCAAAGTAATCCTTGTAGTTCCTCTTGTAGTAGCTATCCAATCTCTTCACCAAAATTGTACATACATTACAACCAAAATTATTTAATACCACAAAACTAAATTTGAAACAAAAGATCAAAACCAATTGAGGATGGTAATAAGTGAGTAGGAGAACGGGTTTGCTTATCCATCACTCACTTATGTAACAGTGAGTTTTACCCATATTTACTTGCTTGCCTAAGTAAATAAAAATATGACAAATCTTATTTATCCCTAACATGGTTTCACGTTTATCTGTCTATTAGGGTAATCTTTGAATACTGAACTAAATAATAATGGACCATGAAATAGAATAGATTGTTGAAAAATATTTCAATTTCCTTAAACACTTACACCGTAAATGGTTTTAAACAACCAAACTGTTCAAATCATATTGAAGATTCAATTATATACTTTTTTAGTTCAACGATTAAACAACCAATTAACCAACGAGTCTAATTGAGATTAAACAATTACAGTATATTATTAGGTTATTGGGCTTTCATACATATTATGTGCATCAATAACTAAATAACGTTGTTTAAGTGATGAATATCCGTTAGGAGGGAATGGGGTGAATACCATCAAATCTGTTTTTACCGTCGCCTAATATAAATGGGAACCCGATTTATCTGTACCCGTCAATTATCCGCGCTGACCGGATTTTACACGCCCAAACCAGAAAAAAAAATTCATGGTACTAATTTTCGAATGATCATTGCCCAGCCTACCACCAACATTCTACTTAACATAATTAAATTAATTAAGCATACCTCCTTGTCATTTTTGGCCTTGTTGTCCTCTGATTTCTTCAAATATTCTGAATAAATAATTAAATCCAACAGATTTTGTAAGAATTAGTGCACTACTTAATAATCAAATTAACTTTTTTTATCAAACTTAATAATCAAATTATTTGGGGGGGGGGGGGGAGTTAGAAAATTACTGTTGAGAAGGTCAGTTTTGGATTCAGCAGCAGCTGGATAAGCCCCAACAATGGCGGAGAACATGACTCCTCTTCTTCCGACAGCGGCCGCCGATGAAGAGGACGAGGAATCTCTTCTTGCCGGTTGAGCTCTGGGGACGGCGTGAACGTTTGGAGAAGCAAATTTGTTGACAGTGGCAGTAAATGCCATCAAAACGCTTTGGGAAACAAGTGAACTGGTACTCATGATGGCTATTTTGCAGTTTATTGTACGTAGATTTCTGCTGGCTTGATTGTTTAGCTTGCCATCATTACTTGCTTTGGTGGAGCTGTGAATCTACAGAGACAGGTAGAGCTACTGGTTTTCTGGAGGTTTGATTGAGATGATGTATTGTGTAAGCTTATCCTCTTATCATTTCTCATCACTTACTGTCTACCTTTCACTTGTGTCCAAATATATCGACCGTCGCTTTTAAATTAAGGACTGGGCTACTGGCCTTGTTTTTCTAAGGGCCATTTATTTCCAGGTCCAAGATTTCATTTGATAATTAAGTGTGTTCGATTTATTTATTTAATTTTTCGAAATAATGGTACTAATATGTTTTTTCTTACAATATCAAACGAGGAATTCCATTGATAGCACATGACTTGATATTCAAGGATGCTTCTCACACACGGGTAGTAAAAAAAAAGTAATTAATTCTAGTAATTATCATATTTTACATTCTCAATCTTCTAACAACTTGTTATTGTTAAAAACAACAACAACACTGACACTAGACTCAACATCACTAATTTTACCTACCCAACACCTAACCAAAAGCAGACATTAGGAAAACTCCTACAAACAACAAATCACCAAATAAATATTATTATTTATGCAACTCTAATATCACTTACATTTTCAAAAAAACTATCGTTTAGAATGTCATCACACCATTCATGAGCAAAAGTTAAACATCGACATGTCATTCCATATGCATCTATATCTTTTGATATCCTCTGTCTCAAATGATATATAAATCAATTTATCTTAATTCAACCATGGTGATCAAGCAAATTTCTATATATTTTATACACCGTCAAACAACATTCATAAGTATTATGAAATAAGTTCCCTACAACTACTTCTCTAGATATTAAAAATAACAGAACAGTCATAATTGAGAGAGATTAACTTGAGTGGTGGTGGCGACCAATAAGATCTCTTCGACATTTAATTAAAAGAAACATAAAATGAGATGAAATGGGCATGTTAAATTCGTTAAATAAACATATTGACAAAGCGTTTAAATGAGTTGAATGACACGGGTAGAACGAATTTGTTACATTTTAAAAAGTTCAGGACGTATTTGATTTTTCAAAGATATGAGATGGGTTTATAAAAAATTGAAACTTACGGCCGCCTAATGCTAATTAGCCGAATTCTCGGCGATGAAATCATAGAGTTGTCTTTGGCGGTCAAGCCGTTGTACGGCGTCTGCAGAAAGTGCCGGCTTCCGGTGTGAGAGGTAATTTCCGATTCGACATATATCTCATCAGAGCAGGGTTGTGATATTTCTTTTGTTAGGTCCTTCTTTGCTCGACTATTTTTTACGAACTTACATCAAGGTTCACGGTGGAGCTCGCTTCGGAATGGAGGAGATTGATGGCGAATCATCTGTCGATGTTGCTAGCAACAGTACAAGGTTTTCCGAACAATCAACCTTGCGGAAGGCGCTGAAGCAAGAACTGGGTGAAAGTTCTATCAGCTGTCAGAACCTCTTGGTAACTGCCGTTCACGCAGTTCTACTTGACTCTGGCTTTGTTAGGCTTGATCAAACGGAGCCGCTACACCTAGCCGAGAAGTGGCCTGCGTCAATCTCTTATACACTTCCTGAGATTATGGGTCAGGATAATAAGGGATCAGTAGTGATGAAGTTCGAGACAGTGAAGTTGTTCTTCAATGTATCTGGTTCACTGGCCAAAAACGGTTCGAGGGTGCATTGTCTTGGAATTCTGGAAGATTGTTAAGGATCGAATTTGTTTCCCGTTACTGATTGATCTTTGTGAAATGGCTGGTTTATCACTGCCTCCATGTTTTATGACCCTGCCTGCTGATACAAAGACCAGCATCTTGAAGTTCCTACCGGGGGTTAGTACAGCGAGAATGGAATGCGTCTCGTCGGAGATGTGGCATCTTTCGTCACACAACGATGCATTATGGAGGCAGAAGTTTATAGAAGAGTTCGGAAGTGAGGTGGACACTGATTTGGCTGCCGCAAACTGGAAGGGGGTTTTGCTTCCCAAGTGGAGCTCACCAAAAAACGCAGAACAGGCTTTTGCATCTTCGAGTAGGAACAATGATGGCGGCTTTCTCAGATAAATCGGTTGAAACTGAAATACCGGATCATATATAAGGACCCTCATACTAATCTAGTTTGGTTAGCTAGCTCCTCCTAAAGTCTACTGGTGATAGACCTGGTACATTGTGCAAGCGCCAAGCGTGTTAGATTTCTAGGGTGTATATAGTCAAACTAAGATTGCTTAAACATGGATGAAGATCTGTTGTTTCTGCTGCTGTCTTTATTTTTCATATTTCTTCTTCTGTTTCACTATGGTGCAATGTATATCAGTTCAACCTTAGAATAAGATATCTTGGATAGCCTGGATTAGCTACTTCCATCTGTGGAGAGTTGATTTCAGGCATTACTTCAAACACTTCTTCGATTTGGAGGAAGCTTCTGAAGGTTCGTGATCAGATTCTAGTTTTTACACTGGTAGCATACAAGCAAATGTACAGATAATAGATTCGAAGCCAGGAGTGGCATCTACAGCTCACCCGCGGAAAAAGGGGTCGCCGAATATAGGGTTCGAAAACGTTCCTCCTCCGTTGGGGAAAAGAGTGAGGAAACAAATGAGGCCAAGAACAATGCCCCAAGCAAACCTGTCATTTCCCAAAGGTGTGATCTCATCTTTAGCAGGTAACTCTTCTCCCCCACGGAAAAAGGTAGCGAATAGTCCCCAAGCTAGACAGAGCACGCTGCCACTCAAGCTGCCTATTGTCAAAAGGAGTGATGTGGCTAGGGATAGTAGCTTTGCTGTACTTCTCCCGAACATGGCTTGTGCTATCCGGCCTCCTTCAAGCCTTCCGCAGGGCAAAAGGTTCAATGAAGTCACCACCATTCCTAATATTCGAGAAATACAATCATCATTAGATTTTTCTCATGATGAACTTTTCTGCAGTTAGCAAATGAACATTAGTGAACTCACCTAAAAGTCCAGCAAAAGCTAGGGGATCAACAGGAACTCCCACGCCCTCCACTGCATAAGGCAGTACATTCCCGAGGTCATCCGTGTAAGGTCCAATTACAAACTGGATGAATGAAAGTAAGGGGTTGTTGTAGAAGAATTGCGGCCTTATGTACCTGTAAGAGACATTGTAGACATAAATAGCTGGTAACAAACTATCATTTTTAATTTTTTCACAAAGCTTGTCGTTTTCTTCTGTCTGTCGTAGCCTATAATGTTATGTTCACATCTTTCGTAAAGCTAGTGAACTAGAGGTAAGGTAAGCGAGTATACTTCCCTAGTAACTCCTGTTAAAATTGAAGTTGAGTATTGGGGTATAGCGAGCTTACAGTGCGTTATCACCTCCGTTGAAGCTACCATCAGCAACAAAAGCAGCAACTGCTAGCACCAATGACGTCAAGTATGCACTAGCTGTTCGTGCTACTGGGATGTCGAAAAGTGCCTTCTTATTAGGAAGCAGTGATTCGTAGTTATTCATTACTCCCAAGCATCCTGTCCAATTGGATGGAACTAGGAACGAAGGGCTGAGTTTAACGCCATAACGAGCAGCAGTTACTCGAGTTGATATCTGCAGAACATAGAACACTCATTTGTTAACAAAGAATACCTCCCAAAGGAGGCTCTCGTAAAACGCACTAGAGAACTGATATTAGAAGTATAGAACACCGTGAACTGGAAAAAAAATAAGTAGGCAGACATACCTCAGAAACTCCCAAGATGGTGAGGAAGCCACCGAAAAGAGGAACGACATTAGAAATATAGTCATCTATAGTTGCATCTGGCTTAAGGAAAAAGCCACTCATGAGAGATATAGTCCCAAAAGTTGCCACACAGAGAACAATAGCGCTGAAATATCCATAAGCGTTACTCAGTTTGGTTGTTTCAAACTGGAGATCAATCTCTGCCTTGGGTTGCACCGCACATGCCTGAAAACGAGATGGTCAGCTGGTTTAACAAAGACCACAAATGTCTGTTATCATCAACCAATGGATACTCCAAATGAGCGGTTTTGCCGCCAGTACCTGTTTCGTAATGTCATCTTTCTTCTCTTCCATAAACCATACAACCACATCCCTCCCTGCAGCTTCAGAAAGCTTCTTCTCCAGTTTGGGGATGACTTCCTCAATAGGTCGCCTCAAGTTTCCGATGAAAATTCCACCATCACCAAATCTTCGAACATCAGTGGCGAAGAATGTATCAAATCCAAAACAATTTCTCAACTGCCACATTTGCAGGCCAAAAACAATGGACAACACATTAGGAACATGTGCTTAGCCTTCATTTCTAACTTATAAGCACGTTTCAAACAGATTGAGCTCATAGAACTTAGCTGTAATGAACTGAGGAATGCATGTACATGAATTACCTTGTTTAGATCAAGGGCTTTGAAAGTCTCTTCAGCCTTCTCTAACCTCTCTTTCTCTTTGTTTATTCTATCACGAATAAATCTGTTGAAGACCCCTACGAGTGGGTTGTCACTGTTTTCTTTGTCAAGCTCCTTAAGCTTCCTATCAGCCCTCTTCTTCTCGAGCTTTATTGCAGCCTCGATGGAAGGGTTCCCCATGAACTTCTTGAACTCCTCATCGGTCTTCCAATCTTTCTCCTGCAGCTCTTGCTCATCTTTCTTATCATCCTTTTCATCCTCTCGCTTCTTCTCATCATCATCAGCCACAGCCACTTGCTCCTCTTTCGCCGAAAGGCTAATAACAGTTTTCAAACGTGGCTCTCCCTTCCTTACAAGATCAAAGTCCGCGAGGTGTGTTTTGCTTCCAAATTGGCATTTCTTCGAACATGATGCGTGCATAAATTGATTGATAGTAGTGAGTCGTAAGTGGTTCCCGGAATGGGATGGGGTTTTGTTTCTGGGAGAGAAGCATGGGGAGAAGAGAGTAGTAGCCATTGTTGAGGATACAAAGCGAGTGAATGATCATGATTGACAATGGGCGAGTGGGTTTTAAGCAGGGATTTGGCTGTGGGAAGAGAACACAGTCGCCGAAGCTCTAGAAACTTGGAGAAGCGAAAACAGGTGGCTTCAACTCTGAGATTGGCGACAAAAGAGAAGGTCTTTAGTACCCACCCAGTCTCATCACAGATAAGACAACAAAGGTGGAAAAGATTTCATTTCATGTTGATTGTGGTTGAAGATGAACGTCTGATTACATTTTTTCCGGGTTTTACGGTTGGAGAAGAATCCGTTATGGCAGATTAATTAGTTATATATCTAAATTCCAACATCCAGCACCCTCTAAGCTTGGAATAAAATCTCGGCCTGAATTCAAATCTCTGGAACACTAATTTACAATTTTTAGTTATATATCAAAAATTGTCATGTTTTTAATGTAGGTTTTTTGTCGTAACTTAATGAACATTTTATTAAAAATATCAGATCGTTAATTTATTCTGTATTCATGCTAACGTGAATTCAAACCCAATAAATGAGTCCGTAAAAGTTAATACTACATATACTTTTTAAATCAAAATTATTATTATTAAATAATATTTTTTGACTCAATTCCGGATTCCCTTCATTCTTCTTCGAATCCAGGGACCAAGCATCCCTCCATTGTGGTGGTATCCGATAGGTTTCTCGGCAACCCAAAGTCCGATCCGGACGGGGAACCCGAGTTGATTGCGTCGAGGAACCACGAGTCGGTCTTCAATGAGCCCATGGAAGCAGCGGTGACCGGCTTGTTGAAGAAGATGAAGAGGCGAATCCGTGGAGAGGAGGAGCAGGCGGAAGTTAGGGCTGCACCGACGATGCTTGTGGTAGTGATTTTGTCGTATTCGTCGATAATGTGCTCGATGTCTTCGTCGGTGGCGTGGCGACGGAGACCAAGGAGCGGCTATGGCTTAGCCCAGGACCCCATAATGTGGTTTTAGGGTTATGGCTATGTTGTGTGTAATTTAAGTAAGGCAATCGAATGCTTTGAACCATCTGCTAGCCTTTATCAAGTTTGAACTTTTGTTATACTCAAGTTTGAATTTTTCCTCAGCTAGCCTTTATCTGATTTGATGATGCAGCGAAAAGTTTGGATGACAGGAGCAGCAAGGACTCGGTCATCTTTTTGGAAAGTCAGCGACAAACGTCTTGGTATGTCTCTTGCCCAATCGCCATTGATGGGGTTCTCGGTTCATGTTAGTTGCCCTACTTGTAAAGCTTACCAATTGATACACTCTGCTCAGGTTATAATGCTAGTCATACTCGGACGAACTAAAGGGTAATTCTTCATAGCGACAGATTCTTGCCGCGGGTAATGCATCAGGTGGATGTTAACGCGGGCGGCGAAAGTTGCCGGCGTTAGTAGATTCATGAGACTAATGTGCAGATTAAAAGGGTGAGAAAACCGGGAAAAGGAACTAGATTTAAAGAAGAAGAAGGATGAAGGTGTTATGAATATAATTACTATAGTGAATGCACCATTGTGTAATTTCTTATTTTATTTTTAATGAATTTTATTGTATTTATTTTCCACTTTATGTGTAATAATATTAGAGAGTATAGGTTATGATCCATGAGCCTATAAATAGAGCTCTCATTTGTAGCATTCCACACACCTCAATAAGAATGCTCTTCTCCGCCCATATTCTTCTATTTTTCAATCCTTAGTTTCTTAACACGTTATCAGTACGAAGTTCTGCTGTCGAGCAATTTCTTGTAATAATGTGACAAAGAGTTAGTTTTACTTGTGGGATGAGCAAGTGCACACAAAACAATACATATGACAAGTGAGTTCATGTTTATGCTCCTGATGCCCATTTTGCAATTTCATTATTGTGCACGAGTGCTCAGTTCTCGAAAGTTTACAAAGATTGCTATTTGATTGCTATTTGCTCGATTCTCTTATTCTTCTACCTACTTTCTTTTTGTTTCAAAACTAGATTTAGTTTGCGATTTCAAATGTTATTATAGTAATTTACCTGATTCCTTACATTTTAGATTATTATATCATCACATCAAATTTTTATTTCTATAATATAATTGGTTCTGGAAGTTATTCTTGCTATTGATAATTCTCAGATTTATTATATCTGCTACGTGCTTTTTTCTTTGGGTATATGTATATTGTCATATTTTGAATTAAGTATTTACCCATTTGAATATTACGTAATTTTTCTTTTGTCTTATGTTTTGAATACATATACTAAGAAAAATTTGTATATTGCTAACCCAAAATAATCGATTATCATTTCGTTGTCAGTTGTTGTTCTCGGATGCTTATAATCAATTTCCGATATAATTAAATTCTCACAATACTTTTATATGATTTCATGAATATTATGTTGTTTATGTTTTCATTTTTGAAAATTTGATATTCATTACCAACCTAAGTTACGGTAGTTTGTAGGCTAGCCATAAATGTTCTTTTCTGATATAAAGTTGTTTTGGTTATTGTCCTTCGAGTGAAATAAGTTTCATTTTATTTGCTTTTAACCCCCTAGTATTATTATACTAATGAATACTTTTAAAAAAAATTTGATCAATATTATTATTACATATAGTCTATTTGTATAACATCTTATATTAATGGTCATTCACAATGTTTGTTTTAATCGGTGATAAAGACAATAATTGTCATTTGAATTTTCATTTCTCTTTTAGTCTTAAACGTTTCAAATGCTTAAACTGTCATTGTCATGATTATCTATTATAGGTTGACTTTATATTACATATGTTATATTATACTTAAAAGCATGATTTGCATGTTCAAAAACAAAACATTAGTGTTTTTTATGTGGTAGTGATTAACATCATCATACACTATTGTTAATCGATTCTTTAAAGCTATTAATGGCTATCGTTACAAGTTTACCATTTTCAATTACTAGTTCATGATTTAAAATTTCATCTCTAACCGTTCGAAATCAACGTTGCTATTAATTTGCCACTTAATTCATTGTCTGTTATTTTACTGTTTACAAAATATTGTGTATTTATTTATCTGGATCATATATTTGAAAATTTTGAATTTTAAGTTTATGGCCCTTAATATTCATGATAAGAATGACATATTTTGGAAGGGTATTGAATACAATTATTCATCATATGAGCTTGGAGATACAATGAAAAATGATGATAAACATCATATTAAGATAAAGCCAAAGTTTTGGTCTTCACTCACCTTTATCTTAATAAATGGTTGAGAAATGAGTTTCATGAGTATAAAAAAAATATCAATTCTCAAAATAAATAAGTCAAAACTTTGATCTTTATTCCCCATCACCTTAGTGAATGGTTGAAAATGAGTTTATTTTGCGGAATAACAAGACATGTATGTCCATTAAAAGTGGCGATATTTTTTAAAGAGTGATATGATTAAAGGTATCGAGACACACATATTCTGAACAACAAAAGCTATTGTATATGTCTCCAATGTTTATGGTCCAATGAGACACAAAACTATTCCTAAAAATGGATGATTATTATATTATGTCAATAGTGACAATATATTCCCACAAGTATAATCGTGTGGAGGAAAAGACCTATTATTTTGGTTATGAGAAATAAATTTGAGGAAAGGAGTTGTGAATTGATGTTGGACGAAAATATCTAATCACAAGAAAGGTCATATAACCATCAATTTTATTTCGATGATCATATCCAAGTGATACTATTTTAGACCTTAAAGTAAATGTGGAAAGACACATGTTCCACTATTTCTTTAAAAGCATATGTACCCATATATGATTATTGTTCCCTTAAGGTACCTTTTATTTGGATGGGCATAACAATGGTAATAGTTCATCTTTGTCATAGAATAGTTGATTACTTAATTGGTGACTCGGATGATTGGGCACATACATGTTATTATTTACACAATGTGGCATGCTCATGACAATATGAGTATTTTATAATGGGAATCAACATAATCATTGAATCAATAATATTATCCTCCAATTTGTACTACACATATGTTATTGTGATTGAGATACATATATATAAATGTAAACTAGAAGTTTACTCGTCTTGACAACTATTTTTTTGGCATAACCAGTGTGACAATCCCGGTTCAATCATAATGTGAATCAATAAGTACCTCTATGGTCAATGTTGTGGACATAGTTCTCAATTTGGGTATTCGTTATGATTTCTAAGGTTATAGGGATTTAAGTAGTCCTTGTGACTCCCCTACTTCCTGGGAACACAAACAATTTTGTGTTCTGTCAATAAGCTTTCGTTTCTAGGAGAGCATCACCACCTCTCCATTACCCATTATTGATTGAAATCTCCAACAGGTCATAACTAATTTGGTTGCTTATTCTCGAATAGAGTTGATTGTTGGATAATCATCAACTAAAATAAGATCATTTCTCTTACACACAACAAAATAAGGGTGATATTTATGGATCCATACACCCGACATGTTGACCATTTATCTTAATTGATACATCAACTAGATGGTCACATGTATCTAGAAATCAAGAGTTTGCGAGATTACTAGCTCATCTATTTTGGTTATGAGCATATTTCCATGATCATCCAATAACGAAAATGCGTCATTGAGAAGCAATATATTATTGTGAACATGTCATTTACATGCACAACACAAATTCGCTTTACGCCAAGAAATTATCATGAATTCCTCCATTATATTTGGTTTTTGGGTCCAAACCACACATTGCCCATCAATGCATATACATACACATCTGAATTGCTCCACCACATTTTATTATGATGGGTTCTCAACGTAGATTGAGAAATTATTTTGATTACGAATTCATCGATGGTAAAATATCGCATCGTTGTCAGGAGAATTTGATGACTCATTGGAGGTCTATTCAAACTTCCCAACATTAGGGGGAGAACCTAAAGGTTGGCCAAGAAATTAGATGAATGATTATCATTTCGATCCTCGCACTAAAAAAAATACGAACTTAAAGTTCAAAAGTATAATTCATCATTAAAGTTGAATTCATCAACTACCAGACGCTTTTAACGACCCAAATAGAGTAAAGCTCTCATGTGTCAACTACAAAAATCATCTTTTATCATATTTTATGGTTTTGAAATTCTTACAAAAAATTCTTTCTTTATTTTGCATTTAAAATATATTTCTTTTATTTATAAGACTTTAAATGTCATCATCATCTTTTGTTATATAGATGACATACACTTTATTGAGACTCCAAAGAGTTTCTCAAAGCAATATACTATTTGATTAGCTAGAGATTTCGAGATGAAAGATGTGGAGGATTACCACTAACTTACCAACTGTGCATCTCTCTCGAACATGATTTTCGTATATGATCAATGATATACTAATTATATCCAACGAAAAGTCATATGGATATGAGATGGCTATCAGTGCCTAGATGGTAGTAAGATCACTATGTGACTCTATGTCAATTTTAATAGACTTTTATTAAGACACGAGAACTACTCGGTTTTGTAGTAGTAATCTTGGTCATATTTGTGTTGGTTGACCATAAATTGGTCCCATGTGGTAATTTTACCACTTGTTGGGGTGGTGAAACCAACTTATAAAGCTACACCACCATTCAAAAACATGATATTTATTTTTGAGTTGCAAGAAAATGTTGTAACGTAATGTGATGATTATGTACTCTTTTTCCTTCACTAGGTTTTTATCACATAGGGTTTTCCTAGTAAGGTTTTAATGAGGCATATTCTCATCTAATGATCATCCAAGGTGAAGTGCCATGTGAATGATGGATGACCATCGATCATGTGATGCATACATTTTATGTACAAACTCCAATGAATTGAAATATTTATCAACTAAGTGCACCTAAGTGATAACTTGGTTGATTTATTCACCAAAGCTCTATCTACATCAACTGTTGGGAAGTAAAATTGGAGTTGGTGACTGAATGATCTCAACTGATATAATGATGAGCGAGAGTTGACATCTTCATTAGGGGGAGTCGATATGAAGGATCTCAACTGATATCATCATCAGGGGGAGTCAATACACAGCTGCATTTGTTTCCCTTAACCATGGTTATGGAAGAAGAAGATGGAAAAAATATTATTTATTTGAGTTAGAAAAATACTATTTAATAATTAAAATTTTTTGATTTAAATATTACATGTGGCATTCATTTTTGCAGACTTATTTAACGGTTTTGAGTTCACGTCAGCACAAAAACAGAACAAACTAATGACATGTTTTGCAAAAAAACTTTTTAGGTGGTGACAAAATATCTATGTAAAAAACGTGATGACAATTTTCGACATATGACTAAAGGTCGTAACATTTTAGAATTTTTTGCCATTTATTAATAAAAACTATTCCATGCAAAGAGATGCCACAAACATGTTCCCCAGCTGACTAGCTCACCCGCCTGAACTTATTACAAACCAAACATAACATTTATTGATCTTCAAAAAGAAAGAAAGCATCAAACAGCGACTAAGGGGGTGATGGTGTTTGGAGTAGTCGGTGGGAGATGGCCTTGCTCCACTAGTGATGCAATGCAATCATCAAACATTTCTTCAATTGACTTGAAACTCATTCCCAACCCTTTCACCTTTGATGTATTAAACTCATAGTATGGCCTGTTCAGCTCCGGAAACCTGTCACAAATCCCCAATCCAGACATGAACAACTTGTTTTTCGTTTGCAAAGAAATTTAGCCAATTAAGCTAACGTATGTACCTTTTGGGGATTCCGTACGACGGATATCGGAGGGACAAGAAGGAAGCCAGTTCATTGTTGTCTAGTACAGTTGAGCTGCAAAGGTAACGCCCACTCGCACTTTTGGTCTCCATCAAAAGGATGTGGCACTCTGCAACATCGTCTATGTGAACGTATCCCATCCTTCCATGCCACTTGAATTTCTCTGTTTCCCCTTTGAAAAGGCCGAGGACATCAGAAGCAGTAGAGCAAAGTTCAGAGGGCAAGCTGGGTCCGATCACGAACGATGGAAGAACAGCTACCATGTCGATCCCATTCTCCTTGCAGAACTCCCATGCATTCTTCTCGGCCAATATTTTCGACAATGTGTACCATATCTACACTAGCCATTAATGGTGTCAAACATATGCATATACTTCTCTATATGTAAGGAACATAAGATATATGATTATTTTTACTTGTAGTCGTTCACACAGTTCCTCAGAACTCCAGTGGGATTCATCTGCACATTGATTCGGACCGAAACTCTCCCTCACTCGCACAGTCGATGACGAGGATGTCAAAACCACACGTCTCAGAAGCGGATTCTTCTTGCAAGACCGTAACACGTTGAGTGTGCCTTGGATTGCAGGTTCCAAGATTTCGACCTAGAAAATTAAAAAAGATTTTGAGTTATAATTAATATATAGTCAGACACGTACATATTATAATTTCGAACTAAACCGTAACACTATTAGGTGAAGTAAAAACCACAAATTATGCCTTGGGATCATATGAAGGTCTTAAAACAGGGGATGCAGTGTGGAAGACGCCGTGGCATCCATTGATTGCTTCGTCAAAGCTTCCTTCTTCCATTAGATCACCTTTCATTAGTTGCAGTCTCTCTTTAGCTCCTTCCAGCTTCCATAGATGTCCCGTCTTCTTCTCATTTTCTGTGTTTTATTTTAAAGCAAGATAGATCGATCGTCTAATTATATGCATATATATACTTGTGAAAAGAAATAATGAAACAGAGTTAATTGATAAAACCTGGATCTCTAACAGTTCCAACGACATGGTATCCTGACAAGAGGAGGCGCTTGATTAGCCATGAAGCCAGAAATCCAGACGCCCCTGTCACACACACTTTGCCTTTGCTTTCTTCCATTAATCTTCTTCTCTACACTACTTCTCTTTCAACAATTTGCACCAACTTATATAGCTGATTGGCAGTGATTTCAAACCGCTACCTGATCGAGTTGGATTGATTTTTAGACTAACGGTTTAAGAATTGGTGATTTCGGATATCATAAACCATTTGATCGAACTGTAATTTGATTTGTCACATAATTACATTATTGTAATACAGACTACTTAAAATAATACAAATTAAACCTAGCTATGATGGTACAGACGGTAGGGTTGTACCGGTTAGTTAGTTAAATGATATTTATAACTTGATCGAAGTGTCGTGATGATCGGTTGTCGGTTGAACCGAGTGTACCACCCAGTTTTGGAAAAACCATGTGTATGTCAAATTAATAACATGAAATGTGTAGGTAGGTCACTTCACATTCGTGAACAGCTTAGCTTTGTTAAATATTAGTTGGTAGGTTAGTCATTCCAAGAGTAGTATTTTGCTTAGTTTAGGTACCTGAAAATATTTGGTACTGAAAATAGAATTCAGCATCAATCTCATTGTCTTGAAACTAATTGAAATATTTTCGGTTGAAAAATTTGGAAATCATTAATGTTTTCTTCTACTTTTGTGTTTGAAGCCCAACTCCTTCAAACTAACAACAATTTTTTTAAATTCTTTACATAGAAAAACAAGTCTAGTAACAAAACTAATGGCAGAGCCACTTGAGTTTCCCAGTGAAAATTTATACCATTAACCTTCAACGTCCAATTATGTTTTAACCTTCTGACTTCAAGTTATTATCCCATTGCATCGAAGTCAGAATTTTGTCCAAGTGGGTATTTCAACGAAATATAAAATTAATATCATAATATTAAGGAAAGTTCTGTACAGTTACAAAATATTCGTTCAAGACAAATCACACCGTTTACGACACACTACACCATAATTTCATATTCTAAAAGCAATATAAAACTCATTTTTTATCCAAACTATACATAAATCTTGTTTTATACAATACCGGATTTAAATCTAAAATTTGAACTAAACTTGTATACCACCGGCTAGTTTTTTTCCTATATTTAAATTTTTTGAATTAAATTTACGTTTACCTACCAATAGCTTGGTTATAAACTTGCAGGTTTCAAATGGATAGATTTTGTATTAGAATTTAGTTTTGGAACAAAAGCTTTTAAGTAATTTCTAGACAAATAAATTCTGTTACGTAAAGTTTTGTTCATATATCAGCAAGTTTTCTGGTGGAGATGGCAAGGATGCTCACGGGTAAGGGGGAGGGCTGTATGGTGCAAATGCCTGCTGCCCCATACATAATTGGCGATATTTTTATCAAAATTACCGAGTGGGCTACATGCAGCTCCCTTCTTCCTACACAACTCCGCCGCTGATTGCATCATGGTCTTCATTATAACATATTTGCACAGGTAGGTCATTTTTTCATTGAGTGATGATGATTTTCTCTGAGTATTAACTTGTATTTGATCTATTCAAAGTTTTTTTTTCTCATTTTTTAATAAGAAACATAAAATTTGATCCACAATAATCCAAATGTGAAAAATAAATAAATCAGAAGTGGTACATCCAAATCTATTTCAACCAAGAAAGGACAATGACTAAACTTATATGTATATTTTATTTGATAAATTTGAAACAAATAACTTCTATCGCTGGCCTTTATTTTCACAATGAATTTTATATTATATAGTACGAAAAAGACACCCTTTAACTAATATCATAACTCAACCTACAAAAAAAATCGTTAAAAACTCATATTATTGTTAAGCATTCTTCTTTTTGAATGGTCGTCATTTAAAAATCCCTACTTACTCATTTTTATGTTTTTTTCTTTTTTTATGAGGAAAGGCAATTATACAAACAATCTTATTAATATAAAACACTATCAGTTACAAGTTTAAACACATTAACAGGCCTAAATGGGAGGTGTAGAACCCATAAATTGGACTACAAGGAAAGATAGTCGTCATCCAAGTGATGAGTTAGCTAATCTCCGAACTCTCTTAACAAGATTAATTAAGACAAAAAAACCAACCGAGACTCCAGAACGACCCAAACTGACACTGAGAAAACGAGACCCAAACTGACACTGAGAAAACGAGACCCAAACTACTAAACTCGAAACGAAAACAATAAAGATCAAAACCGAAAGCAATGTTTAAAGAAAGACAGCAGCAAACAAGACTCCACTAAAACCCAACTATGTCATTGTCCGCGCGAGTTCTCGAAGCTCCTGGGGCCGGTTCCATTCACATCGATGGGTAGGTTGCCGATGGCTGGCCTACCTGTGCGTCACATGTTCAATTCTTAGTGAGCTTTTTGGAGATTTTGACGGTTTGCGGTTTCCGTTCTCATCCGTCTCCATTGGATCCACTTGCTCTTGTCGTCTCCTCTAGTTTTCATCTTGGATTTGCAGCACCTCTGTTTCATCGGGCGTTACATGTTCTCTGTAATTAAGCACTTTGTGTTGGTTTTCGATGTTTGCACCCATGCATGACTGGAGGTCTGGAATATTACTAGGAGTGCCACGTCCATTTTCATTACTAGCTCCCGGGTTCACAGTTCGTCCTCGGATGTTGTTTAGCTCTGCTTGTGCTCTCTCCATGAGGTATGGATTATTCGATATCACTCTAGTCTTCCTTTTGGATCCAACTCGGAGCTCATCAGTCCATTGGCGTGTGAATGCGCAAATGTGCCTCACACTGTGGATCAAGATGGCCCATAATTCCACATATGTATAGCAAAACCCTATATTGTCTCGTACTGAAACGTACATGTGGTTGTTGCGTTATCATGTAGTCTCAGTTTCTTAAATCTCTTCAGTGGTTTCCTGACATCCAAAAAGACTCAATGCATATTCGGGTTATGGCGATAAAATGGCATTCTTCTCATTGAAGAGAATGAATTCACCGACGAAATTTCCCACAACTTTTCTGACAGCCTTGGTTAAGTATCCAAACTGTAGCTCGTTAGCTCGAATCTAGAATGTCGATTTGTTGATGGCACTTGTCGTGGGTTCTCACCACGACATAACTCATGTGCAACCAAGAGTAAGCCATCATAATTCTAGGGGCCAAAATTAATCATATTATGAACGTCGTGTTCATGAAAGAATCGGAAGAGGATTAGTCGATTACCTAGATCATCGATTTCCACTCCACGTCCTAGTTCCCATAGTTGGGATAGCTTATCGACGATTGCTTGAAAATTGACCTTCCTCTTCGTAAGCAGAGATCCGACAATATAGAATTCATATTCCCACAACGGAGGGATCGACATAATTTGCAGGAGATGCATCTCTTCTTCTCCATTGTCGTCGAGTGACAGGTTTCCAACCTGCTATGTCATTGCTGAAGTTGTGCCAGCAGTGACAGCCATTGACGGACGCCGGGTCGTCGCCGACGCTAGATGATATGGGGGAGGCGGTAGCGGGGGGTTCACGAGTGAGGGTTGATTCGTTCGGAGGACACATGATTAGGCTCTCAGTCGAGAGAAAGACTAACTTCAATCTAACTACTTATAACTACAAATGCAAATTGAGAGAGGTGAAGGATTGAAAACGATAATGAGAATTGAAGGCGGGCTAGGTTTCAGGGCGGCAACGCTTAGGGTTTACATGAGAGCATCTGTTGGGTTATGCTTCTCTCTCCTTATTCTCTCGTAACATTTTTATTGACTATGCGATCGATTTATACATTCCCATTCACTATTAACATGTTCTTCTAATGCCATCAATTCATATCTCACATGCAGTGATTTGTACATTTCAATTGCTCGTTTTTATGTTTCTTTCCTTATTCTTACATTTTGGTGTTCATAAGTTACAATCCACCATCTGTACTCTCCTATGTCCTACCATTCGTATTTCAATTTCTACTTCACATAATAATTCATAGTACAAATAAGTACTTTTGAAGTAGTCAATGTACATGTTTGAGCTCCAAAAAATTACGTTTTAAGAATGTCATTGAAAAACTATCAACGTTGGTACTCCTATTGGAGTGCTAATACCCCTGGTACACTATGCACTTTTATGACTCGCCAGCTTTAGGTCATCAATATTAGCCTTTTGACAAATATTTGTGTCTCCCGAACAATATTTTTCATTCTGGTGCAATAATTTTTCGTTATATTGAGAAGCATGTAGCAAAGAAGTTACAAGGTTGGAAAGCCAAAATGTCTTTTTCTAGTTGGAATAGAAGTTCGCCTCCTATATAAAAAAATAGAGGTCCTCCTTAAATCTATCATCTCCACTATACCATCCATAATCTTCGTTATTAGCCTCCATCGTCGTCTTAATTGGATGGTCGCTCATTTATGGTGGGATAGTTCTTCATCTTCTCATCCCATTTATTGAAAATCTTGATATTTTCCGTGTAAACCTAAACTAAAAGGCGGTTTAGAATTTCGAGATTTTGCCATCATTAATCCGTCCATGTTAGCATGCCTTTGTTGGCGGCTATTGACATTCTCATTCCGTTATTTTTCATATTTAAAGGGAAGTTTATTTTCGAATGGATCTTTCCTATCAGCCGCCAAAGAGTCCAATCATCCCTCTTGGAATTGGTCTAGCATTCTATTTGGTTGAAAGTTGTTGCTTCAGGGCTCCTATTAGTTGGTTGGGAATGATGATTCAATTCAATCCACCATCTTTCAACCATTTGGCTTCCCAATTTCCCTCTCCATCCGCCCCTATTCCCTTACACGCTACTATTCCTATTCCACATTTTGTTTCTAATTTTTCTCCCAACAATGTTTGGAATAAACTTTTACTTGAATCGTTCTTCATTCCGGCATCGGTGCAATCCATCTCTTATACCCCTTCTCGTCTGGTGTTTTCACAACATGATTCTTAGGTCTGATATTGCATATTTCAGGTACCTTTCATGTTCATTCGGATACTAAATCAATTTCGATCCCAACTTGATCTCTGCTCATTCAACTCAAATTTAAACTTGACTCATCGAATTGGTACATTGTTTGATCATCAAGATTTAATATATGTTTAAAGAAGATAAAACTTGTAGGCATTGAATATACCTCAAGTCTTTTATAAATAAATAAATAGTAAATAATTTTGTGTAGGTGAAATTTGTTTGATTATGTACTGTTAGCTAGTAAAGTCACACCTTTTTCTGGTTCAATTGAGTTTTACCGTTAATCATGTCTGTTTCACGGTTAAACATAATCTCAAAATCCCATACCACATCATTAATCATAACCCATAATTTTCAATATAGTTAACTATTATAATCGCTAAACACTAATCAACTTTCAGCCCTACAGTTTGGGTTTTAATTAACAAAAAATTGGTCTTTCCCAAACCGGCTGACCCACGTTCGGTTTGTTTGTTCATCTCCCTCTTAAGTCCTGTTACGGTTGCCGCCCAATCTTCCTCTCCCAAAACTATTCCCCCATGCCTGGGCAATAATAGTGAGGTGTATTCGTTTGTTCTTCCCGAGTGTTTCCCCGTCGTTCGCAGAGTTCTGGGAATCGAAGCTTCCCTCGTTCCAAGTCCATGCATTTCTAGGGTTTTGGATTCTAGGACTGTAAGGATTGCTGTCTGATCTTTAATCCTCTCCGCCGTAGTTATTGGTTGGAAACTGGGAGCTGGAAGCAAGCAAGCGGAGTCCTCCATAGCTGGCCTTTCTTATTGTTCTTTCAGCCTGATCTTCTTGCGTACAGAAGATAAAACCTGTGGGATAATTTTGTATCACGTATTCACGTTTTTGGAATAGGGGAAGAAATGTATCCTTAAGTGTGAAAGTCACGAATTTAGTTGGGGGAGTCAGGTGACTGCTGGTTACACTGGCTGGGGGAGGAACAAGGCTGGTGGATGAAACTCGGCTGGGACAGAGTTGGAAAACTGGAGGGATTGTTAAAATCGTTAGGGTTGTGTGCTGGCATGTATTTCTGAAATACATGGTCGTTGTGCCATAGTCTATTACTGAACAATACTTTATTGTAACAGACCTTGTTTCTCAGCAATCTCAGGTAAAATCCCCCCACAGCAAGCGATCACTCTGGCATATTCTTGTTGTCTCAGCTGTTTGTATATTGCTGCTGTCTGAGACTAGACCTAGATATGTTGTTGTCTGTTTTGTGGTCTAATTGGTACTCTTCCAGATGTATTACTTAAGAATTGAACCACTGATTTGATTTTTTTTTGCATTTATTGTATCCTATTCTGATTTGCTAAGATACATTATCATGTATGGTACACTGATTGATTCTTGTATGGAATTGTTTTTATGTATTGTGAATTAGTATTCAATGTTTTTTTTCAGTCTTGCCTTACGGATTTGTAGTTAATAGATAGAACTGGCTTTTTTTTAGTGTCGTGATTGCAAGTCACTAATTCAGAAACTATGTTAATCAGCTCTGTAGTTGTTCGTTGACATAGCCAATATTGCAGAATGGCCAACAATCCACAGTTTTCGAGCTTACCGGTATGTTTTATTGGAATCCACTCTAATGCTTTCGTTTTTAGGCCTCAGAACTTCAATATGCGGTTATTTGATGCACATTGTTCCATTTCAGCCTTGTATATCTCAGTACCTGCCCATTGTTCCATTCATTGTAGACATAGATTGAAAATTATGGATGAGGTGCATTTATATTCCTGCTGAACATTAGCAGTCAAGTTCAATTAATTTAACACTTGATAATGCATAAGATTAGTTAGTCTGTGGTGCTTATAAACGCCAATGCTGTGTTCGTAATCCAAAACCAGCCTGGTTGATAATCTCTATATCTGATTGAGCTTCTTCAAGCAAGAACAGGGATATTGTCTGGAAAGATGGTGATTATCAATGATATGTTACTAATAGAACAACATTCCATGTATAGTAGAGTGGTGATATCATGATTCTACTAGTAGTACCGTGAGGGTCAGAATCCCTTGACAACTCAATTTGGTTCATAACTAAGCTGTGTGTATCTTGTAATAAGTCTTACCTCCTAGTTAGGTGATGATATATCTCCCAAAGCTTTATTAGATTGGGTAGAATGTCGCATCCGATGAATAGAACTATTGGATTTGTAACGTGGGTGGAGATGAAACAAACTTGACTAGATGTTATTTAGGGTGAAATCTGATAAGTGTTCTTCCAAAGTGATCCAGATTAGTGAAACCAATCTGTTGGTTTAAACAGCTGAACAGCTCTATTATTGACATATGCCAATTCTTGAATATGCTTTGCAAATGGAGATGGGGCGAACATGACTCTTTATAATTGTTGGGAAAATCAGGAGAGATGAACTTTGGTCTCAACTCTCTAAGTGACTTGTGCTGGTGCTGGGAATGAAGCAACCATGAGTATTATATAGGGAGAGACGAGGGGAGCTGGATCTGATACATTTACTTTCATCGTGACTTAGATCGACCACAGTGACTTAGTGGATCTAGCTAGTTCTTGGTTTAAGCTGCTGACCTACCTCTGACTTGGCATACAGCATACTACTATTGTATAATATGTTTCATGACACCAGTAGTTGAGTGATGATCTCTGGATTGTAAGTGCATAATTTGCATTTGGAATACCACTAAGTATCAAGCAAGTACTGATTCTGTACTCTTCTGCCTGTAAAAGCCTCCTCCACCTCATGTAGTTGGTTCTGTTGATGCTCCTCGAAGTTATGCTCCAGGTCCACCGCCGATGCAAGTAATGTTTCTCTCTTAATCTGTGTAGTGCTCCAACTACTAAAATGGGAATCCCAAATCTGTTTATGACAATTCTGGTTTTTGTTTACAGTTCCGATCTGTTGCTCCACCAGTACAACATCAGTCTCAGCAGTTCATTTCTGTGCCTTCTCAACATTTTCAACCTGTTGGCCGTGGTGGTCCTGTGATGAACCCTGGGATGCTTTCTCAACCTCAGCAAGTCCAGTTCCCACAAGCTATGCAGCATATTGCTGTAATGCCTAGCCAACCTGGCCATGGTCCTCCATCTCAGCCAATTTCACTGTCAAATAATCAACCAAATAGGCATGTTGTTCCTGGGACATCACTGCCTCCACCGCCTCATCAAAATCCAACTGGTTACCCTTCTGGTTTAGGTGGCCCATCAATGTACAATGTAAGATATCACTGGTGATATCATGGTTCATACTTGTGATTTTATTCACCATCTTAAATGATATATGTCTTTTCAGTTTGGATCTGTTCCATACCCTCCTCCACCAGTGAATTATAATGCTGTAACCCAGTTTCAGCCTATTTCTCAAGTGCCAGTACCAAGTGCTCCAGCTCCATCTCAGCCGGCATTATCTTCAGCGAACTTGGGCCCTACTTCTGATGATCCGTTGCATCGCAGCGGTGAACAATTGTCAATTACCCATCCTAATGTTCTGGTTGGCAAGCTTCTCTCTGTGTCCCTGTTCTGTTTCCAATTCTTCTTCTGTGTACCCGATTAATTGCTATAATCCTTTTTATATTAATTGGCAATGCATCCATTTGACAGAAAACAAGTATAGACTCTAAGCCTCCTGAAGTTGTCTTGACAGATTGGATAGAGCATGTGTCTGGTGCTACTGGAAGGAGGTATGTATTGCTAACTACTGAAACTGATTTTGTCTGGAATGGTGGCTTTATGGTTGTTGCAAACACATTGTTTGGATGCAATGTTGATACTCTCTCACAATTAGGACTTCGACTCATTACCAGTTGCAATGATATAATCTTTCTTCCATTCTAGATTTACTTTTATGGGCATTTGTCTGTTGACTATAGTACAATGTTGCACGATATGCAGATATTATTACAACAAGAAAACAAGAATATCCAGTTGGGAAAAACCGTTTGAATTGATGACTCCAATTGAGGTGAGTTGTTCATTTATCGTCTGTTGTTCGTGTGCAATTACTTGTTTGATAAGTATTTTCAACTCTGGGCTAATTGTGCACTCGGCCTCAAGTTGTTAGCTTTCTTCTCTACATGCTTACTCCTACTTGTGTTGATTCTATAAGTTCCAGAGGTATCGTTTCTGACTTACTTTCATTGCTTGAATAATAAGATACATATATAGGAATAGGATCGTAGTCTATTTTCCTATTAGGTACTGATTCTCTATTGATATAGAATTATCTCTTACCATATTTATCTTTAACTATCCTAACATATACGATCTGCCTTATCAGCAGTATCCTACATAACATATTTACAATATCTCCTATATCACTAATAATACGGTAGCTAACACTCCCCCTCAAGCCGGTGCGAAGATATCTTCCATAGCCGCCTTGCTTGCTAGATAGTTGAATTGTCCTGCGTAAAGTCCTTTGGTGAAGATGTCTGCGACCCGACTTGTTGTAGAAATGTATGGCATACAAATTAAACCACTAGTTAGTTTCTCCTTGATGAAGTGCCTGTCGATCTCCACATGTTTAGTGCGGTTGTGTTGGACTGGATTGTGAGCAATAGCTATGGCTGCTTTGCTGTCAGTATACAATCTGATTGGTTTTGGTACCGTTATCCGTAGTTCCTCGAGTAATTTCTTCAGCAAATAACCTCACATACTCCCTGAGCAATTGCTCTGTATTCTGCCTCTGCGCTGCTTCTTGCCACTACATTCTGTTTCTTGCTACGCCAAGAAACCACATTGCCTCCAACAAACACACAATACCCTGATGTCGATCTTCGATCAATGGGGTTCCCTGCCCAATCTGCATCAGTATATGCCTCAACCCGGAAATTGTTCCCCTTTTTGAACATCAGCCCCTTTCCTGGTGATCCCTTTAGGTACCCGAGTATTCGATAGATCGCATCAAAATGCATAGCTCCCGGATCGTGCATGAACCGGCTTACTACACTCACAAAGAAAGGTTATGTCTGGTCGAGTGTGAGCCAGGTAGATCAGCCTTCCAACTAGCCTCTGGTAGCGTTCTTGATCCTTGATTTCGTTCTTCTCACATACTCGTAGGGTATGATTTGCATCCATAGGAGTTGTTGTTGGTCTGCACTCCATCATCCCTGTCTCTTCCAAACAGTCCGTGTCTACTTTCTTTGATTCATAAATAGACCATTAGCGTACCTTGCAAACTCTGGACCTAGGAAATACTTCGATGATCCTAGATCTTTTACTTCAAATTCTTGTGCCAAATTGTTCTTGATCGCCTTGATCTCTTCAAGATTGTTTCCTGTTACAATTATGTCATCCACATACACAATAAGTATTACGAGCTTATTGTTAGGTAGATGCTTAATGAACATGGTATGATCAGCCTGACTCTGATTAAACCCAAAGCGAGTAACCGCTGATCCAAATCTCTCAAACCAAGCCCTGGGGGACTGTTTCGGTCCATAGAGGGATTTCTTCGCCTTGCATACCTTTCCTTGTCCCGGTTGTGTTTCAAATCCAGGTGGAGGTGTCATGTATACTTCCTCATCTAACGTGCCGTTGAGGAATGCATTTTTGACATCCAACCGGTGAAGTGGCCAATCTTGGTTGACGACAGAAAGTAGCACCCGTATTGTTGAGGGCTTTGCCACCGGTGCGAATGTCTCATTGAAATCCGATCCATATGTCCGTGTGAATCCTCGTGCCACAAGTCCGGCCTTATATCTTTCAATCGTGCCGTCGGCTTTAAATTTGATGGTGAACACCCATTTACAACTCACAACATTTTTTCCTCTCTGGCAAATTAACCATCCCCCAAGTATCGTTGATCCTTAATGCTCTCATTTCCTCCTGCACTGCTAAGTTCCAGTTCTCATCATTCATGGCTTCCTCTATGTTTCTAGGCACAAATAGGTTAGTTACCTTTGACACGAATGATCTATGAGTGTTGGACAACTTTGCATATGACACATATTTAGAGATAGGATATCTAGTACATGCTCGTATTCCTTTTCTGAGAGCAATCGGAAAACCAAGGTCTGAATCTGGGTTGGATTGAATACCTGGATCTAAGGTACTGGTCTGTGTTTCTGCACCATTGCTAGGATCCTCATTGCTCGGTTCATTCGAGTGATTAGTTGGAGGAATGGAAGTTGGGGCAACAACACCCGTAGGTCTAGGTCGCCTGGTGTAAACCTGAAGGTTAGAATTAGTAGTGGGTGGCACTACTTCTACCTGAGCTTCTCCCCCTGTCATGGACTGATCATAGAAACTACGACTCACATTGTCAGGTATAGGAATAGGCAACGAATCTATGTTTTCGCATCCCAAAAATTTGCTTCAAAACCGGATCGTAAGTTATCGAATTCTCCCCCGAAGCAAATTCGTGAAAAATAAGGTTGCCGTTCCCAAAAAACAACATCACATGTGACAAATGATCGCTTAGTAAATCGGATTAAAGCATTTATAGCCCTTTTGAGTGGCTGCATAGCCAAGAAAAATACACTTTTGTGCACGAGCATCGAGTTTTGTTCGAAATTGAGATGGAACTAGAACAAAGCAAATACAACCAAACGTTTTTAAGGGTAAATTCCCCGCAATCTTGTTTCGGAAAACATTTGCTGAAAATCCGGACAGGGGTTTGGAAAGACGGCGGTTTACTAGGCACACGGTTGATTAAGTAAGTACGCCGTTAACACCGCATCTCCCCATAAATATTTAGGGACGTTGGCCGAGAACATTAAGGCTCGTGCTACCTCAAGGAGGTGCCGATTCTTACGCTCGCCGATGCCATTTTGTTGGGGAGTGTAAGAACATGAGGATCGATGGATTGTTCCTTGGGACCTTAAAAACTCGCTTAGATAGGAATTAAAATACTCGTCCCATTATCCGTTCTTAAAATAGCAATTTTGACTCCAAATTGTGTATTAACCATGTTGTGAAACTGTTTAACAATATTTTTAACATCAGTTTTGTGAGTGAAAAAATAGACCCAACTCATTCGGGTATGATCATCAATAAAGGTCATAAACCATTTTTTTCCAGAAATAGTCGGGATCCTTGACGGTCCCCATACATCACTATGAATCAAATAAAATGGTTTGGAGGGGGAGTAACCCCGACTAGGAAAGCTTGTTCGATGGTGCTTAGCATATTGGCAGGCATCACATTGAAAAACAGACAATTTTATTCCTTGAAATAAGCTGGGAAATAATTGTTTTAGGTATTGAAAACTAGGATGACCAAAGCGAGAATGTAATAACTTGATCTGTTCATAGACAGGGGCAGAACTTGCACAGGCCAAGCTCTGACCTTTTTTAACACCAAGCCCTTCCTCCTCTAGGTAGTAGAGCCCTTCCTTCGCCTACCTCGCCAATCACCCTCCCCGAGCTCCGATCCCGAATGGTACAATGAAAAGGATAGAAAACCACACGGCGCTAGAGTCTTGGGTGAGTTTGTGAGTGGATAGAAGGTTATAGGACGCCTTAGGAACATGTAGAACGATTTTAGGGTAAGTTCTTTGGATATAGGAATATGACCAATGCCTCGCAATCGAAGCTAGGTTACCATCACCACTTTGACCTTATTAAATCCTGACTGTGATGCATATGTAATAAAGGATAGTGAATCATGTGTCATATGATCTGAGGCTCCAGAATCAATTATCCAATTCCTCATAGATCGTGCCATTAGTACGTTACCTGAATGTGCTGTAGAATCAGTAGGGTTACCAGACTGAGACAACTGTGGCTTGAGTAGTGACAGAATCTGCTCCAGCTGTTCTTTGCTGAGCAGTCCACCTTCTGGTTGCATCACGCCGTGTGAGCTCTAGCCGGTAGCCGCCGTCACCGGGAGCACTAGGAGCCGGATTTCGCAATTCCGGATGCGACTTGAAGCATCGATCACGAGTATGCCTAGTCCTTCCGCAGTAGTCACACTTCAAGTGGGCCTTAGGATCGGGTCCACGATGGGATCCCCCTTTGTAAGCTACCATCGCTTCGGGGGCGGCCTCCTTCGTTTCCCGCAATAAGGGCGGACCCTTCAGTACCGGGCTGGGTTTTTCCTCCCAGCATAACACGGCGTCGACTTTCTTCTCGACGGACCTCATTAAAACTTCTCCTATAGTGGGAAGAGGGTCACGCCCAATAATCCTGCCACGCACCTCATCTAACTCGGCATTTAAGCCCACCAAAAACTTGAAAATTCTGTTAGTTTCCACAGTTTTCGTAAAAAACCTATGATCATCAACTGATTTCCAGACATGATCATTGAATAGATCCAAGTCTTGCCACACTTGTTTCAACGGATTATAATAACGTGTAACGAATCCTCTCCTTGAACAATCATAGCCGGTTTCGGGTAAGTTCGTATACCCGTGATCGGTTTCCAAGATCCGAGTAGGTAGCTACCACATCATCCCATAGCTCCTTTGCTGTGTTGTACCCCAGGTAGTTGGCCCCAATCTCTGCTGACATTGAGTTGACGAGCCATGTCATCACCATAGAGTTTTCAGCATCCCATACTGCAAAGGCAGGGTCCGTCTCCTCCGGTTTGGTAGCAGCCACGGTGATGTATCCAATCTTGGATCTCTCTCTGATGTACATGCGCACAGACTGTGACCAGCGTACATAGTTTGCTCCGTTCAGCTTAATCGTTGTGATCTGCAGATGTGGATTATCTGCAGCGATTGGCTGAGCAGCGTGCGATACATTGGTAGTGACTGGATCGATGATGGAATCACTGCTGACTGGTTCTGGCGCCATGGATGAGAAGCTATACTACTTTTAGTAAGATGGCTCTGATACCATATAAGTTCCAGAGGTATCGTTTCTGACTTACTGTCATTGCTTGAATAATAAGATACATATATAGGAATAGGATCGTAGTCTATTTTCCTATTAGGTACTGATTCTCTATTGATATAGAATTATCTCTTACCATATTTATCTTTAACTATCCTAACATATACGATCTGCCTTATCAGCAGTATCCTACATAACATATTTACAATATCTCCTATATCACTAATAATACGGTAGCTAACAGATTCTCATTTTACTCTACCATGTAACCAAATGCAGCTGCTCTTAGAAAGAGTTGGGCTCTTCTCTCTTGCTCATAGACATCATTTTGTGTTTTTCCGATACTGTTGCTCATTTCCATGAACTCGACTTCAGATTAAATTAATTCATATGCCTGAGTGTTATTTGCAAGGCTAGATGTACCTTAGCTAGAAATTAAGAAATAGTTAAGTCACTATTCATACTGTCATAACCTATGAACTTTGTGATAAAATGCATCTGCCATTTCTGACACTCTCTGCTGCAATTTATCAGACATTTTCATTGTATTCTGTTTTAAAGCATTAAGCTGGGCTTGTTCTCTGTTTTGGAAATTTGTATATCTTACATTAGTCGATATACATTTAGTTTTTCCACTCATAGCATGTCTTGGAAATTTTAGTTGTTTATTGTCTGCCTTTGCTATGACAGAGGGCAGATTCATCTACTGACTGGCAGGAAGTCACTAGTCCAGATGGAAGAAAGTGTGTTATCTGATCTGATTACTTAGTGCTATTCGTTCAGACTTTTTTTGTTATATTTCAAGCGCTATGTAAGGTATAAATCAGCTCTGCATGCTTCTGTTTTTGTTATTTTCGGCAGGTATTACCACAACAAGGTGTCCAAGCAGTCCAAGTGGGAGATCCCTGAGGAATTGAAGGTTCCATTTACAACATATTTGCTTGGTTGTTTTTGTACTTCTCGCCTATATTCATATGATGATTTATTGTTTTTGCACTTTTCTTTGGAATGATTGCTTAAAGTTGGCTCGCCAGCGAATAGAAAAAGCACATACCGTTGAGATGCCAGAAGAAAGTTCTCATGCCTCGGCTTCTGACCTCCACGGATCAGACCCTCCATTATCCTTGGTTCAGGATGCACCATCTAGTCACGTCCCTGTTGAACCTGTTGCCGCTGCTGTTGTGAAATCTCAGACTTCTGAATCATCTCCTTTAGCTGCTATGACTTCTTCTGTAGCAACTGATATTGATGAACAAAAACCAGCTTTGCCTGAAGGCGCTGCTGCAGTCGTTGCCACATTGGTTGATCCTGAACCAATATCCATGTACGGGTCATTTCCCCAAGGGTTATATCCGTATATCACCTTTATAGTTTCTTATCTGCTCTTTAATTGTAGGATTAACTCCACCAACAGTTCACCTGGAGATCCTAGTATTGAAGAACAAGTTCCTATGCTAGATCAAGAGGTAGTTTTTGCAGGTGTCTGTCAGTTGGTAATCACTTTGGACCTGTTGCTTTCTAGCCCCTCACTTAATACATCTTTTCAGGATGCAGGAAAAGACATGCAGACAAGTGAGAAACTCAACAATGTTACTGTTGAAGATAAAACAGCTACGAGAGACCCCTTGACTTATGCTGACAAGCAGGTATTTGTGCATAATCAGGCAATCAGCTGTAGAATTGTTTCTTTTAGCGACTGAAATCTTGTCTGTTCATTCTTCCTTTCTTGTATAGGAGTCAAAAGATTTATTTAAAACACTTTTGGAGTCCGCCAATGTTGGGCTAGACTGGACCTGGGAGCAGGTAATACATGTAATTGGTATGTGGTATACTTGGACTTAGCTATTCTGATACTTACAATCGTATGTCTCATGCTGGCTGGCAGGCCATGCGTGTAATAGTTACCGATAAAAGATACGGTGCTCTCAAAACACTTGGAGAAAGGAAGCAAACATTCAATGAGGTAAGTTTCAGCCTTTCATAGGTCATATCATGTTGAGTGTGTATTATTGAATATTGGCTAACTATATTACTCTTATGTGTCTATGTTTTAGTATTTGGCTGAAAGGAGAAAACAAGAAGTTGAAGAGAGGAAAACTAAGCAGAAGAAAGCACGAGATGATTTCAGGAATATGTTAGAAGTGGGTGCTTCAACTCTTCAATTCATTTATTTTGCATAAATCTGCTTATCCTTTTACTCTAACGTATTTTTCTCAGGAGTCGAGTGATATACCTTTAGGAACCCGATGGAGGTCTGTAGCTTATAATGTATAGTTGAAATATTTGGTTGACGGTTCCTCGCACCTTTGGTCTGTTCTCCATTTCTAAATTTTTGTTGTATTCTTTTCCAGCAAAGTAATGCCTTTGTTTGAAAATGATGAACGATACTACGCGGTTGAAAGAGAAAGAGATCGAAAGGATCTATTCGATACATATTTGAAGGAGCTAACAGACAAGGTATATTTTGGATATTACGATAATAATCTTGTCTATTGGGTTGGGATCCCTTTCTGCAATATTTTTCCCTTCTGGAACTGCGTCTTTATTTCTAGGGAAAGCAAAAATACAAATAATAAAACATTAGCAGTGACTGGCCACTGATTTCCACTGTTATCTTCTCCAAGTCAAGCTCATAAACGTAGATGGAATAGTCCTAAGTAATGATTTATATAATATTTGCATTTACACTTCCGTAATTGGGGAGTTTTTATCAGGAACGTGCAAGAGCTCATGAGGAGCGTAAGCAAAATGTTATGGAGTACATGCAGTTTTTACAGTCCTGTGATTTTATCAAGGTACTATCGGTTCCCTGCTAGCTAGGCTGTGAATCTGTATACGGAACTCGGTTTTCCATCTGACTGTTTGTTGTTCAGGCAAACACACAATGGCGGAAAGTTCAAGAACGGTTAGAGGCTGATGAAAGATGCTCACGACTTGAAAAAATTGATAGGCTGGAGATATTTCAGGTGATGTTCTTCGATTTATTGGCTGAATCAGTTGGATAGTAAAAGACAGAGATCTCACGGTAATGCTTCAGGATTACTTGCGTGATTTGGAGAAAGAAGAAGAGGAGCAAAGAAAGATACAGAAGGTGCGGTTCTTTCCTTTTTTATATTAGGTCATGTGTCATTGGCTTTATTTTTCTCTTATCAGTGTTTGAGCTTTTTCATGTAAAATAGGAGGAAATGAGAAAGGCAGAGCGTAAAAATCGTGACGAGTTCCGGAAACTGTTGGAAGAACATGTAGCTGCTGGTACCATCACAACCAAAACTCACTGGCGTGATTACTACATGAAGGTTTTCCATTGCTTTTTCATTTTTTGTACAATGAATTCTTCTCGTGAAAATAATTGCTCTATTTAACCTTGTAATTTGTTTCTTGTGCCTGTTTGTTTGGGTTTAGGTTAAAGATCTACCTGCTTATTTAGCTGTTATATCAAATGCATCTGGCTTAAGTGCTAAAGAATTGTTTGAAGATGTTGCTCAGGAGCTGGAGAAACAGGTAATTTACCTTTTTTGTCATTTTTTTGTTAACTTGTGCTAGGATGAGTAAGGGACAATTTTTATCTTTTCTGTTATTTTCTGTCACATTATATAACTGTTGCATCAAATATCATGCGTATAAGAAACTTTTGATGAAAAATTTATATCTCGAGATCAATATCGTATAAGAATCTATCGTTCATAATGTGGAAGGCATAAGTATGCAAACATGTCAATATCTGGAATGAGGTAGATCAGTCTGTTATAATCTCTTTCGAAGATATTTTACATTCGCCATCATTCATGTTGATTTGATATTAACATTAACATTTTACAGTATCATGAAGACAAAACTCGTGTAAAAAATGCTGTGAAGTTTAAAAAGGTACTACCAACCATAATTATTTCTTGTTAGTTTGGATCAAGTGGTTTTCCTGTGTCTGATATGCTGGCATATTCTTAGGTTCTTTTGGCTTCAACATGGACCCTAGAAGATTTTAAAGCTGCTATTGAACAGGATGCTGGCTCCCCTCTTGTATCCGATGCAAATTTACAGGTTCTAATTTGCTTGAGCAGGCTACATTTTCTTGCTTGAGCAGGTTCTAATTTACTGTATGAAGAAAAGGATTGCATGCTATCAAATGTGCAACTGTCTATATTTAACCAGCTTCTTTCTGCATTTGCCTTGGTTCTGCTGTTTTAAATTTGCAGTAGTCTTTGTCTTTCAATTTTTCCTTTCTCGTTTTTTTCTAGTGGACGTAGTGTTCATAGGCTGTCTTCTTTTTTCTTTTCTTTTGATTCCTTTTCCTTCTGTTGCTTTCCTCACTCAGTCGAGTTTGTTTGTTTCTGTTTCCCATTCCATTCAGTAAAATTGCCCAGCGATTATAACAGAAAATGCGCTACTATCTTAACTTTTATTCATTATCAGTTTTATAGTTTAGGAGGTTCAGCCTCCTTTTACAGTTACATGTATTCGGAGTACTAGGAGTAGAATTTTCATAATCATCATGACAAGTAGTTTTTCTACCCGTCGATACTATAGCTGCAAAAAGTCACCATGCAAAATCAATTTAAAAAGATGTCTCTTATTCAGGCTTGCTGTTTAGGCTCAGGTCCATATATCGTTTACCATTCCAGTAGTTATATCCTTTGTATCTCTTTCAGATTATATATGAAGAATTGCTTGAAAGAGCTAAAGAAAAGGAGGAGAAAGAGGCGAAAAGGCGCAAGCGTCTTGCAGATGATTTCCTTAATCTGTTGCATTCCATTAAGGTAGCTTGTATAACGCAATAACAAAAGCTATATGATTGAAGGGGATTTGTTATGATCGTTTACTTGTTTGTCACAGGAGATAAGTGGATCTTCAAAGTGGGAAAATTGCAAAGAGCAAGTTGAGGATAGAAGAGAGTTCAGGTATTGTACTTTATGATGCAACAATGACAATGTGAAGCGAGGAGTTGTTTAGGGATTAGGAGTTTAAAAGTTGTGATTTGGATTTTTAGGTTAAGACTTGGGTCTGGGGAATGGGTTCATGTATTTGTAATTTCCCGTAATGTACTCTTCTAGAGTAGAAGCTTTTATAATTAAAGATCAACTAACTCCTTAGGAAATTCAAATATTTCTATCAACTGATTTCTAAATATTATTGTCTAGTTCAATTGGGGAAGAGAGCATCTGTAAGGAGATTTTTGAGGAATACGTAAGTCAACTGAAAGAACAGGAAAAGGAGAACGAACGCAGAAGAAAAGAGGAGAAGGTGTGTATCTTGCAACAAATTAGACTTCTATTTTATCTCGGTCTCTGATATTCTAGATAGTGGCTTCTCCATCTGCTGATAAATTTTGTAGCCTCGAGTTAGCATTTTTGTGAAGTTTTAGGTGGTGTAGTATTGCGATCCGAAGTGGCACTTGTATGGTTGAAGTGCCCTCCAAATTGGACACATTTGATGCACAAATAAAAAACAAGATGCCATATGTATTATGATCACTGAAAATCTTCATCATCTATTTGTATGCAGGCTAGAAAGGAACGAGAGAAAGACGAAAGAGAGAGGAGAAAGTCGAAACACAGAAGGGAGAGAGATATAGGTCAGGAGAGGGAGAAGGATCACCCAAAGGAGGAAGTGGAGAGCGAGAGTGGTGATCATTTTGATGGAAGAAGATTGAGCAAAGACAGCAGCAGTATCCAGAGACAAAGGAAGAGGCATCATCAACATGGCGGGGAATTAGATGATCATGACGAAAAAGGTAGTCACAGACCCAGTAGCGACCATAAAAGAGGAAGATGGGTAAGCAACACTTTATCTTCCTGTTAACCCTCCTCTTAACCACTTTTTCGTATCTTTCCAAAAAAAATGACATTACATGATTGCAGCACGCATCTACTCCAGAGTCTGAGAACGAAAGCAGGCATAGAAGGCAGAAGAGAGATCATCATAATGGTTCTTCTCGTAGGGAAGGTAATCTGGAGGAGCTTGAAGATGGGGAGTTTGGCGAGGAAGGGGAAGCTCGTTAATTCACTTTGAGCTATTAACAGTTTTTGGGTATGGCTGCTGCTACCTTCATTTTAATCATGGGGTGGGTTTATTATCTGTTCTACTTTGGATTCTTTACAGTTTCTGTCTTGTTTTCCTGTATAATATCGTCTCAGGGTCAGCTCTACTTTGAATTTATTCATAGTTAGCTAATAGTTTTAACATTGGATTGGAAATGGAATGGTGCTGCAAACTACTAAATGCTGTTGGTTGCATATCCAACTCCTACAAAAGAATTTTGGAATCAGAAAATTAGTTTTTATGAGTTTTGAAAGCTGGTTTCTTCGTCAAACTTTAGCAAAGGCAAAATCACATTTATCCATTTTTGTCCTAATTATTATTCCATTATATAAACTGACCAAAGTTTAGGTGCATTTTGAGTTACTTTGAAATCTCAACTAAATACATATATTGACGGGAGTTTTGTTAGATTCTGTAAACCTTCGTCATATATATTTACTTTCAGCCACTCCCTAATCGTTGTGTTTTCATCACTTGAATGACAGATCCAAAAGCAAACTTCCCTGGGCCTGGGGAGTATGAATGACAGATCCAAAAGCATCAACAAGTGAAGAATTTTGCGACATCAAATGTAAAATGTTGTTGCTAATTAAGATCAACATTCCTTATAATAATTTGCTTTAACTCAAAAGTAAGGTGATTTTGAGTTAGTGACCTGCTATAGTAGGTTTAGCATATTGTGTATGAAAAGAACAACTGCCTCTTATGCAACGACATTTAGTCTTACGTAACGGCCTTTAGTCTTATGTAATAGACAAAATTTTGCTTGTTACGTAAGGAACAACTGCCGTTACGCAAGACTTATGTAACGACCTTTACTCTTACATAACAGACTTAAGTAAGGATGAACTGTCATTATATAAGGATCAACTGCCATTACATAAGACTTACGTAACAACCTTTACTCTTACATAACAGCCTTTACTCTTACATAACAGACTTAAGTTTGTCTGTTACGTAAGGATCAACTGTCGCTACATAAGGCTTACGTAACAGGCTTTAGTATTACGCAACTGGCTTAATTTTGCATGTTACGAAAAGAACAACTGCCATTACGTAAGCCTTACGTAACGATCTTTACTCTTACGTAACATGTTTAATTTTGCCTGTTACGTAAGGAACAACTACTGTTACGTAAGCCTTATGAAGTCTTTACTCTTACGTAACAGGCTTAATTTTGCCAGTTACGTAAGGAACGACTGCCGTTACGTAAGCCTTACGTAACGACCTTTACACTTATGTAACAAGCTTAATTTTTCCTGTTACGTAAAGAACAACTGCCATTACGTAACGGCCTTTAGTCTTACGTAACATGCTTAATTTTGCTTGTTACACAAGAAACAACTACCATTACGTAAGCCTTACGTAACGACCTTTACTCTTACGTAACAGGCTTAATTTTGCATGTTACGCAAGGTACAACTGTCGTTACGTAAACCTTACCTAACGACCTTTGCGCTTATGTAACAAGCCTAATTTTTCCTATTACGTAAGGAACAATTGCAGTTATGTAAGTTTTACGTAACAGCGTTTACTTTTACATAACATGCTTAATTTTGCCTGTTACGCAAGGAATAACTGCCGTTACATAAGGCTTACCTAACATGCTTAATTTTGCCCATTACGTAAGGTACAAATGTCGTTACGTAAGTGTGAAACCCGCCCCAAGATGACGAACCACACGGTTCGACCCATTCATTACTCGCGGGTTCACTCATCACATAAATAAACATAAACATACACATAATGACTGAATCTTGAAACACCTCATACCAATGATAAAATACTGCGTATGAAAAACAGAGCATCTATGGCTCGAAACAGTACTAAACAACAATGCAAAACATTCCAAAACAAAGGAACTCAACATCTATATATAAGTACTGAATCAACTGAAAACATCTGAAACATTCTAGAAACATTAAAACATGAAAAAGGATAAATGAGGTCCTCCAAAGTACCTTTCTCTAAAACTCTCGGAGCAAGTCGATCGAGGTGTCGCTGCTGCTCGTGTAACTCTCTTAGGCGACATTTGCTCGTGAAGTTCCATAGCTGATCATGCACGAAGAGAGAGACGGGGTCAGTGATAAATACTGAGTGGCTAAGGTAGAGTCACGTAGAACTGCCCTAGACATCAAGTAATGTGACCCTGTGGTTCAGTAGGTATCATTCTAATATAAGCCACCCCTAACTATGGTAGATAGCCTCGTGATGGATCAGACCATGAAACCATCCTGAAAACCGTGTAGCAGCATCTGTAGGCATATTGGACACGTCCTACATGAGCATGAATATGATCTGGGGGATTATGCAATCCATGGGTGGGTGACCAACGCATATCGGGAGCTAATCTAGCTAAACATAATCCTATCCTAAACAAGAACTGTGAATCACGTTGAAACGCCATGAGTTTATGCTTGAACTTAAATAACTGCATGTACAGTAGGTCACACGCTACTGCAGAACCTGATAGCTCCGCTCTGTTTCACGACCCCTATACAGTAGATCACACGCTACTGTACAGCTTGAGAGCCCGACTTTGAAATCACAACACTTTAACAGTAGATCACACGCTATTGCATACTCCTGGGAGTCCGGCTCCGAAACATAACACATGTACTGTAAATCACACGCTACTGTACAGTCTTGAGAATCCGATCATCGGATTTGTAACAATTCTAATTACAGTTTTACACTGAAAGTAGAAAAGTAATCTTAATCCCCCACCTCTGATTAGCTTTCCTAGTAGAGCCTGATCTCAAGCTACCTTCTCAAACTCAAGCCTTTTGTTTCGTCTAACCTGTAGAGATCAATTATAGGATTGAAATCCCAAAATCCCAAATCCTAATATGTTAGGATTGTCCTATGTAGGATTTCCAATCAAAAGATTGAGAAAGGAGGAAGAAGTTTGATTACCTTCTGAAGCTTCCTCAACGATCAACTTTTCCTTTCCTACCTCTTGAAATTGATCACCGTTAGTTATAGGGATTCTAAGTTTTTGGGTTTCTGTAATTTTGAGATGTAGGTCGTGATACTACTTTTATAATAAGTCCACAATGCCCATGGCCGACTTACCACCACTTTGTGACTTTTTGGCAACCACGCACGTGACCTACTGATGGTCACGTCTGTGACTGATTGTTGACAACAGTCATGGTCAGTCTAACAACCACGCCCATGACAAACTAACGGTCACGCCCCTAACTGTCCATACATCAGCGATTTCCAAAATTGACGAAACTCAGATTAAAATCTGGAATCAACTGGCAACCCAAAATCGGGGTGTCACAGTAACCTTTACGTAACGACCTTTACTCTTACTTAACAATCTTAACTTTTCCTGTTAGTTAAGGAACAAATGTGGTTACGTAAACCTTACGTAACGACATTTAGTTTTACATAACATGCTTAATTTTGCCTGTTACGTGAGAAACAACTGTTTTTACACAAACCTTATGCAACTACCTTTTCCTCATGTTACGTAAGCTTTACGTCACGACATTTACTCTTACGCAACAAACTTAATTTTGCATGTTATGTAAGGAATAACTACCATTATGTAATGCTTACGTAATGACCTTTACTCTTACGTAACAGGCTTAAATTTGCCTGTTACGTAAGGAACCACTGCCGTTACATAAGCCTTACGTAATGACTTTTACTCTTACGTAACAGGCAAATAACTTTGACATTATTTTATTTATTAGCTTTAAATAAAGACAGAAAACAAAAAATTGGCTAACACTTTGATCGGTTTGTCAAATCTAACCTAAATTATTTTTAATACAAATTTGTGGCCATTACTTATGGTCAACTGACAAATATAGCCCGTTAACTAAATTTTTCGTTACATTTTTCTCACAGTTAATAACAAGGCGGACGAAAATTATGTGTCATTCATTTGACCGGTCAATAGATGCCACTTCATATGCCTAGTGGTATATATTTATGATAATAAATGCCACATCATATTTTTTAAAATAAAAACAAGTAAATATGAAATTAAAATATTAAAAAACAAAATAAAAAGAATGACCCACCTTTCTATCACCTTCCCTTCAATTTTTCTCCGCCTCCATCAACATCATCACTACCACCACCACCACTTTCACCTCCCAGCCACCACCATCAACACCAGTCCACCACCTCCCACTTCCCTTCTCCTCCACCATCACCACAGAATATTCCAACGCCACCACCAGTCCACCACCCTCTCCACCCACCTCCACTTCCATCCACCTCTACCTCTCGATCGCCACCACCACCAATCCTCCACCTCCCACTTCCCCTCTCGTGCACAAATTCTTTATTGAACAGATTTGAACTCCACTTAAAGAAGCAGATCTGAAGTAAATCAGCCAAAAATCCATTTGAAGCTGATGCTCAAATCTCGAATTCAATTGAAGATTTCTTTGGAGCCGCTGGATTTGAACCTCCTCCCTCCACCTTACCACATGTTTCGTTTCCCCTGTAGCTATAATTTTTATTCTCAAGAATGCAGGCAGGACTTCATTGCTGATGAGAGTGAGTTACTACGGGAGTGATGATAATCTCGGCAAGGTCAGTCCTTTTTTTCCAATGCTTGAAGTTCTGAATCGGAGATGAAACTTGGGTTGGGAAACAAGAGGCAAGGAAACCGTTGTTCCGAGTTCGAGTCTCGACCTGATCTCGTTGGAAGATCTCGATTTTGACAAGTATCAGGCTGCCACTCCCGTGCGGCGGCGGAGGATCGAGGGCGAGGAGTCGTAGCTGGGTCTTTGATTGCGGCGGCGGCAATAAAGATGTATTAATGTCTAATTTTTAAAAGAATTATTTATTTACCACATCAGCTGACCCATCATTTTTGGTTTTTGAATTTTTATTAAAGTAGATGGAAATATGAGTGAACTTTTGTTAATGGTAGAAATGCGGGTTAGATTTGATGATTCGATTAAAATTTTGACTATTTTTTGTCTTAACTAAAAATAATTCCAAAGTTAAAATATGAAAAAAGATACGTTACTGTGTAAAAGGATTTAATGTGATACGATTAGCTATTATTTTATTATTTGGTTAGTAAGAAGACTATTATTATAGGTTAATTTTTGAGTATATTTAATATACTAAAAGAAGTTTCTGTGTACTAAATGTGTTTTTAGGTAATATGAACCCATCATGATCATCAATTTTAAATTTTATCTCAACAGTTAATAATAAATATAATTTTAAAGTTTAATTACGTATCGTTTGGCACTGCATCACAATATAACATGCTATCCTCAATCGAGAGACATCCCAATATAAACCATACGGAATCCAGAACAAAGCCATATGCCTTCCAAATATTTTTATTACTTCTCTGATGTCTCTCTATTTGCACTAGACGGCTATAAAATAAATACAACAGTAACAAATTAACAACAGATTGTTTAAAACAAGTGAAAGAAACCTTATAGACTGTATAAAGCAATTGAGATTTACGGGTAATGACAAATATGTTCACGTTCACTATAGTCCACTGCTCAAAACATTTGACAGTTATACAAAATTATTTTTATAACTAGTTATATGGTAGCTATATACACATAATTATAATTAATTATTGATTTTTATAATCAATTACAAATGATTATAAACGTTTGTATGAGTATAGTTACTAAATCGTATAAGTCGTATAAGTCGTATAATCGTGTAACCAATTATAGACAATTATAATTAGTTATTAAATTGTATAACTAATTATACATAATTATAAATAATTATTAAGTCAGTAATTAATAACAAATAATTATATAACTAATGATTAATGTAAATAATTATAAATAATTATAACAAGCTATTAATTTGCGTGTAACTTAATAGCTAGTTATATTGAGAATAGCATAATAAGCCTTCTTATATTATTAAGTTAGTGGAGAAAAGATGTTCAATCTGTCAAACGATCCTCATGAAGGATTACCACTCTTATCCAGTGAAGCCCGGACCCACAAATGTGTAGTAGGAGCTGCCGCATTCGTACTTCCAATCATTCCCAAAATAGAAAAACTTAAGCAGAGGCTAACAACCCAGACGCTAAACTCTACACGATAGAAAAAACAAACAAGAAATAATTGTTCAAACAGAAAGAAACATCTGAACGTAAAAAATTAGTAAACTACCGGTGGAGCTCAAATTAGGGACACCAAAACATAAAAAACTCGAAGAGGCCGATATCTCGAGTGAGTTCTTTCCAATGAATCACTCCTCATGGCAGGACCTGTTATTCGGGCCTGCTGGTGCCTGGTTTTTTTGGTGTTCCTGGATACCCTCAAACGCTACCGCCGGTTCTTCTTAGCCCAGCTGCATCACGTTTTTTCCTCATTCCTCTTCATCATCGTCTCGTCTTGGCTACACCATCGGCATCTCCAATTTTTCATGGAACGAAGGAAGTAAAAACCCCCAAACCCTCTTTTTGCTTCAAGAAAACCTTATCTCTTTGCACCAATGAGGAGTTCGCCGAAATATAGAAAGATGAATAACAAGAGAAAGCGATCAATTATGTTACCACAAACCTCTCAACCGGAAGAATACTAAATTCTGATCTGTCGAAAAATAGGAGGCACTCACCCCTAAAAAGAAAAAGCTTCAAAACCCTATCGGCGAGACATTAGCTTTCCGACACCAACTTTGGCAAAAAAATAGGAAATAATTGTTTTGCTGGCAAAGATGTGAACCGAGTCGGGAGTCCGGGTCACCAACAAATAATTTGCTCTTTGCTACCTGTAAGGAATAATCTGGACCGTCCATATCGGCCATCGAATCTAATAAATAAATATATCAATTTAAATTAAGGATAGATTTATTATTTCCTCTTTTTTCTTTCTAAAAAACAAAACCAGTTCATTTTTCATTAGCTGCTTTTCCATGACAATAACATATTAGACTAAAACTATATTCTTCTCCTTGACCATAAAATTGTATCTATTCCATAACCCTTAAGAAAGTCGAGATAACTTGTCTTTCATCAATCTATTACATAAACAAGTACTAGAAGAATAAGAGGGACAAGTATAAACTATATTGATGTGCTGTATTTTCGAAACACTTATTCTCGTTATGAACTATATTTTTTTGTGTCGAAATGTATTCAAACTTACGATATTGAGTACATGTTTGGTTCTCTTGCCCCTCGCAGCCGTATTACATTGTTTGGGATGTTTTTGATGCATTTCACCCGATTTACGGAGTTTGGGGACAAGCGGGAACTAAGACGGACGATTGAAGTTGCTCGGAGCGAAGATTGGTTGGAATTTAAGAGGAACACGACGTGTCCCAAAAGAATACACCGTTTCCTTTTCTCTGGAAACTACACCCGAGAGCCTCTGTTGGGAGGAACACATCGTGTTCCTTGGAACACGGCGTGTCCTACCTTTAGACGGGCTTTCAAGTTATTTTCCTTCTCCGATTTAGAAGAGACGATATAAATAGCCCGAGTAGCCCTTTTGACGAGGGAGACTTTATTCTAGACACATTCTCGAGTTCTTAGAGAGAGAAAGAGTTCTAGAGATCGATTAAAGCGAGAGAACATCAGCGATTGGAGACGGATCGAAGATCGGCGACAAGACAGAGATTTCTCGACGAAACATGCTTTCTTCCCGGGTTATTTTCCTTTATTCTTCCCTTCTTGTTTCCAGAACCATAAGTAGCTAAACCTTTCGTGTTGTTTGGATGAGATGAAGTTTTAGTTTAGCTTTTGTATAGATGATGGGGTTTTATCCCTTTGATTTGTTATCAAGGTTATTGCATCATTTAGGCTTTTTGCATCATTTATCATTGTAAAGTTTCATCGATCATTTAGGCTTTCATTTAGGCTTTTTGCATAATTTATCGTTGTGGCATTTCATCGAACACCTTTAGTCTGTTTATCTTAGGTGCAGATTAGCTCGAGAGAGTAGTCTACGATTAAGCAGAATAGATCCTTAGAGCCCCGAGAGTGATCTAAGACTATTGTAGGAAATTGCCAAGCCATTATAACCTGAATAATTGAGATAACTTGTCGTTCATCCATGCATTGCTAGCTTTACTGGATTCTAATCCGAGCAACCTTCATTTCCATGTTTGAAACTCAATCTCTTACATTTACTTTCTTTAGATTTGCATTCTTAGTTGATAATTGGTTAGGAAAACATTCATATAAACAATCATTCCTTGTTACTTGGTCTAGTTAGTTTAATCAATTTGAGTAATAACGTTAAAAGACCCTAGGGAAATATGATTCCATTAGTTCATTCGAGTGGGTATTTGATTGATGGGGTGAAATTCGTTCGTCAAATTGGCGCCATTGCTGGGGAACTTTTCTAATTCTATGAAAATTTTGATTGTTAGCTATTCCTTCATACATCTTATCATCACTTATCCTCCCACATATTAATATTACACAGTTTTGTTGTTTCTTGTTGGGCAGGCAAAATTGCGAAATTAACATATTCTCGAAAAAGTAAACGACTAGCTGAAAAGGGGACAACTTCATACGCTCATCTCAGTCCTAAGTCTCGCAAGAAGCTAGTGTTAGAGCTTCCTTTCGACCCTCCTCCAGCTGTTACAAGCGAAGAGAAGGAAGAAGAGGAAATCAAGATGGATGGGGAACTCAATTTTGAGGATGGCAACAAGAACAACAACAACCAGAACAACCGCAAGGATGATGAGGAATAGTTTATTCTCATCCCTCAAGAGAAGTCATTGATAGGCTATAGCCGACCAACTCTCGGAGGAGCTGCTTCGATCATTCAATCTCCAATCAGGGGAGATAAGGAATTTCAAACTCCAGTGCAGCTAATCAACCTCATCCAATCAAGAGCATTCTGTGGAGGACCCGATGACGATCCAAATGCTCATCTTAGGGATTTTGTTCGTCTGGTTGAGACGAACTGTAACATTCCGGCTCGACCGTATCGAAAGTACCAACTAAATTTATTTGGTACGTAGTAATGTACAGATACAAGAGCAATTTCCATACATATATGGATATATATGCGCAGATACATTTTTTTATGTCTTCTTATCTAGCCATGCACTACCTTACAAAATAAAGAATGCACGTGGTAAGTGATAGGAGATTACACCCATGCATGCATTGGAACATCTTTTTGGATGCATGAAATGTCTAGATGCCAAGGATAAGGACAAAGTACTCTTAGACAATTTAAGTTGATTGCCTTTTTGGTTCTGTTAAGTAGTGAAGAGATAGTATGCCTCTCATTTCCATTATAAATAGCATAGTAGTTCATTTAGTTCTTAGGTACAGAAACACTTGGAGTAGTATACTTAAATAGAGGAAATATAAAAGAAGCTAGTGCATCATACTTGGTTCATAATTCAAGTCATTCGAATTACATACGATCTCAACTCGGAAGTTATTATCGGTTTTCTCAAGGGTTATTTATGGTGAGGGTACTCCTCCGTATCGAACCGGGTTAGATGTTCCATTATGAGTTTATTATTATTAAAGGCCATATGCATGATAGGGTAATGTCTATTTAATGCTAAGATTATATATGCTTCTTTACCCTATTTATGACTTAATATGATACATGTTATGTTACTTTGTTGATATGTCTGATTTAATATTTGTTAATCTGAGCAGTAGCTATTACTAATTAGTGAATAAATTATGTAATTGATTGATCATCTAGTTAGGGCTTGTATGCCGGCGATTGTGCTTATTGCAATTCTGTTACGCGGTGGGCCTTGGTAGCTCCACAACTAACTATTGTTGTGGGCTTTGGTAAGCGCCACACTAACTCTACGTGGGCCATTGTAGTGCCACTAACTCTACATGGGTCGTCAGCATATGTGAACCGGGATCCCAAATTAGATTATAGAATTAGCCTTATGTGTTATATGCCATATACTTTCTACATGATTATGTGTACCTTAGAGTGACCAGAACAAAGATCCTCAGTCAGTGATTAGTACTAACCCTTACTTTCTATTTCAGAGCGACAATAGGCTTTATTGGTTCATACACTGCAAATCTGCAAAATGGTATCATTGAGCTCCGGGGTCGGCCATCATGGTGACGACACCAGGTAGATATCAAAGATTGTGTCTTGATCCTCGTTTTGTGTTTAAAATTCATTTGAGACTCTTACTCTGATCATGAGCATATGTTATGAGTGGTTGTGTACTAGTATAATGTGAGATATGGTTTGTAAAATATAGTGGCCTTGAGGGCAAGTATATGGTTACTTTGGTCCGAGCCTGTGAAGCTCGAGGCTTCTGTCCTATATGTATATGTGTCTTTCTGGACCTTGGTATAATGTACTGTCCTGTGTAAAATAAATATGTCATATATGAAATTGTGAGCAGTTTCTATGTTAACTGATATCGGGACGTATAAGCACAATCCTAGATTACGAGGAATGAATTAATTGGATGAGTTCACAACATTATATGATATATATGTATATATACGGTATAAGTAGCGTAGTAACCTATTATTGCTCCACTATTTTATTATTTTTATTTTATTTTAAAACGAACCCGTTAGTAGCAGGGTGTTACACAAACATAGCAAGAGGAGTGAACATTGACAACCTCAAGCTTAGTCTGTTTGCATTTTCTCTCAAAGGTAATGCATTAGAATGGTTATATGAGCATCAAGCTACAGAGTTTCTAGAGGACTTCTTCTCTCCATCTAGAACAGAGGCACTAATGGTTAGAATTGCTCAATTCAAAAGTCCTTCCTATGAAACTTTTTATGATGCATGGCATAGATTCCAGAATCTCCCCTGTTCCTGCCCTCACCATGAGTTGGATGTGCACATCAATTTTAACACCTTCATCAGAGGGTTGGATTATCAAAAATAGAAAGATCTCAGTATGTTTATACAGGGAAATCTTTTAGACTTGACACCAACTCAAGCCCTTGAAGCTTGCTAGGCCTATGCTTGGAAGTTGAGAACCCTTGTCCTCACCAATCCAGTTGATATTGAGTTGAATGTAACTAAGATTCAAGTGCAGCTAATGAAGTCCAAATCAGTTGTAGGAGAAGCAGACTCGTCTTTAATTAAGTTTCAGCAAGCTCAATTACTTGGACAAGTACAACTCTTAACAAAAAAGATGGATGTTCTAGATCTAGCTCCGAAGCGCTCCAAAAAGCCTGATAATGCACCTCCAGCTTGCGTGTATGCTTGTGAAGGATGTAGAGGAATTGATCATGACATTTCAAATTGCATGACAGATTTCGAGCAAGGAGTGAACTGGGAGAAAATTAATTATGTAGGCGGACATAGCCAGAATAATTATCAGCAGCAGGGTCAACAAGGTAAAAACTACAACAAGGGTCAGAGTAATTACCAAAAACAGGGACAGAACTATAACAAAAATTAGGATAATTATTAGCAGCAAGGCCAGAATAACTATTGAAATCGGGGAAATTATCGCAGCAGAGATAGGGGCAGCAGAGTTATTCAGGAAATAACCAACAGAATCAGCAACAGAACTAGTTCCCACAACATAATCAACAGGGGTACATTAGTGAGAGTTATGGTGAGAAGGGGCAGATCACCTACTCATATAACCAGGGACCCCCAGGTTTTCCACCTGAACAACAACAGTCCTCCACCGACTTGGTCGTAGAAAAATTTGTAGCTGCCAGTACCGATATACAAGTGCGGAGCAAAGCACGCTTCCAGAAAATAGATGCAACACTCAAGGCCTTGGAGAACAAACTGAATAACCTTTTCATGGACAAGACAAATGGGATACCAAGCACAACTATCCCAAATCCAAAGCATGGAGAGTTTGTAGGATCTATGACACTACGAAATGGAAAAGAACTTCCTAACTGTCTGATGAAACCAATACCAGTGGAGACACAAGAGAAGCTTATGCCTTTGAATCCCAAACAGATCACCCTATACTCACTTTATATGCCTAGAGTGCCATAACCTGCTGCATTGAACAAGAAGAAGATGACAAATGAGGATTTTGAGAAGTCCCTTGACATGATCAACAACTTGAGTTTGAGCATCACACTATTAGAAATTTTGCTCAAGATGCCCAATTATGCAAAATTTATGAAGGAGATTCTTTCCAATAATAGGAAGTTGGGAGATGCAACATCTGCTACAATGATTGAGGAATTTAGAGCAGTGATTTTGAAAGAGAGAGTAGAGATCAAGAACCTAATGAGGCACTCGGTCCTCTACCTAAATATCCTCCATAGAGGCTGATGGATTAGAAGAAGGAAGAAGTAGCTTCAGTTTCCCTAAAAAAAATAAAGACAATGAATCATGAGCCCATAATGGTGAAGAAGCGCTCTGACCCAGGGAGTTTCAGTTTATCTTGTTATATTGGTGATCATCGCATTGATAGGGCTTTAGCAGATTTGGGTGCTAGTGTTAGTGTCATGTCTTATGACTTGTTTGAACGTCTTGAGTTGCTTGCTTTACATCCCACTATGATGCATATTCAAGTAGCTAATCAAACCACCTGTTATCCTAGAGGAATTGCTGAGAATATCATTGTTAGAGCAGGCAAGTGTAGATTTGAAGTAGATTTTGTGGTAATAGACATGGATGAGAGCGCCTAAATCCCTATTCTCCTTGGTCGGCCATTCATAGCTACTGCTGATGTAACCATTAATGTGAGAATTGGACTACTGACCCTAAGGGCTGAGGAAGATGAGATCACATTTGAGATGTCTAGCCCTGCCTCCAACAACTCATCACTAGCTAGGTCTCTTTTGAATGATATTAATTATGCCTTTGTTTGTACTGTTATTACTGATCCTGCTCCATCAGACTTTGCTTTAAAAGTGCAGGTACCAGCAGCTGAAGAAGAACTCATGAAAATAGCAGCAATTGTCCCAACGAAGGGTACCAAAAAGAAAAAAGAAGTACAACAAACAGATGACTCTAGGACTTTCATTTCAGAAGTCGACAAGCAAGAGTGGTTCATACCATTCAAGATTACAGCTATCCGATCTGACGGTGTTTTGGAGCTTGTACATTCTGGTCGGAAGAAGTTCTATCTGGAGGGTGGAGTCCCCAAGGTGCACTTCAAGAATAAGGATGCCAGTGTGAGGGAGGTCCTCATCTGGCCAAGCACACCTTAAGCCAAGTATCGTGTAGCTCAATGACGTAAAAGAAAGAGCGCTTCTCGGGAGGCAACCTGAGTTTTGGGTCTTCTCTTTTCTTTAATTTTTCAAATTTTTGAGTCTAGTGTCAAGTCGTTAAAGTATGGAAATCAAACAATGGTTTGGGACGTTTGGTTTTGGTTTCGGTTCAGTTTTGTGATTGCAGGAGTCTATGAAAGGAAGAAAATTGGTATTGGCTAAAGACAGGAAGAACACGCCGTGTTCCTGAAGAACACGCCGTGTTCCTAAAGAACACGGGTGTGTCCTTATAAAAGGGTGCTCTCAGATGAAACATCCAAAGAAAAGAACACGAGCGTGTCCTTGAGGAACACACCGTGTTCCTAGAACACGTTGTGTCCCAAAAAAACACGCCATGTTCTCCTTCCAGGTACGCATATTGCTTCCTGCTTCTTTCTTTCTTCTTTCTTTCTTCATTCTTCTTCTCATCCCTCAACCACCACTTCGATGGGAATCAAACACCATTCCCCTCCACCACCCACAAGCTCCAAATTCACACCACAAACCGTCACCACTTCCCCTCCACCACCCCAAACACTCCTCTCCACCTCCTCTTTCATTTCTCATCCACCTTTGAAGCAAGAAGACTTTTCCTCCATTGAAGCTCCAAACTGGAATCTCTCCTCTCCATCTCATTTCCAATCAATTTAAGGTCACAAACACAATAGGATCGCTCTCTAAACACTATCTTTTGCATATCTTGGTAATCATTTGACCGAATTCAAACTAGATTGACAGATTTGTTGACATTGGCGATTATCCTTAAGAACCCGAGATTTTTGAATTTGTGCTTTTCTGGATTTGAACTTGGATATGTGCAATTGGTACCTTAGTGAGCTTGTGTACTGAATTTGATGATGTTTTGACTTCGATTGTGCTCTCAATTGTGAACTTCCGAATCTAGGATGAACTCATGAACCCTAATTTTGAAGTTTGTGATTTTGTGCAATTGGCCTTACCTTCCTGGAATTGATGATATGTGAGGATTGTGAGACGAATTTAAACTGCATTGTATATCATTTTCCATGCCAATTGTGTTTAATAATTCTTATTGGTGATTTCCCTCCCTTGAATTGGGGTTTTTGATTAAGTGACTCTATATAGATAACTTGTTTTTGTTGTATGACTTATTAGGACATTGGGATTAGGATGAGGACGCTTGTCTTGTGAATTATGTGCCTCAATGTTTATGGTTTTTCATTCTCTCTATATGGTGTTACTTAAATGTGGGGTGATCCCATTTGAATTATGAGAACTTTTTGGTTTGATTTTAGTTTGTGATGACTGTTTAGACAAGTGCTATTAATCTTATCATGAGAATGTGTCTTGTTTCAGATTTGATTTTGGAGGATTATCTCATTTTGCTTTCTATCTTTTAGGATGGAATCTATTTCAGGATGTTTGTTTGTCATATTCAGAACTTGTGTTTTGTGTCTTTGTTTTCTTTGTTTCTCGTGGTTGAACTTATGTTAGGTTTTTTTTCTTTTGTTAGCTATGGATTGTTGTAACGGAATGGCAGTAGCCTTTCTTTGTTTGCTTATTTCATTTCTCTTTGGTTGTAGGACTCTTTTCTTATCTCGATGAAGTTTCAATCTCAAATGCCGTCCGACTGGAGCCCTGATCCTCGTCCAGGCTTTACATTGGTTCACTCTCACGATATCAAGTTAGTACCATATTTTCTGCCCCATCTCCCTTCATTGTTTGGTCAATTGGGGACAATGTCCTGTTCAAGTGTGGGGTGAATTAGGGTGTTTCTGAATTCGGGTACATAACTTGTGAGTAATATTGCTGAATGGTTGTCCTTACTCTTCGAATCTCCCTCTTGAGCTTAGTTTGTGGATGTTAGTGAATACATGTTTAGTGTTCTCATTCTATTTGTGGATGTCTTGGATGTTAGGATGTCATTTTCGAACCACCTATCGTTTTGCCAAAATTAGTATACTAGAAACTCATATATATGTTGAAAATGAATTGCTACCTTCGACTGTTTGTTCTATGTCGGAGTAGAGTGTATGTTTATCCACCCAACAAATTTACCTTGGGGTTTATGAAGTTTAAAACAGATGGGAGGAGTTTGAATGAGGCTGCTAAAATAAAAAATGTCGTGGGGGGTGTAATTGCAACTGAAAAATGTAGGGCGACCCTAGAGGTTCGCCGTCTTCCTAACCTTTATAAGGCTTGGGGCATGGGCCGGAGACTAGTTACCTTCGAGTCAGGTTGAAGTTGCGATTATTTTCCCCATATGGATACACTCTGGTGGTTAGGTGTCAAATCATTTATATCATATGCATGAGTCTATCTTATACTAATTTAAGGGATTTGGTGTTTCATGCCTAATTGTGTGGTTTGTTGATTGACTTGCATTCCTGAACACCATGATAGAATTAAGGACCTGAGCTTTTTCCTCCGATTATCATATCTTGAGTTCTTTATAGAGAGCGATTAGTAGATTTGCCTGAGGAAAAGCAAGAATTTAAGTGTGAGGTGATTTGATGTGCTGTATTTTCGACACACTTATTCACGTTATAAACTATATTTTTGTGTGTCGAAATGCATTCAAACTTAGGATTTTGAGTAAATGTTTGGTTCTCTTGCCCCTCGGGGCCGTTTTACGGCGTTTGGGGACAATCGGGAACTAAGAAAGACGATTGAAGTTGCTCGGAGCGAAGATTGGTTGGAATTTAAGAGGAACACAACGTGTCCCCAAAGAACACGTCGTATCCTTTAGAACACGGTGTGTCCCTCAGGGACGCGTCCTTATCCTTTTCTCTGAAAACTACACCCGAGAGCTTCTATTGGGAGGAACACGCTCGTGTCCTTACGGAACACGGCGTGTCCTACCTTAAGACGGGCTTTCAAGTTATTTTCCTTCTCTGATTTGGAAGAGATGATATAAATAGTCCGAGAAGCCCTTTTGATGAGGGAGAATTTATTCCATACATATTTTTGAGTTCTTAGAGAGAGAAAGAGTTCCAGAGATCGATTGAAACGAAAGAACATCAACAATTAGAGACGGATCGAAGATCAGCGAGAAGACAGAGATTTCTCGACGAAACAAGTTTTCTTCCCGGGTTATTTTCCTTTCTTCTTCCCTTCTTGTTTCCAGAACCATGAGTAACTAAACCTTTCGTGTTGTTTGGATGAGATGAAGCTTTAGTTTAGCTTTTGTATGGATGATGGGGTATTAACCATTTGACTTGTTATCGAGGTTATTTAGACTTATGATGTGTTCTTTCTAAACCTAATTTCTGATTCAATTTTGTTTGATTGCCTTAATTGAATCATTGTCATTGATTTGTGGGTCTGAGAGGAATATAGATTGATAGGTTGCTTAGGAAGAACTCTAGATTATTCGTTAGTTCAAGGGAGGAACATATCGCTTTGGCTTTTTGTATCATTAATCGTTGTGGCATTTTATCGAACACCTTTAGTGCATTTTGCTTATGTGTAGATTAGCTCAAGAGAGGAGTCTACCGTTAAGCAGAATAGATCCTTAGAGGCACGAGAGTGATCTAAGACTATCGTAGAAAATTGCCAAGCCATTATAACCTGAATAATTGATATAACTTGTTGTTCATCCATGGATTTGCTTCATTCCCATATTTGAAACTCAATCTCTTGCATTTGTTTTCTTTAGATTTGCATTCTTAGTTGATAATTGGTTACGAAAACATTCATATAAACAAGCATTCACTATTACTTGGTCTAGTTAGTTTAATCTATTTGAGTAATAGCGTTAGAAAGACCGTAGGGAAATACGATTCCATTAGCTCATTCTAGTGGGTATTTGATTGACTGGGTGAAATCCGTTCGTCAATCAACATCAATATATTACATAAACAAGTACTAGAAGAATAAGAGGGACAAGTATAAAGAAAGCGAGTACATAAGAAAAGAAACAAGTAGAGAAATTCAAGTACATGAAAGCAAAACAACATTCAAAATAAACACGTGTACATGCAAAACTTTATTACAATACAAAACAAGAAACTCGAGTACATATAAAAGATTGAGTAGAAAAATTGGTAGGATGTTGAGTACAAAGTGAAGAAACAACAAGTATGTAAAACATTGAGAGCGGAACAACAAAAACAAGTAAAAAAACAACTCGATGAAATGACCATTTGATTACCAAAACCGAGTACAAGAAAGTAAAAATCAAGTACATAAACAAGTAACCAAGTACATAAAACAAATATGCGTACGTGTACATGAAAAGCTTTAGTACAATACAAGACAAAAAACTAGAGTGCATATATATAGGAACTCGAGTACGATGCTGATTACAAGGTCATTAAACAATAAGTATATATAGAAAAAAAAGCACAGAACAACAGAAACAAGTACTAAAAGAACAAGATGAACAAATACATAAAAAAACATCAATACAGTACAAAACATAAACTCAATTACAAAAATTCGAGAGCGGCGTTGAGTACAATGTCAATCATAAAAAAATACATAATAGACGAATACATAACAACAAAAATAAGTACTAGAAGAAAAAAAGGAACAAATACACAAATATATATGAATTGATAGACATGTTCTTAGAGGGAAGGCAAATTTAATCCATATTGCATTATTATGAAGGTGGAGGATCGAGCTAATTGAATCAATTTGCAGATTGGGTGGCCACTTCAACTCGTGCTCATGCGATTAGTCAAGACTGGATCCCAGCTCTTGAATGAGTTGATGTCTTCCTTTCTAATTCTGTACTATAATTCGCTTTTGAATGAATAAAATAGTCTTTGCTAAAAAAAAAGACGGACAGACAGACACGTTCATATTTGTCTGTTTCATTAAAATGGGATTACATGTCTCCAAGATGAAGTTTTTAGTTGTAGATTATTTTAAATGAAGTAATTACACGTCTTTAAAATTAAAAATTTGAATTTCACAATAGAGAAGAAATGAATTGCAAATCAAATGTGGAATGACTATAAAAAATATTTAATGTGCATTCTTATATTTTTGAAATCATTATAGTTTCTTTGTCCATATTAGGTATATATAATTTTTTCAAACTCAAAATTGAATTCAAAAAGTTAACAGCTAAACACAATTCCCATCTTAGTTTTCAATTTTGAAAAATTCTCAAAATCTTAAAAAAAAAACACAAACTTAACATTTCATATAATCTATTTAAATTAGAATAATTGGTATTAGTACACGTTTTGTCGCAATTCATTTTCTTTTTATATGTTCTTGCGTTAGCTACTTATGGCATGCACCTCTTTTGTAAGAGATTTCAAAGGAACCCTTAAATTTTGGCTAGCTAGCGTAGGCAAAAATGCATGGACGAGTAGAGTTATTATACAAACATGAAGTAGAAATCTGAGGATCGGCAGATTGTACATGGAGAGACCGAACACAGTTGTTCTGGTTCTGAAACAGAACAAATAGCTTTAGAAGCTCAAAGTTGTGTATTCAGTCTTTGATGATATGTGGCGAAAAGTTTTAACAGATTTTGGTAGTTTATGGTACATTCATGCAATCATCTAATCATTCTTCATAATTCGTATCCATCTATTATTTATCGCCTCATATTTATAAAGATATAGCTTTTTATTTCCTTTACCAACTCTTATTTGAAATTTGGCGGCATCAATCATAAACTACAAAGTAACCTCCCCAACGGCCAAAATATAAAACACCAAATTGATAAAATACATAGAAGATGTATAATTAACATCTACAACAAAACCAACAAAAAAATCAAAGCTAGTTGCTCTATATAATTTCATCATGGTTACCCTTTTGCGACGATACTTGATCTCAGCTAGCTAGAGATCATAGTTGAAATCACAATACTGATATGTCTTCTTCTCAGGCAGCGTTTTGTTTTCAAATGATCATCAAGCAGATATGTACATCAGTAATATATAGATGAGTCGAGAATAAGCTGAAGAATACAAAGATGAGCATGGGATAAGCTGATCAATTTCATTGCCGAGAAGAAAAAATCGAAGCCTTTTTCAAGTAAAGAGAGTTGGCGGATTTGGCTGTAGAAGAGAAGGTTGGTGTCTCTCTTCCTTTGTAGGAGAGATAACCAAAAATCTATCTTCAAAACCTGCATGAAGCGTAAATATCAAATCAACAAAAAATCTTTTAAGGATAGAGCCAACAACCAAAATAAGCATAAATGAGATCAAACAATGACTTCCAAATAGTTTCAATGAACCTAACCTACCATATACTTGAACTCTTGAATGCAGCCAACTTTGTTTAAGCAAAATCTGTTCTAATTAAGGACCTTCGTATAGAGTTATTGGTTATAAGCAAAGGCAGCTTATCTACTATAATAACCACAACCACAAAATGAAAAAAAGAAGAAGTAAGAGGTGGACAAAGACAACATGTGAGATGTACGGGTGGCGGGTGGAAACAGCTAGAAAGGAGCTTTGAACTCAACATACTGCAACAAATCAGCAAGACTTGGAACTTGGTCATTGGGGCCAAATCAAACTTTTCATTGTGGGTGACTTACCATGAATATGATCACTATCCTCCTGAGTCAGTTTAAGACTGGAGCTTTTAGGGTGAGATAATTTTTTATTTTATTTAAGTGGATAAATGATTTAATATATAATATTTTCTTTTTTTAATTGATATTTATTTTATTCACTTTCATATTTTATATTATTATTTTTTAATTGAGAACAAATTTTTATTAGTTTCTTTTTATTTTTATAAAGATAAACTATATTCTTTTATGTGAACGTATCCTGAACTAGTTCACTTTCATTTGCATGTAGTCTTAATCTAGTTCACTATATTTGATTATACTAATTTAGACTACTTTAGAAAATAATAAACTAGTTCAATCTACAGTAAAATATAGTGAACTAGTTTAGGCTATTGATGACGTTATGAACTAAAAAAAGTGAACTAATTAGGTTATTGTAGAATATAATGAACTAGTTCAGACTACTGTAAAAAACTAATGAAGTGACCTCAAAAACTAACCCTTATCGTTGTTGATAATTTGAGAGGAAGAAGAAGGAATTAATAAAAATTATTTTTAATTAAAAAGGTAATAATAGATAATATAAAAATTAATAAGATAAACATTGAAAAAAAATATTATATACTAATTAATTATCTATCCATTTAAATAAAATAAAAAATTAACGATTAGGATTGATCATTTAAATTATAAATAATTTTCACCCTATGTACTCCTAAACTTGGTGAAGTACCATCCATAAAATATTATAATTAGCTTCAGTATATTAAGTTGGATCATCCTTATTTTCCATCAGATGTATCATTATCAGACACCTATTAAAGTCAAAGTAAGTGCTAAATCAATCCAGGTCGACTGATAAGAGAAAGGGAAAGAGATGAGGAATTTTTATCGGAGATGAGAGCGATGTGAGCTGGGTACTGTATTGTGTGGGTATCCTTATCCAATAGTGTAGTAAAACCCAAGTTAAATTCTGAAATCGTTCAAGGTTTGGCTACCCATACATCCGTACGGGTAATTATAGGGTTGAAACAGAATATCTGTAATATCCGAAACAAAATCAACAACAATAAAATACGTAATTTGATCCACTCATACATCAAATCATTCAAATACATATAAACTACTTTACTGTCCAAATACCAAAATAAGAAAGCAAGACTATAACTTCACTAATTTATTGCTATACACCACTTTCACAATCACTACTAACGTCAGTAATACTCACACTTACAGTTAAAGAAACCAACTTCACCATCATACTCAAATCCTCCACTTTCACTACTACTTAGATTAAAATGAAAGTTAAGAAGTCCAATCACACATAAAACCACACAAATAGAAATAAAAAAATTGATCAATTATATAAGCCCAGATCAGTTTAACTTAAAGGCTACATATTAGGCTAATAAAAAATAATGTACAATATAACACTAGTTGACATATAAATCATGGGAGAGGGCATGCAATATAACACTAGGAATATATTATTTGATTAAGACGACTATGAAAAGCACAAAATTTAAAAATAATAGTTGGTTAATTTTCTTCCGTATCGTGTCCAAATCGACTCCATTTCTCTTCTATCAAATTATATTGAAGTCGGTTATTTGTTAACCTATTATGGATCCTTGCATTATTTTGGAGATACTCTTCATATTCAAGGAGACGAGTTTCCGAAACCGTTGGCATGGATAAACTGAAGTTGGCTTGATCGTTTGTATAATCAAAATTACGAAGATATGAATTCTGCTCATCTTCGACGATCATGTTGTGCATAATTATACATGCTCTCATTATATCTTCAATTTAATGATAGCGGATGCACGACGATCCATGAACGATAACAGATCATGCTCGGCCACCGATTTTATTATGAGTAAATCTAATATTATAAATTTATAATTAATTTTTTTATTTGATTAATTTTTTATTTTGGTACAAATTAAATATGAATATTTTATTTTTCTCTAACTATATTACATACACTAATTGCATTCATTATTCACTAAAAATATATTAATTAATTTTACTTAGTTTGGATCATTAATTATATTTAGTTTATTTTATAAAATAATCAAATAAGAGAGTGAGGTTCTTTTCCAAGTGCTCCCTATAATTACATAATATGAAAATTCACATATCAAAATCATTCCTCCTATCCAATTGTTGTTTCAATTGAAGTCATAGTTTAATGTTGGTATTAATCATTGACACTACACTTGGTATCAATGTTTCGTTGCTTGTAAATGAATCATTTTTGTTTCGGCGATCTTCGTTGTATTTGGTTCGAAGATTTGGGTGGATGTGTAGTTCACGAGTTGGTATGAATGGTTTGTCTGGAGATCTTGATGTTGGTCCTCTCGTGAGTTGAGAATGCTTAGCGTCCATGTGCTATTCTGGCCGGTTGAAATAAAATGAAATTCTATTGACTTGTAATTGCAACCATGAATTGAACAAAGCCTACTTTGATATAATTTGATAATTACATTACAAGCAATTTCGTGAAACAAATCTATTAATATGCATCATAATTTCAATGTAGAGGTTTGTGTATGTGGTAAGTTGTGTTCATGGTGATGGTGTAATAATAATACATATTCATTGCCCATCATTATCTTGTTTTTTATTTAGTTTACGACCCCTCTGCATATATTGAACGCTCGATTTAGGTACGGTTGTGGTATGCACTCGTTTTTTCAATTCATTTGGTAATGGTTTGAATGCACACTTAGATTTAATTTATAATGTGTTACAGTTACAGTTACAACATACTTAATAAATGGAGGAACTTACTTAATAAATTGAGGTGTGAAGTCCATTCATCTATACTGTTCCATTTTTTATGGTATACTATAGTTTATGAAATAGTTAGTTAATTAATATATGATAGTAAGAATTTATAGTATCGAGTAAGTGAATTGATAATGAATAAGACCTTCTCCATTGTTGAAATTGTAATCCAACTGGTTATAGTACATGCCATATTTTTATGTTCCACACGCCGAATTCATAGGGTATACGGTTAATCATTGTTGGAGACAATTTTATATATGCAGGCGTGCATATCCATACATCTATTTAGGGTTAGTTAATATATTACCAGGTATGGACTTCCACACGTTCTTTTTTACATAGAAAATCTTGCATTACAGTTATTGGGAAATTAAAAACAGAACTTCTGAAACCAAAGTTTACCATAAAAATGGTTGGAATATTTTCCTTTCTCAGTTTGATTTTGATGGATCATGAGTTATCCAATATAATTGAAATTTGATTATTTTAGCGATCCATAGAATTGATCCGTTTAATTATTATGTTATATTTGTTAAGTCAACTACGATAGGTTATTTCAATGAATTAGCTTATTTTCAAGGATCTAAATTACACTGCATATATTAAAATATGGATTTGTCAGTGAAAACCACGCACATGAAACAACTTAGCGGGTTAGAAAATATTTTTTACTAGTCGCGTGTTTGAAAATATTGAACTGACATATCCGGGTACAAAATACTACAGTTACTAGCAGCGTGGTTTGAAGTAATAACCAGTCATATCCGGATACATATTATTAAAGTTAATAGTAGTGTGGTTCAAAATACTAACTAGTCATAACCCGGTACAAAATACTACAGTCACAATCCATGGAACTATTCCAGAATACATAGAGAACAACTAAATTGCGCAATTACTTAGTCCACAACCAGTAGGGGTTGTTTCCTTGGACGTCCAGGCTTTGTCTTTGTAGAATGTTAGCAGGCTTCTTTTTTGGGGAACTTTCATCATCAGAGCCGAACATGGTACTATGCCGCGATTGGTCATATCACTAATGAAGCGATATGCGTAGTAGGATCTGTCAGCTTCGAGAACTCTCATTTGATCCCATAGCCCCCTCTGCTCCTACGTGAATCCGCCATTATAGTGCTCTAGGAAGTACATCACGAACAATCCACAACCATGGCTATCGGCCTAACGAGGAGCATCGAAAACCCTCCATCTGACCTCGGTGATATCCTTGCATTTCATTGTCTTTGGAAACGGCTCCACATACTCAATAAGCTTCTTAAATGTTGAATGGTACATCAGGTTGCTCTTATAGTTCTTCCTTACGTCCAAGTTGTTCAACAATACCTTCTGCTTGTTCTTGAAGTCGATGACGAATACGTAGTAGTGATTATCACGAAAACTACCACCATGGAGCAGGAAAAAGATATGGAAAATGAATATAGATGTAGGCAGAATTATTTGTCACAGAATAACAGTTCCTAACAGTAAACTTAACTAAATAACGACATACCAACTGGAAAGTGGAATACATGAGATATGAGATAACATGAATCTAGATCAAATTCTTGTCAAACAAATTAGTAACTTAATAATGTTTAAGTACGAAGAATAACCGACCATTATGAATATTAGTAAGGCAATAATGACCTACGAGGTTCATGAGAATTCTTACATAGTCACAGTGCCTTGTCACCAATGTATGGGACATTATCCCAATCAGTCCAATGTTTGAGTAGCTTCTCTACGTCTCCAACTCATATACCAACACCTCTGACCTAACTGCATTGTACATGTATGTGAAACATATTAGAGAAAAATATTAGAACAATTATATGCTTATTATTAAGTATGACTATGAATACTTAGAGAGACTACTAGGGGGAAGCAGAATCGTGTCAGGATTCAATGTTGATTAGATGCACAAATGAATCCAACACGACTATGGTTATGTACTGCCTTGATTTCAAGCTATCAAAATCATTCTTGTACAGTTTATTGAGGTGCTCTATGAAATTACAGACCAAAGTATCTTTGGAACCAAAAAAGGAAGGCAACAATTGTAACTACAGACATTGTTAGAGCACATAATTACATACATACTCATTGACATAATTGTAACATCTACTTTCAATTTAAACAGATGTAACGAAAGTAAAAAAGTGTACTCATGACAGCCAACCACGTCATCTGTACACGTAGTCCACGCCATCCTTTTCATCATGTTTGAATTTATTTGGCACTGGTGATTTTTTTGTGATTCAAACGCTTGACCGTAATCTTTAGGATTGTGTAGATGATTATTTCCCACCTTTGTAACTGTTCATCTTTGACCTTGGTAACACTATCTTCGTCCTGTTTCTTTTTTCCACACCCACCATCATTGAATGAATGTTCATTCCCCTTCTCCCATCATTTGTTTCATGCGTTTCCTCTCTGCCTAAATCTATTTCAGTTTTACAATGCTCCGTTGTGTCCGTAATTGCTGCATCTTCTTCGTCTTCGTCATCCGAAGAGTGATGTTCAACATATCCCATCTCTTTCTTGAAGCCTTGGTCCTTCTCATTCACTTTTCTAAAAGGTGTGCCGAGATCATGTTCCCGATGTATTTTGTCTCCCTTTCCAAGTCTCGCACTTCCCTCAATTCCCTCTCTAGGGCTGCTTCTTGAGCCAACAAAATGGGTTGCTACGCTTCTATTGCTACCTGTTGAGCAGAAACATCCAACTTGTTGGCATCTAGATTTGCTTTCTTTTCATGCAACTGCCTTATGGTCAGATTCCTAAATCTCTTTATCGACAAAAAATGTTGATACAAATCACAAAAAGAGTGAGACAAAGAAAACCATGATAAAATCATAGAAAGAAATCGATTTTACGGACATCACACAATAATTTGCAATGATTTGACAGTAAATTAACCTATTCAATTGTCATTAAATTACCCCCTAGTTGAACACCTCCATCCTCAGAAACACCCTTCGTGTTTGTTGTTTGAAGATGATCCAACTCGAAAGTGTTTTCAGTAGCAGCGTCATGGCCTTTACTTTTGTATGACGACCGGACTATATTCTTCCAATATAAATTTCTTTCAATGTTTTGTGGCTCCATGAAATTCAAGGATAATCTACTACCGTCGTGTCTAATGCTTTCCACTGCAAATGTTACTTTGCTATCATTCTAGTGGCCGCATGTCGGTTTGGTTGTTGCTCCTACATTATCTAGCAACAAGGAGTCCAAGCAGTGCATTTGCATTATATATATATGTAGAGTTTAAAGTTAAGTAATGAATCTCAAGATAATTCTTATCTAACTGAAACATTATTCATAGGCATCTCAATTCATAGATGACATGAAATAAGAACTAACCATAAGGAAGTTCATGTCCCCCCTTGATAGTCCTTTATGTTTTTAGATTTCCAATATGCCAGCCCGGCATGCAATGTGTCAACAATAAGCCTAGACCAGTTGAATTTCTTCATGTGAGTGAAATCCCTTTGCAAATAGTAGTCGTATTTCAATGACAATCTATCTGAACTTCCAGGCACTAGCACCTCTCCAATGCATAGAAGCATATACAACCTAGCAAACGATGCTGGCTAAGTTGCGTCTTTCAACCATTCTTTTAGTTCCCGAAAAGTAATCATTTCTTCTGGTGTTTCTGGCAGCTTTATTAGTCGACGGAAAATGTCTATTAAGTTGGTGGAGCGCTGTGAGATGTCAATAACCGTCCCAGTGCAAGGCCATCGAGAAATCCTGCAGACGTCTATTGGATTCACTGTCAATGACTTTCAATTCTCAATCTCGACCTCCTTTGTTACTGGATTGTACGCCCTCAGTGGAACGTAGATAACATCGCGGTTGATGTGTTTCTAATCTATGTTAAGGAATTCTTGGAACCCTACTTCTAGCAAGAGGTTCTTCACGAGTTGTCCACTCTTCATTGTATGGATTACAAAATTCATATCACTCACTCTTGTAGTTTTGCATCTAAATGATGTAAACAAGGGACTTTTCTTTCCCCTTTAGCACCACTTATGTTATTTTTCAACTGCATACAGAAGTATACAACAAACCAATCTGGATCACTTTGAATAGTAAAATTACAAACGTAAATGACATAAATTGCTCCCGTTTCCAGTCCCATTACAATGGATTGGAGCATTGACAACCAATTTCACATACCTCTTTGGAAGAACAATAAACAATATGGACATTAATGGCATGACATTTCGAACAGTATAAGTCCTACAAGGTTTAACACTAACAAAATATAAGAGCATGGACAACCAAATTAGGACTACATGTCATCTAAAAAAATTTATGGTTCAGGATTGTCGTAAAAGGGGGGCAATAACATCACTTTGAATGTCCATAGCAGATACCCAAAACAAAAAAATTGGGGGAGCTTACCGGGTTTGGATTTTCTAGGTGAGCATTCCTATTCGGCGCCATGACTAATCTCCAATACCATGTTGAAATGAGTGAGGGGTCAACAAACTCTTTAATCACAAAGCCAATAAACCTAATGCATGCATAACAAATTGAAAGCTAATACCACCTTTGAACTCGAGTTATTCACCGCAGTCGATCAGTTGTCCAGTAGAAGACAGATTCTTCAAATCAACTTCATTTGTAGACGAGCTACCTAAAAGGGGATTTATGAAGTTGTTTTAGTGAACAACGACTACTGAAGATATAAAATGGGACGGGTATTGAGGGAAAGGGCAACAACGAAACCTCTTCTAGATGTTTCAATTTTAGTGAAGGTGCGAAAATGACCTAGTAGAGTCTAGGAATTTGGATTTGGGATTTTTAAAATTCACGTAATTGGTCGGAGAAATCAGATGTATTTCAGTAATGCACTTTAATTGAGCTGACCCTTCTAAGTTAAAAACAAAAGTTAATTAATGTATGGTTCAACCAATTAATTAATAAGTAGTTCATATCTACTTTGACCCTTGTATGTGTAACGTTAATACGGTTTTTTATTCAGAGATATCAGTTCGTTAATACGTCAATACGGTTTAAGAATACACAATTTTTGACAGGTTACCCTCCTTAATGGCAATGGTATAACATAGTTTGGAATGTTTTATGTACTTACAAGCAATTAAGAGACAACCTAGGATGAAACTTGGCGTGACACACATAACCATGTAAATTTGGTTTCCATAACTTATTACCTATAAGGAATTGATGTCTGATGACTTGCAATAACCTATTAACACAATTCTCTGAATCTTTGAAGACTATTTCTAGGAACTAAGTTATGAATTACATTATGATTTACCATTTTGTTCTAACAATCAGGATCTAAATCACGCCTTTCAATGAGATCTCTTATTATGTTCTAACATTGAATGGGGTGAATGTTGTGAATATGAGTAGAGTATGAAAAGGCTATAGACGGTTTTGATGTCAAATTATAGCCAGCAACTTGTGAAATATTAGTCTAGCTAACTACCCCTACACCGGTAAAGATGGCGATTCCAGTCTTGAACATGTGAAGTCAATCGGACCATATATCGTGTATTCCGTTTCATGACGCCTATTACATAATTTTTCAACAAAACTCGTAACCAAATGGACTACAATTCCTATGTCAAGATTGAAGTTGCGGTCAAAACTAACCAAAGGTATTCGAGTAACTATTGTTCGACATATCATTATCGGGCCATATGTTACTGGATGGTTACGCAAACTTGGAGCATCACTATAAAGTCGTTACTACATAGTAATAGTTGGTTACTTACTAATATGTTTCCCCATATCAAATGTTTTGACGTTACTCAATTTCATGATAACAGACTTCATTCTGAAATTGAAATTGCAATGGGTATTTGATATTGTCCAAACATTTTTATTGTTATCTACCGGTCAAAATCTACTCTCCATTTATGGTACTTATCCGTCAGATTTTGATACCCTTAACCCTCCCACACCCCTCCCCAAACTCGTTCAAGGTAATTCAAAATTATTTCATTTTTCATTTTCTCGTCCTACAATTCCGCCAGATCTAGCACAAGCCAATTGATAATATTAGATACCGAATTTAGTCTAACAAAATAATGTCAAAAACTAGTGGTTAAATATCCTGATTGTTAGTATGAGATCACAAGTCCAATACCATCTGAAATTTTTTTTTTGGTACATATACATTTTTTAAACGACATATTTCTGTCATATGCCATACCATAACCCAAAGAGGTATAGTAACATTGATCCTTAGTAAAGCCCAATAAGTTGTCTACTGTAAATAATATAAGTGCTTAATCTTGTTTGTGTTTTAACCACCTCACCATTTCATGAATACATAGTGAGAAACTTATGAATCAAATGTTGCACGTAAATTTAGGAAGTACTCATGTACTTATTATCGAGAAAACAGGATGGAATGTTACCGCAATGACTTGAACTCAAAATGTGTAGATGTCATTGTTGGCGATTCCTATAAAGACTTCATGACTAGTATGTTGGTTGTTCCGTTTGATACGGTAACGGGTTTAGCTTGGTAAGTTTACTAGGAATTCTTTTAGTATGTTCACGGTAATCGAATGCTATAGTAGCGCCAACTTCATTAACAAAATGTTTACAAGCGAACTGTTTCATGTGTTGGCCGTTTCAATGAAACTTGTAACTTATGGTCAGAAATCTATACGTTGTATGTAATGGGTTTTTTCCCTAACTGTATAACGATTATAATTTGCAACGTTTAGGTTACGTACTGAATTAATTTGCAATGTATGTTTATAATTAAGACATTGTATGTGGTCACCAAGTACCATTCATGGTGTTCATTTAGTTCTCAATTAGTAACGAATATTGTCATTGTCTGACTTGTACATAGATTACTATTTGTTTCTTTATTACAACATCCTCGTTTGAATGCCTCCTTACTATATGACTAACAAACACTCAAGTAAAGTGAGTACTATGTCGGTACTTCATCTAATTAATTCTTCATTTAAAATATGTCTATAATGTGCATATGTAATGTTCATAGCCGATGCCATCTAATCTACTACAACTGTGTGGCGTTGACACATTACCGATATATTGCAAGTTTTGAAGACCAAAGTCCAAAAATAGTTGAGTTTGGAATTTAATTGGATGATACCATTTGACACGGATTACTATTAATTCATTTTATTTTTCATTGATTAAATTCAAATCCAACGGCCAACAAATATCCCTTATGGGTGGGGTTAAAAGGCTACCGAGAATAACTCGAATTCTATCTTTCCTATTATATCCAGGAATTATTTGAAAGAAATATTAAACAAAAGTCCCACCCTTTTCTCCCCAAATTTCGAAGATTGACCTAAATTGAAAGGCTGGGAGAAGATTCAAAATAGAAAGTGAACATCCAGTATGGGTTGTTTTCATCGCTTGTTGGTTTACTGACTTTAACAGACAATCTTCTAGCCGGTAGGTATGTATCTGTTGTTTTTACCCAATATCTGCAAGTTTCTGGATTTAACTTCCTCAATACCATTTCACGATTTTCCCGTTATCTCCTTTATATCCTTGAAGGTCATATAGCTTTTCTCGTTTCTTTAAATCTCGAAAATGACCCCAAATCTACGGTATGGATTGTTGTTGTTGGGGTGTTTTCAGTTTGTTTTTCGATTTATCGGCCTAATTTTGGTTCAACAATCAATCTGTTGTTGGTGGATTGAACTTTTGTAACTCGATTTCACTTATGAACTAACTCTGACGTATGCGGAAACGATTACCCTGCCAAGATTCTATGGATAACAAGGTCGAGGGCAGATTTAGAGATGACTGTAGGTCATCTGAATCCTGAAATCTTGGATATTACTACTTACGTCAGCAGGCCTTTGAGAAATTGCTCTACACATCTCTTCGACGTATTTGTTTCTACCTAGTCGGAGCTTGCTCAGTCATGGGGCTCTGTTGGTATACAGATGACACATATGTTAGGGCCATGGTGGATGCTAGAAATTCTGGTCAGGTTACTATCTTATTCGAGGGGCTTCCAGTCAGAGACATTCATGAAAAGGGTAGTGCATCTGCTTCTGACCATGGGACACCACCAAGGTCGTGCACAATTTGCTCAACCCCGAGTCATAATAGGCGTACCAGTCTAGAAAAGTAGCTGAGCTATTGCTGAATAGGTTGTAGGGTGATTGAGGGCGGTTGCTTTTCCTAACCTATTAGCGTACCTAGTCTGGTACATTAATTTCTTTGGCATCTGTTGTATATTTGTATGTTTAGTACGATTAATCTACAATGTTAAATTCCAAGTGTGTAGGAACTTACTATGTTTGTTTTGTACTTCAACTTTTTTTCGGCTTCTGCAATCGTCTTAATCTTGTAAGCTTGTGGAGTTCCATCAATGCACTGATTAAATCATCTACATTAGGAAACTGTTTTTGTTATTGTCATTCCTATTCCATTTTCTGAACCTATGCACTACTCTAATTAGGTTGTTATAGCCAGTAGTATGAATATGCATATGTGGTTAACTGGTAATGAAGACATATTTCAAGGTAATTATTAGGTGTCGTGAAAGTTTGTAACGAGTATTTTTAACATGTTGCTGAAAATTCCTTGAACATGAAAAAAAGAATCATTCTGCAATTATAACTTAGATACTGAAAATTGTTTGACATTCGACATTCTACTACAGTTAAAGATCGGTTAACTTTGAGCTCTCCAATCCTTGTTGGAAATGTAGATGGTGAGAGTGTACGATAGTTAGAGCTCATCATTTCCATGTTTTGTTGACTAGTTGACTCCTTGTGAACCTTTTTTGCACGTGAGGGTCCTATAGGGAATAATCGATCAAAGGTTAGCAATATCAATATTCACAACAGAAAAAAGGGAAAGGAAGCAAGAATTTATAAATGTTGTACATTTAAGTCTTTTATCTTTCCTAAATTACCCCCTTCCTCTTTATCTGCTTTCTTTTTATGATATCGTGCCTTCTATGTCGCCAATAAAAGATTCAGAAGTCATTATCAATCAAGTAATTTCGATTACTACATTTATCGTTCAGTTGTACCTTCTTTGATTGGTGCACGAAATTTTCATCATCGTCGACATCGTCTCTGTCGTTGTATTCATATTTGTTACGTTCCTGCTCCTCATCTTCCCCATTAGTATATGATTTGCTACTGGAGCTGTGCAAATCTTTTTCCGATTCCTCGATTATTTCGACTTCTTCAGATTTATTGTCCTTATTTTTTTATCCCTCTGAAAATGGGGTAGACTTCAAAATTTGTAAAATTCTCAATCTAAATTTCAAAACCAACTATGAATTTCAATCAAAGACATACATTTAACTAATTTTTTTATCCCTTCCATTCTTCATGGGTGCAGTTGTCCCCATTAGTTCCATCCTGCAAAACTAGGGTTAATTTGTTTTAATGAAAACATGATACTACGAAACTTCATAACTTTTTTCTCTATCCATCCTCATCACGCTCCGCCTCTCTTAGTGTTCTAGAACCGTGCTTTCACCTATGAACATTGTGACCGGTTCTCTTGCTGTTACTACACGTCCTTGTCTTTCCTTTACTTTTAATGGTGGCAGCACCCTTTGGTTTGGCAACTGGTGGGTCCTTCACATTTGGATACTGATTCGAGTCGTTTACACTACCTGGAGCAGTTTCACTCTCTCCCACTTGAATCAATTTGTCATGAGTTGCTGTACTGTCTTCCAAGTAAATGTTGAAAGTGTGTAATGATTCTGCAGCCATCCAAATATTCAATAAAGTATGATATTGGAGAATCCCGTATCTTAATCCCTGATTCATCCCAATCCCAACCGTAATTGAAGTTTTAGGATTTTTGGACTTACGCAGGAGCACAAAACTTGGGGGAACCTTGTGTTCTTTTTCCTCCTTCAAAATGAAGATCATATGAGAACACAGAATACCGGAGCTCCTAAATTTGTATCAAGTGCATTTGGCCTTCTTTTCATCACCGTCAAAATCAACGATCCATTGATGACAACTCCTACCATAATCTGCATCGTGTACTTTCTGATGTTTTCTCTTGTATGTGGAAAACCTCAGTGCTGAAATCATTTCAAGTCCGCGGAATAGTGGGCTCTCACTACGGGTATACCACAGTTTGTAAGGTAATCAACATTTATCTCTATTCCCCTCAAATCTATGTTTTCTTCCCCCATGGCTTTGGTTAGTTTTTCCGATGCCCATACATACGTTTCGAAATTTTCATTTTCCAATAGTGCACTTCCAAATAAACACGTTTGGAAGTGATGATTAACTCCTACATAAGATGGATCATACATGAACCAACATGGCATGTCATGAGCTGGATTAAAAAGGAATCATAATGAAGGAATAATGAAAGATAATTAGAATCTTCAATCAAATGTAGTCATTCATTTGTGCACATAGAACAACATACTAGTGAAAATCACCAGCGGCATGCATTATTTATTCTGTTTGTACGTTGTGTCGAACGCTAATACTTTGCCGAAGAGAAAAAATCAGCTATACTCATACTGTCAGCCCACATAATGTTCTTTAGTATATCACCCAGACCTGAACTGTATTCCACAAAGACCTGCATATCATCGGTTTTCTTTGATTCCAAAAGCAGTATTGCCGTTGAAGCGTCGCCATTAACAACACGATGTTGTCTACGATTATGGTATGAATAATTATAGATGTCCCTCCTGGTGTAACCAACATGATTGTGCCCATCGTGCTCCGTAATGTCAAGGTGATGTATTGAACCCGGTCTCATTCCGGACTGCCCTCGGAAATCAATTAATGCGGCTTGGTGTGGAGTAATGCGACTATAAGTCGGGATGTATCGAGTGAGATATCATAGTTGCATAGGATGTGAATGAACACTGTTGAAGGTAGCCATTCGTCACTTTGAAGTGAGCTTGTTCAACTTTATCCTTACAAATTCGTTGCATTCGCACCTAATTTCTTGTCTTTGTTTTCTTTTTCGTTGTGTCTTGGATTTATGACGTTTACTTTCACACCTGTATAGGTATTCTCGAGTTGTAACCCCTTTTCTATCGTCAAATTGTTGTTTTTGTTCAAGAAAGCCAAAACACTCCACCAAATCAATCTTCTTACACCAACGTAATGTTGCATCCTCACTGTCGAATATCAGCTGATCGAGCTCTTCTTGCATCAAGTGTGTTGGTTCTCATGAATGAGGTTCCATATCAATATGAACATCATTAGAAACTTCGTTGACGCAAGATGAGTTTTCCTCCTCATCATTATGGCCTACTTCAACATCTACTTTTTCATCATTGTATCCATCAGGGACATCAGCTGACATACTACTATCGCCGTTATATTCATTGGGGCAAGTTGTAATGTCATGTCCTGTCCTACCTGTTTACAAAATGTCTGTATATTTTATAACGAGTTGAGTCATTGTGTTTCACCCTTTCTGACTCGCTATGATGAAAATCTTCCTTCACCTTTGGAGATCCTCCATTTGAGGAATCCTACATCGGAAAGCCACAACAGTGGGGCAAAAATTAGGACTTATAGTTTATTCACTATGTTCAACTGTGAAAATTAAGGATAGTGAAATTTCGCAAAGAATACATAACGTTACCACAGATGGTTGTATTTCCACCGCTGTCTATGTGATTGAGCCGTCTTTTTGAACAACATGTACTCCGGACATTGATATGTTGAGATCTTCAAGGGGTTTACTCCGTGTCATAATTCATGAGGATGACTCAACGGGTTGATGACACTATGATACAATTCAAAGATATAGGGTTTGCAGTTTCTTTTTTATTATCGTGGACTATATCTACTATAATAACCGTCGTGTAAATTATGTAACAGGCTATCATCAAAGGCAGTGAAAGTTTCAACTAGTTTCGTTGCCGTGTAGGGTTTGGAATGATCGGGGTAATTGTTATCATTGAAAGAAAAAAAACAATTAAAAAAGGGAATAAACTGACTAAAATAACGAGCATGCACTAAAATATAATATAAATTCGGAAGAGTCCTCCACTTTTGATTTATTTGGTGTTGAAATCTTTTTTAATTTATTCGCTGCTATAAATATAGGAAAGGAAAAAAAATACTAAAACTGCATATTGATTAATTATTAACTACCCTAGGTGTATCAAATCCTTTTTATGAAGGTGTGATTTACTCACTTTTATCTTCCGTTTCTGATTGTAGGGGTTTGTAAAATACTCGTTTTTTCCCTAATGAATAAACAACCATGTATACTTGCTTCACATATATAATGATCAGCGAGAGCGTATTTGATGCCAGATGTAGATAATCGTCCTAACATACGAAATGACATCTGAAGATGAAAACAGGAGTATCAAGAGGATAAAGGCAATCGTATTTGCGATGCGCAAATAAATAACGTATTTGCAAAGCATGGTGGGTACTTGCTAAGCTAGAAGTATTGACGAAGAAAATAAGACTTTTACAGACTCACTAATTGAAAAGAAGCAGAAGGACAAAATTCTATATACAGTATCTGCATTAGATCTCCAACTAGGTCGTTTTAAAGATGCGTTGGAAGATGAATTCCGTGTTGAGTACAGGGATGGACGTGGCGTTATAAGAGGGGGAGTTAAGAGAAAATTTTGTAAGAAATTGCTGTTTGACAACCACATTCCTTCCGAGGTAAGGAATCTACTAAACATGTACCAATTGGGTTTCTACTAACTGTAGTAGATTGTACACCAAAATTGTGTTTTATATTAGTTCAAATTAATTGAAGCAGACTAATCTGACATTTGGATTGATGGAGTATAAGTCGTTGGATTAACTTGAAAGGTGTGTGATTGACTATATTTTTGACAAACCTCTGCCCGATGACAAACCACTCGTTAAAACTAGCAAAAATCTCATCAGCCGTCATTTCCCTCCCACCATAGTGTAGATCGGGGTCCACATATATCGGTCCGGAAATATGAAACTGTGCACTCGACTGCCCAACATCACCGAGCTTAGATTTCGTTAACTTCACTTTCTCCTCCAGTAATTTTTGATTTGATGCAGAAATAGGACGATCGATAAACTACGACAAATTATCATCGCCCCCGGCATCGCTGCTAACTATATATGCAATTGAAATCGTAACTATTAATTAGAAAACTAAATCTTTAAATCGTAACTAATAATTACAAATGTTAAACTTGTCTTTACTAGTTCACCTTAATTATCATGACTAATCTTTAAATTTCAAGTATTAGTTAAATAAATATTCAATTACCAAGTATTTGATTACGAAATGGATTGTTCATATATTTACTAATTAACCTGAATTATCATAACTAATTACTAATTTCCAAGTATTACTTAAATAAATATTCAATGACCAAATATGTAATTATCAAATTAATTGTTACTATCTTTACTAATATATTTTTTATAAGCGACATATAAATTTATATTATAAACATAGCACTAAAAAGTGCCAAACAAAGAATATGTACAAATAGAGGCTCTGCAACAACCAGAGACCTAACAATCCCACCCCAAAACGCCAAGGCCTAAAACAAGCCATCTGACCAAACATCTCACAAACCGAGCAAAAAACTCCACCCTCAAAATTAATCAGGTTCCCTATTTGAAGCATAATAACTGGTCCATATCAGTAGCTTATCAGAAGAAAAGATCTTTCTCGCTAACAACCAAGAACCAACTGCAAATGAGATTTTGTATACTATCTGAGTCTCCGATCTAACCAAGTCTCAAAACACTCTACCATTTCGTTCAAGCCAAATAAACCAACAAAATGCGTGAAGGAACACGCCACTCACATCAGTAAAATTTGTCGTATAGTTCATACCTTTCCACCCCTTAATAAACTCCTTCATAAAGTGATAATGAGGACCTGAGAAGGAAAGCGTAGAACTAAACCGATTCCAAACGTTTTGGGAGAAACTGCAATCCAAACAAATGTGATCAATAGACTCTGCCACACGATTGCAAAACGAGCACCAATTCGGAGCAATGAGGCCCCTTCTCCGTAAGTTATCCATCATAAGAATCTGGCCAAGGTAAACCAACCATAAAAAACTTTGTATCTTGGTCAGAACGTCCTTCCTCCATATGCACGAAAGTGGAACATCCTCCTCACCCGAAAAAGTCTGTCGCCTCATCATCGCCATGCATGATCTAACCGAGAATGTGCCGGAAGGGTGTAATGGCCAAACTACCTTTGCAGGCCTTATAGAGGTCACTGAAGCAGGTAAGTTCGCCAAAAGCCTGAAAGTTGTGCCATTCCTCCAATGCACCACCACGCAACCGGTATCTCAATGGAAAATCATATCTCACCCTGAACACAAAAATTCAAGGATTGAGTTGAAGTAGCAATTCTTGGATAAAGAGAAGAAAGCCTCACACCCTGAACCCAAAAATCATGCCAAAAAGATATCCAACCCCCCCCCCCCCCGGATCCACAAAACTGAAATTCCAAAATAAAGAGCTTTCTTGCACAATCCATTTCCACATCAAACACCCCGCCGAACTGAACTCCAAACTTGATTGCCAATCCGACATCACTGAACTACACTTGTAATCTAGCAAACCTCTCCACCACGCGCCCCTTTCAGAAGCATACCTCCACGCCCACTTGCTTAACAAAGCTTTATTCATTAAGTTCATGTCCAACACTGATGAGCGGATTTTACCCCGCTTTCAAATACCCACTAGATTGCTCTAGTGGGATCGTAAATCTCCATAGGATTTTCCTATTTTGATTACTCAAGTTGATGTTCAAACTAAACCAAGTAACAGATTGAACTTGTTTTTAGATTTTTTTAAGTAACCAATTAACAACTAAGTATGCAATTTAAAGCTAAACGAATTTGAGAGATTGAGTTCCAAATGGGAATGAAGGTTGCTCGGATTCGAATCCACTAAAACTAGCAATGCATGAATGAATGATAAATTATCTCGGTTATTCTGGTTATAACGGCTCGGCGATTTCCTAATGTAGTCTTAGATCACTCTCGCGCCTCTAAGGATCTATTTCGTCTAACTGTAGATTCCTCTATCAAGCTAATCTATACTTAAACAAAACCCATTAATTATGTTTGACGAAAATGGCACGACGATAAACGTGCAAAGAGCCTAAACGATTTGCTCCTCTCTCGAGCTACCGAATAATCTAGGGTTCTTCCTAAGCGACCTATCAACCTATGTTCCTCTTAGACCCACAAATCAATGTCGATGACTCAATCAAGATGATCAGACAAGAATGAATCTAAAATTAGGTATTAGGAAGAACACATCATAAGTCGGAATAAACCTCAATAACAAATCAAATCATTCATACATAAGCTCAGCTAAAGCTTCATCTCGTCCGAACAACACAGCAAGTTTAGCTACTCATAGTTCGGGAAGTAAGAAGGGAAAAAGAAATGAGAACAACCCGGAAAGACAACATGATCCGTCAAGAATTCTCAATTCTGTCGCCGATCTTCGCTCCATTTCCAATTGATGATAATCTTTCGCTCCAATCGGTCTCTGGCACTCTCCCTCTCTCTAAAAGCTCGAAAATATGTCTTGAAATAATGATATCTTGTCCAAAGGGCTGTTAGGGCTTTTTATAGACTCCTCGTCCAAATCCGAGATGGAAAAGGATTGGAAAATCCGTCTGGGATGGAACACGCCTTGGCACACGCCGTGTTCCTGATCGTGTTCGGCCCCTGTAACTTTTCGCCCGATTTTCATAACCAGAACACGTCGTGTCCCAATTGGAACACGCGCTGGAACACTCCGTGTTCCTGGCCGTGTTCCTCCCCTATAAGTTTTCGTTCTTTTCCATAACCGGAACATGCCGTGTTCCTCTCCAGTCGCTCTACTTTCCATATACGATCTAAATCACACTTTAACAAGCACCGTTCAATTCTCTTAGGAAGATCAAGAATACCTACTTCATCCTCTCTGTCCAACCCACCGATACAACCGAGCAACCGAAGAACCTCCGCCTCAATCCTTTTGAAATGGTTCAGATTCCACTCCTTTAAACACCCATTTAACCTCTATAAGTTTCTCCCACACCGAAACAAACGTCCAACACCTATAATATCACTCGACCAATCGTTGACCACCACCGTAGTAAAAACACTATGCCCAAACCACATGAGCTCCAAACGCTAAGGCCTCTTGATCACATCAAAAGAGGCACATTGGAGCAGCCAAGGGGAATGATCAAAACAAGTTCTAACTTTGGCCACAAGGGTCACCCCGGGAAAGTTCTAACTTTGAAATAAACACTCGATCAATCCTAGAACACACGGGAACTTCTCTAAAGTTTGACCAGGTAAACCTTGCCCCACACAACGGAAACTCTATGAAACCCAAGTCTTCAATGCAGTCATTAAAAATATCCATCTCGACAGCCGATCTAGACAAACCGCTCGAGTCATCCGCTGAGCGAGTCATATTGAAATCCCCTAACAAAACGCAAGGGAGATGCCACCAGCCAAACACATTTCTAATCTCCTCAAGACATAGCTTTTTATCTGCCAAACAACAAGGAGCATACACATTTACTAGACACCAACAAAAGTTATCTCTCCTACACCGAAGCAATACTACTACACAAAAATTACCAACCCAACTTCCTTCCATCTCAAACAAACTTTCATTCCATATCGACATAATTCCCCCCGAAGCACCAAAAAGCTGCCTTAAATTCCCAATCCCAATCACCTGTCCCCACAATACTTCTAACAATACTCAAGTCACACAAATCCAACTTTGTTTCCTAAATGCAGATAATATTTGGTCTAGATTCTCTAATACGCTAACTTATACGGAAACGTTTATCCAAGGCTCCCAAACCTCTCACATTCCACATCAAAATTCTAGGAAGCATCATAAAAGCGAAAATGGAACTGCATACCTAGCTTGCTTGCTCCTAGTTCGAGGGTACAATAGCACTTCTCTAGAGTCTCCTGTCCTATGAAATTCAATCTGCAATTGGGTCCTCGACCTCAGAGTAGATGAAACTCTTCTTTTGCAAACAGCCTCTGCCGAGTTGGCCACCAAAACCATAGCTAACTCTTGCGACCCCTCAGCGTGCAAACCGAATAAGCTTGCCACTTTCGACACTGACTCCAAGATCGTAGAAGTCTCATTCCTCACATGTTCAAAAATTTCTGAGTCACCTGGTTCACACTCCACCAGTGTCGGAGGGACAAGAAACGACCAAATGTTTCCTAAAATAACTGTTGGGTCACAAAAAGTAGAAGCGACCAGCCTTTCTAAAGGATTTTCCAGCACCTTAAGCCCAAAATCAACCTAGTCAAAGACCCATGGGCCTCAGCTTAAACTTCTTGGTCTTAAAACTGTAGTGGGCTTCATCATAAGAATTGAGCCCAAACCTAACACAAAAATCCATCCTTCTAATTTATCTTCCTCCAACGGAGAGAAACCCTTTGAAGCCACATACACAACTTTCTCTTTACTCCAACTAATACCTGAAACATAATTTTGAAAACCAACAACTTCATCTTCTCCAACGGACAACGAGAAATCTGACTCCACCCCTGCCCTTGAGTGGTCGCTATTGTCAATACCCTCAAATCACGCGCCCCATCCCAAATCTCCTTTCTCTTCAGGTACGGAGCTTGCGTCGGAGCCTTCGCTATGACCATCATCCCACCTTCCTCCTCCACCGACCTCGTACTCTCAGTCGGCGGAGACCAACCAACCCCTTCAAGCTCCTGCTCACAATCACTCCCTGGCAAAACCTTCTCAACGCCAGACTCATCACTCCGAGTCCGAGACCCTGGCCCCTGCACCAGCTTCAAAACTTTTTGAGATCCCGGTTGAAGCTTATTCCTACTCTCCATCACTGGAGTGGGAAGAACATTATTCTCCTTCGAACCAACTTAAACTCCTCCAAACTAGAGAGAGCTTTCTCTTCTTCCACCGCCACCAAGAACTCCTCTTTGCCGAAAGAAAGCCGCACGGACCCCGGAATCACACTACTGTTTTTAACCTTCAAACGAACGGTACCCATCACCCCTTTCGATTTTGCCTCAATAAATCCCCCACAACATTCTCCAATCTGCTCGTATAGAGCAAGAGAGATCAAGTGGAGAGGGATACCTGTAATCCGAACCCAGCAAATATTTTGAGACCGAAGCACCTCTGTTCGTCTGGCGCACGGTAGCCATTTATCAAATTTCACTTTTGACGTACCAAAGTAACAACGATCCAACCCAAGGATACGCTCAACAACAGCGTTCGACTCGCATTCAACAAGCCAGAGATCATCACCCAACTCCCTAATCGGCGTTCCTTCCTTGACTCCCCAGTTCACTATCATCCATCGCCTAAAAGCCGGCCAGTAAAGAGGCTCGTTATTCTTGCTTGAAACTCGAAAAACCAGATCCCTTTCTAAGAACTTTAGCCTCTCATTAACTCCATCATCTCCCAACATGATAGTTCTCTCACTCTTGCTAGCAACACAACTTCCAATGATAGAAAAAGAAGAGCTTTTCACTGCGGCTGCATAAGAACCAGCCGGAATTGATTCAGCTACGGCGCTCCGACACGCCGAATGCCGCCCAGCTACCTCCCCATATAAACTCTTCAATGACCGTAAGAGAACGCACCAGCCCCTAATTCCATTCTCTTTAAGAATCATAACATAAAAACTCTTTCCACCTGCACACTTCTTTGAGATCACCAAAGCTTTTAATCCCTTCCTCGCACCCAACAAGATCGACACTCTTTTCCTCTTATCCTCCTTGCAGCAATCCTTAGGAAATTTCTACCCACGAGATGAGGCAGCCTCCAACACATCCACCAACCAATTGCATTGTTCAGTGCTCAAGAACACATAGTGTACCCCATTAGAATCGGACACAATCAATCTGAAATGCAGCTCGGCAAATCTATCCGAAGTTTCGATCCGGATGCACGAACTCCTAATCTGACAATTGCAGTAAAGAAGATCCTGGAAACTACCTAACCCACCCTGCTCACCACCCCTCTCCCGAGCTCTCTCTATCCAAAAATTAATCAAATAAATATTCAATTACCAAATATTAACTGCCACCTATTTAATTACTAATTCACTAAACTAAATCACACTAATTACATTTAAATAATAACAATATAATAATTAAAAAATGAAATACAATGCCGACTATATCTTTTTTTAAATTGTACCTTGGCGGCTAACAACGGCGGAGCGGCAGCGGGGAGCGGCAGCGGGGAGCGTTAGTGGCAGCGGGGAGCGTTGGTGGCAGCGGGGAGCGTCGGTGGCAGCGGCTTGTAGCGGACGGCGTCGGCGGGATCGGGCGGAGGTGGGAGTGGGCGGAGGTGGGAGCGGGCGCGAAACGACTGTGGTGATTGGCGGGCGGCAGAAAGGAAGTGTTTTTCGGTGATGTGAGAATTGTGTTTGATTCGAATTATGTTATGTGTTTATTTAAACTTTTTTAACTAGATTCGAAGGATATTCACATAATTTTACTGGCTAAATTTAAATGATAGGGATAAAATAAAACTTTTTCCAACCGTCCAACAAAATAACTATTTCCTTTTTCCGAGTAAAAAACAAAAACTCTTTCCCTTTTTTTTGGCATCTTCTATCGGATCAGCTTATTATCTTCTTCAGTTCTTCTTCTATCAATTCATCGAAGACACTCCCCTCAGCTCTCCTTGCATTTTCGACATTGAATTTCAATTGTTTTGAATAGCGAACTTTACTGACTAATTCCATCTGGCGGGTCCTTGAGAAGAAGAGAGGACGGTGGTGACAGTGGTGTGTGTGGCCATTGTGGCCGGCGTAGGGGCGTTGGATTGACTTTCCTGGCAACATAAGCTCCTTTTGGGTTCTCTTTTCCTCGGAGAATTCGATAATATAGATTCGGCAGTCTTATCTACGTTGGTCGCCGTCGGTATCGGGCGTATTTCTCATCCACCAATTAATCGTTTCCGGAATTTTAATTAATGGATAGGTACGTTCTTTCCGTTTCTATATCCTTAGCTTCCGCAATTTCCATTTGAACTTTTGCTCTCGTCTTGTTCGAGAATCCTCTGCTGAATCTCTTGCTCTGGTCTTTGCTTGGTTGATTTCAGCAAGACATTTGGTTGACATAATTATAGGCTGATAAAGAACCATGGACGGGTTACTTGCCGCGTTTCCTCATCGTAGTTGCTTACAATCTCTCATTTTCAATCCTACACTGGTCTCCAATATTCCACCGATTAAATTAGGAACTGTGTCTCTTAATCAAAGGCTCCAGTTAGGTGTTCAAGGAGTGAAATGTATAAATTCACCAACTACTGATACTAGTGGTGTTGTGGATGAAGAGGGTGTTAAGGATGTTGAAGACTGGGAATTAGAGTTTCTTGGAAAGGCTGGTTCTTCGGGGTTTCGAGAATCATCCACGAAAAGGAAGATGGGCAAAGGATCGACGTTGTTGGAGGGTGAAGATCAGATGGATTGGTATTTGAGGGCGAGGAAGGTTGCCCTCAGATCGATTGAGACAAGGGGATTGAGTTACAAGATGGAACAATTGGTTAGTGGGAACACAAAAAAGAAGAAAAAAACCAAGAAAAGATTGGTGACCAAAACCAAGAGGAAGAAGAATGAACAAGAATTTGAAGAGGATCTGGACTTGGATGAGGTAGAACGGATTCTCGATGATGATACTTCTGACCTCCAAAGAAAAGTTAGTATGATGGGGGACGGCATGTTTGAAGAGCAGAAGGAGAAGACAATGGAAGAGTTTGTAAAGAAGTTGTCACAGTTCTCTGGACCTTCTGATCGTAAGAAGGAGGTTAATATGAACAGAGCAATTGTCGAAGCTCAAACTGCTGAAGAAGTGATGGAAGTCACTGCCGATGTTATCATGGCCGTTGGGAAAGGCTTGACCCCTTCACCATTGTCCCCTTTGAATATTGCTACTGCCCTTCACAGAATTGCTAAGAACATGGAAAAGGTTTCGATGATGAAAACTCATCGCTTAGCATTTGCAAGGCAAAGAGAGATGTCAATGCTGGTTGGTATTGCCATGACAGCATTACCCGAATGCTCAGCTCAAGGCATATCAAATATTTCATGGGCGCTATCCAAGATCGGAGGAGAGCTGCTTTACATGTCGGAAATGGATAGAGTTGCTGAAGTTTCCTTAACCAGGGTGAATGAGTTCAATTCTCAGAATGTTGCTAATATTGCCGGTGCTTTCGCATCAATGCAGCACTCGGCTCATCATCTCTTTTCCGAATTAGGAAAAAGGGCAGGTGAGATCATACATACATTCCAGGAACAGGAGCTTGCTCAGATATTGTGGGCATTTGCTGCATTGTTTGAGCCTGCCGATCCTTTGCTCAACTCTTTAGATATTGTGTTTAAGGAGGCAAACCAGTTGGAGTGGTCAGATGTGCCAGCTTCTGACGAAAATCTCGAAGTGGAAGAGGTTCCAGTGTTGAGGTTAAATAGGGATCAGCTGGGCAATATTGCATGGTCGTATGCCGTTCTTGGGCAGTTGGACCGTACATTTTTCGCTAATGTTTGGAAAAAAATGAGTCATTTCGAGGACCAAAGGATTTCGGAGCAGTATCGAGAGGATATGATGTTTGTTTCTCAGGTTCGTCTTGTGAACCAATGTCTGAAGCTTGAATATCCGCATCTTGAGATGTCACTTGGAAATGAAGTGGAGGAGAGAATATGTCGAGCAGGAAGAAGCAAGAGGTTCAATCAGAAAATGACTTCTTCTTTCCAGAAGGAAGTCATTCGACTCCTCGTCAGTACTGGACTTGATTGGGTGAACGAATATGTAGTGGATGGATACACTTTGGATGCTGTTGTGTTAGATAAAAAATTAGCTCTTGAGGTTGATGGCCCCACTCACTTCTCAAGGAACACAGGTCACACTTGCTTTAGTTCGCTACTGTATTCCTATTTCTTCTTTGTTTAACTTTTGAACGATTCTCTTCTAAACATACGTGATAATGATGCAGGAATGCCTTTGGGGCATACGATGTTGAAACGACGATACATTTGTGCAGCTGGCTGGAATTTGGTTTCGTTATCCCATCAAGAGGTAATTAATTCTTGTTTCCATTTCCATACTATAAACAAGAGGTTGTCCTTTTCCTCGTGTATTAGTAAGGTTGTTCATGAACTAAGTCGAGTCGAGCTTCACGTTGCTCGTTTGGCTCGTTACTTTTAAGCGAGAAAATTTAAGCTCGTGTCGAGCTCAAGTCTGACTTGTTAACTGCGATTGACAAGCCAATATCGAGCTTAACTTGAACTTCGCTCATTAAAACCGCATGATGAGCTGAATTTGACTAACTGAGTTGAATTTGAAGTTTGTGCATTAAAAACATAAACGACGAGACTATTCCAAAATTTACAAGTTTCTATTCAAATAGTTAAACCTAAATGATGTATCACTTGCATTATTGAGTTCGGAATCGAGCATATACCTAAACAATGTATCACTTGCATTATTGAGTCTAGTAACGAGTCATATACTCGAGCTAGTATTCGAGTTGGCTCGCGAGCTGGCTTCGAGTCGAGCATATCTTGGTTCAAGGTTGACTCATAAAATCAGACAGAGTTACGAGCGGCTTGGCTATAGCTCTATTGTATTACTGGATTTGAAAAGCTATCAAGTTGTCTGTTCCATCAGTTTAAGCTTTTGAATGACGCTGCTGGTTTTCCTGATTGTTGTTGTTCTGTGGCAGTGGGAGGAACTTCAAGGCACGTTCGAACAGGTAGAATATCTGAGGCAGATTCTGGGAAGCCACCTAGGCGGCTGACGAAGACCATTCGATTCTGGAAAATAAACTAGCTATTTGTTCATCCTTCTTGATGCCCTTGGCTGATATAATATGCAAAAGCAAAAAACCACAATTTCCAACACATTGTACTAAAGTAAATATTACAGCATCCAAATTCAAGTGATTATTTGTTAGTTAGCTTTATTGGAAGAGGAAACAACAAAACAACTGCTCTGATAACAGTGCTTTTCCAGCTAGGTTTTCATGGATTCAAATTTGTGTCCGACTGCATCCCAGAAGGCCGGTATGGCGACATCATCTCCCACTTCCTTGAATGATGGAAAGTAATTCACATCTACGATCACATGCTCATTGCTATCTTCCTCGACATGAAAGCAGACACCAAGCATTATAATACCAAACTAGTCGACAGTGATTAGCAAGACTCAACAAAAAAAATGTTACTTACACCAACATCAAAGCCAAAGACAGTGAGGTCAAGTTTACTTGTCAACCAGTATGCAGCTTCAGTAACTAATTCAATATCAAAGTGGTGTAAGTTGCGGCCGGAGGAATCTCCATCGTCCGAGTTGATTGGTAAAGATTTCAAGCTGGAAACAAATCATAATTTGAGTTGTGAGGTTCATTATGATCAATGCATCAGGCACTGGTGGTAGCCAAGAGAAATCTATTGCTACCTGTCAAAGAGTAAAGGGCCACTCCCATTCTTCTCTGCCATTTTCGTCAATATACCAGCATTTGGTACAGACCTCTTCACGGCATAGAAAACCTTCTTGCCGAGGACATAAGCTTTGAGCAGCGTTGATGAATGGTTTACATACTCCTGCATCGCGAATCACTACGGGTTGTGAATATAAAGAGGAAATACGTACTTGTATAATACACAATACGGCACTGTCTTCTTCTCGGTAACATACAATATTGATCATTGAAACGATCATTTCTAACGTACTGAAAAATGGTAATCACGATGTTATGAGTTGATTAATGGCATATTCAGAGTGGTAGCAATGCAAGTTCATCAGATTACCAATTACGGTTGTATTCCTTCGCAAAGAATAAGAACAAAAGAATTGATTTTAGCAAAGAGGGTTACTAAACGACGTCCTACAATTTGAATTAAACGACGCTCTAAACTTTATAAAGACCAAATTGTCCTTATCGTAAAAACACGAAAAAACTTACTAATTTCATTCAATTGAACTATTTTTAGTATGTTTTAGTTGATCGACTTATCCGACAAACCTTAACCGATCCAATCTAGGTAAAAATTCGAAATTTTTTTACGAGCCAATCGACCGATCGACCGGATGGATAGACCGGATGGAGGAGATTTCCGTCCGAAGAGACTAACCAGACGGAGGAGATTTCCGTATGCCCTAACTCGCCGGACAGACACACAATCCATCGGCCGAACATACCAGACGAGATTTCCTTCTGGCCTAACTAGTATTTTTTACATAAATCAACGCCTTGAAGTCTAATTGATGCAAGACCGGTGGCGTTGAAAAGCTAGTTCAATTGGCTACAACTTTCATGTTCATGTCGATGCCAAAATTTTGAGATATTATGCCAGACGGACGGGATTTCCGTCTGGCCCAACTCGTCGGCTTAGTCAGAAAACGTCGCAGTTTAGTATTTTTGACATAACTCATCGTTCGGAAGTCTGATTAATGCATGACCGGCAGCGTTGGAAAGCTAGTTCGATTGGGTACAACTGCCATGTTCATGTCCGTCCGGCGAGTTGGGCCAGAAGGAAATCATGTCCGTCTGGTTAGCTCGCGACGAAAATCCCCTCCGCCCGGTCGATTGGTCGTCGAAATATTTGAATTTTTACCTAGATTGGACCGGCTGAGGTTTGTCGGACAAGTTGACCAACCAAAACATACTGAAAATAGTTCAATTGAATGAAATTAATAACTTCTCCATGTTTTTAAGTCAAGGACGATTCAGTCTTTATATAGTCTAGGGCGTCGTTTAATTCGAATTCTAAGGCGTCGTTTAGAGATTAAGTTTCAAAAATATATGTTAATGTAATTGAACAATCAGAAATCTTCAGTGAACAATCTTTTCAAGAACATAAGAAACGGAAACATGCATACTAGCCTGGGCAACCGCTGGAAGAGGAACACTTCGATTCTTGAAATCTTCAGATTTGAAGACAATCGCCTGCCACATGGAAATTGAGTTGATCAGATAAGGCTATTCAAATTGAAAGAAATGGAACCACGCCAACATCATAGAGAATTTCACGACTCGAAAGATATAAACTTGAATTAGAGGTAACGTCCCATTTTGGTTCTGTATCTTGGAATTAAACATAATCTTCCATAGACAACATCTTGAAATAGTACTTAAGTCGATGATCCAGACCCGCATATAGTATTAGCCCGTAAAACCAATAATGCGGCTTCCAAATTTTATTTCAATTGGATGGTACCCTTCGATGCAGCAAACATACCACTTGTAACTTGGTATCAAGATATTAATTCAGCATACAGTAAACATACCATTAAAAGGTACGACACACAATTTTTCAGCCGCAACAAAAACTAAAGAGAATCAGATTATCTCCTACCATACTATGAGCATCAGCGACACCACAAGCCACTTGAGGTTTCACTATACTTGGGAAGGATAGTTCAGCTCCTGCTAGTCTTTGATCCATCTCCAGGTCATTGAAGTCATCAATCTGCACATTGGATTCGATTCCTAATAAGTAAGAACTTTCCAGGGCATTGCTTTACGAGATCAGTTTCCAATTTAGTGCATCAAATAAATACCATTTCAATCAAAAGACCTTTAAGAAATTGGGTCCTCTAATGGTGCAGCACCGACCTTCGTTAAGATCCTCCAAACCATGCAGAATCTGTTGCATCGTAAGTCGATCCACTACAGGATGTATTTTAGCTAATGGATCAATTACACAACATTCAACATGATGTTCCATTTATCTTCAAATGATCAACACATTTTCAAGAGTAAGGCAACACTCAACTAGATAACCTTGTGGATAGAAGCTATAAGGATATGAACGTGACATCCTTATAGCTGCTACCATCTGAGCAGGATTGAGAAGCAATATAATGACCTATTTCCAATGGAGTGAAGCGTGAATTTGCAACTACATTTCTATTCCTATCTTTCCATTTGATAGGTTACCTTTTTAGTTCCTGCATGCCTGCTGTATAAGTAATTGCATTCGACAATTCCGAGTTGCATGACTCAACAGTGATTATTTCATCCGTTGCTTTATGGAGAATTATGTCAACACCTTCTAATTGAGGTAGCAAAGGCTTATCAAAGGACAGAGGTCGAAACATCAATCCGTTCGGAGTTCCACCGATTGCGAAGGCACCTCTCTTCAACAATAAGAAAGATATTAAGCAAACAGATTGAAACAAAAGTTGAAGCAACTACGTCAACATAATATCTCACCTTAGAGAAATCCTCTTTGCGAGAAGGCTTCATGATATAACCAACTGTGGCAAGGCTGTGGCCAAGTCCCTTCATACCCACAGGGGAAAACAAAGGCTGAGGAATTTTAGCCAAAAGAACAGTTACGAGAGTATGGTGCTAATAAACAAAGTGAAATTGCCTACCTTACAAACCTTTTCTTCATCTTTTTGATATTTCCATTTGACATCGCCATCAAATGTTTCTGGATTCTGAGGAGATGCCATACCTTAATAAATTTACAACGAAATAAGCAGAATATAAGACAAGGGCATGCAAAACAAGAATCTGTGAACGTTTGCTCGAACAATTGCTTCAACTCTAGCAAACCATTATCAGACACTTCCAAGGATTGTTAAGAAGCCTGGAAATGGCATTGCATGTCAAAGAACCTAGCTTCAATGGTGAAAGAGTAGCCAACATAGAAACTCAAATGAACACAAAAATCAAGGGGTCCTAATATCCGCTCTGAAATCACACATTTAGAATCAAATTCTCAGCAAGGGATTTAAACCGAGAAATGATAAATCGGACAAGGATCAAAGCCCCCTAACCAATATGAGAAAAACTTGCCAATTTCACAGACGATGGTTTCGGGGGAAAACAAAGAAGAGAAGGAAACCCAACTTGAATTAACAGAGACAATTGAAGAAGATCACATGCAGCAAGAGTATCAAATTGACAAGGCAGTCCTCCAGAATCAGAAGAAAAAGGCAACCTTGATAAAGAGGCTGGATTGAGTCGCAAACAGACTTTCCCGACGAGCTGAGGGAAATCAGAGACGAACAAGAAGAGAATGTGAGAGGAGTCAAGTGGAAGGAAGACAATCAATTGAATACATTGTGATGGAGAATAACATCTCAGAAGCGGTGTTCCTCACCAGATTCTTAACAGAGCCGAAGTAAGGAAGTAGCGTGGTATGAAATGAAATCGCCAAATACCCAAATTTAGCCAAAAAAAATTAATTCTTGATAAATCTGTCCCCTATTATTTTGGTGACAATCTTTTTGGCTAATTGTTTCGAACTTTTATCAGTTTTAACCCTTGATCAAATTTTCAGTCAGATTATTAACACCGTCAATATCTATCCCCTATAAAATTCACAACTTTTATACAAGTTTTATCTGCCTCTTGATTTTCGATTTGTAGGTCTTCAAATTTACCCTTCAACTCGTCATACTTTTCAACACTAACCCCAATATTTTGAAATTCAGACACGTCCATTCTCCTCTTACGCCCTCATCTTGGCATTTTTGTGGATCGCCTGCTTCTACGGACCTCTTGCGATGCAAGGTAATCGTCAGTCACCCGGTCGTGGATATCCCTTTTCTTTAGAACTTAGCGCGTGGTCGATCTTTCTTGCATTTTGCCAACCTCTGAGTGTTTCTTCTACCTTGATCTTGTGGTTGCTATTAGCTTCTCCTAATCCGTCGTGTAGACACTTCATTTGCCTTCTAAAAATGGTAGGAGCGTATGCTGCACAACCTTTCAGTCCAAAAAGAAGGAACCAAGAGTTATCCCCACATTTATACAAACATCCATGTTTGTCTTCCACCGAGCCTTCCAATTAAGCTTATTTCCTTCAAAGGTGACAAAATACCTCTCCCACTGGTTCTACGTAGCATTCTTATACTCAAATGAACTCGTTGATCGTGATGGTTGTCCAGTGGAAGGCTTTGCTGAACCGGACATTAGGTATTCCTAACTCCGGTTACGGTATCAAGGTCCCGAAGATCCATGTGACTAATAAGGAAGTGCTACGTATAGAGTTTCTTCGGCTAACTAATAGCAGTTGTCGAGAACTATCAAGGTTTCTGACAAGATTTCACATGTGGGATTTGCCTTGTGGTAGTTGGCCACGAAAGCGCTGATGGAATTTTCACTGATAAAGTGCATTGCGTTGGGCTACAACACCACTCCGTAAAGGATTAACGCGAAAGCCCTGACTCTATGATCACTCGTCGTGCTCCTGTTTTGGATGTACCCTAACAAGTATTTAATAGGTAAAGACCCGCTAGTTGCTCCACCTTGAATTTGCTCCTTCAGCTTGAATTGGGCCTAGCTTGGATTGCGTAGACCTTGTCAAACGGGAGATTCCTGAGATGAAGGATTGATCCATATATCTCGGCTAATGACCAGATGTCTATGTCATTGATAGTGAAGCAGTGAAATTGTGGATCCCAATAATTGAGGAGCTTTCGTATCATATTTCCCGAGAATAGGGTGTTAATTAGATTGAACAGAAAACCTATCTCTTACCAAACAATGCTCTTTCCTCGATGGTGAACATCGACTAGACGCCCCTTAACACATCGGTTTCATACACTAGTACTTGAATTAGACAGCTTGACAGGTTTGGGGCGAGGGTACTGAATGATGGTTCATCCCCATATGGCTTCATGTTTTCGTTGTGCTAACCACATAACATACTCCTCCTCATCAACAGTGTCTATGAAGTTTTCCATACTTTACAAGGTGAAACTATGTATAAAACAGATGCGTTGAGACGATGATACCTAAAATAGTGATCAAACATTAGGAAATGTAAAATAAGTTTGAAAATAAGGCGAATACAAATGCATGTATGGTAAGGTTTGTTGCGCGTAACCAAGTTAGAGAATCATACTTTAAGTCATTAGTCGAAACTAGAAGGTTACTTAATCTGTTAATATCATAGTTTTCTAAGGTGCTCCCCAAAATACGTAGGTGATGCCGAGAGTTTGGTGTACTCCACTATACTGTTATCCCTATAACTGTGTGTGCCGCAGTTATCCCTATTACTGTTACAAAATTGTGGTACTCGACTAAACCCTCAAAACAGGCGAGGCGCCATGTACCTTCAGCCTACTTCAGACTAACATACTACCCTTGTGATACCCACGTAGGTCCTCACAAGGTTCTTCCGGGATACATACAAAATTGGGAAGAACCTCGGCTATACTACCCTCGATTTCGAGCCACTTCTTTCTCTATTCCTGATGTACGAACTGGCTTCGTACAATGATATCCAAAGTTCCTCCTGAGGCTGATATCCCTGAATATTGACTGGTTATATTCGGCCTCTAGGAAGAAAGTGTTTTTGACCTATTCGTCCGGGAGAATTCCAGTGCTTTCCTCGATTCTGCCATCATAGTAGTAGTTATTAGCTAAGTGTAGGAGATCCACTCATGGTCAAGAAACCGCCAAACTATTTATGCATCGCTGGAAAGTTGCAGGGGCATTGCAAAGTTCATATGGCATACGATGGTATGCATAGGTTTGTTTCGGGAATGTAAAAGTTGTCTTTTTCCTAATCTTCTCGTGCAATTGGTATCTGAAAATATCCTGAATATCCATCTAGAAAACAATAAAAAGCATAACATACAAGTCTGCCAAGCATTTAATCGATAAAAAGAAGTGGAAAGTGATATTTTCTAATGGCTTTGTTCAATTTTTTGATAATCAATACATACACACCCTCCAGGTTGGTTTTTCACACAAGAAAAGAGGTATATCGCGTTGGTTATGGTGAATGTACCTGGCGTCGATTGATATATAGCCGACGGGAAGACACGATTCGTGTAACTTCCCTTTAGGTTGTTATCAAGAGATGGGAAAAATTGACAGCAAGTAAGTGGTCAACTGCGTTGATTATTTTTCGTAGTTTTCATCACTAATTTAGCATGGATTATTCAAGAACCGACGACAAGAGTTTGACCAGTCAATACATAAAAATGTGACGCCATTTTCCCGTCTCTTGGCAGGAAACGGGCGTCTGTTCTTCAACCAACCGATGGGAAATGTTTGACCGGTCAATAAATTTCCAAAATAGGCGTCTAATTTGCTGTTGCTTTTGGTTTGAATTAGCGTCGGTTGAAACTGACATCGACGCCACATCACGCTGAAAATTCTCGTAATTTAGCGTCTCTTAGTGTGTTTAGCGTCGCTTGCCGACCGACGTGAAACGCAACGAGTATAAAACTCCAAACTCATACAGACCATTCATTTTACACTCTTTCAAATCTGAAAATCCTCTCAACTCCCAAATCTATCAGAAGCGCCGCTGCCGCCATCTGCCGCCATCGTCTCTCTGCCGCCCCACTATTTCTCTGTCTGCCGACCCTTTACCTAGATTCGGTCCAAATCAATGTCCGTGGTAAATTTCCACATTGACCTAATGTTTTTAGCTTAATTATAGTACCATTACTTATGAGGCTTAGTTGTTTTTGAATGCAAGGTTTAAAATTTGTTGCTCGTTCTACTGTGTAAACCTGAGAAATATTTCATTCTCCGTCGGTGTAAGGTATGTAATTTAATGTTTTGAACCGAATATATATATCTAGTTATTGAATTAGTATATTATTAGTTAGGTTGAATAATAGATTGAAATATGTATTTAGTTGATTCATTTTATATAATTATTGATTATTAAAATATTGAACTATTGTCTTCGGTATAAATTGAATTAGGTGATTTCCAAATGGATAAGTCTTGGATTAAAATGCACCATCTTTTTGATGAGTATAAGATCGGTTTGAAAAGATTCTTGGACTTTGCTTTCTCAAACAATAACGACGGTGAGCTGATAATATGTTCTTGTCCAAAATTTTCTTTTAACAAGTGGCTTTCTAGAGATGCTGTTTACGAACATCTCCTCCGACAGAAATTTCCTTTCGGCTACACTTTCTGGAGTCGACATGGAGAGTTAGATATTAGATAATCATCTTAGAATGCTGTAACTCAATCTCAAATAGATGGACCTATCGATGTAGTGGAGAACACTCAAATTGAGTATCATGATAATATTACAATTCATGATCTCATCAATAATGCATTTGGTGTTTCGACCGAAGTATCTTGTATTGGTATGCCTAACAACGCTGTAGTGCCTATGAATGAAGATTGTTGACCCAACTGGATTCAACCCAAAATAAAATGATGTTAACATTTACATCATCCAACAAATGAAGGATGCTGATGAACCTTTGTATGAGAGAGCTTCCAACAAAACCTCAAAGCTCTCATTTACATTGAGACTATATCACATCAGGTACATGCACAATATCAGCCATAAGATAATATCAATGTTGATTGAGTTGTTGCATGACACATTTGAATTTGCCAAGATACCCTCATCTGGATATGCTGCAAAGAAGATTATTAAATAAATTGGGTTGGGATATAGTAAGGTACATACATGTGAGAATGACTGCATGTTATATTGGGGCGATGAACTCGATCAAGAAGTCTGTAGAGTTTGTGGGGACTCTAGATATAAGGGTGGTGGGAATGTAGAGTTGGTTGATGGAATGAAAAAAAAGACAATCAAACAAGGTATTTTTCTATTTTCCTTTGATTTCAAGATTAACAAGACTATTTTTATTTTAAATAAAAGAGTTGAGAGTATGGTGTGGCATCCAAAAGAGAAGAGTACTGATGGAATGGCAAGACATCCATGTGATGATGAGCCTTGGAAGAATTTTGACTTGACATTTCCAAATTTCGCATCGGATCCATGAAGCCTTCGACTAGGTCTCGCAATTGATGATTTCAATCCTTTTGGAAATATGTGCAGCAGTCACAGTTTTTGGCCAATAATTCTTATCCCTTACAACACTCCTCCTTGGGAATGTATGAAGTCTGCGAGTATGATTCTATCTAGTATCATTCCTAGGAAGAAAACACCAAGAAATGATATAAATATGTACCTACAACCATTGATTGATGAGTTAGAACTATTATGGAGTATCATTTGATGTATAAAAAAATGAAGTATTCACATTGAGAGCAGCGGTGATGTGGACAATTAGCAATTTTCCAGGATTAAGTCTGCTATGTGGCTGGAACACTTACAGAATGCAAGCATGTCCCACTTGTAATTTTGATCAAGAACCTCTACGTTTGGGAGGTAGTTTAAAGAGTTGCTTTATTGGTCAGACGGTTCCTGCCCATAGGACATCATTTTCGACATAAAAATCTAGACTTAATGGTAAAGTTAAGCAATGGGGACCAACCAAACTATATCATGATCAGAAATATTTAAACAAGTAAAAAATGTTACTATCACATTTGGGAAGGAGAAAGAAACAAAAAATGATGGACCTCCAGAAAAGAAGAAAGCGCTTGGAAATGAAAAAGTTGGAGGAAAGAAAAAGGTTGAATAATGGAAGAAGAGAAGTTGTTTCTTTCAACTTCCTTGTTGGGAGTTCAATTTGCTTCGACACAATTTAGATTTTATGCATATTGAAAAAAATGTGTGATAACATTTTATATACTCTATTGAATGAGAAGGATCGAAGCAAAGATCATTTGAAAGCACGAATTGATTTGAAGGCTATGGGAATTAGAAAGGAACTCTAGCCAAGAGATGATGGGAAAACATGTCCTGCTAGTTTGCATACATTATGCAAGCAAGAAATAGAAATTATGACTAAGAGTTTAAAGAATATTGTTGTACCCAATGGATACTCAAGTAACATATCCATATGTGTTAATATAGAACATCAAAAGATAATAGGATTGAGAGCTCATGACTGTCACATTATGATGTATGAGCTATTATCATTGGCCATTCCGAATGTTCCACCTGCTCTAGCTTGTTCGGTCTTAGTTGATTTTTGTTCATGTTTGAAATAATTATGTGCAATAGTTGTACATATGGATGGGCTAAACAAGCTTCAAGAATAGATAGTTGTAGCATTATGTCGGTTGGATATGTTATTTCCCCCATCATTCTTCACAGTAATGGTTCATCTTGTAGTCCATTTGGTTGAACAGGTTAAACTCGGTGGACCAATATACTATCGATGGATGTATCCCATTCAAAGGTACTAATAAATCACTCTTGTTTCCATAAGTCTAAGTGCTTAAAATGATGTTGCTTAGTGAGAATCTTAGTCTTCTTTATTTGTAGATTTTTAGGCAAGCTGAAATCCTTTATGCGAAATAGATCACAACCGGAAGGTTCTATAGTAGAAGTTTGGATTTCTAAAGAAATCGTCAACTTCACATCATTATATTTCAAAGTTGCAGTTCATACGAGATTCAGCTGTGAATCTCGAGTGTATGATGTAGTTGTTGATCAGAAATACGATGCATTCACCTACACTTTGGTTGGAAAGAATGATAAGATCCTAAAACCACTCTCTTCACAAACTTCTACAGTAGCTTGTATTGCAGCCAAGCCTGGAAAGATATGGACACAATTTGTGGACTACTGGCTGAAACCAGAAGTTCAGGTAAGAGAATGAATGGTTATATTTTATTTTTATCATGTATATCTTTTAATAGTTGGTTGTTCAAATTTGCTGGCAATAGTTGAGAAGAATGCTGCAAACAGAGCTGTTTTCGATGCACCACACACTAGTGCCTCCAAGAAGCTGTTGGTTGAAGGATTGGAAATTGTGAGTAGTGAAAAAATTCTTAGTGTTATTTCTTTTCAAATGATTTTGATACTAACTACAATAGATCTTAGTACATGTATAGGGAAAGAACCGATCAAGCACCAAGTCGGGGTGAATTGTATGCTCAAACTCACACGAAGGAGTAGGATATGGAGTAACTCCTTCTGAGGTATGTTTTCATTACACTACTTCAATTCATATGTAATTAGAAAATAATGAACTATTAATCTTACATTTACACTAATAGTTTGTACTAAGTAGGAAGGGTAAAGGCATTGGATAGCCTAGTGCAGATGGTAGTCAATCACATTCTTATCTCCTAGGGTATTATCCTATCGTAACCGAGGCACTAGATCGTGTATGAGATTTGGAAGAAGAAATCCGCATGATGAGGGAAGAATTGACACAAGAACAACAACAAGTGCAAGAAGAAGATGAGGAATAAGAAGACGAGGAGGAAGATGATTTTGATAACTATTAAGTGTTTAAGATATCAGTAAGGTGATGTAGAATGTGTAGAAACATGGAATGTTGAATCTTGGTTTGAATGTTTGGATTTCGTATTATATTTGTACTATGTAGTTGTGATTGACAATCATATTGCTGCAGGATATGGTATGAAATTGTAGCAATGTAGATGTTTGTAAGTTTGTTATTGGTGCAGTATGAGAAAATCTAGAAACTGGACAATAATAGGTTTTGTAAGTAGAATTCTCCTTCGGTCGATATATTTGGCGTTGGCCAACAGCCGACGTTAAATTCGTATCGGTTACAACCGACGCCAAATCTGGTCAAAAGAAAGTTGACCGTAATTTAACGTCAGTGTTTTGCCGTCATGTCCAACCGACGTTAGGTTACGGTTAAGATACGTTGACCAGATTGACACTGGTACTTAACATTGCCTTGTTTTTTACTGATGGGAATGTATTTAACATTACCAAATTCGCTGTCGTTGGCCGACGGACACAAAATATTATGTCGTCGGTTGGTGACCGACGGGAAACTCGACTTCCGACCGACGACATTTAATGGAATTCTTGTAGTCCTAGTTGGTATTAGCTCATTTTTCTCATTAGGAACAACCGTTATGCCTCTTTTTTCGGAACTACTTGTGCATGGCTTACCTAAGGGCTATCTGAGATAGGATGGATAATGTATGCTTTGAGGAGTTTCAACACTTCATTTTGAACGACCTCTTTCATGTGGGGGTTGAGTCAACATTGATGCTCAATCGCTGGTTTATGGCCTTCCTCCATCAGCATTTTGTGCATGTAGAAGGTGGGACTGATTCCTGTAATGTCTGTTATGGTCCATCCAATTGCCTCGATACGCAAAACCTATAGTAACTACTTCCTGTTTCAAGGTTAGTGATGAAGAAATAATTACAGGAAGAGTTGAGTCTTTACCTAGATATGCGTATGTTAGATGCTTAGGCAAGAACTTCTACTCTAATTTTGGAGGTTGGATCATAGATAAAAGCGCTTGAGTAGGTTTTTCTGAACTGACTTCAAAAACATGTTGTGGTAAAAGGTCCATCTTCTCACCTAAGTCTTCTTTCAATCCACACATTTCCTGCTCAGTTATCTCATCATAAAGGTTATCTATAAGAGTTGTGTTTAAAACTTCTTCTATTTCATTTTCAATATTATAGATAAAGTATAAATCATCAGATAATGAAGAATACTTCTCAAATTGTGAAATATCAAAAGTTACCGTATCCTTTCCAACTCGTAAAGTCAGCTTGCCCTGTTGAACATCGATGAGTGTATTTCCAGTGGCTAGCAATGACCGACCTAAGATCAATGGCACTTCTTAATCCTCCTCCATCTCTAGTATGGAAAATCTGCAGGGAAAATGAATTTTCCAACTTTGACCAACATATTTTCAATTACACCCTTAGGATACCTAATTGATCGATCAGCTAGCTGAAGTATCATCTTGGTCGGCTTAAGTTCTTCTAGAAGACCTGCACACTTGTAGACTAAGTATGGCAGGAGGTTGATTCCAGCTACAAGGTCACAAAGAGATCGTGTAAATTCTTCGCTTCCAATGACACAAGGACTGGTGAAACTTCCTGGATCTTGTAACTTTTTACGAAAACGGTCTTTATTCAAAGCACTACATTCATATGTGAGCATTACCTTGTTTGTGGTACTCCAATTCCTCTTCTTTGTGAGCAATTCCTTCAGAAAATTTGTATATGTGGGCATCTGCTTAAGTGCTTCTACAAAGGAATGTTAATGTGAAGTTGTTTAAAAGATCAAGAAACTTATGAAAGCCTTCATCATCTTGCTTCTTCTGAAGCCGTTATGGAAATGGAACTGGTGGTCGGTAAGGTTTCACGACAGGTTGTGGTTGTGTAGGAGTGGGTTGAGGCTCCTTAAGTGGCAGGTCGATGTCCATGTTTTTTCCTTTTGGGGGGGGGGGGGATCAAAAAGCTCTTTCCCGCTACGGAGTGTAATTGTGAAAAGCTTTGCATCTCATGGATTGAGTTCACTATTCGATGGTAATATCTCGGGCAGTCGGTTGTGCACCTGGTTGGATAGTTGCCCCATCTGCCGTTCCACATTATCAATGGATGCTTGATGGTTCTTATTGACTATATCTTGGTCGTTCATAAACTTTTCTATCCTTCTTGATATTGCTACAATCATCTCCTCGATCAAGGACGTTTTCTCCTTTTCAAATCCCGGTGGGGTCAGTTGACGTTCTGGTTGTTGTTGTTCCCTCTAGCATGGATTGTAAGTATTAGAGTATGCTCTTGCTTGGTTTGGTTGTTGGTTTTCCATATAGTTAACCTGCTCACATTCGAAGATGAGGTTTCCAATAAAGGACAATGTTCAATAAAATGAGGCTTGATGCATACCTTACAGCAGATTGCAGTTGGAGGTTTGGCATTGATTTGTGCTACACTTGTGGACAAGGCATCAATTTTCACATTTAAGGTTGAAATGCCATCTATAGCATGGATACTGCCCTTTTGGTTCAGTTCAATCTACCGCTCCCCATGCATATGCATCCCTCGACATTGTCTCCAATAGTTCGTAAGCTTGTGTGGCTGGTAACGTAATGAATGATCATCTTGTGGCTGAGTTTAGATCGGTGCGGACAGATGGTAAAGCACATTTGAAAAAGGTTGTGACAATGCTTCACTTCTCGAGTCTATGGTTTGAACATTTGCGAATAGCCTCTTTAAAGCGATCCCATGCCTCGTACAGGGTTTTACCATATATCATCTTGAAGTTGGTGATCTCATTTCGTAGCTCCATCGTCTTTGGAGGTGGAAAGTATCTCTCCAGGAATAGTCGTTCATATTCCTCCCAAGTGTTGATGGATCCGGGAGCAAGTGTCTGGAGCCAATGCTTTGCCTTTCCGATGAGTGAAAATCCGAACATCCGCGACTTTATAGTGTCATTTTGGACTCCAGCCATGTGTAGTGTGTCAGACAGCTCGATAAAGGCTCGTAAGTGCTCATGTGGATCCTGATTCGGTAAACCTGCAAACTGGATAAAGACTCGTAAGAGATATCGTTCCCACGATGACAATTACTATCAGTTTTCTAAATTAATCTCAACACCAACTTGAACCAATAATTTTGATTTTTTATAATTTCTAACAGTCGATTAATGAAAATATAATAAGTGAATTTGAACAAACACAAATCAAATGATGATTAAATCCAATAATAAAAAGCTCTGGGGAATTTTTCAGGATTTAAGTTAAATAGCAAATGCAAATACAAAGTTTACTAATCAATTTTAATGTCCTGATTTTACGACCGAATAATCTCTATGGTGATGACTCTCCGTTCCCAGATTAGCCACGTACTATATGACAATTTATATTCCTACTTCCGTAGCAAACATAAAAATTAAATATTTTTAAGTCCGATTATTCATTTAACGATCACACAATATTCTATATTCACTTCCGCTTCAATAGACTATTATGAGAGTGTGACAATGCTCTATAGTCAAGTTTTCCGTTACAAGTACTCACTAAAGATAACAAATCAATAGATTGGTGGCTAGTCAATATATAACATTATGCATAGCAACACATATAAAACCAGAAAAGAAAAGTAAATCGACAGTATTTAATAAATAATAATCAAACTTAATCCATCAAATTTCCCAAAATAAAAAAATTAGTTTATAATGATAATAATAATATAACACATGAAAATCGAAATTTATGTATTAGATATAAGACAAAGAACGCAAACAAAAAGGGAAAACGATATTACATAAACTTCCATAAACAAAGGACTTACAACTACTGAGTCAGATACTCCAACTTCAGGCTCTCCCTCTCCTTATTTCACGCTGCATGCAGAATAAGAATGAGAATGTGTATTTTGTATTGTGTGTGTGAATTGGTGCCCTTCTTCATTGTTGTAGAGTCCTTTTTATAGGCTGAAAAATCCATCTCCCCAACCGTATGAAATTAAGTTCTTGAAGCCACTATTCAGTTACAGATCCATACTCCAATTTTTCACATGCACTTGTCTCCAATTAAGCTTTCTCGTCAATGTATGTATTCATTCATTGTTCCCTCAACCATCACTGATCAATTAAACCCACAAGGGAAATATTCATAATTAACTAGAGCAATGTCGTGGCTGCTGCGCCTCCACCCATATAACTTTACAATTTGCATAACTCCTTCTCCATTCCTTGAACGTGCATAGGTGCATGCATTAGATAATTTTATACTTTTTTTATGCTAAAGCGGGGTATGTATATGAGATCGTATTATCATTGAACTCAGCTCTTAATTGGTATATGTTATTTTCTCAATTTCGTGCAAAAATGGCTGAAAAAGCTGTTAAATATTAAATAATAGTATTTCTATCATTCCTAATAAATTTCCGTTAGATACATATTATACGAATACAATAATACCCACATTTATTATCAAAACAGTTATTAAAACACACAAAAAATTACTACTTATCAGAAGTCAACAAGGGAGTCTGCGGCAAGCAACCAGGTCACGCACAAGCAAAGAAGATATTTAGGATGCGTTACTATTGGACGAAGATGGACTTTTGATTGTTCATGAGAAAATGTCTCGAGTGTCAAATTTATGCCGACGAAAGACACGTGCCACCATCATTGTTGCATGTCATGGTATCGCCTTGGCCATTTTCAGCATGGAGGATAGATTTCATAGGCATGATTGAACCAAAAGAGTCTAATGGACATAGTTTCATCCTGATAATCATAGATTATTTCACAAAGTGGGTCGACCGCGTGATATGTGAACATCACAAAATGCGTCGTCACCAAATTCATAAAGAAAGAAATCATTTGCCGGTATGGACTCCCAGAAAGAATAATAACTGACAACACAAAGAATCTCAACAACAAGATGATGGATGAGCTATGTAACCAGTTTAAAATCAAACACCACAACTCAGTACCTTATCAGCCGAAGATGAACAGAGCGGTCGAGGCGGCGAACAAACACTTCAAAACAATTATATAGAAGATGGTCGTTACCTATCATTGTTACTAAACTTCAGTAAGAACTTCAACTAGATCAACGCGTTAACAATTGGTCTATGGGATGGAGGCGGTGTTTTCCATAGAGGTCGAAATACCCTCACTAAGAGTCATTATGGATGCAAAGTTAGAAGAAGCTGAGTGGGTAAAAGCAAGATACGACTAGTTAAATTTAATTGTTGAGAAGAGGTTGGAGCTACCCATCATGGCCACCTGTATTAGTGCAGATTAATTAGAGCCTTTAATAAAATGGTGAAACCACGGGAGTTCCATGAAGGGGGAGTTGGTGGAGAAAAGGTTTTAAATTCGACAAAAAGGATCCAAAAGGCAAGTGGACGCCAAACTATGAAGGACCTTATGTGATGAGAGGGCTTTCTCTCACGGAGCGTTGATACTAACAAGCATGGATGGGGACGAGCTTCCTTATCCAGTTAACTCTGATTCAGTGAATAGGTGCTATGCTTAGAGTTCATGACAGAGACGTATAAATCCGGGTTTTCATCAATAAAATGAGAGTTTGAGTCAATTTTATGTTACGAATACTTCATCAATTCTCAAATACTATTCTAATAACTTTTTTGGCCACCAAACAAAATGGACGGTATGTATCATTCCATATAAGCTTTCTACAATGCATTCACGCTAGCTCTTTCATTCTGATTCATCACTAGGAGGCTCTTCGAAAAAGTAAAAGTAATGAAAATAACAATATATAAAAATAAAAATAAGAAATGATGGAAGAAAAGAATATGAAAGACTTAAAAAAGAGAGTAAAAAAGAAAAATCTAGATGATAAGGTTACTCCACTTATTCCCATCCCCGAGAGAGCTACCTGCAAGGCTGATGTCATCCCACCATTACATCGGGAAGCAGAGACAAAGAAGAAAATCCTTAAAATTCAGAGATCTGAACATAATGTGAAGATGTCAAAAGAAAATTGAAGAACAAAAGTCCAAATGGTAAGGTTACTCATTCGTCAATAAAGTTGACACCTGATCCTAGTCAAAGAACCAAACAAAATCCTGAAGTATAACCTCAAGGTCAATTTCTAATGGGTCTACTTGGCCTTAACTACTCAGTCCCGATTCGCTAGTCCGTCAAATCACAGTTGGGAAACGGTTTGTACTAGACTAGAGAATGAAACAAAACAACAAAATGAAAGGAAACAAGAACACTAGGATGCAAATAGAACAATTAGATAGCTAAGGATAGAACTAAATGTAAGAACGATTATAGGAAAAGGTATTTCTTGGATTTTGTATCATCCTAAGGACAATGGGAAACTATACAGTAGCAGGATACACATGACATGAATAATAACATATTTCAGATCCTTAAGATCGGGTCTGTCAACACAACGACCTAGAACCACATGCAACACTCCCAAACATCTGCTCAACAAACAACTCAACAATCAATCTCACAAGCAAACCCAAATCAAGAAAATTGAGAAAGCTGCGAATCAAATGGAAACGAGATATCAAGGCAACAAGATAGTAAAACTCATCATCAATCATCATGCATCCACAATCCTATCACTACATACTAGAAAAATCCCATAAATCCAAAGGAATCCACAAAACCCAAAAAAGAAGAAAACCTAGCTCTTCACGGAAGCTGCAGAGAATGCTGCAAACCGCCAATCCATCAAAATAGGAGGTAGATCCTCCATTGGGCTTCGATTCCTTGACTATTTGGATTCAAATCTTCATTCTCATGGTGTTTCTAGACTCTCAAGTAATTCCCCTTTCATCAATTTGTGCTTTAGTTCATCTCCATGGCTCTCCTCCTTCAAAAAACTTGATTGGAGGATTTTAAATTGAAATATGCCTAGTTTTGCCTATCACGACCATGACAGTAACCTATGACGGGCATAATTTCTCAACAGCAGAAATTTCCAACTTCTTTCAGCCATAACTTTTTCATTTGGACTCCGATTTTGCTCCGGGATGTATCTTTGGCTTCGTAGTCAAACCCTCTATCCAACAAATACCAGTATTCAAGGAAAACAGACCGAGAAACAAGTGAAATGGACCGAAATGGTCCGTTCGAGAGGAAACGAGTATGAAATACAATTATGATCAAACCAGACGCTTCTAAGAATCAGATATCGTCGAAATCAGAGCAAAAACTATTCAAGATGGGGTCAAAACGGCTACCAATAATTGTGCTATCAACACCATTACGCCATCGTGTAATAGAGTGAAAATGAAGCAACAAGTCCGTTCTTAGGATTAAGAACCATGAACGTTCACCAAACATCAACAATGTCCCTACCTGTGTATTAGGGTAGCGCTCCAAGCTAAAGAAGGCATAGTTTAAAACAGATGAAATATCATATCGAGCTCGAATTATCCTACCGGGATCTATCTTGGGAAAGTCCTACCACAATTCTCAGTGTCGACAAACTCTTGTCACTACCACGATTCCCGGAAAGTCCTACCACAACATCTTGTCACTACGGGCTTCCTTGGGAGGTCATGTGAGCAAACAGGGTTTCAAAACTTGGCAATGTGTTCTCTACAAAATGGTAAATTTTCTTATGTTTAAAAATTAGCATCACGACATCATATGCATATTTTTTCAAAAGAAAGAAGAGCCTTGCAAAAAAAAATGTTAAAACCATTCATCAATAAGACATTCATAAATGTGGAACGGGAGATAAGTCAAGCTGAGTCCCTATTACATCGACCCTTAGATTCCTATGACAAAGAGATAGGACATTCACTGTTGCCTTCGCGTCCGGGCTATAAACGGATAACACTTTCAAAGTTGACTTCACATCCGGGCTATAAACGGATAACACTTTCAAAGTTGCCTTCGCATCCAGGCTATAAACGGATAGCACTTTCAAAGTTGCCTTCGTATCCGGGCTATAAACGGATTGCACTTTCAAAATTGCCTTGCATCCCGGCTATAAAAGGATCAACTTTTGAAGTTGCCTTGCATCCCAAATATAAACGGATCCCTTTCAAAGTTGTCGTGCATCCCAACTATAAACGGATCGCCTTTCAAAGTTGCCTTGATTCCCGGCTATTAACAGATCGCCTTTCAAAGTTGCCTTTGCATCCTGACTATGAACGGATAACATTTTCAAAGTTGCCTTCGCATCTGGGCTATAAACGGATCGCTCTCTTGGAACGAGAGATAGGTCAAGCCAAGTCCTAGTACAATCAACCTAGCAATCAGGAGAATATGGAATACACCTTGTTTTTGTCTGTGGTTAGATTGTATGTTTGTACCCTATAGGTACTTGGGGCCGTTATTAAGATTGACCATCAGACTAAAAGAGGTTTCACCTGGGAGTTGGAGCGTTTCGTAAGAAATTTGGTTCCTGTCTTTGTACTACTTTTCTTTTTTGAACGAAAGTAATACAAAGAGGGCCAACTGTAGTAACAAAATTTCGTATGGGTCGCGGAACTCGTGCAATCTTTTACTACCAAACGACACCTAGCACTTCTAGGGGACGGTTCAACATTTAAATCAATCTTGCCTATCGATCTCTGATTTGCATCAAGGTTGATTGAAAGGCACCGTTGTGCATTCATTTTAGCTAGTACGTGTGTTATCGAGCTATCAGTGTGTTGGGTTTTATAACAATCAAGGAAGCGGTAGAAGTAATAAGTTTTAACCTTGATCTAGATAATTGCATTGTTCAAAGAAATTTGCTTCAAGTCGCATCAAATCGAAAGTATTGAATCAAGCAAAGGACAGAGCTTGTTATCTCAAAAAGGCGATATTCAATCTTTAGGCCTAAAGCCCATTTATTATGTACCCGACTGGTATGTTTTTGCAGCCCAATATGTAACTGATTGACTATAAAAGAGGGCCCAAACAAAAGAGGGCCCGAATCTTGAATTTCCTTTGTCAAAAGAAAATCGTGTTATTGGAGCAGCATTCTTTCTCCTTTATAAAAGTCTAATTTCTTAGACCACAAAAGTCGATCAATTCCTTACGAAAAAATCTACAGGCTTCCACAGAAACTTTTAACAACATTCCCACAACCTTCCCCCAATCTCACTAAACCTATCACAAAACAACAACATAGTACAATCTTCTAGTAAACAGAACAAAGCAAAGATACAAAAAGGTTGAAAAGTACAGAATCCACTAAAAAAGGTGCTTCCGTCGAAGTTTCCGATATCCACAGAATCGTCAAATTCCTGAAGCAAGAGATAAAAGTTTAATCTAAACTACCAAAACTTTCGAGAACAAAAATTAACTTTAGAAGGTAGGTACTTTCAAACAAAAGTGTTTTAATTTTCAAACATTCGCATAACATTCATATTTTTTATTTTAATACATATTAATATGCTTGTTGGTGTTGTATGTTATACTGTCCATTTTATCACCATTTAAATCACTTTCAATCTAATGACCACCATAACTAAATGATCAAACAACTCGCTAAAGCAAAATAATGGACTGACAAAGAACACGACACTTCTTTTCTTAATAAAGGTTATTGGAAAATACATTAATGAAGGGCTAAAATGATTACTTTTCAAATAACACCAAATACCCAAAAACTACAAAATGACTTGAAAAGGCGGAACAGTCGAAATCGAGCAAAATACCAAAATCGAGCAAGATCAGGGTTTTTTTGGTTAAAGTTTTTTGTTGGAATTTTATTAAAGGCGGAATATCGAAAATTGCAAATCTTTGATTCATTTTCATGATATTGATACTGCTGGGTTTATTTCAGTGTTGTAACCGTTTAATTTCCATCCCTCTGAATACATATTAATGCTTAAAATCATGATGACAATCCATACTTCACTTATCTTTTGGCTAGCAAATCTGAACAACAATTCGAGAAACAATTTCCTTTACCTCTTAGGCCAAGTCGATGTACTCTCCTCTTTTCTCGAGCAAGTTTGGAGGTGGTCTTTTTGTTTTGAAGTAATAATTAAAGCAGGGGGTTAATTATTTTGCATTTACGAGGGAGTAGAGTTTAACTAAATAAAGAATGATTTTTTTTACCTAGTTATCTTCCTCTTCGTAGATTCGGTCTCGAATCGGTGGCTGTACCTATGCCAGTAGCATTCTCCTTTTGTCACCCGTACCCAATCTAAAAAAAATCAAAGATAAGAACAATGATTTAATATTATGATCTAGGATCTAAATAGGGGCATGCATGGTGGCGGAAGACTCACCGGTGTCGTATTCCGACGACATAGAAGTTGGATCCCGTTTTTAACCCAAAAAATAAGAAAGGAGTAGGGATGGGAATGGTCTTTGATCTCTATTTTAACCGCCACCGTTGTGAGGGACGAGGAAAAGAGAAAAGAGACGAAGGACACGGCGGTGCTGCTGTGGCTGCTGCCGCTGTGAGGCGAGGAAGAGAGAAAAGAGAAAAAGGGAACGACGGCGTTGTTGCCATCGTTGCCGTTGTGAAGGAGAAGGAGAAGAAGAGAAGGAGAAGGGGAATAAGAGATGGAGAAGGGAAAGAAGAGAAGGAGAAGGAGGAAAAACAGAAAGAAAATGGGAGGCGACAGCGATAGAGGAAGGAAGAAGAGAGGTGGAAAGGCGCTGCTCATAAGGGTGGTAGTTCGAATTCGGTTATTCAGTGTAACCAAACTCATAACCGAATTCGTTCAATCGAAAACAGAATTCAAGTGCCAACTCAGTTTCGAATTCGAAATCGGTACGAAAATTTGTCAGGAATTCGAATTCGATGAAGTCGGCCGAATTCGGTTTTAGACTGAATTCAAAACGAAATCGTATTTGGACATGAAATTGGACATTCGGCTATTTGTGAAATGTTATTATTTATTTATTTGTTCATATGTAATGTGAAGATTTATTCCAATTGAAATTTAATGGATGGAAGCCAACAAAAAGCAAAATGAAGTCCGTAAAATAATTTTAAGGTCTTTTCTCTCAATTCGGTTCTTCAACAAAGTCCTCATTCGATTATAAATTCGGTGAACTCGAAATCGATATCGATCATCATTTTATATGAATTCGAAGTCGATCAAATTAGGTTTCGAAATCGAGCAAATTGCCAGGCCTATCTGCTGCAGCCGCCGTCATTGGGGAAAAGAGAGAAGGGATAGAAAATGGAGAGTATAGAGAGGATAGGGTTAGAGAGTGGTTGATCTCGATTTCAAAGAACTTTTTTAAACTTGGCCGATTAAGGTTATGTAAGTTATGATTCTGCCCTCGCTCTCCTTCTTTAACAAACAAAATATATGATGGTATTTTTATCTTTTCGAGTCCGAAATCGGGTCTTAGATAGTTGGGCCGATCCCCTCACAAAGCCGATTTAGCCCTTCTCTCCTCTCATTTTGGCCCGGATTTTGGTTGGGCCCAACTCGAATTGGAGCCAAAATCAATTGAGCAACAAAAAATCATGGGTGTTAGCTTATTTAAGCCATTTTTTTGGAACAAAACATAAAGTTTGTGATGATTTATTTTAATTAGGGAAGTACTTAAAAAGGAGAAAAAAGAATGCGTGGAAGGTTTGTAAATTAAGAGGTTGATTTGGTTTAATTGTCCTAAATTTAGTTTAATTAAAATACTTAACAAACTAATAAAAGAAAAGATGTGATTGTGGTGTTATGATGGCATCGTTAGGAATTGGGTCTTTCAATATAAAGACAGAAAATTCATATCCTAAAAAAAATAAATTAAATTAAATCTCTAAACAATTTTTTAATCAAACCCACTAATAAAAATCAAATTGAATTATAAACCATTAAAAATATTATAATAATGTTATAAGAATACGGTATCCGAATCAAGAGTTCTACATCTTAAAAAAATCATCAACTAATCAAAACCTCAACAATTATTATTCAAATCGCTAACCATTACTTATTCTCCTAACACTATAAATAATAACATAATTATAAATCAAGAAATTCATAAACGGATTCATTTAAATGTGTATCGCTTGTTCTTCAATAAATACATTCTCAAATTAGTACTGCCCGTTTTGAAATATCAAAACGCGGGCCATCTTACTATAACAAATCATATCATCAAAATAATCAAAAAAATGTTTTTTTATATAATAAACAAGCTCGATAATGTGGATTTATACAATAGTAAAAATCACGCGAAATCTTCGACAATTTTTCCAAAATGAATTACGTGAACTTTGATCTCAAAGGATTGGGTATGTAGGAAGTCATAAGACTCGAGTCCAAAAAATCAATTAAAAATATCCCTCTAAAATATTATTTATCTATATAGTAACGAAATCGCCGCAATAGTGGATATTCGTGAAAACCCTCAATTAAATAAATGTCACATTTTTAGGCAAAAAATTTGAAAATGTCATAAAGTTTGGGCATATGTCGATATATGTTATAATGATTTCGAATTAGATTTTTCGTACACAAGGTATTGAGTTTGTTCCATCTTTGTGCTGATGTAGACACAAGGCCGTTAAATGAGTCAACAAAAATCCATACCACGTATTATTTTTAAATGAAAATTATTCAATAATACTTTTCTTATTCATAAAATAATTTTTTTTCATCTTCTTCCTCCTTAAATACTCTTTCATTCTTTTTTTTTCTTACAAACCCACGTCTGATTAGGTTCAACTCATTCTCCTCTTCCTCTCTTCAACGTTAAACTTCCCTTTTCAAAGATTATTTTTCAAATATCCTTCACCTCCTCCATTTTGACCGAATTTAACGATGCACCCTTTGGTTCCTTCTTGTTACCCTGTCTTCCTCCTACGAAGAAAGCGGCGGCGGGGAGAAGTTCCATGGCTCGGTCTTCTTAGCTAGATTGATTGCCTAATTTATTTCGATTTGGTTTCTTAGTTTCACTCATTAAAAAATTCACATAAACTCCAAACCTGTTTGTTTCCTTTCCTATCCGATATAAAAGATAACTGTGATTCAACCATGAATCATCAAGATCATCCTTCATTTACATCTTCAACCCCGTCGAATCCATCGTCTCCGGGTAACAACAACCTTTATTTCTTTTCATTGATGCATCATTTCTGCTGCACATCAACAGTGTCGAACAACTCCCTGACTACTGCTACTACCAATCCCCTAATGGCAATTGCCACCAGGTCCTCTCTTCCTGATCGTTCACTAATGCTCTTTTGATCATCGCCACCACCGTAGCACCGCGTCCGTCTTTTGGGGACTCATTTAATAATTAAATTTTTTTATTTAAAAATAAAACGTGGCATCGACTTTTGCTGACCCATTTAACGGCCTTGTGTCCACTTCAACACAAAGACGGAACAAACTAACGGCATGACACTTTTGGCGAAAAACTCAATACCTAGGGATAAAAAATATAATTCAAAATTATGGTGACATTTTTCGACATACACCCAAACTTAGTGACATTTTAAAGTTTTTTCTATAAAAAATTACATAATCCTCTATATTTAAATTAAATATAATAAAGCCACTAAGACTAAACATAAATAAAACATTACTTATCGAACTTTGTAGTACCGGTATACTAGGCGTTGTAGGGGTGCTAATCCTTCTTCGCACATAATCGTCCCCCGAATCCAAGATCTCTGTTTCGCAGATCGGATTTACCTCATGTCCATAAGGACTTGGGTTATACCGAAAACTTCCAATCCGCTTCAGAGAGATTGGTGGCGACTCCAAACCTAAGTGAAATCAAACGAAAAACAGCCGACCGATGGAACGACGAGGCGCCACAGGACGCCATAGGGGTTGCCGGGAGCCTTGGACGGAAAATATTCACGACACCCGGAATGTACTGGAGGAAAGACTCGATTGTTCATGAAAGAACAACTGAGGAACTAAACCGACCAATGTGTCGGTGACCCAACATCATGGGGTAAATGTTGTGAGAGTTGGTCGAAAGACTCCACAACCCCCTTGAAACGTTTTTAGTGCTAGACGGGTCCCTTTGGGTAGACCCGCTTGTACCACTCCCACATCGACGAGGGTTATTTTCCTCGGTGATTTGGCTGGTTTTCCGTTAGGGTCGAGGATCAGGCTCAGATTGTTTTTCGATTTCACGTCTCGGTGTTGTTTCCTATCATCCAGTCTGTCCATCATTATGTCATCTTTGTATGTGCTCCTGTTAGCATGAGTCTTGGAGCTTATATGGGTCGTACTTTTACACACTCGTAGTGATCGTGCCTTCTTGTTTTGAGGTGGGGTAAGATCTGTTGGTTTCTTCTACTATTCGGAGGTACTGGGCAGTATGGGGAGATACTTGGCATGTTGTTGTTCGGTGTTCTGGGGTCGGACACGAATGGAATCATCCTATTTTACAACAATCATCTCACTTAAGATCTTGAACAGGATCTTGCAATACTTGTTGGTGTGTCCTATAACACCACAGATAAAGCAAGAAAAAACACTCTAACCTTTCATATTCAAAATTGGCATTTGACCTCAGTGTTGTCGTGCAGGATGAGTGTTTTCCCTCGACGAAGCGGCTTGCTTATGTTAACTCAATATGGACATGCATAAACTGATTAGCCCAAGATTTCTTGTGATTGACTTTGTCATAATCTAAGAACTTAACCATGTAGTCGCTAAGCACGTGTCCAACAGCTTTCGAGAAGTAGGTGAATGATAGCTCGTGGACCTGGATCTAAAACGGGGCATAATGAAGTGACACTTTCCTTGGATCCTCCCTAGCTTGAGGTTCATGCAGGATTAGGAGGTTATGATCACCATTCCATGGTCCTGCTGTTAGGATCCGGAGGAGTTCAAGCTCATGATACAGGTGGAATAGATTCCATCCCACGTCCAGCTCCGAAACGGTTATTGCGCATCATGGTTTCCATGCGAGAGCTATTGTGCGTTTCATCGCACTGAAATTGATGACCCGGTCACCTCATAATTTCCCAACAATACACAGCGGGTATTGATTCGGCGGTGGCACTGGATGATTTCTTTCAAAGTTATCCCTTCATCATCGCAGTCTGCTAGGGAGCGTCCCTAACCACTAACACGACCAGATCGTTAGTGGTTGATTGCTCGGTTCCATCTGCGATGCTAGCTTCGGCCAGGGTGTTTGTGTTATCGATGGGGTTGCCATGATGTCAAGCCCTGCTGAGAGGAGAGGTTGTCGATTGGGTTTGTTGAGAAGGGCTACGGCGAGAGGCTGAGGGATCAGAGGAGTTTAGTTGGACGAGATAAATCGAAGGTTTATGTGGAATTTCCCATTACGGTAGAGGAAAGTTTCAGTCTTGGGAAGCAAACCGTAAATCTATAAAGAGAAATGGAAGTCAATTATGTTGGGGCGCTAACAGAAATGTAGCGGAATTTAGAATTGAAAAGATAGTATTTTTAATAACTCACTTAATTAATCAGTCAAATTTATAAATATTACAAGTTGGTCACTTGGACCTTTCAAACTCCTCACCGAACACTCTCTACTTCTTCTTTCTTATTTGTTTTGTTTCTCTACACATCACACTTGCTTAAAGTGAGGCTTCATATTTATAAGCCAATACAACCTCCTTAGGAAGATACTAGCACACTTGGTAGGTTTAGTGTGTGGTTAGGATTATTAGTTTACTTAGTATGAGTAGATGGGATTGAGATATTTTTAGACAGATTTCTAGAGTAGGAAATCTCTAGATTTTTAAAGGTAATTCCATATTGCAAATTACTTTTATTCAACACCCCCTCTTAATTTGCAATTTGGAGTAGATGTTTGAATTTCTCGAGTTTTCATTCGTAACTACCTTCGCCATGATATCTTCCGGTTGATCGTTTGTGTTGATGAACTCCATTGTAATTTCTCCATTGTTGATGAGCTCTCGTATGAAATGGTGTCTTAACTCGATATGATTCGACCTTGCGTGAAATACTGGATTCTTCGACATGGCTATGGCTGACATGTTATCACAGTGAATAATGGTTGGTTCATTATCACCTTGTTGCAAGTCTTCAATTAATCTTTTTAGCCATACTGCCTGGCATGTTGCATCTATTGCTGCTGCTACTGATAGTGCCATAGTCTACTGCTTCTTTGAGCTCCAGGAAATAGGTTTTGTACCTAGGAAAAATATGTAACCATATGTACTCATTCAGTCATCTAGTGATCTTTCCCAGTCACTGTCAGTGTATCCAATTAGTTTTCTTCCTTCTTCCCTCTTGTCCCTTAGGCCCAATTTTTTACTACCTTGGAGGTATCGTAGGATTCTCTTCGTTGCTGCAAAATGAAGTTTTCTAGGCTCACTCATAAATCTTGAAATGAGACTTACTGAGTGACATATATTAGGTCTTATGTGTGTCAGATATATGAGCGATCAAACTAGACTTCAGTAGATTTTTTCGTCAAGTTTTTCTGCTCCATCATCTTGTTGCAGTTTCTCGTTCAACGCCATTGGTGTCGCTATGGGCTTGCACGATGCCATTTCAAATCTCTTCAACATGTCTTCGGCATATTTTTCTCAAGAGATGATCTTTCTCCAGGTTTCTGCTGGAATTCCTAGGAAATAATTCATGAGTCCCAAGTCTGTCATCTCAAACTCTGACATCATTGTCGTTTTGAATTCTTCAATCATTTGTGGACTTGTGCCTGTATAGATTAAGTCATCAACATATAAGTACAAAATAAGAATGTTTTTATTTTCTCCCTTTTTATCTAGAGAGATGCTTCACTTGGACTTTTTTGGAATCCGTTGTCTTGAAAGTATCGATCAATTTTGTTGTTCCACGGTCGTGGTGCTTGTTTGAGTCCGTAGAGTGCCTTTTTGAGTCAATAGACTTTGTCTTCTTCTCCTTTCTTCTCGTATCCTCGTGGTTGTTCCAGATAGACTTCTTCTTCTAGTGTTCCATTGAGGAATGCTGACTTGACGTCTAGATGGAATATTGGTAACTCCATTTAAGCTGTGACTGTTCTGATTGTATTCATCCGCGCTACTAGTGCGTAGGTTTTGTGAAAGTAGATGCCAAGATGTTGTGAATAGCCATTTTCCACCAATCTCGCTTTGTGCTTCTAGATGGAATCATCTTCATTAATTTTGGTCTTGTAGATCCATTTTAGACCTATGACGGTTTGTCTTTTGGTTTATCAACGAGCTCCCAAGTCTTGTTCTTCTCGATCATTGAGATCTCTATGTCCATTACTTCTGTCCAGACTTTGTCTTTTGCTGCTTCTTCAAATGTATAGGGTTCATAAGAAAAATATGCTACATGACTTGATTCATAAATTTCTCTTAAGTATATAACCTTTAATGGAGGTGAGTCTGAATTTGTCAGGACGTCTCTGAAGTTGTTTCTCATTGTTGGACTTCTTCCGTGGCTTAGATTTGGATCCGCCTCATTTGGTGTTGTTGGTGTAGTTGTTGGATTCTCCAGGATCTCATTTGTTGATAGAGGTTGAGTATCTTGAGTTTCCCAAATCCACTCGGCCATTTCGTCAAAGATAACGTCTCGTGAAATCACCACCTCGTTCTTCAATGAATTGTAGAGCTTATAACCTTTGGATTCATTACTATATCTGATGAAGATGAGCTTCTCTCCCTTCTAGTCGAACTTGTCTCGATTTACGGTAGAGATGTGTCCATATGCTATGCATCAAGATACTTTGAGGTGATCCACTTGTGGCCATTTGTGGTGTCATACTTGAAAAGGTGTTTTGTTCTTCACTGCTTTGGTTGGCGATCTATTGAGGGTGTAGACTGTTGTATTGACAGCTTCTGCCCATAGTTGGTTGGGAATTTTCTTAGCAGTCATCATGCTTCTTGACATCTCCACAATTGTACGGTTCTTTCGTTCTGCTACGCCATTTTGTTGTGGTGTGTACCGCACTGTCAACTGCCTCTTGATTTCGTTGGTGCAACAGTACTCCATGAAAGGTTTGTAGATGAATTCTCCACCATGATCTGTTTGGAGTGTCTTGATTTGATGTCGGCTTTCCTTCTCAGCTGGTGCTTTCAATTGCAAGAACTTGGAGAAAGCTTCTAACTTTTGCTCAAGAAATAATACCCACATCATTCTAGTATAATCATCCACAAATAGTAGAAAATATCTGTTACCACCTATGGATGATGTTCTGGTTGATCCGCATATGTCGGCGTGTACCAACTCTAGTGGTGCTTTTTCTCTCCAAGTGGTTTCTGGAAATGGGAAGCGATGTATTTTGCCATATATGCATCCTTCATAGACCTTATCTTCTCTGTTGATTTGGGGAAGCCCAGCCACCATATTTTCTGCTTCAACAATTTAAGCCCTTTATAGTTTAGGTGTCCATATCGGAGATGCCATATTAATGATTCATCCATGCTTTGACTCTTCATTGATATTTCTTCATTCTTTGACATTGTGAGAGGAAACATCCTATTGGAAGTCATCGGAATTTTTGCCACCTTTGAGTTGTTGGATTTGTTGATATTCTCACATTGGCCGTTATCAAACAATAGCTTGTAATTTTTAAGCATTAGTTGTCTAACACTCATAAGATTTTGAGCTAATTTAGGAACGTACAAAACTTCTTGGATTAGAGTCTTGTTACCTCCCTTTCCTTGTACGATGATTGTACCTTTTCCTTCCACTTCCAATTTTTTACCATCTCCAATCTTCATGTGGGACTTATATGTATCATCCATCTCGATGAAGGACTCTCGATCTCCAGTCATGTGATTACTACAACCACTGTCCACCACCCATGGAAGTTGAGATTTTTGCTCGGCTTTGAAGCAAGTGTATGTGACCATTTTTTCTTCGTCCTTCTGTGCGAAGATTGAATCACCTTCTTCTTTCTTGTTCTGGAACCAGCAATCTCGTTGAGCGTGATTTCTAATTTTGCACTTGGTGCACCTGAACCTGCATTCTTTGGTAGCAAGGTTAGATTTTTGCAAATTTTGCATCCGTCGATGGAGTTGCTTGATTTCTCCGGATTTTGGCTTTAGTTGCTGCTTTTCTTGAAATTTGGTTTTCCTTCTTTCTTTTGGAAGTTGCCCCATCTGCGGTTCCGCTCTTGATATGCTGATTTGTCTCCTTTGATGTTGACCTTGGTTTCAAAAGCTTGCTCGAGTGGTTGGTTGGTAAACCGGCTCAATCTTTGCTCGTGAGCTAGTAATGATCCCATAAGCTCCGTCATGGGTAATTTTCCAAGATCTTTAGTTTCTTCTATGATAGCGACGACGTGCTCGAACTTCGGTGTTAGGCTGCAGATGATCCTCTCCACGATCTTCTTCTCGTCGATAGTCTCTCCAGTGACTTTGATCTGGTTCACTATCTCAGCAACACGAGAATGAAAGTCTTTGATGCTTTCGGCTTCCTTCATCGCTAGGTTGTCGAATTGACTCATAGATTTTGGCATTTTATTGAGATTGCCTTCTCAGAATCTTAAAATTCGTTCTCCAGGACTTCCCAAGCTTCCTTGGCTGATTTGATGCTAAAAATTCTTGAAAATATTGTTTTGCCCACAGCTTATTGAACTATCCTCAATGCGTTGGCGTTCCTCTTGACATTTTCCTTATGCTCCTTCATTTTTGTCCCGCTTGTTGTTGGATCGTCATCTTTTACCGATTCCGCTTTATTCCCGGTCGATGTGGAGTCGTCCTCTTGTGGTGATTGTTCGATGCCTTCTTGAACAATATCCCAAAAGTCTTGCGAAATGAAGATAGTCTCCATTTGTGCTTTTCAATATTCATACAATTCTCCGTCAAAAATTGGGATTTGATTTGGAGAGTTGGCGAACATTGAACTTGACGATAGTGCTGCCATAGGATTTTGAGGGGACTATTTTGGTAGAGGTTTTGAGAACGTTTTGTGAGGGTAGGTTATAATATGTTTATCAAAGTACTAAAGTGTAACTTTTCTGATGTGGAAGATCAGTTATTAAAATCGCAACCATAGAGCATACTCAGTGTAACTTTAGCTCTGATACCAAATTTGTTGGGGCGCTAGCGGAAATGTGGCAGAATTTAGGATCGAAAATAGTAGTTTTGATAACTCACTCAATTGATCACTCAAAATTATAAATATTACAAGTTGGTCACTTGGACCTTTCAAACTCCTCACCGAACACTCTCTACTTCTTTTTTCTTATTTGTTTTGTTTCTCTACACTTCACACTTTCCTAAAGTGAGGCTTCATATGTATAGGCTAATACAACCTCATTAGGAAGATACTAGCATACTTGGTTGGTTTAGTGAGTGGTTAGGATTATTAGTTTAGTTATTATAAATAGTTGGGATTTAGATATTTTCACAAAGATTTTTAGAATAAAAAGTTTTTAGATTGTTAAAGGTAATTACATATTCCAAATTACATTTATTTAAATTGGTTAATTCTTAATCAATATAATCACTAAAATATTTAAATGCACCGTAATTTTTTATGCAAGTTGCGTTTGTTTGGATAAGAAAGCAAACATTCTGCATGTTTTGATGATAAAAAACTTGAATGAATATAATATGGGATTGAAAATCCACAATTTATGACATTGTATTTTGAGCTACTTGAGAGGGGATTTAGCTTTTTTCTAAAAATCCTTTTCTATCTCTCAACCAAACTAGTTTCATCAAAGATCATCCACCTCAATAAGATTTATTTTATTTATAAAAATGGATCTTATGTCGACCTCGTCTTATGTTTTCATTTTGCATCATTCACTTTTATAACTTCAAGTTGCAAGTTCATTTTTTTACTTAAGTCAACTTACTTTTTCAAATTTTTATTGCAATATCAAATTTATATATATGTACCCGAACTTAAGGCTTATGATTGAGAGCGGGGTGAGTCAGGATTCACCCTGACTCCCGCTATTTTTTTCTCTGGTTAATACTATTAGAACGACCTAATTAACTACGCAACCCCAACCTAAAACTACAAACAGAATGAAATTAAATTGGGTCCGTTCGGATTGGATGTACGTTATTTTTGGTTGGGATTGCTTAGTTGAGTGGTGAGGGGGACTAATAAATGATGTCTATAAACAGAGGTGACCACTAAGTTAGAACTTCATAGAATTATAATCTACCAACTTAATACGAACACCAATACAATGTAATGATTAGGCCTAAAATTTGGGACGGGTTGGATACCCAAACACGTACAACACAAATAATTGCCCCATAAATCACCCAAAACGCATCATGAATCTCGGAATTATTTGGGACCAATGGTACCCATTAACCCGATCGGGTGTTACTGGTACGGGATGGGTAGTGTTGTAGTGGATATCTGTGGTGACCCTGCACTCGAAAAACCTAAAACAAACTGCAAATGCACAAACATGTACGTTATTAAGCTTAATTCTTGACGAACGTGCCTTTATTTCAGGCTTCTTATTAATTTGAAACACACTAATTATTTTTCCGCCAAAATGCATGCACATTCAACTTTAACTCTGAAATGATCACAATGGACTACTTGAGAAACTCCATGATCCAAAAATTGCAAACAAAGCATTCAAACTTGATGGTCCTAAATCCTGCCCCAATTGCTAGCGACATGAATTCATCTTTGCTTCGTTCTTTCCCTCCCTGGCATAATATCGTCATTAAGACATTAAATGCAGCGGTTAGCTTCGAACTCATGGTTGTCTCAGCCATCACCGGGGCCACAGCATCCATAACTATCACTTTCCCATCTTCTGGAGTTGCCTTGTAACAGTTCTTCAACAACGTCAGACAACCTTCGTCGCTCCAATCATGTAGTACCCACTGATAACCATATCAAAAGTACATTTTCAGCACTAAACGGAATATCGTGACCAATTCTGTAAAGTTGACAATTAAGATTTAATCCACACTAAAAAGTATACCTTGAGGAAAATTGTTTCTGCTTGAGGAACTGTTTCAAACATATCCCCTGCCACATGTTCCACCCCTGCAAAATTTGTTTACAGATGTTTTTCTTACAAAGCGAAAAGAACGGTCGTAATTTAAAAGCCAAAGGATATACTTGTCTTTTTGTTACCAGGGATAGGCGGAGCTTGTTTGATGACGTGTGGCAAGTCAAAATTGATTCCTTGGATATGTGGGTACCGGGAAGTGATGGCACTTATAGTATGTCCTAATCCACCACCGACATCAACCATCGTTTTCAGATTCTCGAATCCTTCGTAGGAATCGAGGACCTCCTTAATGACGAGAGTGCTTTGGTTAAGCATCCCATCGTTAAAGGTGTGATTAAACCTTAGATCTTGACTAGGATACTCAAAAATATGGGACCCGTGTGCCCTATCAAACGGTATCCCACCTTCTAGTACCGCATCTTTCACTTGAGACCTGCAATTTGGTTTAGTGGATTTTTAAACCGTTCATGAAATCAAAATTTTGACCTTAATCCCTAACTAAAAAAGTGTGTATGTCTTTCTTCAAAGCTCACACGTGAAATCGTAATAAATTTGAGATCAAGCAGGACTTAATTAATTGTAATTAAATGTACGACTAATAAATATCATCCAAATTATTTAGAAGATGAAAATTTTATTCTATATTGTATGTGATGAGCAAAAACATAATTATCAATAAACTTATTTAAAATTATCATTTTATATTTTGATCTTTATTATATACTAAAAAAACCATGATAACAATTGATTAGACCGTCACTTCCAATTTGGATTCAGAGTGGCTTCTCAATCCGATCCAAAAAATCCTAACAAATCTCAGCAGTCCAAAATTGTGTTTAAATTTAACGGCTGAAAACATAAAATAAAATTGATATTTCTCAACTATACAAATGGGTATACACTTTCATACGAGCTTGTACAAACTTATACAAATTTGCATGATCCGTTAAACTCTCTATACAAAATTATACGACACGTCGCCGGAAAAGAAGAATAATTTTTTTCCATAAACGTAGAGTCGACGGCGGTGATAACGTGTGTGAAAATTTTTTGTCAACGGAGAATGGAATCGCCTTGAACGGAAACTTTTTGGTCACTAGAGATGGTCATCCGGTCACCAGAGACGGTGGACCGGCGTTCGGAGATAGGTGTGTTCTGATTCAAAAAAAATATTAAAATGGCATGACCATATTGCCCCTAATTAATCTTAACCCTTAGACCATGTGGAAATTCAAACATCTAAATTGTTCCTAATTTAGATTCAAGAAGCAATGTCACTGGCTCCCGAATACGACTCCTCGGTTGTCTAGTTTAACCTAACCACACCGTCATTACTAATTTTAGCAAAATACGTAATAAATTTCTTAATCAAATTATTTTATTAGTAGTAAAGATGATAATCAATCATTTGTTTTGAAGAGACTAGAATTCAAATTCTCATGTAGGCATAACAATTTGGTCAACCAGCACATTAATCTTGGTTAAACCGGTTAAAAATCACAATCAACCTGGGTCAACGGCCGCCTTTGACTGATCTAGCTAGTCCGGTTGGGTTTTCAAAACATCACTAAGTTTAGCAAAATACGAGAAGGAAGATATTTGTATAGAAAATGAGAATAATTACCAGCTCTTCTCGAGGATATGGTCCTGAGTCAAGGCCAGAAGTGGAGCCAACGAGACACCATTGTTCTCATTCCTCACAAAGTATTTGGAAACAGAGTTCAGGGTGTAATAGTATATCCTACCCGGGCTGGCACCGTCCACCGTGCAGTCGACGATTGAGTGAGTAGCCAACAACCTAAGAAAGCGGTCTACCATGGCCGGAGCATCAGGGTTCTTTGATCCCAATTTTGACACGATCTCGGGAGCGCTGAGTTTAGCATCAGTTCCCGATTCCGACATGATGTCAAAAATTCCGAGCTCGTTCACTGCATGCATGGTATTGTGCAGCACTTGGCCGACTGCAAGCCACATGGCAAACTGAAAGTTGGCTTCTCTAGTACTATCCATGGATATCTGAAGATGTATATTGCTCTGAAACTTACTATGTGTAGTCTTGGCTGGTGTGATGTGAATCAGAAAGAAATAAGTGATTACCAATATATAGATGAAACTTTGGAGGCTGGCCCACTTCTTTATCATTTATTGCCATATCTCATTCGATTTGGAACATTTAATATAGTTAGTTCCAAAGTTGACAAAATAGCCATAAATTTAAATGTTCTCCAAACAACTTTTTCCTATATTCATAGATTAAATTATACTTAAATATATATTTTTTAGTAGAAAGAACGAACACTAGGTCCTAATCATTAAAAATAATGAAACGGAGTAGCGTAACACCTAAACAATCTGCGAAAACAATTAATAGCCGCAAGGGGAACATTAACAATGTGATGTAAACCAAAAGGGAGGGGGTGCACATAGCGGGCAAGGGCATCCGCAACGCGGTTTCCTTCTCGATAAATGTGCGTAATGTGCACAACACTGTCTCTCTTTAGGAGCTGTTGCGCCTCCTCAATGCAAGAAAGATGTCAAAAATCGTCGGGAAGATCTGCAACGATACGTGAAATAGCACAAGTAGAATCCAGTTGCAGGTTCACTTTTCGAAATCCCATGTCCCACAGAAGTTGTAGTACAAAGATGGCACCACACAACTTGGGTCGTATGATTGTGTAGCACACCAAATTAGCTGTGAAAGTAGCTAAGACCTCACCCTGGCTGTTGCGAATAACCCCACTTGCCAGGGGCGGAAACATAGTTTAATCTGAGAGGCGCCATAAGTCGGTGAAGATAATAAAAAATTAACTGTAAAATTAAATAAAAACTCTCTTAAAAACAGTAAATTTACCTATCACGTATAAAATGAAACATGCAAATCCCTAAAACGCTATTATGGAAAATTAAACCCTCCACATTCAAAGGTAAAGCCTAACAATGAACCAATATTACACCACATGCAAGTTAAATGTGATTATTTATTTATCAAACTTTTTCATAAATCTCGAGCATACTAATATAAATATATATTTCAATCGACGGTCGAGGGTCGCCGTTGTACCCTTTGGCCATACCTTAGCTCCGCCCCTGCCACCTGCTGTTGCGGTACATCCTGGCTGCAGAACCAGAATCGAACCATTAATATTAATGGTCACCTCATCTCTTAGGTCCGCCTGCCACCCAACAAGCACTTTTTCTCGAGATGTAGTTACAGACGAAAATATTATAGCACCCAATCTCATTATCTCCCAAATCCGACAATCCAATGAAAGACACGTCTGAGCTGAGAAAATACAATATCAAAAAAATAACTTCATTCCGGTATTTCCAAAACTGCTAACATGTGGACCTTTTGTGAAGTCACAAAATCACAAACTTTTGTTTCCAAAGCTGTCATCATGTGAACCTTTTGTGAAAGCACAAAATCACAAACTTTTGTTTCCCCTTGCTGCCTCTCCCACATGACAAGTGGCAACCATTCATATGTCTCTTTTCTTGCAAATCATACTTTTAAGTATGAGGTGGTTCTAATTTGATCATTAAAATAAAAATAAAATGATTATAATTAATAGTTGACACAAAAGCTAATAAATAATAATTATGTCGTAACCATTACTAAATCTTCATGTTGTCAAACCTAAATGAAATTGATTAAAATATAAAATAGTAACTCAAAATTGTAAAAAAACTAAAAAGAAACTAAAAGGAGATTAAAATTTAATTTGGTTACATTCCAATTAAATTAGGTGGGGTAAGGGATTTTTCAGGTGAACAGTAAGTAACGGTATATCTCCTTATATTTTTTATCTTAAATATTAATACAATAGTTTAATTTAATTTAGTATAGATTGAAGAGTCTAAAAACCTCCGGATCAAGTCAAACCCTAAATCTGTTTGGTTCATGAAAAAAATCCTAGGTCTATTTGATAGAGAAAAAATTTACGATGAAATGAGAACCAGAGGTGAGGAAATGATTCTTCTTCTATTTCTCGTCTATGTTGAATAAGAGAGTGGTATGTGTGTATTGGGCTCAAAACTTGCCAAAGCCCCAACGTGTGAAGCTATGGTTAGAACCGGTCCAAGAAACTTTGTTCAACCAAGATAAGCAGCTTCCTCTTCAACCGAAACTCCTTCAGCAAAGACAGTTATGGTGAAGACACAGAACAGCAAAGAAACAAGATAATGAAAGCAAAAAATAAAAGAGACACGTGACTTTTTAACGAGCTTCTGCTTAAATTCCGGAGTTATATGTTATAGAACTTCAGAAACTTAAACCTCTGCTTAAGGAATTTAGGTGTTTTAACTTATTTGTATTCATCTCCGTTGTGTGGAGTTTTTCTTAATGGGTTAATTGTAACTAATCTATTTTGGATAATCACTTATTTTTAATTAATCATTTATTTAAAATTGAATTTATGGGAAGCCTCTAGTCTGTAAAAAAAATCCTATATAGACTTGAAAAATCATTTCCGAAACAATACATCCTCAGTGATAAATAGAAGCTGTCAAAACAATTTTATTTGAAGTTTGCGTATATATAACATAATCGGTGATAATCCGTACAACCAAAACAGGTAACTGAATAATCCAAAATATAATTGGTATTTTTATATAACTAAGTTTCAATTTGTGTTTTTAGCAAACTTCTTTGGCAGGTCAACCACGACATCCTCATTTAGCTAGAATGCCTTGGTCAATCTGGAAAACGCCACAACAGGAGTTTTATCAACGTTGAACAGGAAATGGATGAGTCCGATTGAAAAAACAAACACGTACATCACCCGGGTACAAGACCTTGCTTACGAGACGATTATCCAGGTTGGAAGTAACGAACCTAACATAGAGTATGCCTTGTTGAACAACCAGGATCTATGTACCATGAGGATGCATGTGGGGCGGATTGAGCCCTCCGTTGGGAGCATAGACGAGACAAGTTAGAGAGATTCCTAAGGTATCGAGACCTTGAATCTGATCAACGTTCAGGAGAGTAACATTTGAACCAACTTGGTTAGACGTGTCTCTGCGGACGTTGAGTCCTTTGAAGGAGAAGTCCTCTACTTTGGCCTTGATAGTGCTAGGATTTGCAGTGATTATCTATCCCTATCTTCATGCCTTTTGAGTGAATATGAGCTTGTTCGTGTTTCATTTCCGTGTGATTTCGTGTTTTGGCATTGTATGCCTAGACCCGTTCACTTGGACCGTTTCGGTCCATTTGATGTGTTTCTTTGTAATATTTGTTATCCACATGTACTCTAAAGATATGTGGTCTTGCTATGGGGTTATGGACGCGAAATAGAGCATGGTTGGAGCTCGAACGGAAGAATGAAACAAGAAATAGTGAAGAAGAAGGGTTGCCGCCGTTCACCCCTATTTGCAACGTAAGTTTTTTAAGCTAGGGGGTGCACGACGTGCACCTCCCGGATCTAGCAACTTTCATATAAAAGTCTGATTTCGAGGAAAGAGAATCATCATCTTCTCGAGCAATAATCCCTTGATTTTTCCCCGACTTTCCTCCCTAGAAGTCCGATTGAAGATCCAAAGGAGTTCCCATTGAAGATTGAAGCTAGAAGATCAAAAGTGAAGGCTGATTCAAGTATGATTGATTATCTCTTGATCAAGATGGTGGTTAGGTCTTTTTCTATTTTCTCTTCTTCTAGAGTTATAAATAGCTAAATCCTTAGAGTTTTTGGTTGGGATGTAGGACTTGAGCCATGATACTCTCTCTAAAAGTATAGGATCGACGATTGTTGGATATTTGGAAATGAATGAAAGCTTGCTTTGATTGTTGGTTTTCAACCTTGTTCTTGTTACGACTTGAATTAGGTTAAATCTATGAAATCCTTTATTTGATCGATTCTGAAATTCATATGATTAACAATCTAAGACAGAAGAAAGTTATCGATGGAGTAAGCCCATAGTTCGATTCTACCTTTCGTGCTTCTTTTAGTTTTAAAGGTTGTTCATCAATTAATTGGCGGGCGCTCTGATTTGCACCTAATGGACCAAGTTGGGTGTAGTTATCCGTAGCTTAGATATTGATGAACCAAGTTAACACTAATTTCAATTACTTGTGATTTCCTTTAAATCAAAGAGAGTACCTTATCACTTTGTAGAATTTCTCGGTGTTCATTATTGGTTAGCCTAGTTGAGATGATTTTAGCCTTGATCGGAAACTGGTAATGGTAATCCGTTGCTTGATCGTGTTGCGGATTCATACGAGTGATAAGAGGAATCATAATATTCAATCCAAGTTGGTTGCCAAAATAACTTCACAGTTATCTCGACAACACAAGTGTCGTATGTGTCCCAGGATTTCTCTTGTTATACTTTTACTCAAACTTATCAACACGCTCTAGACTTAAAATTTTGGAAAGGGTTCCTAATGATTCTATTGATTCAATTAAAACTAACAATTAAGGTTTGAACAGAAGGAGAAAACAAGTTCTTGGAAGAGATGATTCATCAAGCTCAACTTCCTAATAGTAATCGAATCGAAAAACGTAGGGCTTGGATTGAATATTAAAATTCCCCTTATCACTCATATGAAGTAGCGGCATGATCATGTACGCGGATTACCATTACGAGTTTTCAGGTTGAAATCACCTCAACTAGGCTAACCAGTAATGAACACCGAGAAGTTGTACAAAGTGATAAGGTGCTCTTTAAGAATTAAAGGATATGACAAGTAATTGGAATTAGTGTTAACTTGGTCTATAAACACCTAAACTACTGATAACTACACCCAACTTGGCCCATCAGGTGCAAATCAGAGCGCCCGTCAGTTACCCGATCTACAACTCTTAAAACCAAAAAAGCACGAAAGGTAAAATCAAGCTATTGGCTTACTCCACCGATAGCTTTCTTCTATCTTAGATTGTTAATCATGCGAATTCTTAAATCGACCAAACATAGAATTTTATAGATTTGACCTAATTCAAATCATAACAAGAACAAAGTTTGAATAAATATAATCCATATCTGTAAGGAAAATTAAGAAAAAAACATCACATGGAGATGAACATAGCTCAAACGTTTTCTTTGGCATTTATTTTCATCATCTTTACCTCTTGTAAATATTCTCCTAAACGTAGTTAAATAATATGGTCGTTTTTATATGTGTGATAAGTTGGATAAGAGCAACATCTCTACAAGAACCTTAATGTACGAAACTTAGTTTCTCGTCGAGGTCGTGTTTTGGGTACGGTTCCATAATTTCCTAGAAATTTGCTTCTTCTAGTTCGCTTGTTTTGCTATTTTCCTTGTCTAGCAAACTGTTTGTATTGATTTTTTATGGGTTAATAAAACTGATTAATTCATTAAAAAGAAGTCCCTTTTAATTAGTAAAGAGAAGAAAATTTTGATTGTCTCTATACCCTTTTTAATAAAAAAAGAGAATAAAGAATATAAATGTTGTTATAAAACTAAACTCAAGAAAAGACAAGAACAAGCGAAATATGAAGAGGGAGAGAGTTTCTTATTGAGGTGTGAAGAATGATACAAATGAGAGCTCTATTTATAGGCTCATGGAATAGTAACATATACTCTCTAACATTACTACAAATAAAGGAGGGAAATAAACTATATTGAATAATACAATAAACATAGGAGTTACAATTGGGCATTCACTATGGCAATAATTTTCATAACACTCCCCCTTGATTGCCCAATGGTTAACGATATACAGTATTCTCCGAATACGCTTTTGATACTGCCTCATTAAAAACCTTACCAGGAAAGCCCATTGGGAAAAATCATGGTTAAGGGAAAAAGAGTGCAGTGCGTATTGACTCCCCCTGATGATGATATCGGTTGAGATCCTTCATATCGACTCCCCCTAATGAGGATATCAAATAGATCTCATCATTATATCATTTTGAGATCATTTAGTTGCCGATCTTCAAATTAGTGGACTAGATTCCCAAAAGTTGATGTATGGAGAGTCTTGGTGATTAAACCAAGTTATCGCTTGAAGGCACTTGTAGTGCGAATATTTCAACTTATTGGAGTTTGTGCATATAATATATGCATCAATATAATCGATGGTCATCCATAATTCATATGACACTTCACATAGGATGACCATTAGATGAGAATATGCCTCATTAAAACCTTACTAGGAAAACCCTATGGGATAAAAACCTAGTGAAGGAAAAGAGTACATAATCATCACATCACGTTGCAACATTTTCTTGCAACTCAAGGATATATGCAAAATAAATATCATGCATGATTTATAAAATCATCTCGTGAAATGGTTGTGTAGCTTTATAAGTTGGTTTCACAGCCCACCAAGTGGTAAAATTACCACATGAGACCAATTTATGGTCAACCAACACAAATATGACCAAGATTACTACTTCAAAACCGAGTAGTTCTTGTGTCTGAATAAAGGTCGATTAAAATCGACATAGAGTCACATAGTGATCTTACTATCCAGGCATTGATAGCCATGTCATATCCATATAACTTTTTGTTGGATGTAATTAGTATATCATTGATGATACACGAAAATCATGTTCGAGAGAGATGCACAATTGGCAAGTTAGTGGCAATCTTCCACATCTTTCATTTCGAACTCTATAGCTAATCCATAGTTGATTGATTTGAAAAACTCTTTACGAGCTCAATAAAGTGTATGTCATCTATGTAGTAATAAAAGATGATCACATCCAATTATGTCAAAATAAAAGAAATACATTTTAAAATATAAAATTAAATTAAGAAAATTTTGGTAAGAATTTTGAAACCATAAAATATGACAAAGATGATTTTTCAAAAAATCAACTTGAAATGAAGAAGAAATTATATGCATAAAGAAATGTATGATATGCTAAATGTACCATGTCTCTCAATCTTTTAATTCATATGACGTCAATTGGATATAATTGAATATTTGTTCACGCGAACTAGAATTGTTTGCTTATAGCAAAATAAATCCTCGAAGGAATTTCATATACACATGTGTATTCTAATTATGCAAACCATACATATAGGTTGCAAGGACATCCATTAGGGGCTAACTCTTTCCCTTCACAAATTGCCAGACTAATCGAATAATAAAAAGTAGTTGCATCCACCACATGAGAATATATTTTCTCATAATCAAAATGTTATAGGTTTGTTGTACAAAACCTTTCAAAAGTGAAATGTTTCATAACTTCTCATACTCATACTATACATCTCAATGTATAAAGACTTGATGTCTTTAAACTTTTCATTTCTATGGGGAATTTGATTTTGCCTCAAATTGAAAATTTTCAGCCAATCATTTCTTTCTTTGCATACATTTTGGCTCATGATCCTCATTTTCAACTATCATATTTTAGCGTGGCACTATACACAAAAATTTCATCGATGTTGACTTTATTGCGGTTCCAATATTTTCCATCCAAGATATAGATAATCTATTTTCATATCTTTCAGGTACATGAGACTCTTCTTGAGCACATTATTTGTTTCTCTTGGTGGCTTTGCTTAAATAATGTTAACCTCAATTTGACCATCTTGATATATAGCTCTATTCCACTTTGAGGATTTTTTCCTTTTGAACCGAGTGGTCTACCACGTCTTTGCGGGTTTTAGATTCATTTGTGATGTCAGATTGCCCAATATTGGCATTATTGTTATTGGAGCATTTCGAGTTGGCACATGAAAACTTTACCCTGGTTGGGTCAGTAAAGTGTACGCAGATAATGAATTATATATTATTTTTTTTGAACTTCACGTTCATATTGTTTAGTGCGAGGATCAAAATGATATGATGATTATTCATCTAATCTCTGTGCCAACCTTTGATTTTCTCCACATAATGTTGAGAATTATGATTATATGAATGATAAACCTCCAAACGAGTCATCAAAATTTCCTGACAACGATGTAAATATTTTACCATCGATGAACTCGTAATCAAAATAATTTCTCAATCTTCGTTGAGAACCCATCATAATGAAATCAGGTGGAGCAATTCGTATGTGTATATACATATATGCATTGATGGGCAATGTGTGGTTTGGACCCAAAAACCAAATATAATGGAGGAATTCATGATAATTTCTTGGTGTAATGCGAATTTGTGTTGTGCATGTAAATGACATGTTCACAATAATATATTGATTCTCAATGACGCATTTTTGTTATTGGATAATCATGGTTTTATGCTCATAACCAAAATAGTTGAGCTAGTGATCTTGCAAACTCTTGATTTCTAGATACATGTGACTATCTAGTTGATGCATCAATTAAGATAATTGGTCAACATGTCGGGTGTATGGATCCGTAAATATCACCCTTGTGTTTGTTGTGTGTAAGAGAAATTATCTTACTTTAGTTGATGATTATCCAACAATTAACTCTATTTGAGAACAAGCAACCCAAAAATTAGTTATGATATGATGGATATTTCACTCAACAATGGGTAATGGAGAGGCGATGATGCTCTCCCAGAAACGAGAGCTTGTTGACAGAACACAAAATTGTTTGTGTTCCCAGGAAGTAGGGGAGTCACAAGGACTACTTAAATCCCTATAACCTTAGGAATCATTTCTTTGGAATACCCAAGTTGAGAACTCTGTACACAACATTGACCATATAGGTACTTATCGATTTGCATTATGATTGAACCGGGATGGTCACACCGATTATGTCAGATAATAGTTGTCAGGACGAGTAAACTTATAGTGTACATTGATATGTGATAAGGCTAGAATTTGTAACAATTATCTATCCTTATATGCATGCTTTTTGAGTGATTATTAGTTTGTTCGAGCTTCATTCTTGTGTGATTTCGTGTTTTGGCATTATGTGCCTAGACCTGTTCATTTGGACCGTTTCGGTCCATTTGATGTGTTTCTTTGTAGTATTTGTTGTCCACAGGTACTCTAGAGATAGATGGTCTTGTTATGAAGCAATGAACGTGAAGTAGAACACGGTTGGAGCTCGAAAGAAAGATTGAGAAATGAAATTGATGAGCAGAGGGGTTGCACGCCATGCACCTATGCACGCCGTGCACCCCTAGGATGCTTCCAAATCACGGCCCTTAAGCAGGGGAGCGTCGTGCACCCTTGCACGGCGTTCCTCCCATTCAAATACGCAAAAAGTTTGAAAAAAGGAGGTGCACGCCGTGCATGTGTGCACGCCGTGCACCCCCTAGTTTCAGCAACTTCCTATAAAAGGGCTGATTTTGAGGAAAGAGAGAGAGAACTTTTCCCTAGCTCGATTTTCCCCAATTTCTCCCGAGTTTTCTCTGCAAAAACCAGCACCCAACCTCTTCTAGAGCCCAAATTGAAGATCCAAAGGAGTCCCCATCAAAGATTGAAGAAAGGATTGAAGATAGAGGACCAAAAGCAGCGATTGAAAGAAGAACAAGCCGTTTTCTCTTCATCAAGATAATGGTTAGGGTTTCTTTTGATTTGTTTTCTTCTACCATTATGAGTAGCTAAATTCTTAGGGATTCTTGGTTGAGATGTAGGAATTGGGCCATGGTACCTGTTTTGAATGTTTAAGAACAACGATTGTGGATGTTTGGATTGTAATGAAAGATTGCCTTGTTTGATTGGTTTTCAACCTAATTCTTGTTACGGCTAGAATTAGGTCAAATTTATGGAATCCTTTGTTCATGATAGACTTAGGAATTCATAAGATTGTCGATCGAGGATAGAATTGAGTTATCGGTGGGGTAAGCCGATAACCTAATTCTACCTTTTGTGTTTCTTCCAGTTTTAACATTAGTCATCTTGTAATTGGCGGGCGCTCTGGTTTGCACCCAATGGACCAAGTTGGGTGTAGTTATCAGTAGCTTAGGCTTTGATAGACCAAGTTAATGCTATTTCCAATTACTAGTGATTTTTTTTAATTCCTAAAGAACACCTTATCACTTTGTAGAACTTCTCGGTGTTCACTACTGGCTAGGCTGATTAAGGTTATTTCTACCTTAGTTGGGAAGCTAGTAGTGGTAATCCGCGTGCATGATCGTGCCGCGGATTCATACGAGTGATAGGAGGATTCTTTTTATTCAATTCAAGTCCATATTCGTTCGTTCTAAATGCTTTTAAGCGGTTGAGCTTGATGACTCATCTCTTCCAAGAACTCAGTTTCTCCTTTGAATCAACTTTAAGTCCTTTAGTTTAATTAAGTTATTAGAATAATTAGTATTAAAAACCAAATCTTTTAGCCTAAACCGTGTTGACGAATTCGAGTAGAAGCATAGCGAGAGGGACCTTCGGACACAAACGACACTTGTGTTGTCGGAATAACTTCACGCTTATTCGGGCGATCAAGTTTTTGGCGCCGTTGCCGGGGACTTCTCTCGTTCCTTTGAAAGGACTTAGTCGGCGCCGCTTTAGACATTCAACTCCATGTATAGTTTTATTTTGTTTTTATTTTTCTCCCGCTCGATTTACTTGGGTTGTTAGTGTTTGAGTTCACATGCAGGGTTATAGTTGGAATGGAGAGTGGCAAGGTCCATATGGTGCAAGTAATGAGGATGAAGGTTGGAGCTCATATCCTAACCAACACCAACATTATGAGCATCAAGGCCCACCAAACTACTACCAACCCGGCTATGGAGGAGAACAACAACAATGGAGTGACTTTGGGCAAGGAGCAATGCCAAGTTGGGCTGCACATCAATCTCTACCATCTTTCTACCCAGACTCACCTTCAACTTACTATCACCAAGACTCACCTTCAACCTACTTCCACCAAGAATACAATCAAGATCATCCACCTTTTCAAGATCAATGCTCAAGACCTGATTATTCCAATCAATCCTCTCCTTCCATGCATGAGCAACTCCTTATGCTACTTGAGGTGAGTCGCCGCCAACTGCAGACATCAGAGGAACAGAATCGCCGTTTGACACGACTTGTGGAGGAACCTCTTCTCCCACCACAATTGGAGGAGGTTGAGATGAATGATCGTGATTTGGGTATGACATTTGAGGAAATGGATGAGGAAGTGGAAGCACCTTCAATCACCAAAGACGAACCAACAATGCATGATGACAAAGTAGAGGGGTTCGAAGAGGAGGACGATTCCTCCTATGAAGACCACCTACTTGAATGGTATTTCGGATTAGAGATGTATGCACGACCTAATGGGAAAGTAGGTGAATCGACAATCTACCTTGAAGACTTCTCAATCCCAAAGGACAAATACACAAATCTTGATGTTGGGGTAGAAGAGTTTGAGAGGGATGATGATGGAGAGTGGAAGGAAGAAGTACATGAAGATTTGAAGCCTTCCAAATTCGACATTGCACCTCCCATTGAAAAACCCATGGTTTGGCGTTTTCCTCGAGTTGTGGTTCCAATGAGACCAAACGAGACCCTTCAAGACTCATGTTTGGTTTTGAAGTACCTATGTGAGGAAACTCACAAGGAGTACTTCCCACATCAGTCTAGAATGGACTCCTCCATCTCGGGACCACCCTTGGACAACCTCATCGACCGCCCGAGTACCACCATTAGCTTGGGGAGCATTGTAGAGCTTGATGTTCACTCACCAACCTACCTCTACCCTCTTCAAGCGTACAAATCCACAAGGAGGAAGCCACAACAAGGAAAGAGTTGTCACGCACAACCGCTTCAGCTCCTCCATCTCTCTCTAAGGGTGCTACTTGGCGTTCAACTCCAATCCTTGAAGAAGCTAATGGAATTCAAGGAGGTTCTAAGTTGGGGAGCGTAATCCAGTATCGTCTAGCTCAAAGACGAAAAAGAAAGAGCGCTCTTGGGAGGCACCCCTTGCGTATCCATTGTTAGAATAGTGAATAAAAGACCTTAGATGGTAATTTGTGAGTCTTGTGGTATGTCTTTAGTGTCAATCTTGTGATTGAGTCGAGTTTAGAGTCTGTTGATAGTGTCCTATATGATCGTTGTTGCCAAATGAATGCTAGGGAGATGTGATTATTGAGTCTACCCATAGTTTGTTTCCCTGCCTTCCACATTAGTTATTTTGCGAGGACGTGAAAATTCTATGCGTGGGGAAGAGTGGTTTTGATTGATTGGTCAACATTTATGCTTCAATTGGACCCTTGTTAACAGATGATAACACTTGTTACTTCTATCACTATTTGTTGTTTTTGTATTTGTGTTATGGTTAGCAGGTCCCAAATAAAGGTTCTATCACATCTCACCATCGAACTTCATTTTATCGGTATCACCTACTCTCTTCTCTAAATGTGACTTCTTGTGCGGATAATGTTGTGGTTTAGGGGATGAATTAGGATGCTAGTATTTCACTTGATTACTTGATTGAATCCTTGTCTTTCAACATTTGAAATTCCCTCTTAAACTTAAAAATTATGGATGAATTGGATGCATGTTTAGCGTAGTATTGCTACTTGAGGGTGAATAGGATGCATGATAGATCATTTTTTAGCCGCCTCCCGTTTTTCTCGAAACGAGTCTAGAATAGATTTATGCACTTGGTGACTCGATCTTGATGCTTACTGACTTGTGAACAATTAATTCCCCTATCGAGTCGCTTTAGTTGTTTAAAATCATATTTGACTAGATGGTCCGAATAAGGTGCAAAAGAGGCCAATGTGCCCAAATTGTCGTGGGGGTTCGGTTGCGATTCAACACACTGGCGACTTTAAGTCTGCCGCCTGTAAGCTAGTCCCTTCAGGCTTCTCTTCTCACCTCTTCCTAGTTGTGGGTTGGGGTTTTTCGGGTAAACTCGGTCTATGTGGATGAGAGCCTTAGCCCGATCAGGATTGCAACTACCCCCATTCGGAAAGATACCCTCTAAAACTATACCAAAAATTTGAAAAGTGACTTGCAATTAATTGAGTAATTCAATTGAGTCACATGTGTTTAGTATATTATGTATAGTTAAATTGCAAAAGAAGAGGGGAGTGCTCTTATTTGAATAAAATGTTAAAGTAAGCACTCCCTCCCTTAGGACGGGAAAAATACCCGGCCAGGACCATCTGTTGTGAGCATAGGTGATAGGGGAAATGTTTTTGTTGGTAGGTGTCGAGTGGTACTAACTATATGCATAGGTTTGTTCTTCATTTGGATTAGAGCACTCGGTAAAGGTAACTGTGTGGTTTGGTGATCTAAAGTGTATTCTTGGCATCGTGAAGTAGGCTTGAACTGCTATCATATTGTTTCCTTTTCACCATGTTTAGAGTTTGCTTAGAGTGCGGAAAGTAAAGTTGCTTGAGGACAAGCAAGATTTAAGTGTGGGGGGACTTGATAAGGCTAGAATTTGTAACAATTATCTATCCTTATATGCATGCTTTTTGAGTGATTATTAGTTTGTTCGAGCTTCATTCTTGTGTGATTTCGTGTTTTGGCATTATGTGCCTAGACCCGTTCATTTGGACCGTTTCGGTCCATTTGATGTGTTTCTTTGTAGTATTTGTTGTCCACAGGTACTCTAGAGATAGATGGTCTTGTTATGAAGCAATGAACGTGAAGTAGAACACGGTTGGAGCACGAAAGGAAGATTGAGAAATGAAATTGATGAGTAGAGGGGTTGCACGCCATGCACCTATGCACGCCGTGCACCCCTAGGATGCTTCCAAATCACGGCCCTTAAGCAGGGGAACGTCGTGCACCCTTGCACGGCGTTCCTCCCAGTCAAATACGCAAAAAGTTTGAAAAAAGGAGGTGCACGCCGTGCATGTGTGCACACCGTGCACCCCCCAGTTTCAGCAACTTCCTATAAAAGGGCTGATTTTGAGGAAAGAGAGAGAGAACTTTTCCCTAGCTCGATTTTCCCCAATTTCTCCCGAGTTTTCTCTGCAAAAACCAGCACCCAACCTCTTCTAGAGCCCAAATTGAAGATCCAAAGGAGTCCCCATCAAAGATTGAAGCAAGGATTGAAGATAGAGGACCAAAAGCAGCGATTGAAAGAAGAACAAGCCGTTTTCTCTTCATCAAGATAATGGTTAGGGTTTCTTTTGATTTGTTTTCTTCTATCATTATGAGTAGCTAAATTCTTAGGGATTCTTGGTTGAGATGTAGGAATTGGGCCATGATACCTGTTTTGAATGTTTAAGAACGACGATTGTGGATGTTTGGATTGTAATGAAAGATTGCCTTGTTTGATTGGTTTTCAACCTAATTCTTGTTACGGCTAGAATTAGGTCAAATTTATGGAATCCTTTGTTCATGATAGACTTAGGAATTCATAAGATTGTCGATCGAGGATAGAATTGAGTTATCGGTGGGGTAAGTCGATAACCTAATTCTACCTTTTGTGTTTCTTCCAGTTTTAACAGTAGTCATCTTGTAATTGGCGGGCGCTCTGGTTTGCACCATATGGACCAAGTTGGGTGTAGTTATCAGTAGCTTAGGCGTTGATAGACCAAGTTAATGCTATTTCCAATTACTAGTGATTTCTTTTAATTCCTAAAGAACACCTTATCACTTTGTAGAACTTCTCGGTGTTCACTACTGGCTAGGCGATTAAGGTTATTTCTACCTTAGTTGGGAAGCTAGTAGTGGTAATCCGCGTGCATGATCGTGCCGCGGATTCATACGAGTGATAGGAGGATTCTTTTTATTCAATTCAAGTCCATATTCGTTCGTTCTAAATGCTTTTAAGCGGTTGAGCTTGATGGCTCATCTCTTCCAAGAACTCAGTTTCTCCTTTGAATCAACTTTAAGTCCTTTAGTTTAATTAAGTTATTAGAATAATTAGTATTAAAAACCAAATCTTTTAGCCTAAACCGTGTTGACGAATTCGAGTAGAAGCATAGCGAGAGGGACCTTCGGACACAAACGACACTTGTGTTGTCGGAATAACTTCACAGTTATTCGGGCGATCAATATGTATCTCAATCATGATCACAAATGTGTGGTACAAATTGGAGAGCAACATTTAATAATTTCATGGTCATATACCACATTATCGTTCCTCTCCCTTATGATCATCAATATATAAATCAAAAGGATCTTCTTCCTTCTTGAATAATGCAATCGCTCTACTAGAGCTTGTGAGTGATTTTGTACTACTCGATATATGGTGGACTATCAATGAGTTATATATTATGTCATTTCTCATCATGTCAATACTCATTTTGCAAGAGAATGATGGATAGTGCAAATGATAAATAGAGATACTCCATCATAGTCGTCTTAACCATCCATGTCACCAATTATGGAACGAATAATCTTTACACAATATAAATGTACATCCACCAAGGAAAAGGGTTACATGTAGAAACAACAATAATAACTTGTTCCATGTGCTTTAAAAACAAGGTAACAAATAAGTCTTGGCACATTTGATAGCTTATGAAGCAATATTATTTGTATATGATCATCAAAATAAAATTGATGGATGTATCCCCTTTTATGTGATTCAAATTGTTCAACATCAATTTAAAAATCTCTTTCATGGAAAAAGATGTATTTCTCAAAATTCATGATCATACCAAATAATAGATCTTTTCCTCCACAATCGTGTATTGGTGTTTACACTTGTGGGAATGTATGTATGTATTTGTTACTTTGTGGATATATGAATATAATAATTCACTTCATAGAGTGATATGGTGTCTCGTTGGACCACCAAACATTTGAGACATATAAGATATTCGATATTTCCCTCGGAATATTAGTCTCTTAGTACTTCAATTGTATCGCACTTTAAGAAAATTCACCACTTAAGGTGGTCATACATGGCTTTGACATTACGCCACAACATACATGAGTCGTTGCTCATTTTTGTCAACCATTCATGGAGATGATGATGATAAAGATCAAAGATATAACTTTGTCTTGATAAGATATTTCATATTATCTTTGATGAATTGGATTATGACATTCAATATCCATGAAAAGAAAACTCTTTTACAAAAATATAAAAGATTAGTGCAAATATAAAAAGATACGTATATAATACACTCTTATGGAGAATTATTAATAAACCAATCAGTGTAACGTTAATAATGAAATAAAGAATGTCTTAAAGAACAATAAATGAAAATGACGTGTCCATCTTTTAAAAAATAACATAGTGTATTATGGAATAATATAGTTATGATTATAATGAGACTGAGAATAGTAATATTGGAAACAAACATTATAATCATTATTCATCTTGACTTTATCCAAAATTGACACCTTATGAATTAAAATAATATAACACCCAACAATACAATTTTAGTTCATGGGCGAAGTAACAAAATGTAAGGTTACAAAATCAGAACATGAATGTAATTATATAATAAATAAAAATTAATAATTTGCAAATAGAGAAGTCAAACGAACACACACTCATAATAATTATTGTACTCATAGGGCAAATACTCATAACAAGGTGGGATGCAAATTAGGTTAATGGGTTTACAGTTCATATTTTAAGCAAATGGGCATGGAGGAAAAACACATATATTCATAATATAATATACAAACTAATTATTGTTGTATAAAATCCAAGTTAAACATTGATCGATTGGTCACACTTAAAAATAAATAAATAAAATAAAGTGAGAAAATATAAAAAATATCATAATTATAACAATATAAATCCAATTGTGCTAAACTTCATCTGAAGAAACAAAGGAAAAAAAATGCTATCTCATCAAGATTCCTACCTAAAAGAAACGACAGATGTACACAGCAAATTAATTAGAGAGAAAGCTGTGGAAGTAAGAAAACATTATGAGTAAAAACTGTACAAACAGAAATATTTATGGCACAAGTGGAAATCAACATGATAAGCAAGAATGAAAAGAAATAGGATTTAGAATGAGCTAGTATTAGCCAACAATATCGAAAACAATATACCAAATAGAATGGCATATGTAAAAGACTTCTGGCATATAAGATATGATCGGACGAACACCATGCTTCATAATTTATGAAATAACATAGAGTCTACGTGCTGATAACGTGTTATAAAACTAAACTCAAAGAAAGACAAGAACAAGAGAAATATGGAGAGGGACAAAGTTTCTTATTAAGGTGTGAAGAATGATACAAATGAGAGCTCTATTTATAGGCTCATGGAATAGTAACATATACTCTCTAACATTACTACAAATAAAGGAGGAAAATAAACTACATTGAATAATACAATAAACATAGGAGTTACAATTGGGCATTCACTATGGCAATAATTTTCATAACAAATGCATATTTATAATGTTAGATAAAGAAAACTGCAAAACATAGCTTTGGAAACGTATGCTTTTTGTAAGCCTTGAGAATGAAACAACAATTTTGATGTGATATTATATGTTGAATGATTTGAACTAGGGCTCGTAGTCTCTAAAAAATTGTCTATAAAGATTGGATCCGAGATTGACCGTATCAGAATTGTGGATTGATCGATTCTATAGAAATCACAATTGAAGTTATGGCGAAATCTATGTTTGCTCACCTCAATTGATTTTTTGGCAAATAGGAAGAATGACATAGGATAGGAATGTCACTCTTTTCCCATTTGAAACGATGAAAGCAAATTTTCAAAGACAAGCTCATCCGGCGTTCGTTTTTTGTCGGTCAACCTCTCCAATTCTAGTCAATGAGTGCGATATGATGTTATCGATTCGAACTCGTGCTCAATTGTGGAGTGAATTCTATAGCTGAATACCTTTAGTTTAGCAAGCTGAAGCCAATCTCAACCATCCATTATATATAGGGGTCCATGGAATTGAAAAGTATACAAAGGTATTTTGGGTATGTTTTGAAAAATCTGTACGCGTTTTTATGCTTATTTGACTTGTCCTTTCACAATCGTAGAGGAGGAGAGACACTCATAAAGTGTTCTGACACAAAATACAAGGAGCGTAGATGTCTAGAAAACGTACGTTCGTATTCCTTATGCACACGGTGAATATCAACAATTAGTAATACATATGTTAAGTACCAATATATTCATATGTTTGTATCCGGAAAGCATACAAGAGAATATTAAGAAATAATAAATAAAATAAAAATAAATATTATAAATACCATAACCACTCATATCTTTTTTTTCTAATTCATAATTTCTAAATTCAAATTTTCTTCCACTTCTATTTCTAGTTTCCCCATTTTTCTCTCTCAATTTTTTTGAATGAATGCTCGATCTGAATGTTGTTTGCTCTTCAAGATGGATCTTAGCACCGTCAAAATGGATCTTTGGACAAGAAAGACACTAAAAAAGTGTAAACAAGCCTTGAAAATGTGGGTTATCTCCATTTTTTGCTCTTTTTCTTCATGCTCTTCGAGTTCTTATGGTTTTGTTTGATCTCAGTTTTTCTCTCTCGCTTTCTTTGAATGGATGATCGACTTAGGTTTGTTTTGACGGATCTTTGCACGAAAAACCACAAATTTCGAAAAGGTAGGTGAGCTCTCTTTTAACCTCTTGTTCTTCGTGCTCTTCGAGTGTTTGTGGATTTGATTGTTCTGGATTTTTTATGTTCTTCATTATGTTCTTTGTTCATTTTTTCTGGGTTTTTGTGTTTGGTACAAGCGTTTTGTTCACGTCGCACCGGGATGAACACAGACCGTGGCGGTACGTTTGTTTCACTGTATGATATGAATGTTTGTTTAACGTCACTTAAAAAGAATGCATGACGTGGTAATTCATTTGTATTCACTTGTCAATACGGGCATTGTGTTCACGATCCACTGGGACGAACGTAGGCATTGGTGGTACATTTTTCACTGTCTCATACGAAAATATAGATATTTGTAAGTTTGTTTATATATATCTTTTGGGTTCTTCATATTCTCCATGGCCCTAGTGTTCTTGTTGAATTCACAAGGAAGTACTTATAAAATAGGAACATATAGATAATTCATAATTTTGTATGTGTTATATATGTTTATAGATACGAACGTATGCTTATATTGATAAGCTCATATGGTTCACCCATACGAACTTGTGAACTCATTAAAACGTTATGTGTTTGGGTTTTTCATACGAACGTATGATTTTATTGATAAGTTTGTTTGTTCCGCCCATATGAACCTGCAAACGCATTAAAACGTTCGTGTGTACCGATATGTGTACCGATAAAACTTACAAACCTAATGAGTTTATATCTAACAAGTTTTTATGTTTCTTTCCATGTTGGAGGAGTACCCAATAAAGACGACTTGTTGCGTTTAAAGAGTTTTAAATGGTTTTTTTTATTTTCCTACAAGTTGTATTTATGCCTTTATAACTTCATGTATCAATTTTGATGACATTTTATTGTTTCATCATGTTATATTCAGATATGAAATATGTATATTTTTATGAATGTATGAATGTAATAGTTTTAATGAACATCCATACATTCGTGTCAACAATTTAAACGTATGTTAGTTTTATCATCCAGGACAAAAACACATAAAAGTATAACACGAATAACATATGGAAGTATTCAACACATGGATAACATGAACCTTCATATGAATAACACAAATTTCGTTATGAACTACAAATTCATATGCTCGTACATTTCGTATGGATAACACGAACTTCCATATAATACAATCTATACGTTTGTATCTCTACTTTTCTATGATTTATACGTTCGTATACTTCATCAAAAAGTTGGTATGAGATAACACAAACTTTTGCATATATACATTCATACTTTTCAAAATTACTTTCGTACGTATAACACGAACTTTCATATGGATAACACGAACTTTTATTTTCCCAAATACAAACTCTCGAATGAATACAAAGTTCACATGATTAATTTATGTTTTACTTCAATAATCATCAAGACTGATGTTGTTGGATTTGTCTTTGAATAACAAACATTTTGTTCCAGAAATTAATGAAATTAGATTTAAGATAAAAAAAACTTATGTGAGTTTCATTGTTAGATATAATGAAATATAAGACCATCCTCATCCATTTGAATGGGGAGGTTTGCATAATGAGTTGGGCCTATATGGCAATTTTTGCAAAGGATAATAAAAATTATATGGATGAAAGAGTGAGTCATCATTTTTCAAATTTGCATATCTTCCAATTGCATAAAGCAATTGCAAAAGTGGTCCACATGCTAAATGACATATATTGTCCCCACTAATTAAATATTAATATATGTTAATCAATATGTTTAATATATAATGAATAATAAAATTAAAATTCTTGTATTTAGTTTTTATATCAAATGAAACAAAATATCAAATTTAATTATTATACTATTATATTAACTGATAATAAGTCGGTCACGTTCCAATTAAAATCGATGGTCGGACACGTTGGCTCTCATCAATTATTAACTCATAATAAATCAAAGTACAAATTAAAAATCCGCATATATAATAATTATCATACATTGAACAAGTCGATAATACTTAATACTTAGTTGTTAAAGTCACTCATAAATTGGAACGCATAAAACAACTTTGGGCATTTAATTCACTTATAAATTAAAACACATACAACGAATTTCGATATTTAATTTAAATCACACAATGAAACCAGATGTTGATAGAAAACAAAAATCGTCAAAAGTTCAACGTTACTACTATCGCCTATTAGTTGCTTCATCTACCAGTCATATATCTTTTTTCTGATCTTCTATCATTATTGTTGGTCCATTTTCAGTAGTCTGATTGCCATCTTATCTCTTATACATTTCCCTTTTTCCTTGACTTCGGCCTCCATAATGGACGTATATTGTTTCATGGCCTTTACCTTTTTTTATTTCAATGTTGGCTTGTCGTTCAATTACTTCGTGTAGGTTTTCTATTGATTCATTTGACATATATGATTGTTTACCCTTATTCTTGGATGCTTTTCTTCTTGAGGGATGAGGATGAGAAACCGTCTCAGGTTCTCCAATGGATGGCATGTTTGTATTTGAGGAGGATGAAGTGTACTGGCAAGAAGTAGTATTTTTATTTCTCTTTGATCCACCTCTATTTTCATCATAGTCAGCCGGTTTAGCCCTCCCATTTTGACTCATCCTTTTCTCTTCATCCTTCAAGATGTTCCAATAGTGTAAAAAGTAAATTTTTCACCTTGATTTTCATAATATAGCTCCATAACTCTGGTTTTTTCATCCCCCTCGTTTATGCCACTTTCCCTTCGATGTTGGATTTGTTCGTAGCAACCAACAAACTTTGATACTGCTTTGCTGATCCTTCCCCACCAAATTGTCATTGTTTCTTTCCCCTTGATCGTTGAGATTTGGTACGATATAGGCCATAATAAGAATGAATGCGCTCCCAAAAACTGTTTCTGCCTTGTTCTACACCGATCTCTCCATCTTTGCTAATATTGAGCCATGAGCTAAATAGCAAAATATCATCTTGCGTGTTCCAACGTGCTTTTTCTTTGTTGATCTTGCAATAAAGTTTCTTGACTATAATGAGTAGGAGATTGAGAACTATGACTCATATTACTAGTTGGAGTGACTAGAGATTGGTTTAGAGGGGTTTGATAAAATTGTAGTTGCATTGGTGGATATTTTTTGGGATACATAGACATTGAGTAATTAGGGTACATTGGCATTAAGTAATTAGGGTACAAAGATACTGAGTATGGATTGATGGGTGATTGTGAATCGTGGGTTTCATCATTAGACCCATTAGATGAACCTTGAGAGAAATTGAAAAATGGGTTGAAATGGGGACGAAGTGGATCCATAAACACTAATTAGAGGAAGAGAGCTAATTGTTCAGAAATGTAAAGGTGATAAAATGGTTAACATGCGTTCTCTATCAACTATTAACTTTCAAATTTGAGCTTTGTGTAATCATGTTAATTAAATAATTAATTAATTTTCACAAATTTTTATTGTGTAATCGTATTTTAATGAAATAATTAATATTATTACTAATAAAAATTTAGCTTTAATGTTACTAATTATAAATCTAATATTTTTCTAAATGATAATTAAAATCATTTGTATTAATTGGTTGTTATTTTTAAAATAATAGAGATATGAGATTATAGTGTATTTAGGTCCCATTTTTACAATTACTTTTTGAGTTGCATGGATGAGAGTGATATGATAATGGAGTGAAGAATTGCAAATTAATATGATGTGGTAGTAGGGGCCACTTTTGAAGGACAACATAAAAACGCGCGTACATCATTTGCACTATCATACCCAAACTACCCTTACGAGCCAGAAGCATAAGATTGTATGTTTCACGGCTTCGTGTCCCCTAACTGACGTGGCTATTTGTGATTGGCTTCAGCTGATGTTTCAGCTTATTTTGCCTTCCGCCATTGAATTTTTTGCTCAACTGTCTATATGAACGTGCGGGCCTGGCAATATGTTGAAGGAAAAAAACATTCTATTTAGGTCTAAATTTTGGCTCAATAGTGTTGGGCTAGCCGCCTGAACAACCGTTAAATATATATTAAATCTTGCCAGGAGATAAATCAAAAAAGAAATCCCAATCCATAGCAAGCTAGAATTCCCAATCCATAGCAAGAAAGGAACATATTCCAATAGATTTCGCCATCTCCTTATTTGCAATCATCAGCAATTGAAACCCATTATTTACAAGCTTGAAACCCTCGGCGATTGATTGATCTTTTATTAGATTTTGCAAGGGAGGGATGCCGCCATTGATCGGAATCAGCATCTGTCTCTGGTTCGGCAGATCATAAGAAGCAGCGAATGGAAGAAGAAATCTTTGATTTGAAGGATGCGGATATGTGCAGAGTAGTTTTTTCTTGTGATAGCCGCGTGATGGTCGAACTGATGAATCTCAAGATTGATGATGAATCACAAATCCACCATATATCCATCGCCACCCCAAAGAACTCACTCACTGATTTTAGTATCAATTAGGCATTCGCCATCGTTGAATCCAAACTCTTCACTACAGGTGGTCAAGTTAAGTATAGCCACATTCCTAAGGGCTATGGCCCGGTGTATCCTCAGAGGTATATTCCTGTGATCTCCGAGCCAGGTTTACTAATAATAATTATGAATCTCTGGAATTTAAGGTAGCAACCACTATGAATACGCCTAAGATATCATCTCTTATTGTTGCCCTATAAGGATAAGATTTTCTTCATCGCAAATCCTTGTAAACAACCTCAACTTATTAACACTCCTTGTGAGATTTTGGATCTTGTTGAGTTAAATGCTAAGCCTCTTGTCTCATCCAAGTTTTGGGAAGGCCATGATCCTAGGAGGGTAGACACTTATGTGATTGGTCATCTAGTTCTAAGAAATAATTTATATGTTTGTGTCTTCATTACGAATAAGGTCCTCCTGACTTTGTACTGTCCTGACATGGATTGTGACACCCCGATTTCGGGTAAATTTCTAACTCAGGGTTTAATCCGGTTTTTGTGAGTCTCTATGAATCGGCTGTCAGATGGACCATCACGGTAGTGACTGAGAGACTGTCATGGGCATGATCATCAGGTAGATCACGACCATGGTCAGTGATAGTCACGTTCATGGCTGACAGGAGGATCACGGGTGTGACCATCAGTAGGCCACGGGCGTGGTTGTCATGTCACCATGGGCGTGGTGGACAGCGGGCCACATGCGTGGTGGACAGCTTATAAATCAGAATTACGGTTCCAGAAGTTTATAATTACAAAAACCTAATCTTTTTGCAATCACCGACGAGCGACGATTGGTTCCAGATAGGGGAGAGGAACTTGTTGATCGATTCCAGATCAGTAGGAGAGGCTTACAGATCGTCAAGGAAGCTTCATAAGGTAATCTACCTTCTGCCTCCTTTCTCAATCATTTGTTTTGAATCCTACATAGGAAAATCCAGATAGGTATGGATTTGGGATTTTGGGATTTCAATCCTACGATTGTTCTAGTGAAGTCTTGAGGATCAAGAAATCGAGCTTTAGGAAAGTAGCTTCAGATCAGACGCTTTAGAGGAAAAATTTTCGAGCTAGGGATTAGGATTAGTTTTCTGCTTATTGAGAAGAACTGTAACTTATATGTTATGAATCCTTAATTGGATTTTCAGGATTGTACAGTAGCGTGCGATCTGCTATACATGTGTTGTGATTTATTAGCCAAGTTTTTAGGCTGTGCAGTAGCGTGTGATCTACTACACAGACAGTTATTATTTAAGTTTAGTTCTCGCAGATTAACTGTGGCGTGTGATCCACAGTTCCTAACATTTCAGTTAGGATAGACCTACTAGGTTAGTACATGACTATGATACGTCGGTCACCCACCGCATAGATTGCGCGATCCTCCAGGTTACAGTTAGATTCAGACAGGCATGATGAGCAAGCCTTTGAGCTGCTCTCACGGGATTTCAGGGTGGTTTCATGGTCTGATCCATCATGAAGCTATCCACTCTTAGTTAGGATGGCTGACTATAGGATGACAGTTCAGAACAACAGGGTCACATTACTATATACTAGTTCAATTGCTCATGACCAGACTAAGTTACTCAGTGCTTATCGCTGACCCCGGTCTCGACTCTTCATGCATGACCAACCTTAGAACTTCAGGAGCCAATGCCGTCTAAGAAGGGAGTAAGAACAGCGACGCCACCTCATAGTGACGTTGGGAGTCGCAGAGAGAGGTACCTTGGAGGACCTCCGTTATCCCTTTTTATTGTTTTTCACAGTTTCAGAAGTCTTTCATGATTTTAGTTGTTTTGACAGACTTATTTACAGTTGTTGTTTCCTTGTTTGGGATTTTCTCAGTGATGTTTAGTTGATTATTTCGAGCATTTGATGCTCTGTTTATTTCTGCTGTCGTTTTAATTATTTATTGAGGATATTTCAGTTAAGTTATTGTATGTCCGTTATTATATTTATGTGTTAAATGAACCCACAAGTATTGAATGAATCAAACCGCGTATTTCGATTGGATCGTCTAGGGACGGGTTTCACATGGATGCTCAAGTCTGGGAATCTAAAAACTGTATATTTATTCCACACGTCTTAAAAGGGGGTTTATCAAGTTGATGAGAAGCGACTTTGAAATTATGTTCCTTCCTTGAATGTTGAGATTATCAAGGATGATAATGATGGTGGTGTTTGTAAGTTGGATGTTGATCTCAAAGGTGTAGTTGATTCCATGGGGTTGGAAGGATCCTGCTATGTATTAGATCGATGGGTTCTTCTTTGTGAAGAGAAAACCATTGATTGTTTTTTCTCTCATGCTTTTGGTCAACGGAAGAGACAGGCATGACTACTTGTACATTTGAAAGTTTAAATTGGCCGATGACGACGGGTCCTTCGATGTTTTAACAAGGAGACTTGTTTATGGTCCTATTCCAATGGAGCATGGGGGGCTTAAGATTGGCTTCACCCCTGCCATCAGCAAAGATATGTAATTCCATGATTCTTTGTTGTTTCTTTCTTGCTTTCTTATATCCACGGTCATATTAACAAGAAGTCAAGTAATTAATTACGGTGTTTATGTTTTGACTTTGTCTATCAGCACTGAATTATGGTGATTATGAAATCAACTTATTCAAGAGAGACATGGTATTGAAGTGGAAGGCAAATAAGAACTTGAAGGAGACAGAGGAAGCAAAGAGAGAGAGAGAGAGAACAAAGAGAGCGGAAAGGAAGAGCAGAAGACGCAAATATTTATTTTTCTGAAATTTATTAACTGGGCATAGGAGCTGGAGGTGAAGTAGTATGAGATTGAGTATGACGATGAGGACGATGAAGAAAAAGAGGAATATAATAAGGCTTGGAAGTCGATTATTAACCGTCGGAGAAAATTACATGAATGTCATTAGAATAGGATGACAAATATATTCATATGCCATTAGAGCAAGATGAGAAATATATTCAAAGGGCAAATATCTACTACTAGTGCCGATCCAAGCATTAGGTGGGGAGGGCATCTCTAGAAACTTTTTCGTTCCTGACTTTCCAAATGTTCCAATAAAAAGTTGGGATTTTAAATAAAATAAGCTCCAAATTCAAGTCCTGCAATGCAAAAAACCACTCGATAAAGAAATTGGTCTCCACGAAGAGAGTCAAGGATGACAGTCAGGAGTCCGAATCCGCAACAAGGGAGTGACGTTTTTGCAACAAATTTATGACAGGGGTAATTTTTCTTACAATTTAAAATTTAATTATTTAAAGACGTTGACAGAGAATATGAGGACTGTGGCTGCCTACTAGTGTATCAAAGAGATATCGATGGTGACTTCAATAAAATAAACAAATTACATTGATCAGTTTCCTTTTTCAATTATCTTTTTGTTTTCAGGTCATTCAATTTCAATTTAGGAACTGTTTAACTTTGTTTTTAACTTTGTACTCAAATCTTATGGTTGTTGTATTAACGATATCGGTGACAAAGTTTTATTAACTTGATTCTAGTACTCGAAAGGGTTCTATTTTTTTTGTTTACGATTTTAACTACAAAATACCAAACGGGATTAAAGAAATCAAGATTTAATTTTGTTATTATCCTACATCTATTTTGGTTTTACTCTACCCTTATTTTGGTTTTACTCTACCCTTCAAGTACTCAAAGGGTTCTATTTTTTTGTTTATGATTTTAACTACGAAATACCAAAAGGTAATAGAAGTCAAGATTTAATTTTTTTATTATGCTACATCTATTTTGGTTTTACTCTACTCTTAATCCAAGCTTAATAAAATACTAATCTAAATGACTCACACTAAGGGCCTTCGCCTTCTGACTGAATTAGGCCCTAGCTCGAGCTGGAGTCAACCAAAAAATGGGTCGAAACGACGGACAAGAGGGGCCGAGCCCGCACGCCATACCGGTCGTAATCGTTACCCATGGTTCGACCCGACACCCAAAAAGACGAAAATGCCCCTGCCCGGTCCAAATGCTGAAGAAGGAAGATAGGGGCAAAACCAGAATCTCACCCTAACCCTAATCAGTCGTATTAAAGGCCCTCTTAAATAAAAAAAAACACCATTTCTTCACCCTCCCACTCTCTCTCTCTCTTCTCCTCTCTTCCCTCAAAACTCTTTGGCCTCTCTCTAAACTCTCTCTTCCTCTCCATTTGCGACGGCGGCGGCGGTGCCGTCACTCCTCCCCTTTTTCTTCCCTTCTTTTCTCTTCCTTTCTCCTCCTCTTCTCCTCCTCTTCTCCTCCTCTGTTTCCTCCCTCCTTCCGCTGACGCCTCCCTCATCGGCAACAAAGAAGAAAACGAAAAGGTAAAAAAAACTCATATCTCTTTCCTTACTCTTCTATATCCTTGATTTCGAACTGATTCGGGCTTGCATGCGTCGGAGGACACCACCAGTGAGTCCTCTAGCGACATGCAAGCCCTGATCTACCGATCATGGGTTTGAAACGATGCTTTTATTACTTTTCCTGACTTGCTGTTTTGTTCTTGTTTTTATTTCTTGCTGGGGTGGGGGAATCGGTGGAGCGGGAAGAGAAGACGATCCCGCCACCGACGACGTGACGGCGGCAGCGGCGAAGCGTCAAACAGAGCGAAAGGAAACACGTAAGGAGAGAAAAAAATACTCTATTCTGTTTTTTTATTAAGCTATGTTTAGCAGATAGCGAACTAACAACGATTTTTTTGTTTTCACCAGGTCTACGAAAACAGGTAGATCCGACATGCTCGAGAAAGCCGAGAGGAAATGGAAAGGCTGCCACTGGAAGGTAAAACACTTAGTCTCTAACTTGTTTTGATTTTTCTTGGTAGAAGATAGTGGTTTTATTATCGACTACATTTCTTAAAATATGAGAAAACTTGACTATTTTATTATTGACACTGGAGTAGTAATCTAGATGTTTATGAAACAAATTTTTGTTTCAAAAATTTGACCATTTTACTACTTTTAATAAAATTCCACCAAATAACAAATGTTATTTGGCCAAAATTCCATATTTTAGCTTGATTTTGACTTTATATTATGAATTTCACAGTTCTTTGAGCCCTTGGTGCGAAAATGATGAAAGATGGCCATAATTCCTTTGTTAACATATTTTCCAACAATCTTTATTTGATTTTAGAAGTTTATTTCACTTATTGGTTCATTATTGTAAATAAGCATAATTCAAAAATATACAACTAATCGCCAAAATCTCCGTAACCTACATTTTTAGTCAATTCGCTAGCAAGATCGTCACACCAAGATTGATGGATAGATTGGTTCGGTGCTAAATCCTTGCTAGAGATGCTAGGGTTGTCTAACGATATGATATTGGTACAAATTCGATACTCGAACGAAATTTGGTTACTACAGTTGCCCCTCTTTGTATTACTTTCGATTGGAGGCGGAAAGTAGTATAAAGACAAGACCAAATTTTATACGGGCACCCAAACTTCTCATGTCAAGTCCATTAGGGTCCAACGATTTGCCAGAACAGCAGGCCTCTAAAAGCGATTAGAAAAAAAACTTGTAACCTGACCACATAAACAACATGCAATGCACTTTCCTATGGGTGTCGGTGGGAATTTACTAGGGACTCAGCTTGACTTATCTCCCGTTCCAAGGCGGGATCCATTTATCCCAGGATGCTAGGGTTGATGTACTAGGGACTCAACTTGGCTTATCTCCCATTCCAAGGTGCGATCAGTTTATAGCCTGAATGCAAGGCAATTTTTGAAGGTACAATTCGTTTATAGCCCGAATGGAAGGCAATTTCAAAGGTGCGATTCGTTTATAACCCAAATGCAGGCAATTTTCATAGGTGCGATCCGTTTATAGCCCGGATGCAAGGAAATTTTCAAAGGTGCAATTCGTTTATAGTCCGGATGAAAGGAAATTTTCAAATGTGCGTTTCATTCATAGCTTGGATGGAAGGCAATTTTCAAAGGTGCACTTCGTTTATATACTGAATGCAAGGCAATTTTCAAAGATGCATTATGTTTGCCCCAGGATGCTAAGGGTAAATGTACTAGGGACTCAACTTGACTTATCTCCTGTTCCATGACTACGAATGTTTTAATGATGAATGGTCTTGAAATAAGTTTGAGAGGGGTTCCCCTTTTACAAAAAATATGCATGTGATGGTGTGATGTTGATTTTATTGTAAGGAGATTAACTATTTTATAGAAAACACATTGTCAAATGCCAAAAACAGCGCTTGTTCACAAGTCCTCCTGGGGCAGCTCGTCATGGCAAGACGTCACGTTCGTTGATGATGAACATCACGGTAGGATTTTTCTAAGATAACTATTAGTAGGATAAACCAAGCTTGATATGATAATTTTGCTAGTTTGAACCATTGCCCCGTTTAGCTTGGGATGCTGGCCCCAAATACAGGTAGGGACATTGTTGATCTTTAGTGAATGTTCGTGATTCTTAATCTTCAGAGCCGACTTGCCGCTTCGTTTGCATTTATGCGCTAGCGTAAGGTGTTACCTTTGCTGATAGCTGAGTAATTTTATCATATATACTTGTTTTCCTTCATTTTTCTTTTGACATCTTCACGCTAAGTCAAGCCTTGGAGTTTTAAGGATCGTCATCTTGCCTTGTTTTCACTTCCAGATATAACGATAAGACGATTTCAGCTTTCACATATTGCTTTTTCGAGAAGGGAATAAGTGGAGTAACCCTGCCATCTTTTTCTTTTAGCCTCTTTTTAACTCTTTCAGTTTTTTTCAACGATTTTCATTATTATTATCATTATTATTTATTATTTTATATATATTTGTTACTACTATTTCCATTCGAAGAGACTCCTAATGATTATTTAGAGCGAAAGTGTCAGCATGAACGCATTTGCAGTAAGTTTATTTGGAGTGATGTGCCTCGCCTATTTTGTTTGGTGGCGCGTGAACAAAAGTTAGGAGAATAGTATTTGAGAATTAATGAAGTATCCAAAACATAAAGTGGACTCAAAACCTCGTTTTATTGATGGAAAACCAAACTCATACGTCTCCGCTGTGAACTCTTAGCATAGTACATGTTCATTAAATCAGAGTTAACTGGATAATGGAGCTCGTCTCCGTCCATGCTTGTTATTATCAATGCCCCTCCTGAGAAAGCCCTCTTCACTACATAGGCCCCTTCATAGTTCAGCGTCCACTTTCCTCTGGGGTCCCCTTGTCGAATGGAAATGTTCTTCGTTACAAACTCTCCTTCGTGGAATTTCCGTGGTTTCACTTTTTTGTTAAAAGCTCTGATCAATCTGCAGTGATACAGGTGTCTGTGGTGGATAGCTTCCAACCTTTTCTCATCAATTAAATTAAAGTATTCATCTCTCACTCTTACCCACTCAGCTTCTTCTAACTTCGCCTCCATGATAACCCATAGTGAAGGTATTTCTACCTCAATGGGAAGCACAGCCTCCATTCCATATACCAATCGGTAAGGCGTTGATCTCGTCGAGGTTCTTACTGACTTCGGTAACCATGCAAGGAAAACGGTAACATTTTGTGCCAATCACGGTAGGTAACAACCATTTTCATATGATTTTCTTGAGTTTTATGTTTGCCGCCTCGACTGCTGCGTTCATCTTTGGTCGGTATGGTACCGAGTTGTGGTGCTTGATCTTAAACTGATCACAAAGCTCGTCCATCATCTTGTTGTTAAGATTTTTTGCATTGTTAGTTATTATTCTTACTGGGAGCCCATACCGGCAAATGATTTCCTTCTTTATGAATTTTGTGACGATGCTTTTGGTGATGTTTGCTTATGACACAGCCTCGACCCATTTTGGGAAGTAGTCGGTGGCTACTAGGATGAAATGGTGCTCATTAGACACTTTTGGTTCAATCATGTCTATGGCGTCTATCCCCCATGCTGCAAAAGGCCAAGGCGATGCCATAACGTCTCACGTATCTTATACATCGGAGTCCATCTTCATCCAATAGTAACCCATCCTTAGTATCTTTTTAGCTAGTGCATAACCACCGGCAAGTATGCCAAAGACTCCCGCATGGACTTCTTTTATTATTCTCTGAGCTTCAGGGCCGTCTACACATATTAGTAGTACAAAGTCATGGATCACTTTTTAGAGGGTAGTCCCATCGACATAGTAACCCATTGCCAATCTCCGTATAGTCCTTTTATCATTCTCAGATGACCCTGCTAGGTATTCCTTTTTATATAGGTATGTCCTTATGTCGTGGTACTAGGGATTCACATCACACTCTTCTTGAACATTAGCTAAGTAGGTAGGTGCATTTTTCTTTTTGATTTTGATTCGGGGGTTAGCCTTAGTCTCATCCAGTTCGTACATCGAGGATAATGTGGCAAGAGCATCCGCTATTTGATTGTCGACTCGCAAGATGTGGTCAAACTGTTTTGACTCAAATTTTGCCGCCATTTCCCTTTATGTATTTTTTCGTATGGGACAATCTTATGATCCCTGGTTTCCCATTCTTCTTTCAACTGGTATATTACTAGCGAATCACCATATACCTTCAAAGTCTTAATGCCCATTTCAAGTGCTACTCAGATCCCGAAAGCGCAAGCTTCGTAATCTTCTATGTTGTTGGTGTAGTCAAAGCAAATTTTCGTAGTGATAGGACACACCTCCCCTTCGGGAGAAACGAACACGACTCCGACAGCTTGCCCCAATGAGTTTGAGGCCCCGTCAAACTTCATCACCCATGACTTTTGGACCAAGACTTCCTTCGATTTCTCGGTGTTCATTATACTCTCATCAAGAAAGTCCATCAACATCAGATCCGGGTCCAAGATCGCATGCTCCGCCAGATGATGCGCCACTATACTCCCTTTAATGGCCTTCCTTGGGGTATAAACGATGTCGTACTCTGCCAGCAGCACTTGCCATCGCCCTATCCGTCTGCATAGGGTCGACTTTTCGAAGATATACTTCATAGAGTCCATTTTGGATATTAGGAGCGTCGTGTGATACAACATATACTGTCTCACCCTTTTGGCTGCCCATGCAAGTGCGCCGCAAGTTCTCTCGAGTGGTGTATAACAAGATTCGTAGTCAGTGAACTTCTTGCTGGCATAGTATATGACACGCTCTTTCTTTCCTGGTTCGTCGTGTTGGGCCAGCATCGCGCCTACCGAGTTTTCGAATACCGTCAAGTACAATATTAGCGGTGTTTTTGAAGTTGGTGAAACCATAACCGGAGGATTTAATAAACACTCTTTGACTTTCTGAAAGGCTTGATCACAATCTTCATCCCACTCGACATGTCGGTTCTTTTTAGAAGCCTAAAAATGGGTTCACACATTGGGGTCAAATGTGATATGAAACGGCTAATGTAGTTCAAGCGTCCTAAGAATCCCCGCGTCTCTTTTTGCGTTTGGGGAGGAGGTATCTCAACTAGTTCCTTCACTTTGTCTAGGTCCACTTTAATCCCTTTTTCGCTAACCACGAAACCAAGTAGCTTTCCCGAGGTGACTCTGAACGTACACTTATCTGAATTCTACTGGAGCTGGTACTTCCTGAGTCGCTTGAACAATTTTCGTAGCACGGCTACGTGGTCGTCTCCCTTTATGATTTTGCTATAATTTCATGTAGATATACCTTTATTTCTTTATGTATCATCTCATGGAACAGCGTGACCATGGCCTGCTAGTAGGTTGCCCCAGCGTTCTTCAGCCCAAAAGACATGACTTTATAGCAGAAGGTTCCCCATGAAGTGATGAAGGTGATTTTTTACCGGTCCCCCAAAAACATCATGATCTGGTTGTGTCCTAAGAAACCATCCATGAAAGAGAACATATGGTGATTGGCAGTATTATCATCGAGAACATCTATTTGAGGCAGTGGGAAGTTGTCCTTCAGGCTTGCCATATTTACATCTCTGCAGTCCATGCACATTTTCACTTTGCCATTCTTTTTAGACACGAGGACTATATTAGGGACCCAATCGGTGTATTGTGCTACCGGCAAGAACCCAGCTTCATATTGTTTCTATAGTCATTCCTTAACTTTGAGTATCCATTCCGGTTTCATCCGCTGCAACTTTTTCTTTACTGGCTTGCATTCCTCTTTTATTGGCAAGTGATGTGTTACTATTTCTTCATCGAGGCCCGGCATATCCTAATAAGACCATGTGAAAACATCCTGAAAGTTCTGGAGTAGTTTGATGAGCTTGCCCTTTTCTTCCTGGTCTAAACTACCCCCTACCTTAACCTCTCGCTGACTCTCCTCCATTCCCAAATTCACGATCTCCACCGACTCATAGAAAGGTTCCAAGGATCTATCTTCTCGCTCTGTCATCCAATCTGTTTCTAGGTCAGAACCATCACTGACATCCTCAGTTTTCTTCTCATAAACCGGGTGATCAAAGTCAACTTTAGTGTTTTGAAACACTTCATTGGTTTCAAACACATTTGTAACCCTGTTACACGAGGGGGAATAGAAAAGGGAAAAAGAAGAAAAGCGGAAGTGAATAATATAGATGATGCACAGATGGAGATTTATGGAAAACACACTTTATTAAACATGGGGAAAATACGATACATGCACTCAGGATCACTTAAAAACACCAGGAGACCATCACTTCTTTTACTTAGTAGTCATATTTTTAGCTTTATTACATATGCGATGGCGAAAGTAACTCCATAGACACACAATTGCTCAGCTCTTCTTCCGGACGAAGCTGGTGCACCGACTCTATTCCGGTCGTAATTCTCGTACCCAGCATCCTGATGGAAAGATCTGTAAAATCCGGTTGTAATCCTCCAGCTGTCGGATCAGTGTAGTTTTTCCTCACATTTATCTTTCCACCGCACCCGAATGTGCTCGTAATGTGAGGTATGAAGGTCAAACCTTCATCATCTTCTATCCCACTTAACTTAGACATCCTCCTCCTTTTCCATTCCCTTTGGATCGTCCTTATATCATCACCCTTCGGAATTTATCCCAATCCCACCCGGTTCTTGTTTTCTTTGACCTAGAAAGGTTCCTTCAGTACCTCCACCACCTCCTGCCATTATGAGTGGTGGAGGTACTTAACCAAGCATTTTGTTGATATCAGAGTCGCTTGGGAGATTTGGGTTTGTGGGCCATACTGCGTCCCACATATGCGACGTCTTCTATTTTGAAGGTCTGGAATGTACTTTCCAAAGCTTCCACTGCAGCTTCAATATATGGTGCATTTGATGTTCTGGATACCAGTGTATCCTCCTCTCTGAACACCTCAATAAGCTTTCCATTGATTGCAAACTTCAGTTTTTGGTATAGGGATGATGGCACTACACCCGCTATTTAGAGCCACTGGCGTCCCAGCAATATGCTATACCCAGGGTTTATGTCCATTACGTGGAAATCCACTTGATAGACCTTGGGTCGCACTTCAATGGGTAGCGAGATTTCCCATATGACTTTGCGCTTGTGCCATCAAAGGCCCTAACCACTTTGAAGCTTTCCTTAAGGTATGAGTCATCAATCAAGAGCTTGTTTAGGGTTGATTTTGGCATAACGTTCAGTAACGAACCGTTATCAACCAGGCATCGGGCTATCATGAAATCCTTGCACTTTACAGAGATGTCAGTGCCTTAGTGTGTCCCATTCCTTCAGAAGGTATTTCATCTTCGTCGAAAGTGATTTTCCAGTTCGCCAAAACCGCTCCGACTATCCCATCAAAACGCTCTATCAAGACATCATGGCAGACGTGCGGCTGGTTTAGTACTTTTATGAGGTCTCGATAATGGGGCTTGGAGGTTTACATCAGAGGCAGGAGTGAAATCCTTGTCGGGGTGCGATTAAGCTGCTACACTACTTTGAACTCGTTATGCCTTACAAGCTTCAGGAACTCACATGCATCTTCATCACTAACTCTTGGTTCATACTCTTCATCTTCCTTCCTCCCCTAATTCTCAGCTAAAGTAGGAACACTATCTGGTTCAACCATTTTGGAATATGCTCTTTTTCCTTGCCTTACTTCTGCCCTTCTGACCCTTTCAGCTTCATCTAAGTCATCAAACATGCCATAGTGCCTACTGCTCCATGTGATTCGGCTTAACCCGGTTATATTGGTTATGGCTGGAGAGTCTGCGTTGTCTTCATCACTAGCTTGACATGCATATTCCCACGGGAATGCTTTGGAGCTTTTATATTCAAAAGGTCTTGGGACCTTTATAACCAATGGTGTTATTTCTGTAGACTATAGTGGTGGTTTTGCGGCGGCATGATAGCGAATCACAAGCTTAGGGAAATCAAATTCTGGACTTTCTGCTGACGCCATGCAGATGTCAGCCGTTCCTTCTACTCCAAAGTAGAAAGTTACAAGTTTGTAGTCCATGAATCCCTATTGTTTTCCCTTGATAGCCTCACAATCATCAATAGTATGGTCAGAGTGGCCGCCATGGTATAAACACATGTCTTCTAGTCTTGCACAGACATCTCTTAATTCAACAATTTTTAGGTAGCCATTGTCTACGAAGAGCTTGCATACGTACTTCAGCGGTGTTTTACTCTCAGCAACATTCACCTTCTCCCAATAAGATCCTCCCTTTTCGACCATGGCGACAGCCATCCTGCCCTCACTAGTTGTACTTTATACTTGAAGTTGTTGCAGTTTTCGACCACATGACCAGGTGCCCCAACATGATACTTGCACCGGACTCCTGGGTTGTACTACCTGGGGTACGGTGGTTGCAACGATTTTGAGTGGGACTGTAATGATTTGCTTGCCCTTTAGTAACTGAGGGAAGGGCTCGATATACGAGATTGGGATGGGTCGAGTGATTCCGGTGTCCTATAATTGTGAGAACTGCTCTGCCCTTAAGTTCCAACTGGGCCGTCGGCCTCAGTAGTACGGTCTGGGTTGATTTCCTTTGTATCCTCCCGGCTGAATAGCATGATTGGGCGTCGTCCTTTTTCCAAGGCATGAACGATTGATTGTTTACCACTGGCAGGGCCACATCTACATATGGCGGTGCCTAATTGCCTGTAGGCGGCCGAACCCATCCTCCAACCCTTGGAGCTTCATCTCGTGTAGCATTGACCTCTTCCCTTTTACAGGTGGTATTATGCTTCTTAAGATGATCATCAACATCTACTCTACCATGCTTGATTCCCTTCTCAATTCTTTCTCTAATTAGCAACATGTCGGAGAAGTTTGTCATGATTATCCCCAACATGTTGATGTAGAATGTTAGCTTTGGAGGTTCCAAGTAGCAAGAAGGAAGTGCATCTTCTTCTGCCACAGACGGAAATACACACCTTCAAACTTCTCGAGTTTTCCAAATGATGCTGTCATTTCTTTGATTGCTCCAACCTTGGACATGGCAAATACTCTTTTCGAATGTTAGCTTTGGAGGTTCCAAGTAGCAATGCTTCGAGCTTTGATAGGTTATGGATCTAGGATCAACACGGAATCGTGGGCACCACTTTCCGAAAAGAGTATTTCCACCCTTACAAGCCTTGGGTATCAGGAAATCCCTTCCGAGGATAAGACCGTCTCCACTCAAGTTCTTAGGCTTACACACTAGAGTCACTTAAGAATTCGTAGGCTAGGATAGATGTCTGTTTTCTGTGTGTATTCTGCACACTACCTCCTCCTTTATATAGGCAGAGGGGGTCCAGGGACGAAAAGGTGTGAGTATCTTGCACCAAGAGATGCCATTATCCCCAAGGATAGACTTGTAGGCAACAGCCATGAAGTCCTACGGGTTTTGGAGGGAAAAAAACTCAGAAAGAGTTTGAATCAAATGAAAGGGTGTGTGCCCATTCGTCCTAGGTGGGAGAGTTATCACTCCAACTACCTAGCTCAAAGTAATCAACCCTATGTCGTTGTTTAAAGCCCTGAATCACCAACCGAGCTTTAAACTTATCGATAGAACCATCAACTTTCATCTTTCTTTTGAAGATCCACTTACTTTCTAACGATTTACATCTCACGGGGAGATCCGTTAACAGCCAAGTGTTATTTCCCAAGATGGAATCCTTTTACCCATCGACTGCCTCCTTCCAAAAGGCAGCGTCTTGCGATCGCATAGCCTCTTCATATGTACTGGGGTTATCTTCAACATTGTAGCAGTTCAAGTATTACGATCCTAGTTCCATCCTCGATCCCTCGATCAGATATACGTTGAAGTAGGTATTCAACGAACTCTTCAAAGCCAATCTTTGGCTCCTACGAGGCAGAGCCCGCTCGTCCATAGGGACAGGCACAATATCATTTGATGATGGCATCAAATCCTTGGGTCTTTAGATCAATGAAAAACTATTTTCATCGATAATAGCATCCCTGAACTCAATTACTGAATGCACAACGTGTGCATTGTTAGATTCTATGACATAGAACCTATACGCCTTTGAATTTTCAGCATATCCCACAAAGATGCAATCAATGCCTCTTTCTCCTAAAGTCTTCCGTTTAGGATCAGTAAGCTTTACCACAACCCTACAACCCCAAACTCAAAGGTAACTCAAGTTTGGTTTCCGCTTATACCATAATTCGTATGGGGTAGTTCTGTTCCTCTTGTTAGGAACCCGGTTTAGAAGATAACAAGTCGTAAGCATGGCTTCACCCCAAAACCCTTTACTCAAACCTGAGTATGACAACATCGAATTTACCATCTCCTTAAATGTTCGATTCTTCCTCTCATCCACACCATTCCGCTGTGGTGTGTATGGAGTAGTGGTTTCATGGATGATCCCCACACTTTGAAAGTATGTTGGATCATAGAAATCCCCTCATCGATCAGTACGAAATACTTTAATCGAGATACCTTGTTGTAATTCAACTTTGGTTTTGAACACACGAAATTTCTCAAGGGCTTCATCCTTTGAATTCAACAAATAGGTATAGAAATACCGAGAGTAGTCATCAATGAAGTTGATGACATACCTCTTACCTCCGATAGTCGGAGTACTATGCAAGTCACACAAATCATTGTGTATCAGCTCAAGCATCACTGATTTCCGTTTGATACTAGTGAAAGGCTGACGAGTAATTTTAGTGAGCATACACATTTTACATCGTTCAGCATTGACATCAAAAGAGGGCAGAATCCCTTCTTTCGACATTTTCGTTAGACGTTTATACTTAACGTGTCCTAACTGAGCATGCCATAAGGAGAAGTCAGAGGTACCAACCAAGAAAGCATGATCATTAATAATAGTATTATTAATATTCAGCATAAACATGCCATTGTTATAGTGGTCGAAGCCTACAAACACACCACCTTTAGATAATACATATCTATCAGATTCGTACACTTGTTTGTAGCCATATCTATTAAGCATATTGCCTGACACTAAGTTCTTCCTAATCTTAGGGACGTGAAGTAGATCTCCAAGCTCTAGGTATTTTCCAGAACTAAGTTCCAACACCACCAATCCACGTCCAACAATAGGGGTCGTTGACTGGTTGCCCATGTGAAGTACAACATCATCATCTGATGTCTAGTATGTTTTGAACCAATGACGATCCTTGCATACATGTCTGTTGGCACCCGAGTCAATCCACAATGCCACTTCATCATCTTGTACATAGAATGCTTCCGATATTAGTGAAACATAATTCACATCAATATCTAAATCATGGTCCAAGAACCGACCTTTCGAAGTGGATGTCCCTTGATCTTTCGATCCAGACTTCTGACGCTGTTTGTTGTCGTGATTCAGACTCTTATTCATGGGACGGTCACGTTTGAAGTGACCCGCTTTCCCACATATCCAACAAGAAACTTTCGTTTTTTTGTTAGAGTTTCCTTTGGTGTTTTTCCAAGGGCGCTTCTTGCCCTTCCGTCGAGCAGATGGCTCTCCTTCTTCTTTCATATGAACAGATGAAGAATCATTCGGTTTCCCACCTTCTTGCATCCGTAGAGCCTCCTCTATCCGGAAGTGGCTTCCAAGTTGGATCAGGGACAGTTCCTCCTTCCCATGCTTAAGCGTGTGCTTAAAGTCCTTCCATGAATAAGGAAGCTTGTCGATTATGCACGACACCGAGATGGCCTCGTCCATCTTCATATCATGTTGGGAAAACTGTCCCAGAATCCAAAGCATCTCATTGTATTGCTCCATGACCAGTTTGGTCTCGACCATTTTGTAATTTAAGAAATTACTAACTAGGAAATTAGTACTCGAAGCATCCTCAGCCAAATACTTCGACTCCAGCGCATCCCACAACTCATGGGCCGATTCATAATTTTGATATATATCAAACAATGAATCCGCCATGCCATTCAGAATATGGCCACGACATATATAGTCGTCATTGTCCCACTTTAGTTGCTTCCGTACTCTTTCATACTTCTTTGTCTCGTCTGTCTCTGCCTCCTCAAGCTCCGGAGGATAAGGTGTAGAAAGAACATACACGACCTTCAAAGTAGTAAGAAGGAAGTGCATCTTCTTCTGCCACAGACGGAAATACACACCTTCAAACTTCTCGAGTTTGCCAAATGATGCTGTCATTTCTTTGATTGCTCCAACCATGGACATGGCAAATACTCTTTTCGAATGTTAGCTTTGGAGGTTCCAAGTAGCAATTCTTCGAGCTTTGATAGGTTATGAGATCTAGGATCAACACGGAATCATGGGCACCACTTTCCGAAAAGAGTATTTCCACCCTTACAAGCCTTGGGTATCAGGAAATCCCTTCCGAGGATGAGACTGTCTCCACTCAAGTTCTTAGGCTTAGATACTAGAGTCACTTAAGAATTCGTAGACTAGGATAGATGTCTGTTTTCTTTGTGTATTCTGCACACTACCTCCTCATTTATATAGGCAGAGGGGTCCAGGGACAAAAAGGTGTGAGTATCTTGCACCAAGAGGTGCCATTATCCGCAAGGATAAACTTGTAGGCAACTACCATGAAGTCCCACGGGTTTTGGAGGGAAGACAACTCAGAAAGAGTTTGAATCAAACGAAAGGGTGTGTGCCCATTCGTCTTAGGTGAGAGAGTTATCACTCCAACTACCTAGCTCCCCACCTTCACTCCAGCTCAGCTTAGTACCGCAGCTAGTGACACTATCATCCAGCTCAAGGTTGAGCTGGACGAGCTTAAGTGTCAGTCCCTAGCTTCATCTAGCTCATCGAGGAGCTTATGCTAGCTAGCTTCTACTAGCTCCTGAGCTAAAGTGAGGTTTCCTGTCAACTCACATATCCGTCTTAACTTTGGTATCACACCAAGGTCAAGTCCATGGTGCATAGTTCCAACTGGCTGGCCTCCGTAGTACGGCCTGGGTTGATTTCCTTTGTATCCTCCCAGCTGAATAGCATGATTGGACGTTGTCCTTTTTTTAAGGCATGAACGGTTGATTGTGTACCACTGGCAGGGCTATAGCTACATATGGCGGAGCCTAATTGCCTGTAGGCGGCCGAACCAATCCTCCAACCCTTGGAGCTTCACCTCGTTTAGCATTGACCTCTTCCCTTTTACAGGTGGTATTATGCTTCTTAAGATGATCATCAACATCTACTCTACCATGCTTGATTCCCTTCTCAATTCTTTCTCTGATTAGCAGCATGTCGGAGAAATTTGTCATGATTATCCCCAACATGTTGTTGTAGAATGGGGGCTTCAAAGTCTCAAAGAAAATTGAGACTAGCTCTGTTTCCAATATAGGCGCCTGTACTTCGGTGGCCTTTTCTTGCCACTTGTGAGCATACTCACAAAATGATTCTTTCTCTTTCTTCTCCATATTTTGTAAGTTCTCCCTATCTGGGGCCAAATCTTGATTATGTTTATAATGCCTCATGAATGCATCAGCAACATCTTGCCACCTTCTGACTTTTTTTATTTTGAGCTACATATACCACCTTAAAGCTGAGCCTCCCAAGCTTTTTTGGAAGCAATGCATCATCAGCTTATCAGCATATGTATGGTTTGCCATTTTGTTGCAGTACATTACCAAATGGCTCCTAGGGCAAGAGTTGCCATCATATTTCTCAAAGTCTGGAACCTTAAACTTGTGAGATATCACAACATCTGGACAAGACATAATTGCGATGCATAGAGGGACCGTCGAGAGCAAAGATAGCATGTTCAAGGTAACTACATTGAGTATCCCGGACTTGATAGTTAGTGGAGAGATGTACTCCAATTAACTAAACAAACATCAATTGGTCATATTCATAGCAAATACCAAGCGAAAAGGGTGTTGAAAACATCATGGTACACAAAGCATGCCAAAAGAAAGACCAGTATCTTGGCAAGGTAAATGAAAACAAAGCAAAAACGGAAATCCAAGGGACGACAACAATGAGGAACAATCAGAGTCTGTAAGATCTTGAACTGCCAAGACACCGCCAAGTCTGCGACAGTTCCATGTGAGGGCTATCATGGCGCCGCTGTAGGCTCGTAAACAGTGAGCCAACCGTCAATGGAAAATGGGTTAGAAGGCGAGATGCCATTCGGAAGAATTTCAGCCTCTCGTGAAGTCCAAGTGGAGGATGCAGCTGATTCATTTGACTTCGCAGGAAGAGCTGGGCCTTGGATTGGTGCGAAGGCGTTTCGGACAATCCTTATATGGATCTTCTGCTTCCGAAAGATTATCAGATCTAGCATCAGCCAAGGAAGCTGAAACTTGAGCAAGTGTACTGACATGACCCAACGGTCTCAGGGAAGGGCCCATCAAAAGTGAGGCACCTCTTGGCCCTTTAGTAGGACAAGAGGCCTTTGGAGGTGTTTTTTCCTATATATCCTTGGCCAAGAATATATTGATTGACATCGAAGAAATTTCCAATAGAGGAATCAGAATGGTAGACCCAAAGACACGCGGCAAGAAATTTAGGCCCACTCATAGTTGAAATAATGGCACCACACCCATCTGAACTCCTAGGCCGAGAGTTAGAGGGAGAGCCCAAGTGATGCACCCCAACTTGGAGAGTAGGCGAGATGCTATTGGAGGCAGAAGCTTCCAGGCCTGTGCGCCCAGCCTGGCCAGGAGTCGGATAGGCTTTGGTGGTGACATCCAGCCCAGCGGCCCGGTAGCAGAGTGAGCCTTGGTTGGAGATCAAGAATACGAAGCCATCAGAGCATGCCCACTAGAACGGTGGGAAAGAGGCGATGGAGGCGGGAGTGGAGGCTGAAGTATGATGGGTCCAATCGACGGCATTAGGTGTCGATAGGAGACGTCATCCAGGACCCCGCTCAACCAGAAGAGAGGAGGAATTTGAGAAGGAGGGGTAGAGCTTGATAGGATGACCGATGAAACTGCATCCGAAGCAGACTTGAGGAAGTCCTTCATACTGAAAGTGAATCTAGGACCCCTTGTCTGAGCTACTGTTGGATTTATGAACAGACCCATCCTTCAGTTCTCGTTGGCTAAGGAAGGGCTCTTCAACATTAACGCGAACCAAAAGTGGGGGTAATAGTCATCTGAGCTAGGGCTATCAAACAAATTAGCATCTAGGATCTCTCCCAGATAGAGCATAGACCAGCGACCATTTACGGTGAGCGATAGCGCTTCGGGAGGAGGAGCAAGCAAACCCGGAAATCCACGAATCGCAAGTATGAAAAAATGGATGCTGACGATGCTTCCCAGGGAATAGCGCTGATCAAATGTTTGTCAAAGGCCAGCGGCCGTAGACCAAGGATTTTCAGAGCATCGGCAGGGTTCGAGAAGAAAACCTCGAACAATCCATGCTCTTCGAGGGAGATTCTTAATGAACCATGATGGTGCCAATTTTTTGCCAATGTTTTTTGAACCAAATGAAGTGAATGTCCTTCTGCTAATTGGCAGCCGCAAGATCTTCCACAGAAAGAATAAAAGTCGGACAGACATCTTGTGATAAAAGCAAGACCTGAAGGTGAAGGGTAGAGATGGAGGAGTGGTGGGATGATTGATTAGTGGGGAAAGCATATATACTACCAATCAGAGTAGAGTATCAATGAAGGGAAATAACGTAATGCAATCATTGTTCATGATGGAGCTTCTTATAGAGTCAAAATAAAGAAGGCAGAGTGGAGAAACGGTAGTAACGGCTGTATTAAATGAGCAGCCGAAGTGACGAGAACCAGAGTTTTGAAACGGATGCGATTGGAAGATTGGGCAGTCGAACTATCCAGCCGGGATAGTCAATGAACAGGCACTGCCAGTGGTGCTCCCCGCGAGGCGACTGAAGCGCACCCGTCGCAGTCATGATCGAAAAGCAAGAAAGATCACAGACTGCGATCCAGGAAATGACAGCAATTGACGGAGACCATGAAGGAGAGAATACTATCAGTGCAGAAAAACACCCTTGATTAGGAGTCAAAACGAACAATTGGAGGATTTGACAGGAAATAATGTGAGCGACCATCAAAGACAGTGGGAAAGGAACAATGTGTGTGTGTGTGGGGGGGGGTTGAGGAGCTGTCGAAGATCATTCTCCAGAATTGAAGGTCGGAGAGCCGAAAAATCGTGTGAGTCAAAACACTTGGCCCAAAACATACAGTGAAAGCAGGGAACCCAGCCGCAACGGCCAGGCGATCATGCTGGGAGAAACAGTAAAACTAAAGAGGGTGAAATGAGCTTGGTAATCCACACATCAAAGCGTCAGCGACATGAGCATCAGTATCAATCCTAGCAACGGTAACAACGGTGATCATCACTTTACTTTCTTTTCTTCAGGGATCATCCTAGCGACGGTAACATAGAGCATTGGTTTGTTACAAACGCTAATTTGACTTTTATCAAAACCCAAAACGACCTCATGGCTCAGGCTGACACCGAAAAATGAGTAAATACTAAACATCATCTCCATCCCAAAAAATGGTTAGCAATTTCTAATCGGAACTTTATCGCCACATCAGCAACTTTAGTTCCACAATTTCTAACCTCCCCCATCCCAGCAATTGATTAGCAATTTCTAATCATCATTTTTATAAACAAATACAATCAAAATGAACCAATCAAAATCATTGGATATTATTCATCTTTAATTTATTTTCTGTATTTCTTGAAAATTTTATCAATTTACCTATGTGGCATTGCTAATTGACTTTCTAAATTAGCAATCTTGCTAATTTAGAAAGTATTTCTCCATCCCTAGCAATTGCTTATTGGGTGCCACATCATTCTTCACATCATTTAGCAATTGCTAAAAACTTAGGGATGTAGATGCTCTAAGAGCAGGTACATCACTAACTTTTTAGCAATTGCTAAGTGATGTAGAAGGTGATGCGGCACCAATTAAGCAATTGCTCGGGATGGAGAATTGCTTGCTAATTTAGCAATCTTGCTAATTTAGAAAGTCAATTAGCAATGCTACATAGGCACATTGCTATATTTTTTAAGAAATTCATTTGTGTATAGAAAATAAATAGAAGATAAATAATTTGTAATGATTTTTATTGGTTCATTTTCATTGTGTTTATTTGCAAAAATGATGAATAAAAATTGCTAATCAATTGATAAGATGGAAGAGGTTAGAAATTACTGAATGACTAAAGTTGTTGATGTATCAATAAAATACATATTAAAAATTGCTAATCAATTTGTGAGATGTATGATCTAAATAGCCGATTCTTTATGTTTGACCGATGTACAAAGCAGTGTCCTATCTTGAAAAGATCACTAATTGATTCTCCTGTAGTTTAACAATTTAGATTTGCGTGTACATAATTAAGTGGAGTGCACCAAAAAACACATATAAATTATAAAATATTGATTAAACTAACTTGTGAGATGTCCATAGGTTTAATACTTCCGCAGTTTTATATGCTATTTTTTATTATTAAAGTAGATCATTATTGGTGAAGCCCCATTATTAAACTTTGGTCGAAGTTGTTAACACAATGAGGTACAGACGTTAATTGTTAGAAGGCGATCCATTTAGTATGGATTGCAAGGAGACGATCATCCTGCAAAACGCAAAACTTCGTACTATTGCAATCGGGCTGATTGGGCTAGCAAAGAAAACCGAAAAAAACTACTAGCTAATGTTCTAACTGAAATAAAACCAAAAAGAAAAATCGAAATGAAAAAAGCAAAAAAAACCGAGCTCTAGCCGAAAAAGAAAGACACATAAAAAAACCTAACAAACTTGGATATGAAATCCTTATTGAATCCGCCAAGAGGGGCTAGGATCTTAGCGGTCTTGGGGCCTTGGATTATCCGGTCCGTCCAAGATCGAGCTGTAGCTTGGTCGAGTTTACTCCTTGTTGTGCTTCTCCTAGTTTCTTTGGTGATTTTGATGGTTTCTAGCCACCAGAACATTCAGTATCTATCGGATCATCCAGCGCTGCGTCGTTCCTATGCCTCTTCTTGTCATCAATGTGTTCCTACCTCTCTTCATGTCATCAATGTGGAGGCTATCACATTGTGGGTCGTCTGGTGTCGGGAGTGTTATCTCCTTGTCCTTGTCCCAATGATTTGCTCCATACAGATGGCAAGCTACTATACGTTCGCAAGAAGGGGTTTCGCTCTACCCATTCCTCTGCTTCCTCAACCCCAAAATCGGGATCCTCTACCTGTTAAAGGCGCGTCTTCCCAAACTACAAGCCAGGGGTTCGCCTCCCTCGTCTTCGCTTCCCAACAGGATTCCGCCCTAATGAAATCATCCCAATGTTGAACTAGATGTTCTATTGGCTAACGGAATTGTAGCTCACATTTTTTCTCCACATGGCCCATTATTCCTCAAATATATCAGATATTCTAGATCCGTTCATACTTTAACTGGCAGGTTAATTCGCATTTGTTGTGCAAGGTAACCACCTGCTCCTTCTTCATTGGAGCTCGAGCATCTATGAGAACCCGGATACACATGTATGCTTCAGGTTGGTAGATCGTGTTCTTGTCATCATAGTCCATATAGCTCGCGATGTAGTTCCTCATCGCCTCCCCGGCCGTCTCAGAGAAGTAGCTAAAGGGCAACATGCACCCAAAACGTCACTATCTTGAGTGGGGCCTGTTGAGAAATCTCCCCGTGGTGGATCTCGTCTATGAACTGTAGCATGCCATCCATGCTCCATGGGCCGCAGTCGATCATGTGGGCTACATCAATAAAGTGGTTGAAACGGAAGAGGAACATACATCTCTCCAAGACGTCGATCTCCACCTCTCGTCCCGGTTGCCAGATCTCCGACATCGTGCAACGAACGGCATTGAGGTTCACCTCCTTTTTGGTGAGAAAGGAGCCGACCATGCATAGGTGGTATTCCTATGTCGTCAATTCCTTGATCAGCTCGGCGAGAGCCATTGCCGGCGGTGGTGGTTCATCCAGACTTAGGGCAATGACCTGCTCTTCGAACACGTCGGTGTTGGGCGAAGAGCATGAGCGGTGCTGGAGGGCCTCGACGAGCTCCAAGGATAGGGTGGTGTTAGTGGAATCGATGTTTCGCATGTTAGGAGATTGGCTGTTGGGAATTCGGGTGATGGAAGGAAGATTTGGGGATAGGGATGCGAAATTACGAAGTTGTTATAGGTGGTGGCAGTTGGCGTGGGGATATACCCTAATGGCGCTCTATACGAGAGGAAAAACCCTAGCTCTCAATCGGCAAAAGGAAAACTAAAGGTCCCAATTGACTCTTTTATATGCTATTTTAATATTAGAGTATTTTTAAAAATTTAGCAAAAATTATAAATATATAAAAAATTAAAAGTAAAATATAAATTAAAAATTATTGAAAGATATAGTATATATTTAAAATACAGATCTAGACGTGTAATATATGTTTAATACGTGAAGCATCAAATAATTATAAAAAATTTAAAATCTCTACAATAGTACGAGAATGGACATTATTGTAACTCAAAACGATAGATGATTATATTTTGCCTGTACATCTACCAGTGATAGATGATTGTATTTATCCTATTTATTTTTGAAAGTTCAAGCAATAAGGTGAAGGGACATAGAGGAGTGAAAAATACAACAATGCAACTAATCTCTTAAAACTCACCATACACGCCATTCATTATTTTTTTCACCGGATACTATTAACCTCATTTTATAGTTCACTACATACCACCTCATTGAAATTTAAATTGAAAACTGACATGAACTGATCGGAGACATACTAAATATTATATCTTGTTGACGTGAACGTCCAAAATCAAGTACTACATTTGTTTGCCTAATTTTAAATTTCCATGCAACTTTGTGTTTGAAAGAAACCAAGGAAACTTATCTTCCCGACAACTTGGAAGGTTGGAGCTTGGAGTAGATCACTGAAGAAGTCTTTGACCATTGGAGACTCGTGTTGTAATGTATCGTCGGCCAGCAAAGGATTCTCATTCTACTCAGAGCTCTTAATTGGATAAATTGATTCTTTAAAGATATTTGAGAATTATATATATACAAAACGACATATTGAAGGAAATAAAAGAGCTCTAGATGTTTTGCAATGGAGTTTGTTGTCAAGGTTATAAAAGCACCATTCTTTTTTTACTCGAGTTTGTTGGAGATGGTTGCTGCAGCGGTTTGGACTTTTGAAGTTTGATGCGGTAGCTTTTTCCGATCGTTGATGGATCCCTTGGCTGGTAAGGAAAGTAGACTTGGCTTCATTAGGATGAAGGAGATGAGGACAGTTCTATAAATTAACTTCAAAATCCATTTGTACCTAATATCTTAAGCCAAACAAAAATTTCTTTACATCACCCACTTAATATCAAACTTACTTAATAGAAATTTATTTGAAATATCACAAACCATATGACCTAATAAATAATACAAACTAATGTGGGCAAAGTGCATTAATGGAAGAGTTATGCTCGATGTCAACTCAGTAGCGACGGATTATGGGTTTGGTTATGAGGTGGTTTGCTTGATTATTAGCCCACTAACCTAATTACATACATGTTCTACAAAACCAATTAATGACATAGCATGCAAAATACATTTTAAACTCTTTGTTCCTCTGCTCTCCGAAATAAAAACGGTACAATAATACTTAATAATTGTAAAAAAAACAGATGAATAATAAGTATTGCCATAACCCCTAAACCCGATTACCAAGTCTACCACTATCAGTGATCTTCTCAAGACTGAACTTCACATGCATACTAAAATTACCGTCAACTAAAGAGGGTAGCAGCGTTGGAGAGCCGTTACGGCGTTACCCGTTGTTATTGTGGACTGTCTTTGTTGACTATTGAGATATATAGCCATATAGGTCAATTTTATTTGGGAGTGCAGACTTTGGGTAAGATCAAGTGTCAAAATCAGCAGAGATTCAGATCATCCTTTTTAAATCATTTTGGAAACATTTTTACACAGATGATGGGTTCCTAGGAATCAAAAATTGTAAATATAGATGAAAATTTATGTTAATAATGAGAATTCATAAATTTATCTTAACATAATTTGAGAGATAAAAAAGTATATATATTTCGGTATTATATGAACAGCTTAATTACATGTACCTTTAATTGAAAGAATGACTGACTGTCAGGATGATTAGTAACAGTGATATTAATCTAAATATTCTGAGTGAGAGAAATGACAATAGAGATGGAGCATTCAATCTTTATCCATCATTGCAAGACAGTGTATGTAATATTCTTAATCATTAATAGTAAAATAGGATTCACCTTTCCTAGTTCGTATCGACCATCTTTATCATTATAAATGGACGTTTAATGTTATGCCATGGGCTATACTGCGCCTGGCCCGCTGCCCATTCGCATTTAACACAACACTCTATGTGTTGATTGACGGTGATTAATTACCATTTACCACATACTTCTACTGTATTGGCCCAAGATTATTCAACCCAAAATTCAAACATACTGCTATTGTAAGTAAGAATCCAGTCCATGCCAATTTGTAACTATTTTTTATTTTTTTCTTTTTCTTTTTCCACGAAACAAGTATTATCATATTCCTAAACAATAAATAAAAGCACTGCAAAACATACATTATATTCAAATGAGAGATGCATTTTTTTATCAATGAGCCTAACATAAATCGTAAATCCTTACAATTACAAGCGATCTTAATCATTTTTTTTCAAAAAGACATTTCCATTAAGGTTCACCCAACAAGTAAAGGAAAAACAAGATAAACCTAAAGAACCAAACAAAGAAAATAACTAACATGAAGTTGTTCCAGCAAAGCTACGGTAAAAAACTAGCTAAAAGGACACAAAACTAGCTAGTTAAGAAACCAACATAATAAAATTACAATTCGAAACAAAAACCTAACAAATTTGGATGTGCACTCATTCTTATTGGAACCATCAAGAGGTTGGGGTCTTGACTGTCATGTGTGTTCCGATCAATGTGATGGACCATCCCCATCGGCGGACCTGCTGCTGGTGAAGTGGCAGAGCTCTAACCAAACTTTTTTGGCGATTTCGTGGGCGGACGTCCCATGGTGTCCTCCGTGTCCATGTGGTCCGAAGTAGATGGCAGTGGAATTGTTTGGGGACCGCTAGGCGGTGATTGTGTCACCTGGAGCAGGACTGGTGGAGAGAGTGGTGGTCATCACGGCAGAGGTAGAGTTGGGGAGGCAATGTTGTAGCCGAGATCCGGCTTGTGGTAGTGGGGAGGCGGTTGCGATGGTGGTGGTTGTGGTGGTGATAGGGTTGCGGGAGTTGAGTGCTGGTGGCGGCAACGAAATAGAGTTTGGATTTTGGAACTCTCCTACTAGAAATAATACTGCATCTTGGGCGATTGACCCTTGGCATCAGATATCCATTATAACTGTTTTTTATCTTTTCTACATAAACATAGTATTCATTTTAATTAGGTCATGAAATCTGAAAGCTTTCAATAGATATGGCAGTTCTGAGCTTTAAACCCGCAAAGGGTATTACAGTAGTTGGAAATGAAATGATTAATTATGATAACATCAATTTCTGCTGGTCATTTTGGACTGACTGAAATTTCATGATAGCTTTGGGACGACTTTTCAGACCCTAAGTTTTCAACGCTAATACGGTGCCTGTGTGTGTCTTAATTAGGACGACACGAAATTTGGAGGGTTTGAATTAATTTTGATAGATTGGATTGGATTTCTTTGCCGATATATGACTGCAGACTTTTGGGTGTGGCTTCAACTTCAACTTCAACTTCAACTTCAACTTCATATGCCTTTTATTCAATGCTGCCTGCAACCGCTAGTCGTTCCTTCAGTTCCCATTTTATTGCCCTTTCCATATCACTTTCGTCCATTCGGTCAATTACGTTTTTGTTTCAATCTTCCTAGGTTTTGATATAATCATAACATTTGCCTCATCGATTATGTGTTCAAATGGTACTATAACACGTTGCTATCTCCATGTTCTCTTTACATTATGAGATTTTCATGTATCCTATTTATAACACATAAATTAACAATAAACATATATGCTACAATTTTTTTAACTTAAAAATCATAATAAATATCTCGATTCAGCCCTAACATCAAACATAATAGTTCACAAAACTTAGGAGTTAGGCAAAGCTCAAAAACCGATACTCTGATCACTATTGTATAACTAGTTACAATATAATGGTCTTCAACTAGTTATATGATGAATCATTTGTAACTAATTATATGGATCGTCTGTCACCTAATACATGAATCATCTATAATTGGTTACTCCTTTTTTATAACTAATTACCTCATTCTTATATCTAGTTATGACTCGTATGGTACGTCTTTATAACAAGTTATGATCATTTGTAATCTGTTACACTGAGTAACATGTTATAATCGTATTTAACTTGTTATAATCATATTTAACGTATGAATTTCTAAGTTAAAAAAGTTAAGAAATTACTAAATGAGTTAATTGTTAAAATTGATGTTGTAATTAAAATATTTTTATTATAGTAAATTATTTCTAGGCTAGAAATTATTTAAAAATATCTTATATACGAAAAAAACCTAACTTGTCTCACTTTGGATCGCAAAAAGTTGTTAAAAACCACCTCGTGGCTCAGGCTGACACCGAAAAATCAGGAAATAGCCGATTCTTTGTGTTTGAGCGATGAAGCAGTGTCTTATCTCGAAAATATAACTACTAATTGATACTCCAGTTTAACAATTTGGATATAAAATGTTGATTAAACTAATTTGTGATATATCCATAGCTACAAGTACCGGTTAGTTACACGTCAAAGATAGATGACTGTCCTGTCAAAAAAAGCATACATTTGTCCTGTATTTGCACTCATCCTATTTATTTTCGGAACTTCAAGTGATAACCTGAAGGGGGCATAGAGGAGTTACATACGTGAGATATTACTAATTTTTTTATAATTCACCACGCTTACTATTAATTTTTCTTTGTTTATGGATATCGTTAAATTTTATTTTATTGTTCAATACATACCACTCGGTTTAAATTTTAGTAGTAAAAATGACATGGTCTTAAAGGAGACATCCTAGTCCTTGTATTTGTTGGCGTGAACATCCACATAGACCGAGATTGAAAAACTCATTACTACATCATTCTTTTGCCTAATTTAAAACTACCTTGCAAGTTTCAAAGAAACAGAGGAATGTTATTTTTCCGATTCTCATTCAGTTTAGAGTCGTTAATTAGATAAATTGATTCTTAAGAGCAATAAAAGATTTTCCATAAGCAAGTTATGAATCGAAAAACAATATAAACGAGCTAATATAAACGAGCTGATATAAGACGGATGGAAATTTAAATTATTACCAATGAAGTTAGTATATGCATAGAAACTGCCACAGAAATCTCTAATCATCAAAGGTTTCTTAAGGGTTTGATTTCAAACTATTTGGAGAGAAGCAGTGATTATAGACTGCATCAATATAACCTCCATGACTCCATTGAATGCTATGAAACTCAAACCCATGGATTTGAGCTTTGGGAGGAGGCGGAGATAATTGAAGCAATTGGAATATTAAGGAAGATGAACCATCGGGGGGGAGGAGGATGTTTCAATTAATTCAAAATGTAGTCATTATAATTAGGGATGGCATTCGGGTACAACGGGTCCGGATTCATATCCCCCGAAACTCGGCCCGTAACCTCTCCGGGTTTTGGAATGCACACCCGGATTGTCCGTACAGGTAAAATTTAATACCCAAACCCGGATCCGGCGGGTCTACAGGTGAACGGGTAAAACCCGTTGACTGTAACAAAAACACTAACACTGAAAACTTTCTGAATACATAACCAACAAGTCTGAATCAAAGTCTGAAAACATAAACAACTGGAACAATTTCCAGTAACTTCAAGTCTGAATTTAGAGGAAACAACATGAACAAGGAAACAACATGAACCTCCAACATTCTAAACTACCAACAACAGCAGCAGCATCAACCTCAATCAGCAGCAACATCAACATTCAATCAATGACATTCATTACAGAGCCTTCATTACAGAGCCTTCAACAAACAATAAACACAACATCAGCTACATAAGTTCACCTCGTCAATAGAAACAGAGTCGATGACCTTCTGGAACACAACGATGAAGCTGCATGTACAAATCATATACCCAGTTGGCAGAAATAGAAACCCTAGACGAACATATGATGAATTGATGGTTGATTAAGAAGATTAATTAGAAATCCCCCCTAGACGAACAGATGATGATAGAGAATGATAAGATTAATCAGAAATCCTACCAAGAAGATGTAGGATGATCGATACTTACCAAGAAGATGCAGGATGATTGCTCCGACTCTGAAAGCTTGATTTGAATCTACATGCATCCTGTTTTCGTCGACCATTTTAAAGAACTGAAGTTGAAGACTAGAAGTAGAACTCGATCTATTGCGACCCCCCAAGTTCAAAGCATCTGGATTCATAATCACTGACGGCTAAGGTAGGTTAGAAGATTGGAATCGTCGGATTTTGGGAAGCGGCGCAATTACTGTGATTGAGAATTGAGAAAGAGAACTCGAGAGTCGAGAGACGAAAGAAGGAAGAAGTTGAAGCAGCTTCTCGAAAGTACAAGCGGTGGCGCTTTTGTTCGGGTGTCCAGGTCGGTTATGGGCCTCCCGAAACCCTGCCCGGCCCCGAGCCCAAGGAGCACCGGGTCCACCTTTACCCGGTAATCAATTCGGTCAATCATAACATAACCGGTCAAACCGAGCCGGATCCGTGCGGGTACCCGGATTTTCGGTTTTAGATGCCAAGACTAATTATAATTCTTTTAAAATTTGAAAATTTTGCACAAATGGTTATCCACATCAGCAATATACGGTGAGTAGGATATTTTCGATCAATTTATGTCACTTTTTCAGCGAAAATATGAACAGAATGATATATGGTGAAAAATATATGAGCTTAATGGTATGGTGGAAAAAGAGGTGACGAATGTGGTGAGATTTAAAAAACTACACGAGCCTTTCCTTATATTTTGTAGGCTTAAGTCAATATAGAGTAGATCCGACTGTATAAAAAAATTAAAATTAAAATTAAAATTAAAAATTCAAAGGCTAAAAGAAGGCAAGAAGTCAGAGAAAAACCGCCGGGATAGGAGCCGTAATAATCTGGAAGACCAAGTCCATATTTACTCCACAAATAAATACCAACAACAACCACCATTCATTCATTCAATTCATTTCATTCAGTTAACACTCCCCAGAGAAAGAAGAAAGTGGCAGAGAGAATCCATATCCCCAATTACAGAATTGAAGAGACCCAAACGATCCTACACATATCATCCAACACACAATCAAATCAATCATTCCGTCGTGAATCTGCGACCAAAATCCCAGTAAAAGTTCTAATCGAGTTTAACAGATAGAGCCGACGGTCCTTTGGGGGATTGAGTGGGGGATCGGACGGAAGAAAATGGCGATCCAGCTGGAGAGCCTTGTGGAGTCGATAAAGTCCAAGGTGAAAGGAGCGCTGAGGAAGTCGAAGAAGAAGCCTTACGTGAAGATGGACAAGAGCGCTAGCGTCAGAGTCGAGATTCGTAGCCGTAAGGCCAAGAAGCTCATAGACAAAACGCTCAAGGTCGCCGATCGCCCTGGCAAGCGCAGCCTCTCTTAATTCCCGTCGGTCAGTGGTGACATGGTATCATTTTTCTGATCTCTGCATCCACCTCCTCGTGTATAGGGTGAACTTTCAGGTTTAGTTTTTTTTTTTAGTTTCTCATAAAACAATTTCTTCTCTGTTTGGCGAATCGTATTCCCGCCGACGATTCTGAGATTTGAGACGGTGGAATTGTGAGAAGAAAAAAAACGTTTTGGTTCTTGGTGAAAAACAACACTCCGTTCTTAATTTGAATCGATTAATCCAGATCTCTAATATCACCTGGAGTTCCATGTTTGAAGAATGCTTTATTATTATCTAATGAATTTCTGCTGTTTGATTCCCCTAGTTTTTTAATTTTAATTTCTGCTGTTTGTTTCCATCCAATCAGAGCAGCAATAAACGAAATCTGTTGCTGCTTGCTTAATAGCTTTATGCATGCACCTCGCACCAAAACGAAACCCAAATTTGAATTTGTGGACTGATATAGTTAGTGTATTTATTTAATTTGACCGGTTAGGGGTACTGTTTCTCGTTTTCGAATTCCATTTTGTCCAGAGTTGCCTAAATCATTCAATAATAATATTAAGAATTAGCCGTTAGGGGAGGGTTATGTTATGTAGCATTTAATAATTTGATTTCTTGACTTAATGGCATACTAACTGATCATCGTCTACTACCAGCATAGTTATAAAAAAGTATATTCCTCTGTGGGATTCGATTAAAGTAATTGCACCTTGGAGTTGAAGAGTTGTGATGCAGGCATGGCACAGTCCTCCTGGGTTTATTTTTTATTATTATAACAGAAGGATTTTTCATTTATTTTTGAATGGATGGTAATGGCATGATGTAGTATAGTATAGTATCCCCGTGTTCTAAAATAATGGTTTATTCTTTTGTCTAAATCATTCTTCTGTTACCCCGTTTTTTTATTTATACAACAACTGATGATAAAATAACATGTATGGTTCGCCATTCTCTTCACTGATTTCAATTATTGGAGGGTTGTTATATGTAGCCCTATATTTTATCATAAAATAATATTTTAATATCGTCGTAACATTTAAATTTGATGATTAAAATGATTTAAACACCAATTAAACAGTAAAATATATATATATTTTTTATCGGTGCATTTCAACTATTTGATACTAACTCTTGTTAACTCTGTCAAATCCGGTTAATGTGACTAGGTGCTGTTTGTTCAGTTGGGCTGGGCTGGGCCTCATTCTTGGTCTAGTTGTTTAGCTCGGTTGTGTCATTTCATCTGGATCTATATTGGTAAGAGTTGAAAATTCTCATAAGTATGTATTTGAGAGTTTAAATTATATCTATTTGAATTTTTATTTTTGCATAATAAACAAAAAATTCAAATAAATATATAAATTTTGAAATACATGATTTAAGATCCCCATATCAAACAAGTCCTTGGTCTATTTGGGTGTGTGAGTCTGTTAGAGTGTTTGTTGAAGTAAGAGAGTTCAGTGTCACCAACAAAACAAGGTAAGAGAGTTGAGGATAGAATGAGCAGTAGTTGTTAGGCTCGGTTCCATTCGTATGATAAACGTTAGAAATTTGCAGTGAAGGACTCTAATCAGATCCGGAAAACAATAATTGTCATAATAGTATCTTCTTATATTCAATCTACCATTTTTTTATAATGAAGAACCCTTTCGACGGGCACCGTAGTTATTGATGCCGTAGTAGTTAGGAAAATTCTTGGGCTGCCTGCCTTTAGCTTAGGTGAAACCGGTAATGTCATCATATGGCCTGAAATAAGTGCATTTCAAGCTTTAAACCCAAAATCTTTGAGAACAAGATGTCAAGCGGTACAACCACTCGACAACAACCTATTTCGTCATTCTACCAATTATTTCATCATGTCACTTTCATAATTATTTAAATATTTATTTTCACATGTGCGCGAGTAACGTCGTATTAACTCCTATTTAAACCTCCGTGATATCGCGCGACCAGAAAACCTAGTGTATTTAATATATAGAATCCACATGGAATTTGTATAGGCACGATTTAATCGGAAATTACATAGATAGTCAAGTGGAAACCTTAATTACACGATTTTGCAATTATGGCCTTTACAACGCGCAATGCATTGTAGAAAGCTTCCAACGGCTATATTCAAACGACAATTCCTTTTATTCAACATTGCATAACAAGTACATAAATATTACACACTATCACCTTCTCCGCTCAAGTCTTGCATCCTTCAACTCTTCAATAAGACCATCTATATACATATCCTTCAACTTTATAATGGCTGCCTTCTCAACTGCCCATTCTGCACGAGGAGCTTCCATCTCAGCGCGACCAGCTTCAATCTCATCATCCTTCTCAGCAAGCTTCGCCTCCATTGTAGCTCTCATCTCGCACCTTACCGAATTCTCAGCCAACACCACCTCCAACGTCTTCTCGAACCTACACTTATAAAAAGGGCAATTGAAGCATTTCTCGAACTTTGGCATCATTAGTCTTGATGCACGAAATCCGTGATCGCATTTCACTTCTTCTCCAAAGTAGGCGAACAAATGTTTTGACTCATCGGGACGACGTAACTTTAACAACAAATTCTCTTTGGAATTGCTTGAAGACATTTTCACAAAGAGCCTACAGAAATTGGTAGGAGGTGTGAGTTATTTCACCACAAACTGCACGATTTATATAGGGCTGAAAATAGCCGTTGGATCGCCTTACAGTGTGTCGCGCACCATAGGATGCGTCGCGCACACTAGGATGATCCAACGACTATATTCAAACGGTCAAGTAGTGGTCGTTTGAATATAGCTGTTGGATTAGCACCCTACACTGCGCCGTGAGTGCCATGGTGTGCCGCACGTCCTATGATGCACCATGCACTGTAGGTGTTGGTAATGGCCAAATCGTGTAATTAAGGTTTCCACTTGACTTTCTACGTAATTTCGGATTAAATCGTGACTACTAAAAAAATTATTCCAAAAAACTTATTGTTTCCTTTACTCAAAACATATTGTTTACTCACGAATAGAATGACATCAATCTTGATATATATATATTTTTTTAAAAAACATCATCTAATATCAAAATCAACAACCGATAATATATACATGATTTATTATCAACTATGGTGAATCACCTTTATATTTTTACAGATATATATGCTTTTCGGGATTATGTGTTACATATATAAGTTTATTGGGTCTATATGTTACATATGTATGCTTATCAAGTCTAAGTGTTATATAAGTGAACGCTTAACATTATGATACTAGATATATATCAACTAAAGATTTAGTATATTCATAAACTTACTATTTCTATTTTTATTGATATGAATGCCCTATCAAAAATTATAGCTCATCGAGATCCATTTACAAACAATAAAGATACATCATGTTAGCAATACCAAGCACATGAAATAAAGTTTATCAAAATTTGTATATAATATTTTATCAATATATTATATGCGTCGTTTGGTATACGATACCTCGAATATAATGATATTCGAGATATCGTGATATTGAGTGTATTGATATTGAGTGTAGCAAGTGAAAAAATTATTATTTGGTATAGCTTTATGTCAAATTGCAGGTCTACCCCTAATTTATGATTAAATTTGACCCATAATGAAAAGGGGTTTGACCAACACTCCTTTTTATTATGCGTTTCTATTGATTGTGATTGTGCAATATTGGAAGTTATAACTTTAGAATTTTGATTTCATGATATGATCCATCATATGGCTATCCACACACAGTTAGGGGTGGCTGATGTTATCTAGATGCCTACAGGAGCATAGGATCACATTACTAAATGTCGGTCTCAGTTCTACGCGAGTCTAGATAGCCACTTAGTGTTTATCACTTACCCAATCCCTTTCTTCTTGTATGTACAATGGTGGCACCTTAAGTTTCATGATATGATCTTCCATAAGGCTATCCACAAAAAGTTAGGAGTGGTTGATTCTAGGTAGATGCCTACAGGAGCACAGGGTCACATTACTAGATGTCAGTCTCAGTTCTACGCAAGTCTAGATAGCCACTTGGTGCTTATCAATGACCCAGTCCCTTTCTTCTTGTATGTACGATGGTGGAACCTGAGGAGTCAATGCCGCGTAGGAGGTCTACACAAACAGCCCTGACACCTCGACCGAGTGGCTTTGGGAGTTGTAGAGAGAGGTATCGTGAAGGAGCACATTACCATTTGCATTTTGAGGATTTCAACATGCTTTTTAGATACTTGATCTCTCTAGATGTTTATTCCCTTTAGTTTTGGGATGTTTTACCTTGATGTCGGTATTTTCTTTGAGCCGTTGATGATCTTCTTGTATGCTGTCGTTTTCCTTCGATTCATGAGGATTTTTCATGAGTTAGTTCTTTCCTTGTATGTTTTGTGTTGTTCGAATGGAACCCGCGAGTTGTTGCATATGGATTGAACCGCGTGATTTGACCGGATCGTCTAGGGGCGGGTTACACAAAATCTATATAATGTTTCAGACAAACTTATACGCGCTTATAAAGGATATCAAAATGTGTACGGGTTGATAAACGAATTAATCAAGTGGATTTGACTTCGAAGACAAATAATGTCCTTACAAGAGAAAGGAAAACGGTTAAGATGCATACAAACAATCGCAATGGAAAAAATGATAGCATCTAACATCCTAGACCGATTCGTATGCATATAAATCAATAATAAGGGTTTATCACGATTTACCTCTTGAAGCCTTAGATCGAATGCGAGAGCTTAACGTGTAGCTCCTCTAATCAAACCACGCCAGCGGAGTTCCGGATCTCCTTCGTCAACGCATGCTAGGACGTTTGATCGAAGAACGCACTTTCAGACTATTTGGTGGTTAGGGTTTTTTTATCGAAAGGCGACTAGAGGCTTAGAATAAACTGTTAGAGCTAACAATATATTTATAGAGTTTCTCACAAACCCTAATCATGTTCGGCCACCAAACCACTAGCCCTAATCCAATGGACAATGATCCGATCCATACTATATGCGTATAACCTTGTAGGACCCAGTCTGATTAGCCGTGGCCCGAACCACTAATTAACAGTGACATGTAGCAAGACCTAATAATTCCTAACTGGCCCGAATTACTTCCAATTAATCAAGTCCAACACTTGTTAGTTTATATGCGGACGTGGACCGAAGGATATAAATACTTCAATATGGTATGTAGAAATTATAAGTACACTTACTACGCAACTAACTACACTATTCTATAGGAACAATCAATAGAATGAATAGAGTTATATGAAATTTTCAAAGGCTATGTATGTAAGCTTTTGGTTTATTACCTGGAATAACAGTAATTCGCATAACACAGTTACATGTTTTGACATATAGGCCTCGTTTGTTACAGAGGAAATTAGGAGGGTTTTGTGAAAACTCAGAGTAACAAAGAAATACTTGTTTGTTTAGTTTAATTGGCCAGTGTTTTACGAAGACACTTTTCCTTTGACCCCAAATTTCCTCTCAAATGTGCATTTTTCAAATACATGGTGTTGAGGATGTTTTCTTCAAAACTCTGAGTTTTCGTAAACAATGGATAGATATTGTCATTATTACTCCCAACTTCCTTTACGGCTATAATGACTATAACAATCGAGGTGGGGAATAAAAGTGGGATATTGGTTTGATTAGCACTATAACAATCAAGGTGGGGAATAAAAGTGAGATATTGGTTTGATTAGCCAAAGCATATAATATATTATTGTAATTATGTAATGCATATTTGGAAAAACTATATGATTAGCCATGACATATTATAATATATGGTTATAGATATGTATAAATATTAATTCTTCTTCCCTAATAAATAAAAGGAGTGGTGGGTGTCGGATTTATTCTCATTTATAGTTAGTAAGATATGGTATGAGTATGGTACAATATTAATACGTTCATAGTTTCATACATTGTTTCAACATAGCAATTCGTTTAAAATTTCGGCAACAATTAGAAAATATTAAAATTTTGAAATTAAACGGCTCTACAATAGTACGAGAACGGAAGTTCTAAACGCATGTAATACGTATATGTGTATTATACGAGTATAAAACAAATTTTTGCTAACTAGAAGATGATGAGTTTTGAAATTGGATTTCAAATAAGGGTATCATGGTCATTGCACAATAGATTTCTAACAAATTGAAAATTGTATTTGAATTACAAACCTCATCACCAAACAATATAATTAGAATTATACTATCTCTAATTTCTCAATTCCTAATTTTCACATTTCCTCCATTTTCCTTCCCCCATGCCAAACCACCCCATAGTCTAAGAAAGGGGTTTCCAAAAGGGTGGTCGTGGTGATGTACAATTAAAAAACGATGCTTTAATTGTGTTAATCAATGGGCTTATTACAAAACATAAAAAATTGTAAATATGAATGAGGAAAGACACAGTCATCTTAATTAGCAAAAATATTTTGATGTCCATACATTTTCCTAACTTAAATTCTAATTATACAGGTAATTGCATCCATCAATGTAATATTTTAAAGTATACAGGTCCTTGCATCCGGCAATGTGATATTTCTAATTATAAAAGCTCATGTGGTATTTCAAAGTATAAGGTTCATTATATTTATCGTTGTGGTATTTCTAATTACAAAAGTCATTGTATCTAGTAATGTGGTATTTTAAAGTATACGGGTCATTATATCTAACGATGTGATATTTCTAATTATAAAGATAATTATATCTAGCGATGTGGTATTTTAAAATATACGGATCATTGCATTCATCGATGTGGTATTTATAATTACAAACTTTATTGCATCCAACAATGTGGTATTTCTAATTACAAAGTTCCCGCGATGTGGTATTTCAAAGGATACACCTCCAAGCCCCCTAATACAGATATTGGTGATCGTGTGAACATATTGGAATCACTGATCGCTATTATTTTATGTCGACGAAATATCCATTTTCAAGCAAACTTGGTAAGTCTGAACTTGGCTACATACATCCGTCTCTATTTTTGGCCGATGTGGTATATATTATTGCTCTCATTTCAACTGAGCCCGTACTGTCTCTCTCTTCATCTGTTTTATGAATCTCCATTACACTAAAAATCAACAACTGAATTGAAACACCCAGCCTTTTGTAACTTGATACACATAGTCCATATGCAAGTTGACTAAGGTAGTAAGCTGTTAAAACGAATCTGGGATCCTATCCTTTTCTTACATCTCTTCATCCTCTTCTCCCAAGTCACCCGGATGCTTACTCTTATCAACTGGCTCCTCCTAATAATACACATTAAAAAATAGCTGTGAGCCTACAATATTTATATCAGTTTGGTAACTTATCTTTCAAAATAAATCAGACACCATATATAACATCATAGCTAGGTTGTTCTTGTTGTTGGACTCCGAAAACATCTCCATAAACGGTGGTGGTGGGATTCGGCATTGGGCCGGCGGTTTGGTGTGTGTCTTCGTCTCATTTGTCTCTCGGAGATACTTTGTGTCGGAAACTATGAGCCAGAAACACTAACAAAAAGAACAAATCCAACTGATACGGAATTAAACAACTAAAAAAAACTAGAACACGAAAACAAATAGAAATCAAATCCATTCTGATCGTGTTCGAAGCATTTTTTTTCAAAGAAAAATTCCCTGAATTAAAATGTACCAATTGCAACTGAAGATAATCACATTAATCTTTTGATTTGTGATATTGAGATCGAAGAGTTGAAACTAATCTTAAGAAAAGAGATTCAAATATAAGAAGGTGAGGGAGTCAATGAATTGATCATGTGCTTCAGGGATCATGATGTTTATATAGCAGTAGAGTTCTCAACAAACTACCAAAATCGGCTTCTCTTCTCAAGATTATCATCATCTCAACAGATGGTCATTCGTGGGATCTATTTTTCCTAGAAATCAGCTTCTCTTCTCAACAGATTGAGAGAACTAGTCAATTACCTGAAAATGAGATGACTCGTTACTAGCCATTAGGTCGAGTCAACGAGTTGCAAAGAAAAACAAAACGCAGTGGAGTCGTTAAGTTGTTGCGATGCAGTTTTGGACATTCAGTGGATTGAATTTCCACCAACACTTTGCAGCTAGTATCGCTCTGGCATTGCGTGGAGTAACCCTGACGAAGTCATACCATTTGCAAACAATAAATTCAGTGGGAATCTGGAACAGAAGCTTACAATACTTGTCCTTATTATTATTATTATTATTATACAAGCTTTTGTTGGAAAGTGCTTAATGGAGCATAGGCACGCCTGGGAGTCCTCGACGCAGATAAATGTCGTAACTCCGGTTAGAAAAGATGAGAAAGGGGTTTGAGTTAGTTTCTAGAAAAAAAAAGTTATGATTCAATTCAGAGAGAGACGTGCCTTACCTTTCAGGATTGGTTAATCGAAGATACATGAATTTAGATGCTTGTTTCCATGGTTGTCGTCGAGTTCGTCAGAACAATGTGGACGGAGGAGCGGACTACTTAGTTTCCGGGGAATCTGATTCTCCCAGGACAATCGAGATGGTTTATAATGACTGTAGGGAGGTCACGATTGCATCATTGGAGATAAAATCTGAGCATATGACTCCATTGATGGAAATGATCGGTACAACGAGATTATTTGGCCATAGAACATCAACGTGATATTATGGACGGACCTACTTATTATAGTTTGATTAGAGTGTCTGTTGTACATTTGATTTCTTTGTTAACTTCAAAATACACTTTAACTTAATTGTTAAAGGACAACGTCAACAACCAATTATGTTACGGACTCTTCAAATAACGTTAGATGAATACTATAAAGAAAAATATGTGTTTATGCCACTTGAGTTTGATACGGTATTAGATTAGAGCATTTAGTTGAGAGATGTTATCAATCACTTCAAATAACGTTAGCCCACAATGTAATGATACAAATTTTAGCCTGTATCGTGCATGAATGAGTGAATACTTTAAACCCCCCCTTTGCGATCTGCCGTGCCACTCGCGTGTTTTGTCGAGGTCTCAGATCTGGCCGCATGAGTGCCTTTCTCACGTCACTGTTTTCCCTCCTCCAGCGTATGCTGAGCCCTTTCCATCTTTCCACTTCTCTCGTTGTGGATGGATTGACTTTGTCGGTAGCTGCTCATTGTTTCTCTTGAGCCACCATAGTTGACGGGACTCCAGGCGTCGTGTCTCTTCTTACAGATTGTGTATACTTGTGGCTTTGTCCTCTTGGCTACCTTTGCCTCTAATGGGCGCTTTTAGAACCGTGGATGTTCTTGTAGTATATGATTAGTTTTTGTACAATTTCATTTGGCAACAGAATTGGATGGTTTCCACCTAGTATCAATCCATCAGAGGACCATTTAGCGTTGTTGTTGATCTGCTCTTTCATGATGTTTTCCGCCCAGCATCAATCCACCCAGCGCCTTTGATCTTCCCTTGACCTACCCAATTATTCAATTGTCAATTAAATATACTTTAGGGTTTTTTTTACCCTTGCGCTGTTTTGAATAAAATTATGAGTGATTTTCGGGGTGTCAAATTTATCTTCATACTTCGATAATAATTAGTAATTGTAATGTAAGCACCAATAATATGCATTCAATGAATTATCTCCTCATTGCATCAAAATTCTCTTCGGAGATAATGATCGCCCGAATAACTGTGAAGTTATTCCGACAACACAAGTGTCGTTTGTGTCCGAAGGTCCCTCTCACTATGCTTCTACTCGAATTTGTCAACACGGTTTAGGCTAAAAGATTTGGTTTTTAATACTAATTATTCTAACGACTAAATTAAACTAAAAAACTTTAAGTTGATTCAAAGGAGAAACTGAGTTTTTGGAAGAGACGAGTTACTAAACTCGACCGCTAGAATGCTTTCAAAACAAACGAATGTGGACCTGAATGGAATGAGAAGAATCCTCCTAACACTCGTCTGAATCCGCGGCACGATTATGCACGCGGATTTCCACTACTAGCTTCCCAACTAAGGTAGAAATCCCCTTAATCGGGCTAACTAGTAATGAACTCTAAGGAGTTCTACAAAGTGAAAGGGTGCTTTACCGGAATCAAAAGAACCCACGAGTAATTAGAAATAGCGTTAACTTGGTCCATCAACGCCTAAGCTACTGATAACTACACCCAACTTGGTCCATTGGGTGCAAACCAGAGCGCCCGCCAATTACAACATGGCTTTCACTTAAAATCGGGAAAAACACAAAAGATAGAATTAGGTTATCAGTTTACCCTACCAATAACCTAATTCTATCCTCGATTGCCAACCTAATGAATTCCTAAGCCTATCACAAGCAAAGGATTTCAAACATTTGACCTAATTCTAGCCATAACAAGAATTAGGTTGAACACCCAAACAATCAAGACAATCTTTCATTCCAAATCAAACATCCACAAACGTTATTCTTAAACATCCAAGACAGGTTTCATAGCTTAATTCCTACATCTCATCCAAGAATCCCAAAGGATTTAGCTACTCAACATTCTAGAGGAAACCAATTGAAAAGAAAACCTAACCATCTTCTTACAAAGAAATAACGGCTTGTTCTTCTTCCAATCGATGCTCTTGATCTTCTATCTTCAATCCTAGCTTCAATCCTTCAATAGGAGCTCCTTTGAATCTTCAATTTGGCTTCTAATGGAGTTTTTGTGCTGGTTTTTGCAGGAAAAGCTCGGGAAAAATCATGGAAAATTGAGTTGGGGAAGAATGGTTTCTCTTTCCTCCAACTTCCCTTTTTATAGTAGCAGCTGGATTTGGGAAGGTGCACGCCGACATGCAGTGATGCACGCCGTGCATCTTCAATTGTCCTCCATTCTGCGACTCAAAAAGGGAGGAACGGCGTGCAGTTGTGCACGCCGTGCAGCTCCACTTTTTCTCCATCCTTCGACGCTCAAAGGGTTGAACGACGTGCATTGGTGCACGCCGTGCGGATGTTTCAACGTTGTGCTCTTGAGTAATTTGATGGACTGCACGACGTGCAGCCTTGCACGGCGTGCAGTCCCTCTGCTGTGCCAAATCCAATCTCGACCTTCTTTCTCGAACTCCAAATGCTCTACACACCACGCCCTTGGCTTCATGGTCAGATCACCTATCTCCATAATACCTGTAGGTAACAAATACTACAAAGAAAACATCAAATGGACTGAAACGGTCCAAATGAACGGATCTATACACAATACGCCAAAACACGAAATTGTATAGAAATGAAGTGCGAACATGCTAATAACCACTCAAATGCGCACAGAAAAAGGGTAGATAACTGCTACAAATTCTAGCCCTATCAAATCCCCCCACACTTAAACCTTGCTTGTCCTCAAGCAACTTTACTTTTCACACTCTATACAAACTCTAAACATGGAGAGACCGAAACACATGCTAACAGTTCAAACCTACTTCACGATGCCAAGAATGCACTTTAGATCACCAAACCACGCAGTTACAATTACCAAGTTCTCTAATCCAAATCAAGAACAAACTTATGCATATGGCTAATACCACTTGACATCCACCGACAAGAAACATTTCCCCTATCACCTATGCTCAAACAGATGGTCCTAGCCTGGTATTTTTCTCGTCCTAAGGGAGGGAGTGCGTACTTTAAATAATATGTTTTGATCAAAAGCACTCCCCTCTTCTTTTACAATTTAACTATACAAGACATATCAAACACATGTGAGTCAATTGAGTTACTCAATTAATTGCAAGCTCACTTTTCACAATTTTAAGTATAGTTTAGAGGGTATCTTTCCAAATGGGGGTAGTTGCGATCCTGATCGGGCTAAGGCTCTCATCCATATAGACCGAGTTTACCTGAAAAACCCCGACCCAAAACTAGGAAGAGGTGAGAAAAGAAGCCTGAAGGGACTAGCTTACAGGCGGCAGACCTAAAGTCGCCAGTGTGTTGAATCGCAACCGAACCCCCATGACAATTTGGGCACATTGGCCTTTTTGCACCTTATTTGGACCATCTAGTCAACTATGACTTTAAACCACTAGAGCGACTCGAAAGGGGAATTAATTGTACACAAGTCGGCAAACATCAAGATCGAATAACCAAGTGCATAAATCCATTCTAAACTCGTTTAAAAAAAACGGGAGGTGGTCCGAAAATAATCTATCATGCATCCTATTCACCCTCAAGCAGAATTACTACGCTAAACATGTGTTCCAATTTCAACCAAAATTTCAAGTTTAAGAGGGAATTTCAAGTATTTGAATGACAAATATTCAATTAAGCAATCAAGTGGAAAACTAGCATCCTAATTCATCCCATAATTTCCAACACATTTCACGAAAGAAGTCACACTAGAGAGCCAGAAGGGTGATACCGATGAAACGAAGATTGATGGTGAGACTGGATAAAAGCTTTGTTCGGGACCTGCCAACCATAACACACACAAAGTACTAATGATAGATGCAACCGAAGTTGCCATCCGTTATACAAGCCAAAGAGAAAAAATTACTAAAAAAGAAAAATGACAAAGTCTTGAAATTAAAACAAACACACAAAAGTCTGAGTCATGATACGTCCCAAGCGATCACTGATCCGGCGGAGGATACGGATATCCCGGGAACTGAGGATAGGGGTCGTACTCCGGCCACTGTGGTGGTGGTGGATAGGCTGGCCACGAAGGTGGGTAGGTGGCTCCTGTGAAGTAGGTGTCCTGATGGTAGGACATGTGCCCACTCTGCCAATGCTGCTGCTCGTGGATGTAGGTGATCTGCTGTCCCTGCTGCTGGATCCACTGGCCTTGCTGAGCCTAAGCCTCCATCAACCGCTCGTCTCGGCGCTCTTGTCGAGTTCTCGCCTCCCTGCTCTCGGCGATATACTCCTGAAGATCCTGGCGGAGTCTACGCACCTCGCTCTCAGTCCTCTGGTCAAAGTTCTCCCAGGCAGCTCTGCTCCGACCGTCAAACCGGTGAAAATCCTGACTGAGAAAGATCTGACTGTCGAGAACGTCACCGACGTTCATCTGCAGCCCTCCAATCTGTGCTGCCAGAGTCTCCACAGTATCTGGGGGGAAGTCTGCTCCTTCCCCCTCTCTGACATCTGGCCCCTCGTTCACTATCTTAGCCAGAAGGTTCGGGACCCCATGCACCTTGAGGGTCCGAACTGTGATGGGAAGCCGAGCTGAAACAGCGGATCCGCTCCGAAGGAGTCCATCACTCCAAGCCTTCACACCAGCCGTGCGATGTAGCCTCCCCCAAATAGAACTCCAACTCCCTTCTGGTCGGAGATGTGTCTGAACAGGTTCACCACCAAGTCTCCCAAATGGACCTTCACCTCCTTCTCGAGGCAGTAGAAAAGCCACAAGTCTGTGGTGTTCACTACTCCTCTGCTGCTAGACTGCTTCTTAGCCGTGATGCTCCGACGAAAGAGGAGGTGAAGGAGCCTCATCCTCGAAATCTTCATCCGCTTCGCCTTCGAGGACCGAGCGGAGTAAGGCACATTGTCCCACGCAATGTCCTTCCAGAACTCCCTCGGGTTCGGGACTGGCCTCCTATCAATCGTGGCCAATGACATCACCTCCAGGTTGGCCACCTGCTTCGGGGTATAGAAACCCATGGTCTGTGCCAGCTCATCTGCTGAGAATGAGAACATCCGACCTCCAGGTCGGAACTTGATGCCTTCCGCCTCTTGAGTCGAGGTGTACCTCGATATCTTCAAAGTGGAGTAAAACTCCCTGGTGGCATGCGGGAGCTCCTGATCATCAACTCGAACGAGCGGCCAGATGCCCGCTTCCTGGCAATATGCCATCAGCCATGTGTTCCATCCTTCCTCCATGAAGCTCTGGAAGTCGAGGTATCCTTGAGGTGTCGTCGCCCACGTCCGATACACTCCGTATCGGCGGGAGAACTCACTTCCAGGCTCGAAGTTGAAGATCAACTGCTCCACCTCTGGAGTCGGTAGAGCAGTAGCAGCAGCCGGAATGGGGTCTGATGGTGTCTCTGGCTGAGAAGCTCCCCTAGAGCGGCGATCGTTAGCCAAAGATGAAGCTCCACCCCGTTGTGGACGGGTGGAAACAGAACCCCGAGGTGGAGATGGCGGTGGACTACCCCCAGCAGACGAAGGCTCTGTGGGAGTGGATGGTCGCGGCCTTTTTGATGTGCAGGTAACCTTGCCTAACCCTATGGCGGGAGTCTTCTTCCGCTGCATTCTGCAACACTGATAATAGCAAACAAAAATCGCACAAGGTTGCATAATTGGTTAATATCCCAACATCCCCAAATATGAGAATACACCCCCCCCCCCCACACACACACACACACACTTAAAATGTGCACGTCATCGTGAAATGAAAAACAAGGCATGGCAAAACACACATGGACAAGCAAACGAGAATTCACAACCGAAAGTTCCCTCAATTTGATCCAAAACATTCAACACTAGGTGTGACACATTGCCAAAATCAAATATGCAATACAAAGACCAAATGGAATGTAAGTGCACCTAGGGAAGATTAACATCCACGAACCACCATAGCAACACAATTGGAACAAACGGGCATGGCATAGGAATAAAAAGTCCTCAACAAGGCATAGCAAACACAATGTAAACAAGGAGTGCTCGAAATTTCAGAAGTTCAAAATTAGCGAAGAACTCGGAAATTCAACCGATATTGAAAATCCGAAACTTCAAGCAAAACACAAGCAACATGGCATAAACATCATCCTAAGCAGTCTAGTTCACTACCTACAACACAATGGTCATATAGCATCTACCCAATTAACCCAATTGCAGAGAAATCACAGTTTGACCTAAAAAAAATTGAACACTAACCGAAATTGGGGGAAATCGAAATTGAGTGTCGGAGATCGAAATTAGGCAGCCACTGAGTTGAGGAAGACCAATGAGAACCCAAAAATTGCCCTAAAGGAAGGTGAATTGAAGTTTGTGGTTGGTGGTGGAGATGGGTAATCGTTTTGTTAGAGTGAGAGATGTGGGGGTTGGGGGAAGGGGAAAGGGATGGGAGGAGTGAGGGAGGGTAGGGGAAGGGTGGCGGCGGTGGGTGGGGGAAGTAGGAGGAGGGAGGCGGCGGCGGGAGGAAGGGAGAAGAGCGGGCGGCGGCGACGGGAGAAAAGGAGGGCGAGGGTGGGCGGCGCGGGTAGGGGAGAGGAGGAGGAAGGAGGGAGGGGGAGGAGGAGAAGGAGGGGAGGGAAGGAGGGGAGGAAGGAAGGGGAGGAGGGGAGGGGAAGTTGGGTGGAAATTGGGGAGGAAAGGGATAAGGGAAGGAGGAGGCGGAAGGGAGAAAGGAGGGGAAAATGGGAAAAACCCATGGAGAGAGAAAGGGGCAAGGGGCGGTTCTGAAGCAGGGTGCACGGCGTGCAGGGTGGCACGCCGTTCCCAACTTTGGCTCGCGAGGGTTGCGGGAGGAATTGGCAAGCACGACATGTATGAGTGCACGCCGTTCCCTTATTTTAGGCTCGAGGGTTGAGTTTGGTTACAGGCGGATTCTCAAAGCACGGCGTGCATGTGTGCACGCCGTTCCTTGCTTTGGGGCTCGAGGGTTTTGCTTGGTTGCGGGCTGATTTTCAAAGCACGGCGTGCACGGTGGCACGCCGTTCCTCAACCCTAAGGCCGCAGATTACGAAAATTAGCAACCTGCACGGCGTGCAGGTTGCTTTCTCAGCAACAACTTTTTCAATTTCCAGCAAATTCAGCATTAAAAATCCAACAAGTTCAGCTCTCCTAGAGTGCAATTTTCATCAAGTAAGCACCTAGAACATGATCAATGACTCAAGACTCGACTCAAACACAAGATTCAAACCAAACACACATCAAATGACTCACTACTTATCAACTAAGGTCTTTGTTCACTATTCTATCAATGGATACGCAAGGGGTGCCTCCCAAGAGCGCTTCTTTATCGTCTTTAGCTAGACGCCCTCCAATGAACAATTCAAAGTGGGAAACAATCCACTTCATTGATAACACCTACGGTGTCACCAACTCGGTAGAGTTTCAAACGATGACCGTTCACTTTGAAAGGTTCAGAGGAGGGGGATGCGGTTACCTCAATTGTCCCATAAGGGAAGACTTTCGTCACAGTGAATGGTCCACTCCATCGAGATTGCAGCTTCCCGGGAAACAACTTGAGCCTCGAGTTGAAAAGAAGCACGAGGTCGACTTCCTTGAACTCCTTGACAGTCCGTAAGCGAGAATCGTGGTACTTCTTGGTCCGCTCCTTATATAGCTTAGAACTCTCATAGGCATGATGACGGAGTTCCTCCAACTCGTGTATCTAAAATGTACGATGTTCTGCTGCAGCACTAGCATCCATGTTGAGAAACTTTAAAGCCTAGTAAGCTCGATGCTCAAGTTCGACCGGTAGATGACAAGATTTACCATAGACTAGCCTATAGGGAGTGGTCCCTATAGGTGTCTTGTACGCGGTACGGTAGGCCCAGAGAGCGTCATCGAGCTTACTCTGCCAATCTTTATTCGATTGGTCGATGGACTTTTGAAGAATACGTTTGAGTTCTCGGTTTGTAACCTCGGCTTGCCCACTAGTCTGAGGGAGATAGGCAGTAGACAACCGGTGGGTGACACCAAAACGGTGGCACACCCGGTCGAACTGACCCTGAAAATGGGTGCCCCTATGACTTATGATTGCCCGAGGTGTTCCAAACGGAGAAACCAACTTAACCAAAAATTTCCCTACAGTTCTAGCATCATTAGTGGGAAGAGCCACGGCCTCTGCCCACTTAGAGACATAGTCAACTGCAACGAGGATATACTTGAGGCCATTAAACGGAGGAAATGGCCCCATGAAGTCTATCCCCCAAACATCAAATATTTCACAGACAAGGTTATTTTTTTGAGGCATCTCATCTCGGTTAGAAATGTTCCCAGTTCTTTGACATTGATCACATGCTTTAACATAGTCGAAACTATCCTTATAAACATCAGGCCAATAAAAACCAGAGTCAAATACCTCACGGGCGGTGCGGTCTGCACCGAGGTGTCCTCCGGCGGGCCCAGCATGGCAGTGCTTAAGGATTAAGGGAGTCTCGTCGTATGGTACACATCATCGAATCATCCGATCCGCACCCCTACGGAAAAGGTATGGATCATCCCATAAGTAATTCTTCATATCTGTCAGAATCTTCCTCTTTCCCTGTGGTGTGACGTCCTTTGGGAAGGATCCAGTGGCAAGGTAGTTTGCTATGTCAGCAAACCATGGTCCTTCCGCTACCTGGGCAACGACCATGAAGAATCTCTCATCTGGGAAGCATTCCTGAATGGAGATCCCATCTGGCTTCCGCACCTCTTCTTCCATCAAACGAGAGAGGTGGTCCGCAGCAACGTTCTCAGACCCCTTCTTATGTTTAATCTCCAAATCGAACTCTTGCAACAGTAAAATCCAGCGGAGAAGGCGTGGTTTAGCATCCGGCTTGCTCATCAAATACCGGATAGCCGCATGGTCGGTGAAAACCACGATATGAGAGAGCACTAGGTACGATCGGAACTTGTCGACCGCGAAAACCACAGCTAACAGTTCTTTCTCGGTGGTGGTGTAGTTCTTCTGAGCATCATTCAATGATTTGCTTGCATAGTAGATAGGGTGAAAACGCTTACCCTTTCTATGTCCCAAAACAGCTCCCAAAGCAAAATCGCTGGCGTCGCACATCAGCTAAAACGGGAGTGACCAATCAGGCAAAGTGAGAATCGGTGCACTAGTGAGCTTTTCCTTGAGTAGCTCAAAAGAACGTCTGCACTCATCAGTGATGGTGAATGCAACATCCTTCTCCAGAAGGCGATTCAAGGGGGTTGCTATCTTCGAGAAATCTTTGATAAAGCGGCGATAGAATCCCGCATGGCCTAAGAAACTCCGCACCCCTTTGACAGACGAAGGAAGGGGAAGACCTGCTATCGTCTCTAGCTTCGCTTTATCCACTTCGATCCTTTTTCCGGACACCTTATGCCCAAGTACGATTCCCTCACGTACCACGAAGTGGCATTTCTCCCAACTCAAAGCTAAGTTGGTTTCTTCACATCGTTGTAAAACTCGCTTCAGATTCTGCAAGCAATGGTCAAAAGAATCCCCATTCCGAGAAATCGTCCATATATACTTCCATAATATCTTCCACCAAATCAGCAAATATCGCAAGCATACACCACTGGAAAGTGGAGGGGGTGTTACACAATCCAAACGACATCCTTTTGTATGTAAATGTGTCGAAAGGACAAGTGAACATCGTCTTCTCCTGATCCTCCGGAGCTATTGGGATCTGAAAGTATCCCGACATCCCATCCAGAAAGCAGAAATAGTCATGTCCAGCGAGGCGTTCGAGCATCTGATCCATGAACGGGAGTGGAAAATGATCCTTCCTTGTTGCGTCATTCAGCCTCCTGTAATCAATACTGACTCTCCACCCGGTAACAGTACGGTTGGAGATGAGTTCCTTCTTCTCATTTTCAACTACCGTGAAGCCTCCTTTCTTCGGGACCACGTGGACAGGACTAACCCACTTACTGTCTGAGATGGGGTAGATAATGCCTGCATCCATCAATTTCACCACTTCCTTCTTCACCAGCTCTTGCAACTTCGGATTCTGTCTCCGTTGAGGTTGAACCACCGGGCGGAAATTCTCTTCCATAAGAATTTTATGCGTGCAAAAAGAGGGGCTGATGCCCTTGATATCTGAGATCTGCCACGCAATTGCCTCCTTATGATGTCGGAGAAGATTCACCAATCTCTGTTTTTGAACCGGTGTAAGAGATGAGTTGATGATAACCGGAAGTTTGGAGCCTTCTGCAAGAAATGCATACTCCAAATGAGCTGGAAGCGGTTTCAGTTCGAGCCCGGGCGGCTCCTCATACGATGTTCGCTTGACCGTAGAGACTCCCTTGAGCGGAGTAACTTCTGTTTGATCTTCTGGCTGCTCTATACTCAAACCCTGTTCATCGTGTGATTCCTGCAACCATTGATTACTCAAGGACGAATCCAAGGCATCTAGATCAAACAAACCATTAACTTGAAAAACGGAAGCGATGACATCTACATCCTCAAATTCAACCTCGTCAAAATCTATATCATCTTGGGCATGAAAAAACTGCATACTCTTGGTCAAATTAAAAGTGGCTTGTTCCTTGTCAACACGCAAGGTAAGAGTCCCCTCAAATACATCTATAATCGCTTTAGATGTATTAAGGAAAGGTCTACCTAAAATAAGAGATAAGTTGGTATCTCCGGTATCGACCACCACAAAATCAACCAAGAACACAAAATTTCCAATCCGAACATAGACATCTTCTACCACTCCCCTAGGATATTTCAATGATTTGTCGACTTAACTGAATTCTCATCCTAGTCGGTTTCAGTTTATTTAGGTCTAGTGCTCTATACACAGAATATGGCATCACATTAATGCTAGCACCTAAATCAGCTAAACCTTTCTCAATGTCTAGTTCACCAATTCTACAAAGGGATATGGAAACTACCCGGATCCTTGAGTTTGGTCGGAATGAATGTGGAGACTATGGCCGAACATTGCTCGTTGAGGGTGACATTTGCCGCTTCCGTGAGTTTCCTCTTGTTGGTGAAGATCTCCTTCAAAAATCTCGCATACATGGGCATCTTAGCAATGGCCTCAGTGAAGGGAAGGGTGAGGCGTACTCCCCTTAGCATCTCAACAAATTGGGCAAAACTCTTTGCTCGAGAATCCTCATCAAGCCTGTTAGGATATGGGGCTCTTGGCTTATAAGGCGCCAAAATTGGTTTTGAGCTAGAGCTAACTCCATGGGTCTTTGCTACCCTTTTTCCCACAGGATGCGAGAGCATTTCTTCCTCAGCACCATTTGCTCCATCTTCACCAACATTTGGTCACTCATCCCCAATGACTTCTTCATCTTCATCAACCAACTTTGGGGGAACCGTTACGGGAGGCTTCACTATCGTGGGAATAGGATTTACTTGTTTCCCACTCCTAGTAGTGATGGTCTTCAATTCAGCATAATCACCCTTGGGATTCTCCTCAGTATTTCCAGGTAAAGTACCTGGTTGTCAAATGGAAAGGAGGCGTTCCATTTGAGCTTCCAACTTGTTGATTGAAGATTGTTGATTCTGAAAGAATGTTTGTTGGTTCTGAAGGAGTCGAAGCAACATGGCATTGTTGTCTGTTGGCGGTGCCGCTGAGGAAGAGGATCCAACTTGAGGTGCAGATGGTGGTGAAAATCCGGGAGGAGACGCTTGCTGCTTGAAACCTTGTTGTTGTCCCTGTGGTGGGTACCCCCTTTGATTATTCTGACGGTAGCCCTGATTTCCTTGAAACCCTTGGTTGTACCCGGAATTTGATTGTCGTGGAGGTCTTTGTCCTGGAGGAGCTGTTTGAGGGGGGTTAGAAACTTGCCCTTGAGGTCCCGGACCCTGTTGGTAATTCCGGTAGCCTTCATTGTTCCTTGGATAGTTGTAATATCCACCTTGGTTGGATCGGAAGTTATTTTGATAACCTCCTTGGTTATACCCAACCTGTTGTTGACCACCTTGAACATAATCTACCTCGCTCAAAGTTTTCCATCTCTTCTTCAGGAGCAGCTTCTTCTGCAAAGAGTTGACATGTCGACACATCATGTCCTTCATGTCCACATCCCTTGCAATAATACACCATCACCGCCTTCCGAGGTTGAGGTTTGGGAGGCGGTGCTACCTCTTTGATAGGTGCCTTGGACAAGGCCATGTTGTTCATCTGATGCACCAATGCATCAACTTTGGAATGGAGGAGATGCAAAGATTGGTCAGAGTTATCCTCGAGGGCTTGCTTGGCCGTGCTTGAGGAGGGTGGAGCAACTGGTGCCTGTAAGTTCCTCGGTGCCTGTTGGCGCGCCCAACTCTTGGTGTTAACAGCCATTTCCCCGAATAGCTGCAAACACCTGGTCGGAGTGAGCAACTTTAGATCACCATCTGCAGCTTGGTTGATCATCCTTGTGTTCTCATAACCGAGAGCACGCGCGAAAATGTCTGCTAAAGTCCACTCCTCCATGTTGTGATAAGGGCAGGAGTACAACAATGCTTGGAAACGATCCCAAGTCTCGTGATAAAGCTCCCCATACCTCTGCTGGAAATTACTGATTTGCCCCCTGATTGCATCTGTCTTGTAGGGCGGAAAGAACTCCTCCAAGAATGCTCTAGCCAATGCATCGCACGTCCTAAATGAGTTGATTGGTTGGTTGTCCAACCAAGCCTTAGCCTTCCCTTGGAGCGAGAAGGAGAACAACCTCATGGGAACCACATCTGCGTGGACCCCGTTGAACTTCATTAGCTCAACGATTTCGGTGAAGTTCCTCAGATGTTGACTCGGGCACTCGTGATCGTTGCCCGAATAAGGTCGCTGCTGCATCATCTGGACATATGGTGTCTTCACCTCAAAATTCCGATTGTCAACCGGAGGAGGAACTATGCTCGAGCCGGTGCCTGCAAGTGTAGGCTTAGCATAGTCCCCGAGTGTGCGTGTTGCATCTCCAATTATGATGGGTTCCTCAAAATCCGCTTCTTCGCTTGAAGAGTTGTAGTTAGAAGAAACCGTTGGTGATGAGGATGCCGATGAGGGTGGTGAATGGGGTGGTGAAGGTACTGGTAGTACAATCTCTAAGTTGCGAATGGGTTGTTGTAGAGGAGAAAACAAAAGCCGAGGTGGTGTGAGAGTGCCTTGCAGATTCCGAAACTGCACCTAATCTCACGGATCCGGCTAGACTGTCTCATAAACTGCACCTAAACTCCTGCACATCCAAAAACAACACACCAAAGTGAAACCCAAACAAACAACAAAAAGATAGGAAAACAAAACTAAACTGGAGTCGAATGCCTAAATCGGCGCCGACTAAGTCCTTTCGAAGGAACGAGGGAAGGTCCCGGGCAACGGCGCCAAAAACTTGATCGCCCGAATAACAGTGAAGTTATTCCGACAACACAAGTGTCGTTTGTGTCCGAAGGTCCCTCTCGCTATGCTTCTACTCGAATTTGTCAACACGGTTTAGGCTAAAAGATTTGATTTTTAATACTAATTATTCTAATGACTAAATTAAACTAAAAGACTTTAAGTTGAATCAAAGGAGAAACTGAGTTCTTGGAAGAGACGAGTCACTAAGCTCGACCGCTAGAATGCTTTCAAAACAAACGAATGTGGACCCGAATGGAATGAGAAGAATCCTCCTAACACTCGTATGAATCCGCGGCACGATTATGCACGCGGATTTCCACTACTAGCTTCCCAACTAAGGTAGAAATCCCCTTAATCGGGCTAACTAGTAATGAACTCCAAGGAGTTCTACAAAGTGAAAGGGTGCTTTACCGGAATCAAAAGAACCCACGAGTAATTAGAAATAGCGTTAAGTTGGTCCATCAACGCCTAAGCTACTGATAACTACACCCAACTTGGTCCATTGGGTGCAAACCAGAACGCCCGCCAATTACAACATGGCTTTCACTTAAAATCGGGAAAAACACAAAAGGTAGAATTAGGTTATCGGTTTACCCTACCAATAACCTAATTCTATCCTCGATTGCCAACCTAATGAATTCCTAAGCCTATCACAAGCAAAGGATTTCAAACATTTGACCTAATTCTAGCCATAACAAGAATTAGGTTGAACACCCAAACAATCAAGACAATCTTTCATTCCAAATCAAACATCCACAAATGTTGTTCTTAAACATCCAAGACAGGTTTCATAGTTTAATTCCTACATCTCATCCAAGAATCCCAAAGGATTTAGCTACTCAACATTCTAGAGGAAACCAATTGAAAAGAAAACCTAACCATCTTCTTACAAAGAAATAACGGCTTGTTCTTCTTCCAATCAATGCTCTTGATCTTCTATCTTCAATCCTAGCTTCAATCCTTCAATAGGAGCTCCTTTGGATCTTCAATTTGGCTTCTAATGGAGTTTTTGTGCTGGTTTTTGCAAGAAAAGCTCGGGAAAAATCATGGAAAATCGAGTTGGGGAAGAATGGTTTCTCTTTCCTCCAACTTCCCTTTTTATAGTAGCAGCTGGATTTGGGAAGGTGCACGCCGTGTACCTTCCAAAGGTGTCTGTTCTGCGTACCAAAAGCAGGGGAACGGCGTGCAGTGATGCACGCCGTGCATCTTCAATTGTCCTTCATTCTGCGACTCAAAAAGGGAGGAACGGCGTGCAGTTGTGCACGCCATGCAGCTCCACTTTTTCTCCATCCTTCGACGCTCAAAGGGTTGAACGGCGTGCATTGGTGCACGCCGTGCGGATGTTTCAACGCCGTGCTCTTGAGTAATTTGATGGACTGCACGGCGTGCAGTCCCTCTGCTGCGCCAAATCCAATCTCGACCTTCTTTCTCGAACTCCAAATGCTCTACACACCACGCCCTTGGCTTCATGGTCAGATCACCTATCTCCATAATACATGTAGGTAACAAATACTACAAAGAAAACATCAAATGGACTGAAACGGTCCAAATGAACGGATCTATACACAATACGCCAAAACATGAAATTGTATAGAAATGAAGTGCGAACATGCTAATAACCACTCAAATGCGTGTAAAAAAGAGTAGATAACTGCTATAAATTCTAGCCCTATCAGATAATTACATAATACTTGTACAAATTATCTCCCCAGACCCCATTACATGATACTTGTAACGTAAGTACCAATAACTGGCCATCATCATCTCCATTCTCTTATTTTTATATTAAACAGAGAACTCCTCTAATTCAATTCGAAATAAACTCATATAATAAGTTGGTTTGCTTAGATGCGCATAGACATATCAAATTTGGAATAGTTAAAAGTTAATTGAGTTTAAAATCTTTTTCCAGCAAGTTTTGCCAGACAATTCTTTTTAATATTCTACTCTTTAGAGTTACGAGTTTTTTTTCTTATAACTAAATTCACTCGTACTACATTTCCACGACAACTTATTTTTCGTAATTAGTTATTTTATGTAACTAGTTACTCTCTCATAACTAGTTTTTAATAATATAATCAATAACATCAGTATGTGCATACAATCCAGACTAGGACATGAATTGTAAAGACAGTAGAATGTCATCAAGGGTCCATCGAGTCAACATGGTAAGGTCAAGTGAACATGCTCATCTCTCCACCCAAGATTCATTATACCAACATCAATCTACACATATTATACTAAACAATGGTGGTGCACTTAACGACTTCATTCCTTTGTTTTTAATATGTGGATTATTTAGCAGCCAAAGTCTATAGTAGTTAGTACGTAACATATACACATCAATCTAAGTATAATCATAATTTATCAACCAACTATAATCATAATCGACTATAAAGATAAGAGTGTTTGATAGTCTACGACTAGGGTACTACTTGTTAGGATTGTGGATTCATTGACAAATAAGGTATAGAGATAGATAAACCTCATCAACAATCATAATAAGTTGAATGAGATCTAATGAAATAACATGTTCATTTCACTATATAAGAATTAAGAATTAGTGTCATTGGACCTACCAAATCTATGCATATAATATCTTATTGCTAATTGTGTAGTTTTCCGAATTTCTTAATTCTCTAGGTGTGCTATCACTCAGTGTTCCACTTATCCGGAACTGATAAGGGGGCGAATCCACAAGGCCAATCAGTGTGCCCGTGTTTAAATCAAACCTCTTTTATGGGTGTGAAGTTCTCAAAACTTAATCTCAATCATTAATTGTAACAATCCGGTCGGTTTAAAAATCCCTCATCGATTGATTTTTTGTGATTTATATATTACAACAAAGATTTTGTTTGACTTGAGGATAATGGTATTTTTTTAATTAGTCAAACACTTTGAGAATTCAGGATTCCTTCTTTGTTGAGACGAAAAGCAGCGCCGCAGCTGGGGTTCCTTCTCGAGGCCGCCTCTTCCCCTTCCAAAAAGAAAATCGGCTACCCCCTTCCCTTCTCTGAATCAACGATAACGGATCCCATTGTTATGAAGGAGACGGATATGCAGAGGCAATTGGATGCACTCCAACTTCTAGTTGCAGAAAAAACTCTGGTGTAGTTCGATCCCCCAACGGAGCCAATTCGTGCGGTAGACTACAACCTATGACTGCTAGCTCTATCTTAACGAAATGCCCTGACAATCTTAACGTGGTTAAGAACAGAACGATGAGCGTTTGGAAGCCAGGCATGGGGATGACGACAGAAGACCTAGGAAATCAGTTAATCCTTTTCCGATTTTATCATTCCATCGATCTTCGATGGGTGATGGAATAAGGCCCTTGGTTGTCTAACCGACAACTACAAGTCCTACACGAGTTGCATGACGGAGAAGACCCAGCTACAATCCCGATGCACATTTCTTACTACTGGGTCCAAATTCATGACCTACCGAACAATTTCTTCACAGAAACTGTAGGTTGTGGCTTAGGTAAATTTCTAGGCAAGTTTGTGCAATATGATGAGAAGAACATATATTACTCTAGCGCGTCATAGATGATTTGCCACCTTGCAAAACGGTGTCTACTTTGTCAATTCAGGTATGAAATATTATGCACCTTCTGTTTTATCTGTGGTCGGATGGGACATATCGAACGTCTGTGCAACATCTGATTTCTGAATCTAGGGGTAGAACCAGAACGCCTCTAGAGTGATGCTATTTATGCTCCTGTTAAGGGGAGTCTCAATGCCATAGAGGCAACATGGATCATGGAGGCTGCAGAGAACTCATCGCCGAACTCGGCTGCAAAGATGAGGACCACCTTGACCACGCCCCACTGTCTCATCGAATTTGCAGGTCTTCAAACACTACCGTTACATTACAGTTAGAATATAGCCGTTGGAGGCATTCTAGATCGCGAGACGTGTTGTATTCTGCCTCTGGTGGATCTATAAATATCCCCTCCATCCTCCTTCATTCCACAACAATTCACTATTTTTACTTCCTTCCTTTCATCATTTTCGGTACCGACAACGGGTCCTCGTTCCATAACCAACTAGTAGGTAAATCAGTAATTTTATTTTTTAATTTGTAATTGTTTTAGTTTTGTTGCATAATAATATTTTGTTTCGTTGTGGGATAAATTACTTGTATGGACCAACCCGTCCGTCGACCCCGAGCCGATCGATGAGAGCTACTTCAGGGCGACCGCAACCGACATCGCGCAAGTGATATATTCGATAATGAGGTTGGTACCATTACCATAATTGCCTAGTTAGAAATATTAATAATTGCCTATTATGTTAGAGAATATTAATAAATGCATTGTGTTAGAGAATATTAATAATTGTCTTGTATTATGTTAGAGAATATTAATAATTGCCTAGTGTTTTAGATTCTTTACTTATTAGTACTTACTCAGTGACTATTTTATAATATAGAATAGGAACCTAGCATTACCGAACAATGTTCTAGGACGTCTCACATTCCCCCCATACAATAGTAACTTCCAACCTTCTTGGAGGCTGCCAAACTTCTACAGATTTTTGGCATCGCAACCCTTGCACTGGATCCACATCTTATCACGACGTTTGTGAAGATGTAGAGGCTGGAGACGAACACTTTCCACATGTACCATGTGGAGTGCATGTTATCTTTGGAGGATATGACGATGCTGACATATCTGCCAGTGGATGGCGATGCGGTCTACGCGTCTATCGATCGTTCTGTGCGGCAGATGTTAGAATTGTTGAGGAGGTTTTGGGTGCAACACCATTGGTGAAGGATTTCCTACATGAAGAACGACTGAGGATCGTGTGCTTGATGTCCACATTCAAGAAGCCATAGACTATTCCAACCGATGATGGGCGTATACTAGGATAGTATGTACGAGCGTAGTGATGACGTCTATTGGGGCGTTCCTTCTCACGAATAGGTCATCTATGTATGTGCAACTTTTGTATATGCTAGTGTTGAGAGAGGAGAGGATGTTTGATGATGTGCAGAGTTCACACCGCCACCAAATACCCACTAGATTGCTCTAATGAAATTGTTTATTCCCCTAGGGTCTTACTAGCGTTATTACTGAACTTATATTTATTAACCAGACCAAGTAACAATGCAGTTTGGGTTTTTTGAATGTTGTAGTTTCGAATTATCAACTCAGTACTAAATTAAAAGACTGAAAAGGCAAGTAATCGAGTTTTAAATATGGGATGGAAGGTTGCTTGCACTCGAATCCACAATAACTAGCAATGTATGAATGAATGAATGATATGCAATCTCAGTTAAACATGTTATAATGGCTTGGAAATTTACTAAGATAACCTCAGAAAGTTGACGAGCGAGTTTTAGACCTCCTTTCAAATACCTACTAGATTACTCTAATGAAATTGTATTTCCCAAGGGTCTTTCTAGTCTTATTACTCAATTTAAATATGCTGACTAGGCCAAAAAACATTGACTGGTTGGTTTTTTATGTTGTAGTATCCAATTATAAACTAAGAACTGAAATGACAGAAATCTAATTGCAAGTAATCAAGTATCAAATAATGGATGGAAGGTTGTTCAGACTAGATCCACAATATATCTATCAATGCATGAATAAATGATATGCAATCTCAGTAAAATAGGTTATAATGGCTTGGCCATTTCCTCTGATAACCTTAAACCACTCCCACATATCTAAAGATATATTCTATATGACCTAAGACTCCTCACTCGATCTAATCTTAACCCAAGTAAAATACACTAAAGGTGTTCGATGAAATGCCACAACGATAAATGATGTAAAAAGTCTATACGAACTGCTCCTCTCTCGAGCTAATGGGGAATCTAGAGTTCTTCCTAAGAGTCTGATCAAATACCGTTCCTCTTGGACCCAATAATTGATAACAAAGATTTAATCAAGATGATCAAACGAAATTAAATCTGAAATTAGGTTTTAGCAAGAACACATCATAATCCTGAATAATCAATGAGTTAAAACCCATCATCCATACAAAGTCTGGTCTAAAGCGTCATCTAATCCAAACAACACGAAGAGTTTAGCTTCTCATGGTTTGGGAAACAAGAAAGCAAGAAGAAACAAAAATAACCCGGGAAAAATACATCTTTCATCGAGAAATCTTTTTCTTATCATCGATCTTCGATCCGTCTCCAAACGTTGATGAACTCTTGCTCCAATCACTCTTTGGAACTCTTTCTCTCTCTAAAAGTTTGAAAATATGTATGTAAGAATGTGTCTATTAAAGGGTAATTCGTCTGATGGGGTCTCGGTGGTATTTATAGGCTTTTGGGCCAAGTTGGAGAAGGATTAAGCTAAAAGATCTTACCAGGACAAAGGATATGGTGTGTCCTAAGCATATTCCTAAAGGACATTTTTGTGTCCTTTCTTCTGCTCTTCTTGGCCGTGGGCATCAATAGGAAGAATATGGAAGAACATGCCGTGTTCTTTAAGTTTACAGAATTTGATCATGGCGTCAACATAAACGTTGTAGAAAATCTAATTATATTTCCAATGCCACTAACCTTGCATCAATCGGACTTCCGAGTGATGCGTTATATCCAAAATACTAAACTGTGATGTTTTCTTCCCATGTCGAATGTATTGAGTTGTTCCAGCCTCCCCGTCATGCCTTGATTTATCCTGAGACATCATATGACACCTGAAATGTACCAAACACATACAACGCAGCGTAACAAGGCCCAAGGGCCCAAAATGAACCGAATATGCACCAAACGTCATGAATTCAAACATGTTAAGGCATCCAAACGTCCAAACATGTCAATTAAAGAGGAAACAAATGTGCTAATAATCGAGCACATCAAATCTCCCCACACTTCAAAATTTTCTTTTCCATAAGAAAATTTACTAATCGCACTCTACAAAGAACTCAAAACGTGGTGATAGGAAAAACATAGCCTAGGACCTCAACTCTACCGTGGTGCCATTGAATGTATTTCAATTAGCAAACCACACAAATAGGCATGCAACACCAAATCCTTTAGACGAGTAGAAGATAAACTCATGCATATGATCAAATGACTCAACACCTAGCCACCAGACTATATCGGTATCCCCCCCCCAAACACATATACCATTGAATTGTCATCGGAAGAAATAGACTGGCGACTCGTCTTGGCCAAGATTACTCTTCTATCCGGAGGGAGGAGGTGCTTCAATTTTTTATGATCATAACACTCAAGTAATGTTAGAACCTCCCTCTTATTTTGAGTTTCTTACTTGACTATCTAGTACTATATACCACTAGAAAGGTTTGGAAGACGACGAACCATAAGGGTCGCCCTGCGTGTATAGGTTGTAAACGAACCTCGATGATAGTTGTTATCTTTGGACTCATTGGCCTCTTTTAGAAACCTCATTCAGACTCCTGCCTGTTTTATGTTCATAACAACCTAGGAAAATTCGTTGGGATGGATATAATATATATTCTACTGCAACATATAACAAAACAGTAGAAGGTGACAATCCATATGTATCATATATAGGAGTCTCTAGTATACTAACTTCAGGTAAAAGCATAGGCGGTTCAAAATTGCGATCCTAACATCCAATACATCTACAAATAAAGCAAGATTACTAAACATGCATCCACTAACATCCACAAATTAAGTTCAAGTGGGACTTTCAAAAAGTAAAATCATGTTGAAATTTAAGCACAAACAAGGACAATAGATAGTGAATCACAAACCCGACAAGTAACAAAATTCTCCGCACACTTAAATAAGACATTGTCCTCAATGGACCACAAAACCATATTAAAGGAGGAACAAGAGAGATGGCAACTAACTTGAAGGGTGACAAAAGGAGCAGATCCAAAGTGTGGACGAGTACCAAGGCTCCATTCTTACGTCATATGAGATCGAGACAACATCTGGATATGATAATAGTTCTACAGCCACAAAGAAATAAAAGAAACAAAAGAGGAGAAGCTAATGCCAATCCGTTACATAAGTCCACATAAAATGAAAATAAAACACAAAACTCACAAACGTTCAACCACATGACACTAAAAGAAAGGAAACTAAGACTCCATTCATGGGTTGCTTCCCATGAAGCGCTTTTCTTTTACGTCTTTGAGCTAGACGATACCTGGATTAGGTGGAAGCGTCCAACTGAGGAATCATTATTCTTGAAGTATATCTTTGGTATGCCGCCTTAGAGAAGGAACTCCTTGCAGCCAGTATGAACAAGCTTTAAGACCACGTCAGATCTGAGAGCTATAATCTAAAATTTTCCGAACCACTCTTCTTTGTCTACTTCTTTGTTGGAAAGTTAATCATTGAAAGTCCCAAAGTTGTTCTTCGGTTGCTCTTCTTTCTTCTTCTTGGTCCCCTATTTTGGGACACTCGTCTTCACTTACATGAGTTCAACAACTATTGCTGCCTTCACTTTACGAGCAATGTATGTTGAAGTAGGATCAATAATAAGAGTATAAATAGAAGCATAATTAAGATCATTTATAAGGGGCCTATCTAGTGAGGACTTATTAGAGGTAGGACTGGACATTTCAAATGTGATCTGATCCTCCTTACTCCTTAAAGTTAATCACTTGTTCCCACATCAAAGGTTACACCTGGAGTTAATAAGAATGACGATCAAGGAGGACAGGAGCAGGCCGCCCAATAACCTGTGCTGGTCGGCCCACCAGCATAGGGCCTCAACTTGAAGGGGGCCTCAAAATTTTGGTTATGAAGTATCAAATAAAATTATTTTATAATTAACGGTATAACTGAAAAAAGGCACAAAGAGTTTGTTGGTGTAATGGAAATGTGGTGGAAACTACTATATGAGGATGCTGGTTCAATTCTCACAGATTTCGTTTTTATCATTTTTCTTTCATTTTCTATAATAAGAGCACAAGATCAAGAGGGCTTGGGCCCAGTTCTTTTATATTTACTTAGTATTGCTTTCTTTATAGACTAAAAGTTTTTATTCAATTTTTTTACAACTAACCTTTATTTAAAATTTTATTTCATATATAATAAGTAAATTAATATATCTATAATAGATTGTTTATAAAATGTTTTTTATTAATATTAATAAGGCCACATTCAAATTTCAGCATAGGGCCTTCGAATTTCATCAGACGGCCTTGGACAGGAGAATGTGCACTCTCCTCCATGTCTATCATGACAAAATCAACCTCAAAGCTACACTTGCGTACTCCAATGATTAAATTTTCTACAATACCCCTAGGATAACGAACAGTTTGGTTAGCTAATTTAATATACATCTTAGTAGGACGCGAATAAAAAAGTCAAAATGCTCAAATATCAAATAAGGCATGACACTAATACTAGCACACAAATAAACTAAAACCCCATCAATGCAATGATTACCGATAAACCAATACAAAGTGAAACTCCCTAGGTCAAAGTGCTTTTGCACCACTTTGGTCTGAGGATCTGCTATGCTTGTTGGGTTGAGGGAGTCTGCATCTTTCTTTTCTTTATGCTTAGCCTTCAACTTTAGTGGAGCACTGTGTTAAGGTAGAGAGACGATTGTCTCATTGGGTGCTTGATCTTCTACTTCCTCATTCAAAATCACGACTCTGAGTTCCTCAACTACTGTAGTAGATGCTGCATCTTCTAACTTTCTCTTGTTGGAAAGAATCTCCTTCGTAAATTTTTCGTAATTATGCATCTTGAGCAAAACCTCTAATAGTTGTTGAGCATATCAAGGAACTTCTCAAAATCATCCTTTGTCAACGGCTTCTTGTTCTATGCAATAAGGTATGGTATCCTAGGCTTGTAAGGTGAGATTGCGGTCACTTGTTTGGGAGTTAAAGGTGCAATTTTTTCGTGTATCTCATCTAACACTGGTTTCATAGGACTCTCAGGAAGTTCCTTGCCGCTCCTCGGAGTCACTGCTCTCGTAAACTCCCGGTGTTTTGGATTTGGAATAGTAGCACTTGGCATCCCATTTGGCTTCCCATTGATGATTTTTCTAAATTCCCCAAGTTTGTTTTCCAAGTTCCCGATTCCTGCATTCGTTTTATGCTGTTATGTGGCATTAGCAACTATGACTTTTTCCAAAAGGGCCTCCACTGATGATTGTTGTTGTTGAGAAGGATTTCCTGAGGGACCCTGATTAGATGAATAGGTAATTTGACCCTTTTCACCATAGCTCTCATTGGTGGAACTGGTTTCGCTATTGATTCTATTAGTTATTTCCTACGTAACTTGGTTGCCCCAGTCGTTACTGTTGATAATTATCCAGATTGTTGTAGGTGTTTTGGCCTTACTGTTGATAATTATTCTGATTCTTGTAGGTGTTGTGCTCATGTTGTTGATGATTACCGTGATTCTTTTAGGTGTTCTGCCCTTACTGTTGATAATTACCCTTGTTGTTATTATCATTTTGACCTTGATATTGATAATGATTTTGGTTATGCCCACCTACATAATCAACCTATTCTTGATTCACTCCTAGCTCACAATCGGCCATACACTGTGAGATATCATGATCAGTTCCTCCACACCCTTTACATGCATACACATAAGTTGTAGGTGCATTTGCCGGTTTTTTGGAGCGCTGGGTGCTTTGCTGAGCTAGCTCGAAACCATCCATCTTCTTGGTGAGTATCTACATTTGATCAAGCAATTACGCTTGTTGAAACTCAATGGTGGATGAGTCTGCTAAACCTGCAACCGATTTGGATCTCACTAGTTGAACTTGATTTCTATACACATTTAGCTCAATGTTAACTGGATTGGTGCGAACAAGGGTCCTCATCTTCTGAGCATAGGCCCTATAAGCTTCAAGGGCCTGAGTTGGTGTCAGGTCTGAATGATTCCTCGATATAGACATACTGAGATCATTTTACTTGCTATAGTCCAAACCTCTGATGAAAGTCTTGAACTTGGTATGACAATAAAGTCAGGGTGTGGGAAGTAATGAATCAGACTATAGAACCTATGCCAAGCATCATAAAAAGTATCATTAAAAAGACTCTTAAACCGAGTGATTCTAGCCTCTAGTGCTTTTGTTCTATACAGTGAGAAGAATTCCTCTAGAAACTTTATAGCCAAACCATCCCATGCAGTAAAGTGTCCTTATGGATGCTCATATAGCCACTATAATGCATCCCCTTTGAGAGAAAATGCGAAGATGCTAAGTTTTTAAGATTTCTTCTTGTGAATCTAATTTCAATGTTTTCCTTTGTTGATTTCGACTTGTTCTTCATGATTATGTGTAGCTATACTCCTCATTGATTAGATTATATGAACACTAGGTGATTCTTGATGAACAATTGATACTTTGATTATTTCGATTTATGAAAGTTTGATGTATTTCAGTTTATGATTGATTCTTTTTGGGTTCTTATTCTTGCTTGGCTATCTTGAATAGGATCTTGTTAGATTTTTTATTGTCTCGAAACAGCTTGCTTATCTTAGAACTCCAAAAGTAATTAACTAGTTGTTAACCTTAATCAGGGAGTGAATAAACTAGTTCATCATGAGTGCAATTCTTGTTTGAATTATCGCCTTACATGTTTCAAATCTTTGACTCGAGAGAGGGATTGAGATACTAGGATCGTAGTAGGTTAGTAGACCCGAAAGGGGGTGACCTAAGTAGAGAAGGATTGTGACGGTGAATGTTTACAACTTCTTTTGCATAAATGGAGTTAATTGATTATCACTTGTTTATCTTGATAGCCTAGGAGGATTTCAAATCTAAGCAGTTTTATCCATTAGTGTTTCTCCACCATTATTCGTGTAGTCTTGTAACCTTTATTTTCTCTGTCATTCCCAGATTTGGTTTAATTGATAGTAATAGAAATTTTGGAACCTACACCACATAACTTGGTTAAGCGGATTAGCACTTTTCACAACTTTGAGTATAATACAATCAAAGGACCCTAGGGAAATTCGACTCTAGTTAATTTATTAACTAGGTTTATTTTGAGATGCGTAAAACCCGTTTATAAAATTGGCGCCATTATCGGGAAGTTGTTTTTGTGTTTGAAAGAAGTGTGTTTAGTGTTAATGTATTATCATGGGGCGAACGTTGATATGAATCAACACTTTAATATTGATTGTGAAAGGATTGATAGTCTTCGTTGTAGCTTTGGTAGTAGTAAGTTGCTGATGAGTCTTGAAAATAAGGTGATGTAGATTGGTGATGATTCCAATATGAATCAGATTCTTGCTCAAAGTTGTTCCATTGTTGTTGCTCTCCTCCATGATTAGGTTGGTAGTAGCTTCGTGAACCTTGGTTCTCATAATCTTGGTTGGGTAAAGAACCCCAACCTTCATTGTAGTTACCTTCAACATAGGAACCTTGGCACTATCCATTCCAATTGTAATCCCGCATAATGGAACTCAAAAGAAACAAGCCCGTTAAACTATGTGGGAGAAATAGATGAAAAGAAAAGTGAAGGAATAACAGAAAATCTACGTCTTTCATAGAATTAGAAAAAAATCCCCGACAACGGCGCCAATTTGATGTGCGGATTATATACCGTCACCAAATACCCACTATATTGCTCTAATGGAGTCGTTTATTTCTATAGAGTCTTTCTAACGCTATTACTCAACTAAGATTTATTAACTAGACCAAGTAATAATGAAGTTTAGGTAGTTTGAATGTTGTAGTTTCAAATTATCAACTACGTACTGAATTGAACGAAAGAAAATATAAGTCATCCAGTTTCAAATATGGCATGGAAGTTTGCTTAGACTCGAATCCATAATAGCTAGCAATGTATGAATGAATTATATGCAACCTCTGTTAAACAGGTTATAATGGCTTGGGGATTTCCTAAGTTAACCTTAGACCGTTCCCACGACTCTAAAGATCTATTCTACTTGACTGAAGACTCCTCTCTCGAGCTAATCTTCACCTAAGCAGAATCCACTAAAGGTTTTCGATGAAATGCCACAAGTAGAATGTTGCAAAAAGTCTAGACGACCCGTTTCTCTCTCGAGCTAACAGAGAATCTAGAGATCTTCCTAAGTGTTCTATCAATTACCATTCCTCTTGGACTTATTAATCGATTAAAAAGATTCAATCAAGATGGTCAAATGAAATTGAATCTGAAATTTATGTTTAGCAAGAACACACGATAATCCAGAATAACATCAATAGCATTATCACGGGTTTCGAAAAGCTAGGCTAAAGTTTCATCTAATCCAAACAACACCAAGAGTTTGGCTACTCATGGTTATGGAAACAAGAAAGCAAGAAGAAAGGAAAATAACCTGAGAAGAAGATATCTTGCATAGATGAATCTTTGTCTTATTGTCGATCTTCTATCTATCTCCAATCATGGATGAACTCTTGCTTTGATCAATCTCTGGAACTCTTTCTATCTCTAACAACTCAAAAATTTATCTGCAATCATGTATCTTTCAAGTATATATCATTCAACGGGGGTCTCAAGGGATTATATATGATGTCTTCCATGTTGGAGAAAGATTCTAGGCCCAAAAATCTCATCAAAACATAACACATGTCGTGTGTTATCAATGCGCGACGTGTATTGCAACACAAGGTCGTGTAATATACATATAGTGGCTGCTGGTAACTAACACATGGTCCTGTGTTGTTAATACAAGGATTTTGGACATGTTTTAAACATGAAATTTATAGAAAATCAAATTATCGTTTCAATGATCATAACCTTGCATCAATGAAACTTTCGAGCGATGCGTTATGCCCGAAATATTAAATTGTGATGTTTTCTTCGCAAGTCGAGTGTACTGAGTTGTTCCTGCCTCCCTGTCATGACTTGAGTCATCCCAATATGTCATATGACACCTGAAATGTACCAAAAACATACAAAACAATGTATCACGGCCTAAGGGGTCAAGGGAACCAAATATGCACCAAACGTCATGCATTCGAACATGTGAAGGCATTTAAACGTCCAGAAATGTCAATTAAAGAGGGAACAAATGTGCTTATAATCAAGCACATCATTCGCTTGGGGGGGGGGGGTGTTGTCTTTGTTGTACCAAGAACTCGGTTGTTCATCGTTCAGGTTGGAGTCTTCTACTACAAAGGGCGCGGGTGACATAGGTGGTTGGAGTGTGCTGCTAAATGCTTGGGTATTTCAGATGTTCTCATCCATAGTGCGGTGAGTCCATGATGACATGCTTAGAGGACCAGATGTTTTGGGCCTTGTGGGCCTCACCAGCCTATATCGATGGATGAACTAGATGCACGATAGGAGTCCACATCTCTTGCTCCCAAGTATAGATAGTTGGTCGATGAAGGCACACCATTCAATGCGTCATATTATTTCTTGTTAGTAGTCCTGTTTTAGGATGGTTGGGTAATTTTTCATTTTGTCTTTCAGTGGGTCCCCCACTACCACCGTGAGGATTCGCGATGTCCGCCGACGCACACAAGGTCTTTGTGTGATTGATTTCTATCTCACCGCATTCTCAAATAATTTAGGATGGCCCAGCCATCCCCACTCGTGAGATGTTAGAGGGAGAAGAAGTCCTCCAAAAACTCTGTAGCTAAGCCATCCCAAGTTGTGAAGTGTCCTGTTGGATGCTCATACAACGACTCTTGTGCTTCCCCTTTAAGAGAAAATGGGAATAGACTGGGCTTGAGATTGTCGATGTGTACTCCTCTTTCTTTATTTATCTCAGCTAGACACACGAAATCCCTGAGCAGACCATTGGGGTCTTCATCCGGTCCTCCAGTGAATGCCCTTGATTGAATGAGATTAATTAGGGGTACTGGAGTCTGATATGCTTGATCTCCCCTGATTGGAAATTGAATGCTCGAGGCAGCTCCTCTAAGAGTAGGTCGACCATTGTCTCGTAATGGCTTTCCGTGAGGAATGAGCTGAAAGTGTGCATCATGTTGGTTGACATGATACCCATCTCTACCATCCTCGTGATTGTGGTTGTTGTCGTGATTGTTGTTGTGGTCTTCATTGTTGTTGTTGTTGTTCCCATCTTTGTTATTGCTTAACATCTCCATCTCTACTTCCTATTCTCCCTTCTCTTCACTTGCAACAACTGGGGGTTGGTCAAAAGGAAGCTCTAACACTAGCTTCTTGCAAGACTTAGACTAAGGTGAGCGTATGAAGTTGTCCCTTTTTAGATAGACGTGTGCTCTTTCAGAGAGAGGTTAATTCCACAATTTTGCCTGCACAACAAGGAAAAAAAGTGGAATATGAAAATGTGGGAGGAGAAGTTATGGTATGATGAAGGAAGGAATAGCTAACAATCAAAAATTTCCTATAATTAGAAAAGGTCCCTGGTAACGGGGCCAATTTGATGCTCGAATTTTCACCCGCTTTCAAATACCCAATAGATTACTCTAATGGAATTGTATTTCCCTACGGTCTTTCTACTTCTATTACTCAAATTGAATTACTAACTAGACCAAGTAACACTATAAGATTGTTTTGGAGGATGTTTTAAGTAACCAATTAATATCTAAGAATGAAAATACAAGGAAAACAAATTCAAGAGATTCAGTTTCAAGTAGGAATGAAGGTTGTTCATATTCGAATCCGCTAAAGCTAGATGCATGGATGAACGACAAGTCATCTCGATTATTCAGGTTATAACGGCTTGGAAATTTCCTATGATAGTCTTAGATCACTCTTGCACCTCTAAGGATCTATTTCGTTTAATCGAAGACTCCTCTCTCGAGCTAATCTGCACCTAAACAAAACGCATTAAAAGTGTTCGATGAAATGCCACAACGATAAATGGTGCAAAAAGTCTAAACGATTCGCTCCTCTCTCGACCTAATGAATAATCTAGGGTTCTTCCTTCCTAAGCAACCTATCAATCTATATTCCTCTTGGACCAACAAATCAATATCGATGATTCAATCAAGACCGCCACACAAAATTGAACCAGAATTTAGGTTTTAGGAAGAACACATCATAACTCTGAATAACCTCGATAACGCATCAAGGAGTTAAAACCCCAACATCCATATATAAGCTTGACTAAAGCTTCATCTTATCCAAAAAACACAAAAAGTTTAGCTACTCATGGTTCGAAAAGCAAGAAGGGAAGAAGAAAGGAGAATAACCCGGAAAGACAACATGTACCGTCGAGAATTCTCAATCCTATTTCCGATCTTCGCTCCTTCACCAACGTTGATGTTCTCTCCCTTTAATTGGTCTATGGAACTCTTTCTCTCTCACACAACTCGAAAATATGTCTAGAATGAATGATATCTCATCCAAAGGGGTGCTCGGGCTATATAAAGATTTCCGGTCCAAGTTGGAGAAGGAAAAGGACTTGAAAAATCCGTTTGGGGTGGAACACGCCGTGTTCCGCCCCTATAACTTGCTTGACCAATTCCAAAGGAGGGACACGTGTCCCTTTAGGAACACGTCATGTTCCCAGGGGACGACGTCGTGTTCTTCCACAAACTCTTCCAAACTTTGCCCTGAAAAGCTCAAATCGCCCGTCTTCGCTCCCGCTTTTCCCCAAACCAACGTAATATCACCTGAAAATGCATCAAAAATATCCAAAACAACGTAATACGGCCCCGAGGGGCAGGAGAACTAAATACGCGCTAAAAATCCTTAGTTTTAATACATTGTGACATATGAAAACATAGTTTACAACCCGAAAAATTGTGTCGAAACTACAGCACATCAGGCGTACCTAGATCTAAACCTAGGCTAGTTAAGGGTGGTTGCTAGACAAACTATATGAGGTCTAATCCTGGTATGACTCGATACTGGGATGAGAATTCATACGCCCTTACTGTTATAAAGGCAACCACTACTACACTGAATTCTGTCTAAGGGTAAAGCTCGGGTATAGGGCATGCAGAGATGCATGAGTACTTATAAAGTAAATAACACACCTAGAAAAGTATACACACCAAATGAAGAAAATAGACTTATTGAGATCATAGTGCAGCTTGCCCCTTTGGAGAATTCTCGGTGTCCCTAGCGGAGTCGCGATCTGTGCTGAACATTTCTGTCCGCCCTCCGATGACCTGAAGGTTTGGAGTCACCACCAATCGCTTAAAAGTGGATTGGACACTTGGAGCCCGGTTCAGACTTTGGAACCTAAATCGAGCGTGGTATGCGCTCAGAGATCTGGGTAAGGGGGACGGTTACTTGTGGGGAAGGATAAGAACCCCCACAACGCCCGGTAAACCGGTACTACGAAAACCGATAAGTTTAATGTGCTTTTTTTATTAAGTGCGCTTAACTTTTAATCTTGTGATTGGCACATCCTCACTCATGCGAGGACTAAACTGCTAGTTTGTTTTCTTTTATAAAAATTAAAAAATGGAGGTCGATAAATTATTTAAAATTTAGGAATAAAATGATAAATTGTTTTAAAGTTGGAAATAAGATGATAAATTATTTTAAAGTTGAAAATACGATTGAAATAAGATGATACATTGTTTTAAAGTTCAAAGTAAGATAATAAATTGTTTTAAAATTGGAAATAAGATGATAAATTGTTTTAAAGTTGAAAATAAGATGATAAATTCTTTTAAAGTTGGACAGAAGATAAAAAAATGTTTTAAAGCTGGGCTCGAGTATCTTGACGGCCTATGTACCCGGAGTTCGGGGTCAAAGTCCATGTAGTTCGATTTGAAAAAGTTTATGTGAGGTGCAACTGAATAGTTGCGGTTTGTTTCGTAATTTTTGAAAGTCTTTATGATTTTTATATTTTCGAGAATTTCACGTGACTTTAATAGCATAAAGGTTGGCGTTACTATTCTCATATTTTGTTTATTTAACAAAGAGTTTTTTCTTTTATAATTTTATTAATTAAAAATGGTTTGTTTGAAAATAGTGGATTCACGCACTTTTTCTCTTAAAAAAACTCACACCATTTTCGAGGTTTTTTGCGGATTTTCGCTCTTGCGAAAAATACGTTACTCGACGAACTATTCTTATGTTGGTGATTTTTTCTAGGTGGCTCCGCCCTTTCTCGGCTGCCAACGTACCGCAAATTTTGGGATCAAAGTGTTCGAGGTTCGGATGAAAAAGTTGTTGAGGGTTTCACGTGATTTTTACTATTGTAAAAACCACATTATCATGCTCGTTCTTTTTATTTATTTAAAAGATATTGATGTGATTATTTTGATGATAGGGTTTTTTAGAAGGAATACCTTCGTGTTTCGGTATTCCGAAACCGATGGTTATAACATGTTGATCGAGAAATGAGGAATACACATTTTAAAGTGCTTACTTACAAACCTGTTGATTCGTATCAAATTATTGTTATTTATAAAGTTTGGTGAAGTAGTAACGATTCGTAATTTGGACACTTATTTGTTTTACTTTTGATTTACTGATAATTTTATAAAACCTGAAACTCTTGTTACGGATATGAATTAGTAGAATGTTGTTTTAATATTTTTAAAGTTTTATTATTTAGCCAAATAATAAATTAGTTGGTTTATATCAATTAACTTGATTTGAGATAATTAAAAACGCATTATAGGATGGGTAACGAACTTATATTTGAATAAGTATGTCACAAATATTTTTAGTGATTTGATAATTCTAGGGTCGTTATGCTAACGTTAATTAAAATGTTACCTCAATTCATATAATCAAAAGGTTGGAGATTTTTTTAAGTTTACGACTATAACTTATAAATATCAATTAGAATTAAAGAAGTTATGGCTTTTATGTCGTTATTAATCTACACTTATTTTGGTTTTATTCTACTATTAATCTAAGCTTAATGAAACATTAATTTACACAACTCATATTAAAGGGCTGGCTTTCTGATCGATTTGGGCCCTAGCTCGAGCTGGGCCCAACCGAAAATTAGGTAAGAAGATAACTTCACCGTAACCCTAATCGGCCATATAAAAGCCCCTCTTAACTCGAAAAATTGCTCATTTCTCTACCTCTCACTCTCTCTCTCAAACCCTTTGATCTCTCTCTACACCCTCTTCTCGTCCTCTACTTCGCCGGCGACGGCAGTGGCGATAGTGACGCCGCCGCCGTGCCTCTCTCCCTTGTGCCCCTTTTGCCCTCTCCTTCTCTTCCTCCTCTCCTTCTCTTCCTCCTCTCCTTCTCTTCCTCTTCTTCCCTCTGCTCCCTCCCTTGGTTCCGCCGACGGCGGCGGTGGTAGCGGCGTTGCCGCCGCTGCTCTCCCTTCCTTTCTCTCTCTTCTTCCTTCTTCTTCCCCCTCTCATTCTCTTTTTCCTCTTCATCTTCCGCTCTTTTTCCCTCTTATCACTACCGATGCCGCCGCCCCTCCCTCGACGGCTAAGAAGTAAAAAACAAGGTCAACTCATATCTGCCTCCCTCTCTTTCTACTTTTTCGATTCTGAGCGGATCGGGGCTTGCATGCATCGGAGGATGTCCTCCGATGCATGCAAGCCCCGATCTACAGATTTAGGATTCTAATACTTCATTTAAATAGCTTTTCTGACTTTATTGTTTTGTTTTGTTTTTTTTATTTGGGGTGGTAATCGGCAGAGAGGAAGAAGTAGACCACGCCGCAGACGACGCGGACGGCGGCAGCAGTGAAGAGACAGGCAGAGAGAAAGAATGTTAGGTGAAAAAAACTATATCTTGCTTCTTTTATTAATCTCTGTTTAGTTACTTAACGTAACTAAATAACGATTTTTTGTTTTTTCAGGGCGACTAAAAATGGATAGAATTGACTTGCTCTAGAAAATCGGGAGGAAAGGGAAAAGACTGCTTCTGGAAGTTAAAAGAACTTATCTCTTACTTGTTTTAATTTTTCTAGGTAAAAGTGATGGTTTTGTTGTTGATAAGTTTGCATAATGTGAAAACTTGATTTATTTTGCTACTGAAACTGGAGTAGTAATCTAGATGTTTATGAATAATTTTCTGTTTGGAAAACTTAATCATGTTACTACTTTTAATAAAATTTCAGCAACATTATTTGGCCAAAAATCTGTATTTTAGCTCGATTTGGGGGTCGTATTGCAAGTAGCCTTGTCGTTCTTGAGTTCTTACAGTAAATGGTGTGAAAAAAATGATGAGAGATGGTCTTTGAATCTCTTGTTAATATAATTTTCAGCAACTTTATTAGACTTTAGAAGCTTATTTCGCTTATTAGTTCATTGTTCCTTGAAATGAATTGTTTATCCACTTAGTTGAAATAAACACTAAGTTAGAAATGGCTTAAACGACATAGCATAACAAGCACATCAGTATGTGATCCGAGAGTATAAATGATGCGTGCATGATCGAAAATAGAGATGTTTTTGAATGATATACCTTTAATAAGAAGCTCCTTTTTTGTTGTGTTTCAGGTGGCGACGTCCTTGTTTCCTAATTTCTAGGACGGCAAGACTTCTTCGTGGGTGACGACATAAGGGATTTGTAATTTTTCTTTTACTCTTTTGTAGTGTTTATTGTTCTTTTGGGACTTTGTGGATTAACTTCTATATTGTTTTTTTGGGGTTTTTTAGCGGAGAATTGGGGGATTTTGGTACGAATTGTAATCTATTGTTTTGCATCTAAAATCTCGATCGTTTTATTGTGGTCCTGGCTGTCCTTTTAAAGACAAAAGGCCGCCACCTCCTTTCAAAACTAACCACAATTTTACAACACAATCTGACACAAAAGGGAGGTGGCAGCTCCCTAATTAACAACCGTAACGGGCTCGAAAATGGGCCTGAAATTGGGCCCGATATCGGGTCCGAAATCAAGTTGGGCCGAAATATGCATAAACTGTCACAAAGGCCCGTCGATCTCTGCTGAATTTCGAGATAGCGAACTTGGGGTCCATTCGTTTCGGCCGTTCCTGTTTACAAAGATCTTAAGACATGACCGGCTTAGACCAATCAATATTGTAAGAAGTATATCTTGAAAACATACCACCCAATTACTAAGTTCTCAATAACATGCACTTTAACAAGTAAAATTTAAGCGAGTAAAGACTTTGCAACAAGTAAAATCTTGACCCTAAATCCTTGCTAGAGACGTTATGGCTATTTACTGAAATGATATTGTCACGAATTCTACACCCGGACGAAATTTGGTTATTACAGTACTAAAGCGCTCTTTCGATTTTCACCTCCTCCACATACATTCAAGCCTAACATAGTGTTTTTTTCCTTTTGTAGATTGGTGGGTTGGAGAACCTATCTATTATAGCAGTTTTACAAGAGCAGCTCGGTAGAGAGGACACCAAGATGGTGCGACAGTATCTACGTTTCATGATGCACGTGAGTGGAGGCATGCAACGTAGACTCGAGAACCCACATGACCACCCCTAGATGAACCCTGCCAGACTGACCCACCAGCCGTACGGACCTTAAGCCGTTGAGTCACTTAGTTAGGCTGTTGTCGCCAATACTAGACGTGATCGGCGCGAATGAGTCCATGAGGCCCAGATCGTGTAGTGGTCATACGTCCTGACTTTACCGTCTTCCATACCCACCAGCAGCCACAAACCTAGCACTGGGAGCCGGAGGCTTGATCTCAATAGTTGGATACGCCTACTCAGTCACAACAATGGGAGCCGCCTACTCAATCCCAATAGTGGGTCTTCGAGGTGTCATATCGTGTAGCGACCTCCTCACGGACACTATAGGCCCCAAAGATGTCTAACGTGGAGCGAGCTCCTCATAGACATAGTGGGCCATAGAGATGCCCTCTCAGAAGGATACTCAACATCCAAAGAATCAATTTGAGATAATGACTCCCGAGGACCAGATCGTTGGACTGGTCGCACATAAGACAACATCTCCTAGGGGTCGTCCATATGGCTTGTTAGTGATTTTTTTTGTACAAATGACACCTAACTTCCAGTTGCAAGTCTTTTAGCGGGATGGCACTAGGGCTCGGTTCTTCTAGAGGGCCTAGTGTTTGAAACCAAGACTTACCTCTTTCTTTGTATAAAACCATTGACCAATGTAAAAATCTTCACGGATGGGGTCAAAATCTGGGATTTTAGGACCACCCTCGTAATGGTCCACAAACATCACCTCGTCAATGTTGTCCACCAAAGTTGTGTACAGCTCGGGTGGAGTGTACTGTCATGGAGGGGCACGAGACGATGATGCAGCTCCTCCTCCGAGTATGACATCAGTATCCTCTTATCTGGATTGAGCGGGCCAATAGGCATACCGCCTTCATCCCTGTTGGCCCCTTCCTCAGCATTGTTTTCACTCAACCTCGTCATCAACATCATTTTTGGCTACATCATCCTCGTTGTTCTTTCAGGCATAATGAGAGTTCTCATCCATGTTTTGTGAGCCAGAATGTTCAAACTAACCTGTTGTTGTGGATTGACCACCAAAACCATAACCTCCCTTGATGACACAGTTAAACTCAAAATACATCTCCAATTTGTTGCACAGCTGGAAATTTTCACCATGTGATAAATAAGTTTGAAAGAGTCTTCATCGGTGCATGGTCGGAGATAGTACCCAACGATACTAGTAATGACCATCATAGGATGGGGATAATATACGTTCTGGAGGATGGAATCCTCAGAGATCTTCATGTTATAAGAAACCAAATTCGCTCTAGTATACGTTGGTGTTTAACTAATCTTCACTCTCCAATAGTGACCACCGACATACTCAACTCCAATGTTTGAGAAAGAGTGCCCCCAGCAAAGAATAAATGCAAACCCAACCATTATCTATGGAAAAAGAAAGAGAGGACAGTTGGACTAAGAGAACATAATGAGAAAATGGAGGTGTTAGAGAGTTTTGAGCTTTGAGTATTCAAAGTCTAGGGTTATATAGAAGGGAAGGGGTAATAATAGTGCAACATATTCCAACATATTCCCACCACTAGTCTACTCCATATTCCAGCTTTCTGCATCTTTTTGACCATTGACTGTAGCTTTCAGCCTCTTTTCTGCAGCTTTGACCAACTGTCGTAGCTTGTCACCCTCTCTCCTTTATGCAGGTTTTGACAAGCTCTATGCAACTTTCAGCAAGATCACAACCACTTTTGACCAATAACGTTTGACCATTCAATGAATTCAAATTAAAACAAAAATAAAGTACTTTGACCATTTCGTAATGCAACCATTTCTTTTATTCAATAATCCATTAAAGGCACATAAACATTACAACCCTATACTTTTATTACAATTACGATGTATCCTCTAGAAACGACTAAGCTGGCTCCTCACGTTCATCTCATGACCTTGTAAATATTCATACGCCCTTCTCATTTTCTCCAAATTTTCAGTCAACTCTGCTATGTTGGAGATTTCACTCAACAAGGTGTTTTCTTTCTTAGAAACGAAACCTTGTTGACAGAACACAAAATTCTTTTGTGTCCCAGGAAGTATGGGAGTCACAAGGACTACTTAAATCCCTAAAACCTTAGGAATCATTTCTTTAAAATACCCAAGTTGAGAACTTCGTGCACAACAATGTTCCAGAGAACATAGGGGGATCTTGGATTGTGACGGAATCGTGGATACCACTTTCCGAAAAGAGTATTTCAAACCTTATAAGCTTTGGGTTACATGAAATCTCTCCTGAGGATAAGACCATCACCACTCTTATTCTTAGGCTCAAGAGATAAGGGTAAAACATTGAGAACCTTTGGAGAAAGATTACTCAACCACTTTTATGACCAAAGTGCCTTCATGTGTTGAATGCTTTGTGTAGTGTATGGAGAATGCATATAGCATTGGTGTCTCCTTTCTCCAAGCCACTCCACCCCTATTTATACTAGGGGTTCGTTCATATTCGCTCCTTCATGAAGGGGTGTGTCCATCCAAACAAAAAGGGAGGGAAAAAGGTGTTGTTTGACCATTTTTGGATGGTGTCTTTTGGCTCAAATAAAAAGAAACTACCTTTTTGGGGGGAAAAGGAGGGTGACGACCTATAGAGATATAAACTTCCTTACCAACTCAAATTTGAACTCAAATAGGAGTGAAAATGGCGCCACATCAGGTGGAAAGACCAGCTTCCACCTACACTTCTCACTAGCTCACTTTAGCTCCCGAAACTATGTCACTACCTTATGAGCTCAACTTGAGCTTGGTATTCTTTAGTGACACTCTCCTAATTATTTCCAACTTAGCTCGAAGTGTTGTGAGCTAATGTTAACTAGAGTTAGCTAGGATAATCATGAGTCAAGCCATGATTAGCTGAGGTAGAGCCATCACTACCACAAGGTAAGTGTTGCTACTACTAGTGCCTAATCATAAGCTTCTCACACCTAATTAGAGCTACTTAATGATTGTAATAATAATCCTTAAGTCACCATGAGCTACTCATAGCTTAAATCAATAATCATAAAGCTACTATCACATAGCTTTGAGCTACACTTAGGTGCATTAAGCCATCATGAGCTAACTCTACCGACCGTGAGATGTTTCTAGCTACTTTGAGCTAACTTTGATCTACTTCTAGCTTTGTTGAGCTAGTACCAAGTAATCAAGTTCCTCCTTCATGCTTATTCAATATTCATTGATCTACTTAACAAGTACTCAAACCCCCAACATTACAACATAATGTTATAAACAACCAAAACCGTGATTAAGCAACTAAAGTTACTAAATCTCCCAATAGTACTTTTGATCCAAGTAAGATTGAACCATGTTACTTTAAGTCCAAGTAACATCCAATAATGTTACTTTAAGTCCAAGTAACATAATATCCAACATTCTATGCAACCGTTCTTTAGGTTATTGATGGCTTCCTTCTTAACATCCCATTAAGCAGGCATAGTAGACATCTATGCATCCTTCCTTGCCTCCAATAAGAAAGCTTCGCCTCCATTGTAGCTCTCATCTCATGCCTCATTGCATTCTCGACCACCACCACCTCCAGCTTTTTGTCGAACTTGCCCTTCCACAAAGGACAAGAAAAATATCTCTCGAACTTTTGCATCATTAGTCTCGAAGCATGTAACCCGCAATCACATTTAATATAACTTCTTCTCCGTTATAGGTGAACAAGTCTTTTGACTCATCAGGGCGGTGTTACTTGTGCATAATGTTCTCAAAAGGACGGCTTGAAGACATGTTCACGAACAGAAGGAAGTGAGGAATACAAAAAAATCAAAAATTGGTAAGAGGGGTGAGTTTTTTCACCCCAAACTACACAAATTTTATAGGGGTGGGAAAAGATCCGTTGGAGACGCTTTATAGTAAGCAGCACACTGTCGGATGTGCGGCGCATCTTAGGGGAGATTCAACGGCTATATTGTAACGGTTAAAGAAACGGTCGTTACAATATATCCATTGGATCAATCCTAGTACGCATCGCGCATCCTACGGTGCGTCACGGATTATAGGGGCTCCTAATGGCCATTTTGTGTAACTAAGGTTTCAAATTGATTGTCTACGTAATGTATTATTTCATCGTACTTTAAAAAAGTTTCCCTAAGAACACTAAAGGAGAGAGCAGAGGAGGAACCAATTCACCCTGCACAAACACAAAGGAGACACAAACCAAGCTACAATGTCAAAATCAAGACTGAAACCAATCCACACAGCAAAACAGAAAGAAGCCCAAGAAAAACGTCACCCTAAAGCACAATGGAAAATAAAGATAAACAATAGGCAAACACACCTGCTTCCGCACAAAACAAGACAATCGAATGAAGCTAAAGTCGACTCCGCATGCCACCCAACACACCTATGTAAGATGACTTTCATGACTGCCGGGAAATGAAAAGTGCAATTTGTGACACCCCCATTTCGGGTCAACCGTCGGTTTAGAATTTTTGGTTTGAGTCAGCTGGGTTTTGGTCTGACGGGTGGACGATCACGAGCGTGACCATGATTCTGTCATGAGCGTGGTTTCCAGGCCGACCACGCTCGTTATCAGCAGACATTCACTAAGAGATCACGATGGTGACCATTAGTAGGTCACGGGGGTGGTTGATAGGCAGTCACAAACGTTGTTGTAAGTCCGCCACGGGCGTGGGGGACTTAATATAAAAGCCAGAGTCACGACCTGCAAGACGTAACTTCAGAAAAAAACATACGAACAACATTTCCTTCTCGCGAGGTGAAGGAGATCGAGATCAAGGAGAGAATAGAGAGCTGATCGGTCCAGGATCTTGATAGACGGTTAGAGAGGCTAGGAGAGGTATGGGAAGTTAATCAATCCTCTTCTTTCTCTATTAATCATATAATTTGAAACCCACGTAGGACAATACTAACAGTTTAGGGATTTGGGGTTTTGGAATTTCAATCCTACAGTTGGTCTCTTCAGTTCATTCAGGACAGGAGTCTTGAGCTCTGGGAAGGCCGCTACAGTTTATACTCTACCTAGAGAGCTTATCAGTGGTGAGGGTTTAAGATTTTATTATTCTTTATAAGTGTAGAACTGCAGTAAGATGTTTAGGAATCAATTGATGGGATTCCTGTCGTGATTGTATTCATGATGTGTGTGAGGGCTCTCAAGACTGTGCAGTAGCGTGTGATATAATATACAGATGTTCTGATGTGTTTTAGAGCGAGAGCTCTCAGGATATACAGTAGCGTGTGATCTATTGAACAGGAAGTTGTAATAGTTTGAGCATAAACTCATGGCGTTTGAACAGTTCATGATAGGACAGGATATGCCTAACTAGACTACATCACAATTTTATGACCATCTATGGATTGCGCAACCTAATAGGATTTCAGGTATTAGGCAGGACATGTTGAGTATGCTTTCTGATGCTTCTCTCATGAATATTCAGGGTGGTTTTGTGGTCCGATCCATCATGGGTCGTCCGCATAGTTAGAGGTGGTTGATGCTAGGTTGATTTCTACAGGACCACAAGGTCACTTTATTAATGTAGTGACTAGGAATACTTCTATGTTCTATCCTCATATTCAATCTCAGTTATATGCAATGTTTAGTTAGCTACTCAGTGCTTATCACTGACCCCGTCAGCTATTTGTTTTCCCTGTTGTATCTGTGTATTTCAGTCACAGGTACTGGAGCTGTGGTGGGGAGAGAGCTGGTTGGAGTTTTGATATCGATTGATGTATGTGTTGTTGTATTTTGATAACGAGAGTTGTATCCACACTTGTCTTGTTATAAGCATGTATTTAAGGATCAAAGATCCTTATCTTGTCAGGTTTCCAAGTTCTATTAGAGTTTCAGTTTAGTTTTTAATGCTTGTTTTATTGCATTGTTAATAGTTGTTAGTTGAGTATGGTTCAAACTGGAACCCGAGTAGGATTCCTTAGTTGAACCAAAAGTTCGACCGGAATTCCTAGGTTGGGGTTTCACACAGTTCATCCATTTCCATGCCCCTATAAACTCCACTATAAACGAATTATTCGGGACAAGATGGAAAGTCTCGAACTAATTCCGCTCCAGACCAAAAAAGAACAACACAGTAGAAACAAATGATCAACCGTCTTAATCCCAATCTGGCAAAGAGGACACTAATTCGCCATTTGATAGCCTCGTCGTTGTAGATTATCCATTGTAGCCATTTTCTTTTGGAATTGCTACCAACAAAAGCATTGCACCTTTGTGAGATTACGGATATATATATTCAACCGTCGAGAAGTGGTTAGAGAAGACTTCAGTGTCACTGTGTGTGATGGTTACTATAAACAGGATATCCATTAGGCGGGTTTTAGTGTTCTTATGATTGATGTCGATGGAGGTGTGGTTGATGGTCAGACAGTTTGGACAGCTCCCATTTGCGTTGAAGTTAAAACTGTTCTTCAAGGCATTTCCCTGGCTGCCTGTTATTACTTAGCTAGTTTAATCAGTTCAGGTTAACCAGTTGTATGGGGTGTATGTCCAAAAAACCCAACATATATTAGATTATCTTACTCCAATTAATTAGTTGGAGACGATAATAAGAACCATTTCAATGTAAGGAAAACAACGGTGGATTCAAAATGATTGAAATATATTAAATTAAATTGAATAAAAATTAAAATATATTGAACAATATATAAAAATATATATTAACAAAACTACAAATATAAAAAAAAATTACACACAAATCTAAAATTATTAACCTTTCAGTTAATGAAAGAAATATTTATGAAAATGAGACGTCAACACTCTAACAGAGACAAAGTAAGACGAGGGAAGAGATCGAACAGGTAAAATACAAATACTAAGGTTTGTATTGTCACTGAGTGCTTTGTTGTGTTTTAACAAGTAGAAACAAAGAGAAACGGCGCCAGCTTCCACGTAATGGTGAGGTGGCAAGTATTTTATAAGACTTTTGACTCGACTTAGCTAGCTAGATTAACAGCTGATGGATGATGATGCAGCCACTTGTCAGCTTCCTGCTGCCGTTATTCCGCCGCTGCAGAACATTATTGCTTTCTGTTATTCTGTACTGTACGCATAATATAATGTTGTTACATTTACCTGCACAGGAGGACCGCCAGCCGCCGGCGAATCCCCAGAAAAATAGAAAAGAAGAAAAAAACTAACGGCTGATGTTGACGGGTTCGTCCGTCCTGGGGCTGGGCCGGGCCCCCATAGAATGTCAATTCATAACTTAGCTAAGCAGGTATTGGTTCATCCTCGCATTATAATTTCAAGAGACGGCGAGTGAAAGAGGAAGGACCCTCTCCAATTGGATTGGATGGCCATTTTGATCTTGACGAAGGACGGCATTGTTATTGTTGTTATCTCTGCTTTACGGCTGCAAGTTTTGTTCAGTTCTTTGATAATAACTGAAAGCAAACCAATTTTTTTGATGAACCGAAAACATACAAAATAAATAAATAAATTTGGTAATGCAACGGTTGTTATATTTTGAGCAGTTTCGATAATTTGTTAGTAATTTTTTATTTTTGTCTTCGGCTTTTGCTTTTATAAAAAAAAACCTAAACATTATCATTTTGTAAGAAAACTAAGATATAATGAGATCTGTGGAAACATTGCAAATCCAAAATACGAGAGAATTATAAAAAAAACATACAAAAAATGTGAAAAAATGAAAATATAAGTAAAAGAAAATTACATATAATTTACAAATAATTTACGTGACCAAATATTCATATAAATAACAAATAATTGTTTGCTTTTTCTGGTTTATAGTAATACAGAACCGATTTGTTCAGTTTCGATAATAGTTTTTACCCAAGTACCTTTGGTTCAGCTTTGGTTCTCAGGTCGTTAAAATTGTTGGTTTCTTGGTCGGTTTTTATAAAACTCAACCAATTTCAACCCCTAATCTATGGGGAGAAAACAACAACCATGAAATAAATTATTGATATATAGATTTGTTTTTCAAAATAAGATATATAGATTCTTGTTTCGACGGTAATTGATATATATATTCGGTCACTCATTATCAATGCAGTCTTCTTCTTCGTCATCCTAGCCTTGTTTCTCCTTGTTAAAAGCTTTCTCAGCAATATAATCAATCATCCATCAACTCCCTCACCTTTATAACTAATTTCTTCTTCTAACAGAGAGAAAATTAAAAGGTTGCAGAGTGGAAAAGAATGAAGGTGAAAAGTGGAAGCAGCAAGAAGAAGAAGAAGAGCAGGGCGCATGAGTTGATAATAAAAGTGTTGATCGCCCCCTTCAGAGCTCTTTGCAAGGCCACCGACTTCTACGTCAAGACTCTAATGGATTGCCAAGGTTCTGCTACTGGTGGGTATGGGATGGCCGTCAACTGTCATGCACAAATGTTCACCGTCACCGTTCCAACGACTTCCAATAACAATAATAATAATAATAATGGTCAGTGTAATCTTCCTAAGAGAAGAAGAAGAAGACACAAGGAGAAGGATCATGATGATCAGAAGATGAGGTTTCAGTTGATAGAAAAAAGTAACAACTGCAAGAGGAGCTATAGCTTTGAGATTGGCAAGATGGGGATGATTGATGAGGACAGGTCTTGTTCTTTTAGAAAGGTTGACGATGGTGATATACTTTGATTAATTTCCCAATCTACAATGATGATGATGATGATGATGATGATGATGATGATGATGATGATGATGATGATGATGATGATGATGATGATGATGACGACGACGATTAGCCGTCTAGTTATAATAACAGTAGCCAGATATCTCGAGGTACTCAATGCTCATCAGTACTCAGTAGGCTATTTCATTACATATATATACGGAATCCAATGATTATATATGCACTTCTCTCTCAATATATTGATTTTTATGGATCTTCATCTATACAAACAGAACATAACTAGTCTTAATTATGTCGATTGTTATGTGCTATCCATATTTTATTTTGTGTTGTCTGTCAAATGATTATTATATCTTTGATAAAACACTAATTAATTATCTTTCTAAAATAACCTTGTATGATTAATTTTTTTACTATAAATCGGCATACGTGCTTGCTTCATCATAAGACAATATTCACTTACACTATATGAACGATTCTAGGAGTTACAACTCACAAACGAATTACTATTAATCTACCACATATACATAATATTAATATAATATACATCAATTATATTATTATTATTATTATTATTATTATTATCATAAACAACCCTAGATGCCGTTTGTCTATATATATTGTAAGTTGGGTTTTCTGTGTAAGCTAAGAGAGAGTATAAAATAAAATTCTTTTTTTTCGTGGATTAGTCAATTATTCTGATGAAAACCACGTAAATTTTATATTCGGTATTCTTTTTTTATTATTATCATGGTATCGGAACCTAATCAAGTCATTTCCGATTTTATGGGTGTTCGTTTCAATGAGTTATGGGGTTGAATCGACACCATTGCATTCGATTATTTGTAAAGTGTATTATACTAACATGAAAATTCAATCGTCGCGATATTTTCATTTATGCATTGGTTTTATGATTCAAGGCATGGTTTTATTGGTGATTTTAGTGAGTTCATAGAACTCGCTAAAATGGGAGAGAAAGGTTGGAGTTTTATGGGCCATGAATAATCACTTGAGCGTCGTGACTTGATTAGGAGTAACAACAGTTGCGAATTATTTTGATACTTGAGGAACACTAATTTTTAGTGAGGGGTTTTGTAAAATTAGTTCTAACTTAGTTGTTACATATTACACTGGAGTTTGAAATTTCAATTGAACTATATTGGACCGAACATTCGTTATATGGGACAATTACAAGTCCCGTCTATCTCTAAATTTTTAAGCCACGCGTCTATTTTACAAGTCCCATCTGACTCTAATATCGAATCTCGTATTCAAGCTGCTATTCTGTGTGTGCTTCCTCAGGCTCTTAATGTGGTGCACCTGAGAGTTTGGTGTTGGTCCCTTTGTAGTCTTCTTGTTAAGGTACTTAGCTGCCAGTTTGCCCTTTGCAATTCGCGGGGTGACTCAGATGGAATCATCCCATTTTCCGTCGATGACTGCACCTAGTGTCTGGAATAAGAGCTTGCAGAACTTTTCAGTATGACACATAACCCCACATATATAGCGGAATTTATCCCTAGTATTCATATTTGAAATTGAATTTAACACTCGTATCGTGATGGAGACCTAGCAACTTGCCCTGACAATGCAGTTTACGCACATCGAGTTCCACCTGAATGTCCATATACTTATATGTTCAGAATTTTTTATTGTTCACATGGTCATAGGCCAGACACGTACTTGCATAGTCACCAATAATGAGGCTTACTGCCTCTGAAAAGTTGTCAAAGGGAGCTCATGAACTTGCAGCCAAAAGGAAACCAGGTGTAACTACACCATTTTTGGGTCTTCCCCAACTTGGAGTTTGTGCAGAATCAACAACCTACCATCATAGTTCCATGGACCATCCTTGATGATTCTTCGAAGGTTCACTTTATATTTTTTATTTTGACTGGTAATAGTAAATTGACTTTTAACATAACTGAGTATTTTTTGCTCCGATTTTTGTGGGGCAAATCCCTGTGTTGGCTGCTCGCTACTAGGGTTTCTTGCAATGGTCTCGCCGACTCTAGTAGTCGCTTCTGATCCGAAGCCTCCTGATCCTTTAAGTGGGGTGTGCTGACCTCCCACGGAGTCCTCGTCGCCGTCAGCAAAATGAGATAGAGATACACAACAGGCTAAAAAGAAGGTCCGTGCAATGGATCTTAATAAATCGACAGGCTTGAATGATGTTGTATTGGAGGATGTTACTCATGAGGAGGAGATCACAGAGGAGAATAAGGGAGATGGATCTTTGCCAAAACCGGTGGATATTGCGAATGCATGGAAGAATGGTTCTTCGGATCTTTTTCATGGTGCGGATGGATGGTATATTGAAGATTCTGATTCGAAAGATATCGCGGATTTAATAAGGGGGGAGGAGGATGTTCTTGAGGAGGAAGAAGTTGATCCCTTATGTCTTTCTAGTTTGTTTACGGTGAATGAACAGCTGAGGTTTTTTACGTGAGTGGCGATTAGCCCTCGTTGTTCGTGGCCTTGGTCGAAAAGTATCTTATCTTTCATTGGCCCGTCGGCTGAATTACCTTTGGTCACAACATGGCGTATTGCAAATATCTGATATGCACAATGGGTGTTTCCTTGTCCGATTCTGGGCTAAAGAAGAGTATGATACTGTGGTTATAGGGGCCCTGGATGTTGGGAGAGACTTACTTAACAGTGCATCGATGGCATAAGGGTTTGGACCGTTCGAAGACTATAGTGAAAACTACACTTGTGTGGGTTGAGCTACTGATTGCCGAAATAACTGTGAAGTTATTCCGACAACACAAGTGTCGTTTTTTCCAAGGGTCCCTCTCGTTATGCTTGTACTCAAACTCGCCAACACGGTTCAGACTAACAGAATTGGTTTGGTTGCTAATAATTGTAAAGTTAACTAAAACTAACAATTTAAAGGTTGATTCAAATGGAGAAACCGAGTTCTTGGAAGAGATGAGTCATCAAGCTCAATTTCTTAAATGCATTCAAAACGAACGAATATTGACTTGAATTGAATAAAACGATTCCTCCTATCACTCGTATGAATCTGCGGCACGATCATGTACGTGGATTACCACTACTAGCTTCCTAACTTGTGGTAGAAATACACTTAATCAGGCTAGCAAGTAATGAACACCGAGAAGTTCTACAAAGTGATAAGTTGTTCTTCCAGAATTAAAAGAAATCACTAGTAATTGGAAATGGCGTTAACTTGGTCCATCAACGCCTAAGCTACTGATAACTACACCCAACTTGGTCCATTGGGTGTAAACCAGAGCGCCCGCCAATTACAAGATGACTACTGTTAAAACTGGAAGAAACACAAAGGTAGAATGAAGTTATCGGTTTACCCCAACGATAACTCAATTCTATCCTCGAATGAGAACCTTACGAATTCCTAAGTCTATCATAAACAAAGGATTCCATAAATTTGACCTAATTCTAGCCGTAACAAGAATTAGGTTGAAAACCAATCAAACGAGGCAATCTTCCATTACAATCCAAACATCCACAATCGTCGTTCTTAAACATTCAAACAGGTATCATGGCTCAATTCCTACATCCCAACCATGAATCTCTAAGGAATTAGCTACTCATGATGCTAGAATAAAACAAATCAAAAGAAACCCTAACCATCATCTTGATGAAGAGAAAACGGCTTGTTCGTTTTCCAATCGTCGATGTTGGTCTTTTATCGTCAATCGTAGCTTCAATCCATTATAGGAACTCCTTTGTATCTTCAATTGAGCTTCTAGAGGAGGTTTGGTGCTGGTTTTTGCAGATAAAACTCGGGAAAATTGGGGAAAACGAAGTTGGGGAAGAATCTCCCTCTTTCCTGAAAATCAGCCCCTTTATAGGAAGCTGCTGAAACTGGGGGGTGCACGGCGTGCACCTCCTTTCTTCCAAAATTTTGCGTAGTGGAATGGGAGAAAATCCGTGCAAGGGTGCACCACGTTCCCCTGCTTAAGGGCCGTGATTTTACGCCATTCTAGGGCTGCACAGTGTACAACCCCTAAGCTCCTCCATTTCATTTCTCGATCTTCCGTTCGAGCTCCAACCGTGCTCTACTTCACATCCATAGCTTCATAACCAGACCACCTTTCTCTAGAGTACCAGTGGACAACAAATACTACTAAGAAACACATCAAATGGACCGAAACGGTCCAAATTAACGGGTCTAGGCACATAATGCCAAAACACGAAATCACACGAGAATGAACCTCGAACAAACTAATAATCACTCAAAAGCATGCATATAAGGATAGATAATTGCTACAAATTCTAGCCTTATCAAATCCCCCCAAACTTAAATCTTGCTTGTCCTCAAGCAACTTTACTTTCCGCACTCTAAGCAAACTCTAAACATGGTGAAAAGGAAACAACATGCTAGCAGTTCAAGCCTACTTCACGATGCCAAGAATACACTTTAGATTACCAAACCACACAGTCACATTTACCGAGTACTCTAATCCAAATGAAGAACAAACCTATGCATATAGTTAGTACCACTCGACACCCACCGACAAAAACATTTCCCCTATCACATATGCACAAAACAGATGGTCCTGGCCGGGAATTTTTCCCGTCCTAAGGGAGGGAGTGCTTACTTTAACACTGTATTCAAATAAGAGCAGTCCCCTCTTATTTTGCAATTTAACTATACATAATATACTAAACACATGTGAGTCAATTGAATTACTCAATTAATTGCAAATCACTTTTCAAATTTTTGGTATAGTTTTAGAGGGTATCTTTCCAAATGGGGGTAGTTGCGACCCTGATCGGGCTACGTCTCTCATCCACATAGATCGAGTTTACCCGTAAAACCCCGACCCACAACTAGGAAGAGGTGAGAAAAGAAGCCTGAAGGGACTAGCTTACAGGCGGCAGACTCAAAGTCGCCAGTGTGTTGAATCGCAACCGAACCCCCATCAAAATTTGGGCACATTGGCCTCTTTTGCACCTTATTCGGACCATCAAGTTAACTATGACTTTAAAAAACTTGAGCGACTTGATAGGGGAATTAAATGTTCACAAGTTGGTAGGCATCAAGATCGAGTCACCAAGTGTATAAGTCTATTCTAAACTCTGTTCGAGAAAAACGGGAGGCGGCCCGAAAATGATCTATCATTCATTCTATTCACCCTCAAGTAGCAATACTATGCTAAGCATGCATCCAATTCATCCATAATTTTTGAGTTTAAGAGGGAATTTCAAATGTTGAGAGACAAGTATCCAATTAAGCAATCAAGTGAAATAATAGCATCCTAATTCATCCCATAAACCACAATATTATCCTTAGAAGAAGTCAAATTAGAGTAGAGAGTAGGTGATACCGATAAAATGAAGTTTGATGGTGAGATGTGATAGAACCTTTATTCGGGACCTGCCAACCATAACACAGATACAAAAACAACAAAATAGTGATAGATGTAACAAGTGTTATCATCTGTTAACAAGGGTCCAATTGAAGCATAAATATTGACCAATCAATCAAAACCAATCCTCCCCACACTTAGAATTTTTGCATCCTCGCAAAATAACTAATGTGGAAGGTAGGGAAACAAACTCTGGATAGACTCAATAATCACAGCTCCCTAGCATTCATTTGGAAACAACGATCATATAGGACACTATCAACATACTCTAAACTCGACTCAATCACAAGACTGACACCAAAAACATACCACAAGACTCACAAATTACCATCTAAGGTCATTTATTCACTATTCTAACAATGGATACGCAAGAGGTGCCTCCCAAGAGCGCTCTTTCTTTTTCGTCTTTGAGCTAGACGATACCTGGATTACTCTCCCCAACTTAGAACCTACTTGAATTCCATTAGCTTCTTCAAGGATTGGAGTTGAATGCCAAGTAGCACCCTTAGAGAGAGATGGAGGAGCTGAAGCGGTTGTGCGCACCAACTCTTTCCTTGTTGTGGCTTCCTCCTTGTTGATGTGTACGCTTGAAGAGGGTAGAGGTAGGTTGATGAGTGAACATCGAGCTCTACAATTCTCTCCAAGCTAATGGTGGTACTCGGGCGGTCGATGAGGTTGTCCAAGGGTGGTCCCGAGATGGAGGAGTCCATTCTAGACTGATGTGGGAAGTACTCCTTTTGAGTTTCCTCACATAGGTACTTCGAAACCAAACATGAGTCTTGAAGGGTCTCGTTTGGTCTCATTGGAACCACAACTCGAGGAAAACGCCAAATGATGGGTTTTTCAATGGGAGGTGCAATGTCGAATTTGGAAGGCTCCATATCTTCATGTACTTCTTCCTTCCACTCTCCATCATCATCCCTCTCAAACTCTTCTACCTCAACGTCAAGATCTGTGTATTTGTCCTTTGGGATTGATAAGTCTTCAAGGTAGATTGTCGATTCACCTTCCTTCCCATCAGCTCATGCATACATCTCTAATCCCAAATACCTTTCAAGTAGGGGGTCTTTCTAGGAGGAATCATCCTCCTCTTTGAACCCCTCTACTTTGTCATCATGCGTTGTTGGTTGGTCTTTGGTGATTGAAGGTGCTTCAACTTCCTCATCCATTTCCTTGAACGTCACACCCAAATCATGATCATTCATCTCAACCTCCTCCAATTGTGGTGGGAGAAGAGGTTCCTCCACAAGTCGTGTCAAACGACGACTTTTTCCTCTGATGTCTGTAGTTGGCGTCAACTCACCTCAAGTAGCATAAGGAGTTGCTCATGCATGGAAGGAGAGGATTAATTGGAATAATCAGGTCTTGAGCATTGATCTTGAAAAGGTGGATGATCTTGATTGTAGTCTTGGTGGAAGTAGGTTGAAGGTGAGTCTTGGTGATGGTAAGTTGAAGGTGAGTCTGGGTAGAAAGGTGGTAGAGATTGATGTGCAGCCCAACTTGGCATTGCTCCTTGCCTAAAGTCACTCCATTATTGTTGTTCTCCTCCATAGCTAGGTTGGTAGTAGTTTTGTGGACCTTGATGCTCATAATGTTGGTGTTGGTTAGGATATGAGCTCCAAACTTCATTCTCATTACTTGCACCATAGGGACCTTGTCACTCTCCATTCCAACTACAACCCTACATATGAACTCAAACACTAACAACCCAAATAAATCAAGCGGGAAAAATTAAAAACAAAATAAAACTATACATGGATTCGAATATCTAAAGCGGCATTGACTACGTTCTTTCAAAGGAATGAGAGAGAGACCCCGGCAACGACGCCAAAAACCTGATCGCCGAAATAACTGTGAAGTTATTCCGACAACACAAAGTGTTATTTTTGTCCAAGGGTCCCTCTCGTTATGCTTGTACTCAAACTCGCCAACACGGTTTAGACTAACAGAATTGGTTTAGTTGCTAATGATTGTAAAGTTAACTAAAACTATCAATTTAAGGTGGATTCAAATGGAGAAACCGAGTTGTTGGAAGAGATAAGTCATCAAGCTCAACTTCTTAAATGCATTCAAAACGAACGAATATGGACTTGAATTGAATAAAAAAATTTCTCCTATCACTCGTATGAATCCGTGGCACGATCATGACGCGGATTACCACTACTAGCTTCCCAACTTGTGGTAGAAATACCCTTAATCAGGCTAGCCAGTAATGAACACCGAGAAGTTCTATAAAGTGATAAGCTGTTCTTCCAGAATTAAAAGAAATCACTAGTAATTGGAAATGGCGTTAACTTGGTCCATCAACGCCTAAGCTACTGATAACTACATCCGAACTAGGTCCATTGGGTGCAAACTATAGTGCCCACCAATTACAAGATGACTAATGTTAAAACTTGAAAGAACACAAAAGGTAGAATTAATTTATCGGTTTACCCCACCGATAACTCAATTCAATCCTCGAATGAGAGTCTTACAAATTCCTAAGTCTATCATGAACAAAGGATTCCATAAATTTTATCTAAATCTAGTTGTAACAAGAATTAGGTTGAAAACCAATCAAACGAGAAAATCTTCCAATACAATCCAAACATCCACAATCGTCGTTCTTAAACATTTAAACAGGTATCATGGCTCAATTCCTGCATCCCACCCAAGAATCTCTAAGGAGTTAGCTACTCATGATGATAGAATAAAACAAATTAAAAGAAACCCTAACCATCATCTTGATGAAGAGAAAACGGATTGTTCTTCTTCCAATCGTCGCTTTTGGGCTTCTATTTTCAATCTTAGCTTCAATCCTTGATAGGAACTCCTTTGGATCTTCAATTGAGCTTCTAGAGGAGGTTTAGTGCTTGTTTTTGCAGAAGAAACTCGGGAAAAATCAGGAAAAATGAAGTTGGGGAAGAATCTCCCTCTTTCCTCAAAATCGGCCCTTTTATAGGAAGCTGCTGAAACTGGGGGGTGCACGGCGTGAACCCATGCACGGCGTGCACCCATGCATGGCGTGCATCTCCTTATTTCCAAAATTTTGCGTAATTGAATGGGAGGAACGTTCCCCTGCTTAAGGGTCGTGAGTTTACACCATTCTAGGGTTGCACGGTGTGCATAGGCACGACGTACAACCCCTCGGCTCTTCCATTTCATTTCTTGATCTTCCGTTCGAGTTCCAACCGTGCTCTACTTCACGTCCATAGCTTCATAACCAGAGCACCTATCTCTAGAGTACTTGTGGACAACAAATACTACAAAGAAACACATCAAAAGGATCGAAACGGTCCAAATGAACGGGTCTAGGCACATAATGCCAAAACACGAAATCACACAAGAATGAAGCTCGAACCAACTAATAATCACTCAAAAAGCATGCATATAAGGATATATAATTGCTACAAATTTTAGCCTTATCAGCTACTGTATTTACCAATTCAATATTATCATCCAATTGCTATTAAGCGCATTTCCAGTAAAATCGGAGTTCCGGTTAGGCTGGACCGTGCAACTGAAGAGGGTGCACGTGCTAAGTACGCACGTGTTTGTGGAAGTTTATCTAACTAAACTGTTGTTATCTAAGTATCGATTAAAAGGAGTCTGCTACTGTATACGATATGAGGGATTGAAGAACCTATGTATGAATTGTGATAAGTACGAGGCACCAACTGATCAATGCCCATGTCGTACACCAGAACAGGTGGTCGGCCCTATGTTGGTTTCTAGCATAGATAACAATTCTGATAGTGTTGTGGAGAAGGAGAGTGTTTATGATGGGTGGATGATTCCTCGGTCTAAGTTGATATATCGAGGGAATAATGTGGGGATGGCTCGCTCGACTTCTCCTTCAAAAATTTATCAGGCGCCAAATATGCAGTCAAACCCTTTCTTTGCTTTACATGAAGATAATAATGTTATGGAGGAGACGCCTACTGCTGATATTAATGCTGGCGTGGCCACCTCACAACCGTTGCATGCTATTGTTACTTTGAATTGTCCCAATGCTGGAGATCAAGTGCACACCACCATGAAATATAAGTCTAATGAGGATAAAGGAAAGGCTCAAAGAATGAAAGATAGGTAGGCTAGTTCAATGATGGGTAAGGTAATTATACGCTCTATTAATAGTCAAAACCATATTGGTTCTGGTGGAAACCGTATACCTCATGTCCCTTCTCGTCGGGATCCTCAAAAGGCTCCGTCCAAAACTGGCTCTCAACCTCTACGGGCGTACACCGGCGACTTTACATCATTATGATATTATGCAAAAATCATCTTCTCCTGATGGCGGGGAACCTGTCCCCTTCATGGATTAGATGAGAATCATCAGTTTCAACTATCGTGGCCTAGGGAGTAAGCCTGTAGTAAAATCTTTATTGTCGTTCCTACGGCAGGTTTCCCCACATGTGGTGTTTTTATGGAGACGAAGCAAACAGTTGATGAGAATTTGATATTGCAACGTGAAGCGGGTTTTCTTTTTGGCCATTGCAAACCGGGAGTTCTTTCTCCTCGAAATCATGATAGAGGCCTTTGCGTTTGGTGGTCTGATGAACTGATGATATGCTGTATTTTTGAAAAACTTTTTTCCATTATAAAATAAGACGTTTTTGGTACATTTCAGGTATCATATGACGTTTAGAGATGAACCAAGACATGACAGGGAGGTGGGAACAACTTAATACGTTCGACTTGGGAAGAAAACATCACTGTGTAGCAGTTTGAGCATAACTCATCGCTCATAAGTCAAATGGATGCAAAGTCAACGGCATTGGAAAGATAATTCGATTGTATACAACTTTTATGTTGACGCCATGGTCAAATTATGTACACTTAAGGAACACGACATGTTCTTCAAGAACACTGTAGTGTTCTTCCTATTGATGCCCACGGCGAGAGCTGTAGAAGAAAGGACAGGGCCATGTTCTTTTAAGGACACGCCGTGTCCTAGGAACACGCCATGTTCCTCCTTCTCCAACTTGGTCCATAAACCTATAAATACCCTCAAAGACCCCCTGTGGACCAGATATACTTCGTAAAGACATATTTTCAAGCTCTTAGAGAGAGCTAGAGTTCCAGAGAGACGGTTGAAGCGTGAGGATCAACCATAATTGGGGAAGGGCGAATCATCAAGTCGATGATCGGGATTTCCACGAAGAACATGTCGTATTCTCTGGTTTTTCTTCTCTTTTCTTGTGATTTATTTTCCGAAAACATGAGCGGCTAAACTCTTTGTGTTGTTTGGATTAGATGAAAATTTAGCTTAAATTTTGTATGGATGATGGGTTTCTAACCCTTTGATATTGCTATATATGTTATTCAGGATTATCGTGTGTTCTTGCTAAAGCTAATTTCATATTCACTCTCGTCTGATCATCTTGATTGAATCTTTGTCATTGATTTATGGGTCTGAGAGGAACGTAGATCAATAGGGCACTTAGAAAGAACTCTATGTTACTCGTTAGCTCGAGAGAGGAGAATTTAATTTAGGATTTTTGCATCGTTTATCATTGTGGTATTTCATCGAACACCTTTAATGCGTTCTGCTTGGGTGTAGATTAGCTTGAGAGAGGAGTCTACGGTCGAGCGGAATGAATCCTTAGAGGCGCAAGAGTAATCTAAGACTATCATAGGAAATCGCCAAGCCATTATAACCTGAATAATTGAGATAACGTTTCGTTCATCCATGCATTGCTAGCTTTAGTTTATAATTAAAATTCAATCTCTTGCATTTGCTTTCTTTTGATTTGCACAATTAGCTTATAATTGGATACTTCAACATACAAACATTCATTGTTACTTGGTTTAGTTAGCTTAATCAATTTGAGTAATAGCGTTAGAAAGACCCTAGAGAAATACGATTCCATTAGAGCAATCTAGTGGGTATTTGATAGCGGGGTAAAATCCGTTCTTCAAATTGGCGCCGTTGCCGGGGACTTTTCTAATTCTAAGAAAAATTGGATTGTTAGCTATTCCCTCACTTTTTTATCATATCTATTCCTCCCACATGATTTACCAGGGTTGTTTCTTTTGAGTTCCATTATGTTGGATTACAGTTGGGATGGATAGTGGCAAGGTTCATATGCTAAAGCTAACTACATTGAAGGTTGGGTTCTACACCCAACCAATATTATGAGAACCAAGGTTCACCAAGCTACTACCAACCTAATCATGAAGGAGATCAACAATAATGGAACAACTTTGGACAAGAATCAGATTCATATTGGAATCAAGACCAATCTACACCACCTTATTTCCAAGACTCATCAACAACTTCCTACCACCAAAGCTACAATGAAGATTGTCAGTCCTTTCACAATCAACATTTAAGTGCTGATTCATATGAACCTCCGCCTCCTGAGAATACATATGCAAATTTTTCTATACCATAAGCTTATCAGATTGTTGCAATGTCTATTATTCACCAAGATTTTAGTTTTTCACATCTAGAATTTGTGTTTTTTTAGTTTCATTTGCTATGGATTGATGTAACAGATTGGTAGTTTGTAGCCTTTCTTCTTTTGCTTCTTTCTTGTCTCTGTGGCAGTAGGACTCATTTCATGTCGCGGGGAAGTTTCGATCTCAATTTCCGCCCGAATGGAGCCTTGGTCCTCATCCAGGCTCTACGTGTGCTCACTATCATGATCTCCAAGTTAGTACCATATTTTCTGGCCCTATTTCACTTGATTGTTTGGTCCATTGGGGACAATGTCCTATTTAAGAGTGGGTTGATTAGAATTAGGGTGCTTCTAAATTGATGGGTACATAACTTGTGAGTAATATTGCTGAATTGCTTTCCTTACTTTTCGAAACTCCCTCTCGAACATAGCTTGTGGATATTAGTGAATGTATGTTTAGTGTTCTTATTCTATTTTTAGATGTCTTGGATGTTAGGATTCCATTTTTGAACCACATGTCGTTTTGCCAAAATTAGTATACTAGAGACTCATACATATGTTAAAAATGAATTGCTACCTTCCACTGTTTTGTTTTATGTGGCAGTAGAGTGTATGCGTATCCACACAACGAATTACCTAGGTTGTTACGAAGTTTAAAACAGGTGGGAAGAGTCTGAATGAGGTTGCTAAATAAAAATGTCCTGTGGGTTTGATTGCAACTGAAACACGTAAGGCGACCCAAGAGGTATGCCGTCTTCCCAACATTATGAGGCTTGGGGCATGGGCCGGAGACTGGTTACTTCCGAGTCTGGATAAGGTTGCGATTATTTCCCCCATTTGGAAAAAGCCGCTATCTAAAAAAACAATAAAGAAAGAAAAGCAAAGAAAGAAAAGAAGCAACATTTCAATATTCAAGCGTTGTTTTCAGTAATCTGTAGTGTTAGATAGTCAAGTAAGAAACTCAAAATAAGAGGGAGGTGCTAGCATAACTTTAGTGCTATTAACAATTGAAGCCCTTCCATCCTCAGGACGGAAGAGAAATCCCGCCCAGGACGAGCCATCGGCCTGTTACTTCCGCTGGCAACTAGAACGTATAAGTGTTTGGGGGATATGGATACACTTTGGTGGGTAGGTGTCAAATCATTTATATCATATGCATGAGTCTATCTTATACTAATTTAAGGGATTCGGTGTCTCATGCCTAATTGTGTGGTTTGTTGATTGACTTGCATTTCTGAACACCATGATAGAACTAAGGACCTGAGCTTTATCTTCCGATCACAATATGTTGAGTTCTTTATAAAGAGTGATTAGTAGATTTGCTTGAGGACAAGCAAGAATTGAAGTGTGGGGTGATTTGATGTGCTATATTTTCGCCACACTTTTTTCGTTATAAACTATATTTTTGTGTGTCAAAATGTGTTCAAACTCATGTTTGGTTCTCTTGCCCCTCGGGGCCGCATTATGTTTTTTGGTATGTTTTTTGGTATGTTTTTTGTACATTTCAGGTGTCATATGACGTGTAGAGATAAACCAAGACATGATGGAGAGGTGGGAACAACTCAATACGTTCGACTTGGGAAGAAAACGTCACTATTTAGTATTTGGAGCATAATCCAATAGATATAGGGTCAACGGCGTAGAAAGATAATCCGATTGTATAAAACTTATATGTTGACGCCATGGTCATATTCTGTACGCTAAGGAACACAACTGTGTTCTTCCTACTGATGCCCATGGCCGAGAGCCGCAGAAGAAAGGACACGACCATGTCCTTTTAGGGACACGTCGTGTCCCAGGAACACGCCATGTCCTTTTTGGAACACGCCATGCTTCTCCTTCGGACGAGATTTTTTAGCCTAATCCTTCTCCAACTTGGTCTAGGAGCCTATAAATATCCCCAAAGACCCCCTATGGATAAGATATACTTCATAATACACATATTTTCAAGCTCTTAGAGAGAGCTAGAGTTCCAGAGAGACGATTGAAGCGTGAGGATCAACCATAATTGGCAAAGGGCAAATCATCAAGTCGAAGATCGGGATTTCCACGAAGAACATGTCATCTTCTCCGGTTTTTCTTCTCTTTTCTTGTGATTTATTCTCTGAAACCATGAGCGGCAAAACTCTTTGTGTTGTTTGGATTAGATGAAACTTTAGCTTAGATTTTGTATGGATGATGAGTTTCTAAACCTTTGATATTTCTATCGATGTTATTCAAGATTATCGTGTGTTCTTGATAAACCTCACTTCATACTCATTCTTGTATGACCATCTTGATTGAGTATGTGCCATTGATTTATGGCTCCAAGAGGAATGTAGATCAATAGGGTGCTTAGGAAGAACTCTAGGTTACTCGTTAGCTCGAGAGAGGAGCCTTTAATCTAGGCTTTTTGCATCGTTTATGATTGTGGCATTTCATCGGACACCTTTAATGCGTTAACACTAATTCATTTCATCGGACCAAGTTAACACTAATTCCATTTACTTGTGATTTCCTTTAATTCTTAAAGAGCACCTTATCACTTTGTAGAACGTCTCAGTGTTCATTATTGGTTAGCCTAGTTAAGCTTATTCCAAACTTGATTGGGAAACTAGTAAACTAGTAGTGGTAATTCACATACATGATCATGCCGCAGATTCATACGATTGATATGAGGAGTCATATTATTCATTTCAAGTCCAATGCTTACCCAATCCGAGTACTATTAGAAAGTTGAGCTTGATGAATCATCCCTTCCAAGAACTTGTGTTCTCCTTTTGATCAAACCTTAATTGTTAGTTTTAATTGAATTAATAGAAAAATTAGAAATCAGTCCCAAACTATTCTATCTAGATCGTGTTGATAGGTTTGAGTAAAAGAATAATGAGAGAAATCTTTGGATAAGGAGCAATGCCAAGTTGGGGTGCACACCAATCTCCAACACTTTTCTACCCAAACTTACCTTCAACTTACTATCACCAAGACTCACCTTTAATATACTCCTACCAAGGCCACAATCAAGATCATCCACCTTTTGAAGATAAATGCTCAAGACCCGATTATTCATATCAATCCTCTCCTTCTGTGCATGAGAAACTCCTTATGCAACTTGAGTAGGGTCGCCGCAGACTAGAGATATTAAATGAACAAACTCACCTTTTGACATGACTTGTGGAGGAACTTCCTCTCCTACCACAATTGGAGGAGGTTGGGATGAATGATCATACTTTGGGTGTGACATCCGAGGAAATCGATGAAGAAGAAATTAAGGCATCAACCTTCCTTGACGACAAGCTACCTCTCTTTGATGTTTGGGTAGAAGAATCGGAAAGGAAGGATGATGGAGAGTGGAAGGAAGAAGTACATGAAGATATAGTGCCCCCAAATTCTACATTTCACCTCCTATTGCACAACCCATCATTTGGCGTTTTCCTCGAGTCATGGTTCCAATGAGACCAAACAAGACCCTTCAAGACTCATGATTGGTTTTGAAGTACCTATGTGAGGAAACTCACAAGGAGTACTTCCCACACCTGTCCAGAACAGACTCCTCCACCTTGGGACCACCCTTGGACGACCTCACCGACCACTCAAGTACCACCATTAGCTTGGGGAGCATTCTAGAGCTCAATGTTCACTCGCCAACCTACCTCTACCCTCCTCAAGAATGCACATTCACAAGGAGGAAGGATCAGCGAGGAAAGAGTTGGTGCTCACAACCGCTTTGGCTCCTTCATTTCTCTCTAAGGGTGCTACTTGGCATTGAACTTCAATCCTTGAAGAAGCTAACGAAATTAAAGGAGGTTCTAAGTTGGGGAGCATAATCCAGGTATCGTCTAGCTCAAAGACGAAAAAGAAAGAGTGCTCTTTGGAGGCACCCCCTATGTATTCATTGGTAGAATAGAGAATAAAAGACAAAAGGATTGTTGATTTTTGTGTCCTTTGGTATGTCTTTTGTTTGAGTCTTGTGATTGAGTCGAGTTCTGAGTTCGTTGATAATATCCAATAGCATTGTTGTTGCCAAATGAATACTAGGGAGTTGTGAATGTTGAGTGTCGTTGAAGTTTGAAAGAAAAATTGTTGTTGAAATCTAACATGCACGTCGTGCATAGCTAGATGGTAAAATTAGCCTCAGCAAAAAATTGGCATGCATGCCGTGCACCCCAATTTAAAAATAAAATAAAAACCAACTTCTTTGAGTTTGTTTCCCTTCCTTTCACATAAGATATTTCGCAAGGACGCAAAAATTATATGTGTGCGGGGATTGGTTTTGATTGATTGGTCAACATATGTGCTTTAATTGGACCCTTGCTGACGGATGATAACACATGTTACATCTATCACTATTATGTTGTTTTTGTTATGGTTGGGAGGCTCAATAATAGTTCCTCTATGACATCCCACCATCAAACTCTATTTCATCAACTTGTTTTGGTATCAAATTTTCACATCTCTCATTTGACCCCTTTGGAGGTAATGATGTGATTTTTAGGGATGAATTACGGTGCTATTTATTTCACTTGATCACTTTAATTGACTCCTTGTCTTTCATCATATGAAATTCCATCTTAAACTTAAAAAATGTGGATTATGTGGATACATGTTTGGCATAGTATTACTACTTGAGGGTGAATAGGATGCATGATAGATCATTTTTGGGCCGCCTCACATTTTCTCGAAACGAGTGTAGAATGGATTTATACACTTGGTTGCTCAATCTTGATGTCTACTGACTTTGTGAATAATTAATTCCCCTATTGAGTCGCTCTAGTTGTTTAAAGTCATATGCGACTAGATGGTTGAAATAAGGTGCAAAAGAGGCCAATGTGCCCAAATAGTTGTGGGGGTTCGGTTCCAATTCAACACACTGCGACTTTGAGTCTGACGCCTGCAAGCTAGTCCCTTCAAGCTTCTCTTCTCACCTCTTCCTAATTATGGGTTGGGGTTTTACCGATAAAAGAGGAAGGTAGTGCTCTGATTTGGATAAATTTTTAATAAAAATTTTTGTGAGGAAGATGAAATCAGAAATTACGTAGATAATCGACTCGAAACGTAAATTACATGATTTGGCAATTACCAGACTTACAACGCGCGGCGCATCCTATGTAGTCTCCAATGGCTATTTTCTAATGGTTGTTAGATGACCTTTAGAAAGTAGCCGTTGGAGGCTACCTATAACACGCCGCGCGTCCTAGGATGCGTCGAGCGTTGTAGCCGGCCTCCAACGGCTTCTATAAACGCCCCTCCACGCCTTCTTCATTCCTCTCACATTCACTAATCATATTCTCCTCCTTCCTTCTTTGGTTTTTCGATACCGACAAGCAAATTCTTGTTCTCCAATCAACTAGTCGGTAATATTAGTATTTTTTTTAGTAATTTTCTCAACTTTTGCCTACTAATATTTTTTTTCATTGTAGGATGGATTACTTGTATGGACCAACACCTCCGTGCGTCGACCCCGAGCCGATTGATGGAGAATTATTTTGGGGCGAGCGCAACCGACATCGAGTTTTTCGACGATGCGGTTTGGTACCATTTGAATAATGCTTAGAGAATATTATTAACGACCTAGTGTTAAATAATATTGCCTAGTATTAAAAATATTAGTACTTCATTATGCCTAATGTTAGAAAATATTAATACTACGCTTATGGCTAATGTTAGAAAATATTAGCAATTGCCTAATATTATATTAGATACTAATAAGAAATGCATAATATTTTAGATTCATTACTTATTAGTACATATTAGGTACTTATGTAGCAATGTTAGATACTAATAATCATTGCCTACAATATCGTATAGGAACCTAGCATTACCCTACAGTGTCGTAGCATGTTTCACATCCACCCATACCCTCCCCACTTTCGCCCTTTCTTCGAGGCTGCCAGACTTTTATCGATTGTTGATCTTCTGACCCTTTCACCAGATCCCCATCTTGTGACGTTGTTGGTGGACAGGTGGAGGCTGGACACGAACACTTTCCACATGTACCATGGGGAGTGCACGTTGACACTAGAGGATGTGGCGATGTTGGCCGAGTTTCAAGTCAACGGTGATGTGGTCTACTACCCTCTCGAGCGCTATGGGCCGCAGATGCTAGACTTGGTGGAGGAGGTTTTGGGAGCAAGGCCGACGGCGAAGGACGTCTAACAGGACGAACGACTGAGGCTTGGGTGGTTGCAATCTATGTTCAAGAAACCAAAACGCATTCCCGTCGATGATGATCGTACATTGCGACAGTACGCACGAGCATACATGTTGGCATGCATTGGGGTGTTTCTGTTCACGGATAGGCCGGCAGCTTACGTCCACCTATCGTACCTACTAGTGTTGCAAGAGGAGAGTTCGTTCGCTTGGGGGGGGGGGGGGGGGGCGTGGCTCTATCAGCAGCTAGGTCGTTCAGCATTTAGGTTGGAATCTTTTGCTACGAAAGGGACTGGTTACATCAATATTTGGCCTGTGCTGCCTATAGATTGGGTACTGGAGAGGTTCCCGGCCATAGCACGATGAGTGCATGAGGATAGGCTCAAAGGTCTAGATGTGTCGGGACATATTTGCAACACCCACTTATATCGGTGGAAGAACTGGATGCATGACAGAAGTCGACACCTCTTGCTCCCGGAGTACATATAGTTGTTCGATGAGGGAACCCCATTCGTGGTAAGAGCTAGTGTGTCCTTCTATTTCCTTCTAGTAGTTCAATCTTAAGATTTTATTTCTATTTCGGCTCTCTTTGCCTTCTAGTGGATCCCCTACCGCAGCCGTGCAGATTCAACACACTCTTTTGTGACACACAGGGTCGTTGCCCCACTGATTTCGACCCTGCAGCATGGGCGTCACCCACAGATGGGACCCACAAGGCTGACTTCGTAGCGTGGCCATACATACCCGATATGTCTGCTTTTCGCACCCTGCAATACAAGCCGGCGATGGAGCCGCAACAGTGGTCTCAGCCACCTCCGTTAATGCAGTGGTCACAGCAGCCACCACCTTAAAGGAGTGGGTCACCCAGATGGGTCACCATGGAGCTAGAAGCTCACACCCATAGTGAGCTGATGGGACGCATCACCCGAAGTCTCAGTTCGAGACGAAGAATCCTGAGGATAAGATAGTTAGACAGGGGGAGGAGGACACAACACCTCGGAGGGACCGTCGACATGTGTTGCGACTCAACCCTTGATAGGCCATGTTCGACACCGGGGACCATCCCAGAGCAACTCTTTGAAGGCCTGGAGAGGGAGGCCATAGGTAGATTCTGTTTTGGGTATCTCTTGACTTCTCATGTTATGATTGTGGTATGCTTTTATATATGGGTTCATTATGGTTATACTATTATGGTATTATGACTAATGTTATTGATAGATGTTTTTACTTGTTTGTTATTACCACTTGTATGGTGTTATGACTCATATGGATTGAAGTTAAAGTAACACTTGGAATGGATTGAAATTAAAGCAACACTTGGAATGGATTCAAACTAAAGCAACACTTGAAATGGATTGAAATTAAAGCAAGACTTGGAATGGATAGAAATCAAAGCAACACTACCATGGTTACATACTGACTTAAACCGTAGCAAACGTACATGAAGTTGAAATTAATTGAAACACACAACATAGGAAATAAACATTTACAAGCATAAATGATAAACGTTGACAAACATATTCTACACATTATCACGACAATTTTCCACCTTGAGTTGTTGGGCGCTTGGTTGTCCTCTAAGTTGTTGGGAAAGTCCTACGGTTATGGCCCAAGGTGTGGCATACAGGGTACACCATCTGTGATGTCGGGACGGTCGGACATTGGCCTCGTTTATGCCCATCTTTGTTGCAAGCAGTACAATGTGGCTCTATGTCTTCAGTCCAATTCATTTCGTTGTGGATTATGGTGTGCCTTAGTCTCCCTTAGACACGGAGAAGATTTTTGTTCGGGATGATCTCAGATCTGCCATGTTGTTCTCTGACCTCTGGCCCATCGATAGGACGAAAACTAACATCATATATCTGAGCAACTATGGACAGCTTGAACATGGAATGCACGAAGTGGTATGGGTTGAGGTTGACTGCGTTGCACACTACATAAGCATGGCTACACGGAATCTTAGAGTGCTAGAAGATGCCACAAGAAAATGAATCAGTCATGTTTGTGTGATCTAGGTAAATGATGTATGTGTGGTTTCCAGATCCATTTATGTTGTTGTATGCACTAACTACATCATATTATCCAGCTGTGTGATCGAAAACCCGCATCGTGTGAGTCTATCCATTGACGTTATGCTCACGCATGGTTGTACAACACCTCTTGGTCCAATATTCATTAGCACGGATGTCTGTCTCGTATTTCTTGCGCCGTTCATCAAAAAATCTAGTAAGCCTACCAAACACAGTATAACTACTATAAGAACTCCAACATAAGAACCAGCAACTCACATCAGAACCTTAAACCGCATACATGTAAAATATTGAGCTGGCCAAAGCACATATGGGCACTGATCTAATCCCTTTAAACGCTCCGTTAATACTCTCAGCCATGTTTGTTGCCATTATTCCATTGTGCATTCTCCCCGGCTAGGCATCAACACATTTGTTGCACTTATCTTGGTCTTCAAGGACCCAATTTGTCTTGTTGAGGCCTAGTTTCCCATCAGTAGCAAGGAAACTAGCAAGCATGGTGTTGAACCTCCTCGTGAACCTTCATGGATTCTAGCACACGGTCTCAGCAAATCGCCAATGGAATTTAGAAAATGCAGGAGTTGTGAGAGGAAGTATACCTATGGACTTCAATCGTGCCTTCATGTTGGGCTCCTTCACATGGTTGTTGTAGTTGCTTTCAGTGTCGGCTGCACCATCTTCATACCAGCCCCCGCCAATTTGGTCCATTGTAGCTCTAAGACCGCCTTGGCGATCCGAGATAACACATACGTTTTGTCAGCCTGTCACTAGTTCTTGTATACAACGGATGAACCACACCCCGATATCAATGCTCTCTTTGTCGATGATGTAAAAAGCGACAGTCAAAATGTTATGGTTGCCATCAAATGAACTAGCCATCAACAGGGTGCCACTATATTTTCTGGTTAGGAAGGTGCCGTCAACAACTAGGACCGGTGGACAAAGTCGGAACCCTTCAATGCACGGCCGGAACCTCCATAATACAGAACGAAACTGCCTTCTAACACCGACAACACCAATTAAGTCATCAGAGCGGAACTGGGCTTGGGTGCCAGGGTTTACAACTCTTCCCTTTGTTGAAGAAATCTTGAAGTTTGTTGTAAGACTCCTCCCAATTTTCATACGTCATCTTCATAGCCCTCTGCTTCCAATACCATGCCTTTATGTACGAGATCAGAGCGGAACTGGGCTTGGGTGCCAGGGTTTACAACTCTTCCCTTTGTTGAAGAAATCTTGAAGTTTGTTGTAAGACTCCTCCCAATTTTCATACATCATCTTCATAGCCCTCTGCTTCCAATACCATGCCTTTATGTACGAGATCTTACATTGGAAAAGGTTTGAAATCTCATCTTAGATCAAACAGATCCGAAAGTGTGGCCTTGACCGGACAAGGTGCATCACCGCATCCTCGATGACATTCAAATCCATTTCGGTAGATTCTACGTTGTGCTCGCTTCCATCACATGTGGCTATGTATTCCACAGCGAAACCGTCCAGAACTCGTCATATGCGCTGCTGGTGATGCATAACCTCCATGGATGTTCCAGCACCCACTCTGATCATAACATCAGCATCCTCACCCTCTGGATGGAGAGGGCCAATTGACATACCATTGTCGTCCTCACTCGAGGCATGATCATCTTCCCCTTCCCCTTTGTTGTTACCCGGATCTTACTCAGGCTCGTCATCAAGCTTGTCTTCATCCACAACATCAACTTTCTGTTGTCCGCCGCAGTACGAGACCCCGTCCATGTTCTGTGAACCAGAAGGTTCAAATTACCCAGTGGTAGAGGATTGACCAGAATAGCCATGAACACCGGTGGTTGGACCTTCGAACTCAAAATATAGTTCCGGATTGTGGCACATAGGAAAGTTATTTACCATGTAGTAAATAGCTCCTCAAGACTCTTCATTGGTGCACGGCCAGAGACAGTACCCAGTAATAGTATCGCCGGCCACCATAAGATGTCAATATTACACGGTCCGGAGGATGGCCTCCGCTGGGATCTTCATTTTCTTCAGAAAAATAGGAATCTCTCGGGGGAAGTTGTGGGTTGAACTCATCTTTACTCTCCGAGAGTGCCAACTGGCATACTCAACTCTGATGTTTGAGTACAAGTGATGCCCTCCTCATCAGAGAATTTAAGGCAAACTCAACTATTATCTATTGAGAAAGAGTGGAGAAGAAACAGAGTAAGAAAATAGAGTGAAAAAAGGGATTTCAGAACTTGTGAGTTGTCTGCAATGGAGGTCTGTGATTAAATAGATGGGATGGATAATAATACTTCAGAATAGGCCACAGCATATTCCCTTCACCAGCATATGCCACAACATATTCCTTACACTCATTTGCAGGATTCCCCAATCCATTTACAGCTCTCTATAGCTTTTGACCATGGGGCTATAGCTTTAGGCGACTGTGGCAGCTTCGGACCACGGGTTGTACAGCTTTATTAACACTCAGCTTTTGACAATTTGGATCCAATTAAATTAATTTACTACAATAATTTGAAACACAACCGATTTATTAAAACAACCAATTCTTTTATTCAACATTACATAAATATTACACCACCCTAAACCTTCTAAACTTCATATTTTCTTTCTTCAACTCTTCAGCAAGAGCCTCGATGTACCTATCATTTGATTATTTTTTTCCTAGGATGCACAACGCATTGTAAGTCCGAGTAATTTCCAAATCATGTAATTTACGTTCCTACTTGATTATCTACGTAATTTCCGATTGTTATTGTGAAATAAGCTTGCCACACTTCATGTACCACGTCATCATAGTCAGAGTTTAATGACCATGTAGTAAAAGTACGCAAGAGTAACATGATGCGACGACGGTTTATCCTTATTAGGCCAACATGACCACCAACAACATCATCATCAAGCAAAAGCACTACGCTTTCCATGAATCGGAGGAGAATATAAGAATAAGAATCCAGAAATCACCCAACCCACCTTTCTCTTTGCTTCTTTGCATCAACAATCAATTTCCTTTTATTCCTCTCTACTTACTGCAGTTTCCCAGTTCTATCACATCCCAATTCCTGGGGAGAAATTAGAAGACGAAAGAAAAAATGTGTAACCAGATTGTTCCCCATCCTCCGATCATCATCAGCCGCCGACGGTGGGTAATTTTACAAGGTACTAGTGATGATGATGCACATGCCCATATAAGATACAATGAGATTTCATGTTCTTGAAATTTTCTCTATACCCGCCATCTAAACCCACCGGCTGGCGGCTCCCGGCGGAGGAGGGAACACGAGGATGTTATCCGCTGGGAGTCATTATCTGATCGTCGTCGAAGAGAGAAGAAGAGGGATATATGTTTTCTCAAGGTGAACGCTGCCGGAACAGAAGTTGGGTGAATCTCGAGCTGAGCGAGTACGATTTGGAGTCCGCGAGGGAGGAAGAAGATTAAAAAAATTATTTAATTGAGTAAAAGAATATTATTTAACTATTAAAAAATATTTAAAAATAATATGTGGCCTTGCCGGTTGTTAACTCATTTAATGGCGTTGGGTCGACGTCAGTATGTAGGCTGAACAAACTAACGACGAGACATTTTCAGCGAAAAATGTCGATAGGTTGTGACAAAAAATCTGTATCGAAACGACAAAACCGTGATGATATTTTTCAACATATACCCAAACTTCGTGACATTTTAAAATATTTTACCTTCAAATTATTTGATTTGCTTATTATAATTCGTTTTTTGTTGTTGCTTCTGAACATTTGATGTATTGTTCATAAATACTGCCAGTTTCCACTCCTCCAACTGGTCGAGGTTTGAACGAACAATGAAGGATGCATAGTGACAAGTGGAATTCCAGACTCTGTTTGTTTTACACAGAGAAAATAAAGGGTGTGTTTGTTTAAAGTGGTTTGCATTTAGTGTATGCCATGCATTATTTTTAAAACAACGTTAGTTCAATGAGTCTAGTCGTGTGATCCACACATCATTGCATTTGTCGTTTACCATCGTTTGAAGTATCGTTACATTAACAAGGTTAATCAGTTTTATATTGAGAGGAATTATTCCATTACACTTAGATATCAAAAAGTGAATAAAATTTCTTAAGAAAAACTGTGAATCTAATTGGCTCAGATTTGTTCTTTATTTGTTTATGCATATGATTTGTTATATATTTTTGCATATACTCTAACCATTGGTCGTATGATACAATATACGCTACTTGGTACTAATAATCTTATTTTTTCTTTTTTCGTATACTTTTTATGTTCTTACTTCTTAGTAAGATCAAACGATTGTGTTCGGTGATTTCATATTTTGCCCAATAACAATTCATGTCTTGTATTTCACGCACTACTGCAACATCTCTGTTCATATTGAGGAAAAGTATCGGTGTTTATGATTATGGGACAAGAATCACTAAGTTGGATAGTATCATAGTAATATTAGTAAAACAAAAGGTTTGGTTTTATGCTCTTTACCCTCTGTCTATTGCTATTTTTTATTATCATTTTTATTATGCATGATCAATTATATGCATATGCACATCCATAAGCACAAACTAGGTCAAAATTGATTTGGTAAAAAATAAGTTAAGTGACAAGATTCATATTTCGTGTGTATAAAAACTACATCAAAACATATATATCATAAACCATATACCAAACGTCCAAACCCATAAATAAACTGTTTACAAAAGCAACACCTCATATGATATATATATATATATGGACAACGTTTCGATATCTTGGAGGTATCGGTATCCTGACACGTGGTGTAATATTATTGGTCCTTAATATTAATATACAAGTGTTACTTTTAAAATCCTTAAACTTAGGCTTATCGTACAGTTTAAGCATTCAATCTTTAAAAAACAAAATCGTCAACAAATCGAACTTACCATCGTTACCTCAACGTCATTTTAGTTTAGACCTCTTTGGTATTTCACTTTATTGTTTTTCAAATTTCATATCTCAATATTTTACCTAACAACTAAAATACGTAATCGTAAGATGAAGGAGAAAAGAAGATAAGTAGATTGCGTTAGGTCATTATTTTTTAAACTCGGCTACTATTTCTATTCTTGAATTTGAATCATCTCCTACTACCTTGTTCGTCATCTATCATCCTTCATCTCTATCATCGGTTACGATTTACAATTTACGGCTGATTTTCAAATATATTGTTCACATTTTTTACGAACATTGAACCCCATTGACTAATTTTCAGGCTACACACTGCAAGTAGTACATCAGCAGGTAGTCGTAGAATTGGTATGCTGCATATGATGCAAACAAACACTATAATCTGATCATCCAAGTGTGGTAAACTTGTATAGAACTAGCACCTTACTCTACGGCCTTCACAGAAAACCCTAAAGAGCTAAAAGATCAAATCTTTCTAAGCATGCTATGATCAGATATTAGAGTTAAAAAAAGTGCGAACGACTTTTCCTGTTCATTAAGGGGAAATCGCCCATCTTTGCTTTTGCCGCTCTAATGTTGATTTGACGACCCTGTTCGTTTAGGCCCAACTGTTTAAATAAGTTTAATTAGGTACTTAGGATTCTTTTCCCTTCCTGTTTTTCCCAGGGTCTATCGACACTATTCCATTTTCGTTCCTTCTCAAATGCCGGCTTCCATTCTCTTCCCAGGGTCTATCTACTCAAAATTGCATCGGCTGCTGTACCATGTCCTCTCCCACATCCCATGTCCATCTCTCCCTTATCTTCTCCTTTCCGCTCCCGGTACAGCCAAATCTCCTCTCACCTCATTCCTTCCCACTGCTCTCTCTCTCTCTCTCTCTCTCTACGCTTGCCGAGATGCTTTCCCGCACGCTGACCGTCGACGACCTTGCTCTTCAACTGGAACTCCGGCTGGAGCATATCTGGAAACTTGGTAACGCCTCTGATCCGGATCTATCTAACCTGATTTTCCAACGTCACCCCTCGAAAAGTCGTCTAACTCCGACCTCCTCTTCCGAGCTTCCATCTTCTGGTGAAGGTTGAAGTTTCCATTTACACCCGGCGATTCAAGATGTTTGTCGCACGAGTTGTATCCACAGTTAGAGGACTGGAAGAAGGCGAAGGAGAACTGCTTGGAGTAGTCGGAGATGCTATTGCAGACCCTGGTTCATCAAACAGAGAGGAAGAATAAAAGAAGCTGAACTAAGCAAAGAGGTTGGGGTTCTGTCAGACCCAACTTCTACTGCATAGCCCCATCTCAACATCGAAATGAATCGCTCCTTATTTGAGGCAAAATCGAAGCATGTTTGGAAGCTTGGTAACCCATTTCCGCCGAACCAGTTCTTCACTCTCAGCACAATCTGGGCAGATGCCTCGGTATGGTTCCCTTCTTTACCTGAACTATTTCCTTCTATGTATGTTGCTTCTCCATTTGATGTTGTGCAGCTGGCCGTAACACAGGATGCTCGCATTCAAGGCGATTCTCACAGAACTTCTCGGGGGTGTTGCAGAAACGGATATTGATTGGGTGTTTGTGAAAAATTACGTGTTTCACTTTGCGTCCACCACTGAGCCTCTCATCTCTCTCTCAGTTTTTGTTCGGGAAAATCTCCATATTTCGGCGTGGATCTGCTGGTTATGCAGAGTTCTAATTAGTAATGTTAAATGTAAGTGATTGATTGTTGTTAATGTTTCTTCGTTAATTAGACATTTCAATCAAACTTGGGTCTAACATGATGTATATAATGGACCCAAAACCTAATCACATTTGATATGCAGTTGACAATGGTGAATTTGGTTGGTTGAGTATAATGCTGTGATTAATAATATTTAGTTTGTTTCTGTTTATGAATGATTTACAATTGCATTCCGGAGGGTAGAAGTTATGATCAGCCAATTGATATTGATACGGATGAACTCACGGATGACCACGACCGAAAAGAGACTTCAAGCAACATTAATAAAAATTGGTGAGAAATCACTAGGTCCATAATAGAGTAGTAGTTGTAATGTGCTTGCATTACTGTCAGGCTGATTGTTCATTCTCTTTATGCTAATGTTAATGTTGTTGTTATTAGCAATGTCAACTTTTCTCTCTACTTGAAAGAAGATTCCAAGCCAAAGAGGTTGGATGTTGTTGTTAGTAGTATTGACGACATCAGTGATACAATCTAAAGAATAATGGGGAAGAGCTAAGGTTTTCCATTGAAACTTTTGTTGTTGATATATATTTCCCGCTCCTTAAGCTCGCTAGCCTTTTTCATCTCTACAATTTGAGAACATTAGTTATTTTTTTGTGGCAGGCAGACAATTCACTTGTCTTGGCATGTGCCAATTTCAAGCGGCCCTCTTCATCTAAAAGGTGTGTTGAGCTTTTTCTTGAGCTGGCACATTACTAGCGAATTGGCAGAATATTAGCTACCTGAAGTTTTAAGTTGGTTTTAGTTTGAAGTTGTTTGTGCTTCAATTTTTAAGCTGTTGTTGTAGTTCCATGTGTTAAGTACACCATCACACATTTAAATAAGCAAAAACCCAACACCTTCCTTGATTCCATGGCACTGTTTTTGTCTAAGGAACCAACAAGCTTAGTTCAAGTCTAAGTCTTTCTGATATATTTTTAGCCATGTTTGAGCCTGGCATCACTGCACGAAGAGTCAATATCATCGTTGTCTACACATAAGCACAAGGGCTAGACAATGTAGAGTTTGCACAAGGAGTTCAACTCGGCCTCAACCACACCAGTGCCTTACCCTCATGTTTGTAGGCAGATCTCCCTACCCACGTTGGAGTCCTGATATCATCATACCATCAATCATTACCAATGGTGATTAGTTTAACTTTGGAGAAAAAGATACCAACTTATTAACAGATTTTACTTTTCCAATTATGATTTGAAGCTGAATGTATCAATGATTTTTTGGACAGTACATACAAGGGTCAAATATGGAGTCAATTCTTTCATGTTGTTTCGTGTTGTTCTGCAACTTGCACTTTGTTTGTGGATGATTTGGTATCGTTACTTTGCAGCCTGCAATGAGCATTTGGTGCTCATTGTTATGAATCTCATATTTTGTCTTCCCAGTTTGTCTTTTCATCTGGTGTGTATTTGGTTTGTGTGATTAGCTCATTAAGTAGTTCATTGGTGCTTTCTAGTCATTGGTAATAAATTGTTAGATGTTTCAGTAGTTTGGAAGTTTTTTATTTTGATGAATTAGTCTGCACGATTATTTTCCACATAAACTCGGCTTTGACCAATCTTTACACTTGGCCTTTGGCTATTGCTCTCCATTTTTTTTGCCCTCCTCTCCCTCCATGCTATTCTCTGTTTCTTGGTTCTTATAAACAATGTCAATTATACTTATTTTTATCTTCAAGTGAATTTTTAAATCCTAGATATTAAACACTATTAATTTTTCTATTTTGTAGCAGATATAATATACTTGATTCATTTTGTACTATATTTACATTATGTATAAAATCACAACAAACATTATCGACCCACGGGTGAGTAAACGAAAGCTACAAAGTTATTCATGGCTAAACAGCATCGCGCGCTAAAAAACTAGTTTGATTGATGGATGGAAGTCATCCTGAATTGATTTAGGTGTTCAATCAAACATGCAAAAACTTGATAGTATCTTTGACTGCTTATCGAATTTCCAACAGTATCCGATGATTGGATGGCTTCCTATATGTGCATGCCAACGAATCATCGTAGCAAATAGCATCAATAGCTTTCAAATGCAAACCAATTATCTACGATCTTTCCACAGTAGATAGCTGAGAACTAAAATCAAACATTCTTAAATCCGCCTCAAAGACGGGGCAGAAACCATCAAACAAAACCTAATCAAAGGGGCAATCAATCTACAAAGCTAACACAGAAAACTGATCAAAATCATCCTCACATAAAGAACCCGGCTGAGCACTCGAAAATTCCAAATAAAGACTTGATCCAACCAAGTCAACAAGGAGTCGTGCAATATTACGAGACTGATCGAGTACCATATGCTTACCATTTTCTTTGGTAAGTGCAGATCAGTAAATACAAGGAGAATCAGATTGGTAAGTGCAAGTAGCGAAGTGACAGCCATGGAAGTACATGAAACTTTAAAAGACCTATTTGATTAGATGATGGGGAGTTGATTTTTCTTTCCCAAACAAAGAATAATTTATCCCGTTAACAAAGATACGAACGTAAATATAATAGTGATATTCGTCGGATACTGAAGGGCTTCCCGTATATTTATATTAATTAAAATAAAATAATTTGGGCCGGCCAAGAGGCCGGTACAAAGCTAGTAGCAGGAAGAAGATAAGAGTAAGACGAAAGGCGAATTTAATCGATCTCTTCCTTTCCTTGCTTGCTCTGTTAACTACCGCAATCCCGGATTGTGATTTTCCCAACTCTAGACCTTCTCGTTCTTGCTCCTTTCTCAGTTTGCGCCATGAAATTGCGGCTTAGATCTCTTCAATCCAATCAAACTCTGAAGCTGGAAGTTCTTGAAACATGCACTCTCCATGACCTCGCACAGATTCTCTCTGAATCCATCCCTTCGCCGCCTCCATCAACATCTCCTCCCCGTTTCTCTCTTAATCGAAAGGAGGAGCTCCTCGGATCTTCCCCCGTCGAGCCTCTCCGTTCTCTAGGGATTACCTCTGGTGATTTGATCTACTTCTCTTACGATGCCAATCATTTCTCACCGGTTCCGCCCGATGGAACCCTAGCCTCAACCTCCGTTTCGAGATCTGCGGCATCAATTGCAGGCCCAGGCCCCTCTCAGGAAGGTAATAAACCTCCTCCGGCCGCTTCTAAATCGGGTAACTTTGTTGATTCGGATAATAGTAGCACTAGTGATGTGAATTGCGGGACTAGTTCGGAAATTGATGCTGGTTCTGGGCTTTTGAGTGTTTATGAAGATATGAAGGGGGTAAGCTCGAATGTGAATTCAGGTGTAGATGACCAACCTGATTTTGTTGATGGTTGTGAAAAATCAGATGGTTGTGATAGTATGGATATTGATGCGGTATCATCTGAAGATGTTGCTGTTGTTAGTAGTAAAAGGTTCTCTGAGCCTTACTTTCTACGAAGGGTATTGAGGGAAGAACTGGTGGATTGCGACAGTCATCACAAGCTCTTGGTTGCTGCAATTCATGCAGTTTTTCTCGAGTCGGGATTTGTTGGGTATGATTCCTTCTCTCGGAGCAGAATTCATCAGCTTCATATTGATGTAGACTGGCCTTTGAAGCAGTCGACATTGTCTATTTTCTATACTCTCCCTGAACTGCTGGGCAAGGATGTTTCGGTTGTATTGAAGTTCCAAACTTTGGGCAACTTTTTGAATGCTTTCGGTTCTTCTGCTGCGGGAGGCTCAAATATGCATCGCCTGTGCTTGAATGCAAACACTTATGCCCCAACTCTGCGTCAGATCTGGCAATTGAATTGTCGCAACAAGAACATGGTGGCAGAGGATGATGAGTCTATCACGGGCATGAGTTCTTGTGAAAACGAGGTTTTCAAGTTCTGGAAAGATGTCAAGGATGGGCTTTGTCTTCCGTTACTGATTGATCTCTGTGAGAAGGCCGGTTTGGCTATGCCATCATGTTTCTCAAGCCTCCCAACTGATCTCAAGCTCAGCATTTTGACATTGCTTCCTGGAGTTGATATTGCAAGGATGGAGTGTGTTTCCATGGAGACGCGATATCTATCTTCAAACAATGAGCTGTGGAAGCAGAAGTTTGCAGAAGAGTTTGGGAATGCACAACTCCAAACTAGTACCGCGGTGGTGAATTGGAAGCAGAAGTTTGCTAGCGAGGTGGTGAGCAAGAAGAAGCGAAAAAGGGATGCAATGCTTAGAGAAAGAGATAGAGTTCGTGTAGGACACATGATGAGACCTGTACCTCGAAATAATGTAGGCCGTTATCCACTAATCTGGGGTGGAGATCATGACCTCACCCCGGGACTGGGCATCCCGTCTCCTTTCCCGGGTGTTGGTCCTGGCATGGGCGCCCCTCATCATTTTTATACGCAGTACAGTGGTCCAAGTTTCCCGCAGCGTGGGCGAAGAATGCCCCGTAATGTCAGGACTGACAGTGATCTTGAGCGATTTAATGGTAGTCTTTTTGGAGCTGAGCGGCAATGGTGATTCCGAGGTGGTGAGTTCAGTGTTTGTATGTGCATCGGTCAAAAACATTCAGGAAGTTGCTCTGGGATACAGTATGGTTACTAAATACTAATAGATGGCGACTGCTTTTGGTAGGGTTTGGCAGTTGTCTTGTTTGTGTATTGGTAGTTTGCTGGACCATTTGGCCAACTTGTTTTAATATAGAAATAAAGGTTCAAGGTTTTCGTTTGGTTTTTGTTTATGGTAAGAAGCTGGTAGCTGCTTATCTAATGTATCATAATGGTTGGTGTTGCCACGCTATTTCTGAGTACCAGTTTTCTGGAATGTATTGCTCATCTTAATGCTATTATTTTGAGGTTTATCGATTATTGAAAGTTTGCTTTCATTGTGCTGCACAGAAGATGGTATAGTAGTGGAATTGATGATTTAACTCGTAGAATCGTATAATTTTACGCTTTTGCTTAGTCCTAATGATATAGATTTTACGCTACTTTATGCATTTATACTTTTATTCAAATATTTGTTATTATAGAGAAGTCGTGGAATTCTACCATTTTATAATTCGATTTTACGATTACGATTTTATGATTCCATTCTAATATTCTATCATTATGATTTTACGTCACTTTTCGATCCCGTTAAATCAGTGATTTCACTAATATTAAGTATGAACTATACGAAATAAAAACATATACGATCCGAGGAAAAATGTATACTGTTGGATTAATTACTCAACACTAAATTCTCTTCCCTTTTAAAAATGTATAATTTACAATGCCTTGCTTGATGTATGCAAGGAGTAGAAAGGTACGAGAAAAGTACAAACGCAAACAGAAAAAAAGAAATTAAAAAAAACCAGAAAAAAATTAAGTAATTAATTAATTACGATCAAATGAGGAAGGGAATTAAAATAAAAGGTGGATTAAAGGGCGGTGCCTTCGTAAATGGTGGCCAATCCAAGCCGGAACGAACGAACAGCCAGCTTGGCTCGTCTGGAAGCATATCTTTGCAACTTCCTGATAGATCTAGACCTCCGAAATTGACCACCACCACCGGCCTGCCCCCCCTTGGGCTTCTGCGACTGCAACATTAGCAGCGACGCCAGGTCACTCTGCTGATCCCGATGTAGTACATCGTCGCCGAGGAATAAAACAGGAGAAATGGTGCTGGACTTTTTGCGGCCGCGATTGGAGCTCTGAATAGCCTGGCTAGCCCTAACAGCCAAAGCAGCCATATCGGGAGCGGTGAGCGTGGAATTGAGCTTAGAGATCGGAAGCAGGAAATACAACTGATTAGGGATTAGGAAGACGTCGGATGCCAAGGCGGGGATTGGTTCGTCGTAGGACAAGAGATCGGAGTTGCAGAGGAAGTAATCGGAAGCTGAGGTGATAAGAACTTGAGAGACGGAGACTGGAGGAGCATACTCACGGAGATCGCCGTTGATTGAGACGACTTTAGCCGTCGGGGGAGCCGGCGGCGCAGAGACTGATGAAGAGAAGCAGGATCCCATTGGAGGACAGCAGAGTGTTTGGGAAAAGAGGAGGAGAAAGGAGGAGAATAAAGTAGGAGGAAGTGGGGTTTGTAAATTGCAGAACGGGAGTTTGAAAGGCAGAGGCAGAGGCGAAGGGTTTGACTTTTATTAATTAATTAAAGTTGGCCAGCCCATTGGTTGGATTTCTTTATCAGCTAATCTTCTTCAATTCCGCTAGCTCAGCGATGACGCGGTACGTAAGTGGTTTATCTTTGTCCTTGTCTGGTTGCAGAAAGTCAATAATCAATATTGGAATATTTTTAATATTAACTTATGTATAAAATGAACATGGCCCGAAATGCAAGAAATATGGGGAATTGAATATTCAGTCCTAGTCAACCCACCCACACCCTCCCGGAATCTTACATACGACAAACGACATTACCGGTTATTGGGAACTTCATAGATGTCGGCTTCCTGGCAGTTTGGGACCGTTCATACAGAGTAATTGATGCCGGCCGTGGTCGGAAACAGAGTGAGGAGGTGATGGTGATTAGATTAGAGGATATGATATTCAGGATATAGAGTGACAAGAGCATGTGTAGATGTCTCCGTGGAGCCATGCATGTGGTTGGTTAACATCTTCCGTGGCTGCTGCCTCCCTACTGCCTTCATGTATGAATATTCTAACATAATCTGTCGCATGCCAAATTTAAATCGGTTTCCCATCTGGACTAATTACCAAGGTGCTCAATACGTACAGACGTACAGTTGGGTTCCGTAGCAACCGGTCATCAAGTCCTACAAGTGAGTCCAGTTCAACAACAAAGGGGAAATCCTTCCTTGCTACTAAGTAAGAATAGATCTGAATCGTTCATTTTTTTTGTCAAATCTAACAAATGAAGGAGTTATTCTAAATTATTAGGGGTAAAATCAATATCTCTATTTTTTCTCAAATTATGATTTGCATTTTGAGCTGAAAGGCTTTTAAAATTGATTTCATTCTTCAATGTTTTCAAATTTTTCAGAATTTGAATTGAATCTATTTTTTTAAGATTTCCACACACATAATTTATATAATTCAGTCAACGAATCGTCGTCAATGTTATCGTAGTCATAATATCGGAGTCAAAATTCATCCCATCCTCTTCGTACGACTCGCGTACAATAAAAATCAAGTACTAAAAAACAAAAAAAAACATTTACCGTGAACACAAACTAGAGAGCAACAGAATAGCCCTCCCCAGAAAAAAAAAGAAGATAAAACACCTCTCAAAAACTGCCCCACATCATCTCTAGAGCACATAAACATATTGAAGATGGGTCAAGAATATAAGGCGATTTCCACCGGCTTTGCTTGTCACTCGAAAGCATAGTAAAGATTGTTGTTGGGGGTGAGAAGGGGACGATAATTGAGGAGATGACGGCGTGATGTTGCATTTTGTTCAAGTGGATGGGTAGTTAAATAAAATAAAAAAAATCTTAATTAGATAATACTTTTATATATTGTCATTTTTATTTTAATATTTAGATCTTGATATTTACTTTAATGGTGAATAATAATGGTGTCATGTGACAACAAAATGAGGGGTTGTTATATTAGGATTTGTGCTAATGAAAGAGTATACGTGAGCTGAACAATACATCAAATGTTCAGAAGCAACAGGAACTAAAAACGAATTAATAAGCTTATCAAATATTTTTAATAATGACAAAGTTGCCCTTATTTAGATTTGTTTAATCCCGGCAAGGCAAGGATGCTACTTTTTTGCCGGAAATCCACGACTACGAGTACCAATAATGTCAAGATATTGGAAATATCTTTGCAATTTAGTTGTAATCCGTGCTCAGTCAAAATTAGATTCAATCTTTTGAATGGGTTGATGTCTTGCTTTTTAATCCTGTACTGTAACTTACTTTTGAATGAATGAAATCGTCTTTGCTAAACAAAAACTCTACATTTCGTATATATCCGGAACCTTATACCGTTCGATTAGCTTATTTATGTTACCCTTGCGTACTTTTACTACGTGCTAATTGACTCTGATTGTGATGGGCCTATGACGTGGTACATCAAGTGTGGCAAGCTTCTTCCACAACAGCACATCTTGTGTGGCAAGTTCTTTGACAATTATTTGGAATCTCATAAGATATATTTTATTTTTTAAGTTAATTGACAAATATATTTTTTTTTCGATAAATATTTAGATTTTATTCATCAAAAGCAATCTCTACAAATCTAATGAGGCAGGTTGCGAGCAGTAGTAGCTTTCTCTCCATCATTACGCTTGTAGCGTTTGTACCATACACCAGAAATCAAAGCTCGCCACATCAATCTGAAGGAGCAGCCATGCATATTATTTCCAACAAAGCAGCTTCTACTTCTTCCTTCCAGCCTCCCACAATAGCACCAACAACATGATTACCAAAGCAATAGGATCGGATTTCACAAAAGAAACGACAATCATGAAAGAGATGATCAACAGTATCAACTCCCTCATCATAGAGAAGGCAAGACATATCCAGACTAATAGCCCAATTCACCATCTGAGATTTAGTAGTTAAACGATTTGTAAAGCCAGCCATAGGATACCAGACCACAGAATCATACTAGACCACATAATCATCACGGGGATGGAGGGTCTCCCAAACCATTGAAACTGAATACTTAGGCATTAACTTACCAAACCAGAGGGGATGATCTTCAGAGTCAAAAGTGATACATAGGAATAATCTCATCCCTAGCCTTGAGAATATGTCTCCAGATCCAAGAGTGGGATGGTGAACCTTTACAGGAGAGCACTGGTCCACCTTTGAGTCTGGAACTTACAATCCATGCAATCCAAAGGGAACCTGACTGTAAAAGGATATTCCAAATATGCCTAATAATACAAGCAAGATTGCAGGTATATAAATCACGTATCCTAAGACCACCCTCTTTCTTAGGGGCAATAACTGACTTCCATACCACTTTAGCTTTCTTCTTCCCTCCATCTCCAACTTTCTACAAGAAATCACTGCATATCTTCTCAACGGCACGAATATCGATTTTGGCAACAGAAACACTGAAAACCAACACTGTGTCATAGATAGCAAGACTAAGTTCACTAGTTGATATTCGTTGAACTAAGAAGCCTGCCAGCATAACTAAAAAGCCTAAACCTCCATCCTTTGACTCTAGCAGTAATTTTGTCAATCAAAATATCACAATCTTTTGAAGAAAGCTTGTCAGAGATAAGTGGGACACCAAGGTATCGCATTGGGAGCTTACCTTCATGGAAACCAATAGCCAACATTGCAGCCTCACGGATATGAGCAGTAACAGAACATGAGAAGAAAACTTCAGTCTTTTCATGATTTCACTAGAAGCTTGAGATCTTATAGAACCAATTCAAAACGTTATGAATGCCAACCACACCATTTAAGGTGCCATTAGCGAAGACTAATAGATCATCTGTAAAACAGAGTTGAGTAATATCAAGTCTTTTACATTTTGGATGAAAGGGAATGAAACCCTAATGAACTGCTTGCAACATAAGACAATGTAGGAGCTCCATTGCAATGACAAATAAGGCAGGTGAAAGAGGATCCTGTCTTAAGCCCTTATTTCCTTCAAAATAACCCATAATTCCTCCATTAATACCCACACTAATCATTACAGAAGAAAGGCAGCCCTTAATCCATCCAACAAATTTCACTAGAAAGTTCATGGCTCTGAGAGAAGTAAGCAAGTAGCCTATGTCAATAGAGTCAAAAGCCTTCCTAAGATCCACCTTCAAAGCATGGAGAGGATAAATATGGCTAAGATTGATAAGAGCTGACTAATTCACGAGAAAACAGTAAATTATCTCCAATCATCCTTCCTTTCACAAAAGATGACGCAGAGCTACTTATCACATGAGGCAAGCATTCAACCAAGCTACTAGTAAGCACTTTTGCAATGATCTTGTACAACACATAGCAACAAGAAATTGGTTTGAAATCTCGAATATTACATGCATTAACCTTTTTAGGGACTAAAACAAGCAGAGTAGCATTCACAACCTTTGACAATCTTCCAGTTTTAAAGAAAAGCATAACTATATCAATGATATCTGGACCAACAAAGTCCCAAGAATTTTTGAAAAAACAAGTTGATAAGCCATCAGACCCTGGAACTTTACCATCTGGAATGGAGAACAGGCTCCTTCTAATCTCCTCACTAGATACCCCAGTACATATATCAACAGGTTTTTCAGTTAGTAGCTTCTTGATAAGGATGGATGCCAAAGTCTCCTCTGAAATACACTCAACATCTCTATTCACACTCCCCAATGAGAGACTTATAGAAATCCACATCAATATATGTAATCCCGTTCACATCAGTGATAATTTCCCCCATAGAATTTTCAAGTTTGAGAATTGACTTCTAGCCTTTTTCATTTACCACAATGGTGAAAAGGCCTATGTTTGAGTCTCCCAATCTCAACCAATCTTCTTTTGTTTTTTTACTGTAAAAACTCTCTTCATCTACCTATAACTTCATCCAATCATCATGACTCTCTTTAACTTTAGAAACAGTATGATGGCAAGGGCAGTTCAAAGCATCCTTTTGATTATTCTTCATACTCTAGTCAGCATCCATAACTCACTTACTCATATCAGAAAACTTCCTCTTATTAAGCAGACGAAGGAAATTCTTTACATTTTGAAGTTTAGCATAAATCCTTTCAACCCCAGCCCTATGAGACAAGGCATCCTACATTCTCCATTCATCATTCACTGAATCATTATACTCTGGCCAGTCCGTCCAAAAATTAAAGAACTTGTACCGTTTGGAAAGAGAACCAATTATAACTTCTGTATTAATCAAAATACCAAAGTGATCAGAGACTCCAGGCTTTAAAAGCTGAACCATACTGTGAGGAAACTGAGAAAACCAACAAGAATTAACCATACGACGGTTAAGCCTTCTGGCTTCTGGCAATAGGATCATCAATCCTACTATTCTGCGAAGTGAAAAGTGGACCAAAACATGATGATCCTCTAGCTCATTACTTGTGATCCACTCATTAAACTCAATCATGCTATTAGTAATACCAACATAATGATCTGCTGGATTATCGACACACTTGTTCTCGTTGTAAATTACATTTTGTGTGTCGAAATGTATTCAAATTCATGATTTTGAGTACATGTTTGGTTTACCTAGGCCCTCATGGCTGTGTTACGTTGTTTGGGATGTTTTGGTGCTTTTCAAGTGATGTACGATGTTTGGGGACAAGCAGGAACTAGGACGGTTGATTTAAGTTGCTCCTAATGAAGTTTAGCTGAAACTGAAGGGGAACACAGTGTGTCCCTTGGGAACATGCCGTGTAGAACACGTTGTGTTCCTTAAGGACACGACCGTGTCCTTTTCTCTGAAAGTCATGGCCAAGAAGTAAAATTCAGAGAACACGTCCGTGTCCTTTTAGGAACACGACGTGTTTTGCCTCTAGACGGATTTTCTCACTAAGTTTCCTTCTCTAATTGAGAACAGACGATATAAATACCCGAGCGGCCTTTTTGACGATATATACGTCAGTCCATACATATTTTCGATCTTTTACACACAGAGAGAGAGAGAGAGAGAGAGAGAGAGAGAGTTTTAGAGATCAATTGAAGCAACTTGTTCATCAACGATTGGAGACGGATCAAAGATCAGCGACAAGACACCGATTTCTCAACGAAAGATGTTTTCTTCTCGGGTTATTTTCCTGTCTTCTACCTTTCTTGTTTCCCAAACCATGAGTAGCTAAACTCTTCATGTTGTTTGGATTATATGAATCTTTAGCTTAGCTTTTGTGTGGATGATGGGTTTTAAAACCCTAGATATTGCTATCAATGTTATTCAAGATTTTTGTGTATTCTTGCTAAACCTAAATTCAGGTTCATTCTCGTATGATCATCTTCACTAAATCTCTATCATTGATTTGTGGGTTCAAGAGAAACATAGATCAATAGGTCGCTTAAGAAGAACTCTAGAGTCTCTGTTAGCTCGTGAGAGGAATAGATCGTCTTGGCTTTTTGCAACGTTCTAGTTGTGGCATTTTGTTGAACACCTTTAGTGAGTTCTTCTTGGGTGTAGATTAGCTGGAGAGAGGAGTATACAGTCAAGTAGAATATATTCTTAGAGTCCTGAGAGCAATCTAAGACTATCGTAAGAGATCACCGAGCTATTATAACCTGATTATTGAGATTGCATATCGTGCATCCATGTATTGCTAGCTTTAGTAGATTCAAATCCGAACAACCTTCATTCCCATATTTGAAACTTAATCTATTACATTTTCTTTCTTTTGATTTGCATTCTTACTTGATAATTGGTTACTTAAACACTCAAACAAACAACCATTCTCCATTACTTGTTCCAGTTAGCATAAGCGAACTGAGTTATAGTGCTAGAAAGACCCAAGGGAAAATACGATCTCATTAGAGCAATCTAGTGGGTATTTTATAAGTGGGGTAAAATTCGCTCGTTAAATTGGCGCCGTTGCAGGATTTTTTCTAATACTAGGAAAGAAAGATTTTGATTGTTAGTTATTTCCTCACTCATCTTATCATCACTTTTCCTCCCACGTTTTCATATTACACGATTTGTTTGTTTCTTGTTGTGCAGAAAAAATTGCAGACGTACATCTCCCCAAAGAAATGAACGACTAGCTGGAAAGGAAACAACTTCATACGTTCATCTCTCTCCCGAGTAGCGTAAGAAGTTAGTGTTAGAGCTTCCTTTCGACCTTTCTCCAACTGTTGAAAGCGAAGAGGAGGAAGAACAAGAAATCGAGATGGACGGGTTAAACAAAAATGAGAATGACAACAAAAACAATAACAACAAAAATTCAAAGGTCCTTCTAATGAAACTTTCTATGATGTGTGGTACAGATTCCAAAGTCTCCTCCGTTCCTGCCCTCACCACGACTTGGATGTGCATACCAAGTTTAAGACTTCCATTAGAGGTTTACATCAAACAGAAGGATCTCAGTATGTCTATACCGGGAAATCATTCAAACTAACACCAACTCAGGCCTTTAAAGCTTGCAAGGCCTATGCTCAAAAGATGAGGACCCTTGTTCTTACAATTCCAGTTGCATTAAGCTAAATGTGTCGATGAGTCAAGTTTTGCTAATGAGGTCCAAAGCAGTTGCTGGAGAAGCAGACTCGTCCTTAATTGAGTTTCAACAAGCTCAATTGCTTGATCTACTATAACCATTAACCAAGAAGATGGATGTTTTAGATCTAGCTCAGAAAAGCAACCAACGCTTCAACAAGCCTGCAAATGCACCTACAACTTGCGTTTATGCTTATGAAGGATGTCGAGGAACTGATCATATGATATTTCGAACTGTATGGCATATTATGAGCTAGGAGAAAATGAAGAGCATGTTGATTTTGTAGGCAGACAGAACCAGAATACTTACCAGCAGAGAGGGCAGCAAGGGAAGAACTATAACAAGAATCAAGATAATTATCAGCAGCAAGGGTAGAAAACCTACAAAGCTCAAGGTAATTACTAGCAACAAGGCTAGAATAACTACAAGAATCGTGGGAATTATCAGCAGCAAGGCCAAAACGCATACAAAAATTAGGGCAATTATCAGCAATAGAGAGGGGCAGCAAAGTTATTCAGGGAATAACCAACAGAATCAGCAACAGAACCAGTTCCCACAATAGAATCACCAGGGGTATATTAATGGTGAGAAGGGGAAACATAGAAGAATTATTTGACCTTGCTAAGGAAGAGACTACAGAGTTGAATGAAGAAGTGGATGTTGCTGCAAGCTACTCAGATATACCTTTTGGCACCCTACCCCGTATGCGAGGTGATACAGGTCCGTTCACTCTTCCTTGTAAGATTGGTAATACTTAAATAAGCAATGGTATGGCTGATACATGAGCTAATATTAATGTGATGTCCTATACCCTAGCTAATGAACTAGGATTGCTATATTTTAAGCCAACACGCATGAATATTAAGCTAGCTGATAAATCTGGAACTGTTCCTCGAGGTGTTTTGGAGGATGTGCTTTTGACTGTGGGTAGATACAATTTCTTAATAGATTTTTTGGTGATAGACGCTCATACTAATATGGCTTTGATTCTAGGTAGACCATTCATGAATACTATTGAGGTTGTTATTGATATTAGTAATGGTACTATCACTCTTAGAGTCGGGTTAGAGAATACGACTTTTCGATTAAGTTGTACTTGAATCCGACATGTGGCTTATGATGATATGTGTTCCTTTGATGAAATTGTGACCTCTATTTCTATGCAATGACTATCTATATGGCTGAAGGCGAACCAGATCTTGGACAACCGACTTTGGAGGCTCCTGATTCAAAATTCAAGACATCCTATGAAGAGCCACCAGAATTGGAGCTGAAGGAGCTTCCTACTAACTTGGAGTATGCATCTTAGAGGAAGGGTCCAAACTTCCAGTCATCATCAATTCATCCCACACTCCACCACAAAAGTCCAACCTTGTCAACCTCCTGAAGAACCATAAACGAGCAATTTCTTGAAAGGTTATTGATATCAACGGGATCATCCCCACCTACTGCAAGCATCATATCTATATCGAAGAAGGCAAGAAACTAGTTCGCCAACCTCAGAGACGCCTTAACCCACCTTTGATGCAGGTAGTACCGAAGAAAGGTAGAATAACTATAGTTCCTAATGCAGCTGGGGAACTTATTGCTTCTAGAACTATGAGCGGTTGGCGAGTGTGCATTGATTATAGGCGGTTGAGTGAGGCTACAAGGAAAGATCACTTCCCTCTTCCTTTTATTGATTAGATGCTTGGGCGCTTGGCAGGTCATGAGTATTACTGTTTTCTGGATGGGATGTCAGGGTACTTCCAGATTTCTATCACACAAGAGGATTAGGAGAAAACAACCTTCACATGTCCTTTGGTACATTTGCCCATCGTAGGATTCCTTTTGGTCTCTGTAATGCGCTTGGAACATTTTAGAGATGCATGATGGCCATCTTTGAAGATCTAATTAACGAAATCATGAAGGTATTCATGGATGCATTTTCTATGTATGTCGATTCTTTTGAATAGGGCTTGAAGAACTTGGAGAGAGTGCTTGAGACATGTGAAGAGACAAATCTAGCTCTTAGCTGGGAGAAGAGCTAATTCATGGCGAGAGAGGGGATTGTGCTTGGGCACAAGATTTTGAAGAAAGGAGTTGTAGTTGATCCTGCCAAGATTGATACAATAGCTTAACTTCCTCCTCCTGTATCAGTGAAGTCACTTAGAATTTTTTCAGGACATGCATGGTTCTATAGAAGGTTCATCAAGGATTTCTCCAAGATCGCACTACCATTGACTTGCTTTCTTGAGAAGGGGGTTCCCTTCCATTTTGATGTTGCATGTCACCAAGCGTTTGTGACTCTCAAGTTTAAACTTACCACCGCTCCCATCCTTATCCCACCAAAATGGGACCTCCCGTTTGAACTCATGTGTGATGCAAGAGATTTTGCAGTCGGGGCAGTCCTGGAACAAAAAGTTGAGAAGCACTTCCGACCCAACTATTATGCCAGCAAAACACTGAATGAAGCTCAAAGGAATTACACCATTACAGAAAAGAGCTATTAGCTGTGGTTTATGCTTTTGACAAGTTCATATCATATCTTCTGTTATCACATGTGATTTTTTTCACAAATCATGCGGCTATTCGGTACCTCATGAGCAAATCAGATGCAAAACCCAGACTAATCCATTGGGTACTTCTGCTTCAGGAGTTTGATATTGAAATCAGGGATAAGAAGGGCTCAGAGAATGTTGTTGTTGATCATCCATCTAAGCTAGAGGGGCCCGTAGCTAGACAAAAGCCTTCTTCCAAATTTCGGGAAATGCTTCCTGAAGAGCATCTCAAGGCCATCATGATATCCGAAGCTGAAGGACCTAGGTTTGCTGACTTCACCAACTACCATGCTAGTGGGAAGATCAGGAACGACCTTACTCGACATAAGTGAAGGAAGTTTGTTCATAACATCAAGAAATATTATTAGGAAGATCCACATCTCTTCCGAGTTGGCCCCGAGAATATCATTTGTCGATGTGTACCCCTCAGCAAAGCTCACGACATCATGACTCATTGTCATTCAGGACCGACTGGTGGAAATTTAGGTGCAAATCGAACAGCTCCAAAAAATTTCACTATCGAATTCTTTTGGCCTACCATATTTCAAGACTGCCAGGATTTCATCAACGCGTGCAATAATTTTCAACGAGGGTAAGCTCTCTAAACATGATGAAATGCCTCAAGCTGTGAATGTGCCTATTGAGATATTTGATATATGGGGGGATTAATTTTAGGGGACCTTACCCTGCTTCTTATAAGAACAAGTATATCCTAGTAGCAGTGGATTATGTGTCAAAGTGGGCAGAGGCTGAAGCTCTCCCCAGTAATGATGCTAGGGTAGTTGGAAACATCTTGAAGAAGCCGTATTCTAGACTCGATCCACCTAGAATGATTATATGTGACCAAAGAACTCATTTCCATGGTGAATTTGATAAGGTTTGTGCAAAATTGGTGTCACCCATCGTGTTGCCATGGATTGCCACCCTCAGACGAGTGGTCAAGTCGAGGTGACAAATAGGGAGTTGAAACGAATATTAGAAAAGGTGATATCACGCACTGATTGGTCCATTAGACTAGATGACGCCTTGTGGGTGTAGAGTACTGCTTTTAAAACTCGTATTGGGACTTCCCCTTACATGCTAGTGTATGGGAAAGCCAGCCATCTCCCTATCGAGCTCGAACACCATGCTTGGTGGGCTTTGAGAACACTTAACTTGGATCTTAGTGTTGTAGGAGAGGAAAGAAAATTATAGGTACTACGATTGGAGGAGTGGCGAGAACGAGCTTATGAAAGCTCTAAGTTGTACAATGAACGTACCAAACATATCCACGATTCAAAGTTGAAAAGTGAGAAGGAATTCAAGGTTGAAGATCAGGTGCTCCTACATAATTCACGCCTTCATCTCTTCCCAAGGAAGCTGTGATCCTGCTGGTCAGGACCATTCACAGTCACACAAAATTTTCCTGCGTTCTCAGATGAAAATTGTAGAAAAAGAACACGTTGTGTCCTGCTTCCAGGTACGCGTTCTTTCTTTCTTCTTCCCCTTTGATTTCTTTCATTCCTCTTCACCTCCCTCTCTACCATTCTGACGAACAACAACCACCACCACCCACAAACTCCAAATTTTCGCCAAATCACACCCCCACACCATTGAAGAAAGAAGCATTCTCCTCCATTGAAGCTCCAAACTCGAGTCGTTCCTCTCAATCTCATTTTTGGTCAATTTAAGGTCACAAAACAAGGTAAAATCACTCTCTAAACTCCCTCTTGATCATATCTTTGTAATCATTAGGCCAAATTCGAACTCAATTGAAAGATTGGTTGAAATTGGGGATTATCCTCAAGAATCCTAGAATTTCAAATTTGTGCTTTTCTAAATTTGAACGTGGATATTTGAAATTGGTACCTTAGTGAGTTTGTATGATGAATTTGGTGATGTTTGGACTAAATTTATGCTCGTAATTTCAAAGATTTTGAATCTAGGATGAACTCATGAACCCTAATTTTTTAAATTTGTGATTTTGTGCAATTGGTTTACCTTGTCGAAATTGATGATATGTTAGGATTGTGGAATGAATTTGGTGTGAATTGCATGCCATTTTTCATGTTAATTGTGGTTAATAATTCTCGTTGGTGATTTCCCTCCCTTAAATTGGGGTTTTTGATTAAGTGGCTGTCATTAGGTGAATTGTTTTTGCTGTATGACTCCTTAGGACATTGTATTGAGGATAAGGATGCTTGTCTTGTGTACTATGTCCCTAAGTGTTTATAGTTTTTCATTTTCACTCTATGGTGTTACATAAGTGTGGGATGATCCCATTTGATTTATTTGAGCGTTTTGGTTTAATTTTGGTTTTTGATGTGTGCTTAGACGAGTGCCATTGATCTTATCTTGAGAATGTCTTCATTGTCCTATTTAAGATTGGATCTCCGAGGATTATCTCCTTCTGTTTTCTTTCTAGCAAGATGGAATCTCTTGGTAAGCGAGGTGGTGGTATGCTTCACTCCACCTTATTTCATCTGCAGGGACTGCCAAACGCGGTCAAAAGCAAGTGTTTTACCTTTACTGACAAGAAAGATAAGGAGGCTTGGCAGGAAATAGTGGAGAAGGCTGTCAGTACATCTGGATGGGTCGATTGGGAACAGTTGGAGGAATCAGGAATTTGGGCGCTGTTATCAACTATAGTTTGCGATGTGGGTCTTCGACCATTGTTTGATGTGAATGAGGACGCTCAAGAATGGGCAACTAAGGAAGTCATCTAAACTATTATGTGTAAGACAACCACTGACCCTACTCTTGCTGGTGCAATCAAGTTAAATTGTGGAGGAGTTTCATATTCCTGGTCTCTGAATGAGTTTAGTATCCATGTCGGCTTCTACATCAAGGATGAGTTGATTAATGATCCACCCTTGGTGTTGCGTTTACTATGGTTCTACTAATATAGACCATGAGAAGTTTTGGAATGAGATTGCTCCTTCAGACACTGAGCAGCCCTGAAGAGCAGAAGACCGAGCCATTACAACTCCAGCATATCTAAAGCAGCATCGATTAAGCGACCAGTGCTCTGACTTCTACACCATTTCCTCTGTGCCACCCTGCAACCTCTTCATGTTTGATAACATACATAAGAAGGAGCGAGTTCATTTGGCACCCTTGGTCGCAAAATTACTCGTTTCTCAACGCCCTCGCTCCGTAGGGAAGAACAACAAGCTGTATGGGGAGCTTACATCACGCTGCCTTTGGAGCTCCTTCCACTATTCCTCGAGTTGTCTCGACGCGCTTTACTAGCTCTCTCCTCAAGGCCCCGGTATTCCAGACTTGGCACCACCCTTTTGGGACAGATGCACAATCTACAAACTCATGTGGATCAGTGATGAACGTTTTCAGGGTTATGAAAATAAACCAAGTTAACGAATTAACTAGAATCGAATCTCCCTAGGGTCACTTTTAGTATATTACTCGAAGTTGTGATTAATATCAATCAAAGTAACAAGTAGTGCGGTTTAGATGCCACGGGGATTAATCAAACAGTCAAAAAGAAAAATGAAAATTTCTTAAAAGTAACTGGGTTGCAAGACTACACGATATAAGTTTAGACAATCAAAGATGAAACTGCTTAGATGTCGAATCCCCGTAGGCAATTCTAATTAACAAATGACAGACAAATTCCACAATTTAAACGAAGCAGGATATATGCATTACACTGTCACAGTTCTTCTCTAATCAAATCACATCATTTCGGGTCTACTAATTTGCTACCTATCTAGTATTCTAGTCCACTATTTCGAGACAAAGATCTAAAACCGGCTAGGTGATTTCCAAATTTGAAATTTCTCACACGAGAGACTAGTTCATTCGCTCCCGAATGAGGGTTAAAGTCTAACCTAGTTATTTGATTTTGGCATTCTTTATATGCAAGCTCTTTAGAGTCTAAGAAAAATCTAACAGAGATGTAATTCAAGTTAATCAGGCAAGAAAAAATCGAAAACAAAATCAAATATGCATTGAAATCCATCCAACTCGCATAAATAGTCAAACGTATCAAATCATTCGTTCATAGAAATTAACCTAGGGTTCATCTAATCTAAGCAAGAGAAGTTTAGCTGCTCATAATTTCGAGAGGCAAATCAAAATCAGAAGCGGAAGACATTGATTTTAGGTTGACAAAAAGGATTATGAAAAACCTAATTTCGCAGGTCTTCTCGAGAACTTGATTTGCCATCTTAATTATTTCGTCGATACCGAGCTCCTTGAAGTCTCTTTCTCATTGCTCTCAAATCTCTCAATTTCTCTCTAAATTTCATCCAAATAAAGTCTATGAATTATGAGGGAGAGTTGGGCTTTTATAGAGAATGATTCCTTGAGCCTGTCGGATACCAAAAGTGCGTTATACACGAACCAAAAGTGCGGCACGCAATTTTGGACTATTTACGTCGCACTTTCGGTCTATTTTATAGATATCTCTTAACTAAAAAGTTGTATAAAATTGAACTATCTTTTCAATGCCGTCGGCCTTGCATCAATCGGACTTCTGAGCTAGGAGGTATGTCCAAAATACCAAACTGCGACGTTTTCCGACCAAGTCGAAATCCAAGCTCCTTGAAGATCCAAAATGCTTCCCATTGCTTGTCCTAGACCATAAACATACACCATATCCCTCTGATTAATGCCTTGATGTCGTCATGTACATGAAATCTATAAAAAAAACTCCAAAACAACATCAAATGGACCTGAACGGGTCTGAGACACTAAATCGAGATATATATTAGAAATGCACGAAAAATCCTAAACTTTATCCAAAACTATATGAACATGCATGAAATGTCGCTTAAATGAGGATGAACACGAAAAATCGAGTGTCATCAATCAATGATTCTATGCGTTGTACGCCTATCAGGACTACGTTTTCAGGAGCAGCAGTCCTACTACACCTTCACTCACCAAAATTTCCCTCCAGCTGCACCGTTTTAGTATTATCCACCATCTCCGGAGCAGGATATGGATGAGCAATAGTGAGCCCTATCAATTTAAGGATTTCTGTTTGTTGTATCTAGAACTTGTGTTTGCGTTTTTGTTTTCTTTTGTTTCTCGTGGTTGAACTTATGTGAGTTTATGTTTCATTTTGTTTGCTATTGATTGATATAACGGATTGGCAGTAGCCTTTCTTCTTTTGCTTCTTTTGCTTTCATACCACGAGGAAGTTTGGATCTCACTTACATCTGAATGGATCCTTGGTCCTCGTCCATGCTCTATATTGGTTTGCTCTCACGATATCAAGTTAGTAACATATTTTCTACCCTACCGACCTTCAATTTTTGGTCCATTGAGGACAATGTCTTGTTCAAGTGTGGGGTAAATCAAGGTGTTTCTGAAATTAGGGTTCTTAACTTGTGCATAATTATGTTGAATTCTTATTCTAACATTTCGAAACTCCCTCTTGAGCCCAGCTTATAAATATTAGTCAATGCATGTTTAGTGCTCTCGTTCATTTTATGGATGTCTTTGTTGTTAGGATGTCATTTTCGAACCACCTATCTTTCTTGCCAGAAATTAGTATGCTAGAGACTCATATATATGTTAAATATGAATTGCTACCTTCCACTGTTTTGTTCTATGTCGTAGTAGAGTGTATGTTGTATCCACCCCAACGAATTTGCCTAGGTTGTTACGAAGCTTAAAACAAACATGAGGTTACTAAAAAAATGTCGTGGGGTTTGGATTGCAACCGAAACATGTAGGGCGACCCTAGAGGTCCACCGTCTTCCCAATCTTTCTGAGGTTTAAGGTGTGGGTCGGAGACTGGTTACTTCCCAGTCCCGCTTAAGTTGTAATATTTCCCTCATTTGGAAAAAGATGCTATCTAAAAAAGCAATAAAGAAAGTAAAGCAAAGAAAGAGAAGAAACGGTGTTTCAGCATTCGAGCTTTGTTTACAGTAATATGTAGTGCTAGATAGTCAAGTAAGCAACTCAAAACATGAGGAAGGTGCTAGCATAGAGTTGATAAGGGGGGTAAAATCCGCTCATCATAGAGTTAGAAGCTTCTAAAGGTGAGGTGATTGCATTAAAATCACCCCCAACAACAAGACAGGCATTAGGAAGAATTTTCCATTTTAACATATCATGCATCCTCTTTCTTTCTTCAACCTTATTAGCTCATAGAAAACACAAACCTAAAAAGGATGAGGACTAGAAATATGTGCTAGTATAAGCTGGGCTGAAGTCACTCTACTTGTCGAGGGGGAGAGAGCCTTTACTGAAAATTCTGTTGCGATTCAACCCCCTGCATCTTTATTAAACGCTGAATTTATCTCCGAAATTTACAACCTTGATGACCCTTTCCCTTTCTCTTCTGCCCGCTCCCAGACTCTTCAGAGAAAGCTAGCTCGCCCGATAGGTTAGAATTCTACCGAAAGGAGCGGAAAGAAGTAGCTCGACCAATCCAAATAAAGGGGGGCCTCACTGTCAAAGCCCTAAACAAATGAATAAGGAAAAAGAGCATCGAAGCCAACATCCAGATCCTTTGGCGAACTTGTGTAGACTTCGAAGGGTAGACGAGACTATCAAGTTCCTATATCAGTGACGATTTAGATGAAAAGGAAATTCAGGTTAAAATAAGAAATATTTGAAGTAAGAGATAAAATGTTAAATCCCAACCTACTTTCCTCTTTTTACCCTATTGGTCGAGTGGTTTTTTTATCTCCTTTCAGCCTAAGCAGCACGAGAAAGGAACGTGTAACCCACCTGTTGTCGCATTCAACTACATTTGTTCCTATAATCTATAGCCTAACAGAACGCAGCATCGAGGGACAACCCGCCCATACAGCCAGCGGAGAGGATGGCACTATTGGTAAAAGGCCGTCTAACAAAAATGCCGCAGGCGTGAAGCGTGGTAGGCCTGCGCCGGGGGAGCATAGGGAGGAAGGGGAGCCCGGACGGTGGAAGAGCCAGGAGAGCCGGGTTATTTGACGGAAATGGAAGATCTCTATCCTCTAGTTAGCTAACCGCTCTTGCCGCAACTAATTCATCTAGGACAGCTCTCTCAGTTGGTTATCTAGTGTCATTGGCCTTCCTTCCACTTCTAGCTTTCTGAGCTGAACTATTGAAGGGATAAAGCAAAGGACTTGAGACAGATGGTGAAGAATATGGTATCCCAAAGCCTATCCCTAAAGACAATTGAGAGGCTTAGTGCATGGATGGGGGAAAGCAATGCCATGAAAGACAAACTCAGACAACGGTGGCAAGCCAAACAAGTAGATCATCATAAATGTGCGGCATTGTTATAGACGGCTCAAGCCCAGGTCATTGAGCTGGCCCATGCCCTATGAAAAATGATTCGGAACTTTTTTTTTCGAGTGAAAGCACAAGCACTTCGTTAAACAACAAAATATCGCGGATGGAAGTATACCATGGATTGATATTTACATAATGCAATCGATTGGATCATATAGATATCCCTTCAACACAACATAGGTCATCAAAAGGATCTCAGAAAGTATCTACTCGTTACGAAATCTCAGGTGTCAAAGTGTGGATTTCTTATAGTAAAAAAAGAGGGGACGTGCTATATCCGAAACGTACGAAATATAGTAAATATCGTAAAGGCAGATGTACACAACTTGGTTTTGGAAGATATGGAACTAAAAGTTGTATAGCTGGTCGTCTTTCATATCGAGCCATTGAAGCAGCGCGTCGGCGCAAGGCGTAACGATCTGTGGACTGTGTCGAGGAGATTCTCGGTGAAATCGACATGTCTGTGAAGATGCACCTGGACTGATAGACCTATTTCAAGGTTACTTCCAGATCAAGGATAATAAAGAAAATGGAAACAAGATACAATGGTATATCGAAACGACTTTTGGCATCACCGGATGGATTCTATTTCGCAACTCATTACTTAGGGTTTTTTTCATTCCTATAATTCCAAATATTAAATAATTCATCAGAAGATAATTAAAGGAGATTTGAGAAAAGATGGAATAGGAAGACGTGTTTCCAGAATAAAGAAGATACGGGTTGGGAATGGGAAGTTAGCAAAGTTAGACAAGATTGGAAGTCACCCCCTTTCTAATAAAGAGGATCCATACAAGATCCAAGCAGGCTGCCTAACCGTATAAACGACGTAAGAAGTTAGGAACATTTTCAATATAAATTTTTCCTGTATTTGTTCTATGATAAATATGAGTCTGTTTTGTCCACTTTCTCCAATCCCCCTCTATAAAAAAAAGCAAGGCGAGCTTGCTTTCTTATTCCTGTGTTCGATCTCTTCCATCTCTGCCATGGGGAAAGGGCAAGAGTAACTAATGAGAGAATATTTTCTTGAATACGTAGATATTGCCTCATCACATCAGTTCTTTGAAATGGAGGATGCACTAGAGCAGCAAGAAGGTCAGTTTTTTGCGCTATTAGGGAACCAAGATAGAGAGAGAGGGTTGTCCCTTTGCTTTGTTGGCTCTTCTAGTGAGACAAAAGTAGGTCATCGAGCTAGGTCAGAATCCTCAACTTAAGGCTAAGGTAGAGCTTCATGAATCTTGTACAAACACAACCTTCTCTGGTACTATGCTATTTCGTCCTGATACCTCAGGCCCCTATACATGAGTGAGTATCTGCTCCTGCCTTTTTCTTCAATCAATGATTAGACAATGTAGTTTAATCGTGTCGTAGATTCAAATCCTACAGAGCGTGATTCCAAATCAATTGACCCCATTATCGAGATATGACAACTCTTTTTAAAATAAATAGTAAAAAATGTATCGAATCCATTTTCCCCGTCTAATGTGTAAAAAGTCTCCAAATTGTTGACCAATCCCTCTCCATCCGCGAAGTCATAAGTCCTCTCTTACGTTATCTATAGATAAGAACGAATCGGATCAAACTCGACTGATATGATAGATCTTAGGCTTACATAGAGCGCTTGCCTTTATTTGATTGATGAAAGATGACTTGACATTGCCTTGACTAAGACTGAGGTTAGATCTTCCTTAGTCTACTTGACAAGGCCAAAACATGTGTGCTGGGTGTGTGACCCATCAACCTTACTTCTGCTAATACTCCTCTTTTTCCACCACCCAGAACGAAATGCGTCGTTAATGAAGTCGGAGCGGCAGGCGCCGGCACAGCTTGATACCGCTACCGTTCATTAAGAAATTGTTTATTTTCCGGTTGACTGGAAGTTTCATCCTCCCAATCCCATTTTAGTCAGTTGGAAGTCATTCACTCACTTTTAGAGTATGGAGAACGTGAAAATAGGGTAAACTTCAAGGCATGATAAAATAGATAATTCTTTGACTGCTCTCCCCCAACAAAAAGGAGAGACTGATTATTGCTCTCCCAATTCATGAAGAAGAAAATGATCGCTTGGTTCTTAAGCGGAACAACAGTCATTCAAGAATATGATAAGCGAATGTCACTAAACCAAAGATTTTTAGATTTTTAGATTTCGTGAATGATGGGACTGGCCTAACCTAAAATAAAGGATCTTCCCCCTTTTGATTGACTGACAGACGGAACCTATTCGGAAATTTGTATTCGTGTGATTAAACAACAAGGGTGGTTGCAAAAAAAAATTTGGTCAGTGCCCGGGCTCTGATGCCGCAGGCTCAACCTAAAAATAAGTAAAAGAAAGTGATTGGTATATTAAGCGATAAGCTTAACACATGTACCTTGGACTATGCTTTCGTCATTGATCTTTATCTGAAAGACCCGATCCTTTTTCCTGTTCCTGAAACCAAATTTTTGGCTTTTGATTAGCTGTCACATTCGGAAGGTGTGAAATTGGGACCGGCGAGATACTCCCTTGTGCCATTCTTTCATTTTCCCCGTAGTTTTGCTTGAAAAAGCAAGTTACTAGTTCAAATTTAATACAAAATTATATTTTTGGGAGTTGGTTGGAATGTGTTCTTATTTACTAATAGGTTTTTGGTGTGCACGACCTATTGCCTTCCAATTTCATCATTTTTTTGACATAGTCAATAACTTGAATAAGGAGGTTATTCCTTTAGTTTTGTTTTTTTATCTTGTTTGTTTTAAAATAGGTTTTATTTATTTCACCTATGAGAATTTCTACCAATTCTTCTTTTATTCATCAAAGCTCATCCTGATCTCCGTCGAGATTACTACCTTAGCTCTGTCCTATCATCTCTATCATGGGGTTCGTCATTTATTAACGGATTTTTCTGGACTTTTCTTTCTTAGAATTGGGCAGGGAGCATTAGAGTGGTCTTAGCCTTGGAATATTCCAAAAAAATAATGAAAAAAGAACATCGAAACTATTATGAATTTGCTAACTTAACATTTAGGTTTCGGCATAACAAAGCTTGCACTATCTTTTCGCGAGACTACCGATTGACGCATCTCTAGTCGATCGACGAGCTGCCCACCTTTCATAGCGAAAGGCTAGCCTTCACGATCGAAAATCTTTCGTAAGGGGCCTTTTCTTGCAGGGCATGAACGCCCGACATATACAAGGGGTTTCCGCCTTAATTTGGTCGTACTACTATGATGTAACATGCAGTCATCCCGAGGTAGCATGCTAGTTCTTTCTTAATTCAATATCTGTCTCGCTTGCCGAATCCTTAGCTTAGCCTGCCCAGTCTAAAGGGCTTCAATCCTTATTCCTTATCCCCCATCTAACACCTGGTTTTAGTCATCAACTAGCTACTTCTGTTCGTTATTCTAGAAAAAAGAAAAGCTACTGGCTTCTTCTGTTCATTTCTTACAACTCTCTTTTTGAAGCAGATAGTTCACAGTGCTTATTCTATAGAGACTGTAAAATCCAACTCATGTTTCCACTCTATTTTCATTATGAAGATGTATCACGTCAAGATTCGTTGCTCAAACCGAATCACACCGGCTGTGAGTTCAAGTGAGGAAAATTCCTTAAGAAGTACCCCACGGTTGATCTATAACAAGGTATATCCAGCTTCTGGTAGATCTGATATGTCCTCGGTGCTACCTTTTTCTTTCCAAGGGATGGGATTAGGGTGTATAAAAACCTTGTTCAAATAACAATTAAGGTGAAGCAGAGTCAGGAACAACGAATCTCTTTATGATAAAGAGATTCATTTTGCAAGTTTGATATTACGGGTAGCTCCTAGAAAAGAAGTGGCTTTGCCCCTTTTCAGTAGGGGAGAGTGAAAGGTTAGACCTTAGAAAGTAAGCGAACTGTGGTTCTTCTATGTAGGTATGCTGGAATATGTAATGGAAAAGAATGGATCTGTACATTCTTTTTCATTCCATATATTAGGGATCCTCCGGAACCACAAGAATCTTTAGTTAGAATGGGATTCCAACTCAGCGCTTTCTAAAAAAGGAAAAAAGATTATGGTTTTTTTTTTCATTTTTTTTCTTTTTTGGGGGGTTCTTCTGGTTCTCGTGGAAAGTTGGGGGGCTGAGCTGGGTTTTACTATTCCTATTATTATTATATAAAAAATGTCTTCCTCAGATTATTCTTCCTTGTCTTCGTCTCTGTCTATCAGATCGGATCCAGTCAAAGCAGTTCGGCCCCCTTCTGTGACTGGTATAGAATAGGCTACACATTCATCCGGTCTTTTAAAATTTCCTTCTTTCTAGAAGGGATGTCGCATATCAGCTCTTATTATCGCAGGTAAGCTGTTTACCAGGCTCTCTCCCTCCCGGCAAGTAGAGTGAATTCAGCCCAGCTAACTTCCTAAGAATGGTAAAACTTCATGTGGGTTCGATATACTGTTATCTTCAACGAACGGTCTAGCGTTCAATGTGGGGTGGGCTCCGACTCATGACAATGGGTAGACTGAAGAGCTTGTGAAATATTTGATAGGATCCGTTTCGGCAACGTGTACGAACAATTCCTAATCGTCATCTTAGTTTTTGGGCGTCTAATCTACCCTTGAGGCTAATTAGAAGAAGAGGATTACCTACCTTTACTGTAAGGCTTTGTGGAAGCCTGCTCCAAGTAAACTCAACAGATTTACAATCTGCTGCTTTTGACCACTCGGCCACTCTCCCCTTCCCGGGCCGAGGAGGGCTAGCCTTGAATCAATCAAATCAATATAATAGTACTCTTGGCCTTAGTAGTATGAATTCATAACTTTTAGTACCCTTATCCCAAGCATATGTATTTTATAAATTATCAAAAATGGACGTTCTTAACTAATTCGACCGAAAGGAGAGGTTTAGAATATACTTAGTAACTCTATGTACTATTGCATGTAATGTAAGATTAGCAGTTCTAGAACCATTAATGATTGGGGAACCTGCAGATCCATTTGCAAGGTCCCCCGTAAGCCCTAGGATAAAGGGTCTCTTTTCCAAATGAACAGAACCTCGATACCACATTCATCAAAGAGATATGGCAATCTCTCTAGGTTGCACACCCCCCCCCCCCTTTAGATCGTTCTATTCATGCTTGAAAAACGACCCCATCGGTCCGCTCCTTTTAATGGACATTCTTAGTCGTCCAGCCAGCTAGCCTACTGTACTCCTTAGCTGTGGATGGATAGGATTAATAGAACATAAAGAGGAAATCTAAGATTCTCGAAGAAGAGGAGAGCTTTGGGATACACTCACTTCTGCATTTTTGTGCTCTCTTTCTCATTTGGTTAGATTTTGAGTTGTCTTTGATGTGTGTGTACTCTTTCAAGTGGCCGGGATCACGTGGCTAAGATTTATTTGTTCCTGAAAATATTTTATCCTCTAAACAGCGTCGAGAATTGAGAATTCTAATGTCTTTCAATTCCAAATTAAAGAAAACTAATGATATTCATAGAAATATATAAATTTTGAATGGTAAGACCCTAAAACATGGGGTATCACCTTTTTCAACTGCATCGCACTACCACATAAACAATGGATCCGTCGGGCTGGATGAGCAACCTTCTCTGGAAAAGAATAGTGGAAAGCCATATCACTTACCAATTGAATCAATGTTATTAGCTGTGAATTTGAACTTTTTGGTATTTTCCATTTCTTTGGATGATATGATGGGTCAATCATTTGCTTTATTGGTTCCAACGGTGGCAGCTGCGGTACAAAGAAAAGCACTTAGAGCAGCGTGCATATTTGATCTGATCTGAAAGTGCTCACTAATAAGTGGCGGGACTCGTTATCTTATGCTCCCCAAGGTAATAATCCACCCCTTCCCTTGCTTCTTACCGCGTAGTGGGGACAGTGATGAACATGATGAAGAATAAGATTGCAAGACAGGAGATTTAACATGGTTTTCGATCAGAGTGATTGACTAGTCCACGGGGAATAAGAAGAATATTATTAACGAGAGAGAAGAAGAAGAAGAAAAAGAGAGGAGAAAAACGTATCTACATCCAGCGGCTACTGCTAGCTATATGTAAGAATTAGGACAAAGACATATGAAATCATTAAAATACCCATGTTCAACTTGGACCCTAAACCACCCATTAACAGAGGTGTGGCACTTCTTTAGCAATTGTTAGGAATAGAAGAGTGCTTGCCGCCTAATTTAGCACGTCAATTTAGATATTTATGATAAAATAAATTAATTTAACTTTGTTCCATTTTACCTTAATTTTTATTAATACTTATGCAAACATGTATCATATAAACAAGTTAATTGAACTGTATGTTGGACTTTGAAGCACGTCAAAGTGTAAATCAAACACAATCAAGAAATGATCATGAAGTAAATCAAGCATAATCAAAGAGATGATCAATTGAAGCAAATCAAGTGATTACACAAATTAAAAAGATGATTATTCGAACAAATTAAGTGATTATGAAACCAAGAGATGATGATGACAACATCACAAATCGAGGAAGATCACATGGAAGGTGAAGCCTAATGAAGAGAATCAACATAGTCATCTTTCCATAAAGTATTCCAAGGAAACAATCAAGCATTCATCAAGCATGAAGATTGGGATTGGCATGAAGTACAAATGGAAAGAAGTGATGCATGATCAATGCATTGATGAAAGAAGGATAGCCAACCCCTTGGCTATAAATAGAGAAAGCGTGTAATTGAGCAAATCCGGCCTTATGAAAACAATTCTCTTGCTCATTCTCAAAATTATGAAAGTCTAGTAATCGTGTGGTGTGCACAAGATAGCTCGATAGCTTGGATAGGAAGTATCAAGGAATCAACGTACCAAAGTGTGGTATGGGTTTTCTTCGAAGTTGGAGGTAACACTTAGAGTGGGAGATTCTAAGTGGGGCTAGACATGCCTGCCAAGGAAGGTTCTCGAAAATTGGATTTGATCTTCAAGGTTGCAATCATGTTTTACATTGGAGTATGTATGGGTAACGGTGAAAGTTAATATCATTGTCTCCCAAGCGGTATCTAGGGACGGAGAGTAGATGACACATTCTGGTCAAACTTCGTTAACAAACGTCTTGTGTCGACCTCTCTTTACTTTGTGTAATCTTATTCTTAAAGTTTTATTCTGGTTAAGTTATCTATCTAACCTCATCGTAAGTTTAGTATAGATAAAATTACTAATCTTTGTTGTTATAATAAAAAATGGTACCCATTTGACTCTCCCTGTACGTATAGATAGGGGCTCTTAGCTTTCGTTATTCGGAACATTACTTGAACTATGTAAGAATGTAAAATATGGATGGTAGGATGCATGTGGTGGATCCATTTTTTCAGAACAGTAAAAACTTTATGAGAAGGGAGAGTTACAAAGACAACTTCGTAGAATATAGATTATGAAACGTAATTAGTAAAAAGTTTCATTAATTAGTTTTTCGATTCATGCATACATGAATGGTTTAATATTGATTAATATTATTTTGTCTATTCATGTCTGAAATCATTCGATAATTCGTGATGAGTTCAAAAATTATCAACTTCATACAAATTTAGTTGAAGAGATTTGGACTTGACTTGGAACATGATGAATAATCTAATATTGTTATTTCTTATTTTCAAAACTTTTGTATTTGTTTATGCGGTTATATTTTATCTTATAATTGTATTATTTCTCAATTTTATATTCATTAGATAATAGTTACTTCAATAATTATTGATTTTATAAGGATTTTAGATATTATTTTTTCAAATAAAATATAAATTATCTATTACCATTTAATATACAAGTCTTTTTAAGAAAACATAAATGTTAAATAAAAATTGTTAATCAGAGGTTAGAAATTGTTGAATGACTAAATTGCTAAAGTTGCTGATGTGGCGATAAAATTCGTAATAAAAGTTGCTAATCAATTTTTGGGATGGAGATGATCTATAGACGTATAACATAATTTACCTCATATTTTTAGTTTTACCGCTACAAAATTAATGCATGTCTTAGAAAGTTGTTCCATTTTCCTTATCTAGCATTATTAGTTGAATTGTTAATTTAACAAGTATTTTTTCATTCATAACAATTGTTAATTTAAGGATAATAATGCTCTTAGTGATCTGTCCAAAATTAAATTTGTGTTGGATTTTTAAATAGTTTGTTCATTACTCGTTCGCGACAAACATGTGTGGCTAGTGTTGAATGGCAAAATTGCGGGTTAGGCCATTTTCAAAATTTCTTTGTCTGAGAATGATAAAATTTTATATAAAATTATTAAAACTAAAATTTATGTCAAGTTTTTGTATGCCTTAATATTTTAAACTTCAAATTCCATCCAAAATTTTGGACCATTCTAAGTTTGCTATTGGGCAAAGTTGAACCAGACAGCCTGTTGGATGCTCTTGACTAGGAAGTATTGATGTAACGAACAACAAATGTTATCTAACTTGTCGTATATACAGAAATATGTAGTTCAGTGCGATGGAAATGATCAAGTTGGTCAAAATTGCCTATCGGGAAGGAAAGATCCAAGTATAAAAACTTTATTTCACACCGTTAGACAAATTAATGGGTGGTTTGATTTTAAAATTTTGTCAAAAGAAATCTGAAAAATAGTTAGAGATTCTATAATAATTGTGGAAATTGTGACAAAAAAAAAGAAAAGATATTCTAATTGATGAAAAATATTTGTTATATTTGACCAAAGCGGTCATGCAACAGGCACTACCCTTCCGTTGGACTTAACGAAACGGCTGAGACGATTCTCAAGGAGATGGAATGAGGCAATCTGCAAAGACAACCGTTGGACATGGAGGGCTTTGCTGCCTCTCTACACCAACCCCGGAAAGTCCGACTAAGTTCACATGATATGGATATTCTGCGAGTCGAGCCTGCAAGTCACAGAGTTCGTCGCCATGGTCCTCTCCATGGCCGGGAAGTTAATCGGACGGTCGCTGATGAAGGTTCCGACTAGCTAGGCACAACGGCAGAGCATGCTTTGTTGGGGCGGGACCCGCTCCTTGTGGGAGGACTCCTCATCGTCCCTGACCGAGAGTGTGAGTTTTCGGATCTGGTCCTCCATCAAACAACAGCGGATCCAGTATGGTACAATGCACTATGTCGAATCGTGTAAGTGTGAAAAATATAAAGAAAATTACACAACGTTGAACTTCAAAATTCGAAAATGTGGCCGGGGCCCGGGGAAACCCCTGAATCCACCACTGCCATCAAAGCATCTGGTGTCTCGGCCGGCAGTGTTGCGGGGATTGGTGGAGTAGCAGACCGCTTCCTGGAATTCAGAACAATCGCAGAGCTCATCCAGTGGGGAGGAAGGCTGGTAGCGGGGTAGGGAGAGATCAACGGACGATGTGTAGCCGGTGGGGGAAGAGAGGAGTAAGCGACGGGTGAGGAAGGGTTTACAACGGGTAGGAGGTCAAGGAGTCCCAATGAAACTAGGAGAGAACAAACCCTAGCGTAAGGTTAGATTTTACATTTGGGGGAGACAGTTAATATATAGAGTGTAATTGTATATTTTAGGTTAGGAGATAATTATGTGCTAATTATGGTAGTTGTTGATTTGAGGACTTGGCTATCTCATCTGTATAGGTGCAGCCGTCTCTCATTAGACTCATAAAATCATCTTTTTCTTTTCCTTTCTTTCAGCATCTCACGGTCGGATATAACGTTAAATCCTTGTATTCTTTCGTTTATCTTATGTATATTGACAAGATCGGGAACTTCAACAGCTCGGCAATTAATTTTGATTAGGAATTATAAACGTAACGAAAAACAAATGTGATCTACTTGTAAAATATATCTAGTTCAAGTGAGATGGGAATGATCAAGTAGGCCAGAATTATATTGCCATCTAATAAAAGTCTGGGAACTAGAAAGGCTTGGTTTGATTAAAGGGAAGTGATGATGCCATCAACAGATCCAGCGGTGCAGAGTATGGAAATAATGAAGCAGAGTCCACTTAAGATGGTGACCCATATCCAGGTAGAGCTGAACCGCTCCACTTTGGCCTGTTTTTTGTACATCTCAATCGGGAAGTAGATCGTCAATGGCCAAAATCCTAAGGCACCAAGCAACCCCAACACGCTGTTGAAGTACGGGAACACCATCCCCACTACACAGGTACCCATCACGTACAGCGTTCTCCAAATCAGCCTGAACCCATTGAGTCTCAATTTTCCTATCACAGGAATTTTCACCGGATACTCTTTTTGCAGGAAGCCCTTTTTTGACCAGTTTTGTTTGCACCATTCTTCCACTATTTGGAATGTTGACTGAATCAATACCTGTGGGGAAGGAAAGACCCAAGTATAAACAAACAATTTTATTTCACACTGTAGGAAGATTAGGAGTTAGTTTGATTTTGGAATTTTGGTAAAAGTGATTTGGTAAATAGTTTGTTTGCTTAGTGGAGGTTTGGAAATTAAAAGAGAAATTATAATTTATAAAAAGTAATTGTTCAATTAATTTATTTGATGTTTAGGTGTTTTAGGGTGGTTTGCAAATTTATTATTTTTAGTAAGAGTTGATGGGACAAAAATAAAAATAAAGTAGGTTGGTAGTTGAGTTGTTATAGCACCTGATTTTATTCCCATAGATCTTGGGTTCAAAGTTCGCAATGGGCAATTATTTTTATGCCCCTATGATGATATCACCGATCTCACCTGCACTAACAACCGATAATCTATGAATTTATCTAACGGCCACATTACTTAATGTAGTGCACGTCGAAAGGATTCTTTGGATATTAAAAAATCACTTATTTGACAAATAACTAATATACCCTTATAATTATCACCTTCCCTAAAAGTGAACAAGCTAGTTTGATATTTTTCCACTCGGATGATTTGAGATTTGACAAATCCCATATTTAGAAAGTGAATTTTTCTCAAATCACTTAAAACCATAAAGTAATTTCAATTACTTTCAAATGGCACTTCATTTCCATATTTGATATTTTGATAAAATCATATGAAACCACCCACTAAATCTGCTCCAATTCTGAAAATCATATTTGATATTTTCATAACCAAGCACCCCGCATAACCCATAAAATATCGTCGTCACTGCTATTCCGGTCACCGATGCCTTCTTCATCACCTCATTCTCCGGAGGACTTGATTTGAACGTGCCCTGCATGCATCATCATCATCATAACTTATTACATTTTCAGTAACTAGTTATAATTGCGTATCAGTCAATTGAAAAGTCTTGAGTTGAGTACTACTACAATATTCAGTTTTAATAGTTTAATTGTCATTAGTGAATATTAGTTTTCGGTTATTAATTACTATGAGACTAACGATTTGAAACTCACAAAGACTGAGATAGTGATAGATATCAAACATTGTTTAACTTCTTAATCATTCAAAATTTCAAATTATTGAGTACAGGGTCTAGTCCTTATCACAAGTATATGGAAGCTAATAATCACCTCAATTTCAAGAAGGATTGGTGCATAACTATAGGCAAATGCTATGTCCCCGATGGCCTGTAAAACGTCGAACACCTTCAACAATTCTGTAAGGCCTCTTTCTCCGGCCCTCACTCCTATCAGCCCTGTGTCCGCATGACCATGATTTTCTGAACACAAATTGCATCTCAAAATTATCAATTACCTTATGATCTTATCATAATATCTATATATCACTTATATATAGTATAATAACATGCATATGCATAATATGCAAAGTTGATAGAAATATGTGTCTAGCTAGATATCTAACACTGGTATTTTTTGTATGAAAAAATAGAACAAAAAAACAATGTAACATATATATTGGAGGCAATGGAAGAGACTTATGATGATGGCCACACAGAGACCAAGGCTGATGATGGAGTAAGCGAAGGACATAACGGCGGCAATGACGGAGATGAAGGCAAGGTTATGAAAGTCGGGGAGCTGGCTTAGAAGTATTTCAATGATCCCAAAGGCGTGGGACACCCTGCTCCGCGTCCCTTCTTGTTGTAGAAGCAATTCAATTTTTGGATCGCGCTTTGTTACAAAAATAATATCGTACATACATCAACATGTTATATGTTAAATTAATTGCTAATCTTTCGAGAATTGAGTGATAAATTAAGGAGCCTCACTCACCCCATACTAATAGGTGTAGCGATGGTGTATCCAATACAAGTTCCGAGGAGATATACAAACTGAGCTACTCCACAGAACTTTGACCTGAGCCCCCCTGAATCGAATCACCAATAAGAAACTGAAGTGTCCATGAAAAAAGAAGAAAAGTACTAAAAAGCAAGAGTTATTGTTTTACTTTTATGAATCATAGGATACGGTTGCTTACCTAAATGGGCCTTGACAGCGCCGCTGTAAGTGTAAGTTCGGGTGCCGAAATTGGGCCCGGGGCATCTGTAAGAGTCACAAAGCATACAAGCGGTGTACCAAGTAATTGAAGCGAATACAAAGAGCACAAATGGGCCAGCAGTCCAGCCCAATTAGGCTGTGGCCCATGCCAACGACAACACCCCTGATCCTATCACTGATGTTATTATGTGCGCACTTGCCGTCACCATTGTTCCTTCACCCATCAACACCAAAACAAATATATTAGCTCGGTAGTAAAGTCATGGTTTATAATGAATCAGATGTTCATAATTTTGAGTTAAAATTGACCTAGGTAGTCGTATATGAATTATGCGATTGTTGAACATATACACAATAAAAGGCAATAAATTAAAATATTATATAAGCTTCGTATTAATTTTATTTTATATAGTCCGTATTTTAATATAAATGGATTAATATATTTTTTTTTTTATTGAAAGATTTATTTACTTTTTTGTTAAAATAATTTTTATTGTATTAGTTATCAAGGAAAACGCTTCAGTTTGTATTTAGGATACATGATATGGTGTTAGAGGTTAGAGTTTGATATCCAGGGTTTAGGTTTTAATAACTGTTATTTATGGTCAAAAGTTAGAGTGTGATACGATTGAGTTTGAGTTTATGATGTAGTGTTTGATGGTTAGATTTAGTGTTTAGGGTGTTAGCATCACTCTCTAATGTGTAGTTAGGTTTACTCTAACGACTTCATGATTTATTTTTTGAATTTAAAAAATATGAGCATTTTAGTATAGAGGATACCAGTATTTTCAGGGTAGCCATCATTAATAATTAATATGATATAAGTTATTTTAGCAAAATAATAAATATTTTTTTTATTTTGTATAAATATATTTATTTATTAAAAATATAATAGTTATTTTATGAATTACACAAAATAAACATGAATGGTATATATGAATTCGCTTAATTAGTAATCATACTGCTTTGATAATTTGATTAAACCAAAAGAGAGATGGGGAGCAACAAATGAAGGTTTCTCCTCACCATCCAAAAGTAAAAAATCAAAACAAAAGATAGATGATCTAACTTCTCAACAGGGGCAATGATGTGTGTTTGGTTGGTGACTGATGGAGGCTGGGATGTGTTGGAGCATTACGAATTGTGTTGATCGTTGGGTTGACAGAGAAGGATGCCTGGGTGTATACTTCTCCTACCAAATGCGCAGCCCCTGGACTTGATTGTGGCGGGTGCCCTTGCATTGTGGACGAGTTTGGAATTTGGAAATTCAACATTTTTATCTAATTTCTTGGCTACATTAAGAAGTCGTTTCTTTTGTTTTTTTATTTGGGGAGTGAGTTCGTGATCTCGAGTGATTTGGTCAAAATATCATATTTAAATATGAAAATGAAATAGAATTTGAAATCACTTCGACCAAAATATGTTTATATATATTAAATATTTTGTGTGTAATATGGAGAATACATATAACAATAGTGTCTTCTTTTTCCAAACAACTACATATGATCGTCTATATATACCTCTTCATGAAAAAAAATGGTGTGTCCAAAGAAAAAAAAAAGATGTGTTTGGCTATTGTGGAAAGATAGGTTTTGGTTTAAATAAAAAAGAAATTACCTTTTTTGGAAGGAAATAAAGAATGAAGATTTGTAGGAATATAACCATCATTATCTACTTAAATTAGAACTCAAATTTAAATAAAAATAAACATAAAGTGGGAAAACTAACTTTCATCTACACACTTCACTAACTCGCTTTAAATCCCAGAACAATCACCCAGCTCAACTAAAACTTGATATTCTTTAATGAAACCCTCCTAACTCATTCTAAACTGTCTAAAGCCTAATCACATCTTTGGATACAAATTTCCAAGAGGTCTCTCAAACTTAATAATAATGATATGTATAAACCAGTTGAGGAAATTAGAGCTGATCCCTGTTTTATTATACTAACTCAAGAAAATAATTAATATATATAGTACCTTAGTACTAAACTAATAGAATCTAAGTCTGGAAGTGGAAAGGCTTGAACTTCCTGAGAGAGAGGAGGATCCCTTCAACAGAGCCAACAGCAACAGCGATGGAAACAACCAAGCAAATCAAACTCAAAGCATTCACCCAACTCCACCTCCAGCTCCACTTCTTCATCCTCACTTGCTTCTTATGCATCTCCGTCGGGAAATACAGCGTCAGCGGCCAAAACGCCAACGCACCCAGCAGCCCCAACACGCTGTTGAAGAATGGGAATATCATCCCCACCACGCATGTCCCCATCACGTATATGCTCCTCCATACTAGCCTGAACACATTGATACGGACCACGAACACACTCGATCTGCTCCACGGTAGCAGATTCACCTCGTGTTCCTTCGTCAGGAACTCGAGTTCCGGCCATTTCTCGTTGCAGTAATCTTCCACCACCCGGAATGTTGGCTGTATGAACACCTGGATATTGCAAACCCACCATATATTTTGTAAGACCATCTCCATCTAAAAAATCTATTAGCAAGTGTTAATATGGTCCCTGCAGTCACATTAACAACTTTAGCAATGATATCACTTAACGATACCTGGTAAGCTCCAATGAGATGAATAACAACGCAGAGGTTGGCAATGTCAACGATCCAAAAGGGTTTGAAGGTAGGAAAGCCAGTGAGCAAATCATTGGGTGCCCTGTTCCCAAATGCAGCGTAGCCCACCACTCCACACAATGTGTAGAACAATGTTGTTATGGACACCCCTATTATGGATGCCTTCTTCATCACCTCATTCTCATCTTTACTCGCTTTCAATGTGTCCTGCACCATATTGGTTATAACAGTCACAATATATGTTATATGATCAACGTGGATCTAGAGGGACGTTCTCTCATACCACGGCTCAACCCACCTCTAGGTCAAAAAGTTCGATAATACGAGTATAATTTTTTGTCTACAACTCAATGTATTTTAAAATTTGTACAATTTAGCCCAGTGTATCAGCCGCATTCTGAACTCGTTGATGTATTATATGATATCGATCATCCAGGACTGATTACATAGAAATAATTAATCAGCAATTGGTGACCGACCTGGATTTCAAGGAGCAGAGGAGTGTAGGAATATGCAAAAGCAATGTCCCCAATGGCCTGCAAAGAGTTGAACACTTTCTGGGAAGCACTCACGTCTCTGCCAATCCTCACTCCAGTCAGCCCCATCTCCGGGTGCAAACCTTTCTCTGCAATTAAGGCAATACAGAGGGATAGCCCGATCGTGGCGTACGCAAACGACATTAGAGCAGCTATGACGGAGATGAATGCCAGCTTGTGGAAGTTAGGGAGTTGGCTAAGGAGGACCTCGATTATCCCAAACACCATCACATACTTGTTGATCCCTGTGTTGCACCCTGCGACTCCTCCTGATTCTAATGATGTTGCTTTTTCCAATTCCTCACCACTAAGACCCTTACTGTGAATGCAGAATGATTTCTCGATTGTCCTGCAATCAATCAAATCAAAGTAGCGAAATCATGGATTACTACACGTGGCATCGAAAAATAACGTGGAATTGTAGTCGTCGTAGAAACAAATCCCAAGATTCTACAAACTTTTCTAGAATTACTATATGCTTAGTGTACTATATGCAATCAATCAATATAATACAGTTCATTAATTAGTAATGGGAATGAAGATAAGTTTACGTTTGTGCATGCTTTTTAATTTATTGATTGAGAGATGAATTAGAAGCTTAATTAATCATCACATCACTTACGCCATGCTGATAGGAGTGATTATGGTGTAACCAATGGCGGTCCCTAGAAGATAGGCGAACTGAGCTACCCCACAGAATTTGTACTTGATTCCACCTACCAAACCAACCCAAACACATACATAACATAACATAAAAGGTAGGGATGGTTTGAGTTATGAATGAAAAGTGTAGGTACCTAAATGAGATTGGACAGCAGCGGTGTAGCTGTAGTTTCGGGAGCCGAGTTTTGGGCCCGGAAACCGGTAACAGTCGCAAAGGAGAGCAGCTGTGTATAGAGTAATGAGAGCAAATACCAGAAGAGCAAATGGGCCAGCAATCCAACCCAATTGGGCTGTGGCCCACGCCAGAGATAGTACTCCTGACCCAATAACTGATGTTATTATATGTGCACTTGCCGTCATTAATGTTCCTGCAACATACATAAATACAGACATAGTCGAAAATAAATAATAAATGTATTTTCATTATTAGGGAGGGACCATTTAGTGACGTACTATTATTACGAGTACTCGAGGGCTTTCCCAATGAGCATCGAAGTTGGAAACTTGATCATTTTTAGAATTTTGGCCTATTTTAATAAGCTAGCTGCAGAGTATGATTTATAAGTATGGAGAGTTTATAAATGCATAGATTCATTCATAATATAAAGATGTGATATTGGGAATATTTCAAACTCATAGAAAAATAATTAAACCTCGTCATAAACATTAATATCTATACTCTGAAATTTGGCTTCAAAAATCTAAGTCGTGACGGAGATGGTAGTTATCGAATCGGCTAGTACGTGAAGACCATACTTAGATTTGAACTAGAAAGGTTGCGGTAAACTCCAAATTCAATCACTGAAATTAGAACCTATTAGGTGGGTGGGGATGGACCAACCCCTATAGTTGGGAAAACTCACTATTATTACATAAAATTTTATATATTATTCTGGAATTAAGAATTCTTGATGGTGGTTACGTTGGCCCGACCCCAAATCCCAATTCCACCACTGCCTTGGAAGTAGGTAGTTGAAGTCTTCAGACTCTATCTATGAGCTTACTTACTGTGTTTTTAGGATGTAAACTTAATTTTGTTAATCATAAATAGAAATTAGTGTAGAGCGATGTGAGAATAATGGGAACGAAAATACACGTATATATAGTCACATAAATAAATAAGAGAGGAAACAGACCGGTTCGTTTGAGGCGACCATCATCATCGGTATGATCACCTGCTGCTGCTGGTGCTATAGAAGAAGGAGAATAATTTCCTTGTTCCTCAATCGACTTCTCCAAACCCATCTCTCACTGAAGATGATGTCTCTTCTTCTTCTTCAAGTCAGAGAGAGAGAGAGAGAGAGAGAGAGAGATAAGTTATGATGTTAGCTAGTATTACTAATGACTGAGGAGGGTGGGCTGGAGGCTATCTGCTTTGGTAGTAGGATGGTGGGTTTATATAATTGAGAGAGAGAGAGAGAGATAGAGAGAGAGAGAGAGAGAGAAATGTAAAAAGAGAAAGCATGAGTAGTAGTGACTCATACATAATATCTCCTCTAAATTTGGGTAGCCCACTTCATCATTACTCGTCTTATTACCCCTACAATTATGTAACATTTGGACCAAATTATTGTTAAGGGATCGTTTTCTGTTTGGGAATTTAGGTTTGATTTGAGTAGTAAGTTCGGAATGAAATTTTTTCAATTTGATGGAGTTTGAAATTCGTACCTAATTTAATTTTGTATTTAAAAAGAATTTTTGTTTATAATTTAGTTTGATTTTCTTCTCTCAATCTCTCTAAAATTACCTTGTTCATTCAAATATTTTTTTGGAAAACTGCTGGACTATTCTTCTCTTTCTTCAACACAAATCACATACCATCACAAATCCATGTCTTCGTCGACTTCTCATCCCAATCAAGAGTCTAAAACTTTTTACTATCTCGAATATCCTTACTCAAGTTTCAATTTTGATTTTGATCTTGCAGCATGTTCGGTATGAAGAAAAATTATCAATGAAACACCGATGTTTAAAACATGTTTGGTTTTGGTGTTTTGAGTTTGTGTTTTGGGTGGACGGCAGTTTTTTAAGAATTCTTTATTTGTTTGCGGAAATAAATCTGAGTTTTGTATTCTATAGAGAAAAATTAAGTCTCAAAACATAAAATACAAAACTCAATCAAAAGGTGAGTTTTGTGGGTTTTCTAAATTGTATTTTGTCTAGCTATTTAGAATTCCAATACTATCTTTATTTTTATAAGATTTAAAATTAAGCTTTTATGAAATAAAGGACAATCTAGTAATTAAATCAAAAGTACTCAAAACTCAATCATAAATATATAATTTCTAAAGGTTTTGAGAAATGAAAATTTCTTCAAATACACCATTTCAAAAACTACCATTTCTTTTTTTTTTTTGAAAATAAAAAACTAACGTTTTTCAAAACACAAAACTAAAATTTATTGGTTGTTGTTTGGCTGCATGGTGAAAATTTTACGTGAAGAATTATGACACTAATATAATTAATTTTTATTTAGGGTTGCGTCGCTCAAAATTGGAATTCCATTAATCAATCTGTCCCCTCCACAATATGCTATAAATGGATCGGAGACTGATCTCATCTCTCTCATTCCATCATCACTCGATCTTCTATTCTTCCTTATCGTCCTTCATTTGTCCTTTCTTCAGTTGTTGGTTAATTGGTGCGATTAATTAAGATACCTCATCTCTAACAGCGGTAGATAAAAGAGTGTTAAAAATTTTCGGTAAATATTTATTTATGAAAATACTTTATAAATAATACAAATAATAAGGTTATTGCTTTCAGATTGATAACCTTTTGTGTGTTATTATTATTTTAAATTAGCTCGTCTCACATTATAACTTACCTTATAGAAAGTGAAGAAGTGATGGTAGTTGTTGTTGCCATTGTGGATATACTTTTCACTTTTATGGTGAATTAAATAATTTTTTTGATGCCTTTTACTTATCGTTTTGTGTTTGATATATTTATAAATCATTGTGATATAATGTTGCACTAAATTAGTAATGCAAATGGTTAGTAAGTTACAAGATTTAAGATTAATTATGATGGTCTAAAGTAAATGACAACCATAATAACTTTAATGCTTACTGATCTTAGATATTTGGTTGGTGTGTTTTAATTGTTTAATACCTCAATATATTTACTGAATTTACATCATTTACGCTCCCAACAATTATTTATATATGAAGACTAAATTTATCTAGTCAAAATTTTATAGAGGAAGTTACTATCGATTATAAATACAAATTAGTTAATATTTGTATACACCAAATTAACTGACCGTAAAAATAAAATAAAATTACATGCCCAGTTGAATATATGTTATATGTAGAATAATTATCGAGCCGAAAGTGTAAAGTTATTCAACATTCTTTTTCTGTGTGAGTACTCAATGAAGTCCACTAAATAACCTAAAAAATATGGCCGCTTAAACCAAAGTCATAGGTCGATCATTCCAACCTCATAAACAAAAGTGATTCACATAACTTTTGAGCAATCAGTATTTTAATGGCTGGTTGTGAAGACTTTGATTAAATATATATATATATATATATATATATATATATATACTCTCACATACATTCTAAATTAAATTAGATATAATCATATGGCAGGCATATTTATGTATTACTCTTGCAACTTGGGTTCTTCGTGATGATTTTCTTTCTCGAGTGTATTGTGGTCACTACTCAATATTGTATCAAAAGTCTGACGGAAGGTAATATTGAAAGGTCTACAGAAATTCGTCAAAGTTCAGCTCGAGATGGTGGCAACCCCTGGAGTCACGCTGGCTCAAGAGAGGTGGTGATTATATATTTGATGATAAATACCGAGTTCAAATCCAATCCCGAAGAGAGTCAGTCGTATTCAATAATTGAATATCTGAAGAACCAATTGCATTCTCGCATTGCCAGCCAAACACTATCGTGTATCCATCCACATAAAGGTGGAAAGCTGCATCCAACAAACTTCACTGTTAAAGCTTTAACAGACAGAGCTAACTTTCCTTTCTAATATGAACTGACTACTCCAGCAAGCCTACCAATGATTCCATATTTTTATCCTAATACTCATCATCACTAGTCTTCACTTTCGTACTCACGTTCCCTTCACTGATAGGGGAAATAATACAGTCAATACATTCAACTGAAAGTTTTGGTTTCATCTATATACTGAGACTGCACTGCACGGAACTACTACCCTTAACAACACCAAAATAAAAATGCTAATAAAACCTCAAGGCTAGTCAATTCCTCAGCCTAAACATAAACTAACAACATGTTAGCTTGTAAACTACTTAAATGACATCGGACGATTGAGGTACCTGGATAACTGAGTGTCTTTTTGCTCCGTTCAAGCCGGATGGATCGCTCTTTGTATCTCGTTCATCCTACATTTATCTTAGCAGAACAAAGTTTGAGCTATAACAAGTTGGAACGGGACCGATTATCGATGGCAATTACAATGATGTGCCTTATCAAAGTTCTGTGCCATAACGAACGTGCGACAGCAATGATAATAACCCACAGAGAAGGCGAACTGCCATTCATATCAGGAAGGCTAAGCTAAGCTGGTGGCTATTTACAAAAGGAAGGAATTCACAACAAGGCCCGCCACCAACTTCAAAAGAACATGCGGTTACACAGAAATTGCTATACGCTTTCTGTATAAAGCTGCAAAAGTTGTTACTTGTTGTTCAACGTTCAGCTTTTCACTTGAAGTTGGGAGCTATTGCAGAAATCCTTTCCTCTTCCAGTAGCGTGTACGGATCAATGTACGGTGGGGGTGACACTGGACTTGTGCTTCCATCGTGCACAAAACTTGATCCGAAAATCTAATATTACACACAAAATCACATCACTCAATTACTAGGCAGACTTAGTTTAATAAAATGATGGCTGCTGCCAAGCTCAACAATGCAACATAACATCCGACAGACAACCACACTAAAAACTTGGTTGAAGAGGATACATCATATAACAAAACCAACAATTCCTTTGTCTGTGATCAAGACATTGGCTAACTAAGAGATAGATGTGATGAAAGGAAGTTGCATAACTTACTCCTTAACATGTACGCCTCCTATGAGCTATGACCAAGTTATTTCTATGACCTTGATCATTTCTGGAAACTAGTATCTACACTCTCTCATTAAGATTCACTACCAGTAAGTTCATTGTCAATACAAAATTGACATATTTTGAGCTATGGTGCTGCAGCACTGAGACTTGTTCTACATTCTTTTTATTTCCCTGTTGTTCTGACACCATATCTGTTGCCAATCAACAACATAGCTCAATAATTTGAATTCCATCATTTAAGGAATGAATAAAACAGAACAGAACCTACAGAACATAACACCTATTCTGGTGAACAAAAATGAGTTTTGTCTATATGATTAGGCCCAAGAATGCCGCAAGAAAGCAGCTCGTGAACAGATGATACGAATGAAAACAAGGCACTGAGGAACTCACCAAGTAGAGAGCAGAGAAAACTCCCACGGTTACAAGAATCAACGGCCCAAACCCCAAGAAGAATGTCCCTCCCGTAGTAAGTAAAACTTTAGCACGAGGAATCAATCCCTGAAACAGGTAGGAAATAAATGTCAGTCACATGATGCTAAATATGTACCTCTGCACTGAAAAACTGCCACAATGCAAGTGGAAATGTTGGCTAAAACAGGATGTAACCTCTGTACCATAGATAAATAAAAATAAAAAATCTCTGTACCATGTAGCTGAAAAGAGACCATACAAAGTGATAGAGAAGCATTTACCCATGAGAAGAAGGGAAACGATAGGGAACAGACTCAGGAAACACTGATATCGGAAACTTATGATTGGCTACATAAAATTACCATGACCACAAAAACATTTACCATGAGAACAAACTCAGGTAACTCTATTGAGACTGCCATGAATCTAACGTAACCCACCATGGGGACAAAAGAAAGAAAGTAATACTCTCTACAGCAATAAACAATTTATCAATACTTCAAGAGTTCCTTCGTCCTTAACTTCCAAACTACATAGTCATAATCAGTAACAACAATATACATTATACCAGAACAATAGGACATAATATCCGTGGAGCTCAATCATGAACAGCAGATTATTAATCATTGACTACAAAAGTCACCCACGCAAAATTATAGATGAGACAGAGCTGTAGATGAACATGAGAAGCAGAGTAAAGGACAGCAATTTCCTAAAGTAGTCCAATTGCTTTCAGATTTTCAAAATGGTTTTCGTCATTCATTAGCTGCTGCAACCCTTAATCAAGTGAATGCCTGTCAACAATTTATTTAAGTGATACTTTTTCTTTCCAAATCAAATCAGCTCAAGCGTTTTGTTGTCACAATCAGTCACCTTTCCCAGAATTGGAACATATTTAACATAGTCCCGAAACATATTATTCAAATTGGAAGTATGAAAGTTCACCTCAAGGCCTTCGCTGTTCAAGGCCATGGAGCGCTCCCTTTGATTGGAGAGGCTTTTATCAATTTCAGTTTGAACTGCATTCCTCTTGGACCCGACTCTATCCCCATCTCCTAGTTTCATTACGTCATCGTCGTCGTCGTCCTCAACTCCAAAACCAGCACCCTTCTTGGTTTCCTCCAGCAGCGACGTCGGAGTCATACCTCTCCTCCTCAACTCCTTCATGAACAAAGACTCGGGCGGCTCATCCCCTGAAATCACACGAACCAAACGCGAATCGAATTGGCAAATATACCCAACAGTCAAAAAGCAGTAATCAGGGAAGTGGAGGAAACTAGCCTTTGCTTTGATCCTGACCATCTTGAACCACACAGCAAACGCTGAGTCTAAGAGTCCGAACTTGAGATGACCTACTAACCCGCCGGGAGCTACTAACGACAGTCCATCCGGAGGGAAGGGAGGTTCCGGCCGGGAAATTAGAGCGGGAAATGGAGGAGGAAGAAGGGGAGACAGCAGATTTGAGAAGCGTGAGAGACGCCATTTGGGAAGGGAAACGATGGAAATCAGCAAATCATTTGTCCAGAAGAAACTAGAGAAATTATAATAAAATATGGGCTGGTTGATTGGTTTTCTAGAAAGTGGGAGGATTGAGTGAAGTAAGATTTGAGAAATGGGTTGAGACGGTTTCTGCCACCGATGGCGGGTGTAGTTTAGCGGTGGAGCTTAACTTGCGCTGGCTGATGGCGGCGTTGGCGTAGCTTTCTTTCTGTGGTGAGGAGTTTGAGTGACGTAATCGACCTGTCTGTAGATTTGAACTTGATTGAAGAAACTGGTTGCAATTATCCACCACATGTATATCGTAGTAATTCCTATTCTGAGACCAAATTCAGATTCACTAGGATTGTACATGCCAACATAGCAAATTAATGAATTATGCCTCTTTTCCTTGTATTTTACCAACCTTTCTTTTTTCACCCAAGGATCGTTTGGTAAATCTGGTTTTCCAATTTTGTTACCTTATATGTTTATCGTTAAGTAATATTTATCCAATTTAATTGCTTTTTTTTGGTGTCTATGTATATTGGCCTTCCATAGGGCGTCTTGTTTAGTTTTTTTTTTAATAAATTTGTTTAATATTATTTAGGGTGTTTATGTATTGGGTTTTCATTTTCTTTCAGCTTTTTTACCTTTCTTTGGGTGAAAAAATGATAGCTAATTTAATTTTTTCAGTGAAATACAAAATTGTTTAAAATAATTAAATAAACAAATTTCAGTTGTAAATTTTCAAATTCTGATTGCAATTTGTAAAATTTTTTAGGGGCACGTACAATTTTCAGAACAGGACCTTATAGAATGATTGGCGGCTCTGCGCATAGGGTGCATCGCTATCATCTCATTGAGAATAACTTCTAGAACACGAATATCATATGCCTCTAACTGAAAAACATCATGAAATAGACATCATGCGGAAATATAGTCTACATTCTTAATTAAGATCTCGTCGAAGATAATCGATCAACGAATTTCACACTGCTTCGAATAATTCACCAGAATACACTGGTGAAATCGTTCTCCCCTAAAGTCTTGTACCTCCCTCTGTCCTATAGTAAAATAATGATCCTAAATTCAATACACAATCTTCATGTGAAGTGTTCATATTTCTTACAAATGCGACATCTTGTAACGCTGCATTAATATTATCACTTACTATGAAAGCACCCTCATCTTCAATGATTGTGTGTTTTGCAAATCTGTTTGCACTACACCTTTTTTCCAAGCGACCTAGCGAATTGCAATCTTCTTTGTAGCATTCACATATTTCCTTCCATTTTGGACTTGCCTTGATGCAAATTCGAATTAGAACCCTTCCTACCCCTACCATTTATCTTCGAAGCTAAATCTGTGTTTAAAGTGAAACCTGAATTTGTGTCCTCACTCGTGATCAAATCTCTTAACTTTTTTCGGTATGAAACTTCTTCAATACGAACATAAGACACGAACACAACATATGTAGAGATCTGTTAGCCCAATTCCCCTTCACGACAAGAGTACCTTTGGAGGTGATTCCAATCCAGATATACAAATGACACAAGGTACTGAAATAACCTTAATCCTCTATACACAACTGGTAAAGCCGGCCTATCGACCAAAGCCATAAAAGGCCCCAAAAGAAACTGTCAGAGCATAACATCTACACTCCGTTCAATCAAACATTTGTGTTCAGTACATCATACTTCATCACGTACACGTCCCCTTCCCTGTGAATGCAAATCGCATTGGAGAAGTGGCTTGCAAGATTCACCTACGTACTGTAACGTGTAACTACCCTCCTACGTTATCTTTCATTAATTCCCTTTACTACATAACCATCAAACAACATGACAAATGGAAAAGGAAAGAAGAAAAGAACCAAACAGATCGTTACCAAAATTCCAGTTTTGCCCTTGTCTAGATGCCAATTCAGGCTAGGAATCCCAAGTTCATATATAAGCCAAGAAAACATATTTGTATGCTATTATATTCTGTTCCCTTCTAACCAATGATCTTCACCTGGATTGCTGTTTCTGCTGTCAGTCCCTTATCAGCTAAATCTGAAACCACCAAGATTGCATCTCCTTCTCTTATCACTCCTCTTCCTCTGAGAAGCTCAATTGTCTTTGAAACATCAGCTTCCATGTCACCTGACAGTCTAAACAAGAGGGGCACAACCCCCCACTGCAAATTCAATCCCATCCTTGTCCTTTCATCGTTGGTGAATGCAAATATTGGTAGGTTAGGCCGGTTTCGCGACAGAAGCGATGCCATCTCCCCATGCTTCGTGTACACAAAGATTGCATCCACTCCTAGGTTGTTAGCTGCATCACTGAAACGTTAGTATGTCGTATTAATCGTTTGCCAAATTTGTTACTATATATACGTACGTACCCATAGTAACAGCAGAATTGCACATCTCCTCTGCGACACAGTTATACAATGACCCTCCGAGTTTATGTCTCACCAGGGAAACATGTCTGTTCTCGTGGTGGTTCGATGTTTCCATTCGATTGCAGACCATCCTCAACACTGAAAGAGCCTTGTGGCTGTACGATCCAATGGCTGACTCTCCAGATAGCATCAAAGCGTCTGCATACTGTCTAACTCCTTCGGAAACATCCGCCACCTACTCTCCATTTCATTCAAGACAAAACATTTACTTCTGTGTTTGAATAATTCTACAACTCCCGTTAGATGTAATTAAGTAAGTAATACCTCTGCACGGGTCGGAGTTGGATACTCGACCATGGATTGAAGGAGCTGAGAAGCTATGATCACTGGCTTGTTTAGCTTCCTGCAAAGAGTAGTAATTTCTTTCTGGAGCGTCGGAATCTGATCGAGTGGGACTTCGACTCCCAAGTCGCCTCGTGCCACCATGATCCCGTCGGATGCCTCTACTATTTCCTCCAAGTGTTGAAGTGACTCCAAGGTCTCAACTTTAGCCACCACTCTTACTGATCTGCAAAAACAGAACATCAACAGATGCAATAAGTTACAGAATGTACTAGCTAGTACAGAAGATGGGCAGAATATTTTACCTTGTCGATTTCTCGGAAAGGTACTTCCTCAAATTCTTGACAGAATCAGCTCCATTCACAAATGACATGGCTATCAAGTCGACACCTTCCGAAATCCCAAACTCAATATCACCCCAATCCTGGTGAAATATTGAACCCAGATTCAAAATTCAAACATTTCAGGATCATATACAAAAGCACAACGAAACCAACCTTTTCTGATAAACTAGGAAGCCCGTAGTTCCTGACAAGAAGCTCCCCATTTCTCCAGAAACTCAATTTGGCTCGAGGTAGGAACAAACCAGAATCAGTACACTTGCAAAGCAGATCACTCCCTTTCTTTTCAATCACTTCAAAGCTTGCCATTCCACCATCAATAACAATTTCATCTCCCACTGTGATGCCTGAAAAATAATATAAAACACCAAAAATGTGGTGTTTCTCATTGAAATTTCACTGCTCACTCTTAAACTGTATCATTTTACCTTGTGAAAACCCTTGATAACTTGCTTGAACAGTGAAAGGCCTAGACCCCTCAAACTTCTCTGCTGTAAACAGCCACACCGAACCTTCCTGTAACGCAACAAAAATCATAAACTGGTATCTGGTGAGAAAACTTGTGAGCAAAAAGAAGATATTAGAAAACCTCAGCTTTGAGAGTGGAAGGGGATCCATGGTCCACAACATGAATCTGTCCACCTTGAGTATCAATCATGATGGAGACACAGAACCCATTTTCCTCATTCAATCTTTTGATCTTCCTAATGGTATCTCTGTGCCATTCCCTTGAGGCGTGGCACATGTTGAGCCTGGCAATGTTCACCCCTTCCCATGCTAATCTCTCCAAATCTTGCATTGAACAGCAAGCAGGCCCAATTGTGCATACCAGCTTTGTCTTCCGCATCCCCATGAACCCTTTCTCTCTCAGCTCTGCTTCTGCCACCACATCAAAACCCAACATCGCCACCTCATCTCTCAACTTTATTCCTTGGATGCTCATTTCTCTTGCTTCTGCTCTTGTTAATGTTACCCCATGTCTTCGTGGAGAAGGAACATGGCGAGTTGGAAGATAAGAAGAGAAGATGGTTGCTCTGTTCACCAGAAGTGAGCTAGTGGGATGACATGCAAGAATGGCTGCAGCCATTGATATTGCAAATCTGATGAAATTCCTGTAAGTAATTCAGCTGGGTATGTATAATTATATATTGAGAAAATGGTAAAGATGCATTGGGATCATCGAGACTAAGTTTGTTTTTCTGCTGTGTGATAGTTCAATAGTTCCTATGTAGTTTTCATTGGTATTTCAGTTGTTGAAGTTGAAGCATAACACTCTCATCAAACAAAAAAACACACAAAGGCAAAAGCAGCTGCAATTTATCACGAGGACTTGTCAGACTCTCTTCATTGGAATATTCTTTTCTTTCTTCTCTTGTCTTTTGTAAAAGATTGTATTTTTGGAATTGAAGGAACATACTTCTCTCTACTGTTCTGCTCCTAAAATACATAGGCTCTGGTTTTTTTATTACTAGTTCATTCATGTAGTTTATATGTGCACCAGGACACGGTTCTAGCCTTTTCTTTTAATAAGTAAAAAGGTTCTTACTTATAAATGTTATACTTCAATTATACTGTATAAGACTTTACTTCTATTTTATTTTGGTTTGGCTGGTAGAATACCAGATGTAATTTTGAATACTTTTTCACACAAAAAAATTAGATCTCTAGTAAAAAAATTTTGAACAACTAACTTTCCCAATTTTTATCCACAGGCCAAACCAAACATTATAAATTCATTGATTATAAAAATCACATGCGCAATAAAATAAAAATGTCCATATTGTCCTCTTCTATCATTTTACACCACAATTTTTGTCAATGAATTAATCCGAAGAAGAAAGCCATGATATGCAGCTCCTCTGGTTGAGTCCAAGTTATTTTTTCCACTTAAACATATGCAGCTCCTATCAAGAGATGGTCATGATCTTGATGGACTGGAAGGCATTAGCAGTTATATCAGACACAACAAGAACAGAACATCCTGGCTTTACCATGCCTTGTGTTTTCATTAGTTGACTGGTGCTCAAGATGTTTGCTTCCATATCTTCTGATAAATTATCCACAAGAACTGGTATAACCCCCCACTGCAAATTCAGGCTCATCCTGGCGCTTCCGTCTTTAGTAAAAGCAAATATCGGAGGGTTTGGCCGGTTCCTGGATATCAATGTTGCCATCTCCCCATGCTTTGTATACACAAATATGGCATCCACGCCAAGGTTGTTTGCTGCAAAAGTTTCACAACCAACATTAGCAACCCATATTCATATATTTACAATGTTGATGGGAAAGTATTCCAGATTTCGAGTTTAGTACCCATTTCGACAACAGAATTGCATATAGCTTCTGCAATTCGATCAGCCAACGATGTTCCAAGATGTTTATTTTGATGAAGGGGAGAAGCCTTTCTACATTCCTCACGAGTCCATGACTCCATTCGACTACTTACCATCTTCAGTACAGACATTGCCTTTTGACCGTGTGAACCAATGGCCGATTCGCCAGATAACATCAATGCATCTGCGTACTGTCTCACTACTTCAGTTACATCTGCAACCTTTTTTCGCAACAAAGAATGAATTATCAGTTATCTAGTGATTCGTGATTTTGCATTTGAAATAGTACGGTACTACGGTCATTGGGAATAAGAAAGTGGCACCTCGGCTCGGGTTGGAGTTGGATATTCAATCATCGATTCGAGAAGTTGAGATGCTATAATGACTGGCTTGTTCAGCTGCCTGCATATGCGAGTTATCTTTTCTTGGACTGTTGGGATCTGTTCAATTGGAACTTCAACCCCAAGGTCTCCACGAGCTACCATAATTCCATCGGATGCCTCCACAATTTCTTCCAAGTTTTGAAGAGATTCCAGGGTTTCTACCTTAGCCAACACTTTTACTGATCTGCAGACAAAAACTTCAACTGAAATCCAATTCTCCAAAATTGAATTTATTTGTGTCGTTTTATTAACCAGCAATGAAAAATTGAAGGAAGATATAGATCAACCACTTTATGTCAAGGCACTGTGATTGTTTCTGCCAAAGATTTAACCTTTCCGAGTTCAGCGATTCTGTCTAAATACGTACTTTGGTTATAGAGAACTGGGAACGTACTGAAATTAAATTAACTCTACCAAGGCGTTACTTACTTGGATGAGTTGGTGGCTAGATATTGCTTTAGTTGCTTGACAGACTCAGCATCGCTGACAAATGACACCGCAATGAAATCTACACCTTCAGAAACTCCAAAATCAATGTCTTCCCAGTCCTACAGATTACATTACCCAAGAGAGCTAGATCAGATGTCTCCAAACTGAGTGGTTTTGAATCCGACCACACAATACAAGATTCAGAATTCTTCTAAAAGAGATGAGAGTAATTTCCTATCCCTCGAGATTAAATTTGTCCACTAGATTTATCAAATTCTAACTTGATCATCAGGCATAACTAGTACTACACACCAGAAAGGTAAAACAAACTAAGGCGCACAAAAGAACAAACCTTTTGAGAAAGGGTAGGGAGGCCATGGTAGGAAAGCTTGCCATTTCTCCAGAAGCTCATTTTGGCCCTAGGCAAGAGCAATCCGGGATCAGTACACTTGCAGCGTAGATCATCTCCCATCTTCTCAACAACCACAAAGCTTGCCATTCCACCATCAATAACAAGTTCATCACCAACCATGATCCCTGTTGCATCATTCCTAATTTAAGTAACGAAATGATAATCGAAACGTTAGATCATCACACTACACAAGAGGTGGAATGTACCTTGAGAGAAACCTTCAAAGTTTGCTCTGACTGTAAATGGACGAGAGCCTTCAAACTTCTGCGTTGTAAATACCCAAACTGATCCCTCCTGGAGCCAAAATTCAATAGCAAGCACCACTTCAGTACATTGAGAGAATTCTCAGAAACGCAGAGTTATTAAACACATCAAAATGTCAAAATACACAAACCCTGTACAAGATTGAGACTCAGTACTTCAACACCAAAAAACAAAGTTTCTAAAATTTAAAATTCAATTTATGAGTTCTAAACTCCTTACAATAAACACTAATCAATACTGCTATCCTCTTAAACACTCTTAAACACTAAATCCTGACCCTCAACACTACATTATAAACCGAAACACTAAATCGTATCTCAAACTAACTTTTAATCATAAATCCCGATTAATAAATCCTAGAAACCTAGGAAATACACTCTAAACCCCTTATACAATATCTTAAACTCAAAACAATAAATCTAAAAACTCTAAATCTTTAAATTTTAAGCACGAAATATAATTTTTTAAAAAGTGTGATACAGTTAATGAGTACCTCAGCTTTGAGAGAAGAAGGAGCTCCATGATCGACGACATGAATCTGGCTCCCTTCAGTATCGATCATCACCGAAACACAAAACCCCTTTTCTTCGTTCAACTTCTTGATCTTGGAAATTACATCCCTGTGCCATTCTCTGCTGTTATGGCACATGTTCAGCCGCGCTACATTCATTCCTCCAGCCGCCAAACGCTCCAATTCGTCCAACGAACAGCACGCCGGTCCAATTGTGCACACGAGCTTCGTCTTCCTCATCCCTGAAAACCCGTTCCCCTTCAACTCCAGCTCCGCCACACTGTCAACTGCCACCGTCAAACTCGCCTTCTTAACTCTGGCCGCTTCCGCTACGGCGCGAATTCCAGATGACCTAAACCTACGACCCTCCACCTGTCGCTTTCTTCCAACACAAGAAACTGAACTGGCCGGGATTCCCAGGAACCGGCTCTTCATCGAAAAAGTCGGCTGCTTGACGACTTGGTCGGAGCCGAATCTGAGGAGAACTGAGTCGCTAGACACCGCCATTGTTGTTGGGAGAAAGGACGAAAGACGGCAGGGGTTTGGATCTAGAGCTTCAAGAGTGAAGTGGGTTTCTGCAGGAGGAGAGTGGGGGGAATTGTTTGATTTTGGTGAAAGGGAGTTGGGAATCGGAAAGTCCGAAGAAGAGTTTTGGAGGGTTTTACAGGGTGGAATGAAGAAGAGCGGAGTTTACAAGAGGACCATTGTCGAAGGAGTTGAACTAAGGGAATTGAAAGATTCGGCTGCTGAGCTGAAGGATGAAAAAGCTTATTACTTGATGATTACCACCCAAAAAAAACCGTACTTAATTAGTAATAAAAACGAACAATAATTAATTGAAGATTAGTTTCTAGAATATTACGTGGGAGATTTTGTTTATATTTTATAGAAGAAAATAAGAAAACGGCAGGTGGTATTTTTGGCGGGGCTGGGATTTAATTTGGCGGTACGAGGGTAGGTTTGACATCACGTAACGATTGATCAGCAGGAATGGGAGTAAATTCTATAGCGAAAAGGCTTCAGGCCCCTAATAATGGTGTGAGTACGTAGGTGAACATATTTGACGCAATGTCCACTCAATCGGATCCAAACCATATAATTTCTCCTTCCTAATCTTGTACGACTCGTTATAAATCTGATTCATATTATGACGAGTGTTGAACTTCTTATTCAAAGAATACCTGATCTTATTCGGTTGTGTGTGAACAACCATCATATCCCGAATATCTTGTTTCGCCTTATCTGATAACGGATTGCTTTCCGTGCTTACTTCAATGAAATAAATAAGAGGATGATTGTGGTACCCCTTCGCCCGGTCAGGGTTCTTTACGTCTCTGACTCCGTCAATAAAATACTTCCACTCGCAATCTACCACCTTTGATCGGACGGCAAGCCTGAATGGACAATTATACTTCTTTGACTTCGTAGTACGTTTCGACGGATCGGAACCCTCAAACTTGCGAACTGGTCCCCGTGAGTAGTAAAGATACACCCGACACTCCTTCTCTGAATCGTTGCTTTTATTTGACCCTTTGATCAGATGGAAATTAAGCGTCAAAGCAATCTGTTTTGCTGCTTGGACCGCTTCATCGATACTGTCGTACACATTATCCGATAAGAACCAGTCGGAATAATCTATTCCGTCACCGGCGTCCATTTCCTACAAAATATCTACACCGAAATGAATCAAAACACTCAAATTAACATATCCTATGAATTGATGATACAAAAGACCAACAATTATCATGGTACTCGTTGACATGTCGCTTGCATAAACCCTATATTTAAGATCCAAATTAGTTAATCAAAACATACAATTAACAACAAAATTTCAGAAATTTAAAAATTTAAACCCTGAACCACTAAAACTTATACCCTAACCAATAAAACCTAAACCCTAAAAACAAAACACAAAACTCTAAACCCTAAACAAAATTTAAAAAATTATAAAATTTAAACCTTAAACCCTAAACCCTAAACCCTAAAAAAATTATACAAATTTTTTAATTAAAACCCTAAACAAAATGTTAAAAAATTATAAAATTTAAACCTTAAACCCTAAACCCTAAACCCTAAACAAAATTTTACAAATTTTATAATTTAAACCCTAAACCCTAAAAAAAATTATACAAATTTTAAAATGTAAACCCTAAACCCTAAACAAAATTTAAAAAATTATAAAATTTAAACCCTAAACCCTAAACTCTAAACCTAAATCATAAACTCTAAACCCTAAATTTTAAACCCCTAAACCCTAAACACTAAGCCCTAAACACTAAATTATAAATCTTAAACACAAAACACTAAAATCTAAACCCTAAAATCTAAACCCTAATACAATTAACAACAAAAACTATAAATTTTAATAATAAAAAAAATTAAGCAAACGGACGGATCCGTCTGGTCAGACCAGCCAGACGGACCGCCGTTCCGTCTGGTTAGACTTAACGGACGGAACGGGGGTCCGTCTGGCTGGTCTGACCGGACGGATCCGTCCGGTTCGTCCGTTTGGTTTTTTTTTTCAGATTCAAAACTGAATTTCGTACCTTTCGAATTTTGATTCGTTGTTCCTCAAGAGTGTTTTCGACAAACAAAAACATACTAAAACATAATAAATAAGAATTTTTTGGATCGAAATAGTACTTTTTCATTTTTACGAAATGGACGTTTAAGTCCATAACGAATGTAAAGCGTCGTTTTATTCGAATTCCAGGGGTCGTTTAGTGACCCTCTAAATAAATCACGTTTCATTTCCACATAATTTGGATCTCGTAATGTTTTCAACCTTTACAAATACAAAAAGCCTACAGGCCCCACTCAGCCTGCTCTCTCAATCTCAGCAGCAATAGCATCATTAGCAAACGCTTCAACTACTTCCCAGTTCCCAGAGGGCCAAATCTCACATTCCTCTTGTTTCCTTTTGCAGCTGCTGCAAACTCAGTTAAAATATTCTATACCAACCAAGTTCTGTCAATATCTCTTCTTTTCTTCTCTTCATTCTGTGCTTCTCGACTGGGTTGTTTTAATCCCAGATTGGAATATTTTCTCCGGTGGGTTCTCTCTGAGTCCATAGGTCTGCCCAAAGAAGCACTCTTTATGTATATTCTTCATTAAACCTGCGAAATACTTTGACACTACCGGTGAACACTGCCGAAATATAACGCGTAGTCCCCAATTCCATTAATCCCAACTCCGATTTCTATTTTCTCGATTTTGATTGTCGATTGATTTTGATTACGTGGGAATCGGGACCAGGGTAGTTCCGGAAGCGGGGAAAGATTGTATCTTGTGGACCCAGAATCCGGAATTTTGTGTATTTCTTCTCTTAGTTTGGTGGGGGTGTTCCATTAGGGTTTTGGGAGCTTTGGTTTAGTATGAGGATAGGCGTGGAAGGGAAAGGAGAAGAGGTGGAGAAACAAGAGGAAGATGAAGTAGAAGGGATGGAATCTGTATCAATGTCAATGCAACATCAGCAGCAGCAGCAGCAACAGGTGGTAGTTGGCTACGCTTTGACGTCCAAGAAGAAGAAGAGCTTCTTGCAGCCTAAGCTTGAATTGTTAGCCAGGTAATTCAATGATTGCTTCTACTTTCCACTTGGCGCTTTCTTTCTTTTCCTTTTGGCAGATTTTCAGAAACCTTGTAGTTTTCCCTTGAGTCAATTTTCGTCATAGAAAGTGCTCTCTATGTTCATTCCCTTTACTACCATTTCTGGAGTTTGTTGTACAATTTCCTAAAATGCTTATAAAGTTGTAACCTTGAGGTCTCTCAGTATAAGCTTCCACTGTGTTATTTTCCTGGTTCATGCAAATTCCATGTCCTTGAGATAAATGGATTAGTGGTAGGAGGATCGCCTCCTAGAATATATATAAATATGCGACTTCTTATTTTTGTTTGACTGACAAGGTAATCTCTGATGAGTCTGGCTACAGGCATCTAGAATCTTTTGTACCTTCATTGTAGGAATATTCCCATGGTATTTAGTCTTTGGAGTGGTCTTGGATAAGAATTCTTAAAGTCAATGCAACAGCATTCTCTGCTTTGAAATGTTGGTTTCTGTTGTCTATTTGGCCTAAATTACATTATTTTGAACTGTTCTTTTCCAAAATTTCATTATTTTGGTATCTCGTGTTTGAAAATGGTCGTTGACAGGATAAGGTTCTCTCACTGTCACTAGTTTGTTTTCCCTCTACCTTGCTGTACAACTTTTTGTAGACGAACTTCTAACGCAGTGATACTAGAAAATTTTCCATTTTTCTAACGGGTGAAGTATGCCAATGTGCTTGCCTTTGTTCTGTTATGTTATAATTATGATTAAAAATGTTTCTGTCTATGGTGCAGAAATAAGGGGATCTTGTTCATTGCCATTGATCTAAACAAACCATTGGGTGATCAAGGCCCTTTTGACATTGTTATACATAAAGTTAGTACTTGCTTTCCTCATCTCTTATCATTTTACTAGTTGAATTCAGTTCCTATTTTTCCATTTGCTTGTTTCTCATCTTTGATATTTATTACTGTATATTTCATGTAGTTGCTGGGAAAGGACTGGTATGAAGTGATTGAGGTTTGTTATCTGGCCTTTATGCCAATTGTAAATGATACATGATATGTGGTGTCTTAGGTATCTTTTCCTTAAATCTTGTTGATATTGATATATATTGTGTTGCATTTTCCTCACTAATCTTACTAGTATCAGATGGGAGCTAATAGATATAGTGCATCAGTGAATTAATGGACTTTGACGTGTAAGATGTAGTCTTTTGGCTCTTTATCTCAACGTTTGATGATCGAAGAAGTATGAATTTGCTATCATACTGGTCTGGTATATAAGCTCTCCTTGAACAATAGAGGTGCCTTTACCATGATGGACGTGTGAGGCTCATTAGGCATACAATCCAACTAAGTTTCTGCAAGTCATTCTCTCCGTTCACCTTGACTTGGGTCAAGGCCTCAAATGCTTGGCGTGCCCTCTTAGCATAGAGAGACAATCCTTCTTTTTCTGTCTGGAAATTTGGTTTAAAATCATTTATAGTATGGTCTGAGCAGGTTAGTACCTTGCTCTAAAAGTTAGTTGATGGTCAATTAAAATGTGACTGAGTTAAATTTGTCTATTATCATATTTTTTCTTTCTTTCTGGTAAATCTTGCATTTTATTTTGAGTTCACTAATTTGAGCATCCTACTGGCTGCACCTAGACTGCTCATCTCTACCATTGCTTTCATTTTTCCACTACTTGAAGGATTACAGACAAAAGCATCCAGAAGTAACCGTGATTGATCCTCCAGATGCTATTAGACATCTAAGTAATCGACAGTCCATGCTCCAATATGTAGCAGACCTGAAATTGTCAGATTTCTATGGTAACAGATCCAATCCAACACTGCATTCTTCCAGCATTGTCCAGTATGAGCATTGACAGGATACAGTTCGTTGTACTAACCGCCATCTCTCCGTCTTTCTCTTCATTGCAGGTACAGTGTGTATCCCAAGACAAATGGTTATTGACAGAGATCCATCGTCCATTGCTCTTGAAGTTTCTAAAGCTGGACTTAGGTTACCATTAGGTATGGTTTCTGAATCATTCATCTATTGAGTACATGAACCTTCTCCATTGTCTTTCCATATCGGTATGTGCATGATGTGCAGAAGATTGGTTGGGTAAGACACCTCATCTGAAATTCTGAGACCGGTGTGTGATCATCCTTGGAATCATTTTTCTATCAGTTGGGCTGGATTTGTTGAGCGATTTGGGGTTATTATGGTGATTAATTTATGTTGCTCTCTGCAAGTGTTCGACAAATGCGTTCAGTTAAAATATATGATTAGCTGCTTCCATTTTCAAAATTTCAGTTGCCAAACCACTACTAGTGGATGGAACTGCAAAGTCACATCAGTTGTCTCTTGCATATGATCAGTTCTCGCTCTCAGAACTTGAACCTCCTTTGGTTCTACAAGAGTTTGTCAATCATGGTAAACTCTCAATTGTACGACTTATTCAGTTGATTGTTACTTTACCAGTACATTTGATGCCCAATTTGTTCATGTAAAACTTGTTTCATGCTAGGTGGTGTTCTCTTTAAAATCTACATCATGGGAGAATCCATTAAAGTTGTCCGTCGCTTCTCTCTACCTAATGTCAGTAATTGTGAGCTAGAAAAAGTAGCTGGTGTGATGCGGTTCCCCCGAGTTTCATGTGCTGCAGCCTCTGCAGATGATGCTGATTTGGATCCTTCAGTTGCAGGTACACTAAACGGGCATTATTGCTTTGAATGCCCCTCCATTCTCCTCACTCTGATGATCTTCACTTTTAGTTTGAGTCCTTGGTGCATGCTTTTTTAGGTTTCATCAGTTCCATTTCACGAGATATGTTAAGTCTTTATTGATGCATAATCTCATTGCTTGATTTGTATGGTCTATTATGATACTTTATTGATTGAGGGCGGTGGACTTCGATTTTTTTTTGTGTAATCCAAAGTTCCCTGGACTCAAAACATCGAAGTGCTTCGTCAAGAGTAAGTTGTTTAACGAAAAGTTGTACATTTTTCTTTCAGAACTCCCTCCCCACCCTTTACTGGAGAGGTTGGCAAAGGAGCTTCGTTGTCAGATGGTACCTTACCACATCCTCGGCCACTTACCTGAACTCGAGCACGCACTATATCGGACTAGATGATTGATCAATATCCTTGGGTGATTTTGCAGGGTCTGAGGTTGTTCAACATAGATATGATCCGAGAGCATGGGAGCAAAGACGTCTTTTATGTCATCGACATCAACTACTTTCCTGGCAAGTAAAAACAAAGCATTCCTACTTTTGGACGTAGCGTACAAGGATAATTAAAGAGTTGATTGGTTCCATTTTTGCTGATAAAATTATTCTTGTAGGTTATGGGAAAATGCCAGACTATGAGCACCTCTTCACAGATTTCCTACTTAGTGAAGCGCAGAGTAAACAGAAGAAGGGACAGGCTGCTTGACTATTTTTAGGCTGGAATAAAAATGTACATCTCTCCGCCGTCATTAGGGTTCCCATTTGTATATGATGATGATGCACTCATGTTTGATGCAAAGAAGCGGTGTGAGGGAAACATGGATAGCTTCTCCCTTGGAAAATTGTGAACTTTGTGTAATTAGTGATGAAAAACTGACTAAGGCTGTAAGTTGAGCTGTTTCTTTCTCTCATAATTGTTGCAGTTTCACGATTTGCTTGTGCTTTTTGTACCGAGGTTGTCAGGTTCTTTGTAAAGTAGCCGTGATATTGCTGTGTGGTGATTCTGAGATTATGAACAAAACTAAGATGAAACAGCTATCACATTCTCTCCTACAAACCACAGCAAAATAATGAAAGCTACAGCATCTTAATTTTATCCATACAACCATGACGAGTATGAAAAGATTTTCCCTTCATATCCAACTGCAACAAAAAAACTTTCATTCTTGCGACAAAAAAACTTTCATTCTACAAGGAAATCGTTCTTTCAAGCATGAGCCAGTAAACTCGAGCTGTCAAAAACTGACCCGGCCCAACAAGCCCGCTCAATTCGCTCAGTCCAGTTTGATTCGTAACCCGTTTAACTAAAAACTCAAAAATTCGAAACCCGCCCAATCCGTGAACCGATGAACCTGTGATCCGATTAACCCGTAATCCGACTAACCCGCCTAGCCTGTTTAACCCGTCATATCATCCGGAAAACTATGAAGTTCTCTCTCAAGTACAATTTATCATAAGTTTCTAATAGATAATTATTCCATAATTTCAAATTAGTTTGATGCATTTACTTCAAAAATTATTATTTCATTTTAAATAAATATTCGTAAAAGAAATTTTTTTGTATTCAAGCCAATTTGATACTATTGCTCAATATTCATTTGCAAGTTGAGAATCATATTTCTTCAAAAGAAGTGGATAATATCAATTAGCTTACATACAACACATTCAATATTAATAACATAGACTAAGAACTAAATTGAGACACTGCCCATTTGAAGTTGCGTAGTTGAATTCAACATTATGTTCTATTTATTGTTTAATTATTAGCATTAACAAAATAAATAGTAGGAACTAACCAAATTTTGTTGACTTACAAAAATAATGAGAGAAGAAAAAACACAATATATAAAAATAATAAATTCTGAATAGACATGAACAAAAATGAAAAAATTTAATGGTAAAATGACCGCCAAAATTTAGAGGGTTTTTTAATTTTTTTTCATCACCAATTTCGTAATACTAAAATTAAAATTTTAATTTGTAATCTAGAATTTTTTTAATTAAATAAAACAAAATGTGAAAATGATTAATAAATCTAAATTCTATTTTTTATTATCTAAATAAAATTTATGTGCTATATTTTATAAATTGATTGTACAATGATAGCCCGATGGGCAACCCGAGCAACCCGTGACCCACCCGACTCGAAACTCGATGAACCCGTGATCCGGCGAACCCGTGATCCGGCGAACCCATGATCCGGCGAACCCGTAATCGATTAACCCGCAACCCGACAACCCGTGACCCGACAAACTCATGACCCGCACACCCGTGACCCGTCTAACCCATGACCGAATAACCTGTGACCCGTCTAATCCGATCCGTGGCCCACCCAAACTGCCCGTTTGACAGCTCTACTCGGCAGCAACTGAAAATGATGCTTTCATTGATTTGACTGAGGTGCCGGTGCACTAGACTCTGAAGCAGCTGTGGCCGCTCTGTGGTGGAGCCATTCCTGATGGGTACGGTGGGTATTGCTGACAATGTGGCGGCGGTGGTGGCATATATCCGTACGGAGGAGATGGATAATTGTGTTGTTGAAACTGTCCATGTTGTGCCGGCAGGGGCCAAGGCATGCCCTGATAAGGGTAATGATGTTGTTGCTGCTGCTCCCCACCAGGTTTTTTCTCACCAGAACTCAGAAGCACCATCCTGGGAAGGAATTACGGCACCCATTCTCTGAGGATCCATGGATGGGTAGGAAGCTCGCTCTTGCTGAGGGGGAGGTGGAATGTTGAAGTACTGCATCAATTGAGGAGACTGCTCCTGAGTCTGTTGGGATATCACAGCTCGCCGCAGCATTCCACCATGAACCATCAGTGCCTGCTGCCTTGCTTCCTCGGAGACATCTGAATCTGGTTTTGGTGCTCGAGGTCTACCCCACATAAGCTTCAGCCTCAGACCCTTGATTACAAGTTTGTTGGAGAGTTCTTCCGCAGCCTTTTCTGCATCTTCTCTAGTTGTATATGCCAAAAATGCAATTGCTCGTTGAGGCACCATCTTAACAGATTCAATCTCCCCGTGTGCATAGAAATTATCTCTTAGATCGTGCTCGCTGATCACAGCATTAAGGCCGCCGACGTACAGAGTTCTTATGCTTTTATCCTCAGGGGGTTCAAGCGAAGGCATCTCACCAGCCTTGTTAAGTAGTTTCATCGCCACTGGATCATTCACCCTAAAAAATAAAAGAAATAAAAAACTTTTTTTTGTGAGAAAAGAACAGAAGAAGAAGAAACATTACTGTGTGACAGGCCAATCAACGGAAATCATACTAAGGCAAGACAGAACTCGATTAGTTTTTCCCAAACTTTCAGTGTACTTTCAAATAGAGATTTTAGAAAAATGCTATAGCAATGTGGACTTACCCATAGTAACGATCGTTTATATTTTGCTGTGATAACTCCCCAGTTACAGGCATTTCGTGCCTATAAGGGCATTCATTGCCACGTGTGCACTGACCCCTTATATATAAACTGCATACACGAGCTCGGTTTCTTTTGTAATATGGTGAAGTCCTTTGAAGCTTCAGAATGGTGTCAGTTGGCCTCGCCTTTCCATATGAAGATTCATAATCAATCCCAGCTCTCGCCTGCAATAATTTGTCACCATATATTATCATATAGTAATGGGAGCTCGTTTCTAAACTATGGTTCACCTAATTACTAAGACACAAAAGAAGTAAAGAACACAAGTACCAGAACACAAAAGGCAAGCCTTTAGCTACATAGACGCATGCTTTATCATGAGCAACAAACTCATCCTTTAATTCAGGTAGAAAATTGTTAACATAGTTTTATGCTACAGAATGGAAAGCAGCAGATTTAACCCATCTGAGATTGATTAGCTTGAAAAGGAGGGCTTATCCGGCGATCATGCTCCTCAGCAAAATACTCCCTATTTACATCACTCTTTGGAATAGAGTCAGTTGAATTGATGCTCAGAGCAGTATCCCGAACCTGTACAGGCAGGCCATACTCCAGATCCAGAAGGCAGACTTGACAGACATTTTTCAACTTGCAGCATGTCTGGCAAATCTCAGTTTTTTTGTATCTTGAGCTTTTGTCTGCACGTAGAGTACACAAATGTACCAAAAATTTGAGAGATGAATTAGTTCTGCAATGATATAGGATGTACTCATAAGCTACTTAATGTTACATGGAAGAAGCATCTTAGCATTTGAACATATGGATTGTCACCAAGACAAGACTCACATACAATCGGGAAGTCTGTGTTGGGGCGCTAGCGGAAATGTAGCGGAATTTAGGATCGAAAAAATAGTATTCTGATAATTCACTCAATTGATCACTCAAATTTTAGATATTACAATTTGGTCACTTGTTTCTTTACTCTCACCACTCACAAATACCTCTCTACTTCTTCTTTCTTATTTCTTCAACTCATCCTTGCCTAAAGCGAGGCTTTATATTTATAGGCTAATACACACTTGGTAGGTTTAGTATGTGGCTAGAATTAGTTTAGTTATTAAAACATATTAATTAGTTTAGTTGAGTAGTTGAGATATTTTTAGGAAGATTTCTAGAGTAAGAAATCTCTAGATTGTTAAAGGTAATTCCATATTGCAAATTACCTTTATTCAACACCCCCTCTTAATTTGCAATTTGGAGTAGGTGTTTGAACTTCTCAAGTTTGTCCTTCGTAACTGCCTTCGTCATGATATCTGTCGGCTGATCATCCGTGTTGATGAATTCCATTGTGATTTCTCCGTTGTTGACTAGATCTCGTATGAAATAATGTCGTAACTCGATATGCTTCGACCTTGCGTGAAATACTGGATTCTTCGTCATGGTTATGGCTGACATGTTGTCACAGTGAATAATGGTTGGGTCATTATCACCTTGTTGTAAGTTTTCAATTAATCTTTTTAGCCATACTGCCTCGCATGCTGCAATATATTCTGCTTCTGCTGATGATAATGCAACAGTCTTCTGCTTCTTTGAGCTCCAGGAAATTGGTTTTGTACCTAGGCAAAATATGTAGTCAGATGTACTCTTTCGGTCATCTAGTGATCCCGCTGCTTGATCCTTTGTCGGTGTATCCGATTAGCTTGCTTCCTTCTTCCTTCTTGTACCTTAGGCCCAATTGTTTAGTGCCTTGGAGGTATCGTAGGATTCTCTTCGCTGCTGCAAAATGAAGTTTGTTAGGCTCACTCATAAATCTTGAAATGAGACTTACTGAGTGACATATATCTGGTCTTGTGTGTCAGATATATGAGCGATCCGACTAGACTTCTGTATATTTTCCCGTCAACTTTTTCTGCTCCATCATCTTGTTGCAATTTCTCGTTCAACGCCATTGGTATTGCTATGGGCTTGCACGATGCCATGTGAAATCTCTTTAACATGTCTTCAGTATACTTCTTTTGAGAGATGAATATTTCTCCAAGTTTATGTTTTACTTGAATTCCCAAAAAATACTTCTTGAGTCCTAAGTCTGTCATCTAGAACTCTGATATCATTGCCCTTTTGAATTCTTCAATCATTTGTGGACTTGTGCCTGTATATATTAAGTCATTAACATATAAGCAAAAAATAAGAAAGTTTTTGTTTTCTCCTTTTTTGATGTAGAGAGATGCTTCACTTGGACTTCTTTGAAATTCGTTGTCTTGAAAGTATCGATCAATTCTACTGTTCCATGCTTGAGGTGCTTGTTTGAGTCCGTAGAGCGCCTTTTTGAGTCGATAGACTTTGTCTTCTTCTCCTTTCTTCTCGTATCCTCGTGGTTGTTCCACATAGACTTCTTCTTCTAGTGTTCCATTGAGGAATGCTGACTTGACGTTTAGCTGAAATATTGATAACTCCATTTGAGCTGCTACAGCTATGACTATTCTGATGGTCTCTATCCGTGCTACTAGTGCATAGGTTTCGTGAAAATCGATGCAGGCTGTTGTGAATAGCCTTTTGCCACCAATCTCGCTTTGTGTTTCTGGATGGAACCATCTTCGTTAAATTTGGTCTTGTATATCCATTTTAGACCTATGACCGGTTTGTCTTTTGTTTTTTCCATGAGCTCCCAAGTCTTGTTCTTCTCAATCATTGTGATCTCCGTGTCCATTGCTTCTGTCCAGACTTTGTCTTTGATGCTTCTTCAAATGTATAGGGTTCACAAGAAAAATATGCTATGTGACTTGATTCATAAATTTCTCTTAAGGACCTGACCTTTAATGGAGGTGAGTCTGAATTTGTCACGACATCTCTGATGTTGTCTCTTGTTGGACTCGTTGTTGGACTTCTTCCTTGGCTTGGATTTTGATCCGCCTTGTTTGATGTTGTTGGTGTAGTTGTTGGATTCTCCAGGATCTCATTTGTTGATGGAGGTTGAGTATCCTGAGTTTTCCAGCTCCACTCGGCCATTTCGTCGAAGATAACGTCTCGTGAATTCACCACCTCGTTCTTCAATGGATTGTAGAGCCTATAACCTTTGGATTCGTCACTATATCCGATGAAGATGAGCTTCTCTCCCTTCTGGTCGAACTTGTCTCGATTTGGGATAGAGATGTGTGCATATGCTATGCATCCAAATACTTTGAGGTGATCCACTTGCAGCCTTTTGTGGTGCCATGCTTGAAAAGGTGTTTTGTTCATCACTACTTTGGTTGGCGATCTGTTGAGGATATAGATTATTGTATTGACCGCTTCTGCCCATAGTTGGTTGGAAATTTTCTTAGCAGTCATCATGCTTCTTGACATATCCACAATTATACGGTTCTTTCGTTCTGCTACGCCATTTTGTTGTGGTGTGTATCGCATTGTCAGCTGTCTCTTGATTCCGTTGGTGCGACAGTACTCCATGAAAGGTTTGTAGATGAACTCTCCACCACGATCTGTTCGGAGTGTCTTGATTTGATGTCCGCTTTCCTTCTCAGCTGTTGCTTTGAATTGAAGGAACTTGGAGAAAGCTTCTGACTTTTGCTCAAGAAAGAATACCCACATCATTCTAGTATGATCATCCACAAATAGTAGAAAGTATCTCTTACCACCTATGGATGTTGTTCTAGTTGGTCCGCAAATATCAGCGTGTATCAACTCTAGTGGTGCTTTTGCTCTCCAAGTAGTTTTTGAAAATGGTAGGCGATGCATTTTGCCATATATACATCCTTCACAGACCTTATTTTCTCTATTGATTTGGGGAAGACCAACCACCATATTTTTATACTTCAACTGTTTGAGGCCTTTGTAGTTTAGGTGTCCATATCGAAGATGTCATAGGAAAGATTCATCCATGCTTTGGCTCTTCATTGCTAATTCTTCAATCCTCGACATTGTGAGAGGAAACATACTGTTGGAAGTCATCGGAATTTTTGCCACCTCCGAGTTATTGGATTTGTTGATAATCTCACATTCTCCGTTATCAAACAATAACTTGTAATTTTTAAGCATTAGTTGTCTAATACTCAGAAGATTTTGAGCTAATTCAGGAATGTACAAAATTTCTTGGATTAGAGTTTGGTTACCTCCCTTTCCTTGTATGATGATTGTACCCTTTCCTTCAACTTCCAGCTTTTTACCGTCTCCAATCTTCACGTGGGACTTGTATGTATCATCCATCTCGGTGAAGGACTCCCGATCTCCAGTAATGTGATTACTGCAACCGCTGTCCACCACCCATGGAAGTTGAGATTTTTGCTCGGCTTTGAACCAAGTCTATGCGACCAGTTTTTCTTCGTCCTTTTGTGCGAAGCTTGATTCGCCTTCTTCTTTCTTGTTTTGGAACCAGCAATCTCTTTGAGAGTGATTTTGAATTTTGCACTTGGTGCACCTAAACCTGCATTCTTTGGTAGCATGGTTAGATTTTTTGTAAATTTTGCATCCGTCATTGGAGTTGTTTGGTTTCTCCTGATTCTCGCTCCAGTTGCTGCTGTTCTTGAAATTCGGTTTTCCTCATTTCTTTTGGAAGTTGCCCCCTCTGCGGTTCTGCTCTCCTTTGATGTGGACCTTGTATTGAAAAACTTGTTCGAGTTTTTGGTTAATAAACCGACTCAATCTCTGCTCGTGAGCTACAAGTGATCCCATAAGCTCCGTCATGGGTAATTTTCCAAGATCTTTGGTTTCTTCTATGACAGCGACGACGAGCTCAAACTTCGGCGTTAGACTGCGGAGGATCCTTTCCACGATCTTCTTCTCGTCGATAGTCTCTCCAGTGACTTTGATCTGGTTCACTATCTCTGCAACATCAGAATGAAAGTCTTTGATGCTTTCGCCTTCTTTCATCGTCAGGTTGTCAAATTGACGCCATAGATTTTGGCGTGTTATAGAGATTGCCTTCTTGGAACCTTGAAATTCGTTCTTCAGGACTTCCCAAGCTTCCTTGGCTGATTTGATGTCAATAATTCTTGGAAATATTGTTTTGCTCACAGCTTGCTGAATTATCCTCAATGCGCTGGCGTTCCTTTTGACATTCTCCTTATGTTCTTTCATCTTCGTCCCGCTTGTTTTGGGATCGTCATCTTTTGCCGATTCCGCCTTTTATTTGGTTTACAGACCGGGGTTGCTGGCCAATATATAGGACCGGCAATAAGAAATTTTTAGGGTTTTGTCGACGAGCTATCGACATTATTAATCCCGTAAATTTGACATTTTTATTAAACATTCCTACGTTAAATTTTCTGGACTGCCGAAAAACGCCCTAAATTTTAATAACAAACGCCCTAGATTTTACTATTATTAAATTAACAAACGTCAAATTACGCGAATACCCTTCTAACTTCCTCTTTAAATACACAAGTTGAGGTCGAATAAAACACACTTCCTACTTTTCGTAAACTTTCAGAGTTCAAATTCTCTCAAATCAGTCTCCGAAACAGACAGCCCACCGACGCCGTCCGCCGCCGCCGCCCCAGCCTGCCGCCGCCGTCGGAAAAGGTACTGGAAAAAAATAGTGAATATACCAAAAATAATATAAAATTATGAATTAATTATTATAATTTATTTCTTATTCCGAAAAAGATATAAGGCTATTTTACTAATTACGAAATAATAATTAGGGTTTAATTAATTAAATCGTCACAATTAACATCGAAATTACGAAATTAATAAATTTGGTAATAAATAATAAGTAATTAATAATTACTTATACTAATTCTCTTAATTAGTGAATATACCAAAAATAATATAAAATTATGAATTAATTATTATAATTTATTTAGGATTAAAGTGAAATAGCAATCATTTCATTATAATTAGTACGAAAAAGCGTGTACAAGTTTAACATGTATAATTAGTAGTTCAACTTTAGAATGTTAGTTTTGTAATTAGTAGTTATTATTTCAACTGTATATATAGTTAGAAGGGATGTCGACGGGAGATGATGACTTGCCGCGGTTTATTGGGCGTCCTATTTCTGCATCAAATAGGCAATTATTAGAGGAGAAATTGAGGGGAAAGAAATCTAGACTAGGGGATGATGAGGAGTCTAGTCCTCACTTTTAGATTCGTAGTCCGATATACTTTGACCCCGATCTGCAGTCTGCTGAGAGGGAGCTTACCGTGAAGGAGATTTTTGCTAGCCAGTCTCCAGATTTAGCTGATGACATCCACACGAGTCGGGATGACTCCGATGGCGACAATGAGCAAATTCCATCGGACGGTGATGGCGATGATGATGAGGATTGTGATGCCTCGTTTAGCCCTTTCTTGTTGGACAGTGCACGCTCGCGGAAGAGAGCAACAGGGAGAGGTGCAACACCTCCATCTGGTTCTGGAGCGGGTGGTAGATCCTCCTGTGGGTCACACGGCTCGTCTACAGTGGGGCCTAGGCGGGGCAGAGGAGGGCGTTCTGCAGGGGTCCACTCGAGCAGCACCGGTGGGGAGTGGTTGCTTACTGGTCCAGCTCCCGAAGGACCCCGGATCCCTACTGTGATCCCTAGTTTCAGCGGTCACATAGCCCACCGCATATGACACGTACAGATGACTGACATGGTCGCTGGAATCCTTTATGTACTTCGTAAAGTACCCCATTTTACACGCCTCTGTCACCGCCCATTGCATGGGGTTCATGGTTCCCAGCCTACTCCGCCGTATTTTGACTGTCTCGTTATAAATCTGTCTTATGTTGATCCGACGGCCATACTCATTGTTCAGAATGCTCTGCATTTGTCTCGGCGGACATGGTTCTCCTCCAACTGTCTAATGTGATATTTCATCTCGTCGGTAAGCTGATTCTACTGTTGTGCACCTTCACGCCACAACTTGAAGTGGTGGTTGTGAAATGACCTAAAAATCCCGCGTTTCACATCATCTTTAACGGTGTCAATCCTCCATTTCCACTCAACGTCAACAAAGGTAGGCCGCACACATACCATGAACGTACAACTTGTGAAGGATGTTGTAGTCGTACGCGAACTCTCTGAAGTCGTTGTGGATTGCTATGGGCCCTTGCCACCATGGGAGCAGTATAGGTACAAACGCTTTTCTTCTTCACGCGGGTTCTTCTTATGTGAGCCACGCGTCAATTGAAACCCTAAGCCTAGGGCAATGTCCTTAGCCGCAGCACATCCGTCATCGACTGTGTCGTAAAACACCCCGTTCACAAAATAAACACCGTAATTCAACGGTTCCTCAACGTCATCATCGTCACTATAACTCTCCTGAACATTATTATCCACAATATGAGTCCGTGTAATATGTTCGCATTTGTCACTGACTCCACCATAAACACTAAACCCTACCACGTAATTAAAAACCATGCATTTAGTACAACAACAAAAACTAACCGAGTTACTCATGAATGCACTTCAGTCTTCCGTGTAATAATAGTACCGATCCTCAGCATAGATTAATAAAAGTATTGTCAGTAATTACTATTTAAAAATATACAGGTTTTACTAGTTCCGTAATTTAAAATATAAAAAATTAAAAAATTATAATTAAATTTAAATTTACCCTTAGAAAAAAATGTAACTAAAATTATATTTAAAATAAAAAGAATTTAGATTCAAATGAGATTTAAATTAAAAATAAATATAATTAAAAGACGATTTAGGTTAAAACAAATAAATAAAATTAGATTTAAATTTAAAAACATATATAACTAATATTAGATTAAAAAAAAATATTAAATTTATTATAAAAAATATAATAAATTTAGATTTAAATTAAAAGAAATAATTTAAATTAGATTTAAATTCAAAAATAATTAAAAGTAGACTTTAATTAAAAAATAGAAATAAATTATTTTAATATAATATTTCTGTAATTTTTAAAAATTAAAAAAATTAAAAAAATTAAAAAAAATGGAGGAGCGGTCGGCGTTGGTTGCCGACCGCCGTGAAGGGTAGTCGGCGGTGGATGCCTACACCGAAGAAGCGTAGTCGGCGATCAACACCGACAGTAGTGAACAGTGGTCGGCGGTCAACACCGACTGAATTAATTTTTTTTTAATAATTCTATAATCAAATACAAATAACTAAATTAACCAATATTTCTTAAAAAAATTGAATTTATGAATCTTTTTTGTATTAATTTATTATAATTATTTACAATTTAAAAATACCATTTTAAAAAATTTAGGGTATAGGGTTTAGACTATAGGGTATAGGGTTTAGGATATAGGGTTTAGGTATAGGGGTTAGGGTATAGGGTTTAGGGTGTAGGGTTTAGGATTTAGGGTTTAGGGTTTAGGATTTAGGGTTTAGGGTTTAGGGTTTGGGGTTTGGGGTTTGGGGTTTAAGGTTTGGGGTTTAGGGTTTAGGGTTTAGGGTTTAGGGTTTGGGGTTTGGGGTTAAGGCTATAGGGTGTAGCGTTTAGGGTTTAGGCTATAGAGTATAGGGTCTAGGCTTTAAAATTTTTGGTTTAGGGTTTAGGGTTTAGTATTTATGATTTAGGGTTTAGGATTTAACCTTTAGGATTTATGGTTTAGGGTTTAGGCTTTAGAGTTTAGGGTTTAGGGTTTAGGATTTAACCTTTAGGATTTATGGTTTAGGGTTTAGGCTTTAGGGTATAGGGTTTAGCGTTTAGAATTTAACCTTTAGGATTTATGGTTTAGGGTTTAGGATTTAACCTTTAGGATTTATGGTTTAGGCTTTAGGCTTTAGGGTATAGGGTTTAGCGTTTAGAATTTAACCTTTAGGATTTATGGTTTAGGGTTTAGGCTTTAGGGTATAGGGTTTAGGGTTTAACCTTTAGGATTTATTGTTTAAGGTTTAGGCTTTAGGGTAAGGGTTTAGGGTTTAGGATTTAACCTTTAGGATTATGGTTTAGGGTTTAGGCTTTACGGTTTATGGTTTAGCGATTAGGGTTTAGGCTTTACGGTTTATGGTTTAGCAATTAGGGTTTATGCATTAAAGCTTATAGTTTAGCCTGTAGGCTTTGGGTTTGGGGTTTGGAGTTTATGATTCAGGATTTAGTATTTGCGATTTGGGGTTTAGGGTTTAGAGATAGATTAGGGTATAGGGGTAGCTTTTATGGTTTTTTTAGAGTTCATGATTTTACGGTTACGGTTTAGCAATTACCGATCTAGTAATTGTTTGTAATCCATTTTAGGAAATTAGGGTGTAGTCATGGTAATTATGAGATATTTTAAAATATTAGGTTATGAATTTTACAATATTAATAAGAGAAATTGAATTTATAAATATTATCGTCTATTAATTTACAATATTTATTTACTAAATATTTTATTTGAACTATGAAATTCGTAAATATATTTAATTATTATATCTATAATTATCAATTGTAATTGTTCCGTATATCTACTAATTCATCTTAATTATTTTACTTACTGCGACTAATTATTAATTTCAACACGTTAATAAATTAAATACTTAGTTACGCAATAATTAATTACGATATATGTGTAATTAATAGTTACTAGAGTAATTAACATTAACCAAAATTTACAAAATTATAACTTCGATTTAAATTGGAATTAAATACAGAAAAAATATTTTGGACGGCATGCCGATGGCGAAGGAAGATGGTCGGCGGTCAATGCCGACGGCGAAGGGAGGCTGTTGGCGGTCAACGCCGATGATCACGCATGACCTGTCGGCGTTGACCGCCGACGGCCTCCCTTCGCCATCGGCGTTGACTGCCGACCGTGTCCCTTCGCCGTTGGCATGTCGTCCGGTCCGGCGGCGGTACGGCGGGGTCCGATGACGGTGGAGGTCCGGCAAAAAACCGGCGCCGGCGGAGATAGATTCGAGAGGTTTTTAAAGGGTCGTTTGGAATGAAGTATAGCTGTTTTTCGAAATTCCGCATTTTATAAAGAATTTCATTATACTATTTAAGGGGCGATTACGTCATTTTATTATCGAACTCAAATAATTGGACGATATTAGGGCTTTGGTTTGTAAAAAATAGAGCCTCATTTAGTAATTCCCTAAATTTTAGTCAATTTACTCTAAACTAAAAATTTCATCTCTCGTCCTTCATATTTTCAATTCACTTCACCACAAAAAATAACCACGTCGGTCCAAATCCCACTCATCATTCAGCAACTCAGAGTAATAATACTCTAACTAATACCTGATTTTAACTTGCTTCCATAGAAATATAATTTGGCGGGAAAGCCTTTCCCAAATGTAATCCATGCGCCAAACGGTTGTGTGGCTATAAAGAAAAGGGAAATACTTTTCTTTTCTTTTACAATTAACTGTTTGGGATAATTATAAAATTGAGAATAATTATTTTAACATAGACCCTCTTATCCACCCACTCTTATCTTCGTTCACCCCTTTCCTTCAAAAAATTTGAAGTTTAGAACATTTTTATTTATTTTAATCATTAATTTTGTTATAAATATTTAAAATTTTATATACTTAAATCAAATCTCAATTAATTTATTTACTTAAATCACACATTCCGCCACCAAAACAATTAATAGTGTAATTTTATGTAGGTTTATTAATTTTATTTAATCCTTATTTTGTTTTTTAATAAAAAATTTAATAGCTTTAAATTAATTAATTAATTAAAACTTTCAGTCTTTTAGTTTATTGAATTTATTATATTAGTTATTTGGGAGCTAAAAAATTACTTAATATCCTAAAATTACGTTTCTTTCCTCTTATCACGTTTTGGTTTATTTTAATTTTCCTTTTTATTAATTATTATTTTATGTTCATTTAATTTCCTGAATCATTTATCCGCATAAATATTCAATTTGTACTAATATTGCTATTTGATTAAATTGGGTTCATTTTGTTCCTTTACTTTCCGTTTAGTACTAATTATGTTTGTATTTATGATTGGCAGCAAATAACAAAAAAGAAAAAGAATGTTTCTGAATCACATAAACTAGCGGAAGTTTTTTTTCTAGGCACCATTAAATAAAAAAATTATATAGACATTTTAGTCAAAATCTAAATTAAAAAATAGACAATTACCGAATTTTACAGTGCACCTCACCATAAGACATGCCACGCATCCTACAGTTTGTGGCGCACTGTATAATTCTTTTTTTTGTCTAAGGCATCTGATTAGATACTCAATGGTTAAAAAAGGTCTTACAAGAAACTACAAACTGTACCGTAAATCAATAAGCCGCTTAGAAGAAGTCGGATAAAAAAGAGCCCTACGTGTCATAGTATGGGCGGCGCAATTATCCTGACGACGAACATGCTTAAGAAAAACCAAAGGAGCTCCCGCAATCAGCCTTCGTGTAACATCCCAGTTTTACACAATAAAATAAACGAAAAATCTCAGGACGGACACCTGACACAGTTTGAAAATAGTACAAAATATATTTTAAAAAAACTATATATAAATAATACTGGTAACCTTTTGAGAAAAAAAATGGAACATTACACCAAACAACTTCTTTTTGGAAGCTGATGTCAACCAGTGAATGTACCCATCTTTAAAACAAATCCCAGAAATATACAGTCTCAACAACATCCCAACTTCCATCTGGCAACAGAAGAGCAGATCCTCTAATAATTATTCTAATACAATATAACCTGTCAAGAACTGGTGGGTGGTTCGGGGTCAGTCTTCCGAAGTTATCATATAAATACCAATATTGAAAATCATTGGAAAAGACAACCATATAGCATGTAAAACACGTGGTACAATTCTGACTCTTACTTCCATATTTTAATTGGGATCTCGGCTCACATATGCTGACGACCCATATACATGTTAGTGGCACCAAATCAGGCCGCATATAGGGGCGCCTACCAAGGCCAGCGACGATAGTTAGTGTGACGCTTACCAAAGCTCACGAAAATAGTTAGTTGTGGCGCTTACCAAGGCCCACCGCGTAACAGAAGTGCAATAAGCACAATCGCCAGCATACGGGCCTTAACTAGGTGATAAATCAATACCAATATTAACCTTGTAACATAACTTGTTCAACTGAACAATTACATGTACATATCATATCAGAAACATATAGTTAAGGATATAATAAAACAGTATGTGGATCACATATAATTGACATGTCACGTTGTCACATATAATGCATTTAAAACGTTTAAAATTCAAGTATTATTCATGTAATTCAAAGAAGCATAAATAGCACAAGTAAAACATAAACATTTAACATGGAAGATATTACCCCCTTAAACCAATGCACCTGGAATTAAGCAGGTTGACTCGAAATATGGTTAAATGTCCAAAAACGGAACAATTATGGCTTAACTCAAAACTGTTGGGCCAAACTGCAATAACTGGAAAGTATTGGGCCGTGAATGGACAATTCAAAAGTTACAGACTGCGTAGAAAAAATCAATGAGTTTAGGGGCTAATTCTAAAATACAGAACTTGAGGGACCAAACTGAACATTTACGAATCATCATTGTCACTCACTTCAGTTGAGTTTCCATATACAAATACAAATAATACTAGACAACACTAGTATAAATCAAATTCTTATGGACAAGGTTAGAGACTTTTACATTAATATTTTGGTACTAGGATCGGGGTATTACACTTCGACAATCATAAAGTAGTAGACCCAAACGGATATTTGGATCTGATGTACACAACAACCTTGCGCCTTCTGTCGAATCAGTATGAATTATCGTTGAAACAATCAGCGGATGACATGCTGATAATAGAGCTTTTCGAATTGCAATAACTTCCAGAACCAGGGGATATGTAAACTGAGTAAAAACAACTCCTTGGGCCGACAGCAAATCTCCAACACCAATCGCCCCATAGCCTGGAATCCTTGAAATGGTTGATCGAACTGCAACATTGACATGGATTACAATTTCCGGCGCCATCGGGCACTGCCTGGCCAAAGTCAGTGCTGAGATTGCGTGGCCTCCTGTCAAAGATGTGTTGCTGGTACTGTGTCCACCTCGTGATAATGAAAAATGAATTTTCTATGGAGAGAGTCGATCGCTTGTTGGGAATGCTCAAACACCACTACGTTCCTCGACTTCCACAAACGCCACCAGAAATAGATCAATGTAATCGACATCCGTTGATATCTGTCATTCCATCGTCTCCAGAAGGCTATTGGATGTTGAGTTGGAGCAAGAAACATTGGTTGATCACATGCCTCGGCAAGGCGGATAGCGACTGGACAGGTAAAGAAAATATGATGTTGTGATTCCAGTTCCAAGCCGTAGACTCTTCAAATAGGATCCAAATCCATTGACCTCAAAATCAAGGCATCATTAAGAGGCAGTATGATATTGAACAACTTCCACATGAAAAACTTTAACTTTGGTTGTAATGGAAGAGCCCATAATCTTGCCCAAAGAGTAGAATCTAACAGTGATGGTCCGGCGTAAGTTGATCTTGCAACATACCGTTGAGATTAAGCCAGCCTATGACCAGGTTGAGTTGTATAATTCCCGGAACTGACATAATGCCAAATGAAACAATCCAAACAAGATAACAGAGGGAAAGGGATGGATTGAATGTTAACAATGGATAAAAATGTGAATAATGAACGTAGTAGCGGCAGGTTCCAACGCCCCTGCTGAATTAAGTCAGCCACTTTACTTGGAACAACTGCAGTCGAAATGCCTGGCAAAGTAGAAGGGCCAAAGGTGGTGTTGCTGCGAGCCCAAACTCGAGACCAAAGCCCCATCACCCACCAACCATCGAGAGCCTTTAAGTAACAACGAACAGCCATGACGAATACTAGTCCAACCCCAAGACGGTCTAGCCCCTTTAACCGCATCAAGCAAAGTGGAATTATGAAAGTAACGACCTTTAAGTAGCCTTTCAAGGAGGGAGTCTCGGTTCTCATAAATCCTGTGACAAAGGCTCCCTAGAAGGGATTGATTGACCGAAGCGAAATCTCGGAAGCCTAATCCGCCATCCATTTTCGACTTGCACAAAGAGGATCATGATTTCCAATGAACACGCCTATCCGACATTGAACCCCACCAGAAGCGAGCTACCAATTTATTCAACCGAGTGTAGAGGCCTTTAGGGATCTTGAAATTTGACATAGCATAAGCAGGTATAGCTGAGATTATGGACTTAATAAGGACTTCCATGCCTGCTGCCGAAAGGCACTGCGACTTCCATGCCCGCTACCGAAAGGCACTGCGACTTCCATCCTTACAATTTTTCGGCCACTCTATCCTCTAAGTATCGAAAGGTAAGAGCCCGAGACCTCTGGACATGAGTCGGAAACCCCAGATACTTATCACATAAACCAATATTGGATACTTGTAATTGATGTCCCATTGAAGCCCGCAAATCTGGGGGTGTATTTGCACTGAAAAACAGAGTAGATTTGGTTAAGTTTGACCGCAGACCACTGACACCCTCATAGATAGACAAGAGCTGCATAAGCTTACTACAATCGTGCGGCAACGCTTGGAGGAATATGTAAGTATCATTAGCGAAAAGCTGATTCGAAATGACCAGACATTCGTTGTTTAAACGGATCCCCTACAGATGCTTAGTATCAAAGGCATTTGAAATCAGAGAAATGAACCCCTTTGTACAGATGGAGAACAATAACGGGGACAACAGGTCATCCTGTCGCAGACCCCGAGACGGTGTGAACAGCTAAGAAGGGCTCCCATTTAATAAAACAGAAAATGTAGCCGTCAATAGGCACTCCCGAATCCAACCAATCCAAGTCGCTAAAAACCCTAAACGTTCCACGATTCGAAACAAGGCCGTTCAATTCGATCATAAGCCTTCTCCATATCAAATTTTAGTGCCATGAAATGCTTCTTTCCCTTATTCTTACATTTTAAGTAGTGCATATTTCATGGGTGATAAGCACATTATCTGAAATATGTCGGTGCGAGACAAACCCGTTTTGAGTTGGTAAGATTATCCCAGGCAAGACTTTTGCAAGTCTGACCGCCAAAAGTTTGGAAAATATTTTATAAACTAACTGACATAACCCAATTGGTCGAACCTATTTTAAAGAGATAACATGTTGAACTTTCAGAATTAGCGATATATACGTATGATTAACACTTCGTAACATCCGCGAGAAGTGGAAGAAGGCCCTAACAGCCGCCAGACATTTCTGCCGACCAAACTCCAAAAATGATGGAAAAAGCCTGCCGTAAAGCCATCAGATCCGGAGGCCTTGCTAGCTCCAATCGAGAACACAGCCCAACGAATATCTTCTTCCGAGAATGGTCTACATAAATTTCATTATCTTCCGAAGCCACTCGCGTCAGCCCAATTAGATTAGTAACATGTTCAATAGCCGCAGGTTGGGGAGCTTGTGCAGTGAACAAAGTGGAGAAGAGGTCACCAACACGACTCTTCTTTGCCGTGACACAGGCATGAACCTCACCATCATCGATAATTATATCTTCGAGGTTATTGAAATGGCGGCGTCCCAAAATCGAACAATGAAAGAACGAGGTATTTCTATCTCCCGAATTAAGCCAATCGTTCCTAGCCTTGCCCCGCCAATATTGTGCTTCCTGTTTATAGGCAACTGAAAACTCACTTTGCAGATTCAAAATATCACCCCAGTTAACAAGTGAAACTGACTTAATCTGCAAGATAGCATCCTTAAGCTGCCTAATTGAGCTGGCCGAATTAGAGTGTCCTTTTCGCACCATTCAAGTAGACGATGGTGTAAACGTTTCAGTTTAGTGTGTAACCGAAACATACACGAAACCGAAACAGAGGAATCCCATGCAGTTTCCACAATCACAGGTAACTCGGAATTTGACAACCAACAGTTATCGAAACGAAAAGTTGAGTAACCATGCCGATCCAAAGTAGGGTCTAAACACAATAAAATAGGCATATGGTCAGAGCCAAGATCTGAGAAGTGCCACACTTCAACATTTGAGAATGAGTGAAGAAATCGACCGGAAGCAAAAATCAATCCAGTCGACAATTAATAATATAATCCAGAGTTCGACTCCTATTAGACCATGTAAACTCCGGGCCGGTTACAATTGTCCAAATGCATTATTTCATTTCTTTCACCAAACTTAGATTTGTATTTAACTCCCAAACTTTTGTGTAATTGCAATTTAGTCACTCAATTAGTTTATGAAGTGCGGTTAACTGAAACTCGATTTTTGGCGAGTTAGGTTAACATCAATTGGTTACGAAATTGGTTAAAATGCACTAAACTAGTTAAAATGTGAGCTCAGTTCACAATCATTCAATTTAAAATCTATTACAGTTAACTCGAGTTTAGGTCAGGGTACGAAAATCAATTACAACAAACATAACAATAAGAAACAAGTATAAGCAACATGAGTACACAACCCAAACAAAAAATATAAAGTATATAACCATAACACTAAACCGAGTACAAAACTCAGGTACATAACCCGAACCCTAAATCGAGTAAAAAACCAAATACAACAAATCTAACAACGAAAAACAAATACAAGCAAAACAAGTACAAAACCTACCCCAATAAAAAATCAGTACTCATCTTTTTATATCATACACATTTTTGTACTCATTTGATGAGAATCGTACTCATTTTGCAAATAAATACAATATATAAGATCAAATCAAGTTTGTAGTTTTTCACTGTACATGCCCGTATACTGTCTTTGTATTCATTTTTATACTATACATGCACACTCATGTATTTATCTTTGCACTAATTTTATTATGTTGTACGTATTTATATACATACTTGCGGTGTATGTTTTGTACTTGTGTTTAATACTTTTGCCTTGAATAATTTAATTAATTATTTTTTACCAAAATCTCAAATTAGGGAGAATTCTCATAAATGTAGGAAACCTAAACAAAGAGCGTACATAAGTTTATCCAGAGATGCAGATCCCACAGACGGGACTACATAGATTTCGGGCCCTTTGCGAAACAAAAACGACCTCAATCCTTACTCTCATACAAGACATTTGACAAAAAGAAGGACTATGAAGGTGGGGAAACAGATAGACAATAATCTAAAATGCATGAAAAGGTCCGACCGTAGGGGTGAGTGTTGCTGGAGCCTATTCGATCTTCACAACCCCCTAGAGACGATTATGCCGTTGGGCGGGTCGCCCCTGTCTGATCAGCTTGTAACATGGTTGTTGGAGCATGACCTCCCTTTCTCGGTGACTTCAACCACTTCTGATCGTTGACTTTCTTGCGCTCCATTGAGTGGATCGTCGGGGGTCGTTAGGAAATCAGAGCTATCGTTGGAGAAGAAAAATTGAAAAACCTACTCGAGGGCAGAAACAAAATCCTACTCGAAGGGAGAAAACAAAATCCTACTCGAGGGGAGAAACAACCCCTAACAATGAGTAGAAGCTATCGAAATCGAGAAGAGACGAGGACGAAAAGATAAGCGTCGACGACAGGAGGTGCGCTGGCTAAAATTCTTCAACGGTTAGGATCTTTTTTACTCAAAGAGAATACCTCTAATTAATTATTTTCTTATTCCTTTGTTTCAAAAGAATTGCTATTTTTTTTCATTTCTGAGCTAATAATGGACAGTGCCTTACTCTCTTTATCAAATGTATTCTTCCCCCTTACAATTATAACTTTCCTTACTTTTGTCGCCAAACCAATTTTTTTTGCACTGATCAAACTTCATTTTGTCTTAGTGTGTTCAGGTTCCATGGTCGAGACAGCAAACAATGGCTTGGTTTCCCCTGCCATAAGTAACTTCCACCGTACGGGAGGGATTTTAATGGTGGAATCACAGAGAAAGATTCTCTAACGGAAACTTTTTCGGCAGCCGCAGTATTCGATAGCTGGTCACCGGCAATAATGAAGAAGAATAACAAATATACCCTTATTTTAAATTAGACCTTTTATTCGTTAGATCTGTCTAAAATAAATAATCAAAATTGCTCTTTGTTATCCACGAATAAAATATTTTCCCTCTCCGCTAGCCCTGAGTTGTACAAATGTGGATGGAAGTTGACCACCCAAGTCTAGATTATTGTCTCTTTGATATCTTTTTCGTGAAACTATATAACTCAAATTTCGATCAGGTAGGATTTGATATTTTAGTATACTTAATTTTGTCCCTCCCAATTTCGCCTAAAATCTTACGTCTAACTATATAGGCATCCTATAACCCCAATAAAAGTACTTATGGCCTCATTTGGTACGTGATATTTTGAATAATTAGCTATTCAAGATATTATGATATTTGGTGAGATTGATATTGATATTAAATTCAACGAGATTGATATTGAATTCAACAAGTATGAATATTTTTGTTTGGTGTAGAATATTGAGCGGTAGAATTTAAAAATGATTAGATGTGATGTGGGTCATGTTTTGTAATAATGAGGATAGAGAAAATTATTATTATAGCCTCACTCAGTCACTTGCTTGTAATTATCAAATTTCCTTGGGAGCAATTATATCCATCAAAAAAATATTTAAATGATATTGAATATCACAATATTGCGATATTCAATATCACCAAATAGCTAACTATTCAAACTCCAAAACACAGAAATAACTATTGAATGATATTCAACATACCCTATATAAAACAATTTCTAACTACAGACCTAAAGTAGTTAGCCATTTTGATTTAGAATTGCAATATCAATAACTTTTCTGTAAAAAACAATTTCTTTTTTTTTTAAATAATTCTCAAAAGAAAAAAATCAAAATAACAAACATAAATAACACTAAACATCAATCGAAGTCATAAAATGGATCTCAACGTATTACCATCTGATTTGTAATAATTTGTCCCACTGCCTTGGTCTGGTCTCGTTATTTATGGTGGCTTAATTCAGTCCAACAACTCATGGTTATACCTCTTACCTCTATTGCCCTCCTTGATATCCTCATCTGACATTTTTTCCCACTCGAATTTGCTCTACATCCGATCTCATATATGAATTTCTGTTATATAGATCGCCATCTATGACATAACGTATGGTTTGTCATTGTCTCTCACGGAAATTATATATGTCCTACTTATTAGTATGTCCTCGATCGGCATAAAGAGTGGGTAGTTTGGTGTAATAAATATAAATTCTCATATTAATTGCGTCAAATTCTTACATATCTCTTAAATAATATAGAAATCCATTTTATAGTCTCGATAGATAGTTTGATTGTTCTTTATTACTATTACCTTGATTCTCATATTGAGAACTATCTATGTAAAAATATGACTTAACCAGACGACTTTTATATGTATTCCCTTTTTATAGACCATAGATGTTTGTATACATGTTCATATCTTTAAATAAAGATGAATTGAAATTATAAAAAACGATTAAAACAACTGGATGTTATGAATCTAATTAAATCACATTCTATATCACAATCTGACAAAGTTGCATAACAATGGTGGAATGTAATAAAGAAGACTCGAATAACAAATTTTTGGCTTTATGGAGTGACAACTATGGCCTTAACAATTTTGGATGGTTAATGTTGAGTATTATTATTATATGTAAATAAGGAAAAAATCATATTGGGGATAAAATAAATGCGATAAAAACAAGATCATTTGAACATTTTATAACTTATAAAACACATATAGAAATTAGGAAACATATTTGCCATAACTTTGATACATATAATTATGATCTTTAACATCTTAACTTACATTCAGATTTATGTTAAGTAATACCAACTTTTATTAGGTGTCTATGTTATTATACCACATATTTATCAGACATATTAATGGTTTAACAATTTTGTGATTCTGATATATCTTCAAACTGAGTAAGTAACTAAATATAAGAGAAAAGCGATAAGAATAACAAGTAACGCTTTAGATAGTAGAATAGTATATAAATCAATCTCCATCCTAACTCAAATATGAACAATGATCATATGATAAACCAAAAATGACAAAAACAAGCAAAGGTCGACAAAAAGTTGAGATGGTGAAGATAGTAAAGGATAGCAATCGTCAAGTGACCTTCTCCAAAAGAAGGTCAGGACTATTCAAGAAGGCGAGTGAGTTATGTACACTTTGCGGCGTTGAGATTGCCATCATAGTGTTCTCCCCTGGCCAGAAAGCTTTCTCCTTTGGCCACCCGAGCATCCAAGCCGTGGTTGATCGTTTCCTTGCTCGAAATCCATCCAAAACCGGTGCTAGTTCCTCTTCATCGTCGTCTGTGAACACCTTTGAAGAACTTTACGAGGCTCATCGCAATGCACAAGTTCGTGAGCTCAATGGCCAGCTTACTCAGGTACATACATGTGTATTCCAGTTTTGTATCGTATCAATTTTCACTCACTAACCGCCAAACAGATTGTAGTCGAAAGATTGTAGCAACTGACTTTGTCCCCAAAGATCCTGGGTTTGAAATCTGGAATGCACAATCATTTCGACGCTCTTGTAATGGTCTCACCTGGGCTGATGACCAGCAGCCACATAGTTTAACTAATGACGACATCATTAAATATGATGTCGTCGAAAGGGTTCTTCCTAAAAAAAAAATTGTAGTCACTAACACCATTTGAGCTCCAATTATATAAGGTGGTGCAAGAAGTGGAGAGGGTGAAGAAATATGGAGAGGGGCTTAATCAATTAAGAAAAGTAAGGCAAAGGCAGTACTGGTGGGAGGCACCAATTGGGGAACTTGAGTTGGATCAGCTGCATCAACTCAAAGCATCACTTGAGGAGTTGAGCCAAAATATGTCAAACCAAAAGACCACTTTACTAAACATGCAGAATTCATCCACTCCTCCTCCTCCTCCATTGCAGTTTCTTGGCCCGGTATCAGCGACTGCTACTGCTAGTTCTGGACGAACTGATCATCATTCGAACTACAAAAACTATGAAGATCATGATGTCAAAATGAGTTCTGATAATCTTGGATTGATGTCCCAAGGTCTTGATGGTAGTCATTCCAACCACAACTATCAGCATGGATTGTATGGGTCAGGATTCTAATCATTCATATTCTATTGTGTATGAAAATTCCATATCAACCTGTTGAATAAAAGAGGAAAACCGAATAAACAAATCATGAATTATGAAGTTGTTTCTTTCTTCTGAGCCTCCCATTCTTCTTAATAGAAGTATTCTTGAAATTTTACTATAACAATGGCACAATCTCTGCTACTTCATTTTGCATCACAATGTAAGGGCGGTTCTTAACTTAACACGACACAATGAGAACGATAAACAAACTCGATAGGGAAGGGGCATACAAGCAGGGACGATAAGCCCAGGTTCTCGTCTTTTCATCTCTTCCTGATTCGAAGAAATCTCAACTTCTTTCAGCTTGGTGGTACAAGAACATGTTTGGAAATTTTGAAACAGATTTTAAGTTGCCACTTTTTGCACTACATCTGGAGAGCAAAGTCTTATCCATTCATCTACAGCTTTCAACCATGCACCTTGATCAAGGCATCACTGGTTCTCTCTTGCTTTCAGTGGTTCAAAACCACCCACGAGGCTCTCGAGCTTGCCGCTGCTGTGCAATTCCTGTGGTTCAACATTTTACAGCACCACCACCACATTAAACAAAGACAACGTAGACCATAAAATCAACACAGTTCATGCAAGCATTCTAACATCCTTTCTATTTTATTTAACTATTATAGTACACAGTAGACGTCATTGGGATTATATTTAATAGGCAAGTAACTAGGAAGACTCACAGAAAGAATTTTAGCCAAGTAAATGTGCGGTTGAATGGCTGTTCTTGAAACATGAATGCCAATGACACCATAGGAGCTTTCCTCTTCTTCTGTATAAAACCTTCTGTAAACTTGAACGCCTGATTGGGCAATGGAATTAAGCGTTGTATTGTATGCATCTCATGCTTAGCATTGGATATTGTAAAAGACTCTCCATTTTCAACCACACTAAGCAAGAAGATAGACATCTGGCTTTTACCTGCATCCATGGTTTCTACACCAGGAAGGACTTTGTCAAGGCCCTCCGTTACCAACATCTGGGCAAATGAAGCGTAACGAAGCACACCCTGCAGACATCAGAATCAGAAGAGCAAATAATCAAACTCCTGCAACAAAACAAGATGGTTCATATCGGAACCATTCATGCAGCTTCTATCACCTGAACTTGAACCACCAAAGCCTTATTAAACAGGATCAATGCTCCTGGTTGAATTCTGATATCAAAGACATAAAAGTTTTCCATAATGGATGCTTGGATTCATTTGAACAATGCATCAAATAGGAAGTTGCCAACACAAGCAGCAAAAGAAATGATAAATGTCTAATAAACAAAGGAAACAGTCATACTGATTGTAAAAGCCTCTAGCACACCTTCCTTCAACCGTTTTCAAGCCATCTAGAAACAGCAAGTGAAAAGCCTTCAATCTAGAGGTAACAATCTCAACCATGTATGAGCCAACCAATCACAACTTAATGGGATTCTAACTTGGGATGAATCAACAGAAGTCTATTGATAAGCCCAAATCAAATTCTAGCTTCCCGGCAATGTGAGATTGAAGAGTTCACTTCAACAGCTCATCAATGGCGTCCTCAAGGTCAACCGCAACTTTCCTCGGAGAAGACGACTGCACCATTTTTTTTCCTTTTCTTCTGACGTCCCTAACCTTCCCCCGGACTACGGGACCGGAAAACCTGCGGCAAAAAGGACAAAAATGTGTCTGACCTTGGGTTAGGAGTGGAAATCAGTTCGATTTTCCTATAAACTGAACCGAACCGGAAAAAAACCCGAAAATGGCAAAAATACAAGAATCATTACTGAACCAAGAAACTTGCAAGGGAACCATTACCAAAACTACATAATTTGATTTGGTTTTTTGTTATGCACGACCCAAACCAAAGAAAAACCCAAAATTCTGGGAATGATTCAGCAGCGCTACCTTTGTAGTTTGACAATCCTCACTTCAATATTGAGTTACGATAACCTGGAAACAAATACACAACACTATTGGTTGAGATATTTTGAATATATAATATTTTAGAATAAAATAATGGGTTATTTAAGAATGTTGTATTTGTGTGGTACAAAAGATTTATAGTATGAAAATTATTTTGTTTGACAAATTTAAAACAATGTGTTAATTCACATGTTGTATTTAATAAATAAAAGGTATACCCTCAAAAGCTCAATTTTTAATGAAGACAATGACCGTGTTTGTGAAATTATTTTGTTATGTATTTTATTGTAAAATGATTTTTATGTCTTAATGTCTTTTGAAGTTGGATTATGTGGTAGTCTTATATTTAAATTTTTAATTAATAATTTATTCGGAGATGGGGATACCCACTGGTATTCGAAATCCACAAGTATTAGAAATCCACGAATTTGGGATGGGTATGAATATTGATATTCAGATGGGGACTGGGATGACGATGAATTTTATGAATAGGTGTATGGAAATGGCTATAAGTACCCCGTCAGAAACCCACCCCATTGTCAAGCCTAATTGTGAGAAAAGGAAGAATAAATTCATGGTAGTTTGGGGTTTAAAAAATAATAAAGTGTTAGAAAAACTCACTAATTCAAATATCACCCCAACCCAAGTATTTTAAATATCATCAAAACCCACTATTTCAAATACCTCGTGTCAAAATACCATCGATTCTATTTCGAATGCCAAACGTAATATTTTAACCAAAATACCACATAATGTCGTATTTGAAACAAAATACCACTCCCAAATACCCAATCCAAACTACCCATACCAATACAATAGAAATATACAAACCAGTGTGGTAGGGATTTTTCTAGTTGTATACATCTCGTGCAAGGGTGGAAGTGGTTCGGTTTTTAAGTAACCAAATTGTACTGCATGATTAACCTAACCAGAAAAGGCAAAAACCAATGTGAATACCACACATGTATAGTTTACTATTAATCATTAACTCTTGTGATTTGCTGTTTAGTTAGTGATTAACCGCAAAACAACTCCATTTTATTTTTTTCAGCAAAAAAATCCAATTAATTTCTAACAAATTTCAAGTTTTCAGATCCTCATACTGACACCGTTTCTGGTTCACGAAAGTCCTCGCGGATGACGCAAGGACAGCTACCCTCGCGGATTTTGTAACATTTGCATTCAAGCCCAATGCAATCCCTACTTCCTATGAGCCGGCAGCGGAGCTGGCTGAATGGCGTGTGACCATAAATGAGGAATCTAACGCTTTGGATGCAAATCATACATGGGATGTCATTCCCAAGCCACCATTAGATGTTACTGTTCTTGGCATCCAGTGGGTCTATACAATGAAGATGCATCTTGGCGGAACTATTGATCGATATAAGGGTCGAGTTGTGGCACAAGGTCTTCAACAGGAGCTGGGGATCGGTTATGATGAAACGTTTGCTCCAGTTGCAAAGATGCAATATGATGACATTATAATATACCGTAATATTTGGCACCAAACTTTATAAACTTCATTTCATAATATCAATTGCAAACGGAAGTTTTGACGGAAATTGGTTATATTGCACTTAATTCCGTAAATTCAACCCTTGAACCTTCATGGTCCAATTTTATATTGGTTCTAGTGTTTTAATGAAATTTTAGGTCACACAATTATAAAGAGATGAATTACGAATCCAACGATACAAACTGGAGCTAAATCAGATTTCGAACAAAGAAGTTACCGTCGTTTTACGATCCACCGCTCAACCGATCGCCGGAAGGACAACCAGGCATGGGTGAGGACGTCTAGCACATGTAGATCTGTCCATCATCACTACAGGGACAAAAGTGACGTCTCATCACCCTTTCGAAAAGGGACATCACATGTAGATCTGTCCATTATCAATGCCTCCCTCACTCCGGAACAAAAGGGACGTCTCATCACCCTTTCAAAAAAGCATATTCAAGCCATTGCTTGAAAAATCTCTGATATTCGAGGCATCTCTCCCTCTTTTTATACCCATAAAATTCTTATGGAAGAGGCTTACAAGCCAGTTGTGCAACCACAACGATGCTTGAATCTGTACATGAAAAGTGGTGAGAAAAAAGAGGTGATGAAATTACTCGAAGCTGGCATCATCTATCCCATCTCTGATACCCTATGGATTAGTCTAGTGCAAGTAGTTTCAAAGAAAGGGGGCATGACAGTGGTCCCAAGTGATAATGAGCAATTAATCCCTACTCGGACCATTACTGGTTGGAGAGTCTGTATAGACTATTGTCGGTTGAATGACAATACTAGGAAGGACCACTTTCCTCTTCCTTTCATTGATGAAATGCTTGAGCGTCTATCTGGTCATTCCTATTACTGCTTTCCGGACAGGATGTCTAGTTACTTCCTGATACTCATTGATCTGGAAGATCAGGAAAAGACTACCTTCACCTGTCCCTATGGTACGTTCGCGTATCGTGGAATACCATTTGGTCTCTGCAATGCGTCGGTGACTTTTCAAAGGTGTATGATGGCCATTTTTGATGACTTAGTAGAGGATGTGGTTGAAGTTTTTATGGATGATTTTTCCGTCTAAGGAGATTCACTCTCCCACTTTCTCAAGAACTTGGAAAAAGTGCTCATCCGTTGTGAGGAAACACAGTTGGCTCTTGTTGGGAGAAGAGTCATTTTATGGTTCAAGAGAGCATTGTTCTAGGCCATAAAATCTCCCAATGCGGGATCGAGGTTGATCAAGCCAAGATCGAGACCATCTCTCGTCTACCTCCTCCAACTTCTGTCAAACTATTCCGAGTTTTTTGGGTCATGTCGGATTCTACCAATGGTTCATTAAGGAATTTTCAAAGATAACTCTGCCCTTGACAAAGCTTCTTGAAAAAGATGATGAGTTTCGCTGCGATGAAAAGTGTCTTTCTGCTTTTGAGTTCCTAAAGGAGAAGCTCACAAATGCTCCCATCATTTTGGCTCTTGATTGGATATTTCTTTCAAACTAATGTGTGATGCCAGTGATTTTGCTGTTGGAGCAGTTTTAGGGCAACGAAAGGAAAAGCGACTCCACCCTATCTATTACGTTAGTAAGACGCTCAATGATGCGCAACACAACTACACCACCACTGAGAAGGAACTAATGGCTATTTTTTCACGTTTGATAAGTTCCGATCATATCTCATGCTATCTCACACAATAGTCTTTACTGACCACCAAGCAGTGAGGTATCCTTTGGCCAAACTTGATGTAAAGCTACGATTAATCCGATGGGTCTTGTTGTTGCAAGAATTTGACATTGGAATTCAAGATAAGAAGGGTGCAGAAAATGTCGCAGCTGATCATTTATATAGACTCCAAGGTCCGGAAGCATCTCCCTCGCCTGAGGTTGAGATTAATGATTCCTTCCTCGACGAACAACTTTTTGGGGTAGTTGCTTAAGAATTGGAAGATCCTTAGTTTGCTGATTTTGCCAACTATTTGGCTACCGGCGAATTTCGAAAGGATCTTTCATGGCAAGATAAGAGAAACTGTTTGCTAATCTTAATCACAACTTTTGGGATGACAATTTTCTTTTCCGTATAGGGTCCAACGGGATCATCTGTCATTGTGTCACAATTTCTGAGGCACACGAATTAATCCAACACTGCCATTCAGGACCGACCGACAACCACCACAGTGGTAAACAGACAGCTAGAAAGGTTTTAGAGTCTGGATTTTTCTGGCCTTCGATCTATAAAGATTGCGACCTCTTCACAAAGACATGTGACGTGTGTCAACGCGTCGGCAATATCTGCTAGTGTAATGAAATGCCTTAGACCTTGTTCTTACCGGTTGAAATATTTGATGTATGGGGCATCATCTTCATGAGACATTTTCCACCATCATGCGGCCATAAGTACATTCTTGTCACGGTGGATTACGTATCTAAGTGGCTGAGGCGCAAGCCTTGCCTACTAATGATGCAAGGAAAATTGGAAAATTTCTCCAACGTCTTTTCACTCGGTTTGGAGCACCTCATACTATCATCATCGATCGGGAACCCACTTCCAGGGATGGTTTCATCATGTGGGTCGCCGCTTTGGTGTCACTCTTCGTTTGTCCACTGCTTACCACCCACTGAGTAGTAGTCAAGCGGAAGTGACAAACCGAGAAATCAAGCACATTTTGGAGAAAACAATCACCCAATCTCGCAAGGGTTGGTAAAAAAGGTGGATGATGCTCTTTGGGCATATTAGACGGCTTTTAAAACTCCTATCGGCACTACCCCTTACCGTCTCGTTTACGGAAAGGCATGCCATCGACCTGTTAAGTTAGAGCATAAGGCATTATGGCCATTGAAGTCTCTAAACCTTGTTATGAGTATCGTTGGACCTCATCGTTAGTTCTAAATACATGAACTTGAGGAATTCCATCTTTATGCCTATGTAAATGCCAAGTTGTATAAGGAACGGACAAAGCGTCTTCATGACACAAGGTTAAAACCTGAAAAAGACTTCCGTCTAGAAAACTTAGTTCTCCTGTATAATTCTAGGCTTGGCCTCTTTCTAGGAAAATTAAAATCCCGTTGGTCACGCCCATTCACAGTGACTGAAGCTTTTCCTTACGGAACTGTTGAAATCTCGAGCCCTGATCATGGTACATTTAAAGTTAATGGTCATTGGTTGAAACTCTACTTGCGCTTACTCTCTCGCCATGCTTGAGGTATTTCATCAGGCTAATTAATTAATTTTCTTGGAAACATCTAACTTAAAGACGATAAACAAAAGTGCTTTTTGGGAGACAACCCAAGTTTCTTATTTTCAGTCAATAAAATCATCCTAGACCCTTAAAATAATCTTGACTCTCCCCAAAATTCTAAATATGCTCCTGTAGTTATGATTGATTTTTGGCTCTAACATGTGTATTTTTCTTTTCTTTTTTTAATGTATTTCAGGATATTGACAATTTCGAATATATGTATCTTGGATCTGCATTATTATGCTGTGTGATTTAGTATAATTTTTAGTTGTGGCACTTGCCAAATGTGTTTGAGTTTTATTTTGTTTTGTTATCACCGTGTGTTACCGTTATCATCCGACAGACATGTATTATGGAGCAGTTTAATTCGTAAGGAGGCGCAAAATGAATCTTACAGTTGCGACAAATGCATTTAACCCTTTCATTTTTAGCATTTGAATCTTGATTAATCTGGCATGTACTGTCTCATGAATTTCTAATTAGAGATCTATCTCACCGATGTGGTCAAGCATTTAACCTTTGTTGCATCGCAAATTGTAAAATTACATTCCTAAACCGTGTGTATGTGATGGTAACTATCTTTGGTATTTCATGTGGGTTAAGTTACTGTTTGCTTGAGGACAAGTAAAGTTTAAGTGTGGGGTATTTTGATGACATTATAATATACCGTAATATTTGTCACTAAACTTTCTAAACTTCATGTCATAATATCAATTGCAAACGGAAATTTCGACGGAAATTTCGACGGAAATCGGTTATATTGCTCTTAATTTCGTAAATTCAACCCTTGGACCTTCATGATCCAATTTTATGTTTTTTCTAGTGCTTTTAATGAAATTTCAGGTCACACAATTATAAAGGGAAGAATTACGAATCCAACGATACAAACCGGAGCTAAATCAGATTTCAAACGAAGAAGTTACGGCCGTTTTACGATCCACCGCTCAACCGATCGCCGGAAGGACAACCGGGCATGGGTGAGGACGTCCAGCACATGCAGATCTGTCCATCATCGCCGGAGGTACAGCTTTCACACAGCTGATGGAGTAGGTATGCCCATGCTGGAGGCTTTACTACGCCATTTTTCGAACATATATAAGTGCAACTCATCTCCACTTCAAAAACACACCATACACACACTATATCAGACCTCCAAGCCTTCTTACTCTGCCCCAAGATGTCCTCCTTCAACCCAAGAACATGCTACTTCAAACCACACGCAATTCGGAGCCTCGAAGGTGAAGAAATCTATTCCGAAACTTCCGTTTGGCATCGTCGGCATTGCTTAATTTTACGACGGCGGAGAGTCTTGAATCTTGGAGCTCCAGGTTCATATATTATCTTCGTTTCTGTGTTGTTAATTTGATTACCATATATAACTAAGCTCTAACTCTGTCAGGAATTAATGAAACTTTGATTATGTGTTAATCCAGCATTATTTCGATTGTGTTACGAGGGAACTATCGTTAATTTCGTTCTTGTCTTTCTCTTGCATATAGCTACTGCCATATCTTGCAATTCTCGAAATCCAGTTGTAAGATTATTTTCGAGATTTGGTTTACAAAAGTGTGACTAAATCCCCGAACGTCAAGGGTTAGAATAGCCGTCTCCGCTACACTCGAGAGAGAGAGAGAGGGGCGGAATGTCGATCCGCTTTGGAATTAATTTTCAGATTAATCATTGTTTTATATTAATGTACTTGGTAGTTAACTCTAATTAGTATCGGGCGGTTAGATTATTATCGAGTATGGAATCTATGATACAAAAGTGTTTAGATTCCAATTCTGGATTAATCGCGGTAATTACTTTCTAACTTATAGTTAAGCATAACACTTTCGGAGTAATTTACTTAATTATCATTGCTTCTTGGTGAATTCATTTCCGGACAGGTTTCACTCATCTAATAAACTCGATTCCGGTTCTCGTGCTTTCATACACGTTATTCCAACGATTAGACTTTCATCCTCGCACTTTCCGGACTAATACTTGGAACGAAACCCCGTGAATACGACCTCGGTTTTACTGTGTTTATCTTTGAACTCGCCTTTGGGTGCGATCACAAAACTTCCGTACGTTGCTGGCAATTGTATCTCTTCAAAATTGGCCTTAGTGCAGCTTGATGTGAAGAATGTAAGGAAATCAATATTCTGTGCTATATATCTGCAAGTGAAGCAAAACAGGAAAAGCTTAAAGAGGATGTACGTGTAAGAAACGGATGTGCAATGACTGGGTAGATAAACTGCAGTGAATATAAATGTATATATAATCATGATCCCGTTGGCCTGAATGAGTAAACATTCATGGTGATGTTCAAGAGATTGTTTATATGGCCTGCCCTCTCTTGTTATTTGAAAGGATTCCAAACAGTGTTTGCTTGCTGTGCCGATCTTTGTACGGCTTGAAACAAGCGCCTCACGCTTGGTTTGAGAAGTTCCAAGCTATTATTCTCTAATCTAGCTTCATCCAGAGCTTGAATGATCCATCTATCTTCACTAAACCCACCTCACAAGGGATCACAGTTCTTCTTCTCTATATTGATGATATGATCCTAACTGGCAGTGATGATGAAGGGATCTCTACTATTAATTCTGTTTTGCGAGATAATTTTACTCATAAAGAACTTGGTCATCTTGGGTATTTTTTGGGTTTGGAAATCCATCGCACTCCGCGTGGTATTTTGGCAAGTCAGCAAAAGTATGTGTCTGACTTACTTGCTTTGGCCAATCACTTTGATTACAAGCCCTGCAGCACTCCCATGGAGATCAACTTTAAAATGAGTAAGGATGAGGGGGAATTACTTATTGACCCGAGCATATATCGTCGACTTGTTAGAAGTTTAAATTATTTGACATCAACTCGTCCTGATTTTTCGTATTCATTTCAAGTGGTTAGTCAATTCATAGCGACTCCTCGGCATCCTCATTTACTAGTTGTTTATCGGATCCTTCGTTACCTACAAGGGACTAGGGATGTTGGTATCTTCTTCCCGTCTACTGGTTCCCCAAAAATGACCGCATATGTGAATGCCGACTATGTGGGGTGTGTAGCTAGGTAAAGCTTTCACTTCGGGCTGGTGCGTCCAGCTAGGTAACTCTTTCATTTTGTGGCGGTGTCGCAAGTAAGATCGTGTTTCAAAGTCCTCTACTGAAGCAGAATACAGGTCTATGTCTGAAGTTTGTTCTGAGATAGTCCGGCTGATGAGGTTGGTATAGGAACTTGGTGCTAAAGTGGATTCATCTGTTCAACTTTATGCTGACAACACGAGCTATTCAGATTGCTTCAAATCCCGTTTTACATGACCGCATAAGACACATTCAAACACATGTACACTATATCCGTGAATTGCTTGCCGATGACATTATTAGGATTAGTTATATCACCTCCAAAGATCAGATTGCGGACTTGCTTACGAAAGCTATTACTATTAGTCGACATTGGTTTTTGTCAAGCAAATTGATGCTTCGAGGTCGTCATTAATTTGAGGGAAGCTATTGAAACGTGTACACAAATATTATTATATTCCTTGTGTTAGTAACTTACCTTGTCTGTATTGGACTAGAAGTCCTAGGGTATAGCTTCCTCATTGCCTATATAATGTACAGTTAACGCATAACCGAAATATACAAGTTTTCTACTCTATTATTTTCGAGCTTCTTCTCTCTTGTTCATCAATTTACAGAAGTTTACAATGATAACATATTATACGGGGGTACGTTGGTGCAGGTGAAGTTGGAAATGGATAGATGACTTTGTAAAGCCATTGTTTTACCCACCATTGGCGATGCTTCTCATAGTCGTTGGTTAGCAGACTACTCTCCAATATAGTTCATCGTTATCAGGTGACCACATCCATCGTATGATCGCATCTCTGGAGGAGTAGATGCAGATAGTTGAAACGTTTATGTTTCAAGTACTCTTTAACATATACAGTAGGCGGTCGAATATTTCTTAAGACTTCTGTAAGTAATAAAACAATGTCCTCCACTATGATTAATGATGATAATTTAATTAAAGTTCTTTAATTTCTGGGTGGAAAATAATTAATTAATACAAAGTCTCAAGTCCAAATTGTCTAAATCCACATAACAATCACTCACTATAATCGTTTTGTAGGTGCACTGTTTTAATATTATCAAGGAAAGGAAATCAATATTCTGTGCTATTTATTATATATCTGCAAGTGAAGCAAAACAGGAAAAGCTTAAAGAGGAGAGGATGTAGGTGTAAGAAACGGAGTGTGCAATGACTGGGTAGATAAACTGCAGTGAATATAAATAAATGTATATATAATCATGATCCCGCTGGCCTGAATGAGTAAACATGTTGAACGTTTCCCCTTTGGTTTTTGGTAGAAAGTTGTTTGCCCAGTTAATAAGAAGAATGATGGATGGCCAACGAATCCAGAAAAGGACAAAGTGATTTTATATTAAAAACAATGAATGGACAGGTGGTGATGATGAGGAAATAAAAAAAAAATGAAATTGAAATAGATGCCTCGGCATTCAGGGGGGAGTTGGTGTGATTGCATTTGTATTGGTTGCCAACTGGACTGAGGGTATTTTATTTTCATTTTTGGTTAAATCATATTATTATTATTACTATTATTATTATTTTGGATGAGCAAATTTGTATACGTGCGCCAACCCATCCAATCCATTTTTTCAAATATGAAATACCTCCTCTCCTCCACCCCCTTCCAGCCAGCTCATCCCACCACTTCACAAACAATTCCCAAATTGTATATAAAACCACTTCCTTCATTTATATTATTTGTACGGGCCTTTGATTAATAGATGATTTGAAATATAAACAATTTGAATGATATTTTTTATTTTTTAGATAAATTATTTGGATGGATATTTTATATGTGATTTTGAATGTAATAATTACATAAAAAATATATAATTAAATTAAAAATACAAAAAATACTTATAATTACCATTTATTTATAATCATATCACTTACTAAAAGAAAACAAAGGGTAATTTTGGATAATCTTAAATCTTTCCATTTTTTTTTCGAGATCTCTACCTTTAATGAGTAATTTGAAATTATTCATGAAATTCTCTCCGGACCCACAAGGTGATTTCAAATCTCTCAAAATATCTTTTCTTTTTAGTGTCCAAACGGGTGATTTTAAACGAAATCTCTTCTTACCTCCAAATCACCCGTCCAAAACACCTATCCAAACGATCTGATAATTTATGTACAAAATTGTAAAAAAATATAAAAGAATTCATTATGATAATTAGTCTTACCAAAGGGTCAGATACCGGGTAAATACCCCTATTTTCTACTTGTTAATATTGCCCACTGTTTTACCAATCCCCGATCCATTAAGGTTGATAGGTATAAAACTATTGTCAAACCCATATTGTGTTGGATTTCGGATAAACTCATAATTGTTTTTTATTAAAAAGACGAAACTCCTAATTCAAAAAAAATAACACACTTTCTTCATTAATGATGATCTTGTTCATACTAACATTTGAAAACCCAAAAACATAAAGAATAACCCTACAAATCTGCTTCCAAAACTAAGAACATCAATCCTAAACTCAGGCAGATGAACTCATACACAGAAACATGAAGTGGAAACAAATAAACTTAAATATAGAAACCAGAAACGTGTATCTTAGCAACCAGAAACAAAAACAATAATCTAGAACACATAATCAAAGATCATCCTAGAAAATTTCAAAATGCCAATTGTGGTAGTTCAGAACCTAAAATCATACCAAAATGTTAATATAACAGCTAGACTTCAGTCTTTTTTTTCATGAGTCACCAATCATCAGATTCATTCATCACTCATCAAATTCAATCGAAAGACAACATCTGCAAAATAATCATTATTGCATTACGCATTAATTTGACTTTGATCTATATAGAATACCTAAACATGAACAAAACCTAAAATTAGTCTACTATTTATCAATGTTCCGGAAGGCATAAGTGAGGCGCTTGGCCAATTAGGCGTTTTTTTAAAAATGTAATAGAGATTAAGTTAAATATGCAATATCAAACATAACAGTTCATAAGTTTACATAGTTATAATTTTATAACTGAAAAAGTTCGAAATAACCTTATAACTAACGTTCAAATTCTCACATAAAAGAAAACAAATTAAAAAAAAGGTTGGAATTTTACTATATTATTAATTCTTATAAATTTTGTAGAGCGACTGGTTAAGAATAAAGCATTTCACAACAATATGTAAAGAAGGCTCATGTTGCTCCATACCTATTACAAGTAGAGTACAAACCTAAAATAGATTAGATAATGTCGAAATAAGCAATTAAGCAAGTCAAATCTAAAGAGTCATTCATCATCATTAAATATATGGAACGGGGTAGACGTATGATGTTACTCATCATCCTAAAGATAGTTAAACTATACGTTACCCATTGAACAAAACAGTCGAGTAGAAACAGAAGGGTAAACAATATTCCAAAGGAAGGAAAAGAACTAAACGTAAACGCTCTAATTGACATGCCAATCCTCCTTTTGAGAGGTTTTCTCCTGTTGGGAGACTTTGTTCGTTTTTAGGGTTTTTGCGCGGCCTCCCACCGTTATAGGGTTTTATAATATACCGTTCTCGTGTGCAAGTTAAACTTTCGTGACACATATTGACGTGTTGGAAGTCTGGAGGGGAGCTAAACAAATTTAGGATACTCGAAAGCGTGTTCTTTGGTAGGAGGGGATGGAAGTTGTCGAGGTCAGTAAGGTAACAGTCATCGAGGTCAACGATGTCAAAGAAGAAGAAGAGGACCTTGGTGTGGAGATAGGAGGGTTGGAGCTGGGAGAGGATACCGATTAGTACCATCTTTGTATAGTTGGACTCTTAATGACTATAAGAAATATTAATTTTAATGTGATGCAAAATTGCTTAGCTGGTCTATGGCGTCCGGGGAGGGGAATGGAGGTTGAGGATCTAGGCAATAAACACTACTTGTTTCAATTCAATCACATCAATGATCCGCGATAGGTAATTGATCATGGTCTGTGGACGCTCGATTTTGTGTTGCTAGTGTTATGTGAACTGCAACCAGGGGAGACGCCAGAGACGTGTTGTTGACGAAGGCGACGTTTTGGATTTAGGTTCATAACTTGACGTTGAAGTTCTTTAACGAGAAGGTAGGGATGATTCTAGGGGACTTTGTTGGAGAGTTCAAGACTTATGATGAAAAGGTGAAATACTGTCGAGCCACGCCATATATGGGGGTTAGAATCGAGATGGACTTTTACTGCTGAAGATGGAAAAGAAGGTTCATCTGCAAGGAGGCGATTGGTTGCGTGGGAAGTATAGGTACCAAAAGCTTCCAACGTTCTGTTTCATCTACATTCGGATTGGGCACATCGACTGCATTGTGATATATCATATCGCACATTGACAACAAAGATAGTTAGATAGTGGGATAGTTTCCTTTGCCCTTATGTGTTGATGATCGTATAAAGGTGTTTATCCGAGGAGAGCAATATCTAGTGAACCCGCCATCTATTGACACGTGTGGGGGGGGGGGGGGCTCTGTAGATGGACGGGGAACGGAGCAGGCTAATGGATATATGGACAACTGATAGCACGATTATTCATTTGCCAATTTAACCACAACTTGACTTCTTGTTGACCTTGTTTGACCTAGTTTTGACCCTCCTTTGTGATTGGTTGGAAGAAACAAAGATTTCTTGTTTTATTGTCTCGAACAGACCATTATTGTTCATTAAACTTGCTTTCTCGTTGTATATGTAAGGTTGTAGGTATATGATGGATAAAGGACGACGAGACGATTCCAATGAGACCAACTGGAGCTCAAACGAAGGTCGGACGAGGGAGATATGTGCCATTGAAGAACGAAGTTCCGTGCTGGAAATGAAGCTACACACGGCGTGTGGACCCTGCTGACATGCCTATTTAAATCCTTTTTGGAGGAGAGAGGTGGCATAATTCCAATAGCAGTCATAACAATTGTACAAATATGATTTTCTCCTCTTCTCCCACCATTTTTAGAGCCCTAGATGAGTAGAATGAGGAGCAATTGAAGGCCTTGGAGCTAGCTTGGATTGAGTGAAGCTTGGAATCAAGATGGAGGATCAAGGAATCATCACCTTTAAGCCTTCTACCTAGGTATCAAGAATGATGTTTGTAGCCTCTCTTTATCCTTTAATTTTGTCATGATAAGCTAGATGATGTTGTTGCTCACAGGGACAGATAACGCGTTCTTGACCTCTCCTTTCTCGAAAGAGGAGTTCAAGAATGCTATTTTCTCTATGGATACAAATAAAGCATCAGGCCTCGACGGCATCAACCCAGGATTCTATCAACACTTTTGGGCGATGCTTGGTGAGGAATGTTTCCGTGAGGGGCGACTGTGGCTCGAGGAAGGTGTTTTTTTGGTGGAAATTTGAGACACGAGCATAGTTTTGCTGCCTAAGGTCGATGATCCTACGAGTATGAAGGACCTTAGACCAATCTCCTTGTATAATGTACTTTACAAAATTGTGGCAAAAGTACTGGCAAACATATTAAAGAAGGTGATGCCACAAATCATGTGAGAGGATAAATTGGCGTTTGTTGCAGGTCGGTCCATTATTGATAATGTAATGTTAAACGATGTTTGCGACGTGGTTAAATATGCAGGATTCAACTAATTCTGGCGGAAAAAATAGAATCTGTGTTTTTCGAATAAAATAACGCAGCCCAAACCTGCTGGCTTTGAAATTCGGTGAGTCCATAAATCTGCTAAGTAGTATATTCTAATTGCCACTATAAAAGGGACGGAACAAATCGACGGATTCTTTCTTTTTTGTCCCTTTTCCAAAATTTTATCCTTTTCTCTCTTCCCCTGGCTATGCATATTATCTTTTGAAAAACAAAGACTTATTATGGAGTTAAATAAGAATCCCACGGGAAAACCCACATTTGTCCTGGAAACGGACTCGTAGCTTTTGAGACTATCCATCGTATGAAAAGCGGTGGGATGGAAAATGGGGAGATGTGGTGATTAATATTGATATTCCTAAAGCTTATGATAGGGTAGGGTGGGGATATTTGGAAGCGATTCTCTTTTGGATTGGCTTTGACAATAAGTGGGTAAATTGGATGATGATGTGTGTTCGTTCGGTTCGTTATACAATTCTTGTTGTATTTCATGTTGTTTATGTGATAGGGTGAACTCGCGAGTATTGCATGGATCGAACGGTGTGGTTCGATCGAGTTGTCTAGGGGCGGGTTTCACAGATACTTAGGCTTACCATCATGTGTTGGGTGCAATAAGCGCAGTATTTTTAAGCATCTCAAGGATCGCATTTGGAAACATATTCAAACTTGGAGAGGCTACAAGCTTTCGTAGGCAAGCAGTGAGATAATTATTAAAGCAGTAGCTCATGTCATTCCTACGTATTTTATGAATACATTCCTGCTCACTAGGGGGGATGTTTGATGAGATTAAGAAGCTTATGATTAGTTTTTGGTCAGGAACGCGCGGTAACAATAGGAAACATTAAGTTTACGGAAGGAGTTGAGTAGGTGGGGTTTAGGGATCTACTTGGATTCAAGATGGCAATGCTGCGTAAGCAAGGGTGGAAATTGCTTATGGATCATATTGCTTTGGTGAGTCGTGTTTACAAAGTTAAATATTTTCCCAAAGGGGATTTTTGTCAGCTGCTATGGGTGCAAACCCAAACTTCATTGGCGGAGCGTTAGAATAACTCAAGTATTTCTTAGATGTGGATAGAGGTGGAGGATTGGCGATAGTTGATAGTTCTTAATTCTGGATTTGGATTATAGATAGTTTGAATTTCATTTTGTGTTACTGGATAATGTCCATGTCAACATGTTGATATTGATGTCTCATTGTTTCAATGGTTCTTTAAATCTGGAAAAAAATCCTAATAGGATACCCGTAGGGATCCGACAACCATCTAGGACGGGGTGCTATGAATATTGGACCAGTTAAAATGACGGGTACGGGGACAGGGAAACCCGTTGACTGCGGTGGGCGGGAATCGGATGCATCCAACCTGTCTCTGATCCGCCCCGATGTCAAGCCTACCCGTAACTAAACAAACTATACATTTTTTCTAAAATAAAAAAGAGAGGAAATAAATTGGTATCTATTTCATGGGGTATATTAAATTTGAACATAAAATTTTTAAATAACTAGACACATACTCTACCACTGGAACAACGTAACTCTACATTGACATACTAATCACACATTCGTGTGACACAATCATACTCATACATTTGAGATCCTGCTAGTCTTACCAATTTACCACTGCTAGTTCTAAAAGTTAAGAGTAATACAAAGGATTTGGTTTGAGAATTTGACTTAGGTACAAAGTGAAATAGGGACAGTGAAAAAACAGTAACACATTCGGTAGACTTCTGAATTTGGTGATGATGGCCTGATGGGCTCTGGTGTAACAGTTCGTACACAATAATATGGTGGTTTAGACCATTTGGTAGACATAATGAACTCGACGGTCCATCAAAGCCAATAAATTGTAAATTGACTTGTAGACTTGCCGCTTTGATGTGGCAGATTCACTCAATCTATATAAGACAATATGATTTGTTTCATTGTAGTATAATTAGCAACCATTCGTGGACCTCCATCATCAACATCTAGACTTGGTCTCCACCTACTCAACACTCCCGGCCAGCATGACACGTGGAAGGTAGCCAAAGGTAACCATGAACCTATAAAAGGCTCCTCAATCACATCACTAAGATAATCATCTCTCAAATAGACCATTCATATTCCAAACTATATATCTATAGTCCATACTAAGCAATACGCTCATGAGAGGTCTCATCTCACAAAGGGCACATGCCATGATACTTCCTATCTCTCGTCTCTTCTATACGTTTGTATCCCTCTCACGCACTTTGTTTCTATCCTTCTGTGTCCGCATAGCTAAGCGCCCTACAATAAAGAAGACACTTTCAACCGACTTTCCAATCGAACTACACTTGATTGACCCAGCCGATCCGCCACCTTCTTTAAAATTGTAACGGATAATAATTATTATTCATTCATGTATTATAATTTTATAATTGAAGATAGTAAAAATAAATAAAAATTGATTATACATATACACACAAATTATATGTATATATCGTACTCTATAAAAAAAGGACGTTCAACACCTAGTCAAATTGTTGGGCATGAGTCATGACTCTCTATCTCCTATGGATCTCTCTCTATTTTGTTCTCTTTGAATGCCTCTATTTTCTCCTTAGTGGATCCTATCTCCTCCTCTCATGTGGAGCCTTTTCCTTACACTTATGAAGAAACCCAGAGACATGAATGCAAAATTCATCCTAGTACCAAACACATATAACATATATAAATCCAACAATGAACAATATCCAACCCCCAAAACCCCAAATTCGGGTGCCCCTGTATTATGGTGATGGCATTCAATGCAAAAAAAAAAGAATAGGAAGAGTAAATATGAGAAAGAAGAAGGCAAGCATTAACTGCAAATCCAAACCTGTTAAGGCCATCATCTACATCCCAACTATAAGCAACCGTATTAAATGCAACATATTCACCACCAACAACCACCTTACAAGCTATACTCCTCCGTCAAAAGAATAAAAATTAAATGATCTTAGCACTAAAGTATCCAGACCCCTACATAGCCTATACAATCACAACTGTTGGGAACCTCAATTCAAAAGGAAAAAAGGAGCAAGATGGAGTAGAAATTGCAAGAGACACTACTACTCAATGAATAAGGTGGAAATAGCCAAGTACAATTACAGATTTGTGCTAGACCATATCATTTACTACCATGGGAAGGTGATGTTTTTGGCACTTAACGCTCAACCAACAAGGTGGATATACATCATATCTCATAACTGCAACTTGTGTAAAGAAGAGAAGAGGAAGTCAGTTTATAAATTAAGGAAGATGAACAAAAGGCACCTGTCTTTCTCCACTTTGACATCTGCTCAAAAACTCTCTTCTCCTCCCCAAAATTTAGTTTCAATTGAGATGGCGGAATCCTCCTCCTCCCTTGCAGAAAACATCAACCACTTTGAAGATGAGTCTAACTTGTCTCTGACCCCTACTAAGATCCAAGGTAACATTGGAGCCTACCACCTGTTAATAGGAAAATTCCTCTGCCACAAAAAAAATCAACATGGGCATGGTAAAAGGGGGAATCGAAAGAGCTTGGTTAGGGATCCAAGGAGTCCTAGTGGAGGATGCCAAAGATAACAAATTCTTTTTCAGTTTCAAATCAAAGGAGACCTTACAAGGGTGTGGGAGAGGAGGCCATGACTTTTATCAGAAACCACTATGGTGGTTAAGAGGTGGGATGGAAGAGGTCTACCGGAAGAGGCCAGAGTTGATTCTAGCGACTTCTGGCTATGGGTTTACAACCTCCCAGCCTCCCATTGCAACTGGGCCAATATGGTCAAGATTGGGAACCTCATCCCATTGACTGGGTTGGATGGGGACAAATGGAGCCACTACCTGAACATGACGGTAGAGGTTGAACTCCACTCCTCCCTCTGTGGGAGCTTCAACATGGATCTTGATCGAGCTGTAAAAAAATCAATCTTGAGTTTGAGAAGATTCTAAATAGATGCAATTTCTGCAATAGACTCGCACATCAAATCGGAGATTGCGATTGGAAAAAAGATGAGGGGGTGTAGATGAAGAACAAACGAAGCCAAAGGAAAAGCTACTGACCTGGGTGAGGGCTCGAGAGGTCTGACCGGAATAATGATATTGCCGCCGTTGGGGATCGCCCGATCCATCGACTCACCACCGCCGGGCTTCACTAGACTCCAGCTCCTAGGCTCCCCGATGAAAGAGAAACACCCCCCTCCTCTCCATGATCATTTTGTTAGAGGATTCCCACTCCCCTATGCTCCCTATCCAATCAGCTATGATAGTGGAAGCTATCCAGTCATTCACGCCAGATACTGAAGATTTCTTCTCAGGACTTGCTAAAGAGATGAGATTAAATTCTATTCCACCAATGAATCTTGAACTATCTATGAGTGATTTATCAGTCAGTCCGTCTCCTACTCAACTAAAGAACCCTATTGGGCTAGGAGGAGATAAAGAGGCTCCTATTGCTTTTTTTAAGAAAATGCTCTTTTATGGCTATCTCTTGGGCCCATGCAACAATGAACCCTCTATCTTTTTGTCTGGGCAGTGACGGATCCTCAAATTGCCTCTAAGAAGAGAAAGACTGAGTGCGCCACTGAGTCCTCCAGGTCCATCTCTGAAGGGGCATCGATGGGGATACATAACATCCTTGATTCTACTAAATCCCTCTCTTCCTCTAGTTTTTAAATCCCAGCAAGCAGCAATCAGGGCTGGAGCAACAAACTCAAACTGAAATCAATGGGAATCGATAGGACGAGAGCGAAAGGTCAACGACAAGGATCAATTAGTAGAGATGACGCTTTCAAAGGAAATGAGCAAGAAACTAACCACCCTTCAACCTCAGGGGAACCTGTGGCAAGCCCAGAGCTGCCTCACCAAAAATGAGTATACTTTCTTGGAACTGCAGGGGAATTGGCCCACCCTTGACAGAAGATTACTTGTGACGTCTCGTGGGTAGGATCAGGCTGACAACTCTCTTCTTAATGGAAACCAAGCATCAAGAGGCGTATATGGAGGAGAAGAGAGTTCTTTTGAACTTTGCCAATGTTTTCATATGAATCGGGTTGCTACGACGCGGGGTCTAAGTCTGTGGTGGATTGCGAACTTAGACATCACTATCTTAAATTTTAGCGATGATTTTATCCATGTTTAGTTTAAATGTGATGGTAGTTTCCTTTGTACATTTTTCCATGCCCCTACCAACATTAATAAGGGAATGGCCTTTTAGGTTTCTGTTAGTGCTTTGAACACTAACTCGTAGGTAGCTTGGCTGATTGTAGGTGATTTTAACGCCGTCCTTTGTGACTATGAGAAACAAGGGTGCAACCCAATTCGCTATTCCTTGGCTCTCGACTTTCGAAACTTTATGATGACTAACAAGATGATGTAGTTGGCCTATGTTGGGGATTAATTCACGTGGTCTAACTGCCACGAGAATGAAGCTACCTTGGTTAAGGAACGCTTGGATCGTGCGATCGGTCCTGCCCGTTGGCAAACTGATTTCGGCGAGGCTGTAGTTTACCATGAGCAATGTATTGGTCGAACTATAGACCATTGAATATAAAGTTTCACCGAATAACTAGGAGACAACGAACTCCGTTCAGATTTGATGCAAGATGGCTCCATAAAGAAGTGTAGTGTGATTATTCAGGATAATTGTCCTATGCACTCTCCTGTTGCTGCAAACCTCCAGTCTTGTGCCTCAAAACTCAAGCAACGGTCAAAATAGGACCATAAAAAGGTGCTTTCTTGGTTACCAATATTGAACTCAAACTGGAAGAGCTGGCTTGCTTGCCCCTCACTAGACAGAATACTAATGAAGGGAAAGCTTTGACTATTAAGCTCAACAATTTGTGAAACGATGAGAATATGGCCTAGAGACAATGGTCTAGAATCCAATGGGATCGTGAAGGGGATAGGAACACCCATTTTTCCACTCCTCTACAATCTACATAAGCAATAGAAACCAGATTTGCTCGATCAAGGATGACGCGGGAAACTGGATTTCAGATGAGAATGCCCTAGCGACTCATGCCAGCAATTTCTACCAAGAACTGTTCACAACTCTCAATAAAGGGATGAATCTAAATGCCTTTGCTGACATCTAATGCTTGGTGCCTCACCAAGAAAACACTGGACTAGAGGCTCCAGTGACTTATCAAGAGATAAAGAATGCCGTTTTTGGGCTTGGAGCGAATAAGTCTCTAGGCCCTGATGGGTTCTCTAGGATGTTCTACCAGAGGTATTGGGGGTTTATTGGCGATGCGCTTTCAAAAGAGGTTAAAGGGTTTTTCGAGCTTGGGTGCATGCCTTAGGGATGGAACGATACACATATCACCATCATCCCCAAGATTCCTATTCCTGAGTTTATGTGCCACTTCAGGCCTATTAGTTGTTTCAACTTTAATTACAAGGTGATTTAAAAAACTATGGCCAAGCATATGAAGAAGTGGATCCCTAACCTGGTGGCGAAAACGTAGGCAGCATTTATCGGTGGAAGGATGATACAAGATAAAATTATTATTGTTCATGAACTACTTCACCAATTCAAAATTAAGAAGAAATGGAAGAAATACGATATGATGTTAAAGCTCGATATGCGTAAGACTTTTGACTTGGTGGACTAAGACTGCCTTGACTATCTCCTCCGCGTGTATGGTTTTTCAGATCGGTGGTGTCGGTGGGTTAAGGAATGTGTTAGGACTGGGAGATTCTCTATCCTCTTCAATGGCTCTCTGACTGCATTCTTTGACCCATCAAGGGAAATTCGATAGGGAGATCCCCTCTCCCCTTTCTTGTTTATCCTTATGTCTAACGCTTTATCCTTTCTAGTGGAGAACGGAATGATTAATAATGCTATTCATGGTATCTGCCTGAGACCCTAGTGCCCTAAGATCTTTCACTGCTTGTTTGTAGATGATTTTGTTATTTTTGGTCCGGCTTTAGTTGGTGAAGTTGATTCAATAATGCACACTCTCTCTTCTTATGGGACCTTGACAGGGCAGGAAGTCAACGTCATTAAACCTTTGGTCTTCTTCAGTGCTAATACTCCAGATGATCGTATGCATGTTATCCAAGAGCGGGCGACTTTTAAACCTAATGTGAGCCACTCCAAGTACCTTGAAGTCCCAACTGAATGGGGTAGATCTAAGAAAGAAACATTTTCTTATCACATTGAGAGAATGCAAAAGCAAAGCAAGGCTGAGAAGAGTTTAATGCTTTCTCATGCAGGAAAAGAAACACTTATCAAAGATGTGGTCCAAGCAATCCTGAGCTACATTATGAGCTTGTTTAAGCTCCCCAAGTTGATTATTAAAAGAATGAACTCGTTCCTCAGAAAAAAAATTGGTCCGGTTCAGCTTCCAAGCGATATATCCATTGGGTTAATGGTTCCCATTTGTGTGCTTCTAAAAGTGAAGGGGGCTCGGTTTCATGGATTTCAGTTTCTTCAATTATCCCCTTCTTGTTAAGCAGGGATAGCGGCTCATTAACAATCCTAACACCACTTGGGCACAGGTGCTTAAGGGCTTGTACTTCCGGAATGGGAGTTGTCTTACAGCAAATAAGGGTCGCAGAAGCTCATGGATTTGGCAAAGCCTTTGTGATGCACTCAAAACGTTGGGTCTTAGAGCTGTTAGAGTGATCGGTTCGGGCAGGGATACGCTCGTTAACACCGATCCTTCGGTCCCGAGCTTCCCCGACTTCAAACTCTCGTCTAGCCATGATGATCTTTTGCTTGTTAGTGACCTTGTTGACCAATCCACCCGCAAATGGAAAGGTGATTTAATTCAAGAGTTCAGCAGCGATTCTCAGGATTCCGATTGGTCCTCCAAATTTCGATGATTTCTGGGCTTGGAGCTTTGAGGCGACATGGAGGTTCTTCGTTCGGTCTGCGTACCATGTGACGCGGTGGAATGAAGAAGTTGTTATCCATAACGTCGTAGTTAATCGAAGAGAATTGTGGAAATGGCTCTGGAACCTCTCGGTTCCTCCGAATATCCGTTTTTTCTTATGGAGAATCTCATCCAACGCTCTTGCTATGAGAACTAACCTGATGTTGAGAAAGTGTGCAACGTGGCCTACCTGCCCTATGTCTGACCAGGAAGAAACCATTTTCACTGTCTCTTTGATTGTAACCATGCTAGGCTTACCTGGCTCATGTTTCCTAATATCCTTACCCTGCTTCGGATGCTTCGATCTTTGATTGGTTTGCTAGTTTCACAGGGGACCGTTTAAAGGCCACGTACTCAGCAGCTATTTGCTGGCAGATTTGAAAGGCGAGTAACGCTCTTGTTTTCAACAATTCCCGGCCGGTCGACCACATCACAACCTCTTGGAGCTGTAAGGATATGGATGAATGGAGAATCGCTTGGGGAAACATCTCCACACTTTGACTGCTTGCTCTATTCCCAGTCATTATACTCCAGACACACCGCCTAGTAATCCCCTCCGGGTGATTCACTGTGATGGATCATTTTACATGATTCCTAGTCGCCAGCTTATGGCATTACTATTTCTGATGTCCATGGTTTTGTTTACGATGGCAGAGTTGGGCATGCGTTTCTTCGCCAGTGGCAGCAGAGGCTAGTGCAATTCAATATGTGGTGGAGTATGCTGTGCAACACGAGAGTCACTCCAATGTTCTATCGGATTGCCAAATGTTGGTCAATATACTCAATGATGGGACAAACCATTAGCCATGGGAGTGTGCTTCAACGATTGCTAACATTTGCAAGGCTCTCATCAATGATCGATGGATAAAGCTCAACTTCATCCCGTGTAATACGAACGGCCGTGCGGATTGGGTAGTGACAGAATTCATTCATGGGCGGCTGCCTACGAATTGGATCGATCATATCAATTCCATCTCGACTTCTATGTAATATTGTTTTCAATGCTTGTACTCTGCTTGCCACCTCCTTTCCGGGGGGAGTTACATATATATGATAATCTTCTCAAAAAAAAAAGTGATGACTCTCTCTCTCTCTCTCTCTCTGTCTGTGATGAGCTATTGCGTGACTGTTCATATAAACCAACGAGTCACAGGCAACAGCCTAACTTATCCAATCACAAAATGCCAAACCATCCCTTAAAAAAAAGAATCTTCCAAATATAACGTCCACTTAGTTTATTTTTTATTATTATTTTATCAGAGACTAGGCCTCACAAGGTGTACAGTGGAGTCGACCACACCCTACACACAACTCCTTCCCTTTCCTTCCTACCAACACCATATTCCTCTCTCCTGTCCTTGAGCAGAAAACAGCTCAAGATCAGTGTGTAATTTACAGCCTGTTTCTTCACCCCCCTCCTCAATTCGCCATTTATTATTTCCTTTATTATTATTATCATCACCACATCTCCCCTTCCTATATTTTGATTCCATTCTCCAACTCTTTCTTCTTCAATTCCCTTCTCCGGCGCCCACTAATTCCTTCTCCGGTAGAATCCTTTGACGAACCCAAAACAATGGATCCGTGCCCTTTCGTGCGGATCCTCGTCGGCAATTTAGCCCTCAAGTTCCCCGCCTCCGTCGATGCTTCCGAATCGTCTTCCACTTCCCTTGCTATGATCAAGTTCAAGGGTTTCTCTACCCAGCTAGCTACTATCCCAGTCGTACTCGAACAGGACGATCTCCTCCGCCGCCGACACCATCTCCATCACCACCGCCACCGCAACTCCTCTCTCCAGTCCTCCGCTTCCTCTGCCTCCGCTGCTTCCTCTTCCTCCAATCCAAACTCCTGTAGTAATTCACTTGCGGCCTGCTTCAATCTCGATAAGAACCAGATCGATAAATTCGTCCGCTCCTCCACTAAGAAGTCCAGTAGCAGTTTGACTGTCGAGATTTATGCCAGTGAGGATGCGGACGTGCCTGCGTCTTCTTCGTCTTCCGCCGCTGCCTGTTGTTTCTCCAGGCGTAAGTTGATCGGGACGGTGGTTGTACCCCTCGACCTCCTCAAGGCCGAGTTTCGTCCCGCAGTGATGCATAACGGTTGGGTACCGATTGCTGCAAGGAAGAAAGGAGCGGAGCCGGCTCAATTCTTTCTCAATGTTCGGGTCGAGCCTGACCCGAGATACGTTTTCCAATTCGAATCGGATCCGGTTTGCAGCCCTCAAGTGTTTCAGGTTCAAGGAAACGTCAAGCAAGCCGTGTTCACTTGCAAGTTCAATTTGAGAAACCAGGGAGATCGAAGCTTAGTCTCACGGTAGGTTTTGTTTCCTGTTTTTAGCTTACCTTTTCCTGTTTGGATGTTGAGAAATTAGGTTACAAATTTTAATCCAGATCACTGATTTTTTTTTCTTCCTCTGTTCCAATTGAATGTTCAGGCAATCAATGTCGGGCTCGAGCACGCCGAGAAGTTTCCTGCCCTGCGGTGGCGGAGACGGAGGAAGCGATACGAAAGACCAATTCACCAAAGAGAGGAAAGGTTGGACAATTACAATCCATGACCTATCCGGTTCTCCAGTGGCAATGGCGTCAATGGTAACACCGTTTGTGCCTTCCCCTGGTTCCGATCGGGTCAGCCGATCGAATCCAGGAGCCTGGCTGATTCTCCGACCGTCATCAGGCACCTGGAAATCCTGGGGACGACTCGAGGCTTGGAGAGAAGCCCGCAAACATCTGGGATACCGCTTCGACCTTCTCCACGACGGGATCACCGCTACACCGACCACCTCCACGCTCGTAAACTCCGTCGTTAACACGAAAGGCCGAGGGAAATTCAACATCGACATGACCGGGGTAGGTGCAACTCCGGTATGCAGCCCACACAGCAGTTGTGATTTCGGGTCGGGATCTGGATCATGGTCCGGGTCGGAGATCGGGTTGGGGATGTTGACCCAGCCGATGTACAAAGGGTTCGTGATGTCGTCGACGGTGGACGGGAAAGGAGGACAGCCGGAGGTGGAATTGGGGATCCAGCACGTGAACTGCACGGAGGACGCGGCGGCGTTCGTTGCGCTGGCGGCAGCGGTGGATCTGAGCAGAGAAGCCTGCCGGGTATTTCCTCGGAAGCTAAGGAAAGGGTTGAGCTTGTGACAGCTGAGCTGAGTCAGTAATTTCTTTCTTGTTTTTGTTTTTTTGTCGTTTAATTTGGAAAGGGTTGTCGTTTTTGTCACAACTTACAGCAGTTTGTGAGCTGGATTGTACATGCTGAGAGAGGTTAAAAAAGCGATTTGTATTGAGAAATTTTGTACAGTGCGGAATGAGAGAGAAACGTTTTTCTTAATTTATTATTGGTTTCTTTATTTTTTTTCTGGATGAGAATCCAATGCATGCAGCTAGCAATGACGTGGCATTATGCCTCTACCATACATGTAAAAGAAAACAAAGCTCATACGTAATAGTTGTCCGTCCACTTATGGTGAATTCAACATGTCATTAATTAGCTTATTAGTTATACAATTTGAAGTTGAATGAGCCTTAACAAATCCAATCTGACATATTCTTAATGGACATTTGATCAGAATACTGTAATTTAATCTACAAATATTTGAATGGTTATGGTGTGATGAATAGGTTGGTGAAATTTTCTCACTATACAGTTAGCTTATTTCGTCCTGGAGATGAGGCGGACAAACGGCTAGCTACAGTCATGGCGCAATTTCAAGGGCATACGACATTGAAATCATTCATATCTACAAAAGGGCAATCATGCACTTGAAGCTAGAGCATTCCGCACGAGATGTCTATAAGCATACACCATCATACTAGGCTTTGATCTAAATTAAATTCATGTGTTGTGTTTTCAGTGTTTTATAAACTCATTTTATTAACAACAAAAAAGACAGGACACTGTGTCAAATTTTGTTTATATAAACACAATCCCAAAAGGCCAAAAGATTAGTAAAGAAAAAGATTACAAAAGGTGGCATAACGAAAGTAAGCGTTTGAACGATATATTAGGGATTTTGACGATCAAACTTGTTAGTTAGGCGGGGAAGAAGAAATGGAATCGATTGGGGGGAAATAGTTACAATCCATTCTCAATCAAAAGAAATAATAATAATAATAATAATAATTATTATTATTATTATTAGAAAGGTGAGTTGTATGTTAGCTCATTGTTAATTACTTGCGAAACCATCTCAACAGAAAATTCCATTGGCCAACTGTGTCTTCGTTAGCTAGCTGCTCACCTGATGCATTTGATAGAACTATCCACCATATACAGTCATTCTCTCTTTTATTACACAATATTATGGAAAAGATGAGAAAAACTCTCGTGTATATATATATATATATATATATGATATATTTTATTACATTTTTATTATATATTATGCTTAAAATTAAGAGTTTTGAAATTTTATTTATTGTTTAAGATTTAAAATATAATAATAAGTATTTAGAATCTAATTAAGGACTTTATAATTAAAAAAATTTAATTTATAATAAAAAATCAAAATTTGGAGATCCAGAAATTGTATAGAGAGTACACGAGCAGAGAGGGGAAGAAAAACAATTATATATAGAGCACACACCAGACCTGCCCAAGCAACATCAGGCCAGCCCTCAACATTTACAACACTATATAAACAAGTAGAAAAAAATTTAATACGTAAATCGAAAAAAACTGGTATGCTGAAATAAATACATTAAATAAATTGAAGTACAACACTTAAAAACAAGTATTAAGAAATAAGCAATGGGGATTAGCATTTAGCAAAAGAATAATAATGGTGATCTTATACAATTTTCAAATGATTATTTATTATCAAAATAGAGCATTAATGGAGCTGATGTGTCGGCCCAAGCCCCAAGGGGGTTTTCTTGTTGTTGTTGTTGTTGTTGTTGTCAACCCTGAAGTTAGGTTGTGTTACGTGTATGTGTTCATTTTAATTTGAATTAATCACCGTTAACAATAATGCTATTTATTAATTATTAACTCTCCTGGTTAACTGTGGGATATTTTACCATCATGTAAAACTGAAATGATTGCTCTTTAACCAAACTAGGCAAGTGGCCGTATGTAGACTAGACAAATCTTCGTCTGCGATTTTCAACACTTATGTTGTCGGAGCTCTGTTTAGGGGCTCCTGACCTCCCCTTCCTTTACTCTTTCTTATATATGATTATAACTGTTAGAAAAGCTCGCCGGAAAATGTTATCATAGATTTGTCGGGCGGCAGGTGACTGGATTTGTCATATTTCCCCTCTCCGATTTGACTATCAAGTATAAATCTTTGGATTATATCGAGTTGGAGATGTAACTTGTAACTATCTTCATGTTGGTCGGGGTGGCTTGGGGTTCCGGCTCACTCCAGTTTCGGTTCGAACCATTAATTTTGGGTACATATTTACAACGTTTACGAGTTCGGCTAAGGGAAATTTTGAGTTCTCCTCAGTGTTTGGTCGTGTCATAACTAAAACCAGTGAGAGTCACGACTATCTTGTTTTTTGGTCTCGAATATTAAATTATATGTAAAATTTTAATGATTTCATAACTTGGCTAATAGTATTTGAAGTGATGCGTAAGATAATAAACCCGACAATGGCACATATATCATATTTTAAACTAAAAGTAGTACAATGAATTTATTTTTATTTTAAATTAGTATTAGGATTAATCCATCAATTAATTACTCAATACACATATAAAATTTCGATTCAAATCCGACTCAGTGCATTTTTCCATTATGATTCTGCCATGATGATGGTTCAGGTTTGTTGAGATCGAGATGTTAGTTAGTTGAAGCTTTTTACTTCTGGTTTTCCTCATGGACATGGTCGATCAAGTGCTTTTGAATGAACTTTAGCATGGCTCGTAGTTATATTATTTTCGGTTCAAAGAGTGATTGATTTGATTCATTATCGGCACTTTGTTGTGTTGATTGGACTTGGTTAGCCATTAGACTATGGGTTATGGCTTTTGTGGAGTAGTGTTATTATTATGTAACATCATATTTTCCTATTCAGTCATTTATTTAAACTTTTACGAATCTCTTTGCATTCAAATTTGATTTTTTAGTGTTCCTTAATATTACTTAAGTTGACCCAAAGTTTGAGCGTTTTAAGAATATTCTTCTGCACTTACTTCTTTATCTCACAAGCCACCTTTCAAGCCATATTTAAATGGAGATTCTTCTCTTCTTTGGTGTACTGCTTCTACATTCTGTTGTTGTGTCCTTGACTATCCTCCCTATGCAGATTTACAAGATTTAATGCTTGTGGACAAAAAAAGAGATCGGGCTTCCTTTGAGGATACAGATGATGGAGCGGATTTGGCTACTACTCCAAAGAAGCAACTATTGGCTTCACCGCTGACAATGGATGACTTCCCACCACATGCTTTAAACCTTGAAATGCTTCCAGATGATATGCTTGATGAGGATCTAGATATGATCATGTGTCGGCAACCTTGTCTACTTCGACGGTGGTAAAGGCCCACCTAGAGAGGCCCGACTCGATCAAATGGGCATTCTCGCATGGAACTACTGAGGGTTGGGTGGTTCCCTCATCAATGACACTTTCTGCAATCTCAACAACCGCTATCATCCTCGTTTTCTCTTCCTTTCGGAGACTAAATCTACCTCTGATGGTGTGAATCGCTTGTTTCATTCCTTAAACTTCCCCCGTTCTAATAAGGTTGTAGTAGATTGTAGTTCTGATTTTGTGGGAGGCCTTGCCTTAGACTAGCATCCTGATTGTAGTTTAGATGTTGTTGATCCATCTACTTTCTGTATTGAAGCTACAACTCTATTTCATAATAATGCCAAAGTCTTATTATTGGGTGTTTACCTTTCATGTTACCCCTCCATTCGTGCTACTCAATTTGATCAATTATCGAAGCTTATTTGATCTGTCGATTTTCCAACGTTTGTGTTTGATGATTTTAATGTACTATGCTCTTCTTTTGAGAAATCGCGAATTCTGCCTATCCGACAACATCCCGTGGCTTGATTTCGAACCTTTATCAGTGATTTAGGTCTATATGACCCTTGTTTTTTAGGACCATCGTTTACTTTGTTTAATCGGAGTCACACTATGAATCTTCTTGTACAATGTAGATTGGATCGGTTCTTATTTTTGGATGCTCTCATTTCTCAATTTCCTAATGTTTCAGCTCTCACCTTACTTATTTTGGCTCTGACCATCGATCAATTCTTCTTGAACTGTCACCGGATCTATCACGTCAAGTGTGAAACCCCGATTTTGGGTTAATTATTGTTTTTGGGTTTTGTTCGGTTTCTCCGTGTTCTCTAGAAAAAGGTTTTCCGGAGGATCATCACGGGCGTGACTGGCAGTCTGTCACAGGCATGATCACCAGGTAGATCACGATCGTGGTTAGTGGTAGTCATGATTGTGCTGACAGGAGAATCACGGCCATGACCAACAGTAGGCCACATGCGTGGTAGTCATGTCAACATGGGAGTGGTGGCCAGTAGGCCACATGCATGGTGGATCGTGTATAAAATCAGAGTCGCGATTCAAGAAGTTTAGAATTGCCAAAACCTAATTTTTGCAATATCACTGTCAAGCGGTGATTGCTCCCGGGAAGAGGGGAGGACCTTGTTGATCGATCCCACACCGGTAGGAGAGGTTTGGAGATTGTTGAGGAAGTTTCAGTAGGTCTTTTGGATCGACGATCGAGCTCTAGGGAGACGGTTTCATATCAGACTCTTCAGAGGAAAGCTCTCAGATGTAGGGGTTAGGATTACTTTTCTGCTTTATGCGAAGAACTGTAATTTAGTTGTCAGAAATCTTTGAATGGAATTTCAAGACTGTATAGTAGCGTGCGATATACTGTACATGTTTTATGATTATAGAGCCGAGCTCTCAGGCCGTACGGTGCCGTGTGATCTATTGCACATACTGTTATTATTTAAGCTTAGTTTCTCACAGATGAACGGTGGTGCATGATCCACAGTTCCTAATAGTTCAGTCAGGATAGACCTACTAGGTTAGTACATGACTACAATACGTCGGTCACCCACCTCATGGATTATGCAATCCCCCAGGTTACTGTCAGATTCAGGCAGATGTGACGAGCAAGCCTTTGAGCTAGTCTCATGATTCTTCAAGGTGGTCTAATAGTCTGATCCACCATGAGGCTATCTGCTCTTAGCTAGGGGTGGCTGGCGATAGGATGACTTGAGTAGGATCGCATGGTCACATTATTAGTTTCAGCGTTTCGATAGACTTCTTGTTGTATCTCCAGTGAAGGCCAGTGCAGGCGCAGTCACATCTTCGTTCAGTTTTAGTTCATCTCTTTACTTGTTTAGTCACTCGATGCTTATCACTAACCCCGTTAGATATTATTTTTCTTGGTGTATTTGTGTGATCAGTCACAGGTACTGGAGTTGATGGTGGAGAGAGAGTTGGTTGGGATTTTGATGTCTTTGATATCGTTTTGATGTATTTTCATACTAAAGTTGTATCTCCTTTTGACTTGTTATGTTTTGGATTCGGGATCCGAATTGGTGGGTTTATTTAAGTATTTCAGTTCAGTTTTTAATGCTTGTATTTAATGTTTGGATAGTACATTAGAGTAGAGTTCTGGTTCAGGTTGAGACCCGAGTAGGACTCTTCGGTTGAACCAGTGGTTCGACCGAAACTCATTGAGTGGGGTTCACATCAAGGGCCTCTATGTTTTAAATTTGATAATCAATGGCTTTCAAATGAGGAATTACCAGCTATAGTTTCGGCTGCTTGGTTGATTCCCGTTCAAGGATCTCAGCTGTTTATTCTTCACTCGAAACTTAAGCTGGGAACTTAGCACGCCTCGCAACGATCAGGTATTACGAACTTAGCACGCCAAATCAGACTTCTTAAAGATGCAATTTCAGAGCTCCAAAATCATATCCAAGTACTTTGGGATCCAATATGCCCGGTTTGTGGATCAACAAACGAATCCTTAGTTCATTTCCCATTTTCTGCCATGTTAGTGTTCAACTGGTGCACCTTTTGGTCAATCAACACCCGACATTTTTTTGGCAACAAGTCTGTAGTTCGGATTCTTTTCTGACAATTAAATTGGTCTACTTTTGGTGGCGACTTTGGAAATCAAGGAATTGTGTAGTCTTCAATCATTACCAGCAATCTATCTCTTCTCTCCGACGTCGATTTCCTCTCCACTGGTCCGAAGGTGCTCGGTGGGCGACCTCAACCCGAACGGTGAGAACAGGAATTGATATGATATCTCATTCACGGAGATTGGAGGCAATAACGCATTCCTTGAGTTTTAATGTTGACGCAGCTGTGCAAATGAGTTCCAGCGATGGTAATCAGATTGGTTTTGGTGCAATTGGTATGGTTCTTTGAAGAGCATGCAGATCTCTGGTGTCAGCAACAGGATGTGTAATACCTTACGGACTCCCTAATCTTAGAATTTATGCATGTTCGTTATGCCTTGTTAGCAGCTCGTCCGAGGCTTCATGAGCAGATTAACATTTATTTATATTCGTTAGAGGCAGTCCGTTTAATCACAGGCGTTGATGACGACATCCGCACTGGTCAACTACTTCAAGAATGCAAGAATCTTTTCAGCACTTCTCTTCGATCTCTCTCCAGTATGTCCCTCGTAATGGTAACTGCGCCGCCCATTCAGTGGCACGTGAGCCTCATCGTTATCCTTCGAGTTGACGTCCTCTCTCACTTGCTTATTGTATCCCATCTTCCTAGTGTATCCTCTACTTATGTAATTTGTATTTCCTTTTTAACGTTGTGTATCAACCCCAATACCTCTGAATAAAAAAAACGATATCGGGCCGACCCTGAACTGGACTTTAAACCCTAATTTATTCCGGACAAAAATTAATTTGTAAAAGACTAGAATACCCCAGCATTTATTTGAAAGACAAAAGTTGAAATTGATCCAACGGTCCACGTGAATCCTTGAAATTCTTGACCATATACCATTCTTGATAAAATCTGTCCTAACTTTCTACTTACAGGCACGAGCCTGGCCCAAGTTTTGATCCGAGTAGTTCATTAAATAATATAGGCTTTGGCTGAGCTAGTTTCTATTTGCCGGCTTGACGAGTGATCTTTGAGTTCTGTCCAAGAGAACTTATCAAATCCCTATTCAACCCTAAGGACCAATTTACCCACCACTTGAACGTTTTAGGTATTTTTCTTTTACGGGGAATCTATAGAATTATGATTGATTACTAATAGAAATTACATTATCAATTATAAATTGATCCACTGAAAAAATAAGAGGTCCATTTATCTAAATAATTAGACTACGACAAAGTATAAAGTATGAAGCTATGAGTCATGATATGAATAGCCATATTAACTTTTCGATAACAATATCAGCAACATCCTCTAATTTGAATTGCCCCTAATTTAATCCCAGTCCAACTTTAATCTTGCAGATGTTGTGTAGCTTTTTCATTTGAGGGCTCTTTTTGTAGACATCGTGATTTTGGAAATATAAATTTGGAATTTTATTAAACAAAATAATCAATGAATTTTTGGAAAATTAATATCAGTAAGTTGTATGAAAAAAAATTAAAAACAGGCCAAAATATTAAGTAAATTGTCAAATGTAGTTTGAATTATTTAAAAATTTGGATTTTTCTATTAATGGAGTTTCGCCAAATTTTTCATCCAAATTAACGAAACACTCAAACACCCTAACTAACGTACCCGTTGATGTGGAAATTAAATACCATTTAAAATTAAAATAAGGAAAAATTCAAAATAAATAAATGAATAATGAAGACAAATAATTTTTCATCAAAGACCTCTTGCTCGTCCCTCCTGCAATAGTTGCAGGTTCAACAAGTAATCACATTCGTCCAGTATAATTCTTCATCTTCATTCTAATTTGGTTTCCATAAAAACTAATTTTTAATCATACAAAATAGCAAAACGTATCTAAATAAATCATAAAGATTGCAAATCAAATCTAAATAATTCTGCCGGCGATTGACCTAGAATCGAGTGAAACGCCGACAATTGATCTAGAATCTGATTGGCCAGAGATTGGAAAGGCTTCGTAATTCCGATGACGATTGTTGCCAATTTTGTTGAAGATGAAGATGGGCCTGGAGATAGAAACGAGACACATGATGAAGCTGCAAAGAGAGTGAAGGATAGATCCAAACCTTTAAAATGTTAGTCTCGAGGGGTCGCCGTTGCAGTCACGGCCTTTTCGACCAGTGGAAAGATGGAGTGGCGGTGGGGTTGAGTGATGGAGGTGAGATTTGGGTTGAGGTTTGGATTAGAGTTAGTGGGTGGCCGCTGCGGGAAGGGCGGAGAAGGTAGATTAGGGATTTTTTGTTGTTGTTCATAGTTCTAAATTTGTAAAGAAATGATGACTTGGCATTTAGTATACTTAAATTCCCGATGTGGCATTAGATGCAGTATTAATTTGACGTTAGTATCATATTAGCTCTGTCTGTTTGGTTATTAACGATGTTAAAAATTTAATGAAAATTTTGGTCAACATACTAAAATTGATAGACGATTGAAAGTAATGATCAAAAAATTATAATATATATAATTTGGATTAAATTTTACAACTGAATTAAAATTTTGGATATTTTTATGAATGGTGAAAGTGAGAGAAGTTTGGAGAAAAATAGTGAAAATGAGAAACGTACATGGGAAATGTCTCCTATTTTATCCACTTTGTCATATGTTAATGGTGACAAGTTCTGTTTATATAGTCTATTTGGATAAGCCTATTGTAGCCTAATCATTGGTTGTAGAGAGTATTGTTAGGCGATCTGTGCGTTAGAATTATGGCGGTTCTTTTAAAATTAGGGTAATTTCTGAATACACTTTCTTTTTCGATGGGACTATTGGTAGGCAGTCATAGAGGTCACGAGGCCCGTTCTTAAAGGTGAAAGGCCCATTTTCCTTGGTCACAAACCATACAGGCGACTCCATTCCGGCTATTGGGTATGTCGAGCAATTTAGACCGAAATGATGCATTGACTCGAACCAAAATGGCCCATCAGATTTGGACGATGCCATTAGACTAAAATCGAACACAAATCCTAAATCGAGTCAAATTTAAACAGTATAAATGATAGAGGTTCTAATACAAAATTTTTATTATTATGGCAAACGCTTTACTATCCGAAACCACATGATGTAATATTATTAATTGAATTTTAATTAATTGAAACATGAACATTTAACACTTAAAGTATAAACAATTTACAATTGCATCACTATTATGTTTATGTCATTATCCCGTTAACGAAATTAACTTAAATTATCTTCCATTACCTGTCTGTTTGGAAAAGAAAAATCGACTCCACATCTAATTTTTTCATTCTTTTTCCATCATCTGATCAAATATTTCCTTCAAACAAAATTTACAAAATATAAAAAAATATTGATTAATCCTAATCCGAATCAAACCTAACCAAAAGATTCACCCAATGATTAACCTAATCAGAAAGAAAAACCCTGCATCTGTCATCTTCCAAAAGCGCCGCCGCCGTAGATTCCAAAATCGGCAGACCTCATCTAAGATTCAGAATCTATCATCGTCCGAAAACGCAGCCGCCGTAGATTCCAAAATCGTCAATGCCCCAGCTTTCGTCTTTGCGAAGGCCACTTCTCCTTCTCAAAATGGAAGGTTGTAACCATATCTGAATTGAAGGTTGCTTTAGAGTAAAAGGGATATTTGAATTGCTATGGCAATCAAAAGAAGAAAGCTTCAATTTCAATCCGAAATCAAATTTGATGATCGAATGTCATGTGAGAAGACAAAGTTCATCTATACAAAATTACACATTTTATTTATCAGGTAAAAAGGTTGAGATATGAAATTTGGAAAACAATAAAGTGCAATATCAAATTATTATAGAACTTGTGTGTTAAGTTGGATTTGTTGATAATTTTGTTTTTGAAAGATTGAATGATTAAATCGTACGATAAGTCTAAACTTAAACATTCTAAAAGAAAAATGTGTACATTAATTATATTAGATATTGTTTGGCATGTTGGCTGATTTGAGATTTTTTTTCTCTTATTTATTATTTACAAATTAAATAAATCAATTAATAGTTTTTTAACCTGTCAACTGATTTGAAATTTTTCTCTCACTTCAATAGCCTAAATAAATCAAATAAAGCGTAAATTATTATAAAAAAGTACAATAATTATTCAAAACTAAAAATAATAGTGAAATTTTGTGTCCTCTATAACATCATGTTTTTATTATATATGATGCACACATTATGATTATTCTTATGATATTAAGATATATGACATCATTCATTCTTCATATTCAAAATGTGTAAACTTGGATGAATGTTAAATATATATCAGTGTCATGAATAAAATTCACTATAATTTATGCATCAATATATATTATTTAATTATTTAAAAAGTTTGATGTTTCTTTAAATATTTTACTTAATAAATCCAAAAAGTTAAACGCTATAAAAATTATATTTAAAATAAACTTTAAATATGCATGCATCAATGCATTATTTACTTGAAAGTAACCCCAATGTAACTTTAAACATTTGACATAGAAATATATATGAAAAATAAAACATTCTAACCGAATTATATATTTGAAAGTAACAATAGATATGCATGCATCAATGTATCATTCACTTGAAAACCCAATATATATTTAAATAATTTAATGATAAATTTAGGAAAAAAAGCACTTAATGGAATATTATATTGAAATAAAAATTTAATTTTTTCTACGTGAAGATATATATCTCTAAGTTAATAATAACTTCCTAACATATGAAGTCTAGTTTTGAGGCAGTCAACTAATATGTTTGACATAAAAAAATAATTCATCAAAACATATAAAGACTATGCTAGTTTTAAATCGTTTTTGAAGAAGATGAAGGTGTAAAAATTATTCAAATCCAAATTTATATATAAGATATTAATTACATGGTGGGGACTCTGATGCATTAGTTTACAGGATGCATTAGTATACTCCGATGCATTATTAAATTTATAAATTGTCAATAATATTATCGAGAATTTAATAATTGTCAATAATATTATCGATACTCTCAAGATAGATACGAAAGATGATGAACAACACTAATTCATTCCTACAAATGGAAATCCTAGCTGAACCACACCTTTGTCAACAATTTTCCGAAGACAAAAAAAGGGGGAGAGGAATAAAGAAAATGGTGAGATGTATACAAAGAAGATAAAATGGGTTGGGAATGGATGATGGAGATCCACCCAAAACATCATCCAAAATCCACTTCCCCAATCCAAACCCAACCCTCCATTTCTTCTCATTTGAACTGAAAGAATCCCATTACTCACTCATCAGTTGCTTCTTCCGCAGCAGCAATGGCGTCTCTGAGAAACACCCTCACCTCCACTAATCTCTTCTCCAAATTCTCCACTTCCGCCCATCAATCAAACCACCATCCCCTAACCATCTCCTTCCCTTCTTCCTCTTCCTCCTCTAATTTCCCCTCTCTTAACCTCCTCAACCGCCGCTCCCGCGGAGGATTGATCGTCGCCATGTCTTCCCCCGTCTCCGAAAGCTACGCCACCGCCTTGCTCGAAGTCGCCCAGAACACCAACACCCTCGAGACCACCTCCGCCGACTTGGAGAAGCTGGCCACCGTCTTCGAAGACCCGGAGCTCTCCGATTACTTCGCCAACCCCCTCATCGACGACGACAAGAAGAAGTCCCTCGTCGAAGAGATCGTCAAGTCCTTGTCTCTCCAGCAGCACGTCTCCAATTTCCTCAACATCATCGTCGAAGGCCAGAGGGCGGATTCCGTCACTGACATCGTTAAGGAGTTTGAGGCTGCCTACAATCGTTTGACCGACACCGAGCTCGCCCTTGTCAGCTCCGTCGTCAACCTCGAGTCTCAGCACTTGGCCCAGATTGCCAAGCAGGTTCAGAAGCTGACCGGTGCTAAGAATGTCAGGATCAAGACTTCTCTGGATCCTTCTTTGGTCGCTGGTTTTACTGTTCGCTATGGCAACTCTGGTTCTAAGATGATTGATATGAGCGTCAAGAAGCAGTTGGAGGAGATCGCTGCCCAGCTTGAAGTTGGTGATATTCAGCTCGCTGGTGTATGAGCCAACTTTTTCCGTTATTTGCTTCTCTCTATATTTGTATTTTTTGTTCATTTGGGAAGAAGAAATACTCTCTCTATGTTATGTATGTCTAATTTTGATGAATGTTGAAGACCAAGTTATTGATCTATGGCGTTGGTTCAAGAATCTACCAACCAAGTTCGTAACTGTTACTGCATACCTAATAATTCGTATTTGATGGACAACACTGATTCTATGAAATAACCAGGGCGAAAAAAGTAGTAGTCTTTTCAAATTTGTTACAAAGACAAGTACACACATTCTCATTCTGCTGCAATATTCTCGTTGCCAAGAACACTTGCATCAGTTCCTGCATTCTCTTCCTGACCAACTGAAGAATCCGAAAAATCAATTGGGTCGTGTGTAGCTTCAGCGTTGCCTCGGCCTTGGTTCTCTTCTGGGTTCTCCACTTGAATTCCAACATGCTTCACGTTTTCTTCACCTGTTGTTTCATCATCAACAGTCTGATTATGGGCACCAGAGTTCGAGTCACTAGTAGAGTTTGAGGACTCTCCGTCTCCAGCTTCTGAGATGATTGGACTGGAAGTAGACGGATCCTTACCAGAAACAGACTCATCGTTGACCCTTTGAGGATCGGTTGGCAGGTTGCCAGAATCAGACTCATCATCGACTCTTTGAGGTTCGGTGGTGGTTTCGTCAGTTGGTAGGTTGGATACTTCGTTAGTAGCAGAGCCTCCAGTTGTTGCATTTTGCACCGATGTCGAATTTGCTAGCAAAGTAGTCTCCATGCTATTTTCGCCAGTTTCTGGGTTCACTGCAGCAGATTCGTAGCTTTTTTGTTGATGATCATCTGGTACCATGGTGGATGTGGTATTATCAGAGCTCGGAAGACTGATTTTCTCATCCTTCAGTTCACCAACTGTCTCATCCGAAGAACTATTTGCAGCAATGTCACCTTGGTCCAGCTGTGATGTCGAGTTCAGATTTGCAGTAACACTATTCTTGGCTATCTCATCTTCCTGTACATCAGTTGTTCCATTGGTGTTATCCGAAATTTCATTACCAGATTCAATAGTCAGAGCATCATGAGCCACAGCGCTAGAAGCATCGTCTGCTCTATAATGTTCCTCACGAGCCTCATGGTCATGAGTATTCTGGCTTCCATCGTCATGATCTGCGTCTTTGAGTGACGCTTCGTGGTCAACTTCAGCTTCTTTGCGATCATCTTTATTAACTTCATCCTCCTTTCCGTTATCTTCGTCGGCTTTTTCTTTCTCCTCATCTATAGCATCTTCCTCAACATTTTCTGCTTCCAGTTTATCATGATCATGTTCATCTATCTCATCATCACCATCTCCTCTGCCTTCTTCTTCACTCTCGTCAGTTTTCTTTTCCTCTTCTTGCACCTCTTCCTCAGGCTTAGTCTCATCCTCGTCCATTTCTTCATCTTCCTGCTTACTAATGTCTTCTCGCTCCTCATCCTCATGCTTAGTAACTTCATGTTCTTGCTCTACCTCTTCTGCGTGTTTACTTTCTCCCCCATTGATGACTTCCTCCTCCACCACAGTGTCATCGTCTTCATCCTCCCCTGCTTTCTCATTCTTGGCTACATCATCCACACGAGGTTGGAGGTCTTTCCTCCCGAACTTTGGTTTCTCATGGTCACGTTGTCCTCTGGCAGCAACTTCGGCGTCTTTCTCATCAAACTCCTTCTTCTTGTCATGAGAATGCTTGACTTGGTAGATTAACCAGAAACAGACGCCAAGCAACAGGCAAATCTGCAGAACATGTTTTACCTTGATTCCTTTCGACCTAGAATTTCTACTTGGAAACCGTTTAATCATTCTGGATTGCTGCAATGCACAACACTCTTCTCCTCCCTGCGTGTAGTAGTTATAAAAGTGAATCAACTGTAACTACTTGTACCTTTTTCAAACTATTACCAATTATTACTGTTCTTTCCTCTTGTTTCGGTCAACGTAAGTGTTGGTTTTTTACTAGTTGAAAATTCACCAAGCACCTAAGCTGATATCACACCCCTATCTTATCTTCACGAGATATTCAACTTCTTCATAAAAAAAAACATAGAATTGTACCAAGTTGCACAGATATACTACTACATGAATAGTGAATACACCCATTATTAGGAGTAGGACACTTCACATTGCAGCCATCAAACACAAGAAGAAGGAGAGTGATCTTGTTAAAGACCAGCCAGATTAGTGAATCCGGAAATGCGATGATGTGTTCTTAGGAAACAATAACAGCAGTTCCTTGAGGGGGAAAAAGGCTACACTTGCAACATTAAATGGTGGAGAAACAGTGGACATTGAGCCTCAAAAGGGTACCTAGTTAGACTAAACAATAACCAAGCACAGGGAAGGCATAAAGGGCCTTCGAATGGGTGTAATTTATCAGCATGTTGCTGGAAGTATAGTAGACATTCATGAATCTAAATCATTAAGATGATTTATAAGAACCCAAAACAATAAGGCAAAAAAGGTAAAAGCATCAAATATGGCACTTTGAGAGAAGTTAAGTTGGAAGCTTGGAAGGAAACCCTAAATCACCGAATCAATTTCTCGCAAAAGTTCAGTTTGAAGCTTAGTTAAGAGCAAAAACACAAATCGGAAATCAGTAAAACCCAAACTCGGTGAAAGAATTAATATTCTGAAACCCCCAACGACATGCAAGGCTACATGAAATGAAAAGTGATGAACTAACAATAAGCGTCAGATAGCCATCCAAAGCGAGACATTTCCAATCTTACCTGGAAAAGAGAGAGAGAGAGAGAGAGTGGCGGCTGAACGATGGAGACTGGGAAGTGAACTGAGGAGAAGAAATCAAAGAAGGGTGTTGAGCAGGGAGCTTGAGCGGGTGAGGATGGAGGAGGATTAATTAATCTAATAATCGATCGATTGTTTTGTTGTGGAAGTAGGAAAGACCAGTTGGTTTCATTAAATTCTTTTCTTTCGTTTTCTTGATGTATGACAGTGGAGCAGGGAAAGGAAGGGATCCGATACTGCAGAGGAACTCGTGAAACAAATTCACGACTCTCTCTCCCTCACTCCGTCGTCATCTCCACCCGCTTTTTCATCTCCCGAATTCCTCCCCTTTTTCTTTGGGGTTGGAGGAAGAAATTTAGGGCATGGAGTTTTCTATTACTTCCCAAATTTTATGTTTTCCTTCAAATACTAAATTATCTCGTTTCTTTTAACTTTATTTTTTTAAAGAATATTTAGTATTTTTTTATTTCATAATTTTTTCTTAAGAACGTACCACCAAGAAAAATTAAAAATTAAAGTGTGTTGCACAACCAACCTTCATTTTTTTAATTCAGTTGAGAGTATTACTTTTGGGGATAATTGAAATGCTTTCAAGAACACGCTTATGTTTAATCTTTTTAAATTAACCTGATATTAAATAAATTTTTTGGTCCTAACCAACTTCGAATTATCACCCTATTGTTTGCACACATACTCAACATTCTTATCCCAATTGACACACAATCTCATCTCTGAAAATGAAAGAAGCTCACAAATAATATTCTTTAAAAATCACACTTAAAAATTAAGTCGCTACGACTATCCATTCCATTGCGGCATAAAACACATAACAACAACAAAAATCATCCAAACAATCATTTTCTCACAAATGATAATTCTATCATTTAAGATCAACCAACATAAAACACAATTAGAGCTATAAAAGAACATACAACACTATTGCTACCAATTAAACCTCATGTCCTAATCCATATGACTATCCAGCTAGCACCTTTATCTGAGTAGGGTATAGATATTGAAGTATCTTACCTGAACTCGAACCACTTATTAGGTTTCTATTAAAGTATTTTTATAATGAGATATTTTATTTATAAAATAGTGGATTGTTGTATTTTAATAGTAATGGAGTATGAGATAATTAAATATTTGAGTTGTATAATTTAATATTAGTCTATTAGTGATTTATAACCTTCTATTGTTATTATTGAAAATGTGATATGATTTCTTGATTTTTTGTTTCATTTTATAAGTTTTTTTTCGATTATGGGGTATATAATAGAAACCACTCGAAAACCGACGGGTATGAGCAGGATATGACATTTAGTACCCGAAATGTTATATAGAGCATGTATTATCCGAACCTGAAATTACAATGGATAAGTAATGTATATCAATTATCCGAACCCAAATCTAACCGTTGCCAAGCTTAGAACCACATGATAACGGTGGAGGTGCGCGTTGGTGATTGGACCGACTCATCCGATCTGGTTTTGGCACAATGGTATTTCCTTGGAGAGGGGTTTAATTAAGTAAGCCTAATATATTGTGAATCAGTCCATTAATTGAAACGAGCTTTAGCCAGAACTGTTTTCGATAATCAGGCCCAGCCCGATCTTCTTGATAGTTTAGTCCAGTTCATAGCGGATTAAGCATAGACCCAGTCTGATTCTTGCAATCAGATGTGGGCCGGCCTATATGAACCAAATTCAGACTAACCGGCCCGATGGCCACGTCACAGTGAAAGGACAGCTGGTGGTTTGTGAGACGGCGGCGTCGAGTGTTTTGTGTTGAAGGATAAGAATGCGTAGCCCTGTCGTCTTATAGAATTAATTTAATGAAATAAATGACCACATCATCATTGCGTATAAATTAATTAAGAAGAAAAAAAGGACAGCGTTGATAATGGGACCGAAGAACCCTTTACCTCTTTTGGTAGTTGGTTGTATTAGAAGCAGTGAGGTTGGAGTTTGGAGTGGTATTAGCAGCTAGCACTTGAGATAAAAAAATGTATTAAAATAATGGTGGCTACATGAATGATCAAAATATGGATAAGTGAGATTATCATTATTAATATATTACCCCACCCTAACAGATGATGGGAAAAGAAGTGGAACAAACAGAGCAGCAGGTGGAGCAGAGAGGATTTTCCACATGATGATTAAACCCAAACAATGTAGAATGAACGCAAGATGGGGATTTAAGATATCTGATAATTAGGCCCCCCATTGCCATTGATATAATATGTTCTTTATTAATAAGTGAAATGATGGATACAGGCTAGTGCTGGTGTGGGGCTGCTGGGGAAAGGCGGTTTTGAGGGGGGGAAAGGAACAATGCAACCACAGTAAGGTGAAAACGGTGGTAAGTGGTAACTCTCACACACCCGGTTTTCTTTCTTCTTCTTCTTCTTCTTCTTCTTCTTCTTCTTCTTCTTCTTCTCCTCCCAACTCCTCCTCTTGACTTTTATTTATTTATACATTACATTACACACAGTTGTCAATTAACTAAACAGAGTTTAATTTGTGACAAGTTGTTTTTTGTTACAACCTATAACTTGATGATCCATCGGTTGGATAGTGTTTGCTATAAAAATTGCTCTCACAATTTGTTGGGGTTACATGTCATCAATTTGTCAAATTTATAACTAAGTTTAAACTTTTATATGTGATTATAATTCATCTGTTCAATTCAAAACTGAATTCATGCATGTTATAATTGTTTAACGTTGACTTCATTCACCATCATTATTATGTTGTTTGTTGCGGGTGTTTTTAGAATTGATGTTTATACCATTTTATTTTTGTACGAAAAAATTAATGGAATTTTGCGTAATGTTTGATGATCGTCCTAACTGGTCAATTATATATATTTTTGGCCGAAATAGGAAAGGTCTAATGAGATATATTGAACGGCCAACCTTACAAAATTATAAAGTCACCAAGTTACTATAGGAAAAGCCAGATCCATTAACAATAATAATTGCAACATCACCATTTGAGCCTCTAACCTTTTATAGAAACATGCTTACAATCTAGTAATATGGATTTCAACGCTTAACATTCAACCTTATACATCATAGTGTATTATTGCTCCCTTTCACACTTCTTCATTCACATAGTTTAATCTTAATCACAACCCTATTTCTTACTATCATTCTCCCATATAAAATTTGTCGTGACAATATCTTTAAAAAAATCAAAGGCAATATTACAAAAAACATTCACGCAAAATCGATACAACATAACCAATCTAACATAATTAAATTCTTATTGTCCTACCCGATTTTGTATAGGGAACATTTGATATGTATGTATATTAACAATGTGTCAATGTTTAATAAATTTTTCAAGGATTCATGGTTTAATATGGTTTTACTAACAATGGGACAAAAAATTCATAGAAACCGGCATCGTGATTTCTACCTCAAGGAAGGAAGGAAGGAAGGAAGGTGGTGGGAAATGATAAATAATAATCCATTAACTTGTGTAGCCCTGTGGGAAGGGGGGAAATACGTGGGTTTTAAGTTGGTGTTGTATTGTATTAGACTACGGAAGAAACATAATAGTTTAATTCGTCAAAAAATGACCAAATGTTCTACCAGCAATATACATTTCAACCTAAATTTTACTTTTCTGACACGTAGCTGAAATTATACATCAATATTCTAGAATCAAAATAATATTTGGATGATGACCAGTTGTTAAATAATACTAAATCTACGATCTATACAATTCCATTTGTGAAATTTATACCTCCAATAAAAACTATATACGTTTTAAAGAAATAATAATTTCGAATACTATCCTATTGGAAAAAAACCGTGACATACTGAAATATTGAGCTTTTTTTTTTAATGATACTAAACTGATGAGCTATTTTCGACAATGATACTAACCTAATAAGTCAAATTCAAAAGAAGAGCTTCTTCTCCTCGATTACTCCCAACAAGTTGTTAATAGAAAAAAAACATGGTTGCATTTTATAGAAGAGTTTCATTTCATCCTTCCTTCCTTTATTGTGGATTACCATTTTTTTATCATATCCATCACTCTATGGGCATTGTATTTTGTTTTTTCCCTATATCTAATATGTAAGGTTTTTTTGAATCCGACCCAATTTAATTTTACATTTTTAACTTTAATGTTATATAACTTTTTTTATGTTTATAAGTTGATTAATATATATTTTTTATAATTGATTTGGTATGTTTTTATGTTTATATATTTGACCCTCTACATTAAATCATTTTAAATTCATCATTGTTGCTGATAATTTCTTCATCATTATTATGAATTATGGTTAACACCAACAAATTGTTGATATAGTGGTATCCAAAACTACAAAGTATATTGTTTGTGTACACCTTGATCACAAAGTATTAGTTAATAAATTACATGCATAAATGAATAATAATAATAATAATATTAAAAAACATATTCTTGGACGACACTCTCTTCTTCCTTTCCAATTCTATCTACAACTACAGTATTGTACTCCATTTATTATTAATAGTTTATGATGTTTCATTCACACTGACACCCCTTTTTATTTTAATGTAAGAACCCACTGACTAGAGGTTAATTAGTTGACATCATTTTACTTCCTCTCTACCCAACCACTACTCTATCTCTTTTTTATTTTATTTTTTTACATTTCCTTTCAAAGACTAATTAACCACCAGCTAACTCTTTCATGACAACCTAATCAGCACCTTTATGGCAGCAACCGTTTCACAAATTCAAATGAATTTCAGCTTTAAGGATAATGACTACTGAATTACACTTGACAATTGTGAGAAGAGAAGCCTTGCCTCCTGCATATTTGCATGCTCACGGTTGGTGGGTTTTAATATAAACAATACAAATTTATTTCATTTTGGACTGGTCTTCTGCATGTTCAGCAGCGAGCCTCGGCGGTTTCAACCAATTGGATAATTACCAAATTCACCACATTTCAATGGTTTTGGTGGTGGTAACTTTTTTATTTTTGTTATTAATTGGAGGATTTCATATTATAGGTAAAATGGCTTTTTCTATAAGCTAACTTTTTCATTTCAACCTAAATACCGAATTTGCCACTACTTCCTTTGTCCCTACCATCTAATGTCTGGTCACCTTTTCCCCCCTATAAATTGGCACGGGACTCTGCTCCTTTCCAACACCCACACTTCTTTCTTTCTATACCCTTCTTCTTCTTCAACAAACAGCTCTCCCTTGTTCATTTTCGTTTGGTCCGTCCATTTTGTTTGTTTTGTGTAAGCAGGTTGGTGCTGTGCTGTTTCTCTCTTTCTTTCTTTCCTCCACTATCCATCCATTGTTGCATTCATCCATTTCTGCTTCTTCTTCGCTTTGGATCCCCCTCCAAAAGGAAGAAAGAGTTATGGCGGGATGTACTTCTTGATCACTGTGATTTCTGTAGTTTGATCACCGTAGTGTTTGTTTCCTCCCTCCCTCCACCTGGGTTTTGACGAAACTTGGATTTCCATGTTACCTACTACTACTTACTGCTAATAAAATAATATTAGTAAGCAAAGCTTAGCACGCAAACGTATGGATTCGTTGGAACTTGATTCGTCCTTATGACCACCAGTACCTCATCATCTGACTGACCAACTTTCGCTCCACGCTTCACCTTTGAAATTTTCTCCTCCTCTGTTTTACGAATATAAATATGGAAGATCAGTGATGCGTAATTAACTCTAGTCATCTCATCCTTTCCAAATCTCTCTTGCTTTTTTAAATTTAATTTCAGGTCTGGTTTGAAGTTTAATTGCTGTTGCTTTTTGACTTTCTGGTGATTCGTCCATCTCCGTATGTCATCGCAAATGAAGTATTTTCAAAATGGGAGTCCCTTTGTTTCTTGCTTGATTTTCTGACTTTTGATTTCCAAAAAAATAAATTTGCAGGTTATTATATTGTTTGAGAATCATCATCCATGGCTGATCGCGTGATCACGCGTGTTCACAGCATCAAGGAGCGCTTTGATGGAACTCTGGCTGCCAACCGCAACGAGCTCGTCTCCTTCCTCTCCAGGTAACGAACTTCTCATCACTCCTGCATGCAATGCAATTGCGGAGTCAACAACTATAGTAAGTAGTAATGGCTTTTTGTCTTGCCTTTCCGAGCAGGATTGAGGCGAAGGGAAAGGGAATTCTGCAGCACCACCACATCGTTTCAGAGTTTGAAGCGATCCCTGAGGCGAACCAGACGGTTCTCCAGGAAGGTGTGTTTGGCGAGGTGCTGAGATCTGCTCAGGAAGCGATCGTGCTTCCCCCCTGGGTTGCTCTGGCTGTTAGACCAAGGCCTGGTGTCTGGGAATACTTTAGGGTCAATCTCCATGCTCTAGTTGTGGAGGAGCTCACTGTGCCTGAGTATCTTCACTTCAAGGAAGAGCTCGTCGATGGAACGTAAGTAATATCATCAGCAGCTCTTTTTTATTTTTTATAATTTCATTCTTTCCTTTGGATAAATCAATTTTTTAAGATGAAATTGCGATTGTTGCAGTGCTAATGGAAACTTCGTGCTGGAACTGGACTTCGAGCCGTTCAACGCTTCATTCCCACGCTCCAGCCTCTCCAAATCCATCGGCAATGGCGTTGAGTTTCTCAACCGTCACTTGTCCGCCAAGCTGTTCCATGACAAGGAGAGCATGCACCCGCTCCTTGAGTTCCTCAAGGTTCACTGCCACAAAGGAAAGGTATAACTATAAACCCTAGAAAATGAACAATTGTTTGGTACGTGGGTCTCAGCACTAATTTTATTTTGTTTGGCTGGTGATTTTGGGGGTTACAGAACATGATGCTGAACGATAGGATTCAGAACTTCAACTCTCTGCAACATGTGCTGAGGAAGGCTGAAGAGTACCTCATAACTCTACCTGCGGAGACGCCTTACTCCCAGTTCGAGCACAAATTCCAGGACATTGGACTTGAGAGAGGGTGGGGCGACTGTGCTGAGCGTGCCCTTGAGATGATCCAGCTTCTGCTGGACCTTCTCGAGGCTCCTGATCCTTGCACCCTCGAGACTTTCCTCGGCAGAATCCCGATGGTGTTCAATGTTGTCATCATGTCTCCTCATGGCTACTTCGCCCAGGACAATGTGTTGGGTTACCCGGACACAGGTGGCCAGGTTGTGTACATCTTGGATCAAGTTCGCGCTTTGGAGGAGGAAATGCTCCTCCGTATCAAGCAGCAAGGCCTTGACATCACCCCTCGTATTCTTATTGTATGAACTTTTCCTTGTTTTGCATAAATGACCTGCGCTGTTCTTTCTTCTAATCTGTTGTTTGTTGATGTGTGATATGTGCAGATTACTCGTCTCCTTCCTGATGCAGTTGGAACCACTTGTGGGCAACGCATGGAGAGAGTGTATGGAACTGAATACTCCGATATTCTTCGAATCCCCTTTAGGACTGAGAAGGGCATTGTTCGCAAATGGATCTCTAGATTTGAAGTCTGGCCATACCTAGAGACCTTTACTGAGGTTCATCTTCTTTTGTTTTCATATTCTGATCATGCAACTATTATATTTGCTTATTTCCCTAACAGGTCAAGCAGAGCTTTACTTTCCTATTTTCCCTATATACCATTTTAGGATGTAGCTGTTGAAATTGGCAAGGAGTTTCAAGGCAAACCCGATCTCATAATTGGAAACTACAGCGATGGAAACATCGTTGCTACATTGCTGTCACATAAATTGGGGGTCACAGAGGTATAATTCTTCTTTGTGGATAACTAGCTGTACTGATCAATTGCAACCTTGTTTCTGGGGTTTTGATTCTTTTATGTTGGGTTTTTTTATGCAGTGTACAATTGCTCATGCTCTTGAGAAAACCAAGTATCCAGAGTCTGATATCTACTGGAAGAAGATGGATGAGAAGTACCACTTCTCTTGTCAGTTCACTGCTGATCTCATTGCCATGAATCATGCTGATTTCATCATCACCAGTACCTTCCAAGAGATTGCTGGAAGGTGAAATTCTCGCCAAGAAAAGAAACTCAACCCAGACTATTTCCATTTTCCCATTTCATTTGATATGTTTTTCAACCTGCTGCAAGTCTTACTTAACTTGTCATATTGGATTTGCATTACAGCAAGGATACAGTGGGACAATATGAGAGCCACACCTCTTTCACTCTTCCTGGCCTCTACCGTGTTGTTCACGGTATCAATGTCTTCGACCCCAAGTTCAACATTGTTTCCCCCGGTGCGGACATGAGCATCTACTTCTCTTACAACGAGGAGAACCGTAGGCTCAAGCATTTCCATTCCGAAATCGAGGAACTTCTCTACAGTGATGTCGAGAACAAAGAACACTTGTGAGTACAGCTATACCACATTGCTTGCCCACTACTACTTGACCGAATTTGTGAAACCGGTAGATCTTACTTATTTACGCGTTGATGTGGTCATTTAATAGGGGGGTGCTCAAGGATCGCAGCAAGCCAATCATCTTCACAATGGCAAGGCTGGACAGGGTAAAGAACTTGACCGGGCTCGTAGAGTGGTACGGTAAGAACAAGAAGCTGCGAGAATTAGTGAACCTTGTGATCGTCGGAGGAGACAGGAGGAAGGAGTCGAAAGATCTGGAAGAGCAAGCTGAGATGAAGAAGATGTACAGCCTGATCGAGGAGTACAAGCTGCAAGGACAGTTTAGGTGGATATCCTCTCAGATGGACCGGGTGAGGAACGGCGAGCTCTACCGGTGCATTGCTGACACCAAGGGAGCATTCGTGCAGCCCGCTCTTTACGAGGCGTTCGGCCTCACGGTTGTGGAAGCCATGACCTGTGGTTTGCCTACATTTGCCACCAACAACGGTGGGCCGGCTGAGATCATCGTTCATGGAAAGTCGGGGTACCACATTGACCCGTACCATGGGGACCAGGCTGCTGAGCTTCTGGTGGACTTCTTCGAGAAGTCGAAGGCTGATCCATCCCACTGGGAAAAGATATCTGATGGAGGACTCCAGCGTATTCAAGAGAAGTATGCTTTGGGTTCTTTTTCTTTAGAATTAGTAGTCTTGTTGAGTGAGGACATGAATGTAATTTTGTTTGTTGGTTGTGGCTGTGGAATATAGGTATACATGGCAGATATACTCGCAGAGGCTGCTGACACTGACGGCAGTATATGGATTCTGGAAGCATGTTTCGAACTTGGATCGTCAGGAGAGCCGACGATATATCGAGATGTTCTATGCCCTCAAGTACCGTAAACTGGTAAGTGGTTATCGGTGAAGTGTAAACTGTACAATTAATGGGGGGTTTGATTGTAGTTTTTTGATGAATGTGTGAATGAATTGCAATGCAGGCGGAAGGTGTTCCACTGACGGAAGAGTGAAGGGGCTTGGAGAAGAGAATGGCCCGTATGTGAACTGTGAAGCGAGAGTGGGGGCTCGGGATTGTGATCCTGTTTTGTGTGTTTACCGTGAATAAATATATTGTTTGTATTGAAATGTCATTTTGTTTGACGAAAAGCTCCTTTTCGCAGTTGTTGTTTGTACTGGTCCTTGTTTTTTTTCTGTATCGCTCGCTGTGTTTTGGGTTTTTGGAGTCTGCTGCTGTGATCTTTTTCCTGTACCATTTTCCGGCATTGTTCCAACGGTTTCAAGGTATTAGGCTGAGAGAGCCCAATTGAATGCTTTGTTGCATCGATTATCATTTTGTTTCAGTTTCGCTCACGGTTTAGCCACAAAGACAAGACAACAAATGGAATTTCGCTCACGTTTCTTTCTCGATGAATTACCATATGAAATTTCGTGATCTGCAGCGAAACTCACAACTCAATTCAGTCTAGTCTAATCGAATCAACAAACATTTTTTAACATGATAGCCGGACTTTCGATCCTTATCGGGTCGCTTTTTGCAGCCAGCCCATTCTTGGATCGAGGGGTGAAAGACAAGCGGAACCGAGGGTTGGATCACCAAGGGAACGGTTTAAAATCCAAGAAAAAAAAGTTTCAGGAATTTCAGGATTTTTTATAAGAGTATTTTTGAAATAAAAGTTAAAAAAACCTATTTAACTTTTTTCATTTTGATTTTAGAATTACAATTCTCCTCCCCGACTTCGACCACAATGGCGGCCATCAAAATAAGGCCGTCCAAATCGCTGGTCCCCAAACTTTGATCACTAAATAATCATGCCTTAAACTTTCATGATTAACTATTGTAGTCTTTAACTTCTCAAATAATAATATCAACGACCCAAGTACATAGACCTTAGTGGTTACAAACTAGTTATAATTATCACTACTTATAATTTAAAAATATAACTAGTTATAAAATTTTAAAAGATACCTCATTAGAACTAGTGATTAAAACTAGTTATATTTCTAGTAATAACTGGTTATAATTTAAAAGATCTAATTGGTTAAAAAATATAGGTTGTATGCATCGTTAAAGTTTCTCTCTAAATCCTTCGGTCGTCCTCTCGCCATGTCTAGGGTTTCATCTCCCTGTGAGATTTCGCCACCGATCGTGTGCGGTCTTCGTCTCTTTGTTAGATTTATCACGGGATCAACATGCCGAACCAATCTGGATCGAAAGCAGTAGGAGAGGAGCTCGGCACGATGACCGCGGGAGGAAGAATGATGTCGGCGGCACCAAGTAACCGAGCGGCGATGAGTCAGCCCGGTCTATGGCTACAGCGATCCTAGGACCTGCGGCGGTCCTATCAAAGGCTACCCCAACTTCATCGTCAGCGATGGTCCCGACACCATCATAAAAAATGGTCCCTGTGGAATTGGTGGAGATGACCGCTAACGAGTTAGTTGCACTCCAAGTCTAGCAATTGAGATTATCAGAGAGCTACAATGAAGTCTCCCCGCTGACGGAGTTCATATCGTAGCCGCCGCCGCATGATTATCCTATGTGTTTGGTCGGATCGTTTCTCGGTGACAAATCGATTAACTTTCACGCTATGAGACGCACCATGGCCATCAGCTGGAAGCCTGGACGTACGATGGTAGTGGAGGATCTGAAAGGGGGCCGGTACTTGTTCCGATTCCAACACGTGTTGGATATATGACGAATCCTGAGTGAAAGTCAATGGAATTATCATAGAAGCCTAATGATTCTACATGAGCTCGTTGCTGGCGAGGACCCGAAACAAGTGGAGCTGCATCATGTCCCGTTCTGGATACAAATCCATGATCTTCCACGGGGTTATTTCTCGGTGGAGGTGGCTAAATTTCTTGGTGGATTCGCTGGAAAGTTCCAAGAGTATGACCATAATCGACACAAGAGTTGTGCAACTGGAGCATCTATGGGAATTCGAGTAAACTTGGATATTCATGTACTACTTCGAAGAGCTAAAAAGGTCAGTCTTCATGAAGCTATTGGAATATCATGCAAATTTAAATATGAACACCTTCAAACGTTTTGTTACATTTGTGAGATTCAAGGGCATACAGGGAAGTTATGCGACCTGATATTTACAATTCCTGCTAATAAAATTATTCGAAAGTTGGGAGACTTCTTACGTGTCAAAGAGGAATCAGAGCAAGATCGAGTCGCTGCTAAATGGAACAGTGAATCTAGGACAAAGGAGAAGGTGAATGGGCAAGCTCGCAAACAGCATGACGATATTGTGACACCCCGATTTCGGGTTAATGGATGATTTTGGGTTATGTTCGGTTTTTCTCTGTGTTTTTGGAAATCGGTTGTTAGGAGAATTATAACGGGCGTGACTGACATTCTGTCACGGGCGTGATCACTAATAGTCACGATCATGACGGAAAGGAGAACCACGGGCTTGGCGAACAGTAGGCCACATGTGTGATGGATGGTATATAAAATCAGAGTCGCGATTCCAGAAGTTGATAATTATAGAAACCTAGTTCTGCAAATTACTGTGGAGCGATGATTGATCTCAAGCAGAGGGGAATACCTTTTTGACCGAACTCAACTGGTAGGAGAGGCTTGGAGATTGTTGAGGAAGCTCCAAAAGGTAATCTACCTTCTTCCTCCTTTCTCAATCCTTTGTTTTGAATCCTACATAGGAAAATTCTGATAGGATTGGATTTGAGGTTTTGAGATTTCAATCCTATGATTAATCTCTTCAGGTCTTATGGATCACACAATCGAGCTTTAGGATAACTGCTTCAGACTCTTCATAGGAAAGCTTCCAGAGTCACAGGTACTAGAGCTGATGTTGGAGAGAGAGTTGGTCGGGGTTTTGATATCAGATGATATCGTAATTTTTTATGTATTTTCAGAACTGAAGTTGCATCTCCACTTGTCTTGTTTTCAGCATGTATTTTAAGGATTCAAAATCCTTGTCTATCAGTATTTAAGGGTTTAATAAATGGTTTCATGTTCAGTTTTGATGCTTGATTATTGTCTTGTTAGAATTTGTGGGTTGAGGTTGCTTAAGTGTGGAACCCGAGTAGGATTCATCGGTTGAACTAGGGGTTCAACCGGGACTCCTAGGGTGGGGTTTCACAGATATACTCACCCGCACCTCCGCTGATGTCCCTACTGCAAAGGATAAAGTGCAAACTGCGACTCGACCAGCGCTTAGGACATACATGTCAATGAGCCATTGTCGCAATGATGATGACACGATGATGCAAGAGGCTAGTAGTGCTCACAAATGTAGTGCCGATGGAAGAATGTTAGATGAGGACCAAGAGGCAGGTGGAGACTGTAGAAGACCATCAAAATTTCTAAAGAAGACAATCAGCCAGGGTCTTGATGAAAAGGCGAGTCAGCGTGAAGCGACTTGCCCAACCATGTAAAGAGCTAGGCTTGGGTGGATTACTGGCCTATCCACCGCGGCGAAAGAATGGCTGGCTACCCCCCTTCTATTAGATTTTGATTTCAATAAAGGAGTAGCACTAGTTATATTTATGGTTATAACATTTGGTGGTCTCTCAGTTAGTGGTCTTGTTGCAAACATTTGTAGTCTTTTATTTGTTCCACTGTGTTAGGGGGTAGAGTTCCATATTTAATTTATGTGTCGAGTCTAGAGCGGATCACGGTCGTGGAGATTGAGGATTTGAAGTACTCTAGCTAGTTTCAGTTATATACTTCTCCCTTATTGCCTTATAGGAAGCGCCTCCCAGTTGTGCCAGATGTAAACCCCAAATTTTTGTCTAACAAGATATAATTGGTTATAATTAGTGATTATAACTAGTTATATTTATGGTTATAACTGGTTATAAGTATGACTAGCTATTTGAAAAATATAACTGGCTATAAACTTTCACCTAGAAAAAAATTATTACTAGGTGAGTCAAAGGGCCAAACCCTTAAGATCTTAAGGCTCATGATCGTCATGGACATCATGTAACTCTCTGCAGTCTAGGATTTCAAACAGCTCCTCACCACCTAACTTTCACAATCCGACCCAAAAGACATAAGCATTCACACAGCCATAACATTGGAGGGTTTCAGAAAATGGAAATCAGAGGGAGACAATAGAAAAATATGATTGTAGAATTGTTTTAATCAGCCTCTAACATAAGAGCCTCATGGATGGTCATAACTTCAGCACAAATAGTAGAAGCGTAGGTAAAACCCCCATCCTTCTCATCAACAACATGTCTATCTGAATTGGAGATAACAATCCTGCATGCCACCTTATTGGGATACTTCTTGAAAGATTCGTCACAGTGTGAAAATAGAGTATTATTACTTGGCGGGGGACTATTGGTTGACCGAGGATGGAAGCACTGGACGGCATGGTTAGGGGGTGTTTTGCTAATCGGCGGGGACCTGTTTCTATTCGCTCCAACGGATACACGCATCGGACGGCCCCAACTGTGGCCTATTTTTCAAAATCGTTAGACTATGTCTCATCTACGGTTGCAGTTGGTCTAGGGGCTTTTTTACGAGATAAAATTTTATGGGGCCTGTCTGTTGCGTAATTTTCAAATGATTTATGAAATATTCAAATGTTTTGTTATTTAATTTATTTTTAAGTAGATTTAAATTGTCCAATCAAGTCAGAATGGGGAAGTGGATCCTTTATTGCGTCTCTCAACCTATTGTGTCGTGCAAGTAGAAGGACAACAAAGACCCCAATAAAGCGGATGGCATTCCAGTCTATGAGTACTTGGTGCTTTGGAACCTCAAACTCGAACACAGGATCGAGTGCCACCAGGCCAGGAACTATTAGTTGGAGTAGGACAGTGACCAAGAGGAATGTTGGAACGACGGAGACTGGAGGACAAGCCCATAGGTAGTGGAGACGAGTGCACTATTCTAGTTGTTTTCCGTCTGTATTATGTATACGATATGTACTGTATTTAAGTTATGTATTGTGTTTATGTTATGTTAGGTGCTTTTATTTTTGTAGGTAGGCGTAGTAGTACTGTTGGTTCGACTGTCCTTTCCTACATTCCAAAAGTGGCTAGTTCCACATTTATCTTTATATCACAACATGTCATATTCAATGACCACTTCCTTCATGGTTACATGCACGGTGCATGCAGCGTCAAAAATAAATTTTCAGTCGTCTAGTTTCATACAAAGAAACCTCACGACTAGAAATTTACCCAAATATGCATACAACAGAAACATAACATAGGTAGAATATAGTTAGAATAGTCTCCAGGGATAGTTTTGGCTAACTTAGGATTGGACAAACGCCTGGAACTGTGTGATTGCATCGTTGTTGTCGAACAAGGCTGACAGGTATTTAGCCTTAGATCTCGCACACGCAACATGAGCATCTTCATTTGCGTTCGCACGCTACCACTTGAACCAGTTACAGACTGTGAGTCGAGATACGCTGGTTATTGCTTTGTGCCTAGGGATGGCATCTGGGTTAGCCCGCAATGTGTAACCATGGGTTGTACCCGAAATGTTGGCTTTTTGGCCCCGGGGATGGTTCACGGGTAGCCCGAAATCCGTCGGATACGGGTAACGGGTGGTGATGGTATTTGCGGAATCCGGCCCGCGGCCCACTCGTTGGTTAAACCGTCGCTAAAAAGACCGCGTTTTAGCTTTGGTATATAAACCAAAAACGCACTGCTGCCGTACGCTTTCCTTCCTTCCCCTTCAGTCTGAAACCCTAGCCGTCCCGTTCCCCAATTTTTTCTCTCAACTACATCGAGATTCTATCGATGAATCACCTCTCTGACTAAAAATCTGACGATTTCCCATGAAATCTTCGATGATTTCGTGAATTCCTTCCTCTCTTTTCTTGTTTTCAACACATTTGACCTATCAAATCCGACGATTTCGTCGATTACAACTCCCAGAATGAATATTTTCCGATTAGGGTTCATATCTCCCCTGATTCTTCGATTACTATCACAGATAAGTCATAAGTTCATGCATGCACTTATTCTTTCCTTCTTCTTCATATATTCTGAGTTTCTGACACCTTCTACTCTATATATAGGGTCCCTTTTCTGTGTTTGGAGCAGTATCCTAACATCGAGCAACATGCAGTCTCCTAGCATCGAGCAATTCTAAGAAAAAATAGAGAGTAAGTTGATTAGGTTTTAGATTCGTTATTTTCATTGAGTCTGTAGGTTTTCTGCTGAAATAAAGGGTTAAATCTATTGTCTTTGACTCTTTGTGTTTGGGTTCATGTGTATTGTGTAGGTTTTGGAGCTGTCAATCTGTGGCCATCATCATTCATCAAGCTTTGGTGCGAGCAAGTGTGAGAAAAAACAAGGTAAGCTAATTAGGGTTTCTGTATTTCCCATGTATGCATTTCTGTTATTTTTCCAGAAGAAATTAACGTTTCTGTTTCTTGTTCTTGTTTAGGGTTTCTGCTGTTAAGGAGCTTTTGTGATCATCAAGCTTATGTAATCATCAAGATTCTACTCAACATTGGATAAGGTAACCTTTTTAACAGTGTATTCTTGGTGTGATTTGGAAATTGGAATTGATTAGCTTAATAGTTTATAGTTACTATATTGAGTTTTGAAAGTGTATTGTTGGTCTGGTCTGGAACCGATTGGCTGATTGGTTACTATATAGAGTTGTTGTGCTGAACTGATTAGTTACTTTGTATTGCATTGAGTTGTTGTAAGCTTGAAATGAACTGATTAGTTTATGCTTTGATTGTTTGTTGATGGAAGAGCATAAGAGGGACACTTACATTAGCTGTAGAAGATTAGAGGAACAGACTCTTCTCTTCCTCTCTTCTACACCTAATCTGAGTCTTCTTGTCCTGCACTTCCAGCTTCAACATTTAGAACAAAAATGTTGATTAGTAATTAGTAAAACATTAACCTAAACTGATCTCATAAACTTAAATCACCTATTATTCTATTTGACCAATCTGTATCCTCTGCTCTAAAACATTAACCTAAAACAGAAACGTTGTAAAACAGAATAACTGATTAGTAAACTAGAACTGAACATAAACCAATCTCTCTTCTATGTTATGTTCTTATTTCTGAAACATAACCAATAATCTAATCCTAAATCTTTTAAACTCTAATATGTTATGAGTTGGATTGTGCTAATTTGATGGAAATGGAATGAGAGGACTCTAACATTAGCTGTAGAGGATTAGAGGAAGATAATTGCCTCTTCTTATCTTCTACGGTTAATCTTAGGAGTCTTCTTGTCCTGCACTTCCAGCTTCAACAATTAGAACATAAATGTTGATTAGTATTAGTAAAACATTAACCTAAACTGATGTCATTAAACTTAAATCACCTATTATTCTATTTGACCAATCTGTATCCTCTGCTCTAAAACATTAACCTAAAACAGAAACGTTGTAAAACAGAATAATTGATTAGTAAACTAAAACTGAACATAAACCAATCTCTCTTCTATGCTCTGTTCTTATTTCTGAAACATAACCAATAATCTAATCCTTAATCTTTTAAACTCTAATATGTTATAAGTTGGATTGTGCTAAATTGATGGAAATGCAATGAGAGGACTCTAACATTTGTTGTAGAGGATTAGAGGAAGAGAATTGCCTCTTCTTCTCTTCTACGGTTAATCTAAGGAGTCTTCTTGTCCTGCACTTCCAGCTTCAACAATTAGAACAGAAATGTTGATTAGTAATTTGTAAACCTAAAACATTAACCTAAAACAGAAACGTTGTAAAACAGAATTCTCTTCTCTGACGTTCTCTTCCTTACTATCTTCTTAACTCTTTTATTTTGTTTAGTTAATTCATATAAATGATCATATTATCAGATGGAAGGGGCACATAATGCAGAATCAAATGATAATGCACCTCAACAAGCTATCTAAAGTAACGAACCTGAATAGGCAAATGACATTGTACCTGTTAATGGTAATGGTGGTGGAGATGAACCCGAACTACGTAGGCTTACATCCAATGTCTGGCCTCACTTCTCTAGGGTTAGGGTTGGTGAAATAATAAAGGCTAGGTGCAAGTACTGTAGAAAATTGTTGGGTGGGAAAACATCTAATGGAACTTCACATATGAGAAACCATGGGTGGGGAAACATCTAATGGAACTTCACATATGAGAAACCATCTACAGAATTTGTGTATCCAAAAAAAATTCACGACGGCCAGTAAAGGATTCTTGGCCCTAATTACAATCCAGTTGGTCCACCCCAACTTGCTGCATCCCAGTATAAAGCTGATGTTGCTAGGAAGGAACTCTGTTTCATGATTTTGGTTCACGAGTACCCTCTTAGCATCGTTGAGCACCTGGGATTCAAGAGGTTTTGTTGTGCCTTGAAACCCAAGAAACACAATCAAGAAGGACATCTTGAATTTGTATGGGGTTGAAAGTGATAGATTTCAGCGGATTGTAGATGGAAATTTAGGAAGGGTGGCTATCACTACTAATTTGTGGACTGCTACAAATCAAAAGATGGGTTATATGGCAGTAACTGGCCATTACATCGACAATTCGTGGAAACTCAAGTCAATTTTGTTATGGTTTATGTATGTTCCAGCCCCTCACACTAGTGAGAGGTTGGCAGATAGACTGTTCGATTGCTTGTTAGATTGGAACATTGATGGTAAGTTGTCCTCAATCACATTGTACAACTGTACCACAAATGATGCCATGATACCCCAACTAAAAAACAAACTTCAGTTGGCTGATTTGCTTCTTGATGGTAGTTTGATGCATATGAGGTGTGCTGCACACATTCTGAATTTGATCGGAGAGACGGTTTGGATATAATCAAGGATGGTATAACTTTGGTGAGGGAGAGTGTATTTTATTGGAATTCTACACCTAAAAGAGTTCAAATATTCTATGAAACCGCTAAGCAACTTAGGGTGGTGACTGAAAAGAAACTAGTCCTTGATTGTCCGACTAGGTGGAATTCGACCTATGCAATGCTTTCTCATGCTAAACCGTATAAAGAAGTCTTCTTTCGCCTAAAACAGAGAGATAATCAGTACAATTCAGTTCCAACAAATGCTCATTGGGAATTTGCATATGTTGTGATCGACAAGTTGGAATTTTTTCAGATATTACTAAGTTGTTACTAAGTTGTTCTCTAGTAATAAGTGTCCCACTGCCAACTTATTTTTTCCTAAGATTTGTGATCTTCGACTAAAACTGATTGAGTGGTGTGCTGATTCGAATCCTGTAATCTCTGCTATGGCTCATAACATATGGCTAAAGTTTACCAAATACTGGGATGATATTCATTTGGTTCTTGCCGTGTCAGTTAGTTTAGATCCTAGATATAAGCTACATGTGATTGATTACTATGGTGCAAAGTTTGGGAGAACGGACAATGAGTTGGTGTCTGATAATATGAAACAAATTCTCTGTAGTTTGATTATGGAATATCAATCTAAAGCCGAGAAGAAGGCTGCATCAGTTGGTCCTAGTAGTAGTTCCGATTCGACCTCCGTTTTAGATAATGATCTTGATTTCGAGTTGTTTGTAAGACAAAGAAAGAAGAGCAAAGCCACCTTAGTAGCTAGTGAATTAGACCATTATCTAGCTGAGGAAGTTATTCCTCGAAAACAAGGTCCCGAAGAAGAGGTATTTGATCTTTTGATGTGGTGGAAATTTCATGGGCTGAAATATCCCACCTTGCAAGCTATAGCAAGGGCTTTTATGGCAATACCTATAACATCGATTGCCTCTGAAAGTGCATTTAGTTCTGGTGGGAGGTTGTTAGACCCTCATCGGAGCAGACTCCATTACTCGACAGTTGAGGTTATGATGTGCACTAGGAGCTGGATAATGGAGGATTTGCAACAAGGTAACTATGAGTTAATAGTTCTACAAATCTGTTATTTTAGTTCTGCTTTTTTCTAACTTTGTGAATTTTTGGTTTGTCAATTTCTGGCCAGGAATTGATTATGGAATCGAGGCATTGGAAGGTGTATTCTCTGCGATGTCAGTTTAGGATTCTTCTGTCGAAGAACCAGCAGTTGGAGGTAAATTATGGATTCAAGATTCCAATTTTGGTATTTTGAAATTTTGATGATCTGCTCAACATAATCTGACGTTGAAATTATTGATTGTATGTACTTGATTAGGACCTACAACAGTGTTTATGAAGTCACCATTCCACTTGGATGATTGACACAATCAGATTGAGTGTAGTTCATGCTGCATATCCTAAGGTATGATACTTCATACTTCTCAATTGTCAATTATCTCTTGCTGCTGCTGAAATAGCTCACTGCTCATGAATATAAACACTTTGTTTTGAACTTTTTAATGTTGCAGTGCAGCAGTGGGCAGTGGGCAGTGGCAGTTTACAGTGGTATAAGCTGAAGTTTGGTCTCAATCAAGTCTCACTCAACTATGCTTTTGAAAGTTACAGTGATTCTATGCTTTTTAATTTTCTGGAATGTAAAGGATTCATGTTTGAAGTTCAGATTCAGAATGATGTATGGATTTTAAAGTTAGAGATTTGCAATTTTCATAATGTATATGGGGATCCGCGGGTAACCAATAACTGCCCACAGACTGGTGGTAACGGTTTGAAACCCGTAGTGGGTAAACGGGCAGGGATGGGGAAACCCGTCGCCATCGGTGGGTGGGGAACGAATAGCACTTACCCGGCCCCAATCCGCCCCAATGCCAACCCTATTTGTGCGCTTGTTGTTCTTACTGGGTTTTGGTAATTTCTGGTTCTTGATAACAATATCTCTAGGAAATGGTGCACTAGCTATAGGGGGAGCCGGTTCAGTAGACGTACCATTTTGTTGGTCAGCAGGTTTTTGCGATGGCTTACTATCGTACAATGCTAGTGCTTGTTGCTGACATAATGAATTGCTCCAGCTTGTCAACTCTATACACCATCCTTAAAATGGCACCAAGCTTCCCATGTAGTCTCACAAACCTAACTTCTTCGGTCTCCTCTTTCGTGAGAGGTTAAACCAAATATAGAGTTTCAAAATACCTCCTCGCCCCTCTAGTCCACCGCGGCATGATGTATATGTCGGGCGAAATTTAGTTCTCCTTTTTCACTTTTGGAGCTCACAATCCTGTCATCGAGACGCTCGTTGCTGTGCATCTTGTAAATGACATACAGTACATCACCGGATTGACACGGAGGAAGGGACTCTAGCTTGTATTCTTACACCCTTGTATAATGCTATTGGCATATGGCGAACATTTTAGGAGTATATTCGGCAGCAACCTTGTTTACGATTGAACTGTGCTCAAAACTGTGTCATGGGCGAGTGTTCCTAGCAGTGAAGTCTGTGTCTCTCTCTGTTCTCCTTCTGCTGGCAACCATCCAGTCAACATCAAACCGTGCAGTTGCATGTGAGAGATAGAATGCACGCATAACAGTACCAAGATAGAACACACACACATAAGAGTTACAAAAAACTAACTCATGGATAGTAGCATATGATATATGTGTCTTGTATGAAGGCATACCGATCAAAATGGGGGAACAAGTCTACGATGTTATGTTTTGCATTGAGGAACCCTCACACAATTGCATTACATGATTCCACTAGTTAAGTAGATCACATTCTAACACTATAATGATTTTGTACCCATGCTGACGACCATTGTGTTCAGAACCTAACGATATACTCCAACCACTTATGACCAGTCAGTCCACCATTGGGGAAGCACTCTCGTATCATCACCGCCCATGCAAAGTTGAAATCTGATTCATTATCTACTTGGTAGAAAAGGAACAACAAATGCCAAACAAAATCGGGACTGAACAATGCGCTCAGGTTCCTCTTAGCATTTTGCAGGATGTGGAACGTGCATAATGCATGATAAGTTCTAGGCATCTCACTTTTCAAAGCGGCAACCATCACTTGATCTTGGTCGGTAAATATCATTTTTGGTGCCTTACCGCCCATACATCATAAAAATGTTGGAAACAGCCTTTGAAAGGACTCAATCATCTCTTCGTAGATAAAAAATGCACCAAACACAATGTCCTGGAGGTGGTTGTTGAACCCAACAAATAGGGCAGCAAAATACGGGAAAATGAAGTTGCAAACTGTTATATGAATATTACTGGTATGATATGACTGTGTTCTGTCGTCATTAACAGTACTTGCCAGGGGGCGACACTTCCTGTTAGTGCGATAGGTTGTGTCAAACGATATAGAATCTCCGAACACAACATAGTCATCCTGCATACGCTGATCCGCCCAAAAATGTTTGCCATTCGCTCCCTTGCATCGATCTCCACTTCCACGAAGTATCCGGGATTGTATTGTTGCTTTTCACGAAAATACTCATTAATAGCGGTATGTTCCCATACATCATCTGCCTTTGTCTTTTTTACCTAGAAAATTCTCCACATCACGTTTTGTATAGCCCACGTTTGCTCCCCCACCTAGTTGTCCGCAAAGAACCTCAAACGAAGATCTCATTCCCAACCCAACTTGACAATTAATTCTAGCCATATGTTCTATAACATTGGTAATTGACCTATTTCCCAGCAACAAGTGCCTTGTCTCCTCAGGTTCCATTGGATGCTCGTGTATGTCTGTCCACTCGGTAAACCGGTAGATGCCCTAGTGCCTCTTGTACCAAAAGTGAATTATAGCTTCACAACTGATGCTCCCATCAGGATGCTTGCGTGACAACTGCTTCTTCGACTCCACATCAACTTTTGAAGGACCTATCTCCACACAAGGTTTGATGTTGCTACCATCTTTGAAGCCTTCCTTTCTGCACTGGTAAACTAGATAGTAGAAAATCCCACTAGTGTCCCCTTTCACACCGGGCACCTTCCTTGATTGAATTTTAGTGTCAAATTCCATCCTAGCTGCAATTGTGTGGAGAAGTCCTTGCACTCTTGGTGTGTAGAGAAGGATAGAAGTTTCCACTTATCCTCGTCTTCAGGACCTATGTTCTCCTCATCTGCACAATGTAAGTTACATCATTATAAGACCATTCTTCTTGTGTTATCATTATATCACCATTCTGACTATGTAGTCATTACATAAGCATTCTGACTAAGTTATCATTATATCATTATTTTGACTGTTGTTGTTCTCATATTACCATTCTGACTATGTTACCATTCCCTATTGTTCCACTAGGAAACACATTAAATCTAATCCAACAAATTCCAAAAGCATTAAAGGTCAATCCACAACAATCAAAAGGAGGAAAAAGGTAAAAAAATTTCCATGAATCCCTTACAATATCTGACCTCACAATCTTACAAGAAGAATATTTCTTGCTGTTGTGGTCCAAAATACAGAGAAGAAAAAAATCTACCTTTTGCGATTGGTTATTACAATAAACATAAAATCAACATATATACCTTTTAAACCATTCATCTGACTCAAATTTGGATGACTGAAACTATCATTGGCGACATCTTCTTGGTTAACGTCATCTACATATGCAGTACCGCAGCTCTCTCCTTCCTCAGGTGGATGTAATTTCCATTCTTCGGACAGTCCTTGTAACCCCTCGTCACCAACAGGAACGCTAGCAGTCATTTAATTCCTCAGCTTACCAATTCAGTTAACACAACAAAAGCTTCATCATCGTCAACGGCAGAAGCGAAGCTTCATCATCGTCAACGGCAGAAGCGAACCTTCATCGTCGTCAATAGCGGAAGAAAACGGGAGGGGGAGAAGTAAATGAAGAAAGATGTGAAAATAATTGTTTATGCCCGGAACCTATATTTTATGTTCGAAAAGTGCATAACCGTACTAAATAATTGTTTATTCACTACTCAGAGCCGACATCTCATTTTAGTCACATCTCATGGTCATTGCGCGAAATTTGGATCGAACGGTCGAAATCATATCCGCCCCAGCGGATAGAATCACATATCCGTCGATTAGGAAAATTGGGGGTGTGCTGATGGAGATGGAGGTGTAGGTACCTCCATCAATTTTTCTATTGGACGGATAGAAATTTCTATCCGCATGCCGCTGATAGATTTTTTACTGTCAAATCGTTCATAAAATGAATCTAGTGATTGAAAATGAAATGAGACAAATTATGGGTACTTTCAGAATGTAAAAAATAGCCAAATAAATAAGCGGGAAAATGAAAAGTTATAGAGGGAAATAATTGTATATTTATTTTTCTGCATAATCTCTCTCTTACTTTAATTATCTCCCTAATTTTAGTTTAATATCTTAATATCTCTTTCTTAATTTCTCAAAACATAATTTCACTTTACAAATGTTGTTTATTTTATTTTATTTAGTAGAATGAGATCCATTTTGATATTTTTTATTGAAAAAAATTCAAATTATAATTAAGTGGTAATTTATAAGAGCTTTTAAAAATTTAATAAATTTATGAACCACTCATGATTTGATTAAACTCTAACTATCGATTTATAATTTATTAATTTTTTGACTCTCTTAATGAACGTGTCCTCTTTTACATTTTTTTGTTTTAGTTTCATCGATTATAAATCTTGGAATTTGCATGCAAGTTGGAATTGGTAATTACCATGTATGTGAGTCCGAGAGTCCCTCCACCAAGGAATTGGTTGTATGTCATTTTATGAGATGAGATGTTATATTATTGTTATATCTATGTTATATTACTATTGTTACACTTATACAACTGTTATATCTGCGTTACGAGTATGTTATATATAATAATGTTATGTTCAATACTGTTATATCATTGTTATGTCTATGTTATATCAATATTGTTACATTTATACCACTAGTATATCCGCGTTACGAGTACATTATGTACAATACTGTTATGTCCAATACTGTTATATTGTTGTTATGTCTATGTTATATTAATATTGTTACACTTGTACCATTGTTATATCCGCATTACGAGTACGTTATGTTCAATACTGTTATATCGTTGTTATGTCTATGTTATATTGATATTGTTACAGTTATACCACTGTTATATCCGCGTTACGAGCACATTATGTGCAATACTGTTATGTCCGCTTTTAGGAGTCTATTATAAAACTGTTCTGTCTACATTTTATAGGTTTACTAAAAACCACAACAATCTTTGTAGATGGTGTAGTAACCAAATTTTGTCCGGGTTCTTGAATATTTTTTCATTTCATAACTCTATTTTCCATCTAATTTTTTTACCTTTTTTTCGTTTATCGAAATACATACTTATAAAATCATACTGTGTTGTTTAAGCTTTGTAATAGCAATCATGAGCAAAGATGTTATGCCAAACGTAAACATTAAACGTTGGTCGAATTAACGTATTGACACTGTATTTTGGACCCAAACATTGAGTTTGGTAATCGGGCCAAATGATGTGGGTTTAGCCCACTAAATATTAGAGATTGGGTTGAATTTGAGTGCATTTGACAGATTTATATATTTATTAAAATAAAATGACGAAAATAAGTAAAAAATAAAATGAAAGTGTTCATCTCCTTCCTAGCTAAGCAATTCAATTCTCTATAAATAAGAAACACACTCGACAACCTCCGATCTAAATTAAAACCTCTCTCAAAACTCTCCAACACCCTCAAAGGCCTCCCTCTCTTATAAAAAAACACTTCAAGAAAAATACACTCTCAAATAATCTCATACAACAAAAACTCTTCTCCTTGATCCTCATCTTCCTCCATAAGCCCTCTCCTTCTTCCCTTGCCAAGAGTTCACAATAATTAAATCGTTAGTGAGTTCGCAAATGAAAACGATAGATGAATCCTACAATGAAGGTTTGCTGCATACATGGAAAACACATTAAAATACCTAAAGATCGAGATACTATCTTAATGTTCAGTTATTTCAATTGTTATTCACCCTTCTATACAGAAAACCAAGACCAACTGACATAGGTTCACATCAACTTCGGCGGCCATATAGATATTGTTTACTACATGTTTTTACAACCGAACTATATGAATTTTAATCCCAAAAGATTGATAAAATTACCTCACATACTCTCGGATTTAACTTTAAATGAAAGGTTACTAATCATGATGGTTTAAAATATTTATCTACTGACACGGATAAAAATAAAAATAAGAAAAAGAAAATCTTAGGACAAACTCTTAAGACTTCCTTTTCAGCTCTCACGTGTGGAGAAAACCGAGGAAGAGAGACACGAACGCAAAGATACATGACAATGTCCTCTGAACATTAAATATAAGTTGGTATTTCCTCTACCAAAACAATACCAATTGCCGAAGACAAAACTTAACAAACTTGATTGACATCCAACCCCTTCAATTTTTAACTCAACACATCCCGTTCAGTCAAACCCAAACCGTGACCATTCTACCTGCTTGACAGCTCTAATTAGCACCCTCAAAATGGAGCTTTGTGATGCGGCTGGCGGCCGGCGGTGGAAATTACCAAAATAATCCCGAAAACTACCCCTGGTCAGGCGAACCCGAATGAAGAAGGGAACGACTAAACAATGAACTAGAAACTGATCCAGTCTACCTCCGATAACTCTTTTCTTGCTTAATTTCTTCCATGCTCTGAAAATCCATCGTCTCGATGGCCTCTTCAGGAATCCAAGTCGTGTCGCCGACGGCGGAATCCATCGTCCAGCAGCAGCAGAACGGAATACAGCATGATCAATCCCCAAGCGCTGCAGATGCAGCGAACGCCACTAATGTTTATTCGGCTTCTGCTTACGGAGATCTCGAGAAATTGCGCTACTATGTTCAACAAGAGGGGGCATCTGTCTCCGTACCCGACGGCCATGGCTACTATGCTCTTCAGTGGGCTGCTCTTGGGAACTTCACTCATGTAGCTCAATTCATTATCGAGGTACCTGCTTCTTTTTGTGCTGTGCTGGACTTGGTTTCTTCATGCTGTTTGTTCGCCGTGTTGCTGGAGCTAACCCCATGTATTGCTTCGTTCTGTTTGTTGGTCGTTGAAGCATGGTGGCGATGTTAACGCTACTGACAACTCGGAGCAGACAGCTTTGCACTGGGCAGCAGTTAGGGGCTTGACGTCTGTGGCGGATTTGCTTATTCAAAGTGGAGCTCGGGTTGAGGCGGCTGATTTTAATGGCTACCGCGTAAGCATTTCGTCCTCTGCTTATGCACTGTTCGAAGTGATGCTTAGTTCGAAGTGGTTTTGGTGCTTATTGATAATGTAATGGAAGAACTGTTTTGGTGAGGTCTGTAAATTATGAACCTAGAATCGTCGAAATTTATGTCCTCTAAGAAGTTTCGGATGAAGTGGGGGAGTCTTGTCCAGAACACATTTATGTTTGCTATGAAGCAACGAGTTTCTGAGGTTACTCTGTTTGTGGGTTGGGGTTTCAGTGATGATCACTTTCATCTCTATTCAATCTATTTGCTGTTAAGAATCCGTTGCTGTTAAGGAATTTAGTAAGCCCTACATCTTCTTTCTGTTAAAACTTGTCCATGCTTATGATTCTTAATGACTCGCAATATCTGCAATTTGAGAATTGAGCTCTTACATATAATTGGCAAGACCTTTGTAAATCGTAATACTGGGGCTGCAAAAGGTTCAGTTTTCTTGTGAAGATATTATTTCTTTTTTGCTTATACTTGCTCTAGTTATTAATAGCCTCATTGTGTATTACTTTGCATATGAATTTGTCTGCTCAGGCAGTTCATGTTGCTGCTCAATATGGACAAACTGCTTTCTTGAATCACATTGTGGTGAACCATCATGCTGATTTCGATGCACCTGACAACGATGGGAGGAGCCCTCTTCATTGGTATGTAACGTCCTGGGGTTTATCCGTTAATACTTCTTGGGTGCCATCTTTGTTATGTATTGTCCAGCACATTGTCTCTTCAATGTTTGCCATTAGTAAGGGAGACAACTAGTTTCCGTTTTTGTGTCTTGTCATACATGACTGGTTCATAAGTTTCAACCTGGTTAATGTTTGCGCCAGCTACTTGCATGACTTTGTAGATCCTCAGGGTGATGTTAATTAACAGCTCAATGATAATGGACACTATCTCTTTGACAATGATGTATGCCCTTAAGGAAGACTCACTCTCATTTTTTGTGACAAGGGCTGCTTACAAGGGTAATGTTGACACGATTAGATTACTTCTATTTCGAGAAGCAAGCCAAGGAAAACAAGATAAAGAAGGTATACAATTAGTTATCCACATGTATGGCATTTAAATGTGTAATTAATTTCAGGGGTCTATGGTTTACTACTACAACTCTAATCTACCTTAACTGGGAGACAGCAAACCTGGCTTAAACATGCTGAATTTGGGTTGTGTCCAAAATGGTTTCAGGTTGTACTCCTTTACATTGGGCTGCATTAGCTGGGCATGTAGAGGCATGTTCTGTACTTGTGCATGCTGGCACCAAGAAAGAGCTATCAGTGAAAGATAAGGCTGGATTCACTCCTGCTCAGCTTGCATCTGATAAAGGTCATCGACAAGTTGCCCGTTTGCTTGTATGTAATCTGTAAGCTTTCTCCCACTCTGTAATGTGTTTAAGGTACGCAAAGGATGCATCATCCTGAGCACCCATTAGGCTCCAAGTATCAGATATTCAGCTGAGACGTCACCTGTTGTGCTATATGCCTAGAATATTAGCTTATGATGGAAATTTGTAGTCAGCATCCTCATTTGATTTCTCTAGATGTTTATGTTGTACCCAGTTACCTGTGAAGTTGTAAGCGACAAGATGTGCTTAACTCAGTCCTTGAACAATTCTGATATGCTGCAACCTACGAGAAATTAACATTGAGTCATCACGTATTTTTAGGTTGAATACTTGGTCCTTATCCAACATTAACTAGTGCTAGGATTCCTTCTATTGCCAGTTTTCTTAATGGCTCTCTTTTTCTTTTCCAGTGACTCAAAGGTCAATATTTTAGGTCTGCTTTAACGTTACTACCCATTATGTGGTAATGTCTGCAGGACTTTTCACTATTTATAACTTGAGTGGCTGAATGTGCCATCTATTTCTAATAAACTTGCTTGTTTTAAATTTGTGATAAACTTGCTTGTTTTAAATTAAAACGGTTATTTGCAATTATTGGCATATAATAACTTACGGTTGATTTTGTGTAGTCTAGTGCACAGTTGCTACAGAGCAATACTCTGGGAAACAAATTGTGTGGTCGGAAGCTGAATAGCATTGGATTTGCTCCCATCTTGGTGTCTTCGATCCTTGTTGGTGTTTTTATTTTTCTTAATTCCATTATTGCAGGTACATGATATGTTTTCTTTTAAGAATCCGGCTTGTTATGAAGATTTTCTTCTTTCTTGGTCACATGATTTCCTTGCTTCTTTCTTAGCTCCAAGTTTCCCGAAGATAACAGCTGCTATTGGCTTTTGGGCAATGGTTTGCGTCTCTCTTGCTATTCTGGCACTGATCATGTTGTACCGCTGTAGTAGGTAAATGTTGATCAGAACAATTTAACAAAGTGCTGGTTTCATTTGACTTAGCCGCGTTTGTTCTTAGTTCTTGTGTTGCATGATAAGTTGTATATTTAACACTTGGACATAACCTATAGTTTAAAAAAATTCATCGTCAGGTTTGCAGATAACCTTGTCAGAAATAATGATATTAACATTTTATAAAATCAAAGGTAATTGATTTTGTGGGATCCACTAATACCACCACTTCAAATTTAGCAATGCCAGTTCATAGAAGCCATCATTGTATACCAGCTTTTCTGTCACTTTCTTGTTGCCTTGGGAATTTCTGACTTTATGTTGATTTGTAAACTTATGCAGTACAGATCCTGGCTATATCAAAAGACTGGAGGATTTAGATAAACATGCTAATACAAAGGTAATAATGTTGTTGCAGTTACTCTGTTTTTACTCTTCTTATGGACCAATCAAGATGTTGGTTTCTGAAGTGAATTGTTCTCATTTACAACTTAATTTGCTTAGGATTTTGCCACTAAAGCTCAAGAAACAGCCTAACAACTCTACAATTTACTGATTACTTTCCGTCTGACTTTCAGGATCCCCTGTTAAATTTGGATTTGAACAACTCTTCTGTGTGGATTGGGGACTGGTCTCAGCTTTGTCCAACATGCAAGGTCTGATATATGAACTATATTTTTATCATTAAGTGAATAAGTATTTTGTCTACCCTAAACTTATTACCTAAATAAATATACTGTTACCTTACTGTGATTCTGTTTGAAAACTCTGTTTATTCCAGATCATTAGACCTGTTCGATCCAAGCACTGTTCAACCTGTAATCGCTGCGTGCAACAATTTGACCATCACTGCCCGTGGATATCTAATTGTGTTGGGAAGGTCCGAGTCATTGCATTCTGCATTTTTGTTATCTTGCTTCACTATTAGTACACTATCAAGCTTTCTGAAATTGTCTACTTCGCCTCTGATATCATGATGTTGGGTGGGCTATTCTTTTGATGCTGCTTTCTAACGAAGATCTTTATATCTCTCTTCCAGAGAAACAAACGGGATTTCTTCATTTTCGTTCTCATGGGATTTCTGACTTCATTAGTTGGTGGTACTACTGCACTCTACAGTATGTGGATTGTTATTCTTATGATTGTTGCTACTCAACTTACGGGTTCTTTTTGATTGTTAAATCAAATCAGCTACTTGATACATCTTAACCTTTGCCAACAGGAATCTGGACTGTGCCACCACAATTTCTTCAAGTGGAAACAAACTGGTTTCGGTTTCTAGTATTCCAGCATCCTGGGATTGTTGCATTTTTCATTTTGGACAGCTTCATCTTTATGGCTGCTATAACTCTAACCATAGCACAGGGATGGCAGGTAATGGAGTTAATCAGAATCATGCCATATCCTCTCAACTACAGGGGGGTTATCTGTTTAGGCCGGGTCTCCTCAGGTTTAATACGCTGTTTTGCATTATGCAGATAAGTCGAAACATCACGACCAATGAACTTGCAAATGCCAGGCGTTATGGATACATGCAAGGACCAGACGGGAAGTTCCGGAACCCTTACAATCACGGGTGCAGAAAGAACTGTGTCGATTTCTTCAACAATGGATACATGGATGACAACCCGATTGCATGGCCACCATTGGAGCAGATTGTGAACCACTAACACCGGTACACCACCACGATAGGGTAACATTTTATACTAGAATACATTCTTTTCCCAAACTGCTAACTAGATTTTTCTTTATATATGCTACCAAACAGTTATTCAAAACTTTGAATGTTTGATTCTGAAGTTGTTCTTGGTGAGGAACACTCTTTTAGCACTTGCAGTTGCAACTAGCAAAACCAATATTAATTTGACGAGCAAGTACGATTTGAGATACATAATGTACTTCGACTTGGTATATAATTCATTAGCATCCGACGTCACATAATAATGATAAGATTTCCAACTAAATTCAGCTAAATTCAGACATTTACTTAACAACTTGACATCAAACATAGCCACAAAAGAAAGCTAGTGCTGGATTCCACTTGGCCACGTCTGGTTCTTCACAGGACTCAGAATGCTTTCTACTTCTGCTAACGTTTCCACATCTTCTCCCAATGTATCGTATTCCGTTGCTGCCGCAACATTTTCCTCCACCTGCAAACCATAATATGCTTAATTTATTTCAAACTCTAATTCAGCCACTTCCTGACATCCTATCAAGAAGAAACAGTAAAGTAGAATCAAGAGCAGGCACAAACCGACCTGTTTAACAGAGTTCATCCCAACCAATGTTGTTGAAATATCCTTGTTTTTTAAACTGTACTGCAGTGCTAGCTTCGGAAGATCTTTTCCTTTCTGTTTACAGTGCAAGGCAGCAGCTTTACAGGCCGCCTGCACCAAAATCATACACGAAATTAGTTACAATCTTCAAGCGCATTCATATTGATGAACAGAAGTAATAGAAAAACAAACACCTTCAGTTCAGGAGAAGCTGGGTGCCATTCTGGAGGGCCGGTTTCTGTAAGTAGTCCCATAGACAGTGGAGAAGCACTGATAATACCTACACCTTTGCTTTTCAAATAGGGAATTAAATCCGCCAACGTCGAATCATTAATACTGTAGTGACAATATGACAAGATCACATCAACTGTGCCTGGAGGCACTCGATCAAGCACATATGTAAATATCCCCAGTGGAAGTCCAGTTATCCCAATGAATTTGATCTTCCCAGCTTCCTTTAGTTTCAGAAGAGCAGGAATCGTCTCCGTCACAATCTTCCAGTGATAAATAAAATAAGAACCCGTGTCAATACTAGAACGTATGTGGGAAAGTAAAAGTATATCAAAGCCCTCAAATTTTAACTATTGACCTGATCCAGAGAGCCAAACTCAATGTCGTGGCAATGCAGTATATCAACATAATCCAGCTGCAACCTTGTTAAGCTCTCGTCGATGCTTCTAGTCACCCTCTCGGCACTGAAATCAAAGCCCTCGCTATACCTCCCGCATTTGGTCGACACAATATACTCATTTCTGGGAGCCCCTAGTGCCTTGAGTGCCTTACCAAGCACCTTCTCCGACAATGTAGCTCCATAATATCTGAAAAGCCAACCAAGAATTGAATAATCTACACTAAATCGATTCACATCCTTCTCTATAAAACAATGGATAATCTTCAGCTAGATCAAATAGGGTTCTGATGATGGTCAAGGCACTAACAAAATTCAGAAATAAAAAATGAGGGAAGGACATACGGAGAGGTGTCGAAGAAATTAATGCCAAGGCGGAAGGCCTGGCGGACGGAGGCGAAGGCGTCGTGCTCGGAAACAGGGCCGAAGGTATTGCCGAGAGGAGAAGCTCCGAAGCCCACGCAACTGAGCTTGAGGCCGGTGTTCCCCAGTGGTCGGTACTCCATTTTCGGGTGGATAGAGGCCGTCACTTCAATGGATCTGATCTTCAGTTCAGTGTTTTTTAGACCTTTTCACTTGTCGCCTTTTTCGATATCTAATAACTTGATTTTCGCGGTAATAGAAGTTGACTTCGGATCCGCGGCAAGGAAAGGGCCTCCTTGCCTGCAGCAAATACATCTCGGTCTTTCATTTTTTTAGCTTTAATCCGACGGTTGTCCATTATAACATGGACAATTTCCTTAATAAAAACAGTTCCCAAAGTTTTTTTTTAATCAAGTGGGGAGTTTGTTAAATTTTCATTTTGAAAGGATTAAATCGGGAATCGGCCTGAGTTGGTTTTGGGATGATGCGGCGGAATTCATGATTTCAAATGAAAATGTGTTTGATGGATATGAGTTAAAAATTTCTTGATTTAGTGATAGACAGCACTAGGCTAGGACTACATGAATTCTCTTTTGTTTAATAATTGGTGATTATCAGTCATTAATTTAGTAACCATTTGAGTATTTAATTTTGGTTTAGGGTAATGCAGGTAGATAGTATGGAGAGAATAGTATTTAGGTTCACTAATTGAATATCAAGCAGAAGAAATTGAACTCCAAAAATATTGGATACTTAATCCTACACACAACAAAAACAGCTAGCTACAGATTCCCATTGTGAACGACTTTTTCAACAGATATTTTCTCCAATAAACACGACTCTTTTGATTTCTGTGTCTTAAAGTCCTAAATTATAACAAGAGAGGTTTGACTCGAGTATAAGGAGTAAGACCCATATCATATTGTCTGTATAACAACTAAATCAGCCTCATTTTTCTTCGAAGAGGCTACTAATTTACTATTATTGAAAAAGGTGAGAAGCTAGCTGCTCTAGATGTTTCTTCTTTCTTTTATTCTTTTGCAGCAAGCTACTCCTGGTTTCTTGGAGCTTTTGCAGATTATTGGATCTCTTACATATTTGTTTGCTCATCTTTTCCCTTGGTTTTCAATGTTGCTCCCCACTTGTTTGTAAAAATGCCTCTTAGCCCAAATTTATACTTACCAGCTGCTTTATTATGAAACTTGTGCAGCCTGGACTTGATTAGCTAGCTGTGTTGCTTCCTCCCTATCAACAAAAAGCCAAAGGGGTTTTTTTTTTGTCTCTCTTCATCTATGGAGATTTCACCCTTCTGCGGAATTACTGAACTGGTAAACTTACATTTCCTTTTCATGGTTGTTTCAATTCAAAGTTGAAGTCATGCATTAATCCACTCACCAAAGATGGAAACTTTTCGAATTTTGCCAAGGGAATGGAGGATCACAGTCACTTCATTAACCAGTGGCGGCAAATGGAAAGCAGCAACAACAGCTCATTTGGAGTTCCCACACTTGAAAATGGACTGTTTAACACCACCATGCCTTCTCATCATCATGCTCTGGAGATGGGATTTCTGAAGCCAAAGCAGGAGACAGCAGAGAATATGTATCTTTCTCAGCAAAACTGGTTTGGGAATCATCATAATATTATCTCCAAGGGACGAATCAGAATGTCTCAACAGAGTCAAGATCATGTCATAGCAGAAAGGAAGCGGAGGGAGAAGCTCAGTCAGAAATTCATTGCTTTATCTGCCATCGTACCTGGTCTTAAAAAGGTAATTATAATGTAATTAATATGGAACACTTTGTTTGATTGCTAAATAATATGGGGAATTGTTCAATTTGTTCCAGATGGATAAGGCTTCTGTTCTTGGGGATGCAATAAAGTACTTGAAACAACTACAGGAGAGAGTTAAAACACTTGAGGAGCAAACAAGGAACAAGTCCATGGAATCAGCTAAGGTGGTTGTGAAGAAATCCCAAGTCTTTGATGAATGTGGTTCCAGCGAGCAGCTACCAGAGATTGAAGCAAGATTCAGTGACAGACACGTTCTCATAAGGGTCCACTGTGAGAAAAAGAAAGGACTCTTGGAGAAGACGGTAGCTGAAATTGAGAAACTCCATCTGACTGTCATTAACACTAGCGTTCTGACATTTGGAAGCTCTGCTCTGGATCTCACAATCATTACTCAGGTTATAACTAGATATTGCTTTCTTCAACCTAGCTCCCCAAACTAGTATGGTTGCTGAAAATGGAGATTAATTAGTTGTTTTATGTTGCAGATGGATGTGGAATTCAACATGACAGTGAAAGAGGTTGTGCAAAAGCTACACCCAGCTTTTAGTTTGTTCAACTGAAAGAAGGACCGACCAAGGCAGAGAATTGGTGCTTCATATTTGAAGCTGCAGTATTCCGCTAATTTTCATGAAGAAACTCTTCATACTTGAATAAGTTTTTTTGTGTTTCTTTTTTCATTTTTGGCTATGGGGTACATTTTCCAGGCAGGGGCTTTTTATTTCTGTGATAAGAAATTATCACTGTTCTATTTTGCATGGAGCACAACTAGTTGTCCTTGTTGTGGCCATGTTCTATCGACCCTGAACCTGATGTTAGGAAAGCCACCTCGCAGCTTCCTTTCTGCTATCTTACTTTTTCTCTTGTGTTTAATAAACATCTATGGTGCTGGTGTTATAGCAAGTTGTTCTGGTATTGACATTAGTGGAAGTGTTCCTTTCCATGTGATGTAGCATAACTCAAAATATAATGGTAACAGGTGACGGAGATACAAAGATGGAAAGCCTGGAACCATACATTTTTTGTGGTATAATTAGTCCAACTTAAATAAGCTAAGTGTATGATTTTCAACTGGACTGGTGCTTTTTTTTCAAATGAGCACATAAGATATTAACCCATATCCCTCAAACAGTAGTTGACTCTTTGGTTCTGGTCCCAGTCTTAGCATCCTAACTAATGAAATTTTGGGTCACTTGAAATGATTTTCGAATACTCTAATTTCTTATATATTGAATTGATGACTGGTTGATACATTTTGGCCCTTTGTGCTAGGAAAATGAGAGTTTCACTACCCTTACCATTTACGCGAATAAATAAAGTAGCTAACACATGTGTTCAATAGGGTTTCGTGGTGTAGTTGGTTATCACGTCAGTCTAACACACTGAAGGTCTCCGGTTCGAACCCGGGCGAAGCCAAATGCTTTCTTTTTTAAAAAACACCTTAACAGTGAAACGACGTCGACTAAAGTTCATTCTTTCACTCGGATAGACCAAGACAAACAACGACGTTTTACACACGGAATTGTTTGGACCCAGGCTAAGTGGCAAATCAGCTCCTCCTGCCACGTCATTCTCTCTTCTCCCATTGGTTCTCGTATGCCACGTCAAGCTTCTCTTGTCTAGCTCCACCAATCCAGAAACTTCCCTCATTCATTTGCCACGCATTTGACACCGACCCTCACCACCGTTCGTGGGGAGAGAAATATATTACATTTTGAAACCAGAAATTCGAAAACGAAGAAACAGAAAATCGTCACCGAAATATTTCTTCTCTTACAGACGACGACGACGGCCCCTCTCCTCCTTTGATCCCTTCCGAAAGCTGCTTCTCTCTACTGGCACGCGGCCTATGGCTACGAAGCTCTTGCCTGTTCTCGTTCTCTTCACCATTCTTTCTCTGTCATCTGCCGCTTCCTCCTCTCCCGAATTCCATCATCCTTCCTATCCCAAAGCCATCACCGTACGCTTCTTCCCTTTTCGCTTTATCTTATCTGAATGGCTGCCAAAAATATGTATCGAATTTAGGTGATTATTTACGATTCCTTGCACGGAATTAATGTTTTTATAGGACTTGAAGGATGCGGTGGTGAAGGGGCTAGGGTTACATGCAGATGACTTCAAGATATCGGGATTTAATTTCAGAGACGCGCTGGTCGGGCATTCCGTAGAGTATGAATTCGACGTTGAGATCGATAAGCAGGTTGTTCCATTCAAGCTGTTGGAAGATGTGAATCGGTGGGATTACGTCGATCTGCCTCTCTTTAGGATGGAGGACGAGGTTCCGTCGCCGTCAGGCCTTGACAGGAATGCCTTGGTCGACACAAAGAGTGGCAATTCGTTGCCCGTTCTGGCTCCCTTCCAGCTTGCTGGACCTATGGAGATATGGATTCAGGATGCCAAACACATCCGCCTCTCTTTACCGGTAAGGTTTCTGAATTTAGGAAAGTTAACCTAGAACGCAAAATCATTTGTTTTCAGATGCTGTGCATCATCCGTAGTTCTTAGGTTGATTGAGAATTTCCAGTGATGACTATGTTTAGGTATTGAAACTTTAGGCTTGTCTTGCCTATAATCTAACGGCTGGTTGATTGTAATGTCTTATCGGTTACCTCTGTGTTTATTGTAGCATGATGTGGATGCTGGAGTGTTGAAGAAAGTAATGTTAGCAGATGGAGCTGTTGTAACAGTCAAAGGTGCAAGATCTGTTAGCTTACGCCATCCGATCGATCTTCCTTTACCTCTCAACAGGACTCAGAGCGGTTTTGCTGCTGGTCTTCTTGCTCTGGCAGAGCAGCTCCGCCACACATCCCGAGCTGAGGGTGCTCCCCTTTTGTCTCTGCGCATTGTTGGACCTACCTCCCTTGAATCCCCAACCTCTACTGCACAATCCTTTAGTAACAAGCTGAAGCTCAAGCGGCTTGCTCCGGGCTTCGTGGAGTTGTCCTCTCCAATGATCTCCCCAGTTGACCTTGAAGAAGCTACAACCGTCTTGACTCCCAAACACTTCAGCACAATGTGGCCACTTGCTTCCTTGAATGGATCCAACCCAAATCTTGTTGGCTTTGAGAGACTTCTGGCCTCTGTTCTGGGTCCTAAGGCAAACAAGAAGGGTTCCTTCAAGCTATTGAAGGCAGACGTATCTGCTCAGACATTCGTGAAACTCGGGTTTGGTGTGGAGAAGAAACTGAAAGAGGGAGATGGGATTGTTTTGGAAGGGTTTTCAGATTGGAGGACAAAGCCAGAGTTGGTGAGGATGCATTTCGAGGTGTTGGCTAAGGTGGACGGGAAGAAGGTTATACCAGAGAGAGTTGTGCAGGTTAACCCGGTGATGATTGAAGATACCGTAGCACAGAGTGTACTAACAGGAAACGTAACAATGTCCACCGTTCCAACTGTTTACACTCCTTCCAACCCCTTCACTCTGTGAGCGGTGTATCAATGTAAAGGATTTAACTTCTTTTTTTTCTCTCCTTTTTCTTCCCACGTTTCTTATCTTGCTTTCCCAAATCCATATGTAAAAATGCTTATACTGGTGCAGAAGCAGTTGCAGAGAAGACAGACTCTGCTGCTCATAATCCAGTTTCAAAGAGGTTACTTTTTATTTTCTTACAAAGTATGAAAGCGGAGGAACATCTTCGCATAAGTGAAAGTAGAAACAATATGGAGTTCTTTCATTATATATATATTTCTCATTTTCATTTTCTGATGAAGGAAACTCCCTTTTGGATGCTTTCTGCCAGCTCTTTCTTTGCCTTCTCCAGTCCAATCCTGTCAGCAAAGTCAAATTCTCAGCTTTAATAATAATCAACTACTGCAAGGAAGTAAAGTGGTTGCTGTATTTTTCAGTTTCAATTACCTCTCGTACTCATTCAGGAGGCCGAGCTCATAAACTTCCTCGATTCCGGTGCGACCCAGTCGAACCTTGGTCGCAAAGAATGGCAGTTCTGTCACCTGTTTAACATTGCAAGATGGGAACTGAAGCTCAACATGGAAAGCTTCACAGGAGAGTTAGTTGTAATAACTAATAAGTGGACACAAACTGAGAACCTGGGAGTCTACAAATGAGCATTCGATAACTCCTGCATCGCCTCTTAATCCTCGGAGGCAGGCGTCTGCAAACTTAGCAGCAGCATACGCCTGCGTACACACAGATTTACCCCAACTAGCTTATTAGTCATCAGCAAATAAGAATGTCAAGAAAGGGAAGTTGGGGTGCTGAGGAAATTCCATTTCCTAACCATGGACAGTGTTGCAGATCCAGCCCCAGCCTTCGCCTGAAAGTTATGATGTACACAAAAGGATCAATTTGTATCTATCTCATCACTGTAAGAGAACTTTTTCCAATCAGGTAGAGATGATGGTTGCATTTACCTGAACGACCTCGGTGCCACCATCTTGGATTCGCTTGGTGAGGTATTCAGTTTCTTCTTGGGTGAAGTTCGCTGGAGGCTTCACCTGCAGAACCAAACATAAAAATTCTGATATCAGTTTTCTGAATGCTCAGAAGAAGAAAAACAACCCTATGGTCTGCTGAAGGGTAAAAACAAGACCTGTGATAGAAGTGGCAAGATGGTAACTCCAGCATGGCCTCCAACAACTGGAACATCAACAATCTTGGGATCCACCCCTAGAACCTCTCCCTGCAAGTAAATTTCGTCACTTAAGATGAAATGACTATATTATCCCTTGTCAACAAGCAATGTGTAACACTTTAGGCAAATCACATCGACAAAGCATGAGTGAAATCTATTAACTACAAGGAACAATTCGACTTTAACTAAAAAATGCGTTTCGGGGTGAGATGAATGAGTTCATGTTAGAATTCTACAGTCAAACGGACTCAAGCTAGAGCAGTGCAAATGTGAGGGGTGTAATCGAATTTACCACAAAAGTGTTGGCTCGAGCAACATCAAGGGTGGTGACACCGAGAAGGCGCTTAGGGTTGTAAGTGCCAGCTTTCTTGAAGACCTCAGCTGCAATGGCGACGGTGGAGTTAACAGGGTTGCTGATGAGATTCACCACAGCATCAGGGCAGCACTTAGCTATTCCTTCACAGAGCGTCTTCACGATTCCTGCATTGATCTTGAACAGATCATCCCTTGTCATTCCAGGCTTCCTGGGTACACCAGCTGGGATTATCACCAGATCCATTCCCGTCAGAGCTGCTTCTAGCTGCGGTTGGCCCATGAACCCTCTTACGACAGCAGTGGTGTCCATGTGGCTGACATCGGCGGTGACACCAGGGGTGTTGACGACGTCGTATAGATGAAGAACAGAGACCAAAGGGTTCATCTTCATCAGCAGTGAGAGTGATTGTCCAATGCCTCCAGCTGCTCCCAAGATTGCAACTTTGAAACCAGGCGCCCCACCTTTTGCCCTGCAAGCTTCCCTCCTTAACCCTCCATCTTCCCCTTGACCATTTTCCTTAAACCAAAGTTCGTTTCCACTCCATTAATTGACACTTACAAGAACATGGGGGAAACAGAGAACAGAGGGAAAATAGCGTTATATTCAGACCTGGAAGCGTGGAGGGTTGAGATGAGCTGAAATTCTGGCAATACGCTGCATGGCTTCATAACTTGACGATGATGAATCCATTTGCTGCTGGGATCGAGCTTCTCAGAAAGGTAGACACAGATAACAATAATGTGGGGGAGAGCAGTTACGATTGAGTAGAAAAGAAAATCGGGGAAACAAAGAAATGGATAACTGGATTGGGTTTTAAAGGTGGAGTTGGAATGGAAACGAGAGGTTGACACTTGACACCTTCACTTGTTTTGATACTCTGGCAGTCATCCATCCTTCATCTTTGTTCGTTTCTTTTCAATTTTTGTGGAAATAATTTTTTTGAGGGATTATCCCGATTCCCCAGTTTGGCAGTTTCTTCTATTTCTTCCCTATCTTTCCAATCAATGTATTCAATATTCATACTCATAAAATTCTGAATATTTTGATTCTATTACCCAAATTCATATATTTTCTTCATGAAACCAATCGCAAAAGAGGAAATAAGAAGACCCTTCATTTCCGCTCACTACTACGAAGATGAGATGATAACACGAGCTCATGTTCAAACCGAAAAGAAAGAAGAGGGTCAAATTAAAAGCAGTTTTTATTGGGTGTTGAATGCCAATACATCAGCAGGTGCCGACGCATTAATCCGACGGCCGAAATTGGCCAAGAAGATCTAACAGTGGGATGAAACAGAACAAGAAAATCAAATGGAGAGAGAAGTAGTATTTTCCAGCTTCATCCTCTTCCTCCTCGTCATCTCTCTTTGTTTCTTTTAGACGAATCCATCCCCAACGAAGGCCAGAATGATTTCCTATCCCTCCCGTCGACCAATCCAAAACCCTAATAATTTGGATTTTGTTGCTTTGTTTTCCCTTTCTCGATCAACCTTCTTTCCCCAGTAGATGCCTCGTGGTGACTCGAAAGCTTGTAATGAATTGGACCTTTTCATCAAATTTCAACTTTTAGTGACTAAACTGTTACTTTTATAAGTTAGTCTGTTTTTTCATTTTTACTGTGTACCGGCTAGTATGGCCGCGGCCCCTTTTCTGTATTTCAGTAGACTGCCAGCGCTGTAGGAATTAATTAATGAATCACAAAGTTTTGCAGCTAATTTCTCTCAATCCTCTCTTCTCATTCCTATCCTCCCATTCTACTCTTCCGCCGGAACCCTAGCAGTCAAGGACATTGCAATTGGTATTCAGAGCCTCGTTCCGGCAATAGACATGACAGGAAATCACGGCAACCGTATCACTGCACTCGAAGAACAGTTGAACGTCATAAGGACAACTCAGTTCACCAACCACGCCAACTTGACAACCACCATGGACCGTCATGGCACAACCTTGGAGATGTTACAAACCAGCAACGCTGCCTTGGTGGCCTCTACTCAAAGACTAGAACAAATGTTCCAACGATTCTTGCAAAGACAGTAGGAGGACTCTCCTCCTAAGGTAGACAAAGAGCTCGTGGATTACTACTCCGACCAGGCCAGCTAACTGCCCACCTTCCAAAATTGGTCTTCCCTTACTTCTCAGGAGTAGACCCGACGTCATAGGTAAGGAAGTGTGCTAAACTTTTTGTAATCCATCAGATTACTCCTAACCAGCAAGTAGAGGTGGCTTCATTATTCTTGGAAGGAAGAGCTGATATATGGTATCAAGGTTGGGCAGGTGATAAACAGAACTTGTAGTGGGAAACCCTAGCTGAAGAACTATTAAAGAGATTTGGTGACTCCTCCTGTGTGAACGTGGTAGGAAGCTTCAATAAATTGAAGCAAACATGATCTGTAATGGAGTACCAAGAGTGGTTTGAGGACCTTCGATCCAGAATGTTGAAGCTAAATCCAACTTTAACATAGCCTTATTTTGTTCTAGCTTTACAAGCGGGTTGGATGAGGAGATACAACCGGTGCTGACCAATATGAAGTGGTCGGCAGCAGCAGAAACATCAAGGAAGCCTCCGGTGAGCAGACCTAACCCTAGTTTTCCAAGAGAAAACAAAGGGTTATGTTATAAATATGGTGACAAATACTTCTACGACCACTTTTGCACTAAGAAACGGTTGAATATACTGGAAGCAGAAACAGAAGAGGAGGAAGAAAATGAAGAGTTCGAAGAAATAGTGACAGAGGATGAGGAGATGGCCCAAATCGAGGTGTGCATGCAGTCTGAAGGGAACCCTAATAGAGGGTCTGCCATCAAGGTGAAAGGAAGAACTGTCAGACATCCACTATTGATCTTAGTGGATATAGTAGCAAGTCACACATTCTTAAGCCAGAAGTGTGTAGAAGAACTCCAACTGAAACTCCAGCCAGCTATTCCCATGAGGGTAAAATTGGCCAATGGAGATGCACTTTTGAGCACAAAGGAGTGTAAGGGGTTCCTATGGGTGATGTAGGGTCAAAAATTTACTTTTGATGCTAGAATTCTGACCATGAAGGAGAATGGTGTGGTGTTGGGATTCAATTGGTTGAAAATTGTAAATCTAGTGCAGATGGACTTTGAGAAATTGAACATGAATTTTGAATGGGAAGGGAAATCATTGATCTTACAAGGAATCGAGGATGCAGGACAGTGCAAATCCATCTCTGGAAAAGAACTCTACAAAAGCTTACTAAAAGGCAAACTAGCCAGCATGGCAGGGTATTTTCTAAAGTTAGGGGAACACATTGAAGATGAACCAATACCAGAGATGATGAAGGAAGTGTTAGGGAGGTATCAAGATGTTTTTAAAGAGTTTAAAGGACTACCATCAAAGAGGGAATGTGATCGTAGAATTCCCCTGGAGAGCAATGCAAAACCAATAAACCTAAAACCGTATAGGTATTCTCCTGCTCGGAAGGATGAAATTGAGAAGCTAGTGAAGGAAATAATGCAAAACCAAACATTCCAAGAGAATCATAGCCTCTTTGCCTCTCCAGTTTTGCTGGTTCAGAAGAAAGATGGAGGGTGGAGATTCTGTGTTGATTATAGGTAGCTTAACAATCTCACAACTAAGGATAAATTTTCTATACCCCTCATTACTAAGTTGGATTTGAGAGCTGATTATCACCAGATAAGGATGAAGCCTGAGGATCAACACAAAACTGCCTTTAGAACTCATCATGGTCACTTTTTGAATTCAAAGTCATGCCATTCAGATTAACCAATGCTCCAGCAACCTTCCAAGCATTGATGAACAAAATACTAGCACCAGTCCTAAGGTAGTTTGTATTGGTGTTCTTTGATGATATTCTAATCTATAGCCCTACCTTGGAGGCTCACCAAGAGCATATGGAAAGAACCTTGCAGGTACTGAGGCAGCACTGCCTCTATGCAAAGATGTCTAAATGCTCCTTTAGCCAGAAAATCATTATCTGGGGCATGTAATTAGTGGAAAAGGGGTAGCCACTGACCAGAAGAAGATATGTGCCATGCCAGATTGGCCAATTCCCACCAATCTAAGGGGACTCAGAGGCTTCTTGAGGTTGATAGGCTATTACAGAAAATTTGTCAAGGGTTATGGAGTTATTAGTAAGCCTCTTACTGATTTACTGAAGAAGGATGGATTCTGTTGGACTGGAAGGCTACTAAAGCCTTTGAAGAGTTAAAGCAATGCATGATAAAGGCTCCTGTGTTAGCATTACCAAACTTTCAGCTACCTTTTATCTTGAAAACAGATGCATCTAGGACTAGGATAGGAGTTGTGCTAGCAGGGAAGACCAATTGCTTATTTGAGCCAATCCCTCAGCATAAGGAACCAAGGGTTATCTACTTATGAAAATGAGTATCTAGATGTGTTGCTTGCAGTAGGGATATGGAGGCATTACTTGGAAGGAAGGCCTTTCACAATTCTAACTGATTATGAAAGCCTTAAGCACCTCTTGGAGCAGAAAGTGCACACAAACCTTCAGAAGAAAGGATTAGTCAAGCTGCTGGGACTAGACTTTCAGATCAAATTTAGGCAAGAAAAGTTAAACAGGGTTGCTGATGCCTTGTCAAGGAAGTATGAGGATGTTCACGGCTCCATCATCTCAGCCTCCCTGCCAGAATGGAAGCTCAGCATTGAGGACATCTATGTTCGAGATGCTGAGGCACAAGGCTTCATCACTGAATAAGCCATCATTCAAGGGGGGCCAAACCTATACCTATATACAGGAGGGTTGCTAAGGTACAAAGGGCTAACTTATGTTGGCAGTGGAGGGGTTTAAGAGATCAACTGTTGCACTTGTTCCATGCCTCACCCTTAGGAGGACATTCAGGAGGGCATGCAACTTATCAACGCATTAAAATGTATTTTTTCTGGCCTAAAATGAAGTTAATGGTGTTTGAATGGGTGTCCAGATGTCAAGTTTTCCAATAATGAAAAACAGATAATGTCCCTTATCCAGGCTTGCTACAACCTCTTCCAATTCCAAATCAAGCTTGGAAGCATATCGATGGATTTCATTGAGGGTTTGCCTAAATCTGGAAGTAAGGAGGTCATACTGGTAGTTATAGATAGATTTACTAAGTATAGACACTTCATTGCACCAAGTCACCCTTATACAGCTGTGACTATGGTGCAAACGTTTATGGAGCATATATTCAAGTTACATGGAATGCCAGCTGTTATAGTCTTAGACAGAGACACGATATTTACTAGTGCTTTTTGGAAAGAACTATTCAAACTGTAAAGAGCCAAACTATTCTATTGCTTACCATCCTCAAACTGATGGTCAAACAGAGAGGCTTAATAGATGCCTAGAAGATTATCTAAGGTGCATGGTGTTGGGATCACCAGGGAAATGGTAGTAGTGGTTGGCTATGGCTGAGTGGTGGTATAATACCAACTACCACAACTGCTCAAAGATAACACCCTTTGAAGCATTGTATGGCTACCCTCCATCCATATTTGATTTGCAGAACCCTTTGTCAACATCTATAGCTACAGTGGAGGATAAGTTACCGCACCAACACCAGCTCATTGGAAGGATGAGAGACAGCTTAGCCTAAGCTCAAAACCGACAGAAATAGCAGGCTGATAGGCATAGAACAAAAAGGAAGTTTAAGGTTGGGGAGAGGATTTATCTCAAATTGCACCCTTACAAACAGAAATCAGTAGCTCAGAGGAAAAAAACTAAGCTGGCACCAAGGTTTTATGGTTCATTTGTGATCTTGAGGAGAATTTCTGAAGTGGCTTATGAACTACAGCTGCCTGTAACTAATGTAGTACATCCAGTCTTCCATGTGTCATTGTTAAAGAAGGCTGTAGGTGATCACTCTCTGGTAAGCTCCCAATTATCAGATTTGGATGGACAAGGTATGATGAAGCAGCTAACAATTGCAACATTGGCCAGGAGGTTCATCAGCAAGGGGAACCAAGCAGTGACACAAGTCTTAGTGCACTGGCACATCAGAGTGAAGCTGACGCCAACTGGGAGGATTGGAAACCTTTCAAGGCTCAATTTCCTGAGTTCAAGGATGCCTGAAACGGCTTGAGGTGAGCCGTGTTTCACAAGGAGGGATTGTAATGAATTGGACCTTTCATCAAATTTCAGTTTTTTTAGTGACTAAACCATTACTTTTATAAGTTAGTCCGTTTTGTCGTTTATACTGTGTAACGGCTAGTACGGCCGCCATCCCTTTTCTACATTTCAGCAGACTACCAACGCTGCAGGAATCAATTAATAAATCACAAAGCTTTACAGCTAATTTCTATCTCCCTCTTTCTCTCAATCCTCTCTTCTCATCACTATCCTCTCATTCTACTCTTGCATCGGAACCCTAGCAGTTAGGGAGATTACAAAGCTTTTCTCGGACCTGGTTTTCGATTTCACCCTTACCGACCGATGAGGAACAGCTTCGCTAAAATCTCCATCCTCAGACGAGATTTTCATTCAAAAGTTTAAGCTGTATTAAGATGATTGAAGATTGGTAGAAATGGAGGAAAACCAGAGAAGAAATGCAGAGAAGAAATGAAGAAGATAAGATGTTGGGGCGCTAGCGGAAATGTAGCGGAATTTAGGATCGAAAAGATAGTATTTTGATAACTCACTCAATTGATCACTCAATTTGTAAATATTACAATTTGGTCACTTAGACCTTTACTCTCACCACTCACAAATGCCTCTCTACTTCTTCTTTCTTATTTCTTCAACTCACACATGCCTAAAGTGAGGCTTCATATTTATAGGCTAATACAACCTCCTTAGGAAGATACTAGCACACTTGGTAGGTTTAGTGTGTGGCTAGAATTAGTTTAGTTATTAAAACATATTAATTAGTTTAGTTGAGTAGTTGAGATATTTTTAGGGATATTTCTAGAGTATGAAATCTCTAGATTGTTAAAGGTAATTCCATATTGCAAATTACCTTTATTCAACACCCCCTCTTAATTTGCAATTTGGAGTAGGTGTTTGAACTTCTCGAGTTTGTCCTTCGTAACTGCCTTCGTCATGATATCTGCCGGCTGATCATCCGTGTTGATGAATTCCATTGTGATTTCTCCGTTGTTGACTAGATCTCGTATGAAATGATGTCGTAACTCGATATGCTTCGACCTTGCGTGAAATACCGGATTCTTCGTCATGGCTATGGCTGACATGTTGTCACAGTGAATAATGGTTGGATCATTATCACCTTGTTGTAAGTCTTCAATTAATCTTTTTAGCCATACTGCCTCGCATGCTGCATTTGTTGCTGCAATGTATTCTGCTTCCGCTGATGATAATGCCACAGTCTTCTGCTTCTTTGAGCTCCAGGAAATTGGTTTTGTACCTAGGCAAAATATATAGCCGGATGTACTCTTTCGGTCATCTAGTGATCCTGCCCAGCCACTGTCGGTGTATCCGATTAGCTTGCTTCCTTCTTCCTTTTTGTACCTTAGGCCCAATTGTTTAGTGCCTTGGAGGTATCGTAGGATTCTCTTTTTCGCTGCAAAATGAAGTTTGCTAGGCTCACTCATAAATCTTGAAATGAGACTTACCGAGTGACATATATCCGGTCTTGTGTGTGTCGGATATATGAGCGATCCGACTAGGCTTCGTATATTTTCCCATCAACTTTTTCTGCTCCATCTTCTTGTTGCAACTTCTCGTTCAACGCCATTGGTGTTGCTATGGGCTTGCACGATGCCATGTGAAATCTCTTTAACATGTCTTCAGTATACTTCTCTTGAGAGATGAATATTTCTCCAGGTTTCTGTTTTACTTGAATTCCCAGGAAATACTTCATGAGTCCTAAGTCTGTCATCTCGAACTCTGACATCATTGCCCTTTTGAATTCTTCAATCATTTGTGGACTTGTGCCTGTATAGATTAAGTCATCAACATATAAGCACAAAATAAGAAAGTTTTTATTTTCTCCCTTTTTGATGTAGAGAGATGCTTCACTTGGACTTCTTTGAAATCCGTTGTCTTGAAAGTATCGATCAATTCTGCTGTTCCACGCTCGTGGTGCTTGTTTGAGTCCGTAGAGGGCCTTTTTGAGTCGATAGACTTTGTCTTCTTCTCCTTTCTTCTCATATCCTCGTGGTTGTTCCACATAGACTTCTTCTTCTAGTGTTCCATTGAGGAATGCTGACTTGACGTCTAGCTGGAATATTGGTAACTCCATTTGAGCTGCTAGTGCTATGACTGTTCTTATTGTCTCCATTCGCGCTACTGGTGCGTAGGTTTCGTGAAAATCGATGCCAGGCTGTTGTGAATAGCCTTTTGCCACCAATCTTGCTTTGTGCTTTTGGATGGAACCGTCTTCGTTAAATTTGGTCTTGTATATCCATTTTAGACCTATGACCGGTTTGTATTTTGGTTTGACAATGAGCTCCCAAGTCTTGTTCTTCTCGATCATTGAGATCTCCGTGTCCATTGCTTCTGTCCAGACTTTGTCTTTTGTTGCTTCTTCAAATGTTTGGGGTTCACAAGAAAAATATGCTACGTGACTTGATTCATAAATTTCTCTTAAGGATCTGACCTTTAATGGAGGTGAGTCTGAATCTGTCACGACGTCTCTGAAGTTGTCTCTTGTTGGACTCGTTGTTGGACTTCTTCCTTGGCTTGGATTTTGATCCGCCTCATTTGGTGTTGTTGGTGTAGTTGTTGGATTCTCCAGGATCTCATTTGTTGATGGAGGTTGAGTATCCTGAGTTTCCCAACTCCACTCGGCCATTTCGTCGAAGAGAACGTCTCGTGAAATCACCACCTCGTTCTTCAATGGATTGTAGAGCCTATAACCTTTGGATTCGTCACTATATCCGATGAAGATGAGCTTCTCTCCTTTCTGGTCAAACTTGTCTCGATTTGGGGTAGAGATGTGTGCATATGCTATGCATCCAAATACTTTGAGGTGATCCACTTGCGGCCTTTTGTGGTGCCATGCTTGAAAAGGTGTTTTGTTCTTCACTGCTTTGGTTGGCAATCTGTTGAGAATATAGATTGTTGTATTGACCGCTTCTGCCCATAGTTGGTTGGGAATTTTCTTAGCAGTCATCATGCTTCTTGACATTTCCACAATTGTACGGTTCTTTCGTTCTGCTACGCCATTTTGCTGTGGTGTGTATCGCACTGTCAACTGTCTTTTGATTCCGTTGGTGCGACAGTACTCCATAAAAGGTTTATAGATGAACTCTCCACCACGATCTGTTCGGAGTGTCTTGATTTGATTCCCGCTTTCCTTCTCAGCTGTTGCTTTGAATTGAAGGAACTTGGAGAAAGCTTCTGACTTTTGCTCAAGAAAGAATACCCACATCATTCTAGTATGATCATCCACAAATAGTAGAAAGTATCTCTTACCACCTATGGATTTTGTTCTAGTTGGTCCGCATATATCAGCGTGTACCAACTCTAGTGGTGCTTTTGCTCTCCAAGTAGTTTTTGGAAATGGCAGGCGATGCATTTTGCCATATATACATCCTTCACAGACCTTATCTTCTCTGTTGATTTGAGAAAGACCGACCACCATATTTTTCTGCTTCAGCAATTTAAGCCCTTTGTAGTTTAGGTGTCCATATCGAAGATGCCATAGGAAAGATTCATCCATACTTTGGCTCTTCATTGCTAATTCTTCATTCCTCGACATTTTGAGAGGAAACATCCTGTTGGAAGTCATCGGAATTTTCGCCACCTTCGAGTTGTTGGATTTGTTGATAATCTCACATTCTCCGTTATCAAACAATAACTTGTAATTTTTAAGCATTAGTTGTCCAACACTCAGAAGATTTTGAGCCAATTCAGGAACGTACAAAACTTCTTGGATTAGAGTTTTGTTACCTCCCTTTCCTTGTATGATGATTGTACCCTTTCCTTCAACTTCCAGCTTTTTACCGTCTCCAATCTTCACGTGGGACTTATATGTATCATCTATCTCGGTGAAGGACTCCCGATCTCCAGTCATGTGATTACTGCAACCGCTGTCCACCACCCATGGAAGTTGAGATTTATGCTCTGCTTTGAAGCAAGTGTATGCGACTAGTTTTTCTTCGTCCTTTTGTGCGAAGCTTGATTCGCCTTCTTCTTTCTTGTTTTGGAACCAACAATCTCTTTGAGAGTGATTTTGAATTTTGCACTTGGTGCACCTGAACCTGCATTCTTTGGTAGCATGATTAGATTTTTTGCAAATTTTGCATCCGTCGTTGGAGTTATTTGGTTTCTCCTGATTCTGGCTCCAGTTGCTGCTTTTCTTGAAATTCGGTTTTCCTTCTTTCTTTTGGAAGTTGCCCCCTCTGCGGTTCTGCTCTCCTTTGATGTCGACCTTAGATTAAAAAGCTTGTTCGAGTTGTTGGTTAGTAAACCGACTCAATCTCTGCTCGTGAGCTACAAGTGATCCCATAAGCTCCGTCATGGGTAATTTTCCAAGATCTTTGGTTTCTTCTATGACAGCGACGACGTGCTCAAACTTCGGCGTTAGGCCGGAGGATCCTCTCCACGATCTTCTTCTCGTCGATAGTCTCTCCGGTGACTTTGATCTCGGTTCACTATCTCGCAACACGAGAATGAAAGTCTTTGATGCTTTCGCCTTCTTTCATCGCTAGGTTGTCAAATTGACGCCATAGATTTTGGCGTTTTATGGAGATTGCCTTCTCGGAACCTTGAAATTCGTTCTTCAGGACTTCCCAAGCTTCATTGGCTGATTTGATGCCAAAAATTCTTGGAAATATTGTTTTGCTTACAGCTTGCTGAATTATCCTCAATGCGCTGGCGTTCCTCTTGACATTCTCCTTATGTTCCTTCATCTTCGTCGCGCTTGTTTTGAGATCGTCATCTTTTGCCGATTCCGCCTTTTTCCGGTTGATGTGGAATCGTTATCTTGTGGTGATTGTTCGATGCCTTCTTGAACAATATCCCACAAGTCTTGCGAAATGAAGATAGTCTCCATTTGTGCTTTCCAGTATTCGTACAATTCTCCATCAAAAATTGGGATTTGATTTGGAGAGTTGGCGAACATGGAACTTGACGATGGTGCTGCCATTGGGTTTTGAGGGGATTTTTTTTGGTAGAGTTTTTTAGAGGGTTTTGTGAGGGTAGGTTATAATATGGTTATCAAAGTACTAAAGTGTAACTTTTCTGATGTGGAAGATCAGTTATTAAAACCGCAACCACAGAGCATACTCAGCGTAACTTTAGCTCTGATACCAAATTTGTTGGGGCGCTAGCGGAAATGTAGCGGAATTTAGGATCGAAAAGATAGTATTTTGATAACTCACTCAATTGATCACTCAATTTGTAAATATTACAATTTGGTCACTTAGACCTTTACTCTCACCACTCACAAATGCCTCTCTACTTCTTCTTTCTTATTTCTTCAACTCACACATGCCTAAAGTGAGGCTTCATATTTATAGGCTAATACAACCTCCTTAGGAAGATACTAGCACACTTGGTAGGTTTAGTGTGTGGCTAGAATTAGTTTAGTTATTAAAACATATTAATTAGTTTAGTTGAGTAGTTGAGATATTTTTAGGGATATTTCTAGAGTAGGAAATCTCTAGATTGTTAAAGGTAATTCCATATTGCAAATTACCTTTATTCAACATAAGAATGGTCTGAAAGCCTGAGTTTGATTCATATCGTTGGTTGGGTTTTATACTAAAACCCAACGGTAACTGTAACAGTAAAAACGGAGTAACAAACGCGGGTAAAACACGTGTCCCCGTTTGACTCAACAACAACTCAACTTAACGGAAAGGAAACGGAAATTACACAGAAAGCTAAAACTCGTCGTTTCATTAAAATCTTCTCTTCACTTCTTTACGTTGACTCACAGTCTTCCCTTAACGCCGTGTGTTCTTGGCTGCATTTCATACCCTCCCACAAGTTGGAGAGTAAATGTCATACACTCCCAACTTGCTCAGCAGCAGTTGAAGACGAGTTCTGTGCAGCGCTTTTGTGAAAACATCCGCTGGTTGATCAGTTGTCCCAATGTGCTTCAAAGCCACCATTCCTGACTTGATCCTTTCTCTCGTCATATGACAGTCTATCTCAATATGCTTAGTACGCTCATGAAACACTGGATTCTCTGCGATATAGATAGCTGACTTGTTGTCACAGTACACATTCATAGGCATAGGAATCTCCACACCTAGCTCCTTAATCAGCTCAGACAACCATTGCATTTCACACACTAAATGTGCTAAGGATCTGTACTCAGCTTCAGAAGATGATCTGGATACAGTTCCTTGTTTCTTTGATCTCCAGGTGACAAGTGAACTACCAAGATATGTACAATAACCAGAGATCGATCTTCTAGTATCTAGGCAAGCAGCCCAATCTGAATCACAATAACCAGTCAATATCAGTTCATTACATGACTTGTACATCAATCCTTGAGCTGGTGATGACTTCAAGTACCTCAAAACGCGATAAGCTGCCTCCAAATGAACACTGTAAGGTTCATTCTGAAATTGACTAAGCTGTTGAACAACAAAGGTTATGTCTGGTCGAGTGATGGTTAGATAATGCAACCTTCCAATCAATGTTCTATACATGGAAGGATCATCAAGAGGACTACCTTGCTTTGCACTCAAACGCAAGTTGACCTCCATGGGACTCTTACAACCTTTAGCCTCCAAAAACCCAGTGTCTGTAAGCAATTCAACACAGTACTTTCTTTGATTCATTACGATACCAACCTTGGAACGTGCAATTTCAAGTCCAAGAAAATATCTAAGTTCCCCTAGATCCTTGATCTTAAACTGTTTATGTAGATAGTCCTTGACCCCCTTAATTTCTGACAAATCCTTTCCAGCAAGAATTATGTCATCCACGTATACTAGAAGCATAACAAGTGAGCGATCATTTCCTTTGACAAATAGTGAGTAATCAGAACTGGTTTGTTTAAAACCAAATTCCAAGAGAGCTCCAGTCAGCTTGGCAAACCATTGCCTGCTCGCTTGCTTCAGTCCATAGAGAGATTTTCTAAGTTTCAGACACGTACCTGGTGGAGCATTTAAACCAGCTGGTATTCGTAAATATACTTCTTCATTGAGATCTCCATGTAAGAATGCGTTAGATACATCCATTTGTTCTAGAAATAGATCTTGAGCTGCTGCTATTGCTAGCAAAACCTTCACTGTATTAATTTTAGCCACTGGTGAAAATGTATCAACAAAGTCTACACCTTGTATCTGATCGAAACCCTGTGCAACTAACCTTGCCTTATGTCTTTCAACACTTCCATCTGGTTTTAACTTTAGTTTGAAAACCCATTTTGTTCCCAATTTGTGAAAAGCTTCTGAATCAGGAACCACATCCCAGGTGTGATTCTCATTAAGTGCCCCAAGTTCATTCTGAACAGCTACATTCCAATGTGGATCCTTTATAGCTTCCTTATAACTCTTTGGTTCCTGCTGAACTATCACATTCAAGGCAAAGCTACGAAAATTGTCAGAAAGACCATCATATGAAATGACAGTAGCAAGGGAGTGTTTAGCAACACTAGCATTCAAATGGTAGTCCTGTAGATGCACAGGAGGACGACGTGTTCTAGTGGACATCCTGACATCCAGCAGATCAGGCTGCTCTCCCTCCCCTGCTGGATGAAACTCAGGATCTGGAATGTCCAATTCTTCCTCACTATCAGAAAGAGGACCCTGCAACTGACATGAACGATTAGTGACATGTGAAACTGCATCTGGAGCTACTGATGCTGAAGAAAGAGATGTACTAGGACGTGTTTTGGATATGGGAGAGTGTGCAGGAGAAGAAATAGGCACCTCGACAGGAACAGGAGAGGGAACTAGAATTTCTGATTCAAGAGGAGCAGTAGTGGACAGATCATGAGACTTGAAGGGAAATATGTTTTCATAAAATACGACATCCCTAGAGATATAAATGTTGTTGGTAGACAGATCAAGCAACTTATATCCCTTAATATGAGAGGGAATGCCTAAGAGTACACTTTGTTTGGCACGAGGCTGGAATTTTCCACGATTATGAGACAAGGTAGCAAAGATATGCTAAGCAACCAAAGACCTTAATGTGACTGAATGTGGGAGGATGGTTGTAAAGAATCTCAAAAGGAGTTTTGTTTTGAATGACAGAAGAGGGTGTTCGATTAATTAGATACACAGAGTGAAGGACAAAATCACTCCAGTAAATCAAAGGAAGTCCAGACTGAAACTGTAGAGCTCTTGCTACATTCAAGATATGCTGGTGTTTGCGTTCTACTTTAGCATTCTGTTGAGGCGTTTGGACACAAGACATTTGGTGTATTATACCATGCTCAGAATAGAAGTCAGGCATATGAAATTCTTTACCCTGATCGCTTCTTATCATTTTGATCTTAGCTTTAAACTGGGTATGAACCATGTGACAGAATGATTGAAGTAAGGCTCGTGTTTCTGATTTGTATTTCATTAAGTAAATCCAAACTCCTCGAGAGTAGTCATCAACTATGGTGAGGAAATATAAGAAGCCATCATGGGATTCTGTTGACAACGGGCCCCAAATATCGACATGAATGAGATCAAAAGTAGCATTGACAGTAGTCTGACTGCTATGGAAAGGAAGGCGTTTATGTTTAGAAAGATGACAAACAGAACAATGAGACAAGGATTCAGAGGAAACATTATGATCATGACTATGTAGAATCTTCAACTTCTCAGCACTGGGATGTCCCATTCTCCAATGCCAGAGACTGATTTCTTCAGGTTTGTAATTGTGGCTAACAGCTACCTGAGGACTGGAAGGAATATTTTGAGAAGGGTATGATGAAATGTGTTTGTGAGTGGATTGAAGGTGATAAAGTCCTCTAGTCTGAATGGCTAAACCAATCGTCTTGCCTGTTCTGAGATCTTGAAGCTGACAATGGTTGGATTGAAAGGTTAGAGAAACAGGAAGATGAGAGGTTAATTTACTGACTGAGACCAGGTTAAAATGGAAAGTGGGAACACAGAGAACATTATGTATGACCAAACCATGAGGCGGCTTAACACTACCAACATGACTGACAGACATGGGAGAGGAGTCAGGAAGGTAAACATTGACCCCTATGACAGATTTGTATGAAGTAAAGTGTTTAAGGGAGCACGTTATGTGATCAGAAGCTCCAGTATCCAGTATCCACAAATCAACTAAATCAGGACATGAACCAGCTGAGAGAGTAAACTTACCTGAGTCGTTTGAAGGAATTGAAATTCCTGATCCTGAATTTGTCACTTTGGTTTATTGGATCGCTTGCAGCAGTTGTTTTAGCTGTGCCAACTCAGCATTGGTTAGTGAAAGAGCAGCTGCCACTGTGGGGTTTTGTTGCTGTTCCACTGCTCCAGTAAAGTGATTCGAAGGTGCACCACCACTGTTGACATTCTGAGTATTTTGTTCCTGTTGCTTCTTCCATTTCAACCTTCTACATTCATCCAAAATGTGCCCTTCTTTCTTACAGTATCTACAGAATTTCTTTCCAGCTTGGTTGTAATCCCTAGGATTTCCAGAACCAGCAGCCATAATCATTCTTGTGTCAACTTCAGAAGGCACTGCAAATGCCACGTTCTGAGAGATATTTTCCTTTCTGATCATTGTACCACCTTTCACCTTCTCTTCATGCTGCAGGGCATGATCATAAGCTGAGCTAACTGTAGGCAGTGGAGTCATCATAAGGAGCTGAGTCCTAACCACATCAAATTCCTCATTTAGTCCTCTGAGAAATCGAATCAAGTAATCAGTGTCTTGCTTCTCTTGAAATGCTACTACTGCTGCACAAGGTATTACACTAGCTGGTGCACAATTGCAGGGAACTATGGGCGAGAACTGGCTATATTCTTCCCAGAGCCCCTTTATTACTGTGTAATATTGAGTCACAGACATCTGTCCTTGCTTACATCCATGTATTTCATCTTGTAGGTTAGCCATTTTCAAAGCGTTTGCTTGTCCAAATCTACGTTTAAGCTCTTGCCATAAGATCTGTGCATTCTCATGATTTAGAACACTTCTGCGTATCTCTGGATGCAATGAGTTTGCAATCCAGCACAGCACCATAGTGTTACACGCATCCCAGAGTGAGTATCTATCACTAGTAGGAGCAGGAGGTATGATAGATCCATCAATGAAACCCACCTTGTGCTTAGTTTTCAGAGCAAACCTCACGGATCTACTCCACATTTGATAGTTCGATCCGTCTAACACTGTATTAACAATAGACTGAGATAGATTTTCATTCGGATTAAGGTAATAAGGATTACCAAAGGTTAGATTAGCAGTAGCCATATGTGAAGCTTCTCTGGCGCGATGAACACTCCCAACAGATCCAAAAGTGAATCCAGAGGTGTGTTGATGGTTAGTTTGTTCATCATCATCTTCATCATCATCATGACTTCGAGTCATTGTGTAGTTCTAGATCGATTAAACCCGCTCTGATACCATATTAAGATGATTGAAGATTGGTAGAAATGGAGGAAAACCAGAGAAGAAATGCAGAGAAGAAATGAAGAAGATAAGAATGGTCTGAAAGCCTGAGTTTGATTCATATCGTTGGTTGGGTTTTATACTAAAACCCAACGGTAATCGTAACAAAAAACGGAGTAACAAACGCGGGTAAAACACGTGTCCCCGTTTGACTCAACAACAACTCAACTTAACGGAAAGGAAACGGAAATTACACAGAAAGCTAAAACTCGTCGTTTCATTAAAATCTTCTCTTCACTTCTTCACGTTGACTCACAGTCTTCCCTTAACGCCGTGTGTTCTTGGCTGCATTTCATAAGCTGCCTCAGCAACTTTTGGAATTCGGCTTCATAACAGAAATAACAGTGCCAAATTTCTAAAAGGTTAAAAATAATAAGTGCCGAGGAGATTATTGACCAATCTCTTTTACGCCTCAAAAGTTTTCATCGGAGATGGTTCATCTAAAAAAGACAGATGAGGGGAGGAAGACGATGAAGCTGGAAATATTTAATTCTTTCTACACTTGATTTTCTTGCTTTGTTTCATCCCACTGTCAGATCGTTTTAGCCAATTTTCAATCGTTGGATTCATTCGTCAGCACCTGCTGATGAATTGACATTAACACCCAAGAAACAATGAAATTAAAAGAGTTTAGTAAAACATCTAACAACTCCGCAAAGACATTTTTTTATATAAATACAAAGATACACGAGGGCGGTTTAGTTCCAGAATTCTAGGATTTTTGTGACTGGAGGGGTATTTTGGGAACAAAAGTTAAAAATTATTTAATTGTTTTTATTTTGACCTTAGAATTACAAATCTCCTCTCCCGACTCCGAGCTCAACATCGGCCATCGATAAAAGGTCGTCCAAATATCTTCTCGTCATCTGCCTTCGCACCCACTAATATCACGATCTCTCAACTGTCATTGGCGTATTCGTTACCTTTGCCTATTCCACTATAATGTTTTGTGGATCTATGAAATCGCCAATTTGGCCGATCCGTTGAAGCATCGTTATCTAAACCAGAGAGAGGGGTTTGAGAGCCGCGAATCCAGCTGGAGGACTGTTCTTCGTTCCACTATGTTTTGCTTCAAATTTCTGATAATTAATTGAGGGAGTAAAAGAAGAAGGATGAATCACCTCCATTAGTAGGCATAGAACAAAGCTACGAAGAAGATGACTTGGTAAATATCCATTCTTGTCTCCAAATTTTACATGATTACATAATTATGCCTGAAACTTTCATGATTAATTAGCATAATCTTTAACTTCTACCCAATTATAAAATAATTAATCATATTTTAGATCTAACCGCTGAAAAACATCCTAAACATCCTAAAATTATTGAAATCCTAAATTTCAGAGCTCTCCCCACACCTTCAAGTCAATCTAAAAGGAGCCACGACTAGAATAATGTATCATTGAAATTATTGAACTAGAAATAAAATGCCCCTGTTCTGCGCTTACTAGGTTGACAATTAATTGAGCTCTGAATGAAAGAAAACACTTAGGCTTAAGAAAAACCAACGGAGATCTTGTTAGTTGTTAATCATGGAAATTAAAATAGTTACATAATAACATCCACTATATCAGGTTCACCATTTCTAACGATCGAAAAGTTTTTTAGTGAATTTTTCAGCACCAATCCAATTTTTGGTCATAGTCATTGACTCTACGCTCAGAAAATAATTATTTTTCTAGAAAAAGTTTTAAATGGCTGGCCCCTACAAATTATACGAGGGTGGTACAAATGCATGTAAAATGTATACTTTGATGGGGTTTGCACATAATTCATACAAAGTTGTGTGGAGTGTTTGTACACTAAATCTTATTTCACATGTTGGCCATTAGATGTGATAAGTAAATCACACTCATGTCATATATCAGACTTCATTTGTGTACGAGAATTAGGTGAAATTTTTTGGGTGATTTAAATCTCAAATATCTGATATAAAAATTTGGTTTGAAATGGAATATATGGATTGGTAAAAATGAAAATAGAGATATTTTACTATTTAGGCTAATCGTAACCTTCCATGTATAATGGGGGGCGGTTAAATGTTGTTTTAGCATTTTAGCCGCCTCGAAAACCGCAACTGCTCCAACCAAAGACTAGGTATAATTTTTCAACTTTCTTAAATTTATGTCTTGTTTTTGTTAAATGTTATTTAATATTAACTTAATATTTTAAAGTAAATTTATTTTATATTGTTTCATGACAAATCGATACGAACATCTTGATAAAATTTCATACAAATCCGAGTTAAAAGGTGAATTTTTAAGTTTATTGATGAAACACAATCGGTGTAACATATTCATGCGAAAAGGGAAAACAAGTTACCAAAATAGCAATAACTTAAAGCATTAATTAAAGGCAAAAGTAAAAAAAAAGTACGGGCATGTCGCTGACGCACACGTGGGGCGTGCGCTGCATTCACACGGTGTGCGACTACTCTTTTCTCTCTCCGATGTAGTTAATTGGTGGTCCCCAATTTTTTAGTTAGTGGCTATAGAAGCTGTTATATTTTGCCATTTTTGCAAGTTTAACTACTCTATTTTGTAAGTTTAGCTAGTCACTCTCTATTTTGAAAGGTGGATTGAAGGTGTTTACAAGCCTTTATTATACAAAATTAAAAGTTTAGCTAGAGGGTTACAGACAACCTTAATTTATCTTATCTATGCACATTTATGTTATTTTTTGTTTGATTTTTTAATATAAATATTCTTTATTACAATCAAACCCAAATAAAATCTCTCTAAATCAACCATCGAAAAAACCTATTTTTAAAATAACATTGCTGGGCATTCCAGTCCAAGTAAGAGAATCGCTCTGGTATGAATCTCTCGGTCCGCCAAGAGCCAAAATGATGTCGCCCGTATGGTATGTAACCGAGGAAACAGCCTTCCGCCTAGAGAATGGGCCTCGTGACCTATATGCCTGCGTAACAAATGTCCCCCCACCCCTGGTGCCCCGCTGAAAAGAGATTGAGGGGTTCATCTGACGATTACTCTTACCCTAAAGGAACCGCCACAATTCAAAATACAAGATCGCCTAAAGAAGATCTACCGCTAGAGATTGGACCACAACAGTCTTATCCAAATAGGCTATATAGAAAAACTTGCCACCACTGACAAATGATAGACTCTACAGAAGGGGAAATATTCCCCCGATATGTTTTTCATTCTCTTTCTTTGCTCCAGACGTCTCTCACTTTCGTACACTGCCCCCTAGAGCATACTATATTTATATGTGATTGCGAAGAATTCATATCGAATCTGGATCAAACGATCAGAACCACAATTCAACTATTTTCGGACTAATCACACTCACTAGTCACTCTAAGCAAAAAAAAAGACTAAACAAGTTCATACACTCAAATTTCTTTAAATTTTTTAATTCACTAACTATTTAAGTTTTAAGTTCAAATGTAGCAACATCTATTAAAAAAATGAAGGCAATATCGCCTATAGAAAGACAAAAAAACAAATAGTAAAGCTGACAAATCAATGACGAATTAATGCTTCCACCTTCCAGCACATGCACGTACGTATACGCTTAGCAGATGTTTTTTTAGAAATTTTACGTTGACTGGAATTGAATGCGTTATGACTTTTATGAATAAGAATTAAATTAACGGTTCAAATTTCTTTGACCAATGTTCAAACATGGTGTTTGATTTCTGGCAATACATACTAAATTAAATTACCCCTATTCCTGTGAAGGTTCAGTGAGAGCTCCAAGATCTAAGGCTATAGCTAAAGCTGCTGAGTATGAAAGATAACTTGACAAGTGATGTCAGAGTTGTGGTTTTTGTGAACCCTGCTTCTGTCGACGTAGTCTCTCATTTTATAGTCATTAATGGTAACTTGCCTAAAGAAAACTGCTCCCTCCTTTCTAGCAACGTGGGCAACATGGTGGTTTCCTTCTTAACTGCTTTGGTGATGTATTAATGAGAGTTACTTGGGTTGATATCTGCCAGTTACTTTGGATACCGCCAGTGACTTGGGATACCGCCAGTAGGTTGAGATGATGAGCATGATAACCGTCAGTAGGGTGACTTGGGTTGATGTACGTAGTAGGCTGGGATGATAAGGGTGAGTTAGGTTGATGTCTGTCAGTACCTGGGATGTCAGCCTATCACTTGGACATCCGATAGTAATTTAGATGTCTGTCAATCAATTGGATGTCCGACAGTAGTTTGGATGTCTACCAGTCACTTGCATGTCTGGCAGTAATTTTGATGTATGCAGTCACTTGCATGTCTGGTAGTAATTTTGATGTCTGCCAGGGGTTTGAATGTTTGGAGTACTTTAAGTCAATTTTAATTAATACACTTAATTTGGCTTTAATAAAGTGGTATAAAAACTTTGAATTAACTATGTGGTATTAAAACTAATTTTTTATGTGAACAAATCCCCCCAACAACTTAGTGCATAAGGATTATGGACTAAGTTGTTGACACCAAGTACTTCTTCACAAAAACTAGTATAATCTTGTAGCTTATGTTTTAGCCATGATGGACTGGTTTTTATAAAAAATGGTAATTTAGATTAACTTTATTTATTTATATTGGTATGGTAAGGAGTAACAAACACCATGACTCCCCATAGCCTTTGGCAACAACAAAGGTGCCAAAGGTGTATATCCATTGCCAAGTCCATTGATCAAACCAAACAAGTCATCCATACACCATATGACTCTTTTCTTTAGAGGGAGATGGCTTCATAACACGTTTTATATTGGTAGCTTTGCATGTGGTTTGATGCTCGTCTCTCTGAGTCACCGTAGTTAATGTTTTGGGAGGGTGATATTGGACAAGAGATGTATGTCTTGCTCTAGGAAGCCTGTTAGACATTCTCAACTCCTTTTATTCATGAAGGCAATCACGGGATTTCCTCTCTCTTGGTTGCCTCCATGTAGAGACATGTTTATTCTCTCCATGATGTTGAGAGTATTGATTCTTAGACTTGACAAGTCCATTTCCACTTATATGCCCAACTTGACTCTATCTTTCAACAACCAAACTGTGACACCTCAAATTTTGGTTCGGTTTAAATTTTGATTGGATTAAAATCTTACTCGATAAGTAAAAGTCGGGAGATGGAAATCGAATTAATTTAATTAATTTGAGGAGTTGATTAGCAGTTGACCAGGTATTAAACGCTTGTGAGGTTCGAGATAATTATCGGGTTCACTAAGTCAATCAGAGAGGAGTTAAGTCTTTGAATTATAAGTTATGAGCTTTGAGGAGTCTGGGCCGTTAGATGAATCTAACGGTCAGGAAGGATCTTGATCCATCCAAGTGAAGGATGAGGACTGTTACTCTAAATGGATTTGGACTTATGTTGTGGGCCTTGGGTCCAAATTTAAGTTGTGGTGACATAATGGGCTTTGACCGTTGGATGGGAGAACGGAGTTTCAAATCCTTCAAATCCCGGATTTTTAATATTGGCGCTATGGTCCTATGTCACTATTGGTGTTATGGTGCATAGCGCCAACTTTGACAAGTCAATAAAGCCAATATTGACGAAATTTCTAGAATGGGGTGTCAACATTGGCGCTATGAATGGTTAAAGTTGGCGCTAAGTGCATAGGGCGAAGTTTGATAGGTCCATAGTGATAATATTGACATAACTCCTGCATCAAAGTGGTAGGAAATTGAACAACCTTTCTAATGCCGCCAACCTTGCATTAATCAGACTTCTCAGTTAGGGTATATGTCCAAAATATGAAACTGTGACGTTTTATGACCAAGTCAAGGTCCAAGCTCCTTGAAGATGCCAAAATGCTCCGCATTGCTTGTCCTAGACCATCCACACACATCGTATCACTTCGATTAATGCATCAATGTCGTTATATACTTGAAATCTATAAAAAAACACTCCAAAACGACATCAAATGGATCTCGACTGGGTCCGAGACACTAAATCAGGATAAAAGTTTAAAATGCATAAAACATCCTAAACTTCTACCTAAAGCAATACGATTATGCATGAAATGTCACTTAAATGAGGACGATGAACACGAAAAATCGAATGTCATCAAATACTCCCACACTTAAGGTTTGGTTGTCCTCAAGCAAAAAACTGATAAAAGCTATGGAACACATCTACAACCAAATGAACTACTAACAATGCAAAGAAAAATCCATAATCATTAATGCATCCCTAAATTGCTTAATAAATAAATGAACCTTTAAACAAACCGAAACATGAAGTAAAATCCTCATAAGAAGTTCTCCAACTTGCCATACATCATCATACATGCTACACCAACCATCTAGACTTACTCTCAAGGGAAATTTCAGCCTAAAGATCAAGCCAATAATGAACTCACTCACAGCATTTTACGGACAATGTTTGTACACTCACCATCAACTCTGAAGTGTGCTTCCAACACTTGCATATCAACCTACTTTTACTTATCACATCAAGGCACTTCAAGCACTAATCCAGAGGTATTTTATTTGGGTTTGTAATGTGGACAGAAAAGAGAAGAGAAGGTCAAATGACTTCTGGTGGTGAGTGTACATAACGGCAAACGACTCGGTCTACTCTAATATGGAGCTAAGTTACTAATCGTAAACAATGCTATGCAAGGAGCTAATTCTACCAAGAGCTTCAAATTAGCTCGTCTATCCCTTATTCCAACTACTACTTCAAGCTTATTTGCTTGTTTATTCAACTAACTCGATACCCTTTGGTCTTCTTTTGATTTGTTTTCGATTTTTCTTCTCTCGAGACTGAGTATTTTACTTCTCTCCTTCCTCTTTTCGAGAGTTTCAAATTTTCTTTTCTTTTTCTCATATTTTCGAGTTTTCAACAATGTATCCCAAAAATCAAGGAAAACTATATAATCTTGCATTAAATTCAATTTAGTAACTTTATTAACTCCTAGACTCGACCGAGTTATATGCCACTAATGTACACATGATCAAATGAAGGCTTGAAAGAAAGGGGATACAGTACTATGGGGGTACGAAAAAGGTTGTTTAGCTATGATTGGGTTACTTAGGGGAAAATGTAAGGACATAATGAATATTTTTATGGTGGAGCTTTTTGAAGTACCTCTATCATTCTAGTGAATCAGTACCGAGTGAATTCAGATTGGTTTCATCTAAGTGTCGGATTAACAACAAACAAAGAAGACCACTCAAATCAATTTTAAGAATAAATCTACTAATGAAGCAAATTATCTATACTACAAAATGGTCTTTTAAGCCTCACATTTTTTTTCTAGATGGTAATTTCATAACATACATGCCCGGTCACATCAAGTTGGAGAGTCCGTGCTACTTTAAACACATCAAAGTAACTCTAAAGAACGAATCAATAGACTTTGATCATTGGCCAATACTCCTATCAAATCTAGGTTCACAAGTAAATCAACAATTCAAGTGCATAAATCATAGGGAAGTATTCTAAGAATGCCAAGTAATTGATTCAAAGATGGTCCCAACAAGCTTGAGTTTAGGACTAATATGCAAGGCAACTACCCATCAAGACTAGCTAACAAGAATCCTATGCAAACCCACCCCCATACTTAGTTTGGACAGTGTCCTCACTGAACGAAACAGAAAAGTTGTATAGGAATACATGGAAGCCGTAAGAAAACCGAAGAGTCAAGATGCATGATCCATGAAGCTCGAACTCGGCTGTGATGCTAACTCGTGAAAAAGACTCAAACACACAAAACAAAAAGTAAAAGTAAAAAGGAACTAGGACAAGTGTCCGAGTCCCACACATAACAAAATGGATTTATGATCCGAGAAGAAAGAAAATAAAAAGTCTGAAGTAGAACAATTAACAGCTAAACATGCAATTCGACAAAAATAAAATGAAAAATACTGACTCCGGACATGGGCTGCCTCCAATGAAGCGCTCTTTCTTTATCGTCTTTGAGCTAGACAATACCTAGATGGTTATGCGGTCCAACTAAGCATCTCCTTGAACACCATCAGTTTCTTCATGGTGAAGAGTGTCGAGTAGTAGTTGAAGCAGATGATGGAACTAAAATCTATGAGATGTCCTTGTATATGAAGCACTTTATATCTACTATCACTAAAGTTGGAATATGAGATTTATCCTCCCATAATGCCTCGATGAGATATTCACTATCATCCTCTTCAGATTCTTTTAGCTCTACATCACAGACAGCTTGATTTTTCTCAATTACTTGTTCCTATAGATCTTCATCTTCACCCCAAAAGCTTGAGGAACTTCCATCCCATTCGCAATCGTTAAGCTCACCTTCACATTTAGCTTGAACTTTCATGGTGATTGATGTATCTTCTAGATCTTCACTTTCATCGTCCAAGAAGTTAAAAGAGAAATCACTCTCAACCCATTGAGGAACTTCTAGCTTTTCATCATGGTCGGCTACACTGTCTTCGAGGATGGGTTCATCTTCTTCCTCTATTATCACCATGTCTCTTCTAATAGTGAACACATCTCAAATTTCCTCATTACCGTCGAGCATGTCATCCTCGTTAATAGGGATGGTAACGTGCTCTAACCTTGAAATCACCTCGTTTGTGGGATTCATTCTCTTCATAAGTGCTTCATTGGCCGTCATCATTTCCTCAAACCACAATATGCTTTTAACTGCGCTATCTTGAATATACTCTTTTAGTTCTTCATAAGCTGTAGGAGGTTGATAGTGATAGTTTCGCGTAGGCTCCCAGTAGTATAGAGGTGAGTATGAATCTTCATGACGGTAATGATATGGCGATGGCTCTGAATAATAAGAGGGTGATGGTTGATGCTCATTGTGACTCCATCACTGATTGTGTCCTATCCTGCATCATTAAACTCAAACAAAACTACCAAGGTGAAACTAGCAAAAGAAAATATATAAAAGATGAAAATTTACAATGAATGGATAATTAACACTAAACATACTTATTTGAAACACAACAAAGAAGTCTCTGACAATGGCGCCAATTTGATGAGCGATTTTTAGGAGTTATCAAAATAAACCTAGTTAATGAACTAATTAGAGTCAAATCTCCCTAGGGTCTCAATGTCGTTACTACTCAAAGTTATGAAAAGTGCTAATCGATTAAACAGGTTTTGTGGTGTAGGTTCCAAGAATTTCTAAGTTGATCAATTATTCTAATAATGCAAATGATAGGGAAAATAATACAAGGCTGCAAGACTGCACGATATAAGGGTTGAACCAAATGGGAGAAAAAGTCTTACACTTTGAATCCCCCTAGGCTATCCAATTTCACAAATGATAGACAAATTCAACGATTTGAACAAAACAAGATAGATTCAATTCACCATCGCAGTTCTTCTCTAATCAAATCACGCTCTTCCAGGTCTGCTAATCTGCTACCTATCTACTATCCTAGTCCGCTCTTTGGAGATAAACATCTGAAATCCACTAGGCGATAAAACAAATGAGAACTGCTCACACGACGGACTAGTTTATTCACTCTCGGATGAGGGTTAAAGCCTAACCTAGTGGGTTAATTTCGGTGTTTCTATATATGCAAGCTCTTTTGAGATGAAGAAAAATCTAACAAGGTTCTATTCAAGACGGCCAAACAAGAATAAGAACGGAAACAAAATTAAACAAAAACCAAAATCCATCCCACCAGTATAAATCGTCAAAGTCAAACAATCATCTGTTCATAAGGAATTACCTAGGATTCATCTAATCTATGCACGAGGAGTTTAGCTACTCATAATTTTGAAGAACAAATCAAAATCAGCAAAGGAATACATTGGAATTAGGTTTACAAAAAGAAATCTGAAAACCTAATTTCACTGAGAACCGTCAAAGAAATTGATATGTCAATATTGATTATGTTTTTCGATCCGATTTCCTTGAATTTGATGCCTTGTCGTCACTCCGAAGTCTCTAAACTATACTCTGAGTTTCGTCCAAAAACGTCTATCTTCGAATGAGGGAGAACCAGGCTTTAAATAGAAGTTCCCAAAAATCCTTCAAATCTCGGATTGTTAATATTGGCGCTATGGTCCTATGTCAATATTGGCGATGTGGTGCATAGAGCCAACTTTGACAGGTCCATAGAGCCAATATTGGCGAAATTTCCAGAATGGGGTGTCAACATTGGCGCTATGAATGGTCAAAGTTGGTGCTATCTGCATAGCGCCAAGTTTGACAGGTCCTTAGTAACAATGTTGACATAAATCCTTGATCAAAGTTTTAGGAAATTGAAAGAGCTTTGTAACGCCGCCGACCTTTCATCAATCGGACTTCTGAGTTTGAGGGTATGTCCAACATACGAAACTGTGACGTTTTCTGATCAGGTCTAGATCCAAACTCCTTGAAGATGCTAAAATGCTCTCCATTTCATGTCGTAGACATACACACACATCATATCACTCCAATTAATGCCTCAATATCGTTATGTACCTGAAATCTATCAAAAACACTTCAAAACGACATCAAATGGACCCCGACCGGGTCCGAGACACTAAATTGGGATAAAAGTTTAAAATGGATAAAAAATCCTAAAACTCTACCTAAATCAATACAATTATGCATGAAATATCACTTAAATGAGGACGATGAACATGAAAAATCAAGTGTCATCAACTAGGCCTAGCTAGATTAGCTCCTGTTATACCCTGGTCGCCCACCCTTGGATTACGCAATCCCCTAGGATTCTTTCAGGTTCAGACAGGACGTGATGATTTAACTTCCAGAGTTGCTCTCATGGCTCTTCAGTGTGGTTTCATGGTCTGATCCACCATGAGACTTTTCGCTCATAGCTAGGGATGGCTGATGTTAGGATGATACCTACAGGACCATAGTGTCACATTACTAGATGCAATGTTTAGATAGACTTCTTGTTCTATCCTCAGTAAAGTCTTAGTAAAGGCTCAGTAAAATCTCAGTTAAGTCTTAGTAAAATCTCAGTATAGTCTCAGTATAGGCTCAGTAAAATCTCATAGTTAGTTTCAGTTCTAAGGAAGACTAGTTTAGCCACTCAGTGCTTATCACTGACCCCGTTAGATATTGTTTCCCTTGGTGTATCTGTGTGTTCAGTCACAGGTACTGGAGCTTATGGTGGAGAGAGAGAGAGAGATGGTCGAGGGTTTGATATCAGATGATATCATTTTCTTATGTATTTTTAAAATTAGAGTTGCATCTCCATTTTTATCGGTTCAATTTTGGGATTCGGGATCCTAGTTGGTCAGTTGTATTTAAGTGTTCAGTTTTCAACTTTTATTGCTTGGTTTAATATTTTTTTTAGAAAATTAGGGTTGATTCATGGTTCAGGTTGAAACCGAGTGGGATTCTTTGGTTGAACCAGTGGTTCGACTGAGACTCCTAAGGTGGGGTTTCTCACAAATCATGTTGGGTCCTACACTTAACACTGAACCACAGTTGACCTAGTGGGTGACCATGTTTGGTTGGTGTGTATTGAGACTTCTTATGCATGCCCCCCTTATCTACCATCTACCTTTTGCATACCATGGGGACTCTTAGATTTGGATTTGCTCTTTTCTCCATCTCCTAACACACTCTTAAAATCATCAAAACCAGTGATGATATTGGTACAATCCACACTACTAAGCATGTCTCCCCACTCTATTCTTCATGGTTGGTGACATGCCCCCCCACCCCCTATCCACACATAGCCATTATGACATTAACATACCCCTTAGTTGGACAATTCACCTTCATCTTGCCATGTGGTAAGATTTCATGCCCCCTTTGTTCTCCCTCTGACGGCTTGCATCTACCATACCCATTGGGTAGGGATGGACGAGCTCGTGCTTGTAATTGATCCATATTAAATGGATCTCTACCAACCCTTATGTAAAAATGTGCCATGTGTAGCTTTGCCTATGAGATACTTTCTTGAGTAACTGTCTGCATAAATGGTTGCTCTACGTGGGTGGTGAATGTGGGAATTGGATCTTCGTCATCACCTTCATTTTTACAGGGTGGTTTCTTATTCATTGGAGGTCGCAAGCATCACTGTCATGGTTTGGTAACATGACCCTAATCTGGAGAAAATTTTGTGCTTCTAATAGTAGTTTGTGGCGTTGGACATATACCATCTTTTGGTAAAGATTTTGATTGCACCAGTGGTTTTTTAGTTTTGCTCATCACCTAACTCAATTTATCCATATATCTAGTTATGTTAAAACGAAGACGATCAAAACCCTCCTTCATAAGTTGATGGGTCTCCATCATGAGTTGGTGGGTCTCCACCATGAACTGGTGGTCATCCTCCATCATCAAGCAGAGTGACGTGACTATGGTAGTTACATCAACAACTGGCTACAAAGGCTCCACCATACCATTGTTCATGGCAATACTTTGCGTTGTCTGGCCAAGTTCAAACTTGGCCAAATGCTCCCTCACCAATCCAGGTGAGAGATCACTTTCTTGTTTTCTCTCTTGGGAAGCCATCAAATCAAACACAAGCGTCCCACTGAGTGTGCCAATTTTTTTCTGGCGAGAAAACCTATGTTGACTCGAATTAAATGCGTTATGACTTCTACGAATAAGGATTAAATTAACGGCTCAAGCCTCTTTGAACAATGTTCAAACAAGGGTGTTTGATTTCTGGCAGTACCGACGAAATTAAATTACCCCTATTCCTATGAAGGTTCAGTGAGAGCTCCAAGATCTAAGACTATATCTAAAGCTGCTGAGTATGAAAGATAACTTGACAAGTGTTGCAGAGTTGTGGTTTTTGTGAACCCCTGCTTCTGTCGACGTATTCTTTCATTTATAGTCATCAATGGTAACTTGCTTGAAGAAAACTGCTCCCTCCTTTCTAGCAACGTGGGCAACATGGTGGTTTCCTTCTTAACTGGTTCGGTAACGTATTGATGAGTGTTAATTGGGTTGATATCTGCCAGTTACTTTGGATACCGTAGTGACTTGGGATACCGCCAGTATGTTGAGATGGGATGATGAAGGTGACTTAGGTTGATGGTTGTCGGTATCTTGGATGTTTGGATGATGATTTGTGATGATCGGGTAACTTCGACGCGTGCTAGTGATTTGGGATGACATTTGGCTGTCATTTAGATGTCTGCCAATAACATGAAGGTCCGACAGTAATTTAGATGGCTGCTAATCACTTGGATTTCCGACAGTAATTTGGATGTATGCCAGTCACTTGCATGTTTGACAGTAATTTTGATGTCTGTCAGTGATTAGATGTATGCCAATTACTTGCATGTCTGGCAGTAATTTTGATGTCTATCAATGATTTGGATGTCTGGCGTACTTTAAGTACAATTTTAATTAATATACTTGTCTTTATTAAAATGATTTAAAAACTTTAATTAAAATGAACTTTTGGTGTGAACGGTGGAACAAAATTAAAAACAGTGTTTGCTTTTCCGACTAATGTTTTGGCGGATCCCGGGCGCCTTATCACGGTGACGGTGGAACAAAAATGGCGGCAATAATTGCTTCTTCATTCAGTACGTACGTAGTCCAACTAAACTGCATTTCGTGTTCCTACACTTTGAGAGATTCAGAGATAGATCCAGTAGCACGTAGTGGTGGAATTCTGGAAGACCAATAATTTGTTAATCATCATTTTCTAGTAAGTGACTGAGTCAGTTGCATGCTTCGCTTTCCAATATAAAGTAACTTTATCTCATGGTAGCGCTCTGGTTTCTTTAGTACGAGGAGACTTTAGGTAATACAAAATATATAAGAGATATAAAGTAAACATAATAGAGTATTTATTTTATAAAGTATATTGAATTTGAAAAACATAATAGAGTATTTATTTTATAAAGTATATTAAATTTGAAGTTGGAATTTTCAAGTCACAAACACACGCTCTATTACTAGAGCAATATCACCTGAAAACACTCTAATATTCTTAACCGCATTTGTGTAATATACTGATCTTATAATTAAAGAGTTTAAGATTTTAGTTTAGTGTTTAAAGTTTAGTATATAGTAATAAATGTTTAGAGTTTACTTTTGTAAGTTATGATTTAGTAGTTTAAATTTAGATATTCCCTATAATGATTTGTCTTAATTCAAAGCAAGGTCGGCGACTTTAAGTTCGTATCAGAAAGAATAACTGTCGTTACGTAAACTTTACACAACGGTCTTTACTCTTACGTAACATGCATAATTTTGCATGTTATGTATAGCTTTCGCAACGGCCTTTACTCTTACGCAATATACTTAATTTTGCATGTTACGTAAGGAATAACTGTCGTTACGTAAGGCTTACGTAATGGTCTTTACTCTTACATAACAAGTTTAATTTTGTCTGTTACGTAAGGAATAATTGTTGTTACGTAAGACCTACTTAACGACCTTTACTCTTACGTAACGAGCTTAATTTTGTCTGTTACGTAAGACTTACGTAATGGTCTTTACTCTTACGTAACAGGCTTATCTAAGGAATAACTGTCGTTACGTAAGTCCTACTTAACGGCCTTTACTCTTACATAACGAACTTAATTTTGTCTGTCAGGTAAGGAATAATTGTTGTTACGTAGGCTTTACGTAACGGCCTTTATTCTTATGTAACCGGTTTAATTTTTCTTGTCAAATGAGGAATAACTGCCGTTTTTAAGCCTTATATAATCATTTTTACTCTTACGTAACAAGTTCAATTTTACCTACTATGTAAGCTTTACGTAAGTACAGTTATATGGTAATGAATTCAAAGTTATTTTAATTTAAATTAAGAAATCTCTTAAATTTATAATAAAAAGTTAGAGGTTATAATATGATTAGGAGTTCTAATTTATGATCAAACTCATGATACCCGGAGTCTCCGACCTTTATCTATATAGTCAAGCCTTTTCTATCCCACCGGAGTTGGAGTCAAGCCACCAACCAGTATTATTTAATTATCCGTAGAAGCAGCCTACCTATACCTATGGTAATTACTTTCTAAAATATGGACTTCAACTAATTAGGAGGTAAGGCTTGAGCGGCGGCAATAAAGCGTTGAGCGGCGGCAATAAAGCGTTGAGCAGCGGCGGTTCTAACCGACGGTGGCTCGTAGTTTACGTGTAGTGACGACGAGGCCCGTTTAAGTTGTGGTTCAGGTTTTAGTAATTTTTTTGAAAGGCTTTGCTTATACGTTAGAGTTTATAATAGTGACGGTTAGGTTTTTTTAGCAGCTGATCGTCGATGTAAATGGTTATGTCAGGACGAGAAAATGCGATAGAATGAGGAGCAGACGGGTTGCAGTTGGATGAATAAAGATAGTTTACGATTTTTGAGGGTATTCAGGAACACCCAAAAAATCTGGCATCGGCATGCATGAACAACAGATCCTACCATGTAGAGTAGTTCGTTGGCAAAAACTCACTCGAGGTATCAACTTCTTTGAGTGTTTGATGTTTTGGGTCCCAAATTCGGACTTCACATGTTATTTACTACTTTCTTAGTTTCAGATGTTTTCTTTTATTTGAATATTTAATTTTTATTTTTTTGTTATCAGGTAGAGTTTAGCATATGAAATGTTGATCTTTGTTCAAGGTTTTCTATTATAGAGATGATTGGAAGTACGACTATAATAACTCATACTATTCATTTATAGGTCCGGACTTTACATGATAATCTTTTCTGAAAATTGTTTGACAGATAAAAGCATCAATTGGTTAAGAGTTGAATAATATAAGTTGGAAAAAACTAACCAGGAGGTAACCTAAACTAAACATGGGAGGTATGTGATCCTCAAAACACTAGAGAGAAGGCTATCCATCCCCAGGACCCAGAGGGAATTATAGTCCAAATATATTGTGCCAGCTTGGACGACGATGGTAACTAAATCTAATTACCTAACGTACTCAGCTAGAATTACTTTTTTTGTGTGTGGACTGGACACCCATTTATTAGAAAAAGGGAAACATAAAACAAGTAAGCCGACCTCGTGCGAATTGCTCCGAAATGGATGAATCACATAATCAAAGCCCCTAGCAAAGCAGAGGTGCTGTCATTTTACTAAACTACGCCTTAGTTTTCGAAATTAAACGACGCCCTACATTCATAATGACCTAAACGTTCATTCTGTAAAAATGAAAAACATAAAAAACTTACTAGTTCAATCCAAAAAATCCTTATTTCGTATATTTTAGTATGTTTTAGTTGGTCGAAAACACTCTCGACGAACCACGGATCAAAATTGGAAAGGTACGAAATTGAATTTTGGATCTGGAAAAAAAAAACCAAACGAACCAACCGGACGGATCCGACCGGTCAGACCACCCGGACGGATCCGTCCGGTCAGACCACCCGGACGGACCGGTTGTCCGTCCGGTCAGACCACCCAGACGGAAATCCGGTCCGTCTGGTTATTGTCGTCGGAATTTGGCCTCGACATGAACATGAAAGTTGTAGACAATCGAACTAGCTTTCCAATGCCGCCAGTTTTGCATCAATCGGACATCGGAGCGATCAGTTATGTCAAAATTACTAAACTGAAACGTTTTTCGACCAAGCCGTTTATTAGAGTTAGTGTTTAGGGTTTATGGGTTAGTGATTAGGGTTTAGAGCTTAGTGGTTAGGGTTTAGGGTTTAGATTTTAGTGGTTAGGGTTTAGGGTTTAGTGTTTACGGTTTAGGGTTTAGAGTTTAGTGTTTAGGGTACAGAGTTTAGTGTTTAGGTTTTAGGGTTTAGATTTTAGTGTTTAGTGTTTAAGGTTTAGAGTTTAGGTTTAGGGTTTAAATTTTAGTGTTTCGAGTTTAGGGTTTAGTATTTAGGGTTTAGGGTTTAGAGTTTAGTTTTTAGGGTTTATGGTTTAGATTTTAGGGTTTAGGATTTAGGGTTTAGGGATTAGGGTTTGCCGTTTAGAGTTTAGGGTATAGGGTTTAAGGTTTAGGTTTAGAGTTTTGTGTTTTGTTTTTAGGATTTAGGATTTAGGGTTTAGGGTTTAAGATTTAGTGTTTAGGGTGTAGAGGTTTAGAGTTTAGGGTTTAGATTTTAGTGTTTTGTGTTTAGGATTTAGGATTTAGGGTTTAAGGTTTTGTGTTTAGGGTTTGAAGGTTACATTTTAGGGTTTAGATTTTGGGTGTTTAGGGTTTAGCATTTAGGGATTTGGATTTTCGGTTTTGGGCTTTTAGTTTAAAGCCTAAATCCTAAACCCTAAACCTTAAACCCTAAATACTAAACTCTAAACCCTAAATCCTAAATGCTAAACCGTACACACTAAATCCTAAACCCTAAATCATAAACACTAAACCCTAAACCCTAAACTCTAAATCCTAAAATGTAAACCCTAAACCCTAAAAACTAAGCCCTAAACCCTAAACCTTAAACCCTAAATACAAAACTCTAAACCCTAAACCCTAAATGCTAAACCCTACACACTAAATCCTAAACCCTAAATCATAAACACTAAACACTAAACCCTAAACCCTAAACCCTGAATCCTAAATCCTAAAATGTAAACCCTAAACCCTAAACACTAAACCCTAAACCCTAAACCTTAAACCCTAAATACTAAACTCTAAACCCTAAATCCTAAATGCTAAACCCTACACACTAAATCCTAAACCCTAAATCATAAACACTAAACCCTAAACCCTAAACTCTAAATCCTAAAATGTAAACCCTAAACCCTAAAAACTAAGCCCTAAACCCTAAACCTTAAACCCTAAATACAAAACTCTAAACACAACATAGGTCATCGAAAGGATCTCGGAGACCCACCAATTCAACGTCAACTATGCTCCAACCGGAGATTGTCGGTGAGGAACATTATGAAACTGCACAAAGAGTTAAGCAAACTTTACAACGTTACAAAGAACTTCAGGACATTATAGCCATCCTGGGGTTGGACGAATTATCCGAAGAGGATCGGTTTAGGGTTTAGGGTTTAGAGTTTAGGGTTTAGGGTTTAGGGTTTAGGGTTTAGGGTTTAGGGTTTAGGGTTTAGGGTTTAGGGTTTAGGCTAAATCCTAAATGCTAAACCCTACACACTAAATCCTAAACCCTAAATCATAAACACTAAACACTAAACCCTAAACCCTAAACCCTGAATCCTAAATCCTAAAATGTAAACCCTAAACCCTAAACACTAAACCCTAAACCCTAAACCTTAAACCCTAAATACTAAACTCTAAACCCTAAATCCTAAATGCTAAACCCTACACACTAAATCATAAACACTAAACACTAAACACTCAACCCTAAACTCGAAACACTAAAATTTAAACCCTAAACTCTAAACCTCTAAACCCTAAACACTAAACCTTAAACCCTAAACCCTAAATCCTAAATCCTAAAAATAAAACAAAAAACTCTAAACCTAAAGCTTAAACCCTATACCCTAAACTCTAAACGGCAAACCCTAAACCCTAAACCCTAAATTCTAAACCCTAAAATCTAAACCATAAACCCTAAAAACTAAACTCTAAACCCTAAACCCTAAACCCTAAACACTAAACCCTAAACTCTAAACACTAAAAAATTTAAACCCTAAACCTAAACACTAAACCTTAAACACTAAACACTAAAATCAAAACCTTAAAACCTAAACACTAAACTCTATACCCTAAACACTAAACTCTATACCCTAAACCGTAAACACTAAACCCTAAACCCTAACCACTAAAATCTAAACCCTAAACCCTAAGCACTAAGCTCTAAACCCTAAACACTAACCCCTAAACCCTAAACACTAACTCTAATAAACGGCTTGGTCGAAAAACATTTCAGTTTAGTATTTTTGACATAACTGGTCGCTCCGATGTCGGATTGATGCAAGACCGGCGGCATTGGAAAGCTAGTTCGATTGTCTATAACTTTTATGTTCATGTCGAGGCCAAATTCCGCCGAAAATAACCAGACGGACCGGATTTCCGTCGGGGTGGTCTGACCGGACGGACAACCGGTCCGTCTGGGTGGTCTGACCAGACGGACGGTCTCTCCGTCTGGGTGGTCTGACCAGACGGACGATCGCTCTGTCTGGGTGGTCTGACCGGACGGATCCGTCCGGTTGGTTCGTTTGGTTTTTCTTTTTTTTGAAATTTAATTAAATCTCTTAATTCGTTTAGATCGATTCCCTAGTTTTAATACTTGAAGTATCGGTTGGATGCACGAGTTATCGCCATGAATATGAGAATGATTGAGTTTTTCGAAGATTGAAATTCGTATAAATTTTTGAAATTTATTATAGAATAATTTAGTAATTTATTTTTTTAGAGCGTCGTTTAATTTGAAAATTAGGGCGTCGTTTATGGATCCAGTTTTCATTCCATAGAAGTAAAATAGGGGCTCTCTCTGCTCCCTCCAATTTCCAAACAGCTATACGTTAATGGCCGACTTCCCACTTCTCTCTTTCTCCACACTTCCAATTCCTTACAAACTCAACAACTTCCACACCGCCTAGCCAGAGATCAACTTTACTCATCCTCCTTCTCCGGCCATGTCACGTTTCTCCCCTCCTTCTACTCTCCTTCTCTTCAATTTTCTCCTTCTTATCATCGCTCATTTCTCCGCCACCGTTGATGACGACGTTCAACTCAAACCCCTGCTCCGCTTCAAGTCCGCCCTTCAAAATTCCCAAACCACCAACGTCTTCAAATCATGGGACTCATTCGGTACTCCCGTCTGCAATTTCACCGGCGTCCTCTGCGACTCCTCCTGGCGCATCACCGAAATCAACCTCCCTAACCAAAGGCTGGCGGGAATCCTCCCTCTGGACGACCTCTGCTCCAGCCTCCCTTCCCTCCGCACGATTTCCCTCGCCGGAAATTCCTTGCGCGGAAGCATCTCCCCAGGATTGAACAACTGCACCAACTTGGAGGTTCTCGACGTGGGTCTGAATTCCTTCACCGGACAAGTCCCTGAATTCCCCGGTTTATGGAAGCTTAGGTTCTTGAATTTGAATAAAACTGGTCTATCCGGTGAATTCCCCTGGACTTCTCTTGCGAATCTTACCAATTTGCAGTTTCTTAGCCTTGGAGACAACCGGTTCGACGAATTGCCTCGATTCCCCAATGAGATCCTCAAGCTGAACAGACTCACCTGGCTTTACCTCACCAATTGCAGCATCAAGGGTAGAATTCCCCAAGCCATATCTAATCTTACTCTGCTTCAAAATCTCGAGCTCTCCGACAATCAATTGTACGGCGAACTCCCACCTGGGGTCGGGAAGCTCACAGACCTCTGGCAGCTCGAGCTCTACAACAATTCCCTATCTGGGAAGCTTCCCGATGGGTTTGGGAATTTGACCAACTTGGTCAATTTCGACGCTTCAACGAACATGCTGGAAGGCGAGCTCCATGAGTTGAAGCCATTGACTAAGCTCGCATCTCTTCAGCTTTTTGAGAACCAGTTTTCCGGCGAGATCCCTGAGGAGATTGGCGAACTCAAGGGTCTTACTGAGATTTCACTTTATAGAAACAAGCTGGTGGGTTCGATTCCGCAGAAGATAGGGTCGTGGGCTGATTTCTATTACATTGACGTGTCGGAGAATTTCTTGACGGGTCAGATCCCACCTGACATGTGCAAAATGGGGCAAATGACTGATCTTTTGTTGTTGCAGAACAAACTCACGGGCGAAATTCCAGCCAGCTATGCTGATTGCAAGTCCCTGGTGAGACTAAGGGTAAATAACAACTCACTTACTGGAAGTGTCCCCCCTGGAATTTGGGGTTTGCCTAACATATCAGTGATTGATCTCAGTATGAATCAGTTTGAAGGTTCCGTTACTGATGCTATTGGTCGTGCCAAGTCATTAGGATTGTTCAATTTGGCTAACAATCGGTTTTCCGGGAACTTGCCTGCTGCGATTTCGGAAGCTTCTTTGTTGGTTTCTGTTTTGTTCAGCTTCAATCGGTTCACAGGTTCGATACCAGAAAGAATTGGTGAATTGAAGAAACTGAGCAGTTTCTATTTAGACGGTAACACATTCTCTGGCACCATACCTTCCTCATTGGGTGCTTGTGTCTCTCTATCTGACATCAACTTTTTTGGGAATATATTATCCGGTGAGATTCCTGAAGCTCTTGGAAGCTTGAAGAATCTGAACTCGTTAAACTTGTCAAGCAACAAGCTTTCTGGTGAGATTCCTATTTGCTTGTCGTCAATACGGCTAAGCAATCTCGACTTGTCCAACAACCAACTGATCGGTCCCATACCGACGTCCCTTTCCCTAGAGGCATTCCGACAAGGCTTTACCGGGAATCCAGGCTTATGCAGTGAAACTCTGGATGATTTCCATCGTTGTTCATCGAGATCTGCCAAATCTGGTCATCTCCGAGTTTTTTTATGGTGCTTTACAGCTATAATGCTGGTTTTGGTCTTTTCCATTTGCCTTTTCTTCTTGTCCATGAATTTGAGATCCCAAGAGAAGAGTCCTCTTGGCTGCGTACTGAAGCACAATTCTTCCTGGAACATGAAATCCTTTAGGGTGTTGAGTTTCCGGGAAAGCGACATCATCACCGCGATTAAATCAGAGAACTTGATCGGGAAAGGAGGATCAGGAAATGTGTACAAAGCTACGATTGGAAGTGGCAGTAAGCAGTTGGCTGTTAAGCATATCTGGATGACTAACGACAATCAAGGAGGGAGTTGCCGGAGCAGCTTAGCAATACTGACAAAGGATAAGAAGAAGAAACTTTGGTCGCCGGAGTTCGAAGCAGAGGTGGCGACCCTGAGTACGGTGAGGCATGTGAATGTTGTGAAGTTGTACTGCAGTATCACAAGCGAGGACAGCAACCTTTTAGTTTATGAGTATCTCCCAAATGGAAGCTTGTGGGATAAGCTACATTCTAGTAGTGAGAAAGTTGTTATGGATTGGGAGCTAAGGTATGCAATTGCTCTCGGTTCTGCGAGTGGGCTGGAGTACTTGCATCATTGCTTCGATCGACCGGTCATCCATCGGGATATCAAGTCCAGCAACATCTTACTAGATGAGGAATGGAACCCAAGGATAGCCGATTTTGGACTAGCCAAGATTCTCCATGGGTCGTCTACAGTGGACGATTGGTCCCATGGCATTGCCGGAACTCATGGCTACATGGCTCCAGAGTATGGATACACAACGAAGATAAACGAGAAGAGTGACGTGTACAGCTTTGGAGTTGTTCTGATGGAGCTGGTGACGGGGAAAAGACCGATTCATGAGCCCGTTTTCGGAGAGAAGAAGGATATAGTAGAATGGGTTTACAGCAAACTGATGAGAAAGGAGAGCAGTATAGCGAGTATTGTGGATTCGAACATCTCGGATTCGCTAAAGGAAGATGCTGTACAAGTGCTGAAGATTGCAGTTCGTTGCACAGCGAACGTACCGACATTGAGACCTTCGATGAGGATGGTAGTTCACATGCTGGAAGAAGCTCAGCCTCCCCTTCCCCTTGATCTATCCGGGGTAGTTGTGGTTGGAAAAGAAGGTGAAAAGGTAGCATGAAATTTTGGGATGAGCAGTTAAAAAGGGGAACAGTAGTAAAGTACTGTTGTTTCTTTTGTTTCTGATCTATTAGTTTACCCACAAGTCAAAGGATAAGAAGCCAATCTACATCTGCAATTTTGAGTAGAGACAGAAGGAGTTGTTGTCATCATGTTTTTGGACATTCAACCTTGGTAGGCTGCAAGTGGCAACAAGGTGAAAGATTTGGTATCTGAGGTATGGAAGTTTCGCTCTGAATTCTATAGTGAAGTGAGATGGATGGTCTTAGTCTATTGGTAACAAGGTTTAAATTGAATGATGAATCCATGAATTTTGTAATAAGGCTCAAATTAAGTAGCTAGTGTGCATAAATAAACTTGTTTCCTTCGGTAAACCTTGTATCAGTCAAACCTTTGTTGTTGGCTAAAATTATACTAAAAAATTGTTCAATTCCAGCATCAAATTGAGCCGAGTTCAATAATTATGTTCAAGTTTGACTGATCTAGTTTTATATGTCATGTTTTTTTAGTGAAATATGGGTGAAAATATACCATATTCTTCATTCATAATCAAACCAGTTTTAGACATATCAAATAAGTTATACAATAACCAATAAAAGAGTGATGGATCGGCATCCTCAATATGGTTGAAAACTACGAACAAAGAATGACCTCTATTAGCTAAGAAGTCTTCAACATGATTGTTCTCATGATACACGTGGAAAATATGTACTTCCCAATCTCGCCGAAGAGCTCGTGGGTGAGATGGATGGTCGTTGCATGTGCGTGGTCTATTGAATCCCTTAGGGTTTTAGTGCAAATCGACTCAACTGTTTCATTGAAGCAAGCAAGAGTTCATATACAAGAATTAAGGAAAGGAAAGCGACAAATTGCACAGCCATGAGCTGGCTGAAATCGTCAGGTGCTGTAACGGAAAACTGCAGGGGAGGTGCATGTGATGAGCTGGTGAAGCAGTGTACGAACGATGACCTTTCATTCCTATCCTTTTTCATTCCATAACGCACCGTTTCACTTGGACGGGTGGTTTGGCGGGAAAAGAAAAATTATTTTCTCCCAATATCCCCCCTCAAGCTGGTGGGCACAGATTGTGCAGACCAAGCTTGGAAATCAAATATTGGAACGGTGCTGGGGAGAGTGCCTTTGTCAGAACGTCTGCAACTTGATGGTTGGTGGGGACATGGACGAGCTTCACCAACTTGCCTTGAACCTTTTTTCTGACAAAGTGACAGTCCAACTCAATATGCTTTGTTCTCTCATGGAACATGGCATTTTGTGCCACATGTATTGCTGACTGGTTGTCGCAGAAAATTGTTGCTGCTTGATGATGTTGTGCTTGCAGTTCTGCAAGCAGATAGAGCAGCCATTGCAGCGAGTGGTATGAGCAAGCGCACGGTACTCTGCTTCACAGGAGCTCCTTGAAATGGTGGTCTGTTTCTTGCTTTTCCAAGAGATTGGTGAACTTCCCAGGAACACACAATATCCTGTGACTGATTTCCTGGTATCCGGACATGCCGCCCAGTCTGAGTCACTGTATGCTTGCAATTGGAGGCTTGAGGTAGAAGACAATAGAATTCTAGTAGCAGGAACACCCTTCAGATATCTTAAAATTCTTGTAACAGCTCTGTAATAAGTGTTCAAAGGTTTAGACATGAACGGGCTTACTTGTTGAGTGGCAAAACTTATGTCTGGTCTTGTGTTGTTCAAGTAGATTAGTTTTCCCACTATTCTTCTGTACAATTCCGGGTTGTGGAATTCATCGTCACCAATTGAAGACAAATGTGTTTTGTAATCCATTGGAGTGGAAACTGGTTTGCTTTCCAGCATATCAACTTCCTCTAGCAATTCAAGTGTGTATTTCCTTTGAGACAGATGAATTCCTGAGACACTTCTTGCCACTTCTAGGCATAGAAAATACTTCAATTCACATAAGTCTTTGATCTTGAAAGCATTATGCAGCTCTCCCTTTAACATTAAAATTTCTGCAAGATCATTTCCTCCTACAATTAGATCATCAACATAGACCAACACAGCTGTGAATGACATACCAGCGCTTTTCAGGAAGAGAGTGATCAACTCTGCTCTGTGTGCAGCCTATTTCCTGCAATTTCTCTGAAAGCTTGCAATACCATTGTCTGGATGCCTGTTTCAGGCTGTATAGTGATTTGAGCAACTTGCACACTGCCTCTTTAGTGAACTATCAACCTTTAATCCTTGAGGGGGCTTCATGTACACTTCTTCATGTAGATCTCCATGAGGAAAGGCATTATTCACATCCAACTAATGTACAAACCAATCTCTTGAAGCAGCCAGTGCCAGGAAGGTTCTGACAGTTGTCATCTTTACTACTGATGAGAATGTTTCCTAATAGTCCACTCCCTCTTCTTGTGTGAAACCTTTAGCTACTGTTCTTGCTTTAAACCTTTCAATGGAGCCATCTGACTTGTATTTGATTCTGTACACCCATTTGCTGCCAACTTCTTTCATCCCAATAGGCAGTTTAACTACTTCCCAGGTTTTATTTGCTTCCAGGGATTTTATCTCCTAATTCATTGCTTCAATCCATCTAGGATCCTTAGTGGCCTCTGTATAGGACCTTGGTTCCGTTTCTGCAGTTATGCTCAAAACAAAGTTCTTGTGTTCACAGTTAAGATCATCATAGGACAGCACAGTATTGAGGGATGAGCCATCTTTCCAACATTGCATATTTTGCGACATACCTTTGGAGCAGCAAGGTTGGCTTCACTTTGCTGCACAAGGAGTTGACAGTGATAATCCTGCAAGTAAGATGGTAGTTTATGTGGTCTGGTGCTTTTTTTGGGATGAGGAGGAGAGTTTTGAGTTAAAGGTGACTGAAATGATGTGTCCTGATTTGTGGTGGCATCACTATCACTGTCACTGTTAGGGTTGTAGTCATTGTCTTCATGGGGAACTATTAGTGGTTCTAGTTCAGGCATGCAATGTGAAGGAGAGCTGTTAGGATGGTTGGCACTTGGTGAATCATTGTAGTTGATTTCTACAGGAGGCATTATGTCAGCGGAAGAGCTATCTTGATCAGTGAAGGGAAGCCGATCATTTTCAGTTGGAGGATGAACATTATGGAATGGAAAAATGTTTTCATAGAAGTGCACATCTCTAGAGACAAAGGTTTGATGTGAGTCTAGATTATAGATTTTGTATCCTTTAATTCCATGGGTAAAGCCTATGAAAATTCCTTTTCTGGCTCGTTTCTGGAACTTGGTTCTATGTCCGGCAAGGGTGCTAGCATAGCATAGACTTCCAAAGACCCTTAGTTCCTCGAGTTTAGGCTTAGAGTGATGAAGGGCTTCATAGGGTGTTTTGTTATTGAGGACATGAGTGGGGATTCTATTCATTAAAAACACTGAGTGCTTGACACAATCTGACCAGAAGGTTATAGGGAGATTGGCTTGGAACTTGAGGGCTCTGGCAATATTTAGAATCTGTTGATGTTTTCTCTCGACTTTGCTATTTTGTTGGGGTGTCTCAACGCATGACATTTCATGAAAAATCCATTTATCCTGATAGAAAACAGGCATGGAAAATTTCCTTCCTTGATCACTTCGTATTCGTTTGATACTAGTTTTAAATTGGTTAGAGACATAAGAGCAGAAGTTTTGCAGTGAGGGTTTGGCTTCAGATTTCAACTTTAGCATCATGATCCAGGTCATGCGAGTGAAATCATCAATGATGGTTAGAAAATAGAGGTAGCCATCGTAAGAAGGACAAGCATTTGGCCCCCAAAGATCAACATGGATTAACTCAAAAGGAACTTTCGTACTGGAAATACTTTGAGGAAAAGATAAACGTTTTTGACAAGCAAAATGACAAACATCACAGGGGGCTAAGTGGAATGTTTCTATACTAGGATGGAGCTGCTTAAGGAAAGGGGTTCTATGATGGGAAACATGTCCTAGACGATAATGTCATAAATCAAAAGGCTTATTTCTTTGAGTGGAAGCGATGTGAATAACTGGTTTGCAGGTTATCAGCTTGTAAAGTCCCTTGTGAAGCTCAGCTAAACCAATCATGGTGTTCCTCGATAGGTCCTGCAATACAGAATGTGTGGAAGAGAAGGTTAGTCTTAAGGGTTGCTGAGCTGTCAATCTACTAACTGAGATGAGATTGAATGTAAAGTCGGGACATATAGAATGTTTTGCAGCAACAAAGTGTCATTAATCAAAACATTTCCAACGTGAGTTGCTTGCACTTGCTGTCCAGTAGGCAAGGTGATCATCAAGGCATCAATTTTCTTGCTTGATGCCATCAGGGCTAGTGAGCTAACAACGTGATCTGAGGCACCTCTATCTACAATCCAAACGACTTCATCTGGTGGAGAATGGACAAAATTACCACAACAAAACTTGCCTGTTGAGTACATCAGTGTAGTTGGCTTATGAGCACCTGATGATTAAGGATTAGAGGTGGTTGCTCTTGGAGCATCCTTGACCTTCATGACATTCATAAGCTGAGAGAATTGGTCCTGTGTTAGCTAGATTGCCCCTCCTTCACTTGATTGTGCAGCTGCATGAACCTGAGGCTTGTAACCTCCAAGATTTAGGGTGAAAGGAGGTTTGGAACCTGCTAGTGGCCTTGGTCCTGGCTGTGGCATAGGCCTAGGAGTGACTCCTAGAGGGAAGCCATTTTTGAAGAAGCACCTTTCTACTGTGTGGTTTTGCATTTTGCAGAAAGTGCAGAACAGTGTTCTTCCCTTTTGAGGTCCTGGTCACCAACCCCCTTGCTGACCAGCATAGTTGATGCTGGATGATGGAGCCACCATCGTCATGGGATCATTAGGACCTTTAAGCTGAGTTCCATATAATTGTCTTTCATGCTATATCATGCGCTGAACCACCTTGTCTATGTTGGGGAGTTCATCACCAAAGAGCACTTGTGTGCGTGGTCCAGCAAAATTCTCATTAAGACCTCTTAAGAAATGTATGACATTGTTTGTATCTTCATAAACATAGACCTTCCTCATTGCCAGGCAATCCAGATGGCTGGTGGCCGTACAGTCACAGTTGAACAAGGGTTGATAGTTTCTCAACTCATCTCTAAGAGTGATAATGGATCCATAGTATTCAGTCACAGTTTGATTACCTTGCTTCGGATTTGAGAGTTGCTCCAGGAGTTCTGCAATCCTAATTATATCTCCTTGGCCATAGCGAGCCTTCAGGCTCTCCCAAGCATTCTGTGCATTCTTCAGCCCCATAATGGTCTTCCTGATTCCTGGCTCGACTTATTGCTGCAACCAGCTCAGCACCATGATATTGCAGCGAGTCCAGGGCCAGAACATTGGATGCACTATTTTTGGTTCCTCAATGCTTCCATCAATGAATCCCACCTTATTCTTTGCCCCCAAGAGCATTGTGTATTGCTCTGCTCCAGTCTGTATAATTGCTTGTGGTTAACTTCTCGGTGACGAGTGATTGTCCTGGCTGCTCACTACCATGAAGGTAGTAAGGATCAACCAGAGGGTATTCTGCGGTGACCATGGTGTTTCCTAATTCCGCTCTGATACCATATTGAATCACTTAGGGTTTTAGTGCAAATCGACTCAACTGTTTCATTGAAGCAAGCAAGAGTTCATATACAAGAATTAAGGAAAGGAAAGCGACAAATTACACAGCCATGAGCTGGCTGAAATCGTCAGGTGCTGTAACAGAAAACTGCATGGGAGATGCAGGTGATGAGCTGGTGAAGCAGTGTACGAACGATAACGTTTCATTCCTATCCTCTTTCATTCCACAGCGCACCGTTTCACTTGGACGTTGGTTTGGCGGAAAAAGAAAAAAAAAATTCTCCCAATATGGTCGTCACATCCATTCGTCTGAAGTAACGTAACAGTGCATCGAGAGTCCAGGAGAAGCTTAAATTTGCAGACTCAAGTTAAAATTATATATTCAAATTTATCGTCCAAACTAAACAAGAGACTGCATTGTAAACTCTCTTTTGTTTACTCTTTTTTTAACGTTTTACCGGAAAGTAAAATTAAGCCTCAAGCCCAAGAGCTATGAAAGAAGGCCCAAAAGAGGCCATCATGAACACAAGACGGTCCAAGTTGTCATTGAAGGCCTTTGGATGGACTGTAGTTGAATTTTAGGGTTTAGGTTCTTCTCCTTTCATCGTTCCTCATTTTTATTAGAGTTTTGTCCTTCAAATCCTCAGCCCCCTGCCGCCCTCATCCTCTCCTCCGACTTCAATCCTCTGCAGCTGCCCGTCGACGTAGTCATGGTACGTAATCTCACTTTATCCTATCCCACTATCGTGTATTTGATCTGTAGTCCCCAGCTCTTCCTTTCGGAAATGATTTTAAGATCTCATGTTATCTGCAAGAGCTGCCCTATTTGACAACTAGGTTTCGTAATGCTGTGCCCTTCTAGTCTTCCCGTATTTAATTCTATCTGAACGAGAAATTTGGGTGGGCGATGAGTATGTTCAGTTTTTGTTGCATAAATGGTTTCACAACTGAATGAGGGTTCTCCCTATGGTGAAAACTCGCCAATGTATTGTACAAACCTGTTTTTTGTATGATTCGCAGTGTTTCCAGTTTACTTACTGTTATCATTGACATGGATTTTCTCCGTTGTTGTAGGCCCCGAAGAGAGGTGTTAAAGCCCCAGCCTTGACGAAGAAGAAGCCTGTAAGTAATATCTCCCAGTTACTTGCTTTAGTTTGTGAACCTTCGAGGACGAAATCTCTAAAATTTTTCTCAAGTTGAACTAAGTATCTCACTTTCCATGGCAGGAGAAAGTTTCGAATCCATTGTTTGAGAAAAGGCCAAAGCAATTTGGAATTGGGGGTGCCCTGCCACCAAAAAGGGACTTGACTAGATTCGTCAAGTGGCCTCATGTTGTTCGTATTCAGAGGCAAAGGAGGATTTTGAAGCAGCGTTTGAAGGTTCCTCCTGCAGTTAACCAATTCACAAAAGCACTTGACAAGAATCTCGGTGTGGTTTTCGCGCAGAACCTTGTTGTTTTCATGTTCTCTGTTGCTGCTACCTAGTTTATAATTAACTTTAATTTCATGTTGACTACCACAGCCACCCAAATGTTCAAGCTTTTGCTAAAATATCGTCCCGAGGACAAAGCTGCTAAGAAGGAAAGGCTTATTAGCAAAGCAAGAGCTGAGGCTGAGGGAAAGACTGTAGAGTCAAAGAAGCCCATCGTTGTTAAGTATGGACTTAACCATGTGACATACCTTATTGAGCAGGTAATCCTGTCATGTCTCATGTTTTGCTGCCTTTTCTTAGAAAAGTAACTCCCTTATTTCTTGTTATGCTGGGAATCCTCATAATGTACTGATTGGCTTATGCAGAACAAGGCTCAGCTGGTTATTATCGCTCATGATGTTGATCCCATCGAGCTAGTTGTATGGTTGCCAGCATTGTGCCGCAAGATGGAGGTCCCATATGCTATTGTGAAGGGCAAGTCCAGGCTTGGAGCGGTAAATTCTATGTTTCCCATATATGTTGATAATTACCAACTAGTTTTTCGAGCCATTTCTAATAACTATAACTTGCAGATTGTCCACAAGAAGACAGCGGCTGCATTGTGCCTTACCTCGGTGAAAAACGAGGACAAGATGGAATTCAGCAAGATCTTGGAGGCAGTGAAGGTAATGTTAGCTTTCCCTTGTTTTTTTCTGTTAGAAGATTCAGTTTTCAAGTTGTGATCAAACATGGTGTATTATAAATGTTTGACAGGCCAACTTCAACGACAAGTTTGATGAGCACAGGAAGAGGTGGGGTGGTGGGATCATGGGTTCCAAATCTCAGGCCAAGACCAAAGCCAAGGAGAGACTCTTGGCTAAGGAGGCTGCTCAAAGAATGTCTTAAAATCATAATATGCAAATTTTGAGATGGAGCTTTTGACTGAAATTAGTTTCTGAAACATGATTTACTTATTGGCCAATGCAGTCATCTTTAGTGTTTTAAGAATGTACCTTTCTTGGATGATTTGATATAATAGATGCAACACTTGTTTCTGATACGTTTAGGTTGGTTTGTAATGGTACATTTTCGTTACATCACTTTCACATTGATTTATCAGTGGATGGTAATGTGACGGTGCAAGGAGAGTTCATTTCTTTGTTATATCTGTTATCTAGTGGTTGGCATTGAATCCAAGTCTTCAAATCTTTCACCAGCATGAATGCTAGTGTTTTAATGCATTTTCTTCTTCTTCTGAGTGTAAGGGTCTGTTTGTGGTCGTAAACTGTCCCGAAACATTTAGAAGCTACACTTTGCTAGATACAAGTTAAATTCACTCGATATGTTATGTTAATTAAATATTATCAAATTATAATTTGGTGTCCTTAGTAATCATTTTGTTAAGTTTTTAGATGCCATGCTCATGTGGCTTAACATATATTCAACATTAGTAGATTAGTGAGTTTCCAAGTCAGTCATTTTATCAAAACTCATCGTTAAAATAATTTTTTTGATTAGTATTTTTGACAAGTTTATCAAAATATATACAATGAATAATCACCGAACTTTACACTTCAAACATAGTGATATAAAAAATATTAAAGTAGTTTGTCAAATTGGAATTTTATAGTGATGAGTTGACAGCTGATCCAACCTTAAAATAATGACTAGGCTGGTTTGCGTCAACATGTTGTCCAAAAAAAAATGAAGTAGTAATTAGGGCTGTTGATGAACCAAGTCACTTGTGAGTAGTTAGGTGTTTGGTTTGGTAATAGCTCATTTGTGACTCGACTTGATTTTAAACAAGCCAAGTTTGAGGCAGGGTATGTTCGACTCGATAGGCTCGCAATCTGGCTCAAGCTCGAGTTTGAGATCGAATATTAACTCAATATATAGCTCGCTAATAGACTTAATAATGCAACATATATTTTGCCTCGAAACAATATATAATAAATTATATTTAATTTGTGATTGTGCTGATTAAAAATCAAAGACTCAAAGCAGGCGAAAGGTAGCAATGCAGAAATAGAACCAAATGATAAATTTTACAAAAAGATAGCGGCAATTCAACGCACCACATGACTCTGGAAATGAACCAAACAATGCAGCAACACTGGATACAATTCCGAAGAATGCAGAGATGAGATCAACAACTGAGAACGAAGGACTACAATGCTGTGTGAAATGCGGTTTTGTTTTGTTACTTGGTTCTCAGTCCCTAAGTAAAAGTACCGAATCACGTTTGTAATAATGCGAATCCAAACCCGCTTTCACTACTTGGTATCCCGGTCCTGATTCCCCATCCTAAATTTCAAGCCCTAAAAACCAAGGATAAATTTCAGTAAACTGATAGCGCAGAAGATAAACATCAAATCTGGTTTTCACTGTTCACGACCAAAACTGACTTCCTTCTAAATGTCTATAGATTAAACATGGATCTACTCCAGATTTTAAAGCTTAGACAATCGCGTTTGCTGCACTAGCAATCCTAGGCCACAAATCAGCGCACTCCTTTCCGATAGGGCCAGTGATAGCAGAACCTGTAGACCATCAAAATGAACAAGGTATAGTTCAGTAGCTGCTACAAGTGAAATGACCCAATGAACATCCAAAATATCAGGGAAACAATTCAGTGAGAAGGCTCCAAACTTTGGCAACCAAGAAGATCTTACTTGCATCAAATAGAATGAAAATATCAAACACCATTACAACAAATCCATTTGGCAGTCTTATAACATTTAAGTGTGCAACAAGATTATCAGCACCATAGCTAGCGTAATTAGATTGGAGAGGGTAGGATTCCTAATGACTTAATATACATACAAGCAGGAAAATGACCACTAGTCTTACGATTCAGACCACCTGAGTAATCTCACTAACTAAAGCTGGGCCAAGAACAAGACAAGGGAGCAAAGAAAAGCAGATTAAGAGAAACAAGAAGCTGCCTTACCCTTCATTTCTCCTTTGGGGTTCACAATCACACCAGCATTATCTGCAAGAGAACGCAGGCAAGACATCAGGAGAGCCATTAACATGAACAAAAATGAGAAATGAACATAGCAATATAAGATCATGATCAAAATCTACTTAGACAAGTAATAGTTGATGCATAATTCAAGCCAAACATAACCTATAATATCTGAGAATCAATTTCATTCTCATCCACAGCGAAATTACTGAACCATCATTTCTTTACTATGTATGGGAAAGATCATTTGGTTCATGCTGCTAAGCTGATTCGAAACACGCAGCTTACAATTTCTAATCAACCTAGGACTCGTAGTGATCAAAGACTAAACTAAACCCTAGAACTAGCCTCAGACTCGAATCGGACATAAGAAAGAGGATAGTAGTAGAAATAAAGACCTTCAAAGTACATGAAGACACCATCCTTTCGGCGCCATGGCTTGCGCTGCCTGACGATGACAGCAGGCATCACCTTCTTCCTCAGATCGGGCTTCCCCTTCTTCACCGTGGCCATCACCATATCCCCAACGCAAGCAGAGGGCAGCCTGTTAAGTCTACCTTTGATTCCTTTCACGGAGATGATGTACAGGTTCTTTGCCCCGGTGTTGTCAGCGCAGTTGACCGTCGCGGCCACCGGAAGTCCAAGGGACATCCTGAACTTGTTCCCCGCACTTCCTCCTCTCCCTAAACAGAACAGAAAATAGCCAGACAAAGTTGAAAATCAGACGAGGGAAAATCATGAATCGAGGAAATCCAGTGAGAGATGTAGTAGGAGGGAGTTCTACGGTCCTCGTCGCACCTCGTTTCGACATTTTTGCCTACAGCCGCCCCGCTGCTTCCTCGCCTCCTCTATCTTCCTGCTCTCTAACAGCGAAAATTTAACCTTTTATATGTTTATTGTTTAAGGCTAGCCAGCCTGCTAGGGTTTTGCGGGGAATCATCATTTTGAGTTTTTGATCGATAACCTTTTTTTTAAAACAAAATAGGCACATTTGTTTTGAAATCCTAACAGACTAGTACCTCCGTCCACTCGCCGTCAAATTCTTGTTAATTGAGGGGTAAAAGTGTGGGGTGTTTTTTTCATAAATAAAAGGGAAAATAGACTCAGAAAGTCCAACCTATTCTAATTTTATAAAAAATGTTATGAATATTGTTATTATGGTGCATGAATGCCCATTGTGTAACCTATACATTAACCATGGGAATCAATACCATTATCTCCTATTCAAGTGTAATTATGTTAGTCATTAGGGGTTATGTATCATGAGCCTATAAATAGTGCTCACTCTTGTATGTTTGAGACACATCAATAAGAATACTCTTCTCCTCCCATATTCTTGCTCTTCTTCCTTTTAGTTTTATAACACGTTATCAGCACCAACCTCTAACCTCTCCGAAATTCACAAAGGTTGCTCTTAGATATATCTTAATTTCTATCATTTTGCCTGATCTTTTTCGAAAACTAATATCCATTCGTTAATGTTTTTTTACTGTTCATCCATTTATGTATGTTTTCCCTTGGGTATATAGTCATCCATTTTTCAAATCTTTTGCATTCTTTTTTTTCTGTATAGATAGTCAGGCGATATATGGCACAATAATATAAATTAAGTTACTTTGTGTTTAAGTTTAATGTTCGTTTTCAAAGTAGCTATTTTTGTGTGACTAATGCACTTTTTGAAATGGATTTAATATATTTCTATTAGAAAAGTCATGGTATGCTACTATTGTGTGAAATCTATGGTGTTTTACACATTCGTTTTTGCGAAAAAAATTTCACACTTATTACTAGTTTCTTGTTCTAATGTTGTTATACCTCAACCTTGCTATTTTAAAAATTTCTTCAATGATATTGGCGTTATCATTTGTAAAGGTCATTAGGCTTTAGAGATTAACCTACTATCTAAAATCGTCTTAATGGTTATTTTTCGCTTATAATTTTATATGATTGATATGATAGTTATTCGATTACATTGATTCATTGTCTTGCTTATCTTAACAAATTTTCGTCATGATCGATTGCCTTTCGTAGGTCCAGAATATTTATATACTTGTTCCAGTTTTTTTTCCCGATAAGCAACTTGTTTCTGTTAATATAACTATTATATCATATATGTTATATATTTTGAAATTTTTATTGTCATTTTAAGCCATATTACATTCAATCAAAAGCCATAATAAGTTAGTAACGTTTGAATTATTTATTATTAAAATAATTAGACAATAATTATAATTCTTTATTTATTGTTGCTTTCTGATGCATAAGTTGGGTATGTTAAATGATAATAATATGTACTATTGTTAATTATTAGCTCATATTGTTTATCTTTTCTATTTTTCTCTTTAATTCTATTTATGTCTCTTTATATTATATATTGTAATTGGAGTTTGCTGCCTTTGATGTTTCGGGCAAGAATTATTACTTGATGGCATTAGATGGTAAAATGCATTTATAATGGTCTTCGTGAAACCATGAAAGACGCTAATGAAACGTCTTGTGAAGTCAAAGTCATTGATCTTACCCGCCATCACCTCCATACATAAATGGTTGGAAAGTGAGTAACCACTCATATATTTTGTGGCATAACGGCAAAGCCAAGTATGACCACCACTAGTGCATGATGATTTTACAGTGTGATACGATTGGATGTCCCAAGAGACATATAGATTGAGAAAAGATCCAATGAGATACAATATCACTTCATGAAGAAAAGGATTATAATCATGTCCATAAAGAGACACAAGTTATCAAAGTCTATCTCGCCAATATGTCTCAAAATTATGCTCACTCAAGAGATACAAAATCATTCATAGAAGTGGATGATTATTATATTAGGTCCATATCAATAATATATATTCTCACGAGTGAACAAAATAATATACTATTTTGGAGGAGAAGACCTATTATTTTGGCAATGATAAAGAAATTTGAGAAATATATCATTTTGTCATGAAAAGTAGTTATGACTTGATGTTGAAAAATTCCAATCATACGAAAGATGATATACAACCATCAATATTGTTTTGATGATCATGCCAATGATATTCTTTTAGCCCTCAAAGTGAATTGTGCCAAGACACACATATTACATTATTTTTTGAAGCACAAGTAACAAGATATGATTATTATTCCAACAATATGGAACTTTTCATTCATATGGGCATAATAATTATGGTCGTATGAGAATTGTTGATCCCTTAATTGGTGACATGAATGATTGAGAAATATCTCTATTTATCATTTAAACCGTGCACCATTCTCATGACAAAAATGAGTAACTCTATGATGAGAATCAACACAATACGTGGTGATATAAATCTCATCGATAGTGTATCACATATTGAGTAGTACAAAATTAATCTCAAACTCTAGAAACAATAATGTGGTTTATGACCATGAAATTATTGAATCAATACTATTGTCCTCCAATTTGTACTACACACATGTTGTTGTGAGAGAAATGTAAACTATAAGTTTACCCATCCTGACAACTATTATTTGGCATAACCGGTGAGACCATCCCGGTTCATGATGCGAATCGATAAGTACCTCTATGGTCAATTTTGATGATTCGATGATCTAAAGTGTATGTTCTCTTGAACATTGTTGTGCATGATGGTCTCAACTTGGGTATTCTAAAGAAATGATTCCTAAGGTTATAGGGATTTAAGTAGTCCTTGTGACTCCCCTACTTCCTGGGAACACGAACGATTTTCTGTTTTGTCAACAAGGTTTCGTTTCTAGGAAAGCATTTTCACCTTTCCATTACCCATTGTTGGGTAAATCTCCAACACAACATAACTCATTTTTGGGTTGCTTATTCTTAAATAGAGTTGATTGTTTGGATAATCATCAACTAAAGTAAGATAATTTATCTTATACACAACAAAACAAAGGGTGATGTGTGTGGATCCATACACCCAACATGTGGATCAATTATTTTAATTGATGTATCAACTAGAAGGTCACATGTATATATGAAAGCAAACTAGAATTTGCGAGATTGCTAGCTCAACCATTTTGGTTATGAGCATGATTATCCAATAACGAAAATGTGTCATTGAGACGAACATTTTCCATTTATATTATTGTGAACATGTCATTTACATGAACAACACAAATTCGCATTACGCCAAGAAATTATTATGAATTCCTCCATTATATGTGGTTTTTGGGTCAAAACCTTATACTTCCCATCTATGGATATATGGATGTGATATACACACCTAAATTGCTCCACCATAATTTATTAGGATGAGTTCTCAATTATGTTGATTACGAGTTCATCGATGGTAAAATATTTACATCGTTGTCAGGAAATTTTGATGACTCGTTTGGAGGTTTATCAGTCATATAATCATAATTCTCAACATTATGTGGAGAAAATCAAAGGTTGGCACAGAGATTCGATGAATAATCATCATATCATTTTGATCCTCGCACTAAACAATATGAACGTGAAGTTCAAAAATATATAATTCATCATTTGCCAGACACTTTACTGACCCAAACAGAGTAAAACTCTCATGTGCCAACTCGCAATGCTCTAGTGAAAATGATGTTGACATTGGGTAATCTGACATCACAACTGAGTCTAAAACCCATATAAAGCATGGTAGACCACACGGTTCCAAAGAAAAAAAATCCTCAAAAGTGAAATGGAGCTATATATCAAGATGGTCAAATTGAGGTTAAGATTATTTAAACAAAACCACCAAGAGAAATAAATAATGTGCTCAAGAAGAGTATCAGGTACCTGAAAGATATGAATATATATCTCAATTATCTATATCTTGGATGGAAAATATTGGAACCCTAATGAAGTCAACGTCGACGAAATTTTTGCGTATAGTGCAATGCTAAATATGATAGTTGAAAATGAGGATCATTAGCCAAAATGCATGCAAAGATAGAAATGATTGGCTGAAAAATTTCAATTTGAGGCAAATTCAAATTCCCAAGAGAAATGAAAACTTTTAAGACATCAAATCTTTATACATTGAGATGTAAAGTATGAGTATGAGAAGTTATGAAACATCTCATTTTTGAAAGGTTTTGTACAACAAACCTATAACATTTTGATTTTGAGAAAATATATTCTCATGTGGTGGATGCAACTACTTTTTATTATTCGATTAGTCTGGCAATTTGTGAAGGGAAAGAGTTTGCCCCTAATGGATGTCCTTGCAACCTATATGTATGATTTGCATAATTAGAATACACGTGTGTATATGAAATTCCCTCGATGATTTATTTTGCTATAAGCAAACAATTCAAGTTCGCGTGAACAATATTCAATTATATCCAATTGACGTCATATGAATTGAAAGATTGAGAGACATGGTACACTTAGCATATCGTACATTTCTTTATGCATATAATTTCTTCTTCATTTCAAGTTGATTTTTTTTGAAAAATCATCTTCGTCATATTTTATGGTTTCAAAATTCTTACCAAAATTTTCTTAATTTAATTTTATATTTTAAAATGTGTCTCTTTTATTTTGACATAATTGGATGTGATCATCTTTTGTTACATAGATGACATACACTTTATTGAGCTCGTAAAGAGTTTCTCAAAGCAATCAACTATTGATTAGCTATAGAGTTTGAGATGAAAGATGTGGAAGATTACCACTAACTTGCCAATTGTGCATCTCTCTCGAACATGATTTTCGTATATCATCAATGATATACTAATTATATCCAACAAAAGTTATATGGATATGACATGGCTATCAATGCCTGGATGGTAGTAAGATCACTATGTGACTCTATGTCGATTTTAACCGACCTTTATTCAAACATAAGAACTACTCGGTTTTGAAGTAGTAATCTTGATCATATTTGTGTTGGTTGACCATAAATTGGTCTCATGTGGTAATTTTACCACTTGGTGGGCTGTGAAACCAACTTATAAAGCTACACCACCATTTCACAAGATGATTTTATAAATCATGTATGATATTTATTTTGCATATATCCTTGAATTGCAAGAAAATGGTGTAACGTGATGTGATGATTATGTACTCTTTTTCCTTCACTAGGTTTTTATCCCATAGGGTTTTCCTAGTAAGGTTTTAATGAGGCATATCCTCATCTAATGGTCATTCAAGGTGAAGTGTCATGTGAATTATGGATGATCATCGATCATGTGATGCATATATTTTATGCACAAACTCCATTGAGTTGAAATATTTATCAACTAAGTGCACCTAAGTGATAACTTGGTTGATTTATTCACCAAAGCTCTCTCTGTTGGGAAGAAAATTTGGAGTTGGTGACTGAATGATCTCGACTGATATAATGATGAGCGAGAGTTGATATCCTCATCAGGGGGAGTCGATGTGAAGGATATCAACGGATGTCATCATCAAGGGGGAGTCAATACGTAACTGTACTCTTTTTACCTTAACCATGGTTTTTCCCACTGGGTTTTCCTGGTAAGGTTTTTAATGAGGCGATCAATATTGTACTCGAAGAACATAATATATATTCTTATCCAATGGACATTCAAGGGGGAGTGTTATGAATATTGTTATTATGGTGCATGAATGCCCATTGTGTAACCTATACATTAACCATGGGAATCAATACCATTATCTCTTATTCAAGTGTAATTATGTTAGTCATTAGGGGTTATGTATCATGAGCCTATAAATAGTGCTCACTCTTGTATGTTTGAGACACATCAATAAGAATACTCTTCTCCTCCCATATTCTTGCTCTTCTTCCTTTTAGTTTTATAACAAAAAATAACATATTCTATGTGAAATATTTTTCTTGGCACCGTTTTCAAATTCCATCTGTTCCATTAATTGAGATTTGGCGGACGTTACTAGCCAAGTGATGTGGCCGACAGTTTGCTGACTAGGCTGACGAAAGGAATAATAGTAATTACACCGTCAGCAAAATGAAAGATGGGTCTCTTGTAACCCGACCCATAACCATAACCCGAATCACTAACCGCCGCTGCCAAACGTGTACGTCTCCGATGGCCACCACATCTCATCAAATTCCACTCCCTAATCTTTAATCAAAAGCCTTGCCTACCAATCCTCCACCCAACACCTCGTCGTAGGATCTCTCTATAATCCCAATCCACTTTGTCTCCGATGCCGGCGTTGTCGAAACCCTCATCTCGACCCTTCCCTCCCTCCCAACTCCACAATCCTAGTGTTAGCTGTAGACACAGTCAACAACTGCCTCCTCCGTCCACTCCATGCTCCCTCTCCCGATCTTCAATGTTGTCGATTTCAAAGGGCCTAAGTCAGCGATTCTTTAGGCACACCAGAAGGTAACTTCATCTGGAAAGTCCATCCACATTGGAATGCGTCTATCTTCTCCAGATCTGTTTCTTCAATCGATTCCCTCTCGAACGCGACCTACCGTACATCAACTCGAAGCTCAACGACATTGCTTGTGCCAGCAAACGGTACCTACTCTACTTGTAATCTAGAGCTCTCGGGTCGGATTATATTCACTCGATTAACCCAAAACCCAAAACCTGATTTCTATCAATGATATGGCATGGGTAGCACTGACTTGGAACCTTGTTCCTCTAACGTGGAGATCTGAGTCACAACCATTATAACGTCGTCTGTTTTTCTGTTATATTTCACAGTCAACTCTCTCTAACACCATTTTACGTTAAATAAATTAAAAATCGGTGCCAAAAAATGTATTTCGTATAGAATGTGCCATTTTTTGTAAAATCATGATAGGTTGGCAATATTTCTCATTCATCATACAATTTTCTATTATAACCTGGTGTTTGACAGTCGCTACCCATATACGGGCAGTAAGGGAGAAGAATATAATACTTCACATTCTCAATCTTCTAAAAACCATTTTCGATCATATTCATCACGATTTATCTTAAGAAAGTAAGGAAACAAGCACCCAAAGCAAAAGAAGCAAAGAAAATACTACGCCAACAAAGTGTGGAAAAATTAAAAGGTTCCAATCCCAAAAAACTAGTAATGAAAGCCAGAGAACAAGGGGTAGCCTAGCCCAATTCTGGTGTTGATGGAGCGGCCAGGAGCACCATCTATGGCCAGTTTGATTTTGGTGTTTTGGGTGAAATGACAGTTTCTTGAGAATTCTTCGTTTATTTGCGGAAGTAAATATGAGTTTTGTGTTTTTGAGAGAAAAACTTTAGTCTCAAAACACAAAACACAAAACTCAGCCAAAAGGTGAGTTTTGTGGATTTTCAAATTGTGTTTTGTGCCAACGAGTGAGTGTCCCAGTGGTAGGATAAGAAGATTGTTGACTGTGATAACGCAGGTTCGATCCACCGCTCCGCTGAGGATTTCCCCTGAGGCATTCGCATCCGACTTCGGCTGAGTAAACGAAATAATGCGCCCTATGGTTTGATCTGAATATGGAATCACTCAAGGTTTGATCTGAATATGACATCACTTAACGTGTTGACTAGATAGCGTATTCTATGTCATAAAAAATGTGCTTTGTCTAGATTTTGCAATACTATCCTTGTTTTTATAAAAATTTACAATTGAGTTTTTATGAAACAAAAGACAATCTAGTAATTAAACAAAAAGTAATCAAAACTCAACCACAAATATATAGTTTCCAAACAAAGGTTTTAAGAAATGAGAGTTTCGTTAAATACATCGTTTCAAAAACTGCATGTCGTGAACGTTTCCGTCTGTCCACCGATGGCTCGAAGGTTTGAAGTCGCCACCATCGCTTAAAAGTGGATTGGACACTTGGAGCTCAGTTCAGACTTTGAGACCTAAACTGGGCATGGTCTGCTTTCAGAGATCTGGGTAAGAGGGATGGTTACTTGTGGGGAAGGATTAGCACCCCCACAACGCCCTGTAAACCGGTACTATGAAATCCGATAAATTTTATGTGTGTTTATTAAGTGAACTCAATTTTTAATTAAGTGATCGCCTGTCCTCACTCTTGCGAAGACTAAAGCTTGCTAATTTCGTTATTTTCTTATAAAACAATTTAAAAGGGAAGTCGCTAAATTATTTTAACTTTGGGAATAAAATAATAAATTGTTTTAAATTTGAAAATAAGATGATAAATTGTTTTAAAATTTTAAATAAGATGATAAATTGTTTTAAAGTTGGAAAGAACATGATAAATTGTTTTAAAGTTGGAAATAAAATAATAAATTGTTTTAATGTTGAAAATAAGATGATAAATTATTTTAAAAATGGAAAGAAAGCAATAGATTGTTTTTAAGTTGGAAAGAACATGATAAATTGTTTTAAAGTTGGAAATAAAATGATAAACTGTTTTAATGTTGGAAATAAAATGATAAATTGTTTTAAAACTCGAAATAAGCAATAGATTGTTTTAAATTTGGACTTAAGTCTTTTGACGGCCTACGTACCTGGAGTTCGAGATCAAAGTCCACGTAGTTCGAATTGAAAAGGTTTATTTGAGGTGCAACTAAATAGTTGCAGTTTTTTAGTGATTCTTGAAAGTTTTTATGAGTTTTTATATTTTGAAAATTTCGTGTGACTTTAATAGCATAAAGTCCGACATTACTATTCTCATTTTATTCTTATTTATGAAATAATTTTTTGTTTTATAATTTGATTAGTTAAAAAATGATTTGTTCGAAGATAGTGGATTCACGTAGTTTGCTTCTTGATAAACTTACGCCACTATTCGAGGTTTTCCGCAGATTTTCGCTCTTGCGAAAAGTACGTTACTGGACTAATTATTTTTATGATAGAGGTATAGTTTTTTAAGGTGGACTCGAGCCTTTCTCGGCTGCCTACGTACCCAATATTTTGAGATCAAAGTCCGCATAGTTCAAATTGCGTTGTCGAGAATTTCACTGGATGTTTACTACTGTAAAAGTGATCGTTACCGTCGTCTTTTATGATAGTTTAGAAACGCTTACCTAATTGTTTTGCTGACATGATTTTTAAGGAGTGCCCCACCTTTCGATATTTCAAAGCCGGCAGTACTAACTTGAAAATATATTATCAAGGAAAGAAGAAATATATGTTTGAGTGGGCCCGTTTACGAGTTTCTTAATTCGTAATTTTTATTATTACAATGCTAGGACCGTTTTAATGGTTAGTTATTTAAAGTAGTAACGTGCCTTTATTTTTATGCTTTAGCATTTTTGAGCCCTCATGTTAAGGACCAATTGTACCAATAATGGTGTACGTGTTTTTCATTTAATTGAGACGACCCCATTAACCAATTCCTAAGCAGTGATGGCCTGATGGGCTCTCAAATAGACTGATTCCTAGAGTTTTAATTAATTTGGACTCTAGTCCAAGTTTGACCCAATCAGGCCTGGACCGAAACAAAGGGAGAAGAAGAAAAATAGGCCCCTCGGGGAAGAAGCCAATACAATCACCCAAGCCTGATCTGAAAAATTAATAGTTGAATTAAAATAAGGATAAAATCGTAAAATTATCGTTCAACGATAAAAACCTCTCTTAAGAGGGCTGCACCACTCTCTAAAAAATCTTAATAGTCACTTATTTTCTCTCCTCTCTATTCTCTCAACTCTTCTCATCTCTTCCTTTACCGGCGCCGACGCCTCTCTTCTTCCTTTTTTTTTCTCTTCGTCGCGGGTGAGAGCGGCCGCCACCGAGAGGCGGCCGTCGACCTCCTCGCCCCATCTTTCATCTCCTCCTACTAATGACAACAACAACAACATAAACGATTCTCCCTTCACTCCTTGTCAAACCGACAGTGCACGAAGACTACTCTCCGATAAAAAAAACGTCCCACGCCAACATGCAAATCCAGAATCAGGTTGTTTTTCGTTTCTAAAAATAAACTCATATTGACCTCATCTCTCCACTAATATTACCACCGTCTTTACTAACTTTCACATTTTTTATTGGGTACCGGCGAGGAGACGAACGGATCCTCCGGTGAAGGCAAGATCGTCAGCCCAAGACCCGTCGTCGGCGAGTCGGGACATGGAACATGTAAAAAAAACCCCTTTATACCTTCTTCTAGTTAAACTCTCTTTTTTATAAATGCCAAAGACTGATTTTGGGGTACTATTTTTAGATAAAACGTTGCAAATCAATCGAGAAATCAGAAGGAAAGGGACTAAATCGGAGGAGGCAAAATAAAATGTAACATTGAAACTGTTATTCCAATTTTGTAGGTGTTAACTTGCATTTTGATAGATGAAGACTCGGTTGTTTTAATATTGAAATAATCCCAACAAACTTAACACCATGAAAATGACTCAAAGATGTAAACTTTTGGATTATTTTACCTTACTAATGAAATTCCAGCAACTTGTTTTAACCAAAAACTCATGTATTGTTAGATGTTGATGCCATGTTTTGAGCCTTTGTATTGTCTTTGAGTTCTTAATGTAAATGATGTTATGCTAGATGATAATTGATCATTTTAGTCCTTGTATAATGTTTAGTCATTGATGTTTTTATTTGTTGCTTTAGTGCTTTACTAAATAACTAGCTTTGTACTTGATTGGTGATAATTAGCAAAAGGTTACAAGTAAAGCCAGAAACATATATCACAAAAATAAGAGTAGAGATTTAGGTGACATTATGAATATTGCGTTATGAAAAATGAAAAGTTTAGGTGTGGGTTTTGAAATGCTTTACCTCCTAACATAAACTCTTTTTATTGGTCGATGGTTTCGATCTCTCCTTGACTCCTAGCTCTAGGATATTTGGGCTTCTTTCTTTAGCGGCTTCTATGTGGTCGATGACTGGACAAGAGACCTCGCTTTGGACTTTATGTATTTTTTGAGTTTTAGTGTGATTGGGGGTGATGATGAAATGGAAGAAGGCTTATAGAGATGCGGATAATTAGTAGATGAAGATGAATATGAGGCTAGTTGAGCTTGGCAAGCGCCTTCGAGCCTCCGATGAGAGTTGGGGGTTATGAGATTTTATAGTTACAAATAGCTGCCACCTGTTTCACTCGCCAATGACAACATTTTCTTTTGACAATGAATGTTTTCTTTTGACAATGAATGTCTAATTGTTGGGCCTTTATCTCTTGGGCCAATTTCTTTACTGGGCCTGAAATTAAATTCGGCCCAAAACAAACCTGCATGTATCAAATGTTGTAAAGGGTTGTCGACTACCTTAGTTCATTTAATTTTGAGATACTAAACTTCGGGCCTCATTCAATTTTGATTTTACCTTGACGTGACTTGAAGTAGTTGAAGATATATGTTTTATGTTTTTTATTGATTTTCGTCACTTTATTTTAATTAAAATGAAAAAGGAGCAGATGGGCCCAAATCAACCCAACCTTATGCATTCATTCAGTGCGCTTGAAACCCATATCATCTGGTCCAATTTCAAAACTCAGTGTTTGGGTTCGAAATACATTGTAAAGCCTTCTAATTCAACGAACATTTAATGTCAAAGTTCGGCATAACATCTTTGCTTATGACTGTTAATACAAAGTTTAAACAATACTGTAGGATTTTAGAGGTATGGATTTCGATTAATAAACCAGAAAAAGGGTCAAAAGTTCGACTGAAAATAGAGCTATGAAATGACAAAATATTTGAGAACCCGAACAAAATTTGATTACTACACCACCGTTTCAAAAGAAACCACCGTTTGTCAAAACACAAAACCCAAACGTGACCTAACTAGGGATCATTCCCGATGGTAGCTTGCCATCAGCAGACCCACCAAAAATTTGAAACCAGGAGGCACCCCTCCTCTTCTTGGAGATTTTGCAGGAAGTTGACTCTCCTCCCTATCGATGCTATTATCCTCGAGCTCCCCGCCTTGTCGTCGGCATTTCCTATTTTCTAGGATATTGCTCATCTCTTCATCCTCGTCTTCTCTACTGAGAGTCTTGCTTGATGCTATCACCTCCTCCATTTGAGCCTTATCTATTAGATTTAAGTGTTCCGTTTCTGTAGGCTGGTTCAGATCCTGAAGAGGGTAGCAACCCATTGTCATCATTTGCAAATTTTGATTTCTAGCTCCGCATCTCCCGATTCTCAGAGATTTTTGGCCGCCAGATATTCCTGATCCGATCTATCCTTTACTCATAGAAAGTCTCCCCACTTTTGCACAATCTGATTGGCTGGGATGTGAAACTGGAGTTCGTAGTATTTATCTTTGTGTCGCATAATGCCACATATAACAAAATTTTTGAAGGCTCTCATATTGATATTTGCATACAACAGTGATATCGCCGTGGAAGCGAACTTTCTTTTCCCGCCGTAATGGACGGTAGACATCCAGTATCACCCAAATTCTCATGTAGGTATAAAATCTTCTCTTTTTTAGATTCGATTGGTCATATGAGCTGAATTCACCCGCGAAATCCCCAAGGAATTTCCCTACTGTGTTCGAGAAGTATTCGAAGGTTAGACCTTTGATACAGAGCTAGAAAGGGCCATGATGTAGCTCGACAATTTTTGGATCTTCTCCAACTTTGAGATTGTGAAGTATGAGAAGTTTCCCATTGTAGTTCCATGTACCATCTCTAAGAATACATTCCAAGTCCAGCTGATGATGAAAGCAAAATAAATAACGTCAGCCACGCAAGGCTTCCACTGTCATAGTTTGGCCAGGCTTCCAGCTGAGTGCCAGTGTGTGTTTCATAGCATTGAAATTGATGGAACTATCCTCTAGGAATATCCTGACCAGGCTTGTGTGGTACTCGTGTGGAGACGGTACCAGAACCAGCTGCATCAGTGACGATTCCTCATCATTTCTCTCCTCCGGGGTCATCTGTTGGACTTGGTGGATGACCAGATCGCTTGCCAAGACAAGGTCCAACAATTTCTCAGCTTGTATCATCGGTCTTGGAGTTGCCGTCGATATAGAAACCTCTCCTTTACCCTGTGCGATAGGCTCCAACGGCAGCAGGTTGGGCATCGATTTTCCCCTTCACGGCTTCTTGCCCTGGCTAGCCACTTTCATCAACGGCTGACTTGACCGCCCCATCGGTGTCGAGCTCCTCTTCATATGCTCCTCTTTTCCATTCATGTGTATTGCCATGATGTTGGTGTTTAGTAGGGAGCCTATGCTACCAACGTGCTGGAGATAAGAAGATGAAGGAGGAGATGATTGATGTTTGTCACGCGGCGGAAAAGAAAGCAGAATAAACCCTGATAGGGTAGGAATCGAGCCCAATAGAGAGGTAGAACTCTTCAAACTAACTATTATAGTTAGGGTGCTTTTTTCTTAATTCATATTTGTCATTTTTAAAGAAAGTAGGAAAGATATAGACATGAACGTAACTGGGACATGTAGGTAAATAATGGGAAAAGTGGATTAACTCCAACGAGATAATACCAACTTTGAAACCTAACTTTCCTCAAAACCGAATCCAAGTCATAGCCTCAAAAGAAATCTCCGACACAGACACAACTATATGAAAAGAAAGACCCTATCGACTATGACGGATACTAGACGTGCAACCTTGAGGATTCAAAGAAAAGGAAACTCAAAAAATCAAAACATTTAAATTAAAGCTAGACTCTCGGCCTTGTGGTGGCAGCTACCGGAAGTGGCCTTTGATTCCCGTAGCTCATCTATCCTTATGTGGTATGGCGGGTCGCTCTTGGTTGACCCGCCTGAGCTATTATGACCGATGTGTGGTTGCCCTTCCTTGGCGACTTGGATGGTCTGCGAGTGTCTAGTAAGTCGTCCTCCTTGTTCGATGGATGTTTGCCTTCCCTACTCTGCTTACGTTCTTCTTGCACGTCCAACATTGCTTCATCCTCTTCAAATTGGAGGTTTGTGAGGGCTAGTGATTTGTTGGGCTTTGGAGTCGACGTGTCCATCTTGTTGGAGGGTTCCACCACATTGCTTGGGTTTGTGCACTGTTTGGTGTTGAACTTTCGCTGGCCGGTGGCGGGTTCATTGGGTGACAGATTTGTTGGTGATGATGCCTTCTCCTTGAGCCATCTTGCTGCCAGCTTTTCCTTCACATTTTGAGGGGTAACCCGGAGGGAGTCGTCCCATTTGTGAACAATTTGATTTGCCGATATGTGGAAAAGCTGCTCGTATTACTTATTAGTGTGACCCATGATGCCAAAAATGCAGCAGAAGTTCTCGAGACATTCATATTTGAATTGCACGTCTTGGTGGTGTCATCATGGAGAATGAATTTCTTTTCCCGACATAGTGGCTTTCGGATATCAAGAGCAATCTCGATACGCATATATTGGTCTGCCAAGATTTGTCATCATTTTTGGGATCATAGGTGAGGTACTTATCGGTAGGTTTCTGGGGACTTGGTTGGCGGCTTCGGAGAAGTAATCGAAAGGCAGGTTGTGAACTTGAACCCATAAACCAACTTGATGTACCGGAACCTCCTTAGGGATCTCTCTAGCTGCCCGCTCATGAAGGCCGAGGAGGATTTCGTCATAATGCCAAGGTCAATAAGTCATTATCCTGCGAAGATCTACCTCGTGATCGAAGTGGAAGAGGTACAGGCGTTCATCAAGCCATCAATATCCATCAAGCGTCCCGATTTCCAGTCGATCGCCATAATCCTCTTCATCACTTGGGAGTTGAAAGGACGATCTCCGATGAAAGCATCAATGAGGCAGAGTGAGAAGGCATCGCACAGAGGGGTCAGAACTATCTCCTTCAGTTATGTGCCCTCATCATTACTCTTTGAGAACGTGAGTTTACGAACCTGCTCTGCCATCAAACTTTTTGACGTTTTCAATTGTGGTTCGACTTCGTTGGTGATAGTGCTAGGATTTGTAGCATTTATCTCACCCTATGCTTTTTCAGTGAATACTAGCTTATTTGTGTTTCATTCCTTGTGGTTTTGCGTCTTGATATTGTATTGCCTAGATCCATTCACTTGGACCGTTTTGGTCATCTGATGTGATTCTTGTAGTATTTTTCGTCCACGGGTAATTTAGAGACAATTGGTCTGGCTTCAAGGCTACAGGCACATATTAGAGCATGGTTGGAGCTCAAATGGGACGATGTTGCAAAAGTTGGTGAAGAAAAAGGGTTGCGCGACCTGCATGCATGCACGGCGGGCATGCCCTAACCACGAATTACCTCATGGTGGAATAAAGGCTGCACGTCGTCCATGCCCTAAATCTAAATTAGCTCATGATGGAGTTAAGTGTGCACACCCTACATGCATGCACGCTATGCGACATGCACGCCGTGCTCTCCCTTGTTCCAAAATTTTCCATATAAAAGGAGTGATTTGAGGAAAGAGAAAGGGCAATATTCTTTAATGAATTCCCTACAATTTTTTCTAAGTTTTTTCTGCAAAAACCATCATACCTTCTATGACACCCCGATTTCGCGTTAATGTTTGTCTTTGGGTTTAATCCCGGTTTATGTGAGTCTCTATGTCACTATCAGATGGTCCATTACGGTCGTGACCATCAGTACATCACGGGCATGGTTGTCATGTCACCACAAGCGTGGTTATCAGTAGGCCACAAACGTGGTGGAAAGCTTATAAAAGTAGAGTCCTGATTCCATAATTACAGAAACCTAATTCTTCTTTGCTTTCAATCTCTCACGAACGGCGATCGGTTCCAGGCAGGGGAGAGGAGCTTGTTGATTATTCCCATACCAGTAGGATTTGGGGTTTTGGGATTTCAATCCTACGATTAATCCCTTCAAGTCATACAGATTAGGAAATCGAGCTATAGGGAGACGAGTTTAGATCAAACTCTATAGAGGAGAGCTTTCAGAGGAAGGGGTTACGATTACTTTTATGCTTTATGCAAAAAAATTGTAATTAGTTATGAGGAATCCTTATTTGGATTTTCAGGACTGTATAGTAGCGTGCGAGATCTACTGTACATGTAGTTGTGTTATGTAGTTAAGTGTTTTGGGTTGTGTAGTAGCGTGTGATCTACTGTATAGACAGTTGTTTAAGATTTGAGCATAAACTCATAGCGAGGAACTATGCGTGTGATTCACAGTTCATGTCTAGGATTAAGAACCAGGACTCGATGGAATAGCTCACGTTGTACGTTGGTCACCCACCCTATGGATTGCGCGATCCCCCCATGTTACAGACTGATTTCAGACAGGCGTGAAGAGCAAGCCTTGAGCTGCTCTCACGGTTTACAGGGTGGTTTCATGGTCTGATCCACCATGAGGCTGTCCGCTCATAGCTAGGGGTGGCATATGCTAGGATGATTCCTACAGGACCACATGGTAATATTACTAGTTTAGTTCTTCATGTTTAGGCTCAGCTACTCAATGCTTATCACTGACCCCGCTACATTTCTTCATGCATGAACAACCTTGGGACTTCAGGACCCAATGCCGCCTAAGAAGGGAGCACGAGCAGCGACACCACCTCGGAGTGACTCTGGGACTCGCGAAGAGAGGTACCTCAACTATCTCTTTCATTGTTTCATAGTTTTCAGACAGTCTTTCATGTTTTTCAGTTGTTTGACATACTTTCTTTCAGTGGGTTTTTCCCTATTTGGGATGTTTTTCAGTGATGTTTAGTTGATGTTTTCGAGCCTTGATGCTTGGTTTAATTCCGCAATCAGTTTACATATGTTGAGGATATTTAAGTTCAGTTAATGTATGTCAGTTATACTATTTTATGTGTTGAGTGAACCCGCGAGCATTGCATGAATCGAGCTGCGTGGTTCGATCGGGTCGTCTAGGGACGGGTTTCACATATTGTTCCAAGTTTACTGGTTTTTTATGAATGAAATATCATATTCATTGAAAAAAACTTGAGATCATGTGAAATTTGTATATAGCCAAGGGCCAAGGCTTATAAATAGGCTATAGAGAATAAAGAAAATTATAGTCGTATTTTACTAATTAGGCTTATAAATAGACTATATATTCAGTCTGAAACCCTAGCTACGTGAGCTCCCCACCGCCGCCAATCTTTTTTCTCGTTGCAAGTCCTCACCGCCATACCGTCCCCATTGTTTACTAGGCTACCCTAGTTGTCTAGTTGCCCTCTCATAAGAGAGTAGGTTGCACTCTCACGGAGAGTCGGCGACCATTGCCAATCTCGAGCCATGGCTCCACTGCACACACCTGCATGTAACACCACCACCGTTGCCTCCACCACCACGATCTCCACCACCAACATCGTCGTTGTAGTCAATAATGGCGTCTCCACAAGAGCTACCCTAGCCGCCGCCTACGTTGGAACGATGATGACCCCTCCCACCGCCACCGCCTCGTCTTCACCCATCAAGAAACAAATTGTTGGCCTCGCTAATGTCATCCCAGCTTGGAAGAACTTATCGCATTCCAATAAGGACCGTGCAATGTTCGTAGCTAGGTTTAATTTCAGTAGTTAGTCGTTTGTTCACACTTGTTTTGCTGATGTTTTCTGGTGACTATGTTTTTTACCGTTGTCCGTTGCTGGTGAGTAAGGACCGAGGTTAACACATTAAAGGAGACCCGCGGCCCATACATCTCCGCTTGTGGAGTCAGTACCTCTGGTGGGCACTTTGAACGCTCATTTGAACGTTTTTGAGGAATGGCAATTCATGTACCATCCGTTTCGAAGAAAAAAAATAGACTATATATTATATTATTTTCTTTCTAACAAAATATAATAATTCATATATTGTTACCAAAGATATTAATTCATATATTGTGGGATCCTATTCTTGCATTTTCAATAATTATTGGTATGCTGGCCTTTTACTTTAATCAATAGCAAAATAATAAGTAGCAGGTTCATGATTCATTTTTATGTCGAAAGAAGAGGGCTAGCTTCGCATTTATTTCAAGAATTCAATTTGGTTATGAACTTCAAATATGGTTGTGAGTCTTTGGATCAATTTTAAGTTTTAGAGTGCTCCAAATGAATACGAGGACATTTTTGTCTTTTTTGTTTTTACTTTTTAGTTTTAAAAACCTCCTACCACCTCATGCGCCCCACGGTTGGGGAGTTTCCCATGACTATCCGCTGAGGTTTTGATAACTCTTTAGGCAAACTTTTATAACAGGTTACACGAATAACATGTTATAATTGTTTGTAACTTACATAACTTAATAATCGGTTATAATTAGTTATACAAATAATATAATAAAACTAAGAATGAAGAAGAACACAAGAATGAGGGAGGAGAATTGCTTTCATTGAAGGGTGTAGAAATGGTACAAGAGTGAGCACTATTTATAGGATCTAAAATTCATAACCTACACATCACTAGTATAACTACAGTAAAATATGATATTCATTCTTATGTTCAATGTATAGGAGCTACAAAGATAGGAGTTACAAATGGGCATTCATACACATAACTATAATATTCATAACACTTCCCCTTGAATGACCATTGTTTAAAAATATTCATCATTCTTCGAATACACTTTTGATACTGCCTCATTAAAAACCTTACTAGGAAAACATAATGGGAAAAAGCATATGTAAGAGGAAAAGAGTGCAGTGCGTATTGACTCCCCCTCATCATGATATCAATTGAAATCTTTCAATTGTCGAACCATAATTGTTGTTCTAGCTTTTCCAAAGTTGATGCATGTAGAGCCTTGGTGATTAAATCAACTAAGTTATCGTTTGAGCGCACTTGTAGAGTATGTCAACTCATTAAAAATACTCTTTTCCAACTCATTGGAGTTTTTGCATCTAATGTATACATGTTATGATCAATTGTCATACATAATCAATATTTATAATACGCTCCCCTTAGATGACCATTTAATGAGAATATGTCTCATAAAACCTTACTAGGAAACCCCTGTGGGAAGAAGAGTACATACATATCACATGTCATTATACCATTTTCTTCGAATGAATAACGAGCAAATAATTTAGGTGAAGCGTAGCATTTGTGCAATGGTGTCGAGACATAACACATCAGACACAGTCCTCTTTGAACTCATGGAGATATATAAAATATATATCATGCACGAATCGCAAGATCATGTATTTGAATGGTGATACTACTTGATTAGCTTATTTCAGAAACTACCAAGTTGTTTTATAACTTTATGAAGATCGATTAAACTCGACATAGACACACATATAGTGATCTTACCACCATCGAGGCACTTATAGCCATGATATATCCATATAGATGCTTGTCGGATATTATTAGTATATCACTAATGATATACATGAATTATGTTAGAGAGAGATGCACAATTTGCAAGTTAGGGGTAAGATTTATTCTTCTACTTCTCGAACTCTCTAGCTAATCAAATAGTTGATTGCTTTGAGAAACTCTTCTAGAGTCTTAATAAAATGTTTGTCATCTATGCAACAAATAAATGTTGAAGACATTAAAAGTCTGATAAACAAAAGACATACATTTTTAAATACAAAATAAAAGTGAGAATATATATTTTCTTTTTTATACGAAAAACAATCCTGAAACCATAAAATATATCAAAGATGGGTTTTCAAAATTCAACTTAAAAAGATTAGAAAGCAAATTATATGTATAGAAAAATATATAATATGCTAAATGTATCACTTCTCTTAATCTTTCAATCCATAAGACGTCAATTGGATATAATTGAACATTGTTTACGTAAACTTCATATATTTGCTTATAAACAAAATCATCGGGGAATTTCATATACACGTGTATATTCGTTTATGCAAACCGTACATATAGGTTGCAATGAAATATTAGGGGCAAACTCAATTCCGTCACAAAATTGTCAGACTACTCAAATAATGAAAAGTAGCTACATCCACCATATAAGACTATAAAAATATTTTAGGTTTGTTGTACAAAACCTTTCAAATTAAGATGTCTCATAACTTTCAAGACTTGTAATGAGATAAACACTTGTCTCATGTGCTTCACATCTTTATATAAGGACTTTATTGTCTTAAAACTTTTCATTTTTTTGGAAATTTAGTTTTGCCTCAATTGAAATTTTTCTAGCCAATGATTTCTTTCTTTTTATGTATTTTGGCTCATGATCCTCATTTTCAACTATCATATTTAGCGTTGACTATATGCAAAAATTTCGTGAACGTTGACTTTATTGCGGTTCCGGTATTTTCCATCCAAGATATAGATAATTGAGATATCGTTATTTCATATCTTTTGGGTACCCGGGCTCTTCATGAGCACATTATTTATTATTCTAGGTGATTTTCCAAAATAATCTTAACCTCAATTTGATCATCTTGATATATAGCTCCATTTTAGTTTTGAGGATTTTTTTTCTATGGAACCGAGTGGCCTATCATGCTTCATGCATTGTGCAGACACATTTATAATAAGAGATGGTCCAATATCGACATCATATTTATTAGAGAATTTGTAGTTGACATATGAGAGCTTTACTCTATTTGGGTTAGTAAGGCGTCTAGCAGTTGATGAATTCAACTTTAGTAATGAATCATACTTTTGAACTTCAAGTTCATATTATTTAGTGTGAGAATCGAAATGATATAATGATAATTCATTTAATCTCTTGGCCAACTTTTTTTTTCTTTCCCTAATGTTGGGAAGTTTGAATATAAATCTCCAAGGCCTACTTAAATCCCTATAACCTTAGGAATCATTTCTTTATAATACCCAAGTTGAGACAATAATGTTCGCGAGAACCTACTATTTAGATTATGGAATCATAGAAATTAACCATATAGGTTCGCAATTCGCATTATGATTGAACCGAAATGGTCTAACAAGTTATGCCAAATAATAGTTGTCAGGACAAGTAAACTTATAGTTTACGTTTATATGTATATCAATCATACTAACATATGTGTAGTACAATTGGAGGATCACATTATCGATTCAATAATTTGATGTTCATAGACCACATTATTGTTCCTCCCTTATAAGAATCAATAAAATGGAGTCAGGATTTTTTTCTTCGTGAACAATATACAATAGCTCTTCTAGAGCTAGAGATAAATTTTGTACTACTCAAAATGTGATGCATCATAGATGAAATTTATATCATCGTGTATTATGTGGATTCTCATCATAGAGTTACTCATTTTTGTCTTGAGAATGATGCATAGTTTAAACGATAAATATAGATATTTCTAAATCATCCATGTCAGTAATTAATGGATCAATAATTCTCGTACAACCATAATTGTTATGCCCATATGAATGAAAAGTTCCTTAGAGGAATACTGATCATATCTTGTTACTCGTGCTTTCAAAAATAGTGTAACATATGTGTCTTTGCACATTCACTTTGAGGGTAAAAGAACATCATTTGGATATGATCATCAAAATAAAATTGATGGTTGTATTAACTTTCATATGATTAGAATTTTCAACTTCAATTCACAGCTCCCTTTTATTGAGAATGGGTCACTTGGAGGGTTAAAATATCATTTGAACTATGATCATCAAAATAAAGTTGGTTGCATCGCCCTTCATGTGATTGGAATTTGTCAATAACAATCTACTCTCTTTCATATGAAAGGATATGTTTCTCAAATTTCTTTCTCATGACCAAAATAATAAGTCTTTTCCTTCACAAGTGTATTGCTGAATTGATTTTGTGGGGATATATATATATATATATATATATATATATATATATAACATCCACTTCGGAGAATGGTATCATGTCTCTGGAACCATCACCATTCGAGACATATTAGTTAGATAGCTTTGGACAACTTGTGTCTCTTGATACTCATTTTTAGCTTTTCATCAAGATATATAATGACGATTAAAGATCAAAGTTATGGTTGTATCTTGATAAAACATTATATATCATCTTTGATGGTTTCACCAAGACCATTATAAATGGATTTCAATTTGCTAATGCTCATAAAGAGTAATCCTTGCCCGAAACATCAAAGGCTGCAAACTCAAATTTTAAAATATTAAATGTATTATAAAATAAATTAAATCAAATAACATTAAACGAATAATAAAATAAGTTGTAGTATGTGGCATATTATAATTCCAACCTTCCCAACACTATAATAATGTTAGTGAAAAAAATATGTATAATAGAAATTAGAATACACTAACATATATGTATACATTGGGTATAATAAATTTAGGACGTCATGGAAACCACTTATTATTCTAATCATTAAGAGTAAAAATAAAAACCAGGTCCTAGGAAAATAAAAATGCTCAAGTAGTTCATAACAAACAATAGCCTTTAGAATATATAATCTTTATCGTTGAAAATACCATAAGTAATAATAATAATAATAATAACAAGTTAACAATAATGTTTAAACAGAGTGATAAACCATTATAGTCTATAGACACCATATAGTTTAAGACAATAACAAATTTGCAAATAAAATTATATGAAGACATATAAAAATAGGGTGAATATACGAACATAAAGACTGGATTACTAATCCTAGAAAAATGAAGGGTTAACAATAGCCATAAAATAACCAATATATGAAGCCAAGTTGTACACAAATGTTAGCTTGTTTGGAATCAGAACAAATACGATAGAAAAAATGAAATAATACAAATGTACGAAAAAATACAAATATGAGAAGCATATCAAATATCACTTATGAGAAAAGTATTAAAAACAATCACAATGAAAAACCAATTAAAATAAGAGTATATCAGTAATATAAAAAATATAATTGTAATTAATACAGTTGATAATGAAAAGATGCCTAAGCATAGGAACCTCTTTCACTCTTACGTTTTATTTACTGTAAACATTTAAAATAAAATTTTGAAAACTACCAAAATGCAAACATAAAATAAAAATGAATCTAATGGTAAAAAAATGGTAACACCCATATACAGAATCAAAAGCTAGAAATTAGAACACATTTAATAATATAAGTTTCATCTCATATCAAACCAATAAATGATTATATTTCATACCATGTATATATATATATGATATGAATAAGTATAGACAGATATATGAAACATTAATAGAAAAAATTATATAAAAAGTAAAAGAAGTAGTAAGAGTGCACATGTGGAACAAAAGAGATCATACCATATATGAATAAAGATTAGATTCATATGAATAGAAAACGAAAATATTAAGAAGATCTTTTATCAAAAACAATATAAAGAAGACGTAAGCTTTGTTTCCATGCACCAAAAATAAACTCTAAGGAAAAAAATATATGAATGTAAATGCTTAATAGTAACAGTCATACGAAAATGAGTTGGGAGAATAAAACTATGGATATAGCTATTTTTAGAAAAAAATTGAGATGGTAAACAATCGTGCTGATAACGTGTTATAAAACTAAAAACGAATAAGAAGATAAGAAATTGCTTTCATTGAAGGGTGTAGAAATGGTACAAGAGAGAAATGGTACAGGAGTGAGCACTATTTATAGGCTCTAAAATTCATACCTATACATCACTAGTATAATTACACTTAAATAGGATATTCATTCTCATGTTCAATGTATAGGAATTACAAAAATAAAAGTTACAAATGGACATTCATATACATAATTATAATATTTATAACAAATAATAGGTTAGGCTCTTCTCTAACCTCTTACATGAATTTATACCAAATTATAACGAAAAGTGTTTATAACTAGTTATTATACTTCAATAACCAGTTAAAATAATAACATAATAATTATACAAACCAAATATTTTCTTTTTTTTATTATCATTGGTTCACCAATTGGGCATTTGCCTGTACGTACATCATAATTAAAACCCCTGTTAACACTGTTTATGAAAATGCTTTGTTTATAAAAAGAAAGACATTCCGTTTCTAATTGACTCGAATGGAACCGGCTCAGGCAAACATGAAACAACAGTAAAATTTACTGCAACATCCCATTTATCAAAATTATGCTCTATTTACGAAAACAAAGACCTACCGCCTTCCGATTGACTGGAATTGCTCCGCCTCAGCAAACAACACTGAAATTTACAGTAGGTAGGGTCGAAATTGGAGCACTTAGCTGAAACGATTAGCTTAGAATTCGAGTTCCAAGGGTTTCTGGCAAATAGTTTGGAGGAGGCATTAAAAAGAAGGGAAGAATACCTAAAGATTGATTTTGACAGATTTGCCCTTGCATTTTGGTGACGACTAGATTAAGCTTGTTTTATTTTAATGGTTGAGATGGTCTTTGAAGTTCTTGAAATGGAAATTTTTGTAACAGTCACGTGGGAATATTTAAATAACATATAAAGTCAAGAAGAAAAGCAGAAAATCAAGGCATAGCACACTTTAAATCATAATTTATTAAAAATACAAGCCGTGGTGTTGACATCATATCACATATTAATAAAAGTAGACAAACATGAAAACTTGATCTGGCCATTTAGTTCTGGCAATTTGGTCAAAATCGATTATTCAATTACTCAGTTTGATCGAAAAAACTGAAATTGAATTGTCAGGCCTATGCCCGCTACTACTTTGGAAGCTTACTGTACGTAGTAAGTAAACCCCTTAAATCACACAGAAACCAGCAGCACATACATACTTAATTAATCACGTACGGCATCTCCACACATCGATCATTATTTGATTGCTTAATTAAAGTTATTATTACATGATGACTGGACTGGACTGACACTGATCTGATCATTTCTTCTTGGTGTGATGGTCATCAATGTCTTTGCTGGTGTGAACCACAAGCTCAAGCAGGGAGAAAGGCTCCGGGGTTTCCTCTTTCAGCTTTTCGTAGTCCAGGATCCAGTGAACCAAGCACCAGTCTTGTCCCTCGGTCTTCTTTTGCGGAGTGGCCTTAACAACCAGCTTGAAGTTCTTGTAGTCCTTCATCAGATCTCCTTCTATCACCTTAAAGGTCGTCGACAGATTCACATCGTCGATCTCCTCGATCACCTCTTTCGCCACCTTTGCTTCCCCATCTTCAATGTTTTTTCCCCAAAAAATAAAATACAGATCACTATTAGTTAGCATATTAGATTTATAATATTGCCATGACGTTCCAATATATATATATATATATATATAGAGAAAGTTCAGATTGTTTTTTATATATATGATTCGTGAAAGAATTGAAGAACAAAATTGATCTGAACTTATTATATCATACCGTGGAAGTAATCCCAGCAGATGACAGTGCCTGGTTTGCCCCATTCACCTTCATGGACGTCACAGCCCTTGATCTTCTGGGGAGCCATGTTGGAGATATGGTGAGGTCTTCCACTGAAGATGTCATGGAAAATATCAGCAGCTACTCTTACTCCAACATATGCCTCCAGCTTCCCATGTATCAGACTACAGCAACTCATTGTTTCCTAGCTCTTTATATGTTTTCCCTCTCTAATTAAACTACTATATATGAGACTTCACGGTTGGGTTTGATATGATCAATGAGAAGAAACTGGGGGGTCATTTATATATAATGTCTTTGAGCAAGCAGCTAGCTAGCAGTTCCTGGATCATACATCTCAATTATTTATTGTTATTTTGTTGAAATGACTGTATGGGTGTTGGATGAGAAATTAATGTCAAATGCACCAATTCGGCCAAACTATGCAGAAATACGTCAAATCTAGCTAGCTATTGATAGGGTTAGAATTTGTAACAGTTATTTACCCTTTTTCTACATGCATTTGAGTGGTTATTAGCATGTTTGCACTTCATTTCTCTACAATTTCATGTTTTGGCGTTATGTGTATAGATCCGTTCATTTGGACCGTTTCGGTCCATTTGATGTTTTCTTTGTAGTATTTGTCACCTACAGGTACTATTGAGATATGTGATCTGACCATGAAGCCAAGGGCGTGGTGTGGAGAGCGATTGGAGTTCGAGAAAGGAAGTCGACATTGGAATTGGCGCAGCAGAGGTACTGCACGCCGTGCAAGGCTGCACGCCGTGTAGTCCACAAAATCACTCCAGAGCACGGCCTCAAAACAACAGCACGACATGCACCACTGCACGCCGTTCCTCCTTTTTGGCGTTGCAGGATCGTGAAGATTGGAAGCAGCACGGCGTGCACCACTGCACGCCGTTCCCCTGCTTTTGGTATGCGGAACGGACACCTTTGGAAGGTGCACGGCGTGCACCCCCTGCACGGCGTGCACCTTCCCAAATCCGGCTGCTACTATAAAAAGGGAAGTTGGAGGAAAGAGAAACCATTCTTCCCCAACTCGATTTTCCACGATTTTTCCCGAGCTTTTCCTGCAAAAACCAGCACATAACCTCCATTAGAAGTCAAATTGAAGATCCAAAGGAGCTCCCCTTGAAGGATTGAAGTTAGAATTGAAGATAAAAGATTAAGAGCATCGATTGGAAGAAGAACAAGCCGATAATTCTCTGTAATCAGATGGTTAGGTTTTCTTTCCAATTGCTTTCTTCTAGAATGATGAGTAGCTAAATCCTTTGGGATTCTTGGATGAGATGTAGTAATTAGGCTATGAAACCTGTCTTGGATGTTTAAGAACAACGTTTGTGGATGTTTGATTTGGAATGAAAGTTTGTCTTGATTGTTTGGGTGTTCAACCTAATTCTTGTTATGGATAGAATTAGGTCAAATGTTTGAAATCCTTTGGTTGTGAAAGACTTAGGAATTCATTAGTTCGACAATCGAGGATAGAATTGGGTTATTGGTGGGGTAAACCGATAACCTAATTTTACCTTTTGTGTTTTTCCTGGGTTTAAGTGAAAGCCATGTTGTAATTGGCGGGCGCTCTGGTTTGCACCAAATGGACCAAGTTGGGTGTAGTTATCAGTAGCTTAGGCGTTGATGGACCAAGTTAACGCTATTTTCAATTACTCGTGGGTTCTTTTAATTTCGGTAGAACACCCTTTCACTTTGTAGAACTTCTTGGAGTTCATTACGAGTTAGCCCAATTAAGGGGATTTCTACCTTAGTTGGGAAGCTAGTAGTGGAGATCCGCGTGCATGATCGTGCCGCGGATTCATACGAGTGTTATGAGGACTCTTTTCATTCTATTCAGGTAGCGGTCAAGCTTACTGACTCGTCTCTTCCAATTATCATAACCACTTAGTCTAACTATTGAATTGGGAGCTCATTAGAAATGATGATGAGATGAAATCATATATCTGGTGAACAATTTCTTATTATAATGCCATCAGATAAAAAAAATTAGTGTTTTCTTGTCGCCGTATGTATATATATTTTTATGTAAGTCACCAATTTTTTATTACTGTAACCAAGTACTGTTTTTTTTTGTAGAAAAAGGCATTATAACTATTTATTAAAATAAATAAATAAACAATATTTGAATAACCATGCATACCTTATATCAATATCGTGAAAGTTTCGGACTGCTAAATGAGGCAAAGGAATTCTATCGATACCCTTCCCTTTGGAGGCACCGAATAAAAAGAGGAACTAAAAGTTTACAAGTCAAATGTTTATCAATGAACAAGCTGTTAAAGCATCAGCAGCCAGAGTATCAGTTTATTGCATACCCTAGTATATTAAGTTCAAGTGTTGCTTATATTCAGCCGTGTGAACATTGAGGAAACGATGTTAAAAGTGAAATAACAAACAGTACTAAATTAAGATTACGTTGAAGAAATGGTGTTAATTTTAATTCGTTGACGATTTTGTTTTTGAAATATTGAATGGTTAAATTGTATGATAAGCGTAAATTTAAGGATTCTAAATCAAACACCAATATATTAATTACAATGGCCAATAGTATTACGCCATGTGTCAGGGTACCGATACCTTCAAGATATCGAAACATTCATATATATATATATAGCTTTCTAGATCTAATGGCCTGAATTCATCAAAATCCTTGGACTTGAAAAATCTATAAACCAAATGGGCTCCTGGGGATGAAGTGTTGGACGTTTCGTCTATTAGATTTGGTGGATGATTATCGTGGACATTCCCATGGAAATATGGTTTGGATATAAATATTATGTGGTCGTATATTATTAGCTATTTTTTTTACTGAAAATAAATGTTGAGTTAACATTTAAATATGTCAAATAATGTAATTAAATTATGTAAATTTGTTGAACAATATAAATTCTAAGCTTATCTGAAATTGAAAAATAAAAGGGCTTTGATTGATCTCAAGCCCACTGTGGTGTAGAGTAGTTTTACGGGTTGTTTGGGTTGGTAATTTGAAACCTAAAGGTGGTTTGGACTTCAAATTTTTTTCGTTTCAACACCCGTTTGAACACTAAAAATAGAATTTTTTTATGGAGATTTAAAATCATCTTGCGGGTTCAGAGAAAATTTTATAGGTAGAGATTTTAAAAGAGATATGAAAGATTTGTGAATTTTAACGAAAATTATATATTTTTTTCATTATTGTTATGGTCATAAATAAATTGAAGGAATTTTCATATTTTTATTTTTTAGTTTTTCTTTTATTTTTCTTTCTCTAGTATAATTCGATTGAAAATTATTCACAAATCATCTAGTCAAATAATCTATTTTGAAAATGTAAGTTCCATCCAAATTTCTCCTATTACAAATTTCTTTTATTTCAAATCACCGACTCAAATGACAAGACACGGTAAACCGTAAAATCAACATGAGTGCAGATTCACAATAAAAATGCTATTTCCTTGCCAGTAAATAAATCTTAGTTGTTAAATATCTCATGGATCATCATGATTTAGTGGCCTAGAACTCTGTTTTTTTAAACGAATTTGATATTATATTTATTATAAAATGACAAGGCCGTACAAGAGAAGGGTTACGTAAGGACTTGGATCCATCCTGATGCCAAAGTGCCAGCGTGACTGAATCTTGCGACTCAATCGATAAGAACATTTAGCCTCTGGGGAATAAAAGAGAAAACAATTAAATATGACTGTGAGGAGATAGCTTTGATTCGTCTGAGCCATGCATAGCACTGCCACGGCCCATGCATCACAGTGAGCCGATAAAGCTTGAATTAAGAGTAAGCAATCGGATTTAATGATCGTAAGGAGACCCGACTCTTTAACAACTTCAACGGCTTTGAGTAGCGTCATACCTTTTGTCATAATTGATGATGAACATTGGAACTGGCCTCAGAGTCCATCCGTAATACTCCCATGAAAGTTTTTTATGATGACATCATAAACGGCTACAGAATTGTCCACTATGAAGTAACCTTCATAGTAGATTTTCTGTTGAAAAAGAAGGGGGGTGGTGGGATGCTATTAGTGATTCTCACTATTGTGTTGGCCCTGTCAAAAATCTGATTTTCCTGGTGGAGGGGATTTCAGTGGTTTAGCTGCTTTTCAAAAAATAATGTCTCCTTTCTTCTTGGGGCGCGATGCTTAAAGGTGAATTTATTTCTGGCTTTCCAAATGTACCAACAGGAAGCAACCGCACGAAGGAAGGCATATGGGCTCAAAGATGTGTGTGTGCCGTCAAAACAAAAGGGCAGGTCGGCCATCGCTCAGAGGGGTCAGATCAGGCAAGGAAGACAATTAGATCTACCCGGCGTGTACAAAAACTGTTGCAATTTTTAGATTACTGATGTATTTAACAGATGTTACTGTTGGATTCATTGAGTTATAAATCTTAATTGATGGTGAAAAAACGGATGAATTAAAGCGGAAGGGCTAACTGTTAAAGTAGTCTGTTACCTTTAATTAAAAAAACAACATTTCTGTTATTAAATGAATGAAGGGCAGGTAGATGGATATATCTGGCATTGGCAGGTCGATGGTGATTTTGAGTTATTTATCAAAGTTATTTGGATGATGTTTTGGGTGTGGTATTTTGGTTTAAATAATTTATTATTAGTTATTTGTTCAAAATATATTATTTGGTATAATAACAAAATCTCTTATATTTCGACATTTTGTATTTGAAATAATTCGCTTTTGTGTTTCTTTTTCCCGAAAGAATGGTATTCAAAATTGTCATTCTTCTAAAACGTTTAAAACGAGCATACATAGTGCCCACTAAAGGTACAAACTCCATAAATGGAGGTGTATGGGCCGCGGGTCTCCGCAAATGTGTTAACATCGGTCCTTGTTCACCGGTATACGGATAACGGCGAAGAGTCACCAGAATACATCAGCAAAACAGCTCACACAAACGACTAACTAGTAAAATAAAACCTAGCTATGGACACTCCATGGTCCTTATTGGAAACTCTATAATGCTAGTTTCATGGCTATCTGCCCACCCTGCTTAGTTGAGAGCTCTTGGCCCCAGCTGCACCAACGCGACGAGAGATGGTGCCTCGACTAAAGGGATGAGAACCCCCGGGGTGGATCTGGGATCCATCAATCCCCTCCTTGCAGCCTCGCTCCCTGAGTCTTCAATTGGATCTATTGGGGTTCGCGCCGATAGCCCCAGGCTAAAAGTCCTGAACCTTGGCGGTGCGGAGTCCAGAATCCAAGATGAAATTGAAAAGACAAAGAAGATCAAAGAAGTAGAAAATTGCTGCTGCGGCTAGGGTTTGACTCTCATTAGGAGTTTTTTTGTGCGGTTGTGTATTTCTTTTGTGTTATTTGAAATACTTAGAATAGGCGGTAAGAGTGATATTTAAAATATCGAGTTTCATAACACTTCCTTCTTTTTATAAATCCCAAACTAATCCTTATTTTTTTCTTTTATTTTCCACAACCTTTGGTAAATGAAAGCTATTTATAAGGGTAATATAATAAATAGATATTTGCATTCATCAAATACCACATGCGAATTAACTCGTTATTTTAAGTTAACAAATAAATTATTTTTTATATTACAAATCATTTGTATCACACAAATACAACACTCTCAAATAATACCTTATTTCACATCAAAATACAACATTTGGAAATAACTCATCTAAACGACAAATAAATTATATTCCACATCGAATCAGTGAATTTTCATTATTTTAGTTGAACCATAATTAAACTGGCAATTACATCGACATTGTGCAGCATCGTTTTTTATAGTTCAAGGTCAGATCGGTCATACTATTTTACACTGGTGTGGTTTTGGGAAGAGACTGGAATTACTACAAGAATGTAGCGTTACATTTCTCTTATGCCATAATATTATGCAGGGGCACTAAGCCATATATAGTGATCAATTTAGATTATTTGAAAAGCCCCGTCATCTACTGATTATATATAATCTCATACCCACTTTGTGATATAAACAGCGACGTAACTTACTACTAGTACATATATTACAAACAACCATACATAGAAATAGTACAACATATAGCGTACAACAACTAAAAAGATACATCAACATCATATAACATAAGATAAAATTAGACCCGACCTTCATCATCATTTATTGTACACATCACGCTGCTGTAACTAGTATGGATGGAACCACCCAAATGAAGTAGCACTAGCGTAACTAGTAACCACCCACTGACAGACAGATACAATAACTAGTTATTATTATAATAATAAGGAACGACGTACGACGACTAGTTGTTGCGGTTGGTGTGGTGATCATCAATGTCTTTGCTCACGTGGACAACGAAGTTAAGAATGGAGATGACATCCGTGTCAAGAAAGCCCTCACTCAGCTTCTCATACTCCAGCGTCCAATGGATCAGACTTGTCTCTGCTGATTGAGGAGTCGCCTTCACAGTTATCTTAAACTCCTTGTAATCCTTTGTTATATCCCCTTCAATCACCTTGAAAGTCAGTCGATAAATTCGCCTCGTCTATGTCCTCGATTACTTCCTTGGCCACCTTCGCAACCCCATCTCGACCATATATATATATAGCTCATTAATTAATTACATTTAGCAGAAAACGAGCTAATTTAAAGATCGATATATTACTGTTGGGCGCTATTGAATCTTCTCATCTTAAAAGTTGGCTAGTTCAAGGGGTAATCTGGCTTTTCCTCACAGTTATATATAAAAACCACCCAACCCATTCCACTATCCAATATATATGGGATAATCCAACAACCTTTCTAGATTGTTCTCAAACAGTATATACATACCGTGGATGTAGTCCCAGACAATGACGGTGCCCTTTTTGCCCCAGTCGCCTTGATGCATAGCGCAGCTCTTGATCTTGTTAGGGCCATGTTGGAAACATGGTGAGGTCTGGCACTGAAGATACTGTGGAATTATTTTGCAGCAAGTCTGATGGCAAACTGTGCCTCCACCTTGCCTTTCAGAAGAAGACTGCTCATGATTCAATAACTTATGGACGGTATTAGAGTGTGGTGAGATAATAATTAGGAAGATTCAGTAACTTTATTTATAATCAGTGATGAAGCTCCCCAATCACTGTCCATCTCTTGATTAATTTGTCATTTCCTCGTCACTATTTGATACGCAATTTTTTACTTGAATATTGTTTGCATTTTACTGCATAGTTTAATTTGCCCACCAAATATGTAAATTATATCATTGCAAAAAATAAAAATGTAAGTAGAAACTGTGGAAAAGTGGTTTAATACCCGATTGCGACTCCGGGGCCAATTGGGCAAAGCTCGATGCTAGCAACTGGATCATTCATTTAAAATTCAAGATACAAGGAGTCCACACTAAAGGAAGAAAGTAATTTTTTTTTCAAGTAAAAAAACAGTAACTCCGGCCGTCGGGCTAGAGCTTCCACGACAAGAGAATCTCGGGCAATCAGAGCTACGTCGGCACTCGCCGGCTGAAAAACATTGCTACGGATTTTTCCGATCATCAAAACTTTGATTGCATAAAAAGGTTCGACCAATGGACCACATTCATCGGGCTATTTTAGAATGCCCAATAATAGAATGCTTTGTGCCTAAGGGAGACTAAGATGTAGCCGTGGTGGTCGGCCTCCAGGAACCCTAGCGAAAGTCGAAAACCATAAAGCGTCATACTCGAGTCCCAACACTACGTACCCGCCACACACACAAAAACACACACATTCGTCTTAGGGGCATCCACTTGACACTTCTATGTTTCCTAGCTAGTTTCCCTATAAGCGCTTAGCCCTTACACATACATCCTTTCCCCTATGAAGTTCACACCCCCATGGATCCTATTGGAGTTCGTCAGAAAGGGTCACCTATACACACGTTAGTAATGGAGGGAAGTAGACGAGATTTGCTCTCTGAGTCGTTGTCTGGATTAATAAAACTAACCAATCAAGTCGTTGTTAGAAGAAATTAAGAATCATCCTGGATTGCCGTTGAAGTAAAGGTGAATTGCAGGTGAAATAAAGACGGATTGCAGTCGTCTGTTTTAAGTAAGTTTGAGTCCAAAACTATGTCGTTTGGTAGATTACTATTTAGTCACTTAAGTTATTTGTTCTTTCAGTTAAGTCCAAACTTGTATGTTAGTGTTTGCAGAGTTTGTTAATTTGTTTCCTAGGATCATGGTATAAGTAGTGGGTCGGTGCAAGCTGAGTCTTATGGATAATGTTTTGAGAATTGGGTTGGAGATCGAATTAGAGAGGTTATGAGTTGAAGATTTGATGTGATTTGATGAGGGTTAAACTGTATTAATAATTAAATAAAGTTGATTTGGATTGGATAATTTTTGAATTGAACTGGATCAAACTGGCAGTATATAGAGTTTAATATTATAATCTAATTTGTCCCAAATATAGAGTTCAAACTATTTAAATGATTTGAAATTTTCTATTTTATGAGGTCTTTGATATTCCCGTCATACCAATACTCCCATCTATGAAATTTAATTTGGACCGTCCGCTTGTGAGTTGGGATCCGAACCCTTCAAAATAATTATTTTTCAAAATTGAATTAATTTAAAAACTACAAATCTTAATTATGTATTAATTTAATTTCAATTAATATGTGATCATATTTATTTTCATCTTTCAATTTTGATATTTAATATTAATTTATCAAACATCTAAGATTTCTCCATCTCCCAACTTCCGATCATCTCTTAAATTCCCAACCACTTCTCATCTTCCTCTTTTGCTCCTCTCCCAACTGCCCTCCCCAAAACCCACTTCCGATAGCTGCGTATAATCACCTCCACCTCCAACGACGGTAAACAACAACAGCGATGACATCAATCAGGTTGGGCAGACAAAGACCCCAACTTTAACGGCAATGAGCAAGGAGAAGATGCAGTAGCAGCTCCGGAGGAGGTGAAACCCCTTTCCTTCCCACTATTAGTTGGGGGAGCCTGTTCCTGAAGAAGAGCAGAAATCCGCCTTCGATTCATTTTCTTCTCTGTTTCAGCTACCCACGGAATTCACCAGAGCTGGTCGAGACACTGTGTTTTTTTATCAGCTTTAGAGTTTCTACTATGTAGGATAAAGTCAGATGTTCCAAAGGGTCACTGCAGTGACAATCAAACTTAGTCTTACTATAGTGTAGATAATTCGATTTTTGTGGTTAAATGATATGGAAGACCACTAAGCACATACTTGGTTACGCAGGCTTTGATTACGGTAGCCACCGCAGGGTTCACATAGCCTGGATCAGTCTGGAGCTTTTGAGGAACCCAGCAGCTCCAACCACCTTAAAGCACACCAAACAATAATCAATATTATTTGACGAACCGATTCTCGGATGATTCAAACTAGTCTTCTATCATTGATGATTAAGAGGTTGTTTGTGCAAGTGATTGTTTTGAGTGATTTTGGGTGATTTGAAACTCAAAATCTCTAACTTAGAAATTTGGACCAAATAAACTATTTGGACATCCATTAATTAGATGAGAATGTTGGAGAATTCAATTTTTGGCGTGGACTCGTGTAAAATTCAAGCCCGAAATGAAATCACTAGCCCTGAGGAATTTAGGGTGAATTCATTTTCTATTTTCCAAAAAATGCCCCAATTTTCTAAAAATTACATATTTACCATATTATATTGTGTTATTAATGAGAGATCAGTTTGCTATTTCTACAGTTCTGCAATTTTATAAAATCAGTTTTGTTATAAAACTAAGAACAAAAGAGAACAAGAACATGGGAGGAGAAGTACTTTCTTATTGAGGTGTGAAAATGGTACAAGAGAGAGCACTATTTATAGGCTCTAGAATTCATAACCTATACATCACTAGTATAACTACACTTAAATAGGATATTCATTTTCATGTTCAATGTATAGAAGTTACAAAGGTAGGAGTTACAAATGGGCATTCATACACATAATTATAATATTCATAACACTCCCCCTTGAATGACCATTAGTTAAAAATATTCATTATTCTTCGAATACGCTTTTGATATCGCCTCATTAAAAACCTTACAAGGAAAACCCAATGGGAAAAACCATAGTTAAGGAAAAAAAGAGTGCAGTGCCTATTGACTCCCCCTCATCATGAAATCAATTAAGATCCTTCATTCGTCGAACTATAATTGTTGTAATAACTTCTCCAAAATTGATGTATGGAGAGCCTTGGTGATTAAATCAACCAAATTATCGTTTAAGCGCACTTGTTTATAGAGTATGTCAACTCATGAAAATATTCTTCCAACTCATTGGAGTTTTTGAATCTAATGTATGCATGTAATATGATCAATGGTCATACATAATCAATATTTATAATACGCTCCCCTTGGATGACCATTTGATGAAAATATGCCTCATTAAAACCTTACTAGGAAAACCCTATGGGATAAAAACCTAGTGAAGGAAAAAGAGTATATAATCATCACATCACGTTGCAACATTTTCTTGCAACTCAAGGATATATGCAAAAGAAATATCATGCATGATTTATAGGATTAGATCTTGAAATGGTGGTGTAGCTTTATAAGTTGGTTTCACAGCCCACCAAGTGGTAAAATTATCACATGAGACCAATTTATGGTCAACCAACACAAATATGACCAAGATTACTACTTCAAAACCGAGTACATCTTGTGTTATAATAAAGGTCGATTAAACTCGACATAGAGTCACATAGTGATCTGACTACCATCCAGGCACTGATAGCCATGTCATATCCATATAACTTTTTTTTGGATATAATTAGTATATCATTGATGATATACGAAAATCATATTCGAGAGAGATGCACAGTTGGCAAGTTAGTGGTAATCTTCCACATCTTCCATCTCGAACTCTAGCTAATCAATATTTGATTGCTTTGAGAAACTCTTTAGAGTCTCAATAAAGTGTATGTCATCTATGTAACAAAAGATGATCACATCCGATTATGTCAAAATAAATGAAACACATTTTAAAATATAAAATTAAATTAAGAAAATTTTGGTAAGAATTTTGAAACCATAAAATATGACAAAGATGATTTTTCAAAAAATCAACTTGAAATGAAGAAGAAATTATATGCATAAAGAAATGTATGATATGCTAAATGTATCATGTCTCGCAATCTTTCAATTCATATGACGTCAATTGGATATAATTGAATATCGTTCACGCGAACTTGAATTGTTTGCTTATAGCAAAATAAATCCTCGAGGGAATTTCATATACACATGTGTATTCTAATTATGCAAACCATACATATAGGTTGCAAGGATATCCATTAGGGGCAAACTCTTTCCCTTCATAAATTGCCGACTAATCGAATAATGAAAAGTAATTGCAACCACCACATGAGAATATATTTTCTTATAATTAAAATATTATAGGTTTGTTGGATAGAACCTTTCAAAATGAGATGTCTCATAAGACTTATAATGAGATAAACATATGTCTCATTTGCTTGGCATCTTCATATATAGACTTTATGTCTTAAAACTTTTCATTTTTCTTGGGAATTTAGTTTTGCCTCAATTGAAAAATTTTCAGCCAATCATTTCTTTCTTTGCATGCATTTTGGCTCACGATCCTCATTTTCAACTATCATATTTAGCGTTGCACTATACGCAAAAATTTCATCGACGTTGACTTCATTGGGGTTCCAATATTTTCCATCCAAGATATAGATAATTGAGATATATATTCATATCTTTCGAATACCTGAGACTCTTCTTGAGCACATTATTTGTTTCTCTTGGTGGTATTTGCTTAAATAATCTTAACCTCAATTTGACCATCCGGATCTATAGCTCCATTTCACTTTTGAGGAAATTTTTTCTTTGGAATCGTGTGGTCTACCATGCTTTATACGGGTTTTAGACTTAGTTGTGATGTTAGATTGCCCAATGTCAACATCATTTTCACTGGAGCATTGTGAGTTGGCACATGAGAGTTTTACTCTATTTGGGTCAGTAAAGTGTCTAGCAAATGATGAATTATATATTTTTCAAACTTCACGTTCACATTGTTTAGTGCGAGGATCAAAATGATATGATGATTATTCATCTAATCTCTGTGCCAACCTTTGATTTTCTTCACATAATGTTGAGAATTATGATTATATGAATGATAAACCTCCAAACGAGTCATCAAAATTTCATGACAACGATGTAAATATTTTACCATCGATGAACTCGTAATCAACATAATTTCCAAATCATCATTGAGAACTCATCCTAATAAATTGTGGTGGAGCAATTTATCACATCCATATATCCGATGATGGGAAGTATAAGGTTTTGACCCAAAAACCACATATAATGGAGGAATTCATAATAATTTCTTGGCGTAATGCGAATTTGTGTTGTTCATGTAAATGACATGTTCACAATAATATAAATGGAAAATGTTCGTCTCAATGACACATTTTTCGTTATTGGATAATCATGAAAATATGCTCATAACCAAAATGGTTGAACTAGCAATCTCGCAAATTATAGTTTGCTTTCATATATACATGTGACCTTCTAGTTGATACATCAATTAAAATAATTGATCCACATGTTGAGTGTATGGATCCACACACATCACCCTTTGTTTTGTTGTTTGTATAAGATAAATTATCTTACTTTAGTTGATTATTATCCAAACAATCAACTCTATTTAAGAATAAGCAACCCAAAAATGAGTTATGTTGTGTTGGAGATTCACCCAACAATGGGTAACGAAAAGGTGAAAATTCTTTCCTAGAAACGAAACTTTGTTGACAGAACAGAAAATCGTTCGTGTTCCCAGGAAGTAGGAGAGTCACAAGGACTACTTAAATCCCTATAACCTTAAGAATCATTTCTTTAGAATACCCAAGTTGAGAACTCTGTGCACAACATTATCCATAGAGGTACTTATCGATTCACATTATGATTGAACCGGGATGGTCACACCGGTTATGTCGGATAATACTTGTCATGACGAGTAAACTTATAGTGTACATTGATATGTATCTCAATCATGATCACATATGTCCGGTACAAATTGGAGGACAACATTTAATAGTTTCATGGTCATATACCACATTATCGTTCCTCTCCCTTGTGATCATCAATATATAAATCAAAAGGATCTTGTTCCTTCTTGAATAATGCAATAGCTCTACTAAAGCTTCGAGTGATTTTGTACTACTCGTTATATGGTGCACTATCGATGAGTTATATATCACAATGTATTATGTCGTTTCTCATCATGGCAATACTCATTTTGCAAGAGAATGATGAATAGCGCAAATGATAAATAGAGATACTCCATCATAGTCGTCTTAACCATCCATGTCACCAATTATGGGATGAATAATCTTCACAATATAAATGTACAACCACCAAGGAAAAGGTTCCATATAGAAACAACAATAATAACTTGTTCCATGTGCTAAAAAAATGTAACAAATAAGTCTTTGCACATTTGATGGCTTATGAAGCAATATCATTTGTATATGATCATCAAAATAAAATTGATGGATGTATCCCCTTTTATGTGATTGAAATTGTTCAACATCAATTTACAACTCTCTTTCATATAAAAGATGTATTTCTCAAAATTCATGACCATACCAAATAATAGATCTTTTCCTCCACAATCGTGTATTGGTGTTTACACTTGTGGGAATGTATGTATGTATATATTTGTCACTTTGTGGATATATGAATATAATAATTCACTTCATGGAGTGATATGGTGTCTCATTAGACCACCAAACATTTGAGACATATAAGATATTCGATCTTTTCCTTGGAATATTTGTCTCTTGGTATTTTAATCGTATCACACTTTAAGAAAATTTGCCACTTGAGGTGGTCATACATGGCTTTGACATTACGCCACAAGATACATGAGTCGTTGCTCATTTTTGTCAACCATTCATGAAGATTATGGCGAATAAGATTAAAGCTATGGCTTTATCTTGAGAAGATGTTTTATTATCGTGTTTGATGGTTTCACGAATACCATTATAAATGAATTTTAGCTTCCAATGCCAATGAATGGTGAAGCTTGCCCGAAACATGCGAGGGCTCAAATTACAAAATATTCAATATATTATAAGAAATAAATAAAATATCATTAACTTGATAATAAACTCATATAAAATTAGTAATAAACCATTAACTAATAATAAGTATAACGGCTATTTGATAACATAAATATCAATATAATATAGTCATAAATTTGAAAAGTCACAACAAGTGAATAATTATGATTGTAAGGAAGAAAATGTTAACTCATATTAAAAAAAATATAGTAAGGTCATAAATTTAATAATAAGGTCATATAAAGAAAATAAAAACATAAAGCGTACAATAAAGTAGAAATCAATGAAGAATTATTCGGCCATACTATTCAAATGGTAAGCAACCCATAAATAGGAAATTAAATTATATTAAACTAGTAGTAATGTAAGTGATTGATGTGCATGATGATAAAGAACAATGACTCCGATTGTTGAAAATAAGTATGAGAAATATTATAGAAAAATGAACAATAACGCCCGCATGTATTATGCAAATTTCATGCACCCGAAAGTAAACTACAACCCACGCATATACCAAATAGGCAAATAATAAATTTTCAAAACGCGAGTATCATGAGTGTAAATCTCATTAGCCATATCGTGGGCATCAAGAGCATAAATCTCATAGGCCATATCACGGGCATCAAAAGCGTAAATCTTACTAGCCATATGGCGGGCGGAATTGTATTGTTCCGCGTGCACCGCTTATCTCACGATTAAAAGTAATCTCTCATTGTATGATTACAAGAGATTGCTCGACGGCGAAACTTCGTGCCGATAACGTGTTATAAAACTAAGAACAAAAGAGAACAAGAACATGGGAGGAGAAGTACTTTCTTATTGAGGTGTGAAAATGGTACAAGAGAGAGCACTATTTATAGGCTCTAGAATTCATAACCTATACATCACTAGTATAACTACACTTAAATAGGATATTCATTTTCATGTTCAATGTATAGAAGTTACAAAGGTAGGAGTTACAAATGGGCATTCATACACATAATTATAATATTCATAACAAGTTTGGTATTTTTATGTTTTTTAAATTTCATTTTTTGTTTTTATTTTTGAATTCTCTAATCCAACAATCACCTAAAATAACACATTCAATTATTTTATTTTTCAAAATAATATTACCCTTAAATTCTATAACTATTTAAATTCTCTAATTATTTAAATTATAAAAATCACTCGCAAAAACGACTTAAAAAAAAAACTAGTGACGTTAAATATTAATTCCAGCTAACTGTATTTCAGTTCACCGCTCAAGAAACAACCATTATATCAAATATTCATCAGCAGCATAATTCATTTATACTACCTGGACCTGTTTTAGATTCCACTATGGTTGCTGAAGAGTTTCCAGTTCCCATAAGATCACTCCAAAGCCGTAAACATCTGATTTCTCGTTCGATGACTCGTTACGAAGAACTTCGGGTGCCATCCATTAAGGCTAAAATATGGAGAAAGACAGGAAAACCAGACAGACATTCTACCATGAGAAATACTCTGATGATAACAGTTATCATTAGCAAACAAAAGTAATTAGTTATCTATGGTTCAGTATCACTGTTCCTGCAGCTGTCTTAGAGGAAAGATATGTATTCACTTTAGGACGTGATAGACCAAAGTCGCAAACCTGTATGATTAATTATTTTTATTCGAGAAGTCCAAATGTTAGTTCCAATACCACAACAAATACTACTGACAACCACGGGGAGAAAAAAACTGTGTTTGTAAAACTGTTACAGTGATATTGGATTAACCGCATAAGGATCATGGTTCTTTCATGATTTTCAACTTCAAATGTTCAGTTCAATCCTTAGTATTATGAAAAAACTAAACCCCGAGATATAGCAATCAAAGATGCATCAATTGACCAATCCAGATTAGGCCGGAATACTAATAAAGAAAATTATAAAGTTTTGAATATGGGATCTTATAGTAATTAAGACATGTGATTATTGGGTAATTTTATAAATAATTTTTTATAAAAAATAAATAATTAAATAAGGACAGTGGAGATTAAATTTGAGGAACGGGCGGCTCAGATCAAATTTTTTAGATTGGAGTATCGATATTTCGGGGATACTAAAGAGTTTTCTTAAAAAAATGATTGAGATTTTTTAATGTATATTTTATTTAATTTATAATAAGAAACCACTTTTTTAATGTCATAATATTTATTAATATCCTTAAATAATAACATTAACAGAGATGATAGTTGATGAGCTCGATTATTAGCACAATTATTCCCGCTTTCAACGACGTTTTTGGATGTTTGGATGTCTCACTTTGATCGTATCCTGGGTGTTTCGTGTGTATTCTTTTACCCTTGGCCACTTGGGTCGTGTGATGTTGTTTTCCTTGTTTTTGTGTGCTTCAGATGTCATACGACATCAAGGGATGACCCAAAGCGTGTTTCTGAAGTTGGAAAAGTCGATGAGATGAAGATTGCTGACGGAGGGCTAACACACGTCATGTAATAGCGAAACACGTTGTGTGTTAAGCTAGAGCTGGGCAACGGTTCTGGTTAAAAATGGATAACCTGAAACCGTACCAATAAAATGCGCTTATCAGATATCTACTATATGGTATTTTAAACGGTTACGATTTGAGGTTTTGCGTTAATCGGTGTTTCGGATAATACAGTTAATATTACGGATTTATCCGCAATACCCGTATATATTACGAGAGCCCAAATAATTATATTTCTTAGTCCAGTCCATACACTAAGACTCTTATCTTCTCATGGTGCAGACTTGACAACCCATTTCTTACCTTGTCAATGTTTGCACTATGAAATGTCAATAATTGCGGTATACCCATAGCGCAATCTTTGACACTTTAATGAAGCAAATATTGAAAATTTCGACAGTTTGAAGGATTTTATGGAATTTCTATTTAAAGGCGGTTTCTTCCCCATTTGAGCACTGACTTTCCTGGACAAAATTGAGAGAGAAATTCAGAGATTTGAGAGCGACTTAAAGGAAACTTTAAGGAGATCGGAATCGGCGGAGTAATCAAGATGGAGAATAAAGTTCTTCGGGCAGATCGGCGAAATTAGGTTTTTCATAGTTCTTTATGTAAACCTAAAATCAATGTCTTTATATTCTGATTTTGATTTGTCTCACAAGATTTTAAGCAGCTAAATTTCTCTTGCTTAGATTAGGTGATCCCTAGGTTAATTCTTACAGCATCCGAGTGAGCAGATCACTTACATCCATCAGTAATAGCATTGGCAGAGTGGTCACATATCCTACTACCATGACAGCTACTTCACTGGAGCGTCCTACCCTCCACGGTGGCCAGCATATCCACCAGCACCTCAGTGGTCGAAGTACGATCCATACCCATAGTTCATGGGATATCTATATCCTCCACCAAACTAGTGATTCTTCAGGACGTATCTTGTGACTCAGACTCATGTATTTTTATTTTTCCGTTTGGCACTTTGTGATTTTTCTTTCTCTTGATTTTTCTTTTTTGTATGTATAACGGATGATAACTGATGGACGGATTTTACCCGGCTATCAAATACCCACTAGATTGCTCTAGTGGGATCGTAAATCTCCCTAGGGTCTTTCTAGTTATATTACTCAAGTTGATTGACTAACTAGACCAAGTGACAGTGTATTGATTGTTTGTTTGATTATTTTGATATCCAATTATGAACTACTGACTGAAATAAAACAAATCAAAATGCAAGGAATCGAGTTTCAAAGATAAGATGAAGGTTGCTCGGATTCAAATCCACTAAAGCTAGCAATGCATGGATGACTGAAAAGTTATCTCGATTATTCAGGTTATAATGGCTTGGCAATTTCCTAATGTAGTCTTAGATCACTCTCGCACCTCTAAGGATCTATTTTGTCTAACCGTAGACTAGGGTTGGCATCCGGGTTGAACGGGGCCGGATTCATGCCCCCCGTTCCCCGCCCGCTTGGTATCCGGGTTTTGGAAATACCCGTACCCGGCTGTGAAACGGGTCTGAAGGCCGTCCCATGCCCGTCCCCGCCGGAGCAGCGGGTTGACGGGTAAAATCCGAACAGTAGTTTTCCAGGAAAAATGTAGTTTTCCAGAAAATATGCAGTTCATTGAAATTTGAAATACAAAATTCAGTACAATGCAGAAACTTCAGTACAGTTCAAAAACTCATAACTGAAAACAACATTATATAAGTTGAGGAGAGACACAGTCAATGGATCTAATCCCTTTCCAGCAGCACCAAGCACAACAACATGTTTCAATGTCTCCATTCCACCAATTCCACCGAAACAGCAAGGTATCCCAGCATTAATCAATGTCTTCCATTGTAGAACCGTCAATATCTATAGGTCGTTCACGCTCTGAATCAAGCAGCAACAATCACTCATTTAGATGCACAAATTCAAAACCAATTCATCTACTGTAGTAAGGTTTAGTTAGTTACCTTCAACGTCAGCTTCTTCCTCTGCTGCAGCATCAGTCACTTCAAGCAAAGTAAATAGACCCTCCAATTGTCTACCCTGATCCTTAATAGTATTATCTGTTTAGAGCAACATAGACAGAATGTACATTAACATGTTGAGAGCAACATAGATAAAACATAGACAGTATACATTAAACATAGACAGTATAGACAAGGATTGAACATTACCTGCCCTCAAATCATCTTGTAGCCAAGATCGGGTGCACATCAACGCCTCGACAGTGTTGTGATGCAATCTACTACGATGCGGATCGAGCAACCGACCCCCTGAACTAAATGCCGACTCTGAAGCCACAGAGGTTATAGGGACAGCAAGAAAATCCCTGACCATCTCAGTTAATATAGGATATTTAGCACCGTTTGTTTTCCACCAGGCTAAAAGATCGAAGTCCGTACTATTTTTGGCTACATCATCTGCTAGATAATGATCTAGCTCAGACTGAACCACAGTCTGTCTCGATTTCTTCCTTTCTCTAACAAACTGTTCAAAATCCAAATCGGTAGAGGCTGAAGCAGAGGACTGACCAGGGCTAGGACTCCTAGCTGTAGAGGACTGCCCGGCAACAATTTTAATAGTATTCTCATACTCATGAACTAACTCGGACATTAGCTGCCTAACAGCACTAGAATGCAAGTCCGGTTCAGTGCTACCAAACTTCACAGCATAAAACTCAACAAAATCCAACTTACACCTTGGATCAAGTACCACTGCCACACTCAACAAATCGTGAATGTCATCCCAATACTTTTGAAACTTCAAATCCATTGATTTAGCCATGTTACTAATGACAGAATTCGAGTCATCCATCCACTCAATTAATTTCAGTTTCAAGTCGCAAACTCTCGAGAAGAAAAGGTTGGCAGTAGGATAGTTATTTCGCGAAAACAGTTCAGTAATTGGAGTGAAAAAGGCAAGCTTCTCAGAAACCATAGCAGCAAACTCCCACTGTGAATCATCGGGCAAACTAGTATAACTTAGTTCTCTTTGAGCAAGCCTTTTGAACATATTCATATTAGGTATAGCAGTTTGAAGCATTTTATGAGTGCTATTCCACCTAGTTGGACAGTCTAAGACTAATCGTTTCTCAACACCAATCCTTAGTTGCTTAGCAGTTTCAGTAAACTTTTCAATCCTTCTAGGTGTAGCAAGCCAAAATGCACAGGTTTCACGTATCTTAACTATTCCATCTTTCACAACTAAAAGGCCATCTTTTACTATGAGATTGAGTATGTGTGCTGCACATCTCATATGTAAAAGCGAACCCTGTCTAATTAAAAAAGAAGATAGCAGTTTCGGTTTCACCTTCTCAATCAAGGAGTCATTCGTAGAGCAGTTGTCCAAGGTTATCGTACTGATCTTTGAGTCGATGTTCCAATCCATTAGACATTCCAGCAGCAAATTTGCGAGCCTGTCAGCCGTATGTGGAGCCGGGACATAACAAAACCTGTCAAAATATACAAGCAAAGCAAATTAGTATACAAACAAAGCAAATTTACAGCAATGACTTGTTTATTCTAGCAATGACTAAACACAGTAAGTGAGTACTGATCATGGAGATCAATCAATGAAATATAAGTACAATTGACTTCATCACAGTAAGCACATTACAAACAACTACATGAACTGACCTTAGTAAATGGCTTCGAAGCACCCAATTATTGTCGATATAATGACCGGTAACGGCCATGTAACCCTTCTTTTGGTTAGATGCAGTCCAAAGATTTGTGGTGACAGCCACCTTTCCTAAATTGCGATCGATGTTTCTCTGAAGCTTAGTCCTTTCATAAGTGTATAGCTTTAAGATTTCATTCTTCATGGTATTCCGACAAGGAACATTGAACAAAGGCTGCAGGCTGGTTACAAACCTCTTGAAGTATAGGTGGTCAACTATACTTAGAGGGTACTCGTGCATCACAATTGCTATCCCGAGCTGCTGCCTTGAAATTTCGCCACTGAAACTTATTTGAGAGACCTCTTTTTTTCCTTTCGCATTCCAGTTGGCCCCTAGCATCTTCTGCATTCCACCTTGGATTTTTTTCTGGATACAGGACTGTGAGTGGTTCTTCAAGTGTGAGGTTCCATGGTTCGAGTGACCGGCGAGGTATTTCTTGCAGTGCTTGCACTGTGCTTTGACGACTCCTTGATACCAAACTTTTGTGAAGTCAGCCCATACATCACTTGTTTTTCTCCCAGGAACCAATTCACCATCCACTCCAGGAACATGACCGTTCGCAGCACCATTTTCGGCAACTTCAACTTCCTGTTGGGGCTGAACTTGTCCTTGTTCTGGTGCAATAATCTGCTCGTTGTTGACTTGACCTTCCATACCTGGACTAGATAACCAGCAACGAGCCAACAAACAAACAATTATAAACATAATAGGCTTGACAAGTTGACATGGAGATCCTTCATGCATGCGTGTACAATTAGAGTAATTACCTTACCTTCTCTTGATTGAAGAACGCAGCCAATAGCACACCAATCACCTCTCCTACTAATTAAAGAAGGTAGCAACAAAGGTCGACGGTCGAGGATGATGAAGCGGTGAACTCACAATTGATGCAGAATGGCTTTGGCATATACATCTCCCCTTTTATGGATTTGAGATTGAAAAACCAGAGTAATTGCGCCATGAGGATTGTAATCGTCGGGGGTCTTCAATTAATGAGATTCCGTTGGCTGCTTGTTGGGAAATCGCGAAGGAGATGAATGAATGAGAGCGGCTGCTGGTGAATTCATTATGAAATCCCTAACCCTATTACCAGGTCCGGGTCGTCGGGGCATATTTGGGCTTCCCGAAACCCTGCCCGTGGCCGCCGATTCCGGGCGACGGGTTTACCCGTATCCGAATCAAAATCATATGAACCGTCCATTATCCGGTCAAATCGGGTCGGGTGCGGGCGGGTTTCCGGGTTTTCGGATCTGCATGCCAAGCCTACCGTAGACTCCTCTCTCAAGCTAATCTACACCTAAACAAAACACATTAATAGTGTTCGATGAAATGCCACAACGATAACGTGCAAAAAAGCCTAAACGATTTGCTCGTCTCTCGAGCTAACGAATAATCTAGGGTTCTTCCTAAGCGACCTATCAATCTATGTTCCTCTCGGACCCACAAATCAATGTCGATGACTCAATCAAGATGATCAGACAAGAATGAATCTGAAATTAGGTTTTAGGAAGAACACATCATAAGTCTGAATAAACCTCGATAACAAATCAAATCATCCATACAAAAACTTAGCTAAAGCTTCATCTCGTCCAACCAACACAGAAAGTTTAGCTACTCATGGTTCCGGAAAATAAATCACAAGAGAAGAGAAGAAAAACCGGAGAAGACGACATGTTCTTCGTGGAAATCCCAATCTTTGACTTGATGATTTGCCCTTCGCCAATCGTGGTTGATCCTCTCGCTTCAATCGTCTCTCTGGAACTCTAACTCTCTCCAAGAGCTCGAAAAATATGTGTCTATTCAGTATATGGAACCCTCGCTCTGTCCAAGAGCTCGAAAAATATGTGTATAATGAAGTATATCTCGTCCACAAGGGTCTCGGGGGTATTTATAGGCTTCTGGACCAAGTTGGAGAAGGAAAAGGACTTGAAAACCCATCTGGGGTGGGACACAGCATGCTCCATATGGAACACGCCGTGTTCCATGGACACGGTCGTGTTTCATGGACACGGCCGTGTTCCTGGCCGTGTTCGGCCCCTGTATCTTTCTCAGGCAATTTCAACGGAGGAACACGTTGTGTTCCTTGACTATATGGAATTTGAACATAGTGTCAACACAAAAGTTGCATACAATCGGATTATTTTTCCAACGCCGCTGACCTTGCATCAATTGGACTTTGGAGCGATGAGTTATACTCAAAATACTAAATAGTGACGCTTTCTTCCCAAGTCGAACGCTTTGAGTTGTTCCGGCCTCCCCGTCATGTCTTGGTTTATCTCTAAATGTTATATGACACCTGAGATGTACCAAAAACATACCAAACACCATAATACGGCCCCGAGGGGCAAGAGAACCAAACATGTATTGAAACCCCGAATTTGAATACATTTCGACACACGAAAATATAGTTTATAACGAGAAAAGGTGTGTCGAAAATACATCACATCAATAACACTTGTTACATCTATCACTAGTACGTGTGTTTGTGTTATGGTTGGCAAGTTTCAAAATGGTTCTTCTATCATATCTCACCATCAAACTCCATTTCATCAATTCACGTTGGTGTCAATTTCTCTCTTCTCTCATTTGAACTCTTCGGAGGTAATGATGTGGTTTTCTTGGATGAATTAAGGTGTTAGTTGATTTACGTATTCTTTAATTGAACCCTTGTTGCTCAACATTGAAAATTCCCTCTTAAACTTGAAATTGTGGACGTCTTGGATGCATGTTTAGAGTAGTATTGCTACTTGAGGGTGAATAGGATGCATGATAGATCATTTTGGGATTGCTTCTTGTGTTTGTTTTTCTCGAAATGAGTTTAGATTTATGCACTTGGTTACTCCGTCTTGATTCCTACCGAATTTGTGAACAATTGATTCCCCTATCGAGTTTTCTCTAGTTTTTTAAAGTCATATGTGACTAGATGGTCTGAATAAGGTGCAAAAGAGGCCAATGTGCCCAAAATTTTCATGGTTGTTTGGTTACGTCGCATGTAAGCTCACCTCTTCAGGCTTCTCTTCTCACCTCTTCCTAGTCGTGGGTCAGGATTTTTTGGGTGAACTCGGTCTATGTGGATGAGAGCCTTAGCCCGATCAGGGTCGCAACTGCCCCCATTGGGAAAGAGACCCCAAAAGTTATACCAATTTTTGAAAGAAAATGGGCACGCAATTCATAGAGTAAATCAGTTGACCCAAAGTTTAGCAATATGTGGTATAGTAAAAGCGGTAAAGCAAGAGGGGAGTGCTCTTATTTGGATATGTTTTAAAGTAAGCACTCTCTCCCATAGGACAGGATAAATACCCAGGCAGGACCATCTGTTTTGAGCATAAGTGATCGGGAGAATGTCCTTTGTCGGTAGGTGTTGAGTTGTACTAACAATATGCATAAGTTTGTTCTTTATTTGGATTAGGAGACTAGGTAAATATAACGGTGTGGTTTGGTGATCTAAAGTGTATTATTGACAACGTGAAGCACGCTTGAACTTCTAAGCATGTTATTTCCCTTTCGCCATGTTTAAAGTATGCTAAGAGTAGGAATAGGAGAGTTGCTTAAGGACAAGCAATGTTCAAGTGTGGGGGGATTTGATAGTGCTAGGATTTGTAGCGTTTATCTCACCTTATCTGCATGCTTTTTGAGTGAACACTAGCTCATTTTTGTTTTAATTTCGTGTTCATTTACATCTTGGCAATCTAATGCCTAGACCCGTTCACTTGCACCTTTTCGGTCCATTTGATGTGTTTCTTTTATTATTTCTCATCCATAAGTACTTTAGAGACAGTTGGTCTGCTACGAGGCTACAAGTGCGGATCAGAGCACGTTTGGAGCTCAAATGGAATGATGTTGCAAGAGCTGGCGAACAGGGTTGCACACCGTGCATGCCCTATTCTGGAATTACCTCATGGTGATAAAAGGGCTGCACGCCGTGTGCATGCCCTAAATCCTTAATTAGCTTCATAATGAGTTAAGGGTGCACGTCGTGCACCCATGCACGCCGTGCACCCCCTTGTTCTGAAAGTTGCCAAATAAAAGGAGCGTTTTGAAGAAAGAGAAAGGACAATGATCATCACCAATTTCCAACGAATTTTCCCCGAGTTCTCTCTGTAAAATCAACCTATTTTCCTCTACAGAAGTCCGATTGAAGAATCGAAGGAGGTACCACTGAAGATTGAAGGTAGGATTGAAACTAGAAGGCCGAAAGTGAAGATTGGAGCTATTCATTCCGATTCGTTATCTCTTCAAAAAGATAATGGTTAGATTTTTCTTTGTCTTCTCTTCCTCTTGTGATATGAGTAGTTAAATCTTTAGAGTTTTTGGTTGGGATGTAGGAATTGAGCTATAATACTCTCCTTAAGAGTATAGGGACGGCAATTTTTGGATATTTGGACTTGAATAAAAGATTGCTTGATTGTTGTTTTTCAACCTTGTTCTTGTTACGATATGAATTAGGTCAAATCTATGAAATCCGTTATTTTATCGAACTTGGGAATTCATAAGATTAACAATCTGAGATAGAAGAAAGTTATCGGTGGACCAAGCCAATAGCTCGATTATACCTTCTGTGTTTCTTTTGGTTTAAAAGGTTTTCATCGAGCAATTGGCGGGCGCTCTAATTTGCATCTAATGGATCAAGTTAGGTGTAGTTATCAGTAGCTTAGGTGTTGACGAACCAAATTAACACCATTTCCAATTGTTTGTGAGATCCATTAATTCAAGGATCACTTTGTATAACATCTTGGTGTTCATTACTAGTTAGCCTAGTTGAGGTGATTCTAACCATGATTGGGTAGTTAGTAGTGCTAATCCGTGTGTATGATCGTGCCACGGATTCCTACGAGTGATAAGAGGAGTTATAATATTCAATCCTAGTCCAACATTCCTTCCAAGAACTTGTTTTCTCCTTCAGTTCAAACCTAGTTCTCAATTTTAATTGCTAGTGTTAATTGAATTAGTAATATAGTTTGAAATCAACCCAAATTGCTTAGTCTAAACCGTGTAGCTAACTTTGAGTAAAAGCATAATGAGAGGACCCTTGGACACAAACGACACTTGTGTTGTCGAGATAACTTAACAGTTATTTTGGCGATCATTATGCACAAAATCCAAAGAGTGGAATAATATTTTTATGACTTGAGCGCACTTGTTTCATGATTATTTCAACTCATGAAACTATTATTCCACTCTTTGGAGTTTGTGCATATAATATGATCAATGGTCATCCATAATCAATCTTTACATAACACTCTCATTGGATGACCATTAGATGGAAATATGTCTTATTAAGGCCTTACTAGGAAAACCTCATGGAATAAAAACCAGAAAAGAGGAAAAAAGTACATAACCATCACATTACTTTTCACCATTTTCTCAGAATTCATGTTGTTATGTTGATAAAATAAGTTGGTGAAACGTATCATTTCTAACTCGTTTTTAATAAGCTGGCAAATTTATAACCGATTTTTTTTTAATTATAACCAGTTATATTTGTATAACAAGTTATAATCATGAGCAGTTATTACAAAATATAACCAATTATATTTTAAATATAACTTATTATAAAATTTAATAGGTTATATTTATAAAATATAACTGTTATAATTGTGAGTAGTTATTAAAAAATACGACGAGTTATATATTAGATATAATTGATTATAAAATGTAACCGGATATATTTTTATTTATAATCGATTAGATTTTTTATAACCAATTATTAAAAATATTGATTATAATCATTACTAGGTATAAAAAATATAATCAGATATATGTAATATGTAATTAGTTATAAAATATAATTGGTTATAATTTTTAATTATAATTAGTAGTTATTCAAAATATAATATTTTATATTAAAATACAATTAATTATATATTTAAAATAATTAGTTATATAAACAAATAATAATTCGTAAACGCTCGGGGTCAAACTGTATTAATTTGAAAAAGTATTTGGGTGGCTGTTGTTAACATTTGGAAAATTGTAGACTACGCTTTTACTTAACACATAACAACGTTCAAACTTAATAATGTAACCATGGAAAGTTGGGGATTAGTTGAGACATTTTCCACTACAGTTTCAAGTTACAGAAAAACTTATAGATTGTTTTCTACCCTACCTTTGTTCATCATCACAACTCCGACAACGAGTCGACGAGTCGGATTCTACATCTATTTAGAGAATCGCCATATTTTATTTAAATGCTCAGTTGTTGTATTTCGACGATCCTCCCGGCTCCAATCTTTCCCGCCGCGATGTCAACTTCCTTGTCTTAACACGTCAATCAAGCTCTCCTCCCTCTTCGACCGATCTGACTCCGACCTGTGCGTCGATTACCAGCTCTCTGCTCTCTGATGGAGTACGACTGAATTTGGATGCCCATGTCCCGATTTCGGTTAGTTGATTTTTGTTGGCGACAATGAGGATCTGGGGATGGAGTCGACCAACTATTGTTCCAGCGGCGACGGGTTGGATTGAAAGAGGCCGAATGTGTGGGTGAAAAGAGAGGCAAAACATAATTAAAATATAAAAATAAGTTATTAATAATTCAATTAAATTCTAAAACTACCCCTGAGCTGAAAATGCTGAAAAAAAACGTGAAAGTATTATACTGGATTTAAAATCGCTCTCTATTTATTTGGATTCATAGCCCAAATTGATTTCGAAAATGTCAACTGTACAGGATATAAAAAAAAATCTAAAATGTTTCTTTTTCACCCCACGCGCATCAGTAATTATATTTAATTAATAATCAAATATGGTTGAAAAATCCTAAATGTGTTATACAATAAATATAAGAACAATATAGGATCACTAACATAAATGTGAGAAAGTCATTGTCATGAATATTACTTTACCATAATTTTTAAATCACTATAACAAAATCTAGTTCGGTTCGAAGAGGAAGATCTTGGTCAGAGACTCAGCAGACAGCAGTTACTCCACCCTCTAAGACGTGGGAGAATTGAATTTTTATTTTTTTTATTAGTTATAGATACTCATGTAATACTATATTTCTTATTAATAAAAATACAATATTAGAAATTTTTCCCGTGTATTTTTTATTTGGATCACTGAATAATAAAATTAAATATAATATTCTACCACTGTCTGTCTTCCACAATTACACGTCTCAAATATATATAAATGTAGTGCACCCGATGCACCGGATGTTCCCATTATTTTAATCAAATTTTAACTGTCTATTTGAGAATGAATCTAAACCATACCCTTTTCTTAAAACTTTTTCAAAAATAAGAAAAAAATTACAAAATATACACTCTACTTAAAAATCCAGTAAATATGACGTCTATAATTTTTTTTCAATCTTGTCAAATTAAATATTGACCTTAGCAAATTTTGTTTCAATCATCTTAACATTATTGTCGAATATACTAATCACCTTAAATTTATGTTCGTATTTTTATATCAACAACCTAACATCACCCTCCTGATGGTAATTTTGATTTTATATGTTCATGTTAAGATTTTTACTCACCAATTAACATTATAATCACTTACAAATCACAAACTTTATAAACATATTTTGGTGAACCAATCACCTAACCCCTTTCCATCGTTTAACCTAATTGAAGTTCCCTAACCCATCCTCGTCAAAACATATCGACTGATGTTTGAGCATCCTTATTATTTAGCTACTCCACCATCTATGTCCAGTGATTCTTCTTTCATCTCCATGGATATCATTAACCACTCCCTTAAAGGTTAATGATTCTTCCTCCTTCCTCAACCGCAAGCTGAACATCATAATAATTCCGGGAAACTCTAATATTTTGAGTTTTCTCTTTACCTGGCTGGATAGCATCTGGTACCAATAGGAATCTAGGCAAGGTGTTGCGAATTCTAGGATTTTGTATTGTAATACCACCACTTCCAAATCATTAAAACTTTTGGACATAGTCTGTGGAACTGCCATTTTGATTCACGTCCCATACGTGAAGCTCGATGACTTCGTAAATCAGGGTGGATGTGTCGTTCGTAACTTCAGACGGATCTGATCGATCACCCACTCCACATCCTCCGCGATAGCCGACGCCTTCTCTCCACCAAAGTCGACGCTGCCATCTGGCGGTGCAGGGATGAAGCACGAGCAAGGAGCGAGAAGAAGCGAGGATTTCCACACCTAGACTGCATGCAGCTGGGACTATTGCTCGTTTGGATTGTGATGCTCCTCAATATGCAGAGTAGTGGAGTTGAGAGTTGAGAGAGGGAAGAAGAGAAAGATAGAGATGAAGTTGTGCGCCATTGATGATTATGATTATTGGTTTAATAATGATTTGAGTTCATCTAGAGAAGTCACAATTCTGCCATCGATGGTAGGCCAACAGAGGATTCCATAGGCTACCTCTTCTTAATGCCTTTCTCATTTATGGTCTTCTGCTCGTCGGTCAAAATCTTGTGTGTACGTGCAATGGCAATTGTGGACCCCAAAATAGATTATTGGGTTTTCCCTGCAAAAGTTGTGATATGTAGTCTGAGTTATAAGAATGTACGTATTTTTATGTCTTACTTTCACGTTCGTATCATTTAATGTTTATTCTTTTAATTCTTTTTTTAGTCACTTTGTTTCGATGGTTGGGATGGTAGCACTATTGAATATGTCATTGACAACTTATTCAGGAAGCAATCGACTGCTAACCTAGATTTGACTGGATGCAATTTCTTGAGTGTTTTATTTTCTTTGCTTTATTGTTTTTGCCTTTCGTGGCCATGGATTGCTAACCTAACCTAAGTTTATGTGTGAATCTATGATTTATAGTGGTTTTTACCCTATTGCGATGACGATCAGTGGGTATTTAAATGTGTCAATTTGGGGCATAAAAGGTTTGAATATCTGGATAGTCTCGATATGGTTATGCCCCCCGCCCCCCTAAAATTTCAGGTTGTTGGCAAGCAGGTTGCAGGCTTTCCATCACAGATTATCCCGATGGTGCGATCTGAGCTCACATCTGAATACTTCAAGGATTTTCGATGGCCCCGTGCTAGAGGGTTGAAGCAGCCAGATAATCTATCTTATTGAATCTTTGCACTTAATTTTCTTCTATGCTTGGTGCGGTGAAATTGAAGAGTGGATGAGTGCAAGTTGGCCGCAACCATAAACCATTGAATTCTGAAGATCGAAGATATGTCTGCGGTTTATGTTTTCCAGGGGGGATATGTTAAGTGATTCGATGATATCTAAGGTTGTCAAAGAGTATCCATAGGAGGATTGATAGTTGTGGTGGCTTTTGTGTAGTGGTCGCTTTGGTTCGATACGTTTGTTGATGCAGACGTATGTTCTAGGCAATGTTACTATTATATTATTGTCTAAGACGATAATTTTATTTTCTAATACATTATATGGATGTTAATGTGGCTTTTATTTATGCATATGGATATTATTATATATTATATATGTGTTTGTTGCTATTATTTGTTACGCTTCAACGGATTGTGTTGTAATTTCTCATAGAACACGCGTTCGTAGTATTAATGCAAAATGTTATGTTTAAGAACACGGACATTGTAGAATAAAAGATATGTTGTTCAAGTTCACGGACGGCGTAGAATGAAAAATAACTTGTTTAAGAACACGGACGTTGATGACACTCGATTTTTCGTGTTCATCGTCCTCATTTAAGTGATATTCCATGCATATTGCTTTATGTACAAGTTTAGGATGTTTTATGCATTTTAAGCCATTATCTCAATTTAGTGTTTCGGACCCAGTCGGGGTCCATTTAATATCGTTTTGAAGTGTTTTTATAGAATTCAGGTACATAACGACATTGATGCATTAATTGGAGTGATACGGTGTGTGTGGATGGACTAGGAAAAACAACCATTTTGACATCTTCAAGGAGTTTGGATCTCGACTTGGTCGGAAAACGCCGTAGTTTTGTATTTTGAACATATCTCCTAGCTCATAAGCCCGATTGATACAAGGCCGGTGGCGTTGGAATGCTCGTTCCATTTCCTACAACTTTAAATCAGAGAATTATATCAATATTTGCGCTATGGACCTGTCAAACTTGGCGCTATGCGCATAGCGCCAACTTTGACATTTCATAGCGCCAATAATTTCAAGATTGCCATAATGGGGTGTCAACATTGGTGCTATGGAATTTCAAAGTTGGCGCTGTGGACCATAGCGCCAATATTGATAATCCGGGATTTAAAGGATTTTTTAGAACTTCTATTTAAAGCCCGACTCTCACTCATTCGAGGAGTGACATTTTAGGACGAAATTCAGAGGATAGTTGAGAGAGGTCGGAGCGACAAGAAGGCATCAACTTCAAGGAGCAGCTTGGATCGGAAGACACAATCAAGATTGATGGATCGATTACTTCGACGGTTCTCGGCGAAATTCGGTATTTTGGATTTCTTCTTGTAAACCTAATTGCAATGTGTTCCTTTGCTGATTTTGACTTTTTCTTCGAAGTTATGAATAGTTAAACTCCTCGTGCTTAGATTAGATGAACCCTAGGTAATTCCTTATGAACGGATGATTGTTTACTTTGATGGTTTATGTGAGTTGGATGGATTTTGGTTTATGTTTAATTTCGTTTCCGTTCTAATTCTTGCTTGGCCGTCTTGAATAGAACCTTTTTAGATTTGTCTTCTCTCCAAATAGCTTGTATATCTAAAACACCAAAATTAACCGACTAGGTTAGGCGTTAACCCTTATCCGGGAGCGAATAAACTAGTTCGTCATAAGAGCAGTTCTCGTTTGTTTTATCGTGTACCGGATTTCAGATTTGTCTCGAAAGAACGGATTGTGATAGTAGATAAGTAGCAGATTAGCGGACCCGAAAGGGCGTGATTTAATTAGAGAAGAACTATGATGGTGAAACTAGTTCTTTATAGTGTATGCAACTAGTTCAATTAGTATTAATCATTCACTCCCACCTTAAATTTTTGTTTTCCAATTACTTTTCATAGGTTTTTTTGTTTTTCCTTGTGCAGGTGTGCGTACATTACATGTCACTGATAGTGACACGATCAAAATCAGGTCAAAGTTCTCATCAAGACTCGTGCTCATCAACAAAAGAAGGAGAGATTGCTGACTCTCTCAAAACTTTATTTGGAAGTGACAAAAAATCTAGGCTCGAAGGCTCTTCGGACTCTTGCGATCCTGATCATTCTGACACATATCACAGTTACACTTCCAAAGTTACTGAACCAATGGCGACAACAAGAACCCTTGCTGATTACACCAAGTCTAGTGCTGCAAACTCTATATAGAGTGTGGTTCCTCCTGAACAAGATGATGCCAACTATGAGATCAAGGGGAATCTCATCTCTCTAACTTGAAGATTGAAGGAAGGAACAATGAAAATCCATGTGATCACCTTATGGATTTTTATGCTTAATGTGAGACAGTCAAACTTCGAGGTTTGTACAAAGAAGAAATGAACCTCAAGTTGTTCAAATGGTCTCTTCGAGGAGCAGCAAGAAGATGGTTGACTAGTCAACCCGAAAGCACATTCAAAAATTGGGATACTCTAGCTCAAACTTTTGTAGAAGAGTACTACCCACCAGCGAAGACTGCAGGTATTTGAGAATCAATCTCTCAAATTCATTAGAGAGAAGGAGAAAGTTTATATGACTTGTGGAACAGATTTCTGGAGCTCTTATCTGACTGCCCTCACTGTGGTTATACAGACATGGCAAACATGTTCAGCAGATCTTTAGATCGAGCAACCTCAATGTTAGTACATAACCGAGCAAACGGAGATGTAACTGCTCTCACTCCTGAAGCTGCTTTACAACATTTTCCTTCACGTGCTACCAAGTCTAGAAATTGGTCAAGGAATACAATTCAACCAACAAATGCAGTATCCTCAGATTATGCACCTTAAAAGTGAAACTACCTATCAAAATTTTGACAAAAGGAAAAGTGAACAAGATGGCAATTTGGCTAGCCAACTTCGAATTCCTGACATCCAAAATGTTTCGAAAGCAGCTTCGGGATGGCCTCACATTGCACCACCAGAATGTGTGTTCGACGCTTTTGGTCTCTTGAGAGCGAACAAATTCTCAAGTAGTTTATCAGTCATAGGCGGACGAACCACATGCTGAGGAGCCATGAAATTCACAATCTTCTCGTGTACACTGTGCCTACAAACCGCAACAAAAGTCATTATTAACACGCATATATGACTTGCAGCTGTGTTATTTAATGGCACTTCTACGAATAGTCGAATATGTATCACTACAGACTACACTACCTGATCTTGCGGTACTTTGAGGCGCGCCGGTCCACAATCTTTCTCTTCTTAGTTTGATCTCTTTTAAGAGCATAAAGTGCCCTTTCTGAAAGAAACAAATGTTCAAGGAAAAGTTTGGAATTAAGTTAATAATAACATTATCTCGCGTAAGATAACCATGTTGATAATAATGCCTAATACAGTTTCGAGGCTAGGTGCTCGTGGAGTCAGTACATACCCGTTGAGTCTGCATCAACTGTTTTATAGAATTCCACAAGTAGTCGTTGACGAAACTCAGCATCATCAAAAAGTTCGGGGTCCCCATCAGGTTGTGCCTCCTAAACAAAGTTGATAAAGATTACTACACGAATGAATTATTAAAGCACCTCCTATTTGCATTCTGAGATCAGTCATGTTCTCAATAAAGTGATAATTACCTCGCTGTTAAGACTGCTTTCCCGGGATGTAACCTATCTCATCAATTAACAAAGTGTAAACAAATAAGCAAACATTATCATTCAGCAGAAACAGGACAAAAAACAAGATGCTGAACGAACAACTTACATCACCAAAAACTCTAGCAGTGGACCTTATCAACTGCATTTGCTTAACCATTTTGCTCGAATCCCTCATAGATGCAGCAACTTGTTCGCTTATATTCTATGATTTGATAGAAGGGGAGGGGGGGGGGGGGGGCGGTAAATGTCAGCACGTTCAATCAAAATCTACAGACAATGAATCAACCGACTTCTAGAAATTATTCCCAACCTGATTGAAAGCATGCAACTTGTTCGTAATAGCTGCTGCACCAGTTGTAACTTGTGACCTTCTCTGCCATTTATCAATGGATTTATTTCTGAAAGTAGCTGTCCTACAAGACAGAAGAATTAAAAGTACTTTAACTTGAGGTGGTACAGAAAAATGGTCTGATAGAATTTAATCAATAACTGTTGAAATGTAACTTCAACAACCCAGAAGTCTCATTGAACAAAAAGAAATGTGGAACTACATCTGCACTAGCGAATACAAACTCATTCATTCCATTACTTCATATGCTTCTTAGATTCAGCCACGTTTTATAGAAAGCCATTTACAATGAACAACAGCTTATGAATTTCAATAAACCTTTCACATTCAAACAACAAATGAGGACAGTTTCTATCCATGGAAAGAGAAAGGTTTTCCTCATAGGTCATGTTGGCCACCACATGAAAACCAACATAAGAGAAAAGGTTGTCCACATGATACCTCAATGACAAAGGATTAAAGCACGCATAACCTTAAATGTCATGCAACTACTTCTGTACCTTGTATGCAATTTTGAAATTCTAGACCATTCTTCCTCGTCTTCGTCATTCAAGTGAGTGGACTGCTTCTTCAAAGACTTCCCTATATTACCTTAAAGATGATAAGAACAATATTTAGACTTCAATAGTATACAAAAACTCAAATATTTACAGGCAGATAAAAAGGATTCTTACCAGTGGATGATTGAGAAATTGAAGGATTCCTCTCGAGTAGAGCCTGCAGAGAAAAACCCAAAAAAGTGTGATGCTTTAAAATAGAAAAAGAGGATCAAGTAACAATCTGTAATATTGAGACTGAGACGAGTTTTCTTTTACATGACACACATACCTCTTCTAGTTCGACTAGAGATTCCATAGTCTTTTTGGATGAGACAACGAGATCATCATAAGCCTCCCTCACTCTTTTATCTGAATCGCAAAATGTAGACCGAATAGGTTCCTGCAGACAAGTCTTTACGTCACAATCACCCTTCATAATGCCAGTCATTAATGATGAATGCAAGTAAGAAGACAACAAACGATCATACCAGTGGAAGTCTATTTGAATTTGAGAATGGTTCCTGAAGTGAGAACCTAAGTCCAAGACTCAATTCCCAGATAGCCTTTCAGAAACAAAACCAAAAACAGAATGATATATCAGCATCCAGCAGCAAAACCAAAAACTCCAACTTCAATGAGAATGAACAGACATCAAGCAATCAGATACAACCTTCTGGTTCTTAACAGCTTGACCTTTAAGAATATCTTCTTCTTTATGGCGTTTGAGGTTCTTCAAAAAGTCTCTGTACCAAGAGACAAGAATAGTACAGACTATAAAATCTCTAAAACAGAATTTCAGAAGCCCACACAAGCATGATCAATTATGCAAGTGACACATCTTATAAACATCACATTGGTGGTAATAGCCACTCGTACACAATCATAAGAATATGACAACAGTTCCACCAGTCAAATCAGTTCTGTATCCATCTACTTGCTCTAAAATGGAGATAAGGAAAATCAAGATATAGAGAAAATCCATTTCCAGCCTTTTAAGTTAAGTCTCTCGGCTTAAGTTCCCAATTAATGACCGACTCCACGTATGACCAAAATGGATCATTGTACATATTTCACATTCAGAATTCACTATTTGCATTGTTGCCAATTTATATACTAATTACTCATTCATCAAAAACAAAATGAACAACCTTAACTAGATACCACTGATCCATCAACAATCTCACTTTGCTCTTTGAACTAGAATAACCGAATGATGAAAACAACTAAACTCTTACTTACAGTTCTAACTTCTAAACAACTAAACTCTTACTTACAGTTGTTGATTTTGGAGGTCCCTGTATTCCTTATCGAGATCTTCCAACTCGTCATCTTTGTGAGCGATATTCTTTAGTAAACCAATCTCTTCAATTCCCTCTTCCTCGTCCTCACTAGAGCCAATTTCTTTGTTCTCATCTTCATCAGAATCCTCCTCCTCATCTTCCTCATCTCCTTCCTGGTCCGTACCATCTTCGTTTTCCTCCTCGTCCACATATTCATGATCACTATCCTGTTCGACCGTCTGCATCCAGAGCTCGTCAAAGTAAATCACACTAACATTTCATGAAATCAAACAATCAAACTACTAAACGAGGACACTGCCGACCATTAAGTCCTTATTCTGAAGACCGTCTTCTAACTCGCTGTCACTGTCTCTAGTTCTCCTCATCTTCTTCCGGGAGGAACCCATTTTTTACCTAAGAAATCCAGCTACCAAAACGTCAATCAATCCCCTTCATGCCGAACAAATCCCCTAAAAGTCACAAGTATAACAGAGCTAAAAACAAGAAACCATCGACAATAACAGAAAGGAGCCCTAATGAAAGAAGAAAGAGCAACAGTAAGTGTAAGTAGTCAAATTAAATCCAATCAAGTTTGCACAAACCAAGCAGCAAATAAATCATAACACAGAAACGTACCCTAGGATAGTTTAGAAGTATTGCTCCGTCGCCGCCGATTGCTTCCAGATGTGAAAGTAGCTGCCGCCGAGAAAACAGAGGCAGAAGAGGCTTAGACCTTTACACAGAGACACGAAAATGCTGCTTGCTACGGCTGAGGATGCTGCGAAAAAGAGGGAGTGTTTTAGGGCTTTCCGTGTTCCTACTTTGTGTTTTTGGGTTTTGAGCGTCGTTTCCAGAACCGGACCGGAGTGAACCGGTGAAATCAATGATTTCGGGTTTAATGATGCTCCTGGGTCAGGCCGTTTGCCTATAAAATTGTAGCATTTTAATTATTAAATAAATGAGTATTTATGGTTAAGCGGATAATTTTTATATTGAGCCCGAATCAAAATAGCACTAGAGAGAGTTAGGTATTGAAATATAATTAATTATTTAAATAGGGCATTGATGAATCAAGTCGCCGTCAATAGTTTGGAGTTTGATTCGGTAAAAATTTATTTGTGACTTTGTTTGATTTTAAACGAGTCAAAATTGAGTTAGAGTGTGTTCGATTCAATAGGCTCGCGAGCTGGTTCGAGCTCGAACTCGAGATCGAGAGCCAACTCAAATACAAACTCAATAATATGACTCGTCAATAGATTCAATAATCCAAATATCATGAACAATAAAACATATGTAGAAACTTATAAACTTTAGGATAACTTGTTTTTAAACTTGACTTGTCGATATTTTTTAGCGTACAACCTTCAAATTAAACTACTATCGTGGATTTTAATGAGCAAAGTTCGAGTTAACTCATGTTTTGCTCGTTAATGATAGTTAACGAGACAGGCTTGAATAGACTCGATCTCGACACAAACAAAAATTTTATAACTCGAATTCAATCTCGCCTTAAAATTAACAAAAAAAAGTTTGAATATTATGAAATTCAGCTTGACACAGAGTATCATCAGCTTCATTTTTCAGTCATCAACATCTTACCACCCATACACACTAACAGAAAAAGTAACAGAGTGCTATTTTGGCTAACTTTTTGGATAGTTCATGTCAAATCTAAAATTTCTAAAACGTTCTGTATAATCGCGTCATTACGGAACAGCACATGCCATTTTAGGATATTAAGCCTAAATTTTATGATCTGTGTTTTAAATGATGACGTGGCAGCATCAAACTTATAAGCAATTCCCTAGAACATCATCTTGTAAGATCATCACAGGTTAATAGATGTTGGAGATGCCTAGATTCACGGTGATCGTCTGAAACTGGATGCGGAAACCGTTGGACGATTAATAACCGGTCGATACCGCTACGAGCACGAACCGGGAGGTTCAATAGCCTTTCTCAACCAAGACACCTTAGATCCACTCACGGAAAGCCTCACAAACTCTAGATGGGGAGAATATGTGTATTAGTTTCCTCTCATTTAGTTTATAATTAGGTTTGAGTAGTCATGAGCTTCATGTCATGATCACTTATAGATAGCTCATACAAAATAATAATTAAGGTAATAAAATATGAATGTAAAGTCCACTTAATTAGAAAATAATTTTCCTAACAACACCTTCCAAACTTCATCAGGTTAAGCGGCAGCCTGCGTAGCAAGGATATGCAATGTTCTTCTTCTGTCGATCTGTAAAAGGCCAAAAGGTAGGCAAAAAGCATCATTTGATAATGCTGAGAGGGGTCGATTTCCCAGAACTCGAGTTGAAACATGTTCAAGATTTTAGTTGCAGCCTGTCGAAGAATGATGCTCATGCTCAATTTTATAAAAAATATACTGAAAATAAAATTATTAAATAATAAAAAATAATTATAATTTTCTTACAATGATATCATCTATAAGTATACGTATAGATTGTAAATGTTTATTAACCAAATTTGTTGTATGCAATGTTTTGTATTAAATAACTAATGAATAATAAACTCATATTATATTATGAAAATAACTAATAAAACAATAAATTTATATTTTACTTCTAAGTCTATTATTTATTAGTATTATAACAACAAAAGTAAAGTTCAGTTATATGACTTAAAAAGTGCTAGTTCAAACCACTTATAATTGTTATATTTTAATTTTTATTGTTGTGTTACAGTGAAAAAGTTATGTACTAAATAGTTAAGGAAACCAGTAAAAATGTGAAAATGAAAAAAAAATAAAGTTCAGTCATATGACAATAAAAAGTAATGTGCGACAAACAGTTAGGACTCTAGAATAAATAATGGGAAATTGCTCTCAATATGATTCGAAACTGCACGCCAAGAAGCAATAATAATTCTCTCACCCCGCCTTGCCAATAGTGGAGGTTTTTACTTTACTACTGGAGGTATTCTAATTTGGACAAATTATTATTTAATTGAATACCGGTAATTCGTATTGTTTGAGGCCCTGAAACTTTCAAGCCCTGTGTCGTAGAGCAATTTAGCACACCCTTACGGCCGGGCCTACTGCTAATTATCCCTAACACAGAAAACTTGAGCACAAGGCTGACACATATCAAGAAAAGGATTAATAAATCAAGTAAAAGATCAAGCACTACCTCTCACTAGTGATTGTAAATTCATCTCTACCAGGATGATAACGATTGCCAACCAGTTCTCTTAACCTCTTAAATTGATGCTTTGAAAGGCCAAGTTCCTTGACAGTAACTGACATCTTGACTTTCCTGTTTTTGGGATGCCACACATCACCATTCACCACCGGCGGCAAAGACCGCTCGTGTTGTCCACCTAAGAATTGGCCCCTCGCGTAGTGGGTCATCTGTATCTTTTTTCTTATCAGGCACAGTTGTGTCATCAAACTGTGGTGCGCCCTCAGCTTGCATTCTATTTCCATACTACAATACTATTTGATCCTCAAATTCTTTGAACAATTTATAAGCTTCTTCTGGCTCAAGCTCCCCATTTTTCACACAAATTCCCCAGCTCATTGAACTTCTTCTCCCCCTTTTGTCCTCGACATCAGCTGAGAACATGCGTACGTAAAATCGAAGACAAACAAACAAAATCAGCACATGAAGAGCATTACATGAAATTGGAATGGTCAATTACACAACTGTTATAATCCTATTAGCAATCAGCCACATCGAGTTGATTACTGAACCGGTTAATTACCTTTTCCACCCAAATTTTTATTGTGTTTTGAGTTTGTTTGCAGGTTAATGAAACATTATGTTTCATGCTCTCTTCAGTGCATTTAGTTCATTCATTCCTCTCCTCAAAACAATAGCTCTCTCTCATTCTCTCAACTCAGAAAAAAAAGACGAAGCGTCAACGACGATATGAAGATCTCTGATGCTAGTCTGTGCTCCGATCACTACTCATAGATCTTAAGGGAGAAGTTTCTCAGCCTGAAAGGGGGCCAAATCCAACCACCCCCCCCCCCTCCCCGCGAGTATCTTTTTTGTACCGTTGTTAGATTGATTGAGTTCTTTGGTTGTTTTAGGTTTTAGGTTTTGAAATTTTCTTATTCTGTAATTTGTATTCGAGTGCTCTCTGGTGATAGTGGATTTGGGTTGAGTCTTCCCTCTCTGAGACTCCACTGAGTAGGAGATTTCTAGGAACAACGTCAACAAATTTTCTTGTCTTCTTACTTTCTGCTTTTAGTTTTCTGTTCAAATCTTGTGAACCGAAACTTCTGATAGATGTGTGATTAGATTCATTCCTCCGCTACCGTATCTAATATCACCAACTTATAAAAATTATTAAGAATAAAAAGGCTAGACGTTTCTACTGTTGCTTACTATTCACTAGCAATAGTAATTTCCCCAACTTAACCTATTTGTTTCCAAATGATTACATTCCACTGTAATTAGTTTTGGTGCTTCACAATTACAAAAAGCAGAGGTTGGTGAGTGGAGTCAATACACCACGTGTATGAATGGCCACAAACAGAGTATTTTCTTTTTCTTTTTCTAATTTTTCCTTTCCTTTAATTTTATTTTCTTTTTTATTTGATTTTTTATTTATTGAAAGGCGATGTTCATTCCAAAACGGCCTAAAAACAAGCGTCACAAACGTGTTTATCGGAGATGTAGACTCTACATGGACCTGTATGGGCCACTGGTCCCCGCAAATACGATAACCTCGGTCTTTTTTCACCGGCTATAACAACAGGAATGGAAAAGTGTCAAAAAGCAAACTACCATAGAAGGTGACACTATATAGTTTCTAGCTAATGGACGAAAACAAATAGTCCTTATTCTAGCCACTACAGTGCTAGATCTCTAAACGGCTTTAAAAACTCTGATTTCTAAGGTGATACGGGCCCCGTCACTTGGTCAGGGCTTTGCTTCTGTGGTGACTTATGTGCCTTATTCCCAGGTGTAGCGTCTATATCCATTGGATCCGAGATTGCCAGCTCGCATCGACAACGCGTGCGATCATCAGCTTCCTGAGTTTGTAGTAGCGTTGGGTCTTTTGAGATTTAGTACCCGAGATTGTGCACGATAGTTACCTCCACTATGTCATTGTGCCTCCACGACGAAACATGCATCGAACCCTAGCTTGATTCGAACCGTCTCCCATTCTCTCCTTCGTTGTTAGGGTTTCGATTAGAATCACGATATTGACATAGTATTTCTGTACCATGTTGTGTACCACGTTAACGGCCAAGGTCTGATCTAATCCTCGTACGTTCCAGCTCAAAATCCCCATCGAAAAAGCACATATGGTGGCGGCCGCCGGCAACAAGCTGTCCAGGAGAGCGCATCTAGGGTAGCCGTTTCTCCTCTCTTCAATATCCTTTGATTTGATTTTTGTTTATAACTATTTATATAAGACTAACATATTTTCCATTCATTAATGTTATTTATTTGAATTTTTTGAATTGAATGACATCAATTTTAATATATTTTATATTATATTAGAGTTATGACATTATTAAAATTTTATAGAAAGTCTATTTAATAAGTTAATAACGACAATTGACATAGCTATCAGATTTACGCTTGTCATCATTGGTTGTAGTTCTATCATATAGCTTGTCATCACCAGCTCAATTATTCTTTTCCAAACATGTTTCATTATCTTTAGCCGTAAAATCTAATTAAGTTAAAAACAATTTCTGACTATTATTTATCCACATAGTTGGAGTCATTGCTTTAAACCCAAAGAAGCTAAGCAAATGCCAACACAGTAAAAAAAGTTATGGTATTTCTTTTTCCTCCCATTAATTTTTATTATTAATTCTCTATTTATATGCCAAAATTAAATGGGATAAATGGAATATAAGTCACATGATTATAGATATTAACTGGTATGCGGCATACTGCAATCACCAATAATTCTCTATTTATATGTCAATATTAGTTGGGATGAATAGAATATAAATCATATGATTAGAGATATTAAAGTTTTGTGAGCATAGTGCAATCGCCGATAACTTACGAATAAGTAAAGTCGTACCAACTTAAAATAAAATTTCTGTAAAATCGCACAACCATCAAACCTAATTTATATTAACAGACCACTTATCAAGAAAGAAGAAATTGTATCACAACAACACTAAAACTCCCTACAAAGCGTTAGAACTCAAGCGTACACTGAATATTCAAATACCAACTAACATCAATTGTTCAACAGTAAGTAACATTTTTCTAAGCTTTGCCCTTTTGTTCATTTTACAAAATGAAATTGATTTGTGAGAAAAAATAAGTAACATTTTTCTGAATGGTTCAGTATATCTCCTAAGAAAAATCGACATAATAATTCTCTCTTGGCTATAATCTATCCATCCTAACCCAATCAAAATTGAAATTATCTTTCACAAATAAATTGAAAACATAACATCTTCCATGTGAAACAAGAGGGCAACTGTATCAAAGAAGATTGCTCCATGCATGACCAATTTCCTTGAGGAACAACATCAATGCTGCATGGTTACAGAAGGAGCAATCTTGTAAACAAACATCAAGGTTCACAATACAACAACATAGTTACAAAGCATTGGATTCAGATACTAAGGAATGTAAAACAAGGGTGTCACAATTACCTGGAAGAAGCTTGTCCCAGTTAAGCATGCCTTCCAAGATTTCTTCACATTCTCTGGTATCTCTTACAAATCCATGCGCCATTGCCTCGTTAACCATATCGTCCCACTTCTTATCATCGATATTGAAGTAATCGTCTTTTTGCATTCTGTTAATCACAATATCGCTTGCACTATACAAATTATCAATCTCCTCATCTGTATCATGCATGTCCTCTAAATCAGATTTGAACTCCATGTCCTGCACATCATCCAATGGCTTCATTCGCAGTTCTTCCATCAACTCTATTAAAATCGATTTGAGAGAAAGGAATTTGAGAGAAAAACGATTTGAGAGGAAAAAGTTCAGTAGCAGCTCAAGTGTTAAGTCTTTTATTATTGACAGTTGGCCTTATAAACCAACCAAAAGTTTACTACAGTGTAAAGCGGTAAAATGGAAAAGTAGAACACGTGACAAACTTCACATTCTAATCAAACACACTCTATTTTTTCATTTTCCGTCTTCTTTGTCGTTACGTTGACTAATGGTCTTGTTTTCTATCGTTTGTGCTTCATTCCATTCGATACCCTCCCACAAGTTGGTGAGTGTATATCAAATACACTCAACTTGCTCAGCAATGAATAAAGACGGCTACAATGCAGTGCCGTGGTAAACAAGTCTGCAAGTTGCTTTTCTATTTCAATATGCTTCAAAGGTGATCATTCCACTTTTGATCATTTCCCTTGTAACATGGCAATCTATCTCTATATGCTTCGTTCTTTTATGAAATATTGGATTTTTTGAAAACATTTGTAGATTTAAAAGGGAAAATGTTTTAATAGAAAACAAATCACAAAAAATGATAATTTGATGAGATTGAATATATATAAAAGCTTATACGCCTTTATATTTGGAGATATACCTAACAGACCACTCTGACGAGCACGAGGTTAAAATTTTGTTCTATTATGTGAGAGAGTAGAAGCATAAACAAGACATCCAAAGACACGAATGTGATGTAAATCTGGAGGAGTATGGAAGAGTTTTTCATAATGAGTCTGATTCTGTAATATATGAGTAGGGATTCTATTTATTAAGTAGACAACATGTAAGATGAAATCACTCTAGTAGATTAGAGGAAGACAATATTGAAATGGTAAAGCTCTTGCTACATTTAGGATGTGTTGATGCTTTCTTTCAACTTTAGCATTCTGTTGAGGAGTTTGGACACAAGGCATTTGGTGAATGATTCCATGCTAAGGTATAATAATCTAACATTTGAAATTTTATGCCTTGATCACTTCACAAAATTTTGATGGAGGTATTGAAATGATTTTTGGCCATGTTGTAGAAAGATTGTAACAGATTTCTTGTCAGATTTATGTTTCATCAAATAAACCCAGACTTCATGAGAGAAATCATCAACAATGGTGAGAAAGAAAAAGTATCCATCATGAGATTCAGTAGATAAAGGACCCTAAATGTCAACATGAATAAGATCAAAGACTGTAGAAACATGAGATTGACTGCTATGAAAGGGTAAACGTTTTTGTTTAGTGAGGTAACAAATTTCACAATGAGTGATATTTTCAGAAATAATACTATTTTCTACATTATTTAATATCCTTTTCTGGACTTGGATGTCCTAATCTCTAATGCTAGAGATTGATTTCTTCTAGTAGATAATTATGACCAATAGTAAGTTCAGATTTGTAGGTAAAAGAACGTTGAGTATGAGAAGTGGTGTCTTGAGTATGAATATGATAGAGTCCTATATTTTGTGTGGCTAAACCAATCATCTTGCCGTTTGTAAGGTCCTGAAGGTGACATTTATTTGAATGAAAGGACAGTGAGATAGGAAGATTGGAAGGCAGCTTGCTAACAAAGACAAGATTGAAATGAAATTGAGGAACACATAGCACATTGTGTATTATTAATAGACCATTAGAAAGTTTAAGACAACCTATATGCCTGACAAACATGGGAGAAGAGTTAGGAAGATAAACATTGACTCCATGGACAGACTTATAAAAATTGAAGTGTTTGAGAGAACAAGTAATGTGATCAGAAGCTCTAGTATCCAATAACCACAAATCGGCTAAATCATTGCAAGGATCAGTAGACAAAACAAACTTACCTAAGTAGTTAGAAAGACTCTGACTAACTGACCCTGTTGCAATGGCTTTTGACTGTTGAACAGCTTGCAGCAGTTGCTTGATTTTGGATAGCTCATCCTATGTGAGTAAGAGAGTTGTTGCAACCATAGGAACTTCACCTTGTTCCACTGACCCTGCATTTTGATTAAGAGTAACCTGATTTCTAGAACTAGCATTCTGCTATTGCTGCTTCTTCAGCTTCAGTTTCTTGCATACATCAAGGATATGTCCTTCTTTCTTGCAAAGATCTACATAACTTATTTCCTGCTGTTGTGTAATCTCTAGAACTCCTTGAAGAAGCAGCCATGGCCATCATAGAATCAACTACTAGTGGAACTGCAAATGCCACTGTCTGTGGTGTAGTTTCCTTCCCAATCACCATTCCTCCTTTGAGTTACTCTATGTCGTGAACGTTTTCGTCCGTGGCGCCGATGGCTCGAAATGTTTTGGAGTCGCCACCAATCTTTTGAAGCGGATTGGACGCTTTCGATATAACCCATGTCCTTTCGGATGTGAGTTAGATCAGGTCTGTGGAACAGAGATCCTAGATTCGGGAGGCAGTAACAAAACCGAGTAGGTTTCCCGAGGTGACCCCGAACGTACACTTTTCGGGAATCAGCCGGAGCTGGTACTTCTAAGTCGCTCGAACAATTTTTGTAGCACGGCTACGTGGTCGTCTTCCTTTTTTGACTTTTCTATAATGTCATCCATATATACCTCTATTTATTTTTGTATTATGTCATGGAACAGAGTGACCATGACCCGCCGGTAGGTTGCCCCAACATTCTTCAGCCCAAAAGACATAACTTTATAGCAAAAGCTTCCCCATAAAGTGATGAAGGTTGTTTTTTCCCAATCCTCCGGAAACATCATGATCTGGTTATACCCTGAGAAACCGTCCATGAAAGAGAACATATGGTGATTGGCAGTATTATCTATGTGAGGCAACAGGAAGTTGTCCTTCGGGCTTGCCCTATTTAATCTCTATACTCTACACACATTCTCACTTTCTCATTTTTCTTAGGCACGACGACTATATTAGAGACCCAATCGGTGTATTGCACCACCTGCAAGAACCCTGCTTCGTATTATTTTTGCAGTTCTTCCTTATTTTGAGTATCCATTCCCGTTTCATCCGTCGTAACTTTTGCTTTACTGACTTGTACTCCTCCCTTATTGGCAAGTGATGTGTTACTATTTCTTCATCAAGGCCCGACATATCCTGATAAGACCATGCGAAAACGTCCTGGAAATTCTGGAGTAGTTTGATGAGCCTGTCCTTTTCTGTTTGGTCTAAATTGTCCCCTACCTTAACCACTCACGGATTCTCCTCTGTTCCCAAATTCACGATCTCTACCAACTCGTAGAAAGGTTCCAAGGATCGCTCTTCTTGTTCTTCCATCCATTCTGTTTCTAGGTTAGAACCATCACTACCTTCCTCGGTTTTCATCTCTTAAACTGGTCGGTCAAAGTCAACTTTAGTGTTTCAAACTCTTTATTGTTTTCGAACACATCTGTAACCCTGTTACGCGAAGGGGAATTGAAATGTAAAAAAAAAGAATAAAACCGGAAGTGAATAATATGAACGATGCACATTTTGAGACTTATGAAAAACATGTTTTATTAAACTCGAAAAAATACGATACATGCATTCATGATCACTTAAATAAAACACTAGGAGGCCCTTGCTTCTTTTATTTAGTAGTCATATTTTTTAGAGTTATTACATCTGCGGGGGCGAAGGTAACTCCAAAGACACCCAATTGCTCAGCTCCTTCTCCGTGCGGAGCTGGCGTACCCATTCTATTACGGTCGTAATTCCCGTACTCAACATGCTGATGGAGAGATCTGCAAAATCCGACTATAGCTCTTCGATTGTCATATCAGTGTAGTTTTCCCTCACATTTATCTTTCCAGCGCTCCTTAATGTGCTTGTGATGTGAGGTATGAAGGTGAAGCCTTCATCATCTTCTATCCCACTTAACCTGGACATCCTCCTCCTTTTCCGTTCCCTTTGGATCCTCCTTATATCATCACCATTCAGAATGTATCCCAGTCCCGTACGGTTCTTGTTTTGTTTGACCTAGATGGGTTCTTTAAGCACCTCCTGTCGTTATGAGTAGTGAAGGTCCTTAACCAGGCATTTTGCTGATGTCAGAGTCACTTGGGAGATGTGGGCTTTGTGGGAAACACTACGCCCAACAAATGCGACATCCTCTATCTCGAAGGTCTAGAATGCGCTTTCCAGGGCTTCCTCTGCGGCTTCAATGTAGGTTGCGTTCGAAGCTCTAGTTACCAGCGTATCTTCTTCTCTAAACACCTCAATGAGCTTCCTATCGATTGCAAAGTTCAGTTTTTGGTGTAGGGATGATTGCACTACATCCGCTGTGTGGAGCCATGGGCGTCCCAAAGAACAGACTGTATGCGAGGTTTATGTCCATTACGTGGAAATCAACTTGCAAGACCTTGGGTCCCACCTGAATGGGTAGCGAGATTTCCCCTATGACTTTGCGCTTCGTGCCATCAGAGGCTCTAACCATTATGAAGCTTGTCTTTAGATATGAGTCATCAACCGGCTGCTTGTTTAGAGTGGATTTGGCATAACATTCAGTGACGAATCATTATCAACCAGACATCGGGCTATCATGAAATCCTTACACTTTACAGAGATGTGTAGTGCCTTAGTGTGGCCCATTCCTTCAGAAGGTATCTCATCTTCGTCGAAAGTGATTTTCCCATTCGCCAAAATAGCTCTGTCTATCCCATCAAAATGCTCTACCAAGACATTATGGCAGACGTGCGCTTGGTTGAACACTTTTATGAGGGCTCGTTGATGGGGCTCAAAAGTTAACATCAGGGACAGGATTGAAATCCTCGTCGGGGTGCGGTTAAGCTGCTCTACTACTTTGAACTCACTATGCCTTACAAGCTTCAGAAACTCACATGCATCTTCATCACTAACTCTTGGTTCATAATCTTCATCTTCCTTCCTCCCCCCGTATTGATATCGAGGAGGAACCTTATCCGGTTTAGGGGTTTTGGAATACGCTCTTTTTCCTTGCCCTATTTCTGCCTTGTAACACTTTCTGTCTCGTCTTGGTCATCAGGCACGCCATAGTGCCTTATGCTCCTTGTGATCTGACTTAACCCGGTTATATTGGTTATAGTCGGAGAGTCTGTATTGCCTTCATCGCCAGCTTCACACGCATATTCCCACGGGACGAGTTTGGAGCTTTTATACTCGAAAGGTCTCGGGACCCTTATAACCAATGGTGTTACTTCCGAAGACGGCGGCGGTGGTCCCGCTGTGGCATGATAGCGAATCACAAGCTTGGGAAGTTGAATTCTGGACTTTCTGATGACGCCATGCAAATGTCAGTTGCTCCTTCGACCCCTTAGTAGAAAGTTACCAATTTGGAGTCCATGAGCGCCTGCCGGTTTTCTTTGAAAGTCCCACAATCATCCATAGTATGGTCAGAATTTCCATTGTGGTATAAACACTTGTCCCCTAGCCCTGCATGAATACTTCGCCCCTCGGTGGGTTTTAGGTAGCCACCGTCTACGAGGAGTTTGCACACATATTTCAGTGGGGTTTTAATCTCAGCAACATTCAGCTTCTCCCTATAAGATTCTTCCTTTCCGACCATAGCAACATTGTGCCCCTCGTGGTTAGAGAGCAGATTCTTATTGACGTCCGGGCAATTCGGCTGGCCGTCAAACTTCAGCCACTCTGCCCTCACTAGCTGTTGTACTATATATTTGAAGCTCTTGCAGCTTTCGACCACATGGTCATGATACTCACACCGAACTTATGGGTGGTACCAGCAGGGGTACGGTGGTTGTAATGGTTTGAGTGGGACTAGAACAATCTACTTGTTTTTAGTAACTAAGGGAAGAGGTTGGTGTACGAGATTGGGATGTGTCGAGCGGTTCCGGTGTCCTGTAATTGTTAGAACTGCTCTGCCCTAAGCTCCAACCGGTTGCCCCCTTTGATATCCTCCCGGCTGAATAGCAAGATTGGGTGCCGCCCTTTGCTGAGGCGTGAACGGTTGATTGTGTACCACTGGTAGGGCCGCAACTACATAAGACAGTACTCGCTTGTAGGCGGTCGAACCCGTCCTCCAGTTCTTGGAGCTTCACCTCGTGTGGCATTGACCTCTTCCCTTTTACGGGTGGTATTATGCTTCTTAAAAGGATCATGACCATCTACTCTGCCATTTTTTATCCCCTTCTCCATTCTTTCTCCGATTAGCAACACATCGGAGAGGTTTGTCGTGATTATCCCCAACATGTTGTTTTAGAAGGCAGGCCTCAGAGTCTCAAAGAAAATTGAGACTATCTCCTTCTCTGACATAGGCGGCTATACCTCGGCGACCTTTTCACACCACCTATGGGCATACTCACGAAATGATTCGTTCTCTTTCTTCTCCATATTTCGTAAGTCCTCCCTATTTGAGGCCAGATCTTGATTATGCTTATAATGCCTCATGAACGCATCAGCAACATACTGCCACCTTCTGAATTTTGTTCTTTTGAGCTGCATGTACGACCTCAAAGATGGGGCTCCCAAGCTATTCTGGAAGCAATTCATCATCAACTTATCATCATATGTATGGTTTGCCATTTTGTTGTCGTACATTACCAGATGGCTCCTTGGCCAAGTGGGGCCGTCATATTTCTCAAAGTCTGGTATCTTAAACTTGTGGGGTATCACAACATCATGCACGAGGCATAACTTTGATGCATTGAGGGTGCCATAAGAGTCAACACCCTCTACAGCCCAGAACCTCTCTTCTAAACATTCTAGCCATTCTTTCGATGGCGTATCTTCATGAAACTCAAAATGTTTCACGTGCTCAAACTTAGTGTGAACACCATCCCCACTAGCTTCTCCGGTTTCTCTTTCTGTTTTCTCTTGTTCATTACCGATCACGACGACTCTCCTTTCTGAGTCCTTCACTAGTTGGCTCCAAAAAATGAACTTTTGAATTGACCCTTTGCTCTTCATCTTCTCTAACCTTCATCTTGTCAGCCATCAACCTTATGAGCAACTTCATCTACTCTTTCATTTCATCAAACCCAGCTAGCCGTCCTTTTATCTCGTCCATCTCCTTTGGGAGATTTTCCAGTGTTTTTTCAGTCATGCTCCAAGCTTTAAGACGAGTCCAATACTGGTGTGTCGGGACTACCGTCAGTTGGTGAGGAATGTCGAAAGATTTTCCTGGTGAACAAGCGGTACCAGTCTCCTTATTTCTTATATTTTAAAAAACCAAGCTTTGTTCATGATGCATGATATGTATGATTTTTGAAAACATGCATGGGTGCAGGGGCGGTATCATCAACACATAAAAATCGTTTTATAAACAGTATCATCTTTAACAGTACAACACGCCCATAACATTCTACATACCACACTCTTACTAGTACAGTACTGACACGGGCGGTGCTTATTACTACACCGCTTTTATAACCCAAAACATGATACATTGATCGCTTATTTATTATAAAAAAGGAAAGTACAAACTACAGCTCAGAAATTTTAACTCTGGTTCTTGACATGTTTCCGTAAGAAGCTAGTTCTTAGTAGAGGTGGCTTAAGAAGGTTGTTATCTCCCCGCCTTCTTCTCCCATGGCTTCCATCATCTCCATGTGGTATTCGATGTCTTTTGCCAAAAATAACGCCCTTTTTGATAATTTTCTTCATCCTACCCATAGCTTGCATCACTGTGTGAATATCATCTTCATCTGCCCATCAATCTTGTACTTCTCTTTCTAGTGAACTGGTTTGCTTGTACTCCCTAAGTTTTTGTTGATGCATTCCGACATGTTCCCCTAATCGATGAATCTCATATCGCTGGCTTTCAACGCCCCCCCCCCCCCCTCATGCTTTGGGTCGCCCTTTTCTAACTTCCTGATTATCCTATTCAGATCCCGATTATCCGCCTCTGCCAAACTCAGCTGTCCCTCCTTAGCTCTCAGTTGCCCTTTCTGCTTGTGACTCTCAATCTGGAGCAAATCAAACTTACCCTTCAACTCGTCGTACTCTTCCACACTGACTCCGACATCTCGAGAACTAGACACACCCATTCTCCTCTTGTGGCCTCCCTTTGGGAATCTTGTGGATCGCCTGCTCCCGCGGACCTCTTGCCATTCAGGATAATCATCAGTCACTCGATCGTGGATATCCCTCATTTCTGTGCAACTCAGCATGCAATCGATTCTCCTTGCCTTTTCCCAACTCATGAGCGCTGCTTCTATCTTTGTTTTGTGGTCGACATTAACTTCCCCTATATCTTTCGTGTCTGATGTGAACTATAGACATCCCATTTCTCTTCTTAACATGGTAGGAGCATATGCTACACAACCCCTTAGTCCTAGCAGAGGAACCCAAGGATTATCCCCACATCTATCCAACACATCCATCTTTGTCATCCACGGGGCTTTCCAGTTGAGCTTACTTTCTTCGAAGGTGGCAAAATACCCCATTGGCTTGATGTGGCGTTCTCGTACCGTCCTCCGGTTTGGATAAACTCATTAATCATGATGGTTGATCCTTGGAAAACTTTGCTGTAACAGACATTAGGTATTCCCAGCTCCGGTGATGGCTTCAAATGCCTAAAGATCGATGTAACTAACAAGGAAGCACTGCCGTATAGAGTTTCCTCAGCTAGCTGGTAGCAGCTTTCAAGAGCCACGAAAGTCTCTCCAAGGATTGCATATGTGAGGTTCACTTTGTAGTAGTCTGCCACGAAAGCTCTGATAGCGTTTTCACTAATGAGGTGTATCACGCTGGGATACAAAACTACTCCATAGAGGATTAGTGCCAAAGCGTTGACTCTCCCATGACTGTCGTACTCTTGTTGCGGATGTATCCCAGTAAGTATCTGATAAGTAAATACTCACCAGTTATCCCAACTTGAATTTCATCCTTCAGCTTATCTTTTGTCATGCCCAGAATGCGAGATAAGGACTTCTCGATCTTTGGTCTAGATTGAGTTGCGTATACCTTGCCAAGTGGGAGGTCCCTGAGACAGAGGATTGATCCATATTCTTCGGCTAGTGGCAAAATACCTATTTCGTTGATTGTGAAACAGTGAAACTGTGGATCCCAATAATATAGGAGTTCTCGCATTCCACTTTGTGCCGAGAGTTTGACGCATGCCACTTTGTGCGTTCGTTGTGGTTTACGCTATTACTATTACAAAATTGCGGTATTCGGCTAAAACCACAAAACAGGTGAGGCATCACATAACGTATTATCTACTTCCGACTATCATACTACACATGCGCTACCCATCTAGGTCCTACCAAGGTTCTTCCATGATACATACAAAATTGGGAAGAACTTTGACTATACGATTTCCGATCTCTAGCCACCACCCTCCCCATTTCCGATGAACGAACCGGCTCCGTATAGTGGTATCCCAACGATGCTCCTGAAGTTGACATCCCTGAAGACTACCTGGTTGTACTCTGCCTCGAGGTAGAAGGTGTTCTCCATTTGTATCTCTGAGAGGATCCCTAATGCTTTCCTTGATTTTGCCATCCCAGTAGTAGCTATCGGTTAACTGTAGGACGGTCGAGATTGGGTTGTCTTCTATATTGTTTAGCACCATTAACAGTCGTATCATTTCCTCCCAAGGAATAGGGTCGTCTTCGGGCTGAATAACTAGGTTGGTCGACCAAGAACCCTCGAAGAGAACGTGATTCCTTTCCATCACTACTAGCTCATCCTCCCTGTAATTAGTTACTTGTGCTATGTGAAAGGTGACCAACATGTATTCCCTTGGCCATTCCTGCTGTAGGAATGTATTCCACTCGCTTATGGTTAAGAAGTTACTAAGCTAGCTACCCAAACGAGTAACACTCTCGACATTAGCCTCCCATTTGGCAACACAAGCTGTCAATTGTGTCATGTGAAATATTACCCCTATGGTCCCGTTCTTTACCATGAACGCCAATAGGAGTCGGGCTTCACCAAGGAAGGAGTCGTAGCAAAGGCGGCTGAATGAAGAATATGTCCATGCCCATGTAGCCCGGATGCCAATCAAGATGTCGTATCGGGATGCACACTCGCCCGTTTCTAAGCTGCGCAATCATCCTCAAGGACTCAACCAAGAATGTGTTTCTTTTGGGAAGCGTCCATTCCACAATCTCCCTTTGCAGGGGAAACGAGAAGAGCGAGTAGAAGGGCTCAAGCTTGCCAAACACATTCATCTAATGAAAAACGACATGTAAATTTAGGGATTAGATTTGTGCAACAAACCTTGATTTTTGAATGAAATGTGTGATATGATCATGTTCATATTTAATAATGATCACAAAATAGAACAAAGAGAAAACACGCAAGTTGAGTAATAATAAAACGTTAAATCATACAAATTCCCTATCTTCGGCTCTTCTAGGTTGTGAGCTGTTGAACGGGTTTCGCGAGGCTCTATCCTACGCAGGCTGAGGGAGTCTTCTAGGCATACTACATGAGGTGAATATAGCAAATTCTGGTATGACTCAATATTGGGATGAGGGTTCACATGCCCTTACTATTGTAAAGACAACGCTACTTCACTCAAAATTCTACCTAAGAGTGAAGCTCGGGTATAGAGCATGTATATGCATGAGTACTGGAAATTAAATAGCGCACATATGGAAAGTAAACCCACGTTAAAGAAAATAAACATCCAAACTTATAGAGTTTTTACTTTTGTAGTTAGCCTCCTTCGGAGAGTTCCTAGGGTCCCCAGCGGAGTCGCCATCTCTCGTGAACGTTTCCGTCCGCGACGCCGATGGCTCGAAAAGTTTCAAAGTCCCCACCAATCTTTTGAAGTGGATTGGACGCTTTTGACATAACTCAGGTCCTTTTGGACGCGAGTTTAATTAGGTCTGCGTAACAGAGATCCTGGATTCGGGAGGCAGTTACGTGCGGGGAATGATTAGCACCCACTCAATGCCCGGTAAACCGGTACTACGAAGATCAATAAGTTATGTTTTATTTTCTTATTTTAGTGGCTTGATACACTTTAATTTGGATGTGGAAGGTTATGTAATTCTTTAGAGAATATTTTTATTCAATTGTAAGTCTTTACGAATTCCCACTCTTGTGGAAATTTCGTTTTATGATGATAAATATTTTTAGTTGAATATTCTTTATTTAATTGTTTGGCCTTACGAATTCCCACTTTTGTGGAAATTTCATTTTATGTTGGTAATTATTTTTTGTTGGATTTTTTTATATAATTTTTTGGACTCGAGTCTTACGACTACCTACATACCCAATCTTTTGGGATCAAAGTCCATGTAGTTCGCTTTGAGGATTTTGCGTAATCTTTACTATTGTAAAACCCACGTTACCATGCTAGTTGTTTTATTTGAAACACATTTATTTGGTTATTTTGATGTTGAAATTTTTAGAATGAAAACCCTCGTACTTCGGTATTTCGAAATCGAAGATGCTGACATGTTGATGAGAATTACACGTTTTAATGCACTACTTATAAACCTCTTAATTCATAATCAGATTATCTTTATTTATAGAGTTTAGAGGAGTATTAAATATTTATAATGATTTGTAATTTGGATATTTATCTATTCAATTTTTTATTAGCTGATAGTTTTGCAAAATTCGAAATTCTTGGTACGCATACAAAATTCGTATAACGTTGCTATAATATTTTTAAAGGATTATTAGAAAGGAATTTTTGTATTCCTTGTCAAATGACAAATTATATCCACTAACTCGCTTCGACATAATTAAAAACATATTATAAGACGGATAACGAATTTATACTCAAATAAATATATCACAAATATATTTGGTAACTCTATGATCGTTATATTAACGCTAATTAAAATGTTACATCGATTTCAATAATTATAAAGTTTTGAGTATTTAAGTTCACAACTTTAACTTATAAATGGAGGGCAGCCCGCGTGCGTCAACCGGCCGTAACGCTTACCCACGGTTCGACCAAACGCCTGAAAGGATGAAAATGTCCTCAAAGGTTTGCGTGCTGAAGAAGGGAGTTAGGGGCAAAAAGGTAACTTCACCTAACCCTGATCGGCCATATAAAAAGTCCTCTTAAATCGAAACCGGCCCATTTTACAACTCCCCAGTCCCTTTCTTCTCATCTACCCACTCAAATCTCTCGGTCTTCTCTCTACTTCTCTCCGCCTCTTCTCCCTCTCTTCTCCGCCGCCTCGGCTCTTCCTCCTCCGTCACGACTCTCTCCCTTCCTCATTTTTTTTCTCTTCTTCTTCTCTTCCTCCTTTTTGTCTCCTCCTCCTCTTCCTCTCTTCCCTCTCTTCTCTCTCGGTTTCGTCGACGGCGGCGGCTGTCGTGCTGTAGCCGCCCTTCTCCTCTCCCCTCCTTTTTTTCTATTTTCTTCTTTTCCTCTCCTTCTCTTCCTCTTCTTCTCTCGGCCTCCCCTTTCTGCCTCATCTTTCCTCTCAGCGGCGCCGGCGGCCGCCGCCGCTTTCGCCTCCTTCCCATCCAATCCCCAGCGTTAAAACGACGGAAGCAAAAGGTAATAACTCTATAACCCTCCGCTTCTCTATTTTCTTTACGATTTTGCCTAGATCCAGGCGTGCATGACGTCAGAAGATGCTCTAGCGAGTCCTCCTGTGACATGCAAGCCCCGATCTTTAGAACTAGGGCCTTATTTTGATGTTTAAACGACTTTTCTTACTTTGTTATTTTATTTTGTTTGTTTTTTTGTTACTTGGGGGAAAACCAGTTGAGAATAAGAGGAGGATCCACCGCCAGCGACGCGATCGCGGCAGCGGCAAGGAAGCAGAGAAAAGAGTGAAAAGAAAGCTAGCTAAAAATTCTGTCTTGCCTTTTTACGGGTCTCTGTTTTGTTGCTTACAAAACTAACTAACGACTTCTCTGATTTTTTTAGGGTCTTCGAAAACGGGTAGAATCGATTTTCTCTAGAAAAATGAGAGACAAGGAGAGGACTGCTTTTTGAATGTAAAACAAATAACTTCGAATTCGTTGTGTTTGTTGATATGTTGCATAAGATGTTTGGTTTGTTTTGTTATTCAAATGGTAGTAGTAATCTAGGTGTTTCAAAGATTTCTATTTGGAAAACCTGACTCTTTTATTACTGTTTAAAAAATTTCAGCAACATTGTTTAGGTGAAAAATTCGTATTTAGCTTGATTTTGATATCGTACGACAAACCGTTTTAAAGTTCTTGAGTCCGTGGTGCAAATGGTGAAAGGATGATGAAAAGTGGCCTTTTAATCCCTTTGTTAATATTTTTCAGAAACTTTTATTTTATTTTAGAAACTTATTTCACCCATTGGTTTTTTTTTTGAACAGGTTGTTTATTTGCTTGGTCAAAATGGACATTGGATTCAAGAGTTGTTTAGAAGGTTACTAAGTGACAAAAATGTGTATGTTTGAATGATGTGTAAATGCTTTCGAATAGGGATGTTTTGAATGATTATCTTTAATTCGAAACTTCTTTGTTTTTGTCGTGTTTCAGGTGGTGGCGCCTTTCGTGAGTGACGACAAAACCCCTTTGGCGGCTTCTATATGGGTGGCAAGGAGACTTTGTAACTTTTCATTTTTCTAGTGTTTTGTAATGCTTATTTGTTGGGAATTTGTGAGTTCATTGTCTAATTTGTATATGGGTTTTGGGGAAGTGTTGGGGGAAATTTTTTTGAAATTAATGTCTCCTTGCTTACCATTTCTGTTGTCCTTTTAAAGGCAGAATGGTTGTCTCCTCACCTCTAAACCAACCAAAATTCTACAACACCACCTGACACCAAAGAGAGGTGGCAACCCTCTAATTAATAACAGGAACGAGCCCGAAATTGGGCCTGAAACTAAGCTTCAAATCGGGCCCGAAATCAAATTGTGCCAAATTATATATAAACCGTTTCGATATAATGGATTTTGCTGAATTTCGAGATAGCGGACTTGAGGTCCATTCATTTCGATCGTTCCTATTTAGATAGATCTAATCCAAAACCGGCTAAGAACAATCGTAACGTAAGAATTACATCTCGAAAACATACCATTTGACTACCAAGTTCTCCTAACATGCACTTTGATTAATTTAAGCGAGTAAACTTTGCAACAAGTAAAATCTCGACGCTAAATCCTTGCTAGAGACATTAGATTATTTAGCGAAATGATGTCGTCACGAATTCTACACCCGAACGAAATTTGGTTACTACACTCTACATGCTAGAGAGCATGGTCATAAGCTGAATTTGCTGACGATAATGGCGAAATCATTAGCAGTTTTGTCTTCACAACATCAAAATCAAAGTTCCATCCTCTAAGGAATCGAATCAAGTAATCGGTATCTTGCTTCTCCTGAAATGCAACAATTGTAGCACAAGGAATCGTGTTCCCTGGAGCACAATCATAAGGAACAATGGGAGAGAATTGACTATATTCCTCGCATAGTCCTTTTATAGTAGTATAGGTGAATTCTTCAGTATATCTGGTATACCGAAACTTTTGGTGTAACCAATTTTTTTTGGTAACGTAAATCCATCACCAACGTCCATTTTCAATTTGCGATTTTGACGGTTCACAATTATTTGAATATTAAATTTCTATTTCACATTTTATTTTTGATCTCATATATTTTCTCAATTTATAAACTAGTCACTCTCTTTAATTCCTGTATACCAATTGATACAGAAAAACACAATTCATTAACATCGCACAATCCTATCTAACAGATTCTATAGCCAAGAGCACCCTAATATCCTTCATAGCACCTTCGTAATCACGCAAACCGATCGAAAGCCAAGCCCATAGCTCGAGGCAATCAGTCAACACTTTAAAGCCAATCACTTTCCCAAGTTCAGAAATTGTAGCGTCGAGATTCAATTTTTCCTTACCTTCTGAAGTACAAAACAGTTTTCTAATGTAGTGATGGTTCATCGAGATCGGAAGCTCTCAATGAAACACCTGTAAAAAATCTGCTACTGTAAGATAAGTCATCTCTTCCAATCCGTAGTCGATAATGAACAATGCTAGGTCCATGTCCAAGATTAAGGAAGCTAATCGAGAATCATAAATCGGTTCGCGAATGATAGAATCTCCAGAAGTAAAAGTAGATGATCAACAATGGCTAACTTCTTCGTCCTGCTGAAACTTTCTACTGCCTTCATTCCTTTCGCGGATATCGAATTCATGGAGAAGTATATCTTCCCCCTTCTTGATTCCGTCAAATCTCCATACAACATTTCCTTAAATGCCCTGGAAATCGATGCGATCTTGTACCTATTGCAATGAATCTCTTCTTCGCTAATGCAGAATGAAATATCCGCTTCGTCGGAGGAGGAAGTCGAACATTCCTCTCTGATCAATTTAACATCATCGCTGTCCGATCGCGAAGAACAGCTGCAAGGATCATTTGCACATTCAGGATCGTAACCAAAAATCCAGCATGACTTAGGGCATTTGATATTTCTCCCACAACAATCCATCGCCAAAGTACCGATCAACTCGTCTTCTCTCCTCTCGAATCTCAGCCAGGAAGCGAGCACGATTTTGGAGTGGACGTCGACGGTGTGTTGCCGAGCCGAACGGAGGCTCCGCCAGAGCATCTTCGGGTCAGGGTGCCCGCGGAAGACTGCGGATTGTTACAATTGTTTTTGGAGTTTATATGTTCATCAATGGTACTTCTAGGCGTTTCCTGTGTATTTTTTCATCTAATTCAGACATGCAGACGCGGTAGGATCATGCTTTATCCTTTCATTTTTTCCTTGTGGCAAGTTGTAATTCGACTAATGTTAGTTATTTTTCACAAGTTTATGAACTATATGGAAAAATTAATAATCCATCAATTAGTGGAAACCGCAACATTAAGTTAAAAAACTTGCAATTTTAAGGAATATACTAACAGATGCTAACCAGTTCACATTAAATCCAAAATTTGAAATTAATCCGATAATATGAAAGAATATTCAACATAATACTATGAAGTACTAAGCAACAAAACTCTAAGAACTATTCTATAGAGAATTAAATTCTGATCTAACAAATCACTCGGATGTTCCATCGTCACTTCTTGGCTTTTTTGGCGAGACGGTAGCTTCGACGTATATTATCGTCCACCTGCATTATTTTTAAGTGCGTTAGAATGTCGTTGTTGCCTTAAATATGAAAATATTCATGTGAGGGTTGCATGTTTTACTTTACCTCATGCACAATGTTTATTGGAGGCATTTAGTTAGCCCCTGTGTTGTCATCACCATGGTCATCTTCGTCATCACCATGCCCAATTTCATTACCATGATCATCGTCATCATCATGATGGTCATCATGGTCATCTTCGTCATCACCATGCCCAATTTTATTACCGTGGTCATCCTCGTCATCATCGTCATCGTTACAATAAAAAAGTAGATCAACATTAGCACCATTTCCATTGTCATTAGAACCATCTTCTGGATTGACAACTACATCATCTTCAGGCAATACGGCCTTGCAAGTGGTCTTTTTGTGACCCTTTTTCCACATCTGCGACATGTTCTTGGCTGGCCTTTCCTTTTCTTCCCGTCCCGCTTTGACTTTGCTTGTAAAGGATCATTTACACCTTGGAATGTTGGGTCTACATTACTCGTATTTTGGGGAACAATACCTTTGCTCATCAACCCGAGCTCGTCATTTATTGGTTTCAATTGCGATGTAGCATGGTCATACAAGGCAGATGTAAGTGCACCATTATGACAAAATTTGCTAGTAGCTTGTTGAAGAATACCATACCTGAGTTTGTATAGTTGTGCTTCGTTCATTCCTAATTGATTTTTCTTCCAACACTCGGAAGATTTTGGATTCTTTGACCACCTATGCTTCAGAAGGAAGATGGGAAATTCTTTGAGAGTTTCTTCTTTTAGCACGAGCATAACGTGACAACATGGCAACCCTATATTCTCTAATTTGCGGCACATGCAAGTGATCGATTCTGCATTGGGAGTGTCATTGTACGTGACTTTAAATCGTCGATCTGTGTCTGAATACATCTTCATGGTGTACGAACGACTGCTCTCTGTATCTATCTCACATTCCACCCCTATGCCTGACAATGACTTATTCATCTCCGCTTGTATGTCGTAGAAAGCCTCGGTGGTGAATAGGTTGGCCATGCTCTTTAAAAGGAATCGAAAGTCATCATTTAGTATTTCTGGTGTCCTGTAGTTAGAATCAAAATCTAATTGTAGCTCCTTAGCACGCAAGATGTCTATCCAAAGTTGATAATGTTTGAAAATTTTGGTGAGGTTCTGCTTACGTGTCACGTATTTTGATAGTTGGGAGTTAAATCCTTCACACTTAGATGTTGTCCTCAGTCCAGCAAAATCCTTCTCTTTCAAGAATGGGTGGGCCCAATGGGCACGACTATCATACAAATTTTTGTTAACCCACCGGTTGCATTTTAGTTCGCAGGATTCCACAAGAGTCTTCCACTTGGCTTCAAACTCATCTTTGGTCAAGTCGGCAATTCCAATGTTCCAAAATTTATCGATGAATTTGGATGCAAATTTTGACGTCTTCACATGGTCCCCAACATTTTTTTTCAAATGCCACAAATAAAGGCGTCGATTTGCTACCGGAAACACCTATGTGATGGCATTTTTCATTGCCTTGTCCCCATCGGTGATGACGGATTTTGGTGGTCTATCACCCATTGCTTCCATCTATGTCTCTAACACCCATTTGTAATTATTTGTTTCCTCGTTCTTCAGTAAAGCGCTTCCAAATAAACATGTGAAAAAATGATGATTGACCCCTAAAATACATAGAAATTCCTTAGTGAGTTGTAGTATGAATAGTTGGGCTTAAGGCCCAATCAAAGTAATTAATATACGAGTTGACAATAGATTTAGAAGGCAGTTATAAGTAATTGTTACGATAACAAATAATGGTGGTCCAATCTCTCCGGCCTGAATAAATGTATGAGGCAACGGATTTTATAATTTTTACACACAAAACTATTTTAGGCCCAATCCACTAATTAAGAGATGTCAATTCGATCCTACTAAAATAAATAAAAAATTGTTTTTTTAATTAAAAAATTGGACATGCAATAAAATGTAATGCGTGTTTTAATTTTTCAATAAAATTAATGTTTTTCTCCATGCATGCAATTGAATTGTAAATATAGCATTTGAAAAAAAGTGTAAATATTAATGTTCTTTAAAGATTAATATTGAAGAAATGTAGTTGCAAGCAGAGCGTACCTGAAAATACAATCAATGGCATGTTGTAGGAATTTTTTCGGTAAGTCGCGTAGAATTGGAGAACATCGCCGAAACATGCATAGTCGGTTCTACTCATGCCGTCCATCCAAAATATATTTTCTAATCTTCCTTCATTATCCTCTGTATGCCACATGAAAAATTGTTCATCAGTGAGTTCCTTGAATTTTAGGGAGGTCATTGCCAATTTAGCATCTCCAGCAATAATAACAGCACAATGCTCTTTATACAATCGATTGTATGCATCTCTCGCGGCATCTTCAATTATCCTATGTGACCGAATCAAGTGTACTTGATGTTTTGGTACTTCGATATGATTGTGTTGACTATTTAACATATCGATAAACCACTTGACATCATCTTTGCATTTTCGAAATCTAATATGAGCTAGACATCCACATCTTGTAACCATTCTTGCCTTAGTCTTCCTCTCGCCTTCGTAAATGCGTTTTGGTGTATAATTTGCTTGTCTCCTTCGTAGATTGTCCGAATTTATCCTTCGGGAGACCAAATCCCCCAGCTCATGTGTACTTTGAATACCATGCTTCTCTTTCTTTCAGACTTGGGAATTCCATCTGTTTCACCGCTTCATCTGGCATGTTTTGCAATTGCACTAACTCGTCTTCCTCTACATCTAATGGTACTGTTAAGCTAACATCACTATCGTCAATGACATCTTCTTCATCTGAATGGATATGCACCGTTTCACTTTCGTCCGTCGTTACTAAGTAAACTACAACTAAAACATACAATGATATTTCATCAAAAATAATAAAATATATAATTAATTCAAAAAGTATCCCTCATAACCATATAAGAGAAATAAATAAATAAAAACCATGTCTTCCCAAAAATTAAACTATGAGATAGTTTGCGATGAGATTAAAATTCATAACAATAGAGAGGAAAAGAGAGAAAAAATTTCAAACCTCCTGATGATTTCGGCATCGACAGCAACGATGAACTACTTGCTTTCAATTTGCGATCCCAGACGATGGCAGCTTGCTTTCGATTTACGAACCCGACTTGTGATTTCAGCGTCAAAGACAAGGATGAACAGCTTGCATTCAATTTCCGATCCCTAATGATGGCGGTTTGATTTCAATTTTCGATACCAGCTTGTGATTCCATCGTCGACGACAAGGATAAACAGCTTGCTTTCAATTTCCGATCCCAGATGATGGCTGTTTGATTTCAATTTTCAATCCCATCTTGTGCTTCCGGCGTCGACGAAAAGGACTCAATGGAAATGATCTCCGATCTCAGACGATGTGAGTTTGCTTTTGTTTTTCGTGGCCTATGTCAATAAAGGGGACGTAATCTGTCCTTATATAATGTTATTTAGGTTTTTCTAGGTTGATTCGGAATAGGATGTTACTGAATCCTTTTCCCAATCAGAACTCAATGCATGTAAGTCTTTTGATGAATGGGAAAAGTATTGTTGTAGTTCTTTTTCTGAATGTTAGTGGTGTTTTATGTAAGAGGTCCCTCTCCCTTCACGCTCTCTATCTCAGAGGTCCTCCTCCACTTGCAACTTCGCTTGTCTACATCAAAAGTTGTTAGGATAACTATTATGAACGAAACCGAATATTATGATGTTCTTGGACTGCACCATACTGCTTCTTACTATCTTAAGGTCATTAGGAGATCATGGTCATGTTAATTATAAGCTATGATTAACTTCTTTACTTTATTGGTTGTCTCTAACAGGCAAGTAGATCCATATAGTTTCAGCCTTTAGTGTAAGTTTCAGCTTCATCTACAAAATGAAGCAGTCTGATCCATGAACCATGATTGAAAGCATATCAAGTTCTTAGTGACCCAATTTAGAGAGATGTATATGATCAAAATTGAAAGCATTATGTATCAAAGTGGCGAGTAATGGTGAATCTTTTCTGTCTTGTTACAACTTCTGCTTAATTACTCATCAAGGATCAATTGATGTTCATTATTTTCTTCTTTAATTTATTAACAAAGAAATCATGATGGATCCCATAGTTGTGTTTGGTCTCCTCTTTGGAAGTGAATTGTTAGAGGACTACATTGGTCATCTATCAACTGCATCCATGGCGGCTTCTTCTGATTTGTCTGGTGAAGCTGACATTCCGGATAAGCTCCATGGAAAACTCAAGGTAACACTGTAATGAGCTAGCATAGTCAGTCTGTGATTGATGTTGTTACTGTGATCTGAATATAAGTATTGCTGAATAAGCATACTTTTGAGTTAATTCTTCCTAAGTTAGAAAATTGATTAAATTAATATTTTAGCAATATACAAATATTTGAAGTTATGATTTAATTAAGAAAAGAAGAGTCCTACCTAATCGAGAAATATAATTTAATTGAAACTCTAGACTCACTAGTCCTATTTTAACCTCATGTTTACATTAAAGCTCATACTAATCTCAAGGTGAACTTCTCCTTCTTCTTTGCAGCAGCCTGTCTCCTATTTGTGAGTTCTGTTTTTTTTTCTAGCCAGCAAAATTGAAACAACGTTTCTATTTTCATTGGAGCTTAGGCCTTTGTGTGATACTGTTTTCATCCGTTTATTTAAGCTAATTTGAAACTCAGTGATTTGTAAGATGGCCAACAACAATAGAAAACCTAAGCTAGGTTTATCGGGAAATTTGGTGAAGTTCAAATTCAAAAGTAAGTTGCTTTGTACCTTCTTTTCTTTCATATCGACAAAAACAGTCGACCACAAGTTGTAATGTTTTGCAGGTAAGAAACAGAGAAAGACCATACCTATAGTGAACTTAGTGTCTGATTCGGAATTATCTGATGGCGAATTTAAGGTGATCGTATGATTTTCTTGGTGTTGATAAAATACGATGATTATTTTCTTTAATATGTAATACATTTTGATGGACAACATGCAGTTCGAAGATATCAGAAAGAAGGTATCATGTTACATATTTGACCGAGAACTCCCCATGGATGAAGTTTTGATCCAACACGATGGGTTAAAATGTGATCGCATTGCGCTTTGGACGTTGATCGCTGATACATGGTTGGATACAAAGGTACAACAACAAGACATTACTTTTCATTTCCATGTTTTTAAAAACACAATCGCTTTCCTAATGTCATACATATTGTTTAGGTGATAACATGTGTTGCTTATCAATAAAATATAATAGAGCTGACTGAACTGAAGACCTCGAGAACAGGAGGTCCACTATGTTTTCTTCCTGCTAACCTATAGGTAAACGGAACGAAAAGATGATTCAGTAAATGTGCTACTTTTGTCGCTTACTTATTCCCCTTTTTATTTTAGGATGAAACAATGAATAAAGAGCTGACACCTGAGAAAGCATTTCTGGACTACCAATTCACCTTTCTATCTGGCGCTGCTAATTGTCAAGAGGTTTGGTTCATACTATTTTGTTGACATAAATAATAGGTTTCTAGCCTAGCGTTTTTCTGAAGTTAATTAGATATTGTTTTTAGGTTTACTTGCCAATGCGTGATAAGACCCATTGGTATTTAGTAGTCATTTCCATACCAAAAATAAAAGTGTACATTGCGGATTGTTCAGCTGATTGGGAGAAGAACGAGCAGCGCCGACGTAAAGAAACCTCTTCCATGGTTAGTGATATATCCATATTTACCATTTTTATTATACCAGTATTGTAAAAGTAGATAAATTTGTAACTCTTGTCAAACACGATATTTTGTAGGTGGAGTTCATATGCAAACTCTTCAAGTTAGTGTACACCAACACTGGATCACCAAAAGTTTTCCCACCTAATAAGGACTTTGAATTATCTTTCACACCGGTTACTCCATCAAAAAGGTAAAACAAACTCACACAAACTTTCTTTCAATTTGGTATGTGCTTGTTTTTTGATTTATTCGTTCCACCATCATCAGGTCTGGATTGTGGGTCTGCTCATCCATAGCTTATGAGAGTCAATTTGTGCTCTTCAAGCACATAGAGGTACCTATTATTTCAGTCATTCAATTACATGAATTTCTAAAATTTTGCATAATTCGGGTTGATTTACACATTCAATTGTTTCATATAGCCTTATGGATTAATGGATCCGAAGGAGCTTGCAGTGGACCTAGTGATGGGGTTCACAAATGTCAAAAGGAAAGAAGTGTTGACGAAGGTTGATGAACTACGCAGGAAGAAAGTGTCTCGCCGTTTAAATTTGAGCAGTTGAAGCATGTTACTGTGATTGTACCAGATGTTTACATATTCAGCATAATGTTTTTTAGATTTGGATTTTTAAATTAAGTACATTAATTTTTGTTTATCATGTTTCAATCGTAGAACAATTTTTGCTTATTTTGACTTCAGAGGCATAATTGAGTCGATGCTTCATAAATTAGAGGTTCTAGACGTGCCTTCTTTAGTAAAATGTGATAGCTAGAAACGTAGTGCTCGAACCATATGTGCCTACTCAACTTGCTTGTAAACGGATGACATCTCAAACTGATTCTAACATGTATTCCCATTGTCTTGCGATATCAACACCACTTGACTGTAGCCAGGAGCTAGTAATTTTATGTTCCCTTAAACGTTCACCAAAAATAAGACCATGAAGCATGTTAGCGTGTTGCTCCATCGATGAATATTTAGATCGGAGAAACTTCATCTCGTCCATTGCAGCTGATAGTCTTTTGTCAACATCAGAACCCTCGTCTCCAACTTCATCCTTTTCATTAACATCACCGAGCTGTTGTTCCTTGGAATCCTCAGCTAGTGGAGGCCATAACACATGACTAGGGGCATAAAAATCAATAATCTTTCCATTTCCAAGAACAAATCCAGAGTGGCTCCATCCAGCAGAGACGTGAGTTACTATTACATAATTCTTCAAAGACTCCACAATCTTTGGCTCTAAGCAGGTCAACATATCTCCATGGCCGAGCTGGCCAGATTTGCCTCTTCCCCATGTTAGTACTCTTCCACCTTCAACATCATCAAAAATCAAACTTCGAAAAGAACAATGACTCGCACTTTAGAAGTGGGGAAAGCGAATACACACCTGTCATCAAAGCAATAACGTGAGCTCCGCCGCAGGCGAGCATGGAGATTAGTCCGGCGACGGTGAGCGGCGGAGGACGGAAGAGCTTAGGAGGAGCTCATCCTCCAGCTTCCCAGTTCCGAGTTGTCCGTCTGTTCCAGCTCCCCAGCTCCAGATTTGTTCCTGTTCTTCGCTTCTCTCGTCTTCTTCATCCATTGTTTCTCGCGATTAGGTCCAGGACCAAAGGATTATTTGTAAATTATAAGGTTGGGAAGGAGAAAAAGATAGATATCGTGACATTTGTTAGATAAGATGATGTGGAAGTGGGATAGAATTTGTAAGATAGGATTGTGCGATGTTAATGAATTGTGTTTTTCTGTATAAATTGGTATACAGGAATTAAAGAGAGTGACTAGTTTGCCAATTGAGAAAATATATGAGATCAAAAATAAAATGTGAAATAGAAATTTAATATTCGAATAATTGTGAATCGTCAAGATCGCAAACTGAAAATGTACGTTGGTGATGGATTTACATTACCAAAAAAAACTGGGCACACCAAAAATTTCGGTATACCAGGTATACTGAAGAATTCACCAGTAGTATAATACTGAGTAATAGATAGTGATCCCTGCTTATAGGCATGAATCTCATTTTTTAGATTCGCCATCTTCAGTGCATTTGTTTGTCCAAATCTACGCTTAACTTCCTGCCATAATATCTGTGCGTTCTCATAATTCAACACACTTTTATGGATCTCTGGATGTAGAGAAATTGCGATCCAGCATAATACCATTATATTACAAGCATCCCATCGTGGATATTTCACACTAGTAAGTCAGGTCATGTTCCCGATTCATCAGCGTTGACGCAGGTCCGGAAGGAAGACGAGTCTTGACAAGTAGAGGACGTGAGTAATAAAGGTGTAACGACAAATGTTCGTCAATGTTTTTATTGCATATTCAGGGGATACACCAATATTACAAACTATTCTAACTGATTTGAAATTTTCTTACTTAACGCTTCCGTTTTCAACAATTTTTGTTGGAAGTGATGAAATTGTAGGAGTAATTAGTTAGTGAATTGATTCTGTAGTGTCTAAATTTTGTTCTTTATTTTCTTACTTGGTTAGCAAACTTGAAGGAAATGCTGGAGAAGTACTTCAAAGGTGAAGAGGACGTGCTTCCTTTAATCATGGAATCAAATATGCAAAGGAGATTGTCTAGGAAGCATGAAGAAACTGACAACGAGTTTATCAAATGGAATGAGGCGCAAATGGGAGGATACAAGACCGTTAGTCAACATAATGACAAAGAAGACGAAAAATGAAGAAACAGAGTGTTTTGATTAGAATGTGAAGTTTGTTATCCCGCTGTGCAATGAGTAGACACGTGTTCTACTTTTCCATTTTACCACTTTACATTGTAGTAAACTTTTGGTTGGTTTATAAGGCCAACAGTCAATTAATAATGAAAGACTCAACAATTGAGCTGATATTGACCTTGGTCGTCTCAAATCGTTCTCTCTAATTCCTTTTTCTCAAGTCGATTTCAATATAGTATCGAAGCAAGATCCAACGATCTAATCAAGCACGATGAGCCGTACCGTATCTCAAGTCCAAGATGATGATGACGACAATCCTAATCGAGAACAACACAGTCCCGGATTCACTTTTGGGACTAACAATCCAAATGGATCATCATCTAATTTTGCAAATCTTACCTTCGGCAATCCTTACTATCTCAATCCAAATGAAAATCTTGCTCAATCAATTGTGAGTACAATTTTAGATGGATCAAACTTTCAAATGTGGGGCAGATCGGTACGATTTGCTCTGCAAACTAAACAGAAGCTTGGATGTATCGATGCCACTATTTGGCGGACCCGGACGAGTACATCCTAAGTATGGAACGAGCATAAGCAACTGGCAATGAGACGATTGAAGGGTTAGTGATTGAGGATCCGACATTGCTAGATGAATGAAGGAAATGTCGAGTGAAGTTTCGCAACAAAGATTGTCGCATCTTCTCCGACGGAGGAGTATAAACTGGAGAAGTAAAGACTGTTCTCTTTTTGGCAGTGAGCCTATGCATTTCTTCTTTATTTTAGGCGAATGATGGGTAATTGACCCAAATTGTCCTTAACATTTTGGCCATGTACATAATAGTCATGTATGAATCGATTACTATGCCACGACCCTTACAGTTTGGGGTGTAACAAGGGAGTATGGATGGAGCTCTCTCTCTAAACGTCCGTCAAATATGCCATTTGATGTGTCTAACAAGAAAGTCATTGCGTCTTCCAACGCACCTCACCTGATGTGACACTTTACACGTTAACTAAAATCAAACTGTCAATTACCAATAATATAAACTCAATCACCAATATCAATTAAAACCCCTAAAAACCTGACATTTCTCCCAACCCTCAAAAAACCCTAATAATCAGTTAGATCTCAGTCATCAAACTCTAACGACTGAAAATACTTGTCATCTATCAAATCTATTTCGATCGCCAGATGAACTGCCCACACATCTTTCGGCTTCCTCGACACGATTATGCATTAATCACAAAAATCGAATCTCAAGATCCTAGTTAGTAAATAAAACTAATGAATAAAAAAGAACTGATCAAGAAAATTTGAGCACTATTCATCATATCATTAAGGATATGAGGTGATTTTTACGTAAAAAAAATATAAAACTAAAGTTTCATTAAATAAGTTATGTAGCTTACATAATAGGACTGAAATTCGGGCCGAACTTTTAATTAGTCTAAATGTAAACCTAAACTCGGTCAATTTAGACAAACGAGTAGGGTCGAGTTTAAACCCTTTTCCGGGCTGGACCGGATAAACCCATAAAACCCAAATTCTATTATTTATTTATTTGGGCTGCGGGTTTAGAGGGAAAAGTCTAACCAAATAGAGCCAAAAAATTATAATAACCCTACCCTAAGTTTGAATTGGAGCTTTTTGCACCTATTCTTTCTCCAAATTCTATGGCTATCATCCGTGAACGCCGCCGGTTTAACCTTGGCTTCTTGGAACTCACCGAACGCCGCCCTCGTTTCCCCTTACCTCTCTAGCCCTCCTCCGCCGCCGCCACCACCACCAGTACCACCACTAATTCATGCTCCTCCGTCATCACCTCCGACCTAGAAAAGCTCTGCGTCCTCGGGCACGACAACAGCGACACGGTTTACAAAGTCTGCAATTGTCACACCTCCCAGATTTACGCCCTCAAGCTCGTCTGCGGAAACAGTAATTCTCCTCACATCGTCAAGTCCCGCGGCATTCACGAATAAGAGTGATTGTTGGGTTTTATTTTTTATCAAATGATGGTGCATGGGCTGACATTTTAAAATGAAGTCGAAACCGGATAGAATCCCGATCCGATTCCCCACCCTAATGCATAACAATAACTTATTAGTTTTATATCTTTTTTTATGTAAAAATCACCTCATATCTTTAATAATATGTGCAATGGTGCTCAAATTTAAATGTATGTTATGTACGCTACATAATTTATTAATAAATGAAACTTTAGTTTTATATTTTTTTTTACGTAAAAACACCTCATATCTTTAATGATATGTTGAATGATGCTCAAGTATGTACCACTTTCTATATATTTTAAACTTGCTGAAAGAGGACACGTACATTAATTGTTTAATTTACTAAATAATGATTTATTCATTACCTTGTACTCACAAGTTATGAATCAAGTATAAATTATGGCGGACACTCCAGTGAAAATATGCATCGGGTACAAACGTCACGTAGCAGTATATTATTGGTTAGTTTTATATTTTTATTAAAAAATATTAACTTAGCAATTAAAAAATAAAATAACCTTCAAATCAATCATCAATATTTTATAATTAGTTAAAATTACTCAAAATTAACCTTTTTGTTATTTTAATATTACTTCCTTTATCTTCTTCTCCAGCAGAAATCGCAGAACTCATTCCACCATTAAAATCGCCAAAACTTTTAACTTTTTTTAGATACATCTCTCGCTTTACAACTCTGGAGATTCATTTTGTAATCCTCTGATAGGTTGCATGACCTCCAGAGTGGCCTCCAACTGGAGATGCATGGAACAATTTCATCAGTTGGTTTCTGAGTTCTCCTCACCTTCCTATGCACACCGATCCCTTATACCTCCACAACCCTTCCTTGTAAGATTAGAGGGAGGATCCCCCTTCTATGAATGCCTGCTCAATGACCAGCTTTTGGATCTCAGCATCTCCAATATAACTATCTTCGATGTTAAGCATCCATTTAGGCAATGCTATCGATATACTAGCATTAGCTGCTTCCTCAAACCTCCTAGAAAGGGCATCTGCTATTTTGTTCAACCTCCCTTGGTGATATTTGATTTGAAAGTCCAAACTAAGGAGGTTAACCAGCCTTTCTTCTGAATGTTGGTGTGAATCTTCTAGTCTAGCAGATGCTTGAAACTCTTATGGTCAGTGACTATTGTGAATGGTCTACCTTTCAGGTAATGCCTCCATTTATTCACTGCAAATATTATTGCCAAGTATTTTTCTCATAGGCTGATAAACCTTGGTTTCTGGTGCTTAGAGCTTGGCTCAAATATGCTACAGGTTTTCCTTATTGTGCCAAAACAACCCCTATCCCAATCTCGAATGCATTTGATTCCAAGGTGAAAGGGAGCTGAAAGTTAGGTAAGGCCAACACTAAAGCCTTCATCATGCATTTCTTTAATTCATCAAATGCTTCAGGAGCTTTCTCTGGCCAATGAAAGTTATCCTTCTTCAACAATTCTGTCAAGGGCTTACTTACTATTACATACCCCTTAATAAACTTCCTATAATACCCTGTGAGGTCTAGAAATCCTATGAGACCTTTAAGATTGGTTGGAATTGGCCATTCTTTCATAGCTTCCACTTTACTAAGATATGTTATTACTCCTTCTCCACTGATCACGTGGTCAAGTTATTCAATCTTCCTTTGTCCAAATGAGCATTTGGACAGTTTGATATATAGCTTCTGTGCTCTCAGCACCTCCAACGTTCTTTCTAGGTGTTCCTGATGGCTTTCTATAGTGGGACTATAGATCAGCATATCATCAAAGAATACCAAAACAAATTTCCTCAAATTGGGAGCCAGTACCTTGTTCATCAGCGCTTGAAAGGTAGAAGGGGCATTAGTGAGGCCAAAAGGTATCACTCTGAATTCAAAGTGCCCATGATGAGTTCAAAAAGAAATCGTATATTGATCTGTTGGTTCCATTCTAATTTGGTGGTAACATGCTTTCAAGTCCAGTTTAGTAAAAAAGCAAGCACCATGTAATTCATCTAGAAAATCTTCAATCAGAGGTATAGTGAACTTATCTTCGATGATAAGGTTGTTCAACTACCTATAGTCCACATAAAATCCCCATCCTCCATCGTTCTTCTTCACTAATAGAATTGGTGAAGCAAAAAGGACTATGGCTCGTTTCGGCCGGGGGAGGGGGGGCCCGGCAGCTTGTTCCGGCCGGGACCACTCCCTTCCGAAACCTAAATTTCAGGAGCCGGAGCTAGCTCGGGCCAGAACCAGCGGCCAGCTGGAGCCCCTCCGGGCCGAAACGGGCGGCCGGCCGGGGCCTTCCAAACCCTTTTTTTCGAAATCGTACCTTGAACGTTTGCTTCGATCTTCGATCTTCGATTTCTTCTTCCGTTCGACGTTTGAGAGTGTTTGGGAGTGTTTGGTACTATTTGATTGTGTTTGAAATAGTAAATACACACAACAACTTATATGGATTTGGATTTTACGAAAGGATAATATTGTAATTGACTGAAATTAAGGCGTCGTTTAATTCGAAAGTTAGGGCGTCAAATAGGGATTCAGATGACAAAAATTAACCGCGGTCTCATAAATTACAAACTGGTCACTAATAATTTAAAAACTGACAAATAAGTCGAAAACATTACAAAGCAGCAAAAACCCTTAAAACTTTCAGCAGCCGTTTCCGCGCGGGGCAGCGTGAGAAGAGGAAAGCAGCAAAAACCCTTAAAACTTTCAGCAGCCGTTTCCGCGGCGGGCAGAGTGAGAAGAAGAAGCAGCAAAAACCCTTAAAACTTTCAGTAGCCGTTTCCGCGGCGGGGCAGAGTCAGAAGAAGAAGCAGCAGAAACCCTTAAAACTTTCAGCAGCCGTTTCCGCGGTGGGGCAGAGTGAGAAGAAGAAGCAGCAAAAGGAAGTGAGTCGGAGATGGTGAAATCATATCTTAGGTACGAGCCTCGAGCATCGTTCGGGGTTATAGCATCAGGCGAGTCGAACATAGCCTACGACAGCTCCGGCAAGTACCTGCTAGCTCCGGCGCTCGAGAAGGTTGGAGTTTGGCACGTCAGGCAAGGAATATGCTCTAGGACGCTAGAGCCTTCTTCAGCTTCTCGCGCGGGGCCTTCTCTTGCTGTAACGCACATAGCCTCTTCTTCTACTTCTCTGGTGAGTGATGGTTACTGATGAATGGGATTAGGTTAGCAGAAGGGATTTGGTTAGTTTAGCTGCGAAGTTACTGACTTTAGGGTGATTAATACTCTGGTGAGTGATGGAATTTAACTGATGAAATTAGGGTAGCTGTAGAATTGTGAGTGATGATACAATGTTTTGTGTAATTTAGAGCTCCATTTGAGTCACTACTTAGGTTTGAGACTTGACATATTTGGTAAGATTTTGTTGTCTTATCCACGGGGATAGGAAATCCGACTCATGAATGTGGAGGAGTAATTGTTGAAAGGAAGAATTAATCTTGATATTTTGAATGCAGGTAGCAAGTGGTTATGCCGATGGTTGTATAAGAATTTGGGATAGTGATAAGGGGACCTGCGAGACCACGTTGAATGGCCACAAAGGTGCAATAACTGTTCTGCGGTACAATAAGAATGGTGCTCAGCTTGCATCTGGTAGTAAAGATAATGATATCATATTGTGGGATGTGGTTGGGGAGGCTGGCCTCTTTCGCCTTCGAGGACATCGTGACCAGGTATTGCTTCTACTTGCATTTCGAGGGGCATTCATGCTTAGTATCGGGTTACAATGTCATTTCCCATTCATTTATTATTTTTCAGGTTACTGGCCTTGTGTTTCTGGAGTCTGGGAAGAAATTAGTGAGTTCTTCTAAAGACAAATTTATGCGGGTGTGGGATCTGGAAACACAGCATTGTGTGCAAATAATTAGCGGTCATCATAGCGAGATTTGGTCGATTGATGTCGATCGAGAAGAAAGATACTTGGTTAGTGGTTCTGCAGACCCTGAACTTCGGTTTTACATTATTAAGCATGACTTGGAAAACAATCAAGGTGACAAAGGGGATGGCAACAAGTGGGAAGTTTTGAAACTCCTTGGTGAAATCCAGAGGCCAACAAAAGATAGGGTTGCAACTGTGAGGTTCAATATGTCAGGAACCTTGCTTGCTTGTCAATCAGCAGGCAAGATGGTTGATGTATACAATGTCCTTGATGATGCTGAAGCAAAGCGCAAGGCTAAACGTAGGGTTCACAGGAAGAAGGAAAAGAAGTCTTCAAAAGGAGCAGTTGAGGTCACTGAAAATGATAAAGACCTTGCTGCAGAAGAAGATGGAAAAAGCCCAGTGATTACTGTGACTGACATTTTTAAGCTTCTCCAAACCATCCGAGCTGGAAAAAAAGTGTGCTCCATTTCCTTCAGCCCGACTACTACTAAGAACTCATTGGCTACATTGGCGTTGTCATTGAATAATAACTTATTGGAGTTCTATTCTATAGATAGCAATACAAACACAAAAAGCCTAGCTCTTGAGCTACAGGGGCACAGGTCTGATGTTAGGAGTCTGACACTTACTTCAGACAACAGTCTTTTGATGTCCACCAGTCACGATGCAGTAAGGATTTGGAATCCCAGTACTGGTTCTTGTCTTCGAACTATTGAATCTGGATATGGACTATGTGGATTATTTGTTCCTAAGAACAGATACGCACTTGTCGGGACAAAATCTGGCGTTATTGAAATCATAGATATTGGCAGTGCCACGAGAGCTGAAGTAGTGGAAGCTCACGGTCGCGCCATCCAGTCAATTGCTGCTATTCCAAATGAAAATGGTTTTGTAACAGGAAGTGCAGACCACGATGTTAAGTTTTGGGAGTATGAAATGAAGCAGAAACCTGGTCAGGTGTGATTTCGTGTATCCTCTACTAATATATGTCATGCCACATGCTTTTCACATCACCATCATTTGTTTATAGTAATGATGTTCATGAATGGGACGAATGGATGCTTAGTTTTTTAATGATGCTGATGTCTTTGTTTGTTTGATTGACAGGATACGAAGCAGCTAACCGTATCTAATGTCAGGTCTTTGAAGATGAATGATGACGTTCTAGTGGTTGCAGTTGACCCTGATGCTAAATATATTGCTGTTGCCTTGTTAGATAACACAGTGAAGGTGACCTATTTCCTTGTAACATTTAAGCTATTGTTGTTCAATAATTTCTTTCACACTAAATCTATGTCTGTTAGTTGATTTTGCTGTTCTTAATCCTCCGGGTCATTTCCTTACTCTTCGCAGGTTTTCTTCATGGATTCTCTCAAGCTCTTTCTCACATTATACGGTCACAAGCTACCTGTAATGTGCATGGATATTTCTTCAGATGGAGAGTTGATTGTTACTGGCTCAGCTGACAAAAACTTGAAGATTTGGGGTTTGGACTTTGGTGACTGTCACAAATCTCTTTTCGCTCATAACGATAGGTGCATGTCTTTCACAAGTTCCTGATGTATTTGCAGTATATTCTTCCTCGTAGAAGGCTTGCTCAATGTTCTAATGCATCTTTCTGGCAAACAGTGTCATGGCAGTTAAATTTGTTGCCAACACTCACTATATGTTCAGTGTCGGAAAAGATAAACTCGTAAAGTACTGGGATGCCGACAAGTTTGAGGAGCTTTTGTCACTCGATGGGCATCATGCTGAAATTTGGTGTCTTGCAATCAGCAGCCGTGGTGACTTTCTTGTCACGGGATCTCATGACCGATCCATACGACGTTGGGATCGTACTGACGAGCCATTTTTCATCGAGGTAAGGATGATCTTTAGTTGCATTCGTAAATTACTTTTTTGTTGTTCGAAAACCTTTTGACTGGCAAACTATCATTTATTGTAGGAAGAGAAGGAGAAAAGGTTGGAAGAAATGTTTGAAGCTGATCAGGAAAATCCATTTGAAAACAGATCTGCACCCAAGGAAGAGATCCCGGAAGAAGGAGCAGTTGCCTTGGCTGGGAAGAAAACTCAAGAAAGTCTCACGGCCACCGATGTGATTGTCGAAGCACTAGACATAGCAGAAGACGAGTTGAGCCGTATTGCTGAACATGAAGTATGTACTCTCTCTAGATACTCTCTGAAGTTCTTGTGCTAATTTGTTCAGTTTTGGTCTAATCTGAAGAACCGAAATGCAATTGTCATATTCAGGAGGAGAGAGCTAGGGGCCAAGCTTCTCGCTTTCAACCGAATATTATGTTGAAAGGGCTTTCACCTTCCGATTACATTCTTGATTCCCTCTCAAAAGTTCATGCAAATGATCTGGAGCAGACAATGCTGGTATCAAAATACATTTACTTTCGTTCTTGAAGAAATAATGTCTCAAAATTTACAATCGCATCTTTTAATGATGATTCTCTTGCAGGCTTTACCATTCACAGATGCTCTGAAGATTTTAGCATACCTTAAGGACTGGATCCCAATCCCTGATAAGGTAAAACAAGATTGTTGTACACAAATGATGGGTTTTGGCGAATAAATCTTAATGGATTATGGACATATTCCGAATAGCTCTTCATTACTCATCTTATGTACCAGGTCGAGTTAGTCTGCAGAATTGCAACGGTACTGTTGCAGATCAACTTTAACCAGCTAGTCAGCACTCCTGCTTCTAGACCTATTTTGACTGTGCTCAAGGATGAACTCCATTTAAGAGTCAAGGTAAACTATATTGTCAATTCTGGACCAGTATTGTTCGTACAAATGTTTTAGCATATTTTTCCAGTTGAACTATGTCTTTCAATCGTCAAATTAGCATCCTATGACATTTTGATTCTTGTTACCAGGAATGCAAAGACATTCTTGGTTTCAATCTAGCAGCAATGGATCATCTGAAGGTGAGAATTATTGAAACTCCCTGCAGTTGTTCAAAAAGCATCGTTCGGAAACGGTCTTAAGAACGAGTCCTCATGCTCTCTTTGATCTTTTCTACTTTTGCCAGCAAATCATGGCCTCGAGATCAGATGCACTCTTCCAAGATGCAAAGGAAAAGCTCCAGGAAATCCTGTCGCAGCAATCGAAACGCTTGGAAGCAAGATCGGAGACCAAAGGGGAGAAGCGGAGGAAGAAGAAACAGAAGAAGTGAACAGGAGAAACCCAAGTTTCCCCGAAACGGTAAAGAACTCGACTTTCAGTTCGAGAAAAGCTCGTTAGCGAGTTATTTGACCCTGAAGGAGAAGCCAAATTGCAGGTCGGTTACTGTGGCAATCTGGCTAGTGTATTGTCATTGTAGAACAGCTATGCTGGAAATTTTGCCCGAGTTAAAGTGCTGTTAATTTGTTATATTGCCACAACCAAAATTATTTTCCGAAACACAACTTGAGTGGAAATAGAGCAGCAATTTAAGATGGTTGTTTGGTATGAGATATCTCGAATCGATAGATTTAGTAGCCGATATAAGATTTAAGATCATCGAATAAGCCATTAATAATGTAGTTGATATGGTATGATCTACAACTTATAATTGAGTTTGTTATAAATTGTTACAATCTAATCATTCAAATGTCCATATGGGTGATCATGTTGGGTTTTTTTTCTATTTGTTTCTTCACCTTATTTTTTAATAATACGATGATAAATGATTATAGAAAATTTAAGCACCATTCGACATATAATTAAGGATATGAGGTGATTTTTACGAGAAAAAAGATATAAACCATAAAGTTTCATTTATTAATAAGTTATGTAGACTACATAACATACATTTAAATTTTGATTTAATTTTTTTATGATGTGGAATAATGAGAAAAAAGCTTTTTGATAACAAAAGTTATTTGTGTAATTGTTGTAATATATGTTAGATTTATCCCCAAATAAAACTGGTACAAATTTTCTATACTTTGTAAGCAAATGAAATATGAGCAAAACCATGGCTTTAAATACTACTCAACAGTCCCTATCTTGTAACGCAAAGCAGTTTTTTATACAATTTGGCTTTGACAATCAGGCATATCAGTTTCTCTTCAAAGAAAGCTACTCTTCGTAGTGGTGGTCCGTTTCATCGTAGATCTCCTCCTGCAGTGGCAAAAAAATTATCACAATGACTGATCCATGTGCATTCAGGGGGGGAATTCCAGTAGTAGGAAGAGAAAAAAAACACACCTGTAAAAGTTCTTCGATGAGATCTTCCATTGTTATGAGTCCGATGGCTTCTTCTTCCTCGGGAAGAGTCGGGAGGTATCCGTCCATTTTGAGGATGTCGGAGTCAACTTCGTCCTTCACCCTTTTCTTGCTATGTGAAATCTTCAATGACCTGTTGCTGCTGTTGGCAAAGCTCTTCCATTTATGAAATGATGCGCTCCTACTTCTATATGACTTCTCTTGACTTGCCTTCCCGTCCACGTCAACCCTCACTTCTTTAACCGTCGAACTACTGACGGCAGGCATCAACTGTTGTTGTTGCTGTTGCTGTTCTGCTTTGTTGTACTTCCTCACCACTACAGCCATATGACTGTGACCCTTTTGAAACTCGTTCAGTATGTCATACAAAGGCATACTCTCTGGAACCCTGGTTACAAGTGATGCTCTCATCAATTTGTGACATCATACCAACTATTTTGTGTCTAACTATGTCGTCAAAATTTGAGTACTAACCTTGGTATTCTGCGTATTGTCACGTTCTTCACAGGCGCTGCGTCTTCTGGATGAATTGCCAACAAATTTTTGGCCTAACAAGAAGAGATATCCACGAACTTTAGCAAACTGCAGAAGCGAATTTGTACTTTCTATATAAAGGTTAAATAACTTACCAGGATGAGTCCAATGATGTTTGTAGGTTGCTCATAATATACTGGGACTCGACTGTGTCCTTTCTCTAGTATCAAGTTCATCATGTCACTGCAGATAACAAGCAAGTGTTGGATAAAAAAAATTACAGTAGCATCTAAATTTTGACTATTGATCTTTCAAAGTTCGGATACCGGTCAAGCTTAGCATTGATATCAATAGCGAACGTATCGGAGATTGGAGTCATTGCATCGCTTGCTGTTTTCTCTGTGAGCTCTAGAGCTCCAGCAATAATTGTTGTCTCATCATGGGTGAGCTCTCCACCTTTTCCAGCCTAAATAACAGAATCATACAGTCAAAAAGTGGTTGTTGATCTTAAACGCCACAAATAATGTACAAAACGAGAATCTACAGGACTTGAAGACGAGACATAACAGCCTATAAAATGACAGGTAGTTAAGAAGGACAGAGTGAAAAGCTGCAGCATAAACAACTCCCCACAAGGAAACAGGGAACAGCCAATGTCCAATGCAAATTTAGAGAAGCTAGGGATAGACCTACCTCGTTCCCGTGCATATTTACAAGTGTTTTCAGTTCAGCTCTTCGGAAAAGAGCAACATGTTCATGACCCAGAACATAATCTAGAACCTGAAATTCATATAAAACCATGAATTATTCTTTTATTTTAGTAGAAAGATGGCATGTGAAGCTTATATATGCTTAAAGCAACCTAACCTTGCTTATTGGATAGGCAACAGGAAAGCATATCCAAACAAGGACGCGAACGAATGGGGCTACCGTAGCACCAATTGCTAGCCCATATCTAGAGCAAAAAGCCTGTGGCAAAATCTGCAAAGCAATAATCAAAGTGGAATAAGAGGACTAAGCAAAAAGCTTGCTGGTTCATGATCAGGTAATGTAAACATATGCTTTGAAAGCATATTGTCTCCATCTGTAATTGGCTCATAAGCCTTATAAGTTCTGACCTCGCCAAACAGAAGAAGCAGAGTGACTGAAATAAGAACGGCACCCAATGCAGTAACCAGCTTATCCAGGAAAATAGGAAGAGCCTAACATCAAACAGAGAAATCAGTAACGAAGAATCAAGAATTTCCCAAGGAAGTTAATTAGTTCATATAGATGATATCTTGTTCACCTCCATGGCAGCCGCATTGCAAATGAGGAGTGTGCAGAGCATTAGGTGCTGATTTTTAACAACTGGCAGTATCCTTTCTGTAATGACGTCAAATAAGCTATCAGAATCATCGTACAGGAAGGTGACACTGGGTGCATTTGTTGATACATGTTGCAGTTTAGCTGTCAACGATAACAAATAAAATATGTGCCTAACTGAACCAAAATCCCCAAAGAAAAACTTTGTTTGCAGAGTGAAGTTGAGATTAAATTGAAAGTAATGATACTGAATCAAATCCATCAACTTGTATTAGATTCCAAGGCGACAATAGGTGCGTGCAATCTTTATTTACGTATATGAGAATATCTTTAATGTATCTTCTAAAGAATCCTTGTTGGTTCCGGAATCCACAACCTTGAGAGGAGCTGTAACCAACAGTCCCAGCCGGCCAGGACATACGCCGGAAAAGGATAGAAACAAGCCAATTTCAGGTATCTGCGTCAACAAAGATGCAAGTCTCGGCATCGACACGATTGCTGCCTTTAATGGAAGAGACAAAAAGATTTCCATTTTGCAACACAATAATGTTGAAGGTTCATTTTGTAAAGTGAAAAATTGGAATAATGATCGGACAGTTCCCAAATATTAATTACTTAGAACAATCGAAGATCTTCCGTCCTAATTCTGCTTCCCAGCGTCCAAATTAAACACCACATTTGTACATCAGAAGAAATCAACTGCTGAAACTGAAAAGAGAATCGAAGTAATGAGGAGAGCAAGTGTTGTCTACCAGCGTATTTGCGGTCGTTAGGTTTTCCGGATTTAGCCACGACTTCAAGATCGACGAGGCTCATGGACATTAGCCCCAAAGTTAAGCCGGACATGAGACCGGCGAACAACACCAGCAGCACAATTATCGCAATCTGAAGGAAGAATTCAGTGTCACAGCACCTGTACTCCACCGCCATTCTCCTCCGATAACTTCACTCACCGCCCGTCCGGAACAATTCAGTTCCCACACTCAGTCGTCACAAAATAACTGATTAATCGTCAGAGAGACGCTAACTGGAGCACGATTCCCTCCACTTCCACAGTACGAAAAAACAAAGAATTCGAAACGTCTAAACGGAGATTATTCTGAGTGACCGTCCGAAGAAAAAGCGGTGATTATATTTGCGAGCGGGAAAGTAAGCAAAAAGTAGGTAAGCAAGTGCTCTGTCTCGGGATTTTAAAGCATACGACGCCGGATAAGTTACCGGCGTTGTGAAATGATTAGCCGGCAAAAGGAGGTGATGGTTAAGAAAGAATGGCGGGGTTTGCGTGGAGACGTACTATTGAAACTCTCTCTGTCTGTCATCTTATTTATATAGCGCGAACTTGCCAGATTTCGGCAAACAAGTAATAAATAAATCAGTTTATTTGGAGCGGAAAATGTTCAATTCGGTCCACATATTTTCTTTTCGGTATCATTTTATTATTTAATTTTTAGTGTTTTTATGACTTGGAATGGAAGCAACCGTACCTATCTACTGAAAGAGTGTTACATAAAAGCTTATTTACACGTATCATAAAGGCACATATTATGATACTACTGTCATATTATATAGTATTATCATTAATAAATACGGAACAGAATAAAATTACAATTAGAGTATTGAAATTTATTTTTTTAAAGATTTTAAAATTTAATCAATGCTGGGAGATCCCGATTAAAAAAATGCTGGGCATGAAATTATGTAAAACCTCGACTAGCGTGCTACATTCAATCATTTATCTTTGAATTTTACTAAGAAAGTCGTAAATAATCAATTTGTAACTTTGGCGACAACTAAACTTAGCTGTTTTTACCTTTTTTTACCATCAATCAAAATTTATAGATTAATGTTAAGTTGAGCGGTAATTGTCAAGTATCTTGGTGATTCAGTGATAGCAATGGTTTTTGTATAACACATGAGCTAGTAATCTTCCAGATTACCCACACGGGTAACAAGGGAGAAGTAATTAACCTTATTAGTTATCATACTTTGCATCCTTAATCTCCTAACAACCCTTTTAAAGTCATAGACACAAAACTAATGACATTACAACTAAAACGAAAAAGATAAATTAAAATGAAAAAAGACACTAACAAATAGAAACTGAAAACGACTCGAAAAAATTAGGAATTAAGAAAAACATAAAATGCTGGAAAAAGGTCCGGTCGGAGGGGGGAACATTGCTGAAGCGATCTGGACGGTTATTCAGCTGGACGGATCGTCCCTGACTGGCCCTACTGTATCATGGTTGTTGGAGTATGGCCTCCCTTCTTCGGTGATTTTAACGATTTATAACCATAGACTTTCTTCCGTTCCGTTGGATGAATCGTAGAGGGTCGTTAGGAACCCGACTCGCCGTTGTGGAAGAACAAATCGAAAAAACCTACTCAAAGGAAAATCAAACCCTAATTGAAGGGAGAAAAAACCTTACTCAATAGGAGAAATTAAACCCTAACAATGGGTAGAAGTCATCGAAATTAAACAAAATATTTGTTTTTGACTATTTTTACTTTTATTTTTATGAGATTTAAATAATTCAATCATCTAGAAGCAATTAATAAAACGAAAATTACACAAAATATAATCATTTTTTCCTCAAACTATATTTAAAGAGTCGATGCTCACCTTTATTTCCTTATGTCGGCTTTTCAAAATTCTTGTAATCGTTTACTTCTTCGTTTAATCAATTCAAACAATATAGATCATGAACCTTACGAATATATATGTTGTTTAGTTAAATAGTTATGCTTGAATTGTTGTTGTTTTCAATGTTTTAGGCACTAGATTAAAAATTTAACTGTCCAAAGTTTCAAAAGGCTATTTTTATAAAAGAAAGCTATTTAAATTATTGAAATTCTTGATCAAAGATGTTGATCTTATCAAATGAGAATTTTTAGAAGGATTATTACTTATAATAGGTCAAACACTGTGATATAAAAGGTTAATAAATACTAATAAATTCATGTTACCAACCATCTCAATTTAACAAAATTATTAGACGGAGGTTTATAACCCATCATTAAGAATTATCTGAGTAAAAATAAAACAACCAACAAAATTTTAACAGGAATGGAGCAATCGGAAAAAAGAAAATAGAAAACGGGTGTTGAAATACGAATTGGGGACAACCAAAATATCAAATACCTAAAGGGGTTGATTTCCCAAGCGAGTCCTTGCTAGTGATATACTTCTCTTGGCAGGACCTGGTGGTCACGATTGCCAATACTAAGTTTTTGGGTGTTCCTAGATGCCCTTGAACTTTGTTATGTGATTTCTTCGCTCATTCGTAAAGCGTCTATTCCTCTGTTCACCACATCATCTCTTGTCCCGGCGAAATCGTTCCCATTATCGATTTATCGATGAAAGAAAAAAGTAAAATCCTAATCGTTTTTTGCTTCAAAAAAATTTTAACTAAATTTTGCTACAAAAAACTATAACCGTCTTTTACATGAAAAGGGAGTCAGCCGAAAAAAAAAACAACCATCAATATTACCACGAGCCTTTCAACATGAGAAAAAGCGAACTTCTCGTCTATAAAAAAGTGGAGGGGGTCGTCGAAGATTGATGGAAAAAAACCCAGCGGCTAATCTCTAAAACAAAGACTACTTCCACTTAACTCGATCCGAACATCCTCCCACTTTTCATTTCGTTTTTTAATACTAATTGTGAAACCTATGATCACAATTGTTCAATTCTTTTTCGTGTTAATTGCTTATTATTTCAATTTTTTTTACAGCAAAAGATTACCATTCTAAACAAATAATTATTCAAAAAATTATAATTAATTATACAAATTTATACATTCTGCTATTCTATGAATAAATAAATCTAATTACCAACATGTGAGAGCTTCAAATCTCCTCCTTAAAACTAATCTTGAAACTCTCTTTTTTGTCTAGTTTACTTTGTGAATCAAATATCTCATATTTAAGAGTCTCCTTTTAAAATCGATAATGATCGAATTATAAATTCAAACCATATAATAAATTTCTAAAAAAAGTTATTGAGGGTGCTAATTAATGTGCTATGATGGGTGGGGGATTAGGATGTTGGATTGTTGGTCCTCCAAGATTCAGGCAATTTTGTATACATGCTCTTTTATGGTATATTAGCCGCAGCAATTAAAAAAATTCCATTTCTTGGCAGAGATTCAAAAGGCTGGATGGGTCACTACACTACCACTTGTCCACTTGTCCACTTGTCCAAGCTTGCAAGTTAAGTGGATTCTTCTTCGTCCAAAGCTAAAGTAGTTTTGAATCCAGCAGCAACTGCGATTCCCCGGCCCCCATCGCAGCTAATTAAACACAAACCTATATGACTCATGCATCATCACCTTAACTTCCATCGTTGCCTAACTGGCTAAGTACTGGGCATTATCGTCGTTATGTAATCTGTCTTTGATAAATAACTAATATGCTTCATGTGTTATATTTATTAATTAGTTTATGCATAATTAATTAGATGCAGGCCAAGGACCAGAGTTGCTTGCATAGTAAATGTAATGGACCTTCAAATTAAACAAACTTAATTGAGGCATTTCTGAACTCCCAATGTGCTTCAAAATCACCAATCCCACTCACAGCATAAACTCACAATTGTATATCATATCACTGGATGGTTGACGTATTCCTCATATAATTAGTTTACACTAATTAATAATAGATCAAATAATCGAAATTACTACAGACCACAACGGAATCTTGAACCGGGCAGCGTAGGAAATGAAAATATTATAGCCGGTGACGGGTGACCCATCAGTAGCTATAGCCCGATCAGGTTTTGATAGGCCCATTTTACAGACCGAGGCCCATCTCAACGTTTCTAATCAAATAAAATAAACCACTTTAATTAAAGCAAATAGATCATCGCGGGAGACTAACGGGCGGCGAATCTCCGGAGCACAATTTCCCACTCCGACCATGGCCGCCTCCCCAAGAAACCAGACAGCGAAGAGGATCCCTCTCCTTCCTCTATTTTCTCTCGTCTTCTTCGCTTCCATCTTATTCCTCCTCTCTATCCCCCGGAGAGCATCGCTGGCTCCAGAGTCCTACCACTTCGATCCCAGACTCAGATCTGACCTCAACCGATCCTCCGGGTCCTGCAACTACGCTGACGGGTCGTGGGTGTATGACCCGGATCGAAGTCCCGAGAGGTATGACAGTACCTGTAAGGAGATATTCAAAGGTTGGAATTGCATTGCCAGTGGGAAACACAATGCAAGAGACATCCTCAAGTGGCGGTGGCAGCCTAAGGGTTGTAACCTTCCGCCGTTTGATCCTTCGGCCTTCCTGGAAACGTATAGAGACACTAACATAGGTAACACTCATTTGTCTCTCAGGTGTTTTCTTTCTTTCTGTTAGTAATTTTCGATGTCTTGAGTCATCATCAATGATTTCTTATCTTGGCGGATTGTAGAATGCTTGCTGTTACTGATATTAGAATCCATGGGCACTAGCATTCACTGAACTTGTAGAATAGCTTGTGAATTACCTTTCTATGTGGTTTTGTATTTGAAGGTATGGTGAATTCATGCTTCTGATCAGGGGAGTTTTCAATCTCCGATTTGAAAAAAAGTGTCCAAATTTTTGGTTTTTCTAGCTGGAGCTTACTTGTTTTCTACAGTACAGGGTTCGTGGGCGACTCCTTAAATAGAAACATGTTTGTATCCCTGTTTTGCACTCTCAAACGAGTGTCAAGCGACGTGAAGAAGTGGCGGCCGGCTGGTTCTGATCGTGGCTTTACATTTGTTCAGTATAACCTTACTATTGCATACCATCGCACCAATCTGTTGGCGAGATATGGTAGGTAAGCTCTAACTTGATATAATAGCACGCTATTCTATTTTGCATCGGTTCTCTGTGCATTTGGTAGAATATAAACTGCATCTGTATTTTCTGTTCGAAACTGTACTTCCACATTTCTATTTCAATGTTAAATCCTCTGGTTTCATGCAGGTGGTCAGCTGATCCTAAGGGCGGTGAGCTGGAGTCTCTTGGTTACAAAGAGGGTTATAGGGTTGATGTTGACATCCCAGAAGGCACGTGGGAGAATGCTCCAAGTTTCCATGATATTGTGATTTTCAACACTGGACATTGGTAATATATTTGTGAAACTGCAAGTCTGAAACTCTAGTCCTCAATTGTGCTGCCGAGTTATACTCAGTTCATTCAATGTAGGTGAACGTATTTCACTTTTGTGCAAAAGATTCATCAGAATAACTATTTTTAGTTGGCGACGAACTGCTGATATATTAAAGCAGGAGCAGTTTTTAATCAAAATCCATCAATGGCAGAAATGCGCCACTGATTGTTATGATTATGCTTCATCATTACGCATAATTGTTACTTTGTTAGTGGAAAATAATGCTCGTTGCCAGATAGAGCCACAAACTAAGTGGTGGCTGTGGCAACTTCAAGTGCCTGGTTTAAGTTTTTGTATGCACTCGTAGCCATCTCTGCTGGCGTATTTTGTTCCCGTGATTTTGCACATCTCATATTATAGCCTTTGGATTGATCATTTGGCTGACTTAATTTCCACCTTTACCAACAGGTGGTGGGCTCCTTCTAAGTTTGACCCTGTGAAGTCACCCATGCTCTTCTACAGAAAGGGCGTACCAATCATCCCTCCGGTCTCTCCCAGTGTTGGCCTGGAAATGGTTTTGAAGAATATGGTATGTTACTTAGTTCCTTATCTGGTAAAATTGGTTCTCAATGTCATTGCACACTTTGTTGGTTTGATATTCTTGGGAGATGCCAAATGCTATGGAATGTTATTGATACATCCTTTTTTGTATGTTCAGATATATTTTGTGGAAGATAAGATGCGTCCTGGCGGGATTAAGTTTTTCCGGACACAATCACCTAGACATTTTGAAGGAGGTGACTGGAATGAGGGCGGTTCTTGCCCACGAAAGCAGCCATTGTTGCCTGACCAAGTCAGTGTTTTAAAAAATAGCGAAAACACTAGAGCCTGAAGAGTATAATTGAGTAATTCGTGCTTCTTATTGTACCATTTGTTTCAGGCAGAACAACTTTTTGGAGTGAGAAACAACGGTACAAACGTTGAAGCACGGCTGGTGAATCAGCACCTACTCAAAGTAGTAAAGGGGTCGAGTTTTCGGATTCTGGATATAACTCAGCTGAGTGAATTCAGAGCAGATGGTCATCCAGGCAATGCTGGTGGAAAGAAGCACGATGACTGCATGCACTGGTGCTTACCGGGGGTCACAGATACGTGGAATGATTTGTTCATTTTGCAGTTACAACAGCATTAGGCTTACAAATTGACACGCTCTCTGACATGCTAATTTCCTCCCAAGAAATTTAATGTTCATCTCAAAATTTTAGTTTGAAATGGTGTTCATCTCAAACTTTTTTATTCCAAATTTAATGTATCTGATATTCCAAAGATTGAGGTGAAATGGACTATTATTTTCCACACTGATCAATCCTAGATTCCATAGGATAGTCCAATCTAAGTTACTAGCAACACACTTCTCGATCAAAATAGTTAAACCTAAATCAAGTAGTAAGTTTATTTTTATTAGTACAATCACAAGCTATATATAACGTAGTCAAACTAGTATTCAAATTAGCTTTTGTATTAGTTCTCTAACCAACTCTTATGCCGATTGAGTTAAGCATATACCATAAGTGCTCAACTATAATTCATTTAAAATTAAATTTAGTTATGAATGAATGATTTTCGACCCGAATACCGGAGGGCTGATAAACAGCCTGCCTCATGAGGAATTTTTTTTTCTAAACATGATTAAATCAAAAATTACGTAAACAATCAAAATGAAACATAAATTACACAAATAGACAATGACTGAGTCGTACACGTCCCGCACAACCTACACTGCACGACGCAGTGTGCCTTTCATATACTCAAAATTTCCCAACCGTTTCACTAAGTTATTAAATTTAGGACTTTTCTTCAACTCCCATACTTTTTTGTAATTTAAATTTAGTCGCTCAATTAGTTTATGAAGTGCGGTTAACAGAAACTTAATTTTTGATGAGTTTGGTTAACAGCAATTCAAACGGCTCTATAATATTAACTTTACGGATTTCAAATTTAGCTCAAAATAATAACCAAGCCCGCATATGAGCTGAACTCGGGTTAACCATAACATATTTTGAATTGAACAATTGCGGATTAAGCTTACATTTTAACTGGTTCAGTGCATTTTAACCAATTGACATTAACTTAATTCACCTAAAATCAATTTTCAGTTCACCGAATTTCCTACTTTAATTGAGTGACTACATTAGAATTACAAAAAAGTATGGGAGTTGAAGAAAAGTCCCAAGTTCAAAACTGGATGAAGCGGTAGGGAAATTTTGAGTAAAATGAAAGGACATTGCGCCGAGTAATGTAGGTTGCGCAACATGATGTACGACTTGGTAATTGTCTACTTTTATAATTTACGTGTGATCTTGATTGTCTACGTTATTTTCATTGATTGTGCTTAGAAAAAAATTCAGAGCAGGTTTGGAATTCAGGCGAAAAAGGATTCCAGGATTTGTAGGATGATCCTCGACCGTTAGATCTTACAGATTTTAGATTTAACTGTCTGTATAAAAAAGGCATGAAAGTCTTTACAACAAAATTCTTTAATTTAATCTTTATTTCGGTTTGAGTTTGAGTTTAGTGTTTGGATTTGGGTTTAGTTTAGGATTTTGGTTTCGAATTTTGGTTTTGGATTTTAATTTTTGGGATTTAGATTTTGAGTGGATTTTAGATTTTGGATTTTTAGGTTTAGAGTCTAGAGTATTAGATTTTCAATTTTGAATTTTAGATTTTGGGTTTGGATTTTAAGTTTTAGATTTTTAGGTTTATGGTTTAAAGTATTGAGTTTTTAATTTTAAATTTAAAATTTTGAATTTTACATTTGAATTATAAAAAATACTGAAGCCGAACACCTGAGAAAAAAAAATTATTTCGAAAATACTAAAAAAATCCTGAAGCTTTTTTTAACTGAATTTGAAACGGCTCTCCTCATGGCGGCCCCAGGTGCTATAAAAGATTGCGACACGCGAATTCACGTGAATTTGTCTATTTTGCGTTTGTTAATCTGATTCTATAATATTATATACTTTATTTTTGGCCGTTGATCTCGCAATCTTAGGCATAATAAATTACAAATTCCATCCTATTTATCGTCCGTGATCAAACCTATAGATTTCCTCTTGGACTTTTTAACATTGTTTTGCTACTGATTACTCAAAATCAGCATGCAATTAGGGCGGACAATTAGGGAAAAAGACATATGCAGCAGGCAGACAAGTCTCGGTGAAAAAGGAATCGAGATGAAATTTAATTGACAGATTATTGTAATCGAAATATTCATGTTGTTATGAATATTGATATAAATTAGAGTTTTTTAAACGGGCGGTTTGGGCGAGTTACGGGTTATGAGATTAGGGGTTAATCAGATCATGGGTTCATCGGATTACGGCTTCATTGGGTTTCGGGTCAGGTGGATTACGAGTTGGTTCGGGTTGCCCATCGAGTCATTAATGTACAATCAATTTGCAAAATATAACACATAAGTTTTATTTAGATGATAAAAATTATAATTTAGATTCAATAATCATTTCACATTTTGTTTTATTTGAATTTCAAAAAATTGAGATTACAATTTGAATTGTAATAAAATTTTAATTTTAGAATTATAAAATTGATGATGAAAAAAGTAAAAAAAATCCTTCAAAGTAAAATTGAGATTATCTACTTCTTTTGGAGAAATATAATTTCAACTTGCAAGTGAGCATTGAGTAATAGTATTATGTTGTCTTGGATACAAAAATATTTTTTTATAAATATTCACTTAAAATGAACTAATTATTTTTGAAGCAAATGTCATCAAACTAATTTGAGACTATAGAATAATTATCTATTAGAACTTATGATGAACTGTACTTGGGAGAGAACTTCATACTTTGTCGGATGATATGACGGGTTAAACGGATGGGATGGGGGTCACATGTTAGTCGGGTTACGAGCTGTCGGGTTATGGGTTAATCGAGTTACGGGTTTATCAGGTCACAAGTTAATCGGACACGGGTTTATCAGGTTACAGGTTTATCGGGTCACGGGTTCATCGGATCACGAGCTGGACGGATTTCGGGTTGTTGATCTTTTAGTCAAACGGGTTACGGATCGAACTGGACTGTGCGGATTGGACGGGTTTGTCGGGTCGGGTCAGTTTTTGCCGGCTCTAATATAAATGTAGTGGGATGTCCATAGTGTAATTCCAATTACATTGATCATGTAAATTAATATTTTTTTATTCTCATTGTATTTGATCATGTATTATGTATTAGCCTATAAAAATGTTTGTATATAAAGTCATACCTGAAAAAAAATATAATTTTCCTCCTTTTCTCTTTTTGTGTGTTTTTCTTACTTAGTTTTATAAGTATACTTAAGATAATTGAAAAAAATGCATTATAATTCAAAACTTAATTATATTTTATTGTAATAAAACACTCAATTTTATTTCAGTGTGATATAAGAAATATTTTCCCTGTACTATAGTATATACAAGGGAACCAGGAAATACCTCCGTCTATATATAACCACAAAAATTTACATCCATTTCACACAAACACCAACATGCCAATTATGTTGCTAGCAATAACACTCGTCGCCGGGCACTACCTCCTCCTCCTTATAAACCCACCTCTGATCACAGCGTCCCCAATACCACTAAACTCCCCAAGAAACTACGTGACAGCCCACAATGCTGTACGGGCCGCGGTGGGTGTGGGCCCAGTGACATGGAACGCCACTGTGGCAGCATACGCACAGGCTTACGCCGAGTCTAGGGTCCACGAGAACTGCGAGCTGGAGCACTCCGGCGGTCCCTACGGGGAGAACATAGCCGAAGGTTACGGAGACTTGGAAGGCGCCGACGCAGTCAAGATGTGGGCCAGCGAAAAGCCCAACTACGACTACGGCTCTAACTCTTGCGTTGGCAGCGGCGGTGGCGAAGACGACGAGTCGTGCCTGCACTACACGCAGATAGTGTGGAGGAAATCGGTGCGGGTCGGGTGCGGGAGGGTCAAGTGCGATAATGGATGGGTTTTTGTGACCTGTAACTATGACCCTGTTGGCAATATTGAAGGCCAGCGTCCCTATTGATCCTATTATATCATAAACTGATATTCTTAACTATTTATATTCAAGGAAATAGTTTACTACTAAGTCTACATTGTCGATCCATCTTATAAAAATTAATTATATATGTACTTTGAGCAATTTTTTGAGGTTAGAATACATTTTTTTGTCTTAATCATTAAAACATTTTAAAATCATTAAATTATTTTAATAATTATTTATTGATTAAGATTAGTCTTCAATTAGTGTCTTGATTTGTACAAATGAGAAACTAAATCTAAATTATTAAAAAATTTGGAATTCGTGATTCTCTTTCCGTAAACAGTTATTTTGTTTGATTTGTGAAGGCTTTTAATTTACCTTTATCCATTCTTTCTTTTTTTTAATACACTTTTTTCTTTTTAATTTAACTAATTCTGTCACTTTTGTAATTTTATTTTCTCTTTTTCGTTCGACATTCATCCTCCTTCAATGTCCGGCGTCCTTCTTTTTCTGTCGGCGTCGGCAATTTCTTTTGCGTTGGGTGATGGCGGTATGTGCATGGTTTTATTAAATGGTTTGGATTGTACCTTCATTTCGTTTATGAAACATACTGTTGCTTTAGTGTTTATATTGTCTTCAAATTCATCGGTCAATATACTTATCCGAATTATAATACTAAAATTTACTGAAAGTAACATTTTTATTTTTATTGATAATCATTAGGAATGCGGTGATCTTGACATATTGCCGGTTATGAAGGCATATTATTTGAGAAAAGTGATACTAAATTAAAAATATTAATAACCTACAGTAAAAATAATAATAACCTATAATCTTTGGAGTCACATTTTAGACGCTATGATGAAAATCAATTTTTATTAATTTATTTTCCTCTAAAACATAATTTAAGTTATATACATGTTGCGGGAAAAGAAAATATATGTCTTCATAACTAGATAATTATTTTTCATTAAAAAGTATCATAAATATTTTGAGCATTAGAGGCAAATAATAAAAAGTATAAAGACGAATAGTATATGTGTTGTATTAGTTACTTTTTAGATAGGAAATTAAAGAAAAATGATAGAAAGTATAAAGAAAAATAGTATATGTGTTGTATTAGCCAATTTTTAGATATTAATATATAAAGTGCCTATAATTGTATGTCTTTATAATTTATTTTTATTGTAGTGCACTGACTGACTAATGTAATTAAGAATAATCCAAAAATTAAGATTTTATTCCTTTCCCAGTATTATTACGGAAATCAAATTTTAGTTTACCTTTTCAAATATAAATTATTAAAAGAATATACATTTCCAAATGTAACAGTACTTTGTAAATTTAGTAGTACTTTCCAAATCCAATAGAGTAATGAAAATGGACAACAGGCCTATTGGGCGTTTGGGCCCAATGGATAATCGTTTACACAAAAGAAACAAATAGGATATCCAACTTGGACGAAGGCCTATTAGCATCTGGTAACCTCGCCTAGCATCACCATTTCTAGAACTGAATTGTTGTTGGCCGTCTTAAATTACACTTTAAAAATATGTAAAATTATATTTTATTATTTTAATCATACAAACATAAAATTATTATGAATTAATAATAAACATGAAATTACTATCGATAAAAATTGTGATAATAATCGCTAGTGTCGGCATACAAACGGTAGCCTCGTCGCAGACGCCCATCAGTTTATCCAGCACCGACGATTGTTATCACAATTCACTTTCTTCAAATAAGTTACAGTAGCATTGCATCATAATCCACTTTGCACCATAATCCATTGTTTAAGGTATAAGCATAGTCGACTGTATTCGTAAAGTAAATAAGATAGATTTGAGTTTTTTTTTCTACGTCGACGATGAAGGTTGGGATCGACGAATAATTATTGAGAACTCGAATAACAATGCTGATTGACAGATGATCGTAGGTGATGTGTTTAAAAAATATAATTTAAAACTTATTTACTCGGTAAAAAGACAATTACGCCATTTATAATAATTACGAATTTTTTTCTAAAAAATCGTATGAAATAATACGCCCCTTCTAGAATAGTGTGCCCGCATGGCGCATGCAACCGAAAGAAAACCCAGCACACGTATGCCGGAGACAGTATTCAGTGCAACATTCATAGACGGAATTACAAGTCGTATTCTCATTTTATTCCACCCCTTGGCATCATCATCATATGTCTCTATTAATAGGTAGACAATACAAAATAGACGATGGCTAATACAAGTCCTGTTCTATTTTTTCCACTCCTTACTTTATTATTATTATTATTATTATTATTATTATTGTGTCATCTACTGTTTTTTTCCATCCTTCCAATTCTAGAAAAATCTCATTATCTAGACAAAAGAAAAAACGAGTTGGACGAAACTGTGTGCTCAACTCAAACTATTCATTAGTAAACTTTTAAAGGTATCCAAATAGTCATTCAAATCCCAAGACATTTTGATTTAAGGAATAGTATACTACATTGTACTATTATATGAATATCTACATGTAATTTCCCCAAGTCATGACGTGCTGACGTATATGTATTTTCAAATTCTTGTTATTTTCCAAATTGGTAGACGGAATAAAATGAATATTGTTTTTTTTTCAATAATATAATTCAGATATATAGTTGATGAGAAAAGCAAATTACAAAGTCTAAGTATTTACGTTTGACATTTATACTGGTTCCATCACAAGTCACACTATTGAGCATATTGATCAATTTTAGTATTTCCGTTCGATATTATATATCCCACCTAATAAAAATATAATTCGACAAAGTTGAGTTTTTAATCGAATATAGCCTCGCGAGCTTCTTCCGTTTAAAATATTCATCTTATTTAAAAATCAGTTTGATCTCTCAACGAAAATTAAATTAGATTTTAACGAGCCGAACACTAAGCTTTATTCATCAACTAGAGTGGCTCGTATGCAGAAAAATATCTAATATCTCACCAAATTATCCCATTAATTTGTCTCACCACTCATAAATATTACTTAATAAGAATGTGTGAAAAATTGATTGGATAATAAGAAGGAGAAATATAACATTTATATGTGACGTGAATAAATAATAAATGTGAATGAATAAAAATAATTATACGTTAATACTTGATAATTAGCAATAAAAATATAACATTTATACGTAAATATACCCTACTTTAATTTTGCGACAAAGGTAATGTAATTCCTTGCTACGATACAGGAACCGAACTAAACAGATTGTATGTTATTGTTCAAAGATAACGATGATGGCTCGTATATGTATTCAAATGGCACTAAAGACTTACAACGTTCCAGACTGAATTCCACTACACGTCATGCCCTCATCTCAAGTTCCTAGCCACCTTGTAAGGAAATAACTCAGTCAATATGTTCGAAAATAAACACAAAACCCTAATCACTTTTGCCTAAAAAAACCCAGTCCATGCAGAACCAACTTCAACACCATCCAAATATTCATCTAATATATATCTTCTCTCAAATCTCAAACAGCTAATAACCAACCAAATATGTCGACTGTATACATTTCCTCCATTTTCCTTCTCATTACCCTAACATTACTGGCAACACTAACCCTCCCTTCATCCGCACAAGACTCCCCACAGGACTACGTCAACGCCCACAACGCAGCCCGCTCCGCTGTCGGAGTGGGGCCTGTAACGTGGGACGCTGCCGTGGCAGCCTACGCGCAGTCCTACGCAAGGCAGCGTGCAGCGGGGGACTGCAAGCTGGTCCACTCCGGCGGGCCCTATGGTGAAAACCTAGCTTGGAGCAGCGGCCAGATGTCGGCTAACGGTGCGGTTGGGATGTGGGTTAACGAGAAGGCGGATTACAACTACAACGCCAACACATGCGCTCCGGGCAAAGTTTGCGGCCACTACACCCAGGTTGTGTGGAGGAGCACCGCCCGTATCGGGTGCGCCAAGGCGGCATGCAGCGGTGGAAAGGGCACTTTCGTCATTTGCAACTACACTCCTCGTGGCAATATCGTCGGCCGCAAACCTTACTAAGAGAGTGTTTTGAACTTTTATGGTTAAGCGTACGTACGTACGTACTTGTGTAATTGTGGCTGCTTGGTGGCTAAAAAAAAGATAAATAATTAATGACGGCTATACTATCATCATATTAGCTAGCCGCTAAATAAATCAGACTTCTCTAAACGTGTGTTATTGTGCAGTCGCTAGTATCCTTCGGAACTCTTTTCAAGTTCTACAGCCACTTCCTGGATAGATAAAATTGTCACCATAACTTGACCGAATTTAAAGTAGAGTGACTTAGAATCATTCAAATTAAATCAGAACGATTGAAAATAACCACAAGTTTTTAGAGCCGTGGACTGAAATATAAATTAAAAAGAATAAGAACTACAGGCAACCGGCTCGGATGTAATTTTCTTTGCGAAAGAAACAATTGTTTCCTTTTTTTCTTATGCAATGATAATTCTTTCGGATGTAATAAGCTAAATTAAATTTGTTATGTAGGAGTAAAGATCGTTACGTAACGATAGTTGTTCTTTCAAAACAGATAAAATTAAGAATATTACATAAGAGTAAAATGTCGTTATATAAGATTTACGTAATGATAATTGTTTGTTACGTATTATAACATGCTAAACCTACTATAGCATATTACAAATTCAAAATCTCCTTACTTTGAGTTAATTCAAGTCACTCTAAAAAATATTTTAATATTATATATTTATAAGATGCAATCCAAAAGGACCCTCTATGTTCCTGTTAGACAAAGAGAACTCCAGGAACAGAGCAAAACGCTCTCTTTCTGGGGAAACTACCTACCCACAACTAAGAAGGCCGGGCGCACCGGCCGTATAAAAATTTGCCCCGGAGGAAACATTTGATTCCTACAAAAGCATTTGGGTATAATTGATGGATCCTGACCAACCAACCCAGATTTTCCTAGCCCAAAGTAGGCTTGGGATTCAGTCTGGGTTTGGGTTACCCATATCTGGTCAAACTTGTAGGTTTTCGCGTAATTAGATTATTAAAATTGCTGGTCAATCCCGAACCGATTGTAGTGTCAGAATAGTCTGTACTTGAGTTGACCACATTACGTCCGGTTTTTGCTTAAAAATATGGCAAAAACCGATCTAGTAACTGATAACGAGGTGAAATGGGTGACTGCACCTGACCTTAATTAAACATCAAAATCCGATTATCAGAATACCCACTATCCAAATTTGACCGGTCAAATTATCAATTAGACCGTACACATCATCTTAAAATAATATAAAACAATTAATAATATAAAAACTGCCACATAAGCAATTACAAAATCTGAGATGCCACATCATCAATGAAAACGCAAACGTTTTAATATGAAGAGAATCCATCATAAATCACCCAAATTGCTTTGTCCGGCTGTTAATTTGCTTAATTCCTTTTTGAAACTGCTGTACTAATCTTTACTTTTTTGGAACTAACTAATCCTTACTTTTGTCACACCAAAAAACGAAATTAATGAGAACATTTTTGTTATGTCAGCAGTTTATGGAATGTTATTGAAAAGAAAATAATGTTATTGGAAACTAATGGCTATAAGAATTGGGTAAGTAGGTAATACCTGCACTAAATGTTTATACACTTCTAATATTTTCCCAGTTAACCAATCGCAAAGACAATACAAAAAGACCCTTCTACTACCCAAAAAAACAAGAAACGAGATGAAAAGCAGGAGAGCTCAATCTCAAAGTGAAGGACAGAAGGAAGAAATTTCAAACTTATATATTTCAATCGCATGTATTCATGCAAATATTGTATGTGTAATTGGTCTTGACTCTTGAATTTGAGTAATTTGTACAATTGCTTATGTTGGTTTCGATCCATTCTGGTTCATAGGTTTGTTAGATTTTTTTGTATAATTAATGGTTTGTTGGATTTTCATAAACTATATTTATATTGCCTGCAAATAAAATAAAAGTAGATAAAAAAGTATGATCATCTATAACCCGGGACAACAATGTCAAATAGATTACATGTTGGGTTAGTGACCTAATATTTTATTAAATGGACTAATTAATTTAAAAATCTTGAATTATTATTCATCAAGACTCTTTAAGTGAATTTGTGATCTTCTTAATAATTACACATCATGCGTAGGTGTAGAAATTGATTTCATTTAAGTAAAATCAAATTGTACAAACGAGGATCAAAATGTGAAAATAAGAAAAAACTACATTAATGTTAAGAAACTAATGATTGAGAAATAGAAGAACATGAGAGGAGAAGAGCATTCTTATTGAGGTGTATGGAATGTTACAAATGAGAGTTCTATTTATAGGCTCATGGATCATAACCTATACTCTCTAATATTATTACACATAAAGGTGGGAAAATAAATACAATGAAATACATTGAAGTATGGAATAAGGAGTTACACAATGGTGCATTCACTATAGTAATTATATTCATAACACTCCCTCTTGAATGACCATTGGTAATACATCGTTCTTAGAATAAGCTTATGATACTGCCTCATTAAAAACCTTACAAGGAAAACCGAGTGGGAAAAACCATGGTTAAGGGGAAAAGAGTGCAGCTGCGTATTGACTCCACCTGATGATGATATCAGTTGAGATCCTTCATATCGACTCCCCTCCCCCCTGATGAGGATATCAACTCTTGCTCATCATTATATCTGTTGAGATCATTCAGTCACCAACTCCAAATTTACTTCCCAACAGTTGATGCAGATAGAGCTTTGGTGAACAAATCAACCAAGTTATCACTTAGGTGCACTTAGTTGATAAATATTTCAACTCATTGGAGTTTGTGCATAAAATGTATGCATCACATGATCGATGGTCATCCATCATTCACATGACACTTCACCTTGGATGACCATTAGATGAGAATATGCCTCATTAAAACCTTACTAGGAAAACCCTATGAGATAAAAACCTAGTGAAGGAAAAAGAGTACATACTCATCACATTACGTTACAACATTTTCTTGCAACTCAAGGATATATGCAAAATAAATATCATGCATGATTTACAGGATCATGTTTTTGAATGGTGGTGTAGCTTTATAAGTTGGTTTCACCACCCCACCAAGTGGTAAAATTACCACATGAGACCAATTTATGGTCAACCAACACAAATATGACCAAGATTATTACTTCAAAACCGAGTAGTTCTCACGTCTTAATAAAAGTCGATTAAAATTGACATAGAGTCACATAGTGATCTTACTACCATCTAGGCACCGATAGCCATGTCATATCCATATGAATTCTTGTTGGATATAATTAGTATATCATTGATGATATATGAAAATCATGTTTGAGAGAGATGCACAGTTGACAAGTTAGTGGTAATCTTCCACATCTTTCATCTCGAACTCTCTAACTAATCGAATAGTATATTGCTTTGAGAAACTCTTTAGCAGTCTCAGTAAAGTGTATGTCATCTATATAACAAAAGATGATGACATTTAAAGTCTTATAAAGAAAAGAAATATATTTCAAAAATAAAGTAAGAAATTTTTGTAAGAATTTCAAAACCATAAAATATGACAAAGATGATTTTTCATCATTCAAAATTCACATGGAAAAGAAATGTATGATATGCTAAATGGACCACTTCTCTCAATCATTCAAAACATATGACGCCAATTGGATATAATTTGAATACTATTTACATGAACATGAATTGTTCGCTTATAGTGAAATAAATCCTCAAGGAAATTTCATATATACATGTTTATTTGTATTATGCAAACCATACATATAGGTTGCAATGACATATATTAGGGGCAAACTCTTTCCTTTTACAAATTGCAAGACTAATCGAATAAAAAAAAGTTGCATCCACCAAATGAGAATATATTTTCTCATAATCAAAATATTATAGATTTGTTATACAAATCCTTTGAAAAATGAGATGTTTCATAACTTCTCATACTCATACTTTACATCTTAATGTATAAAGACTTGATGTCTTAAAACTTTTCATTTCTCTTGAGAATTTGAATTTGCCTCAAATTGAAAATTTTCAGCCAATCATTTCTTTCTTTGCATGCATTTTGGCTCATGAATCCTCATTTTCAACTATCATATTTAGCGTTACACTATACGCAAAAATTTTGTCGACTTTGACTTCATTGGGGTTCCAATATTTTCCATCCAAAATATAGATAATTGAGATATATATATTATATATATATATATATATATATATATATATATATATATATATATATCTTTCAGGTACCTGAGACTCTTCTTGAGCACATTATTTGTTTCTCTTGGTGGCGTTGCTTAAATAATTTTAACCTCAATTTGACCATCTTGATAAATAGCTCAATTCTATTTTTGAGGATTTGTTTCTTTCAAACCGAGTGGCCTATCATGCGTCATACATTTTTAGACACATTTGTAATAAGAGATTACCCGTATCGACATCATATTCATTGGAGTATTTGTAGTTGACACATGAGAGCTTTACTCTATTTGGGTCGTTAAAAGCGTATGGTAGTTGATGAATTCAACTTTAGTGATGAATTATACTTTTGAACTTCAAGTTCTTATTTTTTTAGTGCAAGGATCGAAATGATAATCATTCATCTAATTTCTTGACCAACATTTAGTTTCTCCCCCTAATGTTGGGAAGTTTGAATATAGACCTCCAACGAGTCATCAAATTCTCCTGACAACGATGCGATATTTTACCATCGATGAACTCGTAATCAAAATAATTTCTCAATCTACGTTGAGAACCCATCATAATAAAATGTGGTGGAGCAATTCGGATGTGTATATCCATATAGTTTTGAAACAAAAATAAAGTAGGTAGAAGAATAAGAGAATCGAGCAAATATCAATCAAATAACAATTTTTGTAAACTTTTGAGAATCGAGCACTCGTGCGTAATAATGAAATTATAAAAACGGGCATCAGGAGCATACACATGAACTCACTGGCCATATGTATTTTTTTGTGTGCACTTGCTCATCTCATAAGTAAAACTACCTCTTTGTCGTATGATTAACAGAAATTGCTCGAGGGCAGAACTTTGCGGTGATAACTTGTTAAGAAACTAAGGATTGAGAAATACAAGAACATAAGAGGAGAAGAGCATTCTTATTGAGGTGTATGGAATGCTACAAATGAGAGCTCTATTTATAGGCTCATGGATCATAACCTATACTCTCTAATATTATTACACATCAATGTGCGAAAATAAATTCAATGAAATACATTGAAAAATGGAATAAGGAGTTACACAATGGTGCATTCACTATAGTAATTATATTCATAATAATTAAAGATATATGTCATAAACAATTAAAATGGTCATATCATATATCTGATGTGTTATATCATCGACATACTTGTTCCTGTTATATACTACATTTTTGTGTGTCGATATGTACTCAAATTTAGAATTTGGAGTACATGTTTGGTTCTCTTGCCCCTTGGGGCCGTGTTACGTTATTTGAAATGTCTTTGATGTATTTCAGGTGATTTACGGTGTTTGGGGACAAGCGGGAACTAAGACGGATGACTTAAGCGGCTCGAAGCGGATTGTTGCTAAAACTAAAGGGGAACACTGCGTGTCCCTTGAGAACACGACGTATCCTATAGCAATGGCGGAACCAGGATGGAGAAGTGCCCTAAGTCGGATTTAAAGATTAAAAAAAATTTGATACATGAAATTTAAATAACCAATTGTTAAGTGATAATATATTACACCTCGAACACTTCATTTCAGAATTGGCAACTTCAACTGCACACGACAATTTTTCAATTTAGAAAAATCTTCAATTGTAGCCTCTGTATCCATATTTCTAGCAAATCCTTCTCAATAAAGATCAACAAAGCATTAGCGAGAAAACCATCCGCCATTTTGGTTCGTAGATCATTCTTCACAAATTTCATTGCTGAAAATGCTCTTTCTGTAGTAGCTGTTGATACTGGAAGCGTCAATATAAGAGGAATCAGTCTACATATCATGTTGTACTGCTCTTCAAGCCTTCTTGATACCAACATCTCCAACAGTTTGGCTAAGGTACCTTAAAATCAGGATAGCGAACAACATGTTCATAATATGGTAACTCTGGACGCTGAAGTAGTTCTTCATGATTAGCAAAATCTTGATGGTAAAACTTAACTGCAAGTAGGGGTATAATACAACATCTAATTGAAGTAACTAAGTCGTTGTCTCATTGAACCTTGAGTTTAGTTCACTCAATTGATAATCTATGCATTGATTGAAGTACTCAAAATGGTATAACTGCTCTAGGGGCATCTGATGCATGCCACGTCGACCCATCATATTCAAATCCGATATATATATATGCTATTTTTTGTGCAAAAATATTTTACCTCTTCAAGCAATGGCTCCCATCCTTCATCTCTTAATCTCTGTAGAAGCGCTTTCGCAGTTGAAACCATCCCAACTGCATCCAATATGCAAGCAAAAAGTAAATGTAGTAATATCCTCAAGAGCACCTTTAGCTTCAGCTTTGTTTGAACATGTCGTGTTATTATTACTATGAAACGCGCTCCTAGACGACTTGATCGAACCACACTGTTTGATCCATGCAACACTCGCAAGTTCACTCCATCATATGATAACAAAAGATAGACATGAAAATAACTATACTGAAAGGCCCATAACATAAGTAAAACTGCTTAAAAGTAAACTGAGCATCTATGGCTAAAATCCAGTATCAAAATACAAGCAAACATCTCAACATCCAGAGATAAGGTCTGATAAAACAACTGAAACAAAGAAATGTCTTAAAACACGAAAATGTTTGAAAACATGAAAATGATGAAAGGGATAATTGAGGTCCTCCAAGGTACCTCAGTCATAGTCTGTCTGCTCCATCAAGTACTGGAGAATTTTGTGATCGGTCTTGATCCTAAAAGTCTCACCATAAAAGTAGTGACTCTAGAGCTTCAGTGCAAAGACCACTGATGCTAGATCTAAATCGTGAACTGGGTAGTTCACTTCATGCACCTTCAACCGGTGTGATGCATAAGCTACCACTATGCTATTCTACATAAGAACACAACCTAACCCTGAATACAAAGCATACTGTAAACAACATACTCATTAGCCGCATATGGCAAAGTGAGTATTGGTGCGGTGGTGAGTCTCCTCTTCAGCTCCTCAAAACTCTCATGGCAGGCCTTACCCCAAACAAAAGACGTGTCCTTCCTGGTCAGGTTTTTGGAGTGATCCAGCTATCTTAGAGAACCCCTCTACAAATTTTCTGCAGTACCTTGCCATGCCTAGGAAACTTCTCACCTTAGTCACACTACTAGGCGAGGACCAATCTACTGTTGCCTCCATCATCTTTGGGTCTACCTCAATGCCCCAACCCTTGATTAAATGTCCCAGGAATAAAAACGCTCTACAGTACCTTACCATAACTCGCACTTGGAGAACTTGGCATACAAACGCTCTCTCCTCAGAGTAGCCAGAACTGTTGTCAAATGCTCTACATGCTCCTGCTCTGTCTTGGAGTAGACCAAGATGTCATCAATGAATACTATGAAATATTTTTCCAAATACCCATGGAACACCATGTTCATCATCACCATGAAATTTTCAGGGGCATTGGTCAACCCAAAAAGCATTACTAGGAACTCGTAGTGGCCATACCTGGTTAGGAATGCCGTCTAAGGAACACCTTTCTTTGTAACCTTCAGCTAGTGGTACCCCAACCTCAGATCGATCTTAGAGAACACTGTTGCTCCCTGAAGTTGATCGAACATGTCATCTATGCGCAGAAGAGGGTACCAGTTCTTCAGTCACCTAATTCAGCCTCCTATAATCTATGAACATCCACATAGATCCATCCTTTTTCCTCACAAACAACACCGGTGCACCCTAAGGTGACACACTCGGGCGGATGAAACCCTTCTCCAACAAGTCCTGCAACTGTTCTTTGAGTTCCTTGTGATGACTACATCCTCCTACTAGGTATCGAGAACCTGATCGTCTTCTTCTTTCAATCTACTAGGTCTCCATGGTACCTTAGCCAACCCATCCCTAAAATCACATCGAACTTATCAAAAGGAAGAACGACGAGATCCGTTGCGAACTCTCTATCCTCAAAGAGCAGAACTACTCCTTCTACCCAAGACTCTACCAGTAGAGTCTTCCCTAGTGGGGTACTTAGTCTAAAAGGTCTACTCAGCCTAGTAGGCATTACTGGTAAAATTCGAACGACAACAACTAAGATGAAAGAGTGTGAAGCACCCGTATCAAACAAGGCATGAAAAGCTCTGCCAAAATGGACAACCGTACCCATGATGGTATCCGGGGCGACCTCTGCCTCAGCTCTGGTGGCGTACACCCTGCTCCGAGCCTTGGTGTTCCTCCCATGCGGTGTACCTTGTTCTAAGGGTACTGCATTGGCTGCTGTCAGCGGAGCCTTAGAGCTTCCACCTCTGATCCTGCTCCCAGAAGGAGCTCTCCTCTACTGCATAGTCGCCTCTGATGCTATATGCTTACTCAACTCGGTGCACTCCCTGGCAAAGTGCCTTGGCTGCTCGCACCAAAAACAGAATCCTATTTCTTTAGACACGCTCCCCAGTGTCACATCTCACACTCCAAGTAAATAGGATAATCAAACCCGGCACTGGACTGCTTCTGTTGCACTATCGGGGTGATAGAGGCAAAAAAGTGAGTCTGGGATGAAGGAGCACCATGATGCGTGTCCTTCCTCCTATGGGTTGCTGGCATCAACTGCGATCCGCCTATAACTTCCTTCCTCTTCTTCTCCTCTTGCCAAGCCTGGTGCTCCCCCTTTGTTACACCCTCTAGGTGCTCGACCCTTAAGGCTGCTGTCTTGATATTTGCCAAGGTCGCCATATCATTGTTGGTGACCCCAATCTAGATGTGAGCCCTAAGCCCATCCAGTAATATCTGCTTTATATCCTCCATCTTCTATTCAGGTAGATCCTTGTACCACCTACTCAACTTGATGAAAGCGATGTGGTAATCCACCACCTTTATCTCACCTTGCCCGAGGTTGATGAACTCAACCCTCTTGTTCTTCTGTCACTGCTTTGGCATGCACTCCTTCTTGAATAAGATCAGGAACTCCTCCCAATAAAGACTCAGGGTGGGCGACCAATGTGTAACGAGAGCTAATCTTACTAGTCCTGATTCTTATCCTAAACATGAACTGTGAATCACACGCATAGTTCATCGCTTTGAGCTTATGCTTGAAAATAACAATTGCTTGTGCAATAGATTACACGCTACGGCACAGCCTAAAATACTCAACTGCAAACCACAACCACCTGTATAGTAGATCGCACGCTACTGTACAGTCCTGACAACTGATTACAATTCTTTGCATAAAGCAGAACTATAACCCTAACCCCTATCGTTGAAAAGCTTTCCTCTGAAGAGTCTGATCTCAAGCTGTCTCCCTAAAGCTTGATTTCTTGATCAGAATGACCTATTGAGATTAAACGTAGGATTGAAATCTCAAAATCCCCAAATCCTAACCTGATATGACTTTCCTATGTAGGATTCAAATTAAAGGATTGAGAAAGGAGGAAGAAGATAGATTACCTTATGAAGCTTCCTCAATGATATCCGAGCCTCTGCTACTGATTTGGGATTGATCAACATAGTCCTCCCTTATGTCTGGAATCAATCGCCGTTCGTCAATGATGAAAAACTAGGTTTATGTAATTCTGAGTTGTGGAAATCGTGACTCTATTTTTATAAACAGTCCACCATGCCCGTGGCCTAATCATGGGCACGGTCGTGATTCTCTTTTCAGCCACAATCATGACCGTTACTGACCACGACCGTGATCTACCTGATGATCACGCCTGTGGTAGACTGTCGGTCACTCCCGTGATGGTCCATCTGATAGCTGATTCTCAGAGACTCACAAAAACTGATCAGAGGCCCAGAGTCATCATGACCTCTAAATGAAGATCCTTGTAGTGCTAATCTATGAAGAACCGAGATGGTCGTTGTTATGCACAATCGAATATTCACAATTTCTTCTCTGCTAACTCTCTCAATCACTCTATCAATATGACCAGATGGGACACTTAGAGCATTGGCACATGCAACTTTTTTATTATGCGGTGAAGAGGAAGATATACCAACATGAGTTAGAAATATACAATCCTTTCCCTTACAAACCCTCTTCCATTAATTAAACCTAGTGGTCACTAAGGAAGAAGTGGACAACTCATCAAAAAGATAGCATTGAAAGACCTTTCTTCCGTTAATTAAACCTAGTGGTCACTACGGAAGAAGTGGACAACTCATCAAAAAGATAGCATGAAAACAACCCTCTTCCTTTAATTAAACCCAGTGGTCACTAAGAAAGTAGTGAAAAACTCATCAAAAAGATAACATTTTAAAAAGTAAGCCATGTGAGTTGTTGTAGAATACTCTAACCAAGGAAATGGGTTGTACCAAGTTTCTTAAAAATGACGTAACTTATCGTTTGTATATTCTCAAGCTTGATAATCCTCTTTTGATAGTTTTGGATGATAAGACCCTAATACCAAGTATTTTCTTCTAATCTCATCCCTTACTTCTAAAGGCTAATCACATATTTTAATCCATTTACTAGGGTCCCTTTCAACTTATGTAGTAGAAATTAGTGGAGTTGGAGAACTTACATGCAAAGAAGGAGATGGAGTTGAAGCTATATCTTCTTGAACGATATTCATAGTGCCCCGATCCTTTATCGAGACAAAATATGATAATAGTGTAGACTTTACTTTTTTCGTTGGTCTCATTTGTACTGCTTTGGAACTCATATTCACTATTAAGACAATAGACCTACAAAAGTACAAAATTAGTTAAACAATAACTCCACGAAGAATTAAGCCACTAAGCAACAAATCAGTATTAATAACTCTAAACCCAATAAACAATACAGTATTGACAAACTAAATAACTCATATAAGAATTTAAAATTGAGTTGACAATCTCAATTGTCACATACATACACATTGTCGATGGATTGCCTAAAGCTTTCTTGCTTTCTAGCTAGCTGCTGCCAAGAAGCCTGGAGATCAGCGCTATGCGCGCGCTGAAAGCGGAAGGAACATAGGAGAAGAGACGGAAATTTTGAGTTTAATTAACCTGATTTGAGCTTATTTTGAATCCGTAAGTTATTTTTAAGTTTTTACTAATATGACATAATATAATGGGCTTTGAGTATAATGGGCTTTGAGTATTAGCAAAAAAAATTGTTGGGCTCATAAGATCATAAAATGATTTAAAATGCATCCCAGACAGCCGAACTAACATAGCACTGAACCAGATTTAATTTTTCCCTGAGTCGTATTTAAATTTACACCGAGCCCAACTTTAAAAGATCCATAAATATATACTAGAAATTAGGGCTCGAGACCAAAACTGGGGTGAGTAGTTTTATTTGTTTTTAGTATAAGAGGAATTATAGTTATCTATTTCAACCTATAACTTAAGATCATGTACATCCCAAAAATTAATTAGCAATTTCTAATATGCACTTTATTAACAAATCAACAACTTTAGCAATTCAGTCCTTCATCAATTTCTAACCTCCTCCATCCCATCAATTGATTAACAATTTCTATTAAGTATTTATGTAAACAAATACAAAATAAAAATGAACCAATAAAATCATTACAAATTATTTATTTTCAATACATAAATAAATTTCTTGAAAATTATAGCAATGTGTCTATGTGGAGCAAGATTGCTACACTAGCAAGCAATTCTCCATCCCTAGCAATTGCTTAAGTGGTGCCACAGCACCCTCCACATCACTTATCAATAGCTAAAACGCTAGGGATGTACATGCTCTAAGATCTTCTACATCCCTAAAGTTGTGTAGCAATTTCTAATTGGCAAATCATCAACTTTAGCAATTAATCTATTAACCAATTTTTAACCATCTCTATCTCTAAAATCCTTTAGGGGTCGTTAGGTATGGGTGGTATCTAATATGCTATCACCCAATACTGTGGTATTCTAGATATCTCCGCATTTTGCAGCGCGAATAACATGGTATTCGGAGATATCAATATAACAAAACCGCTATATTAAAAACTCTCAGAAAAGGAGAGTTTCTAATATCACCGCCCAATATTATTCTGTTGGATGATTTTACAGTTATGTTTACTTTTAATTACATGCCACTTCAACTCTTTTTGTCTTTGTCATCATTATTCCCCTAATCAGACATCTCTCTCTTTCTTCATTTTTATTAATGCTCCAACATTAAATCCCTTTCTTCCAATCTTCCATTAACATCATCTGCAGCAATAATATCTCGATTCTACCTCCTGTGTTTCTTCCCATAACACCTATGGTTTCCTTCTTATCCATCCTCACGTTCCCGACGACCTCAAACTGAGATCCATGAAGGTCGACCTCAAATAGAGGTCCGTGAAGAAATGTCAAACAGATCGCAAAGGCTTTTATGAATTTTGGGTTTGTTTTGAGGAGAAAGTTAAGGATCTGAGGCTATATAGATCTTAGATTGCTTTTCTTCTCAGTTCCATCGATTGGGTAAGACAAAGTAGGAGGAATTGTTGTCTGAGTTACAGAGATTGTAGAGATTTTAGAGTTCTGAAATAAGAAATTGAAGGAGAAAAAAAAAACAAATCGGAGAATAAACACAGGGTAAAATGTAATTGGACATATTCCACTAAATATCATCTACCAAACATGAATTTCTATCTAACTCCATTAAATTTAAATATCACCCAATATCGCGATATCTCGAATATCATAATATTCGAGATATCGTATACCAAACGTGGCCTTATCAATTTCTAAAAATCATTTAAGTTTTGTTCACACTATTTATGCATTAATGATACAAGATGTATTTTGTAATCATAAATGTTATTCCTTAAAAATGAGTCACTTTGCCTAGGTGGCATTGCTAATTTACTTGCTGAATTAGCAAGTACTCCTACATCTTTAGCAATTGCTTATTGGTGTCACATCATCCTCTACATCACTTAGCAATTTATAAAAAGTTAAGGATGTGGATGCTGTAAGATCATCTCTATCCCATAAATTGTTTAGCAATTTCTAAACCGCCACTATTAGCAACTTTAGGAATCAACTAATGCAATAATTTCTTATCTACTCAATCCCTAAATACATTAAAAATTTCTTAAAAAGTGATATTTTTAGAACAATGTTCCAATAAGCTTATGTTACATGCCTAATACAATTGCTTTTCTTAGGGAATTGATCCATAATCCTATATGGCACTGCTAATAAAATTGCTAATTTAGAAATCTTGCAAATTAGCAAGTATTCTTGAATCCTTAACAGTTTCTAAGTAAAGTGCCACATCACTCTCCACCTTATTTACCATTTCTAAAAATGTAGGGGTGGAGATGCTCTAAGAGAGACATTAATATTATTATTTACTCCAAAACATACTTGAATATTATTTTGATTGTGTAAATAAATAAAAATATTTTTATCATTGATTGTAAAAATCAGTTAAAATATTAGGATAATAGTTTTTTATACTTGATGTAAAATTTGTTAGGTTAATGAACAATTTTCAAAATAAAACAATATGATTGAAATGCTTGGAAATTTCATGTGACGTAAGTTCGAATACTGGTTAGTAATTCGTTTATTTTATATATAACATTCAATATTAGATGGTTGTTTTTTAAAATTGAAATATATCAAGATTAATGTTATTTTACTTGAAAAATGAGTAACATTTGTGAAGGGAATAATATGTTTTGAGTAAACTACAACATGTTATCAAGGAAATACCATGGTTTTCAATACCGTACCCAAGGTCGAACCGGTGAAGGTAATGGTATGGTATTCAATGTTCCAACCGTAATAATACCGTTATCATACCGTGGTAGAACCGGGTGCAATTTAAATTAAATTAAAAATAATTATTTAATACCAAAATACCGTACCAAACAAAATATGTATTGAACTGGAATTATACCGGAAATACACAACTTCAATATTGTCACTAAAAAATTATTTCACAAGCTTCTACTATCCATTGAGAAGTCGCATTGATTGATCCAAATTGATAGTGAACTTGATAACTCTTTTAGATTAATGAAAAGTGTACTTACCTATACTATAATCGCATGTTGTAGTGGAAAAACACCAAATCACTAAGCCTCTTATGATCCAACATATTTCTTTTTTTTGTATGGATTTGATTAAATACACTCAAGTTACGCTCACACCCAGAAGATGCAGCCGTTTGACTAAAAATACGGATAGCCAGCTTCTGTATCACTGGAGTTTCTTTGCCAAACCATTCCCACCATGCAACTACATTTTCATAGCTTCATCATAGAAATTAATTAAAAGTCTTATAATAAAGAAATGTATAATTTGTTAAGTATAATACTAAAATTATATGGTTGTTGATTTTTTGATCCTTGCTAAAACCCTCCCAACAACCCCATCACCATCTCCTCAATTGTTTTAGCCGAATTAGATAGAGAACACATAGCTTGATTCTCAAAAATATTAAAGAGAGCATGCGACACATGCATTGAATTATCAAATCCAGCTGAATAACTTAAAGCTGGATTGAAAAAGTAAGCTGCGAGAATCAAGTCATGGTTCAGATGTTTGTCCCATCTTGCTTCAATAATGTCAATATAGGGCTTGTATTGTGTCTCCATATTACCACACAAAGCTTTCACACCATCCTCCACGCTACGCATCCCTTCATGCACATATTCCAATGTAGGCTTACTATCTGAACCATAATATGAAGTAATTTGACTATTGGAATAGTCAAATGTACTATCAACATACAGTCATCCCATAACTTTTGGTCATTATCATTCAGACTTTTAAGCATTGCTTCACAAACCTTATTAGACACTTTCTTACAAGATGCAATATCTGCACGAACTCCAGCTAACTGTCTTTTAAACCTAGTAATACCACCACCTCTAGACTCCACAACACAACACAAACTAGTGAAATAACCGATTAACTATGTCCTTTTCTTCAAGTTATTAACACCAAAAACAGAAAATTAAACCAAGCATGTGTATCATCGAATGAAAATAATCATGACTTGAGCTAGTTGTTTTATCTATATCACAACTTCAAACGACACTGGCTTTGTACTTAGTAGCTTGTCGTTGAACGCCTATGAATGCTACAGCCGTCACAGCTGTTTAAAAAGTTGGACTTTGAGGAGACGGAAGAAGATGAATCAGGGTTGGTCTTTTGTTGAATCCTTATTCTACTTCTTGGCCCTTGGGATTGAATTAGACTTTTATCTTTTGCCTTCAAAAATTTTACTCCTAAATTAAATAACTAAAACATTAAATTGAATTAAAACGTTTGTGTTTCAGTTTTGGATTATTGAACCGCGGCTTTTATATTACTAGACGGTACAATTAGTTTTTGCCGGTACAACCGATTTTTCTCCCAAACACCAAGTCTAGCCAAACGTAGGTGCACCGCGCCGGCTGGCTGTCCGATACCCTGTACAATCGATATTACCAGCCGGTACGTTACAGTATTGAAAATGTTCGGGAAAAACTAATAAAAAGGGAAAAAAATGTGCGTGTGAGAGAAAATTTAAAATACTAAAATAAAATGATAGAGAAGATATCCAATTGTTTTTTTTACTTGCCAAAACGTAAAAATAAAATATCCAATTCTTTTGTTTTTACTTGCAAAAATGTAATATATTTTGTATCAAATTCACTATAGTTTGTAGAACTTGTGAATTACATTACAACTACATAGGTTTGTGATAAATTGAAGAAACATAATCATTGCCTAATTAGGTTGCACATCATATATATGTCATCAATAACCAAAATATATAGTAATGATTTTTTTATAAGTTAATGAGAAAAAAATTAAAATTATTTTATAGATGATAATAATAAAAAATTATAGACATTATCGTATAAATATTAAAGATATGGTATTGTGATTGGGTTGGTGGTTTAACTGCCACCCAAACCAATCCATTTAACTTTTAAATGAGTCACTGCCTAATAGCCAACCCACACATACCCACACGCTTGAAAATGAGGTGGATTACAACGGATAATTAATTTGTGTTTGGTTAAACAATTTATCCCGACCAGATACTAATTAACCCCCAATTTATTTGGCAGAAACGGAAGTTAAAAATTGTTAGTGTTTGACGCTAACAAAGTATTATGCCATACATTAGTATCGTGACTGTCTCCGGCAATCATCATGAACATTATGAACATTCCATCTATCAAACCTATTTTCCACACACGTCATTTCTTTATTCCAACATTTTGTGGAAAAAAATAGCCCATTGCGGAAAAGATGAATAGAAAAACCCGTAGGACGTTAAATCATTGCCGGTGATAGATACCGGACGATGGACTACTGCTTCCTATCTCGATATCCCGCCTATAGAAAGACTGATCTTCCATTCCTCACAATTCACCTCAAACACATTCTATCTTTTCCTTCTCAAAAACCTACTCAAAAAAGTAACCAAAACCATGGCACCCTCAGTACCCATTTTTATTGCAATGATATATTTTGCGACACTAGCATTCCCTTCATCTGCACAAGACTCACCACAAGACTACCTCGGCTCCCACAACGATGCCCGCTCCATGGTTGGAGTGGACCCCGTAACATGGGATGACACGATTGCGTCCTACGCACAGTCCTAGGCCAACCAAAGGGCTGCAGGAGACTGCAGCCTGGTCAACTCTGGAGAACCTAGCCGGCGGGAGCGGCGGAGAGTTGTCCGGGGCGAGTTCGGTGGCGATGTGGGTGAGTGAGAAGGTAGATTACGACTACAACAGCAACACGTGCGCCCAAGGCAAGGTTTGCGGCCATTACACACAGGTTGTCTGGCGGAGGAGCACCAGTATTGGATGAGCCAAGGCTGGATGCAGCGACGGCCAGAGTAGTTTCGTCATTTGAAGCTACAATCCTCCTGGTAATATTACGTTGGCGAGAGACCTTACTAATTATGACAGACGGTGCAATAGCTTGTAGCTACGAGATGTCGGGTTCTATCTAATTAAATAAAGTGCTTAATTAATGCATATTGATTGCATGGGCTCTGCTTTTTATTCTTCACGTAATAATACTGTATCACAGTGTTATGATCAGTTTGTCTTCTCATAAAATATGCTGCCTACTATATAGTTTTGCATTATCTCCCCACAAGAGACTTTTTTTCATCAGCTCCTCTCACAACAGAATCTCCAATATACGTATCCGATTAGCATCCACGTCGACCAACTAGTGACGGAGCCAGGATTTTTACCAAAGGGTATCATTTCTTTATATTAAAAAAATTAACTATTGATGAAACCTAAAGTCAACCTCCATAATATTAAAAGATTTGGATAATTACAAAATTTTAATTTAAAATATATCGCTTCCGAGGTATTTTGTCTAAACTAACACACAGATCTTGTTCTATATGATGGCGGAACGAGGATAAAAAAATGCACTAAACCAGTGAATCCAATTTGAATCAAAAATCTGAACTAGATTTATGTTTCATCGGCGAGCTTTTTTCCTATATTTAAATATTTTGAATTAAATTTATGATGATTATTTACCAATAGGTTTGTTACAAGTTTAAAATTGATTGAGTTTGTATTAGGATTCAGTTTTAGAACAAATTAATTTAAGTAATTCTAGACGGATATAGTGTTTTATATTAATATAGCTAGCTGGTAATATTACTAAATCTTGTTGGCCGGAATGGCAATCGCTGGCTATTTAGGGCAGGTCTAGAGTTCAAATGTCTTTATTAGTTAACAGTTAAATAATTGAACAGATTTAACCTAAACAAACTATTAATAGAATACTTCAAATACATTAAATATCTGCAAGTTTTATTTCCTTGAACCACACGCATACCAAATCTTGATAATTAAGCGAATGTACTGACTCACTATTCGATGATTCAAACTGTAAATGAGCTATATTGAAATTTAGAATCCAATTTTACATGTCTTGTTTTAAGTCCTAACTAGTCTTTGACGGTTTGTTATACATACTTACTATGTTTGTAAACTTTAAATCGATTAGTAGATTTGAGTTGATAATTAAGCGATTGATCCGACCCAATAGTACTAATTCTAATTTCTTTAGGAGATACAGAAAGAAGTTAAAATTGTTTAGTGTGTGAGAGGTTCTTTACCGATGGTACTTCTCGTGAAGTAATGACGTCCACAAGACGCAAACAAACGTATTATGCATTACATAAGTATCGTGACGACTCCAGCATGCAACATCAACATTATTGTTGAACATTCCATCAAACCCATTTTCCACACTCGTCATTTTCACTTTTGTGGAAAAAGAAAACCCTTTGTGGAAAAATGAATCGGACAAACCCTAGTAGCTAGTTGGTACTGCTTACTATCCCCTTATAAAAAAACCCTATCAATGCAGACCGTCTTCCATTCCTCACCCACATTCATCTTTTCTTCTCAAAAAGAAAAAGCATGGCACCCTCAGTACTCCTTTTCATTGCAATTGCATTACTTGGAACACTAGCATTCCCTGCATCCGCACAAGACTCTCCACAAGACTACCTCGACTCCCACAACCAGGCCCGCTCCATGGTTGGAGTGGCCCCCGTATCATGGGATGAAAGACTGGCATCCTATGCACGTAACTATGCCGGCCAACGGCCTGCAGCAGACTGTCGCCTCATCCACTCTGGTGGTCCCTACGGGGAGAACCTAGCCTGGGGCAGTGGACAGATGTCCGGGAAGTATTCCGTGGCGATGTGGGTGAATGAAAAGGCATATTACGACTACAACTCCAACACGTGCGCCCAAGGCGAGGTTTGCGGCCATTACACACAGGTTGTGTGGCGGAGGAGCACTAGCATTGGATGTGCCAAGGCTACTTGCAGCGGCGGCCGGGGTACTTTCGTCATTTGCAGCTACTCTCCTCGTGGTAATTACATTGGCGAGAGACCTTACTAGTGATACGACGGTGTACTAGCTATAGTAGCTACGTAAAATATGACAGGCACCATGCACCTAATTAAATAAAGTACTTAATGCATATGTGCATGGGTTCTGCTTTTTATTCTTCACGTAATAATGTGTGTCAGTTTGTCTTTAATGTATATGCTTGCGGCTGCCTATATTTTAATGAGTAATGGTAATTACATGTATAATACGGGTTCAAAATAAGATATATATATTCCGGAACCAAACTAGATTCAAGTGTTGGAAATATGCACCATGGACTTTACTTTGGTGTGATATCAAAGATAAGACGGATATGTGAGTGGACGGGAAACCTCACTTTAGCTCAAGAGCAAGCTGAAACTAGCTAGCATCAGCTCTTCAGAGAGCTGGATGAAGCTAGGGACTGACACTGAAGCTCGTCCAGCTCAACCTTGAGCTGGATGATAGTGTCACTAGCTGCGGTACTCAGCTGAGCTGGAGTGAAGTTGGGGAGCTAGGTAGCAGGAGTGGTAACACTCCCACCTAGGACGAATGGGCACACACCCTTTCGTTTAATTCAAACTCCTTCTGAGTTGTTTTCCCTCCAAAACCCGTAGGGACTTCATAGGCTGTTTGCCTACAAGTCTATCCTTGGGGATAATGGCACCTCTTGGTGCAAGATACTCACACCTGTTCGTCCTTGACCTCTTGCCTATATAAAGGAGGCAATAAGTGTGCAGAAAAGACACAGAAACTAACATCTATCCTTGCCTACGAATTCTGAGAGTGATTCAAGTATCTGAAGCCTAAGAACTTGAGTGAGACGGTCTTATCCTCGCAAGGGATTTCCTGATACCCAAGGCTTGTAGGGTGAAAATACTCTTTTCGGAAAGTGGTGCCCACGATTCCGTCTTGATCCTAGATCTCTTCTTCTATCAACGCTCGGACGATTGCTACTTGGAACCTCTTAAGCTAACATCGAAGACTACTCTTCTCGAAAGATTTTTTAATAACTAATCTTATCCATCCAATACACAAACTTGATCGGGTAGCCAGAGATAACACGGTGGCAAAAGCATAAAAAGTGAGATTTAGTTATGTACACAATTATCAAAAATTTATTGGCACCATTCTAAAATCATTTTGGACATTTTTTTATAAGGGAAAATATACATGAACACCTCTAAAATATGTAAAATTTACATTGATAGTCTCTTACTAAATTTTAATCGATCGAATTTTTAGATTTTGACAAAGTTTACAAAAAGACCCTTCTGTTAGGTTTCCATCCAAATTTTTGTTAAATCTACTAACGTGCCCGACAACTTAATTTTCCGCAAATGAGGTCGGCTGACCGTATTTTCACTTAGGGGTTGTTGTTATAGGGAAAATAGAGGTGAGTTTCTTCAAAACTCGATATTTGAAGCTCAAAATGTTCACATATCATGTATTCTGTAAATATCTCTGCTTTTCGATGCTAGCAATTAATCAAAGCTGCACAAAAAATTTTGCTGCTCTCGCTACTAACGCTTTGTTGGCGTTTCATTGCCGCCGATATTGAAGCTTTGTTGGGTTCTATCGTCGTCGCTACCAAAGCTGTATTTGGTCTCCATCGTTGCCGCCATCCAAGGATCCTCTCGCTATGCTTTTACTCAAACTTAGCTACACAGTTTAGACTGAGCAATTTGAGTTTGGTTTCAGCCTATACTATTATCGCAATCAATACAAGCAATAAAAACTGAGGAATAAGGTTTGAACCGAAGGACAAAATAAGTTCTTGAAAGGGATGTTGATCAAGCTCAACTTCTTATCAATATTCGGTTCATACAGATGTTGGACTAGGATTAAATATTAGAATTCCTCTTATCACTCGTATGAATCCATGTCACGATCATGCGCATGGATTAGCACTACTAGCTTTCCCAAATGAGGTAGGAATCACCCCAGCTAGGCTAACTTGTAATGAATACAAAAATGTTCTACAAAGTGATAAGGTGCTCTTTTAACTTAAAGGATCTCACAAGTAATTGGAAAAGGTATTAACTTGATCCATTAACACCTAAGCTACTGCTAACTACACCTAACTTGGTCCATTAGGTGCAAATCAGAGCGCCCACCAATTACTTGATAAAATTCCTTTAAAACCAATTGGAACACAAAAGGTGGAATCGAGCTACGACTTGGTCCACCAATAAATTTCTTCTATCTTAGATTGTTAATCATATGAATTCCAAAGTTCGGTCAAACAGAGAAGTTCATATATTTGACCTAATTCAAGTCGTGACAAGAACTAGGTTTAAAGAACAACAATTAAGCAATCTATTATTCAATTCCAATTATCCAACAAATCGCCGACCCTATATCTTTAGGGAGAGTATCATGGCTCAATCCTTACATCCCAACCAAAAACTCCAAGACTTTAGCTACTCATGGAATAATGTTAGTGCTAGGATTTATAGTGTTTATATCACCCTGTCTACATGCTTTTTGAGTGAATACTAGCTCGTTTAAGTTTCAATTCCTTGTGATTTTGCGTCTTGCCATCGTATTGCCTAAACCCGTTCACTTGGACCGTTTCAGTCCATTTAATGTGTTTCTTTGTAGTATTTGTCATCCACATGTACTTTAAAGACATGTGATCTGGCTACGAGGCTACATGCGTGGTTGGAGATCAAATGGAATGACGATGCAAGAGTTGGTGAAGAAAAATGACTGAACGCCGTGCATGCCCTAAATTTGGAATTACCTCAAGGTAGAAAAGGGCTGCACGCCGTGCATACATGCCCACCGTGCGTACATGCCCACCATGCATACATGGACGCCGTGCATGCCCTAGATACGAATTATACATCAGCGAGTTAAGGGTGCACACCGTGCATGCATGCACGCCGTCCACCTCCCTATTCCTAAAGTTGCCATATAAAAGGAGCGATTTGAGTAAAGAGAAGAAACTTATTCATCAACGAGTTCTAGCAATTTCCCCCCGAGTTTTTCTGCAAAAACTATCATATATTCATCCATAGAAGTCCGATTGAAGAACCAAAGGAGGTTTCATTGAAGATCAATGCTTGGATTGGGGCTAGAAGACCGAAAGTGAAGATTGGAGAGACTCTGATTCGTTATCTCTTCAAAAAGATAATGGTTAGGGCTTTCTTTGTTTTCTCTTCTCCTAGTAACATGTGTGGCTAAATTCTTAGAGTTTTTGGTGGGAATGTAGGAATTGAGCCATGATACTCTCCCTAAAAGTATAGGGTCGGTGAGTTGTTGGATATTTGGATTTGAATAAAAGGTTGCTTGTTTGTTGTTCTTCAAACTTAGTTTTTGTGACGACTTAATTAGGTCAAATCTATGGATTTATTTTTTTGATCGAGCTTTGGAACTTATATGATTAACAATCTAAGATAGAAGAAAGTTATCGGTGGACCAAGCCATAGCTCGATTCTACCTTTCATGTTTCTTTACTTTGTAGAACATCTTGGCGTGCACCCCTTTTTGCTACGAGTGGTTTTCAATTTAAGAGGCTGTACGGTGTGCAGTGATGCACGGCGTGCAGCCCTTCTTCTTCACCATTTCTTTCACCGTCCTTCCGTTCGAGCTCCAACCATGCTCTATTCCGCGTTCACAACCTCATAGCAAGACCACCTGTCTCTAAAGTACATGTGGGTAAAAAATACTACACAGGAACACATCAAATGAACTGAAACGGTCCAAGTGAACGGGTCTAGACATATAATGCGAAAATGCAAAATCACACGGGATTGAAGCACAAACAAGTTAGTATTCACTTTAAAAGCATGTAGATAGGGATAGATAATCACTAAAAATCCTAGCACTATCAAATCCTCCCACACTTGAACATTGCTTATCCTCAAGCAACTTTACTATATGCACTCTAAACAAAGTGTAAACATGATGAAAAGGAAACAACATGCTAGCAGTTCAAGCCTACTACACGATGTCAAGAACACACTTTAGATCACCAAACCACATAGATACATTTACCGAGTCTTTGAATCCAAATAAAGATTAAACTTATGCATATAGTTAATACAACTCAACACCTTCCGACAAAAGAAACATTCCCCTATCACTTGATGAACGACTCTTAAAACCAAAAGAAGCAGGATAGGTAGAATTGAGCTATTGGCTTACTCCATCGATACCTTTCTTCTATCTTAGATTGATAATCATATGTAAACCTAAGTCAATCCAACAGAGGATTTCATAGATTTGATGTAATTCATGTCGTAACAAGAGCAAGGTTGAAAAACCAACAATCAAAGCAATCTTTCATTCAATTCCAAATATCCAACAATCGTCGACCCTATACTTTTAAAGAGTATCATGGCTCAAATCCTACATCCCAACCAAGAAACTCTAAAGATTGAGGTACTTATAACTCTAGAAGAAGAAAAATCAGAAAAAGATCTAACCACCATCTTGTTGAAGAGACGATGAATCGATCTTCCTTCAATCTTCGCTTTTAATCTTCTAGCTTCAATCCCAGCTTCAATCTTCAATTGGAACTCCTTGGCATCTTCAACCGGACTTCTAGGGATGGAGATATGGTGTGTTTTGCAGAGGAAACTCGGGGGGGAATTGAAGGAATTTTGTTGGAGAAGATCTACTTTTCACTTTCCTCGAAATCAGAGTTTAATAGGGAAACTGCTGAATCTGGGAGGTGCACGCAGTGCCCGTGCACTCCTTTTTCCTACAAAAACTTTTCAGTAACTGGGGGTGTATGGTGTGCACCTCTTTTTTCTACGAGAGGTTTTCCATTTAAGGGGTGCAACCCTTCTTCTTCGCCATTTCTTGCATCGTCCTTCCGTTCGAGCTCCAACCGTGCTCTATTCCGCATCCACGGCCACATAGCCAGACCATTTATCTCTAAAGTACCCGTGGATAAAAAATACTACAAAGGAACACATTAATTCAACCGAAATGTTCCAAGTTAACAGGTCTAGGCATATAATGCCAAAACGCAAAACCACTCAGTATTGAAGCACAAACAAGCTAGTATTCACTTTAAAAGTATGTAGATAGAGATAGATAATCACTAAAAATCCTAGCACTATCACGTACCAAAGAAGGTAGGTTTCATCATCATTGAGAATGAGAAGAAGGAGCTTATCTCCACTCGTACTGTAATGGGGTGGAGACTTTGCATCGATTACATGAGGCTCAATGATGCCACCGAGAAGGATCATTTTCCGCTCCCGTTCATGGATCAGATGCTCGAATGCCTCGTGAGCCATGAGTAATTGTATTTCTTGGATGGGATGTCGGGATACTTTCAGATAGCTCATGAAGATCAAGAGAAGACAACGTTCACTTGCCCTTTCGACACCTTTGCTTATAGGAGTATGCCGTTTGGGATGTGCAATGCTCCCGCCACATTTCAGATATGCATGTTGGCTATCTTTGCTGACTTGATTGAAGATATAATGGAGGTATACATGGATGACTTTTTTGTGTATGGCGATTCGTTCAATCTTTGCTTTAGGAATCTGACGGTGGTGCTGCAACGGTGTGAGGAGACCAACTTAGCTTTAAATTGAGAGAAGTGTCATTTCATGTTCCGCGAGGGCATTGTGATTGGCCATAAAGTTTTTGGTCAAGAAATCGAAGTGGACAAAGCAAAACTCAAGACGATAGCTAATCTTGTACTTCCTTTAACCGTCAAGGGTGTTCAAAGCTTTCTTGGACATGCAGGATTCTATCGACGAATTATCAAGAATTTTACCAAGATTGCTACACCTCTGAACCGCCTCCTTGAGAAGGATGTTCCATTCACCTTCACCACTGAGTGCAAGCGCTCTTTCGAGCTTCACAAGGAAAAGCTCACAAGCGCGCAAATCCTCACTACTCCAGATTGGACACTTCCATTTGAGCTTATGTGCGATGTGTTAAATTTTCCTTGGGAACAACATTGGAACAACGAAAGGGAAACCATTTTCACCCTATATACTATGCAAAAAAGTCACTCAATGATGCCCATAAGAATTATACTACCACGGAGAAGGAGTTGTTAGCCGTGGTATTTGCTATTGATAAATTCAGCTCTTAGTTGATGCTATCTCACACTGTGGTTTTCACTTATCATGCGGCAATCAGATATTTGATGAGCAAACTAGATGCAAAGACACTACTTCTACAGTGGATACTCCTATTGCAAGAGTTTTACCTTGAGATAGAGGACAAAAAGGGTTCTGAAAACATGGCAGCATATCATCTCTCACGCTTGATGGACGAGGAAATGCAACCGTCGGATGGGATTCCTATTAAAAAATGCTTCCCGGATGAGAAGCTTTTTCATGTCATCGCCCAAGAAGTAGAAGGGCCCTGGTTTGCTGACATTGCTAATTATCTCGCCAGCGGGTGCTTCCTAAAGGACATGAAGCACTACTTCTGGGATGATATGTACCTATTTCGTATAGGTGCAGATAAGGGGATTCGATGATGCGTACCCTACTGTGAGACCTCAGCTATCCTCAAGCTCTGCCACGCCGGACCAACTGGAAATTTGGCTACTCATGTTTCCAGAAGAATAGAAGACAAAGAAAAACCTAACCATTATCTTTCTGAAGACGTAATGAATCAGAATCGCTCCAATCTTTGGTTTTGGCCTTCTAGCTTCATCCCTAGCTTTGTACTTCAATGAAACCTCTTTCGGATCTTCAATCACACTTCTATGGATGAAGGTATGATGGTTTCTGTAGAGAAACTCAGGGAAAATCATAGGAATTCTTTGGTGAAGAATTATGAATCGCTTTTCTTAAATCACTCCTTTTAAATGGCAATTTTTAGAACAGGGATCTGCACGGTATGCACGATGTACATGCATGCAGGGCACGCATGGGTGCATGCCGTGCATATCTTTTTCTTCCATTAGGTAATTCGAGTTTAGGGGATGCATGTCGTGCATCCCTCTTTCCATCGTGAGTTAATTCAAAGTTGGACATACACGATGACCATGCATGCATGGCACACAATCCTTTTTCTTTACGAACTTTTGCAACATCGTCCAATTTGAGCTCCAACCATGCTATAATCTGCATTCTTAGCCTTGTAGCCAGACCACCGATCCCTAAAGTACCCATGGAGGACAAATACTACAAAGAAACATATCAAATGTACCGAATTGGTCCAAGTGAACGGGTCTAGCATAAAATGCCAAGATGCAAAACCACACTGAAGTGAAACACAAATGAGGAGTATTCACTCAAAAAACATGCAGATAGGGAGAGATAATCACTACAAATCCTAGCACTATCAACCCCCCCCCCCCCTGGTGCATGCCCTAAACTTGGAATTACCTCATGGTGGAAAAGGGTTGCATGTTGTGCATGCCCTAAATTCGAATTAACCTTCGACGAGTTAATGGTGCACACCGTACATGCATGCACGTCGTGCGCCTCCCTGTTCCGGAAGTTGCCATATAAAAGGAGTGATAATGGTTGGGTCTTACTTTATTTTCTCTTCTCCTAGTAACACGATTAGCTAAATACTTAGGGTTTTTAGTTGAGATGTAGGAATTGAGCTATGATATTCTCCCTACAGGGTCAGGGAGTTGTTGGATATTTGGATTTGATTAAAGGTTGCTTGTTTGTTGTTCTTCAAATCTAGTTCTTGTCATGACTTAATTAGGTTAAATCTATGGATTCCTTTTTTTTATCAAGCCTTTGGAATTTATATGATTAACAATCTAAATAGAAGAAAGTTATCAGTGGACCAAACCATAGCTCGATTTTACGTTTCGTGTTTCTTTTGGTTTTTAAGGTATTTCGTCGAGTAATTAACGGGCGCTCTGATTTGCATTTAATGGGCCAAGTTAGGTGTAGTTATCAGTAGCTTAAGTGTTGATGGACCAAGTTAATACATATTCCAATTGGTTATGAGATTCTTTAAATCAGAAGAACAACTTATTACTTTATAGAACATCTTGTCGTTCATTACTAGTTAGCCTAGTTGAGGTGGTTCTATTCTTGATTGGGAGAACTAGTAGTGGTAATCCATGTGCATGATTGGCCACGGTTTCCTATGGTTGATAAGAGGAATCTTAATATTCAATCCTAGTCCATCATTTGTCTGAACCGAATACTGATGGGAAGTTGAGCTTGATCAACATCCTTTCCAAGAACTTGTTTTCTCCTTCTAACCCTATTTCTTAGTTTTGGTTGCTAGTATTGATAGTGATAATAGTATAGCATGAAACCAAACTCCAATTATTCAGTCTAAACCATGTAGCTAAATTTGAGCAAAAGCAAAACGAGAGGATCTTTGGACACAAACGACACTTGCATCCTTGATATAACTTACTAGTTATCTTGGCGATCACACAAGAAGAAGAGAAAACAAAGAAAGACCTAACCATCATCTTCTTGAAGAGATAATGAATCAATTCGCTCTAATCTTCACTTTTGGTTTTCTAGTTCTAATCCAAGCTTGGATCTTCAATGGCGCCTTCTTTGATTCTTCAATTGGACTTATATGGATGACAATATGATGATTTTGCAGAGAAAGGTCAAGGGAAAATTTGCTGGAATTGTTAATGATAAATTATTTTCTCTTTCCTCAAAATGCTCCTTTTATATGGCAACTTCCATAACAGGGAGGTGCACGGAATGCATGGATGCATGTGGTGCAACCCTTTTTCCGCCGTGAAATATTTTAAATTTAGGGCATGCACGGTTTGCAGGCCTTTTTCCTCACCAACTCTTGCATCGTCATTCCATTTGAGCTCCAACCATGCTCTAATCCGCGCTCGTAGCCTCGTAGCCATATCACCTGTCTCTAAAGTACATGTATATGAAAAATACTATAAAGAAACACATCAAATGGACCAAAATGGTCCAAGTGAACAGGTCTACACAATACAATGCCAAGATGCAAAATCACGCAGAATTGAAGCACAAACGAGCTAGTATTCACTCAAAAAACATGCAGAAAGGATGAGATAAACACTAAAAATTCTAGTGGTAGGAAAAATAATTGATAATTTATCTCGACAACACTAGTGTCATATGTGTCCAAGGTTCCTCTTGTTATTCTTCTAATCAAACTTAGATACACGGTTTAGACTAAAGTAATTGAGATTGCTTTTCGATTATTCTACTAATTCAACTAATACTAATAATTAAAGCTAAGGACTAGGTTGGAACAGAAGGAGAAAATAAGTTCTTGAAAGGGATGATTCATCAAGCTCAACTTCCTATTAGTAGTCAAATCTGCCAAACGTTGGACTAGGATTGACTAATATAACTCCTCTTATCACTCGTATGAATCCGAGGCATGGTCATGTACACGGATTGTCATTACTAGCTTCCCAATCAAAGTTAGAAGCACCTCAACTAGGCTAACCAGTAATGAACACCGTGAAGTTCTACAAAGTGATAAGGTGCTCTTTTTGAATTAAAGGAAATCACAAGCAATTGAAAACATTGTTAACTTGGTCCATCAACACTTAAGCTACTGCTAACTACACCCAACTTGGTCCATTAGGTGCAAACCAGACTACCCGCCAATTACCCGATGAACAATCATTAAAACCAAAATAAACACGAAAGGTAGAATCGAGCTATTGGCTTACTCCATCGATAACTTTCTCCTATCTTAGATTGTTAATCATATGAATTCCTAAGTCTATCAAACAAAAGGTTTTCATAGATTTTACCTAATTCAAGTCATACAAAGAACAAGGTTGAAAACCAATAATCAAAGCAATCTTTCATTCAAATCCAAATATCCAACAATCAGTATCCTATACTTTTATCATGGCTCAATTCCTACATTCTGACCAAAAACTCAAAGGATTTAGATACTCATATCACAAGAAGAAGAGAAAACAAAAAAAGACCTAACCACCATCTTGTTGAAGAGATAATGAATACGACTCAGTCTAATCTTGGCTTTTGGCCTTCTAGCTTCAATCCTAGCTTCGATCTTTAATGGAACCTTCTTTGATTTTTCAATTGGACTTCTATGGATGAAATTGTGATGCGTAGCTGATTGTTCTCTTCCCTAGCAGCAACGTTGCAGCTTGGATGCCACACTACTTTCTTCTCCCTGCTGCTTCTGGTAGCCATAGTCGGAGCTGGTGTTGCAGAGGTCGCAGCGATGATGGTGATTCATTTGATTTATGACTTGATGCAGGTACGAATGCTTTTGTGGTGTTGTGTTTGGCGTTGTGTTTTGGCCTGGCAGACGAGACCAACAATCCTACGATGAGGATGACAACGTTTTACGATAAATCAGAGAAGAAAACCCTAGAGAGGGAGGAGGAGAAAACCCTAGCCATCGAGGGGGAAAGCAGATTATTCCTTTGTTTAAAATTAGATCAATGATTTTTAGGTACATTTCACATGGTGTATGTTGAATAAATATTGTGAAATTTATGAATAGTATAATATATAATAACATAAAAGCAAGTAAAAGACATTATAACATAAAAAATCATAATCATAAATAGGACTGATAGTGCTAGCATTTGTAGTGATTATCTATCCCTATCTCCATGCTTTCTGAGTGAATATGAGCTCGTTCGTGCTTCAATTTAGCGTCCTTTTGCATCTTGGCATTGTATGCCTAGATCTGTACACTTGGACCATTTCGGTCCATTTGATGTGTTTCTTTGTAGTACTTTTATCTACAGGTACTTCAGAGGCTAGTGGTCTAGCTATGATGCTAAGGATGCAGAATAAGACACGGTTGGAGCTCGAACGGAGAGACGATACAAGGAATAGTGAACAAGAAGGGTTGCCGGCATGCACACATGCACGCCGTGCAGCCCCTAAAGCTTGAATTACCCTCATAGCTAAAGGGGGTGCACGACGTGCACCTCCCAGATCCGGTAGCTACCATATAAAAGGCCGATTTTGAGGAAAGAGAAGAGAGAGTCTTCACCATCGAATTCCATTATTTTTATCCTGAGTGTTCCCTAGAAGAACACCCTACTTTCATCCCTAGAAGTTTATCTAATATCCAAAAGAGTTCCCATTGAAGATTGAAGCTAAAAGGCTAAAAGTGAAGATCGGAGCAAGATCGGTTCATCTTATTTTCATCAAGATGATGGTTAGGTCTTTTTCTTATTTTTCTTCATCTAGAGTTATGAGTAGCTAAATCTCTAAAGGTTTTGGTTGGGATGTAATGGATTGAGCTATGATATTCTTCCTAAAAGTATAGGGTCAACGATTCTTGGATTGCAATACACTACAAGAAAAATTGTGTTTAGTCACGTATCATAAATTCGTGACCACTTAGTCACCGTTTTCTAAATCCTTGACTAACTTGTCACGAATTTTAAAATACGTGACCACCTTATCACGGATTTTGAAATCCGTGGCCACCGTGTCATGATTGTGGAATCCATTACCAATTTGATCACAGATTTCCCTAAAACCGTGACTAACACTCCTCTTCGTAATGCCAATAAATGAATGTAGACAACCAATTTCTCTATCCAACATGCCAGCCCCATTCATTTTCTCATTTTTTACTCTACTTCATTGCTACTTTCAAAAAAAATTCATTCAATATCTCTTTCCATTTTCCACATACAGAGAAAGTATATCTTCTCAACTTTTTTATTTCAGATCATTAAAATCAAATCTCTCATCTCCGGTGGACTAGATGTAGATCATTTCTCTTCTGTTACTGAGCTAGCCGCAACAACACAGCCATTATCTCCCAATCATTCTTCTACTTGTCTTCTCATTTTCCTCCTCCTCCTACTTCCAGTCTTCTCATCACCATTCCTTTCTCCACTCCCATTAGATTTCTTCTAAAGATCTCTCCCCACTCACCCCAAACCAACTCCATCTACTACAAACTCTGTCACCGCACACCATCTTTGACCCCATATACTGATGACGACTTTAGAGACTTGGGAAAGAGATGAAGGATCCAGATGAGCAAGCTTCCAGAAAGGACGAAGGATAGAGCCACCGGTCTTGGAGATCTGAGAGCACTTGGAGATTTGGTTTTGTCGGCAGCGAAGAGTTTTATTTTTTTATGTGTTTGCTTTATTTGGGGTTTTCCGGCTCCATCGCCATGGAGTTCTTTGAGGTTTTGGGTCTGTTCACTACCACTTTTTTATGTATATTTTTACAGTACCATTCATATATTTCAAGAACTTATATCATAAAAAGAAGAAGGCAGTGGTTTTGAACTTGTGTTTGATTTAGATTTTGTTAATTTTCTGGTAACCAGAAAGCAAGTTGAAGTTGATTATGGCTTTCTGTTGATGAAGAACCTTAGGTGGCTACGATTTTTTTTTAAAGGATAAACATTGATCACAGGTTTTGGGGGTTGATTTCTATGATTAGTTAGACATAGTTTTGGGCACCTTGACTAGTTAATCATGGTCGATTTATCCATGACTTATTCAAATAGCATCGATGAGTATAGTCACGGATTTGGATCCGTGACCAGCTATAATTAGACATGGTTTTAAGCGTGACTATCTTGTTAAAAAACCATGACTAACCCTCCGTTTTCTTGTAGTGATAAAAGATTGCTCTGATTGTTGGTTTTCAACCTTGTTCTCATTTTGACTTGAATTAGGTCAAATTTATGAAATCCTTTGTTTGATCGACTTAGGAATTCATATGATTAACAATCTAAGATAGAAGAAATTTATCGGTGGAGTAAGCTAATAACTCGATTCTACCTTTGGTGCTTCTTTTGAGTTTAAAGGTTGTTCATCGAGTAATTAGCGGGCGCTCTGATTTGCACCTAATGGACCAAGTTGGGTGTAGTTATCAGTAGCTTAGGTGTTGATGGACCAAGTCAACACTAATTTCAATTCCTTGTGATTTCCTTTAATTCAAATAGAGCACCGTATCAATTTGTAGAACTTCTCGGTGTTCATTATTAGCTATACTAGTTAAGGTTATTCTAACTTTGATTGGGAAGTTAGTAGTGATAATCCGCGTGCATGATCGTGTCGCAGATTCATACGAGTGTAAAAGGAGTTTTATTATTCAATCAAAGTCCAACGTCTGAAATCTTATACTAATAGGAAGTTGAGCTTGACTAATCATCCATTCCAAGAACTTTTATTCTCTTTCTGTTCAAGCCTAGTTCTTTATTTTAATTACTAGTGATAATTGAATTAGTAGTATAATTAGGAAGTCATCTCAATTATTTTAGTCTAAACTGTGTTGTTAAGTTTAAGTAGAAGCATAACGAGAGGGACCCTTGGACACATACGACACTTGTGTTGCCGAGATAACTTCACAGTTATTATGGCGATCAAGTTTTTGGCGCCGTTGTCGGGGAGCTCTCTCCTGTTCCTTCGAAAAAACTTAGTGGCCCCGCTTTCGGCATTTGACTCCGTTTTAGTTTGTGTTTGCCCTTTGTTTTTGTTGTGTTGTTTGTGTTTCACTTTGGTTTGTTGTTTTTTGATGTGCAAGATTTAGGTGTGGTATATGGGACAATCCAGTCGAATTCGTGAACGACAACTATAAAATCTACGGAATAATCTACCACCACCTCAAGTTTTGTTTCCTCCTCAAGGTCAACCTGAAGCTCACCCAACCTTCAACCTTAAGGTTGTCCTACCATTGCCTTCATCACCTCACTCATCACTACCACCTACACCACCTCACTCCTCACCTTCAGCATCTTCCTCATCATCCAGATCCTCCCTAATAGTCTCTTCTTAACCAAGTGAAGAAGAACCTAACACTAGCATAATGGGAGACCAACCTCGGACACTAGGGGACTATGCTAAACCCACACTTGTGGGCACTAGCTCGAGTATAGTCCCTCCGGCAATCAACAACCGGAATTTCAAGGTTAAGACCCTGTATGTCTAGATGGTGCAATAGAGACCTTATTCTGGAAATAATCATGAGTGCCAAGCCAACATCTGAGGAACTTCAATGAGATTGTGGAGCTCATGAAGTTCAATGGGGTTAATGCAAATGTCATCCCCATGAAGCTTTTCTCCTTTTCACTCCAGGGGAAAGTAAAGGCTTGGCTATATAATCAGCCCATCAACTCATTCCGAACCTGGGATGATTGGCTAAAGTGTTCCTTGAAGAATTCTTTCCACTATAAAAGACAGATGCAATCCAGGGTCAAATAAGCAACTTCCAGCAAAGGAATGGGGAGCTCTTCCATGAAACTTGGGACCGTTTCTAGGTCTTATTGTATTTGTTCCCCCACCAAAACATGTAGGATTGGACTTTGGTGGACATCTTCATGTAAGCGCTCGACTATAAGAACACGCGAATGATCAATCAAGCTGCAAATGGAGACTTGAAGTCACTCACTCCTGAGAGGTGTCTTCAACTATTCAGAGAAATGGCTATGAAGACAAAGAGTTGGGCACGACAACAAGCGCCAAGGAGTTTTATTATTCAATCGAAGTCCAACGTCTGAAATCTTATACAAGCATCAAGTGGTAATAGATTCGCTCCAATACCTCCATTGGACAAGTCGAGGACGAAACCCTCCATCTCCTAGATTCCAAGGTTGCTGCATTAGTGCATCAAATGCACAACATGTTAATGCCCAAGATGGCCGAAAAAAGAGGTAGCACCACCTCCAAAACCTCAACCAAGGAACGTGTAGTGATGGTGTACTAATGTGAGGGTTGTGGAAATAAAGGACTTGATGTTTCAAAATGTCAAACTTTCTCAGAGAATTTTGAGCGAGTGGATTATGTTCACGGGGGTTACAACCAGCAAGGTGGGTACAACCAAGGAAGTTACCAACCTAATTTTCGACCCATCCAAGGTGGATACTACAACTATCCATGGAACAATCAAGTTTACCGGAATTACCAACAAGGTTCGGGAACTCAAGGTCAGGGATCGAGCCATCCACAACCCGCTCCTCAAAGACCTCAAGGGAAATCAAGTCCAGGTTACAATCAAGGTTTCCAAGGAAATAAAGGGTACCCTCAGGGTAATCAAGGAAGCCGACAAGGAATCAGTAGGGTTACCCACCTCAAGGACATCAACAAGGTTTCAATCAAGCCCATAGAGCACCTCCTTCTGGATTTCCACAAGCAGATGCACCTTAAGGTGGAGCATCGTCTTCATTGGCACCTCCAATGAACAACAATGCCTTGCTACTCTAACTCATTCAGAACCAAAAAACTTCCATCAATAAGTTGGAGACTCAAATGGGATACCTCACCAAGGCTCTCTCCACTCAACAACCGAGTACTTTACCTGGGAATACATAGGAGAATCCGAAGGGTGAATATGTTGAATTGAAGACCATGACTACTAGGAGTGGGAAACAAATAAATCCCATTCATACAGTAGTCAAGCCTCCTGTGGCCGTACCTCCCAAGTTGATTGCTCAAGATGAAGAAATAAAGGAGGATGAGATAGAGGACAAGGATGAGTCGAATGATATTGGAGATGAAGCCAAGGAAGTGTATGAAGAAGTGCTCCAAGCTCCCGTGGATTGTGGGGCACCAAAAATTTCAAGGGATGTCGAAGCTGCATCAAAGGCCAAGGGAGCTTCTTCTAGCTCAAAACCGGTATTTGCACCTTATAAGCCTAAGGCCCCATATCCCAACCGTTTGGATGAGGATGTTTGTGCCGGAATTTTTGCTTAGTTTGTACAAAAGACTTAGGGGAGTGCAACTCGCACTTCCTTTCACTGGAGCTTTCACTGGAGCTATTTGAAAGATGCCAATGTACACCAGATTTTTGAAGGAGATCTTCACCGACAAGAGAAAGCTGAAGGAAGCTACAAATGTCACCCTCAATAAGCACTGTTCAGCCATTGTCTCCTCATTCATCCCTACAAAGCTCAAGGATCCGGGTAGTTTCCATATCCCTTGTAGAATTGGTGAACTAGATATTGAGAAAGGCTTAGCTGACTTAGGTTCTAGCATAAATGTGATGCCATATTCTATTTATAGAGCGCTAGACCTAAATGAACTCAAACCAATAAGAATGAGAATTCAATTGGCGGATAAGTCATTTAAACTTCGTAGAGGGGTAGTAGAAGATGTCTACGTGAGGATTGAAAATGTTGTGTTCCTTGTTAACGTTATGGTGGTTGATACCGAAGGTACTGATTTATGTCTTATCTTGGGTAGAACCTTTCTCAATACATCTAAAAAAATTATAGATGTGTTTGAAGGGACTCTCCCCTTGTGTTTTGATAAGGAAGAGGCCACCTTTAAGTTAACCTAGAGCATGAAATTCTCTGATGCTAAGGATGATATTGACTATGATGATGTTGAATTTGATTATGTGAGTTCCATTGCTTCCTTTCTCAGATTAATGATTTGTTCGATCTAGCTGCCTTAGATTCTTCCTTGAGTAATCAACTGTTGCAGGAGTTACCAGACGAACAGTATCTAGATAGAGACCATATCGAGTTTGTGCAGGCTTACTTCGCTTGTGGGAGTTTCTACTTTGAATAAGACATCTTATGCAAAACCACTTGAGCTGGAACTGAAAGTACTTTTGGCTCATTTGGATTGAAGTTCCTGGCGGAAGGCTCCAATTTACCGGTAATCATCAGCTCGTCTCTCACACCAAGCTAAAAAGAGAGTTTGGTGGAGCTTCTTCAACATCACAATGAGGCAGTTGCGTGAAAGATTTCATACATCAAAGGCATCATTCCATGCTTCTGCACGCATAATATTTTGATGGAAGAAAACTTTCATCCGGTAGTCCAACCTCAGCGGAGACAGAATCCCAATTTGCAAGAAGTTTTCCGGAAGGAAGTTGTGAAGCTGATGGGTGCTAGAATTACTATCCCATTTCAAACAGTGAATAGTTTAGTCCGATGCCAGTGGTGATGAAGAAGGGAGGCTTCATTATAGTTGAGAATGAGAAGAAGGAGCTCATCTCCACTTGTACTATTATGGGTGGAGAGTTTGTTTCAGCTACAGAAGGCTACATGATGCCACCCGGAAGGATCACTTCCTCCTTCTGTTCATGGATCAGATGCTAGAACGCCTCGATGGCCATGAGTGTTTCTGTTTCTTGGATGGGATATCGGGATACTTCCAGATTCCAATAGCTCCTGTGGATCAAGAGAAGACGACGTTCACTTTCCCTTTCGACACATTTGCCTACAAGAGGATGTCGTTTGGGTTGTGCAATCCTCCCGCTATATTCCATAGATGCATGTTGTCCATCTTTTCTGACTTGGTGGAGGATATAATATAGGTCTACATGGACGATTTCTCTGTTTATAACAATTCGTTTGACATTTGTTTGATAAACTTGAAGAGAGTGTTGCAATGCTAAAGAGACCAATTTGGCCTTAAGTTGGGAGAAGTGCCATTTTATGGTCCGTGAGGGGATCGTACTGGCCATAAATTTTCTGGCAAAGGGATTGAAGTGGACAAGGCAAAACTTGAGACGATAGCTAATCTTCCACTCCCCTCAACAGTCAAAGGTGTATGGAGTTTTCTGGGCCATGTGGGATTCTACCATCGATTCATCAAAGATTTCTCCAAGATTGCTACACCTCTGAATTGCCTCCTTGAGAAGGATGCTCCATTCATAGTCGCCACTGAGTGCAAGCGTTCTTTCGAGCTTCTCAAGGCAAAGTTCATCAGCACACCAATCATCACTTGTCTAGATTGGTCTCTTCCATTTGACCTGATGTGCAATGCCAGTGACTTTGATGTTGGAGCTGTTTTAGGAAAACAAAAGGGTAACCGTTTCCACCCTATCTACTATGCGAGCAAGTCACTGAATGATGCACAGAAGAACTACACCACAATAGAGACGGTGGTGTTTGCAGTTGACAAGTTCAGATCCTATTTGGTGCTTTCTCGTACCCTGGTTTTCACTGACTATGCGGCTATCAGATATTTGATGGGCAACCCAGATGCAAAGCCGGGACTTCTGTGATGGATAATCTTGCTGCAAGAATTTGCCTTGAAATTAAAGATAATAAGGGCTCTGAAAACGTGACTACTGACCATCTCTTCCGCTTGATGGAAGAAGAAACACAAAAGCCGGATGGGATCCCCATTCAGGAATGCTTCCCGGATGAGACGCTCTTCATGGTCGTCGCCCAAGTAGTAGAAGGGCCATGGTTCGCTGACATTGCCAACTGTCTCGCTAGCGGAGGATCTCCCAAACAACATCACCCCTCAAGGCAAGCGGAAGATTCTAACTAGCATGCAAAACTATTTCGGGGATGTTCCGTACCTTTTTCACAGAGGTTTGGATCAGGTGATCTGACGATGCATGCCCTACAACGAGACCTCACCTATCCTCAAGCACTGCCACGCCGGAGGCACCCCTTGCGCATCGGTAGTTAGCATAAAGAATAAACGGCCAAAGGTAGTGATTTGTGTGTCCTTCGGTGTGTTTTTTGCGTAAATCTTGTGTTTGAGTCAAGTCTTGAGTCATTTGAACTTGTCCTAGATGATTATTGATGCAAAATGAATGCTAGAGAGCTTTGATCATTAGGTGTTTGTGTTTGATGGGTGTCATAGAAGTTGGAAATAAGATGTAGCTGGAAATCTAACGTGCACGTCATGCATGGTTATATGGTTAAATAGGCTCGTATAAAAAAGGGGTGCACGACTCTGAAAGAGTGCTCATAGCAAAAAAGCGTGCACCCCCCAAAAAAATAATTAAAAATCCCAAAACCCTACCCTCCCTACTCTCTCCTCCCTCTTCCCTTTTCTCTCCGAGCGATTTCTCCCCTTCTTCTTCCCCTTACTGCCACATGCACCCTAAACAACCATCTCCTCCTCCTCCATCTGCTCCCCTCCTTCCCGTCGCCCTCCTTCCATCTCCACCCTTCACCTCTCTCTCTTCTCCCCGCACCTCCATCCTCCCACTCCCCCCTCTTCTTCTCCTATCTCTCTTCGTCACCCAGTCCTCAACAACCACCTTCTACCACCATCACCGACTCCACCCAGCACCTGCAACGCCCACTCCGCCAACGCCTCAACGAAACCTACTCCCTTATTTGTCATCCTCCTCTCCTCCATATACCCTAAACTCCCAAACTCTGAACACCTCCAAATACCCCAAAACTCCCACAAACTCGATTATCCTCTGAATCTAGCAAATCAAAGCATCCCTTAAGTCTTCCTCAACTAAGGGACTGCCCCATTCCATCCTCTAAGCTTTAATTTCGATTTCCCCCAATTTCAATTACTACTCAAATTTTTAGGTCAAAATTTTTGATTTTTTCAGAATTTGGGTCAATTGGGTAGAACTATAGTGAACATTGTGATTGGAGTATTTTCTATGAATGCCTTGGATGCTTAGTGTGTGCTTGAACTTGTTTTTCCCTTGATTTTGATTTGTTCGATATAGATAGACTTTTCGAGTTTAGCCGATTTTTGAAAATCTAAAATTTTAAGTTGTTGTTGTCCAGGTGTTTCATATGATTATTTGCTGCCTTAATTATGCCTCTGCCCTTCTTGGGTGCATCGCCTCTTGTTGTTCTTTGAAATTTTCTATTTCGTCAACTTGTTGGGAAACCGACATTTTGTCGATTTTGGTGGATTTTGATTTGTGAGCTATTCTTGTGGGTAGTTCCTTGTGATTCAATGCCATATATGATGCTTATGATTGTTGTCTGATGTGAATCATGATTTGGCTCTCAAACGTTAACTTGTCTGAAATCTTTCAACTTGGACCCTTTTGATGATTATGATACTTCATGTGATTGCTAGAATTTGCTCACCTAGCAGATTGATATGACTTGATTTGGCAACATTGATGCTGTGCAAGTGCAATATTATGGATGCTCATTTTTTTATTGAACTTCACTTGTGCTAAGATGGTAGTTGTTCTTTCTTAAGAGTAACTAGTTGCTCTTGTATTTTGTTCATGTTGTCTAATGATTTATGCCTTGCCATGTGTTTTTGCTTTGTTCTCTATTTTGTGAGGACGCAAACATTCTAAGTGTGGGGAGAAATTGATTGATGACTTTGTCATGTTGTTGGTGTTAACCAAAATGCAATCATATTTTCGAATGGTGTTTGTTGATAGATTTACAAGATGCCTAGAGAAAAGTCTGGCACAAAGGCGGGTGGGAAGAAGACTGATACTAGAAAGACTTGGAGCTCTTGCATGCGACCAGGGAGTTCAACTATACCTTAAGGATCGCGAGTTACACTTCTACTCGAGAGGCAGGTAGTATCACGTTTCGGCTCGAAGGTTGAGGGTTCTCTTTCTCAGAAGATGAGCTAGCAGAGCATATGGATTTTTACACCCATGAGCAGGTGACCAACTTGGAGCTAATGTCGTTGGCCATCATGGAGAATAAGCCAATTCAGAACCCGAGGGAATTCTGGATGGATATCTCGTGTGGAGGTAGTGTTGGAAATATGCACCATGGACTTCACCTATCAGAGCTCAAACCATTGCTACTTGGAACCTTCTAAGCTAACAGATATCCCATTTTTTGGCTTGCACGTCGAAGGCGAGGCTGATGAAGTTTCCGTTGCTGAAGCTTCTCTACTTGTTGTCTTGGCTCGCCATCACCGATAGGAAGCAGGCCAGTAACAAGGGAGTAGTGAATGCCACAGACTTGTGGCTCTTTTACTGCCTCGAGAAAGAAGTGAAGGTCCATCTCGGTGATTTGCTAGTCGGGTTGTTCAGACGTGTCCTCGAGTCGAGAGGTCTGGGACTTTTGTATGGAGGAAGCTACATCACATGACTGGTGCGACACCTTAGCCTGTTAGACGCCTTCGAGGAGGACCCGTTGTTTCATCATGGGTATCTCATCACTATTCGGGGACTTGCTGAGAATGGAGTTCCCAATTTTCTATCTAGTATGTGTCTAGCAGGACCAGAGGTACGAGAGCCGGAGGGGGTAGACTTCCCTCCAAATACAGTTGAGACACTCGCAACCCATAGAGGGAATTTGTAGATGAGTGTGGGTGATGTTCTTGATAGTCAGAGGGGGCTCAAGCATGATTTTCTGCAGTTAGACGGAGACAGCAGAGCTGCTTGGGAGCATATAGAGCAAAGGGTAGAGAGAGTTGAGAGCGAGGTGTGAGGACTTCGCTAGGATTTTCAGCAATATGCCACTAAGAGTATAGACGATTGGGGAAGTTAGGATAGGCGAGCTGAGTAGTTTGAGCAGAATCAGGCTCAGCAAGGCCAGTGGATACAGCATCAGGGGCAGAAGAAAACCTACATCCATGAGCAGCAACATTGGCAGAGTGGAACATATTCTACTATCAGGACAGCTACTTCACTGGGGCGTCCTGTCCCCCTCTGTGGCCAGCATATCCACAAGCTCCTCAGTGGCCGGAGTACGACCCGTACCCACAGTTCCCTGGGTACCCATACCCTCCACCAGATCAGTGGTCATTCGGGACGTATCAGTGATTCAAACTCGTGTGCTTGTTTTTCATTTGAAACTTTGTTATTTTTCTTTTTCTTAATCTTTCTTTTTGGTCTGTATAATGGATGATAACACTTGTTACATCTATCACTAGTAAGTTGTTTGTGTTTTGGTTGACAGGTCCTAGAAATGGTTGTTCTATCAAATCTCACCATCAAACTCCATTTCATCAACTCAATTCGGTATCACCTTAACTCTGCTCGTATGGGGGTAATGTATTTTCTGGGATGAATTAGGTTTCTAATCATTTCACTTGATTGCTTTAATTGAACCCTTATCGCTCAACATTTGAAATTCCCTCTTAAATTTGAAAAATTCAGATGACGTGGATGCATCTGTAGTGTATTATTGGTACTTGAGGGTGAATAGGATGTATGATAGTTTATTTTGGGACCGCCTCTCGTTTTTCTCGAAGCTAGTTTAAAATAGATTTATGCACTTGGTTACTCCGTCTTGATGCCTACCAACTTTATGAGTAATTAATTCCCCTATCGAATCGCTCTAGTTTTTTAAAGTCATATGAGACTAGATGGTACGAATAAGGTTCAAAAGAGGCTAATGTGCCCAAATTTGTGTGGGGTTCGGTTGCGATTCAACACACATGGAGACTTTGAGTCTGCCGCCTGTAATCTAGTCCCTTCAGGCTTCTATTCTCACCTCTTCCTAGTTGTGGGTCGGGGTTTTCTGGGTAAACTAGATCTATGTGGATGAGAGCCTTAACTCGATTAGGGTTGCAACTACCCCCACTTGGAAAGATACCCCCAAAAGCTATACAATTATTTGAAAGATGGGTTTGCAAGTATTGGGTAATTCATTTATCCCATAGTGTTTAGCATAACATGTATAGAAACATTGTAAAACAAGAGGGGAATGCTCTGAATTGGATACATTTTTGAAGTAAGCAGTCCCTCCCTTATGATGGGAAATATACCCGGCCAAGACAATCTGTTTTGAGCATAAGTGATAGGTGGAAATATACCCGGCAACAACCCAGCCATTATCCCCCAATCATTCTTCTACTTGTCTTCTCATTTTCCTCCTCCTACGACTTCCAGTCTTCTCATCATCATTCCTTTCTCCACGCCCATTAGATTTCTTCTAAAGATCTCTCCAACTTCACCCAGCTCGACTCTTCTCTACTCTTCACCCAAACCCAGCTCCATCTACTATAAACTTTGTCGCCGCACATCATCTTTGAACCCATTTACCAATGTCGACTTTAGAGATCTAGGAGAGAGATGAAGGATCCAGATGAGCAAGCTTTCAGAAAGGACAAACGATAAAGCCACCGGTCTTGGAGATCTGAGAGCACTTGGAAATTTGGTTTTATGGGCAGCGGGTTGTTGCCGGGTATATTTCCACCTATCACTTATGCTCAAAACAGATGGTCTTGGCCGGGTATATTTCCCATCATAAGGGTGGGTCTGTTTACTACCTCTTTTTTATGTATATTTTTATAGTATTATTCATATATTTCAAGAACTTATATCAGAAACAGAAGAAGGTAGTAGTTTTGAACTTGTGTTTGATTCAGATTTTGTTAATTTTCTGGTAACCAAGCAGCAAGTTGAAGTTTATTACGACTTCCTGTTGATGAAGAACCCTAAGCAGCTGTGATTTTTTTTTAAAAGGATAAACATTGATCACGGGTTTGAGGGTTGATTTCTGTGATCAGTTAGTCATGATTTTGGGCATTATGACTGGTTAGTCAAGGTTGATTCCCATGACCAATTTGTCATGGTTTTGATTTATCCATGACCTATTCAAATAGCATCGGTGAGTATAGTCACGAATTTGGATCCTTGAATAGCTGTAATTAGTAATGGTTTTAAGCATGACTATCTGATTAACAAACCGTGACTAACCCTCCGTTTTCTTATACTGATAAAAGATTGCTTTGAATTTTGGTTTTCAATCTTGTTCTCGTTTCGACTTAAATTAGATCAAATCTATGAAATCCTTTTTTTGATCGACTTAGGAATTTATATGATTAAAAATCTATGATAGAAGAAGGTTATCGGTGGAGTAAGCCAATAGCTCGATTCTACCTTTCGTGCTACTTTTGGTTTTAAAGTTTGTTCATCGAGTAATTAGTGGGTCCTCTAATTTGCACCTATTGGACCAAGTTAGGTGTAGTTACTAGTAGCTTAGGTGTTGATGGACCAACTAACACTAATTTCCAATTGCTTGTGATTTTCTTTAATTTAAGTAGAGCACCTTAAAACTTTGTAGAACTTCTCGGTGTTCATTATTAGCAAGCCTAGTTGAAGTTATTCTAACTTTGATTGGGAAGTTAGTAGTGGTAATCCGCATGCATGATCGTGCTGCGGATTCATACGAGTGATTAGAGGAGTTGTATTATTCAATTCTATTGCAACGTCTAAAACCTTATACTAATAGAAAGTTGAGCATGATGAATCATCCCTTCGAAGAACTTGTCTTCTTTTTTTGTTCAAACCTAGTTCTTTATTTTAATTATTAGTGATAATTGAATTAGTAGTATAATTAGAAATAAATCTCAATTATTTTAGTCTAAAATGTGCTGTTAAGTTTGAGTAGAAGCATAATGAGAGGATCCTTGGACACATACGACATTTGTGTTGTCGAGATAACTTCACAGTTATTTTGACTATCAAGGACTAAATTTTCAAAATCCTTTGGATGAGGGTGAAAATAGTAATTGTAATATGCACTATAAATATTTTTAGGTCAGCGGGTCGACCCTAAACTCGACCTTAATCCACCCTAAAAAATTTCGGGTTGTCGGGTTCGGGTCATTTCGATTTCGGATGCTAAAATTGCAAACTCAACCCTAAACTTCCAGACGGATTCGGGTTGGGTCCGATATTGCCAGGTCTACTTGTTAAGTTGGCTTTGGGAAGGAAGAATAAATTGAATGCTATTTTCCTTTTTTATTTGATAAAGTGAGGGCAAAGTACCATTTTGCTGTGTAACAACCTGATACCGAACGTCAACGTGGATGGTGGAGTGATTAACTAGGAATTTTCAACAATAGATATTAAGTAATTCATAAAAAAATAATACATATTAAATAATTTATAAATAAATAATAAATATTTTAAGAAAATCAATCTTTCTACATAATAATTGCCTCTTTAAATTTTAATCCGTATTATTCTCCCTTAGTCCCCACATTAATTTTAATATTATTAGAGTTTAAAAAAAACTACGCAGCCGATAATATAAGCATATCTAACTATTAGTATATATACAAAATAAAAAAGCACTCCTTTAGATTATTGCCCACCCATATATTCATTTGAATTATGATGTGTTCTAACTTTGCATGGAATATCATGTTACATATTATTTTTGTACTTACTAATTATATTAATTTTTATATACAAGACTATAGGGTCTAAATATTACAATTGAAATTTTATTTTTTTATCTTAGTTATATCGTAGTTTTTGGAGAATTACAAAAGCTAGATTGACGTAAGAATAACTAGGTCATCGGGATCAGCCACTAACTACACCAAATCTGTTTCTTAATTACATTAACTTTTCATATATAAGTGATCGCCAAAATAACTTCACAGTTATCTCGACAACACAAGTGTCGTATGTGCCCAATGATCCTCTCGTTATGCTTCTACTCAAACTTATCAACACAGTCTAGACTGAACAAATTGAGAATGGTTTCTGATTATACAACAAATTCAATTAATACTAGCAATTAAAACTGAATTCTATGTTTGAACAGATAGAGAAAACAAGTTCTTGGATGTGATGATTCATCAAGCTCAACTTCCTATCAGTAGTCGAATCAGACAAACATTAGAGTAGGATTGAATAATAAAACTCCTCCTATAACTCGTATGAATCCGCGGCACGATCATGCATGCGGGTTACCACTACTAACTTCCCTATCAAGGTTAGAATCACCTCAACTACGCTAACCAGTAATGAACACCGAGAAGTTCTACAAAGTGATAAGGTGCTCTCTTTGAATTAAAGAAGATCACAAGCAATTGGAAATTGTGTTAACTTGATCCACCAACACCTAAACTACTGATAACTACACCCAACTTGGTCCATTAGGTGCAAACCAGAGCGCCCGCTAATTACTCGATGAACAACCTTTAAAACCAAAAGAAACACCAAAGGTAGAATCGAGCTATTGGCTTACTCCATTGATAACTTTCTTCTATATTAAATTGTTAATCATATGAATTCCTAAGTCGATCAAACAAAGGGTTTCATAGATTTGACCTAATTCAAGTCGTAACAAGAATGAGGTTGAAAACCACAATCAAAGCAATCTTTCATTCAAATCCAAATATTCAACAATCGTCGACCCTATACTTTAGGGAGACTCAATTCTTACATCCCAACCAAGAAATTCTAAAGATTTAGCTACTCATAACTCTAGAAGAAGAGAAAACAAAGAAAGACCTAACCATCTTCTTGTTGAAGAGATAATAAATTAGACTTGCTCCAATCTTTGCGTTTAGCCTTCTAGCTTCAATCTTCAATGACAACTCCTTCGGATCTTCAATCGGACTTCTAGAGATGGAAATATGGAGGTTTTTGCAGAGGAAAATTGAAGAAAAATGATGAGAATTTGTGGATGATGACTTCCTGCCTCTTTCCTTAAAATCGGTCCTTTTATATGGTAACTGCTGGAACATGGAGGTGCATGCCGTGCATGTGCTCACATCGTGCACCCCCTTTTCCTACGAGGCCAATTAAGGTTATAAGGTCTGTACGACGTGCAACCCTTCTTCTTAACCAATTCTTGCATCGTCCTTCCATTCGAACTCCAACCGTGCTCTGTTCCCCATCCATAGTCTCCTAGCCAGACCACCTGTCTCTAAAGTATCTGTAAATAAAAAATACCATAAAGAAACACATCAAATGGACCAAAATGGTCCAAGGAAATGGGTCTATGCATATAATGCCAAAACGCAAAATCAAACTGGATTGAAGCACAAACAAGCTAGTAATCACTCAAAAAGCATGCAAATAGGGTAAGATAATCGCTAACAGTCCTAGAACTATAAAACCAAAAATCCCATCCTCTCTATTGGTTAACAACCAACCACTGCTCTCTATAGTTCTTCACTACTCCAACTCTCTTTCTGTCTGGAGGGGATTCTTTTTCCAAAACCAATCATGCCTCAACTAGATAAATTCACTTGTTTTATACAATTCTTCAGGTTATGCCTTTTCTTCTTTACTCTCTATATTTATTGGTCTTATTTTAATCCTTATTATCTACAAGACAAAAGTTATTGGTTATATATGATCAATGGGGGCTTTAAATGTATAGTTCTTTATTTATTTTGGCACTCGGGCAAGCTATCTTCTCATAACTAACCTTGCCATACTTTTCTCTAAAGATTACATTTTTCGGCATTCTCCCTTCCGAACTTAGTCTTCTTGATTTTTTTCTAAATCAACCGCATCAAGAAAAGGAATTGTTTCAGGTATTCCGGAGATGTATTCAGAACCCAAAATCATCCCTCGACTATGAACTTTTCGTGCAAGATGTCTACAACATGGAAATGTGCTCCTTAATGGAGGATAATAAAATTTCCATGTACAAAGTCCTTTTTTATGGTCGCACAGATCCATGCTTTTTTTATCCATCAGAACTTTCATTAATTCTTCATGTCCATCTGAAGCATATTTATTTTAACCACTCGATTCTTTTCAAGATATTACCCAGTCTTTGCGCGCAAGGAAATTCTTCCCCTTTTTACGAAGAAGTAAAAAGCCACTGTGCTAGCGATGTTGAGGGCTTTTTAGCCCAAAAGCTCCAAAAGAAATATGAAATAAAAAGGTCTAAAGACCTAATTGATACTTTAATAAAGCTAGAAAGACATTCACTTTTTGTAGAAAGGAATACTTTTCTTCAAGATAAACTGAAGCTTAACGACAGAGAGGCATAGCCCCATAAAATTCTTCATATTTTTGTTTGGTTGAAGATGATGTTACGCTGCGTTCAAAACCAGCCTCGAAGTGAATGAATTAAAAAGAGCAAAGAAGTAAGGAAATGAGACGACTCTTTCTTTCACTATATCATAAACAGATCTTCCCCTCCACACCAATCATGAGTTTTTCTTCATTCTTCTCGTATAACGTTGTAACGCCTTTAATGGTAGGTTTTGAAAAAGGCTTCTCATGTCATTCCCATTTAGGTTTGATTCGGATCCCTCCATTGTATCCTTTTTTCCCGCACCTTTTCCTCGAAATAAAAAAGAAGCCGGTACACTTGAATTGTATTATTTAAGTGTTTATTGCTTGCCAAAGATCCTACTTCTATGATTGGTAGGTCATCGGGTTATTCAAATAAGTTGTGTTTTCTGCGGTTTGCCATGTTACAACTTTTGTACCAATTTGGTCGATCCATAATGGATTGGTTAAATATTTCATTAGGGAGCCTGGTCTTGACTCTTTTGTGTGGTCTTCATTCTCGTTCGGCTATTGAAGTCACATCCAGCAGTGGCTGGAAAAGCTCGTAAAATTCAACAACTTCACCTACTTTATTGTCCCCAACCGTTTCTCGTACCTCTATTGAAACAAAATGGTTTGATGTTCTTTCATCGATTGGTTATTTCTCTCCGTTCGTATCTCTTTTTTCCAATTTTGGTCTCGATTAATTTACAAAATTGAATGGCCAATTCTCCTCCTCTCCCTGTCTCTTGGTCGTTTTTTTCAAGAATTCTTATCTCTATTGAGTTTTTTTATGAGATCGTGTACAACAACCTTAACCGCACATGGGGCCTAGGGATTGATATGATGATTCGTTTAGATAGGGAAGCTAGCCTACTAGGACACTTGTAGGGATTAGGGTGTGAGACCGCGATCCACAAATTGACGCATGGGACTCACCCTTTACTTATGAATAAAGAGGGGAAAGATAGCATGTCACAAGAGCGAGGCAAAGTCTGAAACCCTACTGTGATAGGGACGCTTTGTGAGCTGGGCTTAATGAGATGAGGCCTTTTGGAAAAGTCAAGTCAATTCCTTTAGGAGGGATGGGGATATGAAAAAGAGAGGAAGAGTTTGTTTTTCGTTTGATGCTATGGTATAGGCATGCCTCCCATTAGGAGAATTTGGATCAAAAACTTATTAAATGCCAGCGCTATTGTTGTAGTAAAAGGCGAGGTCAACAATTAGTGGCTGACCCCGTAGATAATTCCACAACATCCCCATTAGGAATGAAAAGTCATCGGCGCCTACTAGTGAGTGCAATGGGGAAAGTTTTTTCTATTCATAGTAGGTACGCCGACCCTAGCTGACCCTCCCTTAATTCGAATACGTAAGATAATCTCCTTCAACCCGATTTTCTGCCTATGGACGAGTTATAAACTATATCTATCAGGTGAAACTCTCAAAAAGAACTTTTATAAGAAAAAGGCGGATTTTGACCTTTGAGTGCACTTTAGCCTAATCATCCTTAACCCTTTTTCTCGGGTCTTACACATTGGGTAACAAAAAAGTAACAAGTCATGGCAATCTGTCTTTATCAAGGTTAGAATATGCTATTCCTTTCTTGTTCATCTGACATCGAATATTGCCCAACTAAAGCAACGTGTCTTGCAATCCTAACCAACATCACTTTGGTAGCTCAGCCAGCATCAAAGGACATATAAGGGTCTTATAAGGAAGGTTTTATTTTGGGGACGCCCCATACCTTCTTAGGTACCATCATAATAGGGATAGAGAGAGCTACAATTCGGAAAAAGACTGACTTTCAAGGGGGGAATGAAAGAGTAAAAGAGGCACTAACTAGAATAGATTGCAAGTCAAGAAGGAAACACACTATTCGCTTGCCTGACACGACAAAGAACAACTACTACGAAGAAAGCTACAAGAGAGAATATATAAGAGGGAGAATGAATAGAACGTCATGCACTTGACCTAGCTCTAGATTGCCTAAGAGGAGAAGTCTTGATTGAGACATGCTTTCATTAGTGGGAAAGAAAACTCTTTGTGGTACTGCATGTAGAGCCTTTTTCCTTCACTAATGGATGTTCATCGTACCCGACCAAGTTTACTATACTATACGCAACTAGGAGTGACTTTGTCGCTGCTATTGATATCATTTGCATCTGTTGGAGGTCGGAAAGAATGGCCTTTAAAGGAAATTCTTAGCCCGGCCTCCCTTTGGAATGAAAACCAAGCTTTATAAGCACGATCTCTAAGATCGGCTTTCCTAACTTATCATATATGACATGACCAGCTTCATACTCTTCTTTCCTATTTGGCTTTTTTCTTCTCTATGGAGAAGATAAGGTTGCATAGGCAGTCTAACTAGTATTTGTGTATGGTGGGCTCTGGCTCAAGGCGAGAGTAAAATAGGTGAAGGCTGACATCAAGGCAAGGCACTTTCTCCCATTGAATCTAAAAAATCGGGGATTTTATATTTAATAATAAATAGGAATAGTATTACCCATCTAGCAAGATAGAGCTCCACACAAAGTTTATAGTTCAGTGCAAGCCTAGCTCTCATTTATTATATGCTGGAAAATAGTATGTAAGGCATTCTTCCTTGTGATTCATCTCGCGCGTCCTATGTGCACACGTACTTGTCTCATTTCGAGTGCTAAGACCAAACCAAAAAATCCGAAGAATTCTACCATTGAGTAGTAGCTCTTGTTTATTCAACGGATCGACCTGAGAGACCATTCTGCAACCTGAAAAATCTTTTATTTCTTTCTACCTATTCTATGTGTTTGTCTCAATAATATTTTAGAAGAGCTTACATGCCCATCTTATACAAACCTGTTGGAATCTCATCTGTGACAATTTTGCCTACGTCTTCATTATCATCTACCTAAGCAAACCAACCTTCTCTTGCCTGGCTAGCCCGAAAGTGTTGTTTCGCTGCATTGGCTAAATGCTTTACTTTGTCACCATCGTAATCAGTTATTATATCGGTTTAAAGAAAGCTTGCCGGTAAGGGGCGGGGCGTGAGGTAGGCTAAATGATTTTGTCTAGCTTTATTAGCCCATTAGGGATCCATGTCCACCACAGGACCTCTGGGAACATGTTTCGCTTATTCGGCTAAACAGAACGAAACTACTAGCTTCATTGGCAGAATCACCAACCTTAGTAACAGACTCGGGCTCATAAAAAACTAGTGAAATCATGGACCCGTAGCAGCTCCCACACCGATTTCATATTCAATTGAAGAAAAAACAACTCACAGCCCAGAACAATGCTAAACCAAACTCTTTTGCCTTCGCCCTGATGCATTTCCTTCAACAAGCAGCCTTTAGTGTATGCTAACATGGTTCTTGTAGTTGCACACCTCTAAATGGAATGAGGCCACCTAACAACAGATTAACATTGAAACCAAACTTTTTAGGTACGGCTCGCCGTTCTTCTCGGAAATGGGGTCCTTGCTCCGCCATACTTTCAGTAAGTGGGTGTTTTTAGGGTTTCCTAATAGTTGGAGCGAAGCCACTCAAACTAACGTGACCCTATGATCCCTATTGGTTGAGCATATTTAAACCCGTGAAGCCACAAGATCTTATCCTCCTCCTTCGGGCAAAAGCACACTCTGAGACTCTTTTTTGTAAAGAGATTAAAGGTCTGCCTCCCCTCGTCTTGATTCTTTTCGTCCACCCTTGGATGGGGAGGCTTTTTTAAATGGAATTAAAGCATAGTCAAGTATGGGTAGAGAGGGTAGCTCCTTTTCGTGTAAAACTTTGAAGTTGTAGCTTTGCCACTCTCTAGGCATGTTCAATAACATAGCAGCTCGATTGAAATCTCTATCTCCGATCACTTTTTTTAACCAAGCACCCTGCACACTAGATTGTAGGCAGTAGTGGCCAACCAGTAGGTCTTTTGGGCATTCAAATTTAGATGTTAGAGACTCAAGAGGTTATTTACCTGAGGCTCAAGAGGTTCTCTTATGGTAGGGCAGTAGCAAGAAGCCTCCATAGGAGGGCTCGTATGACTACTCAATCAATTAGCATAAACTAAAGGAAGAGGTGGGATTTCAAGGGTTAGCCGAGGAATTCTATGAAGTTTCCCAATCTAAAATCCTAGCCCCGCCGCGGGTAACCATTCTCTACTCACTTCTTTGGGGCACTTGGTATAAAAACCCCAATCACGGAAACATTACTTGTCCTTAAACAACTTTACTATTTGCACTCTAAAAAAACTCAAAACATGGTGAAAGAGGAATAACATGCTTAGCAGTTCAAGCCTACTTCACGATGCCAAGAATACACTTTAGATCACCAAACCACACAGTTACATTTACCGAGTCTTCTAATCAAAATAAAGAACAAAGTCATGCATATAGGTAGTAGCACTCAACACCTACCGATAAGAGACATCCCCCTATCACTTATGCTAAAAAAAGATGGTCCTGGCAGGGTATTTTTTCCGTCCTGAGGGAGGGAGTGCTTACTTCAACAATATATCCAATTCAGAGCACTCCCCTCTTATTTTAAAATTTTTATATACATGATATGTTAAACACTTTGGGATAATTGAATTACTCACTACTTGCAAACCCATTTTCAAAAATTTGTATAGCCTTTGGGGGTATCTTTCCAAATGGGCATAGTTGTGACCCTGATCGGGCTAAGGCTCTCATCCACATAGATATAGTTTACCCAGAAATCCCTGACCTACAACTAGAAAGAAGTGAGAAGAGAAGCCTGAAAGGACAAGCTTACAAGCGACGAACTCAAGGTCACCATATGTGTTGAATTGCAACTGAACCCCCACAACAATTTGGGCACAGTGGCCTCTTTGCATCTTATTCGGACCATCTAATCACATATGACTTTAAACAACTAAAGCAAACTCGATAGGAGAATTAATTTTTCACAAAGTCTATAGGCATCAAGACTGAGTAACCAAGTGCCTAAATCTCTTCTAAACTCATTTCGAGTAAAATAGGAGGCGGTCCCAAAATGATCTATCATCCATCCTATTCACCCTCTAGTAGCAATACTACGCTAAACATACATCCACGTCATCCAAAGTTTTCAAGGTTAAGAAGGAATTTCAAATATTGAGCGACAAAGGTGTAATTAAAGCATAAGTGCAATAATTAGAATCCTATTTCATCCAACAAAAAAACACATTTCCCCCCAAAGAGGTCACATTAGAGAAGAGATAAGTTGATACCGAAGAGAGTTGATGAAATGGAGTTTGATGGTGAGATTTGATAGAATAACCATTTTTTAGACCTGCCAACCATAACACAAACGCACATACTAGTGATGGATGTAACAGGTGTTATCATCCGTTATACAGACCAAAAAGAAAATTCACAAAGTCTCAAACGAATAAAATAAAACAGACGAGTTGGAATCACTAATACGTCTTGAAATCACACATCTGGCGGAGGATATGGGTACCTTGCAAACTGAGGGTATGGTTCGTACTCTAGCCACAGCGGTGCTGGCAGATATGCTGGCCACGGAGGAGGATAGGACACTCCAGTAAAGTAGTTATCCTGGTAGTAGGACATGTGGCCACTCTGCCAGTGCTGACCCAGTTGTTGTATCCACTGACCGTGTTGAGCCTGAGTCTGCTGAAACTGCTTAGCTCGCCGATCCAGACCACCCCAAGCGTCTCTACTCTCGGTGGCATACTGCTGAATTTCCTCGTGAAGTCCTCACACCTCACCCTCTGCTCTCTCTGCCCTCTGCTCTATGCGCTGCCAAGCATCTCTGTTCGTGCTCATCTGTTGAAGATCATGCATGAACCTTCTCTGAGTATCCTAAATGTCACCCAAATTCATCTACAATGCCCCCTACCTGCTGCAAGCATCTCAACTGAATCTGGAGGGAAGCCTTTCTCATCCTGCTCTGGTACCTCTGCTCCTGCATCAACAAAATCAGCTAGTAGATTGGGGACTCCATGACCCTGGAGTCCCCGAATAGTAATGGGATACCCGTGCTAAACAAACGGGTCCTCGTCGAAAGCATTTAACACTCCAAGTCGCCACACCAGTCGTGCGATGTAGCTCCCACCGTACAAAACTCCCAGACCTTTCGCTTTGAGGACACGTTTGAACAACCCGGCCAGCAAATCGCTAAGGTGTACCTTCACTTTATTCTCAAGGCAGTAAAAGAGCCATAAGTTTGTGGTACTCACTACTCTCCTGTTGCTAGACTGTTTCCTCATAGTGATGGCACGTCGAAACAAGTGAAGAAGCCTCAACGGTTTCTTCATCAGCTTCGCTTTTGTCATGTAAGCAGAAAAGGTGTCACCTAGCACTAAGATTTTCCTCTGAAACTCCTTTGGGTTCGAAGTTGGGTTCCTCTCTATGGTGGCCAACTGCAGCATCTCCAAGTCGGCCACCTTACTACGGGTGTAGAAACCCATCTACTCTCCCAACTCATCTGCCGAGAAGGAGAAACCCCAACCCCTGAACCAAAATGTGATACTCCATGCCTCTCTATTAGAAGTGTAACTCACAATCTTCAGGGTAGAGTAGAACTCGCTGGTCGCATGCGGGCGCTCCATGTCATAGGCATGTACCAAGCCCCGGATACCTGCCTGGTCACAGTATTGTGTCAACAAGCCATCCCATCTCGTTTTCACAAACTCCTGCATCTCGATGTACCCCTGTGGTGCCACTGTCCAAGCCCAATACACTCTATCGGAGGGAAAACTCGCCCCCCTCTGGAAAGTTGAAGATCCTCTTAACCAAGTCTGTGGGTGGAAATGATGAAGCTATAGCTGAAGCTGGCTGTTGTGGTGGATCCCGTACAGTAGCAGAAGGTGAGGCTGCACCTCACTGTGGACTGCGAGAGGTGGAGATGGTGGTGGAGAAGCCTCTCGAGAAGGAGACTCTGGAGTAGAGCTTTTTTGCTGCCTCTTTCTGGTGCCAGTCTTCTTGTTTAGGTCCTATGTGCTAGTCTTGCCTCTATGCATCCTACAAATCTATCAACAAAGAATATTAAAAAATAGGATTGCATTTTGGTTAGTACCAATAATATCATAGAGCAATCAGTTTCCCCCCCACAATTAGAATGGTCGCGTATTCACGAAATAGAATGAAGCAACTAATCATGTTGAAGCGCAGCTCAAGGAATAACTTCAACCAATGGACAAGAATAACTAATTATTCTCAGGAGATAACAACTATCATCCTAACATTAATGAAATTCGATCAAAGCATAATAGGCATCCAAAGTATGCAAACTTCCACATCAACCAACAACATTGCCAAATCAATTCAAATGAAGTTCTAAGGGAACAGTCCATATCTCAAGCAAGTTGCATCAATCATCCAAGCTTGCAAGGTCACAAAATTTGACTTAGTCGAAAATTTAGAGCAAACCATGATTCACATCAAACAGCAATCATAAGCATCATATATGGCATTGAATTACAAGGGGCAAAAAAATTACCAACAAGTACAGCTGACAAATTAAAATTCACAAAATTTGACAAATGGTCGGTATTCAACAATTTGGCAAAATAGCAAATTTCAATGAACAACAAGAGGCTAATCATACAAGTAGGGTAGAGGCATAACCAAGACATCAAACAATCATATGAAATACCTAGACATCAGCAACAACTCAAAATTTCATATTTTCAAAAATCAGCAATACTCGAAAATTTGACTGATTTCGAACAAATGAAAATCAAGCGAACAACAAGTTCAAGCACACAAGAATCATCCTATGCATTCATAGACAATCCAATCACAATGTTCACAAGAATTCTACTCAATCAGTCCAAATTCTGAATTTTGAAATTTTGATCTAAAAATCAGAGGACTAACCAAAATTTGGGGGAATTCGAATCTAAAGGTTGGAGGACAAAATTGGGCAGTCCTGTGTTGAGGAAGACTGTTGGGAAGCTTAAAATCATCAGAATCGGAGATCAATTGATTATTTGGGTATTTGGGTATATTTGAGGTTTAGGAGTTGGGGGTGTTTGGTGGATAGAACAAGAGGAAGAAAATGGGAAAGGTGAAGAGGAGGTTAGCGGCGCCGGGCAAAACAAATGGCGACGGTCGGGGAGGTGATGGTGGCGGATTTTGGGTGGAGGCTAGGTTGGTAGTGGATGGATGTAGGGGAAAAAGGGGAAGAGAGGAGGAAAAGAAGGAGAGTGGCAACGAGAGATGGCGAAAGGTAACAGAGGGCGACGATGGGTGGTGGCGGATGGAGGTGAGGGATAGTTGAGGCTTTTGGTGGTGGAGGAGGGACATGAAAGGAGGTCGGCGGCGGTTTGGAAGAGGAAGGATAGGAAAACATGATGAGGAAGGAAGAAGAAAGAAGATAAGGTTTACGCTATTTTGGATGATTTTTTAGTTTCTTGCACAAGGTGCATAGATTACAAGTGTGCACGCAGTTCGTCCCTATTTTAACAAACGTTTTGTTTCAAAATAGCAGTGCACGGCGTGTTGCCTTTTTTGAGGAAGTTTTTTTCAAATTGGCACTGCACGGCGTGCTCCCTATAATTCATTTTGCATCAATAATCATCAAGGACACGATCAAATGACTCGAGACTTGACTCAAACACAAGACTAACACAAAATACACACCAAAAGACACAAATCACAATCTTTGGTCCTTTATTCTTTATACTAACTATGGATACGCAAGAGGTGCCTCCCAAGAGCGCTTCTTTATCGTCTTTTGCTAGACGTCCTCCCACGAACAATTTAAAGTGGAGAACAATCAACCTCACTGACTACACCTTCGGTGTCGCCAGCTCGGAAGAGTTTCAAACGGTGACTGTTCACTTTGAAAGGTTGAGAGGAGGGTGATGTTGTTACCTTAATGGTCCCATAAGGGAAAACCTTGGTGACATTGAATGGACCACTCCATCGAGTATGGAGCTTCTCGGGAAATAGCTTGAGCCACAAGTTGAAGAGGAGGACAAGGTCGCCTTCCTTGAATTTTTTGATGGACTTCAAGCGGGAGTCATTATACTTCTTGGTCCATTCCTTGTAGATCCTGGAGCTCTCATAGGCATGGTGTCAGAGCTCATCTAGCTCATGAATCTGAAATTTTCTCTGTTCACCTACGACATTAGCATCAATGTTGAGAAATTTTAAAGCCTAGTAAGCTTGATGCTTTAGTTCGACCGTTAGATGGAAAGACTTGCCATAGACGAGTCTATAGGGATTGGTCCTTACAGGTGTCTTGTACGCGGTGTGATAAGCCCAAACGGCGCCATCGAGCTTACTCGGCCAATCTTTGTCTGATTGGTCGACGGACTTTGCAAAAGTTGTTTCAGCCTCGGTTAGTCACCTCAGCCTGCCCACTGTTCTGTGGGTGATAAGCGGTAGACAACTGGTGTGAAACACCAAAGCAGTGCCACACTCAATCGAATTGCCCAAAAATGGGTGCCCTTATCACTAATGATAGCACGAGGTGTCCCAAACCGAGAAAACAGTTTAATCAGGAATTTTCCAACAGTTCTAGCATCATTAGTGGGGAGAGCTACGGCCTCTGCCCACTTGGAAACATAGTCCACTGCCACGAGGATATATTAGCGACCATTAAACTAAGGAAATGGTCCCAATAAATCAATCTTCCATACATCAAAGATCTCGCAAACAAGATTGACATTTTGCGACATCTCATCCAAATGAGAGATGTTGCCAGATCTTTGATATCTATCACAAGACTTCACATAATCAAAGCTATCTTTATATACGTTAGGCCAAAAGAAGTCGGAATCAAATTCCTTTCGGGCGATGCGGTCAGCACCAAGATGTCCTCCAGTTGGCCCGGCGTGGTAGTGCTTGAGGATAGCTGAAGTCTCGCTATAAGGAACGTATCGTCAAATTTCCTGATCCGTGCCTATGCAAAACAGGTACAGATCATCCCGGAAGTAGTTCTTCATGTCGGCCAGAATCTTCCGTTTTCCTTGAGGGCTGACGTCCTTTGGGAAGCATTCGATGGCGAGATAATTTGTGATGCCAGCAAACCATGGTCCTTCTACTTCTTGGGCGACGACCAGAAAGAGCTTCTCATCCGAAAAGCATTCCTGAATGGGAATCATCCGTGTTTTGTATTTCCTCTTTCATCAATCGAGATATATGATTTGCAGCCACGTTCTCACAACCTTTTTGTCTTCAATCACAAGGTCAAACTGTTGCAACAGGAGTATCCACCATAGAAGTCACAGCTTTGCATCTGGTAGGCTTCTCAAATATCTTATAGCCGTGTGGTCAGCGAAAACCACGGTGTGAGATAGTACCAAGTAAGACCTAAATTTTTCAACTGCAAACACCACAGCTAACAGCTCCTTCTCTGTGGTTGTGTATTCTTCCGGGCATCATTCGGTGACTTGCTTGCATAGTAATAGGGTGGAACCGGTTACTCTTCCGTTGTCCCAATTCAGCTTCCAACGCGAACTCACCAGCATCGCAAATTAGTGAAAATGGAAGTGACCAATCCGGAGTGGTGAGGATTGGTGCGCTTTCGAGCATCTGATCCATGAATGAGAGCAGAAAATGATCGATCCATCCGGGTGGCATCATTAAGCCTCCTATAATCGATGCACTCTTCACCCTGTGACAGTACGAGTGGAGATGAGCTCCTTCTTCTCAGGCTCAACCATGGTGAAACCTCCCTTCTTTGGTACCACTTGCATCGAACTAACCTATTTGCTGTATGAAATGGGATAGATGATTCTGGTGTCCATTAGCTTCACAACTTCCTTCTGAAAAACCTCTTGCAAGTTTTGATTTTGTCTCCGCTGAGGTTCAACAACCAGACAGAAGTTTTCTTCGATCAAAATCTTGTGCATGTAGAAGCTTGGACTGATGCCTTTCAAGCCTGAAATCTACCACGCAATGGCCTGTTTGTGATGTCAAAGAAGCGCCACCAAACGCTCTTTCTGGCTCAGTGTGAGAGATGAGCTGATAATCACCGGTAATTTGGAGCCTTCTGTAAGGAACGGATACTCCAAATGAGTCGATAGTTGTTTGAGCTCGAGCTTGGGTGGCTCCTCGTCTAACGTCTTCTTCAAAGTCGAAACCCCCATCAGCGGAGTAACTGCTACACAAACCTCGGCATGGTCTGTATCTAGATCCAGTTTGTCGGATAAATCCTACAATAATTGATTACTCAAGGACGATCCAAGGCATCTAGATTGAATAAATTGTTAATCTGAAAAGACGAAGCTATGGCGTTTACATCATCAGATTCAATATCATCTTGAGCATCAGAAAAATTTCATGCTCCGAGTTAACTGAAAAGTAGCCTATTCCTTGCCAACGCGTAAGGTGAGAGTCCCTCAAACACATCTATAATTTCTTTAGAAGTGTGGAGGAAAGATTTACCCAATATAAGAGAAAGGTCATTATCTCCGGTATCAACCACCACAAAGTCAACAAGGCACATAAAATTTCCAATCCTCACAAAAACATCTTCTACTATCCCTCTAGGAAATTTAAGGAAATTTAAGGAAATTTAAGCCTTTCTCAATATCAAGTTCACCAGTTCTGCAAGGGATATGGAAACTACCCGAATCTTTGAGCTTTGTAGGAATGTATGTGGAGAGCTGAACATTTCTCGTTGAGGGTGACATTTGCAGCTTCCGTTCGTTTCCTCTTGTTGGTGAAGATCTCCTTCAAAAACCAGGCGTACATTGACATCCTTTAAGTCGTTGCACGAACTGAGCAAAACTTCTAGCACGAAAGTCCTCATCCAACCTGTTGGATTTGGGACCTTAGGCTTATAAGGTGTCAATACCGGTTTTGAGCTTGAAGCAGCCCCCTTGGTCTTCGATGAAGCTTCGACCTCCGTTGAAATTTTTGGTACCCCGCGATCCATGGGAGGTTGGATCACTTCTTCTTCATCCTCTTTGGCTTCCTCTTCATTGTCATCCGCCTCATCCTTGTCCTCGATCTCATCCTCTTTAATTTCTTCATCTTGAGCAATCAACTTGGGAGTACCACCACGGGAAGTTTGACTACCTTCGGAGTGGGGTTTATTTGTTTCTAACTCCTAGTACTGATAGTCTTCAATTCAGAATATTCACCTTTCGGATTCTCCTCCATATTTCCGGGTAGGGTGCTTTTTTGTCGAGTGGAGAGAGCTATGGTGAGGTATCCCATTTGATTTTCCAAATTGTTGATGGAATTTTGTTGGTTTTGAATGCGTTGGAGGAGTAAAGCATTGTTGTCCATTAGAGGTGCCATTGAAGATGATTGCCCGCCTTGAGGTGCATCTGCTTGTGGGCATCCGGGAGGAGGTGCTCTAGGGGCTTGATAGTTGCCTTGTCCCCCTTGGTTAGCTTGGGGTTGGTAACCCTTCTGATTTTCCTGTCGGTTTCCTTGAGTTCCTTGAAAACCTTTATTCTAACCCGAATTTGATTGCCCTTTGGGATTTTGAGGAGCATGTTGTGGTTGGCTCGATCCCTGACCTTGAGGTCTCGGACCTTATTGGCAGTTCTGATAACCTTGATTGCTCCTTAAATAGTTGCAGTGGCCACCTTGGTTGGGTTGGTAATTTGGTTGGTAACCGCCTTGAACGATGCCACCTTGATTGTAACCTCATTGAGCATAATCAACTTGGTCAATGTTCTCTTCTGGAGCAACTTCTTTTGAATAGACCTGACATGTCGAGGCATGATGTCCCTCATGACCACAACACTCACAGTAGTACACCATCACCGCCTTCCTTGGTTGAGATTTTGTAGGTGGTACGGCCTCTTTACTGGTCATGCTAGGCAATGCTATGTTGTTTATTTGATTCACCAATGCATCAACTTTGGAGTGTAGGAGGTGGAGGGACTGCTCGGCATTGTCCTCAAGAGTCGACTTGACTGATGGAGGTGTTGGAGTAAATCTATCTGTACATGATTCTTGTGATCTCCTTGACGCTTGTTGGAACGCCCAAATCTTGGTCTTCACAGCCATTTCCCTGAATATCTGAAGACACCTTTATGGGGTAAGTGACTTCAAGTCGCCATTCGCAGCTTGATTGATCATTTGCGTGTTCTCATAGTCAAGAGCCCTCATGAAAATATCCGCTAAGGTCCAATCCTCCATGTTATGTTGGGGGCACGAATACAGTAAGACCTAGAAACGGTCCTAAGTTCCATGGAAGAGTTCCCCATTCCATTGCTAGAAATTCCTGATTTGACCCCGGATTGCATCTATCTTGTATGGCGGAAAGAACTCCTTGGGGAACGCTTTAACCAAAGCGTCCCATGAGCAAAATGAGTTGTAGGGATGATTATCCAGCCAAGCCTTTGCCTTCCCTTGGATGGACAAAGAGCAAAGCTTCATGGGGACGATGTCTGCATGAACCCATTGAACTTCATGAGCTCCACAATTTCATTGAAGTGCCTCAGATGTTGGCTCGAGCACTCATGATCATTTCCCGGGTAAGGTCTCTTCTACTATCTGCATGTACGGGTTCTTGATCTCAAAGTTCCTATTATCAATTTTCTGAGGCACAATGCTCGAGCCAGTGCCCACAACTGTGGGTTTGGATTAGTCCCCAAGTGTCCGAGGTTGGTCTCCCATTCTGATGTTGTCCATGGGAGGTTCTTCTTCACTTAAAGAGTTTGAAGGAGAAGAGACTGTTGGGGTAGAACTGGATGATGAGGGAGATCTTGAAGCTGAGGAGTGAGGTGGTGAAGGCAGAGGTGATGAGTGAAGTGGTGAGGGCGGTGGTAGGACAACCTCAAGATTGAAGATGGGGTGACCTTCGGGTTGATCTTGCGGAAGAAACAAAACTCTAGGTGGTGGCAGATTATTCCATAGATTTTGTAGCTTTCATTCAAGAATTCGACTAGATTGTCTCATATACCACACCTAAATCCTGCACATCAAAAAATAACAAACCAAAGTGAAACCCAAAAAAATAACAAAGTGTAAGGGGAAAACAAAAACTAAAACAGAGTCGAATTTCTAAAGCGGCGTCGACTAAGTTCTTTCAAAGGAACGAGAGAAAGTCCCCCATAACGGCGCCAAAAACGTGATCGCCAAAATAACTTCACAGTTATTTTGTCAACACAACTGTCGTATATGTCCAAAGATCCTCTCGTTATGCTTCTACTCAAACTTATCAACACGGTCTAGACTGAACAAATTGAGAATGGTGTCCAACTATACAGCTACATTAATTAAAACTGAATACTAGGTTTGAACAGACGGAGAAAACAAGTTATTAGAAGGGATGATTCATCAAGCTCAACTTCCTATTAGTAGTCAGATTGGACAAACGTTGGACTAGGATTGAATAATAAAACTCATGTTATCGCTCGTATGAATCCGCGGCATGATCATGCACGCGGATTACCACTACTAACTTCTCAATCAAGGTTAGAATCACCTCAACTAGGCTAACCAGTAATGAACACCGAGAAATTCAACACAGTGATAAGGTGATGTCTTTGAATTAAAGGAAATCACAAGCAATTGGAGATAGTGTTAACTTGGTCCATCAACACCTAATCTACTAATAACTACACCCAACTTGGTCCATTAGGTGCAAACCAAAGTGCCCGCCAATTACTCAATGAACAACCTTTAAAACCAAAAGAAACACAAAAGGTAGAATTGAGCTATTGGCTTACTCCACCACAACTTTCTTCTATCTTAGATTGATAATCATATGAAGTCCTAAGTCGATCAAATAGAGGGTTTCATAGATTTGACCTAATTCAAGTTGTAACAAGAACGAGGTTGAAAACCAACAATCAAAGAAATCTTTCATTCAAATCCAAACATCCAACAATCGTCGACCCTATACTTTTAGGGAGAGTATCATAGCTCAATTCTTACATCCCAACCAAGAAAATCTAAAGATTTAGCTACTTATAAACTTTAGAAGAAGAGATAAAAAAAAAAGAAAGACCTAACCATCATCTTATTGAAGAGATAATAAATCAGACTTGCTCCAATCTTCATTTTTAGCCTTCTAGCTTTAGTCCTAGCTTCAATCTTAAATGACAGCTCCTTTGGATCTTCAATCGGACTTCTAGGGATGGCAATATGGAGGTTTTTGCAGAGGAAAATCGGGGGAAAACGATTCGTTGATGAATACTTCCTTTCTCTTTCCTTAAAATCGGTCCTTTTATATAGTAGCTGCTAGAATAGGGAGGTCCACGCCTAGCATGTGTGCACGCCGTGCACCCCCTTTTGATATGAGGCCAATTAAGGTTTTAGGGCCTCACGGCTTGCATTGATGCACAGCGTGCAGCCCTTATTCGATAAGAGGTTCTGTAAATTAAAGGCATGCACGACATGCAGCCCTTCTTCTTAACCAATTCTTGCATCGTCCTTCCATTCAAGCTCCAACTGCGCTCTATTCCGCTTCCATAACCTCGTAGCCCGACCACCTGTCTCTAAAGTACATGTGGGTAACAAATACTACAAAGAAACACATCAAATGGACCGAAACGGTCCAAGTGAACGAGTCTAGGCATACAATGCCAAAACGTAAAATCACACGAGATTGAAGCACAAACAAGCTAGTAATCACTCAAAAAGCATGCAGATAGGGTACGAAAACCGCTACCAATCATAGCACTATCAATAAGTGTCTCAGGTCTAAGTACTACATCTGTACATCAACAAAACATTTAATATTTTGATTTTCAATATATCTACTAAAATTTTAGGTTTTTCGTGAAGTTATGAAGACTACTCTATTTTAAATAATAAATTTATACTTAATAATTTAATGATAGCAATGACCCACCGAGAATCATAGCTCATTTCCATTTGCAAATAACAAGGATCTATGAATAACGGTAGAAAGTGCATTAAAATCATTTTTAAATTATGTTTTAGATTCAAGTATTTGAAATTATTCATTAATCATTCAAACTCAACAAAGCCGAATTAAAAAAAAAATATTAAAGAGATTAGTAGAAATATAAACCGACCAATGGGCCGATGGTTAATCTTGATATATTCATTCTCTTCAAATGGGCTCGGGTCAACATATATACATGTATATTCACACCCATCACATATGAGTGACCGAATGAGCATTTGGGCATATCTATAACCTACAAGTAAAAAAAACATTTATATGCACCCCTCTTTTATAACTATACTATATGCCTATACATATGAGGGAAAGATTTATTTGTACTTATGGGTATATGGTATCCCTCTAACACATTTTTGTTATATATTATGCTTAAAATTAAGAATTTTGAAGTTTTAGTTTAGTATTTAGGATTTAATTAGGACATAGTGGTAAGTATTTAGAGTATGTTAAGTAGTTTATGATTTATTAATTTAGATTTATTTGAAGTATGATTTTATGATATAATGTTTGAGGGTTAAAGTTTAGTGTTAGGATTTAACATTATTTTTTAGTGTTTAGGGTTGAATGTAAGGTGTTTAAAATTTATTACTTCCGTTTTAAATTCTCAAAATGAATACTTTTTAGTGTTGAAAGTCTCATATACACATTGGTATCAAAGTGCCATATATATGATTCATCATTCATATATCGATTTAACAATCAAAATTATGAAAATTATATCATCATATGTACATGCTTACATATAATAATAAAATCAGCATAAGAAAATTTAAAAATACATAATATTTAATAACATATTCTTACTTTTAATCATATGATTAGACTCTGTCAATGGTTTATATGTTTGTAATTAAATGACACAATATATAGTGAGTATCCATCGTGCAGATACTATCAAATTCGTCCATGCCCATTACCCGTTTTAAACAGGTACCAGGTTTGCCCGTGCCGTCAATTACCCATGGTGACCAGGTTTTACCCACCTAAATTAAACGGTTTTTGGGTGGCTACCGGTTTCTGTATTACTATGTGATATTTAAATAATTTTATTGAACCATAGTCCAATCAGCTCCCTATGAGTTATTATTCTCTAATTATAGTGGATTTTTTGCCACCTATAAACATCTATAATTTTTTTGTTTAAAAATTTTCTATATAACATCATTTGTGTCACTAATCTCGGAGTAAAATATATCGGATATCACTGAACTATGATTTGAAGTCACATTAAACACCAAATTAAGTTACGCCTAATACCACTAAACTTTAATTTCTGTGTTTCCATCTACCACTCAATCAGTTTGTTTGATGAAATGCTTATGTGGCCATATGAAGGCGGCCCAGTTAACAAAATTCAACAGCCAATTCAGATAAAATGCATTGTTTTCTCACAAAAGAAAGCGATTCGTGTTATCGTCCCGATCTGTTTGTTTTAAGTTCTTCCCCTCTACAAACTTCATCCATAAGCCTCTCAACTTTGTTGCTCTTTTCAGTCGATTGTACTCTGAGTCAACATATTTTGTTGACTGGGCCACCTACATAAGGTCACATCTGCATTCCATCCAATAAACTGATGGAGTGATAGATGGAAAAACAGAAATTAAAATTTAATGGTATTAATTGTACGAAAATTAGTTCAGTAGTTAGTGTGACTCCAAATCATAATTTAATAATATTCGGTATATTTTACTCCTAATCTCGATATTATCAATTTATATCTGCTAACATGCATATTATCATACGAGGAAGATGAGGGGACTATGCTGCTTCCGACTGTAATATTATCTGATGAGGTCTGGAGCTGGCAGCTAGGCAGGCACCACACATCTGATGTATACAACGTTGATTAATTAATTAATATACCTCTAAACCTATAAGCTCCCACAAATTTCAATTATAATTAACCCCCACGACTGCAAAGGAACCCAATCTAATCTAATCTAATCATCAGGATCCTGTCTTCACTATTCTAAGATGAAGCAGTCCTTATTATAATACTCTGACAACAGCAGAGGGAGACCTGAGACATAAACATATATGGCACTCAACAATTAAAATGGGTAAGTACAAGATGTGTACCTTCCCCTCCATTCATGAATCATCAATGTTCCAGAACTCTATTTAATTCATCAAATGGCCCATCCATGGAAGAATAATATAGGCAATGAGTTGGAGCATTTGTATGGCAGGGGACATTGCATAGACACACTGTTATGATTCTTATGTCTCCAGATCTCAAACCATCATAACCATGAACCACATATTCACATGGCGAAATTATATTAAATATGGTTTGATTCCTCTTTCTGCATTGACCTTACCACCTATATAAACCTGTTATAGATGCCATTGAAGGGCACAGCAGCTCTCCCATCCATCTCTCTCAGAACTTCAAAAACTTCTTTCCCCACATCCTCTAATAACCAACAAAAATGGCGGCAGTATCTTCCCATGCTCGATCCAACAGTGTACCTGTTATCTCACACCCTCTAGTTTCAGAAATTGATGACCAAGTTTGCAACTTGAGACAATCTCAAGCTTCTGCATCCACATCATCATCCATAGGCCAAAACCTGAATGTACTCCAGGTTCTGTATGACTGTGTTGACAGCTTACTACAACTTCCATTAACCCAGCAAGCATCGCAAAAGTCCTTGAATGAGCTATTAGATGGATCTCTTAATCTCTTGGATTTTTGCAACAATGTCAAGGATGCCTTGTCACAGATGAAGGACTCCGTCGTGGAACTTCAATCCGTTATCCGGAGAAGGCAACAAGGTGGTTTGGAAGGAGAAGCCACCACAAGGTACCTCAACTCTAGAAAGACTATCAAGAAAACAATTCATAAGGTGTTGAAGGGTATGGAGAGCAAGAAATCGGTTTCATCAGCCGACAACAACATCGAGGTGATTACCATGTTAAGAGAGGCTGAATCCATTGTTGTCACTGTGTTGGAGAGTTTGTTGTTGTTCATCTCGCAATCGAACTCCAAACCAAGCAAGAGCCGGTCATTAGTTTATAAGCTTGTGGCTGTCCAGAAAAGGGTAACAAGTCAAGATGAAGTAAGTGCAAATGAATTTGCAGAGGTGGATGCCTCTTTGACGTCGAAGAAATTAACCAAGGAGGTTCGAGTTCATCTCAAGAACTTGCAGCTCTGCATTCAAGATCTAGAAGTTGGAGTTGAATCCCTGTTTAGGCGTTTGATTAGAACAAGAGCATCCATTCTCAATAACTATAACCTGTGATAGTATCATAGTCATACTTGTACATGAATCAACTGTAAAAAGATTCTCTACTACTTTATAATGAATCAGGAAAAAATCATATAACTTGATTACTTGGAAAATTACAGTCTCTCTTTACTTTGCAATTTCTGTCCATTTTATCTACCACTTGGTTCTGGAACAAAATAAAAGTAAGATGAAGTTTCTAAAAACAGTAGTCACGGTTTAAGGTGACAACAGCTATCTGCAATAACCATGAATCTATGATTCAAAACAGATGAGAATGAAAGGTAATTCACACGGAAGACTGACAAAAAAATGAAATAATTGATGGCAGAGATGTGAAGTTACTGAACCCACGTTTAAGACAGTGGAAATGCGATGGCTTGTCTTCTGTTGAGGGTTTTAGTTGAATGGATGCCCCTGTCGAATATCAATCTCCACCAACTACAAATATCACCAGCAATCTCTACGCAGTCCTTCTCATCAAACTTATCTAGCAGGTATCAACTACCCTGCAGACTTAACTAACAGTTCAATTATTGAAATTTGAAGGCCAATGAATTTGCAAGAAACTGATAAAAGAGTTCTACAATACCTTGTTGTATACGCTACATAAGACTACCTTCTTCTACTTGTTTCTTGATAGACAAATAAACACAGCCTATTATACACCTAACAGTTAAACGTGTGCAGCAAATCAAAACCATGTTAAATTGAGCATCTTTGCTTAGTGCCAAACCCTAGGCACTTTCAGAAAAATAGTTCAGTTCATCCTCCTACCATTTCTACTCCGAAGATAACAAAGGGAAAGTGAACCCGAATTAACAAATTCACTACCTTCATTCCAACAATGAGCTCTCTCTAGATCCTAGACCAAAACATGGATCTGTTTTCCTCGGCTATTTCAGCAACAGTGGCATTTTGACAGTATCATGCAACGAAGGTGTGATACCTAAAGAAGGTGGAATTCAGTTTCCAGTCGCTTCATCGTACTGCTGCTGCTTCCAGCTTATCATAGATCAGCTTCGATAATATATCAACCCAAGTATCTGGGACACCAGGCAGGCACCAATGCATGCAGTCTTGACCCCAGATCTCCACAGCACCTTTCTTCCCTAGCCAAATTGCGGGGTGGGCATCAGCTCTGAACTCGCTGAGATGTGTCAAATCCAGCAACTCGATATCTGATCCTTTCAATGTGTCCTCGATAAACCGGTTGATTTGTCTTGCTTCCTTGTTCACTCCATTGTTTCTGGGATCGAACCAGAGGTCAAGCTGGAAAAAACATCACAACATAGATCAAGAATCAACACTGCTATCATTTTCAAAGAAAAGGCTAACCAGTGCAATGCGATATGGAATTAAGATTCCTTCATATCGTACTGTGTACCTCGTTCTCCTTGAGGGGCTCCTTGAACAAGCAGCTTCCATTCTGATTCCATTCACCGCCATAAAAATGTCGTGGTGATTGTAGTCGCCAAAACTTGACTGTCTTCTTTGGAACTTGTTTTTCAATATATGACACCATGTTCTCAAGAACTATCTTCAATCCGTCAAACAACCCAAGAGGGGGATATATCGGCTTCCCTTTCCGGTAAAACACTAAAGGTGCCTCTTGTGGAAATTTAGCATAACTCCACCTACAAAAGGTCCCAAGGAGACAAAGACAATAAGTATTTTTTATCACATGAATGATCACAAGGGATCAAGGACATACAAAAACACGACAGGAAAAACGGTGGAATACAACATTATAATACGAATAAGGCACTAACATATCTTAAATTTGCATCAAGAACAAGGAAATTACCAATGGCCTGTGTTGAAAATGAGGAAATCATAAAAACCAGTAACGTTGACCCACTCGTCTCCAGGTACATCAACGTCTATTCGATGTGTCCCCTTAACTCCTTCATTGGTCAATTTCATATTCTTCTGGCTGCCACCTTAAATGAATCAGTTCTGAACAAGTGAGGACATCAAAGTTTACAAGTGAAGCATGGAAAGCGCAGTAAGTAAATTGTCTTGCTTGCTGGGGAAGTTCTGAAAGATTCCTCAATGTATAACAGCACTAACAATACTGAAGCCATTTCAGAGCCTGCAAACTAACTAAAATTGGATCAAGATCCTACAAAACTAGTACCAAAAACAAGCTCTTAAGAGAACCCAAAACTTTACAAATTGGGTGAACAAAAAGAAGACAGAATTAGTCCGTCCTGTCACTATGCTTCTAACTTCAAGAATTTCTAGAAACAAACAATTTTGTCCTCCAACAACAAACCATAAACACAATTTAGCAAGTACGATTAGGAAAAAAAATGGAACGGAACTCACTTATATTTAGCAAGCAGCACCGAACGGTGATAGGCAACAACAACATTGAACTTGGGGAAATAAGCCCCTCTCCAAGCCCCCTTCTTCTTCCACTTCCTAGCACCATTGTCAGCTTCTCGTAGAGTGCATAAAAACGACACCAGAAAGTTCTCATTCAAAGAATCCCCGATAAACCCGATCTTTTTATTCCTCATGAATCCTAGAAATCTCTCCGGATCGATTCGAGGCAATTCACAATCTTGCGGCACCCATTTCCAAGAATTGATCAGATCCATGTTGTCTCTCTGGTTCCTAATGCAGTTCCATGCGTTTCTGTGAAATGGGCAGGAGTCGTCGTAGAGAGGTCTGGTACTGGTGGCGCGTAGAACCCAGCTTCCATTGAAGAGATTGCAGGACGGCACAGATGATGAAATTAGGGAATTGGATTTGGAGGAGTAAGGACGGAGAGCGAAAGAGTAGAGATAGAGGAGGATAAGGGAGACGAAGAGCAGATACGGCAGCTGCTTCTGGAGAAGCTTTGGTTGCATTGTTGATTTAGATCCACCATCTATGGAACTCCCTCGCGCATCAGGGAAAGCAAAAACTTAATAGCTACACAACTTGATCGATGGCGGAGTTAGAGTAACAAAAATGCTGCCAGGATACAATTAAATTTTAGTTTGCAGTTTGGTTAATATCAAACTAAATTGTCCACTAAATACCGTCAAATGATAATTTCGTTTTCTTAATTATCATTTCATTATTTTGCTTGAGGAGTTGATTAAGTAGACCGTTTCAGCCGAATTTGAATAGATTCGGAAAGACTCTAGATATCAAACTACGAGAGCAGGGAATCGAGTTTTTGCTCGTGGTGAAGGCGGCAGGGGTCGAGTTTGGAGTGGTGGGCGGAGGTAGCGATTGCTGGATCGTGGTGGTGTTGGCGGTGTTGGTGGTGGTGATGGGTTTGATGGCGTAATCGTGACTGTGGAATGAAGGTCGTAAAAGACGACATGACGGCTGCATCTAAGGTTCCTCTCAAGAATCCCCTCTTTGATGTTTCTGGTCTTGTTTTAGTTTCGGTTTCTTGAATTTGGATCATTTCCTTTGTTTTGTTTTTCGATTATTTGAATTAATTATTTCATAGTTTAGTCTATATGGGTGGGTCTGTGAGACTTATGTCATGTTGTGATGGTCGCAAGGAAAGCTAGAGCGCAAGGTTGCATTATACGTCCTTGTGCCCATTTATACGTCCTTGGTTCAGATGAATAAGAATATGCTTTGAACTTGAAACAAAAAAGGTTAGATTTTATCCGATTCAATCAATCAAAGTGACATTCCCAGGGCTAAAAGATATCCGTTTCCTTTTCCGATAACCAAAATCGAGAATAAAAGATATCCGTTTCCTTTTCCGATAACCAAAATCTCAAATATGGCTTCGCGAGTCTATCAATGTCATCCAAACCCTCCCTTCCAACCAGTAAAGATCCAACCTTGCGCCATTCCCAGGGCTACCCAGCTACCCTACAACAGCAGACCCAGAAGAACCCCAATCCTGTGCGCAAGTATCAGAAGAGGAGAAGAAGGATGCAGGCTGTGCAATGTCCAAAGCAGGAAATGAAGAACACTCATTACCGTTGGAAGAAGATGCGCAGAGTGACCAGATTGCAATGGAATAAAAGTTCGATGATTGGAAGTGCAACTGAACACACTTTGGTTTAATGGAACTATGTCGTTTTCATTACTACCGTTTATGTAATAAGCTGACACGTGGTAATTTTAGTTTATTACCGTTAGACTGTTAAATAGTAAAAACGGAAAGGTCTTGTAACTATAAGAACAAAGGGATGAGGATGAGAATGAAGCAAGCTTTCCAGAAATCTTCTTCCTCTTCCTTCCCTTTTCTCTCTGTCGACTGCCTTCTCCATTTCTCATATGGTATCAGAGCACGTCTGATGGTGGTCAATCCGGGAAACTCCACTCCGATCGTCTTTGGATCGATGCAGGATGAAGAAGAAGATGGTGACAGTGACAACGCAAATCGTCAGCGTCATCACAACCATGGCGGAAACTCAAACACTCCACCCCTCTCACTCAGTTTTGGTAACCCGTTCTACCTCAATCCAAACGAAAACCTTGCGCAGTCTATCGTTAATGTTAATCTAGATGGTGGGAATTATCAGCTGTGGAGTAGATCTATAAAGTTTGCTCTTAAGACTAAACATAAGATTGGGTTCATTGATGGAACCATTCACCCACCTGAATACTCTGATGATAAATACACTCTCTGGGATGCCTGCAACATGATGGTGTTGTGTTGGATTATGAATTCCTTGCACCCAGAGATAAGAAGGAGTGTCATGAATCACGAAAATGCACAGGTCCTATGGAATGAGCTTAAAGCTCGATTTGGACAAGCTAATGCTCTAAGATTGGCCAACTTACAGGATGAAATCCATGCTTGCAAGCAGGGTCAGATGGCTGTCACACAATACTATACTACGATTAAAGGGTTGTGGGAGGAATATGGACAGTTCTCCCCAATCGTTGCTTGCACATGCTTACCTGGGAATCCAAACATATGCCCAGTTGTGCTTGTATTTCAAACTAAACAGGATACTGACTACCTGATTAGGTTCCTAAGGGGTCTGAATAATGAATATGACACAGTGAAGACTCAATTGTTAATGATGAGGCCTCTTCCTTCCATAACATCAGCATATGACAGTGCCTTGCAACATGAAGAAAAATTGAGGGGAGGAGCAGTGATCAATAATGACTCCGTCCAGTCCAGCGTGTTCAGTGTTAGCCAAAACAACACCTATGATCAGACTAAACAAGCCATGGCAGTTACTGGGGATAGAAGGCTTTTCTGCAAATACTACAGAAAGGACAATCATGTAGTTGAGGATTGCCTCAAGCTGAAAAACAAGAAGAAAAGGGAACAAGAGCAGAAAGCTGGTGGCTATCCAAATAATTCTAATGTTGGGAGATTTGCAGGGATGGTCACTCAGGAAGCTGAGTCTAGTAGCTCAGACTTAACAACATCCACTGTCCATCACAGTCCCTTTACATCGGAGGAACTTCATCAACTCAGGACCTTGCTCGCGCAAGCAACGACCTCCCAACACAAGGCACTGGCAGTGAGCCACGCTCCCCCTCAGACATCTCGTCATCCAGGTATGTTTACTCTATCTGCTAGTACTGACTACGATTTGTTAACAACCTGGATCATTGATACTGGTGCATCAGACCACATCTGTTGCAATCTTAGGTATTTCTTTAACTATAAAGCTGTTGTTGGTGTCTATGTGTTTCTCCCTAACTCCACAAAAGCCCCTGTTAGCCATATTGGATCAGTCACCCTTCCTTTCAGACTGATCCTTCATGATGTCCTGCTGGTTCCTAGTTTTGGATTCAATCTGGTTTCTGTTAGCAAATTAACTCGTGACTCCTCTGTGTCATTGCTGTTTCAATCCCAAAATTGTGTATCCAGGACCGTATCACCAGCAGGACGATTGGTTTAGCAACAACCATTAAAGGTTTATATCAACTACCAGCTCAGGATTTGATTCAAGAGCCTAAAAGTGCTTCTCCCCCTACCCGTATCCTTGCAGTCAGCTACAATTTCCAACCTCAGGCCATTAATCTTTGGCATTGGAGACTAGGTCACCCTAGTGATGACAAAATCCATTCTTTAAAACAATGTAACCCTCAAATTGTAGCTGAACACATTTCTCACTGTGAAGTTTGTCATTTTGCAAAACAGAAACGTTTATCCTTCCCTGTTAGTGAATCTGTTGCTCTTAAGGCTTTTGATCTGGTCCACATGGACATTTGGGGGCCTCTCTCAGTTGAGTCCTATGACAAGTTTTCCTTCTTTCTCACTGTTTTTGATGACTATTCGAGGGGGACATGGATTTACCTAATGAAACATAAATCTGAAGTTCGTTCTCTTGTTGAGTCTTTCTGCAATATGGTTCATACTCAGTTTGAAACAAAAGTCAAAGTTATTAGAAGTGATCGGGGTAAAGAATTTGCTATGACAAAATACTTCTCTGATCATGGCATTATACATCAAACATCTTGCGTTGAAACTCCTCAACAAAATGCTCGTGTAGAACGCAAACATCAACATATACTGAATGTTGCTCGAGCATTACAGTTTCAAGCTGGTTTGCCTCTCAAATTTTGGAGTGCCTGCGTTCTTCATGCAGTGCACTTAATCAATAGAATGCCTACCCCTGTCCTCAACAATCTATCTCCGTTTGAAAAACAGTACCATGCTCCTCATGCCCTTGCTTATCTTCGGGTGTTTGGTTGTGTATGTTATGCCTCCACTTTAGCTAGTCATAGGACCAAGTTCCAGTCTAGAGCTCGTCAATGTGTTTTTATAGGAATTCCAGCAAGGGTCAAAGGTTATAAGGTCATGGATTTGAGCACTGGTCACGTTTTTCTTTCTAGAGACGTTGTGTTTCACGAAACTATATTCCCTTTCAAGGGTGTGTCTGGTTTAGCCTTACCAAATCTCAACATTGATCCTTCTGAGTTTATTCCAGATTCTGAACTCAGGCTGCCTCATGCAGAATTGAGTCAGTCTGTCCATCTATCAAGCCCTCCTAATCATGATCCAGTTGTTGACGATCCTAGTCCTTTACCTGCATCATTGAGTATACATCCTGGTGATGATGATGTTCTGGTCCCTTCTGTGATAGACGATGACTTAGAGGACACATCTACTGATGTTCCTCCCTTAGTTACTCGCCAATCCTCAAGAACTAGACGTCCTCCCACTTATCTGCAGGATTACCACCTTGATCTAAATGCTTCCAAGCATGCCCTTGCTGCAGTGGTTTGTTATGATTTCCTTTCTGCAGGTCATAGGAAGTTTGCCTTGAGTGTGGTGACACTCCAGGAGCCTACAACTTATAGGGAGGCTGCCCTCCAAGCCTGCTGGATTAAAGCTATAGAGGAGGAGCTCTCAGCGTTGGTGTTTAATCTTACCTGGACTGTTGTTCCCATTCCACCTGGTTAGCACCCGGTTGGCTGCAAGTGGGTTTACAAAATCAAACTGCATGCTGATGGCTCCATTGAACGTCATAAGGCAAGATTGGTTGCCAAAGGTTTCACTCAAGTCTATGGTGTCGACTTTCTGGACACTTTCTCTCCAGTTGCAAAGATCAATTCTGTGAAATGCCTATTGGCAATTGCTGCTGCTAAGAATTGGCACCTTCAGCAGATGGATGTCTCAAATGCCTTCCTCAATGGTGAGCTTGAGGAGGAGGTTTACATGCAAGCTCCACCTGGTTTTGATGTCCCACCTGGATATTGTTGCAAGCTCCAGAAGTCCCTATATGGTCTTAAGCAAGCCAGCCGTCGCTGGTTTGCTAAGCTAACCGAATCCCTTATGCGAACGGATTTAGACAATCTGGAGCTGATTACTCCCTCTTCCTGAAGGGTTATGGTGATGACATGGTTGTCTTGCTCGTTTATGTTGACGACATTATTTTGGCTGGACACAATCACTCAGAAATTGACATTGTCAAGGCTCATTTGCAAAAAATGTTCAAAATACGAGACTTAGGACCACTGAAGTATTTCCTTGGTCTCGAGATTGCCAGATCAAGTGTTGGGATTTCAATTTCTCAGAGAAAATATTGTATTGATCTACTTACTGACACTGGCTTCATTGAATCCAAGGGAGCGAAATCACCAATGGATCCATTGATGCACCTGACAGCTGAACATGGAGAGCTGTTGGAGGATCCAAGCAGTTACAGGCAACTGGTTGGTCGTTTACACTATCTGCCATCACCAGACCTGATATTGCGTTTGCAGTGCAGTAGCTGAGCCAATTTCAAACATCACCACGCACTGGTCACATTCAAGCAGCCTATAGAGTCCTCAGATACCTGAAGTTGGCACCAGGTCAGGGACTCTTCTATAAGTCTGGTGCCACTATGGAAATGAAAGGGTTCTGTGACTCAGATTGGGCATCCTGCCCTGAGACCAGGCGATCCATCACAGGGTATTGTACCTACCTTGGAGAGAACTTGATATCGTGGAAATCTAAGAAGCAATGCACGGTATCGCGTTCATCATCTGAAGCAGAATATAGGGCCCTGGCACATCTGGTTTGTGAATTACAATGGTTGTCAGGGTTAGTAACTGAACTTGGCATCCAGGTACACACACCTATTTCTGTGTACTGTGACAACAAGTCAGCAATACACATAGCTGAAAATCCAGTCTTCCATGAACGTACAAAACATATAGAGATTGATTGTCACGTTGTCCGGGAACGAATCAAGACAGGATTGATCAAGCTCTTACATGTGAGCACAGAGGACCAGGTTGCTGACATATTTACCAAACCTCTTCACCGTCGTCGTGTTCACTATCTCCTTGGCAAGTTGGGAATAATTGATATATATTCGCCAACTTGTGGGAAGCTATCAGAAGAGGAGAAGAAGGATGCAGGCTGTGCAATGTCCAAAGCAGAAAATGAAGAACACTCATTACCGTTGGAAGAAGATGCGCAGAGTGACCAGATTGCAATGGAATAAAAGTTCGATGATTGGAAGTGCAACCGAACACACTTTGGTTTAATGGAACTATGTCGTTTTCATTACTACCGTTTATGTAATAAGCTGACACGTGGTAATTTTAGTTTATTACCATTAGACTGTTAAACAGTAAAAATGGAAAGGTCTTGTAACTATTAGAACAAAGGGATGAGGATGAGAATGAAGCAAGCTTTCCAGAAATCTTCTTCCTCTTCCTTCCTTTTTCTCTCTGTCGACTGCCTTCTCCATTTCTCATAGCAAGCACCAAAAAGAGCGCCGCCGAAAATTCGAATCTCGTCACAGATTTCGCGAAGCAAGTGTCCAGGATAAACACCAATGTGACACAGAGAGAAGATGCCATGAAGAAGAGTAGAGAAATGCTGTTCGGCGAGCTCTTTAAGTTCTTAGATTTGGAGGAAGACGATGTGGAAATGAGATGGGACGAAATGAATCAAGAAGAGAAGAAGGTTTTGGTTAAAGGGTTTGTGGATGAGTGGGGTGCCAATTTTCACCCATTATCAGCTAGGTCAGTTGAGGATTTGATTGCAGAGCATATACAGGAAAAGAAGAAGAAGAAGAAGGAGCTGTCATTGTCGTCTTCTGAGTTATCTTCTTCTGCTTTCTTTCCTAGATTGAGGAGATTAATGGGATTTGCTTCGGAATAAGATCTAATAATACGGGATTTATGGCAACTCTCTGGTCTCTAATTTTAGGAATGGTTAAATGGAGTGAGGTTGAATCTAAACCAGTGTTCGAGAGATAGTAGTTCATACACGAATAAGGGATGTATGGATTTTCGAAAAGAGAGGAGCCATGGTGGTTCCTTCCGGATCTCACCTACGAGTGAATAGAAAGTTAGATCTACATTGGATCTCATTTGAATCGCCCTATTTATCTTCCTGAGTAGAAATTTGGTTTCAAACCCTGATTCGAACAGGAGAATTACGTCATCTAATATACCTTAGATAATCCACATCCCCGGGTTAGGCGTTGATAAGCACTTCTCCCTGAATCAGAAGCTATCCCTTCTCTCCCCGCACCCTTGATCTTCCTTAGAATTCATTTCTCTTTTGGAAAGAAATTGGTTATTTGCCTTTCTATCAACCAAATGAAAAGGTGGGGCGTGGTGCTCTTTCTCATCGGACGGTTGTTAAAATCTGGTGATATGGAACACTTTACCATCTACCAAAATCAGCAATTTGGGTCAGATAACTGCGCATAAGTGCCCTCGCTAAAGGCCCGTCCATTTGGGTAGAACATAATAGACTTTTTAGAATTACTAGGTTTTAAGTGCCCTCACTTAGCCGTTACTTGATTTGTAGTGCGTGTTTTTTCACCCGTCAATAATGTAAAAAATTCCAAACGTTATATTTAGGAAGTTCGAGTTCTACACTATCCTATTTAATATGGGATAATTTCGGTTTTATCGACCAGAGTCGGGCTATGCCAAATTAGGTTTTCTAATACTAATAACTTAAATGCATCGTTGAAATAGATTGTGTTTGTTTTCTATATATACTGCAAATGCATGCATTACCTCAAAACCGTTTTATATCAATACTAAGAAAGATCTTTAATAAATAATATATAAAGGGTTAGTTGATATTTAATTTGATTTATTAGATGACAATCATAATAGCCACTGATATTTGGCCGAACCCGTTTCAGTCAAACAAGGTAAAACCCAAATTGATCAGGTATTTCAAAGGTATGGAAAAACTTGAAAATCGTTATGTGCAGATACAAGTAGGGTATGGATATTGAATTAAAAGGATTTCATTTGAGTTTGCAGTTTGATTAATCCTGCTTCTGATTATTGATTTAGTGAGCTAATGCTCTTCTATTCTCTGGTATTTTAAACTCTGATATTTTACCAAATAAATCCCTTTCATGTTATTATTCGTTCCAAATATCTCGTCAAAATAATTTATTCGACGACCAGAACAAAATATGTGCATTTTAGGTTACCTTCTCACCCTCTATTATTTGATATAGTGCAGAATTTTAAAAGTGTGGTATTTCTGTTATTAAATTCTCATCCATAAACCATTTTCAACTTTTAAATATCACATTCTCAAATAATACATCATTTCAATCCTGACGATAATAATAAGAATAGGAATCTGTAAAAATTGAACTAAGTAATGATGTTTCCTAGCTCATTTTGGGGTTTGCAATGATCTGAATATACTGCTGCTATTAAAGACACTAAGCTAGATGCATAATATGGGTAGACAGACTTGGGAAAGAATATTTATATACAAACATCAACCAGAGGGGAAACCAAAAGAAAAACAACTTTAAAACAGAATATTATGTTCTAAAAGGTTAATTCCAGGAGGAAGACGCTTTACTAAAAAACCAACTGCCTGCATAGTGCAACTGTAGCCTCTGCTGGACAGTAAGGGCACTTAAACGACCTGGAGCTGTTTTTTGAGAGCTTTGTTATCGACTTCTTGCACAGAACATGCAGGCATGGCATCATCATAGGTGGATTCTCTTCACTACTTTCCTCCCTACTCACCGGACAAACAAATATTGAATGAAACTGGAAAGTTCTGCTTAGTTCCACCGGCACTGGCAGCTGCTTCAACGCTTTCCATTCCTGATTCTTCACAGACATCGCATTCGCCAGCTTCAACAGGGTAGGGAGTCCCTCAATACCAGCTGCAATAGCTGCAGATAACGGGTCCTTATAGCACTGCCCCATAACCTTGTGGAAATCCCTACTAAACTCATCGGCCAAATCATCCCAATAGGTTGGAGACGAGAACTCGGAGTAAGGGTACTTTTCCAGCTTCCCACTCCACAACAAACAAACAGTAATCTTTTGGAACTCTTTCATGTAAACCCCTGCAAGAGGAGAAAGGTGAGTTTTTGCATAGTTGAGAGCATGAAGAGTATCGGCCCGAGTTCCTCCCTTGAGAATCTCCATAAACTGCGAGCTATACAGCTTCAACTCAAGCTTAGAGCCAAACTGCCGAAGTTTCTCGAGGTTGTTTGAGACCCATGTCAGGGCAGGCTCAAGGTTCCTAACCCTAATGGCATCACACATTCTTTGCAGTTCCATGAATTGAGACTTCAAGGAAGTTGCTTCTGGTTCTCCAGCTTCACTCATTAGACAATCACCCAAATCAAACAAACCTTTCTGGTAAAAATGGGCAGCTATTACCTGGTTGATTATGTGGAAATCAAACTCAAGACTTCTGTAAGCTTTGGATACATCGGGATTCCACGACTTCTCTAAGAGCTTTGGGTACTTCGAAACGCTCGTACCCAGTTCCTTCTGCGGCCCTTCTAATAGGGAGAGTGGGCTCATTGTGATAAGCCTATGTTTGAGCTGCCTGAGGACGGCTTTCTGATCTTCAGAAGGAATAAGATTGTGAATTGATTGAATCTGTTCTAGTGCTAACTCAATTTCGAGGCTGACTAGATCAATTAATTCAAGGGACTTTGATAAACAGAACTTCCGCTTCTTAACGATATGATTAAAGGAATCCTTCGTCATCGAAAAATCCATACCTAGCACAAAACAAAGTGTAGAAGAGAAACCAAAAAGAACAAACGTCTTAAACATGTCAGAATACCACAAGAGATAATAGATATCGCTGAGTCACATGGCAACAATTCACAGCAAAACAATGTGGCAACTAGATACTGCAAATACTAATAATTCTATAATAATACGTCAAATACTGACACTGTAAGTGACAACGCTAAATGAAGAATGCCCGGAACCATAATCTACCGTATCTGATCTTACCAGCAAAGAGGGTCATATCATATACGCAGAGAATTGAAGCAAACAACCGCTCCAAAATACCGAATTTCAAACGTCGAACAAACAAGAATGCTAGTTTATGAAGCCAAACATAAAAAAAATTTAAATACAGATACCATAATTCTTCCCCAACCCCAACACTCTTTTACCGCCACGTAACCCTAGAAATTGGGAAATGGGAATCCGGACGCCAAAATTAAGGATGATCGCTTGAAAGCAATCAACAAATGGATACAAAAACACCAGCAAGAAACGAGGCGCGGGAGGGAGACGAAATGGAATGAGCAACGAAGGGTTCAGAACTTTCCCCAAAAGGAAGCCTACCAACGAAGGGTTTACCTGAAATCCTAGCGCGCAGAGCAGCAAAGTTCTGGTAAATGGAGATGCAGAGAGACGGAGAGGTTGGAAAGGAGGACTGAACTGTATCGAATAATTCCAAGCAGGAGAGATAGAGAGTTGGTTTCGTTTATTTTCGGAAACGGAAACGGAAACGGAAACCGAGGAGGATCCGGTTCAGATGTGTGTCAACAGTGAGTATTATTATTTTGCAGGAAGATTAGAACACCGGCCGGATCCGTGGCGCAATGGTAGCGCGTCTGACTCCAGATCAGAAGGTTGCGTGTTCGATTCACGTCGGGTTCAAATCCCCCGGTCTTCGGATCCTTTTTTTTCTTGGATTGAAGAAAACATTTGTGACCACAATATACAGTTGTAAGAGATAAGGAACCAAACTTGATAATTACCCAATCCAGACTGGTGGACTGCTGCTAGCCTTTTGTCTCATCCCTTTATCTCTACAGCACAGAGTCCTTGCAAATAGAAAGAAAATGCGCAGCATGCTCAAAACCTCTCCAATTGCATCCTCCGCCAACACCCTTCTCTTTCACTCAACCACTATTCCTACTAACCCTCCTCTTTACACCATCACCCATTCCAGGTCGTTGCAATCGCAATCCAACCCCGCTTCTCGATTCCTCTCCTTCTCCCCTTCTGCTAAGTCTTCGTCCTTCGTCTCCTCCAAGCGTAGCTTTCGTGCCAGTCGGATTGTAGCCATGTCGGCTCCCGGGTCGGTTCAGAAGTCTGATGAAGAGTGGCGCGCCGTCCTTTCGCCTGAGCAGTTCAGGATTCTGAGACAGAAAGGCACCGAGTATGATTCTTGGAAACCACCTAAATTGATTCATATTTTCTTTCCCCCTTCTAGAGTTAATTTTAGAACTTCCTCTGTTATTTCTTCAAGAAGATTCGAAAACTAATGAAATTCACTAGCCAACTGACATATTGGGAGATAGGTTTGTTTTCGCTGCTGTAATTTGAAGAGGGCTGATGTCCATCGATTCTGAATCATGTTGTTTTTGAGAACTTCTTTTGAGTTGGGGATTTGGATTACCCGAGTTATCTAAAGAGTGAACAAGAGTTCGCCATCATTTACTTCTCACTTGTCGTCTGACTATAGAAATTATGGGCTCGATTGTTGAACTCTCTGATATGAAATCCAACCGCCCATTGTTATTTTTGGTTTGTTTAGAATCTTCCGGAATCCCATTTGTGTTGTGGCTATCGGGATATTGGTTAATGATGGTTAGGGAGAACTGACCTGATATGAACTTTGTTCGAGTTATTTTCTACTGCTGTAGCTACTGTTCATTAGGAGTAAATCTTGATTGATGGAGCAAGCGAGTGTTGAAATTGTTGTGAAAACATGCTTCTATTCCTAAGGATTCATTACTTAATAAGAATTGGATTGGGAAGAGAGGTCACAGTTTTTTGGGCATTAAGCAGACTACTTGGGATTCAGGGAACCTCTTGGCCTTTTAACTTGCTGTGGGTGGATCAGAAATTGAACCTTGAGTTGCCCATATAAGTGAATCCAATAGGTGATACAGTGAGATGTATACCATTAATTGGTTATTCACTCTGTTTTAAGGCTGTGTTTTTCGATGCTTAGTGTAGAATCTGATAAATTGTTCTTCACTCTGCTCTAATTCTGGATAGGTATCCTGGTACTGGGCAGTACGACAAGTTCTACGAGGAGGGAGTCTACAGCTGTGCAGGATGCGGGACTCCTCTGTACACATCAACCACAAAGTTCAATTCTGGCTGCGGCTGGCCTGCTTTCTTTGATGGTATTCCTGGAGCCATAAACCGCCATGTGAGTTGCCCTCCCTCTTTGGTTTCAGCTTCGTAATCATGTAGCAAAGCGACGACTTTGTTGGTAGTAACAACTAACAATGTCAATCTGGTGTCTGCATCTCAGGCTGACCCAGATGGCCGGAGAATTGAGATAACCTGTGCAGCTTGTGGAGGCCATCTGGGTCATGTGTTTAAAGGGGAAGGGTTTAAGACACCCACCGATGAACGACACTGTGTGAACAGCGTATCACTCAAGTTTGCCCCTGGCAATGCTTCCACTTGAAAAAAATGAGAACTGGCTCCTCCTCGTCTATATATTATGTTCAGTTGTGATTTGTGAGGGTTTGTGACGTATCTCAGTTTGTTGTGTAAACCAAACAAGTTCAATTTGGCAGTCTGAATAAGATTTGGTGAGTAGAATGTATAAGTGGCTTGGGCATTACCAGCCATATGGATGCAAGTTGAGTTACTTCATCCTTGCTTGTTGGAACATATTATCATAATATTTCTGATACTTGCAGCAAGAAATGAACTGGCTGATAACTGATAAGTTCATTTTTGGTGAGTTCCTTTCCCCCGGTTGTTCTCAGTTTTAAAGGAATCAATGAAGGCTATGAATTAGATTTCTGTGGAAGGAAAAAAGAAGGAAGCTTGAGGTTGTTATTTGGAAGGGAAAGAAGCAAATGTGTCCCAAAGGGTATTTTTGGCTCTGCATGAAGTGAAGTTCTTAGTGGCACCGAAGAAAGTAGCAGAGTTGTGGTAGATATACGGTAGATGTGGGTAGTTGTTGTCCTTGCAAAAGAGAGTATAAATTTCGCTTTCTCCGCTAATGGATAATGAAAATAAACACCGAAATCCATCGCCGCCGACCACCGAACTCCACTGGGCGCAGGCCGCCAAATTCATCGCTTGGGCTCAGAATCAATTTATCACTCGCAGATAACGACATCCGCCACGTAGACTTTACAAGTCACCTCTTCTCCAATTTCCTCGCCACAGAAAAACAATTGAAAATAAAATGGAAAATGAAAAAACGACTGGCAATGGTAGGAAGTACGGAAGAAAATCAAGAAATGACGAAAAAAAAGAATAGTAAAACTTGGATTGGCCTTCTCCAGTAATACAGGGGGCACGGTTTCAGCTTCCTCGTCCACAGAAGGTCATACCTTTGCTTGCTTGGTAACTTATTTGGATAAAATTTGTGCTGATTCCTACTCCTGGGTTCGTCTGAAATGAAACAACACACCTACGCAACCTCTTCCTTCTTCTTCGTCTCTTTGATTCTTCTCTACTCCTGTTGAGAGTTGTAACTATGTTGGACTCCATCAACTGTTCCCGCTTTCCCAAGGTACTTCTCTTTCAACCCAAGGTGCAAATGTGACCTTTCAAGGCTTCTTGAGTTCGAAAGTTTCATACTTGGAACCATTCTTATGCAGCTGGCTTCATATGTCTGCTAAAATTCTTGCCAGTTCTTGTAGTGTTATGTGACTGTTACAATTTCTTGTTCAGCTATTATTATTTCCTTCTATGAGCTTCTCAAATGAAATAAAGAGTGCTTCTTGCTGTTTGATTCTAGTTTTTTCTGTGGTCTTTACTGTTTGGTGTGCTTTACAGATGATTGGAAGTTCATAACTCAGTGTCAGTGAATTCCATGTGTTCACTTACTGCTTTGCAGGGACAAGATGTTTTCCAACAAAGTAGCCCATTTAGGGGATGCTGTTTTCGGTTATCAGGTTTTCATGGATGTTCCTCTGGTACTTGGCATTCCAGAAAGCAAGCTAAATATATGAAGAAGGTGAATGCAGTTGAATGCAGGATAAGTCATTACTCTTTTACATATTCAACCAGAGTCCTCCAACACAACAAGACCGTCTTGACTACTACTTCAGCACCAACTAGAGGAGGAGGATTCTATCTTTTTAAACAAAAACTAAACCCCGGGGAGAGAACTCGTCTATATTCAACAAGTGAGCTTGCTGGTGCTGTAGAAGTTATCAATGATCTGGGATTGGATACATTGACTTTCTTGGCTGTTACTGTTGTTGTTGTCCCTGTGTTCAGGATCATTAAAGCTAGCCCAGTAAGTTTGAAAATCTCCTCATTTGGATCTTCTGTCTTATGATTTGTGATTAAAACCATTATGTATACTGTGAGTTTGTAGTTGATTTTCAAGTCTCGCGTCCATTTTATATGTAACAACGGCAATCATTGACTAATATATTGGTTACTGTTCCTCAGATACTTGGTTTCTTTTTTGCTGGGATTGTACTCAATCAGTTTGGCTTCATCAGAAATCTAACAGATGTTAAAGTTCTTTCAGAATGGGGAATTCTGTTCTTGGTAAGGACAATAGATTGTAGAACATTTTTCCTTTCAGATGAAATTCTATATTCATATCTCCAGTATTTAGCACTCTCAAGTCCGTGATCAATAATTCAACTCATTGCGTCTCTATACATCCTTTGACTCCTTTAGATATTGTCAAGGAATTACTAATACTATGCAGATAGCAGAATCACTATCAACTATGTTTCGTTTTTACCTCAGCTGTTTGAAATGGGTTTAGAGCTCTCACTTGCACGACTTAAAGCCCTAGCAAAATTTGCCTTTGGCATGGGATTGACTCAGGTACAACATCACCCTTTTTTACTGTAGCTTGAATTATATACTAACCGTCCATCAAGCTTGGATGAATTGAGAGAGTTATATACACAAGTTACTCATATTTCCACTCTATTATTTTGTTTTGAAGGTTGTTCTATCCACTCTTGCTTTCACAGCATTTGAGCTTCCACCTAATGGGGCTGTTGGAACAAAAATTCTGCAGTTCCTTTTTCACTCACGGGATGATTTGGTGAGTGCACTTGTTTCTTCCCTTGTCTTGTCCATCTTGTTCTTTGGTTCTTTGTTTATTCTCCATAACATGTTTTTGCCAGTAAGTTTATGGCTAAAGAATTCAATAAGCATAAATTATAGACCCAGCATTAGCATAGCCGCTTTCTTGTGATTTTATGTTGACATGATGGTTTCTGAACATTCGGAGTTTACAATTTGACTTCTGGACTCATTCAAATTCAGGTGAATATCAGAAGCATTGATGAGGCTATTGTTATTGGTGCAGCTCTCTCTCTGTCTTCTTCTGCCTTTGTTCTTCAGGTACTTGTCAGGACCATGCTCATCTTTTACTGTATTTGTAACTTGGTACTTTTCGGAATCCAGGTCATACTTGTAAGTGGGTACTGCATTCATAAGTCGCCCTTTTAGAATGGAAGTCAATTCTAGCAGCAGTTGGTATATTATTAACCTGTAAATGTTGAAATTGCAATCTTGTGCAGGAAATATCCTGAATTTTTTTACCAATTTGAGGATTTTTATGGTTCTTGATGATGAATTACATTTGGACACATATTTCCTTGGCCTCTTGCATTGTTTCCAAACACAAAAGAAAGCTTTTTGAAACCCAAAAGAGAATCAGCCTCATAAAAGTATACTCATGGAGAATTGGAAATTTTTGCATCTGCACATTAATTAGACTAGATCATGGACCAAAATATCTTTTTCCGTTGCTTGTAATATGTACCCTTTTCACTTTCAAAAAATGCTTTAATCAAAGTTAGTTGGAAGAGCATCGTGAAGCTTATTAAGCATGCTATGTAGCTTCTTGCAGAAAAAGGTGAGCTGCCTACGAGGTTTGGTTCAGCAACTTTGGGGATACTTCTTTTACAGGTTTGCTTTTACTTTTTATCCACAATTTTTCTACGGCTAGTTTATACCTTGGTTCACATGCTTATTTGTCTCTTGATTCATCTATCTCTCTCTAAATGAAACTTATTTGTAAATTAAATTATGTAAAATCGTTTGTTATGGTTGTTGTTTGCAGGATATAGCAGTAGTTCCTCTTTTAGTCATACTGCCTGTCCTAGAGAGCCAGGTGCGTCAAAGTTTTCTCTTTCGGTATTCATTTTCGAAGACTACTTAATATGATTAGGTGCAAATTGTAAGCATGTGTGTTTGCATCAATTGTAAGGTGTGCATTTTGTTGCTCTAGTCTACATTCTTTAAATCTGAAGCTAAAATTCTTTTATCTGAATTTTCATCCATCTTAGCAGAATCTGGTGGGGGAAAGTATATTGCCAACGCTTATTCAGGAAAGTTTGAAGGCCTTATTGGGATTGGGATTGCTATCTCTTGGTGGGAAATTCGGTCTAAGGCGAGTTTTTGAGGTGGGAGCTCTATCTATTTTCTCTTTAAATCTGAGAGATTCTGCTATTACTCATCCATCATAAGGTTGTTACCTTATCCAGGTTGTTGCAGAAGCAAGAAGCTCAGAGGCCTTTGTTGCTCTCTGCCTGCTAACAGTTGCTGGGACTTCTCTTATTACCCAGAAGTTGGGCTTCAGCGACACGGTCTTAAACCCCCTTTCACAACACAAGTGGTCAATTATCATTCTTTATTTGGTTCATGTAAATGCTGACTAGTGAAAATTTACAGCTTGGTGCATTTTTAGCTGGGGCATTATTGGCAGAAACAAATTTCCGTACACAGATTGAAGCTGACATAAGACCATTCAGGGGGTTGCTTCTTGGATTATTTTTTGTAACTACAGGAACTTCTGTGGACACGCAGGTAGAACAAAGAGCCGTATTTCTCGACTAGGATCGGTCTTCCTGCTAACACTATTATCTAAATTGGTTAATGCAGCTGCTTTTACGAGAATGGCCAAATGTACTGTCACTCCTGGGGGGATTGATTGTCATCAAGACACTGATTATAACAGCTATAGGTCCTCGAGTTGGACTCACTTTGCAAGAGAGTGTAAGAATCGGGTTGCTGCTATCGCAGGGAGGAGAGTTTGCTTTTGTTGTCTTTTCTCTGGCTAACAGGTGGGATATTCACTTGATTCATAGATGGTACAGTGGTAACATTCTGCATCGCTCTGTATTCAAAGTTGTTGTTGTTCATATGCATGTGACACAGGCTTGGAGTTCTACCACTTGAGCTCAACAAGCTTCTTATCATCGTTGTCGTGTTGTCAATGGCATTAACCCCGTTTCTTAACGAACTTGGAAGAAGAGCTGCTCGGTTTATTGAAGACAAGTCTGATACAGAAGAAGTATGTCCCTAATTTGAATTCTCTCCATGTTGGCCTATTGATATGTGTAGAATTTCAGAAAATATTTTGAACTTAATATATAGGAGTAGAGATTTACAAAGAGCTCCTTAACAGGAGACAATTAGATCTAACACTTTCCTTACAAGGAAAGGATTACAAGACTATCTAGGAAAAGGAAAAATAAGTCTTCCTAATTAATGCGGGAATCCTAATCCTAATCATTCACGGATTCTTCAACACTCCCCCTCAAGCTTGACTTAAAAATGTTGAGAAGTCCTAGCTTGGTGATCAAACATTTATGCACATCTCTTGTAAGAGCTTTGGTATGGATGTCTGCCAGCTGCAGACGAGATGGCACATACTCTACTTGTATAGTCTTTTCATTCAGCTTCTCTGAGATGAAGTGACAATCAATTTCGACATATTTTATGCGGTCATGATGCATATGATTCTTTACGATGCTAATGGCTGCTTGATTATCACACCATAGTATTATAGAATATGTATTTCCCATTTTTAGCTCAGTTAGAACTCTTCTTACCCAAATCCCTTCACATATTCCTTGAGCAAGAGCTCTATACTCTACTTCAGCACTGCTCCTGGACACCAGGTCTTGTTTCTTGCTTCTCCACGTAACAACATTTCCCCATACATACGTACAGTATCCTGAAGTGGATCTTCGCTCCGTCAATTCTCCAGCCAACTAGCATCCGTGTAAACTGCTATGTTGCGGACGTTCTGCTTTTGAAATGATAACCCAAGTCCGAAGGGTCCTTGTAACCGCTTCCAGGTGATCCTCGCTTGGGTTATGCATGTGTTGGTTCACAATACACACAGCAAATAAAATGTCAGGTCTGGTGTGAGATAAGTATATTAGTTTCCCGACCAGCCTTTGGCATCTCACCCTATCCGTGGGCTTACTCTCGGGATCGAACTTCAAATTTGTCTCTAAAGGTGTCTCAGCTGGTTTACAACTAGTCATCCCAGTTTCCTTTAGCAGATCCATAACATGCTTCCTCTGGGATAAGATGATTCCTTGCTTGGATTTAGCAATCTCAATTTCAAGAAAGTACTTCAACTCCCTAAGATCCCTAGTCTCGAATTTTGTGGACAATTTAGTCTTCAATCGTTGGATCTCACAATCATCATTGCCAGTTATGATAATGTCGTCGACGTAAACGATTAAGATGTATAGGTGAACGGAGGTAAACTATATTCTGTTATATATTCATAAGCAGGACTCACTAACATATACATAGGACTAAGCTACATAATATTATCCTATTAAGTAATGATTTTCTTTGATCGGAAATCATATCTCCTACCATATCTAACATCTAATAACCTAATTTACAAAAAATAAAATCTCAATAATATTGCTAATGATACTGTAGATACATGAACGCTAACACTCCCCCTCAAGCTGGTGCAAAGATATCTTCCATTGCCAACTTGCTCACTAGAAAGTTGAACTGTCCTTTGTAGAAACCTTGAGTTAAGACATTTGCAATTTGATTCGTTGTGGAGATATACGGCATATATATCAGGCCGCTAGTTAGTTTCTCTTTGATAAAATGCCTGTCAATCTCCACATGCATAGTACGATCGTGTTGAACAGGATTATGAGCAATAGCTATAGATGCTTTGCTATTAGTGTATAGTCGAATAGGTCTATGTATAACAATCTGTAACTCATCAAGTAACCTCTTCAGCCAAACAATTTCACATATTCCATGAGCAATATCTCTGAATCCTGCCTCAGCACTGCTTCTTGCCACCACAGTCTGTTTCTTGCTTCGCCAAGAAACCAGATTTCCCCCAACAAAAACACAGTACCCTGAAGTTAACCTTCGATCAATAGGATCCCCTGCCCAATTTGCATATGTGTAAGCCTCAATCTGAAAGTTATTGCCCTTCCTAAACACAGCCATTTTCCCGGTGATCCTTTTAAGTATCACAGTATTCGATCGACTGCGTCAAAATGCATGCCACCTGATCTATGCATGAACTGGCTCACTACGCTCACGGCAAAAGTAATATCTGGACGAGTATGAGCCAGATAGATCAGTCTTCCCACCAGCCTTTAGTAATGTTCTTGGTCCTTGACTTCATTCTTCTCACATGGTCGTAGGTTGTGTGCTGCATCCATAGGAGTTGTAGCTGGTTTGCATCCACTCATCCCCGTTTCTTCAAGTAGATCTAGTGTATATTTCCTTTGATTCATAAACAAACCATCGGAAGATCTTGCAAACTCCAGTCCTAGAAAATACTTCAATGGTCTTAGATCCTTGACTTCAAACTCACGAGCCAAGTTTTGTTTGATCCCCTTGATCTCTCCCAGGTCGTTCCCTGTTACGATTATATCATCTACATACACAATAAGTATAACAAGTTTATTATTAGGTAGATGTTTAATAAATATGGTGTGGTCAGCCTGACTCTGTTTGAACCCAAAACGGGTAACAGCCGATCCAAATCTCTCAAACCAGGCCCTTGGGGATTGTTTTAGGCCATAGAGAGATTTCTTCAATTTGCACACCTTTCCTTTGCTTAGTTGTTCTTCAAAGTAAAGAGGTGAGGCCATATAAACCACTTCTTCCAAAGTTCCATTCAAAGCTGCTCCTTACTGAGTAGACCACCTTCTAATTGCATCACAACATGATGGGCTTTAGGTTGGGAACTGCCCTCACTGGTATTTGTGTTCCGCAGTTCCGGATGGAGCTTGAAGCACCGGTCACGTGTATGCCTAGTTCTTCCACAGTAGTCACACTTCAAGTGAGGCTTACGATCAGGCCCACGATGAGATCCTCCTTTGTAAGCCACCATAGCCTCGGAGGCACTCTCCTTCTGTTTCCCAGTGACAAGAGCAGATCCTTCTGCAGCAGCCTCAGCTTTTCCTCCCAGCATTACACGGCGCCGACTTTCTTCACGATGGACCTCATTAAAAACTTCTCCAATAGTGGGAAGGGGGTCACGTCCAATGATTTTTCCACGCACCTCATCTAACTCGGCATTTAAGCCCACCAGAAACTTGAAAATCCGATTAGTTTCCACAGTTTTCTTAAAAAACTTTTGGTCATCAGCTGATTTCCAGACATGATCATTGAATAGATCCAAGTCTTGCCAAACTTGTTTCAAAAGATTATAATAACGAGTAACAAAATCTTGAAAAATCATAGCCAGTTTTTGGGTAAGTTCCTATACCTGTGACTGGTTTCCGAGATCAGAGTAGGTAGCTGCCACGTCGTCCCAAAGTTCCTTAGCAGTGTTATACCCCAGGTAATTGGCTCCTATCTCAGCAAACATGGAGTTAACAAGCCAAGTCATCACCATGGAGTTTTTTGCATCCTACGTTGCGAATGTTGAGTTAGCCTCCTCTGGTTTTGCAGCAGCTCCAGTGATGTATCCAATTTTGAATCTCCCTCGAATGTACATGAGCACGGACTGATACCAGCGCACGTAGTTGGTCTCATTCAACTTGATGGCGGTGATCTGCAGATGTGGCAATAGGCAAATCCAGAGTATCATCAGTGACAACAACATTATCACGAGTATAAGAGGAATCAATACCTTGTGGTGTCTGATCGGGAATCAGAGTTGAGTCCTGGTTGTGCGGAAGATGTGTAATGGCTTGTTGCTGGTGTTGGGTGTCCTTTCGTCTTTGATAGACCCGTAGCCCTAGTTGGTTTGGAGGAACGGAGTTGACAATGTCAGGTGAGCGAGCTATGATAGGTGGGCTACTAGGAGTAGAAACTGGTGGAGGGTTGTTAGGAGTAGAAATCGGTGGTGGGCTGCTAGGAGTAGAAGCCTCTACCTCTAGCATGTCCCAAGTCTGAGAGTCTTGAACAGAGTACTCCCCCTGACTCTTAGATGTGGGGAAATACGGTTGATTTTCAAAGAAGGTGACATCTTTGGAGTGGTAGGTTCGTTTGGTGGATGGATGGAAACATTTGTAGCCGTTTTGGTGAGGGGAATGTGGGAGAGGTGCACAAAAGCAGTACTCCCAAAAACCTTAAGGGGCAAATTGGAAGAAAACGCGGTGAGGTGAGAAAAATTCTCTAAGAGGGCAGCTTTAGGGGTTTTAAAGTTTAGCACCCGACTAGGGAGGCGATTGATGAGGTAAGTAGCGGTTAGAATGGCATCTCCCCAGAGGTATTGAGGAACTTGACTTTCGAGCATTAAGGCACATGCCACATCTAATACATGGCGGTTCTTTCTCCCAGTGATTCCATTTTGCTGAGGGGTGTTAACACAAGAGTTGTTGTGGGCAATGCCATGAGCGGTGAGGAAGGAATTGAGGTCAGAGTTGAAATAATCGTTGGCATTATCTGTGTGTAGGACTTTGATTTGAGCTTGGAACTGATTTTGGGCCATGAGGTAAAAGGATTTAAAGATGGCTGTAGTTTCAGATTTGAATTTCATGAGATAAGTCCAGGTGGTTCTAGTGTGGTCATCGATGAAAGTGACGTATCACCGAGCTCCTGTTGTTTGCACGGAAATTTTGCTGGGTCCCCACACATCACTGTGGATGATAGCAAAATGATATGTGGGTATGTAGGCATGAGTTGGATAACTAGTTCGGGTGTGCTTAGCAAACTGACAAGTTTCACATTGGAAAAGTTGGAGGTGTTTATTGATAAACATCTCAGGAAACAACTTAGCAAGGTACCGAAAACTAGGATGTCCTAGGCGAGAGTGCCATAACTTAATTTTATTGTCAATACTATCTAATGGGGAAGTCGAATTTGAGCTACTAGTAGAGGCTGTGAATCCTAAACAATTATGAGGGTGATGGTCGTTTGATGTAGGTTGAGGTCTTGTTGCAGGATCTCCCTTCAGCAGGTACAAACCATCACACATTTCAGCACTTCCAATCATCTTCCCTGATTCCTCCCCCTGCATAGAACACATGGTTTTTCCAAAGATTAGAGTACAACTTAAGTCATAAGTAAGCTGTCGAACAAAGAGAAGGTTGCAATTTAAACTTGGGACATAAAGCACAGGATATAAAGTGATGTCCTTGTTGATATGTACCCGACCCATGCCAACTACTGGGGCAATGGTACCGTTTGCAATCTTTACTCCTGCTAATTTTGAACATGGTTGAAGGTCTTTGATGAGGTCTTTAAACCCAGTCATATGATCTGAGGCTTCTGAGTCGACAATCCAAACATCAGAGGTTTTGTTAGTTGTAGCATAAGCAATAGCATGATTACCTAGATTCGCATAGTAGCTTGCATGATTTCCTTGAGCGGTCCGACTCGAAGAGGAGGTGAGCTTGGTCATCATCTTCTGTAAATTATCCAATTGTTACTGCATTTTAGAATATGCACTGGATTCTTCAGATTTGGAGTTGTTGGAGGCTGAATTTCTGCGAGGTTCTCTTTGGTTACGAGGCTTCCAATCTGTCGGTTTCCCATCGATGTCACAACATTCATCTTTCGTATGTCCGTGCTTTTTGCAGAAGTCGTAGAACTTAGTGGATCTATTTTGAGATTTTGCTTGCTGAGTGTGCATAGCAGTGTTGTTGGTGTCCTGAACTAGCATTGCGGAGCCTTCATGGGCGGGTTTGGTTTCTGGAGTCATGAGACCCCGTCGACTCTCTCCCCACCGAGTTTCGGCAAACGCGTCTTTGACCTCTGGAAGCGATTCTCATCCCATGATCCTCCCGCGAATGTCGTCGAGGTCTTGGTTGAGTCCTAAAAGAAACCGGATGGTGTGCTTCTCCTCGACAATCTTCTGATATTTTTGGAGTCAGTAGCACACGTCCAGGTATGGTGTCGTACATATCCTGCTGCAGCCAGTGCTTGGAAAGCTCATCATAGTACTGGGTCATAGTCAGGTCTCCTTGACGGAGATTATGGAGCTGCATCTCAATGCTGTACAACTTTGAACGATTTGACCTATTGGAATAGGTATGTTGTGCATCTTTCCAGATTGCACTAGCTGATTGATGGAGGAGGAATTTCTCTCCAATTGTGGTTATCATGGAATTGATTAACCATTAACGAACCATATTATCTTCAATCTCCCAGTTGTCGAAGGTCGCATCATCCTTATCAGGCTGAACAGTTTTACCCATGAGGTATCCCTTCTTGTCACGTTCAGATATGAACATGAGAACAGATTGCGACCATTGGAGGTAATTGTCACCGTTCAGTCGATGAATTGTGATGCACCCAAGTGGGGCGTCATTGGTTGGACGTCGGGAAGGGTGAAAGAACTTCGCCGGAATTGGAATTGGAGCTGGCGTCTTTAGTCATTCTTCATCAGAACTGAAAACGGAAAACTTGAAAGTAGGAACACGAAAACGGGAACGGAAAATACAGGCAGAAGTTTTTTAGAACATATGCTCTGATATCATATAAAATCTTAGAAAATATTTTCAACTTAATTTATTTATAGGGAACTACTCCTATATATAGGAGTAGAGATTTACAAAGAGCTCCTTAATAGGAGATAATTAGATCTAACACTTTCCTTACAAGAAAAGAATTATAAAACTATCTAGGAAAAGGAAAAATAAGTCTTCCTAATTAATGCCGAATCCTAATCCTAATAATTCACGGATTCTTCGGCAATATGGTTTGTCTTTGTTTCTCGGTGATGCGACACTTTTCAGTGCATCTAAAGTTTCATGCTTTCAGCCACAAGTTCAGTCTTAGCTCAAAAGAACACTTCATCACCTTTATTCACTATTTGTATACTTTCAGAAAGTGGCAGAGCCAGTCAACTTTGAAGGCAGTGAACCTGTTGTCATCCTTGGATTTGGACAGATGGGCCAGGTACATCACTTATTATGAAAGTGGATTACGTACCGATTTCGCAGGATTCTGGCAATAGCTCTCATTTCTCAAGCTCTCTGCATGCAGGTGTTAGCAAACTTCTTGTCCACTCCGTTTACTTCAGGAGTGGATGGTGACGCAGCGGTGGGAATGCCTTTCATAGCTTTCGATCTGAACCCATCCGTGGTACAGGTATGGAAATGCCCCCATGGGATTATCCATCCAACTATTACAAGAATTTCTGGTTCAGGATCTTTATTTTCTTCCTACACTAGAGTTACTCAAAACATTTTTATTCATAATCCTCTAGGCTCATGCTTGTTCTTTTGTGTACGTCCAAGGAAATGACACATTTGCATGCTTTCCGATTCATCTTTTGGAAGCTGAAAGCTATAACTTGGTGCACAGGCATCTCGAAAACTTGGTTTCCCAATTCTTTATGGGGATGGATCACGCCCTGAAGTACTCCGAACGGCTGGCTTCTCTTCACCTAAAGCTGTCATAGTTACTTACACTGGAAAGAAAAGGACACTCGAGGCCGTACAGAGGCTTCGACTTGCATTTCCTGGGGTGAGACTTTCCCTTTTTTCATAAATACTAATCTCTGTGGATCATCTGTTAAGCTTCATCTCTTACGTGTAATCCTGTCTTGCTGAATTTTTGGGTTTTTTGGTGAATATTCGATGCTACAGATTCCTATATATGCTAGAGCTCAGAACATTATGCATCTTTTGGATCTGAAGAAAGCGGGTGCTACAGATGCCATTCTAGAGAATGCGGAGGTATACGAAGCTGATTCTTTTATCACTCTTTCCTACCTATACTTGTTTTAGACTCTTAACCTTTGCTTCTGACGCATCAATATAATACAGACAAGTTTACAACTCGGGTCGAAGCTCTTGAAAGGGCTTGGAGTCATGTCTGATGACGTAAACTTTTTAAGCCAACTGGTTCGAGACTCTATGGAGTTGCAAGCTCAAGAAGCACTGGATAAAACTGATGAATCAGACATGGCTATCTTGAAGCCACTACAGGTACAGAGACAAAACATTGTGATTAAATTAAACTGAACAAAATATTTTACTGAATGAATTGTTGGGGACTAATGAAGGTGAGAGTTTCGGATTCCAACGCAACTGTGCCATCAGTGAGCTTTGAAGGGCAAGCAGAGCAAATGCCCCTACAGGTATGAATGTTACAGAAAAGCATTGTGGTTAGATAAAATAAAAGAGAAAATTACTGAGTTGTGGGGAGTTTTATGAAGGTGAGAGTTTCGGATGCCGTTGTCAAAGAATCTGTGAAATCATTGAGCTTTGAAGGACAAGCAGAACAAATGACACGCAGTGGTAATGCGGTCCAGAAACCTGAGGATCCGTAAAGCAATGGAGATTTTTCCTAAAAGTGTGGTCTTTTGAAAGCTAAAAGCTGATGGTGTTATGAAGAGAGACATTGTAAGTATTGGGGGGAAAAGAGTTACAGTGGTGAAAATGTGTAAAAATTGCAGTAGCTTCAGCGATCTTCTGTTCCCTGGATGACATGCAGAAAAAAAATGATAGAATTCGGGATGCCAGGACAGGAGAGATCAACTGTTTCAAATTGGAGTATTCATTCACAGATGTCTAATTCTTTGTGAACCACAGTGTAAAACTGTTAATGTTACTGATTTTTCATGAACTCTAGGAATGGCAAAGGGTATAAATGGTTGGTTGGAGTTGGATGTAATATGATACAGTTTCCTTAGATGTGAGTATGCTAAGTGCTAACTCAGGTAGGTATGGCACTTACGAAGCAAAATGGAGGGCCTGATAACTGGAAAGCTATCTTAGAGACCATATTGGTAAAAATCTGTGTGGATTTGTAAGGGATTTCATGCTCTGTACAAACAAAATATATACTTGTGTTTGTATAAACCATGTACATATTTGTATTTGTATGGTGCAAATACCTCAAAACTTTTACCTATGAATCTATCCCAGGTTAACAGATGAAAAAGGAATCACCGAACTGGGTAAGTAGGAAGCTTTCGTAATTAATGGTGTATAAAAAAGTTATTGATCTCTAACTGGCGGTAGACTACTACTGATGAACGGAGCTTGTTTAGTTTATAGGCGAGTGAGCTCGATTCTTGCCATAATAATCAAACTCGGGCTCAGCTCCACTAGTTTTGCTTAAGGGTTCGGCTTGGCTCGAGATTGACTTGTTTGTAAATTCTAATGAGCTTTTGTTTGTAAGAGTTTAATTTCGGGCTCAACTCGGTTAAACCTATTAAAAATTTACAATATTCTAAAACTGTAGTCGACTCATATAAGTCTAATTAAGTAATTAACCAATAACACAACATTGATCATCATATTCTTGTTTTTAAACAAAATAAAAATATTCGAACCATTAAAATATCCAAGTCCAAGTCACAAGCTACACCATTCTAGTCAATTAATGAGCGGTAATCGAGCCAACTCCCAGACCTTAGTCGAGCTGGTAAGCCAGATTCATCAAACTCACGAGTCGACCTAACTTGTCAGCCAACCAAATCGAATTAAAAGTAGCTCGAACTCTGTTCATTCATTATCGAGCCTGCTCATCGAGCCAAATTTCAATGAGCTTTTTTCTATACTTTCCGAAGGATACTCCAAGTGTGAAAGAAGTTAAAGAGTTAATGAGACTGATTTGTCAAAAAAACAAAAGTATAGGCGTTGAGTTATCACAAACAGAGGGATCAAACTGTAATTTCCCTGAATTGATAGATTATGGAGAAACAACTCGCTCGGTCGCAGTTGAAGCCGAATCACCACCTGCACCTGGAAAAGAGAGTCAGATATAGAGAGCGATAACCAAGGGCCTACTGCGTTCCGAGAGACACCAGAGGAAAGTCGGCGGTGGGGGAGATCAGAGATTATTTTGTTACGACACAAGAAGAGGCGACGCCTTCTGGTTTGAGGGTTCGGCTAAGCGATCCCAATTACGTAGCATTTCAGGTAGATTATCCTATACACCCCGGGTACACATAGTTGCTTGATTGATTTGTGAAACTCCAAAATGACTTAAAAAGGGAATATTATCCCATGTTGGGTTCCAAAGTCTGGTTTGGAAGCTGGCGAATTGATAGAATATGGGTACATGAGTTGTTTTGAGACTTGATGAACTTTAACCGCACACCATATGTTTGATGTAATGCTTGAATGAGAGATTAAGCTGCAGGCATCTCTTGTGCTTGATTGACACCACTTGTTTGTCTTAGTCTGAATTCCAATTGTTCCCTCAGTTTCTCAATTCCATTTAGAAATTTCAACCATGATTCATATAAGTTCTCAGCCGGCTGATCTGTCCCAGTGAATGGGTTTGTAGGTAGTGTTATGGTATGTATTGGGAGTCCAACAATAAGCCGCCATCGTTTCTTCCTGAAGGTTTACTTGTTTCAGTATTTCTTCTCTGCCAACTGACTTGACTATTTCTTGCCCCTTTCTAAGAAGGGTAGTATAGCTAGTTCATCCAAGTCTAAGTCAGCGTTTTGGAGATGCAGAACTTTACAGAAAGAATCCTTTTCTAGGATGGCGAAAGGATTGGTGTGGGCGACAGCTGAAGATTTGGCACGGAATAGAGGGTGTGTTCTGTCTCTGTACCGCCAACTATTACGCAGTCTCAACTCTCCAAGTTTACCCCTTAATTTAGCAGCAAGATTGGCTAAGAAGGCTGAAGTTCGTGCCATCTTCTTGCTGGGATCCGAGGAGAAGTCTGTCCACAATATCAAGGATCTCACTGACACTGCTGAATACGCTTTGGGTCTCCTCAGAAAGGGTGAGATTCCCAAGTATATACAATGATCCAACCAAGGCCGGGGCCAAGTTGAAGCATTTCAGGTTCAGACTTCAGATTAATGATATAGCTTTCCTTTCTTTCTTCTTTTTTCCATGAGAAAGTTTCATGTGAATTGAACTGAACATAATTGGGTAAGTTACACGCTAATGAATGTCACTGTACTAAAATGCTTCAAACTGGATGCTCATGGCTTTCTTTTGTCTCTCAGTTTGTAAGGGATGGAATTATGCTTGCTGCAAACTGGAGCAAGGAAAATCAATCTCGCATCAATTGGGATTGGTTTGGCAGGTGGAATGCGAAATGGAATTTAATTGTCAATGGAAAAGTTGGCTCCCAAAAACCACTTGGTTGGGATCCATTTAATTAGCAATAGGAAAGTTTTCCGTTCGGGTGGAAAATGCTCAGGATTTTGTCCAACTTTCCATTTGCCAAACCAAACGTTAGTGATTCATAGTGTTGATCATTTATCGTTGATCGAAGCAACCCATTATGTGGAAAAATAGTCTTGCGGATATCTATCAAGCAGGAAATTGTTGAATTTAATTAACTACTTGAGTTGATGTTTTGAGCTAACTATGGAAGAAAGTATTCACAAAATAAAAAGACATAACCCAAACCAAAATACAAAGATAAAAGAGTGGCTTACAAAATACAAAAACATAGATACTTCAGATAACCACATTATGTAGTAGACTTATTTAGCTACAACATTTCAACGCACAACTTTCTGAAGTTGAGAGTGGTTTGGAAGTTGGGATGGCACATTTAATAACTTGTAACACCGGCAATAACATCCTCGTTCGACGAGAAACACCTAGGGTAAGGGCGTCGCCCGACAATGTTGCCCCTAGGAGCATAACTGCAGATCACGAAGGTGCCCCTTCCGTTGTTGCATTTCACTCTGGCACAACCCAACCTCGTGGAAGATTGCCACACAACTTGAGTGTAATGCAAACACTGATTCCCAACGCATTGGTTGGTCCTGCAATTCTAGAACTGCCTCTCGTCCACCCACATTTTCACGGCCGCTACCGCTGTGAGATCCGGCCTTCCCATGGCGAGATTCTCGCCGTAGGGGCCGGATGAATGAATGAGCTGGCAGTCCCTCCTACTGTTGGCACAACGCTGAGCGTAGGCGGCCACGTTGGCATCCCATATCATGGGCCCGACTCCGACTTGGGCACGGGCTTGGTTATGGGCCCTGAGGTAGTCCGCGGGGCTGTTTTGGGCTAGGGTGGGATGAACCGAGACTAAAAGCTTGAAGATCAGGAGAGTAATGAGAGGAGGAAGGTTGAGAATCGACATTGTAAATCTGTTAGGAGTGAGATGGTTTTTGCAGTACGCAGTGGTGAGTGATTTAACCTAAATTCCTAGATCAGTTGGCTTCCACCATACCTTTACACCAGTCACAAAACTAATCATTGCCAGTGATTTAACCGTCGGTGAAGAAGTGAAAGATGCACCAATTAGAGGTTAATAACGCATTTTTACACGGTAATTAACTTAATTGCAAGAGGAAGTCTACGTACGTACATTAATCTTCCATATTGATATAGTTCATGCTATTGAAAAATGAGTGATGCACAAATTAATGCATACAAGTTAAAATCTAGAAAATTGCTATTATTATGTGGTCGTATTCTCTAAAGATCTCCATATTTTAATTACTCAACTTAGAACGGCTGACTAACTGAATAAGTGAATATGATGTAAGATGTGGTGATCAAGTAATGATGTATGTATGTAGTGAATTAAATTCTAATCCTGTAACGCAAAATCAAAGAACTAAGTCAGCTAAGGTGATGTCAAGAATGAGAAAGGATTGCCTAGACTAGAACCCATAGTACGTAACGGGTATATATGTACGTACGGGAAATAACAATTCGATGTCAGATAATCAGGTAATGGTGAGTAGACAATTTACTTAGGCAACTAAGATGCTTTTGCAAACATAAAATTATATCCTGTACTTACGAAAGTTCTTCTCTCGAGCTAATTCTTACAAATGCAGAACGGTAAGCATACTTGATTAAATGCCACTACAAGAATGTTGCAAATAGACTAGCTAAGCCACCCCTCTTTCGACTTAACGGACCGGTGAAACGATGACAAATAGAAAACAACGTTTAGACAAAACACAGCATAAATTTGAATAACGTCAACTGCAATCAAACCGTTAAAATCTCACTATCATCCACACAAAATCCTAACTATAGGTTCATCTAAGCCGTATATGGTTTGTAGAACGATTACAACGGAAGTGATGACGATTATCAAAGAAAAGTCAAAGTCAATCTGCTCATAAGCAATTCCGCTGATATAACTTCAATCTTGTATTTTCTTGCTCTAACCTCAATAAAAAATTAATGAAACCTCATTTTTTAAGATTAATTTTTATTCTTAGATAAGACCAACAATGAACATTATTATATTTTATAAAAAAAACTAATATGTCCGGACTGGACTGTAGGAAGTATTGGGCTATATTGACAATTGGACCTTAGTTGTAGTTTTGGACCCAAAAGCAAAGGCCCATCAGTAACCCCACCCATTCTATAGCAGAATTTTAACCAATTGGAGCTTGGAAACCAAATTTTGAGCATATGGCAAATATTTTATCGACCGATAAATTGTTGGTGTAGTAGTGTTAGGAGTTGCACTTAAAAGGACAAATTAAAATTTGATTCCTTATAATAACATTGGAAAAAAATAAAACCTTAACCATAAAATCATTCTTGACTGGATTTGTCGGCCAAAAAATCAAATACTAAAATTAACACATAAAAAACATAAAAAAGACAAACCAAATAGCTAGCCGATTATATTGAAGAACACACATAATACCACATGGGATATCATCTTTATGTATATATCATACATATTTGTGTACCCCGGCCCTTAGATAATATTACAACTCGCACTATCATGATCATGATCATACCAAATTTAACTTTATTTTAGCGCGCCGGCACCCACCCACCGGCCACGGTTTTCTTTCTGTAAAATACATAGATATATAAATATAGGACTACACATACTGATCAATATACTCGTCGAAATGTTCAGCGAGAGAGTTACGGCGACAAGTGTACGGTCGGCGGCCTTGGAAGTTGCCCGGAGGATCGTAACTGCAAATGACAATAGTACCCTTGTTCCGGTTGCACACGACCCTAGCGCAGCCCAGCTTGGTGGAGTCCTTCCAAACCACCTGTGTAAAGTGGCGGCATTCTCCTCCGCCGGTGCACCTGTTGCCTCTGCAGTCGTAGAATTTCTTCTCGCCCACCCACATCTGCACCGATTTCCTCCCCGTGAGGTCGGGCTTAGCGAACGCTAGATTCTCTCCGTAGGGCCCACCGGAGTGCTCGAACTTGCAGTTGGCTTTGATTTTGTTGCCGTAGTTACGGGCGTAAGCAGCCACCCTTTGGTCCCACCTGATGGGCCCCACTCCCACCGCGGCTCGGGCTCGGTTGTGGGCGTCGACGAAATCTCGCGGGGAGTTCTGGGCGGTCGTGAAATGGAGGAGTGATGATGAAGATATTATGAGTAGTATTAGTGTAAGGTTTAGGAAGGTTAACGGTACCGTCATTTTGTTCTAATGAAAGATTGAAAATATAGTGTCCGTAGGCCGTAGTGTAACACAAGTGGAAAGGTTTTTATAGGATGGAAGGATGAATTATATTATATATGCTTGATATTTGAATAATATGTGTTTAATTATCTGTTCCATTTCATGGGTAATCGATCCATCTTCCTGGTGGAGGTTTTGATTCATTACATTGGGAAATTATAGTTAATAAAAAATCCTTATTACTTGTTGTTTCAACTTTGTTTCCCATTTGCTCAAGTAATTGTAGTTATTGGCCAAAATTACTAGCCAGCGTCAAAGCTAGCTCACAACAACGGATGACATAAGCTATTGTATGTAATCGGTGTTGCTTGCATGCCGGATCACCAAATTAATTAGATGGATAGGTAAGCCCACCTCACCAAAGCATAAGACTTCAGTATAATATGAAATTAATTATTTGAACCATTTAGTAAAATTAATTAGTTGAATCATGCATAAGCGTGTGGTTTTGTTTGTTATTCGCTTTATCTTTTAATTATGAATTAAGAGTTTGATTCTTATCACCTTGTGATTAGTCGTTTACGGTCTTATACAAGCACCCATAATAAAAAGATCAATTATTATTGTCAACAATAAATATCCTAATTAAAAAATAAAATTAATTATTTGAGATCGAAAGGTTTAAGTTGTTCTTTATTTCAAATGAAAAAGTTCTTTTTATAAAGCATTAGTTGATGTGAATATAATATGTAAAACATCGAGCGAGAGATACACAAAAGATGAGTAAAGGTAGAGTTTAGGATTTCTCTATGGATCAGTAATGTAGTTAGTTGTGTTATGTGGTTAGAGATTTTGAGATATCGAATTCGATTCTAGTTACATTTTATATATGAACATCTATGTTTCATTTCTCTTTTATAAAATATGTTCGCCCCGGCTATTTTTATCTAAAATAAGGTAGAGTTATTCATATTATCTTTTCGGATGATATATAAAAGAAGCAGAACTAAAAACTAAGAATAATTAAAAGTCCAGCCCATCAAACTTAGTCCATCACGTCTACTTAGAGAGATGCCAACAAGCAGCCTCAACACTAAAGGTTAGGATCGCTCCAATCACATCAAGCTATACATATCGCTCTTGATTGTGGCCAATCTATAATAAATTCATATGAAACATTATCTCGTCATATAATATTTGTCCAACTTTTATTTCTCTTTCCTAATCCTACTTCATTCTTAAACTTATTATTATTACATCACTTAAATGTTGAGCAATTTACATAAAGCTGGACAAGATGATAATACTTGAACCTGACAATCACAGACGGAAAACTTTTAACTTTTTGGTGAGAAAACTAAAATAGTGTAATATAATGATTTATGTGTCACTAAACTAAAAGTCAAGTGACATCACCTGACATTACACATTTACTTATTAAAGAGAATGGATCGAATTTATAGTTGACTTTTTTTATTTATTTAGTTGATTTTTTTTATACGAATTTTAAAATTCATTGACAATTTTTTAGATCCGTCATTAACCATATTCTGCCTTTATAATAATTCGTTCGAAATCGAACCATCTTAACTTTATTTAGCGCACCCACTCAGCGCGGGTACGGCTTTCCTTCCTTCTTTAAAATACTTGTATAGATACTGCAGGCTGCAGCTACACATACTGATCAATAAACTCGCCGATAGATGCAGAGAGGGATTTGCGGCGGCAAGTGTACGGCCGGCGGCCACGGAAGTTACCCGGAGGATCGTAATTACAAATGACAATAGTACCCTTGTTCTGGTCGCACACGACCCTGGCGCAGCCTAGCTTGGTGGAGTCCTTCCAAACAACTTGGGTATAGTGACCGCATTCTCCCCCGGTGCACTTGTTAGCTCTGCAGTTGTAGAATTTCTTCTCGTCCACCCACAGCTGGACCGATTTTCTGCCTGTGATGTCGGGCTTACCGAACGCTAGATTCTCTCCGTAGGGCCCACCGGAGTGCTTGAAATCGCAGTTGGCTTTGATTTTGTTGCCGTAGTTACGGGCAACAGCAGCCACCCTTTCGTCCCACCTGATGGGTCCAACTCCGACCGCTGCTCGGGCTCGGTTGTGGACATTGAGGTAATCTTGTCGGGAGTTTTGGGCGGCGGTGAAATGGAGGAGTGATGATGAAGATATTGCTAGTACAATTAATGAAAGGTTGATCATCAAGGTTAACTGTCGACCCGTCATTTATTTTGTTCTAATGGAGCAAACAGAGCAGTACTGTCTATGATATTGTTTGTAACACAAGTGAAAGGGTTTTTATAGGCATTTGTCCAATTCACGGGTACGTAATCTTCGTTGTACGTGGTGATTTTGATTCAATAATTGGAAAATAAAATAATAAAATCCTTCCTTTTTTTTGTTTGAACTTTTCTTCTCCATTCGCTCAAGTAACTGCAGTTATATATTGGCCAAACTGGCCAGCGTCCATACTTGGTCAATTTCGTCACAGATGATGACTCAGCGGATACAAGAGTGCCTCCTTCAACTTACGCTCTATTTTGATGTTTACACGATCTAGTATTTTTCGGATTATGTGTACTCAACAATTCTAGATTGGTCATTGATTATGTTTGTTTCGATTTACAATTTCAAGCCTATTTTCTAAGTATAAAAACACGTAAAATAGTTCAATTGGTGGTAGTGTATATGCTGAGGGTCCGGAGTTAGTATTTTCATTTTATAAGTAATCCATAGAGTATATTTGAAAGTGAAATTGTGGCGACAATAGGATTGTATAGATAATCATAGGCATCGGTATCATGACACTAATAATGATATTGTAATCAGGTTGCTTGCATGAGTGGATTAGCAGGATCACCAAATTAAGATGGATAGGTAAGCCCATCTCACCAAAGCATAAGACTTTACTATAATTAATATATAAGGATGAATTTAATTTCAGATGATAAGGTTTGAGTATTGGATGACTACGTACACAAACCTTTTTATTATTATAAATAACTAGAAACAAAGCTATTCAAATGAACTAGAGTTTTTTTTATTATCAATCATTAATGTGAACATATATTGTTAGTAATGGACAAAAACAGTAAGAGCATGTTTGGTTTTGATGTTGGATGAAACAGTAGTATTTTTAGTAGGAGAAGTAAATTTTAAAATTTATGTATTTGAGGAAAAAGTTGAACTCCTAAATACTAAAAAATTAAACTCAATAAAAAATGAGTTTTGTGAAGTTTTAAATTGTGATTTGTTTACTTATTTAAAAATATAAGCTATCCTTACTTTTATAAAATATATAATTAATTTTTATGAAATAAAAATAATCTAATAATTAAATCAAAATTATATATTCCTACTTAAACTCAACTATGATTTAAATATGCAAATGATGAGTTAGATAGATTTGTTACACCTAGGATAGAAGCAAAATCCAAACAATATTTTATGTCCGCAAGCCCGGCAAAAAAGTACTTGCTTGGTCATAGCATGCAGCACCTGTAATATAGGCCCAATTTCAACAATGCTAGCAACGGATGGGTTTAAGCCCATATTAAAAGAATGTTTTGGGTGAACTAATGTGACGGGCCCGATCATACGAACTGTGCGTCCAAGAGATAGTGGGCCCGCACTCCAGTCCAGTGTATGTAGGAGTCCAGTTCAGTCCACACCTATAGTTAAAATTTCTAAACTTTGTTTGTGTCTTGGGAAGTGTGTGATGTGCATACAACTTTACTAATACAGCAACTCTATTTGGACTTATCACTCATTCGCTCGATAAATAATTGGTGCATGACTAGTTAGGGCAGAATTGTAATCCGATTTTGGACGTCCACCTAAAGTGATAACATAACTCATTTCCGAACCCACAGAATCTATGTGGCGATTGAATATCGCTGAGGTACAAAAGAACGCACTCATAAATTCTCGACATATCAACCCAACATGTTTGCATGTTATTGAAGAGCGATGAAGCCAATATTATGTTGTCTGTGTTATGTGGAGCTTGGAATTGATTCAGTTGAGTTGAGGAGGGAGACGGTTACAACTTATTACCAAGCGAATAAAAGAAAGAAAGAAGCAAAATTAGCGAGTTGGTGAGAAATGGAAAGCGACAGCTTCTTCTGTTCAAGAACAAGCAAAGAGGTCCCCCACCTCTACTTGGAATCTCACTAACAACCTTTCTTCTCCTCTCACGTAAAAGTTAAAACTACCCTACATTATATTTTGGCCAAATATCCAAATTTAATCCCAAATTTAAATGAATTGTCAAATCTAATTTAAATTATTTTAAATCCCAAATTTACTTTTGCTAAATTTTCTGTCAAATTAATAAAAATTGAAACCACCGAAATAAAGTGTCAGATGACATGTTATATGTAACCATGTAATCATCCCTAAATTAAGTACAAACAAACTAAGAAATAAAAAAATAAAAAAATAAAATAGGGTTTGATTTTTAATTTTATTTGTCAGAAATAATCAAATTTTTATTTAATTAAATTTTTTAAACACGATTAAATCAAAAATTACATATTAAAACTTAAATTAAAAAAAAAAGACAATGCATTCATCAATTATTTCAATTGTTTCACCAACTCATATTTACACCTTGGACTCCCGAAATTTTGTATAATTATAATTTAGTTACTTAATTAGTTTATGAAGTGCGGTTAATTGAAACTCGATTTTTGGTAAGTTAGGTTAATGTCAATTTAAAATCTGATTACGGTTAACTCGAGTTCAGCCCAGATACGGATTGAGCTTACATTTTAACGAGTTTTGTGCATTTTAACTAATTTCGTAACCAATTGACATTAATCTAACTCATCGAAAATAGAATTTTAGTCATTTGACCAGTCAAGCGAATGTCATGTCAGTTTCGTCTACCTAATCACTGACGGTCATAAAAACTGTAACAGAAAATTTAGTTAACGGGTTAGAATTTTTGGAAGACCGAAACTATTGACCAAATAATAATCCGCTCAAAATTTGGACTAAATTCGGGTATTCGACTTTATATTTTAGAATTTAAAATATATAAATGAGTAAATTCATAAATCATATCTCATTCTTTTTCTTCCTTTTTGGCGATTCACTATATATTTTCAATTCCTAAAACATTTTTTGAAAACTAAAAAATCATTCAATAATATCTAAACAAGACTAGCCTCAAGGGAGATAATATCATCAATAATCATATATCAAAATATAATTCGTAGTAGATATGGATGTATAAATTTAAGGTGTTACAATTGTTTTCGTTTGTTCTCCCTTACCAGGGTCACCTTCTGCATCTCCCGCGCATCACCAAATCGCCCTTTTCTATCAAAAAAAGCATCACCAAATGAATGCATAGGATAGGACCAAAATACATTACTGATTGTTAGGATTTATTACCTTTTAATAGCTAGGAGGCTCTCAATACAAAAGTATGTTTGTGAATGAAACACATGGGCATCCGCCTAGAAATTGAAGGACGGAATTGTACAATTCTCATAAATTAGTCCAATGCCTTATTTTCTGTTATAAAATTACGTACTAAATTCATAAATATTAAAAAATTGTACCAGCCCAATTTTTTCCTAAAATGAACTTTTACAATCCCGTTTTAAGGGGACGTATTATCCGACTCTTACTCATTTTTTACTCACACCCAAAAATAACCTTGTCAACAAAAAAAATCACTCGCAGATAACAAAATAAAATAGAACATAAAAAAAACTACTAAGGCTAATTAATATGGATCAGGAAGCTCACCAATTGGTTTTTTTCCTATCGGCCTTCTGCTGGGCCAGCTTGTTGAGAGGAGGAGGAACAGTGGTGGCACCCTTTGGCTTTTCTTTTTTCTTCTCAATCTTCAGCTGAGCGACGGCGAGGAGCGCATCGGTATCCTCGTTGTCGACATCGTCGAGGAGATCGAAAGGGTTTATGGTGGTCATCTTGTCGGAAAAAACCCCAATCGAATTAGAAACTTATCTTACTCTCAAAAATTACAAAGGAGAATCGATACTGTTGATTGGTAGAAGCCATGGAAGGGGGAGAGGAAACCGATTTGAGTTAGTAACAGAGAGCGATAGTCTTATATCAAATACCATTAATTTTCATCTCTGTTGTTATCCAATTTCATCTGATTTTTAGGGTTTTCTAATTGGGGTTATGAGATTTAGGATTTTTTTATTTAGGAGGTGAGAAAATAATCATTGCTTGAAGGTCGTCGTCCATAACGATCAACGTTTGGAAGAAATGGTGGTGTCTGCTTTTTTTTTTATTGAGGAAGAAGATGAAGACAAGATAAGTAAGGACAATTTGATCATTTTCACTTGTAACAAAAATAACTCATTGCCACAACAGTTATCAGAAAATATGGAATTTAATTACATCAAAATTGGGAATTTCCATCAATTTAAAATTCGACGATTTGTGAAATTCCTCTTTTACAAAATCGTAGCAAAAAACGATGTCATGATCTGTTGCACAAAATAATGTTTATGTTATTATTTCATTGAGCTCTATTTTTATTGTGAACACTAAAGGCTACAAAATTAAAGTATATGACATTTTAATAATTATAGCAATTGAGAATCAAATTTTACAACAAGAGCGAGACATAATTATCCACCCCCATTATATTATATATGAGAGGCATGCCATTTTTGAATTAAAGGACTTGATTCAGTAATCAAATAGCAGCTATAGAGTGTTGAAGAAGTTAATGATAACAAAAGAGGTTTAATAAGATTATTTTCGATGTTTGTGGCAAAATTATAATATCAAAAGTGCTCCAATGCAATATTTTAAACAGTGGTTAAAGTATCAAATTGAATACTTTAATTTGCCACCATTAACTATAATGTAGTCTAAATAATACACCATTCAGCAGATAAACAGTGGTCGTGTCCGACCTGCTTGAGAACCATAGCATTTTTGGGGTTTGGCCAGTGATTCTGGGAAGCCTTTAACTAACGTGAGGACAAATGAAAGATAGAGAGAGAGAGAGAGAGAGATGAGAATGAAATGAAATGAATCACATCCTTTATGCTTCCCTTTATATAAATATATATAAATCATACCTTTTCTTTATTCCCTGAAAAGAAAACTCTCTCTCTCCCTCACTCTCTGCTGCAACAAACACAGTACTGCTATCTGCTCCTCCCTTTCCTTTCTCCTGTCAGTCTGCACATCCCAATTTCACCCACCCGGCAGAGAGAAAATTATGTACATGGAGGGAACATCGACCTGCTTCGACCACACCAGCTTCGTCACCGACGATCTCGACCATCACACTCTCTCCCACCACTCTCTTCCTCCGCCGCATCCGGCCTCCTCTGTAAACAACCAAACCGCCTTAGAGCTCGACACCATGGATGACCTTTCCAATTACCACCACCTTAACCAGCCTCATCCTGAAGATCACGACCCTTCTTCCGCCTCCGCCATGGAAATGGCCTCTGGAGGTGGCTATGGTGACAGCAACAACAACAACAACATCAATTTGATGCTTAACGATCCTCCACCACTGCCGCCTCCTTACCCTCCCTCCACTCCCGATCTCAACCTCTTCAACTTGCCTATGTCCTCTCTCCTTCCCAATTCCTCAATCTCATTCGCCAACAACAACCCCAAACCTCTCATGGGCGGCGGCGGAGGAGGAGGAGGATACGGCGGCTGGGACCTTCCGATTTCCGACGGAGCTCAGTCGGCTTCTTCCGTACACTACGACCCGCTATCCTACCTCAACCTCCCGCCTCAGCCGCCTCTGTTCAGGGAGCTCTTCCAGTATCTCCCCTCCCACGGCGGCGGTAATTCTCTGCTCGGCGGCGGAGGACTCGTTGATATCCACGGAGGCGAAGGAAGCAGCGGAGGAGGTGGTGGGATTTATCCCGACGGAGACGGCTCGTCGTCTCAACAGCTTGACAGTAGCGTCCTGGAGTTCAATTGGGACATGGCTTGTCTCGCCAAAGGCAGAGCAGCTGGAAGAATGGCTAAACCCTTGACCACCGAGCGGCAGAGGAGACAGCAGGTCAACGATAAATTCTCGGCTCTCAGAAGCCTCATCCCCAATCCTACTAAGGTTCAATGTCATCTCTCTCTCTCTCTCTCAAACTATATATCTCAATTTCGATTTCCCAATTTCCCGACCTAATTTAATTTGTCCAAAAAATAATTGCGTGAAAAGAACGATAAAGCGTCGGTGGTGGGAGACGCGATAGGGTACATCAAGGAGCTGTTGGGGACAGTGGAGGAGCTGAAATTGCTGGTGGAGAAGAAGAGGTGCAGTAGATGGAGGAGCAAGAGAAACAAGACTGATCATCAACAAGGCGGCGAAATCGATGCCATGAATGAGGGTTCCGAGATGAAAGCGGCGAATTCAAACGGCAGCGGAGGACACGGTACGGATCAGCTGGACAAATCGTGTAACGGATCGACACTGAGGAGCTCCTGGCTGCAGAGGAAGTCCAAGGATACCGAGATTGATGTGAGGATTATCGAGGATGAGGTGACGATCAAATTGGTTCAGAGGAAGAAGATCAATTGCTTGTTGTTTGTTTCCAAGGTTCTTGATGAGCTGCATTTGGATCTTCATCATGTTGCTGGAGGCCACGTTGGTGACTATTACAGCTTTCTCTTCAATACCAAGGTTTGTTTGTTTGTTTGTTTGTTTGTTTTGCTTATTGCTTTCTTGGGAAAATTAAAGATTGGGAAGAGCAGCAGCTGATTGTTTGGAGTACTGTTTTCTGTTGGTTAAAATTTGCAGATATGTGAAGGTTCTTCAGTGTATGCTAGCGCCATAGCCAACAAGCTGATTGAGGTTGTGGACAAACAGTATGCTTCTACCCCATCAATCAGCTGCTACTGAAGATTATATCAGCAGCTAAAGATTAGACATAGAGAAACAGAGTTGTAGTTGTAGGAAGTTTAATTGCATGACGATCTCAATTACTCTTTTGTTTGAAGCAATGATCTTAATTACTCTTTAGGTTTATTACTTTTAATACATTTTTATAAATCTAATTAATTGCCTAATTGGTGGGTTTGTGTTCCTCATGTTGCATGGCTTAACAGCAAAACGTCAAATTATATTCGCTATTAATGATTTCTGATTGCCCTATACTCCCAATTAGTATTTTTTGTTGTTGAAATTGACATTAAAGCGCCATTAATTATTATATTTTCTCAACTTTGTGTGAGTTTTGTTTCCTCACCTTTTTGTGAATTTTATTTTTTCTTACCCCTGTGTGAGTTTTATTTTCACAAGTTTGTGTTTGATTGTTGGGCTTTCCTTTCCTTTTTACCTCTCTTGGTGGCCTCTTTCTCTCTCTCTTTTGTCCATCTTTTTCTTTTCTTCCAACCTTTTTGTTTCTTCTCCCATGTCTGTTGTGTTCGATCTAAATTTTGTTTCAAAACGTCGCTCGACTCTTCATCTATCGCTTCTATCACAATGAGCGTTCTTAGTTTTAACTGTCGAGGGTTGGGGAGTCCTAAGACAGTTGTTTCATTGGAGACAGTTGTTTCATTGGAGTCGGTTATTCAATTCCATAAACCCCAAATTATTTTTCTTATAGAGAGTTAGTTGTTAGGCGATGGTTTAGAAAAGCTCAAGAGAGAAATGGGCTTTGACAATGGTGAAGGTGTTGCCGCTAATGGTAGACCAGGAGGGTTAGCCCTTTCTCCAACTCTGAGCACCATATTGATTCTCAAATTGAAGACAACGAGAATTAAAGTTGCTGGCATTTTTCGAGTGTGTATGGCTGGCCTGAACATGGAAATCATCATCGCACATAGAGTTTATTAAGAACCTTGAATTGAAATGGGGGGGGGGGGTTGATATGTGGCTTTGTGCATGAGACTTTAATCAAATATGTTCCGGGTCTGAGAATTCGGATGGTAGACCAAAAGGTGAATCTCAAATGATTGGTTTCAATAACACGTGGGATAACGGAAAAGATCCACCTGACTTGATCGAAGAAAGGCCGGACAGGGTTGTTGCAAATATAAAGTGGCTTAATTCCTTCCCCAAAGCCCTTGTTTGTCATCTTGAGTAAGCTGATTCTAACCATATTCCTATCCTTATTAATCCTTTTGGTGATAAAAGTGATAATATTATATGGAGAAGATGTTTTGATTTGAGTTGTTTTAGGCAAAGAATGATGAGAGTAATGCTGTTGTGGAAAATGTTTGGGCAGATTCAAATGATAAAATCTCAAACAAAGTCTGAAGTAATGTGAAATCAAACTCAAGGATTGGAGTAGGAAGAAGTTTGGAGAAATCCCAAAGAGAATTGCCCACCTTAGACAGAAAATCAGTGATATTAAGAGCCAATCCAAAGATTGCACATGGAGGACGAGAAAACGAACCCTTAATTAGAACTCAAAGATCTTCTCTACAAGAACGAGCAGAGGTGGAAATAGAGATCTCGTTTAGATTGGATGAAGGATGGAGAGAAGAATACAAAGGTCTTTCATGTCAAGCCCAATGAAAGAAGAAATAAGAACACGATACGAAGACTAAGGGATGAGCAGGGGAGGGTGTTCATCGGCCAGAAAGAAGTTACCAACTACATACTGAATTTTTTCTCAAACTTGTTTAAAAGTCAGACTGAAGAGGTTATGCATTGGCAAGTGGTGGAGGCCATCGATTCAAAAGATAAACTCCTGAAATGAATCTTTCCCTTCTGAGACCGTTTGCTGGAGATGAGATCAAGGCTGCTTTGTTTCAAATGGGAGCAACCAAAGCTCTCGGAGATGATGTTTTTCCGGCTCTTTTCTTCCAAAGTAATTGGAGTACCTTGGCTCCTAAATTGATCAGTGAGCTCACTCTTTTTCTCATCATGGTTGCTTTCTTGAGGACCTGAATAAGACAATCATCCCAAAGATTATCGTCCGATTAGCTTATGCTCGGGTTTGTACAAATTCCTCAAAAAAATTGTCGCAAACTGGTTGAAGACTATATGGGCAACTTGATTTCAGAAGCTCGGAGAGCTTTCGTACCTGGACAATCCATTACTGACAACGTTATTGCATCTTTTGAGTGCTTCTTTGCTATGAAGAAGAAGACTAAAGACAAAAAAGGCTCTCTCCTTTGAAACTCGATATCGCAAAAGCATATGATCGAGTCGAGTGGACATTCTTGGAAAACGTTATGAGGAAGATGGGTTTTGATGAAAAATGAATTTAGTTAGTGATGAATTGTGTTTCTACGGTCTCTTACTCGATATCTGTTAATGGCCATAAGTATGAATGTTTTCGACCATCTCGGGGTCTTCGGCAAGGAGACCCCGTTATCTCCATATTTATTCTTGCTCTGTTCTGAAGGGTGTCCACTCTTGTCAATAAAATGGAGAGGGAGAAGAAAATTCATAGTTTAAAAATTTGTAACAAAGCCTCTGTTGTGTCTCATCTTCTCTTTATAGACGATTGTATTTTTTTTTTGCTCGCGCAAGTTTGGAGGAAGGAAGGAAAATTAAAGAACTTTTGCAGGTCTATGAAAGGGAGTCGGGCCAAATGGTTAACTTGACAAAATCTGAGATTTTTTTCAACTCTAATATCCAAGCTGACAGTCGGACAGAACTATGCGGAGAATTGGGAATCCGGGAGGTGGACAAGTTTGCAAAGTATTTGGGTCTCCCATCCATGGTTGGGAAATAGAAAAAGCTTGTATTCAATAATCTCAAGGATTAAGTTCGAAGTAAGCTTTCAAATTTGAAGAGTCGTCTCTTTTCTGATGCAAGGAAGGAAATTCTTATTAAGTGTATTGCTCAAGCTCATACCACATATGCAATGTCAGTCTGGTGGTGATGTCGAAAATAGGGAGGGACGATCATCCATTGCAAATGAGCCTTAATGTTGTAGAATTTTGGGTAAATGGCTGTGAAATGCTGGCGAGTTTTTGCACGGCGGTGGTGGGAAAAGTGATCGGCAATCATGCTGGAATTTTTGTTGGGATCGATGAAGATCATAAGTATACCAAGGAGGAGCCGTATTTGCGAGTCCGCACTAGATTGGACATAAGAAAATTTTTGAAGAAGGAGAAGAAAACACGTTAGCCTGTAGGAGCTTGGGTAACGATCAAGTTGCAATACTAAAAGCTGCCGACCTTTTGTTTTACGTGCGGGCGAATGGGACACGTGGACCGTAGCTGTGGTCTTTGATTCTAAGCCAGGAATAAAGATATTCCACAAAGTTGGTCGTCAACATTGTGAGCGCCACCTAAAAGAAGAAACAGAGGGAGAGGTCAAAGTATTTAGTGGAGGATGAGAAGGTAGAGGAGGAGCTGGGAAAGGGAGTTAGGTCACGGGGATTGTTTCTAGGTAGTTGTAGCACAAGGGTGGCAGAGACAAAAGGAGGAGTTAAACAGGGAACATGTGACAACGTGATGATATATGAAGAAAATGAGGGGACAATGATTGAGGATGATAGTAATTAAGAGGAGAAGAGGTGTTGGTGAGTTGGTGCCAGGGAAGGAGGCGTGTGTTCAACTTGGGATGGGAAGGAAATTCGGGATTGATATTACAAACAACGGAGGTCGTGATCCAAAAAAAGCGGTACAGGCAGGCTTGGACACCAAGATCTCCCAATTGTCATGATTATCATGAGTTGGAACTGCCGAGGAATGAGCCAACCTCGTGCGGTTCAAATGTTGGATGAGTTAATAAAGACTCATCGGCCAGGGGTGATAATTTTACTCGAGACTTTTGCTAATAGAAGTAGAATGGAAGAGATTCAAGTGGATTTGTAGTTGGAAGGGTGTTTTGCAGTAGATGCGGCAGACACAGTGGGGGAATTTGTGTTTTTTCGTAGGAGGGGGAGAATATGAAGGTGATTGAATTTGGGCGTAATTTAATTACTATGAAGATTCAGGAAGAGGGTGCGGCTCCATTTATATTAACAGCTTATTATGGGTATCCAAAAAGGACAATGCGACGAGCGGCATGGGATTTTCTACGTAATATAGCAAGACAAGGCCACGAACCATGGTGTTGTATGGGAGATTTTAACGATTTATTTAGTTGTGATGAGAAGCGTGGTTTAAGAAATCATCTGAAGGCTTTGATGGATGGTTTTCGGAAAGTAGCGAATGATTGAGGTTTAGTGGATATTTCTCTAGAAGGGTACCCTTTTATATGGGTGAAGTCGAAAGGAAGGCAAAATTGTATTGATGAGAGGTTGGATAGGGCGATGATCAATGGGGCGTGGGCGCAATTATATCCGATAGCTAATTGCGTCAATTTCAGATCATTCACCAATCCTATTGTGTATGAGACTGGGTGGGGTTAGGCAGAGGACAAGGAGGTTTTGGTTTGAAAATAAGTGGTGTGCGGAGCAATCAATTAAGCCATTAATTGTTAGTAATTGGGACGAGACCGATGGGGAGGATCTAAGGAGGCGGTGGGAGGTGTGTGTAGTGAAGTTGGCTGTATGGGGGCAAGGAGATATCGGCGCAATTCTACAAAAAGAAACAAGACCTTGATAGGCAAATTGAGGTGTTAAGGCAGGGAATCGATGATGAAGCAAGAGACGAGTGGAGGAGGTGTAGAGCGGAGAAGCTGTGACTATTACATCAAGAGGATTCGTATTGGAAGCAGAGAGCTAAGTAGTATTTCTTGCAATTTGGTGATATGAATACTAAGTTCTTTCATGCAGTTGCAAATGGCAAGAGAAGGAAGAAGGTCATGAAAGGTTTATTGGTGGAGGATGGTACTTGGCTTGACAATGAGGGGGGATATCGCGGAGTTAGTGCAACAATATTTTCATAACCTGTTTAGAGGAGGAGTTAGTGAGTGGCAGGAAGTAGTCACATTTGTGGAGAGGAGGGTGACAGAGGAAGATAACCAACGGCTACTGGCGCCATTTTTTGATGGGGAGATTAAAAAGGCAATGTTCTCGATGAATCCGGATTAGGCCCAGGGACCCGATGGGTTCAATCCGGGGTTCTATCAAAAATTTTGGTCGGTGGTTGGTGAGCAGGTGTCAACATGTTGTAGAGATTGGTTATAGGGAGAAGAATTACCACACTTTGTACATGAGACGACCATCGTTTATTACTGAAGGGTGAATGACAACAATCTTTGTAATGTTCTCTACAGGCTGGTGGAAAAAGTGCTGTCAAATCGTTTGCGAGGAATTATGTTGGATTTGGTGTTGGAGGAACAATCCGCGTTTGTGCAAGGAAGGTCAATTATTGATAATATTCTGATTGCTTTTGAGACTCTTCATGGTATGAAGCTAAGACGAAGGGCAAAACATCGGGAAGTGGCTATTAAAGTAGATATTTCAAAGGCATATGACAGAGTTAATTGGAAGTACTTATAGAAAATTGAAGATGACAGTTTTTTCTTTTGCAGAGCAGAAATTGAAGAGCTCCGGAGATTGAAGAGAATGTTTGAGGTGTATGAAAATGCTCATGGATAGTCAATCAATTATGCGAAGTCTGGGGTGTTTTTCAGTCCAAATACACACACAATGTTAAGAGAAGGAGTGCGACATATATTGGGTATCCAAGCTTCACCGGATACAGGTCAGTATCTAGGAATGCCTTTGTTGCTGGGGAGGAACAAGAGGGCTACTTTTAACTACTTACAAGAGAGTGTGTGGAAAAGAATTTAGTGTTGGATAAGTAAGCCAATTTCAAAAGGAGGTAAAGATATTCTTATCAAAGCAGTAGATTAAGCATTACCGGTTTATTGTATGAATGTGTTCTTAATGCCTATGACGCTTCTAGAGGAGATTGAGAAGATGTTTAATAGCTACTGGTGGGACGAAGGGTGCGGGAGGTGGAGGAATAACGTGGATGAGGTGGGAGAGTTTATGTGTGCGAAATGAGTTCGGTGGAATGGGGGTTGGGGATCTGTATGGATTTAATCTTCCGATGCTCGGTAAGCAGGGTTGGCAGTTATTTACTAATCCAACCTAATTGATGAGCATAGTACTTAAAGCTAAATCTTTCCCGAATGGGGATTTTTTGTCAGCCAATTTAGACTCAAATCCATGTCTCACATGGCGTAGTAAAGTGGAAGGTAAGCTAGTTGTGGCGGAAGGGTGTCGGTAGAAGATCGGGGACGGTTCACAAGTTAGAGTATGGAATGACCCGTGGATCCGTAGGGAGGGTAATTTCTTTATGGAATCGGTCAGCCCAATTCCGGACTGGGATCTCCGTGTTTCTACGCTCATTTCACCATGTGGAGAGATGTGGCATGAAGCAAGAGTGAGAAGTTTATTCCATCCACGGGAGGCGGAAGAGATCTTAGCTATGCCGTTAGTTGGGGGCGTAATGGATGAAGTGGTGTGGCCATATAGTAAGTTTGGTATATATACGGTGAGGTATGCTTATAGATTGTTGATAGAAGGGTGCATTGATACGGAAGAGATGAGAGTGGGTGGGAATTGGTCAAAGTTGTGGGCATTAAAGGTGCCACTCAAACCGAAGCACTTTCTCTGGAGAGCTTGTAGAGAGGTTCTGCCGATGAAGTTTCGATTACAGGAGCGCCATGCACAGGTGTCGTGGGAGTGCGGGTCGTGTTCAGTGGAGATTGAGACAGTATGGCATATTTTTTTGGAATGCTCGTTTGCGTGGGAATGCTGGGAGGAGGTGGGATTGAGTGGGGTGGTAGAGCAGCTCCGAGCTCGTAGTGAGTTCTTTGCTGAGTGGATTATGCGCATGTTGGAGGAGCTAAAGGGGGAGCAGTGCAGGAAGATTACATCGGTGCTATGGGCTTTGCGGAGGGAACAGAATGACCAGCCAAGCGAGTGGTAGAGGCAGTAGTAGAGACCATAGAGTCGTGGGAGAAGGCGCAACAGAAAGAAGGAAGAGAAGGAATCGGCAACAGGGTCATTAGCTACATGAAATAGCACGCTCGAGTGCCGCCGGTAGTTAAGTGCAATGCATCTTGTTTCTCAGGCCGTCGATAAGTCAGGATTGGAGCATGTTTACGAGATGGGGCGGGCAGGGTCATTAAATATAAGATGCTTCTGAAGACAGGGTGGAGGAAGTAGTAAAGAGAGTGAAGACATGACGTTGAGGGAAGCCATGCAGTGGTGCGTGGAGTTACAGTTACAGACTGTGAGTTTTGAGTATGATGCGAAGATGGTGGTCAATGCAGTAAAGAGAGAAGATATAGATAACCATTTAAAGTTGGGAGATATTATCCAATGTTGCAGGACTGTGCTTTTATCAAAATTAGGGTTCTCGGTTAGTTATGTGAGAGGAGATGATAACAATGCTGTCCATTCTTGCACAGCAGTCGAAGTTCTGCGAATCATCCATTGTTGGGAAGGCTCCTTCGAACTTTTTAGTTACATTTCTGATCTATGGTTTTGTTTTTGTTTTTCGAATCTATGGTTTTGTTATTGCTAATAAAAGGATGAACAAATTGTCGGCGGGGGCCCAAAAAATATTGGAGAAGCCCAGAGTTAGAAAGTATGGGCTGGGGGCCGGTTATAAACTATGCAACACAACTAGTCGCAAGCTCAGCTCTTGTTCTTGTAGCCAAAAAAGCATGCAGATGGAATGAAAGACCAACTCCTCAAACATATCACGAAATCTTCGCTTCTTTTTCTGATTGATAGATAATATTCTGAAGGACGAATCAATGCGTGTAACGTGGCGTTGACATTATTATTATTATTATTATGATGATGAGGATGTAAAGAAGAAAAGGCAAAGCTAGCAAGCACCATGGATTTTACACCACTCTTTCAATACTCGTGGAAAAACTAAAGGAAAGAAATACAGAATAGATGGCACTTTCCGTTTCAAATTAGAACATAATATATTCTGCATGCTCCCCGCATAATTTAAAATCCAGTCTACGCATTTGGTGTGGTATAAGTATATAGATAAATTAATTAAAGCAAGAAATATATGAATATATGCTGCTGCGGGCTGTGATGTTCCTAGCTAGCACCATATATGCATGCCTTTTTCCTGCTATATATGGAACTTGGCTAACAGAAGCAGAGATTGCATTCCAACCAATAAGCTAATTAAGAGAAGATCAAAGATATAATTAATAGCTAGTGATCAGTGGGGTAGTGGATTTCATGGTGGGATGGGGGAGTAGGTCTGAGCCAAGGATGACTTGCCGCCGCTGAAACCACAATTGCATGCTTTGCTTTCTTGTGTCCCAAACTGTATGCTTTGGTCCATTGGGCTGGGAAGTTGTCCTTGGCTCTAGCTTCCTCCCTCGCCTATTTTCCATGTAAGACTTTACCATCCACAAATCTTTAATTTCTTTCCTTTATTTTTTGTGCTAACATTTATTTCTATGCAGATTGATTGATTCTTCGTGTTATATCAATCAATGTTCTATATGAGATATTGACAAGTTGTGTGTGGATATGTTGCGGAATTGTTCAAACTACCGAAAGACAAGTGATTTTTGTTTATTATCGGAAAGAGATATCAGAAAGATATGATATTTTTACTCCCGGCCGCCTTCAACTGATATTTGAGTTCGAAGAACTAGCTATTTGCCTATGGGGAAATGATGATATCTTGAATAAGTTATCCCATCCCAAACAGCCTTTTAATATTAAATTTTTGGCTAAATCCCTTCCGAATTATTCAAAAAATATATTTTTAGTATTGTATTTTCTGCTATAAGTTGGGCGTTAAATGCTATTGAAATTTAATCTCGATTTTTGTCAAAAATTTTATTTTTTGACGATAAAAGTACCACATCGGCCTATCAAAATTGAATGAATCAGCATTTATTAACGTGAAAAATAAATAAATGAAAAAAATATTTAAGTTTAAATTTTATTTTTCTTCCATCTCCACCTTCTTCCATCTTCTCCATCATTATCTTTCTCTTCCTTCTTGCACTCTCCGTCTGAATCTCTCCGACCGACTCGGCCCCTGCTTTCACACCTTTCTTTTTCCACCACCGTCGTTTCCTCCCGGGTTTGGGACGCTGTCGTGAACCCGCCTCCATTGGTGGCGAAAGCAGTAGTAGGAGAGGCAGAAGAGGAGTAAGCTCGGGGATTCTACAACTTTTTGTAGAGTTTTCTTTGTCGTTCTTTGTTTGGCTTTTTTTGATCCAAAATTCCTCTTTCTCTCCGTCAAATTGATAGAATGGATGAGTGATTGACTGATTCTTATGATTAGGTTGGATGCATGTTGTTTTCTCCTATATTTCAACGCCAATTGTCATGTTTTCACCCGTTTAACTAATGAAAATCGTAATTCAATGTCAATTGTCATGTTTTCACCTATTTGGATGCAACAAAAAGTGGGGATGCTTATGAAAATTGTCAATCAATACCGTGCCAGTTATAGGAAGAAGGAAGGTGTGGGAGTGGCAGGGGCCGAGTCGATCAAAGAGATTTAGACTGAGAGTGGAAGAAGGAGGAGATGGAAGAAGGAAGGGATGGATAAGGATGGAGAAGGTAGAAAAAGGAAATGAAAGAAAAATAAAATTTAAACTTAACATTTTATTTATTTTTCATGTTAGAAAAATGCTGACTTATCAAATTTTGATAGGTCGATGTGATACTTTTGTAGTCAAAAAATTAATTTTTTGACAATCAATGTTAAGTTTTAATAATATTTGATGCCCAATTTATAGTGGAAAGGAAAATATGGTATTAAAAACATAATTCTGAATACTTCATGATATTTAAGAGAATTTAACCTAATTTTTTTATAAAGAAATTCTATATATAATTAGAAAATAATTTGTGTTTAAATTCTGGTGTTTGATTTATTAACCGATTAAAGTAATCGAAAAATTGATCGGGATGAAAATTTTATTTCTCCTTCAACGTTATTGTGGGGATCGAACTTTAATTCGGTTCAATAATTTATTAATAATTATTATTTTTAATGATTAATGCTTCTTCTATTCATGGTTTCATTCTTTCTTTTAGACTAATTAGATTGGAGTACTTGCTTAGATTTTGGGTTCATTTTCCAGCCCGGCCCAATAGACGCTCGGCTTTCTGTACTTGATAATACTTGTTGGAATTTATGACCTATTTGGGCTATCACTCAACAAGTCCATTATCTTCTGAAATTAATTTACTTGAACGACTGACTCCATTGACTCCTGTTATTACTGCAGAGATCATGGGGGCAACTCATCAGAGATTCCATAAAACTAGTCAATAATGTGTGCAGTGTTATGAATATTTTATATAAATGTAGTTGAATGCTCATTGTGTAACTCCCACTGCATTGATAATGTATTATATTACTCTCTTAATTGTATTAATATTAGAATGTATAGGTTATGGTTTCATGAGCCTATAAATAGGACTCTACATTGTATCATATCTAGACATCAAGAAGAAACTCTCTCCCTCTCCATATTTTCTCTTGTTCTTGTCTTTCTTTGAGTTTAGTTTTATAACACGTTATCGGCACGCATCTTTGTAGTTATCTTCTCGAAGTTTCACGAAGGTTGCTATTGGCTATATCTTGCTTTCCAAAGTTATTATTTTTATTTTTCTATCTTGTTTGTTTACATTTCTTAATTTTCTTATAGTATCGTTTTTTTTTAAAAACTAAATCTAAAGAAAGGAATCCATTTCTATATTCAATCATATAGAAAATGGTAGCCTTTTTCCTTTCTATGTAAATTTGATATTGTTTTCAAAATCGATTTTTGTTGATGATTGCCACCAAACGTTTTTATAGGTCAAAGTAATCTATTATGCCTCTAAAGGCTATGACCTTACGTTTAATGGTTTATAGTCATTGTCTTTGTTTTATCATTTATTCGGACATGACTATTCGGTGTTTTTCCTTGATTTTATTTATTTATTTATTATTATCATTAGTGTATTGTTTATATAATTCTCATTCATTACATTATTATTATTTTTATTGGTCATGATGCATATGATACTGACTATTCTTTATTTCACAAAATATAGTAATAAGAATTTATTATGTGCCCATAGATGTATGAATTATGTTATGACCCTAACCTATTAAAATTGCAGTTATTTCATAATTCATGTAGACTATTCATACGATTTCTATTCATTGGTTTAATGGCCATTAATTAGCAAATATGGAATTGATATATTTTTGCTACTGTTAGCTACGGAAACAAATTGATTGAGTTTTCAAAAAAAATGGATTGGTTAATTATTACCATTCATAAGTATTCATGATTTTAAGTTTCTATTTGATAACAATTAGTTGATTCAATACGTGTTAGCTACCGTTTTAATAATTATTCTTCATATTGTCGTTATTTAGTTTATAAGCTAACTTGTCGTTATATACTTAATCATTATATTTGGTCATGTTGTGATTTTTTGAGATTGTGACTTTTGATATCACCAACAAAAAAACATCTATTTTGAGTTGGATGCTCAAACTTATATATGCCATGAGCATAAAGATAAATAAGAATTAAAACAAAGCAAATGTTTTGATCTTCAATCACCATTATCTTTGTTACTTACAAGTTATGCATAGTAACGTAATAACAAAAACAACCATTCTTTTATTGTTATGTATATATAAATTAATTTTGTTTCATAAGTTTGAATTATGATTTAGTGATGAATAATTTTCTGAATGAACACGAGGGAAGTCATACATACATACATATATATAACATATGGAATCGACCAAAAATTACAACAAGATGGCATTCTTCCCTCGTAGTGTTTAATGATTTTTTTTTATTGTTCAGTTTATATGTTGTCTAACTTATTTTCATCTTTATAATTTTTCAAACATCACAAAATTTAGAGGATGCGGGTTTGATGTTTCTGGCGAGAATGATCTTATTCATGATATTGGATGTCTAAATCCATTTGCAAGCTCATGACATTAGCGAAACCATTAAGGATGATAGTGTAACATCCTATCAAGACAAAGCAAAGACTTTGCTCTTTACTCGCCATCATCTCAATGATAGGCCGAAGTATGTGTGCCACGAGACACAAGTTGTTCAAAGCTATCTAGCTAATATGTCTCCAATGGAGAGACAATATCATTCCTCGAAGTGGATGTTATTTTTATATCATGTCCATAGTGACAATATGTACTCTCACAAAGTCAATACTTGTGGAGGATAAGACCTACTATTTTGGTCATGCTAAAGAAATTTAGGAAATATATACTTTTCCATGAAAGAGAGATGTGAATTGATGTTGGAAAAATTCTAATCACGTGAAAGATGGTCCAACTATCAAGTTTATTTTGATATTTTAGACCTCAAAGTAATTGTGCAAGACACATATGTTACACTATTTTTGAAAGCATATGTAACTATGCGACACCCTTTCATTCAGATGGACATTAACAATTGTGGTTATACGAGAATTGTTGATCCATTAATTGGTGACATAGATGATTGAGAAATATCTCAATTTATCATTTAAACTATGTACCATTCTCATGACAAAAATGAGTATTTTATGATGAGAATCACCATAATTAATTGTGATATATATCACATCGATAGTGCACCAAGATACATGGTGTAGTATAACATTTCTCTCAAGCTCTGGATCGAGCTATTATATTTTTCACGAAGGAAAAAAAATCCTTATTCAAAATTGTTTGGGATCAAGAGAGGACAATAATATGGTCTATGGTTATATAATTATCGAATCAATAATATTATCCTCCAATTTGTACTACACACATGTTATTGTGATTGAGATACATATATATATATAAACTATAAGTTTACTCGTCCTGACAACTATTATCTGGCATAACCGGTGAGACCATCCTCGTTCAATCATGATGCGAATCGATAGGTACCTTTATGGTCAATTTTGATGATTCCATAATCTAAAGAGTATGTTCTCTTGAACATTATTGTGCATGATGGTCTCAACTTGGGTATTCTAAAGAAATGATTCCTAAGGTTATAGGGATTTAAGTAGTCCTTGTGACTCCCCTATTTCCCCGGGAACACGAACGATTTTCCGTTCGTCAACAAGGTTTCGTTTCTAGGAAAGCATTTTCACCTTTACGTTACCCATTGTTGGGTAAATCTCCAACACATAACTCATTTTTGGGTTGCTTATTCTTAAATAGAGTTGATTGTTTGGATAATAATCAACTAAAGTAAGATAATTTATCTTATATACAACAAAACAAAGGGTGATGTGTGTGGATCCATACACCCAACATGTGGATCAATTATTTTAATTGATGTATCAACTAGAAGGTCACATGTATATATGAAAGCAAACTAGAGTTTGCGAGATTGCTAGCTCAACCATTTTGGTTATGAGCATATTTTCATGATTATCCAATAACGAAAATGTGTCATTGAGACGAACATTTTCCATTTATATTATTGTGAACATGTCATTTACATGAACAACACGAATTCGCATTACGCCAAGAAATTATTATGAATTCCTCCATTATATGTGGTTTTTGGGTCAAAACCTTATACTTCCCATCATTGGATATATGGATGTGATATACACATCTAAATTGCTCCACCACAATTTATTAGGATGAGTTCTCAATGATGATTTGGAAATTATGTTGATTACGAGTTCATCGATGGTAAAATATTTACATCGTTGTCAGGAAATTTTGATGACTCGTTTGGAGGTTTATCATTCATATAATCATAATTCTCAACATTATGTGAAGAAAATCAAAGGTTGGCACGAGAGATTAGATGAATAATCATCATATCATTTTGATCCTCGCACTAAACAATGTGAACGTGAAGTTCGAAAAATATATAATTCATCATTTGCCAGACACTTTACTGACCCAAATAGAGTAAAACTCTCATGTGCCAACTCGCAATGCTCCAGTGAAAATGATGTTGACATTGGGCAATCTAACATCACAACTGAGTCTAAAACCCGTATAAAGCATGGTAGACCACACGGTTCCAAAGAAAAAAATTCCTGAAAAGTGAAATGGAGCTATAGATCCAGATGGTCAAATTGAGGTAAAGATTATTTAAGCAAACACCACCAAGAGAAACAAATAATGTGCTCGAAAGAGTCTCGAATTACTGAATGATATGAATATATATCTCAATTATCTATATCTTGGATGGAAAATATTGGAACCCCAATGAAGTCAACGTCGATGAAATTTTTGCGTATAGTGCAACGCTAAATATGATAGTTGAAAATGAGGATCGTGAGCCAAAATGCATGCAAAGAAAGAAATGATTGGCTGAAAAAAATTTCAATTGAGGCAAAACTAAATTCCCAAGAAAAATGAAAAGTTTTAAGACATAAAGTCTTTATATGAAGATGCCAAGCAAATGAGACACATGTTTATCTCATTATAAGTCTTATGAGACATCTCATTTTGAAAGGTTCTATCCAATAAACCTATAATATTTTAATTATAAGAAAATATATTCTCATGTGGTGGTTGCAATTACTTTTCATTATTCGATTAGTCTGGCAATTTGTGAAGGGAAAGAGTTTGCCCCTAATGGATGTCCTTGCAACCTATATGTATGGTTTGCATAATTAGAATACACATGTGTATATGAAATTCCCTCGAGGATTTATTTTGCTATAAGCAAACAATTCAAATTCGCGTGAACGATATTCAATTATATCCAATTGACGTCATTTGAATTGAAAGATTGAGAAACATGGTACATTTAGCATATCATACATTTCTTTATGCATATAATTTCTTCTTCATTTCAAGTTGATTTTTTTTGAAAAATCATCTTCGTCATATTTTATGGTTTCAAAATTCTTACCAAAATTTTCTTAATTTAATTTTATATTTTAAAATGTGTCTCTTTTATTTTGACATAATTGGATGTGATCATCTTTTGTTACATAGATGACATACACTTTATTGAGCTCGTAAAGAGTTTCTCAAAGCAATCAACTATTGATTAGCTATAGAGTTCGAGATGAAAGATGTGGAAGATTACCACTAACTTGCCAATTGTGCATCTCTCTCGAACATGATTTTCGTATGTCATTAATGATATACTAATTATATCCAACAAAAAGTTATATGGATATGACATGACTATCAATGCATGGATGGTATTAAGATCACCATGTGACTCTATGTCCCTTTTAATCGACCTTCATTCAGACACAAGAACTATTCGGTTTTGTAGTAATAATCTTGGTCATATTTGTGTTGGTTGACCATAAATTGGTCTTATGTGGTAATTTTATCACTTGGTGGGCTGTGAAACCAACTTATAAAGCTACACCACCATTTCACGAGATGATTTTATAAATCATGCATGATATTTATTTTGCATATATCCTTGAGTTGCAAGAAAATGTTGCAACGTGATGTGATGATTATGTACTCTTTTTCCTTCACTAGGTTTTTATCCCATAGGGTTTTCCTAGTAAGGTTTTAATGAGGCATATTCTCATCTAATGGTCATCCAAGGGGAGTGTTTTGTAAATATTGATTATGGATGACCATTGATCATATTGATGCATACATTATATGCACAAACTCCAATGAGTTGAAATATTCGCACTACAAGTGCCCTCAAGCGATAACTTGGTTGATTCAATCACCAAGACTCTCCATACATCAACTTTGGAGAAGCTAGTCCTAACAATGACAGTTCGAGACATGAAGAATCTCAATTGATATCATAATGAGGGGAAACGATGTTATCATCAGGGGGAGGCGATACACACTGCACTCTTTTCCCCTTAACCATGGTTTTTCCCAATGGGTTTTCCTGGTAAGGTTTTTAACGAGGCAGCATCAAATAGTGTATTCGATAATGATGTCTAATTTTTACCCAATGGACATTCAAAGGGGAGTGTTATGAATATTTTATATAAATGTAGTTGAATGCTCATTGTGTAACTCCCATTGCATTGATAATGTATTATATTACTCTCTTAATTGTATTAATATTAGAATGTATAGGTTATGGTTTCATGAGCCTATAAATAGGACTCTACATTGTATCATATCTAGACATCAAGAAGAAACTCTCTCCCTCTCCATATTTTCTCTTGTTCTTGTCTTTCTTTGAGTTTAGTTTTATAACATACAGGATTTTGTAAGATAGATTTGAAATGTGACGACTCGTTAAGAGGTTATATATATATATATATATATATATATATATATATAAACTACTATTATATTTTTGGTGTATTACATTTTTTATCCGTGTGGACTCAACTTAATTCTTTATTTTTAGGATAAAATTTAAATAGTAAAAAGTTATTATATTATAAAATTAAAATAAATGAATTTTTTTTTGTTAAAACAAAGACTCCATTTAATTTATATAAACATAAAACCATGATATATTTTATTTTGTCATATTAAGATTTACGCTTGGAAAATTTTCTTATGATCATTCTAACATAATCAATATACTTTCAAAAGACCATATTTTATAAATTACATTTTGTGATTCGATACCATAACTCCATCCATTATTTCATCGCGATCTGTTGTCTTTTGTAAATTCATATTAAGTGATTTTAATTAATTAAGTTTTTTAAAATTACAATTCCTTCACTTTATTTTTCCTCGTGCATTATTTCCAAATCCAAGTACCAAGTTTAATGCAATATTCATCCTTGCGAATTGACCAAAACCAATATCATATCCTTTTTTATTATTTGCATTCATCATCATTAAGCACAACCACAATCCACAGCTATCCTTGATAACATGAACGTAATAAGTGAACATCAAATAATAAGATTAAATCATGAAACATATATATAGCTTATTAAATCATGTAAAATACTAGAAGTATGTGTCTTACCTATCCATTATTTGTTGCGGAACTTTGGAAACTTCTACTTTAAAAACGCTAATGCCCGGTTCTCCTTGATGGAACCCCTTTTCGTTATAAACTTTCCTGAATAGTTCAGTCATAATCTCCATCTATATGAAAAATAAATTTGAAAGCTGAAATTACAATCTATAGACGACAGATGAAAATAAAATATTTGATAAATTTTAGCCTTACCATTTTTGTAATAGCAGCATAATGAATATTCCAATTTCATATCTCGACAATATAGACTTCGAGTCCACCATATGGACTTTTTTCTTTGAGTGGAATAACGACAAGGTACCAATGTTGGTTATTATCGTTCATTGATACATACACCTATATTTACATAAAAGTGAATGGTATGAAGATTAATAAAAACTTATTCAACACAATGAAGGAGATCAAAATCAATTTTCAAAAGGTGAAATTCCTACTTTTTGTATTTGTGAGTGATAGTGCTAGGATATGTAGTGATTATTTATCCTTATCTGCATATTTTTTGAGTGAATACTAGTTTGGTCGTGTTTCATTCCTGTGTGGTTTCGTGTTTTGGAATTATGTGCCTAGACCGGTTCACTTGGACCATTGTGGTCCATTTGATGTGTTTCTTTGTACTATTTGTTATCCACAGGTACTCTAGAGATAGGTGGTTTGGCTATGAAGCTTTGGATACGGAATAGAGCATGATTGGAGCTCGGATGGAAGAACGAAACAAGAAATGACGGAGCAGAAGAACTGTAAGCCGTGCAGTCCAAATTGTAAAACGGGGCTCGTGTAAAAACTGAAAGAACGGCATGCCGTTCCTTGTTGTTTGCAACGAAACTTTTTTTAGCATAGAGGGTGCACGGTGTGCACCTCCCAGATTCTGCAGTATCCCTATAAAAGGCTAATTTCGAGGAAAGGGAAAGAGCATCTTCCCCAACGAATTACCATCAACTTTTCCATGAGTTTTCTCTGTAAAAACACCATATCTCCATTCCTAGAAGTCCGATTGAAGATCCGAAGGAGTCCCCATTGAAGATTGAAGCTGGGATTGAAGCTAGAAGATCAAAAGTGAAGATTGGATCGAGATCAAGTCATTATCTCTTCATCAAGATGGTGCTTAGGTCTTTTTCAATTCTCTCTTCTTCTAGAGTTTATGAGTAGCTAATTCTTTAGAGTTTCTTGGTTGGGATGTAAAAATTGAGCTATGATACTCTCCCTAAAAGTATAGGATCGACGATTGTTGGATAATTGAAATTGAATGAAAGATTGCTTTGATTGTTGGGGTTTCAACCTTGTTGTTGTTTCGACTTGAATTAAGTCAAATCTATGAAATCCTCTATTTGATCGACTCTAGAATTCATATGATTAACAATCTAAGATAGAAGAAAGTTAACGGTGGGGTAAGCCGGTAGCTCGATTCTAGCTTTTGTGTTTCTTTTGGTTTTAACGGTTGTTCATCAAATAAATGGCAGGCGCTCTGGTTTTCACCTAATGGACCAAGTTGGGAGTAGTTATCAGTAGCTTAGGTTTTGATTGACCAAGTTAACACTATTTCCAATTACTTGTGATTTCCTTTAATTCTTAAAGAGCACCTTATCACTTTGTAGAACTTCTCGGTGTTCATTACTAGTTAGCCTAATAGAGATTATTCCAACCTTTATTGGGAAACTAGTGGTGGTAATCTGCATACATGATCGTGCTGCGGATTCATACGAGTGATAAGAGGATTCGTATTGTTCAATCCAAGTCCAACATTTGCTCGATCTGACTATTATTAGGAAGTTGAGCTTGATGAATCATTGCTTCCAAGAACTTGTCTTCTTCTTCTGTTCAAACCTAAAATTACTAGTTTTAATTGAGTTAATAGAATAATTAGAAACCAAAATCAATTCGTTCAGTCTAGACCGTGTTGACCAGTTTGAGTAAAAGTATAACAAGAGGAATCCTTGGACACATATGACACTTGTGTTGTCAAGATAACTTCACAGTTATTTTGGCCATCAAGTTTTTGGCGCCGTTATTGGGGACTCTCTCTCGTTCCTTTGAAAGAACTTAGTCGGCGCCGATTTAGGCATTCGACTCCGTTCTAATTTTTGTTTTCCTTTCTCTTTGTTGTTTTGTTTGGGTTCCACTTTGGTTTGTTGTTTTTGGATGTGCAGGATTTTAGGTGTAGTATATGAGACAATCTAGTCAAATCCGTGAACAACGACTCCAGAATCTACAGAATAATCAATTATCACCTCGAACTCTGTTTCCTTCTCATAAAAAACCTGAAGGCCTACCCATTCTCAACCTAGAGGTTGTCCTACCTCCATCGTCACTACCTCGTTTCTCACCTTCAGTGTCTTCTTCATCACCAATGGTTTCTTCTCAGTCAAGTTCTTCAAGTGAAGAAGAAGAACTCGAAGAACCAACCAGAATCGGAGATCAGCCCTGAACACTTGGGGACTATGCTAAACCCACACTTGCGGCACTGGCTCGAGCATAGTCCCTCTGGTAATTGACAACCGAAATTTTGAAGTCAAGACTCCATATGTTCAGATGGTATAACAACGGCCATATTCAGGCAATGATGTTGAGTGCCTAAGTCAGCGTCTGAGGCACTTCACTAAGATTGTAGGGCTCATGAAGTTCAATGGGGTTCATACAGATGTCGTCCCCATGAAGCTCTTCTCCTTCTCACTACAAGGGAAGGCAAAAGCTTGGCTGGATAATCAACCAATCAATTCATTAAGGACCTGGGACGCTGTGGCTAAAGCATTCCTAGAAGAATCCCCCCACACTTGGGACTCTACCATGAGACTTGGGACTGTTTCTAGTCCTTGTTGTACTCATGCCCCCATCATAACATGGAGGATTGGACCTTGACAGACATCTTTGCGCGTGCTCTGGATTATGAGAACATGAGAATGATTAATCAAGCTGTTGATGGAGATTTGAAACTACTCACTCCAGCAAGGCGTCTTCAGCTATTTAGGGAAATGGTTTTAAAAACCAATAGTTGGGCGCGACAACAAGCACCAAGAAGCTTACAAGCACCAAGTACACCATCTCTGTCAGGCAAACCACAACAAGCTCTCAAAGACAACTCCAACCAGCCCCTCCATCTTCTTCACTCCAAGGTTGATGATTTGGTGCATCATATGAATAGCATGGCCTTGCTAAAGGCACCCAGCAAAGAGGCCACACCACCTCCAAAAACTCAAGCAAGGAAGGCAGTGATGTTATACTACTGCGAGGGTTGTGGACATGAAAGACATGATATTTCATCATGTCAACTTTTATCAGAGGAAGTTGCTCCGGAAGAAGGTGGATTATGTCCACGGGGCCAACATAAAAAAGTTGGGTACAATTCAGGTGGTTACCAAAATAATTTTCGACCCAACCAAGGTGCATACTAAAACTATCCATGGAACAATCAAGGCTACTAGAACTACAAACAAGGTCTGAGACCTCAAAGACAGGCTCCAAACCAACCGCATGCAGCTCCTCAAAGACCTAAAAGGAAGCCAATCAAGGTTTCCATGGGAATCAAGGGTATCGCCAGGAAAATCAGATGTGTTATCCGCCCCAAGGATATCAACATGGTTTTAATCAAGCCCGTCGAGCACCTCCTCTTGGATTCCCACAAGCAGCTGCACCTCAAGTGTAGCTCAAAATTGGTTTTGGCACCTTACAAGCAGAAGGCCCCATATCCCAACCGACTGGATGGGTATTTTCGAGCCAAGATTTTTGCTCACTTCGTACAGAGGCTTAGGGGGAGTGCAACTCACACTTCCCTTCAGTGAAGCCATTCCAAGATGCCGATCTACACCAGGTTCTTGAAGGAGATCTTCACCAATAAGAGGAAGTTAACGGAAGTTGCAGACGTCACCCTCAACGAGCAGTGTTCAGCAATCGTCTCCAAATTCATTCCTACAAAGCTCAAGGATCTAGGTAGTTTCCATATCCCTTGTAGAATTGGTAAATTGGATATTGAGAAGGGCTTAACGGATTTAGGTGCTAGTATAAATTTGATGCCATATTATGTTTATAGAACACTAGACCTAAATAAACTCCAACCGACTAGAATGAATTCAACTAGTAGATAAGTCACTTAAATATCCTAAAGGAGTAGTAGAAGATGTCTATGTGTGAATCGGAGATACTGATTTATCTCTTATCTTGGGTAGACCTTTCCTCAACACTTCTAAAGAAATTATAGATGTATTTGAGGAAACTCTCACCTTGCGTGTTGACAAGGAAGAGGCTACTTTAAAGTTAACTAGGAGCATGATATTTTCTCATGCTCTAGAAGATATTGATTTTAATGAGGTTGAACTTGAGGATGTGGATGCCATTGCTTTGACTTTCCAGGTTAATGCTTTGTTCGATCTAGATGCCTTGGATTCGTCCTTGAGTATTCAACTGTTGCAGGAGTCACCCAACGAACATGATCTAGATACAAACCAAGCGGAGGTTTGTGCAACAATTACTTCGCTTATGGGAGTTTTGACCTTGAAGAAGAGATCATATGAAGACCCACACAAGCTCGAGCTTAAGGCACTTTTGGCTCATTTAGAGTACGCAACCTTCACGGAAGACTCCAAATTATCGGTGATCATCAGCTCGTCTCTTACACCGAGCCAGAAACAGCATCTGGTGGATCTTCTTTGACAACCCAAAGAAGCAATTGCGTTGCAAATTTCAGATATCAAAGGCATCAACCCAAGCTTTTGCACGCACAAGATTTTGATGGAAGAGAAGTTTCATCTGATTGTTTAACCTCAACGTAGAATCCCAATTTACAAGAGGTTGTTCGAAAGGAAGTTATGAAGCTGATGGATACTGGAATAATCTATCCCATTTCAGACAGCGAATGGGTTAATACGGTGCAAGTGGTGCCGAAGAAAAGAGGCTTCACCGTGGTTGAGAATGAGAAGAAGGACATCATCTCTACTTGGGATGGATTAGCCACGGAGTTCTTGGAGGAATTCTTCTCTCCATCCAGAACTGAGGCATTAAAGGCTAGAATTTCTCAGTTCAAGAGTCCTTCTAACGAGACGTTCTATGATGCTTGGCATAGATTCCAGAGTGTCCTTCGCTCATGTCCTCACCATGACTTGGATGTACACACTAGATTTCGGACCTTCATCAGGGGCTTGGATTACCACAAGCAAAAGGATCTTAGCATGTCCATTCCAGGAAATCTTACAGATCTAACACCGACACAAGCCCTTGAAGCATGTAGAGCCTATGCTCAGAAGATGAGGAACCTTATCCTTACCAACCCAATAGACATTGAGCTGAATGTGCCAAGAAACCAAGTTCAATAAGTGAGGTCTACAGCAGTGGCACGAGAAGAATCCTCATCCACTATAGAGTTTCAACAAGCTCAACTACTTAACCAGATGCAATTGCTCACTAAGAAGATGGATAATATAGAGTTAGCTCATAAAAGCAGCCTACATTCCCAAAGGCCTTCTAATACACCTACAACTTGTGTATATGCTTGTGAAGGATGTGGAGGAACTAATCATGACATGTCAAACTGTATGGCAGAGATCGAGCACGGCATGGAATAAGAGTATGGACTATGTGGGCGGTCAGAACCAGAATACCTATCAGCAACCTATTCAGCAAACTCAGAACTACAATAAGGGTCAGAGTAGCTACCAACCGTCGGGGCAGAATTTTAACAAGAACCAGAATAATTATCAAGCCAGAGGACAGCCGACATAGAACAACTACAGAGCTACGGGTAATTACCAGCAACATAACCAGAGCACCTACAAAAATCGGGGCAATTACCAGCAGAACCGCCAAAGACAACCGAGTTACTCAGACAACAACCAGCAAGGATATGTCAACGAGAGCTATGGGGAAAAGGATCAGATCACCTATTCATCTAATTAGGCTCCCCCTGAATTTCCCCCTCAACAGCAGCATACAACAATAGACGCTATTCTGCAGCGGCTCGTGGATAATGATGCAGCTCACCGACAGTCAATCCGAAATTTGGAGGCCAGGATAGGGGAGATAACTAACAACTGCATTAATGCAAAACCAAACGGGATGCCAAGCACAACTATCCCAAATACTGAACATGGGGAGTTCGTAGGAGCAGTGACACTAGAAAGTGGTAAGGAACTTCCTGACAGTCCGATGAAACCAGTAGCGGTGGAGACACAAGAGAAGGTTATTCCTTTGAATCCTAAACAGATCACCCAAACTCACCTTATACGCCTATAGTGCCATACCCCGTTGCATTGAACAGGAAGAAGACGACAAAGGAGGATATTGAGGAGTTTCTTGACGTGATCAACAACCAGAGGTTGAGCATTCCACTATTAGAAGTTTTGCTCAAGATGCCCAATTATGTAAAATTTATGAAAGAGATTCTAACCAACAAGAGGAAGTTAGGAGATGCAATATCTGCTACAATGGTTGAGGAACTCAGAGCAGTGATTTTGAAAGAGAGAGTAGAAGACCCAGAACCTAATGAGACACTCAACCCTCTACCTAAACATACTCCACAGAAGCTGATGGCTGAGGAGAAGGAAGAAGTAGCTTCAGTGTCCCTCAACGTCACAAGGACAATGGATCATGAGCCCACAGTGGTGAAGAAGCGCTCTGACCCATGGAGTTTTACTTTACCTTGTTCTATTGGTAATCATCGCATTAATAGGGGTTTAGCAGATTTGGCTGCTAGTGTTAGTGTCATGCCTTACGCCTTATTTGAACATCTTGATTTGCCTGCTTTACGTCCCACTATGATGCATATTCAACTAGCTAATCAAACCATCTGTTATCCTAGGGAAATTGCTGAGAATGTCATTGTTAGCGTAGGCAAGTATAGATTTGAAGTAGATTTTGTGGTCATAGACATGGATGAGAATGCCCAACTCCCTATTCTCCTTGGTCGGCCATTCCTAACTACTGCTGATGTAACCATTAATGTCAAAACTGGACTACTGGCCTTAAGGACTGAGGAAGATGAGATCACATTTGCGATGCCTAGCCATGCCTCCAACAACTCATCACTAGCTAGGTCTCTTTTGAATGATCTTAATTATGCCTCAGTTTATACTAACATTACTAATCCTGCTCCACCAGACATTGCTTTAAAAGTGCAGGTACCACCAGCTGATGAAGAGCTCATGAAAGAAGCAGTGAGTGTCCCAAAGAAGGGCATAAAAACAAAGAAGGAAGTACAACAAAAGGAAGACTCTAGGAATTTCACTTTAGAAGTCGATAAGGATGAGTGGTTCGGACCATTTGAAGTTACCGATGTCAGAGGTGATGGCACGGTGGAACTTCTTCATGCTGGAAAGAGAAAGTGGATGCTTTGGAGTGGATCAGACAAGCTATATGTAAAAAACAATGATGCTAGCCTTAAAGAAGTTCTAAGTTGGGTTGCTCCAACTTAATCATCAAGGTATCGTCTAGCTCAAAGACGTAAAAGAAAGAGCGCTTTTTGGGAGGTACCCAAGCTTTGAGTTTTGCTCATTTATTTGTTTTTTCTTATGTCATGTGGTTAAAATATTATGAGTCTGTTTTGTTTTTATTTATTTATTTTGGTTTGATGTAATAGATTGGCACTAGCCTATCCTCTCTTGTTTCTTTTATTTCTCTGTGGCTGTCGAACTCTGATCCTATTCAGATGATGTCTCAATCTCATGTACCGACTGACAGGAGTTTCGATCCTCATCCAGACTCTACATATACTCAACATCGCGATCTCCAAGTTAGTACCATAGTTTCTAACCCTATCTCACTTGATTGTGTGGTCCATTGAGAACAATGTCATAGTTCCTAGCCCTATCTCACTTGGTTTCGTGTGCGCTTGTGAGAGGATTGGGACACATGGCGGTCAATAGTGTCAGGATATCTTAGAATAGATAAGGTAAAATTTTATGTATATTATCTTCAGATAATCAAATGAGTAGACGGGTTCAATCCATAGCGAGACCCCTATATTCGAGTATTTTGGAATGTGTATTATACGAGATGGAAATTCAATATTCGTGATATGTTCATTGATGTAAGAGTTTTCGGTTGCATATTTGTTGTAATTTTAGCAAAATCACAGACTTCACTAAAATGGGGGAGGAATGTTGGAAATCTGCACCATGGACTTGACCTTGGTGTGATACCAAAGTTAAGACGGATACGTGAGTTCACGAGAAACCTCACTTTAGCTCGGAGCTAGCTGAAACTAGCTGGCATCAGCTCCTCTGTGAGCTAGATGAAGCTAGGGACTGACGCTGATGCTCGTCCAGCTCAGCCTTGAGCTGGATGATAGTGTCACTAGCTGCGATACTGAGCTGAGCTAGAGTGATGGTGGGGAGCTAGGTAGTTGGAGTAATAACTCTCTCTCCTAGGACGAATGGGCACACACCCTTTCGTTTTATTCAAACTCTTTATGAGTTATTTTCCCTCCAAAACCCATGGGACTTCAAGCAGTTGCCTACAAGTCTATCCTTGGGGATAATGGCACCTCTTGGTGTAAGGCATTCACACCTTTTCGTCCCTGGCCCCTTTGCCTATATAAAGGAGGCAGTAGTGTGGCAGAATACACACATAAAATAGACATCTATCCTAGCCTATGATTCTAAAGTGTCTCTAGTATCTAAAGCCTAAGAACTTCAGTGGAGACGGTCTTATCCTCGGAAGGGATTTCCTGATACCCAAGGCTTGTAAGGGTGGAAATACTCTTTTCGGAAAGTGGTGCCCATGATTCTGTCTTGATCCTGGATCTCATCTCCTATCAAAACTCGAAGCATTGCTACTTGGAACCTCCTAAGATAACACCTACTGTATTTCATAGTCTATATATTGCCATGTACTATGACTTTCACCACACTGCGGGTTTACTCATTTCATACCGTGTATGTTTTCACATATTAACAGCTCTATTTGTTGGATTCAGCAACCACCACCAAGGGGTTATCTTCGGAGTTGCACTCTTGTACGACGAGACAATACTTTCGTTCGTCTGGCTATTCAAGGCATTCCCGAGATGCATGAACAATAAGGCACCGATTATCATTTTCACTAATCAAGATGGTGCCATGGCAAATGCTTTAACTCAGGCCTTACCAGATACATACCATAGGATGTGCACCTTCCATATATATCAGAACGCAAGATGAAACCTTGGCCTCGCTTTGTTCACACAAGATTTCGTGCAGAGGTTGCTTTTCCACTTTTACGACTTGGACAGAGTTTAATGACGTGTGGGCGAGCACAATGCGAGATTTCCCCCCTCATACGGCCCAATTGGCCATCCGTGGTGAGAAAAAGTTGTAAAGCTTCTGGAAAAATGGTCATCCGCCTGGGTGAAAAAACATTATACTGCGACCATGGTGAGCACGCAGCTGGTTGAGTCGTGCAAGGCGACAGTTCGGGGATTTCTCTGTGCCGATATGTAGTTCGCAGACCATTGCATTCCTCTCTCGTTGGATGGTACGCAGCAGACGGGAAGCTGGGAGGAATGAGGAATTCAAGGCACGGAATACGTAGCCGTATGTTATTTTCCAGTACAACAAAGTCATGAAGAAGGTTGCGGCTGTGTACACACCGAAGATATTTGCCATGTTCCAGGAACAGTTTGGCAGTATCCAACAGTATGAACTCAGACCAGGCAAGGCATGTACGGAACCAAACACGACATAGTACACCGTTTTAAAAATGCACCAGGGAGATAGAATTAACGATCGAGCTATGACAATCAACAAAGTAACTGGGACGTACAGTGTTTGTGTAAGTGGTGGGACACAATGGGTTTGCTTTGCAGGCATTGTCTGACGGTGATGAACGTCCTCGAAACGACCTGCATTAAAGTTTACAAATCCCTCTATGATCGGTACATCTTAAAGAGGTGGACAACGGTTCATGAAGGCTGGGTACGACGCCATCATATTCACAATGTCGTGCACGAAAGCTGAGGAGGACCAGGAGCGATACACTCTGCTTTACGGTAAGTTTGAGGGGATTGTATAAGTGGTTTACTCGGAGGATGCCGTCTACAAATTCATCGATGTGGTGGCCGAGACCTTGATCATACGGGTGGGAAAGGGGATGGACGCTCTCATCGAGCTCTTCGCGAATGGTATGGTACTGACCATGATGGACTCACTCATGCTGATTCTGTCTAGCTCGTAGGTTAATGAATCAGGCACCGTCCCGAGCCCATCGCCGAGGTGTGTAGCTCGGAAGTTTCCACGGGACCCCAAACCTAGCAAAAAAACCCAGCGACACAGAGTTGAAACGGAGATATGACGGAGAAAGGCTAGTGTTGCGTGGAAAAAGTTATCCGCTTGAACAACGAGACTCATCGCGACCGCCGCAGAAGGTGCTGCAGAAGAGAACCTAACTAGTTTACTACAACCGCCTGTAGGTCAATTCAACATCAATGCCTTCATATCCATCCGACAGAGTATGGTAATTGATTAGGTTCGTAGTAATAAATGCCGCATGTTGCTGTTAAAACTTGAATTCCATCGCTGTTGTAGATATGCAAGCTCTTTCGAGATGAAGAAATATCTAACAAGTTTTCTATTCAAGATAGCAAAGCAAGAATAGAAACGAAATCGAAATCAAATATAAACTGAAATTCATCCAACTCGCATAAATCGTCAAATGTAATCAAATCATTCCTTCATCAGGATATACCTAGGATTCACACAATCTAAGCACGAGGAGTTTAGCCACTCATAATCTCAAAGAAAAAATCAGATTCAAAGAAGAAAGACATTGGAATTAGGGTTACATGAACAAATCCGAAAAACCTAATTTCACCGATTCCCGCCAAAGAACTTGATTCACCAATCTTGATTATTTCTTCCGATCAGAGCTCCTTAAAGTTGATGCCTTCTTGTCGCTACGAAGTCTCTAAAATATCCTCTGATTTTCGTCCTCCTGGGTCTATGAATTATGATGGAGAGCTAAGCTTTTATAGAGAAGGATTCCTTGAGCCCGTCGGATACCAAAAGTGAGCTGTACACATACCAAAAGTGCGCGGCGCACTTTTGGTTTGTTTTATAGAGACCTTTGAACTCGAAATTTCTAGAAAATTTAACTATCTTTCCAATGCCGCCAACCTTGCATCAATCGGACTTCTGAGCTAGGAGATATGTCCAAAATATGAAACTGCGAAGTTTTTCGACCAAATCGAAATCCAAACTCCTTGAAGATTCAAAATGCTTCCCATTGCTTGTCCTAGACCATCCACACACATCGTATCGCTCCGATTAATGCCTCAATATCGTCATGTGCCTGAAATCTATTACAAATGTCCTTCGTTGATCGTACTCAGAATAGAACTGAAGATTGAATTGCAATTTCCACACAAAATCTGTCTTTCCCACCCGATTGGTTTGATCGACAGATTGAAAGTGGGGGTTAGGTCCTTGTATTTTGGAATTGTGGAGTTCGTTTCATTTAATGAGATATCCTCTATAAAAAACAATGACACCCAATTTTGACATGACAAAACACTTGGAAACAAAATGGTAATGTATGTCTATGACATTCAGTGAACTGTACTTATGCAGTCAGGACATTACAAAAGTTCTTATGTAGTAAGTACATTACAAAGCTTGAATATAACACCCATGACAGAAAGATCTAGAGGGGAGACACTGAAAGTCCAAAACCATAACGATGCTCAGTCCAACAATTGCACAATAGGAAGCGTAGGCATTGAAATGAAATAAGGTATGTATTAGTAACTACACCACACAACAATTTAACAATACGAAGCGTAGGCATTGAATATAAATGGTGAACTGATTATGAATCGAGAATGTCCAGAACAATGTATGCATATAAACAAGCATTGGGTCGACAGGGTAAACAGTACTAACTATCCAGTCGGTACGAGTACTACAGTGGTAAGAAGACATACTGGGTTCAATCTATCGTCAGCAGAACTCGGCTTCCTCGCCAACCTCTTCGTTACTATTCTCGAACCGCAAACCGTCATCGAAGTACGGGTGAGTAAGCAAGAACCACAAATGACAACCCTGCAAGATTAAAAAAACGGGGAATAGAGGAGCGGGGTCAATGTTACATTATCTTCGCCCAGAATCATCCATGTATTAGCACCAACAAAATCAGAAGAAGATGGTCCTTGCTTACCCCGACTCGTTGGTTCAGTGATGAGTAACTCATTTCCCGTTTCTCTCCCTGTTAGTACTTGCGGACTGTAACAATCGGATGACGAGGATGCGAAATGACGTTGACATTCGGTTCTAACGGTCCTTAAATACTTACCGATTTACAGTTACCAGTAGCAGTCAGTTGGACACTCAACGACGGTTATGCTTGAAAGTGCCGCCTGGAGCAGTCACCGGAAAAATCAGGGAAAGAAGGAGAGAAGATAGAGACGAAAATTGTGGGGGAAAGACTTGAATAATCGGAGAATAACTACCCCCGACCTAACTTTGAATTTTAATTTCAAACACCCAGAATAATCCGTTGATTCATCCAAGTAATCTGTGGTCGTTCATTTTTTCTGTCCGCCACTGACGGACGAATACAGAGTCAGCACTCAAGCAAAACTGATGTCCGCGTCTATTGTGACTTTGTGAGAAAAGGGAAATTAAACATTAAGCATTAATTATATGTGACGAAATTGGTACATAGATACGTGCCAAACAGTACCATTCGGTTGATGCGAAACTGAAAGAGTGTGAGACCATTATGCGTCAACTTGGACAAATCCATCTTCAAAACTCAAGATTGGATGAACAAGTAGTTCAATCGCGGGAGCGGGCATAATGTGCCATTGTGTAGGCTTCCGATCGACTACCATCTCTACGAATCCGATTTGGACAAAATAATAACAATAATGCATCCTCTTGCATTCAATATCAATCTCTCTCAATTTCAAACTATCCGAAATAATATAACGGTCAAACACCAGGCTCAAGTTGGGCGGCTTAAGTTCGTGGGTAGTAACCGTGTGTACGATCTTTTCTTCCATAATATATGCGTCATGCATGTGGGCAAAAGATGCGTACGAGGATTCCCACCAAAAGCCAAAAAGCTCTACCCTCACTCGCGCGTGTGAATTTCTCTTGTTACGCGCTTGTTAATTTATTATTAGAATGGGGGGTCAACTCAAAACTTCTCCATCAGTTTGTCTTCTTAATTACCTCATCAACCCAATATATATACGTATAAAACTGCATCGTCCGACACAAACAAACCATATTTTAAAAGACCAGGCGTAACGCCAAATAACTAACCGCAAATTGGTCTCATTTATTAGCATACAACAATTTCCAGTTTTGAGTCTTTAAAATAATACCTCCTCCTAGCCATTTAAGTAAATATACTAATAATACTAATTAATGAAACTGCATAAAAAAATTTAATCAACCCAGACATGGTCCTCTCTTTATTTTAACTGAAACTATCAGTATATAACGTGTTTGATCTGTTACCCAACGTATTAATAAAGGTACAGAAAGACAGTACCATGTGAAAGCACTTCAAAACAAAATGACAAGAGACGTATCGCGGCCGAATCTGGGAATATGGAGTATATTGTTGATAGAATTACTTTTAAGCCAAACGCATTATATTATATGACTCGGAATTCCAGTCAACAACATCATAGCATTTTAGGATATCAAGGCGAAATCTACACCTTTCAATTCACGTATGATCTAAAGCCCTCTATATGTATGCTATTCAACTCAGCCTATATTCAAGTAAATTTCTTTTTACATTTCTAACGCCCAACTGGTCGTGTAGCTTGTACGAGAATTATACAGACTCATACAAAATATAACATAATTTGCATGGATTTGTACTCAATTCGTATACAACTTATATTATATTTTGAATATATTGTATTACACTTTATATGGACGTGTGTGACACCCGATTTCGGGTTAACACAATCGAGTCACGAGTTATGATTTAAGCAAACGAGTTATGGGTTCATAATGGGATCATCACAGGCGTGACCGGCTTGTAAGACCGACTACGGTAGTGGTCAACAAGCAGTCATGGACATGACCAGTAAGAGACCACGATCGTGACTTGCATTAGGTCACGGACATGATGAGCTTGCAGTCACAGACGTGGTGGACTTGTTATATAAATCAAAATCTCATGAACTCAAGTTCAGAAAAAAAGCAGAGAGACTAATAATACCTTGAGCCGCGTTCTGCCTAAAAGAGGAGGGAGTTCAAGCATGAAGAATAGACAGATCCAATCAACTCCAAGTCAGGGATGGAGGATTACAGAGGCTAAGGGGATTTGTGAGAAGGTAATTGATTCTCCTTTTTCTCTTTAAATTCCTTACTTTGGGTTTATGTAAGAAAGACCTGACAATCGAGGTTTTTGGGAGATTTGATCCCGTGGTCGATCATCCTAGGTCTACGTAACGGAAGACTGAGCTCCAGAGAGGTTGCTATAGATCAGACTCTACTAGGAAAGCATATCTCAGGTGGGGTTTAGATTACTTTTCTGCTTTAAGCGTAGAACTGTAATTAGGATTGTTAGGAATCTGATGAATGGATCTCAGGATGGTGCCGTGGCGTGCGATCCATTATACTGATGTTGTGTGTTCGGAGCCGGGCTCTTTGGACTGTGCAGTAGCGTATGATGTATTGTACAATTGTTGTGATTACAGAGCAGGGCTCTATGGAGCTAGTCTAGATCCCGATATGCGTTGGTCACCCACCCTTGGATTGCGTAATCCCTCAAGATGTTCTACGGCTACGGAGTACATGTCGAGTATGCCTTTTGGTGGAGCTCACACATTGTCTACGGTCTACGTGGTAGTTTTCATGGTCTAATCCACTATGAGCTATCGATTCTAGCTAGGGGTGACTGATGATAGGATGATGCCTACGGACCATAGGATCACTCTATTAGAGTAGTGAATAGGATGACTTTCTCGTTCTATCCTCATTACAAGCTTAGTAAAGGCCCAGTACGAGCATAGTAAAGGCTCTGTACGGGCACCATAAAGGTTCAATACAGGCTCAGTAAAACCTCAGTTCAATTTCAGCTCTACGCAAGACAAGTTTAGTCACTTAGTGCTTATCACTAACCCCCATCTGATGTATGTTTTCTTTGGTGTATCTGTGTGTTTAGTCACAGGTACCGGAGCGGATGGTGGAGAGAGAGAGCTAGTCGGAGTTTTACAATCAGATTTATTGTTTTATGTATTTTCAAACTGGAGTTCTATCTCCTCTTGATTTGTTGTGTGGATCCGGGATTCCATTGGTCAGTTTATTTAAGTATTTCAATTCAGTTTAATGCTTGTTTTTTCCGCCTTTGTTAGTAGTTATGTTTTGAGTGTGGTTTAAATCGAAATCCGAATAAGACTTTTGGTTGAACTAGCGGTTCAAGACTCTTAAAGTGGGGTTTGACAAAACGTGAGTACAAAGCAAGTCCATATATACAAAGTGTTCATACTACAATATGTATCATAATCTGTATGACACTCTCTACGCTGTTCATAGGCAGTGTATAAAAATCATGTTGAATTTGGGCAGCGACTATAGAGGTCTGATGACTTTGTACCATATGCCATATGTATGGCCACAGGCGGTGGCATTGATCTGGGCAAGAGAGTGATTAATTTCCATTCCCCCCCCCCTCCCCCCTCCCTCTTACATCTCAATCATTATATCTAGTGTTAATGAATCAACGACTCATAGTTTGTTGGATCAGATCAGAGAATCCATTTCTTTGTTCTGGATTTGAACTCGCATAATAATAATAGTAATTTAATAATAATAATAATAATAAGAGGGATTCCCCTAAAAAAAATAAAAATAAAGTGGGAGATAAGGGAAAGGTACATATTTGTACTTGCTTAATTAAACAAAAAAAAAGCCAATTAATAAGGGAAGAATCAGTTCAGTTGGTAACGAAAACCGCTTTGATAATCTCCATATAATAATATACTGCTGATTTCCCTGATCACCCCACTAAACCAAAAAACCAAAAACCAAACCAAACCCATCTCTCCTCTCCTTAGCTTTCTCTCTTTGACCGCCATAGCTACCAAGCTCAAGCAAGTGATCGTCAGTTTTCTCTATCTATCTACTTCCATTAATTCATGGCACGGCATATATGCTTGCTTGAATGGAAACAATGGGTTCTACTTAATTTGTTTGGCTGTTAATTATATTATTATTATATATTTTCAGGAAATTATATAATTATGGGAAGGGGGAAGATAGTGATAAGGAGGATCGATGACAGAACGAGCAGGCAAGTGACCTTCTCAAAGAGAAGAACCGGTTTGATTAAGAAAGCAAAGGAGCTATCCATCCTTTGTGATGCTCAAGTTGCTCTCATTGTTTTCTCCACTACCAACAAGCTCTATGAATTTTCCAGCACCAGGTAATTCATTCATTAATTACCATCATTTCATTTCTAATCAATTGTTCATCCTCATGTAATTTCATCTTATAGAAGCATATGCATACGCAATACTACTCATCTCTCTACTATATCAACAGTATGGATGCATGTATTGCATCCCTAGCTAGGAATTACATTCCAGTAAGGATTAATTGAAGCTTATTCTTGGAAATCCATAGCACAAATTTGAATTGAAGTTTAAACTTCTTAATAGATTCCTTGGGATAGTATAATTTTCTGTACGTAATGAAGGAATCAACCTATATAGACATGAATAATAGTCGTTTCAAAAAATTTAGACTTGATTTCACGCATACTCATTAAACGATTGGGACACACGCCAGTTAATAGTGTTTGGATCCATTTAAATAGGAAATTTTTTGTGTATATTATTTTCGAATACTTAAATGAGTAGACAAGTTTAATCTTTAGTGATACCCCTATATTCGAGCATTACAAAATGTGTGACGTACTAAATTACCGATTTTATATTTACATTATTGATACTGGGTTTCTGTTTGAATTTTCATGAATGAAACTGCAGTAGATTTAAAAAAAGTTCACTAAAATAGGGGAGGAATGTTGAAAAATATACCATACACACACCTTGGTGCAAGTGGTCCTACATACACCTAGGTGTGGACCATGGTCTTGGTTCGAATCTTGGTGCACTTTAATAGTGACCAACCTTGGTTCAAACCTTGGCTTGAACCTTGCTTCAGTCCTTAGTTCAGTCTTGGTGTAGTTGACTATACTATATCTAACAAGCATCAGCTCAGCTCAGATTACTTTGAACTAAACCAAATAACGCTATGAGCGTGACACTCAAAGTTAGCTAGCTCAAAATAAGCTCAAGGCCAGTATTACTAGAGGTAGATGTTGAAGTGATCAACCAGATGATAACAGTTGGACGGTTGAGTAATTTTCGGTTAATTATATACCCTCCAAACCCGAGTAGGTGCCTACCTCTATGGTGGCACCTTTACGGATTTTGGTACATATTTCCCTCTATGGTGGCTCTCATAAGAGATTGGATTTACACAAATTTGACAAGTCATATACACAGATTTGAGACTATCGAGATTCGAAATGGAGACATCTCAACCATGTAAGGCTCTTATACCACATAAAACAACTATTCTAGTGTACCAATAACATGAGTTGTTGAGAAGATTCTAATTGATTTGACAAGTCATACACACAGATTTGGGACTATCGAGATTCAAAATAAAAACATCTCGGCCATGTAAGCCTCTGATACCATATAAAATAACTATTCAACTGTACCAATAACGCGAGTTGTTGAGAAGGTTCTAATTGATTTTTATATGATTTATTTTTCAGATTCGGCAACTTTTGTTTTCTTAAGGCAAAATTTATTTATATAATGTAAAAGAAGAAAGGAATCCGATTCACAGGAAGTGAATCAAGGTACGGTAGGGAGGAGGGAGAGAGACAACACATGAGCAAGAAAATCGCTTGATCGAAGGTCGTACTTGATTTCATTCCCGCCGCTGATCCGGATTCGTTCGAGGACGAATTAACCAACATAGTTGAGCACAACCACGACCTTCGAGAGGATTTTCCGACATACAACAAGAGACGAAAAAAAACAGACCAAAGGATGACACAAAATCAAAACACAAAACTAGTCGAGGGAGGTCTAGAATAACATCTTCTTCTCCAGTCTGCGCATCCATCTTTAGAGTCTTGACAAAAGGAATAAAACTAATGCAAAAAGCCAAAAAGAATTTTAGTACCTCATGAGATAAGTCATATATACCAGCAGACCTAACGAAAGAGAAGCAAGATTTTTTTATGTGTATACAAGCTAAATTATTAACCTAAGATATAGACCTAGCAAGAATTTAATTGTTCCTCTTAATTTGAAAAAAATTTAATAGGTCATCTCAGTAGGTGATTAATATAAGAGATTTAAAATAGTTAAAAATTTAAAATAAAAAAGATTTGGGTAAAACTTGTTATTTTTTAAATAAACCGTTTGGATGGGTAATTTATAAGTGATTTTAAATGTAATTATTGTAAGGAGAAAAAAAACAAAAATACTAATGATTTTGCTACAATATTACAGTATGATGTCAGTCATTGATCGTTACACCAGACAGAAAGAAGCTCACATTCAACCATGCAATCCTGCATTAGAGATCAAGGTAATAACATATCCTTTAGAATGTGAGTGTACGTATAAGCTTATTTAATTTGGTTTGTCTGTATATAAATATAAATGTTTTGTGCAGTTTTGGCAAAAGGAGGCAGCAAAGCTCGGGAAGGAATTGCAGTCCTTACATGAATATCACAGGTAAATTTTGTTTGAAAAATACTGTGCTCATGATAACCTATCTGGATTTTGGAATGGTTTTACTTGTAATTAATGATTGGAAAGGAGTATTAATTAAATGTTGATACAAGAATACTAACTATATCTGTTGATAAGAAAATACAACATTTACATTTCCCCGTTTTATTACTTATAATGATTAGGACTTAAAGTCTGCCTTTTTACAAAAAAAAAAAACTCTAATTTTTAAGAAGAGATGACAGTCGATCTTTTTTTTCATTAAATTTTTAGATAATTAATAAATAATTTTTTGATAAATAGCTCATTTCCATTAACTGAATAACACTAACAAAGTTAGAGTTAAAACAATATAAATATTAGTGCAGTGCAACAAACCTACACCACATCACTCCCAAACTCAAACTTAATGCTACCAAACAGCTCACTAAAACTCTTGAAACTCTCATCATAGAGGCGAGAGCACCTCTCTTTCCAAATGCAACTCAAAACAACCCTCCAAGCCACCCTCCCGTTTGTATTTGCAGAGGTACCACCAGAAACATCGAATAAAATAATCAACATCATCTTTCCACGACAACGAGGCCATATACCCTGGAAACAGAGAATCATTCACAACAATTTTATAATCACGAGCAACAAACAAGTGGTCTAAAACTTCATCTGCCAAACCACAAAGCACACACCCCCATATTTGAAGCTTTGATTTGAGAGGCAAGCGATCCAGCATCATCTCCCAGCACATAAAGGAATACTTTGGAATTGTTGGAGCCTTCCAAACTAGCATAGCCCAAGGCACAAGGCTTGCCTGGACTCGAACAAGATTCTACACAAACGAGACTGAGAAACGCTCCATGACAGTGCCTCCCCACAACCACTGCTGCAAATTCTGAGTAATGTACGGAGCAAGCTTGTCTTGAAAATGGAGGATTGATTTCCAACCATAAGAGGCACAGACCGAAGAGGAATAAGTCCATAAATCATTACCTCGCAAGCGATACATACAAACCCAGGCAACCCAAATCGAACCAGTACACATTAAGAAATTCTAAATGTGCCTAGCCGTGCAAGCCAAATTCCAACAAGTAAGTGAGCGGACCCAAACTCCACCTTCCCAAATCGGCAAGGTAAGCTTATCCCATGAGATTTGAGCCTTAGCTTTCTTACCATCTTTAACACCCCAGACAAATGCAGAATAGAGCTTCTCAACTTCTTTAATTACACCGATAGGCAAAAGGAAATTATTCATCTAGAAACCTGCCAAACTAGCCCACACATTTGACTAATTGGAGTTTCCCAACATGATTTAATAACTTGGCTTGCCATCCTTGAATTCGATGCATAATTTTACAAACCAACTTCCTATAGTCACCTGCACAAAGTCTACCGGAGATCAAAGGGACACCCAAATAATGAATAGGAAGGTAGCCCAATTGGATTCCCAAAATTGCCATCAGATTTTGCTTCACAACACTAGAGATACTTGTAGAGCAGAATAAAGAAGATTTACCAAAGTTAACTACAAGTCGTGAGATGGATTTGACGGTTTTAATGTGAGGCAAACCTGTTGAACACCAAACTCCGACCCTGCCGAGAACATCAGAAGGCCATCGATAAAATAGAGATACAGTGAACTAACTCCATGACAATAAGAAAAAGGAGTGAAGACAACGGATTTCCTTGTCTCAACCCCTTCTTGGCTAGAAAAAACCCAAACATGCCCCCATTGATATTCACACTAAAAATGGGCAGAAGAGAGGCAAGCTCGAATCCAACCAATAAAAGAAGCAGGCAATCTCATTGTTATAAGGATTTTGAAAAGCACATCCTAATGAACCGAATCAAAAGCTTTCTTAAGGTCAATCTTCAACCCACAACGAGGACTCATATGTTTATTGTGGTAAGAGCATATCAGTTCTTGAGCTAGTAAACTTTTATCTGAGATACTTCACCCCCGAACAAAGGCCGATTGGCTCTGACTAATCAAAAAAGGAAGGTAACCAGCCAAACGAGCAGAAATAATCGTTGTAATACATTTGTAAATGGATTGTCAAATTGACTTGAGGGGAGAGTTTGCTGGTTTGGAAATAATCCTGAACAACCTGAGTCACCAAAGTTTCCACAATCGGCCAAGCCTTCTAAAAAAAGAAAGCATTATAACCATTTGGCCTAGGGCTCTTGTCACTTTTCATTGCAAAAATAGTAGCTTTAACCTCAGTAGCAGTAATAGGGGAGCTCGGGGCAATATGATCATCCATAATGAGTTTATGTATAATCTTTCCATCATATTAATTCCGAGGGAGAGAGCGGATAGAAGCATATGTCTCACCCAAAAGCTGGAAATAGAACCCCACTGCTTCTCTCATAATAGCATCCCAATCTATAAGTATACCTCCATCAGGGTGAATCAGATGAGAAATCTACTTGCGTTTAACCCAAGTCTTGACCAAATAAAAGAAAAAGGATGCGTTGCCATCCTCTTTAACAATAGCAAGGTTACAAGCTTTTTGCATGTAGAAAAGCTCTTAGTAATGCTTAACGTCATGCCACTCCTTCGTCACAGCTTTAAGATGAGTCAAGTTACCAACACTAGCATCTAAGTAAGTCTGAGCTTGGGCTCGAAGCATAATCTTCTTAGTAGCTTGCACTCAACCAGTAATATCGTGGTGGAAATTCTTATTGAGGAGAAAAAGCTCTTACTTTAGCTCTTGAGATTGGAATAAAAGTCAGCCATATAATGAGATCTTCTATCTGACTTCCACACCCTCTGCAAGATAGAATCAAATATAGGATGCGAGGCCCACATATTAAAAAATTTAAAAGGAAGAACTCCAAGAGGAGCAAAAATCTTCAAAAGTAATCCACAATGGTCTGAGGGATGAGGCAGAGTAGTCGAAATAGTACTCTCAGGAAAGGCCACCAACCAAGCCGGATTTAGCAAGGCTTGACCTAACCGGCGAGCAATAAGATTATCGACTTGATTGTTAATCCAAGTAAAAAGACCACGGGAAATGGGGTGATCAACCAATTTCAATCTATCAATTCAGGCATTAAAATCGACAGTGTTAGAGCCACCAGAGACTCCATTTGAGGCATCAAATGAGGACCGAATTGTATTAAAATCACCAATGTAAAGAGAGGGAGAGTCGTGAGCTGATAAAGTAGAATAAAGAGTTCCCCGTTGTAGATCAGAATTAGCCCCATAGATGAAACAAATATAAGCAGTTCCACCCAGAGAAACGAACTCAAACTGAGCAGAATTAGCAACAACCGAAAAATTCACTAAAGCTCTCTAAAGACGCCAAATCTTCCCTAAAGGAGAGGGAGCATAATTGAAAAAGAAAGACCAACCTTCAAACCATTTATTGACTATAGCAGCAGCTTTATTCTCTTTAACTCTGATTTCCAGTAAAGCTATAATATCTACATTATTTCTAACTACAAAGTTACTCCAAAACTTCTGCTTTTGGGGTTTATTAAACCCACATACATTCCAACTCAACACAATCATTTACGGGAGGGAGGGTGCTTCTTGCCAAGCCTTTCACTCTGCCGTCGCTTATCAACACGGAGAGGAGGAAAAGAAAAATCATCTAAATGCCACCTTCAGTCTCATTGCCCGCCAAAACACCCAAGGGAGATCCCGGAGGGTCAGTGCAAACCTCAATGGGGGCACATAGAGTACGAAAAGGAATCCACAAGTGCAAGGGTCTGATAAGGCATTTCTTCATCTGCTGCGTTAACCTCATCGGAAGAGAATACGATTTCAACCCAAGCTTTAGTGCCATCTGGAAGCGGAACGGGAAGGATGAGAGCTCCTTTCTCTTTGAAAGAAGATTCAGGAACTCCAACAATCGACACAACAAAAGGAGGAGAGTCAGGTGCATCCTTCCCCTCATTTTAGGGCTTAGACACATTGCCTGTCAAGTTCTCCTGTAGTGGAACTTTCGCTTCATCCTTTGGGACCCATTGAGCTTCTTTCTTATCGAGGATAAGAACGAGGAATAGGGTATTGGACTTTTATATCAATCGTTTCAGATTAATCCACCTCAATAGTCAATGAAGAGAAGAAGCAGCGACATTGACCATAACAATCCGAGCAAGAGAATACGAAATCAAAGAGGCCAATCGAGCAAGCGGCGGTATCAAGCCAGAGATCCACAGATCTGTCGACGATCACTCAGTACCAGCAAGGCTCCAGAGGAGTGCACGCATAGAATGAACCCTTCTGCCACCAACGATCGAGCGATGAAGAAACCAGCTCAAGGTGAGAGGATTTCCACTCGCTATACACGCGCTTGCTTGACAAATGAAATTCATAATAATTAATACATTCTAATTTATTTTTTCATTATTATTTTTAAATAATTAATATACTCTTTATTTTTGTCACGAAGGGAGGTACCAGGCTGATATGCTGACTCAATGAGTTACAAAAGGTTTAACGCATTAACAAGTTAGGCCTAAATGACTAACTTGTTTTCTTTCTCTCCTAACAAATAATACTAAAACCTGCTAACTAGAGACTTGACACAAAATAAGTGACCCAAACAGCAAAGGAAACGCAGAAAAAACAAAACCAAAAGAATCAAAGTACGATACCGTTCACTAAATCAAGAAAACATGGAAAAATGAGAAAAGTGGCTCACGGCTTTAGTTGCGTGAAGTAGCCGGACCACCGCAACGGCCAGGATGCCTCACGCCGATGGGCAGACCACCGGCTGGCCTGCCTGTACTCCGGTGATTTCATCCGTAATGATCTTCTTTGGTGACTTTCACGGTATAGAACAAATAGCCTTGTTCGTGTCCATCTAGGGCTGGATGCTTGCCTTGATGTCGTCAAACAACACAAATCTCATATTCCAGAGGGGAGAGGCGCAAACACTCTGATCTTTAATATATATATCTTTTTTTTGTTGAAAAGATTAATATATATCTCTTTTACTTCTACATTTACCATTATTGACAATTAATAATAAAAGAAAAGGTATGCATGTCATTCAACTATCGCACCCTCTGATGGTTGAGGATGCCAATTGCGTGGTGTTCCTGTCTGTTGTGGGTGTGAGTTCTTCTGCCCAGCTTCGGGGGTGGATTTCTTTCTGTTTTTGTGTATTTGGGATGGTTTTGCTTTGGGTTGGGTTTGCTTTGACTGGCTCTTGTTTCTTGTTACACGGCCTCTCTTTTTTCTGTAGATAGGTACGCAGTCACTTTCTTTCTCAGTTCTCCAGGCTCTTATAAATATGTGTACATTCCTTCTCCTTTTATATACATGCGCCTTTATAAAAAAACTATGAACATTTCTTTTTTCCTTCTTCTGTAAGATTTTGGCTACAGTTTGCCATTCATACATTGAATCCCGACCAACGGTCTGATAGCTTAAAGTTGATCTGAGAGTTTATTCAGATTTTGTTGTGTATACTGCTGCATGAATTAGTTCATAGAACAATTAACCATGCATCTCATAACTTCATCAATTTACTGGTCTTTTTTCAAATAATAGAGATTAACATATGAACTAGTACACTGATATCTGACATTATACCTCGTACTAGTACACTCATAAACAAATGTGAGATTGTCGAAGCTTGTACTAGAACACGAGAAAAAAACAGATCTGATAACTATAACTAGATCTCATGTCGAAGCTTGTACTTAGTACACCCAACAAAACCCAAATCTGATCACTACTATTACCAAATCTTTACATCAAAGCTTGTACTAGTACACAAAAACCCCAGATTTGATCAATATAACCATATTTGACGTCGGAGCTTGTACTAGTAAACCTAAAAAATTATTGAACTCGTTCGTTGCTGCAATATAATCCCAATATTGGAACTCATTTCCTTGGTCGAATGTAAGATCTCCAACAGTTTGAGTCATCTTCTAGAGTCCCAGAAGAAACTATATATATTGATCAACTTTGCATGCACATATTTAATGAACCCAGTGCCAGTGTTGTGGTGTCACTGAACTAAATGAGGTTATGTGTGCATGGTAATAACTGCATTATATTCAGACAATTAATGGGAGAAGAACTATCATGCTTGGGTGTCAGAGATCTGCAAAATCTGGAAACCCAACTTGAGATTAGTTTGAAAGCTATTCGCCTCAACAAGGTACGTATATAATATTAATTGATCTTCAAATTAATTCTTCATGCAATGAACAGTGATTAATTGCTTACCGTGCAGCACAATGCTATGACCGATCAAATAGCAGACTTGACTGCAAAGGTACGTAATCATAATGCCATCAACTTTAATTAACTAGGAAAAGATCATGAGGACGTGAATGGAGGTGTGAATTAATGAAAATTTGCACAGGGAAATCTATGTTACGAAGAAAATATACAACTACACCAGCAGTTCAACTCTCTCGCCAAGGAAAAATCAGCACTCGATAGAAAGGTACGCATATGATTTGGATTTATGGTGATATGTTAAAGTTGGGAATACAATTTAGAATTTAGAATTGTGAAGTAGTGTTTAGGGTCATAATTTAGTGTTGAACGGATTCTTTTCTCTTTAGTACCGTTTAGGGTTCATATATATATATATATATATATATAGTAGCATTGTTGTTTGAATTATGGATTTTTGAAATGAATTTTTTTAGTGTTAAAGAGTATTAAGTAGCAGGGATAGAGGTATCGAAACGTCCGCCGACATACCTATATATATTGTCTGTCCTATGATAACATTCAGTATTGAATCTTGAGATAATGTATAGGTGTATGAAGAAAAGAATGCAGAAGAAAGGGATGGAATAGTGAAAACTAGTGCGATCGTCAGTCTGCAATTGACCCAACCCCAACACCTGAAATTACGGTAGTTAATTTTCTGCTTCCTGATCTCTTTTATTCTTGAAACACACCACATTAATGATTGATTTATTTGAAGATTATATTTAATTAATTATATAATTGATACTGTTGAAACAGGCTACAATTGCAATGACATTAATTGACACGGTGAGCAGCAAATATTGAGTGAGGAGTGGGGACTAAGTCTCGATCAGACAAATATTATATTGCATTGCTGCAGCATGCATTACTACGTACTATGATATTCCTACTTTGTAATAAATTGATCCATGGTCTTTTCGTAGTCCAGTTTTATGAGTAAAAGATGATGAAATTGTTGGTCCCGGAAAATTAATAAAGAAAATTATTATTTTCAATTTAGTGTATCGAGATTTAGTTGGGGATTCAACTAATTGGATGCCCTAATCGATTGCTTTCAATTGTCTTCCCACATTTCCAGTATCAAAGGGAAGCTACTGCATCTCATTTCAATTATCCATTTCTTCTTTCTTTCTCACTTCTCTGTACTCGTTCCTTTTCTTTGTACTCCTAACACTTGTTTAATAAGTGAGATAGGTTATCTCAATTGGGTAGATAGATGAGCGATACAAAGTTCAGGTAAATGTTTTATCCTAGTAGGAATACTTTCTTGTGAGCGATAAAATAGTGAGGTTGTTGTTTCGGGTTTGGGAAACACTTGAGAGATACTATTTTGGATCGGCTCGGATCGCCTTGTACCTACCTTGTTATAGTGAAGAAGTGTTCGTCGTTGCTGCCGTACATGTACTCTCCGCATTGGAGGGGACTACGTAAATCCCTGTGTTATTTACTTACCGTTTTGTACTTGGCAATTTAGAGAATAGTCGTTGTATATTGCATTTTTAATATTACCACAATAAATTGGTCTAAGGAGGTTGGCTTAATTATCGTCATTATGATAATATGGTGGTAATCACCCATCCATAGTGATTTTAAGTGTGGCGGACTACCGCCACTTCCGACTTGCCTGAGCTATATTTACGGTGTGTGGTTTATTAGTGCAATACATTTACTCTATTCTTGCCCGTTGCGCCTCAATAGTGGTATCAGAGCCCGATTCAATATGGAGGTAACGCAAAGCAAGAAGGTTAGTCTAAACGGTACAAACTTTCATATCTAGAGAAGCAAGATGAAGGATGTCCTGTTGATGAAAGATTTGGATCAACCGTTGTCATCGTCAACTAAGCCAGGCGCTAAGAGTGACGGGGATTGAAAGCGCGAGTATGAGAAGGCGTGTAGTTATATTCGACACTATGTCGATAATAACGTACGCAACCACATTGCTGGAGAGACGGATGCGCATAAGCTTTGGACAAAGCTGGAGGGGCTTTATGCGTCAAAGACCGACAATAACAAACTCTTTTATCTCACAAAGATGGTGTAGTTGAGATATAAAGAGGGCAATTCCGTTGAAGATCACTTGAATGAGATTCAAGGGATCATTGGCTAGTTGTCGGGAATGAACTTAAAAGATGAGGTGATGGCTCTCTTGGTTCTGGCATCACTACCAGAATCATGGGAAACCTTGAAGATCACAATCACGAGTTCTGCCGTTGATGATGTTGTCACCATGGAGGATGTCAAGAGCGAAATTCTCATCGAGTAGATGTGAAGATCTCAAGGTGTCTCTTCCTCTTCATCACAGTCGGACATTCTAGTTGTGGATGGGAGAGGAAGGAGTGAGTCAAGAGGCTCAAAGAAGTGAGGGAAGAGCCGAGGGAAGTCCAACAAGCATGCAAACATCACTTGTCACAACTGCAAACACAAGGGACACATCCGGAGGTTTTGCCCACAACTTAGGCAAAACAGAGGTAGTGACAGTGACAATGCTAATGTTCTTGAGGAGCTCATGCTTGTCTACGATGAAGACTTTGTCAACCTGACAACCCAGGAGACCACTTGGGTGGTTGACAGCGGCGCCACCATCCATGTAACGTCAAGGCATGAATATTTCTCATCTTACTCACCGGGCAACTACGGTGTGGTAAGGATGAGAAATGACAACCTCTCTAAGATCATCGGCAAAGGAGATGTCTTCCTATAGACAATGGAAGGTGCGAAGTTGGTGCTGCGAGATGTTAGAGATGTTCCAGACATGTGTATGAATCTGATTTCTGTGGAGAAGTTGGACGGGGAAGGTTATTGCCATACCTTTAACACGGTCAATGGAAACTCACCAAAGACACATTAGTGGTGGCGAGAGACAAGAATCAGTCTAAACTGTACGTGACGGAAGTCAAGATCTTCCTACTAACTGCAAACTCAACGGAGATTGTCGACACCGTAGCGTTGTGTCACAAACACCTCGACCACATGAGCGAGACGTCAATGGTAAATCTGACGAGAAACAAGGCTATACATGGACTGGATCATGTCCACCTGGAGAGATGCGTCAACTGTCTGGCGGGAAAGCAAAATCGAGTTGCTTTAAAAAGTTCTCCTCCTTTTAGAGCGAAGAACGTGATAGATCTGATTCACTTAGATTTTTGTGAAGCGGATTCCAAATCCGTTGGTGGCGCACATTACTTTGCGACGTTCATTGATGATCACACGCGGAAGACATGGGTATATGTTCTGAAGATAATAGATCAGATGCTAAATGTTTTTAAATGTTTTGTTGCATTGGTGAAGAGGGAGACTGTCCATAAGCTGAAATGTCTGGGTATAGGCAATGGGAGAGAGTACATTGAGCCATTCGATGCCTATTGTAACGAGAAGGGAATCCGAAATCAGTTTACACCTCCCAAGACTCCGCAACTGAATGGCGTGGCGGAGCGGATGAACAAAACCATGATGGAGAGAGTCAGATGCTTACTCTCACACTCGAAATTGCTGCACTCTTTCTGGAGAGAAGCACTACTATCTGTAGTGCACGTATGGAACCTTTCACCTAGCGTTCCACTGGATTTTTAAGTCCCGAAGAAGATTTGGTCAGGAAGAGATGTCTCGTACAAGCATCTTCGAGTGTTTGGTTGCAAGATCTTTGTTCACATTTTGAGGGACGAGAGGTCGAAACTAGATTCCAAGACACGATCGTGTGTTTTTATTAGATATGATCAAGATGAATTTGGCTACAGACTCTTTGACCCTATCCAGAAGAAGCTCATCAGGAGTCATGATGTGGTGTTCATGGAGAATGAGACCATCAAAGACATTCAGAAGGTTGGAAGAGATCCTCCTAACACTGATGCTAGCTCAACACCCGAGGAGGTAGAGCCTCCAACATCTGTTGTTGGAGAAATTTATTCGGACGTAGCTGAACCTGAAGCCCACCTTGAAGTTCAACCTGATGATCCTGATGGTTCTCATGATCAACCACCAGCTGTCGAAGGTTCTCCGCCCCGAACGAGATCTAGCAGAGTCGTGTAACCCTCTACCAAATATTCGTCAAATGAATATGTTTTATTCACTGATGGGGGAGAACTAAATATATTCTAGGAAGCTATGAAGGATGAACACAAGCAGAAATGGATGGAGGCAATGGAGGGTGAGATGAAGTCTCTACACGACAACAACACATTTGAGCTGGTGAAGTTGTCGAAGGGGAAGAGAGCTTTGAAGAACAAGTGACTGTTTAAGATCAAGCATGAAGAACACAACGGTAAATCACGGTTCAAAGCTTAACTCGTTGTCAAAGGCTTCAATCAAAGGAAGGGCATCGGCTTTGACGAGATATTTTTCACCCGTGATGAAATTAACATCCATTTGTACAGTACTAGGGCTGACGACAAGTCTCAACCTAGAACAGATGGATGTGAAGACTGCCTTCCTCCATGACGATTTGGAGGAAGAGATCTATATGGAGCAACCAGAAGACTTCAAGAAGAAGGGAAAAGAGGATTTTGTGTGCATATTTAATAAAAGTTTGTACGGGTTGAAGCAGGCGCCACGAGAATGATACAAGAAGTTCGAGTCTGTTATGGGGGAGTAAGGGTACAAGAAGACCACTTTAGAACATTGCGTGTTTCTGAAGAAGTTCTTCGATGATGATTTCATCATCATGTTGCTCTATGTTGACGACATGTTGATTGTTAGCCGGAATGTTTTCAGAATTAACAACTTGAAGAAAGAATTGAGCAAATCTTTTGCCATGCAAGATTTGGGGCCCGCGAAGTAGATCCTTGGCTTAAAGATTGCACGAGATAGAGTTGCCAAGAAGTTCTGGTTATCGCAGGAGATGTACATTGAAAAAGTACTTCAACGGTTCAACATGGATGGTGCAAAAGCGGTTAGCTGTCCTCTTCCTAATTACTTTTAACTTAGAACAAAACAGTGCCCATCTACTGATGTAGAGAAGACGGAGATGCAAAGAATTCCATATGCTTCAGCGGTGAGAAGTTTGATGTACGTTATGGTGTGTAAACGGCCGGATATTGCTCACGTAATCGGAGTTGTCAGCAGGTTTCTTTCAAACCCGAGAAAGGAATATTGGGCAGCTGTGAAGTGGATTCTGAGATACCTTCAAGGTACCTCCAAATTGTGTCTATGTTTTATAGATTCTAATCATGTACTTGTTGGCTACACAGATGCGGACATGACAGGTGACGTTGATACTTGATCACATTGTTAAAGGGAGCTACTTCCTAGCAGTCAAGGCTACAGATATGTGTACCTCTTTCCACTACAAAAGCAGAGTTGAAAACCAATGAGAGAAATATCATGAGCAGAGAAGTCTTCAGGGTAAAAACTAGCAAGTCTAACCAACTTTTGCTTGTCAAAAGCAGTAAAACAATCATCTGGATTTAAACAATCTACACAACATAACAATTCAGTGTTCACCTCATCGAAATGATTATTCAATTCTTGTAACTGCATATTCACAACTATATAAAATAAGTCGACTTTGAAACGATGTAAATTTATGATTGGTTGAGCTTTGCGTTTACCTTTATTCTGACCAAAATACAAAGCATCCATGTCAGAAATGGAAATACTTTCCTGATTGCAAAAAGATATCACATCATCAAAAAGTGACTCCCATCCATCATCCCTCATCTCCTTGCAATCTTATTTTTGCCACTTGAACAAGTCTCAATGCTATTCACAAGTTATTTGTGATTGATAAAACTCTAATCATCATTTGTCAGGATGAAAACAAATTCAAAACTTTGAACTAATTTCAACATACAATTTGCCTCACCTTTTGAATCTCATCTTTCATCTTCGATGAACCCCAAAACATCAATCAAAGATGAGAATATTGTAGGCAAGTTAAGAAGTATGCTGAAATGCGATATCCAATGAGTGTCACATGGTTTTTTTAGACCAATTTCTTGATTCAATCCTCGTCCAGTTTCTAATTCACCATGACTTGTAGCCTTTTCAACTTTTCTAACTTGACTATCTCGAATTTTATCCTTTAGCGTACAAGATGACCCAACCAAATTAATCAAGGTAGACACTTATGTGAAAACTCCACTCACATCACCATGACTTTTAACAACCACAACCAATGTCAATTGGTGTTGATGAGCAAAATAATGAACATAGTTAGCCGATAAATTTTCAACCAAAATTAAAATTTTCAACCCATTAATTTCTCCTTTCATGTTACTCGTCCCATCATAACTTTGTCCTCTTAACCTTGACAAACTCAATCCATAACTTACTAGCATATATTCAATCTCCTTCTTAAGCGTTAGAGCTTTAGTGTCCTTGACATGAGAAATATCAAAGAATCGTTCTATTATGAATCCTCCTTGATTCACATAGTGCAACACTATAGCCATCTACTATTTAACTGAAACATCACGTGACTCATCCACTAATATGGTAAAAAGATCACCTCCAAGATTATTTATGATTTCCTTAGTTGTTTGGGTTGTTATTGTATCAACAATACCCCTTTACACATCTGGTGAAGTCATTTGAAGATTTTTGGGGGCTTTTCTCAAGACAACATTTTCTAGGTAGACAAAGTAATCTACAAACAAGCAATCAGAATTCATAACTCGTGTTTGATGTTTCGAGAATTTAGAATCGGTAGCATTCGGCATTCGGTAAGTTTAGAAGCAATCATGATTCATAATTCAGATTAGGAACTTACTAAGTTCAAAACTTACCTTACAACTATGATTAACTATTGTTGTAGCTGGAACCAAGCAGGCAGCATCCCACCTTCGTCGTGGCCGCCAAGGGGATCGCCGCTAGAGATTTTCGATTAACAGAGTCCAGAGAAAGGAGAATTGGAGAAGAAAGCTCTCTTTTGAAAGTCTTTTAGACTTCTCTTACTTTTTCTTTTTAATATTAGGAAATTGTAAATACAATACACTGTACACGTGTGTAGTTAAATTAGTTATAGTTTAATTTTTTTTACAGCTAAGTTTAATATTTTTAATTAGGTGTTAGGATCATGGTTTTCAATACCGTACCGGAGGTTGAACCGGTAAAGGTAATTGTATGGTATTTAGTGGTTCAATTGTATTAGTACAATTGTCATACCGTTGTAGAACCAGGTATAAATTAAAAATAATCATTTACTACAAAAATACCGTACCGGCCAAAATATGCATTAAACTGAGATTATACCGGAAGTACACAGCTTCAATACTGTCATTAAAAACAAATTTATAAGCTGCAAAAAATCCAAATCAACCAAAAGTCTCGTACACAAAAAATCAAACTCAAAATTCAATAATCAATATGTAAGTTCAAAGTTCAAACTCAGGATGATGCTGATGTTGATGCTGCAAGTCCAAATGTACTAGTGTCCTCATGCATACTATCACCCATTCCAAGACCAAAGTCGATATCCGTATGTGTCTCACCCTCATCTTCTTCCATAAATGCATCCTCAATTGAATCAATATTAAGATCTACAGGTGTAGATACTCCATCTGATCCTCCTTCTACTATCCATTGAGAAGTTGTATTGATTGATCCAAAACCAACTGGATCATAAGAATCTTTGATCTTCGTGTAGTACTCTCTATTTATTTTGAAATAGAAGAAATTAGAAAGAAGTGAAATCATAATGAACTTAACGACTGATTTAGATTACTGAAAAGTGTACTTACCTATGTTGTAAATGCATGTTGTAGTGGACAAATACCAAATCACAAAGTCTCTTATGGTCCAACATATTCCTTTTCTTTGTATGGATTTGATCAAATACACTCCAGTTACGCTCACACCCAGAAGACGCAGTTGTTTGACTAAGAATACGAATAACCAATTTATGTATTACCGGAGTCTCTTTGCCAAACCATTCCCACCATGATGCCACATTTAAATAGTTTCAACATAGACATTAATTATAAGTCCAAAATAAAACAATGTCTAATTTGTAAAGTATAATATTATAATTACTTGGTTGTTGGTTTTGTGACCCTTGTTGTGCTAAAACCCTCCCAAAAACCCCTTCACCCTTCTCATACATCCCCATCTCGCCAATTGCTTTAGTCGAATTAGATAGAGAACACATAGCTCGATTCTCAAAAATATTAAAGAGAGCATGTGATATATGCCTTGAATTATCAAAACCTGCAGAATACCTTAAAACTGGATTGGAAAAGTATGCAGCGAGAATCAAATTACGGTTGAGATGTTTGTCCCATCTTGCTTCAATGATGTCAATATATGGCTTGAATTGTGCCTCCACATTATCACACAAAGTTTTCACACCATCCACCACCCTATTCATCCCTTCATGCACATATCCCAATGCAGGCTTACTATCTGAATCCATAATATGAAGTAATTTGACTATTGGAATAGTCAACTGTATTATGAACATGCAGTCGTCCCAAAAATTTTGATCCAAAATAATGACCTTTACTTCCTTCCCAACATCAGTTTTGTAGAAAGAAGAATCTCTAAAAAAAAGCACTAATAATCTAAGCTTGTAAATCACCTTGTCGCTCAAGAATGCTACTCAAAGTAAGAAAGGTTGTAGCAAATCTAGTGACAGCAAACCTCATAATCTCTTTCCAAGTCGATCTCTGTTTCAACCAATGCAGAATAGCTCCATGATTGTAAATAAAGACAGTCACTTTTGAAGCTCTCTTTGCAAGAGATGAAATATTAGACATATTACAAATATCTTTCATGATCAGATTCATAGTATAAGCAACACATGGATCCCAATATATACTCTTATAGTGTTGTGTGATCATCTTCCCGCTAAGACATAATTAGCTGCATTATCTGTGACTACATGCACTACATTCTTTGCTCCAACCCATTCAATTACCTTAGAAAACAAATTGAACAAGTTCTCAGCAGTCTTTATTATACCAGATGCATCTACCGATCTCACAAAGCATGTACCGACAGGACAATAAATAAGGAAATTGATCAAACTCCTATGTCTCTTGTCAGTCCATCCATCAGCCATAATAGTACATCCAGTCACATTCCAATGAGATCTAAGGTGCTCAATTGCCAATTTACATTCCTTCTTTATATCTTCTAGTAGGGTAGTTCTCAAAGCATGATAAGATGGACCAGTATAACCTTCCCCCATTCTAGCAATCATAGCCATAACCACATGATATCTAGGTGAACAAGCTACATTTAAAGGCACACAACATTCATACATCCACCTCGCAAATTCTCTATCTATCTTCAAAGCTTGATCCTTTCCATGCAAAGCACTTTTTAAAGTTTGTTGAACCAATGTGGATGAAGGATTTTCAACAGGCTGTTGTGGTATAAAAGGAGGAAGTGAAGAAGTAGCTGAGGTTGAAGGATTCCCAACTCTAGTGGTTTGTTCCCTTACTATCTCATCAAAGGTTCTGTTTCTATCTACAACTTCTTTACGATTTTCGTTAAAATCATTCAGACTTTTTCAGCATTGCTTCCCGAACCTCCTTAGAAACTTTTGTACAAGATGTAATATCTCCACGAACTCTAGCTAAGTGTTTCTTTATCCTAGCAATCCCTCCACCTTTATACTCAGTAGCACAACACAAACAAGTAAATATTTTTTTGTTGCCATTCATTCTTATATTGACGTACCCCCATGCTGAATCAGTTTTATTTCGGACACTTGCTCTAGAAATAGATTCTTCTATTGGTGGATTATTTGATGCTTGATTACCGATGGTTGAGTTTTCATCGTTCACTGCAGTAGAAAACAAAGTAATCAAAATTCAAAACCAATGACAAACTAGACAATAAAACATAGTTACATAATAAACAAACTTGGGTAAAATTGAAAGAGAGTGTGTACTGTAAAATTGCAAACTTGAATAGGACAGTAGGCAATTAAATAATTTCTAATGCCCAATCATGTTCGTAGTTGAAAAGAGCAATCATGAACCATGCATGCTATTAAACAAAATAGTTTGATGCTTGCATACCTCGGTTTGGAATGTCTAGACTGTTTTCTGACTGAGTATAGTACGAGATTACGAGTATGGACTACGACAAGAAGATCGTCAAACCAATACTTCGAACGCCGGCCTTTGAGTCGACTTGGAAAAGACCTTCCGTCATTGTGTCTACCAAACGTAGGAAGTAGAACTCGTTCAAAAAATCTGAATCATATTTTTTTTTTTTCAGAATGTGTACAATCAACCCTAAAAAGCCAGCTTAAAACCTTAAACTAAATTATAAACGTAAATATGTTCTTGTTATGATGTTGTGGGCTAATGGGCTTTAGCCCTTTGTGGCAAATTTGTTTTTATTATTATTTAATTAAGTGAAAGTATAAGACGTAGGAGTTTGTTGTTGATTTATTGTCAAGGGCGGTTTTGTTATAACCGGCCGGTACAAACCTGGTACGGCGGTATTTACGGTACAACATCCAAACGAAAACCTTTTTAAACTAATATTGTGCCATGCCGGACGGGTGGTCGGTACCCTGTATAACCGGTCGAACCGGCCGGTACGGTACGGTACGGTATTGATTACCTTGGTTAGAATTTATATTATCTTAATTTTATATATTTAAAGTTGGGATTATATATGTTTAGTGTTTTAAATTTATCTAAGTGGAGTTCTCGAATTTATTCAAGTGGGGTCATAAGTTTAGGTCTTTGACGCAAAAATATACATTAGCTTTCAAATTTTTTTTGGCCAAGTGGGGTCATAGCTCCACCCTTCCCTACGAGTTTATGGCAAGTGGATGTTGCTATCAATTTTAATATACGATGCTCCGATTTCTACCCTAATTAAAGATGATGTTATTAACAACAAATTTTCAACACCATTAACCCAATACGCCTTGGAATTGTAGTTCAAACCCATTTATGATGACATCCATTTATTTGACGGGTGGAATGTAGAATGAAATTTCATAAAAAAATTAATTTCCAAAATGCACTTTCTTTAAAATCAAAGTTTCCATTCAAATAGAAAAATGCTCAAAATCCTGATGTATAAGAAGTCAATAGCATTATCAGTCCCTTAATCCATTTCCTATCAACTGATCGTGATGTGCATTGCGAGGGAGTAGTGGATATCCAAACAACACGAATAGGAAGATGTTGTTTGAGCTCATGTTTGATGCTAGATTAATTCATGGCTCCGCAATGGTCATAGCCAGCAAAGAGAGAAAAGTTACATATTCATTCAAAGTACTAGCTTATTGCTCTTTCGTTATCTACTCTGTCTAGATCTCTTGAAGCAGCTGCCTTTTTGCTCTACACTTGTATAGTTTATTTTGATGCGTCCATTTCATAATTTGGTCTCATAAATAGCAGGTTATAAGGTCCAATACTTATTTAACAACAAATAAATTAAAATGAAGAGACCCTAAATCAAACACAAATCAGATAAAATACTAGCTAAACCAAACACAAATCATAATATCATCCCACCAACATAAACTGAACTCGAAATCACCTTCTCGAGCCAACTAGCTTTCTGGCATCTTGCTGTTGTGAATTAGACTCATTCATGGCTACTCGTAGAGCTCGCACCATCTCTCTGTTTCTGGACCGCGAGGCGGGAGAGGCTCTTCTGGTTAGGCTTTCGTACTTTATTAGTAGGTTAGAGATAATAAAAACTTAATACCTAAATTATCCTTAAAGTACAGACCATCAGATCTAGGAGTCTAATTTAAGGGTTTAGATTTTGTTTGAGAAACCTCCAAGACTCAGAATCTTTGAACAGGAGATGAACCCCTCGCAAGAGAAAAATAAGCTTGCAAAAAACAGCTTTCTATAATAAGAGTCGGAAGAAAATAATACCTGCCGCACTGTGCTTCAAACTTTTGATTCAATAGGCTTCTCCTCTGCCATTCTGTATTTTCACATCAGGTGCCGACCTAGATCAGCAGTAGGAATGATCTGCATGAAACGATGAAATCCTGAACTAGCATCACAATATTGCAAGATTCATTTCCTATAGGACGTGTAAAAATTGAAATTTGAACCGAGTCAAGTGGGAAGCACACCAATGGCATTAGTTCGTAGCAAGTTGTTATGGAAAATCGGTTGACAGCCACTGATTGTACTCGTCCATCCTTATCATGAAGGAACTGGAACTAGGTGTACCACCTCCACCGTATGCCTTCATGTTAAGAAACCACAAGATAACCTAAGTGGAAATTTGTAACAAGGTGACTGGCGTAGAAAGGAACCTTAGATCGTGTCAAATTGACACACACCTTTGCAACCTCAGAGGTATCAGTAGAAGCATCAATGCTCCTTAAGCACATCTTAAGATTGTTCCTGTGCATGTAGATGACTGCTCCAATCGGCCTGACAACGTGCACTATTGCGGTCACTGAGTGTTCTAAAATTTAGCGGGAGTTCAAACATATTTAGAATGTGAATACCTGCAACGGCCCTACTTTAAAAACAACGGTAGTTGGAAAATAAGGGCAAACTATAGGAATAAACTTGAGATAAGAAATTATCACATGTACAGCCCATCTTCTTATTTGAAACTAACAAGATATTATATTACCTTAGTCCAGCTGCAGCACTTCTAACACTAAGTTCCTTGCCAAGCAGTCCACTCAACTTAGCATTTCCATCAACTCTGACTCCCTATATTCCAGAAAAAAGCAGCAACGGGAAAATGTCAAACCAAGGAAGTGCCTTTCTAATTGTGGTGGACAGGTTAGATTCTAGTCACTGAAAGATGAAAACCAAAACACACTTAAAGAGTATAGATTACCAGGCATTCCCCATAAAATCCTCTGCCGAGTCGTACTTTGTAAACCTTATTCAGCAGCTTTTTGGCAGCATCTCGCTGAAACGAAATATGTGAATTCCCTTTCGCAATTATATCAGCAGAGCTCATCTCTAACAACTGTTATCAAGAGTTCAACAACAATTACATAAGGTGCTGTATAAGGACTGCAAAAAGTGAATGATTGTACTGAAGCGATCAACAGCAATTCACTGAAAGATGAAAACCACAAGACATGACAGGAGCTACGTTTGTTTCGTTTTCGTTTCTTATATGGCCTTGGCAATAAAGAATCTGTATATTATTTCTTGACAATAAGTATCACAAATTTCAATAACCAGAGTTATATAAATGATCCCCCGCCCAACTGTGTAATGCACTGAATGAGTGAGAACCTTTGTTGCCCTTGCCACCCCAAAACTGAGTTAGAAGCAGACAAAATCGAGAACTGAACTATGCAGAACATCATTCAGAAATGGAAACAAAACAGCAGAAAAGTTGAAAGAAAAAGATGATGAACGAAGTTGACCTCTTCAAATATGTAGGGATTAGTGATGCAATTGATCCTCTGCCTCCATTCACTGATACCCATTCTAAAAGCTTTAAAGTCCGGTAAGCACCATCGTTGAAGATCACTATCTTCAATATAGCTCAAAACAGCCTCAACACGACCTTGGTCTTCCGGGTTCAATAATCTCCAAACACCTTCCTTTTTTTTCGTTTAAGATGGAAAGACAATAACTTTATCAGCATTATCCCCACTTTACAAGTTTAGAGCAATCTCCAAAACTATATAAGACAAGTTACTTACATGAGACAATTTACACTCTCCGGCAAGCCTGTCTGCAAAATAGTTGTACGCTGCTCTGGAGCTGCTCCTCTCAAGATCAACATGGTATCTAACTTTCTCTTGATTATCTTCCAGAGAAGGAACTCGTGCAAGTGTTGGCTTCCGGTGATCAAAAGCAATCACTCTTACAAATTCAAACAACAGCTAGATCAAAATCAATATAACTAACTTGTTCAGCAAATGGCATATACATGAATTTGTTTGCTTACTCGCACATTGACTGCCGCGCAATGCGAGCAGCGAATCCGCGTGAGCCAATGAAATCAAGCAGATAGCATTGCTGGAGCCCTTCTATGCATAAATCTTCAACCCTAGAATCGAATGAACAGGCAGTGACGAAAACGAGCAAAAAAGAAAGAAGAGTTCCAAAATGATCATAATAGGTACAGAGAGTTGAAAGAATGCAACAAAAGAGAAGGTTCATAAGTGGAACCTGAGAGGAACAGCGGCGGAGAAAGGCAAGACGAGGAAAGGGAGGCGGAGGCGAGAGTGGAAGAGGTGAGCGAACAAAGCCGAGAAAGCTCCTGAGAAAGATGGATAATTGTAAAGGATGAGATTGCGGATGCCGTCTTCTCTTGCCTTAGCCAGAGCCTCCAGAGCAGCGTCTGATCGGAATCCTCGAGGTCCGCCCGGCGAGAAACAAAAGGGTACCAGGTTCAGTTTAGTGCGGAGAAGCGGGGTAGCCATTGTTGGAGCGGAAATTAAGAGTATCGGAAGAAGATGAAGGAGTTTGGCTTCAAAGAACTAAGATGCAAATATTCAAAGATTCAAAGATTAGGGGTAATTTAGATATTTAAGTAAGACAAAATACAATAAAACCTTCATAATTAGTAATCTAATTTAACTTAATAATTTCTTCCGTTCCGACTTGGATTATTGTAAGAAATGAAACAATTTTATAAAATAATAACAACATAATTTTTTAAACCAACTTATATAAATACTTATATTTTCAATTCTATATATTAATAATCATAAAATTATAATAATACAATTCTATTCACAATTCATAAAATGACTATTATACCCTTAATAAAACATATATTTATTATTTTATTGTAATAAACTCGTCTCATGTTATCTTCAATGGTGATTTCAAGATTCTCCCACTTTTTAAAAGTTCTATAGGCTTAGTAATAGTAAATTCAATTTTCATAAAATCCGTATCATATCAATAATGGTAAATTCTTCAGTCTACCTGGTATACTAAAAGTTTTGATGCGCCTACTATTTAATGGGTAACGTAGATCCATCATGAACATCCATTTTAAGTGATCAATTTCGACGATTGACAATAAGTTAATTTTAAAACTTAATTACACATATTTAATATGATCTTGCACTTTAAATAATTATATAAATTCAACACTCTATTGTTTACACATATTTGTTTGAATATTAACTTATATTTGTTTTCAATTCGGATTTGAACCTAATTAACTTGTGCTTCTCCTCTGTTTAGAACAAGTAAGAACACAAACCCTAATTAAAGTTATTTCTTGATTTTATAATAACTTAATAAGCTATTTTAAAGTTTAAACAACTTCTTAACTATCACCTGACTCCACCTCATTTACTCATATACTGGTTTTGTTTGCATCGACAACTTGTAACCAATAAAATACAGCAAACATTAAGCTGTAGTAATATAGAGATAGAAATATGGCTTGTGTTTTCTCTTCTTAATAAATAATAATAAGGAACTAAAAGCCTGCTAAAGAAGGATTCTCAAGCTCTAAAGACAGAGACAATTTTCAAAGCCTCTGTAGCACCCATCCCTTAATCCAAGGCATTTGTATCCATTTTTTATGGCCATGAAAGAAAACCTTCTTATTTCTTTGTCATATCCAACCTACCATGAAATTCATAATCCAAAATTTAAAGATAGAAAATTGTGAATCTCATTGTTCCTGGTTCGTAGACGAGTTCGTTTCTCCTTCTTAATCTATTCGTCCCTCGGGTAAGTCATATTCCTTTGAAACTGTTTCAGATCTGTTTGCGTTCCAGTTACTGCAACTCATGATTGATTTGTTCGTGGTCGTCGATTGGATCTCATGCAGGTTTGAGAGATCTGAGATGAGAAGGAGAATAAGAGATAGCAGGAGAGGAACAGTGTCTTGTATAAATTTAGTGTTTGGGGGAAAGAGACATAGGGTAGACCACGAATACGATAACCTGTTCAAGATCGTGCTGACCGGAGACTCTGGCGGGTTACGAATTCCTGTTTGCCCTCTTCTGGTGGGTTACAATTTCTGACACAGAACTCTTCAAGTGTCAGAAACTTCTTTTGTGCGGGTTTACAATTACAGGTCCGTTTTTCCATCTCTCATCTCCAATTTTCATCCATTTACGTCACTTTCGTTCCTAGATTTAGCGTTCTTGTGGACTTGAAAGATTCTTTTGCATCGAAGCATTCTGAGTCTGACTATTACCTTGAATCCTTAAAAGGTTCGTTTCGTGGGTTCCTGTTGTGCTTTGATTCCGTTGCTTGAGGAACAAAATATATAGGGGGTTTTCTTACAACAATTACAAGTGACTGGTTTCTAATGTTTGAGAATTCTGTATCTCTGAGCCATGGTGGCTATCTAATGATCTCTGTTACTGTGTCTTTCACTTCGATGTATGCTTGGTGAGTTGGTAGATCCTTTCTCATGGGTTGCATTTGGTCATAAGATACATTTGCGATCATTTTAAAAGGCTTCGAGGCGCTTAATGCTGGATTTCTTAAACTTTTGACTCAACGGTGCAACTTTAAAATCCAATCTTTTCCAGAAATAAGATATCTTGGAGTTGAAAACTTGACGCCTTAAGACATATTAATCATTATTGACTTTCTTATGAATTGGGAAATTGGATTCTAGAAATCTATTGTTGTGCTGCCCCATGTTACTAAAGAGAGTTTAAGGATACATCGTGGGTTTGATCTATATGGTTATCCTTTGGAATTTTTTACCGATGCTGCGTAGCTTAAAGGGTTTTGTGTAGCTCGCCTGCATATTTTGAGCTCCTGAGTGGTAATCCACCTCATTGTGGGTCCTAAAAGGGATTATAGTTAATCTTTCTATCTATTGAGACTTATTGGATTCATATATGCAAGTTGTTCTTTCGAGTCCTAGACAGTGAACCATATTCATCTCGGTTTGCCTCCTGCCTGTTCAGGACATTTATTTGTTGCAATATTTGACAGTCCTAAAATGGAACCTCAGTTTGGGTTGCCTTTTTGCCTTCGAACATATACAAATGTAAAGGTATCTAGAAGAGAGAACCAAGTTACCATTCTGCCTATGTTGAACTTGATTACTGTTGAGCTAAGTGAGCTGTTCATGTGAGTTGTTCATTTTGGGTCCTAGAAAGGATCCATGCTCATCTCGGTTTGCCTTCTGCCCATTATGAACATTAGTTTGTTGCAATATTTAAAGGTCCTAAAATGGAACCTTGCCTGGTAAGGGTTGCCTTTTTGCCTTCTACAAGTATACAGATAAAAAGGTACCTAAAAGAGTGATTCAGGTAACACTTTTTTCTATTTTCGATTTGATTACAGTTGGCTTAAGTGAACGGTCCATATTATGTTCGAGAAAGGCAATCAGTCTTAGTATTGGTTTGTCATCTGTCCACTCTAGAAATCTGTTTGTTGTAGTTGATTAAGTTTATAATTAAAGGGCACTTGAGTTGGATAATGGAGGCACCTCATCTTGTGGGTTCGAGATTTCTGTTGAAAAAGCCCTTCTGATTTCTTATGAACATTTGATCATGTGGATTTGTTTCTGGATGTAATTCATGCCCCTTAAACATCTTGGTAGGCCTTGTTATGTGTAGTTGTGGGTTTCTTTCACGACTTTTAGGATAAATTTGCTGGTGATAGAGTAAAAAGCTTTAAATCTTTTTTGCTGAGTAAAAATCTATAGGGCGTTTCACTGCAGATATGAATGGGCGGTTATTAAATTGATGCAAATTGCTGTTTTGATATTCAGATTCGAAATCTTCAGAAGATTATGGTTATGAAGAATAGAATGGTGTCATCCAAATTATGAATCTATACACTCTCTACTATTATCAATGTTTGATGTTGTCACCCTCCAATTTTGGCTTTTGCATAAAGAAACATCAGACCTTTCATGCTGCAGTATTAACACATTGGAAAAAATTATTTTAAAACATGGCCGTGTCGGTACAAAGAAAGGATGAGTGGCCAACTGAAGTTGTGGATCTGATTGTGTTCGATATTTTGTTGGATTCTTCTGCTGCGCTATGAAAACATAAATGGTTATCGAGGTTGTATATCATTTACGGTTGGTTGCCGATTTTCATTTTCAAGATCCCATCAATTGCCTAATAATTGAAGAGAATACTTAGAAATGGGTCCTAGCTGGGAACTATTTAGCCCTTCTGCCTATTTCAAACGGTATTTTTCTCTAATGCTTCTTCCAAACTTGTCAATTGTAGTGGTCTTACTTATGGTTCCTCGAGAAGGACCCTCCTCAATCTTGGTTTGCCGCATACCTAAAGTAAAATAATTTCTGGGTTCCTTATCACCTCATGCATAAATTCATATAGAAATGGGTCCTAGAAGGGGAAATTGTTGCCTTCTGCCTATTTCAAACTTCACGAAATCGGTCCTAGTAGGGATTTTTTTTGCCCTTCTGCCTATTTCAAACTTGACGATTATGGAATCGGTCCTAGAAGGGGAAGATTTGGCCCTTCTGCCTATTTCAAACTTGACGGTCAGAATTTGCATAGTGGTATACGACAATATGCTAAAGTTGGGTCCTAGAATGGGAACACCAGCCTTTCTTGTGTGCTCACATGTAGTTTAGCCTTTCATATATTGCCAGAATGACACAAAAATGGAAGATCGTAAGAGGTGATCAATATTTGACATCTTGCATTACTTTTCATTGATGACTTGCTTAGTTTGAAGCAATGGCAGGATCCTAACTGATTTTACATCGCAGAAAATACTTGTTGACATGTGAAATTCAGGAATCAAGGTATAAGATGTTTTTCTACAGTATGAGCTCTGCTGGAAATTTGAATCCACGTAGCCAATGTTTTACATATTGGAGTCTTGGGGATCACAAAACCAAAATGTGGTTGTGCTTGAAGCATCTCAGTATCCTTAACATGTTCCATCTTCAGTGCATAAGTAGAAAACCAACCCCTACTTGGTGGCATTCAGTTCTCTTTGTTGACAACTGAAAGTGAAGTCATGGTCTGTCTCTAAAGCGGTGGTGTCGTAATGTCTATATACATTGAAGGTAGATTGACCTTAATGCTGGATAATGATGATGGAAAGCAGAAGCTACTTCTCTAACGACAGGTAATCTTTCAAACATGCACATGTAGAAATGCATTGTACTTAATAAGAAGGCCCAATTCTCCTTCTTGCTCTGGTCAAAATTGGACGTGTTATATCTGGATTGCATGAAATTGATTCTGTAGTGGGTTGGTTGAGTAGAGCTGTAAGAGTAAGCGGTAGCTCGCTTACAAACATTAACAGAGGCATGTATTTGCAGACCCACGATTCAGAATGGATGCATCAAGCAGAAACTGAGATACAATATTAAAACCGATCCCAAGTGCAATTGTAAACTCATTGTGGCTAGTTATGCTTTTGCTTAGGACTCTGGAGTATGGGCTATCTCTGGAGTACCTAAGAGATATACAAGCAATCAAAATAGAAGCATATTGACTCCTCTTGATAACATGTTGGCTTGTGTTAGTTGTGGCTTTGTAAGTTTAAATGATGCCAGTTCTTTTGATGCATCTGCTAGTACTACTATCTCCGAGTTGCTGTTGTTGTACAGAGATCACAAGACTTATATTTGGGTAGGGTGGGATTATGTTAGACTCGCTTACAAGATTGGCGATATTTATATATATGGAAGACAGCTAAGATGCTAAGATAGAAGTGGGTTACAAGTCGGTGCTTGGGTGATATCATATCAACTCAACATTACAAAACAATTCTTTTTACACGTGTGATAAAGGTGACAAGAAAACTTGCAGGAGCTTCTACCCTTGGTGAAACATTTAACAGCTTCAACACAACACATTGTTTTGAGGAATTCAGCAACTCATCACTAATCTCAGTCAATTATTATGAGTAAACATAACCTCTCTGTACCCGTTCCATATTAGATATGCACTGCAACGAGTTGAGGGAAGCTTCATCTAAACCATCACATACGCCGACATGGACTGGTTGGTAGCCTCTGATATCATCAATGTAAGTAGCTCTCCAGAAAAGAATCCAAGGAAAGCAAAGAGTCCATCAAATTTTATTTCATGAGATACGAGGAATAGCTGGTGTTTCACTATTAATAGCTGAAATCTGAGGGCAGAATTTCGAGAAATTTAGAATCATTGATGCAGTGCCTGATGATGCTACCTTGATCTACAGCTTGCAGGTGTGGAGCTCGTGATAGGTATCTGAAGACAGTGGCTGCATTTGAACAAAGGTATAGAATTTTGTTTAAGATTTGTTTCTTTCTCTTATGTTATTGATAGAAGAGATAAATGCTAGGTTAGAAGACAGTTGCCTCGTTCGATTTATATCTCAAATTAGGTACATGTGCCTCGTTCGATTTATATGTATTGTATATAAATTACATAGGTGTTAATGATAGACCTATATAGTTTAGAATCCTAACGAAGATTGAGAGAATGAATAATTTTATTCATGTCCCGTAGGCTTAATACATACAATAGGCCTCCTACCAATTAGGTAAGAAAATATTTACTCTAACTATCTAATAGGATCTGCTAGCTAAAATAGGGTAGGTCTAGTACTAACATGGTAACTATCTAACTAGCAAATAAACTAACTATGATATGAATATATACAAATATGAACGGGATTTCTTCACTCCCCCTCAAGCTTGGTGTAAATGTTGTGCAGACCAAGCTTGGACTTGAAATGTTCTGATAGTTCTCGTGGAAGAGCCTTTGTGAGTATGTCAGTTGTCTGCTGTTTGGACTGAACATATCTCACATCCACAACTCCCCCTTCCACCTTTTCAGTGATAAAATGCATGTCTATCTCGACATGCTTGGTCCTGTTGTGATGTACAAGATTCTTAACATTGCTTAAGGCTGATTGGCTATCACTATATAGTGTAGCTCTCCCGTGTCCTGGTAACCCTAGTTCCTTTAGGACTCGTATCCACATGACTTCCTGAATCCCGAGAGCAAGAGCTCGATATTCTACTTCTGCACTGCTTCGTGCAACAACTGACTGCTTCTTACTTCTCCACGTTACCAAGTTTCCCCATACATAAGTGCAGTAACCTATGGTCGATCTGCTCGTTGTGATTTCACTGGCCCAGCTTGCATCAGTGTATATTTCCACTGACCTGCTCTCATTCTTCTTGAACATCAGCCCCAATCCTGGGGTTTTCTTTAGGTATCTAAGAATATAATTTACAGCATTCATGTGCTCACTCTTTGATTAATTCATGAACTGGCTACACTCACAGCAAAAGCTATGTCAGGTCGAGTGTGTGCTAGGTATATAAGCTTTCCTACCAGCTGTTGGTATCTTCCCTTGTCTGCTTTTCCCCCGTTCTCTTCTACACTGAACTTCATGTTTGACTGCATTGGGGTATCTGCCGGTTTGCACCCTGTCATACCGGTTTCCTCTAGTAGATCTAGGATGTCCTTTCTCTGGGATATAGAAAGTCTTTTGCTTGATCTGGCCACCTCCATTCCAAGGAAATATTTCATTTCTCCTAGGTCTTTCATCTCAAACTCAGTTCCCAGTTTGATCTTCAACCTTGAAATCTCCTCATTGTCATTACCCGTGATTATAATGTCATCGACGTAGACAATCAGGATGGCTATCTTGTTCCCAGCTCCATGTTTCACGAACATTGTGTCATCTGTTTGACACTGGTGGTAGCCATTAGATGTTACAGTTGCTGAAAATTTTCCAAACCAAGCTCTCGGAGACTGTTTTAGTCCGTACAGGGACTTCTCCAGCTTGCACACCTTTCTCCCGGTTTTAGCATGAGGCACCCCTTCTGGAATTTTCATATACACTTCCTCTGTTAATGCTCCATTTAGGAATGTATTTTTGACGTCCATTTGATACAGGGGCCAGTTTTCATTTACTGCCACTGCCAGTAGGATCCGAACGGTGTTGAGTTTTGCTACCGGGGCAAACGTTTCCTGGTAGTCAATCCCATACGTTTGTGTAAATCCTCGAGCCACGAGCCTAGCCTTATATCTCTCCACACTACCGTCTGCCCTGTATTTTATTGTAAACAACCATTTGTAGTCTACTGTTTGTTTTCATGGTGGTAGGTCAACAATCCTCCAGGTTTCATTGCTTTGTAACGTCCTTATCTCTTCCAAAACTGCCTGTCTCCACTCAGGTATTCTCATGGCCTCCTCTATGTTGCGAGGTTTGGTATCCAAGTGTACAAGAATGCTCTAAATTTAGGGCTTAGGCGGCCATAGTGAACGTACCGTTGAATCGGATGACGAGTGCATTCTCGAACACCCTTTCTCAATGCAATAGGCTCACTGAATAAGATTTCCTGTTGCGCCTCTTCTTCAGCGATATCAACATTCTTAGATTCACAGTGAGTGTCAGTTCCCTCACTGTTTACTCCAGTTTCTGGTTCAGGCTCTATATTAGGCTCAAGTCTCTGTCTCCGCTGGTAAATATGTTGAATTGGTGGTCTGCTGCTCGTTTTTGGAGCAGGTTCTAGTTCTTCTCCAACTATTCCCGTATGAATGGGAGGCATGGTTGGCCCATCTAAAGCAATTAAATTTTTCAGATCTAGAGCTTCTTCTGCCTTTGCCACTGTTGGCTGTGGCTGTGTCTCCCCCTGAAGCTTTGGAGTATTGTAATATGCGAAGGTTTCAAAAAATGTCACATCCATGGTCACCACAATTTTCTTGGTGATAGGGGAGTAACATTTGTAACCTTTCTGCTGAGGAGAATAGCCAATGAACACACACTTCTGTGCTCGAGGATCTAGCTTGGTCCTTTGATGTTGCTGGATGTGAGTGAAGGCAAGGCACCCAAAGACCTTAGGTTACAATTCAGACATATACGCATGTACATGTGGGTATGCTTTCATCAACACATCTTTAGGTGTTTGATAGTCGAGGATGCGACTTGGTAGCCTATTGATCAAGTAGATTACTGTTAACACAGCCTCCCCCCATAGGTACTTTGGAACCTGTTTGGTGAGGAGCAATGCTCGAGCTGTCTCGAGGAGATGTCGATTCTTGCGCTCAACAATTCCGTTCTGCTGAGGTGTGTCCACACATGAACTGCAGTGAACAATGCCATGCTGAGACAAGTATGACCCTAGGACTGAATTGAAGTAGTCGTGGGCATTATCGATTTTGAGAACCTGTATATGGGTTCCAAACTGATTGAGTATCATGTGATGGAATTCTTGAAACATGGTCATGGTTTCTGACTTTTCTTTCATTAGGAACGTCCACGTTAGTCTTGTATGGTCGTCTATGAAAGTAAGGAACCATCGTGCCCCGTTGATGTTCTTGACCCGAGTAGGGCCCCAAATGTCACTGTGGATAATGGCAAAAGGCTTCGTAGGTTTATAACTCATTCCTAGATAGCTGCTATGAGTGTGTTTGGCTAGTTGGCAAACTTCGCATTGTAAATCCTTGGAACTTTTATTGAGAAATAACCTAAGTAAAAATTTTTCTAAATATCCAAAACTAGGATACCCTAATCGGCTATGCCATAACATGATCTGGCTATCACGATTATTCGTGCTATTACTAGTAATCAACGCTCTATTTTGTCCACCAAGTTCTTCACCACAAGTAGCCCCGTTCATGATGTAAAGGTCGTCATGTAACTCATCAGTTCCAATCGTCTTCCCTGAGCTTTCTTCCTGCAAGGAACACTGATTAGCACTGAACACGGCTTTACACTGAAGATCCCTACTTAGCTGGCTAATGGATATCAAGTTGCAGCTCAAGGAGGGTACATATAGGATAGAGAATATATCAATCTTGCCATTCAGTTTAACCCTGCCTATCCCCTCAATAGTTGATAAACTACCATCAGCAATACGGACCCAGAGTACTAGGATAAGTTTGGAACTCTATTAACACCTCTCTGGATCCCATCATATGGTCTTGAAGATTGAGAGAATGAATGATTTTATTCATGTCCCGTAGGCTCAATATATACAGCATTCTTCCTACTGATTAGGTAAGAATATATTTACTCTAACTATTTTATAGGATCTACTAGCTAGAATAGGATAGAACTAGTACTAAAATGGTAACTAAATAAACTAACTATGATCTTAAATATATACAAATATATACGGTATTTCCTCAGGTCTGAACATCCTGAATCTATTATCCACTTAGCAGGTTGTTTAGAATTGACTAAGTAGGCAGAGAGGTTGTTACCTTTACTAGCAAACAATTCGGTGTATGTGTCCGAGGATGAATTTGTTTGCTGTGAAGGTGGATTCCTGCTCATGATTTTGGTGAAGAACTTCTCTAGGGCAGTGGCTTGTTCCTTAGTAAAGGACCGCTCTCGCCCGGTTGCTTGTCTCACGCAGCAGCCAGCCCACGTGAGCTTGACCACGTCTCTTGTCGCGTGGTTTCCACCCGGAGGGCCTCCAACCGAAAAATAACACTCACTTCTTGTGTGTCCATGTCTTCGGCAAAGGGTCACAGTAGTTGTCTTCTTCCTCTTCTCCTTTTGGTGGGTTTTGCACCTGCTTGTTGTTGCGGTATTGATTGCGCACAGCAAGGGCCGAACTTTCAACTTGAGGAGTAGGAGGAGGTTTGGCTAGAACAACCATGAGATCTCTTCGATTTTCTTCCCCAAATATGGCAGCAAACGCCTCCGTGAGACTAGGGAAGGGCTTGGTGCTCATTATTTTGGCTCTTTATGCTGTCCAGATCCTGATTTAACCCTATGAGAAAGGACAGGGTCCTTTTCTTCTCAATATACATCCTGAATCGTAGCTGATCTTCAGGAGTATCCCATTCCTATGCATCATACGTATCCAGGTGTAGCCAGTGATGCCCAAGAGTATTGTAGTACTCTGTGACGTCCATTTCCCCTTGCTGAAGATGGAACAACTGCTGCTCGATCTTGAACATGGCAGAGGAGTTGTCAATTGTTGAGTACGTATTTCTGGCAAAGATCCCAGATGGCCTTGGCAGTCGAGTGAAGGATGTAATTTTCCATGATGTTCGGCTTCATTTAGTGGATCAGAAGGTACGCACCAAATTATCATGTTCATTCCAGGTTTGGAATTTTGGATCTGTCTCGTCTGGTGCTTTGATTTTTTTCCAGTGAGGTATCCTCCTTTTCCTCTTCCTGTGATATGCATCTCCACGGTCTTAGACCATTTGAGATAATTTTTTCGATCCAGCCTATGTGTGGTGAGGAAGCTCGAGTAATCCGTAGTTGCTGCTGGTGCCATGGAGCTCGCGGTCTCTCCAGCAGTATCAGATCCGTTTGAGGCTCCGTCTGTCACCATGGCTTCGGATTGCAGCGGAAGTGCTTAGGAAAGGTACAGAGTAGGCTCTGATACCATGAAGATTGAGAGAATGACTAATTTTATTCATGTCTCGTAGGCTCAATATATACAATAGGCCTCCTACCGATTAGGTGAGAAAATATTTACTCTAACTATGTAATAGGATCTGCTAGCTAAAATAGGGTAGGTCTAGTACTAACATGGTAACTATCTAACTAGCAAATAAACTAACTGTGATATGAATATATACAAATATGAACGGGATTTCTTCACTAACAACTAATGATTACCATATTACATGGTTAATATTGGTAATCACATATGGAATTACCTACCTTGTTTAGGAAGTTGACTTAATAAGGACTCTTATCCCAGTACCACAACCAAACTTGCCGCCACCACAAATAAGTACAAATAGTGGGATAATGAAGCCAATCCAGTTTCCAAATGGTTGACCTCAACCATGGACCTGAAGATTGGAGATGATGGCTCGACCCACTTCCAATAATCAGCAAACCAAAATGCTTATGCCGAGTAGATCACGCTCTAATCGTTGGTCGGCCAGCAAATCTAAACCACTAGAGAACCGGCCATTGACTTCCATTACCTTACCCATCGATGTGATAAGGTGCCACATCACGTCAGCTACCAAGGTGCACACCATTCAAGGGGATGAATTATACTATGCAGGATCGCAGGCCTAGGTGCATTCAGGCTCTTCATTATCAACGTTTAGGATTTTTCCCAGGCTTACTCAGTCATCAGTGGACATTAGGCAACTAGTCACATGCCACCATTGACCTATATAAGATATGATGGCCATTATATTTATGATATCATCTACCCCGACCCTACACATCTGAGGCATACACTACCGTATGATATACTCGTTGGTCTGACATTCTCGGGCACAACCCTAATACTTCTTTGTCTCGAGGATAAAACTCTAATACGCTTATTCTTCTCGACATCATTCCCCTTTTATTACTTTCCTTTGTACGCTATGTGAGGAACCAACTATTTTCTATGACTTATTTACATAGGAAGGTTCATATTCTCACTCAATTCACTCGGCTCTCCATTCAAACAACTCGTTGGTAGAACATCTAGTTGGGCAGAAGAATGGGTGCACAAAATAAGAGATTTAAGCGCAATTTCTCACATCCAATTACCGAAAAACAAAATGGAGAGAACACCCATCAGTTCAGTAGAAAGATCAGGTTTAATAGTCCACCGCGGGTTGCATGCATGCCAAGGTGCTCCCAACAAACTTTAGCAAAGGGCACACAGGATAGAGATGCCATCCATATTCATAGGCAAGACCATAGATACCACAAGCTCCCTTCACATCGATACATTGATGCAAAGCAACCGACCCCGCGCTGGTAGCACGTGCGGGGCAAATTCTCCATAGCAAATGGTGAAATTTGGGGGAGGTTTGTATCCCACAATTCTCCACTTGTCGGGTTTGTGATGGTCGGTCCAGTCGATTATTTTGTCTATGTACAAGCGGTAGGCCGAACACACGGTAAACTGCTAATTGCTATTGAAATACCATACAATTTGATTTGGACCTGAAGCGCAGCTACCCACATATTTGCTGATGGTGGGACATTTCCATTGAACATAGGGTAAGCCAAGAAATTTCGCCTGACTCATCGAGCTTCTAGAATTTCGGCCTGCAAAAGAAGACGAAGTTGTCTACAAATAGTGCATGTCGGTTCACCCGATAATGTAGATTTGAGAGAATGATAATCTACTCTTATTATTAGAAGGCCCGTAGGCGATAGGGTTATATACACAAGTCTCCATATGAGACTTACCTACTCTAGAAATCCTATTAGGAGGTAATTACCTAATAATACATAATACAACTAAATAGGGATCTTATCTAATCTGTAGGATTCTTTACACTCCCCCTCAAACTTGGTGTAGATATTCACAAGGCCAAGCTTGGACTTGAAGTACTGTAGGAGCTCTTGAGACAGAGCCTTAGTGAGAACATCAGCTGTTTGTTGCCTAGACGGTACATAGCTGATTTCCACTATTCCAGTTTCAACCTTTTCTGTTATGAAATGCCTGTCTATCTCGACATGCTTTGTTCTATCGTGATGGATAGGATTCTTGACTATACTTAGTGCCGATTGACTGTCACTGAACAGTGACGCTTTTCCTTGTCCTAGAAGATCGAGTTCTTTAAGGACTCGTTGTATCCACATTAGCGCTTGAATTCCAAGAGCCAATGCTCTATATTCGGCCTCTACACTACTTCGGGCTACCACGGACTGCTTCTTACTCCTTCATGTAACTAGGTTTCCCCAAACGTATGAGCAGTAGCCTGTCATTGACCTTCGAGAAGTAATTTAAATTGCCCAGTTAGCATCAGTGAACATTTCCACTGATCTGTTATTAGTTTTCTTGAATAATAACCCCGAGTCCCGGAGTTTTCTTCAGATATCTCAAAATGCAGGTTACTGCCTCCATATGCTCTTCAATAGGTTTGTTCATGAACTGACTCACCACACTCACTGCAAATGTAATATCAGGTCGTGTGTGTGAGAGGTATATCAGTTTACCAACTAGCTTCTGATATCTTCCCTTATCTGTTGGCCTGTTGTAGTTTCTTTGCTGAACTGGAGGTTTTGCTGCATCGGAATGTCAGCTGGTTTGCAGCCTATCATCCATGTTTCATCTAGAAGGTCCAGGACGTACTTTCGTTGAGAAATGGAGTTTCCTACACCTGATCTGGCCACTTCCATTTCCAGAAAATATTTCATTTTCCCAAGTCCTTTAGGTCGAACTCTATTCCCAGTTTCACCTTTAATTTTGCAATTTCATCTTCATCATCTCATGTGATGATTATATCATCAACATAGACAATAAGTATGACACTCCTATTTCCAGCACTGTGTTTAACAAGCATTGTGTCGTCTGTTTGACACTAGTGATACCCATTTGCAATCACCGTGCTTGAGAATTTCTCAAACCTAGCACGGGGGACTGCTTTAATTCGTACAAGGATTTTTCCAATTTGCACACAACTCTTGCGTCGTTGGTATGTTGGACACCTTCTGGAATAGTCATATATACTTCCTCAGTCAAGGTTCCGTTCAAGAACGCATTCTTAACATCCATTTGGTATAGAGGCCAATCCTTATTAGTGGCAATGGAAAGTAGGATCCTCACTGTGTTCAGTTTTGCCACAGAGGCAAATGTTTCTTGATAATCACCGTAGGATTGGCTAAAGCCACGAGCTACAAGTCGTACCTTGTACCTTTCTACATATCCATTTGCCTTGTATTTGATGGTGAATATCCACTTACAGTCCACGGTGTGTTTCCCGTGTGGTAAGGTGACTATTCGCCATGTACAATTTTTTTTTCGGTCGCAATTTCGGCAAAGAACGACTGTCTCCATTCTGGTATTTTCATTGCCTCTTCAATGGTTCTGGGCTTAGTATCCAGGTGAGTTGTAAAGGCTCGGAATTCTGGACTAAGACGGCCATAATTGACATACCTTTGAATAAGATGACGAGTGCATTCCCGGACGCCTTTCCTCATTGCTATTAGCAAGTATAGGTCAAGTCGCGGGCTGGTGCATTTCTTCAACCTAGTTTCGCCATTTTTTGATTGTGGAGCTGGTTCTGGTTCAGCCACATCTTCAACATCAACCGCATCGTCGGCCGCAATTGTAGTCTCCTTGGACCCCTCTGGATCTGCTCTTCTCCTTCTTTGGTATACATGCTGAATGTCTGGTTGTCATCTTTCCTCATGTTCTGATGGGGAACTTGGTGAGGCTACCACTACCTGTGGCATTGCAGGTGCATCCATGGTAATTAGCATGCCTAGAGTTTCTGCTCCTGCTACCGTAGGGTCCTCTCTCTCCCCCTGAAGCTCTGGAATGATATAATACCCGGAGTTCTCAAAAAACGTCACATCCATATTAATGAAGACCTTACTAGTAGCTGGTGAATAACATTTGTAGCCTTGTTGTCGAGGTGCATAGCCGATAAACACACATTTCTGTGCACGCGGATCAAGTTTGGTCCTTTGGTGCTGATGAATGTGGACAAAGGCAAGGCACCCGAATACCTTTAGGTCCATGGCTGACATGTAGGCCTGCACATGCGAATATGTTTGTACTAGAACATCCTTGGGGTCTGATAGTTCAGGACTCGACATGGTAGTCTGTGGATTAGGTATGTGGTTGTTAGAATAGCCTCTCCCCATAAATGTTTCGGTACATGTTTAGTGAACATTAGTGCTCTAACAGTCTCAAGGAGATGTCGGTTCTTGCGTTCTGCAATACCGTTTTGCTATGGGGTATCAACACACGAACTGCAGTGAACGATTCCTCGTTGAGAGAGATAGATGCCTAATTCTAAGTTAAAATAGTCGTGGGCATTGTCGGTTTTTAGGACTTGTATCTTTGTGCCAAACTGAGTGAAAATTATGTCATAGAACCTCCGAAACACTGTTGCTGTCTTAGATTTCGCTTTCATGAGAAAAGTCCAAGTGAGCCTAGTGTGATCATCTATGAATGTGATGAACCATCTGGCCCCGTTGATGTTTTTCACCCTCGTTGGTCCCCAAATATCACTGTGGATAATCGCGAATGGCTGTGTTGGTTTGTGATGAAGACCAGGGTAACTGTTGCGGGTGTGCTTTGCCAATGGACACACATCACATTGTAAATCCTTAGAGTTTATATTAAGAAATAGCTTAGGTAACAACTTCTGTAAATATCCGAAACTACGATGTCCTAACCGACTATGCCATAACATAATGTGGCTATCATCTCTATTTAGAATGCTAGTAGCTAAAGCGTATCTTTGTCCTTCATCTACCTCCTCTCTCCTGACTCCATTCATGATAAAGAGGTCGTCCTGAAGGCTAGCAGTTCCAATCGTCCTCCTGGAGCCTTCCTCCTGCAGGGAACAGCGATTAAAACTGAATAGAGCTTCACACTTTAGGTCTCTAGTGATCTGATTTATAGAGATTAAGTTACAGTTTAACTTTGGGACATAGAGTACTGGAAACAGCTCTATGTCGTGGTTAATCCGAACTCTGCCTATTCCTTCGACTGTTGAGAGGCTACCGTCAGCTATACGTACCCTACCCCTGCCTTCTTAGGATAGGATTGAAATTCGGTTAACACTTCCTTAAAACCAGTCATGTGATCCGAACATCCTGAATCTATTATCCATGTTTCACAAGGTTTAGACTGAATAGAGTAGGCATGAGAGGATTTACCTTGATTAGCAAAGTGACTGGAGAAGTTTTCTGGCTGATTTTGGGAAGATGGTTGATTCTGAACCATGAGGTTGAAGAACTTCTCCATTGCAGCGGCCTGTTCCTTTGAGAAGGAGGTGGGCTGCGGATCGCTTTCCGTTGTGGTTGCTCCGTGGCTGTTGCTAGGTTAGCTTTACCCTTCTTCTTCTTATCGGGGTTTGCTAGTTTCCATCCTGGTGGACCTCCAATTAGGTACCAGCATTCAGCTCTAGAGTGACCATGACAACGACAACGATCACAATATTTATCTTCGTCATCATCCCTTCTTGGCTGATTAGAGTGTTGACTCTGTTTGTTCTGGTATTGGCCACGAACAGTCAGAGCTGAGCCTTCAGCTGGAAGAGGAGTGTTGTTTGTGTTGTTTGATTCACCATGAGATCCCGTTGGTATTCCTCCTCTAGGATCTCTGCAAAAGCCTCTTTTAGAGAAGGGAAGGGCTTTGTGCTCATAACGCGACTCTTAATTCCGTCAAGGTTCTGGTTTAATCCCAAAAGGAAGGCCAGAGTCCTCTTCTTTTCAATATGCTGCCGGAATTTCTCCTGGTCGCCGGGAGTATCCCAGTCTTGAGCTTCATAATTATTTAGATGAAGCCAATGATGTCCCGGCTGATTATAGTACTCCGTGACATCCATCTCCCCCTGATGAAGGTGGAAGAGCTGATGTTCGATTTTGAACATAGCCGATGAATTGTCAATAGTAGAGTACGTTTTTCTGGCTGCATCCCCCAGATAGCCTTGGCAGTTGGGTGAAGAATGTAGTTTTCCCCGATGTTTGGCTTCATAGAATTGATCAACCAGGTCTTGACTAGGTTATCATGCTCATCCCGTGTCCGGAACCGAGGATCGGTGCTCGGCGGTGCCGTGATTGCGCCGATCAAGTACCCTCCTTTTCCTCTTCCTTTGATGTGCATCCGAACCGTCTTGGACCATTTAAGGTAGTTCTTTCCGTCGAGTTTATGCCTATTGAGGAAACCAGAGTAGTCTGTGTTCGTCACTGGTACGACTGTGCTCTGGTTATTTCCAGTAGGGACAGCTCCTGTGCTCACAAAGACGGTTCCGTCATTCGTCATGGCTTCGATCGGAGGTAGCGTCGGCGGAAGACTTTAGGGTTTAAGGTACAGAGGGTTTAGGCTCTGATACCATGTAGATTTGAGAGAATGATAATCTACTCTTATTATTAGAAGGCCCGTAGGCGATAGGGTTATATACACAAGTCTCCATATGAAACTTACCTACTCTAGAAATCCTATTAGGAGGTAATTACCTAATAATACATAATTCAACTAAATAGGGAACTTATCTAATCTGTAGGATTCTCTACAGATAACCATGCAATTCCCCATGTAGAACCGCACACCGGATCCTAGCAGTAAGGTCTTCCGTACAAATGATAAAAAGGAAGCGTGACAGCGGGAGCCATGTTTGAGACTACGCTTTGGATCGATGTGACCAAATGATTATCATTCATCGACACTAAGTAGGAGACGGAGCGGCCGCATAAAAGCACCAATCACAAATGGCGTCGAAATCCAGTCTGACTAAGAGAGCTTCCAAATAATTCAATCCTACCCGATCATACGCTTTCAGGACGTCAATCTTCAAAGTAGCACTACCCACCAGGGTGCAAAGTTTAGTCGTCATGCTATGAAGGGATGGAAAGAAGATCATGACATTATCAATGGAACGACCTTGAATAAAAACTGACTGCTCTTCCTGAACAAAGTGTGGCATAATGCAACCGAAGGGGTTGGCTAAAACCTTGGCTAGGATTCTATACCGGATGTTGCAAAGCGAGATAGGCCAGAGTTCCTTCATAGTGGTCAGGTTGACTTTAGGTATGAGGATGATTTCCATTGCTTGCACCACGGAGGTGGTTGTGCGGCAACCAGTAGCAGCAATCCTGGTTGATGACAAGTCCCACGACGTCCCTGAGATCTTGGTAGAAAGTGTGGTTTAAACCCATCCGATTTCGGAGACTTGACCATAGAAAAGCTGTCGTGCGAAATTCGAGGTCTGAAAAAGGCGCATTAAGTTGCGACACATTGAAGGACTGTCGTTAAATCAAAACTTTGTGACTGAAAGAGTTTGTCAAAGTAAGCAACGGCTATGCCTCCGATCCTGCCACCGTCCTCCATCCTGTCATCGTTATCGTTGCGCAAGCCTTAATTAGGGCGTTTATGATTTCGTCTACCATTGGCCGAAGCCTGAAAGAACTTCATGTTTGGATTACCTCCCTCTACTCAGTCTTGCTTCGTTTGTTGCTTAACCGTCTTCATCGTGGAGCAGGTCCATTAACATATTTTTCTACTTCTATCTGGAACTCAAATCCTTGAACAAGTCAAAGATATAAACATAACTAAGTGGAGGGAACGAAGATGATAACTGTGGAGGAAGGTAAAATGATGAAACTCAGGTGTTGAGTTCAACATCCCAAAGAGACCACCTTTAATAAATGCACGTGATTGGGATATATTCTGTAGATATAATTATTCCAAAGAGTATTTGGTAAGCTAATTAACTAGGCAAACAAAAAAAATAGAATAACTAATCTTCCTTCTTTTAGTTTCTATGATTTGAAATATAATTTATGTCTTTTAATAAATATAGGAAGTCTCACAGAGAAACAAAATAAATCGGGCTAATTAAGACATCTATCATATAAAGGATTAAATTCTTTCATCTGAGTGTGTGAAGAATTGGTAAGTATCAAAACACACTTTGTAGGATAAAGCATAGAGTAATTTGATTTTATATGAACTGTGACATGTTGTATAGAAGCAAAAAAAAAGGAGTTTAGTAGGAAGAACATAAGTATTCCTCAAGTATTATGAAAGAGAATATGTGATTCATGCGAACATCCCACATGAGAGTTAGTTGTAGGTTTCAAAACTCATACTATATTGTGATTTAAATGAATTCAATTACAATTGTTATAATACTCATTGCAACTAATTACAGAATTTTGTGAAAGGGTTGGCGAATGACCTTAATACTGATACCAACACTAGAAAGAATGATGTCGTAGGGAGAGCATATAGTGCAATGGATGGGAAAGATAAATCAGGTATAGTGTATCATAATGTGTTTGGAGTTAAAGCAAAATGAGTGAGTAGTAGTTTAGGAAATCACTTGGTTGAGTTTATGGTTATGTGGTTAGTAGAGCTAGTACGATATATTTTGAAGTAGTTAGTAAAATGATGCATAAAAGAACTAGTTAGACAGCCACTTCTTTGAGTTTTGGATAGATTGTATCTTTGAAGAAGTTTTGAATTCTGATTTTGTAGGTGAACGAGTATGAGTTTAAGTAAAAATACAAATAAGTCATGTCCATTTTTTTTATAAAATGTCTTATTTGTAACTTCATGACAGGTCTATAAAGGAGGATCTTCTTTTTCTGGTTCCCAACAAACAACGAATCAGAATATTCCCGAGTACTTTATCATCTTTCAATCGAAAATCTTAGCTCATCTTGCTAACTCGTCGGTTGGCTTGATCCTGGAATTGGAGGAGATGAGGGTAATGCTTGAGAGTCAAGGATGTGGTGGTAGCATAACGCCTTCGGATACCAACACTCCAACAAACATGGATAAAGAGAAGGACAATGAAGATGATGAAAATGATGAAGAGTAGTGTTTCAAATTAGAATTATGACACAAGCTAAGGGTTTCAAATAGTGTCTAAGAACAATGAAGTTCAAACGTTGTTTTTATGAACTTTCATGATATCTATTTTATTATATGATAATTTAAAGTTGGACTAAGAAAAATTTATAGGCACAATAGTCATTACTCGGGGTTGTAATTTTTTTTTGGGATACTGAGAATCCTAACAGCGGCGTTGGAGTCGCGGTTAATTGCAGCCAACATGCAACTGTTAGAATATTATATCCTTACAGCGACTTAGTATTGTTGTTTGGCGGTTTAATTTAATTATGGCTGCCTGAATCGCTGTTAGGATCCATTAACATTGGTCGCTCTAACAACGGATAAGCGGCTGTTGTTAGATATTCTAATAACAGTGTAGCCGGTTGTTAGGATTCGATTTATCCGCCATTTGGAGATTGAAATGTTGAAAAGTCATTACTGTATTTTCAGTTGGGGAAGAATGTGGAAAATATAAAAAATTTGATAAATGTTGCAGTTGTGGTTAGCTAACTTCTCCCCGTTACTCTCAAAACTAACAAGTGAAATTGTTGTTTGGCACAAACTTTGACCATCCATATGTTACAAAGTGCGTGCTGATGGTTTAGTGATTCATTTTATTATTTTTCGTGTGGATGCCTATTACCTTGTCAATTTTTGCCATATATACTTTTGGATGTTGGGTCTCATTTTTTCTCCATTTCTCATAGAATTCTTAGGTACTGGCTCTTGTATGATGTTATGGGTGTCAGTATGCCTAGAATAATTCTTTGTAATTCTTATTTGATTTCTATAAGGAATGTAGGTAGGTTGGGAAGTGGGAAAAGATAAGCGTCTTGATTTGTTATTTTGCCAGTTAACCAATGTAGCTAGCTTTTGCACTATTCTCCATCCATCATAGGAGACATTTAGTGATACGAAGACTTTAACACACTATTTTACTAAGATCCTTTGGATTATTTGTCGCCTACCAATGCATCACAATCGGCCCGAGTATTTTTTAGCCCAATATTCTTTAGTATTTTATTACTCCTGAATCCTCTATAAGATATTTTTATGAATGATAGGATTTTTTGGCCCAACTATTAACTAAACATGTATATATATTATTTAATAAAGATATTTTTTTCTTCTAATTGAACTTTACATTCACTTAGTAGTGTCTTAAAGTTTGGCAACGATCGGGTTAAGACTCGGATGGTTATATCCGTTTTTCACCCTTTGTAATTTCGGATTCAAACAATACCCACCTTATATAACGTTTAAGGTAGTAAATATCATAAAGTACTCATACCCTTCAGTTCTTAGGTGGGGTTAAGTTCGAAAAAACTTCAAAACTCGAAGCAAAAATTCAAGAAATTATATCATCTTACAAACACTTAATCAAATTAGATATTAACTAAACACATACATATTATTTATTAAAAATATTTTTCTCATCTAACTTAACTTTGGACCCACTTAGTTATGTTTTAAGGCTTGGCAATGATCAGGTTCAGGTTCAGGTTCAGATAGTTGATACCCGTTCCCCACCTGTTGTAGTTTCGGTTTCAGACAATACCCACCTTATATAACGTTTTGTGTAGTAAATGTCATATCGTACTCGTACACTTTAGTTCTCAGGCGGGGTTCAGTTATACCCGTAATAAAAAAAACTTCAAAACTTAAAGTAAAAAGTCTAGGAACTATATCCTTTTACAAATACTTAATCAAATTACCTATTAACTAAAAAAAATTTCTCTTCTAATTGAACTTTAGACCCACTTAATTGTGTCTTAAGGTTTGGCCTCGATCGGGTTCAGGTTCGGATAGTTGATATCCGTTCCTCACTCGTTGTAGTTTCAGGTTCAGACAATACCCACCTTATATAACATTTCGGGTAGTAAATATCATATCGTACCCATACTCTTCAGTTCTGAGGCGGGGTTCGGTTATAACCGTAATCGAAAAAAATTGAAAACTCGTAGCAAAAAATCAAGAAAGTATATCATTTTTCAAACACTTAAACTATATAAATCACTAATAGAAATAAATTAAATTATATAACTCAAACATTTGATTATTTCATACATGATAGTTGTAAAAATGAAAATAATTAATCATTATATACATAAAAAAATCTCATTACAAAAAAAAATTAATTTACCGGGTCGGGTTCGGCTTGGATAATTCAATATCCATACCCTAATTGTACCTCCACATAACAGTTCTCGAGGTTTCACATTGTTTGTCTGAATCGGGTTCGGCCAGATACCCATATTGGCGGTTATGATTGTCATCTAATAAATTAAATTAAATATTAACTAACCCTTTATATGTTATTCATTAAGGGTCTTTCTCAGGATTTTATATAAATCGGTTTTGATTTAATGCATGCATTTGCAGTATATATAGAAAACGGCACAATCTACTTCAACGATGCATTTCACTTATTAGTAGTGGAAAACCCGATCTCGCTTAGCCAGACTCGGGCCGGTGAAACCGAAATTATCCTGTATTAAATAAGATAGGGTAGAGCTCATACTTCTATAATATAATGTTTCGTATTTTCTATGTTATGCGTGAGTGAACAAACGCATACTACAAATCAACTAACGACTAAGCGGCATCGCGCGCTCCTAAAACTTAGTTTTTATGAATGATAGGGTTTTTGTTAGAAAAGAGATATATAATCCAATTAGCGACGAATCCAAAATGGTTTAGAACATTAGGTCGAATTGTATAAAATTTTAACATTTGTTAGAAGAGGAAACCAAAAAGAAATGAACCAATTAATATCAGGACACTGCATACAAAACCAAGCTTGATGAACTATCACATGATAATAACATGATTAAAAGCATGGCTCGAAAAGACGTCATATAACATTGTATAACAACTAACAAGAGATAATCTTGGTAAGCACTACAGAAAACAGTAAACACATGCGCTAAAACGGAAGGAAATCTGTAAACATGCTTCCGTGTTTGTTAATCTTTGAGCAAACCCATTGTGCTCGTATGATTTAAGCCAGAATCTTAACAAGAGTTATGGATGAAATTGGTAGGAGCCAGATATTTTCATACCTTTCACATTGAGCAATAACTCATCCACAGTTCACCCAACAGTCTACCAGTTAGCCCATCTCTATTTAGAATAAACTTTATAAAGGCAATGCATTCCAAGCGTAAATTTGAAGCTAAGGGTTTATGAGAACCAATTTCAAATGCTACGGGATAAACCTTGATAGTAACAGAAATCAAAACACCCGTTAGCAAATTTAAATTCTTAAAGAAGTTATTACTGAAAGTTACACCATACCCAGCAATCACACTAGCCCATATTTCACTACACTTAACGAAAATGTCATCTTTCACTAGCAAAGTTTTCATAAAGTGTTAAGAAAAAGCTGGCAAGTGGTTGGCATGAACACAATTTCGTTTACAATATAAACCTCAATGTTCAAAAATAAGAGAAAGTGTGTACATGCACATCAATCCTCCTGTTATCACCAGATATTGCAAAGAATGGCAATTGAATCCTTGCTATTGTGCAACATATGACACCCTCATCCCGTAAATGCATACCCACATGGAACATCCTACACAAGTTCCATCCAGTAATTCCTAGAATGGTTATTGGTTCCTAGATATTTATAAAACCCTCCCCTATCAGAGCCCCATGTATTTATAACCAATCGAACAAACCCACTCCAATCAATTCGCAGGAGTAGAAACAAAATTGCTTATTTGCTAAAAACAAGCCTGACAATCTCACCATGGACATATAGCATCCATCAAATCAATTTAGAATACTAACTATATGACAATTGCTAAAATGATCTAACCAGGATTCATACTCACAGTTCCATAATGAATTAACTACCAAGCCATAATTTCTGATTGAATAAGCAACGCTATAACCAGAAACGACACAATTAGAAAACAGGACGTGATACTAGGAATTCAAAAGAGTGATACTAGGAATTCGAAAGAGCCATAGAAATCCAAACCTTTGAGATGTGACACTTCTTCCTCATCCTCGAGCAGATGCACATTGACCACAGGCTGGGGGCCTTCTGATTCATCTTTGTCTTCAAGGAACCTAACCACAACCACATGACAAACACAGTGATGAACACAATAATCGCTAACGCTGCCAAGCCTACCATCGCTGCCCTGCTTGGCAGCTCTGAAGCCTCAAGATATATATATCTTTCGTCATATGCATATGTCATGTGTGTTTAAATGATGTGAGATTTTGTTATGATGTGTAATGGCCATAAAGGCAACGTATTTGGCAACTCCATATATATAGGTGGAGTGAATGACTTTTCAACTATTGTGTGTCCTTAAAGATTCCTATTATGGTTTATACGAAATGAATCTATCTATATATTTCACAAGTCAACGTGCAATGCGTTTAAATGTGATTAGTATTGGATTTCTAACAATGCAGGGCCATTGATTTAGGAAACAAATTAAATGGTTTATTCGGTCATGCTTTTAGTAACGTGATGAGGAGCGTAACACCCCAAAAAGTTTCTGCTATTTCAAGTAAATAATATAATTTCTAGTTCGTTGTGGTTGGGGTATTACAAGCATGATGATCAGGCAGCCAAGGACATGGTGGTAAGTCAGCCATGGAAGTGGTGGACTTATTATATAAGTCAGTATCGTGACCTTAAGCACAATTTAATAAGAGACGTAAAAGAATATCTCCAGGCGGCGACTCCCTTTCCTTAGATGAAGGAGTCTCGATCAAGAAAAGCTGAGTTGATTGATTAGGATCATGGATAGGGAATTAAGGAGGCTAGGAGGGTCATGAGAAGGTATTCTATCTTCTTCCTTCTTTTTCAATTTCTTGATTTGAATACTACGTTATGGAAAATCTTGACAGGATTCAGATGTGGGAATTTAGGAATTCAATCCTATGTTTGATCTCTACAAGTTACGAATAAGGAGATTGAGATCTAGGGAGGATGCGACAGATCAGACTCGATTAGGAAAGCACTTTCAGGTGGGGGTCTAGGATTACTTTATGCTTTAAAGTGTAGAACTATAATTAGGTTGTTAGGAATCCAAGGATTGGATTTCATGAGAAACAGAATAGGGCTATGGGCTCGTACAGTACCTTGTGTTCTAGTACACATGCATTGATGTGATGATTATAGAGCAGGGCTCTGAGCCATACAGTAGCTCGTGTTCTACTGTACATATATTGGTGTTTAATTATAGAGTAGGGCTGTGGGGCCGTATAGTAGCTCGTGTTCTACTGTACCGATGACTATATTCTAGCATAAGCTCATGACATTTGAAATGTGATTCACAGTTCATATCTAGGACAGGAAATCAGGTTTAGCTAGATTAGCTCCTGATATGCATTGGTCAACCACCTATGGATTGTTCAATCCCTTATATGTATAACTCCTGATATGCCTACTGATGCTGCTCACACGATATCTACGGTCTACGTAATATTTTTCATGGTCTGATCCACTATGAGCTATCAACTTCAGCTAGGGGTGACTCATGATACGATAATGCCTACAGGAACACAGGTTCATTTTATTAGAATAGTGACTAGGTTAACTTTCTTGTTCTATAATCAGTTTCAGTTTTAGTAAACTCTCAGTTCAGTCTCACGTCAGCTTTTAATGCTGACCCCGCTAGATATTATTTTCCATGGCATATCTGTGTTCAGTCACAGGTACTGGAGCTTATGGTAAAGTGAGAGCTAGTTGGGGTTTTGATTTCAGATTATATCAATTTTTATGTATTTTCAAACTGGAGTTGTATCTCGTTTGATTTGTTATATTTTGGAATCCGGGATCCGAGTTGGACAGTTTTATAAAGTATTACAGTTCAGCTTTTAATGCTTATATTTTTAATGCCTTGTTAGTATATTAGAGTTGATTTACGGTTCAGGTTGAAACCCGAGTAGGATTCTTCGTTTGAACCAGCGGTTCGACCGGGCTCCTAGGGCGAGATTTCACGAATGGTATTAGAGACTGATTATCTTATGTCGATACCGATGTGTTCCCTTCTCCTCAGAGGTGTCGCGAACCTCAGCAGGTTGAAGGTGAGTTCACACTTGTAATGGTACTAGACTTCCAAGGGGGCGGTAGTTGAGTGTCTAGGAATGTCATGATGTGGTGAGTCAGTTGTTTCAAAAGAGTTTTAAGAAAAGGTTTTTAAACTCAGGTGTTTTCAATAGGGAACGTTCCCGCAGTCAGATTTGAACGACCGCGCTCCTGCCAGCTCCAGGAAGACAAAAGAAAGAGATTCAGGAACCAAGGGCGGTGTACCTTACTTCCTTGATTCAAAGTTTTTCTGTAGAACTCTAGGAGTTCAAGTAAGAAGAGGGGTAGTGATAAGGGAATATAGTGGATGGACTCCATGAGTCAAATACGATGGAACTCTTCGATAGAGTCAGTGATGAGGAAATGTTCAAAACCCAAAGTGGGGAAGAATTCAGGGTTTGAGGGAATTTTTTGCTCTTTGGGAGTGATTACATCAAAGAGGCAAGGAGCCTTTGGTGTTCAATTGAGGATTATGCTTGCAGGCAAGGATGGGAAGCATCTAAGGTTCGAAGGAAATGGTTAGGAAAGAAGCAGAGATAGGCCTCTACGAGTCCTAGAAAGATAGTAATGTGGTAATGTTGAAATAGTAGCAGCTCTGAAATTTTTTGAGAAACAGTTAGTCACGGGCGTGACATGAAGCTAACCATGGACGCGATGACGATTTGACCATGGCCGTGGTGAGCATGCTGTAACGTGTGTGGTATATACACAGTTACGAGTGTTACCAAAAAGGACGTCATGGGCGTTGTGGGTATGCACAACACAGGCGTGACTGGATGGCGGTCACGGTCGTTGGTGGCAGGCGACCACGGGCATGATGAGCAGTAGGCCACATAGGTGGTCAACAATAAACAAAAGGAGTTTCCAGAGAGCAGAGGCCGAAATGAAGGGAAACAACAACAACAACAACAACAAAAGACTTGAGCTCACTCCTCCTCATCCTCCTCTTCCTCCTCATCGTCGGCAGCCTGCTGGAATCAAACATACAGAGGAGCCGACCGGTCCGAGTACTGGTGAGCCAGGCCCGCCTGCATCCAGCCCAACCTGGAGTCGACAAAGTCAAGTCGATGGTACAGCTGGGCTGATAAATGATCAATCACCATCAACACCCTCGAGTTTGGACCCCTCCGCTGATAAGGAGCCACTGGTGCCATAGGAGCATCTCCCTCCTCAGGTTGGGCCGCCCTGGCAAGAGCATTCTCTAAAAGAAGCATCTGGCCACCGCGGTGAACTCTTTCGAAGCATCCGCATGTTCAACAAGGTAGACTTGCCCATGCGGAAAGGAGGGAGGCATCAGACCTGAGAGTAGTGCTCGAAGAGGCCAAAATAGCGAGCAATCCTAGTGATCTAAGCACCTCCTGGGAGGACCTTCAAGAAAGGGTTGAAGCAGAAGAAATGGAAGGTGAGGGGCATGACGCTACCGAGGTGGATCGGCTCCCATGCCATGTAGGCGTACAGTAGATGCAGTTCCATGAGGGTAATTGCATAGATGCTCTCCGACCTACCACAGATGGTGTGGGCCATCATGTAGTTGAGGAAGCGATACAGCTTGTCCCGATACTCGGCGACCTTGGTCAGGCATACACGCCAATTAGGTCGCGAGTTAGTAGTGAAAGATATAGTAAGTAAGAGAAATCAAGGATGGGTAAAAAGACTTACCAGTAGTGAAGGGGATGTTCCTCCTTACCAACTGGAGCCAGGACTAAGGAGTCGAGTCGATAGAGGTGAAAGTGATCAATCCTTGGAACCAGTTCATAGCTCTGTCCTCCTTAACGTAGAAGTCACAAACTATGGCTATCTCATCGAGGGAGCGCATGCGGGGGCTCCCAACGATCTAGAAAATGACTGTCGATCGGGTACACCCGATATTGAGGTCTACGTACAGATTCGCAAAGAACTCGTGCGTAAGAACCTTATAGGTGCGCTTATCCACTGGAAGACGAGCTCCACACGTCCGTTGTGAAGAAGCTCTGCAGCTCGCTCATCCCATCCGACAAAGGGAGTCTCCCTGATCTCCCCCCCCCCCCACTTGATGAGCTCGACCTGTTAGATGGGCTTGTCCCGGAGTCGCTCCATGCGAGAGCGGTGTTCCTCGCTCGTGAAGTTGAGGAAACGGGCGGCACCCTGAGCGCTCCAGCGAGACAGGCTCGCCTCCTAATAGTGCTAAGATTTGTAGTAATTATCTATCCTTATCTACACGCTTTAGAGTGAATAATGGCATCTTCGAGCTTCATCCCCGTGTGATTTCATGTTCTGGCATTATGTGCCTAGACCCATTCATTTGGACCATTTCAGTCCATTTGATGTATTTCTATGTACCGTTTATTATCAACAGGTACTCTACAGGTAGGTTTTCTGGTTATGAAGCTATGGACATGAAGTAGAGCACAGTTGGAACTCGAACGGAAGATCGAGAAAGGAAATGGAGGAATAGAGGTGTTGCACGACGTGCATCACTGCACGTCGTGCAGCCCTACGATATTTTAAAAGTCTCGGTCTCAAAATAGGGGAACAGCGTGCACCCTTGCACGCCGTTCCTCCCTTTCAGTACCGCGGGATTCTGAAGGCAAGGAGGTGCACGACGTGCACCCTCCAGATTCAGCAGCTTCCATATAAAAGCTTGATTTTGAGGAAAGAGAATCAGTTTTCCCCATAGACGAATTCCTCCTATTTTTCACGACTCCCCTCTGAAAAAAAACCCCATTATTCCTTCCCTCGAAGCTCAATTGAAGATCCAAAGGAGTCCCCATTGATGATTGAAGCTAGAAGATTAAAACCAACGATTGGAGGAAGAACAAGTCGTTATCTCTTCAACAACATGGTGGTTACTGTAGGATTTGAGTCATGAGTATCTAAGTCTTTAGAGTTTCTTGATTGAGATGTAGGATTTGAGTAATGATTCTTATCTCAAAAGTTTAGAAACGACGATTGTTCGATAATTGGATATGAATGACAGTTTCCTTTGATTGTTGAGTTTTAATTTAATTCTCGTTACGACTTTAATCTATTAGTTTCTCTGTTTGATCGAATTAGGAATTCATAAGATTAAAAATTTGAGATACATTAAAGTTATCGTTGGGATAAGCGGATAACCCGATTCTACTGTTTGTGTTTCTTCTAGTTTTAAAAGTTATTCATCTTATAATAGGCCGGCGCTCTGGTTTGCACCCAATGGACCAAGTTGGGTGTAGTTATCAGTAGCTTAGGTTTTGATGGACCATGTTAACGTTGTTTTCGATTAATCGTGATTTCTTTTAATCCCGGGAAAACACCTTATCACTTTGTAGAACTTCTCGGTGTTCATTACCGGCTAGCCTAATTAAGGTTGTTTCTACCTTAGTTGGGAAGCTAATAATGGTAATCCGCGTGCATGATCGTGCCACAAATTCATACGAGTGATAAGAGGATTCGTTTTATTCAATCCAAGTTCAACATTTGTTCATTTTGAGTGCGTTTAGGAAGTTGAGCTTGATGAATCATCTCTTCCAAGAACTTGCTTTCTCCCTTTGATCAAATCTTGAATTGTTAGTTTAATTTAATCATTAGAGTAATTAAAACCCAAAACCCATTCTCTTAGTCTAGACCGTGTTGACTAGTTTGAGTAGAGGGATAACGAGAGGAATCATTGGACACATACGACACTTGTGTTGTCGAGATAACTTCACAGTTATTTTGACGATCACCTCCTAAACGGCGAGGTAAGCAGCGGCCTCAAAGTCCTCTCCTGTATGACACCGGGTGTGCTTGGGCTTCGGTCGCACCAAGTGCTGAGATGAAGAACCTTCGCCAGATATCTATACCACACGACAGAAACAATGACTGCAATTAGACCAATCACGTGGGCGTGCGACATTTTCGACCACGGACGTCGGAAAAGCCTCATCACGGGCGCAACGAATACTTCACCACGACCGTGATGAGAGGGATAGTCACGGGGGCGGAGTGCTTACGGCCACGGGCGTGACTGACCCCAAAATACACAGCACATCGCAAATGACCTAGAGTCAATTGGCGAAGCATTACGGGGACCAATCCTAGGCTAGCAGACAATTCATGAGCCTAGCAAGTAAAGACTTCGAACCTAAGTTCTGGAATATAGGAACAAAGGGCAGAGCGAAAACTTACGGTTGATTGTAAGCTTCAAGAGGAGAAGAGTGAAGAAAGGGCGGCGGCGGCGGCGGTGCCAATTGCGGAGGAATCTGCATGAGAGGGAGGGTTAGACATTCCCAAGCATAGAACGAACGAAATCAAGGAAGAGATAAGAGATTAAACTTACCAAGGATCGAAGGATTAAACAGGGAGGAATTATAGGCAACGGTCGTAAGGGTATCGTAGGAAATTGGGGAAATTTTGGGGAAGAAGGAAAAATCAGGGATTCAGATTGGGGATCAAATTCTTTATACAGGGTAGACCACGGGCGTGGCCAACACTACGCCACAGACGTGACGGACAGTTCCCCATGGGTGTGGTGACGCAGACCACTGGTATAGATCCTTTCGAATGGGTCCAATTATGGGCTAGGGGTAGGCCCAACAAGTGTTATAAGAGACGAGCTTGGCTCGGGAATAAAAAAAACCTGAAACGAGTCTGGTAGTATCTTTCTAACAGTCTATTTTCGGAAGACTGCCCATGGAATTAGGTGCAAGAACTCGGCAGAAGAGACCACTTGCAGTAGACGTTACCATCACTATAGTAAAAACTCAATTGGGGACCCTAAGAGCCAGTGAAGTTAGAGGTTTCCTCTACCCGAAAAGAAGAAAGGAGTAGGTGGATAAATAAACCATAAAAACTTAGGAGACGACCTCTCTAGGTCGGGTGATCAGTGTCTAGCCGTGTTCGACATGGAATCGGCAAGGGTAGAATTTAGAAATAGCATAGCAGGGTAACTTTGGGCCAAGGATAAGCTCTTCCAAGTAGTCCTCCGATAAGGAGTGTTGTGTTTAAGGGTAGAGACTTCGATCTTGATCGTTTAGCAGCTTCTGGGAAGTTGCCAAGTACTGGCGCTTGATGGACATCGAGGTTGAGAGGTTGGTTCTTGTAGAGTAGGATTGACCCTGGTCTAAGACAAGAAGTATAGGATTATATCGACAAGGCATATGCTCGGCTTAGCCTGGAAATCTTGGCTCGGTCGTGAGCAGATTTCAAAAGACAAACATGAATGCATATGCTAAGAAAGAGGAGCCAGCTTTGGGGTCTTTGCTCTTGAGAGACGAGACAAGGTTCGGGAAACTGAGGACTGGACCACTGTCAGGTCTTCCAAGACAAGGGCGGTGGAATGACCAGTAGGTCTAAGCCTATCATAGGAAATCACCAAGCCATTATAACCTGAATAATTAAGATTGCATATCGTTCATCCATGCATTGCTAACTTTAGTGGATTCGAGTTTGAATAACCTTCATTCCCATATTTGAAACTTAATCTCTTACATTTTTTTTTCTTTTTATTTGAATTCTTAGTTGATAATTGGATACACAAACACTCAAACAAATAAACATTCACTGTTACTTGGTCTACTTTGTATATTCCGGTTGAGTAATAGCGTTAGAAAGACCCTAGGGAAAATACGATTCCATTAGTTTATTCTAGTGGATATTTGAAGGGTGCAGTAAAATCTGCTCATCATATATATACGAATATTTTTTGCTTACAACTCTTTTGATGCACGGATGAGTAAGCACATACAACAAATGAAATAACAAATAAGAGACATCGCGCGTTACAGTAAACTAGTACCTACAAACAATATTAGCGAATACAGTATTACTTAATAGGATCCTCTATAAAAATAAATGCATGCGGGTGTTCTTTTGGGGTAAGAAGCAACTCTCACTGTCTTGATGCAGAGATTTGAAAATGATTTTCTTTTTTTAGAGCTGAAAATCAAGCAGCATGCAAATAATATAAAGCTTTTGAAAACTCAAAAGAACAAATTAGAAGATTCCATTTTTAATACATAAGGTATTACTTACAGATATACATATTCATTATAACTACTTTATATAGTACTCTATGTGTATTAACCACCATTTTTTAATTTTAATTGTTATATATAATATATTTTATATTGAAAGAACCGTTAAAGTGAAACTAAACAATTATTTAAAATTAACATAGAAAACTAAACAAATAAGGAACTAAGCAAAAGAAATACATTTTAATTGTTACATATACAAGTATTGAATTTCGATAAATTAGTTTGGGTTGTTTGGGAATTTTTGGTTTATTTGGCTTGCTAGAGAGCAGATTTGGCTTACTTGTTATACTTGTTGTTGGGTTGAATTAGTTCAGGTTTTGCATATTGATTTTGGATAGGTTATTGTATATTGATTATCATATTAACCTATTTGTGGGTGAATTAGTTCAGTTTTCTGATTGGTCTTTTGGTTTATTGAGTTTGTTAGCTCAGTATTGTGATTTAGTGATTTATTGAGTGTACTAGGTCATTGATGGATTGTTGTATTTCCGGTTCATTGATGAATTAGTTCTGTTTTGTTGATCTAATTTTTGGTTTAGGTACAGGTTGCTTCAAGAGGTGAACGGCAGTTGATAGGCAATTTTGATTTCTGGCAAGTGTTAAATTGGTTTTGATTATGATTTCACCCTGAGGTGTATATTAACCATCATTTTTTTAATTTTCATTGTTATATATAATATAATTTATATGGAAAACTGATAAACAATTATAATATAATTTATAACATAAAGTGAGACTAAATAATTAATTAAAAATTAACAAAAAAGAACTAAACAACTAATGAATTCATTTAAAAAATAATTAAATAAAAGAAATACATTTTAATTGTTATATATAATTATGGTTTTTTATGTATTTTTTAGAGGATTATTATTTTAATTTCCTAAGATTTCAAAATTAGTATGCTCTTATTGTTAATGGCTTTGCCGGAATCACCCTTTTGGTCGTTCATGCGGGGTTGGGTGGCGGACACAAAAGCTGCACTCCAAAGGACATTGAAAACCCCTCAGGAGGTTAATGCAAGGCTTTCGGCCTCAAGGACCGCAGCACAAGTGCCATCCACAGCTTTAGAGGACGATGAGATTATCGAGGTGCCCCCAAACACACACATCCTTGCCATATGGAGAGAGGTCATCGGTCCACATAGGCTCGTCACAACTGTAATGAAGTTGATCATCTATATTGATCCTTCACTTTATCCAGCATGCTACGGGGATCGACCTCTTAATTAGGGATGTCATGACAAAGTTTGGGTTCCAAATCTCGACTTCCACGACCTCTTTTAATTTAATATGGGGGTTGGCACCCATCGTTTGCAGGAAGCTTTTCCCTATCTTCCTTCCCTTGTTCTTCTCTGACGCCCACAATCGAAAGATCGTTTTGGCCTACAACATTATGCTTTTCAGGCATTTCCCTGATTGTCCTGAATGTTTCTTTAGTTGAGTTCGGTCGTGATGCTTTTTACACGATAAATCAGACAGGTTGGACCCCACAGATGGACTTGTGGATCATAGTAATACTTTTCGGCTTCTTCTCCACAGGGTTGTGACCAATCACTTGGGTTCACACCTCTGAAATGCTCCCCTTTAAAGGTAGAGCACAAGTGATTGGGATCATTGTCATGCTCAATAGGATGATGAGCTTTGGTCTAACTTTTCTGCTGTCACTTATGAACCCGGAGCCAATAAATATGTTGTATTGGATTCTCGATCGCCTTATTGTTCGTAATTGGGATGTGTTTATTCGCTCCCTTCTTCGTGGAGTCGAAAGGCCAATCACTCAAAGTAGTAGATGAGTTGCCAGGTGGGTCAACAATTGAGCTGATAAGCTAAATAATCCTACTTCTATAAATTTTTTTGGTAGAAGAGATAATCCTAGCTACTCTTGTGTAAACTGTTTTATATTATGTTGCCAAGTTAACGAGAGTATTTGACAATAATCACTTAAAGTATAATTGGTATTAATTGCAGTAAACGTAGTAGGCAAATGTTTCTGTTCCGGCTTCTTACGATATTGTTGTTAGCTCATATTGCTGCAGAACTTGATACAACATGATGGACATAAGTCATAAATACTTAAGTTACATCTATCCAAACATTGTTGTATGCAGAAGGGATAATCGTCCGATGTCATTGTTTGATGGTTTCCTGATAAAATTACAACAAATATCACCATCACTCGAATCATCTCTATCTTTCATTTTTCCTGAATATGAATGATGGTTTCTATGAGTATGAAGTGTTTTGTTTTACAAAAGCTTTTTTCTTTTCGTAGATTTTATTTAGAGGGTGAATCGATATAATAAATGTTTAATTTTGTATTTAATAACTGATATGAACTATATTCTTTTTATAATAAAATAGTAAATAAATCTTCTAATTAAGAGTATATTAGTCCATTTATATTAAAATACGGACTATATATAGCATTACCCTATAGAAAAATATGAATCTAGAGTTATTTGTTTCTTCTTAAAATTCAACTCCGGTAAAAGTTCATTTTGAACTTTCCTCGTTACACTCAAAATGTCAAGTGTTGTCTTCTGTAATTGCAACGCATATCTTTTAAGGGTCAATGCTGTTTTTGTGCTTTTTTCGTTTGACCAATTCCAAAGGTGTTGAATCATCATCTCTTTCATCCTTAATCGTTTGTCCAATGACATCGGCCACAATTTCTTCTAAATTGTGTGCCTCAATACATTGATTTTTTTACATAGATGAGTGACTTCCATTCATTTTGTAACGATAACGATATCTTAATCATATCCACAAGTTCATTAACGTCTTTTTCCAAATTTATTTTACTTGAGCCGACTTCATCCCTTGAACGAATTTTAAAATGTCCAAAGTAATTTGGATGATTAAGACAATACAGCGAACCTTAAAAGTTAAGTCTAACAAAATATAAAAAAATTATTTTTGTACTAAAATAAAATTAACACACCATACATACATGAATCTTATTTTAAAGTTATAAAGTCATTTTATATGTTAATATATACATTAAAAATCATAAGTTTGTGAATTCATAAATAATTACTATAAATTAATAATTTTCACGGTCTACGTTATATTAATTTATAAAAGTTTTACTATTTTTTGGTTTATCTGTTCCCAATCCACACATTTGAGTGAGACCAGATGGCAACCCAAGTCTCATACTATTATAAATAGGATGGTAAAGGGTTCTTCTTTTTAAACCGACAAAAAGCTTTTATTAATAAGTAGTCATCCTACAAACATCGAGTAAAACATCACACAACTAGAAAAGGAGGACATGGTCTCAAAGTAAACGGGACAAGTTCATGAGCCATCACATTCACATTTTTCCGAACATGTTTAACTTCGAATAAATAGATCGTAACTAAAAACTCTTTAATCTATCACAACATAACACCAAACCCGGTATCATCAACCTGAGATGCATACGTACACTTCAGTCACCATCACCACCAAGACATCACTCTCAAAAATCATCTTCGACATCCCAAGTGCTACTCCTCAGTTCAACAAACCTTTTCTAAACGGGATAAAAAATAAATGTAATCGTTTTAATATAAAAATACCCCATTTGCGTTATTATCCACAAACCATACCAACCTTATCTTCTTATTTGCTCTTCTTATCAACCCGATCAATAGTGAAGCTATTACCAACCGCCCTATTATTCATAACATTGTCGGAGTAATGACCATCAGTCATATATGCTCATGTTATCTTCCGAGGGCTCTCTCTTCACCGTACTCTTCTGCAACTGCAACTGCAACGTGTACTCCAAATCCCAACAAACATCCTACATCGCAGGCCTCTCCACTCCATTCACCCTCAAGCGTTTCTCAGCAATCTCAACATATTTCCTCAACGTGTACACGTCGGATTTATCAGTCAACTGAAGCATCCTGAAGAATTTTGGATCGAGATAACCGAAGCATCCTTTTAACGCCACGGTATGGTGATCCGGATCAGGCGGACCCGACTGTGATAGCCCGAAATTTGTCACATTCGCCACCAAATTATCGTCCTGCAATATGTTTGTGGTCTTCACATCCATGTGGATGATCCCTCCGTCTGACTTGTATGAAGGTAGTGCAGACCTTTTGCCTATCTTATGAAGATCTCAAGCATTTGCTTCCAGCTCATAATGGCGGAGGAGGATCGTGTTCCGAGGTGTAGAGATATTCCCTGAAAGTTCCGTTCTGTGTGGCTGAGTTTGGGGACGATCGGGAGGTTAGGGTTCGAACCGGCGAGTTTGGGGACTAATTCGGGGACGGTGAAGGCCAACGAAGCCTTGGAATCGGAGATCTGTTTGGCAATTTCGCGAGGTATGTTGAGAGGATTGGTGGTGGTGATTACTGCGCCGATAGACATGACGGCGGAGGCAAACGATTGGGAAAGGATATGGAATTAGGGGATAGGAGGAGGACGACGTGTCCCTTTCGGATTCCCATGGTTCCCGAGAGGTGCGTGGCGAGGGATTGGCGGCGGACATAGGTCTCGGAAAGTGAGGTGGCGGCCGGTGGCGGCGTCGATGAAGGCGGTCTTGCCGTGGTGAGCTTGAGAAGAGATGAAGGTTGTGACGTCGAGGGAAGGGTTTGGTGGGAGAGGGATTGGGTTACGTTTGCTGTACAAAACCAAGTTGGATTGGGAGAATCCCGATCTCGGGTCAATCACTGAGTTGATCGGCGGCTCCATCGGGAAGAAGATAGCTTGAAGATGAGTTGATCGGCGGCTCCATTGGAGAAAACGAAGAAGAAGAAGAACGGTGGAGGGGGAGAGAGGAATTTTTTTCTTTATTTTTATTTTTATTTTGTTGATTAATGACTAAAATGATAATGTGATGTGCTGTGTGCTGCTCGGTGTGGCAAAGTGAACGGAATAGGATGGAAAATGTTGACGGTAAGTTTGGTTAATTATGACTCAGATCATTTTGACGAAAAATATGATTAAGACTGTTAAAAAAATAGTAAATTTAAAAGATTTTTAAAATCGATAGTTCGAATTTAATCCGATCAAATACTTTATCAACGAAATAACTCCACTTAAATCAACGAAACAATGAAGACATGAAGTTGAATAGAAATTAAGAAATCAGTTAAAATACAATGCAATCTTGAAGAAAAGGGTATATGGATCATAAATCTCCGTTGAATCCTACTATTCACATTTTAAATGCAAAGAGGATTCCTATTTGACGCTCTAACTTTCGAATTATATGATGCTCTAAATTTCGTAAAGACGAAATCATTCAAATTTACTCACTCGAAAAACTTTGTAACGATGAAATTATCCAAATTTTCTCAAACCACTCTCACGGTAAATGTCTCCTTACAATTCGTTGAATTTTATCGGACGACATTGAAAAATCGGTCGAAAACCATCCCGGCCGGAAGCAGTTCCGGCCGGCCGACTGTTTCGGCCTGCAGTGTTGCCGGCCGAGGCTGCTCCGGCCGAGATGGTTTTCGGCTGATTTTTCGATGCCGCTGGGTGGTCCTCCGGCAGAAATTTCGGTTCAACCGAATTCGGCGGCCTTCTGGGGCCCTTCTCGGCCGAATCGGGCGGCCAGCCGGGGCCTCCAATGGCCTTTTTTACGATTTTGTACCTCAAACGACGTTTCCGATCTTCGATTTCTTTTTCGGATCAACGTTTGTGGGTGTTTGTGAGTGTTTGAGTTGGTTAATATACATAACTTCGTATATGAATTTCAATTTTACGCAAAAATAATATTATAATTTACTCAAATTAAGACGTCTTTTAGTTCGAACATTAAGGCATCTAATGCAAAACCCAACTACTCCTTTCCCCTCCATTTTCTCGGAACCAAACACCAATTTACCTCCCAGAATCTATCCTCCATTTACCTCCCACAACCTTTTTTACTCCAAACAAATTGCAAGTTGACCAGCAATCCAATCTAATCCGATCCAATAAAATAATATCTTCGTATGCAGACGTGATTCTATTCAACTCCTGTGTCTTTCTTTAAACGGGAAATCGCAGCATAAGGAAAGCTTCAAGGGGAGGAAGCTTCAAAGAAACTTCTCTGCTTTCTCCTTGGTTTCCTTCACATTGCTTTGGTCCATCTTTGTGTTCTTCGCCAATATTGAGGAGTTTATTGCATTTTTCCTTGGACATTCTTCAACAGTCGGATTTTCTCTCCATCAAAGCCTTCATCTTTCCCGGTTGTTGAGATCTGTTAGGTAAGTTGGCTATGTTCCTTCCTTTTTGGCTATGTTCATTGGTGGTGAATTGGCTTCATTGGAGATGCACATTGATGTTGATAATGGACTCTGATGATTTCTTGCCCATTCAGGGACAGCTGAAGAGGATTGACTTGGAAAATTTGGTGCTTTTCTTCTGACCTCTTGCTGGGTTTTCTTTCTGTAAACCATATTCCCAATTGTTTTCCTAGATTGCTGTTGGTTCTGGGGTTATCTCCAACAAATTCAAAATGTCAACTTCATTTTGACATGTTGGGGTTCTGGATCAAAATGAGGTTTCTTTGTATTGTATCCTTCTGTAAAGAATCTTAAGAGTTGGATACCCCGGAATCTACTGTAAATAATGGAGATTTCCGCGGAAGAACCCCTTACCAATGGGGAGGCAGTGGAAATTGACAGAGAACCCACTGATGACATAATGCTTAATGAAATCCATCCCCCTAGAGCTCGTCTACCTGGCATGGTGAGACAGAAAGCTTATATCTTTGACGGCTGTGGGAATTACTTCAATAAAGAATGGGATCTGACTGAAGGTACAGGCCAAGAGTTTTGTTGGTACCATGTTGAACTCCCAAGGAGCAATCAGAAGCTAACATCATCTGCACAATGGCTCATTGATCTTCTATGCCCTCCGCTGAAACTGCAAGACATTTTGGCACTTGTCAGCAACGGTCCCTTCTGTGGTTATGTTGATGGGACGCTTGTGTTCAGAGTTAATTCTCCTGGCCCTCCCTCGAGCAACTTCACATTCCGATTGGCAGCTAGAGTTACTGAAAATTCAGTTATTACTGTCTCGTTAGGTCACATTCCTAGGGTAGGATTCTCACCAACCAGTCAATCTCTTCTTTCAGATATTCCTAGCGTGGAATCTCCGTACCGTAGTGGGACGAATAAGGAAGCCGGTGGAACTGTGATTAAGGAACATGTTCTTGAGTTCCTTTTGACAATGAACCATTCTGAGGAGGCTGATAATCCTGTGCCGAAAAGGGTGTCGAATCTGGTAGTTCATATCCTTGATACTCATGTCGATCATCTTCAAGATACTGTTACTAAACTTGAGATGGAGTTGGAATCTGTGGAGCATGACCTTGATCAAGGTAAGCCAACGTAAAATTATATTTGGTCATCCAAACAGTGAGAAGTTTTAGCAAAAAACAATAGGAACAACAGACTTCCAGGTGCCTTTTCTCAAGTCACTTGTCCTTGGGCCAATTTTGTAGGAGTACTTTTTACTGGAACTGTGTCTCGTTAAATCATGAAGCCATGCATAAAAGTTCGGCAACAAAAATCATGATTTATAGGCAAGTTGGGTTGAGATTAGTGTAAGAAACTTGAATTAGAGTTGGGAGGGATTGTAGAAGAAAACTTAGATGAAGGGATATAAGCATTCCAAGTGGAGTTGTGTTTCCCAATCAACTCAAAGGGAAACTAAACTTTTCCAGGAATCCTTTATATTCTCATATTATCAAAACTCCTCCCAACCTCAACTCAACTTTCCACTAGTCTCAAATCAACTTTCTTAGGAATCATAAATCTTGTTGCCAAACCAAGCCTTAGGTTCTTTCCATGACTTTTGCCCGTTTTCTTCTGAGTTTCTCAGAATTATTCCCCTTTGTAACCTATCATCAGTTATGCTGTTGTTATCGACCGTTGAAGTAGTTTATCATACATATGCTTGTTTCCTTTATTGTATCCTCAGTTGGCAATTTTATGCAGGCGGTTTGGCTTTGAAGAAGAAAATGCTAGACGATAGAAGATTCCCCAAAATGCATCTTAATCTGCAAAGGCTGCTCCAGGTGGGTTGTCCGCTGCTATTGTCTTAACATATTGCTACAAATAAAAATCATCATTAAGAGTCGATTAGAAATATATTTCTTTTGGTTGGTCGATCCCAGGCGATAGCACACGAGGAACAAGTACTTCCTCGAGTGAAAGAAAAGTGTTCAACAAAAGGATGGTTTGCCAGCGAAGACATAAATGCCTTGGAAGAGTTGATTGGCAGTCTGAGGAGACTAAAAGAGAATGTAGGATTCTTAGCGAATCGCGTCACAGCTATTCAGGCCGGTCTTGATAGTTGGCAAGCTGAACAAATCAATCGGAAACTTTACTATCTCTCATTCCTTTCCATAGTATTCCTGCCGCTGTCAATCATTACTGGAGGTAAAAAAAAATACTTATACATCACACCGTGTAGTTTCTTTGTCCGACTCTAATCTCATTTCTTGCAATGCCTTTTTAAACAGTATTTGGGATGAATGTTGGAGGAGTGCCATGGACAGGTCAAGATGATCCGGAGCTTAGCGATGGTTTCCAGAACGTGATGCTTTTGTGTCTGGGAATGCTTGTACTTGTACTGCTATGCTTCATCTTCCCGTCTGCTTACACATCTTTCGATTCTTGGATTCGAAGAATAGCCATGAAAGGTAGTTGGACGATCAACATGCGATCGTTTCTGAAGAGAACTGTCAGAGGCCAAGAAAGAGGAGGTTACCTGCGCATTTGATGTGATTCCGATCATCCAAGGAAAGCCAACATCTATCACCTTTAGTTGGTCGATCAACAGGCGATCGTTTCTGAAGAGAACTGTCAGAGGCCAAGAAAGAGGAGGTTACCTGCACATTTGATGTGATTCCGATCATCCAAGGAAAGCCAACATCTATCACCTTTATTGATCTGATGAGTAATAATAAAACATCAGTATCATGCTCCTTGTCCTCGCGGTGGTTCACCTTGAGGTCCGATCGGCTGAGATAGTAGAGGAAGCACTTGTGACTAAACCAAATTTGGTTCTCCCTTGTATGTTGACATAACTGGGGAGCCACTGTACTTCACTATACTGCACTGTACAGATGATGATTTTATGTCCATTGAGTATGTATCATTCTGATTTCTGACTTAATATGATTGCAGTTATTTCACTTTTGGTTTAGTTTGTGTGTTTGACTTGGCATCATTAGTACTGCTGAAGTTGCTTTTTTCTCCTCTTTTCATAATTAGATGGTTCATAATCTTGGATGCGGACCTTGGTTCACAGTCAAGGAGGCTAAAAACTATTTTATGCAATCAAAATCCAGAAAGAGTCCTTATATCTTTGACATGATCCAAAGGCGTAGATTAATCAAAGATAAGTTGTGGTGAAGGCTTTCCAACTTGATGAGATTCTTGAGCAGGAGGAAGATGAGTCTGATGGGGATATTGAGTGGATGGATCTTCTTTCTTCTTCACACATTGCTTTCACTACTGCCCTGCAAGGACCTCTATGGAGCAGGTCTGCTGGAATATTTTTCTTTTTATTTTGTTTCATAACGTGATGTGACATATCAGTGTGATAGTGTAGAGAAATTGTTTCAGGTATTGTTGGTAGAGTTTAACAGCATGCATCTATCTATCTATCTGTGTGTGTGGGTGCTATGTGGAAAAACAAACCGACGTCAGATTTAAAGGCTATTGAGTTAGCTTGTGGGCTATGGCAGCATCTGCCACAACTTCCATTCCTGCATATTTGTATGATTGTCATTTCCTTTTGGACTGTTGATCATGAGCTGTCACTTGGTCACTTTCTGGCACGTGGTGTACACGATACTCCACAACATGGCAGCAAACAAACGTGAACTGGAAGTTGGCTTTTTGTGTATTTATTTAATATTTATGTACCCTGCTTGATTAGTTTACTAGCCTAGTTCTTTGGTTGTTCTCTATACTTTTTTCCATAGGTTCATGAGTTTCTTGAAGAGTTGCTGCGTTCAGATGCTAAGTCACCTGATGAAGGAGCTATGCCAGAAAAACAGTCAAGAGTTATGATGATGTATGTAAGTTTCGCGGGAAAGTCTTTCAGGTCATATCAACCAATGAATTGGCGAAGTCTTTTCTGCAGATGGCCCAATCTCTTTGGGTGAGGTTTTCCTCAACTTCAAAAAGGGGAGGAGAGCAGCAAGAGTAAGGATTCATCCACGCCTTCAGTTTCTGCTGTGCAAAGCCTGAAAAAGGTGTTTGTTTATCTGTCTTCTCTGTAGCGGATTCAATCAAGTTTGAAGCTGCTGTTAATTTGTCTCAATTTGATGGTGTCTAGATTTTGTTGTAAAAGTCGGTAGTTTTTTATGTTTGAATTAACTGTGGTAGAGAACTTTCTGGTGAAACAGAACATTGTTGTTGACTTGAGGTTTCATTCATGTCTATCAAACTTTGGCAAATGGCTTTTTAACTATAACCCTTCATCTGCCGAAGAGTGTTTGTAATGTGCAGAGATCCTGGAAAGTGGGTTTCGTTCTATGCTATCAGATCCTGGAAAGTGGGTTTTGTTCTATGTGATTAGATCCTGGAAAGTGGGTTTTGTTCTATGTGATTAGATCCTGGAAAGTGGGTTTTGTTTTGTATTTTGAAGATGAAGAAGAAGATTGAAAGGGTTGGAATGTGGAAAGGTGAACTTTTTGGCTCATTTTCCAGCTGGACGATGCTGATGATCCAGGTAACATAAATGCAAACGCTTCAAGATTGAGACTTTTGGATGAGAAACAAGAGGATCTCAATCACTCAACTCATAGAGGATCAGAAGGGGGAACTTCCCTTGACGAAAAAAGTAAAGGAATCCATCCCCCACTTCCATAACCAAACTCTCTTTAATCTCTCTGAAGAGAGATTTTAGATGTGTCTGTCAAACCAAAATATACAGAACACAGAAGCCTATCACTACTTACCAACCACCACTTTCTAATATCGACATCCTTCTCTGTTACTATCACATGGCCCTTTGTTAACTAACAGCAGTAGTTGAGCATCTCGTGAAATTAAATAAAAAAAAGGCTTGGTTTCCAGTTCAAAACATGCAAACAACTCTTTGTACCAAATACATCAATGGCCGGCTGCCAGTGTGTTTCTTTCTTCCATGCAGGCAGCAGACGTCAACAACTGATGTGATGATGAAGATGCCTTGTTTCTTTCTTTGTTTATTTTCCAAGTATAAAGAAACAAACATCCTCCTATCCGTCCGTCCAACCTAAAATCCAAAACAACAATTGCCTACGACTCTCCCTCTTGAGCTTTTGTTATTTTGTCTACGGTTGTTATTCTAATTGCAGAGCAGAGTGACCTTATTATCGAGTCAACAAGAAAAGAATCACAATATAGAAGACAACTCAGAACTCCTTCCTACCAGTCAATTTTGTATTTAAGTGTTGCAGTTATGTGACACAAGTAATATTCCTGACCACCCTAAGTTACATCATCTCCCTTTCCTAACCCACCATCATCATCATCATCATCATTTCCTCCATCATTCATCGACTACTACTCATCCAAAGAGAAAGAAAGAAAAAATAAAGATAACAGCGAAACTTCATCACTACTCTTCCTACACTACACTAACTTGAATTATCAGTCAGCAGGCTTATGCTACCCAGCTGGCTGATCTCTCTCTCTTTCTTTTTATACATAACTTCATCGACATTCATCCTACAAAACAAACCTCAGGGCCTTCCCTCTTCCTCCTTTCTTGTGCCCCCAACAACCTGCTAGATAATAATAGATTTGGTTCACTTCTCGTCAAGTTACTACTCTGCAGCAAGCTTCTACCTTCTCAATGAAATGCATCAACCAGACCGGGTTTATCATTACCTCCCGACCTCCATAAGCATTTTGGAGGCTCCACCTCCATACCATACGCATTTTGGTTTAGCAATGGTTGGTCCTACGAATGAGCATCCTCCGAATCACTCCCAGAAGAGCTTCCTGAGTCAGAATCTGCATGATTTTTTTAAATCATTGTCAGCAATTTGCAACCCGCAATATTGATATCACACCATCATCATCAGTTGGGTTATACCACTGGATGAAGATGAATCATCACTGGAACTACTCGAGCTGCTAGAACTGCTACTCGCATGACCACCATTGTTGTTGTCCTTCTCGATCTCCACTGGCGGAAAGCTGCTCATCGGCATTTCATCGCCAATGTCCACATCTTCTTCCCCGGCATCACCTCCTTTCTTCGGCTTCTTCAACTCGGTTACAACATCAATTCTCTCACTAGCAGGAACATCCTGTATATATATATACCACAATAGAACCAACAAAGACAAATTAAGGAAAGCAAACCTAAAGAAAAGCGAAGTCACAGGTTCTTAACTGAAGTGGATAAAGAATATACCTTGTTGCCTTCAGTTCCCACAATGTTAGGGAGAATCAGTGCTTGACGCCTAAGCTTGCTTACCATTTTTTTGTAATTAGTGACGAATCGATCGAGTTCCCATAGGGTCTCTGTGTCGACTGCTTCAATATCAAGCTCAATCTCATCCCCGTCCTGCCTCAAATGCCCATTCCTCTTCCTTATTATTTGAACCACTTGCTCCATCTTCTCCGGAGGCATGCTCTGCAGACCTACTCCTAATTTGTGCTTCTCTTCCAGACTCATCTCCCTCTTATTAGGATCTTTCGCCTTGGGCTTCGGAAGCTTCACAGGCTTCACTGGTGGAGCACGCCTCGGAGATGGCGTCCTCACAGGCAATTGTTGAGATGTTGATTGAGGAGGATTAGGGTTTTGACTCGATGCAGAAGTAGGTGGTGGTGGAATCGAGTTTGTACCAATTTGCTCGGATTTCGCCATAACTTGCACCATTTCCCCTTGCTCTTTCGGTGGTACTACCCTTTCAGTCTCAATCATTCCCATGTGATGGTTATGATGATCCCAAGAACTGTCCTGTACTTCTTGAGCGAGCTCGAACTCTTCTTCTTCGTGGATCTCCTCATCACCCAGCATATCCTTGATAGGTTGGAACAGACCTTCAAATCTAGAGAGAAAATCCTCTGCAATTGCGTAAACCTCGTGACCTTTGGGATTGTACCGCATGGCATTATTGAAGGTCAATCTCACGTCTGCAGCAAAATCCAGAGGCGAAATGTAGAGATTCTTCCCCAATTTCTTCCTCACAGTACCCAAATCCATCGGCTGTTTGATTATGTCGTTATAATCGTGAAGCTGGAATCCAACGATGTCTACAGGCACGTTGAAGATGTGCCCGTACTTATGCTTCATTAATTTGGACAAGATCTGACTGCACTTCTTCATCAATTGCGAGATATCTTGATGGTTATATGATCTCTTCAATTCCTGAACCCCAAAACTCGAATTCGTAGCAGGGAACGGCCGCTTGTTTCCCAGTATCTTCTTGTTGCTGTTCGGACCACCAATTGGTTTCTTGTTGTGAAAATTTGAGCCGGATCTGATCTGGAAGTCGGACGAGGAATTGATACGGCTCTCCAATTGTCGGATCTGCTCAAGCTCGGCAACCAGACGATCCTTCAGGTCCACAATCTCCTTCTTTGAATACGAACCGACATTGAAGGTGACGTATCGCCCAGTGATGAAATCGTTAGGTCTCCGATTAATTGATGACGCGTCGTCAGATGCCGCAGATTCATCTACATCGGCGAAAGGCAACGCCTGAAGGTGCCGTTTCTTAGAGAATTGAGGGTTAGGGTTGCTAGGGTTGGAGTTCGAGAAGGGGTATTTGCCCATTAGCTTGGCACCGCCGGCCGGCTGTGCCTGCATCCAGCTCGGTTCGCTCTGATTAGCTAGCATAGCTGAAGCCATGAGTCCGGTAGAGTTCCGGTACAGCCCCGGCGGCTGAGGTTTCCGAATTCGGGTGACCAAGAACACATGAATTTACATAGAGCGTGAACACCACGCGCCTCCTTTGTTTGAAACCCGACGCGCCGGTCGGAAGATCTCAGGTCGGGGAGACTAATCTTGCCGGAAAGACAGGACCACCGACAGAGAGAGATAAGGAGATTAATCTTGCCGGAAGGGTTTGGTAGAGGGTTGAGAAGGTTAGAGGGGTAAGATTGAGATTTGGGGATTTCCCTGATAAGAGCGAAGAGGATAGGGAGGGCAGCCTCGTTTTTAAAGGGAAGGAGATCTGACCGGGATGGCAAAGGGCATGATCTAGACCGTAGATTCAAATTTCCTTCTCGTGATCTGCTGCCCGCTATGCTGACCGACCTGACCTGTCAACATGTTACATTATTATTTAATAATAATATATTTTCTTACTTATTCCCATGTATCTTGGGGTAAAATTAACAATTTTGGTCCCTTATTTATTGAGATTACATATTCTACTCACAAACTTATTTTTCTCTCATATCTATTTAGTATCTATTAAAGTGTAACAATATGATCACTCCAACTATTTTTGGTCTATTCTTTTCATGATGACGTGGCATTTTAGTTAACCTATCAATTAGCAGACATAATATAAGATACATAACCCAGCTTAATTTTTCAGATGACGAGACAACAAATCTTGTAGGGAGAAAAAACTTTGAAAAAACAGAAAATAACCGAAGGTGAAGTAACTCTACATAAAAGCAAAGGCAAAGCAAAGGGAAGAGCATATAGGACTGTCAAATTTATTTCAAAACTCGGTTCGAAATTTATAACCTTAGTCGGATAGCTAAACGGTAGAAAAATCGATAGGTAAAATTCAAACTAGAAAGTAACATTGAAGTCAGTGAGAAAAGATAAGGGAGGAAGTTTCTGATGCTGTGGAAAAGCTGAAAAGTTTCTCTAGCAGAAATTTTAAGTATTGAAATGACAATTAATCTCATGTTTTTTTTGACCGACTAGGCCAGGGAGAAATTATAACATTTAGTTTGTGACCAAAATGTACAATAGCTAAAAACCAAATATGTTAATTATCCCATATATATACCTATAAATCATTGCATCAGCGATTTTAAGATCATATTCGACCTCAAAAATTTTAAACTAGTTTGGTTTGTTTAAAAATATTTAAAAAATATAAGATAAAAAATAGAAAATAATCACATCCCCACTACTCCACCGCTGTTTGGTCACCGGAAAATCCTTCCACCACAACTAACGGGCTCTATCAGCAACCATGAAACGTGTTTCCACCTCTAACAAGGTGTGACACCCCGATTTTTGGGTTGATTGTCGATTCTAGGTTTTTATGTGAATTTTGGAATTCAGGAAATTGGCTGATGGATGGACCCTCATGCGCGTGCCAGTAAGTCAGTCACGGGCGTGATTGTCAGATCAATCATGGTCGAAGTCAGCAGTCAACCACGGGCGTGACCACAAGGAGATCACGATCGTAACCATCAATAAGTCACGAGCTTGGTTGTTAGGCAGTCACGGGCGTTGTGGTAAGTCCGCTACGGATGTGGTGGACTTATTATAGAACCAGAGTCACGACCTGCAACTCGGAATTCAAAGAAACAGAAACCTAAAAATTCCTCTGACAAACGGCAATCTCTTTCAGGAGGTGGTGAAGGTAGAGCAGATCGATCCCCGATCATTGGCAGAGGATTAGAGGGCGTGGAGGAAACTTCAGAAGGTAATTAATCTTCTTTCTCTATCTCAATCCTTTTGATTGGAAACCCCTATAGGAAAATCCTGATAGTTTAGGGATTTGGAGTTTCAGGATTGCAATCCTATAATTGATCTTTGTATGTCATATAAAACAGGAGACTTGAACTCTGGGAAGGTAGCTATCAATTAGATTCTACCAGGAGAGCATATCAGAGGTGGGGGTTAGGATTACTTTTCTGCTTATAAGTGTAGAACTGCAATAGGTTTTCAGGAATCCAATAATTGGATTCTGAGTGTGTTTTAGAGCAAGAGCTCTCAAAATTGTACAGTAGCGTGTGATCTACTATACAGGTGTTGTAATTCGGAGCAAGGGCTCTCAGAACTATACAATAGTGTGTGATATGCTGTACAACCAGTTATTAAATTTGAGGCATAAGCTCATGGCATTTGAACATTGGCGTGTGAATCACTATTCATATCAGGACAAGATTAGGCTTAGGTAGATTAGATCCCGATTATGATGTGTTTGTCACTCACTCATGGATTGTGCAATCCCCCAAGTTATAATCAAGCTCAGGCAGGACATGTTTAGTATGCCTACATATGCTGCTCACGTAGTATTCAGGGTAGTTTCATGGTCTGATCCACCATAAGGTTGTCTGCTCACAGTTAGGAGTGGTTGATGTTAAGTTGATGCCTACAGAGCCACATGGTCACAGTACTAGATGTTAGTTTAGTACTATGTGAGTCTAGTTTAGCCACTCAGTGGTTATCACTGACCCTATCTCTTTCTTCTTGTATGAACGACTATGGAACCTCAGGAGCAAATGCCGCCTAAGAGAGCTACACGAGCAGTAGCGACATCTCAACCGAGTAGCTCTGTGAGTCATAGAGAGACGTGTTATGGCGGACCTCGATTATCCTTTTTCATGTTTTGAGATTTCAGTTGTTTGTAGTACTTATCTTTGGATGTTGACTTTTTCCCTTTGTTTCAGGAGTTTGTACCTTGATGTTGGTACTTGTTTTTCAAGCCTTTGATGCTCTATTTTCATACCATGTCATTTATTATGTTATGAGGAGTTCTGATGACACTCGATTTTTTATTTTCATCGTTCTCGTTTAAGCGACATTTCATGTATATTCGTATAGTTTTTGGTAGAAGTTTAGGATGTTTCGTGTTTCTAACATTTATCACTACAAAAAACTGTCTGGCTAACGGCGGTTTAGAATAAAAATCCGCCTTTAGGGTAAATAACTGTAGATACGCTAACAAGGATGTATATCCATTTTTAACCTAATAACTGATTTTATCCTCGTTAAAGCTAACCGCGGATAAATCCGTTGTTAAGACTTTTCGTCTAGTAATAAAAAACGCAGAAACCCAGCTGGATTCCTACATTCATCGTTCATCGTTCATCGTTCATCATTCATCGTTCTTCGTTTTCTAGTCATTTTTTTTATTTTTTCGATTCTTCATCTTCTTCTTCTTTTTTTCTTTTATTATTCTTCTTCTTCTTTAAGTTTTTTCTTCTTCTTCTTCTTTTTTTTCGATTTTGATTTTATTTTCCTTTTTTGGTTTTTTTTCTTCTTCTTCTTCTTCTTCTTCTGCTTCGATACTTTTTCACTGATTTGATTGTTCGTTTTCTCTTTTTTTTTCTTTAATTTTTCTTATGTTTCATCTTGAATGAAAGAAAAAAATAGAGAAAGAGGAATTTTCTTCTTCTTCACCTTCATTGAAAGTGAAAATGAAGAAAAAAGAATGGAGAAACAAATTAAAAAATAGAGGATGGAAGAGAAGAAGAGAATAAAAATAGTGGAGGGGAAGTTTGAAAAAAAGGAGGGAAAAGAAGTATGAAGTTTTGGAGAAGCAGGGAAAGAAAGAGAGAAAAATTTTGAATTTTTCAATTCTCCCGGATAGCCTAACAACGGCTTTTTAAGATCAGATGTTAAACTAAAAATGGTTTTGCATCCGCTGTTAGATATAATTTGTAACAACGGATTTTTCAGATGTGCTGTTAAACTAACGACGATTTTGAATCCGCCGTTAAACATGTGTCGTTATACATGCAGTTTCTTGTAGTGTATTGGACCCGTTCGACGTCGATTTGATGCTGCTTTGTAGTGTTTTTATTAATTTTAGGCATACAACGACATCAGGACATTGTTCGGAACTGTATGATATGCAAGGAGGAGCTAGATGCATCGATCAATGGAAAAATCAAAGAAGTTCAGGCGTCATACCGAAAGTGCGCCTAAGCCATACCAGAAGTGTGCGGCACACTTTTGGTATGTTATAGCGCACTTTTGTCGTTTTTCGAAGTTCAGGTCTCTAACATTTAGACCGAATGTGCGCCTAAGAAATACCAAAAGTGCGCGCCGCACTTTTGGTATCCGTCAGCCCTCAGGAAGCGCCTCTATAAAGCCCAATTGGTTCTTATTCTTTGTGAGACTTTCCCTGACCAAATTCAGAGCAATAGTGAGAGATTTAAGAGCGACGAGAAGGCAACTTCAAGGAGCTAGGAATCAGCAAAAGGATTAAGACGGCGAAATTAGGTTCTTCGTAGGTTCTTGTGTAAACCTAGATTCAATGATCTCTTCTTCTGATTTTGATTTTTCTTCTGAAATCATGAGCATCTAAACTTTCTTGCTTAGATTAGACGAACCCTAGATTAATTCATATGAATGAATGATTTGATACGTTTGACGATTTATGCGAGTTGGATGGATTTAATTGCATATTTGTTTTCGTTTTCGATTTGTTCTTGCCTGATCAACTTGAATGAATCTCTATTAGATTTGTCTTAGACTCGTGACAACTTACATTTCTTGAACGCCGAAATCAAATAACATGGTTAGACGTTAACCCTCATCCTGGAGCGAATGACCTAGTCTGTCGTGCGAGAAATTCTAAATCGGTAAATCGCCTAGCGGGTTTTAGATCTTTGTGTCGAAGGAGCAGACTAGAATACTAGATAGGTAGCAAATTAGCGGTCTCGAAAGGGCGTGATTTGATTAGAGAATTGCGACAGTATATTGCATCTATCTTATTTCGTGTAAATCGTGGAAATTTTCGGTCATTTGTCACTAAGAGTTGCCTAGGGGGATTTTCGACAGCTAAACAGTTTCAAGTTTTATAGTCTAAACTCTTATCGTGCAGTTTTGCAACCATTTACTTTAAAGCAAATTTTATTTTCACTTTGATTCATTGATTGATCCTCATGGTACCTAAATTACATTCACTACCAATCTTCCTCTAAGCTCGATAGCCATTCCCTGCTATTCGCCAATCCAAATTGTGGCAGTCTAAAATTAGGTCATCGATGCTGCGTCAGCGAGGATAAAGACGAGCTACAGCTTCAGTTTGGCGACGGTGCGTCGGCAAGGCTCGACGAGCAGCAACACCCATCTCTCGATCTCGAACTCTACCTCATCTCCCAATCGTCAGCGACGGGGCATCGGCGAGCAAGGCAACAACACCCCTCTCTCCCTCACTCCATAGTCCACTCTCAAATCTCAATCTCCTCTCCCAATTGATGATATGCTCTTTGGCGACAGTGAGCCGATGAGCGCAACACCATCTCCACAGTTATACGGTTAAATCGGCCATAGTCGGTTATTTGGGTTAACCAAGTAATCAGTCGATTAAGATTCAGTGAATTCATCGTAGGGTTGGTGGTCGGTTATTTGACCGTTGGGACTGGTCGGTCGGTTAAAATAACCAATTTAGCTGATCAATTCAGCTTACTTGACCGTTAACCGACGTTTAATAACCGAATTAACCAACTCTCAGGCCTAATGGTCTCAAGAGAAAAAAATCACAAGAGAAGAAAAGAATAAGAGGAAAATAAGACATGATTCGTCGAGGAAATCTAATCTTGTTGTTACTTGTCGATCCTTGGTCAATCAATGATCAATCACTTGCTTTAAATCATTCTCTCTTGCTCTTTATCTCTTGAAATGCTCTCTTCTCTATTTTCGTCCAAATCATCTCTCTAAAAAACCATTGCTCGCCTCTCTATTTTCGTCCAAATCGTCTCTGTCGGAAAATCATAATACAAGAAGATTTATTTCTCCTACATGGGTTTGGAAAATTGGCTCAAGTTAAAACCGTGGCCTTTCCTCAAGCTCCAAGTCCATCTAACTTGATTGGGCACTCCTAGTCAGAGCCATAGCAGCTCCAAAGCTTTAAACCCTCCGTCCAATCATTTTCTAAGCCTCAGTGTCATCTCCCTTCGTCGTTTACTTCCTAAAATACATAAAAAAATATGCAAACGACAGAAAATGGCCCCAAAAAGGCCAAGAGTGGGAAAACGAGCAAATCAAAGCTATAACTCAACAAATCAAGACTAGAACATCAAGGAATGCCATTTAAAGTGGGCAAAATGCACCAATAATCAAGTACATCAAATCACCCCACAATTAAACATTTGCTTGTCCTCAAGTTGGGGCCAAGAGCGGGAAAACGAGCAAATCAAAGCTATAAACGACCAAACTCAAGATTACTTGATAGACCCTGAATCCTATTACTCCCCATCCCGCAGTTTTGGTAGTTTCTACTTATATCAAACCATAACTAGAGAGTTGCCACACATCATCACGCATGTTATATCACCCATCCTGACTTGTCTGAACGACACATCTTAAAGATGAAGCTGAGATAATCTTACTTAAAGTGTTTAGGGATATTTAATGTATTCACTCATTCATCTTTTTGAGGTGCGCTTCTAATACTTGAATGTCAAGAGTTCTTTTATTAACGATTCTAATGTGTACATAATAGAATAAGAGGGGAAATGAAATATATGATGGTGTGTACACAGTGACGGACAACTCGGCCTACTCTAATATGAAGTTAGAGCTACTTACAACACTAATTGTTATGCAAGAATCTGATTACATTAGAGATCTTTAAACTAGATCCTCTATCCCTTTATGGTTAAATCTTCTTCCTTTTTTCAACCTTTTCTTTTTTTCTTTGAAAACTAAAAGTTTACACAAAATCAAACTGAGAAAACTAAATAATCCTGCATTTTTTACAACTTAGTAACTTCTAAATTCTCATAGACTGAACCGAGTTACATGTCATTAGTGTACACAATGATCAAACGAAGAGTTGAAAAAAGGGGATACAATATAATGTGGGGACATAAAAGGCTGTTTGGTTATGAATTGTGTAATCCTACAGGAAATAGGGAAATGATGGATATTTTTTTTGATGGAGCGTTTCTAAGTGTCGTTATCATTCTTATGCATAACTGGCAAGCAAGTTCGATGCGATATCATGCAAGCATCAATAAACAACCAAACAAAGAAGTCTACTCAAAATTATAATTTTAGAACGAGTCCAAAAATTGTGTAGACTACCTACTACAAAATGGTCTTTAGGCCTCACATTGGCTTGCTAGATGGTATATCGATAACATGCATATCCGGTCACATCAAGTTAGAGAGTCTATGAAGAACTAATCAAAAGACTTTGATCATAGGCTAAAACTTCTATGAAACTAGGGTCCACAACTGGTTCCACAAGATGGCTTTGCAAATCACAGAGGGCTCCAACAAGTACTATCAAGGCCGTCATTCAAAGGTACACCCAAGTCTACATATGCATATAGTTATCAAATCAAGTACCTACAACTGGAAAATAAAGCACACCCCAAATCAACCCATACTTAAACTGGACATTGTCCTCAATGGACCATAGAATCATAGTAAGGAAGGAACACGAGAAATCGGTACTAATTTGAAGACCGAAGAGAGAAGCAAATTCAGAGCTTGGATGAGGACCGAGGCTCCATTTTGTAGACCGGTGGAAGAAGTAATTGCAAAGCTTGGACGAGGACCAAGGCTCTGTAGCAGCAACACCACAATGTTGGAACTGAAACATACAGTAAAAAAACACCACAAGAGAATAAATTCACAAGATAGAATTAGAGCGTCAAGAGAACAAAGGAAACCAAAAGATAATAATATCTAACACTAACTCAAGAACTAAAATAAACATAAAAGAAAGAGAAAAAAAGACAAAAGAATTCGGGATGAAAAAACAAACAAAGTGAGAATCATAAGATCAATAAGCCGGTGGAGGAAAGCTGTTGTTACCAGGAGCTGCGACAGGAAAGGGAGAATTCAATGTTGGAAATATGCTCCTAGGGTTCAAACTTGGTGTGATGGAAGCTCCATGGACTTGACCTTGGTGTTGTGCCGGTGTTGGTACGGATGCATGGACTCATGGGAAACCTCACATTAGCTCAGAGCAAGCAGGAACTAGCTAGCATAAGCTCCTTTATGAGCTAGGTGATGTTAGGGACTCACACTGAAGCGCATCCAGCTCAACTTGGCTGGATACTAGTGTCACTAGCTGCGATGATGAGCTGAGCTACAGTGAAGGTGAGGAGCTAGGTGGTTGGGGTGGTTACTCCTTCACCTAGGATGGATTGGCTCACACCACTTCGTGAGATTCAAACTCAAATTTTATGTTCTTTTCCATTCAAACCTGTAGGGCTAACTGCCTTCTTGTCTATCCATAGATATAATGACCCCTTTTGGTGCATACATTCGTACCCCTTCAGTGATGGACCCCTTGCCTATATAAAGAAGGCAACTGTGTGGAAAAACAGATGCAGAAACATCTATCCTAGCCTAAGAACCTTGGCATCGTGAAGTAGGCTTGAAATACTAGGCAGTGTTCTTCCTTTCCCCATGTTTTGAATTCTCTTTGAGTGTGATTAGTAGATTTGCTCGAGGAAAAGCAATGTTCAAGTGTGGGGGGATTTGATAGCATGATTATTGGTAGCCTTTTTTACCCCACCTTGAATTTTTTTGCTCCGGTTTCGGTGATATTTGATTATTACAAGCCTCCGGATTGATCATGATTGCATTTCATGCCCGTTTCCTCTCGAATGGACCATCTCGATCCGTGTCACTTTTTTCTTGGAGTGTTTTTCTTGAGTGCAGGTATCCATTGGATAGAGGGTTCGACTACGAAGCCAATGATACGTTTCTGAGTGAAATTGGAGTCCGAATGAAGAAGTTATGGCTGAAAGAAGTCGGGACATTCTGCTGTTAAGGGTCACGGCCGTGACACAACCTGTCACGGCCGCGATGCGCATTCTGGACAAAATTCTATTTTATCCCCAATTCAAGATTTTTAGGGGAGGAGAGCCATGGAGATTAACTAAAACACCAATTGACAAAGTGGGAATTGCTTGAGAGCCTAGGACCACCATGGGAATGAAGATTTGAAGCCAAATAGCCAAGGATTCGAACCCTAAGGGAGGATCTACTTCTGACTTTGATGGATTGGCGGTTTGAAGCATTATCTACACCTCTCATGGAGAGCTAGGTTTTCTTCTTGTTTGGGTTTTGCGGATTCCTTTGAATTGATGAGATTGTTCTTGTATGTAGTGATAGGATTGTGGATGCATGATGATTGATGATGTGTTTTGCTATCTTGTTGCCTCGATTGTCCATTTCCATTCGATTCACCATTTTCTCAGTTTCCTTGATTTGGGTTTCTTGTGAGATTGATTGTTGAGTAGTTTGTTGAGCAGATATTTGTGGGCGTTGCGGGTGGTTTTAGGTCGTTGAGTTGATAGACCCGATCCTAAGACCCGAAACATATTGTCACTCATGTTCCTTTCTATTCTGCTATTGTGCAGTTTCTCATAGTTCTTAGGATGATTCAAAACACAAACAAGGCTTTTCCCCATAGTCGGTCTAACCTTAGTTTTATCTGTTTCCATCGAGTGATCTATTTGCATCATAGATTTGCTATTTCTTTAAGTTTGTTGTTCTGTTTCATTCTAGTTTAGTACAAACTTCTCAAATTTTGATTGACTAACCATCAAACCAAGGCTGAGTAGTGGAGGCCAAGTAGACCCATGAGAAATCGACTCCGATGTTATACCTTGCGATATTTGTTTGGTTCTTTTTTAAAGGGCCAAACATCGTATTCGGATTAGGGACCTTCAAGATATGGGCAATGTGAGTAGCATTCCATCCGACCGACGGCGAGGAGGAGGCAAAGAAAGATTTCACCTCCGTGGTGAAAGCGGGACCAATATCAGCCTAAAAGGACTTGTAGAAATTGCCGGAAAACCATCAAGACCCCGTGATTTATCTGGAGCTAATGAGAAAACCGCTCCCCTGACCTATTCGTCGGTGACCCGGCAGCATAAGCTTTCATTCATCTCAGCTATCACTCATTGAGGGAAGTCATCCATCATTGGGTCCAGAGCAATACCTTGATTTTTCTTGAAGAGATCCTTAAAGTACTTGAATGCCAACTTCTGTAACCTTTCTTCATTTTCAACCCAATTCCCTTCATCATTCTTCAACCGAGTGATCATGTTTCTTTGACATCTGAACATGGCTGAGGAGTGGAAAAAATCCGTGTTGCGGGCCTCAACTTTTAACTAGTGAATGCCGGCTCTTTGCTTCCAAAACTCATTATCGTCATTCCAGAGTTTCTCCAGGTCCTCAAGTAGCCTATTCTCTTCTTTGATGACTTCTCAGTCACGGTGCATCGAGTTGAGGAATCGAAGTTTGTCCGTCAATTCAGTTTCCCTTCCGAAATTATTGTTGTTCCGGTTAAGAGCCTAATTAGAAAGTCTTTCCTTGCAAGTGTTCAGCCGACTCATGCAAGGTCCCCCGCTTTCCCAGCCGTTTTTTATAATTTCATTGCACTCACTACTCTTAACCCAACGACGGTCAAAGCGGAAAGGGGCAGCCCTTCTCCTAACCCCATGGAGCAAAAGTCTAATAGGAGAATGGTCCGAACCAATTCTCGCTTCATGAATAACCAACGCTCGACTAAAGAAATTAGTCTAACTTGAGGTCCAAGAGCTCGATCAAGACGAGCTTTGACAAGGTCCGACTCTTGACGACAGTTCGTCCAAGTTAGAGGATTACCCTTACATCCCAAATCTACGAGGTCATTATTGAAGATGAAATCTCTAAACGGTTGAGTCGAGGCATGACGTATAGGGTTGATCCCATGCTTTTCGTAGTCATAGCAAACTACATTACAGTCCTCCATCACTAACCAGGGGTCATTCACGTCGGTTCTGAATCTATAAATCCTATCCCAAAGAACCCTCCTCTCATTCGTAATTGAGGAGGCATGAACAAAAGTACAATAAAAACCCGACCCGATACTAATGAAAACATCAATGTGAAATCTATTACTACTACTCATCTGAATAAGAAGATCCGCTGGTCACCACAGGGTAAGGCCTCCGGCTCGCTCGACTGGCTGTTCGTAAAAACTATTCTGAAAATTGCCGTAGATCCTCTTTTCCTCCATATAATCCGTCTTTATCTTTGTCTCCACAAGGAAGATAATCAAGAGATGAAACTTCTGGACTAGTTTCTTTAACTGGTTCACTGTGAGATGCCACTCGGTGCCTCGACAGTGTTTAAGATTAATCTACGATTCTTTAGATTAGTCTCTACAACTCTTACAAAAATATCTCAACTCCTAACTACCAAATTAATTAAGATGTGATATGTTAAAATAATTAAAATTTTACAAACCACAAATTCTACCTACTATTTCACGCAAGGTCGAAGCATATCGAGTTACGACATCATTTCATACGAGATCTAGTCAACAACGGAGAAATCACAATGGAATTCATCAACACGGATGATCAGCCGGCATATATTATGACGAAGGTAGTTACGAAGGACAAACTCGAGAAGTTCAAACACTTACTCCGAATTACAGATTAAGAGGGGGTGTTGAAGATTAATCTACAATTCTCTAGATTAGTCTCTACAACTCTTACAAAAATATCTCAACTCCTAACTACCAAATTAATTAAGATGTGATATGTTAAAATAATTAAAATTTTACAAACCACAAATTCTACCTACTACTTGAATCATGGCTATTATAAATAGCCTCACTTGTAACAAAGTGGAGTATGAGTTGAAGAAATAAGAAAGAAGAAGTATAGAGGCATTTGTGAATGGTGAGAGTAAAGGTCCAAGTGACCAAATTGTAATATCTACAAATTTGAATGATCAATTGAGTGAATTATCAAAAGACTATCTTTCCGATCCCAAATTCCGTTACATTTCCGTTAGCGCCCCAATAGACAGTTCCATGCAATGATGTTCATGGTTCTATTGGTGACCTTGGGGTGGTCCCCGAACCGCCATAGTAGTTTTCTATCTCGTTATTATCTTCTGCTTCTTCTTGGATTTTCCTTCTTCCTTTAGAGTTGTTCCCTTTTTTGTTTACCACCTTCTTCTCTGACTTTCTAGCTTTGGGGAGATCCTGGCCGATTTCAAACGAATTTCCCACGTGAGAATCGATGTGTGTTTGAGTATCCCCAGCTTTCCGCTTCTTCATGATCTGTGCAGAGCATGGGTTTGGGAAGAACAGATTATGAAGCTGCTCAGTTTCTTTTGCCTGAAGAAGGAGCTGATTTTTTAGTTGAGTCGTCGCGCTAGTGAAATCCGCCTGCCTCTTGTCTTGTTGATTCATCTCCGTTTGTTAAACGCAGCGAAGAACAAACAGAGTTAGAAGGAAGACCGTTGGTCAACGTCAAGAGAAGAAGGAGAAGGGCTTAAATGAAACGACGAGTTTTACCTTCCGTTTATTTCCGTTTGCTTTTAACCATTGTTGTATCAAACGTGGACACGTGTTTTACCCGCGTTTATATTTTTGTTTTTACTGTTCAAGTTACCGTTGGGTTAGTATAAAAACCCAACCAACAGAATGAATCAACTCAAACTTTCAGACTCTCAATCTTATCTTCTTCTCTGCATTTCTCTGCATTTCTTCTTCTTCACGAATGATCGATTCTTCGATCAAACTAATAATTCATAGGCGACCCCATCCATGGGATGAGGGAAAATAATTGGTGACCATTCTTGAGCTTTTGAGCCCTCCTGCGGGTAAGAGTAGTAGGAGTCCAGCTTATCCTTGATTTGGGCTTCAAAGCGCGGTGGGTATTTGGGAGAAGAAATTTCCTTTCCTTTTCCCCTAGAGTTTGCAGCTGTCGCTCTCTCATCTTGTCATCCTCTTCTTCGAACTCTGTGGCTAAGATTCTAGGGTAAAACAATTTACTGGTCAGCCGGGAAGGTGGTCATGAGCTAGGTTACCGTTAGAGAGGTAGCTGTGTAGTTCTCGAGGTTGAGAGAGAGACTGTCAGAGGAGAGGCTCAGCTGTTCAGTTGCTTGGCTCGGATTCCTATTGGGAGATGTGCTTGGCCTTTCTCCGGCGAAGGTCGTCGAACGGTGGTTGTCCTGGTTGCTGGAAATCATTGCCGTGGTGCAGATCCTGGGTTCAGTCCTAGATTTGATGGTCATGGTGTAGAATCCAAAGGCTACTCCATCCCCGCCTTGAGCGACGTCGGCCGCTTGTTTGTCGGATTCATCTTCTTCGTGACCCACTCTGCCGCAATAAATACAATAGGCCTGGATCTTCTCATACTTGGCTCTATTATCACCATCACATCCTCTACTTGGAGAGCAAAGCAAGACAGCAGGGGTCTTGTTAGATTTACCTCCGCTCTGACCCTAACAAACTGGGTCCAGGTGCCTCATTGTATTCCTGCTTTGTCGACCTTTGAGTAAGCCTCGAAATGAGTTTCCGCCATTTGCTTGATCTGCTCCTCAGCCCGGCAGTTCATTGGTAAGTTGAACATCTGAATCCATAGATATGCTGAATCAAGGGAGACTCTCTCAGGTGTTGGCTGCCTATCCCACCTCTTCAACACGAGCAAGGAGTCATCTATGACCCACAGTCGTTTGTCCCATATCTTCAGCAACTGCCTCTCATTTTCGAAAGCAAAGACGAAGTCATTCCCCTGAATCGTGTATTGATGCTGCCAGTCTGACTCCAAGGAGCTTTGGTTGCCCCTTTCATTATCCCCACATGGATTTCTCTGGTTTTCATCATTCGTCCCACTAGAGAGAAATGAAGAGGCACCCCTCCCTCCTTTTTCATTGGTTTTATGCGCATAGTGGGGATCTCAGCTTCGATGTAGAGGTTTTGGGCTTGCAGCAGGGGAGGTTGGTTCACGTAAGGAAAGTAGTATGTTTTCCTTTTGTTTTTCAAACTTCTAATGCTGGAGTAGATTGCACAATGAAGGTAGTCACCCTTCAAACACAAAAGGCTGCATCCTGATTGTAAGTGGTGTTGGGCCGGGTGGATGCAGTCGATCACAGTCTGATCCAACCGTGAGCACGCTGGGAGGCGGTCAGACCGGTTGGACGTGGGTCACGAACAATTTGGAGGCACAACTACCCCGCAAACCGTAAACACATATTCACCCAGAAATTGATTTTTTGGCTGATTGCATCACTACATTTGAACGAAGTTATGAGTATATATGTCAAATATCCTTTTTATAGAGAATCATGTATTTTCGCAAGCCATTACGAACCAAGTAAAGGTGATTTAGTTCTAATATCTTTGTCTAGAGATAAAGAAACCATTCCAAGACACCCAGCATTTGAACGATGTCCCAAATGTTTTCAGCAGATGCAAGCATTGTCTATATACGCACTTCAAAGGAATGTGCCCATCTTTTTCCAAAGTGTAGCTAGCTTTTCATCACTTACCCTGAAAAGTGATCTCCCATGAAGTTTACTTGCTTTGTAACACAAAATGTCAAATGTATTATAATTTTATATATACATCATCTTAAGGATAGAGCAAATGTGATTTCGTAAGGTAGACATAAGTCGGAGCATCGCAGGCTGTTAATTAACAATTACATAATAGATAGTAATAGAAGGAATAACATTAAATTAAATGATACAGAATATAGTAGGATCACAGCAACACTCATCTATCAAGCAGCAACAACAAAGCGCTGCAAGGCTGCATGCAAAATAATACAAAACAAAACCCACCAAAATCAACATATTTATTCACACCTCTCACATAGTAACGCTTCGGTGCGTTTTATAATATAATTTTAACATATTTCTGGTTTAAAGGTAAAACTTTAGAGGTTTAGGTTGAATGGTGGAATCAGGATGAGAATATGTACTGATCTGGATTTAAATCGAAATTTTATATGTTTATCGAGTAATTAATTGATAAATTAATCATAATATTAATTTTTTAAATAAAAATAAATTCATTGTACTGTTTTTAGTTGAAAATATAATATATATACCACCGGTGAGTTTTTTGTCCTATATTTGAATATTTTGAATTAAATTTATGATTCTTATTTATTCTAAACAAATAAGTAGAAGAGCAAAACTTCAAATACTATTAGTCGAGTTATGAAATCATCAAATTTTACATATAATTTAGTACTCGAGACCATAAATAAGATAGTCGGAACTTTCATTGGGTCTCTCTAGTTTCGACACGACCAAACACTGTGTCGAGCTCAAAATTGTCTTGAACCGAACTCGTAAAAGTTGTAAATATACACCCAAAATTATTGGTCAGGACCGAAACTGGAGTGAGTCGGGACTCCCCCGAATCACCCTGGTGTTTAGAATGGGGAATCACCCTGGTGTTTAGAATTTAGGATATGATATTAGGAATTACGGTAAAAAGTCTATTTCCTAGGCTTAAAATTTATTAGTACGATTTTGACGTTAAGTTTATAATATAATGTCTGATGATCAAAATTAATTATTCAGGAGGTTAGTGTTATTGTTTACTATAATGGGTTTATGATTCATAATTAAAATTTTAGACTTAATAAATTTTGGTATTTGATAGAAAAGTACCTGCATGTATCAAAACGCTTGCCCCAGTACTCTAAATTCCTTTATTTTTATAAAACAAAAGAGTTCTCATTAATCCGGGCTCAACGAGCGGCATAGATCCGTACACTTCCATACCGAGATTCGAGAAAGATCTCTAAAAGGCATCCTGGGGCGGCATACGCGGCAGCATCCGGTCAGCTCCTTAACTTTGAGAAATCCGATATACTGTTTAGCAAATGCTGGAGGGTGGGGATTAAACACGTTCCGGTAACGTGTGTGGGTACTCTATTTCTTTTAGTAATAAACCGACTAATTAATTATTAATTTACGAGAGAGAGAAAATATAAGAAAAGAGTAAATAATATATTAATGAAGCGACGCACCATCCTTGAAGAAAGCCAACTTCTTTTCTCGGCGGTGGTGGCCGTGGGGCAGCGTAGTACTGAGGAGGTGCCATCACCGGCGGTGCTCCTGCTCCGGGAGGTGGGTAAGGATAGCCATACCCATACTTGGGATCGTGATTCATTTGGTCGCAACAAAAATTTAAATGGATTTTAGTAATTTGGAGAGTTTGAAGGAGTAAGTTTGAGAAGAAACCCTGATTCAGCAGAAGAAATTAGAGGCAGAGGAGGCGAGTTATGGCCGGGGGTACGTAGTAGCTGTGTGATCCAAGTTCATTGATATAGGGAGCAATATTTGATAAAGATGGTAAGGAATAAAGGCATCCATTGGAAGGGAACTAGCAGCTAGTTGGCATGCTTAGCTTTCTTTATCGAACATTCTAATTCTTTATTAAGCAGAGTAGCTGCATATACACGTCTTTGTATATGGACCGTTAGATTGATGAAAAGGAGGAGAAGAATATAATGTCTCTTCCTTTCTGTATATTGATTATTATTATGATTATCTATTGTTACATCAGCTAGCAGCGAGTATAAACTTTAGAGTGGGAACCAAATTGTGCTAAATTAAAAAAAGTGTTTGTTGAAGGAACAAGGAAGCCGGATAAAGGCCTCCTCGCAGCACTTGTTCATATTCTATTTGTGATGTCCAATCTAGTGGTTGTAATAGTTGAGTGGTTTTAGTATTTGATTTTGTTTTTAAAAGTTTTAAATTTGAAATTTGGAATGCACAATCTTTTTGACATTATGTGATGGTACAGGTCTTACCTTAACTGACAATCAACAATCTCAAAGTTTACCTAACAACAATATTACTAAATATGGTGTCCGTCGAAGGGATTTTGATGCCCCCACAAACACAAACCTTAATACGAGGAAAAGAGAGCATGCCAATTCTCATTAACCAAAATTCTATCCAACTTCTTGACAATTTGACGCAGTCGGAAGACAAGAAAAATTCGCAAGCGTCGAGTCCTTAAATATATTCAAGTTTGCCAGCAACAAACTTGAAAGATAAAGTTCTGAAATCCACCAGAAAGGAAAAATTCTTGAGTTTATTATTCAATGAAAGATAAGATACATGACTACAACCAATGATGTCTTTAAATATGCTAAAACCTACTAGGATAAGGAAAAGTAAAGAAAGTCTAAACTTATTAGGATAAGGGAAAACACATAATGTCTTAAATACTAATTGTTTAACTAAGACCTATAGGGATAAGGAGAAGGACTAAAACCTACTTAAATTAGGAAAACAAACTCAAAGCCAACTCTTCTTCGATCCGAGCCGTAAACTCACTGCATCACAATTGGTTCAGCTACTCTATCTATTGATCCAAGTAAAACCAGGCTTTTGCACACCATATATAATGCATCAATGCTATGTTTGGTAATAGGAATCATGATTCATAGGAATGTGAAACTAAAATATTATAAAATAATTGAGTTGAGGTTGGAAGGGACTGTGAAAAGAATGTAAAATCAAAGGATATAAGGGATTCATAGGAAAGTTTATTTTCCCATGAAATAGATTGGGAAATATGATCTCATTCGAAATCCTTATTTCTTTTCATTCAAGTTTCCATCCATAATATTTTTCTACTACAACTCAACTTTTTATACTATTGCCAAACATAACACAAATGAATAGTTAAGGGTAGGTACATCATACTTCCAAATAGTGCTGCAAATAGACCAAACTGAGACGATTTTCCATTGTTTTCTTAATCTTAACTCGTTACTTTTTAGTCGAGCTCGAGTCTATCCGAGTGTGACTCGTAAGTAGTTTTGAAAGGCAAATTCGAGCTCAACTCGAAATCACTGATTGAAATCCCTCATGATTTCAATTTGAGTTAAATTTGATGTTTATAAACTAAAAAACATCTACGAGTCAAGCTAAAGAACAAACAATCCTATAAGGCTAAAACTCACAAGTTTTTATTAAGCTAAACAATGTACCACTGGTATTTGCATTTGGCAATCAGAAATTACATTTTTTCCGAAACTACAAATGACATAATTTACTTTATATCTTGCATTATTGAGTCTACTAACAAACCATATAATCAGAGGGTTACTAAACAACGCCCTACAATTTGAATTAAATGACGCCCTGGACTATATAAATACCGAATCATCCTTATCGTAAAAACACGAAAAACTTACTAATTTCATTCAATTGGACTATTTTCCAGTATGTTTTAGTTGATCGAATTGTACGACAAACCTCAACCGATCCAATATAGGTAAAAATTAGAAACTTTTTGACGAACACATTGACAGATCGACCGGATGGACAGACCGGACGGTGGGGATTTTCGTATGGCAAGACTAACCAGTCGGATGGGATTTTCGTATGGCCCAGCTTGCTGGACGGTGTGTCCAAGCCGACTTCCGAGCGATGAGTTATGTAAAAATACTAAAGTGCAACGTTTTCTGACCAAGCCGACGAGTTAGGGCAGACGGAAATCCCGTCCTTCTAGCATAATATGCGGAATTTGGCCTCGACATGAACATGAAAGTTGTAGCCAATCGAACTAGGTTTCTAACGCCGACAATTTTGCATCAATCGGACTTATGGGAAATGAGTTATACAAAAAAATACTAAACTGTGAATTTTTCCGACCAAATCAACCGTTGTGAGTTGTTTCAACCTCTCTGGCTCTATCATGGTAGTTGGTACAAATATGAGATTAAATAACTAGTTTATGAAATATAATACCGTACTTCAAGTGTTCGTTAACAACAAATATGAGATCACTAAGTAGAATAATGTCATCTACGAACGCGATTGGACTATATCATACTTTACACGTTCACCTCAATGCAGAGTACCCTCCCAAGCCTCTCTGGCCCTATCATCGGTCCTACACCTCCACATCACGTTCGTCATCAGAATTGTTATCACTCCGTTTGTGAACCTAAACACTAAACCCTAAACTCATCGGTGATAACATCAAATACATTGTTGAGCAGCCCATGTAGCCCGACGGGATATAGGGAAAAAAAGATTGCACTAAAATTGAAGAGGTGTGAGAAATGGTGCATGTGGTATGGTCTCAACTCATCTTTACGCTCTTCCGTAGGGTCGAGCCTATATGTACACGAGATTCCATGTGTATCATCAATCACACAATCGCATCTTGTAATCTTGGAGAGCTCCTCATTCAACAACTCAATCACCCATAAGCTGTCTCGGTTATTCAGATACTTGAGCGGTTGTCGGTGCGTAAAACCATGAACCTAGTTGCGTACATAACTAGTTAGCTTAAGTTGTTTTGCTTCTTTTCTTCGCATATTAGGTATAGATTAGTTATAAAAACTCTCTCATCTTGGAGGTACTAGACTGTGAGACACTAGATTGAGTAGAAACATATCGAAAAGGACACCGTGGAATACGACCCTGAGTCATCTCGGAATTCTTGGTGTTCTTGATTAATTTTGTTGAATTCTGATGTGCTTGCTTTTTAACACATTATAACCACACCCCACATTTTGAGTGTGTATGGCTCAATTTTATCGAATTCATGAAGTTTTGTGCATATTTGGTTTCCTCTTAGCCCTTTGGGCCGTGTTATATTGTTTTCCATATTTTTGGTGCATTTTAGGTGTCATATGACATCTTGTGATGAACTAAACCATAACGGGGAGGCTGGAACATCTCATAACGGTAGACTTGGTCGGAAAACGTTACAGTTTAGTAGTTTTGACCTAACTCAGCGCCTTGAAGTTCGATTGATGCAAAACTGGCGGCGTTGAAAAGCTAGTTCGATAGGGTATAACTTTTATGTTCATGTCGAGGCCAAATTCCGGCGATATTATGCCAGATGGATGGAACTTTCGTCTGGCCCAACTCGTCGGCTTGGTGGAAAAACGTCGCATTTTAGTATTTTTGACATAACTCATCGCTTGGATGTCCGATTGATGCAAGACCGGTAGCGTTGAAAAGCTAGTTCGATTGGATACAACTTTCATTTTCATATCGAGGCGAAATTACGACGAGACTAACCAGACTTACGGGATTCCGTCTGGCCCAACTCATCGAACGAACACACCGTCAATTTGGTATGTTCGGCAGGACGGACGGTGTGTCGTCCTGCGATTTGGACCAAACGGAAATCCAGTCCGTCTAGTTGGTCTCGCCGGACGGAAATCTCCTCCGTTTGGATTGCCCATCCGGTCGATCGATCGATTCGTCGAAAATGTTCGAATTTTTACCTAGATTGTATCGGCTGAGGTTTGTCGGACAACTCGATCAAGTAAAACATACTAAAATAGTTCAATTAAATGAAATTAGTATGTTGTCCATATTTTTACGACAAGGATGATTCAGTCTTTATATAGTCTAGGGTGTCGTTTAGAGATTCACGGGCTGGTTCTCGAGTTTGAACTCAAGTTAGCTTGCAAGCCAACCATGTCAAGCATACGCCGGCTTAGATTTGGCTCATTTAAAATTGAACCAAATACCAGACAAGCGTTTTCGAGCCATACTTCAAGCTGCTCACAAACTTCAAGCAAGCCATACATCAAATTACTATGATACCCCTCAATATAAAGATAACTAATCAATTATCTTGAAGAATTTTAAACTTTATATATGAACTAACCCGCCAACACAAAACACCTTTCGTTTCCTACTTCGTTCTCAAAAGCTTTCAACGTCTCTGTTTCTATCGCGATCCGTTTGTCGTCTTCATCGATGGAAACCCATCCAAAATCGAACATCGGCCGTTTGGCAATTTCTGGCAACTATATCACTGTTCAAGTGCCAAGCACTCTCGTTTTCTATTCCCTCCCATCTCAGAGTTCTCTTGCTATTTCCATCTCCATCTTTAGGTCTGTCACCCTTCTCCCTTCTTCATCTGATTCGTAATGTAAGCCTGATTAGTTAACGAAGACACATTCTTACCAATTACGTTGGTGATTCATCCCGCTAAGGCATTTTGTCAAACAGGTTGGGCTCATTCATCAGATTTTGGATTTTCGGTGGTTTGATTTGATTGATTTGAGGGAAGACGGATATGGGAAAGCTTCGCGTGATGGTCACCGTTGATGAGATTGACTTGTCTGCGGTCAAATATTAGGAGGAAGTGATCAAAGGTTAGTCTCTTCATAAATTTTGCTGACTTACAATATGGATTGAGTTCGTGAGATCAACTCAACAAATTGATCCTCTTTTGGGATTTGGATGCAGCGTCACGATTTTCCGGGGTAAGATTGATGCTGTTTTCAAGGATACTTGAATCTGCACTCTTTGGTTCTTTGATCGTATCCCACGTGAAGAAGCAGAACAAGATAATTGAGGTTTTCTCTGTACTCCCTACTTTCTGCAATTTTGTCTAGTTCCTTGTTTCTTAGGCTTCAGTGGCAGACGTACCTGAATGAATGAACTAAGCCGATTCAAAATGGCTGGTGGTTAATTTTACAGTTGTTGCAAAACACTGATATACCTGAATCTCCCATGTTCAAACCCGAATTTCCTCCCCAAGGTATCTTTCTCAATTCCTACTTGTTTTAATAGCACGAAAGAGCTTATGAAAATGGAACTGTTGCTTAGACTAAATTAGATAGTTGATCCCATTGGGATGGAAGTTTGCTTTTACCGGTCAAATATAGTATTATTGTATTAGTTACTACGATTTTACCATGGTTCTGGTACAGGTGTCTACGATTTTACCAATTAGTAGGCATTGAATCATTAATCTCGATCTAGGACAATACCTTTTCTACATTATCATCTACTTTTCTATAATTGTTACTCATTTTTAATTATATTAGTTAATGTTGAGATAGGGCAGAATAGTTATTATTATTATTTATTTCTTTTCTAGTATGTTTTGATTAGGAATTTATTACCTATAGATATAGTAATAGAGTCCAATAAGGACATTCCTTTCTTGTATAGAAAGTTAGTATTATTATATTAAGGGTAGTATTCTTTTCCTATAAGGACTTGGATTCTAGTAGTATTTTTCTACAAAGACCTAGACTCTAACCCTAGTTGTACAACTCTATTATAAATAGAACGGGTTATCATTCAAGATCAATAAGAACAAGAGGATTATTACCTCATATTTTGACATGGTATCAGACCCTGGCTGGAACCCTAGGACCTCTTGCTCAACCGCCGACCAACTCTCTCTCTCTCTCTCTTAAACTTCTTCTTCCTGAACAGCAACCATGACCGACGGAGTAATCAAGTTCGGACAAGTTGGTGAGGTTATGACCACTGAGACTGGCGCAAACGCAGACGTAGACACCAGCCAGAGTCACACCAACAACACAATACCTCCATCTCCTCCGACCAATGAGTTTGCTTTCAGACAAGTTGGTGAGGTTGTGACCACTGAGACTGACGCAAACGCAGACGTAGACGTCAGCCAGAGTCACACCAACAACACAACGCCTCTGTATCCTCCGACCAATGAGTTTGCTTTCGGACAAGTTGGTGAGTGGCGATAATTATGTGTAGTGGTCGCAATCACTGCTGATTCATCTTGCGTACAGAGACGAGGATGGCTACATCAATGGAGATCTTCCTGCTCCTGCTCAAACTGAATCCAGATACAAAACTTGAAAGATCAACGACAACCTTGTGAACTCATGGTTAATCAATACCATGGAGAAGAACATAGGTGAATTGTATCTACTTTACAAAATAACAAAGTATTATGACAACTGCAGAAGACACGACCACATATGTGAAGAGTGTTGGGGAATTCATGGGAGACCCACTGACCAACTGACTCAATAGAGTCAGAATAAGGCAAAAGGGAAACCTAAATGTGGAAATCTAGCAGGAAAAGGAGAGGAAGGCAGCAGTTCGCAAGACTCTTTTTCAAAGGGACAGATCGAGCTCTTGGAGAAGATGTTTACGAATTTTGCATCCTTCTCTACAGACAAATCAGTTAACCTAGCTGCAAGCGAAGGTACTTTATCTTATGCTCATCAGAGATCAAAATTGGTACCTCGTTCTGTAAAATGTGTGTTCCTAGGTTATTCAGCTCATAAGAAGGACTATAAGTGTTATTCGCCCCAAAACCGTCGTATCTATCACACTATGGATGTCACATTCTTTGAGCGAGAACCTTACTACACCTCTGCATCAATTCAGGGGGATAACGGTCAGCAACAACAACAAATACTGCCGACTCAGATGGAATTGCTGCTATGGGATATTATCTTTGAGCGAGAACATTACTACACCCCTGCATCAATTCAGGGGGATAACGGTCAGCAGCAACAACAAACACTGTCGACTCAGATGGAATTGCTGCTATGGGATATTATCTTTGAGTGAGAACCTTACTACACCCATGCATCACTTCAGGGGGATAACGGTCAGCAGCAGCAAGAAACACTGCCGACTCAGATGGAATTGCCGCTATGGGATATTTTTACACCTGAAACTGAAACTGGAAGTGAGGACACAAGTAAGGTTATTGGAAAGGATACTAATACTGCAGCTCAAAATCAGAATCAGAATTGTGGTAATGAGCAGCCTCAAATCACTCAAACTTACCAACGACGAAATAGAGCCGAAATTCGAACTGAGAATACTGCTCACGTTGATAACTCTCATGAAGAGGAGTCGATGGTTGATCATCATGAAGAAACAGTGATGGGAACTAAAGAAGTGCCAACAGCTGAGGATGATGGAGACTTGTATTTACCGATAGCCTTCAGGAAGGGTGTTCGTGAATGTACTAAGCACCCCATCAACCTATTTATAAGCTATGAAAGGTTGAGTACAAACTACAAGGCCTTCATAACAAATCTAGATACTATTCAGGTACCTAGAAATGTGCAGGAAGCAATGCAACATCCTGATTGGCGCAAGGATGTTGAATGTGAAATTCGAGCTCTACGGAAAAATAAAACTTGGACCATAATGCAGCTACCTCTCGGGAAGAAGATAGTGGACTGCAAATGGATCTTTACAGTTAAATATAACGCTGATGGAAGTGTAGAAAGGTATAAAGCTAGGGGGTTTACTCAGTCTCAAAGCATAGATTATCAAGAGACATTCGCTCCATGTGCCAAACCTAACACGATACGAGTTTTACAATCTCTTGCAGTCAATCTCGATTGACCATTGTTTCATTTGGATGTGAAGAACGCATTTCTGAACGGAGACTTGACAGAAGAAGTCTATATGAATTTGCCTAAAGGGTTGGAAAACAGGAAACCGGGAATGGTGTGTAGATTGAAAAAGGCTTTGTATGGGCTAAAACAATCTCCTAGAGCTTGGTTTGAATGTTTTGCAAACTCAGTAAAGGATGGAGGCTACAAACAGTGTCAAAATGATCATACATTGTTTGTTAAGCAAAGTTCTGAAGACAAGCTTTTTATTTTAATCGTCTATGTAGATGACATAATCATCACTGAGATGATGAAACTGAAATTCAGATCCTAAAGAGCAGATTGTCAAATGAGTACGAGATCAAGGACTTGGGGCAACTGAGGTACTTTTTGGGGATGGAAGTGGCAAGATCCAAGCCAGGCTTGATTGTGTGCCAACAGAAGTATGTCATTGACCTTCTCACAGAGACAGGCCTCCTCAGCCGATTGACACCTCGATGGAACAGAACAAACGGTGGAACCATGAGATTGATAGTAAACCAACTGATAGAGAAAGATACCAAAACTTGGTTGGAAAGCTAATCTATCTGGCTCACACCAAACCAGACATAGCCTACTTTGTGGGAATTGTAAGCCAGTATATGAAGGAGCCTACAGAAGAACACATGGAGGCTGTGATTTCAATTTTGAGGTATCTAAAAGGCACACCAGGAGTAGGCCTGAGATTCCAGAAGCATACAAGGAGAGGAGTGTAAGTGTTCACCGATGCTAGCTGGGTAGGTGAACTCACTGATTGTCGATCAACCAGTGGCTACTGCACTTATGTGTGGGGAAACTTGGTCACATGGAAGAGTAAAAAGCAACATGTTGTGGCCCGAAGCAGTGTAGAGGCTGAATACAGGGCACTCGCACTCGAAGTGTGTGAAGGGATCTGGCTAGAGAGACTTCTGAAGGAACTACAAGTTGAATCAAGGGGTCCAATTCTCATGAGAACCGACAGTCAGTCAGCTATGAGTATTGTCAAGAATCCTGTGCATCACGGTCGGACTAAACATGTGGAAGTAGACAGATAGTTCATCTCAGAGAATGCAGCAAGTGCTGTTATTGAAGTCGCGTATGTTCCCTCCGCAGAGCAGACAGCAGACATACTCACAAAGGCTACCTCTCGAGAAGTGTTGCAAAGATCTTAGGAGCAAGCTTGATTTATACAATGCCTACACCAAGCTTGAGGAGGAGTGTTGAGATACGGCAGAATAGTTATTATTATTATTTGTTTCTTTTCTAGCATGTCTTGATTAGGAAGTTATTACCTATAGATATAGTAATAGAGTCCAATAAGGACATTCCTTTCTTGCATAGGAAGTTAGTATTATTCTATTAAGGGTAGTAGTCTTTTCCTATAAGAACTTGGACTTTAGTAGTCTTTTCCTACAAGGACTTGGACTCTAACCCTAGTTGTACAGATTTATTATAAATAGAGTTGGTTATCATTCAAAATCAATAAGAACAAAAGGATTATTACCTCATATTTTGACAGTTAATGTCAAAACGCTAGACTAGTAGAAACTTGGATAATGCTGGAGATTGTAAACTAAGAATGCAACGCGAATGCAGAGCCAGAACCTGGTGTGTATATTGTAGATGAACTCGGAACTCCGGAAGAAAGGGTAGCATCAACCTTAATATGTCTTCCTGATTACAATCCTGCTCAGTCCTTGGATGAGATTTCAGTCACATCTTTCAGATACTGGAAGATTCGTGACTACGCACATGCTTATCGGTCTAAGGTTGTTACGCCCTCAATGGTAAGTTAGACCTACTACACAATAGCAGCAAAGAAATCGCCCATCATTGCCTTGGTGTTCTTCCAGCTACACAAGAAGGGCTGTATGATTTCTTTTTTGTTTTTAGGTGGCTGAGAATATAATATTAGGTTTGAAGGATTTTGATGGGCAAAGTCCACCCTGCCCGTTGTTGATTTCTTCCGATGTTGAGGTTACAAGGAAGCAAGCTGCAGCGTCCACTCAGAGGTTCAGTGAAGGTGACAAGGCATTTTTCAATGACCTATATCGGATGTGAAGTTCTTGCCTGCAGTTATCACATTCTAACTTGATGTTGGGCTGTTCAGTTTTCCAGGGAAAGAAATATCTGTCTCTGATGGAATTTTTGTTGCAATTAGAGATGATATAGACTGCCTTCCTCACCCAACTAAGGGTACATTCTTGCGCTGTTCTGTTTCTTTTGGGGGCTTTTATTTATTTGTAATTGGACAAACTGTTTGACTCTTTGTCATGGATAGTTAAATCTGGCATCTTTTTTTCCAATGATGTAGGTGCAACCACATGGATGAATGAGGTTCGTCCTGTGAAAGATGATGCAGTTTCTGTTTATAGGCTGCGTAGCTGTGGCGTGATATTTTTCGGGAAGGCAAACATGCATGAGCTAGGCATAGGAACCACAGGGAATAATCCGACATACGGGTAATGGATTTCATAACTTAGACGCCGTAAACAATGACGTTATTCAGAATGATGCTGTAAGGGATATGATCTCTTACCTATTTTGAACTTGAACCTGGTGTTGGGGAATTCAGAACTGTAAGGAACCCTCATGATCCCGAAAGATACACTGGTGGGTCCTCCTCAGGCCCAGCAGCAATTGTAGCTTCAGGGTTGTGCTCTGCTGCCTTGGGGACAGATGGTGGAGGTTGGTTGGGAAATCTCATCTCTGATCTAACTGATAATTGTTTCTGTGGGTAGATACCTACCTCTATTGTCTCTTTAGTGTTAATACCACATGCAGACCAATTAAACTTTAGACGAAGAGATTGAAAGAGAAACTTATAAGGTGGTATGTTGGTTTGGCAGGAGAAGGATAATGCATCATCACATGGAAATTTTCAAAAATGTTGATATCATTGTTACTCCTACAACTGGGTATGTTTATGTTATCGAAACCCCTCCAACTAACCTACTTTTATTCTGCTTACTCGTAATTGATCAGTAATCATATTTCTCTGATCTGTTTCAGAACGACAGCACCTCTAATCCCTCGCGGTGCTCTCAAGTACGGAGAGAGTGACATGAAGACTACAGGGTTTTTTTTCACTTTCTAATCTCTCCTCTTTCTCTGTTTTCTTTTGGTTGGGGGACTACTACTGGCATTAAAATGGCGGCCTTTCTTTGCTGATTCTGGCAGGTTTTCTTATGCGCTTTATCATTTGCACCAAATCTCATTGGCCTTCCCGCCATATCTGTTCCTGTGAGTTTCAGCTTTTTTTATGAGCTTTATTTCCTGCCATATTATCAATTTCAGCATTACAAGTTCAACGACGTACCCCAAAATACTGTTTTGAGTTTTGAAATGGGAGATGTCTGTGACAAATTACTGAGGAGAATTCTTATATTCATACTTATAAAGAGTTTAAGAGTTCTGGATGGGGTTTAGGGATCCTAGATTAGGGGTATGACAAGAAATGAAATTTAATTGCAGGTTGGTTATGACAAGCAAGGGCTTCCCATAGGGCTGCAGCTAATCGGGCGCCCGTGGGGGGGAAGCCACAGTCCTTCGATTAGCTTTTGAATCCAGGTAGCTACTCTTTACTTCTAAACAATTATAGTTGTTAGTTGAAGCCATATGCTGATCATGTTTTCTGGCCTTGTTCTGTTGTAGGAACTATGTGCAACTTGTATGAAGAAGCCAATATCATTTTATGACGTTCTCAAGGCAAATTGAAAAGATTGCTGGAAATAAAGAGTGTGAACACTGGTTTGATATTATTATAATATTCTTCTCACAATATCATTGATACCAGTAGGATTCACTGTCAGTTATTGCCGTTCTTGTATTTCCTTGACACAACAGTTTCCAATATATTCATGGATCTACTTACACTTGGTAACCACTTTTATACCAATAACTAGTTAGCTGGCACCTGCTCTGCTGCAGAGGATGAAGGAAAAAAAAAATAGTGCTTGGTAATAGATGAAGTGAAAGATTGCATCACTTGCCGTTAATCACCGAGAGAGCAGGTGGTTCTGTCACCGGATTAGTTTAGCTATTTAACTCAGGTTAGGAATAGTCAGATCACCATTGATAGATCGAATGGTCGGACTTTATGTTGGTGGTTGCGCGGAATGATTCTTCCCACTTTGCCTTCTTGGATGGCTTTCTGCTGAGGTGGCTCGAGGGGGTTCTGATGGTGGCTCCTAGTAAGGAATGGCGTTTCCCCAATGGATTTTACGCGTGTCTCTAATAGGAATTGGGCCAGTCGAAGTCGGGGTATTCAGATGGATGTGAGCTTCCGCCACATTGGAGATGATGTTTGGTTGCTTGTTTGTGGTTCAGAGGCCGAGGTGCCCCGACTCATCGCTCTTGATCGGCGAAAGTTTGGGAGGTCTAGATCTTGATGGACATTTGGTTAATAGAAGCGGATCGTTTGAACATTCGGATGGTATCAGAGGTTGTTTGGATTGTGGCCAGAGGTATTCCACTCCACCTCTAATCAAAGGCTTTTTCTTTCAGTTGTTGTGTTTGGATGAGAGTAGAAAGAAGCCTCAATGTGGTTCGAAGCAAGATTCGAATGTAGGAGTTGAAATCGACTGTCAATCTTCTGCCACTGTCGGCACACTACAATTCGGATGCTATCCGAGTTCCTCTACCACTAGTCAGCCACTGAAAAAATCCGTTGTTGGACGAACCTTCATTAACACTGTCGGATGAGTGTGTTTTCCTATATTTACAAAACTAAGGATTATTTCGGGCAGAAAACAGCCAAATACTGAAGGAATTTCAAATGGAAAATGAATTTCAAAATAGTTATCAATTTAGTTGAAGTCAGGGCTCAAACCCACTACTTCCAAGAAAAACGCTGCATAGACGCTAGTCTTGTCACCGACCGACCCGTGTGGTTGCTTGATTCCAAGAGAGATTATTAGTTGGCAAAATAGAGTCTTGTTATCCCACAAGCACTAGGTTTCCCACAGGCGCTCTATCAGTCTCTCAATCTGTCTTTTTTTTAAATGATTTTTTTACAATAGTTGAAACCTTACGTTTAAGGTTCAGGAGCCAGTCCGCATGAAGAGTCCCCCTTCCCACTTCTTTAGCAATGAAGTCCGCATGTTTATAGTTGGCTCGAAGTGTTAACGAGATTGTTATGTTTGGGTGCCAGGCTAGCTCATCTGTGATCGATACAAGGTAACCAAAGCATTGTCAAGGCCATCGATGCTTAGGGGAAAGAGTAGCATTAACAAGGTCCAAGCAGTCAGAGCGGATGTTTGTATGTCCTTCAAAGGAGGAGAATAGGGTAGTGGCTTGGAGCATTGCGTAGGCTTCAACGGCAATGGGATGGGAACAGAGGAGGGTGCCAGCTTGTTCGTCCAAGATTTGTCCTTGCCTGCCGGTTATAATACAACCGTAGCCTGCCTTCTGGGAATCCTAGTGAAAGGATATGTCATAGTGCGCTATCATGTCTATAGTGCTTGGCAGTGGATGACATGATGGATTAGACTAAGGTTGCTGCCCCTAGTGGAGAGCGATGGTGGTAGTGGTGGGATGGAGTACGGTCCATTCGTACGTATCCACCAAAATTCATGCCTGGAGCTCTGCGGAAGAGAGCGGGATCACTTGAAGATGGTGCCGTTACGGTCCTTCCACACATTCCAGCAGGTGGCCATAGTAGTCATGAGCGTGTGGGGCGTCGCTGCCCGAAGCGGCTCCTTGAGCCAGGGTTTGAGAGCATGGTCAGTGGGGGGTGGACGGCGGTCGTCAATCCGTTGTTGCCAAACTCTTGTCGCGGCTTGGCATTAAAAAAAGCAGTGGGATGTATCCTCATCATGGGATCGACAGATCGGGCAAGACTTGGAACGGCTGCAATTCCGGGTGTGGAGATTTTTCATAGTAGCCAAACCTTCGTTGGCACATCTCCAGACGGAGAATTTGATATGAGGGGGGAGTCTGGAGTTCCATAGCTTTTTCCAGAACCTCTGAGACATACATTGTTGATCTGGCGGAATAGTGCTTTCACACGTATCACATGGTACGCTGTTCGAACCGTGAACACCCCATCCTTTGTTCTCGTCCACTTCCATGCATCTGCCATATCTGGAGGGCCAATAGGGATGCTTCCTATGGCCATCGTAGTGTCAAGGGGGCAAGATTGGAGGATGAGCGGGAGGTTCCATGCGTGGTCCTCCTCCGAGATCCAGTTGGAGGTGACCGTGGTGTTGCATGTATTATCTGGTAGGCTGAGATTGTGGGCAGCTACGGTGTCGATGCGAGCGAGATTCAAAATCTGTTGCTTGGGACCATTCTCCCATCCCCTTTGATGCTCGGAAGGGCCTCAATAATGCTACTCCATATGCAAGATGGTCGGGGACCCTTTTTTGGCATCCAGGTGGTCGGAGTTGCGGAAGTATTTTGCTTTGAGAACCGGTGCCGAAAGAGAATTGGAGTTACTAAGTACTCTCCATGCCATTTTAGCAATGAGAGCAATGTTGAAACCCTGAATTCTTTGAATCCCAACGCTCCTTCTGATTTTGGTTTGTATAAGGTTCGAGTTTTGCACCAATGAATTGATTTCTTAGTCGGAGATCGTGCCCAGAAAAAGTTCCTCAGCATAGAGTTCATTTTTTCGTAGTCCCCTTTGAGAGTAGGAAGCAGCTCATGGGAAAAGTTGGGATCGCCTGGATAACCGCTTTAGTCAAAGTCTCTCTGCCTACGAAGGGGAGGAATTTACATTTCCAAGATTGCGTTTGGTTAGCCATACGGTCGATTAAAAAGGAGAACATTTCCTTCCTCCATCTTCCCCATTTCGTTGGGATGCAAAAGCTTGAAAAGTCCTGTCTCATGCCCATTAAGAAGGACGTTGAATTCCACCAATCGAATACACCCCAAAATCCATTATTTCCATATCTAGTCAAAACTATAAGCCTGTAAGATCCCTTCAAGGCTCTCCCAATCCACGAGATCATAGGCTTTTCTCATATCAACCTTGAGACACATATGTTTGCGGCGACCATTCTTCCTAATGCTGGAGCTATGCAAGACCTCGTGAGCAATAAGGATTTTATCTTGAATTAGTCGACCTCCTATGAAGGTGGCATGCATATCGTTTGTCAAAGATTGCTTTAATGGCTTGAGGCAGGTTGCCATGATTTTGGAGATGAGTTTCTATGAAAAGTTGCAACAGCTGATCGGACCCAATCGACTCATCTTCGTAGGGTTTAGCGTTTGGGGTATAAGGACTATGTGGGTTTGGTTCCAATTTTCCGACATGATTCCTGTGTCAAAAAAGCCTCTAATCTCCTCTGCAACTCTTGGCCCAACCGTGACCTAGTGGCTCCAAAAAAAAGCCCCTCCAAACCCGTCTAGCCTAGGAAATTGGTTCGAACCGAGGTAGAAGATAGCTCTCCTGACTTTGTTCCCACTGATAGGGCAGGTAAGACGGTAGTTCATGGCCTCTGTGACGATAACCGGGATGGATGAGATATCTTCAGAATGAATAGAAGAGTTATGGTTTTGAAATAGGCTCTTGAAGTATTCGTGGGCGTGTCGTTCCAATTGTTGTGGTTGTGTCATCCAGTGGCCGTTGTTGCTCTATATGCGGGAAATCGTGTTGCTTTGTTTCTTAAACTTGGTTACCGATATGTGGTGTTTCAATCGCCTTCCGCTCTCCTTTTGACCCTAGCGGTCTGTCTCCATAGGAGTGCGTTGAAGCCATATACTGATCATGTTTTCTGGCCTTGTTCTTTTGTAGGAACTATGTGCAACTTGTATGAAGAAGCCAATATCATTTTATGACGTTCTCAAGGCAAATTGAAAAGATTGCTGGAAATAAAGAGTGTGAACACTGGTTTAACATTAGTATAATATCCTTCTCACAATATCATTGATACCAGTAGGATCCACTGTCATAATTATTCCCGTTCTTGTATTTCCTTGACACAATAGCTTCCAATGTATTCATGGATCTACTTACACTTGGTAACCACTTTTATACCAATAATTAGTTAGCTGGCACCTGCTCTGTTGCAGAGGATGAAGAAAAAAATAGTGCTTGGTAATCGATGAAGTGAAAGATTGCGTCACTTGTCGTTAATATGCGAGAGAGCGGGTGGTTCTGTCGTCGGATTAGTTTAGCTGTTTAGCTCAGGTTTGGAATAGTCAGATCACCATTGATAGATCGAATGGTCGGACTTTATGTTGGTGTATGCTCGGAATGATTCTTCCCACTTTGTCTTCTTGGATGGCTTTCCGCTGAGGTGGCTCGAGGGGGTTCTGATGGTGGCTCCTAGTAAGGAATGGCGTTTCCCCAGTGAATTGTACGCGTGTCTCTAATAGGAATTGGGCCAGTCGGAGTTGGGGTATTCAGATGGATGCGAGCTTCCGCCACATTAGAGATGATGTTTGGTTGCATGTTTGTGGTTCAGAGGCCGAGGTGCCCCGACTTGTCGCTCTTGATCGACGAAAGGTTGGGGAGGTCGAGATCTTGATGGACATTTGGTTAATAGAAGCGGATTGCTGGAAGACCCTTTAGTGTTCCAAGCATTGGAAATCATGGGAGAACAATCTTCTTCGTGGCTCCATCTCTAGTCGTATCGGAAAGGGTTCGCCGGGCTAGAAAGTTGCAGTTAGATCAATAAGGATGGGGCGGTGGTCGGCACCAATGTCCCTTTCGTGGGAGACCCGATATAGTTCAGTGGATTGGACCCACGCTATATTGCCCAACGCTCGATCTAGTTTGCAGTTGATACGGCTAGGGCCATGTTGGCCGTTGGTCCAAGTAAAACCTTTCCCGTTGAAACCGAGGTCGACAAGAGCATTTCTGTTACCGAAGTTTCTAAAAGTGCCAAGGGAAGAAGGGGAGAGGGATTTTCCCACCAGATTTCTCACTGGTGTGGAGAACAGCATTGAAATCACTTACAGCTATCCACGGTCTATCATCATGGTGGAGGGTCGACACGGTCTCCAAGAAAGTAGTCCTCTCCGAGGGGATGGTCGGAGCATAGAGAAACGTACAGAAGAACCAGACCTTGTAAGAAATAAAAACATGCATAAAGGTTCTGGAACTGGATATTCCTAGTCCGGTCCTCTACTAGAGGGCTAAGCCTCGGCTATGCCAACCGGGTCGACATAGAATGACTCTGATTAGTCAAAGGATATATGTTTCCCTTCCAAAATCATAATTATAGGTAGGTGATGGTATTGATTTAGCACCCGGAGGTGGTTAACTGTCAGAGGATGATCCAAGCCCCTATAGTTCCAAACGAGGAGCTTCATTCTGTGTTTGGTGGATTCAGGACCCATTCTTCTTGTGCCTTCCTTACCACCATCCTGCGTTGGTGTTTGGTTTGCGACAGAGAGATGGAGACCCTACCCAGATTGACAAGAGTGCTTGGTCCGAGGCTGAAAGGTAGGAACTCCTCCTCTCTTCTCCTTCTCTTATTCTTTGGTTCACCATTTTGGGAGTGGCTGTCCTGCGTGTTCTCTCTCTCTCTCTTACTGTTAAATGGGCCCCTGGATGGAAAGGGTTCCAAAGCTGGCTGCTTGAGCTCTGGTTCTGGGAAGAGGGGTAGACTGAGGCATGGTGGGTTCCCTTCTTACCTTGAACCGGTTTGAACATTCCCTGGAAAATGATGTGCCCGAGGGTTTTCCGATAGGTTTTGCTACCTTGGTATCTAGGGAGACTGATGACACTTGAGTTTTCGTGTTCATCGCCCTTATTTAAGTGATATTTCATGCATATATTTATACCTTTGGGTAGAAGTGTAGGTTGTTTTTCACATTTCTATCTTTTATCTCGATTTAGTGCACCAAACCCGTGGGGGGTCCTATTGATGTTGTTTTCGATTTCTTTTTGTAAAATTTCAGGTACATGACAGTATCGGGACACTATTTGGAGCAATACAGGCATGCATGGACGAGTTGGGACACGTCGAGAAGTGAAGAAATCACAAGGGCTGCACGCTGTCATGATTGGCGCTATAGGTAGTCAAAGTTGGCGCTATACACATAGTGCCAGTATTGACCATTCATAGCGCCAATGTCGACATCCCTTTCTAATCATCTCAAGTCAAAGTTGGCGCTATCAAATGTCAAAGTTGGCGTTATGGCCGTAGGGCCAATATTGACACAAGGCCATAACGCCAATGTTGACATTCCGCAACTAAAAGGATTTGACGGAAGACCTTTTAAAAGCCTATTTCCCCTCATTCAGATATAGATTTTTCGGGACTAAATTGAGGGCTTTATTCATAGATTTGAGAGCAACGAAAGGTAACTTGAAGGAACTCGGAATCGGCGAAGTAATCAAGATGACGAATTATGTTATTCGGGAAAATCGGCGAAATTAGGTATTTCATAATTCTTTGTTTAAACCTAATTCCAATGTCTTCCTCTTCTGATTTTGATTTGTCTATCGAGATTATGAGTGGGAAAACTTCTCTTTCTTAGATTAGAGGAACCCTAGGTTAATTCCTATGAACGAATGATTTGATACGTTTGACGATTTATGCGAGTTGGATGGATTTCCTTGCATATTTGATTTCGTTTTCGATTTTTTCTTTACTGATCAACTTGATTGAATCTCGGTTAGATTTGTATTAGACTCAAAAGAGTTTTCATGTCTAGAAAGCCGAAATCATATAACTAAGTTAGACGTTAACCCTCATCTGGGAGCGAATGAACTAATCTATCATGTGACCAATTCTAAATCGATAAATGGCCTAGCTAGTTTTAGAATACTAGATAGGTAGCAAATTAGCATACCCGAAAGGGCCTGATTTGATTAGAGAAGAATTGTGAAAGTGTAATGAATCTATCCTATTTTGTTTAATTCGTGAAATTTGTCTGTTATTTGTGAATTAGAATTGCCTAGGGGGATTCGACATCTAAGCAATTTCATCTTTGATTGTCAACCTTATATCGTGCCGTCTTGCAACCCGTTAACTTTACAACAATTTTCACATTTCTTTTTCGACTTTTTGATTAATCTTCGTGGCACCTAAACCACACTACTTGTTACTTCGATTGATACTAATTACAACTTTGAGTAGGATACTAAAAGAGACCCTAGGAAAATTCAACTCGGTTAATTCATTAACCAGATTATTTTGATAACGAGTAAAAAACGTTCATCAAATTGGCGCTGTTGCCGGGGGCATTCTTTCTAGTATGTGAAAGTAGTTCAATTAGTATAAGTCATTCCTTCCCGCTTTAAATTTTTGCATTCATGGTTACTTTTCACGGTGTTCATTATTTTTCTTTGCGCATGAGAGAATTCATTGCATGTCACCAGTGGTGACACGATCCAAATCAGGCGAAAGTTCTTACCAAGATTCGCGCTCATCAATAGAAGAAGGAGAGATTTCTGACTCTCTCAAGGGTTTATTCGGAAGTGACAAAGAATCTAGGCTTTAAGACTCTTCATACTCAGATTATTCAACCACTCCCACCGACCACAGTTACACGTACAGGCTTACTGGACCAATGGTGGCAACAAGAACTCTTGAGTAGGATGATGGTAATTATGAGATCAAGGGGAATTCATCTCCTTGATTCAACAAAATTTTCATTTTGAAGGGAAAACTAATGAGAATCATGTGCTCATCTAGTGGATTTCTATGCTTATTGTGAGACTGTTAAACTTCGGGGTCTGTCTAAAGAAGCAATGAAGTTGAACCTCTTCAAGTGGTCTCTCCAAGGAGCAGTAAGAAGATGGTTGACTAATCAAACTGGAGGCAAATTTAGAGACTGGGCTACTCTAGCTCAAGCTTTTGTAGAGGAGTATTATCCACCAGCAAAGACGACTGCTATTCGTGAATCAATCTCTCGAATTTTTCAGAGAAAAGGAGAAAGCGTATATGACTTGTGGAACAGATTATAGGAGCTTTTATTTCACTACCCTCACCATGGTTATACAGACAGTCAGATGACAGATATGTTCAGCAGATCATTAGAACGAGCTACCTCAATGCTAGTACATCAACTAGCATATGGAAATGTCATCGCCCTCACTCTTGAAGCTGCTTTAGCACATTTTTCTTCATGTGCTACCAAGTCTAGAAACTGGTGAAGAAATACAATTCAGCCAAAGACATACGGTATCTTCTGACAGTGCAGATAATTTTGCTTTAAAAGCTTGGGTTAAGGCTTTGGAAAAGAGGATGGATAATTGGAAGGTTGTAAACCCCCCCCTGCTGCGTGTATCTACAGTTGTGATTGGTGTGGTAATTGTGATAGTCAGGGGGATGTGAAAAATCTACAACAAACCAATGACTATGGAAGAAGTAGAATTTGTCAGAGGAGGTTATCCTTTCAATCAGCCGTGATATCAAGACTTCAGAGCAAAGAATGCCGGAGGCAAAGAATTCCAAAATGCTTATCCTTGCTCTGATTTCTACAAGTCTAGAGCGGAGGACTATAATGTCAGCATATCTCAAGGAAATTCGAGTAACCAAGGACCGCCAGGATTCCCAAACAAGCCACCTCAACAACCATATCAACAAAATTTGGTCACTACTGGAGGATTTAATGATTATGTTATCCAGATGATGAAGACCAATCAAAACATTATTTTGTAAGCTTGATGATTCAGAGGATGGAGGCGTCCTATACACAGCTTTGGAAAAAAAGGTTGATTAGAGACCTACTAGACAGCTCCAGTGGAACACTGAGCAAAACCCCGACAATATACAACGACCAGGAAAGGGGCACATGGATGCTAAATCGATTTCATTGAGGAGCAGAAGGATGATTCAGGGAAATCCCAAATCTTTTGAAGAACCAGAGATGGTGACAGACGATATTGCTATTGATATTCCAGAGGAGAAGATGAAACACCAGTGGCGCCTACCACCCCTGCTCTAAAGTTTCAAAGACCTGCAAACACAAATTTTGTGCTCGCTCCTGAAGAAATTAAGAAGCATGCTAGGATTCCATATCCAGTAGTAGTCAGGAAAAAGGGGTTATCAAAGGAGTTTGAGAGGTTTGTTCAAATCATCTAGACACAACAGGTTACACTAACCTTCCTAGAGGCTTTCACAAAGATTCCTGCATATGCCAAGTTCTTGAAGGATGTATTAAATAAGAAGATTAATCTCAGCGTGAAGAAAGCGCATCTATTCAAGTCGGACCGACAAAGTGAAAAGACCCAGGGAGCTTTACTCTACCTTGCACTATTAATAATGTTAAAGTTGACAGAAGTCTTGTTGATCTAGGTGCTAGTATAAATATGATGGCACATAGTTTGTTTGAGAAACTAGACATAGGTGAACTTAGATCGACTGAGATGATTCTTCAACTTGCTAATAGATATATGGTGAACCTAAGGGAGTCATAGAGGATGTGCCTATTCGTGTAGGACCTTTTGAATTTCATGCTGATTTCGTTGTGTTAGATACCCATGAAGGTGATTACCATATTTTGTCAGAACATCCTTTCTTAGCTACTGCTGAAGCTGTGATTGATGCTTGAAAAGGGTGTTTAACATTGAAGGTAGGACAGGATGAAGTCACATTTCGTTTGAAAGAAGGCATGAAATATTCTAAGTTTGGGATGATGATGATAATTCTGACAATTACCAAGATCCCTCTAAAATGTTTGAATTATCTCATATGCTTGTTGGAGATGTTTGTACTGTTACATGTGTTTATGGAGAGTGGATGAATGATATGGAACAAAGGGAACAAGCAAAATCCCTTGAGCAGCTCAAGACCTATACTGGCGTCCCGCCAATGTTGGAACTACTAACAATTCCGAAGATAACTAAATCTTATGAAGATCCACTAGAGTGTGATGCTAGTGATTTTGCAGTTGGAGCTATGTTAGGACAAAGGAGAGAAAAGAGGTTTCATCCGATCTATTTCGCTTGCAAGACCCTTAATGATGCCAATAGTATTACACAACTACGGAGAAGGAGCTCTTGGCGATTGTCTTTGCATTTGACAAGTTCAGGTATTATCTAGTACTGTCCCATACTACGGTTTTCACTTACCACTCTACTCTTAAGTATCTTCTATCCTTATCTATCAAGGATAAGGCGGGTGCAGAAAACATTGCAGTAGGCCATCTTTCGTGCCTTGAAGGCCTTCTTCCGAGACGATTTGCTAAAGCATAAATCAATGAGCTCTTCCTGGATGAACAGTTGCTCCTCTTAGAAGAAGCAGAGGAAGTATCGGAGGATCACCCCAACAAATGCCCATGGAATGCTGATATAGCTAACTTCCTTTCTAGCGGGATATTTCCAGAGGGTTATACTCATCAGCAGCGGAGGAAATTGATTTTCGACGCCAAGCATTATATCTGGGATGATCCCTACCTCTTCCATTCACGGTCTGATGAAATGATGAGGCGATGTGTCACCGCACATGAGCCGCTGAAAATCATGCTTTGCTGCCACACCAGTCCCTTTGGAGGACGTCATAGCAGAAACCGCACAGCTCAAAAGATTTTGGATGCAGCGGTCTATTGGAGGACGATTTGGAAGGACTGTAGACATTACGTGAAGAACAGCGATCCCTGCCAGCGTTCAGGTAAGATCTCGAATAAGAATGAAATACAAATGATAATATCTATGGATGTTGAGATTTTTTTATGTGTGGGGGATTGATTTTATGGGTCCTTTCCCATAGTCCCATGGTAATAAGTATATACTTGTTGTGTATTATGTGTCAAAGTGGGGGCGAGGTGCAAGCACTGCCTACTAATGATGCTAGGACAGTGGGGAAGTTTATCACCCGTCTTTTCATACGTTTCGGCACCCTTCGCGCTATCATTAGCGATAGGGGTACTCACTTTCACGGCCAACTCAATCGAGTTTGCCAAAAATTTGGTGTAACCCATCGATTGACCACCGCTTACATCCCACAAGCAAGTGGTCAAGTTGAGGTGAAAAAAGAGGTTAAGCGAATTCTTGATAGGAATGCCGATCAGTCTAGATAGGACTGGTCGATTCGGCTCGATGAAGCTCTCTGGGATTATTGAACCGCCTTCAAGACTCCTATCGGCACTTTGCCGTATCGACTGGTTTATGGCAAGGCTTGTTATCTACCGGTCGAGCTTGAGTATAAGGCGTGGTGGGCCATGAAGTTACTGAACATGAATGCTAGTCTCGCAGCTTCCAAAAGGAAATATCAGCTCTTTGAGCTAGAGGAGTCAAGGTTTAAGCTTATGAGAGCTCATGGTTGTACAAGGAGAAGATGAATGCATCCACGATGCAAAGTTTCAAGGTATCAAAGAATTCGAGAAGGGAGACAAAGTGTTACTTTACAAGTTTCGTCTTAGACTGTTTCCGTGAAAATTTCAATCAAGATGGTCAGGACCTTATGAAGTCACGCAATCTTTCCCCTACCCGACCGTAGAGATCACCCATCCGGACTAAGGAACATTCAAGGTCAACGGTCACCATCTCAAGTACTATCTAGGTGCCAAGCCCACTGATAGAGTTGAAGTTTATTACTTCAAGGATGCTCAATAAAAGGCTAGGTATCGTTTAGCTCAAAGACGTTAAAGAAAGAGCGCTTCATGGGAGGCATCCCATGTCTAGAATCAGTCTTTTGCTTTTCTTTGAGTCATAATGCTTGTTTAGGTGTTAGATTGAGTCTAGAACGTGATACTTGAGTCCCTAGCCTGTCCCGAGTAAGTGGTGTGAAGCGGGTTGAATTTTTGCACCAAAGAGTTGAGATTTTGTGATTCGTGGTCAAGATTGGCGCTATGGCCTTCTGTCAATATTGGAACTATGGCTATAGCTTTAACTTTGACCATCCATAGCGCTAAATTTGATATAGGTCACTGGAAATAATGTCAATATTGGCGCTATAGCCCATTGCACCAACTTTGACATTGGCCTATAGTGCCAACGTTGAAGGCAGATACGCGATTTCCAGCCAAAACACCCTTTCTTTTTCTCCAATTGTCGTCGAACCCAAACCACTCCCACTGCCACTAAACCCCCTTTTTCTCCGTCCCCCCTTGCTGCTACACCTTTCCCCTTTGTTCTGCACCATTGTTGATCGTGCTTAGAGCTCGTTTGGTGCGTCTTCACCCGGTTTTTGTCAAACTCGCGATTTTGATTGTTGGTGTTGTTTTGATCTCTTCTAGTTATAGTGAATACAAGGTACTACCCCTATGTGTCTATGCCTAGCATTGTCTTTGCTTTCTTTGCCAAAAAAATTTCAGATTCGTGAGATTCATGATTAGGTTGAAGAACCCTAATTTTTCGAGTTTGAGGTTTTATAAAATTCATGTTGCTAGATTGAAATTAGGTATGATAGGATGCTACTGATACAGTTTGTCCCTTGAAAGTGCATGATTAGGTCTTTGGAATGATGATTTTTATTCGGTATTTTTAGGGTATTTTCGGGTACGAAGATTGGTGAAACTTTTCCTTGTATTGGATTGATTGTCTGACTTTGTGGATGGTTTCTTAGTGCCATGTGCTTCATTTGGACTACCTTGCATATATTGAACTTGATTTGTGATACCAATTGCCTATTTGTGAGGATTTTTCATTAGTAGATACTTAGCTCATTCTTATCTTTTGCTACAAATTGATGCACATTGTTTTAAGCAAAAGATAAGTGTGGGCTTGTTTGTTGGTTAACTTCAATTGCTCTGAGTTTGTTTCTCCATACTTCATACTCATACTAACAGCTCATCTAGTCGGGCGGAAGCCTCCTCATCACAACCAATACCACAACAACCACTTGCCATGGAGATTGATAATGAGGAGCAGCTTGTTGAAGATGTTGAGGAGGTGATCCCGGATAAGCATGATCTAGGAGTCCAAGATTACCATCCATTCATCCGCCGCCTCACCATAGAATAGTGGACTATCTTTTGGAAGCTCTTTCAAAAATTTTAGCCGGCTCCCACCATTGTCTTCGACCTTGAGGGGATTCGGGCTTTGAATCCGACTTGGAGTGCTCGAGCGGAGGAACTCCTCCATAAAGCAGGACTCTTGGAGCTTCTCACCCTTTCCGGTCCACCGATGCTCGTTCCACTACAGGAGTTTTGGAGCTCCTTCTCTTTCAAGGCTAGGAAGAGTAAGGCAACGATACGTGCGTTTCTTACTCTTTGGGAGGAGAGGATTACAATGACACTTTAGATGAGTTGCTACCTCTCTTGGATTCGTGGGGCCATTCGATGGGTTTTCCAGGCCTCACCTCTTCAATAGAGGTATTGGAGTTTGCTACCTCTCTTAGATTACGATGCGACTTTACATGAGTTTGCTACCTCTCTTGGATTCGTGGGGGTATCTTTGATAGGTTTTCCAGGCCTCACCTCTTCAATGAGACCCTAGAGGTGATCGCCATACACATCTAGAAGTATTGGAGTAAGATCACTAATGACAGTGAAGAATGGATTTCAGGTTCATCATCCTTCACTTAGATAGTGGATCCTTTTGCTCATCTCTTCCACTTGGTATGGCATCAAAGTCTTGCATGGCGTAATGTTGAGGGTCGCAGCGGCCATCATGTTTCGAAGGATGAGATGATGTTCTACAGAGCCATGGGTCACGAGAGGCCGCTCCATCCAGGTTACGTGGTCGCACAGTTCTTTCACTCGTGATGGACACGATTAAGGAGATTTCTACCTGGTGGTGCATTTATGGCTTGGACCATCGAGAGAAAGAACCTTCATAGGAACTGGAAGGGTGATAAGGCTAGAATTTGTAGCAATTATCTATCCTTATATGCATGCTTTTTGAGTGATTATTAGTTTGTTCGAGCTTCATTCTTGTGTGATTTCGTGTTTTGGCATTATGTACCTAGACCCGTTCATTTGGACCATTTCGGTCCATTTGATGTGTTTCTTTGTAGTATTTGTTGTCCACAGGTACTCTAGAGATAGGTGGTCTTGTTATGAAGCAATGAACGTGAAGTAGAGCACAGTTGAAGCTCGAATGGAAGATTGAGAAATGAAATGGATGAGCAGAGGGGTTGCACGCCGTGCACCTATGCACGCCGTGCACCCCTAGGATGCTTCCAAATCAAGGCCCTTAAGCAGGGGAACGTCGTGCACTCTTGCACGGCGTTCCTCCCATTCAAATACGCAAAATTTTTGAAAAAAGGAGGTGCACGCCGTGCATGTGTGCACGCCGTGCACCCCCCAGTTTCAGCAACTTCCTATAAAAGGGCTGATTTTGAGGAAAGAGGGGAATTCTTCCCCAACTCGATTTTCCCCGATTTTTCCCGAGCTTTTCCTGCAAAAACCAGCATAGAAACTCCATTAGAAGCCAAATTGAAGATCCAAAGGAGCTCCTATTGAAGGATTGAAGTTAGGATTGAAGATAGAAGATCAAGAGCATCGATTGGAAGGAAAACAAGCCGTTATCTCTTTGCAAGAAGATGGTTAGGTTTTCTTTTGAATTGCTTTCTTCTAGAATGATGAGTAGCTAAATCCTTTGGGATTCTTGGATGAGATGTAGGAATTGAGCTATGAAACCTGTCTTGGATGCTTAAGAACAACGTTTGTGGGTGTTTGATTTGGAATGAAAGTTTATCTTGATTGTTTGGGTGTTCAACCTAATTCTTGTTATGGCTAGAATTAGGTCAAATGCTTGAAATCCTTTGCTTGTGAAAGACTTAGGAATTCTTTAGATTGACAATCGAGGATAGAATTGGGTTATTGGTGGGGTAAACCGATAACCTAATTCTACCTTTTGTGTTTATCCCGGTTTTAAGTGAAAGCCATCTAGTAATTGGCGGGCGCTCTGGTTTGCACTCAATGGACCAAGTTGGGTGTAGTTATCAGTAGCTTAGGCGTTGATGGACCAAGTCAACGCTATTTCCAATTACTTGTGGGTTCTTTTAATTCCGAGAAAGTACCCTTTCACTTTGTAGAACTTCCTGGAGTTCATTACTAGCTAGCCCGATTAAGGGAAATTCTACCTTAGTCAGGAGGTTAGTAGTGGAAATTCGTGTGCATGATCGTGCCGCGGATTCATACGAGTGTTAGGAGGATTCTTTTCTTTCAAATCAGATCCACATTCGTTTGTTGTGAATGCATTCTAGCGGTTGAGCTTAATAACTCGTCTCTTCCAAGAACTCAGTTTCTCCTTTGAATCAACTTAAAGTCTTTTAGTTTAATTTAGTCATTAGAATAACTAGAATCAAAAACCAAATCTTTTAGCCTAAACCGTGTTGACGAATTCGAGTAGAGGCATAACGAGAGGGACCTTCGGACACAAACGACACTTGTGTTGTCGGAATAACTTCACAGTTATTCGGGCGATCAAGTTTTTGGCGCCGTTGCCGGGGACTTCTCTCGTTCCTTCGAAAGGATTTAGTCGGCGCCGATTTAGGTATTCGACTCCATGTTTAGTTTTATTTTGTTTTTAATTTTCTCCCGCTTGATTTACTTGGGTTGTTAGTGTTTGAGTTCATATGCAGGGTTATAGTTGGAATGGAGAGTGGCAAGGTCCATATGGCGAAAGTCATCAGGATGAAGGTTGGAGCTCATATCCTAACCAACACCAACATTATGAACATCAAGGCCCACCAAACTACTACCAACCTAGCTATGGAGTAGAACAACAACAATGGAGTGACTTTGGGCAAGGAGCAAAATCAAGTTGGGCTGCACATCAATCTCTACCACCTTTCTACCCAGACTCATCTTCAGCTTACTATCACCAAGACTCACCGTCAACCTACTTCCACCAAGACTACAATCAAGATCATCCACCTTTTCAAGATCAATGCTCAAGATCTGATTATTCCAATCAATCCTCTCCTTCCATGCATGAGCAACTCCTTGTGCTACTTGAGGTGAGTCGCCGCCAACTGCAGACATCAGAGGAACAATGTCGCCGTTTGACACGACTTATGGAGGAACCTCTTCTCCCACCACAATTGGAGGAGGTTGAGATGAATGATCCTGATTTGGGTATGCCATTCGAGGAAATGGATGAGGAAGTGGAAGCACCTTCAATCACCAAAGACCAACCAACAACACATGATGACCAAGTAGAGGGGTTCGAAGAGGAGGACGATTCCTCCTATGAAGACCACCTACTTGAATGGTATTTGGGATTAGAGATGTATGCACGGCCTAATGGGAAAGAAGGTGAATCGACAATCTACCTTGAAGACTTCTCAATCCCAAAGGACAAATACATAGATCTTGATGTTGGGGTAGAAGAGTTTGAGAGGGATGATGATGGAGAGTGGAAGGAAGAAGTACATGAAGATATGGAGCCTTCCAAATTCGACATTGCACCTCCCATTGAAAAACCCATCGTTTGGCATTTTCCTCGAGTTGTGGTTCCAATGAGACCAAACGAGACCCTTCAAGACTCATGTTTGGTTTTGAAGTACCTAAGTGAGGAAACTCATAAGAAGTACTTCCCACATCAGTCTAGAATGGACTCCTCCATCTCGAGACCACCCTTGGACAACCTCATCGACCGCCCGAGTACCACCATTAGCTTGGGGAGCATTGTAGAGCTCGATGTTCACTTACCAACATACCTCTACCCTCTTCAAGCGTACACATCCACAAGGAGGAAGCCACAACAAGGAAAGAGTTGTCACGCACAACCGCTTCAGCTCCTCCATCTCTCTCTAAGGGTGCTACTTGGCATTCAACTCCACTCCTTGAAGAAGCTAATGGAATTCAAGGAGGTTCTAAGTTGGGGAGCGTAATCCAGGTATCGTCTAGCTCAAAGACAAAAAAGAAAGAGCGCTCTTGGGAGGCACCCCTTGCGTATCCATTGTTAGAATAGTGAATAAAAGACCTTAGATGATAATTTGTGAGTCTTGTGGTATGTCTTTAGTATCGAGTCTTGTGATTGAGTCGAGTGTGGAGTCCGTTGATAGTGTCCTATATGATCGTTGTTGCCGAATGAATGCTAGGGAGCTGTGATTATTGAGTCTACCCGCAGTTTGTTTCCTGCCTTCCACATTAGTTATTTCGCGAGGACGCGAAAATTCTAAGTGTGGGGGGATTGGTTTTGATTGATTGGTCAACATTTGTGCTTCAATTGGACCCTTGTTAACGGATGATAACACTTGTTACATCTATCACTAGTTTGTTGTTTTTGGTATTTATGTTATGGTTAGCGAGTCCCGAATAAAGGTTCTATCACATCTCACTATCAAACTTCATTTTATCGGTATCTCCTACTCTCTTCTCTAAATGTGACTTCTTGTGAGGATAATGTTGTGGTTTAGGGGATGAATTAGGATGCTAGTATTTCACTTGATTGCTTGATTGAATCCTTGTCTTCCAACATTTGAAATTCCCTCTTAAACTTAAAATTATGGATGAATTGGATGCATGTTTAGCGTAGTATTGCTACTTGAGGGTGAATAGGATGCATGATAGATCATTTTTGAGCCGCCTTCCGTTTTTCTCGAAATGAGTTTAGAATAGACTTATGCACTTGGTGACTCGATCTTGATGCCTACCAACTTGTGAACATTTAATTCCCCTATCGAGTCGCTCTAGTTTTTTAAAGTCATAGTTGACTTGATGGTCCGAATAAGGTGCAAAAGAGATCAATGTGCCCAAATTTTCATGGGGGTTCGGTTGCGATTCAACACACTGGCGACTTTGAGTCTGCCGCCTGTAAGCTAGTCCCTTCAGGCTTCTTTTCTCACCTCTTCCTAGTTGTGGGTCGGGGTTTTTCAGGTAAACTCGGTCTATGTGGATGAGAGCCTTAGCCCGATCAGGATCGTAACTACCCCCATTTGGAAAGATACCCTCTAAACTATACTTAAAATTGTGAAAAGTGAGCTTGCAATTAATTGAGTAACTCAATTGACTCACATGTGTTTGATATGTCTTGTATAGTTAAATTGTAAAAAAAGAGGGGAGTGCTTTTGATCAAAACATATTATGTAAAGTAAGCACTCCCTCCCTTAGGACTGGAAAAATACCCAGCCAGGACCATCTGTTGTGAGCATAGGTGATAGGGGAAAAGTTTTTGTTGGTAGGTGTCGAGTGGTACTAACTACATGCATAGGTTTGTTCTTCATTTGGATTAGAGCACTCGGTAAAGGTAACTGGAAGGGTGATAAGGCTAGAATTTGTAGCAATTATCTATCCTTATATGCATGCTTTTTGAGTGATTATTAGTTTGTTCGAGCTTCATTCTTGTGTGATTTCGTGTTTTGGCATTATGTACCTAGACCCGTTCATTTGGACCATTTCGGTCCATTTGATGTGTTTCTTTGTAGTATTTGTTGTCCACAGGTACTCTAGAGATAGGTGGTCTTGTTATGAAGCAATGAACGTGAAGTAGAGCACAGTTGGAGCTCGAATGGAAGATTGAGAAATGAAATGGATGAGCAGAGGGGTTGCACGCCGTGCACCTATGCACGCCGTGCACCCCTAGGATGCTTCCAAATCAAGGCCCTTAAGCAGGGGAACGTCGTGCACTCTTGCACGGCGTTCCTCCCATTCAAATACGCAAAATTTTTGAAAAAAGGAGGTGCACGCCGTGCATGTGTGCACGCCGTGCACCCCCCAGTTTCAGCAACTTCCTATAAAAGGGCCGATTTTGAGGAAAGAGGGGAATTCTTCCCCAACTCGATTTTCCCCGATTTTTCCCGAGCTTTTCCTGCAAAAACCAGCATAGAAACTCCATTAGAAGCCAAATTGAAGATCCAAAGGAGCTCCTATTGAAGGATTGAAGTTAGGATTGAAGATAGAAGATCAAGAGCATCGATTGGAAGGAAAACAAGCCGTTATCTCTTTGCAAGAAGATGGTTAGGTTTTCTTTTGAATTGCTTTCTTCTAGAATGATGAGTAGCTAAATCCTTTGGGATTCTTGGATGAGATGTAGGAATTGAGCTATGAAACCTGTCTTGGATGCTTAAGAACAACGTTTGTGGGTGTTTGATTTGGAATGAAAGTTTATCTTGATTGTTTGGGTGTTCAACCTAATTCTTGTTATGGCTAGAATTAGGTCAAATGCTTGAAATCCTTTGCTTGTGAAAGACTTAGGAATTCTTTAGATTGACAATCGAGGATAGAATTGGGTTATTGGTGGGGTAAACCGATAACCTAATTCTACCTTTTGTGTCTATCCCGGTTTTAAGTGAAAGCCATCTAGTAATTGGCGGGCGCTCGGTTTGCACTCAATGGACCAAGTTGGGTGTAGTTATCGGTAGCTTAGGCGTTGATGGACCAAGTCAACGCTATTTCCAATTACTTGTGGGTTCTTTTAATTCCGAGAAAGTACCCTTTCACTTTGTAGAACTTCCCGGAGTTCATTACTAGCTAGCCCGATTAAGGGAAATTCTACCTTAGTCGGGAGGTTAGTAGTGGAAATTCGTGTGCATGATCGTGCCGCGGATTCATACGAGTGTTAGGAGGATTCTTTTCTTTCAAATCGATCCACATTCGTTTGTTGTGAATGCATTCTAGCGGTTGAGCTTAATAACTCGTCTCTTCCAAGAACTCAGTTTCTCCTTTGAATCAACTTAAAGTCTTTTAGTTTAATTTAGTCATTAGAATAACTAGAATCAAAAACCAAATCTTTTAGCCTAAACCGTGTTGACGAATTCGAGTAGAGGCATAACGAGAGGGACCTTCGGACACAAACGACACTTGTGTTGTCGGAATAACTTCACAGTTTTTCGGGCGATCAAAGGGTGTGGATGACTTGAAGCCCTACCCAGCCATCAGGATGGTCGACCCTGATATCATTCATGCTAGACACCTAGACCTCTAAAAGGAGTGGCTCACCTGCACTGAGATCGACGCACCCCACTATATGCATTTGGTGTGGGAGCCACCAGTAGCACCAGCACCAATAGCTACACATATTCCCACCCGCATGAGAGGTAGGAGGCATCCTCGAGCACGTGCCCGAGTAGGAGCAGAGGAGGAGGCTGAGGCTTCTCACCATCCTGATCAGCAACAACCAGCAGTAGCTCAGGGCACCCAGTGCCTGTGTTTTCTTCAATGAGAATCACCACCACAGCCACCGCCTCAAGGATACCCACCACCGCCGACAAAATTTTCTAACATGATGAGGTCAGCCCAGCAGTGGTAGATTAACTTTGAAGAGGGCAGTCTTCCATGGCAGCAACAGCAGGCTGCTTGGCATACATCCTTCGATTTAGGCCAGCGACCTTATCAGATTGAGCAGAGGAGAGTGGAGCAGGAGCACCATGATGAGCAGATCCACTACATGTGCTACCTCTCTTGGTATCAGATCGGATATTCTACCCTGCCACACTCGCCTCGACCGACCGATAACTGATGAGTATCATAGTTCTATCTAATAGTTTTTATTTCTTTCTTTTTGGATATTATATCCACTTTATTATGTGTGGGTCTTGGACACTTATCCTAGTGCCTTTGTACTTTTCTTTTTGGTTTTTTGTGTTTGAGTGTTTCGGGAGTTAGTGTCGCCACAGGATCTGAACTTTGTGAGTACTATATCGAGTGTCTCAAATCTCTATCAGCATCCAGGTTTTCCTATGCACCTTTTTGTTTCACTCAGTGAGGACACTGTCCAAACTAAGTGTGGGGTGGGTTTTCATACGATTTTTGTATGATAATCTTGTTGGGTAATTGTCTTACATGAGAGTACTAAACTCAAGCTTGTTGGAGCCATCTTTGAATCTATCACTTAGCATGCTTAGAGAACTTTCCTGTGATTTGTGTACTTGAAATGTTGACTTATTTGTGAACCTAGATTTGATAGGAGTTTAGGCATGTGATCAAAGTCTATTGATTCATTCTTTAGAGTTACTTTGATGTGTTTAAAGTAATACAGACTCTTCAACTTGATGTGACCGAGGTGCATGTTTTCGAATTACCATCTAGCAACACAATATGGGGCCTAAAAAGACCATTTTGTAGTATAGATAATCTGCTTCATTAGTAGATTTATTCTTGAAATTATTTTGAGTGGTCTTCACTATTTGTTGTGAATCTGATACTTGCATGATACCTCTCTGAATTTGCTCGGCACTCATGAACTAAAATGATAGATGCACTTAGAAAAGCTCCACCGGAAAATAATCATCTCGTCCTTATATTTTCCTCTAGGTAACCCAATCATAGCCAAAAAGCTTTTTTCATAACCCTTCATAATATAGTATCCCTTTTCCTTCAAGCCTTTATTTGATCATGTGTACATTAGTGGCATGTAACTCTATCAAGTCTATGAGTCAAAGTTACAAAGTTTTGAAAATGCAGGATTATTTAGTCTCCCTTGTTCATTATTGATGTTTATGCAGAATCTCGAAAAATGAGAAAAAGTAAAAAAAATTGTGAAAATCTCGAAAAAGGAAGAAGACAAGTAAAAACCCCAGTCTCGAGATAAGAAAAATAGAAAAATCAAAGAGAAGACCAAAAGGTCTCGAGTTAGTTGAATAAACGAGCACAAAAAGCTCAAAGTAATAGTTTTTGCATAAGGGATAGACGAGCTAGCTTAAAACTCTTGGTAGAAGTAGATCCTTGTATAATGTTATTTGTGAGGAGTAACTTACTCCATATTAGAGTACACCGATTCGTTCGCCACTGTGTACATCCACCACTAAAGTCATTTCACATTCTCTTCTCTATTTTGTCCACATTACAAAGCTAAATAAAAGACCTCTGGATTAGTGCTTAAAGTGCCTTGATGTGATGAGTAGGAGTAGGTTGATGTGTAAGTATCGTAAGCGCACTTCAGAGATGATGATGAGCACATAAACATTATCCCCAAACACTGAGTGAGTGATTTCGACTCCATTTAAGTCGAAGTTCCTCTAAGAGTAAGTCTAGATGGGTGGTAAAACATGTATGATGATGTGTGGCAAGTTAGAGAACTTCTTGTGAGGCATTTACTACCTGTTTCGGTTTTGTTTAAAGGTTTACTTGTTTATTGACCAATTCAGGGATACTTTGAGGTATTTGGGTTTTCTTTGATGTGCTAAGTGATTTAATTTGTTTGTAGATATGTTCCATTGCTTTTATAAGCTTTTTGCTTGAGGACAAGCAAAGGTTAAGTGTAGGGGTATTTGATGACACGCGATTTGGCATGTTCGTCGCCCTTATTTAAGTGACATTTCATGCATATATGTATAGCTTTGGGTAGAAGTTTAGGGTGTTTTCACATTTCTAGCTTTTATCTCGATTTAGTGTCTCATACTTGTTTGGGGTCTTTTTGATGTCGTTATGGAGTGTTTTTGTAAGATTTCAGGTACATAATGATATCGGGGCACTATTCAGAGTAATGCAGGCATGCATGGACGAGTTGGGACAGGTCGAGAAGTGAAGAAATCACAAGGGTTGCACGTTGTAAAGATTGGCGCTATAGACAGCAAAGTTGGCGCTATGGTCATAGCGGCAATATTGACACAAGGACATAGCCCCAATGTTGACATTCCGCAACTAAAGGATTTGTCGGAAGACCTATTTAAAGCCTGTTTCCCCTCATTCGAAGACAAATTTTCTGGGACGAAATTGAGAGCTTTATTCAGAGATTTGAGAGAAACTTAAGGCAACTTGAAGGAGCTTAGAATCGGCGAAGTAATCAAGACGGCGAATCAAGTTCTTCGGGAAGATCGGCGAAATTAGGTTTTTCATAATTCTTGGTGTAAACCTAATTCCAATGTCTTCCTCTTTTAATTTTGATTTTTCTATCGAGATTATAAGCGGCTAAACTTCTCTTGCTTAGATTAGATGAGCCCTAGGTTAATTCCTATGACGAATGATTTGATACATTTGACGATTTATGCGAGTTGGATGGATTTCGTTGCATATTTGATTTCGTTGCACATCAGAGATCAAGGTGTTTTGTGTTGGTCGAGTTGGTTGGGTGGGGAAAGCGGGTCTGGTACTGGGTCCCTTGCCTTCCATCGCCCCGCACTTGGCTCTGATGATCTAGGGGTCCAGCAGATCGGGGTCTAGGGCTGTGCGGGTGTATTTTGTATGGAAACCCCGACAGGCCTTGGAGGAATTGTGATGGGCTTGGGAGCGGCCCGAGAGGAGGTTGGTAGTTGGTTTGGGCTGGGGTTGAGCCTCCTTCCTTCACTAGACCACTATGTGAGCCTAGTTATTGGTGGATTACCCTTCCCATGAGCCCAAGAATGTGGGCAGCAGGGCTAGGACCGTGGTACATGTTGTAGATAGAAACCTGGGTCGGGTATGTCCATTGTGGCTGCTGGTTGACCTCATTGAAGTCTATCTCCAGGTTTATTTGTCTAATGGGGGATATTCCTTGTCCTTTCATCCTTTGGGCGCGATTTTTGGGGAAGAAGTCGTTATATACAGGTGTTATTGTGACTGGGGACCAGCTTGTAGGGCACTGGGTCTGATCCTTGGGTCGGTTTAGGTAGGCCAGCCATTGATCTGTGGATGTGAAGACTGGAGTTCCTGCATGGCTTGATTTGGTTTTTGTTCCTCGGTCAGAGTCAACTCTCAGTTCTTTCTGCATGTCCTTTTGTCCCCCATCAGAACTATCTTACCCCTTGCGTCTCTGATAAGGGACGGTCTTGGTCCGATAGGTATGCCCGCCTGAGGAATTTATACTCTTCTGTAGGCTCTCCGCTTCTCCCTTGCCTCATGTAGCCTCTGCTCTCTTCACAATGAACTATCTCGTGTCCAATGCGACCGTAGTACATGCAGAGTTCCCGTAGCCCTTCGTACTGGAACGTGATTTGTTGGGATCCTTCTTCGTTGGGGAGTTGGAGTGTGAATCTAGGAGTGAGGGGGTCTTCAACTGTCATGTTGGCTCTGACCTTCACCGTTCTTGTCCACCTTGTTCTATCCATGGTGGTTTCGTCAATATCATGGAGGGTGGTGAAGTATGTGGTGGCTATCCCTCAGACCATGTCCTCAGAGTGATCGTTCCACGGTATGTCATGCATGAGGGTCCACAGAGGTATGTTTTTAAAGCATACCTCCTCTGCTCCACCGTTGCCGTCCCATGGTTTAAGAGCGAGCAACGAGACTGAGACACCATACGGTTGGTGGGTGAGAGCGTAATCTAGTTGGTCGTTGTCCACCATTGTCATGACAAAGAGGTCGGGATGGAATTTGAAGTCCTTAACGTCATGCAGGCCAAAGTTATCCCAGGCCTTTCGGGTAGCTCCGATGACAGATCCCTTGTGTGGTAGTCGGATGCCAAAGCATCTTCCCACAAGTAGAGGTCCTTGCTTGGAGATATTGCTCTGGTCCAGGTTTCATAGTTGGTGATGGCGGTGTAATGGTTGTCCTTATTACACCTTGGGTCCTCAAACACTCAGAGATAGGTTGATGGGTTGTGGTAGGTTGGAGGCATTTATGTCCTGGGTTGTAGTGGATGTACAGCTCTCTGGTGACATGCACGGAGGTAGCGTGATGGGTGGTGCCGTATTCATTCTCCAATATTGGTCGTCGTTGCTGCATTTGGTCGTAGTGGTTTCGTTTGCATGGTGGTATAGTTTTGTATTCTTCCATTTGTAGTAATTTATTACCCTTAAGCGGGCAAGGCCGCCGGATATATTCAGAAATGCTTGTGGCACTTGTAGAGAGAAGGGAGAGCATAATCTCTCTCTAAGAATCTCCACTATAGGTTGTCTACCTTATTAAATGTAAAAATGATGATCAGTTAAACGTTGTAGGTGTCGGCAAGTCAATTATTAGCCTACCAACAACAACAACAACAACTACCCAACCAATTCCCTGAAAACGCCCTCTCTCACTTTTCATCTCCATCTTTCGTCTTCTCTAATCAATTAATTCATTATCACTTCCTCTTGTTCTCTCCGCTTCTTTTCCACCTCCATTTTTCTCACACTTCCTTCTCTTCCATTCTCTGCAGAGGTGATTTATCTGTGCTCTTTCCACTTCAATTCCACCCGTCGTCCACTCAAGTGTGTAGTGTAGCTCTCTGATATCATGACAAACCATATCGTCCTAGTTTTGATTGGTTTTCCTCACCAAGTGTTTGATGATCATTGTCCTCTATTAGCTTTGACTTTGTTCTGTATTGTTTTTTCCCCATATATATATTTGCTATTACTGGTTATGTGAAGTTTACAAATTAATGTATAACTGTTGAAACCATCCCTGAGTTAGCTTGTTTGATATCTCAACTATTTGAATTTTGATCGTTGTCCTCTGTTCGTTTGGTTTTCTTTGTGTCAGCCATTCAGTTGGATTCAAAGGGTAGTTGTAAAGACTAAAGCTTTTCAGTGTGTTATTATGAAACCAAGGGCTTGGATTGATCGCTTTTTCCTTCAATATATTTCTTAGGGCCAATTGTTTGTCGATTGAATACTCCTGCTTGGTCTTTTGGTTTGATAGGAATGGGGAATAAGAAGACGATGGTTCCTGTTTGCCAAATGGACTTGTCAACCGTGAAGTATGAAACTCAAGTTGTACAAGGTTGCTTTTCTGGTCTTTCTCTTTCACTTGCCGCGTATGTCAGTTGTGTTGGGAATCTTGTTGATCAGCGTATGTCAGTTGCGTTGGGAATCTTGTTGATCACTGTTTGAACAAACAATGCAGCCCCCCATTTGACTGGGAATGTGTTTAGGTTCTTCGTAAAGCTACTCGAGTCTCCAATTCTAGGTCCTTTTCTGATGTCTCACTTGAAGAGGGAGAATAAAATGATAGAGGTTAGCCATCTTCTATTGTATTTCCCGCTGTTGCTGTCATGAGGAAGATAGACAATACACTGAAAATGCATTGATTTTTTTTTATAAATGTATCAGATGTTGCGATGTACAGAGATACCAGAGCCACCCATGTTCGTGCCAGAATACCCAACTCAAGGTCCCTTTATGTACTTATATTTCTTAATTCAGAATTCTAATGATTTTATCTTGTAAATAGCTTGTTGTGGCACCTTTCCAGATGTTTGATATTGCTATTCTCTATTGCATCTGCATTCAAACATATTGAACCCTTAATTGTCTCTCTTAACAACCATAACGTAATTGGAGGTATCTGCAAAACACTGTTATGTACAATGGAACAGGATAATAGGTTCATGAAAATACAGTGGTTTCTTATCGATCAACATCGTCGAGCAAATGCATTATTGATAAACCATACGATCTTTATAATGTTTATGAGATTTGTTGTTATCAAAGTGCAGAGCCGGAGAGTTATGTTGTTCCCTTGGAGGAAGATAGTAAACCAGAAGGACGAGTTGAATCAGCTTTGAAATCTCTTCCTCATTATGATCCTGCAACCTACTTGAACGTGGACTCGAGTACACCATTTAGGCACTGGAGGATTCGTGATTATGCACATGCATACCGCTCTAAGCTAATAAGCCCCTCTGTGGTAAGTTACAATAACTGTCCAGGTGTTTAGTTTCATGCTAGTACAGACAAGGTCTGACTTCTATCTTATAGGCTGCAGAACACATCATCTCAGCTATAGAAGAGTCGAGTAAAAGTGAGCCGCATCAACCATTATTGATTTCTTTTGATGTCGCCGATGTTCGAAAACAAGCTGCAGCTTCCACTCAAAGGTTTGAGGAAGGTATTTCAAGATTATATCTCATCTATGCTCCTATCTACAGGTAGTCTTTTCTAACTTTCAAGATTAACTCTTGTAACTTCTTTGGGCTGTGTAGGAAATCCTATATCCATCTTGGATGGCATCTTCGTTGCAGTCAAGGATGACATAGATTGCTATCCGCACCCGACTAAAGGTACATGTCCCCCCCTTTGTTAAGGATGACATAGATCCTATGACAAAATGGATTTGCTGGTTAACAAATAACGTTTTTGGATCACACTTGGCAGGTGGAACAACTTGGTTGCACGAGGTTCGTTCTGTGAAAAGGGACGCAGTTTGTGTTTCTCGGCTGCGTAGCTGTGGTGCAATACTTGTAGGAAAAGCAAATATGCATGAATTAGGAATGGGAACAACCGGAAACAATTCGAATCATGGGTGAGTTCATCTCCTAAGTCCTATTCCTGTTCCAGTTCCTATTTATGTTATGCACTGAGACAAACAACTCTATTGGTTTTCAGGACAGTAAGAAACCCTTATGCTCCAGATAGATACACAGGTGGATCATCCTCAGGCCCTGCTGCAATTGTAGCTTCTGGAATATGTAGTGCTGCCGTAGGATCTGATGGCGGAGGTTGTGCAGATATTTTTATTCATAATGGTCTGTATCAGTTTCTTCTATTTGCCAGTTCTGAATCTTAAGTTTTCATGTTCGATGTTTATGAGGCAGGCTCGGTGAGGATCCCTTCTTCCCTTTGCGGGGTAGTGGGCTTGAAAACAACACATGGACGGACAGATATGGGAGGGTATATGGCTTTAGCAGTTCTACTGTTGTCTTAAATAAGCATTATTGATTGATGCAGATTGAGACTTGATAACAAAAGTGTTGATTCAATTGGCCTCGAAATTTTGAGTCTTGGTCACTTATATTGTATTCAACCCCACAACTTCTCGTACTATATCATGCAGTTCACTTTGTGATGGGGATGGTGTCGCAATTCTAGGACCAATTACGTCTTGTGTTGAGGATTCCATCATAGTGTGAGTACTTGTGGAAGCTAGTGAATGTATAAATATGTAGCAGCTCTATGATATAAGAAAACCCATGCTTGAAAGTTTGTACAGCTTGAATAAATGCATCTCACATTGTGCTGACTATCAGGTATGCGGCGATTTTGGGATCCTCTATGGCAGACAGAATTAGCGTGAGACCAGTACGTTCGGAAGCTTCACACATATTATATGTCCACAGAACTGCTGACGAGATTAAGTGTTTCCTCCCTTGCAACAATTTATAGCTGCCCTCCTAAAATAAATAGATTTATCTTGATTTGCAAAGGCTTTGATGGCCTAGAGTCAATATGCATTTTTTTTTTTTGTCTCTGTCTGAGGATTTGATTACCTTCTCAAGAGCTTCTCCGCTTTGCGAATGAGAAATTAGCTCAAACAAAGTTGAAACAACATGGGTGTTTGTCCTCTTAAGATACTTGAAGCTCTTACGGAGACAAAAAGTTTTTAAATCTTGTTATGGATGGCATTAGCTGCTATTTTTCATATTCTCCTCATCAAAACATTCTCTGCTTATACTAGACATTCTGTCTTAAAATGATACCATGTTTGTTGTTTCCGGATCGTTTCCATACTTCATTTTGATCGTCTGATGATGCATATTCTTTTCGCAGGGCCGACCTTGTTTGCCAGATTTATCATCTCATGAGGGTATATCTACATTGGGGTCAATACGTTTGGGGAAATACACATCGGTGATTAGAAACTTCCTTTTCTTATTAGAAGTGGATTTATAGTACTAGTACGGAATCCAGTTACGTTCCTGAAGTAATGGTTTAATTGCAGTGGTTTAATGATGTGCATTCAACTGATGTCTCTGACAAGTGTGAGGATGCTCTTAATCTACTGTCAAAAACACAAGGGTGTGAAGTAAGTTGATCCGTCTCCTTCTATAGATGTATTTTGGAATTGAGAAGCGCAACATTTGTTCTGTTATAACTTCTACTGCCACTAATATGGATGAAGGTTGTAGAGATTGTGATACCTGAGTTGGACGAGATGCGGTGCTCACATGTTGTATCGATTGGAGCTGATTTCCAGTCTTCATTGGCTGCTGATATCGAGGACGGGTATAGTTACTCTCACTTTCATTATGAAATAGATCAGTAGCTTGGGTGGCTGGCTGGCTTGGAATATCGAGTTTCCATTTTCTCTCCGAAAAGATAGCAAATCTTGTTCATAATCACTAGCATATCCAACTTCACCTTCGTAAATTTCATATTCATATGTCTTACTATTCAGGAAAGCGAAGTTGTTGACACACGATAGCAGGACGAATGTTGTACTATTTCAATCATTTAGTGCTGCTGATTTTGTTACTTCTCAGCGACTTAGGTGAGGTTAACGATCAGCAGATTGATTATGATAGTCCACATTTGGATCCATTCTTGCTTGCATATCACGTCATCGTCGATGAAATCGCATCTGCTGAATTTTGATTGGAATTTGCAGACGAAGAGCAATGCATCATTACCTGGAGGCTTTCAGAAAGGTCGACGTGATCGTAACCCCAACAACTGGGTGTGTATAATTCATCTAGCCATTTTTCCCCCTTCTGCTAATCCCAATCGTGTATTGCTAGCTTTACGTGATTCAAAATGATTTTTCCAGCATGACAGCTCCGGTGATACCTCCTAGTGCTCTTAAATATGGAGAGACAGATATGAAGGTCACAGGTTTGTCGATTAAAACAACAGCTCCACATCATTGATTTTCGAATGCAATAATGATCGATGTAACTAATGTGTAAGTACGTTATTTTCGTGCAGCTTATCTTATGCGGTTCGTGGTAGGACCGAATCTTCTTGGATTCCCTGCAATTTCAGTTCCTGTATGTGCACTTCTGTATTGGATAACTTCATTACTGAACTGAAATTGGCCATCAGTTTGTTTGCTTCATTTCTAGTGTTTTAGAGTTTCTGCGACTCTTGTTTCACAATTTCCTTGCCCCTTTTTGGCAGGTGGGTTATGATAAACAAGGGCTTCCGATAGGATTGCAGCTGATCGGCCGTCCATGGGCCGAAGCAACTATCCTACGCTTAGCTTTTGCAATAGAGGTAAAAACAACCTTCAACTGAATCTTTAAAGAAACCTCTCAGCTTTCATGGTTAATGGGATTAGTTCCCTTCTAACTCAGTTTGTACGTTTGATGTTATTCTGTTGCTGCAGCAACTATTTGCAGAGACGAAGAAGAAGCCTGCCCTGTTTCACAATGTTCTGAAGCCAAATTAATACCCTTCCATAAGTATTCTGCTTCTCATAGAATTTTATGAAAAGATTATGTACCCATTTGAAACAGTTACTTTATAAAGTAATAAAAGCATCTGCAGCCCATGAAATTGGCTGCCAATGCTTTTAAGTTATAGTGGTATACCGTAATAATCCAAAATGATTCTGAATTCAGACATTCATTAGACGCAAATATCAAGAAAAAAAGATGTATCTGATTGCCACACAACAATGTTTATTGTTTGTGATCAGCTCTCCTCCCCAGTTGGATGCCACTTTGATACACAACGGTTTAGAAGTGTTCTTTTTGCCGTCGTCGCCAAGCAGAGCATTCTCTATTTGGTCCAGAAATTGCTGTACTCTGTACCTGAATCTCCCTACTCGCTAGGGAGATCAGGGCCATTAGGAATCTTTCCAGGATAGTCGGCTGTTGAGGTATCTGATCCCATCATACTGTTAAACGAAAAAAAATCATCAGATAATAACTAACCAACTTGACATCATTCGAGTTGCTTCGAGAACCTCGCTAAATGTCACGCCCTCTCTCACCTTCTGTCGACGATGACCATCGAACGCAATTCGCAATTTGAAAAGCTGCATGTTCAAATAAGGACACGGACAAGGTCACATTTAGCATCTAATCAAACACAAAAAATAATTCCTTTAACAAAGAATAGAAAAGCCAATTTCGTAGCCCGATATAGGAATTTGAGATTAACAGTTTGTGCAAGGATTCACAATCGTTGATGAATTGCAAGATATTGATGAACATATCTAATACTTAAAGAGTAAAGTTCGACATATCTAAACAGCTAAATCAAGTGCCACCGTTCAGCAAGCAATACTTACCGCTTGCAGATTTCCTTTTTCACCAACGGGTGGCAGTCATTTCCAAACGTGTTCATAGTATGGAACAAAAATCCACTGTGGGTAACTATTGCAATCTCCTTCTCACTTCTTGTCCATAACCTGAATAAAAGCAGGTTACCACTCCAGAGCAAGTCGGCAAAGAAAAAGTATCATCAAACAAAGTAGGAAAAACAATTGATGGTGAGGGGAAGTCTCTATGCTCGGGATTTCTTGCAGCAAAAGCCCGAAGAAGGTATATCTTATCTTAGGCATTACCTTCTTACAACACAGACTAAGAATGAATGACAAAGAATGCAACAAGAGAATTATGCAGAGTCCAACCAATTCAAGAACTTTAGCCCTCTGGCTGCAAGTTCTTCAGTTGTCTCTCTCACGTCAGCTTTCCACACTGTATCCTCATCTGTTTCAATCTGTAGGAATTACGGACGTTACTCTCTGACTGTAAGAAATGGGTAATCTTATAATATGTGTGAATCAGTCACTTCAAGGTATAAGCCTAATTAGTTTTGAGAATTAAACTATAAATAAGCATCTATTGACTTACTAGTGAAAAATCAATTGCAGGAAAGAGAAATTGATAGTCACTGACGCTTCTCCTCTGATCGCAAGGATGCACACCCTGGAAAGAAAAACCACAAGATAATATCATCAGACTACATATATTGGCTTAGAAGTTGACAAACCAATGCGCAGTTCTATGTGAGCATGAAAATCCTATAATTATCAAAACTCACTGCCAGAGAAGTATTAAAGTATTTTCAACTATTTAGACACAATATCATTGGCATTGCCAGTATCAGATTGCTAGATCAATCCCTGAGTACCAAGATCATAAATCATGATGCAATCCAAGCAGGTTTGTAATTCGAAGAACCTACTGCCTAAGATAAGAAAAAAAATTAAGTTGTTATGCAAGTCGTACAAAATGTTCACGACATAGTTCAGCTGCAACGATCGGAGGAGGATTGGAACTAGAAATAGCAGCACGACCACTGTTTCCAGCATTTGCCACCATAAGAGGTAACCCATCTACCCTGTCTGTGTAGCTGCCACCACCAAAAACTCCAACAGCTGTTTGTAATGTCCTGCAAATCATAGATACATAAATCATAATGACTAATGAGATGACCAAAGTCATTTAGAAATGTACATTCTGGTGTTCATAGCCTACTAGCCTCGTAAGGTCAATTTCATTCACCCAACCGATAAAATTAGTGCAAGCTAAGCTAAAATCTGCATATAAAATCAAGCTAGTCGCCAAACATAAATCAACTATAGAATAAAACAACTAATTACTTTGTCTACCAAAGGTCCTGAAGCAATACCTTGAAGAAATCAACAAACCAATAATCAAACAACTGTGTGAACACCGATACAATCAAATGAAAGATACATCTAAACCTTCCTTATGCTAGATAATTAAACCCATTAGTACAATGAAGTGAACTATAAGTCTAATGTAAATTGACTAGAAGGTAAAAGTCCATGCTCAAATGCATCTAGAAGCTGTTTCTGAAGTAGAATAGAGTCGTGCATTATTACCTCATCAAAGGGGATGTAATGACCAGCTCAACCCTGTCCAATAGATGAGATTCAAGTACATGTTTACGCAAATTATCAACCTGAACAAAGAGAAGGACCACTGCTTAGTTAAAAACTTCATATCAATCATGAATCTATACAAGTTTCCTTGAGAAGCAAATTGAAAATCTTGAGAAAACCTTACTTGTTCCCATCCCAATGGAGTGAGCTCCGCGTCAAAGTACTGGGGGGACATGTATGCTTTGTAGTTCTTATCTCCCTCCACATTGTGTACACCCTGGGCATGCCTGACCTGGATGCACGTTTTTTATAAAAACAAAATGGCTTGATTTGCTAGCAAAATCCAAGAAAGAAGGCCATCTTGGATACCCTTCAGATGAAATATGCAGCTGCTTAATACCGACATTGTAGGAAGTAGATTGCTGGAAAGTAAGATCAGAATACCAACCAAATGAATGGTCTTGCACCGATGTGCCGGGAACAAGCCTGGACCGTCCATGTCTGCAATGAGATGTTATGAAAAATTCAACTTTTTGATGAATACAAACGCAACAAGACAGAATATCCAGGGCTTGCAGGAACACACCATGCTGTAAATAAAGCATGTGCAACCATATATAAAAATCCTTACTCAGGAGGAAGTTGAAAACACAGAACAAGGTCCCAATCGCGCAGCTATAATTGAACAGCTTTCTGCTAGAGCCTAGATGGTTAAGTAAAAAAGCGAGGGACTAAAAACAATAAGCAAGCCTTGGTCTGCTAACATTAAATTGAAGGGACTAGACTAGACGCCCAAGTTCGCAACAAACTACTCAACAGTCAACACCAAAAAAAGTTGTCCAATTTTATTCCATTTTGGCCAACTCCATACGACGCTAGAGTGCAGAGTGAAAGCAACCAGATTGAAACAGGACTCGCAGCAAGTAAAAAGCAACCTACTTTTTCTATCAGGAGGATAGACACATTTTGACTTGGTCCAATTGATAAGAACATCCTCAAAGAATGGACAATACCATCATTTTTCCCAATCAACTAGAGGCATCTAAGCTCCGAACAAGAACTAAGATATAATTCAACCAGCAAGAAAAAACCCTAAGACACGGCAAAACAAAATTGGGAAAATTAAATAAGAGAGGAAAGAAAAAGAAAAGCGTGGGGATTCAAGGCTTGGGAGTAAACAAACGAATTAGGGGAGTATAGTAGTCACCGGGAAGAGGGAGCAGCCCGGGAAGAGGGAGCAGCGGAGGAAAAGGATCCGCCTATGGAGAGGTGGCAGAGGCGGCGCCGAAGGTAGAGAGCGGCGTGGTTTTGCTACATTCAGCAGGAAGGACTGTTGAAGAAGTGATGGATGGGAGAACGTTATAGAGATTGATCTGAAATGAAATGGAAGTGGTGGTCTGAGTTATTTTGAGAGGATGACGCTTATTTCCTTAATTAATTAATAATTAACTTTATTATCCTCTTTACTGATTCTTAGCTTCACTACAAAAGTGACCGACTGTCACCAAAGAGAGTCAAATAGCCAACCCGAACCAAAGTTCAAATTGACCGAAAAAATCAGTAATGAAAGTCATTTTAGGCTAAAATTGGGGCTGAAGTCAATCACAGGGGTCACGTCATTTAATGAAAACCGGAATCGTGAAGTATACATTCATATATTTCAGGTTCTTAGGGGTAGTTTGGATATGGTGGTGAAAATGTTGAGAAGAGAGACAAATAGTGTCAGATTTAATTAATAAATAAATTTTAATATTCTCTCTCTTAGTTTTCACAATTAAACTCACTTAAATATTGTATCTTAAATTTAATTTCACTAATTTTTGCACCAAAATGTTTGTTATTCAAAGATAAATCCAACAAGATCAGTCTTGATGATTTTTGAAGTAAAAATTAAATTAATAATTTTGTACTTTGTATTCATTCAAAAATTTGTATTTGTGCTATACGAAAGTTCGTGTTATCCATACAAAAGATCGTGTTATACATACGAACGTAATTTTAAAAAGTATGAACGTATATATGCAAAAGTTAGTGTTAATCATATGAAAATGACGTATTATCCATACCAATGTTTTGATGAAGTAAACGAACGTATAGATCATAGGAAAGTATATCTACAAACTTGTAGGTTGTATTATATGGAAGTTCGCGTTATCCATACAAACTGTACGAGCATATAAATTCGCAGTTCATACGGAAGTTCATGTTATTCATGTTATAAATTACTCCATATCAATTTTGTACATTAGGATGATCTCATATGTCTTGTAGTGATAAAACTAACAAACGTATAGATTGTTGGCACAAACGTATGAATTGTCCTTAAATTTATACATTCAGAAAAATATACATATTTCATATATGAATATAACAAGATGAAACAATAAAATGTCATCAAAATTGATCCATCAAGTTATAAATTCATAAATATAACTTGTACATTCATCAAAACAACCATTTAAAATTCTCTAAACGCAACACGCCGTCTTTATGGGTACTCCTTCAACATGGAAAGAATATAAAAACTTGTTAGATACAAACTCATTAGGTTTGTAAGTTTTATCAGTACAAATGTGAGAATTCTTCAAGAACATAAAGGGGATGAAGAACTCAAACACACGAACGTTGTAATGAGTTCGTAGGTTCGTATGGGTGAAACATACAAACTTATCAATATAATCATACGTTCGTATCTGTAAACATATATAACACATAAAAAAATATGAACTATCTATATGTTCGTGTTTTATCAGTACTTTCTTGTGAATTCATCAAGAACATAAGAAGCATGAAGAACACGAAGAACCCAGAAGATATATATAAACAAACTCACAAATATCTATACGTTCATATGAAACAATGAAAATAAACATACCACCAACGCCTACGTTCATCCCAATAGGTTGTGAACAAAATGTCTGTATCGACAAGTGAAAACAAATGAATTACCACGTCATGAATTTTTTTAGGTGACGTGAACAACACATTCGTATGAGGCAGTGAAACAAACGTACCTTCACGACCTGTGTTCGTCCCGATGGGACTTGAACAAAACGCTTGTATCAGACACAAAAACCCCATATAAATTAACAAACAACATAATGAAGAACATAAAAAATCCAGAATAATAAAATCCACAAGTACGCAAAAAACACAAAGAACAAGAGGTTAAACGAGAGCTCACCTACCTTTTTGAAATTTGTGTTTCTTCGTGTAAAGATCCGTCAAGACGAACTTAAATTGATCATCCATTCAAAGGAATCGAGAGAGAAAAACTCAGATCGAACAAAATCATAAGAACTCAAAGAACATGAAGAACAAGAGTAAGAATGGAGATAACCCACATTTTCAAGATTCGTTTACACTCTTTTAGTATTTTTCTTATGCAAGATCCATCTCGAAGAGCAAAAACCGAACTCATATCTAGTATTTATTCAAAAAAATTGCAAGAGAAAAGAGGGGAAACTAGAAAGAGAAGTGAAAGAAAAATTGAATTTGAAAATTTTGAATTAGAAAGAAAAAGATATGAGAGGTTAATGTATTTATTGTTATGAAGATAATTGTAGTGAATGCCCAATTGTGTAACTCCTCATTCTATGATTAATGTATTTTATTCCCCTCCTTTATGTGTATGATTTAATGTATTTCATTCCCCTCTTTTATGTGTAATAATATTAGAGAGTGTAGGTTATGATTTCAAGAGCCTATAAATAGAGCTCTCATTTGTAGCATTCCACACACCTCAATAAGAAAGTACTTCTCCTCCCATGTTCTTGTTCTCTTCTTTGTTCTTAGTTTTATAACACGTTATCAGCACGAGTGCTCTACCTATTTTCTCGAAGTTTTCACGAAGGTTGTTATTTGCTATATCTTATTTTCAAAGTTATTATTATTATTTATCTTGTTCTTTTATTTGCTTATAAAATCTTTTTTTTAAAAATTAGAGTTAGAGAAAGGAATCCATTTCTATTTTTTTTATATGTAACAAATGGTGGTCTTTCTCACTTTACCGATTTCAAAAACGACTTTGTCATTTTTCTATTGATGACTATTATCAAACGTTTATATTGGTCAAATATCATGCCTTTATAGGCTGGCCTAAACATTTAGTTATCATCATGTATATTTTATAGTATATATTATTATGACCTATCATATTTTATATCTTCCGTTTCTTTCCATAGTGTTTTTTTTTTGCTTGTACGTTGCCTTTTTAATTCATGATCAATTCTAAAATAGATATAGTTGCTATTTTATTATGGCATATGCATGAGTATCTCTTCTAGGCAACAATATTTATAAAATATTTTATGCATTTTTCTAAGTGAACTCACATTATATTATTAGCATTTTTTCCATCCTATTTTAAATGATCATATTGATGTTTTTATCACGTATATATATGATATTTTAGCCGTTATACAAATATATTAAAATTTATCATCTCATTATAGTTAACTCTTTTGATTTTGTGCATTTTGTTTATAATTCATGAATACCTCTTTTTTTTGTTCCTACCCAAAAGAGAAAACCTTTATCACTATTTAAATGTCTATATAGTTATGTTTCAAGATGGGTATGCCACTATTATTATTATTATTATTATTATTTCTTTAAAGCATTATTTATTTCTATGTTAATGAATGTTCCATTACCATTACTATTTTAATTAATATATCATTTTCATATGTTTTATTATTTAGATTATAATATATTTGTAATTCAATCTGCTTCTTTTATAGCATGTCGAATATTTCCAAACTTGAGTTTGTGGCCCTTGACGTTTCGGGCAAAAATTACCTCTCGTGGGTCTTGGATGCTGACATCCATTTGCAAGCCAAAGGGCTGGGCGACACGATTAACGATGAAACTGAAATATCTGCCCAAGACAAAGCCAACGCTTTGATCTTTATTCGCCACCATCTTGACGAGGGCTTGAAAAACGAGTATCTCACCATCAAAGATCCTCTCGAATTGTGGAATAATCTCAAAGACCGATATGACCACCAGAGAACGGTGATTCTCCCTCGAGCTCGTGATAATTTGATGCATTTACGCCTACAAGATTTCAAATCCGTGAGCGAGTACAATTCTACCCTCTTCAAAATTTGCTCGTAGTTGTTGCTATGTGGCGAGAAAATCACTGATAAGGAAATGCTCGAGAAGACATTTTCCACTTTCCATGCTTCCAATATAGTTCTCCAACAACAATATCGGGAGAAGGGCTTCACCAAATATTTTGAATTAATATCATGTCTCTTAGTGGTCGAGCAAAACAATGACCTCTTATTAAAGAATCACCAATCACGCCCCACTGGTATGGCTCCATTTCCGAAAGCTAACGCGATAAATGGCCACAAATTTTGATCAATATCGTGGCCGTGGCCGTGGTCATGGTCGTGGTCATAACCGTGGTGGTGGATATGGTCGCAATAATGTCCATGGCCGTGGACGTGATTATGGTCACGATCGCCTTCAGAGATTCAACCACTCTTCTCGTCCACATTTCAAACGGGATGGGCGAATAAATAAGGAACGAGGTGGGCCTAGCAACAGAAAATTTCAAAATATGTGTACTAGATGTGGCGGCGATCATTGGACTCGCACTTGTCGTACACCTAGACATCTTATCAATCTTTACCAAGAGTCAAGGAAAGACAAGAAGGTTGAAACCAATATGGTCATTGAGGAAGGTGTTTTGAACCATGGCCAATTTGACACCACTCATCCGGATGTTGCTGACTTCTTTCCTCCTCATGATGGAAATGTTGAGAAATAAGATGGTTATTGAGATATCTTTTATTACAAAATGGTGCCTTGATGTATGCACCTTATTATCGTTCTCATTTGATTTGTTTGAGTTTGTTTTTCTTGAAAGTGTTTTCTCATTTTTTTTATTTCTTTTTATTTATGAATTTCCCATCATAATTGTCCCTTCTAATATGGATTATCATTTTCGTGTTATAGCATGGATACTACTGCCATCCACGACAACATAAAAAATGAGGATGTGTGTCTCATCGATAGTGCTTCCACTCATACTATTCTAAAAGGATAAGAAGTATTTTTCTCATCTAGTAATGCGAGAAGCTAATGTTAGCACTATATCTGGTAGTAGTAATTTAATTGAAGGCTCCGGAAGAGCAACCGTGCTACTACGCGGAGGAACTAGAATGCATATTGATGATGCATTATATTCTACAAAGTCTCACCACAACTTATTAAGTTATAAAGATATCCGTCGTAACGGATATCACATCGAGACAATTTAGGAAGAAAATAAAGAATATATTGCCATCACAAGTATGGTAGATGGTAACAAATGTTATCTTGAAAAACTACCATATATTTCTTCAGGTTTGTACTACACGTTTATTAGTACAATTGAATCACATTCCATTATAAACTCCAAGTTTATGAATCATGATAGATTTGTAGTTTGGCATAACCGGTTAGGCCATCCCGGAACAATTATGATGCGTAAAATACTTGAGAATTCCCTTGGACACTGGTTGACGAGTAAGCGAATTCCCCTATCGAATGATTTGGCTTGTATTGCATGTTCTCAAGGAAAATTGATTATACGACCATCATCGATAAAAGTGAGAAATGAATCGCTCACATTTTTGGAACGCATTCAAGGCGATATTTGTGGACCAATTCATCCATCATGCAGACCATTTAGATATTTTATAGTTTTAATTGATGCATCAACTAAGTGGTCACATGTATCGTTATTATCCACTCGTAATTTGGCATTTGCGCGATTACTTGCTCAATTGATCGATTACGGGCACAGTTTCCGGATTATCCGATAAAAACGATACGCCTTGACAATGCTGGTGAATTTACTTCACAACATTTTAATGATTATTGCATGTCTGTCGGAATTGATGTTGAACATCTTGTAGCACATGTTCATACACAAAATGGTTTAGCATAATCTCTAATCAAACGCTTACAGTTAATAGCAAGACCATTGTTAATGAAGGCAAAGCTTCCCACTTCATGTTGGGGGCATGCTGTCTTACATGCAGCATCATTAATTCGCATCAGGCCAACAAGTTATCACGAGTATTCCCCCTTACAAATGGTTTTTGGTCAGGAACCGAATATATCCCATCTAAGAATATTTGGATGTGCTGTTTACATCCATATTACACCACCATAACGCACTAAGATGAGACCTCAAAGGAGGTTGGGAATTTATGTTGGGTATGAGTCTCCCTCGATTATAAAATATTTAGAACCAATGACAGGAGATCTATTCACAGCTCGTTTTGCTGATTGTCACTTTGATGAATAAGTTTTTCCAACATTAGGGGGAGAAAATAATAAGCTGGACAAAGAGATTAGTTGGAATGAATTAGCATTATCTCATTATGATCCTCGTACTAGACAATGTGAACTAGAAATTCAAAAGCTAATTCATTTACAAAGTTTAGCGAATCCACTGGCAGACGCTTTTACTGACCCACATCGAGTAACCAAATCTCATGTTCCAGCAATGAATGCTCCATCAAGAGTAGATGTCCCTATTGGACATCATGAAAATACAAATGAGTCTAATGCACGTTTGAAGCGTGGTAGACCTATCGGTTCCAAAGATAAAAATCCTCAAAAAAGAAAAGGAGTTGTAAATCAAGATGGTCCAATCGAGGATAAGCTACCAAACATTGCTGATATATCAGCTCAAGAACAGCATCAGGTACCTGAACATATTGAAAATAATGAGATCTCAATCAACTATGTCTTGGATGGTAAACAATGGAACCGCAATACAATTAACATCGATGAAATTTTTGCTTATAAGTCAGCGCTGAATGTTATTGATGAAAATGAGGATCATGAGCCAAAATCCATGAATGCATGCAAAAAAATGAAAGGATTGGCCAAAATGGAATGACGCAGTTAAGGCAGAATTACATTCTCTTGAAAAACGAAAAGTTTTTGGACCTGTGGTCCTTACACCTGATGGTGTCAACCCCGTCGGGTACAAATGAGTTTTTGTAAGAAAACGTAATGAAAATGGTGAAATTACGAGGTACAAGGCACGCCTTGTTGCCCAAGGATTTTCACAAAGACCCGAAATTGATTATGAGGAGACATATTCTCCTGTGGTGGATGCAACTACTTTTCGTTATTTGATCAGTCTGGCAATTCGAGAAGGATTAGATTTACGTCTCATGGATGTCGTAAATCGCCTATTTATATGGATCACTTGATAACGACATCTATATGAAACTTCCTGAAGGATTTCATTTGCCTGAAGCTTACAAATCAAGTTCTCGAGAACGTTATTCGATCAAATTGAATAAATCCTTATATAGATTGAAACAATCTGGCAGAATGTGGTATAACCGCCTTAGTGAATATTTGATCAAAGAAGGATATGCAAATGATCTGATATGTCCATGTGTTTTCCTAAAAATATTAGGAACCGAGTTCGTTATCATTTCGGTTTATGTTGATGACATAAATATTATTGGGACTCCAAATGAGCTTATAAAAGCAATCACCTGCTTGTAAAAGGAATTTGAGATGAAAGATTTGGGGCGGACAAAATATTGTCTTGGTTTGCAGGTTGAGCACCTACCAAACGGTATTCTTGTGCATCAAGAATAAATCACATCCATTGAGTACCCCGATGGTTGTCAGATCACTAGATGTGAAAAAAGATCCCTTCAGACCTCGGGAAAGTGATGAAGAACTACTTGGTCATGAAGTACCTTATCTTAGTGCAATCGGTGCACTAATGTACCTTGCCGGTCATACAAGACCCGACATATCATTTCTCGTTAATTTATTAGCAAGATATAGAACTTCTCCCACACGAAGACATTGGAATGGTGTCAAACATATACTTCGCTATCTGCAAGAAACACAAGATATGAGATTATTCTTCTCGAATGAATCAAAAGCAGATTTGGTAGGATATGCGATGCTTGGATACCTATCTGACCCTCATACTAGCCAATCACAAACTGGTTATTTATTCACATGTGGTGATACAGCAATTTCTTGGCGCTCTGTGAAACAAACACTTACCGCCACATCATCCAACCATGTTGAGATTTTAGCAATACATGAGGCTAGTCGTGAATGTGTTTGGTTGAGGTCTATAATTCAACATATTCGAAGTTCGTGTGGATTAACTTCTGAAAAGATGGCCCCGACACCCTTGCATGAAGATAATGCTGCATGCATCGTACAATTGAAAGAGGGATACATCAAAGGAGATAGAACAAAACATATCCCTCCTATATTCTTCTTCACTCATGACCTTCAAAAGAATGGTGACATCACTGTCAAACAAGTACGTTCAAGTGATAACTTGGCTGATTTATTCACTAAGGCTCTTCCGACATCAACATTTGCGAGACTAGTTCGGAAAATTGGAGTTCGACGACTGAGGGACTTCAATTGATATCATCGTTAGGGGGAGTTGATACGCACTGCACTCTTTTCCCTTAACCATGGTTTTTCCCACTGGGTTTTCCTGGTAAGGTTTTTAACGAGGCAGTATCAAACGCGTATTCAAAGAATGATGTATATCGTTAACCAATGGTCATTCAAGGGGGAGTGTTATGAAGATAATTGTAGTGAATGCCCAATTGTGTAACTCCTCATTTTATGATTAATGTATTTTATTCCCCTCCTTTATATGTATGATTTAATGTATTTCATTCCCCTCTTTTATGTGTAATAATATTAAAGAGTGTAGGTTATGATTTCATGAGCCTATAAATAGAGCTCTCATTTGTAGTATTCCACACACCTCAATAAGAAAGTACTTCTCCTCCCATGTTCTTGTTCTCTTCTTTGTTCTTAGTTTTATAATATTTATAATATTTGTTTTTATTTTATTTTTATTTCTTAATATTCTCTCGTATACTTATCGGATACGAACATATTTTCTCGTGTGGTTTTCGGATACGAACGAATGAATGTATTGGTACTTAACATATGAATTAATAAATATTGGTATTCAATGTGTGCATAAAGAATATGAACCTTTTTAGAGTTAGATAGGCTTGGCAACGGGGAGGTTCGGGGATGGTTACGGCATACCCATTACCCATCTACCTTCGTGGCGGTTATTAACCATAACCATCACCATTTCTATTTCGGTGATAGATTTCGTTTCATCCCCATACCCACCCGGTTACGGTTATAATCGCTCCTCCTAACGGTTAACCACCGATATGCAAGAAAAAAAAGGAATGAAAAGTCGAAAATAGATACACATTCATTCATCTGGAAATTTTTCAAATCTAATTCCAAACAATAGTAACAATAGCATTCTAGAACACGAAAAGCACTTGTGACTTGTTCTTGAAATCAAAATACAACCCAAAACTAGCAAGGGGAAGGATCGAAGCATTTAAGCAATACTATAAAACATGAATCTCAAAGTCTTAAGTACTGAAACACTAAATAAAATAAAACTGATAATTGAAATAGAACAATCGTCCCCTCTTCATATATAACTAGTCTGAATCTGATTAATGATTTTTTTTTATGAATGATGGTCGATGGATGAATTTATGTTTTGCGATTCTGAAAGACAGACTTTAAAGATAAGGTTTCTTGAAATTAAAAGCAAAAGTATTGCGTTGGGACATTGGGTTAAAATGTAAGTGGGTTGGGATAGTCAAATGGTATTGGGCTTTATTGCTTTAATAATATACGGGTAAATAGAGGGTAAGTTACGGGTTGGGAATGGTTATGGGTATGGTTACAGTGATGGTGCGGTTACTTCGAAACCCATAACCTAACCTTACCCATTCATATCGGTTAACGGTTATAACCATAACCACAACATACCCAGTCAACGCGGTTAATAACCGTCAAACTCTATGAGGGTACGGTCGATTTAACGGTTAAACGGTCAAAACTGCCAATCCTAGAGTCGGAACACTTTATGATTCTCTCTCTCTCCTCTACAATTATGAAAGACACATTAAATCAGGATTAAAAACACGCACAAATTTTCCAACAATTACCCAAAATACCCGGATATGAAAAAAATACACCCATATACTTTTTAATTCCGCAAATTTTCTATATACAATAGATGATTATGATTAACTTCAGTTAACTAGTTGAAACATTTCTCCCGTAAAATTTAGTCCCAGCCCAGCCCGAGTCCCACCCAGCTTTCATTATTATTTAATCCTTGGGATTTGTGGCCATTCCAGTTTCCAACCAACCATTTTGCCAATAGAAAAATAAGAAGGAATTATTCTGGGCCCACAAATCAATCTGGTTTCCCTCTATTTAATTCCAAGATCTAATATTATAATGCAGGTAAGAACCATATTTGGCCATCAAAACCATCTGTAATGTTCAGTAAAAGCTTCGTTATGCTGCCAAATCAACAAGCACAAGATTCCCCAGTTTCTAATATAAGCTACCGACCAATCCGTTGTGATGTCCGCAACAAAACTGACACTTATCTAAGAATAGTAGAACAAGTAAACCTAATTCACTCAGTACAGAGCGCTAGTTAACTCAAAAACCTAGCACCTACAGTTCACCATTGACAGCAGACACTAAAGCAATCCAATTAAGAACATGGAGTGCCTCCTCAATTTCTTGTTCTATTAACTCGCTAGCAATTGATAGGTTAAAAAGTAGTAGGTATGTATAACCTTCGCTTTGAGGGATTGGAGCAGTTACAAGCTTTTCATCAGAAGTAGAGACTTCGAGTTGAGAAGAAGCAGCGGAACCCCTACCACCGCCACATACAAGGAGGGAAGTCTGAAAAGCCGACACATCCTTCTCCAGATATAATAGCTCTTTGCTTGAACCCGCCATTCTTCAATGCTGATCGCTTTTTTTGGTGTACTTCAATGCTGATCGCTGAAACTGAAACAAAGCCACGGCGACCTCGGTGCCGAAGAAAATATAGCGGACTAGGCAAAATACAATGTGGGCTTCTGGTCCGAGATAACAGGCTAATAGCCCAATTTGGATTGTTAAATTTTTGGTCCGTAATTCTCTATTTGTCTTGTTAGGCCCGTGAGAAAAATTGGGTGGGAATGGGTGAGCATGAGAATGTAACACTTGGGGTGATTGTCAATTCTTGCAGGACATACAGCACAACGCGAGTTAAGCAAGAAGAACAAATTTTTGCTTCTTCTACTGTAAAAGATGAAGCGATGAATGTTTTCCCATTCTCGGTTTATTTGGATAGTCGAAGCACCATTATACCTAATACGGTTTCTTTTCAGATGTTTATTTCTACATAACCCACTGTAACCACATTTTCTGGTAATTAGATTGTGAAGTTTTGGCTTTGAATTGTAAGCAGCAGGGCAACTGGTCCAACTAGGCATTCAGGAAAAGGGCGCTGGTCGCAGGACGAGGTGCGTCCATGTTGCAATTCTTGTCAGTTTAATGTGCATCTTCGATTTGGCATCTCAATTATTGGACTAGGATTGGATCAGTGAAGGTGCAATGAATTAGCTTATGGGTAGACTGAACTTACGGGATGTTCTGTTACCAAAGGTTGCATTGATACCTCAATTTGTCTTATACACATGAGAATTGGTTTGCAGGATCATCTTCTAATAAAATCTGTACACAAGTTCCAGGGAAAGAGATGGAGAAAATAGGTGAGGACTGCAACTGTCATAGCTTTCTGGACGAGGTTGTGTGTCTCATTTGATGTTCTGACTTAACTTTGTGCCAGTTATCCAGCTGAATATCTCCTAGGTAGGTCAGTTTCCCAGTGCTTTTACAGATGGAGTCGGCTCCCTTCTTCAGTCGATAAACAATAACCTCCAATGGTAATTTGCGATTACACAAGTGGCAGAGGTAATTGACTAATAGGCTAAGAAAAAAATGATGGAAGAAATAAAATCTATGATAATCAAATTGGGTAAAATAGTGTTAAAAAAAGTCGATAAAGTTGAAACAAGGCAATAAAAAAATATAAATCGTAAAACAAGGTTTTTTTGTTTCACGATGATGGAGAAATTCTATGGTAAGAAAAAAGATAAGAAACTAAAAAAAGGAAAAATTATAATAGAAATAAAGGAAGAAAAGTTAACGGGATTACATCGAATAAACTTGAAGGATAATGTTGCATTTGTTGACATATTTGAGGGTTAATATAACATTTTTAGTTTAAAAAGGGGCAAATGAAACGCTGACACGTCGCATTTGTACCCGATGCATGTTTCCACCAGAGTGTTACCCTTATTTTAAATCATGAATAAGTTGGCCTAAGAGATATTAAAGAATATGTTTCGGAGGATTTTCGACGATGGCCGTACGTTGATCCTCGTAGGAGATTGTGTTTTCCCCTCGTAGGAGAGCGTTTTCGACGGTAAAGGAATTGTTTTGTTGAGATCTCCCTTGTTTCTCTAGTTTTTTCTTTCATCTTTATCTTGAATTCTCACAGACTCCTGTGTTTCTTCTAACGGCTCATATTACTCACATGATAATTGGGGTTTGATCGCTATCTTGAGAGGATTTCTATCGTTTCCAAACTTTTCTGTTAGGGTTTTGCTCAAAACCCTATCAACGATCAACTAAGAACTTCTACAAAAATGTCGGCCGATGTTACAGATATATCACACGTATGGCAGCCAGGGCGAAAAGTCGAGAGTGGGCGCACTAGCTGATCAAGAAACCCAAAACCGCTATGACTCAAGCCTCTCTTAGCGGGCCAATAAGGATGACATATCCAAACTGCTAGGTTTTCTATTTCACTCTTCTTTTTGTTTTTTTTTCTGTTTTTCGGATTCTAGACTCGATTTATTTTCTTTGTTTTTCTTTGGTTTATTTTTCGTTTACTACACTAGTTGGGAGGTCTTTTTTCGTCTTCTTTGCTAGCCCACTCAGTTCGGTTGCAGTGATCGTACTGGGTTCTACATTTTGCAGGACAATCGTCCCTATGCAATTCACATTAGGTGAATCGCCTTTCGTTGGTTGACAACAATCCCTCATTGTAATAACATCCTCGACCAAATTTTGGTCGTAAAAAAAGAATATGTTTCAGAGTATAGTAACTCTATTATCTGCAAATCTAAATGAAGAGGACAAGTGGTTAGAATAGTCAAGATTTTTTTTATAATTATGTCATTTTTCATATATCAAGTGATACTTAGTAGTAACTGTCTGCAAAGCATTAGTTTGGAAGCTCCATGTCCCTATAATATTCACCTACTAAACTCATCACCGAAAGCCCTAAGCAAATATTTGGAGAGCCAACATGGCCACTAATGAGCCTTGCAGATCGGGATAAGTCCGTATAGGAGAACCTAAAGCAGCCAGAGTTTAATAAAAGATAACTAAAAGCGACACAACATCGATAGATTCACCCAAAAAGAGAAAAACAATTAAGCATAACATAAATATTCATTTGTAGAACCAATTAATTAGGAATAGAAAAATAAAATAAAAGGGTTGAAAACAACCTTGTTCATTGCATGTTATTACATAAAAAGTCATAAAAGCTCTCAATGACAGTCATCAAACCCTAACTATCATAGCCTATCTCGGTTATTCGATCTTCTTCGTTTTTTCGATTTCAACTTAAATTCTTGTTGCAGTATTGCCCTATAGCTACTCTCTGTAGAAGAGACAGTTGCACTCTCGCGAAGAGTTTTTTCGTTTCGTTAACCTTAGAAGTCATCGCCACATTCATCGCCACCACCAGCCTTCACGTCCGCCACCAACACTACAGTTTCCTTTGCAATTGGTCTCGCTCACACTACCATGACCCCTGTTCAACCAATGATCGCAACCCCATTTGACGCCGAGAAACCACCCAAATTCATCCCTTCTAGTCACACATGGATCTAGTCACACGCGGATCCGTGCAGCACCTGCAAGCGCTCCACGCCCTGGGAACAATGCAGCAACGCCTACTACATCTATTGTAGGACTTGCTCTCGCAGCCACAATGGGTCAGCCTACGGCGACTGATCAGCACAAGTGATCAATGCATTAGGACAGCAAAAGGCATAGCCCTCCGGTTGTTCCAATAAGGACATGTAGTAGCTAGTCCATTAGCTAGGAGTTTTCGGTTTTATAATTATCGATATCGAATTTTCTTTTCGTTAGTCTGTGACAATGTTTTCCATTGTCGTTGTCTATTTGTTTTTTTTTTGATAAATTTTATTATCTGTTTGTTGGTGAGTAAAAATTAAAATCATCTTTTTTATAAAAATCTGTGGTTCATATAACCCACATAGTGATATGTATTTCCGATTAAATACTTTGTACGTTCTGTTTTGACTTAATAAGAGGAAGGGGATTATTAAAAAAGGGGTTAACTAGGAAAGTTAGTGTCACTATTGTAATTGTAAGGATAATATCATATGTAAAGCATTAGATTGAGAGAGCTACAACGATTATAATATTTTAAAATTCAGTAGATATAACCGTCAAATAAATTCCATATTGATAAGGAGGAGAGAGCGATTGTGACGGCACCTTCTTCTCCCAACTCCTCCGTCTTATTTTCCTTTCAGTTTTTATTTTCTTTCCAGCAGATCCAGAAACCAGACAGAAACGCTACCCTAGCTAGCTCTCTCAATTCACCGTCCGGATTACAAGAATTGTACGCTCAATCGAAGAAGAAGATGTGCTGCGGGGGCAGAGTGTGCATGATGTGCACGTGCGTGATTCTGGTTGTAGTGTTGATCGGTTTGTTGTTCGGATTCGGAGTATTCAAGGATGGGTTCCACAAGTTGAAGGACACCGTTCACGATATCAATCACCTCCAGCAGCAGGTTGATGATTTCCACAGCCGTCCTTTCCTCAAAGGCTTCCATGCTCCGCCTCCCTTCTAATTAATTTAATATTGTTACAAATTTCGCAGATCGTTTGTTTGGTTAATTGGGTTTTTTTGTTTTTCTGATTGGATTTGGTCATTGTGGCTGTAATGGGTTTAGCGATTAAGCAGTGTAATTAATCACGACTTGAATTGTTACTCTTCTTCTTCTTCTTCTTCTTCTTCCTCATCTGCTTGATTCACCAATTGACGATCTTATCTTTTTGGCAACGAACGGATATTCTATTTTTCACGGTTGCGTTCGAATTTATCGCTTTTATTCGTTCCTAGAAAGTTATTATCTAGTTTACAGGAATCTGATTCAATTTTCTCAGCAAAAAGAATTAACAAACTAACCACCTTCAATCGACTACTCTAATTAATTAATGAAAAAAAAGATAGTGACTTTACGAAGAAAGTGGGCCCATCACTGAAACTAGCCGTTGCTTTGTCTCGTTGTGCTCCATATAACAATTAACAACTTTCAAGTTCCAACCCAGTTCAACCTGTGCCAATGAGTTACGATGCAAATACAAGAGACATTTGATACATGTATAGCCACGAATTTAGTAGAGTGGGGTTTAAAATACAGCGTGAAAATTAAAATTATTTCATATTCACTCATAATATTCCTTTGCGAATGTTGTTCTTAATATTTGCATAAAATATTCCCTCAACACTTAACGGTTAACCCATAACGTGCCTACATGTTTAAACCATTTTCTTTTACTTTTGAACCTTTTGAATTTCTTATCAAGTTTTATCTAAAGAAATCCGTATGTTCTGCCTTTCGGTCTTTGTTAATGGGCATTGCTAAAAGCATCCTGATTTTCGAATGAAAACGCCCTAACATTTGAATTTATTATGTATAATTACGTGAATGCCCTTCGATCCTCATGTTTAAATACACACGACCTAACAAACACACTATCTAACTTGAAATTCGAAACTCTCTCAACTCCACTCCATCTCCTAAACCCTAAACTGCTGTCGTCGCCGCCGTCGAAGGCCATAACTGCCGCCCCCATCGCCGAAGCACCCGCTTCCAACGCCAAATCCGTCGCTGCCGCCGCTATTCGCCCCTTTGAGTGCAGATCCTCTCCTGCAACCATCAGATCCGCCGCCGCCTAGTCAGATCCGCCGCCGACGAGGAGAGAAAATAAAAAAATTGAGACTCGCGCCGAAAACACTACCGCCGGCGCCATTCACTGGCGGCGGCCACTCAACACTGGCGCCATTGAATGTCAACGGAGTTGAGTGGCCGGTGCTAGTAATGGTACCGCCGGTAGTGTTGACGACGCCAATGAATGGCACCAGGTTTTTTATTTTATAATTATCCTGTATTTAAATTAATATGTAATCCCTTTTATAATTAAAATATAATTTCTGTCATTTAGTTTAGTGAATTAGTAATTAGATATTTATAATTAGTTACTTGGTAATTAGTAATTAGTCATGATAATTAGTAATTGAATATTTATTTAATTAATATATGAAAATTAATAATTAGTCATGATAATTTATGTGAATTAGTAAATATAAATTTCTCCATTTGCATTTTATTTAATTTTTATGTTTATAGAATTAAGTGTGATTTAGTGTAGGTGAATTAGTAATTAAATATTTAGGGTTTAGTAAATACTTGGGAATTAAATATTTATGTAACAAATATTTACAAATTAGTAATTCGTCATCAAAATTTAGGAGAAATAGTAGTTGCAATGTTTGAAAATTAGGAAAAGTGTTAGTTTCTAATTTGTAGTTATGACTTAACTTGCATATATAGTTGGAAGCGATGTCGGAGCGAGGTCATGGTTTGTTTTCACAGTTTACCAACCGTAATATTTCTGACTCAAAGCTAAGAGAAAAGGAAAGGGAAATGGGAAGAGAATGAAATCGAAGTTAGGGGACGTTGGTTAGTCAAGCACGCAGTTTCAGATTCTCGAACCGATATACATGGACCCCCATCTGCAGTCTGCTGGGAGAGAGGTGACGGTTGATGAGATTTTTGCTAGCCAGCCAGAGTTAGGCGATGACATCGTTGACATTCGAGATGACTCAAGACTCCGTCGGACGGTGACGGGTCTGATCACAATGATCGTGATACCTCATTTCACCGCCTCTTACGTGACAGTAATTGACCGTGGAAGAGACTAGTAGGGAGGGGCGCGGGCGGTCCATCACGGGTGGGTAGGAGGTCATCTTAAGGATCGCATACCTCTTCTATTGTGGGCCCTAGATATGGTAGACCTGGGCGTTCTATAGGGGTCCTGTCCAACACTGGTGAGGGGTGGATGCTTACTAGTCGAGCATCTGGTAGGCCATGTATTCCTACTCTGATCCCTAGCTTTGGCGGTCACGTAGCCCACTGCCTCTGGACGTGCGGTTTGGACTTGAGACCGGCATCACAGTCCAGGCTCCATTGTGTAAAGTCTAGGTTTCTTAAGTTGTCGCGGTTCTCGTGGCTTACCGGTGAGGCTAGGCTGTTAGTGGAGGCCTCTAGGTTGTCGCACCTCGGTTCACTTATGTCGTGGGGTTTGGAACTTCCGCTGCTCTTGACGTTCGTTGAGAGGTGGCAGCTAGACACCAACACCTTTCACATGTCGTTCAGGGAGATGACGGTTACCTTGCACGATGTATTGTACTTACATAGGGTTCCCATTTCTGGCACCCAACATCAGAGGGCGAGAAGAAGTATATGGCGCAGCTTGTTTCCATGCTTAACGTTTGAGTGGATGTGTTGAAGGTGAAATACTATGCATCGGGTGGGTTTCATCTATACATGTTATTCATGGCTGTCGAGTCAGGTGATCTTGATGATGCGAGCACAGCAGTTTGCTACTTGATCGTGTTGTTGGGATCCACGATTTTTACGGACTGTAGTGCTAATCACAGTCGTATTGGGATCTTTGATGGTTTGCGAGATGTTTAGATGACTGAGACGTACAGTTGGGGTGTGGCTACACTTACCTATATGTACCAATAGCTCGGGGTTGCCTCTAGGGCGAGTTCTTCGTCACTATTAGGCTGCTTGATTTTGCTGCAGTCGTGGATCTACAAGTGCTTTCCGAGCCTGTGTCGTAGATCATCCCCGACCGCACGTTCTAGTTTCCAGGCACTTGCTAGGAGGTGGGATGGACCTATGGTCGTTGAGAGGTCAGATGATGCCGATGAGAGGCTACAGACGCTCCATGTGCAGTTGGATGTGATGACGCACGCCCACATCGAGTGGCTTCCTTTCGGTCTACCAGATTTTGATGCTCATACTCGGTGGTCCTTGTACAGTGAAGGAAAACAAAAAATTGACTACATCGAGCCGTACGATCCCAACCGTGTCTTGTGACAATACGGGTACCGACATGAAATTCTAGATGATACTCTCATGCCGGAGTTTGCATTGAGGCCGACGGATGGGGGACAATATTCACTGACACACTACAAGTGCAACTACAACTGGCTTAGTTCGTTGGTTTACTTACCACGGTTCAGCACTCCCAGTGTACCTGGAGCTGATGACGGTAACGCGTCTGTAAAGTACATGAAGTGGTACCTCGATTGCACACACCCTTTCATCGGCCTCACGCACGCATCATATTACATGGAGTACATGGTATAAGTGTTTGGTTGTTATTCAATTTACTGTTATACGACTAGATGTGATACTGATTCTTAATTACTATTCATGCACCAGAGCAGGCTATGCGTACTTTTGGAACTGGTTTATCCCCTTAAACAGATTTGGTGGAGAGGACAGATTCATTGATCGAGCTTGAGAGTATAACCAGATCGTTGAGGGCATGTGAGGGTTGTGGACTGAGTATGCCCCATAGCTATTTGTTTTCCATGATTCGTTTTGTATTTTTTTCGTGCTTTGAGTTGAATAATTTGTACTGAGACCGTTGTATGTTTGGTTGACATTTTCAGTATTTTTCTATTAGTGGCACTATATGCGGCGTATTTATGTAGTGGACATCCATGTTTTCATTCCATATTTTGGTTTTGTATTTTGATTCCATGTCTTCATTCCATATTGTCAATCCATCCATATTTTAATTTTATGCATATTTTTATCCATAGTCGTTGGAATGACATAAGTAGACGGAAACCTAAATTCATTCCACATAGACAAAGCGTTCAAATAAAATAAGGTGATTGCATTAATACAAAGCGTTCAAATAAAATACGGTGATTGCATTAATACAAAGCGTTTATACAAACAATTAATTCATCTTCCCCATCATCTGAAACCTCGATAGTATCCTTGTCTTCGGCATTGTTGCCGCTCGGACTATGCCCACCGCGATCGAAGAACAATTGAATTTCATATTTGTACATGTCATATCATAATGCCTTACGAGCAGGCATCGATCTCACCCCGTTGACAGCCTCCAACTGTTCCTGCAACCAATGGTTATCCGTGCATATCAATTCTACAACTGCATGCAGACGCCTTACGTCAGGACCTCGGGATAGTGGTACGTATGTCTTCCCGAAAGTGTTCTCACTAATCCGTTCTCCACTTGATGCGTATACCACAACTGCCTTCTTGTACACGATCGTCTTGTACGTGGAGTCGATCAAGACGATTAAATACCATGCGTGCAACATCCAAAGTGACTCCACATGTGAGATTAAGATATGGGTGACACAATTTTCGACATCCCTGAGGTACGTAGTGAAGTATCCCAATTTTATCTCTTCTGTCAACATCCATTGCATGGGGTTCATGCCGACCAACTCAACTGTCTTATCTTTGCCATCTCATTGTAAATCTGTTTTATATTGATCATATTGTCATACTCACTATTGATTATGCTCTACATCTGTCTTGTGGGCACGTGATTTTCCTCTAACTGTCTAATGTGCTCTTTCATCTCGTATATGAGCTGATTTTGTTGTTGTGTTCCTTCACGCCACAACTCGAACTTGTGGTTGTGGCACGACCTAAGGATCCCACGTTTTACGTCATCTTTGACAGTGTCAATCCTCCAGTTCCACTCATCGTCAACGCGTTTAGGCCGCAAACACACAATGAACGTACAACCCGAGTTTGAGGTTGTTGTCGTACGTGAACTCTCAGAAGATACAATCGACTGTGATTTGCACCTACCACCATGCGAGCAATACATGTACAAACATTATTCTTCTTCATGAGGGTTCTTCTTATGTGCGAAACAATACAATTGAAACCCTAAACTTAAAGCGATGTCCTTCGCCGCATCACTCGAATCATTGACTATGTCGTAAAATAATCCATTTACGAAATAACCACCACAATCCATCAGTCCTTCAATATCATCATCTTCTACACTAGTATTGTCATCACCATCACTAAAACTTCCCTAGACATGGTATAACAAAACCTATCAATTGGCATATTATTTTCAAAGTATTCGTTCACCAAATGCAAAACATTAAACCTACGATTCACAACTATTTATTTTGTATAAAAACGAGGACTTACTGTATGGCTCATCATAGCGCTTCTTCAAGATCAAGAATAATATTTCTACCGATCCTCAACTATAATAATTAGACACAATCAATAAATAAATTACAAAGCGAGAAGTAATTACTCAATACAGATAATATTATTACTTAATAATTGTAATTTAAACTAATTACAAAACGGGGCTGATTATTGATTATATATAATATTATCAATTATTAATTATAATCTAAACAAATCAATAAAAAAGAGTGGTCACATAAAATAATTACTATTATTACATTTAATAAATTTCAATCATATTATAATTACGACTAATAATTTCAATAATTAATATTATTACTTTAAATAAATTACTACTTAATAAGTACACTACTACATTTAATAAATTTCAATCATATCATAATTACAACCTTTTTTTTACAAATCAATGAAGATTTCATAAATTAGTACTGAATGGAGCGATGAAGCTGCCAAGAACATCGTTTAACCATATCGGTGGATCCGACCCTAAAGGCAGATGTTCGGGGAAAATAGACTTTCTAGATTTTACCTGTGCTACTACATTTCTATCTCCCTGAACAAACTTAAAAGAAAATTGCCTACCATATAATAACAAAGATCGTTGTGAGCACTACCGCCAGACCCTGAGAATCACCTTCAAATCGAACCCTTGTATAACCCTAGTTGACTACCCATCTTATTGCAGCTAGGAGAGCTGCAGCTTCTCCCTCTCTTACGTCAATAATCCCCATTTGCGTGAACGTTCTGAAATTGAGCAGCTTCCATGTATGATCACAGATACACATGCCAAATCCGGTTTGTAGCTCAGGTTTGAAAATTGCTACATCGATGTTGCATTTAAGGGTGCCTTCCGCCAGTGGATGCCATTTTACACAATAATTTGCGTTTCGACGAGGTAATGGGTTTGTTTCTTGTGCTCTCCACATTTTCCAGTCCGTCAGCTCATGTAATCCTTGTTGGAACACACTCGAGAATGGCTGTTGTACATTCGACCAGATACGGTTGTTTAGTTCACGCCAAATCGCCTAAAAGCACGTGCACCACTGCTCCCTAGCTCGATTCTCATGATCCATATACCCCAAATCCAATCCAGTATATCATTACACTTGTCTGCCTCGGCTTCGATTTTTGCTAACAAACCTGCTTCCCGCCAAAAGGCTTTTGCCTATCTACAATCGATAAATAAATGCCAGCTCTCTTTATAGCCTTGCTCGCAAATCCCATATAAACCACGAATCTTCGTACGCTTTCTTGGAAGTCTGCCACGAGTTGGTAGAACATCCCGAGCAATTCTCCAAAAAGATGCATCCTTTTTACAGGAGCAGAGGTGTTCCATAAAGAACTCCATTCACATTGCCAATAAAACTCCGTGCGATCTACTTCATTTTCCATGTACAATTTATAAGCCGATCTTACAGTGTAGTTCCCTATTTTTCTAAACTTCCATATTTGTTTATCCATCCCCGTGGCCATGAATATAGGGTTTGCAAGTATGAGATCCATATCCCATTGATTAAATAATTCTCCAATTGCTAATATATTCCATTCCCGAGAATCTACATAAATTAGATCGCTGACCTAAATTTTTTGCAGCTGTGAAGGGGCCACGGTTTCCAATCTTCTGTTCTGTGCATCCTTAACCACGATTCCGACCAAACATTCACTGGCTCCCGTCACCTACTTTCCATTTGTATCCGCGTCGTATTAGTGGTTTTGCTTGTAGTAAACTCTGCCATATAAAACTTGGATTATGTCCCAATTCCGCTTCCAGAAAGTCTCTCGTTAACAGTCTCCACGCCTGCGTCCCTAATAGAGCGAGATTGAAGCCTCTTAAATCTCTAACTCCAATGCCACCATACTCTTTTGGAACCGCTAGTCTTTGCGATTTCATCCACGCAATGCCATGACCCAAAGTACGGTTTGTTCCCCACCAAAAGACCGCCATCGTTCGTTCCAATTCCTCCGTAAGAGTATCAGGGAGGAGGAAAACATTCATATTGTAAGTTTGCAGTGCTTGTACTAAAGCTTTGATAAGAACTTCTTTGCCATCTTTAGATAACTTATTTCCTTGCCAAGAAGGTATACGCTTCCAAACGTTTTCTTATATAAGTTTAAATGCTTGATTCTCGTTTTGTCCCACAAGCGTAGGAACTCTCAGATATCTTTCCTTGTCAAAACGTGACCAAACACCCACGATACCAGAGATGTTTTGGTTGAGATTTGTATCAACACCTTTAGTAAAAAGCACATATAATTTATCAAAATTTAGTAACTGTCCCGAAGCTGTAACTGCCTTCATGATATTTGCTCCTTGTGTAAGAGCTCGGAAAAAGAAAACAGAATCGTTTGCAAATAGAAGATATGAAATAGCAATTGCTCCTCCACATACCCTATACCCATTCAATTGTCTCCGCCTATTAGGTGTATGAATCATAGCCGATAGCCTTCAGTACAAAGTACAAAAAGGAAAAGAGATAACGGACAACACTAACGTAATCCACAAAACGGTTTAATCTCTCTGAAACGTTGATTGTTAATCACTACTGAATACACCATTGATCGAACACAAACATACATCCATTCAACCCATTGAGCCAAACAATCCCATATGAGTAAGCACCGCGTCGATGTAAGCCCATTCCACTCTATTGTATGCTTTTGAAATATCGAATTTCAAAGCAACATCGTCAATAACAGTACGTGCTTTGGTGGTCATGTTGTGAAGTGATTCAAAGGCGATAAGAATATTATCAACAATTGATCTACCTCGAACAAGCGCCGACTGTTCCTCTCGTATCAAAGTGGGTACCACGCTTTGAAGGCGATTTTCCAAAACCTTGGCGAGAATTCGGTAGCGAACGCTACACAACGAGATTGGGCGAAGATCCTGCATACGCTCTGGTTTTGGCAGCTTGGGAGGTAATATTATATTTGTGGCTTGTGTATTGGATGGTATCGAGCCAGTGGACAACCATTCCGGGCATTCTTGCACTATCGTCGATCCAATCTCATCCGAGCCCGGGGCTTGGTTTGGCCCCATGGAGAACACTACTCGTCGGAATTCCTCCTTTGTAAACGGGGCAGTCATAGCTGATTTTTTTTGGAAGGTAACCCTTTTCGATATATATGGAATCATTGAGATGTATGAGATGTGAACAATTCTTCGAAATAGTATTTTCTACCTCTCCCATGCCTGTCGCGTCTTCCTCGAGGTCTCCTTGTATATTCCTAAGTCCCACCAATGCCTTCTGTCGACGCCAACCTGTAGCTATAGAGTCAAAGAACCTCGTGTTGCTATCTCCATCTCTTGCCCAATTTTGCTTGGCACGTTGTTGCCAAAAGGTGTTCTCATCCCGCAACACCTCAAGGAAGTCACTGCGTGATTTAGTAATCTCCGCATGGCTCGAAGGAGGATTACGTATACAAATATCATGTAATTCAGCTCTTTTCTCCGTATATGTTGCCGAAAATTTGGTTTCTTTAATTAAGCCCATACTTGTAAGGCTACACTACACCTCTGTAGTCGACAATCAACCTTCTCCTCTAGAAACACTCTCCATGTGTTAATTACATATGGTCGCAGTCCTTTCTTTATCCTCCACCAGTTTTCAAAATGAAATTGGTATTTTTTCGAGGTAACACGAGCCATCTGTTATGAGAACCAATGGCGAATGGTCTGATACCGGTGCAACCATGTTATGTAATTCTATTCGACCGAACAAGCTTTTGAATGCGTCCGTAGGTAACGCCCGATCCAATCTCTCCCCCACCGCAAAAGGCTGTCCCAATGAGCCTTTCCACCTAAATTGGTGTCCAATAAGCGGTATATCACGTATGTTTTAGTCTTCCATAGCTGCTCGAAACCTGGTTATCAATGGCGGCGGGTGAGGGTGTAACCCGCGCTTTTCCAACGCATGTAGGAGATCATTGAAATCACCCACACATAGCCATGGTTCGGTTGGCGGACCCATCGGCAAAAGTTTTAGCATATGCCATATTCTTGCCGTTTTGGAAATCAATAGAAACTCGCCAATCTATACTTCCGGCCTCCCCCTTCGTCTACATGCATTGTTATGAAGTTTCTACTATAATTAATCAACGTGCATAGATCTTCGTGTCACCATAAGATCTCAATACTACTGCTATGACCAACCACGTCCACATAGAAGCAACTCGCAAAACCTATTGCAATATGAACATCCTCCATGGCCCTGGAATTGGCAAGGGTTTCAGAGATCCTGCTCCAAGTCCTTAATCACCATAATTGCTTCTGGGGATCCTTGGCCTCTGTAGTTCCACGAGAGTAGCACCATCTCAGTCACAGCTCGGAACCAAGTCGATCGTCGCTACGTATAGGTCAGTAGCCGAAAGATGGTGACGCCGTTCCCACGAGGGGAAGAAACCCTAAACAAAGGGTGAGAGAAAGCCCTAAAGTGGGAGAAAACTAGGGGTATATTTCAAATTATTTTATTATAATTACAACTATTAATTTCAATAAATAATATTAATACTTTAAAATAATTACTACTTAGTGAGTACACTATTACATTTAATAAATTTCAATTATATTATAATTACAACTATTAATTTCAATAATTAATATTAGGTGAGGTCTTCGATATTCCCGGCGTACCAATACTCCCATCTATGAAATTTTATCTGGGCCGCCCGTTTTTGGGCTTGAATCTAAGCCGTTAAAATTATTTATTTTCTGAAATTGATTGAATTTAAAAACTTCAAATTTTAATTCCCAATTGACTTAATTCTAATTAATATGTGGTAATTAGTTTCTTCAACGAGATCGTCAGCTTGAGCGAGATGCTCATTGACTTCGTCCCCACCATATCACGCATCTCCCTCGCCGAGGCTCCAGGCTTTCTCAAGGCTCCAGGCGGCGCCCTCACAAATGTCGAAATCACCATATGCAGACTCGGTGGGTGATTCGCCAAAAAGTTCGGCGACGACGAGTTCGGCCACATGCTGGTCGGGATCTTGAAGAAGAACGCCATGATCTTGAAGAAGAACGGCATGATCGGCCACGAAATCAACTTCGACAAGGGAGCCATGACCGCTCTCGCCTTCGTCACTCTCAAGGCCGACGGGGACCGTGAGTTCATGTCCTTCGCAACCCCATCTCCGACATGCTCCTCCAGCCCGAGAAGCTCAACCTCGAGCTCATCAGATCTGCACTGGAGTAATCGCCGACTAAGAATAATCGCCCATTATTGTGACAGATCTCTGTTCGCTTTCGCACCCTCCTTGTACAGCAGGACCTGGTTGGACGGTGTAATTGAATTCAATCTCCTCTAGATATGGACAATTTGGACTTTGTAAACTTGAAATAACAAAAAGAGTAGCGAATTTAGAATCTTGAAAAGCCATTCTACGGATGGATCTATTTGTTTTCTGGAATTCTATCATTGATGATCGAGGAAGATGGAAGTTGTAAACTCAAATTCTACAATTTCTAACATTGAAAATGATTGAAAGTGAATTAATCAAATTTTTAATAAAAATAAAACGGATGGTAGTTAACTGAAAGTGCAAAATTTTAAACCACAGAACAAAAGTGACTAGAAGGTGCAAAACTAATCAGAATGTGTTCATATATTATTTTGGATGGGCGGATTACCAAAAATGAAAGCTACAAAAGTATTGAACGCGGGATGTTATATTAATTAAGATATATGATCACTCGGTAATTTCATTAAAGTTTTTTTAAAAAATGGAAATTAAATAAAAACGGACGGTGGAGATTAAATTCCATAAACGAGCGATCCATATTATTTTTCTTATATATAAGTATTGATATTTCGGGAATACTGAAGAGTTTTTCTTAATATTATTAATATAAATAAACTACAAATATATGTACAGGCGCCGGTGAATGGCATCAGCGCCACCAATATATGTACCCGATGAACCCATAATCCGAGGAATCCGTGACCCGATCAACCCGTAACCCAATAAACCCGCAACCCGTCAACCTGTAACCCGACTAACCCGTGATCCGAACAACCCAACCCGAATAGCCCGATTGACTGTATTCAATATCACTTATAAACTAAAACTTGCAGTACAATTTTAATTTTTTACATAAGGTTTAAGTCTATCAAAGTGATTTTCTTATCTAACAATATTGTAAGCAAGTAACTAATTTATTCAGTAGATAATAATTGAAAATTTCTTAAAATATTATAATTTCATTAAAAAAAAAGAGGGAATAAAAATGTATTTACGTATAAACGATAAACCATAAACGCTGAAATGTACTTTTTTGGCTAGATAAACAAAATTCTTATTATGTTTCGTAAAACTACTATCAGCCGATACGCAACCCAAGCCAACCCGCAACCCGCCCAACCCGAGACTGACAAACCCGTGACCCGATGAACCCACAACCCGACGAACCCATGACCCGACCTGTAACCCGACTAACCCGACCCGTGACCTGCCCAACCCGACCGTTTGACAGCTCTACTCAACATCGAAGGAGGCCACGACGTTAAATATTACATTTTTATTGGCGGCTAGAAATGAGGGATTCATTGGTTGAGGCCTCTTATAAAGAAATGGTTAAGAGACATTTGCATCATTTCATGTCTCGAATTCAAATTTTAGAACGTTTGTGAAATTGAGAAGAATTTAAAATTTAAATTTTTTATTTATTTTATAAAACTAAGTAAAGAGAAGACAATGCAAGAGTAGAGGGAGAGAAGTTTTCTTATTGATGTGTATAGAATGATACAAGTGAGAGCTCTATTTATAGGCTCATGAGATAGTAACTTATACTCTCTAACATTACTAGACATAAAGGAGGGGAATAAACTATATTGAATCATACAATAAAATAGGAGTTACAATTGGGCATTGCTTATAGTAATAATCTTCATAACACTCCCCCTTGATTACCCAATGGTTAACGATATACAACATTCTTCGAATTTTATCAATTTAAAAATCTCTCTCATGGAAAAAGATGTATTTCTCAAAATTCATGATCATACAAAATAATAGATCTTTTCCTCCACAATTGTGTATTGGTGTTTACACTTGTGGGAATGTATGTATGTATGTATTTGTTACTTTGTGAATATATGAATATAATAATTCACTTCATGGAGTGATATGGTGTCTCATTGGACCATAAATAATTTGGCAAAATACCCTAGTATGTCACGAACTTTGAACATATGTCGAAATTGTCACCACGATTTTTATATAGATTTTTTGTACGAAGTATCAAGTTTCACGTCAAAAAAGTCTTGTCGTTAATTTGTGCTTCACTCTTGTAAATGATTTTTCTGTAGCCGGTACACGTCAGATTTTGACCTATGACGTGGAATATCATTATTTACAATTAACTTACCACTTGGAGTATTTTTAGATGTTCCATATTACAAGGTTGCAAGGTTCCCATATTATAAAATGATAAAGACAGCAAATTCGTAAACATTATAATACTCCCAACAACCACACATTGCGAACATTACATTCAAGTTCGATTAACGAACAGTGCAACAAATGGCAACCAACAAAACACCAAACCACATACTAAGGACAAGCATAATTCTATTGTCAAAGCCTTCAATCTTGTTTCTAACACCCCTAATCTCATGTAGAAGTAACAAGAATTGCATATATGTTGCTGGGATTTCAAATCCACTCCAACCTTTGCCCACAACTATATATTACCAAGTAGATCTATGGGAGGTCCTCCTAAACGGGCGGCGAAAGAATGCGCAACCTCTATTCTTTTCAGTAGTAGCCACCTTCAGCACCGCCTCCACATCGTGGGAACACTTCATCAAACTGGAGGCAATGGTAACGTTACATAACTTCTGGCAACTCCTTTTAACAAAGTTTTGGGAAAAAAGCTTAAGTTTTATTCATGGCTGTTTACAGGAAATATATAGTTCAGGAAAGATAGTGTGGAAGGAAAGCCAAACGGTAAAGGAAGATGAAGAAAACCGTTACAAGAATCAAAGAGCCGTTACAATAATAAAAACAATTATAGCAGGAAAGGATAATGGGCTTCACTTTATTGGCTGAGATGGAATAGGTGAAACAGCATTTGTTGTATCCTATGTTACCCCCCCACAAGCTGGTGGGCAGAGGGATAGCACATCGAGCTTGGACAAAAGAGCATGGAATGGCCCAGGAGAAAGTGGCTTGGTGAAAATGTCCCCGAGCTGGTGAGGTGAGGGCACATGTAACACTTTAAGGATCTTAGCCTGAACCTTTTCGCGAACAAGATGGCAATCAAGTTCAATGTGCTTGGTGCGCTCATGGAATGTTGGATTCTCAGCGATATGGATAGCAGATTGATTGTCACAATACAAGGGCACAGGAGCAGGATGAGGAACTGCCAAGTTCTGAAGCAAGTGAAGAAGCCATTGGACTTCACAAGCAGCATGAGCAAGAGCCCGATACTCAGCCTCACAAGAGCTACGACTGATCGTACTTTGCTTTTTGGATTTCCACGACACTAAAGAGCTGCCAAGAAACATGCAGTAACCTATGGTGGAGCGTCTGGTATCCGGGCAAGAGCCCCAATCAGCATCACTAAAGGCTGTCAAGCGTAAGGAAGAGGTAGCAGAAAAGAACAAACCAGAGCTTGGGGAATTTTTTATGTATCGAAGGATACGAGTCACAGCCTTATAATGAGCTTGAGTAGGGGCGGGCATAAACTAACTGACCTGCTGCGTGGCATAACCAAGGTCAGGGCGAGTCGTGGTAAGATATATAAGCTTGCCAACCAACCTCCGGTAGAGTGAGACATCAGAAAAGGGTTCAGCCCTATCAACACGCAGCTTGGCCTTGTAGTCCATAGGAGTTCGAACTGGTTTACTTTGTAAGAGATCAGCCTCAGCAAGTAATTCCAGCGCATACTTACGCTGACAAACATGGATACCAGACGAACTACGAGCAACTTCAAGACCCAAAAAGTATTTCAAACCACCAAGGTCCTTGATGCTAAACTCATCATCTAGGTGGCATTTCAACCGTGTGATTTCTGCCATATCATTCCCACCAACAATCAAATCATCAACGTAGATAAGGATAGCGGTGAAATGACCATCCTAAGATTTGGTAAAAAGGGAATGATCAACAACGCTCGGCACATATCCCTGAGTGAGCAAATCATCACTTAATTTAGAAAACCACTGTCGTGATGTCTGGCGAAGGCCATAGAGCGACTTCCTTAATCTGCAAACCGGATTAGTGAGAATAGGGTCCGGAGGGAAACCAGGTGGTAAGGCCATATATACCTCTTCCTCTAGGTCACCATGCAAAAAGGCATTATTAATGTCCAACTGATGCAAGAACCAATTCTGGCAGGCTGCAAGGGCAAGAAAAAGCCGGACTGTGGTGGGTTTGACGACCGGTGCAAAGGTCTCTTTGAAATCAACTCCTTCTTGTTGAGCATAACCCTTAGCCACAAGTCGAGCCTTGTAGCGCTCTATAGAACCATCAGCCTTATACTTGATTTTATAGACCCATTTGTTGCCTATCACGTTCTTCCCAACCGGCAAATCAACAACAGTCCAAGTATTGTTTTGTGCCAAGGCCTGCAACTCTTGTTTCATTGCCTCATTCCACTCAGGGTACTGAGAAGCCTGGGAGTAAGAGTCAGGTTCTTGGTGGGAAGAAATACTAAGAACAAAATGTTTATGAGCAGCAGATAAGTTCTCATAAGACAAAACGTTCGTGATAGGATGTTTACCTGCTAAAGTTGCTGCGACAGTAGCAGCTTGAGTTGGTGATTGATTGCAGTTCGACGCCAACAAGAGTGCACAGTGATAGTCTTGGAGATAATTAGGAGGATGACGATCTCGTTTTGGTCGTGGTGGGATGGAAGGATCATGTAAAGGGTCAGGAGAAGGAAGGGTGTCAGCAGGTGTAGTGTTTGAATTGGGATCTGTGTCTAGTGCATAGGGATGGTCAGGGAGATGTATGGTTGGTGTTGGAGGTGTATAGTCTTGGAAAGGGATGGTTGAATATGGTGCAGGGTCAATTTCATCATCCAAAAAGGTTGTGTGAGGAACAGTAGGTGAAACAACAGGGCCTAACTCTTCAATATGGAAAGGAAAAGGGAAAATCGACTCATGGAAGACAACATCTCTTGAAGTAAACACTCGATGAGTATCAAGGTCATATAACTTATAACCCTTAATGCCGGTAGAATAACCAAGAAACATGCACCTATTAGCTCTAGGCGAGAATTTAGTTCTGTGACTAGAAAGAGTGGAAGCAAAACATAAGCATCCAAATACTCGCAAATCATCATATTTGGGAACTTTAGAATAGAGAACTTCATAGGGGGACTGATTGTTGAGAATTGAGGTTGGCATGCGATTGATTAAGTACACAGCATGCTTCACACAATCGCCCCAGAAATCTAATGACAAGTTGGCTTGAAATTTGAGAGCTCTAGCTATAGACAAGATATGTTGATGCTTCCTTTCGACTTTGGAATTTTGTTGGGGAGTTTCGACACATGATAATTCATGGATGATGCCTTGACTATCATAATAATGAGGCATATTGAACTCTTGACCATGATCAGTTCGAATGCATTTCACCTTTCTAGAAAACTGGGTTTGAACAAAGGAACAAAAATTCTGCAATTTTTCTCGAGCTTCGGACTTTGCACTTAACAAGATAATCCAAGTCATTCGGCTATAATCATCAACCAAGGTAAGGAAGTATTTGTGACCTTCATAAGTTGGTTGGGAGACCGGACCCCAAATATCACTATGTAATAAGGCAAAAGCCTCTAAAGTAAGTGACTGACTTATTGGAAATGGTAACCGCTTTTGTTTTGCAAAATGACATACATCACAAACTCTAGAACAATCAAAGGAAATACTAGGCAAGTGCTTTTGAAGAAAAGGAAGTTTTTGGCGGGAGACATGGCCTAAACGAAAATGCCATAGGTCAAAAGAATTGGTGGTGCGAGAAGCTATGAAGGATGAGTGAGGAGGAAGAGGCGGACCATGCATATGATAGAGACCTTGTTGGAGTCTAGCTGAACCAATCATCCTCCCCAAAGCTATGTCCTGAATGCAACAAACATCAGAGATAAACGTGAGACCAATTTCATTATGACGCGTGAGTTGACTAACAGATATCAGATTAAAGTTAAATTCTGGAACCAGCAACACTCGATCAAGGGTAAGGCAATCGGAGAAAACCACACTGCCAACATGAGTAGCAGCTACTTGGAAACCTGTAGGCAATGTTAGGTGCATATTGCTGATAGGTTGTGAATGAGCGAAAAAATCAGCAGAGCAAATAATATGGTCTGTGGCTCCGGTGTCCAAAATCCAAGTGGTTCCAGGAGCGACATGAGGAGAGGCACTATGGGTGAAAGCAAACTTGCCTTGATTGAAGAAGGCAGCCACAGAGGGCTGACTAGAAGTTGAGGCTGTAGTGGATTTCAAGTATGCTTGATAGCTATTATATTGGTCTTTGGTGAGAGTAACAGTGGAAGGCACAACATAGGAAGAAGTGTTAGCAGCTGCCATCGCATGTCCAGTATACGATCGAGACCTGTTCTGAGTTGGAAAGGGCCTTGGAGTCATCCTAGGAGGCCAACCGATCTTGAAGAAACACCGATCTTCAGTGTGACCAAGGAGTGTGCAATGGGTGCAAAAGGGTCGGGGACGAGAGGGAAATCCACCACGGCCACGACCTCGACCACGAACAGCATAAGCAGAATGACCAGACCAATCTCCTGGGCCTGTAGCAGCCTGAGAAGGCGCAGCAAGGGCTATAGAATCAACACTTGAATGAATCTGAGAATGGGAGCCGTAAATCTGACGCTCATGTTGGTTCATTTTGTAGAATACTTGGTCCATGGTAGGAAGAGGGTCAGTGAACAAAATCTGAGATCGAGGAACATTATAGCTATCAATAAGACCACGCAAGAATTGGATTATGAAATTTGTATCACGATACCCTCGAACAGTAGCTATGGCATCACATGAATGTGTGCAAGAGGGGATAGGTTGGTAATTCTTCAACTCTTCCTAAAGGGTAATCAGACGAGTATAATATTCAGACAATGATTGAGAGCCCTGCTTCAGATTGGCGAGCTCTTCTTGCAATTCAGAAATACGAATTAAATCTCCTTGAGAAAAACGGAGCTTAAGGTTCTTCCATACCTCTGTAGCCGTTTTCAGATTTCGAACACTGCGGGCGATGGTATCATCCACTGATTGCAAGATCCAGCTCTTCACCATGGTATTGCAGCGAGTCCAGGGCCATAAAAGACCATCTGTAACCTCCGGCTCGGGGATCGTGCCATCAACGAATCCCAACTTGTTCTTTGACAGCAGGGCATCGGCCATCGCAAAGACTCCAATCGTCATACGTAGTAGGGGTAAGTTTTCGGAGAACCAGGAGTTGAGCTGGTTGCTCGCTCCCATGGAGATAATAGGGATCTGAAAGAGGATAGAAGCTCGGTGTGGAGGTAGACGGAGGTGTGGGCGGAGGCAGTGGTGGTGGGTCGATGTGCTCATCACCGGTGATGGCCATGAGAGCTTAATGATGATGGGAAGAAAGTGAAGCATGGAAGAAAGAAGGGGAAGAGGAGAAGAAAACAGCCATAAACAGCTCTGATACCATAACAAAGTTTTGGGGAAAAAGCTTAAGTTTTATTCATGGCTGTTTAAAGGAAATATATAGTTCAGGAAAGATAGTGTGGAAGGAAAGTCAAACGATAAAGGAAGATGAAGAAAACCGTTACAAGAATCAAAGAGCCGTTACAATAATAAAAACAATTATAGCAAGAAAGGATAATGGGCTTCACTTTATTGGCTGAGATGGAATAGGTGCAACGGCATTTGTTGTATCCTCTGTTACCTTTCGCTCTAGGAGGATAAGGACCCCATCACTGGATTTACATATTCATAGAAGAAAAATGGTGGACGGCGGAAAAAATGAAGAGAATAATAGATTTAGGGTTCTGTTGATGACCTTTAAATATGCAGCATGCCGCCCATTTATCCACCAATTTAACTTTTTTTTACATTTTCAATATACGTGGAAATAAAAACCAAGTCACTTAACGTCGTCCATGACAACATAGCAGGTAATACAGCACAAATTAACGGCTAGATATTTTTGGCGTGAAACTTGATACTTCGTCATAGAAAATCTATATCGAAACCGTGGTGACAATTTTTGACATTTGCCCAAAGTTAGTGACATTTTGTGGTATTTTGCCAAATAATTTTATAAAAATGGAAATTGTCTTTACTCATTGTATAATTTTACGCCAACAACCTAATTTGAAGTTTTTTCCGAGCTGGGAAGAGAACGGAGGGAGTCTCCGCGCTACGTCACCGGCCGCCATGGATTCTGATGTGGGTCTTCCGTCGGCAGCTGCAACTGCCCCATATAATCTTCTGCACGTGCCGCTCGTCTCTCCGGCTAGGAAACGAGCAAGACCGTTTGCACCTGACTTCGTTGATTTAAACGCGGCAGGTCGGCATCCAGCCTCCGATTGTTCTGCTCACACCTCCAACGATGCTAAAACCTTCAGCGACACCGTTAATAACCAGCCGACCTGGCTGGTCGCCACGGAGGACGAACTAGCTTCGCTTTTGATCCCAACGACTCCCATCTAAGACGAAGTTTCTGATCTGCACTGCCCTTTGGTGGCTGAATTTAGGGAGATGTACAAACCTTGGACGAAGGCCCTGGTTGTCAAAGTTTTTGAACGCAACTTCTCCCTTGCCTGCATTCGATAATGATTGGAATCTCATTGGGCCAAGCAAGGCTTACCCGAGTCTCAGACATGACTAACTGGTGTTACGCAGTTAGATTCTCTTCCGTAGACGATTTCATGAAAGCTGTGTTTGGAGGCCCTTGGAAGATCTTCGACTATTACATCGTTTTTTCGGCATGGACACGGGATTTCAACGTCCATGCCCCCATGGAAAGAATCCTTATGCGGATTCTCCTTTCGGAGCTTCCGCTATTCTACTTCAATGAGATGGTTGTTTCTCGTATTGCTAGCAATGCCGGTAAGCCAGTACGTGTTGTTGTTTCTACTACATGTGAGCGCGCCCAATTTGCGGGTGCATATGTTGAAGTGGATCTGTGCAAGCCCCTTCTTGGTATCATCTTGCTGGAGGGAAGTACATGATTGGATATGAAAGCTTGGAAAACTTGTGCACTACTTGTGGATGGTACGACCATGTGGTGACCGATTGTGCTCTAGACACTACAAAAAGGGGGTCCGCTTCTCAAGAACATGTCTCTCCTCTGAATTTCCCTCAGATGGCGGATCGTAGAGATTGGAAGATTGTAGGTTGCCACTCTCGCAGATAGAAAATGTTGGCAACTACATCTCCAGTAGCCGCAACTCAAACCAGGGCTCCATCAGGATCCCGGTTTTCCGTGCTTGACCCGCATGTGGTGCCTACCGAACCGTGGGGCAGGAAACCACCGGCAACACCAGCTTCCTCCCACGCTACTCCAGTTCTGACTCTAGCTAAAGAGCCTACAATCCCTAAAGCTAAACCGTCTAAGGGTCCTACGGAACCAAAAGTTAGTCGCAAGAAATCTTTGGTTCCGCCAACGGGATCCAAGGACGTTCGCCAATTTACAACGCCTTCTAGTGTAATTCTGAGCCATGGAGGACCCTCTGCTACCTCAGCCTCAGTACATAGCCAACCTGGGGAGAACTCTATGTCGACCAACCCTCTAGAAGCTACTTGACCACCTCCAAAAAAGGTGTGTAGGCCACGAAAGAATGTGAAGCCAGGCAAGTCAACAAAATCTGGTTTGGACCCTTTCACTTGTGCATGGCAAGAGAGGTTCCCGATCATGAATGACCAGCCATGTTTCAGATCCCCTACTAATGCTCATCCCATCTCGATCCTCGAACAAGGTGACATTCCCCTAGGTACCTTTTGCACTACCATGATGTTTCAATCTACACCATCAGTTGCAGTTGCTGTCTCTGATCAGAATCCTCATATTATAACCATGAGCTTGCCTGGCTCTATAGCTTCTCCATTGGAGACCTTCATGGACACCTCCTAAATAGGGTAGGCGTCTTTTCTCTTATCTTTTATCAATCTGTAAAAAATTTATTTCGAATTGCCATGGGGCGAAACATGAAGAGTTTCTCCCCACCATTCGTGATTATATTCAGTGTAACCAACTGAATATTATTTTTCTTGTTGAACCTCGTGTTAGCGACGTTGTAGGTCAACTTGTTATTAATCAATTAAAGTTTGATGGCAGGATCATCGTGGAACCTCAGGGCTTTGCTGGGGGTATTTAGGTTCTCTGGGACCCGCAGGATCACAGTCACTTCAGTTGGCACTTCTGATAAATCGGTGCATGCTTGGGTGGATTCAAACGATGGTCACCAGTTTGCCTTCACTGCTATCTATGCTAGGCCTCAAGTTACTAGGCGCGCTCTACTTTGGGACACCCTCCGTGGTATAGCTCAAACGGAAATCAGGTTGTGGGTTGCTTTGGGAGCTTTTAATGTGGTCCTCTTGGCCAATGAGAAAAAGGGTGGTGCAGACTTTGACCCTTCTCGAGGCGTCTCCTTCCGAAATTGCCTTCATAATTTTCAGCTTGTGGATTTAGGCTTTGCTGGCCTGCTTTCACTTGGTTTCGGGGAGCTTTCGTGAATGCCTTGATCGAGCCCTGGGATCGGTTTCGTGGCTCGCCGAGTTTCCCCATTGTCTTGTCCGTCACCTGCCTCGCCTCCGTGCGGACCATCGACATCTCCTCTTGGATGTGGAGGGAATCACTTCTCCTCCACCTAGGCACCGCCCCTTCCGTTTCCTAGCCCCATGGCTCTCACATGAGGACTTCCCCCGTTTTCTTCATTCTTCATGATGAAAAGATCTTCTTGTGGTAGGGGCGCTTATAGCTTTTGGTCGGAAGCTGCAGAAATGGAATAAAGATGTCTTCAGCCACATCCAGATTCGAAAGGCGGCTCTCCTGCAACAGTTAGCGGACTTGTAAAGGTTTAGGAACGACCATCACTCGTTAGCGTGAGGCCGAAACCCGCTGAAATCTTGAAACCATAATTTGACAGGAAGCTCTTCTCTGGAAGCAAAAATCTACTACTACACGGATTGTTGACGAGACAGGAATACCAGGTACTTTCACCTCCTCGCTCTAAAACGTTGGCGGAATAACAAGGTCCTTACTTTGAAAGATGATGCGGATAATTGGGTGGAGGAACAACAAGGTGTCTCATGTGTCATATGGCTAGAGACTTTTTCGCCGATATATTTATAGACTCGGGTCATCCGGCTCCCTCCTTCCCCTTGGGTTTGACTTGCTCCCGGAAGTGCACTAGACTAATTGTAACACCCTACCATTAGCGGGTTTGTTTTAAAAATAAAACAGCGGGGTAATAATAGGGTGCTACGCTACTTATACTGGATATATATATATATATATATATATATATATATATATATATATCATACAATATTGTGAACTCATCCAATTAGTTCATTTCTCATAATCTAGGATTGTACTTAGGTGTACCCATATAATTAATTAGTTAGCATAAAAACTGGTCACAATATCATATATGACTTATTTATTTTACACAATACAGTACACTATACCATAGTCCGAAAGGATACATATACATATAGCACAAGTGTCGCGAGCTTCACTGGCTCGGACGAGAGTACATATACTTGCCCTTAAGGCCATTATAGTTTACAGAACCATATCTCACATTATACTAGTACACAACCACTCATAACATATGCACATGGTGAGAGTAATAGTCGCAAACGAGTTTTAAGACACAAAACGAGGATCAAGACACAAACTTCGATATCTACTTGGCATCGTCACTAGGACGGCCAACCCCGGAGCTCGATGATACCATTTTGCTGATTTGCAGTGTGTGAACCAAAGAAAGCCTATTGTCTCTCTGAAATGGAAAGTAAGGGTCAGTGCTAATCACTGAGTGAGGATCTCTGTCCTAGACACGCTAAGGTACACATAATCATATAGAAAGTATATAACATACAACACATAAGGCTAATTCTATAATCTAATTTATATTCATATTTTATTTGGGATCCCGACTCACATATGCTGACGACCCGTATACATGTTAGTGACACCAAATCGGGCCGCATATAGTGGCGCCTACCAAGGACCACGACAACAGTTAGTGTGGGAAGCCCACTGTGTAGCTATAGTGCATTAAGCATGATCGTCAACATATGGGCTCTAACTAGGTCATCAATCAATTACCAGATTTATTCAGTAATCAGTAATAGCTACCGCTCATATTAATACATATATTAAGTCAGATATACCAGCAAAGTAATAGAACATGTATTATATTAAGTAATAAATTTGGTAAAGATGCATATATGATCTTAAGATTAAACGGACATTACCCTATCATACATATAGCCTTAATAATAATAAACTCATAATGGAACGTCTAACCCGGTCGGATTCGCAGAAGACCCTCGCCAAGAATAATCCTTGAGAATACCGCTATTAGCCTTCAGGTCAAAACCCTACTTCCAAACATCCCCTGGATTACGAGCCATGTTTCCTTCACTCCCTCACTTTATTTGTAATACTCCTCTGATGCTAACTCAAACTGTACCTCTCTTCCTTAAAGATTACACAAAGGTGCCCTTTTATATGCATGCATGGAATTCTTCAGAAGCCTTATGAGGTAATGTCATATGTCATTTACTTTTTCATGTTACTTAGCTGAGTTCGACTTGGCTTCCTAAGGTGTAGACATGTGTCCAATTACCCTGCATATGCCAAGACATTTGGCCTTACCTCATGAGTTAAGAACCCAACTTAAGCCATTTGGCACATGCTTCATCAAAAGGTCATTTGTTTGTCCTATAAGGCTAAGCCTTATCCAATGTATGAAGATATACACTAACAATTATTATCATAAATCTGTACACTACCGTGTACTAAATTAATTTAGTTGGTGCTTTGGGTACGATCGGGCCAGAATGTTACACTAGTCTTCGCCAACCTCCTTCCAGCTTAGAAATCAAGGTGGCTCTGATGGAGAAAGGCAGCCTCAAAGCATCGGGGAAGGACAGCTACCAACCCATCTTCTTCCAAAAAGGCTAGGACCAGGTTAGTGACAACATGATTAAATTCATGACTGATGTTTTCATTGACCCTACACAAGTTGCAGCCGTCAACGAGACACTCCTGGTAGTGATTCCGAAGGTGGCACGACGAAGAAATTCCGGCCTATCAGCCTCTGTAATGTTTCATACAAGATTATCACCAAGCTTCTCACTACACGTCTATGATCGAGGAGGGGAGTTCTACGATCCAATATACTTTCGAAGTGTGGGGATCATACATGAAACCACTGCTCCATACACACCGCAGCAGAACGGTGTGGCTGAGAGGAAGAATCGAACATTGAAAGAGATGGTTAATTCGATGTTGTCATACTCAGGTTTGAGTAATGGGTTTTGGGGAGAAGTCATGCTTACGGCTTGTTATCTACTAAATCGGGTTCCTAACAAGAGGAACAGAACTACCCCATACGAATTGTGGTATAAACCGGGTTCCTAACAAGAGGAACAGAACTACCCCATATGAAGTGCTACTTGGAACCTCCTAAGCCAACAATCGAAAAGAGTATTTTGCCATGTGCAAGGTTGCAGCAATCAAGGAAATGACATCTTCATTGGGCAAACTCGAGAAGTTTGAAGGTGTGGATTTCCGTCGGTGGTAGAAGAAGATGCACTTCCTTCTCACTACATTGAAGGTCGTGTATGTTCTCTCTACACCTTATCCTCCGGACCTTAAGGAGGAGGCGGAGACAGACGACAAGAAGAAGGAGGAACGAGTACGGAAGCAGCAAAAATGGGACAATGACGACTACATATGTCGTGGCCATATTCCGAATGGCATGGCGGATTCATTGTTTGATATCTATCAAAATTATGAATCAGCCCACGAGTTGTGGGATGCGCTGGAGTCAAAGTATTTGGCAGAGGATGCTTCGAGTACGAAGTTCCTGGTTAGTAATTTCCTAAATTACAAAATGGTCGAGACCAGACCGGTTATGGAGCAATACAATGAGATGCTCCGGATTTTGGACAGTTTGCCCAACATTATATGAAGATGGATGAGGCCATCTCGATGTCGTGCATAATCGACAAGCTTCCTTATTCATGGAAGGACTTTAAGCACACGCATAAGCATGGGAAGGAGGAACTATCCCTGATCCAACTTGGAAGCCACTTGCGGATAGAGGAAGCTCTACAGATGCAAGAAAGTGGGAAACCGAAGGATTCTTCATATGTTCATATGACAGAAGAAGAGGAGCCATCTGCTCGACGGAAGGGCAAGAAACGCCCTTGGAGAAACACCAAAGGAGACTCTAACAAGAAAATGAAAGTTTCTTGTTGGATATGTGGGAAAGCAGGTCACTTCAAACGTGACTGTCCCACGAACAAGAGTCTGAATCACGACAAACAGCGTCAAAAGTCTGGATCGAAAGATCAAGGGACATCCACTTCGAAAGGTCGGTTCTTAGACCTTAATTTAGATATTGATGTGAATTCTGTTTCACTAATATCGGAAGCATTCTATGTACAGGATGATGAAGTGGCATGGTGGATTGACTCGGGTGCCAACAGACATGTATGCAAGGATCGTCACTGGTTCAAAACATACGAGGCATCGGATGATGATGCTGTACTTCACATGGGCAACGAGTCAACGGCCCCTGTTGTTGGACGTAGATTGGTGGTGTTGGAACTTAGTTCTGGAAAATGCCTCGAGCTTAGAGATGTACTTCACGTCCCTAAGATTAGGAAGAACTTAGTGTCGGGCAGTATACTTAATAGATATGGCTATAAACAAGTGTACGAATCTGATAGATATGTATTATCTAAAGGTGTGTTTGTAGGCTTCGGCCACTATAACAATGGCATGTTTATGCTGAATATTAATAATACTATTATTAATGATCATGCTTTCTTGGTTGGTACTTCTGACTTCTCCTTATGGCATGCTCGGTTAGGACACGTTAACTATAAACGTCTAACTGAAATGTCGAAACAAGGGCAGTCCTCTTTTGATGTCAATGCTGAACGATGTAAAACGTGTATGCTCACTAAGATTACTCGTCAGCCTTTCACTAGTATCCAACGGAAATCAGTGATGCTTGAGTTGATACACAGCAATTTGTGTGACTTGCATAGCACTCCGACTATTAGAGGTAAGAAGTATGTCATCAACTTCATTGATGACTACTCTCGGTATTGCTATACTTACTTGTTGAATTCAAAGGATGAAGCCCTTGAGAAATTTCGTGTGTTCAAAACCGAAGTTGAATTGCAACAAGGTATCTCGATCAAAGTATTTCGTACTGATCGAGGAGGGGAGTTCTATGATCCAATATACTTTCAAAGTGTGGGGATCATCCATGAAACCACTGCTCCCTACACACCGCAGCAGAACGGTGTGGCTGAGAGGAAGAATCGAACATTGAAAGAGATGGTTAATTCGATGTTGTCATACTCAGGTTTGAGTAATGGGTTTTGGGGAGAAGCCATGCTTACGGCTTGTTATCTACTAAATCGGGTTCCTAACAAGAGGAACAGAACTACCCCATACGAATTGTGGTATAAGCGGAAACCAAACTTGAGTTACCTTCGAGTTTGGGGTTGTAGGGCTGTGGTAAAGCTCACTGATCCTAAATGGAAGACTTTAGGAGAAAGAGGCATTGATTGCATCTTTGTGGGATATGCTGAAAATTCAAAGGCATATAGGTTCTATGTCATAGAATCTAACGATGCACACGCTGTGCATTCGGTAATTGAGTCTAGGGATGCCATCTTCGATGAAAATCGCTTTTCATCAATCTTAAGACCCAAGGATTTGATGCCATCATCAAATGATACAGTGCATGTCCCTATGGACGAGCAGGCTTTGCCTCGTATGAGCCAAAGACTGGCCTTGAAGAGTTTGTTGAATACCAACTTCAACGTATATCTGATCGAGCGATCCAGGATGGAACTAGGATCGCAACACTTGTACTGCTACAAGGTTGACGATGACCCTAGTACATATGAAGAGGCTATGCGATCGCAAGACGCTGCCTTTTGGAAGGAGGCAGTCAAAGAGGAAAAGGATTCCATCTTGGGAAATAACACTTGGCTATTAACGGATCTCCCTGTGGGATGTAAATCGTTAGGAAGTAAGTGGATCTTCAAAAGGAAGATGAAATTCGATGGTTCTATCGATAAGTTTAAAGCTCGGTTGGTGATTCAGGGCTTTAAACAACCACATGGTGTTGATTACTTTGATACCTATGCTCCGGTGGCTCGGATCTCGACTATTAGATTATTAATAGCACTAGCATCAATCCATGATCTAGTGATCCATCAAATGGATGTCAAGACTGCGTTCTTGAATGGAGATCTCGATGAGGAGGTATACATGGAACAACCGGAAGGTTTTGTAATGCCTGGAAATGAGCATAAGGTGTGCAAACTAATCAAGTCCTTGTACGGACTAAAGCAAGCACCTAAACAATGGCATCAGAAGTTTGATGATGTTGTCTTGTCACATGGTTTTCGTTTAAATCGGGCGGACAAGTGTGTGTATACAAAATTTGATGAACTCGGCAAAGGAGTCATCATCTGTTTGTATGTGGATGACATGCTCATCTTTGGAACTGATCAAAAACAAGTTGATAGTACCAAGGAATTCTTATCATCAAAGTTCTCTATGAAGGACATGGGGGAGGCAGATGTGATCCTTGGGATTAGAATCAAACGAAATGGGAAGGAAATTTCGTTGAGTCAATGTCACTACATTGAGAAGGTACTTACTAACTTTAGTAGTAAGGGATGTCGAGAATTGAGGACTCCATTTGACCCTAGTGTGAAGTTGATGCCCAACACAGGAATGGCAGTATCTCAACTCGAGTACTCACAAGTGCTTCGCTGTTTGATTATGCCATGACAAGCACAAGGCCTGATATCGCTTATGCGGTTGGCAAGTTGAGTAGATATACTAGTAATCCGAGTACTCATCATTGGCATGCAATCAGATGACTACTTGGTTACCTTAAAGGAACCATGGATTACGGTCTAACGTATAAGGGGTGCCCGTCGGTTATTGAACGGTACTCGGATGCAAGTTAGATATCCAATATGGAGGATCACACCTCCACTACTGGATGGGTATTCCTACTTGGAGGAGGTGCAATTTCTTGGGCTTCCAAGAAGCAAACTTGCATCACAACATCCACTATGGAATCTGAGTTCATAGCATTAGCGGCTGCTGGCAAGGAGGCAGAATGGCTAAGGGACCTAGTCTATCAGATTCCACTATGGTCAAAACCTATCTCACCGATTTGTATCTTATGTGATACCAATGCTACTCTGGCTAGGGCATATAGTCAGGTCTATAATGGCAAGTCTCGTCATTTAGGGGTGAGGCATAGTGTTGTTCGTTAACTGATCACTCACGGGACAATCACGAGGCAATATGTTCGGTCCGAGCAAAATCCGGCGATCACTTGACAAAGGGATTAGCAAGGGATTTGGTTGCCAAATCGGCGGGAGGGGTGGGACTCAAGTCCGTATAGTTCTCCAAACGTAGGACACCCAATTCCCCTCTAATACAATGTTAGAGGCGAATTCAATGTGGAAAGCCTACGAATGGAAACTGGAGCACAAGGTTTGCACCATCCCGAAGGTATGTGCTCCGGAACCTGCGAGTGATAGAGGTTGAAGTTTAAACTTCTTAATTGATTCCTTGACAAAGTGTATACGCAGGTATACGAGTAAGGAATTAACCTACGTGAGCATGAAGTGTAGCCGCTTCAAGAAACTTGGACTTGGTTTCGTGTGCGCTCGTGAGAGGATTGGGACACATGGCGGTCAATAGTGTCGGGATATCTTGGAATAGATAGGATAAACTCTTGTGTATATTATCTTCAGATACTCAAGAGTAGACGGGTTCAATCCATAGAGACACCCCTATATTCTAGTATTTTGGAATGTGTAATGTACTAGATGAAAATTCAATCTTCGTGACATTTTCATTGATGCAAGAGTTTTCGGTTGGATATTTGTTGTAATTTTAGCGAAATCACAGACTTCACTAAAATGGGGGAGGAATGTTGGAAATATGCACCATGGACTTGACCTTGGTGTGATACCAAAGATAGGATGGATATGTGAGCTGACGGGAAACCTCACTTTAGCTCAGGAGCTAGCTGAACTAGCTAGCATCAGCCCTTCGGTGAGCTAGATGAAGGTAGGTACTGACACTGAAGCTCGTCCAGCTCAACCTTGAGTTGAATGATAGTGTCACTAGCTGCGGTACTCAGCTGAGCTGGAGTGAAGGTGGGGAGCTAGGTAGCAGGAGTGGTAACACTCCTACCTAGGACGAATGGGCACACACCCTTTCATTTGATTCAAACTCCTTCTTAGTTGTTTTCCCTCCAAAACCCGTAGGGACTTCATTGGTTGTTGCCTACAAGTCTATCCTTTGGGATAATGGTGCCTTTTGGTACAAGATACTCACACCAGTTCGTCCTTGTCCCCTTGCCTATATAAAGGAGGCAATAAGTGTGCAGAAAACACACAGTAACTAACATCTTACCTTGCCTACGAATTCTGAGAATGATTCAAGTATCTGAAGCCTAAGAACTTGAGTGAGACGGTTTTATCCTCTGAAAGGATTTCCTAATACCCAAGGCTTGTAAGGGTGGAAATACTCTTTTCGGAAAGTGGTGCCCACGATTCCGTCTTGATCCTAGATCTCTTCTTCTATCAACGCTCGAACGATTGCTACTTGGAACCTCCTAAGCCAACACTAGGTTGCAACAATACTTCCATGAATGGATGTCTTCTGCACTGCGTGAGGAAAATCGGTGAGCAAGGAGAAATATGTGGTCTTCTTCTCCAAGCGAGTTCCCCGCCCAGAAGCAGGGAGACTCTCGGCCTCTCTTGGAATCCCTATGACTCAAGATCTTTGCACCTATCTTGGAGTCCTGATTTGCATGAACGAGTGACTAATGCCACCTACCAACAAATCATGGATCGACTTGACCAGAAACTTGTAGGATGGAAGGCTTCTACTCTCTTTGGCTGGTAGAGTTACTTTTGCCCAATATGTTCTTACAGCCATTCCTGCTTATGTTATGCAGACCATTGTGCTTCCTAGTCATACTTGCAGCGAAATTGATAAGTGCATCAGGAATTTTGTTTGGGGCACCACAGCAGAAACCAGGAAGATACATCTAATTTCATGGGAGACAAATTGTAAATCGAAGCAGACCGGCTTGGGGTTTCGTCGGCCCGTCATTTAAACCAGGCGTATATGATTAAATTAGGGTTCCTCTTTCTTGCAAAACCGGATGATTTGTGGGTGCAGGTGATATACACGGCAAATTGAGGGAGGTTTTCGACCTAGACATTCGTTCTCGAATCGGTACTCTGGCGAGGAATTAAGGCCTCACTTCATCATGTTGAACAAGGAATGCGTAACTGCCTCCGAAACGATGATGGCACATCCTTTTGGACAGGTCGTTGGATCGATATGGGGACTCGAGTCACCGACCACATTCTACCTACATCCATTACATAACTATGTTTCACTCATGTCTTTCAAAATATGTCAGTCATTATACTAACTAATTTTTTCTAGTGCACGATGTTGCTCACCTATTAATTTATGTGGTATGTATTATTATGTTTATTCACCAGTACATATTTAATTACAAAGAGATTGAGTAGAAACAATCATATATGTAGCCAAAATAAAAAACATATTAGTTTACATGGTCATTTTATATTGGTTACAATATAAAATAAAGAAGTACATTAACAAAAAATTTAGATGGAGTACTCCAAGGGATTATCAGGCACAATTTTAGAACAAACAATCAAATATTTGAGTTGTATAATTTAAATTTAGTCTATTAATGATTTATAAAATTATTGTTTGAAAAATTATATACTTTCTTCATTTTTTGCTTTAAATTTCTGAATTTCAACGTTTTTTTCAATTATGGGTGCAATAAAAAACTACCCTAAAACCCACAAGTAATAATACGATATTACATTTTCACATACATTTACTTTTATTCACGTACATCAACCCCTTAACCCTCGATTTTACCAATTCAACCTCAAGTCAGATTCTGAAAACCATGCAATGGTATATTCTTGTCTTCTATTTCATTTTCAGTTTTGTTAAGATTGAGATAACTGCCATCTCCTGCCCAAATTCTCAAACCAGGCACCCAGCCATTCTTGTAGGTAGGTGTTCTACAATTGAGCTATAGTTCCATTCTCTTATAAATAAATAAAGATAAGTTTTGTACAATGCAACAGCTATTCTCCCAAACTCATCGACAAAATTGATTCAACCAACATACCAGTTGATTTTCCTTTTTCGAGATCCCACCTGATTAACCGGAGTTGTTGTCCATCCACAAAGGCTCCTCCTACTCATCTCAACTGTACCCATTTGGTTTTCTTGACGTTCTCTTCTGCTGATCTGCATCATAATGCTGCATTGCTGCCTCTAGCGCCTGCACCAATTTTGTCGTGACATCAAAGCGCAAACATCACCCATATTTATAAGAAAATTAGCCCACATAGTGAGTAGTCTTCTCATGTCTCTGTAAATTGGACAGAGCAACGGCTCCAGTTCATTTGCCATTTACTTGCCATTACACATCCCGCATATTTCCAAACATGGAATGGAACACACAAAAGTATCACAATTATTAACCTGCTGCATTGGACGGATAAGAAGTGTAACTTGATGCCGGATATCTGGCTGCACAGCTTCCTTCAACTTCTGAATTTAGTAGGTAATGAGACAATGGAATAGTTAGCTGGATATACAACAGAGAAAAAGGTCTTGTTTCATCAATTTGCTGTTAATATTCTGATTACCTGCAGCTGATAATCAATTTTTGACATTGCATCCTTTAATCGGGTTACCTGAAAATATTTGGAAATGAAACCTCGATTATATACAAGTAAAACGATACAAGGTACAGAATATCCCTTTTCATTCATTCTCAGACAGAACCAGTTCGTTCAATCATGAGCTTTCTAAACCTTCCCTTATCGTTGATGTATTTCCTGGGAATACAAAGACTCCATACATGGATGGACAAATCTTTCCATGCATGGCATAAGAGAATAACCAAAAGAGTCGCCTTCATCAACTCATTGTTCTTCCTACTATTACTCACTTCCTGGGTAGTGAGAATATTATAATGGAAAAACTATTTTGCTTCGGTGTCTCTTCAGCCAGGATTAACCAAGCTTTAGATGTCCGGGGACAAAACCCGTGTATCCAACATTGGGGCCAATCAGCTATTAAAGAAGCAAGTCAACTTCTTTCGCAAATGTAAAAGAGAGTACCTTGGTATTAAGGTACTGGGTCGTTAACGGATATGATGACCAAAAATGCCTTAACAACTCTTCAATGGAAATCCAATGCTGGAAACAAGTTTAACAACCAAAACCACGTCAGATCATAACATACCTAACCCACAATGTAGCAAATGAAACCAGTATTCTCACCAAAAGCAAAGAGCCATGCTCATCCAAACTATTATATGAGGGAAAAAGCAGCAACACGTTCTAATAGAGACTTAATCACTGTTTGTATTGCACTTACATGTAGCAACTCCTCCCTAACTGGGGGTGGAAGACCGTCCAAAAGACTTTCACCAGGATTCTTCCCCACATTATACTTTGTGCTTGAGATGTTATGGGTCAGCACAGAGAGAACCTGTACGAGAACAAATGTAGCTAGATTCTGAGACTAGAACGAATACCACTACCCCTATTTAACAGGGACAATTACCTTAAGAGCTACTTCGCATGTAACTACGGGATCATTCAATCCCATAGACATAATACGAGAGATGGAGTCCCTCAATGAAGAGTATGCTTCCTGGCTACCCAAGTTTCCCTTTATTCCACCGGTCGAGTCTCTGGAATTTCTATATGTGCCACCTTGTTGTGAATCAAAATAATCTCTGGGATCCTGATTGTCAAAATCAAGCATGAGTTTAACGGAATGAAATAATTCACAAGCAGCGACATAGATGATATGGGGGTAGAACCTTGATGCAGAGTGGCGCAAGATGGTGATCATTTGATGCTTGAAGATCATCAATTGACATTGCTTGGGATATCATCCTCTTTAATCTCTCTTGGTCTGCCGTCTTGCCCCTATCACCACTATCCGTGCTATGTTCTAGCACCAAAGAATGACAGGAAAGCACAATATTTGATGAAAACCAACATAGAAGAGCATCAAGTAAGGGGTCGTTTTCTTTTTGGGGTTTGGGATGAAATCGTGTCTTTAAGCAAAACCATTGTTTTTCTGCACAGAGTTGGAGTTTGGGGCCAATTTTAGATTTCAAACCCCTCATTTCAAAGCTGATTTTTTTACTCTTGTGGAGTTTCAGATTTGTGTTTTGACCCCTTTATGTTTTAGGCAAACTACTAACAACACCATCCCCCTTAAACTCGGCTTCCAAACAACCATATCAGTAAAACACCATATTCTAAAATACACCATTTTCAAAAGCACACTTTTCACCAAACACATGATTTTTCAAACCCCAGCAAGCAAACAATAATGATTACCAACCTTGTTTTGATCTTTTAAGTGCCTCTGCTACAGTTTGTGTGTCTTTAAACTGTTCTTCGTCTGCACGAGTCATAGTAATATGTCTTTAAACATACAAAAAAACTCAGGTGTGGAATAGATAAATAATAACAGAAATTCATGAAGACACTTGCCTATTGGAGCTCCCTCAAGAACAACAGATGCGTGCCTGTTAAGGTCTTGCAGTAAAGTTCTAGCTCTTCTGTCTACTTCATGTTCCGATTCCGGTAATTCTTTGACACCATCGCGGGCAATCCCATGACCCTGTTTCCCACGATAGAAGATTATTTATGCACATGATCAAAATCAGAACAATACACTCAACACATAAAAGAAAATGAAAAATTACTACGCAACAGCCAGACATTAAACGGAGAGGGAAAGTGCAGACCGTGCTGGATTAATAGCACCAAATCTATGCTAACTTAAGTCTTAGTATAAACTTCATCCTGAACCATCACTCAGACATTGCATGCACAGATTTCTATATAACACGAGTAGATGCAACTCAAGAATCATTCGCTCAAGTTCCAAGCACGGCATTCCCCATAAGTTCTCGGGGATGTGCAGAATTCAATCAAGGATCTACTCACTAGTTGCAAGCACCCAAACCGCCTTCTGTATTTCCCATTTCATTATATTGAATAGACTCCTACGTAGACAAATTCTCTTCCAGCGCTTAAACTTCTGGCAAAGCAAACACCTATTCTAGGCTTTTGATAAGCCACTCCAGACTTGCAATGCAGAAAGCCACGAGGCTAGAGGACAGCAGATCAAGTTTATTACGATATTTAAGTTTTCACTTCATTACAAGAATTAGCCGTGACTTCATTTCAGTTGGCAGTAGTTGAATATTAGGAATAGGCAAATGGCACTAGTAGTACATTTCCATTATCATCCCACAGTGGAGACTTCTGTACTTATCTTTGATAATATGAACCATGACTGAAAAAATAGCTAGCATGAGAATTTATCAAACACAACTCTTAATACAGAGATCCTCTTAGGTTGTTTACTTTTCTACTTCGAGAGAAGTTCACTGGAGGGCGGTTAACAGATTATGTCTCATAAACTCTCTCCACTTATTTCAAGGGGTTTTTTCTAACATCCAAATGATCCAACTATCATAGCATTGAAAGATTTTACATCATCTCTAACGAAAATCAAAATTATCAACCTGGCATTCTTTGAGAAATAGGATATTAGCAATTTACACATTGTAGAATTGGAGATTTCTCCAATTCCAACGTGCCATCAATAACCGATTCCACTTCAGAATAACAGACTAATGATGAACAAGCCAAAAAACATTGAAAATAAACATGAGCTTTCAACAAACAGGCCGTCGTATTGCTTGACGGAGTTCTTCTTAAAAAGATGAAAGCTGAGCAGGCACATCGACCCAGTTGGTTTGGATATAGACAGAGAAGCAGAACTAAAAAGTATTTGCAACTGAATGGAAACGCTAGTTAACCACATTAATACTAGTTATACAAGATAAAGAGAGGTGCTATTCAACTTACAGGAAGATGTGAATAATCATCACCTAGGTCAGCGTCCATGTCTAGTGTTGGATCAACACGTCTGATCTGATGCAAGAATAATATGTCAAACTCAGATAGATCCTCAAGAAGAATATGGAGCCAGGATCAAGTAGAACCAACCTTCTGACGAGTTTCATTGGCTAAAATGACATCAGGCTTCAAGAAAAGAGCAAGCTCCTCGTCTTCAGCTGCTTCTGCATAAGCAGCTTGAATGTTCTTCGACCGCTGGAGGTACTCTGCTCTACAATATTTAGTCCAGAAGTCCTTGTCTGTCATCTTGAACCACAAAAAAATTGACAAGAGTAAATGCAAATATATATATAAATAGTGCCTCCCACACTGAGGCATGGGATGTTGACAACAACAATCTTTAATAAATATAGAGCTCATTCATCAAGTACAAATATAAACAGCTACTGTCGGACAAGCACCCATCATAATAAAAGTTCTTCAGAATTTCTTATTACCTTACCGGGAACGTAGTCCAAATAAGCCTGGTGAACTGCCGGTTTTTCTGCAAAAATCTGAAGGGCAACTTACATAAAGAGAACAGACATGAATGCATGGAGCAGTTCAACCACAAACATATATTATATAAGATCAAGTGACTGAAACTTGGATTTTAGTGACTGTATGAGGATTTGCAAGTCCTATGGGGAATCAAGGACCCTGTATTTTCCATGGAGAAATCTTTTTTACAAAGCATGGAATGGAAAATGATGTGCTCAAAGAAAATAAGATCAAGGCTAATTTTTTTAATTTTCTTGTAAGATAGCACCATCAACTATAAATGCAAGAGGAACAACCCTGCTGATGGAAGACAATGCGCACATAACTTGAACTACTTGTGTGAGCAGTATCACGAAGAAAACATTAAAGTGGGGAGAAGCAGTACAGTGGACATACCTCACGGACTATCTCTGGTGTCAAATTAAATGTAACCCTGTTTGTCTAGACAAAGGAAGCAATGAAGAAGTTTCAGCATGAAGCCTCAAAATAAAATAAAAAAGTGAATACACCACGGTCATAAATAAGAATGGGGTGAGGTACAGGCACATCACAGCATAAAAGACCATAAGTGTGAGGGATAAAGCATTGTACTCGACCGTCGATTAATGGCTTTGCCTCAGCCAACATGGAACTTTTAAGGCCTACTCGTTGTTTTGACTTTCTGTTGGAATCCCTCTCCAGCAATTTCTGCAAGAACATAGCAGTGTGCCATTTTCTATTACACCATTATCCGCAACATATATCGGCTTCCAAAAACCAAAGTTCCAAGATCGGATAAAAAGGGGCACTAAGTTCCCAAGGAGAGAGAGAATAATACTTCAAATAATGACTCATACCAAGCAACAAAACATTATATAAATACAAATGCGAACTGTTCTAACCTTCCTCGTAGCCCAAAATTCAGCTTCTGTCAGCACTCCATCACCCACAAAGTGTTTATGCAATTTTTGCAACTCACTGCGTAGTATAAGTTTACTATGTTAGAAACAAGTGGCAGAGGGGAAAAAGCAGTACAAGTAGCAGCTTGGGACTCATCTTAGATTTAAGAAAGATAATAAACTGAATAGAATATTACTACCCATTTTCAATAGTATCAACCGAAAAACGATCAATGAGAAAACTATCTGGGGTCCTTATACAAAATGTTCAATGATTTTCACAGATACTGATGAAGACTAAGTCTATAGTAAATTGGTGCAAGGAGCAAACGTACATTACATAGCATGCTCAAATATTCATTTCAAATAGTACCCACGTTAAAAATATGAGGATGTGAGCTCATTTCCACAGTTAATTCCTTTCAGAATGTCTACGTGCAAAGCAGAACTAAAGATGAAAAAATTCTATAGTTCATCTACAATATGATACGTCCAAGATGTTGTAATAGAGCAAAACTAAGAAGACAGCCTGCCGGGAAAAACAAGCTGAACCTAGCAACTTCGAAATATCCCAATAATCATAAAGAACATATAGATTGACTTCACCTATTCTCCTGCAGCAGTCTCACACGGGAAAGCAATTCATCTGTACCGGGTTGGTTTAAAGGAACTTGTGAATCGGCTTTAACAATTGGAGTCTCTGTTGGATTTGAAAGCGCTCTTCCTGCCACGACGCATAAAACTCACGAAATCAAATGATAATAAATCATCAAATAAGAATATAAGACATGATCAATAGTCCATCCACACCTCCCATCCCAAAAATCCTACCAACCTAAATATCTCTCTTTAGTGATCACTGCAACGAGTTTCACATGTCCTACAATGAAACGCAATAGAAGGTAGAGCAGAAAGGTTCTGACATTTCACTTTGCAAACTCATGATAGCTAGCAGTAGCAGATCCCTAATTACCAAAATGATGATTCGTTCCTCATTCAATACAATGTTTTGGGTTTGTATGATTCGAGGTCCAAAACACTGTAAAACCTTCATCCAGCTCAGAATTCCAGTTCTCCCCTCCATTTGTTACTCCCTTGGAGGGAAGAGAAAATTTCTGCGTATTCATACACCTACGTTCTGGCCAAGGTAGTCAAATAAATCCTGGAGGACATGTGCATCAGTTCCGAAATACTTTTTCTTTCTTTTAAACTGGGTGATGGGATGAGTGCACTCGTGAAAATTCAAATATAGAGCTAACGATAAAGATACTCACTGCATGGATGATGGCCTGATAGACTAATATATTTTTGAAAAAATTGTGTCCAAAGTTCATTGAGATGATACAACTCTGCAATTAAACGGCATTGCAATTTTGTATACGATCAGATAACAGTAACAGTTTCTAGGTTATAACTGATGCTTTCGAAAATCAAAAGGTAAGATTAAGCATGCCGAGTAAAGCCTTCTACAACTTATCATAATAAAGTGATTACTATCTGCCAAACAATTTTTTCAAGTCTGAACGAAAGATTTTCAATACTCGATACAGATCGAGGACACTTGCCGCTTACCCAGAAATTCCCTACAAATGTTGAGATCTTCATAACTGTCAAACTCGAATATATAACTCACACCCTGAAAAAACAGCAACAAATGGATAACTTGTCACCACATCAGTCAAACAAAAACAATATAAGCTTGGGCACAAAGAAGAGGGAGAGGAAACCTGATTTGAGGTGAGATTGAGCATTGGTTCTTTTTTTGATCCTTCCTTGGTGTACCTGTGATCTATGCATTCCGTGCAAGGGTGAGTAACTCCGCAAGTATATTACAAGCAACAGAAGGACGGCAGAGAACCAAAAGAGGTATACTTTTAATGTATTTGAACTCCATGTCAAGCTTCGATCCAGAGTTTGGATGTTTAGGTCTAAACACCAACCTTTGATTAATCTGTCCACGAGAAACAAAAACGAAGAAATGCGGAGTAGAATAAGTTTCCAAATTCCATGCTGATCAACATAAATCAAGATGTCTCGCATTGCCATTATCATAATCTTTTTTACTCATTGTAACAGTCCGCTCAAAAGGCCGTATCAAACTACCAGATTTCGAGAAACAATTCTTATGCAGCTCATAACTGAATCATCAAGTTGGAAGAAAGGACGCGAGGAAGTAAGCACACCAGTGACAGACGGCCAGGAGTGCCAGGCTTGTTGACTCCTGTCTTGTACCTCACCGACTTCGTCACTTGGGTGGTCGACATTGTAGCTTCAGAATACAACCCCCAATAACTTGAAGCCGCGAATCCAATGAAGAAGAGAACAGAAAGGGGCTTCAAACTCCGTGGCAACGGACTCAAATCGATAAGGAAATCTATGTCGACATTGAGGGCGAATTCCGAAAAGGATCGCTCACCGCGATAAAAATGGAGCTTACGGGAAGTTGAAAAGAAATTCGATCGCCACCGGGGCCGCTAGGGTAAGATCGTATCTCAAAGAAGCAACCGCCAGAGATGAGCGTTATGATGAAATCAGAGCCGCAATGCGTTCGGAGATAAAACCTAAGCTAGGAATAAGTGACTCAAGTATGTGAAATCGGTGGCTATTAGGTGAAAGATTTCAGACAAGATACGGAGACCAGGAAAAGTAAGAAGATTAACGAGGTCAAAAACAGGGGAGATTTTCTGAGTTAAAACTTGAAAAGAGTTTAACGCAGAGAGGGAGAGAGAGACCGAGAGATGCCACAGTGCCAGCAGCCACTAACTCTTTAGTCGCATTGGCCGCCAGTTAGCTTCAAATGTTTGATACATAACCCTAATATGTATATGTATGTTTGTTATGAGATATTGGGTGATATTGAATATAGTTAATTATTTAAAATATTATATTTATTTTTAAATATGAATAGTTAGTTATTTAATAATATTAAATATTATAATATTTTTTATTTAAATGAGTTGATATTAAATATTATATTTAATATTTTTTTATTGATAAATTTACCTTCAAATCATTTAAATTTGAAGAGTTATATGAAACTTGACGGCTGTAATAATAAATTTGTTCCATCATTATTATTACATTTTATAGCTCATACGATATTTTTTTCTTTCCAATCCATATTATCTATCTTTTCTCTCTCATTTACACTATATTCCACCCCAAACAAGTATGTATATTCATATTTTTTAGAATTAATATCAATCTCACCTAATATCGTAATATCTCGAATAGTTAATTATTCAAAATATCACGTATCAAACGAGGCCTATGGTGAATACCAAAGGGCTCTTTCATATCGAATATCATGGGTTGCGTTTAATTACTTCGAGAAGTTCAAAATATATTTTACTCGTCGTTATTGTTGTCCGTTAAAAACGAAGGAAATGTAGATGCCGTTATTAATGGTGATAAGTTCGATCTCTATATTAACTTCAACGAAATCCATGTTGGGTTGGGCAAAGGATTTCTAGTTTATGGTTATAGGGTTACTTTCAAATCCAATTCGAGTGTCCACATATTTTTCTTTTTAAATTTTTTCACGAGTTTAAGTTATTTATCAATAACACCAAACGGGTTTAGGGCTCTTTCATAACATCGATGCTCAATTCCGCCGACTCAATTAACAGCTAAATCTGAGAACTTAGGTTTTTTATTCAAATTGTTCTTCCATTGTATTTTTTATTTTCACATCGCCAACAATATTGAAGAAATTAGAGTTTAGGATGTTTGGGCATAATAAAAGGATTCAACGGTCCATCTTGTGAGTTAATCGGTTCAAATCGACAGTAATGCAGGCACAACAAACCCGCTATTAATTGTGTAGGTTTTGGGACTGGGAAGAACCCATGTGGGAGGTTCTACCATGTATGTTGTAGGCTGTGAGGATTTGAGTCTTCATTTGATTTCTTTTTGTGTATGTATTGATGGTGTTCCAATTTATTATTATCTTTGGTAGCGTAAGATTATCGATTATGAATGCCTTAGGTGGGGAGATGAAGTTGTTTGTGGTGTAGAGACAATGTCCGTTGACAAGTTTTAGAATTCGAATGATGAATTGCAGAACAAAAGTAGTCGAGTACAAAGAAAGATTGGTCGTTGTTGAAAAGAAAGCATAAAGATGGAAAGAGAAAATAATTGTTTTGAAAGCTGAATTGAATGGATGAATGAATCTTATAAGGCACTTTATTTTGGGTCGTTTGGTATGGAGGAATGAAAATGGAGGAAATGTGAAAATTGGGAATTGAGGAATCAGAGATTGTGTAATTCTAATTACATTGTTTGGTGACGAGGTTTGTAATTCAAATACAATTTTCAGTTTGTTAGAAATTTATTGTGCAATGACCATGATGCCTTATTTGAAATTCAATTTCAAGACTCATCATCTTCTAGTTAGCAAAAATTCGTTTAATACTCGTATAATACACATATACGTATTATATGCGTTTACAACTTCCGTTCTCATACTATTGTAGAGCCGTTTAATTTTAAAATTTTAAAATTTTCTAATTGTTGCCGAAATTTTAAACGTATTGCTATGTTGAAACAATGTATGAAACTATGAACGTATTAATATTGTATCATACTCATACCGTATCTTACTAACTATAAATGAGAATAAATATGATACCCACCATCCTTTTATTTATCAGGGAAGAAGAATTAATATTTGTACATATCTACAACCATATATTATAATATGTCATGACTAATCATATTGTTTTTCCAAATATGCATTACATAATTGCAATAATATATTACATGCTTTGGCTAATCAAACCAATATCCCACTTTTATTCCCCACCTCGATTGTTATAATCTTTATAGCCGTAAAAGAAGTTGGGGGTAATAATGACAATATCTATCCATTGTTTACGAAAACTCAGAGTTTTGAAGAAAACATCCTCAACACTATGTATTTGAAAAATGCACATTTGAGAGGAAATGTGGGTTCAGAGGAAATGTGTTTTCGTAAAACACTGGCCAATTAAACTAAACAAACTAGTGTTTCTTTGTTACTCTGAGTTTTCACAAAACCCTCCTAATTTCCTCTAAAACAAACGAGTTGAATTGAGAGAATTGAAGAGAGGAAATTATATCGTAGAACAATGTTTTCGTTCATTTGTAATTAGCTTATCTTAACACTTGTAATCGTGGTAGCTTGTTTATGGTAGTGAAACATTAGTGTCTCTATTTTAAACGACTCTAAGGATAAACCATTATTCGATATTTGCCTTCACCAACAAAATTATTCGATATTTGCATTCATATTACTCATAATAATATCACATACCAAACTAGTTTGTAATTCCTTGCCCGGTGTGCGGTGATTGTTTTGGTATATTGCTTAACTATATCGTTAAGTCATTATTTTAGATTTGTATTATTATTTGATTTAATGAACCAGCTCAATCCAACTCAACGAAGTCCGCTTGTGACATAACTTAATTAAGATTAAACAACATATGACATATCCAACTCACAACCAAATGAATCACTAAGATCTTATTGATCGTATCCCGATTAACTTGTAACACAATGGAGTCCAATTTTTTTTGGTTATAGATAGCTCCCAACAGGAGAGATCAAGATAACATGCAATCACATACAATCTAAGAATCGACTCAGGCTGTGAGATCACAATCCGAGAGATATTAACGAACCTTTTCACGCACCACTAAATGGACAGGTCCATTAGCATACCGCTGAACAACCTGCACATGAAGCCAAAGACAAGTAGTTAAAGAGGGCAGGACCTCCAAATTGATGCATTGCTACCTCTATCATGAGAGAACGACCTCAACATTGCCCTTGATGTCCACCTGCCAAATAACGGTAGGAAACACTCAAGTACAAACATCACAAACATCCACAAGTCCAAGACATAAATGTCAAAAAGGTCTCAGTATGTTCATCTCAACACCTGCAAGGGCATGTAGAGCCAATGATCTGTAATGGGCCATATCGATGAAAACCAGCTTATAAGGTAGGATCCAAAACGACAAATATTCACTTAAAAAGAAAATGTATGAGTAAATACTGAGACCTACAATGGGATTTTACTAAATTTGAACTTATGAACTCTATATTATAAACGGAGTCCAAAGTTGAGTGATGTTAACCCTTTTGGATGCTTGGATGGATTGGTGCAAGACAAAGTTGGCTTGCGCTGTAAGAAGGCTGGGGTGGGCTACCCCACCAAATAATACAAAAATAAAATAGAGAAAACTGTAAGCAATACCCATCCTCTTCTGTTCTCTGCGATTAAGAGAGAGAAAAGGAGGGAGAGCGTTCCACTTTTCGGAGGAGACTTCACGGAGACAACTTTCACGATTCGATTTACACTAGGAGACTTCTTCTAGACTTCTGGCGAGCGGAGTGAAATTCAGGAGCTCGATCGAAATCTTTCCAACTCTTGGCTGTTTCTTGGAGCTGAAACGGCGACTTTCGGTTGTGCAGGGTGGAAATTGGAGAGTCCCTGAGTTACTTACTTAACTGTTCTGCTTGGTTCTCGGGGTTTGGAGACCGGAAGGAACAACAAATAGAGGCGGAGGACAAGTTCATTCTTGGTTAGTGATTTCGTACATTTGGGATTGAATTTCGATTGTTTGCATCTGTGGACATGAGTTGTGATTCTCTTTCTCTTCGAAATATTTGGGAACCTTGAACGATACCTGAAACACCTAGTTTCTTATGTTAGGTGCATTTTAGCAACCATGAGGATCACTATAATGACGTCTGATGAACAAATCAGCTCCTTGGATGTTGATCCAAACGAAACTGTAACTACACTCTTCTCCTAAGCTTACTGTTCATGGCTCAATTTTTTTCTATGTTGCCTAACATTGTAATCACTTTCGTCTTCTTGATTGAATGTAGGTTGAAAACATAAAAGCATTGCTCGAAGTGGAGGTGTGATTTTTGTTTCATCTTGTTTTTTTCTTCTAATTTTAGTTTCTTTTAGCCAATGTTAGCTACCTCAATCGAAAAATATGGGGTGCTCTGACTAGCTTTGTTCTCTAGATTTATAGTCACTATTGGTTAATTACTTATACTTTCATGATCATCATTTTTCTTCTTTCGACAGACTCAGGTCCCCCTTCAGCAACAACAGTTGTTTTATAATGGCAGAGAGATAAGGAATGCTGAAAAATTGAGTGCTCTCGGTGTTAAAGATGATGATTTGATCATGATGGTTCCCAGGGCACCCAGGTATACTTGATTATTGTAACTTTTTTCTTGTCAACTATAACAACTGTAGAGACACACGTAAGTTCATCCAATTTTGTCCTTGGATAATAAATCACTTGTTGTTTGAATTGGCTTTTGTGATGATGATGTTTGTAATTTAAACTGCTGTAGGTAGTAGGTTACCGTATTCCTCAACAAAATGTGTTGAGGAATGGAAGATGAAATACATGAGTTTATTTGTAGCTTTCGCGAGAACTAGTTTCTATGCGTTTATATGATATATGTCTGTTTGGTATTGAGATATTTTGATGTGGTCCATTCCTTGTTTAATACGTGACAAAAAAACTTTTTGTTGATTCAGCGCTCATTCAAATGACATGAGGTCCAATCCCGGTGACCCTTCAGAGAATGCTGCAGCCTTTCAAGAACAAGTACGGCGTGATCCCAATTTGATGTCCCAACTGTTTCAAGTAAGTTATCTTTCTTTGTAGCTCGCTTGAATTTTGATTCTTTCCTTTCAATTGCATGTGTAGATTGTTGATTTATTCTCGATTTCATGCTGTTAATATGTGAAGGTTCTTCCTTCTGATGATTTCCTCAGTTCTAGAAGGTGGAAGCTTGAGATTCCTTTTCGTACATTTTTCCTACCCCTCATATTTTTTCCTTCGCATTGTCCGTCTAAACTTTTTAGTGTATGAGTCGCTGAAAGGCCATTTGCTATTTAGCAATTAGGATACAGCTAGGTGATTTTTTATTGTTATTGGGCTTCATTAACCTCTATAGTTGGAAGTGTTAAACAGTGTAGGGAGGTTTGTATGCCTAGTCTCGTTGTGTTCTTTCCTTCATGGCCTAACGTGGGTCCTCTCTTTTTTGGTCTCCTCGACACTACTCAGGCTGACCCGGAACTTGCACAACTTGTTGTCGGAAATGATCTCAACAAACTTCAGGAGCTGTTAAAGCTGCGCCAACAGCAAAGATCTGAATTACGTCGCCGACAAGAGGCTGAACTTGTTAGTCACTCTCTCTAGCTTTGCCATTATTTTTATTGCCATGTCGAGGGCTTGAAGTTATGATGCTCACATAAATGCTATTCTTAATCTTTTGGACTCCCCTGCCTAAGGGAATGACTTCGTGGTAAAATGTGTATACAAAATTCTAACATTGGCAGTGATGAATATGCATGTGGTAGCCGCATAAGCCTTCAGTAAGAATGTGTTAGCAGCTGATTTTTCTTCTTCTCTGGTTTGTTCAACCAGGCTCTTCTTGAGGCGGATCCTTTTGATGTTGAGGCCCAGAAGAAAATTGAAGCTGCCATTCGCCAGGTCTGTTTCTGTGATTTGACTGTAATGGACAGAAACTAGCACTCATAGATGTTTTCCTTCACTCTTGGATGAATGAAATGTCAAGCTTATTGTAGGAATAACCTTAATTATTCCTAATTAGGTAGACCGAATAAGAGATATCTTTAGTTATTTGTGTAGGAAGAAACTTCCTTATGTAAGACTCCTACTTATGGTAGGAGTCATTTTCCTAATTATGATAGGAGTCCTTTGTTTCTAGGGTATATATATCCATCGACTGTTAGCCTATCTAATACCAAGAATCAATAATTATCTTTCTATCTCTCCCGTCTCTTTATCTACCTCTATTCTAAACACTTATCTACGGTGTATCTGTGAATACCAATACTATTTCCTGTTTAGTTGATATGCTGTAGATCTCGACTATTGTGTATTTAAAAAATCTTGCAAAATCTCAATACAAATTTTGTCCTAGTTTAATGTTCGCAATTGTGATGAACACATGCAGAAAGGCATTGATGAAAACTGGGAAGCAGCGCTGGAACATAATCCTGAGGCTTTTGCTAGGGTGGTAAGAATGATCTTCAACCTCAGCTACCTGCTTAGTCCTATCACTGCCATTCACTTTATATGTGTTGATTATTTTTGAATGCTTCAGGTTATGCTATACGTGGATATGGAGGTCAATGGTGTTCCTCTCAAGGTAGAGATAAATTTGACTATTCTTTTTTTTTTATAGATAATGCTGGTCCTAAGGTTTTTATCCAGGATATGGTGATAATTTAGCCATTGCTATCTGTTAGAAGACTTTTCTCTCTCCTCCTGCTATTCTGATTATGTTTTGTATTCTTTTATTGTATGATTGTTATTTTGATTATGCTGGAAGCATGGAACGTAAAATATCTACCTTTCTTCATTATAGGCATTTGTTGACAGTGGCGCTCAGTCCACAATAATATCAAAAAGCTGTGCTGAGAAATGTGGGTATGTGCTGCTCAGATTGATCATTCTGTGGATTCTTGATATACATGTTGCATGTTATACCACATATTCACATCAATGTATTCTCAATATGTAGTAGCATTCATCAGGACTGTAACCTTTGTAGTATCCCCGTGTATAAATTCAGGGGATTTAATTTAGACAATATACGAGTAAACCAATTTCTCCCTTTCCATTTAATAGCGAGATAGTTGTAATGTAAATATAGCAATAAGCAATATATAAGTTACCTCTGTTTACATACTGTTGGAACCAAACTATGCAGATTGCTGAGGCTCTTAGACCAGCGTTACAAAGGTATTGCTCATGGTGTTGGTCAGTCAGAGATATTGGGCCGCATACATGTTGCTCCAATCAAGGTAGAACGTTTTGCTCCTTATTAATTAGCTAACGCTATTATCAATGGATTTTTACCTTGAAGCAAGTAGTGTACATCTTATTCATTAGGTTGCTTTGCTATTCTCCTGTAGATTGGCACGATATTTTATCCTTGCTCCTTCTTGGTACTGGATTCTCCTAACATGGAATTCCTCTTTGGACTTGACATGCTTCGTAAGCACCAGGTACATAGGATGTTCGCCTAACCCCTAACTTTCTGCTGCATTTACCCCCTCCTCCTCCACACTGGATATTTTCTGACCTAGTGCATTATCGGCAGTGTATTATTGATTTAAAAGAGAATGTTCTAAGGGTCGGCGGTGGAGAAGTTTCAGCACCATTTTTGCAAGGTACTCCTGTGATTTGTGCCTATTTATGTGATTCTGGCTTTGTATATTATTTTCATGGGTACTTGAAACTATATATAGTTATATACTAGACAACGGTTCTCAATATGTTCATCTGCAAATGCCTGTTATTATAATGTTTATGTACTCATTGGTTATGGTGTCCTTGAACTACTGATGTTTCAGAGAAGGACATTCCACCTAGTTTTTTAGATGAGGAACGCTACAAAGAAGCATCTAGCTCCGGAAACCCTGTAAGTAATTTATCTTCTTCTTGTTGATTCATTAATTTTTACTCTGTGGTCGTTGCTTGCTATTATCACTTATGGTGCTATGTCTATACGTTGCTGAGCCATCATCTGATTTATTAATTGTTAGAAAATTAGACACGGAATATGGATTTTGAAATGGGGCATAAACTTGGTTTAGTTCCTTAGATTAATATTTACCAGCAGATGGAATATGTTGCCATTATTTCTTACCTTTCCCAAAGTGTCGACATGCTTGTTATGGACAGGATGTTTGTGCAATGCTTTGCTTCTATTTTCGTATAGCTAACAGGATGTTTGTGCAATGCTTTGCTTCTCTTGGGCCATGTGTAATCTCTATTTTCTGTTTTGTTTTGGTTTCAGGCCGTGTCAGCAACATCTGGGAAGAAGAGTGATGCGCAAGTAGTAGGCGCACCATCTGGTTAGTGGTCTTTATATTTATTTTCGTTGAATAGGCTCACCATCATCTGGTTAGTGGGCTCACCATTCAACCAAGTAGCTGTAGCCTTTTTCCATTTGGCCTTTAAGTGTGTAGTTGAATACAAACTAAACAAAAACCGAAAACAAAAGACCAAGAAGCTATCAACACTATGTAATAAAAAAACGAGCAGTTCCAAAATTAAAATCCCGCGGAGGAGCAGCTGGAACAAAATGCCCTAACATGCTACCTTCATTTGTTCCAAGCCAACATATGTTTATATAATCCCGAATTAAGAAAATTGAATACGTAAAATTAGGATCGACCCGTATATTTAATATAATGAGGAACTTCATGATTAGGACTTTGTTTGGGATTATTTCATAAATTTGTAAGCAAAGACTGTCAAATTGAGACGTTCTGATGGGATGATATCATATTGACCCTTTTCCAATTGGACAGGATCTGCAAGCGGAGGCAATATGAACCAGGTAAAACGTCTGCTGCTCATGTGTGGTTGCTTTTTTTTTACGTGAATCTGCTATTATATTATTAATTAATGGTAGGAATTACATTATCGACCTGAAGCTGATCGATTAAAAACACAGGCTCATAGCAATGCTCATTGGTATAGTCCAATTGTTTGGATGGATGTGTGGTTGCTTTACTTCAACCGAGTAGAAAATTAATGTGAAAAGAATAATTGATTGATATTCAGGGAGCTGAGTTTGAGGCGAAAGTTAGGAAGCTGGTGGAACTTGGGTTTGGAAGAGAAGCAGTGATTCAGGCGCTTCAATTGTTCCAGGGGAATGAAGAACAGGCTGCTGGATTCCTATTCGGTGGATGAATACTGACTGCTTCCCAATCAAATAGAAACTGAATTGAGTTAGTTCATAATTTTGGACATTGCAAGAATCAATTCGGTAATGTTCTGCAGCCAGGGGTAACTTGAAACATTCTTGGTAACTTGAAACATTCTTGTACACTCTCACTGTTACATTGTTGAAGCTTTCATTTGAACTTTTTCTTCTTTAAATTGGTTTCTGGAAGAGGGAAAAACTCATTTTTTATCGTTGTTTTTTTTCCAACCTTGGCTCTAACTTATTTTCTTCTGGTGTCAAAGTTTTTTTTATAAATCTAGGTTGTGGCAATTTTGTTTTGTTTTAAACCCAAGTGCGATTTATTGTGTAAATGTCGTTTGGAAGTGAAACGATGGATCAAAAGGGGACAATGCCATTGAAAGTAATCTCCAGGCACAAGAATAGTTGAATTTCACTTGACAACAGTCATTGCGATGCTTGCAACGATGGTTGTTGCCCTAGGGTATGATGATTGTTGCCCTAGGGTACATAAAACCTGTTTGCTGTGTTGTGTTGTGTTGCCACTGTGCTGATAAGTTTGCCTAAAGAACTAAAATCTTCGAATTTGAACTCGTTAAGACTTGAAGTTGTTTCTTGGCTTTCGCGAGATATAATTGTTCAAGCAATCTCAAATTTCATGAGTAGCTTAGCCTCATCAACGAGGTCTCAATTGTGCTCAAAGGTCCATGCTGTTCTGTTTGAGTTTCAACCTATTCTTAGAATGGTTTTATATGTTGTGAAGAATTGAAGTCACGATTTATCCCTTCTCGATTTTTGGCAAGACGTCTAACATGGGAGCTATTTAGGACCCTAAGTAAGCATTTTGGTTTCTACAATTTCGTTTTTACGTTGATTGTTATGGTTATGATTGTGGAAGCAAAATTTGGTTCTAACAAATTATAAAAATAATCGTCAGAAATTTCCTACTTTAAAATCATATCCGATATTTCCAAAATTCTGGTTGAGCTGAAATTTGGAGGAAGGTATCCTCATGGCAAGCAACTTTCACGGCCGTATTAATTGAATTGATGTAAGAAAGTTCGATTCAAATTTTTAAAGAGGATATAACTTAGAAGTCACATGGTGTTTGCTTTTGTAGTTAAGCTGGCCCTATTGTCATGAGTCATGATCATTGGGAGGATGATATCTATCTCTTAATTTATGGCTTTGGTGAATAAAATCAAATATTCATTGGGAAAAAAGATTTGGTGTATTTCTTTTGAATGTTACTCAAACTGAATCCCTATTTGACGCCCTAACTTTCGAATTAAACAACGCCCTAATTTAAGTCAATTACAAGATTATCCTTTCGTAAAATCGAAATCCTTATAAGTTGTTGTGTGTATTCACTATTCCGAATACAATCGAACAGTAGCAAACACTCCCAAACACTCTCAAACGTCTAACGGAAGAAGAAATCGAAGCTCGAAGACCGAAGATCGATCGAAGAAATCGTTGAAGGTACGATTTTTGAAAAAAAAAGGGGGGGCCGGCCGCCCGTTTCGGCCCGGGAGGGCTCCGGCCGGCCCAACCCTTTTTTTTTTTTTTTTTTAAATTATGAAATTAATTAGGGTTTATTGTGATTAGGGTTTTAGAGAATTTTTAGGGTTTGATTAGAGAATGTTAGAGAATTATTAGGGTTTTGGTAGTGAATAATAATTAGTGTTTTGTTAGTGAATAATAATTAGGGTTTAGGTAGTTAGTGAATAAAAATTAGGATTTTGTTAGTGAACCATAATTAGGGTTTAGGGTTTTGTTAGTGAATCATAATTAGGGTTTAGGGTTTTGTTAGTGAATATTTAGGAAAATTAGGGTTTTGGATTAGGGTATTAGGGTTTAGTTAGGAATAATTAGATTTAAACCTAGTTTAGTAGAATCCGAATTTTATTAGAACCATTTATTTGTTTAAATGCAGTTTAGTGAGAATTATGGCGAAAACGAAAGGCGGAGGTAAATCGCACAGTCGGGATCCGGTAGAGGAAGAAACCGATGGGATCCGGAAGATGAGAGGGAAAGGAAAACAAGTTGGTGTTTTGGATCGGATGAAGGAGCGGGTGGTCACCGCTTCTCGACGGAAAGAGGGAGAGGCGGCGAAGAAGAACAAGAAGTTGCGTATCTACGACTCCCCGACCGGTACCCTCCCCGTTACGTACCCGGCGAGGTCGTATCCGGAGGATGATGACGAGGATGAGGGTCCACCGCCGGGTTTGAGTACGACGACACACATACTTCCCCGCTGATGGCTTCTCCACACATGCCTCCTCTGCACACGAGCTCTCCGCACCTGGCTTCTACGGGCTCGTCACATGCCTCCGCCAGTGTCGGCGTGAGAGGAGGGAAGCCTAGCCGTCTCACGCGGGTCCGGGAGGAGGATCCCGCCGGTGCGATAGACTTTTTGGGCTTAGTCGTACATGGGAGCTCACAGTAGGGATTCCCGAGGGGGGACCGAGGACGCCGACGGTGATCCCGAGCTTCGGGGGTCACATTGCACACTACTTGTGGGAGTCGGGCGAGGGTTACAGGGATCTTAAGGTATTCAGGTTCCTTAAGCGCCCTAAGCAGTGGGACACTGTGAGCGAGTTCGACATCCAGACTCGGACCATTTGGCCGATCATGCAGGAGTCCGGACTTCTTCACTTGGGCCGATGCATGTCGACCCACTTTGATGAGCCTCTGCTGGAGGCATTTGTTGAGAGGTGGCAGCCGGATACGAACACCTTTCACATGCCGTGGGGAGAGATGACGATCACTTTGCACGACGTCTTCCACATTCTCCGTGTCCCGGTCACTGGACGACCGCTTCATAAGCCCCGACCTCTGGTTGACTTGAGAGCGGGTGTAGCGGAGTCGCTTGGCTTCAGCTCAGCTGCTGCGTTGCAGTACGCGGTCAGGGGGGAGACGGTTGTGGAAGCCTTTTGATATTGTACGATCGCCGGTTTGGCCAACCCCGTCGATGAAGAACTTCCACTCCCCACGCACGACCCGACACCTCACCGCCAGTTTGAAGGGGCAGTTACACTTTTTTGTTTTCGTAAGCCGTTTCGGAGGAGTGGAAGCCGATGATTTACGCATCGGTCCCCGAGAGCAAGTATAGATACACACGGTAGTCTCGCTCCGCCGAATTTATTTTGTTCGATCCTTTAGTCAGCGTGAAATTAAACGTCTGGGCAATTCGTTTGGCGGCTTCAAATGCTTCATCAACTGTATCGTAAACATCGTCGGATAGAAAGTGTTCGGTGTAATTGATGTCGTCACCCTTACTGAGCGATGAATCTCCCTACATTATAAACACAGAACACATAATTATCGACTATATGCTTCGTATTAGTTCCCAGTTAAAGAAATTTCAGGCTTCGAGCGCTTACCGAAGTGCTCATGGGGAATCAGTGCATCGACGGAACGTTAATATCGTGTTTCCAATGTGATTACCCGAAAAAATGAGTACGATATAACGTTACTAATTTCGGAAAAAATGTCGGATAAAAGTTGGGATGGAACGAAAATTTCGCCGGAAGGGGTCGGGCCGAACGAAATTCCGGCCGGAGGGGGCCGGGCCGGCCGGCCGTTTCGGCCCGCGGTAGGGCCGGCCGAAACGGCCGGCCGGCCCGGGCCCCCTCCGGCCGGAATTTCGTTCCGGCCCGGGCCTCCTGTGAAGGAAATTTTCGTTCCATCCCGAATTGGGATCATCGAAATGTAAGGAAAAACGTACCGTGAGAGGTTTCCCGAAATAAATATTTTGATACTTTCGTCGGTACAAAGTTTCCCAAATTGGATATATATGCGTAACTGTAGATGAACAGTAAACTGGTGAAGAAAATAGTTGACCGGTAAAATATTAAGGAATGATTGAGGGTTTAGGGTTTGATTATCTAGGATACTAAAGTTAGGGTATAACATATAGGGTTTAAGGATAAGCGCTTTATTGTTTAGAGTTCTAGGGTTAAGGGTTTAGGATTTTACAATTTAGGGTTTAGGGTTTGATAAGTAGGTATCGGAAGGGCTCGGTCCTTCCGAAAATTTGGTTTCGGATGCCTTGATCCATCCGAAAATTAGATATCGGGTGGCCTCGATCCCTTCCGAAATTAGGTTTCGAAGGTCTCGGTCCTTCCGGAAATTAGGTTTCGGAGGCCTCGGTCCTTCCGAAAATACGGTTTCGGAGGCCTCGGTCCTTCCGAAAATTAGGTTTCGGAGGCCTCGGTCCTTCCGAAAATTAGGTTTCGGAGGCCTCGGTCCTTCCGAAAATTAGGTTTCGGAGGCCTCGGTCCTTCCGAAAATTGTGTTTCGGAGGTCTCGGTCCGTCCGAAAATTAGGTTTCGGAGGCCTCGGTCCTTCCGAAAATACGGTTTCAGAGGCCTCGGTCCTTCCGGAAATTAGGTTTCGGAGGCCTCGGTCCTTCCGAAAATACGGTTTCGGAGGCCTCGGTCCTTCCGAAAATTAGGTTTCGGAGGCCTCGGTCCTTCCGAAAATTAGGTTTCGGAGGCCTCGGTCCTTCCGAAAATTAGGTTTCGGAGGCCTCGGTCCTTCCGAAAATACGGTTTCGGAGGCCTCGATCCTTCCGAAAATACGGTTTCGGAGGCCTCGTTCCTTCCGAAAATACGGTTTTGGAGGCCTCGGTCCTTCCGAAAATACGGTTTCGGAGGCCTCGGTCCTTCCGAAAATACGGTTTCGGAGGCCTCGGTCCTTCCGAAAATTAGGTTTCGGAGGCCTCGGTCCTTCCGAAAATTAGGTTTCGGAGGCCTCGGTCCTTCCGAAAATTGTGTTTCGGAGGTCTCGGTCCGTCCGAAAATTAGGTTTCGGAGGCCTCGATCCTTCCGAAAATACGGTTTCGGAGGCCTCGGTCCTTCCGAAAATTAGGTTTCGGAGGCCTCGGTCCTTCCGAAAATTAGGTTTCGGAGGCCTCGGTCCTTCCGAAAATACGGTTTCGGAGGCCTCGGTCCTTTCGAAAATTAGGTTTCGGAGGGCTCGATCCTTACGAAAATTATGGTTTAGGGTTTGCTTTTTTAGGATTCTAGGGTTTAGGGTTTAGCGTTTGATAGTTTAGATATTTAGGATCAAGGGTGTGGGATTTCAGAATTTAGGGTTTAGGGTTTGATAATTTAGGGTTTAGGGTTCTAAAGTACGGGTTTAGCGTTTTAGAATTTAGGGTTTAGGGTTTGCGGGTTAAGGATTTTAAGGATCTAGGGTTTTGAGTTTTAAAATTTAGGGTTTAGAGTTTAAGGGTTTAGGGTTATATGATTTTCGTGTTTACGTCTAATTTAGGGTTTAAAAAGGCCCGGCCGGGGCCTTTTTTACTGATTTTTTCGATTCATCCGACTTCTGTTCATCGATTTTTAACGAAATACGTACCGTTAGAGGTTGTCGAAATAAGTATTTTGATAGTTTCGTCGGTACAAAGTTTCTCGAATTATACGTTTTGATAGTTTTGTCGATACTAAGTTTTTCGAATTAGTAAATTTGGATAGTTTCGTCATTACGAAGTTTAGGGCGTCGTTTAATTCGAAAGTTAGGGCGTCATATAGTAATCCCCCGAAAAGATGTTTGTTTTCATTCCTTTGAAAGAAAATTACTCCAAATAATAAAATTGAAAATATCGGAGATTTCCAATTGTAGAAAAGCTGAAAAGCCCAATGAAAGCAATGGATAGAGAGATTCTATTATTATTATTAAGGAGGGATAGAGATAGAGACATACACACACAGTTTTTTTACAGGGACGGGCAGTGAGTGCGCGAGAGAGAGAGAGAGAGGAAGAAAAGGAGGGCAGCCATGAATGTAGCAGAAGAGGTGGAGCGCCTTAAAGAAGAGATCCACAGACTCGGCACCACCACCCCCGATGGTTCCTTCAAGGTATATTTCGTTCTTGATTGTTGCTCCCCCTTCCTTCTTCCTCTATCAATTTCTCACCAATCGTTAAGCTCATCCGTAATATGTTATCTGGATGGATCTGCCACATAACATAGAAATTCCTTCAGTTTTGCTTGTGCTTTACTCAGTTCTGTATCTGATAAGCATGAGAAAGCAGATCGTTAAGCTCATGGTTGATCCAGAAGAAGAAGCTGCAATCGTACAATCTGATAAGTGATAACCACACCTTTTTGTTAAATGGATGTTGGATCACGCGATATTGATTTTCTTCTCACTCAATAAACGGAGAGCAGATCCATGTGACTACAAATCAGAAAAAAGGCGATGTTCTCAAACCACAAAACTGAAGAAATTAGTGGTCAACAATTTGAAACAAGATCGATGAATTGATCTTTGTTTTAATAATCAAGATTGATATTTGTTTGGTGTAGGTGACGTTTGGAGTGTTGTTCCATGACGAAAGGTGCGCCAACATCTTCGAAGCGTTAGTGGGAACACTGAGGGCAGCAAAGAAGAGGAAAATAGTAGCCTACGATGGGGAGCTGCTTCTTCAAGGAGTTCATGACAATGTAGAGATCACTCTTCTCCAACCTCCTACTACTACTCCCTCCGCCGATGCGACCACTTCCCCCGCCGCAGTTTGAGTAACGTATACTATTCCAGCCACTGGCTTCTTTATCTTTTGCCCCTATTCCATCCATCTTGGCTTTCTTCTGGGTTGTTGCTTGAACATTTGACATTGTTGTATATTTCTCCAGTTTGATTGAAGGCTTGGCTTTTCCTTCTTTTATTTATTTATCTACAGATGATCCGTTACTTGCTTAATTTTACTGCTTATATATCCTCATCATCCTTGGTAGTAACCCTGAAATTGATGATCCCAGACTACTTCTTCTATAACGAAACACCAGCTGGCAGCTGAATTTGATGGAAACTGGTCGGTTAGCAGAAAGTATAGTAATTTGGCTTGTGACTTGTGAGGCTAAGCATGAGATGTTATGGATGAAGAAAGACACTATTCTATTGTATGATTTAGCTGGCATGCAGGGCTACAAATATCATAGGAAAGGAAGTAGTCAGTTTCTGTGTCTCTGTCTGTATACTATTATTATCCTGGCTTTAAGGAAACACTACACGAGTAGTATAAATACTTGAACACAAAGGATGAGCAGAACAGTGATGTTGAGCAAACTATACAGCTGTACTTCTTTTCCAGAACTAAGGGGTGGTTTGGATTTTACATTGGAGAGGAATTTGAGGTGGTTTCAACGAAATTACTTGTCTTGGAACGGAAAATTGACAGGAATTTGGAGGTGATTTGAGATCTCTCTATGTGATTGTCATGTGATCCTCTTAAGACATTTGACTCCTATCGAAATTCTTTTTATGGATAGGAGATTTTCAGAATCTCTAACGAGTGGTTTGGGTTGGTGATTTAAATTTGTGATTTGGACGTTAGAACATATTTGATTTCAAGTCACTTATTTTGAGTTGACACTAAAAAGATGAGAGATTTTGAGAAATTTAAAATCTCTTTGTGGGTTTGGGGAGATTTTCCAAATCTCTAACGGGTTGTTTGGGTTGGTGATTTAAACATTTGATTTGGACGTTAGAAGATATTTGGTTTCAAATCACTTATTTTGAGTTGACACTAATAGATGAGAGATTTTGAGGGATTTTAAATCACTCAAGAGAAATAGAAATTTCGGAGGAGAAAGAGGAAATTTAAAAAATTTAAGTAAAGTTATTCTTTGTTTTCTTTTGATGCGAATATTCCGATGAAAACATGTACCGGGTGCAAACGCCATATGACAATATACTATTAGAGTGTTTTTTATTATTTATCAAATAATGTTGTGTCGGTCTTTAAAATTTTCAAAATATGCAAAACAACAACCTATAATTTATTGTTATTTAAATTCGTGATATTATTAACCTCTATGCTCCCACTGCGTTAATATTATTTAAGTGCAAAAATCCAAATTATTTTAGCACAAATAGAAAATATATTAATAGAATTTAATAATTTAATTAACATGTTTTTCAAAGAATAGAAATCTATACTAAAACTTTTGATGGAATTGTAAAATTAAATGACGCTTAAGAATTTTTAAAATTGGGCAATTGAAAACCAATTGATTGGTTTAAAGTAATGAAACGTGTGTGGGATAAACGTCAACCACATTAGATAATAGCAAAATCTATTTTGATTTTTTGTTCGTACCCGGCTGAGAGCTTCTATGGATATTCTTTATATCCGTGAATATGACCTTTAATTAATAAGCTATGATTACGAAGGTAACTCAGCCTAATTAAATCTATTGACATTCCAATCCCTAAATCGATTCTCTTTACCATTTTTGTCCATCAACTTTGTTTCTTGCTACACACTCCCCTAGTGTGCTCATTAATCATTATGGATAGCAAAGTTATCATATCAAACAAAATTACACTAATTAGTTACAGTAGCCCCCCAGATTACCTCTACTATATATGCTCAGAGGCTGAAGTTCTATCTAACTTAAGTCTAATATGGTGCCCTTTCAGTTAAGTCGGCTTATTATGTCTTTTGACATTTTGATGATGCCTCCTTTCAGAGTCTGAAAATAATTGATTATTAAAATTGGCTTTGGTTTCCATCGTACCATTTCTGGTCATCTTTGTTTCTCACTTTTGTTATCCTTCATGTATTAGACTTTGTTACTTAATTAGCTCTTCTCTGTTAAAAATCCTTTTAGGGATGAGGCAATGGCCAAAATCACATTATGTTGCTGGAACGTGTGGACAACACTCGGAATGTGTTTGTGTTCAACAATGCTAGCCCGGATGGGGTACAAATTGCAAGCTTTTGTAGCAAGGAATGCTTAGAATGGATATGGTTTAATTTCTTTCGTATGTATCTACTAATTCTCCATCGAGCCCTCATCAAGTGGTGATGCACTATGATAAATAATTTTAACTTGATTTCTAAATGGCGAATTATAATGTTATCATCTCTGATAGAAAATCTGCCACCATTCTACAACACCTGAAATCTGACCATCAAAACACAAGCCAAATTCAAATTTAATTATGATGATTGACTAGATAATCACATCGACACTTAATAAAGTAATTAGATGAAAAGTTGACATAATAACCACCGTCTTACGGTATTAGATTAGTGACATGCATGTTATTTTTTGATAGATACGTGACCAGAGACACAGAGCCCTAGTTGAGGAATGACCAAAATGGATATCTACCCAATAAGGACCAGATTGCATCGCTTGATAAACAAGTTAGCCATATCAATGGTTGAGACCTTACCACGTGTCCGTCAAAATTAGCGCCGAGCGCGTCGGAACAATATCGTAAGCCCTCCATATAGTAGAGGCTTTAAGCCGAACCAGCTAGGTCTCCGAACGAGCTAACTCTCTGAAATCGACCCCAAAGGTCTCTCTCTAGAATTCTCTTCTCACATCTTCGCCGCCACAACCATCGAACGAAATGGCTCGCCGTAGCTCTAGCCGTAGCTCTAGCCGTGGCTTCGGAGGTTGGCTTTCATATCCCAAATCTCCTTCTTCCTTCTCTGAATACTTTATGCGCGTTTTCCTTTGTATTTGTTCATTTCATATTGTCGAAAGTGATTCTAGGGTTTCACTTTTGTTGAGTTCTTTCTGTTACTTTTCGATTATCAATCTGGTATGAGATCGTTATATTATACGTGGTACGGTGGTTGCGGGCGGTACATAATCTGTACTGCCTTTCTCCTCCCGTCTTATTGAATCATCTCTAGTTTTATATGCTTCTAACGAATCCGGGATTGCGTCTCAGATTCCTAGCACTCTGTTGTCCGTCTGTTCTTTGCCTTACTTTATCGCAGATCTTCTTATAACGATATCTCATGTTAGTGTCTGGGGATGAATATTCTAATCGGTCATCATTTTTCTGTTCGTGGCTGCGTGTTCCTTCCCTAAACCTATCATATTCACTTGATCTAGCGCCTATAATTGTTTATATTTGTCTATTTGACTGTGGGGTTAAGTTTGTAAACTTCCTCGTGGACTGGATTTTTATGATTGAGTTGGTATTGCGAAGACCTTGAATCTTATATTGTCTGTACCAGAAACTTTACACGGGTATACGTAGTGTTGTATTCTTGTTTGTCATGTTCATAAATGATGGATCTGTTTCTGTACCCCCTGATGCATTCACTTAACCTGACCTAGGTGTATGTTTTGGCATGTTGTTCTACTATTTTGCCAGTAAAAAATTAGTTTTCTAGTTTGAGGATTTTAAAAGTTATGGAAACAAATGAATTCTTTCCGCAGGAGGAAGATCTGCTCGTAGCCCACCTCCTCAACCAGGTATAATTGTGATATTATTATGTTTAAGCATGCAGCGTATTGGAAATTTATATGCGTGGGGTAACATGTTGGATGCTCTGGTGCAGCCCATCAGGCTGCTCCTCCTGCTGTTGCTCAGAGCAGTGGCGGTGGATCCATGCTTGGAGGGATTGGTTCGTCCATTGTTCAGGGTACGTGAAGAATAGTAGAATACAATAACGGTTATTTGAGTGCAATGTTATTTACAGTATAGGATAAGAGTCTGACCAGATCCCAAAACTTTCCTTCATGTAGGGCTCGGTTTTGGTACTGGAAGTGCAGTTGCCCACAGAGCTGTTGATGCTGTGATGGGTCCTCGTACAATTCAACATGAAACTGTTGTCTCTGAAGCTGCTGGTATCCCAGCACCCGCTGCAAACACCATGTCTGCTACTGATGGCTGCAATGTTCACACCAAGGCCTTCCAGGATGTAAGTTTAATCTTCTTTGTAGTTTAATTGTGAATTGAGTCGCATATATATGAAAATCTTCCACAATTCATTTACTGTTGTTTATCATCACATCTCTGCTGATAATTGTAGCTGCAGGAATTTAGTTAGAAAAAGCTTGATGAATAACTGAACTCTGAAATGTCTTTGACGAGGTTGCTGGACCTTGGGTGCTTAAGTTTGAACCTGAGGACATTCTCTTGGCAGTCCATGTGGATCATATTCATACATTGGCAACTTGAGTTTTGTTTGTTAATATTGACAACTTGTGCGGTTTAAATAGAGAAATATCAACTGGTTACTGAGCATCCATTTGGTTTGTTGCCTTGCAGTGCTTGAACACCTCCGGGAGCGACATCAGCAAGTGCCAGTTCTACATGGACATGCTGGCGGAATGCAGGAAGAACTCTGGTTCCGGATTGACCGCCTAAATGCCTACTTGCTCTGCCTAATTGATCATATGATTCTTTATTGGGGAGAAGTAGTTCTGTCATCTATTCTGAACCTGTGCGTGCACCTGAAGGTGTACAAGACATCTATCATAGCAGTTGTTATGAGATGATGGATATTAATAATCAATTGAACATCTGAGTATTTTTCCATCCAATTTGGCGGTTGCTTAGCATTACTACGTCTAATTTCTCTCATTTTCTTCTTCATATGTATATGTTAGAGAATAAAAAATGATAACTCCACATGACTTAAAAGCAAAAATATACTTCCATTTCATTTTATATGTTACTCTCATTCTTCCCTGCCCATATTATAACTCCACATCGGTAATGCTTACTTCCTTTAATTATTGAGAAATAATTTCGTATGGTTGATCTCGAATCTGATGTTTTCCTGGCCATCTTTGAGGATTCTGAGGACTATTTTTAGGCTCTCATAGGTGGTCCTTGGGCTATCCATGTTCACTAACTTGTTGTTTTCGCTTGGGATGCTCAGTTTTGTGTTTTTGATGATCTTCCTCAGAAAATGGTTGTTTGGATTTGATTCCCACAGCTCTTGTACCAGTACTATCATTGTGCTATCCTTGAGGGTTTGGGCAATCTGGTGGGTAAGACGGTTCGTCTAGACTTACGCACTCGTAATTCAGTTCGTGGAAAGTTTGCGAGAATTGCCGTCGAGATTGATCTTTCTTCTCCAGCTCCAAAGGGAATCTTTGTGGATGGGCGTTGGCAAGTTATTTAACACGAAAATCTCATGCATTTTGTCGGGATTGTGGGCGCTTTGGTCATATACTTGAGAATTGTGATCGTCGGTTGAATCCTATTCCTACTCTTCCAGTTTCATCTGTTTCGGCTGCGGCGTCATCTTTATCTTTTCTCCGACGATCGGTGACTCACCGATGGAGCCGGATGGCTCATGACAGACGGTGGAGAAGAAGCTTAGGCGTGCTAGAAAGGCAAGTCCTTCTGTCCCTAACGACTCTATGGCTTTAGGGGTTGTTGGAAAAGGTAACAACAATCAATCTTCTCCTCAACAGCCTGGTAGGAGTGAGGGTTTCAATTTTAAGAATCAACAAGGGGGTAAGCAAAGTTCTGTTGGTCAAAATACTAGAAATCGGCCGTACCATGCTAAGAAGTCGACTACTGTGGCTTCTGTTAGTGAGCTTTCTTCAAAGCCAAAACAAATTTTAGAAACTGGAGGTTCCATTGTCCCACGTCCGCCAGATACCAAGGCCCAGAAGAAGAGGCCCAATACTCATACTCAGGCCAAACCGGCTATTTCTCCCAGGATAGTGCATGTGGTGGCGAATCCTCTCTTCTCGCGGGCCTGTTGTATAATTCGGATGTTCGTGAAGCCCAATCTCAAGTCGCTCTTGCTGATGATGTCTCTCGCCGCATCGCTACTGCGTCTCCGTCCCCTCTCCCCCAACCGATCGCCTCTTCTGTTCATCCCCCGGAGATAAGCTCAGACGGCTTTATGGTTGAGACTACTGTGCTGCTATCTCTGACAGCCCTGTATCGGACTCCCGAGGCCGTTGCTTCTTCCGATTCCCAAGTCTCTTCACTGCAAGCTCCTCCATCCATGGCCACTGCTCCTCCTAAGTTGAAGTCGGCCGCTCGATCTTCTCCAGTATTATCGGGGATAGAAAGTGAGAGTGAAAGCGCGCATTTCATTCATTGATTGAGTGTTGGTCTTATACAATCGAGGAGCAATATGACAAAAAGAAAATGGAATCAAATATGCAATTCCTGCAGCTACAGCTCTGAGAAATGTATAACAGAATTTGCAGGGGAAGGATGAGTTGGCTGGTTGCTGGAGCTCGTCAGCATTATCCGTTTGGCAACGTTGTCGTCTTGCTTCAATATCGCTTCTCCTCTCTTCAGCAAATAATTGATACGGTGCGTATCGTAGGGAAGTGAAAAGTTCCCTTTTCCTAATACCCGCCCACAAGCTGGAGGGCAGAGATTATGCAGTCCAAGCTTGGAGAGGAGGAACTCGAAAGGTGCAGGGCGCAAGGCTTTTGTGAACATGTCAGCCACCTGCGAGTCTGTGCGTACATGGAGAAGCTTCACAGTGCCATCTTGAACCTTTTCTCGAATCAGGTGACAATCCAGCTCTATGTGTTTGGTTCGTTCATGAAAGCTGGGATTGGTTGCAATGTGGATGGCTGATTGGTTGTCGCAGTAGATTAGTGCAGGCATTGGATGAACAACATCAAGGTCTTTGAGGAGGTAAAGGATCCATTGCAATTCGCAAGCAGTGTGAGCTAAAGCTCGATATTCTGCTTCACACGATGATCTTGACACTGTGCTTTGTTTCTTGCTTTTCCAGGATATAAGTGAGTCACCAAGAAAAACAGCATACCCTGTGACTGATCGCCTACTATCTGGACAAGCTGCCCAATCCGAGTCACTGAAGGCCTTCAATTGAATGTTGGAGGAGCATGGGAAGTATAGTCCAGATGCTGGCGCTCCCTTAAGATATCGTAGGATCCTGGTTACTGCCTTGTAATGATTTTCCGTAGGATTTGCCATGAATTGGCTGGCTTGTTGAGCAAAGAAAACTAATGTCTGCTTCCGGTTGTAGTAAGATAGATTAGTTTCCCAACTAGCCTTCTGTAATGTTCTGGATCCTTGTAGTAATCCGAATCATCAGCACTAAGATGTTGTTTGTAATTCATTGGTGTATTTGCTGGTTTAGCATCAAGTAATCCAGCTTCTTCCAGGATTTCCAATGTGTACTTCCGTTGAGATAAATGAATACCTTCTGGATTTCTCCCAACTTCCAAACCTAAGAAAAACTTCAAGTGTCCTAAGTCCTTAATCTTGAACTCTGAGTGGAGGCACATTTTGAGTGCAGTAATCTCCTTGAGATCATTTCCTCCAAGTATCAGGTCATCCACATATATCAGTGTTGTTGTGAATGATCCCGCTTGATTTTTGATGAACAAGGAGTAGTCTACCTTGCTCTGCTCATAACCTTGATTCTTCAGTTTCTCTGATAGCTTAGAGAACCATTGCCTTGAAGCTTGTTTTAAACCATAGAGTGACTTATGCAGCTTGCACACAGCGTTTTTGGGAAAACCTTGCTCTTTCATTCCCAAGGGTAGCTTCATGTATACATCTTCCTCCAAATCACCGTGTAAGAAGGCATTGTTGATGTCAAGCTGGTGTAGATGCCATCTTTTAATCGAGGCCAAAGCAAGAAAGGCCCTTATGGTTGTCATCTTGACCACTGGTGCAAATGTTTCCTGGTAATCGAGCCCTTCAGTTTGAGTGTACCCTTTGGCCACCAGTCGTGCCTTATATCTCTCAATACTGCCATCAGACTTGTATTTCACCCTATACACCCATTTGCATCCAATTGCCTTGACTCCTACAGGTAATGACACTATGCTCCAAGTCCTATTCAAATGCAAAGCTGCAAGTTCAGCTTTCATGGCTGCTTCCCAGACTTCAAATTTGACAGCTTCTGCATAGCTCTGTGGCTCTTTCAAGCTAGAAATGCTTAAAACAAACCTCTTATGAGTGTCATGGAGCAAGTCATAACTCAAAACATGAGATAGAGGGTGGCTTACTGATTTCTTTGCATCCACATGACTTGCACTGGAGACTTGATTGGTTCTTCTGCTCTGCATCAGGAGATCACAGTGGAAGTCCTGCAAGTAGTTAGGTGGTTTGTGGTGTCTGGTGGTCCTCCTAAGGGGTTCAGGCTGCATTACAGGTTGGTTTTCTTCATTGTGTTGGCTTGAATTATCATGGTCAGTAAGGCAGTTTTCATCTGGTGTGTGTGGCTGGTCCTGGTTTGAGGGTGTGATAGGAGTAGTGTCGTCTTGGAGTGGTATGGAAGTTTCAGTGTTGGTCTGGTTTGGCATGGTCTCAATGTCAAAATCAGCACTCGATGATGTGGCTTCTATGGTTTGTTCTGGTGTGGCGTTGTTTGGCTTGTCATAGGGAAAGATGTTCTCATGGAACATTACATCCCTAGAGGTGAAAACTTGACGAGTGTGTTAATCATACAATCTGTACCCTTTGATTCCTTCTGTGAAACCAAGGTGGATACATTTTCTAGCTCGTTTTTCGAATTTCGTCCTATGACTAGCTAAGGTGGATGCATAGCAGAGGCTACCAAAGACACGAATAGTAGCTAGAGAGGGAGGTTTGTTGTTTAGCATTTCATATGGTGTCTTGTTTTTTAGTACAGCAATTGGTGTGCGATTGATTAGGTATACTGCATGTTTGACACAATCTGCCCAGAAGCCTATATGGAGTTTGGCTTGAAAGGTGAGTGCTCTAGCAATGTTAAGAATGTGTTGGTGTTTGCGTTCTACTCTACTATTTTGTTGTGGAGTTTCAACACAGCTAGTGTGATGAAGAATTCCCTTTTCATGATAGAAGTGAGGCATATCAAATTCCTTTCCTTGGTCACTACGAATGGTTTTAACTTGAACTTTGTAATGAGTATGAACAAAAATGCAGAAATGTTGTAAAAGGGAGCGTGTTTCAGACTTCAATTTCATTAACTGGATCCATGTGTTTCGACTATAGTCGTCTACAATGGTAAGGAAATAACGGTATCCGTTGTATGAGGGTTGTGCCATTGGCCCCCAAATATCAACATGGATCATGTCAAATGGCTGAGATGAAGTAGAAGAGCTAGAGGGAAAAACTAATCTGCGTTGCTTGGCATAATGACAGACATCACAGGGCAGATGAGGGTGTGTGTGAATGGATGGATCAAGGGTATGTAGGTAGGGTATTCTGGTATGTGAAACATGGCCTAAGCGATGATGTCATAAATCAAAAACATCAGGAGTAGTAGTAGAGGTAGCTTGACTAACTAGGATGGTAGGTGCCATGTGATATAGTCCTTGATGCAGCTTAGCAGAACCAATCGTAGTCTTCCTGTGCTTGTCCTGTATCAAACAAGAATCAGAAGCAAAGGTGAGGCATAGGGCTTGATTTGCAGCAAGTTTACTGACAGAGATCAAATTGAAATGAAAATCAGGCACAAAGAGAACATCATGCAACGTCAATTGGGGTGAAATGATCACTGAACCAATGTGAGTAGCTTGAACTTGGTGTCCCGTTGGGAGATTGATGATCACATTTTCAACTTCATGATAAGTACTGAAATTACTTAATAGGCATGTAACATGATCAGAGGCACCTGTGTCCAGGATCCATTTTTCATGATCCTTTGATGCTAAAGTCTGCATGCTTAAAACGTCAGTAAACTTGCCTGAGGGCTGTTGTGTGAAAGCAACTACAGAATGAGCACCTGTAGAAGCTGTAGAGTCGTCTGCTCCTTTGCCTTTGAGCTGCATCATGGCCATTAATTGATTGAACTGATCTTGTGACATTTGTACACCATTTCCCTCAGAACTTCTGACCGCATTGGCTCGAGGCCTAAATTTTGGATTTGAGTTCCTTTGCTTGAAGTTTGAGGAGCCAGGTTGCGACCTTTGTTCCATACCTGGTGGGAATCCATTTTTAAAGAAACATCTGTCCTCAGTATGGTTGGTCATTTTGCAGAAAGTGCAGTGAAGCTTAGGCTTCCCTTTTGAGCCATATGGCCTATTTGAATTGTGTTGATGGGCTGCAAAGTTAACCACGGCATTGACGTCTGAATGATTCTGCTTTTGAGTAGCCATTGCCATCCCATATGCACCTGGCTTTCCTTGTGTACCAAACAGCTGGCGTTCATGCTGCACCATTCGTTGAGCTACCCTTTCCAGAGTTGGTAATCTGTCTCCAAAGAGGACTTGACTCCTTGGTCCAGCAAAGTTCTCATTTAATCCTCGCAAGAAGTGTATGACTGCATTAGTCTCTTCATACTCCTCTATCAGCTTGATGGCCGTGCAATCCAAATGACTCACAGCAGTGCAATCACAAGGCATAAGGGGTTGATAATTCTTCAGTTCATCTCGAAGTGTGATTATGGATCCATGATACTCAGTAATGGATTGATTTCCTTGCTTGAGATTGGAAAGTTCTTTGGAGACAGTTTTTCAAAGAACCAGCGATTGTCCTGGCTGCTCGCTACCGTGCAAGTAGTATGGATATGCGAGTGGATAGTCTCCATTGATGATAATTTGTTCCGCCATTGTTATGGAGCTCTAAGCTCTGATACCATATTATCGGGGATAGAAAGTGAGAGTGAAAGCGCACATTTCATTCATTGATTGAGTGTTGGTCTTATACAATCGAGGAGCAATATGACAAAAAGAAAATGGAATCAAATCTGCAATTCCTGCAGCTACAGCTCTGAGAAATGTATAATAGAATTTGCAAGGGAAGGATGAGTTGGCTGGTTGCTGGAGCTCGTCAGCATTATCCGTTTGGCAACGTCGTCGTCTTGCTTCAATATCGCTTCTCCTCTCTTCAGCAAATAATTGATACGGTGCGTATCGTAGGGAAGTGAAAAGTTCCCTTTTCCTAATATCCAGCCAATAAGAAACACTCCTCGCTTAGTAGTGGAATGCCTAAAACTGTAACAAACAAGAACAATTAGTGGAGCCGATTCAATTTAATAAATTCCAAGACACTGATCATCTTCACTCCACTTCTTCCTTTGTGCTCGTCGACACTGCCACCATTGATGATGTTGAGTGCGAGGGAATTGGTGTCAAGGAGCCTCCGACTGCAGGTTGTATTACTGTTCAGTTGCACCAGGGAATGAGGACTGCTCCTACTACCAGCCCGCGTGATGCTTAATGGCCTCTATGGAGTTTATCCTTCCTCTCATGCACTATGTTAATGTTAAATCCGATCTCTAATATTCTTTCTTGGAATTGCAGGGAGCGGCGAACAAGTCATTTCCGGCTTACTTCAAGTCGTACATTGAAAAGACTAAATGAGCAATTGCGGTCATCAATGAACCTAAAGTTAGTGGCACAAGGGCGGATGATGTTGTTAAGAAAATGGGTTTTGCTTCCTCTTTTCGCTCAGATTCTGTTGGCTTTCGAGATGGAGTTTGGATTCTTTGGGATCCTTTGCAAGTTCAACTCGATTTTTTGGAATTTGGTGTCCAATTTATTCATGCTAAATGCCAATTTTTTGGGGTGCTCCTTTTGTCATTACTGCCATCTATGCGAGTCCTCTCGAGACGGCTAGAGTGCTTCTTTGGAATTCTTTGAAACGGTTGGATAGTTCGATGGTGATGCCCTGGGCAGTTGTTGGTGATTTTAATGCTATTCTCTCATCTGTTGGTAAAGAGGGTGGTGCCCCTTTCGATCATGCCAGAAATAAATCTTTCATCAATACGGTGGATATCTGCAATAATCCGGATCTCCTGGTTTATGGACCTCGCTTTACTTGGGCAAGGAATAATGTCATGGTTCAGCTGGATCGTGCTCTAGTTAATACTGCATGGCTTAGTGAATTCCCGGACTTTTTAATGCTTCACCTTCACAAGCTAAAATCCGACCACATGCCTATCATATTCCGCGAGTTCAATTAGGTGTTCTCTATCCAAGCTAAACCTTTTCGTTTCATGTCAACATGGTTTACTCACCATAGTTTTCGTTTTGTGGGGACTAAAAGGTGGCCTCGGGGTTCTGATTTGCCTTCTACTTTGAGCTCTTTTACTAATACTCTTACTATTTGGAATAAGAATGTTTTTGATGATATATATCTTTCGTAGGAAGGTTCGTTTGGTTAAGGAGTTGGATTCGGCTGAAAAACTCTCGACAGATCACCCGTCTCTTGCGAACCTTTTGTCCGAACAAACGATCGGAGAGAAGATCGAGCTTGTTTTGTGGGAGGAAGAGTCGCTCTGGAGCCAAAAAAAACTTGTTCCAAATAGGTGGTTGAAGGGGATCAGAATACTAAATTCTATCACCTTGCTACTTTGAAGCATCGGGCTTTCAACAAAATTTCTCATCTTCAGGACAATTCAGGGGATTGGGTGACTGATCAAGATGAGCTTAAAGCCATGGCAATGGAATTTTTTTCCTCTCTGTACCAGTCTCTCTCCTCAGGCTCGCATCGTCTGCATGTTTTTTCAGCTCGAATCCCAATTAATGTGAAAGACAGCTTGGTCTAGCCTTTGAGATCCATTATGCCCTTAAGAGCATGTGTGGTCTTAAAGCGTGAGGGAAGGATGATTTCCAACCTATTTTCTATCATAAATGCTGGGATGTCGTGGGTGCTGACTTTTCTCTTTGTAGTTGATTCTTTAGGTTCCCGGAGAAGGTTGTGAGTGTTGATAGCACCCTGATTACTCTTATCCTGAAAAAACCGAATCCCTCTTCTATGATTGACTTTCGCCCGATCAGCCTGTGCAATGTTGCTTATAAAATTCTCACCAAGTGTGTGGCGAATAGAATCAAAGGCCTAATGGGGAACCTCACCCACCCTTCCCATACCAGCTTTATTCCTGAGAGCCATATCATAGATAACCTTCTCATTTTGCAGGAGGTGATTCACTCTTTAAATACTACTAGTGCCCGGAAACCATCCATGGTCATCAAGATTGATCTGGCCAAGTCGTATGATAAGATTGAGTGGGTTTTGCGAGGGACACGATGGAGTCGGCGGATTTCCCGCCCCAACTTTGTGTTGTTATTATGAATTGTATCTCTTCTACTACCTTTCATGTGCTCTGGAATGGATCATATTCTGAAAGCTTCAAGACGACTCAAGATTTACAATAAGGATGTCCTCTCTCGCCTTATTTGTTTACCCTCTGCATTGAGAGTTTGTGCCATATGATTATATCTGCTGTTTCCATGGGTAGTTGGAAGCCTATTAAACTTGCTATGGATGGCGTCCCCTTGTCTCACAATTTCTTTACTGATGACCTTGTCCTTTTCAGCGAAGGTAGCACTAGACAAGCGGATATCATTCTTCACATTCTTAATACCTTCGCTCTCTGCCTCGGGGTAGAATATTAGTAAAGAAAAGTCTCGTATTTTCTATTCTCTAAGAAATGTTGCAGGAATCTTTCAGCTGCGATCTGTCCCAAGGTGGGTATCCAGGCAACCCAAAACCCGGGCATTTTCTTGTTCTGCCGGTTCTTCATGGTCATACCCCCCTCTCTACCTATGAGTTTATTCCAAATTCAATACCAAGCTAGCTAGTTGGAAAGCCAACTCCCTCTCGTTGGCAGGTCGTGTTACTCTTGCCTCTATTGTTTTAAACTCTCTTCCTTCCTATATTATGCAGACTGCCTTCTTGCCTGTTACTTTGTGTGATCAGATTGACAGGAAAATTCGAGACTTTATCTGGGGTTCTTCTGAAGGAGTCCGTAAGATTCATAATATTAATTGGGAGTCTCTCTGTAAGCCGAAGAGTCTGGGGGTTTGGGACTTTGAAGTGCAAGAGAGAAGAATTTGGCTTTCCTTATGAAGGTAGCATGGGGTATGCTAAAGCGACTTGGGGAGCTCTGGGCTCAAGTGCTTCTTACCAAGTACTTACGCAGTGCTAATGGAGGCTATATTCTAACTCAGTCGCCGGGCTTCTCGGCTATTTGGCGTGGGATTATCAAAGTCGGGCCGATCCTCAATAATGGTACTTAATGGGCGATTCGTAGTGGCAAGCAAACTAAGTTCTAGACGGATAGGTGGTTAGATAGTGACATCTCTCATTGACTACACCTTGAATATTTAGGGAGTTTCTACTACTGCTAGTGTTGCTAGTTTTATTTTTGATTGTGGTTCATGAAATTGTACTTTGATCTTTTCTTCTCGTCCCTATCATATTGCTATACAAGTTCTTGGTATGATGCCACCTGCTGCTAATCTTGGTCCCGACTCGATGGTTTGGGGTCTGGAGCCTTCAGGAAAGTTTTCGATTCGTTTGGCATACTTGCTTCTTAAGGAGCTGCAGGACAAGAAGCCAGATAAGCGATGGAAAGAGGTGTGGCAATGGCAGGGTCCCAACAAAATTTGGCACTTTCTTTGGCTTGCTTCTAATAGCCGGCTTCTTACTAATAAAGAACGTGATCGCGTCATCTTACGAATCTGGTGTTTTGTTCCTTTTGCTCTTCTCATACGGAATCCTGCATTCATGTTCTTAGAGATTGTATTTTTGCTCGCCACGTCTGGAGCATCTTTCTACCACGGGCTATTGGAGGAGACGAACTGAGTAAGGATTGACGAGTTTGGTTGGACGAGCATATCCGCAATCCAACCCTTTCTCTCTCGTTTGGGGTTGGCGTTTGGTTGCTGTGGTGTGCCAAAAATAAAAGGATTTTTGAACAAGATATAGAGACTTGTTTGGAGGTGACCAATCAGTGTGATTATTGGGTCACCCTCATCAAGTCGAGCTGGAAGACCTGTCAACTGGGTCGAAAAGCGTCGAGTTCGACTCGACAGACCCAGATGATTGGTTGACGACCGGGAGATGAGGGTTGGTTTACTGTTAACACTGATTGGTCACTTTGTTCCCTGCTAAGGACAAAAGCAGCCGGAGACATTATTCGTCCATATAGAGGTTCTTTTATGAAGGCCTTCACGATGAACCTTGGGAGCTGTTTCATTACTCGACCTGAAATGCGAGCGATTTTTTATGGTCTTGAGCTTGCATGGTGTTTGGGTATTCGACGGATCAAATTCCTCTCCGATTCAGTGGTAGTTATCTCCATTCATACTAAAGATTCATCCCTGGACCATAAGCATGCTATTCTTGTTCTGCAGTTCAAGATACTCTGCAGTCGTCAATGAGAAGTTGAGCTGTCTCATTCTTACCCCGAAGCAAATAATGCTGGGGACTATTTGGCCAACCTAGACCACTCCTTCGTTTATGATTCTCATCTTTTTGATTCACCGAATCGGGATCTGTCTGACTGGTTATTTTATGACCTTATAGGTATGTCGCTATCTAAAACTGTGCAATTTTTAATAATACTTGATTGCGTTAGGTCATTGTAATTTTAGGTATATATTTTTTTTAAAATAACTTATGTCACGAACAAAAAAACTCATGCCCATCTAGCTAATTTAACACGCTTAGTTATAGTTATAAGTCTATAAAAATTGAAATAATTTTCAATTTAATATTATACGTCAAAGTTTTTAATAGACGATAAAGCTAAATAAATTTTAAATAAACTGAAAAATATGGATTTTTATAATTTCTTATCCGGATAAAGCAAAAAGTATATATTAATTAGTAAGAAACATTAAAAAAATTACAAAAAAATTACAAAAAAATTACAAAAAAGGACATATCGTTACTTTCAACAAAAGAGGGAATAAATAGTTTATTTAAAGGGAAAAAAGATATGTTACGTTCCTTTAAAAAAGAAGCGAAGGGGTAGTTTTTTTATTGTTGATAAATGGGCAGTTTTTTTCTTTCCTAGAGTTACGGAAAAGTAAGGAAAGCAGTAAAAAAGCTGATGTGGCAACACAATAAAAATGTATATTATATGATTTAGATTTTATGAAGTGGCCGGGGAAAAAGATATTAAAAACTCCCGATCTCGAATTAAAATTATGAAATTTGAAATTTTAAAATCGGGAATGTGGATTTTACGAATTCGGTAACGGGTCTCATTTTGTCATATTTTCCACCCTTATTGATTAAACATCAATATCATTATTGATCAAAAATTGATCGATCACAAAAATAAGAGGACAATCCATCCACACAATGGGATTACCCCACTGCGTATTACCGTGAGCCATGATATGGCTATTGATATAGAAAAATCACTTACTCAAAATTTTTTAAGCAATTGATATAGAAAAATTGAAGTTGAAATATCATAATGAAGATCAATATTATGAGAAAATAAAATAACTAAATATTTACCAACCAAATCATATATACATGAGCGTATGAGGATTATAGTAATGATAGATTATTCGGAAAATCTCTTAATTCATTAAAAGGATTTTCAAAAAATCTTTTCCATACATTGAATGAAAGTATACATAAATTACATTATACAAGGTTGCATATAAAATGATTCCCTTCACAAATGCGGAAGTAAAGAGAAGGCCAAAATTAAAGAAGAAGAAAAGGATAGAAAAAACAGCGATGTATATAGAATGGTTCAATGTATTAGAGCGAATTGCATAAAAGTCTAAATATATTAGGTTGTATATAGGAAAAATGTTCACCAATCTAACAACATAAGAAGAATTACATAGTATCGAACTTTAAAATCCGAAAATGGAATAGGCCGAGGCCGGGTTAGGCAACATCAGAGTCCCGGCAGGAACCAAATCTGGGAGTATATGCTGCAGTTCTGCCACCTGACGGCAAAATTGCCGATAAGGAGGAAGCCATTGCGTACGATCAAAAACAATTTAATTCCTGCTTTTACACAATCACCACCATGCCAGAACCCATATCAGAACAATGTGAGCTTGGTGAAGAAGTATTTCTCGCCAATAATAAACAAAATGCGTGTCAGACATAGTTGATTGCTACTTGTATATACAAGTGACTCAACTATCCGACTTGACAAAATTCTGGACGGAAATTGGTTATCATACAAAATCGATAAATAAAAATCAAATTTTTCATCCGGCTAATTAGTTTGGTAAATAAAATAAAATCAAAATAAAAATCTTTGTTTTAGTAGGCAGATCTTTCAAAAAGATAGGATATGTGGAAATGAAACCTTCCAATCCCACTATATAAGACTTACTAATAACATGAACACAACAACATCACAACCATTCTTTCTAAGTTTGCATAGCCTGTCGTTCAAAAACCCAATCTCTGTTTCTTGTCTTGGTCTGAACTGAACGATATGTTGTTACAGGTTTTAGTTGCCTTGGCACTAATAACAAACGCTGCTACAGCCCGAAGAATTAGTATCCCACGTAATGGTGGTGGGTATCGCTTCAGATCATTGGGGGGTGCCTCCACCGATAGGGAATCTCCTTCCGGCCCGGATCCAATACATCATCCGGTTTCATCTTTCTCCGCAAAATCACAGTCGTCGTCTACAAATGGCAATGGGAGAGAAATCAACTTTGGGTTGGGTCATGCGCCTTCTATTGACAGAGAGTCTCCTTCCGGCCCAGATCCAATACTGTTGAAGATTAATCTACAATTCTCTAGATTAGTCTCTACCACTCTTACAAAAATATCTCAACTCCTAACTACCAAATTAATTAAGATGTGATATGTTAAAATAATTAAAATTTTACAAACCACAAATTCTACCTACTACTTGTATCATGGCTATTATAAATAGCCTTACTTGTAACAAAGTGGAGTGTGAGTTGAAGAAATAAGAAAGAAGAAGTAGAGAGACATTTGTGAGTGGTGAGAGTAAAGGTCTAAGTGACCAAATTGTAATATTTACAAAATTGAGTGATCAATTGAGTGAGTTATCAAAATACTATCTTTTCGATCCTAAATTCCGCTACATTTCCGCTAGCGCCCCAACAAATTTGGTATCGAGCTAAAGTTACGCCGAGTATGCTCGTGGTTGCGGTTTTAATAACTGATCTTCCACATCAGAAAAGTTACACTTTAGTACTTTGATAACCATATTATAACCTACCCTCACAAAACCCTCTCAAAAACTCTACCAAAAAAAATCCCCTCAAAATCCAATGGCAGCACCATCGTCAAGTTCCATGTTCGCCAACTCTCCAAATCAAATCCCAATTTTTGATGGAGAATTGTACGAATACTGGAAAGCACAAATGGAAACTATCTTCATTTCGCAAGACTTGTGGGATATTGTTCAAGAGGGCATCGAACAATCACCACAAGATAACAATTCCACATCAACCGGAAAAAAGGCGGAATCGGCAAAAGATGACGATCCCAAAACAAGCGCAACGAAGATGAAGGAACATAAGGAGAATGTCAAGAGGAACGCCAGCGCATTGAGGATAATTCAGCAAGCTGTAAGCAAAACAATATTTCCAAGAATTTTTGGCATCAAATCATCCAAGGAAGCTTGGGAAGTCCTAAAGAACGAATTTCAAGGTTCCGAGAAGGCAATCTCCATAAAACGCCAAAATCTATGGCGTCAATTTGACAACCTGGCGATGAAAGAAGGCGAAAGCATCAAAGACTTTCATTCTCGTGTTGCGAGAGATAGTGAACCGCATCAAAGTCACTGGAGAGACTATCGACGAGAAGAAGATCGTGGAGAGGATCCTCCGCAGTCTAACGCCGAAGTTTGAGCACGTCGTCGCTGTCATAGAAGAGACCAAAGATCTTGGAAAATTACCCATGACGGAGCTAATGGGATCACTTGTAGCTCACGAGCAGAGATTGAGTCGGTTTACTAACCAACAACTCGAACAAGCTTTTCAATCCAAGGTCGACATCAAAGGAGAGCAGAACCGCAGAGAGGGGGCAACTTTCAAAAGAAAGGAGGAAAACCGAATTTCAAAAAAGAAAGAATCGGAGCCGAATCAGGAGAAACCAAACAACTCCAACGACGGATGCAAAATTTGCAAAAAATCTAACCATGCTACCAAAGAATGCAGGTTCAGGTGCACCAAGTGCAAAATTCAAAATCACTCTCAAAGAGATTGTTGGTTCCAAAACAAGAAAGAAGAAGGCGAATCAAGCTTCGCACAAAAGGACGAAGAAAAACTAATCGCATACACTTGCTTCAAAGCAGAGCAGAAATCTCAACTTTCATGGGTGGTGGACAGCGGTTGCAGTAATCACATGACTGGAGATCGGGAGTCCTTCACCGAGATGGATGATACATATAAGTCCCACGTGAAGATTGGAGACGGTAAAAAGTCGGAAGTTGAAGGAAAGGGTACAATCATCGTACAAGGAAAGGGAGGTAACAAAACTCTAATCCAAGAAGTTTTGTACGTTCTCGAATTAGCTCAAAATCTTCTAAGTGTTGGACAACTAATGCTTAAAAATTACAAGCTATTGTTTGATAACGGAGAATGTGAGATTATCAACAAATCCAACAACTCGAAGGTGGCGAAAATTTCGATGACTTCCAATAGGATGTTTCCACTCACAATGTCGAGGAATGAAGAACTAGCAATGAAGAGCCAAAGCATGGATGAATCTTTCCTATGGCATCTTCGATATGGACACCTAAACTACAAAGGGCTTAAATTATTGAAGCAGAAAAATATGGTGGTCGGTCTTCCTCAAATCAACAGAGAAGATAAGGTCTGTGAAGGATGTATATATGGCAAAATGCATCGCCTGCCATTTCCAAAAACTACTTGGAGAGCAAAAGCACCACTAGAGTTGGTACACGCTGATATATGCGGACCAACTAGAACAAAATCCATAGGTGGTAAGAGATACTTTCTACTATTTGTGGATGATCATACTAGAATGATGTGGGTATTCTTTCTTGAGCAAAAGTCAGAAGCTTTTTCCAAGTTCCTTCAATTCAAAGCAGCAGTTGAGAAGGAAAGCGGGCATGAAATCAAGACACTCCGAACAGATCGCGGTGGAGAGTTCATCTACAAACCTTTCATGGAGTACTGTCGCACCAACGGAATCAAGAGACAGTTGACGGTGCGATACACACCACAAAGAAATGGCGTAGCGAACGAAAGAACCGTACAATTGTGGAAATGTCAAGAAGCATGATGACTGCTAAGAAAATTCCCAACCAACTATGGGCAGAAGCGGTTAATACAACAATCTATATCCTCAACAGATCACCAACCAAAGCAGTGAAGAACAAAACACCTTTTCAAGCATGGCACCACAAAAGGCCGCAAGTGGATCACCTCAAAGTATTTGGATCCATAGCATATGCACACATCTCTACCCCAAATCGAGACAAGTTTGACCAAAAGGGAGAGAAGCTCATCTTCATCGGATATAGTGACGAATCCAAAGGTTATAGACTCTACAATCCAATGAAGAACGAGGTGGTGATTTCACGAGACGTTATCTTCGACGAAATGGTCGAGTGGAGCTGGAAACTCAGGATACTCAATCTCCATTAACAAATGAGATCCTAGAGAATCCAACAACTACACCAACAACACCAAATGAGGCGAATCAAAATCCAAGCCAAGGAAGAAGTCTAACAACGAGTCCAACGAGAGACGACTTCGAGAGACGTTGTGACGGATTCGGACTCACCTCCATTAAAGGTCGATCCTTAAGAGAAATTTATGAATCAAGTCACGTAGCATATTTTTCTTGTGAACCCCGGACATTTGAAGAAGCAAAGAAAAGACAAAGTCCGGACGAAGCAATGGACACGGAGATCACAATGATCGAGAAGAACAAGACTTGGGAGCTCATTGACAAACCAAAAGACAAACCGGTCATAGGTCTAAAATGGATATACAAGACCAAATTTAACGAAGACGGTTCAATCCGGAAAGCACAAAGCGAGATTGGTGGCAAAAGGCTATTCACAACGGCTCGGCATCGATTTTCACGAAACCTACGCACCGGTAGCGCGAATGGAGACAATAAGAACAATCATAGCACTAGCGAACTCAAATGGAGTTACCAATATTCCAGCTAGACGTCAAGTCAGCATTCCTCAATGGAACACTAGAAGAAGAAGTCTATGTGGAACAACCACGAGGATATGAGAAGAAAGGAGAAGAAGACAAAGTCTATCGACTCAAAAAGGCCCTCTATGGACTCAAACAAGCACCACGAGCGTGGAACGGCGAAATTGATCGATACTTTCAAGACAACGGATTTCAAAGAAGTCCAAGTGAAGCATCTCTCTACATCAAAAAGGGAGAAAACAAAAACTTTCTTATTTTATGCTTATATGTTGATGACTTAATCTATACGAGCACAAGTCCACAAATGATTGAAGAATTCAAAAGGGCAATGATGTCGAGTTCGAAATGACGGACTTAGGACTCATGAAGTATTTCCCGGGAATTCAAGTAAAACAAAAACCCGGAGAAATATTCATCTCTCAAGAGAAGTATACCGAAGACATGTTAAAGAGATTTCACATGGCATCGTGCAAGCCCATAGCAACACCAATGGCGTTGAACGAGAAGTTGCAACAAGAAGATGGAGCAGAAAAAGTTGATGGGAAAATATACAGAAGCCTAGTCGGATCGCTCATATATCTGACACACACAAGACCAGATATATATCACTCGCAAGTCTCATTTCAAGATTTATGAGTGAGCCTAGCAAACTTCATTTTGCAGCAAACAAAGAGAATCCTACGATACCTCCAAGGCACTAAACAATTGGGCCTAAGGTACAAGAAGGAAGAAGGAAGCAAGCTAATCGGATACACCGACAAAGGACTGGGCAGGATCACTAGATGACCGAAAGAGTACATCTGGCTACATATTTTGCCTAGGTACAAAACCAATTTCCGGAGCTCAAAGAAGCGAAGATCGTGGCATTTTCATCGGCGGAAGCGAATACATTGCGGCAAAGAATAGATGCGGCATGCGAGGCAGATGGCTAAAAAGATTAATTGAAGACTTACAACAAGGTGATAATGATCCAACCATTATTCACCGTGACAACATGTCGCCTATAGCCATGACGAAAAATCCAGATTTCACGCAAGGTCGAAGCATATCGAGTTACGACATCATTTCATACGAGATCTAGTCAACAACGGAGAAATCACAATGGAATTCATCAACACGGATGATCACCAGGCGATATCATGACAAAGGCGATTACGAAGGACAAACTCGAGAAGTTCAAACACTTACTCCGAATTGCGGATTAAGAGGGGGTGTTGAAGATTAATCTACAATTCTCTAGATTAGTCTCTACCACTCTTACAAAAATATCTCAACTCCTAACTACCAAATTAATTAAGATGTGATATGTTAAAATAATTAAAATTTTACAAACCACAAATTCTACCTACTACTTGTATCATGGCTATTATAAATAGCCTTACTTGTAACAAAGTGGAGTGTGAGTTGAAGAAATAAGAAAGAAGAAGTAGAGAGACATTTGTGAGTGGTGAGAGTAAAGGTCTAAGTGACCAAATTGTAATATTTACAAAATTGAGTGATCAATTGAGTGAGTTATCAAAATACTATCTTTTCGATCCTAAATTCCGCTACATTTCCGCTAGCGCCCCAACAAATACATCATCATCCTGCAGTTTCATCTTTCTTCGCAGAACAACAAGAGTCCACGGAGGGAAGCAAAATCAACTATAATGGATTGGCGGCCCCGTCCATTGACAGAGAGTCTCCTTCCGGCCCAGATCCGATACATCATCATCCTGCAGTTTCATCTTTCTTCGCAAAACAAGAGTCCACGGAGGGAAGCAAAATCAACTATAATGGATTGGCGGCTCCGTCCATTGACAGAGAGTCACCTTCTGGTCCAGATCCGATACATCATCATCCTGTTTCATCTTTCTTCACAAAACAACAGCAACAGTCCACAGACGGAGAAAGTTGATCACCTTTGAATTTGGTGCGTAATGCAATCTATTGAAAGAAAGTTGATGTATGGGGATCTAATAATTATCATGTTCCAGGAAAGGATGTAACTCGATTATTATTAATACGAATAAAATATTTATGTTTTTATTTAGTATTTACTAAGCACCTATATTCCCCAACATGAACAATATTAAAAATAAATAATAATAATATGGTGAATATAATATAATTAGGGTACAAATGTACGTTCGGTACTAAAAAATTGGGCTGATAGATAACGAATCAGTAATTTGACATTTTTTAAGGACGATAATGTTTTTTGGACGAGAAGGGCCCAGAGAGAGCATCCAAAATAGCGAACCAACTAAACTTACGACCATCTATTTTTTTGACTGAACAGTTTAAACTGGATGATATAACCTTTACTTGTATGCGATAAAAACTTTCCAGGTTTTTCTACCAAAAAAAGAGGGAGTGGGGTTGACAAATCGAAAATATTTATTTTTGGTATAATTAGGGTGTTTATAGCCGACAATAATAACCGATCCCTTCGCTGCGGGTGCTCGCACAAAGCGGTAAACAGGTGGCCATTTTTCACAGTGGTTTCATAGAAATCACTAAAATGGGGGAGGGATGTTGGAATTTTAGATTTCATACGGATAGTCACTTATTCGTAGTGACTATGTTAGCGAGTACATCGTTAAGAATTAATTTAATACTTAAGCAACATTAGTATAATGATGGTTTTTGTACGATTAACTAGAAACTATGCTACTAAGACCGAAATTCAGAATAAATCGAAATTTTGGGCCGGTTTTGGTTTGAGTTTCAGATCGGTTTCTGACCGAGGTTGGGGCTGATTTTCTGGTCGGAAAACCAACCCAAATTCCAGCCCATTGCCGCCAGTTTCAATGCAAATTGGAGGGAACTCCATTTGTTTGGTTTCATTCAACTTAAGTGAAACGTTTTTATCTGATGCGGGAATTTGGATTTGGTTGTAGTTGGTTATTTACCAACAGGCGTGTTTCAATTTGAATGAAACGTTGCAACCTTTCATTTTTCCTACGGTGGCAGCCAATGGACTTGTATATATAGAGATGTTTTCATCTCATTTCAGACGCTACGAAAATGAGAGAACCTATCATGGATGCATCTTGAATAGTTAAAAATAATAATTTACATCTTTGATAAATATAATGATTTTTGGTAATGATGGTATTATTATTGTTGTTTTGTAAATCTCGTATACTCACATGAAATTATCTCATTTCTCAAGTTATTAAAGTTCTTTATTATGATTAAGCCTTGATTGTGAAGATGTTAGTAGTTTTATCCTACGAAAAAATTCCATGTGACCTTAGATTTTGGATAAGGGTAGGAATATTTTTTACGAAAAATATATGCGTTCATGACTCTACTAAAATCCTAGTCACGACTTGGCTTAGTCGATCACTAATTTGGAAAGTTATTAACGTTCGAGACTGAACATTGAAGTTCGAATCAACACAATCCGAAGCCATTTGCGTTCTAAAATTAGAGGTACGCAATATCAAACTACATGAAAATTAATCCTAATTTAATTAGGTACATAAACAGTCGAAAAACACAAATCCATTGGAGAAATTCCCAATATTAGAAACTGTAGCAAACGGCGTGCATGCAGTTACATTATTATTTTATTAAGAGAGCAGGCGTGCAGTGCAGTTATTGACTGCGGCGTCCCTGCAAATATGCCAGACTAATTAGCCATTGGTTCCTCCTGCAACTACTACTAATAAAAAGCAGAATTATTAAAGCGGCGCGCGCCACTTTTCGGCTGCTCCAAATATCTATACAAACCGACGGGCTTCCCATTCATATATATATAATATATGAGTGTGCAGATGAGTAGTAAAGGTTTGGAGGAAGAAGAAAATGGAGTGTTTAGTGAAGTATCTATTTCAATGCTTCCCCACATTTGCTAACAACAACAACAACAATTCATCCTGGTGGGTTGTAATTTAATTTCTTACATTATATATCTTCGGCTACTTGTAATTCAAACATGGTAATTATATTGCCCCGTGTACTATTGTGTGTGCCCGTTTGGACTTGGTTGCAGTGTTCTGAAAGATGGCGGAAAGCAGGAGGCACACAACGTCAAGCAAGATTGCAATATCAGTAATGATGCTAATGGAAAAACTTCTGCTGTCGAGGCAGTAACAATATCAGAAGCAGGTGGAGGAGGAGAGCAAGCAGAGCAGGAATTAGACGCTCCGGCGGAGACTTGGTGGAGGTGTTACCTTTGCAACGTGAAAGTGGCGCGTGAGGAAACGTTGAACGCTCACCTCCAAGGGAAGAAACACAGGCGGAGACTGACCAACCAGATATCGATTGTTGAGGAGAAGGGTGTTGGAGTGGGCATATTGGAGGGAAAATCTCCGAATGTTATTACTAGAGTGCTGCGCACCGGTGACAGCGCGTGGATATGTGAAAAGTGCCATGCTACCTGCAGTTGCAAGGAAAACTTGGTCGATCATCTGCTTGGTCAAAAACACGCTACCATTGTCAGTACCAAAGTCATTGCCAGTCAGTTGTTCTCTCTTATGTAAGAAGCTAACATCCGTCCATATCGAGTCATCAGTCATCACTAGTTGTCGTATGTTATTACATGGAGTGGGCCTGCTACCTGGCCCATGAAATCAATGTCACTGTCCATTTAATTGGGCTTTACCAATCTTTGTCCTTTTGTTTTCATTTCCACAAGATTGCTTCTTGCCCTAAGCTAGTTACATATAAATTAAGCTATGCAAGATATCGCAACATGGTCCTCTCATCTTGCTAGCCAGAGTTAAAAAAAATGCATAACTCGCTATCAATAGCACACCAGATCATCAGTCCAAGGGGATCAAACACACAACTCAAATTTTCATGTCAACCATCACATCCTATCATATATCGGGGTTTGGGGTCAGCGAGCTCACCGCTGCTTGCTCTCCAAACCCTAACAAATTGTAATGGTTTGCTGATGGAGGTGGATGTGGTGGTGGACACTTAGTGAGCGCCGGTGCACCATGTTTGCTGGAAGCCATTTTTGTTATTTTTTCTCAGAAAGAGGATAAATTATGTCATTCAAAGTTGATAAAAAATGCTCATCGCATCAAATGACATCATTAGGAGGACTCCTACCTTTATTTTAAAGGAGAAAATAAACATCTAACATGATTGTGGTTTCATTCCTGTTAAAAGATATAAAGACAGTTCTGTGTGTACAACTGAACAGGTCGGAAGAAGAAGAAGAAGAAGAAGAAGAAGAAGAAGAAGAAAATGGAGTGTCTAGTAGTGAAGTATCTTTTCGAATTATTTCCTACATTGGCTAACAACAACAGCAGCTTCCCCTGGTGGTTTGTGCTTTCATTACTACAGGCAGTAGTATCCACGCAGGCACGTAACTAATTGTACTGATTTATCATTGGCTGACCCCATCTGAATTTGGTTGCAGGGATCCGCGGCGGTGCTTGAAAGATGCCGGAAAATACAACGTGGAGGAGGATGAGGTGGAGGTCACCAACAACAACAACAAGGAAGATTTAAATGCTAATAGTAACATCATTAATAATGCATTTAAACCGCCCGCGCCGCAGAACCACCGCCAGCAGCAGCAGGAATTAATAATGAAAGCTCCGCCGGCGCTGGAGACAAAGACTTGTTGGAGATGTGACCTGTGCGATATGAAGGTGGCGCGTGAGGCAACGTTGAACGGTCACTTACGAGGGAAGAACCATCGGAGGACAGTGCTGAACCAGCTATGGATAGTGGAGGCGAGCGGTGACGAGAGTGAATTGGAATTGGTATCTCCATATGTGATGCGCAACTGTAACGGCAGGTGGATGTGTTCACTGTGCGACTGCAGCTTCTGGTACAATGCCAACGTGGCTGATCATCTCGTTGGCCAAAGACACGCCGCCAATCTTCTCTACTATTAATCATGGAGGTGTACCTCACTTGGAATTTAATTGAATCCATCAGGCCGTCTAATTTATTATTTTTCTACAAATTTGCTTCTTTTTGAATTTCATTAGCTTACTTTTAATTTTCTCTATTAATTAGCTTTTGTTAGATAAAATAGTATATGTTGGGGATGATGGGATGGATTTTGGGGTGGAAACTGAGTTGAGTTTTAATTGGAATTAGCCCGACTCAGTCAACCGGGTTTTGGGAAACCTGAGAATCTGAATTAAATAGAATCGAGTTGAGCTTGGGCTACACAATATAAAGATTTGGATTTTTCAGCCTTTTCGGGTAAAATTTTGGTCCGACTTGAACCCGAACCCGAACTCGAACAAAAAAACATATCAGAACTATCGGCCTGCTGTTTTAACGAACTATTGTTCATTAATTCAATAATAAAGAAAATTAATGTGATATTTAAAACAATACGTAGCAAGGTATATATTGAGTAAATATATGTACACATATATAGCTCTTTGGGTGAATTGGAGAGTTTACTGATCAAGAAACTCACCCTGATAGGGCTACTCATGATCTTTCCGACGATCCGACTACCGATCCCTGAAATCCTTGAATCAGTTAATTAGTTTTCCTTGAAACTAACTCAATGTAGTGTAATTATGCTCGTCGGAGGAGTTCTTCGTATAAAAAATGAAAGAAAGATGTATGAGAGGGTGGAATTAATGAGAAAGAAGGCAAGTGATAGAGTAGCCAAGGCTGACTGCCGATCGACAATGCCTCATATTTCTCATCTGAAATCAACGATTAGAGTTAATAAGAGACTATATGATTAGAGCTGACTGCCGGTCGGCAAATCATCCTTGGCTATCCAAAACTTGCCTCTTTTTTGCTTTGTTTATCCGTTAGATCTCTAACCTTCGTATTCCTTCCAAAATCGATCATCATCTATATATAACACACATAAATAATCGTTTGTAAAAAAATAGCTAGCTCCTGGGATAACTAATTAAGACCCCAGTATATATTAAACATGCGTGCTTCTGATCATTGTACTTCATATATTTTTAAACTCACCTCAAACTCGGAAAATCCTATGACCACCCCTGATAAATTCGGTATGTAATAAATAATCTCCCCGTCTCTGATTGATTATATTGAGTTTTGAGATAGCGAAGAACATACATATGGAGATGGTGGACAGGAGAGAGACCTTTGAATTTTTATTCCCATTCGTTGACTCTCTTTCTTTGTGGAAAGTTCCGTATCTGCTTTTTTTTATATGCATGGCAGGCAGCAGATTTTGCATGTCGGTTATAAAGAAAGTCAAATGTCACGACAATATCTTATCCTTTCAGTTCAATGGGTATTATATTATATTGTCGACCTTAATATATAAACCTTTTCTAAAAAACCCTACCCTACCCTATGGGTCGTTTATGTACTAATGGGTGTCTAAATCCGTTATTTCGTATTAAAATTTGACTAAAAATATCCCCAAATAAAGGTTTATTTATTAGGAGAAGGGTTCAAATTCCACAACGTCATTTACAACGTCAACCACGCTCAGCCAGGCCTTAGCTCATCTTTTCAATGACCCGACTTACACAAACTTGATACAACTCACCTCATTCACCCACTGATTGTTTTACAACTACTACTGAGAGGTAGGCATTGCAAGTGAAACTCCACTCCCATCCGGCAAATCCTTCCATTGTTGAGTTATTGTTTTCATCTGTGTGTAAAAGTTCACTCCTGCTTTCCCTGCAACAACCAAAGTTACAACATTCTCCTACTTCATTTTCCAGCCCCAAAATCTCATCACTTTTCACAAGACAGACACTTTTCAGGATGAGAATGTTTTTATTTTACCATAGAAGTTCAGGTCTCCGGCAAATGAAGCCTTGTTTCCGGTGAAGGAGAAGAATGGCAATGGAACTGGGATTGGAACGTTAATGCCAACCTACAGAAAATAGTAGTTTGGGAAAAGGATAAATATACACAAAACGGGGCTGTCCTTGAATATAATATATGGCCCTGTAAATGGAACATTGCTATGCTTTGAGAATACCTGTCCGCACTCTATTTCACTCTGGAACTTCCTCGCAGCAGCTCCAGATGCAGTGAAGATGGAAGCTCCGTTGCCATATCTGCCACGAAATGAAGTCTCCTCAGGTAAGAGAGATGATTACGTAAAGATTCATTCAGTCTACAGCAGGAAGGAAGCAATTAGTACTTGTTTCGGTTCACGATGTTGATGGCTTCGTCAAAGCTGTCAGCCTAACAAGATGAGAAACGGTTGACATCTGTTAATCGGACTTGCGAAATCTGAACAAGATAGTAAATTGATAAAGTTTGAGCTGCACTCACCTCCATGCAAATAAGAACAGGGCCAAAGATTTCCTCCTGTAAAGAGAATGTTTCAAACCAGTAAAGTAATCAATGTTCTATTTTAATGACTATGCAATCAACATATATTTCCAGTATTAGACAGACTGGCGAAAGACTGGCGTCTGTGAATAACTAAACAGATGAAAGTGCACTCTGTACCTTGTAGCATTCCATATCCGGTCTGACACTTGCTAAGATGGTTGGACCAACAAAGTTTCCATTCTCATATCCTGGAACCTATTTCCAGCAAACAAGTCAATGACCAGGGTGCTCAATCTCTTAATCGTTGATTACACAAAAGAAAGAAAAAGACTGCTCGAAAAGGAAGGTCAGAGATCGCTGCTAGTTGCAGAATGAAAGTAAAAATATTTAACAGAGACCATCAGGTACGAATGAAAATACCACTATACTTCTCCCATCAAGCACTAGCTCAGCGCCACTTTCCACCCCACTTTGAATTAATCTGTGTATCCGTTCCTTGGCCTGTACAGATAGAAGATCAATAGGACGCTCATCAAACCCACTCATGAGAAATGAAAGCTATATGGAGTATCAAGCACCAATAGCATCATAGGATGGCATGCAAACTTGAGATTATACCTGCTTGCTAATGACTGGCCCCAGGTCAGCATCAGGTTCTGTTCCAGAATTTACTTTCAAGGCCTTTGCAGACTGGACAAGTTTCTTCAACCTGGGCACAGACAATTGCCTAATTTATGGCGCAAAACAGAACTAGTGACCAGTACATTCACTAAACAGGATTTAAATAGTCAAACATACCATGGTTTCGAATCTCCAACAAAAACCACCGTGCTCAGTGCCATACATCTCTGACCGGCAGCACCAAAGCCAGCAGCCACTAAAGCATTTATAGTAGCGTCGATATTAGCATCAGGCATGACGATTGCATGATTTTTTGCACCCATGTTGGACTGAAAAAAAATCACAGGTGAAAAATCCATTTAATACAAGCAGTTCCGGAAAAATCAGCAAGAGAAAAACTGTGTAAATGCATTGAGTTCTTACCTGAACACGCTTTCCTGCGGCAGAAGCCCTTGAATAAATGTGCATGCCAGCCTTTTGATTACGATGGGCAATATTGAGACATGAAATGTAGAAAGAAGTGAGTGTAGAAATGACAACAATTTTTACTAGTCTTAGGCCATGTAATGTAACATCAAATGTATGATCTCTGTTTTATTTGAAAACCCACAATCCTTCAAGACAATCGGAAAAAAGGAGAGCCCAAAAAATCTTATGGACTGAAACCAATTGCCAATAACCCAGGAAACCGGAAAAATAAAATATGATACCATGCGAGTACTAGATGTATTGGAAACCTCGATGGTCAAGTAATAAACAAGTCGGGTGAGAACAAGGATGGTCTGAAGTAACAATATTTGCATGTCATGTCATGTTCCAAGAACACTACTGATCGTTGTGTTAGAACACTCAAGGACTAAATGAAATCTAAATGGAAGCAATATATACTCCATCACCTCGGAACAAAAACTTACTGTATTAGAACCAACAAATGATACTGCTTTGATATCCTCATCATCACAAATAGCATTGACAATATCCTGCATCAACCAGACAAAAGTTATGAAGGGATAAAAATTTATAGTGGAGGAATGAATTATTTAGATCTCTATTGAGACATCTTGAGCTACAGTTTAAGTGCTGCGCATTATTAGAAAGTTGGCTACCGAAAAATCTGAATGCTGAACTACTGAAATATTCCAGTGTTGTCAATTGTGGAATGAGATTGTAAAGACCTTCATGGCTTTTTTTATGCAATAAAGCATCTTTATTCATCAGAAATATTCCAGTGTTTACCATCATTCAATTCTGCAATCAATTAATTGTCAGAATTAATATATTTACATGTTAGAGAATTAACAGCAGTATGTGCATACATTAGTGCCATGTACAATGTTCAGAACACCTTCAGGCAAACCAGCCTCCATTGCCAGTTCAGCAAGCATGACCGAAGCCCCTGATAAAACATTGAATAAGCAAGTTATCATTTGGAATACAGAAGCATGAACTCTTCATTAGCTTATATTTTCCTCTTTCCTAGATACAAGGACCACAACATAGCTCGAAAATATGGTTAACCAAGCATTTCAGTTTGAAACAGAAATATATTGCACTGTGGGAAAATAAAGCAATGGGTTTAACGCAAGACAATAATACTGCACTACAAATTACTTTCTATCCATACCGATGAGAGCCATTCAATACCACTAGATAAAGAATTTGAAACAATTTCCACAGAACATGTCCAATCATGATACTGGGTATGTAATTCTGTTCTGTCCTAGAATGTCCCATGCCAAATATTGAACCCAAGTTAAACAGATTATAGTACAAACAACTTCTATCTAGACGGTACAACATAAGTATGATCAATGCACGAGTCTAACATGCAGGAAGGGGAAGATTGAAAGAGAAGTGATCTGAACTTAAGAGTCAAACTTGGCAGCTACGACATATTCAAATGCCCTGAATTCATTAAACAAAAGGAACTGCGTTAAGCAACCACTAAGCTAGGAAATCATAAGGGATCAGATATCAATGATCGGATTGCAGTATAAATAAAAAGAAATTCAAAAAATGTAGGAATAACCCTAATTATTCCTAATTAGGTAGACAGAATAGGCGATATATTTAGTTACTTGTGTAGGAAGAAACTTCCTTATGTAAGACTCCTACTTATGGTAGGAGTCCTTTGCTTCTAGGGTATATATACCCATCAGCTGTTAGCCTATCTAATAACAAGAATCAATAATTCTCTTCCTATCTCCCCCGTCTCTTTATCTACCTCTATTCTGAACAAAAACATAACGTTTTGGAGTTACATTAGTTAATAACATAACAGTTGGAGGCCAAAGTAACGATGAACCAACACTGACCTGGATCTTTCTCTGATGGTTTCAGAACAAAGGTATTGCCACAAGTAACTGCAACAGGAAACATCTGTAGGAAAACAACAAACACATCTAAGATTGTATTAGCATCACATTTTCAACAGATACACGAAAGGAGGTACACTAATGCATGTGAAGTAATATAAGGTGAAACAATAGATGCTGCGGAAACGTACCCATAAAGGAATCATAGCTGGAAAGTTAAATGGGCAAATCCCAGCACATACACCTAGTGGCTCTCTTATGCTATATGTATCAATTCCATGAGCCACATTAGGAACATACTCCCCCATTTGCAGGGTTGCCATTCCACAAGCATGTTCAACCACCTCTGGTTTGAGGAAAGACAAACATACAAAGTGATCAATCCACCTAGAGGTACTCAAACTAAAGGCATCTATATACAACAGTGGATGATAAAATATAAAACCTAGTCCACGAAATACATCTCCATGCGCATCTTTCAATGTCTTCCCTTGTTCAGTTGTGATATTTAACGCAAGTTTCTCCTGCAACATCATTGTAGAGTTAACAAATAAAAAACAATTTCCAGACGTATAAAAAGTATCAATAAGAAATGGCAGAAACATATCGGCAGGCTTGCCTTATCTCTGCGGATGAGCTCTTGCAACTTAAGCATGACCCTCTGGCGGGTCGTAATTGGAGTGTGACGCCATGACTTGAAAGCATTCTTTGCTGCAGAGACCGCAGCTTTAAACTCTTCATTTGTGGTTAATGGAAGTTGAGATACAACCTCTTGAGTGGCCTATTTAACACTAACTTTGATTAGAAATTTAGAATCCAACAAAAAGCTCAAACTTGAAATGTCGCAATCAGTCAAAGCCAAACAAGATACATTGATGAATTAAGTATACTCACTGGATTGATCACATCAATTGCTGAAGATGACTTCGAATCAACGAAGGAACCTCCAATGAGATTGGGAACCCTCTGATAACCACCAAATAAATTAATAAACGTATTCAAATAAAATACAATAAAGAAGGAACATGCAAATAATTCAAAAGTTGATCGCTTCCTCATCTAATCATTCATCCAAATTTATACTGATTCGGGAGAGATTCTTAAGCAGATAGAAATATGATGAACAAAGAGAGAGATAGGGCTAATGCTGGGGCTAACTTCTCTATCCTCAAGAATTTTGAATTTTATATGCGATTTTGAAGTTTCCCGGCGGCCAGACAGAAAATGAAGGACTCAGAAACAGAAAGGATTACCGGAGGGGTAGATTGATTGGAAGAAGAAGAAGGCTGGGTAGCAGTAGTAGTGAAGTGAGACCTCGCCATCGAACCAAGGATCTGAGGCCTTAATCCACCCAGTTTTCTCACTGAAAAACGAAACGAAGGAATTGAAGTAAACATCTGATACTGGGCCGGAAAATTATGGATAAGTAGAATCCTGGACATACCCCGTTGGACAGATGATTGGAGAGACATCCTTTCTGCAGAAGAAAAGAGAGTAAGATCGATGACGCAGCTGTGACAGTCTGCAAATGAGGTTGGTGGGTAGGATGAATTTGAGCAAGCGACTAAACTCAAAGAAAGACAAGAATAAGAGAAATATGAAGAGGGAGAGAGTTTTTTATTGAGGTGTATGGAATGCTACAAATGAGAGCTCTATTTATAGGCTCATAGATCATAACATATACTCTCTAATATTATTACACATAAAGGTGGGAAAATAAATACAATGAAATACATTAAAGAATGGAATAAGGAGTTACACAATGGTGCATTCACTATAGTAATTATATTCATAACACTCCCCCTTGAATGACCATTGGTTATACATCGTTCTTCGAATACGCTTTTGATACTGCCTCATTAAAAACCTTATCAGGAAAACCCGGTGGGAAAAACCATGGTTAAGGGAAAAAGAGTACAAACTGCGTATTGACTCCCCCGATGATGATATCGGTTGAGATCCTTCATATTGACTCCCCGATGAGGATATCAACTCTCGCTCATCATTATATCGGTTGAGATCATTCACTCACCAATTCCAAATTTGCTTTCCAACAGTTGATGCAGAGAGATCTTTGGTGAATAAATCAACCAAGTTATCACTTAGGTGCACTTAAATATTTCAACTCATTGAAGTTTGTGCATAAAATGTATGCATCCCATGATCGATGGTCATCCATAATTCACATGTCACTTCACCTTAGATGACCATTAGATGAGAATATGTCTCATTAAAACCTTACTAGGAAAACCCTATGGGATAAAAACCTAGTGAAGGAAAAAGAGTACATAATCATCACATCACGTTGCAACATTTTCTTGCAACTCAAGGTTATATGCAAAATAAATATCATGCATGATTTATAGGATCAGATCTTGAAATGATGGTGTAGCTTTATAAGTTGGTTTCACAGCCCACCAAGTGGTAAAATTATCACATGAGACCAATTTATGGTCAACCAACACAAATATGACCAAGATTACTACTTCAAAATCGAGTACATCTTGTGTCTTAATAAAGGTCGATTAAACTCAACATAGAGTCACATAGTGATCTGACTACCATCCAGGCACTGATAGCCATGTCATATCCATATAACTTTTTGTTGGATATAATTAGTATATCATTGATGATATACGAAAATCATGTTCGAGAGAGATGCACGGTTGGCAAGTTAGTGGTAATCTTCCACATCTTCCATCTCGAACTCTAGCTAATCAATATTTGATTGCTTTGAGAAACTCTTTAGGAGTCTCAATAAAGTGTATGTCATCTATATAACAAAAGATGATGATGACACTTAAACTCTTATAAACAAAAGAAATACATTTTAAATATAAAATAAAGTATAGAAATTTTTATAAGAATTTCAAAATCATAAAATATGACAAAGATGATTTTTCATCATTCAAAATTCAACTCAATATGAAAAATAAATCATAGTTTTATGCATAGAGAAATGTATGATATGCTAAATGGACCACTTCTCTCAATTATTCAATCCATATGACGTCAATTAGATATAACTTGTTCACGTGAACTTGAATTGTTTGCTTATAGCAAAATAAATCCTCAAGGGAATTTCATATACACATGTGTATTCTAATTATGAAAACCATACATATAGGTTGCAAGGACATCCATTAGGGGCAAACTCTTTCCCTTCAAAAATTGCCAGACTAATCGAATAATAAAAAGTAGTTGCATCCACCACATGAGAATATATTTTCTCATAATCAAAATGTTATAGGTTTGTTGTACAAAACCTTTCAAAAATGAGATGTTTCATAACTTCTCATGCTCATACTTTACATCTCAATGTATAAAGACTTGATGTCTTAAAACTTTTCATTTCTCTTGGGAATTTGAATTTGCCTCAAATTGAAAATTTTTTTTAGCCAATCATTTCTATCTGTGCATGCATTTTGGCTAATGATCCTCATTTTTAACTATCATATTTAGCGTTGCACTATACGCAAATATTTCGTTGACGTTGACTTCATTGGGGTTCCAATATTTTCCATCCAAGATATAGATAATTGAGATATATATTCATATCTTTCGAATTTTGATACTCTTCTTGAGCACATTATTTGTTTCTCTTGGTGGCTTTGTTTAAATAATCTTAACCTCAATTTGACCATCTTGATATATAGCTCCATTCCACTTTTGAGGATTTTTTTCTTTGGAACCGAGTGGTCTATCACGCCTTTGCGTGTTTTAGACTCATTTGTGATGTCGATTGCCCAATATTGGCATTATTGTTATTGGAGCATTTTGAGTTGGCACATGAAAACTTTACTCTCGTTGGGTCGGTAAAGTGTCCGCGGATAATGAATTATATATTTTTGAACTTCAAGCTCATATTGCTTAGTGCAAGGATCAAAATAATATGATCATTCATCTAATCTCTTGGCCAACTTTTGTTTTCTCCCCCTAATGTTGGGAAGTTTAAATATAAACCTCCAAACGAGTCATCAAAATACTCCCGACAACGATGTGATACTTTACCATCGATGAACTCGTAATCAAAATAATTTCTCAATCTTCATTGAGAACCCATCCTAATAAATGGTGGTGGAGCAATTCAGATGTGCATATCACATTCATATATCCATAGATGGGAAGTATAAGGTTTTGACCCAAAAACCAAACATAATGGAGGAATTCATGATAATTTCTTGGCGGAATGCGAATTTGTGTTGTGCATGTAAATGACATGTTCACAATAATATATTGGTTTTCAATGACACATTTTCGTTATTGGATAATCATGAAAATATGCTCATAACCAAAATGGTTGAGCTAGTAATCTCAAAAATTTTAGTTTTCTTTCATATACACATGTGACCTTCTAGTTGATACATCAATTAAAATAATTGGCTCACATGTTGGGCGTATGGATCCATAAATATCACCCTTGTTTTGTTGTGTGTAAGATAAATGATCTTACTTTAGTTGATGATTATCCAACAATCAACTCTATTTGAGGAAAAGCAATCCAAAAATGAATTATGTTGTGTTGGAGATTTACCCAACAATGGGTAACGGAAAGGTGAAAATGCTTTCCTAGAAACGAAACCTTGTTGACGAACGAGAAAATCATTTGTGTTCCCGTGGAAGTAGGGGAGTCACAAGGACTACTTAAATCCCTATAACCTTAGGAATCATTTCTTTAGAATACCCAAGTTGAGACCATCATGCACAACAATCTTCAATAGAACATACACTTTAGATTATGGAATCATCGAAATGGACCATAGAGGTACTTATCGATTCGCATCATGATTGAACCGGGATGGTCTCACCGGTTATGCCAAATAATAGTCGTCAGGACGAGTAAACGTATAGTTTACATTTATATATATGTATCTCAATCACAATAACATATGTGTAGTACAAATTGGAGGATAATATTATTGATTCAATAATTATATAGCCATAGACCATATTATTGTTCCTCTCTTGATCCTAAACAAATTGGAATAAGGATTTTGTTCCTTCGTGAACAATATAATAGCTCGATCTAGAGCTTGAGAGAAATGTTGTACTACACCATATATCTTGGTGCACTATCGATGTGATATATATCACAATTAATTATGGTGATTCTCATCATAAAATACTCATTTTTGTCATGAGAATTGGTACATAGTTTAAATGATAAATAGATATATTTCTCAATCATCTATGTCACCAATTAATAGATCAATAATTCTCGTATAACCACAATTGTTATGTCCATCCGAATAAAACGGTTCCTTATGCCCATCAAATCCACATTGAATTCCGTATATGAAATAGTAATCATGTATTGTGACATTTTCATCGGAAAATAATATGATATAAGTGTATGCACTTCGAGAAATATGATAGTGTCATATGGGATTTTCTCATCACAATAAATTTGGATGGACTATGACCTTTGAAAGATTAGGTCTTTCTCTTCCACGATAGTGTATTGAATTTGTGGGAATATATATTGTCTAATCACTTTGTGGACATATGATTATATCCACTCACTTCATGGACTGATATTTTGTCTCATTGGACCATCAACATTGGAGATATAAGATAACCCGTTTCTCAAGATGTGTCTCGTGGGACATTCAATCATATCGAGCTTTTACGAGTATAATCAATCACTCCAAAGATTGATATTTTGTCCCTTCGACCTTCAATATTCGAGACATATAAAATATATGTATAGCTTTGTTCTTTCGATATGTTGTGTCTCTTGGTACTCATCTTTCGGCCTATCATTCAGATGATGGCGAGTAAATAGCAAAGCTTTAGCTTTGTCATGATAAGACGTGCATTATCGTCTCGTTTCACCAATACTATTATATATGGATTTTAGCCTCGAATGCCCATGAAGAGTAATTCTTGCCCGAAACATCAAAAACCACATACTCAAATTTCAAAAAAAATTGACGTAATTATCAAAATAAATAAATTAGATCACATTATGAATGAATTAATAATGACATGAATATACTATTAAAACGTAATTAACAACATATATAATACATTTATTTAATCCGTAAACGTAACTTACGATTCCATTAATAATGACATGATCATTAGCCATTTAAATATTTAATGACAATCGTTGATGATGATTGAAAAATATTAATGTAAACGTAATGTAATAATGTGATGACCAACGTTACAAAAATAATGGTTATGATAATAATCGATAACCACCGATCCGTTTCCTTTTGACAAATATGCTTTAATATTAAGTAAAATCGATAAAAACAAAGGAAAAAAATACATATGTATATGCATAATAAATCCGAGAATTGTCAATAGCAAGAACAACTTGCGAACCAATTATATTATAGGAGAAAAAAAAATTTGATGTGATGATATAATAAGCTAAAATGTAAGGAATCGAGTAAATCAATGTAATAACATTTGAAATCGCAAACTAAATCTAGTTTTGAAACAAAAAGAAAGTAGGTAGAAGAATAAGAGAATCGAGTAAATAGCAATCAAATATCAATCTTTGTAAACTTTTGAGAATCGAGCACTCGTGCGCAATAATAAAATTGCAAAAACGGGCATCAGGAGCATAAACATGAACTCACTGGCCATATGTATTGTTTGTATGCACTTCGCTCATGATTACAAGAAGTTGCTCGACGGCAGAACTTCGTGCTGATAACGTGTTATAAAACTAAACTCAAAGAAAGACAAGAATAAGAGAAATATGGAGAGGGAGAGAGTTTCTTATTGAGGTGTATGGAATGCTACAAATGAGAGCTCTATTTATAGGCTCATAGATCATAACATATACTCTCTAATATTATTACACATAAAGGTGGGAAAATAAATACAATGAAATACATTAAAGAATGGAATAAGGAGTTACACAATGGTGCATTCACTATAGTAATTATATTCATAACAGTAAATCCTTTTTGGCTTTTTCCTTTTTTATTTTTCATTATTTGACGTCAGCAACTTCATCTTATTAGTCCTACTTCAATAAAAAAAATTCATGGTTGTTTGAAATAAATAACATTAAATATTATGATATTTGAAATATTTCGTTTGAGTGTATTTGATATTGAGTAAAAATTTTAATTCGATACAAAATTTTAATATTCAATTTGAAAATACTATTGTGCCCTTATTTAGTACTTCCCCCTATCATTATTTCCCCTTCATCAATTTTTAACACCTTTCATTTACAACCATACCAATATTATGCATCTCATCACTTCAAATATTCAAAAAACAGAACTCAAATCTTCTAAGCAAACAACGCCGGCCTTATGTCGTCAATCAATCTCTTTTTATCAATATTCAAACTTCTTCTTCCAATTATCTCCTCTATTCTAACGTCCTTCAACCACTTAGTCCACTTTAACAAGCAAATCCAGCCTAACCAAAACTAAATTTCCCTCATATTTCATAAATCAATTTTAAAATTAAATCTTAATCTATGAATCAAATCCCTAATTTAATCACAAAAAGATAAACCCATTTTCCTCTTCCATTGGGTTTTCGGGTTTCACCGCTGAGCCGTCGTCGCTGCAATGGAATCAAAGTTCGCTGCCTCCACCTTCTCCGATCCACCATCGCTGTAACTTCTGAAGTTTCGTCCGTCTCTCACTTCCAAATCCCAATATGCAAGCGACCGAGATGATGACAGAAAGAAAGATCGACAATTACCCAAACCTATTATCGACGACGATGGTGAGGGGAGATAGAGGCGAACCTTTTCTTCGTGAAATCATCGATCTTCAGGCTTCAAGGCGTTGTTTGTGGGATAGAGAGAGCCCTAGTGGAAATTAATGCCCCATGATAAAATGCTGGGTGTGGGCCAATAATGGCACTTTTTCGTGTAATAATCAAATAGCACCTTGGGCATTTTAGTCCCGAAAAAATGATTTTGGGAGGTGTTTGAAACTTCTCCTATTTTGAAGCAATAGTACCCATTTGAGATATTTATAGCATCCAATAGCTAGCTATTCACGTTCCTAGATACAAAGCTATTTCGAATAGCTAGTTAATGGGTGATATAGATATCAATAACACCCATACCAAACGACCTTTCAAGATTTTTGTATGTTAGTTATTCTAGATGTTTTCATGTTTTGAAGTTCGAAAGTTAGATAGTCAGTGATATTAATTAGGGGCGGATTGGTAAGGTGATCGAAGGAGTTGCAATTTAGGAGAATTTTAGTTCGGAGTAATACATTTGCGTATATGTATCTCGAGTCAGGCTCACTGGAAAATTAATGAAAGGGTCTGTCATGCACCCTTGAAGTCTTGAGGAACAGACGAATGACGTAGATGGTAAAAAAGAAAGTGAAATGATATTACTGTACTGAATAGGAGAAAATTGACAAGACCCTCTTAATAAGTAAATAGAGGAAAAATGAGGTTTTACTCTTTTAGTAAAGGGCATATATAAAGAAACAAACGTTGGAGCAATTGATTGGCCATTCCGGTCTAAACTTAGTCGCTCCGATCTAGTTCTTTCGGTCCAGTTAGGAGCCGAAAAAGTGTGACCCGTATGGTTGATGATCAATCAAAAGGCCTTTCGCCTGAAGTATGAGTCTCCCAATCCATATGCCTATCTGCCTATGGGTCTGTGAAATGAGAAGTCTTCATCTAGTGATAATCCGGCCATAACCCTAAGGACAACACCACAATCCAATGGACCATATCATTTGAGAGGAATCTACTAGTAGAAGTGAGGCCACTATATCTTAAACCCCCCCCCCCCCCCCCCCCCGCCGAAACCGGCCTGACATTGACGGGGAAAGGCCCGTCAATTCGGATAGTTGACAGGTTGACAGTTGATGGATTCCCTTTACCCGACCTAGTAACTTAACATGCGGTAATGGATCCGGAGATATCCCCCCCAGTACGATCCACGACCCGAATTATACATACACCCTAACAGATTGAAAATTATCGTGACCTTCCAGTTTCCAATTTTGAAACCCTAAACTTCACAAAGCTTACTCCTCTCGAGTCTTGAATCGGCGATTCCCATTATTATCGCTTTCCATCTCTTGATTCGAGTGACATTCAGCGAGAATCACTAAATTCTTCCAAAGATTGGGTAAGATCCCGCTGATAACCTTTCGATTTTGCTGTTTTCCCTCATTCCCGATGGCAATCCGAATCTCGAGGTTAAGAATCATATTCTTCCTCTTATTGATTTCTGTTAGTATAAATAGATTAGTAATTATAATACTGATTACTGAATCCTTGTTTGCTTTCTACTTTCCTAAATACTCACACAAATTCGAGCGATCGATTCTTGCTTTGGTACCATCGAAGTCTGCTTGAATCTTAATCCTTGCCTTACGTTGCTACCGTGTAAGTCTACTGGAATCTTGATCTTTTGATTTCTAGAATTGCAAACATCAGATCCTTGCATGCAACATGTTCTAAGTTCTAATAACTATTGTGTTGCATGTTGCTTATATTGTTGTTGGTGCAGGAAACATCCATTAAAATTTGATGTTTGGCCAAGTTTCACTAGGTTTCTAAACAAAAATGGTGATATGAAAGTAAAATGTAAATATTATCATAAAGTTCTTGGGGGGATACCAGCAATGGAACCTCTCATATAAGAACTCATAAGAATCGATGTGTTCTTAAACAAGTTCGTACTCAAAAGAATATAGCTACGAATTTCCTTCTTAAAGGTGTTCTTGGTAAAAGGGAACTGTCTTCTGTTCAATATAATGCTGAGGTTTCTAGGAAGGAGTTAGTAATAATGATCGCGATGCATGAATATCCACTTAGAATGGTGGATCACTTGTACTTTAAAGTATTTTGTAATTCTCTGCAACCTTTGTTCAAAGTGCCTTGTTGAAACACTATGAAAATGGATATCCTTACTATGTACCATGTGGAAAGAAAGAAATTGATGAAATTGATTGAGGCCAACAAAGGTAGAATAACTGTTATCACTGATATGCAGACAGTTAGTAACCAGAAAAGAGGTTACATGGTTGTATATTGACAATGGTTGGAAGCTCAGAAGCCATTTTCTTAGGTATTTTACTTAGTTTACATATCTATTTGCTTAGTATAATTTACTTCAATTCATATACCGTTTTTTATCCGATTACTGTTCTATCTTGTTTGTTAAATGTTGTGAGTTGCAAGTTTATGTATGTTCCTGCTCCTGACACAAGTGAGAAACTGGCCATAGTGTTTCGTGTGTGTCTCATGACTTGGAATATGGATAGTAAGTTATCTATTATCACACTCGATAATTGTTCTATGAATGATGTTATGATTAAGAAAATGAAAAAGAAGATGATTTTATCTGATTTGATAGAATGTCTCAATTGTCCACATGAGATGCTCTGCTCATGTCCTCACTATGACTTTGAGGGATAGATTAGATATAATCAAAGAAGGTAATGAAAAGATTAGGGATAGTATTGTTTATTGGACTACAACACCAAGAAGGGTTGATTTTTTTGAGAAAATTGCCAAACAAAAGAATGTTGTATCATTACCATAAAACTTGCACTTGATTGCCCAACTAGATAGAATTTGACCTACCATATGTTATGTTCTACACTTCCTTATAAAGAGATATTGAATCATTTGAGGGAGAGAGAACCTTAGTACACCTCTCTGCCTAGTTGAAATGATTGGTTGTTTGCTAGTGTTGTCAGTCAAAAGCTTGAGGTTTTTGAATAAGTTTTAAAGCTCTTTTCTGGTGAACAATACCCTACTGCCAATGTATTTTTCACCAAGATTTGTGATTTGAAACTGATTGGAGTGAAAATCTAATTCGAATGTTGTAATTGTTGTCATGGCATAAAAAATGTGGGCTAAGTTCAATAAGTACTGGATCGACATTCTTTCCGGCTTGATGTAGCTATAGTAATTAATCCTAGATACAAGCTTGTGTTTGTTGAGTACTATGCTGTTAAGTTGGGTGAATATGAAAGTACATTAGATTATAAATACATTAAAGGTGTAATGTATACTTTAGTTTGAGAATATCAACAGAAACATGTAAGTACTAATGATGATTCTGCTGGTTTGACTTTGGTTCATGGCTCCAAAATTGATATCGACTTTGAGCTTTATTTAAGTAGAAGGAAACGGTCAAAACCTTCATCTGTTACTTTTGAATTCGACCATTACCTCAGTGAAGAGGTCGTTCCTCAAACTGCTAAGTTTGATATTTTGGGATGGTGGCAAATGAATGATGCCAAATATTCTACATTGCAAGAAATTGTAAAAGATATTTTTGATGTATCGATTACTTTTGTGGCTTCTGAGTCTACCTTTAGCTCTAGGGGAAGGTTACTGGATCCTCATCGGAGCAAGCTACATTTTTCAACCATTGAGGCTCTAATGTGCACTCGGATTTGGATTAACGATGCAATATGCAAAGGTAATCTATATTTTGTAGTTCCCAATTTTGCTTTCTTTCAATCTGTATTCTGTAGAATCTTTATTAATGTAATACTATTAATTATGACTTGATGCAGACATTAAACCTAAAAAGAAAACTGAAGCTGCTATGAAAGATTTAGAAAGTTTCCTTTCAGCTCTATTAATGAAAGATGCAAGTTGTGAAGATTTTGAGAAAGGAGGTAAAATCACTGTTATTTATCTCATAACAAATTACAATAACGTGTCTTCTATTTATGAATTCTGAACTTGAAAGTTCATTCCTCCAAATACTCCTTGGAAGATCTCGAAGGTCCATCTGGTCAGGCACATACAGATATGAATTTGATGGATATGGATTGATTTCTACAAATCTTTACGATGTAAGTCAGGTTGTTGGAAAATCAATGATGAGTGGATGATAAGTGTGAAATCCACCCATAGACGACTCGATGCACTGCTCACGGGTTCACTCAAACTTAAATCGTAACAAATGATATACATTAACTGAATTGAAAATCCTCAATACTTAAGTACAATAACAATGGAAAATAAACAGAGCATCATGGCTCAAATTCAACAACTAACAACTGGAAACATGAAAGACTATCTAAAAATTATGAAAACACTGAAAGAGATAGCTGAGGTCCTCCATGGTACCTCTCTCTGCAACTCCCAGAGTCACTACGAGGTGGTGACGCTGCTCGTGCTCCCTTCTTAGACGGCATTGGCTCCTGAAGTCCCAATGTTGATCATGCATGAAGAAACGTAACGGGGTCAGTGATAAGCATTGAGTAGCTGAGCCTGAACATGAAGAACTGAACTATTATATAGTAATCGAGACCCACCAGACACATGGATGGTTTTGATCTGTTCCCCGAAGTCGTAACCGAGACAGATTCGGGGAAATCCGTCAGGGAAAAATGGCGGATTTTAGATATAGGGTATCCGCCCGAACCCTGATCCGTTGCCGAGACTAACCACTACTGGCATGGTGACAAACTCTATAAAGGGGGAATATTCCCCTGGTATATTTCTTATCCTATTCATCTCCTTAAGTTATCCCTCTCTTACGTCACCCTCTACAACTACTATCTCCAATCTTTGAGTGTGAAGTATTTGGATCGAGTTTGGACCAGACGATCACAACCACAACTCGACGATTCTCAGAGGAAACACTCATTGTTCGCTCTGAAAGATTATAGCTAAATAAAACTAATCGAGTTTTTTTATTGAACCGTTTTGTGTTAGTTTTCTCGCTGTTTTAGTAGGAGTTGCATCTCTTGATAAGTTTATTTGTATTAATTGGTCCTTTGTTAAATTTTTGTACTTTGAAATGTGTACAACTTTTGTTATGTTATAAGTTAACTAAAAGGTTTAATGTTGTTATGTGAGGTTGAGTAGTAATAAGTGACGGTTTGTATTCAATTTAGTAGCACCATGAATATATTTGTGTATGAATTAAGCTATTAGTTCAATTAGATATTTTAATGTGAGGTGTATAGAATATTGACAACTTCATTTCTATTTTTTACCCAACATAAAAATAATGATGGGGTCTGATCGAAGTCATCGAAGAAGAGAGGATATGCTCGAACAACCATGATATAGGCGAGTCAGCCATGGGTGACCCGCACAATGGCATAATCGTCTCTAGGGGATTGTGGAGTTCTGAATCGGCTCCAACAACGTTCACCCCCCTACGATCGAACCTCTTTCCTGCTTTTTAGGTTACTATCTATATGTTTCTACACCTTTATAGTCCTTCTGTCTGTCGAATGTCTTGTATGAGAGTAAGGATTTATGCCGTTTTTGTTTCGCAAAGGGCCCACGATCTATATAGTCCTATATATGAAATCTGCACCTCTAGATAGACTTGTGTACACACTTCGTTTAGATTTGTTACATTTATAAGAATTCTCCCCAAGGTGAGATTTTTTATAAAAAATGATTAGGTCGAGACTATACCATTCTTTATGGATATAATTATTAAATTATTTAAATTCAAGGAATATAAACTAAATCATATTAATTTAAAATTGAATATAACTTATTGTCCCCACAACGCAAAATTAATTATGTCACAAATTATCTTGCCAATTTAATACATTCTTTGACTATTAGTTTTCATTTCTTTTCTATTTCTATGAAAAAGTGACTTCAACCAGCTTATTGGTCTATATCTATCTAGAAACTGATTTCTTGTATTCCCTAGAAATTTCCCTACTGTCTACCTAAAAAAAATCCATGAGTAATTGAATATCATCGAATGAACGTCCGTCCTCAATTCAATCTCCATAAATTTTGTGCAATTTGAATATCAAATTAGTCCCAAATATCTTCACTATTTCCACCCTAAAATATCTAATAATAGTCGCGTACGTCGACCAACTATACGAGACACACTTAAAAACAAACTCTGCAAGCCCTTAGCTAATTAGGCTAAGGATACCGCCATAGGACTTCTGACAACATGATAATTATCCCTCCAAGTATACCACCCAAATCCATACTCATCACCCTTGTAATTCCCCGCCTCCTTCCCATTCCGCGCCCTGATCGTCAACGTGAAGCTCTTCCGCTCCCCAACCCGGCTGAAGAACAAAACGCTCGGCTTTGCCTTCACCGATATCCCCAACGGCGGCTTCGCACTGAAAAAGTACACTGCTTTCCCTACACCGCCCACGTTCGTCACCGTCCTCTTGATGGTTATCGTACCGTTCAATTTCGGCACCGACACAGAAGGGTAGTTGAGGTCGTATTCTGGCGGCGAAGATTCCGGACACTCGAATTTTGAGTCGGCGTTTTTCACTCCGAAGCTGCAGAGATAGAGGAAGTAGTCCTTATACGACGCGTCGTATACAAGTCCAGGATCGGCTGCCTTCAAAGGACGGAAGTGACCCGACCCGAAGGCGAAGGGTGTTGCGGGTTTCCCCGACGGGTCGGTTATTGCCCCGCCCATGTTGTTCCTCGTCCAAGCTGCATAAAAGGAAATTAAAAAAGACATGTATTGTCAGCCACAACGTGGGCTGATTAAAAAAAAACCCACAACTAGGAAACGGCTGGAGATGGGGATTAGTTTGTTAAAATTCAACTGTTATCAAAATAGCATATTAGAAAAATGAAAAAAAACTCATGCAAAGGAGTTTCGGTTGGCAATGCAAAACGGTTGGACCGTCTGGTCCGATTTGATTTTGACAACTAAACATTCTACCAAGGCCTATATGAAGGTTTCCGTACCAGAGGTAGTGATGGCAGATCTAACGGCGGCGGTACTCCAGGTGGGATGGATTGCTTTGAGAAGTGCGGCTAAACCAGTAACATGCGGGCAAGCCATGGACGTTCCGGATTCGATATTATACTTAACGATTCGATTGTCCCCGGACAGTTTAGTCGGGGATGAAGCTTGGCTCCATGCCGCTAGTATATTTAGCCCTGGAGCTGAGATGTCCGGCTGCGCATGCATGCATGCATGTGTCATTTACAAATGTACAAAGTTAAGCTATCATCACACTTAAGTTATAACACAACACTTAAGTTAAAAATCATACCTTGAGTTTAATCCCAAAAAAAAATCATACCTTGAGAACATAGGGATGGATGACGTTAGGACCCCGACTACTGAAAGCGGCCATGGAAGGGGCGGGCCTGTACCGTAACACGGTCTTCGTTTCTCCAATCTGGGCCGTTGGATTCGTTGTCGAGTTGATGTACTCGATGATCTCAAGCGCGTCCTTGTACACGACGGCCGTACCGGGAAGCACGTGTGCGTCCACGGAGACCTCGTCGCCGTTTGCGGCAGCGTTTCCTAGGATGAAGCCGGCGCCGCCCGCCCTTTTCACTTCTATGCCTTTGCCAACTCTCATTCCTGTACCTCTCATGCAAAACACTATCTTGCCTTTTACCTTTTCAGGGGACAACGAGTTCGGAAGGCATTGGTTGGTTTCGTTATTGGGCACATTGGGGCGGACTGCCTCCGCCGCGTATATCAATGGAAGCGCTTTGTCAAGTTTGCCTGGCGTCACTGTTTGACCCTGCCAAGCAAATACAAGCAATTTGATTGGTAGGTTTTTTAAGAGATCGTAACGGTATGTAATTACCTACTTACAATGAAAAATTAACTAGGAAAAGTTTGAATTTTTATTATTGGGTCACATACATAATTGGTCCGATAACCTTACCTCGGATTACATAATGATCTTCGAAATGTTAGATATTAGCATGGTTAGTAAAATGTGATACGGGTACGTTATGATATTAATACGTTTGAAAATTTATAATATTTATTTCATCTCACGCTTGTAAGGGAAATTTCCCCATTTATCTTCGAAAAAAATTCATTTTTAATATAGCAATAAGATTTAAAGGTTTAGTATCAATTATAACATATTAAAAATTTATAATTTAAAAATAAATATCAATTAAGAATTATTAAAATATCAATTAAATTCTTCAAAATGCTTGTAATGCATGTTTAGTACGTGAAGTACAAAAAATTGGAAAAATCGTTACCTAACATTTCAAAATTTTGCAACAAGTATATGATCCAAAATTGTTAGATTTACTGCGTATTTGACTCATTTATTATTTAGTTTTATGGGTACGTGGTTTATAATAAAATTTTAATTATATGGAATAATTACGGAACGGGAAATGCGTAAAATATGGAATAATTACCGTTATTGTTTTCCCGCTTCCGAGAACAATAGGCCCATGAAACGTACGATCCAAGCTGCTAGCACCAACCGTCATGATCCACGGAGCAGGATTTGACAGGGTGGAAGGTGTGGGACCCGAATTGCCAGCTGCGCATACGACAACTACGTTTCTCTTCAAGGCGTGAAACGCTCCGATCGAAATCCCATCGTCGGTGTGGTTGATAGGGGTATCGGAGCCGATAGAGATGCTGATGACATGGACGCCATCGGCGATTGCTTGGTCCATGGCAGCCAGCATGTCCTCCTCAAAGCAAGTATTCCCGTTAGATTTTTCTTTATTGGGGATGGCCCAACACACCTTGTACACAGCTAGCCGGGCTAACGGAGCACCGCCGGAAGCCGTACCACGGGCAAAGCCGCCGAATGCGGAGGCGTTGTGGACTTGCCGGCCCAAGATGGTGGAGGCCGTATGGGTCCCATGACCGTCCATGTCACGTGGTGACCTGGAGTCCTCGGTTTCGTTCAACTTGCCGTAGTATCTCTCGAAGCCCTTAAGGTAGTACCTTGCCCCAATTATTTTACTTTGAAAAAACAAAAACAAAAAACAAAACAACAAAGATCAGCAATAATAATACATAGTTGATTGATCTGGCAAGTGATAAACTTTCAGAAATGTGTATATGAGCCCCGTGACTTGTTATTAATGAATGTTTTGGAATGTAGTCGTACGTCCAGAGAAATCTGACAAATATGGCAGAAAACCAAAGGATTACGGAATGCTTAGCGAATTGGACAAAATGTATATAATTATTATGCATGGAATTCAGTAGAAACCCTACAAATTATGTTGAAAATAATCCACCAGTCGTCGTTTGTCGTGTAGCTTTGTGAAAGGTATTAGTCAGCAGTCACCAGAAACCAAATTATTGAACAGAATATAAATAATTGTGTCGTTTAAAACCAATTGTGACCAGCTGAATATAGGTCCCTCTTCCAACTTGTCAAATGAAATTACTACTACTGGCTACCACCCCTGGAGTCTTGGACTTAGGTGAAACTAGACTCGTGAATATCCACATAATCAGCACTGCTTGGGTCCGGACTTGTGAGCTTGATCCGACGGTCCCTTATGAGGTTGGCCAAATCTAACGGCCAACCTGTTCCAACTTGTTTTTTTTGTTTCCGTTTTATGTTTGGTTTTGGATAAATTAACCGAAAACTCAAATTCAAATCCAAAATCTAAAATTGAAAATTTTATGTTCAAAACTTTAAATTTTAAACCGTCAATTAATCCAAAACTCAAACTTAAAATCTAAACTTCAAAATTTAAATTTCAATATTCTAAAATCTAAACGTTAAACAAAATCCAAAATCTGAAGTAAAAATAAAAAGTAAAAATGTTGTGGTGCATGGTGAAAAAAGAAAGAAAAATAAGACGATCGTTGGATTTGGCTAGACCCATTAACGACTGTTGAAAAAAATGTGCAGAAAAAAAAGAAAAGGATTGGGAGGGAGAGAGAGACCAACTTGTTACAATGAGAAGAGTTGAAATGAGAGCCATTTTGGCAGATTCCTTTCCATGATTTTGGGATGGCTCCCATCCCTTCATCGCCAAAACTTTCTGCCTCTGGCCACACCCCTACGTACATACATACACCAACCAACCAACCAATTATTATATATAAATTACTTAACTATATATATTAGTGGTCAGGAATAAATCTAGAGAAGAAATCATCATCAGATCACTCACCACTATCCAAGACCCCAACAATTATGGACTTGCCATAGCCAGCCCTGTGAAGCACGTAATTCTTCAACTGATCATCAAACCCTTTATTATTGGAATCATAAGCAGCTGCCTCATTCAGCCCCGAGAATTCCCAAGACCTCGTAGTTTGGGTTGAGTACTTCCCCGGCCGGCTCTCTACTACCCCCACCACTTGCTCCATTTCTGCATCCCCACATTAATATTTACAAAACTTCACATTATCATATCTAGGAGTGGCATTCCAGGTAACCGATTCCGGGCCGGTTGGAGTGTCCGGGTAGCATGTACCCGGGTTAAGTTGAAAGCATTACATGCGTGCTTTTGCTTATAAAACTCGGCAAACACCGATCCGGTAATCAGTAACGAGGTGAAATGGGTGACCGCACCCGAGCATAAACTAAAATTCCAGCTACCAGAGTTTGACCGGTCATGTTACTGGTTAGACCGCATACCCGGACTCCCAATTCCGGGTGCTATTCATATCCATGCTAGATACAATCGTACCAAAGAAAAAAGTGAATTTTTCTTTATACGGAGAACCACATTGAGTGATGCCGCCATTATGGATCATCTCAGTTGAGATTGGTAATGCCATCACAGGGGCGTTGAAATGATTGCGCATTGCAAGCTTGTAACCCATAATTTGTAGGAACAAATTAAGTCACATGCTATAACCACTCAACTACAACCTATAAGAAAAAATAATTTTGGCTCAATTATTTAGACTCGTGTGTGACAAATCTCACCTAAACTTACTTGATGGTGACATCACAACCCATAAAGGGGTTCCTCGCATATAAAAAAATTGAAGGAAAAACTGAATTTTGGGCAAGGAAAACTAATTTTGACGAGCTACGTACCTTTGAGTTTGGAGGCTTGTTGAGGGGAGAGGGAAGCGGCGAAGCCATTGAAGCTGTGTTTGTAGCTATAGATGAGGGAGGAAGCGGCATCTTCGTCGGATTCCTTGACGGAAGACAAATAGGAGTGGTGGGTTTGTGATATCTCGTCCACACCACTAGTACTACTAATGTGCTCATGATCTCCTCGTAAGTAGACTATGTAAGTCCGTTGTTTTTGTTCAGCTTCACAGTTGACGGCGGCGACTGCCAGAAGAGAAAAACAAAGGAGGAGGAGGAGGAGAAGATAATTACGGTTACTGGGAGTAGTCATGGTGTGATGTTTGTTGGGAGAGTTTGGTGTGGGATTGGAATGTTTTGGGCTTTGGGGTGGAAGATGTTTATACCAGTACAAACCGTTGGCTGAGAAGTTATCGTGATTTTTGAATATCATATCAATGGAATAAAAATTAGGTGGATGATTTAGTAACGTCAGTGAGGCCGGCCAAGTAGGGTTTAGGGGAATGGCGTTCTCCTAGGTGGCAAGATTTTGCGGACTAGTGATGGATGACTGGATAAATTAGCGGTTTCCTTGAAATATACATTTATTACTTATTTAGTAATTTAGGCTTTTTTGCATTAGGATACGGTGGTGTTTTGGTATAGAGAAAAATCAAAGAAAATTTTGTAAAAAGCACATTGTTTGTTTAGTACTGAAAAAATTTGGAGATTGGATTTTTGCTAAGGTTTGAGTTTGGGTGGTTGATATCTGTTATTCATCCGTTATAATTTTAGGTTCAATTAATACCTTTATATATAACATTTCAGGTACTGAATGTAATATTGTATCTGTATCCGCCAATTTTTGGATGGTTTCAGTTATACCCATAATCAGAAGAAAAATAAATTCAAAGCAAAAAAAACATGGAACTATATCATTTTTAAACACTTGCAGTTTATAAATTACTAATAGACGAATATCAAATTATATTTTTTATAAACAAATTAAATTATACAACTCAAATATTTGATTATTTTATACACCACAACTATTAAAATAAAATAAATAACTATTATACAAATAAAAATATATAATTACACAAATACTTTTAATATAAACACAATTAAACGGTTCGGAATTGTGTCTGATACGCATACCCACATATAACGGTTTTCTCTTTACACATACCCTAAAAATATCCAGTCAACTCGGATCTTACCCTATTTAACCGCGTCGAATTCAATAGGATACCCATAGACGTTATAATTGCCATCCGTATTTTACTACAATTCACCGCTTCCCCACACTAGTTTTACCAAACTAGAAATGATTAATTACACTATTTAACTTTTCCTTAATTTCCCAACTCATCTTTCTACTAGTTCTCAATCCCCTATACCAAACCACCTCTTAATGTCAAAATACGTTTGGGATCCAATAACCATTTCAAAATGGAGGGATTGTGTAAAGAAATGTGGATTTCAATTCTTTAAATAGATGGATTTAAAAAATGACTAGATTTAGAAATAATTATTTTGATTCTAATTTTTTATTTTTTTGTGAGTGGATTTGGAAAGATTTATATTAAAGTTAGGAAATTACTGGGCATCTTTATTTTCTCTAAAGCGAAAACTGTAAATGTGGTAAAAAGACTAAGTGGATTAAAAGGGGAAAAAGTTAGGAATAGGAAATATTTGCGATATTGAATAATGAGAAGAGATTGATTGAATAATGGGTTGAGGTTAGTGTAGTAGTTTTGGTTATTGAGTCTCGGTTAGAAGGAGGGTATTTAAACTACAAATGCTGGAGTCATCAATTCAAGAAATAACTCTTTTCTTATATGCAACTCTTTCACGTTTCACAGTGAAAACCCCAAAACAACCTAAATATCTTCTCGCTCGTTAACGCCCATCATCTTCCTCCTTCATCACCAAACCATCGTCAACCCCCTTCCGTCAACATTCCTCGCTTTGTTTCCCTGGAACAAGCTGTTAATTAGATCTATCCCCGACCCCAAACTCAGCACGCAGAAGAATCATCGTCGGAATCGAGCCTTAGTTCTCATTCTTCGCCGATCGTCACTCGCTCGAAATCAGCTCGTGACAAAGTGTCATAAGAGTCTTCGAGCTCCAACACCAGTCTCGGCCATTAGAGAATCTCCAAGAGAGCATAACCACACTTGCTCAGCGACTCACAGATACCAACACCCTCGTCAACAGCGGTCAACAGGTAGCCTGACAAGCGGAATTTACCCCACCTTCCAAATATCCACTAGACTGCTCTAATGGAATCGTATTTTTCTTAGGGTCTTTCTGATGCTATTACTCAATTCAAATATGCTAACTAGACCAAGTGACCGTGAATGTTTGTTTGTTTGAGTGTTGTAGTATCCAATTATGAATTAAGAATTCAAATTAAAATAAAACAAAGGCAATATATCAAGTTTCAAATATGGTAATGAAGGTTGTTCGGACTCAAATCCACTAAAGCTAGCAATGCATGAATAAACAATATGCAATCTCGATGAATCAGGTTATAATGGCTCCGCGATCTCCTACGATAGTCTTAGATTTCTCTCACGGCTCTAAGGATATATTCTGCTTGACCGTATACTCCTCTCTCGAGCTAATCTACACCCAAGTAGAACGTACTAAAGGTGTTCGATGAAATGCCACAACTAGAACGTTGCAAAAAAGCCTAGACGATCCATTCCTCTCTCGAGCTAACGGTGAATCTAGAGTTCTTCCTAAGCGACCTATGTATCTATGTTCCTCACGGACCCACATATTAATGACAGAGATTCAATCAAGTAGATCAGACGAGACTGAATATGAAATTTACGTTTAGCAAGAACACACAATAATCCTGAAAGTTTCATCTAATGAATCGATAACAATTTCAAGGGTTTAAAAACCTATCATCAAGGTTTAAAAAAATATCAAGAGTTTAAAAACCCATCATCCATACAAAATCTAAACTAATCCAAACAACAGAAAGAGCTTAGCTACTCATGGTCTCAAGAACAAAATCATAAGGGAAGAAAAGAATAACTGGAGAAGAAGGCATGATTCTTCGAGGAAATTCGAGCTTGACGTCCCTCTTTGATCCTTGACAAATCGATGATCAATCCCTTGCTTCCAATCGATCTCTCTTGATCTTTGTATCTCCATAAACCATTGCTCTCCTCTCTCCAACCGAAATCTGATCTCTATTAGGTCTCTCCCCCTTTTCCTAAGTAAAAAAGGTCTTATATATGGCCCACGAAAGACTACATGCCCGTTGTTGAAAAGTGGTATCTGGCCAAATCAGTGCACGCACTTCTTCGTCCAGGACACACTAATCTCTTGCCTCGACAGTTTTCACATTTTTTATGATTCCCGGTTCGATTGAACTCCAATTTAGTCCCTGTTCGATCTCAAGTGTCATGACACACCATGCAAAACAACGTAACACGGCCCAATGGGCCAAGGGAAAATAAATATGCACCAAACGTCGATGAATTCAAGCATTTTAAAGCATTCAAACGTCCAAAAATGTCAATTAAAGAGGGAACAAATGTGCTAATAATCGAGCACATCATAGACCTACCATGCCAACAAACTGACAACCTTAATGCACTGACTTTGAGAATTGAGGCACTAGAGGCGAACAATGGACGACAGATTCCCCAAGGTGGATGACGTGGAGGCGAGCTCGAACTCGGGTTAGAAAACTTTAGCTTGTCACGAGCTCGAGCCTATTAATCCGAGCATGACTCGTTAACTACCTTTGACGAGTCAAACTCGAACTCAACCTGAAACTTAGGCTAGTAGAAACTGCCAATGAGTCTATTTTGAACTGATTTTGAAGGTTGTGCACTAAAACTATTCGCGAGTCAAGCTAAAAAAATAAGGTATCCTAAAATTTATAAGTTTCTATTTTTCTCAATAAAACTAGTTAAACCTTAATAATGTATCACTTGCATTTTCATTAGCACAATCTCAAATTACATATATAGTTTACCGTATATTAAGTCTACTTAGTAACGAGCTATATACTCGAGTTAGTATTCGAATTAGCTCTCGAACCTATCAAGTCGAACATACGCTGACTCAACCTTGACTTGTTTAAAATCGAGCCAAATCACAAACAACTTTGACCAAACTGAACGTCAAAACTTTTCACTAGCGGTTTAATTCATAGCGCTGACTTTGACAACGGAGGGCTACAAGTGTTTATATGTATAGTGTGGGCAACAGGGAGGAAATCAATTAGCATGCCCTATATTATATATACGTTTAGAGGGTTGGAAATTAGTTGTGGAAAGGGGATGGTCCAATGATTTGGCAATCAAATTTGACAAATGTGATCGATGGTGGAAATTAAACCAACTAGTAGTGCATGGATGGCTATCAATCAAACGATGTCAAGTATGTTCATTAAAGCATGCCGTCGCCCATTTTGCATGCGTAGATAGCTACGTACGTACTGTTTTCAGCTCTATTCATGACTACTTTTCAACTCTCAAGTACTGATCAAGAATCAAGATATTCCTACTTGTAATTTGAAGTTTGTTGACGTTTGAATCAAAATCATTCTCATATACAACTACCGATCGGGAATTAGTTGCTCCCATCATGTGCACGCTTAGGACCAGCTACCATTTCTTTACCCCATACATCAACTTAGTACCCATTTATTGATACAACTTGCATTTGTTTACTGGAGCGAGCCATTCCCTCGAAAATTCTAGTGATCTGAGAGCTCTTTCTCTTGGATCAATCCGACGGTCTAAAATTATTTTCGTCAATTTTAATCTGACGGTTGAAATTTTATCAGGGTATAACGGGAGTTTAAAAAATATTATCGCTTTCAACTTTTATTTCTCTCTCCTGTTTTTACTTTTCTCACATAAAGTAGATATAATAAATTAATAATGACATAACAATGATATAATAATGACACAACGTGGATATTACAATTTTCGTATGATGTCGACATAATAAGCCTATTAAAAGGACATAATAAAAACGCATAACAGACTCGTACCAGTGTATATATCACCGACATAAAAGAGTGGTAAACTGAGTATAACGATGATGAATTCAACTACTCGTAAGGTGAGCGAAAGAACGACATAACGAGCCTGTAAAATGGTCGTATTAGCGACATAACATGCTCGTACAATGACCACAGCTATATGATTTTTTTCCATTTTTTTATTCCGAAACTACCCCCAATCAAATCAATTTGTTTGAATCATTTTCAGCCGTTGGATGAAAATTACGCCTGATCCAACAGGCCAAAATCTGTCAAATTAATCCGAGAGAAAGGGCTCTCACATCAATAGCCGCGTTACCATTCCCTAAAAGCAGCTCCTTGCCTATCGGCGGCCCCTTGGGCCCATCCCTCACCACTGTCCGACGATCGAGTTCGATCCCAACCTCTACTGAATGTCGAATACCTTTTCATTGCTTGTAGTGGCGGAGTCAAAGTTTTGACCAAATGAGTATCTTTTTTTATTTAAGTAACTAGATAGAAAGTTTAATTAACAAACTAAAAAATCAACAACATAATCTGTATGCGTAATAAAATCAGAAATCTCATGCAACAGAATTCTCTGAAATAAAATTCTCTGTGGATTTCTAGTATATGTGGTTCGAATTTGGAAACCCCAAATACAACTACTTCAAAAGGATAAGGAGAATTATATAGGATAAATACCAGCTCCAACAGAGATGGTTACACAGGTAGGTGTTTGGAAAATTCTTATTTACCTAATGCTAGGAAATCTTTTTTACTGATCCAAGGGGGCTCCAAACAGTTCCCATCTCTTAAATTATGGCATCTTTTATGTTTCAAACAAATGTAATCCTGAAACTAAAATTCATGATACTAAATTATAAACAAGAGAAGTTGAACTTCCTTGTTAATACACACTTCAGCTCCAAAATTCAGTGATCTTTAAGTTTTTAACCTACCTGATCAAAGTATGGAAGCAAAGACTTCAGCTCGAACGAAATGTTTTAACTAAGAGAAGAAAGCTGTTGGTAAATGACCAGAGAACCTCAACGAATATAATGCTTCGAAGGAAGAACTCAACACGATGTTCGAAACCAAGGTAGCAGTTTCTGGCACCCAAAAATCCCGAGAACACAAAGCTAGAAAGCAACCTCAGAGTTGTATAGATGTAATAATCGATATTGAAATAGTAAGCATTTTTGTTCTCCAAAGTTGGAATATGTTTCAAGCTTGCTGTTTCAGTCTGACTCTGTTATCTGAAGCTTGCTGCTATCTGAAGCTGATACAGATGTCATACCTGATCCAAACCTCCTTTTTATCTTAAAGCGACAGGTAAAGGAGCTAACTTGGTTGCGAGGCTACTAGTAATTGCTTCTTCTGATCTATATAACATCATTAATGTTCACTTACCCCCAAGTGGGAGAAATCATTCGATCTGAAAACTTGGTTGGCGATAGAGAGTAGATTTTGACACGATGATTGCACCACCTCAACTTACTGTAAGTTGGATAATTGTAGTAATAAAAGTGCAGAAATCATAAAACGCCATGTGAACTGCACATGGAAATAAGAAATTCTGAAATTATAAAGGTGGCCTGCAGTTGAGTAAGGGCTAGGCTTGTTTTCAACCAACATACTACGCTAAAGTGCTGTGGTAACCATATGCGCTAGCTTTGAGTGGCTAGTTTTCAGCACAGTTGCCACCTTAAAAAGTAATCAGATTTCCAATGATTCACAAGTTTCTATAAAGATATATCTTCTCCTGGTCAAGTAAATAAAAGTACCAGACAAAGAGATATGGAATTAACAATGACTCCAATGCCTAAACGCAAGCTCAAAGAGAAAACAAGAATTTAACCTTCATTTTGGATTGATCTAGGAATGACTAGTAAAGAAGTGGTAAAGTGGAATGTGATTGATTCACTTGGATGTACAAAAGGGTGTTCAAGAAGAAAAGTGAAGAAGATTAGAAGAGTTTACTGCTAATATTTTGAGGACCATCATCTTCATGGTCTTAGCTACTAGATGCAATAATATGTTCAAAAGTTTCAAGGTTCCATCCCCAATGTCCCTACAATGCTTCATCTCCTCATCATTCACTCAATTCCCCACTGCTGCTTTGAAAAACCTTTGTCTGAACAGCAGGAGATTCAAATCCCATCATCATCATCAACCCATCTCCTCCTCCTGTATCATCCAGATCAAGATCTTCAAAACTCGAATCTAATGAACTAAAAACCGAGTCAAGTTCATCCATTTCATGTCTGTTCAAGTACTGCTGCAATTTCCCCTTGCAAATTTGCAGCTTCTCTTCCAGCAAACTCCTTTCACATTCATGTTTCGTGATTATCCAGCGAAGCGAATGTATCACTTCTTGATCATACTCCTGCTTCTGTTCCGCCACTCTGCGGTATTGGTTGGCTCCAATCTCCAAATAGCTTTTCTCATTCTGAATCCTAAGGATCATCGCCATTGTTTCGTCGGCAGCTGATGCAGCAGCCAGCCTTTCCTTCTCCAGCTCCAATTCAGCCGCTTCAGCTCTCTTCCTCTCAATCCGAACCAACTTCCTCAATGCCAACACATCAAATTCATAATCTTCCGTCTCAGAATCATTAACTTCATCCTTAACCTTGGAATTTGATTCCTCATTCTCAAAACCAGATTCGAAAGGCGGCGTCACGGCCTTTGATTGGACTGTCAAATTAAAAATCTTGATAAAAGAGAATCCATTTCTGGAATGAATCGATTTACCTCTAGCAGCAGAGTGGAAAACAAGGCCAATCCAGAAGGGAGTGAACTGAAGGAGCTTGAATCCAAAAGCGAAAAGTAGAAACAGCCAGAGGAAATTGAAGGCCTTGGAGAAACATCCGAACACCAGAAAGCCACCGCGGGACTCGCTGATTCGAGCTAGGAATTTGAGGCAGGCGGCGCATTCCATCAGGAATAGGCCTAGGAAGAGACGCAGGATCCTCTTGTGGAATTCAAGAACAGAGCATATAAACACCGCAGAACAAACGCCATTCACGATCTGCTGCATCTGTGGGGGGTAGTGGATATAGAAACAATTATTCACACCGGCAACAAGAAATCAATTGTTGGGAATTTTCAATCTACCAAACCTGATGAAAGAATGGAAACGGCCGAAAGCAAAAGACTTGAGTCAGTCAACCCAGGAATTGAAATGGAGAGAGAAAGAGTCTGTGGGCGTTGCCCGTTGGTGAGAGATATGGGAGAGAGAGTTAAAGAAGGGAGAGAGTGCAGTGCAGGCGACAAAATGAAGTAGTGAGATACAGAGTCGGGTAGGCGCTGGTTGCTGGTCCGCTTTGATATTACACTACCTTACGCTCATATGGCCCACTCGTGGATGACTCGGCTTGTCAACCGTTGAGTTTATTAGTTTGTCCGAAGAATAATTGATATTTGTTTTATTTTTATTTTAATCGAATGTTTGGATGAGTTATTTTATAAATAATATATTATTTAAAAATATAATATATTTGAATAGTTAAAATATAAAATTTATTTTATTTGATTAACATAAAATAATAAAGTATGAGTTTTGAATTAAAGATTTTGAATTAAGTTATTTTAAATACCAACCACATACACAAGGATTTAAAATAATTTGATTCGAATTGTTTTAAATATTGTAATTTGAAATACCATAATTTTTGTTTCGAATGAAAAATGAGATATTTTTACCTAAATAACTTAATTTAATTTATTTATACTAAAATATATCATTCAAACCACACCTTAACATGAAGGTTTCATCCTTGAATAATGACGCTTTAAATAGAAATTAAGGTAGAAAAATTTAATACCATAATCATACTTATCCATTTTCAGTTATAACATAACCATTGAGCTTTAAATTCTAGATGCAAATATTCATAACTCCATCGTCCTTTACAAATTTTAAAAATATTATATCTATTATGCAAATAAAAAAATCTCACTATAAAAGTACTTTTATAGGAATTGAATTTTATTTAGTAAGAAGATTTGACTAGTTTGAATTTGATTGTGATAATTTAATATTTTATACCAGTAACTTTACGTTAAGATTTTCATATTTATTTTACAATTACTTACAATTAATTTAATTTTTAACTTTATTTGATTATTATGAATTTGGACGAATAACAATAAAGACCATCATCCCGATATATATATATAAGCTAACTTGAAAAGGAAAAAAGAGACTAATGATTGGAATATTATGACAAACAATGAAAATTTGACAATATTGCTATTTTGAGTGGCGGATCATGAATTCATCGAATTACGAATACTCTATTTATAAATTCATTTATACAAAGGGTTGATTTTTAACTCGAGGATACATGGGTTGAGCTTAGCTGGATGGGACGGGAATGTTCATCAGGGCCGTCAAGCTTTTGAGAAGTTTAGTTTGTAGGCTATAAATTAGTAGGTTGTTCACGGATAAACATTTGGGCCTCCTGGCTCTCTTTTGCAATTTTTTTATTTCACGAAAGGAGAATCTTTCCGCGCGCGTGAATAGAGAAATCCGACGACCAGGAATGCATTTCAACTAATGTTTTAATCTAATGGTTAAAGATTGATGTAAGGTATTTAGATAAGTTCTACAGCAATTTGATCTGATTCAACAAATTTGTGTATGTTAAGAAACTAATGGATTGAAAATATAACTATAAAGAACAATGGAAAGGAAGAGACACAAAAGAGAGGGAAAGAGAACTTTCTTATTCATTCACTATTGGTACAAGATGAACATCTATTTATAGGTGAGGAACAATTTCATAGGATTCTAGCATTATTACATACATGAATAGGTACATGAATGAGCACATGAATGAGTATATAAATGGGGCTATGAATAGTATTGAATTACATTGAGTAATGGACATTCATCACATATATTCTTCATAACACTCCCCCTTGAATGTCCATTGGTTAAGAATGTGCATCATGTTCTTTGAATACGCTATTTGATACTTGCCTCGTTAAAAACCTTACCGGGAAAACCCCGTGGGAAAAACCATGGTTAAGGGAAAAAGAGTGCATTGCGTAACTCCCACGATGATGATATTGTTTGAAATCTTTCATATTGACTCCCCCTCATCATTGTAGCAGTTGAGATCATTCAGTCGACAAACTCTGATATTTTAGACTAGATTCCCAAAAATTGATGTAGGAAAAAAAAGGCTTGGTGAATAAATTAGTCAAGTTATGACTTGAGCACACTTGTTTCACGATGATTTGAACTCATGAAAATATTATTCCCTCTCTTTGGAGTTTATGCATATAATATGATCAATGGTCATTCATAATCAATATTTACATAACACTCCCCTTGGATGACTAATAGATGAGAATGTGGATCATTAACCCATACTCGGAAAAACCCTATGGGATAAAAACCCAGTTAAAGAAAAGAGTACATAACCATCCTATGACGCTGTTTAAGTCTGCCTCGTTAAAAACCTTATCAGGAAAACCCAGTGGGAAAAATCATGATTAAGGGAAAAAGAGTGCAGTGTGTATATACTCCCCCTCATGACGAAATCAGTGCAGTGCATATATATACTCCTCCTCGTGACGACATCCGATTTTTCACTTGATTGTTGGTTTGCACACTTATTTCACCATTGTCTTGCGTTTAACGCTAAACAAATAAATTGGTTAAGCATAGTTTTGCTAACGCAATCTTCTACCAACTCGAGGATATTTGCATTATATATTTCATGTATCATCTATAAGATCACATATGTGAATGGCGATGTGGTGTTATAAGCCTATTTCACAAACCACATATAGTGGCATTATATACAATCAATTTATTGTTCACCGCCAACATGTATTTATATTCCAAAACCACGTAGTAGTTTTCATTTCGTTATAAAGATCGATTAAAATCGACATATAAGCACATATAGTGATCTTACCACCATCAAGACTCTTATAGCCATAATATATCCATATAAATGTTTGATGGGTATTATTAGTATATCATTGATGATATACACGGTCATGTTTGAGGGATGCACAATTTGCAAGTTAGTGGTAAGATTAATCTTTCCACGTCTCAAACTCTCTAGCTAATCAAATACTTGATTGCTTTCAGAAACTCTTCAGGAGTCTCAAATAAAATATTTGTCATCTATGAAATTAAAAAAAATGATGAAGACATTTAAAGTCTGACAAATAAAATAAATACATTATAAATATAAAATAAAAGTGAGAATTTTTTTTTTGGTACGAAAACAATCTCAAAATCATAAAATATGTTAAAGATGAGTTTCCAAACTTCAACTTAAAAAGGAGAAAAAAAACAAATTATATGCGTAGAGAAATATTTGATATGCTAAATGTATCACCTCTCTCAATCTTTCAATCCATATGACATCAATTGGATGTAATTGAATATTATTCACGTGAACTTGAATTGTTTGTTTATAGCAAAATGAATTCTCGAGGGAATTTCATATACACATGTGTATTTGTTCATGTAAACCGTACATATAGGTTGCAATAAAATGTATTAGAGGCAAACTCAGTCTCGTCACATATTGCCAGACTAATCAAATAATGAAAAGTAGTTGCATCCACCATATGAGAGTATATTTTCTCATAATCAATATATTATAGGTTTGTTGTACAAAAACCTTTCAAAAATGAGATGTTTCATAACTTCTCATACTCATACTTTACATCTTAATGTATAAAGACTTAATGTCTTAAAACTTTTCATTTCTCTTTGGAATTTGAATTTGCCTCAAATTGAAATTTTTCAGCCAATCATTTCTATCTTTGCATGCATTTTGGCTAATGATCCTCATTTTCAACTATCATATTTAGTGTTGCACTATACGCAAAAATTTCGTCGATGTTGACTTCATTGGGGTTCCAATATTTTCCATCCAAGATATAGATAATTGAGATATATATTCATATCTTTCGAGTACACCCGAGACTCTTCTTGAGCACTTTATTTGGTTCTCTTGGTGGCTTTGTTTAAATAATCTTAACCTCAATTTGACCATCTTTGTATATAGCTCCATTTCACTTTTGAGGGATTTTTTCTTTGAAACCGTGTGGTCTACCATGTTTTATACAGGTTTTAGACTCGGTTGTGATGTCGATTGCCCAAGTCAACATCATTATCACTGGAGCATTGCGAGTTGGCACATGAGAGTTTTACTTTGTTTGGGTCAGTAAAGTGTCTGGAAAATGATGAATTATATACTTTTGAACTTCAAGCTCATATTGCTTAGTGCGAGGATCAAAATAATATGATCATTCATCTAATCTCTTGGCCAACTTTTGTTTTGTCCCCCTAATGTTGGGAAGTTTAAATATAAACCTCCAAACCAATCATCAAAATACTTCCGACAATAATTTGATATTTTACCATCGATAAACTCGTAATCACAATAATTTCTCAATATGCATTGAGAACTCATCCTAATAAATGGTGGTGGAGCAATTCAGATGTGTATATCACATCCATATATCCATAGATGGGAAGTATAAGGTTTTGACCCAAAAACCACATATAATGGAGGAATTCATAACAATTTTTTTTTTTTTGGCGTAATGCGAATTTGTGTTGTTCATGTAAATGACATGTTCACAATAATATAAATGGAAAATGTTCGTCTCAATGACACATTTTCGTTATTAGATAATCATGAAAATATGCTCATAACCAAATGGTTGAGCTAGTAATCTCCCAAATTAAAGTTTGTCATGATATACACATGTGACTATCTAATTGATGCATCAATTAAAATAATTGGCTCACATGTTGGGTGTATGGATCCACAAATATCACCTTTGTTTTGTTGTATGGAGGACAAAATGATCTTACTTTAGTTGATGATTATCCAACAATCTACTCTGCTTAAGAACAAGCAACCCAAATATTAGTTAAGGTTTGTTGGAGATTTCACTCAACAATGGGTAATGGAGAGGTGATGAGACTCCCCTAGAAACGAAAACTTGTTGACGAACACAAAATTATTTGTGTTCCCGGGAAGTAGGGGAGTCACAAGGACTACTTAAATCCCTATAACCTTAGGAATCATTTCTTTAGAATACCCAAGTTGAGACCATCATGCACAACAATGTTCAAGAGAACATACTCTTTAGATTATGGAATCATCAAAATTGACCATAAAGGTACTTATCGATTCGCATCATGATTGAACCGGGATGGTCTCACCGGTTATGCCAAATAATAGTTGTGAGGACGAGTAAACTTATAGTTTACATTTATATATATGTATCTCAATCACAATAACATGTGTAGTACAAATTGGAGGATAATATTATTGATTCAATAATTCTATAGCCATAGACCATATTATTATTCCTCTTTTGATCCTAAACAAATTGGAATAAAGATTTTGTTCCTTCATGAACAATATAATAGCTCGATTTAGAGCTTGAGAGAAATGTTGTACTACACCATATATCTTGGTGCACTATCAATGTGATATATATCACAATTAATTATGGTGATTCTTATCATAAAATACTCATTTTTATCATGAGAATGATACATAGTTTAAATGATAAATAGAGATATTTTCAATCATCTATGTCACAAATTAATGGAACAATAATTCTCGTATAACCACAATTGTTATGTCCATCCGAATAAAAGGGTTCCTTATAGGGACAATTCGCTTTAAGATAATGTGACATATGGGGTTTTACACTTTACTTAAAGGGTTAAAATATCATATGAACTATGATCATCAAAATAAAGTTGATGGTTGTATGACCCTTGATGTGATTGGAATTTTTCAACATCAATTCACGACTCTCTTTCATATGAAAAAGATGTATGTCTCAAAATTCATGACCATATGAAATAATAGGTCTTTTCCTCCACAATCATATATTGGTGTTTACACGTGTGGGAATGTATGTGTATTTGTCATTGTATGGACATATGAATATGAGAATTCATTTCATGGAATGATATGGTATCTCATTGGACCACCAAACATTTGAGACTCATAAGATATTCGATCTTTTCCTCAAAATATGTATCTCCCGGTACTTCAATCGTATCCTACTTTAATAAAAGTTTCCACTTGTGGTGGTCATACATGACTTTGACATTATGCCACAAAGCACATATGAGTCGTTGGTCATTTTTCAACCATTCATGGAGGTGATGGCGAATAAGAACAAAGTTATGACTTTGTCATGATAACATGTTCTGGTATCATCTTTGATGATTTCATAATACCACTATAAGTGGGTTTTAACTTCTCGTGCCGGCCCATAAAGATAAATTTTTTTCCGAAACATCAAATATCACAAATACGAATTTTATAATTAACATACTAGATAAATATTTAGTATTAAATAAATAATGAGTCCAACAATAAACATATGAAGAATACAAAAATCAACATAATGTTATCAATGGAAAAAAATCGAATGGTGAAGATAAATGGTAATAATTAACTAATCCATTTGTAACGGTAGCATCAATACAATGGCAAAAGAATTTACCAATAATATAAATTGACTTTTGACCCATAAAATCATGAATAGGAAATGTATGACTAGTATCCATAATTTATGAAATTAAACAATAATATCAAAACAAATAGCAAATGTATAAGCGTAGAAAATTTAACGAGAATATTTTTGTGGATGATAACAAAATAATTTCATATATTATATAAGAAACAAATAATGACCGAGAAAATTAAAATATAATATCAAATGGATAAATACATCTCAATTATAACCGCAAACAACCGATAAATCAATTATGACTCAATATAATAGTATGATCGAGAAATTTAACTCAATTTATGTTTTAAAAAGAAACATAAGCGTTTAACTAGGAATAAGTTTTGCAAAAACCACCGTAAAACTGGATGTTCAAACTGATTGCTACAAGTAAGCAGTAGCCAACCTCGGTTAGTATTCACAAACCATTTAAGATTAACAACATCTAAAAAAATAAGAAATTAAACAATGATAATAGTAGCGAATGTTAAAGATAATGAATCCAATCCAACAAAGTAACAAATCCAACTAACATTAGTATTTGACTATTTGTAGCAAATCCTTCAAATATGTAAATAGCAACAAACATAAGAAAATGTATTATGGATAGAAATTCAAATGACGTAAAAATGATAATGATTGTAATAATAATAAAAGGATATAACGATTTTCGTGAATCTTCGAGGAAGTATTAGGAGGCAGAGCTTCGTGCTGATAACGTGTTAAGAAACTAATGGATTGAAAATATAACTATAAAGAACAATGGAAAGGAAGAGACACAAAAGAGAGGGAAAGATAACTTTCTTATTCATTCACTATTGGTACAAGATGAACATCTATTTATAGGTGAGGAACAATTTCATAGGATTCTAGCATTATTACATACATGAATAGGTACATGAATGAGCACATGAATGAGTATATAAATGGGGCTATGAATAGTATTGAATTACATTGAGTAATGAACATTCATCACATATATTCTTCATAACAGTGTACGAATTTTATTTTTCGGAGTTTTAAATATGATTTTATTAGATCTAAGTTCTCTAATATCATATCTAAGTTTTTTTTTTAATCGATGGTTAACATAGATATAGTTCTTTGCTTTCTATTGATGGTGATATAGTGGAGAAAGAACTAATCGAGATGATCTAAATTGATTTATGGAGTAAATGATGAGCAGGCAAATTTCGATCCAGGATGGTGTGCTTTTACCTTTTTCAGTTGTGGTTTGTTTAAGGGGTTGATTTGGGAACATGTATGGATAGTGTAAGGGTATTTTTGCTCTTGGAGAGCTAGAGATTTGTTCCTTGCTTTTGGGGTATTATGGAGGATTTGTACATTTGTAACATTATTCTACCTTTTACACTTTAGTACTTATTTTTTTGAATATTCAGTGCTGCTGTAGTTTGAATATTGGCGTGTTCGTGATTTACAATGAACTTTTGTTGATATTGTTATGTTATATAGATGTTTTTTAATAGTGATAAAATCTTAACAAAAGTGCATAATAATTTTATGGCAGACAAAAATAAAATCAACAAGTTGAATGATAAAATAATTTTATAACATAAAGAGTTGAAGGATATGATGGTAATATAACATAATCGTAAAATAAATTCGTAAAGTATATATAAGAGTGGTATAACCATAACATGAAATATTATATATAAGTGTTAAAATGTAAATATAAAAATTATATACCATCTCATAAATGATATAGAATAAGAAGTTGAGCCAAGTTATTATGTGCAGTGTTAATTTATGTCAATCTCTAAGAGCGATATAACTATTACTTATACAATAAACATATCAACGATATATAAGTTTATATATAGTACTCTCAAATAAAAACGTATTAGACTTGTTCCATAAAAATTATATGACATAAAATTATTCGTATAGGTGAATTTTCAGTATATCTGGTATACTGAAACTTTCGGTGTGCCCAATTTTTTTGGTAACGTAAATTCATCATCACCGTCCATTTTCAATTTACAATCTCGACGGTTCACAATTATTTTCACTTTCCCTCTTACGGTTTTCATTCTAACGTCTAACATATTTTGGGGTTTGTTACAGCATGAGAACCCCACCAACCATAAAAACTATATCAGTCATTAGATTATGATTTAAATTGATCTAACGGCCAGAAAATATATCCACGCCAGCGGAAAGAAATGGCTATCCGTGAAATAGCAAAATTGCTCTTTCGTTGTTGGGCAAAGATTAACCAGTTGGGCAGGCGAACCGGCGTGGGGTCAGGTCCGATAAAATTACGAAGGGAGATTGCGTTTACTTTCTTTCTGCCGAATTATATAAATATTGAAATACAATCAACTGTATATAAAAATATATTAATCAATTAATAAATAATAATAAAAATTACATCCTATCAAAGTTTAATTAATTAATCTCAACTCCATTTAGGATATTACTAGACACAAAGGTTACACTAGCTGCTGTCCAACAGCGCTCATACCACAAAGAGCTAATAACAGCTCGTTGAATCACTCTTCCGACGTGGGCAAAACTAGACGCACCACTAAAAAGATAGAAATTATGGCTAACTAACTAATTTTAATTATTTGTAATTAATTATAATTATTTGTAACTAATTATAATTCTTCTTAACTAATTATAAAATTTAATAACTAATTAAAATCATCAATAAATCTATATATGATTTGAATATAACTAGTTATTCGATTCCATAACCAGTTTATATAATTAGTTATAAAACTGGAATAACTAGTCATGACACTCGAATATTTAATAATATGAATCAATAACCAATTGTATGACCTAGTTATTAGTATTCTAGTAGAATAATAATTTTATTAGCTTTGTTTGATAAAAACTTAAACAAAACCCTAAACCAATTATTAGGAATCCAAAACGATATTTTCATACACAAACTACAATTTTGTCTTCAAATTTGGGTTGCTACAACAACTGCGGGGGACATGTTGCCCAAGTTAAGTTTTCAACTGATCTTATATTGAAATATTGAGGACTCGGTATGATGTTTAACTTTTCAAAGGTAAATTTTCGGGACAGTCGGCTCAATATATCTTTTGAGTTTTGATTATGTTTGAGGGATGGGGCTATCACCTGCGTAATAACAATTTCTGCAAAGACGACCTACAACAGTAAGGCCGATTAGAGGTCTACAGCTACAAAATATGTCAAGTAGGTAATATCGTTACCTTTAACATCCGCTTTCAACAGCTTCTCAAACAAGCTCACACTAGGTATTCAGTCGAAAATTGCCGTTGATGTAAGTATTAAAACACAAATCAATATTACATAACAAGTTGAAGCCTCCAAACTTTATCAAACTGGGCGAACTTTATAATCTAACTGAAGGGGTCATTTGTTAGTTCTGTTGTCAAAATAGTACAAAAGTGCATTTTAGTAATTTCTTAAAACAAAGGTTTGAGTCTGTATACACCCAATCACAACTTACAACTCCCAACTTAACATTCCCCAACTCTGTCACAGCCACAATCAAACACAACAATGTCACAAAAATTCTCACTCGAGGGTGGATGAAGTTGAAGTTTATAGCCTTGATGCTGGGAAGCTAGAGTGGGTGCGGAGGCAGAGCTTGGGAGGAGGAGATAGAGCTTTGTTCTTTGGAACCAATTGTTGTGTATCTGTTAATGCTCCATGGGAAGTGGGAGTAGCATGCAGGAGGAATTATGTCTATTTCAAGGCCAATTATTTCGAGGAATGGTCGGAATATGAATTGAAAATCGGAACTATCCTTCCCTTTCCTAGCCTTGATTCTGGAGTTGATTGTTCTTAGTTCGGGGGTTGGGGGCAACGTAGGTCGTCTAACTACGGTTTGACATCTACAATCATATTTGGATAAACATATTAGAGAGACGAGTCATGTTATACAAAGAAAACAGAGGAATTGCCAAAATCACCAATTGATGTCAACCATGATGGAAAGCCAAAGCACTAATCACATGGGGAAGAATGCAGAAACTAAATAAGCATTGAGGGGGTTAATCAACCCAAAAATTGCACGTACTATAAATCTACACACGTCATGAGTTGGTTGAGCTAACTGTACTACTATAAATCAAATTCTGGGTAGAACTAGTCGAGCACGGAGACATTTCCCCATTCACTTCACTCGAAACAGTGTACGTCAACAAGGAGTTGAAGTTCTCAATTCGCGGCGCATAAAAAGAAGGTACCGGCATCTGGGGCGGAAGGCTTGGCAACACGGCTTCAAAATTCAGCACCTGAATCGCTTGCCTTATCGAAGGTCTCAGAGTATGATCTGGATGAGCACACCACAATCCGACCGTCATCAGGCGCACAATCTCACCCTCCTCAAACTCTCCCACAAGCGCTTCATCAGCCGCTTCAACAATCTTCCCTTGTCCGTAAAGCTCCCAAACCCAATTCACCAAAACCACCTTCGACTCTTCCTCCCTGTGTTCCACTGCTTTCCTCCCGCACGCAATCTCCAACGCCACTACTCCGAAACTGTAAACGTCCGACTCTTTACTCGCCTTGCTAGTCATAAGATATTCGGGAGCCATGTACCCCATGGTCCCCGCCACAACCGTGGTCTGAGACCCGAGATTATGATCAATAAGCTTGGCCAGCCCGAAGTCGCCAAGCTTAGCATTAAAATTGGAGTCGAGCATCACGTTGCTCGACTTTATATCGCGGTGGACCACGCACTGCTCCCACTCCTCGTGGAGGTAGAGCAACGCGGAAGCCAAACCTTGCGCTATTTTGAACCTGATGCCCCATTCGAGCGGAGCCACTTTTTTCTTCTTTCCGAATAGATGTGCATCTAGACTTCCGTTGTGCATGAACTCGTAAACAAGTACGAAACTTCCCTTCTTGTGGCTATAACCCACCAGCTGAACAAGATTCCTATGGCGCAATCTGCTTATAGTCATTACTTCAGAGATGTACTCTTTTTTCCCTTGCTTTGATCCACTTGACACTTTCTTCACTGCAACTTCTGCTTCAAGATCCTTCAAGTAGCCCTTGTAAACACCTCCGAACCCGCCTTGGCCGAGCTTCCCTTCCTCCGAAAAATTGTCCGTTGCGAAAACCAGCTCCTTGTAACTGAACTTCTTTGGACCTGTTGATCCCCAACCAATATCTCCATCCATTGAATCATCATCATCGTCATCTTCATCATCGTCCTCCGCCTCTGCTTTTTCTCTCTGTTTTTGCAGTTTCTTCCTCCTTACCATATAAAGGGCAACGGAAGCTCCAAGCAACACCCCTGCAATCAAACCAACCATCCAACTCTGAAACCCGCCGCCGCCGTCATTACCACCGCCGCCTCCTCCGCCGCCATTTTGACCACCTTCTCCGGCGACCGGAATATCCGCGAGAGTGGAAGTGAAATTCCAGCTCCGAATGTTCTGAATTGCAACAGCACTCCCCGTGGAAGCAGAGAATCCAATCATCACTCTTTCGGGGAGGAACTCCCTCAAGTTGACTCTCTGACTAAATCTCAACGATCCGAAATCGTTCGGAATATCCGGATCCTTGAGGAAAACAGTGAGGAGATTCGACCCACCGTCGTAAGAAATTGTCGCGCCGTATATGTCGTTGCTTACCAAAGTACTGTTCCAAGTCCGATTGGCGATCGAAACCACGGAATTGACGTTTATCCCGACGTGATTGGAGCTGGGGTCCCAGGGGTCCCTGAAAGTATCGAATTCAACGGCGACGATTTGATTCGAATCGTTGCCGTTGTCGGTCCGATCGAACAGGCCGAGCATCCCACCGGCGGAGCCGCGAGGGACGACGGAGGATCTGTTCTGGGAGGTTAAGAAGAAGGCGAACCCTCCGCCGGAAGTGGCGTTGACATTGTCTTGGTTGGGGAAGAAGATTTGGAATTCGAAGTAAGTGGTGAAATTGGTGGTGAGATTGTTGGACGGGTCGTAGAGCTGGATGGGGAAGGAGTAGAAAGCTCGGCCGGAGGCGTTGAAGATGGTGTTGAAGATCTGGGAGCTGGTGAGGAGGATGGAATCGTGGCCTAAGTTTGGTCCTTTAGTGGTGGCGTTGAGGACGGTGATGTTTGGGTCGTTGGCGGAGAAGGAAGAGTAGGTGAAGTTGGTGGCGGCCGCCGTTGAGAGGCAGAGCAGGGTGAAGAGGAGAAACAGGGGATGGTGATGATCCATGTTTGTAAGCGTGTGCTTCCGATTTTCAGGTAGTTTTTTTTTACGGTGATTATAATCCAGGTGTGGAGGATGATGAGATGTGAAGGATGTTTGAATGTGATGGCGAATTGTTCAACTTTGTAGAGGGGTAGGTATTGTCATTGGTCGCCATGGACGACGCGGTATGCTTATAATAATATAATGTCAACATTTTGAATTTTTGTACTGTTATATATGTTACTTTTTGCAGGGAAACATCACAGTTGACTGAGCTTCATGCTGACTGTTATCCAGGTCAAAAATAAAGCCTGGCTTTTCTATTAGCCTTCATTCCAGAAGTAAGTCAAACCGAACTCCGATCATTGTTTTTACCTTTTAGCCCTACTTCGTTTTCGATTCCTTCCTCACCTTGAATCGACCAGCCGTTTTATTCCACGGAGCCCGCCGACGACTGCCCTTCCTTCTTCGCTGACGCCTGCAAGAATCGCCGTCGCAGACCTACATTAACCGCCGCCATCGAATACCCAATGCCGCCAAGTCCCGTCGCAGTCATTTTTCCATGAATAAACAATATGATTCTGTTTCCGAATCTGTTTCATTAGTTGTAATTCCTACTACAGTCAATAATGAGCATATTGGTACAGATTGATTGTTATACGGGTGTGAAAATGTAGACGGATACTTAAATTGTAACCGGATATTTATGTGCTTAAATTGTTAGATAGGAACATTTTTTGAGATTGCTTTGTGCTTGTAGGGTAATCCAGGAACAATGAAGTGACTGATTGTAGCTGGTACATTGCAGATAATTAAATGTGGACCTGGTAAATTAGTAGTTGTTATGGTTGTATGCCTCAACAATTAAATTGTTTTAAGATCTGTTGTAGGTTTTGAGACTAGAGTGGCACGAGAATATTTTTGCGTTGGAAGATGGTGACCAACCCAATGAGATGATTGAATAAACAAATCAGCAGAACTTTAATGCAAGTACGATCAAGTCGAAAATATTGAAAATAATGAATTTTTAATGATTAAAATAATATTATATTTTAGTTTCCTAATTATTATAGGAATATATATTTGAACTTGAAGTTGGTTCACGGGTATATAGATACCTTCTTCCTCAAAATTCGATGAAGATGGCTTCAGAAAACTCAATCAATTTACATTCATTCTATAAATGAAAACAAAGTTAATTATTGAGAAAATAGAAAATTGAACGAAAAAACAAAAACAAAACAATTCCACCTACAAAAATTAAAAGTTTTAATTAATGAAGGATAAAAAGAAATAAAAAAACCCTACTAAAATCACGCAATAACTATTTTAGAGGAGGAGATCGTGATATTTGATTATTTAATAATTCAACTATAATTCATAACTTGGTTAGTTCAATATAATCTAACGATATTAAAAAGTCTCGATGGTTAGGATAAAAAAAGGCGTGTCCTAATTAAAGAAAATTATATGATGTTAGTGTTTTTGTTCAATAGTAAGGTGTTAGTTGATAACATGACGGGGTGTTTGTTTATTAACAATCATAAATCAAATAGTTTAAAGTTTCATTATCAAAGTTTGGTTCATAAAATTACATTAATCATTGATGTTATATCAAATTTACATGAATTTTCAACCTTTAGATAATGGAAATTTCATTATTTTGGACCTTGGTTCTAGTAAAATGATCACAAAGTCCACTGTCAACCATTTGCCGTCAAATTTGAACTGCAATAGACTTCCACAACCATTTCCAATTTTACAAATTTACACATAATGAAACCTTAATCGATGACAACCCACGTTCCCCACTCCAACCCCCAAACTAATAAGAACAATCAACTCCAGAATCAAGGCTAGGAAAGGGAAGGATAGTTCCGGTTTCCAAGTCATATTCCGACCATTCGTCGAAATATTTGGCCTTGAAGTAGACACAATTCCTCCTGCATGCTACTCCCACTTCCCATGGAGCACCAACAGATACACAACAGTTGGTTCCAAAGAACAAAGCTCTATCTCCTCCTCCCAAGCTCTGCCTCCGCACCCACTCCAGCTTCCCAACATCAAGGCTATAGACTTCAACTTCATCCACCCTCTCCATACATTTCTTAAAAACCAAGAAAACCAGAAGAACTTCCCCTCCAGATTCCACCAAACACTCCCTGAACTGCTTAAACGGACCACAAGGAACAGCTCTACCCTGTTTACACACAGCACCAATCCTGAATCCATCCTTGTTGTCTTCCTCGATAACGGCTAGAGTCCCCTGCAGACTCAGAGCGTACAACTTCCGCCTCAGCCAAACGCCATTACAGAGGATCATATACCGTCCTCCTCCTCCTCCTCCATTCGATGTACCATTGGGGTCTACCATAACGGAATCGTGCTTCTTCCAGGAATGGTCCCACGGAATCCCTATCCTGCTGTAGGCAAAAGCAGGAACGGGTAAGCCTGTGAGAACCATCAATACACGAGGCTGAAGGCATGCGTAGCATTGAGGGCGATAAAATGGTTGATCGGCCGCTTCCCATGGATTAAGGATTCCCCAACTGCCTGGATAATCTTCAGCATTGAATAGGTCGTATCGAGTAGGTGATTCAGACATGTAAGTACTCCGGAACATCATTCCCTTGGAGAACCCGATCAGTCGTCGTGTGGTTTGGTTCTGGGGGCGGTTATATTTATGACCTATCCAGCGGGTGTAGCCTTGGATTGTCGGGATCGGGTAGGTGGAGATAAATTGTCCGGGAAATGTGGAGGAGGTTTGATCATGATGGTGAGTTATTAGCTGGAGCTGCGGCAGAGTGGACACCAGATTTGATTTGCAGCATTTGAATTTGGGAGGGGAAGGCCGCTGCCACGACTTTGTGACGCAATGGGAAGAGACGTCTTTGAACATTGTTGGCTTCGCTGCTGCCATTAGATTCACAAGCTGTCTTGGAAGGTCTAGCCACTGCACTGAACCGGTCGATGATGCTGCTACTGCTGCCGATAATGATTGATTTGGAGCTCCCGCGGCTGGTTTGTTCGATTTGCATTTGCGGTGGCTACTGTGTCGGGTCCTCGAAATAGCCTCGATTGGTGACATTGCTGTGTGTTGATTGTTGTGGGTGACAGAGTTGGGAAATGTTAGGTTGGGAGTTATAAGTTCTGGTGGAAATCTGACTTATAATGACAACTGTAAACAAGGGCGCCAAAGGGTATTCCTTGGCCTACAAGGCCACATCATTAGATATTCTTATTTTGTTATTTTTTCCACGTTACCAGACTCTATTTCATAGTTGACAATTCGACATTGACATCCCAATTGGATGGCCTTTACATGGAATCAGTACTATGAACATACTGATCAGCATTATAAAATGTAACTGTCATTTTATAAACAAAGCACTCAATAATTACGTGACCAAGTTTGCGTCTTTGCCTTTGTTTCGTGTAGCTCAAGGCTTCAACTTGTCATGCAAAATATTGAATCGTGTTTGAATTCTATAAGAGGCAATTCTCAACCAAATACGCAATGTGAGCTTTTCTATTTACTTTTTTCTAATCGGGTCCGATTATCAGAAGAATGATAGGTCAAGTCGAGGTCAGAAGAATTTACATAAAGAAAAATTGTGAATAATTTGTAAAACATAGAAAGTTATAAATATTGGTTGATTATTTAAAAACATAAACGTCATAGATTAGAGAATCCTCGTCATTTCAATGTCAGTTGGAATACTTGGGCAACAAGTTCTCCGTAGTTGTGGAATAAACAATTTCCAGCTGAGAATAAACAACCAGCAGCTGATATTCAGCAGATGTGGAGGTTATGGTAGATCTTGCAATTGGAGGTGGATCTGATTCCAACTGACATTGAAATCAAAAGGAGTTCTATGGCTATCAAAGGGAAAGTTGGCACTGGAAACAAAATATAGAGATCATAATTAATCGCTGAGCTTCCTTTGCATATACAATTGGAGCTCCCTGTTAATGACCTTTAGTTGTGATTTCTCTTGAGACTTGCGTGATCATGCATGAGGAAAACACTTCAAAGGCAGTGGCACTAGCCACGATCACAGTTCTTTCGTTCAAGGTTACTCTAGTCTGTTTGATTAGCTATCCTTTTAAACTAACATTTTTGAACTGTTTTCATGGCTACTCAATCAAGGCCATTATCGGAGCTGAGCAAAACGAAACCTCTTGATGGAACCAATTTCAAGAGATGGTTTCAAATGGTATTGATCTGCCTGGAACAACTGGAAGTCGATTATGTTCTGGTCACAGAACCTCCTGTTGGTGTTGATCTTACTCCAACTATATCATCATCTTCACTTGTTGACGCACGAATTTTCACCTTGCTAATCAAATACCCACTAAATTGCTCTAATGGAATTGTTTATTTTCCTAGAATTTTTCTAACACTATTACTCAAATTGATTAAACTAACTAAACCAAATAACAATGATTGATTGGTTGTTTTTATGTTGGTGTATCAAACTATCAACTAATAACTTAAATAAAACAAATCAAAATGCAAATAATCGAGTTTCAAAGATTGGATGAAAGTTGTTCGGACTCGAATTCACAATAGCTAGCAATGCATGGATGAACGATATGCAATCTCAATTATTCAAGTTATAATGGTTTGGCGATGTCGTACGATAGTCTTAGATCTAAGGATCTATTCCCCTCGATCGTAGACTCCTCTCTCGAGCTAATCTACACCCAAGCAGAATGCATCAAAGGTATTCGATTAAATGCCACAACGATAAACGATGCAAAAAGCCTAGATTAAACGGTCCTCTCTCGAGCTAACGAGTAACCTAGAGTTCTTCCTAAGTGACCTATCAATCTATGTTCCTCTCGGACCCACAAATTAATGACAATAATTCAATCAAGATGATCAGACGAGAATGAATCTGAAATTAGGTTTAGCAAGAACACACGACAATTCTGAATAACATCATTATCAATATCAAAGGTTTAGAAACCCATCATACATTCAAAAGTTAAGGTAAAGTTTCATCTAATCGAAATAACACAAAAGGTTTAACCGTTCACGGTTTCGAAAAAAAAATCACAAGAGAAGAGAAGAAAAACCAGAGAAGACAACATGTTCTTCGTGGAAATCCTGATCTTCGACTTGTTGATTCGCCCTTCGCCAATTGTGGTTGATCCTCTCGCTTCAATCGTCTCTCTGGAACTCTAGCTCTCTTTAAGAATTCAAAAATATGTGTATAATGAAGTATATCGAAGTCTATTTCGTCCATAGGGGGTCTCGAGGGTATTTATATGTTTTTGGACCAAGTTGGAGAAGGATTAAGCCTGGAAAAACCCGTTTGAAGGAGGGACACGTCGTGTTCCTCCCAACAGAGGCTTTCGGTTTGCTTTCCAGAGAAAATGACACGGTCGTGTTCTTTAAGAACACGCCGTTTTCCGTAAGTATACTGAATTTGACTATGGTATCACCATAAAAGTTATAGACAACTGAATTATTTTTCCAGCGCCGCTGACCTTGTATCAATTGGACTTCCGAGCGATGAGTTATGCTCCAAAATACTAAACAGTAACGTTTTCTTCCAAAGTCTAACGTTTTGAGTTGTTCCGGCCTCCCTGTAATGTTTTGGTTCATCTCTAAACATCATATGACACCTGAAATTTACCAAAAACATACCAAACACCATAAAACGACCCCGAAAGGTAAAAGAACCAAATATGTACTCAAAATTCTGAATTTGAATACATTTCAACATACAAAAATATAGTTTATAATAAAATAAAGTATGTCAAAAATACCACAGATCACTTGTTGAAATTCAAGCAGACAAATCAGAGAAGACAACAAAAGAGATAGGGAAAGAAACAGCTGATGCTGACAAGAAGAAAGCAGATTTGATCGCCAAATTTCAGAAAGATAACAAAACTGCAAGGGCTCACATCCTTGGCCTTATGACCAATGCTGTTTTTTTATGTATTTGTGGCAAACAGATCTGCTAAATCTATCTGGGACTCACTGGTGAAGAAATATGGCGCTGATGATGCTGGACAAAAGAAGTACGTTGTTGGAAACTGGCAAGATGGATGACAAAAGGCCAATCATGGAACAGGTCCACATCTATGAAAATCGAACTGCTAATGTTCTTGCCGAGGGGATGAAGATGTGTGAAGTTCTGCAAGCAAATGTTCTCATTGAAAGCATGCCAGAAACTTGGTCAGACTACCGGAATCGTCTGAAGGACAAAGATATCAAGCCCTCTCAAACATTTGTTAATGCTAACTTGGTTGAATGTTCTGTTATAAATGGTGACAGGTCAAAATCATACAAAAGGAAACCAACTCCTCAGAACAAACATCCTCAAAGCAACAAAAGGATTGGCTCACATCTCAGAAACAACAACGGACGCTTCGTGTGTGGAAAAGAAGGCCACATGGTTCTTAGAGGAAAAGAATTGGGCAAATCTCGACTCGATTTGGTTCGTCAACCGCTCTACTTTTGTATCACTTAGTTAGAGGATAGTGTGTTATCTCTCACCACAAAGTTACCTCGTCCAAAAAGATGCAACAAGTGCAGTACTGCAACCACCATATGGAAAGAACAATTCCAGCTATTTACAAAACCTGACCAAATAATTAAAGGGGTTCTTCAAGAAAATCTCTTTTTGTTCAATGGACTGAATGATGTCTATTATTATTCAAGAAAAGCCCAAAATTTTCCCTAAGCTATAGCTATCATCATTATTAGTCTTCTCATTTATTCATCGACCAGCCCACTTAAGTTCCAACGACTGAGCTGCAGGCTCCCGCTGTAATAAAAAATACCCTGCACCCAGAAAAAGTAAACAATAATCAGACATGAAAAGCAGTCTAGTCTACTCATTCCTCAAGATCAAAGCAGTCTAGAGTCTAAACATTCAGCAACAAATGAAAAAATGTTTATGAACCATTGTGCATCAATAATTCAAATAGATTTTTTTCAAAAGATTCCAAAGTTTGAATAGTTTAGATAAATTCTTGTGCAATAGATTGGGGCCTATCAGGGATTCGGAACTGTGCTCTAGTCTTAATTGTATGGATATGGAAACTTTGTTCTCAAGTCTTAACAATTTCTTTAGCTGGTATTTCTAGAAATGAGAATACAAGATGGAAAAGGAAACATGAACTATAGTACCTGTCAAAACCAAAAATGGAATCATCTAATTTTTGCAAACTGCACGTCCATTGCGCCCAGGGGAGAGACAGTTCCTGCGCGTATAAATGCACAAAGCAACTCAATCATTCGACATGCGAACAAGAAATTATCGAAATTCGAAAAACTCACCAGAAAAAAAAATTCAGAATATCGTCTGCCATTGATGTTCCAAGATGCTGCTGATATATCACATGAGAAGAATATTTTCATCCGCTAACCAGTTGATGAAACAGCAGTCTGCTTTGGAGACTCACTACCTCACACTACTCTGTTGTAAACAACATTGAAAGACTGCGAGCCATACGGCTTATTGAGCAAACTTATCGACATTCTCAGCGTTTACTTTCTGTTTCTCCTTTCCCTTATCAAAATGCTGAAAGTTCTCTCCCCATCAGCCGAGTTCTCTTTCATGCCGTAGCTAGTAGAAGTGTCGACACCGGACAAGTTCAAACGACCATTTTCTTCCACCGGAAGACTCGCGCCCTTGTCAGAATCAGTTACATTGACAATATCGGCCGACAGGAGCGAGTCAGGACTCTCCAATATCTCATTATGGTCCAGTACAGGATCGGAAACGGGATATATAACAGGTGACGGGGCAGGAGGGAACTCCACCATGTGACAACCGGGCCACATCGTGGTAGGAACAAACTCCTGCACGTTCCGGCTCACATTGCACTGCCAAGAGTAATGACTTGGATGGAATGCAGTGTTGGTGATGGGATAGGTACTCGGTGGGATTCCCTGAGCTTGACTGTAAGGTGGGTACATGAAGGATAGTGGTTGCATCATGTTTGGGGTATGAGGAGGTGATGGAAACGGATGGTGCGGAGAGGGGAGTGGACTAACAGTCGATATGATGGTTCCAGTCACCGGGTGAAGGGTTACCGGCCAGGGTGCAACGGCTTGAACCGGACCGGGACCAGAAGGAAGAGGAATGTTCAGAGGGAGTGGCACAGGTCGGATAACAGATGGTGAAGGGTTAAATGGAGCAGCAGAGGCAGATAGCTTCTATTAGGTATAGATGATATTTCCTTCAGATTCTCCCAGAAATGAGGAATCAGAATTACCTTCAAGACCTGAGCTTTCTCTTTCACTGATATTTTCAAGGATAGCAACTTCATCTTCCGAATGTTGTCTGAAATCTGATTATTCTGGTATGCTTCCGGTATATCGATCGAACCATCTGTCAATATGTCGTTTTCTTCTGAACGATTTGAGCGAGCAAGGTAGCGGAACAACGAAAATCTTAACCGCAGCAAGAAATCGAACGAAAGCTCAACAACCATGACAACAGAATTGATGACGCGGTTCAGGTCACCAAGACCCTACTATGCGGAGTCTCAAGAGAGGGAGACTCAGCCCGGAAATCCACTAGATCACAAGAAATCCGAGTACAAGAGCAAAAACCATAAAGGATCAACCCAGAATCAACATGCAACAACACAACACAAGAAGGTAATAAAGAGTAAGGACACAGAGAAGAGACAATCCCTGAGGTCTCGAAGCAGCAGCAGAAGGTCCGACGACGATCCGCAGCCAGGAAGCTCAGGCGGTTCTCCAGGAAACCCTCCTTCTTCCTTCTCTCGTTGCACGCAGGCGATATGCGCCGTTCTCACGATCTCTAGCTTATGTAGCTGGGCCACGAGTCAACCGCTAGACTGACCCATCCAATGGGTTGACCGGGCTGACGTTCTGGGTATTGGGCCTGGGTCCCAACATATTCATGATCTAAAAGAGTAGACTTGGATTCTTGCACGTTGGAGGGTGTCGTCAAACTATCTTCTACCAAGTCGATCGATGCACTTTCTGTGTTCTTCTCGAATACATCTGGAATAGCAATTTCCCTAGCTTCATGTGTCTCTTCATGGTTATGAACACCAGTAACTGGTTTATCTCCATTATCCGAAACAGGTGACCAGATAGTGCCAGGTGGCGCTAATGCGACCTTGTATGATGGGGACTTTCCCAAGCTAACTATTTGATTCTTTAACGAGTTACCCTCACTTGGAGCAGAAATTGTAACAGGTTCTGTTGCAGAGGAGAAAACTTTGCCCACTTGTTCATAAGTCTCGGAGGCAGCAGCATTTTTATCGGGCGAAGGGACAGATTTGACTCGATATGCTACAGTTTTTGTGATCCTCCGCCCATTCTTGGCTGGCTGAGAAGGAAGTGCGCCTTGTTGGTCTGCATAAGTTCCCTGAGAGATAGGTCGTTTCTTTACAATGTAATGCTTAGTACTCTGAAGGGTGTTCTTGGCCGAAGCATAGTCCACTTCAGCATCCGTAGCCTTTTTTGTATGAACTTATAATGTTAAGAAATCAACATACACTCCTATTCTATATATAAAATAGAACAAACAAACAAAATACATGGGTCGTTACGTCACAATCAGTTCCGCAACTTGGCTGCGGACAACCACTGCATCAAAACCCTCCATACACGGAGATCCCAAAGCTGTCACAGACCCCAAATTTCCCACAGAATTCGTACCACAGGCAGTCACCCGACGGCTGCACCTTCACCAAATCCCACAAATTTCGGTTGCTATTCAGCACCTTCAGCTTCCCGCCAGATTGTTGGACCCAAGACCGATGAAAACCTCACCTTTCCATATCCCGGTCCGGTACAATCGCTGTCCGTTCTCCTGGACCTCGATCTGGGGGCCGCCCTGAAAAATCAGCAGCAAAGGGGACGTGTTGGAGTTGAGGGACTGAGAGAGTTGACAGTGAAGTTGAGAGTCGAGAGTTGTTATCGTCTCAAGGAGAAGGATAATTTTCTGCACTACGCAAGTGAGGTGGTTATCTGTGATACTTATGGAATTTAGTTCACTTAGTAACTTACGTGTTTGACATCGGGGGAAAAATTCGTCAAACATTGAATGCATATAAATCAACATGTATAACTTACGTAGTAACTTACCTGTTTGACCTCGAGAAAAAAGTTCGTCCAAACTCTATCCTGATTGTGTTTGTTTTAATCGTTTCTTAAAATTATGATTTTAACGTAAAACTTATTTAAATCCAAATTTATATGTAAAGATATTAATTAAATAAAAAAGTTAGTCTATTAATTAATTTAAATTTTGGTTGCATACAAACATAAACCACCTCACTTGCATAGTGCTGAAGATTATCCACCGTCAAATCTTTGAAAACGATATGAGCCATACACAACAATTAAAAACAAACAATTATACACCATTAGATTTTCAAACTCACTCTCAACTGTTCATTTAAATCAGCCGAGTGCACCGTGCAATTCCTCCGGCTTTTAAGCTTCTTTAAATCAGACAATTTGTTAAAATAACCTTTAAGTTGGTGATACTTATGGAATCTAATTTTGACATAATAACTTACGTGTTTGACATCAGGAAAAAGTTCATCGAACATGTAGTGCCTATAGATCAACATATATGACTTATGTAGCAACTTAAATGTTTGACCTCGAAAAAAAAGTTCTTCAAAACCTTTGCAGTATGCATGAATAAAGCTCATGTACCTCCCACCAGGGAGCTCTCTCCCACGTCCACAGGACGGAAAAGGAGCAACTAAAGCCCAGTTATACGCTTCCTGTAGCAGCAAATATCGACCATGGTAAAAAAAACTACAGTTTTACAGAACTTCACCACAATGGAGCACCGACCCGAACAATTTGTTAAAATGACCTCTATGTTGATGATACCTATGCAATTTAGTTTTTACGTAGTAACTTACGTGCTTGACTTCGGAGAAAAAGTTCGTCGAAACCCTATCATGATTGTGTTGGTTTTAATCGTCTCTGAACAATTAAGATTTTGGCTAATAATTTATTCTACATAGTAACTTACGTGTTTGACCTCGAAAAAACTAATATTTTGGCACACAATTTATTCAAATTCGAGTTCATGATATTAATTAAATAAAAAATCGCTAGAAAAAAGTAATAATTAATTCAAATTTTGATTGCATACAAACACAACCACCCCACTTACATGCAGCAAAAGATTATCTACCGTCAGATCGTTGCAAACGATTTATGCTATACACAACCGCTAAAAACAAACAATTAGACACCATCAAATTGGCATCAGATTGGCAGACTCAATCTCAGCTATTCATTTAGTTAATTCAAATTTGGTTGCATACAAACATAGCCATCCCACTTACATGCAACAGAAGATTATCCACCGTCATATCTCTTGAAAACGATCGGAGCAATACACAACAGTTACAAATAAACAATTTTACACTATTAGATCTTCAAACTCAATCTAAGTAGTTCATTTAAATTAGCATGTGCACCCGTGCATTTCTTTGTTAGTTTTAAAGTAATAAAAATCCGAGCTCATATGTAAAAAATATTAATTAAATAAGAAAATTAGTCTATTCACTAATTCAAATTTTGGTTGCATATAAACATAATCACCTCATTTGAATAGTGCAGAAGATTATCCACCGTAAGATCTTTGAAATTGATCTAAACCATACACAACCATTAAAAACAAACAATTATACACCATCAGATTTTCAAACTCAAGCTCAACCGTTCAAATAAGCTGAGTGCACCTTGCATTTCCTCCGGCTTTAATTTTCTTTTAAATCAAACAATTTGTTAAAATAACCTCTAAGTTGGTGATACTTATGGAATCTAGTTTCCTCGTAGTAACTTACGTGTTTGACAACGGGAAAAAGGTTCGTCGAACATGCAATGCTTATAAATCAACATATATAACTTACGTGTTTGACCTCGGAAAAAAAGTTCGTCAAAACCCTATCATGATTGTGCTTATTTTAATAGTCTTTGAAAAACTAAGATTTTGACTTAAAATTTATTCGAATTCGAGTTCATATGTAAAAAATATTAATTAAATAAGAAAGTTAGTCTATTGATTAATTCAAATTTTAGTTGCATATAAACATAACCACCTCACTTGCATAGGGCAGAAGATTATCCACCGTCAAATCTTTGAAAATGATCTAAATCATACACAATTGTTAAAAACAAACAATTATACACCATCAGATTTTCAAACTCAATCTCAACTGTTCATTTAAATCAACCGAGTGCACCGTGTATTTCCTCGGGCTTTAACTTTATTTTAAATCAGAAAATTTGTTAAAATAACCTCTAAGTTGGTGATACTTATGGAATCTAGTTTTCATGTAGTAACTTACTGTTTGACATCGGGGAAAAAGTTAGTCGAACATGCAATGCTTATAAATCAACATATATAACTTACGTAGTAACTTACGTGTTTGACCTCGGGAAAAAAGTTCGTCAAAACCCTATCATGATTGTGCTTGTTTTAATCGTCTTTCAAAAACTAAAATTTTGACGTAAAATTTATTCGAATTCGAGTTCATATGTAAAAAATATTAATTAAATAAGAAAGTTAGTCTATTGATTAATTCAAATTTTAGTTGCATATAAACATAACCACCTCATTTGCATAGGGCAGAAGATTATCCACTGTCAAATGTTTCAAAATGATCTAAACCATACAAAATTGTTAAAAACAAACAATTATACATCATCAGATTTTCAAACTCAATCTCAACCGTTCATTTAAATCAACCGAGTGCACCGTGTATTTCTTCGGGCTTTAACTTTATTTTAAATCAAAAAATTTGTTAATATAACCTCTAAGTTGGTGATACTTATGGAATCCAGTTTTCATGTAGTAACTTACGTGTTTGACATTGGGGAAAAAGTTCGTTGAACATGCAATGATTATAAATCAACATATATAACTTACGTAGTAATTTACCTGTTTGACTTCAGAAATAAAAGTTCGTCAAAACCTTATTATCATTGTGCTTGTTTTAATCGTCTCTAAAAAAAAAATTTTGACGTAAAATTTATTTAAATTCGAGTTCATATAAAAGATATTAATTAAATAAGAAAGTTAGTCTATGAATTAATTCAAATTTTGATTGCATACAAACATAACCACCTCACTCTCATAGTGCAGAAGATTATCCACGGTTAGATATTTGAAAACAATATGAGCCATACACAACAGTTGAAAACAAACAATTATACACCATCAGATTTTCAAACTGAATCTCAACCGTTTATTTAAATCAGTTGAGTGCACTATGCATTTACGTGTTTGACCTGTGGAAAATGTTCTTCAAAACCCTATCATTATTGTGCTATTTTTAATCGTCTATGAACAACTAAAATTTTGATGTAAAATTTATTCAAACCCACAATCATATGTAAAAGTGTCATGAATATTATAATTATGTGTATGAATTCTCATTTGTAATTCCTATCTTTGTAACTCCTATACATTGAACATGAAAATGAATATCCTATTTAAGTGTAGTTATACTAATGATGTATAGGTTATGAATTCTAGAGCCTATAAATATTGCTCTCTCTTATACCATTTCGTCACCTCAATAAAAATGCTCTACTCCTCTCATATTCTTGCTCTTCTTTCTTTTAGTTTTATAATTGAAAGATATTAATTAAATAAGAAAGTTTATTAATTAATTCAAATTTTGGTTGCATACAAACATAACAACCTCATTTGCATAGTGCAGGAGATTATTTACTATCATATCTTTGAAAACGATCTGAGCTACAAAACAGTTAAAAACAAATAATTATACACCATCAAATTTTCAAACTCAATTTCAACCATTTATTTAAATCGGCTTAGTGCACCGTGCACTTACATGTTTGACCTTGGAAAAAATTTTCGTCAAAACCCTATCATGATTGTATTTGTGTTAATCATCTCTGAAAAACTAAGATTTTAACGTAAAATTTATTTAAATCTAAATTCACATATAAAAGATATTTATTAAATAAGAAAATTAGTCTATTAATTAATTCAAATTTGGTTACATACAAACATAATCACCTCACTTGTATAGTGCAGAAAATTGTCCATCGTTACATCTTTAAAAACGATTTAAGCCATACACAACAATTAAAAAATAATTATACACCATCAAATTTTCAAATTCAATCTTAATCGCTTTTAATAATATTTTTTCTGTAATTGTACCTGACCTGGGCCCAGAAATGCCCGCCAAAATTATAACCCAACAGGGAAAGTGAGCTGGGATGCCCAAATATCTACTTGAATTGGCTAAAGGCACAGAATGTAGCCTACAAACTGGAATTGGCTAAAGCTTGACCGGCCTGAGAAGCACCCCTAGCTCAGCCCAACTCATGTGTTTTCAAATAAGTCTATTTATTCAAGCCACCCTAAGAAATTTATGTACAAGTGCGTGAGACAGTTTTCCTTCAAATAATAACAAAATGTACACTCAGCAGTCCAACGACTGATGTCGTTTAATCCAACATAGTTAGCAAAAGAACAAAACGGGAAAACGACAATGAAACAATCCAAAACCAAAACAAAACGGCCAAGCAAGCAAAACATATCGCCATCATGATTCATGAGCGTCTAGTTTAACAATCCAGTTGCCGGCCATCACATTAACAACTAATTTTCACAAACCATTGTATTGGTCACCTCGCCATTGTATTGGTTATGTCAATTGACCGAGTAATACCCACTCCCGACGACGAAGTTGTAGAAGTAGTAGCATCCATTGACGAAAACGGTGCCGAAATAAAAGTAGCCACCGGCATATTCATCGGGAGAACCGGCAATGGCGCCTCGAAGTTCAAAACTTGAAGCGCTTGCCTTATCGAAGGCCTCAACTTCGGATCCGGGTGGCAGCAGCACAACCCGATTATCATCAATCTCTCCATTTCCTCTTCCGCAAATTTTCCGCTTAGTCCGAACTCAGGACCTTCTTCTAGCATGGTGCCTGCACTGAATAGGTCCCACACCCACTTAACCAAATGGACAAAACATTGATTCCCATCAAGTTTAACCATAACGGACGGCTTTCTCCCGGTCGCAATCTCCAATGCCACGACTCCGAAACTATAGATATCTGTCTCCTTATTTGCTTTCCCCGTCATGGCAGATTCGGGAGCCACATATCCGATCGTACCAGCCAGCATTGTAGTTTGTGAGCCTTTGTCGTGATCGACTAACCTGGCCAGTCCAAAATCGCCTAACTTGGCACCGAAATTCGAATCCAACATGACGTTGCTCGACTTGATGTCTCTATGTACCACACATTGCTCCCACTCCTCGTGCAAGTACAGCAACCCGGATGCCAACCCTTTAGCAATTTTGTACCTAGTTTCCCAATTCAATAACAAGTTTACATCTTTTTGCTTGAAGAGGTGGAAATCGAGGCTGCCGTTAGTTAGGAACTCGTACACTAGGAGCAACTCATCCTTCTCGTGACACCATCCGATTAGCCTGACCAAATTCCGGTGCCTCAACCGGCTGATGATCTTAACCTCAGCAGCGAATTCTCGAATCCCTTGCCTCGACTTCTTCGACACCCTCTTCACAGCAACTTCGTCCTTCTTGTCCTTGAGATACCCTCTGTAGACCCCTCCAAACCCTCCTTCTCCAAGCTTGTTACCTTCGTCATCGAAATTGTTGGTAGCTCGAGCCAATTCTTGGAATGTGAACTTCCTTAGTCCTCCTTCCGCTCCATCCGCCAAAACTTCGTCCATTATTTGTCGATCCAATTTGTGTTGCTCGTCATCATGAACATCACCACGACCACGACCAGAACCATGACCGCCATACTTCGCATTTCTGCAGCCAAATATCTTTTTCCGGTAAAGGATAAGAAAAGAAACCAACACCACCAACCCAACAGCCAAACCAGTGGAACCGATAAACAGGGGAGCTCTGCTTTTCCTGCTTCCCGTGTATTTCCCACCTGGAAATTCAAGAGTTGACTTGAATTCCCATGTGTGAACCTTGTGAATGGCGCTCTGATTTCCCGTAGATCCCGAGAACCCAAAAATGACCTCCTCAGGAAGGTAATCCCTCAGGTCGACAATCTGGCTCAAACTCTGATTCAACATCACATCACCCACGAACCCGGTCACAACAACGCTCAAGTTAAACGCACTTGAATCGTACTGGATCCATGCATCGCTCTTCCTCCCGTTCATTATGTCACCACCCCAGGTTATATTCCTGACAGAAGCCATGGAATCTAAGTCTATCCCTACGTGTTTCCCGTCAGGATCCCACGGATTCTTGAAGATGTCGAATTCCACAGCCACGAATTGATTCTCGGTGGTGTTTAACTGCTGGAGGTCTCTGGTTAGGCCCATGGAGCCTCCTTCTGTCAGGTTAGTTGGGAGCTTGGAGCCCTTGGGTGCGAGGAAGAAGGCGAGGCCATCGCCGTAACCAGTTTGGAACTGAGAGAAGATGCTGAAGGTGAAATGGGTATGGAAATCGGTGAGGTTTCGGGAGACGGGGTCCCAGAGGGGTAAAGGGGATCGGTAAGTGGCGCGGCCGAAGCTGAATTTGAGATCGGAGCCAAGGAGGTTCTTGGTGAGCTGAATTGCGTTGTCTGCTGGGAATGCTTCTTCGTAAGTGATGTTTTGGTTGTCGTTTGTGAAGGTTGTGAAGTTGAATGTTAGTCCGGCTGATGGTTGTGGGATGATGGAAGTGATGATGATGAGAAGAAGAACGGAGAGCTTGGTCGCCATTGAAATGGGAGAAGTTGGGAGGTGCATTAGGATTTGGAAGACGGCAGAAAGGGTATAATTATGAATGCTCCCTTGGTTCTGACGAAAGTTTGCCAAGTTAAAGGGGTCAATAATAGTTTACTAATATAAGATAACATGGAATTTTATAGAAGTTTTCCGGACGGCCTTCTGAATTAGTGTTTTCAGGGACAAGGTTAGATGCTAGTCTGGTTTTATTTCCACTTCTGTTACTTGTGTTTGGACTAGCATCAACCAAAGTCAACTATTTGTCCCTATTGATTTTGATTATTTGATTGATTTAAGGAAGGGTCAAGATTGAAATGGTTACTATTATTGTTATCTTTTAATAATTAATTATAATTTTCTATAACTAGTTATAATTATTTGTAAATTTTTTTATGAGTGAAAAGTAATATACAATTAATAGTAGCACTAATCGAAGTTGGGATGATTTCAGGCGGTCCAAGTTACCACTGTAGGTAATCCAAGTTACTATTGCAGGATCGGACGCATCAATAGCGTGTGTTCCCAAAAGGAGGCTATGGCCTCTAGCATAGGGGTGGCAATTTTATCCAAATCTGTGGATATCGAATTTAAAATTCTATCAGATTTAAATGGATGGATACATATCCAAATCCATCTAAATGGGATTAGATCGGATTATAATCCGTTTGGAATGGATCATCCGCGGGTGTCAAATATTACAAGTGAAAGTGGATGAAGTGGGAAACTTCTAACCTTCCAATGTTTAGTTAGGCTATCCTCTTTCCCATTCAACATGTAATTTTTTTATTTCAGAACGTATAAATATTTTTGAGGTCTAAATTAGGAATTATGAGAGCACTTGGATTAATTATTTATATTATTTAGTTGTATAACTAGTTATTTGACACTTTAACTAGTCATTTTTACATATAACTAGTTATAATATCAAATTTATAACTAGTTCACGTATATATATAGTTAGTTTTACTTTTGTTGATCTTAATTTGATCGTTGATAATCGGCGACGAAGGTTGGGATCGATACATGATCGTTGGGAGCTCGTCGAAATTTTGTTGGTAATTAGCGGGCAAAGAAGTTGAGAGGCTATGTTTTAGAGTTTGTGTGTTTGGCGAGGGCAATTACGCCATTTATAATAGTTATGGCAAATTTTTTTTAAAATCATAGGGCGACAAATAATACTCTTTTTAAATTAGAGTGTTGAATCAAGTTTTTATAATATGGATAATCCAAATCCGATCCAAATCCAACCCATATCCGACTATTTTTAATTCATAAATCCATATCCGATCCGATCCATGCTTCGTCGGACGAGGAACAAGCACACCATCAACATACCTCATGTATTTCATAAGTATAACCTCTGTCCAAAAATCGCTTGGTCGGTTGAGGAGCCCCTATGCAAGCTTAAGGGTGAAAGCTTGATTCATTGCCTAGGCACTACGAAGGTCGAGCCCTCCCTGCTCCTTAAGTTTGCAAATATTCTCCCAACTTACAAGATGCATTCGCCGGTAGCCCTGCTCTGATCCCCAAATGAAACTTCGAATCCATTTATCAATCTCAGTGCAGATAGTCTTTGGAAGAATGGATGTTTGCATGGCGAAAGAGGGAATGACATTGCGTATGGAAGTCACCAAGGTAACACGACCGGCTAAATAGAGAGACGAGGACTTTCACCCACTATAAGAAACTGCATGTTTAACGGCGAATTCAAAATCGCCGTTAGTTTAACAGAACATATAAAAAGTCAGCTGTTAAAAATTATGTCTAACAGCGGATCCAAAACCATCGTTAATTTAACTCCCTCTTCAATATCTAACAGTGCATCCAAAACCGTTGTTAAAAATCCGCTGTTAGCTTGTCCGGGAGAATTCAATAATTTAAAATGGCACTCCCACTTTCTTTCCCTCCTTTCCAAAAATTTCAAAATTCATTTCCCTTCTTCCCGAATTTGCAAAATTCATTCCCTCCTCCATAAATTTTTAAATTTCCCCTCCTTCTCTATTTCTATTCCCTCCATCTCCTTCATCCTTCATTTTTTAGATTTTTCTCCATTTTCTTTCTTTTAGTGAAGATGAAAAAGAAAAGAAGAAGAAGAATAGAAGAAGGAAAAAAGAAAAATTGAAGAAGATGGAGAAAAAGAATCGAAGAAGAATCGAAGAAGAATCGAAGAAAAAAAATCGAAGAAGAAGAATCGTAAAAGATAAAGAAAGAAGAATCGAAGAATAAGAAGAAGAAGAAGCGAAGAATAAGAAGAAGAATCGAATGAGAAAAAAAGAAAAAGAAGAAAAAGAAGAAGAAAATGACTGGAAAAACAAATAACGATGAACGAAGAATGACGAAAGATGAACACAGAAACCCAGCTGGGTTTCTGCATTTTTTATTACTAGATTTTATCCGCTGTTAGGTTTAACGAGGGGAAAAAATCCGATGTTAGCTTTAACGGCGAATATGTTAGCTTAACAGCGGATAAAAATCCGACGTTAGCTTATTTACCATTCCTTAACATAACATCAGATTTTTATCCACCAATAGGATCTCTAACAGTGGACTATCCGCTGTTAAAATAGATAAAACACCATCGTTAAACATGTTGTTTCTTGTAGTAACTCTGCGAGTTTAGCATCACGATTTCTGGAATATATTTAGAATGAGCAACTGTAAAGCATCCATGCAAGACTGAAATACCCAGATACCTGCCAAGGTTGCTAGTAATGGGAATACCCAACACAACATCAATGTCAACTTTTTTACTAGCTTCCACATTCTAGGAAAATTATAGTTTAGACTTCTCTTTGTTGATGTTGCCCCGAAACCATAGAAAAATCTTTAAAGAAAGTAGTTATCACTTTGTGCCTGAGCTGCGGATGATTCACCAAAAAGAGTTAAATCATCAGCGAATAAGTTGTGAGAAAGCTTCGTACCACCACGGGCAAGCACAATTGGTTTCCAAGACCCCTCGTCGACAAGGTGTTGAATCAAGCTGCTCAACTGCTGAATACATAGAGTGAAGATATAAGGGCACATAGGGAAACCTTGCTGAATGCCATGTTGTGAAAGAAAGGATTCAGTACAACCTCCATTAACCATCACTTCAAATGTTGCCGATGTGATGCAAGTCATAACCACCTCCACAAAGTGCGCATGGAACTTGGCTCCAAGATATTTTTCATGATAAAACCCCATTGAATCTTGTCATAAGCTTTTCCTAAGTCGATCTTAAGAATCATTTACCCACGTCTTCCCTTCTTACCATGCATCAAGTGGACAACCTCCTCCAAAACAGTAATGTTATATGTGATATGTCGTCTCGGAACAAAACCCGCTTGGGATGGGTGAACCAACTGAGGCATGAAGGGTATTGTAACACCATGATTCAGGTTGATGTCTGATTTTGGGATAGTTTCGGTTTCTGTGAGTCTGTGAGAATCACTGTGAGACGGTCCATCATGGGCGTGATGGACAGTCTGTCACGAGCGTGATCATCAGGTAGATCACGACCGTGGTCAGTGACAGTCACGAATGTGGAAACAAGAGGATCATGACCGTGACCATTAGTAGGTCACGGAAGTGGTTGACATGTCACCACGGGCATGGTAAGCAGTAGGCCATGGGCATGGTGGAGAGCTTCTAAAAGCAGAGTCACGATTCCAGAATCACAAAAACCAAACTTTCTTCTTCCTTGCAAACTTCTGACGAGCGGTGATTGTTCCGGCAAAGGAGAAAGTCTTTTTCATCATTCTCATACCAGTAGGAGAGGCCTAGAGATTGTCGAGGAAGCTTCAGAAGGTAATCTACCTTCTTCCTCCTTTCTCAATCCTTTGCTTTGAATCCCACGTAGGAAAATCCTATAAGGTTTGGATTTGGGGTTTTGGGATTTCAATCCTATGATTGTTCCCTTAAGGTTATACGGATCAGGCAAGCAAAATCTAGGGAGCGGCTTTAAATCAGACTATTTAGAGGAAAGCTTTCAGAGGTAGGGGTTAGGATTACTTTTTCTGCATTATGTGAATAATTGTAATTAGCTATCAGGAATCCTTATTTGGATTTTTAGAATAGTACAGTAGTGTGCGATCTATTATACAGTTAAATTTGTTAAGCAGTTCAGAGTTTCAGGCTGTGCAGTAGCATGTGATCAACTGTACAGACAGATGTTTATGATTCGATCCTAAGCTCACAGTGAGGAGCTGTGCATGTTCACAGTTTATGTTAGGATTAAGAATCAGGACTAGGATAGAATAGCTCACGATATACGTTGGTCACCCACCCCATGGATTTTTCTATCCCCCAGGTTACATTCAGTTTCAAGCACAACGTGAGAAGTATGCCTTCAGTTGTTCCTCTCATGGCATTCAGGGTGGTTTCATGGTCTGATCCAAAGATGAGGTTGTCCGCTCATAGCTAGGGGTGGCTAATGTTAGGATGATGCCTACATGACCACAGGGTCACATTACTAGATACTAGTTCATTTTTTCATGTTCAGGCTCAACTACTCAGTGCTTATCACTGACCCAGTTACGTTTCTTTATGCATGATCAACCTTAGGACTTTAGGAGCCAATGCCGCCTAAGAAGGGAGCACGAGCAGCGACACCACCTTGTAGTGAATCTATGAGTCGCAGAGGGAGGTACCGTGTAGGACCTCAACTATCTCTTTCAGTATTTTCATAGTTTTCATACAGTCTTTCATGTTTTCAGTGGTTTTTTAGACTTATTTTACAGTGTTTGTTTTCCCCAGTTTGGGAAGTTTTTCAGTGATCTTAGTTGTTGAATTTGACCCATGATGCTCTGTTTATTTTTCACTGTCATTTTACTTAAGTATTGAGGATTTTCAGTTTAGTTAATGTATGTCAGTTGTTATCATTTAAGTTTGAGTGAACCCATGAGCAATGTCTGGATTGAACCATGTGGTTCGATCGAGTCATCTAAGGGCGGGTTTCAAAATGGGTATCAGCGCCTGGATATGATCGTCCAGTTTTTCCGGAGTGGGAGATGCGACACTAGGGAGCGTGTCTGAAGAAAGCAGGAGTGTGCTTTTGGTGTGAGTAGCCAGGTCATTCTGCCCGGGAGTGCACAGCAGTGAGTAAGCCTATAGCATGAGAGGCGACAGTGCAACAGTGGGGAGCTCCATCTGGAGCAGGGCCAGAGGTGGAGGCTCTAAGGTCCACTAACTGGAGGCAATGTAGTACCTTTAGGATAGGGCACGCTGCAGGGAAGGAATTCTGAGGCTCGAAACAGGGTGTACACCATCAGGGCTGATGCAGAGGCAACACCGGATACCATCACATGTACGGTTGTCTTTTTTGGTAGACCTTTCCATGCACTGTTTGATACGGGTGCCGCGCATTCTTTTATCTATGTTGCTATCATTTGACTTTTACCAATATTTCCTACTAGGATGAGTATACCTTTCAGAGTAAGTACCCCAGTAGGGAAGAATCTACTGGTAGAATCTTGGGTTAAAGGAGCAGTTTTGCTCCTTAAGGATAGAGAGTTCACGGTGAACCTCATAGTTCTTCCTTTTGTTGTGGTTGATGCCATTTTGGAGATGCATTGGTTGGAGCATCATGTAGCCTTAGTAGATTGTAAGAAGATGCAGGAGGATGCAGTTATCACAGAGATTCGACAACAGATGCAGCACGGGCGACTGTTCATTTCTGCCCTAAAAGCAGAGAAATTGATCAGAGGTGGATGTGACTTCTCTAGCTCATGTCACCCTTGTTGCAGAGGGACAGATTGGAGATGTACTAGTAGTTCAGGAGTTTCTAGATGTTTACCCAAAGCACCTACCAAAGGTACCGTTTGAGAGGGAGGTGGCTTTCGATATAGAGCTGGTGCCAGGCATAACACCTATATCCATAACACCCTACCGCATGGCACTAGTAGAGCTGAAAGAGCTCAAGGAACAGTTAGGACTAAGCTGAACTTCTCTATAGCTTACCACTCTCAGACAGATGGTCAGTCATAGCTGCCTTGGAGGAATTACTTCGGTTGTGTGTTATAGAGTTTGATCAACCTTGGTTGAAGGTTCTTTCAATGGTGAAGTTTGCTTATAATAACTCCTACCATCACAACGTAGGGGTAGCTCCTTTCGAGACATTGTATGCCAAGAAGTGCAGGACCCCTCTATTCTGGGATGGGGAGGGAGAAAAGTTATTAACTAGACCCCGGATAGTCCAGGAGATAGCCTCTCGTATTAGAGAGATTCAAGCTCAGATGGGAGAAGCACGAAATTGGCAGAAGCAGTATGCAGACGGGAAGGTTAAAGAGATTAGCTTCAGGAAGGGGATAAGGTCTTCCTTCGAGTATCCCTTTGGAAGAGAGTGATGCAGTTTGGCAGAAAGGGGAATTTGGCTCCCCGATTCATCGGTCCTTACGATATCATTTGGAGGATAGGACCAGTGGTATGAGTTAGCCTTACCTATAGAGTCGGATCTGATTGTGAGCGTGGTTCGGGCTTTTTTGGCAAGCTGAACCAAGTTTTACAGCCAGATGAGTTTCATTTGGAGAGAGACTTGACTTTCATTGAGCAAACAGCTCATATTGTGGACTGGAAGGTCCGTAAGTTGAGGAGCAAGGAGACGCCGAGGCTATGACATGGGAGCTCGAGGCTAGCATGAAAGAACACTACCCATAGATCATGGATAATTACCTAGCACGTAAATTTTTTTCACCATGTTAAGGTTTTCACATTTAGGTTTCGTCCCGAAACCTTTTGTAGGAGGGGAAAGTTGTGACACCCTGATTTCAGGTTAAAGTTTGACTTTGGGTTTAATTACGGTTTACGTGAGTCTCTATGAATCACTGTTAGATGGTCCATCACAGACATGACAGACAATCTGTCATTGGTGTGATCATTAGGTAGATCATGGTCGTGGTAAGTGATAATTACGTTCGTGGTAGATAGAAGGATCACAATCGTGACCAACAGTAGGCCAACAACGTATTTCACATGTCACCACGGGCGTGGTGGCTAGTATGCCACGGGCGTGGTGGACAGCTTATAAAAACAGAGTCGCGATTTCAGAGTTCAGAATTACAAAAACATAATTTTTCTTTGCAATCTCTGACGGTCGGCGATCAGTTCCAAGCAGGGGAGAGGAGCTTCTTGGTCAGTCCCAGACCAATAGGAGATGCTTAGAGATCGTCGAGTAAGATTCAGAATGTCATTCGAATTAGGAAATCGAGCTCTAGAAAGACGGCTTCAGATAACACTGTTCAAAGGAAAGCTTTCAGAGTTAGGGGTTAGGATTACATTTCTACTTTATGTAAAAAATTGTAATTAGTTATCAGGAATCCTTATTTGGATTTTCAGAACAGTACAGTAGCATGTGATCCACTATACTGGTAGTTGTGCTATGCATTTGAGTATTTCAGGTTATACAGTAGCGTGTGATCTACGGCACAGACTGTTGTTTATGTTTAGGATTAAGAACCTGGAATAGATAGACTAGCTCACGTTATACGTTGGTCACCCACCCCATGGATTACGCAATCCCCAAGGTTACAGTCCAGAAATGAATTCACTAAGAAGCAATGATAATTAAGTAAATTATTCCGAAAGTTTTATGGTTAACTATACGGTAAAAAGTAATTACCACGATTAATTAAAAATTAGAATCTAAGCACTTTCGTATCATAGTTTCCCTACTCGATATTAATCTAACCTTCACTTGAGACTAATTAGAGTTAATTACCAAGTGGATTAATATAGAATAATAATTAATCCGAAAATTAATTACAAAGCGGATTGACGTTTCGCCCCTCTCGAGTATAGCAAAGACGACGATTCTAACCCTTGGCATTCGAGGATTTAGTCGCACGTTCGTATGTAAGCCAAATCCCAACGATAGAGTTAGAACTGGAATTTGACAATTGCAAGATATGGCAGTAGCTATACGCAAGAGAAAGACAATAACAAAATTAACGATAGTTCGATATAGCACAATCGAAATAATGTTGTATTAACACATAATCAAGGTTTCATCTATTCCGGACAGAGGTAGAGCTTACTTACACATGGTAATCAACTTAACAACACAGAAATGGAGACAATGCATAAACCTGGAGCTCTGAGATTCAAGAACTCTCCGCCGTTGTAAAATTCAGCAATGCCGACAATGCAGAAAAGAAGTTCCGGATTGGATTTCTTCACCTCCAGGGCTCCAAACTGCGTGCGGTTTGAACTTATCAAACGCAAAACAATAGCCAATCTGGTGGGTAACCACCACCCACAAAGTCAACTTCTTCTGTCTGGTCGAGAGTGGTATCCCCAAAATAACAGTCAGCAGAATCATGTCCTTGATCCCCGCTGGAATCATAGACGCACATTATAGGTGTCGGTTTCTGTAGGGCCCGACGGTCAGCTTGCTCACTTGATGAGGAAGAGCATGCATCTAAGAGAGAACGGAAGAAAGAATAGTCCCAGGGGTTTCAGGACGAATCACAGAGGATGAAGTGGTAGGGAGGGTGTTATGATGCTTCCCACGTCGCCTAGCATAAGTTTGAGTTTTGGTAGCGTACTCTTGGAAAAGACTGGTTGATCATCTGTGTTCTTTCTCGATCGAGGCTTGGTTACGGTCATCAAAGTCGTGATGAGCGCAAGAGCGGAGGAGGACTTGAAATCGATTTCATGCTTCGTAGAATTGTTCATTATCTCATTGCATGAAATGGATAATTCTCTCTTTGATCTCATCGCGCTTCCATGGAGGAAAAAATTCCTTGAGAAAGGCATCAGCGAGACCGTCCCAGGTGGTAAAACTACCCGCTGGTTGAGAAGCAAGCCAGATTTTTGTGGCTCCCTTGAGAGAGAAAGGGAAAAGCCGGAGGCGAATGGCATCGGGGTGCACCTGTTGGAGTTGTAAGGTGTCACATATTTCGACGAAGTCTTTGATATGTTGAGTGGGGTTATCGTCCTCTTTCCCCGAGAATTGGACCGTTTGCTAGACCATGTTGATCATAGCGGGTCACAATTCAAAATTGTTGACTTCAACGCGGGGTCGGGCGATGGAGGACCCCACATTTAAGAGGCTTGGTTTGGTATAATCGCCAAGCGTCGTCTCTTCAGGCATGGTGAAAGATTCTTCGGTGGAAATGCTTATATGATCTTTGCCGGAGTACTCGTCCTCGGAATACGTGCTACCGAGAACTAGAGGTGCAATTGCAATGTCTTCAAGGAGAAGTTTAGCAAATTTTCGAGTAATTTGTTGAGTCATTCATTTGATCGAATAAGTGTTTGGCAGACGGGAGGGGTGAGGGAAGAAGAGAGAGTGAATTGGTTGTGTTTTGGGTTTTGGAGGTTTGAAGAAGAAGAAGAAGTTTAGAGAGAGCGTTACAGAAGTTGAGCGAGAAGATTATGGAGTACTTTGTTTAGAAACGTCACCTTGTTGTCAAAACAAAAAAATTCCTAGGAAAGTAGGGGAGTCACTCGGACTACTTAAATCCCTTCGAACCTTAGGTAGCATCTCTTTATGAAAGCCCAAAATAATCCTCTCATCTTCTTTAATTCTCTTTTTTATGATTTTATATTTTTTTAATTTTTTAATTTTTAGTCATTAAATTTATATAAATAACTAGCACCAGATTATTATTTTTTGTGAATTTTTATTTTTTTTGTGGAATAGGAAAGATTTGAAGTGGAGTGAAAGTTATGGAAAAGATTGAGAGTTAGAGAATGATGAAAAATTGGATGACTAGGATGAGATTTAGGGAATGGTTGGGGTGTGGATTTTATTTTATTATTTAACATAAAATATGGTGATATGTAGTTTAATTATTATTTTTTACTTTTGTTTGCTGAAGCAATTTGCACAATAGGGTATGGGGGATTGTGATTATGGAATGGAGAGTTTTAAAAAATGTAAGAAAAATAATGGCGATTTTAATTATGGAATGGGAGGATCTGAAGATCATGATTATATTTTTTTCCTAAAATGAAAGAATAATAATAATGTAAGAAAATAATTATTATTAAAAATGAAAATTTACTAACCGTTTCGTACAAACGGAAAAAATTTCCGGCAACGGCGCCAAAATTTGATCACACCCGAAGGCAAGTTCAAAGATAAACTCGGTAAAACCGAAGTCGTATTAACAGGGTTTCGTTCTGAGTATTACTCTGGAAAGAGCGAGGATGAAAATCTAGTCGTTGGAATAGCGGGTATGCAAGCATGAGAATCGGAATTGAGTTTAATGAATGAGGGAAACCTGTCCGGAAATGAATTCAACAAGAAGCAATGGTAATTAAGTAAATTATTCAGAAAGTGTTTTGGTTAACTATACGTTAAAAAGTAATTACCGCGATTAATTAAAAATTAGAATCTAAGCACTTTTGTATCATAGATTCCCAACTCTATGTTAATCTAACCTTCTCTTGAGACTAATTAGAGTTGATTACCAAGTACATTAATATAGAACAATGATTAATCCGAAAATTAATTCAAAAGCGGATCGACGTTCCGCCCCTCTCTCGAGTGTAGCGGACACGGCGATTCTAACCCTTGGCATTAGGGGATTTAGTCGTACTTTCGCATCTAAACCAAATCCCAACGATAATCTTAGATCTGAAATTCGACAATTGCAAGATATGGTAGTAGCTATATGTAAGAGAAAGACAATAATGAAACTAACGATAGTTCCGTATAACATAATCAAAATAATGTCGTATTAACATATAATCAAGGTTTCATCAATTCCGGACAGAGGTAGAGCTTACTTACACATGGTAATCAACTGAACAACACAAAAATGGAGACAATGCATGAACTTCGAGCTCCAAGATTCAAGAACTCTCCGCCGTCGTAAAATTCAGCAATGCCAGCGATGCCGAACGGAAGTTCCGGAATGGATTTCTTCACCTCCGGGGCTCCGAATTGGGTGCGGTTTGAAGTGGCACTTCCCTGGGTAGAAGAAGGACGTCTTAGGATAGAATAAAAAGGCTTGGAGGTATGATATGGTGTGTGTATGGTGTAACCTTTATATAGGCTCGAAAAATGGTGTATTAAAGGCTCTAGCATGGGCGCACATACTCCATCAGTTGTATGCAAGCTGGATTCTGTCCCCTAGAGTGATTATGGACAGTCCTACCTATGTTGGACGTCCTCCCCCATGTCTAGTTATCCTTCCGGCGATCGGTTGAGCGGCGGATCGTAAAACGAACGTAACTTCTTTGTTCCGAATCTGATTAGGTCCGGTTTGTAATGCTGGATTCTTAATCCCTTTATAATTGTGTGACCTGAAATGTCATTAAAGATACTAGAAACAACATAAAATCGGACCGTGAAGGTCCAATGGTTGAATTTACTGAATTAAGTGCAATACAATCGATTTCCATCGAAACTTCTGTTTGCAATTGATATTAGGCAAAATATCCCAGAATGACACGGACTTTGGACATTTGTCGAAAATGGTCACCACCGATATAGATTTTCTGTCAGGAACTATCAAGTTTCATGCCAAAAATGTCTTGCCGTTAATTCGTGCTTTACTCCATCAATTGATTTCTCTGTAGTTGGTACACGTCACCTTTTGACCGATGACGTGGAATTTCATTATTTAGAATTAGTTGTCCACGTGGATAATCCTTATTTCATATCTTGACCGTTCATTCAAAACAGAATGATTTAAACCGGTGCTTCAATGTTAGAGGTAATGTTCCACTCTTCAACGTAACGATCCATTAGGCTAAAGACCCATTCTCAGCATACTCATAAACAAGATCAGTATTACCGTCGTGTACGCAGAATCCAGAGAGACGGATGACGCTAGAGTGACTAATCTTCTTCAGGATGTTGATCTCAAGTGATGTTGATATATCTCCTTTCATCACCTTCATCGCATCAGCATCTCCCTTGAAGATCCCTTGTATACTGAGCCTTTGATCTTGTTAGCTTGGATGAAGTGATCTGTAGCCACCTCTATATCGTGAAACTTGTACACAGTCAAAGCCCCCACTGCATTCTTCATCCATTGGATAAAGACCAAGAAGAAACGTATCTAGACTCCAAATCCCAGTTTGTAGTAGAATTATCCTTTCCCTTGAATGATGGTTTTTATTCCACGATGGAGGGAGAAACCAGTAGGGGCTCCTTCCGACGATGATGGTACAATTTCACCGCGGCTAGGGTTGAAAATATGATGAGAATTTCGATTCCAATTCCAAAACTCTGATAAACACCCATTTCTTACTGGATCCACCACCACTGCCGTTATTATTACCACCACCGTCTGGGAAAATAACAGAATGATTACGGTGGGAGGCGAAGCAGCTGGAGGAGAACGATTAATAAGAGCGGCCATATTCGGTTTGGATTCCAACGGAATCAAAATCGGAGTAAAAGGGAAGATGATGCTTTGTGGAGAGAACTGATTAGCGTTGAGGATTAACAGCTGTTCAACTCCAAAAAGATCAACAATCAAAGAGATCAACAATTAAGCTGATTAGCAAACGTAGGTGGCGTTGTGCTGATAGTACCGTTGGCCGGAGATGGATTCGGAGCAGGAGCAGTTGATAGGGATGGCGTCGAGGGTGTTGGGAGGGATGGAGGCAATGTTAGAGGAGAAGTTGACGTTGTTTTTTTAATGAGCCCACGAGATGAGAAACATTAATTACCCACGTGGAAAACTAATTATGAATAATGAAATTCCACGTCGTCGGTCAACGCTGACGTGTGCTGGCTGCGCAGAATTTACTTGACGGAGTCAAGCACAAGTTAACGACAAGACATTTTTGGTGTGAACCTTGATAGTTTGTGACTGAAAATCTATATCAAAACGGTGTTGACAAATCTCGACATATACCCAAACTTTGTAACATTGTAGGGTATTTCGCCTTCATATTATGGCATGAAGTTTAGAACGTTTAGTGTCAAAAACTAACGTATATTACAATTTCATCACTCTGGGAGTCGCAGAGAGAGATACCATGGAGGACCTCAGCTATCTCTTTCATTATTTTTGTAGTTTTCATATAGTCTTTCATGTTTTTTAGTTGTTTGACAGACTTAATTTCAGTGGTTGTTTTCCCCTGTTTGGGATGTTTTCAGTGATGTTTAGTTAATGATTTTTAGTCTTTGATGCTATGTTTATTTCCGTTATTATTTTACTTATATTAAGGATATTTCAGTTCAGTTATTGTATGTCAGTTATCATGTTTATGTGTTGAGTGAACGTGCGAGCATTGCATAGATCGAACTGCGTGGTTCAATTGAGTCATCTAGGAGCGGGTTTCACATTAATCATATGTAACTTAATAATTACTTATAAGTTTAAAGGTAGCTACAGGATCTTGACATGGTCCCTAGTTGGCATGTTGCTGCCTACATATAGTTTGTCTCTGGCTGTTTTCCCCCTTGTAGGACGGACTTGTCTATCGGAGCGAGTCTCTGTCCCTGTTGGCTGTTTGCCCCCTCTGAGCCTATGGTTCTCTCATTGATTAACCGGTCCATATCGAATTTTTACAGTCTGGCTAGCGATCCGAGATACAGATCAGAGAGGCCGTCCAGACAGATCTCAGCCGTCCGTTGGCCAGTGTCGCGTCGAAATGATCAAACGACCAGTAGGGAGTGGGGGTAAATTTATAATTGAAGGCTTAAGGAAATTGAATGGGTGGGAAAACGACACTAGAAAAATGGGCGGGATTAATTTTATGGTGTCAGGTTGGGCCCATATTAGCGCCAGAAGTGTCAGTCAGGGGCCCATATCAGCGCCAGAAAATAATTATATTCAATTTTTTTTGTTGTCAGGCCCTTGTCTTATCAGGGCACGTTGGGTGGAATTTAATTCCAATCAAATTCTTCAACTGCATCTTCTTCCTTACTTCGTAGAACGACATTACTCCTCCACTCTTCGCCATTAATGAAGCAATTCCCTTAGCTAGAACCACACTTATATCACTGATCTGAAGCATTTATGGAGGTCTGCAGTGAAGGTTTTGTGGAAAAAGTTAATGAAGAAGGTGGAGTTGGTGAAGAAGATATCGACGAGGGATTTAATAGTGCTGAAGAAGCAGTTGGGGTCCATAAAAGTGATAGTGACTAGAAGAATGTTGTACATCTTTAGGGTTTAATTTGTTGTTTGGCCTTTTCTGTGCTACCTTTCTTTATTCCTTTTCGCAGTTTTCATGCCATTCCTCCCTGTCATTTTGTTCCTCCATGATTGACCTTGTGGTCGTCCAACAATTAGCATGTTCTGTTTTTAGTATATGTGCTCCTCCGTGATTAACCATGTTGTAAAGTGTGAAAGTGTTTTTTTGGATGACGTATGTTGAATTATCTGGCCTACCTTCGTTTTTAATAGTGTTGTGTTTTTGGCTCTACCGTGTCATTTCAGCATACAATGTCGTTAACAATATGTTAGGCGCATGTAACAGATATGTAATGGTCTCGTAATTGTTACGTGTGTCAGGAACATTACTTTCTCCTGAAGAACTCTAAAAATGGAGGAAAATTGTATTCGATTCTGAAGGAGAAGCTAAGGCATGGTACATTGAATTTGGTAGAATGAGTGGGTTCTCCACACGTACCCATTACCGTAACCCTTTAGGGCTGGTGGGCGATTTTAGAGGCAAGAAATTTTATATCAAATACACATGCCAGTGAGAGGGATTAAAGAAAACAAGCAACAAAAAGGAAGGGAAGCTCATGCTCAGAGCTGCTATAATGGATCCAGACCCGGCAGCAGCAATTAAAAAAAATCTTGATGATGTGAGAATTGGATGCAAGGCAAAAAACCATGTGTACCTTGATGAAAGACGAAAAAAGTAATTCATCAAATCGTGGCGCGATGACCACAATCATGAGATGGAGATAGCCGAGAAGCACAAATTCAGGACCAACAGGAAGGTGGATGCGGTAACCGTATTAATGGCATCCATCAACAAGCAATGTGGAATAGATCTCAGGTCTTCCTATGAAGTTATATGCGCGCAACTCGGCAGAGAAAGGTATGTGGGGTGTACAAAAGTGGATGTGAAAAACTTCTTGGCAAATATAAGAGAAAGCAACATTGCTATATGGTGAAGAAATGACGATTAACGAGTATTTTTGTGAGAAGCAGAAGTACAATCCCGGGTATTTTGTTAAGGTAGGAATCGATGCGGAGGAGAAAATGGCTTATATTTTTTGGGTAGACCAGCGAATACAAGCTGACTACGTGTGTTTTGGCGAATCCATCATATTTGACACCACATACAGGACAAATCATAAGTGTTGTCCGTTAGGTACGTACTTACTTATAGCATCGTAACATGCATATATCAGTTGCATTGTATATCCATAACATGTTGTATGTGTAGCAAAGTTAGAATGGAACCATAACCACATCATACCAATGTTGTCTGTGTAGAAAAGTTAGAATGGAACCTTAACAACAGCATACCATGGTCGTAGTTGTATCCAGTGAGTACATGGTAGTTATTATGTCCATGCATAACATGTTTAAAATGTAGCTGTCACAAGACCATAACATATGCATAACATTTGGGTTCGTTCCTTGCTGCTCTTTTTGTTGGATTTAACAATCACCATAAGGTGTTGTTATCGGAGCCCGCTTAATGTACGACGAGACAATCAAATCGTTTCAATGGTTATTCCGTACATTTTTACGTTGCATGCGAGGGAAAGCACCCCAAACCATTTTAAGAGTGACATGTCTGATACTTACCTTGCCTTATGCACATTCCACATCCTACAAAACGCAAAGCGTAACCTCAACGCTCTTTCACTAAATAATTCGTCAAACATATACTATTTCTGTTTTTCAATGTCGATTTTGAAACTGATTTCCAGTATGCATGCAACCTAATGATTAAAGAATGTTTTCCAAATGGCAAAGACACCGGTCTTAAATGGTTACAATATATCCATAAGTTCCATATACAATCGTCATCGACATGGATGAAGAACCATTACACAACCGGAATGGTGTCGACTCAACTGGTTGAGTCATGCAACAGTCTGATACAAGGCTTCCTTAGTGCTCATATGACAATCGTAGAATTCTTCCCCCACCTTGATAGGTCACGTACTAATCAATACGCCAATGTTCCGTCTATGGTATGTAGATGTTATGCCGATGTTACTAATCTCATACATTATTTTCGGACAAGATGGTCAAAAGTCAAAGGTGGGCAGAGAGGGATGCAGAATACCATGCTTGGAACACGAAGCCTTGTATCAGACTGCAAATGGCGGGGTACGATAGGAATCCTTTGTCCACACACCCTTACTGTGATGCATGTCCTCGAGAGGTTTGGCCACGAGAAGTTCAATACACTTCTCGACATATAAATTTTGAAGAGATGGACTAGAGGAGCCAAATTTGGGTTTCATGACATGATTATTGCGCGTCCCCTCTCTCGGGGTGACGAGGATGGTGAAAGATATGTCAGACTTTCTACGAAGTTTTGTGTGATGATTAGGGTTGTTTACATGGTTGACTAGTTACAAAATATGTTGGATGCTGCGGCAAACGGGTTTGCCATTCAGGTATGGAGTAACTAAAGTTGAAGTATCTGTGATAGGAAAACTACGGGACTGGTATATGGTCATAATATACCTGTTACGACTATGATATGTGTTGGCAGTCATGGGAAACTATGGTAGTAAATAGCGATAAAATCGGTGTCGTAGACGCTCGTTTGGTAGTAGTGTAATAAAGAAAGAGATCGCTACGAAGTACCCCCCACAGAAGAGCCCGAGTAAAACAGTGAATGAGGGAAACATATCGTAGATATATCTCGCACAAGGCAACGTAACAAGTTCAGGAAAATTCGTGCAAAAAAAGTTCAAGTCGAACTTGCTGAATAATGACGCTATACATCAGTTCACCACATTCGTGCAGTGACATGAGAGCACTACTACTGCTGGAAACCCCCTTGCGATGACAGTGGTCCCATTTAGGGTCATCGCTGAGTGTTCTGTGGTCATTATGGAGAAAATATTACCTATAACGCTAGCAGAACAGTGGCTGAATATATATGTAATTCTGTTAGTTCAGTGCCATAGGTTGGGTAGAATAGTACCATATTTTGGGTAGCGTGGAAGTGTTCCAAGCATTGGCATATTGTGGGTACCAAAGTAGTGTTGGAAGCAAAGTGTAATATTTTGGGATGCTGAAGACAACACATTGATCAAAATTATGATATTATATGTAATACTAGTGTTGACCACTTATAGATTACATATTCTAGTACAAGGGTTAAACCATGTGGTAGGTCCACTTCACGAAAAACAACAACCATACTACGATTACTCTAAACATATATTAGGCATAACATGACCATACCATATGAATGACAACGTTACACATACTTTCTAAGGCTCAAACTGCTAAACATTGTCCTTCAGACGGACAATATGACTTTCGTCATCATCTCCCTCAATGACATCCCCTAGACGGGCATTCAAATGCTCTGATATGATAGTGCAAATGACGTCCAGTGCTTCCTTAAAATTGGTTTTCATCGTCCAAAACGAATCCTTCCACATTTCAATCTTCTTGTACAAGTCAACGTGGTTGCACCTTTTCGTTCTGGTGTGAATGACATCTTCGTCCACCACGCTCCCATCTTCCAAGAATACCCAAGCTCAATACAAACACCCACAACCGTACTAGTATGAACGAGAAGAAACAAAATGGTTTTGGAAAATGACATAACAAAAGCAGAACATATACATATCAGTTGTAATCTTCATGCAACCTTACCTTCCAATCCTGACATCCAAGGAAGATTCTTCTAAAGGTCCCCATTTCCACCACCCTTTGGCCACATGGGTGATCACCAGAGCAGCTGCGTAGCTTTCAAGAGTCATTGAACCTACCTTGGTTTAAAACCCTTGGATCATGCCTGCGCTCTATAAGATGTCGATGCATGTTGATGATTGTTGGTAAAATCAGGAAGCTGAAGGAAGAATAAGGAAGATGATGGTAGAAGAGATTTAAGTGCAAGGGTTATATTTATGGTTGTAAGGGGGGTGGGGGGTGAAAACGGTCAGAGGGGTGATAAATTAACTAGCTGCCCCAAGTATTTACATTTCCCCAACCACCGTATAATTACTTATGTCTTGTTGATTGGATGTACTATAACATCCCAATCATGTTAACTTAATTTTTCTCTAATTTATTTTATGAGATACGTCTGATGATGACCTTACTTGGTATAAGATTTGATGGATTAACTCACGAGATTGAGGAATGTAGTTTAAATCGCCAAAGGATAAATCCAACCAGTTAAATAGTATAAAACCGAGCTTAATTTTTATAAAGTTTTTTTATGTGAAGTGTATCATGAAATCTGATATGGCAAAATGGTTAATGTGCAAACCCAACTCTCAGCAGACCAGATTTTGCATCTGGCTCTGAGCTTTTATTTTTAATTTTCTCCTTCAACTAAAATGGCGTCGTTTCTGTCAACAGAAAGATACAAATTAGCAGTCTTCTTATCTGACCTTCATCAATTTCGCCGGCGGTCTCCTCTGTTTCTCCGACGAGGCCCCCAACTCCACTAATTGATTATTAGACCCAATTTACTAATCCAATTCCATCATCATGCACTAATTCGCACCAATAATCAATCCAAACGACTTTCCATTTCAATAATTCACTAATCCGACTTCAGAACATCAAATCCAAGTTTTCGTTGGGTTGTTTCGAAGTGATGATGAGTTTCACCGATGGGGCCGGCTTCCGTGACTTTGTACCCCAATAATTCATCTGGAACTGTCCTTTGGCCCTATTTAAACAGACCCGGCCTTCCTTGAAGAAATACAAAACAAAGAAACCTCTCGGGACCGAGTTTTCCCTTTGTCGCTTCTCTGCTCCGACGAGCTCCGCTGCCATCATGGAATTCCTAAATTCAAGCAATCTTGGTCTCGTTCCTGAGCCTAGAGAGTTATGAGAGACTTGTACGAGGTTAACTACACTATCAATCTTCTCTATTACAGACCCGGGACTTTCTCTCGTTCCTCCGATCAATCGTCCGATGTGGCATTGCCTTGAGGACTTCAGGCGTGCCCATGGTTCCTAGCGCATCTTGTTAGATTCGTGATGGATCTAGGAAGCTGTCTGTGTTCCTATTTTCCGATTCCAGGCCAAAACCACATGCATTGGAGCTCGCCGGAATAAACGCGTGATCGCCGGAGTTCGTCCCTGTAAATTGGAGAAGATGATGGTAAAGTTCATCTTCAGTCCCCATATAATTATTTAAGTGTTACTACATAATATTTTAGTAATAACTCTCATCACCATAACTTATAAATATGGACAACCGTGGCCCAAATACTTCTCCGTCTTTACAATTTAGCCCGGACGGTTACGGAAGTGACATAATTGATCGATTCTTGGACCATAGACGCATAGTTTGAACCAAAAGCGATTCACCCATGGTGGGCTGGTTTAAGGGGGTAAATTCCATCGCAATAATTTATTTAATGATTGATTTTCCTAATATGCTTTCTTTGATATTTGATAAAGTGGCAACGTGACAAGGTCAAGTGGACGTGATTTATTGACCATTGGTTGTGATAATTGTGGCGGTGTACCTGATTGGTATGATATGTGTTATATGGTTTGTTATTCAATCATTGTTCATTCGGTCACAAGTATATGTTAATGGTGTAATAATTAGAATTGTTTGATCACCTAGATTAGGGCATGTATGCTAGCGATCTACGTGTGTGCTTATTGTACTACTGCTATGTGTATATGGCCCCGAATGGGGGCGAAAATGGGCATGAACTTTTCCACCAAATGATAAGTAAAATGGGCATGAATTGTGCCACTAATGATATGTGAATGACCGGAAATCGTCAGCATATGTGAGCAAGGGATCCCAACTAAGATATAGAAAGAGTCTAAGTCATATTGCTTATGTGTTTGGTGATTGTAATCGTTATTGCGAGTTATGAGGAATGATCCCAAACCACCCATGAGATGTTTACAGGTTGCCAGGGACTAGCTATGAGCGATCGTTGGTGTTTTAGTGGCCAAGCTAAAGTTAACAAGGACTGTGAGATCGTGTGATTTGGAACTTTGTTCCGACATTGGTTTTAAATGCACGTGAGGGACAGCTTCCGAAATTAGTATCATGATGCATTTAAATGTTTCTTCTTGTTTTGGTACAAGATGGCTATTTATATTTGAATTGAAGAAGTAACCACCCCTTGCAAAGTCAAGAGTCCGTCCCAAGACAATTTATTTATCTTTATTTTCAGTTACAAGAGTTGGGGTGTTACAAGCACAGTAGTGAAATCTACGATTTAGATCTTGAAATCTTACGATTTTAGTGTTGTCTAACGATTCTGATTCCACTCAAAATCGATGGTTAGTGAAATCAGGTAAAATCTCGATTTAATTCTTAGAATCTTGTGAAATCAATGATTTTTCATGTATTTTACGATTTACTTTCTAAGAAAAATTGTCCATTTTTCATTTTCAATCACTCGGTTTGGCTTAGAATAAAACAAAATCTAGGTGTTATTTTTAATATATTTATTTTATTGATAGATTTTGATTATTTTAGTAATAAGTAAAAATTAAAATAATAACATTACTCTAAAATTAATGCATTTTCTTATTTAATATGCTATTATATAAAGTCGTGAAATCTTACGATTTTACGATTTGATTCTACGATTACGATTTAATGTCATTTTTCGATCCCATGCTGACTCGACCATTTCACTACCATGGTTACAAGTACATTACTATACCAAGGTCAAAACATTGTGATAAGTGGCGTATATCAAAGATACATCACTATTCCTAACAACTTACGTACATAATAAAAATTTTCCTACCAGACAACCAGTTGCATAATATAAGCAAGGAAGCTTCATTCATGTCTATAACACACATAATCTATTCAGAAAGTAGTTATAACATAACCATAAAACAATAGTATACAAGCAAACCATACAAATATCCATAACATATATATCTAATTTGGGGGGTTGGTCGAAGTTCCAGCTACCAGGACGTCCACCGCCGCTTTAGATAATATCTGGGAACAAATTTGACTCCATTGTGAGAGGACCAACCGACAGAATTACTTGAGCCTGTCATTGATTATCACGGTCTCTTCATCCCACTACTTCATTTGGTATGTTGTAAAACGACCGATGTAATGCTCCATAAAACTAAGTGCATATAAGCCACAATTGTGAATGTCCGGCTATTGTAGAGCACACACCACCCTCCACTTGAAGTCTTTGATATGTTAGTGTTAAAAAGGACGAAAGACCTGGCGTATTGCATTATTTGTGTTCCAGTAGGCTTGTAGTATGGCTTTGTCTCAAAATCCTTCTTGTAGGGAAGCCTGTTCAGAATAAACTTTTCCTTCTTCTCCATGTCCAACCCAAACACATAGAAGTGATTCAGACTGTTCCCCCCATGTGTTAGGAAGAAGACCTAACACAGAAAGATAAACAGTAAACACAACAGAGTGTATATCAGTTGCATACCACGAATATACTAGTTAAATATTTCAGTCTACTTACATTTTTAGGACACGGAACTCGAGAACCTAGAGGTATTTATCATTCAAGAAGTCCTTGAAAGCATGAGGGAATCTTGATTGAGTGAGTGAAAACTCAATCTCATTTTCAACTTTTGTCCTAGCAACAGTCTGAAGCAATAACACAGTTAGAATACAGGCATAGGAAATAAGATGTATTATGAATAACTGTCAGATTATATTCATGACACATTGAGCTTTGTAACATAATAGAATCAGACTACTTTCATAACACATATGGATTCTCTACATAATAGAGGCATACTACAGTCGTAACACACCAAACACAAAAATTGTTGGGTAACTTTGACTAGTCAAACAATACTTACACTAAGTGAAACAAACACACACAGTCTTGTTATTATGTTGTTGTTCTCCAGCATATCCTCCTTGTTGAACTGGTGGCAGAATGCATCCATTAGTACGATATGCACCTGGTTCGGATATTGGACGGTCTCTAACTCAAACTTATGACTTTCATGCCTTTTCCGAGAAGTCACAAATAATGAAGCTGTTGATATCAACCAACACTGCATCAGTTATAAGCGTACCACAAATGTAACACAATCATATCATAGACGTCCCATAATAATAACATCTATATATAAGATAGGATATATGTAACTATCTTGCTCACCACCAGTGTCAATTCCTGCCGAAGTCGCTTTGAGAGGACGTAAATGCTAGTCTTTTGTCGGTCGTATGCAACCGGAGTTGGCTTCTCCGAATCACCCACCAAGTCCACCACAACCTGTTTACCAGTCGGAGTTTCCTTCATCGCTTCACCCACTGATTCCAAAATAGCTTCTTTTCCTGTTCCTGTCACCGCTTCAAACTAATTATGTTCCTTCGAAGATTCCTCGTCGGATGAGGAATCTTCGGAGGAAGTATCCGTCATCTTCTTCTCACCTACTAAACAGCCATAACATGTTCATATCAAAATAATAACATTGTATAAGCGTAGATGTAACAACGATAAAACGATCCCGGAACAAACCTATAACGGGGCCAGTAACTTCCACCTGCCGCTTTTCGAAAACGACTGGTTCGGGATTGGCCTCCTCCTGTTTTTCCACGCCCATGTCCTTCCGTTTTTCCTCGCCAGCCTTCTCCTCTTGGTTTTCCTTCTCGACTTCATTATCTTGAATATTATCTTCATCATTTTTGTTCTCGTCGTCGTCTTCACTTACATTTCCAACCTCGTCATTGTTTCCACCATCACCATTGTCTTCCTCATCGTCATCGTCACCATTTTTACGATCATCATCATCACTATCGGTATCGTCCATGAAATCTTTGTTGCTATCATATTTAGAGTCATCACTTAAATCCATGTCAACTAGTCCATTGGCCTTCCCCCTTAACAGGTTCTGGACAGCCGCACTCCTAACCAGCTGCAACTACAAATCAGCCTCCTGCTCCTTCAGAGATGCCTGATAGGATACCAAGGCATTTGTCCTGCGCTGCACCTCAAACATCACAATGTATGCTAACAATGTTTGCTGCAATCATGGTACGCATATTTCGTTAGATTAAGCGAGATACAACTCACATACCACGTACGTTATGATTGCATAACACCACCAGAATAGTACATATCAAGTACGTAAGTAATATATACCACAACAAGAACAGTACATTCCTCGTGAACTGCATTTCACTAGCACGTAACAGGATAATAGCATATCATGCATATAACATCAACCGGACATTGTAATAACACCCATGGATTAATTGCCAGTTTTGAAGATGAAAGTTGTGCTGCCACCGTCCACTTGTCCATTCTACGGTCCTTTAATCCTCATCTCCTCCCCAAATGCACAGTCACCCCCAAGGGTTTGGAAATCTTACTCGGTCCTTCGTCGAAAATTTCTTGGGCCCAAGTCAGAGTAACATGTTTTAAGTAGCTGCAAGAGATGCCCTGTCCCTTAATTTGAACGACCAGCTGCCGTCGGGAGTCCTTATCCTTCTCATTGTTGCGCTAACAAGGCCATCATCTTAGTACGAACAAGTGGGATGCTCGTTCAAACCAATACCAGGAAGATCAACCATGTCTACAAATTGGAGCTCGCATAAATAACATGGGATATTAGGCATAACCAATCGGCCAATAGTGGTCTACATGTACATAACAACATCGTATCATTGTTATAACATAGGTAAAACACAACGGTAACATAAAACAAACACCAATATAACTACCCTGCAACACTTACAACCATGAAGTTCATGTCCCCGCTGGGATAGGAAGCCTTACAATTCCGGTAGTAGTGCTCCATACCTCGTAGCAGATGATTTGAGACGTGGGCCACCCAGTTGTGGCTGGCGATCTCGACATTGCCAAGATGATGATACTTGGAAAACTTCATCGTCACACACCAGGTATTTGTGGCAACAAGCATCGAACCAAGGGCAAGCAACATGTACAACTTCATGTAAGCCGTGGGATCTTTACACTTCTTAATTGTAGTTTGGAGTTGAGCTATGTTAATGGTATGGTACTTATTGCTCTTCGTACCAGTCAAGCTTTCAAACTGCTTCAGCACCCTTGGCCCACAATGTTGGACATCCACATTGGTTAGACTTATATGTGAGGGTAGACCATATACACGGTGCACGTCCTCTGGCTTTACGTCCTGGAGCTGATCATCCGGGAACTTGAATAGACCAAGTTCAGGATCAAAGGTTGGAGGAGGAACTGTGCAAGCTCCTTGTTAATCATCTCAAGTTGTAACTGCAACAGCCCTTGAAAGCCAGCATGAGTGAGGAACAGACAGATCTTAATGCAGCGTGTCTGGTTTTTTCAATGAGATCATTGGCAGCCACCAATGGTCATGTTTTCCAATGGAAAGGGGTGACATTTCCCTTCTTTTTTTTACGATAATATTCGTCAGGGGGCCTTTTTCACAACAGGGACCTTCTTCTCAGCATGGACCTTCTTCAACGGATTAGTTTTGGCCACCTGGAAATCATAAAACACCATCAAATCATTCACATAACATAGATAAAACATACCCATAACATCTAAATATCATATGCATCTGATACGCGTAGCACGCATAACTAAGGCAATATAGTATGACAGCCATACATAACCATAACATAGGAATTTTGTACTGGTAAGAAGCATCAACAGAAGCACAATCATATCATATACATAATGTATGCACTTATCTACTTTTTGTTTGGGGTGAAGAGACACTCATGCCGTTTCAAAGTCAGAGTCATACCCTGAGCTCTGAAGGGGGGACGCTTCTTTCCTTTTTCGTTTATAGATTTTACTAGCTGAGCCTTTCTGTACCCCAAATGGAGATTGTTATAGCTCTGCCAGCCTTTTTGAAGATCGATGAGGGGAAACATCAAGTCCTGTGTTAGTCTTCGCCATCGAAAACTACGAGAAAGGAGGAATAACCTTATCAGAGCCTTACAAAAAAACCTAAAAAGGAGTCATATATAGACCAAGGCTGGAGGAAGGCACAACCGTTGCTAGAAGTTACAAGGTTTGGTGGTTCTAACCGTCGATTTATGTATGGGTGGATGAGGATGAATGTAACTTTTTTGGTGGATGAGGACGAGAGGCCTACAAACCCGGTGCCAACTTCAAAACTTCCACCGCACTAGGAGAGAGGCCTACAAATCCGGCGCCAGCTTCAAAACTTCCACCCACTCAGGATCTACTAGCAGATTAGTTCGACGATTAGTCTGATTCCTACATTAAGGGGCTTCATCTTCGCTGGCAAGAGGTAAAGATGGAAGAGGGAGAGACCGATGTTGAAGAAAGAGATGAAGAGAATGAAGAAGGAGATGGAAGAGAGGGTGAGAATCAAGAAAGATATGGAAGAGAGGGGTGAGAGAACGGTGATAAGATTGGTCTGACACATAAATTAAAAAAAATTTGATTTTTTTTTTAATTTCATGTTTCTCAAATTTAAAATTCGAATCCGCGGACGAAAAAATAATTAATATTAAATAAAAATAAATACATTTCCAGTCGCTGCCTCTGAACGAAAGAAAGCCGTCCGATTGAAGTCAACGCCGAGCTTCATCTGCAGTCGTAGGATCGAGATTGTTGGACATCCAGCTTGACTTTTCACGCTGATCATTAGCATTTTCGAAATTTTTAGAATTTTGATTCTGCCCTTGATGCAAAAGGAGCTACTTGGTGGTTTGTTCGTTTATCTCCTTGCTTCATCATTAATGATTCAGAGTTGTAGTCGTTTCCTAAAATAGCTCGAGTGAGATTTGTTGAGTTTGTAGCGTGGACGTACTTTAGCAATGGTGGATTTTTTAGTGTTCCTTGTCTTTGTGCTCAGGGTGGAGTTTACACGGTTGCAATTTCAGTGGTGAAGATGAAGACCTGTTGGCCGTAGTTGTTTCCATAATTTAGGTTTAGTGTGTTTTAGCCTTTTAGGGTTGTATTTTTCCATTTGGGTTGAGTTTGTAATTTTAGATTTTTTATTTTTTTATCGGAGTAGACTGAAACTCTCGGTGAATATAAAATAAAACGACAGAAAATATATAGGTGTCTATTTTTTGAAATATACAAGATTTGAATTTGAAACTTCCGAATAACTAGATACATATTTTACCACTGAAACAACTTTACTTGAACAAGAGTTTTGAATTGTTAATAATTTTTCAATTATTTTATATTTTCTAAGGTTATAACCTAAACTCTGTATTATGTTTTTAACTTTGACCAAATATTCAAATCTAACCTTTACTTTTAATGAATTAATAAATTTAATATGAATTATTTTAAATTCGGAATCTATCCTTTAACAAAATTTTGTTAATTTTTTTGTCCAACTTAATGAAAATTTAAACACCAATACTAATGTGTAATGTAACGTGACACTCTTAAATTAAAAAAAAAGTTAAATTAAAAGTAGTCAATAATAAAATTATTCCACCCCCACCACCTCTTCTATTCTCTGTTAGTCTTCTTCATCAACTCAATTTTTGATCCCAAACTTCTCTTCCAAATCAACAAAAAACCCAAGTCGAAAAATATACTCACTCACCTCAGTTTCCGTCATTCCAAACTTCTCTTCCAAATATATATATATAAATATCTACACACCCTCTATCAAAAAACAACACTGCTCAGTCGTGACCGTCGTCTTCGTCTCTGTCGCGTGTTTGTTTTTCTCCTCACCATCGCTCATTGACAACCTCTGTCAAGAAAATTATCTCATGAGTGATTGGATTTTAAACTTCTGCATCATCGTCAACTCCATTTTGAATGAACCCTAACTAGAGACTAAATTGGGGGAGAATGAGAAAAGTAAATTGCGAATATGGGGGAAACGAGAAAATAGCAAGGGATAGATTGATGAGAAGAAGATGGATAGTGTCCAAAAATAGATTGATGGGAAGAAAATGATTGGGGTGGGAAGAAGAAGCTCGAAGAAAAAGAAGAGCAGAGTGGGGGAGAGAAAGATGACCGAAGATTTGTTTTGTTAAATAAATAAATATTTATTTTTTATTTAATTCATTTCATTTATTAAATTTGTAATTGAAATTGTAACATGGCATCAAATGTGACATTCATTTATTCGGTCAAATAATGTTATGTTAGTTTTGTTGGACTAATCCCTAATGAGTGTTAAAAACTTAACAAAAAATTTAATCAAACGTGTAAGATTTGCAGAAACCAAAACTATTGGCTAGAATATAAAAAAAAATAGAACTAGATTCATCAATTTATTAAAAATTAGGACTAGATTTGTGTATTTCACCTTTCAGTTTTTATGAAACTAATTTTTCAGAAACATCATTACAATTTTACTTTGACCATGGATATGGGTGAATGTTGAGCGAGTAGTATATATGATTTTAATTGAATTAATTAGTCTAGCTACCAATTGATCTAAAGATTCGTTTGATATGTGATATATCGAATATTATGATATTCAAAATATTCACAATATTATATGATATTAAAGGATACTGATATTCAATCCAAAAAAAATTTAGTATAGGATATTAGGTAAAAATAAAAATTCTAAAGTCAATTATCAAATTGTCCTCATCTTCATCAATGAAAACACCCATATCATGTCCCCAACATCCACCATGTCAATAATTCAATACCGGAGAGAGGGCCAGTTCTTTATGATATTGAAAAACGGAAGCTTTTAAACAAATATAAATTAAATTCTAAAGTGAATTACAAAGTCTTCTCATCTTTTCCAACCTTTAATACTTTTAATCTCTAGTTAGAATGAAATTGAAATTATAGAGTCCATTCGATCAACCAAAAGAAATTGTAAAGTCTACTAATTTCGGTATGATCTACTAATTCATTCGATCAATCGCGACGAGGGATTGGGCTTCACTTATCCCTAGTTAGAAGAAGAAGAAGCTGTTTCCTATTTTAATTTTCTTTTATGGGCAACATTGATTAATTCTTAAAAGGGCATCGAGATATTTTATTTTCTCCAATCATTTGAAATTTTGATTTGATTTTAATCTCTTTATACACCCAGATTCATTATCAATGATCAATTAACAATCTTTCTCTCTTTATTCTCCTCATATGTTTCCTCCAATCTCTACAACTTAGGAAAAATTCAAATTAACCTCAAATCCTTGTTTTTCTTGAAGAAAACAAACCTAAGATCCATCAATTCTTTCTGCTCCTCGTATTCTAGAGACGTCAACCTGAAATAAAAGAGAGAGTCTTGATTAAAAAAAGGAAGAGAGAGGGTTCTCTTTTCACCAAAAATAGGACAGAAGGCTAACACATGTGGGTCTCAAAATGTGGGTAAATGTTGATTTTGCGTGTAATTTCGCAAAACCCCATGGGTAAGTCCGACCTGACAAAATGATTTCTAGAAAGGATATTCAATATCCTTCATTTGTCCTTCATTTGGGACTATATTGAATATCATATTTTTGTGATTTAGATATCACTTAATATTATGATATTTACGTTATAAAATACGAAAATATTGTAAATATTATAATATTGGGTGATATCTAATATGATATCACCGATATCAAATAAGACCTAAAAAAAAAAAAAAGTCAAACATAGTCCATGTATGTCAAAATCTTTATGCCCCATCTCTAATGTACGGGGCTAAAGGCTTAAAATTTTATTTTTAAGACTCAAATAATTTTCAATTCGAATCCTATAAATGTATAATTCTAAATTTCGGGGACTATTTGTCCTATATTAAAGAAAATGCTATTGATCCGAGAGTCCTTTCTCTCAAATCAATCCAACAGCCAATACAACGGTACAACACCACTTTCACGAATTCCAATCTGACAGTTGAAATTTTATCACGGGTATATCGGGAATCTAAAAATTCTTTCAACTTTTCTTTCTTTCTTCTCCCTGCTTTTCTAACGTAAACTTGATATAATAATGACATAACAATGATGTAATAATGACGTAACGTGGATATAACAATTTACATATGAAGTCGACATAATGAGCCTATTAAAAGGACATAATAAAAACGCATAACAGACTAGTAAATTTTATATATCACCGGCATAAAAGAGTAGTAAACTGGACATAACGATGATGAATACAACTACTCGTAAGGTGGACGTAACAACGACATAACGAGCTTGTAAAATGGTCGTATTAGCGACATAACATGATCGTACAATGACCACAACTATGTGATATTTTTCCAATTCTTTTGTTCCGAAACTACGGCCATTCAAGTTAATTCGTTTGGCTCATTTTCAGCCGTTGGATGAAAGTTAGCCAAAAGTGGTCTGATCCAACGACCACGATCCGTCAGATTGATTCGAGAAAAAGGGCTCTCGGATCAATATCTGTGTTGCTATATTTAGCTAGCACACGTCTCAAAGTCTCAAATTTAGCTCACTCATCCAACGGTCTGTATTTGCGAGAGTGTTTATGAGGATTTATGATTCATTTCGTTTCCCCCATCATTTTTATTTTTGCATAACTTTTTTATTTTAATTCCAATTTGGATAATTTGTACATCGAAATTCCTATTTTTTGAATACGAATATAACAAGATTAATTTTAATGATATTTTTGTAATTTATAATGTCATATTGAACGAGAAAAAAATTATATATAAATTCTAAAAAAATATGCGGTTTTATTAATTAATGATATCTACATAAAAGAAAAGACAGTATTTAGGTGCAGACTGGATTGTAGGGGATTCCTGCCGCCCATCCACGTGTTGCAATATTATTGGTGGTGTATTTTTCTTTTATTTTTTGTTTTCTTAATGGCTGGACGGAAATTGAACCATCAAGAAAATCGGAAAATAAAAACTCTCTCTATATACGAATAACAATATCCATCTGAGAAACTATATAATGTTATGAATATTATAATTATGTGTATGAATGCCCATTTGTAACTCCTACCTTTGTAACTTCTATACATTGAACATGAAAATGAATATCCTATTTAAGTGTAGTTATACTAGTGATGTATAGGTTATGAATTCTAGAGCCTATAAATAGTGCTCTCTCTTGTATCATTTTCACACCTCAATAAGAAAGTACTTCTCCTCCCATGTTCTTGTTCTCTTTTGTTCTTAGTTTTATAACACGTTATCAACACGAAGTTCCGCGTCGAGCAATCTCTTGTAATCATACAATGAGAGATTACTTTTAATCGTGAGATAAGCGGTGCACGCGGAACAATACAATTCCGCCCGCCATATGGCTAGTAAGATTTACGCTTTTGATGCCCGTGATATGGCCAATGAGATTTATGCTCTTGATGCCCACGATATGGCTAATGAGATTTACACTCATGATACTCGCGTTTTGAAAATTTATTATTTGCCTATTTGGTATATGCGTGGGTTGCGGTTTACTTTCGGGTGCATGAAATTTGCATAATACATGCCGGCGTTATTGTTCATTTTTCTATAATATTTCTCATACTTATTTTCAACAATCGGAGTCATTGTTCTTTATCATCATGCACATCAATCACTTACATTACTACTAGTTTAATATAATTTAATTTCCTATTTATGGGTTGCTTACCATTTGAATAGTATGGCCGGATAATTCTTCATTGATTTCTACTTTATTGTCTGCTTTATGTTTTTATTTTCTTTATATGACCTTATTATTAAATTTATGACCTTACTATATTTTTCTTAATATGAGTTAACATTTTCTTCCTTACAATCATAATTATTCACTTGTTGTGACTTTTCAAATTTATGACTATATTATATTGATATTTATGTTATCAAATAGCCGTTATACTTATTATTAGTTAATGGTTTATTACTAATTTTATATGAGTTTATTATCAAGTTAATGATATTTTATTTATTTCTTATAATATATTGAATATTTTATAATTTGAGCCCCTCCATGTTTCGGACAAGCTTCACCATTCATTGGCATTGGAAGCTAAAATTCATTTATAATGGTATTCGTGAAACCATCAAACACGATAATAAAACATCTTCTCAAGATAAAGCCATAGCTTTAATCTTATTCGTCATAATCTTCATGAATGGTTGACAAAAATGAGCAACGACTCATGTATCTTGTGGCGTAATGTCAAAGCCATGTATGACCACCTCAAGTGGCAAATTTTCTTAAAGTGTGATACGATTAAAGTACCAAGAGACAAATATTCCAAGGAAAAGATCGAATATCTTATATGTCTCAAATGTTTGGTGGTCCAATGAGACACCATATCACTCCATGAAGTGAATTATTATATTCATATATCCACAAAGTGACAAATATATACATACATACATTCCCACAAGTGTAAACACCAATACATGATTGTGGAGGAAAAGATCTATTATTTGGTATGGTCATGAATTTTGAGAAATACATCTTTTATATGAAAGAGAGTTGTAAATTGATGTTGAACAATTTCAATCACATAAAAGGGGATACATCCATCAATTTTATTTTGATGATCATATACAAATGATATTGCTTCATAAGCCATCAAATGTGCAAAGACTTATTTGTTACATTTTTTTAGCACATGGAACAAGTTATTATTGTTGTTTCTATATGGAACCTTTTCCTTGGTGGTTGTACATTTATATTGTGAAGATTATTCATCCCATAATTGGTGACATGGATGGTTAAGACGACTATGATGGAGTATCTCTATTTATCATTTGCGCTATTCATCATTCTCTTGCAAAATGAGTATTGCCATGATGAGAAACGACATAATACATTGTGATATATAACTCATCGATAGTGCACCATATAACGAGTAGTACAAAATCACTCGAAGCTTTAGTAGAGCTATTGCATTATTCAAGAAGGAACAAGATCCTTTTGATTTATATATTGATGATCACAAGGGAGAGGAACGATAATGTGGTATATGACCATGAAACTATTAAATGTTGTCCTCCAATTTGTACCAGACATATGTGATCATGATTGAGATACATATCAATGTACACTATAAGTTTACTCGTCATGACAAGTATTATCTGACATAACCGGTGTGACAATCCCGGTTCAATCATAATGTGAATCGATAAGTACCTCTATGGATAATGTTGTGCACAGAGTTCTCAATTTGGGTATTCTAAAGAAATGATTCTTAAGGTTATAGGGATTTAAGTAGTCCTTGTGACTCTCCTACTTCCCTGGGAACACGAACGATTTTCTGTTCTGTCAACAAGGTTTCGTTTCTAGGAAAGCATTTTCACCTTTTCGTTACCCATTGTTGGGTGAATCTCCAACACAACATAACTCGGTTTTGGGTTGCTTATTCTTAAATAGAGTTGATTGTTTGGATAATAATCAACTAAAGTAAGATAATTTATCTTATACAAACAACAAAACAAAGGGTGATGTGTGTGGATCCATACACTCAACATGTGGATCAATTATTTTAATTGATGTATCAACTAGAAGGTCACATGTATATATGAAAGCAAACTAGAATTTGCGAGATTGCTAGTTCAACCATTTTGGTTATGAGCATATTTTCATGATTATCCAATAACGAAAAATGTGTCATTGAGACGAACATTTTCCATTTATATTATTGTGAACATGTCATTTACATGAACAACACAAATTCGCATTACGCCAAGAAATTATTATGAATTCCTCCATTATATGTGGTTTTTGGGTCAAAACCTTATACTTCCCATCATTGGATATATGGATGTGATAAATTGCTCCACCATAATTTATTAGGATGAGTTCTCAATGATGATTTGGAAATTATGTTGATTACGAGTTCATCGATGGTAAAATATTTACATCGTTGTCATGAAATTTTGATGACTCGTTTGGAGGTTTATCATTCATATAATCATAATTCTCAACATTATGTGAAGAAAATCAAAGGTTGGCACGAGATTAGATGAATAATCATCATATCATTTTGATCCTCGCACTAAACAATGTGAACGTGAAGTTCGAAAAATATATAATTCATCATTTGCCGTACACTTTACCGACCCAAACATAGTAAAACTCTCATGTGCCAACTCGCAATGCTCCAGGTGAAAATGATGTTGACATTGGGCAATCTAACATCACAACTGAGTCTAAAACCCGTATAAAGCATGGTAGACCACACGATTCCAAAGAAAAAATTTCCTCAAAAGTGAAATGGAGCTATAGATCCGGATGGTCAAATTGAGGTTAAGATTATTTAAGCAAACACCACCAAGAGAAACTAATAATGTGCTCAAGAAGAGTCTCAGGTACACGAAAGATATGAATATATATCTCAATTATCTATATCTTGGATGGAAAATATTGGAACCCCAATGAAGTCAACGTCGATGAAATTTTTGCGTATAGTGCAACGCTAAATATGATAGTTGAAAATGAGGATCGTGAGCCAAAATGCATGCAAAGAAAGAAATGATTGGCTGAAAATTTTTCAATTGAGGCAAAACTAAATTCCCAAGAAAAATGAAAAGTTTTATGACATAAAGTCTATATATGAAGATGCCAAGCAAATGAGACACATGTTTATCTCATTATAAGTCTTATGAGACATCTCATTTTGAAAGGTTCTATCCAACAAACCTATAATATTTTAATTATAAGAAAATATATTCTCATGTGGTGGTTGCAATTACTTTTCATTATTCGATTAGTCTGGCAATTTATGAAGGGAAAGAGTTTGCCCCTAATGGATATCCTTGCAACCTATATGTATGGTTTGCATAAAAGAATACACATGTGTATAAGAAATTTCCTCAAGAATTTATTTTGCTATAAGCAAACAATTCAAGTTCACGTGAACAAGTTATATCTAATTGATGTCATATGGGTTGAATGGTTGAGAGAAGTGGTCCATTTAGCATATCACACATTTCTCTATGCATAAAACTATGATTTCTTTTTCATATTGAGTTGAATTTTGAATGATGAAAAATCATCTTTATCATATTTTATGGTTTTGAAATTCTTACAAAAAAATTTATACTTTATTTTATATTTAAAATGTATTTTTTTTTGTTTATATGAGTTTAAATGTCATCATCATCTTTTGTTATATAGATGGCATACACTTTATTGAAACTCCTAAAGAGTTTCTCAAAGCAATCAACTATTGATTAGCTATAGAGTTCGAGATGAAAGATGTGGAAGATTACCACTAACTTGCCAACTGTGTATCTCTCTCGAACATGATTTTCGTATATCATCAATGATATACTAATTATATCCAACAAAAGGTTATATGGATATGACATGGCTATCAGTGTGGTAGTCAGATCACTATGTGACTCTATGTCGAGTTTAATCGACCTTTATTAAAACACAAGATGTACTCGATTTTGAAGTAGTAATCTTGGTCATATTTGTGTTGGTTGACCATAAATTGGTCTCATGTGATAATTTTACCACTTGGTGGGCTGTGAAACCAACTTATAAAGCTACACCACCATTTCAAGATCTAATCCTATAAATCATGCATGATATTTCTTTTGCATATATCCTTGAGTTGCAAGAAAATGTTGCAACGTGATGTGATGATTATATACTCTTTTTCCTTCACTAGGTTTTTATCCCATAGGGTTTTCCTAGTAAGGTTTTAATGAGACATATTTTCATCAAATGGTCATCCAAGGGGAGCGTATTATAAATATTGATTATGTATGACCATTGATCATATTACATGCATACATTAGATTCAAAAACTCCAATGAGTTGGAAGAATATTTTCATGAGTTGACATACTCTATAAACAAGTGCGCTTAAACGATAATTTGGTTGATTTAATCACCAAGGCTCTCCATACATCAATTTTGGAGAAGCTATTACAACAATTATAGTTCGACGAATGAAGGATCATAATTGATTTCATGATGAGGGGGAGTCAATACGCATCGCACTCTTTTTTCCTTAACTATGGTTTTTCCCATTGGGTTTTCCTTGTAAGGTTTTTAATGAGGCAAATATCAAAAGCGTATTCGAAGAATAATGAATATTTTTAACTAATGGTCATTCAAGGGGGAGTGTTATGAATATTATAATTATGTGTATGAATGCCCATTTGTAACTCCTACCTTTGTAACTTCTATACATTGAACATGAAAATGAATATCCTATTTAAGTGTAGTTATACTAGTGATGTATAGGTTATGAATTCTAGAGCCTATAAATAGTGCTCTCTCTTGTACCATTTTCACACCTCAATAAGAAAGTACTTCTCCTCCCATGTTCTTGTTCTCTTTTGTTCTTAGTTTTATAACATATAAGAATTTTTACCGGAGCAAAAAGTCCATCTTTACCATACTTGCTCAATTCGAAGGCCATGTTTGGAAACTAGCCCAAAAAAATTTATCATATTCATATTTTATTGTAATATATTAAAAACAAACAAATAAAAAATGCATAAATTCACAAAAGAATCACCAAAGCGATATTATCGTATATCACTATTTAAAAGTAAGGAGTGCCTTCAAAGTAATACCTGTTTAGCATTATCTAAAATAAAATATTTTATTAGCTCTTCCATCTTTGTATTGTTCAAGAAATTATACTCAATTGTCCACATAACTAACCCATTTAAAAGATTAATCCGATAAAATTTTACAAATTTTTTTTTAATTCAAATCATCAAATCTCCCAATTTCTCTTCTAAAATCTTTATTCCCTCTAGATAATTTGAAATCACCCATCAAATTCTCTCTGAATCCACAAAATAATTTTAAATCACCCCCAAATATCTTTTTAATCTAAGTATCCAAATAAGCTATTTGAAAAATAATCTCCATTAGTCGGAAACCTAATCTTATGATTTTGGCCGCCTAAACTTATGTATTATGGGTTTTCGCCTCGCATATGCTTGCCTGTTGAGCGTTGATAACGATGAAGGGTTAGAAGTAGGGTGTTAGGTGATTATATAAAAAACAAAGACTTGCTAGAAAGAACTCAAAAAATTAAAAGAAATTGGTGAGAGACCATAATAGCCGAGTGAAAATTGGGAAAGTGAGAGTGTGAGCTTACGAGATTGAAAATGATTAAATCACTGAGCTTAAGGGATATTGAACGCTGCAGATTGAATGATTTGCCCTCTTACTTCCGCTTGCATGATGTCCGGAAAAACAGAAATATTAATTAACATTAATGACAGATTTTTTAAATGGAAGGAGTTGATTAGGAATTTTTGTTTATGAAATTCAACATTAAGAACAATGAAGATGAGCATGTTCCTAATAGTTCATATTATAGCATGTATGAAACAACAGGAGAAAGACTTCATTACAAACTAATCGAAGGTAAAGAATTGACAAGCTAATGAAATTCCTCTCATAAATAGTTCTGCATGTATCTTAACCTATCGTAAAACTCCGACCAAATATTGTTGGCGAGACTACAAAATAAGAACATGTGCTTAACCGTGTCTTCTTGATGGTAACAAATGCAACATTTGTTTATTACAAACTTACCATCCCCTAATTGAATATGGTAATCCTCACTAGCTTATTGTAACACCCTACTCAAAAAGAGTTCAATCAAATCAATAATTTAAATCATGCAACCATTATCAACCAAATACAAGTGTTACTAAACCATTAACTACACTTACTCAAAGGGACGCGACTATTGATTCGAAAGCCGGATCTGACAAATTGTGGTCGTTGAATTATGTCACTTTTAGGTCAACTTTTATCCAACAGCTAAAAATGAATCAAACGAATTGATTTGAATGGGTAGTTTTGGAAAAAAAATTGGAAAAGATTACATGGGTGTGCTCATTGTACGAGCATGTTATGTCGCTAATACGACCATTTTACAGGCTCGTTATGTCGTTGTTACGTCCACCTTACGAGTAGTTGAATTCATCATCATTATGTCCAGTTTACCATTCTTTTTGTGTCGGTGTTATATACACTTTACGAATCTATTATGTGTTTTCGTTACTATGTCCTATTAATAGGCTTATTATATCGACTTAATATGTAAATTGTTAGATCATCAGCTGTTTGCAACACATGTACTTGGTTCAACTGTTTGGATGGTGTTATGACAAAATGGAGCTGCTCCTTGTTTACAAGTTTCTACCAAACGGCAGCCTTGATATGCATCTGTTTCGGAAGAGCAACAATTCGTTGTTGAGATGGGAAACGAGGTATAAGATCGCGAAAGGTAGGTTTAGCATCGGCATTGCTGTATTTGCACGAAGAGTGGAGCAATGTGTGGTTCATCGATACATCAAGTCGAGCAACGTTATGCTAGATTCGAATTTCAACGTCAAATTGGGCAATTTCGGGCTGGCGAGGCTGGTGGATCAAGATAAGGGCTCCCAAACCACTCGGATGGCTGGGACAATGGGTTATTTGGCTCCCGAGTACGCCACAACAGGGAAGGCGAATCTGGAGTCCGATATTTACAGCTTTGGAGTTGTGCTTTTGGAAATTGCCACGGGTAGAAGGCCGGCAGTTGTGGAAGAGTAGTACGTCGTGCATTTGACTCACTGAGATGGCAGGTTGATTGTGGAAGCTGCTGATGCTAAGCTGAACGGTGATTTTGACGAACGGGAGATGGAGAGGTTGATGGTGATTGGGTTGAGTTGCGGTCATCCGAATGCGAAATTTAGGCCTTCAATTAGGCAAGCTCTTCAGGTGCTCAACTTCTAGGCTGCCTTGCCTGTGCTTCCGCTTAGTAGACCTGTGGCGAGTTAAGTTTCCACTTCGTCGATGGCTGAATCATTTACTAATTTGTCGTCGTCCTCGAGAAAGGCTGCTTCTAGCTTCATTGATTCGTCATCTTCTGCGGAGGGTGAGTCCAAAAGTTACTTTTCTTGTGAGGTTGCGCCGTCGAGGTTGGACGGATACTCCGTTGATACCGCCAACGTGGCCAATACATTTTAAGTCGGAGAAATGTCCTCTCTCTCTCTCTCTCTCTCATTCGTGATTCGAATACATAATAGTAACATTTCAAGCTGGAATTCCTATTTGACCCCTTAAATTTGTTTTTTTTTAATATTTTGAATAGAGTAAATTATGTAATTATTTTTTTGTAAATTTGATTCAACAAACTTTAATAAATATGTTCAATTTTCGACAAATTCTCCATCTCCGAACTTCATATGTCCAAAAAAAAAATTGGAAATCCGATGACTCTCGCAAAGACGATGAGTAAAATTGTATAATTATGTTAGTAAATAGTAGAATGCACATTAGTTTAATTAAACATTAGTGTGCATCCAACTTCGGTACTTCGTGTTTGCAAATTAATGAATCGAATGATCTACAAGACAATATTCATAATTAATTTAATTTCTTCAATTCATATATAATAGGAAAAATACTCTAAAATGTAACGAAATTTCGGTATATGTCGAGAATTTTCGCCACTTTTCTGATATAGATTTTCTGTCACCGAATTTGAAATTTAAAGTCAAATATGCCACGTCGTTAAATTGTTCGATCGACGTTCTGACGTGGACCCAACGCCATTCAGCGAGTCAACCCCAGTCAATGCCACATATTATTTTTAAATAATTTCTAATAGGTAAATAATATTTTTTACTCAATTACAATATTTTTTAATCTTCTTCCTCACTCGTCGACTCTTCCTCCATCTCCTATCTTTCTTCGCTCGACTTCACCACTTTCCAGCTCTTCTCTATATCCTGTTGGGGCGCAACGGACGAGAATAGAGTAAATGTATTGCACTAACAAACCACACACCGTAAATATTTCCCAGACTGGTTGGAAGTGGCGGTAGTCCGCCACACTTAAAATCACTATGGATGGGTGATTACCACCGCAATACCATAATGACAATAATTAAGCCAACCTCCTTAGACCAATTTATTGTGGTAATATTAATAATGCAATATATAACGAATAGTCTCGAAATTCCCAAGCACAAAACGGTAAGTAAATAACACCGGGATTTACGTAGTTCCCCTCCAATGCGGAGAGTACATCTACGGCAGCAGCGATAGCTACGAGCACTTCTTCACTATAGCAAGGTAGCTACAAGGTGACCCGAGTCAATCCAAAAATAGTGTCTCTCAAGTGTTTCCCAACCTTGAAACAACTACTCACAATTTTATCGCTCACAAAAAAGTATTCCTACCACGGTAAAACATTTATCGAGACTTTCTATCGCTCACCTATCTACCCAACAATTAAAAGAAATGTCTTTCAATTGTTACAAATAAAGAAGACAAGTACACTACACAAAGGGAGAGTGATAAACGTACAGAGATAGGAAACGAAGAGTACTTGGTGAGGGTTGAGAAATGAAGCCAATATTTGGCTCATTGTATATCAACTAAGATGGGAGACAGAATTGATTAGATGTAGTTGAGAAGAGCACCTAACTTCCTGGTGCAATTATAATTCCCATCTCCTCCCATTTCTTTACTATTTCTTCCAAGTGGGTGGGACTAACAATTTTCCCCCTCCCAACTACTTAAGAATTTCAGTCATCCCTGGTGCTGATCGACAATACTCAAACTTCTCTCTTGGAAGACTCTTTGTGCACATGTCAGATCCATTTTTATCAGTATGGATCTTCTCAAGTTGTAGTTGGTTCGACTCCACCACATCCCGAATCCAATGATATCGAACATCGATATGTTTGGACCTAGAATGAAACGTCGAATTCTTCGCACGGTGTATGGCACTCTGACTGTCACAGAACAACTGCGGTCGTTCCTGTTGGAATCCAAGTTCACTCAAGAACTTCTTCATCCATAACTGTTCCTTGCTAGCTTCCGTTGCGGTAATGAACTCAGCTTCAGTAGTGGAAAGAGCTACACACTTTTATAGCCTTGACTGCCAAGAAACAGCTCCCCTTGAAAATGTAATCAGGTATCCAGAAGTGGACCTTCGTGTATCAACGTCACCTGCCATGTCCGCATCTGTGTAGCCGACAAGTATAGGATTAGAATCTCCAAAACAAAGGCAAATTTTGGAGGTACCTCGAAGGTATCTCAGAATCCATTTCACAGCTGCCCATTGCTCCTTTCCAGGATTTGAAAGAAACCTGCTGACAACTCCGACTGCGTGAGCAATATCCGACCATGTACACACCATAGTGTACATCAGACTTCCCACCGATGAAGCATATGGAATACTTTTCATCTCCGTCTTCTCTGCATCAGTAGACGGACACTGGTTGGTGCTAAGTTGAAAGTGATTAGCAAGAGGAAACTAATCGCTTTTGCACCGTCCATGCTGAATCGTTGGAGTACTTTCTCAATGTACTTCTCCTGCGACAACCAGATCTTCTTGAAAACTCTATCTCGTGCAATCTTCAAGCCAAGAATCTGCTTCGCAGACCCCAAGTCTTTCATAGCAAAAGACTTGCTCAACTCTTTCTTCAAGTTGTTGATTCTGGACACATTCCGACCAACAATTAGCATGTCGTCAACATAGAGCAACAAGATGATGAAATCATCATCTTCGAACTTCTTCACGAACACGCAATAGTCTGAAGTGGTCTTCTTGTACCATTGTCGTGGTGTCTGCTTCAAGCCGTACAAACTTTTGTTAAGTTTGCACACAAAATCCTTCTTTTCCTTCTTTTTGAAGCCTTCTCGTTGCTCCATACAAATCTCTTCCTCCAAATTGCCATGGAGGAAGGCAGTCTTCACGTCCATCTGCTCAACTTCCAAGTTGAAACTTGACGCCAACCCCAACACTGTATGAATGGATGTCAATTTCACCATCGGTGAGAATATCTCATCAAAGTCGATGTCCTTTCTATGACTGAATCCTTTGACGACGAGCCAAGCTTTGAATCATGGTTTATTATTGTGTTCTTCATGCTTGATTTTGAACACCCACTTGTTCTTCAAAAATCTCTTCCCCTTTGGCAACTTCACCAACTCAAATGTGTTGTTGTCGTATAAGGACTTCATCTCATCCTCCATTGCCTTTATCCATTTCTACTTGTGTTCATCCTTCATAGCTTCCTGGAAGCTATCTGGTTCTCCCCCGTCTGTGAATAAAACATATTCATTTGACGAATATGTGATAGAGGATTGCACGACTCTATCAGATCTCGTTCGGGGAAGAGAGTCTTCGGCGGCTGGCAGTTGATCATGAGAACCATCATCATCATCATCATCATCAGGATCATCAGGCTGAACATCAAGGGGGGCTTCAGGTTCAGCTACCTCCGAATGAATTTCTCCAACAACAGGTGTTGGAGGCTCTAACTCCTCGGGTGTTGACCTAGCATCAATGTTAGGAGCATATCTCCCAACCTTCTGAATGTCTACAATGGTCTCATTCTCCATGAACACAACATCATGACTCCTGATGAGCTTCTTCTGGATAGGGTCAAAGAATCTATAGCCAAATTCATCTTGACCATATCCAATAAAAACACACGGTCGTGTCTTGGAATCCAGTTTTGACCTCTCATCCCTCGAAATGTGAACAAAGGCCTTGCAACCAAACACTAGAAGATGCTTGTACGAGACATCTCTACCCGAATAAATCTTCTCGGGGGCTTCAAAATCTAATGGAACGCTAGGTGAAAGGTTCCACACATGCACTACCGCAAGTAGTGCTTCTCCCCAGAATGAGTGCGGCAACTTCGAGTGCGAGAGTAAGCATCTAACTCTCTCCATCAAGGTTTTGTTCATCCGCTCCGCCATGTCATTCAATTGCGGAGTCTTGGGAGGTGTAAACTGATGTCGGATCCCCTTCTCCTTACAATAGGCATCGAATGGCCGAATGTACTCTCCACCATTGTCTGTACACAGACACTTCAGCTTCTGGCCAGTCTCCCTCTCCACCAATGTAACAAAACCTTTGAAAACGTTTAGCACCTGATCTTTCATCTTCAGAACATATACCCATGTCTTTCGCGAATGATCATCAATGAACGTTGGAAAGTAACGTGCGCCACCAACAGATTTGGAATCTGCTTCACAAAGATCTTAGTGAATCAGATCTAGCACATTCTTTGCTCCAGAAGGTGGAGAACTTTTGAAAGCAACTCGATTTTGCTTTCCAGCCAGATAGTGGACGCATCTCTCCAGGTGGACATGATCCAATCCAGGTATAACTTTCTTCCTTGCTAGCTTTACCATGGACTTCTCGCTCATGTGACCAAGGCGTTTGTGCCACAACGCGACAGTATCGACAATTTCCATTGAGTTTGCAGCTTCTAGGGAGATCTTGGCTTCCGTCACGTACAGTTCATACTGCTTCTTGCCTCTCGCCACCACCAATGCGCCTATGGTGAGTTTCCACTGACCGTTTTTGAAGGTATGACAATAACCTTCCCCGTCCAACTTGTCCACTAAAATCATATTCAGACGCATGTCTGAGACATGTCTAACATCTCGCAGTACCAACTTCGCACCTTCCATTGTCTCCAGACATACATCTCCTTTGTCGACGACCTTGGACAGGTTGCCATTTTTCATCCTTACCAAATCTTAGTTACCCGACAAGTAAGATGAGAAAAATTCACGTCTCGGCGTTACATGAATGGTGACGCCACTGTCAACCACCCAAGTGGTCTCCTGGGTTGTTAGGTTGACAAAATCTTCATCATAGACAAGCATGAGCTCCTCAACAACATTAGCATTGTCACTGTCACCACCTTTATTTTGCTTAAGCTGTGGGCAAAACCTCCGGATGTGTCCCTTTTGTTTGCAGTTGTACCAAGTGATGTTTGCATACTTGTTGGACTTCCCTCGGTTCTTCCCTTTCTTCTTTGAGCCTCTCGACTCACTCCTTCCTCTTCCATCCACAACTAGGACGTCTGACTAAGATGTCGAGGAAGAGACACCTTGGGATCTTCTTCTCATCTCCTTGTTGAGAATTCCGCTCTTTACATCCTCCATGGTCACAACACCATCTGCGGCAGAGCTCGTGATTGTGATCTTTAAGGTTTCCCATGATTCTAGTAGGGATGTCAGAATCAAAAGATCCGTCACCTCATTTTCCAGTTTTAAGTTCATTCCCGACAACTGGTCAATGATCCCTTGAACGTCGTAAAACTGACCTGCAACGAAAGTGCCCTCTTTATATCTCATCTACACCATCTTCGTGAGATAAAAGAGTTTGTTGTTGCCGGTCTTTGAAGCATAAAGCCCCTCCGGCTTTTCCCAAAGCTTCAAAGCATCTGTCTCTCCAACGATGTGCTTGCATTCGTTATCATCGACATGGTGTCGAATGTAACTACACGCCTTCTCGTGCTCGTGCTTCCAATCCCCATCACTCTTAGCGGCTGGCTTAGTTGACGATGACAACAGTTTATCCAAATCTTTCATCAATAGGAGATCATTTATCTTGCTTCTCTAGATATGAAAGTTTGTACCGTTCAAACTAACCATCTTGCTTGGCGTTGCCTCCATATTGAACCGTGCTATGATACCACTATTGGGGCGCAGTGGACGAGAATATAGTAAATATATTGCACTAATAAACCACACACCATAAATATTTCCCAGACTGGTTGGAAGTGGCGGTAGTCCGACACACTTAAAATCACTATGGATGGGTGATTACCACCACAATACCATAATGACAATAATTAAGCCAACCTCCTTAGACCAATTTACTGTGGTAATATTAATAATGCAATATACAACGAATACTCTCAAAATTACCAAGCAGAAAACGGTAAGTAAATAACACCGGCATTTACGTAGTTCCGCTCGAATGCAGAGAGTACATCTACGGCAGCAGTGACAGCTACGAGAACTTCTTCACTATAACAAGGTAGCTACCAGATGACCCGAGTCGATCCAAAAATAGTGTCTCTCAAGTGTTTCACAACCTTGAAACAACTACTCACTATTTTATCGCTGATAAGAAAGTATTCCTACCACGGTAAAACATTTACCGGGACTTTCTATCGCTCACCTATCCACCCAACAATTGAAAGAAAAATGTCTTTCAATTGTTACAAATAAAGAAGACAAATACACTACACAAAAGGGAGAGTGATAAACGTATAGAGATAGGAAATGAAGAGTGATTGGTGAGGGATGAGACATGAAGCCAATATTTGCTCATTATATATCAACTGAGATGGGAGACAAAATTGATTAGATGTAGTTGAGAAGAGCACCTAACTTCCGGTGCAATTATAATTCCCATCTCCTCCCCATTTCCTTACTATTTCTTCCAAGTAGGTGGGACTAACATATCCCACCTCTACAGCTTCTTCTTCTCTCCTTGCCTCCTCTGCAGATTCTCATATCTCGTCCGCTGAAAAACATTCCCCTCGACCTCGTCCGATTAAGATTTGAAAGAATAGAAAATGTACATCGTCACTCTTGGAATCGACATCTTCAGTTTCGTAAGCAGAGACTTGAGGAGCGATAAATTTGATCAGGACGACAATAATCTCTTTGTCCTCAAACACATCTGTTGAGTCCTCCGCCGCCACATACGTCGGAGGAGGAGTAGGCAGAGAAACTTCGGAGATCATTTTGTAGAAGTTGGACTCGACGTTCTGGAGGAGCTCACCGTAGATATCCTCATCGACATTCTTCGCGGCTGGATTCTCGAAGGAAAATCTGTCGGATTTGACGATGAGCGTGACGATAATTGCGTTGCAAATGAGGAAAATGAAGGGAGGGTTCTTGATGACAGTGGCGAGGCGGCGCAAGAACGTGACGGAGATCTGGACAGCAATCGGGAGGTGAGTGAACATCCAGAGTAAGAGAAGCAGAGCAGCAAATAACTCAACGGCGCGGAAGGCAGTACGGAAGCCGCGGAGGTGGCAGCCGTAGAGGTAGTAACGGAACGTACGAGCGGTTGATTTCTGCGATTTCAAATCGACGAATCCATTGGATGGAACATGCACAGGTTGATGTCCAGCTTGAGTTTTTTTATCAGCAATATCGAAAGCGTTTGATTTGGTTCGAGAATGGAACAACACATCCCTTACAATCGCATTCTATTCAATCTTCCTAATTCTGGTTTACTCCCCTCAGTTGATTTTACCCTGTGTGTTCATAACACTTTTCGCGGCGGGGATTTCAGGGTATCCGCGGATGCCGAGGCATCCCCCTCACGTAGATGTGATGTTGTCACAGGCTGAGGACGCTTTAGCGAACGAACTGGATGAGGAATTCGACACGTTTCTGAGCTCGATTAAGCAAGTGCAGGTGTTGAGGAGTCGGTATGATGGGAGATGGAGGAAGAGCCGGCAAGGGAGGAAGAAGATTAAAAAATGTTTAATTGAGTAAAAGATATTATTTACTTATTAAAAATATTTAAAATAATATGTGGTATTGACTGGGCTGACTCACTTAACGGCGTTGGGTCCACGACAGCACGTCGACCGAACAATTTAATGGCGTGAAATATTTGGGTTCAAACTTCAAATTCGGTGACAGAAAATCTATATAAAACAGTTTTACATTTCTCGACATATGCCCAAACTTTGTAACATTTTAGAGTATTTAACTAAAGTAATTAAATATGTTAAGAAAATGGAATCAGAATCGGACGGACAGCATTTCCACCCGCCTCTTATAGACGGATAGATTTAGGCTCCATCCGCCTCCCATAGATGGACGAAAATTGATAGAAACGGCATATGTCCGTTTATTCCATCCGCTACTGGCGTCCGAAGCAGCCGATTTCTGTCCGTAAGACGGCGGCGGGCTGAGGTGGTAGACGGGAATGTCGTCCGTCCCAACCAGTTTGCGCATTTTTTCTGTTCGTTCGTTGAACTTTTTTGAATTTGGTTTCCCTTCGATCGATCTGCTGAGATTCGACGGGAAGAAATTTCAGAGCGTGGGAGATGTTTTCGTAGAGGATTTAAGATTAGTTACACGTGATGAAAGTAGTTCATGTACCGATTTTTTACAGTAAAAACTTTTCAATATTTTCAATCATGCTAGTGCGTCAAAACTTAAAAAAAGGGTTACAATACAAATAGTAATCCCTGATTTCAATTAAATAGAAATTTGGGATTGTATTATAAGAATAGGAAACAACAGATAGATAGAATTTGATAGTGAGCCGTTCTATATTCGGCTCGTAAAAAACTACTTAAATATTCATTCAAAACTTGAAAGTGATATAAAATTTTGATACCCTAGCTGCTGCTCTCGCTTAGATAGCCTCGCTGCATTCTTTCGAAGAGTCCTCAACCCTAGCCGCCACCCCCTTCGGCTCTCCTACCCTCCCCACAAACCAACCATGGCCTCCACCGTAACAAAGCTAGCTCCATGATGTCGTCCACCACTCAAGCCAGCCAGCCACCGCCCTCCAACTCCTCGTGCCCGCCGGGCTTCCAGCCGATAGACCCACCCTCTGGAACCCCGACTCTACCAGCATCTCCTCCGGCGAGAGGAGGCCGAAACGAGGAAACGCCGAGACCCGGGCCAGAGATCTTAATCCCATCGGTGCAAGCTCTCCCGCTAGCAGCTGTTGTTCAGAAAACCCCCGACATGGGGATGCCAACTTTGCGCCGTGGAAACGTTTCTCACAAAAAAGGACATGAATATGACCCAACTACAATGCAGCCTGCCGAGTACTTGGCAGCCGGAGTTTGGGGTCGAAATCACTAACCTGGAGAACAGGAGATTCCTATTCTGCTTTGCGCACAAGCTGGATCTCCGCCACGTGATGGAGCTTGGACCTTGGTTCTTCGATAACCATGTCCTACCACTCCACGAGCTGCAACGGAGAGACGATCTGCAACAACTGCCACTGCAGGAAGTCGGTCTGTGGCTTCAGATCCACAATCTGCCGTTCTGAGTATTTTGAGGAATTCGTAGGTCGGGAACTAGCAAACTCAGCTAGCACATATCGAGATTATGATGAGAAGAACGGTCAGTTTTTCCCAAACGCCTTCATGAGACTCCGCTTGGTGCTGGATACCCGAAAACCACTGCTCAAGGAACGACAAGTCATCATGCACGACGGCAGAATGATAACCTTCAGCTACAACTACGAGCGACTGCCATACTTCTGTTTCATCTGTGGAAAGCTAGGACACGTTGAGAAATCCGATTCCAATTCTGGATATGGTATTCCCGTTTCTCTAGGACGATTCAATCAAAGCACTGGCATGGAAGGAAGCTCAACCAAGGAAGGCCTCACAGTGGAGCATCGACAACTGCAACAAACCTCGCTCAAGCTCGGAATGGGCCCAGACAGCTACCAACCCACCCTCAAAGGATGTAAATCTCAAGAAGTTGGCAATCATTCCATTGAACACCACCATTACAACATCCACCGTAAACGTCGATCCGGAAAGCCCAGAAATCGCCCCAGAAGAACAACCCGTGCCTAGATCTTCCAATTTAAGTGACATGGGGATAGCCGTAACCCTAGGATTATGACCTTTCCAATAAGTACTTGCTCGATCCATAGCTAGTTTAATTTTCGCTGTATTTTTGAACTTCAGCACTGCTTTGTTTTTTTAGATCATGTTCTGTAGCCTTTCCTTAGCCGTAACTTGTTAGCTGGTGAGCAAGGATCGAGGTTAATGTTTTTGCATTGACCGGCGGCCCATACAGCTTCGCTTGTGAAGTCTGTACCTCCAGTAATGACAACTCGGGTATTCATACCTTTCGAAAAAAACTCAAAGTGATATCAAACAATTTTGAAACTGTTATTGATCCGATAGCAGAATCTCTCGGATGCATCTGATAGCAGAATCTCTCGGATGCATCCGAGAGATCACTAAACGACCACAAATTAATTTCGTCAATTTTAATTTGACGGTTGGAATTTTAACACGAATTTTAAAAAAATACTCTCTCTTTCAATTTTTTTTTCTCTCTCTTTTCTTCCCAATCTCATCTTTCCTTAAAGTTAATACAATATTGACATAATAATTATAAAGTAGTTATAACAGTTATGTAATTGAATTGTGAACCCAATATAACAATTGTATACAACAATGTAACATAACACTAAAAAGAATGTGAATATAATATTAACATAATTATTTATAAATTGGATATAACAATAACATAACAATGATTTAATAATGACGTAACGTGGATATAACAATTTACTTATAAAGACGATATAATGAGTCTATTAAAAGAATATAATAAAAATGCATAACAAACTCGTAAAGTGTATATAGCACCGACATAAAAGAGTGATAAATCCGACATAACGATAATGAATTCAACTACTCGTAAGGTGGACGTAACAGCGACGTAACGAGCCTGTAAAATGATCGTATTAACGCTTAACATGCTCGTACAAAAGTTCAAGAAAAGAATGTCTAAAAAATAGAAAAAAATTATTTCCTCTCAAAATTGGTTTCCACTCATGTGATTTTTTCAATTTATATTCCGAAATTACCTTTATTTAAGTCAATTCGTTTGACTAGTTTTCAACCCGTGGATGAAAATTAGCCCAAAAGTAGTTTTATCCAACGACTAGGATCTGTCAGATGTATATCTGATTTGGCTCGCTAGCTGACTTGATAATAAAGAAACCGAGTTCGAGCCAAATCTGATTTGGCTTGATAGGCTCGCAGCTCATTGAGTCAAGCACACCGGTCACACTCATTTATAGCTCACCAAACGTATTGACAATATTATTCGTACCCATGGGTATACGTCCCTATTCGATTCGATCGAAGCGGGGAATACCAGTACTGAATGAGTTACAGAGCGGGTACCGGATATCCGTAAAAACGAACGGGGACGGATTGGGGATGGGTTTAGGTACCCCGCTCCATATACCCATACCCTACCCAATATGTAAACTACATTTAACTTTTTACATATTAGTTACCAAACATAACCCTAAATCAATAGTAGAATAATGAACTTATTTGTTAGATTATTTTGTTATATTTTATTGTAAAATGATGATTTTATGTGTTGATTTTTTAATTTTTAATTAAGTTGTGCGGGGATTGAGATACCCATAAATATTCGAAATCCATGGATTTAAGGACGAATATAAATATTAATATTCAAATGGGGATAAAGATGGGATAAGGATGAATTTGACGAATGAATATAGGTACACCCGCCCCAAATCCATCCCATTACCAAGCCTGCTCACCAATTGCTTTGGTTTGGTTTCACTTGAACTGGCAAATACTCATGATCACGGTAGATTTATGCCAAATCCTCCCGACAATTTTTGAACAATGAACTATACGACTATTCCACTGTCCTTGGTCACATAGACATGCCCATCTTTTCATTTAACATTATTATCAATTAAAATTTAAATTATTGAGCCATTTTGGACTTTTCAGAACATTCACAACTAGAAAGTGACTGCATCACTGCTGAGCTTTCCAAGTGGTGAAGGAGCTACCCCATCCGACGCGTTGAAGTCACAAGAAACCTGACGTCTCTGCAAGTCAACATCAGTCATTGTCGTCCACGTTGAAAGAGCGGATGACCCCTCCATCATATAGTCCGAGCCTCCGTAAGTTGCCACCGGCATGTTTAACGGAAGTACCGGCAGCGGAGCTTCAAAGTTGAGCAATTGAAGCGCTTGCCTAACCGAAGGTCTCGAGCTCGAATCCGGGTGCGCACACCACAACCCGACCATCAATAGCCTCTCCATTTCCACCAAATCATATTCCCTATCCATCTTCGGATCAGGACCCTCGATCATCAGCGTTCCATCTCCGTAGAAGTCCCAAGCCCACTCAACCAAATGCACAACAACAGCTTCTTCTTGCCCCTTCACTTTAACTGCGGGCCTTCTCCCCGTAGCGATTTCTAGAAGCACAACTCCGAAGCTGTAAACGTCAGACTCTCGACTCGCCTTCCCCGTTACGACACATTCGGGAGCGAGATATCCCATCGTCCCAGCCAGAAGCGTAGTTTGCGAACCCTTTTCGTGATCCACCAGCCTAGCGAGGCCGAAATCGCCGAGCTTAGCGTTGAAATTCGAGTCCAGCATAACGTTGCTCGACTTAATGTCTCGGTGAACCACGCACTGCTCCCACTCCTCGTGCAAGTAGAGCAGTCCTGACGCCAACCCTTTGGCAATCTTATACCTAATTTCCCAATTCAACATCGAGCTTTCTTGTTTTTGTGATTGGAAGAGGTGGGAATCAAGGCTTCCGTTTGGGAGGAATTCGTAAACAAGCAAGAGCTCCTTTTTCTCGCTGCACCATCCAATGAGTTGAACCAGATTCCTGTGTCGTAATCTGCTGATGATCTTCACCTCCGCTGCGAATTCCTTCATCCCTTGTCCTGATTTCTTCGACGACACCCTCTTGACAGCGAGGAGTAATTTCCCGATTTTACCCTTGTACACTTTACCAAACCCTCCTTCTCCAAGCTTGTTTTCCCGTTCGTTGAAGTTGTTAGTAGCTCTTGCTAATTCCTTGAAGCTGAATTTGCTCGGCTGTCCAGCTCCTTTCTCAAACATGGATTCATCCATCTCAAACCTATGGTCATCATCCCCATTTTTACCTGTAATTAAACCAACAATCCTTTTCCTGAAAACAAAGCCCAAACAAATCAAAATTGCCAACACACCAGCAATCCCACCAGCCAACCCAGAAAACAGAGCCACTCTGTTTTGTTTCCTTCCTCTGTTCTGATCACTACTCCTCTCGCCCGTCCGATTACCCACTGCTTCTTCCAACGTGGAAGCGAAATCCCAAGAATGAATCCGGTGAATCGCGACCTGGTCACCGGTCGAACCGGAGAACCCGATCCTGACCTGTTCGGGTAAGAACTCCCTTAAATCGATTATGTGGCTGAGTCTCTGGACAATCGGGAAATCCCTAACGAACCCAGAAACCGCCACGCTCAAGTTGCGAGTGGCGGAATCGTAAGAAATCCAAGCCTCGCTCCTCCTCCCACCCATGACGTCAGCTCCCCAGGGTATGGTTTTCACAGATCTCAAGGAGTTCACGTCGATGCCGAGATGTCGACCTAGAGGGAGAGGGTCGAAGTCGTTGCTGAAGATGTCGAATTCGACGGCGACGAAACGGTTGACGGTGGCGTTGAGGGCGCGAATACCGTCGGTGAGTCCGAGAGTTCCTCCCTGGCTGGCGAGAGGGAGCTTGGAGTCGAAGGGGGATAAGAAGAAGGCGAAGCCGTCGCCGTAGCCGTCTTTGTACTGGGAGAAGATGCTGAAGACGAAATGGGTTTGGAAGTCAGTTAGGTTGCGGGAGATTGGGTCCCATAGGGGTAAAGGGGAACTGTAAGTGGCGCGGCCGATACTGGAGTTGAGGGTTGACCCCAAGAGGTTTCGGGTGAGCTGAATTGCGTTGTCCGCTGGGAAGGCTTCTTCGTAGGTGATGTTTGTGCCGTCGCCGGTGAAAGATGTGAAGTTGAATTCCAAGGCCGAGGAGGACGGCGGTGGAGAGCCCAGGAGGAGGATGGCGGTTGTGATGACGAGGAGGAATGGATTGGTGATGGAGCAGCCATGGTTGGGATTGCTAAGAGGAAACATTTTGGAGATCAGGACTGAGCAGTCTGTAAACGAGCTGCTTGCTTGGATTGAGCTTTCAAGAGCCTGGCTGCTGCTTTCGTTACTGTTTTACTTTGTGATTGTTGACTGTAATTGTCACGAGTCAACGTTTTGTTTTTTTCTACATCTCATTAAATTTTATCAATATCGTTGGTTTAGTCAATTGCCGCGTATCTTGGGAAGATAGAAGTTCTTTCTAATTTATTGCTGGGTAAAATTGATTCTCTAATGTATAATATTTGTTACTCATGTAAGGGGTCTCCTTCCGGAATTGGGTTGGATCAGTCTAAGTTACCGTATATGGTCTCCTAGTTTGAGATATTCTAATTTTGTTGATATCAATTTTTTATTATTATTTAGACATTTAAATTTGAAATTCTCTACACAATCTCGTACCTTTTTAGTTGTATTATTATTGTCTCACGTTAGTCTTTCACGATCCTGACAAATAAAGTTGTAATTGTTTATTTTTTGTCGATTTTATGTTGTCTTGAGGATTATGTATGAGCTTTTCTTAGGGCCTCTAGCATGCTACATTGGCTCTCAAGAATTTTACTTATTGTTATTTTTAGTGGGGTTTGATAGGTGACTATTAAGACGGAACACTCGTCATGTGATAGGTGGTCTAATAACTTTTGACTTTCTTGATGATTTTTCCTCATTTATATACACAGGCGGTCTCGTGTGGTACTAATAAACTAATAAAGTTATATATACAATGACGAGATAAAAAAATTCATATCGCTCAGTCGACTAATTTCAATTTGTATTTTGTAGTTATTATTTATGTTTGATTCCTTTGATAGGGAGTTTTGAAAAAAAGTGATGTTATAGTCGTGCCGAATAGTCTAAACGTCCTGTCATCCGTTTCTTTCTAAACCGTAAAAAGTGCCAGACTATATGGAATAGGCCCAAAGACAATAAATATCACATTAACATTTGTAATGGACGTCTAAATGGAACCAGAGGACATGACACATTAATTAAAAGAAAAACAGACTAAAGAAGTCCAATCTATCACAAATTTACCAGAAATGGCACCTTTTATGCGAAACACATTTTTAGTCACCATTTTTTAATTCCGTCAGCTCTGTTAGATGACATGGACCATAAAGAAACGTGGCATGCAAATATGACAAAAATGGCTGATGTGTCAAGGCAAAGTGACCAATGTGGAAATAAGATATAAAAAGCTGTCACCAGAAAGTTAATAAAAAAAATTAACAAACAAACTATTATCAAAGCCGCCACCACCCTCTTCCCCCACAATTCCATTGTCGACAATAAATCCCAGATTCCGGCCACGGCTGCGACGATTAATTACAGAGTTCGAACTCGTACTCTAGATCTGGATCTCTACAGCTCGGCCCATTTTCCCCTTCTCCCATAACAGAGTCTGAACTTTATATCTGAATTAGAGAACGATGAAGACATAAAAGAAGATCAAGTATATCAAAAGACAGCGAATCAGAAGGAGAAGACGAAGAAGAGAGCTGAATTAGGATTTGATAAAACTCTAATGAACGCTTCAATCAATTTAACGAATCCAAACTACCCTCTGCTTCCATGCTCTGCAACCAAACCAGAAGGGAAACTTATACCAATTTCTTCATTTGCATTTCTACAAAATGATATATAGCTCAATACGTAACATATCAGAAAAGCAACCAAACCCAGTTGCATGATGAACTAGAAAGGCTATTAACAAAACTGAGAGGGTCATAGAAGCTTCGAGTCTGCAACTATATTACAATATCTCGACCAAAGAACAGAGTTTATCATGAAGCATCAATCATGAAATCTGGATCCCAACAAATACCCTTCAACAATTCTCAACAAATCCAATTAATATCATTTCAGTTGCCCCATCGTTGCAAACGACCTCGTCTGCTGTTGATTTGTTCGGCCTCTCCCCCATCGTCGTCTCCGTCAACTACCATCTCACTTCGGGAGCACTGATTCCCTCCCCGATCTTGTTCAACCCCAAGGAAGGTTAGACATTTATCAAGATGGGCGACGACGAGCGAGAGACGGTGAGTTATTTGCTAGGGATTTTTCGAACTTAATTTAAGATGTTTTAGGGAGTTTTATGAATTTTTAATTAAAAATTGATTTTTATTGACATGGAGCCTACATGGATGCTACGTGTCTGTCCACAGCATCAACATTAAATTTGACCGTTAAATCAAATTTAAAATCAGTGTCAATAAATATATTTCACATAAAATGTAGAATTTCTTATAAAATCGTGAATCGTTAGAATTTTTCTTCCGTTAAATTTGTTAACTAAAAAGACAACAAGACTAATTTCAATACGATATAAACATATTTGGCCTAAACATACGAGACCACTTTGTCCCATTATTAGCCGTATTTCTGGCTCTGTTTTTCAAGTGCGTCATAAGACCAAGTGATGTAGTGAGACTCTGAGTTAGCGGGCAAAGTTCAAAGTTCAAACCATGACTCGTTCCCCGGCGGTTGATGCGAAACCCAGCAGTCGGTTGAGTGTATACGATTTCCACGAGGATGATCAGCCATTGCAGACGGCATACAAGTGGATTAATCGCCGATCCAACAACCGTAAGCAACCGAAGCGCCAAGCTTCTCCGATTACCAAATATGATTTCCTACAGTACTGTAAGTTCCTTCGCTGCTTCTTTTTCTATTCACTGTTCTTCGGGTTGTAAGGGAAAATCTGATCGTCTCGTGGGAGGTTTAACGGGTCTGAAATTTCCAAAGAAATTGCGAGGGTTTTCTTATCTGATGGATTTTCTGAGAATTGCGCGGGAATTTGGGGAAGGGAGGAGCTGGTAACCTTTCTCTGACTATGAATAAGGTTTCCTTAGGGTTTATGATCTTGGATAACAATTGAAGTTTCACCATCCTTTTTTTGGGGTGCTGAGATGGTGATAAGTGAACCCATTTTGCGTTGCCAATTGAAGCTGTGGTGGCTGTTCTGTTTCTTTTTTCATCTATTGGCTATCCATATCTGTCCTTTTTAGTTACATGTAAACATTCTTCTGGTTATCACTCATGATAGAAGGTTTTGATACTTGAAAGAAAACATTGTGCTTGTGTACAGTTGTGGGAGGCAAAGAGACTGTTAATGTTGATAATAAGGAGCCTCCGCAAAAGAAAGGCAGCTTTGAACCCATCGGTGTTGATGATGAACCAGTCCAAACTTGTTCAGCTGGTAAGCTGTCTGGTTGCATGTATATCCTTATCCTGGTTTAAATATGATAAAATCCACTTACCTCTGCAGTCGTAGAAGGATTGGATGGTCTATCAATGGATATCAAAGCTGGCACAATAGGTAATGCCGGAGATCAGGGATATCACCAGGTGCATCATCCACTTGATGCTCCAGAAAAAGACCATGTGGTGGAGGATACAACACCATTGGTGTTGTCTAGTGATTCAGATGATGAGGTCAGGAAGCTTATGCTTCTGCTAACTAAATTTTTTTGGAAGTCTTTTTCCTAAGGTTAGATTCATTGTTAAGGTGATCCGTAGTCGTCGTTAGAGTTGACATTCCTTAGCAAATTGATCACTAAAAGACATCCACTTATTTTTTTCGTTTTACTTGAACTACACGGTCACTTTTTGTCTTAAAAGAATGAGCTGAACTTGTTCATGAAATGAAGCTGATATGGCTTTTGATGATGAGAACAGGTTGACATGCAGTTGTTAGAGGCTTCTACGTCTACTTCTCCAGAGAAGGAAGGTCTATCCCTTACACTTCCTTACGATTGTCATCTGCATTTTTCATGATTTTACTTGAGGCCTTTTCTCTTCTTTTGTTTCCAGATCTGTCTAATAATCAAGTGCTAGAGCTGGGTTCTGCTGGGCACAAAATTGTAAGCAATATATTTTGCTTGTTCTTTCTCAAGGATGTAGATTTTAGCATGTATGGTGTATTTAGCATCCTTGACATGCTACTGCTAATACTAGAAGAGGTCCAGTAAGAGCTTGTTTTATTATTGGATCATCTAATCCTTTACCCTCATTTAATCCCTTACTCTGTTTTATTGATGGAATGGAAAGAATGAGGTAAAAGGGACGTGGATAAGAGATTTGATAAATACATAACACTATAGAGTATAGCCATACAACCTAAAATTTTATGTGATAGTCGAATCCACATTCAAATCAGTTTTAACATTTGTTTGAGTCCCATACGTATCTAATAAGCAATAACTTAAATTTCATAGTGAAGTGAGAGATTATGGATGACGTCTTGTCTAGTTTCAGCTGCTTTCTCTGAAGCTACCTAAATTTCCTATTGATTTGGAAATTCTCCATGCATTCGAAAAAGTTTGACCTTATTTGTACCTCTTAACCCCTGGAAATGTATTTTGACTAATCCTTCCAATCACATAAATCTAGAGCACTCAAGTTAGAAGAGTTGACTTAATTTTCTCTGGTTTTCCAGTTCGGAGTGAAATTAGTTGATCTGTACTTCATATTCAATATGAACTGCCTCTAATTAATGAAACACCAATAAGTTGGCTCGTGAATTATATTCTTTTACATCTTTGTGTTGAGATATGGCAATAGTTATTATTATTTATTCCTTTTCTATAGTTATTACCTATAGATATAGTAATAGAGTCCAATAAGGATATTCCTTTCTTGCATAGGAAGTCAGTATTATTTTAATAAGGGTAGTAGTCTTTTTCTATAAGGACATGGACTCTAGTAGTCTTTTCCTACAAGGACTTGGACTCTAACCCTAGTTTTACAGCTCTATTATAAATAGAGGTGATTATCATTCAAGATCAATAAGAACAAGAGGATTATTACCTCATAATTTGACACTTTGTCTGATCGGCTTTGCAGGACAGCATAAATTCAACAGTTGTTGTCTTCCCTGATTATGTTTGCTACGGAGATGTTTATTGTACAAGCTCTCAGTTGACGTTCTCATGTCACTGTGTTAAAGTTGAGGCTCCAAGTATTAATGGGACCACAGGGATACATAATGCTGAGTGGGCTGTGAATGATATTGTTAGTTTTCAGTCACAATGGTCTGAGAGGGTGAGTTGAAGTGTTGATCTAACCCATTTCTCATTATTGTACTTTTAATTTTCGGCATGTGAGATGTGCTAAGTGGTGTAGGTTGAGTCTGCTCTTGTTAAACTCCAGTTTAGATCAAAGACTTCTACCGGATCCGGAGATGGATATGAAACATCAGGTTCGTGCTAACTCACTATATGATCTGATCTAGTTTTTGTACTATGCTCGGAGGGTCCAAGAACTGTAACCTCGTCCGTTTTCATGGATACTATTTTAGTTCCCAAAAAATTATATGTAGTCATTCAAAGTTGACCATCTTTGTCTGCATAAAATATCAGTTGCTAAATGTTAGTATGCAAAAGTAATGGTAAAGAAAGAGACGTTTAGTAGACAAAGAGAACAATGTGTGATTATACGGGAAAGAAACGTTTATTAGACAGAGAACAATGTATGATAATCTCTGGATGTGGGTTCTCTTGAACTGCTGGGTGTTTCAAGGGGTTGATGCCTTACTATAAAGGGAATGGTCTTGATAATACTTCAGAAGTGACGGTAAGTTATTCTTTGGGGCGACTCTCCATCAGTTCTCTTTATTTGTTGTTCTCCATTGTATCATGAAATTGAATGCTACGATAAAATTGATCATGCCGTTTCTCAAACTTCTTGGATGTTATTTATTTTCCTAACTTCAGCATCACTAATTAAAACGAGTAACATTGAAAGGCTTGAGATTTTTTGTATGATAACAACAAAGTATCTGGTCACACTTTATGCACTCAGGTATTACTTCAAACCTTGATTGTATTTGTTTAAATAAATGCTTGCAGGCACTGAATCATTAAAATTTGCTGCTTATGATCCACATTGGTCTGAGGGACTGGAAGCAATTAAGTCATTGAATGTTCAATATGCGAATGTGTGGAGTTCTACATCTGTGTGAGTATTTTTGCTGGCGGATTTATGAAAGTTCTTGTGCTCTAAACTCGTATTTACCTGTTATTTTTCATGTTGATGAATGGCTGGACCTGTTCCCCATCTTAATAGTATATTTTTTGGCGGATTTATGAAAGTTCTTGTGCTCTAAAGTAAGATTTAGAAATTTACTATTTTCTTTGTTACAATAGCTGTCATGTTAATCACTATTCTCCTTTGGTTTTGGTTAAACTGTGTATGAACAGGGAAGAGGATGAAGATGGGTCATTCAAACGCATCCGCAGTTCCAACTCACAAACTTCTTTTTCTAGGTAAACTACTTTTCCTCTCTCTCTCTCTCAAATTTGTTTCGTGCTAGTTTCCCCCTTTTTATAATGGAAAGGTTACAAGATGCTACTTCATGATCAATTTTAGCAGGGCCAAGTTTTCAGTTGTGCTCACTGCTCAGTATCTGTTATATAGTAATAATTAATACCCTCTTGGTACTTCTTCGTGTTACCAGCTTGAATTGTTGTGCAATCTACTTGGGGATTTTTTCCCTTTTCTGGTTTAGAGGATGTATCTCACCCTTTGATTTTTGCTCCTCCGAGCAAGTCTGTTGATACAAACCATGTAAGTTATGACATTTCTTTTTCCATATTGAAACTAATCCCGTGATTGTCCTTGAATGGTTTAGACTCATGCTTGATGGAAATTATAAAGAAGTTGTCTATCCCATAGATGACCCTGATGCTGTTCTAATTAGCACAAGAGACTTGGCGCTTCTGCAACCGGAGACATTTATCAATGACACAATTATTGATTTCTATGTTAAGTAAGTATTTGTGTATGAGTTATGACATTCTATAATTGGGCCTTACTTTGGTCTTCACCATATTCCCACAAGAGGAGTTGTGTGCTTTGGATTTAAAAGTTTTGTTCCGTTCTCAGGTACTTGATAAATAATAAGATTAGACAAGAAGATCAAAATCGTTTCCACTTTTTCAATTGTTTTTTCTTCCGGAAGCTTGCTGACCTAGATGAGCACCTGCCTAGTGTTCGTGAAGGCGAGGTTGCTTTCCAAAGTGTCTATAAATGGACAAAGAAATTGGATCTGTTTAAGAAGGACTACTTATTCATTCCGGTAAACTATAGGTCAGGAAGATATATTTCAGCTTCTCTATGGTGAATATACATATCCATTGCTTTATTGATGTAAATGTTGTCTTTATGATTTCAGCCTCCACTGGAGTTTGATTGTAATCTGTCATCCGGGTGAAGTGGTGGTTCCAAAAGGCATGTGTCCTTTACGTTATTGTTTTGTGTGAAAACCCTCTTTGGTCATAGTTGGTTGATTATTTCCCTAATTATAATCCAGATGATGGGAGGGAGAAGCTGGCCAAGATACCTTGCATCTTGCATATGGACTCTATTCAAGGAAGTCATAAAGGCCTCAAAAATCTCTTCCAAAGGTAACATTGCTCACTGGTAGGTTAAAGGATTAAATTTCTGTACGAAGCTTGTAGCTAAATCTGACAAATGACAGTCATAAGGTTATATACCTTGGACTAAGTTTTCTCAGCTTCTAAATTGTTTCTGTTTACACACCATACTGAAATGGTTATTACACGGCACTGATGCAAAGTTTGGAGTTCTCTGAAAATGTTCTGATCACCGCTGATTCACGATGTTCCCTTTTCTTCTTTTACTTGGCCATAGTTACTTGGCAGAGGAGTGGAAAGTGAGGCATCAGGATATGGTTGATGATGTTTCTTCAAAGTTTTCAGATTTACGTTTTATCCAATTGGAGGTATTGGGTTGTTGTCCTGCTTTATGAAAGTCTCATTGTCACATTAGCTATTTAGATTCTTGCTTAAGGGCATTTTGTGGACGGAAACTAGTCATGATTTTATGTCACTGAAATAGTCTCCCCATAGATCTTGGAAAGTTATCTTGTTTAAGAGAATGTTACAGATTCTCTTGAATGCATACATATGTAGATGCACGCTTCGTTAGCTTGGCATGTGCTAGCCCCCTCCTACGTTATAACTTCAATTAGGAGAAATCAGAACTGTATGTATGAAGGGGAAAGTTGATAGTACTTGTCATAGTCTTATCTGTTAGAAATGAGTTTCTACTTGATGTTTTATCTGAATATTAATCAGTTACGTTTGTTTCTTCTTTGTTTTTTTAACTTGGAAACTCTACTAATTTTGCTTCGCCTATCCAACCAGTTGCCACAACAAAGCAATTCATTTGACTGTGGTCTGTTCTTGCTGCATTATTTGGAGCTCTTTCTGGAGGAAACTCCTGCAAACTTCAATCCCTCCAACCTATCCGATTTCTCGAATTTTGTAAGTGCAACTTTCTGCTTTGCTTTCCAAGTTATGAAGTTGTGCATACATGTGTCATTTCAAACAGTGTGGGCGTGCAGAATGGCTTGATGGCAGTCTTTCTTCTCTATATTATTTGACAACCAGTTATGGAATGACTTGGTCCAAAAGTTGCTTTTACACATGTTCACCCCTTTAATAAACTATCTCTTTGAAGTTTTATCTCAAATGGTACTGACATAAGAATGCCCTTCGAATTACTGCTTTGGTGGGTTATTCAGATATGTTATCACATGAACAGTGGTGCTTTTGAAGATGACTCTTTTTCCTCTTTTCTTAAATTTGAACTTTCCACCTGATGATCTTTTTCTTGTCTCACTCATGTTATAACTATATATACTTCTGCGTTTTTTATGTTATATATTGCGTGTATAGTTATAAATAATTTACATATAACAAACTGCAAAATTTTGTGAACACTTGCAGCTAAACAAAAATTGGTTTCCACCTGATGAGGCATGTTTGAAACGGAGACACATTCAGAAGTTGTTATCTGAAGTTCTTATGTTGGACAGCATTCAGAGACATCCATGTTCAGAAAATTGTGATGCACTGAATGAAGATATTGTGGTGGAGGTTCTTGGAGAGCAATTAGTTTCCTCTGAAATCCGTCTAGCTAATGCCTTAATATCTGATACTGAACTCAGTACTGGGAATTCACCCGTAGTCACATCTCCTACTGGAGGTTCTGTTGACCGAATTGGAGATATGGAGATTGAAGTCTGTACGTTATCTGAGCCAGGAACTAGTTCAAGGTCATTATACGACGAAATATTAATGTACCAGCGGAAACAAATGCATTATTCAATCACCTTGTCACCAGTTAAGGTAACTTTGCTTGTTCTGCTAAAATCTCTCAAGTGCTTAAAACACTCTCTGTTGATTTTTTGGGGTCTATTCTAGGTAGAACTGTGGCAAAGGCTGATGATTTGGCTACTCCATTCCAATTTTGGAGAAGTGTCTTGGCCTTTAAATAAACGAGCCTTAGTCTAATTTCTGTTTGTCTCTTCACTCAGGAAATGGAAGAGTGTGTGTTGGCAACTGAAGGCTGTTATCCAGAAACGCAAGAGAGCGAGTTGGCAACTGAAGATTGTTTCCGAGAAACGCAAGAGTGTGTGATGGCAACTGTAGATTGTTTCCGAGAAACACAAGAGTGTATGATGGCAACTGAAGACTGTTTTCCAGAAACACCAGAGTGTATGTTGGCAACTCAAGACTGTTTGCTGGAAACTGGCAAATCTCCCACTCCCACTATGATCCCTTTCGTTGGAAAGTTTACATCGCCAGGAGCACCTAGAAAACAGAAAGATGTGCATGTAGAACAACTTTCCTACTACAAGTCACCAGATACCGCGATGTATGAGGATGATCTCCAGTCAGCATATGAGCAAAGCCAGCATCATAAGGAAACACGTAAACTTGAATTCTTGTCAGCCTCAAGCCACAAGCCCGAGACTTATGTTATTGAAGACTCCGAAGAAGAAAACTCAGAGTAGGACTATCATGTCGTTGAGGATTCAATCTCCTTCGGTGGCAGAAATGGAGCTGTTCTATCAAATGATCAGGTTGACGACATGGAGGATACTGGTGAAGAAGTTAGTTCCTGACGAATCCGGGGTTGTTAGAGATACTCTCCAGTGCTGATGTGAATATTAGGTCACCACTGACAGTCGCATATATGAAAAACCAACTCATGTTATTATTAACTATTAAGAGACAACCCAGGAAAAAAAGACAGAAGAACAAGGCACTAGCGTTTTGTCTGATTTCTGGCAATTTTACTCATTAGATGGGAGTTTCTTTTGCATTTGTGCTTCTATCCAAATGATTGTAGATAACAAATTCAATATACATTATCAATGGCATCAAAGCCATTAACAAGCTACAAAAGTTTATGCAATATAAATCCTGGCAGTATAATCTCAATCGATCAATCAACTACGGATCTTCAATTCTAAGTATTGCAGTTGCATTCATTTCAATCATCATCCTGCTTCTTCTTCTTGGACGAATTTGCCTTTTCGGAAAATTTTGTCCACCTTTGTTTGTTCTTCTCCACAGTATTTGTATTTTGTGAAAACTTAGTCAGCCCTTCCCTCAATGCTCCAAGACTCACACCATTCCCTACTATAATGCTTGTCACTCCCCTCTTCGACACCTGCTCATGGCTGCAATGCTTGTCACTCCTCACCTTATTACAGAACATCAATTGCAGACTGAAAAAACACAAAAGAATCTAAAAATGTGGTACCGTGTTAATATTCCTGTCCTCATCGTCGAAGAAGAGCATTGAGTTGAATGGCACACCAGTTCTTGAATGGATCTTCTGAAAATGTTCTGTTTTATGTGTCCAACTGGAAAACATTTCCTGGATAACAAGAGTCGTCTACTTTATGCAAATGAACTATCCACACAGAATGCAGAACTTTTCGAATGAGCTACTCAATGTGAAGTGCAAGCAAGCAGAATACATACATATATATAGGAATTGTGTCCAAAGTGGGTAGGTAGATGAGAAAGACGGATGTGACAAATAGTGGCGGAGTCAGAAATTCGACCAAGGGGGTTCCAAAAAACATTGTAGAATAGATTGTCCAAACTACCACAAAAATCTTGTCTCATAAAATCATTCATTAGTTGATTTCGAAGATCGTTTTTACCATACTTTATAGAGGATGGCCATAAAACTTCATCGACGATGAACTGAGAATGGCCCGTCGATAACATCTCTCTCTAACAGTGGCCAACTAACTTGATAAGTGTGGAGGTGCATAGAAAAAGGCGTAAAACACCAATCTACAATCCTTATTTTCAATCTATACTGGTGGTCATTAAATACGTATTCGAATATTTTTCCAATAAGAAACAAAAGAAAATTCACATTCCTCCAATGCTTGAAAAGTACAGTTAGCTAGTAACAATTAGAATGACATATATAATGAAAAGAATGGATTTTCAAGGGGGGTTCCAAGGCACCCTTTGCCAATCAATTGGCTCCGCCATGCTGGTGTTTAGAGGATAAACATTACCTTACACGATGAAAAAATGATTCCCAATAACTCGAGTCGTTGGAAACGAGTTCAAATTAGTTTTTATATCAATCATTAATACGCCCCCTCGAAACGGGAAGCTCTTAAAAGAGTTGAAGTTTTGTACAGACAGGGAGCCATTGGGATTCAAAAGGAAGACCTCTCAGGTCTTTTAAAACTCCGATACCATGTCAAAGTACTTTCCAAAACTCGAGTAGTTGAGAGAAATTTCATATTGTTATTTATATAGTCCAGTAAGATATGAGTTTGAAGCTAAGAGGTTCAACATACAAGTCGCAACTAATACTATCTGTTTCAATAGATAAGAAAATGCATTTGAAGCTAAGGGGGAGAAAATAAGGACCTGGGTGGGAAAGATGGAGTTGATGTTGAGTTTGTCAAGAAAGTGGTGGCAATATCAGGGGTGGGTGACCTTGAAGCAATTGCTAAATCAATCCCCTTGTCCTTTAGAGCATAAAGCATCCCTTTGGCATGAGGATACAACGATGGCATTTCCCGTTTCGACCGGCATTCACTTCATAATATTTTCATCATACATCAACACAGAGAAAGAAAGGCCTTCCATTTTTAAGAAACGGAATTGAGAAACTGAAAGCAAAACAGAAGGAGAAATTCAACAAGCAGTATTATTTAAATAAAACGTATTAGTAGGAATCATCGTCAAGAAAAAAGAATAATCAATTGATAGGGTGGGAAGCGTACCAGTAGAAAGGCCAGAGAGTGTAGTCGAGATCAAAGACGACTAGTTTAGGAAGAATCTGAAACATTCCGATGATCTGCATCGCTTCACTCTTAACCTTGTCGTCTCCCATCTCCAACTTCTTCGGCTATGACTGTTTGGAATTGGATGGACGAATCGGGACTTGGGATTAGACGCACGGCCACACCAGAAGAAGGATTTCAGGATTTTCCTTTTCTCTCTCTATTCTTTCCTTGATTTCTAATGAGGGCTACTGTTTGACGCCCTAACTTTCGAATTAAACGACGCTCTAAACTTTCTAATGACAAAACTATCCAAATTTACTAATTCGAAAAACTTGGTATCGACAAAACTATCAAAATGTATAATTCGAGAAACTTTGTACCGACGAAACTATCAAAATACTTATTTCGAAAACCTCTCACGGTACGTTTTTCGTTAAAATTCGGTGAACACAAATCGGAATTAATCGAAAAAATTGGCCGCAAGAGGCCCCGGCCGAAAGCTCGTTTCGGCCGGAGGGGGCCCCGGCCCGCAGTAATAGCTGCCCAGTGGTGGACAGTTGTAATCGACGGATAGAATTTAACATTTAAGATCAACGGTCGGGGATTAACATATTTTTTGGCACGTCGCAAATCGGTCACTTTTTGTCAAGATCCCATAATTTTTTCAAGACGAATACTTAATATTTAGTAATTGTTAATTTTGCAAAATTTTGAAATTTCGAAATCAAAATTTGAATTCAAAATTTGGGCGATGGTTTGAATTCAAAATTTTCATTTTTTTAAAATTGAAATTCAAAATTCAAATTTACTAACGTAGTGGAGTTACTACTGGAGTACTGTAATTCCCCATTTCCCACCAACAAAGTGAATCCCAAATACCTTGCTCTCTCCTCTTTCCCTGACGATTTCTTCCCCAATCGACGGAGTAACCACCGTGAAACCTATATACAAGCTCAACCATTGAAACTGCCTTCAACCGCCTACCCAGTAACCACCACAAAGTTTTTGTAAAAGATCAGTTCTTTCGATTTCGATTCTTCTGCTTTCTTCTTTTGGTTGGGTTACATAATCACTGTTTATTGTGGTCCGGCGTGTCTGGGTAAGCAATCACCGTCATTGCAGTTTGTGTTAGTGTAATGCACAGTCGATTAAGTCGTAGTAGTAACTATATGGTCTCGATTCAGGTTTCTTTCACCTATGGTTCATGGTCCTCATTTGGGGGTTTTGTTCGTTTCCCAATAACTTGAGAAATGGCCATAAAGAGATCAGCGAAGAAGCCCCAATCGAAGCAAGACAAAGTTAGCCCGGTATGTGATACCATGTTCATTTTGTTGCCACCTTGTCATTACTATTTACTTCATGCCTAGTTTGGCCTTACAAACATGCAACATCAAGTCACTGGTTACGGCGATTTAGTTGCCGATTACATGTCAACTCCTCATGGGTATGGATTTCGCCAATCATTCTTTTGTTACTCCTGATTTTACCCCTTTGGATCAAACATTTGGCTAGTGTTATGTGGTGTGATAAGTGTTGATTTACTCATACTTTGTTACTGATTCAGCCTTGATCTCCTGGCCCAATTTTGTGTCGTTAAGGTTTTTTGTTTACTACACAAATATTGATTGTACTTACTGTTTATCTTGTACCGTGAGTTGAGTTCAGTTACATGATTTGTTCTCCGCATTTGGTTTACTAAGGAGTTAGATTACCGTTTCCTTACGAACTTGTATGTCACCCTCATATCTGTTGTGGTGTTGTTGGTCATTACTAACATTCATGCCTTCTGGTTCGCAGAAAAAGAAACGGCGTTTCGATGATGCCGAGTCAAGCAGACAAAATTCGAACCCCGTCTTTCGTTGCAAGACGAAAGGGGTCGTGAACGCCAACAACGTTTTGAAGACGTTGCGTGCAAGAAACACCATGAAGAAGTTCCTCCTACAAGCGGGGTTTGAGGGTTTCCCGTCCATCCACAACAACCAGCAAAACCCGGAACTCATCGACGTCCTTCTATCCGGATTCAACCCCACAACACGGGCCTTCAACATAAACGGGTACTCTGTGACATTTGAAGCGGCTGATGTTGAGAGGATTGACGGCTTACCATGTCGGGGAAAAGATGTGGACATAGAGACCTACCCTCCTCACATCGTCGATAGATTCACTAAAGAGCTGACGGTCAACTGATACTCGAGTGGCTCAATGTCCTTCAAGGAGGTGAAGGAAAAACTGCATGGAACAAAGACCCTGCCATCTTTGTGAAGCTGTACATCCCCCTGTGCATCGGCGAGTTGCTGGCTCCGGGGAACTCCGACCGGGTACCCTTACGGTATGGGGCGTATTTACGAGGTGAATTTTCAGCAATCAAAACGTACAACTGGTCCCAGCATGTGCTGGACACATTTATTGATGGGCTGGCAGGCTGGAAATTCACGTCCAAGACATACCCCTCTTGTGACCAACGTTTTGACGGTAAGTTTCTTGGTTGTCCAAATGCGTTAACTGTAGCGTTGAATGTCATGTTACTACATTGGTACTGGTTTCTTCTTGACAGTGCAGCTGTTAATGTAACTAATTGCATACTCTGTACTTACCGATACTGCAGATTCACCATCTGGACTCGCTTCTGCTACATAAATTCAAGGCGTCGGTGAAACCGACATGCGCTTACTGGGACGATTGCAAGATCGGAAGGGTCGTCAAGGATTTGAGGCAGGAGGGCAGTGGGTTCACATTCCAATTCAGGGCTCGGGAGACCGTAGGTGCGGAGCTAGAACCGAAGGAGCTATCATGGATCAATGTCGAAGACGATGTCGTAAGCCCTGCCGAAGAAAACCAACAAACGATACAACAACAGTGGACCGTGCGATCAGCAATTAAAAGTGCCCGTCCTCGACAGGGGATTGCAAACGGGTACAAGAGACGAAGTTGTACTGTTGGCCTAGACTATGGGAGACCTTGAGCAGGTTCGTACATTTTAACAGTCGCATCTGCTCCACACAATTGTGATCTGCCTCTTTTTTTATGTGGGATATTCCCTTCGTACATTGACCGTCCCCTATTTGTTTATTCTTCCATGTCTTAATGTTTATTAAACTGGCACTTAGACGAACGTCCCAGTAGCCCCCAAATCCTTCCTTGCTATGCATCATTTTTGTTTACATACGCACTATGTTTCCACCATACTGAGTCCGTACTTACTCTGCACCTGAAAATTACACAAGCCTGTCATGATGTTATATGCAAGTAGACAGTTGTTATAAAACCGATGATAGGGTTCTGCCTTGTGAAGGCAGAGCTCCGACGAATGGTGGCCAGAAATGAGACGATGGCTGCTATGAACACAGAAATGGATGCTCAAAGAAGATATGGTACAGCTGCTGCTGCTACCTACTATAATTATAAACTAACTGCATTATCTCAATAAAAATAACAAAAACCAAGCAGATGGATGATGGATACAAGAAGAATCGTTTAAACTCATAGTCATAATAACCCATTAATACACAAGAATCAGGTAACCAATATCCCCACACAAAACCCTAATACAAGAATTTCTTTACTAACATAAAAAAACACAAACAATGAAGCAACAAAACAGTATAGGCACACGATGGATTTGTGTGTTACTTGTTGTCGTTTCGTTGAGTCAAACTCTTTCCGGCACGAGTAACTGTTCAAGTTCTTCTCTTCTTCGCTCCAATTCCTGCCAAGTCCACACAATTTCCTTCTGTTAAAGTAATTGATCTACAAATAAACAAGCAAATTTTGGCAACATATTACGAACTTAGCTTACCTCCAAATCTTTGGCTGCCTGCTCCCTAGTTATCTCCTTTTTCTGTCTGTCTCTTTTAAGCAACCCAATGCATAGGATTCCCTGCATTTTTCCAAATTCAGAGCTGCTCATTAGCTACGGTTGTAGTATGATCCGCCTCTATATGCAAAATTAGTTTCTTGAATTATGAATCTTACTGAAACGATATAGACCAAACCACAGGCAAGGAGCATGTAGCTTGCAATATTCTGAAGAAGAACAAGCTCCTTATGGTTCCGATAGTTTGGGAAAGCTCTCGTCATAACTGCAACACTGATGACAACGCGCATTACTTCCATAACAAGCAAAAATAAAATGGTAAAAATGTCATGCCTTTCTAAGTAGTGAATGGCATGGACAGTTCAAAAACATACAAGATCTGCAGCATGCCCCTGCCTGCCCAATACTCAAGCACCTGCCAGATCAAAACGAAATAGCTAGATGTGATGAATACTAGAGTCCAAAAAGGAAAGAAATCGCCATTATTTAGCACTTCAAATTTAAACAGACAAACAGTAAGAATCTAACGGATTCAGTTCATAGTGATATATAATTTACTTCTAGATAGTATGTTCTTCAATGTGGATTAATGTTAAAATATGGAACTGCACAAATCATAAAGTATAGAAAACCAGAAAAGCCCAGATCAAAGCAATTAACAAGATGAGATTTTTGCATCAACATTTTTTTACCAGTACATTAGCTTAGGCATTACTGTACCATTTGATGATGACAAGATAATTTAGAAGTTTCCATACCAGAGATCACTCAATAACGACAACCCTCTCAACGAAGAGAAGGAACAGAAAAATTATCCAGACAGTAATACGCTTGAAGCTGAAAACAGAGTCGTATCAGTACTATAGACTGGAAAGATGTTACTAACTTCATGTCTGACACATAAAGCATACCATACAGCTCAAAACCGTGAATCCCCACTACCAAATACGCTTCCAAGATTTTATCAGTGTTATTATCACCATTTTCAGTTTTCGTCATTCTCAAAGCTCTAAGATCATAACGACCACGACCCATGAGATGGGATCAGACCTGTTTCTTGCACAAATATGCAATGCTTCCAATGATAAAAATGAGAAAAGAAACCTCAAGGTGCAACAATCTGTGACTTACTAATCCCAGAGACCCAGAGTTAGCTAGAAATTAAATTGATTGGAAGAGGATTTGATCCAAGGTGAAACCTTTTCAATGAATGAATGAATAAATAAGGACAAAGCAGTGAAGGTAAGTGAAATGACACCTTCCAGAACTTGAGAATGAATGCCCACTCGGTCTCCACCAAAATCACAACGAACGCGATCACCACAGCGTAGCACCTGAAGATTCCATCGAATATCTACAAACGCGAATAGGTAAGTAAATTAATGAACTCAAGTTTTCCCGTGGGGCTAGGCATTTCATCAAACGTTTAGGCGGCATTTCATCAAACGTTTAGGCGGCATTTCATCAAACGTTTAGGCGGCATTTCATCAAAACTTACATCGGATCCGTCCTTAAAGGAGCGAACGGCAGAGATAATGTTGACGGCGATACATAGAATGGCGGTGACTGCGGTAACAAAGCTAAAGCACCTACAGACCACCAAAAAGGGGTCGGGCCTAGAGGTGAAGCGGCTGGGGGAGGGAAGCCGAGGGAGCGGCGGTGCGTCATCTGCTGCGGTTAATCCTTCAGTGTCTTGGTTCGTAGCCATCTCCGACGACACCGATTTTACTTATTTCGCCATTTTGGTCTTCTCTATCTGGTGGGTAAGCTCTGGTTCGCAATTTGTTTTGTGTTGTTGATCTTATTAGATTTCCTTTTTTGGTGTTAGGGAAAGAAAGTGATATATGGAGTTAATGGTGGGTCGGGAAGAGGAAGTGAGATGACTCTGTTGGATCGAGTAGATTCTTACTTCTCTGCTACCGTTTATACATACGTGGGTTGGCAACTGGCAACTCGCAATTATACAATGGTTCTACACTTTTAACATTGATATGCTTTGTTGATTTGATTTTGATAGCTATGTCGGTACGAGATATGTCACTCATCACTACTATTTTAGGAGTTTAACATCATAGCCTGCTTATGCCATCGGAAGTTGAAGCAGTCATGGGCGTCATGGCCATAAGTCAGGAGTCGGGGAAGTCGAGCGTATTGGCGATGCATTAAGCATGGTGATTACATCGTGAAATCTGCTCTGTTCGGTGCTTAACGTTGAGTCTCGAGTCTGAATATTCATTTCATTATAAAAAGACCAAACACCCCACTTCCAGCATTGCGATCTTCAGATTGCAAAATCCACAAACAAAACGCAGCACCCCACTTCCAGCAGCCAGCGTTCCGTCGATCTCACCCCATCTCATCTCGCCGGCGAATGGAGCCCCTCCGTCTGGTTCGTCGCCGCCTCTATCCACCACTCTTTGGCGAGCATCAATATGATTCTAGGTCAATTCTCATTGTAGTTCAATTTGTTATTTCAAAATTAAAGATTTTAAAATTTAGGGTTAAAATGATACAATTGAATTCAAATTTTTTTTATGTTAGAGTGTATTCTTGTTGAACTATAACTTTGGTCAATAAGAGTTCAAGAACTTTAAGATTTGGGATTTAACGAAGGATTAAGGTAAGTAAATTCGTCCTTTTATAAATATAATGTATTCAAGAACTTATATTGTATGTAATTACAAATAAAGGGTTAATTAGAATTAAGTCTTTGTTTGAAAATGGAAGTTGTGAAACCTGTTGCTTTTGTAAGATGTTAATTTAGTTGTTTGCGTTAGGAAATTTGTTGTGAATCATTGTATCATAGAAAAATTGTTTGTTCATTTTGTAGGTTGAAGAGTATGAGTTTAGGAGATAGTACGAATAGTTCATGTCCAATTTTTAGTAATTCTAACTTTAAAATGGTTGTGGCAGGTTTATAAAGAGTCATCTTTCTCTCAATCATCATCGACCCTCAATTTACCTAATTTTTTCACATTTGGTCGACAAATATTAAAATATCTTGCTAACCCTCAAGATGGCTTAACCCCGAATTTGGAGCAAATGAAATGCATGTTCGATAGCTATGGTACCGTTTTTACACCCACTGGAACCCCGGATGTTGCTCGAAGAGAAGATGAAGATGTAAATCAAGATCAAGATGGAAGTGGTGAGACTTTTTAGAGATGAACCTGTATAAGCAATGTTTGATATGTACTCTTGTTTAGGAATGGAAGAAGTAATAGTACTTTGAACTAGTTCCTATGTTGTGCACGTTCGAATATTAAATATGTGTTTGTATTCGATAAACGTAACACAGTCGAGTATTAATAATGTATTAGTATTTTATAAATTAATTATCCAGTTTCTAGTCTGAGCAATGGTGTTAATAACAGAAATATAATTAGGCAGTTTTTATTCTAGAAATCTGATGTTTATGTTCTAAAATTCTGCCGGGTACTGCCCAGCCTAACAACGATTGTTCTATATCCTAACAGCGGATAAGTGGCCGTTGTTACGATTTTTATTCTAACGAGCGGCTAGTTATCCGCTCTTAGGATATCAATTCTAACAGCGGATTTTGGGCCACAGTTAATTGGGTCTAGCATTGGATATCCTAGCAGCGGATTAGTTCCCACAGTTAGGATTCCTAGCATAGGCACTAATCCGTTGTTAGGTATTATTTATGCCGTTGTTAGGTATCTAATTCCTTGTAGTGAATGTGCCACCAAAATTTAAGCATTTCCTTTTGGCGCTTGGCCAGGCGCAGGTCATTGCGACTCGATCGATGTGTTCTACGACGCCGATAAACCGATTTGTCCGGCAAAGTGCGACGTGTGTGGATTCAACGATGAGGATGTTTGGCACCCCTTCGTCCTCTGCTTCATTGCTGAAGAGTACTTATGGAAGTTGGTTGGTCTATGGATGCGACTTTTCTTCATGGTCTTTAGGGATTGGTTTTGAAAATTGGATGTTGGAATCCCTCGATTCTTGGGAGGAGGGCAAGAAGGAGGTTTTGCTCGTGATTCTATAGGCATTGTGGCGGGAACGAAATTAAAAGGTGTGGCGACGTTGCTTATCGACAGCTATGAGGGTGGTGATTGGATGGTATGGACTATGGAGACGATGAAAGAGAGGTGGACAGTATGCCACCCCCAACGAAACGAGTTTGTAAAATGACTTATTTACCCTTCAACCTAACCACTTAGATCTTCGACTCCAAATAAGTGATTCAAATGTCTAAAACGGCCCTTGCTCCCATCAAATAAGACTTTTTCCTTGCTTTTGATCCCGTCTCAGTTTCTTATACAGTATTTTGTCCGATTTGAAGTAGCATTATGATTATCTTGTTAATGATATCCAATTCATTAAAATCGACATGAAGACACATAAATTCTAACATATACAAGTGCATCATGGAATTAGAAAGGACGCTACAGCTGGTGTTAAAATTGTGCTGCGTAGTTGCTCAAGCTGGTGTTAGCTTGCGGGCGGGACTTCGAGAGATGCATGACAATCTGGTTCATGATTCTTGATTCGAATGGCAACACGATTGGTTGTTCGCTTGAGAATCCGAACTCATCTTCTGCCATCTTCAGTAATTCCACAATGATTTTACTCTTCAAAAACTTCAACGGTATCACAAACCGAACATTATCCATACTGTAAACCACAAAATGACCACCCTTGATGTCGACATTCGAAGAAGAAGCAAACCGCATTCTTCTAATCATCGACGGAGCTTTCGAGAGAGCCATATAGAGATTTGAGATGCGCCACAAACGGGAGAAAAGAAGTTGAAGAATGAGAGAAATGATATCACTTCTGAAAGTAATGCTTTGGTTATGGTTGAAATTGGAGTTATAACTAGCATAGCATGCGGCTTTTTATAGTAGCAATTCTCTGATGGAATCTACCAGGAGTTAGGTGAATTTTTCATTTACAATTACAAGGTGTAGAAGTTAGTTATGAATTCAGAATACATAGTTTACTTTCTATGTAACACTAACTAAGTCATTTGTCTTTTTTTTTTATCAAAACTAACTGAATCATTTGTCATATAGCTAAGGATGTTAAGTTTCAAATTCGGTTGGAAAACACAAGATCATCTATCGGATGTACCGATACTCCCAACTCCAGGACACCAACTACTGCTTAGTTTGAAGTTGATGTTCCAAGTCCCAAGTCCTAACAATATTTACATAGTACACTTAGTTTTGTTGGATAATGATGTGGATGCCATTTCAAGCTTTTAGAGCATCGTTAGGGTTGTGTTGATTTGATTTTGAGAGACCAAGTGGTTTTTTTAATTGCTTGTGGGGCATTTCAATCGACGGGCAACCCTGAAAATCGAGAGGGAGAAGTCTTAGTGATGCTTGAGGCCGTAAAATGGGAAACTCACTACAGTCATTTGGATGTAATCTTCAAAATAAACTCGGCTGAGGTGAGGACATCGGTGGCAATCAGGACGTGAGAAGCTACAAATTTCAGACAGACTAAGAATTCTTGTCTTGCATTTTTGCTTACAAGACCCTTGTTTCATGTGCTTAGTGTTAGGAGAAATAAAAATCGAGTCGTTCATGTGTTAGCATAACGATATTTTTCCTTAGTTTGAACATGTACTCTTTGATAGATACCATACCATGTACAATGAAAATGAATATTACATGCATGACTTCCCCTAAACAATATCAGAAGCTGAAAGGGGGGTCTTAGTGCATGACTTCCGACAATTGATGTTTGATGTAATGTTTTGTTGATCAGACTGACCTTGCCTTTTATTTAGGATGTTAAAAGCATCAACAGCACGTCATTTTTACCCTGTTCCTTCACTCTCTCTCTCTCTCTCTTTCATTCACGTTTTTACCAGGTTTCCCCTTCTTCCATCTTCCATATACTGCATTGTTCCTTAACCATCTCTCCTGATTTCCATCATCACCTGGCTGTGTGGGCTGGAAATCTTGCTAGGCTTAAATGGGTTGGTTCTGGTCTTGTGCGGTTAGACCCTCCGACCCAATCAAGAGGCCTCCGAAATAGATTAGCAGCTCTGACTTCCACGTCAAACAAACAAACAAACCATACTTACCCTCTGCATGTTACCTCAGTCCAATCCGCGTTTGCAAAATCTTCCATCATGTCTTTCATAGGGTTCCTCTCTTGCAAACCCGCCTGCCTCACAAAACCCTTCTCTGTTCCTTCAGCGCCATACCTCTAGACTAAAAACCTCTTTTCTAACTACTTCCCGTGTTACGCCAACGTGTCTTTTTTATCTTCTGTCAATCAAATTGTCCAGTCAGCTCGCCTCCACACTCCCAAGTTCACAATGTTATTATCCTCCTCTCAATTTCCATTTGATTCTTTTCTCTTGATAAATACCTTTTCCTTGCTTCTCCTATTCTCATATGTCGCCTTCCCTTAGTTACAATTTCCTTTTTGTTGCTTTTAACCTCCCCCAATGGACTCTCCGATTGTCACCTTACGCAGCCTGCCTATGGGTCGTCCTCAGAGTGCCATTTGTTTGTGCCTCCTAAACGTGTGGTGAGTAGGCAACCCGGCTACTCCGGATGAGTACTTTGCGTTCGGGACGCTTTGGGCCGACGAATAGGTTTTTCGTGTTCTTTTTTCCCCACGCTGTCTGTTCGGATTCCAATGCTCTTTCCCTCTGCTTCTTGACACACATTCCTTATATGTTGTTGCATGGGACTATCATTGAAGGCATTTCTCAACATGCTCATGCTGATATCATTGGCGTGCGGGTCTCGGTAGGCTCCGTCTACAAAATCACCAGTTACGGCTTACAGATGTCGCTCTTCTTCGCTTGGCCGCCGTTTGGCTCTTGCGGTGACCACATCTTTCACGCTGGTATCTGTTCCATCGAAGAACCTTGTTCCTACTGCGTTTGAGTTCATTAAGTTCGAAAACTTTCCTGATAGGGGGCACCCGTGTCCCTTTCTCACTGGCAAGTGCTTTACCGCCTTCCGTGTTCTCTGTTTCCTTTAGTTATTTTTCTTTCCTTACGTGTTATGGCTTTTACTGTCACAGATGTTGTCGGTCATGTTGTTTCTGCATCTCACCCCAACCACATGGACGGGATTTATGGCATTGCTCTGACTCAGGAGATCGTCCTCGAAAATAAACGCTCGGTCCAACTGACTGTTGCGCTGTGGGCCGAGTTCACCAATAAATTATGTTGTATCGGAGATAAATGACTCCCTCCTACATATAATGCCAGTTGCTCTACTTATATGCATATACGGGCTCCAAGCTGAAGTAGATAATGTTTTTATGAATAGTCCTGCCACGCCACTCCCTTGATTTTTTATGATTTCTATCTACAACACGCTCAAATACAGAAGCTTTGGAGTCGGAGTTTCCGATTGAGTTTTTTAATTCACTTTCTTTCAACGGAATTTCAGAACATGAGCTGAAGCTAAAAGAATTTGCAACTGTCATGCTCCTGCCAAACCTAAATTCTGCTTTTGGGTTGTGCAATGGAACAAGGATTTTTGTTGACGCACCTTGGAGACCATGTGATTCGTGGAATAATTGTTGGTGGAACCATGGAAGGAGCGGTTGTTGTCATACCCAGATTGTTCTTGACGTGAAAGATGCTCGTTGGCCATTCATGGTTAAACGCCGACGGTATCCAATTCGCATGTGTTACGCTATGACGATCAATAAGAGTCAAGGGCAAACGCTCGATCAGGTTGGTCTTTTCTTGCCCAAACCAGTGTACGGCCAATTGTATGTTTGCGGTGTCACAAGTACGCTCTGCTGATGGCCTGCACATCGTCTTGAACAATGAACATCCCGGGCTACAAAACTATATACGCAACACTGTGTATAATGAAATTCCGAGGAGACATCCCAGACGTCTTATTACGAAACAGCCAAGGTTGTTCACTGTTCATCATGTCGTTTATGGTGGGAGAGCTGTGCTTTTGGTGTTCCAAGTATGAATTGCACGTCACATGTTTGGCAATTGAGAATTTGAAGAGGAAGAAAGAGTACGAAGATCAGGCGGATTTTGTGGAGGTGGCCGAGTGTTAGGACAGTGAGAATTAAGGAGTTTGGGTATGTACATATATGGTTTCTGAGATTTGCTTTCTGGGTAATTTGTAATAGTAAGTAACTGCATTGAACGATTTTGGAGTTAATCCAAATTAAAACTCATTATTGGGGTCTCTCGACAAAATATGATAACACTTCGGTTAGATGTAGTTTGGATATCTTATCGTCTCAGATTTGATTCCCAACTCGAAACTTCCAACCTCCATTATGCTTTACAAGATTCGAACAAGGATGCTTTCCAAATGATGCAGCAAACTTTCGCACTAACTGGGGAATTGTTCAAACACAGCGTTCAAATGATTCGTAGGGAGATCTCTCTGAGTAGGTTGTCAGGCCAGCATATATTGTTGGGGCGCAGCGAACGAGAATAGAGTAAATATATTGGACTAATAAATCACACACCGTAAATATTTCCCAAATAGGTTGGAAGTGGCGGTAGTCCGCCACACTTAAAATCACTATGGATGGGTGATTACCACCGTAATACCATAATGACAATAATTAAGCCAATCTCCTTAAACCAATTTACTGTGGTAATATTAATAATGCAATATACAATAAATATTTTCGGAATTGCCAAGCACAAGACGTTAAGTAAATAACACCGGGATTTTCGTAGTTCCTCTCCAATACGGAGAGTACATCTACGGCACCAGCAACAGCTACGAGCACTTCTTCACTATAACAAGGTAGTTACAAGGCGATCGGAGTCGAACCAAAAATAGTGTTTCCCAACCCTGAGACAACTACTCACTATTTTTGTCACTCACAAGAAAGTATTTCTATCACGGTAAAACATTTACTGGACTTTCTGCCGCTCACATATCTACCCAACAATTAAAATAATGTATTTCAATTGTTACAAATGAAAAACTCACTACACAAAAGAGGTAAGAAGACGTACAGAGAAGATAAATGAATAAGGGATAATTTCAAACACGCATCCATCATCTCTTTATATAGCTAAATGGAGAGGAAGCAAATTAAATGAATGTAGTTAGCAGCTCATTTAATTGATGGCAATGCAATGAAGTTGGAGATGGCCATTAATTTGGAGGTGAGATTCCTTTCTTTTTTTATTCAGTCGGGACCAACAATTCTTCCCCTTCCGGCTAATCTCGACTCTGCTTCATCCCTGCTGCTGATCGACAATACTCAAACTTCTCTCTTGGAAGACTCTTCATGCACATGTTAGATCCATTCTCATCAGTATGAATCTTCTCGAGTTGTAGTTGCTTCGACTCCACCACATCTCGAATCCAGTGATATCGAACATCAATATGTTTGGACCTAATATGAAACGTTGAATTCTTCGCGAGGTGTATGGCACTCTGAGTGTCACAGAACAACTGCGGTCGTTCCTGTTGGAACCCAAGTTAACTCAAGTACTTCTTCATCCACAACAGTTTCTTGCTAGCTTCAGTTGCGACAAGAACTCAGCTTCTTTAGTGGAAAGAGCTACACACTTTTGTAGCCTTGACTGTCAACAAACAGCTCCCCTGAAAATCTAATCAGGTATCTAGAAGTGGACCTCCGTGTATCAACGGCACCTATCATGGCCGCATCTGTGTAGCCGACAAGTACATGATTAGAATCTCCAAAACAAAGGCAAATTTTGGCGGTACCTCGAAGGTATCTCAGAATCCACTTCACATCTGCCCAGTGTTCCTTTCCAGGATTTGAAAGAAACTTGCTGACAACTCCAACTGTGTGAGCAATATCCGATCGTGTACACACCGTAGAGTACATCAAACTTCCCACCGCTGAAGCATATGAAATAATTTTCATCTTCGTCTTCTCTGCATTAGTAGACGGGCACTGTTTGGTGCTAAGTTGAAAGTGATTAGTAAGAGGACAACTAACCGTTTTTGCACCGTCCATGTTTAATCGTTGGAGTACTTTCTCAATGTACTTCTCCGGCGACAACCAGATCTTCTTGGCAACTCTATCTCGTGCAATCTTCAAGCCAAGAATCTGCTTCGCGGACCCCAAGTCTTTCATAGCAAAAGACTTGCTCAATTCCTTCTTGGCTTCCGTCACATACAGTTTAGACTGCTTCTTCCCTCTCGCCACCACCAATGCGCCTTTGGTGAGTTTCCATTTACCGTTGTTGAAGGTATGGCAATAACCTTCCCCATCCAGCTTGTCCACGGAAATCAGATTCAGGCGCATATCCGAGACATGTCTAACATCTTGCAGCACCACCTTCGCACCTTCCATTGTCTCCAGACAACATCTCCTTTGCCGAAGACCTTGGAGAGGTTGTCATTTCCCATCCTTACCACACCGTAGTTGTCTGGTGAGTAAGATGAGAAAAATTCACGTTTGGACGTTACATGGATGGTGGCGCCGCTGTCAACCACCCAAGTGGTCTCCTGAATTGTCAGGTTGACAAAATCTTCATCGTAAACAAGCATGAGCTCCTCAACAACATTAGCATTGTCACTGTCACCACCTCTGTTTTGCTTAAATTTTGGGCAAAACCTCCGGATGTATTTCTTTTGTTTGTAGTTGCGACAAGTGATGTTTGCATGCTTGTTGGACTTCCCTCGGCTCTTCTCTTACTTCTTTGAGCCTCTCGACTCACTTCTTCCTCTCTCATCTACAGCTAGAACGTCTGGTTGTGGTGAAGAGAAAGAGGCACCTTGAGATCTTCTTCTCATCTCCTCGTTGAGAATTCTACTCTTGACATCCTCCATGGTGATAACAACATATGCGACAGAGCTCGTGATTGCAATCTTCAAGGTTTCCCATGATTTTGGTAGGGATACCAGAACCAAGAGAGTCTCACCTTATCTTCCAGCTTTAAGTTCATTCCCGACAACTGGTCAATGATCCCTTGAACGTCGTTCAAGTGATTTGCAAGGGAAGTGCCCTCTTTATATCTCATATGCACCATCTTCGTGAGATAAAAGAGTTTGTTGTTGCCGGTCTTTGAAGCATAAAACCCCTCAAGCTTTTTCCAAAGCTTCAAACCATCTGTCTCTCTAGCGATGTGGTTGCGTACGTTATCATCGACATGGTGCCGAATGTACCTACATGCCTTCTCGTGCTCGCGCTTTCAATCCCCGTCACTCTTAGCGGATGGCTCAGTTGACGATGATAACGGTTGATCCAAATCTTTCATCAACAGGAGATCCTTCATCTTTCTTCTCCAGATATGAAATTTTGTACCGTTTAAACTAACCATCTTGCTTGGCGTTGCCTCCATATTGAGCATGGGCTCTGATACCACTATTGGGGTGCATCAAACGAGAATAGAGTAAATATATTGGACTAATAAACCACACACCATAAATATTTCCCAAACAGGTTGGAAGTGGCGGTAGTCCGCCACACTTAAAATCACTATGGATGGGTTATTACCACTGCAATACCATAATGACGATAATTAAGCCAACCTCCTTAGACCAATTTATTATGGTAATATTTATAATGCAATATACAATAAATATTCTCGAAATTGCCAAGCACAAAACGGTAAGTAAATAACACTGGGATTTACGTACTTCCTCTCCAATATGGAGAGTACATGTACGGCAGCAGCAACAGCTACGAGCACTTCTTCACTATAACAACGTAGCTACAAAACGATCGGAGTCGATCCAAAAATAGTGTCTCTCAAGTGTTTCCCAACCCCGAGACAACTACTCACTATTTTTGTCGCTCACAAGAAAGTATTTCTACCACGGTAAAACATTTACGGGGACTTTCTACCGCTCACCTATCTACCCAACAATTGAAATAATGTATTTTAATTGTTACAAATGAAAAACTCACTACACAAAAGAAAGAAGAAGATGTACAGAAAAGAAAAATGAGTAAGGGATAATTTCAAACATGCATCCATCATCTCTTTATATAACTAAATGGAAAGGAAATAAATTAAATGAATGTAATTAGCAGCTCATTTAATTGATGGCAATGCAATAAAGTTGGAGGTGGTGATTAATTTGGAGGTGAGATCCTTTTCTTTCTTTATTCAGCTGGACCAATATATATCACCTCAGCAACAATTGGATTCCGAGTAAGCGTGCCACCTACGGCCCTTCTTCTCAAAGGAATAATTTGGATGTGTTGTGCATGTGAGCATCGAATCACCAGAGAAACACACGGGTAGGCACGGCTTCCCCACAATCACCGATGCTGCCGCAGCCCGGCCACGCAACCTAGTTATAATTAAATTATATAGTGGTATTTTTGTCATTTCAATTATTATTTAATAACTAGTTTCCAAATGAGATGCCTATTCATTTTTTTTAATCCAAATACAAGAATTTAAAAATCCATTGATTATGGCTTCTAAATTCCATGGAATCACAACATTCCAATTCTATAAAAAGATTCCATCTACCGAACATGGTAATAAGGCAATTACATGGGAATTCATAGTCCTACAGTCCTATAGTTAAACTGTGAAAGAGATTGTACGTAGTTGCTGAAGCTTGTATTCTCATTCATCCCCTTCGCTTGCTGGCGGGACGTTGAGAGATGCATGATAATCTGATTCATGATACTTGATTCAAATGGCAACACTATTGGTTGCTCGCTTGAGAATCCAAACTCATCTTCTGCCATCTTCAACAATTCCACAATGATTTTACTCTTCAAAAACGTCAACGGTATCACAAACCGAACATTATCCATACTGTAAACCACGAAATGACCACCCTTGCTGTCGACATTCGAAAAAGAAGAAGCGATTCGCATTCTTCTGATCATCATCGGAGCTTTCGAAAGAGCCATATAGAGATTTGAGATGTGGCACCAACAGGAGAAAAGAAGTTGAAGAATGAGAGGAATGCTTTGCTAGCTTATGGTTGAAGTTGCAGTTACAGCATGCAGCTTTTTATAGTATACAGTGGGGAAACTAGCTTAGCGATCCTCGGATGGAATCTAGGAGGACTTGGTGTGGATTTGTCATTTATAATTACAAGGTGTAGAAGTTAGTTATGAACTCAGAATACATAGTTTATTTTTCTATGTAACAGTAACTAAATCATTTGTCACATAGTATGTTATGTTTCAAATTCGGTTGGAAAAGACAAGATATATCATCCATCCATCAGATGCACTGAGACTCCTAAGTCCTAACTAGAGGACATCAACTACTGCTTAGTTTTAACGGGATGGGGATAAAACTATGAACCAACATATGTACTTTTACAAGTGGATACTGCCATTTTAACTGTACTAATACCTTGTTGCTGACTTCAATCTAAAGTATTTATGTATGGTGTTTTCTTATGAAGTTAGCTAGATTAATTGAAGTTTTAACTTCAGGCTAGCTAGCTAGCTACGATTCAGTTGGCACGTAAGTGTTGCTATTGCGTACATATAGTTTCTCGGATAAGCTACCTTGGCCTACCACTTATAGTTTTACTTCTGCGCTACGTACCAGGAGATACTTATCAAGTACTCGAGCTTCGTTCAGCGGCTTATCAATGCAGCCAAATCCGATATAGCGTAAGTAGAATAACTCAATTTGCCGATGTTACTCAAGTGACCATGTGAGATAATTGACGAGTCTAACTAGCACAAAGACAAAGGGAGAGTCGGCAAATGTTGGACCATTAATCCTGGCTGCAGGATGCCGACTCACAACTGGAAGTCTTGCATTTTTTGGTCGGAGAATGCAAGTTCCTTCCAACGTTTAGCCTGTTCTTCATCGCTTCTGCCACCACTATAAGATTCGAACTTACTAGTAGAAATCGAACATGGAAGAACTAGGGGTTATGATATAGCCGAGTCACTGCTTAGGTCGCTTTTTTAAACACAATTTGTGAGACGGTTTTGATTGCGCACGACAGATTATCAACCGATCCCCTCCAAGATAAGAAAAACCACCATAAATTGCTTCTTATTAAAGCCAAAATCAAGAAGATCTTTGAAGTACAAACTATTTGTCGTTGCTCTTTTTCAATTTTTCATTCGGGTTAGGCAGCTCGCCTTTTATGAGAACAGAAGCGTTCGGATTTTCGTCCGGTGTGTAGGACAAGTAAGACACGTTTTCGGATTAACCCAAATCCATTCATATTCCGTTTCCATTAGAAAAAAAGGAACTCAAATAATTTAACAAATAAATTATCTCCAAAAAAGAATGATATAATCTCAAGCTCGACCCAACCAACTTGACTAACAATCTGGACAAAGTTCGAAAATCATCTAGACCTTTTTCACAAAAACTACACCTTTCCAAGTTCGGAGACAAGCCTACCTAGAAAACTCCATTGCAAGAGCCTTTCCTTCAATGTGTATTTGAAAGAAATAAAAATACAAACTATTCACTATTTTTCCAACACTTCTTTCCTTTCATCTCTTCTATATTTTAGGTTTTGTATACTAAAATTTTTTAAGAGATTTGGGAACACCTCCATCACATCCCAAAGGTAGGGCTGGTTTCTCGGTTTCAGTTAACCAACTGGATCAGTTAAAAATCAATTTTAAAAAAATTCGATCTATCGATAAAATGGTCAATGTATTGGTGAAATTAGGTAATCGGTTGAAAGTTGGTCGGAAAAGTGAAATTATTCTCAAATCCTAAATGAAATTACCCCAAATTCAATGGAAAGTATCCCAATTTTGATATTAATATATCAATTAAATTAATCGGTCAATTAACCTACATTTATTAACCTTGGTTGGCAAGCCTCAACAAACCACAACTAAATTGCGTAATTGGAAAATCTAAAGAACCCTACATCTAGAGTGAATGGTAGTCTCATTAACCCATAATCATATCACTTGGTGATCAAAACTAAACGATTTAACTCATGATCCATAATCAGACTAATCTAGTCTCGTAACAGCTCCAACCCGACCATTTCACAGCTCCACTCATCAAATGAGGAATCATTTAGATGGTATAAGCAATTGTATCATCATCTGATTAACGATAATTCATTCATTAAAAACGATACCAAGACACCTGAAATCTTCTCTAACGGTGACAAGTACATAATGGAAAGAAACTAAAACGCTAGACTGACTATTAGAAATACATATTATTACACGTTGTGCACAAGAAGTTTGAAGTGAGCTCCTTGCTCAAGCTGGTGACGATATTCATCTCCTTGTTGCCTGGACGAGAGAAACCTAATGATCTGGTTCATGGTACAAGATTCAAATGGCAGCACTATTGTGTCGTTGGAGAATCCAAACTCATCTTCTGACATCTTCAGTAGTTCCACTATAATTCTACTTTCCAGAAGCTTCAATGGTATCACAAACCGGCTTTTGTCCATACTGTAAACCACAAAATGACCATCCTTGCTATCATTATTCCAAGAACAAAGGGATGATGTTGAAGAAGAAGAAGAAGCAAATCGCATTCTTCGCATTACTTCAATTTGCCTCCATTTTCGCATCGTGAGCCTTACGAGAGTTCTCATGACAGAGATCTGAGATCTGGTACAGTTAGAGAAAAGAAAGGAATGGTCTTTTTTGAAGAATGAGATTAAAAATGAATAAGCAATGAATGTTATGGTTATGGCTGCAGTAAAAGTTACAGCATGTGGCTTTTTATAGGAAGGAAGGAATCCTTTTCCATCAAAGTCTGAGTTCCATAGATATGCCATTTACTACTACAAGTTGGGAAGTTAGTTATAAACTTAGAGAATATAGTTTCATGGTTTCCTAAGTTTTTCTTGTTTTACTCACCCAGAAAGGAAGTTTACTTTGTCTTGTTAGGATCCTTTTACAATTATTTATGAGATTTTTGTTGCTTTCTTACAACTAGATCATTGATCACATAGGGAAGTTAAAGTGGCTGTTATATAATAAGTTTGAAGTTGGCCAACAAGAATTACTAAAACATCAAGTTAAAATTGTCAATGTTAAGACTGGGCCTATGAGATTCTGCTATGTTGAGACAAGATCATCAGCTGCACTGAGACTCCTAACCCCTAACAATATTTACATAGTAAACTTAGTTTTACTAACTATTGGAAGAAAACAATTTAATGTGAAGACGCCAACACTGCTTAGTTTTAACTGTATTCAAATGGAAGCGCCGAAAACTGTAGAGAGATATGATAACAAGCTAACAGCCAATAGTTCAATTTCTTGAGTTAATCACCTTGTTACTTCCGGCTCCTGATATGAAGCTGCTAGAGTTTAGATTTACCAGCTTTTCTTCCAGGAATCTGTAAAGCATCATAGTGTCCACAACCATGGTAGAGTACTCTAATTGGATTGCCCTTCCCATATTCCTCGCCATATTCTGCTATCGATATCAACCCACCAGATTTCTCGTCGTACATATACACGCTGATAGGGGTCCTGCATGCACTTTCAATGGTCAAACCACCATCTTCAAGCGTATTTAATACGCCTACAGTTTGTAAGTAAGGCAGTCAACGAATCCCTAGCTTGGTCAAGATCGAACTGATAGAAGATCAAAGTCAGCAAGTCCCTTACTTGAGAACATGTGATGCCATCAACAATTCTGGCTCACCTCCCCACACATGCGGCTTCCTTATTTGTGCTACGTAAGTGTCAAAATCACCTTCTACAAACCTGTCACCAATAACAAAAGCTAATAAAACCTAAAAACAATTTAAGCATTGACATTCAGTGAAACGTTCTTTATGTTTCAAACAAACCAGTACTCTATCTTAAAGGTATGATGAAACAAGATTATACAGAGTAAATACAATCAATTCCGAAGTGTATAGTTGCATGGTCTAACAAGTGAACTCAAGAACTCATAGTTAACGAGTTATCGTACATCCTATATGTAAGAAACGTCTATACGAAGTAGCCAGGAGCAGGATCTAGGTAAGTTGCAAAATTCTTACCATTCAGTCTCTTGTCTTCTCTTGATAAACTCATCAGCAATCTGAAATTTTTTATCATGTCAGAGCTAGTCACACATAGCGCTAGAACCCAATTGCATATTTGAAGAAAAATATTTCGAGTAGTTGAATATTTGGAAGTACACTTGCACCAGATATAAATCTTGTATGAGCAATGGAACCATTATACTAAGAAAGGGATGGTTTACTAGATATCCTATTGAAAGAGTTACAAGGAAAAGTACTTTATTGCGCAGGTCGTCTGCTAATTCCCTCTGGATGCTTTCACTTGGCGGTAACTTTCCAGCTCGTACACAAGCCCCATGAGCCACAGAACGAAACAAACACCTTCCGTCTCCAGGTATCCCTGCATATGGTTGGAAATGACACTCTCAAACTTGACAAATCAAACTGGAGACTTTGATTAGCGAAGCAACAAGTGGGATGTGTAGAAAGTACCAGTTATGGTATAGTCGGTGTATATTTTCCTTCCATTGGAATTTTCATCTTTCTTATTCAATGGGGCTTCAGAATATGCAGGTTCAGAGCTCGAACAACAAACCAAGGTACCGAAGATTAAGCCACTAGAGGTACACCCCTGTGACCAGGATATAGTTCCCGAGTTACCCCTGATTTTGGAAATCATTCCATTCTTTGACATTGATAGCCCCATGCTCATGTTTCGGCATGGCAATGAGATGTTCAAATATCTCTGGATAGAACTGCGAGCAGTAACCGAATTTTTAACAGTTAATGATAGTAAACTACTCTTCGGACCAGATGAGCAGGATCCATAGCAGCTGTTCCGGACAGTGTGAAAATGAATGGTAGATGGACTAGAGAACGGTTTTGAGGTAGACAAGCGAGTATAACTGGGTTGTCCTTTGGACATCACGTCGAGAATATCTGAGCCCATGTGTCGAACACGCCCTCTCAGGCAAACAACATGGTTTGTACATGAAGTCACAGAAGAGCAGACTATCATGCTGGCTTAGGCAAACACAGGAGGTAATACTTGTAGCAGAATATCCTGTGCAAGAAGGTAAAAGCAATGGAGATGTAAGTAGGTGATCGATAGCATAGGCTCATAGAACAAGCCTATAGATTAAAAGAGAATCAATATAAATGATCAGCTGCTAAGGACCTTGATGTTCACATTAGACCTCCAAAATCCCATTCTAATTTACCCCTGGAATCTAATATGCAATAAGCAGTAAGATCAGTCTCAACAAGATTCATTTAAACTCAACTCGCACTCTCTTTCCAGAAAAAAATAGAAAGCAAGAGTTTAATTCAATAAAATCTGAGGAAATGCTGGGAAGGTGTCAAAACTTTTCGTCTTCAATAATCAACATATACACAGAACACATTGATGTGTTGTCTTGTAACTGAACCCTGGGATTAATTTATCGTGATAGCAACTAGCAAATCGGCAATTCACAATGACGATGCCCTGATATCCGTATCTCCCGCCATCATATTGAATTCGACCTATCTATAATGTTCACCATAGAAAACTGAGAAATGGGGAAGAAGTAGAGAATATATCTGCACTCCACCGCCATGAAACAGTCGGTAAAGTTTGAAGTTTTATTACCTTTAATTGGAAGCTCTTCGTGAAACAGGGGCAAACAACGATGAGTGCAATTGTATCTATAAAATTTGAAGCAACAGAAATACTGAGAATGAAGTATACCCACATAAGAATGGAATGGTGGCATTGCAGAACCCAGAAGAAAGTTGGAGACTTTGAAAGGAAGGAATTATACCTCCAAGTGAGCTGTAGAAATTCCACGCTGCGTCCTACAAGCAACGGATAAATAAATATGATTCAGAATTTCCGAAAGCGATTTGGGTTGTTCATTACACCCTCCAGTTTCATTTTGCCCCAGCTTCAGCAGCCTTCGCGGCCGGTTGTAGTTTGGCCGTTTGCGCGTGACACCTGCGAAATTCTTACCCGTCCGTCAGCCATCGACTTTTGGGTTGGGCTTTCGATAAGATAAATGGGATTTGGGCCATTCAAAATTTTCAATTTCAGGCCTTTATATTTTATGCGCAGAGAGAGTTGATAGGCAAAATTTTATCCGCCTGTTATCAATCTCTGGAAGTTATGGAGTTGAAGAGAACATCCATTGAAAACAATGATGTTGGGTTGTTTTCTCGTTTACAACTGTTTCAATCTCTTACTCTGATTCATTGCAATCTTGCCTTCAGCGCTTTCACTCACTTCCCTAAATTGGAAACCCTAAAGTTGGTCAAGTGCTTTTCTTTCGAAAATAAATCAATGACTGGTGTTTTGATAATAGCTGCACCAGAATTTATTAACTTGGAGATACTTTGGTCATTATTCGTAAGTTTTCAAATCAAAGCTCCCAAACTCCAATCTCTCAGTCTTAAAATTAATTCTACTTATTGCACACTAACAGAAGTGCCCGAGTCGGATCTTCCTTCCCTTAATCGTGCAAACATAAAGTTTTTTTTGTTTCCAGTACTATATGCAGTAACTCAAGCAGTGTGCACACTTATTCAAAGTTCTGCATAATGTATAAGCTTTTAATTTGGAGGTTGACACTTTTGAGGTATGTTGTTTGTTAAATGATTCGTAGTTTTGAAGAAATTCATTTCATTTCAACCCTATTATTATGTATTGACTGATGTTTTGTTTTGTAGTGGCTGATTCAGGTTTGTAATTCGGTGAAACACCAACCTTTCCCCTTTTAAAGAGTGAGATCTTTAAATTTGAACTATTCTACAGGATCCTTCAACATATCTTATGAAGCGATTTTATATTTTTTTGGAGGCTCTTTAGATAAAGAAGATAAAAGTTTTACGGTCGAGAAGCGAGGTTGATGCACCTAAACACTACTCTACAGTGAGATTGTTGAATGGGATTGGACTCGCACGTTTATTTACATAATGTATAGTGGATCGTGAATGTTTTTCACCTTTAATTTACTTCTAGAACAATTTGTAGACCGATCGACCCCGATCAATTCGTCCAAAATAAAGTATACCCAATCATTACTATTTCTATTTCCTTAATGTAATTAAGATTTGCTTTAAAATCATCAACAATACTTGTATTGGGCATCCGTTGTTGTGTCTGCATATTGAGTCGGGACTTTGCTTAGAAATCATAGACCCATATATCATTATTGTCATATCCTATCCAAAATAAAATGATATCTCAATATTATTAGGGAATATTATAAATACTAATAAAATTTTTTTTTCAACAATTCGAGTTATTGGGATGTAACGGTTATTGATATGGTATCAGAGCCTTATATAACTGAGAGGTCTCCATTTTGAATTCCGGTAGTCCCCGATCCGTGCACATGACTTATTGAAGTTGTGCGAACCTCAACTCTTACGAGAGCTTCCATTTGAAAGAGCGTGTTAGTGAATACTATAAATACCAATCAAAATCCTCTCCCAACAACTCAAATTATTGGAATATAACAGTTATTGACATATCAATTGGAAAGAACCCGCTCTGCAAATTGGAAAGGTATGAGCTCTGCAAATTAGAAAGGTATGAGCTCTGCAACACCTCCAATGTCGACACTGAAGGTCGACATGTGTGTCGGAATGACCATGAGCTTCATAACATGTGTTAAGGAACTTTAGAAACCTTCATCTAAAACCCAAGAACACCACCCCTCCCCCTACAACTCGGATTATTAACTCCACCGCACTACCAAACAGCACAACTACCTCACTATCAACAATAATTTTGAGACAAAAGAAAAAGTAAAAAGTAACAATAACCAAAGAATTAAACAATGCGGAAAGAAATGTGAAATGAAAACTATAAATCAAGGTGCATTAATTCACTCCAAAAAAATCAATATGCACAATCAGCTTTCAATTTATATATATACACGGTCTACGATTAAATATCACTTTTAAATTTTGTTTGAATGCAATTAATGCACATTTGTCTATATTCTAAATAAAAACAAAATTTAAAAATTGAAATTAACTTATTAAAATCTCAATTACTCAATTAGCGGACAAATAAAACTGACATATAAAACTTGAGTTATTAAACTAAATCGAGACGAACAACCAAAGCCCAACCGCTAATCATTAAATCTGGTAAGCAAACCTCACCCCGTTAGCAACTGCAGATTAAACAAGTGATGCTATAGAAACCAACATAAACTAAGGCTTTATTTGGTATGGACTAATTTTGAGAATCATTATTTTCTATTTAGCTCACTCCTACTATTATTTTTTAGCTGACCAATTAATATTTTACGGGTATAAACCTGAGATGGTATTGTCTATTTTTAGGGTTTAGAATGGAGAAAGAGAATTTGGAGTTGGATCAGTTGACTATGCAACTCGGATTACAGCGTAGCAGATGATATGCAACTCGGATTACAGCGTGGAAGAGTATATATATAGCCGCCGTAAGCGCATACGTTAGCTGGTAGTAAATAGAGGGGCTAATGAACCAATGTGAACCACTTGGTTAGTTAAGTTTCATCAATCTTATCCAAAACTCCTCACGCATGCAACTAACGCACACAGTGATGTCAGTTACTTGGGACAGGAGGGGCCATGCAGGAACTCAACCATCATCTTTCACATGCCAGGTGGGGCACTGGTAGTAATTAGTACTAGGATGTGACAGAAAGAAAGAAAGAAAGAAAGAAAAGTATACTTCTTCAAGTGGCCGTAGGTGATGAATAAACGACATGCAATGCAATCGTAACGCCATACGTGGGCACAGAATTAACTATATTATACTTAAACACAGCATTCCAATCTTCTTTGGCATCTTGTTGCTAAATAAAGAAAAGCAATGATGCAGGGCACATGTGTATGTTGCCGAGGAGAGATACAATCCTTCCCACTCAGCCACATAAAGTTTCTTTAAAGATAATATATATATTCATCATTCGTGTGTATATATATGGCTTATATCAAGCTAACTAATTAAAGCCATCCAATCTCCAAACATGGAGGCCTCGTACGACATCTTAAACTACTATTTCCTTCTCCCCATTATTTTCATTTTCCCCATCCTCCTCCTAGCTCTCAAATCCACAACCTCCCGCCGCAAGAAGCTTCCTCCGAGCCCATCGTCGGCGATCCCATTCCTGGGCCACGTCCATCTATTGAAACCACCAATCCACCGCACCTTCGACGCCTTAGCCCAACAATACGGCCCAATCATCTCCCTCCGTCTTGGCACCCGCCCAACCCTCCTAGTTTCATCCGCTTCCTTAGCCGAGGAATGCTTCACCAAAAACGACATCGTCTTCGCGAACCGTCCACAGTTGATGATGGGTAAGCACATGGGGTACAACCACACCACAATGACGCAAACATCTTACGGGGACCACTGGCGCAACCTCCGCCGCATCGGCTCCCTCGAGATCTTCTCCGCCCACCGCCTCAACTCCTTCCTTTCCATCCGTCGGGATGAGGTCAACCGCCTCGTGGTCAGGCTTAGCTCCACGCGCCGGCATGAGCTGAAGTCCATGTTCCACGAGCTGACGTTCAACACCATGATGAGGATGGTGGCGGGGAAGAGGTATTACGGTGATGACGTGAAGGATGAGGATGAGGAAGAGGCAAGGCGGTTCAGGGAGATCATGAAGGAGGTGGTGTCTCTCGGCGGGGCGTCCAACCCTGGGGATTTCGTGCCACTGTTGAGGTGGGTGGACGGTGGGAAATTGGAGAAGAGAGTGACGTGGCTGGCTGAGAGAACGGACAGGTTCTTGCAAGGATTGATTGAGGAGCATCGGAGTAAGAAGCAGGATTTGGAGAGTATGAATACTATGATCGACCACTTGCTTGCTTTGCAGGAATCTCAACCTGAATATTACACTGACCACATTATCAAAGGCCTTATTCTCGTAAGCTTCTTCCATCTTTTCTTGGTTGATTATTCTTTCCATTTATCATATCCAATATAATTATTTATTTTTAAGAGTTTATTTGTCAAGTGAAGTGACCACTGATATATATATATATATATTCAGTTTTACTAATTATCTGTAAATTAATTAAATATATATGTTACGTTGTCAGGTCATGTTATTGGCAGGAACCGACACATCAGCAGTAACATTAGAGTGGGCAATGTCAAACCTTCTCAACAACCCCAACATATTAGCAAAGGCGAGAATTGAACTGGACGAGCAAGTCGGGCAAGAACGCCTAGTCGATGAGCAAGACATTTCCAGCCTTCCTTACCTGCAGAACATTATCTCTGAAACGCTGCGACTGTATCCTGCTGCGCCACTCCTGGTCCCACACATGTCTTCTGATGATTGTGAGATCGGAGGATATCACGTCCCTCGCGGCACCATGTTATTGGTCAATGCATGGGCTATTCACAGGGACCCTCATCTTTGGGAAGATCCTTTGAGTTTTAAACCTGAGAGGTATGAAAACAAAGCCAAGGAAAGTTTCAAGCTGATGCCTTTTGGACTTGGAAGAAGGGCTTGTCCAGGTGCAGGCCTGGCTCAACGAGTTGTGGGTCTTACACTCAGCACGTTAATTCAATGCTTCGAATGGGAGAGGTTAGGTATGGAAGAGATTGACATGACAGAAGGAAAAGGAATCACGATGCCTAAAGCAACGCCTTTGGAGGCTATCTGCATTGCTCGTCCAATTGTGAAGAAGTTTTTCTAGTAAATCGAATGTAACTGTATGCATGATAGAGTTAAAACATTATCAGTGCTTTAATGTGTCTTGTGAAATTGTTTGATAAATTCGAAAAGTGCTTGAATAATGTTATAATATTAGTTGCTTAAGAAGTTTTTTAGTGGGTACTATGCATGTTACAAAGCTTATATCCACATATCAACTCGTTGTTGTAGTGACCAAAGTATCTTGATTTTTTATCTTAAAATCTAATTGTGTTATATTTCATTAAGGCTAATTAAGGTGTGTAATTGACATCAGAGAGGCTTATCGATTGTAAGAAACGCCCGATAAGGAGCATCTAGTAAGGAACAACTAAAACCAGACAACTTGTACTCTTGAGTTAGATTTCTTTTTTTCGAACCCCCTATGAATAGTCTCACCCCCATCTCTTTGTAGGGCTCTGAGATTAGTGTTGAGCTAATTATAATTCTTAAAAATAGCTCACGCTTTGTTATGAAAAACAAAATGAGTTTAGTGTGAAAAATATAAAAACAAATCTAACCAAATAATAAAAAAATGCATAGAAAGAGCTTCCTTTGCCACAAAATCGACAGCTTTATTACAAATTTTCCAAACAAAAAAGAAAGAGAAGCAATGAAAACTAGAACAAAGATCGAAAATCTCTCTAAAGATGGCACCTCTTGCAACATCATTTGAAATCCCATTGCTAAGTTTAAACACGATCTCCGGACAATGTCCTTCAAAAATTACTCTGATACAATGATTATTTCGAACCCACTAAACTGCTTTTCGAATACCAAGCAACTCAAGAGTAGCAACATCCTTCATCAGCGAAAAGTGCTTGACACCAAACTGGATAAATACCCTTGTATGGTCCCGAACTACCCACCCCACCCCACACCCGACTCTTGTCGGCGAAACACTGGCGTCAACCTTAACCTTGACCGCTCCACGCGGAGGGGGCGACCAACGCGAATGGGGCTGAGGAAGCATAGAAGCAGGTGGTTGAGCAGAGGAGACTAGGCTTGGGAATCAAAACCAAAATACCGGATAACCGCTCAAATAGGCCCCGACTTGATCGAATTTAACCAATTTAACCGGACACGGGTGTACCTGGTACCCGGTCAAACCGGGGCCTAGCAAGGTTTCAGAATCGTAATATTCGCCCCGGTACCCGGTAGTACCCATCAACAACCAGCCAATTTATTATTTTATCAATTCCCAAATCTCACTCTCATCTTCAATTCTTCTTCTCTTCGATATAAACACATCGACTATTACAATCTTCAACTCTACTCTTTAATGCTTTCCTTTTTGATCTTACATCTCCCGACGGTGAAGAAATTGAATCCATTGAGATGCACTTGGGTGATTCTCCACCGCGATTATCCCAGTGTCGAGCATCACCAGCTGAACCATCAAGTTGTAAGCTAACCTATAAAAATTCGTTCCTTTCGTCGGCCCCAGGTTCGTCGTCCTCAAAAGAGGACTCTTGTAGTTGAACAAATGGGCGGTTTCAGCATCATGAAGGTCACGTTGTTGATGCTGGCGATGACTCGCCTCTTATTCCCTGCGTTGCAGCTCGGGCAAGGATTGACCATAACCCCACCAAGAAGAATAGCATGCGGTCGATTTTCAACGGCACATCAGCGGGGTATTTCTTCATATTTAAGTTGCGGGGTGAATTGGTGAAGTTGTTGGCTACCGCGGTGGCGTTGAGGCGGCGTTGTTAGAACCGTCGGGTGAAACCCGCTAACCTGGATATCCGGCAGATACATGACCGGTTCTATTTTATTCTCTGGGGATGTGGACGGGCGGGGATCGGGGGTCAACAATTCGAACCCGCCCGTACCCGTTGCCAAGCCTAGGGGAGACCTCACCAAGAAAGGAATTTTGAAACTCATAAACCTATCTAGTAAATTGTCTATGAAATGCAACAGTGGTCCACTGAAAATGCTCGAATACAACTGAATTTTTGAATTTCCAAAGACGCCACTAGAAAAATGTTTGGTTAACCAACAGATTAGTAACGTTTGGATGTGTGAGCAAGAAACGCCAAAGAAGCGAAACATTATGTGTGGAACCCGCCCCTCGACTACCCCATTGAACCATGCGGTTCGACCCATACAATGCTCACAGGTTCACTCAACACATAAATATAATAACTGACATACAATAACCAAAATGAAAACATCCTCAATATATAAGTAAAATGACGACGGAAATAAACTGAGCATACAAGACTCGAAATCGTCAACTAAACATCACTTGAAAACATCCCAAACATGGGAAACAATAACTGGGAAATAAGTCTGTCAAAACAACTGGAAACATGGAGAACTGAGATCCTCTAAGGTACATCTCTCTACGAGTCTCAGAATCACTCTGATAAGCACTGAGTAACTAAGCCTAACCGTGAAGAACTAAATTAATATATAGTAATGTGACCTTGTGGTCCTTTAGGTATCATCCTAACGTCAACCACCCCTAGTTATGAGCGGACATCCTCATGGTGGATCAGACCATGAAACCTTCCTGAAATCCGTGAGAGCAACACAAAAAGTTAACTCATCACTTCCTGTCTGAACCTGAATGAATCATTGGGAATTGTGCAATCCATGGGGTGGGTGATCGACGTATCATAGTCATGTACTATCTTAGTAGGTCTATCCTGACTGAACTGTGGATCACATGCCACAGTTCATCTGTGAGAAACTCAGATTAAATAATACATGTATGTACAGTAGATCACACACTATTGGAAAGGCTGAAAGCCCGACTCTATAATCACAACACATGTATAGTAAATCGCACACTACTATACAGTCCTGAAAATCCATTCAAGGATTCTTGACAACTAATTACAGTTCTTCGCTAAAAGCACAAAAGTAATCCTAACCCCTGCCCCATAATAGATTTCTTCGAAGATTCTGATATGATGTCGTTTCTTCTAGAGCTCGATTTCCTGATCCAAATGACCTATAATGATCAAATCAAAGGATTAAAATCCCAAAATCTCAAATTCCTGACCTGTCTGGATTTTCCTACGTAGGATACAACAAGGATCGAGAAAGGAGGAAGAAGATAGAGTACCTTCTGTAGCTTCCTCAACATCTCTAATCCCCTCCTAGCGGTCTGGGATTGATCAACAAGACCCTCTCATTTGTCTGTAATTAATTGCCGATCGTCAGAGATATTGGAATTGCTTTTATGAAATTGTGAGTTCTGAAATCGCAACTCTGTTTATATAAGCAATCCACCACGTCCGTGGTGGCATGACTACCTCGCTTGTGGCTCACTGACGGTCACAACCGTGATTCACCTACCTGGTACGATCGTGACTGCCGTGACCATTGTCGTGATCGACCTAACGATCACGCCTGTGACGGACAGTTGGCCACGTCCGTGATGGTTCTCCTAAAAACCGATTTTCAGAGAACACAAAAAACCGAATCAAGACCCAAAACCAACTATTAACCCGAAATTAGGAAAATGAGCATGGGAAGAACGACGAAACTCAACAAACTCCAACTCACACTTATGGGCGAATGGACACTCAAGAAAGAGATGCTCCACAAAATCAACAACCTGAAGAAAGACTTGACACTCCGTGGAGATGTAATCAATACGACTCGTGAGTGAAGCACGAATAGGAGGGCACCCCTTAAAGATTTTTCACAAGAAAAATTTAAGTTTGGGAGGAACTGGATGGAGCCAAACTAAATTTGAAAAAAAATAATCTTGAATGAGTGGTCCGAATGATGGCCCACTGACTCCATTAGAAGAACAGTGAATGTTGATCAAAAGAAAATAAACTAATTTAGTGGTGAACTCCCCCGATGAAGAAAAATGCCAAACTAGTTTATCAGAGAAATAAATGCGAGGTAGAGGAATCTTGATAATATCTGCGATCGTATTAAGAGTGAAATACTTTTAAACCCAAAATATGAGGTGATCATATTATACAATAAACCAAAAAATAAGGATTACAAATAAAAAATGTGCTTATAAATTAAATGGATTAATAATATTTTGCCACATGTTGAGCTATCATTACCTTCAAAATACCAATACGTTAGTCACGTATATAAATCCTTACCATATCACAGATTTCAAATCTTACCTATCTTCCTAAAATTTCAAATCCAAATCATATTATTTAACACAAAAATTTATCCTTTAAAATTCCTCTACCAAACAAGACCTTAATTAAAAAGTTAAAATCCAAATTAAAATAAGAACTAAGACAATAATGAGGCCCAATTTATCGCTTTTACACAAATAATGGTATCATTTATTGAAAATACAATTCACGACACCAATTTAAATCTCCGTTAACATAGAGTTGACGGTTTTCATGACCCGCTCCTACGTGACAGACAAATAAGTAACGTTGCTGGCGGCCAAAATTTGGAAGACCATATCAGCTTAAACGAAAAATCGGTTTGGGGATTTCTTTATGAGAACAACTAAACCCAACCCACATATCCACCCCACACAACCCAAACCCTATACCTGACCCATACTAATATATCCTCTAATCGGAGATAATGATTTTTTCACTACAATCCCCCTCAAATCGAAGAACCCTAATTTCGCAATATTAGTGATATAAAGCTGATATGGCAACCCTGGTTGTTTACGTGGCTATCCACGTAACATTCGTCGTAACGACGTTACTGATTTCATTTTTATTAACAATTAGCGGTACACAACACGATTATAAAATAATTTAAAATCAGTGTCATAAATTGTATTTTCAATAAATGGTATCATTTTCGGTAGGAAGATGATAAATTAGTAGTCGTTCAAATAATTAACCTACGTACGGGAACCAAAGCGGCTATTCTTATTGTACGCAACTCTCGGTTGCCTACTGGCTACTGTGCACTGTTTGATCATGATGTAAACAAAAACCTTACCTACCAAATATTCAGCGAATAAAATAATCCCTTGATCGATTTGGAAAAGATTCCAATCAAATAACTAATCCCCTCTCCTTTTCCACAATCTTGCTCTACAGCATCCACCTCCGAAGACGCCAGGTTTAATGGAGAAAACTGAGGCGGTTGTTGTTGTAGATGAAACTTGCAGCAGTAATGGATCGCAACCCAGTAGCGGTGGAGATGGATCAATCTGTGGGTACGACTCGCTTCATCAGCTCCTCAGCTCCAATCTCAAGCCCCATCTCTTCCAGGTACCGATAAATGATAGAGAGGATTGTTATCTGTCTCCAAATTAGTTCGCAAGCTGTTTTTCTTATTTCCCAAGCTGACTGTTTTTGTGGATATGGACACTGAAAATTCTTTTAACAATGATTTGGAAATTGATGCCTTTCGGCTTTCAGGAAGTCAGCCGCTTGATTCTGGGGTTGAATTGCGGCAAAGCACTTCATACACTTGCAATCACAGAGCCTGCAAAGGCACTCTCCAACCAACATGATTTTGACCTTCAGGTGCGTTCTTATCCAATCCGTGGAGATGATTTACTGAAAATGTGCAAACCTCAGCTCGTATGAGAGCTTCCGTTTGAAGAACATCGTTAATGAATAATATTATAACTAATCTGAATCCTTTCCCAACAACTCGAGTTATTCGGATACAATGGTTCATCACAGTTGTGTATTACTTCAGGCCTTTGGATTCAGTGCTGATAGAGAGGAGTTGCGAGAACCTCGGGTAGTCAGGGTGGGTCTTATCCAGAACTCAATAGCTCTTCCAACAACTGTCAGCTATTCAGATCAAAAGAAAGCCATCTTTCAGAAATTGAAGCCAATTATTGAAGCTGCTGCTTCTTCAGCTGTAAACATACTGTGTTTGCAGGCAAGTCAAAGTTGCGAGCTTGAATAGATTGGGCAATGTCCCTCTTTAAAGGTTTTTAAGTGTCTTTATCTAGTATTCTGAAAAAATTACAGGAAGCATGGATGATGCCATTTGCTTTCTGTACTAGGGAGAAGAAATGGTGTGAACTTGCAGAACCTGTTGATGGAGAATCGACGAAATTCCTACAGGAATATGCACGTAAGTACAATATGGTTATCGTAAGTTCGATTCTGGAGAGAGATGAAAACCATGGGGATACCCTTTGGAACACTGCAATTATCATTGGCAATCATGGGAACATAATTGGGAAGCACCGAAAGGTAATTTCTTGACACTGTTGTTGTGCCTTAGTGTTATTCCAGTCCCCAGTTGTCTGATGATGATCTGTCCATCTTTTTGGTTCCATCCACAGAATCATATTCCTAGAGTTGGTGACTTCAATGAGAGCACATATTACATGGAAGGAAATACTGGGCATCCCGTGTTTGAAACAGCGTATGGCAAAATCAGTGTCAACATTTGTTACGGAAGGCACCATCCATTGAATTGGTTAGCATTCGGCTTGAATGGTGCAGAGATAGTCTTCAATCCTTCAGCCACGGTTGGGGAGCTTAGTGAACCAATGTGGCCCATTGAGGTGAGCTTTTAGTATTTGATCTTCTGGCTATTAGGTGATGTGATGTCAATGGCTTGCCAATTTAGGACTTTTCCATACTGGTCCTTGCAGGCTCGTAATGCAGCAATAGCTAACAGCTATTTCGTCGGGTCAATCAATCGTGTGGGGACTGAAGTATTCCCCAATGCATTCACGTCCGGTGATGGAAAGCCACAGCACAAAGATTTCGGCCATTTTTATGGGTCGAGTCATTTTTCAGCACCAGATGCTTCTTGCACGCCCTCACTATCTCGCCACAAAGATGGACTGATGATTGCTGACATGGATCTTAACCTCTGTAGACAGCTGAAAGACAAGTGGGGATTCCGAATGACTGCTCGATATGATATGTATGCTGACATGCTCACCCGATATGTGAGTCCAGATTTCAAACCCCAGGTCATATCTGACCCTTTGTTACACAAGTAAACAATCCCCTGTAAGTGATACCCAGTTATTGTCAGTAATTTGGTTGTCAGTTGGAATAAGTGCGATGTGCACTGGATGTTCATATCTGTAATTAGGCATTCTTGCAATCTCTATTTTGGAATCTACGTCTTCGCTCGTTCTCGCAAGTGGTGTGTGTATCCTTTCTCTATGAACTTAGATTTGGTCAATGAAGAAGCTTCACGCTTCGGTTGGTTACGGTTAGAGATTGACCGGTGAACGCCTTGGAAACCTCGGACGATTGATCATTCATGTTGAAATCAAAGACACTCAACAGAGTACTTAGCTTGAAACTAACTTCCATTGAAGTTAGGGTAGTTCACGAGCCAATCTGCTTGAAGAAAGTTCGTTCAGGATTTGGGCTCTGACTTTTAAATGGGCCAAAATTTGAGCTATAATATGTTTTATTTGATAGACTCGCGACTTGCTAACTACTTTGAGCACTATCTTTATAGCCAACTCAAATACTAATATGATTTTATGGTTTGTTAGTAGGCTTAATAATGCAACATGTTCCATATGATTCTGATAAAAAGGTAAAGTAGTGACCAATAAGTTGTTGGTGCAGTGGTGTCAAGGGCTGCACCTTGGAAGGAAGAACCAATATTCAATCCTTCGCAACAACGTTGAGAGATGAATAAAATCTTAACTTCGAGATCATTCTCAACTGGATTAGTCAACCAATAAATCGGATATTAAGGTTAAAAAAAGGTAAAGTAGTAAATGATTTAGCTCTAACTATTTTAAATGAAAAAAAGCACTTGTAAATATAATTATAACTTATTCCTTTTTTTTATATTAGTCATTGGTGGTCCTTTTCTTATAAGTAAATACTATATTAATAGAAGGAGGAAAATACAAGGGTAGAATTTTACAAAGAGAAGTTAAAAGCGAAATGGAGTTCTCGTCAAATCGCATTGTCACCAACACTCTAATCGCGAAAGGGATCAGTTACTGGGGCTGCTCATGGAAAAAAATGACCAAAAAGCTTTTGGCTCACATAGAAAAAGTCATCGGTGGTTTTTAGGGCTGAAACCAATTTGAACTCTTCGGGAGATTTTTAATGAGTTGAATTTGAATTGAGCTCGAAATCGACACAAATTTTAAATTTGAATTCTAACTTATTATTAGTATTACTGATAAACCCAACCACTCAAGTTGAATCGAAACAATGAAAAAGAACAAAGGAAGCTGAAATGAAAGTTAAATGGAAACATGAATTGTAATCGTGAAAATCAATCCACTGTCTTTGAAGAAAGTTCGTCTCTATCGCAGCTTGACGAAGTTCTTTTGAAGGTAATCACATCCTTGGAACTAAAAGAAATCAAAGAATGGAAGTGTGTTTTATATGCTTTTGGTTTTTTGTGTGTTTTGCTTAGGTTTCCTTCCTTTATTTATAAGTCTAAATTACAACGTCGGAGAAATTGGTTATCTTATATCATCTACTTATACCTTTGATTATCTTATAAGATGATGTTGTAGAGAATTGGTTATGCAATTATCATTATTCTAACAGCATCACCTCATACATCTCCATTTAACCTCGGCTGTGAGATTCTCATATAGATGGACTTGATCCTTGATTGGTTTATCTTCCACCATTTGAAACTTGAGCCAGTTTCCTACAACATACTTCTTTTTCCCTACATCATCAGCCCCATATTTCTTGGTTAATGTATCTCAGATGGCTTTGCCTGATTTGACAGAGAAGAATAGATCGAATATGGAGTTGTTCATGCGACTAAGGAGATGGCCACGGGTTGTCTTGTTATCGTTCTCAAATTTATGAGCTTCAGTTGTGCTGGATTTCGCGGCATCACTCTTGGAGGCAATGGCGGAACTGGGGCCAGGCGAACCCGAGCCATCGCCAGGGTCTCTCGTCCCAGAGCGTCGAATTCCTATGTAAAATTACGTATTTCAGAGTTTCCCATCGTGCTTCAAAGTTTTTCCTAGTGTATTTCTAGACTTGCCCACTGTTAAACCATTATTTTAAACTCACTCATTAGATAAGACCATTTTAACCCGAGCCCAAGCTCTTTATAGATAATAACGTATTAAATTAAAACTTATAATCGATCCATTAATGAGTAATAATCATAAGTTCAATTCAAATTAATCAAATTTAGAAAAAGAAAGTTTGTAGGTGGCACATCCAAATTTGATTCTACTAAAAAGAATAACAATGTCTTTTTCTAGTATATTATTGTAGATTTATATTAGGTAAAAAGTAATGGAGTCAGCAATTGATAACTCGATATACAGATATTCAATCAAAATCCAAATCGGTGTATATTAAAAATGTTATTATGCTCTTGATTATACTATTGTTAATGAAAAATATAACAATAGTTGAGTTTGTATATCAATTGATTTTTAGACTTGAAATTCTGCCATTTTCGATCGTTCTGGTTCCGCCATTGCTTGAAGGATTGAGTTACCGAGTCAGAGGAAACAACTAAAGTGACGAGTGGAGTGGTGGCTGGTTCAGTTGGAGGATCATAAGTAAGAACATAATCTACTTTAAGTTGTTTCAGGAAAATCAAGATTCGTTAAGACCATCTCTTGAAGTTGGTTCCGTCCAAAGGCTCCATCTTGATGATGTGTGTCAGGAACTTTGCTTGAGACCCCATTGTGTTGAGATAAATAACTATCTTCAAAATTGTTATTAATATTACTAATAAACCCAACTACTCAAGCTGAATCAAAACAATGGAAAAGAACAAAGAAGCTGAAATGAAAGTTAATGGAAATATGAATTGTGATCGTGAAAATTAATAGACTGTCTTTGAAGATAGTTCGTCTTTATCGTAACTTGACGAAGTTCTTCCGAAGGTAATCACATCCATGGAACTAAAAAAAATCAAAGAATGGAAGTGTGTTTTATATGCTTTTGGTTTTTTGTGTGCTTTGCTCAGGTTTCCTTGGTTTAATAGAAGTATTTCCTTAACGACGAACACAAAACTTTGGGATCATGTACGGTGTACCATAACTTAAACGACGAACACAAGAGAAAAGGCAGCAGCAGCCCAATCTAACGGCGGAGCTTCCACCATCATTCCATTTCCTAATCGTATCTCTCTCTCTCTCTCTCTCTCCTCCGCCGTAGTGGGTGGTGGTGACTTTGCATTAACCTTACCCACTCTCTCTCTCTCCGTTGCTTTATTTCTCAGCTAGCTTTCTCTGCTTCCACATGGCTTCGATTTCGGCCCCGACTCCTCCCGTTCGCAACCTCATCTTCCACAGCTCTCACCGCCACCCTAAACGCCGTCGTTCCTCCCTCTCCCCTTCTCCTTCCTCTAGGTTTCCCGATTCTTCTCTCTGTCGCTGTACCAATTCATCTTCCTCCTCGTCGGATAATCAGGGCTGGCGTTGGGACGCTGTGATTCAGGACGTCTTCAAAAGCGCGATGAAGACTTTCGATTCTTTTATCGGCAATCGACCGCCGGATGGCCTGGATAATGGAGATATTGTTAAAAGAGCGAGCCACGTAGGACGTGAAGAGCAAAGAAGTGGTGGTGAGGAGTGGGACTGGGACCGGTGGAAGAAGCATTTCGAGGAAGTCGATGACCAGGAGCGACTCGTCTCTGTGTTAAAGGTATTTTATTTATCGAACTGCAGTAATGTTAGAAAGAGGTTTATTGTGAGTAGTTTTATAATTTTGTCCCAGTTGCTAGAGGCTTAGTAAAAATCGTCTAGTTTGTGGTAGAGAGGGTAAATTTGTGGAATCACGAATATTTGGTTTTTGGTTGCAAAGGATTATGGTACAATTGCTACTGGTGTGCTACAATTTACATGGTTAGATTTCTGTCTTTGTAGTCCCAGTTAAGTTCTGCTGTGAATAGCGAGGATTATGGAGATGCTTCTAGGATTAAGGTTGCACTTGCTGCTGCTGCAACAAATGACACTGTTGGTAAAGTAATAAGGAATCTGTTGGTAAGCAATTTTTCTGGTGGGTTATGACTATATTTGTCTTTCGTTTAGGCTGTAATGGAGGGAAACATACTGATCTGTTTCGAATCATTTTCCTGTCTTTTATTTCTGGTGCTCCAGAAAGCAGTAGCTGAAGAGCGTTATCAGGACGCAGCTTTCTTGCGGGATCATGCTGGTGCTGGATTGGTGAGCCATCGCATTTCTTGATCCAAACACACTACTTGCTTGAATGTTGTAATCTATCTGTTGCAGAATCGTCATGCCATAATCCCTTAATAACAAAAACTGGTTGATGAATTTGACTAAACTAGCTGAGGCTTATGGTGAATATTGTTGTAGCAGCAATTTAATCACTTAAGCTTGAATATATACAGTTTCTGTCATTAAAAGCAATGTCAGTATTTGTGTTCTTTTCTTCCCCCCAATGTCGAATTCATAGGTATCTTATATCTAGAGTTAACTAACCTACAAATAAACTGGAGTCGGAGCCATGTAGTCAATGGGGGAAACCATATTCAGATCTTACCATGAAGATAGACTTACAATTATTTGTTTCAATGTTCGTTCTTTCCAGTTTCCTATACAGTGTGCAGCTCTTTGATGGATGGTCCTCCTTTGTTCTACTTTTAGTGTGAATTGTTCCCGTCTCCAAGTATTGGGCTCTAGTTTTTATTTTCTGGTTCTGGCTTTCAGGTCGGATGGTGGTCTGGAATCTCTGATGAAGATTGTGATCCTCATGGCTTAATTGTTCGCATAACTGCAGAACATGGGAGATATGTTGCAAGAAGTTATAGCCCACGGTAATTACTCAAATAATATGTTCTACCTTTCCTTTCATATTGACAAGATTTGGCATGTTTTGCTGATAGATACTTACAGGATTCACCTTTTATTATCGTACCGGCATATTTCAATTGTGTGTTCGAAGTTTTGAATAGTAAGTGCTCCTGTGTTCTGTAGAATTCTTGACCTGGCTCATGTCTTACAATCGTCCTAAGCTTTTTAAAGAACCTTTATGACATACATGTAGATGTATTATGATTTTCTGTTTGAATCACGTACCAGACATATTCTAATAGTTTCATTACTGCTGAATGCTGCACGCCTGCTTTTTCTTAAATCCTGGAGTTCATTCATTTCATTCTCTTGCAGCCAGCTTGCAACAGCTACAACGGGTGTTCCTCTTTTCGAGATCTTTCTTATTATGAATAAAAAAGGAGAATATAAGCAACAGGTACGCTTTTCCGCAATTTAAACTTCCTAAGACTCAAAACCAGTTCCTAGCTTGTCTCCTTTCTTAGTTTTCTGTTCACCAAAAGAAAAATAGAGTTTATGAACCAGCCATCTCATTTTCAGGCTCCTGATGGGGCCCTTCAGTGCAGTTCCTTATTAGTTTTTCTTTAGTGTGCATTGTTCTGGGTTGCAGCACATGCATACATGCAAGTTCGACTCTTTTTGATGTGCTGATACAGGCGTTGCATGAGTTCTCTATTGGAACTTTTTCTCTCCAATGTCAAGTCTAATTTATTGACATCATCTTGTTGGATCTGTGAGTTTATGTAGGCTGTTTACCTAAAAAGGAAAGAGCGTCCCCAAGATCCTTCAATGTTGTCATCCAAATCATCAAGTGGACCAAGTCGCTTAAGTCGTTCTGGACCAACCCAAGAGGAAGATGATCTTTTTGTTGTGACCTCCGATGAGACTGAGGATGATGATAATACAGAAGATGGGTCTGATCCAGCCGAGGGTTTTACTGGTTTTAACAATCTCTTTCGAGATATGATACCTGGTGTCAAAGTTAAGGTTTTAAAAGTGACAACACCTGCAATGATGGACAGGGATTTCATAGCAAAGGTGATAGATGATTTGGTGGATGATGATGAAGATGAAGACGACGTAGAAGAAGAAGAAGAAGAAGAAGAAGAGGAAGAAGAAGAAGAAGAAGAAGATGCTGATGATGAGGATGATGAGGATGAAAGTTTGGAAGGCGAAGATGAGATTAAGGGGGAAAGTGAGGAAGAAAGAAACGAGATTGATATAGATGCTGCCAATGAGATGATTGATAATGTAGCTAATGGCGAAATATCAATCAAGGTTGTGGTGGAAGGTCTTGCACAAAAATCTTCAGCCTCTGCGGGTGGTGAAGATTGTGTCAGGGTACCTGCTAAGTTAGAGAGAAAGGGGCGCATGTCATTTTCTTTGTCAATAGAAAAAGAGACCAACAGACAGGATGCTGCTGCCAAGGAGTTGATTGCTGCGGAGAAAAAAGGAAAGCTTCAAGGTCAACGCAGTCTGGACCAAGTGATGTTTGATCTTGCTAAATTCATTGGTAAAGAGAAGATTCCGTTGAAGGTAGTTTGGTACATAATCCTTTGCTGCTGTATAAATTTAACATTAGATTTAGATCCAGTTTGCTGCTCTTTGTCTATCAATCCATCTGTTGTCAGTTGTTTTTTTGTCCTTTTTATTTATATTTTCTTCTTACTTTTCAGGTCTGTTTCTAATTGTTTCTTTTACTGCCTTATGCTATTGTTGGCGTGTTTGTCTAAGCAGGTCCTGAAAGATCTCAGTGAACTTCTAAGTGTTAGTCTCAGTCAAGCTCAAAACCGTCAACCACTGTCACGCTCTACAACGTTTCATCGAATTGATGTATCAGCATCTCCTGATCCTTTGACTGGTGATTATTACTTAAACTCTCTGTATTGCATTTACTAGGATACCTTGTGGCTTGTGCTATAATTACTGTCCTAAATTCATTGGATTCTGTTGGTTGATCATTGACATCTTGCTCGAATTGAATTGTTTATCCAGACGACAATGCCTCTACTTAGTTCTAAAATAATAGATTTTTTATATTCCTCAGGACTGTATATTGGTGCACGTGGTTTGTACACTTCAGAAGTGATACACTTGCAACGGAAAGTTGGTCAATGGAAAGAGGATAGTGGGTCTAACTTGAAGGAACCTCCGAGACTTGAGTTCTATGAATATGTAGAAGCTGTAAAGTTAACTGGAGATCCTTATGTTCCCGCTGGAGAGGTAACTGTATTTTCTTATAGATGGGGTAAACTGTTGAGTTAAAAAAATTTCTTTTAGCCTGGCAACCACACTAAGTATCATAGTCTTCTCACATATTCTCCCATTTTTTATATGTTGTTTTGAAGATCTTGTTCCCCAAACAATTTTTGTTCCAATTTTTATTCCATTTCTTCAAGCTGATGCAATAGTAAGTTTGTAGACCGAGGTCTTTCCTGATACTGTCTGTCTAAAAGGTTGCCCACTTTTGCATCTGGTTTGTGTAGGTGGCATTTCGTGCCAAAGTGGGTAAAAGATACCAGCTTCCACACAAAGGTATCATTCCTGAAGAATTTGGAGTGGTAAGCCAATATCTGCTTGAACTGGAGTGTAGCTTCCGTTATTATCTTTATTTCTGTCCCTGGGTTGAAGTGCTTTATATGCTCTCTTTTATGAGGTGTAGATCGCTAGATATAAAGGACAAGGGAGGCTTTCTGATCCAGGATTTGGGAACCCACGTTGGGTTGATGGTGAACTTGTTATTCTCGATGGGAAGGTATCAGTTTGCTACCTATATTTTTTCTGGGATACGAGGGCATGCGACCTTAATTTAACTGAGGGAGGATTGTTTTTGTTTTGGTTATGTCTCCAGTACGTTAAAGGAGGACCTGTTATCGGGTTCGTGTATTGGGCTCCTGAATATCACTTTCTGGTGTTCTTCAACCGCCTGAGGCTTCCGTAGATGGACGATGTTTGTGATGTATTACGTTCTGTACATAAATCTTCGAGCTTGCCGATCTTTCCTTGTTATTTTTATGAGGTAAGTGGCACGCCGGACTTGGTTTTGAAAAGCCTAGGGGTTATTTGTTGTATCCTCAGTAGCTGCTGAATGTTTGATTGCATAGCCAGTCCTACCAGTTGCATTACAAGCAAACAATCGTAGGGATTTAGTTAGTTGAATCGTCATGCCAATATTTTCATTGGGTTTTTTATGTACATAGGGTTTGAATGATGGTCAGCATGGAAGTTGATTGGTCAGCCTGGAAGACAATTTGCATAGCTCCACAATCATTTTGGCCTACAACTAGTGATTCACTTTTATGTTTAGCATCCTCCTAGCTTATAACTATAACGAGTTCATACATATATATATATAACTTGATAGCTTCATATACTTAGCTCTGTGATTGCCACAGTGAATGAATACTGGTTTCTCGATCTGGGTTCTTGTAATTTAGTTTTGGTTCAAATACTTTTTGGATTTGGGTTATAGATTGGTCATTGTATCTTTTGAATTAAACAGTATAGTTTCCTGAAGCAGATTCAGAGTTTGCGGTCAATTTCAAACCCCGTTTCAAAACTCAGCTATTGAAAACGCCTTCCCTATACTCTACTTGCAATTAGGGCCATTGACGAACAAAGCCGGTCGTGAGCAGTTTGGCTTTCGATTTGGTATGTTTGAGTCAAGTTTGAGTCAGGGTATGTTTGACTCAATAGGCTCGAGTTTGAGCTTGAGAACCAACTTGAGTACTAACTCCATAATTCGAGTATGTAACACGTTAGTGGACTTAATAATGCAGCATGTGTTTGCTTCGAAAATTATATATAATTTGTGATTATGCTAATGTAATGCAAGTAACATGTTATTTAGGTTTAATTATTTTAATCGAGAAAGGTAGAAACTTATAAATTTTTAAAGTAAAAATTCAAAGTTGACACATGCAATTTAATAGACTCAATAGGCTCGCTAGCTGGTTCGAGTTTGAGCTCGGGAGTCAACTTGAGTACTAACTCCATAATTCGAGTATGTAATACGTTAGTGGACTCAATAATGTAGCATGTGTTTTGCTTCAAATATTATATACAATAAATTATACAATAATTTGTGATTATGCTAATGTAATGCAAGTGACTATTTGAGAAAAGTAGAAATTTATAAATTTTTAAAGTAGAAATTCAAAATAGACCTGTAATTTAATGACTCAAAGTTCGAGTTGAGGTCGAGTTTGGCTCATTAAAAGTAATTAACAAGTTATGTTCGAATAGGCTCGAGCGCGTGATAAGTTAAAATTTTCTAACCGTAACAAACCAAATTGAAATATAATAAAATTCGGTTGGATTGATGAAACAGTTTCATCAAAGATCAAAGCTCATAGTTTTAAAAACACCATTTCCATAAAATAATTTTTACATGAATAAAATATATAATAAGCAAATTGTGTCTTATCTTTTGTTTGGGTCATGTGAGATTGGGATGATAGCAATGTTTGGAGTAAGTGACTGGACCGAAGGGGCATCTAGCAAAATATGGTGTTTGCCAATAACGAAGGGGCATTTAGAAATTCTAATATAGGAAATTACGCAGTTTCTAGGTTAAGGATTGCAACGGCTGGGTATGGGTATCGGTTTTATATATCCGTCGTACATCCAATAATCAATTCAAATTTTATTCATATTCGCCCGGATTAGTACAATAAATATCATATCATTATTCATTTCCGTTTTAAATTGAATTTGGGTATTATTCAATTGGTCGGGTTTTAAATCAATATATAAATTTTGTAAAAAAAATATAAAGAACATTTTAAAGAAAATACTAAATTAAACAGATAAATTCCATTCACCCAACTACCAAAGTATTAAATTGCATGACGTACAAAAAAAAAATTCAAGTGCCACAAATGACAAACCAAGTAATCAATCATCCAAATTTTCAACAATCATCCAAGTATCATAAATTAATATATTTAACCCCATTTTTTAAAAATATAAACGATGTCGTATGTGTGTAGGGATGGGTACGGGTCGGATAGTGCAGTATCCATCCCGACCCATACCATTAAATCGATTTTATTGGTTTATCCGTACCCGCCCGAAATTCAACTTCGACGAGTTTTAAAATGAATATGCTTAGGTGGGTTTCAGATTTTACCCGGTTTTACGGTTTTGATTGCAACCTTATTTTAGGTCGTAGGTATATTTTGCTAGAAAAGTTAACCAAATCACAGAGTTAGTACAAAACATCGAAACACCGCCTAAGGTTAATTATCCTTTGTATCTCCCGAATTCAAATATTGATTTGAATGGGAAAAACAAAGTTTACGACGCAAGGAAAGTGAAATAAAAAGGATGACACAGTAGTACTGTAGTGGAGCTGCTCGAGAAACCATCCGTTTCCTGCAGTTACTCATCACCAGATCCTCCTGACCACCGTCCTTTTCCAACTTGTCAACTTCCGATTCAGTCCAGGACAAATCCATATACAATTAATAAAACCCACCTGGGACTTTGACGGAATCTCCGCTGAAATCTTCCTTCTTTTCTTTACTACCTCTGCACTAACACTGATGAGCCACCCACTTCACCATTTCTCCTCGCCCTTCTTCCAATATCAACACCTAAAACTTATCAACGTAGAAAGCTGCTTGCTTTGGGAGCATCTCTCTCTGGATCCATTCACTCAGAAGAAGAAGTAAAAAACCCAAAATGATCTCCCTTGGGTCTCCCAATTTCTGCAAGCCCCGGTTCCCCAAACCCATTTCAAATCTCCGAACCATGGCGGCAGCAACAACCGCACCAGAGACAGCTTCAGGATTTGGGTTCAAGAACCTGGCCGAGACCTTCACTGTAAATGTGCATACAGCTGAGAGCCGGCCATTGAATGTGCCTCTGATTGCCCCTTTCACTATAGCTACTTCCAGGCTCGATCGGGTTGAGAATGTTGCGATTCGGATTGAGTTGAGTAATGGCTGTGTCGGATGGGGTGAAACCCCAATTCTTCCCTTTGTTACTGCAGAGGATCAGCCTACAGCTTTGGCCATGGCTGCTCAAGCTTGTGAGGCGCTCAAGAACACTCACCCTATGACTTTGGCCTCCGTTCTGGACATGATCGGTGGCCTTCTTCCTGGCCATGAATTTGCTTCTGTAAGTAAGCTAAGCTCTACTGTTGTTTTGGCTGATAATATCGTAAATTTGAATTGAACTTGTGATTTTAATCATTTTATTTCTGCGTTACTGCTAGGTGAGGGCTGGAGTAGAAATGGCCCTAATTGACGCTGCGGCTACAAGCATTGATGTACCTCTTTGGAGACTATTTGGTGGCGTTTCTGATACAGTAACTACTGATATAACAGTTAAGCGCCTTCTTCATAGTTGTTGATACACTGTTGTTACTGTGTAATTACTTTCTTCTGTCAGTCAATAGTTAGCTTCCTTTGGTTTTCAATTGCTTGAATTGAAACAAAGTCGTGTAATCAAATAGCTTTAGAATCGTAGTACATGGATAATACAAGAGAAAGATGCAGGCTTGGTTTGGTAGGTGGAAATTTGGATGAAATTTTGAGCATTTTTTCGGCCAAAAAAGAATGTTTGATCCGGACGAAGTGGTTTTGAAGAGGGAACTTCCCCATTGCCATGTAAATTCCATCCGACTTTCCACCGGCCAAATCAAGCTGTAGTTGTGAAACTTCTCACATTAGCAGGGCTTGCCCCTTGTTTGTGCAGATTCCAATAACTACACCAGCTGATGCTGCTGAATTGGCTTCCAAGTACCGGGATCAAGGATTTAAAATTCTGAAGCTCAAAGTTGGAATGAATCTCAATGCTGACATACAAGTTCTTCAAGCAATCCGAGCAGTTCACCCTGATTGCTCCTTCATCTTGGATGCTAATGAGGGCTACAAGTCTGATGAAGCTATTCAAGTTCTTGAGAAATTACACGGTAGACATCATGCTTCTAATTCTTGGCTTCTCCCTAAGTGATTGGACCAACTGAAAATTTTGTCCTCACAGGGATAGGGGTGGTACCCGTTCTTTTCGAACAACCGGTCCATAGAGACGACTGGGAAGGCCTTGGTCAAGTTACTCGCGTAGCAAAGCAAAAATATGGGACGTCAGTTGCAGCTGACGAAAGTTGCCGGAGTATAAGTGATGCGAAGAGAATAGCCAGTGATGGTCTTGCAGATGTTATTAACATAAAACTTGCCAAAGTTGGTGTAATGGCTGCACTTGAGATAATTGAGGAGGCGAGGGAGTCTGGGTTGGATCTGATGATCGGTGGTATGGTTGAGACCAGATTAGCTATGGGTTTTGCTGGTCATCTTGCTGCTGGTCTTGGATGTTTCAAGTAAGTATCATGAATTTGTATTTAGTGTCTGAAGAATTTCAGTTTTGCAACTCATGTAATTTACTTATCATGTGCGTTGAAGGTTCGTTGATCTCGATACTCCAATCTTGCTTGCTGAAGATCCGGTATTTGAAGGTTATAAAGGTACACTATTCTATGAACACTGCCTTGAACTAATATTGAGTGTATTGAGATTTAAAAAACAAGGTCTTCATGGCAACCTGACTATATAAACTTTGGTGTCAGTAGCTGATGGTGCGGTGTACGAGTTCTTGAATGCTAGAGGTCACGGAGGTTTCCTTCACTGGGGCACTATAACTGGTTGAATTAGCTATGTCATCATCAGCCATGCACATCGATTAACCTGGTATGTGCCTGGTTTCCCTTTCTGGATTCCCACTTATAAGCAGTTATTCTCCCTGATGAAACTGAACTCCTCTTCCTGTCTTTAGATGAAAAGCCACTTGTTTGTCAAAAGTAGCTGCGGTAGCTGCTTCTTTTGCGCCTGGTTCATTCAAGAATGGTGGAGGCAGGACATGGATGCGCCAAAGCTGATTCATATGATTTCTTTTGGTATCCTGTCTCTGGTTAAGGATCATAAGGGGGTGTTAAAATTTTGCCTTACTGGATTGGCTTGTTTGTAATGAGTGGAGTTTGTGTTGGAAGATTTACAGATAATGCATAATCCAACGAGACTGCTGCTTTTGGTTTTGCAGAGTTTCCTAGCTTCTGATATTCTAAGTTCTAACACACCAGACTTTCCTAGTTTAGGAAATGTTTTATTCGAAGCCAAAAATTGAGGATCCACTCAAAATGATATGAAAAATAAATTTTTGTTGGAGATGAATTTATGTTTTCATATGGTAAATAAGTTCCAACGTAGAATGTCAAAACAAAAATTAGAATCGGAACTTTCCATTTGAAATTGGAAAATGAATATATTCTGTATGAATTTTCCATCCCCAAACATGACTTGAAAGTAGCTCTAATGATTCCGATGGAGTAGCGCATTTGATGACATGGTGTGGTGAAGATTTGGAGGTATTTAGTTCAAATTCGATACACCCTACAAGCGAGCGCAAACACGATGTAAATGTTTATTTACTTTCTTTCTGTTCTAAAAAAAATTGAACTAGAATGATGTATTTGGCTATTTTTCATAATCACATAGTTTCTTCTGGAATCATTCTAAACCAAGAAATCGCAATCCACTCTCTTTCAAATGATTCCTCTTTTCACAGCAGACTTTCCCATGGATTCAATCTCCGAGTTGTGAACTGCTATAAACCCCACCCTCCTGATCGATCCAAAACCACATATAGAACATGCAATCATCCGCCATATCCACAACTCTCTCTTCACTTCCACTCCCGAAGTCGCACTCTTTCCCGCCTAAATTCTGCTTCTCCATCCGCCACAACCCAATTCCTTGCCGTCACTACAATTGCTTTTCCAAGCCGAGGATGGCTTCCTCTGGTTCTGTATTTAGCGCGAAGTCGCAACTCAGTTCACCCTCGAAGAATGACGATGCCGTGTACACTCTGATGGAGTATATGGGAAAGAGCGGAGTCGGTTTGGGTGATGACTTGGTTGTTCTATTCGATCATTTGCAGTACACTTCTAAGCGAATCGCCGCCCTTGTTGCTTCTCCTTTTAATTCCAGTCTCGGAAAGCAAAACGACGCCGTTAGCAGCAGCAGCGTCGGGTCGGAGAGGGATGCGCCGAAGCCGCTCGACATATTGTCTGTATGTTCCGTCCCCTCTCCCGCCATTCAGTCTGCAGAATTTCCTGATAGTTTATTGGGATCGGATGCTTTTCCTTTAGAGCAAATCCCTAATGTCTGTCAATCTAGTATTGTGTTACTTCTGTTCATCATATTTGCCTGAAATTTCCAGTTCAACGTTGAAATCGCCTATCAGTGATTTGCTTACTTACCCTAATAATAGATCACTACTAACTATAGCAGAAAGTCCAAATTATTCCTGTGAATATTACTCTTGGTATCACATTCTGGTGCAATTCTCTCATAGAGCTCATTATCCTGTTCATCCATTGGTTCTGATTGATTGATGGCTCTTATTAGGTAGCTTTGCCAACTATCTTGCAATCCACACTTAATATCTTGTGTTTGTGCAGAATGAGATCATCTTATCAAGTCTTCGAAATTCGGGGAAGGTTGCGGTCATGGCTTCTGAAGAAGATAACCAACCGATTTGGATACACGAAGATGCACCATTTGTTGTGGTAACAGACCCCCTTGACGGTTCCCGGAACATAGATGCGTCTATCCCCACAGGAACTATATTTGGGGTATACAAACGCCTTGAAGAACTGGACCACCTCCCTCAAGAGGAGAAAGCTATGCTCAATTCGTTACAGAGTGGAGCCAGACTTGTGGCTGCTGCTTACGTTCTTTATTCATCAGCTACCATATTTTGCACCAGCTTTGGCTCTGGAACACATGCATTTACCTTGGATCGCACTACTGGAGACTTTGTTCTCACTCATCCAGGGATCAATATTCCTCCTCGAGGTAACATGTCTGGAATTTCATTCGATTTTGTTTGCAAGTTCTTTTTTTCTTCTGTAAATTCATTATTGTCAGAGAAACCGTCTCTTTCCGGAGTTTGTGAAATATAAACGTAGATAAACAAGGACTTTCATTTGGAAATCGACCTCGGCCATATTAGGCAACTGAATGTGGTGTTTTTCTCCAGTGGTAGGATTAATTAACTAGTATTGCTCTTTCTGCTGACCATGCAAACATGAGATCCTATGTGTCACTGCATTCTGTCTGTGTCAGGGCAAATATACTCCGTGAATGATGCACGGTACTTTGACTGGCCGGAAGGACTAAGGCGTTATATCGACACAGTGAGGCAAGGGAAAGGAAGATATCCCAAGAAGTACTCTGCCCGCTACATATGTTCTCTAGTTGCTGATTTGCATCGGACGCTGCTGTATGGTGGAATTGCAATGAACCCAAGGGATCATCTTCGGCTTGTTTATGAAGCTAATCCTCTCAGCTTTCTGGTAGAGCAAGCTGGGGGGAAAGGTTCCGATGGTCGAAGTAGGATACTTTCCCTCCAACCAGTGAAGCTGCACCAAAGACTTCCTTTATTCTTGGGAAGTCCAGAGGACATAGAAGAGTTAGAGAGTTATGGGGACGTTCAGCAGAGAGTAAATCCTGGTTATGAAGTTTGAATGCAACTTGCTAGCCCGAAACTGATGCGTGCTCAAGATCTTTGATGAACTTTGCTTTAATTTGCTACTTCCCCTGTCCATGCCTAGTACGATTGCTCAAGGCAATGCATAGCTCTCCCAATTGAGTCCTCATCAATCGGCGGCTGGCGAGGATGGCCGGTGGTGTACGATTGCGATTCGGTTTTGAGTTATGTTTGATGGTGCTGCAATGGCTGTTTCAGGAGCATTAGGTTGTCTTCCAAGACATGGAATCATTCAGAAGAGTGTCTTGTTAGTAAACTAACATGGGTCTCTCTTAATTAGATTTGCAGTTCACAGGAGCTCCAATGGCGTAACATGCTTCTGTATTCGTTACAGGACCATAAGGTTTGCAAGAACCAAAGTTTCTATGTATTGGATGCTCTCCACCATCATGTACAGAATAAGGAAGCTCTAGCTACAATATTGTCTGTTCATTATTGACATCATGATCTGGTTGTTTGGTTCATATTCTGTTTTGACGTTTCTTACTATTTATAAAAAGTGCTTTACTTGTATTAAATGTAACAAAGAGCAAAATGCAGCACCATATATAAATTTGAGGTTTCTTGTTGTCGTTACTGCAAAAGATCATGATTTTTGAAACCGAGCCAAACGAGCGAGGCTAAGAGTTTAGAGTTTAATAGTTCAATCATAGTCGAGATATATAGGCACCCAACTCGTTGGATGCGCAGCGCGGTTAGCAGTAGTGTTGGTACATAACGAGTGCATGTAGCTACTTGTGTTTTGTTCGTTAATTAACTGCAAAATCATGTAACTCTATAGCTTCTAGTTAACGACTATGATGGAAATGACGATGAATTCCACAAGCATATGTTGTTTCTTTTATCTTAACTAGGTTCATGTACCGAACTTCAACCCTACTCATAATTAACAACCATGTTTTTTTTCATGAACAAGAACAACCATTTTTTTTACGAGGTGACAAATTGAGATCTGTAACAAGAAAAGTTAAGGAACTTGTTATTTAGCCAAGTATAACAAATGACGTGACGTTAAACTGTACGGTAATTATATGATAATGCTGGAAGGAAGCCAATGATTGGATTGATGAAACAATTAATTAAAGCTCACTTTCTTGAAATTACAGTCACCTCAATAGTTACGACATTCCAATCAAATTTCCTGATCCAACCAAAGTAGTTTGGTAACTAATTAAATAACTTTCCTTGTAATTAATGACAGAGCAATTAATCAATTATGCAACGAGATTCCTAGTCTCGATCGTCCACTATATATAAAACCCTACAAGCTCTAATAAACGAACAATTAAGACCTTGAATCTTGACATTATTCAGCCATCCTCGTAGTGGTTAACAGTTTATCATGGTTGTCCCAAGATCTCTGGTAAAGTTAACTATGCAGAAATGGATGAAGCAGCTTGGTGTAATGAGGGGAATGCAAATGGCTTCTTCTTCCTCTTCTTCTTCTTCTTGTAAGAGTAGTAAGGGTGGTCATTTTGTGGTTTACACAGTGGATAGAAGGAGGTTTTTGATACCATTGAAGTTTCTGAGAAGAATGGTGATTGTGGAATTACTGAAGATGGCAGAAGATGAGTTTGGATTCTCAAGTGACGAGCCAATTGTGTTGCCATTTGAAGGTTATGTGATGGATCAAATCATGATGCTTCTATCCTCAGAATCAGATGCCCATTGTAGCATGCTAAGTACTCCACAATTCCTAATTAATTAGCCCAGCATCCATGCATGCTACTACTAGCTAGAGCTTCTCCGTTTGTTATACCGTCCTGCTGTTTGGTAGAAACGTAGCTAGGACCGCAATTCATTGCAGGATTTCCTCCCGATTCAATCATTACTTTGCTCTTATAATTAGTTCTACCTGATCGAGTTTTCTATTCTATTGGATTTGGAGCTTATTATTACAACTGCCGCTTTTGCCTTATCCAGAATGGATAATTTAACGAGTCGTTTACTCGTTTGAATTTGGATTTGATAGAAAGCGATTTGAAATAACTAGTCATCTTTAAACAGAAATTTATTAAATACATTAAGAAAAATCGAGAGTAACATCATCGGGCTTTATCTCATTAATCAAAAAAATTGATGAACTATCCAACTAAATTAAATTATTGTTCCGATGACCAGCACTATGAGAATCAAGTGAGGAGCAGCTACATTGGCCCATCTAAACAAGGAGATTGTGGATACTTATGCAGACGGTCCCCATCTTAGTTCTATCTCCTTTCGCATCGCTTAGCCGGCCCTTGGACACGATCAAGGCAACCATTCTCCAGCACCACATAAGCAAAGTAGTATCGTTTAGCCATTCGCAAACCAAACTCGGTTGCCAACGCCTCAACCAACTCCGAACTCCAACGATTCAAGGAGTTGGGGGCAAGAAAAGAAGCCTTCTTTGGATTAGATTGAAAGAACGAGTTGAAATCGAAAATGCTATTAATCCGAGATCCATTTCTATGTTTTTATTTTTAGTACATTAATAATTACATATTTGGTAATTAAATACTTGGTAATTAAATATTTATTTATTTAATAATTTAAAATTAATAATTACGCATGCTAATAAAGGTAAATTAGTAAATATAATAATAACAAATTTGGTAATTAATTGAATGTTTATTTAATTAATATTTGGAAATTAATAATTAGTCATGATAAGTAAAATGAATTAGTAAATAGAAATAATTATAGTAACAATTAATTTAGTAATTAAATACTCGATAACTGAATTATTTAATTAATACTTAGAAATTAGTAATTAGTAATGCTAATTAAGGTATTAGTAAATATTAGTAAATATAGTAAAAATTATTTTTGTAATAAAGATTTGGTAATTGAATATTTATTTCATTAATACTTAGAAATTAGTAATTAGTCATGTTAATTAAGGTGAATTAATAAATATTTGTAATAATAGTGAAAATTAATTTGGTAATTAAAAACAAATATTACAGTGTGTAAACTATATAGTCGCCATTCAATGGTGACCGTATTGATTCACCTTCGCCATTGAATGACGACTATATAGTGTACACCGTTGCCGTTTTTTTTAATTTGTATTTGTGTATTTTAATTTTTAAATTAAGAATATTAATTATTGAAATTAATAGTTCTAATCAACACTAGCGTTTACAGTTCCACGCCGCCGAGTTCACGATAGGGGAATAAAATACCAACGATTTCAAGTGCGGTTCACATGGGTTTGAATAGAGAAAAAGGTCGGAGTTCGAGTTACAATGATAATCTACACGATGATGGCCTTCAATTAGTCAGGGAGGCGCCGAAAAAGCTTCCTTGACGGGTATCCGCGGTCGCCGGATAAGACAGAGGCCAACGGCAGAACAGATAAGGGAGACGAAGAAGATGACCAGATTCACTTTCAATCAAAACGACGTCGTTTAAGGACTGAATGAAAATGAAACAAAAATAAAATAGAACTACATCCTTGTGACTCGAACTCGGGTTTACAGAGTAGAGATCAAGAACATAAACTAGCTTAGCTATGAGTTTAATAATTGATCAAATTTCCATCTCACTCTTTATTAATACAGCATTTTGATTGATTCCAATTTATTTATGTTAAGCATTTAGTTAAGCACTTCACAAATACAACTAATACTAGGTAATACTAATATATATAAACTAAATTTTTACATATAAATTTAGAAACTTTTACATTAATATTTTCGTACCAGGGTCGGGTATTACAACATCCTATCCACAGAAGTCTACCCTAGTTCTCCAGTACCAATGCCCAACAGATCTATGTAGATCAGGAAATCCCTGTCGATATGAGTTTCAGTTACCGACCCTCCTACATAATCATCTCCCTATGAGGACAGTACCATTCTACCGCCATGTTGAATGACGAACGCTGCAATGTGACCCATCCTGCATGGCCACGACGAAGAAATGATTAAATAATGAAAACACAAACCCTAAAAGCAGTATACGACCCTAACAATAATAGTGATGACTTGAAATGGAAACAAAAGGGTTAAAGTTAAATCATTAAAGGACCACAACAACACATCAATTGAATAGTATTTCCTTTTGTCGTTTGGTCGATTTCGTAAAAAGGGTAGAAGATTCTTGCACATACTTCCCAACATACCTTATCTGAAGCAGAAGACCCCACCATCGTTAATGGATCCAAAAACCACCTTGAAACGCCCAAAAGTTTGAGACCAAGAACGCCGATGGCCACTGATCAGTTCGTCGGCGACGAGATTCAAGCAAAACCCAGCTGATAAAAACGCACGGAACACTAACGATTGTGTATCATCATCTCTCTTTGTCCTTTCACGCTCTCTAATCGGAATACAAAAGGACGAAGCAAAACCAAAAATCGCGAACGCAAGAACACTAATCGCGATTTGATTTTGTGGCTGCTTTTTATATCAATTATAAATGGTTGAGATTGGTGCTTTGAATGAACGGTTGAGATGTTAAATATGTTAAATCCACCAACGCAAAGTGACGGCAAAAGTTAAATCTCTTTTCTTTTTTTCTTGACCGACGCCAAATCGATTCTCCACAACCGACACCAAACACCTCTTTTGTTGGAGTGAATAAGGATTACCCATGTGGACTGTTAATTACTAATAATTAAATTCCACGTCAGATGTCAAAATCTGATGTGTACAAACTAAGAAGAAAGCAGTTGACAGAGTGAAGCACAACTTCACAGCAAGACATTTTTGGCGTGAAACTTGATAGTTCGTGATAGAAAATCTATATCAAAATCATGATTACAAATCTCGACATATGCCCAAAATTTGTGACATTCCAGGCCATTTTGCCTAATTTTTATTAGTATATTTGAAAGATATATAATGCATCTGTGACTGTATTGTCCGTTAGTAATGGAATTAGTCATGACAGTTTAAAATCGTAACTAATTTCTCACAAATTCTTAACTGTGACCAATTATTCACGGACTCAATCCATATTTATTAAAATATCAAGAATATAATAATTGGTTTATGTAAAAAACTAAAAACACGAATGACCTATACCAATTAGTATATTTGAAAGATATATAATGCATTGTAATTTTGGTATATAACTATACTTATTCAAAAATTAATTTTTATATTATTAAAAACAGAATGCGTATGAAAATGAACGGTGTTCATCGGACAACATGAAATAAAAAAGGACTATGATATAAACATGGATTGTGCTAGTATAAATGGACTATTCTAATAAACACATACCGTATTTATTAAAATATCAAAGATGTAATAGTCGGTTTATGTAACAACACCAACAACATATAACAATTATCATCTACGATAACGTAAATTTAAAAGACGTTACGTAATTTGGAGGAATAAAATAGTGCTATAAAAAGTAGTTGATGAAAGAAGGAGATGCCGGCATTCCCTAAATGAGTTACTATAACTAACCAAAATACACTCCAAGTGATCATATCGTTATTCGTTAACAATAATCAAATGTGTTCCTAGATCTAGTACTGGATTTAACAACATAGTTCCATTATCTATGGAGAACCTTGATATTAGAGTTGGTCCCGTGTATTTTTCCTTCCCTTCAAACCAACGACAATTCCAAGGCGATCAAACGACAAGTTGACATGTCGATCATACCGCCGTTTAGTTAGTTACCTACTTTTGTTAATAACAAGAGTCTGATTGCACCTAACTTATAATTACCTACCCCGACGACTATATAACAGTAGCATTTTGCTGATTGCATATCATCAACTGAAACGAACTTTCTACACTAAATTACTTGATCATCAATTTCTGTCTCCCTATCTGCTCAAGTTATATACATAATGGCTCTTCAGAAAAAGCTTACAAAAGCGATGAAGAAGTTGCAGCAAACTGCTGTTTTATCAGGGAAGAAGAAGGGGTGTTTCGTGGTATACACAGCAGACAAAAGAAGGTATGCGTTGCCATTGGAGTTGTTGGAGAAAGAAATGTTTGTAGAGATGTTGAAGTTGGCGGAGGAGGAATTCGGCCTCTCGAATCACCCATCTATCGTCTTCCCATTCGATTATCCGATCATGGATCGTATTATCGACATCTTGCTCTCAAATAACCATCTACGTGGACGGCAGCAGAACTAGATATATATGATATGGCATCACAAACTCTTGTTTAATGCTAGTTCTACTGTAGTGGTAAAAAGTGTTGTGTGTGATCGACAAGGTCTCATGTTTGAGTCCTGACACACCCACTTGTACATATTTTGTTAATACACTTTTCCTTTGCTTGTGCACTGACCTTTGTTAAAAAAAATTAGTGCATGGTGGTTATTGTTCAAAAGATACTTTCAACTGACCGAAGATTTAACTGTTAATTTATGAATCCTCCGAATTTTCATGCAAATTTTTAGTTTTATGTATCCATATGCCTTCAGTACAAGGCTTTTTTATACAAATATGGTAAGCCTAGGGCTAGATTTTTAAATTTTGAAATGAAGGGCCCGATATAAGAAAATATCATAATCAACATTTAAGATAATTGTTTTTGTATGTTATTGAAGTTCTAAATTTCGAGATAGACGTATTGAGTTGTGGCTTCAAAACGGCTACACAGATACGGTTAAAACAATAAAAGGTTGACCAAATTAATTGTATAGGCATCTTTAATCAATTAAAAAAAATCTTTTTCTATTCCTTCTCTAATTGTAGTCTAAGAAATCAATGTATTTTTAGTATTAATTTCTACCAAACTTATTTAATTTATCTATTTAATGTAGCTTAACCTCAATTCATCTTTCTCATATTTTACTAACATGAAAAAGTCAATATATTTTTAAAATAATCGCTTCTCAACCCAGTTGTATGTTAAAATAGTCATGTTGTAACTAGATTTATATGTACATTTTAACTAATCAAAACCATCGACATTAAAATTCAGATGGGAATTAGTACATATTTTCTTAGCCATTATATGTTTGCCTTCTATATGTATGAAAAGAAAGATAATGTGTTTGGCATCGCGGTAATGCACTGATTACCGCTAATAATTATGCGAAAATACTTTACAAAAATAAATCAAGGAAAAGATCGATAACGTAATTCAGATCAGTGACATATTTTATTTCCATAACTTATATAAAAAACCAATGCAAATTAAAGAGAATTGAACACAAAATATTAATATATATACCATCACTTATATAAAGAAATAGTACAAAGAGGGTTGAACAATAAGAATTATTATATATAACATAACTTATATACATAAAAACACCAATGTAAAGAAAATTGAACAACAAAAAGTATTTCAAAATTTACTTCTCCGATGATTCTTCCTATTCATAATTTCACAATTAAGGATACAGATATTTTTTGAATTAAAAATTTCATAATTTTACCTATCTAACTTTGGTTATCAACTAATTAAATATATCTTGGTATTAAATACATCATTTGCGATGGGTCCGAAGAGCAGACAAAAAGGCCGCTAGGTTACTTATTCCAGCTCTAATTAGCTAAAATTTGTTCAATACTTGTATAATAAACGTATAAGTATGATCTGTGTTCCGATATTTGCATTCATCAAACTCTTTTTTCAGAAGAAACTAACAAAGAAAGAAAGATTACAGGAGAAAACGTATTTACTACTTGATTATATATATGAAGATCAGTGACATATTTGATTTTTATAACTTATATAAAAAAATACTTCAAAAGCGAGTTGAACAAAAACATTATTATAATTTTCAAAAAAAAAGCAAAAAATATTATTACATATACCATCACTTACATAAAGAAACCACGAAAAAAATTATTATATATAACGTCACTTATCTATATAAAAAAACAAATGCAAAAAAGATTGAACAACAAAAACTATTATATATACAATCACTATATATATAGAAAGATTATTGTACTGTTAAAGTATTACATACACCCGTTTATATAAATTCAATTTAGCTACTCATTTAAAAATTAAATTTTAATAATTAATAATTATTATATTTAAAAAAAATTTAATAATATAAAGATCAACCCACTCAATTTATATTTTAATAATATTTGTCATTTAAATTTTTTTCCTCGTCAAATTAACATAGACCTTGTTTTTTTGTATTGTAAATAGTTTCTATTGTAGTGTAAAAAAATTGATTAACTTAATAATCTAATACCTGTAATATATTTTCATTTATGGTAAAAAAAAGTTTGGTATTTCCAATCAAATCATTATAGATTTGGAAGTCTAATCAAATTTCAAAAAGGGACCAAAATCTGCTAAGATATTCAAATCAGTTCCAAATCCTCCCAATTTTATTGGTTCAATGCTTCTAAATCACAGACTCGCCAAATCACTACCTGGAGGAACAATGGAATGCGGTTTCCCTTCAATCTTAGTTGGTTCAGCCTTCAGCAATCGGATTGCAGCGGCTGCCGGCTGGTGGTGAACCGGTGATCTATCTCCTGCCGTGAGACAGCCGCGCCAAGTTTTTTCTCACTATATCTTCAGGTTTCGTAGTTATAATAATCCTTTCGATTCATCGATTTAGGGTTCAAGAGATTAAAGTTTATACAGTAGCGGTCTCTTCTCTCCGGTAGTCTACTCTAGTGGCAATTGAGTATCACTGGAAATATGTCCCGTGGAGTGGATTCCGCCGACAGGTTAAGCAATCTCCCGGACTCCATTCTTCATCTCATCCTTTGTTTTCTGGACACTAAATCCGCCGTTCAGACGGCCGTGCTATCCCGATCGTGGAGGTGCCTGTGGAAATACCTTCCCGTTCTCGATCTTCATTATTAGTCTTGCGCGGACGAGTGGAGTTTCAGAACGTACGTCAACAAGGTTCTGGCACTCCGCTATCCCGTTACTCTCAGCAGCTCTGCTACGAGGACAGAGTGACTTGAAGAAGACAACAGTCTCTGTTAAAATCATGAAATATGCCGCCTCTCACGACATTCAACATCTATCGATACTCCTGTTTTGTTAGTCGTATTGGTCCTACGAAAAAGTCTCTGATGTGCTTCACTCGCTAACAGGCTGCAATCTCAAAACTCTACAAGTAGTCAATGTTTGCCTGGACAGTCAGATTCGAGTCTTCGTTTCCAGCTGCTGACGACGTTGAAGTTGGAAGGGGCTATGTTCGTTCCTGATGCTCCGGCGGGGAGTTTCGAACCTTTCTCTAATTTGCCCTCTCTGAAAACATTGGTGTTGGATATGTGTCCTAGCTACTGCGAAGGCGTATTCAGGATTTCTGGAGAAAAGTTGCATAGTTTGAAGCTGGATCATATAAACGTGTGCAAGATGGAGATATTTGCACCCAATCTCAAATCATTCACCCTTTGGAATGCTTGGAAGGAATTTGCATTTTTGAAGCTGGCACTTCCTTTCCTTGATCAATTTGATATTGGGGTAAATGACAGGAAAGAGTTCTTTGAGACTGACAAGAAAGATTGGGTGTTCTTGTTTCAAGGTCTTCATAATGTCAAATCTCTGATGCTAAATGACAGGATTATCGAGGTATATACTTTGGTTTCAATGTCTGTGTTCTTTGAAACTTGCTGCTACATGTTTTGAGTTGGGTTTTTGTTGATGTGTAGGCACTCGCTGATATTTCTAAGTTTCTGGAAGAACAGCCCTCTCCTTTTAAAAAATTGGAGCCGTTGATTATTGAGTGCAACAACAAACCTCACAAAGTGGTGAACTCCGACAACATACCTTACAAGGTGGTGAATTACTTTTTTAAAGGATCTTTAGCAACAAATCAGAGTATCAAGTTTTCGGTGGTGGAGGAGGAAGTTTGGGAGGTGGAGGTGGAGGAGTAGTTTATCTCCTCGCCATACCAACCGTGGTACCTTACCGGTTATTAGCATACCCCCCTCAGCTTGGTATGTCCTTGAACATAGTCTTCAAAGTAGAGCTTCTTTACTTGGTAGTGTAGAAATCTGAATCTTTCACAATTAATGGTTGATTGTCATGGCAATTCATAAACATACCTGGGTTGGCGTTTGAATGTTTCTGGTATGGACTTGTTAGGTTCCTATTGGGTACATTTAAGTTTGAACGACATGTTTGCTTTTGTTTTTTCATTACTGATTTTGGCTCTAGAATTGGATCTTTTGAAAGTATGCAACATTCTATGTTTCTTACTATTAGTAAGCATCTTTAAACCCACAACTATAAACATCGGCTCTACGTAAAGAACATGCTGAGCAAGTTACAACTTCAAAGAAAATGTTGAGCAAGAAAAGGATCAACTAAGCGGTGTTCCTTGTTCCTTACTCCACGAAGTTATGATTTTCTCCCCAGGAGTAGAAAATCGTTGAGAGTTTGTAACACTCCGACCTTTTTCGACAAAATATTGTCTGCTTTGGACATAACTAATCCCTCACGGATTTGTTTTCGCGTGCAAAACAATAACTTCTCAAGAGATCACCCATTTCTATACTGCTCCCATCCAAACACGATTAGCTTCAGAGTTCTTAACAAAACTCCTCCATCTCGCCTCAATTATCAATACATACAAATCAAGGGAAACATGATGCTTCATAGAAATTATACAATGCTGCCAAGAAAACCGACTAGATTCCTTTCCCCACCCACAACCTTGTTAATAGCAATACCATCCGTCATATTGAAATCGTCAATATAATCAATCCACATTCCTATCTGAAAACACCTGATAACAAACTCCAGCCATGGTTACATAGACCAGCTGATCAGGGGCGAAATTGCTATGGCTACAAGAGCCAATTCTCTCGGATGAATCTGGTAGTCGATCCAACAGCCCTAAATTATTTTCGCCACTTTTAATCTAACGATTGGAATTTTATTAGGAGTATAAAAGGAATTAAAATATATGCTCTCTCTTTCAACTTTTCTTTCTCTCTCCTCCCTCTACTCTTCTCACGTAAATCGGATATAATAATGACCTAAAAATTATGTAACATGGATATAACAATTTACATATGAAGTCGACATAATGAGCCTAATAAAAGATATAATACTTTATAAAAAAGGACATAATAAAAAACGCATAATAGACTCGTAAAGTTTATATATCACCGACATAAAAGAGTTGTAAACTGGACATAACGATGATGAATTCAACTACTCATAAAGTGGACGTAACAATGACATAACGAACCCATAAAATGGTCGTATTAGCGGGGCATAACATGCTCGTATAATGACCACACTTCTTTTTCCCAATTGTTTTGGTCCGAAACTACTCCCATTCAAGTCAATTTATTTGACTCATTTTCAACCGTTAGATGAATGTTGACAAAAAATAGCCAGATCCAACAGCTCACAATCTGTTAAGACCATCTCTCAGAGCCGGCTCTCAAAACCCATAGCCGGGTTGGATCAAGGGAAGCCCTTGAAATTAGAGTCCCCCCACTGTGTTTTTTTCTTTCCCTCCAAACCAACGCTGATTCCAATCGCATTACATGACAAACTCGATGGATCATGCCGCAGTTAATTACCTACTTCTGTAAATAACAAGAGTACTTGTACTATTACTATAGTACTTAGCCCCATCCTCTATATAAAACCTGATTCCCAAATCACACTTAAACCCATCAATACTAGTAATTATCAGATAATATCATCCAACAAAAATAAAAGTATGGCTGTCCATGGAAAGCTTACAAGAGTGGTGAAGAAATTGATGGGGAAGAAGAAGGGTTGGTTCGTGGTCTACTCGATGAACAGACGGAGGTACGCTTTGCCGTTGGAGTTGTTGGAGAAACAAATATTCGTGGAGATGCTGAAGATGACTGAGGATGAGTTCGGCCTTTCGAATCACCAACCTATTGTGTTTCCGTTCCATTCTGCTGTGATGGATCCTGTTATTGAGTTCTTGCTCAGTCATCAGCAAGGAGCGTACCAAGACCAAGTCGTGATGATGATGCCGATTGGGTATTCTTCTTGAGGTTTAACTAGTGTTTGTTTGTTCGAATTTTCAATCAACACCAACACCTATCAGCAACGCTACTTGTGCCATAGTTTTCAAAAAAAATACACAAAACGTCACTACACCATTGAGTTTCCATGTCTAACGATTAATTATTTTTTGCGACTATGAAACTGGTCTCCAATTGTTCTATTAGAGACCATAGGCTAAAAAATAGTCACTAAACCTCTAAACATAATATAGGTGACTGTATATTTAGATGGACCCAATAGCATTTTTGGGCCGCTGTCTCGATGTTTACGGTCGGTCTCCAAAATTACGAGGGACCATAATTTTGTGACCAATCCTTCTGACAGTCTCCAATTCTATTTCAGATTGGGACCATTTCCATCTCTCTAGGACCCTTTTTACGATCTCAATGCAATTTTTGGTAGTGAACACCACCACCACCATTGTTTGTTTTTGAACTAACTTCTCAATCAACACCAACACCTTGGATATGGGATCTCCCACAAGATTTCTATTGATAAATTACACGGGCTTGACCAAATCCCGATGATTTCAGTAATACTGACATCAAGCAATAGTAATTAGCAGTCAGGTGTGAACAGTAATTTTAATATCACTTTCAAGATATTGAAGAGTGGGTCAAGTATTATATGAGTACCATAAATATTGAATTTTCTTTCCAAAGTGTACCCTAATTTTAGGGGTGGTTGGTGATTTCATATAGAAAATGAATTGAAATAGCTAGTGAATTGAGTAAGATATGCTATTTTAAAAGTTATTTGTTTAGTTTGGTGATTTAGAAAGATTTTATTTTGGGCGATTAAAATAATTTTCAAAATGAAACAATGGCATATTAGGAAAGAAAAATCAAATTACTCACAAATTCTAAAAAAGAATTTATTTTAATGTCAAAATCACATGAGTCTATCGGAAGATATTTTAATATATATCCCAAATTTTCCATATTATAAATTTAAACTCAAAATTTTCACTCAATTTTCCTACACAAACAACCTCCCATTTAAGAACATATATCATTACCTCACATTTGTTGGCCTTAGACCTAAAAACTCAACAAATCCTTTTCATACAATATGACATACCAAACAATAATAATCCAATTTCACTCATAAAATAGCAATATCTCCCTATATCTAGCTAGTTGAGCTATCCCATGGCATTCAAGTCCATATTATCTCTTTTTTTAAATCAGCACTAGATCTACTGATCATCGAAAAGAGTAAATAAATATTGCATCGGTGTTTGTTTGTGAGATGTATTGGATTTGAAATCGAGACTTTTAGGTTGCCAACACTGAATATAGTACTCTACTACCATAATGACTCCACTCAGACCTAACCCATTACTCGAATTCAACTTTTCGAACAGAACAGTTCCAAGGAAAACCGGGTTGTCAGCTGAAGACTCTGTTGTCATTGGGCTTGAATGGTGGGCCATATAAAAGCCTACTACTTGCTGGGCTTAGAAGTGGAAAATAACCCAATAATCGCCAGTAGTTACCAAAAACACAGGCGTTCTCTGTAGTCTAACTTCTGAGCTCAAACCCAAAACCCCTGAGGGAGCTGCGAATAGAAGAAGAAGATGTTGTTAAGGCGCATCCTCAGAACCACGCTAACGAGATCCAAGGCCGACGATCACTTTCTCCGACGGGAATGCTACTACTCATCCAAAGCAGGAGCGAAATCAAACCAGACACCTCAGAAGAAATCCAACCTGAAGAAGCCGACTGACGAATCTGGTCTCGCCGCCGCCTCCGCCGACTCCGGAATCGATGAACGAGCTTTGCGAGCTCGTCTTCTAACGGAAGACGAGAAGAATCCATCTCTTGATGTAGGTCCCAACGGTCGACCTCTCTTCACTTCGACTCCCACCTTGTCTCAGCTCACCCGCAAAGACACCTGCTCCTATTTCAAATTCAGGTATCATCAGTCTCAACTCCCATCTTAGCTTTGATTCTTCCGAGTCACTTTCTTGACTTCCAATTCTCTTGCTCTCAAGTAAGAAGGCATTGTATGCGGTGTTGCCGGAAGGTTTGCCCAATGGGATGTCGACGGAGTTTGAGGAGTCAATGCGGGAGTCTCTGATTGTTAGACAGAGTTTCTTGGACCTTCGTGATAACTTCAGGCGTGTTGTCGATCCTCCTCTGGATGGTAAAGGTACGGACTATCAACTTTTGTTCCTTGTTTCATTTTTTCATCATTTCCCAATTTCTTCATGTTAGATATTATGTTCTACAATTAAGTCCCTCTCAGTCTATGTCTTTTGAATTGTCTTTTCATTGTGCATTTTGCGGATACCTGAGTGTTTCTGTACTCATTATAATGGTACAATGTCTTCAGTGAAACGTTTTCTGAGAGAACTGGTGCTTTGGACACCATTTCTGTTTCCTTTCCAGGTGTGGAAGTCAGAAAGCAGATTGTATTAGATGGTCCTTTAAGCTGTGGCAAGAGTATCGCATTGGCAATGCTCGTCCATTGGGCTCGTGATGAAGGTTGGCTGGTGTTTTATGCTCCAAGAGGATGGGAATGGACTCATGGTGGATATTTCTACAAGAACCCACATACTGGATTATGGGATACCCCGCTTCAGGCAGAAAATATCCTCAAGGTAAGAGTGTATGGAACTTGCAACCTTAATTGAGGTCTCATGGTAACGGTTCTGTGTGATCCAATTAGTCTTGTCCTGACTGCTTGATAAATGATAACCATGTTTCTAGTTTCATGATGTTTTAGGACTTATGAACTCGTCGATTTTCATTTAGGATTTCTTGAAATACAACGAATCCCAGACGAAGCAATTGCATTGTAACATGTTTGATCCTATTCCACTTGGAGAAGGCGCTGGTGTTGGATTGGTGAAAGGAGTCGACTCCATGCCAGTTCCTGAAGGTTCAACTCTGTTTGACCTGGTTCAAATAGGAATCAAGCATACACATGCAGCAGTTGGAGTAGTTGTTCGATTGAGGAAAGAACTGTCTCTTGTGAAAGATGTTCCAGTTCTCTTTGCAATTGATCAAGTAAGGCTTCGTCTTCTTCTGATCCCTTGAGATCCTGTTACATACATGCGAGTCCTAAAATATCTCTTCATATGCTTGTTGGAATTTCTTTGTTTTCCAGTATAATAGTTGGTTTACCTTCAGCGAGTATGAAGAGCCGATGACTCTGCACTCAACCAGACCAGTACATGCCAAAGAGGTTGCAACGGTGAGTATATAACATCGTTAGGGGTTTGTATTCCATATGGTCTGATTTTGACACACAGATAATGAGAAGTTCTTGCGTTTCTGCAGGTAAATGCTTTCAGGTCGATGATGCATAACGAAATGATGGTGGGAGCATTCTCTCATTCAACAGCGGTGGGAAAGCTACGACAAGACTTGCCAGATGTTCCCGTGGATGCTCGTGTTGATCTACCTCGCTATAACGTAGATGAAGCAGCTACTGTTTGTCATTACTACCTTAGGTAAGCAGTGTTAGTCAGAGTTTTTGACTTCACATTGGCAGAGCATATCTGAACCTCTTAACGCGTTTCCTGGCAGGCAAAGATTAATAAACGCAGAAGCGTTTTCAGATGAAAAGTGGAAGAGAGTATATTACGTGTGCAATGGAAATGGAAAGGAAATGAGATCCTTACTTCCGCTGATTCAGTAAGAGCCTTTCGCATCTGAAAATTGCGACATGCTACTCTCTAGCTAGCGGCCTTAGATCTTGAAGTTGCGCTCTGTAACAGAAACTCCTCAGCTCCTTTTCCTCTGTTGTAATGATTGATCCATTTACTACGATGATAAGTCTGGCCTTTTGATACCTCATTAGATCCATGTTGGGTTTTTTTTCCTCTTTCTGAAACTGGCACTTGAGAGATGTATTTTTTCTCATTGCTTCATGGTTATGTGGAACTTCTCAAGTCAAGTCAAGTCCCATTATTTTTGTCATTCGAATATACAAATTCTGCAAACGCAGAAATAAGATTGTGTTGGACGAGAATCCATATTGCCTTACAAGCTCTTCTGTTTGAGTTAATTTTGGTAAGAACCTCTGGTGTACGTACTGGTTACTTGTCTTCTTTTGATCGAACTGGACTGCTGTTGTTTGCACAATAACTACTCAAGTTTTTATTTTTTGGACGAAGATGCAATTGCGTGTTTCCGATAGTATCCTGGTAACTATCCTTGTAAGTCTAATCTTTCGCAATCAAACGAACTGTAGGAGCAGATTGAATATCGATAGGTGGACCTAGGCGTCTAGGCCGGCTAAATAACTTGTGGTCCGGTTGCCTTCCCATTAAAGATGCTCTTGATCATTCAGTCCCGATTTAATATTTCATACAAGTTGGCAAAACTCGAAACAGCATTGATGTGTATTCTCACATCCTCAACAAAAGCTGAAAGGGAAGACTTGCTAAGTAGACAAAGTCACAGGTGACAATGGCGGGAATGTCGGAGCAAGAGACGGCTAAGGGGCACTTGGTTTCAATGACTGACTTGGCTTTGAAAATGGAGTTGTATCCTTTTGCTCTCAAGTCCTTATTGTCCTCTGCTTCCTTCTCCAACTCTCTGCTTCATGGCTTCATTGATATCAGTATTGATCTGTCACATCCCTTAAAAAACGGGGTTAGAGAAGTAATATAACTGTATCCATACACAAAGACCAAATCGGTAGCAAGCTAATTTATCGTGTTCGACTCTCAAGAAACGATCGTATATTATGATTGGAATGGTAGGCTCTAGCGTTCGAGTCTCGAAAACTATCATTAATTAGAAGAATACAAATTGTCGTCATGATTTCGATCTGAATCAGCTACCTTGACAATACAGTTGTGAGAAAATAGACGGATGGTGGCGGGACCGGAAACTATGACAAAAGTGGATGGAAAACTGTTTTGTTATCTAGTTAATCTTGAGTCATAATTCCGTTACAAAAAAGTCAAGTGACAGAATTGTTACTTATACCAAACTTGAGTGATCGCCAGTATTTTTAATCCGGGGTTAACTTTTAATGCCTCACCGGCGAGAACCCGAACGGGTGGCTTCCGATTTACGTTTATCGGGCAATCGACATTAATCCTTATGTGTAGCTTTTTTACGCGCACACCCAAAGGTCGTATTTTTCGGCTTTTTGGTCCGAATGGAAGTTTAACATTGACGTCGTTAACGATTTCCGTCGACGTCCGTCCGTGTTGCCGGCGTATAACACCACACATACATATTAACACGACTTGTCTGAGTTTCTCTCCCCACGATCATCGACCCTCTTCATTTTTCCTTAATTCCCCAATTAAATTCCTTATTCCCCTCTCCGGCTCCGCTTCTCGTCGGCTCTGATCCATTCTAGTGCTCGAGCATCTCTTCTCATCTCGGCGACTCCAGTCTTTCGACAAGATCTGTCGTCGGACCCGATACTTCTCCCTTCCTCATTTCATATTCCCACAGACATCCATTCCTCTCTGACCAGACCAGTCCGTCGACTACCGCCTCATTTGTAAGTTGCCAATTAATGGAGGTTATCAACTATAGCAACCATTTCAATTGAGTAGTGATTAAGACTCATGGAAGTTGCTAACTAAGTGGAAGTTCACTAGCTGTGCCCGCTTCTGAAAATTTGTAATTGAGACATTGACTAGTTCACACTTCACTGCTTTTGGTTGTTCATTTTGTTTTGCTCACTGGTAGATACTACAAGTTGAATCAGTTCTGCAGCCCACTAGCTGCTACTGGAAGTTGATTAGTCTGATTTCCCATTCATGATATGTCCAAATATTGGAATCAGTTTTGTACTTTGTTGTGATGTTTGCGAAATAGAAATAGGTAAGCATGTTGAATATCCTTGAGTTAATCTGGGTATGGCAAATACTGAAGAAAATGAACCCGAAACACTACAAGCAAGCAACTCAGTTGTAAATTAGCAAGAAAGAGAGGAGGAGACTGCGTTGCTTGCTCAAATGAAAGGTCGATTTTAGGCAGTGTTGCTGGCAATGGAAGTGTGAAAATGTGGTTTGGTAGGATGTGTGCAGTATGTTTTTTACTAGTTAGATTTTTAATTCTATAGTTATGGGTAAAGCACTAAGGCTTTTCTTTTTGGTAGAATAAAGCAGTAAGGCTTTGAACTTAACTTGTGAACATCAACTGTATTTTTCACTTTATCTTACCACCCTGGGATGCTTGCTGCTGCTATTGACTTCTGAGAAAGATCAAAGATACATTTGCTTCATTTTCATACATTCATTTGCAGTAAGAACTGGTGGTAAAGTTTTGCTCATCCGCCATGCGACTGCTGTCATTTCAAAGAATATGGAGAACCTCAGAATTTTCTGCAAAATTCCTCTTTCAACCGAACCGCACTTTCACTTCTAGGTTGGTGAATTCGAGTCTCAGAAAACTGACGGGAGGAGGAGAAGGTGTTCCGGGGGGTTTCGCTAAATGGTCATCGTTAGGGTTCGTGAGGACTTCAAGCTTCGCATCTGGGTTCACTCCGTTGCAGCCGAAGTCCTTGGAGTCGATTATAGATGTTGAACGGGCCAAGCATAAATCACCTGAGGACCTCGCTTCCGCCTGGGACGATGTAATCTCGACACCCAATCCATTGTTGTCTTGAATGCACTTGTTTTTAAGAACCATCTTGATATGTATCGCAGTATCACATTGGGAGAGGTCACATTGGAGTTACCATGAAGGCCAACCTTTATAATTTGCTTAAGCAAAGAGCAGCAGATTGGTAATTCCATTACAGCATCCCATTGATTGAAATTGTGTTATCTATTATTCCTTCTCTATAATCCGACTTTCTTCCCGATCTATGATTGCAGCAAGTACTTTGTTATCCCTATATGGAGGGGATCTGGTTATACTACAATGTTTGCACAAGGTTAGTATCTGAACTGAAATCTTGCATTTGGTGCATAAGGGTTACTATTGTGTTGTTTCTCGATTTCTTTTTGTCTGAGTGCTTGAATGATATCAATGATGATGTCACAGTTGTAGCTTGCTTGTGCATGTTAATGATGAATGCACCATTAGTTCAGTCCATCAAGTCATACTTGCTCTTTCTGGAGTAGGAAGGTCGAATTAGCAAATGAATGCCGATTCTTTAGCATTCATAATGTCCTTTCTGCAAATTGCAGATGTTTCTGGATTCATTACAGCTATTTCGAACTGATTATACGTTCATGCAACAATTTCCATGCAGTGCAAATGCCGCACATTATCTTCACGGGTCTTGAAGACTACAAGGCAAGGGGAACTCAGGCATCTCCATACATCACCGTCTCCTTTTACACAGACTTTGCAGATAGTAAAGACTTAGTTCTCATACGAGGAGACATCGTCTTTACCAGCAAACTCAGCGACGAAGAGGCGGAATGGCTGCTAGAGACAGCTCAGTCTTTCTACCTGAATGACTCAAGGTACAAGCTCGTCGAACGGTTCAACAAGCAGACCAGGGATTTCGAGTTCAAGGATGTCCTTCAGGCACTGAATATGCCCATTATGTGATGATCCTGATTCATGAACACGAAAACTTTTTTTTTTTCTGAAGTGGTGCTTTAGTTGAGAATGTTAGACCGAATTTCATTTCGATTAGATTTGAAATCAAAATCAATTCCTTGGATAGGAAACTCATACTCAATTCTTAAACTTGCAGAAAAAGGCGCATTTGGTTTTCAGTTAATGTTGAATGTGTTTGTTTGATTGTTGGTTTTTGTGGCCAATTGATGTTAGATTGATTGGTTTACCTAATTACCAAAACCGATTTCGATAGTATCGAGTTTGACATGGTTTCTAGAGGCATAGTCGGTTGTCAATTTATTAAAATTCAATTGAAGAGTAAAGCTCCATTTGGTATCAAATGAATCAAATTAAACCAAATCAACCTCTATATAGTGCGTGATTTAGTTGATTCAAGAGGTCATACTAAAATGAACCAACAACACTCCTAATACACAATACACGATTTAGTCGGTTCAAGATTTAATGAGGTGAGTTGGACGAACCAAGTTACGAGTCATGAGTTAATATGAATGCAAGTTCATCGGATCACGAGTTATCAAATTTCATGTCAACCAATGAATCAATCAACATTGTTGCTTCATCGAACGATTGGTACTATGTGAATCAAACGGCCCCGTATATTCATGATAGCTCTCAATTCATCCCCCGTGATCGAGCAAATCCCTAGGTTCATAGTGTAAACCACCAATCATCGACCATTTGTATCACATAACAAGCCTCCTATAATTGCTTGTCCGGTCTCAGGAATAATATACCCGTCAAAATTGCGAGCAACCCAATCGGTTGGTGGTAACGAACAAGAGACATTCACCACCGACTTTATAAGTGAACAAGTATTAGCTAACTGACCATGTATCGAAACACCCTCAACATTCTCAACCCAAAATCTGGTACGTTATGTCTAGCCCACAAGAGTGATGGAATATTGGTAAATATAGACTTGTTTATGATCTTCCAAAGAGACCAACATGCAACCCAAAGAGAAAATAGTCCTCGACACCTTTTAATACTATGTAATCCAAAGTAGAAGTGGAGAATCGTAACTCGTTTAATCTTTAGAAAACCGAATCTCTAAACGACGCCCTAACTTTCGAATTAAACAACGCTCTAAATTGAGTAAATTACGTTATTAATCTCTAAAAAATTGAAGAAAAAACCTAAGGGGCTGGCCAGACACCCGTTTCGGCCAGCACTAAGGCTCGGTTAGCCACCTATTTCGGCTGGCCCAAGGAGCCGGCCGAAACAGGTGGCCGGCCGGAACCTAATGTTGTCCGAAACGGGTTTTGGTCGGGCCCTAATGCTGGCCGAAACGGGTGGACGGCCGACCCCTTAGGTGTTTTTTTTTCAATTTCCGCGAGGTTAATTAAACGATAATAGATTATAATCCAACAACTTAACATAAAATTTTGTACAATCTCATACCTAACATAGAAACTAACAACATAATCCATAATCCGAGAACATAATAACACAGTTTCATAACATAATCTAACAATGACACCCTAAATACAAGCATAACATCTATAGGGGTAGGGACCATCCTATCGTACTTCTCACGTTCTGCCTTATATAAATGATTTTTTCACATCTCTTTGGCCCTGCTATCGGCTCACCACGTCAACATTAAAGAATTCCATGGGATGGGTAATACTCTGATGTCATCATCCAATGTGAGCACAACCCAATGATTTCCGATACACATTAGGTACGACAGTAGGTATGTCTCCCCATACGGTACCCCACGCATTCACTACATTGAGTCTCCCAGAGCCAACCCAACTGATGGAGGATGGCGTTTTAGAGGAGAATGCCTTAGTTGGACTCTTGCTCGTTGTCAAAAGTGTACCCTTCAAAGGTGTTGATCGAGACTGCATTATTGAGATAGACAAATGGTTGTCTCTACGCATAACGGTATACCTAGATCCATACAAACAAAACAAGTTACTAATGTCATGTATGTATAACTAGTTACGAAATGAGTGTATGAATAACTAGTTACAACAACAGTATATGTATAACTAGATACAAATTCCATGTATAAATAACTAGTTACAACTAAGGTGTATATATAACTAGTTATCGAAATTGACGTTAATACCTTTGCGCAAGAGTCATCCAAGGCCTTCTTAACCTCAATGACCCGTCCCTCGATGGAAGCATGGTAGCCCTCAAATAGCGTATCGATTCCCTGATTCGAAGAGTTGTACCATGACTTCAGTGACGAGTGTTGAGATTCCACCCTATTAGTGCTCGTGTTACCAATATGGAAAACCTTATTTGTGTCGCAATGAGCCCACTGGGTCTTATAAGGTAGCCACTCACTCCCTAAGTACGACATCAATGCTCCGATATTGGCCCAATCACTGTAGATCATGTGTTCCCACTCTTTGTAGAACTCTTCATCCGAAACTGCATTCAACACTTTATTCCACGTTCCATGCAAGAGGGCCTCGACAACTTCATCCTTCCTCGTGATCAATTTAATTATGGCAGTGATATTCCTTTTCATATGCCACACGCAAAGTAAGTGTAACGTTCCTGGGAAGACAATGCACAATCCGACAACCAATCCACGCTCCTTGTCAGTCACAAATGTCTTCGGTTGCTGCTCTTCCAAAAAACATTCTCAACTGATTCAACACCCAAACATAAGTCTCAGCCTTTTCGTTTTCAACGAGTGTGAATCCAATGTTAAAGTTCTTCTGCACCGGAGTCACGCCAGTCAACTGAATCACTGGCTTCCTAGACTGAGAAATTCGCTTTGCAGCTTCGTAAGCTTCCTATGCAGTATCATAAACATCGTCGAATAAAAATCGATCGGTGTAATTGATTTTGTCACCCTTATTCACCGATGAATCTCCCTACAATATAAACACACAAAACATATGCTACATTGATCAATTATCTACATATCTTCGTATTCATTCACTTATTACAAAAAAAAAAATTAACATCACTTACTGTATTACTCATGATGAGTTAGTGCATCTAACAAACGTTAGAACCTTGTGACGAATGTTATTACCTGAAAACAATTAAAGGAGATCGTTAAAAAATTTTAAAATATTATACTTGAGCCGACCGGACCGAAATTCTGGCCCAAATGCCGGATGGTTGTTAGGCCGAACTTTCGTCCGACCGGTAAAACATTACCGAATATTAGAGAGAAATGTGTCGTGAGAGAGTTTTTCGAAAGAGTAAATTAGGACAATATCGTCTTTACGAAGTCTAAGACGTCGTTTTATTAAAAAATTAGGGCATTATTTTATTCAAAATCTAGGACGTCAAATAGTAACCCTTTTAAAAAAATAGACTATCACACCCAACTATCTAATTAGTGTGATGTAATGAACACTTACTAAATTAGCCCTTCCTAAAAAGATATAACTCAAATTAATCTCATCCATTAAGTTAAAATAATAAAATTAGGGTTAGGCTGTGTACTGCTGATAGAAAGCCGAGGGAGGTATTATCGTCTTTTTACCAACTAAAATCACACAAACCCCTTCCTTCCTTCCTCTCTCCCAAATCGAAACAGCAAATCTCTTTTCGTCCCTGGGCAAGTGCGGCCGCTTTCTCAGTCACAAGAAAAGCCCTAATCCTCATCGTCCTCTTTTCCAACCTTCGGCTTTGATTCCCAGTTCAGGTACCATCTCGTTGAACACACTCATCGACTTTGCTATTTCCAGCTCAAGTTTTCGTATACACATGCTTCGTCGTCCATCCATGAGTTCGGTTAGAATGTTTTGTCTAAGATTTATTTCTGAAATTCTGTTGGTCCTCTAAACTATTGTGTGCAGTGTAATAATGGCGACAGCTCCAGCAACGAGGTCGTTCCTTCAGGTGGCAGCAACTGAGGAGGTTGCGCCCCCTCTCCGTGTTGTTCAGATCGAAGGATTGGTAAATATTTTCTCTATTTTCCCTTCTCCACTTTCTATGTGCCTTAGAATAAGATTCCTAGGGATTCCGGTATTGATGCTGCTTGCTGTTTATTGATTTTTTATTTGTGAGCTAGGTTATGCTGAAGATTATCAAACACTGCAAGGAATTCTCTCCTGCTCTGGTCACTGGCCAACTTCTTGGGCTGGACGTTGGCAGCGTGCTTGAAGTAACCAACTGCTTCCCTTTCCCGGTAAGACTCGGATCAATTTGCTTTGGTTGGCATTGTTTTTAGTTACTGCTACATTGTCCTCATTGGTATTTCTACTTTATTTTCAGATCAGAGAGGAAGATGAAGAGGTTGAGGCAGATGGTGCAAATTACCAGCTTGAGATGATGAGATGCTTGAGGGAGGTTAATGTCGACAATAATACAGTTGGATGGTGAGCTTCATTTTTAGCTTCTTTTGATGTGAACTAGTTACGTTCTTAGAAGATTTATCTGCTTTTGTTAATTCTTCTGATCTTGTAGTTCTCGTCATCTGTACACTACTTAGCTTTTTCAGAGTCGTTGCATATTCTTCATTCCTTTTTTTTGTTTATTACAACATCTAGTGGTTGCTATCTTTCTATGAGTTTAGATTGATTTTGGATCAGGCAGTCCTAGAGTGTTGTTATGCTGTGGCCTAGATTGTAGTTCAAGAGCTGAATGCTGACGTTAACTTTGCTCATCTCAATGTATGCTTGTTCCAATTGCAATGCGTTTTTCATGTACATATTGCTGCTTGATCTGTATTGTTCCTGGGATGATAGTTCGGACAGATTCTTATCTTGTCCCAACCGACTTCAGGTACCAGTCAACTTTGATGGGCTCTTTCCAAACAGTGGAGCTGATTGAAACATTCATGAATTATCAGGTTCTTAGCTTTATCATGCTGTTCATGTGTCAATTTAATTTGTCAAGTGCCGATCATGATACAATGTTCTACTTAATTTCAGGAAAACATTAAAAGATGTGTGTGTATCATTTATGATCCATCAAGATCAAGCCAGGGCGTCCTGGCATTCAAGGCTCTGAAGCTTTCTGATTCATTCATGGAGCTATATCGCAGTAACAACTTTACTGGAGAGAAGTAAGATGTCTTACTCTGCAAGATAAAGCTTCTTATTTCTTTCCATTCAAGGATTATTACTCATGTCATAGATTTTGATTCATTAGGCTGAGGGAGAAGAACTTGTCATGGGTGGACATTTTTGAGGAAATTCCTGTAAGTATCTGAAGCAAACACTGTTGCTTTTGTCAATGTATTGGTTCTGACAGTCTCAGCCGGTTTATAATTCCATATTTTCCCACCTACTTTTGTAAATGACAGATCAAGGTTTCGAATTCTGCTCTTATCAGTGCCTTTATGACAGGCCTGGAAGATGATGCTCCTGTCACCCAGGTACGTTATGGATGCTTGATAGGCACTTAGTTATAACGTGGATATTCTACTTTAATTTTTGAATATTCTAATTTAGTGTTATGTTTTTGCTGTTAGTGTGACTATGACCGTCTGCAATTATCAACCAATCCCTTCTTGGAGAGAAGTGCTGAATTTTTGATTGAATGCATGGATGACTTATCAATGGAACAGCAGAAGGTAGGCCCCCTTTGTTGTCAATTGAACATCAGCTTATTCTTATTATCTTACTAACCTATTCATGCTTCTTTCTTCGTATCCACAGTTCCAATACTATCATAGGAACCTGTCACGCCAGCAAGCTCAACAGCAAACATGGCTGCAGAAGAGAAGGTTGGTTGTTGCTGTACTCATCAACTGTTCTGAGCTAAGCTAGCCTTTTTTGTTGACGTGTCGTATAGTTTAGGAGATGGTCTGGTTGATTTCCTTGCGTATCATCATGCTTTACTTTATATGTTTGATTGTTTGATTAAGCTGGATGATGTTGCTGATGTCTGTAGGGCTGAGAACATGACTCGCAAGGCTGCTGGTGAAGAGCCTTTGCCCGAGGAGGATCCTTCGAACCCAATATTCAAGCCAATTCCTGAGCCGTCGCGGTTGGATAGCTTCCTCATAACCAACCAAATCTCAAACTTCTGTAACCAAATCAATGGGTATGTACAGCCATTGCTGCCTCTTGTCTTTAGCCAAGTTTCAACCTGATGAGTTTCATTGTCTCACTTGCAAGTTGCGCCTATAACTTTTGCAGGGTTGCTGGGCCGAACTTCAGCAAACTGTACTTGATGAAAGCTTTGCATGAAAATTAAATTCAAGACAATAGCAAAAAAGAGAGTGAAGTGTAGCCCTAAGTAGGGAATTGTGACTTGCCAGTTTTGGAGATGAGATGATTTTCTTGTTCTTAAGAAGATTATATGGCTCTAAGCTTACGGGTACTAAAATTCGACATTGTTGTGATCTAGGCTTCAACATTCAAATGCAGTCTTATTCGATGATTTTCGCTTTCCTGTTTGCCTCGAGCAAGATCCATCCGGGATTGATTCATCTTTACAAATCACAAGCCATCTATCCGTCTTCATCCCTGAATTGTTCGGGTACATCATCACACTTAACCCGCCAAAACAGAAAATTACTGAGAACATCAAATCGCGTGTATCCTTTCACTTTATACAATTAATCATGTTTAGTTGTAAGACACGCAATTCTGCATATTCTCTTTTAAAATTTAGAGCACCATGTCATATCCGAATCCTTAAAAGATGTCTTAGTTTTCGAATTAAAGACGCCCTAAAACAATAAAATACTAAATTATCCTTCCGTAAACATTCAAAATTTATAAGAAGTTCAATCTTCGACAAACACATTCAATCTAAAACACAAAAGCTCAAAATTTCGGCAGAAGTTGAAGATCCTAACTCGAAGATTCGACGAGAAATTGAAGTTCCGAACTTGAAGATCGACGACTTTCTATAAGGTAACCCTCAATAATGCGTTTAAAAAAAAATAATGTTGAAAAAGTGACCCAGACAGACGGCGGGTCCGTCCGTTTACACGCCTTTAAAAAAATTGAATTAAACCAGACGGACGGCGGGTTCGTCTGGTTTAATTTTTTTTAATTATTAAAAGTATTTAATTGTTGATAATTGTGTAGTTAGAATGAACTTAATGAATTCTGATTTAGTTTAGGGTTTAGGGTTTTAATGAATTTTGAATTAGTTTAGGGTTTAGATAAATTCTAAATTAGTTTAGGGTTTAGGGTTTTAATGAATTCTGAATTAGTTTAGGGTTTAGGGTTTTAATGAATTCTGAATTAGTTTAGGGTTTAGGGTTTTAATGAATTCTGAATTAGTTTAGGGTTTAGGGTTTAGGATTTTCATTTATTTGAATAGTTTAGTATTCAATGATAATTAGTGTTAATTAATATTGTTTAGATTTTATAAGTATGCGATTAATTCGATAATTTAGTTTATTATAGTTTCTGAATAAAAATGGCGAAGACAAAAGGAGGAGGTAAGCAGCATAGCACTGACCCTATCGAGGAAGAGACTGATGGAATTCAAAAAATTCGAGGGAAGGGCAAGTCAATGGAAACTATTAATCGACTTGCCGAGCGTGCAATTACTGCTTCTAATAGGAGAGAAGCACATAAGAAGAAGAAAACACAAAAGATCTACGAAACCCCTGAGCCTTTCCCCCCAATTATAAAATCCGGTATGCCAGGATAGACCTCCATCCCCCGCTAGGCCTATTAGACTTCCCCCCTTTCTAACTTCACGACGGAGATTTATGCCAGATGACGGTGAGGATGATTTATTTGGTGGCTACGAGTCTGATACCTATCCGCTTCCACCGTTTAGGGTTTCCACTGGTTCGTCTCATGCTTCAGCGAGCATTGGTGTTGCAGCTGGGAGAGATGCTCGTTTTGCTCTTGCCATGAGTACACATGGTGGGGAGATGGATGAGGAGGTCGAGAGTACTGGGGTAGGGGGAAACCTTTCTCGCACTTGGCAGCTCGACCAGTGTGATTCCTAGTTTCGGGGGTCACATTGCGCATTATCTGTGAGAGCTCGGTGCGGACTATCGTAACATCCAACATTTCAAGTTCTACACCCGTCCGGGTCATCTCAGGCATGTAATGAGATTCCAGCCACAGACACCGACTCTGGAGATGATGTCTACCTCTGGACTTCTCCATTTGGGTCGTTTTGGGATGACCGATAAGTTGGACGAGGCAGTGATCCACGCTTTTGTTGAGAGGTAACAGCCAGATACTAACACGTTCCACATGCCCTTCGGAGAGATGACCATCACACTTCATGATGTATGACATATTCTCCGTATCCCAGTACACGAACGTCCACTTCATGTTCCTCGATCCAGCGTTGATCTACAAGCCGATATAGTTAGAGCTCTCTGTATCCATCCTGGGGATTTAAAGTTGCCAGTTGGAGGCGCTGCAGGTGGTGATGCACGATACCCCTGACTGAAGGGTGCTGCGATGCATGAGAAATCGATGTTAGCCCTGGGGAGCGGTTTAGTGGATAAGGATGCATACATGGTCTTCATGTTTTATCTGCAGGGGTCGACTTTGTTCACTGATAAGTCCGTCGATCATACTTGTCTGGTGTTGTGGGAGTATTTTATGGAGGGCGTGTCCACTGTTTCAAGATATGCTTGGGGGACTAGGGCTCTAGCATGGTTGTACCACGAGCTGGGTAAGGCGAGCAGGGCTAAGTGTAAGGGGATGGCGGGGAGCGTGTCTCTACTTCAGTCTTGGATTCACGAGTACTTCCCTAGTACTCGTGCTGCTAGACTAGTGGCTCGGGAGCGGGGTGATACCGAGGCCTTGGTTGGGCGGTGGAGCAGTAGCGAGCTGCCAGATAGATAATGCACCATCGTCTGGAGTACTACCATCGTCTACTTGATGATATGACTGCACGGGATGTGATTTGGCTGCCATTTGGGCCACGTACCAAGGTAGAGGTTTCCGATTCGACATTTCGTGGGGTGATTTGTTTCGGTCCGACAAAGATAGTACTATGATCCGACACGTGTGGTTAGACAGTTCGGCTACGCGCAGATGATTCTGGGTCTTATCCCTGTGCCTTCCAGGGCATACAGGGCGGCTGAGCCTAATGGGTACACAGTTGAGTGGGCTGACAACATAGATAGAGCTTGGAGGGACGGGGACTGGTCCAGGCTGATGCCATTTCAGTCTTTGTTTAGACGTGCCAACGATGTGATCGACGTCGACCCCTGATACATGTACTGTTATCGACGCCACACCCACCCGCACAACCTCAAGCCCCTTCCTACTGGTGTTCAGGCGCCGAAAGATTTGGTAATTATACTTGAGATTGTTTTTGGTTTAGGGTATAGGTACGCATTTGATACCGGTAGCTAACTTGTTTCCTTTTCCACTATGCAGCTAGCTTACAGGGTGTTGGACTATATGCATCCATACCTTGTTGGGACGATGAGACAGGAGTACGAGTCTGATGTTGAGTACCTGGAGGTGGTCGAGCATCTCAGATGCAGTGTTGCAGACATGTACGTGGACTTTCGCCACCAGAGACCGTACCGTTAGACTTTGTGACTGTCATATGTTATCATTTTCTATCCATGTTGTGTAATCAGACTTATGTACTTTTGTTTTGAGACTTATGTACTTTTGTTTTAAGACTTATGACATTATGTACTTTTGACATTATGCAATTTTGAGCCTTAAGTAATTTTCACTTTAAGTATTCGAACACCTTATTTATTACACAATACCATTCGACCATAAACACGACCGTTAATTGTTTAAGAACACCAAAATAAAAAATCTTATTACATTACATAGACGATTATGCAAATGTGCAGCACTATGGTGCAGGTTGCACCAATAATTGGTACGTTAAATGCTCCCGACGGTATAGTGTGCCCAGTCAAGCTGCTTTCGCACTGTCATCTACCCAATAACGCCACATTTTACTGACCGGCAGGGATATACGACATATATGGAAGCACTGAAAGTGAAGGTGAATCATATAATTAGGCGACTACAGACTATACTACATCACGGAAAAAAATGTTGTAAGGAAAAACTACACACCTCTGTTCGGAATAGAGATTTTAGACTTGCTTGGGGTGGGTTTAGCTGCTTGGGGCGTTTCGCTACCTGTTAGGTGATTTACTTATGTTACAAACCTCGCAAAACAACGACACCCATAACATAATGTAACGAAGCACAAACCTGATTTGGTCTTACCCTTAGATGGGGTACAATGAGCACTCGCATGCTCATGGTACGAAGGGTTCCGCCCATCCGTCTTTCGCGCACGGGGCCTGTCCTTAGGCGCGTCCGACTTCTTCGGCTCTTTCACTCTGTCAGATTCTGGTTGATACTGGGACCGCACCAGTCAAGTCAAGGCACGTACAGCGGGCCCACCTCTATCACAAATCGTCTGCACCATTTCGTTGAAGATGGCGCGGTCTGTAGCGTCATGGTCTTCCCACTTCTCACTGTCTACAGGAAGACGGTATTCCAACGATCTCCAAAAGTGGCGGAGGTGATATGGTTTCAGCTCGACCCTATTGGCTCCATAGATTCGAGCCTACAAGTACAAGGCAGACCATGCGTATCTTCGTTCACACAATCACAATCGTCCTTACTTGATAACGCCTCATTCACCAACTCAATACCCCAGAGGCTGACTTCATTTTTCAGGTACGTAAACGGTCGTCTATGCGAGAAACGATGAGTCTACACCAAACCAAAAAGCTAGTTAGGTACAACATAACCAAATAACTAGTGATTAACTAAGTACTTATCTAAATAATACGATACATTGCTTCGTGATTCATTGATAGCCCGCTGCACTTCTATGACTTGACCCTCGATCGATGCATGATATCTCTCAAATAGTGTATCAAGTCCCTGATTGGAAGAGTTGTACCATGTTTTGAGAGACGAGTGCTGGGACTCCATCCTGTTTATACTCGTACACCCAATATGGAAAACCTCGTTAGTGTTGCAATGGGCCCACTGAGTCTTATACGGTAACCACTCGCTTCCTAAGTACTCCATCAATCCTCCGACATTAGCCCAATCACTCCTTGAAGAACTCTGCATCTGTTAGTGCATACAACACTTTGTTCCACCTACCATGCACGAACGCCTCAGCCATTTTTGCATTACTCGTGATGTACTTAATTTTTGCCTCGATATTCCTCTTCATGTGCCAAATGCACAATAAATGGGGAGTCTTTGGAAATACGATGCGGAGAGCCGCTGCCAGATCTCGCTCCTTATCAGTCACAAATGTAGTAGGTTGCCGCCTACCCAACATCAACTCCAAACATGTCAACACCCAAATATAAGACTCTATTTTTTCATTATCAACGAATGCAAACCGGATGCTAAAGTTCTTCCGCACCGGAGTCACACCAACCAACTGGATCACTGGCTTCCTATAGGCATTGGTGTTGAAAGTCGAGTCAATCGTAATCACGAAATACCATGAGCTAACTATCTGGACACATTCTGGGTGGCTAAGAAACAGATGAACAAGATTGTCATCATCATCCTTTAAGTACTGAACGAAATAACCTAGTTCTGTAGCCTCACGCAAAGTCCACTCCATTATATCCAAACCATCTAATTTTTCCTTCCCAATCTTGTATGACTCGTTATAAATCTGATTCATATTGTGACGAGTGTTGAACTTCTTATTCAAAGAATACCTGATCTTATTCGGTTGTGTGTGAACAACCACCATATCCCGAATATCTTTTTTTCCGCCTCATCTGATAACAGGTTGCTTTCCGTGCTTACTTAAGTGAAACGAATCAGAGGATGATTGTGGTACCCATTCGACTTATCAGGGTTCTTTATGTCTCCGACCGTCAATAAAATACTTCCACTCGCAATCCACCACCTTTGATCGGACGACAAGTCTGAATGGGCAATTACATTTCTTTCACTTCGTAGCACGTTTCGGCGGATCTAAACCCTTAGACTTGCAAACTAGTCCACGTGAGCAGTAAAGATACACCCGACACTCTTTTTCCGAGTCATTGCTTTTATTTGACCCTTTGATCAGATGGAAATTAAGCGTCCAAGCAATCTGTTTTGCTGCTTGCGCCCCTTCACCGATAGTGTCGTACACATTATCGGATAAGAACCAATTGGAGTAATCAATTCCGTTACCGGCATCCACTTCCTATGGAATATCAAAATTGAAATGAATCATTAACATACCCTATTCATTGATAATGCTAAAAAAACTGGCCAAACAATTACCGTGGTACTCATTGACATGCGTGCATAAACTCTATATTTAAAGTTTCCAAATCAATTAATCATTAATTATACAATTAATGAAACTAAAAATATTAAAAAATTTAATTAAAAAAAAAACCCGGACGGACCAACCGGACGGACTAGCGTTCCGTCCGGTCAGACCAGCCAGACGGAATCGAGTTCGGTCCGCGTGGTCTGACCGCAACAGAACGACGTTCCGTCCTTTTAATCAAAACATACAGTCCGCCGTTCCTTCTGGTCAGACCACGCGGACGGAACTCGATTCCGTCTGGCTGGTCTGACCGGACGGAACGCCAGCCCGTTCGGTTTTCTTTTTCCAGATTGAAAATTCAATTTTGTACCTTTCGAATTTTGAGCCGTGGTTCGTCGAGAGTGTTTTTGACAAACTAAAACATACTAAATAAGGGTTTTTTGGATTGAACTAGTAAGTTTTTCATTTTTACAAAATGGACGTTTAGATCATAACGAATGTAGGGCGTCGTTTAATTCGAAAATCAGGGCGTCGTTTAATAACCCTCTTGCCATATGTATGATCTGCTTTGAAACCAACATTTAGTTTCCCTTTGAAATAGACATTACCAAACTCTAATCCAACTTGTTTCCTTTGCATCATAGTTATGGCTTTACCCTACTCACCTGAATTTCTGTCGTTGTTCTTTCTCTTTTGTTCAACATCCATGGCCTTGCTAGCATTTCCCTCTGCCTTATCCATCACAACTCAGTATTCTCTCCATACACATCGTGTCCAGACAGATTCGTCGCTAAACTTATCCATCACAACTCAGTATTCTCTCCGTCGTACAAACTAAACGACACTATAGAAGACCGTGCAGCTCGTATCGTACAAAACTCAAACTCTCGGTACGCCTATCTCTTCCATAAAACATTGGCATCCACGAGCCGGAGTTATCAGCCTGGCCTCATAATGGACGGCATCTTTCAAGTATTCCTCGTCAGCTTCTCGATTGGGCTTCTTCCTGTGCCGCAGCTCGCCATCATGGACACAAGCAGCATCTTCACATGGATTCAATGCTTTCCTTGCAAATCATGCTACAAACAAAAAAGTCAAATCTTTGACCCTTCTCGGTCTTCCACCTATTCCAAACTCCTCTTGTTGAGCCGCTCATGCGACTACACCAATTCCCAGTTGTTCTGCGACAACCACGACACCTGCATATACGAACAGTTCTACGTCGACGGCTCCTCGTCCACCGGGAACATGGCTACAGAACAACTAACATTTGAAACATCCGACCATGGCCTTGCGGTATTACGTAATGTGTTATTCGGTTGTGGCCATGAGAATATAGAGGCCGGTGCAAGGACATGGACTGGTGTATTCGGCCTAGGAAGCTCTACCATCTCTATCTTTTCAAAGCTAGGCAACAGATTTTCATACTGCATCGGTAACGTCAACGACCCTATGTGCAATTTCAATCGTCTGGCTCTAGGCGATACGGTGAGCCTGCAAGTAGGGTTGGCATCGGGGCGGATCGGGGCCGGTTAAGGGCTATCTGTTCCCCGCCCACCGATGGCCGCCGGTTTCCCCATCCCCGCCCGTTTACCCACTGCGGGTTTCAAACCCGTACCACCATAGTCTGTGGGCGGGTATTGGTTACCGGTGGATCCCCATGCAACGTTTCGGAAATTACAAATCTCTTAACTTAAAATCCATACATCATTCTGAAATTGAACTTCAAATATGAATCCTTTACATTCCAGAAAATTACTAAGCATAGAATCATTGTAACATTCAAAAGCATAAACTGCCACTGCCCATTGCTGAATGTAAGTGTAAACTGAGACTTGATTGAGAGTTGAACCTAACTTCAGCTCACTGTAAGTGTAAACTGCCACTGCCACTGCCCACTGCTGCACTGCAACATTCAAAAGTTCAAAACAAAATCATGAGCAGTGAGCTATTTCAGCAGCAATTCAGCAGCAACAAGATATAATTGACAATTGAGAAGTATTTACTTTAAAGTATCATACCTTAGGATATGCAGCATGAACTACCTGCAATCTGATTGTGTCAATCATCCAAGTGGAATGGTGACTTCGTAAACACTGTTGTAGGTCCTGATCAAGTACATACAATCAATGAATCAATAATTTCAACGTCAGGATTACGTTGAACAGATCATCAACATTTCAAAATACCGAAATTAGAATCTTGAATCCAGAATTTACCTCCAACTGTTGGTTATTCGACAGAAGAATCCTCAATTGACATCGCAGAGAATACACCTTCCAATGCCTCGATTCTAGAATCAGTTCCTCGCCATAAATTGACAAACCAAAAATTCACAAAGTTACAAAAAAGCAGAACTGAAATAACACTATGACAGATTTGTAGAACTATTAACTCGTACTTACCTTGTTGCAAATCCTCCATTATCCAGCTCCTAGTGCACATCATAGCCTCAACTGTCGAGTAATGGAGTCTGCTCCGATGAGGGTCTAACAACCTCCCACCAGAACTAAATGCACTTTCAGAGGCAACCGATGTTACAGGTATTTCCAGAAAATCCTTTGCTATAGCTTGCAAGGTGGGATATTTCAACCCATGAAATTTCCACCAAATCAAAAGATCAAATACCTCTTCTTCGGGACCTTGTTTTCGAGGAAGAACTTCCTCAGCTAGATAATGGTCTAATTCACTAGCTACTAAGGTGGCTTTACTCTTCTTTCTTTGTCTTACAAACAACTCGAAATCAAGATCATTATCTAAAACGGAGGTCGAACCGGAACTACTACTAGGACCAACCGGTGTAGCCTTCTTCTCGGCTTTAGATTGATATTCCATAATCAAATTATAGAGAATTTGTTTGATATTATCAGACACCAACTCATTGTCCGTTCTCCCAAACTTTGCAGCATAGTAATCAATCACATGTAGCTTATATCTAGGATCCAAAATAACTGACACGGCAAGAACCAAATGGATATGATCCCAATATTTGGTAAACTTTAGCCACATGTTATGAGCCATAGCAGAGATTACAGGATTCGAATCAGCACACCACTCAATCAGTTTTAGTCGAAGATCACAAATCTTAGGAAAAAATAAGTTGGCAGTGGGATACTTATTACCAAAGAACAACTTAGTGATATCGAAAAAAATTTCCAACTTGTCGATCACAACGGATGCAAATTCCCAATGAGCATTTGTTGGAACCGAATTGTACCGATTATCTCTCTCGTTTTAGGCGAAAGAAGACTTCTTTATACGGTTTAGCATGAGAAAGCATTGCATAGGTCGAATTCCACCTAGTCGGACAATCAAGGACTAGTTTCTTTTCAGTCACCACCCTAAGTTGCTTAACGGTTTCATAGAATATTTGAACTCTTTTAGGTGTAGAATTCCAATAAACTACACTCTCCCTCACCAAAATTATACCGTCCTTGATTATATCCAAACCATCTCTCATGATCAAATTCAGAATGTGTGCAGCACACCTCATATGCATCAAACTACCATCAAGAAGCAAATCAGCCAACTGAAGTTTGTTTTTTAGTTGGGGTATCATGGCATCATTTGTGGTACAGTTGTCCAATGTGATTGAGGATAACTTACCATCAATGTTCCAATCTAACAAGCAATCGAATAGTCTATCTGCCAACCTCTCACTAGTGTGAGGGGCTGGAACATACATAAACCGCAACAAAATTGACTTGAGTTTCCATGAATTGTCGATGTAATGGCCAGTTACTGCCATATAACCCATCTTCTGATTTGTGGCAGTCCACAAATCAGTAGTGATAGCCACCCTTCCTAAATTTCCATCTGCAATCCGCTGCAATCTATCCCTTTCAACCCCATACAAAGTCAAGATGTCCTTCTTGATTGTGTTTCTACAAGGGATGGTAAATTGGGGTTGCAAGGCACAACAAAACCTCTTGAATCCCAGGTGCTCAACGATGCTAAGAGGGTACTCGTGAACCAAAATCATGGAACAGAGTTCCGTCCTAGCAACATCAGCTTTGTACTGGGATGCAGCAAGTTGGGGTGGACCAGCTGGATTGTAATTAGGGCCAAGAATCCTTTGCTGGCCGTCGTGAATCTTTTTTTGGATACACGAATTCCTTAGATGGTTTCTCAAATGTGAAGTTCCATTAGATGTTTCCCCACCCAACAATTTTCTACAGTACTTGGACCTAGCCTTCATTATTTCACCAACCCTAACCCTAGAGAAGTGAGGCCAGACATTGGATGTAAGCCTACGTAGTTCGGGTTCATCTCCATCACCATTACCATTAACCAGATTACCATTAACAGGTACAATGTCATTTGCACATTCAGGTTCGTTACTTTGGATAGTTGTTGAGGTGCATTATCATTTGATTCTGCATTATGTGCCCCTTCCATCTGATAATATGATCGTTTATATTAATTAACTGAACAGAATAAAAGAGTTAAGAAGATAGTAAGGAAGAGAACGTCAGAGAAGAGACTTCTGTTTTACAACATTTCTGTTTAAGGTTAATGTTTTACTAATTAGTAATTACTATTCAACATTTCTGTTCTAAATGTTGAAGCTGGAAGTGCAAGACAAGGAGACTCCTAAGATTAACCGTAGAAGAGAGGAAGAGAAGAGTCTCTTCCTCTAATCCTCTACAGCTAATGTTAAGAGTCCTCTCATTGCATTTCCATCAACAAACAATCCAAGCATAACATATTAGAGTTTAAAAGAATTAAGATTAGATTAATGGTTATGTTTCAGAATTAAGAACAGAGCATAGAGGAGAGATTGGTTTATGTTTAGTTGTAGTTTACTAATCAATTATTCTGTTTTCCAAGGTTTTTGTTTTAGCTTATTGTTTTAGAGCAGAGGATAAGATTGGTCAAATAGAATAGTAGGTGATTTAAGTTTATGGTTTCTGTTTAAGGTTAATGTTTTACTAATTAGTAATTACTATTAAACATTTCTGTTCTAAATTAATCTCATTGCATTTCCATCATTGCATTTCCATCAACAAACAATCCAAGCATAAACTAATCAGTTTATTACATTTACAAGCTTACAACAACTCAATGCAATACAAAGTAACTAATCAGTTCAACACATCAACTCTATATAGTAACCAATCAGCCAATTGGTTCCAGACCACACAAATAATACAGTTTCAAAACTCAATACAGTTACTATAACCTATTAAGCTAAGCAATTCCAATTTCCAAACAACACCAACAATACACTGTGTTCAGATGGTTACCTTATCCAATGTTGAGTAGAATCTTGATGATTACAGTGACAGAAGCTTGATGATCCCAAAAGCTCCTTAACAACAGAAACCCTAAACAAGAACGAGAAACAGAAACGTTAATTGCTTCTGGGAAAAGAACATAAATGCATATATGGAAATAGAGAAACCCTAATCGGCTATTCGGCGTACCTTGTTTTAACCCTACAGTACTCGCACCAAAGCTTGATGAATGAAGATGGCCAGTGGCCACAGATTGACAGCTCCAAAACCTACACAATACACATGCACGAACACAAAGAGTCAAGGACAATAGTTTTAACCCTTTATTTCAGCAGAAAACCTACAGACTCAATGAAAATAACGAATCTAAAACCTAATCAACTTACTCTCTGTTTTTTCTTAGTAGTGCTCGATGCTAGGAGACTGCATGTAGCTCGATGTTAGGATACTGCTCCAAACACAGAAAGGGATCCTATATATAGAGTAGAAGTTGTCAGAAACTCATAATACACGAAGAAGAAGGAAAGAATAAGTGCATGCATCGATATTATATGACTTATCTGTGATAGTAATCGAAGAATCAGGGGAGATATGAACCCTAATCGGAAAATATTCATTTCTGGGAGTTGTAATCGACGAAATCGTCAGATTGATAGGTCAAAGGTGTTGAAAACAAGAAAAGAGAGGAAGGAATTCACGAAATCGTCGGAGATTTCAAGGGAAATCGTCCGATTTTTTGTCAGAGATAGGTTTCATCGAGAGGAAATCGCGATGGAGTTGAGAGAAAAAATTGGGGATTGGGACGGCTAGGATTTCAGACTGAAGGGGAAGGAAGGAAGCTGCTGCGCGTTTTTGGTTTATATACCAAAGCTAAAACGCAGTCGTTTTAGCCACGGTTAACCAACGGGTGGGCCGCTGGCCGGATTCCGCAAATACCATCCCCACCCGTTACCCGTGTACGCCGGTTTTCGGGCTACCCGCGAACCATCTCCGGGTCCAAAATCCGGGCCAAAAAGCCCACATTTCGGGTAGAGGCCATGGTTACCCATCGCGGGCCAACCCAGATGCCATCCCTACCTGCAAGGCTACTCTACGCCGTTTCAGATGCATAATTCTCACTACTATGTTAATCTCGAGGGCATAAGCGTAGGCCAAGCCATGCTCGACATAGATCCAGCAACGTTCAAGAGGAAACCGTCTAATGGAGGGGTGATCATCGATTCCGGAACAGAATTTACACATCTGCCCGAACTGGTGTATAGTAAGGTAGTGTCGAGAATAAACAGGATAGTGGACGGGGTGCTGAAGCGACACAAAGACGAATCCGTGGGTGTTGTGTTACTATGGAGACGTGAGAGTTGACCTTGAAAGGTTTCCAAATGTAACATTTCACTTAGCAGAAGAAGCTGATATGGTGGTGGATGCAGGAAGCCTGTTTTATCAGGCGGATGCGCAAACGTTCTGCATTGCTACGAGACCTTTACCGTCGGATTATTTGCTTGCGATCTTGGTCATCGGGGTCATGGCTCAGCAGTACTATAACCTCGCTTACGACATTGATAACAGAAGGATTTTTTTCCGAAGGACAGATTGTAAACTCCTTGATCTTAAAATCTGTAATATTAGAGTTGGCGGCACTGTTCTTGATATCATATGACATGTCTTACTAAAGGTATGCAAACCTCAATTTTCCAAAAGCTTCCGTTTGATGAGGCGTGTTGATGAATAATCCTCCAATTTAGTCATATCACAATAGATCTCTACGAGTTGTAACTTTTTGATCGTAGTGCAACTTTCATTGACTCCGTGCTCCAAGGTTTTTCAGGGTAACCCTCCATAGCTTGGGTTGAACTCAACCTCCATAGCTTGGTTTGTGTTAAACACATAAATAATTTGTGCTGTGCTTGAAGCACTTTGAAACCCATCCACCAAAGTCACAATCAGCAATTTTTCATAATGGGATAGCTTAGTAGTGGGGAACATCTCTTCAAGTGCTGAAGATGAGTTCAACAGCCAGCTGATTAGAGTCCGTTCATCATCTGTACCGCTTACCATTTCCAACTCAATCCTCTTCAGCCGTTAGAATTTGGAAGGAGCAACTTCAGATTTCATTATCTCCAGAGCTTCCATGTCATCGGAACTCGTTTCTTCAAGCCAACGATATTCGTCGTCCATCTTCAACACAGTACACAGAAAAGATCAGGTTCAAGAAAAAGACTGCGTATATGCAAACCTGGAAAGAAAGTTACAAAGGACCAGAAAAAAAAACATACCAGGTCCAGAATTATTGCAAGTTGTTGCAAATTCGGAGAACTGTTCATCATACGAAGAACCCCACAAGCATGAAACCTTTGACTCATATTTACGCCATTCGGTTTCATATGCTTGAGCCTCTCCTGTTGCCAGATACTACGAAACAAGCATCATGATATGTATAAGAAGGTGTTAGAAACAAACAAACAATAAAAAAAATAAAGATGGATCGAAAAAGAGATATATATCTTAAGAGGAAAGCCCTTACACGGAAAAATCATAGTACAAAACTTGAGAAATTTTGTTACGAACCTCAACTTACGAATCATAAGTTACTTCTGTTGGTACTCATTTCAACAAAAATTTGATAGAAAAAGTAAATAACGGCCTTTTGAGAAAACTCTCAATATAATTTCTGAATAATAATCTTCATAACACCAAATGGGTTATATATCACTTTTTAAATAGCTAGCAGCACGTGAATACACTAACTAAACTTCCTATAACTCAGGACCCGACTCTCACTAATAACACGTTGTTGCACACTAACTCCTCTAATTTGTTTATTATCATTTTGTTCTCGCAGATTTATTTTTATTCACGTATTCTTATAAACGGTATAAAAAAATAAGTTATATATGTAAATAAATGTGAATCTGAATAAAAAAATAGCATTTGTAAGATAGATACAACAACATTTTCCCAAAGAAACAAATCACAACTAACAATATTTCTCCTTTTTAGACAAATAGGCCGGTGTCTAATCATTTTTTGTTAATGTTGAAAATTGAATTACACTTGGTTCAACATTAACAAGTCAATTTGGGAGGTGTAAATCCTATATGCGAGACTACAAAAAAACAATATTTATCATCCGAGTAATGAGTCAACTCATTATTTTCGAACTCTCCTGACATGACGAATTAATTCTAACACCAGACGACATTAACTCCAGAATCCCATTCCCGTGAGAATGATAGACAAGAGAGAACTCTCGCAGCGGTCCCCGACGAAGCCGAAGAATTGTAGCTATAGTTTTGCTGGTTACTCGTCTTGAGTCGATGGAGAGAGAGTCGGGAGATGACTCCATAAGTACCTCCATTCAGATGACAAGAGACTGGATTTGGCTGATCCTTCAGTGGCAAATCTCTAGGATTTTCTGTCGAACATCATCTGGCAACTTGCTGATTCTGTCCATTCTTCTTCCCTGCAAAGAAGAAGGTTGATTTTCGTCCAGAAGAAGAAGGATTTCTTTATCCTTCGGCCTCTTTAACCTAATTACATAATTAGACACTATTTATTTCATAAATTAAATAAAAGCAATTAAATATTATTATTATTTAAGTTTTATTCGGGTTGCTGCTCTCTCCATTAGGGGTGGGAATCGAGTCTGGTTTAGCCCTATCCGGCCCGGTCAAATTATGAAGAACCGGTTTTTCAAGCGATTCGAGTAACCTAAACTCGATAAAATGTAGGTTGACCGGGTCTAATTTTACTTCAATTAGGCTTGGCATTTTGATCCGGAAAACCATTCGAATTCGACTTGGTCAAAGCAGGCAAAATCCAGTTTCACAAATCGGATTCAGATTAATCTGAATCCAAAGATGAAGGGCGACGAGTGGGTATCAGATTCACTGGTATCCGATCCGACTCCGCTTGGAAGTATATGTACCTGCTTAAAAACCTATATTAGATTGGTTTATGTTTTGTTGGAGGTTATTATTTGGTTTATGTTGCTAGTTGCTACAATGGGTTTTCTAATGATGGTTGTTAAGCAAATTTAGTATTTTTAGATAATTTGAAGGTTGTCTAGTTGATTTTGCTTTGGTTTGAACTAGGTTTTCAAGATTGGTTTATTCTGTTTCGGATCAAATTCAATCCCCGAACAGCCCGAAATTCGGTGATGGGCGGGAATGGTATGAAATCTATATCTGATTGCTATCATTGGGGGCGTATTCACCGAATCCGACAATACAACGGATGGGTAACTGATTCATATAAATCCGGCTCCGATCCACCTAATTGCCAAACCTTACTTCAATGATGCATATTACTCATTAGAAACGAAGATCCGACCGGGTTTAGCCCGGTCCGTGACGGTCAAACCTGGCTTTAGGTAACCCAAAACCCAAACTAAATAGAATCGGGTTGGGTTTAAGTTTGCAAAATGCAGAGATTCGGTTTAGGTCATCTCCCTCGCGAAATTCATTTAGAAATTTCTAATTGTGTTCACACGGTCACATCAGCAACTTTAGCAATTAACTAATTCAATAATTTTTAACCACATTTATCTGGTACTTCTTTAACAATTTTTATTCGTTATTTATTTTTTTCTTACTTAAATATTTTTACCTAAATAATAGATGATTCATAATTTATCTCAATAAACAATATATAAATATTCATAAAAGAAATAATTACTTGAAAAAATAATATCTATAAATATAGATTAGGGTATAGAAACAAATACGAAAAAAGTAAAGTTTATAGAAATAAATAAAAATATTCGAGAAACAATAAATATAAATATTAGATTACTAGTTCAACCATAGTTGCCCTAGCTGCATAGAGATCTGTCGCATGAGAGCTCTGTAAAAACCAATACCCATGCCGCAGTCGCAAACTAGCTGCTCTCCGCCAACAAAATCGACCATCACCTCATCTACTCACCGCAAACCAAACACGACAACCCATCTCCCGCCCGACGCATAGAACTTTGCACCATAACACCAACATGCAAGTGATCGCCTCTACCAAACCTCATGCCACCAACGATCCCGCAACTCCCGTAAACCCTAGCCGGACAATCACTATAGCCACCGGGCCTGGTAGCACCTCAGAGAAGCCTCCACCAACGACGGCGACCACAACACCACAATCAACCACTCCGATCTGTTCAGCGGACATGATTCCACAGCTTGCAGCTCTGTCGCTAATACATCTAATCGAGGATCCGGTTCTCTGGGAATAGGAGTACTGCGTGATAGGTGTTGAAAGTAAGTAATTAACAATCTAGAGTGTTCTTTTTCTAGATCACTTCTAAAAATATCTCAACTACTCAACTAAACTAATTAATTTGTTTTAATAACTAAACTAATCCTAACCACACACTAAATCTACCAAGTGTGCTAGTATCTTCCTAAGGAGGTTGTATTGTCCTATAGATATGTAGCCTCATTGACCAAATGTGAGAATGAGAAACAAAAACAAGAAGAAGTAGATAGTGAGAATGGTGAGGGAATTGGTCAAGTGACCAAATTGTAATATCCACAAAATTGAGTGATCAATTGAGTAAGTTATCAAAATACTGTCTTTTCGATTCTAAATTCCGCTAGCGCCCCACCAAATTTGGCACCAGAGCGAAAATTACGCTGAGTATGCTATGTGGTTGCGGTTTTAATAACTAATCTTCCACATCATAAAAGTTACACTTTAGTACTTTGATAACCATATTATAACCTACCCTCACAAAACCCTCTCAAAACCTGTACCAAAAGAATCCCCTCAAAATCCTATGGCAGCACCATCGTCAAGTTCCATGTTCGCCAACTCTCCAAATCAAATCCCAATTTTTGATGGAGACTTGTACGAATATTGGAAAGCACAAATGGAGACTATCTTCATTTTGCAAGACTTGTGGGATATTGTTCAAGAAGGCATCGAACAATCACCAGAAGAGAACGATTCCACATCAACCGGATAAAAGGCGGAATCGGCAAAAGATGACGATCCCAAAACGAGCAGGACGAAGACGAAGGAGCATAAGGAGAATATTAAGAGGAACGCCAGAGCACTGATGATAATTCAGCAAGCTATGAGCAAAACAATATTTCCGAGAATTTTGGGCATCAAATCAGTGAAAGAAGTTTTGGAAGTCCTTAAAAACGAATTTCAAGGTTCCGAAAAGGCAATCTCCATAAAAAGCCAAAATCTTTGGCGTCAATTCTACAACCTGGCGATGAAAGAAGGCAAAACCATCAAAGACTTTCATTCTCATGTTGCAGAGATAGTGACCCAGATCAAAGTCACTGAAGAGAATATCGACGAGAAGAAGATCATGGAGAGGATCCTCCGTAGGTTAACGCCGGAGTTTGAGCATGTCTTCGCTGTCATAGAAGAAACTAAAGATCTTGGAAAATTACCCATGACGGAGCTGATGGGATCATTAGTAGCTCACGAGCAGAGATTGAGCCGGTTTACCAACCAAAAATCCGAGCAAGCTTTTCAATCCAAGGTCGACATCAAAGGAGACAAATCAGAAAATCAGGAGCAAAACCGTAGAGGGGGGCAACTTTTAGAAAAATGAGGAAAATCGAATATCAAGAAAAGCAACAACTGGAGCCAGAATCAGGAGAAATCAAGCAACTCCAACGACGGATGCAAAATTTGCAAAAAATCTAACCATGCTACCGAAGAATGTAGGTTAGGTGCACCAAGTGCAAAATTCAAAATCACTCTCAAAGAGATTGCTTGTTCCAAAACAAGAAAGAAGAAGGCAAATCAAGCTTCGGACAGAAGGACGAAGAAAATGGTCGCATACACTTGCTTCAAAGCCGAGCAAAAATCACAACTTCCATGGGTGGTGGACAGCGGTTGTAGTAATCACATGACTGGAGATCGAGAGTCCTTCACCAAGATAGATGATACATATAAGTCCCACGTGAAGATCGGAGACGGTAAAAAGTTGGAAGTTGAAGGAAAGGGTAAAATCATCGTACAAAGAAAGGGAGGTAACAAAACTCTAATCCAAGAAGTTTTGACCGTTTCTGAATTAGCTCAAAATCTTCTGACTGTTGGACAAATAATGCTTAAAAATTATAATTTACTGTTTGATAATGACCAATGCGAGATTGTCAACAAATCCAACAACTTGAAGGTGGTGAAAATTCCGATGACTTCCAACAGAATGTTTCCTCTCACAATGCCGAAGAATGAAGAATTAGCAATGAAGAGCCAAAGCATGGATGACTCTTTCCTATGGCATCTTCGATATGGACACCTAAACTACAATGGCCTCAAATTGTTGAAGTATAAAAATATGGTGGTTGGTCTTCCCCAAATCAACAGAGAAGACAAGGTCTGTGAAGGATGCATATATGGCAAAATGCATCGCTTGCCATTTCCAAAAACTACTTGGAGAGCAAAAGCACCACTAGAGTTGGTACACACTGATATTTGCGGACCAACTAGAACATCCATAGGTGGTAAGAGATACTTTCTACTATTTGTGGATGATTATACTAGAATGATGTGGGTATTCTTTCTTGAGCAAAAGTCGGAAGCATTCTCCAAGTTCCTTCAATTCAAAGCAGCAGTTGAGAAGGAAAGTGGGCATCAAATCAAGACACTCCGAACAGATTGTGGTGGAGAGTTCATCTACAAACCTTTCATGGTGTACTATCGCACAAACGAAATCAAGATGCAATTGATAGTGCGGTACACACCATAACAAAATGGCGTAGCAGAACGAAAGAACCGTATAATTGTGGAGATGTCTGAGAGTCGAGGAAAGCCACAACCCGACGAAAACCAAGATCCCTGGCCTGAGAAACACCATCCACGAGGCCACGCATCTCCGCACGTGTAATGGAGCTGTTGGAATAATGTGGTGACTGAAATATAAGGAATGGAAGTTTGATGATTGATATGTGAAAATATGAAATTGGAAGATTGTTTTATAAAGTAGAAGAAATGTTTGAAATTTGTTGAAGAGAAGCATAGGAAGTAAACTACTTCTTTCTCTTTGTTTCTGGAATGGTTTCGCCCTTTTTTTTTCTTACTTAGATTGATGAGTACACAATGAATGTAAAGATTTATATAGCCTTTACAAACTTAACAAAACAAAGCACATTTATTTTATCATCTTATCACAATTAACTTTATTTAATTTTGGTGCTTTATGATGAAGATTTGTTGGTGGCTTGTTAGTGGCTTATTGTCTGAAATAAATGAGTGAAACATTCAAATTTTAACAGGAACATTCGGAATTACCTAGGGTTCATCTAATCTATGTACGAGGAGTTTAGCTACTCATAAATTTGAAGAAAAAAATCAAAATCAACAAAAGCAAACATTGGAATTAGGTTTACAAGAAGAAATCCGAAACACCTAATTTTGCCGAGAACCGTCAAAGAAATCGATATGTCAATCTTGATTATTTCTTCCGATCCGAGCTCCTTGAAGTTGATTTGGTTTTGTCGCTCTGAAGTCTTTAAAATTCTCTCTAATTTTCGGCCCCTAAGGTCTGTCTTTAAAGAATAAAGGACCGGTCTTTAAATAGGAAAGGAGTTCCTTTTTGGGCAATGTGTTTTGCTTTTTCACCCTAAATTGTTGACCGTCGTGGTGATTTGTTGTTGACAGATTTAGGCCCAAATTTCGACAGTTCTGGCCAAAGTTAATTGCATCGAAGTTATAAAAATTGAACTAGCATTCCAATGTTGCGGGCCTTGCATCAATCGGACTTTTGAGCAAAGACTTATGCCCAAAATACTAAACTGTCATTTTCTTTTTAAGTTGAGATATTCCGCTTCTTGGGCTTCTTAATTTGTTTCGATATGTCCAAATATTTCACATTGCTTGTCCTAGACCATCCACACATGATTTTTTTGCTTCGATTAATGCCTCGATGTAGTTATGTACCTGAAATCTATCAAAAACACTCCAAAATGACATCAAATAGACCCCGGCCGGATCAGAGACACTAAATTGAGATTAAAGCTTAAAATGCATAAAACATCCTAAACTTCAACCCAAAACTATATGAATGTGCATGAAATGTTGAAAAAATGAGGGTGATGAACACGAAAAATTGAGTGTCATGACATACGTAAGAGTCTAATTGGAATTTTGAAAGTGAGAACAAGTCTAAATCATCACAAATGAGATACGCATCAAAGGATCCCAAACTCCACAAGGTACAAACATAATTCACTACCCCACACTTGCACAACACGTTGTCCTCAATGTGAAAAGAGATAAGGAGAAAGAGGTGTACCAACCAGGGAGAAGATTGAAGCCGGACCAAGAGAAGATGACGGATCAGGATCAAGCACTTGGAGTCATCATGAAAGACCAAGACAAAAAAGAAACACTAAAAATAGTACACAATAATAGCTAAGGAGTCCACAATCTCAAAACATGCATCCAAAAAATAAATAATCCCAAACTACAACACAACACAAGTCTAGTATGAGAAAACAAAAACAAAGGAAACACAAAAACAGAGGAAACATAAAAACAGAGGATACACAAAAACAGGATCAAGTCTGAGAGAAAGAGAGGCAAACAAACATCACTGGAAACGGTGGTGGAGGTGGTTGTGGCTGGTGTTGCAGAAAGTGGGGATAGTACCCATAGTAGTTGGCCTCCTTGCTCTGGTGAAGGTAGTATCCTACGTATGCAGCTGAGGCATCGTGAAAGTGTTGCTGAGACAACAGCGGGTAGTCGGGGTGGTGTTCAGAACCCAGAGTATGCATCCCCATAATATGCTATATGCCTAGTCTGCCAGTCCTGGGTCTGTTGAATCCAGTGTCTCTGTCTGAATAATCAGGATCTGCTCATCAAATCTCTGGAAAGTGATGCCTATCTCACATCCGAAGGCATCAAAGTCCCTTGACAGCCCACTTAGATCCTTTCTGATGTCTCCCAACTGCTCCCTCTACGATCTCCCGAACTCCCCATCCCTCAGTGCCTCGTACTTAGATCTCTCATTTGAACTCTGTTGCTGGATAGCAAGCTGCTCCATGGCAGCCTCTAGAGATGGCACATCAGCAACCTGAGTAGTGGACCCCTGACCTAGAGCCGTGGTGTCGACCTCCTCAACGAGCAAGTCCTGCACTCCATTCCTCTCGAACTCCTTCGGGTAGAAGTCATGAGGCGCACACTTCAATGGAGGAGTCTCAAAGATGTCCAACACTAGTTGTGGACTAACAAAGTGTTAAAACCTCCTACATACAATACGGAATGCAGGGAGTAGCTCTTCAATTGCTTGAAGAGAGTGAGGATCAAATCTCCCAAGTGCACGTCAATCTTCTTCTCCAAACATTAGAAGATATACAAGTCTTGGTTAGTGATCACACTTGGAGAGCCAGAAGAAGAGCAGTGTGATATACCGTGATGAGCAAACAAGTGGATGAGGCAAAGCATTGGCTTGTGAATCTTCGTCACCTTGGAGACACCAGCTATAAATGGAGGAGCTTCCTTGGCGATGCTACACCAGAACCCTTGCAAATCATCGATAAGAGTGCTGGAAACCGTGGCAAGAGTAGCAAGCTCACTATCGAGTAACTCATCCTCGGAATGAACTCCCAGCATCACTCTAAACTCGTCCGGAGACACGGTGTGTAGCCTTCCTCCCAAGTGGAAGGAAATCACCTTGTAAGAGGTGGAAGTGTACCGGCCAATCTCGAGTGTGCAGTAGCAATCACAAACTTCATGAGGATAGGAGTACTCGTTCACCATCATCACTCTCTAGAAATTCTTGGAACGCTTGCAATAAGATCGAAAGGGAGCAAGCCACCCCCCTGCTGGAAAACTCCTCAAGAACTAGGTGGCCATGTTCTTGCATTTCGAAACTCCCTCTCAAATTTGAATCTATTATTTTCTTTGGATGTATTCCTAGTATTTTCATACTACTTGAGGATGGATATGTTGTTTTATAGATCATTTGTGGACTACCTCCGGTTTTCCTAAAATTAGTTTGCTTCGAATCTGCACATATGGACATTATGAGTTTTCATATTTACTTATTTGATATGCATGATGGATTCTCCTTTCCAAACTTTTCTATGGTATTATGAAGTCAAAATGGACGGTAAGGATAAGAATGAGGTACTAAATGAGGCCAATGTGCAAAAAAAATGATCATGAGGAAGGTTGTGATTCAACACGCGAGGCGGATTTCAATCCGCCGCCCGTATGATCGCCACATTGGGCTCTTCTTCTCAACCCTTCGAGATGTGGATTGGGGTACTGGTGCCCGGTTTTAGCTGGATCCAAACCCGATTAGAATCACAACCTCCTCATTTGGAAAAGGCAGCCTTTTGAAAAGAAAAAGGAAAGAGAGGAAGAAAAGTTAGTTGAAAACCAAATACAAGAGAAACAAAAGCAGAATAAAAGAAGAGGGAGATGCTAGTATACTTGGTGATAGTTGTGTTTATGATATGATTAGGCACCCCCCCCCCCCCCCAAGGAAGGGAAAAATACCTGGCCAGGACCATCTGTCTATCCATCATCCGCTAGTACCACAAGACATAAGTGCATTTGGAGAAACTTTTGTACATTCATTGGTTTAGGTGTCTAATCATAATCTCTTTATGTTTAAGTTTGGTGTGAACTTTTCTAAGGGATTCGGTGTCTTGTGCATATATGAGTAATTTGGTGATCAACTTGTAATTTTGGCATCGTGAAGTAGGCTTGAAATGTTAGACTTTTTCTTTGCTTTCACCATGATTTGAGTTCTCTTTGAGTGAGTAGTAGAATTCCTCGAGGACGTGCAATGTTCAAGTATGGGGTGGTTTGATAGCATGATATTTTCTTGACAATTTGACCCCATCTCGACCCCTTCGTTGATCTCATTTGACCTTGTTTTGACCGATTTCTCATGGTTTATATGAGCTTGCAGGTATCCGTTGGATAAATGGCGACGATAGGATTCCGACAAGACCGATCAAAGCTCAAACAAAGGTCAGACGAGGGAGAAAAGTGCAATTGAAGAACGAAAGACCCGATTGGAAAAGAGGCCACACAGTCTGTGGATGCCGTGTGAGTGCTGCAGGCAGGAGTATAAAACTTCATTTTTTAGGAGTGGGGGAGCATTCTTTAGCCTCCATTTGATTCATTACCCCCAATTCTCTCCCAACCAAACCCTAGTCCAAAAATCCACCCTCATCCATCATTAATTGGAGTCATTGAAGATCAAACTGAAGCACTTAGAGAAGCTTGGAGTCAAGATTGCAGTATCCTTACCTTCTTGCACCACTTGGAAGATGGAGTTTGTTTCTTCTTTTCCCTTAGCTAGTTTAATCATCATGTTAGGCTAGTTTTTTAGTTGTTAGATTAGGGTGTTGCTATATACTAGGATGATCCCCTCATGATCAAAGGTTGGATACATGTTGAATATGGATTATGGTATATGAGAATGCTTGGATTATGGTTATTGCAACCTAGAATGTGATATGGCTTTTCTAGGTCAAATGTACTCTTTCAATTACTTAATTGTGCTTGGATTGAGTAGCTGTATAGTCCAAGATTGAAGTAAGGTGTGTGTGGACCAAGCACACACCCCAATTCAATCTTTAGTGTGAGGATTCTCTTAGTGATATTTTATTGAACATCTTGAGTGCATTCCGGTAATCACTAAGGTAGTGACAATTTAGGTGATTGGAATGTTTGGGGGTGTCATAATGTGACTAGCACCCCTTTCTTGGTTTTTGTGATGCCATTAAGAGTCTTTTAGCACCCATGCATTTTGTTGAACACTTGGTATTCACTACCAATTGGCTTGATCACTTGCAAATTGGTAGTGGTAGTCCAATATAAGACATTAAATCGGACTCTTATGAACTTTTTAAAGGATGATCAAACCCTAACCCTTGTCCATTATGTCCAATCTTTCTTGTGAATCGGATTTGAGTGCAAAAACAACACCCGAAGTCTAGCAACCCTCCTCTCCTTGTGTTCCACCTTTTCACTCTCTTGATTAGTTAGTAGCTTGCTTGAATAGAATTCGTTTTCATTTGTGAATGTTAAGTACTTTAGTGGATAACCTAGAGAACTAGCAGTTTGAACCTTTGTTAGCTTAAATCGTGTCTTAAATAGTTGAGTATAGGTTGGTGATCCGGTCCTAATGGAATTCGACACTTGAGACCTTGGATTTGGGAGTAGTCTCTTTTCTTAGTCGATCAAGTTTTATTTGGTTCTTTTAGAGGATCAAAATGGCGCCGTTGCCGGGGATCTCTGGTCCCATCAAAACAACACCAGCTCGCAAATTGGGCACTCTATGATCATGAAGCACCTTTACGTACAGTGATGGGGTACCCGTTTTGGAGCAACGGGTACTCTCCAAAGGCGCCCAGCTCCAAGTTGTTGCACCAGTCATGCGATTTAGCTCCCTTCGTACAGAAACTAGAACGTAGTCAAATGTTTTAAGTGACACCAACTAAGATCTTTTAAAGGAACGAGAGAGATTCCCCCACAACGGTGTCAAAACTTGATCGCCAACATAACTGTGAAGTTATCTTGACAACACAAGTGTCGTTTGTGTCCAAAGGTTCCTCTCGTTGTGCTTTTATTCAAACTTATCAACACGGTATAGACTGAACAAATTAATAATGGTTTCCAATTATACTACTAGCTCACTAAATATTAATAATTTAAACTAAGAACTAGGTTTGAACAGATGGAGAAGACAAGTTCTTGGAAGGGATGATTCATCAAGCTCAACTTCCTATTAGTAGTGGAATTAGACAAACGTTGGACTAGGATTGAAAAATATAACTCCTCTTATCATCCGTATGAATCCGTGGCACGATCATGAACGCGGATTACCATTACTAGCTTCCCAATCAAGGTTGGAATCACCTCAACGAGGCTAACTAGTAATGAACACCAAGAAGTTCTACAAAGTGGGAAGGTGCTCTCTTTGAATTAAAGGAAATCACAAGAAATTGGAAATAGTGTTAACTTGGTCCATCAATACTTAAGCTACTGATAACTACACCCAACTTGGTCCATTAGGTGCAAACCAGAGCACCTGCCAATTACTCGAAGAACAACCTTTAAACCAAAAGAAATACAAAACGTAAAATCGAGTTATTGGCTTACTCCATCGATAACTTCCTTCTATCTTAGATTGTTAATAATATAATTTCCAAATTCGATGAAACAAAAGATTTCATAGATTTGACCTAATTCAAGTTGTAACAAGAACGAGGTTGAAAAACAACAATCAAAGCAATCTGTCATTCAAATCCAAATATCCAACAATCATGGACCATATACTTTTAGGGATAGTATCATGGCTTAATTCCTACATCCCAAACAAAAACTCTAAAGATTTAGCTACTCATATTACAAGAAGAAGAAAAATCAGAAAATACCTAACCACCATGTTGTTGAAGAGATATTGAATCGATCTCGCTCCAATCTTCTCTTTCGGCCTTCTAGCTTCAATCCTAACTTCAATCTTCAATGGCAACTCCTTCGGATCTTCAATCTCACTTCTATGGATGGAAATATGGTGTTTTTGAAGAGGGAAATTGGGAGAAAAACGATGGAATTTGTTGATGAAGAGTCGTCTTTTCTTTCCTTAAAATCAATCCTTTTATATGGTAGTTGCTGGAACAGGAAGGTGCACGCCGTGCTAGTATGCACCCGTGCAGGTATGCACGTCGTGCGCCCCTTTTTCCCACGAGGCCACTTTAAGTTCTAGGGCCTAAACGGCGTGTAGTGATGCACGCCGTGCAACTCTTCTTCTTCACCAATTGCATCGTCACTCTATTCGAGTTCCAACTGCGCTCTATTCCGCGTCCATAGCCTCATAGCCAGAATACCTATCTCTAAAGTACCTGTAGATAACAAAGAAGCACATCAAATGGACCGAAACGATCCAAGTGAACGGGTTTAGGCATACAATGTGAAAACGCAAAATCACACGGGATTGAAGCACAAATAAGCTAGTATTCACTCAAAAAGCATGCAGATAGAGTAAGATAATCGCTATCAATCATAGCACTATCAATAAGATCAAAATAAAAGGAAAATAAAATTAACTATCCTCACCTATATGAACAACACAAAAATATATAACACATGTCTGTCGCAACGAAACACAAAATGTCAGCTGCAGTACTTGTCTTCACGTGTATATTCAGTTATGTTTATTCACCAACTTAAAAGGTTTGACATTTTGTTGTTGTTTGGTGTTTGCATCCCACTATAGTTTTTTTTTTGTATAGATATTATCTTAATTTTTTTCTCTCAACAGGGATAGATCTTAATATACAAGATAGACAACAAAAGTAAAATACAAAATGTAAAAGCGTAAATCTAAAACTCTACTATACAATTAGGAAAACTGTCTAAGAACCTCTCACTAGCTTGAGATCCTAAACGAGCTTAAGATTGAAGCCGATTCAGGTATTTTTTCCGTAAACAAATGGTATCTTTATTCATCACAAATGCGGTATTTTCGTAAACAAATGGTATCTTTATTCATCACAAATGCGGTATAGCGGATAAAAGCATAGAATTTACATATAAGATTCTGGAATCAGTAAAGCTGAAGCGACCTCTTGCAACAGGGTTATTAGCAACCCAATCAAAAAGTAGATTCAAACTCCTACGAACAAAAGAGATGACAATATTGCTTGACTGAAGGAGAATGTCATCTGATCGATATCCACGCGTATCATTGCCAAGGTCACAACGTTTAACGGTTCGAAATGGCTTGAATGAGCATCAAGCAATAATATTTAATATTAATACACCTTCCAGAAATTTTCGCGAACTGCACAGCCTTTCGAAGGGTGATTGTTTCACCCACAATTGGTGAAGAATTAAGAAGGAAATATAAGTTTTTTTAGAAAAATGTATTGGTCTAGTATTATTTTTTAATGGAAATTTTTTTTATTTAAATCCACTTTAATACATATTTAAAATTTGATTCCGCCCCGTAGTTAGATAAAAGTCAAACAAATTCTTATTGTATACTTAATGTCATAAATCATTATATCTTATTAATTAAAATTGTTAAGATGTAACAGTTTATGCATAATAATATGATATCAATATTTAGACTAAATGGTTTTAGGTTATTAAGATCCTTTTAAAGTTTCAAACCGATTGAGAGGAGTAGTGGGCAAGAATAAAAACTTGGATAATGTGTCCTTATGCATGCCATGTCATAATGAACACCGAAGAGTAAAAGATTATTACAACTTGCACTGAAATGATAACGATATATTATATATATAAAAAATAAAGAATATATATTCTTATCTAATATTAGGGTTTTCGAAAAACTATATACTGTCATTTCGAGTTTAAATCCAACTCAAAATGTCAATATTTAGTCGAAACGACAATAAAGGGAGGGACTTGTCTTAGTCGATACACTTCCACGTGCAAAACATCCGAAAGCAACAAGTGGGAAGAAAAAGGCGATGACACGTATATACATCGTATGTATTAGGAAGACGTCCAAACCTAGTCATTGGGAATGCGTATATCATGGCTTTTCTCCTGAACAGGGTTGGAGCCAGAAAGAGTATAACAGGAAAACAATGTTGTTTGTAATTAGTTATGTTTTGTTCTCTTTTTTCTATTGGTAATTATATATAACCTTTGGCTTTATGTGTAGCTCTAACCAAATCGATTTTGTAAATGAATCAATGGGTAACTGGTTAAGTTGGTCTTAAAACATGTGGATTTCGGTCACAATGAGAAGATCGGTTTTGGAGCTACAAACCAAGTATGGACATTACTAACCATGATAAATGCGGTAAATAAAACTCACTAAATGCGTTGATTATTAGAATGTTGGCAACTATGAACCAGGTAGATCGATCATTAAAGAGAATTTTGAAAAGTCAATAGATAATATTTATTGTAGATATAATATATATGAAATCTAGCTATTAAGTATGAAATTTTTAGAGTGAAAATAAAAATTAAACATGAAATATATTTGTTATATATAATTTATTTTAATGGATTTGAAGCAGGGGAAAGACTCACTTGTTGTTGAATACATCAACTCGATCTTTAGGTATGTACATGACAGTCACCTCCCGATGGTCTTTTATCCTCCTCGAGGCGTGAGGTTTCTGCAATTGATCGGAATGACTGTGGGCGTACATCAACGTCCTTCTCCTTTGGCCCGATCCACCTTTCTCAATTAGATCATGCTCTTGTCTTTTGTTAAAACTCGATCGGACAAGGTAATAGTAGTAGCTGTAATAGATTTGTAGTAGATAGTAAAAATTAAAAAGACTTTAGAAGAATGGCGTTGTGTTCACATTGTGTACCAACTTGCTGTTGTTTGAAAACAGTGGCATTGGATTTTAGAGTTGTCACTTATAAGAGTCAAAATAGTGGGATATTTCAAATAAAACTCGTTATATGCGTTGATTATTAAAATGTTGGCAGCTATAGACTAGGTAGATTAACCATTAAAGAGAACTTTGGAAAATTTGTAGATAATATCTAATGTAGATATATATATATATAGTACATGAAACTAGTTATATGTATGATATTCTTAGAATGAAAAAAAAAATTAATCATGAAATATATTTGTTATATGTAATTAAGGTTGTGCATGAGTTTACTCATCTCTATTTTCTCTTAGGTATTGTTGACTTAGTGGCATGCACCTTGGTTTTGGATTGAACATGGACTCTTTGCTTTTTATCCATAACATTGATCATTAATAACACAAACATAACATTCTAGAAAAAAAAGAATATATAACTTAAATAAAAATTAAAGATACAATATTTTTGGATGGGCAAATAATTAACCGAGACCTTTAAAACACCATCCATCTTAATCTATATACATTGTGATACGAGTAATCTATACACAACTATACCATCTAGAGTGAACAATAATATGTATACTCAAATCACTTAGGAGAACGTATTTGGATAAGATATTTAGGTGTGGGAGTATATTATATTAATATATACATTCAAATTTGTAATAATGTAGATATTTCACTCACTAGATCTTCATCTGCCACTACGTGTGGATTAGACTCCCAGCACTCTATATAGTTGCAGATAGTTCAATGGTTGGTGTCATCATACACCACGTATGTGGACGGTCAAGGACATCCCTGAGGATTCTACTTCTGGCCTTCACAATGACAATGGCGGATAATTATCCGTGTCTGACGCTTGTTTTCTGCGACAACAATTGCTATCGATAATATCCGCAACAACGGATCCGCATATGCGCTCTTTAGTTCTCTCTCGTCCACTATCGCCAGAGTCGAGGGAGATTCATCGAAGGGATACTTACCGGCGACTCCTTCCTTATCCTCCTCGCTGAGATGTTTGATATGGTAAGTACTAAGTATTACCTAACCTTATGTTTTTTCAAAATGTAAATATAAATATTTTACTGACTATACTAATTAACATTTTAGAAGGATCACATTCCTGAGATGTCCCGCCTTTCTACGGTGTGTGGACTTCTCGCAAACACATGACTATGTGTCTATGGCATTTTGTCTATGAATTTTTTGATACAAACAAGGCTTAATATTCAAAGATGTTAATCTAGCTGATAATTTGAAGATTCCAATCATATTCGTCGAATTATTGCTGTAAACCGATACCTATTTAATATTTATTTACTTTCTTGAATGCATTAGGAGTCTAGTCCAAGAATATGAGTATGTCATCCGACAAAAAGAACATTTGTTATATGTCATTCTATCAAAAGAACATTTTTTATACGTCACATGTATGAAAAAAAAGATAACCCATTTTTAGATGGACAAATAATTAACTCGTATCACTAAAACATTGCCGATCTTAATAATGGTGGAAATGAGCATATTTGGGAACTTAAGCTATTAAATCCATATATTAAAGATTAAAAAGTCACACACTGGTTTTACTGATTATTAAGATGGAAAATTTACTCCTCTACTTTTTTTGTTCTCCTTTATTGATCGGACGGTTCAATTCTTCTGAAACTAATAGTTTCCCAGCACTTTGTAATCACTATTTCCTTCTAGTTCGTTTATGACAGAGGCAACCCTGCTTCCCATCACTCGCCTCTCAAATCTATCAGTCTATCAATTCCTTTTCCCATCTGTAAACACTGGAGCCCGGAGCACGATGAATCCGGTACAACATTTTCTATCACTCTCGCCCTTTCATCCACATCGTTGTTCCTTATATCACCTTCTCTAACCTTCTCCCCACATAAGAGTATCTTTCTCTTCCCTTCCCATTCAATCAACCCCATCTCGTCGTCTGATGCCTTTCCAAAATGCTCCTCCGCAACCTTCTCAGTACACCCCAGATGACATGTTTGTGTATATTTCATTTTTTTCCTCTATGGTTTCCTTCCCCTTTGTTTCACATAAGCTTCTCCAGAATATTTCACCTATTCAGTGCAAACCAATTTGAGCCAAATCAGTTTCTCGTTATGGGCAATGGACTGACATTAAGGTTTGGCTCATTAGACAATCAACTTTCGGCTGTCATTGTGCTTTCCTCTCTCCATCCAATTCTCTCCCAAAGAACTGGCCCAAAAGGGGAGTTTACAGTCCTTCAACAACAACTTCAGAGGATAAGAGTGCCTTCAAATCTTTTCCATTCAACCGTAGTTTAAAGCCTTGGTTTTCTCTTTTCAAATAACGCTCAGTCAAGTTGCCGCCTTTGTCAAATATTCCTTTTGACAAAGATGAGTTGAACTTACCCCGAGGGCCAACAATTCAGTTTCTATGTCTGAATTGGCCTTCAATCCTCTTGGTTGTGATCCGTATATAAAAATTTATGCAGTTCATATTTTTCTTTTTTAGTATAATGGATGCTTAAATTTTCTCTTGATCTTTTTTCATGGTTTGGATGCTACAATCCTTTTTTCTCCATTTACTAAGGGTGGTTAGACATCTACGAAGGATGAAGAGAATCAGAGCAAGTCCTATTCAGCTTCAATCTTTACTCTCAGACTTTTCTCTTGCCTCCTCGCCGACTTAGGAGGTATCTCAAGGTTAAGGTACTTATATTTTTTAAATTTAATATTTTTTATAATTAAGAAAAAATTGATTAGCTTTAAGTGTGTGTGGTTTGTTAAATCATTCTTTAACCGACTGAAATGTACAAAATCTTTCTTTCGCATTCCGGTTTGCTTAGATAGTCAAGCATTGTAGCCATTTATGCCTTAGATTGAGAGCACAATTACAAACCAGGAATAGTTTGAGGATTTAGCTATGTAAGCAACCTGTTTATTTTAATTTTGGAACCTACATTGTTTTTGTAAAAGCAGGTCATTCAGTTGTGTAATCTGGTTATCAATGAATGTGTGGTCATGACTCATGAGGGTGGGCACAAGCACAACCTTGTTGTTGGAAAGCTTAATGGTAAAGTCCATGGTAATTACGGCCAAAGCTAGATTTTCTTTTAAATGAATTGATGATTCATTTGATATTTGATAGCTCAGTAACTATTATTGTTATAGATTCCATCCCATGGACCAAGTTATAGATTGAGTGTTGTAGCTTATACTATTGATGTTTGGTAGACTTAAGCTCAGACTACTATGGTAAATATAACAATAGGTAAGTTCAACCAGAATCCGTTTCAATTAAACTCCGAAGGATGAACATTCTGTTTTTATTTCCATGTATTTGTGACCAAGTAAAACATGACATATTGACAAGGTTAATTGAGCTAGGTGAAGACCATAAAGCAAAATAATAGACGAAAGCCTAAAAAATGTTCAAATTTTGTAATGACTAGTCAAGACACGACAGCCGCAACCTTGTCCCGAGTTGTTTGACAAGTGACATCGATCATCCAGATGTGGTATCTTGATTCCGGTTATTGGTTCAACTCCAGTTAAATATAAATTATGGGTTGATTTTGCTTCATGGCCAACCTTTTTGCATCCCTCTTTATTCATTTCGATTTGGCTATCTCTATATTAAATGAATATCATGTCACTGCTGCCATTTGCAATTTAATTGGATTTCACCTCAGTGTACTGTTTTGGGATGAGTTGTTGCTATATGTCAACTGAGATGTTTTTATGAATCACTACATTGCTTTTGGGTTCTACAAATAAAACACTTGACTTTAGTGTCAGTTGTCAGGCTATTGTTGGACTTGCTCAGATAGTACCACATGCATGTTTCAGTTGACTTGTAGACCATGATATTATTCACGAGGCCGATCACAAAGTGGAGTTGAAGGATGACAAATTTTCATCGTTGGGGGATGTGGATGGATTGGGAATATTGCTGGAGGAGGAAGTTCTAGAAAAAAAAGTATTTAGAAAGAGTTAAGGTTCTTTCACTTGATTTTTATTGTATTGTTTGATGGTTTTGAGTTGGCGTTCAATTTGTTTAATGTATTGAAGTTTTTTTGTCATTAAGTGCAAGAAGAAAAGGAGAGCTTTATCAGAGAAGTTGAAGGATTTTCAGAAAGCCAGTGTGAATAAGGAGTTATGTTGGATGTTGTTAAAAATGGTGTTTGTTCATTTTATTTTAATGAAGTTTCATTCATTAAGTTCAAGAGAATAGAGAGAGCTTTGCTAGCAAAATTTGTGGTTTGTGTAAGCAGCCGAAAGATCACGATGGGGAGGAGGGATAGGTGGGGACCGATTGATCATTATCGAAAATGAGAAATGAATGCTCACAGTTTCTTAAAGATGCTTTAGAGAAAAGACAATGTTCGAGAAAGGCTGAGAGGTGAGTTTCGTCAGCAGATTGAAGATCTGAATGTATGTCCGGGTTCAAGGGATGATGTATTCGCTTAGCACAACGGTGATGCATGTTTAATTGAGATGATTGATTATTGGCGTACAAGATTTGGATCCCAACTCTATTGGTGTTGGAATTAGAGAATTTACAAAGAGAAGAAATAAAATAAAGGCAACCAAAGAAAATTGGAGATTGAAGAAGGAGAAGTGGGGTCGTGGATCCGATAGAGATAGAGTGGCGATGGTGGTCAGAGAGAGGAGGTGGTAGTGATGGCGGTTAAGTTTTTTTAATGAGTCGGTTGTTAAATAGAATAGAAAATCCTAATTATATAATAGTTTTATATATTTATCCTTTTTATTTTAACCATTATATGGGTCATTTGATGGGTGATTTAGACGGATAATTTGAGGTGATTTGGACCTCTGAAGAGATTTACTTCCAAATCACGTGTTTAATTTGGACACTAAAAGAAGAGATTTTAGAGATTTGAAATCACAATGTGGCCCCGTAGAGAATTTTGTTGATGCTTGCAAATCATCAAGGAAAATAATTTGACAGGAGTAATGGAAGATTTGAGAATTTTAATTAAAAGTATAGTTTATTTTCTTTTGGTAGTTGATATGGTTATAAATAAATTGGAGACATTTTTGAATTTATGTTTCTCTCACTTTTAATTTTTTTTTCGCTCTTTGCAATAATTACACTCAAAATCACCAATAAATCACCAATCCAAATAATAATATATTATGCAAATAAAAAAAATCATTTAAATCTCTAACTATTTTAAATCACCCATCTAAACTACCTATAAATTTTAATATTTTTAAATAGAATAATTTTTGACTTCAAAATGTCATGAAAGTAACTACCCTAGTACTAAAAGAGCTGCTCAACATATACAAAAAAATTTTAAGATGACAAATGTTACAAACTATGGCACTATAGTGAAAAGTGACCATCTTTTTTTAATCATTCATCGACAGTTGAAATGGCTACAATTTTGTAATGAAAAGGAAAGTAAAAAAGTAAAAAGTATAGGCAGAGACAATAACTACGTAGTTTTTCTGCCTTTCTTTCTATCAGATGAATGAACCACCGGTGATTTTCCCATTTTAGGAATCAATTGACGGCGGAGCAGACTCGCCGGATCTCACCTTGGGCTCCGCTCTTGATTTCGATGTTGCCCATCCTCACCATTGATCTGGCGAACTCCACTGCGAAAGTCAAGCCGGCCAATCCTCTGATCCCGAGGAACCTCTGTGCCATCACTCTTGTCCCGGCGTCTGTCCACAGAACAGAGTCCGATTCAAGAACAGTTCGGCCGCTCCTCAAATTAGCATAGTATGAATTGTCAAATCGGTTAGGGCTTCCCGTGTCCATCGCCACCCTCCTAGCCGCATTTCCGTTTTGCGGGCAGACGGCCCTCAGTTGGGGAACAAAAGCCGGGTCGAGCGTCGGGTCGGCGCCAGAAGCAGAGCCCGGAAAGTTGTACAGCCTGTACCGGAAAACCGCGCAGGCAGCCGTCCCTATTGTGTGGGCCCCTGTTTAGTCAACCATAATCAGATCAGATAGATGATTCATAATGAGGTAATGATGAATTAGATTACTTCTTCTTTCATCAATTCTATTAATTGTCCAGCTAATTAACACGTACCAGAGAGAGCAACAAGATCCTGAGTGTTAAGTCCTTTCTGATTGTATTTGCTAATTTGAACTGCGGCCGAGTCATTAAACGCCGGCAAGTTTGTTGTGTCCGATGCCAGTGATACCCTCCCGTCTCTCCTCCCTGTCGGCACCGTCCATCTTGGCCCATTTGTCTGCACACATCGCAAAATCAACCTTAAAATCTTTTACTAAATTACAGTAATGATTTATAATTCGAAGAAAAGCAACCTAATTACTTACCACGGCAACAGAGTCGCGGGCAGCAAGAGCGAGAATGTCGGCACAAGAAACGACGCCAGGGCAAGCTGCTTCGATCTGGGTTTTGGCATCGTCGATGACGTCGTAGCCTCTGAGCTGGAGATTAGGAACGGCCGTTTTCTCAGCGTTGGCGCCGTCGAGAAGTATGGAACCGTCGCATCCGTGGACGAAACAGTCATGAAAGTGCATCCTTAATATCCCAGGGGCAATGGTGGGGTCGGAGTTGAAATGTGACTGGACCGTTGCTCGGACAATAGACTCGGCTCGTGGACATGAAGTGGAATAGAAGCCTACCCGAGTCCCTTGGGCATCAACGGGGGACCTGTTGGCTACAACCATTACAAGCCAAAACACAAACAATATCGTCATCTTTCCCATTATTCTATATAACTCTATAATGTTTAGTGCTGATTTTAGAAAAAAAGGTGATGGAATATGTTGTGTTTTTTGTTTCCTCTTCCTGTGGGTAGATATAGATGGAAGGTAGTGAGTGAGGATAGTTTGTGTATTGGTTGGTTATATATATAGTAGTCGTAGTAGTAGTCGTCAGTGGAGATGATGTGCATATATGGGGGTTGAAATGGTAAGCAAAGAGGGCTGGCAAAGTGGGTGATGGATCTGACTCACAAATCAAAACCATCCAAACCCTTTTACTTTTGAAGAAGGAACAAGCTAGCTAATTAGTCAATGTTTCCGTCACGAAGCAGCTGACAATCAAACGTATTAAATATTAGTTTGCAACTGTCTCTCTGGGTGATAGGCTAGGGAGGAATGGATCGGATAGCACTTTTTGCAACTAATATTATTACCGCGTGTCTTCAATAACGACTTTTTTCCATTCTCGGGCGTTGACTACTTCCCTGCCGCCTACAAACTTGAGTTTTCTCCTCATGTTCTAAATTCTTAGAAGTTACGCAGGTACTCACTCGCCCTAGCTCGGTTTCAAAGGGCAGAACTTTTGAAGTTGGTGATCGGTCGGGGTGGAATTCGGTATGGGAATGAAATTTTGTTTTCGAAGTTTCTAAATCCTAAAATTCTAAATTCTGAATTATAAGTCTTTTTTTACATCAACATCGAGAATAGTTTTATTAATAAAATCGTATCGTACATTAATAGAAAAGAGTGTTTGGAGGTGCTTCCCACAGACAGTTGGCATGGGAGAAACAAGTCATCAGAGATTATTGTGTTTCGCTTCCTCGATCTCCTCTATCCCAATTCGGATCTAAAAATATAAAAGAGGACTACCTACCCAACACACTGTTTACGAAACCGATACTAAAGACACAATTCAAACCAAAATTGAGAACCAACACACGAGGTTCGACAACAAATAAAAAAAAAGTTTGGGTAGGTAGCCAGCCTATGGGGTTAACGGCGAAGGAGCAGCAGAACTCCTTGCTCTCGCTTCATGCCTACATTGCATGTTGCTCGAAACCTGGAGGGGGCATAGTCTGCTGACTTGCTTGTAGCTCGAACCCTGAAGGAGGCCAGGCAACCTCGATGTCGGGATTAGTGGAGATGCAGCGGTTTCCGCCGGAGCCTGATTGGATCCCTCCAGAATTGTCGTCGCTACCTGCTTACCGGCACGTGAGTTGGTAGTAACCATTGAAATTGGATCTAGAGCCGATCCAGATCTTGGTATGGCACCGACAGCTTGTATTTCAGTATAGCTACGACGAGCTTGAATCCTTACAGTGAGGAAGAGACGAAAACCCTAAAAATAAAGGGTAGAAGATTTTTTCCCTACACGATGGAGAGGGGTGGCGCCATATAGGAGGGAGAGAAAGATCTGCGAATCGCAAACTTTTTTACTTCCTTCTTCAATTCCGAATTATAAGTCTTATTTTCGGTTCCAAATCTAATTCGGAATGAAAATTTTAAATCAAAATTCGGGGTCGTCCCTAATTAGTTTATTGTTTCCAAAATTGAATACACCATTCGGAGTATAACTGCAGCAAAAAAACTAGTGTTCTCTCACATCAACCCCATCACTACACATGACACAAGAAATATCAATCGTTATCATTCAATTTGCAATTCTCTCCTTCACAGCCAGCCTGTTGTTTAATAGCAGCCAACAAATCACACTAGTACTAGGAATTTTCCATCCATGCCACACAAGATTAGACCATTCGACTACTGACTATTTTGGCATGATACCATCCCATACTCATTTGAGATTATAGTGAGGCATAATGCTTCCATCCCATAAACAATTACCTGCATCATTTACTGAGATATGAGCTCTAGCAACTTTTATCATTTTGAGAATTCTTCTCCAAATTCAAGAGCCAGTCGAGACATTTATTGACCAAATATCTTTTCGCTTAATACCATATTTATACATCTGATGTGTTGTATTTTCGACACACCTTTTCTAGTTATAAACCATATTTTTGTGTGTCGAAATATATTCAAACTCGGGAATTTTTTGCTCATGTTTGGATCTCCTACCTCTCGGGGCCGTGCTACGTTGTTTGGTATGTTTTTATGCATTTTCAGACAATGCATGATGTTTGGGGATGAGCGGGAACAAAGACGGACGATTTAAACTGTTCGGAGCGAAGATATGAGGAGGTCGGAGAGGAACACGACGTGCTCCCCTGAGAACACAGCGTCTTCAACGGAAGATGACATGTTCCTCAGGGACACGGCGTGTCCCTCTCTCTGAGAAGTGACCGAGAATTAGATAGGAGCGGAACAAGGTCGTGTTCATTAGGGAACACGGCGTGTCCCACCCCAGCCTAGTTTTTCCAAGTTTTTTTCCTTCTCCAATTTGAAAGGAACAATATAAATAGCTCGAACAGCCCTTTGGACGAGGGACCCATCATTCCAGACATATTATCGAGTTCTTAGACAGAGAAAGAGTTCCAAAGATCGTTTGAAGCGAGAGAACATCAACGATTGGAGAAGGAGCGAAGATCGGCAATAGGATAGATTTTTTCACGACGGATCATGTTTTCTTTCCGGGTTATTCTCCTTTCTTCTTCCCTTCTTGTTTCCTGAACCATGAGTAGCTAAACCTTTCGTGTTGTTCAGATGAGATGAAAATTTAGTCAAGCTTTTGTATGGATGATGGGGGTTTAACCCCTTAATTTGTTATCGAGGTTATTCAGACTTATGATGCATTCTTCCTAAAACCTAAATTCTGATTCAATTTCGTCTAGCCGTCTTGATTGAATCATCGGCATTAATTTGTGGGTCCAAGAGGAACATAGATTGATAGGTCGCTTAGGAAGAACCCTAGATTATTCGTTAGCTCGAGAGAGGAATGAATCGTTTAGGTGTTTTGCACTGTTTATCGTTGTGACATTTCATCAAACACCTTTAGTGCGTTTTATTTAGGTGTAGATTAGCTTGAGAGAGGAGTCTACGGTTAAGCAAAATAGATCCTTAGAAGCACGAGAGTGATCTAAGACTACCATTAGGGAATTGCCAAGCCATTATAACCTGAATAATTGAGATAACTTGTCGTTCATCCATGCATTGCTAGCTTTAGTGAATTCGAATCCGAGCAACCTTCATTCCATATTTGAACTCAATCTTTTGAATTTTTTTTCCTTTGATTTGTATTTCTAAAATATAATTAGTTACTAAAAACATTCAAAAAATAATCATAAAATGTTACTCGGTCTAGTTAGTTAATCAATTTGATAAATAGAAGTAGAAAGACCCTAGGGAAATTAACCACCCCATTAGAGTAATCTAGTGGGTATTTCATTGGCGGGTTAAAATCTGTTCATCAACATCCATGCTACCCATAAGGAACCACCATGTATAATCAATGCTCACAGATGTCTAATAGTGTTAGCAGCATTCCAAGAATACAAATCCTTAAGATCAATGCCTCCTTCTTCTTTAGGATAAGATAAGTATTGCCAAGCAACCTTACACTGTCCACTATCAATCTTACCCCACAAGAAACGATTGCATAACTTTTTAATGTCCTTTGGAAGAGCTTTTGGGAGTAGAAACACAGACATCTAGTATTGGAGTATACCTTCAATTACTGAAGAGATAAGCTGAATTTTACCAGCATATGATAAGCTTTTTGCCTTTCAATCAGTAATTCTAAAAGTGCATTTGTCAAAAAGAACCTTACAATAAGAATTTTTAAGCTTACTAGAGATTAAGAGAACACCCAGATATCCTAATGGGAGGGTACCAGCACGAAATCAGAAATTTCAATCAAATTCTCAGCATCCTCACTTTTAACCCCAACAAGAAAACTTAACTTTTCTCGAGGTTAAATTTCAATCCAAAAATTGCCTGAAACTGAGAGAGCACATCAAGAACCCCCTGGATACCATCTTTTGTTGTCTTTTGTAATAACAATATGATCATCAGCAAATCCTAAGTGGGTTATTTTCATTCCTGCACATTGTGGATGGAGAGCAAGCTTCTTCACTGAGCTATCAAACAAGAAGGAAAGAGCTTTCATACAAATGACAAAAAGATATGGTGAGATTGGAACATCTTATTTCAATCCTTTATATGCACTGAAATACCCACTTAGTGAACCATTAAGGCAAACAAAAAGCTTAGCAGTCAAGGCAATTTCTGGTCTATTGTATAAATCTAGTTGGGAATTGCATTGCAGTTAAATATTAAATAAAAATTCTCATTCAATGAAATCAAATGCTTTCATTAGATCAATCTTCAATGCACAGCATGGACTAACTACAGTTTTCCCATAAGTCCGGAGAAGTTCATGAGCCAAAAGTATATTATCACCAATACTTCTTTCTCTAATAAAAGCAGTCCGTTAATCAAGGTTGGGAGCACCTCTCATAATCGATTTGAAATAACCTTTGAGATTGTTTTATAAACCACATTGCAACACGAAATAGGCCTATAGTCTCTAGCTATAGTGGCATTCATCCCTTTTTTATATTAAACCCATATTAACTGAATTAATAAAGGTTGGAAGCTTACCTCCCTTAAAAAAATATAACACTGCATTAGTAGCATCTTCTCCAATAATTTTCCAGCAAGCTTTAAAAAATCCTGCATTGTACTCATTTGAATCAGGCGCTTTGTCCCTATTCATATCAAATAAAGCCTGACTTACTTTTTTACGAGTGACTTGTTCAACCAGTTTATCCCCCCTGAGCATTTGTAAGCTTTCTCTAAATAAGATCATGTAGATTAGCTTTAGAAACCGTTGAGCTGGTTCCTAAAAGCATTTTATAATATAAAACAAAAACATTGGCAATGCTATCGAAATCATCAACCATATCTCCATCTTCATTCTTTATCTATTTAATACTGTTTTTGACCTGTCTTGATGGAACATAAGCATAGAAAAACTTTGTACACCTATCTTCTTTGACCCAATTAACACAGGCTTTTTGCCTATGTAACTTTCTTCGGCTTTCTTCAAATTTTCGTAACTCAATAAACTCAAATGGGCATTTGCAATCTTTTGAGCAATCGGATCAATAAAAGCCTCATCTCTTATCTTTTTAAGGTTACTAGCAACATCAATAACTTTTTATTTAATATCCGAGAAATGTATATGATTGAACTTTTTTAACTTGTACTTCAAACTCTTAAGCTTTCCATATAAGTGATGTAAAGGACGATGGGTACTTTGCTTTCTCCAAACTTCAGTCATAACATTTTCAAAATCCTTATGCTTCATCCAATAATTGAAAAATTTAAAGGTCTTCGGCCTTGTAGCACCAAGGCAATCAGTGACGAGGTAAATTTTACAATGATCAGAAGAATGACAAGGAAGAATTGTTACCTTACTTCGAGGGAATCTATTATGTCACATATTATTAATGAGGACCCTGTCAAGTCTTCGTGCAATCGGGTCATCTTTTCTATAGTTAATCCAAGTAATATCTGGACATTGTACATGATGCTCAATCAATTCACGATCTTTGAAAAAATCCTTGAAATCCTCCATAAATGCACCGTTGAAGGGGCGTTAGAAGCTTCAGAAAGCCTTAAAATTACATTGAAATTCCTTGCAATAGCCCAAGGGGTACTTTGCTACTTCAATCTTTCAAGATCTTCATAAAGGGTTTTTTGCAAACAACTTGACATGAATAAAAGTGTAGTAGATTGGGGAGGGGAGATCAATCTTGACATGAATCCATTAACTAAATTCCCAAACAACTCTAAGAGGAATATTCGTTTTCCATACTAACCAAATTTTTGCAAGATCTCCATCAAAACTCAACTTCAAAAGCCAACAATTGAAACGAGTGGTAACAAAATTATCCATGTGTATCCGTTTTATTCTAGGCTCTAAAATTGCACAAATATCAATGATCTGTAAATGAAAAACTAATTCAGTGTACCTACTACCTTTATTAAATTCTCTAACATTCTATGTCCAGACTTCATTTACGAGAAAGGTTTTTCCCACCATGACTTTTACCACGCTTACCTTTCTTATATTTTGTCACACTTTCTTCCATAAGAAAGGTAATCTCCAAGGGTGACCGGCGATGTTACACTATTCATCATCAAATTTTTCTACTGTATTACTCAGCTTGAATATGAAAATAATTATGGTCAAGTAATGATTGGATTTGATTGTTTAAGTATCAAGATATCGAAGCAAAAACTAAAAACTGAATTAAGTGGGTACGTATATGTGTGACGAATCGATTCTATACAAGATGTCTCTCACTGGTGTCATCCAAGCTTGGATGTGTTGCATCAAGTTAGGTATATTAGTAAGCTTAATTATCGTTGAACTTGGTCATTGTGGGTTCCCCAAAACCAACAAGTAACCGTAAACAACATGAAGAGCTTCGGTTTCCAAATATAAGTCTCGATCCAAGGCAGAAAGCAGTGTATGTAAAATTTCGGGGTCATCTCGACAACTCGTAATCTAGTGGCACGAATAATTACGTAAATCAGGAACAAAGACCAGTTCAATCACATGTATTTGAGACAAACGCCGGCACCACCGGCTGTCGAGCGTCGATGGGTCACCTGAGGTAATGTCAATTAGTCGTGCATGCACCACTATCCACCAAATCTATGTCTCCATAGATCAGCCACTAAACCACCGTCACATGACCTATATATCATTTTGGGAATAAAATCTGCCGAAGTGTTGTATACTCATTTTCAGATTCTCATCTTTTATAGACCGTATATATAGATTTTTAACATGTGTACACGTTGTTGAACTCGTGTAATATGCTTTATGCAGAATAGATATTATATATATAATATATATAAAGATGATCACAAACGCACATCAGACTTGATGAAGAAGTTTGAATGGATTAGTTTTTTTTATAGGTAGTTTTGGGAGAGGAGGAATAAGATAGGAAGAAACAAGCAAGTATTAGTTAGATTGTGAGATCGGACTTCACACGACTCGGAAAATATGAAAGAGCATGTCGGGCCATTTTATGGGCAGTTCTGTTGGTGGCACACCGAACCATTCGGTGCATCTCCGAGAGAGTCTGGAAAGTATAGTCTCGGGGCCTCGTTTTATGTCAACCTGCCAAACATCATGCCGAAACACTAAGCACACTCATCGAAGACGACGAAAGGCTCCAGGATATAATGATCAAGGAGCCCTGAAAACGTCCGCCCAAAAACCCCGCAAACATGTGTAGGAGGCATTAACGGACAATCAGATTCACAGCGTCACCAGCTGGATCTGCCACCACGCCATCCACATTAATTTTAATGTGGGGCGGGTTAGGGTACCGAGGAGGCCACAATAGCCACCCTAAGAGGGATTGATTTCAAAAGATTCTATTCGAATTGGAAGTGTAAGATATTGATTTTTCCAAAAATCATTTGATACTAAGCATCAGAATTAATAGATTAAAGAACTCTTAATGCTTTAACACCCATAAATTCAATAAGTGAATTAAATTTCGACATCCAAGAGTTGGAGGTGAAAGGTTGTATCAAACACTTAATAAAGTATCATCATGCCATGTACTTATTGATCGTTCCATGGTATTATCCGTTGAACTATTGTCATTAATATTAGAACACGAAAAGGTGTAACAGACACCGAAGAAGTCTGATCACTTTGAAATTCGAATGCATTATCTCGATCACTGTTTGTTAAATGCATTCAATTGATGAAGCAAGTTGTTCAAGTAGAACTACTTGTCCCCAGCATTCATCTAAATTAAATACAGATGCTTGAATCTAGCTCCCCTCCCCCGGTGCAATGCAATAACCAAAGTTGAACAAGTCCCTGCTAATTTACTCGCTTTGTGGGGTCTAAATCTATATATTTTGTCAATACTTATCCTCCTTCTGTCTAATCTACTATTTGGATTCTGTATTATTTGCATAAAGCCATAAACACATTCTTGACTTTTGACAATAGTAGTTAAACATGCAAGCTTTAGGATTTAGTCATCCAGTTGAATTTATCATAATCATGTGTCGTTAGTTTAAGTAAGAAAAAGTCTACTCGTTAGATGCTTTTCAGTAGTAGTAGTTAGCTAATTAATTGCACTCACGGTAGCTTATTTTCTTCATACATAAATAATAAATAAGAGCTAAAATGTCTAAATGATTTAATTTTTTTATCTATGCGTTAGATATTTGTGTCCAGAACTGTTGTACCGGTCCCAATAATTCGAAGTGTATGAAGTCGGTTTGAGATTCGTTTTGGAAGAGTACGAGGTTTTCACGTGTTCGGTATGTTTAATTTTGTGCAATGGGTTGGGGATATTTGATGTCAACCACACGTATACCAAATCGAGACAAATGGAACACCAAAACACATCCATTTTAATTCATCTTAAAAGTGGTAGATGAGATATTTTCAATCGAAAAATAATGGTTGAGTTTTGTAGAAAATGAGGAGATGAAGAGGTATGGTTGAAGTAGAAGATGAAGGATGAGATATTTTTAAGGAAATAATGGGTAAATAGTTTAAGTTTAGTTTTCTAGATATATTTCATTTACATTTGGGTTAGATAGTGGGTCTATTGGGTTATGTATTGACGGGTAATTAATGTTGGTTATATAGCGAGCCAAATATGGTTATAGGTATGGTGATTGTGCGGTTATTATAAAACTCAAAACCTAATCTTACTCATTTCTAGCGGTTAACTCAAAGTACCCGATCAATATGGTTAATAAACGTCAAACTCGATGAGGTTATAATCGGTTAAACCGTCAAACTGCCAGGATTGTCAAACCTAATTCCTAAAGGAAACAATTAAAACATGTGTAAAATAATGTATTTATTATTTTATATCCGGTACAAAAAGTTGCATTTATCTCCAAAAAATAAAAGTGTTATTTTCACGCACATTGATCTATTTTAAAGATTTTCTTTCAGGTCAGAACCCAACTTATCCCTTTATATGAGACCGATCATATATAACTTTTTAACTATCTGCTTCTTCCTTATTACCCGTTTACGGAGCATCCCCAAGTACCTATACAACCATATATTTAGCTTTGGTTATTCATTTCGGATACGTGGTTGGATATCAAACTGACCCGTTCCGTTCCTTCCAAACATTGCCAGTTGGATTTAACCCAAGAAATTCAAAAGTTTCGCCTTCTTCACGTAGGAACCTTCACGAAGATGGAGTGCATGCGTAACAAGTTGTTAATTAGCATCGGATGCGAAAGCCAATCCAACTTAGGCATTTTTTGAATATGAAGAGAATCAACCCAGAGGCCGGAAAAGTCAACAAAGTCGTAAAGGCGGACACGCTGTTGCAAAAAAAAAAAAGTGCAATCATATCATAGTATATCCAGAGAGTACGTAGGTCATTGTCTCATTGACAAAGTTGCATCTAATAATCATTTAATACCCCGTTTCATTGTCAGCTCTGCAGCCACTACGTACCTACTGTCTCATTCTTCATAACGAAACTTTTGACTTGATCCTGCAAAACTAAGTAAAACCCTTTGGATTCATTTGATTTGTCAGAGATCCACCCATCACCACCCAGTCCCACTTAGCTTAGATTAGATAGCCGTCTTTGCTTACCATTTCAACCCCCATGCATGCATATGACATATCCAGTTACTAGTATATATACATTACAACTTCACCATAACATTCCATCTGCCCACAACAAAAAGGAAATAGCATAACTTAACCCAAGAAAATCACTAGTACACATATTCCATCACCTTTTCTTAAATCAGCACTAAACACTATAGCTAGAGTGTTATAGGATGGCGAAAATAGTCGGGATTTCGACGTTGTTTGTGTTTTGGCTTGTGATGGTTTTAGCCAACAGGTCCGCCGTTGATGCCCAAGGGACCAGGGTAGGCTTCTATTCCACCTCATGTCCAAGAGCCGAGTCGATTGTTCGAGCAACGGTCCAGTCACATTTCAATTCTGACCCCACCATTGCCCCTGGGATACTAAGGATGCACTTTCATGACTGTTTCGTCCACGGATGCGACGGTTCCATACTTCTCGACGGCGCCAACGCTGAGAAAACGGCCGTTCCCAATCTCCAGCTCAGAGGCTACGACGTCATCGACGATGCCAAAACCCAGATCGAAGCAGCTTGCCCTGGTGTCGTTTCTTGTGCCGACATTCTCGCTCTTGCTGCCCGCGACTCTGTTGCCGTGGTAAGTAATTAGGTTGCTTTTCTTCGAATTATAAATCATTACTGTAATTTAGTAAAAGATTTTGAGGTTGATTTTGCGATTTGTGCAGACAAATGGGCCAAGATGGACGGTGCCGACAGGGAGGAGAGACGGGAGGGTATCACTGGCATCGGACACAACAAACTTGCCGGCGTTTAATGACTCGGCCGCAGTTCAAATTAGCAAATACAATCAGAAAGGACTTAACACTCAGGATCTTGTTGCCCTCTCTGGTACGTGTTAATTAGCTGGACAATTAATAGAATTGATGAAAGAAGAAGTAATCTAATTCATCATTAGCTCATTATGAATCACCTATCTGACTGATTATGGTTGACTAAACAGGGGCCCACACAATAGGGACAGCTGCCTGCGCGGTGTTCCGATACAGGCTGTACAACTTTCCGGGCTCTACCTCTGGTGCTGACCCGACGCTCGACCCGGCGTTTGTTCCTCAACTGAGGGCTGTCTGCCCACAGAACGGAAATGCGGCAAGGAGGGTGGCCATGGACACTGGAAGCCCTAACCGATTCGACAATTCATACTACGCTAATTTGAGGAGCGGCCGGACTGTTTTGGAATCGGACTCTGTTCTGTGGACGGATGCCGGGACCAGAGTGATGGCACAGAGGTTCCTCGGGATCAGAGGATTGGCCGGCTTGACTTTCGCAGTGGAGTTCGCCAGATCAATGGTGAGGATGGGCAACATCGAAATCAAGAGCGGCGCTCAGGGAGAGATCCGACGTGTCTGCTCCGCCGTCAACTGATTTCTAAAGTGGGAAAATCACCAGTGGCGGTTCGTGCGATAGAAAGAAAGGCGGGAAAAACAACAGCTACTTATTGTCTTTGCCTATACTTTTTTCTTTTTTCTTTTCATTATAAAATTGTTGCCATATCAACTGTCCATGAATGATTCTCACTTTCAAGTACTATAAACTGTACCATAGTTTGTAAGATTTGCCATCTTAATTACAAATTAAACATTTTCATACGAGTGAAGTCTCTTGTCACGTCCAATGATAGAGTATTATGTTTGGTGATTTAGAGATTAAAGGTTCGAATTTAATACACATCACAAAATAAACACCATTATTATATTTATTTTCCAGTCTTCCTTTAAAAAAAAAAATTTGTCACATAATGTCACAACCTTTTTCATTTTTGTATCGCAAGTGTAAAAACCTTTTTCATTTGCAAGAGATTCTATCTCTCCCTGTTTCGGTATTCGATGTTCGTGATAAACTAAATTGGCAACCATCTCTTTTTAGTGTTTTTTTTGTCAAAATCGGGGTATAGAATCGCTCAACATTCTCATAATCCAGCACCATCCATGCCCAGGGGACCGCATTTGGTAGACTCTCAGCTATAGAGTCACTTATGGGTGTTTCCTTTGTAACCCATATTGAAGTTCTTTGTTTGGAAATTGTTTCATAATATTCTACCAGTTATGGAGGCGTTGTGATTTAAGAAAATGGATATATCACTCCGTGTGTGGTTTTGCACCGGAGATACTTCATCGTCTTTTTTCTATTGTCTAGTAGCTATCCAAATGGTAGCGGTTTGTGATTGTGAGACCTTTCTCTGTACACTTGTTGTAAGTCAAAATAATAATCTCGACCCACTTATTTTATATGTATTTTTTAAATTATTTTGGATCCACTTTTCACATAAACATTTTTGTTGTTGATAAAATAATATATATAATTTGAAGAAGATATGAGTATTTTACTTATTTAGGTCCACTTTTGCAAAAACTTTTAAATTGCATTGATGGGAATGTTATGAAAATGAAGAGAGCAAAATTGCAAAGTAAAATGAGGTGCAAGTAGGACTCATTTTTGTAAATGAGAATGGATCTCATTAATGTAGATGGTCTTATTGAAGCTGTGAATCGGCATGATTCCTTTCATTTTATCTATTTTTGGTGGCGGTTTTGAAAATCTCGTAATATAGTTGTTTTTACCAATGTGCAAATCATATATCGCCTCCTTGGCACGTCAATTTCAGTTTACTAGGCTGAAGCCCTCTCCCTTCTCCAATAATCCCTCGTTTGCCAACTTCTTCCTCCGTGCGGCCACTATACCTTGTTTTTCTTGAAATTTCTTCATTAATGTGGCGGTTCGACCTCCAACATTTTGTAGACAGGGGTATGGTGCAGTGAATTTAGTTGGTTTTGCCAAATTTGGATCTCTGGTGGTTAGTAAGGGGAGGTACTCTCTCTTATTTCAGACCCTTTTGTTCTGGAGATGTTAGCCTTGCGGAATGCTTTTTTTTCACTTATCACATAAATACTCTTGCTATTTTTTATTGTGATTCGCTTGAAATAGCTCGTTTAGTCAACTCGTCTGTTCTTGATGTTCGTACTGGATTGCTTTTTGAGGATTGTCGACGTTTGCTGCAGGTTTCTACTTCTTCTTTTATAGTGTTTGTACCGCGAAAGGATAATAGTGCCGCCCATTTAGTGGCAAGAAAGGCTCTACATTATATTTTTGCAATTCGTCCACTTGATTTACGTTATTGTATTTTGTAGTTTGTACTTTTCGTTTCTTCTAACTCTTGTGTATCATGTTTGATACCTCAACAAAAAAAGTATATGTTAATTAATTTTTTTAAGGTTTATTTATATTAGAAAGTCCAACTTATTAGGGCTTTTTCGAAAATGGCATAATTTATTGAAAATATTTTTTTTTCACAAAGTTAAAATTTTAGTTAACTCCATCCAACTCGATTTGCTTATGTGACATTAAAAGCCAAAAAAATCATAAAAATGCTTATGTTGACATAAAATAAAAAATATATTCATCTTCGTTACTATCTCCCCTTCTCTTCCTCCTCTCTCCCGTCTCCGCCACCTCTCCCATCTCCTCCTTCCCTCTCTTCCTCCGTCCCACCCGTCAATTCATTCCTTTCCTACCTCTATCATCTCTTTCATCCCTTCCTCCCTTTCTTTCCCATCTCCCTCCATCCATTCAACACCTCCTTCTCCCACTTACCCACCTCTCTCCTTTGACCTCCACACACTCTTTTTTCTCACCTTCTCTCTTATTTACTTCTCCCATTCACTTCAAAGCCCTTCAATATGAGATTTAGATTCAAATTTATTAAAAGGTGTTGTGAAATTTAAATTTATTAAGATAATAATATCTATACTTATCTTAAGTTGGAGATTAACAAAATCTAACAATTTCTAATTGTTAGTGAGAAAGTGAGAAAAAATTGGATAGAGAACATGACTGACGATGGTGGTGAAGGTAGAGGGGAATAGGAGGAGGAGGTGGTAGAGAATGACAATAGATTTAATTTGTTTTTGTATTTTCTAAATATTTAATAAAAATATCATTAATTTACGATGTGGTATCTTTATAGAAGAAAATTCGGACGATACGTCATCAATGTTAAGTTTAATCATTAAGTTAACGGTCAAATTTAAAACTTATGCTAAAAAAATATTTTTAATAGGTTGTGTTATTTTTGAGAAACTAGTAATTGGTTGGGCCTTTTAATATAAATAATCCTATTTTTAATCACTGTCATTAGTCAGAATAATATATTTAATAATCATATAATACAGTGTAGAGTATTTTCCAACAAATCCGAAGAGGGTAAAGACATGTTATCAGATTCAAAATAGTCAGACACCCTTGTTATAAAACTAAATCTAAAAATTAAAAGTTGATAATGAATATATGTTGATTAGTTTTTTTAAACAAATCACCACACATATTAATATTCTTAGTAATGATAGAAATATGAGGTAGAGCATCTTCTAACCAATTTGGAGAGAGTAGAGGCAAGTTAATATGGGTAAGGGTAAGTATTGGGTCGGGTCACTCACCAAACCCACTCAAATTTTTTTGTTATAACCCAACCCACTCAAGAGTAAGCATCTGTTGTGGGTGGATGTGGGTTGTTTGATTGGTCACCCACAATTAGTGGTTGGGATGGGTTGGATAGTCGGTAACCCACTAACCCATCCGAATTCCTGCGAGTGTTAAGCGGAAATTCATCATCATAACCGTTGTCTTGTGTGTCCTTGTTGTTTTAGGTAGTTTGAGTTAGACATCTCCTTTCCAAGTAACATTTTTCCTCTTTGGCTCACTGATTACATTCGATTTGTCATATTCATCACCCTTATTTAAGCGAAATTTCATGCATAATTGTATTGCTTTACGTAGAAGTTTAGAATGTTTAATGCATTTTAATCTTTTATCTCGATTTAGTGTCTCGAACTCGGTCGGGGTCTATTTGATGTTGGTTTGGAGTGTTTTTTTATAGATTTCAGGTAAATAACAACATCGAGGCATTAATTGGAGCAATACGGTGTGTGTAGATGGTCTAGGACAAGTAATGGGAAGCATGTTGACATCTTCAAGGAGCATGGATCTCGACTTGGTCGGAAAACGTCGCTGTTTCTTATTTTGGACATATCTCCTAGCTCAGAAGTCCGATTAATGCAAAGTCGACGTGTTAGAAAGCTCGCTCAATTTCTAACAAAATTAATCAGGGAGTTATGTAAATATTAGCGCTATGAACCTGTAAAACTTGGCACTATACCCATAGCGCCAACTTTGACATCTCCAGAGCACCAATAGTGACCATGGTTTCTCGAAAATCATGTCAATATTCGCACTGTGGAATGTATACTTTGGCACTATACCCATAGAGCCCACTTTGACATTACATCATAGCGCTAATATTGACATTCCAAGATTAAAAGGAATTTTTGGAACTCCTATAAAAGGCCCGGTTTTTTCTCATTCGAAGACAGACTTCCTTGGACGAAATTGAGAGGTTTATTGGGAGATTTGAGAGGTCATTCAATTTGTCTTGACTTATAGGAAAATTCAAGGAGTTCAGAATTGGCAAAGTAATCAAGACGGCAAATCAAGTTCTCGGGTAGATCGCAAAATTAAGTTTTTCATAATTCTTTGTTTAAACCTAGATTCAATGTCATCCTCTTCTAATTTTGATTTGTCTCTCGAGATTATGAGCAGCTAAACGATTTGATACATTTGATGATTTATGCGAGTTGGATAGATTTTATTGCATATTTGATTTCGTTTTTGATTTGTTCTTGCTTGATCAACTTGAATGAATCTCTGTTAGATTTGTCTTAGATTCGTGAGCTCTAGAATGCTGAAATCAAATAAGTAAGTTAGACGTTAACCCTCATCCAGGAGCGAATGAACTAGTCTATCGTATGAGTAATTCTATATCGGTAAATCACCTAGCGGGATTAAATCTTTGTCTCGAAAGACCAGACTAGAATACTAGATAGGTAGCAAATTAGCGGACCCAAAAGACCGTGATTTGATTAGAGAAGAGTTGCGACAGTGTAATGCGTCTATCCTGTTTCGTTTAAATTGTGGAATTTGTCTGTCATTTTTGAATTAGAATTGCCTAGGGGGATTCGACATATAAGCAGTTTCATCTTTGATTGTCTAAACTCTTATCATGAAGTCTTGCAACCCATTTACTTTAAAAGAAATTTCCATCTTCCATTTTGACTGTTTGATTGATCATCTTTACACCTAAACCACATTACTTGATACCTAGATTGATATTAATCACAACTTTGAATAAGATACTAAAAGAGACCCTAGGGAGATTCAACTCGGTTAATTCATTAATCGGTTTATTTTGATAACGCCTTAAAAACGTTTATCAAATTGGTGTCGTTGCCAGGGAACTTCTTTATAGTATCTGAAACTAGTTCGATTAGTATTAGTCATTCACTCCCGCTTTTAATTTTTGCTTTCGCAGTTACTTTTCACGGGTGTTATTGTTTTTCTTCGCGTATGTGTGCTTACATTGCATGTCACCAGTAGTGACACGGTCCAAATCAGATCAAAATTCACATCAGGTGTCGGGCTCATCAACAGAAGAAGAAGAGATTGCTGAATCTCTCAAGGTTCTATTTGGAAGTGATAAAGAATCTAGGCTCGAAGACTCTTCAGACTTACATTACTCTTCAGAATCAGATCATAGTTATACTTCCAGGCTTACTGAACCAATGGTGGCAGCAAGAACCCTTGCTGATACACCAAGCCTGGTGCTACAACTCCATATCGAGTGTGGTTCCTCCTGAGCAAAATAATGCCAACTATGAAATTATGGGGAATCGCATCTCCTTAATTCAACAGAACTTGAACTTTGAACGAAGGACCGAAGAAAATCAATGTGATCATCTAGTGGATTTCTATGCTTATTATGAGAATATAAAACTTTGAGGTTTGTCAAAAGAAACAATGAAGCTCAAACTGGTCAAATGGTCTCTTCGAGGAGCAGCGAGAAGATAGTCGACTAGTCAACTTGAGGCACAATCAGAGATTGGGATACTCTAGCTCAAGCTTTTGTAGAGAAGTATTGATAGCTCGATTATTCGTTGTCGATTTGACCCCATCTTGACTGTTTGTTGACTTTGTTTGACCGAATTTTTACCCTCATTTATGATTGGTTGGAAAAAAAGGGTTTCTTGTTTCGTTTTCATGAACAGACTATTTCTCATTATGTTGTTTAGCCAGTAGGTATCCGCTGGATAGAGGACGACGAGACGATTCCAATAAGACCAACAGGAGTCAATAGGAGGTCGGAAGGGCAAGATACGGGCAAAAGAAGAATCTGGGCCCAGTCTGAGTGAAGAACCACACTGTGTGTGGTCACTAGCAAATCCACATGTCGTGTGGCCTATGCAGGCAGGAGTATAAAACTTCATGTTTTAGGAGAGAGGGGCATTCTTGGCTTCCCATTTTATTCTATTACCCCCAATTTCTCTCCCACAAACCTTAGTCTGAATAAACTTCATCCATCATCAACTAGAGGCCTTGAAGACCATATTAAAGCACTTGGAGAAGTTTGGAGTCAAGATTGGAGCATCATTATCTTCTTGCACCCCTTGGAACATGGAGTGTTTTCCTTTCTTTCCCTTAGCTAGTTTAATCATCATGTTAGACTAGTTTATTAGTTGTTAGATTTGGTTGTTGGTATGTACTAGGATGATCCCCTCATGATGAAGGGTTGGATACATGTTGGATATGGAGGTCTCGAATTGGACTACCATTACCAATTGGAAAGTGATCAAGTCAACTGGTAGTGAACACCAAGTGTTCGACAAAATACTTAGGTGCTAAAAGACTCATAATGGCATCACAAACACTTGATAAGGGTGCTAAGTCACTATTTGAAACCCCCAAAAATTCCAATCACATAAATTATCACTACCTACGTGATTACCGAAATGCGCTCAAGGTGTTCGATAAAATGCCACTAAGATAATCCTCACACTTAAGGTTGAATTGGGGTGTGTTCTTGGTCCACACACACATTACTTCAATCTTGGACTATACACCTACTCAATCCAAGCACAATTAAGTAATTGAAAGAGTACATTTGACTTAGAACAAGCCATAACACATTCTAAGTTTTGAAACCATAATCCAGGCATTCTCATATACCATAATCAATATCCACATGTATCCAACCCCCTCATCATGAGGGGATCATCCTAGTACATAGCAACACCCTAATTTAACAACTAACAAACTAGCCTAGCATGATGATTAAACTAGCTAAGAGAACAGAAGGAACAAACACCATCTCCCAAGTGTGCAAAGAAGGTGAGGATGCTCCAATCTTGACTCCAAGCTCTCTAAGATGCTTCAATTTGGTCATCAAGTCCTCCAATTGATGATAACTGATGGTGGAATTTTGGGCTAGGGTTTGAATTGGGAGAAAATGGGTGTAATGCATCAATTGGGAGGCCAATAATGTGACTCCTCTCTCCTAAAAAATGCCATAAATATGGGCATCTGCATCAGCCACATGATGTACGGTTTTGCGAGAGACCACACCATGTGTGGTCCTTCAACCAGACCAGGATTTTCGTCCTCCAACGTTCGTCTGACCTCCGTTTGAGCTTTGGTTGGTCTCGTTGGAATTGTCTCGTCATCCTCTATCCATTGGATACCTGAAACCTCACATGTAGAATGAGAAATCAAGTTGAATGGACCAAAATGGTCCGTTCGAGAAAACAAAACAAGAAACCCTTGTTTCTTCCAACCAATCACAAAAGAGGGTCAAAACTTTGTCAAACAAGGTCAACGACCAGTCAAGATGTCGTCAAATCGGCAATGAATAATCATGCAATCAGAGGCCATCACCAGAATCCCAACATATGCAATACATTTAAAGAAGTTACTACTTGAGAAGAGGAAAGAAGAGGTCGCCCCGACAAAGAACACTTGGGGCAGAATGCTCCACGATCTTGTAGGCTAAGGTGGAACCCAAGCAAAAAGTCCAAGGAATCTTTTCAATATCTTGTGTTATTAATGATCATCACGTTGATAGAGCATTAGCTGATTTAGGTACCAGTATTAACATCATGTCATATCCTTTGTTTATGCGTTTAGGACTATCTAGTTTAATACATATCGATATGAATGTCTAATTTGCGGATAGGTCTGTTAAGCAGCCTCTTGGGATGATGTATGTTATTTTATTATTTGTGTTATGATACCATCAAAAAGTGTAATAAATATTACAGCGATGTCCATTCATGTCTTCATGGGATGTGTTGGAATCGAACCCGTCGGAGACCTCCAGGTCACCAACCTCTAAAGCAATTTTTGTATATTTTATTTTAGATTTGTGTTATGAGACTATCAACAATTTATAATGGTGTTAGAATGATATAATAATGAAATAAAAGTATTTTATAATATTGGTATAATATAATCAAGGGCATAGCAATGTCATTTTATCAACTTAACAATGTAATAATAGTTGACACTCTCCTTCCTATCACTTACTGTTAACTTTCTCTTTTTATTCTAATTTTTCAATTGTTTTATTATTGATGTTATGAACCATATAATAGTTGTTCTCATGATAACTAAAAGTTCTGGCGGATATGAAATTCGAGATATTAAAGTCTTTGTGGCATAATGTAACCACCATAACCTACGAGTAAGTAGAGTCACAGCAATAACGAATAAAATCTTTGCGGCATCGCGCGGCTATCAAAACTAGTAAGTTGTAAAGAGTGAAGAACCCTAAGAACCTTTAATCAAATCAACGAGGTACATAAAGTGAAGTCAGCATGCTTATCTCTACACATAACATTCATTATTCCAACATAAATCTATGCATATATATATATATATATATATATATATATATATATATATATAATACATATAGGTAAATGGTGGTACGTAGTATATGTAGGGGTGTAAATGAGTTGGGTTGAGCTGGGTTTTAGATGGTTGAGGTTAGGTTAGGGATAAATGGGTTGTATTTTTTGTGAATTCAACCCATCCTTTTTTTAATCTAACTCAACTCAACCCTAATAGGTTGGGGTGGGTTGGGTGGGGTGGGTGTTGATTTGGGTTAGACCATTTTTTAAAAGATTGAAATATTTTTTCAATTACTCTTATAATGAGTAGGGATAGAAATCGGGCCCGTTCATGAATTTTTTAGATCCCGATTTTCAATTTTTTGTATAAAATTCTCGCTCCCATTTTCGAAAAAATTAGAGAAGGAAAAAGGAAATCATCTCCATTCTATCTCTATTCAAATATGATGGGTCAGTTTGGGTTGGGTTAGGTTATTTAGGGTTATAACTAGAGAAAACTCAACCTTATGGGTTTATAAAAAAAACAACTCCTTTTAATATATACTTTTATGAACCAAACGCAACCCATTTGAGTTGGGTTAGATTGGAGAGTTGACGGATTAAATTTACAATCCTAAGTATATGCTTTAAGGTGTATTCAGATTATGGAATATAGTAACCCAAGTGTTTGTGAAAGATAATCGTTTGAAATGAAATATTAGTTTCTAGATTGAAATTAATTCATTGAAGAGGATCTCAATGGACTGCATTAAATATTCTAAATCATAAATTCACTAGCCTATTACAAAATCGAGCTAATTGAATATATGATTTCCGAGTGCAAGTCAAATCAACAATTAATGTTATTACAAGATCGTTACAAAATTTTGTTAAAAGACGTACCCAGACCTATTTTCGAACCTCGGACCTATATTCCAAGTCAAATGTGACTCTCCCAAAGTGAGTTTGGTTTCACTACAAGAAATCAGCTTTTTTTTGCTTGAAGAGAAAAATATGCTCTTTTGTTATAGGAAATTTGCAACAAAAAATTATTGATAGTAAAAGATTGTACTATAGCTCTTAATTTCTGGTGAATTTTTTTGTAGTGTTGTAAGCGTAATATTTTCTAGCTTTTAATTTATTGTTTAAAAATTTTCATGTGACTATTATTTGTAGTGGTCTTTTAAGAATTTACTAGTTGATTGAGCAGAATAAATTTTTTTTGCTTCATTCACTTTATGCTCATCTTTCTTTTCCAAGATTCATATGTGATATTTTATTTCTTCACAAGCTGGTTTGGATCTGTTTGATTCCTTCAAAGATTTACTGCTTCATGAACTGAATGAGCATGGAGGGAAGTATTTCAACCCAAGATGCTCTCAAACATAGAGGATGGATCATTGCAAATAAATGTGTTTTGTAATCAATGGATGAGCTCGATTATTAGTAATATTATTCCCGCTTTAAACGACGTTTATGGATGCTTGATGTCTTACTTTGTGTTTCATGGGTATTTTGTTGCCCTTGGCCCCTTGGGGCCATGTGATGTTGTTTTTCGTGTTTATAGTGTGTTTCACGTGTCATACAACATCAATGGATGACCCAAAATACGGTTCATAAGTTAGAAAAATCGATGAGATGAAGATTGCTGACGGAGGGCTAACACACACCGTGTAATAGCAACACACGTCGTGTGTTGATAACACACACCATGTATTGTCAATACAAGCACGGCGTGTATTGTTCATACAAGACATGTATTGATAACACATGGGCGTGTGTTGTAATTCCAAACATTCGGGTGGCATAACACACGTCGTGCGTGTATTGACAACACACATTGTATGTTGTCTTTAGGGGGTTGTTTTATAGCTCAATTTGTTGTGGCATTTCATCGAACACTTGTAGTGCGTTTTACTTGGGTTAAGATTAGCTCGAGAGAGGCATCTTAGGTTAAGTAGAATAGATCCTTAGATTCGTGGGAACAGTCTAAGGTTATCTCAAGAAATTGTCAAGCCATTATAACCTGATTAATTGAGATTGTGTATCGTTCATCCATACATTGCTAGTTTTAGTGGATTCGAGTTCGAGCAACTTTCATTCCCATATTTGAAACTTAATCTCTTGTACTTGCTTTCTTTTGATTTGCATTCGTAGTTGATAATCGGTTAGTTAAACAGTCAAACAAATAAACAGTCTTTATTACTTGGTTTAGTTGGCATAATCGAGTTGAGTAATAGCGTTAGAAAGATCTTAGAGAAATTCACGATTTCATTATAGCAATCTAGTGAATATTTGATAACGGGGTAAAATCTGCTCGTCATCAACCAACGAAATTATTTGCCCACATCAATTTGATTCTTGATTGGGTTTTGGTTATGTGAGGTGTCAAAGTCCACGTTGACCATTAGAGTGACTCAACTTGCTGACTATTCACATTTAGGGAATATTTGGACGAAAATTGATTTTTGGATGTATACGTTAAATTAGCATAAGAAAACGGCTCTGATATTACAGATGATATATAGAAGCCTTATTTTTAATTTGACACAAACATAAAGGACCATTTAGGTCAATTGTCCTTTTTACAATGAAAAAATTCTCCAAATATGATTATAATCGTTGATGCCATAAAGTTTTCTTTAAAAAGCCTTCCTATCTATTTTTTTGTTTTATCTTCTCTATCGTCTTCTCGTACCATGCATGCAATAAAGTAACAAATTTTTTCAAAGTTAATTCATACTAATAATTGAAAATAGGAATACATTATGTACTTCTATTGTCAATATTTTTGTAGACAATGATAGGACATGAATTTCGATTGACAAGACGGGTTTAATATCCAGGCAAAAAACATTGGTTGTTTGATATGAGTAATATTTAATATTGTATCACCCATCCAAAACACTAATATAATGATATTCAAATATATCAATATCACAAATTTGTGATATTCAACTCTCCAAAAAGGATGAGTATTGAATATCACCCCTCTATATCATTATATTGGATGGTTTGGTCCCTATTTCTTATATCTATCAAGTGGTGGGTTGTGTCTTTCTCCCATGTTATCGTTGTAGAATTTCCTACCCTCTATCCTCCATTTTTCTCCCCTCATTGCTATAGAGAACTATGAGGATAAAAATTCAAAGTCCTTGTTTTTAATAACCAAACCATAGCCATAGAATTATCATGATTTCGACCCAAATCACCCAACTCAGTTCAAAACTTAAAACGAAGTAGCAGAAAAAGATGGATACTTGACATTTGTTGATGAACACTTATGCGGTGAATGGGTTTATGTTAGTTGAGGAAATGAAGGCGTCTAGGTTGAAACTCAACGACCTAGGATAGCTTTTACTGCCATCTTTGGGTTGTGCGCGAGTGTCATGGATATCGAAAAAGGTTGTTACAGATTGAGAGTTGAGTCCACAAGGAAGGAGCACAATGCCAACTGGCAATGGAGATTTGAGAGGTTGTTAACATGTTTGTTAAAACTCGTGGAAATTTAGAGCTGGAAGATCATATCGAGGAGTTGTTGTTTGTTGTTGATTCCTTGAGAGAAATTAAGAACAAAGTTGCAATATTGTCCATCTGTCGAGAGGATTCATATTTCTAATTCCACAAACCCTAAGGAAGTTTATATTGGTAAATTATACATAATTGGGGTTATATGGGTAATTCTATATAAACTCATACCAATAAGGAATTTCTTCAATTTCCACTATCAATATTAATATCATCCAATATCCCGATATCTCAAATATCATGGTATTCAAAATATCGCATACCAAATGAGGTCGAATTTCCAAGATTTTTTGTCAGGGGGGTAGTTTGGGTATTCAATGAATTTTTATTAATTGGCCACATAATTGTGAACCCTAATCCCTCCTCTCTGCAATTTTTTGTGCTACCGCCGCGATCTACTCATGAAACACAAGGTAAACGAGTTATTGGATCCAGAGGCAGCGGCGGCTGTAAGGATGTCGTCGAAGGGGTCCCAGACGTTGAGGGAGAACAGATCAAAGACGTTGCTCCTCCTTTCGTGCGAGAGATGCTTGGGAGCGATATTGTGATTGGGAATTTCAAAATCGATTGAAAGGGATTGTTTGTAATTATGATCGGAAGATGATTGTAGTAACGGTTTAGGCGTTGCATTAATTGAGCGGGGTATATATACGGAGGAGGAGAAGTCTCTGGTATGTTAGGGGAAGGAGGGAGAGAAAAATACAGGGGCGGGACTCGTCATCGGCGACATTGAGAGTAGGTAGGGAATGATCTTTTCGCCTTCTACTGATGCATCCCATTCGATTTTGCGGCCGTAAGACTTCCCCTCCGGTAAGGGTTCTCAAAAATCTGGATTCGTTGGATGCTTCTCTGTGTTAAATCAGTGCAATACTCGATTACAGCGAATTTTGGCATTTTTGGTTCCATTATCCCTGGAAGAGGTTTGCAACAAGGTTGTCCTCTTTCACCATTCCTCTTCAGCTTATGCACTGAAGGGCTCACTGCTATGATTCGGCTATCAACTCTACAAGGGAGAGTTCACAGCTATCCGGTTTGTTGATGGGCACCAAGAGTTTCACATCAGTTATTTTTCGATGACTCGCTATTTTTTATACGCATAGAGGAGGACGAAGCTTAGTGCTTGCGTGGAATTTTTTACAGGAATGCATCGACATCAGGTCAATTGATTAATTTCAACAAGTCCGGAATACTTTTTAGTAAGGGTGTTGATCCGGGAACTAAGAAAACTGTCTGCAATACTTTGGCTGTCCATTCCAAAAGACGTGGATGGTCTTGGTTTTCAAGATTTAAAGGGATTCAACCTTGCGCTTCTTGGAAAACAGACTTGGCGATTAATCAAATCACCAGACTCCTTGGCAGCTTGCATTTTCAAGGCTAAATACTACCCGGAAGGGGAGTGTTGAACGGGGGAGCTCGGGCCAAAGCCAAGTTTTGTCTGGAGGAGCATTTGGTCCTCTTTAGAACTGATTAAAAGGGGATCTAGATGGCGGGTGGGTGATGGTGCGAGGGTCAAAATCTGGGCTGATCAGTGGCTTTCATTAGAGGACGGTAACTTTCGGCCGGAGACAGCCGCGTTACCTGGCCTGGAAGATGCAAGAGTCAGCACCCTCATTCTCGACTCAAGTAAGCAATGGGATATGCCCCTTTTAGAACAGTACTTCTCGGAGAGGGATCGAAGATTAATTACTAGCATACCCATCTCAGTGGCGACGGGAGAAGATATCTATCTATGGCGTTACAGTAAGACTGGTGTGTATACAATTCGGTCGGCGTACCGACTCTACATGACCACGTGGTCGACCGATCGTCTCTTCACAAACAAGGTGACTGGCGGAAACTGTGGAATTTGCGGCTCCCGCCAAAACTTTTACATCTTTTATGGCGTTTTATGCATGATATCATTTCGACGAGGGCCCGACTGCTTTGAAAGGGCATTAATATAAATGGGGTGTGCGGCATCTGAAATAGATATTTTGAGGAATCCTGACATCTTTTCGTTGACTGTCCGTTTGCAAAAGTTTGTTGGAATCAGCTCGGGGTGGGAGCAGTGGTGGAGTCGGCGGCGGTTAACCCTACAGAAGCTGATGGATGGTTGTGGCAATTGGTTTCGACTCAATCGGCGGATGTATGTCGGAACATAGCGGCGGGTATATGGTCCATATGGAGAGAAAGGAATGATCGCGTGTAGAACAATGGAAGTAAACCGGCGACACCTGTCCTAAGTGGCATCTCAAGAACAGAAGAGTATATTGTCCTAAGTGGGAGACATCTCAAGAACATCCGACAACAACTCAACCGAACAGAAGAGTATATTGTCCTAAGTGGCATCCTCCGCCCGCAAACCTGCTTGAATGATTATCAAGGACCAAGCTGGCACCATAGTGGGATACAAAATGCTTACCTATCCGGGATGCTGGTCGACGTGAATGGGTGAAGCAGTGGCAATGCTTGAGGCTCTCCGGTGGGTAATATCGCTTGGCCATTAGCAGGTAATATTTGAAGGTGACTCACAAGTAGTTATGACAGCGTTGGCAAGATCAGAGACGGATCATACCGAGTTTGGAGAGATAATCCGGATGTGTAGGGGTTTATTTAGGGCTTGGGATGAGTTTAAGTTTCACTTGGTTAGGAGAGAAAGGACGGCCGCACATGAGCTAGCTCGCCAATCTCGTTTCCATACTTCTCCGTATGTGGAGTTTGTACCTCCTGACTGACTTATTAATGTTGTAATACCTTCTTGCTTGTCGGCACAGCATTAATAAGAATTTATGATTTTGTTCAAAAAACAATTGGACATATTATAAAAACGTTACACATATTCACAATAATTATAACTCAAATCTCAATTACGTTTACTTACGAGATAAGTGTTATGCATTTTGTCAAGTCAAGTAGACAGTAGTAATGGTATTAGCAACAAGCATCGATCATACACGCTACATGAACAACAAGACCCATATTTTCCGCACTTTACCCTGGTTCCTCCGCATGTACGACTATTAGATAACTTGTCTGGTTGCACATGTCCACCACTACTTGCTACTACTCCACTCTCTGCCAAAGAAAAACAAATTGTACTAAGAGTAATATATATTATACATCAGGATACATGTTTAGCTAGGTTCGTGTCATCAAATCTTACGGTTAGGAATTAGTGATAACGTATTAACGTTTAGTTAGCTCATGAATTGCTCAAAACCTATTGAAAAGGGTGTGTCACTTAATTAGATGTGCTAATATATGAAAGTGTTCTTCTGTATGCTTGAAAGAGTAGCTTTAATTTGGATGAGAGGTTCCAGTTTCATCCTCAGTGTAAGTACGTAAGGGTACCAATGTGACTCGCTGGCCATCTTTATCTTACGGGAAGAAGATAAACCAAACCAAATCAAACAACCAAACAAAAAAGAAGGGAAAACCTTTCAGATTTCGCTCGTAGAACATCATTCAGAATTAACTTGAACCTGTTGCCTACAATACTATATTCATAACTTCAACAGCAGACTCTCTACTTCATTACTTGTGTATTTGTTTCGTTCCAATCATCTAGCTAGCTACGTAGGTAGATATATCAAATCGCCGATACACACACGGTGCTTCTTCTTTCCCCACTCTAAATCCACAATCCTCAAGTCCCGTCTCCACCTGGATACTCGGGATACGATACCAGCAGTGTACTGTGTTTCTCATGTTCGCAATCACAAAAGGCAATCTGCACCACAACAACAACAACAACAACAAAAGGAGAACCAATTACAACCATTTTTACTACTGTCTCTCAAACAAAGTATTGTGTGTCCCTGCCATATATCATGAGGACACACAAACATCCTGATTTTACTTGTACGGAAACAAGCATTCAAGCTTCACCGCATCTATAAATGTTCCATGACATTTCAGTGTTATTTGAACTTAAGATTTCAGCTTCTCGATCCTGACATTGCAGTGTTGTGCAGACAGACTACAAGTGCACGTTACAAACTGGTTCCCATCCTTTGCTTTAAACAGAATTATTTCCGATAAGAGAAAGCCGCCGCATTTTCTGCTTTTCCTTTTGTTACAAAACAATACCTCCTACCATGAGCTCGAATCTTAGTTCCAACAAGTTGTGAACAACGGAATTAATCAATCAGGGAGAAAATTTATTAAAAAACGACCACCTTGTCCAAGATCAGTAGGTTTTTGCTAAATCATGCTTAGTCAGTATATTTACGAAAAGTTTCACGCAGCTCCACCGAAGAAGCTTCACTGAATAGTGAATACTCATTCTAAATGAATGCTAGCCAATCCACCCACTCCTTACATTCTCCAAGTACTATTAAATTTATTTATGTTAAGCTAGAACTTAGCCCTAAATTGGAGAAACCAGAATGCATAAACCGAAAACTGGAGACTGTACAGGTGTATCTGCAATCAAACATGAGGAAAGAAATCCTAAATCCAGAAAACAACTGCTTTGCTACTGATCTGCGAGATACCACAGTGGATAATGGAAATCCATATTTGAAGGTACCCAATCTCACATACCCGCGCCACTTTTCAAATTTAGAAACTGTAAAAGTCCATCTTTGAGAAAAAAGGGTCTGTAATCAAACACGAGTGGCGAAATCCTAAATGAAGAAAGCAACCGCTTAGCTACTGATCTGCCAAATACCACAGGGGATAATGTAAGCCCATATTTCAAGGAACCCAAACTCACAGAAATCTAATACTCGCGCCACTTGTCAGCTGGCATCTCTAATGAAAGAAAGTGAGGCCAATGACCTTAGTCCACCTTTAGTGATGTGAAACAACCACAAATATGACAAGGAATAATGAATTCTAGAAGCAGGACGCTATTAACAGTATCATGAACAAGGTTCCAGTCACCAAGAGTTTGTGTATTTGAGTGGAAGTGTCATAACGACAGAACTGAAAGGCTTTTGGATTCGCCACCAATTCAGAAACAACCACAAAAAAGAATACAAAGTTAATGTCAATTAGCATACCTGCAAAGCAAACTGCAGGGTATCAGCCGGGAAGCCACTCACTTTGAAACCAACAGAACTTCAGGTTTCTTAGCTTTGCTGGGCGTAGTCACATTTGACGGGACACTTGTAGTTGCTGCTACCATTGCAGCCTCCCTTGTTCTATTATCAAGCCTAATCAAGCTCTGCGTGGCCAATATTGCCTGCGGAACCAAATCATGAGACCCTCTAGCATACAATCGCCTTACTGCCACAGAAGCAGCATCTTTCACATCTTGGCCACTCAATGGCCCCAACAGGCAGTGTCCCAAAATCCTCAACAACGGCTGCAAAATCTCCCAAGGCAGGGGGATCCTTACCCCTTTCAACTCCAGATCGCCCGAACCAACCCTCTCAATTTTCAATTCCCTTATTTGATCAACAACACCATCCTCATGCTCAATCTCCACACCATTAATTCCGTATCCATTGTTCTCAAAACCATTACTCAAATTGTTGCTACCTTCCAGAAAGTACCCAGAGCCATTTTCATTAGCGAATCCATTGGCGGATTTCTCTTCATCATCATCAAACGTGTTCTTGCAAGCACAGTCCTGACCAGCCCATGCAGCCGCGTACCTGCATAATTCGACCTTAGACCAGCTCGGCATCTGAGAGATCTGCTTGAAATAGCTATCAAGTGCCACCCCGACGATGATCGGTCGCTTAGTTGACTTGACAGCAAGCTGCGGCTCCAGTGGAGCACTCAAAACTCCAACGGAGGGCCTCGACTTAGTCGGTCGTTGTTGCCTGTTGCGGGGGCTGTGATACAGAGACGGCTGCGAGAGATCTGGAATCTGAGCTAGAACAGGTTTCCCGGCCCTAGATTTCACCTCCGTAGAGTATATCGCAAGGAGGACAGCCTCGAACCCAGCGAGGGAAGGAGAGGAAGTCGATTCGGATGAGTGGATCCGGGAGAGGTAAATGCCGGTGAGCAGAGGAACGAAGGAGAGAACGATGAGACGGAGGTGAGGATCAGCGGAAAGGTAAGTTTCGTACAGCCACTGGCAAAGAGGATCGGAGCCGGAACCGGAAGAAGGAACCAATAGCGCAGAGGAGAAGAGAGAATAAGCGTCGGGAGAAGCTAGGAAGGAGAGCGCCGGCCTGTCGGAGTCGGCGAGAGAAGAAAGGGAGAAGGAAGAGGAAGGATCGGGAGGGAGGATGGAGTTGAGGACGAGAATGCGGGTACGCGCTCTGGAGATAGATTCCCACCAAGAGTGCATCGGATCGTTGGAGGTAGCAGCGGTGGAGTTGGTGTTGGCAGCGGTGGCGGAGGAGGAGGTGGTGGTGGTGGTCGGCTGGGGCGTGGAGGAGATAGAGGAGGAGGAAGAGGTTGGGGAGTAACTGATCTTGTTGTGATTGCTGAAGTCCATAGGGGTGGATTTCAGTTGTTTGACTAGGGAGGAGACTGCGTTTGGACAGCAAGAATGGCGGTGGAGAGAGAATCGGTGGTCGGTTGGGAATGGGTGGTAGGCGCTTGGCGTTACGGTGGCGGAAGAAAGCGACGAAAGCGGCGAGAAAAGGAAGACTGTACTTTCCTTTGGCTGGGGGATGTGCCTTTACAAAAAACGAAGACTGGAATTGTGAATTTGCCGATCAAGGAAAGGATTATTACCAATTCAGTACCTGGACTCTTCTACATTTCATTACTTCATCCCTGAAAGTTGTATGTTGTTACAACATACAAGTTAATAATCAGTCACCAAAGTTCAAAGGATTACAAATCAAACCGAGGTCAATATATAAATTTATTTTATTTTGTACCCCAAAACTTCAAATGTTATTAATGATCTCCAACTAAACACACAATGCTTTAAATCATTCAACGACCGAACCAATCAGGAGGCCCATCTCTAATAGATGAGATGAGAGGGTGGAGAAAAGAATTTGCAATAACATGCGCAATTCGATAACTATTTATCTTAAAAAATTATAACCGCGGACCTAACTTATTATCTCTTCGTAAAAAATAGCACCATTTTTTTGAAATACAGATTATGGCATACTTTTGAATGGAGAAAGCAGCCCTTAAGCAACATTTGACAGACGTTAGTAAATATTGCGAGGTGGCAGATGAACGTCCGATGTGACAAACGGAGGAATGGAGACTGACCTAGTCATCCACTAACGATATGTTGTTTGAGAGATTTAAAGGATATCGACCCGACCCACGTTGTCGATCTCAAATTCCTCTCTCCTATATATTAGGCTAAAACCTGTAACCCTAATTACTCAATTATTTAAAATTCTTAACAAGTGAACAATAGCGTTTCTCAACAACGTACTTTGCAACCTCTAAATCTCTCAACTCAGCACTTAGCTTGTTCCGACATTCAGTTATTACATCTAGCTCAGCCTTCAGAGTGAATACTTTAGGTTTCCGTCTCTCTGCTTTGTGTACAGCGATAGCGCATCGGTCACTGTATTGCCAGGATTCGACAGAACTTTGCTTCCCAAAATTACCGCCGACGGTATGGCAGGTCTAAGTGTTTTCAACAAAACCTCGATTTCCAGCCGTGACAACTTCATCAACCCACCGAAAAAATCCGCAATCGGTGACCTTGTCCTTGTTAGAGTTAATTAAACATACTAGGGGATGTATTTGATTATCTTACGTGTAAACTCAACAGGCACTTTCAAACGATAAGCCTGTTGGATAAGTATATATATATATTTGTAAAGCTACGGGTTGAACAATAAATATTCGTAATAATAAACAGTTATCTAATACAAATTGAAACTCTTCATCTGCTCTATCTTCTTCTTCTTCTTCTTCTTGAGCGTGAACCAGATTTTGGATCAATAGTCCTGTCAATTTAGTTGGTGTTAACCTGAAAGGAAGCTAAGATGGAAGACAAAAATGAAATGGATAACCACTTACCCTCACCGTCCACCATAAACATCGATAGAATATCCTTCCAGGGTTGTTCCTGGTTTTGGAAACCTTGACAATTGTAGCTTTATTGTGCCGACACTGCTTTCGGTTGTTGCTGATTGACTCAAACGATGGAGAACTCAACCCTTTCATTTCAACCATACAACAGACTCGTGTTGTCTGGAGTCGTCTCTATTTGGTGGCCGCCATGGAAGAGACAAGAAGAAAAGAGGATAAATGATAAGAAAGGATAAAGAAGAGAGGACATGAAGAGTTAGGTTAAAATCGTGGTTGAGCTAATAAAGGATGAACTCCGGTTCATCGGGTCGGATCCTTTTTTCTAATCACTTACCCATAGATTGACGCGGACTCTACCCACTCTGATTTGGACTCTACAGATGCTGATGTGGACCGGTAAGCTAGAAGCCATCACCACGAGGTTAAAATTCCATCTAAATTAAGAGTCCAAGTTTGTGACAACCATTCTCCGTCCAAAAGTATTCCATAATTTGTATTTCGAAAAAGTCGAGCCATTTTTTGCGAAAAGATCATAAGTTAGGCCTTCTGCGGTTATAAACCTTTTATATTATTGAAACCTTCAAAAAAGGTTAAACTATACAAAGATCGGGACATTCCCTAATCAAACATTCAAACTCAATCTTACTCCGAAGCACCCTCCAAGTGTTGCACCACCAAAACTATTAATCTCACAAATCACTTTATCCATATGCAACGCAAGATTTCATAAAATCGGGCATGGTGTAGAAAAAACTATACCACCTGCAAGGTAGTGAGAAAGAAGGGAATCGTCTTCTTCCATTTCGAAATTCGACACTATCAATATTGACGTCATCTCTTTTAATGATGCTACCTTCAAAATTGGAATGCACTTTTCGAATAATGGCGGATCTAGAATCGAAACGTGTACTGAGTCGGATTTCAATTGAATTTTTTGTATTGACTGTTGAGTAATCATTTTTGGAAAATATTTTTTAAAATATTATACTAAGTTAAAATATATAAAAAAAAACATCTATTATGCTATTTTTAGTTAAAACGAGTTGTCCTTCAAGATTAAATGTGTCACCGGTGACTTTTTTCTTAACCAAGTAATAGTAAATGTGAGTATCTAGCCAAAATTATGATTAATATGTATCAAGTACTGAGCCGAAACAACATAACACTAAGTCGGATCTAAAATTGCCCTAAGTCGGATTCAAAAAAATCTTGTCTCATTTAATATACGATATTTTGAATATCATGATATCCGAGATATCATGATATTGGCTGATATTGATATTGGATATGTTATATTACCAAATTCTTTTTTGGTTAGAATAAATGAAGGAAAGATAAATTGGTGGTGGGACATGCAACAATAAAGGAAAGAGAATGAGAGGTGGGGCTTGTAATAATAATGATAAAGATAAAGTTATATTTTGTCTTTGTGAGAAATTATAAAGTAAGGGTATTTTTATCCGTTATAAATAATTTTTGGAGTGATATTTAATATTCTCTTAAACAGAGAGTATTGAATATCACGATTTTGTGATATTGATAGCTCTGAATATCATGGTATACTACAAGAAACTGCATAGTTAATGGTGGTTTTTTATCAATTTTAACGGTGAATAGGTCGCTGTTAGAAATCCTAACGACGAATACAAATCCGTCGTTAGGTTAAGTAATGGTAGATAAGCTAATGGCAGAACGACGAATAAAATATGCTATTAAACTAACCGCACATAAAAGATGTTAAACTTTCCGTTTAGTAATAAAAAAGGTATCGTTCGTCGTTCATCATTCGTCGTCTAGCTGGATTTTTTCTTTTCTTGTTCATTCTTGTTCTTATTGAATTTATAAATTTTATCTATATTGAATATAGCAAAATGAAATAATGAATATCATCAAAATTGATAAATAAAGTCATAAATTCAGAAATAAAATATTACATTTATACTATTATCGATACAAACGTATTTTTCATGACATACATTCGTTCTTTTTGGACATAAATAAGCATATGAAACAAACGTATAACAACGACCTACGTTCGTTCTGTTCGGACATGAACAAAACATCTGTACCGGTAAGTGATGCAAACATTCGTGTCGGACAATGATACAAACGTACTGACATAGTTTGCATTTGTCCCAGTGGGATGTGAACACAAAACACCCATAAAATGAACAAATAACACAATGAACAACATTAAAATCTAGAAGAACATGAATAATATTTACGTCGGCACGTCTTATCGTTACGAACGTATTTTCCACGACATACGATCGTTTTCGGGCGTAAATAGGCCTATGAAAGTATAACAACGACCTACGTTCGTTCTGTTCGGACGTGAACAAAATGTCTATACCGATAAGTGATACAAGTGTTCGTGTCGGACAATGATACAAACGTACTGACACGGCTTGCGTTCGTCCCCGTGGGATGTGAACAAAAAACACCCATAAAAATGAACAAATAACACAATGAAAACATTAAAATCCATAAAAACTCAAAGAACACGATGAACAAAAGTTAAAAAGATAACTAACCTACCTTTTCAAGGTTTGCACTCTTCTACTGTTTCTTCTTGTAGAGATCCATCAAACGAATCCAATCAATCATCCATCAAAGAAATCAAGAGAAAAAAGTGAGTACAACCGAAATCACAGGAGCTCGAAGAACATGAAGAACAAGAGAAGAAATGGAGATAACCTACCTTTTCGAGGTTTGGTTACACTCTCCTAGTATTTTTGTCCAAAGATCCATTTTGTTAGTGTGAAGAGTCATATTAAAGAACAAAAATCAAACCTAGATCTAACAGCCATTCAAAATAATTTGAAAGAATATGGGAGAAACTAGAGAGAAAGAGATTTTAAAATGTGAAAAATTTGAATTAAAAAAAGAAAGATAAGAAGTGTCATGGTATTTATATGTCTCTCCTCCTCTATAAATGCGTACAAATTTCCCTTATAATCATAAAACATACGTTTATATGTTTGTCGAATCTGTATTTCCCCTATATAATGGATGGCTATGATAGGTTTCAACACCTATTTATAATAATTTCAGCACATAAATACACTTCATGTTCGTTAATGAGCATGGACTACCCATAATTGGATTAACCATGCCAGCTCGAAATAACAAAAAATCAATATCTAGCCACTTATATAGGCCGATTATTCCAACTAGTTGTTTAAACTTTAAGGCCTCAAGAGTCTCTCAGAGTACACAAAGGGACTTGCTCTACTCGTCAATGTCCGCCAACAAAAATCACTAATAAACCAAAAGGCCAACCAATTTTCGCCCACTCCTCGTTATTTTCGCCTCAGATCCTCTTCGTTTTCTCCTCTAACCTCCGTCTTCTTCCTTCTCCTTAAATAACATCCAACCAACCACCTGCTCTCAGCTTCACTACCAGCTAAGATCCGCCTATCTCTCTGAGCTCAACAATGGCTGCATCAGCGGCTCTCGCCAATTCCCTTCTACTTCCCTCTCGTTCTACAGCTTCCGCACCCTCTTCCTTTTCATCCACCAACTCCAATGCGCTCGTTCCGTCGAGATTCTCGCTCTCAAGCTCTAGATCCCTATTGTTGACTACCCAGTTGAAGATGTCGAGAAATTCGAGATCTTTCGTAGCCAACTCTTCTCTTGAAGACGCCTCCGCTGCTGCTGTTGACGAACCTAAAAAGGACGAGACCCCCATCGAGCTGAGTAAGTTTAATTTTTCCCACCTGCATTTCGTTTTCTCAGAATGGTCGGAGATTGACGTTTTGTTGAATGCAGGGTATCCGGCTTATCCTACTGTCATGGACATTAACCAGATTCGCGAGATATTGCCACATCGGTGAGTGAGATATGTGTTTTTATTGTGGATTATGATTTTGGGAGGTTTCCTGATTGGTTTTGCCTCTGTAGGTTCCCATTTCTGCTGGTGGATAGAGTGATTGAGTACAATCCTGGTGTTTCGGCTGTTGCAATAAAAAATGTTACGATAAATGACAATTTCTTCCCTGGCCATTTTCCTGAGAGGCCAATTATGCCGGGTGTTCTAATGATTGAGGTAAAAGTTGTCAGTCCTCTTTTCTTTGAGCATTTTGGAAACTGTTTGAACTTGTTGACCTTAGAAGCTTAGAGTCAGACTCAGAGATCAAGCTACTGTTCTATGTTGAGTTAAGCAGTAGTTTTAGAATTGTTCTTAACAAGCGTTGCTTGTGCTCCTCCTTCTGAGAAATTCTAAGCCTTAGTTAACACAGAGAACAATTGTTGCTGGAAATGTTGGTACTTGGTAGCATGTGGAAACGTTAGATAGGAGCAAACTCTGGTTTCCGTAAACTCAATAGATGTGTGTAAGGATATCTATTCTCAACTGTTTTCATGATAACATTGCGAGCATGCATTGATGTCGAGAATCATCAGGCTGATCAGTAGTTTGTATGAAGTTACTTTGTTATGGTGCAAATTAAAGTCTCTTCATTGCTGTTGTTTGGATTCGGAGCGCATTACATACCTTAGCAGGTCAACAAGTTTGGTGCACTTAGAGGTTTTACATGGCTTCTCTGTGAAATGAAACCAAAGTGGTCTTTTGAAATCCTAGCCATCCTTTTACCTTATATGCGTTTGTATTTACTCAGTTATACTCTATGTTCCAAATTCATTTTCTGTGGCATGTAGCAGGGATGCTGTTGTGTTTAGTCACATTCCACACTCTTGAAATCGGATAAGTTCATGGTTCCAATGGAGAAAACACTGTTGATTCAGTAATATCTATTTAGCAAATGCAACATACATTAGAGTGCTTAGATCTGGAAGACAAATGATGATAAACTGAACCCTGGTCTTAGAGAGTGGAGTTTGGCTACTGAAATAGTAGATGAGATGGTTTATCAGAAAACTTCTTATGTCTCTTAGTGATCTTGTTCATACTTGAGAATCAACGAGTTATTAAGCAGCAATGACTATTTCCTCAAGGATACATCACTTAAACTTCCTCATTGCAAGTTTCGTTGGGTTCGGTTTCCGATTTCAAATATGGTCTTGAGTCTAATATACAGTAGTAACATTCAGTCCTTTTTGTCTTCAATTCTGGTAGTCTTTTGTTTCCCAAAAACAGATTATCACACGTTCCTAAACGCTTGGTTTAATATTGAATCCAGGCAATGGCACAAGTGGGTGGGTTGGTAATGCTGCAACCAGAAATTGGAGGATCAAAGGACTCGTTTTTCTTCGCTGGAATCGACAAGGTCAGGTTCCGGAAACCAGTGATAGCTGGAGACACCTTGGTGATGAGAATGACACTTGTGAAGCTTCAGAAACGTTTCGGAATTGCAAAGATGGAAGGCAAAGCTTATGTCGGAATCGACGTGGTCTGCGAAGGGGAGTTCCTCATGGCCATGGGTTAAGTAAGAAGAAGGAGAAGAATGAATCAACCCCAAGCTTGTTTTCCTCAAGGAGTAGTACTAGTAGTAGTAATATTTATTTTGAGCTTTAGTTTGAGCTCAGAGTGGTCCTTTATTTCTTTTGGACTTAGATGAATTAATTGGATGAACTTTTATGAGTTTCATTTCGGGACTTTAATCATGAAACATCTTCATCGCGCTCTTCGGGACAAGACTGCAGATTAGGTGCTGGAGTTATTATGAAATTAAAGTTGATGAAATCCTCTTGAAATATTTGTCAACATTATCTACACTCAAATACAGAGAGAACTGAACGAAGAGAAATCTCAAATCTAAAGGCCGAGAGCGCCGAGAGGGGTTTTGCCCTGTCCAGCTTCGAAGTAAAAGATGAGCATCGCCAACATGGCGAGCCTAGCGTGTTTGATCTCAGCCAACTTCAATCTCTCAAGCTTCTCTCCGTCGGCAATGTACTCTCCGTCCTTCAATGTTCCGGCGAACCCAAGCGGGTCGAAGAACTTCCCACCCGGGTAACCCTGTTCCCCCGTGGCATTCGCAAAATTCTCGGAAGTCCTTGACCAAGGTGTCGCCCATTCCACCGACTGGGAGTCCGGGTTGAAGAAATCAACCCATCTCTTGCTCTCAACCCAACCCATGAGTATGAGTTGGGTACCCAGCAGTGACCCGAACGAGAACGGAGCAATAGCACCCGGGTCTGCTCCTGCCTCGAACCACGGGATTCCGCTCCATGCCTGCCCTACGAAGATTCCCAGCACCGCCGCCATCGCCCACCGTCCGTGGATGAGCTCCGCTTCTCTGTACCATTTTAGGAACGCCGGGTCCTTCCCCAAACCCAGCGGGTCGAACCCGAAGTCACCCGGCAGCCTGCCAGCCAAAGGCAATAATACGTACCAAATTAAATTTAAGTTTACAATTTAATTAATGAAGACGACGAAACAACTGAGTAAGAGGTAGAGACAAAAATAAAAATAAACTTACGAGCCATCGAGCCATTCGGGATCGACGAGGTTGCCGCCGCCTTTAACAGCAGGGATCCATGATTTCTTAGCAGCTACTATTACCAATTTTCTTCTACCACCACCAATGGCGGCCGGTCTGGAAGCCGGCGCAGCCAAAAGTGATGATTGGCTGCTCTTGCTTCCACTGAAGAAGGACGATTTCAGTGTCACGTTCAACACAGCTCCTGAAGTAGCAGCAGCCGCCATTGATGGAAGCGATTAGAGAAATTAAGTAAGATTCAAAAAATGTTGATGGGGGGTTGGGGACTCTGAATTGCTGTGTTGTTTTGTCCTCGGTCTATTTTATTCGAACAGTCATGGCAGTGGGATAGGGAAGGAAGGAGGAGGATCTAAGACTATTGGATATGAAATGAGCCAAGTCGGATTACAAAATCTAGTCCCGAGTTGCGGTGGATAGATTCTGGACCAATCGGGACTCTTCACCTCCATCACCTTATTATTTTCTAGTGCCACGTTTCCCATCCTTAATTTGTCCGATACTCCGGTCTTTCTACGAAGGATAACCAATAATGTCTCAAATCTGACATCAACGAGCCAGATCTTTCATAGCATCAGACAAAATCGGAGCCGTCAAATTTAAATATTTAATTAAACGGCTTAGAAGCGAGGGTAAAAGTGGAAAATCATCCATGCACTCTCCCTCACATCCACCTCGTTCTTGTCAGGCCTTCTTCGATTGTTGGCTACCGCCATCAAATTACTCTATCGTCATGGCAAGATTCGTGTACTCATGTACAAGAAATCTTCATACCAGTATAAAAGATGTGCACATGTAACGAGTACAAAATGTTCTCATGTACTGTTACAAGACTATGCAGTATGTATCGAGTACGCAAGTACAAAAAATACTATGGGTGTACACGCACAAACATGTACTACTTAAAAAAATGAGTATTTTTGAAACACGAGTACAAAATATAAATACTCATCTGCAAGACTCAAGAGCACACATAAATGCTACGAAATTGAAATCAGATCGAATAGGGATTTCAGACTTTATTGGTATAAATAAATTCTTCAAAACTTTATGGAATTCATTTTGAAATTAATATTTTTTTGTTTTGGTTTGTAAAAGAATTTATTTTCAATTCTAAATTTTGAATACGGAATTGAGGCTAGTGTTCCGTAGAATTGAGTAGGTATTTCGAAATGAATTCTACAAAAATTTACTAATTACATCAAAATGGCTTATCTACCCTCAACTAATAATTAAATTAATACCATAACCATCAAACCTAATATATGTAATTAGAGTTGGCTGACTTTCTGTTTGCTCAAACTTTTTCATTCTTATCAAAGCACCAATTTGAAAGAGATTAGATACCTCATCTTTTTACCAAAAAATTACCTCATTTCTTCTTCTTCATTCAATAATAATCACATTTATTATTATTAATTATTATGGTTGTCAATAAATGCATTCGTTCTTTGTTAATTATTGTTATTCTTAGAACATGTCGGTTAAGATGATATAGTTGTTAATTCAATAAACTCTTCCACTCAATGAGTAATAGTAATGTTTTGTCTGTTGAAAGGCTATATGTGAAAACTTTTGATTTAATTCAATTATAAATCGTATACCAAACATGATTTGGAAATTCAATTCAATTTATTTTTAAAAATTGAATATGACATTCCAAACATAGGAATTCATTTCAAAATGAATTCTACAAACTAGTTTGTCATTCGGCCTATTGGCCGGTTAATTTTTTCCGTCTTATTTTGTTGACTGGGTTAGTTTCCCAATACCATTTTCTACGTAGATATTTTTTAGATGTGTGTTCTATTATCAGATACTTTCTAATAACATACAATTTATTGTTGTCAATACATGAAAATTAGCTAAAAATGAATCTAAAATTTAGTTAAAAATAATTTGAGTTAAAGATAGTCTTACAAATAATAAGAGGAAGACATGCCATGTAATTTGAACAAAATAATGCTTAAAATGTTTTAACAAATTAAAAGTGTAGCTTGTGAATGGTGTAACATATAATTATTTTATAAATAAACATAAAAATATCAATGTTGTTAAATTTTAGTTGAAGCACTTTCTACCATTTTCTTGTTTGTAATTGAATGGCGATGAGTTGTATTTTTTATAGGTCACTACTGCCTTTAAATTATGAAAATAAATTGTAATGCTTAAATTAAAAATAATATAAATATAAATGTATGAAAATACTTAATTTGTAGTTGGTGTATGTAAAATCATAATATTAAATATCAAGTTGGCGTAGGATCTAGACTACCCAATAAGCTTATATGGGTAACAATTTGTGTACTCGCAGCTTGTTGGTAATAAGTACCCTCTATCACATTTTATTGTATGATGTGTATAAAATTAAGAGTTTTTAGGTTTTACTTTATTATGGGTTTAGGATAAAGAGTTAAGGGTTTAAAGTTTAATTTTTAGGGTTTGTGATTTTTTATTTTGAATGTATGGTCAAAAGTTAGAATTGAAAATATAATTTAGGATTGGTTTACAATGCGGTGCTTGCAAATTAAGTTTTAATATGTAGGATTTTAGTATTAATCTTTACTGTTTATGGTGCAATGTAATAAAGTTGATTTTACATAATTAATTTTTAATCCAAATAGTCTTGTTATTATTATTTAAATCTCTAAAAAAATATTGAGTTGATGTATCACTTATATTTAATAGTTTTATATATGAAAACTAAATATCATTAATAACTTTAGTAGGATATACTTAATGGTTAATTCCGATGATCAAGTTGTTTTATGTCATTCAATAATTTTCAAGTATGATTGATATAACACTTAGACTCGATAGTCTTATATAAGAAAAGTTGATATAAAGAATTACTCTTGTTTGAATATAATTTGCGGTTAATTCTGATGAATTTATAATTCTTATGTCAATATATAATTTTAAAATTAGGAACCTCAATGCTCGAACTTATAAGCTCAAGAATTATTATTTAAACAATTAATATACATCACCATATATGTATGATGCTTTATTATACCTTTGTTTCATAAATGTTTTAATGAATATATTCATTCATAGCAGAATTAATATGAATCACATCCACTCATTTGATCAGAATGAATATTACTCATATTAATAAAAAATAATTTACTTATTTATAAAATAAAAAATATTTTACCCATTAACCCATGAATTTATAATAATAAATTGTAGCACGGTATTTCGATGATGAAAGTATGAAACAATAGAATGAAGAGCTGATATGAAAAAATAGAAGAGTTAAAAATGGAAAAAGGAGAAAAAGTAGCCAGAAAATGAAGAAATTAACGGTTCAAGAAAGTTATGCGTTAATTTTACAGTTTTAGAGAAATGGGAAAAAAAGAGGTTATTTCTTTTGTCAAAAAGAAAAAAGAAAATATGAGGGTAATTATTTATTTTGCGGAAGTGAAAGAAAAGATTGAAAACTCCAAAAATAGCTGAGGTGGCAGTCAGAAAAAAAAATATACATAACATATATTTAGATGTAACTGGGAAAGATTTGATTGGTGAAATCTCTAAAAATATGGATTGAAGTCTAAATGGGCGGTTATGCTTATGTGTCAAATTTTAAAATCTAAAAATACATTATATATATGATAGATAATTCATTTTGAAATGAAATAAATTTCTAATTTATTACATTTCAAAAAGTATTTACTAAATTAAATAAATTTGTATTACAATCCATATTTTACTAGCGGACACCTATTATAATAATAACGATTAAATAGTATCACGCAACCCGCACGTAACAAATTTGGAGAGGATTGTTTTAGTTATGGAAATAATCTCCATAATCAGCTATGTCCATGACCGATTATCATAAAAAAGAAACTTGCTCGACAATTACCGTTAAAAGAACTACATGCCCTACCTTCCAAATCATTGAAATGAAAATAAAAAAGAAGCTCAAAATTAACAAAAATCATTACTTGATATACATTTCCAAAAATCAATCCTTGAAAAGAAAAAGTTAGCTTTTCTTAAAGTAAACATTACACAACAGGGGTAAAAAGATTCGACCAATTCAAGATCAGTCAATCCAGAAATCAGCCTTAATTAATTCCATATGAGAATCCTACATTAATAATTGTTGCCAGAATTCAAAACCCAGCAAATCCCTCACTGATACCAATATTTTACTGTTTTAAGTAAGTAATCAACCCAAGGTAGGAAGTGTAGGATCTTTGGTCGTCTTCTTCATCTGCTTGTACTCCCCGTAGAAGTAAGAAACGAACCCCCAAATGGAGAGCACTAGAGCCACCGCTTTTTCAGGACCGAACTTCTCGCGGTAGATGAACACCGCCAGTATCTCCGTAATCGGCAGAAAGGTCGCGATGAGAATTCCCGAGAGCAAAGAAGATCCGCAAGACACAACACCCACCGCTCCCACGAAAAAGCATTGCCATACGATCGCGGACCAAGTCAGTACCAACCAGTACCCCACTTTCCCTCCCATCTCGAATCCCGCCGCTTCCTTCCCCATCTCCTACAGCGTTCAAATTCAAAAAAAAAACATCGATAAAAAGAACTCACAATAATAGAAAATCCATCTTCTTTATGCAATAGTAAACTCCTGGCAATCATTCCAACAACAAAAAATTCAAATCCCGACAAACAAAACGAACGATTCGACTGCTAGCTAGTATGAGACTAATTAGTAATAGGAAGCTCAATTTTCTTTATGCAATAGTAACTTTTTTTGTCGGTACCTGGATTTCGTTGCTGGCAATCATTCCGATGAAGTTGAAAGCGGTGGCAAAAAAAGATATGATGAGCTGCATCTCCATGACGAGGGTGTAACTCACGTTCTGCTTAGCCTTTTTGTACGTGAGCTCGATCCCGGGGAGCACGAACCCGTACAGCACAGCGGCCCCTACGGTCATGAAGAAGCCTTTTAAATATTGAGCGTTGGTCTCATTAGCCGGCCTATCAGATCCAGCGTGCATCGCCAGCGTCCCAGCCCCAACACAAAGTAGGAACACGGAATTCACCGAATACGCCGTGAACGGCTGCCTCACGAGGAAGAAGGCAAAAAGAGCGGTGAAGGCCAATTGTGAGGCGATGATCAGCGACGAAGTGGACACGGGAAGGTAGTTGACCCCAGAGGCGTAGAGGAAGTCGTCAAGTCCGGTGAGGATCCCGAAGAATGCGGAGGCGAGGAAGAGGCGCCATGTGATGAAGGAGGTTTTTGTGGCGGCGGGGTAGGTGGTCTTGCGGCGGTATAAGTAGGACCCGACTAGGGCTGGGATGATCATGGGCCAGCCGGCGGTTTCGGTGGCGGCGGAGATCCAAACTCCTTTGCCGCCTTTGATGAAGTAGAGGCGGAGGACGAGTGGGCCGACGGCACTGCCGACGGAGAGGAGGATGCAATTGAGGATTAGGAGGGCCTTCTTCATTGGTTTGCTCATCATCTGTTCCTGGTCTTGACTGTGGTTTGACATCTCCATTGCTGAACCTGAAAGCCTGAAATTTGGCGGAGAGTATTGAAGAAGAAGAAGGGATGGTTAGTGTTCTAGCTAGCTAATTGGTGGAGCTTTTTGAGTGGGCAGTTATAGTTGAACTATGCTTCCTTTTTTTCCTCGTAATTTATTTGTAGAAGAAGAATAAATTAAAACAGAGACCAAAGTTTTCTCCTTCACTGCCTTTCCTTACAATTATATTGTATAGTTGTATTTTCAATACTACAACTGCCCTGCCACCTCATCAAAACAGTAGTACTTGTCGTAAAGTGTTTCACTAGCTTTCATCACTTCTTCTTACCCACATATAGTGGCTACTGGCTAATAATTTTGATATTAAAATTTTACAATTTTTTTTTATGTTTAATGATCTTGATCCTATTTAAAATTAGTGGGTACAATCTCTATTAACTTATGAAAAATATCTCAATTATAATTTTAGAATTTTATAAAATCAACAATTTTTTTATATATTTTATGATTTTACTTTCTAAGTATGTAAAAATTGTTCATTTGTAATTTTATCTCACTTGGTTGGCTTAGAAGAATGAAATTAAATATTAGTATTAATTTATTTATATTATGGATGGATTTTGATTCTTTTAGCCCTAAGTGAATATTAAAATGATAACAATAATTTAAAATATATGAAGTGTTTTTTTTAAATGGTTGCTCAAGAGATAATTGTCACTCTTATTTTTTTAGTATTGACTTTAGATAATGAAGCTAATAAGCATATAGTTACTTGACTTCATATTTTTTTGCTCGGGAATGTCTACACACTTTCAATTATAAAATAAATTATAAATCTTACAATTTTATAATTTGATTCTACAACTATAATTTTACGTTACTTTTCGATTACATAATTTTACGACCACAATTTTAACAAATTCCGGCTTGTCAATTTTGTTTTAGTTCAGACATAATTACCAATTCCAGCTATTGGAGCGGAAAGATGCAGAGAACAATGTCTAAATTCTCGGATTATTATTCTGTGCACATGATTGAAACAAAAAGAGATGATGGTGAAATTGAAATATTATAGGAAAGTTAAAAGCGGGAGGAAATGCACGTTGCATTTGCCTGATTTAAATGAATGGTTGAGATTTGTTTTTGAAGATTTAACGGTTATAAATTGCTGTATGAGATCTAAAATGGACGGTTAAGATCTATGCTAAAAACTTGATGGTCGATAATTCATCTCCACCAAAGCTAAGGCCACCACCACTCACATCCAATTTCCCCAAACTTTCTTATTTAATTAATATTTTTAAATATAAATTCGGATTTGAATAATTTTTGTGTGAAAATTTTAGTATTTCATAGACGATTAAAATAAGCATAATCATGATATGATTTTGACGAACTTTTTTTCTCGAGGTCAAAACTATACTTCATAGGTATCACCAATTAAGAGGTTTCAATGAAGTTTTTCCTCGAGGTTAAACACTTAAATTGATTGTTTCAAAACTAGACTTCATAGGTATCACCAATTAGAGATTATTTCAAATATCACTAACCTAGAGGTTCCGACTAACTTTTTTTCCCGAAGTCAAAGGCATAAGTTGTTTGCGTCAAAACTAGACTTCATAAGTATCGCCAATTTAGAGGTTGTTTTAGACAAGTTGAGTTGCCTGCTTGGCGAGCCAACTCAGTGAAGATTAAGCCTCGAGAATTGGGTGAAGTTCGGTTACGACTGACTGCGGACAAGCGGAGCTAGTATAATAGAAAAGGGAAGGGGCTTAAGAAGGAGAGTAGAAGGAAAGAAGGTGGAGGGTGGAGCTGCGAAATATCGGCGGGCGGAGTATTGATTGACAGCCGTAGCTTTTCCTTTCCGTTCTTTTATTCGTGGGTGCATTTGGAATCCATTTTTTTATTAATAAGATTCTTCGGTTTCCATAGACATTAATAATATATAAATATTATAGGGAGTAATCAGTAGTGGCGTACTGACTTACTAAGAAAACCCAAGTAATGGTGTATTGTCAGGGTTTATGGGATCATTTTTGGTCAAAAGAGGAGTGGAGATGGTGACTTGACACTACAATTCCTTTGATGATGAGTTAGCTAGGTGTGGGAATCTCATCCTCCGTTCATTCATTCACTCTTTCACCGTCGTCCGTTGAATATTTCGAGCAAACAGGTGACTTTCTAGACCAGTATGTATGTCTAGGACTCTGGCCTCATGCCAGTCAGTGCTCATCATTCATTCCTTGACTAATATGTCTCGTGCTAATTATTTTCAAATGGAAATTACAAAATTCATTATCATATACATGTATGAATAGAGTCTGAATAAACAAATGGTTATTCATAATAAAAAGTAGAATGGAACAAACATTATTGTAAGGCATAAATACGAACCAGAAAAATTAATAATTATATAAGTTTTAGTCATCAGAGGCGGCAGTACTCAAAGTTCAAGTCCACGGAGAGATCAAGATCCTGATTAATAAGTTGATCTTACTACTGTACAGCTTCAGCAGTTGTCTCAAATTGTTGATGTTGCATCGTAATCTACGCACGTACGTACGCACATGCAGAGCAGAGAAGAAGGCTTAATTATCACCAACATGTATTAATCTGACTGTATAATATTTACGAGCATCAATAACTAACTACGTACGAAGCTTATACGTACTCTATACATATCTGATTTACTAGGACCAAGTTGCTTCCGTGGAAGAAAAAGTTGGAACAGAATGAGATTCTTTTGCATGTGGGATAGCTAGCTAGGGTGGCTCATTATATTAGAAATTGCTAATGGTCCTAGAGCCAGGTCTCTCGGATCAATCCGACAGTCGATCCAACGGTTTAAAATTAGTTTCATCAATTTTAATCTGACGGTTGGAATTTCATCAAGGTATAACGGGAATTTAAAAGTATTCTCTCTCTTTCAACTTTCTTTTTCTCTCCTCTCTCTACTCTTCTCACCTAAACTGAATATAATAATGACATAACAATGATATAATAATGACGTAACGTGTATGTAACAATTTACATATGAAGTCGACAAAATGAGCCTACTAAAAGGACATAATAAAAATGCATAACAGACTCGTAAAGTGTATATATCACCGATATAAAAGAGTGGTAAACTGGACATAACGATGATGAATTCAACTACTCGTAAGGTTGACGTAACAACGACATAACGAGTCTGTAAAATGATCATATTAATGACATAACATGCTCGTACAATGACCACACCTATGTGATTTTTTCCAATTCTTTTGATTCTGAAACTACCTCATTCAAGTCAATTCGTTTGACTCATTTTCAACCGTTAGATAAAATTTGACCGAAAAGTAACCTCATTCAACAATCACGATTTGCCGGGATCATCTCTCAGATCATTAGCCTGGTTGTCAGGGCTACTCATGGAGACAGATATTAGAGTAAAAAAGGCGATTGTATTATTGATGGTTATAAGAGAAACTAAAATGCTAAAGTGTAAAAGAAACTAACATTTGGCACCAATATTCAATTTGGCTAACTAAAATGTCAAATTTATCTTACTAATCTAAATGTATGTATTCAAAGATGGATATAGGAATTTGTGATTTTTTTTCCGTTTCTCCAATATTTTTATTTTGACATAATTTTTTTTAATTTTAGTTTAGATAATTTTAGATTAAAATTTCTATCTTTAAAAGACTAATATAATAAGATTAATTTTGATAATATTTTAAAAATTAAAAGCTACATATAACGATATTTTAACAAAATTTTACTGGGCATAGCCAAATTTATCTCTAGCACCATTCGAAAATAACATGACATTTTCGTTGATTTTTTTTCTTTGAAATTTGAATTGTTTGAACTAAATTTCTGATTATTACTTACTAATAGATTAATGATATATAATTCATTTAAATTTGATAAAGTAATTGGTTTAAACAAATAAGTAGGGGAGCAGAACTTTAAATAACTAGACAACTTATAAAGCTATCAAACTTTTACATATAGTTTAGTAGTCGTGGCCAGAGAATAAAAAGTTCAAAACTCTCTTTGACTCCCACTAATTCGAGACGGCCAAATACCGAGCTGGATGATACCTTGATTATCGGTAGTAAATTCGACTCCCATTTTGACTAATTTCTGACTCGGTTAGACCGATTTTTGGTTCCCTTCTGGTGATTGGTTGATGAAAGTAAGGGATTCGTGCTTTGTTCTCTCGAACGGACGGCTTGTTTTCTCATGTTTCATTGAGATTTCAGGTATTCGTTAGAAAGAGGACGTCGATACAAAGCCAACGAGACCAATCGTGAGTCAAACGGAGGTCAAACGAGCGAGATATGGGCGAAAGAAGAATCCGGGCCCGGTCTGAGTGATGAACCACACATCGTGTGGTCATTGGAAAATCCACATGCCGTGTGGCCTATGCAGCAGGCAGTATAAAAGTGGAATTTTGGGGAGAGAGGGAGCATTCTTGGCTTCCCAATTTATCCATTACCCCCATTTTCTCCCAATTCAAACCCTAGTCCAAAATTCCACCCTCATCCATCATCAATTGGAGGCCTTGACGACCAAATTGGAGCACATTGGGGAGCTTGGAGTCAAGATTGGAGCATCCTCACCTTCTTTGCACACTTGGGAGATGGAGTTTGTTCCTTCTTTTCTCTTTGCTAGCTTAATCATCATGTTAGGGTAGTTTGTTAGTTGTTAGATTAGGGTGTTGATATGTACTAGGATGATCCCGTCATGATGAGGGGTTGGATACATGTTGGATATGGATTATGGTATATGAGAATGTTTGGATTATAGTTTTTTCAACTTAGAATTTGCTATAGTTATTCTAGGTAAAATGTACTCTTTCAATTACTTAATTGTGCTTGAATTAAGTAAGTGTATAGTCTAAGATTGAAGTAAGGTGTGGGTGGACCAAGCACACACCCCAATTCAACCTTAAGTGTGAGGATTCTCTTAGTGGCATTTTATCGAACACCTATAACGCATTCCGGTAATCACTTAGGTAGTGATTATTTGGGTGATTGGAATGTTTGGGCGTGTCAAATAGTGACTTAGCACCCTTGTCAAGTGTTTGTGATGCCAGTAAGAGTCTTTTAGCACCTAAGTATTTTGTCGAACACTTGGTGTTCACAACAATTGGCTTGATCACTTGCCAATTGGTAGTGGTAGTCCAATTCAAGACCTTGAATTGGACTCCTATGAATGTTTAGAGGATGATCAAACCATAAATCTTGTCCATTGTATCCAATCTTTCATGTGAATCGGATTTGAGTGCAAAAACAACACCCAAAGTCTAGCAATCCTCCTCTCCTTGTGTTCCACCTTTTCACTCTCTTAATTCCTTTGTAGCTTTCTTGAATAGAATTCGTTTCACGTAGTGAAAGTTAAGTAATTTTGTTGATAACCTAGAGAACTAGCATTTTGAACCTTTGTTAGCATAAACCGTGTCTTAAACAGTTGAGTATAGGTTGGTGATTCGTTCCTTGTGGAATACGACACTTGAGACCTTGGATTTGGGAGAAATCTCTTTTCTTAGTCATTCAAGTTTTTTTGGTTCTTTTCTAGAGGATCAAAATGGCGTTGTTTCCGGGGAGCTAGATCACACCCTTGGAAAACTAGATTAGGACACTGATTTAGGCATTCTATCTAATCCATTCTACTTATTGCTTCCCCCTTCTTGTGTGTTTGGTTCTTTTCGTGTTACTTTGGTTGCTTGCTTTATTGTGTAGGTTCCTCTCATGCACTATTAGTGCATGAGAAGATCGAAGCGTACAAGGCGTCTACCAAAGAGATTCTTCTCATCTCCATCTCGACAACCACCTAACACCGCAAGTTCTTCAACAACCCCTCATCGTTCGAAGGAGAAGCTGAGGAATTTGTTAACGTTTTTGAGGTGGACGGACAACTACAAAGGAATCTTGGGGATTATGCAAAGCCGACTCTTGAAGGGACCACCTCGAGTGTGCTCCGCCCCCTATTGATAACCAGAATTTCGAGTTGAAGTTCCAATACATTCAAATGGTGCAATAAAACGCATACAACAGGCACGAGTACGAATGTCCCAGTAGCCATCTTTGAAGCTTTCTCCAGATCGTTGATCTAATGAAGTTCAATAATATGCCGCAAGAAGCCATTCAACTCTGGCTCTTCCCCTTCTCACTCCAAGGGAAGGAAAAATAATGGCTCGACAACCAACCAAACATTACCTTCCAAGCTTTGGACGATCTAGCAAAGGTCTTCTTGGAGGAATCTTCCGCCTTACAAGACGGATGAAATTCGAGGTAGAATCTACAACTTTGAGCAAATCAACGGGGAGCCATTCTTTCAAGCTTGGGAGAGGTTCCAAGCCCTTCTCTACTCTTGCCCTAATCACAACTTCAATGAGTGGCAACTTGCGAAGACTTTTGCTAGAGTACTCACTTATGAGGACACCAAGATGATCAATCAAGCGACGGGAGGAGACTTGAGATCACTCCTCCCCGAATGATGCCTTCAAGTCTTCCAAGAAATGGCGGTGAAGACGAAGAGTTGGTCTAGGCAACAAGGTCCTATAGAAGCTAAGGCGGTGACCGGGATCCTTCTAGTCGCACTTGAGCTCTGAAGGTACTTAAGTAGATGCCGGGACATAACGAGGAAGATCCCAACCAACTCGTTCATTTGATGCTATCAAGGATGGATGGCACGGCGTCTCAAATCAAAGCACTTGCTTTGGCTCAAACGGTGGTGAGACCAACCAATACTCCACCTCAAAAGAAAGAGGTGCAAAAACCAAAGATGAATCAACCGGTTGTGCAACTCTTTGTTTGTGAATGTTGTGGAAACGAACGGCATGACTGCTCTACTTCCAATCTCTTGCTCCCGATTTTGCACCGAAGGAAGAGCACTTCATTGAAGAAGTTGATTATTTTCAAGGGAGCGTCAATGGAGGAAACCAAGGGTATAGTCAAAGGCAAGGAAATCAAGATGGATATTGAAACTACCAATAAGAGCAAGGACCTAATCAAGGAGGTTATCACACCAACAACCAAGAAAATCAAGGTAAAAATCAATGGAATAATCAAGGACAAAGGTCTCAAGGATATAACCAAGGCCAAGGGAATCAATGTAACACTTAAGGTTACAATCAAAGATAAGGGTATAGAAACTACCATCAAGGACAAGGTTCAAGGGTACAACAACTACACCCAAAAGCAAAACTCTAATCAAGGCCAAGGAGGTCAAAGCTCCAATCAAGGGTATAATCAAGGTAACCAAGGCAATGGGCAAGGTTACAAAAAATCTCAAGGCAATACACAAGATCCCAATCAAGGCTTTAACCAAAATTGGGACAATCAAGATAATCAAGGTAACTTACAAATTATCAATGATCCTCCTCCCAGATTTTCAAATCCACGCCCTCAAGTCCAAGGGAACACCTATTCTAATGACAATTCCATGATAGGTAAATGGAGAACCAAGCCAAGTTCTTCCAAGAGGACAATAAGGTGAGTCAAGAGCAAAGAGCATTTCAAGACACCCACAATGCCTTTACTCAAGCTCAAATGGCGGATCTTACAAATCAAGTTGGGTACCTCACACAAGCTCTTTCAATTTGGAAACCGTGCACTCTACATGGGAATACCGAAACCAATCTAAGGAGCAAGGAGACTTGTGGATCAATCACAACTAGGAGTTGGAAGCACCTTCCAGACTCCACATCTAAGGTAACTAACCCCTCCGATAAATGTGCCTAGAAAGATTGTGAATAATGATGAAGTGCTTGTGGAAGATGTTAGTGAGAATGAAGCATTTGATGTCCAAGAGGATGAAGAAATGATCGGGGAAAGTGAGATGGTTCCGAATGCATTGGTTCCCGAGGTTCCAAAAGATAATGGGAAGTCTAAGATGGCGAATGAAGTCGACTCTGACAAGGCTAAGAAGGGTTCAATTGAGGTAATTTCTACCTTAAAGCCTCAGTTGGCTCCTTACAAGCCTAATGTGCCTTACCCCAATTTCTTGGAAAAGGACCTCCTCGAGAAGAACTTTCAACAATTCGTACGTCGACTTTAAGGGGTGAAATTAACAATACCGTTCACTGAAGAAATTTCCAAGATGCCACAATACGCTAAGTTTCTCAAAGAGACATTTACCAAAAAAATGCATCTTCCCGAAGCTTCCAACATCATCCTCAAAGAGCAATGCTCCGTTATCCTCGCCACAGATCTCCCACGCAAACTCAAAGACCCAGGTAATTTCTTTCTCCTTTGCATGATAGGACAAATTGCTATTCAGCCGAAGTTATGGGCAGTCGGTGAAAGGTTAAGCAATATGGTTGGAATCGGTTAATCGGTAAAATGGTTAAAATCGTCGGTTAATCATATTTTAACCGATTAACTGAGCAGTAATGAATTAAAAAATTTTAATATGTTAGAGAATCGGATCCACCCATGACCATATCCACTCATATGCTCCACTCCCAATTTTTATGTCATCAGACTACGTACCCCCAATCCCACTCCCCAGTTCCAATTCCAACTTGCAATTGGCGATCCCGACCTTCAAACCTTCACTCCCTCGATAGTCGATTCCTCGAATCCCCTTGAGTCCCTCGATTCCTTCTTGTTTGGCTCGAGTCCACGAATCCTCTCGCGTCAAACGATAATAAACCCTGAAATTTTGGTCTCATCTGGGTATTTCCTCAAGCGATCCATCTCTTGAAGGGAAGAACTTAAACTCTACATCTCAAAAATGTTCACGTGATCCGTCTTTGAAATGTACCAATGGAGGAAATTAGACTTATATGAGGAGAAATACGACGGGAAGAGCTCGATCCCGGAGGAAGTCAGTGGGGAGATCGAGTGCTACTCCAGCGGAAGAGGCAAGGTTCCACTCCCTTGATTCCTCTTTCCTCGAATCCATGATCCCCTTCGCTAATCGACGACTAAATCGAGAACCGACCACCAACACTCGGCGGCGGCGGCGATGGCAAGGCTTGACTCGGCGATAGTGATTCGGGCATTCGACTAGTAGCTGGAACAGGCATCTCCATCCACTCAGCTCTCCATGCATACTCCAAAATCTACTCCCATCCCAACCGACAAGCTTCTCCTCGACCACGGCGACTCCGCGAGCTCTGAACTGCAAATCGGTCAGAGTCGATTGAAGTGGTCAATGTCGGTTCATAGGGTTAACCGACCAGTCGGTCACTTAATAATCTGTTATATAAGCGGTTGGTCGGTTATCGAACGGCTATTTAACCGTTGCATATGGTCGGTCGGTTAAACCGATTAACCAATTTTAATCTCCAAATCTTTTCCCCGAGCGTTAACCGACGGTTAATAACCGAATTAACCAACTCTCAAGCCTAATTCAAAGAGGTCTTGCGGGTCTAGGTGCTAGTATGAATTTCATGCCTTTATCATTGTACAAAATGCTAGACCTAGGAGAACTTAGCCCGACTATGGTTTGCATCCAATTAGCGGGCAAATCTATTAAGGTGCCATATGGAGTAATTAAGGATGTGATTGTTAGAGTTGGAAAGTTTTTATTCCAAATGGATTTCCTTGTGATTGATACCGGAAGTGTCGATGTGTAATTGATCCTCGGGAGACCCTTTCTAAACACGTCTAAGGCGGTTATAGGTGTGTTTGAAGGGAAGCTCAGCTTATTAGTTGGAAAAGAGGAAACCGCATTCCAATTGATCCATGGTATGAAGTACCCAGATGATCGGGATGATGACGAGTTTGCTGACTCGATTCATATGGCTTCGGTTTGCACCATTAACGACTTTGTTTATAACGATGTCTTGGATTTTTCCTTGAGTAATTTCATGCAACAAGAAGATGAGCTATTTGGAAGCGAATAAGTTAAAATTTCTTCATTGGAAGAGGAAAATGTTATTGCTCTTGAACCACCGTATGCAAACGTGAGAGGGACCTCATATGACAATCCACCAGAGCTTGATCTAAAGCCTCTATCGACACATGGAGTATGCTTTCTTGGTAGAAGATGAGAAGCTCCTGGTGATCATTAACTCCAATCTTAGTCTCGAGTAAAAGGAGCAATTTCTTGGTCTACTCAAGCAACATAAGCAAGCAATAGCTTGGAGGATACACGACATCAAAGGAATTAGCCCAAGCTTTTATACACACAAGATCTTGCTTGAAGATAGCTACAAGCAGTCGTGCAACCTCAAAGGCGACAAAATCCTGATTTGCAAGAAGTTGTTCGTAAAGAGGTGGTGAAGCTCATGGATGTTGACATAATCTACGCTATCTTGGATAGCGGATGGGTGAGCCCTGCCCATGTGGTGCGAAAGAAAGGAGGGACAACGGTTGTAAAGAATAAAGAGAAGGAGCTCATTTCAAAGAGGATAGTCACATGACGGAGAGTGTACATTGACTACCGAAGGCTTACTGATGCCACTCGAAAGGAGCACTTCCCTCTTTCATTCATGGATAAAATGCTCGAAAGACTAGGCGGACGCGATTATTGTTGTTTCCTTGATGGTATGTCTGGCTACTTCCAAATCCCAATTCCTCCAGAAGACTAAGAGAAGACCACCTTCACATGTCCATTTGGGACCTTTGCATATAGAATAATTCCATTAGGACTGTGCAATGCTCCAGCTACCTTCCAAACGTGCATGCTTGCCGTCTTCGGCAAGCTTGTGGAAGACATCATGGAGGTATTTATGGATGATTTTTCGATATATGGAAGTTCTTTTGGTGCATCCTTTGAGATCTTGCAAAGGGTACTCCAAAGGTGTGAAGAGACTAATAGACATGACATATGGAGTTTGGGCGCCCATATGATGGTTTCTATCTTTGTACTACTTTCCGCTTCCAAGCAAAACTAATACAAAGAGGGACAACTGTAGTAATCAAATTTCATCCGGGTATGGAATTCATATCAATATCATATCACTAAACAATCCTAGTATCTCCAGTGAGGAATTAGCATCGAGCCAATCTTATCCATTAATTTCTGTGTCACGATTTTACTTGCTCAAATTAGCTAAAGTATATGTTACGGAGATGTTGATAGTTAGGTTGTATGTTTTTAAGCCATACTTCTTATGACGTTGATTTTTCTAATCCACTTATTTCAGATCATTCTAAAATAGAACGACCAAAACGATTGGACTCGAAGTCTGTTATCTCGAAATTCAGCGAACTGAACCAATCAATGAACCGTTGTGACATTTGATGCATTTTTCGGCCCAATTTCAGGCCCATTTCTGTTATCCTCCAAGGGCATCCACCTCTCCTTTTATGTATGAGTTGGGTGTTGAAATAAGATTGGAAGATAATAGAGGCGGCAACCATTTCAGTCTTTAAAATAGATGCAATCAAGACCACATAGAGGGGGCATCGGTGTTGTTTTCCGCAAAATGCTTACATTTCCCAGAATACTTCCCCCAACTCTCCCCTCAAACCCCAAAAATAATATACCATTCTCAATCCACAAAATCCCAAAAAAGTTACAAAACACCAAGAGTAAATTACAAGATCTCTCCCTTCTATCGTCACCCACGAAGGAGCCACCAAAGGAGGATTCTGCCGTCACCCACGAAAGAGCCGCCAATGGAGGAAGTCTAGACGTCTCATAAACTAGGAAACAAGGAAAGGGTGTCGCCACCTGAAACACCTGAAAAATGATAAAAAAGCTTCGTATTAAAGGTATGTCATTCAAAAACATCTTCTATATCCTCCATCATTCACATATCATTCATACTCTTGGCTCCCACATATTGATGTGCTTGTTATGCTATGTGATCTATCACGATCTAAGCTACCATTAAATCTAATAGTCATTACAACTATGTTGATAAATGATTCATCTTAACAAACATTGAACTAATGCGTAAAATAAGCATCTTAGTAAATAAAGTTGCTGGAAAGTACATTAACAAGGGACTAAAAAGACCATCTATCATCATTTTCATATCATTTGCACCAAGAACTGTAAAGCTACTCATACCATAATGTTATAATCGAGCTAAAATGGGGGTTTTCTGTTAAATATTGTTGCTGGAATTTTATTAAGAGTGGTAAAATAATCAATACTTTACAAACAGAACGGCATTTTCATAAGCTTTCAGATTACCAGTCAAGTTTTCAATAACAAAATAGTAAAGTCTTCATATTTTGTGCAACCTCATCAATGACAAAACCACTACTATAGACCAAGCAGAATCAAAGTAGTTAGAAATTAAGGGTTTTACCTTTCCTGAGGCTTTCTTCCCTCTTCTTCATTCTTACTTTTTTTGCCTATCTTTCCAGTGAGTTAAATCTAAGTCTTATTTTTTTCATTCCCCTAAATTAAGCCTAGAAAATCAGTCTCTTTCCTTTCTTTGAAATCAATTAACTAAGAACAGAACAGAGTTTTCTTTATCTAGTTTTTCGTGTCTGTCCGTCTTCCCTCCGGCCAGAGGCCGTACTGTCGACGGCCAGGTCGCCCCCTCCCTTGTCGCCGGTGTCCGTTATAAAAAAACAAGACAAAGAAAAATAACAAAAGTCAGAAAAGGGTATATAAACAAAAGAAAAAACCCTAGGTCTGTAGATCGGGGCTCGCATATCACTGGAAGACTCGCCGACTACATCCTCTGACGACATGCAAGCCCGGATCCGGTTTAAGTCAAGAGAATAGAGGGTTAGAGAGGAGGATCCGTTGTTTTACCTTTTTTTCCCTCTCTTCTTCGTTGCCGATGCCGAGGAGGCAGAGGAAGGTGAAAACGCCGACGTCTTGTTGCCGCCGCTATGAGCGTTGTAAGGAGAGGAGGACGGAGGCAGCGGCACTGCATCGCCGCCGCTGTGAGTGAGGGAAAAAGAGGGAGAAAAGAGGAAAGAAGAGCAGATGAAGGGTGGCGGCGGCGCTGCAGCAGTTGTCGGAACGGGAAAGAAGAGAGGGGAGTGTTTTTCTGAGAAGAGGGGAAGAGAGAGACCCGACAGGGGTTGAGTAGGCTGTTTTCCGAGTTTAAGAGGCCTATTTATATGGCCGATTAGGGTAATTATTAGATTATGATTTTGCCTTATTTTTCTTTCTTGAGCGTGCAGGCTGGTTTGGGGTATTTTGGTATTTTCATGTGTCGGGTTATGCCGTGGTTGGTCGGTTCATGCGATTGAAACGGTGGACCCACCCCATTCTCCTCTCTCATATTACCCGGTTTTCGGTGGAGACCCTTGCACTTTTGTTCAAATTTCGGCCCAATGCTGAAAAATTGGTCTTGTTTTGAGACCCAATTAAGTTAGGAATCTAAAACAATTAAGTTTCTAAGGTGATTAAATTAAATAAAGGAGTCTAAGTCAAAACATGTATCATAAGGATGCAGTTAAAAAAAATTAAATTTCTCTAATTGTCTTTTGGAAGGAAATAAAAATTGTAAAACCAAAAAGGTTAAATCTTTTGAATACTTGAATCAATTTAATTTATTTATAAGGATCGTCATCGAACGTTATCCCAAAATTCACCCTAAACAAGCTCCCGATTGATGACTCATACCTTAAGCTTCACGGTGGTTAGGGCTTTTGATGGCACAAAACACAAAGTTATAGGGAAAATCTCGCTACTCATTCAAGTGGGACCCAACGTCTTTCAAGTGGATTTCCACGTAGTGGACATAAATTCTGCATACAGCCAGTTGCTGGGACACTCGGGGCTCCACATAGCGGGTGTAGTACCATTGTCCCTACACCAAAAACTCAAGTTTGCAATCCATGGAAAGCTCATTGAGGTGTTCGGAGAGGAGGACACGTTGGTATCTAGAGCTCCGGACGCACCCTATATTGAAGCACCAGAGGAAGCCTTGGAAAGTGCATTCTAGACCTTTGAGATAGAGGATGTCGCATATGTAGGGCATTGTGTGGCCCACCAAGCCATGTCTCCTAAGCGACTCTGACATTAGCAAAGTGTCTGGTTAAGATTCTCCACTACTCATAATGGTAGGAGGCACTGAAAGAACTTATCCAGATCAAAGAAAATAAGAACCGTGTGAGATTGGGATACATTCCGAGGGATGATGATATAAGGAGGATCCAGAGGGAAAAAGGAGGAGGTAGTCCGGTTGAGTAGGACAGAAAATGACAAGGGCTTGACCTTCATACCTCACATCACGAGCACATTCATGAGCATTGGAAAGATAAATGTGAGAAAGAACTACACTGATCCGACAGTTAAAGAATTACTGTCGATTTTGTAGATATCTCCATCAGCATGCTGGGTACGGAAACCACGACCGGGATAGAGTGGGTGTGCCTGGTCCATCTAGAGGAAGAGCGAAACAATTGGGTGTCTTTGGAGTTACCTTCGCCATCGTAGATGCAATAACTCTAAAAAATATATGACTACCAAATAAAAGAAGCGAAGGTCTCCTAGTGTTTTTAAGTGATCTTGAATGCATGTATCGTAGTTTCCCCAAGTTTAATAAAGTATATTTTCTATAAGTCTCAATCTCTGCATCTTCCATATTATTCACTTATGCTTTTCTACTTTCTCCCTTTGCTATCCCCCCTCGTGTAACAGGGTTACATAGGTGTTTGAAAACAACAAAGAGTTTTGAAACACTAAAGTTGACTTTGATCACCTGGTTTATGGAATGGAAACCAAGGAAGGCAGTGATGGTTCCGACCTAGAAACAGATTGGATAGCGAAACAAGAAGAGCAATCCTTGGAGTCTTTCTACGAGTCGGTAGAGATTGTGAATTTGGGGATGGAGGAGAAACGACAAGAGATTAAGGTAGGGGACAGCTTGGACCAGGCAGAAAAGGAAAGGCTCGTCGAACTACTCCAAAACTTCCAGGATGTTTTTGCATGGTCTTATCAGCATATGTCAGGTCTCGATGAAGAAATAGTAACATATGACTTGCCAATAAATGAGGAATGCAAGCCAGTAAAGTAAAAGTTGCGGCGGATGAAACCGAAATGGATACTCAAAATTAAGGAAGAAGTGCATAACAATATGAAGTCGGGTTCTTGCAGGTAGCACAATACACAAATTGGGTGTCTAATATAGTCCCTTTGCTTAAAAAGAATGGGAAAGTGAGAATGTGCGTGGATTACATATACTTAAATAGGGCAAGCCTGAAAGACAACTTCTCGCTACCTCACAAAGATGTTCTCGTTGATAATACCGCCAATCACCATATGTTCTCTTTCATGGATGGTTTCTCAGGATAGAATCAGATTAAGATGTTTCCGGAAGATCGGGAAAAAATCACATTCATCACTTTGTGGGAACCTTTTGCTATAAAATCATGTCCTTTTGGCCAAATAAAGTTAGGGAAACCTACCAGCGGACCATGGTCACGCTATTCCATGACATGATACACAAAGAAATAGAGGCTATGTGGATTATATTGTAGCAAAATCCAAAAAGGGGATAATCACGTAGCCGTGCTACGAAAATTGTTCGAGCGACTCAGAAAATACAAGCTCTGACTGAATCAAGAAAAACGTAAATTCGGAGTTACTTAGGGAAAGCTACTTGGCTTCATGGTCAGCCAAAAAAGGATTGAAGTGGACCCTGACAAAGTGAAGGTGATAGTGGACAATGAGAAAAGGAGGTGTGGGGACTCTTAGGACACTTGAATTACATTAGTCGGTTCATATCACATTTGACCCCAATATGTGAACCCAATTTCAAGCTTCTAAGGAAGAACCGGCCTATCGAGTGGGATGCGGATTGTGATCAAGCCTTTCAAAAATTCAAAGAGTGTTTATTAAATCCCCCAATTATGGTTCCACCAACTTCAGGAAGACCACTAGTATTGTACTTGAAGGTATTCGAAAACTTGGTAGGCGCAATGTCGGCCCAACACGATGAACCGGGAAAGAAGGAGCACGCCATGTACTACGCCAACAAGAAGTTCCCTAACTATGAATCTCGATATACACCGTTCAAGAGAAATTGTTGAGCACTTAAATGAGCAGCCAAAAGGCTGAGAAAGTATATGTTGTATCACAGGACGCTCTTAATATCCAAAATGGACCCTATCAAGCAGCCAAAAGCTGGCCCTATTCAGATGGATAGCCCAATGGCAAGTGCTGCTAGCGGAGGAAGACATCGTTTATACCTCAAAGAAGGCCATTAATGGGAGTATAGGGGCAGATTATCTGGCGGAGCATGCGATCTTGGACCCGGATCCGATGTTGATGGACTTTCCTGATGAAAGTATAATGAACACTATGAAATTGAAGGAAGGCTTAGTCCAAAAAACATGGGTGATGAAGTTTGGCGGGGCCTCAAACTCATTGGGGCAAGGCGTCGGAATCGTATTCGTCTCTTCCAAAGGAACCGTGTGTCCTATCACCGCTAAAAATTGCTTTGTTTGCACCAACAACATAGCGGAGTACGAAGCCTGCGCTTTTGGAATCCGAGCATCATTGGAAATGGGAATACAAATTTTGAAGGTATATGGTGATTCAGCACTAGTAATATACCAATTGAAAAAAGAATGAGAAACCAGGGATCATAAGCTCGTCCCATACCAGAAATACATAAGGGAAATGGCAACAAATTTTGAGTCGACATAGTTTGATCACATCTCACGAGTCGACAACCAAATAGCAGATGTTCTCGCCACGTGGTCCTTGATGTACGAACTGGATGAGACCGAGGTTAACCCTTGAATCGAAATCAAAAAGTAAAATGCACCTGCCTACCTAGCTAATGTTGACGAAGAGCGAGATGGGAGTCTGTGGCACCATGACATAAGGACCTACCTACCGAAATGGGAATACCCAACATAAGTGTTTGAGAATGATAAAAGGACTCTATGGAGATCCGTGATGGGTTACTATGTCAATGGGACTACCCTCTATAAAGTAAGCCACGACTATGTATTACTAAGATGTGTGGACACCCCTAAAGCTCAGAGAATAATAGAAGAAGTTGATGAGGGAGTCAGTGGCACACGTGCCAGTGGTCATGCACTAGCTAAGATGATATTAAGGATGGGTTACTATTGGACAAAGGTGGACTCTGACTATGTAAGATACGTGAGAAAATGCCACAAGTGATAGGTTTATGCCGATGAAAAACATGTGCCTCCATCATCGTTGTATGTCATGCCATCGCCTTGGCCTTTCGCAGGATAGGGGATAGATGTCATAGCCATGATTGAACCAAAAGCGTCTAATGGGCACTGTTTCACCCTATTAGCCATCGACTACTTCACGAAATGGGTCGAGGCGGTCACCAAATTCATAAAGAAGGAAATCATTTGCCGGTATGGACTCCCAGAAAGAATAATAACCAACAATGCAAAAACTCTTAACAACAAAATGATGGATGAGCTCTATGATCAGTTTAAGATCAAACACCACAACTCGGTACCATATGGACCAAAGATGAATGGAGCGGTCGAGGCAGCGAACAAAAAACTAAAGAAATTTATACAGAAAATGGTCGTTACCTACCGTGATTGGCATAAAATGTTGCCATTCGCCTTGCATGGTTACCAAACTTCAGTAAGAACCAAAACTTCCATAGAGGTAGAAATACCTTCACTAAGAGTTATCTTGGAGGCAAAGTTAGAAGAAGCTGAGTGGGTAAAAGCGATATACAACCAGTTAAATTTAATTGATGAGAAGAGGTTGGCAACTATCCACCATGGGCATCTGTATCAGTGCAGATTGATCAGAGCCTTCAACAAAAAAGTGGAACCCCGAGAACTCCATGAAGGAGAGTTGGTAACAAAGAAGATTTCCATCCAACAAGGGGACCCAAGAGGAAAGTGGACACTAAACTATGAAGGGCCCTATAGAGTGAAGAGGGCTTTCTCAGGAGGAGCATTGATACTAACAAGCATGGACGGTGATGCGCTCCATTATCCAGTCAACTCTGATTCAGTGAACAAGTACTATGTTTAGAGTTCACAACGGAGATGTACGAGTTTGGTTTTTCATCAATAAAGTGAGGGCTTAAGTCGACTTTATGTTTCAAATACTTCATGAATTCTCAAATATTATTCTCCTAACTTTTTTTCACGCGCCACCAAACAAAATGGGCGAGGTACATCACTCCAAATAAACTTGCTGCAAATGTGTTCATGCTGACATTTCCACTCTATTTAATCATTAGGAGGCTCCTTGAATGGAAATAGTAGTAAAATAAGAAAAATATAATAATAATAATAATAATAATGAAAATCGTTGAAAAAAATAAAAGAGTTAAAAGAGGCTAAAAGAATAGAAGCCCAGATGGCTGGGTTACTCCACTTATTCCCATCCCGATAAAGTAATCTGCAAAAGCCGACATCATCCTACCATTATATTTGGAAGAAAAGACAAGGTAAGGAGGCTATCCTTAAAATTCCAAGATCTGAGCATAATATGAAGATGTCAAAAGAAAAACGAAGGAAAAGAAGTACATATGATAAGATTACTCAGCTATCAGCAAAATTAACACCATTACGCTAGCACATAGTGCAAACGAAGCAGCAAGTCGGCTCTTAAGATTAAGAATCATGAACATTCACTAAAGATCAGGAATGTCCATACCTGTATTTGGGGGCAACAGTCCAAGCTATAGGGGGCGATGGTTGAAACTAGCAAAATTATCATGTCAAGCTCGGATTATCCTACCAATATTTATAAAGAAAATTCCTACCGCGATGTGCATCGTCAACGAACGTAACGTCTTGTCGCGTGAGCTGCCCTGGGAGGACCTGTGGACAAACGCAGTTTCTAGCATTTGAGAATGTGTTTTCTACAAAGTAGTTAATTTCCTTATAATAAAAAAATCAACATGAGACCATCACATGCATATTTTTCATAGAAAGGAAACCTTGCTCAAACTTTTTCAAAACCATCCACCATTAACATTCGTATTCATGGAATGGGAGATAAGTCAAGTTGAGTCCCTATTACATTTACCCTTAGCATCCTAGGGGAAACGGATCGCAACTTTTGAAAATTTCCTTGCATCCGGGCTATAAACGGATTGCACCTTTTGAAAATTGCCTTTCATCCGGGCTATAAACACATTGCACCTTTGAATATTGCCTTGTATCTAGGCTATAAATGGATTGCACCTTTTGAAAATTGCCTTGCATTCGGGCTATACACGGATTGCGCCTTTTGAAAATTGCCTTGCATCCGAGCTATAAACGGATTGCACCTTTGAAATTTTTTTTGCCTCCGAGCTATAAACGGATTGCACCTTTGAAATTACAAGTGCGGGGCTATAAACAGATTGCACTTTGAAATTGCCCTACATCCGGGCTAGAAACGAATTGCACCTTTGAAAATTGTCTTGCATCCGGGATATAAACGGATCGCACCTTTGAAAATTGCCTTGCATTCAGGCTATAAACGAATTGCACCTTTGAAATTTGTCTTGTATCCGGGCTACAAACGGATCCATAAGGGAGATAGGTCAGGCCAAGTCCCTAGTACATTCACCCTGGTATCCATAAGGAAGTGAATTGCATGTTGTTTAAGTGGTTAGGTTGTAAGTTTGTCTCCGAGTGCTATTTGTGGCCATTGTTGTGACGGATCATCGGACCCTAATAGACTTGACATAACAAGTTCGGGCGCTCGTACGAAATTTGGTTTCCATCTTTGTATTACTTTCCACATCCAAGCAAAACTAATACAAAGAGGGGCAACTGTAGTAACCAAATTTCGCCCGGGTATGGAATTTGTATCAATATCATATCACTAAACAATTCTAGCATCTCTAGCGAGGATTTAGCATCAAGCCAATCTTATCCATTAATTTCCGTGTCACAATTTTACTTGCTCAAATTAGCTAAAGTATATGTTACAGAGATGTTGGTAGTTAGGTTGTATGTTTTTAAGTCATACTTCTTACGACGTTGATTGTTCTGAGCCAGTTATTTCAGATCATCCTAAAATGGAACAGCCAAAATGAATGGACCCCAAGTCTGTTATCTCGAAATTCAGCAAACTGAACCAATCAACGAACCGCTGCGACATTTGTTGCATTTTTCGGCCCAATTGAATATCAGGCCTAATTTCAGGCATGTTTCTGTTATCCTCCAGGAGGCAGCCACCTCCCCTTTTATGTCAGAGTTGGATGTTGAAATCAGATTGGAAGATAATAGAGGACACAACCATTCAAATCTATAAAATAGACACAATCAGGACCACAAAAAGGGGGCAGTGGTGTTGTTTTCCATAAAATACTTACATTTCCCAAAATACTTCCCCCAACTCTCCCCTCAAACCCAAAAAAATATAACATTCTCAATCCGCAAAATCCCAAAAAAGCTACAAAACACCAAAAGTAAATTACAACGGAGGAAGCCTAGATGTCCAAGAAACTAGGAAACAACAAAAGGGCACCACCACCAGAAACACCTGAAAAATGACAAAAAATGCTTCGTATGAAAGGTATGTCATTCAAAAACATCTTCCCTATTCTCCATCATTCACATATCATCCATACTCTTGGCTCCCGCATATTGATGTTCTTGTTATGCTATGTCGCCTATCACCATCTAAACTACCTTTATATCTAATATTCATTACAACTAAGTGGATAAATGATTCATCTTAACAAACAGTGAACTAATGAGTAAAATAAGCATCTTAGAACAAATAAAAGTTTTTGAAAAATACATTAACAAGGGACTAAAAAGACCATCTATCATCATTTTTATACCATTTTCACCAAGAACTCAAGAACTGTAAAGCTACTCATAACATAATGCCAAACTCGAGCTAAAATGGGGGTTTTCTATTAAGTATTATTGCTGGAATTGTACTAAGAGTGGTAAAATAATCAAAACTTTACAAACAGAAAGATATTTTCATATGCATTCAGTTTACTAGTCTAGTTTTCAATAACAAAATAGTTAAGTCTTCATATTTTGTGCAACCTGATCAATGACAAAACCACTACTATAGACCAGGCAAAATCAAAGTAGTTAGACATTCAGGGTTTTACCTTTCCTGAGGCTATCTTCCCTCTTCTTCATTCTTCCTTTTTTGGCCGAACTTTCTAGTGAGTTAAATCCGAGTCTTCTTTGTTTTGTTCACCCGAAATAAGCCTATAAAATCAGTATCTTTCCATTCATGGAAATAAATTAACTAAGAACATAACATAGTTTTTTTTACCTGATTGTCCCTTCCCTTCGGTCGGAGGCCGTGCCGTTGGCGGCCAGGTCGCCCACTCCCTTCTCGACAGTGTCCGCTATAAAAAAACAGCATAAAGCAAAATAAAAAAAGTCAGAAAAGGGTATATAAACAATAGAAACAACCCTAAGTTTGTAGATCGAGACTTGCATGTCATCGGCAGCATTCTCCGGCCACATGCAAGCCCGTATCCAGTTTAAGTGAAGAGAATAGAGGGGTAGAGAGGAGGATCTGATTTTTACCTTTTTTCCTCTCTTCTTTGTCGCCGCTAGCCAGGAGGCAGAAGAAGGTGGAGGCAGCAGGGTCCCGTCGCCGCTGCTGGGAGAGTTGTAAGCAGAGGAGGACGGAGGCGGCGACGCTCCGTTGCCACCGCTGAGTGAGGGAAAAAAAGGAAGAAAAGAGGAAAGAAGATGAGAGGAAGGGTGGCGGCAACACTACCGCAGCCATCGGGACGGGAAAGAGGCCTATTTATATCGCCGATTAGGCTTAATTATTAGATTACAATTTTGCCCATGTCCTCTTTCTTCAGCGCGCGGACTGGTCTGACGTATTTTGGTATTTTCATTTGTCGGGTTAGGCCGTCGGTGGTCGGGTCGGGTGATTTAACTGGCGGACCCACCCCCTCTTCTTCTCTCATTTTTAATCGGTTTTTGGTTGGGCTCCTGCAGTTTTGTTCAAATTTTGGCCCAATGTTGTTTGGCCTTGTTTTCAGACCTAATTAAGTTAGGAATCTAAAAAAATTAACGGTCTAAGGTGATTAAATTAATCAAAGGAGTCTAAGTCAAAACATGTATGATAGGGATGCAGTTAAAAATAATTAAATTTCTCTAATTATCTTTTGGAAGGAAATAAAAATTGTAAAACCAAAAAGGTCAAATCTTCTGAATACTTGAATCAAGTTAATTTGTTTTTACTGATAATGTAACAAGCTTATTTGAATATAGGGTTGTTTCCCATCCGATAGCACATCTCTAATTTTGTCAAATCAAATTAGTTAACTAAGAACGAGCTAATTTGTTCTTAGGCAAAGTATACCTCGAATGATGAACCTTTAAAAATATTATAACAACATTATACGAATTTCGTATCCGGAGCAAGAGTTTCCAACCAACAAACAATTTCCAAAGTCATAACCTCTTATTAATTCTTCTATCTTTATAAATAACAATGTGCTAATTATGAATCAAGAGGTTCGTAAGTAAGTACACCCAAACGTATATCTCTTCTTCCACGATCAATATATTCTCAAATTAGTACCGTCGGATTCGAAATACCGAAACCCAAAGGTACTCTTTCCAAAATCTTATCCTAAAAAAACATCCAACGCTTTTTCTAAAGTAAAAAACTAGCACGATAGCGTAATTTTTACAAAAGTAAAAATGACGCGAAATCCTCGACAACTTTTCTAAACGAACTACGTGGACTTTGATCCCAAAAGATTGTGTATGTAGGCAGTCATAAGACTCGAGTCCAATAATCAATTAAAAAATTTTCCTCTAAAAACATTATTTACCAACATAAAATGGAATCTCTGCAATAGTGGAAATTCGTAAAAAAAACTATCAATTAAATTAATGTCATGTTTTCTAAAAATTTACAATATCTTTTATATTCGAACTAAAATATAACCAAGCCACTAATCTAAGAAAATAAAATATAACTTATCGAATTTCATAGTACCAGTTTATCGGGCGTTGCAGGGGTGCTAATCCTTCCTCCCGAATCTGAGGCCCTTATTTCGCAGACATGATCTAACTCGTGTGCAAAAGGACGTGGGTTATATTGAAAGCGTACAATGCGATTCAAAAAATCTAAGAAAAATCGAAAAAAATGGCCGACCGGCGGAGCGACAAGAGGCCGAAGGAAGTATTCGCACGCCACGGACGGAAACGTTCACGACACCATCTCCAAGCTCCCTCCACCATCTAATATGAAAGGAATTTGAAGCTTCATTGGGCATGCAGGGTTCTACCGGAGGTTTATCAAAGACTTCTCGAAGATTACTAACCCCATGACCCGACTCCTTGAGAAGGATGTCCCTTTTGACTTCATATTATTAGGATGTAGACTCTGGGTTCCTTAACACCACCCCGATTACTCTTCGTCGCCTCAACACTAGTTTAAGGATGCCTCAACAATATACCCAGGATACTACCTCCACCAGAGCGAGGAGGTCAGCTACTATGGGTACGATCCCCACTTTCCGCCACACCAGCCACCACCATCTCCACCACCATTCTAGTGATGTTTGTTTCCCTCTCTTTCTCTCAGACTTGATCCCGTGTTTTTGTTTCCTTTATTTCCGTTTTCTCATACTAGACTTGTGTTGTGTTGTGTTGTGTTGTGTTGTGTTGTGTTGTGTTGTGTTGTAGTTTGGGATTGTTTGTTTTTTGGATGCATGTTTTGAGATTGTGGACTCCTTAGCTATTATTTTGTACTATTTTTTGTGTTTCTTTTTGTCTTGGTCTTTCATGATGACTCCAGGTGCTCGATCCTGGTCTGTCATCTTCTCTTGGTCCGGCTTCTCTCTTCTCCCCGGTTGGTACAAACTTTTCCCCTTATCTCTTTTCACATTGAGGACAATGTGTTGTGCAAGTGTGGGCGGGGAATCGGGTTTTTACCTTTTCGGGTTTGGGATCCTTTGATGTGTATCTCGTTTGTGATGATTTTGACTTGTCCTTGCTTTCAAAAATCTCTCTTGAATTTGAATATGTGGTTGTCTTTGGATGCATACTTAGTATGTTCATACTACTTGAGGATGAATAGGTTGTTGAATAGATCATTTGTAGGCTACCACCCGTTTTCCTGAAATTAGTTTGCTTCGAACTCGCACATATGGACGTTATCAGTTTTCACCTTTACTTATTTGATATGTATGATTGATTCTCCTTTTCCAACTTTTCTATGGTATTATGAAGTCAAAATGGACAGGACGGATCTGAATGAGGTGCTAAAAGAGGTCAATGTGCCCACAAATGATCGTGAGGAAGGTTATGATTCAAGCACGTGAGGCGGATTTCGATCTGCCGCCCGTTGCTGGCCTTATGGCTCTTCTTCTCAACCCTTCAAGGAGTGTATTGGGGTACTGGTGCCCGGTTTTAACCAGATCCGAGCCCGATCAGAATCACAACCTCCTCATTTGAAAAAAGCAGCCTTGCGAAAAGAAAAGAAAAGGAGAGGAAGAAAAGTTTATTAAAAATCAATAAAAAGAAAAGAAAAGCAGAATAAAAAAAGACGGGGATGCTAGTATACTTGGTGATAGTTATGTTTATGTTACGATTAGGCATCCCCTCCCTTAGGATGGAAAAAATACCCGGCCAGGACCGTCCGTCCATCCATTTTTTCCGCTAGTACCACAAGACATAATTGCATTGGAGAAACCTTCATACATTCCCTTGTTTAGGTGTTTAATCATAATCTCTATATGTTTGAGTTTGGTGTGAAAGTTTTTAAGGGATTCAGTGTCTTGTGCATATTTAAGTGGTTCGGTGATCGACTTGCAATCTTGGCATCGTGAAGTAGGCTTGAAATGCTAGGCTACGTCTTTCCTTTCACCACGATTTGAGTTCTCTTTGAGTGTGATTAGTAGAATTTCTTGAGGAAAAGCAATGTTCAAGTGTGGGGGATGTTATAGCTCGATTATCAGTAGTCAATTCGACCCCCATCTTAAATGTTTTGTGACTATGTTAGACCCGAGTTTCCTTCTTTTCCCTTAGCTAGCTTAATCATTAGGTTAGGCTAGTTTGTTAGTTGTCAGATTAGGGTGTTGGTATGTATTAGGATGATCTCCTCATGATTAGGGGTTGGATACATATTCGATATAGATTATGGTATATGAGAATACTTAGATTATGGTTTTTGCAACTTAGAATGTGCTATGGTTTGTTCTAGGTCAAATGTACTCTTTCAATTACTTAATTATACTTGAATTGAGTAAGTATGTAGTCCAAGATTGAAGTAAGTTTTATGTGGACCAATCACACACCGCAATTCAACCTCAAGTGTGAGGATGCTCTTAGTGACATTTTATCGAACATCTTGAGCCCATTCCGGTAATCACTTAGGTAGTGACAATTTGGGTTATTGGAGTCTTTGGGGGTGTCAAATAGTGACTTAGCACCCTTGTCAAGTGTTTGTGATGCCATTGAGAGTCTTTTAGCACCTAGGAATTTTGTCGAAAACTTGGTATTCACTACCAATTGGCAAGTATTGGCTTGATCACTTGCCAATTGATTACTTAGTAGCTTGCTTGAATAGAATTCGTTTCCCTTAGTGAATATTAAGTAATTTAGTTGATAACCTAGAGAACTAGCATTTTGAATCTTATTGTTAGGTTAAACCGTGTCTTAAATAGTTGAGTATAGGTTGGTGATTTGTTCATCGTGGAATACGGCTTGAGACCTTGGATTTGGGAGAAATTCATTTTCTTAGTCGTTCAAGTTTATTTGGTTATTTGCTAGAGGATCATTGAATTAAATAAAATTACAAATAATATATTAAATAATAGGAAAATGGTCATTTAGCCCCCTATACTTTACCCATTTGACAATTGGCCCCATGTACTACTGAATTGTCTGTTTACCCCCTATACTTTGGTCATTTAACCAATCATATCCTTACGTTAAGTTTTCCGTTAAAATTTTCCAAATCATCAATCCACAATTCCACATCATCTGACCATGCCACTTAACTACCTACTCAACAAAACTAAAAGTTCTATGCCTTTTTATTTTAAACAACCGCACACGAACCACCCAGAAAACACCAATAACCCTTAAAACCATCCACCAAAATCAAATCTCTTCAATTAATCCATTTCATATTAACTATTGCAGAGAAGAAGAAAAAATTGAACTGAATAATTAAAACCCTAATTTATTGAACATATTTCACGATCCTTTTTCATGTTTTCCCAATCTCTATTGTTGTAGAAATTGAAACAGAGTTCTTCTAACTTGTAAGTATGCTAGCTAGCTTAGTGTTTAACTGTTTACTCCTATCTTAAACTAGTTTCTCCAATCAATTAGAGCCATTAAGATGAAGAACACGATTGTCTCTATTCTTTCTCCATCAATCAAACATAAGGAGAACTTTCTCCATCAATCAAACATAAAAGCCTCTGTTATCCTTCCCCTGCCTCTATAGCTCGATTTTTCACGATGAACTTTTTAATTTCCGCAAAAGTCATCGACCCATCATCGGAAGCCGCTGATGCTCCACAATCTTCCCAATCGAAAACTCAGATTATATCCAAGATTCTTTTCCTCAAACGACACCAGTTTGATTTTCAGGATTCCTGAATCAACCCTAGCAGATAGAATAAGCGAGGAATTTGTCTCCGCCACCGCAAGGTCAGCTCCATCTGGGTGGAGTTGGAAGGTAGTTCCAAGAGAGATTGAGGTCGTCGAATCCGAGAGAATTTGCTAAACTAATTGAGGCCATTACTACGGCATATGTGCTGGGAAGTTTGGATGGAAGATGACGTTGGGGGAACCGTGGAGTTTTAAGTTTTATTATTTTTCTGTAAAAATTAGTTTTTCATTATTATTCAAGTTGACTAGGATGTTAAGTTGCCCGTCATATCAGCATTTAACAGATTTATCAGTAGATTTGGACGGAAAACATAACGGAAGGATATGATTGATTAAATAATCAAAGTATAAAGGGGTAAACGGATAATTCAATAGTACATTTGGCAATTGCCAAATGAGTAAAGTGTAGGGGGTCAAATGACCATTTTCCCTAAATAATATATACACAAATTTAATATTTGAGTGTCCAAAATGGGGTCAATTGGCTACCCTTATCTTACTTTTTTTTGGGAGAAACTAAAGAAAAGATTGCAATCATGATTTAATATGGGATCTTAGCTGTCTAGCTAATATAAATAGAATACAACATTATTCGACAAAAAGATTATAATATTGAAGCAAAATTGATGCCACAACTGCTTTAATGTTAAATGTTGCATCCATAACTATACATACATCTTCTATTTGTATAGAACATCATTGATTTCTATATATATAATTACATTATTGAAGTAAATATATTTTAGCCATTTTAAAGTGTAAAACTTGAGACTTTGAAATAATCATTTAAGAGTTAACGTCCTAAAATATCATTTATAGGACTCAAATGTTCTTTAATGAGAGTCCTATAAATGTATAATTCTAAACTTTTAGACGTTTGAGGCTATATTTGGCTAGCCAAAGTGTCAAAATCTCAAATTTACCTCAATAATCCAACTGATCCAACAGTCTGCATTCACTGAGAGAGTTTATGGGAATCAATTATTCATTTTTCGTCCGTTTTCATTTTCTCCATAATTTTTTATTTTAATTTCGATTTGATTAAATTTTTATATCAAAATTCTTATCTTTCAAAAACAAATATAACAAGATTAATTTTGATGATATTTCAAAACTAATATTGAAAACCTTATTTCATTTTCAATATATTGTAATTTATAATGTGATATTGAACGAGAAAAAAATTATATATAAATTCTAAAGAAATTACATAAAAATATTCATTTCAATTAATTAATGGTATCTATATAAAAATAATAATCAGATTATTAAATTAAAATAAAAAATCAATATTAGATGTTCATAACAAAAGTAAAAGTGATAGCCCTATAAAATTGTACTATTAGAAGAAAACACCTCTTTAGAGTCCTAAAATTCCAAATATATAACTCAATTATAGAATATTTGAATCCTATTATAGGAGATGATCTCAGACTACGAAAATTATCAAAATCATATTGGTTTGATGCGTTAAGTTAAAATGTAACGGGAAATCCTATTATTCCTCTAGTTAAAGTTAATTTCCCAAGCAAGAAAGTGAAGTATGGAGCTAGCTGGTTGGTGATAGTTGGCGTATCTAAATGAACGCCAAGTGCTTGGTGCCTTAGTATCTCCGCCTTGTTTTCTCCGCAATTATGGGAGACACCGACAAGAAACCTCCTCAGATTAAACCTAACAAAAAAAATAACAAAAGCCAGGTGGAGAGTAGAGCATTTCGATCTAACCAAAGCTCACCCACCTTTTTAAAACCAGCTGGAACGATGACTGGCAATGACTGCCCCGACTGTGAAATTGCCAACCTTGAATTTCTTTCATCAACCATCATCTCCATTTAGGGTGTTGGCCACCACCACCCTAAGAGAATAGACATAAATTCAAAGAGGGCACTCTGCTTTCCCTTTTCGGTATAGATCTCTTATTCCCCCCATGGCATTTCTTTCACCGGCGTCCTCTGTCTCCAATAACCCTTCTTCTTCATCTCTCATTCCATCTTCCAGTTCATCATCCTCCTCCTCCGCTCCTCCCTCAGCCTCATTTTTAAGATCCCAATCTGTAATTCATCTCCCTCTATCTGCACAAGTATGCGTTTTGTGTTTAGGGTTCTTGATTTTGTGTGTGTATGATTGACTGGTTTCCTTAAATTGCAGATTTCTGGTTCAGGATCATTCCCTGCTTCCAAGTAAGTTTACATTTTCCAATTGGCTTTGCTGTGATTTCAATTTAACTCGCATGGGCTCTTCTTCTACATCAGTAATTTCCATGCTGGAGGGTTTATCATGATTAAAGGAGATAACTTTAAACCTAATTAAGGTTGTTTAGGACTGCCATAATTTATATTTCATTCATATCTTGTAGTGTTTCTGTATATCAATGAAACATGTCTGACATATTTGATGAATTCTTCTGCCTGGTAGATAAAGTCATGTTCTTTGCATCCTTGAAACTGGAAATAAATCCAGGGACTAGATCCAAGCAACAAGCAAAATTGTTGACCAATCTCGTGTCCATATGATATGCTGAAGTAATTGGTTTTTACTGACTGCTATCAACTGCATTATCTCCAGGGGCATGTCAGCGTGCAAGTTGAAGGTGTCCAGCAATCCAACAGCGATAACTAAGGAACGGGAAAACGATGATGCAGCTACTGTTAGTGCTGGGAATTTGTTTGATGATATGAAGGCCAGGTTCTTGAGTTTCAAGAAGCAAAAATACTTGTAAGCGTTATGCAATTTTTAGCTTCATGATAGTAATTAATATGCCGTCGCTTTCTTGGAAAATATGTGTTGATCCACTTACAAATGTATCCTTTGATCAGGGAGAACAAAGAACATTATGACAGTCTTGCCAAGAGTCAAGCACCAAAGGTAAGCACGATTTTTCAGCTTCTAGATCAACTCGAAGTTCAGCCTTACAAAATCCGAGACCTAAAATCAGGAACTTTGGTCCACAAATTTTGGAAAATGCAGTTTATGGTGATTGCCTGTGGGGACTCCAGGGTTTGTCCCTCTAACATTCTGGGATTCCAGCCAGGGGAAGCATTTGTAGTCCGGAACGTGGCCAATCTCGTACCCACTTTCGAGGTTATATCTCTTCATTCTTCAGTAGAAATCAGAGTTAGCAGCAGGCATAGAACCGTAGGTCATTCTTTTTATTTTTGTGTGCAGAGTGGTCCATCTGAGACAAAGGCAGCGCTGGAATTTGCTGTAAATGCTCTCAAGGTAAACTATAAGCTTCCGAATTTGCTGTTTCTAGAGGTGCTGTTGAATGTTGAATTCGAACTAGAAGAATGTTTTCCGGATCGTTGCAGGTTCAGAACATTTTCGTCGTTGGCCACAGCCGATGTGGAGGTATTCGTGCTCTAATGAGTATGCATGATGATGTAGAAACAAGGTTTGTAACCTCCACATTTCTTGGATCAATAATCTGATGAGGTATGCTTTTGTTCTCATTTCTTGCCTTTCTGTTCGACTTTTCCAGTAGCTTTATCGGTAGCTGGGTTTCTGTTGGGATGAATGCACGGATTAAAACAAAGGCTGCTGCTTCGAACCTCAGCTTCGATAACCAGTGTACACACTGTGAAAAGGTGATTTCTTTCTCTGCAAAAATCTGCCCAAATGTACATAAACATCAAAGTCCTTATGAATCGAATTTCCTTTTGGAATTGTTTTTGCAGGAATCGGTGAACTGTACATTGAAAAACCTGCTGACATATCCATGGATAGAAGAAAAAGTGAGGAGTGAAGAACTGTCCATCCATGGTGGCTACTACGATTTTGTAAACTGTACTTTTGAGAGATGGACACTGGATTACAAACAAGACGGTGAAGTTTCTGTAAAAGATCGGTCACTTTGGTCCTAAATTGTCAGCTCTTGTTTTTATCTCCCTGCTTACCAATGTGTTAAGTTGCTTCTTTGTGTTTGCTGCTATCCTAAAGCTTCTGTCTATCTTCACAAAATTGCTGAAACCATTGTTGATGTATCTGTAGCACATGTATCTCCAAAAAATCGCAAATGCTGTGTATATGTTCTAGACTTGTGTTATTTTAAGTGCCTATATCGAAATGATTGTGGATGGCTGAATTTGTTTTACTATATGAATATATTACCCTCGAATTGTACTTTTAGGCTGTCCTGGATCAATTGATCTCATTAACTAATTGTTGAAATGTGATCCTTACCCAATCCAGTCTTGGTTGGCTCGAAAGCCAGTTGGGTCAGACCGGCATTTTGGCACTTAATGAAATGGTACGCTGAGGTTTGCAACCCTAGTATATAACCCTCCTGTTTAGAAGACAGGACTCAGAAGTCGGATCGTCATCTCTCTCACTTGCGATCTTTGTCTCTGCGTTCTGGAATTCATCTCGAAGCTTTGTTAGGGTTTGCTCATCTGTCGATGTTCGATCAGAGAGCTTGGGGCTTTTGCTGCTGCTCCATTCCTAGGGAATATTGTTCTTTCTCATGCACTTCTTGTTGTGCACTTCCGTGTTGATACCTTACATGTTCTTCTGGCTCAAGGGTTGTATCTAGAGTTTATATTGGTATATCTGTGTACTCTTCTCTCGTGACTCTCTATAGTGAATTTGGGTTAGGTCTTCCGATAAAGACGACTTGGGGATTTCCTAAACTACGTGAACAAACTCATGTGCGGATCGATCTATCTTTTCGGCTTGCGATGGTTCTAGGGCTTTGAAATATTATAAACAAAATAAACAAATATGGATATCCTTCCATAGAGAGATGGGAGAAAGGCGACGCAAACGTGGCACTAGAAAACAAAGAGATGTTAGGTGAAGGCTCCCAATTGGTCCGGAATCTATCCACCGCATCCCCCAACTAGATTTTGTCATCCGACGTGGCTCATAATCATATCCATCAATTAAAAGCCCAACCACTGCCTTCAGTGTCCATTTCATTAAACCGGTCGAGAAGAAGCAAAACACACAGCAATCAATCAACAATTTCTGAAAAACTTTCTTAAGTTCTCCAATTAATAGCTTCCGTCAATGGCGGCTGCTGCTACTTCAGGAGCTGTGTTGAACGTGACACTGAAATCGTCCTTCTTCAGTGGAAGCAAGAGCAGTCAATCATCACTTTTGGCTGCGCCGGCCGCTTCTAGACCGGCCGCCATTGGCGGTGGTAGGAGAAAATTGGTAATAGTAGCTGCTGCTAAGAAATCATGGATCCCTGCTGTTAAAGGCGGCGGCAACCTCGTCGATCCCGAATGGCTCGATGGCTCGTAAGTTTATTTTTATTTTTGTCTCTACCTCTTTATCAGTTGTTTCCTCGCCTTAATTAATTAAATTGTAAATTTAAATGTACTGTGCTGGCATGGCAGGCTACCCGGTGACTTCGGGTTCGACCCGCTGGGTTTGGGGAAGGACCCGGCGTTCCTAAAATGGTACAGAGAAGCGGAGCTCATCCACGGGCGGTGGGCGATGGCGGCGGTGCTGGGAATCTTCGTAGGGCAGGCATGGAGCGGAATCCCGTGGTTCGAGGCAGGAGCAGACCCGGGTGCTATTGCTCCGTTCTCGTTCGGGTCACTGCTGGGTACCCAACTCATACTCATGGGTTGGGTTGAGAGCAAGAGATGGGTTGATTTCTTCAACCCGGACTCGCAGTCGGTGGAATGGGCGACACCTTGGTCAAGGACTTCCGAGAATTTTGCGAACGCCACAGGGGAACAGGGTTACCCGGGTGGGAAGTTCTTCGACCCGCTTGGGTTCGCCGGAACATTGAAGGATGGAGAGTACATTGCCGACGGAGAGAAGCTTGAGAGATTGAAGTTGGCTGAGATCAAACACGCTAGGCTCGCCATGTTGGCGATGCTCATCTTTTACTTCGAAGCTGGACAGGGCAAAACCCCTCTCGGCGCTCTCGGCCTTTAGATTTTGTTCTGTGTCTTTTGGAATGTAGATAATTAATCTTCTTAGAGGTGAAAATTAGTGAAGTGTTGTTTTCAAAGTTAACAATGGTTTAGGTGTTTTTACCATGGTTTTCTGAATCTGTTGAAACCAGCGAGACTAAAGAATAAAGACTCAGAGTTCAATGGTTCCTCTTGCATTACGACTTAAGGTTTCGGGTTGCCCATTATTTAATATGTATTGCAAGACGTTCAAAAACAGCAAGTTTTGGATACTGATCACGTAATATATTAAGTGACCTCTCCCTCTTAGTGACGACGGGTGCCACTTCTCTAACTCTAAAACCCTAGTTTGCTCTCATCCTCTTAACTACTCTGAAAAAAAGACAAAGAAATCACCGCGTGATAAAAATTTCAAATTTGGGGTGAGAAAATTTCAAATTTTAGTTCCACAAATATTTGGAAAATGTGTTCACCACATGCCACGTATATGTAGGATTAATATCCCGAGTAGGCTGAAGAAGGACCGTGAGGAGAAATATCTGCCATGAAATTACAAGGCCACCATACATTTGCATTCTGTACTCAGCTCAGATACAAACAAACATTCTGCAGCTAGCTAGCTAGCTAAGCTATCCCAGGTTTTGAATTCAGATATTTACATGTTTATGCTTAAGAATTATACCACAATCTTATCTCTCTGATCTCTTTACAATTTCCATATCCAAGAACAATATGATTGCATCGTCGTCGTCCACAGCTACTTCAATCTCCCTACAACACAACATCAATAACAAAACAACTTCCCACCCTTCCAATCTGTCCAACCTCAAGCCAACAATATCATCGTCATCATCACGTGCTAGATCATTGCGTCATTTCTCCTGCCCTAATGCCGGCGGTGGGAATAAGCAGCAGGTTGTTTTCATGGAGGATCAGGGGGAAGAAGAGATGGACAAGATTCGACGGCTGCAGAACGGTTCGGACGTCAGAGGGGTGGCGTTGGACGGGGAGAAGGGCCGGACAGTGGACTTAACTCCTGCCGCCGTGGAGGCCATCTCAGAGAGCTTCGGGGAGTGGGTTATTAGTCAAGAGGTTGGATCCGGTCCGGTTAAGGTGTCGTTGGGTCGGGACCCGAGGGTGACGGGCGGGTCGTTGAGTGTCGCAGTGTTTTCGGGTCTGGCTCGGGCAGGGTGCTTGGTCTATGACATGGGTCTAGCCACCACTCCGGCATGCTTCATGAGTACCCTGCTGCCTCCTTTCGCCTTTCATGCCTCCATCATGGTACTGTATGTAGCTCTGCTTGTAGGTTTTTTTTGTTGATTCGTTTTCGATTTAAAGGCTGTCAATTTTGGCTGAAATTTGAATTCAAAGGGAAAATTCGGACCTTTTAAGCTGAATCAAGTTCCCAAATTCGATGAAATTGGGGATGTCATTTAGTGTTACAGAAAACCTATCAAATGACTTTTGTTGGGCGTTTGGAATTGATTTTGAAATATAACATTTTCCGCTTCCAACTTAGCCGCAGAAAATGAAGCATAAGGTGACATTTTTTGCTTGACTCAATTTTGGAAGTGTCTAATTTCACCGGATATGTTTACCGAGTACAATAAATGGTCCGCTCTAATTTCGTCAAATTTGGGGTTTAATGCCAATTAATTTTAACTTTTGAGTTCTGTTCTGACCCATACAAATTATCGATTCCAGTCAATTCCAATATGAATGTGAATTCCATGTTCAATTGTAATTACAGCCGAAATAGGGTGTTGTTAAACTACAACTAATAAATTATTGGTCCCTTAATTGTTGATTTTATGTTTTGGGATAGATGACGGCGTCACACTTACCATACACTCGGAATGGGCTGAAGTTCTTCACAAGGAGAGGAGGGCTAACGTCGGCGGAGGTGGAGGAGGTATGCGACAAGGCGGCGAGGAAGTACGCCAACAGGGTGGCTAAAGTGTCGACGTTGATGAATGATCCGCCGAGGAGGGTGGATTTCATGAGCATTTACGCGCGTCATCTCCGGGAGATCATCAAGGAGCGTGTCAACCACCCTCTCCATTACGACACACCTCTTCAGGGCTTCCAGGTAATTTTACAGAGGTTGCCTATTTTCTGGCCAGTCACTTGAGAGATGAATTCCAGTTTCTTGGTTTATCTTCTCCTTCGTCTCTTTCGAAATGAAAAATTGTGGTGCTGGCCGTTGGCCTCTGGTTCAATTATTAACTGCCTTTATTCATTATGATAAAAAAACTCTGAAATATCTATATTTTAGTTAGAATTTTATATTTTCATTCCAACAGAGAAATCATTTCCAATTCAAAAAGATTTTGAAGAATTATTTCATCTGTAAAACGAGATGGAGCGCGATTCTAGAGTCACAAACATTGCTTTTTGGATCCGATTTATGAACAATTTGCGTTTTTGAACTTTTTCATGATTTAAGGGAAAATTTATTTTATAAACATGATTAACTAAATAATTATATGACAGTTAAAATAAAACATAAATTATACAAAATGATTATTGGAGGCTCTTAGGTTACTCGGCGCACCATAGTTGAGTTCCAACGGTTACTTTCTAACGATCGTTAGAAGACTGTTAAAAGCTAGCCGTTGGAGGCTTGCTAATATGCACCGCACATCACATAATGCACCCCGCATCGTAGGGGCCTCCAATGACTCCTACAATAGACTCATACTATGGTATTTGGGAATAGCATATGTTCTACGACACTGAAAGATAACACAATATTTCTATTCGATAATTATAAAATATTCACTATGTAAATATTAGTAAGTAATAAAATAGGTAAGTATAATACAGCCTACTATTCAGTAACATTGTCAAATATATTCTCTAACACTACGCAGTTATATTCTCTAACACTACCTAGTTATGTTCTATACTAGTAGGCAATTATATTAGCGATATCAACCTCATTCTCAAATATATTTTTGACGATGTCGATTGCAGTCGTTTCAAAATAATTCTCCATTAATCGCATCACGGTTGACCCATAAGATATTGATCCATACAAGTAACCATTCTACAACAAAACACAATATTAGTATACAACTAAACATAAGAGCTAAAAACAAAATTACAAATTAAAATGAAAGAATTGTCGATTAGTTGATTTTGGAACGAGGGACTCTTAGTCGGCACCTAAATAATGAAGGAAGGAAGGAAAGAAAAAGAATTGTAATTAGTGAATCGGTGCAAAATAAAGGAGAAGAGATATTTTTTTTTGGTAGGACCTAGTCATCTTTGATGATCGGACACCATTTCAGTGAATGTATTATCATCTCCGATAAAAGGATTTTTTTTTTTGAACACCAAAAAGTTTTTCGTTCAATTTTCAGGCGATTACGATCTCAGTTGGTGAAGAATTTTGCACCCATGTAATCATTGTCATCGGCTCTACGTATTTTGAAATTTTTTATTTTTTAAAATTATTTTCCGACTATCGATCATACATCTTCGTACAGAAAATTGTGCGAATTTATACAACCCCACACATATTAGTATACTCATTTGTATAATTTTTATACAAAGTGTAATACGAAGTATCAATTTATAGATTTCTATGTGAAGAGTGAGTATTGCCCCATGGTTTCGGTAATTAAATCTAAAACCCGAATTTTAGACCGTGCTTTTTGGATTGGATCAGGATCTATTTCTGTGACAGGATATTCAGACTCAACTTGATGTACAGATCTGCATACCATGGGCTGGTTTTAAAGCCATCCCGTATAGCCATTCATTCAAAATACGAATCTATTTGGGCCTAAACACAAGTTTGTTATATCGCTTGCTTGGTGTCTACAGATAATAGTGAACGCCGGCAACGGCTCCGGCGGTTTCTTCACATGGGACGTCCTCGACAAGCTGGGCGCCGACACCTTCGGCTCCCTCCACCTCAACCCGGACGGCATGTTCCCCAATCACATGCCCAACCCGGAAGACAAGACCGCGATGACCGTCACCAGATCCGCCGTCCTTGACAACTCCGCCGACCTAGGGATCGTCTTTGACACCGACGTAGACAGAAGCGGCGTCGTCGACAGCGCCGGCAATCCTATCAACGGCGACAAGCTGATCGCTCTCATGTCGGCAATCGTCCTCAGGGATCATCCGGAGACCACGATCGTGACCGACGGCAGAACCAGCATGGCGCTGTCCAAGTTCATCACGGAGCGGGGAGGTCGGCATTGCCTTTACCGGGTCGTGTACGGGAACGTGATCGACAAGGGAGTTCAGTTGAATAAGGACGGGATCGAGGCGCATCTGATGATGGAGACCTCCGGCCACGGCGCCCTCAAGGAGAATCATTTTCTTGATGACGGTATGAAATTCTTACAAATTCAAGTGTATAAATTAGGGTTTGGTTTGGGCGTTTGAGTAGTTGGATTTGGGCAGGGGCATACATGGTGGTTAAAATCATAATTGAAATGGTAAGGATGAAGCTGCAAGGATCAGATGAAGGAATTGGGTCACTGATAAAAGAGCTGGAACAACCCCTGGAAACTGCAGAGCTAAGAATGAATGTCATCTCTGAACCTAAAGACGCTAAAGCAAGAGCAGTTCAGGCAATCGAGACATTCAGGGAATACGTTGAGGTAATAACAATTTTATTGCTTGTTTCAATGAGTTATTTATCATCCTTTGCTTCACATCCAAAACAAAATCGGTGATATTTCAAAAATCGTGGTATTTCAAATAACTCATTTTAATTTACTGGTGTCGTAGGAAGGGAAAATCGAAGGGTGGGAATTGGATTCGTGCGGAGATTGTTGGGTCAGCGACGGATGCCTCGTCGACACTGACAACACTACAGCGGCGCCTGTTGACGCGTACATGTACAGAGCCAAAGTTAGGGATTCCGAGGATGCAGAGATAGGTTGGGTGCACCTGCGGCAGAGCATCCACAACCCAAACATTGCGGTCAACTTACATTCCTCTGTTCCTGGTGGATGTCAACTCATGTCCAGAGCTCTCAGAGACAAGTGAGTGTATAGTTCATTGCTCAAGCAACTTAAGAATCTGGTTAAAACTGTGTGTCTCTAATTTAGTACGTTAAAATTGTCGTTTACTTTGACAGGTTTCTTGGGGCGAGTGGGGTAGACAAGTTCTTGGATATAGCTCAGATTGATGAGTTTGCTAGCTAGTAATGGGTTAGCAAATTGAAACCGATTGAATTCCCTGGGATGGGACTTGGTATTGAAGAACATGTTTCTGTACATAAATGTATGAATATAGATGCAACATGAACAAAAAATTGTTTGCTTGCTTAATGTTTCTCAAGAACTCTGAGCTTCCGATGTTCGGAGATCTCGTATGTGGATGGAACGGTATGAACAATTTGTTCAAGTCTCATTGCGTTCAAGATTGCTCTAATGTTGGGTAGCAGGAGTGACGATCTCTTTTGTCTCGAGGGTTTTTATAATATATAACTAGTTATAAAAAATTATAACTAGTTATAAAATGTAATAACTAATTATAAAATGTAATAACTAATTATAAAGTTGTATAATTAGTTATAAATAATTATAACTAGTTACGTCATCAACAAGAAAAGATCATCATAAAAAAAAGCAAATAAGTTGTGACAAAAATATAATCTTTTATAATAGAAATATATATGATGAACAATTATTACTAATATGATCGAGGCCAGTTAATTAATATTTAGCCGCTTGGTGATATTTTCGATAAATATGTTTAACTTTTTAATCATCCAATTCCAATTCAAGATCTCTCGGAAACTAGCGACTTCAAAAGAATAACGGTGTATAGGCTCATTAATTATTTGATATTTCATTAAAATTTTCCAATTCTCTTTGCTAATTATTTTTTATACAAAGAACTCTTTTAACGAACATCACGTTTAATGATTTTATGATCAAATAAAATTTTAGGGTTGTCATCATCGGTCAGATGAGACCGATGATATCATCACAATAATATTAAAATAACTATACATTTCAAATTTTAAATTCAAAAATCTCTAAAAATAAAATAATAATGTCCTATAGCCGCCCGATTAGAACGAACTTGTTGGGTGGACGTCTTAATTTACTAAATAATATTGCCTAAAACAAAGACCACAAATGAATCTTTAGTGAGTGAGGAGTCACAAAAAGGAAGATCTAGGCGATGATCAGTTTGTCCTTTGTTGTTGCATGTTGACCCTCTTTTTAGTATCTTTACCAAACATTAAACCGTAAAAGTCTTGACTATCAATTTTGTTAAAAAGGGCGGATGTTTGTCTTAATTATTTATAGTAATGGCTTTCGAAAATTAGAAATCAATCAACTTTTTTATAAAATTGTATTATGATATTTATTATCAAAGAACAACAATGTGAGGCGTACATGAAATTTCATTAGAGGTGCAGCCCTCACTAACGAAGCTAGCATGGATCGCGGGTCTTTATAATAGAAAACACCTCAATCCTTTTTCTCTAACAAACGGACAATCCAATAGAGATTCACCTTAACAATCAAAAGTAAGGACATTAACAACTACCAACAAGACAAACACAAACCGAAAACAAGAAAAAAGTTGAAGCTAGAAATAAAACTAGAAAAAAAACATAGCAAACTTGGATGTGAAAAGCAACATCCCTATTTGAAACTGCTAAGGGAAGTTAGGACCTTAACCGTTCCAACTCACAAGCTCAAAGAACCGAATCGATCGCCCGTGGCTGATCCGGATGGTGACGCGGGGATGATGATGTCCTGGTCATACTCCATGGAAAGGGGTAGCGATGCAGCAACGACGGTGGTAAGCGCCATAGCAAAGAACAACAATGACGACGTTGGCGGTGATAAAGACATTGGTGGTGATGGCGACGTTGGCGGCTATGGATTGTGGTGTGGGTGGGGATGGATTGCAGCCATGATATTGGTGGTGAAGTTGGTTGTGATGTAGATAGTCTTGTTGGTGTTGGAAGCGAAAGGGTGTAGGGCGGCCATGGTGGTTGTGGTGAGTACGGGCGGCGGCTAGGGTTTTGAGGGGGTTCTTTCTTTCAAGAGGTAACAAGGCAACTTATCTCTTATAAAAGACAACAAAGATCTAAATTGAAATCGAAAAATGAAGAAAAAAATTAAAATAGACTATGATGACTAGGGTTTGGCGCTCTTATTATGAGCTTTTTTAATATGACGCTAATCATATTTGTTTCAATATAATCAATAACATCGAGAAGAAAAAAAAAGACTATGATTATCATAATACAGTATATAATAAGAACTAACCTTTTTCTATTTTATAAGTCATTGAAATACTAAATACGCATAATGATATAAACACATACTCAAACCATATATATGTATCGATCTCATAGTTGACATAAAAATCTTTTCTACCACGTAATGAAATACTCCCACTACATATATACTGTAACACTAAAAAGAATATAAACCAAAAAAAAAAATCCAAAATCTCCTCAACAACCAAACATCTTCGCTTGGTTCAGTTTTTCTTTCTTTATTTCATTAATTAATGCTGAAAATTACAGACAATATTGTCATTCCTGCTGTTTTTTTTATACTAGACAATGTCATTTCTTCTCTTCTCTCATTTTTTATTTTTCATACATTTTGAGTGAACCTATTTTCCTTCAAGTCATCAAAAAAATTGAATTAAAACCTCCGAAAATGAGCTAATTTTTTTAAATAGCCAACATACACAACTAAATTACCTTACTACATTCATCCAAAAAAAATATCTTGCTACTTTAATTCCCAAATTATTTCAGACCAACCATCCGACAACCAACCTTAATAAAGAGCATAGAAGCACCTTCCACTTGGGACCATGAAGAAACCTTCACCGTTAATAATTAAATTCATATTATAATTAATGCTGAAAAAGTAATATAGAAAGGAAAAAAGCGCACTAAAGATATATAGTTAGTGGTGGGGATATATGGTCACACAACGGACTCAAAAACAAAACGGCGGCAAGTCGGGCAACGACGGTACTGATCATCACGATGCTCGTTGACCCCTGTCAACAGCCAGCCGTCAACGCAAACCTTATGGTAAACGTGGTTGCACTCCGGCAGCACTCTGCACTCGTCTCCTTCTTCCCATTCCTCCAAGCATATCGCACATCCGCCGTCTTCTTTAGAGTAATACTTTATCACCTTTCCCGGAAGGTCAGTACTAGTACTAGTAGTAGCAGTAGTAGTGGTGGTGCCTTTCCCCTGAACCGTCGGCGGAGGAGTCTGGCTGCCGCCGTTGATTATACGGTCGCGGAGAATGTATAGCACGGCGAGGAAGGCAATTAGGCATGGAAGCGTGAAGTATAGATATTGCCACCACGGCCACCACATTGTGTTTTGTGTGTGTGTGTGTGTGGGGATTAATGGGGTGCTCGGAACCATTATAAATAGGAAGGAAGAGGTGGTTACTAGCAGTCGTCGTAGGAGTAGTAATTAGTAGTTAGTGGCCACTACACTGAGTTCCACCGTGCTAAAGAGGAGAAACGTGAATCTCGTGTTAGCACATTGCATTTGGTCACTGATCACTCCCAGGACCGGCGAGATCGATTTGCGTAATGGTAGGTTCAACATCGAAAAATGCATTAAGCTGGATTTAAATTGAATGAATGCACTTTGAAAAATGTAATATTAAGTTAAAATATTTATTATGTTGGTTTTAGTTAAAGGAAGTTGTTCACAAAGATTGAATATGACACCGGCGATTTTATTTTCTAATCAAATAATATTAATGAAAATATTATGATAAATTGTGATTAATATGTATCAAACAACAAAATAATAAGCTAGATTTAAAATAATTATAAATAAAATTACCTAAATTTATGACTCGGATAAACATTGAACCATGACTCTTCGAACACCCCTATATCCGCCTCTGGAACTATGGCGGAGTGTGAGTTTTTTAATTTGTAAAGTGGGTTCACGAGTCAATTAGCAAGGACAGATTACCACTCAACATACTGGGTAAAATATTATATTGTATACTTTACCAAAGAGTGGAGCTTTTTTATTATTATATTTGTACGAGACACTATCGTAACTAGTAAAAAGTGCTATGAAATGTAATTTCAAATCTTGCACGTACCACCCAAAATTAGTAAGGAAACTTACATATTAAATTTGGCATGCATGTATAATATGTTGATTGAGATGATCATGTATAATATGCAGGGGGTGATGTTATATATAGTTTTTATTTTATTTTGTGTTGTTTATATTTTATTTTAAATGGATTAATATGTTCTTAATAAATAGATTTATTTACTGTTTTACTAAATGGATTAAATATTCATCAAAATGGAAAATAATTAAATAAGATTCAGAATTATAAACCTGATCACATTGGCTTTATGAACTAATGACCAACTGTATGTCTGTATGTTTTAGTGGATTTTGGGAAGGTACAAAGTTTTGGGAAAATAGTTTATAGGAAGTTGCACGAGTAAAATGAAATTGGGCTTGCAGAGTTTTTACCTTTAGAGAGGTACTTTTAATTCGGTCGAGTAAAATGCGGTCGATACCATTATTGATTTTTGTAGATTTTTTAGAATATAATAGGTTACTAGACTGATATAATTGCTACATGAACTATAAATGGATCCAATAAAATATAATTCACATAAGTTAAAAGTTAAAATTAAAACTCGCATATTTGCCTCTCCCACTTCGCCCGACTACTATAGTTCTCCAATCAAAACCGTCTTTGATCACTTGTTTGACTTTCAACTCAAATTAAGAGAGATTATTGAACTGAATAACCAGATCGACAAGGCAACAAGCATGGTAAGAAAAAACACAAATACCCAACTCAATTTAAACCCAAATCAGACTCTATTCAACTTATGGCCAAGAAGGTTCAGCTGCAATTTTCGTCAAATCCAATCGAGATTAATGGTCAGAAAGGATGAAATCATTAAACCCAATTTGGATAGTAAGAACCCAGAAAAAACATTATCGATCGAACAAATCATACTTCATTTGAATCGGATGGTAAAAAATACAACGCGGCAAGAAGGAACCTCGAGGAAGGTGGCACTCTCACCGCGACAGCGTAAAGGTGGCTACGCTCGAAGGTGCAAAGGAGATGGCTGAAAATGTGTAATAATAGAAAAAGAGAAAGGCTTCTCCATCAAGTGGCTAGCTACAAAAGGACTAGTCAGGAATGGTTTTCGTCGGAGAAGAAGAACATTCAGGCGGAGTATGAGAGTTTTAATTTTAATTTTTAACTTATGTGAATTATATTTTGCTTTCAATTTTTATTTTATGGGACCCATTTATAGTCTACGCGGGAGTCACGCCAACTTGGTAATCTGTTATATTCTGGAAAACTTATAAAAATCGGTAAGTGAATCTAAATTACTACTATAATGACATTCCGTGTAAAATCTTAAGTATAATGGCATCTGGTGCACTAATTTACAACTATAGTGGTATGAGTTGTATTTTACTCAATTCAGTCATGTGGGTGGAGAGAAGATTTCTTATTTTTTTCATGTATTAGTTATATATTTGGGCTAGGGGATCACATAATGAGCCTCAATTGCCTTGAGGCCCTGTGTTGTAGGTCTGACCAAAGACAAGGTCTAGGCCCGATCTGTTAATAGGTTGTTATAATAAGGTTAAATTTGATAGATTATTTAGTCCAAACAAATAAATAGAGGAGCAGAATTTCAAATACCATTAGGGGAATTATGAAATCATCAAAACCTTACGTATGATTTTAGTATTCAAGGCAAGAAAATAAGAGAGTCGGGTTTCTCTATGCTCCCTCTAATTTAAAATAACCATACTGTTCACACCAAAAATTAGTTTTAATACCGACCAAATGGCTAATTTTAAAGTTTTAAACCACTTTATTAAAGTGAAATAAAGTGTATTATTTAAAATTAACTTAAAGTAGAACGTAAGTTTTTTGGGCTTGGACCAATATCATCCCAAGTGGCTGGTAGACATCCAAACCACTGCCAGACATCCAAATTAGTGCAGACGTCATCCCAAATCACTGGTACTCCAAGTTAATGAACATCATAAATCGTCCATGGAAATATCGACCCAAATCTCTGACAGACATCCAAGGTACTGACAGACATCCAAATCACTGCCAGACATCCAAGTCTCTAGAAGACATCTAAGGTACTGGCAGACATCATCTCAAGTTGCGGACATCAACTGATGTCATACTCGTCTACCCTACCCATGATCACCAAGGCCATAAAGTCACCCTCTCATCAAGTCGGTCAACACTCTAGTCAACACGTCACCAAAGCAGTTAAGAAGGAAACCACCATGCCCACATTGCTAGCAATGAGGGAGCAGTTTTCTTCAATCAGGTTACCATTGATGACTATAAATAATAGATTACGTCGACAGAAGCAGGGGTTCACAAAAACCACAACTCTGACACCACTTGTCAAGTTATCTTTCATTCTTAGCAACTTTAGTTATAGCCTTAGATCTTGTAGCTCTCACTGAACCTCCATAAGAATATGGATAGTTTAATTTAGTTTGTACTGCGAAATCAAACACCCTCATTTGAACATTGTTCAGAGAGGTTTGAGCCATGAGTTTAATCCTGGTTCATAGAATTCATAACACATTCAATTCGAGTCAACATAAATTTTCTCACCAAAAAATAAATTGGCACGCTCGATTGGACGCTTGTGTTTGATTTGATGGCTCCACTAAAGAGAAAACAAGAAACTGATCTCTCACCTAGGTTTGTGAGGGAGCATGTGGCCAAGTTTGAACTTGGTCAGACAACGAAAAGTGTTGCCATGAACAATGGTATGGTGGAACGTTTATCGCAAGTTGTTGATGTAACTACCATAGTCACGTCACTCCGCTTGATGATAGAGGAAGATCGCCAGTTCATGATGGAGACCCACCAACTCATGGTGGAGACCCATCAACTTATGAAGGACGATTTTGATTGTCTTTGTTTTAATATAAATAAATATATGGATCAATTGACTGAGGTGATGAGTAAAACTCAAAAACCATTGGTGCAGTCAAAATCTTTACCAAAAGATGATATATACCCAGCGCCACAAACTATTATTATAAGCATAAAACTTTCTCCAAATTAAGGTCACGTTGTCAAACCATGGCAGGGATGCTTACCACCTCCAATGACTAAGAAACCGCCCTTTAAAAATGAAGGTGATGACGAAGATCCAATTTCCACATTTACCACCCATGTAGAGCAACAATTTATGCAGACAGTTACTCAAGAAAGTATCTCAGAAGCAAAGCTACACATGGCACCTCCTGACATTGGGGTTGGTAGAGATCCATTTAATGTGGATCAATTACAATCACGAGCTCGTCCATCCTTACCCAATGGGTATGGTAGATGCAAGCCGTCAAAGAACAAACAAGGGGGCATGAAAGTTTACCACATGACAAGATGAAGGTGAATTTTCCAACGAAGGGCCATGTTAATATCACAATGGCTATGTGTGGAAAGGAGGGCATGTCACCAACCATAAAAAATGGAGTGAGGGGCATGCTTAGTAATGTGGATTGTACCAAGATCATCCATGATTTTGATGATTTTAAAAGTGTGTTAGGAGATGGAGAAAGGAGCAAATCCAAATTTAAAAGTCCTCATTGTATGCCAAGGGTAGATGATAGACAAGGGGACATGCATAAAAAGTCTCAAAACACACCAGCCAGACATAGTCACCCACTAGGTTAACGATCATTGTGTGTTATGTGTAGGAGCCAACATGGTTTGGTTATTTAAAGACAGAGTCAAGTTGGGCACATAAGTGGTCATGGAGAGAATAAACATGTCTCGATGTGGAGCCAACTAAGAGAGAGGAAAACCTGTGATTGCCTTCATGAATCAAAGGAGTTGAGAATGCCTGACAGGCTTCCTAGAGAAAGACATACATCTCTGGTCCAATATCACCCTCCCAACACATTAACTATGGTGACTTAAAGGGATGAGCGTCAAACCACATGCAAGGCTACCAATATAAAACGTGTTATGAAGCCATCTCCCTCTAAAGGGAAGAGTCACGTGATGTATGGATGGCTTGTTTGGTTTGATCAATGGACTTGGCAATGGATATACACCTTTAACAGCTTGATTGTTGCCAAAGACTATGGGGAGCCATTATATTTATTACTCATTACCATATCAATATAAATAAATTAAGTTTTTGATAAAAAAAAACCAGTCCATCATGGCTAAAAAAATAAGTTACAAGACGATACTATTTTTCTGAAGAAGTATTTGGTGTCAACAATTTAGTTCATAATTCTAATGCACTAAGTTATTGGGGCATTTGTTCACACCAAAAATTAGTTCTAATACCGCATGAATAATTTCAAAATTGTTAAACCACTTTATTAAAATCAAATTAAATGTATTATGTAAATTAAACTTAAAGTAGGTCATGGGTTTTTTAGGCTTAGACCAATATCATTTCAAGTGGCTAGCATACATCCAAACCACTACCAGGCATCAAAATTATTACCAAACATTCAAATTAAGGTAGGCATCATCACAAATTACTGGTAGCCCAAGTTACTGATCATAACAAATCGTCCATGGCAATATCGACCCAAGTGGTAGACATCTAAGGTACTGACAGGTATCCAAACCACTGGCAGACATCCAAGTCTCTGGAAGACATCCAAGGTACTGGCAGACATCACCTCAAGTTACAGGCATCAACCAGAGTCATACTCGTTTACCCTACCCACGATCACCAAGACTATCAAGTCACCATCTCATCAAGTCGGTCAACACTCTCGTCAATACATCACCAAAGCAGTTAAGAAGGAAACCACAACGTGAGGGCATTTTTCTTTAAGCAAGTTACCATTGATGACTATAGGTACTATATTATGTTGACAGAAGCAGGGGTTCACAAAAAACCGTAACTCTGACATCACTTGTCAAGTTATCTTTCATTCTCAGCAACTTTTGCTATAGCTTTAGATTTTGGAGCTTTCACTGAACTTTCATAGGAGTACGGGTAGTTTAATTTAGTTTGTACTGTTAGAAATCAAACACCCTCGTTTGAACATTGTTCAAAAAAGTTTGAGCCGTGAATTTAATTCTGGTTCATAAAAATCATAGCACATTCAATTTGAGTCCATGTAGATTTTTTCATCAGGAAACACATACATAATGAATATGTTTTGAATAATATTCAACACTAAACTAATTTAGAAATATAAAAAATTTGAAAACACGCTTCACAAGATTCGAAAGGTAGTTTGGGGTGAAGAAATGGTAGGATTTGGGATAATAAGAGGGGTGTGTGCAAGGGTACTATTAGATGGTAATTCGGTTTCAATTATTTTTCAATGTTTTTAGTAGATTTCACCAAAAACAATGAATCAATTTCAACGAGTTGACAATTTTGCGCCTCAATTTAATTTCTTAGAATAAAATGATGCCCAGATATAATTTAATAACGAAAAAAATTGGAAATGGTAAAAGGTAAAGGGAAAAAAAATTAATAACGCATCTAGTGAAGAATGGTAATTCATGGCACGGTAGTAATCGCCGTACACAACCCAGCTCATCGTAATCTGAAGCGTTGCTGGATGGAAAAATGGTCAAGTACTTCGGGGAGCAACCCAGAGGACGAAGGCCTGGAACTATTATCATTGTACCTCCAGCTTTGACGAGTCGTTGTGCTCAGTAGAATCAATTAAAAGGAATTAACTGAAGAGTCATGAATTATATGGTGTGGTAATTAATATCATACTTTGATGGTTTTTCCAATGGTTTCCACAACTTTGGACAATAGTTGAATTTGAGCTAATTTTTTAATCCAACAACATCAATTTTGATAAGTTTGATTCAATTTTTGAGAAAAATAGTTCATGATGCATTTAAAATCTCAAATTATTTTAAACTACTTTAGACCAATTCAGAACACTAATCAGATTAAGTTGGTTTGAGTGCATCAAACCTAAATATAGTCTATATAATACGATCATTTTTTCAAGATTCTTTTAATGGACCAATTGAGGTTATATCCTTTTAAGTTAATCATCTTACGAACTTGTGAACAATTCAGAACACTAATAGAGTTGAGTTGGTTTTAATTGGACATATCAATCGAACTTAAGAATAACTCAAAATATTTTTTTCTTGAAATAGCATAACTCATAACACAATCCTTTTTTTAATAATTCTTAACGGGCCAATTGAGGCCATATTTTTGTTAGTTAATCGGGTTACGATCATTATCTCTTGACCAATTCAGATAATGATTGGGTTGACATTGGAGATCTAATTAGGATTTTTAAACTATTACATATTTCCAACTTTGAATTAAAATGTTGGGTACCTATTCTGAAAAAGTTCATTATTAACTACACAATTAAAGTAAATTTTTTTAATCTCGATCTACCAATGATCTCTTCATGTTCACGGTCCAATATATATTAGCTTCAGTTCAAGTTTTCATTTTTGAATTATCATATTAGATATTTAAATATACATTATGTTTTTGCAGTATGCATGCATGTCCATTGCTTCTTTCAAATATAAAAATCAGTTAGAATGTTGTATTTTAAAATTTTTCATGTAAACGTTTAGAGATACATTGAATTGGGCTTTTGAAGTAAATACATACATTGATGCATGTATATTTATTGCTCCTTTTAAATATAAGGTTCGCTAAAAATATTTCAGTTTCCGAATTTGGCTATTAAATGTTTAAAGATACATCAAGTTTTAAAGTAATTAATATAATGCATCGATGCATACCCTATTCTAAATTGTATTCATGACACAGGTTGATATATTTTTGTAGCATTCCTCTAACTTTAGATGTGTTGAAAGAATATAAAAACTAAGTGAGTTTAGATGCCTTAAGGTCATAACAACGATAATGATAATTTATAGGCAAGCTAATTGACAATTAGTTATATTCAAGTTAATTTATCTTAATGGTCAATAATAACATAAACAAAAAATCTCAAATCGGCCAATGGGCAAAACATTATCTAAGCTCCAACTTTAGACGTGTTGAAAGAATTTAAAAGTTAAGTAAGTTTATATGTTTTAAGATCATAACAACGATAATGATCATTTGTAGGAAAAATTATTGACAATTAGTTATATTGAAGTTAATTTATCTAAATTGTCAATAATAACATAAATAAAGAATCTCAAATCGGCCAACAGGCGAAACACTATCTAGTTAAATATATAAACATCTAAACTACCATTACTAATAACACGGGATAATGAAGAGTGTTTTTATCACTAAATTTAATGGATAGCGCAATTATCAAGTTGAGATTTAATTTGGTATTGTATGAAGACATATGTGATGGAAGTGATCAGAAGGCAATGACACTTAGAGAGGAGTAACCCAACACGGATATCAAAAGAAGTAGAGTCAAGTAGTCTTGCAAATTTTACAGAATATTCATGAATGTAAATGGAGAGTAGGCTTAGTTGCCAACGTAAAGCAACATCCAAGAAATGAACTCGAAGGTCAGTGGCTTTGTGATGTGTTGGATAACATGTACCCAAGAAATGGAGAGATTATTGATCGCTTTAGAAAAGGATTATTCCCGATTCCTAGTTATCAAGTGTCGTATCCACAAGGATTGCTCAATGGCCTCTACTCAACTACTAGAATACGATTCAAGCTAACAATTTGATCGAAAAGAGAGCACTTAACATTCATTAATGTAATTAAATTCACTTCAAGCTAGCTAACTAACTAATGAAGAGAGTGAAAAGGGTGGAAATAAAGAAGAAGAGGGTTGCTAGACTTCATGTGTTATTTTGCACTCAAATCCGTCTCACTAGAAAGATTGGATACAATGAACACAAGTTATGGTTTGATTATCCTCTAGACATTCATAGAAGTCCAAGACAAGGTCCTGTAATGGACTACCACTACCAATTAGAAAGTGTTCAAGCCAATTAGTAGTGAACACTAAGTGTTCGACAAAATGCCTAGGTGCTAAGAAAGACTAAATGGCATCACAAACATCAAGTAAGGGGTGCTAGTCACCTTATGACACCCTAAACATCCCAATCACTCAAATTGTCACTACCTAAGTGATTATCAGAATGCGCTCAAGGTGTTCGATAAAATGCCACTAAGGGAATCCTAACACTAAAGGTTGAATTGGTGTGTGTGCTTGGTCCACACATACCTTACTTCAATCTTAGACTACACACTTACTCAATTCAAGCACAATTAAGTAAATGAAAGAGCACATTTGACCTAGAACAAGCCATAACACATTCTAAGTTGCAAAAACCACAATCCAAGCATTCTCATACCATAATCAATATCCAAAATGTATCCAATCCCTCATCATGAGGGGATCATCCTAGTACATATTAACATCCATCTAACAACTAAGAATCTAGCCTATCATGATTAATCTAGCTAAGGGAAGAGAGAAAACAACCATCATCTTCATAGGAATGCAAAGAGGGTGATGCTTGCTCCAATTTTCACTCCAAGCTCTCTAAGATGCTCCAATTTGGTCTTCTGAGGCTCCAATTGATGATGGATGAAGTGTAATTTTCGGACTAGGGTTTGGTTGGGAGAGAAATGGGGGCGATGAATCAAAGGGAAACCAAAGAAGGCCTCATCTCTCGTCAAATTTCAGCTTATATATGCTCTTGTGCACAAGCCACACGGCGTGCGGTGTTGCCAGAGGCCACACGCCGTGTGGTCCTTCAACCAGACCGATCCCAAAATCATATTTCGCTCGTATCTCGCTCGTCCGACCTCCGTTTGACTCTTGATTGGTCTTGTTGGCTTCGTATTCATGTATGCTATCCGTTAGATACCTGAGATCTCAGAAACAATCTAGAAAAAAGTCAAGGGAACCAAAATGGTCCATTTGAGAGAACATGACATAAACCCCTTCCTATTCTCATCCAATCACATCAAACCGGTCAAGAATCGGTCAAAACTAGCTAAACCAGTCAAGATGGGGTCAGAATGACAACCGATGATCGAGCTATCAATTATGATCACTTGCTAGATAAACCGTGTGTTGTGGAACGTTAGTTTTGGGCTCAGTCACGATCCTAAGCAACCAGTGCGGTTCTGCCACCGTTCAAGTTTGATTGTGGTTGGCCATTGCAACTAATTAAGTACTCACGGTCGCGACTAGGGAAAATATAGTCGTGGTCTGGCTAGCGGCGGCTAAAGTCCCCTAGTTACGGTAAGTTAATTTTGTTGCGGCTGGCGTTTCAAGGATAGTCGTAGTTGGGGCCGACCAAAATACCAAATCTCAGTCCAGACCGCGCGACTACAAAACCTCGATATTCGTGACTGTGACAATAAGACCTAAAAATGGTAACTATTCTCACCTATATGTTGCAGTAGTGTCTGTCATCTCAATAAACGACTACCTAAACTACAAAATGAATAAAATTATCAACGTAATACAAATCCATTTCGTTCACAAAACAAATTTCCAACCAACTCGTTTAGCTGTTATTGAAACTAGTTCGGATGTCAATAAACAGTTGTTTGAAATAAGAGGTTATCACTAGTAGTCTATATTACACCGATAACACGTTCGTATATCTTGTAATGACATTTATTTGTCTCGTCTATGTTAAGAGTACAAACATTACACCGAAATAACCAATAACTAGAAGAGATTATGGGTTACTTTTTCTCCCCCGACAACTTAATCCAAATAAGAGAACCCGCCAAAAGCATAACTAAAGAACATTTATCGAAGAAAAGAAACATCAATTAGGCCTTGTTTGGTATGGAGTAATGGAGAGTGGGGAAAAGTAAAAAAAGGAAATTGAGCAATCAGAGATTATATGATTCCAATTACATTGTTTGGTGACAAAGTTTGCAATTGAAATACAATTTTCAATTTGTTAGGGATTTATTGTGCAATGACCATGATGCCCTTATTTGAAATCCAATTTCAAGACTCATCATCTTCTAGTTAGCAAAAATTCGCTTAATACTCGTATAATACACATATACGTACTATATGCGTTTAGAACTTCTGTTTCCGTACTATTGTAGAGCTGTTTAATTTTAAAATTTTAATATTTTCTAATTGTTGCCAAAATTTAAACGTATTGCTATGTTGAAACAATGTATAAAACTCTGTCCGTATTTTCTAATTGTTGCCGAAATTTAAACGTACTATTGTACCATACTCGTCCCGTATTTTAATAACTATAAATGAGAACAAATCCGATACCCACCACTATTTATATTTCCTAGGGAAGAAGAACTAATATTTGTATATATCTACAACCATATATTGTAATATGTGCTAATCATATAGTTTTTCCAAGTATGCATTACATAATTGCAATAATATATTACATGTTTTGGCTAATCAAACCAATATCTCACTTTTATTCCCCACCTCGGTTGTTATAGTCGTTATAGCCGTAAAAGAAGTTGGGGGTAATAATGACAATATCTATCCATTGTTTACGAAAACTCAGAGTTTTGAAGAAAACATTCTCAACACCATGTATTTGAAAAATGCACATTTGAGAGGAAATGTGGGCTCAGAGGAAAAGTGTTTTCGTAAAACACTGGCCAATTAAAACTAAACAAGCAAGTGTTTTTTTGTTACTCTGAGTTTTCACAATACTTTCTTAATTTCCTCTATACCAAACGAGCCCTTAATTAATTAAGTACTGTGGGGACGTGGACAAAGAGTAGTGAAATGACGAAAATAGTCGATCTGATCATGCAGAGAAACATTGCCGTATCTGGGAGCCACCTTCCATGTCTTCTCCATGAAACCAGGATTAAGCGCGGTGACTCCTGCCACCGCGTAATTAATCCCGTGGGATAGTCGTGCATTTTGGTCTAGAAACGCTCCCGGCGTGGGGATCCCCGCCGATCGGGCTATGTGCATCGACGAGAAGTAAGCCGTCAGAAGCTCTGCCCATGTGGTTGTGGATGATGGAGTTTCCAGTGTCGGCCAACGAGTCCCCCAAGGCGTAGATGGAGTTGAATCTGCATGATTTCATCTTCATCGGATGTGGCTTTGTTGCGGCGGCGGCGGTACTTGCTGATGACAGGAAGACGATGAGTAGTGTTGTAAATATTGTGGGGATTATTGTAGCTGGTGTCCCCATTGATGTGAAATGAAATGGTGGACAAATTAAATTACAGCCCTACAAGACTGTAACTCTGATGTATTTGTGTGGAGACGGAGGCCTTTAATAAAAAGAAAAAAAAACAGAACAAACCCTTCATGTGTTTATTTGCTTACAACAAACTGATCAGGCATTTCAATTTTATTCGATTTTATGAGGTTCGATCATGTTTGATTCGATCGAAATGGGTAATATTCACATTTAATATTTTACAGGAGCTAGCGGGTTTATGGTTTGATGGTTCGATTGGGGTCCGACTGTTTACTAAACTGGGATCGGACTATTTTAATTATTAATTAAATAAATAAATATGATTAAGCCGGATCAAACCGGTTAAATATGGAGAGTTCAATATCATAATTTAACTTGTCAAAAATATATTTATTAAATTATTTTTAAGAAGTTTTAAATTATATAAATAATTTGAAATTTTTTATTAATTAAATAATTAAAATTTAATGTATAATTTATTTAATTTATGATAAGATGTTAATTTTTAGTGTTAATTAGTTGTCACTCATAATGTTTATTATATCCATTAAATGTATTTTTTAATCAAATCGAACATGAAAAAATAGGGTTTGAATCTACCTCTCACATATTTGAAAAAAATGTTGGTATAAAATCTGATCCAACCGGTCAAATAATTTCAGTTGAACCGATTAAATTTCTCGATTAAATTAAATCAACTCCCCGTTTCGACATTTTCGTCAACCGACGACTCTGCATCGACAAAATAAACGGTTCGCAATCGGACTGGCCGATCCGATTGAATACTAACATTACACCTCATACCCATACACATATCTATACCCTATCCATATATATAATTACCTTTAAACTCCATTCCATACTCATATCCATAACGTACCTACATCTGTAAATTACCTTCAAACTAATTAGAAAATGTTGTCCTCAATTTGAATATACAGTCAGTCAAAGTACGTGTAGTCAAGAAATTGAAGGATCAGTGACAGTGCTGTTGACCTCATTTTAACAAGCCGGGAAATTCTGTCGAAAAAAACCAAGCCGGGAAAAAGCTAGGCAGCCACTGAGAATTTGTGAACGTCTCATGATATCCACTGTTCTCTGATCAATCAAATCTTCCCAGACGGCAATTCATCTTCTCCTCCGATTACCCCATCATCCCTTTCGCAGCATCGCTCCTCTATTTTCTTTTCAGATTCTCCTGAGGCGGTGCTTTTCCAGTTCAAGTCAGAAAGCGTAGTTTACCTTCCGAGTGTGATCTTACCGGAGACCGGGAAGAAAATGGGGAATGGCAGCTCCTCCTCCTCTGATGAGGAAGGTGACAGATCCACACACTTGTCTACAATGGCGCAGAAGCTTCACATCCGCGGTCGTCCTGACAGTCGCCGTCGCCGGCTTCGCAGCCGTCTGTTTCGCCGGTCGTGTACGAAGAATGACTCCAGCTCCTCTGCTGGCCGCGGTCAAAGTATCAGCAAGCTTCTCTCTGTGGAGGATTTTGCTGGAATTGCGCTTCTTACTCTCATCAGTGTACGTGTGTGTGTGTGTGTGTTTTTTTTGTTTATCAATTGTTCTTCTCATCTTTTCCTTTTTGCTTCGCGGAGAGGAGAGAAGATGCGGATACCGTTAGTTAATAATTTGTATTGACTTGCACAGGCTGAAATGAAATTCAAAGACAAGTGGTTTGCTTGCGTTTCTTTGGGCGAGCAAACTTTCCGTACAGAGACTTCAGATCAGTTAAGCCTTTCCCAATTTATGCTAATTTTATTCTTCATCCTCGCTTACTTTCGAATCAAAGGTATGGGTTTGGGTGCCTCAAACTTCAGCTGTCAAGAGGTAGAAACAATGGAGTGCTTCAGACCCTAACTGAATAGGAAGATTAGAGCTCGCTTTGAGAGTGAAAAGGTGAAACGGATTACACTGAAACCTTTATTCCTAGAGAGTGGTAAAGTAACCATTTTGTAGGACTGAGTGTGGATGTTGGTGACTAAATGTATATTTCGAGGATGAATTGGTAATGAACTGAAACACTGGTAGTTGCTTCCTTTTAATTCCTCCTCTGAACGTTATCTGGGGACTTTCAGCTTTGACGTATTGTAATAGGATTCCCGGATACTTTTGCTTATGTGGTTTTGGTATACCTGCTGCCCTGTTTTATCACATTGACAAATTGCTTGTTCATTTCTTTGCTTTGCAGAACCGATAAACCTGTATGGAACTCGGTAAGAATGAATGAAGTCAGCTATCTCTTTGTGGTCATGGCTTTCAATGAACTATCCCTACTTGGATTGGTGTTGGTAAACAATGGTGTTTCCGACAGGGTTGACGAGATTTAGAAAGGGTTGACGAGATTTTACATCACATGATATAAGATCTTTGCCATCGGGTGTAACTTGTCACTTTCTACCTCAATTTTCTTTCTCCTTCACGTATTGCATAAACCATAGTTACAGAATGTGTAACCATCTCAGCATTGAGCTCGTAACATTTATGTATCACCGGCTTCTTGTTTCCGCCCCAAAAACATTCTGTGCTCTACTCACCAGATTAAGAATGTCTTCCCGTTGACACATGTGCTATCTTAATAGCTGCTAATTGATTCATCCGGCAGTATATATCTTCCTGATTGCATTAATGGTTTAAGGATTACATGTCTTCTGCAGGAGAAAAAACTTCTTCTGGAGAAAAATGGGCCTCATATTCTCAGGATTTCTGTCTTTGAGGTCAGCACGTTAACTAGCAGTTAGTTAGGGACTCTTTCCTTTTCCATTGTTTTTGAAAGTTAGTTTTGAGTTGGCAATTGTATCTTTATTTCAGGTGAATTTTATATTGCGAGTAGTTCTTGAGGAGTAGGCAGAACAAGGGAATAAAATTCGTTGAAGTGTCTTAATTTGTCACTGAAATTTGTCTTTTTAAGTTAAACTGGAATCTGAAATTTGATTAGTTGGATCACTTGAATTACTATGGATCCATACTCATTAAGACTCGGACCTCCAATCCATCTGATATTAGTTAATGCAATCTCTAGAATGTGCAAGTGTAAATGTAATGGCTTAGTGGCTATGACTTCAAAATTGGTCTTTTGCATGCAACATATTTGTAATTTCTATTTTTCTTTTCCGTTTTTCTTGATTGAACTTCTTTCTCCTGCAGACTAACAGACTATCAAAAAACAATCTCATTGGCTATTGTGAAATTGATCTGCTGGAATTTCTAATTCAGGTAAGGGTTCTGGTCACAATATCAGTTACTTGAAGTTACGATGTTGTAAGAGTTATGAAGTTTTACAATTATTAAAAGTGGTGATGCTATAATAACAATTCCTTTATCCTCTCCACTCCTTCAATTCTTTATTCGGTTTTGTCAAATGTTGCTCAGGATATTGATTCAGATGCCACCGCTTTTGAACTTCTTGATCCATCATCATCTGGCATCACTGTTGGCAAAATTTCTCTTTCATGTGATATCGAGGTTTGTAGCTTGCTATTCATGGTACTCTTTGTAGGTTATGTCAGTTGATATCTATCTTAACGTGGTCAAATATTTACAGGATCCAATTGAGACTGAGAAAAACTTTGCACGACGCATCTTGTCCATTGTGGTAGGCATTACATACACCTATATGTAGTTTAGATGTGAAAATACAGTATGCTTGTTTTACATATTGTATTTCTTGTTCTGCTTCAGATGTTCTTTCTTTTGAAGTTCAATTTGCAAATATGTTCTCTTAATAGTAGGAGGGCATTCATTTAGTTTACGGGGTTGTAGTTTGATTTGCATTTCTTACATACTGGTGTACATAATTTTTCAACTAAAAAGTAATTGTATATTCTTGACAACTAAAAAATTCAACCCGTCAATTTTTTATGTGCATTTGTTTAGCTTCATGCAACTCTATTGTTCAATCTTATTGGCTCTGTGACTTTTAAATCTTCTTTCGCATGTGATTTTGTCCTGATACCAACTACTGAAATTTAATCGACTACAATTGGCGAAGAAATCTGTTTGAATAGAATTACCTGCCTTGTTGAATTCATACTGTAAGGCCTTGTTACTGGTTACAATGAATGCCACTACAAAATTGTAAGTCCTAGTTTTCCTTGTACAGAAGCAGGACAATTTTAGAGGGCCATCAGTTGTTGCATTTATGCTGTAGTTACATACCATCAGACTTTAACTTCTCACGTGGCTTGCAGGACTACAACCAGGATGGGTTGCTTTCATTTGCTGAATTTTCAGACTTAATTAAGGCTTTCGGAAATGAGGTGGCAGATAAAAAGGTCTGCTTGTAGTTACCCTAATCTGCTATGTTTTGTACTAATTCAGCTTATATCATGCAGAATTAAGCTTACGGAATATGAATGAAAAAACTACAGCTCTTTGTTCGTTTGCAAATTTTGTATTAGCAATTTTTTAAACCTTTTTTTTGGTATGGTGTTACTTGACTGTTTGTTTTTAAGATGGCATGCTTCTAAAAAATGAGCTCCTTGTGTAACCCAATTTTGATCCAATAACATGTTATTCCCTCCTCCCAAAACCCCAATTTGTGTATCGTTGAATGTAAATATCTTGGCTAATGCATTTGAAAAAACCACTTGTGTGGTGACTGATGAGGGCGACTATAATGTTTAGTCGCCCCTCTTTTCTCAAGTTCTTCCAGTAAATGCCTTGTCATTTTGCTTCCTCCTCTCTTCCTTATACAACATTGTTTCATCCTCCTCTCTTTCCATTTGTTCTTGTATTGTTCCTTAGAAAGAGGAGCTTTTCAAAGCTGCAGACACCAACAACGATGACGTTGTGAGCTTAGATGAGTTGGCTAGTCTTCTTGCCATTCAACAAGAAAAGTAATACTTCTCTACATTTAAAGGCAGTTATCAAGTATATTCATTTCCTACTAAAAGCTGCTTAAACAATAGTTGACATCTCCTGCATTGCAATTAGTTAATTTCATTTTACTTTCGTTGTTGAAGATATCTTATAACTTTATTCTAGAGTCCTTAGATAATTTTTTCATATTGGGGATTCATTCGGTTCATTATTGAGGATACAGTATAATCTGGGTCTGGTTAGTATAGTCAGAGTGGAGATATAGGATGTACTCTGTTAAGCAATAATATGCAATTGAGGACGTGTTTATCTCAAGTTGGCAGTCATGTTTCTTGCAACTTAAGCTAAATCTTCTTGGCAAGGAAAAAATAACTGAACCAACATCTTCAAGGGAAAATAAATTATCACAGGAAGATCCTTACAATCCAATCTTCAATGGATGGCGAAATACTGTGGCTTGCATGATATGATCATAGGACATGCAACCTGGTCATTGCTTTTTTTAATGCTTAGCCCCTAGAATCTGAACAAAAATTAGGGATAACTGATGTTGTCTGTAATCATATTTATTCTGATTTATACAAAATATTGCCTGAAAGTATTCCACGGTCTTTGACCATTCTGTTTGTTACCTGGTCATTTTTGTTATTTACTGGGGTGAAATCTTTTGTTGTAACCTTTCCACTTAGAGCTTAATACCAGAAGAATCTTACCCCTATGTTGTGTATGTAGGGAAACTTTAATAAATTGCTGTCCAGTTTGTGGTGAGATTCTTGAAGTTTCTGACAAGCTGAACACAGTGGTGCATTTGAGTCTTTGTTTTGATGAAGGAACTGGAAACCAAGTTATGACAGGAGGGTTTTTGACTGATAAACAAGCTTCATATGGGTAAGAACCTTGTCTAAACAGAACTTAGATCTTTCTTTTCTATATTTTCTTATGATTGACATGTTCTCTCACAACATACTTTTCCAGGTGGATGTTCAAACTTAGTGAATGGGTTCACTACTCATCTTATGATCTTGGTTTGAACTCAGGCTCAAGTGCTTCACATATTGTGGTATGCATGATTCTGCGACTTGTGAACCCTTCTCTCTGCTTCTGGTCTTTCCATTGGCGTACCCTGATCCTTGCCAATACGGAGATTTGGCCAAGTTGCTTGGCTGTATTCTAAAAAGAAAAAAGGCCTAGATCTAATGTCTGATTGACCTTAAATACATTTCCAATATATGTATTTGTTCTTCCTGATATTTAAACTTGGTGCTGATTGGATCATGTCCTAGGTAATTGATCGAAAGACAAAGAGGCTAGTGGAGGAGTTAATTGATGGAAAGATCGTTATGTCAATGAGAGCAATTTACCAGTCGAAGATAGGAATACAACTTATGGATAAAGGTATCAAATAATTTTGAGTTCTATATATCTTTTCGTATTAGTGTAATATTGTCGCATAGCCCCTGTAAATGGATCTTCTTGTAACGTGTCTCTGGTAAGGTGTCTGGTTGATTCTTCCCTTAGCGCAAGCCTTAAGTTCATGGCTTCTTGCGGGTCGCATTACATTTATGAAATCCGACAAAGTACAACTTCAGAGATTGTAGAAGAATTGCAGCAAGTTTCAGACTACTGTTATCATGTCCATAACGTTACTGGTTTGCTTGTCGGATCCAGGGGCGAAAGAGATTTTGCAAAGCATTTCTGAGAAGCAAGGGAAGAAAATGAATGCAGTTGAATCGGCTAAAGAAATTCCCAAGTTCATTGAACTTTTTAAGGTCTGTGCTTCTTGTAAAACTTGAGAGGTATTTTGAGAATTGCTTCTTCTTATTATTCACACGTAGGGTTTTAGAGATATATATACAACCCTAGTCTTAGAAACCTACCAAAAATAGGAGATATTCTAGGATTAATCTTTCTATCTTAGCTAAGCACTAAAAGGTAAGAGGATAACTACACGATTCTACTCTTATTTTCAACACTTCTCTCAAGCTTGGTATAGATGTTAATCAACCCAAGCTTGGAAGCTAAGAACTGGAATGCATCACGTCTCAAGGCCTTGGTCAGAATGTCTGCTGCCTGGTCCTTGGATGGAACGTATTTGACATCATTAACTCCTCTTGCTGCATTATCTGAGATGAAGTGTCTGTCCACTTCCACATGCTTTGTCTGATCATGGTGAAATGGATTCTACGCAATACTGATTGCAGACATGTTGTCTGAGAGTAATTGACTCTGACCAGCTATCCCCATCTTTTGTTCATGGAGTACTCGTTGCACCCAAATTCCGTCACATACACCCAGAGCAATGGCTTGGTATTCAGCCTCTGCACTACTCCGTGCTACTACATTTTGTTTCTTACTTCGCCAAGTGAGAAGATTCCCCCAAACATAACTGCAGTAGCCTGAAGTAGATCTTTTGTCAGTAAGCTCACCTGCCCAGTTAGCATCTGTTTAAACAGTGATGTTGCGAACCTGAGTCTTCTGGATCCACACTCCTTCACCAGGGGACCCCTTCAAGTATCTGAGGATACAGATAACCATCTCCATATGTTCTTCGTTCGGTTCCTGCATGTTGGCTGACAATGCCCACGGCAAAGGCAATATCTGGACGTGTATGAGCCAGATATATAAGCCTTCCCACAACACGTTGGTAGTTCCCTTTGTTGATCAAAGGCACTTCCTTGTCCCTACTTAGTCTTCGTTTTTGTTCTATTGGAGTACCACTGACTTGCAATCTGTCATGTCAGTGTCCTTCAATAGATCCAACACACATTTTCGCTGTGAAATCACAATCCCTTGTGCTGACCTTGTTACTTCAATACTGAGACAATATTTTAGGGTTCCCAGATCTTTGTCAGTTGCCAATTTGTTCTTCAGACTTTGTATCTCCTCATCATCATCACCTGTGATAATGATGTCGTCCACATAAACAATGAGAATAGACTTCTTCCCTGAATCTGCTTGTTTCACGAACAATGTATTATAAGTCTGACACTAATAGTACCTGCTTGTTTCACAACTGTAGCAAATCTATCTAACCAAGCTTGCGGAGATTGTTTTAGTCCGTACAAAGCTTTCTTGAGCTTGCAAACCCGCCCATTACTGGTATGTTGAATACCAAGTGGAAATTTCATGAAAACCTCCTCAAGAAGATATCCATTGAGAAAAGCATTCTTTATATCTAACAGGCCAATCTAGATTCACAACTAAGGATAATAAGACCCTTACTGTTTTGAGCTTTGCCATCGGGGGAAATGTCTCTTCATAGTCAATGCCCTGAGTCTGAGTAAAGCCCCTTGCAACTAACCTTGCTTTGAATCGATCCATTGAGCCATCTCGCTTGTACTTCACTGTGAACACCCACTTGCAATCCACAATCTTCCTTCCTTCGGGAAGGGTAACCACCTCCCAAGTACCATTCTTTTCCAAAGCATGGATTTCTTCAAGAACCGCTCTCCTCCACTTTGGACGGCTTAGGGCCTCTTGAATGGATTTTGGGATCTCAACTTTATCCACTTCTGTAATGAATGCCTTAGTGGTGTCACTTAAGCTATCATAGCTAATATAATCCGCAATTGGATATTGAGTGCAGTTTCTCACTCCTTTCCTGAGAGCAATGGGAACATCCAGATCATCATCAACCACTTCCACCTCAATTGTAAGATCTGGTTCTATTGCTGGTTGTTCAATGCTCTTACCCATCTTCCTCCATAAGAGGTGTGTTTCCTTCTTTGGTAAGCAAGTATTGGCCTCAGTTCCAGCTCCACCGTCTCCCCCTGTACACCAGTATCTGATTGCTGATCTGGTTGCTGGTCAAACACAGAATCCAAGGTGATTAAATTGCTGAGTTGCTGCACGTGAATAGTAGTCTGGAGCTGAGTGCGCACCATCTGGTAGAACTCTTGAAATATACCAGTGGCCTCCGATTTTTCCTTCATAACGAATGTCCACGTGAGACGAGTGTGGTCATCAATGAACGTGATGAACCATTGTGCTCCGTTTATGTTCTTCGTTTTCATAGGATCCCAAATGTCACTATGAACAATTGAGAACGGTTTGGTAGGATTGTATCCTAATCCAGAATAGGTTGATCTAGTGTGTTGGCAAGCTGGCATACTTCACATTCGAACAACTTAACACTCTTATTAATAAATAGTTCCGGAAATAGCTTCTCAAGGTACATAAAGCTTGGATGTCCAAGTCTGTAATGACACAAGATGGCTTTATTCTCAATACTGTCTAAACTAGCAACTACATTAGCACTCTTCTGACTTCCTTCATCTGTGTTTCCAACGCACTCCAAGCCCTTCAACACATACAAGCCGTCATGAACTTCACCACTGCCAAGCACCGTCCCGGTTCCCACTTTCTGCAACACACAACCATGTGGACTGAACTTAACTTCACACTTCAGATCATGAGTAACTTGATTTGCTAAGAGAAGGTTACAATGCAACTTGGGCACATATAACACAACAAATAAGGTGAGCTTGTCCGTGACATGAACAAGGCCAACTCCTGCAATTGGAGATAGAGTACTGTCTAAAATCCTAACTCCAAGATGTTGGGGATAGGGTTGAAGATTCTGAATTAGGGATCGACTACTAGTCATATTATCCGTTGCCCCCGAATCAATTATCCAAATATTACTCGATATTGAAGAGGTTAGAAAAGCACTAGGAGAAGTACCTTGCTGTTCAAACAGACTGGCTTTATTCACTTCAGGTTTTGGATTGTCATTCTTCATGAGTGCTGTAAACATCTTTTGAAGAGTGTCAATCTGTCCTTTTGACAATTGAGTATCATCTCCTGCTCCTTTGCTATTGACGGCATTAGTACGTGGATTTCCACCCATCCTTGACCTCCATCCAGGTGGACCACCAATTAACTCCCAACAATCTGCCTTGGTATGGTGTGGCAGTCGACAGTATTCACACCAAACGATAGGCTTGCTGCTCTCCGCCTTTCCCTTGTTCTGGTTTGCTTGAGCAGCAAGTGCGGTAGCTTGGCTGTCAGTCTTAAGAGCTGACCCTTCTATCACTGGTTTGCTGTTTGTGATCATCAAATGCCTGCGGTCCTCTTCTCGGAGAACTTCCGCAAAGGCTTCTTTCAGACTAGGAAAAGGTTCCGTGCCCATCACTCTGCCCTTGGCTGCATCCAGTTCCTGATGGAGTCCAAGTAGCATCTGAACCGTTCGTTTTTTCTCGATGAACGAATGGAACTTCTTTGCATCAGCCGGCGTGTCCCAGGTCTGTGCTTCGTAGAGGTCCAATTCCAGCCATGTCCTGCCGAGTTTGTTGTAGTATTCAGTGGCACTCATTGTTCCCTGTTTGAAGTTGTACAGTTTCTACTCAATCTCAAACAGTTTCGACGAGTTGTCCTGAGTCGAATAGGTTTCCTTTACATCACCCCACAGCGTGTTAGCAAATTGATGAAGTAGAAAGTTGTCACCGATATCTGAATCGGACTTGATTGTCCTCGTTGTCCCACTTGGTAAAAGCTTCGGCGTCGGATTCTGCTGGCTTGGTTACTGTACCAGTCAGATATCCTCCCTTGGTTTTTCCAGTGATGAACATACTGATGGACTGAGACCATTAGAGGTAATTCTTTCCGTTAAATTTCCGGACAAATATTCCTCCAATTCCTGAATCAGACATGCTGTCATTGTTGTTGGTCGCCATGTCTGCAGTACTTGCGATAGCAGATGTGTCTAGAGATTTTGGAGTTTTAGGAGAGAAAGGAGAGGAGTTAGCGTCGTTGTCACTGGTCATGACAGTTGACGATCACGTCGCCGGCAGCAGCAGCGGAACAGCTAACCGGCGGCTCTGATACCATGTAAAACTTGAGAGATATTTTGAGAATTGCTTCTTCTCATTATTCACATCGTAGGGTTACAGAGATATATATACAACCCTAGTCTTAGAAACCTACCTAAAATAGGAGATATTCTAGGATTAATCTTTCTATCTTAGCTAATCAGTAAAAGGTAAGAGGATAACTACACGATTCTACTCTTATTTTCAACACTTCTTCTAGTCCTTCACTTCTCTTTTTTTTAATAAATGGTGCTCTGCAGCTCTACGTGCATGATACAATAGTTTCTACTTTCAATCATTTTGGATAAAATTTTTCCAGGGTATTCATTTTATAACCTAGTTGAATATGTTCCTTGTCCTCTGATTCATGGGTTTGTTACTATTATCATCGAAAATCAGAGCTTAATACCCCTACTTAGCCTTCTTGCTGCTCAAAGATAAGAGCGAAATACTCCTGCCATCAAACTACTCCTACACATGGAACCTGATATTTTTCTCCCTGCACCCTCTTAATAGTTTCAAATGCTTAGTGGTTCATATCCATTCATATCATAGTCAAATGGTCAGAGAATGACATGGCATTGACTTGATGGATGTCTAGCCAAAAGAACTTGGCTTGAAATGTATAAAAACACGGTGAAAATGCCTTTTACTCACTCAATGCACCCTATCTTAGCAACATGAAGAAGAAGAAAGATATGGTTGGATGTGATCATATGCGATGCTCAAGTTATATTCCGTTTCCTGAAGTTATAAATCACATTGGTGCAGGATCAAATCAATCTGGCTGAAGTTAAGCAGCCTCTGGAACATTTTAAGGTTATTCTTTATCTTATCAGCTTTCAGTCCTGTTGTATTTGTATTTCCTTTTCCACATTGGTGCAGCACTTCTAATGGGACATTTACGATTTTCGTTATCTTTTCTACTGGGAATTATTTTAACTTGTTGTTTTGACCAATTTTTGGTGGCTAATACTATTATCTTTGATTGTCAACATTCCGTAAGGTTGGCTAACACACATAAGACGGCTAAGCATGTTTATGCTCGGTGCATTTTTAGTGATAACAAGAATAGTCGAAAACCAGGGTTGTATTTCAGTATTAGACTTCGGAAAAATGCTTGATGCATGGTCAATGACTTAGATATTATGTTCCCGAATCATGAATTGTGGATTTTCTTGACCATGTAGACATTCAATGAGTTCTTCGTGAGAGAATTGAAACTTGGTGCAAGACCGGTTGCCATGGTTGAGCGGGATGACATTGCTGTATGTGCAGCTGATTGTCGCTTACTGGCATTCAAATCAGAAGCAGACTCAAAAAGATTTTGGATCAAGGTACTTCTCTTATTTTTTTATTGAGATTTCCTCTCATTATTTGGCGACCCTTGATAGAAGAAATGCTAATGGCTTGGATGTTGTTCTACGAAACATTCTGGCATTAAAGAGAGTAATCCATATTTTCTCCTGGTAGACCTTAATTTGTTATAGTTGGAGCAGGTGCGGGACGATGATCATCAATAAACTTTCTAGATACATTTCATTTCCATCATAATCTAGTTAATTAAAATCGTTAAGTTTAGAGGAATTCTTATTTCTAATTCGAAATCTTGTGCTTCTGCAGGGCAAGAAATTCTCTATCCAAGGCCTGCTTGGGAACGAAATTAGGTCTAGCACTTTCAAAGATGGAACCGTCGTCATATTTCGGCTGGCACCTCAGGTACCTTTCATGCGACCGACTCTAAGAGTTCTATTTATACACAGCTGTCAACAGTCTCTAGCCAGGACGTCCGATTCCAGAGTATGCTGAAAAACTTCGCATGGTTGGAAAAATATTGCAGGATTATCACCGATTCCATTTTCCAGTCTCCGGAACCATTGAGCACATTCAAGACATCTCAGGATGTTTATACACCGTAAGAGGACGATAAACTAACTCTTTTTGTTGGTTTTCTGGCCATTAAGTTGAGCTAATGGTTTTCCTACATGCCTTTTATGTGTCCTAGGTGAATCCGATTGCTGTAAACAGCAAGTATTGTAATGTCTTCACGGAGAACAAGCGAGCAGTAGCAATTATTTCCACCTCTGATTTTGGAAAGGTTGACCGCCCACCATGGCTCGATCTTCTGGTTCAGAACAACCAAGCATTGCATAACACCATTTTCTACGTGGCTTGCAGGTAGCTGTTGTTGCAATCGGGGCAACCATGGTCGGTAGCATCACATTCTTGAAGAAAGCTGGTGACCACGTCAAGAAAGGAGATGAGGTTTGATAGAATAGAGCACATGGTGCTGTTTGCTTCTTAATCTACAAACTCTGATAAACTTTCGTCTCCTGTGATCCAATTTACAGTTTGGCTATTTCTCCTTTGGTGGAAGCACGGTGATTTGCGTCTTTGAGAAGGTAAGAGGTTTACATCCGCCCGCGGTTGTAAACTCCGGACATTTCTTAAGGCGAGCACTCGATAAGAAATTTGTTGGATAGTCAACGAATATTACGATGAAATGTGACAGCAACCAGGACTTGCTTCTTGATATGATGATCGTTGGTTGTTGATTGCAGGATTCGATTCAGATTGATGAAGACCTAGTTGCAAATAGTGCAAGATCAGTTGAAACATTGGTTCAAGTAGGAATGACTCTGGGCGTTGCCACGAAGAACTGATCTGCAAGTTTGTACAAAGTAAGGAGCTATGAGCTTATGAGGCAGTTATATGGTAGAGAGTCTCTGAACCTATTAGGCTCTTCTTTGATTTCTGTTATTGAGTGCAGTTAGGGGGCTCTTAGCCCTGAGACCTTCGTGTGTGGTGTGTGTGAATTGTGATTTTGAGACGCTGAAATTACGGTACCTATAACCATACCTTTACTTTACTAGCGAGTTGTGGTTGCATCAGTTTTTGTGGTCTCAAATGTTTCGCAGATGACGCCATTTAACCAGTGATCGTGCAGCTAAATGTCGATGTTCGGGTCAGAAAGGCAAGGAAACTAAAACAAATGAGCTCGCAAAGCAAAATCATAATTATAATTATAAAAGAATGAAAGAAACGCCGTTGCCGGGGATCGAACCCGGGTCACCCGCGTGACAGGCGGGAATACTTACCACTATACTACAACGACCTTCGCGTGACAGGCGGGAATGACTCTGGGTCTTACCCGACTTTTTCATCAGCAAGTTCGAGAGTTTTCTTGTTCAAAGAAAACTGAAAATGGAGCCTAGAACAGCAGGTTGCAAAAGTTATGTGACACTGATCTTTAAAAAACAGGCAAAGCCTTCATCACGAGTAATTTGTTACTACATGCATTGCGTGTGTTCGATTCAAAATCATTCCTGATGAGTGATTGCGCAATGTTGGATTCATAATCATCAAAAAATACAAAGTAAAGGCCTCAAAAGAAATTGTCGTTTGTATTTAGATTTAACGGATTCTGGTGAAGAGAATTTGTGATTGAGATTTGGTAGGAAATAAAAACTCTTTAGTCTAATCGAAATGATCCTTTGCAGAATTCACACTCCCTACAGCCTCTTTAGTCCAACATTATAACTGCTAGCAATTTCGCACCACCACACTTGCTCAGTCAGTTGTAGGGGCTGTAACGTGGTGCCATTCTGAACTTAGGAATCTTCCTGCAACAACAAAGCCCATCATCCATCAGCACAAGTGATCAAATAGGTTTCAAATACAAGAAAGAAATAGTTCACAAGAAGTATTTACCCATAGCCATGTGGATCGAAATAAGGAGCTATAAATGAACCCCTAGGTGCAAATCCAGCATATGGGTTCGCTCTACGAGGCCGGAACTGCTTCATTCCCGGTACATTAGTCCGCTTAGCAGTTACCTATTGTCAACAAACAGAAACCAACTCCCCCGGTTCATCTGAGATAAAATTTTAGAACAGGCATCGTCCAAAAGAGTTCGAATCTGGAGAGGCTTTCTTTACCTTCAACTGTCGGCCATGTAGCTCAGACTCGTTTAAAAGAACAGCCTCTTGAACAGCCTCTGTCTCAAGGAATTCCACATAAGCATACCCCTTTGGTTGCCCGTACTTATCGGTGCGAATAGTGATCCTGTTTACTGTTCCACAAGACTGGAAATGCTGCTGCACTTCCTCAGGTGTACACGAATAATCCACCTGCAAATTGATATCACACAACATTGCTTGCTTAATGATCAAAGTAACAAAAAAAATATATAAAAAAAGATCTTCACAAAAAGAACAGTTGCAACTGAAAGGGCATTCAAGATCCCTAATGTTAAGAACCCTCAGCTCCATTCATTGGATCGACTAAATGTGTAATGAAGCTACACCCATTGGATGTTCACCAACCTATCAACCTCCTACAGTTTGTGTGGACTGCAGCTAGAAGTCCAAACCCAGTTTACATAGTATCTTAGCAGAGCTTTAAGTCATTCCCGTTAAACTCAAACAATTCAAACACTAGGTGGTATAAGGCTTACTTCATACATAATCAGACACAGTAGAATTTACTAATTGATACATGATAAACAGCCACCGGTTGCTAAATGCAGCAGCCAGCAGCCAGCAGCCAGCAGCCAGATGTGGATACCACGAATATTCTTCTACTTCTACACATGGTATGCTTCATCTTCGGTAATATTTACGGCCAGTAAAAGGAGAGAGCTCATATCTGATTCCAGAAAGTGCAGTATGAATATCTAAGAACTATTACAGTATAAATAAATACTGTAAACTTTCAGTTGAATAACAAGCTGTGTCAATTTCCCCACTCGATAACCAACCAGGACATCTATACACTGGAACAACACAGTTAATAACATCAAGTCCTAGAAGGACTGAAAGAGAACAGAAGAAAAAATCGGACCTCGGAACATATTCTTGTGTCATTAAAAAGATACATTTCCAGTAACATAAGAACACACAAACATAGGACTATGAAACTTTCCAACAAATTTTTACAGGCATTAATCACTTGTAACTCCTAAAACTGGCCTTCATGTTATTAGACATACACACAAAAGCTTTCTCTGAAACACTTTTCACGTCTGGAAAACAACACAAAAGCCAACAGGCATGACATGGAGATAAGGCACCTAAAGTAATCAAATCGCAGTTTCTCGATGACAGGTCAAGAATATATTGAGGTATTAGATATATTGGTCTCACCACAATATTTTTGTTCTTACCCTATTCAAATTTAACAGCTTCACAAAGCTTTTGTTAAGAAATCATTTAACTATAATGGACAAATGCTCAGGCAACTTGCAGGTATTGATGGTCTAACAGTGAAACTGGACAAACAAGCAGAAGGAATCAAAAGCCCCTGTCAATCCCAAGTAATCTGAGAAGATGGAGATCAAAGACCTCTCACCATAAGCAGCAATACATCTGCTCATTCCTTGAGCAAATAACCATCAAGCTAATCATAAGTCTGGGCATGTATGTTGACAGCCTCCATCCTTCTGCTTCATGCATTGCTCCTCAGATTTGATCTGATTGACTCAAGTTTGCATATGCCTTCTGCCTCGCCCATTTCATCTCGAAATTTTGGTTGAACACTGGATCCAGACCTATTCGATACTTTCCTCAGCACGATTTGGATTAAATCTTTCTTTTGATTTTTGTAATTTTCTTTTGTTCTTTTCTTTTTTTATGTTTTTCATTCTTTTCCCTCTCGAATGGATGCAAAAATTGAGTTCTCGACCTTTGACTGTTCCATTCCATCCCCTCTATATCTATCCTCAAGCCTAGTAATCATATCCCCACTCAGATTTTATCATGCTCAACTACTATTGATACCACTAACAACCGGCAAACAGAAATCTGAAGACTGACGCCTGACCTGCGAGGTTAGTCAAAGTAGAATATTAAGACTAAGACAAACAAATAAATTCAAACCCAAATAGGAAGACAAAATCAAGTACTATAATAACCGGATCACAGTGCTGAGCCTCACAGTGCTGAAATGTTAGATTATTTTACCGGGCCATTCACAACAAAGGTTGAAAGGAACTTGAAGCACGGTAGAAAAGCAGAGACAAATATATGTTCCATAATAGTACTCTTCAATCGCTGCTACTTTTTTAAGAATTCCAAAGCTTTAATCTTGTTCTCTCTCCCACTCTCAAGTTACCCAGTACATTTAAATGGATCATTACCAACACTGCTTTCTGACCACATGAACACAGTTCACAGCAGACAGACGTCAAAAACAATTCAACTTAGTTTATGTTATAGTCCTTAGTACACCAAACTAGTCAAAGAAACTAAGTCCAGCTAAAATCTTTGAGGTACAGCCAAGAACCTCGTGCATCCTCACATTCAAAATTGGATAATGACAAAATCTGGTGTTCAACAGGAAGGCACCTTAAAATGATAACCTAAAGCTTTTAGCTCCCATCCCCCCTCCCCTCCCCAAAAAAACCCTTATCTATCAAAAACTTATTCACTAACAAGTCATTTCGTTCTATTCACGGGAGATTTTAACTAATCCGAACTATTCAGATGGTTACGGCAGTTCCCTAGAGACATTTTGCAATTGTAGTCAAGGGATATAGAGCTTACATCAACAGCAATATTAGCACCTAAATGGATCATGGTACATAGGATCTAAGACACAAGTACTTGAGCTCAATAAAAACCCACAAATAACAGACAATACAAAACCAACGAGGCAAGGGAAAAATAATTGCATATTCACATGTTCGTAGTGATGAAAGGAGCTGAAACTAGGAATGAACTTGTCACCCCCACGATTAATAGTGCATGCATAAATATTGATGCGAGAAATAGATAAAGTGTGCAAGTTGTAAACAGAAGCCTCACATTGCCAACAAAAACAGATCGAGAATCTACTTCCTCTCTGCTTGCTTGAGATGATCCTGAACCACCAGCATCTATTCAGACATAAGAGCAGGTAATACGTTAAAATAGTAGAAGGAGAAGTGTGTCAATGCAATCAGTGTAGAACTCGATGATCCAAGTAGCCACTTGAAAAATACAGGGGGGGAACATAATCTAATATTGAATGTTAAGTTTGTAATCAGCTTTTCCCGAACCAACATGTATTGTGCAATGAATGCCAGACCAGACAAGCGAGTGAACAATCGCCGATTAAGAATAAAAAAAAAGTATTACCAAAATCAATCAGTCATCATCAGATCCGATGGATTAGATAGATGATACTCAACAGAATCGCACGTGGACGTCTACCAAAGCATACCGCTATCCATCATTGCACTCCAAAACATACTACAGGAACAGATTAAAAAACAAAAAACCAACCTTGACCAGAACCCATCTCCTTCTGGACCTTAGCCTGCATCTCCCGCAGAGCAGCTGCTTCATCTTCGATTTCCTTTAACCGCTTCTTCATGTCGTCCAACTCCTGAAATTGACACGACCAGTTGAATGGGGGGATAAATTAGCCCTAATTAGGGTTTCCCACCTGATACATTGAGCTAAAAAACGAAGAATTGAACGGTGTGATTGAACCCAAGAAACAGATAAAGAGGAAGAACATTACTGCTTCGTTAGAATCGGCACCAGCCATATCCACATCGCCTTCTTCCATTCTCTCAGACTCGATCGTTGGTATATTTTCTTCTGCGCGCGATTCTTCTTACTTGTTAGCCTCCTGTGTTTGCTTAATCGCCCATTTCGCTTAATTTATATCCTTCGTCGTGCTCCAAATCTAATCTTTTTATCCTATATAAATAAACCAAATGTTTTTTGTTTTTGTTTTTTTCATACATGGTCCCAACTCCCAAGTACCATTTAGAGGTCAAAGATTACAACAACAAAAAAGTGAAATAAAAAACTCGAAATCAAACGGAATCTATTCAATGTGTGATACGATTTGAATGGAAAATTATGGTAGTTAAGTAATGGATGAGCAATGTAGGAAAAGTTGCAAGAACGTCCCTAAAATCTTATATATAAGAGCATTACTAATATTATTAATGGATTAAGCAGTATATCCATTTACAAGAGTTGTGATTAAGATCTAACTCGGTACACCTTCAATATTCACATCACATCAACTCACCCACGAGCATCAGACACAAACATCTCCAAAAGGAAACTCAACAACAAATGGATAGGTTGAACTCAGTAGCAGGTATTGAACTACGCATAACATCTTTAAAAGATAAATTTGGACAGGATGTCTGTTTGGTGTGATTTTTCTGTCTGTCGCTTTCTTCGTGAGTCATCTCTTGTACGTATAGGTTATGGGTGATTACCAACTTACCATCATGAGAGGAAGCAATTGTTGTTGCAATTACTTCTCACTATACTTAATGTGGCTATGATCATGATAGTGACGGTTCATTCCATTCAACTGTTTGTGGTGGCGGTTTCTTCTCTTCAATGTGCTCCCTTATTTTATTGGTACCTTGCAGCTTAATAGTGCGTCTTGCCTTGGAGGCTCCTTTGGTGAGGTGTTAATGGTCTTGCCTTATTGGTACCTTGGAGCTTAGTGATACCTACATATGATTACGTGAGGCAAGGTTTAACGTGATAATTATAGCGGTTGTAATGGTCATGCGACGGTGATGGTCGACCGACTATGATGGGAGCTATATCATGCTTGAATGATGGCAAGGGTGATGATCACAACAGTTGCGATGGCCATGCAACCGCTATAATTATTCGACCATATGATCACGCGATGGCATCGTATGACATGAGTGGTGGCAACAAGGCTATCATTGCCATGAGTGATGGTGGCACGACCACCGTGAGTGGTGTGGACATGATATGGGTAATGAGTGAGAAAACCAATGAAGAGACCATTGAAATTAAAGTTAATAAAAACTATTGGCTTAACCCAATAAATGTGATTAAACCCTTGAAATTAGCTATATGGTATAAAACTAATTTCTTGTGTAAATACAAAAACTCTAAACTATCACGACCTATAGGCATATCGCCAAAAATGACGTTGCGGATTTGAAATATCGTTACGGATTCGATATAATTTCTGCGTACGACCTATCCAATACTTAACAAAAAATGTCATGCCGTTAAATTTTTCCGCGTTCCAACCCTCGTAGACTTGACGATGTTAAATGAGTCAACAAAAGTGACCATTTCACCTGCCATATCGACATAAATCTATCTGATTGGATAATTAATGATTCAATTTTTATTTTAAACTCATTTTTATCAATTTTAATCTGCACAGTCCATTTCATCTCAACCCCTCCTTCCTTTTTATAAACCCACCTTACCACTTACAAGTAGATGACGATGACAGTACCACCACCATCGTCTATGAAGAATTGAATTAGAGCCGCCATTGACAACGAGGTTGTTGTGTACTGGCAAAAACTGAAAGTAGGTCATGGTGGGGATTAGGAGACATCAGATGGGTTTACAAAGCGGGTTCAAATTGACACCGAAATAGCGATCGTTCGCATCAATTTCCTTTCCCTGCTGATGTACCGGAGCAATATGTATTTTTAACCAAACCCATTAGATGAATTTCAGTTCAGTGTGTCATTAGTGTAATGAAAAGTTAGGGAATCAATTAATGAAGCAAGCTGGTGAGGAATTCATAGATGGGGAGAGATCATACGGAGATTGAATTAGAGTTTGTAATGTCAGAGTTTTTGTCTACGATATCATCACGGAGAAAGTCAAGCTTGTGAGTGGATCCTCTGAAAGTCTCCACCACTGGTGGAAAGACTCCTTCCTTTTCGATCAGAGAGCCACTCAAGTGAAAGGATACTAAGCTCGTGCAAACTAACAATGTATTCAGATGAACAATGCTAACAATAAGTACAGTAAGCCAGGCCTGAAGATCTGGAGAATCTGGCAACAGAAGCCATGATCCATACCCAGTCGCCTGAATAATAGCAGCAAATAACAAACTATCTCTAAGGACTGAACTGTCAACTAACAAGAACTATGATGACTGAAGCTTAACAACTTGAAAGTTCTACATCAAACGACGTAGCTTAACTAACAGTCTGACTTGAAAGGTCCTACATCAAACGACGTAGTTTAACTAACGGTCCAACAAATCCTCCCCTGAATTGAGCACCAATCTCAACAGAAAGACTCAGTTCATGTTTGTTGGGTTTTTCCAGGAAAGTCTATCATTCCTAGCTTGTTCCTTAATAGTTCATAGGTGTCCATCTTCAAGGCTTTCGTCATGATGTCTACCACCTGCTCATACGTTCCACGGAACTCCAGTTTGACTACTCCTTCATTTGCTAGATCCCTCAGAAAATGGAACCTGACATCTATATGTTTGCTCCTGCCATGTAACACTGGATTCTTTGATAGCTTGATAGCTGAGTTGTTGTCACATAGAATAGTTGTTGATGTCACTGTACTCTCTTTCCATTCAATCTGCTCCAGAATTCTTCTCATCCATACACATTGAGTTGCACAGAATGATGCAGCTACAAATTCTGCTTCTATTGTTGACAAGGTCACCACTGGTTGCTTCTTTGATGACCAGGAAACAACCCCTCCAGCCAAAAAGAACAAGTAGCCACTTGTGCTCTTTCGATCATCCAGATCACCAGCATAGTCACTTTTCGTATATCCAACCAAAGTTTGTTCACCCTTCTTTCTTTTGTAGCAGATTCCAAAATTTATGAGTTCCCTTCAGATACGTCATAACACGCTTGGCTGCCAAAGATATGCTGCATGGTTGGTGCCTCCATATACCTGCTAAGAGTGTACACTGAATACATTATATCAGGTCGAGTTGCTATCATATACAGCAGACTCCCTATCAGTTGTTTATAGTCAGTAGGACTGACTAGCACTCCATCTCCAGACTTTGTAAGTTTTGTGCCAGGAACCATAGGGTTCCTCACCATATTGCACTCCATCAAGTTGAATTTCTTCAGGATCTCTCTTGCATACTTCTGCTGACCAATGAAGATTCCATCATTATCTTGTATAATCTCCACTCCCAAAAAATACCTCATTTTTCCAAGATTAGTCATTTCAAACTCAGATTTCATTTAGACCTTGAACTCCTCAATGAGCTGACTACGTATCGACATACATCAGATCATCCACATATAGACTTACTATCAATATCTCCTTTCCAACCTTCTTAATAAATAATGTGTGCTCGTGGTTATTTCTCTTGAAACCAGCTGATAGAAAAATGCTTCGATTATGCTGTACCAAGCTCTTGGAGCTTGTTTCAGTCCATAGAGAGCTTTTTGTAACTTGTACACCTTTGATTCCTCCCCAGCAACCACAAAACCCTAAGGTTGCTCAACATAGACCTCATCAGAAAGCTCTGCATAAAGAAAAACACTCTTGACATCTAGTTGATACACAATAAAGCCATGAAATGCAGCATAAGCCAGCAAAATTCTAATAGTGTCCCAGCGAGCAACAGGAGCAAATACCTCTGTGTAGTCAATGCCATATTTTTGAGAGTACCCCTTAGCCACCAATCTCGCCTTGTACTTGTCTACTGATCCATCCTCCTTGAACTTGGTCCTGTAAACCCATTTGAGCCCAAGAGGAACAACATTCATGGGATAAGGAACCAGTTTCCAAGTACAGTTCCTGTGTATTGCTTCCATCTCCGCCTGCATTGCTGCACTCCATTTAGGTTCAAGGACTACTTCCTCATAGGTCTGAGGATCTTCTGAGACTGCTACTATAGCACACCAATCAGTGGTCGTCCAGTTGCAATCATACTCATTTAAGTATGATGGAGGTCTCATTATCCTTTGGCTAATACCTTCACCTTGTCCCGTAGAGGCAACAGAGAAGCTTCCAGTTGCACGCTGTGGAGTGTTGACTGGAGTGGAACTCCCCGAGTGCTGAGACCCTGTAGGAGTATGAGGTTCTTCCTCCTCTGATTCCTTTGTATCTTCCTGAGTTCCTTCCTCATCAGAGTCATATAGATCATCTTCGTTTCCATCCCATACTATGTATGTGAGGACTGGCTGAATATCTTCCTCCCAGTGCCATCCTTTTGTCTCATCAAAGACCACATCCCTGCTTATTATAACTTTCTTGGTAGCTGGATTGTATAGTTTGTACGCTTTGGATTCCACAGAAATGCCTAAGAATTGACATGTAATACTCTTGCTGTCAAGTTTCTTCCTTTGTTGATCAGGTACATGAACATAAGCAAGACATCCAAACACTTTCAGATGAGAAACAGATGGTGGTGTACCCATCCAGATCTCTTGTGGTGTTTTTCCTTTGTTGGCTGTTGTGGGACTGCGATTGAGCATGTGTGCAGTCCAAGCAACTACTTCAGGCCAAAAAACTGATGGAACCCTGCTGTCTTCCATCATACACCGTACCATATTCATTACTGTCCTGTTTTTCCTCTCAGCCACCCCATTTTGTTGAGGTGTAAGCGCAGCTGTAAGCTACCTTCTGTTCCAATTTCATCACACAGGTTACGGAATTCATGCAACATGAATTCTCCTCCTCGATCAGTTCTGAGACATGCAATGGACAAACCAGTTTCTTTCTCTACTTGAGCCATGAATCTCTTAAATATCTCAAAGGTTTCTGACTTGTTTTCCATGAAAAACACCCATAGTTTTCTACTGAAATCATCAATGATAGTCGGAATATACTTCTTACCTCCATTAGAGGAGGGTGTGATTGGTCCACATAGATCAGCATGAAGCAACTTTAGCTTCTGATCAGCCCTCCAATTACTCTTCTTTGGAAAACTCTTTCTTTGTTGTTTGCCCACCAAGCATGTTTGACAGACTCCAAGAGTTCCTTTAAGACTTGGCATATCTTGGACCCTTTTTCCTTTGCTCAGGTTCAACAAACTATCTTGGTTCAGATGTCCAAACCTGCGATGCCACAACAGCAGAGGTACATTTGATGCCCCTTCCACTTGTAAGCACTGAATATTTTCCCTTTCATCTTTGCCTTGTCTGATGTCTACATGTAGAACAAACATCCTGTTTGTTTTCATTTGAGTTGTTAGCAACAACCCCTTCTGTTCATGAACTAGCTTACACTAGCCGTCCCTTATTGAAAAAGCAACTCCCTTTTCTTGTAACTGTCCAACACTCAGGAGGTTAGTTTTTAATCCTGGTACATAAAACACATCCTGCACCACTAGAGACACCTGATTCACAGACAACTTTATTGTGCCTTTTCCAACCACATTCAGCGTACAATTATTTCCCAACCTCACACTGCACCTGAAATTGCTATCCATAGATGAGAACCAATCCTTGTTCCCACTCATATGATTACTACAGCCAGAATCTAAGAACCACCAAACATGATGATTCTCAAATTCTTCCACTTGATCAACTGATGCCATCAACAATACATCCTCTTTCAAATCTCCATAAGATCTATCTTGTATAGACGACTGGTTTGAATAATATTGATAGGAGGAGTAGTGAGCTTGTTGGTTTGAGTACCATTCTGGACATTCATTTTTGTAATATCCTAACTTGTGACATTTGAAGCATTCAATTGACTCCCTGTTCCAACCTCTGCCAATCCTTCCTCTTCCTCTCACAGCATAACTGTTCCTTCCATATCCTCTACCTCCTCTTCCTGCAGAATCATGTGTTACCCTTAGAGCATGATTTTCTTCCTCCTTGAATTTCTTCTAAAATTTTTGTTCATGCACAAGGAGTGAACTTTGAAGTGCATCAACTGACAATATTTCTATGTCTTTCGATTCTTCTATTGCACAAACAACATAGTTGAATTGCCCAGTCAACGTCCTTAAAATTTTCTCCACAATCTGAGCATCAGTCAGATTTTCTCCACAACTCCTCATAGAGTTAGCAACAACCATAACTCTGCCAACGTAGTCAGTGACAGTTTCTCCTCCTTGCATTTCCAGTAGTTCAAGGTTCCTCCTTAAATCCTGTAGCTGAGATTTCTGAACCCTTGCACTGCCTTGAAACTTGGTTTTCATAGCATCCCAAAGTTCCTTAGCCATGCCCTTGTTTGTAATGGTCTTCATAATGGTCTTGTCGATCGAACTAAACAAATAGTTCTTCGCCTTCAGATCCTTTAACCTTAATTCATATAGACCTTTAGTCTCTACTTCAGATAATGTCTTCCCTTAAGCCTGATCTTTAAAACCCTCACTAACCACTTTCCAGTACTCCTTTGAACGGAGCAAGTTCTCCATCAACAAGCTCCAGTGATCAAAATCACCATCAAATTTTGGTATGCACACCTGTGCGAAACTACTGGCCTCACTCATCCTGTCCAGTCGTCACCTCTCCTTTACAATCACCTTAACTCTCACTCAATTTTGGTTACTGGTTGCAAAGTGCTCTAATACCACAATGAAAGGATACTAAGCTCGTGCAAACTAACAATGTATTCAGATGAACAATGCTAACAATAAGTATAGTAAGCCAGGCCTGAAGATCTGGAGAATCTGGCAACAGAAGCCATGATCCATACCCAGTCGCCTGAATAATAGCAGCAAATAACAAACTATCTCTAAGGACTGAACTGTCAACTAACAAGAACTATGATGACTGAAGCTTAACAACTTGAAAGTTTTACATCAAACGATGTAGTTTAACTAACAGTCTGACTTGAAAGGTCCTACATCAAACGACGTAGTTTAACTAACGGTCCAACATCAAGCCCTACTCTAATTCCACACCTCCTCCCCTACATCCACCATCGTCGATCATCTTGCCCCGAAGAGACTCCACGAACTACTGAACACGACTCTAGGATCCCTGATTTTGGCGCTGATGCAACACTGTGTGCCTCCCCATCGGCGGTTCCCGTTGGAGAGGGGATTTCCTCCGCCGGGGTGGTCGACCGGGAATGAGATTTGGTCGGAAGGACAAAGGAATGAGGTGTTAAGATTAAATGGATGGTGGAGATTAAATTTGATAACAATAAATTTTAAAATTATTAATTATTCGGTCAGATAGATTTATGTCAACATGGTAGGTGAAATTGTCAGTTTTGCTGACTCATTTAATGTCGTCAAGTCCACAAGAGCGGGAACGCGGAAAAATTTAATGGCATGGTATTTTTGGTTAATTATTGGATAGGCCGTGACGTAGAAATTTTATCAAAACCGTGATGAAATTTTTAGCGATATGCCTATAGGTCGTGAAATTTTAAATTTTTTGGTCATAGAAATATATTGAAATGTTCATGATGACGTTCGATTTACCATGTTTATCATCTCGGGACAACTTATAAAGCCCAAGAAGCGCAAGATCTCACCTTGAAAAGAAAATGACAGTTTAATATTTTGGGCATAAGTCATTGCTCAAAAGTCCGATTGATGGAAGGCCACGACATTGGAAATTTAGTTCAATTTCCTACAACTTTGATGAAATTAACTTTAACAGAACTGTCGAGATTTGGGCCTAAAACTGTACACGATAGATTAGCACGGCTGTCAACAATTTAGGGGCAAAAAGTCAAACTCCTTGCCCAATAAGGAACTCTTTTCATATTTAAAGACCGATGTTTCATTCTTAGAGTATAGAGCCTTTTGGACGAAATTTGGGATATAGAATATAGACTTTCGAGCGACAAGAAGGCTTTGACTTTGAGGAGCTCGGATCGGCGACGACGTTATCAAGATTGACGAATCGGTTTTCTTCGATGGAACTCGGCAAAATTAGGCTTTTTAGATTTCTTCTTGTAAATTTGATTGCAATGTCATCTTTTGTTGATTTAGATTTTTTCTTCATGGTGATGAGTAGCTAAATTCCTGCTTGCTTAGATTAGATGAACCCTAGGTGATTCCTTATGAACCAATGATACTTTGATTATTTTGATTTATGCAAGTTTGATGTATTTCAGTTTTTGATTGATTTCGATTGGGTTCTTGTTCTTGTCTGGCCATCTTTTATAGGATCTTGTTAAATTTATATTGTCTCAAAAGAGCTTGTTTATCTTAGAACACCTAAATTAATCAACTAAAGTTAGGCGTTAACCCTCATCCGGGAGCGAATAGACTAGTTCATCGTAAGTGCAATTCTTGTTTGATTTATCACCGTATAGGTTTTCAATCATTGACTCGAGAGAGCAGACTGGGATACTAGGATCGTAGTAGGTTAGCAGAACCAAAATGGTGTGACCAAAGTAGAGAAGGATTGCGACGGTGAATTGTTTACATCTTGTTTTGGATAAATTAAGTTAATTGGATATCATTTATTTGTCTGGATAGCTTAAGGGATTCAAAATCTAAGCAATTTTATCCATTAGTGTTTGTCCACCATTATTCGTGCAATCTTGCAACCTTTGTTTTCTTTGCCATTAGCAGATTTAGTTTAATTAATAGTTTTTGAAATTCATGGAACCTACACCACACTATTTGATAAAACTGATTAGCATTTTATAACTTTGAGTAGAATACATAAAGATACCCTAGAGAGATTTGACTATAGTTAATTCATTAACTAGATTTATTTTGAGACAAGTAAAATCATTTATCAAATTAGCGCTGTTGTCGGGGACTTTTTTGTTGTGTTTGAAAGGACTTAGTTTTGTGTTAATCATTCATTCACTGTAAATTTTCATCTTCTTGTATATTTTTTTCTTTTACGAGTTTCACCTTGGTAGTTTTGGTTGAGTGTAATGATGCAGGACTACAGAGGATACAACCAGAGGTGGAGTCATAACAAGCATCAACCATCACCATCTTGGTATGAGAATCCTTGTCCCACTTCATACTACCAAAAGCCTATCGTCGTGTGAGTACATTTATCAAGATCTTTACTCAACTCCATACCACCAGGAGCCTGCACAGAACTATCACTATCAACTTCCTCAAGATTATGAAGAGCCTTTGTGATACCCGCCCCTAGACGAATCGATCAAACCACGCGGTTCGATCCAATCAATGCATGTTGGTTCACTCAACACATAAACATGATAACTGCATACAATAACTGAATTGCCTTAATTCATAAGTAAAATGACACCGGAAATATACAGAGCATCAAAGGCTCAAAATCAACAAATAACATCACTAAAAAATATCCCAAACAAGGGAAAACAAACACTGTAAATAAGTGTGTCAAACAACTGAAAAACATGAAAGACTGTGAAAACAATGAATGAGATAGTTAAGGTCTTCTATGGTACCTCTCTCTACGACTCCTAGAGTCACTCTGAGGTGGTGTCACTACTTGTGCTCCATTCTTAGGCGATATTGGCTCCTGAAGTCCCAAGGTTAGACAAGCATGAAGAAACATAGCGGGGGTCAGCGATAAGCACTGAGTAACTAAGCATGAACGTGAAGAAATGTACTAGGATCTCATAATGTGACCATGTGGTCCTGTAGGCATCATCCTAATGTTAGCCACCTCTAACTATGAGCGGACAACCTCATGGTGGATTAGACCGTGAACCACCCTGTAAAATCGTGAGAGAAGTTCAAGGCTTGCTCGTGACGTCTGTCTGAAGTCTAAATGTAACCTGGGGGATCGCACAATCCATGGGGCGGGTGACCTACCTATAACGGGTTCTTATCCTATATATTAACTGTGAATCACATGCTTAAGCTCGAAATTAAAAACTATCTGTGTAGTAGATCACATGCTACTCCACAGCCTAAATACTCAATTACATAGCACAACTACCTATATAGTAGATCACACGCTACTGTACAGTTCTGAAAATCCAAACAAGGATTCGTGACAACTAATTACAATTATTCGCATAAAGCAGAAAAGTAATCCTAACCCCTACCTCTAAAAGCTTTCCTCTGAAGAGTCTGATCCGAAGCCATCTCCCTAGAGTTCGGTTGCCTGATCCGTATAACCTGAAATGATCAGTCGTAGGATTGAAATCCCAAAACCTCAATTCTAAACCTGTCAAGATTTTCCTATGAAGGATTCAACGCAAAGGATTGAGAAAGGAGGAATGAGGTAGATTACCTTCTGAAACTTCCTCGACAATCTCTAAGCATCTCCTACTATTCTGGGATCGATCAAGAAGTCCGTCTCCCCTATCTGGAACGATCGTTGTTTGTCAGTGATTTCAAAAGAAATTAGGTTTCTATAATTCTGAACTATGGAATCGCGACTCTGTTTTTATAAGTTGTCCAACACGCTTGTGACCTACTAACCATCACACCTGTGGTGACATGGCAACCACGCCCGTGTCCTACTGATGGTCATATCATGATCCTCCTATCAGCCACAAACGTGTCTGTCACGCCCGTGATGGACCATCTGACTGCAATTCATAGAGACTCACACAAACCGGAATAAAACCTTGAGTCAGACATTAACCCGAAATCGAGGTGTCACGACCATCATCGAACCATTACCTTCAGGATATCAAGGAAATATGTCTGCAATAGGAGAAAAGGCTTGTTGCACAAGAAGAAATGATGAAGAGAATGAATGGTAGAGATAATGAAGAGAATAAATGCTGGAGTGGAGATGATTTCAAGGATGGAGCTCGCCATGAGCATCCCCAGTGACGAGGATGACGTGCTCGATAATGATTAAGAAATTCAGGATGTGCTCCATATTACAAGAAACATGGTGGTGATAGAGGAAGAAGATAAACCCAACATGGACAATGTAGTCAAAAGTGAGGAAAAGCTAGACGATCCTCAATGGGATGGAAGTGATTTTCCTTTTAATTTCTTGGAGGATGAAAGTCAAGATCTAGAAGATACACCAGTCAATACAGAAGTTTGAGCTATATGTGATCGTGAACTTCAAAAATGTGAACGGTATGGAAAAAGCATGTGATCTACTGCACAGGCAGTTGTTATTTTTTGAGCATAAGGTCACGGCGAGGAACTGTGCGTGTAATTCACAGTTCATCTTAGGATAAGAATTAGGAATAGTTAGATTAGCTCCTGTTACATGTTGGTCGCCCTTTTTGATATAGGATGTTATCATTTTTTAATGTACTTTCAGAACTAGAGTTGCATTCTCTTTTGACTTGTTAGGTTTTGGATCTGAGATCCTAGTTGGTCCGTTTATTTAAGTATTTCTTTTCAGTTTGTAATGCTTACTTTATGTTGTATTTTTGTTAATGATGGGTTGAGTTTGGTTCGGTCTTAGATCCTGAGTAGGATTCCTTGGCGGAATCAGGGGTTTGATTGGGATTCTTAGGGTGGGGTTTCACAACTGGTATCAGAGCCTGGTTGTCTTCTACTGATACTAGCGTGTTACCTGCTCCCCAGAGGCGTCATGAACCTCAAAGGGGAGAAGGTGAGTCCACACTTGTAACGGTACTAGACTTCTATGAAGCAGTAGAGGAGTTTATATGGATGTCATGATGTGGTTAGTCAGTACTTGCAAAAGAGTTTTAAGCAAAGAGTTTTTCAGATTCGGGTGTTTCAAAAAAAGAAACATTTCCACTATGTACCTTGCTTCCTTGATTCAGAGGCTTGTTATTGAACTCTAGGAGTTCTAGTAAGACGAGGGGTATTGATAAAGGAAACAAGGATGAGACTTTAGGAGTGTGATGAAGTAGAACTCTTCGATATAACAAGTAGTAGGGAAAGCTATGGACCCATAGGGGGATAAATTTAGAGTTTGGAGGATGTACTCGCTCTTTGTAGTGATCACTTCAAGGAGGTAAGGAGCCTCTGATATCTGAGTTGTGAACCATGCTCGGGGGCAAGGATAGAAAGCATCCGAGGGTTGAAGGAAACAGTCAAGAAAGGAGCAGAGATAGGTCTAAAATGCAGTAATGATGACACTAGCAGCACTAGATTCTCGAGGAACAGTTAGTCATGGGTGTAATGGGAAGTCAGTCATGGGCGTGATTGTAGTGTGACCACGATCTTGGCGTGAAGTACATCACGGAAGTGGTTGAGAGATAGTCATGGGCGTGACTGGTCTGGATCATGGGCATGATGAGCAAGCGCCTCATGGGCGTGGTGAAGAAGACATTAAGTGCTCCATCGACGAGGACATCTCTAAGATTGTGGTTTGAACAAAGAACATGGAGACTCTTCAAAGGTGTTGCACAGTCACGAAGTAATACAATTCTCAAGGGAACAGTTAGTCATGGGTGTGACAGGAAGTCAGTCACGGGCGTGATTGTAGTGTGACCATGGTCGTGGCGTGAAGTACGTCACAGACGTGGCTGATAGATAGTCACGAGCATGACGGGTCTGGATCACGGGCATGATGAGCAGGCGCCTCACGGGCGTGGCAGAAAGGGGAAATGGCTAGGGTAGGTTGTCGACCACGGGCGTGACAAAGAGTTGGCCACGGGCATTGTCGACAGGAAACAGAAGGGTTATAGAGAGCAGGGTAGAGAAGGAAATGGAGGCGAAGACATATATGATTCAAGGCGAGACATGGAATGTGTAAAAATTCAAAGCTGAAATAAATAAGTTGAATCTTAGGTCGTTCAAATCTTGGTATCAGAAAAGGAAAATAATAGGAAAAACAGTGTAGGAACAAAAGAAATAATCAGATAGTCAAGGATCCGAGCTCACTCCTCCTCATCCTCCCCATCTTCCTCGTCATCGGTAGCCTGCTTGAACCGGACATAGATAGGAGGTGCCGCCCAGTCAGGGTACTGGCTAGTTAGGACCACCTGCATCCAATCTAATCTTGAGTCAACAAAGTCCAGACGGTGGTATAACTAGGCTGACAGTTGGTCGATCGCTGGCAGCACCCTCGAGTTTGGACCCCTCTACTGACAAGGAGTCGGTGGTGCCACAACAACATCTCCCTCCTTAGGCTGAGCCGCCCTGGTAGGATCAGTCTCCTGCATAATCATCTGACCACCGTAGTGAATCCTCTTCAGCATCCGCATGTTGAACAAGGTGGTCTTTTCGATGCGGACCGAAGGAAAATAGCGGGCATGGGAGTAGTGCTGGAGGAGGCCAAAGTGGTGAGAGATCCTGGTAATATAATCCCCACCGGGAAGTACCTTCAGGGAGGTGTGGAAGCAGAAGGATCAAAATGTGAAAGCCAGGAGACAACCAAGGTGGAGCGGCTCCCCTGCCACGCAGGCATACAACAAGGAGAACTCCCTGAGAGTGATGGCACTGGTACTTTCCCTCATGATATAGTTAAGGAAGCGGTGGAGCTTATCTGGATACTCAGTGGCATTGGTGCCCCCTACGCACAGATCAGGCTAAGAGATAGTATAGAAGGGGTTTTAAGGAAAAGGGAATCAAAGATAAAGTAAGACGATTTACCTGCAACAAAGGGAATGTTCCTCCTCACTAGTTGGATCCATGAGTGAGGAACGGAGTCGATGGCAGCAACGGTGATCAAGACCTGAAACCAGCCCGTGGCTCTGTCCTCCTCGGCGTAGAAGTCGTAGACGATGGCCGGATATTGAGGGAAAGGTGGCAGACCTTTCCGGCAATCACGAAAATGAGTGTCGGTCGGGTCCGCCAGACATTGAGGTCCACATACAGAGTCTCAAAGAACTTGTGTGTGAGCACCTCATAGGCAGGCTCGTCCACCTGAAAGACAAGCTTCGCACGACTGTTGCAAAAAAGCTGAGTAGCCCGCTCGTCCCAGTCAGCGAAGAGAGTCTCCATGATCTGCCCCTATCAATCAACTTGACCTGTTAGACGGGATTGCCCCAAAATCGCTCCATGCGTAAGCGGTGCTCTATGTTGGTGAAGCTAAGGAAGTTAGTGGCAGCCTGAGCGGTGCCCCTAACCAGACTCGCCTCCGGAGTGGCGAGGTAAGTAACACCTTAGGATTCTTTCCTACTCGACATCGAGAACGCTTGTTTTTTGGATATGCCAAGTGCCCATAGGAAGATCCTTTGTTAGACATTTGTACCCGAAACAAAAGAGGTCAGTGACTTTAAAAGGGACACCACAAGCGTGGGGAACTAACCTCCACAGGTGTGGTTGCCACCAGACCACGGGTGTGCATGCAGTCACCCACGGGCGTGGCTAATTAGTCAGTCACAGGTGTTGCGGGCACTTTTCCACGACTGTGATGATAGGGTCAGTCATGGGCGTGGTGTGCTTATAGTCACAGGCGTGACCAAACCCAAACTACCAGCAAATCGTCGATGACCTAGAGTCAATCGGCAGAGCATTTCATGCATAAATCTCATACTAGCTGAAGTATAGGAGAGTGAGGAGAAGGAAAACTTACGCTAGTTGGGAAGTTTGAAGAAGAGGATAGTGAAGAAAGGATGGCGTCGATGTTGGTTACAGAGGAACCTACAGGAGAAGGAGGATTAGACATCTCCCAAGAAGAAATTGAATCAAACCAAAGAAAGAATGGGGGAGTGGAACTTACCAAGGAATTAAAGAACTAAACCGAGGAGAATGATAGACAATGGGTTTCGAGTGAGTCGTTGAAAGTAGGTGTTGGGGGAAGAATGGAATTAGGGATTTGAAATTTAGGGATCGATCTCTTAATAAAGAGTTGACCACGGGCGTGGTCAATAGTCCGCCACGGGCGTGGTCATCAGACAACCACACGGCATGGTGATGCAGATCACCAGGATGATTTTTAGTTGGGCCGAGAATGTGGGCCGAGAGTAGCCCCCAAGAGTTCTCTATTTAAGTAGATTGGCAAGTTTTGTCTAGGATGCGAGAAGGTTGGACCGGGTCTGGTAGCGTCCAACTAACGGTTGGTATCTGTAACGTTGTCTAGGGAAGTTGATGTTGGGGCATGGTAAAGGAGGCCGTATGCGGTTGAAGTTACCACCACCAGGATAAGAATTTCAGTTGGAGAGGTTGGAAAGAAAGGAAGGATGGGGTCCCTCTACCGAGCGAAGAAGAAAGTAGAAGTGTATAAGAATTTCAAACAGTAATGGCGCAGCCTATTAAGAGCAGGTAATCAATGCATGGTCATGACTCAACTGGAAGTCGATGAGAGACTAAAGGCAGGGCGAGGGATCTAGTACCAGGACGAGATATTGGAGGTAAGACCTCGATCTTGATCGCAGAACAGCTTATGGGAAGTGTCACTCATGAACACTCCAGGGGCTTCATTGTTAAGAGGATGACTCTTGACGAGCAGGACCGGACTCGGTCTAAGGCCAGAAGTATAGGCATATACTGATATGGCGTATGCCCCGCTTAGCTTGGACGACTAGACTCAGTCGCGAGCAACTTACGAAGGGCGAGCATGAATGAACACGGTGAAGGAGGGGTAAGTCTGGGGTTTCCTCATTTGGGAGATGGAACGGAGCTTGATAAAATGAGCTAGGGTTTGTCGTGTATCCTCTGGGACCAGGTGGAGGAAAGACGTGCAGGTCATTAATTAGAGGATTAACCAAATGAGCCCTTGAAAGGAGCGAGTCCACAAGACTGCTAGATATCACAGCAAGGGTTGTTAGTGCCAAGAGCTGAGACACCATGGCGCCAGATAGTTCTGCTCGGTGGGCAGGATTTAGGTTCCAGGATGAAACCTTTAGTAGGAGATGAGAGTTGTGACACCCTGATTTTGGTTTAATAACCAGCTTTGGGTTTTTTTCGGTTTTTCTATGTTCTTTGGAAATCGGTTGTCAGGAGAGTCATTACCGGCGTGACTGATAGTCTGTCATAACGTGATCACCAGGTAGATCACGATCGTGACTGCCTTGAGAATCAAAGTCGTGACCATCAGTAGGCCACGAGCGTGGTTGTCATATCACCACGGGTGTGGTGTTCAATAGGCCACATGCGTGGTGGACTGTATATAAAATCAAAGTCGCGATTCCAGAACAAGAGAATTACAAAAACCAAGTTTTGCAATATCACTGTCGAGCGGCAATTGATTCTAGGCAGAGGGGAGAGCCTTATTAATCGATCCCAGACCGGTAGAAGAGGCTTAGAGATTGTTGAGGAAGCTACAGAAGGTCATTTGGGTCAGCGATCAAGCTCTAGGGAGACGCCTTCAGATCAGACTCTTTAGAGGAATGCTTTCATATGTAGGGGTTAGGATTACTTTTGTGCTTTGAGTGAAGAATTGTAATTAGTTGTCAGGAATCCTTGCTTGGATTTTTAGAACTGTATAGTATTGTGCGATCTAATATACTGATGGTTTTATATTGCACTTGAGTATTTCATACTGTGTAGTAGCGTGTCATCTACTACCCAGACAATTGTTATTTTTTGAGCATAAGCTCGCGGCGAGGAACTTTGCGTGAGATTCATAATTCATGCTAGGATAAGAATCATGACTAGTTAGATTAGCTCATGTTACACGTTGGTCGCCCACCCATGGATTGTGTAATCCCCTAGGATTCATTCAGGTTCAGATAAGACGTGAGGAGTTAACCTTCATTGTTGTTCCCATGGCTTTTTAGGGTGGTTTCATGGTCTGATCCACCATGAGGTTGTCCGCTCATAGCTACGGGTGGCTGACGTTAGGATGATACCTACTGGACCACATGGTCACATTATTAGAGATGGAGTTTATTTAGACTTCTTGCTCTATTTTTGGTAAAGGCTTAGTAAAGTGTCAGTACAGGCAGAGTAAAGTCTAAGTACATGTAGAGTAAAGTCTCAGTACATGCGTAGTAAAACCTCAGTTTAGTTTCAGTTCTTCACAGTACTCGTTTAGTCACTCAGTGTTTATCACTAACCCTGTTAGACTTTGTTGTCCTTGGTGTATATGTGTGTTTAGTTACCTGTACTAGAGCTGATGGTGGAGAGAGAGTTGGTCAGGGTTTTGATATAAGATGTTATTATTTTGTATGTACTTTCAGAATTGGAGTTGCATCTTCTTTTGACATGTTATGTTTTGGATCAGGGGTCCTAGTTGGTCAGTTGATGAACGGATTTTACTCGTTCTCAAAATAAACTGGCTAATGAATTAACCGAGTCAAATTTCCCTAGGATCTCTTAAATTATCTTACTCAGAGTTGTAATTAGTACTAATCAAAATATCAATGAATTTGATTTAGGTGCCACGAGAATCAATCAATCAAAAAGAACATGAAATTGCTTTAAAGTAACTCTGTTGCAAGAATGTACGATAAACAAGTTTAGACAATCAAAGATGAAACTGCTTAGATGTAGAATCCACCTATGCAATTCTAATTCACAAATGACAGACAAATTCCATGATTTAAAAAAAATAGGATAGGTGCATTAAACTGTCGCAATTCTTCTCTAATCAAATAACGTCCTTTTCGGGTATGCTAATTTGCTACTTATCTAGTATCCTGCTCCGCTCTCTCAAGATAAAGATCTAAAACCCGTTAGGCGATTTACCGATTTAGAATTGCTCACACGACAGACTAGTTCATTCACTCCCAGATCAGGGTTAATGTCTAACCTAGTTATTTGATTTTGGCGTTCTAGATATGCAAGCTCTTTCGAGTCTAAGAAAAATCTAACAGAGATTCATTCAAGCTGATCATGCAAGAACAAATCGAAAACGAAATCAAATATGCAATGAAATCCATCCAAGTCGCATAAATCGTCAAATGTATCAAATCATTCGTTCATAAGAGTTAACCTAGGGTTCATCTAATCTAAGAAAGAGAAGTTTAGCCACTCATAATCTCGATAGACAAATCAAAATCAGAATAGGAAGACATTGGAATTAGGTTTACACAAAGAATTATGAAAACCCTAATTTCTCATATTCCCGTCGAAGAACTTGATTCGCCAATCTTGATTATGTCTTCCAATCCGGACTCCTTGAAGTTTCCTTTAGTTCTTCTCAAATCTCTGAATAAAGCTCTCAATTTCGTCCAGGAAAGTTTGTCTTTGAATGAAGGGAAATGGGCTTTAAATAGGTCTTCCGAAAAATCCTTTTAGTTGTGGAATGTCAACATTGGCGCTACGGCCTTGTGTCAATATTGGTGTTATGGCCATAGCGCCAACTTTGACATTTGATAGTGCCAACTTTGACTCGAGATGATCAGAAAGGAATATCAACATTGGCGCTATGAATTGTCAATATTGGCGCTATGTGCATAGCGCCAACTTTGACTGTCTATATCGCCAATCTTGACAGCGTGCAACCCTTGTGATTTCTTCACTTCTTGAGCTGTCCCAACTCGAAAACGGAAAAGATCAAAAACAAAGTAAGCTTTTTTATTGTATTGCTCCAAATAGTGTCCCGATATTGTCATGTACCTGAAATTTTATCAAAATACTCCAAAACAACATCAAAAGGACCTTGAACGGGTCCGAGACACTAAATCAAGATAGAAGCTAGAAATGTGCAAAACACCCTAAACTTCTACCCAAAGCTATACATATATACATGAAATTTTGCTTAAATAATGTCGATGAACATGAAAAATCGAGTGTCGTCGGTAATCCATAAGGTGATTGAGAGGAGCAAGTCCTCATTGCCTTCAAAACTTTGCACTATATGAAGAAGAAGGGGAAGTCAAAACAGGAGTTTATGGCGCTCAAGATTGACATATCCAAAACTTTCGATAGGGTTGAATGGGCTTATGTTGAGCATATTATGTCAGACATGGGTTTCAATGCAAGGTGGATTTCATGGATGATGATGTGCATCCGTTCTGTAAACGATCGGGCACTAGTTAATAATGAGTTGGGTGAGAGAATCACTCCTACGCGGGGTCTCCGACAAGGGTGTCCTCTTTCTCATTTCTTATTTATTATCTGTGTAGAAGGTTTATCCGCACTTCTTCACCGCGAAAATGCCAACAACCGGATCCATAGAGTTAGAATTTGACACAAAGCTCCAAGGATCTCACACGTTCTTTTCGCCGACGACATATTTTTTCATGAAGACGGGCATCCCAAAAGCTAGGGACATTCGTGGAGTGTTCAACATTTATGCAGCACCTTCGGGGCAGCTAATCAATTTTGAAAAATCAGGTTTGTTTTTCAGCAGACTCAAAGAGTCGCAGCTCCGAACAGGTATTCTATACAGGCTACCATTTCAGGGGATACGTGGGCATGCCTAGTATCATTGGTAGGAAGAAAAAAGAAGTGTTTCAGTTTATGAAAGATCGTATTTGGCAGAAGCTTAATCAATGGCAGGGAAAGAAAATCTCGGTGGGGGGACGAGAAATTTCGATTAAATCTGTTTCTCAAACTATCCCATTATATTGTATGAACGCTTTCCTCATTCCTACTACTTTGACAAAGGAGTTGGAGAAGATGTTAAAAAGCTTCTAGTGGGGTACCTAGAAGACGGGAGGAAGTGGCATCCCTTGGTTGAAATGTGATCGTCTTTGTGTTTGTAAGGAATCGGACGGTATGGGCTTCAATAGTTTCCACGCCTTTAACATGGCACTCTTGGCAAGCAGGGTTGGAATTTACTTACCAATCCTAATACTCTCATTTAAAAAATATTCAAAGCTAAATACTATCACAATGGCGGATTTCTCAAAGCAAAGCTGGGGTACCGACCGAGTTATGTTTGAAGGAGTATTTTCTGTTCCCAAGAAACAATTCGTTCAGGTTATCAATGGAAATTGGGGGATGAATCATCCATTAGAATTTTTGTTGAGCCTTGGGTACGAGGGGAGGCGATTTACTTTTTGGAAACGCCTCCTAGTCTGAAACTTATGAATTTTTGACGGTTTTTTATTTGCTCCTCCCGAACCTTCGGGATTGGGATTAGCAAAAACTTGATAACTTTTTTTTTCCTAGGGATGTTGACAGGATTCTTGCAATGTCACTACCCCAGCAAAATCTGGAGGATGTCAGAATTTGGAAGTTTAATCCTAAAGGCGTGTTCATTGTATGATCTGCGTATTGGTTGGCAATCAACAATTTGGGCAGCCTTGAGCACTTGGCAGTCGAGGGCAATTTGCAGCAATTATGGGTAGTTGAAGTTCAACCTTGTATCAAGCATGTACTATGGTGTTGTGCTCCGGGTGCATTAGTCACTAGACACCATCTTGCTCGATGTGGCGCTCTGATCCAAGATTCTTGTGGTTGCTGCAACAATGATGAAGAGACTCTCGAGCACCTCTTCTGGTTGTGCCCGTTCGCTCATGATGTTTGGCGCGACGATGGATTGTTGACTTGGCTCCAAAATCACTGGCAAAATAGTAATACTTGGAACGACTGGCTTCATGCATTGCTAAAAAACAAGTGCCTCGTTCTTCAAAAATCAAGTGTTTTCCTTTTAGCAGGTATCTGGCACGAGCGGAATGATCGAGTTTGGAACTCCACGACTCACGCTTCGGCCATCACTGTTCGCCTCTGCTTTGACCAACTAGAAGAATGGAAGGCCATGCGATTTCATCACCTTCTGCCGAGGGTTCCACCTCCATAATGCACAGGTTGACACCCACCAGGGATTGGCAATATAAAAATCAATTCGGACTATGCTTCCTCCCCCCCCCCCCTGACAGGCAATCCGGCCTCGACTCCATCCTTCGAAATTTCACTGGTCAGGTCCTTGGTTACCAATCTTGAACCCTTCCTCATCGGTTGTCTTCCCTAGAAGGAGAGCTCACGGCTCTCCTTTCAGCTATGGAATCTGCTCGCAGGAAACAACTCTCTCATGTTACTTTTGAAACCGACAGCCTCACGACCTACAATGCAATTCCTAATTGTGCCGACGACAAGCACCACAAGTATTTGTTCTCAATTGCTTAATTGTAATCCCACTTGTGATGTGGTTTTCGCTAGGAGAGTCAGAAATTGAGCAGCCCACGAGCTCGTTCGTCGCTCGCGTTTCTTAGCTTCGCCTTTTACGAAAGTTGCTATGCTTAACTGGTTATGTGATTTTGTAAACCCGATTTGCTACATTGAGCACTAATAAAGTTTCATTAGCCTTTAAAAATATCATCAATAAGGTCATCTTCAAGATTTTGATTGCCCCTCTAGAGAGCTTCAATTTTGAATTTTGTGGTGGAGTTCGCAACCACATTAGAAGATTTCAGTGTGGAAGATTGAATCCTAAAACGCAATTATAAAGAGATCACGAGAAGATTCATTTGATACGCTAAAAACTAGTACATGTTTGTGCAACCAAATAATTTTTTTGTGAGACCTTATATAAATAACATTGCTAAGAGTTTATTAAGGAGTGGCTAAGTCGGTATTGTTAGATTGATACAAAAAAGAAGAAGATGGTATTGGTAGAAACCAGAGGAGTGAAAGAATGCATGGCACTTTTTTTGTCCATGATAGAATTAGGAGAACAAGCCGATTATTACAAGAGATAGGAAACGAAATAAATATTATGTTATCGGTGTTTATATATGGAATGTGCTAGATTTAAATTTAGGGCCTCCCAAATTGTCAACATACAATGCAATTAACTGTGTTATTCCACGGAGATGATAAATGCATGACACTTGGTGATACAAGAATGTTGGCGTGGTGATAATATCATATTTTGATGTCCTTGTATTGTATTCATTCACTTGAATTGGAACTTAGATGACCTTATCCACCAATGAGCCAAGCTAGTAGTATTCACTAGATAGTTGCAAGAGTTTGAAATTGATCTTTTAATTGATTTACATAGAATTTAGACGCTCATAACCCATAACCTCTAACCACTCATATATATTGAATCTCATGATCAATGTAGTATCATTTGAATGATGGAAATTCAAACCAATTATTCATAAAATATCAATGTTTTTATATAGTCGGGGAAAATAATATATGGTATGGAAGTAAGAATATTAAATATTGTTTAGATGTTGATATAGCAAGTATCTCTAACTATTTGGTGTTGCTTATGGGAAGATACTGTAAAATATTACTCTGGCACCATAAGATGCCATTCTAACTCTATGAGATATGTATCACCACAATGTAGTAGGTAACTCAACCTATATAACATTGCTGATGGGAAAATAACATAAGATATCACTCCAATTTTATGAGATATGATCACGTTGTAGTAGATACCTCTAACTATCTGGTGTTGCTGACAGGAAGATATCATAAGATACCACTCCAACTTTGTGAGATATAACCATGATGGAGTAGGTACCTATAACAATCTGGTGTTGCTGACGGGGAGATTTCATAAGATACCACTCCAACTTTATGAGATATAACCACGATGTAGTAGGTACCTCTAACTATCTGGCGTTGTTGACGAGAAGATATCATCAGATACCATTCCAACTTTGTGAGATATAACCATGATGGAGTAGGTACCTATAACAATCTGGTGTTGCTGACGGGAAGATTTCATAAGATACCACTCCAACTTTATGAGATATAACCACGATGTAGTAGGTACCTCTAACTATCTGGCATTGTTGACGAGAAGATATCATCAGATACCATTCCAACTTTTTGAGATATAACCATGATGGAGTAGGTACCTATAACAATCTGGTGTTGCTGACGGGGAGATTTCATAAGATACCACTCCAACTTTATGAGATATAACCACGATGTAGTAGGTACCTCTAACTATCTGGCGTTGTTGACGAGAAGATATCATCAGATACCATTCCAACTTTGTGAGATATAACCATGATGGAGTAGGTACCTATAACAATCTGGGTGTTGCTGACGGGGAGATTTCATAAGATACCACTCCAACTTTATGAGATATAACCACGATGTAGTAGGTACCTCTAACTATCTGGCGTTGTTGACGAGAAGATATCATCAGATAAAATTCCAACTTTTTGAGATATAACCATGATGGAGTAGGTACCTATAACAATCTGGTGTTGCTGACGGGAGATTTCATAAGATACCACTCCAACTTTATGAGATATAACCACGATGTAGTAGGTACCTCTAACTATCTGGCGTTGTTGACGAGAAGATATCATCAGATACCATTCCAACTTTGTGAGATATAACCATGATGGAGTAGGTACCTATAACAATCTGGTGTTGCTGACGGGGAGATTTCATAAGATACCACTCCAACTTTATGAGATATAACCACGATGTAGTAGGTACCTCTAACTATCTGGCGTTGTTGACGAGAAGATATCATCAGATACCATTCCAACTTTGTGAGATATAACCATGATGGAGTAGGTACCTATAACAATCTGGTGTTGCTGACGGGAAGATTTCATAAGATACCACTCCAAATTTATGAGATATAACCACGATGTAGTAGGTACCTCTAACTATCTGGCGTTGTTGACGAGAAGATATCATCAGATAAAATTCCAACTTTTTGAGATATAACCATGATGGAGTAGGTACCTATAACAATCTGGTGTTGCTGACGGGGAGATTTCATAAGATACCACTCCAACTTTATGAGATATAACCACGATGTAGTAGGTACCTCTAACTATCTGGCGTTGTTGACGAGAAGATATCATCAGATACCATTCCAACTTTGTGAGATATAACCATGATGGAGTAGGTACCTATAACAATGGGTGTTGCCGACGGGGAGATTTCATAAGATACCACTCCAACTTTATGAGATATAACCACGATGTAGTAGGTACCTCTAACTATCTGGCGTTGTTGACGAGAAGATATCATCAGATACCATTCCAACTTTGTGAGATATAACCATGATGGAGTAGGTACCTATAACAATCTGGTGTTGCTGACGGGAAGATATCATAAGATACCACTCCAACTTTATGAGATATAACAACGATGTAGTAAGCACCTCTAACTATCTGACATTGTTGACGAGAAGATTCCATTAGATACCCCTCCAACTCCAAGAGATATCACCACGAGTGGTTCACAAGTTGATGCATAATTTCATCTTTCCGAAGCCTTCCATTCCATTTTTTGATCAAATCAAACAATGGATAAATTTGAATAAAATATCTGTTAAAATAATAAAACTATGTCAAACTTTACATGTTTCGTCACAATCACTAATAGAAAAAACCTTAATTATGCATGACCTAAATCACATCATCTTCCATTTCTTGTTGGATATTAAAGAGTATATATAACATCCAACAAAATAAACGGTAAACTCCAAAGGAAAAAAGTTAAATATGATGACTTTGGGGAGAAAGGACACAAAAATTTCAATGAAATTGAGATGTGAATAGTAATGAATAAGCATATTTGTATATTTATATATATGAAGAAGCTTTTACGCATCATTAGAGACTTCTTTCTAAATTATATTTCAGAATGAATTAATCTCCGCAATTATAGTCTTACCACTATTTCTCCAACTAATACATTAGCTATTTGTGATTTAAAAAGATTAGTTATTTGTTCCCACAATCTTTTTTCCAAATTTTGTTGAAACCGTTATCTAAAATTTATTAAAAGGAGACCAGTTCCACGAGTAAAGTCTGTGTAACATATGTGGTGATTAGATGAAGGCTTGATAAGATTATTATAAAATTATAAATAATATTTTAATTGAAGATTCAAATTGATCCAATGTGTATTTAGTTTATAAGCCCAAAAGAGATATAGTCCATCTGACGGATATAAGAAAGTCTTCCCAAATTTCGACCCATTTCATTTTTAGATTTTAAACTCCAATACTATTATAAATAATATTTCGACACATTGTTATCTGGTCGTGATATTTCTCGGAAGAGGTATCTCTAAGAGATATCTGGATAACACACCAATCTAAACTAACAAACTAACATAATCTAATGGGGCACGGGAAAAGGGTTGGGGGTTAGGGTTGAAAAAAACTGATTTGATGTTGAATTAGATTGGATGGAAATTATGAATATGTATAATTCTCATATTGTGTAACTCTTAGCAAGATAACTCTACTTTATTGGGCTATCAAATGTAATTATGTTAATCATTAACAATTATAATTGTTGAACATATAAATAATATTCTTCTTTATAACAATTATGTACATTTAAATAAGAATGCAATTCTTCTTTCATTTTTTAGTATCTTCTTCTTGTTAATTAGTTTTATAATAGATATTATATAACTTTCTTTATATTTTTCAGTTGGTTAACATATTTTTTATATATAATCCAATATATTTTAACGTTTATATAATTTGGTTTAGTGCATTGAACCATTTTGGATATGCCGCTGCCACCAAGTACTTAAATCATTCTGATAATCGACACGAAAATACTCTCATTAAAACATACACGTGTCAACAAAATTATTCACACACAGTTATATTTATATAAAGCAATGTGGTATTAACCACAAATCCATAATGTTGTATTAATTAGAATATTGTCACGATGTGTTTTTCTCCTTAGATTTCTTACATATTAATAAATATTGTTGTTATGGTAACAACGGATTACTTGGTAGTTGGTAGGGACCCTTAGCTTGCTTTATTTAGTAGTATAGGTAAATGCTAATTAAGGTGCCACCAAACTAGCTAGTTGGGCAAGAGAGCCAAAGTGGAGACATTGGAGTAAGTGGATTGAACCGCAAAGGAAGCAAACGCCTGAGTTGGATGAACTCCGTCCCAATACAAATATTCCGTCCGGTTGGGGCACACCTTCCCCAACATAACGCACTGCGGCTGTCCATTAACCCGCTCGCAACAGCTCGAATTCAAAATCTTGAACCCTACATCCAAATTTTAACCCCACAATAATGCATCAAATCATTCACTAATTTACTAATCACTAGAGGTCGGTTAATGACCATTTTGCCCTTATTACTAACCGTTTGCGGGTTTGGAAGACCGTTTTGTAGGCTCGCTAGAACTGCATTTTCGTATAAATTATTGTTTCTAATAAGGACTTTGTATTAGACTCATCCAAGTGATATATGACTATACGGTTGACTTGTTATTAGTTTCTTACCTTGAGCGACCACGTTGCCGATAGAAAGACTGTTGATATTGTCAATATAGGTGAAATGAGCTCCAGTAAAGTTTAAGTTGAAGGAATCAACAACTGATGGAAGTCTGTCGTTGAACATTTGCACAGCGGCGTTGACGGAATCGACACAGGGAGACGTTAATCTGCCGTTACCAAGAGTTTCGATCGCGTAAGGTGTGCAACCAATAGCACCCAACCCCAGTAACGCCACTTTCCTTGCTCCTTGATTATACAGAACCTACATCCACCGTTAACTTGCATAATTGTATATCTTTCTTACATAATTTCCTTTTCAATCTCGTTTCCTCAATAATTTTTTTGCACAATAATTATGTTATTGAAGTACAAAAAAGATTGATAACTCAATTTGGCATTTCATGAAATGATTTGCTTTAACTTGTCATTACGTAATAGTTTTTACTTTTGCGTAACATGCTTAAGGAATAATTATCATTACGTAAGTCTTATGTAACAACTTTTACTCTTACATAACATGCTTAATTCTACTAACATGTTAGGCCGTAAGATATAATTAACTGTCGTTATGTAAGTCTTACGTAACACCCTTTTCTCTTACATAACAGGTTCAATTTTGCATGTTACCTAAGGAATGACTGTTGTTTCCTTCCTTTTGAAAAAACCCGTCATTATGTAAGTCTTACGTATTTACATAACAAGCTTAATTTTTTCTACTACGCACATGAGGTATAACTGCAGTTAAGTAACGGTCTTTATTCTTACGTAACATGCCTAATTATGCCTGTTATACAAGACTTATATAACAACGGTATAACTTTGAGTTACATATATAATTGCAAGGAATGCCAGTGAATGTATTATATATTACCATTAATTGGTCAGAATATTGTTGGATGAGGACATGTGCATATTGAAATGGAGTATACATCCTGCTGGTGGTGTAGAACTGCGGGAGAAAATAGTTGTTGAGGTAGTCGTTGCTTCCCATCCCAACTGTGTATATGCATTTCTCCAACAATCTATCAGCCGCCTCCTTGCTCCCCAGTATTCTCGAAATTCGAGAAATCACATTTTGATGATTTACCAATTGGAGATTCATCGAGATGCGTTGACCCTGTATACGTACACCATATATGTACAGTTTCACATCCACATTTTTGCTTATGATGATCATAATTGAAGGTGACAGCAGTAATATAAGTACTTGTGTATATGAGGTCTCGTCCCGAATGCCAGCGGAGCCGGAAGCATAATTGACACCTCGTTGTATTTGGTCGTCGGTAGCTGTGGCGTACGGTGGGATGAGTTCTGGGAACCCCAACAGCTTGGCTGGAATCAATGGCAAACATATTATATATATATATATATGTTTTTTTTATTAAGATTCATATATCAATGCTCAATCCAGTGAGCCAATGATAACAAACAGTTTTTACACAACGCATGCATGAGCTGATAATTAATCTTGCCGGTGTTATTCACACACGGATATGACAAGGTGATAATTAATCCTATTAATTTTTGTATTTCGCATCCTTAATCTTCCCGCAACTCTTTCAACGGTCCCCAAGCTAGCTTTCTGGCAAGACCTACGCTAGACGCAAACGAGAATATTGAAGAAAGGAGGGCCCCCTCGCAGAGTCGCAGTAGATGACTCATTATAAGTTGTTTATTTCAATTATTTCATTTAGAGGTTGGCTAAATCCGATAATAACATTTGGCTAAAATAAATTAAATATTTGTATTGTAACATCAATACTTTACACGAATAACTCTTAAAGTATACTTTACATGAACAATTATTCGAGTACGTATTCTCTTTATTTAGTATCGTATAATTGTATTTGGTAAAAATGTTTGCCGTTTAATATTTGCTTTAATTTCGTGTTTAAAAAAAAATCAATGATGCCAATATAAAAAAAAAGAAATAATATAATATCGATGTTCATATATAGGATATAATTAGATTCGAATCGGATATTTTTAAATTATCAACATAACGTTAGCAACTGGGCTACTGCACGTGGACATTTTCTTTCTTTGCATACCTAAACAATTGTGAACTAACATTTGAACATGTTCTCACTCTAACAAATGGTCCATTAATTTAAACAAAAAACAAATTAAATGGTCCATTAATAAAATTATGATGACAATTTTGTTTAGATAAAGAAAATTATATATCATGACAATTACTTATGCTTAATTCATCTAATACGTGTACATGCATGTGCATGTACATACAAGACGTACGGCAACCTAATTCTAATTCATGCACATTCTATGTATTTTTTTTAAGATAAAATATAAAAAATAAATAGGTGTTTATTTTACAATATACTGAATTTAAATTTAAAACCTCTAAATAACCAGATACGTATTCTATCATTGGAACAACTCTTTTTGGACATGTACTATATGTTGAAAAGGCTAATTAATTAACGAAAAGTACCATAAGCGTCGGCAGCATTAAGGCCATTGGAGAATCTGCCAGAAGGACCAGTTGGGAAATCGACTCCGTAAGGCAAGTAATTGGACTTAGCCATGGTGGGCAAAAGGTTGTTGTTGCCAACATCATACAGCGAGTCACCAAACACGAAATAACAAGGCACTATCGGATCGCCATGGACATACGCAATGTACGACAACGTTAGCAGCAGCAACGACGCTATTATGCCCAGCGGCTCCTTCGAAGCCATTTAGAGAACCAACTTCTACGTTTGCATTGGTGTGGGAATCATATGCGTGCGTATATTTATATGGATGCCCATCTGTTTGGAGTCTAAAGTTTGGTATACTACCTAACTAGTCCTGTCATTTTGCCTTAAAGAAAGGCCAATACCTAATTAGTCCTGCAATTTTGGATGAGGATACATAATAGTCACGTAACTTTCAAATCAATCAATTTGATACTAAAAGTTTGCTCTTTTAAAAGTTATGCTACTTCAAACAACCGTCGTCTCTAGTTAGATTTATCACATTTATTCATTTAAAAATTTCATCTAAAATATAATAAAGAAAATTACTTTAAAACTAATCCAACCTAAATATTTTATTTGAGTCTAATCAACTTTAATTTATCAATTATCGTTATTATTTACTCTCTTTTTATATAGAGGGGAAACAATAACGACAATCACATCCCCTCTTTCCGTAAAATTGTTAACCGAATTATTGTTAATTTGTTATGTTTACGTGAGTGAGGTGATCAACATATATAAAAATTGTATAGAAACCCCTTAACAAACTTTTTGGATTTACAATGAATGAATTCAAGCTTGGGGACAGACCTAAACAATAATGGTGAAATTTTCATACCCAACTGAAATTTGGCGGAGCCTAGTTACGACTTACGATTAGGATGGATTAATCGAAGCCACTGGTGGTAAATAAACACTCTGGGCCACAACATGGGCCTCCATGAGCTGAGTAACTAAAACAAAGATCCTGAAACAGCTGGGCCTAAGCCCAATCGTAAGATGAAAACCACGTCTTCATCCACCTTTCATATTTAACCTAACGCCAACCCTTAAAACCCTTCAGAGCTGCCGCCGTCCCTGTGCTCTGCGCCCCTACTTCTTCATCGTCGTCCTCATCATCATCTGCCGTCGTCGTCGACATGGTAGAGTTACTCGCTTTCTCTTTACTCCCACCCTGCAATATTCTTCTGTGTTGACGTTTCTCTTCTCGTGTTCTGCTCTCCCGAGTTCGAATTTGGTCCTTTCTTATTCCATATTATTGCATTTCTGCTCCTTTTATTAGTTGCGTGACTTGAACTTCCTTTCCCCCGTCTGTTCTGGTCATGGCCCTTTCAGTTTACGCTTATCGGCTCGGATTTCTGCTGCCTTTGTTGTTCGAGTCAGTTTAGTCATTTGACCGCATCTATATTTTTAGGGCCTATGTATGGTTAACGGTGTGAATGGGAAGATCTACACTTCAATCTTCTATTTCATTGGCTCGATAGGTCTTGCAAGTTTAGCGTTTTTGATTCATTGGGTGAACTAGGTAATTGGACCTCTGTGGGTTCCCAGATGATTATTCAAGTCTTTTCTGATAATCCGTTTCTACTTTAATTGGCTCTTTGAACAACTTGTTTTTAGTGAGACAAGTAACCTAGAGAGACATTTCTAAGTTAGAGGATCTTCCTAGTGCAACTGAACCGTTTTCCATATTGGCTGGTAATTGACTGAAGTTATACAGGGATTAGTTTGTCACGTTCAAAACTAATAAGCATCACTTACCTATCTATTTTCTGATTAGTGTCATTAACTTGTCTTTATCATTCTATTTAGGCTCCCAAAAGAGGTGTCAAGGCTCCAGTTGCTTCTAAGAAGAAGACAGTAAGTACACTTTTGCCTTTATATCTCCCCGGATCAAACGTGATACTTTGTTCGTATTCTTAAAAGTGTGATTAATTGATATGTTCGAGGTATCATATTAATTGGCAATCATGATTTTGGTGGTTTCCTATGGTTCATTTCCCGCTGAAAGTTTTCTTTTTTCTATTTGTTTGATCGAAATTGCAGGAGAAGGTTGTGAACCCTCTGTTTGAGAAGCGACCAAAACAATTTGGAATAGGAGGTGCTCTCCCGCCAAAGAGGGACTTGACTAGATTTGTCAAGTGGCCCCATGTTGTGCGTATTCAGAGGCAAAGAAGGATCCTCAAGCAGCGTTTGAAGGTTCCTCCAGCTGTTAACCAGTTCACAAAGGCACTGGACAAGAACTTGGGTATAGTTTACATATAACAGGAATTTTGCATCTGATGGCATTTTAATAGTTGGATGCTCATTACTTCCTTTAATAATACAGCTACACAGCTATTCAAGCTGTTGCTGAAGTATCGCCCTGAGGATAAGGCTGCTAAGAAGGAGAGGCTTCTTAAGAAAGCACAAGCTGAGGCTGAAGGGAAGACGGTGGAATCTAAGAAACCGATTGTTGTCAAGTACGGGCTGAATCATGTCACTTATCTCATCGAGCAGGTATGCACTTGAATATTCAAATTATTTCTCCTGATAATGTAGCTTTTATTCTCTATTCGTCTTCCCTTCTATTGCTCAACATTATTTACTCTTGAATCTTGTATAACCGCCACCTTCATAATCCTCACGAGACTCTATTTTCCACTTGCAGAACAAGGCTCAACTGGTCATCATTGCCCATGACGTTGATCCAATTGAGCTTGTCGTTTGGTTGCCTGCTTTGTGCCGCAAGATGGAGGTCCCTTACGCAATTGTGAAGGGCAAATCAAGACTTGGAGCGGTAATGTTTTTTGTTACATTTCACCCTGTTGTTGCATTCCAATCAGAAGTAGCATTTTTTCTAACTTGTAATCTGAATCTGCAAACACAGATTGTCCACAAGAAAACAGCTGCTGCTTTGTGCCTTACTTCTGTGAAGAACGAGGATAAGATGGAGTTCAGCAAGATACTGGAGGCAGTCAAGGTATGTGATGTTTGTTACCTATCCGTAATCTCCACTCATTTTGGTTTGGTTAGCTGTCTACTGTATCTCACGGCTAATGCAATAAATGATGGTTTGCTGTATCGAATTGCAGGCTAACTTCAATGACAAATTCGATGAGCACCGGAAGAGGTGGGGAGGTGGTATTATGGGATCCAAATCTCAGGCGAAGACCAAAGCTAAAGAGAGACTCTTGGCCAAGGAGGCTGCACAAAGGATGACCTAAGTTCTTGGTCTCGTTGAAGGGAGTTGTTCTGAGTTTTGTTAGCTGTCTTTTTTGTGTAGTCAGACGAGTACTCTTACCAGTTGTTGGGCAAGTTGAGATGTTAGTACTGGACACATTGCTGTTTCTGTTATTGGCGAGTGAATTTATCTATCTTATATTTCAAACCAAATTTTTATTCAGTCCTTGAAGCTGGTTTGCAAAGTTATAAACTTGTTCTCCCTTATGATATCAGATGTCTGTCACCTGTCGATCTGAGCACGAAATGGGGTCAATTAATAAGCTGAACGTGTAGAGCAAGTACAACGTTGGCCTTCCCAAGTAGCTCCGGCAACTGAAGTTAAGGTTCGAAGCTGCTAATGATTTGAGAGGCCCAATCTCTTGGATAGTCCAGACAGCGAGTCAATGGTTCAAAATCAGTTTCGTCAATTTTAATCTGATGGTTGGAATTTTATCAGGATATAACGAGAATTGTATATATCATCTATATAAAAGAGTGGTAAACTAGGTATAACGATGATAAATTCAACTACTTATAGAGTAAACGTAACAACGACATAACGAGTTTGTAACATGGTCGTATTTACGACAAAACATGCGACATAACATGGTTGTATTTGTTTGTCCTAAAATACCCCATTCAAGTCAATATGTTTGACCCATTTTCAACCGTTAGATGAAATTTGATCGAAAAAATTACCTGATCCAACGACCAAAATCTGTCAAAACCATCTCTTTGGACCAATCTCTCAAATTATTAATCTGTTTGGATAAAGTTAATTAAAATGGAGTATCATTTCCCTACAAGTCTATTTAACTTTCTTACTCAAGTCCAAATCTCAGATGATCAACAAGTCAATAACGTGAAAATCTGAATTCTAAATTATTATTATTAAATAAATAGGGTTTGGTTTTTTCGGAGGTTATGAAAATTTTATTTTGAACTAACACATATTACTTTTTATGAGTCTTGTTTTATTTTCTATTTTTTCACATGACTTAAATTATTTGAGTCTTGTTATACGTTTTCTGTCACAAAAAAAAAATCATCTATTTCCATATATTCTTTAAGATTTTTTCACAACATAATACCTATAAATCTACTCTTTATAAATGGTCGTTGTTGATATATGTTTTCCATGGATTTGGGTGTTCTTTGGCTTTGCGCGTACATGATTTCTCTTTCTATCATGTGAAGTTGTATGATTCGCTGTCAGCTAATATTTCAGAAACTTTCAGAAATGTGGAGCCAGCAATACTGATCATGCGGTGAAAAAATTTTCATCGACGTTGACAGAGTTGTCGGAAAAACTCATTGAAAAATTTTCTGATCGTCGAAGAAGCTTAAATTATTTATGAGATTGAACGGCTTAAAATTCTTCTTTAATCACGTAAAATGAACTTTAAGCGTTTGATAGGGAATCGAGATCGTTACCATCCATATATTATGCTATTCTTTCAAGATAAAAAAGTATCACACATCTCAAGTTAAAATACAATGCCTTAAAATTCAACTGAAAAAAGAACACAGAATAAAATTCATAGCTGAAGCTGAGGTGCCCTTAAGAGAACAAACGGAAGTGGAGAACCATATGCTTTCAGAATGAAAACCGAACCCAAATCATCCACACTCCATTGCTAAATGCTAGGTACGTCGAGTTGAACAATTTGAGGCAGAATAACTTTACACCGAAAGCCATCGCACACTCATAACCAAAGATGAGCCGTCGTGTCGCTGAAAAGTGGCCCATTTTGTCATTCTCACTATTTTTTTAGTAAAAGCCATGATATATAATCGGGCGAATCGTTGTTGTGATATATCTTAAAATGATTGGGGGAAAAAGATTAGCAGATAACACATGTTACTTAATTTTTGTTGTCTAATCAGTTTGAAATGCAGAAAAAAAGATGGAGTCCACCACTGTTATCGGGGACCAAACTCATGAGTTGACCCATAAGAATGTGGAAGATCGAATACGTTGATACATATCGAGACTGACCACCAAATAATCACGTTTAATTTTGTACATATTCTCCATTTAGAACAGTTCTATAGATCATTCACACTTTGGACCTCAAAACATTTAAACTTGTCAGTTGTTTGGACGGTTTTAATTTTCCAATTAAAGTAGCACAGTTGGTTGCGTTGGGTAACTGAAGACCTGAAAGTATCGGGTACGAATCTAACCCCACCCTACACATAAATACCAATATTATCTTTATTTATGCTCTCTATCTTGTATTGGCCGAAAATGTATACTTGGACAAACAAAAATCTCCCACTTGGGTTTTGAAAGTATTGGAATGGACTGAAATTGATCCCATGATGAGGTTTCAAAATCTGGATTCACCCATATATAAATATTATATGAAATATTATATAATTCGGATGAATTCTGTAGATGGGGTGGACTTGTTATAACATGAGTGGGGAATATTTTATCCACATCATTGAAAAATAGAAACGCAATAGTAGGCAAAAGATTCCATACCATGGAGTATATTAATTAGTCACAAATTCATCGCAGTAGTCACGAGTAACAAAATCACCAGGCAAATCATATAAGGAAACCACACAAAAACAAATGATGGGGAGCAGGAAGGAAAGATGTCCATGGTGCGGGGTGCGCCTCCTCGTTCCATCCGACTCCTCTAGCTTCAAATGCTCTGCCTGCCAAGCAGTGACCAATAGGCTGCAGTCTCCTCACTCTCCAACCAACCAGCAGCAGCCACCGCCCAACCGGTTCACTGCAGGCCCACCTATGAACAATGTCATGATGTCTAACCTCAGACCCGGCAGCCCTAACTCGGGCATGGCTAGAGGTCCCACCTATCCGCGACCAGGCGGTAGGGTTGGCTACAGTGGTGGCCGCGGTGGTGGAGGAGGAGGAGGCTATAACATTGATGGTGATCAAATGAGTTACGGTGCTATGGGGTCCCCTCCTCCTCCCCCTCCTATGCAGCAGCAACAGCAACCGCAGAGGATGCGGCTTGCGGGGCCGCTAATGAGTCGGGGAAGGAAGAGGGCTTTGGTTTGTGGTGTGAACTATAGAGAGAAGAGTTATAGTGTCAAAGGAGGGATTAATGATGCTAATAACATGAGGTCTCTCCTTCTGCACACATTTGCCTTCCCTCCCGACTCCATCCTCATGCTCACCGGTAATTACTACTTATTTTAAAATTTGGTTTCGAATTAATCTATAACTTTAAGTGCTTATTGTTGAAGTATAACATAAACCCAATATGAAATAACTTCCAATCATTCGAGTTATTAAATATAATCTTGGCATGATATGATATCAGAGTATTTAAAGATTGATAGTAAATTTTAATAGCTCAAAATCTATTACCGACATATGAATTATCAAAGTTGTGCAACATTTAAACTCTTCTAGCAGTATAAAATCAATGGTTCACGATATTTTTAAGATGTTAATTTGAATTGTATATGATGGCAGAGGATGAGGGGAACCCAATGAGGTTACCAACAAAGGCGAACATAAGAAAGGGGCTAAGGTGGCTGGTTCAAGGGTGTCAACCAGGGGACACCTTGGTCTTCCATTTCTCCGGACATGGTTCTCGGCAGAAGGACTACGACCACGACGAGCTCGATGGGTTCGATGAAACTTTGTGCCCTCTGGACTTTGAGACGGAAGGTATGATCATAGACGACGAGATCAATGCGACCATTGTAAGGCCATTGCCTCATGGTACGGTACTTCACGCTGTTATCGACTCGTGCTACAGCGGCACTGTTCTGGATCTGCCTTTTGCGTGCCGATTCAATAGGGAAGGGAGATACATGTGGCGGAATATGAGGAAGTCGCCGTATGCTGCGAACAAAAACACCAGTGGTGGTATAGCTATTTGCTTCAGTGCTTGTAACGATCATGAAACCAGTGCGGACACAAATGTGAGTATCGTATGTACCCCTTCCTTTCCCTTACGTTTTCCGAGCAGGAATTGGACTCAATTCCGAACGTGCATCAAATTCACCGGACCCGTTTTCGGAATGCAAAACAAGACCGAGTCCAATTCCTCAAGAGTTCCGGTCCTTTCCAACTAATTTCAGTTCCTCCATTTCGTTCTGATCCTAACAGACAGATTCTAACAAAATGGGTAATTCCAGCCGGAGTCGGAGCAAAATACTTCAAAAAATGACACTTTATATTCATAACTTATGTTATATTGTGCAGGCATTGGCAGGAAACAACAATATATCGACAGGGGCACTGACATATAGCTTCGTGAAAGCGGTGCAAAACGACCCGGGTCTCAGTTATGGCCACCTCCTCAATTCCATGCGCCTAACAATCGAAGCAGCCAGGCCCAACGATAACGGCCCCACACAGGTATCTATCTATATATACATAAATCAATATAATGATTTGGTTTGGTTTGGTTTGGCAACGAGAGAGTTCGATGGAATTTAGTTGGCATTCTCTCCAAAATCACTTTGTCGAGATTTCATTTTTCTAGTAGTGGAAAAATAATTCAAAATACCATCAAAATGTTCATATGTCGAACTAATTAAGCCAACAAATATCAATTGGAACATTCTAATTTTGCTTGTTGATGCATACATTTTTTATTGCAGGAGCCTCAGTTGACTTGTTCAACCAAATTCGATGTCTACTCCAAGCCATTTACACTGTAGATTGTATTACTACTTTCGACATTTAAGATATATATGATGGTTACGAGAATAATTTGGTTGATATGAGACAGCCAATTATCATAAATATCTTGTATGGACTCTGTCAATTTGGTCGTTATATGCATTATACAGACAATTTGATGACCATTTTCTGCATTACATATTGTAATATTTATATTTTGATAAATAATATCAATTTTTCCGTAAGTTTTTTTGACATTTTCAACTCAGTTAAAAAAGAACCATAATAAAACCGTATTGGTAAGCTATTCAATTAGCTTACCAATAAAATTCAATTATTGGTTATACATAATAGAACCGTTGAAAAATTCATTTAGCTTGATGGCCCGTCGAGCTCTTTGAACTGTGTGTAAGACCGTATCGGGCATACCTCACAAGTTGTGTGCATGATAGAGCACAAATTTTAGCACTTTAGGGAAACCCTAGAGTCATCTTTGGCTCGCGTATTTTGGCCTATACATGCTTAACTGTTGGACCTTAATTAGAGTTTGATGGTTGAGCCCTAGCTCTCATAATTGATACACCAAATTATTGATGATATTAGCTCCTCGTTATATAGATTAGACAAAACTGTAGTTAGGTTCTACCGTAAAAAAAAAACTTTAGTTAGGTTTTTTATGGATGAAGGCACATGTTTAATTTTTATATACAACCGATGTTATTTAGATTTTCGACGAGGTCTTGCTAAACCTTAACTGTAAAATTAGATGTTTTTGCTGCAATTTTGAAAATTTTATGTTTGATTTTTGGTCAGAGAGGAATACTAATCAGTATAGGTCACTTAGATTAAATGTTCAGTTTTCGTAGCTCAAGAGATGATCCATATATCTTGTCTTTTGTAACATATTTATCTCGTTATGACATGTCATCAAATATATTTAGTTCATTTTTCTAGGGTAAAGATTACCTCAATAAAGGAGTACTTAGTTGAGAAGGATATGATTCTAAGTTCGTGAAAAACGGTCTAATAATACCTTGAGAAGTTGCCAAATCATCAAATCCCGATTAATTAAAGTTGCATCTTTATCAAATATACATTCCTAATTAGACTGAATTCGAGTATAGACAACCTCTCATTTAAACTTTGAATCCCGACATCCTTCATTTTACTTTTCTATTTTGATTCATTGTGTCGTGTGACATAATTCAACTCCCATTCATTTTATTGGTGGATACGATCTCGATTAGGTTGAGTAATAAGGATCCAAAATACACAGGCAGGTCTAAACAGGTCGGGTCTAAACGGGTCAGGTCTATATCGTTGTTCCTCGTCCGCGAGAAGTTGAAGAGAAACTGTTAGATTGAGAGAGAAATGTAATGGGATTGTTTGAGGGGAAATTCGCTAAGTGTAAAATGCACTTGCTTTCTCTGCCTTTTATTTAATGCTTAACGGTAGATCTCCGTTTTTACTATTTACCAACCGTAATAACAAAGAAGTAAATCAAAGCCCAACACGTGACTATCAGATAATGGTTCGTTTAATAACAAAAACAATACGACATAGTTTTATTAAGCGTAACAACTACTCTTTATGCATTTTAGTCCTCAATCTTCTTTCCAGCTTCAATGTGGTCACTATACTCTTCATCATCAGAATTATCTCCTCCTTTCTCCATAGTTCTTCTTGTCAATGGAACGTCACTTGTTAGCCTCCCACAAATTGGTGAGTGAATGTCAATTACTCCCAACTTGCGAAGAAGGAAGTGGATGCGACGTCGATGTAAGGGCCTAGTAAACAAATCAGCAACATGATGTTCTGTTGGAAGATGGAACAGATTAATGTGTCTAGACTTGATTCTCTCCCTTGTCACTTGACAATCGATTTCAATGTGCTTTGTCCTCTCGTGAAATAAAAGATTTTCAGCAATATGTATTGCAGATTTGTTATCACAGAAAATGATAATCGGTGTTGGAACTTGTATACTGAGTTCATAGAGTAAGGTAGATAGCCATTGTACCTCACATACCAAATGAGCTAGAGCTCGGTATTCTGTCTTAGAGGATGATCTGGAAACAATTGATTGTTTCTTTGATTTCCAGAAGAGGAGGTTTGATCCAAGGTAGGTGCGGTAGATCTCCTTGTATCTGGACATATTGCCCAGTCTGAATCACAATATCCTTTCAGCTCCAATCCATCATTTGCTTTATAGAATAAACCTTATCCAGTTGCTGCCTTTAGGTACTTGAGTACCCTGTGTGCAGCCTTCAAATGATCACTTTAGGGATCAGATTGGTATTAGCTCAGCTATTGAACAGCAAAAACTATGTCTAGTCTAGTAATGGTCAGGTAGTGAAGCCTGTCAATAAGTTGTCTAAAGACTATAGGGTCTGTTAACTTCTCTCCTTGTTCAGCCCTTAATGCAGTAGTGGTATCCATACGAGACTTGGATCCTTTGGCTTCTAAGAACCCTGTATCAGCAAGCAATTCAATACAATATTTATGTTGAATTGTAATCCCTACATTGGAACTTGCAATCTCAAGACCAATGAATTATTTGAGCTATCCAAGGTCTTTAATCTGGAATGTGTTTTTCATATACTCTTTAACATTGTCAATGGCCTTACTTGACTTCCTAGCCAAGATAATATCATCGACATAGACGAGGAGAGTGACCATGTCATCACCATTTCCTTTAATGAACAACGAATAGTCATAATTAGACTGTATGAATCCATGATTAAGTAAAGCAGAAGCGAGTTTAGCAAATGATTGTCTCCTAACTTGTTTCAGTCGATACATGAACTTTTCAACTTTTACAGCAATGACCAAGAGGAATTGATAAACTAGGGGGAGCTTGCATGTACACCTCCTCCTCAAGGTCAGCATGGAGGAAGGCACCTTACACATCCATCTGTTGGAGATGCCACCCCTCAGCGACAACAGCAAGGAGAGCCTTGATATAAGTTATTTTGGCAACAAGTGAGAAGGTATCCAGGAAATCAATACCATATATCTAGGTAAATTCCTTTGCAATAAAATATTCTTTATAACGTTCTATAGTTCCATCTGCATCCAATAGGATGAGTACCAGGAGGAATAAGAACTATGGTTCAGATGTGATTAGCAGAGAGTGCTATGAGCTCCTCCTCCATAGCTTTGATCCAACAAGCTTGAGCAACAGCTTCCTTATATGAAGTTGGTTCTTGTAGAGTAAGAACAGCCAGAGCATACCTTTTTATGCATGGAAAAGTTGATCATAGAAAACTACAGAGGCCAAGGAATGCTTGCCTATAGTGGCATCCATATGATAATCTGAGAGATACATATGAGGATGTTTTACCCTTGTTGACTGTCTGACAGCTGCATCTGGAACTGGAGGTTGTACTGGAGGATCAGCATCATTGATTGTTCTAAATTTAGGTGTGAGCTTAGGGTCCAGTTCGGTTGTAACCTCAGGTGAGACATCCTATGACAAATGCATAGGATTAGGTAGTGCATGAGGAGTAATAGGAGGGTTAGATTGAATGACAGATTGACTCAATTCTGCATATGGCAGCCTGTATTCAGAATATGAAATGAACATAGGAGGAGGACTATCTGGGGGCGAAGCTAAACTGACTGACCCTTTGTAAGGAAAAATGGATTCATGAAAAACTACTTCTCTTGACACGAAAACTTCTGAAGTATGAAGATCAAATACCTTATACCCTTTGATTCCTGGAGTATACCCTAAAAAGATACATTGACGAGTTCTGGGTTAAAACTTGGTGCGATGATTAGCTAATGTAGCAGCATAACATAAGCAACCAAAAACCCTAAGGTGATTAACATTTAGAGGTGATTTGTATAAACATTCAAAAGGAGTATTATTCTGTAGAACAAGTGTAGGAATTCGATTGATTAAGTAGACTGCTTGTAGGATGCAAGCACTCCAGAATTAGAGAGGCAATCCTGCCTGAATTTCCAGAGATCTAGCCACATTTAAAATGAGTTGATGTTTACACTCGACCCTTGCATTTTGTTAGGGAGTTTTAACACAGGACATTTGGTGTACAATTCCATGTTCGGAGAAGAATTTAGTCATTTGGAACTCTTTTCCTTGGTCACTATGGATTGTTTTGACAGAGGTTTGAAAATGATTATGAATCATGTTACAAAAAATTTCAATGTGAGATCTCGTTTCTGATTTGTGATTTATTAAGTAAACCTAAACCCTTGTGGAATGATCATCAACTATAGTTAGAAAGTAATTGAAGTGATCAAAGAATTCAATGGCTAAGCCCCCCATATATCAGCATGAATAAGATTGAAAGAATTAGAGGCAACACTGTCACTAACAGGAAAATGAAATTTTCTTTATTTAGCCAAATGGCAAATTTCATAATGTTGCTGATGTCCTGAACTTATTTATGGATTACATTTTCTTAATAGGTTGATCCTATCATAGCTAGGATTTTCTAAACGCCAATGCCACAAGTTGATGTTTTGTGGTTTGAAATTGTAGCTAGCAGCCAAAGCTTGAGGTTTCGAAGGGATAAATTTAGTCTCTTGAAGCTGGTAGAGACCTTTAACAATGATGGCTAAATCAATCATTATGTTGGTCACAAGATCATGAGTTAATATGCTAATGAACACTAGGTTAAAGCCAAAAGAAGGAACCAACATAACATTATTTAGGGTCAGGGCGATAGGAAGTTTTACTGGCCCTATGTGAAAGACTTGGACTTGACATGAATTAGGAAGATAGACAAAGACACCAACGACATGCTTATAGTTAATGAAAGATTGGATAGAACAATAAATGCGATCTGATGCTTATGTATCCAGAATCCATGTAGTGCCTAAGTCCTTATGCATTTGTGAAGACAAGATGTACTTACCTGAGTGATTCAACTGATAGGAAGTCCTGAACTGACAACAAGAGCCTTAGGCTGAGGAGGATTTGATGTTGAGAGCTGCAGTAGTGACATGAGCTGATGAAGCTCATATGTGGTAAGGGATGAGATACTCAAGCGTGGATTATTGGAACTTGAGCTACTGGAATCTGTCCATCTTGTGTCACCATGCCAGCAAAACTGCTTGGACCAACAGCTGCAAAACCACTTTGTTTCTGCTCAAGTTCACATTTTTTCTTGTTCTTGAGTTTCATACAATCTTCCACCACATGATTGTCTTTTTTTGCAGTATTCACAGAACAGTTTCTTTTCTCCATTCACTGCAAAAGCCACTTTGAGATTTGAATCACGATCAGAATTGACTGCAAAGACAGCAGGATGAGCAGTTTCCTTTTCACGAGTCAAGCTACCCTTCAGCTTCTCTTCATGATGTAAAGACTGTTATAAGCAGTAGTAATAGTAGGCAGTGGTTTCATCACGAGCAATTGAGTTTTAACTACATCATACTCATCATTTAGACCTCTCACAAAATGGATCAAGTAATCAGTATCTTGCTTGCTTCAAACGCCTTCACTGCTGAATGCATGTTTGGATTTTCAGGTAAGCATGTGTAGGGAACTATAGGAGCAAACTGATTGTATTCCTCCCACATTCCCTCGATGATAGTATAGTATTGCATGACAGAGAGCTGACCTTGCCGGCAGGCATGAATAACATCTTGCAGATTCGCAATCCTTAGTGCATTTGCCTGTCCAAACATGTCCTTAAGCTCAGCCCATAAGATTTGAGCATTCTCATGGTTCATTATACTACGACGGATTTCAACATGTAATGAGTTCATAATCCAGCAGAGAACCATGGTGTTACAGGCATCGCACAAGGCATAGCGATTACTATTCAATTGTTCCATCAACAAATTCTAGTTTATGCTTCGTTTTAAGAGCAAACCTCATAGATCTACTCCAGACCTGGTAGTTACCTCCATCAAGAGCAGTGTTGACGATTGATTGAGTCAGATTCTCATTCGGATTGAGATAGATCGGATCTCTGAAGGGGACGCTGGAGTTGCGATTGGAGTTAGATCCGTTTCCATTTCTGCTCTCGCCGCCGATCTCCTCATCATTCACAGTGCCAAACACGACGCTGTGATTTCCTGTCGGGGGCGTCAGTGGTGAAGATTCATTCACCATCACTGCCGATCAATGATCAGCTAACTCTGATACCATGTTAGATTTGAGAGAGAAATGTAATGAAATTGTTTGAGGGGAAAATCGCTAAGGACAGAATGCACTTGCTTTCTCTACTTTTTATTCAATGCTTAACGATAGATCTCCATTTTCATTGTTTACCAACAATAACAACAAAGCAATAAATCAAAGTTCAACATGTGGCTATCAGATAATGGTTCGTTTAATAACAGAAACAATATAACATAATTTTATTAAACGCGACTCTTTATGCATTTTAGTCCTCAATCTTCTTTCCAGCTTCAATGTAGTCACTGTACCCTTCATGAGAATTATTTCCTCCTTTCTCCATAGTTCTTCCTGTCAATGCAACGCCACTTATTAGAAATGAACGATCCTAGACCGGAGACGCAGAAAGAACCCTAAAAGTCAAGTTTTATGCCGAGCCGGCAAAATCCGTGAAAATCCACATTTGAGGTCGTGGCTGGGGAAACTCTCGGTTCGCAATTAATCCTCCAAACCAAACATCTACAACAATGGATGGAAAGTTGCCGCGCTCCTCCCGCAAGCGCCCTCGCCAAGATGATTTTGAAGATGATGAATCCATGAAGAATTCCATGTAAGCTACCTCCCCCTTCCTCCAACTGCAGTCTGCTGAGCTAGGTTTTTAGGTCTTCTCTTTCAGTTCTCTGTCTCTGGCGATAACGGTTTTCCTTGGAATTTTTATAATCAGGCAGCAGAAGAAAGTAAGATTCCCGAAAGGTAAGAAGGTGAAGCCGGGGGATGAAACTCCCGCCGCTGCAGTCGCACCCATTGGTCCTGAAAGAGCTGAACCTGTGGACCGTGTCGCCGAAGACGCTCGGGTTGCTGCCACAGAGCGTGCGAAGCGGCGGAACCAATTCACTACTGAGCTGTTTGACCAAGAAGTTAATGACCGCTCTCGAGCTGAGGTCGCTTATGAGGTTAGCAATTTTCTCTACTCCCCGGCCTTTCAAGTTTCCTGATTAAGCGTACTGTGTACCTAAAAATAAGCAAGGTTTGGTGGTTCAGAAGTATTCTTGTACTAGTTTGGGAGAGAAAGAGCTAGTTGCTAACTTGTGTTCCTAGTGCAGCAATAGATATAAGACAGTTGTCAGTTGTGAAACAATCATAGCTCTTAAGTGGTGCAATTTTTTTTAATTCTATGCTGCTGTGGATTTTTGACATGTTATAAGACACCATGACTACAGGCACATTGATATGTTGTTAGTTGTCATCATAACATTTTGTTTCGTTAAGGATACGTAAGATTGTTGTGTGGTTCGACAATGAAAATGGAATGAAACAACGAAGCTTGTCTGTTGACAGGATACCAATGATTTCGTTGATGATGGGATTCAAATCGAACCATTTAATCTTGACAAAGAGAGGGAAGAAGGTTATTTTGATGCCCAGGGAAATTTTGTGGAGTATGTCAATGAGAATGAATTCAAGGTGAAGTATTGTTCTCTTCATTTGAATCTATATGCTGGTTGGAACTGTAAAAGTTGTATTCTTTCGTGTTCTCTTGATCATTAGTTTCAGCTTTCTCTCTGGCTGGGTTTTCTTTGCAGGATCCGTGGCTTGACACTGTTCAAGTTGATACAAGATTTGCTAAAGGGAAGTCCAAGGTAGCTGAAGACGATGATGCCCCTGAAATGTCTTCTCAAGAGGTTGGACAAATAAAGAGCCGAATTGCAAGTTTGCTCGAGCCAGGAGAAACGGTTAGTTTATACTCGATCACTCATTTCAATTACTTTATTGAATTATTGCAGTACTGAATGGCACATTCATACATCTTACAGTTCATGTTTATCTGATTGTTTTTGTCTCTTCTATTATGACAAGAGTATTGTTAGGAACTAAAATCTCCAACGTAAGGTTGCATGGTTTATGTTTAATTTCGTTTCACAAAACACTCAAGAGATTTGACCCTCGATGGAACAATCCAAATATGAAATTGGAATTGTCATGATAATCTTCCTTCAAGAACTGTATCCAACTTTCTTTTATTAACAGGTTTTACAAGCTTTGAGAAGGTTTAAGGGAACCTCAAATGGGAGGAAAGAGAAAATGTCAGTTCATATACAAGCTCAATTTGATCAGCTCACTGAAGATGCCAACAAGCTGCTGGATAGTGGTGAACACAGTTAAGTGCATCTGAATGTCACTGGTGAAAGAAAACTTTTTTTAGGATCGAAACATTTTAAAGTTTGTGAAAACCATGTTGAACAGAAATTAATTCAATCCTTTTCTGTGCAGATGTTTACCATGATTTGCAAGAGAAATTTGTGCGTGAGGCAGGTTGGTTTATAATTTCTTCTTCTGTTAGATCTCTATAGATGTGGTAGCATAATATTAAAGAACAAATCATTAGTTTCTGTATAGTATGAGCTAAGACCAACATGGCAATGGGTGTGATGATCCCTAACGCTGTGTAGTCCAATCTCCTGAGTCCTTCCCTACTTCTCGACATTTCTCAGCATGACTATCCTTTTGGTCTCTGCCACCTTACCCACGCACTCTTCTTTTTTAGTTTTTTCATGTTGTTTCCTACTCTCCATTTTTGAACCTGCACAATCCCCCTACAGATTTGAATTTGATAAGTGATATACACTCTCCATTTTTTGTATTGTTCCATGTGAGGCAATCATTTCTGACTACAGTTGATGGTGCTTTATCCAGACTCACAAGATCACAAAATATTGAGCCATATATTTATTTGCCTATGGAACTATCATTTTGCAAATGTTCCTTTTAATGTACATATGACGGAATTTCTGCCTTGTAGAACCCTCTGGTGATGCAGCGGATGCATATGACATGTTTGGAGATGACGATGATAACACTATTGCTATAACGTCCTCTGAGAGCGATACTTTGATCCCAGGCTCTGGTTCTAATGGTGAGTAATCCATTTCGAATGACCTATAGTTACTGAGATAAGATAGTTTTAGCTGGGGGTTAGTTTTAATTGTGTTATTTTGAAGTTTTATATCGTAGAATGATCTCTAACTTCAGCTATTTACGTTGTGCATTCCTGCAGCTGGAGGTTCGGAGAATGATTATGTTTATGATGAAGCTTCTGGGTAATTTTCCATCCTATCTAGACCTCTACTTTAAGAAATTGCAAATGGAAGATCTATTATTAATTTTATGTTGCTTCTGGATATTCCTTCCTCTGAAATTGCCTTAAGTCGGAAATAGTGAATTTAGAGGATTTGCTACAAAATCAATTATTCTCTCTTGGAAGTCCTTTTTCCATTCTGTTGTAACTTATCAACATCGGTCTACCAATGTCTGGTCTGAAGTTTCAAACTGGTTTCATGCCTGAAAGTGACAGTTGCCTTTCCAATGACTTGGACTAGTAAAGCTAGTTATACTCCATGTTCCCTTCAAACTAACATACAATTCTCGAATTCGCTTTTTGTCCCACTTGGTTTCTCTCAAACTAATCAAGAGAACACGTGCTCATTACTAGCTTTCATCCTTTCAGGTACTACTACAGCAGTAGCTTGGGGTATTATTATGATCCGAATACTGGACTCTACTGCTCTGCAGCATCAGGACAATGGTAACGAACTGTCTAGTAGTTTCTTGCACATTTACCGTTCTCGCTTTCCAGGAGGATCAGAAAATAGGTGACAGAGAATTGATTAATAAGTGGGTTTTGTTCCGATGACTGACTAGGTACTCGTACAACGAGGAAACAGGAGCCTATGACGAAGTTGGTGAGGCGGCCGGGAATGGTAGCTGAGGAAAGAACTATATATGCATATTATGTTTTGGTGGTTTACATTCAAGGATGGAACGTGTACAGGTAAAACATCTGAAGAAGGAATCTGTATGATACACCAACGTTGGGATAAAGCTTTGGAGGGTGGGCTAATGTAGTAGTTAGTGGACCATGATTGAACCACCATTTTATCACTAGCTCATTTCATGTGCTTACATTTGATGCCAAGGAGGAGGACTGAAAACATCACAGATTCCACTCCAGCCATGATCCAATTAACCCAGCGATCACCAAATCCTATAACAACAAACACGTAACGAATAAACTGCCAATAGACGAGATTATACGTCTTCATCATGTCGAGCTTAAGTAAAAAAGTCATGATTATTACCTCGTTTTCTGTTTTTTAAGACAGTGCACAACTTTGTGGATGATGATGCACTATCTTGAATGGCCCTATAGCCGATTGAAGGCTGATTGAAGCTCAGCAATAAGATTTGGCAAAGAAAACCTTGAGCCGATTAGCCAAGATCTTGGAGATAACCTTGAGCCGATTAACTGGTCGAAACTGAAATAATTTCGGGCTTTCGTCGCATTCCGAATGAGAGACAAAAGTGTCATTCCAACCTGATGAGAATCTCTCCGTGTCGAGAAAAGATGCAATCCCATCAAATTCCCGAAAACGACACTTTGATACTGAAAATTTCGGAAAACGACACCTTCACAAACTCAAAAATTTCACCTTTAGAAATCAAGTGACCAAACGTGTAATTTTAAAAACGGTTTGGGCAGGGATCTCGTTTTTGCTTCCCCCAGCCAACCACTACCGGAGTCCGGGCGCAAAAACCACGAAACCTAGAAACTCAGGCAGCGGTCTGTAAAAGATTGCGAGTCTCCGTGCTCCAGCTCCCATTTAATTCATTACTTCCAAGTAATAAGATGAGCTTGGCACTCATCCAGAGCTACTCTTCTGCTGAAGACGAAGAAACAGCGTCGGCGGAAGATTACTCCTTCTCCGACGAGGACGAAGAAGAACAAGATGAAGAAGAAAACGGAACTTCCTCAGGCGTTAGTGGTGCCAAAACCCGTTCCCTTTCCTACAAGTCCGTCTACGAACCTTCTGCTGCTTCCAATTCCGCCTCTGGCCTTCCTTCAGCTTTCGATGCTTTCTCCGAAGTAATTACATTTCCCCCCTAGCCTTCTTTTACCTGTGAATTACTCTCTGCTGATTTCTTTCTGTTTTTGCTTGTTGGGGGTTTGGAGATTTCAAGGCCGCCGCAGTTTCTTAACAACTCCGTTGTAGGGAATGGTTCTGGTAGAGAAATTGATTACCAACTACCAAGGCATGGACGTCGGAGGGCTCGCAAAGAGAAAAAAGAGCTCCCCGCAGGTAACATTTCCTGTCACTTGACTTCTTCTTTGTTTATGTCAATATGAACCTGTCCGAAGAAGCTAATACGTACGATTTGATGTGGAGGCATTTCCTTGGCACTGATTCTGTACTGAGTTGTTACCATCCTGACTACAATGGCAATCAAAGCTTCTTCCCTGAGATAGTGAACATTCATTGTTACTGATTAGTTATGTATGATGAATAAGTTGTTGCTAAACCGACAAATGCCTTCTACGCTAATACTAGTTCTACTTCTGTTGTTATAGTGAGATATACCATATCCATCACCATTCGTTATCCTTTGTTCTTCATCTCTTAACCCGCATACTCTTACCTGATCCTCGGATTTCTTCACAATTTTAGGTTTCAAATGATAAGACACTTGCGGTGATGGAAGTGGACACCTCAATTTTGGTTTATGTTTTCCTTGTCTATTTTCCTGCTAGATATGCTTATACTGAATGGCTTCAGCACTTTTCACAGCTATTGTTGTTGTACATGCTTTCTCCTTCAATATCTGATTTCGTTCTTATTTTTCTCCTCTTCATCTCTAGATTTCCTGTTATTCCTCTTTATCCTTGGTTTTCATTTCGCTTCTAGGTAAAGTGGAAACTATGATGTGGTTGATGTTCCAGTCATCTTGTTTTCTGCTTGCACTTCCTATGAACTTCCATTCAGCTATTATATTTCTTTCTGTAAAACATCTTAAGACACATTTCCCAGCTGTTGTATTGTTTATGTAGCTTTGCGCACATGGTGAAGAGACCATATACAGCTTGGTGCATCATACCTCTTATTAGAAACACTTACTCTATTAATATCTGATTTCCCTTCCTATAAAATTCTTTTCACCTACTATTATTCCCTTCAAGTAAGCAGCTTCCACACATTTCTTAACTACTGTGTGTGTTGTTCTGTTTCATAATTCCATTATGTGCAAAGATCTTCTCCTCGTCTTTGTGCATCACACCTGTTGCTATAGACTCTTAGTCATTTAGGATCGAGTTTTTGTGTATAGTTGAAGAAAGTGGGCATGTTGATTCAACTGATTACTTTGTGGACTATGGTTGAGGAGTGACTACCAGTCGTAGACCACAAGAGCATTGACCCTTCATAAAAAGGCTGATATGAAAGTGGCAGGGGCCAAATGCAGCCCGACAGGGATATATATTTTCCGATAAATGGACAAAGAGGATGGTATTAGCACTGAGATCGCACGCCTAAACCCGTTGAACTTCCTTTGTTCTTTTACGTCGAGATTTCTACGTTTAACTTTGTCTTTTTAAACCTTCAAGTTAGAGATAGATACTTGTTGATTGCTATACTGTTGGAGTCTTGTCATTGGTTTTGATTTTTATCTTTGTAAGTTGACATTGCATAGACAAACAAAAGCCAGATATAGTTGTGTTATTGTGCAGCTCAGGATTTTAGAGATTTGAAGGAGTAGAATATCTTTGGAAGGACTCCTATACTTAATGCACTTCCATCAATTGTGTAGGAGCTGTTTTGGAATCGAAAGCTCAACTTGTTGGAATACATGATCGAGTGAGGAGTGATATTCAGAGTAGTCAAGCAGCAGCATCATCTGGTCCAACCACTACAGATGCAGGAGCACAGCGTGTGGCTGGTGCAACAATTCCCAGTGCTGAAGATGCTGCGGAGTTATTGAGGTAAACGCTAATCATATGCATCTGGCACATAATCCATAACCTACAGTTTTGAATTCTTATCCACAATCATGTCATTGGATGTGAATTATACGCCTTGATAAGTTCTCCTTGTTTATTTGTGATGTGATCTCTGATTGCTTGAAATTGGAATTTTGCCTTGTGCATTTGTTCTTTGTTTGATCTGCGATCTGTAGGATGTGTTTGCAATGTGGCATCCCAAAAACCTACACGAGCGGGCGTGGAATGACATGCCCAGTCTGTGGGGATCGTCCACCCAATGAAGCTAGCGAGGAGAGCAAGAAGAGGGGATCAGGCATTAAGGATAAGGAGAAGAGTAAGAGGATGAAGGGACAGTCATCTCATGCAACCTGGAAGAGTGAAACAGAAATGGCTCTTAGGCAACAATTTGATTAGCAGCATCGGTTCCAGAGTTCAGTGTTTCGGGTCTGGAACAAAGAAGCCAGAAATGCAGTATTCTATGTATGGGTTTAGTGTTGTACCTTGTTCTGTTATACGCCTTGCAATGGTTGCATCCATTTATCTTTTTTCACATGCCGTCGTTGGAGCCGAGATCATTACAGTGGCTTTTCTAATAGATATGCATCTTCGACAAATGATCTTTTACTGCTTCTCCTCATTTATAGTCATCCATCGTAGGACTTATCAATCGTAGGACTGATTTTTGCTCGAGACAGGAATGGGGTGCTGGTTCTCAATTTTCAAATTCCCAATCTCCCAGTCTCATGTTCAGATCTTATTGATGAGAATGCTCTAATAATATCATATCGATAGTTCAGGCAACTTATCAAGTCATTCTGCATATCTCAGATCCATCCACTTTGAAGCTCATACTAATTCGGGTTACTATTACTGCTTCCTTTCCTTCCACCCCGCTACTAATCCAATCAGACTCGGCAGAGGTCATGCGGCTTCTCCAATCATCAAAGCCCTGACATCCGGCCAGGCTCCTGCTTCAAGATTGTGGCACCACTTCGTTCTCTCCCACTAACCTTCATCTTCAGCATTCCTAATCAGGATAATAGCACCATTCTGTACAACAGAGGCTCTATATTATTATAAGACTTCTCGTGTTCGAAATCTCCATAATTGTATTCATGTCATACTTTTAACTTTTTGTTGTGTATCAAGCTACAATACCTCCCGACAAACAAAAGCACGGAAATTGGTTTACTAGGCGTCATATCTCCAGATTATTAGGACATTAGGTCATGCTTCAATTTATCAACATATATGTCGGGGATAGGATCCTGTAACGTTACGTTAGTACATGCCAAGCTTCAAACTGTCATGTAGTGCTTAGATCCCACCTGGCACGAACACTTGACAACATCCCAGGGATGAACATGTAGTAGCACTTGGCTACTTCAAAGACTAAATGCAATCTTCGTTTGGTCTTCCAAACCGAATTGGCTGTACTCTCAAGGTTCTGGAGCCCAAATGTGCCATGGTCCCTTCTCTGCAATAAACAGTTTCCCTGTTCCACGAAACAAGGCAGAAAAGCATGTCTACTAAAGAAAGTCATCTACTCAATTGCGTTGTTACCACCATACAACCTAATACAACAATCACTCATGAATATGATTATCAGCGCAGCCAACAAATCAAATGTACACGTTATTCGTGTAACCGCCTCAGTTCATATCCAGCCATCACCACCTACCTGCAGTTATCGAAGAAGTTTACAGCTTCAACTGCCCCAAAACATTACCGGTGGAACACGCAGATAGTCTATGTAATTAGGTTACAGCAAACCCACAGAGAAAACCAAATAAGGCGTCCATTCATTCACTCAAAGAGATTTCTGTTACATCCACAGGCAAGCCAAGAATAGGAAAACATATTTAGACAGATGAACTTGCCTGGGAGGAGACTGTGCTGTTGATATCATACATCGCCGGTCAAGAAGTTGTGTGCGTTCAAAGACGCAGCATTCCTATATTAGGTAAAGAGTAGTCGACATGAACAAATATATCCCTACTGTTTGCTGTTAGTCGACAATCTTGGGTCCCGAGCAGCCTCTTCTAGGACTTGTCCCTTGGTTGACATTGTTGAACTATTGATTGAACTTTGCACCTGTCAATTTGACATGCTTCGGGGTCAACCATATATTTCCAACGGCTAGCTTTGAATAAAAGAACAGAAGCACAGAAGGCTCTTACTGTTGTAGCATAAGAGCTGATGAACTGAGGATCGTTGGGCGGCATTACAGACGAGTCGGGCGGCCTATGGAACAGCAAGTGGGCAATGGATCTATCTATGGGGTTCGTATCAGTTTCGATATCCATGAATCCAGGTGTCCTGAAAAAGGCCAGACGTTAGTTCCAAAATGAAACAACAAATGCGAAGTTGATTCCTACATAGTTACAGAAACCAATAAGGTATCCAGAACTCCTCCAAATGCTACTGCCAAATTTTATTCCCGAAGCAAACTCGACAGGGAAATATTTGACAAGCTCCCGATAATGGATTCATTTACATAATATGCAAGTATCCAAGCACGGACAATATCGTCACACTAGAATGAACTTGTACAGCATAACAGAAGAGAAGAGGGACAAAGAGAGAAGGTAGCAGGCGTACCTATTTGTTCCCTCAGCCAGTGTCGCACCATCTGCATCCCCGTCATCTCTCTTGCCACCATTTGAATACACGGAGTTATGGCGTTGTACAGCACTCCTAGCCAACCGATACAGACTGTCTCTTATGCAAAGTTTTGTCCTAATATCCAACTGAACTCAAACAGGATCAGCACATCGAACCCCAGTATGGAGATGGAAATAAAAACACATGGCATTTATTTGGCAAGCAGTGACTAGAACATCTATTAGAAAAACATTCTCTTCAGTACTATTTGGTAAAATCTTCAATCACAGTTTCCCAGTCTACAAACAGTATACCTGGAAGGATATAATCACTAAAATCACACTAATCTCACACTCATCCTTCCATAAAAATGCATTTAAACGACACACACTAGCATGCACATGTGGAAGGAGATAATCACCGTACCTGTTCTGTGACTTGTTGGAGCTGTCGAAAACTTGTAGCTTCCAATGAGATATCATCTAGCATATAGCTCATGCCAGAGCTGTCTTGTGCATTAGAATCAAGTTTCACTGGAACAAACTCCTTAACTCCATCTATCTCACTACAACTGCCCATCTCAAACTCAGACTTACCAACTTGCTTTTGAACTACAGTTGGAAATGTTGTATCTGCTATGTTGGCACACTTCAGAATCTTAGCAGGCTGTGCTCCTACACTCTCTTGATTACATTGCTTTTCACACTTTTTGTCCGTTGTCGGTAGAGTCTCCAGTGAAGCTCCATTAGACTTCCGCAAGGATTCCGCTGGGTTTGAAGCATATGACGAACCTTTATGAGAAGGCGTTGGATAACTATTCTCTTGATATTTGATTCCAGATTGAAAAGGACCGACTCCAAGGTGGTCTGAAGAATGGTCATAGTCCATGCTCATATACTGATTATGTGCCTGCGGATGATTATCAGGTCCTGAGTTTTGCTGTGTTTCCTGACTTGAAAACTTGCCACAAGAATGTTTTGAATCCACAAACGGCTTCAAGTTTTCATTCAGGTGAAGATAATCACCATCTTCGAATGCCTGCTCCTTTTTCCTTCCTTCCAACTGACGTCGGAGCCTGAAGTGTTCTTCAGGTGAATTGATCTGTTATGTTTTGCCAAATTTTCATTGAAATAGTTAGTCAAGAAAACAAAAAATAGCATACCCTATACATAGAAACTTGTGGACTTCTACAACTGACAAATGGCTTATTTCAGACTCAAAAATTTTCTATCAATCAAAAAATTTGCACATGGTCATGTACAGTTTGAATGGAAGAACATCCACCAAAGCTGGTATTCCCACTTAAGCACACATGGGTAAGAAAATAACGGAGACTTATCACTTTGTAGCCAGCATAACCCATATTATAACAAACAGAAGTCTAACTGGAGAAATGACCCAAATTATTCTCGAAAAAAATGGAAGATAAGAAGAATGAAATTTGCATGAAAACAGACATGTCAAAACTTCAAACTGAAGAAAGTGACACACATGCCAATCTATGATCGAAAAAAAACAAACCACATCCAAGACAATTAGTATAGAAATAAAAAAGACTCACTGAGCACCACCAGAACCTATCCATTTAGCATCAAGTCATCTTTACTTACAGAATTTGTGTCTGAACCGCTCAAATGCTTTGACTGATGAGGAGCAGGAGAATCACCAGAACTAGTTTTCTCATCCGACAATGTACTTTTATTCTGGGAACCGTTAAGAGATGAGACAGCATTGCTTGGCCTAGATGCTTCAGGATGTTGTGATGGACCATCCAAACTTCTCTCAGAACTAAGAAATTTGGAACCCATTTTCGGTGCTTCTTCAGATGCTTCAGCAGGATGGGATGAAGGAAACCAACACATGTCATCCCCATCGCCAAGACTCTCCAACCCAAAAGTTGCATCACAGCTTCTGCAAGGTATATATAGCATATACATAATGACATGAAAAGAAAAACGCACAAGTTTAATGTAATACCAACATTTAACCTAGTGCGATTCACTTCACCCAAGCACCTTGTTGCATTGGAATCTAAGACATGCATCAAGATTAAATAAATCGAGAAAGATCATGCAAATATGGCATCGTGAACTACCTGAACATCCTGTCAACATCTTCAAAATTTCCTATGTCATCAGGCCACTCATAATAAAACAGGGCACTGCTTCCTTTGTTGTCTTGATCATTACCAAAATACGTGAGATCACTTTCTGCTTGAGAGACATCGTTCAATGAATAATCATACTCATTATTATTAACAGCTGCACAGTTTCCGGCTAAGACTGGATCTTTACCGCAAAACTCAGTATTGGTGGTATGGATGTTTCCACTTTCAGACTTCTCAACAACCTGTTCCTGTTCAGGTGCAATAGATTGTGTTTCTTTTCCTGAGCTATTATCACATGGAGCACGAAACAAATCATCAGCTGCTGGATGAGACCATGGACTTTTATCTAACATCATTCCTGTGGTTGGTGGGCATAAACCAGTCTCTTCTCTTCTCTCTGTTTTTACTCCAGGATCTTCAAATTCGCCGTCTGCTACTTCATGCCGAGGTCTCTTACTGCTAGCATATTGATTACTATATTGGTCGCTGGGACGAGGTACGATGTGGTCATCACTTTCACTGAACTCATCCCAAACGTTATCGTCAAGCTGTAAATGTGAACAAACTGTAATAATTAGTGTCCGGATCAACAACTTATTGTCAATGACAGTAACAAGAGATGTCCATTTCAAATTTCAATTAAAGGACCGTAATGAAAACAAGCTAATAACTAAAACGGCCAAAGGCAAAAACAGAACTTTCACAGGTGTAATTTTGAATATGTGAAATAATGTAATTGGGAAGACTAAGGCCACTATAAATACAAGAACCAAGTAGATAGATACTCATTTTTCATCCTCGTAAACAAAGAAGAGGGTGGTTCGTTTATCTTTCCAGGGAATGGGTACGTATGTCATGCCTCCCAGGGAATTGGTACGTGTATCATGGCAATAGTGAAGAGAATACATGCAAGTTTATCGACTTAACCCTGCCTCCTTTCACTTCAACTGTCAGACTACTATCTTAAGAAGATCATACCAGTACCGATCGAGATTCAGATGATAGCAAGGACTGTAATAGACATAGCATATATGAAGACGTTGATTATCCAATAATGGTCGCTGGATGGCAAAAGAAACTACAGGACTCCCCTACCTCATAGATGCATAAGTCAGACATAACTCCCCTTCGCCTATCCATCACCAAATGCGACCATAATTGTTGGATGAGAAGTCATGATTGACAAAGATTCTCCCTCAATCTGCTTTCTGGTTCACATACACAAAGGAAAATGACGGTTAGTTATCATGCATTGAGGTCCTAGAGAGGGGGGTGGGGAGGACAGAAGATAGCAGCGATCTCAGAAAAGAAACAAAAACTTTCTGATATCAAGCAAGCTAAAAGCTCTCAGAAATTAGGAATGCAATCGCCAAAACAATCAATTCGGTCCACCTTTGGAACATACTTATAAGAAAACAGCACAAACCCTCTGATAGCTTGAGCCGGGACACTTAAAAGTAAAACTCTCCAATTTCGATTCAGCTGATTCATGAACAAGGGAACAAAAAAATGGAAAAAGGAAATGGAAGTTCTTACAACCTCATTAACGTAATCATATCATCACTTTTTCCCAATTAAACGGTCCTTGAATACATACGGGACCCAAAAAGTTACTAGTCAACCACATTTCTATAGTCAGAAACAGCCATGTGCATAACTAAAATGACTGCAGCAATGAGTTAGAGAAAAGAAGGCAACTTGTGAACTGAAATTAGTTAGCACAACGTTCCTGTTCTAATCTTGCTGCAACAACAAATTATGCAAAAGAGAAGTACAAAGAACAACAAAGATAGATTCATCAGCAACGTACTTCACTTGAGCAGGCAAGCTGTGACGACAATATACCACGGTCAGATTTCATTTTCATGACCTAGCTTACTGGGTATTACCTATTTTGATCCATTGTTCCCGCTCAGACACATTTCTCACCTAACAAACAAGAACTGATGAATCAAACAATATGGGGAAACAAATCACCTGTAAACAAGGCTGAAATCGCCAAGATTCAAGTTTATAGCAACACCAGATCTCCGATGAAGTGATATTTCTTCAATTCATTCGCATACCGAACAAACTTTTCAAAACTTTTCCAGGAATACACACCGCGAAAAAGCAGCTTACCCTAGTCAGCTGGTTTCCTCCGGAGTTTCTAGAGATGTCTATCCTTTGTTTCTTTCTGTCGACTAACAAATCCGAGAGTCTTCTCTTTCCCCCCCCTCTCTCTCTCTCTCTCTCTCTCTAGGTTTCCTAATTTTTTTCTATTGGGAATGATTATTTTTTAATTCAGCTAGTGGCGCATATGCACGACATGTGGCGGGGAGATCGAAAGAGAGCGTGAGATATCAGAATTCGTGGTTGAGAGGAAGGGGTCGAGATCCGATCACTTTCTCGGCTATGAATGGTCCACGTACTGTGAGAGACGGCCCGATTGATGACACGTGGCGGCTGCGCCTCCCCTGGGCATGACTTTTGCAAAAGCTAGTGGGCAGCAGAGTTGCACGTGACGTCACTGACGTGCTTGTCTTTTGTTATTTATATTTTTTACTAAGAGGAATAATCTCGCCTATCTTCCACTCATAAACCACATCAGTTTCGAATATACCAAACAAGAACATGAGGCATTAGTAAGGATCAGAAGAAGAAGAAATATAATGAATAATAATAATAATAAATTATGTCTAAAATTAGTAAGGTAATCAATTTTTTAGTTGCATTTTTGGTAAATTTGTTCAATTTTTATAATCCAGTTTTTTATCCAACAACTAACAGAAATTGACAATCTAAAAAAAGTGTTGGTGCACGTGTGATCTCAGCTTCCCTAGACAAGTGTTGAACTGCAATTCACGATTCCGCCACATTTAAATCATCGATTATCCTATCTCCCAAGGAAGGGTTGGAAGTTGCAATCCTGTTGTCTCAAGTCTCAACTCTGTCTTAGTGATTAAGCAAGTTTTTAGGTTAATATTGAGCTTTTCAATTCAACGTCCATATAAATGATAGAACAAGTATCATGCAGCTATTCGTCCGATTTAAAGAATAACAGAGTTCTTTGTTCATTTGAAAGTTACCCACTCTAGTGGTGCCGACATCCAAAAGATATCCACAACCGTCTTGGTAGTCTGATCATCAGTGGCATATAGGTCAAGTATCAGAACCTCCTCAATCTTACGAACCCAAATCGAATACAGTGCGACAAGGCTACTAGAATGGTGCGAGTATTGGTAAAGATGGTTGCATTACCAGAGAGACCATCAAGCAATTCAAAAGAAGGGTCGATTCTCGACGCCTTCATGTGGCGAGTGAAGTAACAAATCCTAGTATTTTAGTTGTTATATAGAGGCTAAATACTCTCAGGTGTTATTGTGTTAATGGACGGTCTCGAAACACATGCGAGACCATTTCCTGAAGATTACCGCATCGCAAAAAGACGACAAAAAAGCTAAACAGGTTATGGGAAGGAAAGACACGTTGAAGAATTCCAATAGCGAAACGACTCATAGTTATTCCCATTGTTCTATGATCAGATATAGATTGAAATAAGCAATGCCTATACATTCGAATTTGATCCCCCCCATCAGTATGGCCTCTAGTTGATTTCTGTCTTTGTTCTTCTTTGTTCAGTGATGAGAGAGGTTCTCTCTCTGTGTCAACCTGTGAAGGCAATGATGCAGTAGTACTGATTCAAAGCAAGTAAACCAATCTTTTAATGATGAACGCTGTAGATAACGAAAATGAAATCCACCATTCTTCTTGTTCCAGTGTTGTGCTAGACAATCAGCCTCGTCGGGGATTCAGTTGGTTTAAAAATTGGTCGGTTTGCTTGCCCCTCCAAATACTTGCAGGTCTATGGTCTCACAAGAAAGTTGTGCAACTTTACAAAATCGTCCAAGCTAAGTTCCTCTGGCCTTGACTGCAGAAAGATTACCCGAGTTAGAACACAACAGAAATTCGACTGTAGAGAAATTATGGGTAATCAAGATTTTGTGAATATTGGCAGTCACTGACACTAGCCGACAGACCAACATGCACCAGAGCCGTTTCGATCTCCGTGGAGGTGCAGATGTGCCCAAGTGTATTCCGTAACATCTTCATTTTCCCGTTGAATGCAGAATGCACCTTATATTCATCACATATTTCATAGACAGTGATTCTCAGTTTTCACTATGAATTGTGAGAGAAGGAATGTCAAAGTTGAAAGAGTCAAGACTACCGTAGAGAAGAAGCTTTTGAAAGAATCAACAGCCGGATAATCTGCAGATTGCTTGAGCTTAAAGGTAACAACTGCTGCATCAACCTGCGGAAAAAAATTTCGAAATTAAGATTCAAGGGTACAATCAATCCAAGGAAGAAATGTACCTAAGACACTTGCATTTTGGTTATGCTACAGATCATAGTTGGCGAATCCCTGGCAGGGAAACAGGATATACTTACATTAGGTTGAGGGAAGAAATTTGACCTTGGGACTTTAAGTATGTACTCCGGGTCTGAAATGCGGAAAGGATCATATGGGGATTGATATAAGCCTCTCACAAAATGCGATATGGAAGTAGGCTTATACCTGAATAAAAATTAACCAGGAGATTGATAGGTCGGTATTCTGTTGTTCGTATTGATGATTCCGTCAATCGCACTGCTATTTCGTCCTGAAATTAACCTCAACGATTTCCCAGTCAAATTCACTTCGTACAGTGTGATTGGTACTAAAATCAAACAAAAATGAATATCCCAGAATGGGGAGGAGGATCCGTTACCGACCTGCAGTAAAAGGACAACTTCTGAAAATAAGTCACCCATGGGAAGCAGCTGCTTGACTACATCCTTGCTTATATTGAACGGTATATTAGCAACCACCTACGGGAAAGAATCACAACAACATAGCCGATCACCCAATGTAGTGAAAAGAAACCCAAGAGATAGATAAGTAGCCAGAAAAAAAAAGCATGGCCCTTTCTTAGTTTTGCAAATCGGGGTCTGTCACCTGTAGCGCTTAAACTTTCCAGGAGCAATGAAATGTGGGAACCAATGTTACATTTGACGAAGTCTTCTTCCACAACCTAGCAATAGCGAGATAATGGAAGCACAAAATCAAACAGATTTGCTACAATATCTATTCCGATAGTTTGATAAAGCCTGATTCTCACCTTCAGACGTCCAGTGTCTGCAAATCTTTCTTTCACCAGACCAGCCATGTAAGGGTCCTGCACAGAGCAAGATTCAACAAAATTGAATTCCCTATATAAACAGAGTAACTGACAAGGGAAATTAACGCACTTTCTCAACGGCGAGGACGGTAGCGCCGGAGGAAATGAGGACGTTAGTTAAGGAACCAGTCCCAGGTCCAATTTCCAGAACTACATCTCCTTCCCCAACGTTGGCTGCAGCAACTAGTTGGTCGTTGATCTCATTGTTCAACATGTAGTGCTGCAAACAATTTCAAAAGTTAGATAAGTATGCCTCCCAACCGTTGTAGAAATGCCCAAAAGAGAATAGGACGTATTCTTTTTCTCCGACGAGCTTTAAAAATGAAATAAGCGAGTTAAGTCTTACGAAACCTAGCCAAGTGACTTCCTCGGCTTACGGCCTCTGGAATTGAGAGCTCTAAGAGTGGCGTGATAGTCGTCAGGGCTCTTCTGTGAAGTACGGGCGGCGTATCTCGCCTCCAGCCCTTTGCTTCTAGCGTAACTGACTCCGTTTTCGAACGCTGGAAACCAGTACTTCGGCCTCTGTATCCGCCGGGGAAGCTCCGGCGGAGGTGGTTGCAGGCATAACTGCAGGTGAGTAGCCCAGCTCCTCATTTCCTCCTTGGAGATAATGGATTGGTACTTTCATTCCCTGGGCCCTTGTATTCTGTTATCATTACTCATGAAGTCCCTGTAAAAATATGTTGTTTCAACCAATCTCCTAGTCCCGGGCTAGTGGTTCAGGAGTCTATGCGAACTGAGTCGAAACTCAAGTTCGATTCGGTACCATTTAGGCGAGTTCAAGTTCGAATATGAGCTGAAAATTTAACTTTTGTGGTGAATTTGAGCCAATTTGAGTTTTGCTCATTAATTATTTCCGGCGAGTTAAATTCGAACTCAACTCGAATTTCATTCGTCGAAAACTTCAGGATGAATTCAATTTTGAGTTAATTTGAAAGTCTATAGATTACAAAAATTCCGCGATTAGTGGTAAAAACAAATTATTCTAAAAGTGGCCATTTTTATTTTTATTTAAAATAGTTAAACAGCACTACTACAATTTCATAAGAACAATTACAAATAGTAATTATAGATGATGGTATTCGTGATAAAATACAAATTGAATAATTAAGTTTATAAATAAACCATATAATTGAAATAATTTTTGAATTGCCTTTACGAATTTGACTCACAAATCTATCGAATTGAATATACACAAATAAACAGCCTAAAAACTTGAAATTTTATAAAAACCATGGACTAGCACAGAAGAACTGTCTTTCAACTGCAAACAAACATTCAACAAACAACACTCAGAAATATGGAGAAGTTTAATATTTCAAGTTCGAACCCTGCCCGGATTACGTAAATATTTTGGTATTTTTGTGATAACATCACCGACCTTATCTAAACGAACAACAAACAACCTCAAAGATTTACCTAACCAAGGCATAAAAAAATAGATTTCAAGTTCTAACAAGTTGGAAAACAGAACAAAAGGAAAGGGGGGCGCGGGGGGGGGGGGGGGGGGGGGGGGGGGTGGTGTGTGTGTGTGGACACTGATCAAACAAAGACATTCCAGCAGACAGCTTAGTTGCTCAAATAGGCTTTCAGAACAGGTACAGCTCCCGGCCATGGGATGGTATCGTTGACTAAGTATCGGGAGAAACCCTCCACCAAAATTTCCACCAGCTCTGTGACTGTGACTGACCAGCGAGGTTGCTGCCAATAATAACCGGCAGACATCATTGTTCCTGGAGAACCACCGTAAATTCCAAAATTTCTCCGGCTAGGATTCCCCACTTGGCTGTTGTTGTTGTTGCGAAGAATCGGAGTTGTATGGATTTCCGCCAGTAGATTTTTCAGAACCGGTGAAGCAGTGTCATCTTCAAGTAATGTCTTCTCCAGTTCCTCTAATTTTTCCTTTAAGTAGATCTTATACTTCTGCAAACATGTTCCAATCAATCCTTAACTGAATTAAATGACGCAAGAACATAACATAACTGGAAGGATTAATAAATAAGGTAAAAACTAATATCAACATTCTTCTAACAATTGTATTAACAATTTTAATTATTGAGATGCAATATTTCTTGACAATGAAATTAGATATTTTAAAAGCAGACATGTCTCTGTTTCGAATCCCAATAACTCCAAAATTCGTATATTTAATTTACTGAAACCGTGCAAACCTCACTTTTTTTTAGAATTTTTGTATGACCGACGAAGCCAGAATGGGGTAGAGCACCGGTCCCGATTAAAACAAGAAAATAATATATTGATGACAAAAGTAAACAAAGTTAAAAGAAGATAGAAAATTCCATGATTTTTTATTTTATAATTTAAATAATAAAATTGGTCAATCAAATTATATATCCGGCCAACTTCGCAAAATCATTAAGCCAAATTCACAAATTCAATGGACCAGACCACTTAGATATACAAAAAAATGCATATAGTTTGATAGCTTTGGACTTAGGAGTAAGGTGGACAGGAGCCCGGGGAACCCCACTCCCTAACTTCAATTATGCATTTGACAAATGGATGTTACGGAATATGACCGAACCTGCAAATGGCTGGAGATATTTTTTCGATTCAGCCCGGGAACATTCATATGTTTAAGTATCTTCGTTGGAGTAGCACCTAAAATGGGGGAAATTAGACCTAGAATCAGCATATGCATCAAAACCAGAAAACAAAACATTGCACCAACAATGTGTGTTAGCAAAATTTGGCGCAGGAAGGGAACAGTACTCTTACGATGTATTCCTAATTCGTGGACCGCTAGCTTGAACTTGGCTTGAAGTTCTGGAGTCCAGACTACCCTGGACCTCTTTGACACACCATTCTCTGCACCTTCAGGACTCCATTCTTCTACTCGTTTTCTCTTGTTGTTCCTACTTTCCTGGACGGACTCCACATGACAGTTATTGGACAGCAACGATTCTTTCTTCGTGATAAAGAGCCGCCAGAGGGTTTCAATGTCATCCTTGGTGATTGGGTTGCGCATATCCACAATGCTCTCCCGGGAAAACACTGTAGATACAGAACAACAAAATTGTCGACATCAAGCTTTGTGATTCGGCACTGGTCTGGAGCCACCTGCTTGTAATGCTAAAAGAATAATGAGAGAATGAAGATTTATAGCAGTGAATGAGTTTTGCTTAATTACCAACAACTGGCTTTGTTGTCATCTCTCTTATTGACTCCACAAACTTGAATTTGTCCATATCAGCCAAATGCATCTCTATAAGAACCACATCAAGTTCATCTCCTTTGTCCTTGAAGATGCAGAGTGCTTCGTTACCCAGTTTAGCAGTTGTAACTACAAAGCCAATTCAACAATGGAGCTTGAGTGAAGAAGAAGAAGAAGATGAACAATGTGATCCAAAAGAATCCATTTTCTAATAAACAAAACCATCACGTTGAATAGTTATAAAGTGCAACTTTTGGCTTGTTTTTTCCCTACATTCAGAATTCACTCTGCTGCAAAAGACTGCCGTAGAGTGAACTCTGAATGTGGAATTCAAGTCCTAATTAAGTTCTTTTTTATTTGATGATTACCCATTTAACTTACGCTACAAGAAACTGATGCAATAGGCTCGAAATGTGTGTCTCGGTTATGGAACCCAGACAAGAAGATGAACTCATTGTACGGATGATCATTAAAACGGAGAAAACGACTTTGCGCACTTCTCTCGAATAAAAGCGAGGCGACAACAACAAGGGGCGGAGATAAGGGCACTTTGGACTCTACTTGGAGATAATTATTTTTATATAACTATATGTAATTTTATGTTAATGTCAATATTCGAACAACAAGTCAAAACATTTGCAATTCGATTAGTTATGCAATTGCTCCAAGTAAAGCTGCTCTAATAGTAGGGTTGTATGCTGACCACTCGGAGGTGACGAGTTCGAATAGGACACTCAACAAACTGACATCCATTTGTAATATTTATTTATTTTCTATCTTATACTATCGAGAGGTCTAGTCTGATAAAAAAAAGAGATTAAAGTTTGCAATTGAATAAAAGGGTAAAACTATTGAATTAATGGTTGGTGATGTATATCGATAAATATATATTAATTATTTGGATAAATAACGTATTAAGAAAACACCTTTGAACCTACCTAGTAATGTAGCACTATAAAAGGTAGAAATTTTAATATGATTTATTATCGCTTCGAGTCGAAGCATAAAGATGCCCTATTAGTAAAGAGAAAACTGAATTGCGCTCCTGGGCACTACCCGGAAAAAAAGCCTTATTATTTTATATTTATAATAGATCTGACTCGACTAAAATCTTGACTACGCCATTGACAGCAACCAAAAATCACAGACGATATAAAAAATAAATAATACATCACAAAGAACATAATTTATGAATTATACTACCAAAAAAAAAACACTAAAAGACAAACTTTGATGACATATATACCTGTATGTCCAGATGCCCGGAGCATTTTCGAGACGATTGTCACACGATCAGAATCATCGTCTACTAACAAGATGTTGATATCTAAAGAAGAACAATTCTCATCATTTTCATTAGGTAAAACATTCTTACTCATCATATTCATTAACAAAATTTTGTTGAATGGCTGAAGCTAGAGAATGAGGCAGCAGAACTACAAGGGTGAAATCAACAAGACCTGGGCGAGCTGGCTTTATACAACAACAACTCTCTATGGGCGTGTTTGCATAATGTAATATTTTCATTACTTACCAACTCAAATAATCATTATAGTTTCCATATAAACAATTAAAGCCAAGTTAATAAATAACATTCTATTTCTTTTATCTAATAAAATGAACATTCTGTCTATTACCATATTTAATATAAATCATAAATATTAATCTGCACGTGTCGTTTAGGGTGCGTGTCGTTCAGAGCGTGTGTGTGTCTTATAATATTACCTTTATAATTTTGTTTAAGGTGGAGACTTCGACACATATGTGTATACGATACATTCAATACTAAAAATATTCATTTCAAGAATTTAAAACCGAAACAATAAATCATAAACACCTCACATGCAAGTCTAAACACTAAAAGATAATGTTAAACTCCTAAAAACTAAATTCTAACCCTCAAACATTAGATCATAAAATCAGATTCTTAATCGTACTCCAAACTCTAATTTTTTATCATAAATCTAAATCAACCATTCATAAAGCCATTAGTTAGACTCTAAACACTTACAACTATGTCCTATACCCTAAACATTAAAAAATAACCTCAAAACTCTTAGTTTTAAACATAATATATAGCAACAATGTGATAAAATATACCGTATACACATGTATCAGAATCTTTTCCTTTAGTTTAAAGATAATTATTCTAAATATTACCTTCCAAAATTTTGTGCAATATTTTAATTCTCATGTCAGACTCAAACTTCATTAATAATAAACTTCATAATTTCTAAAATATAGAATTCAAAAGAATACATAACATTTTATGTTTTTGGCATATAACCAAATAAAATAGGGGCACTAGAAAAAAAATTATAGTTGAAATTGTACCAGCTCATAAGGCTAATTGAGAGATTTTTTTGTGTAGAAAGAGTGGACATTATGTCCTAATCACTAATTGAAATAGCATGGGAAAGGAGATTTCAATCATCTTATCATGAATACAATTTACAATTGCTCTCGAAAGGGAGAAATTATAAATAAATAAAAAAAGAATAGAGTGGATGTAATGGGTAAGGGCATCCGCGACACGGTTGCCTTCATGATAGGTATGCGTCACTCGCGCATCCCAATTCCTCCCAAAAAGCTGTCTAGCTTCCAGGATACAAGATGAGTGTCGAAAATCATCAGGAGATTCACCGAGTAGTCCTGAGATCGCACACTGGGAATCAAGTTGAAGATAAACCTTACGGTAGCCACAATCCCAACCCAATCTTAGGCCGAAAATAGCCCCATGCAGCTCAACCCTAGTCATGGTGCATCAACTTAAGTTGGCAGCAAACGTATGAAGGACCTCACCATAAGAATTTTTTATAACACCCGTCCCGGCTGCATTGCTATTTGGTTGAAATACAGAACCATTTGTATTAACTATGAGGAAATCTCTATGTGCGACAGTCCACCCAATAAACAACTCTTCCCGTATCAAAGTTGTTCTTGAAAATGCTTTATCCCTTACTTTCATTGTCTCCCGAACCCCAACGATCAAATAAAAGACTTGTAGGCGGAGCTGATCGCAGGAAGTAGGAACATTACAAAAAACCACCTCAGTACGGTGTTTCCATAGCAGCCAACAAACAATCCCAAATTCTAAGGATTTCGATGGGTGGGAGATCTAAAGAAACCAATCTTCGAAAACCTAAGAAGTAAAATTGGGCAAGATTTCGGCTCCCAAGATAATCTTCTGAAGAGACTTAGCAAAATGGCAATCGCGGAATAAATGGAGGGAGGTTTCAGCCGTCAACTTACAAATGCTGCAAGTGTCCTGATCTGTCAAGTGTCGTCATTTTCGCTCAACATTAGTGAGGATCCTGCTTTGAAAACCCAACCAGAGAAAATGTATAATTTTATTTGATCCTTTCCAATGCCAGATTTTTCTCCATGCTAACTGAGCATTTCCTTGTTGAATTCCTTCAAGAAGGTAATAAGCACTCTTAACTAAAAAATGTCCCTTGGGATCGAGACCCCAAATAACTCCATCTTCCTCCTCGCTATTCAGTGGCAGCATTCCACCAATCAATTCTTACACCTCTATGAAAGAACCTGTCTAAGTTCTTCCAAGTTCCAATCGCCTGAATCAGTAACCAAGTCACGAATCGTCCAAGCAGCTTTCTCCCCTAATCCTGCTTGGTCAACGAAATGAGCTAGAATAAACCCACCATCAATCCAGTTATTTAACCAACAATTTGTTTCACGACCTCCACAAACACTCTATTGGACCCCCTTTCTGAACCATCCCGGGCAACCTCTGATAGAACGCCAAAGAGAGGAAGAAGTTTTCTTCCTAATAACCACGAATCCATCACTGCCATGTCGGGTATACTTTCTAAGGAGAACCTTGACCCATAAAGCATCTGGTTGCACCAAAATGTTCCAAGCAAGCTTCATGATGAAAGAAATCCAAGCCCTCCTTGCTCCTTAGGCCTGCACACATCATCCCAAGATACCAGGTGGGGTTTCCTCTCACCAGGGATACTACCCCACACAAAGTTACGAATACGTTGATCAATTTTGTTTACAGATTTCTCCAGGAAGAACTGCAGTTTGCATGACATAAGATGGAATAGCATTAAGAACAGAAGTACCAAGCGTAACCCTACCAGCTAGCGACATAATCTTACTCTTTCATCCCGCTATCTTACTATCCATCTTATCCAGAAAAAACTAGTAAGTATTAGTAGTGACCCGAACATGAAGGATAGGGACATCAAGATACTGACCAAGATCTTTCGTTTCATGGAAACCAATTTTATAACAAATAAAGGAGCGAAGCCGAGAAAGAACATTCTTTGAGAAATTATTCTAGACTTCTCGTGGCTCACCACTTGACCAGATGCATTATAAACTTAGACAAACATGTCTTTATAGTATCACACTACGCCATGGTGGCATCTCAAATAACACCAAATCATTTGCAAAAAAGAGATGAGATAAAGACGGCCCATCCCGCCCGAGCGAGATGGGAGTCCAACTCGAATCATCAAGACAATACATAATCATATGGCACAGACGCTCAATGCACAAAGTGAAAAGGTAAGGGGACATAGGACATCCCTGCCGTAGTCCTCGTCCAGGTTTGAAGGAATCTATCAAAGCCCCATTCCACAGAACTTGAATAGTGACTGAGGATATGCATTCCATAATGACTTTCACCAGGTGAGAAGGAACTATGCGTACAATAGTGTATCCTACACAAAAGGGCGACTCAATTTTATTATAAGCTTTAGCCAGGTCTAGTTTGATTACGAGCATTCCTCGGCGTCCAGTCTTGAATCTCATGGAGTGAACCACCTCCTATAGGATGATAAAATTCTCAGTAATCTGCCGCCTTGGAACAAAACTGGTTTGGTTGGGACCAATGAGACGGTCCACATTGCCTTTGATTCTGTTCGCGAGACATTTTGTGAGCCTCTTGTACAAAACACTACAGAAGCTAATTGGCCTGAAATTCCCCATATTCTCTGGTTGATTGACTTTGGGAATAAGAAAAATCATTATTTTGTTAATTGCAAAAATGAGATATGGATACCCGAAACAAGCAATGATAAAATTCACAAAATCAGAACCAACAAATTTCCAACATTTCTAAAAGAAAACAGGAGAGAATCCATCCTTCCCTGGAGATTTACGAGGGCACATGTCCTTGATAGCCGCTTGAACTTCTAAAGGCACAAGCTCCTTATTCATGTGCTTACTTTCTTCCAAAGACAGAGTAACTCGGCTAGGGACAAGTCAAGAGAGAGTAGGCGAACCATCCAACGTGAAGAGGGATATAAAGTAGCTCCGTGCCATGTCAGCAAGGGTATTTTGTTCAAAAACCCAATCCCTAGCCTCGGTCTTTAAAAACTTAATCTGATTGTGTCCCCTTCTCCTCAAACTAGTAGCATGAAAGAATCCAGCATTTCGATCGCCGTCCCAATTCCATTAGAAATTGGATTTCAGGAACCACAAAACAGCTTCCTCCTATACAGTATTCTCTACCTCCAAACGAGTTTCCTTTTCCTGCCTAGCCAAAGAAGCCAACATTCCCAACTCGTTTCTTTTCTCCAAAACCGATAGCCGTCGTTCGAGTTGTCGCTTTCGCCGGAAAATGTTCCCAAAAGTGGATTTGTTCCACTCTACAAGTTTATCCTTGCAGTCCTACAAAGACCAAATGATACGCTTTCCTGACCTCCACTCGTCTTTGATAAGACGGTGAAAATCCTTATGGCCGAGCCAAGCAGCATTAAAATGAAAAGGACGCAACGTATTGGAAAAAAGAGTGGCAACATCAATACTGACCTTTATGGGGCGATGATCCGTTTTGATCCATGAAAGATGGTAATGTACCGATTTAGGGAAAGCAAGAAGCCATTCTTCATTAATAACCGCCTGATCCAGCCTAACTAGAAGATTAGTACGCCTCCACATAAACTTCGGACCAATAAATTCAAAATAAAAAAGAGCACAACTATCCAAACATTTAGTGAAATCCTCTGCTTGGCCTAAATCGAAATCAGCCCCCCTTGACGATCCGCCATGGTGAACAAAGCATTAAAGTCACCAAGAACAAGCAAAGGCTTATGCGTACCAGCGCTGATGTCAACCAATTCCTCCCAGAGAGTGACGATTAGTTCGATGCGGGGCTCCATACACAAAAGTGACAAAAGCACTGGAAAGCACCATCCCACTTCGCGACTGCGTGAATAGATTGAGATGAATGGCGTAGAATGTTGAGCTGAATTGTGAAATCAGAGAGTAGAAATGTATAGAAGAGAGGATTGGGAATTTCTGTTATCTTATTGATTGATTGAGAATGATTACAAGCCTTCCATGTATATGTACAGCAAGGAAGATGAAAGGAAAAAGTAAAAGTAAAAGTTAGTTACAACGGCTCTTTTAACTAACTACTTAACTAACTACCCCACACACTTCTTACCATCAGTCTCTAATTCTAACGGCCCCCCCCCCCCCCCCCCCCGCAAGCTGGGGAATATATGTTAATCGTTCCCAGCTTTTACAGCAGCATTTTCATACGAGCAGCCGTCAAACCCTTGGTGAACATATCTGCTAACTGAACTTCAGTGGGAACATAACTCAATTCGATCATACCTGATTGTAAACGCTCTCTAACAACGTGGTAATCAATCTCGATATGTTTCGTCCTTTCGTGGAACACAGGGTTTTGTGCGATGTGCAGGGCTGACTGTTTATCACAGTACAGCTTAGCCGCTCCTGAGTGTATGATCCCAAAATCTCAAGCAAAAACTTCACCCACTGCACTTCACAACATAGCTGAGCTAGTGCCCTGTATTCTGCCTCAGAAGATGATCTGGAGACAGTGTTTTGTTTCTTAGTTTTCCAAGCAATCAGCGCTTCACCAAGGAACAAACAATATCCTGTGGTTGACTTCCTTGTGTCCGGGCAACTAGCCCAATCAGAATCACTATATCCAGTCATTATTAGCTGATTGTTCTTCCCAAAGAATAATCCCTGACTAGGTGCTCCCTTAAGGTACCTGATCACCTTGTAGGCTGCTTCAAGGTGGACATTAGTTGGATTTGCTTGAAACTGTGACAATTGCTGAACTGAGTAGCTGATGTCAGGTCTAGTGATGGTGAGATAATGCAATCGTCCCACCAGCTGCCTGTACTCAGATGTGTCTTCCAACGGTTGCCCTTCACCAGCCCTGAGTTTATTCTTGTAGTCAGTAGGGGTCTTTGAAGGCTTCTTGTCAATGTAACCTGCCTCTTCAATCAATTCTAGGCAATACTTCCGTTGACACATAGTGATCCCAGTACTACTTCGTGATATCTCCAGTCCTAGGAAGAACTTCAATTCTCCCAAGTCCTTGATTTTGAAATGATTGTGCAGCTTGTTCTTCACTTCCTGTATGAGCTTAATGTTGTTACCTGCCAGTATGATGTCATCAACGTAAACCAACAGGACTACCATATCAGATGCAGACGTGTAAATGAACACAGAATGATCAGCTGCTGACTGGTGAAATCCTTCTCCTTTTAGTGCATCACTCAGCTTCACAAACCAACGTCTACTTGCCTGTTTCAATCCATAAAGGGATTTGTACAACCTGCAAAAAGGCCTAGCTACATTCATAGTTTCCATACTCAGTCCCGGAGGAACATCCATGTAAACTTCCTCTTCTAGATCACCATGAAGGAAGGCGTTACTAATATCCATTTTATGTAAGTGCCAGTCTTTAGATGCTGCACAGCCAACAGTGTCTTAACGGAATTAATCTTAGCAACTGGAGAAAACGTGTCAGTGAACTCTAAACCATAAACTTGAGTATAACCCTTCGCAACTAATCTCGCTTTGTAGCGATCAACACTTCCATCTGACTTGTACTTTACCTTATACACCCACTTGCAACCAATTGGCCTCTTACCAGGAGGCAACTCCATGACTGCCCATGTCCTGTTATCAGCCAAAGCTTGCAGCTCTTTGCGCATTGCTTGGACCTAACAGTCAAATCGAGCAGTTTCGGAATAGGTTTGTGGCTCAGGTATCGTACTAATGGAAGGGTAAAGTGTTTGCTTTTAGGATCTAAATGCTCATAAGAAACGTAATGATGCAGAGGATAAGATGAGAATGACTTTGATAGAAGACTTCCAGAAGTCATGAAGTTGCAATGGTAATCTGCAAGATAACGTGGTGGTTTTGAAACACGGGTTGATTTTCTGGTGGAAGGAGCAGGTTGAGGTTGAGGATCCTTCGTGGGAATAGACTCAGGAGTGGGAGTGGGAGGTGAGTCTATGATGTGTGTAGGCTGAACAAGTGAGGGTGAAGAAGGTATTTCCAGGTCAGGCTCAATAAGCGTGTCTGTAGGTGGAGATAGTGAATCTAATGTGTTGTCTAGTATGGGACTGTGACTGAGAGATGTGATGTCATAAGGGAGAATGCTTTCATGAAAAACAACATTTCGTGACATGAAGATTCTACCCGTGAGAATGCTAAGAAGTTTATACCCTTTGACCCCATGTTGAAAACCAATGAAGACACAGGGTTCAGAATGAGGACTGAACTTGGTACGACCATGAGATAGGGTGCTAGCATATGCAAGACATTCAAAAACACGCAAATGAGTGTAAGATGATGGAGAGTTGTAGAGAACTTCAAAGGGAGATTTGTTGGAAAGAAGAGGAGTTGGAATACGATTGATGATGTATGAAGCATGAAGCACACATTCCCCCCAATACCTGAGCAACAAACCACTCTGGAATCTAAGGGAACGGGCTACAGCTAAAAGATGTTGGTGTTTACGTTCAACACGTCCATTTTGTTGGGCTTGACCTACACAGCTAGTTTGATGCTGAATTCCATGAGAGGCAAAGAAAGATGACATACAGAATTCAGATCCTTGGTCTGAACGAATAATTTTGACACTGGATTGAAACTGGGTTTGGATTAGATCACAGAAGCTGACAATTAAAGTATGAGTTTCTCCTTTATTGTGCATCAAATAAGTCCAAACACAACGAGAGTAATCGTCCATAATGGTAAGGAAATAGGAATATCCGTTATGAGAAATAGTGTTTAAGGGACCCCATATATCCATGTGGACGAGCTCAAAAGGCTTAGCAGCTCTAGACAAACTACGAGAATAAGGTAAAGCCTTCTGTTTAGCTAGGTGATAAGTACTGCAATGAGACTGAGTGGGAAGGGTGACACTTGAATCAATATGACGAACAAGTTGGAGACGAGGTGAAGAAGGATGACCAAGGCGACGATGCCAAATGTCAATGTTCTAGGACTGGAGATTAAGGAAGACTGCAACAACAGATGAGGGAACAGGCGTGTTGAACGTGGAATGTTTAATAGAAGAGTGTGAGGAAGGAGGTATAAATCTCTAATGACTGGGAAGGAACCAATCTTCTTCCGTAAGACTAGGTCCTGAATGAGGCACTGATTATCAAAGAAAGACAGGGAAATGGATGAATCATGAGTGAGACGACTAACAGAGATCAAATTGAAACTGAACTAAGGAATACACAGCACATTAAGCAATTTAATGCCGCAAGAAAGACTGACAGAACCACGATGGGTTGCTAAAACTCTAGAACCGTCAGGAAGTGTAACATGCACATTAGAAAGAGACTCAATCTTATCAAGGTAAGAAATGGAACAGGCAACATGATCATTAGCACCTGTATCAACTATCCACACAGAAGATTTATGCAAGGAAACAGGCTGGGAGGCAATACCGTTATTAGGAGGGCTATATGAGGCAATGGTATTTATGAAGGGTTCAGTAGGTAGGTGGGGAAGATTTGACTGTTGGAGCAGTTGCTTGAGACGTGCAATGTCGTGGACTGATAGTGACATATTAGCTGTCATGGATTGCTGATCTGGTAGAGAGGATCCTTGATCCAAGCCCGTGATGGTTGACTGATTCGCAGCAGCAGCAATAGCTCCAGCAAAATTTCCATTTGAACCCCCATTTCCACTACCTCGAAACTGTCCATTTGCCTCCCTCGCTCGTTTGTTCTTCAACTTCAGGCAATCATCAATCATGTGATTCTCCTTTCTGCAATATCTACAAAACAACTTCTCTCCACGATGTTTGGAATGCATAGTCGCCAACGCGACTGATTCAACAGATCGAGGAACTCCAGATCCTCGCATCTGACGTTCCAACTGAACAGCACACTTGAAAGTTGTGTTGATGTCTGGGATCGGATCCATCAGAAGGAGCTGAGATCTAACTACATCAAAGGAACTGTTGAGCCCTCTGATGAATCTATTACCATAATCTTGATCCTGATAAGTAATCATGCGCTTTACCACAGCGCACGCATTCACTCTAACAGATGCGGAAGCATATTCACACGTAGGGATAGGTCTATATTGGAGATATTCTTCCCATAGAACCTTGAGGTTAGTGAAGTACTGAGTCACAGAAATGTCACCTTGGTCACAGGAGGCGATTCAAGCTTGCAGATCAGCTATTCGAATCGCATCTCCTTGGTTGAATCGAAGCTTGAGATCCTGCCAAGCGTGAGCAGCATTGTTGTAAGCCATCAAGCTCTCAGCAATGTCCTCTGACACAGAGTTGTAGATCCAGCTGAGGACGGCAAAGTTGCAACGGGACCAGGCTGCGAAAGTTGAATCATCCGGTTCCGGTGCAGGGAGTGATCCGTCAACGAACTTGAACTTGTTCTTGACTTTGAGAGCTACGCTCAAAGATCGACTCCAAACGTGATAGTTGTCATTTGTGAGCTTCATTCCGATCAACGGAGTGAACAGAGAATCTCTTGGAGAGAGGAAGAGCGGGTTGGAGTAGTGATCAGTGTATCCGTTCGCATTGGAAGTGATGAGTGGATGATTGATGGTGGATTGCGGTGGTGGCGAGGAGTCACCGGAGTTGGTCATCGGCGAGAAGACGGATTACGATGAACTACTGGATCAATCGCTCTGATACCATGTGAAATCAGAGAATAGAAATGTATAGAAGAGAGGATTGGGAATTTCTGTTATCTCATTGATTGATTGAGAATGATTACAAGCCTTCCATGTATATGTACAATAAGGAAGATGAAAGGAAAAAGTAAAAGTCAAAGTTAGTTACAATGACTCTTTTAACTAACTACTTAACTAACTACCCCACACACTTCTTACCATCAGTCTCTAACATGAATATCCGTATCATTCCAAAGTAACCAAAGGCTGCCTGAGAAACCCCAAGCTTCCACCATGAAATAATTGTCGAACTTCAATTTTCGAATGACAGCAGCTGCTGTATCACCACAAATACGAGGTTCCAAAATTGCAACAACCGAAGAGTTATGGACCTCGGTATAATTCAACAATGCTGGAATGAAGTTTTTATGACTGAACACCCGAGAAATTCCAAGCAAAAAAGCTAATCATAATACAAAGAAAAGGGAGAGGAAACTTATCACCTGAGGATTAGCTTGCAGGAAGATCCTGCTGTCCCCCATCGTCCGGCTTTCTTTCCAAGCTATTCTTTGGCATGACAGCGTCAGCATTAGTCTGGTTGAGATAAAAAATCATCGTATCCGAGTTAGAGGTCGTCGTCGCTGTAGAGCAAGCTAGTAGAATCTTGTTCTTAATTGGCAACAGGATCCCTGGTGGCGAAAACCCCTCTAACCGTAAGACATTGACAAATTTCTCAGACTGTTGTTCCCTGTTGACCCTTAACACGGGCTTATTACTCGATGATTCTTTCCCACGAATTCCTCCTGGACTGACTGCCGCGGGAAGATGAGACCCTTGTTTCCTTTTTAAGCATTGTGAAATTGAAACTTGCTGACGAGCGTTGATAGCCAGGTCTGGCGGCATAGTGACACTGATCTCTATCAATGAAATAGCCCATTTGTTAGTAGCAGCTTGCATTCTAGCATCTTCACCACCCATAGCCGCTTCCACCTGTATCGAGGAGCTCGAGGGAGTAGAATCTGGGAGATAAATAGCTTTGGTGAAAGCTGGAGGGGACGGTGTAATATTTGCTACTTGGGCTTGATTAGTTTGAATTGGAGAGAGCTCAATTAAAGAAGGAATGAGAACTTGGGCTTCAAACCCATCAGCTTTGGAAGAACTAGCCAAATTGGGTTGGTGGCTTGGCCCACTGATTCTTGATCGTTGAAGCAGCAGAGATCGAGGGAGATTCCTTTTGTTTCGTGCGTCGGGCCTTCTTATGGTAAGTTAACCATGGCCCATATTCTGGTCGTTTTTCGCCAGCCATCATCAGCTCCGGTCGTCGGCTTGAACTTACCTGCAACTCTGGTAATTGTGAATTTGAAGGCGCCACCACCTGTTGGTTTTGAGGGCAAGCCTCCGATTTATGCCAATATGGCCGCAAGCAAACACAGAGGGCTGGGAGATTTTCGTACAAAACTTCTTGCCAAATATTATCAAGAAAGACCCATGTGGCAACCGCTTGTTGAAGATCGACTTCCACAGCTAATCTGGAAAACTTCCCTCTAGACGAGCTAAGAGTTTGTTGATCGACACAAACCATTTTTCCAATCAGATCACCCAATCCAAGGAGGATTTATCTATGATAATATTGAATGAGAAGTTTCAGAAATCTAACCCAGACCACCATCTTCGCAGACAGATTGTTAGAAACCAGAACGGAGGAATCCCATCCATGGAAAACTAAGTAATGCTCTAGGATCATCCATGGACACCCCCCCAAGAAACGCATTATCATAATATTGAGGGCTGTCGAAAGAGACCAAAAACACTTCATTATCTAAATCCAACATCGTCATCCGACCCTCCGGAAGCCACATAGCTCTTCACCGATCGTACATATACTGACTGCCAAAGCACTTTCCCAAGAGACAAACCACAAGGGCTTTACGTAAGGGTGCACAAACATTAGCACACAGCTCACCTGAAGTAGTTAGATAACCAATCTCGTTCTTACGGCCAAGAGTGATATTGGTATTCTTCACCTCGATGACCAAGGTCAGGTTAGGGACTACAGATCGCAGATCGCGAGTAATTGCAGAAGCGTAGGAGATCTTGTTGCAAGTCTCGTTCTGGTTATCAGCTAGAAGTGGCAGAGGAGTGGTCTCTACAAAGTCCACCAGAGCATCATCAGAACGAGACAAAGCTTCTGGCGGCCGTATCCAAGGAGTTGGAAACAGTTTCAATATGCAATAAAACAGCGTAACGGTAATAGGAGTGCTACTCTACTTATTTCACATATATCATTTAATGTCGTCAGCTCATCAACTTAACTCCTTCCTTAGAATTTAGAATGGTACTTATATGGACCCATAAAATTGACCAGTCAACACAAAAACTTCTCACAATGTCATATATAACTTATTTATTTTACACAACACAGAACACTATATTAGAAGTCCGTAAGGACACATATACATATAGAACAGAAGTCTCGAGCTCCACAAGCTTGGACCAGAGTAACCATATACTTGCCCTTAAGGCCACTATATTTTACAAAATCATATCTCACACTGCACTAGTACACGATAACTCATAGCATATGCACATGATGAGAGTAAAAGTCCCAAACGAGTTTAAAAATAGAAAAATGAGGATCACACAATCTTCGATATCTACCTAGCGTCGTCGCCATGATGGCCGACCCCAGAGCTTGATAATACCATTTTGTAGATTTGCCGTGTGTGAACCGGTAAAGCCTAATGTCGCTCTGAAATGAAAAATAAAGGTTAGTGCTAATCATTGAGTGATGATCTTTGTCTCGGGCCACTCTAAGGTACATATAATAACATAGAAAATATTCACCATATAACATATAAGGCCCCTCCTATATTCTAACTCTTATTCATATTTTATTTGGGATCCCGCCTCTCATATGCAGACGACCCATATACATGTTAGTGGCACCAAAATGGGCCGCATATACAGTTAGTGTGGCGCTTACCAAGGCCCACAACAACAATTAGTGTGGGGTTTACCAATGCCCACCGCGTAGTTGAAGTGCAATAAGCATGATCGTCAACATACGGGCCCTAACTAAGTGATCAACCAATTACTGGATTTGTTCAGTAATTTATTACTACAATTTAACAACATCTATTAAATCAAATATATCAGCAGGGTAACACAACATATTTCTCATCAAATTACAAATAAAGTAAATAACCATATATAACCTTAAGGTTAAACGACCAATATAATAATAAACTCAATGCAAAGCTTTGGATTTCATGGAACACGTCAATTCATGCAGTGGGGGTGTTCAGATGTTATGGTATTGTTCTGGATTTTTTTTAGTGGAAGTTTGGGACAATTAATAGACGAATTGTGAAGTGGGGAGATTAAGCAACGGCCGTGACAACTGCTAGGCAACGGGCGTGGTCACTTTGAAGCCACGGCCGTGGTGGACAAAGTCGGGCGTAGTTCATTTTTCATTACGGACGTGGTGTGTTCAGTATTTAAGGCTATAAGAATATTTGGTCGACAGATTGATTAGAAGCTTTCAAAATAAGTTTCTTTGTATATCGACGAACGCGATTTAAAAAAGGAATTCTCTGATTGCCTACAGATTTCAAAAGGTCGACAAGGACAATGTCGGAATCGTTTCCCCTACATCAATAAAGGGTAAATGTGGATTTCGAATAACCTTTAGAGAATTTCAGTTTGGGAATTAGATTTTAGATTTTCCTCCTGTGTTGATGATTTTTTTATCATTCTTGACATCGAGGATAGGCTCGCTAGAGAGTCGCCGGATTCTGGGCGGAGGCTGCCGGCAGCGAGCTCCCTCGCCGGAGAAGATAAGTGATCAGACGGCCATATTCACAAGTTCAGTGACCACAATGATATTTCAGAAAGATAAGTGACCTTTCTGTAACGTCTATAAAGTTCAAGATCGGATTGTAATTTCTGGAAGCTGGGTGACCGATCTGCAGTTGGCAAATGTTCAGAGACTGAACCAGTAATTTGCCAAGCTAGGCAGTGAAAGGACGATTCTGACCCTACGAGTTCCAGATTTTGCAAAGAAGTAAAAGAAGCATAACTTGATCGTTTGGACTCCAAACGACACACAGTCAGAAGCTACAAACTCGTGGCAGCAAGAGAAATCATGTCAAGTGAAAATCATAAATATAAGAACTTCATAAGAGTTGGGGGTTTAGGGGTTTAGGATTATTTGTTTACTTTAAGCATAGAACTATAGTTGATGTATTCAGACTGGAGTAGCATCTTTTTTGATTTGTTGTTTTAGGATTCGGTATTTGAGTAGGTTAGTTTTAATAAAATATTCCAATTCAGCTTTTAATGCTTGATTTTAATGATTGATTAATAAATTAAAGATGTTTTCGGTTCAGGTTAAAACTCGAGTAGTTAAATTTTTAAAAAATATTCAGCCCATATCTGAAATATTTGGCGCCTATGAAATTTTTTTTAATGTAATTTTGTGTCGTTTGCAACTGATGCAAAGTAGATGTCAATCAACGGGAAGGTTTGCAAAATGATAGATCGACACTAAAAAAAAGTTTGGCCAACGTAAAATTATGAAAAATATTGAATTTGCGTTATATTTTTTTTACTGGTGCCAAACTAATTCCTCACAATCGACGTGAAATCATTATTTTATTGTAGTGAGTTATAGACATTTGTAATTAGTTACACACTTATAATTTGTTACAATGCAACCCAAACTAATTACAAATAACTATAATTAATTATGAAAAGATGGCCAAAAATTCATCAAAAATTTAGTCGGAGTCACATCGGAGGTGGTGGTGGCGGTTGGAAATTTAAAAAATAATTAAATTGATTTATTGAATGATTCAAATCTAGCCGATTATATATCACATACAAATGATTTTGGCATCTGATCTGATCGTATGCTTGATTACATCATACAGAAATCCCAAACATCTACAACCCAAATCTTATTATTATTTTAGATAAAAACCCAAATCTTATTATTGATATTTGATGCACACTCTCTTCCTTCAAATTAAACGTGCCAAATTGATACTTTCATGTTGCTAGTAGATCCTTAAAAATCAAAACTTAGCTCAGCAAATCCAACTTCCACATCAGTATCATAGAATAGCAAACATATATATCTGCCCAAATAAGAAATCTCACTTGAATCCCATGAAAATACCCACTGGCCACTTCACAGCTACACTATCAATCATCAATTCAATTACGACCCTTCATTACTAGTACGTACTATACATACCTAAGGGTGCGGGATTGGTTTGATATATAGACTACTGAGTCCCTTCGGGGACATCCGATAAAATTTGAATGATATAGTGACTACCGAGCATCTCAGACCGGTTAAAACCTATATTATCAGCAAATTGTCGATTATTTTGTCCATCCTACAAAATCATAGTGATGATCATGTCCACTAGACTTCGACCATTCATGCCTGAGCTCACGGCTGAAACTCAAGTGGCTTTCACAGGAGGACGCCAGATTCAAGATAATATTGTTGTAGTCCACGAGGTTCTGCACAACTTCCAACTCCATAAGACAGGACAAAAAAGGGATATATGTATCAAACTAGATTCGTAAAGCGTACGACCTGGTCGACTGTCGAACTCATCTTGGAGGCATATGGTTTCTGCTCGACATTCGCCGCAATTCCCTCCATGGAATCTCCATTTCTGGCAAAGGGCCAAAGCTGACTCATTGTATGTTTGCAGATGACACCATCATTTTTGGGCAAGCAACCGCTGCAGAGGCCTCGAATTAAGGGAGGGAACTCCATTTCGGTTAATTGGATTTAATCGATTAACCGATTGAGTCAGTTAGAGGGCGGTTTAACCGAGCTACATATCGGTCGAAAAACGATTAAAGAAAAACACTGATTTTGGTTAAACGATGAATCGGTTAAAATTATCGGTTAACTTGAGTTGACTGACTTTAACCGGCCAAAACCCACCTCTAGTCACCACCATTGCCTTTATCTACATCAACAACAATCTTAACAACAAAAACTCCTTCCACCACCTTCATCTACAACAACAACAACAACAACAACAACAACAACTCCCACCGCCTTCATCTACTAATCTACAACAGCAACAAGTCAACAACCTTAATAACAACAACTTCTCACGCCGCGAAGGCTACATCTTCGATCCCTAATCCCTACGACCACCTCTGACACCAAATCTCCTTCTCCCTCATCCCACTCAAATCTCCCCGTCGCTTCCTCTGCTGGGTAATAAAAGATACCCCAATTCAAGTTAGGTCAAATTCAGAAACTGAAATGAAATCGTATGTCCTCCTCTCCTCCACAGCTCCACTCTCTCGATCCCTTTCAATAAAGAACGGAGTCGAGAAAAGATCCACCAACACCACCATCGCCGTCGACGAACAAGGGTTCAACAGATCTAGAGCTTGAAGAAGAAGAAGGATTGAAGGACTGATGTTATGTATTTTCGACACACCTTTTCCCGTTATAAGCTATATTTTTGTGTGTCGAAATGTATTCAAATTCGGGTTTTGAGTACATGTTTTGTTCTCTTGCCCCTCGGGGCCGTATTATGGTGTTTGGTATATTTTTGGTACATTTCAGGTGTCATATGACATTTAGAGATAAACCAAAACATGACGAGGAGGCCGAAACAACTCAAAGCGTTTGACTTGGGAAGAAAGCGCCACTGTTTAGTATTTTGAGCATAACTCATCGCTCAAAAGTCCAATTGATGCAAAGTCAGCGGCGTTGGAAAGATAATTCGATTGTCTACAAATTTTGTGTTGACACTATGGTCAAATTCCATATAATGAACGAACACGAATCGTCCGCTGAAATTGCCCAAGAAGGTCCCACCCCCATACGGGTTTTCAAGTTCTTTTCTTTCTCCAACTTGGTCCAAAAGCCTATAAATACCCCCGAGACCCCTGTGGACGAGATATACTTCAATATACACATATTTTTTGAGCTCTTGGAGAGAGCTAGAGTTCCAGAGAGACGATTGAAGAGAGAGGATCAACCATGACTGGTGAAGGGCAAATCATCAAGTCGAAGATTGAGATTTCCACGAAGAACATGTCGTCTTCTCCGGTTTTTCTTCTCTTCTCTTGTGATTTATTTTCCGGAACCATGAGTAGCTAAACTTTCTGTGTTGTTCGGACGAGATGAAGCTTTAGCTAAGCTTTTGTATGGATGATTTGATTTGTTATCGAGATTTATTCAGACTTATAATGCGTTCTTCCTAAAACCTAATTTCAGATTCATTCTTGTCTGATCATCTTGATTGAGTCATCGACATTGATTTGTGGGTCCAAGAGGAACATAGATTGATAGATCGCTTAGGAAGAACCCTAGATTATTCGTTAGCTCAAGAGAGGAGCAAATAATTTAGGCTTTTTGCACGTATATCGTTCTGGCATTTTATCGAACACTAGTAATGCGTTTTGTTTAGGTGTAGATTAGCTCGAGAGAGGAGTCTACGATTAGACGAAATAGATCCTTAGAGGCGCGAGAGTGATCAAGCCATTATAACCTGAATAATCGAGATAACTTGTCAGTCATCCATGCATTGCTAGCTTTAGTGGATTTGAATTCGAGCAACCTTCATCTTATCTTAGAAACTCGATTCCTTGCATTTTGATTTGTTTTATTTCAATCATTAGTTCATAATTGGATACCGAAACAATCAAAGAAACAATCATTACACTATCACTTGGTCTAGTTAGCAAATCAACTTGAGTAATAGAAGAAGAAAGACCCTAGGGAAATAAACGATTCCATTAGAGCAATTTAGTGGGTATTTGATAGCGGGGTAAAATCCGCCTATCAAGGACCCAACCATAACCACAACTATCTGAGCGGTCGATTTGACGAAGGAGAGAGGTTGCGGATCCAAAGCTTGAGACGACCTCCGAGACTATGACGCCAGATTCAAGAGGAGGCTGCAAACAGAGATCGTGATTTGATGAAGGACAGCAGCGGTGGCGAATTCTATTATTGCTATGGCCTTCTTGATGCAGAGTCGGTCAAAGCCGGTTTATAGAGTTAACCAACCAGTCGGTCAGTTAATAATCAGTTATTTAACCGATTGGTCGATTATCGGTCGGCTATTTAACTGTTGCATATGGTTAGTCAGTTAAACCGATTAATCGATTCAATCTCCAAATCATTTTCCCCGACTTTTAACCAACGGTTAATAATCAAATTAACAATCTCTCAGGCCTACCTTGAATATCCATGACCTTATCTCCAAATATGGGGTGATGATGGGACAACAAATTAACTCGACAAAGTCATGTATTTTCTTTAGTTCTAATACCGGCCTCGACACTAAGAAACAGATTGTTGCAATCATAGGCTGCTCTGTCGAACTAGATTCCTCTTCTTACTTTGGTTTGCCGATTGAGTGAGGCTCAAGCCGGAAGGAGGTGTTCAACTATATTATGGACCGCTTAGGGGTCTGGGCTTCAGGGATTTTGGCGCTTTTAATATTGCTCTCCTAACCCGACAGGCTTGGAACCTTCTTTCCAACCCAGATTCCCTTTGAGCCCAAACCCTCAAACACAAATACTTTCTGATGACCGACTTCCTCACCGCCAAAACAGGGCCTCAAGCGTCATGGATTTGGAGCAGCCTCTTGACAACTAGGAACACCATCTGTGGTGGTGCTTTCAAAGTCGTGGAAAATGGGGAGTCAATCATTATGGGGTGCGACCCTTGGATTCAGTCTACCAAATGATGAGGCTCCCTTATCCGCGGGCCTCTTCAAGGTTGCGGCCGACTAGATTTCTATTGATCGGCGTCGGTGGGATACATCGACGATCAGCTTGTACTGCTCTCCTGATCTCACCCGCGCAATCTCTGCCATCCCGATTGCCCCCCTTCCCTCTCGGATTCTTAGAGATGGAAGTTCACAATTTCGGGTTCCTTCTCTGTCCGCTCCGCCTACCACTTTATCATAGAAATGAACGATTTTTCGTCAATCCATACTACAGGCAAGGATCAGGTGAAGCTGTGGAAGAACCTTTGGGCCCTCTCGCTCTCGCCAAAGATTTGCTTTTTACTCTGGAGATGTTCGCTAAATGCCATCGCCACCAATCATAATCTCTTTAGACGAAATTACTCAAAAAGCCCTCTATGTCGACTATGTAGGGTCTCTGCCAGGGAAATCATCCTCCACTATCAGTTCGACTCTTCTCCTGGTTCTCAGCGGGACCTCCTTCCTTGGCTCACTCTTGGCCATGATTCCTCCTTGCAATGTGACCACCGGAGCTATAGTCCAGATTTGCGGACCAACCTCCACAGTTGACGACTTCTACCGCCAACACAATCGACGGCTCAATTGTCTAGATATGCGCACCAACCTCCATGTATGTGTGGAGAGACGGCTCCTATGCGAATGCAGAGCAATCGTGTGGGCAAGAGTAGAACCATGAAAATTTGAGACCATAATTTGTACATCTCAATATAATTACCTTCAACACTATTTAAGTACAATTGATAACAATTTAAATGGCTGAACTACATAGGGTTAGACTCCCTGTTGAAAACCAGTAAAACGGCTTATCCGCAAACAGCTTCACCCTAGAGCTAGCTAGCCAATATAGATAGCATGAGATGCAAAAAGTCAGAAAACAGTCGCACGACATTCACCTTCCACACCATTACTAAACTAAAATAAAAACACACAGCTAGACTGTCAAATAGCGTCTTCACTGTCTCCAGTCTCCCTTCTCTTAATCAACAAAACATTTGTCCTATATGACCAACAACAACAAGTGATGTTTATTTATCTTATTGCTTCAAGAACCATCCTCCCTTTTTCTCACTGTCCAGAGAGTTAGTTCATTTCCCCATTCGTAAAATGACAAAAACACCATCATCATCACCATGCTTTCTTGCACGAGCTTCTTACCTTGAGATCCCAAACTTACCTTCCTCTTTCTTTCCCCTGTCCCCCCTCCACTCTGTCCTCTTTATAAATGAAATCCCCCCCCCCCCCCCCCCCCCCCCCCCCCCCCCCCCAATCCACTTCATTTCACTTCAACTTCTCCTTAATTGTAGTAACTAATTCACTTCCACAGTTCCATTCTCCCCACTGATCGAGATCGACGTCTTTCTCAATAATCCTACCAACATGGGTTATTGCGACAACTCCTCTAATCCACCTAGACTGCTTAAAGATTTCCTCCGTGAGGATTCCATTTCCACCCACTACTCCAAACCTCCACAAACCAAAAAACTTACTCCTGCAGGACTACTATTTCGAAACATGGTCAATCTTGCCCTCAAAAGCATAAAAAGCTCGCCCTCTGTATTACACACAACCCTTTCGTCCTGCAGGGTGCTATCTAGAAGCAGCACCATTACTAATAATACTACCCCTCCTCCAAAACAGGCCACGTCGGTAAAACAAGTACTGAACTTCACCGTCAAAGATATTATACGGTGGAAATCCTTCCGCGACCTTCAGGAGGATGAGGCGGCAGAGGAGACGACGTGGTCATCGAGCAGCGAATGTAGCAGCAGCAGCAGCAGCAGCCAGAGCGGAGGAAGTAAGGGAACCAGCTGGTGCGAGAGCGATTTCAGCTCTGAATGGTGGTGGTGTCAAACTGAAATTGTAATATCCCAGGATTTGGGTCACTGTAAAAAGTCAATCTTGTTGTTACCGCCGCCGACACTGGACACGGCCGGAGGAGAAAACGACAAGTACCATAGTAAGGTAAGGCCCACCGCATGTACATACGTACTAGCTATTTTTATTTTTGTTTGTTACGTTAGTACATCCGAATCTTTGATTGTATATTCGTGTGTCTGCTGGTGGGGTATTTTTGGATTTGGATTGTTGTCACTTGTCCAGTACAGATCTGTATAATGATACGGAACGGTGGTTTTTTGTCGCCTTGTGCGGGGTTCCTGGTTGACCCTCAGTTTTCAACTCTCAGTCCTCTCTGTTTTTCAACTCTCTGCGTTTCATATTATAATATAACAGATTAACAGGTTACACAAGTAACTACTTACCCAAGGACAAGGGGTAACAAATGACGGTCGATATTTGTTGAATAAAATCGATTATTAATTACTTTCAATTAACTGAATTACATCTTGATTACATCAAACAGGACCAAAGAAAGCGACACAAGAATCCGTTCCCTACGCACGTATTCCAATCCGAACAAGAAGAAGATGAGTACTCCTGTTCGAACTTGTTGACCAACTCAGAGAGCCCATCATCATCATCATCATCATCGACAGATGACAGTCAATCGGAAGGAAACGACGCCATCGGTGGTTACGAAGGAGTTTTCGCCATGGCATGGGAGCTGCTTGATCAAGTGAAGTCCAGTACTGGAAAGGCAATGAAGGGAGAGGAGGAGGAACTATTGTTGGATTTCTTCACGGATGAGTTGATGATCATTAACAGGAGAGATTATTATGATCATCATAAACGACCACGAGATCATGAAATGATGATTATGAAGGAAGCAGTGGACTGGGTTAACAGTAAAAATGCCGGTAGTAGTGATAATATTACGTGGGGATTAGGGTTAGAAAGGAAGAACGATGGTTATGTTAAGGCCATGGATGAGGAAGTAAATTGGAGTAACTTCGGAGGAGGGCATGAAGTGAGTTTAGAGGTTGAAGCTGGAATTTTCGACGATCTCATTGCTGAGTTGTTGCTTCATATTTCTTAATTATCCTAAATAATTATTTAGATTTTGTGTAGTTGATTTTCTTGTAAATGGTCGGTCACTTTTGATGTTCATGATGTCTACTACGTTTCTTGTCATTGTAATTTGTAAAGGACATATAGGTCCTTGCAGTTTTTTTAATATAAGGTAATAACAAATGAGTGGTACTAATAACTAATAAAGTTATAATGAACGACGCTATTATGATCAATGGTTGGACTGGTCTGATTATATAAATTGTTATAATGAGCGAAATCGATATTTTGATTTAGACACGATATTGATCTAGTTTGACCACCAATTTTAACAGACATGCTAGTTTTATCATATCTTTCCGATCGATTTTGTGCTTGCAATTTTTGGTTTACATATGTAGTAAATTAAATGTGTCAACCGAGGGTATTGATCCCAACTCCCAAGTCTCCCGAAGACAAATATTACTAGTTACTCTCTTTGCTAGCATGAGGACTTTGAATCTGGTGCCAGAAAATATAATCTCGGAACCGTTCCAGGACTCCTGTACTCATCTGAGCCGTCCAAAGTTAATGTGATAGATCTAACGGATGAGATGCAAGATTATTAAAGTAATTTCCTCTTCATCTTCCATCTTGATTGCCTTGTGCGGAGCTTCTCCAACACGAGCTTTGACAGCGGCGACAATATCAGCCCGCATAGCTGATAGACGAGGTCGAGGGGTAATAGGTCGGAAAATCAGATTTCGACGAATTGGGATTCTTTCATATGCAATGTATCTCACCTCTGACGCCTTCTTCTTCTTCTTCCTAGAATCAAAATTTGACTAAATCATCAAACTGTTCTACCTTCAAAGATACCAGAAAATCAACAGACAATTACCCATGGTTGTTGCACCATAATTGGTGCCTAGCATGCTATTCAAATTAGAAAATGCATTAGATAGTGTTATCAGAAGAAATTGGTAAAGGAATGAAATCTGGAAAACTTAGACCTGAAGAAAAATCTGAAGAACAAGATGAGTGACACCTTTTTTTTATTGAACGTTGTCGTTTCCGTTTTGTCTTTAGTAATGGCAGTAACTTGTGTAACTAGCAAATAGAGTAGTGCCATATGGTTCAGTTAGTTAGCTCCTGCAAATTACTGTATCCGATGTCTGAAACTCTACAGTCGGGTATTTAAAGCAGAAGAAATGAAAACGCAGGCTAAGCTTTTTCCACAACTCTTCTCCTTCTTCTTTGTGTATTTCAATATGATATCAGAGCTAGAGCTATAATTAGCTATGTCAGGAGAAGAAGACGATCAGACGCCGTCGCCGCTGCAACCGCGGGGAGATGATGGGGGAGCTTCTGGTAATCGTTCCAATTTTACCTTCGGTTCCTACAATCCTCATAACCAAAACGCCTCGTCAGATCTCACTTTTGGTAATCCCTTCTATCTAAACCGAAACAAAATTTGTCTCAGTCTATTGTTTCGATTACCCTTGACAGAAATAATTATCCAGTATGGAGTCGTTCTGTGCGATTTGCACTCAAAACTAAGCACAAGCTTGGGTTCATCGATGGTACCTACTGCCTCCATTGATTTCTTCTGATCGTTTCGTCTTATGGGATGCTTGCAACACTATGGTACTTTGTTGGATGATGAATTCCTTACATCCAGAGATTCGTAGAAGTGTCATGAATCATGAGAATGCTCACACGTTATGGATGGAACTCAAGAAACGATTTGGTCAAGCAAATGCCCTTAAAATTGCTAATCTGCAGGATGAAATCCATGCTTGTAAACAGAATTCCATGTCTGTGACTCAATATTACACCGTCATTAAGGGTTTGTGGGAGGAGTACAGCCAGTTCAATTCAATAGTCCCCTGCACATGTGCCCCAGGGAACACAGCCCTATGCCATGCAGTTGTTGCTTTTCAACCTAAACAAGACATGGACTACCTCATCAGATTTTTGCGAGGGTTAAATGCTGAATTTGATGTCGTCAAAACTCAGTTGTTGATGATGAAGCCACTTCCATCTGTTACTGTTGCTTATGATGATGTTTTACAACACGAGGAGAAGATTAAAGGAGGGACTGTTATTGGGAAGGAGTCTTCCAATACCTCATCAACAGCCTTTTCAGTGTCAACTTCTGAAGAATCCAAAGTTACCATAGCTGCAGCTTTCGTTTCTAGACCTGTTCCCTATGGGAATGCTGCTCCCAAGAAGTTTTGTCGATATTGTAGAAAAGAGGGTCATGGTATTGAAGAATGTGGGAAGCTTAAATGGAAACAGAAGCAAGAGCAAGAAAGTGTTGCTGGAAGTAATGCAAACCACTTTGCAGGTGTTGTGATCCAAGGAGGGAATGACCATGGTTTATTAGACTCAGCAGCACCAGCGCCATCCACCAATTTTAGCCATGAAGAGCTTAATCAATTGAGGATGTTACTTCAAAAAACTCCGAGAATCAATGCAGTGACACAAGCTGCCCCAAACCCTCAGAGTTTCTCAGGTAAATACATCTTGACATCTGATTCGTCTTGCAACTTTGATAAATTATGGATTTTAGATACAGGGGCATCAGATCATATCGCCTGTTGATTAAACCATTTTACCACCTACAAACCTGTTACCAATATGCATGTTTATCTGCCAAATTCGAACCAAATAGTTGTCACTCATATAGGGACTGTTACTCTCTCTATTGGTCTGACTCTTCATAATGTGTTACATGTTCCCAGCTTTAGGTTCAACCTCCTCTCCATTAGCAAACGGAAAAATGCTCTACCCGTTTCCCTTTCCTTTTCCTCCAACCAATGTCAAATTCAAGACTTACTCACCTAGAAGACGATTGGTTTAGCCATAGAGGTTAGAGGCCTATATCATCTCCATGACCCTACCACCGAACTTGCTTCAATATGTCAAACCAAGATTTCAGTTGCTGCCACTATCAATTTGCAGCCTCAAGACATAAACCTATGGCATTGGAGATTAGGTCATTCCAGTCAAGACAAAGCTAGATTATTAGAGTTATGTAATAATGGTATAGTTAAAGAGAATGTTACTCACTATGAAATCTGCCATTTGGCAAAACAAAAACGTTTGTCATTCCAAACCAGTAATAGTAATGCAGAAGCAGTTTTTGATCTTATACATGTTGATATCTGGGGACCCCTTGCCAAAGAATCCTATGATCACTTTTCATACTTTCTCACCATTGTTGACGATTACTCTAGAGGCGGTTGGGTCTACCTGATGAAATACAAATCTGAGAGCAAAGATCACTTGAAGAACTTTTGTAATATGGTTAAGAATCAGTTTAATAAAGGAGTTAAAGTTATAAGGACCGATCAAGGGAAAGAGTTTTGCATGACTCAATATTTCACTGATTAAGGAATGATCCATCAAATGTCTTGCGTTCAAACTCCTGAGCAAAATTTTAGGGTAGAGCGAAAACACCAGCATATTTTAAATGTTGTTAAAGCTTTGAGATTTCACTCTGGTCTTCCTTTGACCTATTGGAGTGACTGCATCTTGCATGTAGTGTATTTAATTAATAGGATGCCTACTCCTGTTTTGAAAGGAAAGTCCCCTTATGAGAAAATCTTTGATGCTAGTCCCAAGCTCAACCATTTAAAGGTTTTTGGTTGTCTTTGCTATGCTTTCACATTACAGCAACATCGCACAAAGTTACAACCAAGGGCTAGACAATGTGTTCTATTAGGCATACCAGCAGGCAACAAGGGATATAAATTGATGGATATTGAAACAAAGGAAACTTTCATATCCAGAGATGTAGTTTTTCATGAAACTATTCTGCCTTTCAAGACTACCAGTAATGAATTTCAGTTTGACACTCCTTTGTCAATTCCTAACCAAAACCTTCCATTAAACCTGAACACCACTAAAATCACCAAAGCTCCACAAAACACAGCCAATCCAACTGACCAAAATCCACTAAATTGTGATTCCGATCCCCCTAATCTAAATCTACCTTTGTCGAGTTCTTCATGCCATTTGCAGGATGTCTTAGCTGGATATAAGGAGAAGGTGGAGATAAATGAAGATAAAGAAGCAGGAGATGAAGACGCAGAATGGGTAATTAAACACCAATTCCAGATTTGCAAAAATCCACAAGGATCAGGAATCCACCAATATATTTACAAGATTACCACCTGGGAAAAGATGCAGGAAAACACACATTGGCATCAGTTTTATCATATGAGAACCTCTCTGACCAGTTCAGGCGATATGCCTTGAATATTATTACTTACCAAGAGCCTAGTACCTATGAAGAGGCCTGTAAAGTATTGCAGTGGATTAAGGCCATGAATGAAGAATTGGTCGCGTTGGATGAGAATCAAACTTGGGAAATCGTACCCTTGCCAATGGGGAAGAAGGCCATAGGTTGTAGATGGGTTTACAAAGTGAAATTGAGATCAGATGGATCCATCGAAAGACACAAAGCGAGGTTGGTATCAAAAAGTTTCACTAAAATCTATGGAATTGATTTTCTGGACACATTTTCTCCAGTGGCCAAAATCAATACAGTGAAAACTTTGTTGGCTATTTCAGCAGCCAAACAGTGGCATTTGGCGCAGATGGATGTCCCGAACGCTTTCTTACATGGGGATCTAGATGAAGAGGTATACATGCAGGCACCCCCGGGTATTAATGTTCCTCTTGGTATGTGTTGCAAGCTAAAGAAGTCACTATATGGTCTAAAACAGGCAAGCAGATAGTGGTTCTCCAAATTGACCAGCTTGTTACTTGTTGATGGTTTTAGACAGTCCAATGCAGATTATTCCCTCTTCATCAAGAATCATAATCAGAGAACTGTTATGCTCTTAGTGTATGTTAATGGTATTATACTTGCAGGTGATAGCTTACGTGACATTGCCTCAGTTAAGTCATATTTACAATCAGTATTCAAAGTTAAGGATCTTGGGACACTTAAGTATTTCTTAGGCCTTGAAGTGGCCAGGTCCAAGCAAGGCATTGTAGTAAACCAGAGAAAATATTGCGTTGAGTTATTGGTAGAGATAGGTTTTCTGGAAGCCAAGGAATGCAAATCCCCAATGGATATGAATTTGAAGTTTATGGTGAAGATGGGAACACCATTAGAGGATCAAGGAGTCTATAGGCGACTAATTGGCAAGTTGCATTACCTTGCCATCACGAGACCGGATATAGCATTTGTCGTTCAGCAGCTCAGCCAGTTTCAAAGTGATCCTTACAGCGAGCACTTAAATGTTGCACATAGGGTGTTGAGATATTTTAAAATGGCACCCAGTCAAGGTTTGTTTTATAGAGCTAATTGTAACTTGGTTTTAAGAGGCTATTGTGACTCAGATTGGGCCACTTGTCCGGATACTAGACGTTCTACTATGGGATACTGCACTTATCTTGGTGACAGTCTTCTGACCTGGAAATCCAAGAAACAAACTACAGTCTCCAGGTCATCTTCTGAGGCTGAGTACAGGGCATTAGCTCACTTAGTGTGTGAAGTTCAATGGCTGAATTCTCTGCTGTCTGAAATGGGAATTCAAATTCCTACCCCTATTGACATACGGTGTGATAACAGATTGGCTATTCATATAGCAGAAAATCTAGTGTTTCATGAGAGGATGAAATACATCGAAATTGATTGTCGTGTAACACGGGAAAGGATAAAGTCAGGTTTAAACAAATTGAAGCATGTCTCTACTGAGTTTTAGTTGGCCGATTTGTTCACCAAAGCTTTGCATCGACATCATTTGCACTTTCTTCTTTGCAAGTTGGGAGTTCTGGATATTCACTCGCCAACTTGTAGGAGGATATCAAAAGAAATTGGTAAAGGAATGAAATCTAGGAAACTTAGACCTGAAGATCAATATGAAGAACAAGATGAGTGACACTTTTTTTTATTGAACGTTGTCATTTCCATTTTGTCTTTAGTAATAGCCGTAACTTGTGTAAATAGCAAATAGAGTAGTCCCATATGGCTCAGTTAGTTAGCCCCTGCAAATTACTGTAGCCGATGTCTGAAACCCTACAGTCGGGTATTTAAAGCTAAAGAAATGAAAACGCAGGCTAAGCTTTTTCCGCAACTCTTCTCCTTCTTCTCTGCGTATTTCAATAAGTGTTTATTTCCGACTAAATGGAGAATACGTGCTTTCATTAATTATAGTATCATTTTGCTTACACGGTAACCCGGGAGGTGCAACCCATAAGCGGGTTACAACGGAAGATGCACTTAACCAAAGTGAATTATATGGCATCCTAGTGCTACTCAATACCAAACTCACTGCTAAACACATCCATCTCAAGACTCAACATGAGTCGACTCCACTAACCGAAAAAACTAAAACAAATTAAACAAACCATTCACCACCAAGCTATCCCCAAGAACGCGAATATAAGAAAAAAAACATCAAGGAAGTAACATAAAGAGTACTAGACATAACCAGCATCCAATAGTGGTGAAGGTGGACTTTGGGAGTGGTGTTGCTGGAGTCGTCCATGCTCCGTAACTCCCTCCATGGGACTATGCCGCTGGGCGGGTCTCACTAGGATGACCAACACCTACAAGCAAAAGATTCAGCACCCGGACCGTGATGAATCTCGACAAAGTCAGCTCTCCCTCCTCTTGAGGGGTCGTGCATGGTAGGCTTCAGCGGCGATTGCTAACTCTAAGGAGCTCGCGACTTGCGATTTGTTGCGTATGACTGCAGAGGAGCTGGAGCGGCGGAGGCGGAGTGAGTACGGTTACTAACGGTGGCGGTGGGGATTTGTGCATGGACGCGGAACTCAAGAGCTAGCTACGAGAAGAAGATAACGACGATGACGCCGAGAGATCCTAAAGTTTAGGAGGGGCAAACCTTAAGCATAGGGAGCTCTTAATTAAAAAAGGCATTAGATAGTTAGTAATAATGTAAATCGTGAAAAGTGATTAACACATAAATATTAAGAAAAAACTTCAATACTACCGGCTTACTAAATACTCCCGATATTACAATCTCATCCTGACCGTTCGTTGCGGTGAATGAATATGAGCCGTTTATATATATGTAGTGTATCCAATTCCCAATTTTTGTTTCATTAGACCTGAAACAACATCCCTGTCAAAATATAAAATCTGCAAAAAAAGCATTGAGAAAAATTGAAAAGCTATAATTTGTTACACTATGTCTATAAATCTTGATTATATTATCAAAAGAGAGAACAAAAAGCAATTATCCGATCAATGACATAACTCAAGATACTCACATTTATCATTAAACTAACCATGCTGTTGGAATAATCCTTGACCAATTCCGGTTGAATAGAGACTCGAATCAGTTGGGTTAGATCGATTTAAAGTCCCTGCCTCAACGTTACATAAAGCGATGCGTTTTCAACCAGATCCTCCATATATAAGCTTTTAGTCTTCCCTTTTTAGAAGGAGGGAGGGAGTTGAACTGAGCATCATCCATGGAGAACTTAAGAGAATCACCTTTAACATTTTAGGATTTGCTAGCAATTCTTATTCTGTGTAATCGAAAAGCTTGAAGCGTCTGCTGCTACTCCATCCCAGAGAATATTGTTCTTACCTGGTGCTTTCTCTCTTGTGTAGTATTTATTGTTCTGGTTAGGCTTAGAAGATTGTATTAGGGTTCTAGTTGTACTGCAATATTGTTCTCTTGTCTTGTGATCGATACTAATGGATTTGGGCTGAGTCTCCCCCACTGAAACTCCGCTAAGTAGGGAAACCGAATAGCATGAACAAACCTTGTGTCTTTTGCTTTTTCAGTTTCCGATTCATCGTTTACCGTAGGGTTCGTGATACAGCTTGTTACATGCAAACTAATATAACAAATGTTAGTAAATCAAGAACTAATATGAACAGAAGGCAGCAACCACGAGACAAACAAAGTAAAAGCAACATGTCATTGGATAGCACTATCTTGAGGTCTTCTTCCAACTTTGATATGGCTTTCGCGTCAACGTTCTTGAGGATAGCTTCAGGAAATTTTTTGATAACAGATGCTTATGTCATTCCTTCAACGTTAATTGTACACCGCACGACTGCATTGACAACTCCACTGTTGACGTAAACGGGCCGAGACACTGAGAAGAAAGAGGTTGCAACCAGAATCCACTCGTAACACCAGTGACAAAATTGTGAGCGAATTCGACCCTCGCGAATCCGCCATTGCAGTAACTGTGACTGTTACAATTATGATTCATCTTGATGAATTTCCTAGCCCTAAAAATTGAATCAGGATCTAGACCGATGCTCGCTTTATGAGCACCATTAGTGACGGCGGCACGCGGGAGTTGAATCGCCATAGTCTTGTTTAGATCCGACCTATCCAACATCCATGGCGTCTAAGTGGGAACAAATTCCAAGAGAAGAAGAATCGAAGTTGGGGCTATGGAGCTATGCTACTGATGAATGAAATTTGGATTAAAGAGTGGTGAGGGTGGGATGGATTTGATTTTTGATTACTCATGGATGAGATTTCAATTAACTGTGATGAGATTTTAATTTAATTCACAAAGTTATACTGATCCAAAACTGTATTATTTTTATTGAGATGATCAAAAGATAATTTGTCAAGGCCAAATCTTAATATGATGAGATAGAAAAAAGTAATAATTTTATGTTGGTTGGAATTAAGTAGGGTAATTATTTATATAATTTTTTAAAAATATAAAAAATTGAAAAAATAATAATTACGAACGGTTGGGATTCGTTTTATATAATAAGTGGTGCAGATCTGAAGAGTGAAAGTACTTGATGCATTATGTACACTGAAAAAGTTCACCAAGTAATTATTTCTTTTGTAGAAACGTAATATATTATCATAGATTGACGCATATAAATTGAAGTTTTAATATTTAATAAATACAAAATTTACTTTAATAAAGAAATTAAAAAGTGATTATATTATGTTTTTCCAAGCAATTTGTTGCCATGGATTAAGAATCAATAGATTTGCATTTCCAAGTAAGGCATTATTCCGCCGCGTGCATGCATCCAGCTTTCCTTCATCTTTTGGAACTCACAATAACCAAAGAACATTAATTTCATCACAATATGCAAAGGATTGATTCTTTTTTCCACAGCAGAATTATGAAGAAGGGTTTTCTTGGTAGTGAAGTATACTGTATATAAATACAATTGCCTGGCCCTTATAATTTCATTCTACAAATGTAACCCTAGACGTCCAAATCGCCAACTAGGTACGATAAGCAGCTCAACTAAGTTGGAAATGCCCACGAAACTTGGCGCCGCCTCAAGGTGCGCCAAAGTTTCGTCAGACAAGCTTTCTGTTAAGTACCACAATGTCATTGTGGGCAGTAAAGATGTCGGAGCTGTACAGGCGAACAAGCCAGCACTAGAGGTTAAGGAGCGGTGTACTACTTCGTAGGGTTGACAATTCTGAACGTTTAACAGTTAAATCGACTGTACCCTCACTGAGTTTGACGGTTATTAACCGCGTTGACTGGGTATTTTGTGGTTATGGTTATAACTCTTAACCGCTACGAATGGGTAAGGTTAGGTTATGAGGTTCGAAGTAACCGCACCATCACCGTAACCATACCCACAACCATCCCCAACCCGTAACTTACCCTCTATTTACCCGTATATTATTAAAGCAATAAAGCCCAACACCATTTGACTGTCCCAACCCACTTACATTTTAACCCTATGTCTCAACGCAATACTTTTGCTTTTAATTTCAAGAAACCTTCTCTTAACTCTGTCTTTCAGAATCGCAAAACATAAATTCATCCATCGACCATCATTCATAAAAAAAATCATTAATCAGATTTAGACTAGTTATATATAAAGAGGGAATGATTGTTCTATTTTAATTATCAGTTTCATTTTGTTTAGTATTTCAGTACTTAAGACTTTGAGATTCATGTTTTATAGTGTTGCTTAAATGCTTCGATCCTTCCCCCCTTGCTAGTTTTGGGTTGTATTTTGATTTCAAGAACAAGTCACAAGTGATTTTAGTGTTCTAGAATGCTATTGTTATTATTGTTTGGAATTAGATATGGAAAATTTTCATATGAATGAATGTGTATGCATTTTTGACTTTTCATTCTCTTTTTTCTTGCATATCGGTGGTTAACCGTTAGGAGGGGTGGTTATAACCGTAACTGGGTGGGTATGGGGATGGAACAAAATCTATCGCCGAAATAGAAATGGTGATGGTTATGGTTAATAACCACCACGAAGGTGGATGGGTGATGGGTATGCCATAACCATCCCCGAACTTTCCCGTTGCCAAACCTACTTGCCACATCCCGAATCAACTCCACTATGCTCCCACAACAACTTTTGAAACACCCTGGTGGGTGATTCGGGGTCAGTCTTTCGTGCTCGAATCATTAAAAGATAATCCTAAAAATATTGGAACTCAATAACACATTATTAAGTAACAATCACAATATAAATGCATTTCATAACAAGCAGGACATTAATTATTCATTGTCAAATAAAACCTTCACTCGGTTCCTTAAATTTCTGTGATCCTTTCAATCTAGGATATCAACTTTCATCTAGCGGTCCCCTAACTCATCTAGCTATCCCAACCGCCTATTGTTGACTTAAAATCAATGGGATTTAAACCCAATAAAATCATGGGACTCGAACTCACGGTAATAATAACTCTGGGACTCGAACCCTAGAATCTAAGTCAACAACTCGTCACGATAGGGCCTAGCGAATGAGGTACATCTTTTTAATCATCTTATCGTTCATTTCCTAATCATTATCCGTCTACTAAGTAGTGCTACTCAATAGGCACGTCACTTGTAACATAAACATACATAGAAACAAATAAATAAGTATGTATCAATTATGTATTCAATTAACACATCACATAGCACATATCACGTAACTTAGCTACAACAACGTAAAGAATTTATCCCCTTTAAACTAACCCACCTCATTGACGAGTTGAAATCTCCGAATTTAATTAAAGAGAATTTCCCTTGCTTCCACGAAACCATCACTTCTGACGGTCCATCGTTTGGATGTCAAACGGTCAAGTTATGCTCCATTTACTTCATTGCAACAAGCTGAAACTTGTAGGGGCAGATTACGGAAGCAGTCCTCCAACTCCAGATTTCTTGATTAAAAGTTCCTAATATAGATAGATTTGTTTCCGGCGATGCTTGATGTTGATTGCTATAAATTGACAGAGTTCGGATCTTTGACTTCATAAGGAGAATTGATGGATAGAAGAAGAGGAAGATTTCTATTTTACTACAAAGGGAGCCTTAGGAGAGAGTGACTGATCAATAGAGGAAGAAGAAGAGGAGGATTGACCAGATCACGTTTAAAAGTCGATGAACCCTAACAATGTTAGTAATAGGCCGCCTTTTCAATAAGTAGCGGGCTTTACCCAGAGGCTCAGTAGTCCGGCGGGCTCAGGGATGGGTTGTTTCAACACCCGCTTGGGCTCTGGGACCGGGGATGGGAAAACCCTATTTGTTTGACCGGCGGGGATCGAGGGTCTAACAATTCGAACCCGCCCGTACCCGTTGCCATCTCTACTAAGAAGCACACACCGTGTGTCTTCGTACATCGTATAGGTCCTTTTGCAACCCGGTCCAAAATCTTATTTCAGGCGTATCTTTCTCATTTGATTTCCGATTGGTTTGAACTATTGGTTTCCTATTTAATCTCTCTATGACAAGGATACATGTAATCTAAAATAACCATAGAAAACACATGTCAAACAGACCGAATAGCCTGTTTGAGAGTCTAACTAAAACACTTGTAAGCAAACTATACACAAATACTTAACAAATAGTATAAAATAAATCAAGAATATAATTTAAATAGGTAGAAAAATCACCATAGGTAACATCAATTTAAATTACTAGTTTGCCCTAAGCTCTTCATAAAAAGAGTTCCAAAAAAATAGAATATGGAAATGTCAATTTTACCACCGGTCTTAAAAGGCCGCCATCATCCGTTGGATGTGACAGTTCAAATTTGTCCTTATCATTAAACCCAAACTTGGTATTATAATAAGTTTTTTATAAGAATACAAAATACACAAAGTAGAAAAAAATTTATATAATATGTATCTAAAACTATTGAATAGTAAATATATGACGGAAATCTGCTTTGTGCTTTTACAAGTAATCCGAGTGTTTGCAACATTAGTCGAGCTAAATTATAAGGCGTTATTGAGAGGCTCGAATTCACTTGATAGTTTGGAACTCGTCATAGCATTTTCTAATTTTAGAGGGGAAGGACACCGACAACTATCAATCCTCTACTCGGTAGAGTTTGTAAGCGCCGTGTCAGAAACTGAGATATTATTCTTATTCACGGAAACGACTATCGTACTTCCGGAGTATTACATACTCTCGCCTGCATGGATTCATCTCAACCCTTTATTTTTAGGATAAGATCTAGACGGTGAATAACCATTTTATTTTAAAAATTAAAATAAATAAAAAATAAAATTCCTCAAAAATCACTCCATTTAATTTATATAATCATGAAGACATGATATCTTTTATCTTGTTATTTTAAGATTTGCGCTTGAAAAATTCTCTTATAATCATTCTAACATAATCAATATACTTTCAAAGTACCATATTTTGTAAATTACATTTTGTGATTCAATTCCGATCGTATCCGTTGTCTTTTGTAAATTTATATTAAGTTATTTTAATTAATCATTTTAAATTTATTCTGTTGAAAAATTAGAAATGTGTTTCTGTTTTGGCTTGTTTATTCTTTAATGAAAAATTGATCTCTAATTTTTTTACAAACAGAAAAAATAAAAACATAATATTGCTTCAAATAATGTTCACGAAACTAAAGTCATCGGAGAAACTGTAAGAGTAAAAATAATGATATATCCTTTTATGTCGATGATATTTCATTATATAAGATGTATTAAAAAGATTAATTAAAATAATTTTAATTTTTCGACAGAATAATTTTTCCAAAACATTTGCTTGTTTCCGGCAGTACATTTGCTTTTCGCCCTCAGCACTCATCATCTGGCTAAGTGCTTTTTACTGGTTGTTTTGCATGCTTTTGTCTTGAAAAAATTGGCAATGTGTTTCTGTTTTGGAATAATTTTCAACAGAATAATTTTAAAAAGATTAATTAAAATAACTTAATATAAATTTACAAAAGATAACGGATACGATCGGAATTGAATCACAAAATGTAATTTACAAAATATGGTACTTTGAAAGTATATTGATTATGTTAGAATGATCATAAAAAAAATTTTCAAGCGCAAATCTTATAATAACAAGATAAAAGATATCATGTCTTCATATTATATAAATTAAATGGAGGGATCTTTAAGGAATTTTGTTTTTTATTTATTTTAATTTCTAAAATAAAATGGTTATTCACTGTCTAGATCTTATCCTAAAAATGAAGGGTTGAGATGAATCCATGCAGGCGGGAGTATGTAATATTCTGGGAGCACCGAAGTCTTCACCTCTTATTCACATCTATAAAGAAACCGACGCTACAACTCTCACAACTTTAGCGTATGGTTTTCTAACCAATTTGATTAATCAAGTTTTTCATGATCAATTATTTATTTCCCAACCTTCTTCAATTTTTATCTAGACGTTTGGTTGAGTTTTTCTATATAAAACAAAAAAAAACAAAATGGAAGTAACAGCCAAAGCATATTGTTAGTGACTGGGCTAAAAAAGTAAAACGTTCTCTTTTTCCGGGGAAAACGTCCCACAGAAAATCTCGCCTAAAATTGAAAACAAGTCACGCAGTCACCTCCCATGATCTACACGCTCCACAGCACACCTCACCACACCACACCCTGTAGTGTACTATAAACTCCAATTCCTCGTTCCCCTCCAACCTTCCCCACCTTTTCTTGCGCCTACTTTTATGCTTAGCATAATCTAACCGATACCCTTCCTCCGATGTCAACTCCAAAGTCCGCCGCCCAACTTGCCCGTCAACATTATTAAGTGTTAAGACCTCGGTTCTTCCATTCTTCGGTTCTTGATCGTTTAGGAAGGAAAATATGAAGAATGACCAGCAAGTCCGGTCTCTCTTCGGGATTTCTCTTACTGACCGACCTAGATGGCAACAGTTCCTCATCTGCTCTTCTGGGTTTTTCTTCGGCTACCTTGTCAACGGCGTTTGCGAGGTTCCTACTCTGTCTCTTCTTTCTCTTTTGCTTTAGGATTGACGATTTTCTCCTCTTCTGCGTCCTTTTTCTCACCTCTATTGTTTAATTGCAAATGCATGTTTTAGTTTCGTGGAGATCAGAGTGATGTTGCTGAAATGTAATTCTTGTTTTTCATCCAATTTAGTCAAATTTAGTAAAAAATATCAGAATGAGTCTTCAGGAAAACGCCAACGTTGCTACCTCTCTGCCCTCTTTTATAGTGACGTGTATTCTCCAGAATTTATGCTTGATTCAGGAACTAAAGATTTTGTTATTACCTATCTTCCTGCAATTTTTTGATTTATTGTTTGGAATTATCTGACGGAATTTTCAACATTTGCTTGACATGCAGGAATATGTGTATAACAGGCTTCAGTTTAGGTGAGTTTTTGTTGCATCTTATCTTTATGATCTGATCATGACAAGAATATAGTTTCTCACGGAATTCAAATTCCTGCAGCTACGGGTGGTACTTCACATTTGTGCAGAGTTTTGTGTATGTTCTGTTGATTTACATCCAAGGTTTCACACCCAAGCAAATGGTGAACCCATGGAAGACTTATGTCAAGCTCTCTGCTGTTCTCATGGGTTCCCATGGACTCACCAAGGGTTCTCTTGCTTTCCTCAATTACCCTGCTCAGATCATGTTCAAATCCACCAAGGTATACAGATTAAAAAACCCTCCCATGCATGATTCAGTTTCCAGCTGCAACAGTTACCTTAATAACAACGAGATTCAGAAAAGGAAAGAGGAATCTGATTTTGGTGGTGGGGTCATGGTAATTGTAGGTTTTGCCAGTAATGGTGATGGGTGCATTCATACCAGGACTGAGGAGGAAATACCCAGCACATGAATACATATCAGCACTGCTTTTGGTGGTGGGGCTGATCCTCTTCACCTTAGCAGATGCAAAGACATCTCCTAACTTCAGCGTTATTGGGGTTGTCATGATCTCTGGTGCACTGGTAATGGATTCCTTTCTAGGGAACTTGCAAGAAGCCATCTTCACCATGAATCCTGAGACCACCCAGGTTAGTTTTACAGAAACAGCTGCGGGGGGGAACTGACACATGCACTGATCTCTCTTTGGCTTTGGCTTTTACCTGATAAAAGGGCTATATTATATTCCTGAGTGCTTTTCTTTCTCACTCTTTGTTTTTTTGCAGATGGAGATGCTCTTCTGCTCAAGTATAGTGGGCCTCCCGTTCTTGATCCCACCAATGATTTTGACCGGAGAACTCTTCAAAGCTTGGACTTCATGTTCCCAGGTTAGAACCGTCATTACGCTAATATATTTCCGAGCTGAATTTCATTGTGTTTAAGGTTGATTTGTTGCTTTTTAGGCGAGTTCAAGCTCGAGCCTATTTGAGTATGATTTGTTAATTATCTTTAACGAGCACTTTTCTCAATTAAAATAGTTAAATCTAAATAATGCATGCACCGCTTGCATTTTCATTAATCACGAATTACATGTGCTATATTGTATATAGTATTAGAGAAAACACATGTTGCATTATCTAATCTACTAACAACCATACACTCGATGTAGCATTCTAGTTGGCTCTCGAGTACAAACATGGGCTAGCTCGTCAGCCTATCGAGTCGAACGTACACTGGCTCAAACTTGACTTGTTTAAAATCGATCAGAGTCATGAACGAGTTTTTTTTGAACCGAACGTTGAGCTGGTTAGGCTAAGGCAACGGCAGTATTTATATTTATGGTTAAGGTCTTGAATTAATAATTAAATGAACTGAACCCTTTCTTTCTTTTCTTTGTCGGTCGGTCCTTGTGGCTATTCAATGGAAGAACAGCACCCTTACGTGTATGGTGTGTTGGTGTTTGAAGCCATGGCCACATTTATTGGCCAAGTCTCAGTGCTATCCCTCATTGCTCTTTTCGGTGCTGCCACCACTGCCATGGTACGCTCCTTCACACAATTCACTCATCAGTCTATGTATTTAATACCCTCTGAATACAAGTCACGTTACATCTCGATACTCACTTTTCATTGAATGACTGGGAGACGACCTGTCAAGCTCCTTGATTGACTTATGCCAACCTTTGTCTTTTCATTTTTATTACTTTCCAATGAACTTGTTTGCAGATAACAACGGCTAGGAAGGCAGTGACATTACTGCTGTCCTACTTGATATTCACCAAGCCGTTGACAGAGCAACATGGAACTGGACTGCTACTGATTGCCATGGGGATTACTCTCAAGCTGTTGCCTGACCAGCAGATTCCCAATCCGAGTTATAAGAGGATTTCTTCGTCGTCTTTGGTAGCTTTGCCTCGAATACACGACAAGATTGAGATGGAAGAAGTTGAAGAAAGAGGTGGGGGTGAAGGGAAGAGGCCTTTGGTTTGAGATATATGAAGAATGAACAGACGTCCAATAATGAGAAAAATGGCTTTCGTTATTATAGGGGAAATCAAATTCGATAATGTTATAAGTGTAATCGATCCCAGTAATTGTGAAAATGTCATCCTCTTACTCGCTTAATCAAAAGTCCTTCAACTATTACTCAGGTTTGCATCTTGAATGGATGCTCTGTGTTTTTCGGCGCCCAAAATTCGAACTTTATTTTTAAGATAGATCAGGCGAAACTACCTAAATATAACAAATGTGTCCATATGTGAGGTATGGCTGAATTCAAACTCGATATCTCCAAATCTCCAACATATTATAACGTAATCAATTGTATTATTCCAACCCGAATTAGAATCCTGACCGTGACAGAACCCCAAGCGTCCATGAACTTTAGGAGTTTGAACATTGTGTCTAATTCATCAACCCAATAGGATTCAATGGTCTTGGTGTTGAATGGTACAGCCGGACCCCAAACAAAAGCCCATTTTTACAAAATTCCAGGCCTAAATTATGCAACATATGAGGCCCAACCCGTAGGTCATCTTATTCAATTTCCGTACAACTCTTTCCCATTTTAACCTGAACCAGTATACCTGCTATCCGCTACTTTTGATCCGTCCAGTTTTTTTAAAATTTAAGTTCAAATTTAATTAAATTTCTTAAATTCGTTTAGGTCGGTTCGTTAATTTGAATACTTGAAATATCGGTTGGATGCACGGGATATCGCCATGAGTACTACGGTAAGTGTTCGGTCAGTGTCTAGAAAGGCTCAACGAATAGGTTATATGTAGATAAATGATTAATGCAGTTTGTATTTTGGTGTTCATATTTTGTAGGGAGTTGATGCCGGTGACGGAATTGATTACTCCGACTGGTTCTTATCCGACAATGTGTATGACACTGTTTGTGAAGCGGCACAAGCTGCAAAACAGATGGCTATAATGCTTAATTTCCATCTGATCAATGAGTCCAACAAAAGTAATGACTCGGAAAAGGAGTGTCTGGGTATATCTGTATTGCTCACGAGGACCTGTTCGTAAGTCTAAGGGTTCATATCGGCCAAAACGGGCGACGAAGTCAAAGAAGTGTAATTGCCCATTCAGACTTGACGTGCGGTCAAGGGTGGTAGATTGCGAGTGGAAGTTTTTTATTGACGGAGTTGGAGACATCAAGAATCCTAATAAATCCAGATTGCTATAATGCTTAATTTCCATCTCATCAATGAGTCCAACAAAACTAATGACTCAGAAAAGGACTGTCGGGGTGTATCTGTATTGCTCATGTGGGCCTGTTCGCAAGTCTGAGGGTTCATATCCGCCAAAACGGGCGACGAAGTTAAAGAAGTGTAATTGCCCAATCAGACTTGTCGTGCGGTCAAGGGTGGTAGATTGCGAGTGAAAGTTTGTTATTGACGGAGTTGGAGACATCAAGAATCCTGATAAATCGAAGGGGTACCACAATCATCCTCTGATTCATTTCACTGAAGTAAGCACGGAAAGCAATATGTTATTAGATGAGGCGAAAAAAGATATTCGGGATATGGTGGCGGTTCACACACAACCAAATAAGATCATGTATTTTTTGAATAAGAAGTTCAACACTCGTCACAATATGAATCAGATTTACAATGAGTCATACAAGATTAGGAAGGAGAAATTAGATAGTTTGGATCCGATGGAGTGGACTTTGTGTGACGCTACAGAATTAGGTTATTTCGTTCAGTACTTAAAGGATGATGATGGCAATCTTGTTCATCTATTGCTTAGCCACACCGAATGTGTCCAAATGGTTAGTTCAAGGTATTTTGTGATTATGATTGACTCGACTTTCAATACCAACGTCTATAGGAAGCCAGTGATCTAGTTGGTTCGTGTGACTCAGGTGCGGAAGAACTTTAGCATCGGGTTTGCATTCGTTGATAATGAAAAAACGGAGTCTTATATTTGGGTGTTGGAATGATGTTGGCTAAGCAGGAACCTATTGCATTTGTGACTGATAAGGAGCGAGGTTTAGTTGTTGCACTCCGCACTATCTTTCCAAAGACTCCCCATTTATTGTGCATTTGGAACATGAAGAGGAATATCGAGGGGAAGATTAAGTCCATCAAGACTAATGCGGAAATGGTTGAGGCTTTCGTGCATGGTAGGTGGATAATGTGTTGCATGCATATACAGATGCAGAGTTCTACAAGGAGTGGGAAGATATGATCATGAGTGATTGGGCTAATGTTGAAGGATTGATGGATTACTTTGGAAGCGAGTGGTTACCGTATAAGACTCTGTGGGCCCATTGTAACACCAACGAGGTTTTCCATATTGGGTGTATGAGTACGAGTAGCATGGAGTCCCAACACTCGTCTCTCAAAATATGGTACAACTCTTCCAATCAAGGACTTGACACACTATTTGACGGATATCATACTTCAATCGAGGGCCAAGTCATAGAAGTGCAATGGGCTATAGATGAATCACGGAGTAAGGTAATTTATTTGTTATTGTTTATGTAATTAGTTATTTAATAATATTTAGGTTACTAGTTATTTGATCATGTATAGGTAAGTAGTTATTTGTTCGTGTTTAAGTCACTAGTTATTTGTTTGTGTTTAAGTAACTAAGTATTTGTATGTGTTTAAGTAACTAGTTATTTGGTTGCCTTAGGCTCATCGTTTCTCGCACAGACGACTGTTTACATATCTAAAAAATGAATTAGCCTTTGGGGGATTGAGTTGGTGAATGACGCTTTGTCGAATGAGGACGATTGTGATTGTGTGCAAGAAGATACACATGGCCTCTCGTGTACCTGTAGGCTTCAATCTATGGAGCGTGATGGGGTAGAGTTGAAACCATACCACCTCCACAACTTTTTGCGATCATTGCAATATCATCTTCCTGTAGATAGTGACAGACAGCGACATCCTCAGCTGGATGGTACAGATGATTTGTGATAGAGATGGGTCTGGTGTACGTGTTTTGACTACATTGGTTCGTACCCATTGAAAACCAGAATCAGACGGCGTGAAAGAGCCTAAAAAGTCTGAGGCCTATAAGAGTAGGCCTAGTGCACGTAAGACAGATGGGTGGAACCCTTCTTACCACGAGCATGCGAGTGCTCATTGTACCCCGACCAAGGGCAAGATCAAGCCAGGTTCTTTCTTTTTATACTCAGTTATGTGTTCGTTGATTTTTAATTGTGTTAACAGAAATAAATCACTTAGCAGGTTGTTCAACTCTGCAGAAGGCTACACCCACACCACACATGTCAAGAACTCATCAGACAAGTTCTATACCGAACCGAGGTGTGCAGTTTTTACCCAAAACAATCTTATCCCCACATTTGTATAGTAAATAATCCTCCTAATTGTTTGATTGCCTCCACTTCCACTGCTACCATTCTTCTCATATATCCCTTCTGGGCTCTGGCCTGTACTGAATAACGTGTTTGACATTATCGGTGACGGTCATTGCGGGTTTAGGTGTGTATCGCACTCGATCATCGTTGTTGACCAACATCAATATGTGGCTATGTGTCAGGAGCTTATAGATCACGTCCATATGTACTGCGGACGCTGGTATCACAAGGTGTATGACAGACCGCTACAAACCGTTTTTGCAAGACTGGGATGGCTATGGAACACACCATGTAACAAACCATGGTGGTTATGGAATCTAGACCTCTTCGAATTTGCCACTAAGCACAATTGGGCATACATTGTGTTCGGTATTGGGGGTGTTGTATCTCGTATGGAGAGACGGTTCTCCCGATGAAAACTTGAGAAACACCGGAGCTGGGGGGTGTGATGTACCTAGTGTGCAACGGTGATCACTGAGTGTGCTTATATTTAGATGTGCGTGATAGGGTACTTCAAACTACGATGGTGAATCGACTGTGGCGTTTTTTACCGATGACAGTGCGAAAGCAGCTTTGTTGGGCACACTATACCGTCAGGAGCATGCAACGTACGAGTTAATGGTTCCACCTCAAACTTAATGACACGGTATTATCATTACTATGACAACCGCTTGATGTATTTGGGTAATTTACTTTGATGTACTTGAACAATCTAGAAGAATGTGCTCTTAATCTGGATTCAATTGCTCTAAAATTTGGTCTTACAACTTTTTTTCGAAAAAAAATAATAATCAAAATAGAACAGACCGTACGGAAATCCAATCCGTCCGGTCCGTTCTGTTTCGATTATTAATTTTTTTATATAAAAACCTGAACCCTTGTTCCGAAACCCTATACCCTATATCCTCCCCAACCATTATTCTGAAACCCTAAACTCTACACCCTAAACATTCACTTATGTGATGCATACGTTGTTATATTCATCATAGAAAACGATGTTCTTGATTACCATTTCTTAAAAAAACGATGTTCTCATACATACTGTTAAAGGCAACATAGTGTCGTCCATAACAGCAAATACCAACAAACATAAATACATGAGTCTTCATATATAACATGGCTAGAAACGAGAACATAATCTGGTCACAACGGGGGAAATAATGTCTAGTGGTATGGTCTTTGATGGCGGAAGTCGACGTACATGTATGCAACACTACAACACAGCTACTCGACCGCCTCCAGATACTCAGCATCGGAATCAGACTCCTGTCTCATCAAACCGACAAGGTAGGGATGCATATGGTCCAATACCCTATAAGCTAACTGTATAGAGGAAAATGCAAATAGTCAACAATCGTGTAAATACCTTTGCAAAATTTAACCAAAAGTAATTAAAAACATACTTACCATATATGTCGGCATGAGAGCATCAGCAGGGAGCGGGCGGATGATGTGCGGGTGGCTGTGGCGTCGATATCAGTATATATATCATGGACCGGCATTGATCACGTCATCGACACGTCAAAACAAAGACTGAAATGGCATCAGTCGGGACCAGTCTTCGTCCGTCCACGCTCTATCGATAATGACAGCCCACTCAACCACGTATTTGTTAGGCTCAGCTGACCTAATTTCCCTAACAGAAGTAGGGATAAACCCTAAAATCATCTGCGGGTAGCCAAACTGCCTAACGACATGAGTCAGATTGCATTACTCTGCAATGGTAGCAAAACGAATCACTCAATGAAACACTTAATCATGAACTTCTACCTCGAGTCGTGGGCTGAAAGACAGCCAGGTCACATCACATGCGGTCATATCATCAAGTAAACGACGGCAATACTCCAAACTATGATGCATGAACTCGGAGGACCGCTCGCCACTGCTCCACCGCCCAACTAAGGCCTCTACCTCGCCCCGCTCTGGGCACACTACTCTAGCAGCATGAGTACTAGAGAAATACTCGTGAATCCAAGACTAAAGTAGAGAAACGCATCCCGCCATTCCCTTTCACTTCGCGCGAGTAACCTTACCGAACTCGTGGTACAACCATGCTAGTGCGCCTGTCCCCAAGAAAATTGTGACACAGTGGAAACACCCCCCATCAAGTACTCCCACAACATGAAACGAGTCCGATCGGCTGACTTATCAGTGAACAACATCGAACCAAGCAGACAAAACATGAAGAAATTGTACGCATCCGCATCCACTAAACCATTCCCCACGGCTAACATCGACTTCTCATGCATCACAACACCCTTCAACCAAGGGTATCAAGCATCCCCACCTGTAGTGCATTCAACTGGCAACTTCAAATCCCCGGGATCGATATGGAGAGTCTAGCTATATCGGCCTACAAGTCCTCGATTGACCATGGAATGTGAAGTGGACGTCTGTGTACCAGGATACGGAGAATATGTCAAACATCATGAAGTGTGATGGTCATCTCTCCGAGTGGCATGTGAAACGTGTTAGTGTCTGACTTCCACCTCTCTACAAAAGTATGGATCAAAGCCTCATCCAACGTATCGATCATACCAAAATGACCCAAATGGAGAAGTCCCGAGGTAGACATCATAATCTCAAGTGTCGGTGTCTGAGGGTGAAATCTCATCACATGCATGAGATGACTCGGACGAGGGTAGAATTTGAAATTGTGGATGTTTCGGTACTCTAGACCGACCTCCCACAGATAATGTGCAATGTGGCCACCAAAACTGGGAATCACACTATAGAAACCCGAAACGGTGGAGGCGGAAAAATATCAAACTCATAGCCATCGAGCAACTCATCCACATCGTCAGCTGGCATAAATATCCGGTTTGAAGTCAGAAAGGGAGGGTCTAACGGGCCTATCGGGGGATGCAGGTCTACCATGCCCATCGTGGCGTACCAGAATCCTAATAGTGAGGAAAGGCTCGGGGGTCTCGTAGATTTTATGTTTCTTATTCTTCTTCTCTACTTCTCTCTGATTCGAAGTAGTAATCGCACACTCTGCAAACCTACTAATAGTTTCCATTGACTTGTCGTTCCCTCGCATTTTTGGATTTCATCAATCTCTTCTTCTGTAGGGTAAGCCGGGTCAGTACTATGCTGCTTACCACCACCTTTTGTCTTCGCCATTTTATTCACACTATATTTAACGAAATCATATAGCTAGTTAATTACATGTCTAGTTAATTTTAACTTGTCTAGTTAATTTAACTAATTAGCACTATCTATCGAATTAATTCTTATTTACATTATAATAACTATTAAAATATAAACTTAACTAATTACGAGATAATTAATATAATTACACCTATACAATTCTACTAATTACCATTTTAATTATATCTACTAATTACTATTTAAATCTATCAAATTTCACTAATTACAATAATATTTCCTAAACGAAAATTTGGGTCGAACAGACGGCGCCGCCATCTGTTTGGCCGAATTTTTATTTTTTTATAAATCGACCAAACAGACGGCACCGCTGCCTAGACGAAACGCCACTTTTTTTAAATCGAATTAAAACTTGGATTTTTTCGGGTTACCTGATCGGAAAGTCGTCGATCTTCAAGCTCGGATCTTCAATTCCTCGTCGGATCTTCCAGTTAGGATCTTCAAGTTCTTGTCGACTTCTAGATTTCAAGTTTGAGAATGATTGTGTTAGTCGAAGATTGAACTGCTTCTAAGTTTTCAAAATTTAATAAAGGACAATTTAGTAATTCACTCAACTAGGGCGCTGTCTAATTAGAATAGTAGAGCGTCGTTTAGGATTCAACGTTCAAAATCTATTTCTCTCTCAGATTACTTCTTTATGTATCAATCTTAATATGGTATCGGAGTGTTGATCCACAGATCTGATCAACAATGATGAGCCGCACCGCATCGCAAGTTGAAGATGAAGAGGATGACGATCCGAATCGAGATCGACGAAGTTCAGGATTCACGTTTGGAACCTACAATCCAAACGGATCATCATCCAATTCTGTAAATCTCACCTTTGATAATCTATACTATCTCAATCCAAACGAGAATTTAGCTAAGTCAATCGTTAATACTATTATGGATGGATCGAATTTTCAAATGTGGAGTAGATAGGTGCGTTTTGATTTGAAAACCAAGCACAATCTCGGATTTATTGATGGAACTATACTGCCGCCTTCGATTGCTAGTGATAAATATCCACTATGGGATGCATGTAATACCATGATGTTATGCTGGATTGCAAAATATCCGCATCCAGAGTTATGTAGGAGTGTTTTGAACCATGAAAATGCACAAATGTTATGGAAAGAGCTTAAATGAAGATTTGGACAAATGTCATGTAGTGTTAAGTGTCCTCATGGTCTTATCATACACAATGTGTTGTGTGTCCCTAAGTTCCATTTCAATCTTGTCTCAGTTAGTAAACTGACTTCAAATCTTCATATCTCCCTAACTTTTCACTCAAATAAATGTCACCTTCAAGACCTTACAAACTACAAGACGATTGGTTTAGCCACTCAAAATAGAGGACTCTATCATATCCAAACACAAGACACCACTTCTCACAATCAAAACTCACCTTCTACCTTCAAATCTCAAGTTGTTGTTAGTCATAACTATGAACCAGAAGAAATTAGTCTCTAACATTAGAGACTGGGACATCTTAGTCTAGAAAAGTTGAAGGCATTACATAATATAGATACTAGAATCATTTTAGAAAATGTTGCATATTATGATGTTTTCCATCTTTCTAAATAGAAACGTTTACCCTTTCGTAGAAGTCACTCACATGTAACAGCAATCGTTGATCTTATCCATGTTGACATTTGGGGTCCTTTGTCTACTCAATCTCATGATGGATATTCTTTCTTTCTCACCATTGTTGATGATTGCTCTCGTGGAGTATGGGTTTGTTTGATGAAACACAAATATGAAACCCATAATCTATTGCAATCTTTCTACAATATGATCAAAAACCAGTTCAATACTTCTGTTAAAATAATTCGTAGTGATCAAGGAAAGGAATTTCATATGTGTGATTATTATGTTAAATAGGGAATCATTCATCAAATTTCGTGTTCAAACCCCTCAGCAAAATACAAAGGTTGAAAAAAAAGATCAACACATCTTAAATGTAGCAAGAGCCTTACAGTTTCAATCAAACCTTCCTCTAATCCATTAGAGTGATTTCATTATTCATGTTGTCTACTTAATAAATAGAACTCCTACACCTATATTACAAAATAAACTCCTTATGAAAAGCTATTCAATAGTCCTTCTCATTTGCATCATCTTCGTGGTTTTGGATGTCTAGTCTATGCTTCCACTCTCTCACATAATAGGACATAATTCGAGGCTCGTGCTCGTCAATGTGTGCTAATAGGTATACAAGCTAATATAAAAGGGTGAAAACTTCTTGATGTCCAATCTCATTAGATTTTCATTTCTCGTGATGTTATTTTCTATGAAAACATCTTTCCTTACAAATTAACAAATATTCATAAAGATACTACTCTTGAGTAAGAGATTCACTCATTTCCTAAAATACACACTGAAATTCAACATGACATTTCTTCTAAACAAATCACCCATGAGTCATCTAAAAAATCTGGATCAGTTGCTCCAAATACCAATTCTCCTATCTCTAATCATGGTTCCTAGTTGCTGGATACACTATCTGATAGTGAAGAGGATGATGATTATACAGATTCTAAACTTCATCTAGCAGAAGAGGGATTGCAGACCAGTATGCTGGATGACGTTGAAGCTAAATAGTCCACTAAAGACAGACGACCACCTATACATTTGCAAGATTATCATCTTGATGCAAATGTAGCCAGACATCCCTTGGTTGTAGTTGTCATTTATGATAGTCTTTCTGAATCGTTTCGTCATTTTGTGTTAAATGTGATTGTTCAATAGGGACCTGACTCCTTCAAAGAAGCAATGCTTGATCCAAACTGGAATGTTGGAGTACAAGAAGAGTTTGGTGCCTTGAAGGAGAATCATACTTTGGACATAGTCCCTGATCCACCTGGCAAGCACAAACTGGGAACTAAATGGGTGTTTAAGCTGAAATTGAAGTCACATGGAAACATAGAAAGACACAGAGCAAGGCTTGTTCTACAAGGATTCAAACAAATTCATGTAGTGGATTTTCTGGATACATTCTCTCCAGTTGCAAAGATAAATACAATCAAGACTTTTCATGCTATAGCAACAGCTCAGGACTTACATTTACAACAAATGAATGTTTCCAATGCTTTTGTACATGGAGATTTGGCAGAAGAAGTAAGTATACATGAAAATTCCAGATAGGTTAGATGCACCGCCAAGGACTTACTGCAGACTCATAAAATCTATTTATAGATTAAAACAAGCAAGTCGTAAGTGGTTTGCAAAATTGACTAGTTCTCTTTTGCTGAATGGGTTCAATCAATTTAACTCAGACTATTCCTTGTTCATCAAAGGCTCAGGTATCGCTCAAGTTATTATGTTGGTTATGTAGATGATATAATTCTTGCCGGAAAGGATATGAAGAAGATATAGGAGGTGAAAGACTATTTAAAGCAGTAATTTAATATCAAAGACTTAGGAGAACTGAGGTATTTCCTGGGACTTGAGATTGTAAGATCAGGGGACGAAATTGCAGTAAATCAAAGGAAGTATTGCGTTGAACTTCTAACAGACACACGTCTGGTAGAGACAAAAGGAAGTAAGAGTCCAATGGATACAAATACAAGATTGAACATTGAACAAGGGAGAATTCTTGAAGATCCAACCGAATATAGAAATCTGGTGGGAAGATTGCATTACCTTACCATTATGAGACCAAATATCTGTTTTGCACTAGAGCAGCTGAGTCAGTATAAAAACAAACCCTATAGTGGTCATTTAAAAGCAGCACATCGAATATTGAGATATTTGAAGTCATCACCAGCACAAAGCTTGCTCTATAAAGCTAAGAATGAACTGATTTTGAGTGGATATAGTGATTCAGATTGGGAAGCCTTCCAGATACGAGGAGATCGATTTCAGGATATTGCACTTTTCTTGGAAATTCACTCTTGACCTGGAAATCAAAGAAGCAGAGCACAGTTTCCAAGTCGTCATCAGAAGCAGAATATAGATCTCTGGCACATGTTGTTTGTGAAGTTCAATGGTTGATAGAGTTGATGAAGGAACTTGGTGATAAGATACCTCTGCCTGTGAAGGTGTTATGTGACAACAATTTAGCTGTTTACATTGCAGAAAATTCAGTTTTTCATGAGATAATGAAGCACATTGAAATTGATTGCCACGTTACAAAGGAGAGGATCAAAAGTGGAATGATTACATTGAAGCATGTTGGAACAGAAGATCAACCACCAAATTTGTTTACTAAGGCTATGCATCGAAACAGACTTCATTCATTGTTGTGCAAGTTGGGTGTGTATGATATACACTCACCAACTTGTGGGGGTATAAAGCGAGTTGAAGAATAAACGGAAAGTTAGTCAACGTTACAATGAAGAAGACGGTACAGTAGTTACTAATTAGTATTTTGTATGTTACTACACTAACTTGAATACTTACCCCATGTCCGTCAATCGAGAATGTACTCATTCACATGTACCTGTTTATTGTTTCATCATACTAGGTTATTTTTTATGAGGAAGAAGTCGATCAGACTGTACGCCCTGGCGCAATCAGGCACTTGAAGATCAACACAATTTGTTCAACGCGTTTCTCTGACCAAGACTCGGTGTTGGACAGTTTGTTTTGGATTTGTCATCCTAGATACATTACCTTTGTTTCTAGAGATTATGAGAGAAAGTTGTTACAAGTCTTTTTGTCAAGATATATAGAGAATTCGTCTATGATAAACAGTAGAAAAGAGCCTAGCGAAAGTCATTACAATTGGCAACATCAGTTGAGAGATGTGAAGATTCTCTTCTGGGATGTCGATCAGGCTTTTCGAAGAAGAGAAGAAGAAGAAGAAGAAGAATCAACTATTGTTTCAGATGACGCTGCGATTGCGTTGCTTGAAGCTCAAGGGCAAGTTTGTTTCGAGCTAACTTGGTACTAATTGCAATGGAATGGCTGCAATTATCCTTGTCCATCCAAGTATTAGGTCCTAGCTAGTTTTGTTTAAAAAAACTTTTGGACAGATGTTTCCAAGCCTTGCTGTCTCCTCAGATAAACTTTGAGCTGAAACACTTGCTGCTTTCTTCCAGGAAGATCGGCCATCCGGATTCATGACTTGCTTTCCCTTCTCAGCAGACGATCTAAATGTTCCGTAGTAGACACTCAACGGCCCCCCCACGAAGGACTTCTGTCTACCTTCTTCTCTGTTCCAACAACAAATTTACCTCATTCAGAAGACTATTTCAAATTTGCTTTAGACGAGCGTTGTACGTAGTTGTAGGTAATGCTAATTTTGTAACCAGTGAGATATCAGAGAGATTACTGCCTCTTAATTACAGCAGAAAGATTTTCGTCAGCCAGACAATGAACAGCCTTGTTTGATTCCCTGTATATAAAACTTCAATCTCTACTATCAATATAATCCTTCAGTAACTAGATATCTCTGCAAACACTCCCCAACTCTGTTCGACATAACCACCATTTCACTGAATCATCTTCACCACTTTTTTGCAGTCCAACTCCATGGTTAGCGGTCCAACTCCTTTGTCAATGGCCTTCTGTAATCCAAAAAGAATTGCTTTTCCTTGTGCAATTTCTGGACTCCATTGAATGTCCTCTACCTTGGAAACAACAAGCTAAGCACCACTACACCATTCCAATCTCGTATAATGCAACCACAACCAAAACCGGTTCTTCCTCTTCCGTTTGTTCCAGCATCCGTATTAACCCCTGAATAAAACTGTCAGCTCAGTTTATAATGTATTTGGTCCGATATATTAAGGGTTTTCTGACTTCTCTAAGGAAGCGGCCGTCGTATTTTTACGGTCATAAACTCACAACCATTCAATTTATAATTCAATCAATTATAACTCAATAAATCTACATCATTAAATTAAATTTTAAACTTTTCACAACCTTATCATTATATTATTTTCCACAACAAGGTTATTTCTAATACTTATAATAATAAGAATGGGATATTGGCGTCCACGTAGGATTGCATGGCCAGAAATGAGTAAGTAAGAGTGGCATGAAGACATGATGATGGTGAGACAAGAGAGCACCGAATCATATTATGGATGGACGTACGGGTCTCCACGTTTCGTTTTCCTTACCAGAAAGTTTAATCTGTAGCCTATATATATTTCAGAGACATGGGTTGTGATTTGGAATTCCATCTTTGAAACGACAAACTTGTTATGTTGCCCTTTATAGTAATGTAAAGACAACATGCATGCATATCGATGCTTCAAAGTAAAAATTAAAAATAAAAAAAAGCACGTTTCTTTAATTTCCCCACTTTTGCAAAACATACAATAATAATAATAAACTTATATAAAATGACGATCACATGCAAACTAGACAGACAACAATACCTACCTCCTCAATCGAGAAACCAACTCCACTTGTAATATATAAATAATTATGAGTGACTCAAATTATATATAAGCGAAACTAAAATCAAATTAATGGTCTCTTTTCATGGATCGACAATCAACAAATAATCATTTAACCCAAATTACTCTTTCTTTTATTTTTGTAGTTAATAAATAAACTCATACATTTTAATATTTTTATTTATTTTTCTCTATAATAATTACACTTCAAATCACTAATATAAATAACTCTAGAAATTCTAAAAAAAAACACAAAACAAAATCAATTGAAAACTTGGTATTTCTTGAATACAAAAACACAACACCATTTGTGAGTTAGTAAACCGATGTATATAGAAATACAAACTTCCCGACAAACACAATCAAAGGAATCTAGGATTGGGAAGGAAGCCGGTGAAGAAGGATATAGCTTTATAGGTACGTACGTACAATTAAGATAGTTCGAGTTGAATTGGGGTCAGAGCGATTGGATTTTCAAATCATTTTAAATGATTTGGTATTTTAAAATTATATTTTAGGTGAAGTCGAATTTTGGATGTAAGATATGATAAAAGTTGATGAAAACTAGTTTCGTTACCATATTAATAATTGAGTTATGGATTCGTTAAAAACAGAATTGGAGTGACTGATTTAGGCACTCAATTCAAACTCAAGTGACTAAAATTTCATTAAACTGCAATCCAAAGTGGATAAACTTAATATTTATAGCCAAAGAAATAAATAATGAATTTTTGCCTCTATTTTTATCTATTTGTTATCACAAATTATGTGTGCCTCTAATTCTAATACTATAAATCAACCTATAATAATGGTTAGTAGAAAAGCACACCAACCACATAATTTTTTCAACATGTTTTTATCGGTTTAGGTATAGAGTTGTGTGTCTGTAATAAATATACATGTAACGATTTAAAATTTTAATTAAACAATGACCTTAACTTTAAGAAGTTGTTACAGTCTAAGGGCCCAGATCGCCGACAAGAAAATCAACCATGTAGTAACGGACCACCACGTCAACCTTCTAAGAAATACTATAAAAACAATACTCGTTACCACTAAAAAAAGTTCAAATATTAGAGAAGAAAAAATATTCTCTCGATATATTTTCCAACCAATTTCTCTCTTTAAAATTTTCTCTTACGTCGCCCAAAAACTTACCAGTATCAATATTCATATGTGTATGGGATTTGGATCGAATTTGAAGCAGGTTATCATCGATGGTGGATCCAAGATCGAAACATACACTGAATCAGATTTGAATCGAAATTTGTGTATCGAGTAATTAATATACGAATAAATTTTTAGAACTCAATATTTAGTTAAAATATAATAAAAACATATGTTGTCCTATTTTTAGTTCAAATAAATTGTCATTGAAGGTTAAATGTGTCACCGGAGATTTTTTTCTAACAAAGCAATAGTAAATACGAGTATTGAGCCAAAATATGATTAATATGTATCGAGTACTGAGTATACGAGTACTAAGCCGAAATTATGATTAGTTGTCATTCATATTTTGGGTTGAATTATTAAATGTATTGTGTATTTTGGGTTTTTAATTCGAAATTACAATCGATGTGTGTCGAATATTTTGAGCCAAAATTATCATTAATATATATCCACTAAATTAATACTGAACCGCAACAATATTACTCTGAACCAGATCTAAAATTACCTTAAATCGAACTCAAAATAATCATAAATATACACAGAGATCTGCCACTGGCTATCACATCCACAATCCGATAATTTTTAAACCAGCTACTTATTATTCACTCTGAACCACTAGGATGAGACTGAACATATGGCCGGACCTCCTCCTTTCTCTCCATGTTCCTTAAAAGGAAAACAGAGTCGTCCCCTGCTCCGCTTACTACTTCACTCTCTCCATTTTTTTCAGCCTGTTTACTCCACTCTCTGATTCTCTTTCCTCTTTCCACCCTCTCTCCTTAAACAGAAAACAGACTCCCCGCCGTGAATATATATACAAGCTGGCTCCTGGCACAAGTAACGCCATATCAGTCTTTGGTTTATAACTTCTCCCCCATGGCCATGACTACTGAAAAGGCTGGGAATTCGGTTGGGGTATCTCCGGATTGACTACTTCGTTTGGTCCTAACGACCGACCTCTGTCTTGCGCTTACTGAACAATGGTTGCTTTTGGGAAGAAGTTGAAACAAGCCCAAATTCAAGAATGGCAGGGGTAAATTAAATTTCTGAACTCTTAAAATGCAAAAACAATCAGCTGCATGCAGAGCCATTATTGTTTCTTTCTTCTACCGTACAGGCACTACATAAACTACAAGCTCCTGAAGAAGAGAGTCAACGGTTACAAACAGCAGCTTCAATCCGGGACCCGAAACCAACAATCCGTTCTCAAAGACTTCTCCAGATTGCTCGACTCCCAGGTTAATTGCTTTGATTTCTCTGTGTGTGTTTATTCCACAGAGTCCGATTCTGGAGTCGGAGGATTTTGGACACTTAAATATCTATATAATTTAAGGGTTTAGATGAACTAGGGACAATATCGTTATGCTGTTTTAAATATTTTTTTGTTGGACCATAATTCAGCCATTTTTTTTTGTCGCACCATTTCCGGAAAATTTCTCGTTCAGTTTTCCCGGTCACTCCGACTTTCGTTGATAAAATTATTTCACCCTACGTGATCAACGTCGTCGGTTTTATGTTTCTGAAGAAAAATTATTATTTTGAAATTTTTTTATGGCGGGCCGTATAATTTTCCACGAAAGGTTGTATGAATTGAATCATACAAATGTGCATTAGATTTGTACAAACCCATACAAAAATGTATACACATTTATATAGCTTTGTGCAAAGTGACAAAATGTAACATTAAGTATTTGTATACTTTATATAATACTTAATATACAAATTTGTATGGTTATGAAATGTCGATTTTGTTTCTGTATTTTCAACCGTTAGATTTAGGGTACGGTTTTTAGACAGTTGAAAATTTGTTAAGGTTTCCTCGATTGGATCAAGGAGCCGTTTCTCTGGCTGAAGACTCCTCTGAGTCTGACCCCTGCATTTTTCCTCTGTTTAATTTGTTGGTTTTGTTTGGCCAGATTGAGAGGATAGTGATGTTTATGCTTGAAAAGCAAGGAGGACTGGCAGCGAAGCTAGCAAGTCTAGCCGAGCAGCAAGAGGAAGAAGGATGCCGTCTCTTACAGCAACAACATTCATCATCAAGTGGGTCGTCGTACAGAGCTGAGCTGAGGGAATCGTACAGAGCTGTCGGGGTGGAGCTACTCAGGCTGCTCAATTTCGTCGAGATGAACGCTATTGGGTTGCGGAAGATCCTGAAGAAGTTCGACAAGCGGTTCGGGTCTAGTTTCACTGATTACTACGTCAAGACTCGCTCCAATCATCCTTATTCCCAGCTTCGTTCCGTCTTCAAGCAAGTGGTAATGTGACTCATGTCTGTTTCCTTGTTTGGGGTTTTTGTTGAAGCAAATTTGAGTTTTGGAAAACTGCAGGGAGTTGGAGCTGTTGTTGGAGCAATATCTCGGAATCTTGCACAACTTGAAGGGAACGACTACACATCCATATATGACCAGCCGGAACACTCCCATCCGGTTCTGCTCTTCATTTTTCTTCTCAAAATTCAATTTCTGTTGACCGGTTAACCAACTCATAATTCATATTCTCATACCCACCCATGATATCCCAACCTAACTCAAAGTTGGTGGGTATTGTGGGTGAGTCTAGCTACGTAGTGCCCCACTCAAAAGTGGGTTGGTTAGTTTGGATGGCAAGTGAACCGCCAAACCCATTGACGGACGGATTTTACCCCGCTTTCAAATATCCACTAGATTGTTCTAGTGGGATCGTAAATTTCTCTAGGATCTTCCTATTTCTATTACTCAAATTGATTAACTAATTAGACTAAGTAATAGTTTGTGATTGTTTTTGTGAATGTTTTAGTACCCAATTAATTTCTAAGAATGCAAATCAAAAGAAAACAAATTCAAGAGATTGAGTTTCAAGTAAGAATGAAGGTTGCTCGTATTCGAATCCACTAAAGCTAGCAATGCATGGATGCATGACAATTCATCTCGATTATTCATGTTATAACGGCTTGGCAATTTCCTATAGTAGTCTTAGATCACTCTCGCACCTCTAAGGATCTATTTCGTCTAACCGTAGACTTCTCTCTCGAGCTAATCTACACATAAACAAAACACATTAAAAGTGTTCGATGAAATGCCACAATGATAAACTGTGCAAAAAGGCTAAACAATTCGTTCCTCTCTCAAGCTAATGAATAATCTAGGGTTCTTCCTAAGCGGCCTATCAATCTATGTTCCTCTCGGACCCACAAATCAGTGCTGATGATTCAATCAAGACGGTCAGACAAAATTGAACCATAAATTAGGTTTTAGGAAGAACGCATCATAAGTCTGAATAATCTCGATAACACATCAAGGGGTTAAAACCCCGTCATCCATACAAAAACTTGACTAAACCTTCATCTCATTCGAACAACACGAAAAGTTTAGCTACTCATGGTTCGGGAAGCAAGAAGGGAAGAAGAAAGGAAAATTACCTGGAAAAACAACATGTTCTATCGAGAATTCTCAATCCTGTCGCCGATCTTCGCTCCTTCGTCAATCGTTGGCGTACTCTCCCTTCAATCGCCCTCTGAAACTCTTTCTCTCTCTCTCACAACTCGAAAATATGTCCATAATGAATGATGATTTCGTCCAAAGGGGTGTTTGACTATATAAAGACTTTCAGTCCAAGTTGGAAAAGGAAAAGGATTTAAAAATTCGTCTAGGGTGGAACACGCCGTGTTCCATCATTATACGGAATTTGACCATAGCGTCAACATGAAAGTTGTATACAATTGAATTATCTTTCCAACGTCCTTGACCTTACATCAATTGGACTTCCAAGTGATGAGTTATGCTCAAAATACTAAATAGTGAGGCTTTCTTCCCAAATCGAACGTTTTGAGTTGTTCCGGCCTCCCCGTCATGTCTTGGTTCATCTCTAAACTTCATATGACACCTGAAATGTACTTAACACCATAATACGGCCCCAAGGGGCAAGAGAACCAAACATGTACTCAAAACCCGAATTTGAATACATTTCGACACACAAAAATGTAGTTTATAACGAAAAAAGGTGTGTCGAAAATACAGAACATCACCCATCCACTACTTTGGGTGGACATTCGGTTATAATTAATGGTTGGAACCTATTTTAACCAAAACCGACCATAGCCGACCTATTTCAGTCGGTTAATTAACGAGTAATGAACTGATCATCACCATATTGGTCGGTTCATCATTTATTCTATTTTTATACAATTCTAATTGACCGAATGTGGCCGATTATTAATCGCCGACTAACTCCCACCACCATCACCACTATATCATTGATGTTCACAGAATAATGTCCATCATTAACTATCATATCTCTATCCTTCTTTTTTTTTAAACAGTACTTTTCCAGTTAACTCACACAAAAATTATTATTATTTAGTTACGAATAATATCTCTACAACTTAATTAGTCATTCTCAATTCCTAATTTTCAATAATTAAATCACAAAAGTGATTTTTTTTAGATGGTGATCCATCCACATTTACCCATCATCCACCCGCACCCATCCATATCCGAAGGGTGCATGAGTGTCGGTGGTAGAAACAGTAATCCACCATACAATGGATAAGTTGGTTTTGAAAAAATACCAAACAAACCCACCAACCTGACTCACCCTCTACCAACCATACTAAATTAAATCTTCTGTTGTTTCTTAGCAGGACCCAGTTATCGATTCAATCAAAGCAGCGGTAAACAGGCTCTCGAATTCAACCAACTTCCTAGAATATCTGGGAAAGCATTCTTTCATTTTCCAGCAGGAAGACATCATCCGAGACCATCCATCTGATGACGAACAGTTTGTTGAGGAGAGATACAACTTGGTGTCACTTCTCCTTAACTTGGTCAACACGTTTCTCTACATGGTCAATACATACATCATTGTCCCAACGGCGGATAACTACTCCCTCACACTTGGAGCTGCAGCGACTGTCTGTGGTGTCATCATAGGGTCAATGGCGATTGCCCAGATATTCTCTTCGGTATACTTCAGTGCTTGGTCCAACAGATCGTATTTCAGGCCACTTGTGTTCAGCAGCATTGTGCTTGTTGTTGGGAACACCATGTATGCTCTGGCTTATGATCTCAACTCCATTTCGATCCTTCTCATTGGCCGCCTTTTCTGCGGGTGAGTTGTACTTTTCTCAGCAAATTTGGGCCACATTTTTTAGGCCGGAATTGGCCGGATTTAGGCGTCAATTCCAGAGGAATATAGTTCCGTGATCACAAAGTGATATCCACAAAGTTAAAAAAGATATAAATATAAAGGAAGTTAAAAAAATCTCGAATCCTTAATCAATTAGCTGACCGACTTTGGTAGGTTAATCAAAACTAAACGTTAACTGTAACAAAATACCCACCCCTATTTAGAATTGCTAATCCACCCAATTCCTCCTCAGAATCTGAATTCCAACGGATTTGAAAATCCCAGCCGGAATTGGAGGCGTTAGAATGGAAAACATGGCCTCAGTGTTACGGCGTGGCCTCTGTAACACTCGTACATCTTTTTTTTCAGGTTAGGTTCAGCGAGAGCGGTTAATAGGCGGTACATAAGCGACTGCGTGCCTCTGAAATTCCGGATGCAGGCTTCAGCAGGGTTTGTAAGTGCAAGTGCTCTTGGAATGGCTTCTGGTCCAGCTCTTGCTTGCTTATTTCAGACTAATTTCCAAATCTACAATCTTACATTCAATGAAGCAACTTTGCCTGGCTGGTTCATGGCTTCTCTTTGGCTTCTCTACCTATTGTTACTGTGGTTTTCATTTCGAGAACCGCCACCTCCTGTCTCGAATTCACTTACAGTCCAACAAATTAATGCCGGTAAGCATGGTAGAATGAGTGTACCTCGATAAACAGTCTTTCAGGATATGTCCATTTTATCAGATTTTCCGGTGTCGATTGCAGGGATTGATGTTGTAGAGAACGGTTCATCGCAGCCCCTGCTCTTGGAATCAGAAGCTAAGTATCGAGATGATGACGAAAATCAAGAGATCGACGATGGTGAAGGAGATTCATCAGAGGCAAGTCATGAACCTGTCACCTCAATCATTTCAGCATATCAATTGCTTACCCCATCTGTAAAGGTCCAACTATTCGTTTACTTCATGCTCAAATACGCGATGGAGATTCTACTAGCAGAATCGAGCCTGATCACCGGATACTACTTCATTTGGTCAACTCGTACCGTCGCCATATTCCTAGCCTGTCTCGGACTAACAGTCTTACCTGTCAATGTCGTTGTCGGAAGCTACATCAGCAATATCTTTGAAGAGAGGTAAAACTATCCAAAACCAGTAAAACCCTAATTAAACCCCTTAAGCTGCAAATCATCTAATAAACTGTTTGTTGGTTTGCAGGCAAGTTCTACTGGCATCTGAGATCATGGTATGCATAGGCATACTCTTAAGCTTCCACGTTGTAATCCCTTATTCCGCAGCACAATATGTCGGCTCAGCGCTCATCACGTTCGTCTCTGCTGAAGTCTTGGAAGGTTAGAACCACATGCTAACACTTTAATAGAAGACTTTAAAAGGGAGATTGTTCTCTAACAAAGTTTGTCCTGTATTTTGTTTGAAAAGGTGTGAACTTGTCGCTCCTGTCTCGCGGGATGTCATCGAGGCTTTCAAAAGGAACGTTCAACGGAGGTCTGCTTTCGACAGAAGCCGGGACGATAGCTCGTGTGATTGCAGATGGAACCATAACATTGTCTGGCTACCTTGAGGAGAGCATGCTGCTAAATGTCACCCTGCTTCCTTCACTGTTTATTTGTATCTCTTCAATTGCTGCCACTTGTGTAACTTACAACTCCCTCTACTAACTTCCTTTTTGCTTTCTCCCCCCACTGTGTTGCTAGAAGCAGTTTCTTTGGTCAAGTAGTAATAAGGAATGATCAAAAGCCCTGTGTACAAACTACAAACTCGATTAGTACCAAGTTAACTCAAAACAAACATTGAATTTACTTCTAGTAGTCATCTTCTTCGAAATAGCCTTTTTCTCTTCTTCTACATCAACCGGTCGTTCTCCATTTCGTGGTTCGATCTTTACATCTTTAAGTTGATGCAACCATTGACGTCGATGTTCAAACTTTAGTCTGTCTCTCTTTTATTAGAGTTTTGCCAAAATAATGCGATACCAAATCCAAGAAGAACTCGAGCAAGCTCTTGGAATGAAAAAGTTTGTAATCAACCGTTAAGAATTTAGGATGACAAGCTCAAAATAAATCGTTTAGAAAGCTTTTATCATCCTTGCATAACGACGAATGAACCATTAATCTTCAAACGCTCCATGAACAATGGATGTTCGCCGTCGTCTGCTTTTCCTTCTCTCAAGGTATCCTTATATTATGCATGAAACAAGAGTTTTTGATGATTAGTCTTTGCCATATCAAATCAAAATTGTAACTAGATTGTGCAACAGTTTGTCTACAGAAAACTTCTTCGTCGTTGCCTCTACGAATTTCTGGAGACATTCCATCTCCCACGTGGAATTGATCTTGACGACACGGTAAGAACACCAGAGATTTCGCCATCTGCTGGACAGTGCGCTGGTTTGCGCTGAATTTTTGGGGCACGGTATGTGGCGTAAGATGGAGTGGAGGAGTTCCTCTGGCAATCCTATTTAGTTTGGACTTTCAGCTGCAAAACCCGACTCGATTCCCACTTTTAGGGTCATCCCATCATGGACAACATAAAATATTTTATCTAACAAAATAAAATAATAAAGCAAGTTAAAGTAAACCAATTAAACTGTACTAAATTGTTGAAAAAACAATTATTATTGATAGAGACGAATAATAGCAGAATTAAGATGGTGAGAAATTTTAGGTACAAAATTGAGTTTGAGGTGAATGTTAAAGTACATTGAATAAATTTTTAATTTTATCAATTTTATATAAAATTTTATCAATTTAAAACTAAAAAACTTTAGATCGTTACCCAAATTAGTCCATCGCTGGCACCACTACTAGATTGGAGGCAAATAAGAATTCAAAAACATATAAGAATCAAATAAAAATGCTAATTAAAAAGAAGTAACCACCCAACTAGAATATAAAATAAGAAATCTTAATTAATGGAAAAATAACATAAAATGTAGATGATCATTTTTAGGAGAGTTTGAAAATAAATAATTACTAAGACCAGTCATAATTTTGATGATATGAATGTTGATGTGACATTTCAAATTGTCATGAAATTATAACTAGTCAAAGTGACTTCTCAATCTCAATATAAAGCTAAGGCTTAACTCCTAAGAAACCAAGTTAACCAAATTTAAACTTGAGTGACCACAATAGTACAAGCTCCAAATTTAGATGACTTACTTCTACGTAATTCTTTACCCAATCATTAAATAAGAGATCTTCTCGAATCGGTTTGGTTAAGGCCACAGATTTCGGCCGCACGAGGTGCCGACACGACGAAACATCCACTCTGCGCTTCGTCTTCCACACTCCACTCCGCCAACCAACCACTGTGATCTAGCTGCTCTCGATCCCATTCCAATTCTTCCAAATTTCCTTCCATCAATGTCCGCTCATGATCTCTCTTCCCCGCTCCTCGCTTCTTCTACCCCGCCGCCGCACATCACCCTCTACGTTGACGCCGACGTCAACTCATCGTCCCGTCGAACCACCACTAACCATGATCACGCCAGCCAGACCACTTCCAATAACCACATTCGTCACTCTAGCTCCACTAACTTACGCAACCCTTTCGAATTTCTCTGCTCCGACACTTCCTTGTCGGTTCCCCAACCGTCCACTGTCGATCCTTTCCGCAACGGAACTCCTCGTATCGACGGGCTATACGAGGTCGTCAAGATTCTGATTCTTCTCCCCGTCGTGGTTTTGAGACTGCTGCTCTTCGGACTCTGTTTGGCCGTCGGTTACGTAGCTACTAAATTGGCCATTCTTGGATGGAATGACAAGCACAATCCTATGCCCAGATGGCGCTCTCGGTTGATGTGGATCACTAGATTCTGCACCCGAGGAATTCTCTTTGCTTTCGGGTTTGTATTTTGACTATTTTCTCCATCTCCATCCTTTTTTACTCTATTTTGATTTGCTTACAATTACTGAAATTCCGCAGCTACCAGTGGATAAGAAGAAGAGGGAAACCAGCTCCCAGGGATATTGCTCCCATTGTTGTATCTAATCATGTATCTTACGTCGATCCGATCTTCTATTTCTATGAGATGTGTCCTACAATTGTCGCATCTGAATCGCATGATGCTTTACCCTTTGTTGGGACTATCATCAGAGCTATGCAGGTATATCTCCATCTCTCCTCTCCTCTCCCAATTCAGCTATTTCTGATTTGTTTGTTCTAAGCGTTCTTTTCTGCTGTTGGTTTTGCCCCCCAGGTGATATATGTAAACAGGTTTTCACAACCATCAAGGAAGAATGCTGTTAATGAGATAAAGGTAGGAATTTCCATATTCTTTAATGTTGTTGATTAGTATTTGCTTGCTATAGCCCTTTCCTGTCTGTTTTTGTGTGATTTTACGTGTATTTGAATATTTAAAATGTGGTGTTGTACAATGATTAAACAATTGCTGGCAATCCTTTCAAGTACTGTCCAGTATTCTTCTTCTAGTTTCTTTGTAAAATAAAATTTTCAGTCTATTAGCTATTTGATACAGAAATGTGCTTTCTAGGACCTGAATACAGAGAAAAGCTTCTTGCGGTAGATTTCCTCGAGTACTGCTGTTTCCTGAAGGAACCACTTCTAATGGAAGAGGTCTTCTTTCCTTTCAACTTGGTGCATTCATCCCTAATTATGCGATCCAACCTGTGGTCGTCCGCTATCCACATGTTCATTTTGACCAATCCTGGTAAGATTAATTTCACTCCATTTATTCATGTTTGCGGTTTTAAAGTTACTTCACTCTGCTTGTTCATGGTTTTTACTCATCAGGGGAAATATTTCTTTGGCGATGCTCATGTTTAGAATGTTCACGCAGTTTCATAATTACTTTGAGGTATGAATATGTTTCCTACCTCTTTTTTTCATTTTAGCTGTAGTATTAATTGAATGTTATTCTTCTTGAACAGGTGGAGTATCTACCAATAGTTTCGCCCCTTGACAATTGCAAAGAAAACCCTACACAGTTTGCCAAGAGAGTGAGTTACTGCTCTGTAAAGGGTCTATCTTGTTTGCTATTTCAGTTTTTCCATGATTTTATATAAGTTGCTGGAATTGAGAAGAACAATGTAAAGTACTGATGGTTCCATAATTGATAATGTGAATCTGTGCAGACAAGTACTGCTATGGCATCTGCTTTAAATGTTGTACAAACGTGCCACTCCTATGGGGATGTGATGCTTCTTATGAGAGCAGCTGAGTCTGGCCAGGTATGCCATTCTTATCATTATCTCTCCAAATGTCATGCTATAAATGATTGTATGGTAGCATCACAGTTGTGTGAAGAAAGGACAATATAAGGTTGGAACTAGTGGCTACCCTAGTCGCCATAATTAGGATAGTTTTTCTGAGCTTAAGGACTAGTCAGAATGAATGAATGTGGAGAATTTCAATTGTGCTTTGAACACTAAAGGCTGAGTCGATTTCTTCCATCTCTTCTTCGCAACTGGACTATGCTTTCTTTTACTCTGGTTCTACGGAAACTGTGCAACTGTTTAATGTTTATTCTATACTTGCATGATTATCTCAAACCTTATACTTAATTCAAGGCCAATTATCTTGCATTTGATATGATTTTTTCGGTCAGCGTGTTTCAGAGGTTATCAATATGCCAACTTGAAATAATTATTGTAGTATGGTTTATTTGTTGCAGGAAAATCCTTCAACTTTTATGGTTGAAATGGCAAAGGTGGAATCGGTACGTAACATTGTATTGCACTTTTTCTGTTAACTTTCTCCCCAACTCTGATTTTTTTAGGCCATCTACCTGACGAAGGTACTGGGCCAATCAAAGCAAACGACATAAGCCTCGTACATATATAAAACAAGTCAATATTACTCTTTTTTCTGTAAGAAGTAGTAAATATTACTCGAATATACTAAGATTGCAATTATTGCTAAAATGAAAAACCTATAAATATAAATAAGATATGAAACTGTTGTAGCCTTGTAGGTGAGAGCTCAATCTGTATTTTCCTACTCACGAATCATGCTTAAGGTTATAGTGTTTTGCACACAACAACACCACAGCTGCCCTTTTCTGTATCGTCTGGGGTAAACTTGATGCTTTAATTTTTCATACCTCTAGTGAGTTTGTGGCCCTTTTTCTTTGGTAGTTATTCAATGCACGCAGTTTGGAAGTCATGGAATTTCTCGAGAAGTTTCTTTCCATGAATCCAGACTCCAGGTATGAAGCATTGCTCCATGCTTTTTCTTATATGAAGAAGGATTAGATTTATTCAATCTAACAGTGATCAATCATTTCTTCAGTGGTCGTGTTAAATACTTTGGCTTTTTGAGGGTTCTTAGACTCAGACCTTGCACACTTACAGAAGAGGTAAACTATTAGACTGGTATCTTTATTTTATGTCCTAATAATGGAACGTGCTTGCAACCCTAGCTCTCCTAGATATTCTAGCTTTACTGCTCTCCTAGATTTGTCTGTCCGAAGGAGAAAAAGGCTGCGTTGCTGTGAGCTGAGTTTTTCAATTCAACATGATATGACCAATAATCTAGCCAGATTGATGTCAATGGGATTTGCTTGATTACATACTCTGGAATGATCCTGGAATGATCCCTAACATAGGATAATAAAAATTTATGATCTCATTTTGTTTAATTGACTTCAATGCAATGAATTCAATGGATGTGCAGATATAGTGGGTCAGCAATTTTATCCCAATTTGGAGGTTTAAACGAATTTCAAGTTCTTCTAGCAAGTTGGCTGAAGTTTAGTTGCATTCTTTCGACTAAATAAGGTTAATGGAATGCAGGTATTTGTGTTCCTCGATGTGGAGAAAAGTGGATCAATTACATTTAAGCAGGTATTAGTTCCTCTCTGTTTTTTCTCCACGAGTCTGGATGTCTTTTTATGCGGTTCCACTGCCACTGCTGATGCTTAAAATTTGCAACTCACAACATGACTATCCTTGTAGCTGTACAACCTATCTGTTTTGGGTAGATCGTCAGAAACCATTCTAGTTGAGATTTTATTGATGGTAGGTTGTGGTGCTACTCATTAGCTGTAACTGGACTAACTTATTGTTTAATTATTTGGCTATACAGTTCTTATATGGATCATTGCATGTCATGAAACAACCTGAATTCCGTAAAGCGTGTGAAATGGCTTTTAGTGAATGTGATATTAGGGGAGAGCATGAAATCTCCGAATGCGAGGTAATTTTATTTCCCTTCACTCCCCATGTTCTTTCATTCCCTTGCCTCTCGTAGTTTATTCTGTTGCTTGTTAATTTTGATATAAACAGTTGGGAGATGTCATTCGATTAGTAATTCCAGATTTGGATGAAGATGAGGTACACAACATTTAAGTGTATTCCGTTTTCACCATTTATTCTATCTCACATGTTTCCCTCTCCTTAGAGAAGAAAACTGGTTTTCTCAGCTAACATATTTGGTAAACTCTGGAACCAAACCGCCAGGTTCACGGATTGTTCAAGTTGTTTGACATGGAGGGAAAAGGGAAGGTGAGCAATGATGAGTTCAACTCCTGCTTGAGAAAGAACCCACTCTTGATTGCCCTTTTTTTGGAATGTGTGGCTCGTAGAGATGCCGAAGCAGAAGAAGGCGGTACAGTGTTGACGGGGATGGTTTGATTTCTATGTATAGCATAGCGAGTTCTGTGGAGCCTTTTATATTATGGATGATTAATGTGGTTCTAGTCTTGATTTGTAGCCCAAACCCGTAGTTGGATGTTGGTTTGATGTTGATTTTGGGGAGAAGGGATAGAGGGAGTGGAGTTACTTCGTGAACTGAAGAGGTTGTTAGGCAATGGGTAGTATTTTTGTAACCTTTGCCACCCTCTTGGAACTGGTAGCAGTCCGAGTTTCTGTCTCCGAAACATAAAACAAAGAGGAAGCAAATTTCTTATATCAAAGACCTTAAGATTATCACAATGTGTCAATGTTTGTGTGTACCCTCCCCTGTTTGGTTGCCTTGTCCCGGTTCGCTCCCACTCCTAAGCGATATAAGATAAACTTCGATGGTACAGTTCGCTATGCTGCGGTGGTGGTTCTGGTTGGGTCTTCATGATTCAAGTTGTATTTTCGTCTTGAATGCGGCCGGGGACTCTTTATCCGCTGATCCCTTTCTTGTACAGTTGTTGGCTTGTTGGAATGCATGCGATTGGTTTGCTCGTGGAGATTGAAGGGGATGCAAAACAGGTTTTCATGTGACGCACAACTGGTCAATGGAGATATACTTGTATAGGAAATTGCTGTATTGTTCACAAACCGTTGATGATTTAGCTAATGGGGCAGCTTAACCTCTGACAAGTCGAGCGAATGGCCGCATATTCTCAGAAATATCAGCAATAATACGCACAACCTAGATTGATGCTTAAGTTTTTACTGTTTTGGATTCTCCTCTCAAATCTATGAAATTAAAATCGAATCATTGTAATGTGTAAATGACGCAATCATCCAACTGTATGCGTTGAAAACTGCATGCAGTGGTTCGTTTTCAGCCAAAGCCTAGAACTTGCGTCAGATTAATTCAACATCCGAACTCCCAACTGCAGGAAGAGGAGGAGGAGCAGAGGAAGCAGAGGAAACAGCCCCCTCCCTGATCGTATACGAATTTGTAATCTCTGTAGTACTATCTATCGCCCAATAGTGTTGCAGTTTGAGGGAGCAATTCTACAAGTTTCAGTCGTCTTCCGTATTGTCTATCCTCTTCAGCACTCTCCGCCGTTGCCATCTTCATTGTTAATCCCGCTTTTTGTCGCTTGTGCCATCGCTTCCGTTCCCTCAATGGACTCTCCTCAGCTGTAGCGTGTTCTAATCACATTGATTTTTTTACGAGATCTTGACGAGATTCCTCCCTCAGTAATTTATTCCTTCATCCTTCTTCTCTACGTTTCCCTCGATATTTTCTTCTCCAGCCTTTTGATCTGGTCTTCATTTCTATGTTTCCAGACGAAATGGTGCTCCGGAGGGGATTGTCCGCGACTCGGAACAGCCGAGGCCCTGTTGGCGGATGTCGATTGTCGATCACGTTTGTTCTCTTCTTCTCCTTATTGGTGGCCTTGATGTTCTTCGTTGGTCCCCGGCTCCGCACTGTCGCTCCTGTTGGTTGGTGCTCTCCCTTGATCTCTTTGCTTTTTTCTGTCATTTACGTTGGCTAAGTTGGCGTCTTCACATTGTGCTCTGAACAGCCCCACATTTCTTCAAAAGCCATACTAATTATCTACTCCTTTATCCACTGTAACTATGCTAGCTTCAACGACCTCCACTCTCCAGTGTTCTGGTTGTGGATAAGTTGAATTTTTTTTTTGCACTTAGTCCGTCGTATCCTAGTTGAATGCAGATTCTAGTATGAATTGGCAAGTTTTGATTGGGTGTTTGATATCCCAGGTTGTACATCTGACCTGCATATTGATGATGTTTAGGCTTGAGTATCTTTATCTAGTTTAGTTGCCCCCGATGGCACCTTGTTAGGCATCATAGTGGTCATGAGATCTAGTAGTCTTACAGAATGGTGACAATCTATGGATGATGTGGATGCTTGAATCTCTTTTTATACCGTTCGTGAAATCCTTACTGGTATAACCTCAATGGCCTATCATTGCGCAGTCACAGATGATTTTGAATGGGTTCTTCTATACTTAGGATATCTTGATGTTTATCATTCAACTTCATGAGCTGTTATGCTCTCAAATGTGCATATCTTGGGAACTTTAAAGGTTTTCTCCCAGTTTTGTAAGGTTTATTGTCAAAAGCAATCATTTCCTCCTATAGAACTTGCTTGAGTTCACTTTGAATGCAAAATATTTCTACGGTGTTGTCTGTAGCTACCTTTTTTTTATTTCTGTTGTCATCATCATCTTCTTCTTTATCATGCATTTACTCTTAGGTGCCGCTGAAATCAGATGAACACTTCGTGTTTTATATTGTTGAGTTGGCGTGGATTTATAGTGGTACTTATTTTTGGGCAGATGGAAGAAGTCTTCCGATTGTTTCTAGTAAGCAGGTAATTTGAACTTCTGTTATGGTTGACTTCTAGCATTTATAGATAGTTTCTAGGATTGTATTTGCTTGATAGCTTTGTTTTGTTTATCACATAAGAGACAGAACGTTTTTCATTGCTTCAGGATTTGGATTGGAGAGAACGCTTGGCATTACAACATGTCAAATCCCTTTTCACAAAGGATGTAAGTGGAAATTTTGTCTAGTCTATTCCTCACGGGAAAAGAGAATATATTCTAGTCCAGAATTGGTGCACCGTTAAAATATAGCTCTAGTCTTCGGTGTTGAGTGCTAAGATGCTGGTTGGATTGAACTTTTTAGGTCATTGATGTGATCGCGGCTACTACCGCTGATTTGGGGCCTTTTAGTCTGGATGCGTTTAGAAGAGGAAATTTGTCTGCTTCATGGAAACTTGTTGGAGCTGAGACTTCCGTTGATGATGTATCCACTTCCGAGGTTAGTATCACAAACATATTGTGGATATAATTTGGTTGCACTGTAATCTGCTTTCACTGTGTGTATTGTGCCAATGTCTACTAATTTGTCGTCTGCTGCATTTTCATGATTTTAGATAAAGGCAACGCAACCAGCTGATACTACCAAGCAAGAAGCGCCAAACAATAAAGGCATGAAGTTGTCTAGTGATGTTTGTTAAAATGTTTAAGCTAATGAATGTAAATTTGTCAACTTTCATTTCTTGATTGGTTCTCTGCTTTTATCTTGTTCAGATGATGAAACTCAGTTCGTTGACTCACCTGCAAAACTCATTCGAAGGGTAATTATTGTTGCTCCTAGCTTTATGCATCACTTCTTGTGTATATGTTCGTATTGTTGGCATAAAAAACAATATGCATTTGAGTTCCATCTTATGCTTCTAATTGAATATTCACTTGGATATAATTTGTTTTTTTCATGCAGCAATTAAGAGAAAAAAGTCGTGAGAAACGTGCAGCTGAGTTGCTGCGACAGGGGGATGAAGCAACTATAAAATTTGAAAATGCAGTTATTGAACGCTCTAAATCAGTGGACTCAGCAGTTCTTGGAAAATACAATTTATGGAGAAAAGAGACTGAGAATGAGAATGTTGATTCAACAGTACGCTTAATTCGGGATCAAATGATAATGGCCAGGGTATATTTAAGCATTGCAAAGATGAAAAACAAGCTTGATTTGTTGAAAGAGCTACAAACTCGTCTTAAAGAGAGTCAGCACATTGTAGGAGATGCAACAGCTGACTCTGAACTACCGCACAGGTATTACAGTGACGAATGTGCGACTGTTTCTTTTGGTTTAAGGCAGCATCTCTTCTTTCTAGTTTTATTTTTAATTCACTTTTGATGAAACTGTTACCGAATTGTTTTTGGACTGATTTTGATTCCTCTTGTAGTGCTCCGGAGAAAATTAAAGCCATGGGACAAGTTCTGTCAAAAGCCAGGGAAAAGTTATACGACTGTAAGATAGTCACTGGAAAGCTCAGAGCAATGCTCCAGACAGCGGATGAGGAAGTTAGGAGATTGAAAAAGCAGAGCACATTCCTGAGTCAATTGGCTGCTAAGACAGTCCCTAACGGAATTCATTGCTTGTCTATGCGCCTAACAATAGATTACTATCTCTTGCCTCCAGAAAAGAGAAAGTTCCCACGTAGTGAGAATCTGGAAAATCCAAATTTATTTCACTATGCCCTCTTTTCTGACAATGTCTTAGCAGCATCTGTTGTCGTCAATTCAACTATTGTGAACGCAAAGGTGATTTTCTGCTTGAAGTTGTTCGAATTTTATTTATTTTCATATGTCAAACAATGCTAACAAACAACTGATTGTTGCCAATACTGCAGGATCCTTCCAAACATGTGTTTCACCTTGTAACAGATAAACTGAACTTTGGAGCAATGAATATGTGGTTTCTGTTGAACCCTCCGGGTAAGGCCACGATCCATGTTGAAAATGTAGATGAATTCAAGTGGCTTAATTCATCCTACTGCCCAGTTCTCCGTCAGCTGGAGTCTGCTGCAATGAAAGAGTATTACTTTAAGGCAAACCATCCCACATCTCTCTCGTCCGGTGCTTCGAATCTCAAGTATCGAAATCCCAAGTATCTTTCGATGCTCAATCACCTGAGGTTTTATCTTCCAGAGGTTTATCCCAAGTTGAATAAGATTTTGTTTCTTGATGATGACATCGTTGTCCAGAAAGATCTGACAGGACTGTGGTCTGTGGATCTGCATGGAAAAGTAAACGGCGCGGTGGAAACATGTGGGGAAAGCTTTCACCGGTTTGATAAGTATCTCAATTTCTCGAATCCTAACATTGCCAGAAACTTCGATCCGAATGCTTGTGGATGGGCATACGGCATGAATATGTTTGATCTGGAAGAGTGGAAAAGGAAGGATATCACTGGTATCTATCACAAATGGCAAACCATGGTGAGTTGTCTGATGCCAAGTTTCTTATGCAGATTGTAGTCTAAACAGTACATCCATCAGTAGTATGACAAATTTTAAAAATATTAGAATTGCTGGCTGTTGACGAGCCGAGCTTTACCCAGCTCGAGCTCGGCTCGTTCGTTTGTAATAGCACCTCAAGCTCGACAAAATAATTGTTAGCTCGAGCTCGGCTCGGCTCGTTTGAGAGTCCTAACGAGCTCCACTCGTCTCATTTACAATTCTTATCAATCTCGTTTAGAGACCTTAATCGAACTGGTAATCAAGCCTCAAACAAGCTGGCTCGCGAGCCAAGCTTATCGAGCTCACGAGCCGAGCTGGATCGAGAGTCAGGATCAGTTCGAGCTCAGCTTGTTTATTATTTAGCCAGCTCGTTTAAGATCGAACCGAGTTTCGATCGAACTTGTTCCGAGCTGAACACCGAGCTGGTCGCGAGCTGCTTGGCTCGTCAACAGCCCTAATGACAATGGTGTATGTATGTAACCTTTGTTTTGTTTTGCAACAGAATGAGGATAGGGTACTTTGGAAGTTGGGGACACTGCCTCCAGGGTTGATAACATTTTATGGTCTAACGCATCCGCTCGAGAAGTCGTGGCATGTGCTCGGATTGGGTTACAATCCGAGCGTTGACAAGGCGGAGATTGATCGTGCTGCGGTGGTTCACTATAACGGAAACATGAAGCCGTGGCTCGAGCTGGCGATGACAAAGTACAGGCCGTATTGGACAAAGTACATCAAGTATGATCATCGTTATCTCCGCAACTGCCGACTAACTGAATGAGACCGACGCAAGAGGAATTGTGTGGGTGAATTTTGTGTGTGCTTGGTTTGGCTTGGCTTCGTTCACACTCACTTGCGTCTATTCCACATTGAATATTCTTGTTGAATTCATTGTAAACTAGTAGCCTAAACCCAGATGAGTGAAGAAGACTGTACGTTAAGCTCATCTCTCACTTTGTAACTCTGGTTTCTGGTCCTTTGGGAAAATATAATGTATTCTTTGAAAGGATTCAGGGTTCATTCTGTGTACTACTAACCAGACTAGTGGGCGTTTCACGATTGCCTGGGTTGATGTTATATATGGTGTTCGTATTTTACTTCGTGCAGTCCGTTTTTAATATAAATTGACTAATAATAATGTCTTTAATAAAATGATTTATTTATTATTTTGCTAAAAATAACTTTTATAACAAGTTGCTATCAGTGAAAAACCCGAACATGGAGTGGTTGATTATTATTTTGAGTGGTGATTGTTAATCGACATTGAAATCTTTTTAGATTTTTCATTGATAGCAACTTGTTAATGCAACATGTGTGCTGTGTAAAACTGGGGAAGGTTGCAACTCTCCCCTCCCCCAACAATCGTATAAGTGGCAAAGGTTTCAAATGCAACATGTGTGCTGTGTACAACTGGGGACGAGATTGATCATCATCATTCGCTGGTCACTTGCAATTTTACGATTGATGTTATGTGCAGAGTGTCAACTGGACTCCCGATGCAGACCTTGGAGTGATGAGGGTGCTGTCCGCATCAGCTCAATTTGATAAGCATAATGCAGAAGAGTGGGGAGCCTGCTATGCCGTGCTGCGATTAGTGAAGGTCTGGGCGAAAAGCTGCAGAAAAATGTATACGACACACAAACTCTGAACTGTGTTGACATCAAATTTGAAACAATGGTAATAAGGAGCCAACTCCTCTTCCCATTTAGCTTCCCTCCTCCACTAGTGTACACCAAAACATATGAAACTGGGGCAGGGACTTTACAGAACCCATACTTTACATTAAACACACACAAAAAAATTACTAGACAGTTAACCAAACCTATAATTTAAAGACAACAAGTCCAAAAGACTAGACATTTAAGATTCAACTAATTATTAAGGGGAACATAAGGTTGAAACAGGGTTACACAAGGGTTCTGATCATGCTGCATAACTTCAGCAGCTCTTTCAAATTCTTCCCTTAACACTCTTATGCTGAACCGATCCACCACCCTTCCCAGGTCGTGCGTTACCTCAAACGGGTCTTCTATGCATATCAGATGCCGATCATTCCCTATCCTCCTCGTCCAGTCTTTCTCCCGTTTGCTACAATTATTCCACATTAGCTTGCCAAATTTCCTGCAATAGTTGTTTGCAGGGAGAGAGGATTAGAGATTCTTACCTGATGGTGCTGCCCTTACGCACAGATACCACCGTGTTTGCATAATCGTGACAGTAAGCCCAGTAATAGAAGAAACCCCACACCAGCTGAGCAATTGATTCCCTGTTACGGGATCCAAATCCGTGGAGTTTCTCTACTTGATCGAAATACGAACATTCAATATCGTCCACAGTGACAGAGTATGTTGCCTCCATTCTCTGAAAGGACAAAGGGATTAAGGCATCACCATGTTTAACCCAGAGTCCAGCCAAAACTCGGAAGAACAAAACCAAAAATGTAAATAGAAATAGAATCCTTCTAAATTTACTTCTTCTCCCTTTTAGCTAGGTGATCAAATTTGAAAAAAATGAGCAAAAAGTATCACAGCTAACCTGCAAGCATGGTAAGATAGCTGGCCTACGCTGTTGTAAGAAGTGAATGCACATGAGAACATACCTGCAAGGGAAAAAAATTAGGTTACAAAATTCAGCTACGGGTAGAGCTATAGTTTGTCGAGATTAATCTTTGACAAGTTATTAACACAACTTCACTTTCTCATAACAAAACTCACGCATAGCTGGATAGAGTCCCGTGGTAAGTCTCGTTAACCGATCTTGATTTGGCCCAGTGTTTAACGATGTAAACTAACTGCCGCAGTCTAACATCAATATGTGAATAGTCGCGAAGAAGCTTTGTATTTACTACAGCAAGAACATTGTTTATGCATATATCACAGGAGATCCCAGTCGCCGGATCCATGAGTTTAACTATGGGCACCCTAGCTCGGGTTAGTGCCTGCAAAAGAACTTAGATTAACAACTGGAGAAACAATCCAAGGCATTTGAAGCAAATAAGGTAAAAAAACATGGTGACCTAAGCAATAATAGAAGGTATATATCACCGATCATTAATATCTCTATTGTTTTCATTTGTTAATCCAAGGAAAACAAAATTGATGGGTTAATGTAAGTCTTGAGTAAAGAAGCAACTCTTCACATAAAGCAAGCTACACACTTGGTCAAGTATTCATTACCAATTTCCATGACATCTCAGGTGAAGTTATTATTTCATTAATCCACGGACAAGAGATTTGACGAGTTCTTGTATGTTTTCAGTAAAGCAACAACACCTACATGCTTGGATAATTATTCATTATCATTCAATCGGCATCTCAGTCTTGTTAAAACATTTAATCCACAGACAAGGAAGTTGACGAGTTTATTTAGTTTTACATAAAGCATGACACATGCTTGGTCAATTATTCATCAAAATTCAACCAACATCACTGTTTTGTCAATCTGTTTAATCACCGACAAGGAAATTGACAAGTTTATGGTAGTTCAATGTGAAGTAACTCTTTACCAACCCCTAACCGTTTTCCTCATATCAACAGAAAAGAAAGGAATATTGTTCACCTGAACGTTTTGGAGGTTGTCGGATTGCAATATGTCAGCCAACCTTAACAAGATCTCAGACTTATTTGAATCACCATCTTCAATTGCAAGGCAGACATCAACATCACTCTTCGAAACTCCAAAAGAGTTGGCACAGGAACCATAAAGGAATAACCTAGCTTCTGGCCACTCCTTGTTAACCAGTTTCTCCAATAATGTCAACAGTTGCTTCTGTTTTTCTTTCTCTTCCTCTGGTGGTATCAACGACTCGTAAATTACAAGAAAAGGCACATTGAATCGATCTATGTCTCTACGACATTGTATCTGCTGCCTCTTGTACATTCTCATCCTTTGGTTTAACATAAGATGCCCTCGGTTATCCAATCTTGATTCCTGATCATAGCAAAAGAACACATAATAATGATTCACAACCTCCATTCTACTTAACAAATGAATGCTTTCCTAAGAAGTAGATTCACATCACATCATCAAACATAATCAAGCATGAAGTTTTTCTCAATATTGAAAAAAAAAAAAAGCTTTTACCTTGTCGCGTGAACTACGACTTGGCTTTTTGTCATTGCTACCGTCACCAGGATCAACCTCACGCAACAAAGAATCAACAAGTTCTTCACCATGATCATCCAATTCATGATCATCCTCATCAACTGTCTCAGAATGCAATTGCGTCATAGCCTCTTCAACTTCTGATCCCGAAACAGAAGGCAGATTAGTGCCAGAAGGAATACCAGGCCTGTCTAGCTGTCTAGTAATTCCTGGCTCGGCAGAGGCTACACTGCGCTTCACCCACTCCTCCCTACGAGTGTGGTCATTCTGATTCACTCTTTCTCGGGCCTCATTGTGATCTGATTCTCTTCTCCTACTCCCATTATCCGAATGTACAACTCTCTGTTTATTTGAAAATCCAGGAGGTGGTGCAGGCTTTCGCTGTCCTTGCACGGCATTGTAATTCCCTCCTTGCTGCTGCTGCTGATGCTTGCCCCAGTTCAAACCTCCTCCACTTCGATCCTGCTCATGGTAACTCAAATCCCTAGGAATTGGCGGGCTTAGTTTCCCATCCAATTGCGGATTATTTGCTAATCCTTTCAAACTTAAATTACGTACCGCCTTTTCCAAATCCTTTACAGGGGATTCCGCAAGTTGAATATCATTTTGGAATGAGCCGAACTGTAATTTCTGCTGTACTTGCTGATGCTGCTGAAGCAATCCATTGATGGCAGCATTGACTCCAGCGTCAATGCTCGGAAACCCTAATCGGCGTAGATCATCAATTAGGGTTCGAGATTGGTTGGCTTGCAGCTGATTCGACGAAGGCCAATGATTGGGAGGAAATCCGAGTAGTTCGGGAGGCAGAGGACCATGAGGTAACGAAGACGATGGCAGATCTAGACCGTTGGTTCCCCACGGCGGTGGCGCGTACGAGTAACCCTGGCCAACTGTTGCAACCGCCGGGTCGTGAAATTGTTGCGGCTGCGGAAGAATGAAGGGAGCAGTGAATTCAGGTTGCGAAGGAGACGGCGTGGGGGGGTGGCGGATGGTGGGCCTTTGGAGCAAAGAGAGGAGGAACTCGCCGCCATTAGAATACTGCCCAGGTGGAGGGTCCCCGCCGCCGCCGCCACTACCGGACATCGTGATAGGGTTTCGGTTCGGGTTTTCTGGACTTTTTGGTTTGGGAGGGGCGGGTTGTCAATTCATGGTGCAAAGGAAAAACCAGGCTCACCGTGGGCGGTGAGTTCAACCAAACTAAACCGTGCCGGGAAGGGTAAATTAGGGTATTTGGATCAGACGAGGAGACGTAGTGTAGTTTGACTACAAAGAGGAGACGGTAAAGCAAGACCGTCGGATGTAACGGAAACGGTTTTCAATGCTGCTGACGCCTCGCTGAATGGTACACGTTGCTTCAGCGTATCTTAAACGAGAAAGCTTCACGAATCGAAGGCAGTCACGAGTCTGAGACTGTGACTCACAGACTGTCACTTCTGCAGTTGTAGTTCGATTGGAAATCGGAAAGTTATAGGACATATAATTTTCCATTTCGTGGGGTAAAATGTCTCATATACTACTCTATTTTTCCTCGTATTTCACATTTGCCATGTTTTTTTTATTTTTTTATGTCGAAGACCAAAGATAGAAGTAGAGTGTTTTACAAACAGTAGCGAAGATCTAAAACACGATTTGAAAAAGTAAAATAAGTAAGAGTCTCACATGTTATAAAATGAGCGGTGCTATTATCCCGTCGAGGAATGTGTTTTAATACACATGGTTTATTTTTTGTTATGAATTAAGAAATTTGATCAACTTTTGTTTTGTTTCATGTACTTTTATTTTGTTACTCTATTGCCACTTCTATTAACATTTAGCTTAATAAAGCCCAATCTATAAGGAAAATTTAAGAAATGGCTCGTCGTTTTAATATACACATCTTGGCCCATAATTCAAATTATCTAAACGAAAAATGACCAATGTCACAATTAATTATTATGTTTAAAGAACGACGTCAAGTCAGAAGTCTAGTAAAATGACTATGACACAATGCGTGGGGTCATTGTACTGCCACGTTAGCAATAATGACTATGGTGTCATCCCTCCTCTTTTGCTTGTTGATGGTAATAAACAATGTGTGTCATTTCGGGACTGAATCCCTAAACGACGCCCTAGTTTTCGAATTAGACGACGCCCTAAAACGCTAAAATTACTAAATTGACCTTTCGTAAATTTATAAGAAGTTCAATCTTGAACAAACACATTCAATCTAAAACACAAAAGTTGAAGAAGTTGAAGATCCTAACTCGAAGATTCAACGAGAAATCGAAGTTCCGAACGAAGATCGACGACTTTCGGAAAAGGTAACCCTAATTTCAGCTTGTTAATTGTTTTTTTTAAAAAAAAAAAAAATTAGGGCCAGACGGACGGCGGGTCCGTCCGCCGCTGCTGGCCCTAATTAAATTTTATTTATATATATATATATGTAGAACCAGACGGACGGCGGGTACGTCTGGCTCATTTTTATTAAAAAAAAATTATTTTATTATGATTAATTTAGATTCACTTTGATTTAATTTAGGGTTTAGTTGAATTCGGTTTAGGGTTAGGGTTTAGATGAATTTAATTTAGGATTTAGGGTTTAGGTGAATTTAGTTTAGGGTTTAGATGAATTTAGTTTAGGGTTTAGATGAACTTAGTTTAGGGTTTAGATGAATTTAGTTTAGGGTTTAGATGAACTTAGTTTAGGGTTTAGATGAATTTAGTTTAGGGTTTAGATGAACTTAGTTTAGGGTTTAGGGTTTAGATGAATTTAGATTTTTAGGGTTTAGATGAATATAGTTTAGGGTTTACGTGAATTTAGGGTTTTAGGGTTTAGATTAACTTTCATAATTAGTCTTAATGTAATTGATAAAATTTTTTATAAGTATGTGATTAATTAGATAATTCCGTTTATTATAGTGTTTGAATAAAATGGCGAAGACAAAAGGCGGAGGTAAGCAAGATAAGACCGACCCGGTCGAAGAAGAGACTGATGGAATTCAGAAAATGCGAGGGAAGGGCAAGTCGTTGGAAACTATGAACCGACTTGCCGAGCGTGCGATTACTGCTTCTAATAGGAGAGAAGCAGATAAGAAGAAGAAAAAGTAGAAGATTTACGAGACCCCCGAGTCTTTTACCCCGATTAGGATTCCTGTATGTCAGGATAGACCTCCATCCCCCGCTAGGCCTGTTAGAGTTCCCCCTTTCTGACTTCACGGCGGAGGTTTATACCAGATGACGACTAGGAGGAGTTATTTGGTGGGTACGAGTCCGATACGTTTCGGCCTCCACCATTTAGGGCGTCCACTGGTTCGTCTCACGCTTCAGCGAGCGTTGGAGCTGCAGCTGGGAGAGATGGTACTTTTGCTCCCGCCACTAGTACACACGGTGCCCAGAGGGATGAGGAGGTCCACACTACTAGGGTTGCGGGAAACCTTTCCCGCACTTGGCAGCTGGAGTCGGGGATTGAGGATGGAGGGCCGATTGCGACCAGTGTGATTCCTAATTTCGGGGGTCACATTGCGCATTATCTGTGGGAGCTCGGTGCGGATTACCGTAATATCCGAGATTTCAGGTTCTACCCCCGACGGGATCATCTGAGGCATGTGATGAGATTCCAGCCACAGACACCGGATCTGGAGATGATGATGTCCACCTCGGGACTTCTCCATTTGGGTCATCTCGGGATGAGTGATCGGTTGGACGAGGCACCGATCCACGCTTTTATAGAGAGGTGGCGACCGGATACTAACACGTTCCACATGCCCTTCGGAGAGATGACCATCACACTTCATGATGTGTGGCATATTTTTCGTATACCGGTACATGGACGTCCACTTCACGTTCCTCGATCCAGTCATGATCTGCAGTTGGATGTAGCTCGAGCCCTCGGTATCCGACCCAATGATTTGAAGCAGCCAGTTGGGGCCTCTACAGGTGGTGATGCACGATACCCTTGGCTGAAGGGTGCTGCCATGCATGAGAAGTCGATGTTGGCACTGGCGAGCGGTTTAGTGGATGAGGATGCATACAGGTCTTCATTTTTTGTCTGCTGGGGTCGACTCTCTTCACTGATAAGACCGCCGATCGTACACGTCTGGTGCTTTGGGAGTATTTTATGGGGGGCGTGTCCACGGTTTCGAGATATGCTTGGGGGACAGGGGCTCTGGCATGGTTGTACCACGAGTTGGGTAAGGCCACCAGGGCTAAGTGTAAGGGGATGGCAGGGTCCGTGTCCCTACTTCAGTCCTGGATTCACGAGCACTTCCCTAGTACTCGTCTTCTTGCCGCCAGAGTAGCGGCTCGACAGCGGGGTGATACCGAGGCGTTGGTTGGGCGGTGGAGCGATATCGAGCGGCGGATAGATCATACGACTTCTTGCATCGTCGTCTTGAGTACTACCGTCGTCTGCTGGATGATATGACCGTAGAGGATGTGATTTGGCTGCAATTTGGGCCACGCCCCGAGGTGGAGGTTCCCGATTCGACGTTCCGTGGGGTCATTCGTTTCGGTCCGACGGCAGAGTACTATGACCCGACGCGCGTCGTTAGACAGTACGGCTACGCGCAGATGATTCCGGGCCTCATCCCATTGCCTTCTAGGGCTTACAGGGCTGCTGAGCCCAACGGGTACACAGTTGAGTGGGCTGACACCACAGATAGAGCGTGGAGGGATGAGGACTGGTCCAGGCTGATACCGTTTCAGTCTTTGTTTAGGCGTGCAGAGGATGTGACCGAGGTCGACCCCCGATACATGTACTGGTATCGGCGCCACACCCACCCGCGCATCCTCAAACCCATCCCTACTGGTGTAGCGGCCCCGACAGATATGGTATGTGTCTACATTCTTTTCAGTTAGGGTTTAGAGTTTAGGGTCAGAGTCGGATACCGATAGCTAACTTGTATAATTTTCCCCTTTGCAGCTAGCTTACAGGGTGTTGGATCATATGCATCCATTCTATACGGGCGTATGAGACGAGTACGAGTCCGATGCCGAGTACCTAGAGGCGGTCGAGCATTTGAGATGCAGTGTTGCTGGCATGTACGTGGACTTCCGACACCAGAGACCGTACCGTTAGACTTCGTTTATGGCATATGTTATCATTTCTTTTCATGTTGTGTAATGAGACTTATGTACTTTTGTTTTTCGACCTATGTAGTTTTGATTTCAGATTTGAGACATTATGCACTTTCGATTGTATGCACTTATGATATTATGCACTAGTTTTCGATATAACGCACTTACGATATTATGCACTGTTGAGCCTAAACCCTAAACCACTAAAACATAAACCCTAACCAATAAAATCTAAACCCTAAAATCTTAAACACAAAATTATAAAACTTAAACCCTAAACCTTAAACACTAAACCCTAAACCCTAAACCCTAAATCCTAAACCTTAAACCTAAACACTAAACCCTAAACCCCCTAAACTCTAAACAAAAATTATAAAATTTAACCCCTAAACCCTAAATACTAAACCCTAAACCCTAAACCCTAAACTCTAAACAAAAATTATAAAATTTAACCCCTAAACCCTAAACACTAAACCCTAAACCCTAAACCCTAAACCTTAAACACTAAACACTAAAATTTAAACCCTAAACCCTAAACCTTAAACACTAAACACTAAAATTTAACCCCTAAAACCTAAACACTAAACTCTAAATCCTAAAATTATAAAATTTAAACCCTAAACCCTAAACTCTAAACAAAAATTATAAAATTTAACCCCTAAACCCTAAACACTAAACCCTAAACCTTAAACACTAAACACTAAAATCTAAACCCTAAAACCTAAACACTAAACTTTAAATCCTAAAATTATAAAATTTAAACCCTAAACCCTAAACTCTAAACAAAAATTATAAAATTTAACCTCTAAACCCTAAACACTAAACCCAAAACCCAAAACCCAAAACCCTAAACTCTAAACATTATAAAATTTAACCCCTAAACCCTAAACACTAAACTCTAAATCCTAAAATTATAAAATTTAAACCCTAAACCCTAAACTCTAAACAAAAATTATAAAATTTAACCCCTAAACCCTAAACACTAAACTCTAAATCCTAAAATTATAAAATTTAAACCCTAAACCCTAAACTCTAAACAAAAATTATAAAATTTAACCCCTAAACCCTAAACACTAAACCCTAAACCCTAAACCCTAAACCTTAAACACTAAAATTTAAACCCTAAAACCTAAACACTAAATCTAAATCCTAAAATTATAAACCCTAAACCCTAAACCCTAAACTCTAAACAAAAATTATAAAATTTAACCCCTAAACCCTAAACACTAAACCCTAAACCCTAAACTCTAAACAAAAATTATAAAATTTAACCCCTAAACCCTAAACACTAAACTCTAAATCCTAAAATTATAAAATTTAAACCCTAAACCCTAAACTCTAAACAAAAATTATAAAATTTAACCCCTAAACCCTAAACACTAAACCCTAAACCCTAAACCCTAAACGTTAAACACTAAACACTAAAATTTAAACCCTAAAACCTAAACACTAAACTCTAAAATTATAAACCCTAAACCCTAAACAAAAATTATAAAATTTAAACCCTAAACCCTATACCCTAATACAATTAACAACAAACCCTATTAAATTATTAAATTTTAAAATTTTTTTTTTAAAAAAAACCAAACGGACGAACCGGACGTATCCGTCTGGTCAGACCAGCCAGACGGACCGCCGTTCTGTCTGGTCAGACATAACAGACGGAGTATGGTTCCGTCTGCTTGGAATGAAGGTTGCTCGGATTCAAATCCACTGAAGCTAGCAATGCATGGATGAATGACAAGTTATCTCGATTATTCAGGTTATAATGGCTTGGAAATTTCCTAATGTAGTCTTATATCACTCTTGTGCCTCTAAGGATCTATTTCGTCTAACCGTAGACTCCTCTCTCGAGCTAATCTACACCTAAACAAAACACATTAAAAGTGTTTGATGAAATGCCACAACGATAAACGTGCAAGAAGCCTAAATGATTCGCTCCTCCCTCAAGCTAACAAATAATCTAGGGTTCTTCCTAAGCGGCCTATCAATCTATGTTCCTCTCGGACCCATAACTCAATACTGATGATTCAATCATGACGGCCAAACAGAATTCAATCAGAAATTAGGTTTTAGGAAGAACGCATCAAAAGTCTGAATAAACCTTGATAACACGAAAATTTTAGCTACTCATGGTTCGGGAAGTAAGAAGGGAAGAAGAAATGAGAACAACCCGGAAAGACAACATGATCCATCGAGAATTCTCAATCCTGTCGCCGATCTTTGCTCCTTCGCCAATCGATGATATTCTATCACTTCAATCGGTCTCTGGAACTCTCTCTCTCTCTAAGAGCTTGAAGATAGGTGTAGAATGAATGATCTGGAACCCACGCTCTCTCCAAGAGATCGAAAAATATGTGTCTATTCAGTATATCTCGTCCATAGGGGGTCTCGGGGGTATTTATAGGCTTCTCGACCAAGTTGGAGAAGGAAAATGAATTGAAAACCCGTCTGGAGGTGGGACACCCCGTGTTCCGGGTCGTGTTCCGCCCCTGTAACTTTCTCGGGCAATTCCAGCAGAGGAACACGTCGTGTTCCTTCATTATACGAAATGTGATAATAGTTTCAACATAAAAGTTATAGACAATCGAATTATCTTTCCAACGCCGCTAACTTTGCATCAATTACACTTCCGAGGGATGAGTTATGGACAAAATACTAAACAGTGATGCTTTCTTCCCAAGTCGAATGCTTTGAGTTGTTCCGGCCTTCCGTCGTCATATCTTGGTTCATCTCTAAATGCCATATGACTTCTGAAATGTACCAAACACATACCAGACACCATAAAACGGCCCTAAGGGGCAAGAGAACCAAACATGTACTCAAAACCCTGAATTTGAATACATTTCGACACACAAAAATATAGTTTATAAAGAGAAAAGGTGTGTCAAAAATACAGTGCATCACTTACCCGTCTTTGCAATTGTTTCTTGAATGTATCGATATGAAGGCCTTATTTCTCATCTATGATTTTCAAATTGGTGTGCTCGATTTGCCTTGTTTCTGTCAACTAACCTCTGTAAAATAAAAGTTACTTGAATCAGTACTTCTGTAATTTATAGATGCAATTTGATACATATTTTTTAATACTTGGAACTCCTTGTCGTTTACTCGCTCCAACTATGTTACCCATTCAGCCATTGGACAACCCGTCAGAGGATTATTTACAATCCATTCAGTTGGGAGGTCATTTCTTTCTGCATGCTTCAACTTCTCCCTCCAAATCCTGAGCCTTGACTTCGCCCAAAGTCGACCAATATTTCTATCCCAATAATTGCAAGCTTCAGTCATCTCATTAAACTCGATATGGAAAACGGTATGTAACAATAATATAAAAGTAAACATTATCATGTTTTTATAACATCTATAACTTATGACAACACACACTACTTACCAACACAAACTGCTATCAAGCTCGGGTCTTCACCTATGGCGATATCTTCTTCCAATCAATTGGAGAGATCGGATAATAGGCATAATTCCTGGAACACTCGCTTATATGTGATCCCATGAAGGAACGAAGATCACCGGCAGGTCTAATTGCCTAACGCGACTATATCACGAAAGTCGGAATACTTCATGTCCAGTTTTTTTTTGAAACCTTGACGATCTGGGAAAACAATAGATAATTCAACTATTGTACTTAACTCATAAGTAACTACTTCATGCATTTGGTACCAACCTCTAATCTCCAAACGGTAGTGATATGGAGGAGCTATGTTGGTAGAAAATCCAGTTACCTGGGTCTCTAAATCCTGATCATCCTCATCCTCTAAGTGGTTATCCTCATTATGATCTGACATGTCTTAAAATAAGCCAACATCAACGAATGAGACAAATATAAACAATCCAACATAAATTAACTTCACATAAACTTCAACTCTCATTCCTTTTCAGAATCAATTACACAATTCCCAACAGTTTGCAAGTCTGGAATGTTATCATATATTGGTAAATGTTGTTGAGCTAGCGCTAAATAGTACTCATGAGATCTGGAACCATCATCACCCATCTCATAGTTGTCTCTTGGCTTGCAATGCACTGGAATGCACCATTCTAGGTCACCTGTGTCATCGACATAAAAACCATACGTGCATTGCTCGCACTAATATATGACTCATCCTCTATCTTGTAGCCAATGTCGCGTAAATGATTGAAGTTTACCATTGTTATCCCCAATGAATCTTTCCTCTTCCACGTTAGAATAACCGTATTAGCCCATTTACACTTGAATAATGTGATTTTTCAAGTGTAGTAATCCAACTCTACAATTTCTAATAACTTTCCATAAAACCACATGTCACCGTGGATTGGATTATTATCAGAACCACTCGAGACACTGTCGGTGCAAAATTTAGCTGCCACACCACTATTTTGAGTTTTTAGCATTCCCTCACGATCCATCGTTCGAAAGCGATACACGTTTATATCATAAGCAGTGTGTCGTCTCGCACGCACTTTAGATGGATCCAAAATAAGATGAAATGACAATGATCTCTTGGTCAATATAATATTGTTAAGAAACTAGCTCAATTTCTAATGATATGGATGAACATAGTTTGAATCCAAGACTTGTACCTTGTTTTGGAACCAACTCACAATCTTTTTGTGTACGGCTTTGTTCATAATAGTCTCACTGGCAAGCCTTCCACCTAATCTCTGTTTCGCATTCTCTCCATATTTATAGCTATAGGTGAACACTATAAATATTTGTTCCATTAAGTAGACATACATGATGGCTTTTGTGGTTTTTATATATCTCAAGTAAGGCTCAACTATTGGACTGTTCATAATAACATATCAATGTGATTGTGTCCACTCCATATCTGTTGTTTAAAAGCTTCACCCTTCCTAAATGGAACTCCATTCCAAAATGGAATTGATGAATCCCCATCTGTTTCAGGGTCTACAGCCACATGCTTATCTTGATTTTATCTTGTCTCAACCTCATATTTAAAGTACAATAATGCAAAGTTGAATAGCTCTTCAGAAAGCGAACCTTCAACAATCGAACCCTCAGAATGTACTTTGTTACTACATAAGCTTTTTAGTTTCCCCAAAAACCTATACACATAAAGGTAATATACAGTGAATACCAACAAGTCTTAGAGAAACAAAATTAAGGAGAAAGATCTGTCAATCAGATTTTTGTTGCTGGATATACCTCTCAATCGGATACATCCAACGATATTGAACAAGTCCGCCAAGTCTAACTTCATCCACCAGATGGAGAACTAGATGGACTATTACTGTGAAGAATGACGACGGGAAGATCATCTCCATATGACATAGCGAGAGAACGAACCTCTCTTGCAATTTATCTAGGTCGGCAATTTTGATAACTAGAGAACAAAACTCCTTAAAACAAGACCCAAACTCAACCAAAACCCTCGAGACATATACATGAAGCACATTCCTTTTTGCCAGGGGCAACAAGTCATGCAGAAGCATATGATTGTTGTGACTTTTCCACCTAAAGATTCGACGATTCTTCAAGTCCATGTAGCTTGAGATATTACTAGTATATCCATCAGGGAACGACATCCCCTTCAATGATTTCAACACTATCTCAATTTTCTTCTTATCCAATGTAAATGAAGCAACATGACAAGTTTCCCATCTGGTAGCTGCCACAACTCTTTCCTTATCTTCATTGCTCTCAAGTCTTCTCTCCCTGCTAAATGGTCTTTTCTTTTGTTTTTTGTCATTCAGTAAGGTGAAAAGAATATTATCGCACACATTCTTCTCAATGTGCATCACATCAAGATTATGACGTAATAAATTGAACTCCCAATACGGAAGCTTGAATAAAATACTTTTCTTCTTCCATTGTGGTGTTGACCTTGCAGGTTTCTCTTGTGTCTTACCAAATGTGACATCCAACTCTGCCACTTGACCTAAAATATCTGTACCCGAAAATATTTTTGGTGGATCTCGCTTTTCCACTTTACCATTGAATTTGCTTTTTTTGCAATCGAAACTTATGACCTCTCGAAAGAAACCTTCGACTTTCCATGAAACAGGTTTTTCCTGAGGCTGTCAATTTCACATTGTCGACATCATAATTATAGGTTGGACACGAGAGTGCAATATACGTGTTCCATCCTGGTAAGTTGCAAAACCCAGGATAGTCACTTATAGTCCACGTGAGGGCTGCTCTCAATGTGAATGTCCCACAAATTCTTCACATCTTCGCTTCACTGTCTTCCCCAATGTATAAAAAAACATCATTCCGACACATATTGATCTTCTTATATGTGAAACCAAGAGTTTGAAGTGTTTTTTTCGCCTCTTAATTTGATGTTGGAAGTCTAGCCATACTGAAAGAAGCAATTCTAGAATCTTAAACATTGCTTTGTCACTTATCTTGTGCAGATATTTGATTTGATACAGACGCATCAAGAAGGCCAACTTAGTAAATTGCTTGGGACAACCGTCGTACAAAGGGTTTTCACCATCCTAGAAAATGGAGTGGAAATGGAGTGGAAGTCATCGACTGGTTCTTGATTTGGTTGATCGGGCATGGAAATATCCTCAAAGAGCGGTTGTGTTTCTACTTCATCAACAGTTACAATTGCTTCAGTAGCCCGAACTTCAAACACATCATTCACCATGTCTACATCAAGTTTGGCTCAATAGGTGATGCTTGGTCAACCACTACATGAACAGATTCTTGCATGCCTACCTCTGCTTCAACTACTTGAACAGTAGCCGAAACTTTCCCAAAATCTGTCCACAACGCTCAATGCAAATTCAAAGTTTTGTAACTCAAGGGAAATGCCTTCTCTCGCAAGTGCTCCACTTCAGCATGTGGTTGCCACTTTTTAAATTTACACTTCGGACAAGGACAGAGAATATTTACTCCATCTGGAGCATTGGATATTGCAAAGTCTAGAAATTTTTGGACACCAATATGATACTTGAGAGTATGACCCGACTTTAGCATCCATGACTTGTCCATCTAATTATAACAATTAAGTTATATACCTAAATGATAAGAAGTGTTACTTTAAGTACATATAATTAAATATTATTCATCTATCCTAATATATATAATTATATATGTGTATGTTAATAAAACATTGGAAATTACAATCAAGTTCTTTATTAAATTTATTAGCACAACTTGATTCACTAATTCAAATAATTTGATTAATAATCTATCAACGACATCATATATATTTTAATAATTATATGCATATTGATAACTATCAAAGGCATCAAATCCATAATCTATACTAATTTGATACAATTCATCAAATTCATTAACACAATTCATCAAAGTCAATACAACTAACCTATTTAGACATAAAACAGTACCAACCTCGAGGATGTAGAATGAGATAATTTTTGGGAGCCCAAAAGAGATTGACGGATCGAAAAGCACAACCTGGACTTGATGCTCTAAATTGAAGAAGGCTGAAAAAAATGAAAACAAATGGGATATCGTTTGCCTATAGTTGCTGGAAATGATAAAATAATACCAATAAAATACCGACCAAAGAAGGAGAGACAGATTTTTCGAGATCAAGGTAGCTGAGTTTGATTAGTGGGTTCGAAAATCAGAGTTCATGGTGATGAACCCGGAATTGTCAATATCACTTACTCCAAAAATAGCTCACGTTTCACAACAAAACAATTACAAAAATAATAGTGAACACAAACATTTATCAGAACTGAGATTGAGAAAAATAGGAGTTTTTACACTCACCAAATCGATCTCTTATGGTTTTCCATAGTGGCTGCAAAGTGACAATGACGATTCCTACGAAAAAATGGTAGTGGCACTGACGATCGGAGAGAAACGAAGAAGAAGAGAGGGGAGGTTGAGAGTATTTTTGGAGAGGATGAGAGAAGAAAGTGTGTGGAATGAAGAGGGAGGGTCGGTTGAAGGGTAGTCATTCGATAACTTAGTCGCGAGGATCAAGTTTTGTCGCAGGCTGACTGCGACAAAGCTTTATCACATGTAGGGCTTTATCGCGGGCGGCCCGCGACAAAATTTGAATTGTTACCATTGGCGCGAACATGTTTGTAGCCGGCTTTGGGCCTTGTCGTGGGCTCCCGAACTAGCTTTGTCGCAGGCTAGACTTAGTCGCAATTGGCAAGCGACAAGGTTGTCGCAGTCATGGCTTGGTTGCAGTCAGCCCGCAACAAGCCTGTCGTAGTCAGTTGTATCTGCGACAAAGTCGGTCGCAGGACCACTTGCCTGCAACTAATCACCGGTGACTTATTACACATTTACTTGTAGTGATAATACATAAGTGATTATAGGGTTTCAACTGAGAAGACATATTTTGAAGTATATATAATGAGGGAGTTAAAGTAAGAACTCTAAAGTTAACAATGCTTGTGCTAGAAGAGTGCACAAATGGGAGGTCTCGTGAATGTAAGACACCTAAAGCAAAATTCGTCAAGAACTATAGCCAAAACAGACGATATCTTATCGAAGAAATGTTAGGATGTTATAGGAACGCCGCACCTAGTATACTACGCTCCATCCATTATGTCGACATTAACCTTTCCATTTTTTTATAGATAGCTTCCAATGGCATCAGAAAAGATATAGAAAAAAAATTATACCCAAACCGCGAGATCAGCCTCCACACAACTCGGAAGACATGTAAGTAAGAGTCTCTCTTATCACTTAATATGCAGCTCTATTAGCTTTTCGCTAGACCACCTGCAAGCGTAGACGCGGGCACATCGTCAAGTAAACAACAATCTCCATGATGATGACACTCTTAATAGTGTAACAAATGCTTCAGTCACACAGACAACGACACCAACTCAACAATACCTTCTATATTGACCGCCTAATATCCCCAACATAAGCATTAAGCTCAAGCATCTCTCATAACAACAAAAAAGTAAAGGCAAAATACTCTAAAATGTCACGAAGTTTGGGCATATGTCGAGAAATATCGTCACTTTTTCGATATAATTTTTTTTGGTCACAAAGTATGAAGTTTGATGCCAAAAATGTCTCGCCGTTAATCTGTGCTTCACTCCATCAACGAATTTCGCCCGAGCTTGTACACCTCAAATTTGTACCGCTGACGTGGAATTTCATTATTTCCAATTAAAATGGAATTGCTATCCACGTGGGTAATTCATATTTTCAATCCCGACCGTTCATTCCACAAACAACTATATGGACCGTTCACTCATGATAAGGTGTTCATATAAAAATCAGCAAAAAACTAAGCTAGGAAGTTGATCGAGGACACATTGCAGGGATCATGTGCATTGTTAAGGTCTTACCTTCTTTAATTAAAAAAAATACGATCCATAGGGTAAATTTGTGATTGAGGTTGAGCCAGTTCCAGACAAAGATTATATGCTTTTTTCAGAGAATGTACATTGGTTTTTCATGCCTCCATAAGGGATTTCTAGCTAGTTGTCGTAGGATTATAGGTTTGGATGGATGCCTTCTTAAAGGAGAAGTAAAAGGGATTTTTAGCTAGTTTTCGCAGGATTATAGGTTTGGATGGATGCCTTCTCAAAGGAGAAGTAAAAGGAATGCTATTGAGTGCCATAGGGAAGGATGGGAACAATCAGATGTTCCATATAGCTTGGGCAGTCATGGAGAGTGAGAACATTGATTCATGGTGATGGTTCATATCACTACTGTGTGAGGAGTTAGAGTTATGTGACGGAACTGGGTGGTCCATGATCTCAGATCAACAGAAGGTATGTACTGTGCAAATATGTCATCTAGTATGATTGCATCTAACTTACTTCATGTTTTAACAGTTTCACCGCTATGGTCAATGCAAGGACTTGTGGAAAGTCTACAAACCTTACTTCCACTTGCATAACATTGAAAATGTGCCCGACATGTATCTATCAACTGGAAAATCAAACATAAATTCAGTACCAATAGGAAAGCATTATGGAATTGTGTCTACTCGTGCAATGAAGCAAAATTCAATATCCACCTAGCCACCTTAAAGCATTTATAGGACTCAGAACCTTCTTATGTACTTTTGTGTCTAGGGTCCCTAAAAGTGATTCTGTTGAGAGCAACATATGTGAAACATTTAATGGTTGTATTGTTAAATGGAGAGACTTGAGAATTTTGAATATGCTAAAGGGAATATGTACTTATATGATGAAGTGTCTAGTTGACAAGGTGAAAATGTTTGAGACTACTAAGGAGAGGGTTATCTGTCCTAGGATAGCAGGTAAAATTAAGAAGGAAATCTAGTTGCTAGACAATGTATGGTTCGACAAACTCTTGAACTTGTAGTTGAATGTGAACTGAATGATTTATGGTACGTTGTTGATCTTGAAAACCATACATGCACTTGTGGATACTGGGACGAGTCAGGTATTTCTTGTGTACACGCCATAGCCGTTTGTTCATTTATGCGTAAGGATGTGTACACATACACCACAGAGCACTTCACCTTACAGTATGCTAAAAAGCATATGATTATGGTGGAATACCGACATTACCTAGAAAACAAGCGTTGGAAGTGGCTACTGGTTCTGTGATCCATCCCCCAACTACAAGAATCTGACCAGGTAGACCTAAGAAGTCTAGATGTAAGGAAGCTCAAGAGCTGGAAGTAAGACCAGCAAAAAGTGGAGTGGGTACAATGCTAGGAAGGAAAGGGGTGTGATGACACTAGATTTGTCACACATATCACCCTCATTTAAATGATATTTCAAGCATAATTGTATTGCTTTAGGTAGAAGTTTAGGATGTTTTATGCATTTTAAGCTTTTATCTTGATTTAATGTCTCGGACCCGGTCAGAGTCCATTTGATGTCGTTTTGGAGTGTTTTTATAGATTTAAGGTACATGATGACATCAAAGCATTGATCGAAGTGATACAACATGCATGGATGATCTAGGACACGCAATGAGAAGCATTTTGACAACTTCAAGGAGCTTGGATCTCAACTTCATTGGAAAACGTTGCAGTTTCGTATTTTGGGCATATCTCCTAGCTCAGAAGTCTGATTGATGCAAGACCAGCGGTGTTGGAAAGCTAGTTAAATTTCCTACAACTTTTGAGATTATAGGTTTCTGTAAATATGACCAAAAGTTTGCTATATAATGACCAAAAGTGCGCGGCACCCTTCTGGTCCATGTACAACAAACTTTTGATAGTCCGTTAGTCTTAAGGAATCCTTCTTTATAAAAGTCCAACTCTCCCTCATAATTCACAGACTCTCCCGGACGAAATTGAGAGTATTAGTGAGAGATTTGAGAGCGACGAGAAGGCAACTTCAAGGAGCTCCGATTTAGCGAAAGGATTAAGATGGCGAATCAAATTCTCGGGAAGATCAGCGAAATTAGGTTCTTCATAGTTTCTTGTATAAACCTAGATCCAATGATCTCTTATCTAATTTTGATTTTTTTTTCTGAAATAATGAGCAGCTAAAATTCTCTTTCTTAGATTAGATGAACCCTAGGTTAATTCCTACGAACGAATGATTTGATACATTTGACGATTTATATGAGTCGGATGGATTTCATTGCATATATGATTTCATTTTTGATTTGTCCTTGCCTGATCAACTTGAATGAATCTCTATTAGATTTATTTTAGACTCATGAGAGTTTTCATATCTAAAACGTCAAAATCAAATAACTAGGTTAGACGTTAACCCTCATCCAGGAGCGAATGAACTAGTCTGTCATGTGAGCAATTCTAAATCGGTAAATTGCCTAGCGGGTTTTAAATCTTTGTCTCGAAAGAGCGGACTAGAATACTAGATAGGTAGCAAGTTAGCGGTCCCTAAAGGGCGTGATTTGATTAGAGAAGAATTGCGACAGTGTATTGCATCTATCATGTTTCATGTAAATCATGGAATTTGTTTGTTATTTGTGAACTAGAATTGCCTAAGGGAATTCGACATCTAAGCAATTTCATCTTTGATTATCAAAACCTTAATCGTGTAGTCTTGCAGCCATTTACTTTTAAGTAAACTTCATGTTTCACTTTGATTGATTGATTGTTCCCATTGGCACCTAAACCACATTGCTTGATACCTCGATTGATACAAATTACAACTGTGAGTAAGATACTAAAAGTGACCCTAGAGAGATTCGACTCAGTTAATTTACTAGTCAGATATTTTTGATAATGCCTAAAAACATTTATCAGGGTGCGTGTGCACTACTGTAAATGTGGTGTAAGAGGTCATAACGCACGCAATTGCGATACTAGAGGTGGAACAGATGAACCTCAACAAGGTGAAGGACAAATGGAACAAGAAGTACCAGCATGTCATGGGGCTAGGCTACAAGGAGAACGAGGGATAGGTCACAGGAAGTCAAAAGTAGGTCTGTAAAGCGAACTGTAACATGTGATAAATGTGGAAATATTGGACACAATGCTCGTTGCTGCCTGTCGGCTCTATGTCTTCAGGTAATATAGTCCATCCTAATTATTATAGAAAAACTACGTACCAAGTGCTAACTTCTTTTCCTTGTATTGTAGAGTCTGCACAATCAAGGATCTAGGATCCAGGATCCATATTAGAAGGAACACGCTAATCACATTGATGCAAGGGCATGGAGCATACACCGACCCCGCTACCGATAACGTGTACAAAAACCAAGAAGAATATATGCTTAGGAGCTCACAACCACCACAGGTCACAACCATCAGATTAGGAGCATAATACAGGGATCATCGATATTTTTAACATCCAATTGAGTGTGTTCATGGATGTTAAGTAAATCTGCATTTGATCATGGATGTTAAGTAGTTATGCATTTGATCATGGATGTTAAGTAGTTATGAAGTTGGTGTTTGTGGATGTTTATGAACTCCATGTAAGGATGTTATGTAGCTATTTTATGTAATGTGGTATGAACCCATCAAGAATGTTATGTTATGGTAGACCATGTGGGAATATATTGGATTTTGCGATTTGGTAACTAAGGTATGAAACTAGGAATGCGATTTTGTGTAATGTGGTATGAACTCATCAGATGCTTCATGTTAGAACGTTGTAGGATTGACCTACATTACAAGTGGTCTTAGTGCAATGGTATAAGGCGTTAACAACCAAGTAATATAGGCCTTCGAAGTTAGGGTGCAAAGGTAGCCATATATATCTAGAAGCTAAACTGCATTGACATTAAAAAAACTCTAATAACAACAACACACTACCAACGATTACATTGAACACTGAACATGGATTAATGAATAGTGCAACATATGGCAGCCAACAAAACAACCACCCACATACTATCAAGGACAAGAGTGATTCTGTTATCAAATCCTTCAATCTTGTTTCAGATACCCCTAATCTCCTGTAGCATTGAATCAATCTACAGATTCAATGCTGGGTCTTCAAGCCTAACCCAGCCTCTGGCCGGAACTCCATCCTCCCTTGCAGATCTATGGGAATCAGACTCTCGGACGAAGAACCTGCAATCTGAAGTCCTCCAGAATGGCACCGAAAGAAAGCACACCCACGATTCTTTTCAGTTTTGGCCACCTTCAGCACCGCCTCCACATCGTGTGCACACTTCACCTCATTCTGGGAGCCCATAGACACGGTGCCTGACCTTCGGCCAGTCCTCTCGTTATGGGAGGATAAGGATCCCATTGAAGGCATTGCAGCAATGGGGAGGAATAAAAATGGCGAAAAGAAGAAGGTGCTGCTAGGGGCGGAGCCAAGGTATGGCCGGAGGGTGCCATGGCGACCCCAAGCTGCCGGTTGAAATGTATATTTATACTAGTATACTCAAGATTTATAAAACAGTTAACAAATAAACTATCACATCTAAGTTGATTGTGTTGTAATGGTTAATTGTTAGGCTTTATTCTTGAATGTAGGGGGTTCAAATCTTCATGAAAGCGCTTGTAGCTCATTTTTTATGTTTTTTAAGGATTTGCAAGTTCCATTTTATTTGTGATAGGCGAATTTACTGTTATTAAGGGAGTTTTTATTTGATTTTATAGTTACTTTTAAAAGACTTATGTACATTATAGATCTTGATATTTTTTGTATCTTTACCTACTTTTGGCGACTCCCGTATTAAATTCATGGATCCGCCCCTGGGTGCTGCGTCGACGGAGAAGAGGAAAAATGGGTTGCATTAGGGTTCAAGGCTTTAAGGTCTTTAAAAATGGAAGGGAGCATTTAAATCCACGTATTTCAATTTATTTGGAAATTAAAATCTATGTGTAATTAAAACCGAGACTATATGCTGAGTCATTCAACGGCGTCAAGCCAACATGGTCGGGAAACCAACACAAGTTAACGGCAAACATTTTTTGCGTGAAACTTCATACTTTGTGACAAAAAATTTATATAAAAAAGGTGACAGCATTTCTCAACATATGCCCAAACTCCGTGACATTCGAGTATCAAAATTTCAAAACGAGAATCAGTAGACTATATAGGGAAATCAAAATGGGAAATTCCTTTTCTATCTCTTATGAGAGAGAGGGTTGGATCCAAATACCAATACTATGATTTAGCTCAATCCATTCCTTGAAGTGGAAGAACGGTACTTGGTTTCCATAGTCGGCCATGGATGGTCCATGACCATGAGAACTTGAGACTTGTCCACCATTTGCTTCAAGTACAAGGCAAGTTGGGGTTAGCAAAGGAAAAATATTAGAAAATTGAAAACATTGGAAATTATGACGACGGTAAATCGATGAGTGACGATCCAGCATTACAGTACGGTTTAATCAATTTGTTTCTTTTTTCAACTTTCCATTTCCATAGATTGGCCAAAAACAATAATCAGACTGAGCGCCGATTCCTTCAGCCTCGCGCCTAAATCTTCCTCTTCCATTTCTCTTCTGTCTCCGCCGATTCTCATTTCCAATATTTCACTCTCATTTTTATTACCTTATAATCAAGACAGTTACTCCAAGATCGGCAGCTGATCGATTGTCGGAGGTAGGATTCTTCCCTCTTTTCTTGTTCTCGTGGACGGCGGTTCTTCTGATCTAGCCCTCCATTCCCCATTTTCGTCCCCTTTATTGTTTCGATTCGCATTCTCAGCTTCCATTGTCGTTCCGCAACTGCATTTGGATTTTGTCGCCGGTGTTGATAGCGGCATTGATCTGTATAATTGCCTTTCTAGTGAAGTCTTGCACCTTCATCTTCTACGTACGGAAAAAGTGTGTCCTGGTTAAATTCGTTTGGACTTCTAACAAGCTAGATCTGCATAATTGTTCTAGGCACTTTTGCTGTGTTTGTGAGAGTAGCGTCAAACCCAAAAGAGAGTCCTTTCTGAATGATTCGATAAGCGTTTAATTGAGTTTCTGAAGCTGATTAATCATGCTGGGTTTTCTTGTGGTGTGTTTTACTTACTTGGTAGTTTAGAAGTTTGAACTGCTGTCATCTTTACTTGGCTGTAAAACTTGGTTTGTTTACGGTTATTCAGATTTGAATTTCTATATGCTTTGTTTTGCGGTTCTACTTCTACTTTTCTCTCTCTAATCGAGTTGCTTTGGATTTTTTCTATTTTGGTGATCCACTAGGTTATCGAAAGTGTGAATTGTTTGGATGAGACTCTCTTAACTCTGGCGGAGATAATTGCGTGATGGACGAAGAAGAAGAGAAGAAGGAGACGAGAGGGATTTCTAGGGAGGATTCGGAAATCTTCAAAGAAGTTAGTGTAGTAGATACGTCCCGTGAAAATAATGCCAATACAATGGGTAGAGATGATGATCCAGTGAATAACAATTTTGTATCATCGGAAGGGCCGGCTTCTGCCGCTCGATGTATGAATGAAGAACAGTTTGAACAGGTTTCTTTGAAAGATCAAGGAAAGGCTACCGTGGATTCAAATCAGTTGCCCTATACAGGGTCCGGGAGGTACTCGTCCAGTCAATTTGAAGAGGCCTCTGAAAAGTTTCCCAATAGTCCTGGGTCTGAGCATGACTATTCTCCCATCTCTGAGTTCCCGCCCGATCAATCTTTATCCAGCCCTCCCCCAGAAGCTCAATTTGGTTACAGTTATGACCAGTCTTATTCACCAACTAGTATAGACTCATCCTACTATGGAGATGGATTCTCACCGCAGAAGGCTAAGCCAAAAGCTGCCATGCCAAATGTTTCTCCAGAGTTGTTGCATTTGGTAGACTCTGCTATTATGGGGAAGTCAGAAAGCTTGGACAAACTTAAGAAAATTGTTAGTGGTGCTGAGAGGTTTGAGAGTGCGGAGGATCCAGAGAATATAGCTTATGCAATTGTCGACTCCCTTTTTGCCACTATGGGGGGAGTTGAAAGTTTCGAGGATGAAGATAATAATCCTCCAAGTGTAATGTTGAACTCTCGTGCTGCAATTGTGGCAGGTGAGCTTATTCCATGGCTTCCTTGGATAGGTGATAGTGAAATTTACATGTCCCCAAGGGCAAAGATGGCGAGGGGGTTGCTTGCTTTGTTACGGGCATGCACTAGAAACAGAGCAATGTGCTCCATGGCTGGATTGCTAGGAGTTCTTATAGGAACTGCAGAAATGATATTTATGCAGGATGCTGGTTCAAAGGAAGAGATGAAATGGGATGCAACTCCATTGTGTGCTTGCATCCAGCACTTAGCAGGACACACTTTGCCAGTAACTGATTTGCATAGATGGCTACAAGCAATCACCAAAACAACTAAAACTGAATGGGCACCTCGTTTGATGGGTGCACTGGAAAAGGCAATGGGAGGGAAGGAATCCAAGGGACCGGCATGCACTTTTGAGTTTGATGGTGAAAGCTCCGGTTTGCTTGGACCAGGGGAGAGCCGTTGGCCATTCCCCAATGGGTATGCATTTGCAACATGGATCTACATTGAATCATTTGCAGATACCTTAAACGCAGCTACTGCAGCTGCTGCAATTGCTGCAGCTGCAGCAGCCACGACAGGGAAGTCATCTGCTATGTCAGCTGCAGCTGCAGCCAGTGCACTTGCTGGTGAAGGCACTGCTCATATGCCAAGATTGTTCAGTTTTTTATCTGCAGATAACCAAGGGATAGAGGCATACTTCCATGCACAGTTTCTGGTTGTTGAAAGTGGTAGCGGGAAGGGCAAGAAGGTGTCCTTGCACTTCACTCATGCATTCAAGCCACAGTGCTGGTATTTTATTGGGTTGGAGCAGATCAGCAAGCAAGGACTGATTGGTAAAGCAGAGAGCGAATTGAGACTTTATATTGATGGTTCCCTGTATGAAAGCCGTCCTTTTGAGTTTCCTAGGATCACCAAACCACTTGCCTTTTGCTGCATTGGCACAAACCCTCCTCCCACAATGGCGGGTTTGCAACGTCGTCGTCGACAGTGCCCATTGTTTGCTGAGATGGGTCCTGTTTATATCTTCAAAGAAGCAATTGGTCCTGAGCGGATGGCGCGTTTGTCTTCTAGGGGAGGGGATGTGCTACCTACCTTTGGAAATGGTGCAGGTGTTCCCTGGCTAGCAACAAATGATCATGTTCGTGCCAAGGCAGAAGAAAGTTCAGTTTTGGATGATGAGATTGGAGGACTCATTCACCTTCTCTACCACCCAAGTGCCCTCAGTGGTCGTTTCTGTCCAGATGCTTCTCCTTCTGGTTCTGCAGGTATGCATGATTTATTGACTTAATCATGAGAAACAGGGTTAGGCGAAATTGTCGTTGGGTACTTGGTATTTGATTGTCATTTTCTTGAGTTTCTGCCTGTTTTTATTGCAATTCTTTTCATCTCCTGCTATTGCATTTCCGCTCACTTGTATATGTTTTGGAAATTTTCGCAAGCACCTGAATGCATATTACTCCAGCTTCTCATTCTTACTGAACTTTATTTTCTCTTACTTGAAACTGCATCTGTCAATGTTTCTTAGTTCGATGAGGTGTTATCATGGCATGGGATAGGTGTCCTTTGAAATATTTTTAACATTATTCACAGTGATAATCATCGTAGTTTGGCTTGTTGTGTCCACTTTTACATTGAGATCATAGGACTTTTCTACTTGGAGGGGTCTTATGTGGTCTTATTTTATTTGCTCTTTACGGGATTATTCAGGAGTTCTTCGGAGACCAGCTGAGATTCTTGGGCAAGTTCATGTTGCCACACGAATGAGACCGGTGGAAGCTTTGTGGGCTTTGGCTTACGGAGGGCCCATATCTTTACTTCCTCTGGTGGTGAGCAAAGTGCATAAAGACAGTCTGGAACCTGAACATGGGGATCTGCCTTTATCACTGGCAACTAGTGGTCTTGCTGCTTCAGTATTCCGGATTATTTCTATTGCTATTCAACATCCTGGAAATAATGAAGAGCTGTCTCGGACTAGAGGCCCTGAAGTTCTCACAAAGATTTTATGTTATCTTCTTCAAACATTGTCTTCATTAGATGCCAGGAAGCATAATGGTGCAGAAGATGAGGAACTTGTTGCTGCTGTTGTCTCCTTATGTCAATCACAAAAGTATAATCATACTCTGAAGGTTCAGCTTTTCAGTACTCTACTATTGGATCTGAAAATTTGGAGCTTATGCAACTATGGACTGCAGAAGAAACTTCTTTCATCCCTAGCTGACATGGTTTTTTCACAGTCGTTGGTCATGAGAGAAGCTAATGCCATTCAGATGCTTCTTGATGGTTGTAGAAGATGTTATTGGACTATCCGTGAAAAGGACTCTGTGAATACTTTTTCATTGGACGAGGCAGCACGCCCTATGGGTGAAGTAAATGCTTTGGTTGATGAGCTCTTGGTAATAATTGAACTTATAATAGGAGGAGCTTCCACTGCAATGGCTTCAGCTGATATCCAATGTCTGCTTGGTTTTATTGTGGATTGCCCTCAACCCAATCTGGTATGTAAAAATGTTGGCTGTAATCATACTGGTGATGTTGTAGAAGCAGCCAACTTCGAACCCCATTTACTTTTGTTCATATGCATCTTTAGCAGGAAAACTTATATGGATTGGCGGCATATCTTCTTCTCTATATATTTAATTTGGTTAATGTGTTGGATTGTTGCTCTTTGGCTATTTTTTCTTCCTCTAATAATGCTAGAACTACACTGTAAAACAAGGCCTGTCACTTGAGCAGTGAATAGGTCGAAAATGCCTGGTTGTGCCCTTGTCATTTTCTTGCTGATTTCATAAGCAAGTACTAAGTACTGATACTCTTATTCCAGCTTCCCAGGATGTTGCATCTCGTCTATCGTCTGGTAGTTCAGCCAAATGCAGCTAGAGCTAACACGTTTGCTGAGGCATTCATGAAATGTGGAGGAATAGAAACCCTTCTGGTTTTGCTGCAGAGGGAGGCCAAAGCTGGAGATAATAGTATTCCAGAAGCAATTGAAAGGAGTCATCATATTCAAGAAACTAAGCCAGAGAGTGATCAGGAGGTCTTGGATGTAAATCGGAAGGATGAAATAGAAACTTTGAGTAAAAATAACTCACCCTCTGAAGAGACTTGCTCAGGATCCAAGTCAAACTCATCTCTGGGAGGTGGTGGTCCTATTGCCTCTTCATCTGGACAGATTGCAAAGTTGTCGTCTGTTGCTGAAGCTACTTTCAAGAATTTGGGTGGCATTAGTCTTTCGATTACTGCTGATAATGCAAGGAATAATGTCCATAATGCTGACAAAAGTGATGGGGTGGTTGTTGCAATCATTGAGCTATTAGGTGCTCTAGTGAGATCTGGGCATTTAAAAGTCGGACCACATGTACCCCTAGACTTGACGAGTAACTTTCTGGGTGGTTTGCTGCAAGATGGAGGTGGTACAATGTTTGACGATAAGGTGTCTCTTCTACTTTTTGCACTGCAGAAGACATTCCAAGCAGCACCGAATAGGCTTTTGACTACAAATGTCTACACTTCTCTACTAGGAGCCTCGGTATTTATTTTTATCTTCCATCTATTTCATTTATACCAAATTTGTTTACTGGACTTCCCTTTTCTAAACAAAGTGATAGTAAACTTATAAAGATGAACATGTTTAATTCTGTTTGCAGATTAACGTGTCTTCAACAGAGGATGGGTTAAACTTCTACGATGCTGACCATTGCTTTGAGCATATGCAACTACTATTGGTTCTTCTGCGTTCACTGCCTTCTGCATCTTGGGCTTTTCAAGACCGAGCATTGCAGGTACTGCATTTCTGCTACTTGGAGAATTAATGTGGAAGCAGATTTGTTAGGTTTCTTTTTACATATTGACTTGGTGTCTTTGTGTTGGAAACATAGTACAAGAAGAGAAGTTTAGATTAATTCTAATTTAGGAAGCTTTTTTTTGCATGTAAATGAGCTGAAAATGGAGCTTAGAAGTTGTTGATATGCATAATTGCAAACAGAAGAAGGGTTTAGTCACTACATTATACTCCTGTCCAGTGTTACTATTTGTGGTATCTGTTGTGATCCTTTTAAGCCACGTTCTCTTTGAAACTGACGTCCAAAATTTTGCGTGTAAATGAGCGCTGAAAATTGGTTATAGTAATAGTTTCTGTTATGTGAGGCTTAGAAGTTATATTGCATTCTTTCAATCCGACTGTGGTTATAATTTTAGGTTCTGCATTATATTCCTTTCCAGTATTACTACTTTGTTCTTTGTAATTTCTGAGGGTTACATTTTGTAGATTTTAGAGAATTATGATCTACTCTTATTATTAGAAGGCCCGTAGGCGATAGGGTTACATACACAAGTCTCCATATGAGACTTACCTACTCTAGAAATCCTATTAGGAGGTAATTACCTAATAATACATAATACAACTAAATAGGGAACTTATCTAATCTGTAGGATTCTCTACACATTTCTTCAGCCTTTTTTTTCCAGAAATAGGAAAACAAGATAGAAGGAAAATAAACATTACATAAGTGTTCTTTTGTGGAGCGTAACTGAATTCGAACCTGATACCTTTAAGTCGCCAGCACACAACGCTACCAACTGAATAATTTCTTTATAAGCATGTCTTGCTGCTTAGTGTTTTCTTTGAGGGATTATGTTATTCCGGTGTACCCTGATAGAAAGGTTTATGTAGGAATAACCCTAATTATTCATAATTATGTAGATCGAATAGGAGATATATTTAGTTACTTGTGTTGGAAGAAAGTTCGTTATGTAAGACTCCTACTTATGGTAGGAGTCTTTTGCTCCTAGGGTATATATACTCATCGGCTGGTAGCCTATCTAATAACAAGAATCAATAATTCTCTTCCTATCTCTGCCGTCTCTTTATCTACCTTTATTCTAAACATGGTATCAGAGCGTCTCTCGAGTATTCTCTTCCGCTTACTCTAAACCCTAATCATTCATCATGACCAAGAACATGGTTGATTGCACCGTGACTTCTGACGACGATAGCAGCTCCAACAATTATGGAGTCATGTCGATCCCACCAAGTTCATCTGATAATTACTACCCTGGACGAGCTGTGATTTATCCTTTTGATGGTAAAAATTACCTCCATTGGTCTTCTTCCGTCCGATCTACATTAACGGCCGTGGTAAAGCTGATTATCTTCTCGGAACAGCGAAGAAACTAGCTGAAACTATCACCTTGTTCGCGGCTGGCTTATTTCCACCATGATACCGAAGATAGACAAAATCTATCTTCTTCATCCGTCGGCCGAGTCTATCTGGTACCATGCAAAGAAGACTTATTCAACGATGGACCACTCCTCTGCACTGCTAGAGATCGAAACCAAATTGTATGATCTCAAACAGGGAAGCATGGGTGTGAATGACTATTACAATTCTGGAAAAAATACTAAAGAGCCAATAGATTTCTTCAACAGCAACTTTGCTCAAGGTAACTCTCTTACCACTCACTCTAAATCTCCTCATCAATATACTTGGATTCTAGACTCTGGTGCTTCAGACACAATGACTTGGTGTCGAGAATTAATCCATGATCTTCAGCCTTATCCTCGGAAAGGAGAGGTTCGTGTAGCCAATGGGGGAATTGCCCGAATAACAGGCATAGGTTATATTCGGCTGCCTGGCAACCTTATCATCTCTCCAGTACTATATGTCCCTCAATTAAGCTGTAATCTTATCTCTGTCCGACAGTTAAGCTTGGATTTGAATTGTGAGGCTAGATTCTTCCATTCTAGTTGCCACTTGCAGGAAGTGGGATCGGGGAAAATGATTGGAGTTGCTGAACTATCAAATGGACTATATATCTTCAGGGATGGTTTGGACAAGGACATTCAGAAGTCAGCACATCAAATTTCTAAAATAAATGACTGTAATGATGATGTTTATCTTTGGGACTATAGACTTGGACATCCAAACTTTATGTACCTTTCAGACTTGTGTCTTACATTATTTCGTAATAAACGGGCTCAGTTTTACAAGTGTGAAGTGTGTGTGAATTGGCTAAGCATACTCGCTCCATATATCTTGCAATAGGTTATCGACCCTCTCAACCCTTCTCAATGATTCACAGTGATATCTGGGACCCAATGAAGGCCAAGAATCTAAATGGAGCTGGATGGTTTGTCACGTTTATTGATAATCATTCTCGGCACACTTGGACTTACTTAATGAAGGCCAAATCGGGACTAGTTCCATATTTCAATACTTCTATTACATGGTCCAAACCCAGTTCAATGCCAAGATTCAAATATTGAAAACCGACAATGTTAAGGACTACTTCAACACCATTCTTGGTCAGTTCCTTACCAAACATGGGGTGGTGCATCTAAGCTCGTTTGTTGAAACTCCTCAGCAAAATGGTATTGCTGAACGTAAGAATAGACACCTTCTAGATGTTGCTCGTGCCTACATGTTTGCTAGGCAGGTTCCAAAATATTTATGGGGAGAAGCAGTCTTGATGGATGTTGCTCGTACCTGCATGTTTCTCTCTTTCTATGCATCAGTAACATCAGGGAATATATATATAGTGGGGTACCGTAGTGTTCACCTAATATACATATATATACACAATGTCAACCCTAATGGCATAGCTCTATTAGTGATTATTCCTATAAGTTAGGAGTTATCTCCGTCTATAGCTACCATAATTATCTAATTACAAAATAATACACTGACAGCTAATATACAACAGAGTAAGATAAGTAATAATCTCCAACATTTGAGATTAGCTGACATGCTTTGATAATGTTAGCTCTTAGCATTGTGCCAGCCACACACAAGAGGATAGCAGGGGTTGGGTGGGGATCTTGTTGTCCTGAGTTTATCGAAGTAAAAATGTTTATCCAATTTTTGAATTAATCCAGTAAAATCAGATGATTTCAACATTGTTTTTGTATCCAAATGCCTTTTTATTTCCTGTTATTTCCCTTTCCTAATATATCCTGTTTTGTTGTTCTGAGCAGCTTTTGCTATATGATTTCAGGATATTCTGTTTTTGGCCTGCAGTCATCCAGACAATAGAAGCAGCATAATAATGATGGATGAATGGCCTGAGTGGATATTGGAAATTTTAATTTTTAACTACGAGGTGGTCTCAGATAGTTCCAGAATTAATTATTCTCTTCTTTTCTCTCTGTTGGTTTATTTTCAATATAGGAAGTGATGCATCATGTACACCCATATCGGCTACTCATGTTACATTGTTTCCAAGCAACCTGTTCGTAAAATTTGAATACTATATTTATTCATGCAGAGGGTTGAAACAAGAGCTTCTGATTCGTCAGGCTTAGTGGACATAGAGGACCTTATTCATAACTTCTTGAGTATAATGTTGGAGCACTCTATGCGACAGAAGGATGGTTGGAAGGTAACCTATGCATTTGCTGATCTTGAATTTCTTCTCAGTTTCTAGATTTTTCCAAATGATATCTGGTATTCAGTGCATAGATTGCTGTAAGTTGATCACCTGTTGTATTATGTTGATCAGTTAAAGTTTAGCTTATATATTTGGATGAAAAAGTTTTCACTTGTTCTTTAAGTTTCTTTTTTCTTTGAAAGGATTGGATTCTGTTACTAGGTCAGTTAGACATGCTTATCCATTCCTTTTATCTGAGGCATGCTGGACCCTGTTTCAAACCACAACTTGGTTACTCTATTTGTCTTGGCATAGAATCATATCAAACAAAAAATGATAAATATTAAAATACTATTTGTCTTGCATGTCAAATGTCTCATGATTATCCAAAAATTAATGGCAACAAATTAAGGCAAAAAATGTAACCTCACTCTTCGATTTCTACCTCATACTTCGAGACTTGCTAATAGTAAGTATAGTAACTAAGATGCTTGTCTAAGCTATTGATCTTGCTTAGAACCCATTTTGGGGATTTAGTAATCTTTCTCTTTGGACAAGTAACATTTGTTCATGTCTTGCCTTCATGTGAATTCCTCTGATTAAGTATTTTCTCTTATTATGGGTACATTGATTTCATTTGTGATTACTTACCTTTTACAGGATATTGAAGCTACAATTCATTGTGCAGAGTGGCTTTCTATTGTGGGAGGATCTAGCACTGGAGATCAACGGGTCAGGTATCACATCATATTGACAAGCTTCTTATGTGTTTTAGCCATTTTTCTTTCTTGTATCCTGGTTGTCTTTTGTTATTTCATCATGGAGGATGTCAACCATGTTTCTGACCGCATTCAGTCTATAGGTTGTTTGAACCATTTTATTTTGGACAATCCAAGGATTTTTTTCCGATGGATCTAAATTTTATCCACTGGAGTATGGCTTACACCAATATACACGTATGCCAAAATCTTTTGTGCAATGTTGGATAAATTTAGAAATTTTAAATTTACAAACTTAACAGTGGAGATTAGATCTGACATGCAACAAATTTCATTTTCTTGTGGAATTTGACTGAAAAGTATGTCTTAATTTTCGTCCAAATTCTGTGAAACTGAGAATGTGTTATAGGCCTCTTCTGCCAATGTTCCCGAGATGTTAAGAGCTAAATGGTATATTTTGGATCTGACATACACCAAGTTCCCTTTTCTTATGGAACTCACATGTTTGCCTGAGACATGTGACTTATTTTCCCCCAAAACCATGCCACTTAAAATGTGTGATGCTAGAGGTATTGAGAAGTGAGGAATATTGTAATGTGTTATTATTTACTGAGCAGTAGCTCTCATTATATACACGTCTAGGTATGTACTTCTAGGCTAGAGTCCTGTCTACGAATCCTCTATACAGATCTAATAATTATCTCTAGCTACTGCTGAAATAATACGATAGGATAATTCATTCGAATAATCTAACAAATAGGCCTCTTCTAATGTTTTTTGAGATGTTGTGAACCTTGCTACATAACTGGGAGCTTTCATATCTATGAAATAGCTAATGTAGACTTATTATTGTCATTATAAGTAACACTATTTTTTTAACGATATTAGCTAAAGGAATGGCTAGTTTCTTTATGCTGCAACTTTCTTTAGGAAACGGCAAGGTTGCTCTTTTTTCTTGCAGTGTCCAGTTTAAGCTTGTATATTTTGATCTCCAGAGGGTTATGAAATTCTTAAACTAGTTTTCGGAAGCTTTTACTCGTTTGTACCTACCAGATGCTAATTCATTAGTTGCCTCATTTTCTGTCTCCTTTGAAGACGGGAAGAATCACTACCTATATTTAAAAGAAGGCTCTTGGGTGGTTTGCTGGACTTTGCTGCTAGGGAACTACAAGCTCAGGTATCTTTTTTTCCAAGTTGAAATAAAACAGATAACTGTAGCACTCGGCTCTATAAGAAGCTTTTCTTGTTGCAGACTCAGATCATTGCTGCAGCTGCTGCCGGTGTTGCAGCTGGGGGTTTATCCCCAGAAGAGGCTAAGGCAGAAGCTGAAGATGCTGCTCAACTTTCTGTAGCATTGGTTGAAAATTCTATCGTCATTCTAATGCTCGTGGAAGATCATTTACGACTGCAGAGCAAGCTTTCATGCTCATCTCGCACTGATTGTTCTCCATCCCCCCTTTCTCTTGTATCGCCATTGTATCTTCGTTCAAGTTCTAGCACAAATACATTGGATGGTGTGGCTGATCAAAAATCTAGCGACTCAGGGGGACTACCACTTGATGTATGTACACTTGTCTTGGCTAGTGATAAGTACATTCAACTCCTAACTAGAGGCTACATTCCATTGAAACAACAAAAGTTTTAAAAGTAAGGCATTGGCATAAAGCAAGGACTAGACAAATCAACTCAATTTGAGTGCTTGCGTTTGAACTGCTTGGTAGAAAAATGGAGCAGCGTTTCTGGTTCATTTCTGTTTTAACAATGAACAATGAGTTCTTCTTTTAATTTAGCATGGGCTAGACATGTCAACTCAATTTGAAGCTTTTCATTTTCACTGGTTGAGAAATTCTAGGAGCACCTTGGCATTTTTAATTGCTGTCATCTATTTATGAGCATTAAATGTTTCTCAATTGTGCACTAACACCTGGCTTGAACAAGGTCCTTGCTTCTATGGCTGATTCAAATGGGCAAATTTCTGCTACTGTAATGGAGCGCCTTACAGCGGCAGCAGCAGCCGAGCCTTATGAATCTGTTGCTTGTGCCTTTGTATCTTATGGGAGTTGTACCAAGGACTTGGCTGAGGGTTGGAAATATAGAAGCAGATTATGGTATGGTGTTGGTCTTCCTCCGAAAACAACCGTCCTTGGAGGCGGTGGTAGTGGCTGGGAGTCTTGGAGGTCTTCCTTGGAAATGGATGCCAATGGAAACTGGATTGAACTCCCGCTGGTGAAAAAGTCTGTTCAGATGCTTCAGGCTTTATTGTTAGATGAGTCTGGTCTTGGTGGTGGACTTGGTATTGGTGGAGGATCTGGCACTGGCATGGGTGCAATGACTGCTTTATACCAATTATTGGATAGTGACCAACCATTCTTATGCATGCTGCGGATGGTGCTTCTATCCATGAGGGAGGAGGACAACGGAGAGACAAGTGTTCTTACAAGGAATGTCAGCATGAAAGAGAGCAATCCTATGAGGCAACCGTACTCAGCATTATTGTGGAGGTACTTCAACACGTTGCTAATTCCTCTAAACTAAGGATAACGTTGATATTTTATTTCCTGATATGTGCAGTGTTATTTAGTTGATTCCTACACGTGTTGGAGAATCTAGTTTGTTCAAGGTGAACTTCACTATAAAACTCGCTATTGGAGGAATATATGAATAGGGAATTTAGCTAAATAAAATCTGAACACGATTTCTACCGAAGAAGCTCAAAACATTATTATGTTCATAGAGTTAATATGTACACCTTGTTTTTGTGTCCTTTTGATAGTTAATTTTTACACCATGTGCATATATCTGATTGCTTGGGTGTACCTTTGGGTCATTGTTAGAACAACAATTCTGCAATAAGCAAACTGGCGGAATATGAAAGGATTGATTCTGCTGTTTGAGACTCCAGATGTTTTATTTTAAATTTTTTATGTATACTCATTCCTTCTGGACCTTGAAATTAATTTCTTACGAGATGTAGGTGGTTCTCCACGTTCTATACACTCTTTTGCTTGCGAACTTGCTTTTATTTTCTTGGTAGTCGTTGGTTATTTTCCTAGTGCTATTTTCTGGTGTTATGGGATATTTGATAAATTAAAATACATTTGTCTTTGTTACAGCGTTCTTTCCCCTGTTCTGAACATGCCGATTTCAGACTCAAAGAGGCAAAGAGTATTAGTTGCATCATGTGTTATGTATTCTGAGGTTAGTTAAGTGTTTCTTCATTGTTTTTCGTGTTTAATGACCACCGGGAGTATCTATATGCAAATATGTTGTACGCGGATGCATCATCAACTCTTCAGTGCAGTGTGGAGGATGTTGTTGATTCTCCAACGAGTATATTGAAAAACCTTCTTTCCCATTTGAGTTTGCGTTAATGAGGTATGCACGTCACAGGTATGGCATGCCATTGGAAGGGACAAAAAACCTCTTCGTAAAGTGTACCTTGAGTCAATTTTGCCACCTTTTGTTGCTGTTCTGCGGAGATGGCGCCCAATTCTAGCTGGAATTCATGATCTTCCGACCACTGATGGTTTAAATCCTCTTGCCGTCGATGATCCTGCATTAGCTGCTGATGCACTCCCTGCTGAGGTTATTCTCAATTTTCTATCATTACTCCTTGTTCGTTTTGCATCTTGCCTACACGAGTCTCCTATACTTCAGATATGACTGCAATATTTCTAACTATTGATCAACTTCATCTAGGCCGCCCTCAAGATGATATCTCCAGATTGGGCAGCTGCTTTTGCATCACCACCAGCTGCGATGGCATTGGCAATGATTGCTGCTGGTGCTTCCGGAGGGGAAACCGTGGCTCCCCAGGCAGTTTCACATCATCTTAGGCGAGACTCCTCATTGCTCGAACGAAAAAAAGCCAAGCTTCATACATTTTCAAGCTTCCAGAAACCACTAGAAGGAAGTAACAAAACACCAGGCCTCCCCAAGGACAAGGCAGCTGCAAAAGCTGCTGCACTTGCTGCTGCACGTGATCTAGAAAGAAATGCTAAGATTGGTTCTGGAAGAGGCTTGAGTGCCGTAGCAATGGCTACATCTGCTCAGCGAAGGACTGCCAGTGACCGAGATCGTGTCACAAGGTGGACTATTTCGGAAGCCATGGGAGTTGCCTGGCTGGAGTGTCTGCAACCAGCTGACACAAGATCTGTCTATGGAAAAGATTTCAATGCTCTATCCTATAAGTTTATTGCAGTCCTTGTTGCAAGTTTTGCTTTGGCCAGAAACATGCAAAGATTGGAGGTTGCTATAATACTAGCTTAAAATCATCATTGATTAATGATAACAATGCAGAACTAAATGCTTGATATTTTTCTGTTCGTCTAGGTTGACCGGCGTGCTCACGTGGATATTGTAGCTCGGCATCGTTTTCTGAGGGGAAATCGTGCATGGAAAAAGCTCATACATTACTTGATCGAGATAAAGAGCCTTTTTGGACCATTTGCGATGCACTTTGACAATCCTGAACGTGTAGGTTTTGAAGTTATCTTATTTTCTCAGTCATGTTATTTGCAGAGGGCCTGGTTCAGGAACCTCTTGTATACTGCTCTTTTGAATAATATTTTTGGAAGTGAAGCACTACCAAAAGGACAATTGAATCTGCTGATCGTGGCATGTCTTGTCGGTGGATATTACCTTGGCAATGCTCTACTTAAGGACGTAACATAACTGGTTGTATTCCTTTTAATATTTTAGCATACTACAGATCTACATGTACACCAATATTGGAAATTTACCCCAATATCTCTGGTCTTTAGAATGGTTTTAAGTGTACATTGTATTCTCCTTTTTATTTTGCACGGCCTATAGGGGTGCTGACTTTCTGAACATTATTTGCAAACTATAGATCTTTTGGAAGCTTGACCTCATGGAAAGCTCCTCCAGGATGAGACGATGCTTGAGGAGAAACTATGATGGATCTGATCATTTTGGTGCTGCTGCTAACTATGAGGATGAGGTGACGACTGTACACAGAGAAGAAAATGTCCCTCTGCTGGCTGCTGAAGCAATCTCAGTGGAAGGGGTAAAGGAAGATGAAGAACATGAGATGGGTAATTTGGATAGTGCAGAGGATGATATGCGGATCAGTGAAGATAATCAGTCAGGAGTTGCTGGGACAACTGATCAAAATGCACATCAGCCGTTAGAATCCTCTGAATCTCAATTTGTGAATGTTCAGGTGTTAGATAGAACGTCATCAGTGGCTATCGGATATGTCCCAAGCGAGCTTGATGAAAGGATTATTCTTGAGCTTCCTTCATCTATGGTCCGGCCTCTGAGGGTGATACAAGGAACCTTTCAAGTATGCTCCTAGTCCTTATTCTTCACAGCTTTTTATTCAGAGGCACCATTATCATGCATAGCATCTCCAAGTACATTCTGCTTTGTCTGTTCACTTATATTAAGTTCTGTTGTGGATTTGTTCACCATACCTTCACAAAGCATGTCAAGCAATGAAGAGTACATCTGTTTTAGAAGAGTTGACTCAATTTAAAGTTTCTTATTTTATCTGATGAAACTCACATACAGGCGAGTTTTCTAGTAGCATGGTGTCGTTCTTGTTGTGTTATGAGAGAGGACAAGGATTGTTTGTTTTATCTAATTATTGTGTTGACTGATTCTTTTGGGAAAATTCTGATACTGGGTATGTTTGTGTTTGCTGATATATAGTTCGACTTGGATATGGATTTCCTTCCTGCTGCTGAAATCAGCTCTACAAAAGTTGTTGCTGCTAAATATTTTATTGCTTCTCAGATATATGTTGCCAGAAAATTAATTGTTCATACTTTTGGAGAATTGATATTAATGTTGATATATCACTCTGAAATCCAGGTAACAAGCAAGAGAATTAACTTCATAGTTGATGGAACTGAAGGCAACTGTTTGGAGGGAACAGAATTTTCTGAAGTGGGAAACCAGGAAAAGGATTATAGCTGGTCGATGTCCTCCCTGCATCAGATTTATAGCCGAAGGTACAGTAGGCATATGTGTTCTCTTCCGTAATCATTATTGAAATGTTCCTGTTTCCTAAATGTGTACCTCACATTGACGAGCACATTCTGGTTACTGTGAAGTTTCAGAGTTTTGGCAAATAATTTTGTCTTATAAGGACTTAAATAGGCTAGGCTAAGCCTGGGAAATAGACATGACTAGTAACTAAATCGTTTATTTTTTATCTTACAAAAAAATCATTTGATTTTAGGGAACGTGAGTAATGACTACTTACTCTAACTGACTTCTAATTATGCCCACGGACACAAACATACGTCTTCTCCAGTTGTTAGGTACCTGGGTTTGGCAGTTGGCATATCATTTTATCCTTTGTTGACTAGAGTTGCTAATTATACATGGAAGGAATTTCCAAATTTGATAATGGTTTAATGATCCAAGTGTCCCATTTTTAACCCTTGCATCTATATAGAGAAAATCAATACAACAATCTTCTCGATCTCTCTTTAAATTAAACATAATGCCTTAATTTGCTCCAGAAATTATCAAGCAGATCATGTTGGTTTGTTTGTTTGTTGATTAGTTACTTGATAAGATTTGAAGGGTTTATCTGTTTGTGTGATTAAGTGCCAGATTGCACACTCTCAACCTTCGAAGTAGTTTATTTATTGGATTTTATTACTGATTAAGTTCGTAGCACAATTGAGGATCTTGTACTAAATCTAGATGAGGCTGGTACTCATTGACAATTTCCCAAGTGATTGCAAAACCGAATTGATAGGCTTACATCCTTCAAGTACGATTTTGATGATTGTGACATTAGTATTCCAACAAGCTGTCATTAATGTCAGAATAACTTATCTTTTCTATTGGTTATACTGCCGGGATCCATTAGTGTCTTTGCTGCCTATTGTTTACCCTACCCAGTTCATCATTTTGGAAAAACAGAGGCCTAGTTTGTTTTGCTGTCGATGAATACCTAGATTCTCTTATTATAAGCTGTTATTTCATCATTTTACGTATCATTTTTGTAGATTTAAGAGAATGATAATCTACTCTTATTATTATGATAGCCCGTAGGCAATAAGGTATATATACAAGTCTCCATATGAGACTTACCTACTCTAAGAATCCTATTAGGAGGTAGTTACCTAATAATATATACTATAGTTAATACAGTTACTATAGGGAAACGGAAATACATATCCTAATTAGGAACTACATAGAATTATCTACAGATTCTCTACACTCCCCCTCAAGCTTGGTGTAAATGTTCACAAGACCAAGCTTGGACTTGAAGTACTCTAGAAGCTCTTGAGACAGAGCCTTAGTGAGAACATCAACCGTCTGTTGCCTAGACGGTACATAGCTGACTTCCACTATTCCAGTTTCAACCTTCTCTGTTATGAAATGCCTGTCTATCTCGACATGCTTTGTTCTGTCGTGATGGACGGGATTCTTGACTATGCTTAGTGCTGATTGACTGTCACTGAACAGTGACGCTTTTTCTTGTCCTGGAACATTGAGTTCTTTAAGGACTCGTTGTACCACATTACTTCTTGTATTCCAAGAGCCAATGCTCTATATTCAGCCTCTGCACTACTTCGGGCTACCACGGACTGCTTCTTACTCTTCCATGTAACTAGGTTTCCCCAAACGTATGAGCAGTAGCCTGTAGTTGACCTTCGTGAAGTAATTTCACTTGCCCAACTAGCATCAGTGAACATTTCCACTGATCTGTTATTAGTTTTCTTGAATAATAACCCGAGTCCTGAAGTTTTTGACGTAGGACAAGCCCACGATTTAAAGTTCGTTATCGTACGAACGGACGAAGAGATTGAATCTATTGATAAGTAGAAACGCAGACTTGCTGCTGATATATAATTCTCGATGTTGTGTTTACAAAAGATGATCTTCTACAATTGTACTCTTGTACTATTTATACAAGTGAAAGTCTAATGAAAGGACACACCCTTTCATCCTATTTAAATAAGTCTGAAATTGATAACTACTGATATAGATAACTTTGTGATAGTAATAATAATAGCGTGTATGATAAGACCCGTTTGTTGACCGCATCATTCCCTTCCACTTAAAATCAAACCGTCTCGGGTTGGGCATCAGGATAGTATGGATAGAGATCAGAAACATTGAAGGTGTTCGAGATGCGCATATGATGAGGAAGATCCAAGACATAAGCATTGTTATTAATCTTCCGAAGAACCTGAAATGGACCAATCTTGCGTGTCTAACTTCCGCTGACCTCCACCGCGTTCCTTACGAAGATAAACCATCACCATGTCACCAACGTTAAAGACTTTGGTTCGTCGATGTCGATCGGCGGCAAGTTTGTATTGAGCAGTAGCAGCCTCTAAATTTTGTCTTACGTTAGCAATAGTGTCTACATGAGTTTGGGCAAATAATTCAGCAGCTTCATTCTTCTTGAACCCAGTAGGAAGTTTGATGAGATCGATAGTGGTAGGGGGAGTGCGTCGGTAAACAACAGAAAAAGGAGCCATACCAGTTGCACGATGTTGAGCACTATTGTATGCGAACTCTGCTTGTGCTAAGGTGACATCCCATTGTCGTTGGTTCTCAACACACAAACAACGTAATAAACTGCCCAAAGTACGGTTGACAACTTCGGTTTGCCCGTCGGTCTGTGGGTGGGCGGTACTGCTGAACTTCAACTCGGTACCGAAACGTTTCCACAAAGTAGACCAAAACACAGCAAGGAATTTTGGGTCTCGATCAGACGTGATGGAGCGAGGAATGCCATGTAGGCGGACGATTTCCTGAAAAAATAACTTGGCTACATTAGGAGCATTATTAGTCTGCTTACATGGGATGAAATGAGCCATCTTGGAGAAGCGATCGACCACGACATAGATGGAATCGGAGCCTCGCTGCGTACGTGGCAATCCAAGCACAAAATCCATTGACAAATCCTCCCATGGCTGGTCGGGAATCGGTAATGGCATTTATAATCCGGTATTTTGCGTACGCCCCTTCTGTGTTCGGAAAATTTGGCATTGCCTCACAATTTTTCCAGCATCCCTCTTGATTTGTGGCCAAAAGAACCTCTCTTCCAAACTAGCGATTGTTTTATCGCGACCCAAATGACCATTAAGTCCTCCTGCATGAAGTTCCCTTGTAAATTGCTCTCGTAAAGACGTTCGTGGAATACAAAGACGATTTCCCTTGAAAAGGTAGCCTTCTTGTACCACAAAGCTGTCAAGGGGTTGCTTGTTAAGGTAGCAACTCCAAATGTTGCCGAAGTCGGGGTCGTCGACATAAAGCTCGGGAAGGAAAGAAAACCCAACAACTTCGTGACTTGTAGTAGCAAGGAGTGTTGCTCGTCGACTCAAGGCATCTGCAACTTTGTTAGAAACCCCAGATTTGTGTTTGAGGACATAATTGAATTGACCAAAGTAGGCTGCCCAGCGAACATGAACCTTGTTTTTCAGATGACGCTGCTTTCGAAAGTGAACCAGAGATTGGTGATCAGTATAAATAACGAACTCCTTAGGAAGGAGGTAATGTTCCCAATTCTTGAAAGCTCGAAAAACTGCAAAGAGCTCTTGGTCGTATGTAGGCCAATTCATCCGGGGCTCATTTAATTTCTCGCTGAAATAAGCCACTGGTCTCTTTTCTTGTGATAGAACTCCACCAATACCCGTGCCGCAAGCGTCGCATTCTACTTCGAACACCTTGTCAAAGTCGGGTAGAGCGAGAATGGGGGCAGTCGTGAGCTTTTTCTTTATCGCCTCGAAAGCTTGGGTAGCAGCAGAAGTCCATTGAAATGGTCGAGATTGCTTTAAGCAATCAGTGATTGGTGCCACAATGCTACTGAAATTACGGACAAATAGTCTATAAAATGTAGCTAAGCCATGAAAACTTCATACCTCGGTGATGGTTGTGGGAGTCGGCCAATCGACGATAGCTTGAATTTTCTGTTGATCGACTTGGATAGCATCCTTACCTACTACGTACCCCAAAAATAACACATGATCCGCCATGAATTCACATTTCTTGGAGTTGATGTACAACTCGTTGTTTTGAAGAACAAGCAAGACTTGTCGAAGGTGATCTTCATGGCTTCTAGTACTTTTGCTATAGATTAAGATATCATCAAAGTACACAACAACAAACTTGTTGAGGAAAGGTTTGAACACCTGATTCATAAGACGCATGAAGGTACTAGGTGCATTGGAAAGGCCAAAGGGCATGACGAGCCACTCGTATAATCCTTCCTTCATCTTGAAAGCCGTCTTCCATTCATCCCCTGGACGGAGTCGAATTTGATGATATCCACTTGTCAGATCAATCTTTGTGAATATCGTAGAACCAGATAGTTGTCTAGCATGTCATCCAATCGAGGAATAGGAAACTGATACTGGATAGTAATTCGGTTGATTGCTCGGCTGTCTACGCACATACGCCATTGATTTCCTTTCTTAGGTACCAACAATGCAGGGATAGCGCACGGGCTCATACTTTCTCGTATGTGTCCGACCCTTAGTAGTGCTTCAATCTTTTCTTGGAGTATCTTTGCTTCTTTAGGATTGAGCCGATAATGAGGCAAATTGGGAAGCTTTGCGCCTGGGATAAAGTCAATGCAATGTTGAATGTCTCGTAGAGGAGGAAGATGAGTTGGCTCTGTAATTAGCTGTGGAAATTCAGCCAATAATTTTTGAATTACTTCTGGAATCTCCTTTTCTTCAGAACATAGCTTGACCACTAATCCATAGGCTTCACCACATTTCTTCATATCAGCCATAAACTCACCACTTGATTCGGCAAGTGTTAAGAAGCTTTGCCCTTCCCCTTTAGAGAATAACGTCGAGCTTCCAAGTGGTACGATTATGATCTTCTTATCCCGCCATCGGAACATATAGGTGTTCTCACGTCCATTGTGTGTAGCATCCACATCGTATTGCCATGGACGTCCTAACAAGACTTGGCAAGCATCCATATCGACAACATCACAAAAGACATCATCAGAGTAGAATTTACCCATGGCTAGAGGAACCCTGCACCTTCGATGTACCAGCAACTTCGGTCCCTTTTGAATCCACCCTATCTGATAAGGAGTTGAAGTTCTTCGACCAATTTTTGAGAAATTAAATTCTCGCAACTGCAACTGTCAATGATCAAACTGCAAATTGTTTGTTGTACCCGACACTTTGCTTGAAAAATACGCCGACGTTGACTGGAATCCTCCTGTTGAGGAGAGCACAAGGTGCGTTGAATCACATATGTAACACCTTCATGCTCATCGCCGCATACATCATCAATACCCATTTGTGGATCCTCTTCATCGGATTCCTTTGTCTCCTCTTCATGACGGGTATCCACCAAATTTACTGGCCTCTGATTTGGGCATTCGTTGGATCGATGCCCGGGTTGGTTGCAGCGATAACATCTCCCGATGTTGGGGTATCGATATGGATTTGGGTTAGTTGATCCGGTGTTTGGGCGTGGGGCTGTCGGTGGTCGTCTATTGTCGACAGTAGACATCGGAGGCTGGACAAGAGCAGGTGCTCGTTGAGGATTGACTCCGGGTGAACGAAGTTGTGAAGCATCCCATGAGGTTCGGCGAGGATACGTTATTCGTGACGGTTGTGGTGACACTCGCGCCTCTGCTCGTGTTGCCATTTCTCGAGCATCTATCAAAGACATGATAGCTTTTATCCCAATTCGTTCTTGAATTTATTTTTCAATCCTCGGACGTACCGTGCTACTTGTAGATCATCATCCTCTTGGATGTTACATCGAGCAGTCAATCGTAAGAATTCCTCCGTATAGTCAGCCACTGAACGATTTCCTTGATGACAGTCAAGTAGATGACGATATAAACTCTGAGTATAATCTCGAGGAAGAAATCGTTGCTGTAGAAGTTCTCTCATCAACGGCCAATCTCGCACCGGGGGTTGATGAAGACGGTAGCGTTCCTCCCTCAAATTCTGCCACCATGCTCCCGGAAATACATATTCTAATTAGGAACTACATAGAATTATCTACAGATCCTCTACAATTTTATATTGAATTCTTATTGTTTATATCATGTATCTTTTTATCCATACTATAAAAGGAAGAAACTGTTTGTAGTTATCTCATTTCTCACTTCACAGGTATCTATTAAGAAGAAGTGCTTTGGAATTATTCATGGTTGACCGATCGAACTTCTTCTTTGATTTTGGGGTATTAATCTCAACATATTGTGCCTTTTCTCTATCTTTCCTTTCAACGTCAGTTTGACCAACCTGTGTTTCACAAATTTCCTTTCAGAGTACTGAGGGGCGCAGAAGTGCTTATAGGGCAATTGTTCAGTTACGCCCTCCTCATTTGAACAACATTTATCTGGCAACACAGGTTGGTGGCTAATATCTCTTTGTTATCCCAATTATCATGCTCTGTGACAATGTAGTCATGGCTCTTATTGTATGAGTTGGGAACTGCACTTCTGTAGAGACCTGAACAACTTTTGAAGAGAACGCAGCTTATGGAGCGGTGGGCTAGGTGGGAGGTAACTTATAGTTCATAACCAACTTGAATCCCCTTGTTTACCATCTATCCATTTCTCAAATGATAATTTCTCCGAAAATAACATGGAGGTTAATGACTGCAGATTAGCAATTTCGAGTATCTAATGCAGTTGAATACCTTGGCTGGACGTAGTTACAATGATATCACCCAGGTGAGTATCCCTGGTAATTGCATATTCATAATATATATTCACCTAAATTCCTCATTTCTTATTGTTACCTTGCAGTATCCTGTTTTCCCATGGGTTCTGTCTGATTACACTTCTAACAGCTTAGATCTCTCCAAGCCTTCTTCTTACAGGGATCTCTCGAAGGTGCTTGCTTGGTTTGTTATGTTATTCTGAGATTTACTGCGTATCCCAAATCTGTTGATTTTCACTAACCTACTACGTTTTCTGCAGCCGGTTGGCGCTTTGAATCTTGAACGACTCAAAAAATTCCAAGAGAGATATGCTAGCTTTGACGATCCAGTAATTCCTAAATTTCACTATGGTTCTCACTACTCAAGTGCTGGGACGGTAAGTTTTCTTTCAAATTTGGTCTTTGACTGCCTCTTTTGGATTTAGCAACTAAACATTCTGGACTTCCCGTTCAGAGGAACTTCCCTGTTAATTTGCAATCCAGAAATGTAAGCTTCTGAAAAAATAGAGAGTGACTGTTTCTTAAGGGATTGAAGAGTAACTGATAACCCAAAGAGTGTCCTGCTACGTTTGTGCCTTATAGTACAATGCTAATTTCAAGCATGACAATTTAGTTGGGGTTTAATGGGCAGCCTAGCCTTCTTACTTGGCAGCTTCTTGTGTACAGTTGTACACTACATCTGGAATTCTTAGTTTTCCAATAAACACACTATCGTCTGGTTGTAGAGTAATTCCTAGAATTGCTTCTCGTGGTTGCAGGTGTTATACTATCTTGGCCGAATTGAACCTTTCACAACCCTCTCAATTCAGTTACAAGGTGGAAAATTCGATCATGCAGACCGGATGTTTTTTGATATTTCTTCTACTTGGAATGGGGTTCTTGAGGACATGAGTGATGTGAAGGAATTGGTATGTGTCTCTGACAAGGATAATACTAACATCTAATCTTTATCATCAGTATCCTTTTGGCCTTGAAGTTACTCCACAAGTTTAGGTCATGGCTTTAACTTGTTATATTCAATTAGACTGTCAATAAAAATTAAATGGAGATGCTTGTCTCCATATCTCCCTATAATTTTTATAGTCGTTATTGGCTCTCTTTTTACACTCTTTTCTTGTGTTCTTATTTTTGTTGTTTTTTGTCTCTTAGGTCCCAGAGCTGTATTATCTTCCTGAGATGTTAACCAACGAAAATTCGATAGACTTTGGAACAACACAGTTAGGAGGGAAGTTAGGTACGTCTTACATGTATTTTGGTTCTGCAGGAACGCACTTTGAACTAGTGGAAAATGTAATTTTTGACCTCTTTAATATTTTTGTTTCAGACTCGGTTAAACTTCCTCCCTGGGCTGAAAACCCAGTTGACTTCATTAATAAACATCGGATAGCACTTGAGAGTGAAAATGTATCTGAACACTTGCATGAATGGATTGATCTAATTTTTGGGTTAGTTTCTTGTGAACCTTTCTTTTAATGTTCCATATAAATTTATAATCTTCTCTAAATTATTTGAAATAATTCTTCCCATCTTTGAAAAAATTTAATCCTGCAGATATAAACAACGAGGAAAAGAAGCTATAACAGCAAATAATGTCTTCTTTTACATAACCTACGAAGGGACTGTTGACATTGATAAGATAGTAGACCCAGTAAGTTAAGTTTGCTCATGAACTGTTCTTTGTTGAAAGTGTTTGGGTTCTTGATTTTCCTCTACGTATTTTTAACAACAGATACAACAACGTGCTACACAAGACCAGATTGCTTACTTTGGACAGACTCCATCCCAACTTCTGACAGTTCCCCACTGGAAAAGGATGCCCTTGTCAGATGTTCTTCAGTTGCAGGTCTGTGTCAGCTGAATTCTCTAATCTGATCTTGCCACGTGCTATTCTTTCGAACATGCATGGGTGCAATTGCAGTTCTTCAATTTGTTATCTTGTTGGACATCTGTCCAATCTGCCCTCCTTTCATATCATTTTGATTCTTTTTGGCATGCAATGATGTTTGTGAATATCTTGACCTGTAATTCATGTTCTAGTATTCAGAGGCATGCCGTTTCTTAATTGTTTCATAAGGCAAGAATAATGTAGGAGGTTCTCTCCTGCACTGTCCTTTCAAAAAATGATTTGGCAGCACACAAATCACAGTCACATGACGGGAAAACAGTTGAAGTTAGCTTTTAGAAAAACTCTGGTTGGTACGAGATTATTGATGGTTTTATCATCATATTTTCTTAATATTTATGTCAGACCATTTTCCGGAACCCGAAAGAAGTCAAGCCATATCCTATTCCAGCCCCTGACCGTTGCAATCTTCCTGCTGCTGCTATTCGTGCATCTTCTGATAGAGTTGTAATCGTCGATATAAAAGCTCCAGCAGCACACGTTGCACAGCACAAGTGGCAACCCAACACTCCGGATGGCCAAGGGTCACCTTTCCTTTTTGAACATGGGAAGACCTCTGCAAATTCAGCTGGTGGAGCATTCATGCGAATGTTCAAAGGGCCAGCTGGTTCTGGTGATGACTGCCAATTTCCCCAAGCATTGGCATTTCCTTCTTCTGGGATCAGAAGCACAGCTGTGGTTTCCATCACACATGACAATGAAGTTATAACGGGTAACTCTTCATTCTACTTGTGTTTGGTGAATATTTTTCATTATATTTCAAGATGCCCTCATTTAATAGTTCCCAGGTATATAGAAAGAAAAGACGGAAGTATCAGTTTTCACTTTTGTGTCATAGCTCCAAGAGGTTTTCTGTTGCCTGAAACTTCTCACACGTACCATCCTCTTTGGTTATGAAAGGTTGCACATCTTGGTTGACCTGTGGTATTTTGTTGTTTAAGACGCTTGCATGGTCTTCTGGTCTTCTATGCATCCCTCAAATCTTATCTATACGGGGTTTTGGTTCTTGTACTGAAGTTAACTTCTAGACACATTTCTCTCGTATGTATGACATGCTTTTTGATGATCCAGGTGGGCATGCAGATAATAGTATAAAGCTGATATCAGCAGATGGAGCAAAAACCATAGAAACAGCAGTCGGCCACTGTGCTCCAGTCACTTGTCTTGCTCTGTCACCAGATAGCAAGTATCTTGTTACAGGATCACGGGACACGACGGTGTTACTCTGGAAGATACACAAGGCATCCTCCCGCACAAGCAGCACGGCAGATCAAGCTACAAACAGCAACACACCAACTTCTGGAAGCAATTCCTTGACAGAGAAAAATAGACAACCTCGTATTGAGGGTCCAATCCATGTTCTTCGGGGTCACCGCAGAGAAATACTATGTTGTTCTGTCAGTTCAGATCTAGGTATTGTTGTTTCTTGCTCTGAATCATCAGATCTTTTGGTGCACTCCATAAGAAGAGGCCGCTTGATCCGGAGACTGGTTGGAGTGGAGGCCCATGCTGTTTGCCTTTCGCCAGAAGGGATTATATTGGTTTGGAACAAAATAGAACGTAATCTAAGTACTTTTAGTGTTAACGGGGTATCGATTGCAAAAGCAAATCTTCCTTTGTCTGGAGACGTCAGTTGCATTGAAGTTTCAGCAGATGGCAGGAGTGCTTTGGTTGGAATGAACTGTAGTGGGGAAGCAGATAATACTTCAAATATCAACAAGGACTTTAGAATATGGAAGCAGGGATCTGAAGAGCGTGATCCGGACTCAGATGAAATTCAAGAAACAAAGAGACTGGATATTCCATCCCCGTCGATTTGTTTCATGGATCTGCATACGTTACAGGTAAGAAAAAGGCTTTGATTCTATTGAATTGTTACAAGGATGTTTAGTATCCCCACTGCCGGAATCGAAAGAAACCCTCTCAATCTTAGTAAGGGAGAAGTGCAAAGAATTATCCTGGCTGAATATCAAGCAATGCTTTTTATAATACAGGTGTTTCATGTGCTAAAGCTAGGAGAAGGCCAGAACATTACAGCTCTGGCTATGAACGATGATAACACAAATCTTGTGCTGTCAACTACAGATAAACAGTTGATAATCTTCACCGATCCAGCTGTAAGCATTTTCTTGTCCTAAGACTAAATTATCTGTTAATTTATTGTTAATATTTTCGTCAAAACAAAGCATAATTCAGCCTCTCGCACCTTTCCCTCGCTGATTTATGATTCTCTTTACGTTCTTTTACGTGTGCTATGATGTCTGGTCTTTTCAACTAAGCTCTTTGTTTATTTGAGGGATTCTGCATACTTGAATAACGGCCGTGGTATTCCATGATGAGGAGGATACAATTGGGTGCTGTTCAGTTGCGTTTACTTTGGCTAACTGGCTATTAATAATAAGAAAAGAATAATAATAATAATAATGTGCAGCATGTTTAGAAAATGGTACAAGTGTCTTTAACATCACCATGCTTGCATTTGCAGCTGAGCTTGAAAGTGGTGAATCAGATGCTGAAGCTTGGATGGGAAGGCGACGGTCTAATGGTATAATAGAGAGGAGTAGTATATACTTTGGTGGTTGAGATGAATGATGAACAAACTGAAGCATACTCCCAAGCCAGGGTGGGTTTCTGGGTGAAACTTGAAAAGGAAGAAGATTATGCAAAGTAGAAGAAACTTGAACCAGTTCACCCACTCTTGTGCATCCATCCATCCGTCCATATGGTGATGATGATGATCCTTATTTACACCGAGAATGAAAGCCTCTAGATTTTTGACTGAGATGAGTTGGAGTTGGAGTTGGAGTCCGAGTGAGTGACTGTGATTTGTGGAGGCTTTGCTTTTTTATACTGAGATCTATCATACGATTATGCATGCGGAAGAAGGAAGTCGGGAGATGTTATACTCTTTGTACATATATATATATGTATTATCTTCTCCTCTGCAGCCATTATTGGCCATTTCTCCAGCAGTAGATAATAAGTTTCCAAGTCCCCAGCAATTGAATAGACAATGCAGACTAGTTGCAGTTGTAATTTCGTTTTGTTTTTCTTGGTCCACTAGAATGAGTGAGTGGTACTAGGTTTGAGCCACTTGGATCAATGATCTCCACTATGGATGAATCCATAGACACAACAATAACAATGGTAGACATATCAAATGTTATGATGGGCTCCTGTTTCTCAAGTCTCTTTACTAAATGTTCAATCTGTTTTTTATTTAAAGGAATTAGTTCATGATACACAAAAGGGAGGTAAAAATTACAAAATACAGCAATACCGTCATAAGATGGCAAGAGACAATAAACAAGAGACAAAAAGTAAAAGGTGTCTGAACAAAAAAGAGTCTCATGTGTGACATATATCCATACGAGAGATGTGGTGGACTGAGACCGAGTGCAGTGAACGTAGCAGTGTACGAGATTCCTCCAAGAGCTGGCCTACACGGATGTCGGAGAACCAGATCTGGACAGGATTCATGGTAGCGAACCTCAGCGACAAAGAGATAAAAATTTAATATGATCCAATCAATATATTAAGCTTAATAATGAGTTGGTCGAGAACCCTAATAATACCAAATTATGAAATGTTTCTATAATCGGATGAAAACGGGCCTCTTATTCGGACTGAAGCCTAAACTCTCATAGGGCCCATCTGAACTTTTCAAACCCAAAACACTCACAAATACCCATCGGATCGTTATCGGAACAGCTGTGCGCTGCTTTCGTTAGAAGCAGAGGAAAAAAATAGAGCCATGGGAGGCAAAGGACTGCGGCGGCGAGAGAAGAACTACCGAGCTGCCCATGGAGGCGATTCCCGCCTCCCTCCGCCTCCTGATGCTGCCAAACATGACGCTTTTCCCTCCAAGCTCCGCAAACTCATGACCTTCGTTTCAACTCCTCACGACCATGGTTCTTCTGATAAGCAGCTGCCAACCAAGAAGAGGAAAGGCGGTGCTGTCACTGAACCTCACCGGCCGGTAAAACCCTAAATCAGTTCATTGTTCTTCAGTTAATTCAATTGTATTTTGATCGCTGAAAAACTGTTTGGTTTTTATATGACGCAGGATAACTTGCCGACTAGAGCCAAACAAAGCGTGGTTGATGATAATGATGGTGGTGAAAGTACAAAGAAGAGCAAGAAGAGGAAGAGAAATCAGGTGAAGGATCTACGTTTCGAATCGCTGACTGGGAACACCAAAACCAAGGAGAAACGGAAGGAGCGCAAGAAAACGTAAGTAAATCCCTCCCCCATTTCGGTTACTATTTGAATTCAGAGAGAGAGATGGAAAAGTGGAGAAATTCATTACATGTTTGTGTAGATACTTGGAAGCAAAGAAGAAGAGGAAGCAGCATAACTCTGTTGCAGATGAGAATGCAGTTGATTTCCCTGAAAAGGATCATGTGCAGTTTGGAGATGTCGTTCAAGCCCCACCCAAGCTCAAGTCTTTACCTAAGGTAACAAGATACAATTTGCATACAGAAGATCTTATTTTTATTAATAAACAAAAATTGAATTGAATTTTCAGGGTGCGAAGAAGGTGATGGAAGCTTCAAAAGAGAGGCGGAGGTCACAAGCTATTGAGAAGTATAGGAACCTGAAAGGGTGGAAACCCAGACCAGTGTTTCAATTTCCTTCTATAACTATGTGATGAAGGTTAGTTGGTGAATGAGAGATAACACAGTCAGTCAAAACCAAGTTTTTGTTCAACCAATGTGTGTATTTACTGTATGGTCGGTGAGGTAACTCTTGATTTCACATCTTTTTAGTTATGAATACGTTTGGGATTATCATATTTAGAGCTTTAAGATTGTGAACAAGTGCATCATCAGCAGTAGTTGTGTATCTTTTTGTTAGTTTCGCTTGTTATGTTCTGATTCAAACTTGTTGGCTCCAACACAAGCTCATTTTACCCCAAGTAAGGTTCATCACGGATACTAATTCAGCTGAATCTATGACATTGTACTCTCCCCAAGTTGCTTTCCTTTTAATGCCCTTGTGCAACTGTGCTTTTAGGATGCTTGAGCTGTAGCAGTTGTTTACCAACTATGACAGAGATGCAGCTCAGTTATGGCTTGGCAGCCAAGTTCAGGTTACGTCTCTATGCTTCCAATCCAAATCGCCATACATATATCAGACTAGTGAACTGAACACCCGGTTCATGATGTTGAATTTTGAGCTGGGTTGAATAACAGGTCAAGCACAGAGTGGTCTCACTACATGATGTTTTCCGAGTTTTAGGCGGGTTACACAGGTTAAATACTTAAATGGTCTCGTAAGTTTTGGCTAGTGGGTACCTTTGAGATCGATTGGCTGGATACGGTAAGTTTGTATGCTGTAACATTCTGTTCACGTACCAATTCAAACATGCCGAACTTCAATTCGTGTTGCTCTTGCCTTTAACTTTCTTTCCTCCTCCGCGGTGAGTCCAGAAAATCTGTACAAAACAGCAAATGAAACCAACTAACTACCAAGAGGCCTGCTGGTCACCCAGGCCTGAGGTCGAACTCCCCTTTCGATGTATTTTAAGAAAAAGTTGGACATAATTTTTGAAAATAGTGGGAGGTGGTGAATTTTAGGAACGAAATGATGTATGTTTAATGCTTCTCACATATCTTTTGGAAATTTTCTTTGCACAAAATTAAAATTGGGGTTTAGGGTTCATAGTTGTATAAATTGGTTTGTTTATTTAATTCATCAACACCGGCCAACGGAGTCTTACCTTGTGTACTTTACTACCATTTGAAGGCCATAATCTACGCATCTTATATGTTCGGTTTATATGGCGCATATCTCTACACTCTCTAACCTTGATATGTCACGCGAGCCATAATTCTGTATCATTTAGCTTTATTTAACTCGTTGACACTTTATCCAACTATACCGAACACTTATACTTAATATTTTTAGCACTTAAACACTAAGAAAGTTTTGGTTCTGAATTTAGGATTTGTATCTCTTTATCCTTTACATTGGAGATGTTTAACAAAGAAAAAAATGCATTTTCACCTACACAAAAAACCATGATATACTATTAGTCTTATTGGATCCTAAACTAATGTTTGGGCTTTTACCAACACTAGTGAGCGGGCTAAAAGCCCAAAACTTTGGGGAGGGGGGGGGGTTATTAGTGGGGTCACGTGATACGACACTCAACTGAACTCTTACCAAAAATAAAAATAAAAAATTGCAAATCTTTCACAGCAAGCTTCTCTAACCTCATACCTCAACATTAGTGATCACTGGAGGACTGGACACTGCACATCTCTGCAAATATAAATCAAACTCTGTCAAGTCTTAGGGTTTCAAAATACCCGCCATTTTTTCACAACTCCACACCATCCCTCTCCCTCTCTCATCAGAATGCTCAACGCCGGCGAAGCGAATCCTGGAGCTACTCCAGCGCCGGCAGTTGAAAATCCGGGGCCTACCCCGAAAGATGAAGACTCGTCTCCCAAGAAGCCGGTGACCAAACGGGACTTCATCCTCTCCGTCGCCTCTAATCTCTCTTCTCAGCCTCTCACCAACCCTGATCCCAACGTCTGGGGTGTTCTCACTGCCATTTCCAACAACGCCCGTAAGCGCCACCAGGTTTCAACACTCGTAAACCCTAGTCTTCCTAATTCGTTTCTCTTTTTCGTCATTTTCTCCTAACCTTTTTTGTTTTAACAGGGGATGAACATGCTGTTGACCGGCAATGAACACTGCATTGGCCGATTGGTGGAAGATAAGAGATTTCGAGTTGATTCGAATTCGGTTAGTGGGAACCACTGCAGAATATATAGAAAAAGGGTCGATTTGAATAATCCATTCACGGCTGTGTTTCTCAAAGATACTAGGTAGGTTGATTTGAACAAATTTCCCCTTTTGTATTTTCATTTTATCTTCCCTGTTTCCGTCTGATTGAACGTTCCGCTTCCTGTAGTACCAATGGTACTTATCTTAACTGGGAAAAGTTGACTAAGAGCGGAGCGGAAGCTAAAATGCAGCATGGTGATATCGTATCATTTTCCGCTGCTCCTCAGCATGGTAATGTAGCTCTGATAATTTATCCTATCATGTTTGCTCCATGCAGCATTGTTTGAATCTCTTTGTAGTCTCCGACTTCTGACTTGGTCTTCAGTTCTCGCATTTGTCATTTGTAGTGTACCTATGAAGCAAATAGTTTTTGAACATTACCCTATGGGAAATCCTTGCTGAATGATTTTGATGTTGCACCATTGCAGAGCTTGCATTCGCCTTTGTATTTCGAGAGGTACAGATTTCTATGTCAGGGCTGGACAGTGCCAATACAAAAAGAAAAGCTGGTACTTTCACTAACAATCGTTTAATTGTATAGATTCCATCCCATTTTCTGTTACATCATATGGGGAGATAAGCCCATATTATTGAGTTTTTCTTTCTTTGTTTCACAGAAGAAATTCTTGGGGTAAATAAGAGAATGAAAGGTCTTGGTATCGGTGCTCCTGATGGTCCCATATCACTTGATGATTTTAAAAGTCTTCAGCGCTCAAACACGGTGCTTTCCAGTTTTTATATGTGATCTCTTGGATGAAGACTTCCTTACAAATTACAATGACTAGCATTAGTTATAGAATTGTCATTGAGTTCCATGGCTAATTGATTCAGGATCTGAGGAAGCAAGTGGAAGGTCATGTTGTTACAATTGACTCGTTGCAGAAAGAACTTCGGGAAACCATTGAGCGTCAGGAAAATGTATGTTTCTTTAGAAGTTTTTTTTCGATCTCTAACTTTGTTTTGGATGCCAAGAGTTATTATCTTCTCTGGTTCAGTGCATTAGAATGCTGGATTGACAAGATCAATCTGGCTTGTGGTGGATAACGTCAAGGTTGTTGGTATTATAGTAGCTCAACTGTAAAGCATTCAAAAGTCTGGATAAGTTTTTTTCGTAAAGCTAACGAGGTACTGGTTCACGTAGTTTAAGGAGAATATTTTCTTCGGTATGTAAAGCATGAAGGACTGAAACTGATTCTGGTTTTCCCCATCCCCAGTCAGCCTACCAGTTGATTTTTAGTGCCTTTTTGTACTATAATATTCTCACATCAATCATCATCCGAAAATATGTCAGAAAATTAATGAAGTCTGACTCTCAAAATATCAACGGTTATCTAGAAAACCTCTTTGTTTCATTAATGAACCAACTTCATATATCGACTCACAAAATAGATTTTACCTTTGACGTGCCAGGAAATGAAGGAGGTGTCTGAGTCTGCTTCAAAACCATACATTGATCAACTAGAGAAGCTGCAGAATATGTTAGACCTTGAACGTAATGAGCGGAGTGAGGTCAGTAAAATATCAGCTGATCAAAAACGCTCCGTAGAAGAGCTCAATGAAAGGTTGTTAGCATCCAGGCAGTCGTGTATGGAAGCAAATGAGATAATGAAAAGGTAAAATCTTGTCCTCTTCGTGTAACAATACTTTTCACTGGAATATCAATTTCATTAAATAACATGTTGTGCCTCAAATTTTATTAGAGCTAAACAATGCTAGAAGAAAAAGTAAAATTTTACTTCGTTTTGCTACTATAGATTTTAAAAGGAGGAATATGACACCAATAACTCATAGTGCAGTACTTCTTTTATTTTAAGATGTTTTCATGTGGAGTTCGAGGAGGGTTCAGACCATCATGAAACTCATTGTATGAATTCTCGTGTTTAGTCAGAAGGCATCCATAGGTGAGCTCGAATCACAAATAGAAGAAGAACGAGATCAGAGAAAAGAAGAAAGAGTAAAAGCTGCTGCAGATTTAAAGCTTGCTGTACAGAAAGTTCAATCTGAGGCTCAAGAAGAAATCAAGAAACTTACTGATGCTGGTGCATATCGGGAAAAAGAATTAGAAGAAGAAATTAATAAGCTTCAGGTAGTTAAACTCTTTAAGTTCGCAGTGATTGAATTTTCTTTTGGTATCTGGCTCAGGAGTATCAACGTCTAAATATTCTATCCTTTCAGGAAAGAGAGAAAAAGTGGTGCTCACAGGTTGAAACTTTGAGGCCCAAACTGGTACGCTCAGCATTGTCTTTGATGTATCAAGCTTCTTACCTTTCAGATGTGTACCTTACATTCTTCTTGGTTATCAGGAAGAAGCAAGGCAAAAGTCGGTCATATCCGATAATAAAATCCGGCAACTAGAAGCTCAAATTTCCGAAGAGCAGCTTGCTTCTGCAAACGGAAGAAAGGTATTACCTGTGTTATGTGGGTATCATTAATGTGTTTCCTTTTTCATAAACAAGTGTAATCATGTTCCTACAAAATAATCTCTTTTTCTGGAGCCAGAGGGTGGAAGAACTTGAACAAGAAATGAGAAGATTGAGAAAAGAGCTTGACAGTGAAAAGGTACATATCTAAATCCAATCTTGTATCACTAGCTACTGACTGTCTCTGAAAAAAGGAAATAAGAACAATATCATATGGTTGGATCTTCGCTTCGTGGATGTTCGAATTTTTTAAGGACAAAAATAATGATAAGTGGAAATTCAGCTTGCAATTTCATCTTACGAGGTGTGAGCCCGTAAATAAACAGGTGTGTTTTACATAAATCTGAGATCTCTTTTGCTGTCGGTAGCAGGCTGCTCGAGAGGAAGCATGGGCTAAAGTATCAGCTTTGGAACTCGAGATAAACTCTGCAGTGCATGATCTTGAGTACGAGCGGCGTCGGTTAAAAGGTGCTAGGGAAAGAATTATGCTCAGGTAAGGAGTTCCCATTTTCATTATTGCTAGAGAGAATGCGATGCATGTGTATTTGTTTATTCATTTCAATACTATTAATCTGTTTGCCCTCTGGACATTTGTTGTGTTTGTAGGGAAACACAGCTCAGAGCATTTTACTCAACCACCGAGGAGATATCTTCACTCTTCGCCAAGCAGCAGCAACAACTGAAGGCTATGCAAAGGACTTTAGAAGATGAGGAGAATTACGAGAATGGGTCGCTCGATCTTGACCTAAACATAACTAATGGGCCTACAGACACGATTGTCGCAGGGAAACAATCTAGCCATAATGCTGGTTTAAAGTCTGGCTTTGCTTCTTCTGCTGGAGGATCTACCAGAAACCAACCCGCTACCTCGAATGATGAAGGCAGCGCAACCGAAAAGCATGATTGTGATAATAACAGAAGTCAAGGGGATGACCAGAATACCCAAGGTGAAGAGTTCACTAGTGCTGCTTGTGAAGTTAGAGGTGGTGGCGGCTTTGGTTCCAATATCGATGTCGATACAGCACCAGCTCTTGATGGAGGTCCCATTGATACTGAACAAGTTGTTGAAGAGAGCCCTCTAGTTAATGCTGGTCGGAGCTATGATTTGAACAAGCTTGGCTCTTTAGCAGAGGATACAATGCAGCTAGATGATGATGCCGAAATACAAGAGACCGATGAGAGAGTTGGAACTATTCCCGAGAACGCCACTGAAAATCAGAGAGAAATGGATAATACGGAACCGGGAGGGACGATGAGGACTGTAGACCTTATAGCATCTGAAGTGGCTGGGAGTTGGGCTCAGAGCACTGCTCCTTCTGTTCAAGGAGAGAATGGATCCCAACAAAGTAGATGCATTGGGGTTCGTGATTCGGTGAGTCACGTGGCTGAGAGTCAGACGACCATCTCTTCGAATACTGCAGCCACGACGAAACGAAGTCGTGAATATCAAGCTCTGAGCGAGATGATTGGGATCGTTGCGCCTGATCTGAAGGAGCAATTCCGCGTTGGGTCTGTGAATGCTGATGATTCTGACGTGGAGAAGGATGAAAGGGTGGAGGGTTCATCAAGTTCTGGTACTGAATGTTGCAGCGATACCGACAATATGCACAGAGACGATGCCAAAGCAGCTGCTTCAGATTCGGAGACAGAGGGGAGTGATGTAGGTGGTAAAGGAGATGGAAAACCGGATAGTGATGCTATGGATGAAGATGATGAAACTCAAGTAGACTCCGTTTCGTAGTCCAGAGATATGATAGGAAGGAAGAGCTGTGAATAGTTTTGAGGTAACCCATTCATTCTTCTATTGTTAAGAAAGAGTGTGTTGATATCTAGTCTGTGAAATAAAGGCGATATATTGCATGGATATGGTTCTTCTCTTCTGTTCTTTATGTCAAGGATCTACATCTTCTTGTTAATTCAAAATTTCTTGAATGAAGTTCACATCTTGCCATGTATTTTGCCTTGCATACTATTTATATATACTCATCCTCGTTCCTAAAATTTATCCCCATCTCCATACTCGTTCCGATACCTAGTTTCATACTCATCCACAATCCCATGGGTTTTTAATACCCGTTGCCTTGGATGTCCTCATGCCAGCCAAACTCGATTAAAACTTCTAAAAATAAAATTACATGATCCAAATTCATAAGATGTTAAAAGACATAAATCATCATTGTGTAGTCAAATAATTGTTAATGGATATTCATGCAATACAATCATGGAAGTTAGAGCGATTTGTGTTTCTTCCTCGTTAAAACTGTGAACCAACTTTTGAGGTAAATAGTTCTATTTGTGGAGTTCGTACTTTTGTTTAGGTAAAGCGGAGAGTCTGGTAGATTAGTGATAGTAATGGAGTACTTAAGTGAAAAGTGAAAATGGAAAGTAATGTAAAGTTCTAATACCATTTATTAGTGATAATATCTATTAGCCATCATTTTAGTGATGCACTTATACAATATATTGCTGTACAAAATAGGGAAAAAAATCTTTAATGGAATCAACGCTCAAAACTTTTAGAATCGGGACAAATACTACACCAAGGATATTGTGTCTATTTTGCGGTTGGACGGCAAAATTATATACATATACAAGATTGTTAACTAACTTTTGTAAGTGATGGACCACGGTTCAACTAGGCCGGCCTTGGCTATTTCGACAATTGAGATCTTTTAGATTCAGAAGAACAAGATTCATACGCATTTAGGATTACATGAAGCACATTTTCAACGTATTGGAGTTGCAACGGAATAATGCCTACATGTGGCACCCGACCCGATGCACTGTAAAGGAAAAATGTGATCACATTATGGAGCATTAAATACGATGTGATTTAGCCATTGTACCTAAGAGGCTCATTCCCTAGCTATACTTCTCAATACCTCAATCTATCATGCATGCTTACTACATAAAACCTCATTCTCCTTACTACCGGCCCTCTCCTATACGTCTTGCGAAGTACACATTCATCGACTTCTCAACGAATCACTACGGTCAAACTAGTTATCAAGCTAGCAAACATATATTCAGTTCACTCACCGCTACTTCTCCGGTCTGTCTGAATCGTCTTGATCCACTCTGATATCCGAAGTGGAACCATACTAATTAAGGTTGTTTTGTGAGCTCTAATTAAGGTATCTGAAAGTTATGAATTTGGAAAAAATCAAGTTGACAATGGCGGTGCATGCATTTGGGGTTTCCATAACTGTTGATGAGATCCCACCTAATTCTCTTGACTTGTGTACGAATGTGGGTCAAATATTGCGTGCGTGCGGCCATTTTATTCTCGCTAAGCTTTATCGCTCCCATAACGAATTTTCTAATCCTAACTAATTTAGCAAGTTGTGAACACAAGTCAACAGTAGTACATGTTGAAAATGATTCCTGTAGAAGTTGGTAAACCAAGGTTGGTAAATGATAAAAAAAAACAAACAAAAATGGTTAAATTCCGAAAAGATTCCAAGTTTGGAGCTTGTAACAATGATTAGAGTTCATGTTCGTCTCTGCATAATACGACTTTTGATGAACAAGGACAGTGATGGAATAGTCATAACGGTATTTGAAAGTCGTACGTGACTCTGGCTGGCTTTGTACGTAGCTTGCTAGCTCCAACTGTGTTTGTGGACTTTTCTGGGTAAAGGAGATCGATGGGTGTAAATGTAATCATCACCAAGGACTTATGTAACTCCTCTTCATTCATCTTCCTCGCTCCATGCAATTTTGTCATCTCTTGCTGCTACTGCTGCGTAATCATTACCCTGAGATCAAATCAAAAGCTCCTTCCTTTCTCACCTCTATTTAACTCCATATATGCATCCCATTTTCTCTTCTCTGCTACAAAACCAACAGTCCAACATTAGCAAATTAACACTATGAGTTCCAGTAGTAGGTTGTGTTTGGCTCGTCGACCAAGGGTCGGCTTGCGTTTAATCAGGTAACAGCTGACTAAGTACTGTTTTCACTTATGATCTTTCTTCTCTTCTCGGGCAACAGATTATATACAGACTAAATACTGTTGTCTCTTGTGAAACAGGGGAGGGAGGAGTAGGGTGAGATGGTTGTTGAAACAGAGGAAGATGGAAGTGAAGAACATGAAGCTCTACTTAGAGAACAGAACCATCATCCAAGAAAACCAGAGGTTGCGAAATAAAGCCTTGCTGCTTCAGCAGGAGAACCGGCTCTTATTGCATCTCTTTGCTCCAACATACCCACAATCTGAATGAATTAAACAGATATCATGACATGAAATGACTGAATTAATGCTACCTTAAGAGCAGATCAGGCAGCCTAACTAGCCTAATTTATTACTCATTCATTGATGGAGTTATACTGTGTTTCCAGTATGCCTTCCAGTTGGGAGGTTTCTTTATGCTGTGGGATTCTAACCAAACCAAGAACTTTTGGCTTACTGAATGTATCATTTGCTTTACCGCATCTTAATGCCGCCTAATTGCAGCCTCCAAATTCCATTTGGAGAGGCCTTGAATTGCCAAATTCATCAATTTTCCCTTGAATCTAAATTCCGACTGGACGGCATTTGAGCCGAAAACATACTCTTAATTTTTATCAAGGAAGGAATCCTAATTCTAACTCGAAGCTTATAGGAAATATTTAGTTTAGGATTTTAGATTGTGTAGGTAGATGTCTTCCTTTAAACTATCCTTAATCGCAGAGTTACTGTACATAGCGGAAATTCGATCTAGAACAAGAGCATCAACTAGTAGCAACTATACATGTCTTGATGTAAATCGGCATTCCTTTCTATGCTAAAACTACAAGGCATGATTTGTCCAATTTAAACTGAAATCAAACAACATAACAGATGCTCGAGTGGAGAAGGCTGCAAATCTCTCCGTGCAAACCATTCTACATATCCGAACCCTACGTGCAGTACAATAGTGAATACCACGGTGCCGGTGCAACACATTCATTAAGCTGAAATCTAAATATACAAACAACCAACATAAAGAAAATCCCGTGCAACACCTTATTTTTCTAACCTTCGAAAAGAACAAACACTCAGGCCTACCGTGAGACTAATAACGTCCAACCAAAATGAAGTCATCGTCCTCCATAACTTGAACATCTTTCTCCCCAACAAAGTGCTCCCTGCCAATCTCCTTCACCAAATTCACAAACTCAACCCTCTTCGCCAGGGGAAGCGGAACATACGGCAGTCTGAAAACCGGTCTAACCACCCCCAACTGCGCAAGAGCAGTGTTCAAACCAATCGGGTTCGGCTCATTGAATAGCCAATCCATCAAAGGCAGCAGCTTTACATTCAGCGAACTGTTCTTGGCTCCAAACATCAGTTGACTCATCAAACCAGGAACCAAGTTGCTAGTAACCGAGATCACACCTGTGGCACCATAATCCCACCTCGAATCATGGCACTGATCATCGTTCCCACTCCACACTACAATCCCGTTCTTAGTGTACTCCTCGACCCTGTCGTGGCCGACACATTCTTTAACTCCGGCAAGGTTAGGACTTTGAGCTAAGGTGTGAATCACACCCGGTGGGATGTCTTGCCCTGTCCTAGACGGCACATTGTAGATGATCGTGGGACCCATGGGTAAGACATGTTCAAAGTGTGAAACCATGCCTTCCAACGATGTTTTGCCGTAGTAAGGATTGATGTGAAGAGCAGCATGCATCCCTACCGCGAATCCTTGCTCTGTGGCATGAATTGCTTCTCTTGTGGAGTTACTCCCGGTGTTCCCAATCACCTTGATCGAGCCGCCGAAACAGTTGACCGTGTGACCAATCAACATTATGTGCTCATCCCAGCTCATCAACTGACCTTCACCAGTCGTACCACCGACAATCACACCTTCAACACCATCAGCTACCTGCATGTTTACCAATGCATCATATGCTTCGAGATCAAACCGACCATCGGGCAGATATGGAGTCTTGATTGCAGTAATCAACCTAACAGCTTTAATGTCTTCAGCCGCTGTCCTGAAAGCATGCAGAAATATTAAAAAGTACAGCAAAGTGATCATTTCTGGAAGAGGGCATTATACAGTTTCACATCCAACTTTTAAGTCATCGAGTCTGAAACTAAAGCCATAGACAGAATGCTCACTAGAATAACCAAATAAACAAGTTCACCTGTTTTTAACTTCGAAGCTACGCATTGGAAGATGAAAATTTGGTATTACAGCAGCTTGAAGAGGTGTCAGCTTAGCGATCCTCCTGAGTTCAGACCCAAAAACAGAGTCAGCAAAGGACCCTAAGTTATCCATTAACGGAATCTCTAGTAGAGTTAATATTAAATCCATTCACGACAAAAAGTCCACACCATAACAAAAAACAAATAATTATTAACAAATCGAGATAAACAATGTTCATTCGAGAAGAGCACTATCCCTGCTGCATCAGCATTAACTGACATGAATAAAGAGACGGTAAAGAACCTCGTGGTTTTGAAGGTGTCAGGCGAGCAAGCAGGTCGGGGGGAAGTGACGGCGGTGTAAGCCTTCAACGCAGCCATTGTTCTCGGCACAGCCAAACGGATCTCTAACCGGCAGAATAGGACAGAGAGGGTTGGGGAGAGAGTTTCAGTAAATTAAATTGGCGATGGTAATGTATTGGGGAGGACGGGAGGTAATAATGTTTCGGGGGAGAAGGAAAAGGAAAGGGTGGTCGGACGTTGGATTTGGTGGTGGAGGAGTGGGATACGGTGGCGGCCGATTGCTGGGCTGTAATCACTGAAATGGGCTAGGGTTTTAGCCTTCAGCGGTGATGTTGAATGGTAAGAGGTTTTTCCTTTTCACACGCGTTAGTGATTTATTGGACTACATTTATGGGGTACATTCAGTTTACGACAGCTGGAAGCGCTGGATTCGTTCGTATTTCCTCCAAACTCATATCTTTCGTGTCCGGAATTCTTTTTTGTGAAGATTCTCGATCAATATAAGATACGATAAATATTATATTAATTTGTAAGGTATATTGGATTGAAACTCAAGACCTCCAAATTACCACTTGGACTATTTCTCGATTTATATATGTCATCCTTATAGGATGATGCTATTATTTGTATCGTTCCAATTTTATTGGACGTTCCCGCGACTGACTCTTCAGTCTTCATTATTTTTTTTTATTTTGACTTCATTATTCCAGGGGCTGACTCACAGAGTCACAGGGCACGTTTCTTTTTAAGTGTCGGAATTATATTATTAGATTGGTGTAAATTGTAATATTTAATTTATTGGCCAAATTAATCCAATTAAAAATAATTTCGTATTAAAATTTTACTCATCTTCCAATATTATTACGAAAATCAAATCACAATTCGTCATGGCGACGCACCAACAGCTCGTTGGTTTTAAATATACGTCAGTGCAATAACAAGTCGAGTGATCAGTTTACTGGTGGGTTGATGTTTACCATCGAATGCGACCCAACCGAGACAGTCATGTTAACTGACTAGCCATGGGCCATAACCCAAAATTTACCCACTACCACAATTATCATCATCGTAGCCCAACTGGGCCAATTCCCTATTTAAAATGCTAGGGCCTTAAGCCGCGACAGTTTTAGCCTTTCGGAATTGGGCCGGAAGAAAGGAACGGGTCCGGGTTTGTAAGTTGGGCTCAGGGTTTGTGGAAGAAGTAGGAACTAACTAATTATACCATTTACCACTTAACTAGAAATATCCCGCACCATACTATAAAACTTAATAAAATATATATATATATATATTTTGACAATAATAATTGTAATTTAGTATCAATATCATCCACCAAATTCAAAAGATAATAATCCAACCATACATACTTTTTTTTTTCAATCCAAAAACATCCACATAGAACTTAGGGTAGGATGACTTTAGACACTGAAGAAGACATGACATATCTTGTTCTTTCTTCACCGTGCTAACACTGCATCAAGCAAAGACTCGAAAAGAATATCTTGCTCATTCCAGATGAGCAGCAATGAAGAAGTTTCAGATGTCGAGTTCGCCTTGCTTGCCGAGCTCGTATGTTCAACCTCGAAAACCCTTGACTTGTTAATTACCTGCGAATGTATATGTTCTTAAGATCGATCTTCCACACATTTGCGGCTATGAGAAGCTCTGGAAAGTGAGTGCAATCGAATGCTTCATAAATTAAAGCCCACGAAAACACAAACATTCCCGGTGGTGTTCCAAGCCTCTTTTTTGGTTGTAGACATATGACAAACGACAGTCCCATCAATATTTGGACCACATTGCATAATTTTTGCCATTGACGTGAATAGCCAAAGGACCGGACAGATCGAAAGCCATTGATGAAGGATCGGAAGGCTCTGATCATTACCATGAAAGCTAGTCAAAATAGGAGAAGAATCGACAAACACATGACAAGGAGTTTCCGATGAATATGAACCGATTAATATCATGAACCATTACATCCCAATACTAATACTATTCTATGTATTATTTATGAACCACAAGCCCCCTTCAATTGAAACTGAAAGCTGCTTGCTACGAATTAAATTGCAGAATGCAGTCTAGTGTACTGTTGATGCTGCAGCAGACCATGCTTCTGCTTAAAGCAAAATCAACTCTGCTCTGTATCCTCTTCTCAAAAACAAGTCATTCTTCTCCAGCAGTAAACAAATCAACTATGCAGGAGGAGAGTTTCTTTAAACCATATTCAAAAGATAAACAAACTCTTACCAAAAAAATATTCAAAAGATCATAAAAGAGTCATCATATATCATCATTCATCACCCATCAAATTCATCATATAAATTAAAATTAAATCTAACTATCATATGCATCCACCAACATCACTCAGAGTTAAACTAGACTAGTCTAGAACGGAGGTGGTGGACAAGGACCAGATGCGGCGCTGCTGGATCCCCAATACCCTTCTCCTCCTCCTCCTCCGCCGCCCATTTGCACCGATCTCATCACATTCTCATCAGACATTCCATTGGGAGGAGCATCTCCAATCACCTGCTGCTGCGGCGGCGTAGCAGCACCAGCCAGTGGCTGGCCCACTTCATCCTCCTCTTCCTGAAGCGGTAGCCTCTCATAAGCTGCATTCCCAAACGAAGCAGCCATTACAACAACCGGACCGGATGTAAGCAAGGGTCCAACTACGCTGCCGCCGACCACCTGGCCTTGTCCGCCGGTGAGGTAGATAGTCAACCCGGAGGCAGCAGGCGGCGCAGGCGGAGGTAAGAAAGAGCCTGAGAGGGAGAGGATCTCGAACCGGCCTTGGAGGTTCACGACAGATCCGGCGGGCTGTCGGAGGGTGACGTTGTTGACCGCGCCGGTGCCGCTGAGGATGCAGACCCCCCGCTGGCGGCGGGCGGCGAAAGTGGAGACGCTGTGTATAATGTCGGCGGAGTCGGCAATCTCGATGACGTGGCATCGGAGGGAGTTTCCGGAGTCTCGGGTGATTATTACGGGCGGCTTGGGCTTGTTCTTGGAACCGGCCGGTCTTCCTCTGGGTCTCTTTATATTGGATTTGGTTTGACCGGAGGAGGACGGCGTTAATAATTCGTTGTTGGAATTATTATCCGGGCTGAGGACTTCGTCGTGGTCTCGCTTCTGGCCGCGATTCATCATCATCAGCATCATGCTTTGTCGTTGATCCTGAAACTGTTGAAATTGGTTTTGGTGGAGATCTGAGCGAATGTTGAAAGGAGGTGGAAGTAGGGGTCCCCGGCCGGCTGTAACTGGATGATGATCCATTTATAATTCGATTAATCGAGACCCTAACAAATTAAAGCTGCGTTGTTGGAAAGGAGATCGAGATGGATGAGCTATGCAATTGAAAGTTGTATCTATCTTCTTCTTCTTCTTCTTCTTCTTCTGCTTCTGAGTTTCGAATTTCCCAGCAGAGCTAGAAGTAGAAATGGGATGATGGACAGGAAGAGATAGATTTAGAAAAGTTGACGGAGTTCAATTCACAGGGATAGGATAGGTAGCTTGAGAAAGTGGGGGGGTTCTTAGTTTAGGGTTAAATTGAATTAGGTCAGAAGAAAGAAATTGCCTCCGCGCTGTACAAACAGCGTGCGCAAGGGGCGGGCGGTGTGTGTGTGTGGGAGGGGGGTCCCACTTCCTCTCACTCTCTCCTTGTCTCCAAGCTTTTGTCCCTTGCGGGGACAGGATGGTCAAATTCTTGTATGTGGGAATTCTGAATTCAGAAAGCGGAATGAAAACCATTCTCTCTCTCCCCCTATATATATATATGGGTGGGATTTCATTCTCTGCCTACTTTGCGGCCTTGCGGCCATGACATTATTTACGATTCTCGTCATATTATTTACCCTTTCCAAATCGAAGCTTCCTTTTTATTTCAACATATGAAATGAGGAATAATAAATCGAAGCTTTCCAATTCGCCTTTGCATGCATGAACCAGCTTACTACAAAACGGCCGGCCACATTCCGCAATTTCTGGCATGCCAATCATCATCATCATCACAAACACACAGGTTTAGCAGAAACGGAGGATTAAGTAGTGTACTCTAAGCGTGGCGTGGCAGGCAGTGGTCAGTACTCAACAACATTAAAATAATAACAATAACGTACTGGAGAGGCTGAGTGGCAGTTGTGTAATTAGGGGAATGGTTCCGGGGTGAAAATAGGAGTGGGGGTGGGGTCACGTGGAGATAAACTACCAGTTGAGTTGAAGTGGGCGGGAAGTCAGAGCGTGTCTGGCGCGGGCGGTACTGCCACTGCGAATGAACGCATTGATGTTGATGCCTATGCTCTTGTTTTTCGTGCGCTCCACTCTCCGATCATCACCCTTGTAGATGTCCTCTCTCTCTCTCTCTCTCTCTCTCTCTCTCTCTCTCCCTCCCTCCCTCCCTCCGCCACCGCATGCATTCATACATGCCACTCTCACGCTGCTCCCTACCCGTTGATGAATTATTTATACTAGTATCTTACCCGGCTCCTCAAATAACCATTCCCGTTTCTATTCCCAAATTAAAAGTCCAATTTAATTCCCAAACTAAAATCACGATCCCAAATTAATTTTTCACAAACCGGGAACAGGAATTCCTAAAGTTCATTCTGGTTCGTTTACAGGTTCAGGCCAATATTCTCAATCTAGGAATTAGGAGTACTGTGTGTTGTCATTGTTGCCAAGAGGAAGAGAAGAAGCAACAATATAAGTGAATGGGTAGCACCTCCTGAATCAAAGGATTGCTGCTTCTGGAAATTGGAAATTGATTTTGATGGTTCACAATCAAATTGATTTCCGACTTCTCGAGGAAGAGAGGGATTGCGGCTTCTTGATTTTCTGTGGTAGGTTTGCGTCGACTCTAATTTGATTGGGGATATTATAATAAGCCGAAGGAATTTAGGGAATTCTTTATTGGCCGGAATGTGAGAGGTACGGGTTGCAAAGATAAAGGCGGTTATGTTAAGGTGGTGAAATTTAAATGTTGAAAATACATAATATTTATTGTTGATAAAAACATTCTGATGCATGTATATTAAATTTTACTATATTTTGTGTACTTAAAATTAATATTTTTAATTTGGTAATTTTTTATGTTAGTCTTAGATAACTCTTGTGTCTTTAAGGATCTATTCAGCTCGACCGTAGATTTCTCTCGAGAGTTAATCTACACCCAAACAGAATGCATTAAAGGTGATCGATGAAATGCCACAACGATAAACGATGCAAAAAGTCTAGATTAAACGTTTCTCTCTCGAGCTAACAAGTAACCTAGAGTTTTAAGATTTGTGTTTAATATTCCGGTATAATAATAATAGTTAGAATTTAATATATAGGGTTTAAGAGTTATTAAATTTAATTTATGGTCAAATGTTAGAGTTTGTGATATAATTGTGAATTTGAGTTTTTGATATCATGTTTAAGTATTACGATTTAGTATTTTAAGAATTATGATTTAGTATTTAGGGTGTTAATATTATTCTGTAATGTTTGGACAAAAATCTGTAAACATATGGCACACAGGAGCTGTTTAATATATAGGATTCAGTTTTGTTGATGGTATAGTGATCTTTGGACGTGAATCAGAGTCACGAAAGAGAAGCTGTTAAGGGTAATTACCAGGTTAACTTGTACAAGGACATCTCATTGTTCCAAAGAGAGGAGAGAAAAAGAACCATTAGAACTTTGAATACAACATCAAAACCCTTGTGATTACAACTATGAAATGCAGCCAAAACCACCCTAAGCAAACTACAAGAAGCATTTTGGCTACAATCCCAAACCCTCCGCCTAATAACCTCTTCTTCCTTACACTACTACTGTCCCCCCCCCCCCCCCCCCCCCCCCCCCCCCCTATGTATAGAAGTCCCACCAAAGGCAATAACAATATCATTACGTAGCGCAGCCCAAATCATGAAGCAATGTGTTTCTGCAAATTACTAAAGGACATAATTCTGTAAACATATGGCACACAGAAGCTCAACAAGAGCGAAGCAAGACTGGACCAACTGCCGAGCTCAGCATCTCGCTCAGAGCTACCTGAACCTCATTCGACCCGTGCTCACAGCTTATCAAGCTTGACAGTAGAGGGAAGAAAACGGTCAAGTTCCTCTGGAAAGAGGTCTCCCCCAAACTACAAATGGCCTGGAGAGTGACAACTACTAGCGGTGCACGAGCAGCTAACTCCCTCCTTTTCCCAGAGCCCAAAGGGATTAGGGACTGAGGATGAGGGCGCTCGCTTGGAGAGGAGGAAGAGGACACCTGTCCATGACTCGCTATGCTGATGTAAAACTTGAGAACTTCCTGGCAGAGGTTGGATAAGCAGGACTCCACTTCTGTCTCGTCATAGCTTGTCGGCTTGTCTAGTATGAGATTCTGCAAGAATGTGAGGCATATTTGGAAAGATTCGTTCTCCAGCCGTAATAGTGGAGGGTCTTGCATTTGAGTCATCGAGGTGAACTCCAACAACCTTGACCGAAGCTGGGTATCCGTGTTGATCTTGTGAGCATGGGAAGCAACGTCATGCAACACAGTGAAGAGGATGAGTGTAATTTTTGCTGATAGTTGCGGCCTGTACATATTGTAAATCTCCATCACTGCCTGCAAAGACCAAATCATTTTGTCCCAATGACATTCCAGTGAGTGTCGAGGAAATTAACACATGTGCAAAAGCTCTTTAGGGAAATGATGCGCTAAATGGGAATCCAGCAACGGATCATGCTGAATCCACACCCAGCAATATGTTGATATAACATGTCAACACTGAACAAAGCATAGCAAATGTAACACAAGGGCCACAGGTTTGGCAACAAAATTCATGATTCCTAGGAAAATTAAGTTGAGATTAGTGTAAAAAAGTTGACTTGGAATAGTGAGGGGTTGCAGAAGAAAACTTGGATAAAGAGATATAAGGATTCCAAATGAAATTCTGTTTCCCAATCAACTCAAACGGAAAAATAAACTTCCCTAGGAATCCTTCATATCCCTTGAGTTAACCTCAACTCAACTATTTTACACCTTCCAACCTCAACTCAACTATTTTACACTTTCCAACCCCAACTCAACTATTTTATACTAATCTTAATTCAACTTTCCTAGTTCTTGTTGCCAAACCTAGCCAAGATGTAAAATGTCCTATTTATACTAGTTCAACACAAGACCTCCTCACCATGAAGCATATCCACATCTTACAGAACCACTGCACAAATACATCATATATGGAGATTGATGCAGCTTAGCTTTTGGTATAGAGAATAAAAAACCTACCTGAATCAGCAAAAGTTGAACAGCAGCACGACACTTTGCATCAGATATTGCAGCATAAAGACGTTGCACCATCAACTGCTCTGGATCATCAGAAGATTCGCCATTTTCTTGGACGGGTTCTTCACGTAAAACATGCCTGTGGCTAGGCACTGTATTCTCACCACTTACTAAAAAGGTGAAATCAGGAAGAGTTGCGTTAGCTGCTTCTCTTAGTGACAAAACCACTTCTAACCACTTTTCCTCGGAATAAAGGTCACCAGCATTGCTCATCAACCTAACAAAAGCAGCAATGCCAATACCAGCAAGGCTCTGGTGAGGGCGTTTAATAAAGCTAACCAGAAGCATCAAGACCTTCCTTAATAGTGGGTTGACAGTGGTGTAGAACTTGACAAATAGATCTACAACCAGCTGGAGAGCCAAGGTGCAAGTCTCGTAGAGCCATGCATCTTGATCATGCTCACCCATATCACTGTCACTACCTGGCCCGGGAGAGTCACCCCCTGTTGGATCGATTGCATGCCGTACATAGTCAAATATCGGAAACAAGACTGACTCGAACACTCGTTCCCATAAAGGTAGAGAGAAAAGGTGACCATGATTGCGCAAAGTATCAAACAGGATTTGTAAGGCACTCTTCCTGATTTCGGGCCTAGGATCAAAACTAAGTTCTGACAGACCTGCAACAAATAAAGCAGATGAAATCCTTTTTCATGTTTTAAAAGACTTGTTGAATTAGTACCTAAATAATACTCAATAAGCATTCTACGGGTCTAACCTGCCAACAAAGGGAACCAAAGGTATACATGATCTTCCCTATCATCTATATACCCATTTTCTTGCTTTACATCTTTGCCCGTGTGAGGTGAAGATGGAGAAAGTCTTGACAACGCTTCCTTTTCTTTATTCCCTGAGGCACATCCAAAATCTCCTTCTGCAAGTTTTGTAGCACAATACCGAAGGAAAGAAATTGCATTCAAGCTGATATCTTTGTCAAATCGGCTATTGGTGAAAGCAATGAGGCAATTCACACAATCCGTAAACGCGGTCGTCTCAGTTTCAGTAATATACGGGAAGTAATCACGAATAATCTTCTCCATTATTTCAAAAGCCAAGAGGACAATGTTCCTGTGGTCATCGTATGCTGCTGTTGTGAAAACCTGAAAACAAAAGCTAACCGATGTCATTTCATGACAAAAAAGTAGAAACATAACATAAGATTACACAACTTATCTACACAAATCATGAATATTTATTAGTATAAGAGAAATTATACTGAGGCTGAAACAAGTGGAAAGGGTATATTTTTAGTACCATAAACATGCTCTTCCATCCTGATTTGACATTATTCACGCGAGACAAAACCATTTGAGATACGCATCTGATAATCAATTCTCTGATCTCTACAGCACTGCTCTTGCGCATGACAATGACAAATGGCTTCATGAATTCATTCTGGAAATTATAGTTAGCCAACTCTTCACGCTCCAAGAACTTCATTGATAACTGGCGCAACGAGTCCATTGCAAATATGGAAATGGAGAGGTTCTCAGAACAGCCAATGGTTACAAAGAAATCTGATAGCACGTGCCAGATGTTTGACCAAACTAGCCTGATGCGGTTCATGTTATAATGCCTGTGATAATATGTTCAGTTACATCAGCAAATAGAATCAAGCACGGAATCAAGACCAAGTCAGTTTAAGGAAATGATTCTTACGCAATCTCAACAATCTTTGTAAGGCTGAACACTCGTGGATCAGATGCAGAACGCAACTCCTCCATGGATACCTTGCAAAGAGCCTTAACAAAATCAATGATGGCCTCACTGTTCAACTTTTGGCTACGTGTGAATATGCGGTTCATTTCAGAGCTCCCAACTTGTTCCAACATGTTCAGATTAGAGGCCAAACTGTTCATTTGCTCATTTGTGACGCTCCCAGAAACATTGCCGCCAATACCAGCACTGTCATATGAACCTCTCAGGACAGCAGCAGCTGCATACTGCATTCTTCCTGCACCCTTCTTCTTCAGAACAGGAAGGATACTTGACTTGACTGGTTTTGACTTTTCAGATTCATTCTGGGGGAAGGCGAAAAATGTGGCATCTGGAGGAGCGCCCTCTCCCAAGAGATGGAGATGTTCAAAGCGAGAGACACATGTCAAAATATGTTCCCAGGCTTCCTGTAAATAATTCCCGTCTTCATCTGCAATCGTAACTATTGCCTGCCAAACACAAGTCAACATCAAAAGCATAAGCACTCGTTATTGTATAGGGCCCACAACAATAATAACATACATTACATCAACCACCAACGACAGAACCACTGAATAGCTTTATCTTATTGTGCCCAACAATACACGAATAAAAGTCATTGTTCATTGAAATGCTAATCAAATGGAAGATGCGGTCAAAAACCAATCTAAATCTAATCAATAATTGATTTTCAATCCAAGGGAAGAAAGGCTGTGCATGTGTACAACAGCAAAACCATATCTGAAGCAACTTGTGGGCAAACAGGCACATGATGACCATAGTTTCAAGGAGAAAGTTCTTTAGACAAAGAGAGCCTCTAAAATAATAGATGAACAAAATTGGTTCAACATAAGCAAAATCGAAGTCCACTTTTAGAACAGCTAACCTTGATTGCATCTACATTTTTCTGTTTGATGTCTGCAGGAGAGTGAAGGGATGTGAACTTTGCTAACGAAGTCACAAAAGCATCTCTATGAGTCTTCATGGACATTACAGCAGTAACATGGATAGCACACCGAAAACCTTCGAGACAAAGACCTATCACCACTTCATCATCACTTTGATCCAGAGGCACACTGAAGGCAGCTAACATAGGAGCCCAGCATACCTCAATCATGAAACGAAGGATAACCACATCGGTAGCTGCATAATAAACTGACCTAAAAATACCAACAATAAAGTGAGATGAGAAGTATGCTACTATAACCATCTTCCAACAGACAATATTCACAGAGCAAAGACAGTACTGCCACAAAATATATGTTGCCATAGAATAATTTCATGTAAGGTATGTCACAACCATCTTCCATGCTTTGCATATAAGAACATCAACATAGTTTAAATTTTGAGGAGTAACTTATGCAAATTCATGAAAGGGAATACATAGGCTATCTGTGGAATAAGTTTATACAGAATAATCAATCCTGAAAACACAAACAGAAATCATGGGTGGAAGTGAATGCAGGACTTTGCCATGTCGATGTTCGGAGTGATCCATAGAAACAAGCATAACAGCTACTTCCACAGTTGAACACACTGTCCACAGCATATTCAAGGCTAAAGAAAGTTTTTTTTTTTAAAGTTACACAGTGCTTACTCAGATTTGCGAGCTTTTTCTTTAAATTGCTCTTGCATATGCCTAATGAGATCATCACTTGTCTCCATATGCCTGTCCTCCCCTTTTTTACGAACGACAATATTCAAAATATTATCCAAGCCTAAAAGTCTGTTAGAGTTAGTAGACTGTCTTTGTTGGACATTAAAATCATCCTCTTTCATTTTGATTTCATTTGTTGAAATCCTTTCATACAATGACCTTAAGTATTCCTCGGGAAGATCTTTTCCATCATCAATGCCACGATTGTTCCTAATAAAATCATCTGGTGACATCTGCGAAGATAGAAATGAAAAATAAGAACACCTTCACCGAACAATTCAATGAAATTTTTCACAGTAGGTGATACAGAGCAAAGAACTAACCTTGTTTTTCACCATAGGATTGTGGGCATCAGTATTGAGCAATATCACCGAGTAAGCAAGAACATAAGCTGTGTCTGCACTAATAAAAACTTTGGGGTTGCATTTGCAGAAACGCTCAGCAAACTTCTCCATAATTCTGTCAATCTTCTGAGCCTCACCAGGTAGTCTAAAGCCCAGGAGGAAGCCTCTTATAGCTTCATCGAACTCCATGCCTTGAAAATCAAATGAATTCACATATGCATGCATGACTTTCAGCGGTAAATCTTCTCTCTCCCCTAGATAATCGCCAATAAGAGTCTTGTTCAAGCCAGAAGCACTTTTTAGAAATTCAGCAATCTCCTCGGGTGAATTTCCAACTTTATTTGCATTGATAAGAAACTCAATTCCTTTCTTGGGTTTCTGGTTGAAAAGAGAAATACCTTCCTGCCACAAATTGCTAATTAGACTATATGGTTAAGAGAAAAACCTCACAAAGACAAGAAAAGTATTCACAGTATGCAATTCTTACCTGAAGTTCCAGTTTGTAAGCCCTGCGTTGCTCAATGGATGAGACATCAGAAGCTTCGGTGGAGGCTTCAGACTGAGAATCTGATCCTTCAACTGGCTCTTCCCCATTTCCATTGACCAAGGAGAGACTTCTACTTTCAGGAATGTTCTCAGGTGCATCAACCTTTTTGGCAGAACTAGGATCTGGAATTCTTAACTGTTTGTTTACCCAATCTCCCATTGATTTCAAAATGGCCACTAGGCACTTCATGGCTTCAAGTTTCAGAGTCACCTCCTGAGGTGGCACGAGTGATGTTACGGTACCAGGGGGGACGCCTTGTGCAGTTTTCAGGAGTCCATTGATCATTCTGCAAAAGCAAGCAATGAAAAAACATTAACCAATTTACAAGGTATTTATATGATAATATCATGCTATAATTAAGAAAAGGAAGAAACTAACATACCTCTCAAATATGTTCGATGAATTGACATCACAATCATAGTTAATAAAGATATCAACCTGGATCTGCGAATCCGCACAGAGCTTTTCAATGAACCGTAGAACAATCATCTTCTGCTGGAAATTAGGTTGAGCAACGCTTTCCAGAACTCTGAGCACAATCATAGGGAAAAATACTCCAATTTCTGCTTTCAACCCAGCTCTAAATCTTGACACAAGACTCACAAAAATAGAGCAAGAAAGTTGAAAGACGATCATGAGACTTGAAGCACTGTTCTTCAGCAGAGACAAGCATAAGTACTGCTTGATGGCACCCAAAAACCTGTTTTGCATTTAGCATGCCGCGTCAGAAACTAGCTTTGCAAAAACTTCACATGGGAATAGCAATATACGGTTATCAAGTTGCAAAGAGTAGGGAAAACAGAATGACACTATATCCCAATCCCTAATAAAGACGAGACAATCACTCAGGAATTTCTAATTAAAAACAAGAAGTGGGCATAGACAGATAAATATGGAAAGCCCCAAAATGGAATCTTCAACTGAAACTGGAAAGACGTACAAGCAATTATCAATAAAAAAATACTAACAGGAATTTAATGAACCTACAATTTGTGCACTATAGTTTGTAATGACTGACGGTTCTAATAATAGTATAAGACCCTTTTTGCTTCTATACACTTCTGACTTGTTTCACAAAGATACTAAGCACAGAATAGAAATTACATCTATAATTATGAACAAGGTCGACTATGACTGCTACAGTTAAGTTCGATATATCTAAGGAACACATACTTGGCACACAATTATGGATAATATCACGAAACCAGCCATTAATATGTATGCAGATGACACAGGATCCAGCTGATAAGAGGCATGACCGCATGAAGGAAACAACTCAATGTTATTCTATTATAGAAAGAGCTTTACAAGAACCTCTCTAACTTGAAGCTCTCTTGAAACAGAAGATGACAGCATAACTTCTAAATGTTAGCATAGGAAAAGATGCATCCACAAGGGAATCTTACAGAGATAAATGAAGATCAAACATACAACAAGTGAACAACCTTTGAGGATAACCTTTAGCTACAAAAGTACCAAATGGGAAGGAAAAGATGGGGCTTTCGGAGTCCTAAATACTTGTATTCGACATCCATGAAACTGAAAGACGGTTAGACTGTCCAAATAAGCAGATTCCCAGTGCTGCTTAAAAGCAGTCTTTATAACAGAACAGCGCAGATGGCAGACTGGATATGCCAGTTGGTAATGAAGTTCAAGCAATCCAGCATATAGCATCAATCATCGAAACTAGACTTAGAACAAACAGTTTAAATCGATAGATAATTTCATTAATTTCCATGGCCAACTCTCCCCCCGACTTAAAAAGCATAGGAAACTATATCAGGAATTGAAGCCAATATACAGTCCTGAAGTTTCGAATCCAACCATACAGCATTCTTCTGGCAGATACTGCCCTTAAACATTGTCAGAGTTTGCTGTTTCTCAAGTAGGTGCTTCAGTTATTTGAAGCAATTGCACCAGTGCGTTTAATTGACTATCCTAAGAAACACAGTAAGTATCCTTTCAACATACTATATAGTATCACTAAACACATGGAAGAGAAGGAAGAGATAAAATTACCTGTCGCTGGTCCTAAAAACAGCTCCAGCATTCTCCAATAAAATCTTCAACAACTCCAAAGCCACAATTTTCCCCCTCATCAACTGAGGATCTGATGCAGCCTCCTTTGGAGGTGTTTTCATGGACAACTTACAGAGAGCTCTAAACACCAAGAATGCATCTCTCCTTAATTTATTACCAATCTGAACCTCTAAATCATCGTCTCTTTCTACTTCCCCGTCTGCCAATTCGCCTTTCCTACCTTCCAATGCCGTCTTATACATACTAATCTCCCAATACTTGGCGTCTAACATATCCTTATCCGTGGAATCTAACAAATCTGCCGGGTTTGTAGTCTCAACCGTTGTAGTCTCAAACGCTCCATCGTGTGCTCCAACCGTAATCTTACTAGGACCTCCAGCGTTCAAAACTCCGTCGAAATCTTGCATGATTTTGGTTATGAAACCCTGCACAAACATCGTCATAGACCCATCTGCATCGGATCTCTCAACTGGTTCCATTAGTTCAGCCACTACAATGGGCTGAATTGGTACCGTGGATGAATCCGCTTCCATTCTCCGGAAAACAATGACCAACATTTGGATCAAGGAAGCTTTAGCCGTGGTCTGATTTACAACGTTTTTGCTCCCTAGATAAATATCGTAACAAGTCCTCACTATCTGCAACAAGCAATCTCCATGTATCCGCAGGGAAATGGAAGTCACAGCAGACAAAAGCGCTTTCAAAACGGAAAGCTCAATTGCATCGTCACCTATATCGTAGCATTTACAGACTGATTCGATCAGTCTAGCCAGAAGCTTCCCCTCCGCACCACCGGTCGGGTCCGCCTCACCTCGCAAGTAGCCGTGCGCGATCAATTTCTGAACGCAATCAATGGCCGGATCCACGATCTTGAGGAATCCTGTACTGCAAGCATTGATAAGAGGACTGAGGATAGATTCGGATTCAGCAAGCGAGTACTCAACAGCCCCGCCATCATGAAGAGGGCCAGGAATGGAAGCTTCAGGGTCAGCATCGGGAGTAGAAGGCTGCTGCTGCTGCTGCTTCTGCGAAGAAGTGAGCCTCTCGAGAACGGATTTGCACTCATGCGCGAGCTTGGAGTGTTTCCTCCAGGATGCGTTCTTGATTACCTTCTCTAGGGCAGGGGATACGACTTGGCATAAGCGGGAATCGGAAGCCATTCCCGATTCCAGTAAGTGCTCTTAACTCGGCAACTTGACCGAGATCTAGAAATGAAGACGCAACGGAGAGCTAATATCCAGCTTTGAAATCAATCGCATATCAACTGCCTAGAACTCCGGAGCAGGGGACGGTAGCTCAGTTAAACTGGAAGTAGAATTCAACGGAATCTCGGCGACGGAGAATGGTCAGAAGAAAAAGCAACGGAAGGAGAAGAAAACAGGGAAAGGGTGAAGGCTAAAGGGTCTGAGAAATTGAGATTTAGATCCCGTTTCTGGCTTCGCAAAAGTTTGAGCGTTTGGTGACAAAAATACCCTCCGATAGATCTCAATTAAGGCAGCAAAGGGAAGTTATAAAAAAATATGGAAAAGAAAAGACGTTGATGGTTAATAACGGAGATTAATGCTCGGGGTGTTTTCGGGAAATATCAACGTCCCATGTGGCTGTTGCATTGACGGTGAATATATTCTTTTCCCGGTAATCGGCGGAGTTAGCTGTGCCGGAGGAACGGCTACCTAACTGTCATGATAAGGACCAATTTACATTAATTAAGAAGTTTTGTACTGTTTTGCAATTTTCCTAGGTTATTGTAATTTTGCTTTGTCAGAGGACCCCTTTGGATATTTTTCCTAACAGTCTGCCGCTTTCCAGCGGCAGCCTGCTATACCTGACAGCTACTCTGCTTAAGGATCAGTATGAGAAATTAAATGAAAGATTCCTCTCTATCTTCTTTTTCTCCTCTCCTCCGTTCTCTCCGACCTACTCCCTTTCTTCTCCGATAAGGCTAGGGTCGATCCCAGTCGTTACATATTGGTATAAAAGCTCATTTGCCCATGACGAACGCTCAACGGTTTGCAACCTTGGAGACTACCGTCGCCCTCCACACTGAAAGGTTTGACCGTGTCGATCAGATGCTTCAACAACTTATCAACAGGCAAGCTCCACCTGCACCACCTCCTTACATAGCACCTCAAGGCGACGGGGATATAATTCTTCCTCTCCCACACCGAGCAGTTCAACCATTTTTACCCAGGTTCCATTTTCTGTATTTCAACGGTACATACCCTTCAGGACAGTTAAGGAAGTGTGGGAAGGTGTTTGTTATCCATCATATTGCTGTGAATCAGCAGGTCGATTTGGTGTCACTCTACTTAGAGGACCGAGCTGATGTTTGCTTTCAGAGCTAGTCCTCAGGGAAGGAGGCACTAATCTAGGAAGAGTTCCCCATAGAACTTCTTCAGAGATTTGAGGCTATTGATAACTTGAATGTCGTTGGAGCTTTCAACAAACTCAGATAGACAAGCACTGTCTTGAGGAACTCCGTTCACGAATACTACGTTTCAACCATGGATTGGGGGAGGAGTACTTTGTGAAGAGTTTCATCAGTGACCTCGACGAGGAAAACGAGCCAGTAGTGATGATGGTGGATCCGGCGACGCTTACTATAGCTTTCCTTCAGGCCAAAATGGAAAAGGCATCTATTAATGCTAGACGGAAGAATTTAGAAACCAGTCATGTTGGTTACCAGAATCCAGCCAGCAGGAACCAATTTCGCTGAAACCTACCCCTCTAGGTGATAGAGGTACTAGCTTATGCTATAAATACGGAGGTAAGTGGCATTATGGTCATGTTTGCACCAAGAAGCGTCTCCAGGCCCTTGAAGGTGAGGAAGAAATCGTAGAAGACCACATTCAGGAGGTGCAACTTCCTGAAGTGGAGGAGCAGCAGCAAACCCTTGAAGGTGAGAGATAAGGGGTGACCGTACAAGCTATGGGAGGCAACTAAGAAATGTCATCTATCAGGCTGCTAGGAGAGATGAGATCAATAAAATTACTTATTTTGGTTGACACTGGGAGCAGTTATACATTCCTCCGTTAGAGGTGTGTTGAGATGATAGTGTGTGAGCAATAGCCAGCTCCCACCATGAGAGTGAAAGTTGCCAGTGGAGAGGCCTTAGTGAGTCGTTTTGTGTCTAAAGGGTTCACTTGGATAATGCAAAACAGGGTGTTCACCTTTGATGTCAAGATTCTCCTTTTAGAGGAGACTAACATGGTGCTAGGGTTTGATTATCTTAAGACCATTAGCCCTGTTGAGATGGATTTTGAACAGCTGAGTATGACTATCAAATGGAAGAGAGAAACCTTGAAGCTGCAAGGAGTCAGTGAGAAAGGACATTGCAGTGCCATGACTGATAAGGAGTTTGAAAGAATTTTGAAAAAGGTAGAGGATATAATGTTATTTAGACACCTACACCAGTTAAAGAAGGGTCCATACCACATAGAAGTATCAGAACTCTTACCGAAAGTGGTAAAGGAGTTTGCAGAAGTGTTTAAGGTTTCTATGACCAACCTCCTCCTCCGAGTTGTGATCATGGAATACCACTACTGGATGGGCATAAGGTGGTAAACCTAATACCATATCATTACTCTCCTACTCAGAAGGATGGGATTGAGAGGTTGGTGAAGGAAATACAACTCACTCAGGTAATACAACCAAGCCATAGCCCTTTTGCTTCATCAGTATTATTAGTTATGAAAAAGGATGGGACATGGAGGTTTTGTGTGGATTATAGAGAATTGAATGTAGTTATTGTGACACCCTAATTTTGGGTTGAAGTCTGACTCTAGGTTTAATTATGATTTTCTATGAGTCTCTATGAATTGCTATCAAATGGTCCATAACGGGCATGAAGGACAGTCTGTCACGGAAGTGATTATAATGTAGATCATGGTCGTGGCCAATGACAGTCACGTTCGTGGCAGACAGGAGGATCATGATCGTGAACAATAGTAGGCCACATGCGTGATGGACAACTTATAAAAATAGAGTCGCGATTCCAGAGTTAAGAATTACAAAAATCTAACTTTTCTATGCAATCTCTGGCGATCAATGATCGGTTCCAGACAGGGGCCAGGAGATTGTTGATCAGTCCCAGAATAGTAGGAGAGGCTTAGAGATCGTCGAGTAAGCTTCAGAAGGTAATTGACCTTCTTCCTCCTTTCTCAGTCCTTTGTTTTGAATCCTACGTAGGAAAATCCTGACAAGTCTGGATTTAGGGTTTTAGGGTTTTAATCCTATGATTGATCCCTTCAGGTCATACGGATCAGGCAATGGAGCTCTAGGGAGACATCTTCAGATCAGACTCTTTAGAGGGAAGCTTTCAGAGGTAGGGTTGAGGATTAATTTTTTGCTTTATGCGAAGAATTATAATTAGTTTTCAGGGATTCTTGTTTGGACTTTCAGAATTGTACATTAACGTGTGATCCACTGTACAAGTAGTTGTGCTATGCAGTTGAGTATTTCAAGCTGTGCAGTAGCGTGTGATCTACTGCATAGACAATTGTTTATGATTCGAGCATAAGCTCACATCGAGAAACTATGTGTGTGATTCATAGTTCTTGTTTAGGATTAAGAACCAAGACTAGATAGAATAGCTCATGTTATATGTTGGTCACCCACCCCATGGATTGTGCAATCCCCCAGATTACTGTTAGACTTCAGATAGAAGTGATGAGAAAGCCTTGAGTTTCTCTCACGATATTACATGGTGGTTTCATGGTCTGATCCACCATGAAGCTGTCCGCTCATTTCTTGGGGTGGCTAACGTTAGGATGATGCCTACAGGACCACAAGGTCCAATTACTAGATATTAGTTCAGTTTAATTCATATTCATGCTCAACTACTCAGTGTTTATCACTGACCCCACTGTGTTACTTCATGCATGACCAACCTTGAGACTTTGAGACTTTAGGAGCCAATGCTGCCTAAGAAGGGAGCACGAGCAGCAACATCACCTCAGAGTGACTCTAGGAGTCGCAAAGAGAGGTACCATGGAAGACTTCAATTATCTCTTTTATTATTTTTGTAGTTTTCAGACGGTCTTTCATTTTTTCAGTTGTTTGACAGACTTACTTTCAGTGGTTATTTTCCCCTGTTTAGGATGTTTTTCAGTGATGTTTTCGAGCCTTTCATGCTCTGTTTATTTCTGCTTTCATTTTACTTATATTGAGGATATTTCAGTTCAATTATTGTATGTTAGTTGTCATGTTATGTATTGAGTGAACCCGCGAGCATTGCATGGATCGAACCACGTGGTTCGATTGGGTTTTCTAGGGGCGAGTTTCCCAGCTACAATCAAGGATACGTTTACTATCCTAGTGATTGGTGACTTATTGGATGAACTGCAAGGAGCTACATATTTCACTAAATTGGCTTTAAGAGCAGGTTACCATCAATAAGGATGCTGCCACTGGACTGGCACAAAACAACATTCAGAACACATAATGGTCGCTATAAATTCAGAGTCATGCCATTTTGGTTTGACAAATGCACTAATTACCTTTCAGTTTGTGATGAATCAAATCTTGGCACCCTATTTGAGACGATTTGCACTAGTGTTCTTTGATGACATCCTGGTGTACAGTGCAAGCAAGGAGCACCTATTCAAGACATTACAGCTGCTAAAGGAGCATCAATTTTATGCCAAGCTATATAAATGATCATTTGGTCAAACACAAGTAGAGTACCTAGGTCACATAGTGACCAAAGAAGGGGTATCCATAGATCTAGAGAAGATTGGAGCAATGGTGGATTGGCCTGTTCCCACGTCAGTCAGAGCCTTGAGGGGGTTCCTTGGTTTGACTAGATATTATAGGAAGTTCATTTAAGATTACAATATGATCAGTAAGCTTTTGACTGATCTCTTAAAGAAGAACCAGTCCCATTGGAGGGTAGAGGGCACAACAGCTAAAATTGGCAATGATCTCAACACCAGTTATAAGCCTTCCAAATTACTTTATTCCTTTCACGCTTGAGACCGATGCCTCAGGTACTAAAATGGGAGCAGTCCTAGTGCAATAAGGGCGTCTCATTGCTTTCTTGAGATAATCCCTTAGCCCTAGAAATTAGTCATTGTCAACATATGATAAGAAGTACATGACTGTGATCATGGAAGTGACTAGATGGAGACATTATTTGGAGGGAGAACATTTTACAATAGTCGCAGATTACCAAAGTCTTAAGTACTTATTTGAGCAGAGGTTGCACACACAAATACAGAAGAAGGGTCTCCTTAAACTAATGAGATTGAATTTTGACATTAAATACAGGCATGAAAGGTTGAACAAGGCAATTGATGCACTATCAAGGGTAGTAAAAGAAGAGCATTATCTCAATATCACTGTTGTTACTCCAGAGTGGAAACTTGAGCTAGAAGGCAGCTACTTGAATGATCCCACCATTCAAGATCTTATAGTTGTGGTGGCAGCTACCCTTGGAGGGCCAAATCTGTACCATTATGAAGCTAGTTTGTTGAGACATATGGGAGTAATTTATGTAGGAAAGAATGGATCCATTAGAAAGCAACTTCTTAAATTGTTTCATGCATCTCTAGTTGGTGGCCATTCTAGGATCCAAAAAATCTACAAGAGACTTAAGAAGTATTTTTGCTGGGAGGAAATGAAGATTGATGTAGTGAAGCTGTTGAATGAATGCCATATTTGCAAACAATGCAAGACAGAAAACGTGCCCTACCCCAAATTGCTACAACCACTTCCAGTGCCTGATCAAGCTTGAAAGCATATAGTCGTGGATTTCATTGATGGTTTACCAAAGGCTGGGGGGAAGGAAGTCAAACTAGTGGTGATAGACATGTTTACAAAATATGATCATTTCTTTCCTTTGGCACATCCTTACATGGTTGCGAGTGTAGCTCAGACCTTCATGGAAAGAGTATTCAAGCTGCATGGCATGCCAGCGACCATAGTGACAAATAGAGATACCATCTTTACCAGCAGCTTCTGGAAGGAACTCTTTACTTTGCAAGGCACCAAACTTCATTACTCCACTGCCTACTATCCTTAGACCGATGGTCAAACAGAGAGGTTCAATCATTGTCTGGAGGACTACCTTAGGTACATAATACTGGAGCAACCACTCACTTAGAACCAATGGATAACAATGGCAGAATGGTGGTACAACACCAATTATCACTCCAACTTGCAGATTACTCCATTTGAGGCCTTGTACGGTTACCCTCCTTCTTTTTTCTCTGTGTAGAACCCTCTATCAACTGCAGTTGCGATTCTAGAAGAGAAGCTTCAACATCAACACTCGTTGATCAGACGTCTAAGAGATAACCTAGCCACTACTTAGTACCGATAGAAGTAATTTACAAATAGGAGGAGGTCAGAACGTGAATTCAAGGTGGAAGACTAGGTGTATCTTAAGATGCAACCTTACAGGAAGAATACGGTGACCAATAGAACTAATTGAAGCTTACACCATGTTATTATGGACCCTTCCACATCATTCAGCGCATGGGAGGAGTGGCCTATCACCTTTAACTACCAACAGAAGCACATATACATCCAATATTTCATGTATCACTTCTGAAGGAGGTAGTACCACCAGCCACTCATGTGCAGAGCAAGCTACCCCTGCTTGATGACAAAGGGAGGATGGAGGTGTCCCCTGCCACCATACTGGCTAGAAGATTCATTAAGGAGAACAATGCAGTAGTAACAGAGGTTCTGGTCCAATGGTCTCACCAAACGAAAGCAGATGCTACATGGGAAAAGCAAACCAAATTTAGAGCAGAGTATCTAGAATTCCAGACTTGAGGACAAGTCTAATTTCAACAGGGAAGGATTGTCATGACTAGGACCAATTTGCATTAATTAAGAAGTTTTATACTATTTTGTATTTTTTTCAATGTTATTGTAGTTTCACTTTGTCGGAGGACCCCTTTGGAACTTTTCCCTAACGGTATGCAGCTTTCCAGCTGCAGCTTGCTATACCTGGCAGCTACTCTGCCTAGGGATCAGTATGAGAAATTAAATGAAAGATACCCTCTATCTTCCTTTTCTCCTGTCCTCCGTTCTCTCGTACCTACTCCCTTTCTTCTCTGATAAGGCTAGAGTAGATCACGGTCGTTACACTAACACACTATGCTAACCGACTTGAGTTGTCCAGTTTAGCCAACTGAATGATCTCTATTTCAGAGTGTTAAACGAACCAGATGCAGCTAACTCTCATATAGGGGTTAGACTAGAATGACATGTTTTGAGTTGTGAACCGTCACCTACAACAATTGACTTAACACGTGAAAGAACGCAGGTTTTTTTAGACTTTTTAGTGCTCGCGTTTGCACTAAGTTTCACAGGACAAATCTAATTCACATTCATTAAAGACAACGACAACATACCCCCTTTCGAAGAAGGCCGCAACGTAACCGGTTCTCTAGCGGAGGATTTATGTAACTTTCTTGTCCTACCAATAGCCTATTCTTTCAAAGGCAAAGTTCACAAGCAAATTAAGAGTGGAATTCCCTAGTGATACACTTTCCTAAAGCAAGAGAGGAGAGAGTGCAGTTGATAATAAAACTTTAATGATTATGTGCAAATAACAGACCGAATTTTAATGTGTATTTGGTTTTCACCAAAGTTTTAGAGGTCTGATTTACCCTTATAGCTTATGAGGAGATTGAGAGTGGTTAGTTTAGGTGGGTTAAGACTTAGGCCACTTATGAAGTCGCTCTAACATGAGTTATTTACTTTTTTACCAAATGACCGATGCTTTGTTTGGCCTATGATCATGACTGATCAAAAAATAATCCGGCCAAACTGAGCTTTCTGAGAATGAGATTAATCGAGTTTGACTGATTACCGAAATTTTCTGGCCTGCCCTTGCCGGAAGTTGGAATGTTGGATTAGATAAGGTAAGTTCTCAACTTGTTACACATAATTAGATGGATGACCAAAATGGATAATTACCCACTATCAGTATCGTTCCTGCTTTGCTTCCTTTCGTTCGGCCATGGCGACTAGCATTCTCCGATTCCCTACCCTTACACTGAATCTCAAATACAAAAAACCCAGCAACTGCGAGGTCCATCGACACAGGACCTCTAAAATTTCATCAGGTTCCCTTCCCTGTAAACGAAAACACGACGCTCAATCCATCGTACAAGTTAGGGCGGGGAAAGGAGAGAATCCCAGGTCCAAATGGAAGGAGGTCGGGCTCAATATCACCAAGTTACAGAAACAGGCTATATCGCAACTCCCCCCGTGATGACCAACCGAAGCAAGGCGGTGATGAAACAGCTGATTTGCTTCTCCGGCGAAAAATGGAGCCTGGTGGAATTACTGAGTACTTGGGGTTGATATCATGAAGCCTACCAGAGCTGAGTGATTTGGAATTGTTGATCTGTCTCGCTTGAATTTGGAGAAGGATTGCTGAAACATTTTTTTCTTTCACAAAGCAATAAAATTGTGAATCATCAATAGAATTATATCTCCAATTTGGGATTCTAGCATTGATGAAGAGATCAATCCACGAAAGAAGTACGATTTCTTGATTCGAGTTATATGACTAAACAGTTTTTAGATCAGACTGATAGAGTAAAAGACTTTGATCTGTCTGACAAATTCTTCCCCTTGGGTTCAATGCTTGTTTATCAGGTGGCAAAATTTGCTTTACCGGAAGAATCTTTCGAGGCGAATATCCGGGACTATACAAAGCTAATCCACTACTATGCGAAGAAACACCAGCTCGAAGATGCCGAAAGGATCTTCTTATCAATGAAGGAAAGAGGCTTAGTTTACGATCAAGTAACAGTGACAGCCATGGTTCACATGTACAGCAAGGCAGGCTACCACAATAAGGCTGAGGAAGCATTCTGCCGGCTCGCTCTGCTGGGCTAGCCGTTAGATCACAGATCATACGGCACAATGGTAATGCCATACATCAGAGCTCAAATGCCCCACGAAGCAGAATCTCAACTTAAGAAAATGGACGACCAACAAATCCGGCTGGACGTGAAGTTCACAAAGGTTGTTGAGAACTTACTCCATGGCTGGTGACGTGGAAGGGGCTCAGAGGGTGTTTGATGCAATGCAGATGGCGGGTGAGAGCCAAAATGCATGAATCGCGTTTGAGAACATGAGGAGGGCTGGTATCGAACCAAGTGATAAGTGTGTGGCTTTGGTTCTGGGTGCGTACGAGAAGGAGGAGAAGCTGAACCGGGCGTTGGAGTTTCTTGCGGGTTTGGAAAGAGATGGAGTTATGGTTGGGAAAGAAGCTTCGGCTATATTAGCTGGATGGTTCGGAAAGTTGGGAGTTTTGAAAGAAGTAGAGAGAGTACTAAGTGAATATGAAAATTCCTACTCCAAGAGTTCTTCTGTGTTGCGATGAAGTTTTGGGTCCAAATGCAGGGTTGAAGGTGGTTCCGTCTACGAGTGAGTGTTGTTATTAGAATATCGCAGTTTCTTATTTCTTCTGGTTCTTCGAAGGCGAGTTCTCCGCCGATGCGAGATCAACTCCAGAAAAAAAAAAAAATTCTGAAGTTGGCAAATCTATCCAACTTGGAACTGTTGGAATGTTTAACAATTAGCTCATGTAGAAGAGTTACAATAAGGGCCTGGGAGAGATGACAAAGATAAAGAGAGATGGTCCCAACTCCCGACTGTTACATTCAGCAGAGCAAAGAACACAATGACGATAAACAAGGGGACTCCAAGCGAAGATTTTATGTCGAGTCTGCAACCGATTCAGAATGACAAGCCAAGAGAGTAACCTGTTGCAGCCAACAACATAACCTTTCCAGACCAACAAATACCAAAGGACTGCTGGTCTCTTTTGATGGGCAGGTTAAAATCTTCCATCATCCTACAAAGATCCAATCTGTATGTCCTTCTAATCCAAATAACACAAGAAGTTTAACTAGACATGGTAGGGACAACGATGAAGAACATCGACAAAGAAACCCTGTTACTACTTACTAGGAGACTCCAGTCCAAACTCCGCACCGATCTAACTTTAACCCTGCGTTTTCTTGCTCAAACCTCAATGAAAAACTTTTAGAACCTCGCTCTCTGGCCTCTAAACTGGTGGCACAACTCGAAAAGAAGGGTATCCTCGAGCTCCGGGCCGACTTAATTAGGATTTATATACGTCCAAATCCGACGTTGATCGTGGTCATCATCCACCGGTAACCATCTCGAACAGACACACTCCCTGAAGATCGAGACATTGGCGTAAACTAATCACAGTCGGTAGGCGCTGCATTTTGACCGGTAACAGGTGGATTATATATATATGGATGGATTGCGCAACTAACTACATGGGCATTTTGATTATTAGAGCTGTCAAACGTACGGAAGTAGGGGGGGGGGGGGGGAGGTAGAAAAAAGCAATCGATCCCACGTGGCTGGCTGCAAGTGCGGCGGTTTGGAAGGTTTGACGATACTGTCAGCAGTTAGTCAGTCAGTCAGTCAGTCGCAACCAGCAGCACTATGAGCCGAGCAGCTGCTAGCAGCAGATGAAGGGTTGCTTCACGCAATCACTGACTGAAAATCACTATTACGAATAATAAATAATATTCTCAACGTACATAAAAAATAATAAATAATTTTTTATTATCAAATTGCAAATCGAAATGTGAAAGATTACAAGTTATTTGTACAGTATAGTAGCGGATTTAGAATGGTCATAGTTGTAAATAAAAAATTCAAATTTTGTAAATAAAAATCAATATTGAACTTGAGTTTTGCATTGATATTATTTCACGAACTCAATTATTTGAAAATATTCTCGTCAAGATTCAAAAATATCAAATAAAAATTACTATAAATTTGAAATATAATTCGCTATCTGCAAATTAAATTGAACAATGTATGTCTTCCCATTTCACACACAAAAAACATTTTGGATTATATATAAGCAAAATCCGTCAGTGTAAATGAAGAAGAAATAAGATCAGACGTCCCATCACCTACAGCTTTCAATATATATGGAAAATACTTTGTATCCTTACAGTTTTGGTATTCTTTATATTATATTTTATATTTAAAATTAAGTTTTTTAAATTATAATTTTATGCTTAAGGTTTAGATTATAGTTTTAGGGGTTAGAATTTAATTTTTTGAATTTGAAATTTAATCATTTTAAAATTTATGGTCGGTTAAACGTTTGAGTTTGTGATATGATTTAAAATTTAAATTTATAATACCGTATTCGAAAGTTATGATTTAAAATTTAGGATGTTAGAGTCATTCTTTAATATTTAAGATTTCGTAAGAAATTTAATTTTAAATTTTATAAAATATATATTTAGTATAAAGAGTATGGGTACATCTAGCCTGCGTACTTAAGCATTCACACCCATATATCCTTTTTCTTATAACAGTAATCATTACCAAAATCTAAGCCTTCAAACCTTCAGAAAGAAAAAAGAAACTCCTTCCTTCTCTTTCCATCCGCTGCTGCTGTCCCTTTCTTCTTTCAATCATGATGAGTAACAGCGGAGGAGAAAGGGGAGGAGCTGTTGGCGGTGGAGCGGCGCCACCGTGCGGGGCGTGCAAATTTCTAAGAGGAAATGCGTGAAAGGCTGCATATTCGCACCCTACTTCGACTCCGAGCAAGGCACGGCGCACTTCGCGGCGGTGCACAAGGTGTTCGGAGCCAGCAACGCTTCCAAGCTGCTGATGAGGATTCCTCCTCACCACCGACTGGGCGCGGTGGCGACACTTTGCTACGAGGCCTTGGCCAGGGTTCGAGACCCTGTCTATGGTTGCGTCGCTCACATCTTCACCCTCCAACACCAGGTAATTATTAACCCCTATCCCTATGTATTCATTCATCTTTTATTTTTCTTTATTTCTTAATATCTTGCCAATATAGAGAACTGTAGAGAAATAAGGGCTCGTTTGCAAAATTTATGTATTTTTTATGAAAATTGTGCGTTATTTTGTTTGGGATATGGGTTTTGTATTCATAAAAAAGAATGTGGCTTTTGTGTAACAATATTTATTCCCGAATCAGGAGTGGTCGAATTTAGATCACCACCGTCTAATATCATACATAATTTTATATGAAAATTACAATTTTTGTCTACTATGTTATTGAATTTCGTATAATATAGTTTATAATCCCGAATTTCTAACCAGGTTCGACCAATGTAGGTCAAACTTATCGTTTTTTATCTTAAAAATTGATGTCAAAATTGTACTAAATTATATATCTACTTTGGTTTTTGTTTTTGTTTTTGTCATTCCATCACCTGTTGATGTTTGATTCATCATCTGGCTCAATGCTCATCACTGCCCAGCCTTTAGTTTCTTTAGTTCTGGTTTTGACATGCATCTTTCTTTCCATATATCGGTGAACAAGTGTCAGTTTGGTTCTAACAGACACATGTTCTTTTTAAAGGATTATATATATATATATATATTATGTTTCCTTGAAATGATAATAACTCCATGATTTTGATCTTTTTGTAGTACATATAGGGTGTTTCTTGAGATTGATCAATTCAGTTTTCGTGTAGTAAAGTATATGTCAAGGAGTTTCGGTCTATATGGATTCAACTTAACCATTACATTCAGAACCCATGATCATACAATATACGAAATTATATTATTTTTAGGCGATTGTTGACTTAAATTTGTGGTGTGCGTTATATTAGTTTAACTACACACATTGAAATCCTTAGCATTTTCTCATTTAAGTAGGAAATTTAGATTCCAACGAAGTATATTTTGAGAACCAATTAATTTTCTCACATTTTCATCCAAATTTCATTATATATATATATATATGAAGAGTGTGATAAAATATATGTTGAGGACTTGTTGTTTGTATTTTGGTTTATATGGGATTAGGTATTTGGGGAGTAGTAGATCGACTTTGGCAAGCCGTGCGGCGAGAGAGTTTGCTTGCTTGCTTGCCGGAGCAACTAAGTAAACTACTTTGGCAGCTCGAGGAACCAAACTAATTAATTCAATTACGTGCGACTCCGTCTTTACTTTTTTCCATCCTAATTTTCTAGTGATCACGAGTCACCACTCTTTATTTAATACTTCATTATATCCTTTTCTAAATACTGTTCAAATTTTGGTTAAAACACATTCAATAATTAATTAGCTATATAACTTCAATGTCAAAGTGAAATTGCTTAATTTGGTGGTAATGTTATGTGATGATAAGCTGAAGTTATTGTGTTCAAATCCAATTATATTGATTATTGGCGGATTTAGAGGGGACTGAGATCTAGCCCTCTTCTTAGTCCATAAAATATATATTATATATATTTTTATATATTTTATATATCCGTTCAAGTGTTATTTGAAAGTTGGCCAAATGTAATTTTAAAATTAATCCATAATATAGATAATTATTAAAAATATAAATTAAATCTCACTCCATTATCTACTAATATGATCATATTTTTCAAAAAAAATAATACTAAACTCATATAAAAATATAAAAAAATTATATATAACAAATATTTGTTTATAATATCTAAATTTATATTCAAATTCGATTTAATACTTTACTATGTGTTAAATCCACACTAAAAATAAAATTGTCTTTTAAGCCATCTGAATGTGACCGTAAATAAACCTTCAAATGTCACAAATTTTTTTGATAATTTTAAAAACAAATATCATATATGACCTCTTTTTCATAACCCCAACTCCTAACTTTTTAAACTAAAATAGCATATCGTTCATTTTCATCTATCTCTATTAACATTAGGTGGCAAACCATCCATCGTGGCATATAAATTACCACAAAATATGCCACATGAAATGCCACATCACTATTTCTTTTAAAATAATAAAATATAATAATTACCAAAAATAAAAAAAATACAATCTCATCTTCTTCCACCCGGTTAACGACCAAACTCCGACCATCTTCATGGCCTTCATCAACATCGGTATCTCTCCTGACCGTGACCTCCCTCTCGTCCCTCCCAAATGGAAGGATCTTGCTCTCCCACTCCGGATTTCCCTCCTACAATCGTAAGCTCGTCGGCGCCAGATTTCTCTAAATCGAGATTTTCCTACTGATATGATGCTTCAGAACGGGAAGATTCATTAGATCCCGATTTGGATAAGGGAAAATCGCCATCATCTGCTTACACTTATTCCGCTATTCGTAGATTCGGCCAGTGTGGCAGCTAGGCAGTCAATGAGTCGAATCGCTTTCCGAAAGGCGAAGCCAGGGAGATTAAAGGGGATGCTCAAGGAGCTGATGTTGAACAGGCTGCAATCCTCTTTAAATCTAATGCTAGCCTCCTATACAGATCGACGAAGACAATCTGAGTGGTCTCGAGGTTCATATCCCTAGCGAGGAGACGGAGGGAGATAGTTCAGGTGGGGTCGTCGGAGCTGAGCTTCTGCAATTGCTTCAAATGCGTGAGGATGATTATCTGTTATAGAGAGGTGTAGATGGAGAGAGCACTAAGCTAGCACCATCAAGCTACGTACACCAGTTAACGATCAAAACTAACATCGTGTTAGTTTGATCTAAAATTCAAAATTTGTTGTTATGAGAAAAAAAGGTTATACGTGATGTCTATTTTTAAAATTATCAGAAAGTTAATGATATTTCGAAAGTTTTTACCTATATATAACATATATTTGTTTACTATATCTAAATTTATATTCAAATTCAACTTAATACTCTACTATGTATTAGATTCGCCACTGAAATTAATTTATAATGTGTATTTTGTTCTTCTATTTTTGTTGAGAAGCCTAATCCTAAAAAACGAGAAAATGATAAAGTATACGCAACTCATGACATATAATCTGTGAAGCTAAACCTCTTGAAAAGTTCATGAACTTGAATCAGTTAGGTGAAAAGTCTCATCGGTTAAATTCTTGACGATATTGATCAATTTACTATTTACTATGAAACTACGTACATACAGGTAGTAAACTTGCAGGCGGAGCTAGCATATATCCAGGCCCGCTTAGCCAATCTCCATGGGGCCTCAGTGTTTGGACAACTAACCAGCTCTCGTCAGCCGCCGCAACCGCCGCACAATCCAACCACCACCCGTTCATTAATCCCGGCAACCACAGAGGCGGCTGGGACGTTGGGCTGCATTATTAGTAACTATTGTTATAATAAGAATGTCCAATATTCTGATATTCATCAATACAACTGGTCGGAAATTAGCAGCAGCAACAACATCTATTCTTGAGATCATTTCATGGAGAAAGCTATTGGTGCCATCTAATTAGCTAGGTTGCAACTACGTTCCAAAGTTATGATGATGAAGCAATGGGACATGGTCATGGTAGGTATCATTCATCCTAAAAGGTATGTAGCAGATGAAATCTTGTTGTGATTTGTTGTAAACGTGTGTTGAACTATTATATGGTCATTGTACGAAGTTTAAGTATTATATTGTTGACTTTTAGTTTCGTCGAATATTGAATTTTTATAATACGATAGACTTTTTTATAATACGAACAATCTATTTTTTAATTCCGCAGCTGCCCTCACTGACAGTTTGGTTGATAAACAATAATATTATATAATGGTTTTATAATATAACCTTGGACATAATAATATCATCATATGAGTTTCTCTTCCACCAAAATTCCTCATATTCTTAAGAGATTGAGTCTCTCACCAAGTCCAACGGACCGTCTTCTGCTGTTGAAGGCCCCTTCGGCAGCTATGCTGATTTTTTCTCAACCATCAGATAAGCTTTTATTCAACCTTTCCTATCTAACAGTCAAGATTAGAGTGGGCTGTTTGGGAATTATAAATATATATATTTTCCCTATCTTTTTTTAACTAACATAATTCTTTTAATTTAAGTCTAATTTTTATATTCTTTATTTTGAAAGACTCGTCTTTCAAAGAAGAATCCAATGATACCAATATTGATTTTATTTCGACGATTTTTTAAAAAACAAGTTTTTTTAACCTTATTCCGAGCATAATTTTTTTATTTCAAGTTCGATTTTCATACTCTTGATGTGGACACATCATGTTTCTAAAATGACGAATATAATGATATAAATATTGAGAGTATTTGAGAAATTTAAAAACATGTGTTTTTTCGAGAGCGTCACCCGTGTTTTCGTTATCACTTCGTTTATTGAGGGGAGCTTGTCTTATGTCATTCCGTCGTAAAAATGTATATATTAGGAACGTGGAGCGCTCAATTCCTCCAAATAGGTAATAACTACGAGAGTTTCATCAATAATTATGTCTAAGTTGCTAATAACTATGTCTACCTCTAAGTTGATAATATCTACCTCAAAATTGGTAATACCTACTTAAAATTTCTCAATAACTACGTCTAAATTGCTAATAACTACGTTTTCTCACTTTATATCTACCTTACGGTTAAGTTACTAATACTTATGTTTAAGTTGCTATAACTACCTCTAAATTGCTAATAAATACATCTACCTCAAAGTGGCTAATACCTACATCTAAGTTTATGATGTTTAGTTTTGAGCAGTCAACTCATTTTTTTTCTAGAAACTCTATCAAGTCTGTGATAGTTTTAATTGTCTTTGAAAAAATTAAAATTTTGATGCAAAATTTATTTAGAGTCTGTATGTAAAAGATATTAACGAAATGGAAAATTTAAGAAAAAAATAAATTCTAACAAAAAGGAAAGAAAAAATAAGAATGACGATTACATGAAATTACGAGACTGCCTCTAGCTGAAAAATTCAGTAGCCTTCAAAACCATTTCCCTTCCGCAGCATAAAAAAACTGACTTTAGTTAGAAATGTGTTTTGCACATCTCCTTAACCCTCTCCTCCTGAGTTTTTTGGTGTGGGTTTCATTTCTTAAAACACACATGATGGGCCATGGGCCTGGCCCAAACAACCAACTCAGAATAAGCTTACGAGAGGCTCAAAATAAGCGAACTAGCTTAGTTATGGTCTAATGAGTTTATTCTGAGATGATTGTTTCGGCCAATGGGCTTACGTTATACACGGTCAAAAGATTGGTTACGAGTACACTAAAAATTCGGAATTATCGGATAGCGAGCGGGATGGATTTAGTAGTATTCGCCACGATACCCACTCGACGGGTAACCCGACAATATATTATGTCATTTCCCCTCAAACATATTCTATCTTAATTTCAAATTTTCAATTGTTAGATCCAACTCTAACTCTGTAATAAGAATTTTATCGACAAAAATTATGTTCTTGAATGCATTTTTTTCTTTATTTTCCTATAAATCAGGAAATTCATGAATATGTTTTCCTTAAATTTTTATATAATAAGAAAACATTAACAATTTTTTTGTTTTGTCCACCAAATAAAAAATTTATATTTAGTAAATGGATTTTACTCGATTAAACAGATAAATCCGAAACCCATTAACGAACGGGTACAATTTAAAATTTATATACAAATAAAATCCACCAATTAAATAAATGGGTGATAAATATACATAACCTATACCCATACCCATCTGTTGTGATCCTTAATTATTTAAACCAGACATTTGAAGGCATCCTTAATTGAATATTCCTTAGTCTCGGAAGCACTCCCATATGCCTTCAATCCTCACACACTAACCTTTTCTTTACTATTCTTCTCGTATTTCATTTGCTTTGCGAGAAACCACCTAAAAACGACACCTATAAGTACATCAAGAGAAACTAGATCGAATCAATCACACCAACTAATTTATTCGATTCTTCAATTTAAACCGCTAACAAATACATGCAGCGAGGTGGTTTGTTTTAACTTATGAAAGTTTTGGGTGGGTGCGTGTTCCTTCGTGAGAGAGCTAATGACCCACCAAAGTGATGAAAAAAAACCCAAAGACAAAAAAACAGGACCATCCAGAAAATCAAAATAATTAATAAGGTAAACACAGCATCAAAGCTTGACTCTTGTTTCTCAAATCAACGATTGTCACCTTCCACCCCTAATTGTGAATTAATTCTATTAAATACAAGTTTAGTCAGTTACACGTATTACAATTATTGTTTAATCAGATCGATAATATTATTATGATGCCATTTTAACCGCTCTTATTTTACCATGACTCAGTTCACACTCGCACACGCTCCAAAATTTTACCATGACTCAGTCTCCTCTAATAATCCCACCGAAACGTCCAAACTGGGAAATTTCACTCTACTATATTCTATTCACTCTATACATTATCATGATCACTTTATTTAATCAACCCAGTTAAGTTACTTACTTTTTAGTAATTAGAATATACCCACATTCCTTTCTCACAACAATCGTTATTTTCCTATATAATTAGAGAGCCAAAAAGTAGCCACCAGCACTGTAATTAAACCACACATACACAGACCAAGCATGGGAATCCGTTGGGTTAGTTTTACAAGTACTGGTGCAACTACTACAACAGTACTAGTGCGCACTCTCCTAGTTACTCTAGTTCTGCTCGCCTTCTTGGTATCCTCCTCCGCCCTTCCGCTCTTGATCTCTGACCATCTCGTTGGTTTAGGGAAGTCCCGACGAGCTGCTTTCTTTGTCATTCTTAACTCCCTCCTAATCATTGCGATCATCTTTGCTTCGAACGATGGAGAAACATTTGACCACGATCGTCATTATTGTAGTAGTAATAGTAGTAGTAGTATCGTTCGTGATGATGATCCCTTGGATGTTTACGATACAAACATGTGCGGGGAAGATGGTGGTGGTGATGATGATGACGACGACAGCTATGAGGAATGCCGAAGTTCAGATGATGGGTACGATGAAGATGATGATAGTGAGGAATGTGGTCAGAGTTCAGATGATGGGTATGTGGAGGAGGACGAGGAGGAAGAGGAGAGCGATGTTGATTCGGAAGATGATAACGATTCGAGGGATTTCGAGAAAAGAGTAGAAGAGTTCATAGCCAAGGTTAATCAGATGTGGAAGGAGGAGTTGCTTGCCGACCAAGCCAACCTTGTTTCTGCATAGCTACCCTTAACGATGTTGTTAAGCTTTGAGTTCCATCCCACAAGGAGGTTGTCTTTTAGTTCCTCTCAGTTTCTTGTGGGTTTCTTGCCTGGCAAGTCAAGTACGTGTAAAATGAGGCCATGTTACATTTAAATAATTTTTGTTGGCTCAGAGCCCAGGTAATTTCGATCATCGAACCATCAGCTTAGGTCACCGAACCACAGACCACCATCTTTAATCATCAGGAAGCACTACATAAAAATGACTTATAATGCCCGTGATTTTGGTGATCGTACTAACTATGCTCCCAACTGATGACTCACTAGTGACCGTTTTTCCTACGCTCTCTAATGAAACCATCCATCAAAATACCAACGACCGTTCATAAATCCACTCCTTATTAACTTAAATCCCCTTAATTATATGGATCTCTCCCGTCCTTTGTCGATGTGGAATTTGCCTAAGGCGTTAAAGGAGAATCTCACATCGACAAAGCATGGAAGGGTGGGTTATAAGGAACAATATGAACTTAACTAACAAGACGCATCCTGAGATGACATGGAGGATTTCAGACACGCTAAAAGCCATGATAAAAAATATTCTAATTACCTAAGCAATTAGGGTCGTATTCCCGCGAGGTTTTAGGTTGTGGTTATTCTATCCGTGAGAAATGCTAATCGAAAGGTTCCAATTTTGTGGTTGAAGTTCCATGATTACTAAACTAACAATTATACTAAGAAATGCAAATGACAAATAAAATGGGTGCAAGACTGCAATAATATCGAGTTAAAAAATGGAAAGTTGCTCAGATTTCGAGTCCCCTTAAGCTATTAGGATAAACAACAGATAATTATTCATCTCAAATCATGAAAAACATTCGATATTTCATCTACCATCGCAGTTCTCTATTCTAAGGTCACACACTTTCACCTCCTGCCAACCTTCTACCAATTCTAGAGATTTAGATTGCACTCTCGCGTTCTGTATCTAAAACCTAAACAATGAATTAACTATCTAGAACTGTTCCTGCGACGAGGCTAATTTAACCGACCCTCTCTCAAGTGGTACTGACTAATTTAACAAATGGTTTTGGTGTTTAAAGATCTAAACACTCTTTCGAGGGAAAAAACTAAACCTAACGCAATCGTATTCAAGTTGATCAGAAAAATACAAGAATATTAAACCAATTGTAAACTAAAATACCTCATGCAGTAACATAAAATCGAAAAATTCACAATATCATTCGTTCATTCCAAATTACATAGGGCACATCTAATTTAAGCACTAGAGATTTAGCTACTCATGTCCATGATAAAAAAAATCAAAATATATGATAAAACTAGGTTTACAAGAAGAAAATCTAAAAAACCTAATTATATTGAAAACGTTGTCAACCTTCAATCCGTCGGTCTTGAAACACTATTGTTGAAGAAGTATCGCCGGCCCGAACTCCTCAAAGGATGCTCTCTAAATCGCAGAGGAGTGTCTCCCTATGCCCTAAGTTCGTCAAAAGCTGAATGGTTTAAATCTGAAGTAACCTGGGTTTTTAATAGGAGACAAATCCAAATTATTGGCGGAATTGCTAAAATGCGGCCATCTTAAGGCGCATCTTTGTACACATAAAACAGTAGCCATCATCGTAGAGTTTTATGCTAATGTGTGCCCAAAGGTTATGCAAATGTGCGTCGGGCTTTACCACATGCTTAGGCACATTTTTTATCCTCTTCAACACTTTCTGTTTTTAGTTCTCCTACATCGCCCTAGACTGTCCATGCACGTCGATCATATCACTTGTTGATAACGTTCAATTTACCGCATTTATCACCGTCATTTAAGAAATATTTCATGCATAATTGTATAGCTTTAGGTAGAAGTTCAGGGTGTTTCGTGCATTTCTAACTTCTATCTCGATTTAGTGTCTCGTACCCGTTCGGGGCCCTTTTGATGTCGTTTTGGAGTGTTTTTTAGATTTCAGGTACATGACGATATCGAGGCACTATTCAGAGCAATACGAACATGCATGGACGAATTAGGACAGACCTAGGGGTCAATAAATACAAGTATTGGACCGTTTTCAACATTTGCGCCAAAGACGGCCAATACTTGCACCCAAGCCTAGACGCAATATCTGACTATAAAACCCGCCCCTAGACGACCCGATCAAACCATGCGGTTCGACCCATGCAATGCTAGCGGGTTCACTCAACACATAAACATAATAACTGCCATATAATAACTGAACTGAAAACATCCTCAATACATAAGTAAAACGACAACGGAAATAAACAAAGCATCCAAGACTCCAAATCCTCAACTAAACATCACAGAAAAATATCCCAAAGAGGGAAACAACATTACTGAAAAATATCCCAAACAGGGGAAACAACATCCGGAAATAAGTCTATTAAAACAACTGGAAACATGGAAAACTGTATGAAAATGTGAAAACAATGAAAGGGATAACTGAGGTCCTCCAAGGTACTTCTCTCTAAGACTCCTAGAGTCACTCTGAGGTGGCGTCGCAACTCATGCTCCCTTATTAGGCGACATTGGCTCCTAAAGTCCCAGGGTTGGTCATACATGAAGAAACGAGACGGGGTCAGTGATAAGCACTGAGTAACTAAGCCTGATCATGAAGAAATGAACTAGTATCTAGTAATGTGACCATGTGGTCCTATAGGCATCATCCTAACGTCCGCCACCCCTAGTTATGAGCGGACAACCTCATGGTGGATCAGACCATGAAACCACCCTGAAAACTGTGAGAGCAATACTGAAGGTTAACTTGTCACGTCCTATCTGAACCGTAATGATTTCTGGGGGATTGCATAATCCAAAGGGTGGGCGACCAACGTACAACAGGAGCTTGCCATGGTGTAAAGAAATCACCCACTAGGTAACTCTCCACTAGCTCTGGATAGCGTTCATTCATGCTAGCCTCGATCTCCCATGTCGCAGCCTCGAAATCCTGATTATTCTTAGTATACATCTAATAGCGTAAAATAAATCACAAGAGAAGGAAAACCGGAGAAGACGACATGTTGTTCGTGGAAATCCCAATCTTTGACTTGATGATTCGCCTTCCGCCAATTGTAGTTGATCCTCTCGCTTCAATCGTCTCTCTGGAACCTTAGCTCTCTCTAAGAGCTCAAAAATATGTCTGAAATGAAGTATATCTCGTCCACGGGGGGTCTCAGGGGTATTTATAGGCTTTTCTTTCGAATTGGAGAAGGAAAAGTTTGGAAAAACCCGTCTGAAGGAGAGACACACCGTGTTCCTAAAAGACACGGGCGTGTTCCTTCCAACAAAGGATCTCTGGTTGCTTTCCAAAGAAAAGGACACGTCTGTGTTCTTTAAGAACACGCCGTGTTCCTTACGTATGCAAAATGAGACCATGGCGTCAACATAAAAGTTGTAAACAATCTAATTATCTTTCCAACGCCACTCACCTTGCATCAATTGAACTTTCAAACGATGAGTTATGCTCAAAATACTAAACAATGACGTTTTCTTCTCAAGTCAAACGTTTTGAGTTGTTCCGACCTCCACGTCATGTCTTGGTTCATCTCTAAACGTCATATGACACCTGAAATGTACCAAAAACATATCAAACACCATAACACGGCCCCGAGGGGCAAGAGAGCCAAACATGTACTTAAAATCCTGAATTTCAATATATTTCGACACACAAAAATATAGATTATAACGAGAAAAAGTGTGTAAAAAATACAGTAGATCAGGGGTCACTCAATCCATCAGCAGAGCACACCACACTGAGGGCATGTCACCCGCCCTTCCTCTTGCAGGCCTAGGAAACTTTTGGCCGTCCATCTCCAACGGTCCAGATTAGACATGCCTACACTCACCATTCATGAATTGACACGCATACATTAGAGTCATGCCACCATGACCTTATAAAAAGCTTTTCAGCCTATGCATTGAAGACACAACATTAATAGTTGGTATGACCAAACTACTCCTTCCATACACCATTATTACGCTCCCTCAAGAGCTACACATTCAGGCCGTCAACCTCCCTCAAAGGGCACACGCGTAGTACTCATCAATCTCCCCTCACTCTCAATTACCTTAAACCTCTAATACACTTTCTTACTACATATCTTTGTATGGCTTGCAAGGAACTGTCCATTAGAGACTTTGAAAGGTGCCTTGTCTTGAAGAAAGACATCCCACTCCCACTCACAAACCGACCCTCAAGTCGAGCCACACAACTATTGCTCCAAATCGACACTATTGGGTTCGGAACAACAATACTCAGTGGTTAATATGGTTACCACCATAACCAAACAATTTTAACATAAGAAAAGAACAATAAATTGTCCTAACTTTTTAGAAAAAATGCTAAAATTTAAAATCGACACTTAAAATTACTCAAATGCCCCTGATGGTTGTCCTTTTAAACCCACTCAACCGCCGCAGCCGCACAATTTCCATACCACTCCACCATTGAAGTTTCCATTATCACCGCTGCCGCCACCGCATTTCTGCCGACACATTAAATAGGGGGGAGGACCGACACCCAAAAGGGTCGATGGTAACAACACCGCCGACGCCAACACTATGAGTTGGTGAAGAAGGACCGACGCCAACACCATGAACTGGTGAAAAAGTATCGACGCCAATGGTGAAGAAGTATCGACGCAAATATTTGGTTAAGTATATGCACTTTAAATCGTAACTACTAATTAGAAATGAACACTTGTCCTAAATATCACATTTTAATCCAAAATATTATACGGATATCCAATCCACTACTTAAGCATTATATTTGATGACGCTAGATTTATCACATTTATTGCCTCATTTAAGTGACATTTCATGCATAATTATATTATTTTTGGTAGAAGTTTAGGATATTTTATGCATTTTAAGCTTTTATCTCGATTTAGTGTCTCGGGCCAGGTCAGGGTCTATTTGATGTCGTTTTTGAGTTTTTTTATAGATTTCAGGTACATGGCGACATCAAGGCATTAATCGAAGTGATACAACATCTATGGATGATATAGGACAAGAAATTAGAATCATTTCGACATCTTCAAGGAGTTTGGATTTCGACTTGTTCGGCAAACGTTGCAGTTTCTTATTTTGGACATATCTCCTAATTTAGAAGTCTGATTGGTGCAAGGCTAGCGGTGTTGGAAAGCTAGTTCAATTTTCTATAACTTTTAAATTCAAAGGTTTCTGTAACTATGACCGAAAGTGCACCGCACATTTTTGGTCCACATACACTTAATGAATCCTTCTCTATAAAAGCCCAGCTCTCACTCATATTTCATAGACCCTTTTGGACGAAAATCAGAGAATCGTTCAGAGACTCCGAAGCGACGAGTAGGCATTAAATTTAAGGAACTCGTATTGAAAGGCATTGAATTACTTAATTGTGCTTGAATTGAGTAAGTGTGTAGTCCAAGATTGAAGTAAGGTGTGTGTGGACCAAGCACACACCCCAATTCAACCTTTACAGTGAGGATTTTCTTAGTGGCATTTTATCGAACACCTTGAGTGCATTCTGATAATCACTTAGGTAGTAACAATTTAGGTGATTGGAATGTTTGGGGGTGTCAAATAGTGACTTAGCACCCTTGTCAAGTGTTTGTAATGCTATTAAGAGTCTTTTAGCACCTAGGCATTTTGTTGAACACTTGGTGTTCACTACCAATTGACTTGATCTCTTGCCAATTGGTAGTGGGAGTCCAATTCAAGCTCATACGAATGTTGAGAGAATGATCAAACCATAACCCTTGTCCATTGTATCCAATCTTTCTTGTGAATCGAATTTGAGTGCAAAAACAACACCCGAATTCTAGCAACCCTCCTCTCCTTGTGTTCCACCATTTCACCCTCTTGATTACATAGTAGCTTGCTTGAATAGAATTTGTTTCCATTTGTGAATGTTAAGTACATTAGTGGATAACCTAGAAAACTAGCATTTTGAACCTTTGTTAGGTTAAACTGTGTATTAAATAGTTGAGCATAGGTTGGCGATCCGTTACTCGTGGAATTCGACACTTGAGACCTTGGATTTGGGAGTAATCAATTTTCTTAGTCGATCAAGTTTTGTTTGGTTCTTTCTAGAGGATCAATTCCTATCCAAGAACTTCAAGAAAGCAAGGGAGAACATAGCATCATTAAAAGCCAGAGGTTGCTAGGTGATTCATGAGCAAGACGCCACAATAATGACCACATATGCCTCCCTCAAAGGATTGAAGTTTGATCGGATCGTTTTCAACTTCCCTTTCATCTTATACTTCAAAAACGAAACTTCCGACTTCGAAATCAGGTTAATTAGTTCCTTAACCTAACTATTTACAACACTACGTATGGTACATTGAAGGGAAGTTACTGGATTTAAATTGAAGAATTTGGGTGATCTAGTTGCATTGTTCTACATATTTGGGTGTTAACTTAACATTATTTTTTATTTTTTAAAAAGTAGCCAATAATATTCCGCTACGTAACGTTTGTATCGGGTGCATGTTTCCACCTAAGTGTCCACCTTAATTAAATCATAAATTAAATATTAAAAAAAACAAAAGTGGCGCACAACCACCAACATACCTCATGTTTTGTGTGCAGGCTACAGCAATGCCGACACAATTATTGGCTGCCGATCAACAGATCCGACGACCAATAATGGTGTCGACAGTGTGGTGACCGACAGACAAAAGTGACGTCGACGATGGTTGTATCGGGGCACAAATAGTGTGGACAAGCAGCGGTTAGAGAAGCAATAGAGGAATTGGGGCGACGGTGAAAGAAGTTCGGCGGGACAGTTAGACCTTGGAGGAGGAGGAGATGGAGGTGAGAGAGATGTGGGTTTCGAATTAGGTCATTAATTTATTTTAAATTAGGTCAACATTAAACTCGAAAGGCATTCGCGTATTGTACTCATGGAATTCAAAATTTAAGGCGTTTTTTTCCCGAAAACTAGGATGTTATGTAGCAATTAAAAAAAAGCGATTAACTTGTAACGACGTTGACGCCGATACGCTTCAATGATTGACACACAAATGTAAAGAAACTACTTGGGGAAAGGAAGTATAAACGTCTGCAATTAAAGTCTTGCTACTGCCAAATCCCCGCTTATGTGAAAATGAATATTCTTTTCTTCTTCCTTTTATCTACCCAGTCCTCCACGTAGAACCATCTCACCATATTTTAACCAAAGTATGGCGACCTTCATATTATTATATTATAAAATAATCTGATAAGAGATCCAAACTAGCTACAGTAAAAACAATACTGAATCCCATGCCACGACAAAGTAAGGGTAAAAAGAATCACAGAATCCCATTACTTGGATCTTACCACAATACTAGCTACTGGCTGCTCTTGCTGTTCATTTCACTGTCACAGTCTCCTAAACAAATTCCTCGTCCAGTATCGTCCAAAGCAACCTGCAAAACCGCCAACAACAAAAAGCATAAGTGCTCCATCACCAATACACAAATAGTGAACATAAAGGCTGAAAGAAAGATGATCTTATTTCACGTTACCAAAACAAAGAAAGGACTAGGATGATCAAGACATATCCCATCTTAATAAGCCTTCGGTTTTTCTCTCTATGCAGCCGGTTGTAGTTATATATCTCTGTAACGTCAACCAAGTGCTTCCTTTGCAAGTACCTATTTGTCAGAATCCGAAATCCTCTCAGTCAATACATACATTGTTCTTTTAGTTTTGATCAATCTAATCCCTCCCTCAAAAAATGTCAGAAACTTACAATGTGAGATCATAGTATAGGCAAGGCAATGATAGTAAACAGAGGAACCAGTGACCGGTCAGTAGAAAGGACAAGCTCAACGCCGCATGAGTGATGTACTCTGGCAACACCACAGAATTTATTCTGCGTGCCGAATCGTAAGGGTTTACGTAATCGAACTCCAGATCCGAAAGGCACATTAACTGCCATGACCACAACGGTAGGAATGCTCACTCAAATTTCCCCACAATTAGTATAAGGAGAAGAAGAAGCAGAACAAAAAAATGGCGGTCACCTCAAAGCCGAGAATGCAGATAAGTCCGACAATGAAGAAGAAGATGAACACCCATCCGCTGATCATCCTTCCAGTTATGGACTACTTGTCTCCCAATACTTGTTTTGCCTTCCTTCTCTAAACATTAGAAATCTGAACTCTGCAAAATCCAGACTTTAGGCTCAGTCCAATGAATTTCAGAGGCCCTATTCAAAAAGTAAGATACTGCATCAAGAGAGTATACAAGCTGAGTAGGAAACGAGCAAATCACAGCTTCAACTTGTATGATCAGGTATTAGGATAACCAGATCAAAATTTGTACCTCCATACCAATAACGAAAGAATTCAGCAGGTTGATTTACAGAGGCAAGCCTAAATGAAAGCTAATTCGTTCTGGTTGCATTCCAATCATACAGACGTTTGGATCCACATCCAAAAAAAATTAGAACTAGATAAACACTGAAGAAAATAAATAACCGGAGCAAACAGATTAGCAAGACGGTTATTTCGTTCTGAATAACAACAATCAACCAAGATCACCAACCTCAAGATTTCCCGATACGAATATCAACGAAAACAAAGTAGAAGGCTACCATAAATCATCAACCAAATAATCTACTATTCGACCTTAGAAAAGGAACGAGCGGCAAACTGAAGACAAACCAGCACTACTTTCTGAATTTTGATTGGCGATTGAAATTGAAGATTTGGATTCCAAAGCCTCAATGAAACCACACCCACAGCTAGAGATTTGGGAATTCAAATCCTCAATCGATTTGCAGCAGCTGCAGCTTCCGGAGATCCTCAATCTGCATGATGTTCTCTAACCGGCGGGCGACACAGTGACCGAAGGACTGACGCTGTTTTGCTAATGGGCCTTAGTTGGAGGCCCTGTGCTGGACAGGCCTGATTTCCTGAGCCCAAAACTTCACAGAACGTCGACGTATTAGCGACTTGTGACTTGTCTTGGAGCCGAAGACAGACCGAGATCTGAGAGCAGAGAAATAAGAAGAGGGGCTGTTCTCGACGAGCTTTGTCCTCTAATCCCCATAGCTATTTTCTTTACCCTAAAGCTCACCACTTCAATCTGCAAACCTAGCTGATTTCCTTCTGAATATTGTGGAATGGCGCGATTTTCTCCCTATGACAACAATGGAGGGTAATAGTTCGTTCTCATTTTTATTTGTAATCTATTCTCATCTCCTTCGATGCACGAATTTGTTGATTTTGAATCGCTTTGCTTACTCTGAATGTATTTTCAGCACATGTGTGGCGATTGCCGGTGCGGATTACTGTGTCATTGCTTCTGATACTCGGATGTCCACCGGCTACAATATTCTCACCCGTGATCACTCCAAAATCTACAAGCTGTACGTCTTTTTTTAGCCTCAGACATTCTTCTATTTTTGTTTTCAAATTTTCTTTCTTTACTTTGTTTTCGGCTTGTTATGATTTAGGGCTTCTAGTTTAGGTTCATCGTGCTGCCAATTGGGAAAATAGATACCGGAGTTTGGCCCTAAGTGTTGATGCTCTAGGTTTTGTGTGTTTGTGTCTGTTGGCCACGGGCTGACATTGGTTCTACAAGTAGTAAGTTCTGTTGTTGGATGGATTATGAATCGTGATCCTGGCAGGTGACATTGAGTGTATAACAATTGCAATTTCTATTCCATTACTATCTCCTCTTATAGGCTTGGAAATATGAACACATTCTCGGTTAGGTCTTCGTTTTCCCATATGGCTATGTGGCACTGTTTCCTTTCTGATGATTATTCATTGCCATAGCGGGAGTCATACAGCTCTTAGAAACAGCTTGGCTTGTGTTCTGTTGGATTTATAGTAGTGCCTTACATTGTGATTTTCTGCCTGCTTTCAGAGCAGACAAATGTATATTAGCTTCTTCGGGATTTCAAGCTGATATGAAGGCTTTGCAGAAGCATTTGTCTGCCAGACACCTTGTGAGTTTATCAGAACCAGTTTTCACTTGTTAGGATGAATATAATGCATGTTTCATGGGAAAGCAAGAAAACCATCCAAGTCATTGTTTATCTATAATGCCCATCCAATGGTGCTAATTTGTTATCAGTTTCACAGTCATACTTGGAGTCATCAAATCCTGACTGGACTAGTTTTAATTTGATATATTTTGAGTCTTTGTAGATTAGACTTTTTAATAGAAGTGTAACTTCACTTGTATAATTCCGTGGTTTCAGTGAACAGGCTTTTCTCTAAATAGATTTCTTTGCCGGTTATGCTGCTTACATTATTCTCCACTGAACTCATTTTTTTATACCAGATTTATCAGCATCAACATAACAAACAAATGAGCTGTTCTGCTATGGGTCAACTACTCTCTAACACCCTCTACTACAAACGTTTCTTCCCTTACTACACCTTTAATATTCTGGGTGGCCTCGACAATGAAGGTTTGTTTGATATAAATGTAACTTTGTGCGATGCATGGTTGTGATTTTAGCAAACTGATGTGTTTTCTATGTTGCCTTAGGCAAGGGATGTGTTTACACGTATGATGCTGTTGGTTCCTATGAGATGGTGGGGTACAGCTCCCAGGGTTCTGGTTCTAAACTGATCATGCCTTTCCTTGACAACCAGTTGAAGTCTCCAAGCCCTCTATTAGAGCCAGCGCAGGTCTGTTCTGAAAAGTAAATTGTTCGAGTGTGAAGTTCTTTGCATGTTTTGACTTATAAGCTTTTCTTCGTTTTCCAGGATGCTGTGACTCCACTTTCTGAGTCTGAAGCAATTGATTTAGTGAAAACTTGTTTTGCTTCTGCAACCGAGAGGGACATACACACTGTAAGTTCATTTGTATTGTTTCTGTGAGTTTCTTTGCGTCAAATCATAGGGAGAAGACCATGCCCTCGTTTGAAAGTGTATCAATGAGTATGATTCCATTATATGTAATGAATCTGAATAACTAAATATCATGTGGGGCGTTTGCAGGGAGACAAGCTTGAAATAGTTGTGCTCAATGGTGATGGCATTCGTCGTGAATTTATGGAGTTGAGAAAGGACTAGATGGACGCAAGCACAATGTTGATCCGGCTTCTTAGATGCTTGAAATCAATGTAAGCGCCAGCCACAGTGTGGGAAGTTTGTAAGGGTTGTTTGTATCGTGCCATGTCATGTCATGGTACTACAGTGGTGTGTAGCTTTCAAAGAGATTGTCCAAAGCATTTCTTTATCAAGATGTTTTGTACTTTTAATGCCCTTGGATTGCTTCTGCTTTAGGCTTGAAGCAGTTTGACATTTAAAGGTAGATCCATTGGGTATGCTTTGAACTGATTACTGCGCAGCTTTTGCATTCCAGTGATGAATTCAAGTGGTGTTTATGTGGATCGCTATTTTCCTTGACGAATCAAAGGGAACGATGACTAATTGAAGCTTGATTACTTAAAACCTCCAGTTATCCTTAAATTTGGAAGTTTTTTACTTCTCCATTTAAAATAGTTGATATACTGCACTGTCACAAATTGTATATGGTTTTGTAGTTTAGAGTATTTGAGGCAAAAATATAGGTTGGAATTACTGAATCTATTGATAAGCCATATGGTCAAGTTAATACTTCAGTTGGCTCTCGAGCTAATACTCTAATCAACTCGTGAGCCATCGAGTTAGAGTATACATTGATTCAAGTTTGATAAGCCATATAGTCAAGTTAATACTTCAGTTGGCTCTCGAGCTAATACTCTAATCAACTCGTGAGCCATCGAGTTAGAGTACACATTGATTCAAGTTTAATAAGCCATATAGTCAAGTTAATACTTCAGTTGGCTCTCAAGCTAATACTCTAATCAACTCGTGAGCCATCGAGTTAGAGTATACATTGATTCAAGTTTGGGATTGTTGGTTCAGTAGGTGACATACACAAACGTCATAGTTTAAGGATTGGGGGACAAAAACATGTTCTATTCAGAACCCTAATTTTGCGATTCGGATAGAAATGCAGAAGAGAAAAAATGGGAAGGGCTTTAGTTTTTAGGTTAGTTTATATATGAAACATAATGACATGATGGTATTACGAGAAGGACAATTGTTCTCAGTAGAGTTATAACTAACTATTCTTTATTCTTTTTTCGGTGATGTTATTTATAGTTCATATTTTATTTTGTGCCGTCTGTATTTTACCATAAATAGATTATTATATCCTTAATGAAAAAAGATACAAATTCTGTCTATTTTTACTTTGTGCAATTCGTTTTTACTAACGCAGTCCAGTTTTACTTTTTTGTATTTCATTTTTACTTCGTGCCATCAGTTTTCAATGCAGTTTTATTTTATAAATAAATATTTTGTAAGTTATAAATAAAAACATGGAGCTAAATAAATATTACTTTTCAAGTACTCTTAAAAAAATTAAAATATTTTTTAAAAATAGTTACAAACATTATAAATAAAAATAAAATATAATATATATAATATTCTGTAAATTCAAAAAATAATAAGTATTTATTTTCAAATTTTATTTTTATTCGAATATTATAAATAAAAAATATTAAATAAATATATTTTACGAATATTATAAAAAAATGGAGTATAATAGTAAAACAGACTGTATGAAATAAAAATGACTAGACAAAGTAAAAACAGACTGTGTTAGTAAAAGCGGACTACATGAAATAATTTTTTTAATTAATAATTTTTTAATTTATTTACGGACTGCACGAAATAAAAAACGAATTTTATATAGCATTTAACTTCTTTTCATTATATATCAGAAAACTATTTATATCAATCAGATGACCGGTTTTTTGAAAGGTTTTAATGGTTCAAAGTTCAGACTCCAATTGAACCTTTATATATTGAACCTCATGTTTTACTTGTTCAACATCTGTTTCAGTTCTAGTAACATTAGTCTTTACTTTTTAGAGCACAAACACTTCCATGTTGGTGGAAGAGAGCAGGTAAGAGGAGCGATAGATTCAAAATAATTTAATGCATTAAGTCGAATTATATAAATATTAAAATACAACGATCTTTTAGAGAATAACAAAAAAATTGAATTAAAACTTGACGAAACGGGTTAGTATGTTGGAAAACAAATAGTTAAGTGATTTCCAGGTTACATTTAATAAGTAAGTTACCAACTTGTCACAACACCAATAGGTAGAATGACCAAATGGATATATACGTCCCGTTTTGGGGACTGTTCTGAAAGTTTGGCAGCTGGCTTCATATTGCAAAGGTGAGGCGGGAAGAAGAAGGGCCTTACAGTCGTACTCTAGTCCAGTGTTGTGGCTTCCTTGACACTCTTCTTTGCAAACTCAGGAATATAGTCTTCAATAAAGAGTACCAACACCTCCTTTTCTCCATCCCCGGCGACCAGCTTCCCTTGCATGCTTACTCTGCTAATTCCCTTCCCCATCAATGGCTCGCAACAAGGTAAACAACTTCACATACCTGTTTCCTCCTTCCCTAGCTTTTTATCTCAACAATCGATCAATCCCCTGCTCAGATTTTCAAATTTCTCTCTGCCGATCATTGTGTCCTGGTTGGTGAGTCGTTCATTTAAATGGGTAACTTCCCTTTTCATTTTGTTCTGCGGTGAACTGGTACTGCTTAGGAAACCTAATTCCTTTCTGCGGTGAACTGATAACAGGGAAATGTGATTTGACTTGGATTGAAATGTGGTTTTCTACTAACTATGGAAACAGGAAAACATGGTGTTGGTACTGGATGTTGGTCCGACTATGCACGCTCTTCTTCCTGAGGTTGAAAAGGTCTGCGCTATGCTAATCGAGAAGAAGGTAAGTTCCTTTGCTATCATGTCAATGTATCTAATTTTTTTTGTTGCGTGTTATTTTCCTTTCAATTTGTTTGTGTGGTTTAATCTTTCAACTGTGCGATCCAATGCTCCATTTTTTCAATGTTCCCTGTTACGCAGTTGATTTACCACAGGGCTGATGAAGTTGGAATCGTTCTATTCGGTACGGAAGGTATGCTTTAACTCTCTGCATTACAACTTATGGTTGAAAATTCCAGTTTTTATGTACATTATATTTATTTAGTGAAACCGTTCGCATCATTCCAGTTAAGAATTTTCACATGGAAGGAATACTTAATATTCTGATTTTTTCCAAAAAAATCTGTAGATACTGATAATGAGCTGACTGATGAAGTGGGTGGATATGAGCATGTTGTTGTTCCACTGAACATGAGAGTTGTTGATGGTGATTTGGTACGTGGAGTGCATCAGCTCCCTCGTGGAACTGTTCATGGTGATTGTATCCTTAAATTGAATAACTCTTCTTCACCTCTAAGACTTTTTCATTATTGGTATTATTACAGTAGCTCCACGGTTCTTCTATTCTTGCTGCTCTAAAAGTTGTCTTCTTTCCCCTCTCCAATCTCCACCTGTTTGTACGTCCATTTCTGGCTACCTTAACTTTGTAGATCTTGATGCTATTGTTGTTGGTGTCGATCTATTGATAAAGAAGTATCACGATACAAACCAAGGGAAGAAGCGTATCTGCCTTATAACTAATGCACAGTGCCCGGTTAAAGATCCAGCTGAAGGAACAAAAGAAGATCAAGTTAGCATGATTGCAAAACAAATGGAAACAAAGGGGATAGCCTTTGAAAGTATTGTGGTAAGGGGAACACACACAGACGGCCCGCATAAGAGAATAATGGATGAGAATGATCATCTGTTGAATCTATTCTCTACGAAGACATCTGCAAAGATAGTTTATGTTCACAACCCTACTTCATTATTGGGTGCATTAAGGACTCGGAATATAACTCCTGTCACGATATTCAGGGGTGATCTTGAAATAGGTTTGAAGATGAAGATTAAGGTAACATTTAGTATATATTTGATGCCTTTCAATTGTATATATGAGAGTTTTGGTAGGAGGTTCAGTATTTTTCACAAGCTGATATCCATTTTTCAGTATCCTGCCTTTATTTTTTGGTATCCCTTTTAGTGCTGTATCAGGTTGGATACTTGGTTTTTCTTGTTCATGCGTGCATGTGTGGTTTGATGAGTCTTGAAATTTATAAAGCTGCTCTGTTATGTATGGAGTTTCTGCTTCCATTTTGTAATTCTTACTTCTTTTTTATGTGTTTTCTATTTATTTTTCAACCAATATGCATATATAGGTATGGGTGTACAAAAAGACATCCGAGGAGAAATTTCCCAAACTGAAGAAATATTCGGATAAAGCACCACCAACTGATAAGTTTGCCACGCATGATGTTAAGGTAGCTTATGATTATCGGATTGTTGAAGATCATGATAAGATGGTACCACCTGAACAAAGGATTAAAGGTTATCGTTATGGACCACAAGTCGTTCCAATAGCATCAGCTGAATGGGATGCTGTAAAATTCAAAACAGAGAAGGGTGTGAAGCTTCTTGGATTTGCAGATTCTTCAGATGTGTTGAGGTGAGATAGAGCTTTTTTTCATGTAAGCGATATGGGTCTAGGTCTGAGACATACGAACTGATACTAAATGTTGCATCTCCGTCCTTTCTTTGTAACTGTGTTGATCAAAGACATTATTACATGAAAGATGTCAACATTCTCGTTGCTGAGCCTGGCAACACAAGGGCCACTCTTGCTATTTCAGCTTTAGCAAGAGCGATGAAAGAAATGAGTAAGGTTGCAATGGTTCGTTGTGTTTGGAGACAAGGACAGCAAAATGTCGTTGTCGGGGTTTTAACGCCCAATATATCAGAGAAGGATGATACTGTAAGTTATGTTTTTTAGTTGTTTTCCACATTCGGTTCTTGGGTCTCAAACCCCTGATTTATCAGCGTTTCCTTTTCAAAATTTGCTGATTCCTCGTTTCCTGCTTGCAGCCTGATTCATTTTACTTTAATACACTCCCTTTCATAGAGGATGTACGCGAATTTCAGTTTCCATCATTCAGCAATTTTCCAGCTTCCTGGCAGCCAAATGATAATCAGCAAGAAGCAGCGGATGAACTTGTGAAGATGCTTGACCTAGCTCCATCTGGTAGAGAGGAGTTTCTACTGCCTGACCTTACACCGAATCCTATTCTTGAGGTAGGTATTCTGTACGAGTCGTTCTATCTTTCAAGACCAACTTGGCCACACAAAACTTTATGTTCCCATGGATGTTTTTAGGGTTTACTTTACCCATTTTTGCTTGGTTTGTCGTCTGGATAAGTTTACTTCCATTTGGATTAGTCATCAGAACTCTCCCAATGTTTTCCTTTGTCATCTTCATATGTTTGTAATCGGATGCTATGGATACAATGTAACAATACTTGGAAATAAATTCTTAGCATGTTAAAACATAAGGCGAACAGTAGTGTCTGGCAATTAGATAGTTTGTAAAAAACAGGGAGTCTTGTATTTGAAGGCACAAACTAGGAGTCTAAGGATCCATGCTGCTGAAGATTTACTGCTGTAATTGGTATAGTTGTACCAGTAAGTTAAATACCTGTCTCATAAAGTCATAATTGTCACCACTGCCCTAGTAATAAAATACAGAGTGCTAAGCTTTTTAAGTCTATTGTGGCCACTCAACATGCACCTATACAAGTTCAGGCCTGTTTCACACCCTACACCATCGTTGGATATGATATAATTGTTCTATACTCTTTATCTCTTTTGGCTTGCAGCGGTTTTATAGGCATTTGGAGATAAAATCAAGGGAACCTGATGCTGCTGTGCCTCCAGTTGATGGATCCCTCAAAAGGATAATCGAACCTGATCCAAAACTTGTATCTGAAAATAAACATGTCATTGACATGTTCCGTAGCAGCTTTGAAGTCAAAGTGAATCCAAAGGTAACTTTATCACCCCTGTAGTAGAATTTTCAGCTTCATGGCTTTTATTTCGAGGTTTAGCAAGTTTGCTCTTCTTGCCTGCAGATGAAGAAATCAACAAAGAACTTAATGGCAGATAAAGCAGCTGGCTCAGACGAGGATGATCGTGGTTATATAGATGCTCCAAACGCGTTATCTGCGAACACACCGCAGGTCGATGAAATTGGAGACTCGACTCCTGTGAAAGATTTTGAAGCAATGATGTCTCGAAGGGACAGCCCGGACTGGATCGCCAAAGCAATCGAGAAAATGAGAAACAAAATAATTGGGTTACTGAATGGTCGTCCGCATGAAGATGTTGACAATGCCAAGGCATTGGATTGCTTAGAATCCCTCCGGAAAGGTTGCATCATGGAACAGGTAACGTCACTCATCATCTCGCATTGGAAAAATGAACCAACTATTTTGTCTGATATAAGCAACTAGCTATTTTCTGCACTGTACAGGAGCCAAAACAGTACAACGAGTTCCTCAGACAATGTATTGAGTTATGGCAAGATAAGAAGCTAGGCGTTAACAGCGGTTTCTACAGAGAAGTGGCGTCCAGAGGCCTGACTTTGATATCCAAGTCGGAAGCTCCTGACAGGTTCCAGTTTCAACTCTAGTTTTGCTTTATTACGTTCAAAGTTTCTGGCACGCTCTCACTCACTGGTCATTGTTTGTGTATGTGGAACAGTGACGTCAGAGAAGATGAAGCTAGTCGATTTCTGATCAAGGAGCCGAAAGAAGAGTGAGAACAACAGTTCTTTTTGTCTTGTTGAAGCCAAGCCCTCTTTGTAATCGTAATGGCCGATGAATGTACAGGTTATAGCCAAGTAGGACTCTGTTCACAAAATCCTTGGGCGATCCGTTTTCTCCATTATCTACTAGCCTGTCTTGTCGCCAACTACTGAATCTGCAAAATTGACGAAAAATGACGTGGAAACGTAGTTGTAGAATTGAATTTTACAATTCCACGACAGCTATTTGAAGAAGAAAATGTATGAATTTTAGATTATTGATATTATTTTAATTTTTATTTATTTTAAAATAATCAAAATTTATTAATAAAATAAATATATTATCAATAATACTTAGAATTTTTTTCTAAGTCAAAACAGACCAGACAAAATGACAAATGAATTAGTTTTATTTCAAAAGTAGAATTTTAAAATATAAGAAAATTTGTTGATTTTAATCTAAAGTTCACTTGATTTCACTACCTACAAATTTTGAATGGAATCAGAATTATTAGGCATCAATAAAATTGTAAAATCATAAAATTTTAAGATTAAAATCTTTCATTTCACTACGGAGTCGTTTGATATGCAGTATCTCGAATATCATGATATTCGAAATATCGCGATATTAGGTGTTATTGATATTTAGATGAAGGGAAGGGAAATTTGTGTTTGGAAATGTGATATTAAATGAATAATTGCAATTACAATTTTGTCCTTCACTTTATTATTTCTTCTTCTTCAATTTGCAAAATACGATTTTGTCTCTTAATTTCTTCTTCTTCTTCAATTTCCAGAGCAACACATTCAATCCCAATCTCAAAACATTAGATGCCAAAAACTATTTCAGAGCAACAAATCTCAAATTTAAAAACTATTTCTCTTCACAACAATCTATAGATGCCAATTGTAAACTTCTGTAAATCGATGAAGAAGAGAGAAGAAGCTCGAAATTAATCGAGTTGGAAAACTTATATTACGGCTATAAGTTAACTGTACATTATATAGACTATGAGGAAGTTAAACCCTACAAGGACTTCTAGTCCAATACAGACAAGGTAAGTTAATTATAGACGTTTCAACAGCCTCCCTCAAATTGATGACGATCTCGAAGTATCAATTTGCCTGAAAGAAACCAATGTCGACTAGTAGTAACAGCCTTCGTAAGCAAGTCCGCAATCTGATCTTCAGAGGTGATATAACTAATCCTGATGATGCCATCCGCAAGCAGTTCACAAATATAGTGTACATGTGTTTGTATGTGTTTTGTGCAATCATGTGAAACGAGATTTAAAGTGATCTGAATAGAACTTGTGTTGCCAGCATAAAGTTGAACAGATGAATCCACCTTAATACCAATTTCCTGTACCAACCTCATTAGCCAGAAAATCTCAGACCAAACTTCAGACATAGACATGTATTCGGCTTCAGTAGAGGACTTTGAAACACAATCTTGCTTGCGACACCGCCACGAGATAAAAGAGTTACCCAGCTGGACGCACCAGCCCGAAGTAGATCTCCTTGTGTCTACACACCTCACATAGTCGGTATCCGCATACGCAGTCATTGTCGAGGAACCAGTAGAAAGGAAGAAGATACTTCTAGTCCCTTGTAGGTAGCGAAGGATCTGATAAACAGCTAGTAAATGAGGATGACGAGGAGTCGTCATGAATTGACTAACCACTTGAATTGAATACGAAAAATGAGGACGAGTTGATGTCAAATAAATTAACCTTCCAACAAGCCGACGATATATGCTCGGATCAGAAAATAATTCCCCCTCATCCTTGCTCATTTTAAAGTTGATCTCCATGGGAGTGCTGCAAGGTTTGCAATCAGAGTAATTGGCCGAAGCAAGTAAGTCAGAAACATACTTTTGCTGACTTGCCAAAATACCACACGGAGTGCGATGAATTTCCAAACCCAAAAAATACCCAAGATGGCCAAGTTCTTTAAGAGTAAAATTCTCTCTCAAAACAGCTTTAATAGTAGAAATCCCTTCATCATCACTACCAGTTAGGATCATGTGATCAACATAGAGAAGAAGAACTGTTATCCCTTGTGAGGTGGTTTTAGTAAAGAGAGATGCATCATTCAAGCTCTGGATGAAGCCAGATTGGAGAATAATAGCTTGGAACTTCTCAAACCAAGCGCGAGGTGCTTGTTTCAAGTCGTAAAAAGATCGGCGCAACAAGCAAACACTGTTTGGAGATCCTCTCGAAGATCACCATGAAGAAAGGCATTCTTCATATTAGTCATATTATTTGTTTATTATTTTAATTATTAAATATAATTAATAAATTTGTTAATGATACTTTGAAATGGTATTTAAGAAGTGAAGTGATGGGTGATTAAATATGCTCATGAAGTCAAAATTTCGAACTGTGGGTAATTAAATAAGGTAATTTAAAGTGATAGTGATTGATTTTAGAAGTATTTATTTATTTTAGTAATTATTAATTATAGTGAATGAAATTTATTGATAATAACTGAAAATGATAATTAAGTAGTGAAATTATGGTACTTAAATATGATGATTATGTTAATTTATTTAAATATGATTAATTAAATAAGGTTAAACGAATTTAGAGCACAAAGAATTAAATTGGTCATTTTATTCATAGAAACTATTAAATTAATTAATTGTCCAGATTGGAATTTGGATGGAATATTAGTGTATATTAGTGGCGTTAAGTGCGTACTATTATTACATTAATTATGAATTGTTAGTGATAAGTAATGTATTATGTGAATTGGTAGTTGTCATGATATGTTATAGGTAATTGCTATACTAATTAGTAGTTGGTATAATTTAAATTTGATAGATAGTTCATCAAGATGTCGGACAGAAGTAATAAACGGAACCGTGCCATTTCTGCTTCCCATCGGAACGAACAACTCGAGAAGTTGCAAGCTGAGAAGAAGAAATGTGATGGTGAACCCTCATGCAGCCAGAGCTGCAGTTTAATATTTTTGAGGCATGTGTTCGACTTTGGGTTTACGAATGTTGGTGGGACACAACAGAGTGCAGATTAGATACTAGATAGCATCACAACAGGATCATCACCGAACATCGATGACATCCGATATGACTCGGAGAGCTCGGGTGATGACCAGCTTGATGATGATGAGCATTATCCTCCATTTCACCCAGCCCTTTTAGTCGACCCCACAGCCTATGAGGCATGGTCCATCGACAGCGGGTAGAAGGTCATCTCAGGGTTCCACTTATGTTCGGTCTAGACGTGGCAGAGGTAGTCGTTCCGTCGGAGTCGAGTCAATCACTGTTGGGTTATGATTGCTTCAGGCGCCGGCACCGGGTGGGCTTAAGATCATCGACCTGATCCCCAATTTCGGCAAGCATATTCTATACCGCATGTGCCAAGAGGGTGTGGCATGTCGACCTGCATCGACCTTCAAGTTGCACATCTCGAAGAAGGCAATGAAAGTCCTACATGAATTTGATTGAAATACGGAGGGAGCACGAGACTTGGTAGCGGCATCAGGGTTGTCCCACGGCGCGGTCATTATGTCATCCCAGTTAGACAGTACACTGATTCAGGCTTTCGTGGAGAGGTGGCAGTTTGACACAAACACCTTCCACATGTCCTTCGGAGAGGTGACAATCATGCTGCACGACGTCCTCTACCTACTACGGATTTCGATTGTCGAGACACAGCTTAGTGATGCTAGAGGGAAGAACTACAAGGAATTAGCACAATCTATGTTACATCTCGACAAGAAGAATTTGAGGCCGCTGTACTATACAAAGGGTAGGATGCATGTCGACAGAGTCTTGTCGGTAGCAGCGACGAGTGAGCTCCCTGATGCCGACACCGCAGTTGCTACTTGTTCAGTTTGCTTGCATCTACACTGTTTGTGGACCACAGTGGGAGCCTCGACCGTGTTAGCATCCTGGAGGGTATTAGTGACATTGACATGGTGAGCAGTTACAGCTGGGGAGCCGCTGCACTTGCCTTTATGTACAAGCAACTAGGGATAACTAGTCGGGAATCCTCACGTCACTGTGCAGGTGTCTGACTTTGTTGCTGTCTTGGATCTACGAGTATTTCCCATGTATGCGCAGTTCACAGTTCCCGTACCGGCACAGGACCGGTGAGGTAGTTGCTGGGAGGTGGGACCATTCGAGAGCGATTGACTGGAGACGAGTTGTTGAGGACAGGTTGGGGGGTGCTCCGTTCTCAGCTAGATGGGATGACACATGCACATTTGGATTGGCCTCTGTTCACCCCTACTCCAGATGACGGTGATACCCTACGATCGTGCTATTTTGGAGGGATACACACGTTTGACATCATTGAGCCGCATGATCCCGTTCGTGTCCTTCGTCAGTACGGGTACCTGCAGGTGATTCCCCATCCACCTTTGACGCCAGAGGTTGTTGTCAGGCCTGCTGATGGAGTCCTGTATGATGTGCGCCACTCAAGGTGTAATTTTAGCCACCTTGGTGCTTTGGCATACATGTCGAAGATTATCATACCTAGTGTACCGCGTGTACCCGAAGGGAATGTGTTTCCCGATTACCTTGCGTGGTATCTCGACCGCACACATCCATATATCACCCCGTCACTCACGACAGATGATCCCCCAGTTTCTGAGTTTGTGTGTCCTACTTCTTCTTCCCTAAAATATTTTATTATTTGTTTCGTGTACAATGTTACAATGACTAATTTGTTTATATGCCTTTTGCAGCTGGCACGGGCTATTTCCGACCGCATTGTCCACGGATTGGCGTCCCTTTGGGAAGTCGATACTGTAGAGGCTTTCGTTGACAGAGGACCAACGTACTTCGGGTGGGTTTAGTCCACGGAGGGGTTGTTTAGAGAGTTTATGCACTAGACGTTGGTTTCTTATTTGTATTTTTGGATGATGTTCATCTTTATTGTCGATGTGTTATGACATATTTATATTCTCGATATTGTATGATGTTGTTCATCATGAATGTTGATTGTCGTTGAGTTATTCCATGTTTGATTCAGTTTTACATTTATGATATAATGTGTTTGATTCAGTAATTGCATTTATTGTTATGTTCATTATGTGTTTTAAAAAATGTTGAAAAGTAGACAAAATTTAGTGCATGTAGCTACTAACGGAACAAGTTAACAATTAAATCACTGAAACAAGTCAACAATTACATCTACACAGAACTTACATCGAGATTGATAGTTACAAAGGCAACAAAAATTACAATGGTGGATCATGTCCACCTCTTCGTACAAATAGTGCTCGTTCAGCCCCATAGAGTGTCTCCCACAATGTCATCCGTTCTACACCCTGGACCATCGTATTCACTTGGCTGGAATTTGGAACTGGTCGCACTCTGTTCTCTTCGTCTAACTGTATTTGTACTCAATGGTTCCTGGTACAAACAAGTTATCTTGTAGCATCCAGTTGCTAATCTGGACCGTCACATGAAATAGGTATGCAAGTAGAACCATATGTGTGGAGATGAACGGGTCGACGCGAAGATGCATACACCACGATAACCCAGTTGTACATGGAAGCAAATCCAAAAAGATCGGAATCCCACATCCAGTGAACATCTCCGCACAATCCATGAGGGCTAGCCAACCTCCGCTCCACCTGTTCCCGTGTCTGATTATACGCACCATACACGTTTTCAAACCCGAAATGCCAACCTTCAAGTACATGGTCCAGGAGATCTGTCCTTATATGTGAGTATGACTCTTGGTCCTCATACACAACTAATGTGAATACACGAAACCCACAATTGCCGTCCATAACAAGGTCAAATCAGGTGGAAAATAGTTCTTTGACACTTTGTGGGATATAGGCGATGTAAGGGAAACTGTTATTTCTTCTTCGAGGTTTAGCACCTACACAATACAGGTAACCCTCAACATGTTAAATACAAAATGTTACAAAATAACAATGTACGCGATAACCAGAAAGTCTTACCAGTTTTTTTCTGGTGATCTGCTTCTGACGCAACCTTCTCAAAATGGGAAGGTTCTCTGGGATTTTTAACGCCTACGCGGTCTGCCTTTCGGCATCTCGGCTTGCTGGGGATCCTGAACATCCTCATACTCGGGGTGCAAATGACCCTGAAGTAAACGAGTGTAATAACGAATAGCAGATTCTCCTTGGCTCTCAATTTCCTCTACTATTTTACGCGAATTGTCTAAATCGGCCGTAACTTCATCTTTCAACTTTGCAGCATCAGGAGGACTACGGTAGTCCAACGTGGACCAAAATCAATGCAAGTGTGTTTTCTGCAATAACTGGCCAGCGTCCAGACATCACTGTACTTCATGTCTACAAGGAAGGCCCTTCGTCGGTCGCAAAACACACGTACATGAGCTTACCGATTTTCAATCTTCATCCAACAACTGAATCACCCACAAACTAACTTCCATGTTCAGCATACAAACCGTAAGGAGGATCACAAATCATTAATAATCTATTTTAAAATTACATAACTCATGTTTTATTATTCTCAGTTAAAGTGAATATAAAAGTTTCACCTTAAAAATATTTTAGGCCAAAAAAATTATAAATGAGAAAAATAATATATCGAATAAATTTGATTTGACATAGTTAGTGATAAACCCAATAACATGTTATTTTCAAGTCAATTTATAATTTTTAACATGTGGCAAAATATGTTAAGAAGAAAGAATTCTAGCGATAACAGTTATGAATGAGATTAGCTCTCAATTACTTAGCAGGAAGCAATCAGTCCATATTTCAATAACTTCATCTTTTCCGATTTGGGACCCGTCGCCGGCCACCAGGTCTGGAAGCAACAGAACTCTGACAACCATATGTTGTGGAGCATGTGAAGTTATAATAATAAAGAAGAAAAATACGTGAAAACTTGCTCATAGGACTCAAGTAAAAAATGATAATTTTTGTAAATCCCCAACACCAACTTAGAGTGTTCAGTGGACTTGTGGAACGAAGAAGATGAAGCTTCAGTTGAATTGAAATTGTTAGGTTAAAGAATTTATCAGTGTGTTATGTAGAAGTTTGATTTTAGAAGTTCCAATATGTAAATAAATTTATTAGAGTGATGTGTTTGTAAAAGTATTTAAAGTTGAGACCCTGAACGATATGTGTAATTAAGTTTTAAAATTGTATTTATTGTCGACCGTTGAGATCAATCACTTAAAATTAACGTTTATGATGGATCTACGTTACTCATAAAAAAGTGACCACACTAAAAATTTTGGTATATCAGGTACACAAAAGAATTCACCCTTAATAAAATTCAACCTCTTATATCTTCTTTAGGGATCCTTTCTCTATACTGCGCCACGCAGCTCAAGCTGTGCCGCGCAACCTTGGTATTCAAACCAATATAACTCCGTTAATGGTCTAATGGAGGAGCGGATTTTTCAAATCCTACACTCTGTAGCGCAGTTTGGGTTGAGTTTTCATAATTTATGTTCTAAATTGACAAAAAAATTATTATTTCGTATTAAATTATGTCTACTAAGATCAAAACTTTTAACGCAATAAAATTGAAGGAAAAGAAAAAGCTCACTACTATGTCACATCAAATAGAGTTTTTTATAGCAAAAAGATGGAAGAAAAGGAAGTGACATTTATATATAATATAGTTATTGTAAGGAAAACTAGTTACAATTTGATAATTAATCATTCTACACAAAAATGGCTCTTTGAATCTATACATACTATGTGGAAATTGGTTTCTCCCAACATCTCTGAAGTCCAATAAGCAATCCGATTGCACTAAAAGAGCATCGTCGTAAATGAAATATCCTAAATTTTGAGTGATGGATCGATTTGAACCCGAAAAATTCCTCAAAATGTTAGAATATCATCGGCATATGCCCAGCTGATGCTGGTTCAGGTTCCGTCAAGAGCTCCAATTTCTGCAGAGAGAAATGATAAGTTGTTGGTTCAATTAAAATAAAATGTTTTGATTTGAAGTTAGAACCATCAAGAGATGCATGCCTCGAGGTAAAGTTGGGGATCATCCAAACTGGTACAACCCAACACCACTTCCCTCCTTAGCTTTGTTGTTAGCTTATGACAAACTCGCAGCTGGAAAATGAAAAACGTATATCAATCCTCTACTGGAAACACAAAAATGTCGAGCAAGAAAATATGCGTAGATCGAAAGTTAGGGTACGGGTTATAACCTCGGATCGAGTTGCCCCGCCTATGATGAACACGAAGATACGTTGCCCCATTTTCTTCGGATCAAGTACTACTGCATTCTTCAACACTGAATCACTGACAGCAAAGGAAAAAAACAAACAAGACAAAATTTAAAAGCTAAGTCGTTATTGGTGTTATTTCGAATAGTAGAGGTAAGATTTGCTTAAAGAAGTTGAGTTGAGGTTGAAATGGTTTGTTGAAAGCAAAGTTGAATTAAGGGCTATAAAAGAATTCCTGTTAAAGTTTAATTTTCATTTGTGTAGCTTGGGAGACACAATTTCCACTTAGAATCTCTTATATCGCTCTATACGACATTCCTCCCGCAGCCTCAACTCAACTTTGTGCAGCTATCAATCACTTCAACTTTCAAGAAATGTGATTGTTGATGCCAAACTTTACTAGAGGCTATGTAACGTAGTCGTAGTAGTAGTATATGTATACCTGGAGTATCCGTCGTCGGAATGATTTTGGCGAGCCCAATTCGGAGTCCTTCTGGATCTCCTAGACTGAGCTGGAGCTTTTCTATCTGGTGACGGGAGGCTAGTAGGATGTGTGGTCTTTGCTCTGCCGCTACTCTCCTCCGCCAATTTGCTTGCTTCGTTCATGCAGCCATAGTCGCTCTTTGGCAAGTCTCCTTTGTTCAGTTTCTGCAGAAGCTCCTGCAAGGCAAAATGTTTACACAAGATTAGATTATCATTACAACAACCCATGAGAAACACCTAGGCTTCGTTTTCCGTTCAAAGGCTGTTAATTTCGGTTGGAATTATCAAAGCCAACGGAATTCGAATTTGAAGGTAAATCCGCAGCAGAATGCGAAGCCTAAGTTTGCAAGTATATATACCTCTAAGACGGGGAAAAATCGAAACAACTGCCATGTCTCTTCCTCCTCCTCAGTTTTGTCCTGCCTCGCTGCATTTTTCGTCTACGACAAGATAATTGATCGAGATCAGCTACGTAAGCGGATAATTAACGTCTAAATACAAATTTGTAGTGGTACCTTAGCGTTGTCAAATTTGAGAGAGAAATTGCCTTTAGGCTTTTTGGGTTGAGCTGTTGAACCAACTAGCATCTGCATGTTTCTCACTACTTGCATTTCCTTATCCGACAACTTTCCCAACTGATGTTACAGTAATCATATGCAATGAAAATTATGCTTTCATGTCTTGATTATTATCATTACAGTAAAGCTAGATGGAGTGGTACCTGCATCAGCTTCAAACCTTTGTCACCCTCGAACTTTTCTGGGTACACAAATGCGTAGATCATCAACAACCGCAACTTGTTTCCAGGATCGTCCTGCCATCAAAAGGAAGTGATTCAGATTCTTTGCAGTAATATGAAACATGGTTCAGAATCTTCATATGGTATGTTTTGCCTACCTGCTTATTTGTTCTGAGATAACTGATGACCTCTTTAGCCCCTGCATCACCAAACACTAGATCCTGCTCCAGCTGTCCCAAGTCTCTCAAACCCAGATCTCTAATTTGTAAGTTAATCTTCCCTGCAATCTGTTTAGCAGTAATAACTAACGATGATCAAATAAAAAACCCTTTAGCTCCTGCTAAAGTTAGAGCCTTTAATTTATCCGTCAGCATCAGACTGAGCATATTAACCTCAACATGAAGCTGCAGCTTCTCCATTATTTCATTGTATTTGGGCAAAGCTTGAACTATCTTCTGCAACTCCCTTGTTGATATTTCACCTCCATCCCTAAAACATTCAATTTTCAAGCATGATCATAAGCCTATTTTGCAAGTCTTATAAGGTGTAATTTGATGAGGAATTTACTTATTCTGCTGCATTTGCGCTGCTTTGTTCTTCTGTGAAAAAGTCGTCATCTTCTCGTACAAACGCTCACTTGCCTAATACGCGACACAGTTAGTTGATGACCGAAAACTCCAACAAAAAAGAATAATAACATTAGATGATGTTGCCTACATCTGCAATATGGACATGGCGAAGCTCAACCCAGACAGAGTCATTGTCTTCTAATAGCACTTCTTTATCTTGAGGCGGACCGCCTGATTTACTAGGAACCTGACATTCATAAAATAAAAGTAGAAAAGTAAATCAAACCATTTGATTGCAATTTCACCCGATTTTTTACATCCACCGAATTTATAGTGAAATCGCGATTTTAACTACGTTGTGTGTATGTGCATACCTCAATGACATACTTATTGCCATCCATGTCCAGCAAATCATGGCACATTGCATCGTAAGTCCACTCGTGAATCACTGGGGCAATCTAATGTAAAACCAAATCCATCCAAGTACTGAGAAAGCTGTAAGGTCTTGTAATTTAGTTGAACAAGCAAAGTATAATACTTTACATGATCAATAGTTCTGTCCAGGATGAGGAGTTCACATGTTTCAGTCTGTGGGAAGTTTGGAATGGACTTGTATTGTGAAACCATTTTCCAGACTGCAGTAGCCAACTTTTCCGGGATCGAATCTCGAAACGTCGATTCGTCTGATGGCTTTGCAGCTCGATACCGAACATTTGGAAGCTCCTAATTGTATGGAAAATTTTAACCAGAACTTTATGTATATAGACTAGCCGCAACTTCATTACAAAGGTTCAGTAGAGAAAGCAAAGTTTTACCTTGAAGGAAGCAAACACAGTTGCAAGGCGAGTAGCCATGAGGTTCAAGGAACCCTCAAATCTTCTAGTGTTCTTATCTGCGTCAACACTATATAGTGCTCTCAATGCGTCATCTTGATCCGTCATGAATGCCTGCCGCCACGTTGACCGTCACCAGTTGTTAACTCAATCATCCATATGAACTCAGAAAAAACGGTCAAAAAGTGTAGTATATTCCAATTATTTGAATTATTGGAATGAAACAGTTCATGATATGGTATCAGAATCTTACACGTGATCAAGTTAGAGGTCTTCGTTTCGAATTCTGGATTATGACTTATCAAAGTTGTACAAACCTGAACTCTTATGAGAGTTTCTGTTTGAGTGTCGGGTGTGTTGATGAATAATATAAAAATCAATTTGAATCCTCTTCCAAAAACTTAAGTTTTTGGGATGCAAATTGTTCACGACATTGTATTAGAGCTTTTAAAGACTGAGGTGACTCTGTATCAATCCCAATGGCCTTCATTTCGTCGCACAAGACTTATCGAAGTTGTGTGTTGTGCATTACTGCCTCAAACTTTTCCGAGAGCTACCGTTTGAGGAGGTGTGTTTGTGAATCATTTATAAACCAATCCGAAACATTTTCGTCCTAATAACTCGAGTTGGTGGCTACCGGAATTCGAGACGGAGACCTCTCGGTCATGGAAAGTCTTGATATCATGTCATGAACCATTAGATCCGTGCACATGACTTACTTGAGTGGTGTGTAAACATTGGCTCTTTTGAGAGATTTCGTTTGAAGGAGCGTGTTAATGAATAAAGAATAATATAAAAGCTAAACTCGAATTATTGAGATGCGAAGATTTTGCCAAAAACCAGATGAGTGAGAGGTAATTCACTGTTGTAATCAACTAAAGGAACATACCTGACTATCAATGGAAAAGTACTCCAAATTCATCTCTCTGAAAGCACCAATTCGAGGTAACACACTTACGTCTGACTTTATATGATTTATTATGTCCTTTGGTGCAGGCGAACTGAAGAACACATAAGCTCTGCCAATAATACAAAAATTACAATTACCGTACGTACGTAGTTGCAGGTTTGTTTACAGTGGATACAAAAAATTAATTCTGATATAGGATTGTGTTCGACATACTTGTTGTACAGGGGCTCTCTTCCTGACATATCTGATAAGAACATCACAATACTGCATATTTACCAAAACAGTAAAATTATTAGGAAAAATTACCACAAAATAACAGATCAAAAAAGTTACATTTGGTTGTAAATATGAAATTGTAATGAAATTTTACTTTTCTTTAGATGGTTGGATAAAGTAGATTGCATCCATTGATGGTAGAGGCTCCCTTCTTCTGAAAAGGTCTTCCACCACTGCGTGTAATTTCAATAACATTAATTATAAATTTATAACAATATTTGATTCGTGAATACAATCGTACTTACAGGAAATTCCTTGATCTGTGATATCTGACATTTTGCAAGAATGCGACATGACTTTCACTGTAACTTTGTCCATGATAAGCACCTGCAACATGGGAACGTTACACATAATCAAAGATAATTTGTCAAGGAAGAACCAACCACCAGATATCAATGTTGATCAACTGCTGTATGATTTTGTTTTGGATAGTTTAGTAATTAGTAGAAAGGTTTCGGAATGCGTACTTTCCAAGCTGATCTCGGGTCATCTGTTTTCGTCGAACCCAACATTTCGTGGAGTAAACCTTCAAGGCAAACCAGAGCATGTACAGTCAAACATGTTATAAGACAAATGTATTGAAAAAAGTAGGTACAGCAAACAACACAATTGTATGAACTTACGATCACGGCTATAGTCACGAAAGAATTTGTACTCCTTGTTGACGCCCTGAGACTCAGAATCGGAGAAGGACATCGTTAGAGAGATGTATGGAATGGTGATTCTGAAACGAAAATAAAAGAAATTGGTGGGTTTCCTAATCAATTTGCTGTGTTTTTGTAATAGAGAGGATGAAGTGGAGTTGTGATTGAAAGAGATGGCCGGAATAGAATGCGTACATTGCTCCACTTGAATGGATGAAAATTATTTCTAAATATTATTGTTTATTTTTATTTGTCTTCCAATTCTCAATCTCATTGAAATTTCACTACTGTATATTTGGGTCTGTTGGACCGGCTCATGCATGGGAATGCTATGCTTTAATCATCCTTTTTCATAGATATTTATTGACGACTTTATCTTTGAAATTTCGTCATCAACATTAAGATTAAAAATGTCTGCAAATAGTAATAACAAATCTTTCCATTGTCGTCCAGCGGTTAGGATATCTGGCTTTCACCCAGGAGACCCGGGTTCGATTCCCGGCAATGGAAACGTTTTCTTATCTTTTGTTTATGTGTAACCACCAGCTATATCAGTTCACCAGCACCAAGCTGAAGTAAACTTGTTCGATTCACTCGTCGCAATATTATTGTCACTCTAAATTTTTATACGAGCAGCTTCACAAAACGTTACACTTACTAGCAGGGTAGGGTTACTAATTACATTATATTCTTTCGGTTTCTAGTTTCCATTTACCAATTCAATCATGATCATTCTTCCGATTTCACAAACATTACTCGCAAACAAGCACCAGCAGAACTGATGATCGATGCAATCTCCAGACACAAACAAACTATAAACGGAACAAGCGTATGTACTTGTCTTTGTAAGCTGCTTAATTATCGAATGCATCCTTCTAATATATACCCGTATTTTACGTTGTACGCACCTATATACTCATCTTTGTACTTGTTTTTTATATTGCAAACATTCGTGTACTCGTTTCACATACTCGCTTACATGGAGGCGGCATAAAATTTTATACTCATTTTTCATTCTTCTACACAAATCATTGTTGTCATGTTATATTTTGAATACAATGAATTCATATCCATGCGTTGTCATTCAATCATGGTTTATCATTTAATAAAACATGTATATAAACATAGCTTGCAACAATAATATGGGACTAGTCAACAAATTCTACTTTATTTTAAAATTTGTGTATCAAAATCCTCACTACCAAACGGCTTCTTTTTCATCAATGGTTCAGATGAGTAGTGTATCATCCCCCCAATATATTGTGATGATTTTCATCTTTCACCAATGGCGTCGTGGAACTTTCCATGACCGATTCTTGTGGCTTCTGTTGATCGTCAGTTTGCTTCCCAGCAGCAGATTTACCTCTACCGAACCCCAACTTCCTGAGCAACACATTCCAGCTCCCTTTATTGTTCTTCATCAATAGCTTCTCAATCTCTTGTTTCATTTTCATGCACTCTTTCTCCAGCTCAACCATCCGCTCCCTCGTATCATTATTCTCTTCTTCTTGTATACCTTCACCGTTCCTTCTAATTTCCAGATTCCCGCTTCGATTTTGCGAGTTGTCTATGCTGTCGGACACGTAGAACCACCCAGCAACGGAGGTCCGGAGCCTCAGTTGCTCGAAGAACAAAACTTGCACTATGACTCGAAGCGGTAGCCTCTCGTTCTGTGCTGCGTGACTGCTTGCTTCTAGTGACAGCTTCTGGCAGTTCATCAGTCTGCAGACTAGCTCTCTTTCTGCATCTGTCAGCCATGGATGTGCCTGAAATTAAGAATTAATAGCTAGGTCCTCCGATTTTTTAATTTCTTCAAAAGTGATTTCAATTCAAATATGTAAATACCTCATTTTTAGTCGAATTTTGGAAATTAAATGAGAAATTTTAATTTTATAAATATTAATACATTGAGTCCGAATCTAAAACTAGACAAAAGGGCTTATGGATCAGATCCCGAAAGCCCTCATAAATTTTAACCGTCCAAAGATCGTGTTCAAGATCTAACGGCGGAAAACATTGGACCAAATTTGCATGTCACATCCGTATCAATGTAAAGACTAACATAGTCTTGATATAGTACTTAGTATTACACTTTGTATAAAATACATACAAATGTGTATACGCTTATGTACACATTTCTATTATCTATACAATTCTCGTAAAAAGTTGTACTGTCGTTCATTAGAAAATATTTTCAAAAGTAAAAATATTCCAAAAACATAGAACCCACGACGATAATCATGTGGATTTGTCAACAGAGATTGGAGTCGTTGGAAAATTAATCGGGAAACTTTTCGATTACCGGACACCGTTGTCCAGTGATCGAAAATTGTTGGAATCTGATCCAACAAAAATATTTAAAACAACATGACCATATTGCTCCTAGTTAATTATCTATCTCGACCCTTATATCATGTGGAGACTAAAGGTGGACATGGTGTGGACTGAACTGCACCGCACCGTGATAGTGCAAAATTTGCACTGCGAATGGATTTAAAACCGCATTGCAACCGCAACCGCAACCGCAACCACAACCACAACCACACCGCTTAAAATATCTAACCAGACGGCATTCATATGCGGTTTTGACGATTTAAACCGCTCAACCGCAAACCGTCAAAATCAAATCATAACTACAACCTATGTAAACGTACAGTACTTATGTCAAATTCAATCCCGCTGTTACATTTTGTATTCCATGAAAAATTGGAGATTCATAAGAAACTGCTGTTCATTGTTCATAGAAGATTCATCAAAGTACAGAAGATTCATAAGCATCATAGAAGAAAAAATTAGAAATCAGACACCATTCCCATTCTCAAGCAGACACCGTCATAGAAAACCGAGGTGATTTATGGGAAGAAGAATTGTGAGATGAATGGGTGAAGTCGGTCTTGGTTTCCGGATCGGAGAAAAGAACTGAGAGGAGATGATTTATGAGGAAGAAGGAATCTGTGTTGTTGTTGTCGAATCAGAAAAGGAAACTGAGAGGAGATGATTTGCGATGAAGAAGGAATTTGTGTTGTGGTTGTCAGATCGGAGAAGGTTGTGCCGAGATGATTTACGGGAAGAAAAATGGTTAGATGAATTGATGAAGTCGGTCATGGTTTATTTGGGGGTGTGCGGTTTAAAACCGAATCAAACCGTTAAATATTAATTGAAAAAATAGCTCCGGGTATTAAATCGCAATGCGATGCGGTCCAAATATTTTGCAATTCAGAGCAATACAAAGCGGGTAAATCAATTTGGTGTCCACCCCTAATGGAGACCCAAAGGCTTAAATTGCTCCTAAATCGGATGCAGAAAACAATGTCCCTCTCGCTCCAAAATTAAACACCACTAACTTATCACATCCTCGTACAATCAAGAAAACAATATGATTATTTCTTTCTTAAATCACTTGAGATTTTGTTCATGAAATTAACTCTAGTTATGGTTAAAAAACAAACAAATTGCAAGCGACTTAGTACTAAGTAAACCCACTTCAACATTAATTAATAATGTAACTTGTTTACGTACCTTAAAGTATATATCAATTGCACGATATATCCCGTCGTCAATCGGCCTGGCATAATCAGGAATCAACGCCGCTACAGACTGAAACTTCGAAAGCTTCAAGTTAACATCAGGAGCCACCTCCGACAGAAAATTATCAATAAGATTCGCCACCAACGTCACCGGAGTTAGCGACGTCGACGACTGAGATCCATTATTAACTCCCAACACTACTTGCCCCTCATCCACCATGTAATTCGCCTGGTCCACAAGCATGAAATGATCAAGCAACCTTTGAACACAATCAATATCATACAACGTCTCGCTCGAATATCCCACATTCGGTATCAAAAGATCCTCGAGCGCTGCCTGATCCAACTGTGCTCCGATCCTCTTCTCCAAATTCTCCCGACACGATTTTCCAGCATGAAGCAGAATCGCCGTTCGCAAAAGCCTGAGAAGAAACTTGGTTGGTGCAATCCCCTTTTGATCAGGCAGAAGTTCCACAATCTCTTCCAGAAGATTCCTCTGATCCGATTGTGGAGTCGTCTTGATGGTCGATCCGAGCGCATCCTGTTTTAGATTCTGGAAGCTCGGTTGTCGACGGAGTAACGGTAAATATCTCCTTGCGTAGCACATCAGAGCTCCAGCAACCTTCTCAGGTTTTATACCATTTTTTATTACTGCCTGAATCAGCCTTTTGTAAAGAGGCAATGTCAGGAAAGACACATCCTCGTACCACCAATCGTCGTCGACCAGATCGGTAACCCTGGTTTTCTTCTGTTCTGTTTCCAACAATATTCCGTTCCAACTGAACAGACTCGGATCGGTGCAGGCTTTCATAGCCAGGGAATCGATGCATCGGGACACAATGTGGAGCTCTTCAGCTAGCGGCATGACTTCTTCGCAGGTTTCGAGAGCCTGGAGGGAGTCTGTCCAGTGATTAAACACTTGTTTGAGGAATGTTTCGGTCTGTGCGATGAGATTTCCTTCTTCGTATTCTTCGGTCATCCCGAGATATTCAGCGGCGCATCTGAGACGGACTATGTTCAGTGCGTCGAGTTCGATTCGAGCACCGTAACAGAATTTGGCTACTAGTAAAAAGCTGTTGGTTCCCCCAGGTAGATCGTCGAGTTGGAGGACACATGAAGTGTTATCATTCTCAATACGTTGTGCTGCTATGAGACTTTCGAGTAGTTTGCTTCTGGTGAGTAGTGGATACTGGAAAAAGATTCATCATAAACAAGTTATTTACAATATGGTCTATAAGTACAACCGATTAAGAGAATCAAGGACAGGATTACTCGACGGAACTAATTAAATCGTAACAAACGACATTTGTGAAGGAAACAATACCAACCTTGTGGAGATGAAAGGATGATTCTCCGACTTCGACGATGCAATCACTTTGTAACCCAGATGAAGAAAACCTACAGAAACAGGAATTGCAGACTTATTTGAGAAATTTTAAAAATGGAAACTTTATAGTCGGCCGGGGATCAAGGAAAGAGAGATGGAAACTTAATTACCAGGCATGACCATCACGGTGGAAGACCTGAGATTTGGATCCAAGCTTCATGCAAGCCATGTTGTATCATGTCATGGGGACAACAAAAGAAACATTCTTCGTCTGGAAAAAATGAACAAAGAAACATTCGAATGCGATCCTCATCGATCCCTCCCCCTGTCGGAAAATTCAGAAAGAACGATTTTCGCGGACGAGTAACTGACATTTTCCCTAATTAGTCTAAACTAGCTTCCTTTTTACTCGGCTTGGACAAGTATAATTCAACAAATTTATTAAATTACAAAAGACAGAATATTTTAAAATTATAGTTTCTTATTTGTGGATAGATAAATTTTAAATGATATTATATTTAGTACATATATAATATTATAATTTGACTCGTAATTATAATTTTAATATTTCTATCCCAAATTTAATATATTTATATTTCCTTAAATTTTGCAATGTAAATAAAAGTTATAAGTTATTACCGATGCTAGTTCGTCGATGATGATAAAATAATCTAAATTTATATAATATGAATACATTATCAAAATTTTAAAATCAAACCAGGTTAAAAGTGACCCTTTAAAAATCATTATTCAATAGTACACAATGGTAACTTAAGAATTTGTTCAATAATCATAATTGAGTTGAGAGGAGTCCTGATAAGATTGTAAATTATTTGGAAGGAAGGTACCATAAAATATTCGTCTTACCTTACATTCTATATTATATTGATTGAAGGAGAGATCACATATGAGCACTCACTTTAAATCGTCAATTCAAGAACGAAATAGTTAATCTCGGCTTGTTTGATATTTTTAAATCTTATAAATAAAATATAAATGGGTTTCTCTGAGTTAAAAAAAATTGAGATGGAGTTAAAAGTAAGCATTTAGCCCTTCTAGAATGACAGTAATTTTGTTTTAAAGTCATTACGAAAACCCTCGTCCTACTAAACATTAAATATTAATTTAATGAATGGAAAGGATGAATTGATTGGAGACGTGAATCGGTCTACCTGATCTCGGCCGTATGCCGCTACGTCATTTCTTTTTCAGTCGTCTTCGTCGTCGTAATTATTTCATAATCAAGCAATCACAGAGATTAGCAGCTCTCTCTTAGCTCAAACTAATTATTCTTCATCGCCGATAATATAAAAACAACAAAATTTCCTTCTAAGAAGACCTCGACCGCTCTCATGGATTCCCAATCCCACCTGGAATCTCATTTTTCCCAAATCTCATAAACCCTAGATTCATAAATTCTCGGGATCAGAAAACAATCCAGGATCTCCTATTTGCTTCCCTCTCTGCCTACTACCTCTCAGGATTCAGGAAAGAATACAACTCTCCTTCAAACTGTTGTTGTGTTCTACATTTGATTTTGGTGTGTCTTCGAATTCCCATGCCGACTATGCACAGATCTGGAGCTACCATGGCGTGGAATGTCTTCAAATTCTGCACTGCTCTGCGGGGTCTGGGATCCATCATGATCTTGCTGGTTCTAGGGGTTGTCGGTGTCACTTACTACGCCGTCGTTTTGACCAATTACGGACCGACTCTGTACGACGGTGGCCTCGACTCCCTTGTAGCTCTCCTCGTCTTGATCCCCTTCCATTGTCTGGTAAGCTCTTCGGATCCAACTCGCTGGAAATTTTTGCTTCTTTTAAGCTTCTTCTATTGCTTTGTACGAATGTGGATTTGTTTTTTTGGCTTCACATGCTTTAGTGGAGTTTTAGGCACCTTGAATATGTAAATATCAGAACTTCTTATAGATTGTAGGCTTGGAATATGGTGCGGTGAAATGATCTTGCTTTAGACGACAATGGGCTTTGTAGGATTAGAGAAAAGTGAAGGTTTTCTTAATATGGATGTAGGCCGAGAGTACTTGGCAGCTGATCAATGCATATTGGAACTGCTACTGAAAACTTTTGGTGATGCTTTTGGCAGTTGATAATGCTGTTGTGGAGTTACTTCTCTGTTGTGTTAACTGATCCTGGTAGCGTCCCTCCAAATTGGAGGCCTTCTGCTGATGAGGAAAGAGGGGAAGCTGATCCATTGAACGGTCAAGACTTCAGTAGTTCGCAGACTGACCTGGCTAAGCCAGGAGTACGGTACTGCAGGAAGTGCAACCAGCTGAAACCGCCTCGTTGCCACCATTGTTCTGTTTGTGAGTATATATTTGTGACCTGCGGCTGTTTTTTATGAACCGTAGTCAGCAGTTGATGTTTAATTGTTTTGGGTTTACCTTTCAGGTGGAAGGTGTGTTCTTAAGATGGATCATCACTGTGTTTGGGTTGTAAATTGTGTTGGGGCGTTAAATTACAAATACTTCCTTTTGTTTCTGGTGAGTTTACTTTTTGTTCACTTCAGCTTCACCCGTTTCTCCTATGGAGGGGAACGAGAAGGAGACTTGGTTGATATCTTCATGGTGCATCTTAATTATGGTTATAGTAAGCTTCTTATAACAGTGCAGATGAGCAATTTTCAATAATATTTGTGTTCACATACTCAACCTGAGGCATTAGTGCTTTTGTACTTTATTCAATGGCTTTATTCGAATACTTGAAAGCGTAATCAGTTTTTGGAATATTGGTCCAACAGTCAGTTGACATTTTCCCACGAATTTATTAGCCAGAAACCCAACTAGTAGTATTATGTGATAGTTTCCTTCGTGTATTCAAATTTTAAACATCGTAGCTGTACAGAGGCTAGGCCGGGAAGCATTCTAGAGTGTGATTAACTAGGCTGTTAAGCATTCTAATTTGTGATTAACTAATACTGTAGGGGTAACTTTCGGCTCTATCTAGGGCCATGGTTATGTGGGTGTTCCAGTTGATTCTTGGCTCTTTGGTTTGGTTCGATGTGCTTTCTTAACACAGTGCTCTTCAAATATTGCAGTTTTACACATTTTTGGAGACAACCCTCGTCACTGTGTCTTTGCTGCCACAGTTTATAGCATTCTTCAATGATGGAGAGATTCCTGGCACTCCAGGCACTCTTGCAACCACATTTCTTGCTTTCGGTAAGATCTACCCAGCCTGGTCTTTTCCAGCATTGTGAATTTGTGGGGTATATAATTCATTCTTGCATGCTTCTCTTGCAGTCCTAAATCTGGCTTTTGCATTAAGTGTGTTGGGATTTCTAATTATGCATGTATCTTTGGTGGCCGCTAATACCACGACTATTGAGGTAATTTTATTTTCCTTCGAGAAATCATTTTCACCTAGTGCTTAAAATTGAAAGGAAAGGAATAGGGAATTTGAATATTGCATCAGTGGAAATTGCTGGTTTCTTCTTAAACTGGATATACTGCTTCGACTCTTTCAAATCCGACTGCTCAAGGGTATTTGTAGTTTAAAATGATCGAGTCATACTTCTTGATGCTTGCCAAAGTTGACCTTCTTACGTGGTTATTTTGATCTTTTGTCTGGAGAAATTTGTTGATTGATCATTCTTCTTGATCAGGCATACGAGAAGAAAACCACACCAAAGTGGCGCTATGATCTGGGACGGAGGAGGAACTTTGAACAGGTCAGTATTAGCCTTCAGATTTTAAAATTGTGAAAGGACTGTTCAAACGTGGTGGTTATTTTGATCCCTGAAAGGCAATCCGTTCATTTCGCCCCTCAGGTGCTTGGCACAGATAAATGGTACTGGTTTGTTCCAGCATACTCGGACGAGGATTTACGACGAATGCCTGCACTCCAAGGCCTCGAATATCCATCAAAGCCTGATTTTGATGCTGAAGAGTTCTAGGAACACGACTGGTTTAAGTTCATGAACTTGGTGTTTTGTTTATTTTTCAATCTTTCGTAACAACAGACAAGGGAGCAGCAGGGAAGTCTTCCACTAAACCATAACCAGTGAACAGCAGACAACAGCAGCTAAGTTGGCTCTTCTAACTATTTGGTCTCCCACAAACAGAGATGGCACGGTAGTAGTGGCACTTTGTAAAGCTGGTGGCTTGGCAGAGCAACAGGCAATGGCAGATTTGTCCTCAGTGATGGAGCTATGGAAGAGTAGAAAAGGACGTTGAAGGCCATTGCTTGGAAACGTGTAAGATAAGAAAAGGAGTGAGGAAATTCATATGTTGCTGGTCTGGCCTGTCGATTTTGCTGATGTAGAATGTGGTGTTGTACCATTCCCAGAAAACAAAGTATACAAGTCTTCAGCTTTTCATTTTTTGTGTGAATATGCTTATGTTATATAGATACTACTCTGTTAACTTGTTGAGAAAGATGTTATTGATGCAAAATGACGTGAAATGCACAAGGAAAAATTATCCCAAACATCTTAAAAAATCCATTGGAGGATCCAAATCAATTATGTCATATACAAATAATCACACAAATGGATCACCAAAAGATAATAATTACGCAAAAAAATAAATATATTTGGTCAATGTGAATATTTAAACCAGAGACAAGCTAGTTTCATATGTTTACCAATATTTGATCAATTTAAATAATTTAAATCAAAATAACTAGTTTGACATCCTAAAAATAGCTGTAGTATATTAGTACTGTCAAATTTGAAATAACTCATTTTAAATTAGTTTAAAAAAAATTATCCTAAATGTTACGAATTATCGTAGTGCTACTAAAATATACACGATTTATACGTAAATTAGTGTAGATCACAACTCACAAGCTATTGAAAAATGAAAAACGAAAAACATTAGCTCGAAGATTCTAGCTCCAGCTTTCACCAAACATGAATGATAGATATTCTTCCATCATCCTGACGCAGAACAAAAGAAAATGCAAGGAAGCGGAGTTACGTGTCTGCGTCTCATTCTTCTGGAAAGAACGTTGGACTTCGCCATTTTTGAGAAATATATGATCCAACCAAACCTTTCATCTCTCTACATCATCTCATTTCCCCTTTCCCTTCCAAACAAACGAAATTAAAGGGGTAGCATCGAATCTCTGGCACCCTCCTCAGGTCTCTCGTTTCTTCCATACTCCCTGCCTTTTATATCATTAACAGCCTCTCTTCTCTTCTAAGGCTCCCATTTCATCTTTGCAAATTTCTGTTCTTTCTTCCGTTTGCTATTTCTCAAGTTTCCTCTGCTTTCCCAGGTTGAACCTCCTCCCAATACCCATCTTCTTCCTCTAGCTACTATCGTTCCTTCGATTCCTGTTCGTTATTTAATTGTTGTTTCTGATTTCTGTTTGGGTTTATCACTTCATTTCCCACCAGAACAAAACAAAGAGAGGGATAAGGAAAATATGCAGAGCAGAAGGGAAGATATGCACAAGCTATTCCCCACGGGCACTGGGGATTTGCAGGATAGCCTATTTGGCGGAAGGGATCCATTTGATGACCCTTTCTTCACTCGCCCTTTTGGTACAATGTTCGACAATGGCGCCGGATTGTTCCAGCATCCTCGTACTTCCGCAACTGCTCACGCTGCTCGTGCCCCGGCCTCCAAGGGTCTTGTAATAGAGGAGCTGCCCTCTGATGATGACATGGAAGAAATGCAACAGGATGGGGTTGATTCAGGGAAGAATCCATCAGTTGAGCACCCTGACGATGAGCCTCACGGTAAATCATACCTGATTTTTTGTGTTCATGTTTGGTGATGATCCATGCAAGTTAGTGAAATCCATGGGAAATTGACTTGAAATCGGAATCGTAAAATCGAATCGCAAAGTCCTAACATTCGAACTGACTTTTCTATGACAGCAAATATTTAAACATTGACTGAAGCATAAATACAGAGAGTAGTTAGATGTTGAATAAGTTCATTATCCAAAGTGAAACCTTAGAGAATAAGTTTTTTCAGTTTCAATAAAAAATGTCTTCATCAAAATACAACATTCATAACTTAATATGCAAATAACAACTCGCATTACATCAAATCGGCAAAGGATGGAATTGTGAAACGGATGGAATCGTGGTCTTGGCAAACACATTAGTTGAGGGGAGAAAATGGAATCGCGAATCAGGAGGAATTGCCGATTTAAAACTCTTTTTCGTTCGATTTCACCTGGTTCCTATCTTTATTGGAATCAAGATCGCTAGGCCTAAGTGACATCGTAAGTTTTACGATCAAAATGATGATTTTAACTACTAATCTACTAGGAATGCATGTATCGCAATTAATTTTTAGTTAATGGTTGATTGCGGAGTTTTTATTTTGGTTAGCAGAGACGAATGAGCAGGCTGTGATTCGTGGGAGCGATGATACGACGAGGAGGAGGCATGGATTCAGTTACTCCAAAGTTACATATGGTGGTGCGGATGGAGCCTATTACACGTCAACAAGGTCCAGACATGTTGGTGGTGATGGAGTGAGTGATCCCTTTCTTTAATAGGGGAGTTGGTTCTTTGTTTTTATTTTATTTCTGATTTGGTTTCAAGGTTTAGGATTTACCATCTCCAGGTAATGATTGAGGAGAGCAAAGAAGCTGATAAGACAACAGGTCAAGCCACACACAGGGTCTCTAGAGGAATCAATGATAAGGTGGTTCCTTTTCTTGGCTAAGTGTGGTTCTTCCTTGATTTCATTGTTCAATTTGTTAATAAACAATATAGAAACCGATCTGAATTCTCTCACAACAACTCGAGGTATTGGGATGCAAGCATTGATGATTTGTACAATGATGTTCTTGTTGCTGTATTAATTTGATTTTTGTTGCTTGGATGTTTTCCCGTGAAATTATGTAGGGTCATTCAGTCACGCGGAAGCTTAATCCAGATGGTAAGGTTGATACAGAACAAACTTTGCACAATCTCGAGGAAGGTATTCATGCTTCTTTAAGTGGATGACTGTCCAAGGGTTTGAACACATTGTCAGTTAGTTGCAGGACATAATAAGTCATCTTTTTGGTGCAGATGATCTGGCAGGTTTTGAAGAATCATGGAAGGGTACCTTGGGAGGTAATCACCTGCCAAGCTTTATCAATCAATTCGGCATGAATGACACTTCTGGTAAGTTGCTTCATCCCTCAGAACCTTAAGAAAGGAAAAAATCTGCTTGATCATGGTGATTTGTGCTTCAACCTTAAGTATGGTGTATGTAAGTCTCAAATGCTGATGTAGGTTCTGGATGGAGCCAGAGCAGCCACCCACGGGAATTGGTGACTTGGCGAGATATGGCTAATCGGTCTATGGCGTCACTTCATTTGGAAGAGCAGGGTCAAATATTAGTTCTGGGAGTGAATCTGGGAGACCCAAAAAAGTAGTTAGGATCAACATAGAGTAGATCAAGAGATCATAATACCTGGGTATGAACGTTGCTGAGTTTAGGAAAGCTTGGTTAGGGTTTCCAGAGTATGTATGTGACACGTTGCTGTTGTATTGTTGGATATTGGCAGAGAGGCAGGGATGAACTGGTTTCGCCCCCGCTGATGTAAAGGAATAGCTGAGCTGCTGGTTCAAGTGTCAGGGTGAAGATTAATGCGATTGATGTTTGGAAGCTGAACTTGGTGACATTCAGCTATATTGTGTCCGCGTCACAGTATTTTACGCCTTTACTGTAACTAGTGTTGTGTAACGCTGTCGCTTTCCCGTTAGTTCATTCGTAATAAATGTTTACTCATCCGTGTATATATGAATTCAAAGAAGTGAAGGCAGTAGGTACGAGTACATAAAAACTTATGAAAAATATAGCTGTTTTAAAAAACATAACCATGGAATATTGCGGAAATTAAAATCATGTGAAGCATGTTGGCCCTCAGGAGAACAGCTTCAATGATAAAAGTAAAACGAAGTGAGGGGAAAATGATACAGATTAAAAGTGTAATGTGAAACTCATAGCATCACTACTGGAGTGGAGTATCGACAGCTTGATGCGGAAAAGCAGATAATGTGCTTGCAAGCTACGATAATGGAGATTACCTAATCCTACATGAGCCTGTTACATGACAGAAGCCATCAATTTACAGACTATTAAGCACTTCAAAGATGGGAGTCCAAAAAGATTAGGGGTTGCTGTCAGTCTTGACATTTCATGGTCTAGGGAATACTGCGACAGTTAAAACGACATAACCAAGCTACTAGATGCATGTAAGTCAATAAGAATCATTTTGTCATCCTCCAATCTTCTCATGCATGTAATTAAAGGGAAATTGTGGATTATTCATTAACCAATTACTTTAAGCACCAACGTAAGAAGTTACCTCTAAATGAGTCTTAACATGAGCAGCTGGTTACCATGTAGCATTTGTCTATACTCAAAAGTCGGGATTTATTATATCATTATCTGCGGTGTGAGTGGTAGTGCTGCTTTCTTCTTTTCATTTCCATCCTCGCTTGTAGCATTAGCCATTCAGCATTAAATCTGAATTCAGTCAAAAGAATCCATAGCTCATAAGAAAATACACAAGTAATAAAATCCATTTGGCATAGATTAAGAAACTACCAAGACTAATGATCAACTAACAAAACTAGATATCCGTTACTGAAATGCTACATAAACTTATTAACAACACTTAGAACCATGGTCTCGAATTTTGAGATACCCTCCTCCGCTCCATTAACAACTTGGGCCATTTGGTTGTCGATTTTAAAGATGGCCTTATCATACGTGCATCATGAACGATATGTTCCTCACCGGGAGACCGATTCTCATTCGGGCCAAAGGTAGTAATGGGTGACAGCTTGGCGATAGCTGTAGACACTCTCTTCTGATTCTATAATTGCGGTTTCATGATTCAACAGGTAAAAGTAGCCAAACCGCAATTTTCATTTTTCAACATACCTAGTTGCACCGTAACGGCTTGTTGACCGGTAAATGGTTTGACCGACCGACCGATACGGTATGGTTTTTGAGATGAATGTTTTGACCAAGGGAAATTTCATTTGGTGTGGGTGGGCCTTATTTGAGCTTTAAGGTCTCCTTCACCCTAAGGCCCTAATTGTGTCGTGTGATACGAATTCAAAATGAAAAAGATCATCCTGAAGCGATACAGCCCATACGTCCTCTATCCCATTGTTAATTGTCCATCTTCGACGTCTCAGTCCCAAAGTTCCCGGAGAAAACCTCAGAGCTTGAAAAAAGATCGGTTCTCAAGCTTGAATCCATGCTTCTCTCTACAAATTTAAGCCAGCAGCCATGGAATTCTGGACTCCAATCACTCTCGTCCCTCCGGAATTGCAAGACAGTGGGGGGAATAAATCAGTTCCATGCTAGAATGATCACAACAGGGCTTATCAAAAACCCATCTCTAACAACAAAATTGATACTCTCGCTCTCTTCTTCCCCACAGATTTCCCTTGTCCAGTTCGCCCGCTACCTCTTCTTCACCCACCATGCTTCCCGGAATGGCAGCAGGGACCCATTTCTCTGGAATGTCATGATCAAAACATACTCTCACGGGGACGAACCAACACAAGCTCTGTTTATTTTTGCTACAATGCTCGAGAATGGAGTTTCATTTGATAATTTCTCCCTTTCTTTGGTCTTGAAAGCCTGCTCTCGGGTTGGTTGCATCGACGGAGGATTGCAGGTTCATGGTCTGTTGAGTAAATCGGGTTTTGGCTCCGATTTGTTTCTGCAGAATTGTTTGATTGCTCTGTATGTTAGGTGTCGGTGCCTTGATGTTGCTCGTCAGGTGTTCGATAACATATCTACAAAGGACGCGGTTTCTTATAATTCTATGATTGACGGATACGCAAAGTCCGGGAAGATTGAACTGGCGCGGCAGTTGTTCGATTCTATGCCGGTTCAGGACAGAAATTTAACATCTTGGAATTCGTTAATCAGCGGGTACGCCAAATCAGAAGACGGACTTGGGGGTGCATGGGAACTGTTTGAGAAAATGCCGCAAAGGGATCTCTTTTCGTGGAACTCGATGATCGATTGCTGTGTGAAGTTTGGGAAAATAGAGGATGCTCAGACACTGTTTGACAGAATGCCGAGAAGGGATAAGGTCAGCTGGGCTAGCATGATCTGTGGGTATGCAAAACTAGGCAAGATGGAAATGGCAAAAAGCTTGTTTGATGAAATGCCAGAGAGGGATATTGTTGTGTGGAATGCCATGATGAGCGGTTATGTACAGAATGGATATTTCTTGGAAGCCTTGGATATGTTTCAGAGCATAATCCAAAGATGTGTAAATAACTTGTTCTTACCCGACGAGGCTACATTGTCCATCGCTCTTTCCGCAACTGCTCAACTGGGAGAAATCGAGAGAGGATTAGCGATGCATCGATATATCGAAGCCAACGGATTTTCTTCAACAAAAGGGAAACTCGGGGTTTCCCTCATTGACATGTATTCTAAATGCGGCAGTATAAGCAATGCCATTTCGATCTTCGAAGGTATCAAGGATAAAAGTGTTGATCATTGGAATGCAATGATTTGTGGGTTGGCTGTACATGGCTATGGAGAAATGGCGATCGATCTGCTGATGAAGATAGTGAGAACGTCTGTGAAACCGGACGACATTACATTCATCGGTTTGTTAAGCGCTTGCTGCCACGCTGGGTTGGTTAAAGAAGGTATGATATGTTTCGAGCTTCTGAGACGAGTTTACAAAATCGAGCCAAAGCTGCAACACTATGGCTGTATGGTGGATATCCTTTGCAGAGCGGGGCATAGAGAGGAAGCGATACGATTCGTGGATGAAATGCCAAGGGAACCAAATGACATCATTTGGAGGACGTTGCTTGCTGCTTGTAGAGATCGCGAAAGCTTAAACGTTGGAGAACGATTAGCTACGCGTCTGGTGAGCATAGATTCTTCGAAATCTAGTTCTTATGTGCTGCTGTCGAATATATATGCGAGTCTTGGAATGTGGGATGGTGTGAATAGAGTGAGGACTAGAATGATGAGGCGGAAGTTGAGGAAGATTCCTGGTTGCAGTAGCATTGAACTAGAAGGGACTGTTCATGAGTTTTTTGTGCAGGATAGTAGCCATCCTCAAGTTGCAGAAATCTATCCCTTGTTGTAGGGTTGATTGAGGAGGAGATGATATTTGAGTTTAGATATTTTGTACAAATTGTGATTGAGAGGGAATATCTATCCCCTACCTGTTATGTGTAAATACAAAATTTACTTTCTGCTATGAAGATTGAAATACAGAATACAACTAAAAAAATTCGGGATGAAGTAGGTTAGAAAGTGTTGAGCGAGTTAATTGTTAAAGTTGATGACCTGATTATAAAGGTCTATTAAAAATTACTAAATCGTTTATTGGATGGAAAAACAGAATACAGCTAAAAAATTCGTTATAAAGTTGTTTAAAAAATGTTGAGCGAGTTAATTGTTAAAGTTAAAGACCTGGTTATAAAGGTCTATTAAATATAATTAAAAGTGATATTATGTTGGGTATTATTCACTCAATAACTCTTTTTTTTTGTCGAGATATCTCCCTAAGCTAACGAACTAACATAATCTAAACCAATCTAACCGGGTGGCGAGGGGGGGGGGTTGGGTGTTGGATTAGGGCAAAGAACAGCTAATTTGATATTGAATTAGATTAGACCGAAGTCTTGTCAAATTAATCCAAATTAGGATATATAAATGATAAGAACAAATGATTAGCGAATATAATAATATAATTATGATTTTTCAAAAATTGAGATGTGCTTTAATGAAATTTAATTGAAAACTATTTCTCCTACCAAATCATAATAAATGTAAAATTAAGAATTTTATCAAATCACATTAAAATTCAAAATTTAAAATCATATCAAATCACTATTAACTCCCAGACTAATTAGCTCATAATTGAAAAAATAACTATTAGCTTATAATTAGCTAAATAAATTTAAAATTAAAATTTTATCAAATCACTATTAACTCTCATGTTAATTATGCTCATAATTGGAGGAATAACTATTAGCTCATAAATTTAGAAATTAATGATAAAGATTGCTCCATCAACGAGTCAACCCATGACAGCGGAGACATTGCTCAATTAATGAGGCACCAAGACCACGATATCGGAGATATTGCTCCATTAACGAGGCACTAAGACCACGACATCAAAGACATTGCTCTATTAACGAGGCACCGATGCCACGACATCGGAGACATAGCTCCACTAAGAAGGCACTATAGCCCGGACAAATTAAAGTGACATTCTTAATGACCCAGGGGAAAAAAATCATTAAAAGAAAAGGAAAAAAATGGAATGAAAATATTAAATTAAATTATAATAATTCCGTCGTCGATTCCGCACCTCCGATTCCGATGACCATGCAGAGTTCGTCTCCGACGGCGGAATCGCTACAATTGCCCTAGGCATCACGAGGTCGGCTGCACAGTACCAGAGGCTGATGGAGTCGCTGCCAAAGGTCTTCGTCGGGAGCGTTGAGGATCTGAAGAGGATCGTAAGGACGATGAGCGACGTGTGAGGAAGTCACTCAAGTCCTGAGAGTTGTCTCTGCCTCTGTGCATTAGCCTACCTCTATGTGCCCGAACAAGAGAAATGTAGAGACGAGGAGACTGCGTGCTCTTCGAGAGCCTGCCATGGCTAGCGAGAGAAGCTCTTCTGTTCAATGCTCCGACTAACTACGCTCTTTCGACAATGGTGGGAAGAAAGTCCTAGCGAGGGAATAGATGACTTGACTTACTTTTTTTGTTAGTTCTCAACAGTGAAAGAACTGCAACCCCCTTCTTTTTAGCATTGAGAATTAAAAAATAACTCATATATGTTAGCTTCTGCCATTTCTTTACCTGCGCCGCTACCGGTCATCGAAGATCCAGTTCAATTCAATCTCTTCTTAAATTATATATTTGTTTGGGTGCAGTGAATGAGAATAAAGTAAATATATTACACTAATGAACCACACACCGTAAATCTTTCACATGCGGGTTGGAAGTGACGGTAGTCTGCCACAATTAAAATCATTATGGATGGGTGATTACCACCACAATACCATAATGACGATAATTAAGCCAACCTCCTTAGACCAATTTGCTATGATAATATTAATAATGCAATTTATAATGAATACTCTCGAAATTGCCTGACACAAAATAGTAAGTAAATAACACCGGGATTTACGTAGTTCCCCTCCAATGCGGAGGGTACATCTACGACAGCAGTGACAAATACAAGCACTTCTTCACTATAACAAGGTAGCTACAAGGCAACCCGAGTCGATCCAAGAATAGTGTCTTCGTACACAAACTTCTCTCTTGGAAGACTCTTCGTACACATGTCAGATCCATTCTCATAAGTATGGATCTTCTTGAGTTGTAGTTGCTTCGACTCAACCACATCACGAATCCAATAATATCGAACGTCGATATGTCTGGATCTAGAATGAAAATTCAAATTCTTTACAAGTTGTATGTCACTCTGGCTGTCACAGAATAACTGAGGTCGTTCCTGTTGGAACCCAAGTTCGGTTAAGAACTTCATTCACAACAGCTCCTTGTTAGCTTCCGGAGCGGCAATGAATTCTGCTTCTGTAGTGAAAAGAGCTACATACTTTTGTAGCCTTGACAGCCAAGAAATAACTCCCCCCTGAAATTATAATCAAGTATCCAGAAGTGGACCTCCGTGTAACAATGTCACCTGCCACTGCCGCATCTGTGTTGCCGACAAGTACAGGATTACAATCTCCAAAACAAAGGTAAAATTTGGAGGTACCTCGAAGGTATCTCAGAATCCACTTCACAGCTGCCCAGTGTTCCTTTCCAGGATTTGAAAGAAACCTGCTGACAACTCCGACTGCGTGAGCAATATCCGGCCGTGTACACACCATAGCGTACATCAGACTTCCCACCGCTGAAGCATATGAAATAATTTTCATCTCCGTCTTCTCTGCATCAGTAGACGGGCATTATTTGGTGCTAAGTTGAAAGTGATTAGCAAGAGGACAATTAACCGGTTTTGCACCATCCATGCTGAATCGTTGGAGTACTTTCTCAATGTACTTCTCCTACGGCAACCAGATCTTCTTGGAAACTCTGTCTCGCACAATCTTCAAGCCAAGAATATGCTTCGCAGGCCCCAAGTCCTTCATAGCAAAAGACTTGCTCGACTCCTTCTTTAAGTTGTTGATTCTAGAAACATTCCGGCCAATAATCAGCATGTCGTCAACATTGAGCAACAAGATGATGAAATCATCATCTCCGAACTTCTTCATGAACACGCAACTGAAGTGGTCTTCTTGTACCCTTACTCCCCCATAACAGACTCGAACTTCTTGTACCATTGTCGTGATACCTACTTCAAATCGTATAAACTTTTGTTAAGTTTGCACATGAAATCCTTTTTTCCCTTCTTCTTGAAGCATTCTGGTTGCTCCATATAGATCTCTTCCTCCAAATCCCCATGGAGGAAGACGGTCTTCACGTCCATATACTCAACCTCCAAGTTGAGGCTTGATGCCAGCCCCAAAGACTGTACGAAAGGATGTCAATTTCACCACCAGTAAAAATATCTCGTCAAAGTCGATGCCCTTTCTTTGACTAAAATCTTTGACGACGAGTCAAGCTTTGAACCGTGGTTTACTATTGTGTTCTTTATGCTTGATCTTGAACACCCACTTGTTCTTCAAAACTCTCTTCCCCTTCGGCAACTTCACCAGCTAAAATGTGTTGTTGTCGTGTAGGGACTTCATCTCGTCCTCCATTGCCTCCATCCATTTTTGCTTGTGTTCATCCTTCATAGCTTCCTTGAATCTATCTGGTTCTCCCCCGTTAGTGAATAAGACATATTCATTTGATGAATATCTGGTAGAGGGTTGCATGATTCTACCAGATCTAGTTCAGGATGGAGAACCTTCGGTGACTGGCGGTTGATCATGAGAACCATCATCATCAAAATCAACAGGCTGAACGGCAAGGGGGGCTTTAGGTTTAGCTACCTTTGGATGAATTTCTCCAACATCGGATGTTCGAGGCTCTAGCTCCTCGGGTGTTAAGCTAGCATTAGTGCTAGGAGTATCTCTCCCAGCCTTCTGAATATCTTCAATTGCCTCATTCTCCATGAACACAACATCACGACTCCTGATGAGCTTCTTCTGGATAAGATCAAAGAATCTGTAGCTAAATTCATCTTGACCATATCCAATGAAAGCACACGGTCGCGTCTTGGAATCCAGTTTTGACCTGTCATCCCTCGGAATGTGAACAAAGTCCTTCCAACCAAACACTCGAAGATGCTTGTACGAGACATTTCTTCCCGACGACCAAATCTTCTCTCGGGCTTCAAAATCCAATGGAACGCTGGGTGAAAGGTTCCACACATGCACTCAGAAAGTAGTGCTTCTCCCCATAAAGAGTGCGACAACTTCGAGTACGAGAGTAAGCATCTGACTCTCTCTATCAAGGTTTTGTTCATGCGCTCCGCCACGTCATTCAATTGTGGAGGTTTGGGAGGTGTAAACTGATGTCGGATTCCCTTCTCCTTACAGTAGGCATTGAATGGCCCAATGTACTCTCCACCATTGTCTGTACGCACACATTTAAGCTTCTGGCTAGTCACCCTCTCAACCAGTGCAACAAAACGTTTCAAAATGTTTAGCACATGATCTTTCGTCTTCAGAATATATACCCATGTCTTCAATAAGTGATCATCAATGAACGTCCCAAAGTAACATGCGCCACCAAGGGATTTAGAATCCGCTTCATAAAGATCTGAGTGAACTGATCTAGCACGTTTTTCGCTCTGAAAGGTGGAGAACTCTTGAAAGCAACTCAATTTCGCTTTCCTGCTAGACAGTCAACGCATCTCTCCAGGTGGCCATGATCGAGTCTAGGTATAGCCTTCTTCATTGCCAGCTTTACCATGGACTTCTCGCTCATGTGGCCAGGCGTTTGTGCCACAACGCGATGGTGTCGACAATCTCCATTGAGTTTGTAGCTTCTAGGAAGATATTGACTTCCGTCACGTACAGTTTATACTACTTCTTGTTTCTCGCCACCACCAACGCGCATTTGGTGAGTTTCCATTAATCGTTGTTGAATGTATGTCAATAACCTTCCCCGTCCAGCTTGTCCACATAAATCAAATTCGGACGCATGTTCGGGACATGTCTAACATCTCGATGCATCAACTTCGCACCTTCCATTATCTCCAAGCAGACATCTCCTTTGCCGATGATCTTGGAGAGGTTGCAATTTCCCATCCTTACCACACCGTAGTTGCCCGATGAATAAGATGAGAAAAATTCACGTCTGAACGTTACATGGATGGTGACGCTGCTGTCAACCACCCAAGTGGTCTTCTGGGTTGTCAGGTTGACAAAATTTTCATCGCAGACAAGCATGAGCTCCTCAACAACATTGGCATTGTCACTGTCACCACCTCTGTTTTGTCTAAGTTGTGGACAAAATCTCTGGATGTGTCCCTTCTGTTTGCAGTTGTGACAAATGATGTTTGCATGCTTTTTGGACTTCCCTCGGCTCTTCCCTCGCTTCTTTGAGCCTCTCGACTCATTCCTTCCTCTCCCATCTACAGCTAGAACGTCTGACTGTGATGAAGAGGAAGAGGCACCTTGAGATCTTCTTCTTATCTTCTCGTTGAGAATTCCGCTCTTGACATCCTCCATGGTGACAACACCATTTGCGGCAGAGCTCGTGATTGCGATCTTTAAGGTTTCTCTGGTAGGGATGCCAGAACCAAGAGAGTCGTCACCTCATCTTCCAGTTTTAATTTCATTCCCGACAACTGGTTAATGATCCCTTGAATGTCGTTCAAGTTATATGCAACGAAAGTGCCCTCGTTATATCTCATTTGCACCATCTTCGTGAGGTAAAAGAGTTTGTTGTTGCCTGTTTTTGATGCATAAATCCCTTCCAGTTTTTTCCAAAGCTTCAACACATCCATCTCTCTAGCGATGTGATTGCGTACGTTATCATCGACATGGTGTAGAATATAAATACACGCCCTCTCGTGCTCGCGCTTCCAATCCACGTCACTCTTAGCGGCTGGCTTAGTTGACGATGGCAACGGTTGATCCAAATCTTTCATCAACAAGAGATCCTTCATGTTACTTCTCCAGATATGAAAGTTTGTACCGTTAAAACTAACCATCTTGCTTGGCATGGCCTTCATATTGAACCGGGCTCTGATACCACTGTTGGGGCGTAGCGAACGAGAATAGAGTAAATATATTGCACTAATAAAACACACACAGTAAATATTTCCCAGGCAGGTTGGAATTGGCGGTAGTCCGTCACACTTAAAATCACTATGGATGGGTGATTACCACCGCAATACTATAATGACGATAATTAAGCCAACCTCATTAAACCAATTTACTGTGGTAATATTAATAATGTAATATACAACGAATATCCTCGAATTGTCAGACACAAAACGGTAAGTAAATAACACCGGGATTTACGTAGTTCCCCTCCAATGCGGAGATTACATCTACGACAGTAGCGACAGCTACGAGCACTTCTTCACTATAACAAGGTAGCTACAAGGCGACCTGAGTCGATCCAAATATAGTCTCTCAAGTGTTTCCAAACCCCGAAACAACTACTCATTATTTTTATCGCTTACAAGAAAGTATTTCTATCACAGTAAAACATTTATCGAAACTTTTTACCGCTCACCTATCTACCCAATTGAGATAAATTATCTCAATTATTAAACAATTGATAACAGGTGAATGAATGTTTGATAAGAGTTTTGAGCTGTATGTTTGTTTTTTTGCAGGGATGAGAAAGAACATAAATGTCGTTATTTTCCTGGATGTGAAAAAGGCACTTGAAGGTATGTGCATGGCTGGTTGTGTTGGTGTGTTCTTCCACTAAGTTTCATTCGAGTTGCTATGTCGTCACATTGGCGTGTTGGTGTTGTTGTTGCAGATGGAATGAAGCTGTACGTATCGGAGAATAAGGTGATATTGACTGAAGGTTTCGATGGTGTTGTGCCGGTGAAGTACTTTGAGAAAGTTGAATGTTGGCCTAGTCGAAGACCTATCCCATTACAAAGCTAAACCTCGAGATCGGTGACGCCGTGACCAAGTGTCCGTGTAAACTCCAAAGAACTTGTTATGTTAGTAAATAGTTAAATAATATGCACCAAGTATATCTGGTGAACTTTTTTTCATCTACAGATTAAGCATCCTCACAAGCTAACTGTAGACAATCAGGCTAATGATCCGAGAGCCAGATCTGAGAGATGGTCCTGACAGATTAGGGTTGTTGGATCAGGTCATTTTTCGGTTAAATTTTATCCAACGACTGAAAATGAGTCAAACAAATTAATTTGAATGGGGCTAGTTTCAAAACAAAAAAATTGGAAAAAATCATAGTGTGGCCATTGTACAAGCATGTAATACGCTCATTTTACTGGCTCGTTATGTCGTTGTTACGTCCACTTTACGAATAGTTGAATTCATCATCGTTATGTCCAGTTTACCACTCTTTTATGTCGGTGATACACTTTACGAGTCTGTTACTTTTTTTATTATGTCTTTTTAATAGGCTTATTATGTCAACTTTATAAGTAAATTGTTATATTCACGTTAGGTCATTATTATATCATTGTTATGTCATTATTATATCCAGTTTAGCAGGTCCACCACCGGCATGTGATGTCATGAGATCGAATTCCTTTGTTTACGATTCGTTATGAAGTAAACCGATGATTAAAGGCTTCTATTCTAAACTCATTACTCAAACACTAAATCACTTTCTTTCCTGTATAATATAAACTAATTCATCTACGGTGTAGGTTGATATTGGATCAAGCTGCATTATCATATAGCAGATGACATGGCCAAGCAAGGAATGTTAACAACAAAAGCGCAACCAGATATGTATTGCTTGTTTCAGCTTCAAGCGTATGTTAGGCACTTTACCATATCAGATTCTGCAGAATAAATAAGGGCAACAGCTATGGCTATGCAGAGAAGGAAAGTACCGAGGTATTTCCAAAATCAAACTCGAAACAATTATGGAAAGCTACATTTCTGACCTGAGTTTTACCATCGGAATATAGAAAGATTGTTACAGCTGCGAGCCGACAAAACTTCAGTAAGAGCTATAGAATCTGTAAGCGAGGAACAACATAATGCAGCAAAAGAAGAATGCTTCAAGTAAAGCCACTGAGCCAAGAGAAGAGACAATCTTGTACCCAACAATATCCCGGTACCTTCATTCATTTACGACTATGGTGAAAGGATACGAAGAACTGAAATTAACCTCATTTATTCACCAGAAGAAAATGGAACGGCTAAATCATCATGGTGCTATTTTATTGAACGTGCGCAGAAATGATACATGCTATAAAATCAACATATGCTCTACAGTCATCAATTCTACAAGGCCGATACTACAAGAATCCCAGGTCCAAAGAAATTCAAAACGAAAAGAAAAGGGATGATTCTTTTGATACAGAAAGCTCAGGAGTGCCCTCCAGTCAACATTATCCACCACTACTGCACAAATTCTCTTTCGACATCGGATAGAAGAATTCCTCCTCATATATCAACAGTTCGAACACGCGTGGAAAAGACAATGAATTTGTGCTATGAATGAATACCGGAGAGGGAAACAGTTTAGCGAAACAATCGTAGGAATGTTAATGAACAAAGAAATTGTTATGGTACCGTGGGAGAAAACAAAATCTAAATCCAAAGTCATCTTGCATCAGCTTTCTTTCCTGCAGAAGCAGAATAGTAACTGAGATACCATCGAACGAATTTCTTCAACCCTGTTTGCAGATCCGTGGTGGGATTATATCCGATCTCCCTGTGAGCCAAACTAATATTAGCATGTGTAAACTGTACATCCCCATTCCTCGGCAGCCTCATAACATTCTTCTTGGCCTTAACCTTCAAAAGCCTCTCCAGAATTGAAACTAGATTCGTAACAGGAACAGGTGAAGTGTTCCCCAAGTTAAAAACTCTCAACTGAGCAGGCCCTTTCTTCTTCCCTCCACTACCTGTACTTTTACGTGCAGTATCCAAAGCACCTAAGCACCCTTTGACAATATCATCAATGTAAGTAAAATCTCTAGCAACAGTTCCATGATTTTCACCTTCAAAGATAGGTATACTCTTCCCACTCAAGATATTCTTGGTAAAGAAGAAATAAGCCATGTCTGGCCTCCCCCACGGCCCATACACAGTGAAAAACCTCAACCCGGTAAGGGAAAGGCCATAGATATGATTATAGGTATGAGCAATTTCCTCCCCAGCCTTTTTAGTAGCGGCATACAAGCTAGCAGGTTGATCAGTTCTGTCCTTCTCAGAAAAGGGAACTTTGGTATTGAGGCCATAGACAGAGCTGGAAGACGCCCAAACAATGGAAGGTTGTGGATTGGCCTCTTTGCAAACCTCTAACAAGCTAACGAATCCGGCAATGTTGCTGTGAACGTAAGAGCTAGGGTTTTGCATAGCGTACCTAACACCAGCCTGGGCGGCCAAATGCATTACGTGGGTGAAGGGGACAACCTCGAAAAGCTTCCTGAGCAATGCGGCGTCGTTTATATCACCTTCCACGATGAACACCCCCGATCTTTCGAGAAGAGTTTGTCTGGCGCGCTTGAGAGAAGGATCGTAGTAATCATTGAAATTGTCCAGACCCAGAACTCCATCCCCGCGGCGTTTTAACGAGGCGGAGACGTGCGTGCCAACGAATCCGGCAGCGCCGGTGACGAGGACGGAGAAGCCATTGGGGGAACGGATCCGAGCGGAGGTTCGGACTTTTTTCTCCCAGGCGGGTCCGCCCCATGAGGATGTACGGAGGGAGCGGCGGGATGGATCGGAGTGGAATGAATTGGAGGTTGCGGTGGTGGATCGGTAGAAGAAGATGAAGATGATGCCGATGAAAAGGAAGGACCAGAAAGTAAGCTTGGTCAAAGAAGAGTGCCACCTCAACCTGCCGCCATGATAAGGGTAAGCAGTGGATTTGTTGTCCATCTTGATTTTGCCAGGGCTGGATGGAGCTCCATTGTTGTGATCAAGATGAGACATTGGCTTCATCTGGGACATATTTTAAAATTTTTTTTTTATTTTTTATTTTTATAAGTTTTATTTTGCTGGGAAAAACAAAAACAAAACAAAACAAAAACAAAAAACAAAAAGGGGCAATGGAATGGGGAGGGAGAGGGGGAGGTTTGGAAAGAAGGGGATGAAGTATCTTTTATATTTTAGTGGCGGAAACCTAGGGTGGGTTAGGGTTTGCAGAGAAAATTGATGGTGGCGAGGAAGACAAGGATAGGGAGAAAAATCCAGTATTTTCTCCATTGCTGCCATTTCCCCCTTCTTTCTTCTTTGACGGTGGTGGTGGTGACTGTTGTGGAGGAGGCCCCGACTCCAGAGAGGAGAAGAGAGGTATATATGGCATCTTTCCTTTTTCCTTTTTTATTTCCATTTTTTTTAAAATCATACATCTTTTTTTTCTTTTCTATTTTAGATTTTTTTAATTATTTAAATTTTGGATAATATTTTTATAGAATTATGTATTCGGTACAAACGTTATGTGGCAGACTATCATTAAATATTTATTTTTAATTAAAAAATAATGTTGAGTTAATATACATATCAAAAAATATAATTAGATCATCTAAATTTATTTGATTTAATTTGGTTAATTTTATGATGATATATAAAATTAATTTTAAAAATAACTTAAGAACTCTTATCGTTTTCTCCATCGAAGTTTTCGACAGATCTCTGGCTCTTCATCTTCTTCCCAAACACGAAGAATCCTCATTGGATTCCACTATATGCTCATAATTTTCCTAATTCAAGATCAAATTAATATTAAGGTTTCAGATCCAATTATTCCCCCAATTTTTGTCTTGTGAATGAGGATGGTGTTAGGTTTTGTAATTTGTATGATTTCAGGAACAAGAATGAAATTAGCTTCCGATTCGAAAGTGGAATTAGCTTCAGAAGCTGAAGGCTGGATGAGCCAAAGAATGTAGAGGAGAAGTTGGATAGAGCCGTCTTCTGACGATGGCTAAAAATTCTGTTTCTTCAGTTATCGGAGAAGGAGAAAAGGAGCAATTCAGGCAAGTTCGTATAGTAGAGTTCGACTAAGGTAGCATCGGTCTGCAACGATCGGAACTGATTGGCGTCGTCGATTTCTATTTTTCAGAGGTTGAGTTAAGAAATGAGAATCGGTGAGGAACAACATTTTTTGATACTTTCTTTTTTATATTCCTTACTTTTTATAACACCATATTAGTTATTTTACGCCAAATATCGTTTCTGTACACGTCAGATTTAAGTATTTACATCATCAAATAGAATTTGACGAGGTATACGAAAATTTAAAACGGTTCACGCTGTTTCTGTACACGACGGATTTAAGTGTTCACGTCATCAAATAAAATTTGACGAGGTTTACAAAAATTCGAAACGATCCACAAAATGTATTCTCATACCAAGTGACAAATCGTATATTTTCCGAATAAATTGGCTTTTTAAAAAAAAACCCTTTTTATTGTGTTTATATCAAGTGCATATTTTTGCCATAATTTAATTCATATAATATATTTATCCATGATGTAGTAAACCTTGAACCTAATTTAATCGAACCATTACCGTTGATAATCATATTTTTTCTTCCAAACCAAAATCTCCAAATTAGTACAAACGAGCTTGCTCGAAACATATGTTTACCTCAAATACACAGGCCACACTTTAACTGATCACTGATTTGTAGTACTAGTAAATGGTAAAATACATCGATCGGCTGGTCATTAATTATCAGTTTACCACATAGCAAAGTTAATCCCATAACAGAGTTAATCGCCATTACGTTTGAAAGCTTATTATTTAATTACCCTCCGATCCGAAAAGGCACACCGGACTGTGGAATCCACCGGTCTCCTTGTATAAATCCACTCACCGAAAAGTCCCTAACTTGTTCAGGTCTAGTTAGCACATGAAACCCGGGCCACCGGACCCGCCCTTGTGTACCCGCTCCGGAACCAATGTTCCTATACTCGGCGTAGTACAACGTGGAAAGAGCGAACCCGCCCTGCCATTCGTTCCACCCTTTCGGGTCTATCAAACCGTCCAGATCAGTCTCCCAAACCACCGTCCTCGAGTACTCCTTCCACGGCCTTCCCAAATAACTCCGAATCGAAGAGGAACCTGTGAAATCGGTCGCGGGCCGGACTCTCGATCCCTGGATTGAAATGCCGGTGTTCTGATTCGCATCCTCTCGTCCCTGCGCAGTGATGAAGTTCGCCTGGCCCCGGAGCGGCTTCCTGACGAAGATGTCGCAGTTCTGCAGAACGGCTGAGGCATCACCGAAGATGAAATCGATGGTGCCGTAGATATGGCAGTCACGGTAAAACTGACGAAGGGAATGTACGAACAGAGTGTCCTGATATCCTCTGAAGCTACATCGGTAGAACACCGCCTGATCGGAGTTCACTCGGAGCGCTACTGCTTGGTGCTTCTGTGGGCCGGCCGTGTTCTCGAACGTGATGTCCCTCGCCCAAAATCCGTCTCCTGAAACACCTGCAAAATAATTAGTTGGAAATTCAATTAGAAATGCAATCAATTACCAATTTTTTCGCTCATTCTATATGGAATCCATTTGTTTTTTACTTCACGCCGTTCATATATCGAACTAAACCGACTAATATATCCTTAACAAATAAATTACTAACGCAATATGTTTACGGCCTGTTTTTACTCTGTGCAGTAAGTAAATTACTGTTTGAAATCGAAATAAAAACGAAGTAAATATTTTATTTAATAGTTACGTTGTGATAGTAATTTTTTATAAAAAGTATACTAACTAGTTCGTTTATGTTGAAATACGGATGGTATGAAAATAAAATACAGAGATTGTATACAATTCAGTAAGTTAAGAATTACCGAATGTGGCAGAGTTGTAGGTGGTGGAACCATCGGGGACATTCCGACTACCGGTGATGACAGTTTGATCAATGCTGTCGCCGACCAACATGAGATTCTTCAAGTGGCGAGGGATCTCTACTCTTTCATTGTAAACTCCCGCTTTCACGTGTATAACCACTCTCTCCGCTGATGTTCTTCTTTCTCCTGCTGCCTCCACGGCTTCGTTTATGGATCGGTGTGTGCCGGAGGCGTCTTTAGCAACTATGAAGTTGGCCTTGGAGGTTGCGGATGTCCATGACATTAGGAGTCCCATTTTACTACTGATGTTAGCTTGAGGTGCTATTAATACTGGTTTCCTTTCCAACGCATCCTCTGCTTAATTAGAACACACCCCCCAAAAAAAAAACAATTACAATTGACCTCTATTACAAGACGGTGGCTTCTTAAATAACTAATCCTATTGTTATTTCAAATTAACTCGTTTGACATGCAAAATCAATTAGTGTTAAAACAATAATTAGTTATAATAATCGACTAATTACCTGATCGGCGATTTGCGTACAAAGCCAATGCCTTCCTAATCGAATTAGTCAAATTTCGATCAATACCGAAATAATGATGGTCAAATCTCTGACCATACGTCATTAGCCCATCCATGCAACTCCTGTGGTTAGCCAGTGCCGCGCTAAGCCACGTCACCGCATCATCATCCAGCTCACTCCTGGCGTCATCACTCGTCACAAGCGGCTCCAGCATCGACGTCGTTTCACTGTACAGTTTCACGCAGTCGCTTAAAGCACCCGTACCATTGAGCGACGACGACGACTCATCTGCCAGTAGCTGGACCGAACTCCTAGCTATGCCAACTTGGGTCTGAACCACCCGGACCGCCTCCTCCTCCGACTCTGCAGGTGCCGTGGTGGCAGCCGCTGCGGCCAAGATGATGAAGAGGGTGGTCATAATAATAAATGGAGACATTGTTATTATTAGTATCGGTGTCCTCATTTTGTTTCGTTTATGTTTCGGATGGGAAGAGTTGAATCGGTGGAACGAGAACGGGGTAATGATTGCATATAATAAGTAACCGATCGATGGATGAAGAAAGAAACTAATTAATGAAGAAGAGGACAAAGGAAAATGATGAGAGTTATTCATCAGCGACATGATGATGGGGTTGAGGTACGTAGTATTGTGACAGATGTTCATGGGAAATGGCCCATGTGTCACCATGAAGGGAGCACGTAGCTTGCTAGCTCAACGCTTACGCTTGATGCGCCAACTTGGGGTGCATATCAAATATGGTACAGCTAGCTAGCTGATTGTCTGATTGATCTCCACGACGAAAATTAATTAGCAGTATATGGATACCGAAGGAGTTTCATATATATGGCCCGCATCGTAGATGATTTAATATACTAGGTTAAATCATTAATATATTAATTTAAGGGGATATTTCGGTAGAATCATGTCCTTCGTATAAGCACCACGATATCATTTGGCTTTTTTTAAAAAAAATAATGTTGACTTAGAACTTAAATATTTAAGTAATTGTAAATCGATCGCCACTATTTATTGTTAATTTAAAAAAGTAAAATCGTTAATCACAGTCATAAATAATTTTTTATATTTCATTTTATTTTTTAATTTCCCTTTATCTTATCTTCTTCTTCCTATCATCGTTCACATCAAAATTCATTTCACCATTATCAACAAACTTGATTATTACTCATTGTCATTGTTGCTTTGCAGTTTGTATATCAAACAGTGATTTATATCTATGAATGTTACACTATCGAATCCTTCACAGAGTGAGTTTCCCGTTGTGTATGAATATGCACTCCTTGTTTGATCTAACGTCGACATAACAAGCTTCCTTGACCCGTTCTGGAGTGTAGGCATGCCTTTCCTGTCAAAAAAAAGCCGACAATGACAATGAATAATAACCAAGTTTGGCATTTTGGTCCGAAAATCTGAAAAACCGCTTGAATCCGATTAAGTCAACGCAGGCAAAATCCGGTTTGACCGGATGGCGGATCGGATTCAGATTAGTCTGAATCTGAAGGTGACGGGCGACGGGTGGGTATCAGAGTCACTAGTATTCGATCCGACTCCGTCCAGAAGTATATATACCTACAAAAAAACCTTAGATTAGTTTGGTTTATATTTCTGTTGGAGGGATTATTATTTGGTTTATGTTGCTAGTTGTTACAATGAGTTTTGCTAATCGAGGTTGTTAAGAAAATTTAGTATTTTGGATAATTTGATGGTTGTTTGGTTGATTTTGTTTTGGTTTAAACTCAGTTTTCAATCTTGGTTTAGTATGTTTCGGAACAAATTCGTATCTCCGACCAAACCCGAAATCCAAAGAATGGGCGGGGATGGTATGAAATCTAAATCTGATTACTCTCATCGGACGGGGATTCCCCGAATCCGAAAATACAACGAATGGGTAATGGATTCATATAAATCCAGCTCCAACCCACCCCGATTGCCAAGTCTAGTTTGATCTGCTTCGATTTATATAACAAAAAATGAAATGTTATCTTCTATAGAGAACATCATGTACAATTTGCATCAAGATAAATAAGCATTCCAAGCAAACTCTTCTCGCATTTGTCGATATTGATCGAGTATTAGGTTTGTTCCATCTTTTTTTTGAAGTTTCTCACAGAACCATCACCGTGTGTGTGCATGGTAAGTTTCAAAAAGTTTCTTGACCTCTTAAAAAGCTCTCGAAGATGTGTATTGGTGAGCTTAACCCGAATGCCGATGCCAGTCTTCTTCTTTAGTTGTTCAAAAATAATCCCCAAAGCCGATTTGTGATTATAGAATGGACAGAGGTAATTAGGTAATACAAAATCCAGCTTCTTCTTTCGCCGGTTACTTCTCGACAATAGGTGGAGCACACAGATTTCCTTCATTAGTTGATAAACAATAACCTTCAATGGCGATTTGCGATTACACAAGTGGCAGAGGGAACTGACTAATAGGTTAAGAAGAAAATGGTAGAAGAAATTCAGTTTGTGGCAGTCAAGTTGGGCAAAATAATACCGAAAAGAGGTTTATAAAGTTGGAATAAGGCAATCAGAAAAGTATAAACTGTAAAATAAGGTTTTTTGTTTGACAATAATGGAAGAGTTCTGCATATTTGTGATATGAAAGAAGACAAAATACTAAAAAAAAGGAAAATTATAATAGAAATAAAGGAAGGAAACTTAACGAGATTACATCGAATAAACTTGGAGGGATCACGTTGTATTTTTTAACATATTTAAGGGTTAACATAACATTTTTTAATTTAAAAAATAACAGCCAATGAAACGCCGCCACGTCGCGTTTGTACCCGATACATATTTTTACCGGAATGTTATCCTTAATTTAATGCTAAATATGAAGAAATTTATATACTATCAAAGTTTTAGGTTTCAAAATAGGTTCAGAAAAATCCGCATTAAAAGTTCCACCTCACTAGAAAAAGATGTTATAATTTACCTAATTTAAAAATGTAGTTTTAAAAAAACAAGGTGATTGATCGATAATCTTGACGCAGTCGAAAGACAAGAAGAACTCGCAAACATCGAGTCCTGAAAAATATTTAAGTTTGCTAGAAACAAATTCGAAAGATAAAATTCTTGAATCCACCAAAAAGGAAAAATCAGCAGGTTTATTATTTAATGAAAGATAAGATAGATGACTACTATCAATGATGTCGTTATATACTAGTTCTCTAGCTAAAACCTACTAGGATAAGGAAAAGTAAAGAAAGTCTAAACCTATTAGGATAAGCAGAAGCAAATAATATTTTAAATACTAATTGTTTAACTAAGACCTATTGAGATAAGGAAAATGACTAACACCTACTTATATTAGGAAAAGAACTCAAAGTCATATCTTCTTCGATCCGGGCCATGAACTCACTACAACAGTCTCCTCCACATGTAAAGAAATCGACCCCAAGTTCGTACTATGATAAGGTGCAACATCTTAATTTGAAAGGCCCATACTTATGAGGTTGTAGTTTGGAGTAAGTGCCAACGTGGATCGCTCCTTCCGGAGGGACACCATCATAGCATCCCCCCATTCCGAAAACATTAGCGCACTGGTGCACATCAGCAACAACTTTGTTCTTTTGTCGGGTAGCTACAAACTTCACCTTAATAATGTCCTTAATAGCAAGCACATCTCCGACAATGTTTTCGGCTGTGTGGCTCCCGTTGGGATCCCATTTCTTCGGCTTATCCTCAAAACACTTCAAATCATATTTCTCAGCTTTCTGTTGGTGACCTCTGTTTGCCCATCTGTCAGCGGTGAGCCATTGAGCTCCTATTCAGTGCATTACCATATATCCGCCAAAGAGTGATCCAAAAATGGTTGAGGAACTTGGTGTCGCAATCAGATGTGATGGACTTGGGAACTCCATGCAAATGCATAATCTATTTGAAAATTAGCTTGGTAATGTTGGACCCATAGCTTTGAGGAGGAATGAGAAAACTGTCATTGATCGTTATCCTATTGATGGCTCTATTTTTTATGCACATTTGCCACTAATTTTCTTTCTTAGGTACTAAGAGTTCCGACACCGCACACGAAGTGATACTCTCTTGTATGAACCCCTTTTTCAATAAGTCTTCAATTTCTCTTGTAATATCTCGTTCTCCTTGGGACTCATGTGATAGTGAGGTAGATTCAGCAGATTAGAACCTGAAATCAAGTTAATATGATGTTGAGTATTATGCATAGGAGGCAAAGCGTTAGGTAGTTCTTCTGATATTAGTTCATCAAAATCCTTTAAAATTCCCCCACCTCGATTGGCAGGGTAGGCTCTACGGCCGCAACACTTAGACCGACCCCAGTGACCACTAGTGATCATCGAGGTGAACTCTTGTTGATAGAATTCCAAACATTCTGTGGTAAATTAGGATAAGGAGACAGCTCACTACTGCTCTTACTTCACAACAGAATGGAGTGGCAAAAAGAAGGAATAGAATAGTGATGAACATGGTGAGATGTTTCATGGAAGATGACAAGGTTCCAACAGTGTTCTGGCCAGTGTTCCTTGGACAACTCATGTTCTCAACAAGAGTCCAATAAAACCCAATCAGGGCAGAACACCTCAGAAGTTATGGACAGGACAGTCACCATCAATTTCTTATTTCAAGGTTTTTGGATGTGTTGCTTATGTTCATGTGCCTGATCAGCAATGAAAAAAGCTAGATAACAAAAGCATCAAATGTTATTTTATGGGAATTTTTGTTGAATCTAAGGCTTATAAGCTATACAACCCTCATACTAAGAAGGTTGTTGTGAGTAGAGATGTAGTTTTTGATGAGACAAAAGGCTGGTTTTGAGAGGAGGAAACTCAACATGTTCTCACCAAAATTTTGTAGGATGGCAGTGAGGATGCTTTGTATGACTCTAGAGAAGAGGGAGAAGGAGATGGTACCACTAGAGTTGAAGAAGAGTCTGCAGAACCATCTTCTCCCTTAGCATCTCATCAGTTAGGAACATCAGTAACCTCTTCTCCTATTAGTTCTTAGCCTAGCTATGAGAGTTTAGCAGAAAGATCTCACTCAGCAGATGAAGCTTTACAGCCAAGAACAAGGAGATTACCCTCTTATTTGGAGGATTATGACTATCATTTGACTATTAGAGATAGGTTGCTTATGATGGCAGTGTCTGATGATCCAGTATCTTATGAAGAAGCCATTGCTGATGCTAAGTGGAATACAGCAATGGAGGTGGAAATGGAAGCCATTCGAAGAAATAACACATGGATACTAGTAGTCTGCCTAGCAAATGTCAAACCTCTTGGTCTCAAAAGGATACTATGGTTTATAGAACAAAACACAAGGAAGATGGATCAGTTGAAAAATATAAGGCTAGATTGTAGCAAAAGGATACTTTCAAAAGTATGGAATCGATTATAATGAGGTATTTGCTCTTGTTGCTAGATGGGATACTATTAGAATTCTCCTGACTTTTGCTGCATTTCATGGCTTCACTGTTTATCAATTACATATGAAAAGTTCCTTCATTTATGGAGAGCTTTCAGAAGATTTTTATGTAGAGCAACCTTCAGGACTTGTGGTTGCTGGGGAGGAAGCAAAGCTGTATAAGTTGTAGAAAGCTCTCTATGGATTGAAACAAGCTACAAGAGCTTGGTACAGCAGAATTGAAACTCATTTCTTGAAGACTGGATTTCACAGAAACACTTATGAATATACTTTGTCATAAAGAAGGTTGAAACTTACATCCTAATACTCAGCCTATATCTAGATGATTTGATGTACACCAGCAATAGCAGAAAGCTTATTGAGAAATTTAAAGCATCTATGAAACCAGAATTTGAGATGACAGATCTTAGAAAGATGAGGTACTTTCTAGGAGTGAAAATTATTCAAGAGGAGAATGGAATTTTCATTGGATAGCAGAAGTATACAAATGAGATTTTGAGCAAGTTCAATCTGATGGAGTGCAACTTTGTTAGAAATCCTATTGTGTTTGGTATAAAGTTGACTAGGGAAGAAGATGGAGTTCAAGTGAATCCAACTGATTACAAGCAGCTGATAGGAACTCTATTATACATAACATCAACATGACCTGATATTATGTTCACACTCTGTGTTCTCAGCAGGTACATGGAAACTCCAACAAGGCAGCATTAATTAGCAACAAAAAGAATTTTAAGATATTTGAAGGGCACACTTGGCTTTGGGATATGGTACAAAAGAGGAAATGGGGAGCAAAGTTGGTTAGGGTATACTGACAGCGATTATGTAGGATATGTGGATGACAGAAAGACTACAAGTGGCTATGCTTTCTTTTTGGCTGGAGGTGTGGTCTCATTGGGATCAAAGAAGCAACCTATTATGACACTTTCTACCACATAAGTTGAGTTTGTTGCAGCATCGCACAGTGCAGCTCAATGTGTGTGGATGAGAAGGATAGTGGAGCTAATTGAATGGAAGAACAGTGTGAAGGAAGGAACTACCATATTGTGTGATAACAATTCTGCCATTAAGCTATCAAGGAACCATGTGTTACATGGAAGAAGCAAGCATATAAATGTACGTTTTCACTTCCTTAGAGATCTTGGAAATGAAGGAACAGTGAAAAAGGAGTACTGTGGAACATCAGAACAGGTAGCTGACATTATGATCAAGGCATTGAAGATGGAAGCTTTTGAGTACTTAAGAAGCAAGCTTGGGATGTTTGATCTTTCTGATTTTGATATAGGAAGCATGAACTAAAGTTTTGGAAATGAAGTTCAATTCAGGGGAAGATTTGTTGGATCAGATTTCTTTAAGTTGGAACTCTGCATTTTAGTCTTTTGTCTTTCAGCCATTATTTTTCTATTTAGTTACATTTTGGTCCTTAGTAGTGCTAGCTTGAAGAACGTAAGTATTTAGTAGTGGAGTAGATTTTCAGGCTTGCTTGAAGCTGTTTGTTAAGATTGTTAGCTTGTTATTAGGTGCTTATATTCCTTTGATCGAAAAAAATAAAACTTATTAGTTTGCAAAAGCTTTAACCCTTTCAGCACTGTGATGGTGGTATGGAAGAGGAACTTGATGTTGATGATGATCATGACAAATGATGAACCTATAGAACTCATTCAACAATTTCAATTCCCCCCATTTCTCCAATCCTTTAGTAATTTTTTTAAAATTTTTTTAAGATAAAGATATAGCAACACACACCCATTAAGAATCAACTCAAAAAATAAAGACTATCAATTTTTTTATAAAAATATTCTAATATATGTATACGACATTACTAATAAAATTTTTAATTTAACAAACTTTTTCTATCTTCAAAATCATTAAATAGAGCTACATACTTCGGGTCAGCAACAAATAGAGGAGGAATATTTGCTGGCAGCAAGGAACCATCTCATTCGTCCATCTTGAAATTTATATCAAATGACGAGTGGATTGTACTCCCCTAATCAAATACCCACTAGAATGAACTAATGAAATCGTCTTTCCCTGAGATCTTTCTAACGCTATTCCTCAAATTGATTAAGCTAACTAAACCAAATAACAATGAATGATTGTTTGATTGATTGTTGAAGTATCCAATTATAAACTAAGAAAGCAAATCAAAAGAAAAAAATGCAAGAGATTGAGTTTCAAATATGGAATGAAGGTTGTTTCCATTCGAATCCACTAAAGCTAGCAATGCATGGATGAACGATATGATATTGTAATTATTCAGGTTATAATAGCTTGGCGATTTCCTAAGATAGTCTTAGATCACTCTCGTGTCTCTAAGGATCTATTCTGCTAAATCGTAGACTCCTCTCTCGAGCTTATCTACACCTAAGCAAAACGCACTAAAGTTGTTTGATGAAATGCCATAATGATAAATGATGCAAAAAGTCTAAACGATCCGCTCCTCTCTCAAGCTAACGAGTAATCTAGAACTCTTCCTAAGCGACCTATCAATCTATGTTCCTCTCGGACCCACAAATCAATGACGATGATTCAATTAAGGCAATCAAACGAAATCGAATCAGAAATTAGGTTTAGCAAGAACACATCATAAGTCTGAATATCCTCGCTAACAAATCAAAGGGTTAAAATCTCATCATCCATACAAAAGCTAGACTAAAGCTTCATCTAATCTATACAACACAAAGAGTTTAACTACTCATGCTTTTGGAAACAAGAAAGGTAGAAGAAAGGAAAATAACCTGGGAAGAAAACATGTTTCATCGAGAAATCTCCATTTTGTCGCCGATCTTCAATTCGTCTCCAATCGTTAATGTTCTCTCGCTTCAATCAATCTCTGGACTCTTTCTCTCTCTCTAAGAACTCAAAAATTAGTCTGTAATAAAGTGTATTTCGTCAAAAGGGCTGTTCGGGCTATTTATATCGTTTCTTCCAAATTGGAGAAGGTAAATAACTTAAAAGGCCGTCTGAAGGTAGGACACACCGTGTTCCTCCAAACAGACCTTCTGGAATGTAACTTCCAGAGAGAAGGACACGTCTATTTCCTTGTGGAACACGTCGTGTTCTCAAGGGACATACCGTGTTCCCCATTAATTTTAGCACAACTTTGCTCCGAGCAGTTTAAATCGTCCGTCTTAGTTCCCGCTTATCCCCAAACGCCATAAATTGTCTTAAATGCATCAAAAACATCCCAAACAATGTAACACGGCCCTGAAGGACAAGAGAACTAAACATGTACTCAAAATCCTGAGTTTGAATACATTTTGAAACACAAAAATATAGTTTATAACGAGAATAAGTGTGTCAATAATACAACACATCATCTAACAGATGAGAGTACCAACTTAAATTAGGGGTAAATTTGTCATTTTAATTTGTTATCCTTTTCTTGGTGGTTGACTCGCTTCTAGTTCATCAGGGTTCGATAATTGCATGCACTCTGGTTCCGCCTCTCCGTCATCTCCAATGATCTTTGGAATTTCATGTATCAACCGAGATTGCTCTTATAGCATTTTAAGTTTGGTCAATCATTCCAAGTACTCACAGAGTGTAACCAAAAATTGGTTAAGGATAATCTCAACTTATCTTCATTCGAAAGGATAGGTAAGGATTTTGATTCCCCGATTGGTTCGTATATTTCCAATTTGCACTTGTTTTATGGGTTTTGATTTCACTTTTGTTAGCATATACTAGGGTTATTGTACTTGATTTTTGTTGTTGGTAATTGGAGAGAGTTGAGAAAACTCTAGTACATCAAACATAAACTAGTACAATACAACATAAACAAGTAGAGAAAAATCTAGTATGTATACTGAAAAAGCTAGTACACAGAAACAAGAAGAGAAAAATCTAGTATGTGCACAGTGCACTAAAAGAGCTAGTACACAGAAACAAGTACATCAAATAAAATTGAGTACAAAACTACAAAACACAAGTATAAAAAGAACCTGAAAAAGCTAGTACACTAAAAGAAGTACATCAAATAAAATTGAGTACCACACTACAATAACAAGTATAAAAAATCTAGTATGTACATTGAAAAAGCTAATACATAGAAATAAGAAGAGAAAAATCTAGTACGTACACTGAAACAAGTACATCAAATACAATTCAGTACAACACTATAAAAACAAGTATAAAAAATCATATACACTGAAAAAACTAATACACGAAAACAAGTACATGAACCAAAAGTTAGTACAACACTACCAAAAACAAAAAGAGAAAATCTAGTACGTATACTGAAAAAACTAGTACGCTGAAACGAGTACATTAAGTAAAAATAAGCATAGAAAAACCTATTATATAGAAACACAAAAAATCAAGTACATAAAAATAAAACGACACTCAAAATAAATACTAGTACATAAAACCGAATACATTAAACAAATACGAGTATATAGACGAGTGCATTCCAAAAGACCAAAGGGAATAACCAAGCAATCCATTCTCCTCATATATATTTCATGTACATAATTTCCTACACATGCACATGTATGGGTACTTATTTTTAAAATATGTATTTAACTTTTATATTGTGTGTACCTGTCTTTGTACTTATTTCTTATATTCTATGCATTCATATGTATATTTTTTAATACTTTATATCAAAATTAGTTAATTAAAATATGGTAGAAAAAATTTAACTAAAAAGAGGCGTCCTCCCTTAAATATTTCATCACGCAGATCTCTAAGGTACTGAAGCAGTACTTGTCAAAAAAACAATTACAAGATAGTGGAAGGATAAGCTCATTCTAATCTAATTCTAGTCATAGCCCTTTGCGTAGAATTTTGGATGGTGAAGAAGAATTGAAAGACACGTTTGTCGAATGCAAAAGCAAAAACAAAGCTTATATAAACTACCTAATTAGTCTAAATTCCAAAACTATCCTGGATGAAATTTGTTTGCCGGCGACATATAAACATTTTCTTTGCTGTCTATTCGGACTCTATAAAAATCACGATGGCCCGAATACTTTCTCAGTTAGTAAAGTCAGACATGTAGAGCGGTTTCAAACTAGCTATTTCAAATTATAATTAATTATTTTTCTTTCTTAACTAGTTATGATTTTCTAATAGCCCGTTATAAAATTTAAAAGTTAACCGAAAACTTATCAATTATAATAATTTGTATTTATACAGATAACCCCTTAAAGCGTCCTTTGCCCTTGGCTTTCAAGCAGCGTAAACCAAAGGAAACATGGAATAAGAATCCAAACCAGTAAGTCGTCAACTTGTCCGCAAAATTTGATAATTAATGCGTGAAGAAGAAAATTGCTAAAAAGTTGAGTTGGTCCACCACATGAATTTATAAAGTAGAGCACCACCACAATTCTCCTCTTTTCATTTGATATATTCTCCACTCCACACTACCCATCTTCTACCCTAGCTATACCCGATAATGACACGTGTGGTGCTCGGCACCAAATCATCTATATACTTCCCCACCTTAACATAACATGCTTCATGAAATTGGTGGAAATATTTTGGCCATATTTGATTTTGGTGTTTTGGGTGGACCACCTATTTTTTTAGAAGTTTTGTTTGTTTTGCGAAAATAATTTTGAGTTTTGTGTTTTAGAGAAAATTTGAGTTTCAAAACACAAAACACAAAGCTCAGTTAAAATGTAAGTTTTGTAGATTTTCAAATTGTGTTTTGTCTAACTATTTAAAATTTCAATAACATCCTTGTTATTTTTATAAGATTTAAAATTAATTATGAAACAAATGACAATCTAATAATTAAACCAAAAGTACTCAAAACTAAACCATAAATATATAGTTTTCAAACAAAGGATTTTTCAGAAACGGGAGTTTTGTTTAAATACACCGTTTCTCAAAATATAAAAACCAAATGTAGCCTTAGTACTTCACAATGGAGTTTAGATCATGTTTTTTATTTATGGTTGACTTCTAAAACCTCCCCAAAGTCATATTTATATTCGAGGATGCAATGGTTTATGTCCTATTTTTTTCAAACAATTGTTACTTTTATTCATTACAATGGAATTTACATAAGATTTTGGACCCAATTAGGAAGAAGAGAACCAGTCCGAAAATGTATTGCAATTCGATTAGCCAGTTCATTAATCCTCCTAGGGATAAAAGTGCAAGAAATAAGATCGTTACACGAAAGAATTGCTCTCATACAGCCAATCAAGGCGTAGCATTGCCAAGGACATGAGGCTCGTGATCCGTGAAAGCTATGATGAGAGTGAGACAATATGATTTGATGATTGTACGAATTCCTGAATCTTTCGCTAATTTCAGAGCCGTCAGGAGCGCTATAGCCTCTGCCATGATTGGAGATGAACAAAGGATTTGGCCCGAATACCCATTGCACACTTTCCCATGGTAATCCTTAATGATGATCTCATATGTTACCACAGGATCCTGCTCTATGAACGAGCCATCATAAAAGATTTTTTGTTGAAAACGAGCAGGCGGTAAAATAGTGGACAAAGGGTTAAAACTGACAATTGGTCTGTTGGGTTGCAAAGGGCTTCTTAGTCCCTGCAAATCGTCTTTTAAATGGTAGATGTGGATGGAGGTAGTCTCAAAAGATGGTTTCTTCCCTCTAAAAGCACATTCATTTCTTGTCCTCCAAACTGACCATGCGGAGGCGATGAAAGTAATCAAAACCGACTGGTCATGATTCTGCCGGAATGAGTCCATCCACCTGCTCAAGCCATCAATTGTATCCGGCAGAGTAGTATTTGGCAATCTATCACTCCAAATCCGATCTGCATGAGCACACTGGAAGAAGCAGTGGATACATCTGCCGCCTGATTTCCACAAATTGGATGCGACACATCAGGAGAGCTACGTCGTTTGAAAAGGTTCCTTTTTGTTGCTAAAGCGTTATTAATCAATTGCCGAAGGAAGAGTTTGAACTTTGGTGGAAGGCTTATGTGTCACAACCATTTTCACATACCCTGAGAACCGGAGGTCGCATTGTTTCCACTGCCTTCCAGTTTAGATCGAATGGAATAATAGGCGTATCTCACCGAGAAGCATCCCTGTGGGGAAGGCTTCCAACCCCATCTGTCTTGTTGACTTTCTTTTCCAATTGGGATTAACTTGATTGCCGCCAATTGGTTTTCCAATGTTATCTAATATCATCCACTCTCTTCCCCTCCAGATCTCCTGTGGTAAATGTACTGTCATGACCGTGAATAGTTGATTAATAAACTTGCTATCCTTGGTATTGATTCTTTTAGCTTTTGAGAGCCTCATTTTAAGGAAATGACATGTCATTCCTCTTCCATGAAAAGTATTAACTAGTTGGGGATGCATGCTTTAACTGTCTTTCGATGTGTCACATCTGTCTCTCTGTCTCTGAGTTAGACGATGCAAGCTGACACCATCGTTCATTGTGTATGTGTTGGCTTTCTAGGTCGTCGATGGTTTAAAATATGGTAGGCTGCGATGGCGATTAAAAGGGTGGAGGGGTTCTGGGAGAACCATGCAAGGGTTGTAAGGAAAAGGCATAGACATCCTCAGGGATGATGGAAATTACGACAGGGGATCATCTGAAAAATGGGATTAGTGGTGGAAATGGAGGGGTGCAACGGTTAAAAAATTTTAAAATTGGGAGCATTTTAGAGATAAAGAGAGAATCAAGCAAAATTGGGCCCCCTAAAATTATGTTCTATTAGTGCGTGGTTTATTGTTTTTTTTTTGTAAATTTCTTAACTTTTTAAGATTTGATTTAAAAGAAGTGTGTTAATAAATGATAAAAAATGTATATGAAATTTTTTCTAACAACTTGAAGTACTCATCTGCAATATATAGTTCATGAAAATAAGTCGTATGAGGAAGGGTGAGGCTTATGAGAAAAACGAGTAGCAGGATGGAAGATTCAAATGATTATTTCCAAGACAACCAACTCAAGTTCATATTATAAGTTGATGCAATATGTGCGGTTCGGGTAGGAGCGCTAGGCTCAAGTGCTCATGGGGGTGCGTGTGCATCCTTCTCCACTCGTGGGCTAAATTCACCTTGGCCAAATCAATTGCATGATCAACATGGTGCATTATATTAGTTGATGCACAAAAATCAGATTTAATATCATTAGAACACTTTTTAATTATTAAAACACTTTTTATAATCTTTAAATATTAAAATATTGATTCAATGGCCAGAATTTAAAAATGGCAATTGGGAAAAATGGTACCTTTTTATAAAATTTATAAAGTTTTGAATGGTTTTTACGGTTTTAATTAGAAAAATTGAAAACAAAAAAATAGGAAAGAATCCCAAACATCTCGCTACATTATCTCTTGAACGGCTTTTATTTTTTTACTCCACGAACCTAAAATTTCATCAACTTCTTTTCAGTGAAATCGCTGGTGAATAAAAGTTTTATAATTCGTCGATTGAGACTCCAAGTTTCAGTTTCGTCGCCTAAATTTTTCTTGTCCTATAGGCTGGTTATTGGGTTAGTCTTTGTTGTTCTCTATTGGTTGTTTTCCTATTTTGGAACGAAAACACCTAATTGATCCCCATGTTCCTGATTTGACAATCGCTGTTGTCGACCTAATCGTAACATTTCTTTGGCAACCAGTTGAGTAACTCCTTTTTATTGCATTTGTATTTTTGTTCCCTAATAATTGTTTAGAGCCTAAAATCCAAATCTATCGGGTATGGTTTGGTTTTCCAGAGTCAATGAAGGTATGAACAATCTAGACTTACCCTGTTGACTTCTGATTCCGGCAATGAAAAAGTTAGTTTTCTACTTTTCAGATTCCACCTTCCTTTGTATTTTTATCAGTCTTTCAATTGCCGATTTGTAACTCTTTATGTTTGATCCTAACAAGTTCACGCAGTTCATTATGTCCCTGATACCCACCTTTCATTCCCGAGTGACACGCAGCCGTACACCGAACCTGTTGCTTTCGCCGTAATAATGGAACATAGTCTCTATCCGTAACCACATGCATCTGTCCATTTCAAGCGCAGATGCGGAGGTTAGTTTCAGTTTATAATTGTTTAATAAATTGTTTGGGTGAATTAATTTTTAGCTTTCAGTTGGAATCCTATTTGTTTATTGTTTTGTTAATCTCTGTTGTTTGATAGGGTTTTTTTGTTCCTATATCATTAAGCCGTTAGAGATTTGAGTAGTTTGATATTTTTGGTTTCATTTTCAATTTAGTCGTTGTTGTTACGAGATAGTTTGTGTAAAAATTTAGGAACGGATGGAACAAAATATAATATAGTAACCCATAATTGAGGACTAAACAAACATCAAACATGTATGGTAACCATTGGTTTCATTGTTAATATTATTTCTTTAAGATACCAGGATTGCTAATTCGAGATAATTTGATTGTTTCTTTGTATTATTATTGCTTGTAGTTCCTAATTATCATTTCTTTAAATTTATAGTTGTTCCTAAATGTCTTTTTTGTAACCTAAATTTTGTTTTTATAAAGTATTGTGAGTTTGGTGGTGTTTAGCTGATTTTGTTAGTTGTTTTACAGAATTGTTTATTTTGTGTTTGATTTATTTGATTGGTTATTGATACATGTTGTACCTATTTTTAAATGTAGAATATTATATTTATAGCGAATTCAAGTCATTCATGATGCTACCCAAAATTTGAGATTTTGGAACATTTTAATTGAAAAATTGAATGTTTTGTTATAAATAATTGCTTCATATTCTAAAATTGAAGTGGCATGAGAGGATTTCTTTCATCGGAGCTGGTGACCAAGCAAAAGAGTTGGAGGTGGATAAAAAAAGAGATGAAGTACTCGAAACCGAATTATAAACCAAACACAACAGAGATAACTTTAGGAGGCTGAGAAGAAGGTGACTGAGTGGGATGGTCGAAGGAAGTCTCGTGTTCGGGAAAATATATGCATTAGGCGTTAAATAAATGATTTTTAGGAGGTATTTGAATTTTTAGTTGGTGACGGTTTGTCATAAATTCTAGCGGTGTGGAGTTTGGAAAATATTTGACTTTTAGAAAAATGATGTTATGAATTGTTTTGGATATTTTCAATTTTGGATTGTGCACCTAAAAAATGGTTGGAAAGATGTATGGCTACTAATTACTATATTAACTTTTTAAGTGTTTCGTATCATAACATTCCAAACAGGTATAATGAGTTTTAGTTTTAGAATAAATCAAACAGGTATAATAAGTTAAATTTGGGAAAATTTAAAACGACAAAAAATGAGCCGTCATCGCAGATAATTGCAATAGAAAATCGTCGCAGAGAAACGATAGAATACTGAAGGAATTAATAATTTTCAATAAAGGAATTAAAAAATAAAAACTACCTTAAATAGTTAAACGTGTCCATAATAAAAGGAACGAGATAATAAAACATAAAATATTTATACTACCTTATATATGAACTAAAAATGTGGGAAAAGATAATTATAAATCAAATAATTAGGAAAATCCTAATTAAATACTAACAAGGTCAAAACTCTATTGAAATGACGGAATAAAATTATTTTGTGGGAGGTGACGGCTTTTAAAAATTATTAATAAAATAAGTTATGATTTCTCATTTGTTAAATTCAAGTACTTATTTATTAACTATTTTAAACCTTTAAATGATGAATAAAAATATCTAACAATTTTAAAATATCCTAACTGTAAGTAAAAGAAGAGTGTCCTAATATGAGAAAAATTGTGCAACAATACAAAAGAGCTCTTACGAATAATAGGCCTATATATGGTTCCAATGCATTTTATTTATGTTGTCACATGCGACCTAATAATATACACATATGATCTAATTAATCGTAAAACTTTGTTTTCTTTTGATAAAACGTAACACACTCGTCATATGAAAAATTATTTTAGTAATTAAATAATAAATATGAAATTAGGAAATAAAAACCCATCTTCTCCTATAAGTAAGACCACTAATATCAATTTCATCTACTATTTAATTGTGGTTGAAATAGCTTTTTCATCTATATATTTAAGTGGTGAGAAAGGGCAAATAATGGTTATAAAGAGATGAACGGCCTAGATTAATCGAAACAACACCACTAATGAACTCAATTATTGATGTTGATTTTGCCCATTTATTGTTATCTGATAGTGGCTAAGCACCGCGATTAATGGGGCATCAACGAAAAGCCTTTCAATCAATTCTATCATTAAAAAGGAAAAACCGACAAATCCGGCAAATACACAAACCCAATAAAATCAGGACCGTACATCTATCTACAAAGTATAAAATACCATCGCGTATGAATACTTATACTGAATGCTAATATCTTCGTCATCATCATCATCATCATCAATAGTGATTGCGTTTCCACGTATGCAGACGCCGGCCGCCGCAAGTCCCGGCATCGATCCTCGTCTTGACACGTTCAAACTCGGCGAAGGGACAAGGAATCGTTATCCCGCCTTCCTGGCTGAATCCGTACTCTTGCTCCGCATCCCTCAGTAGATCGCCGAACAGGGGATGGTTTACGTAAATCACCGGCACGAACACTCTGTGGCAGCCCCCGCCGCCGCCGTCCTTTTCGCCCACGTAAACCGCCAGATGACCCTTGGGCACGGCCGCCGCTTTCTCGCAGAGCGGCTCCTTCTGTTCTTCGACCCGCAAGTAATTACCCGGTTTGGCAGAGCAGAGCGATTTCGCACCGGTGGTCAATCGGCGGCCCCAGTCGATGATTTTCCTAATCGGCTTGTATCTCGGTGACGATGACGTTGAACCGTCGTCACCGTAAACTAACCGATTGTAGAGAGAGCGGTTTCTCCGCCTGCGGGTGAAGATCCAACTTGCGACGCGGAGAAACCGCTTCCGTAACTTGAATCCCTTGATTCTTCTCATGGTGCGGAAGCTTGGAACGGAACTGAATCGGATTTTGTTGTAATGAAAGGAGTAGGATCAGTTAGGGTTCAAGAGAAGGGCCAGGGATCGGCGATGGACATGGTTAAGCGGGATAAAGTGAGGCAGATTTCAGAGAGAGATTTGGGAACGTTTGACATCCGGGAGAGTGGAGGAGATCAGGTTATTCATCCGGAAATCTGCAACTGCAAGGGTTTGCCTATGGTGATTCTGATGAGTTAGTTTTGTCTGACAGGAATTGGAGGAAGGAGGAGGGTAAGGGGTGGACGAAGAAGAAGAGTAGGAACGTCGCTTATATAAATATAAATAAAATAAAAGAGAAGGGGGGGGGGGGGGGGGGGGTGTCAAAAGAAAAAAGGAGAGTACGGACTACGGAGACGTTTAATCTGTTTTTTATTTTTATATTGAAAGGTTTATGTCTGTATTTCATATGGTATTTAAAAATAAAAGTCAGCAGTAGGGGAAAATAATTAGTTTATAGTATATTAGTATATTACACTTTCGTACTATAATGTTCAAACTTGTGTGAAAATAATTAGTTTATAGTTATTAATTAATCGATACAGTAAATAAATAAATAATATATTAAATTAAGATGGATATTTTGATGAAAACATGTATTGGATGTAAATGTTATATAATAATATATTAATAAATGATTTTTATTTTAAATTCAATAATAGGCTCTTCTAAATATTAAAACATTTAAATAAATCATATTAAATTTTACCGTTTAACTTTCCTTCTTTTTCTCTTTATTTTTAAATTTTTATTATTTTATCTTTTTCTTGCCTTCTCTCCAGAACACTCAGAAACCTCTTCCATATTCATCTTCTCTTGAACACCTCTTCCCATTTCATAAAGAAGCAATGAATGAATCCGTTAACAGAGCAGAATCGTGAGAATCGATACATCGTCACTATCCTGACTACCTCATCAAAATAATCTATACACAGTTTGGCTCATCTCAACTAGTGCTAACAAGATTGATTAACTTACAACTTTAAGATCCAAATTAAGACGAGTAGCAGTACTGTCATCATCAACAAGGGGGTTTTCTTCTTCATGAGTCAGAGTACTTCTTCCACTCCCACTGTCAACTGTAATAATTCCCTTCTTATTCTCAACATCATCATCAGCAGAAGCATAAGCAGCAGCAGCAGTACTTCTTCTAATGTCATTGCTAATCATCGCAAAGCAGAGCTCCCCTGAAGCATTCCTGAAGCTCCACCACTCAATCTCATTACCGTTCTCTCAGAGTCAACCGCTTCTGTTGCCTTTTAACCAGAACGAACCTCCAAACTATTAAAGTCTGGATCTTTCATTCATTTATTCTAAAAACAACAAATCACCAACATAATCCACTTACAGCCATCATCAAGCCATCAAAATTAAATAAAATTAATTGTAATAAGATGATAAAATAAATATATTTTGTCTTGTTAAATTTATAAAAGTTATATAAAACCTTACATCCATTATGTATCATCAATCCAAATAAAAAACAAAAAAAAATCAAAACAAATTCAACTTCTTACAACCAAAGCATAGAAAAAAAAGTTACTTCTTTTTGCAAAAATTACCTTACATTTTTTATTATTCATTAAAAATTACCTTTAAACCAAAATTATCAAAATGAACTCCATAAGTATTTCCTTACCTTCACCTACAATTTTTGAAGGTGAAAATTATGATTATTTGGGAGATTATTGAAGACGGTATCAAGCCTCCCAAATCAGAAGAAAAACCATCAGAGAAAAAATCATCAGAAAAAAATCATCGAAAGGCCAGGAGAAGCAAAGTAAAGAAGTCACCATGAAGAATATGAAAATCATCACTTTCATACACGCATCCGTCTCGGAAAATATTTTTTCAAGAATCGTCGTCGTCACCGCCGCAAAAGAAGTTTGGACAATTCTTGAAAAGGAGTTCAAGGGCACGGAGAAGGCGAGAATCATCAAACTACAAACGTTTATGAGAGACTTTGAGAACCTTAACATGAAGGACGGCGAGATGGTGAAAGACTACTCAATCAGAGTAGCCGAGGTGACAAATCAAATGAAGCTCTACGGTGAAAACTTTATAGATTAGAGAATCGTGGAGAAGATGCTCAGAAGTATGACGGAAAAGTTCGACCCAATTGTCGCTGCCATTGAAGAATCAAAAGGCTTGTCAAAACTCACCATAGCAGAACTTTCAAGCTCTCTAGAGGCAAAAGAGCAAAGAATTAATAGAAGGAGCGAATAAAACGTCGAGGAAGCACTCCAAACAAATCACAAACAGACGTCTTCCAAGAACAAAGGGGGAAAACGACCGAGCACGAAGTCTTCATCCGGAAAATTCCCATCTTGCAGAACTTGCAAAAGGACCAGCCATCTTGAAAAAAATTGTTGGATAAAGAACAAAACTCAATGCACCTTTTGCAAGAAATTCGGGCACATCAAGAAAGTCTGCCAATTCAAACAAGCAAGTCAAGGATCCGATCAACCTACTCGTCAACAACATAGTAAGAACAACGAAGACTCAACAAAAAATAATTTTCACTAACTGCTTGTCATCTGTGTGAAATAGTGAAGCTAGAATGGCTAGTCGATAGTGGATACACCAACCACATGACATATGACGAAAATATCTTTTCCAAAATCAACCGCAACATAAAGTCCTCTGCCAGGATAGAAAATAGAGCATTGGCAGAAGCTAAGAGCAAAGGCATTGTCTCACTACAATCACCAGGAGGCACAATAAATATCTGAGACGTCCTACTTATACCAGCCCTCAAGATGAGTCTATTTAGTGTAGGTCAACTAATGGAAATAATTTTTCACTAACCTTTGATAATAGTTGGTGTCAAATCCATTTTTCAGAATGCGAAAAAATGCTCCAAGTTTCCATGAAAATGGGAGTTTTCCACTTATCTTGGCGTATGAACACGTTGGATTGCAGGCTCAAGTCGATGAGTCTAGATTGTGACATAGGAGATCCAGCCACTACAACATAGAGGCGCTCAACTATCTCCAAAAAAAGAATCTCATCAAAGACTTACCAACTCTACAAAGCTGTGAAGATGTGTGCGAGCCATGTCAACTCGGGAAGCAACACAAAGAATCATTCCCATCACAAAGTTCGTGGCGAGCAAAGAAAAAGCTGGAGTTGATCCACACCGATGTATGTGAACCGATGCAAGATCCAAGTCTCAACAGCAACAGATACTTCATATTGTTCATCGATGACTTCATCAAGATGATGTAGGTGTACTGCATGAGGCACAAATCTGAGGTCTCCTCAATCTTCAAAAGATTCAAAGCCATGGCCGAGAACCAAAGCGATGAGAAAATTAAAATTCTACGATCCGACAGAGGAACAGAGTATAATTCTAATGAATTTGAAAAGTTTTGTGCAGTTGCAGGCATTGAGCAACAGACTGCCGTACGCTAAACTCCACAACAAAACGACATCTCAGAAAGAAAGAACAGAACTGTGATGGAGATGGTGAGGTACATGCTAGCTGAGAAGAATCTACCCAAATCTTTTTGAGCGGAAGCAGTCAACACAACTGTCTACTTGTTGAACAGACTTCCAACACGAACCCTCAAAGACAAAGTTCCAATAGAAGCCTAGAGCGGACACAAACCAACAGTAAAACACCTGAAGGTATTTTTCTCAATGTGCTACACACATGTTCCAGACCAGAAGAGACACAAGTTGGAAGACAAGGCGGGACGAGGAATTTTCGTTGGCTACAGCTCTCAATCCAAAGGTTTTATGGTGTACAACATTGAAACATAAAAGGTCATCATCAGCCGAGACATAAAAGTTGATGAAGATGCTACCTAGAACTTGGATGAAGCAAAGTCAGAGAGAAGATAAATAATGATAACTCACACGCTACCAGATCCAGAATCAGCTCAACCAACAGATCCGACCAATTCAGACTCAAACGGAGAAAACTCAACTAATTCGTCTGAATCGTCACCAAAGAAGATGCAATCATTGGCAGAGATATACGAATATAACAGAGTTGTGGTTGAACCTCATTGCTATGAAGAAGCATCTCAATATGAAGAATGAAACGTTACCATGGAGGAGGAGCTGAAGATGATCGAGAAAAACCAACTTGGGAGCTGACAAAACGACCTTTTCAAAAGAAAGTCATCGATGTCAAGTGGATCTATAGAACGAAGATGAATCATGATGGCACAATCAATAAACACAAAGCAAAAATAGTAGCCAAGTGATATTCACAGGAAGCAGGAGTCGATTACTCGAAAACATTTACATCCGTCGCTAGACACGATACCATCCGGATACTTTTGGTCTCTCAGCACAAAAGGGGTGGAAAATCTTTCAACTCGACGTCAAATCAGCATTCCTTAATGGTTATCTTGAAGAAGAAGTCTACAAGGCTATACCATCCGGGAGAAAGAAGATTACATCTACAAATTGAAGAAAGCACTATACAGCCTCAAACAAGCTCCGCGAGCATGGTATAGCAAAATTGACAATTACTTCACCGAAAGTGGATTTAGAAGGAGTCCAAGCAAGCCTACACTCTACGTGAAGAAGGTAGACTCGGAAGATTTTCTAATTGTCTCACTTTACTTGGATGATTTATTATTTACATGCAGCAATCCTGAAGAAGGACATAAGTTCAAGGCCGACATGAAGAAAGAGTTCGAAATGTCCGATCTCGGAGACATGAACTATTTTTTAGGGATGGAGATTCATCAATCAAAAGACGGATCTTCATCTGCCAGAAAAAATATGTTGAATATATTCTAAAAAATTCAAGATGGACAAGTGCAAGTCGACCGCTACACCATTGGAGGCAAACCTAAAATTATCAAAAGAAGACGGCTGCGCATCAACCCATGAGAAACAGTTCAGAAGTTTGGTGGGAAGCTTACTCTATCTCACAGCCACCAGACCATACCTGATGTATGCTGCAAGTCTACTTTCAAGATTCATGCAATCACCAAACGAAGCTCACTTTATTGTCGGCAAAAGAATCTTGTGGTACCTTCGAGGCATGGCGGATTATGGAATCTTCTACAAGTCCAACTCAACAGAAGATCTCAAAGGCTACACCGACAGTGACTGGGCCAGTAGTGTCGATGACATGAAGAGCACTTCCAGGTAAACTTTTTTTATTGGGTCAGGAGCCATCTCTTGGACCCCTAGAAAGTAAGAAATAGTAGCTCAATCAACTGCAGAAGCCAAATGCATCGCTGCATCAGCAGCCGTTAGTCAGGTAATCTGGATCAGAAAAATTCTCTCTGATTTAGGTTGCCTTACCCCTGGAGCTACAACAATTTATTGTGATAGCAAGTCAGCGGTTGCTATTGCCAAAAACCCGATCGATCATGGAAGAACAAAACACATCAAGGTGAAATATCATTTCATCAGAGAAGCTGAACGAACACGTCAAGTATCATTAATTCATTGCGAATCCAACGAAGAAATTGCTGACATTTTCACGAAGCCTCTTCTAAATGACAAATTTCAACACTTTTGAACTGCACTCAGAATGATGAGTCCAACCTCCAAGGAGGATTGTTAAACTCTGGATCTTTCACTCATTTATTCTAGAGACAACAAGCCACCAACACAATCTATTTACAGCCACCAACACAATCTATTTACAGCCACCAATAAATTTCCATCCTCAAATCATTAAAATTAAATAAAGTTAGTTGTGATTATATAAACTTTATCTTATTAAGTTTGTAAAGGTTATATAAAACTTTATATCTATCATTAATCCAAAAAAACAAAACAAATCAAAACAAATACAGCTTCTTACAACAGAAGGAGAGGAAGAAAAGTTGCTTCTCTCCAACTTTAAACATCTTTTCCCAAATTTCTCTTTCAGTCCAAAATTTCCTCCTTTCCATAACTTAATTACTTAAACTTCCATCTTTCACAAATCAGTCAATGTACTATTTCTACACAAACTCTGATTACATTTTAAATCGTCGAGCTTTTCATCCTCCACTTGGTTAATTGACCTCCGGAGAAGGATTCCAGATTTTGGTCCAAGAAAAAACCCTAATTTGATCTTCGCCCCATTCTCGAACTTCATCTTCTCTTCGTTGGTAAGGAAGTCCTGAGCGACTTGATTTTCCGGGATTGACAGGTGGAGGTTTTGCAAATTTAGATCAGTCTTGGTCAACTTCTTCCGAATCGCCAAAATAAGTGTTTCTCAAGACGCCACCGACAATAGCCGAAACCCTAGATTTCAAAAATAGGGGGAAATCATTGGCGGCCTCGCAACTCACCGGTAATGAAGTAGGAGAGGCTGTGCTTGCGAGTGGAAGAATCCGGACGCCAGGAGTTGTGATGGCCGGAATAGTCAGATAGCAGAAGCACGCGGCTGGTGATGGGTAGAGGCATTTAAGAAAAAATGAATGCGGAAGAGGTTTCTGCTTGTTCTGGAGAGAAGGCAAGAAGAAGTTAAGGTAAAGAGAGTTTAAAAATAAAGAGAAAAAGAAAAAGAAAAAGAGTTAAACGGTGGACTAAATTTAATTAACGACTAAACTTAAGGTAATTCAATTAAATGTTTTAACATTTAGAAGGGCAGCAACAACATTAATGGATTAAAAATAAAAATTATTTAATGATATATCGCTACATAGTGTTTACACCGAATGTATATTTCTATTGAAGTGTTACTTTGAAGTGTTACTATTAAGGCTAATTGCAAATCTGGAACTAATTATCTTATACATTTGCATGTACTTTCCTCAGTGCAGTGCAGTGTAGGTGCTGCCTTGATTTTTCCCACAAATGGAAAAATATGAAAATTTGATTTGAGAGGTTATATATGAAATAAAATTTGGATAGAAATAAAAAAATTAATTCTTAAAATATATTTTATTGAGATAGTAAATTTTCTACTCAAATAAGAAAATATTCAAAATTCTATTATATTCCAACTGCCAGATGAATCATATTCCAATGCATGTGTACGATCCGTGAGACGACATACAATGGCCGTATCTTAGCATTGGTCACGTCATCACAAGGAATTTGATTTCTTGTAAAAATGGCGGTGGTGTGCGATTCCAATTCCTGCTCAGAAAGAGGGTAGGCTAGTGGGTGGGAAGAATGTCAATGGTTAGCTGACGGTCGGATGGAACGATTCCGTATTTTGTTATCGACCTTCGCCCTTTGTGTTACTTAAAACATAGTCAGCTTAACTGCAAACTCTTCATTTATAATAGAAGGCGGCTAAATATAATTTTAACATTTTAGTTATTTTGAAAATCACAATTGCCATGATTCAGGATTAGCTATAATTTTTCAACTTTCTTAATTTTCTATATATTTTTGTTAAATATTATTTATCAACACTTAACTTAATATTTTTAAGTACAATTATATTATTTTATGATAAATTGATACAAACATTTCGATAAAATTTCATAACAATCTGAGTTAATTTTATTTTTATTTCTTAATTCATTTTATTTTTTAAATATGGTTCACATGTCTTTAAGACTACCATTTGATAATGTATAATGATGCATCCCATCATCTTTATTCAATTTTCCCCAAAGATATAATCATTTATTGGTCTTAAAAATGAATGACAACACAAGCTTTTAATTCATAGTATAGTCATCTAAGGTTTTAGTATTACATCATATCATCTTTATTTATAGTGTAGAGATCTGGAATTTTTAGTGATGCATCCCATCATATTTAGGCATAATTGTTCATTATTACACTTCACTTGATAATCCAACAAACTCACACTACACATTGGTCTATAAAAGGCAATTTGTGACAAGGTTGTACTTTTGATTCTCTTGATGAATACTTTCAATTTGGAGAGAGTACTGCTCATGAGATCTTGAAGAAATTCTGCACTACTATTGTATATGTTTATGGGGCCGAGTATCTTTGTGAGTCAATTTGTAAAGATTTGAAGAAACTATTGATCAAAGCATCTCAACGTGGATTTCCTAACTTGATTGGCTCCATCAATTGCATGTATTGGGAGCGGAGGAATTGCCCTACTAGTTGATGTTTAAGCCATGTGTTCCATTAAGTTTGCTTAAGTGTTTAGTTATTTTTATTTAGTTGTATAATTGAGTGCTTAAGTGTGTACGTGTGTTTGTAGTTTTATTTATCCTATAAGTGTTTAATTATATTGCATGTTTTAGTGATAATTTTAGTGTAAATGAATGTTTCATGTTGCAATCATAAAAACGAGAAAAGAGAGTATACTAAAGGAGTATAGAGAGCGAGAGATGAATAGTGGTGTGTCAAATGTAGGTTAAATAAAGGTATTTTTAGATTTTTTGCTAGCCGTTTTATGACCGTTATTTTGATTTTTGTGCTTTATAGCTGTTGGGACTAAATTGAAAAAATTTGAAAAATAAAAAGAAAATAGACGATTCAGAGTCGCTTGCATAATGTGTGACCCAGATCTAATAGAAAAAATGGGTGCACGGAAAGACCTCACCATATTCATATAGATTATGGATAAACCCGCTTCCACTTTCCTTAACTATCAAGTCTTGATCTTTCAATCTTCATTACCCACGAAAAAAGTTACTCAACACTAATCATCTCCCCACCCGAAAATCGTGCTGTAAAGAGCTCAACATTGAAGCCCACCATCACCAATAGGCACAACAGCCCCCTCTGCTCCTGTTTCGGACCATAACCCTTCCGTTCAACAGCTCTGTCCACCGCTTTTTATTCACGATTTTGTGATTAACTGCGACAGATCATTCATAAGCAATTCGCAGTCAGCGGCGGCTTATGACATTATCATGACTAATGTTCATGGACGAATCGGTAGCAATTCCAACGACCTCTTCGTATGTTCGTCTTTGATTGATTGTGTTTGAAGCCCGCGCTCTTCTTAAAGCAATCTCTTAGGCAAGCCCCTTTGTCAGGTTCAAATTAGCATTCTCTCAGATTTTCAAATTCGGGTGAATTGTCTTTTGCGTCACGATCTCCCTTGGTCATGGTAAGAATGTGCCGCTCTCTTGTGCTTGATGAAGACGATTCTTAGCCACAGTGTTAAGATTCATGTGGCTTTTACCCTCGTGTTAGTAACCAAATTTCCGATTGGATTGCGGTCTCGACTGGGAATCTGATCTTTCCAAATGACCGGTTCGCTCAATCAATCTCTAGGGATTCATGTGATCTCCGTCTAACGAACTTTCGAAGTTTGCTTGAATGAATATCAACACCCTTTTTCAACCAAAAAATGAGTAACTTGTGCATTGACTAGATTACCCTCACATTCATTAAGTTTTATTCCGAATGAACCGTACCCGAAATTTTCATTCCTCTAAGACGTTCAAAACGAGCGTACATAGTGCCCACCGGAAGTACAGACTCCACAAACGAAGTTGTATGGGCCGCTGGTCTCCGTAAATGAGTTAACCTCGGTCCTTGCTCACCAGTATACGAACAATAGCAAAGAGTCACCAAAAGAACATCATTAAAACAGCGCACCCAAATGACTAACTACTAAAATAAAACCTAGTTATGGACACTGCATGGTCCTTATTGGAAACACTATAAGGCTAGTCTCATGGCTATCCGCCCACCCTGCTTAGTTGAGGGCTCTCGCCCTAGTGGATGGTCAGTCATAGTGAGAGAAACCAGTCTCGGGTTGGCCTTCTGAGGTGACTTATAGGCTTTCATTTCAACGATACCTTCTGTCTCCATTGGGCCTGAAGTGGTCAGCTCACACCAATGGCGTTTGAGATCCTTATCAAGCTCTTGGCTTGTTGTTTCAGGAGCAGTGTACACTGTGAGAGCTTGCTACAAGTGAATGTCGGTGTCTGATGGTGCCTTGTCGGTTGCTGGTTTTTGTGACGAGTTTGATTGGGGCTTGTTGCAGTTCTTGATGCTCCATTGTGATGCCTTTTGTGCTTGTGCTTCCTTCCACGATAGTGCCTTGATCGAGTTATCCCATAGGAATGGAAATTCCACCTCCGGGTATTGAAAGCGTAGCACACATTTCTTCTCAACATGCCTCATCACACCACAGATGAAACAAAACTGCGGTAAGCGCTCGTACTTATACTTGTAGGTTATCGTCTTATTATCATGCATATGGTGACATCTCTTTCCTTCAAAAGGGGTTTCCAGGTTTCCAGGTTTCCAGAGAAACTCGGAGCCTCATGGATGCATTGGGGAAGAACTTGCGGTTCTTCTCGTCGTCTCCTCGATAAACACCCGCCGAGTTAGCAAGTTCCCTACCCACCGGTTCCGCAAAGTATTCAAAAGGCAAGTTATGCACCTGAAGCCACAAATCCACCTTCTGGAGTGAAACTCGCTGTGGTTCGTCCCCCTCTGCGCAACTCATGGAGGAGCAAGATATGGTTGCCAAAGAACCAAGGACTGAAGTCCATCACATGGCGCACGTCCAGATTGTGCGTTAAATGTAACATGAATCGCCTCTCCTCCAGAGCAGTAATCTCGACCCCGGATTCTGATTGCTATGTATTAGGCAGGCTACGTCGCATCAGGGACAAATTAATATCCTTATTGGTAAGGAACTACTTCAGTGACTCAAAAGCTTGCAAGACATAGAGACATACTCCATGAGTTTACTCAGGTTTGCTACGTCTTCTTCTGTTATTTAGCTTTTTCTGTCTTGTGTCTGTTGTTTGCCCACCTTTTCCTTTAAGATATCAACTTATGCTACACTCCTGGTATAGTAAAATATTACCTAATTCTTGCTGTCTCCTAACTTTTTCTGTTAGTGAAGACTGTTTTTATACATATATGAATGCTATTATCTAGGCAGAAAGAATCTGCCGGAATCTCTAATAAGCTTTTTAGAAACTTAATGTCACCTCTTCCTTTCCTTTCTTCCCCTCTGTGCACCATTCCCTGCTCTTTCGGATGTGGACATGATAAAATTTTGGCCCTCGTCGTTCAGTCCGTTTTGAGCTGCTTGAATACAAGATGAGCATAAGATCTAATTCAAGGAACAAAAGTGTTATGAGTTATTGACAGTCTACTAACGGGTTTCATAGATGCATTCATTTTCTCTTGATCCAAATGAATTTTATAGATAACCACTTCAAATGCTGGACTTTTTAATGTTCAAGTGAATGCTCTTGATGGTAATTTCACTTGTAGGAATTCAGACGGATAAAGGGAAACATCAACTCAATGAAGGAGCACGCTGAATTACTTGGTTCAGTTAGAGATGATATCAGCGAGTACAAGGTGAGAATGAAAATGTCGACGTTTTCCCCCTCGCAACACTGCTCCATTTTCTGTGAATTTCTTAGGGTTATGCTGTTTGTTTATGTAGGCTTCAGGAAGCATGTCTCCAAGAATGCAATTATTACATGAAAGAGCTTCCATACATGGAAGCATTTCTCATGTAATGCCCTTTGTATATAGAAATTACCTCATCTCATTGTGGGCTACTGGTACAAATCCTCATTGATCATGTTGATATGGACAAAAGTTGGTAGGTTCAAATTATTCTGTTTGCTGCAGATAGATAATGTTATCAGTCAAGCTCAGGCAACCAGAGCAGTTTTGGCATCTCAAAGGTCCTTCTTTGGAGATGTACAAGGGAGTGAAGCAACTAAGTGACAAATTCCCCATCATACGTGGTTTACTCGGTATATACCATTATTTATTGTTCGATTACTGGATTCGATTCAAATCCTCAGCCAACAATTTTGATTTCTTGTGTGATTGAAGGTTCTATCAGGAGGCGGCGTTCTAGAGACACGCTTATACTCTCTGCTGTCGTTGCAGCTTGTTCCTTGTTCCTAATCATTTATTGGCTGTCCAAATGAGTTCACTGCTGACTTCCAAATTTTACCACAACAGGAAAACATGGTGGTTGGTTTCCTCTGGAAAGAATTTTGCATAATACGTAAGAGTTTGGTGTATAGCTTAGATGGCATCTTCGTTCCAAATAAATAAACATGGTATCAGATTCGGTAGGGGTTCCGAACTGCTGGATTGTTTTTCTTGTTATAGATGGCTCTAAGACGGGAGAAATAGAGATAGCAAACACATGCAATAACGAAAAATCTATTCAAGTCGTGAGATCAGTAATAAATGCAAACGAGGACTAGCCGTCAAGAAAGCTAAGATGTTTGCGATGACTATGCCACTTGCTAAATGTTGAGTGCTCTGTCGTCATAACCTGTAAAGCATCAACTCAATATCCACCTTTCTATTTTATTCTTTTGTAAAATTGCACCACCTACCAGTTTTTTATAGTCCAGATCTTGTTTGAAACTATCAAGAACTTGACATTATTGAACTGGATCCAAAAAACTGTACTATGCAATTCTCCATCCATGGCATACCAACCTCTAGCAGTATTATAAAATTTTAAGTTGGTCAGTATGATGTTCACTGTTATTAGTCCAACTCACATGTTGGTTAGATAGTCAACAACGAATAATTCACTCTGTTTTAGGTAAACTACCACCTACGTCTCACAGCTGAAAGAGAACTCCAAACAAATAAACAAACTTGACTGCCATCCATCTGTTTTTTTCCTGTTCTTCACATACGAGGAGACCAGAGAAGAACAATAAAAAGCAAGGTTTCTTCAGACCGAAGTATAATCACCATAACCAGCAGTTTATACATAGCAGTTCAGACGCTGAAAATACAGATTATGTCAGCAATAACACTTTTCATTTCAACTCAAACTGTCATATATAAGGAAGAAAGCTTCGTAGATACACAATCAGGAGGGTAACCAGTTATTTGACCTTGTTATTTTTTTTTTTGCTACCGAAAATGCTCGCAAAGCAGGGAAAAAGCCACGAAAAAATGGAACTTTACAGTCAGTTTTTACAGAGTAGCATGTACCTCTCACGTATGTATTGATTGCTCATGATGCAGCGTGTCCAACAGGGAACAACAAGAGCAAACCAGAGCTGACGTAGTCAACCTTATCTCAGATTTCTCCATAATCACCGCAAAAGATCTGAACTTGAATCCTTTGGATTCTTCTGTATCTTTTTCTTTTGCAGAAATTCGAGAGACTCGAATACATGGAGACTACAGTCAGAACTCGCATCCAAGCTGAAGGCAGAAACTCCTAGTGAAGAACCACTACTCTGTACATAATTTCAAACGATTCAAGTAAACCTGGGACTGAATAACTGTTCTTCCAACCTTAAACCCCGGAAACACTGTGAATCCCACCTTTACTCTAGTTTTTGTAGGCAAAGTGAACTTTCTGGTGACATCTTCCATAAACACCATGGAGAAATCAACTCCTTTCTCCACTTGGAATATCTCAACAGCAGGATCAAACGAAAATGCCAGCATATGAAGCGTCCAGGCCGAGCTAGCCATGTTAACAAAAGATTCGTAGAACATGCTTAGTGACCGCCACGAGCTCACCACTGCATCGTTTGGATCCAAGTTGCGGAAAATCGAGGACTCCATCGTTGGGTGTATAAGCTCTTGATACTTCTTCTCGCAGAATCTCGAGAATTGGCTGGATGCATTCCTACTTAGCATCTCCATAGCACTGCCAGAAACATGCTGGAGTAACTTCTTCAAGGAAGGATTCACCTTTACTGAATCCGATCCATGCTCATTAAATAAATTCTCTGCCTCGTCATCTCCCAAATCAAAATTCTTTGAATCGAAACCTCGAAACATCCCTATGCATACATAGGATAGAAATGCGTATCCGTCGTGACCTCCTTTTGCATACTGGACGCAGGGATGAACTGAATTGGCAGCCAAATCCAAATCCCAATCAGCCTTTCTCATCAAATCGATCAGAATTTTGGTAAACTGATGGATTGCTCTACGAGTATCATTCAAGAGGGATTCAAACACACGAACAGACAACAGCACATCAGGAGATGCATTCAAATTCAAGTTCCCAGCTAACCTCTTCGACAACAGGACATTCGACTTGTGCAAATCCCCAAGGTTCACCCTCATGGCTGAAACTTCACTATCCTTGCGATCAATTTCAGCTTGCAAGCGGTCCGAAACAGTCCTCAGAACTCTGAGCTTGCTCTGATTCTCTTGCACCTGAGCTTCCAAACACGAACTAATCGGCAAACCAGAGGCAACCTCATCCGAATTCCCACACAAACCCCTGTAAAACTGCTTGAAATCAGACAGCCGCTGAAGATTGGACACAATTGCCTCGTCGGCGGTCTTTATCTCTTGCTCGCTAAACGGCACGTGAGCAGTCTGCAGCTGCAGATACGAAGCTTCGAAAGAAGAAACCGTAGCGAATATCGAAGAAATGAGCGAATGCGCCAGGCGGGCGTCCACGGGTAGTCGGATCCGGGTCGGGAGAATTGAATTTGGCTTGGCAGCGTAGGATGGACTAGTCTCCTCTGCTGCAGCCGGGCGGTCTGGCTTGAGGATGATAACCTTCTGATTGGGAATGAAGTCTTCAGCGGAGTTGAAGAGAGTGAAACCGTCGTCATCAGCGGCGGCGGCGTCTTCTTCGTCGGCGAAGAAATCGAATGTCTTGGCCTTGAAAGCTAGGGCGAATTTCTGGAACATATCGGAGATTTGCGGGGGCTTCTGGTTCGAAGAAGCGGTGGCGCCACCGACGGCGTCGATGGCTTCCGTCATGGCGAATCCGGCGGATCTTTAAGCGGTGGTTTTGGGGGGAGAGGAAAAGGAATTGGAGAGTAAAGGAAGTGGAGGTTCTTTGGATGGCTTGGAAGGAAGGGAATGAATTTGTTTGTTAGGAGGCCGGAGGGGGTTTGGGGGTTGCCACCGCACTTTTCTCGCTTCTTCATTAAAGGTTGCCTTTTTTCAGTTCCTCTTCCTCTCATTCCGTCCGGTCTGGTTTTTTTATTCTTTATTTTTTGGGGCCCGAAAACTTGGTTGGCTGACTTTTGCGAGTAGGTTAACGGTAACACATTGATCATTTTTTTTCTAGAACAGGTTGATCATTAATCTATGTTTAATTAATTTGATATTAAATTTACTACAACTCCAGTCGCCGTTGCGGCTTTTTCCGAGGCCGAACGCAGCGCTCCTTCCGAGACGTGACCCTGGGCCACTTGTGGCTTCTGCCAGCGAATGAGGCTTAGATTCTGATGCCGATTCCAACAGTTGCAACGATGGAAGGTGAACCCAAATTGCCCACATGTTGATTTCACGGCGAAGGAGTTGCGGGAGTTTTGTCGACCGTGGAGCCGGGAACTAATGGTGAAGGTCCTTGAAAAGTCCTTTGCTTATGGCTCGCTGAAAAGACGTCTTGAATTTTTTTGGGCTCGTCATGGTCCTATCAGGATTACCGACATCACCAATGACTTTTTTGCGGTTAGATTTTCATCGGAGGAAGATTAAAAGATAGCTACGCTAATGGGACCATGGCGAATCTATGAATATTACATCACAGTGCAGTAATGGACACCAGAATTTGATGTTGGGAGCTCTGTCCAAAAAACTTTGACTTGGATCCGTTTGCCAGATGTGCCGCTACAATTCTTCAACAAGGAAGCATTAACTCGAATTGGTAACAAAGTTAGACGCACTGTTAGAGTTGACCTTGCCACGCAAGCTGGTGCGCAAGGAAATTTTGCACGGGTTTGTGTTGAAGTTGATTTGTCGAAGAAACTTTTAGGAAAATATAGCCTGCAAGGAAAAGAGAAGAAAATTGGTTATGATGAACTTGAAAATATGTGCTTCACGTGCGGCCTCTATGGTCATAAGCAGGATGCTTGTCCCATGAATACTACAAAGCCAGAAGATGCGGCCTCTGAAATCCAGGTTGCTCCGCTAGTGATTCATGTCCCGGAGAAAATTGCTCACGGATCATGGATGGTAATCTATCCCAGGAATGGGCGATTCCGTTGCCCGACTGTCTCGGCAGCAGAGGTTGGTACTACGGTTGCTGCTCGTCCAACTAACTCGGCTCCAGTTAATCCACCCACGAAACCAACGGAGGCCCCACTCCTCCGACCACTACTCCTGCCCCTCCGGATTCGAGCTCCCTGCAATCCCAGTCAAAGAAGAAGGCTCCTAAGAAGGTTAAAGTTAAGAATCCCCTTAAAGAACTGGCGCAAGCATTGGATGAGAAGTGGAGGAAGCGATTTCCGGATGGCACCTCTATGACGAAGGGATTGGGAGTTAGTCAGAAAGAGAAAGCTCAGTTGCATGATGTTCAGGTCGATTTTGTGGACGCTTCTAGTCATCTTCCTCGGCTTGGAATTAAGGTGGAAGTAACTCATGGTCTTAAAGGACGCTTCTAGTCATCTTCCTTTGAAGCATCTACATTCCTCCTATTTGGCCAACACTAGAGCCACACAAAAGTAACCCACGGTCTTAAAGGTACCCATCGACATCTCTTATCCAAGAAGGTTAAGGTTGGCAGCTCTACGGCAATGTGAGGATCAGGGAAGAGGATGGTTGAATTGAAGAAGCCCCTAGATGGGACTGTGGCCTCGCCAGGGTCGCTCGGGAAGTAACTAAGGATGTCGCCCTCTCTTCTTATTTTCAATGCTAAGTGTTTTTTTCTGGAATTGTAAGGGAGCCAGCCATGATAGGTTCCTCCCTATGTTTAAAGCTTTTATGCATAACCATCATCCTAATGTTGTTTTTTTGCTTGAGCCTCACATCAGTGGGGTTCAAGCGCGTAAGGTTATTAATAAGTTGGGTTTTAGCTCTTCTTTTGTAGTGAATGCTGTTCGATTTTCAAGTGGTATTTGGGTACTCTTGAAGGAACCGGATTTAAGGTGCATATCATCCATTACTCGAAGCAAGTGGTCCATTTTCATATTCAGGCCGCAGAAAGTGAAGAATTCATGGCGACGACAGTCTACGACGCGCCGAATCCAGTAGGTCGGGCACTTCTGTGTGATGAGATTCGTTTTTTGGCACACGGCGTGCACCTCTCATGGTTCATTGCCAGAGACTTTAACGCTATCTTGCATTCTTCAGAGAAACGAGGAGGCACATCCTTTGACAGGAGACGTACAGTTTCCATTTCCCTGTGTATTCAAGATTGCGGTCTAGGAGATTTGGGGTTTATAGGACCGAAGTTTACTTGGTTCAGAGAGATTTTTTGGGATCAATTTGATAGGGTGCTGGTCAATGACAAGTGGTTATCTCATTCCTTGATGTCATGGTTCGGTACCTCTCGCGCCACAGGTTTGCCACCGCCCTATTCTTCTTGAATCTTGTGCTCTTTCTGCCCCGCTCATTCGTCGGTGTCCCTTTCAATTTCTTGCGCCTTGGTTGACCCATGAGGATTTTCGTCATCTTCTCACCTCTTCATGCGTGGACCAAGGAGGTTTCTGTTCAGCCCTGCATGTTTCTCAGAATCTGTTCAAAACTTAAACAAGGAGGTCTTTGGAACCATATTTCGGCGTAAGCAGGATCTTTCTGAGAAACTGCAAACTCTCGAGATGGCGAACATGGATTGTGCTCTAAACAATCTAGGAGACAGGAGAAAAAATGAGTGAGAGAGGATTTGGAGTGTACTCTCTAGGAGGAAGACCTCCCGTGAAAACCGAAATAGCGTATCTAGTCTATTATGGAGGGTGACAGGAATACAAAGTTCTTCCATACGTGTACCCTGCAGCGCCAGAATCACAACCGCATCATATGCCTTAAAGATGAGGGTAGATAGTGGATTTTTTATGAGAATCAACTCAAGCGGATGGCACGGAATTTCTTTCTAGGGCTCTATACGTCGTCAGGAGGTAACCTTCATCCCCTCCCATCTCACTTTCTAGTAATCGATGATTTTTTGCAGATTGGGAGACGACCCTCGGTGGAGGAGATTCACCTTGCAGTTAAAAGCATGGGTAGTCTCAAGGCACCAGGAAAGGACGGATTCCAACCAGTCTTCTACCATAAATGTTGGGATACGGTTGGGCTGAGCTTGGTGGAGTTTGTTGCTACTTGTTTTAGGATGTCTGAGTTGGTGGGAGTTGTGAATGCCACAATCCTGGTTTTGAACTCCTTTCCCAACTCCGGCTAATCAGCCTCTATAATGCCTCCTATAAAGTTATCACAAAGTGCCTGGCGAACAGACTCAAGACATTCATGCCTCGTCCAGTCCATGCTAATCAAACAAGGTTTGTCCTTAAGCATCACATCACTGACAATATTATCATCCTTTAGGAAGTTGTACATACTCTTGAAGGGAGGAAAGGGAAGAAGGGCCAGATGATTTTGAAGATTGACCTTACTAAAGCCTATGATCGGATCCACGTGGGATTCATCAAAGATACTCTTGAGTCGGTGAGGTTACCTGAGGATTTCACTGAATTGGTCATGAGCTGCATCTCAACCCCTATTTTCCAGGTTCTTTGGAATGGCGAGCTCTCTGATGGATTCACTTTGTCTCGAGGGCTTCGTCAGGGTTGTCCCCTATCTCCTTACTTGTTTACTTTATGCATGGAACGGTTAATTCATGTCATTTTTTATGTTGTTGAGAATGGATCATGGACGCCAATAAGTCTTAACAAGGATGATCATAGTCTCTCTCAGCTCTTTTTTGCATATGACTTAGTGCTCTTTATGGAAGCTAATCAAGTGCAGGTACAGACTGTTCTGTCTTGTCTGGATCGGTTTTGTGGGGCTTTGGTTTAGCAAGTTAGCAAGGAGAAATTAGTGGTCTTCTTCTCCAAGAACCTGGCACGACAGGATTATTGTAGAAAGGTGGTTGACATCCTGGGAATTTTGATCACCTCGGACCTTGGGAGGTACCTGGGAGTCCCTATGCTGCATGGACGGGCCACAAAGAATACTTATCAATCGATTCTAGATAGGATGGACAAGAAGCTCTCAAGATGAAAGGTTCACCGTCTCTCTCTCTAGATGGTCAGGTAACACTCGATGTTTCTATCCTTCATTCTATTCATGCCTATGATATGCAAACTGTAGTTCTGCCTGGCTCTATCTGTGAGGATATCGACAAGTGGATCCGACGTTTTATTTGGGGAGCCACGCCAACGTCAAGGAAAATTCATCTTGTTTCTTGGGAAGCTGTCTATACTTCAAAGCAAGAAGGTGGTCTCGGGCTCCATAAGGTTAGCGAACTTAACCAGGCTTATCTCATAAAAATTGGATTTCCTGCAAAACCCCTATGAGCTTTGGGTGTAGGTTCGGCAAGAAAGTATTTCAAGCATGGTCCAGAAGGAATCATCGGTCCATGCAAGGGACGTACTTCATCGTTATGGCGTGGCATTTTACAAGTTTGGGCTAAGATGGAAACAAGTACTAGGATGAGTATTCATGATGGCAAAAATATCAGCTTCTGGATGGATCGTTGGGTGGACGGCTAGAGTGAGCTTGGATGAGCTTACAGGGAACGATGTAGATTAGGTGGATCTTAGTCTGACAGTTACAGACTTCATCAACTCGGATGGTAACTGGAATTTTCCTCTTTTGCAGTCTACTATCCCTCCCTCTGTTTCCTTTTATTGCAGGTATGACCCCGCCGCGTGTGAACCAGGGAGAAGATAAATATGCTTGGGACCTTCAACCAAATGGTCGGTTCAGCATCAAGTCTGTTTATACACTCCAGGCATTCGCACAACGTGCGTCGTTTGACATTCCTTGGAAGACTGTTTGGGGTTAGTCTGGTCCCCAACGGATCCGTTAGTTTCTCTGGCTTGTTTGCCACAGTCGGCTCCTTACTAACATGGAAAGGTGTATACGCCATCTGACTCACTCGGGTATGTGTGCACGCTGCCTGGATTCAAATGAGACAATCTTGCATGTGTTACGGGATTGTCCCCTTACCGTTACCACCTAGGAGCGGTTAGTCTTACCTTCTGAAGGTCATTCTTTCTTTAAGGCACCACTCCTGCCCTGAATCACACACCATTTGAAAGCTGCAAACACCAACCTCCTCTTTGGGATTGCTTGTTGGTACCTGTAGAATGCCATAAACGAAGCTATCGTTGAGCAGCTTAGCACCATTCTCGAGCTTTTACCACAGCGGATATGTGGTTGGATGTCCACAGTTAGAGATGCCCATATCAGAGACTGGTCAGCTAGACATGATCGACCCACCAGGACGGAGGTGTCAATCTGCTAGAAACCAACACCTCCCGAGTGGGTGTCCCTTTACTCGGATGGTTATGTTAATCCGGAGACGGGTCAAGCAGCAGGAGGCTTGATCCGTGATTTACTTGGTCGCACTTTGTCGGCTTTTAGTGTGAGGTTGGGTATGTGTTCGATCATCCGGGCTGAGTTAAAGGTTGTTGTGACAGGCCTCCACATACCTTGGGAGCAAGGATACCAGCGAGTATATGTGCAGCTCGACTTCGTTGTGCATTGTAGTTGATACGCCAGACGACATGGGAGATTCATCAGCACTCTACTATAGTGAATCATATTCATGAGTTGATGGAGAGGGCATGGGAGATCGAGTTCATACATGTTTATCGAGAGGGCAATCATGCAGTTGATTACCTGGCTAACATTGGGCACGAGATACCAGTTGGTGTTTATTCTTTTCTGATTTTAGATCCTATTTTGGCCTATTGGTGTTGTTATGACGTACTTGGTGTTTCTCATAACATATGATTGAGAATGAAGGTTAGGTGCGTTGCACCTAAGGTTTTCCACCAAAAAAAAAATTATATCTTTCGTAAAATATGTTGATATTCTTATAAGCATGATTTTGTTTTGGTTGGATCATAAAATAAATCATTTATAGGTCCTTTGAATTGAGTATTTGGAAGTTATATTTTGGTGCAAATACCTTATAATATGGTATTTTAACCAAAATACAACGTTTGGCATCTAAAATAGAATTAGTGGTATTTTGACATGAGGTATTCGTAATAGTGGGTTTTGGTGGTATTTGAAATACTTGGGTTGGGAGTGGTATTTGAATTAGTGAGTTTGTATAACACTCCATTATTTATTAAATCTCAAACTACCCTTGATTTTTTCTTCCTTTTCACAACTAGACTTGGCAATGAGGCAGGTTTTGGACAGGGTACCTATACCAATCTCCATACATATTCATAAAATTCATCCCCATCACCATCCCCATCAGAATATCAATAGTCATACACATCCCAAACTCGTAGATTTCGAATACAATGGATATCCTCATCCCCTTATAACTTATTAATTAAAAATTTAAATATAAGACTACCACATAATCCAACTTCCAAAAGACTTTAAGACATACAACATCATTTCAAAGTAAAACACATAACAAAATAATCTCACAAAGACAGTCATTATCTTCATTGGGGATTGAGCTTTATAAGGGTAATTTGGTAATAGACCTTTTTATTCATCAAATATCACATATGAATTAACACATTGTTTCGAATTAGCCCAACAAGATAATTTTCATGCTACAAGTCTTTTGTACCACACAAATACAACGTTTTCAAATAACCCACTATTTTAATTGGACTACTCGAGATTTATACAATATCATATATATTTTTCTTTAGAAAGAGTCAATAAAATAGCTATAATTAAATTATTATTTTGATTTAATTAGGGTGTTATCTCTGTGCCAATATTCATTTTTTCGTTACGCAGATGGCGAAGAGTTTGCACAACACAAAGTGGTAAACGGCTGACCACAAATATCAAGCATTGTTCAAAATTTGTTAAACTATCTAACTAAAGTTGCTAGAATGAAAAGTGGAAGAACTTACGGATGTTACTCCTTCATTTACTGTTAAGTATTGTAGCTAACTGAAACCCTACCTATTTAAGCATTATCTATCGTATGTTTTATTTTCATAACCCATAAATCAAGATCGAACTCCAACTTCATGGTTGATATAAGAGCAATTTATAATTAAATTAGTGATATATGTTAATATTTTTGTATTTAAAGAAAAAAAATTACTATCTTGTTCTATAAATTTAAAATAATATTGCTTCGTTTAGCTTAGACAACATTGCTAGAAAGTAAAAACCGATTCCTCAATCGACCCTAATCTGCGCTGTCGGTCGCTCCGCTTTACCCCATTCTGCCAGGTATCCAATTGCTCAGGTATCGCTCCTTCGTTATCATCTCTGTGTTGCTATTTCTGTTTGTTTCCTTGGAAAAGCTAGTAAATATACGATTGGGTTAAGGATCGGGAAGGAAGTTGGTTTCTACTCTCTTGGGTTTTTTATGTCGTTGTTAGTTGGAGGTAGATCGGGTGATCGTCAGTGTTTGAAGAGATCGAGATTCAGACTAGGCCATGCTTGGTAGAAAGATTTGATTTTAATAAGATGTATCTGGAAATCTTATGGTTGGATGAAATTTGAATTGCAAATTTTTTATCCCCTTTTGATTCATCCTTGCAGTTGATCTCTAAGGTTCCATGAAGCCCGAGTCCAAGAAGAGTCGAGGGAAGGGTGAAGCATCATCGATCGATATAAAGCACAATGAAATCGAGTCTTGCTACGACTTCTCCAACTTCTCTAAGGCTCTGGATGTAATAAATCCTAATGAACCCGGCACTAGGAAGGATGGGGGCTCTGCTTATGATTTTGGCGACATGTCTAGGAAGGATGGGGGCTCTGCTTATGATTTTGGCGACATGGCAAAGCAGTTGTCCACCATTGAGCACAAGGAGATGAAGGTATCTGCATTGAGATCGAGGGCCCAGAAGAGGAGGGAATATCTCCGAATGAGGAGTGCTTTCATCGATGCTATCATGTGTCCATCGCCTTCCTTGGTCCCAGTTATGCTAGCTTCCATCGATTCCCCTCTGAGACCGCCGCCAAGATTCCTCAGAGACCATATGATCCCTCCTCCGCCTCCAGATTTCCTGCTGAGTGATGATCGGAACGAGGCGAGGATTGGCTCGGCTGAAATAATTTCAGGGCCACTAGTTGATGTTCCGGTTCATGAGGTTGAGGAAATGAAAGAAGGTGGTGGTTCTCAGGTGTCGCATTCTAATGCAACTCCGATGATCGAGTTGGAGAGGCCTTATCCTATAATGTCCAGGCTCAGTCGTATTGTCTCGCTCGGTCATATGAGGAGGAGTAGAAGAAACTGGAGGGTAGTACTGCCCTAAAGTTGCTGCTGCAAGCATTACTCTTAACTTGGATTGCCGTGAATTCTGAACCGACTCAGTAGAAGTTCTCTTATGAAGTGCCTGTGACATGGAGAACTAACTACAAAGCTTAAATCTTTTCAGTTCTTGTGTTGATTTGTGTCATACGGTAAATGATTCCTTTACTGCTGTGTTTTGCTGTGAATTAAAGCCTGGATCTTTAACGAGCTGTTTGAATAAGGTTTCCTGCATTGTGAACAAAGTTTCTTGCTTTGTACCTCAAAACTCTGGTGTTGTGTTCTTGGCTGGCTAGAGATTGTAAGTTCTACTAAAGGTCACAGTGATCTGATTGCTTTTCGTGCAAGTAGTTGAATTAATGGCATCGGCAGTGGTAGTTGTGAACGAACTTGAAGTATAAAGAGAACCCCCTTCTTAATAGCATAATCATCATCATCTTAAGCCATTAATGAAAGCTTCACTCTTGTAGCTGCTGCTTTCTTTTTTTCTTTCTGCAACAATAGAAGCATCGAATCCAAGATTTGCTCAGAACATAGCGTTATAAATGCACCACCTAAATCACTGTTCCTGGAGGCGAGGAAGTCAAAGATTGTGAAGTTTGGCATAAACAGGAAGGAACCGAACCTTTTTTCAAACATATATATTCAAAGATTGAAGCTTTGCACTGGATTTTGTTGGATGGATGGAGATGCCTCTGGTACTCTGTTCTAGTGCTGTATAAGTGTGTTTGCCAGAAACTTCGATTGTTTTCTAGGCTATAATTTCATGAAGAACCAATTAATAAGTAGTTGTTTTTAGACAGAAGAAGCCTCCGTTTTGGTTGATGAACAAAATAATGGTACGATGCTGTGGATCAGTATTCATGTCCGTCAACTGCTTAGCATCATAAATTATGACAGTAAGTGCATTCAATTACCGCTGTAGATAACTCGAGATTCGAAGGGATATCATCAATTCAAAGGTGTAACTTCTTTTTTTGCAGGAAGATGACGTCGATTGGACTTACTAGAGCCAGGCTCCTACGATAAAGTAAGGGTCCAAAGAGACTCTAATTAATGTCAAATTATTCCATTTACCTCATGAATCTCTTCCGTTCTTTATCGATATAGAATTTTTCCCAAGGTATTACATGGCAAATGTGATGCTTTAAATGTGTGTCTTGGGGCTAGTCTGGTTTGCAGTTGAGTCCATAGAAACCTAAAGTCTTGTTTGCTAGATCACTCCCTCATACAACTGAACAAGAAGCAGGCAAAGTACTGGATTCAAGAAAGGGTACCAAAAGCGATTAGTAAAGCAGTAGCAAAGGTATGTAGCTAGTGACTAATTCTTATGGAGTGTGGCAAATTCTGTAGTATGTCATGGAAATCCCACATGCTTAATGAATAATGAACTACCCACATGCTTGATGAATGGTAATAAAGGTAGCAAGAGAGGGGGCATAATGAAGCCATTGGAGAATGAAGAGGAGAGATGTCGACGAAAGAAAGGCCCCGTGTAATTGGATGCCAAGGGGGCTGGAATTGGATGCCAACTTGCAAGATAGCTAGAAAAAGCTCTGGCCTTTTTTGAGAGGAGAGAGTCGGGTCTTGTCATTTAGCAACTTTTACTCTTAACACAATTGGAAAATTAGAGAGAGAGAGAGAGAGAGAGAGAGAGAGTCCCTCCTGCTCCTGCAGACAGACTCGCAGACAGACAGAGTCCACTTTTTAGACAGAGAGAAAAAAAAAACAACCTAACTGCACAAGAAAGAAAGAAAGAAGAAAGAAAGAAGAAAGAAAGAAAGAAATGGAGCCATGGGGGGTTTGTGGGGAAGTATGAACCTTTTTTGTTTATTTATTTATAGTAAACACCAATTTGATATTTTATCCGTTTTGTACGTACTAACTTCTCCTTTTTCCCATTTCCCTATCTGTTTCTCTCTATGCTATGCTTTGTCCCAATCTCATTGCTGCACCCAGGGGCCATCCAAATACACACTGTTCCAACATATTATGATATAGGACAAAACTCCAAATGCTTCCAACACCCTTTAGGTTCATGGTTAGTAAAGACTCCCTCCATTCAACCCCAACCGATTGACGGAATTGGGGATGGACGAATTTGATTGTAGGAAGGATCGATTTTTTTGGCTTTAACTAACTTGCAACCGGCTCAACATCACAACTTGATGGGACTCTCCCCCTAATGTCTCTAGTGATCGATATTTCTTCATGATCTAGTCTATTTCATGCATGGGGTATTACAATCGAGGATTCAAAAAGATATAGTATATAGGGTCGGATTATTAGAATTTGAAATACGTTCTATAATGGTTGGTAAAAATTGCATTCGTTAAACCCCAACCAATGACGAAACTAAAGATGGACAAATTTGGTTGTTGCAAGAGTCAGTCTTTTGGCTCCAACTAGTTTGCACCGGCTCAACATCACAATTCAACCATACTATCCCTTCTATGTCCCGGTTGACATACATTTCTTCATGATTTAGTCTATTTCATACTTGGGGTATCACAGCCAAGGATTCAAAAAAGTTTAATATACATTAACATCTTATCCGATTTGGCCAGATACATATGATTTGTATTTTTTTGAAATCTACTTATCAAGTTCAATCTTAATAAATCAAGGGAACACACGTGTTTAAAATCAATCACCTAATTTAATGTTACAATATATACAATAACGTATTTTAATTTATTTAGTTTCAGTGTGGCAACACCAGATTGTAGTAAAACTTGATGTGTCACTTTTGATTTTTAATTATTTAGCACTTAGACCCGATAAGCATATACATGCAACACTTAGACCCGATAAACATATATATGTAAAAAAATAAACTTGATTGGATATAGTTGATAGTAAATCCTGATAACTTTGTTAACTTGATGTCAATCTATACTTTTTAACTCTCCTACAAATATGATATATACATAATAAAAATAAAATACTTAGTTGATGTAACACTTAGATCCGATAGTTTATATAATAAACAAACTTAATTAAATATGATTAATAATTCATTCTAATAATCTTAAATGGTTGAAATGTAAAATAAAAAAGAGAAGCATTTAAGTAGTTGTGATTTTACTAACGCAAATAAGATATTTGTCTGGATTAATTATTAACTTATTCTTTGACCAAACAAAGTTAACTTTATCAATAGAAATTGAAATTTTGGATGTAAAAGAAAATTAATAAGAGGTTTGCATTAATTTTAATTTTAGCTTGGGTGAGAGAAATATTAAATAAGATATTTTTATCGGCTGAAAGTTTAGAAATAAAGGTTAAAGTTGAAATAAACAATTATACTAGACGAGGCTTCCTCTAATCATCTGTAGCTGAAAACTAGCATTTTCTTATACTATCGCCATGGGAGGATAAGACAGAACTCTGTTTTCCCTTTGATTGTTCTGTATTTTCATATTTTGATATGCATAACCTTTGAACTATTCATTGTGATAAATAAATGTAAGAAGAAAACAATCATAAAGAAGAAAATTAAATATGGCACGAGTACCATTTCACAAGCATCCCTCCTTCCTTATTTTCATTGGTAACAGTGCATCGCCAGTTGACAGACACAGGGCTGGCTCGCGCCGTTCCTCTATCTCTCTGCGCATTCAATTTCACAACTTACAAATATAGGGTTCCTCACTCCTTTCTCTCTAGTCCTCTCCTCCTCCTTTATATATATCCCACTAAAACCCATTCTGTCCCTCCCTGAATTTTCCAACAACAGAAAGCACAACAGAAAAACAGAGTAAAACCAGACAGTCATGGTGGATTCTGCTCCCCCAATCTTCCCTTTCCTCCAACTCGTTTGGAATTATGTGTGTCAAAACTGAATTGTATATATGTATTGTTTCCACAGGAGTTGGAATCGAGCAATGGGATGATGTTGCCGCCATGGCTGCAAGTCCTCCTGACGGATAAATTCTTCAACGCTTGCTTAATTCACGATGTTTCCAGGAAGAACGAGAAGAACATTTACTGCGTTGATTGTTGCATCAGCATTTGCCCTCACTGTCTTCCCCCTCACAACTCTCACCGCCTCCTCCAGGTCTGCAATTCAATTCCTCTGTTTTTCCCTCTTTACCCTTCTAGCTCTGTAATTTCAAGATTCCCCTGTTTTTTTCTTCTGTTGCAGATTAGGAGGTATGTATATCATGACGTATTAAGGCTGGCCGATGGTCACAAGCTATTCGACTGTTCTTTTGTCCAAGTGAGTGCGACTTGATGAAAAATTCCTACTTTTGGAGATTCCCTTTGGCATTTTTCTAAAAGAGTTCCCCAGATTCCTTAATTACACTTAGGAATCTTTTTTTTTAAAATTAATTGCAATTTCCCCTCAGTCCTACAAGACGAACAACGCGAAAGTGGTGTTTCTGAAACCACGGCCACAGGCGAGGCAATTCAAAGGCTCCGGCAGTTACTGCGCCACCTGCGACCGGACCCTCCAGGAGCCTTATCTCTTCTGCTCCATCTTTTGCAAGGTTGACACTTCCTGCAACTAATCCATTTTCAATTCCCCTGTTTTGCTGTCCATCTTTTAATTTTTTCGTCTTGTGTTCAGATTGAGCACATTTTAGCCACCCAAGGGTTGGGTGGTCTGACGGATTTCATCCACGACTGCAAGTTCTTAACTTTGCCTGAACCCTGCTCCGACGACGGCCGTACATCGTCGGGGGAACCTAACAACGGCGGTAGCTCTAGCAGCAGCGTGGCTATGCTGGGCAGCACAGCAGGGACGATGACGGAGGATGTGGTGAGGAAGAAAAGGAGCAGCTTGTCGTCGGCTTGCCGGCCGATTATATTTCCGCGTATGTCGGAAGAGATGTCGGCGGCGAATTTGATGATGAACCGGCGGAAGAAGGCTCCGAGCCGGGCGCCACTTTATTGAACTGCGTACGGAAACGAAAACGAAAGGAGAGAGATAGAATGAAAGAGGGGCAATTTAGGGAGGTCGGATAAATATTTACGGGTCGGGTCGGGAATGTGGCGACTTTTTTTTAATTTAGATAATTGAAAAGGGTAATTAGGACAAAACAGGTATCCTCCCAATTTTGGCTTTTGCCTTATTTTTTCGTCTCTTTCGTTTGCCGCGTGGCAGAAGCGGGGCCAGTTGTAATTGGAAATTTGGCTTCTTCTTTAACAAAGTTACCAAACGAGTGGTAAAAAACAGCAAGATATCGTAACATTTTGTTTGTCGTTTAGTGCCTGCTGTTTCAATAATTGTCTCACTACGTCCAAAGATGGTCATGATACGTATACACTTTGACTACAAATATTGGTAAAGTTGTGCTCTCCATTGAGTGAAAACATCTGTGTATTCATATGTTTCTCTCTACACTAGATTATTCGAATGGGCATGTTTTTAAACTTACGTACTCATTGGTTTATTTTAGTTAGTCTATTTGTTTTTAAATTGGTCTTTTTGTAGATCGTTCTCTTTGCAAATGTGATTCGTAAGGGAAAGTGCTCACGAGGTTACAACCCCACCCGTTAATCTCATAATTGACAATATTGATAGTTAAGTGGACACGTACCACTACGATGGATCGAACTAGATAATTATCTTGATGATAACCATACTCTATTAAGCGGAAGGTAATGTTAAAAAATGTAACGCTCTCATTTTTTACAATTTATTATATGATCAAAATGCTCTAACCAGAAAATTTTAAAATAAAAAATAAAATAAAAAATCTTTAAATAAATGAAATAAACTTATTAATAGATAATATAAATGCCTAACACGTGAGCAACCAACATTCGAAATTTAGTTTTAATAAATAACTTTGAAAACTCTTTTCAAATTCCAGATGTCTACATTTGCTACCTCTCATATCAGCTCCACTTTACTCCTATAATAACTTTCAAACACCCTGATAGATGGTTCGGGGGTAGTTTTTCATGTTCAAATTTTGAAAGATAATCTAAAAACATTGAGACTTAAGAACACATTATTACGTAACAATCACATCATAAATACATGTCATAACAATTAAGACATTAATTCGTCAGAATTGAATAAAACCTTCACTAGATTCCTTGAACTTTCGTGATCATTTCAATCTAGCAACTTCCATCTACGGGCCTCCTAACTCATCTAGCTATCCCAACCGCCTATCGTCGATTTAAACATCAATGAGACTTGAACCCAATAAAAACACGGGGACTCGAACCCAGGTAAATAATAATCCGGGGACTCGAACCCACGGTAATAATAACTCGGGGACTCGAACCCACGATAATAATAATTCGGGGACTTGAACCCACAAAAAGACTGTAAAGTACGTATCCAACCAATCATTAAACATAGGGACTCGAACCCTAAAATCTAAGTCAATAACTAGGTGAGTTATGCTCCATTTACTTTATTGCAACAAGCTGAAACTTGCAGGGCCAGAACTGTCAATTTGCTGTCCAGCTTGGCAAATTATGGAAGCAGTCCTCCAACTCCAGATTTCTTGCATAAAAGCATAAAACTCCCTAAATAATTAGACCAGTCATCCCACTATCCAGGAAGTACAAGGTCGCTAAACTTAACAGAAATTGCAAAGAGATCACTTATCTTCCGGATTTGCAGATTGGCTATCAAACTTTCTGAACATGAGGAAAGGTTACTGAACTTCCAGTCTTGACCATCTGGTCATTCTTCTTCCCCGGCGAGAAACCTCGCCGCTGGCAGACTAGAACCCAGAATCCGGTGAGCTCCAGAAATCGTGGAACGCGGTCCAACCACCGTTTTTATCTGCGGTCGATTGTCCGATGCCTCGTAAATGTCACCAGACCCGCCACCGTGCCCTAGGCGCTGGATCCGCCGTCATTCTTAAGTGACTCGAAGATTCAACGAGCCAGACCCATCGCCAAAATGTCGAGAACTCAATCACCTTCCATTTCGATCTCCATGAGCTTGAAGCATTCACAGGAGATGTCGCTGTACAAAAGACGAAGTCCAGTCGCCGTGAGTCGAGATTTCCAATCCGTCGTCGCCAAGTCAGTTTATAGTGAGCCAATAGTTTACTTTTTTTCCACTTCTTCTCCGTGGTCCTCCCCCAGTGAATCCTTAATCATCTTGATTTATAATCAAGAGCTGCTTGATTAATGGAATCAAAAAGGAAAATGAAAACAATCTGAATCGGAGAATGAGGGAAAGAACCGCGTCTGAGAGTTTGAGGAAAAAGGAAAGAGATGACCAAGCCTTGGTTAATTTCCAAGAGTAAACATGCTTTAAGAATCCAGAAACAAATGAACTTCGTCCGATCAATCTTGCGGCTCATATTTCCTAGTTTCCTATCGCAAGATGTATCTGACGGTCCAGATTTCCTAAACACTGACCGTAAGATGCATCTAACGATCATGACTTCGGTTCCTCTCTTAACCAACCAGGCTTGTGCTTGGTTAAATGGGGGATTCCCCTACTACAAAACGCCATAACATTTCCATTGCATAGGTAGAATTACACGAATGCTCTTCAAATCTTAATGTTTAAATACACACGATCTAATTTGGAATAAATTCATGACCTAACTCGCGCCGTCCGGTCGCCGCCGCCCTTAAGCGCTAAATCCTAAATCATAAACTCTAAACCCTATCAAATCCCACATCGATAAAGCACGAGGGAGATCTATGGGCTATACTCTAAGTTAACATTCGTCCCTAACTGATAAGCTCGTTTTTGGGTGAAATGGAGGAGTTCTTTCTAAGAACTCTGAAGTTAATCGTGCTCAGGTGGGAGAAGTGTAATATCTCAATCCTAGTACGAAAATATTTATGTAAGAGTCTCTAAATTTATCTATAAGAATTTGGTTTATACTAGTGTTGTCTAGTAGTATTTGTATTTGTAAAGTGCTTAATTAAATGTTTATCATAAATAATTTGAAATTATTAGACTTGTGTGTGGGGATTGGATTATTGGGACATAAATAATTAAAGTGAATTGTAAACATAATCAATTATTTAGTTGTAGCCCAAATGGTTTTTGTGCTCATCATCTTCCCTTTAGACTTGAGTTTGAGTCTTGCTAGAATCAATTTTATTTTTATCCTTTCATTTTTTTGTCCAGCCAGTTAAACGAAGTCGTTTTGAGATAACTGAATCTGGTCGTCATCACCTCCTCCGACCAGCATTCTGTTTTATCCGGCCAGCACCGATACCCGACAACAAGAAATTTTCGACGCATCTCTGACAGATTGGAAGCCGTGATGCCATGTTTTAGACCCAAAACCTCCGTCGAGAGCAATCATACAGCTATTTAAAACCATCCAAAGTCAGTATCGAAGGGGAGCAAGTCTGAAACTATGTTCCCGTCTTCTCCGTTTCCTTCTCCGACGTCGACTTGCGTCGGCAAGTTCTAGACCAACCCAAGACCTCTAAATACCTTTGTTGACTTCGTATTATCGAGACGAGGCCTTACGTATCCTACGATCCGAGTTTGACTGAGTTTGGTTAGTGATTCAAGGCTCGCCGGAGCCGAGCTCGTCTTCGCCGGAATCCGGAAATCCAACAGGAGGTCAAGTTTTGAGTAAGTGCCAAATATCCAATTTGGTCCCTGATTTTTCATGTGCTGTAATTAGTCCCTGAACTTCTTGTTTCTATCTACGTAGTCTATAACTTTTGAATTATTCCAGTCGCGGCCCAATACTTTCCAGCTATTGCAGTTTGGCCCGACAGTTTTGAGTTAAGCTATTATTGATCCGTTTTTGGACATTTGACCCGTATTTCGAGTCAACCTGCTTAATTCCAGGTGGGTTGGTTTAAGGGGGTAATATCTTCCATTTTAAATGTTTATGTTTTACTTGTGTTATTTATGCTTCTTTGAATTACATGAATAATACATGGATTTTAAAGGTTTTAAATGCATTATATGTGACAACATGACATGTTAATTATATGTGATCCATATACTGTTCCGATATATCCTAGGTGATATATTTCTAATATGATATGTTACATGTAATTGTTCAGTTGAATAAGTTTTATTGCAAGAGTAATATGGTTATTGATTGATCACCTAGTTAGAGCCTATATGTTGACGATCGTGCTTAATGCACTATAGCTACACGGTGGGCTTCCCACACTAACTGTCGTCGTGTGCCTTGGTAGGCACCACTATATTCGGCCCAATTTCGTGCCACTAACATGTATATGGGTCGTCAGCATATATGAGCCGGGATCCCATTTCAAATATGAAAAGTAGAGTCAGAGTTGTCCAATGTGGTTTATATGCTATATGGTTGTCTTTTCCAATGATTTATAATATTGATATCTATATGATAATTTCGGAAGACTGACCCCGAGCCACCCACCAGTTCGTGATAGGTTATATGGTATTAGAAGAATTAATATATGATATGTTCATCTGCCGCCAGGCTGAAGTTGGAATATTGATGAGACTATATATTTCTGAGATTTGTTTTAAAAGATGGGTCCATTCACTATTTGACACCAGCTTCTATAAATAAGTTGTTTGGCGTAATATTCCAGTTTTTATGAAAAGGTTACCCGTATCATTTATGTATGATTTTAATTATAATTTGTACTATTTCTAAACTGTGTCATGTGTCAATCCCGAGACAATTTTTTGTTTATTTCAATCGGTAAAACTGGGATGTTACATGAAGTGCAGAAATGGGTGACCTCCTAGGAAGTCATTATTCTGCACCCGAAAACAAATCCATGAGAGATTAGCTATGTCATGAGCAGAAAATATATTGTCGGAAAAGGTTGGGATGTTACATATGATTTCCATTAGATCATTAGACCATCTCTAATGTATAGTCTCAAATAATAAAATGACCAACTTATAAGATTAATACTCTTTCAATGCACAAAGCGAAAGTCTCAAACGACAAAAAGTTTCCATTTTGAGTTTTATATTTGACTCATTCTAGTATCAAATTACCAAATTTGAAACTTGTGGGTCCATACTATACAATGGAGAAATTAGTAATGGAATCCACATAACTTATTACTAATGGTTATTGGTGGACACATTTTAATAAAGTTTGTATTTATTTATTTATTTTTAAAAGGAATAAATAATAAAATTCATGTGATTTATTTTTATTGGAGGTTAATAAAAATATATTAGCAGAATCTTAAATATAAAACTACATTATTGAAATAAAATACCTATTCTACAATATTAAATTTAGTATGAGAAATGGTGTTAGAGAGAATTTGAATCCTATGTTTGAGTTTGTAGAAGATTGCCAAATCCTTATCATTGCAATCAACAACCCAAAGATTAGTGGCATTGACAATGTTTCTGCTAACATGCATGCATGGGAAGTATTTTTGCCATCGTGCATGCATCCTCCTCCGCATTTTTTCTAACTTCATTATTTTCATTTTCATTCCATTAAAAAAGAAGAAAAAACTAAAAAGTGAATATATGAAATAGCGGATATTAACACGTGGTTCTCGTTTCGTATATATATATGGGGATATAAAATCACCTGATGACCATAGAGTCCATACATATTTCTGTTTGTATTCGGACTATTAATACATTTGATATATATATATATATATATATAGAGGCTACAACTTGGTTCAAATGCATCACTTGAATTTGAACCTTGACCACCACCCATATACATCCTTACAGCATTACCATTTCTAATCCAACTGCTTCTAACTCCAGTTAAGGATGTTGTCGAGGGTTGATTAGTGCAGCTATGAATATTTAAAGGTTTTCCTTTTGAATTTTAGGAGGGAAGTTAGAGCGGGTCCGTTGCTCTCCAAGCAAAAAATTGATTTAGGTTCGTGTGGTATTGTGTCTTGTGGGATTAGGTCTACATTATGGTGAATCTAGACAAAGTTATTAAGGTAAAGTTGGAGGATAAAATAGGAGATTATCGTCGGAGAAAAGTGTTCAGTTTTTATATATGGGGCCTATCCTTGCACATAACCAGGGTTTAACGAGATCAGCCTAAAGTTGCTGCTAATAGAGTGTGTTGAATTATCATTCTGTTATTATATTGACTTTTAGTTTTATTTAAAGTTTAATAACTTTTTTCTTATGTGATGTTGTAATCTTTTTTAAGTTAGAAATAAAATAATCTATCACTCTCCCAATTCGTCATTATATACATACAATATAATTAATTTCAAATTTAATAACTTCGAAACGCCAACATATAACTTTACCAACTAAACAATACCAAAAAAAATTATACAGTCAGATCTACCTACTTTCTTCCCAAGTTCCCATGGCAAATAGTGTAGCACATTTAATGAAGCCGCCCTCCCAAAAGACATGAGTTGAGATCAAATCAAGCAAGTTGTATAGGAAATATATCATCAATCATCATGCATGTGGCCTACCAAATCATGGGGATTTGTATGGAACTGCAAGCAATGTCCAATGGGCAAAATAAACAAAGTGATAACTGTTAAGACTACTTAATTAGTAGGCTCTGCATAGATAGACGGATAGATACTGTATCATAGCCAGGTAGTAGTCTAGTAGTAGTAGTAGTAGTAGTAGTAGTAGAGTAGAGTGTGGTAGGCGGCCGCAGGGTCCATCTTCCAAGTGCACTTGCACTTGATATCTGAGTGAGAGAGTGACCTCATCCATCCTAATGAAATAATGAATTTGAAGCAGCCCAGCAGCAATGGGAGTTTGGTTTCGACAAGACAATTATCCGCGGCCGGCCACCATTTAATAAACTCACCACCATCTCTCCTCGCCCACCGCGCTGTACAAAGATTGTTATTCATTGTCTTCTGAATCGAACAGCAGATCCGACTCATAAGTACGTATGTTATTTCACTTTTGAAGGGGTTTCGACCAACTTTTTTCTTTGGTCAAAGACATAAAATTATTAGTTGACAACTCAAAATTATTGCCTTGGGACATTTATTATCAATTTAGAGGTCGACGTGGTTTATCTCTTGTAAGGCAATTTTACCTGGTTTATCTTTGACTAAAAAAGAAAGGTAGACGTGGTTATTAGCAACTTAGAGGTAGACGTAGTTATTAATAACGTAGAAGTAGATATGAACAACTTAAATGTAGATATTAGCAACTTAAATGCACAATAGATATAAAGGTGAAAATGTAGTTATTAACAATCTAGGAACTTGTTATTACCAATTTAGAGGAAGGTATTAGTAACTTAGACGTAAACTTGATTATTAGCAATTTAGAGGTTGTTATTAACAACTTAGCCCGTACTTATTAACAACTTAAAAATAAGGTAGATGAGGAAAAACGTAGTTATTAGCAATTTAGACGTAGTTATTAAGAAAATTCCCGTGGTTATGAACAACTTGGAGCTACTGAGCGCTCCATGTTCCTAATATATATTTTACGACGGGAATAATGTAAGGTGAGCCCCCTCAAAAGGAAATGATGACGAAACCCCCTCTAAAAACACGAGTGATCCCCTCGAAAACATATACGCTTATAAATATTCTCAAATACTCCTAATATCGATATCATTATATTTGTCTTGTCTTTTTATGCTAAGAGTATGAAAATCGAACTTGGAATGAAAGAAATATACTTGAAATAAGGTATTTTTAATAATTTTTTGAATAAATTAATATTAGCCTCATTATATATAAAACACGAGTCTTACAATAAAAATCAATTGACAAAAAAGATCTCAATGAGAGTCAAGCCCTAGCCGCCGTAGCCGTCTCCAGCTTCTTCAATCTTCTTCGTCTTTTTTTATTTCATCTTGGATTCTTGTTGTAGTGTTGGCTAGTTGCTCTCTTTTGGAGGGAAAGTTGTACTCCCGCGGAGAATTCCCCCAATCTAGAAACCCTAGCCGTAGTTGCCGAAGCCGTCGTCATCATGATTCTGCCACGACCAATCACGTTTGCCAAGAAACATCGCATATGCGATCTTATAACTTCCGACCAAAGGGAGACGGAAGTTGAAGACAGGTTATCAAAATCACCTAGGAAACTCAGCCAAGGCTCCACCTCTTTATCCGCAACCGGTCTACCCCATGGGACCGGTCATTCACACTGATGCGTTGTCAAGACGGCTAAGGTCTTAGTCTCCCTTGGTTGATCTCAATAAGGATGGGATAGATCCATGTCTGCTAGGGGTTTTCTTGTTTTATTTTCGGATTGTTTCTCGGTTTTGTTTTTTCTGTTTCTTAAGCCTATCTTTGTTTTTCCTTTTTGTTCTGTTGGGTGATTCTCACTTGAAATGTTTGTTTTTGGAGAGAAAGGATTGAGGTTTATGCATTTGCAAGGATCTGCGATCCATGTTAGCCTCGTTGGTGAGAACTGCACCTCCGATTTGGACATCTTCTACGGTCCATGACAACTTCACCTATTTTCAGAAATATGATGATGTTTATTGAAAAAACCCACAAGTCTTTCTATACCATAAACTTAACAACATAAAAATTGGGCTTAGATTAAAAAAGTTAATGTTCATCCTTTAAAAATCCTAAAGGCCCCGAGAATGTCGGTGGCAACTCCATGCCCTAGCGGCGAACTCGAGCAAACGTAACTCCCACCGTCCAGCTTCATCGTCGACCAACCTCCTCCCCACATAGACCCGATCATCCATAGGAAACATGGTCGATCTCTGCCCAGAGTGGATGTTGAAGACCTATTCGGAATCCATAGAGTACGACGACCCCTGCCGCACCTCCGCCAAAATCTTGCGCTATCTATAAAGAACTCAACATATGGTGATCGGAAGACAAAGCTCAGGTCCTTAATTCTATCATGGTGTTCAAGAATGCAAGTCAATCAACAAACCACACAATTAGGCATGAAGCACCGAATCCCTTAAATTAGTATAAGATAGAATCATGCATATGATATAAATGATTTAACACCTAATCACAGAGTGTATCCATATCCCCCAAACACTTATACCTTCTAGTTGGCAGAAGATGTAACAGACCGACGGTTTGTCCTGACCAAGCTTGTCAGAACCGTACCGAACCGGCCAGTTCAACCGGTTGGATTGTAAACCGACCGGCTAACCGATACGGCACACCATAATATGATCATCTTAGTGAACTAGCCGGCACAACCGGTCTTACCACCAAACAGCATTGTACCGGGCGGTTTTTATCAAACCGTGGTTTGAATAATTACACCCACTTTTATTGGAGAAACTTGGAAGCAAAATGCAGTGATTGAGTATTGAACCCCAAACCTATCATTGACATATGATGCACCTTTACCAGCTCGACCAACTTCCAATTTTGATTGAAATATTTTTTTTTAATATGATAATGATAGCATACAGATAAACATGATCAATCATAGTATGAAGTTTTATTAATTACAAATTTAGATTATGAATATATTTGATATTTAAGATTGTGAACAATTTAATATATTTTATTGCACATAATTTTTAAAATTTAGGATATAAAATTATGAATAAATTATTTTATTTTCTTTTAATTTGTCAATGTACTACCGGTATAATTCTGGTTCTATGCAAAATTTGTACGGTTCGGTATTTTGAAATTAATATATTAATTTTTATTTATTTATTATTAGAACCGGTTCAATACGGTATGACAACCGTACTATAACGGTTGAACCATTAAACATTATACTGTTTGTCTCACCGGTACGATCTCCGGTACGGTACTGAAAACCATGGTCGTGACCGAGATTTCTCTTCCGTCCTGAGGGAGGAGGTGCTTCAATTTTTAATAGCACTCAAATTATGCTAGCACGTCCCTCTTATTTTGAGTTTCTTACTTGACTATCTAACACTACAGATTACTGAAAACAAAGCTCAAAGATTAAAATTTTGCTTCTTTTCTTTCTTTGCTTTTCTTTCTTTATTTTTTTTAGATAGTAGCTTTTTCCAAATGGGGGATAATCCCAACTTCAGTCAGACTCGGAAGTAACCAGTCTCCGGCCCACGCCTCAAGCCTCATAAAGGTTGGGAAAACGGTGGACCTCTAGGGTCGCCCTATGTGTTTCAGTTGCAATTAAACCCCTACAAAACTTTTTATTTTAACAACCTCATTCGGACTCCTCCCGCCTGTTTTACGCTTCATAACAACCTAGGAAAATTCGTTGGGTGGATATACCTACACTCTACTGTGACATAGAACAAAATAGTGGAAGGTAGCAATTCATTTTTAACATATATAGTCTCTAGTATACTAATTTTGGCAAAACGGAAGGTGGTTCGAAAATGACATATTAACATCCAAGACATCCACAAATAGAATGAGAACACTAAACATGCATTCACTAACATCCACAAAGTAAGCTCAAGAGGGAGTTTCGAAAAGTAAGGACAGCCATTCAGCAATATTACTCACAAGTTATGTACCCGAATTTAGAAACACCCTAATTCACCCACACTTGAACATGACATTGTCCCCAATGGACCAAACAATGAAGGAAGACATGGCATAAAATATGGTACTAACTTGATATCGTGAGAGCGAACCAATGTAGAGCCTAGACGAGGACCAGGGCTCCATTTGGACAACAATTAAGATCGAAACTTCCTCGAGATATGGAAAGAGTCCTACAGCCACAGAGACATGAAAGAAGAAAAACAAGAAAGGCTACTGCCAATCCGTTACAACAATCCGTAGCAAACGAAATGAAACATAACCTAACATAAGTTCAACCAGGAGACACAAAGAAAACAAAGACACAAAACACAAGTTCTAGATATGACAAATAAACATCCTGAAACTGATCGGGCTCACTACTGCTCATCCATGTCGTGTGGTGGGGATGGTGGATGATACTGGAACGGTACACTGGAAGGGTGATCTGGGTGAGTGAAGGCATAGTAGCGCTGGTGCTCCTGAAAAGTGTACTGCTCATAAGCGTACATCTCAGCCACGGTAGCTAGTAGAGAGTCGACCCATCCCGAGAGAGTGTCGACACGCTCGCTCAAAACCTGAACCTGTGCATCATGGGGAGCATTCTGGCAGCCCTGAGAAGTACCCTCATCAGCAGTAGGCTCCTTCTCCTTGCTAGCGGGGCCTTGATCATTGAACAAATCCGGAATACCGGCAGCCTTGCGGAGTGAGATAGTGAGTCGTTGTGGAGACACCCGAGTAATGGTAGAGAGAGCTTCAAATGTAGACTAACACCTCAAGCTCTACACCAAACGTGTGATGTAAGATCCACCATACAAATTGCTATTCTTCTCTGCGGAGCAGACGGGTTGAGAAACGAGCAACTTGGCGACCTAGGCATTTTCTATGGCTGGCAACACTGATGTGTTGTATTTTCGACACACCTTTTCTCGTTATAAACTATATTTTTGTGTGTCGAAATGTATTCAAATTCGATTTGTGAGTACATGTTTGGTTCTCTTGCCCCTCGGGGCGATGTTATGGTGTTTGGTATATTTCAGGTGTCATGTGACGTTTAGAGATGAACCAAGACATGACGGGGAAGCCGAAACAACTCAAAATGTTTGAATTGGAAAGAAAACGTCACTGTTTAGTATTTTGAGCATAACTCATCACTCGGAAGTCCAATTGATGCAAGGTCAGCAACATTAGAAAGACCCTAGGGAAATACGATTCCATTAGTTCAATCTAGTGGGTATTTGATTAGCGGGGTGAAAATTCGCGCATCAAATTGGCGCCGTTGCTGGGGACTATTCTAATTCTAGGAAAATTTTGATTATTAACTATTCCCTTACTTTTCTTATCATATCTATTTCCTCTCACATGGGTTACTGGGGTTGCTACTTTTGAGTTTCATTATGCAGGATTATAGTTGGGATGGACAGTGGTAAGGTTCCTATGCTGAAGGTAACTACAATGAAGGTCGGGGTTCTTCACCCAACCAATATTATGAGAACCAAGGTTCACCAAGCCACTACCAACCTAATCATGGAGGAGGACAAGAACAATGGAACAACTTTGGACTGGAATCAGATTCATATTGGAATCATGATCAACCTCCATCATCTTTTTTTCCAAGACTCATCAACAACTTACTACCACCAAAGCTAGAATGAAGACTGTCAGTCCTTTCACAATCAATATTCAGGTGCTGATTCATATCAACCTCCGCCTCCTGAGAATACATATGCAAATATACTTCTGGAGAAATTCATAGTGACAAGCACAACAACTCAAGCACAAAATCAATATTCAGGGTATGAATCATATCAACCTTCGCCTCCTGAAAATACATACATAAATGAGATTTTGGAGAAAGCCATAACCAAGATGAACGAAGAGACCAGGCTGTCTAAGCTACGACAAAGTGAATTATCAAAGAGGTTTGATCAGCTAACGACATGCCTTGAAAAATAACATTCTCATCCTCAACCACAAGAACATGTCGATTTTGAAGATGAATATGATTTTAGAGTATCATTTGAAGTAGTAGATGAAGTGGTAGAAGAGTTACCTTTCTGTGAAGATTATCTAGTTGTTTGGAATGGAGAGTTAGAAGAGTTTGAAAGGGAGGAAGTACCTTTTCTTGAAGAAAACCTAATTTTTCATGATGAGAATTAGAAAATTTTGAAGAGGAGTTTGTGGAAGAGATGTGGGAAGATGAAGAGCCTCTCCATAATGACATTCAAGCTACCGTTGAGCATTCCATCATTTGGTGTCCCCCTCCAATTGTGGTCCCATCAAGAGATACTGAGACCCTTCTTGATTCTTGTTTGGTTATGAAGTACTTATGTCAGGAGACTGATAATGAGTGCTTCACACGCAAGATTCGAGATGACACTATCTCGGGACCAGACCTGCCTGCCCTAAAGGACTTCTCAAGCTACACCATCAAATCAAGGATAGTTGAAGATACCGGTGTCAACACACCATACTACCTCTTCCATCTTTGAGAAGTGGTGACCATGAAGAGATTTCTATTCAAGGCATGAATTGGAGCTCACAAGCACTTCACCGGCTTCTGCATCAATCTCTTAGGGTGCTACTTGGTATTCACCTCCAATCCTTGAAGAAACTAATGGAATTCAAGGAGGTTCTAAGTTGGGCGGCTTAATCTAGGTATCGTCTAGCTCAAAGACGTAAGAAAGATTGATTTTCGGGAGGCAACCCGAGCATTGAGTCATTTCTTTTATTTAATTTTCCATATTTTGAGTCTTGTGGTGTGTCTTGTGCCGAGTCTGTCAAGTATGGATGTTGAAGTTTGTTATGTTATGAAATTGAACATACATTCATGAGATTAAGTCTATGATAGGACCATAGATCGAATGTGTTATGAGTTGCTTATTGATTTCTAAGTTAATTGTGCTTAACGACTCTTTGGTGTTCCCGCCTCTCAATTTGAGGGGGTTTTAATTGATTAGCTCTTATAGGATTCATTTTTGCTGAAATTGCTTTGTTAAGACTTGTTATGTGATAAGAACACTTATCTTGCATGTCTTGTTCCTACTTTACATTCAGTTGGTTATGTTTCCTATATTGTGCTAATTAAGTGTGGGGTTCTCACCATGTGATAATTGTTGAGCACTTTGACTTGGTTCTGGTTTGTGATTCATGATTTGTTTGTTTTGTAATTTCCCTATACCATAAGCTTGTCGGATTGTTGCCATGTCTATCGTTTCACCAGGATTTCAGCTTTTCACATCCAGAATTAGTGTTTTTATTTTTTTTATTTTCAGTGGATTGATGTATAGATTGGCATTAGCCTTTTTTTTTTTGCTTCTTTCGTTTCTTTGTGGCTGTAGGACTCTTTGCACATCTTGAGGAAGTTTTGATCTCACTTGACGTCCGAATGGAGCCTTGGTCCTCGTCCAAACTCTACATGTGCTCACTAACATGATCTTCAAGTTAGTACCATATTTGCTGGCCCTATCTCACTTGATTGTTTGGTTCGTTGAGGACAATGTCCTATTTAAGTGTGGGGTGACTTAGGGTGCTTCTGAATTGATGGGTACATAGCTTGTGAGTAATATTGCTGAATTACTTTCCTTACTTTTTGAAACTCCCTCTTGAGCTTAGCTTGTGGATGTTAGTGAATGCATGTTTAGTGTTCTCATTCTATTTGTGGATGTCTTGGATGTTAAGATGTCATTTTTGAGCCACCTGCCATTTTGCCAAAATTAGTATACTAGAGACTCAGTAGAGTGTATGTATCCACCCAACGAATTTGCCTAGGTTGTTATGAAACTTAAAACAGGCGGGAGGAGTCCGAATGAGGTTGCTAAATAAAAAATCTTGTGAGGGTTTGGTTGCAACCGAAACACGTAGGGCGACTCTAGTGGTCCGCTGTCTTTCCAACCTTTATGAGGCTTAGGGCGTGGGCCGGAGACTGGTTACTTCCGAGTCTGGCTGAAGTTGTCATTATTTACCCCATTTGGGAAAAGTCGTTATTTAAAAAAAGCAAGAAAGAAAGAGAAGCAAAGAAAGAAGAGAAGCAACATTTCAATATTTGAGTTTTGTTTTCAGTAATCTGTAGTGTTAGATAGTCAAGTAAGCAACTCAAAATAAGAGGGAGGTGCTAGCATAACTTGAGTGCTATTAATAATTGAAGCACCTCCTCCCTTAGAACGGAAGAGAAATCCCGGCCAGGACGAGTCGTCGGTCTGTTACCTCCACTGGCAACTAGAAGGTATAAGTGTTTGGGCGATATGGATACACTCTGATGGTTAGGTGTCAAATCATTTATATCATATGCATGAGTCTATCTTATACTAATTTAAGGGATTCGGTATTTCATGCCTAATTGTGTGGTTTATTGATTGACTCGCATTCCTGAACACCATGGTAGAATTAAGGACCTGAGCTTTATCTTCCGATCACCATATGTTGAGTTCTTTATAGAGAGCGATTAGTAGATTTTCTTGAGGACAAGCAAGCATTTAAGTGTGGGATGATTTGATGTGCTGTATTTTCGACACACCTTTTCTCGTTATAAACTATATTTTTGTGTTTCAAAATATATTCAAATTTGGTGTTTTGAGAACATGTTTGGTTCTCTTGCCCCTCCTGGGGCCATGTTATGGTGTTTGATATATTTTTGATACATTTCAGGTGTCATATGACATTTAGAGATGAACCAAGATATGACAGGGAGGCCAGAACAACTCAAAACATTCGATTTGGGAAGAAAACGTCACTGTTTAGTATTTTGAGCATAACTCATCGCTCAGAAGTCTAATTGATGCAAGGTCAGCAGCATTAGAAAGACCCTAGGGAAATACGATTTCATTAGTTCAATCTAGTGGGTATTTGATTAACGGGGTGAAAATTCGCGCATCAAACACATAACCGATTACTCACTGGTAAGGAGCGACGACGACACATGACAGAAGACGGGACGTCGGGAGATGTTAGCAATCAACAGAAACAGTCCAACATGTGTTACAGGACTATCCATTCAAGGTTAGCACCTGGGCACATCTTGTTTATCCTTCTGACAGTCAGCCTAAGTGGGATACTCCACTCTCGCCATGGATCACTCACCATTTGAAGGCGGCGAGCACTAGCCTTCTTTTTGGGTTTACTTGCCGGTCTTTTTGAAGACCAAAAGTGAGTTCTTATTTGCCGATAATCTCACCGCTCCTGAGGTCCTGTCGCAACGAATCAGATTTTTGGCTCGAGACGATTGGGGAGGCTTTGATACGAGACTAGTCCATTCATACTCGTTCACCTACTAAGACGGTGGTTGATGTGTCTTGGCCGTCACCACCACCTGAGTGGGTTGCTCTCAATTATGACAGGTCCGTCATTCTTGAGACCAGGCGAGCAGATGCAGGTGGCTTGTTCCGTGATGCTGATGGTTGCAGCGTGGCAGCTTATAGCATGAACTTGGGAATTTTCTCGATCACCAGGGCAAATTGAGAGTTGTAGTGACAATATTGCAGATAGCTTGGGATAAAGGGTACTGAAGGGTACAGGTGCAGCTAGATTCGTGGTCTGCGATCCAGCTACTGCAGGGGGACGGTGAGCTCACACACCAATACTCTTCTAAGGTTTCCAGTTTTCGTGAGATGTTGGATTGTGACTGGTTGATCAAAGTTGAGCATATCTATCGGGATAGCAATCAGGCTGCTAACTTTTTAGCTGGCCTTGGTCATAGTTTACCACTTGGTGTTCATCATATATCCAATAGTGATCCTTCTTTGTCTTTTCATTTTTTGTATGACATTATTGGGGTATCCCAACCTCGTTTGACTTTGAATGAAAGATAATGTTTGCTGGTGCTCCTCGGCTTACCAAAAAAAAGTTAATGTTCGCTTAAAAAACCAATAAGGAGAAAAAAAATATTTTTATAATTTCCAAACAGAGCATTTAGTGTTAAATTGAAAAAGAATGAATAAAGTGTTATGATGGCCCAAAAAAATAAAAATAATTTCCAAAACGTTGCCCTATCTGCCCTCTCTCGGAGGGCTAGTTGTCGGCGGCCGCTACCGTGGTGTCTTTCTCTTGTACGATGAGAATCCTACGCTGGAACGTAAGAGGATTAGGTCAAGCCATAGTCGTGAACATCATGCACGATATGGTGAAAACTTACGGTGCTGATATCATAATCCTTATTGAAACTCTGGCATCATAATAAAGGATGGAAATGATTCGGATCAAGCTAGGTTGAGATGCGTGTTTCGATGTGGAGGCGCAAAGCCATAACAGAGGTATATCTATTTTATGGAAGCAGGTTGCACAAGGAAGGATAATAAACTACTCACAGAATTATATCACGATACACCTTACGGATGAGAAGAACAAGACCTTCTGACTCACCGGATTCTATGGTTATTCGGCAAGGAATCGTCGATCTGATTCTTGGGATCTCCTTAAAGCTTATAGACCAGATTCGTCGGAACCATGGTGTTGTACAAGGGATTTCAATGACATGTTGACAACGACGGATAAAAGAGGTGTTCACGCCCACCCGACACCATTACTTGCAGGTTTCCAACAAGTAGTTCATAGTGCAACTTGAAAGAAGTATCGATGTTGTGGTGAACGTTTCCGTCCGCCCCGCCGGTGGCTCGCAAGGTTTAGAGTCGCCACCAATCACTTAAAAGTGGATTGGACACTTGGAGCCCGGTTCAGACTTTGGAACCTAAACCGGGCGTGGTCTGCGTTCAGAGATCTGGGTAAGGGGGACGGTTACGTGTGGGGAAGGATTAGCACCTCCACAACGCCCGGTAAACCGGTACTACAAAAATCGATAAGTTTGATGTGTTTTATTAAATGTGCTTAATTTTTATTGTGTGGTTTGCATGGTCTCACTCTTGCGAAGACCAAAGCAGTTAGTTTTGTTCTTTATAAAACAGTTAAAAACAGGGAGTCAATAAAACTATTTTAAACTTGCGAATAAGTTATTTTAAAGTTGGAAATAAAATGATAAATTAGAAATAAAACGATAAATTGCTTTAAAGTTGAAATAAATTGATAAATTGTTTTAAGGTTGGAAATAACATGATAAATTATTTTAAGTTGGAAATAAAATGATAAATTATTTTAAAGTTGGAAATAAAATGATAAATTATTTTAAAGTTGGAAATAAAATGATAAATTTTTTTAAAGTTGGAAATAAAATGATAAATTATTTCGAAGTCGAAAGAAGTAATAAATTATTTTAAAGTTGGAAGAAAATAATAAATTGTTTTAAAGTTGGACTCGAGTCTCTTGACGGCCTATGTATCCGGAGTTCGGGATCAAAGTCCACGTAGTTCGATTAGAAAAATTTGATTTGAGGTGCAACTGAATAGCTGCGGTTTGGTTGATAATTTTTGAAAGTTTTTATGAATTTTATATTTTTGAGAATTTCACGTGACTTTAATAGCATAAACCCCATCGTTACTGTTCTCATTTTATGTTTATTAAAGAAGGATTTTTTGTGTTTTATAATATTATTAGTTAAAAAAAAGATTTGTTTGAAGATAGTGGATTCACGTACTTTCCCTCTTGAGAAAGCTTACGCTACTATTTGAAGTTTTTTGCGGATTTTTGCTCTTGCGAAAAGTACGTTACTGGACCAATTATTTTTATGATAGAGGTATATTTATTTTTAAGGTGGACTCGAGCCTATCTCGGTTGCCTACGTACCCAATATTTTGGGATCAAAGTCCGCGTAGTTCGGATGGGAAAAGTTGTCGAGGATTTCGCGTAATTTTTACTATATAAAAAATTATGGTATTGTGCTTGTCTTTTATTTACTTAAAAAAAGTTTTGAATGATTCATGACGTGATTTTTGCAAAAACTGCTTTTGAGTTTCGGTATTCCGAATCCATCAACACCAATTCAAAGATATATTTATCGAGGAAAAGACATGAAAAAATACAATGTTCGATGAATTTACTTATGAATCTCGTGGCTCCCAAATTGGAATACTTGTTATTTTATAAAGCTGAAGGAAATAATAAGGATTATTAATGATTTTAATTTAGACATTTATTTGTTGAAGGTTTTATTAGTTGATAACTATGTAGGGTCTGAAACTCTTGTTCCGGAAGAGGGGTTCATGCAACGTTGTTATAATGTTTTTTATGGTATACTATTCATGACATATTTGATGTTTAAGTCTTTTGTTTAAGGGTGATTTAGTTTATTTTTATTAATTAATTTGATTTTAAAAAAATTATAAATATGCTATCGAACTAGAAACGAACCTATATTCGGATACATCTTACGCAAACACTTTTAGTGATTCGATGATTTTATTGTCGTTAACTTAACGTTATCGACATTAAATATTTTAAATCGATTAAAATACTTGGAAGATTTGATTTTGTAGGTTATACTATTTTTACATTTAAATACCAAATAAAATTACAGAATTTAAAATTTTGTTATCAACCTAACCTTCTTTCGGTCTTACTCTATTCTTAATCGAGGCTTGATAAAACTTAATTTACACAACACACTAAGGGCGTTCTGACCGAAATGGGCCGAACCGATATTCGGATCGAAATGAGAGAGGAGAATGGCCAAAATCACTGAGCGAATTGACCGGTCCGACCACTCATTTCCCGACCCAGGACTGAAAAAGACGAAATACCTTTAGATAAATTGTCTATTAAGAGGAAGGTGAGGGGCAAAATCGTAACTTACCTAGCTGATATAAATACCCTGCTTAAACTGAAATCATGCATCTGAACCCTAGCCTCCCTCTTTCTACCCCTCCTTTTCTCTCCCTTCTCTCTACACTTCTTCACTCTCCTCTCTTTCTCTACCGCTAGCGGCTGCGACGACGCCGCCACTCCTTCTCCCCTTCTTTTTTTTTTCCTTTTTCCTCTCCTTCTCCTCCCATCTTCCTTCTTTCTTTCCCCCCTTCTTCCTCTCTTCTTTGACGGCGACAGCCGCCATCGTTGTTTCTTCTCCTCTTCTTCTTCCTTTTTTCTTCTTTTCCTCCCTTTTCCCCTCTCTTCTCCAGCGACGGCGGTGCGGCAGCCGCCTCACCCTTCTTCTTTTTTCCTTTTTCTTTTTCTTCTTTTCCTCTTTCTTCCCCTCCTCTCCGCGGTGGCGGCCGCCGCCTCTCCTCCTCCTCTTTCTTTTTCTTCTTCATTTTCTCCTTTCCCTCTTTTCATCCTCTTTTCTTCGGCGACGGCAACGCGACCACACCGCCTCTCCTCTTTTTCTTTTTTATTTCTTCTTTTTCTCCTCCCTTTTTCCTTATCTTCTCTTTCCCTCTTTTCCTTTTTTCTTCTCCTTCTCCCTCTCTTCTCCAGCGACGGCGGTGCGGTCGTTGCCTCTCCTTTTGTTCTTTGTTTCCACGACGCCCACAGCGATGGCGGCCGCGACGCCGCCGTCGCCTCCCCCTCAACCGTGACAAAAAGGTAAACAGAAACGTAGATCTAGTCCCCTTATTTTTATCTTCTCGATTTTAGCCGAATTTGGGCTTGCATGTCGTCGGAGGGTTGGAGGATGCCTTTAGCGAGTCCTCCAACGACATGCAAACCCCAATCTACGAACTTAGGGTTTGACTCTTGTTTTTATTGCCCTTTTCTAACTTGTTGTTTTGTTTTTGTTGTTTTTCTCTTTTTTATACGGGGCTGGAAATCGGTAACGAGGAAAGGGGAGACGGTGACCTGAGTCACCGGAGGAAATCGACAAAAGTGCGAATAAGAGAGGACACAACCTTTAGGAAGGTAAAATATCTAAACTATAATTGTTCTGATTTTGCTTGGTATAGTTACTGCTTTGTTAGTGATTTAGGTTAAAATATGTAGATTGAAAGGTGAAAAATGTTGAAGCGAATTCAGTAATCTAACCACCATATAAATGACTTATTGGTTTGAAAATTTTGATTATTTTGTCACTTTTAACAAAATTCCAATAATAATTATTAGAAAAAAATGCCCATGTTTTTTTTATTGTAGTGTCATATGTTAAGTCCTTGTACAGTATTCGAGTCTTGATGTTGATGGTGCTAAAATGGCTCGAAATCACTTATTTGAACCATTTTAATCATGTTTTCCTGCAAACTTTTATTTGGTGAAAATAGTATTTGTTTATTATTATTATTGTTGTTTAGGTGAGCTCTTTGGATTATTTTGTTTTGATGATCATCACATTAGAAAAAGGGTTAGGACATTAGCAATCATAATAATGGAAATAGAGATACGACTGTTACATGAATATTTGAAAATCGGGAAGATGTTTTGTTTAGGAGGACCAACCTTCGAAAGCTGATTTTTACTCTTCTTCTTTGACAATGTTGGTAAGATCTCCGGGGCGCTCGCTCCAAGAGTTTAAGACTTCGAAAACTTCCATGATGGATTCTCGAAGCTTCTACTATAAGCAATAATGTTTGTATTTTTATGTTTATTCTTATCTCTTTTATTTTGTAGTGGGATTGGGGTGTAGTGAATTTAGGGAGTAATGAATTTAGGGTGTAATGGATTATTTATAGTGTAATGGATTTAGGGTGTAGTGGATTATTTATAGTGTAATGGATTTAGGGTGTAGTTGGATTAAGGGATTTTGGGGGAGAATTGGGGATGTTTTTTATGTAATTGATAGGTCCTTCTTTGTTCCATCCCCCTTCCTCGAAAGAAATTCATTTGTCTTTTTAAATGGAAAAAGGGCTACCACCTCCCTTATCTCCCAATCTAAATTGAACACCAATCACTGAGGTGGTGCCTCTTAGAGAATAACAGAAATTGGGCTTGGGATCGGGCCTGAAATCGGGTCTGGAAAATCCATTTAAAATAAAGCTACGAAATAAATAAAAAACTCGAGGACCCGGACAAAATTTGGTTACTACAGATGCAGGGCTACCCATACACGTGGTCGAAGTGGTTAGGGCAGCCATAGTGCGTGGTAGAACACATGGATTGGGAATTCACAAACCCAGAGATGAGAGAACGTTTCCATAAAATATCGCTCACAAACCTTGTGGCTCCACGTTCCGATCATACCCCCTCTTACTGGAAATCGAGCATATACCACCAACTCGGGTGGGCGAGAGGTTTAAATTCGAGAACAGTTGGAGGCATAAAGATGAGTTAAGGTCGTTGATCAAGAATGCTTGGGATCCAGGGGGATATACACGGTCTCGGATAGATTGAAACGATGCATGCATAAACTCACAACATGGTCACAGGAAACTAAACCACAATTTCGGTGGAAGCGCGATAGGAAACATGATGAACAGATAGAGGCTCAAGCAGGAGCGCCAGTAGAGGCTGAAAATTTTAATTAGTGCCAACAAGACTTTCTACACCTACTAAAGGAAGAGGAAGCATATTGGGCTCACAGAGCGAAACAAGAGTGAACGAAGGTAGGAGATTTAAATACTCAATTTTTCCATGCGGTGGTCAATGGGAGAATGAGACATAAACAACTACAGGGCTGAGGAACGCTACAGGAGAATGGCAGGAATAAATGGACGCGATGGGGAAAATAGCTATCTAATATTTTGAGGAGTTATACATGGAACAAGGAGGCCCAACCACCATGGTAACTCCGTCCATCGAGCATGGTATCAGTCTGCAACAAAACGAACGCCTGACCGCCCCTATAACGGATATGGAATTCAAAAAGGTGGTTTTCACAATGGGCAGCGATAAGTCTCCGGATCCGAACAGGTTTAACCAGGGATTCTACCAAGAATTTTGGGATATAGTCGGACCGGCTATCTGCCAGGATTGTTGAGATTGGCTTGAACAGGGACTTATTCTGGAGGAAGTCCAGGCAACGAATATCATCTTACTTCCAAAGATTCCGCAACCAACGTCTATGAAAGACCTTAGACCAATCTCTCTGTGTGATGTATGATACAGAATATTAGCTAAGGTACTAGCTAACAGATTTCGACTAGTGATGCCCCATTTGATATAGGAAGAACAATCAGCTTTTGTACATGGAAAATCAATAGTAGATAACATCATGATTGCGTTCGAGTCCATTCATAGTATGACCAAAAAACCGGCAGGATCTACAGGAAGTGCGATGTTGAAAATAGATATTTCAAAGACCTTTGATAGGGTGGAATGGAGTTTTTTGGAAGCAGTTCTCAAGAGAATGAATTTTTAGGAGACGTGGATCAAGTGGATGTTGATGTGTGTTTGATCTGTGTGTTATTCGATGTTGGTTAATAACATATCTTTTGGGAGTATTTGACCAAGCAAAGGCCTCCGCCAAGGATGTCGAATATCCCCATTCCTCTTTATTCTATGTATCAAAGGCTTAACGTCGATGATCCGACAGACGACGTTAGATGGTCAACTCCATGGGTATCAAGTGAATCACCGGGCACCTCAGGTATCTCACTTGCTGTTCGCGGGTGATTCACTTTTCTTATTTAAAGCCACTACACTTGAAGCTAGTCGGCTACGACTGATTTTATAACAATACGCGGAAGCTTCTGGGCAACTCATAAATTTCCACAAATCGGGCATCCTTTTTAGTTAAGGAGTGAACTTGACTCTGAAAGGAAGCATAAAGCATGTTCTTGAAGTTCAAACTGACCTTGACTAGCAAGTATCTGAGAGTCCCAGTGATCGTAGGTCGGAACCTATCAGAATCCTTCAAGACAGTTCAAAAGAAAATGTGGAATAAATTAAACTACATTCTTGGAAGGATAAACGTTTCTCTAAAGGCGGAAAAGAGGTTTTAATTAAAGCAGTGGCACATGCTCTACCTATGTACATCATGAATGTCTTCCTGCTTCCCGATACTCTCACAGAAGACCTCGAATGTATGCTCAATGCCTTTTGGTGGGGTTTGAAACGCTTCTCAAGGAAAGGAGTGTCATGGATGAAGTGGGACAGGATGGCGATTCGGAAACAGTTCGGGGGCATGGGATTTAGAGACTTACAGGGTTTCAGCCTTGCGCTCTTAGGAAAGAAAGCTTGGCGTATTATGCAGGAACCTGAATCCTTGGTGGCACTAATTTACAGAGCTAAATACTTTCTAGGAGGAGATATTTGTACTGCGTAATTGAGCCATCATTCTAACTTTGTATGGCAGAGCATTTGGAATCCCCGTGATCTGGTGAACCATGGGGTAAGGTAGCAGATAGGGGATGGTCGGACCACCTGTATTTGGTCCGACCCTTGGCTCGCGACGGCGGATGGGAATAAGCGGGTAGAGACGGCGGTTCTGGAGAATATGGAGGAATCCACCGTGAATAACCTGTTTATGGAGAACACACAAGAAAGGAATGAGGAACTTATAGCTTATTACTTCACCAAAAGAGATTGGAAGGCTATTCAGGCGATCCTGGTGTCGATTGCAATAGGAGTTGACAGACGAATCTGGCACTACAGCAAGAATGGGCAATACAATATTTGCTTGGCATATAGACTGTATATGGATACAATGATCGATCGATCAAATCACCATACACCAGGAGAATGGAGGAAAATATGGAGTTTACAGCTCCCTCCGAAGCATAAACACCTCTTGTGGAGGCTAGCGCATGATGTAATACCCACCTGTGGCCGCCTGCGAAGGAAGGGTTCTTACATACAAGGAAGCTGCGGTATGTGCATGCATGGGTACGAGGAAAGTTGGCATTTATTGATCGAATGCTATTTTGCAGAATGTTGCTGGCAGGAACTTGGCATTTTACAAAAGGTGAAGGATGCAGCGATGACAGAGGATGAGACACAGAAGTGGTTGTGGAGCATCCGTCAGCGCCAGTGAAGTCAATTATGTCAAAAGCTTGATGTTGGATTATTGGCATCTGGAGAGAGAGGAATAATCGAGTTTGTAACAACCAACAATGAACAGTGCAATTAATTGTGAAAGAAGGCTTAAGTCAAATCAATGATTGGAACGCAGCAAAGCTTCAAAACACGGTTTCAGAACACGGCTCCGACCCGACCACCCAAATCGTGCCCCAAATGGCATCCTCCGGGGATGGGAATCTTTAAATGCAATGTTGATATCTTTTAGTTCTCTAACATAAGCAGGATGGGACTAGGGATGGTCGTGCGCAACCACTCTGGTACGCTGATGCATTACCAGATGCTCGTTCGATGAGGGGAGTGGAACATTCAAGTGGGAAAGCCGTGGCACTTTTGGAAGCAATTAGGTGGTGTATTTCCATGAGGCTCGAGCCGGTGGTTTTCGAAGGAGACTCACAAACAGTCATGCATGCCCTGGCAGGTTCGGGGAAGGACTCCGACGAGTCCGAATTCGGAGTCATTATTAATATGTGTAAGGGTTTAATTCGGGCTTGGGAAGGATTTTCATTTAAGTTTGTTAGGAGAGAAATGAACGAGGTTGTTCATAAATTAGTAAGACAATCTAGATTCCATGTGTTCCCGCCTGTGGGACATGCACTTCCTGAATGGCTTATTAATGTTGTTCAAGCAATGTGTCTATTAGCACAGCATTAATAAAGAGTATCATATCGCCTGATTAAAAAAAAGTGTTATGATGGCTGGAAAAACTTCGACAACTATGTTGAAGTTTTCTTTCAGCACCAGAACACGGCCTGAACTATCGAGCTTTATTGTCTCAGAACATGGGTTTACTCTTGTCGTGATTAGATGGGCCAACATCGTGCTACATAAAACTTTTAAAAGAACAATGGGCTTGGCCCAACATGGAACTTTGACCAGGCTTGATGTGAGCGGTTGAAAAAAGTTCAAACATAATTTTTATATTATTCATCAAAAGTTCTTAAATAATAATTTTAAAAAGGGTTCAGGTCTATGTACCGCTTCAATAAACGGTGTCAATCCCACGTTAGTAAGACGATCCATTATTTCGACTGTAGTTGTTGGGTGATGAACAATTTACCTACACAAATTAAAGAGGTGGTAATGCTTGGCGATCGAGGGCGTGAATGGCATTGACATTGGCAACGCCGGATCCGATCTGCAGTCCCTATGAGTCCGGTACGAGAGAGTGAGGAGGATAGAGAAACATATATTTCTGGTGGAAAACAACGTAAAAGCACACTTAAATATTAATTAAAAACCGTATAATTCTAGGAAGCGAGAAATCAATAATGTCATACTTCAGTTAGTGAGACAGGCCCTGATCTGACAGAGAAGCAGATGATGGCGTTGGTAAGCAAATTAAACATAAATTTATAATACCCAAACTGCCCTTTTCCTTAAAGCATCATTTCGACCTAGTTTTCTCTCCCAAACTATTGGTACATTTCAAATGCCGGAAAAAAAGAATGAACCAATAGCCAGCAGTCACGGGTAATATTACCACAACAACAACAAGGACCTTTTGGAAGTTTCTTGGATGGCTGGCTCCAACACAATATGATGCAAATGATTCCCTTTCGATAAAATAGCGATGAAAACCTTTCCTACCTACATGGCTCGTTCAAGTAACCAAACAAAAACCAGCAAGCTAGGTCTGTTAGTTTTTACTGCAATCTACACGGAAATCATCCATTACCACGGAGCTAGCTAGGTTTTTTCCAATCCATCACATATGCGAGATCGAGCTTACATCACCACAGTTATAGCCTTATCGGGATTGCGCATACCTACATACACAACCCAGTAGTTATAGGAATGCAGTCGAGTCGAAGCCATTAGACACTATACACTACCTTTCTAGAAGAAGCATCAGTTTGGAAAGGTATAACATGGATTTTGTTTTTGAATCTCAAACCCGATTTAGATTTTCCCGCTATGTTCAACTTTGACTTCCGAATAGCTCGGATACACATCTTAGATGTGGCCTGTGCGGTTGGTAGATAGAAGGTTGCGGGTCTAGGGTTAGGAATTAGAGGTCTCCGATTATGAAAGTGACCAAAATACCCTTTGAATCCCAACCATTGAATCTGGCATCAAAATTTTAGAGGCTCCGGGTTTTTTCTTGATATTTCTCCAACACATACAGCTCCCATTGAATATGATTGGACTTATCCTAACAATCATTTACAACAATGGACACCCGTGAACAACATCTGGAGTACACAACATTTTACGAGATTCATATTTCGTTTTCGATTACTATTTCGAGTATATATGTATAACAGTATAATCGGAAATGATAAGGAGGTATTGAACTGAGAAAAGAAAGTAGGTCAATCAGTACTGGGGTTACAAATATGGTTGGTCACTCAAGTCTTGAGTAGGTTATATTTTGGTTATTCAATTTATGTTTTAATAATTTTTTTGATTCAATTTTTTATTTGCAGGAGGTGTTAATACTTTATACACCACAGATAAAAAAAAACATATTATAAACTTGAAATAATAGTGTAAATCTAAATAACGACCACTAATAATTGGAAATTAGAGTGCCTAATACGCTATTATGCGGCCCAATTATCTGAACATGAAATGTGATAAATAAAAATTGAGGGTAGATAGAAAAAGAAGAGTGCCACATATGCTAGTAGCAAACCGGCCCTAATGTCTGAGATAGAGGACTGTTCACCAAATAAGCGGCTTCCGCAGAGTGGGTGAGGAGAAATAGAGGGTCGAGCCGCCACATGGGAAGCCTGTCAAATCGCCATTAATTCTAAGGTTAGTGTATCCATGATACGAGGGATAACCAGCCCTATATATAGTTGCCCGAAGCCATCCCATGAACAACGACATAAACTAATAATCGACTACACGATGAACAGATTAGGCAGTTTAGTGATGATGTCGGCGAAGGCTGATGCATGGACGTTGTGAATGCCACTGTTAGACGAGCAACATTGATAGTTGAATTTACATGCCAAGAGTAGGTGCGGAGCCCGGAATTTAATACCGGAGTTGCCAAAATTTGGTGAAGATTAAACCATTTTGAAATCTATAATGCGCATAATTTTTTTTTAAACATAACTGTAAAATCAAATAAAAACTTCCTTACAAACAATAAATTCGCCGATCACAAATAAAATAAACCATGCAAATTCCTAAAAAAATAAAATAAATTAGCTACAAATGTTTTCATCGAGATTTGAACCTCTATATTCAAGAGTAAAACCTAACAATTAACTATTACAACACAAGAAACTTAGATGTGATGATTTATTTGTTAATTTTTTTATACATTTTGAACATACTAATATAAATATACATTTCAATCAGCGGCCGGAGCCGTCATGGCACCCTCTGGCCATACCTTGGCTTCGCCCCTGATGCCAAGGAAGCGATCAAGAGTTGGATCGATCAAAATTTCCAATTTTCTTTAAAGTAACCGAAATATTACTTTATTATCTAAAAAAAACTCGAGTAAGGAGTTTGTTAAGCAAATAAAATCGAATAACCGAAATGTTATCTATCGAAAACTTGAATGACTGACAATGCTTTTAACCTGACAAATAATTGCTACGTACCACCACACAAACTGAATTGCCCCCTATAAAATCCCTATCCTGAATACGAAGAGGATTGTGATTTTAGTTGGACGAAGAGCAATAGAGACGAATGATGGGGTTGTTCACGGGTTCCAAGGCAACCACCACCATAGCTCTTCTTCTTCTTGCTCTGTTTCTAACCTCTGTTTCGTCTCACGGAGTACCACCATGCCAACCAGCTGCAAAACCAAAACACACACTACCGGTGATACCTCCACCGCAGCCGACCACCTCCGACAAGTGCCCCAGGGACGTGCTGAAGTTCGGGGTTTGCGGGAGCTGGTTGGGCTTGGCGTACGAGGTTGTGGGGACTAAACCAAGCGAGGAATGCTGCACGGTCATCAAAGGGATTGTAGATCTGGAAGCAGCTATGTGTCTGTGCACTGCAATCAAAGCTAATGTTCTGGGAATGGTGAAGCTGGACATCCCCATCGCTGCTACTTTGCTCGTCAATGCCTGTGGTGGTGATATCCCACAAGGATTTAAGTGCGCTTGAAATTAGCATTATAACGCTAGCTTCTTAATTTCATGTTGTGTTCAATAAAAATTAATGTTGCTGGTAGTACGTTCTGATGTGTTCTAATTAAGCCATGCTATTTATCGTTGGTAAGTTAAGGTTTAGTGGGCTTTAATGTGTTTGACTAAGTAAGGTTTCGGTGCTGATATTGTGTTAACATTTCTGCTGTGTAAAATAGTAGCAATATTATTTGTAGTTTTAACCAAGGTTATTTGTGCATATTGTGCAAATGTGCAATGCTATTGGATTGAGTTCTAATCTATAGAATCATGCGAGCATGTGACCAATCCTAATAGAAGTTTATTTCAAGCCTTTGCCTCGTTTGGTATGGAGTAATGATGAGTGGAAAAAAGTAAAAAAATTGGAGAATTGAAAAATTAAAAATTGTGTAATTATTGAGAAACTTTAATTACATTGTTTGATGACAACGTTTGAAATTAAAATATAACTTTTACTTTGTTGGGGGTTTATTATGTGATGATCATAATACTCTTATTTTAAATCCAATTTCAAAACCCATTATCTTTTAATGAGAACGAATCCGATATCCACTTTTTACTTGAGAATCATCCAAACGAATTCCAACTTTTCCTCGTCAGTTGGAACTGAAAGTAAGTAATAGCATCACCATCATCACGATCTAGGTGCTTGTTACCATCCCATTGTAAAGGAAATTTTCATACAGTGGATGGTAACGAAAGTTGGGACTTTTACTTATTATTACGATGGCAGTGGTAAATTTAGAATGATTGAGTGCACTAAACCGAAAAAATTGGGACTTTTACTTTTATTATTTTGTCCGATGAGAATTGAGCCACTTGGTCTTTTGGGGCTCTTCTACTGCTAATAAATGTAGTGCTAACTTGTTTATCACATTATTTTTGGTACCCAATTCTGATTAAGACACACGCTATAATTAACCACCTTCCTTTGAAGAACAGTTGACATAACGTTTGTGAATATATTACTCCGTCTTATTATTTTGTTTATGGTATCAAAGCATATCTAAAATATGATATTTGAAATATAAGAAATTAAATATTGAAATCATTTTTACCAAAGATTTTTTTTTTGAAACGAAATGTTGTTGCTTTTATTCATCAATTAATTAAAGGCAAAATCATTACATAAAGAACTTATATGAGATTTTAGATCGAATCGAAAGGAAGGGATCTGGCACAATTGAATTAGCCGTCCAATCGGCATGCTCATTCAACCTTTTACGAATAAACGAACAATCAATATGATCATTTTGCGACAAGACCAAGTCTCAACCCGTCTTGATAATGGTCTGTAGTCCAAAATTATTTGCAAATTTCATTGTTGTTAATAGCACTCAGCTTTCGCCAAAATCAATGTTGAACAAAATAACTGGCCCGATATACCATTACAAACTCTCCCTAGGAATCCTTAATGTTGACCCCATAAGCTACCAAAAGAACATTTTCAATGAAAAAACCATCATAGAAAACTTCACGTTGAAATCAAACTGGCGGTAGAATAGCTAGTAAACAAGTCGGTTGGAGGGAGATTAGCCCTAATAGAGACGCTGGGAGTAGTTCGTAGAACACTCCAATCATCAATCAACTAGGAATTACGGGTTCTCGTTTTCTCCGGGGAAGGTTTCGTCCGTCGAAAACCACATTCATTCATATCCCTCCATAAACACCAACATGTAGCAAGGAAAGACTCAATGGTCCCTAACTCGCACAACATTCTGTCAAAACGAGTCCAACCAGCTACTCAGTGTCTCGATCGAGGTCGGGAGGACAGTCCCCGATAGCCTTTCTGTCCAAATATTTCTCGAATGAGAACAAGAGAAAAGGCAGTGCACAACATCTTTATCTTGATCCTTACAAACTGAGCATCTGAGGAAGGGTAAGATTCCAGAGCCATTTTTATCAAAGATTGAAGAGCAACAGATATTGCCATATATATGCCCAGATCAACCAACCAAAGCCCATACTGATGTTGCCAAGGATGTGAGCCTCTGTATTTGTGGGCCTATCTAATTTTGTTTTGTTTCCATAAAAATGTTATGAATAATGAACGGCCACCAATCACTTAGATGCTATCCAATCCAGTTATTCTAAGTCTAGTCAAGAGGACGATATCCCATGTCCCACGACGATGGTAGATGGCAACTTTGGAGGATTGTACTGCAGGAAATTAAATCTGGTCCATCTACATGGATTAGTGTCTCTGTATATTATTCTTCTTGTATTTCAGCTTGAGTGGATTTGCCTTTGGTCCATGCCTCTTCTAGCTTTTCCTTTCCTTTGAGTTGACTCTGGCTCCTTTGTTTTTCAACCCTTTGTAATGTGTACAGAGTTTGAAGCTCTTTGAATCTGGGCATGTGATCTGGGTTTTCAATCACTTTCTTATTTCATTAGCTTGTTTCTTCATTTTGGCCGACAGTTATTGACACACCGGCTGCCTTTGTTTTTATTTTTACACTGCTTGTTCAATAGTTTATGAAACATGCTATTTTTAATAGAAGTTCATCACTTATAAAAAAACACAATTAAAGAGATGAGGCATATAATTTTCTCTCACTTAATTATGTTCGTTGTTTTCAATTCTATATGCAATCAAAAACATTAAATAAAAAGATTTGGCATACATGCATATAGAGCTCCGCACCAGCCGTGGCAAATGTAGGAGAGTCTTCTCCAAGTATCAGTCAAATAGTTAAATTATAGGACTAAAATTATTTTAATGTATAAAATTAAAGTTTTAAATGGTTAATAATTATAATTTTTAGTCTTATATTTGACTAAAATTGGAACAAAATAATTATATTTAGCCAATCAATAAAAAAACAATCATATGAATTTTACTAAATAAATAGATGATTCAACATATAAAAAGCCTTAGTTGAATCCATGTGATTTTTTTTTGTTTTACAACCAAATAACTGCATCTTATTGATAGAAAAACAACTTAGAGAACATTGCATTTGTGGTAACCCGGGAGGTGCAATGCGCACAAAACAGATTGCAACAGGAGAAGTAATTAGTCTAACAGCTAACTAACTCCGCAATCTAACACTCCACAATACCGTAAATATCCAGTAATCTTAGGGGACCAGACCAAAAAGTACTGGACCGACACAACCTGCATCTAAGAAAGTGAAAGACGAGACAAAAACAAAGGACCACAACAGTTCAGTCTGAAAGCAAGAAAGAGAACAACTCAAAGGACGATCCAGCAGCAGGGGAGCATGTTGTCGGAGGTGATCCGGTCTCCACAACCCCATAAGACTTTATGTCGATGGGTGGGTCGCCGAGGGCAAACCCACCTGTTCCATTCGTACATTGATAAGTGTTGTCTTCTTCGGAGATTTCTCGGGTCTACCAATTGTGAGTGTGTCCAGCACAGTCTCCGAATCTAGGTCTTTTGTTCGGCGTCTTTTCATGTCCTCAAGTGTTGTAGTTCCGCTGGAGGATGCTTGAGCCGCTTCCTTGTTCGGATTAGGAGTCTTCCTAACTGTTGAGTTGCCGGAAGTGCGGCCTCGAAATTTCTAGCTCGTCGATTGGGATGTTGGGAGAGGACTCGTTGTAGTGGTAGTAGCCATATAGCAGTAATTGGTTGAGCCACCTCCTCTTCATCCTCGGACTTCCATAGATATTTGGCTGCAGTAGTGCTTTTGCCTTACGAGGAGTCACTCTGATGGAATCATCCCATTTATGAGAGATGGCCTCCGCCAATAACTTGAAAAGAAGCTCACAGTATTTGTTTGTATGCCCCCATTATACCACAGATGTAGCAGAAGCGTTCCAGTCGTTCATATTTAAATAGACATTTAACGCTTTCATCTTCATGCAGAACGACTTTTTTCCTCTACGTAGCGGTTTGCTGGCATCCAATTCTACATGAATACGCATAAACTGATCAGTCCAAGAGTTTTTGTTGTTAGCAGGATCATAATCAAGTTATCTACCTGCGTAGTCACCCAGGATGCGTCCGACCGCTTCAGAGAAGTATTCAAAAGGCAATTTGTGTACTTGTATCCAAAAACGGGCTCGATTCAAGGGGACCTATTTGGGATCTTCTACGATCTGCCACTCGTGTAGAATTAGGAGACTGTGATCATAGTTCCATTGTCCTTCCAGCATGATATTGTGCGGGAGGTGAGGAGGGGAAAATAAGTAGGAGTGAGGCCGACGGCGACAACGAGGGAATAGTCCTAATGTTGGGAGAGAGCTGCCCTAGCTGAGGGTAGAGTTGAGTATCGGCATGTGGCTTTTATTCATTGCTAATATGTTATAAAATAAATTTTAATATTTATAATTGCAATAAATTTTAATCATTTGCATTTCTTTTATTTATGTGGCCTGATTGAAAAAATTATTTCCAAATTAAAAAAAATTATATCAAATTATTTGTTTCAATTTATTAATTATATCTATATAAAAATAATGACAAAATTAACATTAAATTAAATTTATAAAATTACTAGTTTTTAATATAGGACGGCATTATTATTGGAGCAAAATACTTTTTGGCAAATACAAAATGCCAAATATAAACTCAAATATAATCATTTGAGACTTAACATATGTAATTTTTTATATATTTTAAGATGAATTTATATATGTGTGATATGTATTTCAAATTTTATATAATCCAATTTGATATACATTTTAAGCTGAATTAATGAATCATTTTGGATTAACCGGGCGCTGAACACCAGATATAACCAAGGAAGTCGAGGGCCCGTTTTCACAGGGTTGTTCCAGTCCAGACCCTTTGAACCCGAATAGCAATCCTAAACTTTATCATCCCATAACAAAGCCCCCTCATTATATATGTTGCTTCGTATATGATATTGGCTCGTCACCCATCTCTACGGTGTTTTTAGTGTCTAACTTTAAATTATTTGCAGAAACTCTTATATTTCAACGTTTTGTCAGTTAAGATCGAATTATTTTTTTTTATAACTAATGAAAATCTCTCATATACTTTGTTGATGTGAAATTTTTCTTAAGATTTAAAGATTTCGTGCAACGATTCATTAACGTTAGTTAATAACTATTAAAAGTCTATTCAGGGAATCAGATTGATGATAACTCCAATTAACCGTAATTGGGTAGAAGAAACTAATTACACTCCAACTACTAATCAAGCATAGTACATCTTTGCCGGCTGCAACATACGAATGCAGTAATAGTAAAATGCGGTTGAGTGTGGGGTTTTAATCACCCAAAATTAATTAGTAGCCAGGAAAGCAAATATATAACATTACGGGAGTTGGTTGGTGTGCTGTAACTGTAAGTAACCAAAATTAATCCTAGGATATCTTTCTTCTTTCTTTGCATGGGGTTGCGTGATTGTTTGGTAATGTAGCCAGGTAGGTTGGTAGGAGTACTAGAGGGTATGCTATGGGTTTCGTTTAATTGTGATGTTGGAAACAACCGCCAGCCAGCCAGCCAGCCAGCAAGGAACTTGGTTGGGTTTGGTTTGGTTTGCCGATCTAGGAGTTGTAATTTGGGGATTCGGACCTAGGTAGATCGATCTCCATTATATTATGTTTTGACAAAAACAAAAGACAAAAGTAGTAGTGGATGTCTTGATAAAGTCGAACAAACTCGGCCCACTCGCCCCATTGTCTCCCCGGCATTCCTCCCTATATTTGTGCACTCCTCAGTTCCTTGCCTCTTCGTACATTCACAACATTAATCAGTTATATATTATAAGATCATGTCCCTGAAAAAACAATCATGTTATATTAATGGTCGTGCATACCATGATGGTTTCAAAATGAGCTATTCGATCAGGACTTTTTCTTCTGAAAGCTTGATTCAAGAATGCCCCCGACTCGGTATTTGACAAGTTTGTTCTTACAGTATTAGTTGACATTCTCTTTTTATAAAAAAACTAAAAGTAAACCTAACAATGATGTCTATTTTGTAGAGTATTAGATTTAAATTCAAAACTTTCATATCATCAAATACTGTTTTACTAGAAGAACAATTTCACTTAGACACGATATAATTTGACATTTGGAAAAGACTAAATAATAATAGCACGTGAGATAGCTAGTATATATCCTTTGACCCTAAACATGTCTATTAATTGACCATGAAGTTCAAATTCATATCCAAAATGTTTTGTATCCATTTTTTAGTCATGCTCAAATTTGCAATATATATTTTGGTGCGGTGTTGTTACTTACTTAATTATTTTGATATATTAAATTATATTCAAACTGCAGTCTGAGTGTAGAAACATTTGGAGTTTGACCAACCAAATTTTGGTCGGGTGAGTGGTGGAGTCGGAAGAACAAAAGAAGATGGGTTTTGGCGGCTCATGAATGAAGGAAGTGATCAGTAACACTCCCCTAACATGGGTGCTCCTTGCCAAGTGAGAAAGAACTGACCGGCCGGTATTGGCGGTTAGGGCATTCCAATATATATGTCCCTTGCAAATGCTACATTTGCTGCTGGGCATGACCCACTTATTATCTCACTACTTCCTCTACACGGTCTTTCAAGAACCTAATCGAGCAGAATTTCACTATATAATTAAACTTCATCGTTTTTTTAGGTCAGTTTAAACTGTAATTTGAGTTTGACAAATTTAGCTCAGGTTGAAGTCGAGCTTATTAGAGCATGCATGCTTGTTAATTATCCTTGACGAGCCAAACTCGAGCGATCAATTTGACTCTAAAAAAAACTCTAAACCAAACACCAAATCACCCATGAGCGGTTTGGTTCGTAAGAAGCCTACTTACACACATATACAGGCTGTTAGGCCGGTCCTACATATGTCTATTGAGATTTTGGGGGAACCCAACACGTCGTGGTTCGAAAAGGCAGAGTCGTCCTTGGTGAAAGAGGGCTTCTAGTTTTTGGTAGAATTGGGGATTGGGAAAGGCGGGGGAGTGCATGTGTGAAGGTTTCCAAGGAACATTCATCAACGGGAAAACAAATGCATCAAGACAAATTAAACTACTCGGTAATATAATTGACTCTACTCCTTCAATATTTTTTACCACGTACACAATTCAACGCATTATTAAATACCCAAAATCTTTTATTTCAAAAGGGTAATCAACGAGAATCCAATTCATTTACTATTAAATAATTATTACAGGAAAGTGAATCCATATCTTCATTTCCTCAATCTCTCATCAAATCTTCTTTCTTCCCTTCTTTCTTTCTTCACTCTTCATGGTAAGAAGAGCAGTTATTGCATGCCGTGTTGGCTACAAGCTAGCTTAGCTTTATCATTCTACCTTGGAGCTACCCTTACTATATATAGATCGATCGATCGATCGATCGACTGGTAACCAAGAGCGGTATACCATCAGGTAGCAGTACTAGATAGTAATCTGGTGGGTCGATCGGCGGCCTAGCTAAGCCAGCTAGCTTGTTTCCATCTCATCATCACTTCTTCTCAATGTCGTTATTATTATCATCACTTCTGCTACTGCTGCTATCTATTGCATCTCTTCACCCATGCCATTCCAGACGACTACTTCCCTTGTTAAGTGCTCATCATCAGGATCATCATCATCATCATCATCATCAGATCCACAAGATTGACCAGGTTTGTTTAATTTTCCACTCATTTTTCGGATTTTTTTGTGTTTTCTCATTAATTGGATCCCTTCCTTCTATTATCTTTTCTTTCTGCCAGTAACCCTAATTTGTCTTCTGGTTATTTTATGATGAAATACGTCTTTTAATATATTAATAAATTTTAAATAACTCATAATTTGATTTTGGAGCTAGCTAGCCGAAAGTGATTTGATAAATAACTCTGCAATTTAAAATAGTTGGATATTTTTCTTTTTATTAAAATCCCAACGTAAGGAGAATTCTTATAAATGCAGCAAAGTTAAACAAAGCGCGCACATACAAGCTAAATAGTTGGAGATTTGGTAAATAACTATCATTTATTTTTTTCGAAACGAAATAGCTAACATTTATTAACCCAACGACATCATGTAAGTTGTATGGAGTGCTGATCTATGGGAGCCCTCTAAGGCCACAGCCCACCCAATATATGAATTTAGGTATTTTTCATTATATATAGATTAAGAATATATTTTTTTATATACGATCCAATTTATGTTTCAAATTTTATACAATTCGGCTGAGTGCATGCACTAAATCATTTAGATCCGCCGTGTAAAAACATATGCAAGGATCAGTAGGCAATTAATGAGATCTGTATATTGAATTTTATGTTTGATTTTGCAACACAGAAAGATGATCTTGGAAAGGAAGTGGTGAAGTTATTGGAAATCAGTAGAGATGATCAGGCAATGATGATGATGAAGAGTAAACATATAAGAAGCATGCAGCTGGTTATCCCGAGCAAGGAAGAAGTAGTAGGTGGTCAGACGACGTCTAGGAGATCATCTGAAAGCATCAAACACAAGCCAAAATCATCGTTATCATCATCGTCATCATCATCGTCTTCGACAGCAACAGTTTCGTGGCGCGTCCCTAAGAAGAAGAAGAGGAAGAAGAAGCGGAGAGACGACAAGGAGGAGGATGATTCAGGTGTATTCAATTTGGACTACTCTCCTCCCAGGACTCATCCTCCCTCTCATAACTGATCCATCCCGTATCCGCCATGCATGCAGATCCAGAAAGTTTTATCATAAATAACTTGTACTTTTGCTGCTGCTGCTGCTACCCACTGGAAAGAATATTGCACCAGTAAACAGTAGTTATTATATTGATCGATCGACTCTTCTTTATTAATTTGTACGTGTGTACTTCATACCTACTTATTAATTAGCTGTATTATACTGAGATTGATTTCCTCATGCATCTTTCATTTTTATCTCCATATCTATGGGAAAAGATTGGAGCTAGCTAGAGGATGAATTGGAGATACAATTATGGTACAACTCCATCCGTGTTTAATTTGTACGCTAATGTGTCTTGGACCTTACTTGGATTAAATCGAAAATTCTTATAATCCGTGCATCACCTTGCAAATCAAAGAAGAGATAAAGTTGTTGTTAATTAGATTAGTGTGTGGTGGTGTTATGGAGAAAGACATTGTAACAGTGTGAACAAAAAATATGTTGTACAATATTATTAGAATATGAAAATTTTCTTGTGGGTATTATACAAAGAAGAATATTTGTTGGAATAATGTGGTGACTGATTTATAAAGATAGAAAGTTGGATGATTGAATGTACGAAGAAATAATTTGGGAGCTCTTATCGACGATTGTAAGGGGAGGTTAGTTGATCAGCCGAATTTCACAATTGTTTTATCAGGACAGATAGTAATGATGTTTTTCACACGTTAGCTCAGGTGACCTCTGTGTTGTTGGAGATGGCCGATTTGGCCATTAATAAAGTTCCATTGCTTTGCTGTCAAAACAAAAAACAAAACTTAACCCAAACAACAAATGGCCAAAATAACCATAGATAGGTGGTGGCATGACGCTAGATACGAGTCCGTCCCATCCAACTCCGTCAGCTAGCTACAGGGTAATTATCGCTGAGTCGAGTTTTGTGCTAGTTCGTGACATTTGAATGTATTAAGCCTTTATAATTTTCTACATAAGTTATTACCTAGACAAGCTTGCGGTACGAAAATTTTTATAATCAAGATATGATGAAAATTTGGAGAATGTTTATTTGTTGCAAAATTATGAGAGAATAGCATAGAGATGATCAAACATTGACCGTAAGAGAGTAGTGCAGTGGACAATATAATAGGTCGGTTAATAGTTTGTGAATCATTCTCCCAACGGTAAAAAATATAGTAGGCAAAACGGATTAATTAAGAATTTATAAATCGTACGTCATCTCAATTGAAGAGTTCATTTTCTAAAAAGTTTTTTTTAGGAAAAAATGAAGAAGAGATGCATGCTAAGTATGATGATGGAGATTGTATCTTTTTTATGCAAATTAAATATGAATAAAAATATTAAAAATGGGTGAAATAAAAGAACAAAAATGAAAAGTGTAGTAAAGATATATATGATGAGTATAGTTGTAGGAGATGCTACTTTTTTGATGTAATAGTAACTTCTTCTGTTACTTTTATATGTAGAATAGTTGTATTCACTGCAGACTAAAAATATATTTAAAGAATAAAAAAATTCTCACTCAAATACTGTGGCAAAACACTACAAGTTCACACGATTCAGCAGCTTGCAGCAGCCTTGGTTGATGCAGCCTCGATCATGGACGAACACTTCTTCAGAGCCAACATGAGTGTTCTACTGTGTAACCCCGGAATTCCCTTCATCGTTCCGAGTCTTATGACAGGACCCATATCCATTATGTTCAATCAGAGGATGATAGGTCTCCATGGTTAGTGCTCAAGATATGTACTGGTGCAGTAGCGCCGCCATATTTGTTTCAGCCATAGAGGAACTCATCCTGTTGAAACAATTTTAGTGTTCGTCCTCTCAGCCCTTACTCTACCGTATAATTTAGAATGTTTCCTTTCTTATGCTTTCTCCTCTGCCTCTGTCGAGAATTGAATGATCAAACTCCATATAGCCGTAGGACAATTTTGACAAATGAGTAGGCTAGCGCGCCTGTGAAGATGTAACTATCTACTCTGTCCAGAACCCCACCTGCCAGTAGTGCCAGCCAGTAAAAATTTGAGCCATCATACATAGAAAAGGATGAGAAAAATGAGAAGTTTTTCTACTGTCTAGTCGTTTAGCAAAACAGGAGAAGTATGGAAGTATAGAACTTATTGTTAATGAATAATATACAATCATCCTGAACTCTCTCCCAATAACTCGAGTTATTGAGATACAATCATTCTTGACATCTATTCATGGCCAGAGTAATCTATCAACGAGGAGAAGACCAAACAAAGTGAGGGTCTTTAACTATTCTGTTGTATCCCATTTTTCCAGATTGTTCTCCCTCAATCATTAAACGAAGAGGCTCGAAGAAATTTTGGCTCGATACAGAACATACAATGAACTAAACATCCATATTATCTTCTCAATAGAAAAGGAGGGGAAACAGTGCTAATAGTTAACCGGATCTATGAAGACATAAAAATCCTACACATGGATATGATAGACATGATAATAAAATTGATGGAGAATAACAAGGACAGGAAAGACTAAGACTTTACACAGTGTAAGAGAAACCAATGGCAAGCAGAGGTTCATTACCGTGCCCTGGTATTAGAGAGCCAGAGTCCTTGACACCCGCATCGCGCTTGATCATTGATTCTGTAAGATCGCCGAATACAGAACCAACGAAATTCAGGACACCAAATGCGATAGAGCTGAAACCATCGAGTGTAGATATGTTAGATTTGTTTTTGTATATTTCCATAACATGAAACTAGAGTTCGCGTGGAAGAAACTTAGAACACCGGTTATGCCATACATCCCCGTGAGAAGTGAGAACACACTTCTTCCAAATAAATGAATGGGACTGTGACATGATTTCAATATTGGTACGAACAGGAAGTTTCCAAGATGAAACAAGCAAGATCTTGCTCACCTCAGTACAGATGTAGGCCACGAAAATATTTTTGAAAGAATAATAGATGTTACTATGCAACCTCCTAATCCCCACAGAGTTCCTTCCCAAGTCTTCTTTGGACTAATACTTGTCAAGGGTGTCTTGCCAAATGCCTGAAAAAGATAGAATACAGATCTTACTCGAACAAGTCTTCTACTACGTGCTATTGTTGCTTTCAGCACAGAAGTGTTACTAAAAAGTCCTAATACTGCCTTTCAAAACCTCTATCTTCCACCCTTTTTCAGATTCCAGTATCTCGGTTTCAACTAAAAAACAATTCTATAGTAACCTTAAGCACATCAGTAATAGGATAGAGGATATAGCCTAAATACCTTGCCTCCCACAAAAGCATATGTATCTGCAGCAATGATGCTACTCATCGAAATCAAGGTTGCAACAAGTCCCACAGTCCAATGAGCCTGCCCACCGAGCAAAACAGGCCACGCTCCTGCTAATTCTGCCAAAACAACAGGTGATAATAAACTTAACAACAATAAAGCAGCAGGAAACAGGAGGAAACTGTTGAATAATAATAAAGAAAGCAGATTGACAGAAAATTTCTATAGATAGATTATGTAGATAACAGCTAGAATCCACACGCATCAGCAGTTAATAAAATCGTAGTGTAGTATTAGCAGCATTAAATGATCCAATCTAACATTATAGCATTAGCAGCAGAATGAGCAGGGAAACAAGAGCTTCTTACTAGTGTTCAATGCAGGGGCAGCCAAGCCACACCGAAGCTTGATCCAGAAACAAGGCAAATAACCACAATAAAATAATCCAAACATAGCACTGCTAAGTTGTGCAAAACGAGGATTTCCTCTCTGAAGAAGTAAGGCAATGGCAATGACAAAAGCAGAGAAGGTTACGGAGATTTCAATCTGACCAAAGTACCTGTCCATCAACCAAATCATGAGAAGCTGATATAAAGAGAAACATAACGAAGGCCAACTGAATACTGCATAACAAGCATATCAATAAATATTAAGCACTTCCAGGCTTACTACTGGTCTTACAATGTGAGGATTGGCATAAGAGCACAGATGACAGAGCAAACCCGAGACACATATCGAGGAGGTGGAGTCATTCCTTCAGTAATTCCGCGACTTCTCACCAGTTCAAAGTACTCCCGTGAACCAACAAATACAACAGCTGCCAAAGCCACAGTGAACACCCATCCTCCAGCCAATACCACGCCTCCGCAAGCAAATCCAATTGCAAGTCCAAAAGCAATCCTTTTCTTCAGTTGACTTACCTTTTTCTGAGGCTTTGAAGCATTATCCTCCGTGGCAGGCAAGTTATGATCTTTGTCAATTTCCTATGGAGACAATCAATTCAGCAGGATGACATTCAATACCAAATTCCATGAATCACTCAAATTCTCATGTTATATGAAACCATTACTTTCAGTCACACTTGCTCAGTTGCCTATCAATTGGCAGTGGTGCTCAAATGAGATTTATATACTAGACCGAGCGAGCCAATTAACGGCAATAACAGCAAATCAAATGGCAGATTAAAGATCATCACCTCATTACTTCCGTCGTCAACCGCCTCCGCTCTGGACACGGCGGCTGTAAGCGGTTGCCGCTTGGCTAAATTTCTGCTCACACGAAGAACAGGAAACGCAGGCTTGAAGGAGCAGTTCAAGACCATCCCAAAGTCAACTCTCGACAAACGTTTGCTGATAGTTAGAGCATTTTTGTATAGAGGGAGGCATGGCCGCTCGGTCAAATAGAGTGGCCTCAAACTGTAACGAGCAGTTTCCATGACCAACGCCATCGACATTCAATTGCCGAGCTGAAATTGGGACTGCAGATGTTACCTGGAAAGCATTGCTCGATTGGTGGTTTCTAATGGGGTTCTTTTCGAGGATATGGTGATGATTGATGAGAAACTCCAAAGGAAGAAGCTTTGTAGAGAGGGGACGGAGAGGTTTAGGAGATTGGGTGTTTGTTGTTTCAGCGAATTTCGTATGGCGATACTGGAAACAAGAGATTCTTGTGCTGCGATCGAAAAAAGGAAAAACCAAGAGCTACGCGCCCATTAATGCGCGTGGTTTTTGACGTTAGCCGCTTTAAAATTAGGCATATGGAATAATTTTACCAAAAAGAATCAATCTGAAATAACGAATTTATACCAAATTCAACCGAAACTATAATGAATAACAGACAACGGTGCAACACACAAGGTGTCGTGCAGTTAGGTCTTAAAATCCGACAGTTACAAGTTTATTGTTAACTTCGTTGAAGCAGAGTACGCCACTGTAAGACTTCAATGAAACATGATTCGAAGAATAAAAAAGGAAGACGATTAGCACTGGCGAAAGCCAGAAATATCAATACATATCTCAAAGAAGACCTTCAACACCGGACTTACTCCGACGACGACAGGAGGATGCGAGAATCGACTTCTTATGAAGAAACTCATGCGCTCACCATGCGTCGAACATTGGCGTATAGATATTTTTAAAAATATCTAAACTACTCATAATATCTTAAAAAATTATGTAGACAATTAAGTTGAAACCTAAATTACAAAAAATGATAATTATTGGGAAAGACTTACGGTGCGTGTCATATTGTAGGATTTATTTCACCAAACCAATTTTTTTACTCTAACTCCCAAACTTTATTATAATTTTAATTTAGTCACTCAATTAGTTTATGAAATGCGGTTAACTGAAACTCGATTTTTCGGTGCGTTGGATTTAATGTCAGTTAGTTACGAAATTGGTTAAAATGCACTAAACCAATTAAAGTTTGAGCTCAATCTGTATCTAAACTGAACTCGGGTTAACCGTAACAGATTTTGAATATCCGCAATCGTTCAATTTAAAATCTGCACGATAACCCGTGTTCAGCCCATATACTGATTGAGCTCAAATTTTAACTGGTTTAATGTATTTTAACCAATTTCATAACCAATTAATGTTAATCTAATATACCGAAAATTAAGTTTCCGTTAACCGCATTCCATAAACTAATTGAGTAACTAAATTACAATTACATAAAAGTTTGGGTGTTAAATTACAAATCTGAGTTTGGTGAAATAAATCAAATAATCGTGCGGCGGCGCATGGTAGATGCGCGACGGTAATTACTATTTTTTGTAATTTAGATTTATGAGTGATGAGACCAGACCGCAAATCAAAGCCCTACGCGCCACTTCCACCGGGGGTGAACCTTTGCTTTGTGAAGACGTGATGGCGCAACGGGAGCCCTCGGAGTCGGAGTCGGAAGAATCGAAATCAAACGAGACAAGTTCAGGAGATGAAGAACAAGAAGAAAAGGCAGACAATCGTGGCGGAAACTATGAGGAAAAGGAGGAGGTGGCGGTAATGCCGGATTACGAGAGGCAGAGGGTTGAGAGGATGGCTGAAAATAGAGCGAGGATGGAGGCATTAGGTCTTCACACAATGGCATCTTCTTTGATGTCTCCGGCGGCGAGGCGACCGGGTCATTTGGAGAACTCGGCTCGGCGGAAGGGGAAACGCAAATCACTCGACGATGAGGATTACGAGCCTGACCAGGATGAAGGCGCCGCTGACGATGACGACGACCATGTTAATTTCGTCGCTCGTCGTTCCTCTTCTAAGCAGCAGAAAAACAAGGTAATTTTTTTTACTTTTTAATTGATAAGAGTGGAGAACTGAATTTGATGCTCGAGAGAGTTCAATTGCTTGGGATTATTGTTTCAGTCAGATTGAGGCTCTCTGTAGCTTACTTATTAGTCTATTTGATCCAGTCAGTTCCCACATTGACAAGCTTGTGGCTGTTTCTGCTAGTCTCTACTTTCCCTTGATATTCTTTAGTATTTCTCATTGATCGTGTGCTCTATGCGTGTCTGGTTTAGAATAACAAAGGATCAACATCCAAGGGAGTTGCTAGTCAGAAGAAGTCTTGTAAAGTTACAAATTTTAATGAAGATGAGGAGTTGATGCAGGTGATAAAATTACATATTTCTCCAAGACAACTGCTCCACCACCATAATTTCTTTTGCTTAAGTGCGAAGATTGAAGCTTGCTGTCCTTTTGAACAGGCAATAGAGCTCTCCCTTAAAGATTCTCTGCCTCCTAGAGACAAAAAGGCTGCTGCAGGGATGCACGGAACTAATGGGAAGATGAAAAACCAAAAAGTCGGTTTGTTTATGGACTTCTTGGTGTATTTTTGTTCTTGTTTGTAGTGTTTGCTTCTGCTGTTAACTAATCCTTCCTGACCAGCAGTTCAGTAGCAGAGTGAAGATGACGGAGGAGGACCTGATAATGTACTTCTTTCAGTTTGATGGTAAGTTCCATCACTTCCCACTGTCTCCATAGCTCCTGGTTTTTATACTAATATGATTGGCCACGTAACAAGGGGACTGGAGCCCTTCGTACCAGAACGTCAAATAACTACGTGGTTCAACCCCTTAAACCGTTATATAGTGTAGTGGAACCGTGATTGAACTGTAGTTATATCGGAATTGTACCAGACCATTTTGACGAGGGGTTTAAGGTCCAATGGGTTGGACCGTCCGTACCAATACATCATTGAAAACACTTGGACTATGCTTCTTGTGATTATGTTATTAAAATCCTGGTAGTAGTGTTGAAACCATTTAATGATGAAGATGGGTGGCAATGCAGAAAGAGGAAATGGTGTCATTACAAGAAAGGATCTGCAGAGAGTGGCTACTCAACATGATTTCACATGGTCCGACAAGGAATTGAGCGATATGCTGGATTGTTTTGATGATGATGGAGATGGAAAGGTATGTTCTTTCGCTAATTCTCTGTTTATCTCCCCTCCCATCTCGTGAATGCATACATGCTGAGTGATTGATGGGGCTGGATTTTGCAGCTAAACTTGGCCGACTTCCGCAAGTTGGTCAACAGATGCAACATGTTACAAGAGCCTCAATGAATATTCCCCGGGCAGTATGGCATCGAAGACGAAAAGTGACATTCTTCGAGGATGATTCTGATGCTATTAGCCGTCTTGTTGAATTCCATGTAGCTTAGGGCAATTACTCAATTGATGTTGTAATGAAAATATTTAGTAATAGAACCTGAATTTTGATTTGTAATTTTGTTCTACTTTAGAATGCAATTAGTTCAAGTACAATGGTCTTGGTTCTTGCAAAATGAGCACACTGTAGTCAATAAACTGGACGACATGGCAATTACAGAATTCATCAGACTTACCATGGATAAGGGCAACACTACTTGCTACAGAGACTTTACTTAATCACACGTTTACATATTCCCCTGGGTTAACACAAAAGTTCCCGTGAAAAGCAAACTTGCATGATGTGCAAATCAGTTGATGCCTGTTAAATTCTTCACGGGTTCCGGCAGCCAAAAAAGGTTCAACCAGGAAAATGCCAAGGTAGCTATACACATCTCATGCCCTTTTCAGCAAGTACCCCAAAAGGATTGCTAGAAGGGCCACGAAAACCACATATGTGATCGGGATGCCCATGCGGTTTCTGCTTGTTTGAGTCCGTAATTGCTCCTACAAACAAATTATAATACAGTCATTTCCCTTGGTTTGAAGATGCTACACAGAATAATTGAGCAGAATCTTAATGGCCAGACAAGTTGCCAAGGAGTATAATCCATAAACAGATCCTGCGCTTCTAAAACACAATTTTCAGCAGATTTTTAGGCTATGTTTATGGCCAAATAGCTCCAGAATATACACAAACGGGTTCTTTCTAATCTATTTCCCTTCTTGCACTACAAAGTAAAGCAGAAAGGCGAGAGTTTTTACCAGTTCCCTCTGTAACAGCTTGTTTTGCTTGACAACAGAATCTTTCTCGTCAGTTAGCTTGGAGATAAGAGCACGTGCCTGAAGTTAAAGCCCATAGTAAATCGAACAATTCAGCAAAGTTAGCAAAGAATAAGCATTCAACTGCGGTCATCAACCATAAATTCTTAAGGTGATAAAACCTAGATACTTGAATGAAACTATTAATCTTTGGATATGTAACCATACCTCCAAGGAATTATCACGGGACTCAACTCTACGACCAAACTCCGGCTTGGAAACCTATGCACAGAACAGCAGTTCAGAGGCCAGGCCAGACAGACACTAAATCAACACAGATTTCGGCAGTAAACTCTTTACTCACCGATGTATGCTCGACTGGATGCACACCGCCATTGTCGGAAAGAGAAGCTATAGGTTCTTCACCTTCCTCAGATCCTTCACGAACTGGTGATGGTGGTCTTGGTGGAGCAACATAGACAACCCTCAACTTGTTCTCCTCGACATGATGCCCTGCCTCCTTATTGAACTAAAATTTTCCAAGAACGTGACCATCTAGAGTAGGGCATCGATTAAGGTGAACGTACTGTAAAGGACACAACACATTTCAAGTATGTTCTTATTACCATCTCTACGGAGACATCCTTGGCGGTAGCCCCAGGACTCGTCACAACGCTCTGTAATAAAAACTTGTCTTTGCACTGCAACATATCAACAGGAGCCTCCTTTTGTGCCTGCATAGTAACTAATTCAAAGCAAGCGAGCAACGCAATAAGAACTCAGTGACTGCCGCATAGCATCATAGTGGGGCAAGAGATGAGAAATGGAGAGAGAGACCTATGACATCACATGCAGACCGAGGCTGCACAACGCCAGTGTTAGGCCTCACACAGTACTTCTTCGGATTCGTCGTCTTAACCTAAAAATCAACAAAAACAAAAGAAAAATCAAAATTCACCACGGCACGAGCGAGCGAGACGTCATCCCTAAAGAAGAAAAGACCTAAATGGAAATTGCATAGAGCAGTTGTATTGACTACCTTGAACGCCACATAATTGTCGGTATTGTTGGATAGCTGCAGCGAGCTGGAGATCTGCTTCTTCAATTCGACTATCGGACGAAAGTAACCGGAAATTGAAACATGTGAGACAAAACGGAAGGAAGAAAGTCCAAAGAGGGGGTGTGCGTAAAGGAAGAAGGTGAGAGCAGAGTAGCTTACATGGAAACTGCAGATCTTGAGGCTGGATAGTGAGGAGGCCGTCGGAGCTCATTTTGAGACTGTGAGACGATCGGGAGAGCGAGTAAGAATCCGGCTGCGGGACAACGGCGTCGGTGTCTGAAATTCAAAAACAGCAAAGAAAGCAAGGTAGGTAGTAACGTGGCACAGCAGTCCGAAAGCAGCTGAGTTTTTCTTTTTCTTTTTCGGGCTTACTCTCTTTATTTATGAAAGCGTCTCGCCGGTGTGTCCTGATGAGGATGATGATCTCATCCAATATGGACATTTTCGGCTGTCCTAATCAGTGAGTTATAAATTATTTACTGTTTTCTTTCTTAAACTTACTGAAAATTTGAACGCAAAAAACTAAATATAAAATTACAAATGACGCAAGGTCATGGTCTAAAACAATCACTCTTATATCGTTGATTGATAATTGGTTTCGAAGGCACTCGAGAAACGACGACCTCAGCCCAGGTGGTGGGTGGTGGATGGTGGAACACAAGCGCAAAATTTCAATGGTGAAACTCGGGCGTCGAAATTTCAGGTTCAGCAGCGTAATTATGGTGGCGGAAGTGAAAGTGACTGATATTAAAAGTTAACAATAGGACCGATTAGAGTGGTTTAAAATGGTAAGTTCAAGAGCTAATTAATGATCATTGAAAATTTCAAGAAAAATTATGAGACAAATTAAGTATCTAACCCCGTCGTTGAATAGGACCAGATTGGTCTAAAACTACAAGTTCAAGAGCCAATACATAACAATTAAAAATTTCAAGACCGATACATACCCGGCCCAAAATTACAGAACCTATTAAGTATTTGACCCATCTCCCCTGCCTTTTTTCATTTTGTATAATCTCGATTTCTCTTGTCACAAACTATCTCTAAAAGAGGAAACTTGGGCACATCAAGTGACACAGAAGTAGGAAGTTAACGTATCAATCCACCAGAAAGAACAAAAGGAAACTAGTACTGGCACCAAACACTAACCACCATGTTTGAAGGTTTACATATATTTTCAGATTTCCTATCTATCGTCCACATTTATGCTATGCATAATCTGAATTCTGGAAGCTGATTTCCTAATCAGTCTGATATGCGTAATGGATGTCACTTAAGCTAATCAGTTTATCAACTACAATGCAACAAACGGAAAATCTCTGGTTTTGGCGCTCCTGAGCTCCAGCGAACTCTAGGCAAGAGTATTGACCATCCAATCATATTGAATATCCATAGAGGCAAGTCGAGCTCGGAATATACCTTATCTCATGCATGCAATGGGCCATGCATAACAAGGATCACCAGCCAGGGTTCGTAGAGGAACTTGGTTTTAGCTGCTGCTGCTGAGTTCGAGAGGCATAACCAGCAAACCAGGCCACACTCATCAACTGAACACCCAGAATCAGTGTCCAACCAGAGACCAACCACCTGATCATATTCAACATCCACATTGGCGAGTTGAGCTCAGTTGCAAGCTTCAACCCCCTCATCAGCTGCAAAACACGGTAAGATTCATACACGACCGGTGTCACCAACCAGACCGGCGACTGCCAATTCCAAGTGAGCATCTCAGTAAGCAATTGCACAGATAAAATCAGGAGATAAGGTCCCATCAGAATGGCAAACGAGAACATGGGGATCTGGGGCTGAAGCATTCCTTTCTCGGACCAAACCAACATCACCAAGGGGATAGCGAAACCGGAGATCGCAGAGACCATATTCCAGAATTTGTAACCAACTGGCGGCTGGCTATTGCAGGCTTTCGGCAGGATTCCGGACCGGGCACAAGAATCAGCCATGAGAAGATAAAGCGTGACACCGAGATTGTAGATGCTGTCCAATCCAATTAAAGAAAGCAAGCTCGCTATGTTTGGTCCGACGAAAACCGAGGATAATGGGAGCCATAGTGTCGGCACCATTCCGGTGGCGAGGAGAAGAGCAGGGCCTAGAATCCACAGTGGCCATTTCAGAAACTGGAATCTGCTGTTTCCTTCCAGTGGCTTTGATTCGGTGAGCTCTTTCGTCTTGGTTGTTGGTTCTTCAGCTGTTCCATCAGAATTCAACGTTTCAAACAAGTTTGGACTGGCAGAGCTGCTGAGAAAATCATTAGTGGCATCTCCAGTGGTAGCATATGTGATAGGTGAAGGTTCCCATGGAGTTGATTTGGTGCAGCAAATAAGGGAATGATATTGATGAGTACTGGGAAAGCTGAGAACCCGGGACATAGATGAAGGTTTCAATAACTTCAATGCTCTGGGATGGGCTTGGCGGTGAGCATCAGTGATCCATGGTGTAGGTATAACTTTAGCAAGAGATGCCATTGGAATGGATTCTGCATTTAATATAGATGAAAAGTTTATCAACAATTGGTTCATCCATAACAATGGATTCTGGATTTAATATGGATGAAAAATCTGTGCAATTGAACAGCGTAAGAAAGTTGAACAAATTTTGACGAGAATCATTTGCATGTGGAAACATTTTAATCAAAGTTCGAACCAAGAATTATTAACCTAACCAGAAAGCTATTTTGCTCTGCTTGTTCTACTCCCTCCTAATCTAAGAAACCACAAACTCTCGTACCAGTATTTACCCGCATGCACAAGGAAGGAAGGCTTTAATCCAATTGAACTACCACAGAATCCTAATCCTTTATCTGACCTAGAACTAATCATCACTGTCAGCAAACCCGCCGAAGCGGCCACTCTGCGAATTGGTGTTTGTTTACAATTATATAATCTTGAAATCGCCCATTCATAAACAGACCTGTTTCCAGATGTCGCAAATGAATTGGAAGTAGGGAGAGAAGCACGATCCAAACGGGGAAAGAAGTTAAAATATTACCTTTTCGTATTTGCTTCGATCACGGTTGGGATGCAGAAGTCTCGGCGATGAATTGAAAACTCGAATGCTTCAGTGAGGCTAATGGAGAGCGGAGGAGGATTGGATGGGATGATCAGCAGCAATTTCTTATTTCTAAGCGCGATGCGCACCCGCCAATCCGCCAAAAGCATCGGTGCTAGATGTTTGTTTGTTTTTCTCGGCATAGACGTCTAATCCCCAAACGGGTAACGGGATTCGATAACGTGGGAACTAAATCAGGGTATTGGTAGTTAAACCTTTTAATTGCTTAAATCACATCGATTTCAAATTCAGTTTAAAATCGTAATTGTTTCCCAAGTCAAGTTAAATTCAGATAATTTCGAATCCATATACATTTCATCTGATTTAGTGTATTTAATTAATATTGAAACCGAGTTCATCAATCAAATTGGGTTAAAATCCTATTAATCGATATTGAAACCGAGTTCATCGACTGAATTGGGTTAAAATCCTATCTCAATTATTATCTTTTAGTCGAAGATAAATCAGGTGAAACTCACTTTAAACTCAGAATTTCTAAATCTCCAACCACACAACGCAACCAACCCCATAGACAAATCCTATTTCAATTACAATTTCTCCATTTCGGAATAGAATTAAGGTTGCCTTTTACATGTTCTTTTTGGTGATTTGGGGAAAGTCTCCCGAACTAACACGGTATATCCCCAGACACTCATTGTATTCCCTTTTTTTTACAGTACTAGATTCTACGAACGCGCTTTACCGCTTACCACTGAGTTGTTGTGTAACATATATTTTCTCACCCGTGTAGCAAAAAAGTTTAGAAACGATACGATATATAATCGAAATACCTTGGATATATCACAAAAGACGTACACTATACTAACCGTGATTAGAGAAAGTACGTTTTTTGGCCTTAAAGTTGGAGAGTTGAGAAAACCTTCAACCATACCCTCCATTGAAGTTTGATGGGTTCTTAACCGAACCAGCTGATCAACCTGTCGTTATAGCTGTTATAAATAGCCCGCCTCTGTTTCCACAGCTCCCCAATCCTTTGATTTTCTTTTATAGCTTGGAGGCTGAAGAGCAACAACTGAATCTTGAACAATGAAAGTCTTCATCAAATATCATTTATGCACGGCTACTCTCTATATGCCCTTTTTGTTGAGTGGCAGATTCTGTAGCAATTGAATAGCAACCTTCATTTTTCCTGCCCATCCACAAACAAATACAAAATTTTACAACCAAAATCCCCATATTACAAAGGGTAAAAACTCCAATCTTGAACAAATATTCAGCGATAAATTTTTGGCTTAGCCATTGAGAAATCTTGTCTTAAGAATATATCAAGCCAACAGATTTAAAGCTCCGATCAAAACCCAAAAATGGAAAAAGAGCCAAATTTCATGAGCTAAATCAAAAGAAGCAAATGTGGAAAGCAATCGAAGTATACAGTTTGAAGAACAATACTTGCACAAAAGGGGATCAGACCAACACAGGTAGATATTTGAAACAAACTAAATATAAGTGGACTTGTTTGATCATTATGAACAACCACATCAACATCAATATCATAAGTAATTTCAGCCAAAACAACAACCTTAAAGTAGAGAAGGAAAATGAAACATGTGATATCGAAAATCATACAACATATGATAGACGTAAGAAGGATGGAATTGTGTCCCTACCTTTGATATGAGATTCTTAAACCTGGGCAATATTACCAACGTTCTAATTCAGGGGTGGTTCCACCCCAGCCATTGATTTCCCTATATAATCAGCGAGACTAAACCCCTACCGATTTACACCATAGGATATAGAGCCTGGAACGCCATATACCTGAAGTTGGTATTTCTTGCGACAATCAAGTTGTTCCTGTAATCATCATCAACAACAAACATACATCCTTTAGGATCTAAGCTTGATAAGACTATGGAGGACCACGAGGTCAAAAAGGATGGTTATGAACGATAGTGACAACAAATTGAAAAATCGTTAACCAAGTTACTGAAAAAGCGACATGGTGAAGAAAAAAAAGACAAATAGAAAGGGAATCTAACTTGAGAAATGACCGAGAGAATTTTTAAGCAATGAATTGATAGGTGTGGCCGAATTCTTTTCCAAGTACGGAGCTTCTTGCTTGTATTCGGTGAAACAAAATATACATGTAACCCACTTCAAAACACTAAGAATAAGAACTACTGATGAGAAATGAAACAACAACATATGGCTCACTTGAAATGGAAGCTTAACAAAGGAGAAGAATAAAAAATTATCCATTACAAAATTCCACCACTTTGGTCACTCCAAAGTCTGAAATAAGCTGTACAACACCAAAATCCTAAATAGGATTAAAACCCCATGGAAAAGAAGGAAAAAAAAGCAAACGGACGAAGAACACTGATTACGTACCTCAGCGTTCATCCAAATGGTGTCGAGCCTCCACACATGCTGTAGGCGCAACTCGAGTTGCAGCGACGGATTTTCCGACAACAAAAGGCGCAGCAACATTGTCGAGGAAGGTGTGGGACGGCGAGGGTACTACGGCAATACGGGCTGCTTCGATACATGCTGAAGACGAGGCTCAAGCTGGGAAGGCGGGTTTTCCGGCATTAAAGTGCTATGACGGTGGATGGTGGTTTCCGATGGCAACGCGGCACCGGGACAGCCGTAAGATGAACCGAAAATGGCTTGGGAATTTAAAGGAGGGGGACAGAACTTGTAGTCGGCTGGTCTGATAATCTGAGGAAATAACAGACACATGGGCAGCCGTAAGGTGAAGCGATTCTGGTTTGGGAATTTAAAGGAGAGGGTCGGAATTGACAGTCGGCCGGCAACGGGGTGCCTCTGGTAGTGTGAGGAAACGAAATACACATGTTAACAATGGTGGCGCTAATAGGAGTAGGGGTTCGACTTGCATTGTCAGAGTCTGAGAGATGATTTGACGGCTGTCCCCCTGTTGGGTGGACCAACTGAACTCATTGGGCCTTAATTCATGGGAATTGGAACAGCCCACTTGGAATGGAAATGCCTTGTGCAATATGAACTGGACGTGAACTGAGATCGGTACAGAATATGAATTGGATTGAAACCAAGTCTGGTGCTAATGTAATTCTGCACACTGTAGTTTGATGGGACAAAAATCCCTTAATGAACTGTTGAATGCGTTCCAGACTTATATAGTTTTAAATTTTAATATCCAAAATCTTTACAATTCAACGACTGACTTGACAATAACTGCATCCCAAATTCTACTCATCTCCTATTCATAAATGCCTCTATACAAATACAATATGTTGATCAGAGTCTTGGTCCGAAAATTCTACTCATCGTCTTTGTCGGGCTTCGTAAGAGGCCAATCCCCGAATATATTAGGGACTAATACACACGCTGCTCCTACACCACATATGAGTTATGACTAGTATCCACTTCACACTGCAATTCAACAGGAACTCTGAAAGAAACCATTGCCATCTTCTCCATCGTTCAACTATTCACTCTTTACCGATATGGTTTCTTTCCTCTACTGACAAGACAACTTGGCTTCGCTAATGACGACACATCTTTCAGCATTTCCTGTCCCTGGACACCAAGAGAAAAGGACGTATAAAAATGCAGGGAATTGTTCATCAGCACATCTCAACCAACCTCTCAGTTGTTATCATATACAAATGTCAGCGGTAGAAATACCTTCCACTTCTCAAGTCTTTCTATATTAGCCCCAATAGTCGAACCGCTCTCCTCACTGCAGCACGACCATTATTTGGAACAAAATTCCTGAATCCATGGTCGATGAAAATCCACCGAGCCTGAATCTTAGTTTAAGGTTACAACTTCCGAAAGGTGGTCTAGAGGCCTCAATTCCCTAACAAATGATTAGACTGGCAGACGGTTAGAAAACATGGAAATCAGATAATTAATTCCTTATGCAGAAAATGGCATAAAAGATTGCCAGACACTCTAGTCCATTGCAGAGTTTGTTTGCAGGTCTGTGATCACATCTTCAGGCCACTATCAAGGAGGAAACTACGAACAATCTTGGGAGTCTCACTAAGAACTGGTACTGAACAACCAAAGCTGTCCTAGAAACAAGCTTACAGGAAACCAACAGTCCAGTGAACAAGGATCACAGTGATCCGGATGAATTACTCATTCTTTATCTGCCTGAAACTTCACTACAGTGAACAACTGATGGAGATGTCGCATTTGAAGTCTTCATGATAAAAACATCCAATTTTTTTGTTTCTTTTCACTACAGTAAACGACTAATGAAGACATCAAATTTGAAGGCTCTTCCGGGATGTTTCTGTTTGAATACACAGCTTGAAACGTTGTTTTTCTTTTCTGTAACATCTTTTCATCACTCAAGAAGAAAGGAAAGATTCAATAGAGTAGACAGTACCTTCCCAAAATTCTCAAGCTGGAGCAGCTAAGTTGTAAGAATGAGATGTAGAATTATAATGGCTGACATACAGGAAGATTTGATTGACTAACCTTATTGGACAAATAAACTTCGTGGAGCAAGGCACTACTTAGTCTCTCGAAGAACGACTGCTGCTTTGCAGCATCATCTCCGAGTCACTGCGCTAGTATATCACCATCTCTGGGTCAAGGCAAAGTAATTCTACGATGCCAAAATAATTGCCTTTGCAGCATCATCTCCGAGTCACTGTGCAAAAGTTATGTCACTTATCCTTCATCAAATTACCTCAGAGATGCTAAACAATGACTAACGAGATCATAGAACATCTGTCCCTCAAGTCTCAGAAAGATGGCACCATCCTATTATCACCACAAGTAGACTGTAAGCCAGCCAGCATACATAACACCAAAGCTATGTATGATAACAAATCACATTCTAAACAATGACAATAATCTCTCAATATCTTCAAGAATCTGTACAAATATTACCTATAGTGAACTAATACTTGGGATGATTTTTGATAGCAGTCTGTATGGGGATTCTGAACTTGTATCACATTCATCAGGAAGGCATGCAAGTTCGTTCTCCAAAACTGTGTAAGCTTCTGAAAATGCCTGAAAAGCGTAATATTTGCATATTATAGACCCCCCAAAAAATCGGCCTCTTAACGTTTTCCTTGGCATGCAAATTCATGACATTATTTTAGGTAGCCAAGAAATTGAAAACTAAACAGAATGCAGCTGGGCAAAGAGACAAGAATGTAGGTTTGTAACATGATCCGGGAGTTTTAGAGAATGTGGATTAGTAGGTGTAGATGACGTTAGAAGTTATTATAAGTGGTTAACAGGGAGTAGTCAGTGGAGTAGTTTTTCATGTTTTAGTATTTATACCATGTAAGTGGAGAAGTAAAGAAGAATTTAGAACTTAAAACTTCCACTGAAACTCTCAAATCTGATCTGTAGAAAAGAAGTCTCGCTCAACTTATTTTGTTTATTCATCCCCAGTTAATTTTGAGTAGGTTGTTTCAAGGACTATATATCAGAAAATCGCCGTTGTTCTTACTCCAAAGGGTAACACTAAGTTAAACAAAAGGATACTACAGACACATCTAAAATTGTTGTTGTTGCGCAATACTAAGAAGACCAACATTAGAAAATGCAACAGGGATCAAGTAACCACTAACCTTAATACATTGATGTACACGGAAGCAGTTCCTCCCCACATTATTTGTCGGAAAAAAAGGATCATCGATGTGTATGGGATCAATACTGCACAAAATACCGACAGTCGGCACCGGAACATATGTTTACATACAACAAGACCTCATAGAGACCCAAAGATTTACCTTTGACCTCTTTCTCTAGTCATATAAACACCTGAACCCTGCACTGAGATGCGCATTTGGCGAGGATCAAACACATTTCTGCATCAACAGCAAAAATATATGCTCAAAAATTATATTTGTTGCAGTTACTAGGAAATGTCACAGCCACACGCCTAATAATGTTTATTTGGCCTCAGGTTGTCACTCACCCGAAGAAGTAAAGAAAATCCATAAGAAGACCGCCAAAGTTCTGAAAAAACAACCAATTGGCATCATTTAAAGAGATGGACATTACGTCTGTTTCAAAGGAAAAAATCAATGGAGGCTAAGTTTCACAATATTTAGTGAAGGGAATGAAAAAACTGCAGCAAAAAGAAAAGATGAGATGTAATTACTTGATTAACAGGATGGCCAAGATGATGCTCATGCTGTAAAAAGCGTGTAATAAGTATTACCTGCATTAGCAGTGGAAGGAAATGAGAACATACATGAAAGGAAGTAACGAGATCACTTACAGAGAGATTCAGGGTTCTAAGCAAACAATGGGGAGGCCACAAAATGAATTCTATACTTCTATCTTCTCAACTAATTAAACACAAACCATGAAAACGATGATGTTCCTGCAATATTACCAACCAATTGCTAATGTAGCAAAAATTACCAGGCAATAGGAACTCAAACCACCGGAGTAGGATTGATCAAGGCTACGATCTGCCAAAAACTTTTTCAGTACCAAGGCAAGAGGGGTTGCAGCTGGAAACTGTTCTGTCAGCTCCTTCACCTACAAATTATGCATGCACATACGTAGTAAGGAATGGGGGAAAACTCCCAACCCAAAAATGAGGGAAATGAATTCACATTTGCAAATTGATTTACCAGCTCAGTGGTCTGGAGCCCAGTGTGAGATGGAGACTTGAAACTGATGTCAAGACGTATTGATTCAACATCCTTCAGCTTATCACCTTGTGTTTCTGAATATTCCAGAGAAGGTAACTCCTCCAAACTGAGGACTTCGGTCTCTAGATGAGGATCTGTGCCGCTAGTGATACACTCCTTTTGTACAGCAGAGGTACTGGATGAGCTTAAATCACTAGGAACTTCAACAACGAGCATGATGATGGGAATCTAAGACAACGATAACCCAGGATGAATAGATACATAGAGGGACAAATGCCAAATTAGGAAAATGAAAGTAATTTTGTTAACATTACAGCTGTATTTTCAACGGTTTTCAATGAGTCACTCTTTACCCACTCCTGGTTGGCAAGATACCTGGCTGCATGCTGGAAAACAAAACTAGCAATTATAAAAGCGCAGAGGAATAACAGGTAAATTAATAGGGCACAGGTGATTTAAAGAATCGACGTTCACATGATTCTATTTACTTTCAGAGAATAAAGTCCATGACGGGAGATTCAGTAGATAGTACTATGCAGGAAAGTCAACGGATCACCAAAAATGATAACCAGCCAATGAAAGATGATAAACAAAATACCCAAAAAAGTTATGTATAATGTTAGGGAATATTATACAGACCAATTCTGCAGCTCTCCCAACAACTCCCAACAACTCGAGTTATTGGGATGCAATGGTTCTTCAACATGGTATCAAAGCCGTTCACCAAGAGGTCTCTGTATCGAATCTTATTAGCAAGAACTTAACAATTTCACTTGCAAGGACCTTTGCAAACTTCAATCTCATCTCATGGGATTTTTGTTTGAGGGGCGTGTTAAGGAATGTTATAAAGACCAATTCCCAACCTGCCAACAACTCGAATTATTGGAATGCAGAGGTTATTTACATATGACTATATGACTGTTTGATTCAGTTAGTCGTCCAAATAGTCATCAAAATATAGTCATGTATCACTTAGCCTCAGTGTCATTCTCTCCATTATATAGCAATAGGCACTCTATTACAATTGTTTTTATCATTATTTGTATTACATATTAAGGATTGTAGACACCCCTGTAGAAAGCAGATATATCACCCAGTCAAAGGTCACCAAGGACTTCATTAACAAAAAAAACACATAGAAATTTAGCATTTATTCTGACTAACTGTTAAAATTTTTGGTATGAAGTTGATGATCATCCAGAATAAGAACAATTACGCCAGGTAGTGAAACTAGCTAAGAGAAACCATGAAAAACACAGCTACAGTTACTTCCTGAACTTCCTTGCCCAAAGAAGAATCAACATACTGAAGAAAAATAATGGAAGAGTATAAATTTTGGTGATCTTCAATAACCAAGAAGTATTATCCATATCTAGCACAACTCCATCAGATATAGCTTAAAAGAAGCCACCATATACCTGAAGACACGTTTCTTTAATACCATTACGACCCTCCAAAATTCCTGCTTCTTTTATAGGTTCCTAGAAAACAAACATTCAAGTTAGTACTGCAGCACAGAATCTAAAGATCCGCAACTGATAGTGAAGAGGTATCTCACCAAATTCCTCACTGGAGGTAGAGAAATGACAAGGTCAACATCACTGGAAGGAAGGGACAGTCCAGTTGCATTTGAACCAAAGACATTCGTTCTGGATCTGGGCCATAGGACTTGCAATGATCTAGCGACTCGTTTAACAGCCCAATTAATGTAAGGCTTACGAGCCATAGTAGCTGCAGCAACCTTTAAAATGAACATGTCAAACAAGTTGCATATGATGGTCTGACGCACGAGGTTACATATCATTCCACATTAACGTGTGCATATTAGTAATGCACATGAACCTACATATCAACATAATCTTTGTGGAGTAAATACCTGCTTGCAGAAGATGTCTATTTCATCATGAAGAAGGGCATGCATCAGAGAAAGAGAAGTTTTCCTTGCAGGACACTTCACTAAATCAGGAGGTTGTACCGGAAATGTCACATCTGGCTGCACATTACCAAACGTTAGACTTGATTTCAATCAGATGGGCTTAATCACAAATATTGGAATAAACTTACATGCTCTTGGTCACGGGCTAATTGGGATATTGCTATCAAACGGTCTTGCAACAAAGTTCCAGGAAGAGGCTGAATCATAGGACGTGTTGCTAGATTTTTATTTCTCCAAGAAGGCCAAACAACTTCAGCTCCGTCCATGCGTACACATGCTTCCTCCACATTAATACCATCATGATAGAAACCCCTCATGCCCCAATGTCTAGGACTGGAGCTACCAGACCTTACAGTTGGAAAACCCCTTTGTTTTCTTGAATCACTCACAGGGGAGGGTGGGGGGGGACGAGGAGCCCTAGGAACACAAAGCACAACTGGTGATGGTGGCCTCTTTATCCGAGGTTGTTCCCTCCTTGAAGGAGGGATGCACGGGCTCTTATGCTCAAGGGCACGTTTGATATCTGCCCGAGGTTTGTCTCTTGAGATGTTTGGAATGATGATAGGCCGCAAAATTGGGTAGGGAAAGGCATCTCCCACCTTTCCTTCAAGGTCACCAGACAAACTAGTCACGGATCCAGATACCTTTTCCTCCTTGGCTGTGTCTAGTGTTGTGGAGTGTGGGACTTTACCAGTTACTTCACTCCCAGATACTACATAACCAAGTGCTTGGTGACCAGACCCCAACGACTCGAAAGGAGAACAAAATGAGGCAGCAGTTGGAGATGTCAGACCGTTTGTACTATAAGATGATGAAAAGGCAACCATATCATCAACAGCTCTATTCATGTCTGCTTCATGCCATGCCCATGAGCCATCATCTGAACTAAGAGACGGGGGCCGAGAAAATCCCGTACCTGGATAATCAGAAGGGTTCCAGTACATTACACCACCACCAAAATACTGATTGTAGTCTATTCCATGAACCTCAAACTCTTCTTCTGATAGCCAGTGACTTTCATATTCATCCATAGATTCCTGACCATTTGCTGCTTCAGGCAAGTCCAAGATATCTCTAGAATAACTTATGTCATCATCAATCTTTTTCCCATTAAACTTGACATTTTGAGCAGTGAAACTCTGCTGGAAAGCAGCTTGCCTTCTACAAATAAAACTAGAATCATAATTACATGTCACAGATGGAGTTAAGCTACGTGCTCGTCTAACCATTGGAGGCCAATCTAAACTCATTGGCAGTGGATGGGAGATCATCTTGTTGCACCCAACTTCAACAGGCGAACTTCCAGTTTGATGCACAGTTGGAACAAAAGGTTGACGCATACGATTATGCCAGTTGAAGCCAACATCTAGGTGCAGTCGGTCAGTAGCAGGTGGGAGATTTGCACTAAATGAGGGAAAATATACATGACCTAAACTGGGACCCTCAGAAGGAAAGCACTGAGAATGTCCTATATGTCCAGCAGCAGAAAAGTTTTCAATCCCTCGCTTGTGAAACATGGCCAAATTTTCTTTCAGGTTCTTCACTGGTTTATCAGCAAGTGCAACGTTGTCCTTTGCCTTTTGACTTTGCACGTTAATATCACTGGAAACAGCTATATTTTCTGACGGTGGTGAATCTTGAGATGTTTCATTAATGTCAATCGTACTAGTCAGAACTCCTACTGAATGGTCACAAAGTGAATCTCCATGAGCCTCATCACACATATGGCCAACATCACCATTTTCCTCAGAACCTTGGCCGTCCTCCATACAAGAGTCATCAGCAGAACTCTTTAAGGTTGCATTTAATGAAATATAGTTGCCATCAGCTGAACTGTCACCTGACACATTATGGACATTTGAATCATCAAATCTCCTATCCAGCTCTGTGGCTTCACTTATGTAGTTGAGATTGCGAGGTGGATGTTCCGCAACTGGACCATCAGAATATGTGCCTTCCATTTTATTTTTGTAGCCAGAATTCCTGTGTTTACTTCTTCCTCTGTTCTTCCTGGTTGCGGTCTGACCTCCTTTTCCAAGAGATGGTCCTTGCGAGTGTTCCTATTTTTTGAAATTAAAAATAAACAAAAATCAAATCACCAAACAAATGAAAGAACACAAATCAAATCGATTGAGCTGGTATCTAGATACTTGATTTCTCACTACATCATGAGTACAAGGCATCTTTTTGCACTCCAAATAGTCTGCCTTCTCAGTGCAGAGGACAACAGGTTGAGGATCCTAACATGGCACCACAACCATTTCATCACTATCAACATATCTTAAACCAGAGGTAACTCTTAAGGGCAAAATATGATAAAAGCTACCTTCAAAGATTTCTTCAAGGACAATTCTTCCAGCTCCTTCCTCGCTGCATGATTTAGCTTTTTCGCATTCTTAGTTTTCCCTTTCTTTGTTTGGCTAGCTGCAGAATGCTTTTCTTTGTGTTTGTTTGGAGACACGAAAGTTCCTTCCTCAAGGAGTTCAAGCTTAGTGTAATCTAGTGATATGGCCATAACATGTCCTCGCAATTTTCGCATCATACAATCAGATATCATATTGACAGAAGTCAAAGTGGTAAAAAAAACTGCTGATAAACCACTATCACCATACCAATATGGAAATGTCAAAGTCAAAATTTCCCGCATCACAGATAATCTATTAAACATGTTAGTTATGGAAGCAGGCTTTCCAGGAACAGGAGTTGGCATAATGAACAAGCCAAATTCTGCATCAGCTGGAAGGTTAGGTAAATGCCTTTGAGATGATTCAGCAAAGATATGCCTTCTTGGTTGTTCTGTTCCTAGTCTAAAAAGCCACCTCCGATCTTCAAGTGCAACACTCGCTTCCTTTACAATCTCAAGAGTCTGAGGACTTGAAACATTCAAAAGTTAGAGTGCAACTTGTTATTTACTAGGAGGGAAAGCAAAAAACCTAACAGTGTCGCATTTCTAGTATTCAACTGCACCAGATGGTACACAACGTGACCTTTCTTTCTTAATTTCTTCTTTTATAATTATAATGCATCAAATTATTCCAGCAACCAGGATTAACAGCAATAGTCATCATCCCTAATAAAGCGAATACCAGTTTGGAGTTGGCAATTAAAGATCCTTTGGAAAATAAGGAAACGTTACAGCAAAATGAAGTCTTCTTCAAATTTGGAATGTCGATCAGGCATGTTTGTATTTCGTTAAAGGAGAACACTATCTCCCATAATATAATGAATAAACAAAGTTTTGCAAGCAATACCAGTGTTTTGGAAGCTTTCCCAAGTACAAACGTTATGATTTTCCTCCTATGTTCAACATCCAATTTCGCCCACCAATCTAAGCAGCCTTTCTTCCTCCAAAACACATTGGCCGCTACTCCCGCAATGCTCAATTTCTCCTTCAACTTCACCCCTCTTTTCTTGTTAGCACCACCAGAGTTAAGCCAAGCCAGCCTAAGTGCCACCTCCAGCTGATTTACCACAAAAGCCTCAATGCTATAGTAGCCTCTCGCCTTCAGCCACTCCAATTCCACCCATTCTACTCCCAATTCACTCTCTTCCCCCCTCAAGAACTCTCCACCAGATACATCATCCATGGTGTGGACGAAATTCTCAACGTTCTTTACCAGCTCTTCACACACCGTCATGGAATCCAAGCAATTCACCGAACAAGAACATTCCTCCGCGCTTTCCCCTTCTCTGGATCCGAAAAGCCGAGTGGACTCGAAAACTAGCCTCTCCGAATGGTTGGACTCGGCAGTCCGGGACAAGAGACCGGTTGACTTCTTGTAGCAGAGGCTGGGGAGATCGCCTGAGGGCAAGTCGGGAAGTATGATGAACCGGCCATAGCCGTTGGTCCGAAGCTTCCCGAGCATTTGAATCAAGAGTTGAGTGAATTTGCGGTTGACGGTGGTGAGGTGAGCTTGACGTTGAGTAACGGAGAGGGAGGAGAACCATTTGAGGATAGAAGAACGAGGAGTGGAATTAGGGTTTGGGGACGATCGGGAATGGGAATGGGAGTGGTAGAGGGAGATATGGGCTGTGAGAGAGTCGACGAGTTGGTCCTGAGTCATGATGAGAGAGTTGGAAAGATTAGCGAGAGATGAGAGCGGAGGTTTGGGCGACGAAATAGCAGGGTTTAGTTTGGACATGGCTAAATTTGTTCTGAATTCTGATCTGTAATTCGCAATTCTGACACTTAAGACGGACTGCGAGAGCGGAGAAGGAGGGAGAAATGATGGAAATGAGAGTCAAATGTAAGGAAGAAGAAGACGATGTACAGAAGAACGTTTGACGGGAAAGAGGGAAAGCGTTTGAGGGAAGGGAAGGGAAGGCCGCGGAAATGAACCAAAAAAACATGTCAGCGTGAAACTTGCGACCCATTGAGCCGAACTTCGTAAGATTTTTATTCGTTATATTTTAGACGAGTTGGAATTAATTTATATATGGATCTCGAGTTTGTTCACTATTTTTGATGAGTCATTACAAGTTTAATATTTCAATTATTATGATCATACGAAAATAAAAGGATTGAACCGTTAAATTTAAGCATATATATTGAAAGAGGACAGACTACTTAGCTAGTCTAGATCATAATTTACTTATTGATGTTCATTCAATTTTTACTACACTTTCATTACATCTTTTATATGGTTTTTTATGAGATTTTTCTAAAGAAAAATAAATTTTGACACGCTTATGATTTATGATTTAGTAAAAAATAATTTATTATCCTATTCATATATTATGAATTATCAAATTTGAGAAAGGCCATGATCATTTAATCGGTTGAATTTGAAGAGGCCATGGAGATATAATAATTTAATGTCTTTTTATAAATAATATGATCATTTAATGTTGATCGGTTCAATATTAAAATACGTTTATTTAGTAATTTTCTTTATTTAGGATTAGTTAATTTTTTATAATTAGAGATACTTTTGGTATGTCTATATTAACATTCATTATCATTTAATAGCTAGCTGATATTTTTAGTGATTTTTTAACGGAAGTAATTTCAATTAGAAGTTCTTCTTCGATAATTCTTACGTCGTGACCACTTCCCCTTAGGATTGTCACATTGGCATCCTGGGTACCCCACTGACACCTCGTATTAAGATTAATGTGCGTGATGCAGTGGCAGATCCGACCAGTGGTACGATGGGTTTGGTTGTTCGGAACGTCCATTGGTCGATTTTGCAGGATATTGGTTGGACGTATCCATGACTTCTTGATTCCTATGTCCTTGAGCCCTTGGCTATTCGTGATGTTTTTGATTGGTGCTCCCGTCATGAATTCTGACAGGTCGACTTCGAGGGGATGCCGAGACAGTCATCTCAAAGCTTGTTCGGAGGAGCACCCGGTGTGTTGTAGGTGGAGCCGTGGTTTTCGAGATCCGGACCTTTCTAGTTGCTTGCTTCTCTATAGTTTTCTTCCGGCTACAAGCTTCACAAGTGCTAACTATTGGGATCTTGGTTCTTGATTGGTTGTTACGACAGTTTTCTGATTCCTCAAACAGGTCACGAAACAAATGGCTTGACTATCATTAAGCAAATTTCTGTATAAACAATTACGTTGCAGTTGCTATTTCTAATGAATAAAATCACTCTATTCGTCGGAGGGAAAAACTGAAATTTGATATATGCTCATATTTTCCCTCCTAACAATCAAATCAATGAATCAACAAGTTCCTATCAAATAAAGAATTTTACATTCATCGAAAAAAAAATTTTGTTACCAGAGAATCCAGGTGAATTAAATTTGAAGCAACTTAGACCACAGTGATTGAATACCAAACTTTGTCCAGAAAATGTTGTAGCTTTTCTGATTTGAATATCCGCTTTCTGACATGGATCAAACTTCCCTGGTAATTTCAGCTTAGAGCTGGCAAGTTAAGATCAATTGTACCTAAATATTTGGAGCAACGAATAGAATTAGCTGATTCTCCAATAAAATGAGATCTCTTGTGCCCACCTAGAGCTTGCCCCGATGAAAAAATTCGATCACAGTAGGGGCATTCTTGCGGGCGCGGCGGTGGCCGCCGATCAATATTAACATGGTGGAGAAGCTTCTCTTTATTGTGACTCGCTCTATGCCCACCCAATGCCTGGTACGATCTGAACACTTTTTCGCACGACCGGCACTTGTATTTTCTGTTATTATAATTATAACCACTCTTGCCCCTCTTCTCACATTCTTCTTCTTCTTCTTCTTCTTCTTCATCGTCGATTTCAATTTCTAGCGACGACTTACATCTATCTGGAGACAGCATCATTAGGCTGAAATTAAGTCTTCCTCATTCGTCCTCGCATCAGAGATTGAACTTACTTGTCGTTCATCAACTTGCTTCCTCGGATCTTTGGACCATTCGGAGGACTCATTTGAATTCTGTCCAAAGAAGAACAGATTGGCGAATTTCTCGACTCCTGATGACGATGATGAGTGGGTTTTTTCTGATGACGATGATGAAGGTGATAGGTTGATCATGTGAGACCTCATGTCTGTTCCATTGGGGAAAAACTTGAAGCACAATCTGCACTTGTGCTTTTCCATTTTGAAAAGTGAATTTTGTAGTTGTAAAGAGTAGTAGAGTAAAAAAGGTGTAGAAATGAGAGGAAAGAATGGAGTGTTTAGTTTAGAAAGTGGCAAGTGTTAAGAGGCAGGCAATTAAAGACTAAGCTGTGTTGTAACATGCAAGTTAGTTGTTTGCCGTTTTTTGCTATATTTATTTTTCTTAACAAAATTTTCCTTTTTATAATAAAAATAATAATAAAGAAAGACACCTGTCACCTCCTCCTCCCCAAAATACTCTTTTCTGCTTTATAAAGTTATAACCCCAAATTCAGGTTAACATCGTTTCCTCAATGCCATCTTAGGTGTGTTTGGTAATCCAATTTTTTTTAAAAAAATATCGAACTTTCATTACGAAGAATTAGTACAACACTATATCATTGGCAAGAACCACATCTAAACTTCCAGACTCAATGATCGATAATCCTGATTCGTCGTTGTTCCTATTCCAACGATAAGATTGAGTAAAAAGAACGAATTAGGGTTTCTTAACGGATCTATTGTTGTATCTACTCCAAATCATTCTTTCTATCCCTTTTCGATTTGCACAACGACTTCTGCTCGACTAGAGTTCCAAAGTTGGATTTAGTAATCCAATCCCCTATACCATATCCCAAAATGAAAGATCACTGGTCTATCACTGAATCACCGATCATATATTATTCGGAGAGTACATAAGATATAAACGACAATTACTACGCTTACCAGAGTTCTGGTACTTGTGGCTCATAACTTCATAGTTACATTCTCAAGCGTTCTGGTACTTGTGGATCTTCCAGTTGATTATTCAGTCGGCCGATGATGGGATCTATGACGATGGCGCGAAGATGATGATAGTTGTGTTGTCTCGGTTTCTTTTTCGGTTAACCAGTTGGTCAATTATTTTGTTAGGTTTGATTCGAGCTATACTTATACAGGTTTGATTCTGTTTTGGAAACTAGTCCTATACTTGTTTGTAAATAAGCATGCCGATTTGGTCTGTCATTGATCTATAACGAAGGCACGTATGGACTCCGTAAATGGAAGTTTAGAATTTATTAGTTAAACTTTCACTGTCGTCCATTGTAGGATTTGGCCACCAATTGACGTTTTCTAAAGCAATTAAACCACCATCATCCAGGTACTCAACCAGAAATCTGGAAGCAATGCAGCCACAATGGAGACGCTGGCAACAGAAATTCCATGAATATGGTAAAAAAATAGTGAAATGTCATATTCAGAAATTATTTTAATAATTAAGTAAAATACTTTAAAATATCATGAAGTTTGGGCATATGTCGATAAATTTCACTACGATTTTTGATTTAAATATTTTGTCACGCGATATTGAGTTTTTCATCATAAATATCACACCGTTAATTTGTTCGGTCGACGTGCTGACATAGACCCAACGTCGTTAAATGACTCTACGAGTCGATGTCACTTATTATTTTATAATAATTAAATAATATTTCTTTACTCAATTAAATAAATATTTTAATCTTCTTCCTCTCTTGCCGACTCTCCCATCGTGTTCAATGCTTATAGCAATAGCTTCACCGATGCTCTGCCTAAAGAGTTCATGTTCCTCCGGTTCTTGGAGCAGCTCAATCTGGGAGGGAGCTATTTCGAAATGGAGATTCTAATCGGGTACGGAAGCTTCCCACGGCTAAAATTCCTCCACCTCGGCAGTAACGCGTTCGACGGTCCGTTGCCGCCGCAGTTGGGGTTCTTGACTCGGCTTGAACGGATGGAGATCGGGTACAATTCTCAAGTAAAGTTCCAGTGGAGTTCTCTCTGTTGAGGAATCTTAACTATCTCGATATCTCAACATGTTTCCTCTCCGGTAATCTGACTCGCGAGCTTGTGAATCTCCGCTTTTCCCGATCCTCCCTCGCTCTCCATTCTTCCTTCGTCAATCCTCCTCATCGTTTGTGAGGCCCAGTCCTTGGTTGTTGAATCGGAAACCCCTGTTCTGGTGGAATTTTGGGCTCCATGGTGCGGTCCGTGCAGAATGATTCACTCCATCATCGATGAAGTGGCGAAGCAGTATGCAGGGAAGCTCAAATGTTACAAGCTGAACACAGATGACAGTCCATCGGTTGCGGAATTCAATTCTCTAAAGGTGTATAATCTGCCTAGAACTGTACATCGCTGTCGAGGTTCAGAATTCAAAATAACCAGCTGAACGGTTCAATTCCTGTAGGTTTCGGTTTGCTCCCGAATTGACCTTCGTTGATCTAAGTCAAAACAATTTCAGCGGTGACATTCCGCTGTGCAATCTCGAGCTGAATCCAAGTCGTCATTACTGTGGAATTTTGTCCGGCGGAGGAGGACGGTGAAAGAAACAGAAAGCATCAATTTACCAAAAAAGAAACGACCCCTAAATCACCTTCCCCATATTCCCCAAGGCGGTCAATCCCATAAACCAAGCGGAAAATATTCCTCCTCCTTTCTCCGTCACTCCTCTTTGTCGACTCAGTCACCGATCCTAAATCAACGTAGCATCGCGTCCGCATTCACAGCTTTCTCCCTCTTTCTAACCACATAAAACCCATCTCAAAGAGCCTCTCAGGTTCTCAGATCCTGCCCAGCACCTGCCCGAAGCTCCTCAACAATTCGATTTTCACCTATTTTGGCAGTGAGCCTATCCTCCTGCATTTTCACTGTATGCATTCTCCCATTCATTGACGACTTTAAATCAATTGCCTCTTCTGTTTTGAAAACAAGTGCTGCCTCCTTGAAGGAATTTAACTTCAGTTCCATTTCAGCTACCATTTTCTGCGCATCTTTCAAGCTCCTTCCATTTCAACTAGATTTGGGTTTGTACATAAAGAAGAAGAAAAAGAATGAAAGGGTGTCTATGGAGGAAGAAGATGAAAAAAAAAAATTTTATGAATAAGAAAAATATTATTTAATAATTAAAATCTTTATTTAAAAATAACATGTGGCATCGATTATCATCTACTCGTTTAACGATGTTGGATTCATGTCAGCACGTGGACTAAACAAATTGACGGCATGACATTTGTGGCAAAAAACTCAATACCTCGTGACAAAAAATTTATATCGAAACCTTGGTGACATTTATCGACATATGCTCAAATTTCGTGACATTTTAAATTTTTTACATAATAATTAAAAACTTTAGTAATTAGGTCATTCAATAATTTCTAATCATTTTACTTAAAAAATAATAATTTCTAATAATTTCTATTTTTGTCAATAGATAGTAGTATATTTAAAAATTCGACATCTATAATAAATATTAGAAATGTTTAATTTTAAAATTTAATATAAATTAAAATTATTCAAATATCTATTCAATTTTTAAAAAAATATATGTATTAAATCTTTCATATACATATTACTTGAATTATCAAACAAGCGTGAAAAATTAAATTCATGTAAAAATTAAACTAATGTATAATAGAACGGGAACAATAATTTTAAATATATTTAATATGTATAAGTGTATTATACACATTTATTTGCAGTATTTATTAATCAGGATTCATATAGTCTTTTGATAATTTAATTTCGATTGACGAGATCTATATAATTAACTCTACATAAATATTTTAAAAAAAATTATTCCAATGTAAATTTGTAATTTAGACCATTTGACATCTATAATATCTATTTTCATTTTTAAAAGTGGGTCCATGATACCATTTCATTTTTTTACGATTTGTACTCTCCACTTTTCTAACATTCTCATCCATTCAACAATCCATCTCATTTTACTCACTTACTTGCAATGTATGCCGCCTAAATGTCACCTCAACTTGTAATCATTGACATTGAATTTGCTTTAAACAAACAAATATATATACATTTCCTTCAATTACTAAATAAAATTCTACTCCATTCTTAACCTTATGTGGTAATCTTTAAAGAATTGGAATGCACAATAACTCTTAAATCTATCCATTTAAATTTTAAATACTTGAATGATTTTGCGTCAATCATACAAACAGGACATTACGCCAACAATTAAATTTGTTTATTTCTGATGAAGAGTGTGGAAATAAAAAAACACATATGGTCATTACCAACACTTCATTCTCTTTCTTCGACGACAGTTCCTGTTGCATTGGACCGAAGACGTTTATCTTTACAATAACATAATTTCTGCAACTCCAAGAGTTGTTCCACAACAAAGACAACACACGTCTCTGGCGACATGGCGTTTCAATGTAGATGCGATGATTCACGAAAGGCTTGGTCTAGGGGCCCTAGGGGTAGTGCTTCACAATGCGTCTGGGAGTGTTATTTCCGCCACATGCCTGGTCACCCACCATATTACAGACCCTCTCATTTTGGAGATTATTGCTATCCGTTTTGCTCTTTTGATAGTTGGATCTCGTTTTCAAATTGTACTTTTCATCCTTTCAAATTCAGTTGAAACTATTTTGCCTGCTCAAATCTACATCAGATGACATTCAGACATGACAGCTTTTTCAAGAATGTCGCTCATTCGTCAACACTTTATCATTACCCATCCTTTATTACATCCCTCGTATGAATAACAGCGTTGCCCATTTTGTGACATGTGAGGTTCTTTTTTATCCTACGATCAAATATCCCTTTTCGTTATCTCATTACATTTAAGACTTATAATTATTTTGTTGTGAATCATTTGATTCCTCTAAATAAAAAAAGATGATAATGATTAAAATCCTAAACAAGGTGGAGAGGAGAAGGTGAGAGAGAGCCGCAAGAGAGGGAGGTGATTTTGAGGGTCGGCGGCCATATTTTGAATATCGATTGTTGAGTTCTTTTTGTTTTAAAGTTGCAGTGTTGCTTGGTTGCTCTTTTTTGGAGAGAAAATTTCACTCTTCTTGAGAATTCTCCATTTAGAAACCTTGGCCGCAATTGCCGAAGCCGTCGTCATCATGAGTTCGTCACAACAAATCAAGTCTGCTAAAAAACATCGCATATTCGATCTTACAACTTCCGACTCAAGGAAGACGGACGTTGAAGGCAAGTTCTCGAAATCACCCAAAAACCCGGCCAAGACTCCACTTCTTCACCCGCAACCGGTTTACCCTAGATTTGACTGTTTGTTTTCGTCCAGTAGTTAGAATGATGTAGTGTCATACTTTTTCCTCTTTTGAGCAAAATGTAATGTTATATTTATTGTGATATACGGTGACATTTTCCTTTTATATTTTTCATATCGTATATGGTCAGTAGGAAATTTGTGATCCATATAACTCTATATGAAATCTATAACTCGAATAAACATTTTTGTGTATTTCGTCTCCATCATGAATTGAATATCGGTTTCATTCGTTAAAAGAAAAGTGGAGAGGAGAAGTAACCACCGTTTCCCTCAGTTGTAAAATTTCCACGGCTTAGTCAACAGTGTGACGTGCCGCCACATAGAATTTTCCCACAGATAACTCGTTTCCTTATTCCTCTCATTTAGTGGGGCCCAGCTTGGAAGAAATTGTACGCAAAAATCCGAAAGCGGACACATCGGTTGGTCCACGTCACCACACATTCAAAAGCACCTCATTCCCAAAATCCATCTCCGTTGTCCTTCCCCTGGCAGACCGTTTCGTCAATCTCCATACCCAAATTTCCATTCTAGCAACCAACGCATACTATAACTACCGTACGAAGAAAAAGCTCTGAAATACCTCTCCCCCTCATCGCGTCTTCGCTCTCGTCGCTGGTAATCGCTTCCTTTTTCTTCATTTCTCTTTCGTGTACTGTAGCTGCCGATGATGTGATGCAATTTTCTGGAGTTGGATTTCCCTGGTCTTCAGGGGAAGGCGAAGGAATGTCTTTCTTTCTTACCAGTCTCAATGTCTGGTTGTCCGATTCATTTGAATTCTTCAGGTCATGGATGGCTTACAGTCTTCATTGAATCCCTCCTAATGGAACTTTCTTTCAGAGACAGTGAGTTGATATTGTTGCTATGATATTGAGTTACCGTCGTTGTTACTTCAATCATGGCCTGTATGAGTGCTCTCCACTTATCTCAAGAGTTGAAGATTTGTAATCGACAGAAGCATTCCACTAATACAAGCGTGCGTGACTTCCACTGTCATTTGTTGAAGCACGTACATCTCTTTGTCTTTTTGACTCATTGCTTAACCAGCTGTGCATTTCTTCTCTTCTTTTACAGGGCGCTTCAGGAAGTGGCAGAGTTGGTGTTGTTAGCACCAACCTTCCTTCTCATGCTTTCGTATGTTTTCTTATGGCCTCACATACACCGTATCTTTTAGTTTCTTTTCATGTAGTGCCATGCTATTGATCGTTTGATTCATCGAGTTAGGATTCCAGTAACTTTCTCTTTTACTCCAAGGATGCATGCATGCTTTTTTCGATCTGAAGCCTTCTTATTGGAGAGTTATTAGTTTATTACTAAATTATGTTTGTTGCATTGTTGGAGTCAGGGTGCTTGGAGTGTCCACCGTTCAAACAGCATACACCGGCCAATAAACCCTACTCGCTCCAGATTAAGGATTTTTGTCTGCCGATCTGTTCTACCGCCTGGTGGAGGAAATGTGATTCCTATTCTTAAATCAGCTGCCACAGTCGTAACAAGGTTTCTCGTATTGCTTAGTTTCATGTTGATTTTCATTTGGAATCAACTGCTGGAATATATATCAGCCGCTCACATTATTATGCTCTAATATTTGTATAGTTCTGTTAGTACTCTGTAGTTCTTTTAGCTGTGGATCTAGTAGTGGTCCATTGATCTAATTAGTTGTATTAGCTATCTGTCTGGTACTACTGCTTTTCTTTGTGGCCTTTTACTCCAATTCCTGCCTCTGCAATGCCTTCAACTGTTGACTTTCTTTGGCAATTTTCCATCTCATATTACATGTCACGTGGAATGTCTTAATGATGACGTCGATTTCATGTCTTGATTTGCTTGGATGCACAAAGCTGCCCTGCTGTTAATTGTAAACTTTCATAGCCACATATTGCAACTGTCTAAGGCATACACTGTTAGGGGTTTACTGATTGTCTTTAACGAAGCAGACTATTCACTATTATCTATCATAGTTAGGAAATTTTGGCTTTCTTGCTGCATTTTTGTGTCAAAAGTACTCATTTTGTCAAATCTGATTCTTGGATTTTAAGTGTTAATAATTCAGTATTTCTCCTCTTTCTGAAGTTGGAACATATTTGCTGATGTACTGTGGATATGAATTCCCTGTAGGTCATATGATGCTCTACTCGGAAGTCAATTGCTGCTGAAGTTGATTCCTGTTGTTGCTATCATTGCTTTTGCTTCCTGGGGTGTTCAGCCACTTGCCCATTTGGGAAGGGCAATTTTTCCCAATGTAATTTTCTATTACGGCTATACCTTCTCCTATAAAAAACGGTCCCTATATCTGAACCAATGGCATAACAGATGGGCTATGATAGACTATTAGCATCTCTCTTATTATTGTTGGAAAACTTTGTCTTCAGATTTAACGCTTTCTATCGACCGTTGTGCTCCCTGGTCCTCCTGTTTCAATGTTTTAGTGTGTTATATCCCTGACTTGTGCTCTCCATTTGTATTGCAGAAATCTGACGACAACACAAACCTAAATGGTACTTACTACGTAATTACCACTTATCTTAAGCCACTTCTGTTGTGGACAGGAGCTATGCTCATCTGCAGGTAGTTACAGGACGACAGATAAATCCATGTCCTGCTCGCCCATTTCAAGTTATCCTATTAGTTGTAACTATGAATACTACATTTCAGAGCTTTGGATCCAGTACTTCTCCCGTCTCAGGCAAGCGAGGCTGTGAAGCAACGTCTTCTAACATTTGTCCAATCATTATCCACTGTGCTGACTTTTGGATACTGTTTATCAAGGTGTGTCTGCTTGTTGGCTAACTTCTATTTTGAAAAACGGCAATCACATTTGTCCATATTGACATTTACTCTATGGGATCATATGTAGTTAGTTTCTTCTTGCTTGGCCTTCTTTCTTCAAAGTTGTTGCAGATAGATGATACTTTGGATTGCACTGCCTATTTTTACAAATTGTCCTGGACACATTCCTAGTCACATATGTTAGCTGGCATGTATGCTACTTGAAGCACATTCCTTTATGGTTGCCTGAGTTCTTTATAGGAAAATCTTAATTGAGTTCTGATTTTGGCTTCTCCGGCGATCATTTGCTTATTAATTTGTGTAGTGGTTGGTCATTTGCTTGCTCATACCTTGCTTTTGGTCTCAAATACTGATGATTTTAAGCCTGCGTGTACTCTTTCCTACAGCTTGATTCAACAGGGACAACAGTTCTTCACTGTGTCAAATGAGTCCGGTGATGGTTCTAGAAATGTAAGTTGTCAGACGCACCATTCTTTGCGTTCTGTATGCTAAGCACTTGGAGTAAATATGGGGACTGTCACTGCCATATTTCTCAACCTTTCTAAGCAAACACAGAACATTTTACTGTTTTAAAAAGCATGCATACATTGTGCCTCGAGATTCCGTTACCTTCAGGCTTCAGGTCACATTCAAGCATGTTTCAGTAATACTGGATAGTACTCTTTCACATTTGGCTTGCAGTTAGGAGTGAGTTTTGCTGGAAAAGCCATTTATACAGCTGTTTGGGTGGCTGCTATATCATTGTTCATGGAATTGTTAGGATTCTCTACCCAAAGATGGCTGACAGCTGGGGGTCTTGGCACAGTGTTGCTCACCCTTGCTGGTCGCGAGGTAAAGTCTTGCTTAAACCATCACTTCCTTAAACGAATTTCGTATTACTAAATAGGATTATGTACCAGAGCTGCTCAGTTGTTTCCCCTGGTGATGACTAGGCTCCTTCTGTTGTTTTGTGCATCAGATATTCACAAACTTCCTTTCGAGTGTAATGATCCATGCAACTCGGCCGTTTGTTTTGAATGAGTGGATTCAGACAAAGATTGAAGGTTATGAAGTTTCTGGAACAGTTGAGGTGTGTATGTTGTTATCACTAAGTGCTGAACCAGCCCCTTCTTAAACTTTCAATATTTGGATATGGTCGTCATGAGAAAAAATTGATTTTTATATATATTTATCCATTAGCTCTGTTCCTGAGAGTAATAATGTAATATTCTTTGTTGCCCTGGCTAGCATGTTGGATGGTGGTCACCGACAATTATTAGAGGGGATGACCGCGAGGCAGTTCACATTCCTAACCATAAGTTCACGGTTAGTGTTGTGAGAAATCTTACCCAGAAGAGTCACTGGCGCATCAAGACCCATTTTGCCATCAGTCACTTGGATGTCAACAAAATCAACGTAAGAAGCAGTGTTGTTATTGTGTAGTTGTTCAGTAGTTCCTATTTTGGTGATTGAACATTTACTGAGAAGTTGGCTGAGGACCATTCTTCCTTGTGCAGAATATAGTGGCTGACATGCGCAAGGTTTTGTCTAAAAATCCTCAAGTGGAGCAGCAAAGATTACACAGAAGAGTTTTCCTCGAGAACATCAATGCGGAGAATCAGGCTCTTATGGTCAGTCTACTCTCAGTAGTAGTATTTTACCCTCCCTCTCTTTCTTTACTCGATATTGGTATTTATTCTACTCTCTTTTTTGTGCTTTTGGAAATACCTTGCAGATACTTGTTTCATGCTTCGTCAAAACCTCGCGTTTCGAGGAGTACCTCTGTGTTAAGGTATAACAACAACATTTGTAGCTGATATGATTGTCATACCACCATTAGACTTGTAGTTGATGCTGATAGAACGCCATCATGAATGAATGACACAGGAAGCGATACTCTTGGACCTCCTTCGAGTCATAAGACATCATGGCGGCCGGCTTGCTACACCCATTCGTACAGTCCAAAAATTTTACAGTGATCCCGATCTGGATAACATTCCTTTTTCAGACACCATCTTCTCCAGATCAGAAGCCACTGATGACCGCCCACTATTGCTTATTGAACCTTCCTATAAAATCAACGGCGAGGAGAAAGTTAAAGCATCTGGTCACGGAGTGCGCACTAGTGAAGAAAAGGATGCCAAAGTCGATGAAGCAGAAGCTCCCTCGACATCAACTACTACAGAAGCACCATCATCTTCCAGCCCTGATGCCACCAAGGCTTCATCAGTAGAAAAGAAAGAAAAGGACTCGAAAATGGCAACACCAGACGGAAAACCTCTTACTAGTCCAGTATCTAGTAGCAATGAACAACCTAGTAAGCAGGAGGTTGTCGAGAAGCCTGTTGCATCACGACATTCATTGGAGGAGAACATAGTGCTCGGGGTTGCGCTGGAGGGCTCAAAGCGAATGCTCCCAGTTGAGGAGGAAGAAGAAGAAGAAGAAGACATAATAGCAGAGACAAAGGAACAGGAGCTTTCTGGTGCTAGCAGAACTGGAATCAGATCGCCTCCTTCTGCCACATCGGATAAAATGGACAAGTCGGATATTGTTGACAAATCCCCCTAGTAAGTCAGTGTTGATAGCATGGGTTTTGGTTGGGTGATAGAGAGCAAAGGCAGCTGTGTTTTTCTTTCAAGCTTCGCCTATGATGTAAATAACACAGCTGGATCTGAAATCTGACTAATTACTACTACTATATTATAGCACATTCATTCTATGTATACCAAGTTGTGGAGAGCGAGCGAGGAGCTGCAACCGAAGGATCTCAAAGGGAACAAACTTAGACATTTCGAAACCATCTCTCAACTTGTGAGTTTACACATACAGTCAGGAGCAGGATACGTGAATATAGATTGCTTCTCCTTTCTCAACCTTATCTGACCCTGTCTGCTTCTATGACCACTGAGGACAGCAGCTTCGAAGTCTTCCCATTCCATGCTCTTGTTCAGGAACAATGGCCCCAACAACACCATGTTTGGCCTTATCGTCTTCATGTTTAGATACGCTCTGTGCCCCACCTGATCGATAGATGCAAGCTCGGTCAACAGAGCTCCGAACCATAGATCACGACAAAGGACAAAAAAGGAACTACAAGAAAATGCAGCTTCGGTCAACAGAGCTCCGAAACCTAAAACTGCATTTTCTTGTAGTCGAGTTACAGTTGGATTCTAGCATAAGAAGAGAGGCAAGCAGGCATTACCAGAGCATTGTGCATGTTTCCAGGTGAAGCAGATATAAATATGTCGCTTTTCAAGCTAACATAATAATCAACTGCGGCTAACAGAGAAGCTTTGCCTTCAACCTTAGCCAGTTCTTCCGCTGAAGCAAGCGTTTTCTTATCTTCCATCAGAGGGTATAACTGCTTCAGAGTAGCAATCCTTCCTTCTCCACCGTAAACCTTGAGAGGAGATAAGTTGACACTCCAGGTCACGAGATGTTAGTAGTTCATCCAAATATATAATATGTCAACTTTACGAATTTTCTACGAAAAGGTTTTAAAGAGAAACCTTGTGGGATGCAAGATAGAGACGAGTATTATTACTGAAGCCTAATGCTGCAAGCAACAATCCAATCTCTTCGGGAGTCAATGGACAACGCCCTTGACCCCTCAACTCATCATCTCTGAACTGAGAGTTCAAGACTCTTCCTTGCCACAGTACTTGACGATACTTCGCCAAAGCAAGTCTTTCAGCTTTACCTCCACCAAAGTCGCAGGCTGAGTGAGCAGCCATATCCTGCAAGAATTAGATCCCCGGATTGAAAAATGATCCTCAATCATTTCAACAACTACTTTAGTAACTGGATATAAAATCCTAGTAATCAACAACAACAAGCTGGCATTTAGATTTGAGAGGGTTGAAACACTTTACTTTATCGAAGCGAAGGTGTAATACTACATATTTCCCTGATCCTTCCTTTCCAGAATCATCGTTCCTTTCTTTTAACTCACTCCCCAAATCTTGATGATTTCTAGAAGGATAGCGCAGACGATGAACAAGCAAGTCTCCAATCGTTTTGACATGACGAGTGAAAGTCAGGGCTTCAAAGTTAACTTTACATCGCAGGCGCTGGAGTTCAGTAGGCAACTGATCAAATGCCAGACGATGAGAAAATGGGGCAATGGCCACAATTCCATAACTGCAAACGAAACACATCTCTGATTACATTTGTTAATCTACTCATATACATTTGTTCGCACTGGTTCTCAGAAACTAAAACATAGGTACATTTACCTCTGCATTAAAGGCAAGACATTGTCCAGATACCACTGAGCCGAGGCATGGACAGGAGCAGTTTTAACTCGAGTCGGCCGTATACCAGTAGCATAATACTCTCTAGTGCTCCAAGCATAGTCTCCGGTTGGCTCTTTAACTATCGAGACTTCGTTGCTCAGAGCAGAGATAAAATGATCCACATCGAAGATGTCCTCGAATGAGCTGAAACAAGCACACATTTTCTCTTTCAACATTACACAGAATCAAAACCTCCATACAGCTTGCAAAAAGGAGGAGCTGAACAACTAAAGTGAGTACCTTGGATCTTGCCAAACAGGATTCAATTCAAGATGTGGAAGAACAAGAGTTGCATTGAGAATTTTAGCTACTGCAACAGCGTCACATATCTTTTTCCCCAGACAAGAAAGACCAATTAAAGGAAATCGCATAAGCATTGGAATATTGAACTTCATTAGTTTGGGAGAGAGGGGCGACTTACTCCCATTCTTTGCTGGTTTAATCCTCCATCAAGGAAAACTTGTATATACCCTCGCGATTTCGTTGGTAAAGCTTCAAGTGATGAAACCATATGATTTTGTTGTTATCAGAACAAGCAAAGAAATCTTAAACACTGATGATTGATTCATTACACTTACAAGAAGAGATAGTATTTGGTGGTTCATTACAGGGCTTCCATCCTTGATTTGGTAAAGGAGACCAAAGCTCAGACTGCTGCTTTACTGGCTACACAAAAACCATTCAAAAAAGAGGAAAGCAAAGTTCATTCACCTGGAAAACAAAAAAATGGAAAGCAATGGATGAATAAAAAGATCAGATGCAAAACTTACAATATGGCGATCTAAAGCAGCTTTGAGCAGAGGCAAATGCCGTGGTCTCGGAGCAATCCATTCCTACAATGGCGAAAGGAAGGGATGAAAACCGAGAATTGAAAGGGAATGAGATGGTGGATTGGATCGTGGAGAAAGGAAGCGTACAGAGAAGAGAGAAGGCGAGGCCCTGCCGAGAGGGCGGAAGAGATTGGGAAAGAAAATTGGAAGGAGAATGGCGAAAACTCCTGCAAATGCCATCCTCTGAGACTGATTCTGATGGTGGAACAGCCACTGTTTCACCCTCTTCATCGTCACTGCTATTTTCCGATGGATAGATTTCGAACTCCGAGAGTGTGCTCGACTGGTAAGCGTCGATCAACGGGAGTTGCCAAATCGGAGGTGACAGTGACCGGAAATGCGAGTGTTCGGAAGAACAACCTAGAGGTGAAGAAGAAATGTTCAGTTTGCTATTCTTGAAAACTAGACAGTACCAATTTGCAACTTTTGTAGAAGTTTAATGTCAGTCAGCGCTTTACTTTGGATAGTTTGGGGACTCTGGGCCATTGTATAAAGATTTAAAAGCTCAAGAGTGGAGTGTAAACTGAGATACTTGAGGCCATTAATAGAAGTTGTACTCGTTGTGGGAATTTCTGTTTTGATCACTGGAAATTTATAAATTTTGCAAATGAGTTATTAAGCCAAACTTTGATCAGTAGGACCTTCTCAGAGATTTTTCAAGCATTTTCAAAGGACTTATTTGTCGTTTGAATAAATGATTTGGATATCAACTCAAATCATTTGTTCAAATCACTCATCCATACGACATATAATAATTAATACTTCCAATTTGGGTGGATTTTAGACAATACAAAATATGTTTTAGATGATTTATGATTTAGACTCTTCGAGAGTTTGATTAGGGATATATAGCAGGAAGAACTACTTAATATGATTTTTTCTTAATGTGAGTTGTTTGCTTTGCAAGTAGAATGGCTCCGATTAAAACTACTTCTGGATTTGTCTTATTAACTATACCGGTGACATGCAGTTAGAATGTTGTATTTTATTGTTCTAGTGAATTAGTGGCGTAGTAAGAAATCAGGTCAAGTGATGTCCATATAATGCTAATGCTGAGTTTTCATCTTCCGAAAGGATTGTACAATGTATTATTTCAAAATGCAAATAACATCTTTCTCTATATACACCACTAGACAATCATTTAACAATTCGTCTCCTATTCGATTGTATGAAGTTTGTTCTCGGCATAAATCATTACGGAAAATGCTCTCCCGAATCTCAACAATAGTTATATATATAAATTGAGATAATATATCTAAAAATTGTATTGTAGTGGAATGATAAGTGTTTTGAATTTATTCAAATAGTATCTAAAATTTGAACTTAATCTTTACCGTAAAATTATATATTAGATTTTAATTTTTTGTAGGTCAAGCGGTGGCCATGACAACCACTTGGACTTGTTGTGATAAATATATGTGGTGTGGTCTTCAGCACTATCCCTATTAGGTTATTAGATGTGATTATACTTATAAGAAGAAGTTTGATTACTATCTTGAACAAACCATTAATCAGATAAAATAAATGGTTTATGATCAGTATGATAACAAAAAACGAAAAGTAATGATAAGTTTTTGAATTATAATAAAGAGTAACAAGGATATATAGTTAATATTTATATTTTCTATCGCTGTATATGCGATGAAAATATTATTGATAACAATAGCTATATTAGTGTAAGATAGAAAGATATAAAATTAGTTTAAAATTGGAGTTTAATTCTAAATTACTTTAAAAGTGAAATTGAATCCGAATTTAAATAATAGAATGATCTAGATTTTCAAATTACCTAGGTTTGATGGCAAATCACAGCCAATAATCCATATGGTGTGAATCTAATCCAAAATTTCAACCTTCCCCAAAAAAGGAAAAAGGAAAAGAGTTAGGCCAGGCCAGCCAATATACCGGAAATTGCTATCCCTGGACCCCGCTGACCAAAAGGAGAAATGGACGATAATTCCAACGGAACTCCCAACAGAGCCGAGGCGGAACGCCTGCTTGGAGTCGCCGAGAAGCTCCTCCAGTCCCGCGATCTCAACGGCAGCAAGGATTTCGCCGTCCTTGCTCAGGAGACGGATCCCCTCCTCGACGGCTCAGATCAGATCTTGGCCGTCGTTGACGTCCTCCTCTCCTCCGACAAGAAAATCAGCAACAGCCACCACGACTGGTACTCCATCCTCCAGCTCGATCCGCCAACCAGCGACCTCGATCTCATCAAAAAGCACTACCGGCGCCTCGCCCTCCTCCTCCACCCGGACAAGAACAAATACCCCTTCGCCGATCAGGCCTTCAAGCTCGTCGCCGACGCCTGGGCCGTCTTGTCTGATTCCTCTAAGAAGTCTCCCTTCGACAGCGAGTTCAGCTTGTTCACCAAGGTGGATTTGTCAAATTCAGACAAGTTGCCCGTCCGGAGGAGCCAGCGGGGTTCCGGCAGTAGCAGGAATAACAATAATACTAGTACTGCTAATGGAGCAGGTGATAATCCTAGAACTAGCGTCAGTTCAGCTAATAGCTCTAGTAATAATAGCGGTTTGAACCGTCAGAAGCAGAATCAGAGATCGGCTAGTAGAATGGCCTCATTTTGGACGATGTGTCCTTACTGCTACCTCATGTATGAGTACCCTAGGGTTTACGAGAATTGCTGTTTGAGGTGCCAGAAATGCCAGAGAGCGTTTCACGCTGCTCTGATTGAGTCCTTGCCCCCTATGGTGCCTGGAAAGGATGCCTATTACTGCTCCTGGGGGTTCTTCCCTCTGGGATTTATGTTTGGGGGTGATGATGCCAATGGAAATAAAAATGCTTCGGGTTCAGGTACTAGTGCTGCTGCTGCCTCTCCTGCTTCTGCTTCTGCCTTTGTTAACTGGATGCCACCTATATTTGGCTCCGTTCAGCCTCAGCCGCAGGCTCCGCCATTTTCGATGTCTACACCGCCAGGCGTACCACAACCAACAGTATGGAAAACTCCGAGTTCCACAGCAGGAACATCCTTGCCTGTTCAGGGGAGTTCGAGTGGAGGGACTGGAAAGAAGAGAGGAAGGCCAAGGAAAAATCCCATATAAGGCCAAATGTAGTTGTGGAACTACTTTTCTCTGTTGAGATGGATCGCATTCAGTCCAACTTCTATTCGGTAGGATGAGAAGCAGAATCTTATGAAGTGTAGCGTTGTAGGAGATGCCGGGCTCTCTCAGGTTGGCAATGCATAGGTAATGGATGGTGTGTTTGTTGTATTTGCTTACTTTCTTTATCTCCATCTTTTCCCTTTTCCTTTATTTATGTTCTCAGCTTCGGTTGTAGGGTTTAGATGTTTGGCGACTGACTGCTTCCTAGTTCTTTGTTCATAATGTAACATTTGCAAAAATGCATCAATGTCGCCATCGGGCAGCAAATGTTATATTTTTATTAACCAATTTTACATCCTTGAGAGATTGTTATATGTTTATTGAGTTCCACTTTTTCTCTGAGTCTGATTAAGATCATCGTTTCACATCCTCTGGGATAGTTGTGATTTTTGAATGTTAATTAAGATAATCATTTTCGCTACAGTCGATTTCAATTTGTTTGTGGGATATGAACTGGTTTTCCTTATTTCCTTTGGAGAATTCCTTCGAGTTAGTAGCTGCTACAGACTTGGCGTTATACCTTTCTGATCATATACTGTCTAGTAAGCATTATTCCCTGGCTTCTATGTCTTAATTGTGTTATCCATGTATTGAGTCTGAACTGGATGACCTTAACAGTGCATAAAACTTGAAACACCATAGACTGCTTACACGTATCCAATTAGGGTTTAGTTATTGTCAAAAATAGGCGAACTCGACTGTTTATAGAGTTGATAGCCCGAGTATGAGCTGATGTTAAGAGAATCGTTTGAGTCATGTCACATGTGGAAGTAGTGGGGATGATCGGGAATAATATGATTGAGATTATTCATGTTATGTCTCTGTGACTACACTGTTTAGTTAAGTAGAATATCTCTAAGGAATAGACTTCACCCTATGTACGATAGAGTTGTCAACAATTTCTTTCTCCGGTATTGGTTTTATCACACAAGTCATATGTCACAAAACATCGGGTTTTTGAAGGTTCAACTTTGACCATAACATCAACCAACCTGACACTCTAATCAACAGACCACACTATGATCACTACTAATGCAACAAAACTAGACTACTAAGTTGATTTACCTATTCCCTTTGATTGAAGAAAGATCCTTGAACAACTCAAGCTCGGTGGAATACAACTCCAGCAAAACTAATCAAGAACCAAAGTGGAAGACACTATGATCAACTATTAGGACCCAAATCAAATCGCTCCCATTTAGTTCAAGCTATCAACTGTCTGGAAGTTTGATATTAAGAGGTGGGTTATGTAGTGGCTAATTAGTGTTAGTCAAATACAGCCAAGCTTGCCCATTTGATTCAAGTTGATTTCGACTTCATTTGTTTGAACTAGAGCTGTAGCATTATTATTGATTATGAATGATTGAATGTCGTTTGCTCGAATGATTCTTGTCTAGTTTGGTTTCTTGTCATTCTTTCATTGTATTCCTCTCTTGCTCTAAGATCAACACGGGCTGGCTGATAAGTTAATTGTCTTGGATGTTGCGGCTCAAGCCCAGATTTTTTAGTTGGTTATTGATAATAATATAACTAGAAAATTAAATTAATAAAATATATTAAAAATATCCCCGTAACATATCATCCCCGTGAGAAAACCTTGTCCTCAAGGTTTGAATTATGTAAATCTATGGTGGTTATAAACTCAAAAAAATATCAGCAACGATCAAATTAATAAGGGTTTTAGATTTTCAACCGATGAAATCAATTATAGTGGTCACCGAAAAAATCATCGATTGATGAAGAATCAATTATTATAGTGGTTTTATCAAAAAATTCATCATCAAAATACAATACAAAGCAGGAAAATGCAAAGTAAATCGACAATCACCTTATCAATAATTTTCCTACTAAAAAGTCCAAAGAAGATCCCTATTCGAAAATTAGTGAGTGCATCTACAGCTCAGAAAATGATATTAATCTATTTCATAATTCAAACCTCGAGGACGAAGAGGTCACCGCCATGGATTTATATAACTCAAACCTTGATGATAAGGTTTTCTCAAAAGGGAATGATATATTACGTGTATATTTTTAATATATTTTATTAGTTTAATTTTCTAGTTATATTATTATCAATAATTCTAGTTAGGTGCCATAAATTAGGGTGGAGAAGTTGGGATTAGTAGGAGATATTTGGTTATTTATGTTAATTATCTTTATATATTTTAGTTAATTTAATTTATTAATTATTCATTTTATTAGATTGATTTATCTATATAAAGCTATTCTGTAAAAGGAGAAGGATAAAAAAAAATTATAAAAATTTTTTTACTTTAATTTTACTTATTTTTCAAACTTTATCTCTGTCCCTCTTCTTCTTCTCGTTATCTCAGTCTTCTATTTTTCTTCTTAAATCATTATCAATTTCTCAACCATCACCATTATCAACAGTCCGATCTAAGTGTTATTGTGGGCACGGTACACATAGATAGATATATCTATATGATGGTGAACTGAATGGTGCCTGGTGATTTCGTTGCGTGTTTTCCTTCTTGCCATTTCAGCATATCAATCATAACCTCAGTAGGATAAGCTCGAATCCTATTAAACCCAAGAAATAAAAATAAAAACTGATGGACTTCCATTTCCCATTCATCGGAAATCGGAAATTGAAGGAAAGAGAAGAACTCCACTTGTAACAAACGGGCTGGGAGGGGAGATTCTCTGAGATTATGATTTACTCAATCCGTAAGTTTACCTTACCTACCTCATCCACCTTCTCTCTCTCTCCTTTACCTTGTTTGATTCATCACACCCGGTTTAAGTTTCTAGGGTCTCAACTTCGCTACTTCATCGCAACAATGGCGGCGGCTCCTGATCTTCGTCCACCAGCCCTTGCATTCACCAGGGGTCCATTTCAGTGCTTGCCCATTTCGGGAATCACCAGTTCCCTTCTGAATTTCACGGGTAATCGGCCGACTGGGTCGAAAGTGAGTTAACCCTGATGATCAAGGTTCTTTCTCTTGTTGATTTCTCTCCGAAATCTGACTGCTTTTTTTTTGCTTCCTACTGTTAGACGAGAATGGCGAATAGCTATGGTGACGGATTCCGTTGCTCGCCTTCCATAGGGTGAGTAAGCTATCTTAAAGAGTTGCTTGCTTTTTCCTATTGCTATTGTCGATCTATGAGCTGGCTATTGATGAGTTTCTGATGCCCCCCTCCCCCCCAGGAAGAAAGCTCTGAAGTTCCAAAGCTCTGAAATGGCACAAGAACCTGATAGCTTGGCTAAAACTGATAGCGGATTGGATTTTGAAGAGATGATGCAGAGATTCCTGAGTTTTAAGAAGCAGACATATCTGTGAGTTAAAAGCGGGGATCAATTTTCCTTCAAGATATGAAAAAATTAATGTGGACTTGCTGCTAAGAATGATACTTGCTATATATATCTTTGCTTAGGAAAAGACTGGATCATTTCCAAACACTTGCTGAAGTTCAATCGCCAAAGGTACTGTTTTTAGTGTTTGTTTTACATTGTTCCTTTGCTGCATTTGTGTTTGCTATTTGGGCTGACAAATATGAACAGTTTATGGTGATTGCCTGTGTAGACTCCAGAGTTTGCCCTTCTAACATCCTTGGATTTCAACCTGGTGAAGCTTTCATGATCCGGAATGTGGCAAACATTGTTCCCCCTCTTAAGGTAACTTACAAATCACAAGTCTTTGTTTTCACTTCAGAGTCATACAATAGCTTTTGTTATTTTGTTTACTGTGTAGTGCGGCCCTACAGAAACCAATGCTGCCCTGGAATTTTCCGTGAACACTCTCCAAGTAAGAACTCTTATCAAATTTATATGTAGCTTTACTAGTTCAGCGGAGAATCTTTGTATATCCCAAAGCATATGATTTGTTGCCTAATTGTAGGTTGAGAACATATTCATCGTTGGTCATAGTAGCTGTGCTGGTATTCAAAATCTCATGAGTATGCAGGAAGGGAATTCCAGGTAGATGACCGATTCCCCTTTCGATTTCAGTTTGATGCGATCTCCCCCAGGCTATAACTCAACTATTGTTCCTTCTGTTCTTATAGCTTTACCGAGAAATGGGTTGTCAATGCTAAAGCTGCCAAGTTAAATGCAGAATCTAACGCAGGTCACCTCAACTTTGAACAACAATGCCAACATTGTGAGAAGGTCTGCTACCATACCGAGCAATTTTTTGAATTTGGAGTCTCTGTGATAAAGAGAATGGATGACTAACCAACTCGATTACTATTTGTCTGTGTGTTGTTCCAATCTGAAGTATTTATCCCGACAGTGTCTGTGTCTGCGAGTGGTTTCTCAATCTGATTTGACATTTGTTTTATTATTCAGGAATCGATCAACCATTCCATGTTGAACTTGCTAACGTATCCATGGATTGAAGAGAAAGTAAGGATAGGGAAGTTGTGTATTCATGGTGGCTATTATGACTTCCACAAATGTACGTTTGAGAAATGGACTCTTGATTTCAAGGAAAGCAGCGTTAGCCAAGGCAGACTGGCTGTTAAAGACGTGGATTTCTGGCGCTGACTGATTTGCTGCCATTGGTCTCCTCTCCTCTGTAAGTTAATGCTGGGTGGAACTTATGATCTGTAATGTGAATTATATAGAGCATCTGTAGTTGCTGTGAAGTCATTGCCACTACTAATTCTCCAATGTTTCTTTCTTGTCAATTTCTGCTTCTCAATCCGTATGAAGTTTTCCGTACTGTTGGCAGATGGAGATGCTTGCTTTACTTATTGACATTTTACACAAAACGACTCAAGGTACAAGGGTAAATAATTGTCACTGTGTTCTTCAATTATTAAAATCAAAGAATAATAGTGAAACTATGTAGCTAATGTAAACCGTTAATGTACTTGATACAGTAATTATTACTGGTTTTTCATCTTACGGCACACAATGTCACTTAAGTTCTTAATTAATCTCTTTCAATAAATCTAAAGTTGTAGAAATTCAAAAATACATACAAACCTGATGAACAAAATCTACAGTGGGTTGTGCCAACTTTCCTAACCTCATGCAAATCATTATAATTGACAAGACTTTTCATGAATTATATTGTGTTGTAAATAGTTGTATGAGTTGTCCATCGAACAATAAATAGATGTGCGAGGGTGCAATCCTATCCATCGATAGGAAGCAAAGAAGGGGGAAAGTGATTTGATTTCTTGGTCCAATCGAACAGCTGACGTTATTCCTTTGCTTAATTTCGTCGTTGCACTATTCTTTTACCTTCCATTTAGCCTTTTATATTTAATAATAAAAAACTCTTGTCTGCTGCAACTTGGTTCGTTTATTATTCCTCAGTACTTATCCCCCCCGCAGCAGCTTGCTCCCTAGCTAGCAACGTCCTTGTACCACTGTCTTCCGCCGCTATAAACATTTCCCGGCAGCTCCAACCAACAATTGTTGAAGGAAATATTTCCACTCACAATACGGCTTTATGTTTCTGGGAAAATAATTTAGCTCCATGACCATGAGCGATTGAGCATCCCCTTTAATCTCCCTAGCTTCGCCTTTCGGGAAGCGATTCGACTCGTTGACTGCTTAGCCGCCACACTTGCCGAATCTACGAATAAGTGTAAGCAGAGGATGGCGATTTTCCCTTATCCAAATCGGGATCAAATGAACCTTCCCATTCTAAAGCATCACATCAGTAGGGAAATCTCGATTTAGAGAAAGCTGGCGCCGATGAAATTCCAATCCGTCTCGTCCGCCGCCGCCTCTCAATACTCCAATCCTTATCGGTCGCCTCTGCCTCGCAATACTCCCTTCCTTATCGACGCCGCAGTCTCCTCTCGAAATACTGACAAGCTCGTCGTCTCCGGTGTAGATTAGAGGTTGTGTGGCAGGGTGTAGATTAGAATTTGTGTTGAAGATAGAAGATGAAAGGTTTTTGGTTCAAATTGCTAATGGGTGGTGTTGATGAAGAAGGGACAAGATACGGGATTTTGTTTTGCTTTTAAATTAGGGTTTTTTATACAAATTTTTTTATTATAGATAACTCCCAACGGGAAAAATAAAAAAAAGTAAGAAAAACACAACAAGTTACAAATCGACTTAAGTTGTGAGATCGACCTCTACATGATCAGGGACATATGAAAGAGCACGACGCGTTACAGAGTGGGAAACTCTATTCGCGGACCTCCTCACAACCTGAAGCTAGATCCGGGGGCAAGCCCCCAGAAGAGACAGGATCTCTATGATGATAGCTCCACCTGTAACACACCTAGTGGTCCGTTGGGAGAGACGAGTAAGAACCAGCTCATCATCACCTTTAATGTCTACTTGTCACTGGCCCTGACAGAATCACCACGAGCACGCGTCCCGAACGGCCAGAAGCTCCAAAACATAGGGGTCAAGGAGTCCTAGATAGTCCGTCTCATTCCCTGCAATAGTCTTCCACCTGCATCGCGAGAAACCAGCCTAACTGCCCCACCCAACAGCGGTGTCACCGCCCCCATCAACATTGATTTTAATCATCGGCGCCACCGGTGGTGTTCAAGAGGATGGTAGGGAAACGGGGGCAGCAGACACGGCCTAGCTTGGACCATGATGGAGGAGATGAAGCTCAACGACCTGGCGCTTGTATTGTCGGAGGAGGATTGTCGGTGCAACTGACGTCACTCAAACACGACCAAATTCCTTGATTTCCACACTCGCCACCATAATAGGACAAGATGAGGGTCCAAACTCCATAACGGAGTGTAAGATATCCCGCCAGAGAACCGCCAAATGAAGATCTGGGACAGTGAGGGGCCGCAAATTGGTTAAGGCACCCAGGCGCAATGTAAGAGTGGAAGAAAGAAAAAGATGTTCCATAGATTCCTCTTCCTGAAGGAATTTTAGGCATGTGAGGTCATGTACATAGTCCTCCCCGAAGCGGTCGAAGAGAGCCTGGCGAGTGGGGAGCGAGCGATGTAGCAACCGTCAAAGAAAGAAGCGTAACTTGGGCAGGACTGGGAGGGTCCAAACCGAGTGCCTGAGTGAGCTGTCTAGAGGAGATGCAGAAGCATCCAGTCTAGACAGCGGGCGACGCTGAGCTAGGCGGAAGGCAGAGGATGTCGAGAAGATCCCATTGGAAGAGTAGTGCCAGATCCACCGACCAGGATCAAGGGAATAAGCTAGAGGTATGGAGAGGATGCGTTGAACCGTGGTTGGGGAGAAATGGTCTCAAAGCAAGTCTTTTCGCCAACGTCCATTAAAGATGAAATAACTAACTAATGGCGGACCATCATAGTGATCAGGGATGCAAGGTGTCGGGCGACCCATGTCACAGCCCGTTGACCAAGGGTCTCCAAGAACTCGGGTTGATGTACCATCGCCAATTTGTCAACGACGGCCTTTGGGAAGGAGAGAGCGGCCGTGGAGAAGGTTTTGCCACCTCCATGATGGACGCGAGCCTTCGTGAGTGTTCAAAAGATCATGAAATGGGTGATACTTAGAACAGAGGACAAGGGCCAGCAGGCAGTCAGGGCTCTCCAGGAGGTGCCAAAAGTGATTGGCGAGGAGCACCCGGTTGAAAAGCTTAAAGTCTCGAAGACCTAGCCCCCCTTCTACCATTGTCAGACAAAGTTCCTGGCAGGAGATGCAGTGAGTTTTACGGCGATCAACAGTTTGTCCCCACCAAAAAGCCGTAATCTTTTGGGAGAGGCGGCGACACATTATCGTCAGGGAATCGAAAACATGACATAGCGTAAACTGGGCGGCCAGCTATGAGTGAGCGAAGGACAGTGTGGGTGCCCGCAGGCGAAAGGCAGTCTCGCTTCCAGGTCTATAGGCGGCGTGCAACTTGTTCTTCCAATAAGCTGAAAGTGATCATTTTATATTGGAGAATGATGGATGGGGGCCTAGGTAACAGTCCGAATCTTACAAGGGGAACTCTCAACAGATCACTGTAGGCAATTTGGAGATCCGCCAAAAAATTCTTACTGAACCTGACAATGGACTTTAACAAATTCACACACTGACCACTCAAGTACTGATACTGACCAAACATTCTGACGAATGTTTGTATGGACTTAGGGGAGACCCGCAAGAATAGGATAGTGTCATCTGCAAACATTAAATGAGATATGACTAGTGCCCGATAGTTAATCATGATCCCATGAAGGGTATGATTCCAAAGATGACCTTCCAAGAGACGCGTGAGGCCTTCTGAGCATATTGCAAACAAGAGCATAGAGAAGGGGTACCCTTGATGGAGACCACGTGAAGGGGGAAAGAAACCGTATGGCGACCCATTAACCAATACCGAGATTGTCTTTGTGCTAAGGAATTCCTTAACCATATCAATCCAAGTTTGAGGAAAGCCACGGCCAGCAAGAACCTGGAGGAGAAAGCCCCATTCTACACGGTCATATGCCTTCTCCATGTCCACTTTAAGGGCCTTATAGTCTCGATTACCAGAGGAGCGCAGTTTCAGATAATGCGTGAGTTCCAGCGCAAGGAGGAAAGTATCAGTTATAGATCTGTGACGTACAAAGTCATTCTGATTAAGGCTGACTATATGATGCAAGATCGAACTGAGGCGGTCCGTGAGATCTTTGAAATAATCTTATAGAACACCGTGCATAGACCTATGGGCCGGAGTTGGCGCATGGAGTCCACTCCAGACACCTTAGGGACCAGGGTCAACCAAATGTGGTTGAGAGAACGTAACAGTCGCCTTGATTGTAATACCCCGATCCTAGTACGAAAATATTAATGTAAAAGTTTCTAGGAATTGTAACATTATGGCCCGATCGTACCAAAAATACCAACGAAATTAATTTGGTACGCGGTATTGTATAGGTACGTGAACAATTTTTGTACATATATGGATATATGCAAGAGTAGTTAGATATGTTATTTTACCAAAGTTTACTCACTAGCATACAAAATAAAGAGTGTACGTGGAAAGTATTGGGAGTTTACACCCATGCATGCATTGGGACATCTCTTTGGATGTATGGAATGTCCTGGTACATAGTATATAAACAAATAAGTTATGGATAAGTTAAGGTAAATGGTTCCATTGTTTTAGGCGTTCTAGTGGTAGTGCATCACCAACTTCCATTATAAATAGTACATTAGCCATTAAGTTGTAAGGCAGAAATAGTAGGAGGTAGAATACTTAAACAGAGGCAATACCGAAGAACTAGCGCATCATGCTTGGTTCATAATTCAAGTCCTTCGGAATTACAATCGCAACTCGGAATTTTTTATCGGTTTCTCAAGGGTTATTTCTGGTGAGGGTCTCCTGCGTATCCGATCGGGTTAGACGTTTCATTATGAGTTTATTATTATTAAATGTCATATGCATGATAGGGTAATGTCCAGTTGACGCTAAGATTATATATTCTTCTTTACCCTATTTATGACTTAATATGATACATGTTCTATTACTTCGTTGATATGTCTGATTTAATATGTGTTAATCTGAGCAGTAGCTATTACTGATTAGTGAATAAATTCAGTAATTGATTGATCACCTAGTTAAGGCTCGTATGCTGGTGATTGTGCTTATTGCACTTCTGTAACGCGGTGGGCCTTGCTAAGCGCCACAACTAACTATTGATGTGGGCTTTGGTAAGCGCCACACTAACTCTACGTGGGCCATCGTAGTGCCACTAAATCTACGTGGGCCATATGTGAGACGGGATCCCAAATAAAATATGGATATGAATTAGATGATAGAATTAGCCTTATGTGTTGCATTCCATATACTTTCTATATGATTATGTGTACCTTAGAGTGACCCAGGACAAAGATCCTCACTCAGTGGTAACATTGATTGGAAGAAATATAGGACTGCAGCTGTGACATCAGGCCCGATAATGAGCCCATCAGGGTCAGGAGCCTGGGTGGGACCGATGGAGAATGTTGATTTTTGAATTTCGGTGGGTGTGATCGGGACAAGGAGCGACGTTACCATCGGAGGAGTAACCAAAGGATGCAAAGCGAGATCTTCCATTAGAGGTGGGGGAAATTTCGCCTCATTGGAAAACAAATGATGATAGAATGATACAGCCATCACACCTTTCTTTGACTCCATTGAACATCATAATCAAGTCTCTGAAATGAGGTCACTGAGGCGGTTGCGCTTCGGGGATGCCTGGACCGAACGATGAAAAAAAGGATGTGTTATGGTTGCCACCTTGATACCAATGAAAGCGACCATGTTGTCGCTAATACTAGGTTTCCTGATGGCGAGCAGAATCAAGGGCTACCTCCAGACGGTAGACCTTAGTCTAGTTGACCGGAATATCTTGCACCGCTGTCCGTCGTGCTATAGAGAGATCGTGGATTAGACGGGCCGAGTTGGATGTTTCGGTGCGTGACCAATCGAACAATGTATGGTGTAAAGATTTGATCTTATGATGAAGGCGGAAATCGGGGTTCCATCTGGGGTCGGAAGAGACCAATAATGAGAGACAAGACCAGCAACCTCTGGGTTATTTGCCCAACGACAATCGAAGCGGAAAAGGCGCTTTGTTGGAGGCGATGGGATGGAAGTGGTAAGGAGAATCGACCGGTGGTCGGATGATAGAGGCAAGAGGTGTCGGACTTTAGCCTGCGGCCACAGATCGAGCCATGACGGAGAAGCCAAGAAGCGTTCGATGCGCTCCTCAATTTCATCCACACCCTGCTGATGGTTTGACCAAGTTAAGGGAGGACCTTCAAAACCCAAGTCAACCAAACTGAGCAAATCAACAAAGGCAGAGAGTGTCGCCATGAGTGTCGGTGCCGACGGGACACCCCATGCTTCTCAAATGGAGCCATATTATCATTGAAATCTCCACAAATGAGCAGGGGCGCACCAAATAATTGAGCATGAGATTCAATGAAATCATATTGGATACTATGGTCACGATAATCGGTAGACAAGTGGACACCAACAATTTAAACAAAGCAATACGGTTGAAATTCATAACTAATGCCAATAGCAAATGGAGTGGAAAACAACATCGTGCAAGAGTCGGGAAACAATCTAGCTAAAGTGATACCAGAGCCAGAGGTTGAGATATCGTTACATACTGAAAAGGGAAATCCTAAATTAAGAAGACGGTTTGTACATAAAGAAGAAAACAAACGAGATTCACAAATAAAAAGAAACTCTAGATGAGTCGAATTGACAAGGTTTTTCAAATCCTGAACTGTCGAGTCATTTCCTAATCCTCCAAAGTTCCAAGCCAAAGCAATATGGGTGCTCGGCGAGTCCGTCCAATACGCGCGTGCCGTCAATCTTTGTCGGTGCTGACTCTGACATTTCAGCAGAATGGAAATCTCCAGGGGGAGAGCCCCACGTGGAAGAACCCGCCAAGTCAACAGTCTCATTCACTAGTGACTTAGGATTATTAGTCATATCAAGTCGTTTGGGTGGCACCGGAGGCTTGGAGGAGGTTGGATCGTTACGATGGGAGAGGCCAATGGAGGCTGGAAATTCGACATGGTCTGGCATTGAGGCAAGTGGGCCCACCGATGGAAGGGAGGCAGCAGCGGATGGACCAGCGAACCGGTTCGAGACCGTGGCCTCGAAGGTAAGAGGCTCTTTGGTTGAATTCTGGCGCACAGTAGCCAAAGGTGGGGCTGATTGAGCTGTAGCCTCCACTCCAGGTGGGTTCTGCGTTTGGGCCTGAAGCCCATCAGGCGAGCCCAAGAAAAATACCCCAACACAAAACCAAAAGCAGAGGAAGCACATACCTTGGGGGAAGAACGTCGCCGGCGTTTATCACTACCCCTCTGAGTAGCAGCGAGTTCAGTATCTGCGATCTCCCTACGGTTATCCTGGGTGAAGAATTGTAGAGGCAGGAGGGTGTCAGGGTGAAGCCGTCGGCATTTCAGCTGATCTGGAACCATGTAGGAGTTTTCCCGCCTAGTCACTCGCAGGGATGTTTGGAATGAAGCCATAATTCAAGAGGAATACTATTTGACATCTTAATTTTAATTTTCGAAGTATATGACGCCCTAAACTTCATAAAGACGAAATTATCCAAATTTACTCATTCAAAAAACTTCATACGATACTATCCGAATTTACTCATTCGAAAAATTTTATAACGACGAAACTATCCAAATTTTCTCTTTCGAAAACCACTCTCACGGTACGTATCTCCATACAATTCAGTGAATTTTATCGGGCGGCATCGAAAAATTGGCCGAAAACCATCCCGGCCCCCGCGGATTTGGGCCGGAGGCAGCCCCAAAGGGCCGGTTGTTTCGGCCGGCAACACTGCGGGCCGAAACACCCGGCCGGCCGGAGCTGCTTCCGGCCGAAATTTGCGGGCGGTCGGGATGGTTTTCGGCCGCTTTTTCGATGCCGCCGGATGGTCATCCGACCGAAATTTCGTATAATCCCTAAACCCTAAACCCTAAATTATAAAATGCTAAACCCTAAAATCCTAAATCCTAAACTCTAAAATCCTATAACCCTCAAACCCTAAACTCTAAATTCTAAAACCCTAAACCTTTAATCCTAGAATCCTAAACCATCAAACCCTAAACCCTAAATTCTAAAACGCTAAACCCTTACCTTAGAACTTTAAATCATCAAACCCTAACTCCTAAATTCTAAAACCCTAAACCCTTGATCCTAGAATCATAAACCATCAAACGCTAAACCCTAAATTCTAAAACCCTTTACCCTAAAATACTAAACCATCAAACCCTAAACCCTAAATTCTAAAACCCTAAACCTTAACCCTAGAACTCTAAATCATAAAACGTTAAATCCTAAATCCTTAACCCTAAACTCTAAAAGCTAAACCCTAACCTTAAAACCCTAAATCACCAAACTCTAAACCCTAAATTCTAAAACCCTTAGAACCCTAAATCCTAAACCCTAAACTCTCAACTCTTAACTCTTAATCTAAAACCCTAAAACTCCAAACTAAGCAAAAACAACAACTCGTAAATCCTAAATCCTAAACTCTAACCCCTAAAACATAGAACCCTAAAATCTATAACCTTAGAACTCCTAAACCATAAAACCCTAAACTCTAAATTCTAAAATCCTAAATCCTAAACCCTTAACGCTTAACCTAAAACCCTAAAACTCCAAACTAAACAAAATCGACAACTCTTAAACCCTGAACCCTATACTCTAACCATTAAAATGCTAAGTCATAAACGCTAAACGCTAAAACATTAACCTTAAATCCGGTAGTATAGAGAGTTTAATATCATAATTTGGATTGTATAAAATATAGTTACTGAATCATTTTTTAAGAAGTTTCAAATTATACAAATGATTTAAAGTTTTTATTCATCAAATAATTGAGATGTAATGTACAATTTATTTAATTTATGATAAGATGTTACTTTTTAGTGGTAATTAGGTGTGATAATTTGTATTATTATCAATTAAATGTATGTTTCAATCAAATTGTGATATTGGTAGAGATGTTAATCACTTAGTGTTTCTACTTAAAAGACATTGGTTCGAATTCCACTCTCTCTTTTTTAAAAAATAAAAAGTATTGTTATAAAAATCGAGTCCAACAGTCTAAATAATTTCGGTTCAACCGGCCGGTTTTCCGGTCTAAATGTAAGAACCGAAATTTAAAAAAATTGGGCCAGTTCTGGCCGGAAACCAACCCGGTTGCCGTCGGTTCCGGCCGGATTGGTTCCCGGTCGAAATCGGCTGTCGGCCGACCCAAATTTTTTTTTTTCTCGATTCGTACCTAAATGGAGGTTCGACGGATCTTCGATTTTTTCTTCCGATCTTCATTTGTGGGGGTTTGAGAGTGTTCGACGGTGTTTAGTTTGTCGATATACACAACTTCTTACATAAATTTTGATTTTATGAAAGGATAATAACATAATTTATGTTATTTAGGGCGTTTAATTCGAATAGTAGGGCGTCAAATAGAGATTCAGTAATTTAAAGTAGTGATCCACCATCCCACATCTGTAGCACACTTGCATCAGACCCTCATATCGGAATCGGACGAACCTCACACCCTTTTGTCCAAACTGTATCTCCCGACGGCCGAAGAGGGGTTTGAGGACGCCGACGCGAACAAGGCATCGGACGAAGTAGTCCGGTTCAGATACACAATCGAAGATACCGACATCCAGGACCTTCCCGATGACCGAGGCCACACCCTTCCCAATCGCCGGAGAGCGGGTACTCTTAGGCAGATCCAACAACCGTACCCAGAACTTGATGTATCGAAGCTGACTGTGAACCATCGGAGAAGGAGTAGCCCAACGCTAGACACCAACAGGGACGTCTCCGTAGGAGAGCGGATGTTGAGCAAGCACACGACCCAGGTCTGATTTGTCGCTGAAGAACAATTGATACAGGTCATGCTCCTTCCGGGAGATTCGGAGGGAACCCTGGACTTTCCAGCGCTTCACAAGGCTTGAATGAACAAGACAGAGCGGCTGAGGCTCCGGCCTGAAAAAACGAGCGAGCAGACTCTGGGATAGAACTGAACTGTTACCCATAATGTCCTCTGTGGAGACAACAAAAACAGGGGCCGCCATGGTTCGTGAGGAAGGGTAACGAAATTGCCTAGTTGTTGGGGGAATTGAGAGAATTGAGAGACGAAGGCCAGATGGAGGGAAGGAGTTAGGAACTGGGCAGCAATTACATGACGACAGTCCGGGAAATTAGCAGCACGATCTTCAGAGGAAGTTGATTTTGAAACAGAAACTGTCACTGACATCCTGTCCCCGCGCGCGCGGCGGCAACGGAGTCCAACGTCTGGCAACCATAGTTTTTTATTCTTCTATTGTAAACAGTGAACAGGTGAGACAACGTTGATTTTAGATGTGTTAAATGAATATAGCCAAGGAATCCAGGAACTGGTTCTGTTAGAGGAAGCATTCTGTAATTGCTCGAGAGCATATTATAAAGTGTTACTGTTCAGAAAATAGAGGGAGGCCACCAAATCATTTAGTATCATGGAGGGAAATCGACAATGGGGTTTAACCGTGTCTAAGGTCTGCAAGGCAAGGCGCAACTGGCCACAGCGAACCTAATGGGGAGTGCACACGGGCAAGACCGATCTGACATAGCCAGCGGTAGAGAAGGACAGAGTCCAAGCTCAATAACGATTAACGATTACAAGCGGAAATGGAGTCCGTGCTCGGCAACTTGACTGATCTTCTTAAAGAACTGTCATATCTTGGTTGTGCCTTGATCTGATTCAATCGTTTCTTCACGAGAGTTATACGAAATATATTTAGGTTTCTAAATTAATTACTTCGTTTAACCAATCCTACATGGCAAGACATGTAGACAATTTTCTTGATCAAACATCAACTTTCGCTGACTCGGCATTTTATAAACTAAATTAAACGATTCAACTTGACGAATATAAATAACGTGCTATCTAATTTAAAAATTGAAAAGTTGGTGCTATAAAAAAGAGAGATCATAGATAATGTTTATTCTTAAAATTTTAGGAAAAATTGGCGACATTTAGGGACTTTTTGGCTACTAATTCTACCATTACTCCACCACCATCATACTTAGATTAGAAAAAGAAGACAATACTTAGAAGAGGTATCTACACCTAGTAAGTGTCATATATATATTATAGTATAGTCATATAAAGCTCGTCTCGTTGATTTGGTGTGAACCAAAAAAAAGGAGAGCCGCAAAGGTTTGTCTGTCGGGGGTTAACTTCGCTTCAAACTCAAATTTTCTCCCATTATCTCAAAGAAATGAAAATCTAATAGGCTTAATCACTCGAGTCCTATTATGGAATTTGATTCAAGAGCAATATACATTATTGGATTTTCAAATTATCTAAATGGTATAAGATTATTTAGGGATAATATGATTTGTACTTTTAAATATTTTGGTCCCTATTCGGTCATTGAAAAATTTCAACTTCTGTTGACGATAAATTTTTTCATCCGTGTGATTATCGTTGTCGGTTGTACGCTTTCAAGAAATTTCTATTTTTTCTGGAAATATTTATGATGATCGACGGTACAATTTTGTACAAAGAGTTGTACGAACCATACATACATATATATTATATTTGAACTGTACACATATAAATATGACATTAAAAATGGCTACAATGATTAAGATTTTGATATGAAGTGTCAATTTTGCTCACATGTTCTTAATTATTAAATTTAAAAAATAATTTTTAACCGACTTAAATTTGTTAAGACTTTTTAAATCAAATTCAAAATAAATTTAAAACTCAAATTTTTTCCCATTCAATTCTAGGAAAGAAATGAAAATAGGCATACTTACTTGGAGTGCGATTGTGGAGCAGAGGATTTCTTTTCTGAATCTCATCCAAGAGTAATTTGGGTACTTGAATTTCTATTATATAATTAAAGAATCTAGATTAATTAGGGGTGAGTCGGTTATATTAACTTAACCACAATATTCGATCATCAGAAAGTTCTCAAATTAGTTTTCCTGTCACTCCCACTTCTGTTGATGAAAATTCATTCACCCATATGATTACCGATGTTGGCTTTACGTTTTGAATATTTTTTTGATAACTGACCATATATTCGTGGAATGTCAATTCTACTCCTATATTCGCAGCCATTAGATCTAGAATATGAATTTATCAACGATAAAATTTATTAAGGCCTCATTTGGTATGAAGTAATGGAGAGTAGGGGAAAAATGAAAAAAGGGAATTGAGGAATTAGAGATTGTGTAATTTCAATTACATTATTTGATAATAAGGTTCGCAATTGAAATACAATTTTTAGTTTGTTAGGGATTTATTCTGCAATGACCATGATGCCCTTATTTGAAATCCAATTTCAAGACCCATCATTTTCTAATTAGCAAAAATTCGTTTAATACTCGTATAATACACATATACATACTATATGCGTTTAGAACTTCCATTTTCGTACTTTTGTAGAGCCGTTTAATTTTAAAATTTTCTAATTGTTGCCTAAATTTTAAACGTATTGCAATGTTGAAACAATTTATGAAACTCTGAACGTATTAATATTGTACCATACTCGTACAGTTTTTTACTAACTATAAATGAGAATAAATCTGATACTCACCACTACTTGTATTTGCCAAAGAATAAGAACTAATATTTATACATATTTACAACCATATATTATAATATGTCATGGCTAATTATATAATTTTTCCAAATATATATTACATAATTACAATAATATATTACATAATTTGGCTAATCAAACTAATATTTGTTTCTCATTATAATAAAAACCAAGAGCAATAACGACAATGTTAAACAGTTATATACAAAACCCAGAATTTTGTCACATACATAATGGCCATCATGTATTTCAATATGATCTATTTAAGGAAAAAAGTGGATTTGAGAAAATTTTATTTTTGTAAAACACTAACTTATTAAAACTCACCAAACAAGAGTTTTTATCACTTGCCATAATTTTATAAAATTTCAACCAAATTTCCTCCTTAACAAACAAAACCTAGAGCTTCCTGAATCCGGATTTTAACTGTTAGTCAACCTGGGCTTAAAAAGTCAAGAAAAGTAATAATGGGAGCAGAAATACCAGTTATAGGATTACTATGGATTTAGTGGGCGGTATAATATTTGAAAATGTTGGTATGTACCTCCACCCCTTATGTGGCCGGTCAACACACTGCGTTAAGTTATGCGCCGACCCAGCAACCGTGAACTTTATTTACCCGTGACGTGACCCGACCCAGCAACAGGGGATAAGTTCACCACCGATATAGTCGTAAATACGCCGAACAACCAAATCCCAGTTTTATTTTCCAAATAAACAATTCGACCCAAAACCAAAACCTTCTTCTCTTTCTCAGTGTCTGTCCCATAGAAGAAGAAGAAGAAGAAGAAGAAGAAGAAGAAGATCGGTCATCACCACTCTGCACCTTCTCAAATCTTCTTCTTTTTCTTCTCTGCCCACTCCTCTCCTTCTCTCTCTCTCTCATCATCAATCATATCTTGTTTATTTTTTTGTCATTATAAGATACATTCATCTTCCCCACTCCCATCAAACTTAACAAACCCCTCCATATCCCTATTTTTCTTAAATCCCACCCACCTTCCCCCAAAAAAAATGAAAGGAGAAGAATATCTAGAACAACCACCACATCATCATCATCATCCAAATCCAAAGCATGACAATACTACTAATATGTTCTCCAAACTTCACCCCCACCGCCACCAAAACCCTAACCCAAATCCTTTCCCTCACCACCAAGACCATGACCTCCCTCCCTCCGACCACCCCAACTCCAGCGATGGCGGCGGCGCTACTATCGAGGTCGTCCGCCGCCCTCGAGGCCGCCCACCTGGATCCAAAAACAAACCAAAACCACCCATAATCATCACCCGGGTAGACCCAGCTGAACCGCCCATGTCGCCTTACATCCTCGAGATCCCGCCCGGTTCCGACCTCCTCGATTCGATTTCTCGATTCTGCCGCCGTAAGAGCATCGGAATCTGTGTCCTCTCCGGATCCGGCACCGTCGCTAATGTCACGCTCCGCCAGCCTTCGACCACTCCCGGAGCGACTATAACGTTCCACGGAAGATTTGATATCCTTTCCCTCTCCGCTACTTTTTTCCCTGCTTCGTCCTCCACTACTCACCTTCCCAACACTTTCACCATATCGCTTGCTGGCCCGCAAGGACAGATCGTCGGCGGGATTGTTTCTGGAAGTTTGATGGCGGCTGGGACGGTTTTCATCATCGGGGCGACGTTCAACAACCCTAGCTTCCACAGGCTTCCTTCCGGGGATGGTGTCGACGGTAGGAGCTCTGGATCCGGTGGCGGCGTTGCTGAAGGACATTCGTCGCCGGGCGCCGGTGCGGACGCGCCTCCGTCAGGCGGCGGCGGAGGAGGAGACTCACCGAGTAGAGATGGTAGTGGGATGGTATACAGTGGGAATATGGGCAGTGAAATTATTTGGCCGAGATCAGGTTCGAGTTCAAGGCAGCCGCCTCCGGTCAGCGGTGGACATGAGATTATGTGGGGGGACATAACACCAACGTCGCCGCCGTCGGGTGCTAGACAGGCACCGCGTATGTCGCCGGAAGAGATACTATGGCGGCAGAACTACCGAGGGGGCGCGGCGTCGAACAGATCGCCGCCCCGGAGTGGGCACCCAGGAGGTGAGATGATATGGCCGCCGAACGGAAGAGCGGCTTCATCAGCTAGGTCGCCGTCGCCTTACTGATGAGTAGAATTTTAGGGAAGAAGGAGCAGAGTTGTAGGTGGTGGAGCTCGTTTTGTGGCATGACTTGGTTTGTTTTTTAATGTTGTTTTTCGGTCGAAAACCGTGGATTAGTATTATTAATTATATGATATGTTATAGTTTAATAGTTTAATTGATGAATGATCAGGTAGTTCAGTCGTGAGAATAATAAATTAGATGAGAAACTGAAGTTCGTTTATAATGAAATAACTTGTGGGGAATTAAATTAGAAGGAAGAAGCAGGAGCAGAGTCATTGGGTAAAAAAAAAAGCCAAGGAGGGGTGGCGCCGTATGCATGATGGATATAAAACTTGCTTGGTCTTTTGTCTGTTTACTGGTGAGTGGCTGGATGCTTTGCTTTGAAGGATGAACTTTGAATACGTTGGAATTGGTGAAGAGGATGATGAGAGAGCAGTGAAGGAAAAGTATTATCATTTTCTGTTTATTTTTTTTATTCTTTTTCTGGGGAACTCTGAGCATGACGATGATTAATCTTCTTCTTCTTCTTCTACTGGGGTGGCACGCAGATGACGAATAAGGAACTGCTCTGCTGCTGCTGCTAATCTTTTTCTACTTGTGAAAAAGAAAAAGTTGATCTCTTTCTTGGGTGGAAAAGGTAAAAAATCTTGGGTTGAAACTCATCAGGTGGTGGGATAGCGTCTGAACGATTACATTACTGGCCCGTGAAGGAGGCTCCTCTCCAATCTGACAGTAACTGTGTGAAGCAGGACGACTAAAACTCCATGAGGTCGCCGTGTCATGGGAAGATGGAAATCTTTCCAACCAAATATCAATGTTTACAGTAGAGGAGGATGCAGTGATGAATGTGGTCGTTGGCGCCGTTGCATTAGCAGTCATATGGAAGTACAATTTGGACCTACATAACACACAATGACCCACAAATCCACATTCCCACTTCCTACTTTTGGCTCATTAGGAGGCAACAAGATAATGGCGACTCTTTTGTTTTTCTTATTATTTATTTATACCTTTTAATGTCGCTGCTGCAATTAAATGGATCAAAATAGAAATGTTGTGAAACTACCCATATGCCAAATATGACCAATACTTACTAGCCTTATAATGTAATCAGCAATATATAATTATTAATTGCCTTCTTGAGAACTATATCTCTCTCTGCCTTGATCATTCAATAAGTTAAATTAAAATATGGGATTATAGTACTTTTACCTCTTCTATTTTACCAATTTAACAAAGAGGCTTATTTATTATTGAAAACTGTTTTCCACCTCCTACTTTACTAACTTGTTAAACGTCTCCTTCCGTTACTCCATTTGCTGTCTTGCCGTTATTTCTCGCTTAATCAGGATTGCCACACATCATACCGATGACACGAGGCTAATGAGTGTGATAATTAACCTTGTTAATTTTTCATTTTTAATCAAAAATTTATTTTTTCGGCCATTACTATTTTAACCCTAATGTAAAGTTACCTTATCAGATTAGGTACCATTCTCTCCCCTCCTGCATCTCATTCTCACCGTCTGTATTTCACCTCCCGCCTGCCTCCGACTTCATTTTACTTTGGAATCAACCTTCTACCCTCTATCCCACTCATTCTCTATCATATATCCTCATTCAATCAAATCTATAACCTTTCCAAATTTTTGGGAGCTCCATATTCGTTTTCATCGTCCTCCGATCCCTAACCTTACCAAGATTTTGGTCGAATCGGAGAAATCTCCCCACACAAAGAAACCGTAATATTTAACCTCCTATCATAACAATCGTTCATGGAGGGAAAACTGCACAAAAGGTTCACCATTTGATTAATTGGGTAGCTCCAAAGATTGGAGTCAACAAATATATTTTGAGTCGATTTTCGAAACAGAGCATGGCTTTTGTGGAGGCCGACGAGTGCATTAATGTTGAAGGTGGGTGGAATCGAACTAGTTGATGGTTGACGACAAAACTAATTCTACTGGTATGAAGGAGGAAGATAATTATATTCAACTTGAAGGAGGAAGATGTTTCTATTCAACTGGATGAAGAAGGAACTAGTGGAGAAGGAATATAATTCAACTGGATGAAATGTCGCCGCCTCCCCGGTCTTGCGCTGAGGGGTTGCGGTTACGGCTGCAATTTAAGCAGAAAGATGAATTGTACAGACATGAAAGACAGAGATGTTTATTCGGGTAAATCTTGCCAACTGAAAATTATTATAAGAAATAAAATTAAATAAGGCATAATTATCATACTAAAAAGCTACATGTCATCCTGGATGATGTGGAAATACTAATTAGGAGAAAAATAACGGCAAGATAACCGATGGAGTAACAGAAGAAGACGTTTAGAAAGCTAGTAAAGTAGAAGGGGGTAAAAATAATATTTAATAGTAGAGGGGCTTTATTGTTAACTTGGTAAAGTAAAGGGAGCAAAAATACTATTATTCCTTAAATTATTAATATAATGAAAGTTGACAAGGGGTGTTGGGGAATCATAGCATACGAATTCACTCGATTAGTGCTTTGTTATTTCAGCGCAATATTTGATACATATTAATAACTAGTCCGATACTCGGCCACTTGGCCGGTCTATTTTATACTTTCCCTTGTAAGTTAGAGTCTTGTTTATTGACTTTGTGAAATCGAAAAACCTAAAATATCACTAATAATAACAAAACCTGAACAACACTAATATGAAATACCATTACATTAGAGAATATAAAAAAGACTATCATAAATTTCAAATAGCTAAAAGAAATTGGGCACACGGCTCTGCAGATCTGCCTGCAAACTAATAATACTGATGCATTTGAGAATATTAAAAAACTACTCTAAGTAATTACTAATGAAAGCTGGTGTGATTACACACACCGTCCATAATTCATGATATATAAGTTCACTACTAATTATCAATCTTCAGCAGAATCTATCAGATTCCTCCTTTTGATGATCCTCTTTTTTGTTGTTGCTAGTGGCATATCATCTTCAATGTCATATTCAAGATCATCATTTAGGAAAATTGGAATTTCATTGATACCTTTTCTAGCAGTGCTGTTTGCAGGCAGATTTGTAGAGGTTGGTGAGTCATTTTTTGTGGATGTTGTTTTGGTTTCAGCACTTGTAATGGTGCCGCTAAGTGACTGACAAGACGTGTGGTCACTTGATAGAATAGAATAGGAATATTGGAGAAATAATACTAAAAACTAAATTGCTAAACTTTTTTACTTTGGAATCTATTAAGAGCATTTCCTTGCGCATCACGGTGGTTGAATTCACCTTGATTGCCAGCCACATTCTTGAGACTCAAGCTTGAAGAATCCATTTGGTTGGCACTTCAAAGAACTAGTCGATGGAGTGGAATTGCATATTATCAAGGTTTCTGAAATTTCAGCTGTAGAAATATCTCTACAGCATATGACAGTATATATATACACGGCTTCATGCATAGTTTTCAAATTTAACAGTTGCAATGAGCGGTTTTTAAAAGAGTGGGAGTAAAATGTGGAGGTCATGTTGAAAGGGTGGAGATTCTTGCAGTTGTGGCAGTTGATTAGGAGAAGTTTATACATATCTATCATCTATGTATCAACTTAAATAATTGGTTAATAAATTTATATTAGGTTGAGATGGACTGATTGATCATTATATTATATGTATATAATATGAAGAACTATCATAGTATAGTCCTAATGACATTAATTCACATCAACCTTGAGTGGTATTATATATGATATGGGGGGAGTTAAGTAGAGAGTTGTTGTCTGGTCTGTTTATATATTTTTGATTCTGGGCATGTTTTTGGGCAGTTTTACTGGGTGTTCCATTTTTGCTTCAATTTTTTTGTTTTTTGACAGTTTTTTTTTGTTTTTTTCTGCCTTGCGTTTTGGCCTTGATTTTTTTGTTCGGGCCAAGCAAAGTCCATTTTCCTTTCCCTATACATGTTTACATGTAAATACTCTTGGTTAGATATGTGAAATAGGAACCATTTTAGAGTCACATGGATAGATGGTGATTTTATTTTTAATTACTAAATGCGAGGATGATTCAGATTACACCATTCGGTAAGATGTGACCAAACTGACATTATCTCAAACCAGCGGATTTTGGTTATGATGAAAGCACAATAGATAATGTCAAATAGGTAAGATATAATAAAAAAAACCTAGCTAAACTTAACATTATAAGATGAAACAACACCATTCTGTAGAGAATCATACACTACAACATACTTTGGAAAGAGCCTTATACAAATTGATAACCGTTAACTGATTCCAAACTCGTTGACCTATATAGTGCTAAATTAAGCTGAATTCAGGATTTCTAAGACAGAACTGGTAAACTCTCAAGGAGGTCATAGCCATTTTCATTTAGTTCCTATCCTAGAAGAATAATCTCACTCGAAAAATTTATCAGATCTCCTTTTTGAAGCCTGAATGATAATCACTGAACAACTATAGTTAATTGGTTAGTTAGTGAGAACATGAATCAACGTTGGACCAATCATATCAAGGGATAGTAAGAGAATAGAAGAGTCCAAGAGAATAGACTCACTTGACAAATTTTTGTGTTGGATCAATCATTCAAAGGACTAACAAAACACTCTTCCATACAGGTCTCCTCTCTGCAAACAAAGATGAAAAACAAAAATTAGATGCTTTCACATTAGGGATCCCAGATCATACCTTAAAATTCAGGGGAGTTGTGATAAAAGTCACCCTTTTTTAAATGATTTGTGTAGTTGGTTTATAATACTAATTTCTGGCTACACTTACCCTTCTATCAAAGTCATGATTATTTACAGTTAGGTACTTGAGAGGTAGTTTGAGGATAGAAATTTCATGAAAGTTGCACTCTTTATTACTTGTTTGCAAGTCCGGATAAGTTGTTTCTAATTTGCAGATTTAAAATAGAAGAACATGGAAATCAGTGGATGTGTTTTGAATAGCGTGGAAAATAAAAGGCCTGTAAGAGTAGAAATCACAAGGAAAAGCTGAGCTGTTAATTGAAAGCCATCCACAACAATCTGAGAAACAACTCGGTCTTATTTAATTACAAATCCCAAATTCAGCTTAATAATTGGTAATAGTAGTGAATAATAGTTATATGGTTCGGAGTGGTAATAACAGTGAATAAAATACGATGAAGGAAATAAATTCTGATCCATAATCGATAGAAATAGCAGTGAAGACTATAAGATTTTACCTTCAGTGGTGGTGGTCTTTATATTAATATCTCCCGAAAGACTATACTTCTTATCGTCCGGTTCTCATTCCCGGTGTAACATTCCGACCCGATCGTACCGAAAGTACCAACTAAATTAATCTAGTACGAGGTAGTGTACAAATTCATGATAAGAGCCACTAATTAAAATAATAATTTTATGATTTGGTCTCATCTTCCTTAATATGGGACAACACACAAATAAGTGCCACATGGTAAGCTTGAGGTGGAGCCTCCCCATCCGATATCTTTTCCTCCTAGTGCATGCATGTACAGATTCATGCATGTTCACCTAAGCCAAATGGATAAAGTAGGCTAATTAGCAAATTGGATTTATATGTTATATATCTCCTATAAAAAGGTCTTCTTATTTAGTTCAAGATTATGAGCACAAAGAGTAGTTTCTTGCATAAATGAGACTTGGAGGAATTAGCCGTAACACTCTGCTGTCAGAATTAAGGTGTAACTCAGAAGCTGATATCGAGGTTTTTGAGGATTATTTCTGGTGAGGGTCTCCTGTGTATCCGACCATGTTAGACGTTCCATTATGAGTTATTATTATTAAAGGCTATATGCATGATAGGGTAATGTCCGTTTAATCCTAAGATTATATATGCTTCTTTACCCTATTTATGACTTAATAGGATACATGTTATGTTACTGTGCTGATTTGTCTGATTTAATATATGTGTTAATCTAAGCAGTAGCTATTACTGATTAGTGAATAATTCCTGTAATTGATTGATCACCTAGTTAGGGCATATATGCTAGCGATTGTTCTTATTGCACTTCTATTACGCGGTGGGCCTTGGTAAGCGCCATAACTAACTATTGCCGTGGGCTTTGGTAAGCGCCACACTAACTCTACGTGGGCCATTTTAGTGCCACTAACTCTACATGGGCCGTTAGCATATGTGAGTCGGGATCCCAACTAAAATATGGATATAAATTAGATTATAGAATTAGCCTCGTGTGTTATATGTTATATATTTTCTATATGATTATGTGTACCTTAGAGTGACCAGGACAGAGATCCTCACTCAGTAATTAGCACTAAACCTTACTTTCTATTTCAGAGCGACAGTAGGCTTTACTGGTTCACACACGGCGAATATGCAAAATGGTATCATCAATCTCCGGGGTCGGCCATCGGGTGACTACGCCAGATAGATATCGAAGACCGTGTCTTGATTCTCGTTTTGTGTTTTACAACTCGTTTGACACTCTTACTCTCATCATGTGCATATGCTATGAGAGGTTGAGTACTAGTATAATGTGAGATATAGTTTGAGTAATATAGTGGCCTTAAAGGCAAGTATATGGTTACTCTAGTCTGAGCCTGTGAGGCTCGATACTTCTGTTCTATATGTATATATGTCCTGTTGTTCTTCTGGTATAGTGTACTGTTGATGTGATGTTTTTTCGACACACCTTTTCTCATTATAAACTATATTTTTGTTTGTCGAAATGTATTCAAAGTCGGGTTTTGAGTACATGTTTGGTTCTCTTGCCCCCCGGGACCGTATTATGGTGTTTGGTATGTTTTTGGTACATTTCTGGTGTCATATGACGTTTAGAGATAAACCAAGACATGACGGGGAGGCCGGAACAGCTCAAAGCGTTGGACTTGGGAAAAAAGATTCATTGTTTAGTATTTTCAGCATAACTCATCACTCTGAAGTCCAATTGATGCAAGGTCAATGGAGTTGGAAAGATAATTCGATTGTCTACAACTTTTGGGTTGACACTATGGTCAAATTCCGTATAATGAAGGAACACGACGTGTTCCTCCGCCAGACGGGTTTTCAAGTCCCTTTCCTTCTCCAACTTGATCTAGAAGTCTATAAATACCCCAGAGACCCCCGTGGACAACATATACTTCATTATATACATATTTTTCGAGCTCTTGGAGAGAGCTAGGGTTCCTGATCATTCATTCTACACATATTTTCAAGCTCTTAGAGAGAGAGAGAGAGTCAAGATATTGAAGTGATAAATAATTATCGATTGGCGAAGGAGGGAAGATCGGCGATAGGATTGAGAGTTCTCGACGGATCATGGTGTCTTTCCGGGTATTTCTCATTTCTTTTTCCCTTCTTACTTCCCGAACGATGAGTACCTAAAATTTTTGTGTTGTTCGGATGAGATGAAGCTTTAGTTAAGCTTTTGTATGGATGATTTGATTGGTTATTGAGGTTTATTCAGACTTATCATGCGTTCTTCCTAAAACCTAATTTCTGATTCAATTTTTTCTGGCCATCTTGATTGAATCATTGGCATTGATTTGTGGGTCGGAGAGGAATATAAGTTGATTGGTCGCTTAGGAAGAACCCTAGATTATTCGTTAGCTCGAGAGAGGAGCGAATCGTTTAGGGTTTTTTCACGTTTATCGTTGTGGCATTTCATCAAACACTATTAATGCATTTTGTTTAGGTGTCGATTAGCTCGAGAGAGGAGTCTATAGTTAGACGAAATAGACCCTTAGAGGCGCGAGAGTGATCTAAGACTACATTAGGAAATTGTCAAGTCATTATAACCTGAATAACCGAGATAACTTGTCATTCATCCATGCATTGCTAGCTTTAGTGGATTCGAATCCGAGCAACCTTCATTCCATACCTGAACTCAATCTCTTGTATTTTTTCCTTTGATTTACATTCTTAGTGTTAAACAATCTTTAAAACATTCATAAAATGTTACTTGGTCTGGTTAGTTAGTCAATTTGAGTAATGGAACTAGAAAAACCCTAGGGAAATTTACGATCCCACTAGAGCAATCTAGTGGGTATTTGATAGCGGGGTAAAATCCGCGCATCAACTGTATTGTGGAAAATCAATAAGTCATATATGACACTATGAGCAGTTTCTGTGTTGACAGATTAATTATATGGGTATGTATAAGCACAATCTTAGATTATGAGGAAGGAATTAATTCAATGAGTTCAAAATAATTAAATGATATACATGCGTATTGTATGAGTAGCGTAGCACCCCTATTATTGCTCCGCTGTTTTTTTTAAACGAACCCGTTAGTAGCAGGGTGTTACACTCGGGTTCATCACAGCTTATGATTTGCAGGTCTACCTTTGTAGTCACCCTTGAGAGTGGCACGTTTAGTTTTCCATGAGTAAATACTTGCCTTGTAAGACATATTCCAACATTTTTCAAAGTTTGGCCTTGACTTTTATTGATTGTCATTGCAAAGCATAATGCAATAGGATATTGCCTCTGAAGAAGAGTGAAGTTCAAACTTTTTTGCTCTGATGACATTGTAAGTCTAGGAAGGAAAACTCCGTCCCCGACATTGGTTCCAGTTACTATTTCAACGTCAATTGACCACGTGCCCAAGTTTCTAATGAGTAATCGAGTACCATTGCAAAGGCATACTGCTTGATCAATGTTTCGCAACAATATGGCTGACATGCCAACTTTGAGCTTTAATTCATGATATGGTAAGTTTCCAATTTTCATGTTGTTTAAAAACTCGGGTGGGAATTCAACTTCACCGTCTAACTAATTAATGGCATCAAATTGAATCGAGTCTGAGCTGTAGTAGCATACCTCTACTCCGGGGAACAGCTCCGACATATAATCATTAATCATCGATACGTTGTCATGAAGAGTTTTAGATCCCCATAATGCTGGACAATATTATCATATGTTGAGTTTGCAATAGCATCAATTGGATCGAATCCTATATCGACCTTGAGTTCTTCTGGTATAAGAATTTCAGAGTCTCTTAGAACAGAGCAAGACGTGCCATCCCCGATATCTAAAATCCAGTTGCTAAATTGTTCAATCTCTTGTCATTGCTCAAGACTACAACCATCTTGCCTTAGTCGCATATTTTGGTGCAACTTCACAACTGTGCAATGTTGCCATAAGTAGGACCTCTTTATTGATGAGTTGACAATCTCGGTTCGAGAAGCCTTTGGGATAATAGGCAATACTTTTCAGAAGTCCCCATTGAATACAATAGCAATGCCACCAAAAGGAGAATCTTCAGTATTCCTTTTACTTTTCATGACATCACGCAATGTTCTGTCAAGAGATTCGATGCAATTTTTTTGAGCCATGGGTGCTTCATCCCATATAATCAAATAAGTATTATGTATTAACTCTGCCAACAGAGGTCGTCAACATGAATATGACATGTATAGGTTGAATGGACATCAATTGGAATGTGGAACCGAGAATGAGCTGTCCGTCCACCCATCATAAGTAAAGAAGCGATACCGGAACTTGCAACACATAACACAACTTTCTTATCTGATCTCAACTTCAAACATATGACCTGCCATAAAAATGTTTTCCCTGTCCCACCAAAGCCGTCTATAAAAAATAATTGGCCCATATCTCTATATACTGAAGATATAATTTGATCAAAAGCCTGTTTTTATTCTGTATTCAGTTTTGGAAACTGAATCTGAAAGTGAGCACCCAAGGCCACATGATCATAATTCAACTCTTCAGCAAGTAGAGCGTTTGATACAGTGAATAATGTGTCAACATTTACTGTTGGCAAACCTGGAAAGTCATTCAAAGTTTTGTCAAATCTTTGGAGAATTGCAGCAATATCAGTTAAACAAACATTCTGTATTTCTTCTAGAGTTAGCTGCAGTTGAGGCATCTTTAACTATGTACGCCTGAGATATAAGATGTCATCAGACATTACTTTCCAATTTCTCAACCAAAGTGATATGACATATGTTACTTGACAATACATAGTCATAGTAACAAAAAGGGTGCGTTGTTGGCGTGCAGAGGCTGTAAGAGCAACTTCTCAAAAACACTGATGCCATTCACCATCATCTGCTAAAAACCCGTAAGCTGCACATGCATTTTTTAAGGACTCATGCACGAAACCATTTATAGGTTTGATGTCTTCATAACTCCTGCAACCTTTGACAACATGAAGTAACATTCTCAAATAGAATCTCTCTTCTACAGCTGGTTGACAATAATATAAGCGTCCGATTTGAATTGTCCTTTTCTGCAAATGCCATTTTTTGTTCAGTTTCTCCCAAACATAATGTTGAGGGAACTCGATGAAGGGTAAACTATCTGGCATGAGGTGATACCCGATTTATTTTCATCCAGTCTAGCAGCATAGATGTTTGAGCTCCTTGTGATTGAACTAATTCTTCCATTATAGAATCGTCCTTGGATATTGCAGGCTGCTCTCCAACCAAATGATATGACATGTGAAGACTGCATGAGAATTACTATAAAGATCAAACTTGAATATCCTCCAGCGTGCTTCACCCGGTGTTATATATCGATAATCCAAGAATGCCTTAATTTCATCAATGTTAGCTGCAATTTCAGAGCTTGGCCCTGCAGAGCTAGTGGAGTTTGATGGATTATTCCCAATAATTGTTGTCTTAGCACGATCAGGAGGTTTATTGATATACTTGAACAAATATTTTATTGCCCTATAAGAATAAGTAAATTGTACACATTAGGAGAAGTATATACACGCATATTTCTGATCGTCCCCTAAACTAATTCCAATTATTGGCGTGAGTGCCAAGATTCAACTCAAATTAACCGGAGTTCTCCTTATTATCGATTTTGTCAAAGAATCTGAATCGCTAGGCATAAGTATAGTTTTTACAATTTAATTCCCCAATTGATCAAATCAATATTGATTCCTAGAACATGATTTCAATTCACCAATTCCAATACCGAATTCATTAATAGTGCGGGTTTACTGTTTCTGGGCAGGTTTTTTGTTTCTGGATTCGTTATTTTCTAGACTTGATATTTTCTAGGCAAGTTTTCTATTTTTGGGAAGGTTTTGGTGTATGTTTCTAGGCAGGTTTCAGTATAGGTTTATGAGCAGGTTTTTTGGATGTTCTCTGAAATTTAATATAATTCATAAGGCTTGGATCGAAATTGATAATATGAAATAAGGCAATTACATTAGACTGTTAGAAAGAACAGGCCAAAAACAATATCAACAGGTGGCAAAACCATATAATTTATAAATTGCAGTAAATAATCTATGCAAGATGAAACTGATCTAAGCCCTAATCTGAAGGAACATGACATCCTTGGCTTCCAATATGTTTTTTAATACTATGATTCTCTCATACGAAATAAGCAGTTGTGTCTCACAGGTTTGATTTGGGTAAAGTGGGTTTAAGAATGGTTTTAAGTGAGACTTAGACTAAAATCGTGATTAAGAGCAACCTTGGTTGTAAGACCAACTTAGTTTATCACTAATTTTTGTTCGACGAATAGGCACTGATTTAGAGTCTTAAAAGAGTTATTTTGTGCACGATGAAACTTAGACTTAGGTCACTACACACAATCCGCAGAATCCAAGAATTTTTTTGTAAAAACATACATTAAAATTGTTACTACCCTTGACTTGTTGCAGAATTCAACATTGATATGTGCATCGAAATGCTGTAATAGATATCGATTGTAGGGAACCACAAAGCGATTATCAAGTTTAACATTGTCCTTTACAATCCATCTACCATTTTAACGTCGTTTGTATCATGGAAATCCATCAGCATCTACACACGTCTCAGGGTAAAACTTTTTAGGAAAATGCTTCGTACATCTACCACCTACAGTGCATGGGGATTTAGGATATGCTGCACCGCAAGGACCATGAAACATGAACTAAAATCGTGATGAGATGCAGCTAAAATCGTGCGTTTCCCAAATTGGTCCAAATCTGTATCACCTCACATGAATGCATCGGCCAATCCATGATAGCAATGAGAATGTAACTTGATTTGATTATTCTTAACCCACTTCATTCTTTCAGCCTCGATAAAAGCATATGCATTTACCATATACTATTGAAGCAGCCATCCAGACAATAATAAATGTGAGGACTCCTCAATTCTTGTTTGCAGTCTGTAAGCATAAAAGTCACAATGTGATACAGTCGTCACTATTTCTGTAGGTTTTTGTATAAGGATGTTTTCATGCCAGCCGTCCTCACCATAAGAAAACTACAAAGGATATTGTAATGAAATAATGCTGGGATGTTTGAAATGCATTTTCTGGAGTTCTGAACTTTGATGTTCGACGACTATGTCATGTTGATATGAAGCACCTCCAATTTCATCCACTATTAATGCTGCCAATTCATCAACAGTGGGTAAATCATATGCTCTACCATCACCGCTTCTCGCTGCAAGTAGCTTCAATCTAACAGTATGCACATCTGCAACATTTAGTCTATTGCGAGCATACCTGAAAACCTTAACCAAGACATTATGCTCATCTAGCATGTTACTGCAGCCTTGAAGTATGGACTGACGAAGAGGATTTGTATTTGCATTAGTGTTAAAGGAGATCAACCGATGCATAATCTCATTCTCACTATCATGAATATATATATCTGAAGAAACACTGGAGGTTGACTTTCTGGAGGGATTAGTGAGCAAATACGATGATAAATTTGGCCGCCAAGTGAATAATTGTAACCACCTCTTCCGTCATTGAGTCTATGATCAACCTCACCCCCCATAGATGTGAAACAGAAGACTCCGTTATAAGCCCTAATATATATATATATATATATGAAAGTGATGACTGTTCTAACCAATGGATTGCAGTAAGTCCTTCAAATATTATGGAGGTTCCCTTACTGAAGCCATTTTAACGTTGCCTTTATTGCAATAGAGTTGAAATGTAGGCAGCGACGCTCTCTGTGTAGCCCAAGTACTTTCCTCCCGCCACATAATAGCATCACAATACTGACAAACACATGAAGGAGGTCCCAAATTGAAATATTCAACCATAGGTAAGGCTGTTGACAATGGAAATTTGGATTGGTTTAGTTCTTAAAAGATCTTTTAATACCAATCCAAATGCAATCGACTGATTGAATACTTCGTCTCTGTATTCGTATCTCGAGGTCCTTCAACTTAATCTTACGTAAGATCCGATACCATTTTAGTCGAAGTCAACCAAGGATCCAGTCCAATCCTGCAATGAATTGGAAGAAAATACTCAATTAGCTTGTATATTACAATGGCTTGTCCAAAGTAATGGGCAAATGTATATCACCTGCATTAGCGCAAGGATGAACATGGTTTCCTCGAGTATGTGCTAATCTTAATCGTCTTTTTCTTCTGAACGCCGCATAAATTCTCTTGATTGTGTTGATTGACATATTTCTAATTTGTTGGAAACCTGTTCGCAGAAATACAATCCTGTGAATAAGATTGCAGATAGTTATAAAAAAGTGAAAGAAGCAATAACAAACCTTCATACGATGTTTTAATGTTTTTCCTACTTTTTTCGGTCGAAAAATTGCTCTGTTAATGCTTGTTTGAAAGCAATGTATGAATTAGTAACATAGTAAGTATGAGTGAACGAGATGTATGAATTTCTGCGAACAGGTTATAAACGTAAATGAAAATTTTGCCGAACAGGTTATGAGTTTCACCTCGTCCATCAGTAGAATTTTTGTTTCCTGTGGAAGACATGTTTCGTAGGTTTGGCAGGTACAACTGGGTGAAACAATGAGACAGGTTGGTCCGAAAGGATTCGATCCCAACTTCCGTCGACTACAACCGTTCAATCAATCAAATTCAAGTAAAAAATTGATTCCCGTTAGAATATGCTTCGATTAAATTAAGTTCAGTATTACCATGAGATGATTCCAAGCTTTGAGCAATTTATTCCCAAGGATGCATCTGAAATTGAGTTTCTTATTGAGCAATGGTTTAAGTAGAGTGGGAAGATTCAAAGCTTTTACAAATTGAAATTCCCGACCGCTATTAAATCCAAGATCCCGAGAATCGATTCACATCGGTATAAAGGGCCTTTTTATCCAATGTGAACTGCGAAGATGAGATTTCCGTCCGCGTTGGTGAAGAGTGGAAGGAAGCTTTCCCGTCGGCGTTGGATCACAGTAGAAGAAGGGTTTCCGTCGGCAATGGTGCAGAGGTTAAGGCATTAAAATTAAAGGTTTGATTAATCAAATATTCAGCAGGGAAAATTATGATTGGTGAAATCCCTGAAAATATGGATTGAAGTCTAAATGGGCAATTATGCTGATGTGTTAATTCCTAAAATCTGAAAATACATATATAGTAGATAGTTTCATCCCAGTATTGTCATTTACAATTACTTGGTTAGGAAAAACATTGCTAATGACACATTCAATTTTTAAATACAATTTGTTATAATTAAAAACATATCAAATGAATTTTTTCTGTCTATTTTAATTTACTATTATTTTAAAAAATATATTCATAAATTAGTTACTCGATACACAAATTTTGATTATAATCCGGCTCAATGCATTAGAATCTCAGATCATTGCTCTTTTAATTGATCGTCTGGTCTGAAAAATGGAGACTTTAAGGCCTTATTTAAAGTCGTGCTTGGTCCAGTGTAGGATTAGAAACTCGGGTTGCATTATGGTTTCAGAAAAGATGCAACGAGTCCCACAAGACATGCATGACTGTCTCTTCAATGTGAGATCACGAACACTTACCACACCCTGCAAAGAGCTCCACAGGTTATTTGGATTGAGGAATTGAGTGAGTAATGTTGAGTGATTTGGATTTTAAAATTTTTAAACTTGCTAAATAAACTATTTAAATTATAATTAATTGTGAAAAAATGTTAGAGAATTAAATTCTTGGTATAAGACCCTTAGAAATGTTGAGCTAAGGAAATTTTGAAAAATTCATTTTTTTATTTTTGAATTCTCTAATCCAAATATATCCAAACATTATAATTTTAAAAATAACATAACATTCATATTCTCTAACTATTTTAATTCTTTACCTATTTGAATTCTCTTTTCCAAAAAACTTTCCCGCATAAATGACCTCAACAACTACAAGAACTACTTGACCGACAATCCTCCTCTGGGAAGGGTACCACCAAAGCATATGCAGATTTGATATGAATGGCGTAGCCTTCGATCCAGAACAAAAAACAAAGATGAAATTGAAAATATAAACAGAGGTGAGGTGAGAAATCATAATTAATTTCATAAATTTTTGTAATTTCCCTGCAACTGTTGTACAACATACAACCTTGTCATAATCTGGCATGGGGACTCATCCCCCAAGAACTCTATACACTCTTCGGAACTCGTCTCCCCTACCCATATATATACATTATACATCATCATTCTGGGGAAAAGGTAACTTACGACAAAATCATGGTAATGGCTGAACTGATTCCCCCCCAACTGTTGAAGCATAGATAGCCAAACTCAACTCCAGCATTTCCCCGTCTGCTATCCAATCCAGCCCCCAAATCCCTTCTCCCAGCAGGTTCTTATAAAAAAAAAATCATTTGCTACTTAATCTGTTCTTTCGCTCACTGATCTTCTAAAGGGTACACCAGATTTTACATCGCTCGAACACACCGACGACTTGTTCCTACCCCGTCCTGATCTCTCAGTGTCAGCTCCTCCTCTACAACTACTGCTACTACCTAATATCCTACAGTTATTATTGTTACCATTGTCAGCATGATAAAATGGATGATACTCACCTCCTTCCATATCAGTGCCCCTCGAACTACTTGTCTCAGCAAACCCTGTGGCTCTTCGGCCAGTATTCGAAACTGGCAAATGCCTTGCATAAAGTGGAGAGGAAGATGATGAGGTGTCGGAATCTGCTGCTTTCTTATATGGGCTGCTGCAGCCGCCAAAAATGTAATCGGACAGATCATCAGCACTCGTTGAGTCCCGGGTGCTATCAGTGCTGCACGAACCTTCATCGGAGTTGCTACTCGTGAAAGAGTAATGGTCGCTCGATGAGTCTGCTTCCAAGATCCTTCGCAACTTATGAAACTTCGAATAGAAGGATTCTACATTATCTGCATCATCTTCAGAAACTGAACCGGGCTGCAATTCAACGGCGGGTCTTGGAGTTGGTCCTTTTGAATGTATCCGGGGAGCACTACATTTATTCTTCACATCCGGGGCCACTGTTCCATTCTTTATCAACCATGGGGCCTGGGGAGAGCATCTGAAATAACTCAGCCAGTCAACTACACTGCATTCTGAAGCTAAAAAGAAATTAGATGATTTGGAAACAGCTGGATAGTTAGTTCTCTTACCTTGCATATAGAAGCATGTATGCTCCTTTGGTCAAGACCCTTTCCAGCTCAACAGTTGTTACCTGAGCAAATGATTCTTAAAAATTAGTTGAGGAAGAATGAGCATTTAATCAAATACTACTTGAAATTTATCGTATTAGGAGCAATGTTCAGGAAGGCGTAAAGACGTAAATAAGGCGGTGAGGTTTTGCCTCACGCCTTGGATGATTAGGTGTTGCCTAAGCGCGATAAGGCGTTTAGAAAAAATGCATTAGATTTTAGGTTTAGTATGCAAGATCAAACATAACTGTTCATAAGTTCAAGAAGGCCAATGTTCAAGTTCTCATATATAAGAAAACAAACATAACAAAATGATAAGATAAGCCATAAAGGCGATGTCAAACTCGTAGGTTCATAGGTAATCACACAAAATCTTTCATTTTAATGTCTAATAGCATATTTCGCCGCCTCGGCGTCGCGGAAATCGATTCCTCATCGATTTCGCGCGATTCCTTAGTGATTCCTCGGTCGGCCGCCTTATTTCATCGCCTTGCCCGAGGCGAGGCGTTTTGCCGGTGCCTTGGGGTTTTTTCCGCCTAGGCGGACGCCTAATCGCGCCTTCCATAACTCTGATTAGGAGTCATTTGGAACAGATGATTCTTATAAATTAGTTGATTGCACATATACATCGTAGGGAAAGCTATTATTGGATAAGAAAAGAGACAAACTGAGATTTCAAATGCATCAAACGAAGTACTTAATATACATCATGTTACAACAAAAGTAAATTTATGCAGAAAACAATGTTGTATAAATATAGGCATGTTTAGGATACATAATCTGAAACCCCCAACTTCAAACGACCACTAAAATGCTGCAATGCGAATACTAATTAACCTTTTTCATAAGGAGTAGGTCATCCAGGCGTAAATATTCAATCTTAGACTTGTACAAGGCAATTATCATACTAACAAATGAAATGTGATAGCATCAACAATTAAAACTGAGTGAGATGAGCAGACTGATGGTGCAATTAAAGAGCTGTCTCAATATTTAGCGGAAGAAATAACAGGAGACAAAAAGCACACATCAATTTAAAAACTCCTTGATGCCATAGAACTTACCGTACTGTCGTCAATCTTGTACCACCTGTTTTGGCTATTTTTCACATAGCACACATAATGACCAGAAAACGAAGCGTTCAAAACATCCAAGTGCACAATCACCGCATAGAGCCTGTAAATGGGCGACTTATCACTTGTACCACTCATATATGGTGTCAGGTCCAAGATCTCAGGGAACCGAATTGATTTATTGAGCTTTCCAAATCTACCCGACTGTCAAGGAAATGAAAATGTAATTAGACAAAAGCCGGTACAGGAAATTATGAAGTATTAAGTAAATGACTTACCTGGAATCTCTTCAAAGCAATTGTAAGTATATTAGGGGCCTTCAGTATCGTCAACTTCTTCTTAGCCTTTTCATAAGAATGGCATCTGAATATCATCACCATAAAAGAAAATAAGATAACACAATACAACGGGCAGATAAACACGCTTATAGCAACTTTATATAGAGTTGGGTTACATAGAAACCTCTACCTAAATTAGCAGATTACAACAGAATAAATTGCAAGTAATAAATCATAGTAGCTAACTGATTAAGATAACTACGTAGAAAATGTTAATAATAAGGAAATAAATCTTTTTATCCGTCAACAATGTCAGTCAAACCCATCTAAATGAGCAGCTTTTCAATACACCTATGTTCATTTATTTCTTCTTCCCTTTATATGAATGGCAAAGGATTAATAGAATCACAGGAAGCTACCATATAGACAATCTCATAGAAATGTATTTCCAGATCTGTACAACTAAGCATTGCAGTTGCAGTTCTATTGATCAGATCTGGTGTCTAGCCATAAATAACCAATTTGCTTCCGTAGATATAATCGCTTTAGTTTAACTTTAGAAACATAGCGTTAATTACCCAAGACAACCACAAAGCAGGTGCCAGAGGACCAACCTGCTACACTGGTACTTGTTTTCTCCATCTAGAATCTCTGTACTAGTAAATCGTCTGAGTGCATCTTCAAGTTTCCCTATGTCTCCTTCTATTTCAACCGTAAGATCCATCATTCTTTCTTGTCGTTCTGATTTGTAGTGGCACTTCATGCATTTTATCTGTAAAAACTCCATTTATGAATGAATACCGGCTGCAGTGGAACCTTTTATTTATCACAACCAGTCCCCAGCATAAAGCAGATACATAACGCAACAACAGCCAGAGATAAGCTTCAGTGGCTGAGACAAGACTATGTATGACAGGGTGAAGGGTGAAGGGTTCAGGTATGAGGCATCCAAGTTATCCTGCTTAGTTCTAGTTATTTACCTTTGATCTTAGATAGCCACCAAAAGTGAGTCCTATCAGCGTAGTTTCTTCTTCAATGGAGCCCACTGCTTTAATTCCAGCTTCTTTCAGGAAAACAGAGTGCATTGCCTCAATAGCATACCTGGAATAACTTCACGTCTCAGAAACTTCTGGTAGAAGCACAAAAAGTAAAAAGGCAACAACTGGAAAGCATGTGTCTCATAAACAGAATCAATAAGCTGAGTTCTACGCCCACCTTAAAAACTCATGAGCATCTTCTTCTCTTCCATTACCTAGGTTGCTTCCAATATTTTGTAGTTGTGATAATATAGAAATAGGAGATAGCGGGGTTCTTCCTTCCTTTGCCTTCAGAACAAGATTTTCAAACTCACAGATGAAACACCAATGTTTCGTCACACCTGATATTGAAAAGCAGTCTCAGATAACATATCATGTGAAAAAATAAAAATACTTTCAAAACCGAATTAAATTAAGTGGAGAAATGACCAGCAAGAAACATACAAGCTTTAGAGTGATGTCCTTGGACAAAATAAGCAGTCAGAGGAGGAGTAAACAACAAACACTGAAGGACAGCATTAGCATAGCAGCTGCAAGATGAATCACAGAGCACATTATTAGTAGCTTTCTAAGACCTTGATAGCACATTTACAATTGTACAATCCTCGTTTCCCAATTTGGCAAACTAAATGTGATGCAGCCTCAGCCAGCATGGACTCACAAGTCGCCAATAAGCCAAATAATATTTGGCAACAGAAGATGATTGTGCTATAATATTGAAGTCAGTCCATTTGATATGTACCTGTTCCCACAATTGATAAGGCCGCATGGTTGCAAATCCACCTTATGAGAATATAACTTCACAAATAGATCATAAGGAAAAAGACCCTGCATAAAATAAACTGTTGGTGAATTTCTGAAAATTAACGGAGGTAATAAATTAAGAATATAGCCTAGACAAACCTTATGACTGTATCTTCCGGATTTAGGGCCTCTGAATTGGTCAACAACCTTCCTCATTGACAATCTCAACCCACCTATAGAGTTTGAAGAAATAGTCCCAGATTGATTAGTAGTAACCGGAGAGCCTTCAACATCCTCAACTCTCACAGCCTTAACATTTGGGAAAACACAGCCACTCGTGCTACAAGGGTTACACTCAGAAGCATAAGGAGGTAGTCTCGAGTTCAATGAATGGGAAGCCGTCGCAGTATCACTAGCAACCAGATTTGACCCTTTTGCAGTTGAGAAAGTAGATCCAGCAACTTTTGAAACATCTCCTCCATTGGAAGATGTATGGGGGGAACAAGACAATGACACAGCTCGAAGTTCATGGTCCATTATGATTTTGGAATCTCCAGAAGAGCCATTCTTCATAAGAGTATAACTATCTGAGTTTGCAGATTTGCTAATTCTTGGAGCATCCACATTGAAATTCCGAGGAGCAGCCACACTACTGTGTACCTCAACTGATTTGAATTTTTTCCCTTCTGAAATTTTATGAGAGGAAAGAGCATCAGTTCTGGACATACTGAACTTAAATTGAAGGTTTGGTGCAGATCCAGATAGCTTCGTCTTCACAGTTTTGACAGTGTTGGATTGTGCATTATTATCTTCAACAACAGCGGGGATAACCAACTCTGCTGTAGCTAGGATGTTGGGACTCGGAGAACTAGGAGTATAAGTATTTGATCCCTTTTTAACCTCATTTGTATCAGTCATGTAACTGACATAATGAGAGGAATCAGCCAACTTAGCAAATTTTGGAGACAATGGCTCAGGATGATCTCTTTTGTTTAAGCCAGAACGCAGAATGTCTGGTACGACATCAGTAGATGATTGTTTATCTGGACCCTCTGTATCATTTGAACTGATGCTTTCACTGACAGAAGCCTCGTCAGACAACTCTCCACTTGAAGCAGGACTGGAAAAGCCAGAAAACAAGGTGCTTGATGAATCAGATATAGAATCCATCCCCGTTGTATGAGATATGAAATCAACTCTAGTATCTTCTTCCATTTTAGATGCAAGTTCAGGGGACCAAGTAGAATCAGAACATGCACGATCAATTGATGATGTTTCAGTTGGTGCATCTTTCCAACTAGCATTATGAATATCAGGCTCATTTTTCTCTGCCACCTCCTTCCCAAAATCAGTTCCATCATCATTCAAGATGGTAGGACGATGACAATCATACTTGTGACCCTGTCGCCAGTGGATGATTTGGCACTTCCCAGAACTGAAAGAAATCAAATGAAGGTGTAAATTTTCCAATGAAAGAAGAATGATAAAGTGAAAGCAAACTAGGAAAAGATTTGTAGGATACATTATAACATCTATAGTCGAAAAGAGTTGTTGAACCGTACACCATAATAGTGAATCGTATCTGCATGCCTGAACTTATTTGAACTGGGTGGAACATTTGGCTAGAATTAAATAGTTAACCCAAGAAAGAGACAAGCATAAAGGTTCAAGCCTCTCGAGAAGATAGAAAAGCCCACCACAATGTCACTTACATCTATTGAACTATAGAGATAGATTATTCTTGGGAGACTACGAGCACATAAATCTACGACTCCATCTCGCATTCACAACAGAAGATGGCTAAACAGAAGAATAGGCAACATCAAATAGAAGTTCATGTGACCGGTTAAAAAGAGACTGAACCCACATCACTATTTCACCCATCAGGCAATGAATGCTACCCAACAAATTGGGATCCTCATGTAATGATGTTCTCACTAATTCTATGTTCAAACATCTTCCCCTAGAACAAATGCCCCAACAAAATAGCAGATTGTCAAATCCACAATGAAGTGCCATCATGTATGAAATTCCCCAACACAGCAACAACTAAAAGGGAAACGCTTTCTAATTTGAAACTGGTAGGGATTAGAATAGTTAACGTACCAATATCTGACGGCTTTGCACTGGGCACATCTCGTAGTGGTCGGGCAATAACAAACGGCACACTGGTACAAATTCCGGGGGACGGGGGCGGCACTGTAAGAAACTGTAGCCTCGAACTCAACCCTAGCAGCCTCCTCAGACGCCAACACCAAAAGCTTCTTGATCTCCTCGTTCTTAGCAACGGCTAGGCGCCACTTGCGACGAATTACGAGGATAACTACCGGGAAAGCGAGGCACAACACCGCAAGGACTAGGCTTGAAAACCCTAGATCCCCGGGGACATGCATTTATGATTTTTTTCACACAGCACTTCTCCACCTAACACGCATCTAGCACAATTCACAATCCCTAATGCTCCTGATCTCTCACCTCCACGCACCAGCAGCGTCAGCGATTGCTAATGAACCAAAGAGGTTGGAGCCGAGATCAGAGACGACGCCGGCCAAAATCAATTTCCGCCTCGGGCCAGGATAAGATAGCGCGGATAAAGCAACCGAAAACGGGCCAATCGCAAGATTACCAAAAGATGAAGGAAATCCACGGCAAAAGAAAGAGGAGGGGGGGGGGGGGGCAAGATACTCGCGCTGTGATTTGGTATTTGGCGGAGAAATGAAGAAGTCGGAGTGTGGAAATGGCGAGGAATACGAGTGTGGATTATTTTGTCCGTTTGGGAAGAATCAGATCGAGATTTTTAGGGTTTGTTTGCTTTAATTTTCTTCCTTTTTGGTTTGGGTTTTCTTCCGTTATTAATTTTTTTATTTTATTTGTAGTGAGTGGTGAAATGAATAGAAACGGAGAACGCGGGGAGGGGACAGAAGACAGAGAGGATAAAAGAGTTGTTGGGAAATAGTAAGAAAAATTAAACGGGGTGGTAAAATTAATTAAATGCGAAGATAAAAATGAATACAGAATGTAATAATTTTGGTGTTTTCATGCTTTAATTGTTGTACGTTGAAAAAGAAAGGGGAAATGCGATGGTCGAGGGAGGGAAAGGAATTTTGTGTTGTTGGGAGAGAGAGAACATTGAGACGCGTGAAACCTTTGCCCTTCCGGACCCCACTTTTTCAATTGCGTTTTAATTACGAAAAAGTAATCATTTTCTCCTGCTAAATTGGCCGACTATGGCAGCAGCGTCTACAGAAGTGGAAAGGGTAGAAGATATAGAACGTTGGGTGGAGAGGTTCTAGTTATATAGATAAATGTCGCGTTTAGGAGAGAGCATTAATATTTCACCTCCTACTTTTTAAATTAAATAACGTTTTAAGTTTTGTAAAGATGAAATTATCCAAATTTATTTATTCGAAAGTTTCTCTCACGGTACGTTTTTCTTTACAATTCAATAAATTTTAACCAGTGGAATCGAAATTTCGACCGAAATAAGACCCGGCCGGCCGGGTCTACATGTAATTTTTTTTATATTTTTTCGATCTCCTTTAATAAGTTTTCAGGTAATCACATTCGTCACATGATTTTAACGTTCGTTGGATGCACTAACTCGTCATGAGTAATTCGGTAAGTGATTGTTAATTTTGTTGAAGAAATAATTGAATAAATACGAAAAATGTGTAGATAATTGCTAAATGAAGTGTACGTTTGTGTGTTTATAATGTAGGGAGATTCATCGGTGAGTAAGAGTGATAGAATCAATTACACTGACCAATTTTTATCCCACGATGTTTACGATACTGTCGAGAAAGCTTGTGAAGCTGCCAAACGAATTGCCCAGACGCTTAATTTCAAGTTGACTAATGGATCGCACAAAATCAATCTGCGGCGCGAGTATCGTGTGTATCTGTATTGCTCTCGTGGACCTGCTCGTATATCCTCGAGTTCTGACCCGCCAAAACGGATTACAAAGACGAAGAAGTGTGATTGTCCCTCCAAACTGGCAATGAGATGTCGAGTAGTAGGTGGCGAGTGGAAATTTTGGATTGACGGTGTAGGCCACACCAACAATCCTACAAACTCAAAAGGGTACCACAATCATTTTTTGGGGTCATATCAACTACCACAGAAAGCAATGCACTTACGAATAAAGAGAAGAGCGATATTAGGGACATGCTTGCGACTCACACCCAGCGGAACAAGATCAAGTACACTCTGAATAAGAAGTTCAATTATCATCATAATATAATTCAGATATACAACGAGTCGTACAATATTAGAAAAGAAAAATTTTGAGGCATGAGTTCGACGGATTGGACATTGAGAGCCGTTACACGACTGTGGTACTTTGTTCAGTCTATAGATGATGAGGATAAAAATCTGGCCAACCTTGTTCTCAGCCACCCTGATACTGCTCAGATGTTGGTGGCTTGATATTTCGTCATTCTAATTGATTCGATCTTCAACACCAACAAGTATACGAAGCCAGTGATCCAGTTGACTGGCGTGACTCCGGTGCAAAAGAACTTTAGTATCGGATTCGCACTCGTTGAGAATGAAAAGGCTGAGACTTATGTTTGGGTGTTGAATCAGTTGGGAATGCTGTTGGGCGAGCGACAACCAATGGCATTTCTGACTGACAAGGAGCGCAGATTGGTTGTTGGCCTACGAATTGTGTTCCCGGAAACGCCACACTTACTTTGCGTGTTGCATATGTCGCTGCCAAAATAAAGTTCATCACGAAGAAAGAGGAAGTTTCTAAGGCTTTCGTACATGGGAGGTGGAATAGAGTACTGGAAGCACTTTCTCATGAAGAATTCTACGAAGAGTGAGAACGCATGACCGGCAATGATTGGGCCAACATTGGAGGATTGATCTCGTACTTAGAGAGTGAGTGACTACCCTATAAGACCTAGTGGGCCCATTGTGACACGAATCAGATTTTTCATATTGGAAACACGAGCACTAACATGGTGGAATCCCAACACTCATCACTGAAGTCCTGGTACAACTCTTCGAATCTGGCTGTTGATACTCTATTTGAGGGCTACCATGCTTCTATCGATGGACATGTGCTTGGGATTCAGAAGGCCTTGGATGACTCTTGCACAAAGAAATTAACTTCAATATCGATAACTTGTTACATATATTATGCAGCAACAACTAGTTATTTATACACTGTTTTCGTAACTAGTTACATATTTCATGTGCCAATAACTAGTTATTTACACACTATTGTCGTAACTAATTATGCCAAAATCACTAACTTATTTTGTTTCATTCCGCCTAGGTATACCGTTACGCAGAAACCATCATTTGTATATCTCAATAATGCAGTTTCGGCATGGGCAACTGAGCTTCTGACAGAGGAGCTCTCAAAAGTGACACCATGTAACTGTGTAGTTGAGACAACTCATGAAATCAAGTGCATTTATAGTATGTACTCGAATGAGGTTCGCGAAGAGGAGCTGAAACTATACCACTTGCATCATTTTTGGCGTTCATTGTCGTACACGAGCCCACCAGATCACGAGATATTTGCTGACCATGATGCTACGGACCGCAACATTCGAACTGGGATGGTACCACCTGCATGTACCCGAACTTTCTGAGTACGCGGTAGGAATCGTAGTGATCACCAACGTTGGTGTATCGAATGAGTCCACGAAAAGTCGAATGAAGAATCTCGACGTTGGGGTGTGGCCCAAATGAAAGCCAAGTCGCCTCCGGTAGTAATCTAGCCTCTTCCGTAGGACTCCACCATGCCTACTAGGCGTCTCGGCACTATCCCATCTGCCAGCTAGCGCCCTCCCACCCTACGCTTCTATCAAACCATCCTGGTAGTCGTAAATTCAGGACTGGAGCAAAGTAACACAACCTGGCATCGCCTTCATATCCGCACGACTAGCCTTCCCAAACTCACAGTACAACCAATCTAACGCACCAGCACCCCAAACGTACTCTGGTACATCACTGGTCGACCCCATAAAGTACTCCCGACCGAGAAGATGCGAGCGATCAGAAAATCTATCCTTACAAAGAGTAGCTTTGAGAAGACTAACAAGAATACATTATAGGTAGTTTCATCCCCCATATGCTTGCCGATCGAGATCATATCCTTCTCGTACATGGCGTCGTGATCGTACAGCAGTGGTCCACCAGTCTCGCCTCTAACCTAGCGCTTGAAAGCAGCAGCGGACCGAAACCCAAGCGACTCAGCTACACCCGCCCTAAAATCAGGAAGAGGTCGAGGTTTATGAAGTGCTCTTCCAGCCACCGGGATCCGGAGAACGTGGAATATGTCGTGCAATGTGATCGCCATCTCCCCCCACGACATGTGAAAGGTGTTAGTATCAAGCTGCCACCTCTCAACAAATGTCTCGAGAAGAGGCTCATCAAAATGGGTCGACATGAACTGCCCCAAGTGTAGTACTCACGACTCCTTCATGATCGGCCAAATGGTCTTAGTCTGGATGTCAAAGTCGCTCATCGTGTCCCATTATTTAGGGTGCTTCAGGAACCTGAAGCTCTTTAGATCCTTGTATCCCTCTCCAGACTGCCACAGGTAATGCGCAATGTGACCGCCAAAACAGGAAATCACTGTTTTCCTCCTCGGTCCACCATTTGGAAGCCCCATAGTAAGCTCCCAAGTAAGACTGAGTCCCTCGATAACCTCTCTAGTGGCAGCCTCCTCCTCTCGTAATCGTGCAAGTCGGGTAGGTTTTCCTCCTCTAACCCTAACAATCACGGAGGCATGAGACGAGCCTGGAGAAGCGAAGTGCGGAGAATCCATGTGCGGTGAAGTCGGATCGTCCTCGTACTCAAACCCCGCCGGTGGGCCCTCATCCTCGTCATCATCCATCGGAAAGGTCCTAACCGGGTACGTCACAGGAGGGTACCGGTCAGGGGAGCCGTAGTTTTCAACTTCTTGTTCTTCTTCGCGGCCTCTCCTCTTTCCACCTCGAAGCTGTGATCTGTCGCTCTTTCATCCGATCTAAAATGTTCGTTTGCTTGCCTTTCCCTCTCATTTTCTGGATTATGTCTATTTCTTCTTCTACCGGATCTTGAAGCGGTGATCTGTCGCTCTTTACCTCCACCATTTGCCTTCGCCATCTTTTTCAGCAAAACTACATTCAACAAATAAAACACTATTTAGTTTATTTCTATTTCTAATACAAATTCGCATTCTAGTAATTATTACTCACTAACAATTATCTAATAGCAGTAATTGCTCATATTATACAAATAACATAATTAAAATCGAAAAAAATAATAATTAGGGCCGACCGGCCGCCCGTTTTGACCGGAAGTAAAAAAAAATTATTTTTCCAATTTGCACTAACTACTCACTAACAATTACCTAATTGCACTAATTATTCACTAACAATTATCTAATAGCACTAATTACTCTAATTACACTAATAACATAATTAAAATAGGAAAAAAAATTAGGGATGGCCGGCCCATATCACCAACTTTTTTTTTCCGATCTCGTACCTTAATAGAGCTTCGGATTTTCGTTTGAGAGTGTTTGAGATTGTTTGTGAGTGTTTGAGTTAGCCAATGCACACAAATTTTTATATGAATTTCGATATTACGAAAGAACAATAACGTAATTTACTCAATTTAGAGCGTTGTTTAGTTTGAATACTAAAACGCCAAATAGAGATTCAGTTAAAAGTTGGTTGTTCAACCAAGGTGTGATGCAACAATCTCATAGCTCAATGATGAACTAATTAAATTGCTCGATTCATATAAAACCTAACTTGGAACATGATAACATAATGGTGAGTCACCATTAATTGTAATTATGACATCGACCGACTACCATCACAATTTGAGGATCGATATGAACGATGAAGAGTACCTTGCAAGATTTTGCTATGTTAATCAAATTGAACAAGATTAAGTGATCTACGTGACCTAGATTATATCATTCAAACAAGAACAAATACTCATAATCATATCCACTAACATTTCTGTAGTTTATAGTTTCCAACGAAGAAATTAAACCATTCTCCATTCAGTTTGTATGAAAGAAATAGCAATCATTAAAGCTCAAATAATCCAAACTTAAAAGAACGTACGCCCATGGCCACATACATGAGAACAACACTACAAGCACTACATTTTATCTTCGTCAAGTGAACTAAAAATGGAAGGTACGTCATTACACATTTTTATTTAGGGGTTGATAGCCTGGCTTAATTAAGATTCAAGCCTACTTAGTTTGACCCTTGGACTAACACGAGAACACAAAAATAGGTAGTGTTTCTATGCGGGAAATTTTTTATTTCAATATAAGTAACTTATGTCCACAATAGTAATTCAAGAATTATATATACAAAGAAAATGTAGACCAGTAATACTAAAATTTAACCCAATAAGTTCGTGACATATTAGTCATATCTCTCGTATTATATGATGATACATGTGTTTATAAATTTTATTTGATTTGATATCTCTCGCTTACATAAATTTTCTTTCTTTTTATTTAATTTTTACGAAAAAGTTATTCTTTCTCGTAGAATTCTTCTCTTCAATTAAGTAAAACGTTTTTTTAGATAATATTAAAGCGCGTCAAATTTACGATTCAAATATAGCTATATGAAACTTAATATTATAGATATACGGTCTAATAATCTAATGGAATAGGACGAACATCATTCCGAGTGGAGATCGTTGATGGAATTGGAAGTGTTGCGTCGAGCACTGTGGGCAGAAAGCTTCATTCCTAACCGTTCATTTTGAATGTTTTAAATTACAGATTACTGTGTTTCCATGCTTGAAATTGCAGCTATATATTTCAAGACTGCTTGAGATTATTTTGTTTATTTTAGACTTTGTATGACTTTGAATGTTTGGTGCACCACTTTAATTATATTGAAAATTGTGGTCTTTGTTGAATTTAGGACTATATATATCACTTAGGAAAGAGACTGTTTTGGTCTTTAATAGTATAATAATATAATAAAATTGAATTATGAACTTCTGGTCTTGATAAATTACTTAGGAATTATGGTGTATTTGTATAATAGGATTTTCGCAGAAATAAAAAAATAGCACATAAACAATCAAAATACCTAATTAATCTATGGAGCAAGGACGGCGGGCAACAATGAACGACCCCGTTACCTGGCCTCCGAACCAATTATAGACGATTGTTTGAAGATGGATTTTTGATAGGGAAACAAGAAGCCTACGGATCCATCCAATTACAAAGCTTGAAAGAACGGCGTTGAGGTGGGTCGCCCCTGCCGCTTCGTCTCCTTCAAAGTCTATTAGGCTTGACGAACGGTTGAAGATGAATAAGTTCCTTAGAAAGTAGGATAGAGGGCTTCCTTCAGATGTAGAATAATTATGCCGTCAAAAATATGTAATAATGAGGATTATTAACCGTCCTTTGTGAGCAATTACGACAACCCTTTATACGCAGAGTGCAAACATTTGACAATTTAAACGCCGGACTCGAATCCCCTATAAAAATTGAGTCCAGAAACAACAAACAAATGCTTCTTAGGAAGCTAAAAAATGAACAAGCCAAAGAACCATCATATAATATCTATAAGATATTAACGGAAGATAAGAAATTCACAAACAGAAAAGCAAAATAATTAGGAGACAATAAAATAAAACTAAGCAATTTAAAAACAAAAAAGGGTACCTACCAAGCAAAGTAGACGTTCTCCAGAGATAGAAAGAAACAATAACATGAATAAGGACCATAAGAATACCATTAATCAACTACCAGTTTAAATGCGAGAATGTAAGCAAGAAAGTGAGGAGGACATATCTGTCGTGCTATCGCCCCATAATGGACATCACCGGCACATGGAATGGCTCACTAGCGGAATGGCAGCAATGGTTTCTCTGAGGTCTTGTAGGCTCTTCCGACCCGTGCCGCTCATCGCCGCCAGCAAAGGAATATCGGCGACGGAACCGATGGCATCGACAATAGCCGGCACCTTCATCGAGAAGGGTAGATGACACAAGAACGGTTAACGGCCGGAGGTTGGAGCAGACTTCATGTGCGTAACTTCCGATGACCAATGGCATAGAAAGTCGCCGTGACAAACCATATCTGACAAGTGATTGTTGTGTTCCAACTAATAAAGAAGACGATGCGGGCGCCGGCCGGCGTTTGAGCAATCTCTGGCCAACCAGTAGATAATGATGATGATGAGGAGGAGGGGGGAGAAGAGGAGTTGAACAGCCGACAAGCGGCAATCGGCAAAGCGATGAAACCATGGCGGAAAGTAACTGCCGCGCTTGGGGTTTCACAATTTTGGTAACTGCCTCGCTGTGATTGACTATTTGCTAATTATATAAATTTCATGGGCCTGTGTTCTTAATATAAATTATGGACCCACCTTCAAAATTAAAATCCATAGTTCTGCGGGCTGGCAGGATAAACCCGGGCCCTATCATAAACAGTGGGCGGGTTTTCCCCGAACCCGGGGTCTGGCCGGGGTTAATGGTTATCTACTAACCGCCACCGGGGTGGCGCCGTTGGTTTCACTTACATTTCTTCAAATATTTTCTCTTTAAGCGCAAATCAGGGTAAAAAACAAATCGCCACTGCCCACTGTTCCGTCAGTCAACTCTGAATCATGTCTTCGACTTCCAACATCGGTTGCGCCGTCGTCGCCGTAGACGGCAGCGAGGAGAGCATGTATGCCTTGCGGTGGGCTCTTGACAACGTCAACCTCCGATCTCCTCCTGCCATCTCTACCGAATTGCCTGGATCATTCGTCATCCTCCACGTCCAATCGCCGCCGTCAATAGCTGTAGGCCTCAATCCTGGCGCCATCCCCTTCGGCGGTCCAAGTCAGTAGTCAACTGCTACTCGCTCCTTATTTAAATTTTACATCGTTCGTATCTCTTACTATTGTTTTGCGAATTATGAGCTGTAAATGGGAAGTTACTTCAATTAGGTGATCTGGAGGTTCCAGCTTTCACCGCGGCGATTGAGGCTCACCAGAAACGGATTACGGAAGCGATCGTTGACCACGCCTTGGAGATTTGCCGCAAAAAGAACCTTGTGATTTCCCTGCCCTTTTCTTTGATCCCTTCTATTTTTTAGTTTTGAGTTATCTGTTGTCACCGCTTTCTGATCAGAACTGGAATACTGGCCAGGCTGCTATGAGAACGCAAGTGGTGATTGGGGACCCCAAAGAGAAGATATGTGAAATTGTAGAGAGTCTTCATGCTGATTTGTTGGTGATGGGCTCCCGAGACTTTGGTCCTATTAAAAGGTGATATACTTGATAACCAATCCCTTGATTATTCATAGTCTTGTGATATGTTATTCACTTAGGCATAATTGGTTTCTTTTTGTTTCGAACTTATGCGGCAGTTAGCCTCATCTTCGAGAGGACTGGTCATAGTTATGCTCTGGTCTGTGGAGGATTAGATGCTGATGAGTAATGGTTTCCTTCTCTCGTTGCATTTTGAGGTTTAGATGGAAGTTGTGTTGTATATAAGAAAAAGCAAGGTCGCAGGTCATATTGCAGCTCTTATGTGAACCTGATTCTTAGAATGGCAATTGGCAAGCCTTGGAATGGTAGATTAAAATAGGTTCGAACATTTGAAGTGATCTTTTATATACCTTTAATTGTGATAGCATCCTTCATGGGAACTACAGTCATCTTTATTTGTCAGAACACAAGTGTTGATATAGCATTTATGTGGACAGGATGTTTCTGGGAAGTGTAAGCAACTATTGTGCAAACCATGCTCAATGTCCTGTCATTATAATTAAGGGCAAAGGCGAGAACAAGGACACTTCCTCGTAGGGCTACTAAAGTATGCATCTCCGGGTCCTCGCTTATCACCCAGTAGCATCAGGTTAGCATCTTCAACCTTGCAGACTTGGGAAATATTATTTGTTTGCACCGGCTTGTTTATGTGTTCATGAGTAAGAATATATGATATTCTTAACTTTGGACAACCATTCTGGCTACAAGCACACTTGTTTAATGGTATATATTTTTGTCTGATAAACTTAATGGATTCCTTTCCATTCAACATTGTTTATCACATATAGCCTCTCCAATTTGTTACCTTCCATTGGTCTCCACAATCATGCAAACTACTGAATTATGATTGGTGTTTGTTTGGTGCAGGATAGCTGCCAATTCAGTGTTGTTGTACCATCTTGGTTTGCTTGTTTTGTGTGAGAGCGAAACTATCTCAGTAGTTTGGAATAAGATGACACAAAGTTTGAAGAAAGAGAACTGGGTTCTAGTGTGTATTCAGTGCTCTGTTACATACACCATTTTGTGTAGGCCTTGCTGTGAAAGTGTGCACGACGTTGATCAATTTGTCAAGAAGTTGTTTAAGAGGTGTTGTGAGAGATGTGAAGCTGCCCCTATTTCTGATGTATCATCTTTTGGGTTTCTCAGCTATTATTAGGGGCAGGAGCTTGAAATGTTGTTGTAATGATGTAATAGAAGAATGGCGCAGAACACTTGGTTGTACGATGAATAATTCGGTTCACATTTTGTGTATGCGGTAACATTCTCACTGGTAAAGAGATGAAATATAAGACCTTTTTTCCAACTCTCTTTTTTTGATGCTGACATCGAAATGTGCATCAGCTTCTGATTATCGACTCCATCCTTATTCTTAGATCACCAAAACCAACGACTAAAAGAGTTAGCTAGTTTAACTCGAGAGAGGGCTGGTTAGGTTAGTCCATCGTATGAGCAATTTTTAGTGAGTATAATTTAAGTTTTGTATACAATAAGCGAGTGATGGGTCTAAATCACTAGTTAGATAGTAATGTAAGCGAGATTCATACTTAGATTAGAGAACTGTGAGGGTAGATTGCATATTTATGATTTTGCATTGAACTTGGTTAGTTGAACATGTGTACTTCATTCGAATAGTCTATGGGAATTCCAGTTTAAGCCTTTGTCTTCCATTGTTTCAGAGTTTTTACGTTTAAAAATGATTAAGAGTTTTTTCTTAACAGGAAAAAATTACAAGTTTGAAGTTCGAAATCAAGATTACAAGTGTGGTGAAACTGTATTACAAAATATATTATTCTCCCTCTTGTAGGACGCCGCTCCTCTCCTTCGTGAAGGGCAAAAATCTTTTACCCTTGATTTTTAAGGTTTTCGGCTTTCCTTTACTATAGGGATTCAAGCTCGCCGTAGCTACGCCGAAATACAAGGCTGTCGCTGCCATATACATATATTGTATTTCTAAAAATGGTCATGTAAATTATTTGTCGTGCTCTATATAAAATTGCGTGTTAGCGATCTAGATGTATCCGTTCAAATTCAATTGTGCCTATACAAACACCTAAATAATATTTATATTTAAGTTCTTATAAATATATAGTAATGTACATTAGTTGACATTTTCAAAAAAATAAATCGGTGACCGTTCACGAAGGAAATTAGTCTCATTTTAATCTGTGTTTGATGCAAACGAGGGACAGAAAACCCCAAGTTAAACCTTCCCCAGATGAACACATAATGTGGAGTTGGCACGATTGTGGATGATATGCTTCCACCACGTCAATTCAATTCAATTATTACTACGAATCATTCGACCACACAGAGCACTTTTATTAGCACTTTTATGCGCGTTAACATGGAGGAATAATTCAAATAAACAACATCCAATTTCCCAGTGAAATGTCGTTGGTCAAGCTTCACTACTACATTAAACGCCAATCCCAAGGTATCTAGCTCAGCTCGGAAGACCATGAACTAGTGAACGGGTTAGCATCGCCGGACTTATGTTTGTTGTCGTCCGAATTTTAGCTATAGTTGTCCAAGTAGAGTTGCTATAGTGGATAGGGTTGTATGTTGATGTCAATAGAAAAAAAAAAGAAATCATGTAGCTCAGTTGGAAAGACCGTTGGCTAGTAAACGGTTTAATTACGCCGACCGTACTTGTGTTGGTGTAGCAAAAAATTTACCACCGATCTCCAAACTTTCATCGCTATTGTCAGAATTCCACCAATGTTGCTGGACTTAATTATGTCGCGGCTAACAAGCCGTCGTCCACCGTACTTCATTCATTGTTACCGAACTTCCGTCGTCCATTTTCCAAACTATTGACGATACCGAAATATCTCTGCTTCCAAACAAAAAACTATAAATTCTATCTGTAATTCGATCCCCGATAATCTTTGGAATTCTCGACAATCTCTCCACATCGAAACTACATTTATTTTTCATCTAACATCACTTCACAGTCTCACACACAATGGGAGTCACAGAGTCGGGAGAACGGCCAACTGGTTACAAAACAAAACGAAATATGTGTTCACAATGCATCCCGGAATAGAAACAGCCAGCCAATACTATTATTATTATAAATAAATAAATAATGGAGAACTTAGAGCCGTCCGTTCATTCATTACAAACAATACTTTTATAACGTCCCTTCTGTGAGAGGGCCAACGGCCCAAGGCCGCAACTTAGGAAGTTAGCAACCCTACAGACGACCAAACAAGAAGTTGAATATTAAAAACAATATTAAATAAATTCATATTTTAATAGCTGACTATTCCCAAAATATTGGGGCACCGCCACCACCAATATTTCTTGCTTCCCGACTGCTTAATCGTTAGTCCTGACGAACACTTATCCCATGTTTTTCATTTTTTTTTCTTTTCATTATATTATTTTTTCCTTTTCGATTGATTTTAGATTGAGTTTTGAGTTTAAATTTTTTATTTTTAGATTTTAAATTTTAAATTTTGAATTTGATTTAGAGTTTAAAATTTTAAATTTAAAATATTAATTTTTTAATTTAATTTAAAATTTAAAATTAAAATTTCAATCGAACATAATTTTATATTTAAATTTGACAACACCCACAATTAAAACCAAACCTCACAAACTAAAAAAGACAAAAACAATAAATTATAAAGATCTGGCCGTTGGATTTTAACGGGCTCTTCAGGACCGTTGGATTAAAAGTGTCCGCTCCATCCGCACCCAAGCGAGACTGACAGCGGGGAATCAAAATTCCATTTCATAGGCGGAGGATAAACATTGACCACCTGACCTGACCCGGCCCGGATCTATGAAAAAAAACCGCGTCTCTCTTCCGCTTCCTCCGCTCTTTCCTTTCCTTTCCTTCACTTGGGACTTCTTCAAATTCCCTTCCGGCACCACTATAAATACTCTCTTCATCTCCTTGCCCTAAAACCCAACCATTCACCATTACAGAGCAGAGCTTGCATCGCAATAGCATATGTCTCAGAGGTCAAGCGTTCCTCATTCTTCTTCAATAGCTTTCAGCTTACACTCCCATCTCCTCGTCTCCAGTGACCTCTCCCCCAACTGGCTGCTTCTCTAAACAGATCCCCAAATTCTTTCTAGTTTAGATTTCTAACCTATTTATTCTTTTCCTTCCTTCCGATTCAAATTCAAGTTCACAATGGGTGTTAAAGGATTCGCTGAAGGCGGAATCGCTTCAATCATCGCCGGTTGCTCCACCCACCCGCTGGATCTGATTAAGGTCCGAATGCAACTCCAGGGCGAAGTCTCTGCTCCTAAACCTATTCATAACCTCCGCCCCTCTTTCGCTTTCCATCCCGGCACTGGCGCCGCTGTCTCCGCTATCCACCTCCCTCCTACTCCACCTCCTTCAGTCGGTCCCGTCGCCGTCGGAATGAACATACTCAAGACCGAAGGGGTCGCCGCTCTGTTCTCCGGCGTCTCCGCCACCGTCCTCCGCCAGACTCTCTACTCCACCACAAGGATGGGGCTCTACGACGTCCTCAAGACCAAGTGGACCAATCCTCAGACGGGGAACATGCCCCTCGTCAGCAAAATCACCGCCGGACTAATTGCCGGCGGGATCGGAGCGGCGGTGGGGAACCCTGCCGACGTGGCGATGGTGAGGATGCAGGCGGACGGCCGTCTCCCGGCCGCTGCGCGGCGTAACTACTCGAGCGTGGTGGACGCCATTACGAGGATGTCGAAGCAGGAGGGAGTTGGTAGCCTGTGGCGCGGGTCATCGCTTACGGTGAACCGCGCGATGATTGTGACGGCGTCGCAATTGGCGTCGTACGATCAGATTAAAGAGGCGATTTTGGAGAAGGGTGTGATGGCGGACGGTTTAGGGACGCACGTGACGGCTAGCTTTGCGGCGGGGTTTGTGGCGTCGGTGGCGTCGAATCCGGTGGATGTGATTAAGACTAGGGTAATGAATATGGCTGTGGAGGCTGGGAAGGCGGCGCCGTACAGCGGAGCGATGGATTGTGCGATTAAGACGGTGAAGGCGGAAGGGCCGATGGCGTTGTATAAGGGATTCATCCCTACGATATCGAGGCAAGGTCCTTTCACTGTTGTGCTGTTTGTGACGCTTGAGCAGGTGAGGAAGCTGCTCAAGGATTTCTGAACAAAGGACAAGAAGGATTAATCGAGACGGGAAGACGAAGATTGATGATTATGACGAAGATTAATATTATTTGTTCGATTTAGATTATTATTATTATTATTATTATTATTGTTGTTTGGTTTTTGTTTCGGATGCTACTGAGATTTGAGGTCGGAGGGTGGAATTGTATGAGAAAAGGAAGACATATAATTTTGTTCTGTTAAATTATAGAATTTGGTGAAAATATCTCTGTTTCTGTGGTGGTATGGTTTCAAAGTTTCATTTGGTTCGTAGATTCTCCAAACAGAACCAACTTCTGGTTTTGTTTGGATTAGGAATTAATTTTGAACACAAGTTTAACAATCTACTACTCTAGTCGTACGGTATGATCGTCTCAATGTGATATGCGTAAGAGCTTTTCTCCCCATTGAAATCTATATCAAGAATCGAATAATTGTGGTAGTAGGTTATTACTCCCCACAGAGGACTAGAGGAGGCTGATACGATAAGAGTTGGAATGATGGATTTTGCGGGTTAAGAGCGCATCAAAATAGAAGAAACTGAACCATTTTGGTCCTGGCTCCTGCCGTTGTTTCCTAATTTCCAAATGTTCCATAACAAAGCTCGAAACTATAGCATGGATTATAAAGGATTTCACGCCCGGTTTGACGAGTGACTGAACAATCTAGCAAGATATGTGCCAAAATTGTGTATTTGTGTAGCTTCGTAGCACAATACACTGCTTACCTGGAGGCTAGAGGTTCTGGGTTCAATAGCTTATACCAATCACAACCAAAAACAGACACACATGTTCATTAGTTGTGTAAGTTGGTTCTCAATCTTGTCTCTCCTTTCGGAGCTGACGCGAACAAAATAAAACTACCAACATCCCAAGAGCTATCACTCTGGACAGAATCATCAAGCTGTATATCCGGCATCTGCGATTTCAGAAAAGATTCAGATTCTCTTTCACTCGAATCATTGCAGGCTTCAAGGTCATCGAAACACGGCATGTATCCAACTCGCTTCATCTGCTCAGTTAAACATCTCAACAACAGATAAATATCCCTCTTCATCGGATGCCTTTTATCTTTCACCATGAAAGTATGCACGTTACCCATGATCTCAATCCAGCTACAACCAGGCTGTTTAATAACTCCCTCAAGTCTCATCAAGCTTCTCACCTTTCTAACATCCCCCCACCTTCCTTGTTCGGCATACATGTTCGAAAGAAGAACGTAAGGAGCAGAATTAGTCGGATCGATTTCCAGCAGCTTCTTCGCTACGTACTTCCCTAGAGTAATATTGCGATGAATTTTACACGCACCGAGCAAAGAACCCCATATGACAGCATCAGGATCTATAGGCATCGCCTCTATCAGATTCTTGGCTTCGTTTAGGCAACCTGCTCGACCGAGTAAATCAACCATACATGTGTAATGATCCTTCACAGGGATTAACCCGTAATTTTCGAACATCGAGAAAAAGTAATGACGTCCTTCCTCGACAAGACCTGCATGGCTACAAGCACACAAGACACCAATCATAGTGACATGATCCGGCTTCTCTCCAGATTCAAGCATTTCGTTAAATAACTCGAGAGCCTCCACTCCGTACCCATTTTGTGCATACCCTACGATCATAGCATTCCACGAGACGTAATCCCTTTCAACCATTCGTCGGAAAACCTTACGACCGTCTTCAACCGCTCCGCATTTCATGTACATGTCTATCAGAGAGTTCCCGACAAAAGTATCGGGATCTTCATCGTGTTGAAAGCGGAATCCGTGTTTCAGAACATGTACGTGGGCCTGCTTGCCGAGGTGCAAATCAGCAAGATTGGCACAAGCATTCAATAAGTTGCCAAACGTATAGTGAGTCGGGAAAATAGATTCCCTCTTCAGCATACAGAAGAGTCTGAGGGCCTCTTCGTTTTTGCCGTTCTGAGTATATCCGGCAATAAGAGCGTTCCAAGAGACCACATTCCTCTCCATCATTTTCGTGAACATTAGTCTTGCAGATTTAAAGCTCGCAACTTTTGCATAGCCACTCAACATAGACGTCTCGGATACCACATTCCTCACTGGGATCCTATCAAAGACACTTCTAGCTTCACTAATTTTACCGCATTTCGCATACATGTCCACCAGTGCATTTCCTAAGATAAGATCCCGACGTAGTTTGTCGCATTTCACTACACAAGCGTGAATTTCCAAACCTTGCTTCAGCGCCGTCAAAGTTGCACAAGCACTTACTACACTAGCTAGTGTCACATCGTCCGGTACGAATGCATTTTCCATCATCTCGACAAACACGTCTAAGGCTTTCTTTGCCGGACCATTTTGCTCGTAGCAAGTGATCAGGCTATTCCAAGAAACAATGTTACGTTCCTCCAATTCGTCGAAAATCTTCTGAGCACAATCCACAACACCACATTTAGAATACATGTCAACTAGAGCCGAGCCCATATAAACATCTACAGCGTATTGGCATTTCAAGACCAAAGCATGAAGTTGAGTGCCGGTCTTCAAATCCTTCAAACCTGCACAAGCACTTAGACCACTGCCGAAAGTGTATTCATTAAGAACGAAATTCTCCCTGTGCATTCTACCAAGATAATCCAGTGCTTGTTGGAGCTCATCATGCTGAGCAAAACCAGCAACCATTAGATTCCAAGAGCACAAATCGGGGTGGGGAATAGTTGCAAATAACCGGGCACCCTCATCGAGGAAACCGGATTTCATCAACGTGCTCACAATCGAGTTCCAAGTGAATGTGTTTCTGACCGGCATTTTATCGAAAAGTTTCCGAGCATCCCCCAAAGAACCACACTTTCCGTACGCATCAATGACCCTGTTCTGGATAAAGACTTCAGATGCAAACCTGGATTTGATGATACAGGCATGAACACTGAATGTATCTTTGGCGGACTTGGATGCGACACAAGAATCCAAAAGCTTCGCAAAAGGTGAGGAGTCGAGGTAAGCAATGTCGCTAATGGCACGTTTCGCAGGAATAGAGAGTCTTGCCATTCCATTTCGAACTATGAATGAAGGGTGGCAAGCAAAAGTTTCAGAGGTGAGTCCTGCTGGTAGGCTTACACTGATAATGTTCAGTTTTCCGCCTGTGAGAAGTGGAATAAGCAAATCAGCGAATTCAAACATAACCAATAGAAATCGACGTTGGAAAGACAACTAATTTCTGGTTCAATCAGGATAGAGCTTCTTCCAGAGTGAAATGACTATCAAAGACTGCAGCTTTAGACAAAAGTTCTAACAAATTGTACGATGTTGGAATTAGAAAGCCAAATGAATAAGCATTCTTACCTGAAATCCAGATTTCTTGAGCATAGGCTGCAGACAAATTAGAAGAAAGAATAAACCCCTAACTCAAAACTTGAGTGTTGGGCTAGCCGGACACAATAGTTTCAGCTGGAAAATTCTCGACATCAAAGCTTGCAGGTCCCTGGAATCGAGCATCGCTGACAAGGGACTCGGCTATGAAGTATGAATATGATTTCAAGGTTGGAAAGGAAAGGGAATGGATTCCGTATTGAAACTTACCCTAATCAGAACAAGGAAGAAAAGCGGAGGAAAATCCCAGTCCAAACGACGACATTTTCGGAATGAGGACTTGTAAGATTTAGTGTCAGGGTACAACTAGTTTAAGTAGTATGTTCCTGTTCCAGCTAATCCCTAAACACCTTGGCTTAAGGTTCCTTTCCTAACTAAATACCCACAACCCACATGAAAATAAAAACTAATTATGTGTTGGACTTCAGTTAGCCCCGTTGAATATTAAACGGAGGAGTTTTGGTTAAAAGTGGACAAAACATTAAATTTGTTAACAGAAAACGTTAATTAATCAAAACTTTACTTCACCCAAATTAGAATCACCGAACTTGTTCTGATTGGTATAAATGACGTTTAAAAATCGAGAGTATCCACACGTTATAAATTTTGGTTGTAAATTAGGCATGTGAATCAGTTAATTTAATTATTCACTGTCGGTTAATGGTAGGGTAAAATAAAATGAAGATCCATATCGATTAACTGAACGTTAACTGATTCTACGGTTAAATAACCGACTCTTAACCCACCGAATCTTCAATTAACCCAAATAACCGAGTGTGGAATATTTAACCAACTCACTATGGACCTGCTGTAGAAATTAGTCGAGCAGCTTTTCAAGAAGACCTGCTTCATTAAACTTTTAGGGGAAAGGAAGAATAAGAATTCCATGTACATAAGGCTTCATAACAAACCAAGAATCAAACGATTAGCAGCCTCACCAACTCGTCGTCCTCAGTAGTCAGCAACCTTGTTGTCGCCGTTCGATTGAAAGTGGATGGGTTGAGCTTGCTTGACCTAATTTTAGACTCTATCATGAATATGAATGAAGGGGAAGATTTTTTTGCTTTCTTGTGACCTAATATTGGGGTAATTTTTTTTGTCGGTTAACGTCGATTAATTTAAATTAGTGGTGAATGAGCATTAACTCCGGTTTTGGAAGCTGGTCGATTTGGAAAAAGATTTCTCAGTTTGATTTTACTTTTTGGAGCCTTGCAACTATTCATCCTAGAGAAGGGGTTCTTACTTTTTTTTGGCATGATCGTTGTTTGAGAAGTGAAGTTAAGAGTGAGCTTAAATTTTATGTTCCCGAAAGTGTATTATGCTTCTGCTAACAAGGAAGCATCTATTTCTGATGTGTTTTGTAATGAAAGCAGGCTCTGCAACTGCAGTTTGACATTGAGCTTCGGGGAGATGCTTAGAGGGAGGTTGATGATTTTCTCCGGTTGGTGAATTCACAAAGTGAAGTTTTTTCTCTTTCTGGAGAGGATTCGGTGAGTTGGTCATTGGAGAAATCGACATGTTTCTTAGTATCGTCCATGTACAGAGCCAGCGTCAAGGCTCAGTTCACATGAGTTGTTAATTTTCCTTTGATTTCGGTGTGAATTCGACATGTAGCCTTAAAGGTATGCTGTTTCATATGGAATGTTACGTCGGCAAAATTGGTACTTTGGATATTCTGAAAAGAAGAGGCTGGATGATGGCAAATTGTTGTTGTCTATGTCGTGGGCAAGAAGAATCACTCTCCCACATGTTCGTTTATTGTAATTTTGCTAGAAGAATTTGATCTCACTTCCTGTTACGATTTAGATGTTCTCTTGCCCCTTCCCTTTGAATGGCAAGCTTTGGTCACGTCATGGTGTTCACTTGCTTTCGAGTTCAATGAAATTGCTAGATGTCTTCTTCATGTCATTTACTGGTATATATTTGGTTCGAGAGAAATAATTGTATCTTTAGAGATAAGGAATCGTCCGTCGAAAATCTTATCTTTAAGATTGGCAAAATATACATCAATGAATTGCAGTTGATGTTTGCTCCGAGATAGCTGGTAAAGAATGGTTGTAAAGAGTTTTGCAGTTACGTTCACCTTGAGTTTTGCAGTACTTACCCATCTGACGTGTTTCTGCTGGGTGACCTTTTATTTTGTCATTTTTTATTTTGTGGTGATAGTAGGTGAGTGTTTGGATTTGCAGGAGCTTTGTAGTATTGTAACATGGCTCTAGCTTCCATTTTTTTTGGAGTTGGGGTGGTATGTTTGTGTTTGTTTTTATTGTTGATTTCAGTTGTACTTGTCAATTTTTTTGTGGATCGGGGATTGTGTAGATAATGATTTTAATTTTGGAGATTCGTATTTTTTTTATTTTCGTTCCGATTCCATTTAATAAAAGTTTCATTTATAAAAAAAATTAGTCTGTTAACTCGAGTTAACCGGCAGTTGTTATCGATCCATCGATTAACCTATTCACCAATTCACCGATTTGAGTAATTAGTTTTAACCGTTTCTTGACTAACTTCTGGTTCGGTTAAAACCAACTTTTAATCGACTCGGTAAGTTAATCAATTAACGAATTTCCACCTTATTACAAATGGAAGTGACAAGTTTATATCCACACCCGTAAATATCCACCCGATCCATCCAAACAGATAGGATAAAAATCCATATACAATTTAAATGGATGGATGAAGATCAAAATGCATGGATTAGATATCCACGAAGAAACATGCAAATCAAATCTAATTTTTTTCCAATGATGTTTGATTTAAATTGAGACCCCGAAAATTCAATTTTACCTTTTCAGGAAAGGGAAAAAGAATACCTTTAAGAGCTATCTATATATATATATATATTGTATAAAAATACACACGCGCCAGTGAGCTGTCCATATTGTACGTACATATACGCAACAAGTAGAGAAAAGATAGGGTCCTTCCTTACGCTCTCGGTGGGTGGTTTACATTAAAATCCCGTTTATATATATATTTTCCCGGAATTCTGTGGCCGTGGAGGCGTGGACTTGTCTCTCTCTCTCTCTGAATCATCGTCATCATACATCACTACGCGCAGGTGATGACAGCCCAAAGAGCACCGAATCCTTCTCCTTCTCCACTATCCTCCAATCGCCCAAACAATCCCACTCCCGAGTGCTGCATGTGCGGCGATTTCGGCTTTTCTTCCGAGCTTTTCCAGTGCCAAGTCTGCCAGTTCAGATCTCAGCACAGGTAACAATCCCATCAATTCCAGTTGCTGATTTGTTGAGTTTTCTATTTTTTTACTGATCGATCTGGTTTATTTCCTCAAACAAGGTACTGCGGCAATCTGTACCCGAAAGCCGAATCTTACAAAGCCTGCAATTGGTGCCTCCTCCAGCGAGACGACTCCAAAGACAAGTCCCAGAACTCATCCAATTCCTCGTCCTCCAATCACAACAAAGGCAAAGATCAATCCGGTACCAAGATCACCACTGATAACAACAGGAGAAAAGTTTCGGATCTAGGTCTAATGGTAAAGACCAAGGACGCCCGGAGTAACGATTCGCGGTGGCAATCGATCATTGATGGACCTATCAAGAAGAAGAAGTCGCCTGAAAGATCGCCGGTGGCAACCACTCTGACTATAACGCGACGGAGGCTGATCAGAAACGGCCAATTGGAAGAGAAATTGAGAAGGACGAAATCAGATGTTATGGCCAGTAATCACAACAACAACAACAACAAGAGCAGTAGCAATAGCAATAGTATTGGGAATGAGAGAAGGCAAGTTATTTTCCGGAGTAAGGTCAGACGATACAAGCTCCTCGATGAAGTCTCCAGCTGAGGTGATCGTTCTTCAGATCAATCTATTTCCCCCCTTTTTTTTCTTCTGTGGAACTGCAAATCGAAGGTGAGGAAATATGGTTCAGGAATATTTAGGGTTTGAATTCAATGTACAGAATAAGAATTCGAAAATTGAAATATCCACGGAACTTAATGAATCTGATTGGAACTGTAAAATTCTACATTTGTCTCAGCTTGTACATATATATGATGTTAAATGATCTAGTCTAGCTTGTTCTTGTTCTTGTTCTTGATGCTAAAGGGGGAGCGCTGAAGCCAGGTGCCGCTGAGCCAATCAAGATGAGGTCTGATCATGGAAACAGGGTAAGCGATCTCTTGCTGATACGTCGAGTCGAAGTAAACGTAATACATCAAACCTCCTTGGGATCTCCCATTCCACCGACCTTCGTGATCCCAAACATCAACAACTTCTCTCACCTTGAAACCTTTCCCAACCCGGGATTCTCGGAGGATAAGGCCGAATCAACTCCTCTCCCACCGTCTCCGTCAGCTTCTTCTGCGATGAGGTTTGTGTACTCCACTCTGTACTGATTTGAACCCAGATATTTTACCACCAAGCCCTCAAAGTGTGACCCCTGGAACCCTTCGTCTTTGCTCAACACTTGGACGTGATCCCCGCTTGCAAATAGAGCCTCATTCTTCATCATCATCCTCAAGAAATTAACTCTCTCAGATTGAAGATTTTGGAACACGCTTGGTTTCGGTTTGTTAAATTGCAGACCGAATTTAGGGAATGGGTTATTGAGAAGAAATTCAAAGGTTTTGGGCCTAATGGGATATGAAGTGGACATGGGTCTTTGATTGGGCTTTTTAGCGTCAAAGCTATGTTGTTTGGGCTTCATCGTCCGTATGGTTTTCAAGCATTTAAGCATGGGCTACTACATGGATAACCGATTGGGCTTCATCGTCCGTATGCTGATATGAGTCATTAAAATCATTAGAGCATCTTTTCTTTGCTTGCGCCCATAGCCCTCTGATTCTACTCGATTTGTGGGTTGGCTCGTCCCCCCTCTTCATGACACACACTTTCAATTATTTTGGCTCCATTTACTAACTTTTCAATCTCACTTAGCCCAATTTGGGTATGGCTTTTATGAACCAAGATTAAATTCACGATTCAAACTTTTTTGAATAATGTTCAAACGAGGGTGTTTGATTTATTACAGTACAAACTAAATTAAATTACCCCTACTCCTATAAAGGTTCGGTAAAAGTTCAAAGATCTAAGACTATGGCTAAAATTGCTGAGAATGAAAGATAACTTGACAAGTGATTTCAGAGTTGTCGTTTTTGTGAATTTTTGTTTCTGTCGACGTAATTTATTATTTATAGTCATCAATTGTAACTTGTTTGAAGAAAACTGCTCCTTCCTTACTAGCAATGTGGGCGTGGTGGTTTCCTTCTTAACTACTTTGGTAACATATTGATGAGAGGGTGACTTGATCGTCTTGGTGTCGTGGATAGGGTAGACAAGTATGCCTCCGGTTGATGTCTGCAACTTGAAATGATACCTGCCAGTACCTTGGATGTCTACTAGAGACTTGGGCCGATATTGCCATGGACGATTTGTGATGATCAGTAACTTGGACTACCAATGATTTGGAATGGATGTGTGGAGTAATTTTGATATCTGGCAATAGTTTGGATGTCTATCAGTATCTGGGATGATATTAATCCAAACCCAAAAAACTTACAGCCTACTTTAAGTTCAATTTAATCAATACATTTAATTTAACTTTAATAAAGTGATTTAAAAACTTTAAAATTAGCCATGTGTATTAAAAACTAATTTTTTTGTGCGAACAGGTTCTAACCTGATAGCAACTACGGAAAATGCAAAAGCTTGTGATTTTTTCATCGTACCCAACCTTCTTTTTCCGTCCTCTCTTTCTCCTCAACCCACCCCTTTCCAGCGCTCCCGCGCACATGGTGCCCCCCTTTTGTCTCTCCCTCAACTCAAGTTTAATGTCGTTGGTGTTGTCCGCTTTGGTTTTTGTTATGCTTTTGGGTAGGTTCTATGCGATTCTCCATGGGTATATATATATACTAGATCGTGTCCAATTTGTTAGTCGAAAGTTAAATAAATTAAAAAATTGTTTGTTTGAAAAATTCTAAATATAAAAACTAAAAAATTATATTATTCAAAGTCGAGGCAAAAAATTAATAATTCACTAACTCATCAATTCTTCATTTATCCATTTTAATTGTCATAATTTGATTTACTCCATCCATTAATACACAATGAAAATAAATTACCGAATTTAAAAAATTTGAGAAATTATAATACTCTAAATTTTGATATTGTGTAAATCTTTTAAAATTTTAATTTCAATTTGTAAATCTAAACATGCTGTAAAACATCAATAATAATTTTAACTATTATTATGGGTACTTTTCAATATTCAAATTGGTCAAACATTATAAAATTGAAATGGTATAAAGGTGCTGTAATCCATATAAAAAATCAACAATTACAGTTTATATATGAATCTTACTCTATAGCAAAGTTAATATAAAGTAATTTTTAATGATGGGCTAATTAGAAAAAAATTATTAGTCATATATATGGTTTTTTGGTGTACAATAATTAAATAAATATGGACATATAAATATGTTACTTGCAATAGTTAACTTAGGATTAATAACAGTTTGCTTTAGATTCAGATAATTGATAATCATTTCACACATGTTGTAGTTTTGGGTTTGGGTAATATATGTATAAACATCCTTTCTGGTAGTAGCTGCCATATCGTATCTATACCTGTAAGATTTTTCAATGAATATACCCGACTTTTTCTGTTATAACTGTAATCGAAAAATAAACTTTAAAATTTAAAGAAAAATCAAAGTTACTATATTATTTTTCAAACATTTCAATTTTGTCAAACCTATGATCAAATTATATAACACTATAATTTGATTATTTCATACACAATAATTTATAAAAATAAAATAATTAACCATGAATATAATTAAATTTTTTATTGCAAGTATTGTTTACTGATTTGGTTATGCTATCATTAACTTTCAATGTTGGATGACTATTTTTTATCAAAAATAAATCAAGCATATCAAAATTGATATCTTTAGATTCAAAAAATTATAGTGAATAATATTTAGTGAATTCGACTAAAGATTGTCCGTTGTTCAATTAATGGACGCATCATTTTATGACACGTCTAATTTTTAAATATCGATCACATAAAATTATATAGGTTTTTTATGTCGATATTTTTGAAGAAAGAATAAAAAATATATCATGAGAGTAGTAGTAAGTAGGGTTGCTCCTTTGGTCCAGAGCAGAGTAAAAATTGATGACCACACTCTGCTTCCCACTTTCAAACTTGCCCCTTCTTTCTTATCTCTTCACTGCTGCTACTCCCCACACCCGTGTCATCATCTCCATTACTTTCTTTAGCACCACCAAACCCCCCGAACCCAAACACAAACAAAAACAACCCCACTGATCTCTCTTCCCCCTCACCACAAATCCTCCATCACTATAAGTCATTCCCAACTGTATGTGCCAGAGAGAGATGGGATGAGCTATTTCCAGCTGATATGTAACAATCAGACACCAACGAATGGAGTTTGACGACCGCCAAGACCTAGAAGAAGAAGAAGAAGAGGAGGAGGGGGACGAAGAGGAAGAAGAAGAAATGCGACCGACGGCGCCCGCATCAGCACCGACGAAGAACCCCTCGTCCGGCGGTTGGGGAGAAGCTGCTGGCTCGTCCACCGCAGCAAAGAAATCATCGGCGCCAGTGAGATACAGGGAGTGCCAGAAGAATCACGCGGTGGGGATAGGTGGACACGCGGTCGACGGTTGCTGGGAATTCATGGCGGCTGGGGAGGAAGGCAGTTTAGACGCTCTCAAGTGCGCCGCCTGTAACTGCCACCGGAATTTCCACCGCAAGGAAGTCGATCCACGCGGAGGCGGTGCAGCAGGTGAATTGATTCCTTATCACCATCCCCCGCCGCCCCCGCCGCCACCGCAATTCTCTCCTTACCACTACCGCGGCCCGCCGCCGCCGCACATCCACTTCTCTCCGGCTCCAGATCGGCCGCTGGCTCTCCCAGCTACAGCAGCGGCGGGTTCCGGCGGAGGAGGAGGAGGAGGTAATTACAGCCGGGAAGAGGAAGATGTGTCGAATCCAAGTAGCAGCGGCGGCGGAGGGGGGATGAATACGAGTTATAAGAAGAAGAGGCATCGGACGAAGTTTACGGGGGAGCAAAAGGAGATGATGAGGAGATTGTCTGAGAGGCTTGGGTGGCGGATTCAGAAGCACGACGAGGCTGCGGTGGAGCAATTCTGCAGCGAGACGGGAATTAAGCGGAAAGTTCTCAAGGTTTGGATGCACAATAATAAGAACACTATCGGTAAGGAACCCTAGAAATGTTGAAATCGGAGCAACCCGGCCGGCCAAAAGATCGTCGTCCTAATTCCGATCAAACTACAGCTATGATTTTGATCGAGCTCCGGGAATGAGTTAGCTAACGGCCATATTGTGATGGTGATTGTTAATTATAGTTGGCGGGGAGGATGAATTAGGGTGGTATTAGCTAGGGTTTAATATTTGATTAATTACTGTTGCTTTTCCTAATTCTCTTTACGCTCATCCATCGCTTTTTCCTTTTTCATTTCGTCCCGGAATTTCTTTTTGTAATTTTTTCTGCCAGCTTTTTTATTTTGTTTTGTTTTCTACTTTATTAGTGGTCAATTTCTGTTAGATTTAATTTTAGAGGGCAAATGTTACTAAAGTCTGCACTACAAAATACTCGATTCAATCTTTGTATTGTAGGACACTTCACTTCTGAGATCTTCTATTAGGTTTTTTTGCCCGCGAAATAATTCGATTACTTGTAGATACACGACACAATAAGTGTATAGAATTAAGGGAATCCAAACAGTAGTACGATGGAGTAGCCTCAGTACTCTTGGCTCTGCACACATACATCTTCCAAACACCGTACACTGTATGTATGAGTTTTTGTTTTTGTTTTGGGGGAGGCTAACGCTTTGTCTTATTGGGTTGTTTGAATAAAATCAGAGGGGGTGATTAATTGCTGGCATGTGAACATGACAAATGATGAGAGTGGGTGATGATACATGCATGATTCAGTGGGTCCACTTGTATGGTGGCAATTTATTTTTCCTCATTACTAGGATATCGTAATATTCTATCAATCACAATTTATCGACTTTTTCACTCAAAAACAATAATAAGAACTCGAAAGATAATGAATTGAAACTTTAGAGACCAAAACACCCGCCGAAGACTTCACAAATGATGTACCTTCCTTAGTTGTAGATTATTTCCAACCTGCATTTGAACGTTGGATTTGCTTGAAACTTGCTTTTCGTTGTTGCATATTTTTTACAATTTAGTTTTCTTATTAGTTAAATTACGCATTATATTCTGATTATAGTTTATTGACAAGATAGAACATTGAATGTTCCTATTTTTCGAACGGACTAGACCTCTTTCTAATTTCTTAGCAAAAACAATCAAAGATTTTACAAATACGAAACTGCTTGCTTTGTTAATGTAACTTACTAGTTTAAGTACATGAATGAGTTGAACTACTCTTCCAAAGGAAATGGAGCCACTTATCCACACGTCTATAACTAATCCTACTCTTCTCCTCGGTGGTGGTAGATGTTATTGAATCTGGGAAATGCAACAAACAAGGAAATGCAGCAGAATACTAATGCAAGCAATGGATTTTTTGTTCGCAATGCTGAGTAAACTCATCACGGTAGCATGTATTCAATTAAAGTGGTCGAGACGGCCATGAACTACGTACTCCTTGACGACGAACATGATGAAGATCCAATCGGGAGAAGCTTGGACGATGGAATAGAGCAGGTCCAGCTGATTCTTCTATCACAAGCTGTCGAGCAAATCTCTGAGGCGAGGATGAGCTGCATCTTGAGAGAGCAATAGAATGAACGGTCAAAGAGGGCAAGATTAGTTGTTAGAGGAGAAGTTGGAGGAAATAATAAGTTACAATTGAATGATACGTTTAAATTCTTTTTTTTTTAGTATTGAGTAAAGATTTAAATCTATGTTTATAACCAATTTAAATTTAATATTTACTCAAACCAACTAAAATAATTAATTTAAATATACAAAATTGATACACTTATAAAAAAAATTATACAAAATTGATACTCAAATTTAAACACAACAAAATGAGGGATTTTTTTATGAACTAGCCAAACTTAATTATACTCAAATTTAAAAATACTTAAGTTTGACTTGTTTATTTTTAGTCGAGTCTAATTAAATTAAAATTCGAGTTATAAAATTTGAATTTACGTTAATTTTAACTTGTTAACTACGTACTTTTGACTAATTCAAATTCAAACTTCACTTATTTAAATCCCTTTGATAAATTCTATTTGATTCTTGTATACGGTAAAACATCAATGAGTCAAATCTAAAATAAGCTATCCTCAAATTTATAAATTTCTACTTTTTATAATTAAAATAATAAAATTTAGAGAATGTGCCATTTGCATTTTCAATAACACAATCACAAATTACATATAATTTATTATATTTGATATTTGAGGTAAACGACATGTTTCATTCTTGAGTCTATTAACGAGCCGTACTCGAGCTAGTATCGATTTGGATCTTGAGATAGAGCTCGAGTCAGCTCACGAGTCTATTAGATCAAACTTACCTTAGCTCAAATTTAACTAATATAAAATATAATCGAATCATAATTTTTTTTTTCAAACCAAACATTAAATTACTCACGAACGACTTAGCTCATCATCCGGCTAATTAAAATTCGATTTTTCACTTTTTTTATTTGTACAAGTTGCATTACCCTTGCCAACTTCTTACTCAAGACTCAACTTCTTATCCAATTGAATAAAATGAATGGGCCATCTTAACTAACAATATACAGGCCCAACTACTTCAGTTACTTCTCAGTTTTATAAACTATCCATTTTTGACCCAATCTTGGAATAACAGACTTCCAATCATTTTACTTTTCATGGGTTTCCCTTCTTTTTCCCTGCTTCGTACTCTCAACGCTAAGAAAATTTCCTCTCGCATCAAGAAAAACCTTTAAAAGTTAATCCGGTTCGATTTAAAAGTTATCCGGTCCAATTTAATTTTATTCATTTATTTAATTAATGATTAAAACAGTCCGACTCGATTTAACAAATGGTCAATTCCTGATCGAAACATCAAATCCTAAACTCGTAACCTCATCGAATCGATCTCCTATCCGGTTCTGAAAACATTGGTGAAGCGCAGATTTCCCCCCCGCTAATCAAATACTCACTAGATTGCTCTAATGGAATCGTTTACTTCCTTAGGATCTTTCTAACGCTATTACTCAAATTGATTAAGATAACTAAACAAAATAACAATGATTGTTTGGCTGTTTTATGTTAGTGTATCACACTATCAACTAATAACTGAAATAAAACAAATTCAAGTGCAAGAAATCGAGTTTCAAAAAATAGGATGAAGGTTGTTCGGACTCGAATCCACAATGACTAGCAATGCATGAATGAACGATATGCAACCTCAATTATTCAAGTTACAATGACTTGGCGATTTCCAACGATAGTCTTAGATCACTCTCGCACCTCTAAGGATCTATTCTGCTCGACCGTAGACTCCTCTCTCGAGTTAATCTACACCCAAGCAGAACGCATTAAAGGTGTTCGATGAAATTTCACAACGATAAACGATGCAAAAAACCTAGATTAAACGCTCCTCTCTCAAGTTAATCTACACCCAAGCAGAACGCATTAAAGGTGTTCGATGAAATTTCACAACGATAAACGATGCAAAAAACCTAGATTAAACGCTCATCTCTCGAGTTAACGAGTAACCTAGAGTTCTCCCTAAACGGCTTATTGATCTACGTTCCTCTCGGATCCATAAATCAACGACAGAGATTCAATCAAGATGATCAGACTAGAATGAATCTGAAATTAGGTTTAGCAAGAACACACGATAATCCTAAATAACATCGATAGCAATGTCAAAGGTTTAGAAACACAACATCCATACAAAAGTTAAGCTAAAGTTTCAACTAATCCAAACAACACAAAGAGTTTAGCCGCTCATGGTTTCGAAAAATAAATCACAAGAGAAGAGAAGAAAAAACCGGAGAAGACGACATGTTCTTCATAGAAATTCCAATCTTCAACTTGATGATTCACCCTTCGCTAATCGTGGTTGATCATTTCGCTTCAATCGCCTCTCTGGAACTCTAACTCTCTCTAAGAGCTCGAAAATATGTGTATATTGAAGTATATCCCGTCTATAAGAGGTTTCAGGGGTATTTATAGACTTCTAGGCCAAGTTGGAGAAGGAAAATGACTTGAAAACTCGTATGGGGTGGGATACGCTATACTCCACAGAACACGCCGTGTTCCCTAAAGAACACAGCCGTGTTTCGCCCCTGTCTAATTCTCGTAGAGAGGGACACGCCGTGTTCTCAGGAGAGCGCACCATGTTCCTCTCCAGCCTCCTCAAATTTTTGCTCCGAACAGTTTAAATCGTTCCTCTTCGTTTTCACTCATCCTCAAATGCCGTACATTGCCTGAGAATGTATCAAAAACATCTCAAACAACGTAATACGACCTCGAGGGGTAGGAGAACTAAACATGTGCGAAAAATCCTGAGTTTGAATATTTCGACACCCAAAAATATGGTTTATAACCAAAAAAAATGTGTCAAAAATACAGCACATCAATTGGTTTTTGAGAACTTTAACCAAAAAAATATTCAATTTCATTTTCACTTTATCCAATACCCTATGTCGTCGAATCTCTCAACTCTCAACACCCAAAAAATGACCCTCGAATCTCCCTCACCCTCTGCCTTTTATGGTCGTCGAGAACCACAAAATACTCCTACCAAGCTTGTATTATCCTCCAAATCGACCTATCATCTCTAACATCACCATTGATCTAAACAAACAGCGGCATGCAGCCCAAAAAAATGATTACTCAACTCTTCGATTTCAAGTTGTACTGAGATGAAGCACCTGGATCTTTTTGGGGAAATATTCTCATCATATAACCCAATTTCTTATGCTGAATCCCTATTTGACGCCCTATTATTCGAATTAAACGATGCCCTAAATAAAGTAAATTACGTTATTATCCTTTCGTAAAATCAAAATTTATGTAAGAAGTTGTGTATATCGACGAACTAAATACCGTCAAACACTATCAAACACCCACAAATGAAAATCGGAAGTAAAAATCGAAGATCCGTCGAACCTCCATTTAGATAAAATATCGAGAAAAAAAAAATTCCGGAGAGAACCGGCCCGGCCGGCCGCCGGGTTCCGGCCGGGAACCAACCCGCCCGGCCGTCGGTTCGGCCAAAGGTTGGTTTCCGGCGGAACCGGCGGCCGGCCAGGCTGGTTCCCGGCCGAAATCGGCGGGCGGCTCGGTTGGTTCTCAGCCGGAATCGGCCCAATTTTTTTTATTTTATTATTATTACGTTTAGACCGAATCGGTTCAACCGAAATTAATTAGACATTGGACTCAATTTTTGTAACAATACTTTTTATTTACAAAAAATGTGGGAGTGGGATTCAAACCATGGTCTTTTAAGCAGAAAGACTAAGTGATTACCATCTCTACCAATATCACAATTTGATTAAAACATGCATTTAATTGATAATAATACACACTATCACAGCTAATTACTACTAAAAAGTAGCATCTTATCATAAATTAATTAAATTATACATTACATCTCAATTATTTGATCAATAAAAACTTCAAATCAATTATATAATTTGAAACTTCTTAAAAATTTATTTAGTAACTATATTTTATACAATACAAATTATGATATTGAATTCTCTATACTACTGGGTTTAAGGTTAAAGTTTTAGGATTTAGCGTTTAGGATTTAAAGTTTTAGAATTTAGAGTTTAGGGTTTTATGGTTTAGGAGTTCTAAGGTTATAGGGTTTAGGGTTCTAAGGTTTAGTGGTTAGAGTTTAGAATTTAGTATTTACGAGTTGTCGGTTTTGTTTAGTTTGGAGTTTTAGGGTTTTAGGTTGAGAGTTAAGGGTTTAGAGTTTAGAGTTTAAGGTTTAGGATTTAGGGTTCTAAGGGTTTAGGGTTTTAGAATTTAGGGTTTAGGGTTTGATTATTTAGGATACTAAAGTTAGGGTTTAACATATAGAGTTTAAGGTTAAGCATTTTATCATTTAAAGTTCTAGGGTTAAGGGTTTAGGGGTTTAGAATTTAGGGTTTAGGGTTTGGTTATTTAGGATACTAAAGTTAGGGTTTAGCGTTTAGAGTTTAAGGATAAGCGTTTTATGATTTAGAGTTCTAGGGTTAAGGGTTTTAGAATTTAGGGTTTAGCATTTTATGATTTAGAGTTCTAGGGTTAATGGTTTAGGGTTTTACAACTTAGGGTTTCGGGTTTGATAATTAGGAAATTAGGTTTCGGAAGGGCGCAGTGCCTTCCGAAAATTAGGTTTCGGAAGGCCTCGGTCCTTCCGAAAATTAGGTATCGAAAGGCCTCGGTCCTTCCGAAAATTAGGTATCGGAAGGCCTCGGCCCTTCCGAAAATTAGGTATCGGAAGGCCTCGGCCCTTCCGAAAATTAGGTTTCGGAAGGGAGTGGTCCCGGCCGGAACAAAATTCCGGCCCGGACCCCCCCCCCCCCGCCGGAATTTTGTTCCGGCCCGGACCACTCCCTTCCGAAAAAAAATTTCGGAAGGCACCGAGGCCTTCCGATACCTAATTTTTTGGGACGCCTCGACGCCGGACGTGATTTTTAAAATTTAGGGTTTAGCGTTTTATGATTTAGGGTTTTAGAGTTAATGGTTTAGGGTTTTAGAATTTAGACTTTTGGATTTGATGGTTTAGGATTCTAGGGTTAAGGGTTTTAAAATTTAGGGTTTAGCGCTTGATGGTTTAGGGTTGTAGAGTTAATGGTTTAGCGTTTTAGAATTTAGACTTTTGGATTTGATGGTTTAGGATTCTAGGGTTAAGGGTTTTAAAATTTAGGGTTTAGCGTTTGATGGTTTAGAATTCTAGGATTAAGGGTTTAGGGTTTTAGAATTTAGGGTTTAGGGTTTGATGATTTAGGATACTAAATTTAGGGTTTAGCGTTTAGAGTTTAAGGATAAGTGTTTTAGGATTTAGAGTTCTAGGGTTAAGGGTTTAGGGTTTACCGTTTTATGATTTAGAGTTCTAGAGTTAATGGTTTAGGGTTTTAGAATTTAGAGTTTAGGGTTTAATGGTTTAGGATTCTAGGGTTAAGGGTTTTAAAATTTAGGGTTTAGCGTTTGATGGTTTAGAATTTTAGGATCAAGGGTTTAGGGTTTCAGAATTTAGGATTTAGGGTTTGATAATTTAGGGTTTGATAATTTAGGGTTCTAAAGTAAGGGTTTAGCGTTTTAGAATTTAGGGTTTAGGGTTTGTTGGTTTAGGATTTTAAGGTTAAGGGTTCTGAGTTTTAGAATTTAGGGTTTAGAGTTTAAGGGTTTAGGGTTATATGATTTTAGAGTTTAGAATTTAGGGTTTAGGATTTTAAAATTTCGGCATATACGAAAGTTCCGTCGGAGTAACACAAATCGGGATTAATCGAAAAATCGGCCGCAAGAGGCCCCGGCCGGAAGCTCGTTTCGATTAATCCCGATTTGTGTTCACCGAATTTTAACGAAAAACGTACCGTGAGGGTTTTCGAAATAAGTATTTTGATAGTTTCGTCGGTACAAAGTTTCTCGAATTATACATTTTAATAGTTTTGTCGATTCTATGTTTTTCGAATTAGTAAATTTGGATAGTTTTGTCATTAAGAAGTTTAGGGCGTCGTTTAATTCGAAAGTTAGGGCGTCAAATAGTAGCCCTCTTTCTTATGTTCCCTTTGGTCTTCCTGTTCTCTCACTATCCCATTATTTTTTGTATAAATTTTTTTTCTAATTTACAGGTTTTGGATAGAATAGGTGGAGCTTTTTGTTCGGAAGTATCTTGTTATAGACGCATTGATGTTGGGTTTTGTTTTGTTTCTGTTAATATTTACAACTCTGTTTTGCTAAGTTCTCTATTCGAGGATGAACGAAATGAAGTTTATCTTCTTTGTTCATATGAATTTGTTTTTGCCGATGAGGATTTGTAAGTATTCGTAATTTGTTATCTGACGGTAATGTGTATTTTTCACTCGTTTGGCTATCGAAAATGAGGACGGAAAAATCCAATTATTGCGATGAGCGAAAATCGGATATATCAAACCCTTGGCCGATCGCCCCGATGCCAAATATAAGTATGAGAAGACTAAGCAGATTCAAAAAATAAACACAAGAGCACACAAAATAAACAAGTCTAAATCACAAAAAATTCTCTTTGGGAAGGCTAACCAGATTCAGAAATATCGCCGCCACCCCCAACCGGATATGTTAAGAAGAGAAATAATAAGTCAAAATTAAGGAAAGAGATGTTTATGAAACTCAACCACCAAAGGTTACCACCAACGCACGCATTCATCCTCTCTATGTCTTTCTTCTTCTTCTTCTTCTTCTTCTTCTTCCATTGCTTGGGTTTCCCCAATTCACAATTCCAAACTACTCCAACTCCAACATGAGAATCAGAAAACTCTTCCCTTCTCAACCTCCCAACATTAACGACGACCCTCTAGCCTGTTACGGACCTTGCTGCCCTTTCAACTGCTACAGCTTCTACTCTCCTCCACCTCCTCCGCCGCTGCAAAATGACCAGCGAATCTCTCCCGCCATCATCACAATCGTCTCCCTCCTATCCTTCACCTTCCTTCTCGTCAGCTACTACTTCATCTTCGGCAGGTCCTGGTTGGAGCGGCGGCGGAGGAGGTCAAACCACCAAGAAGCCGACCATCCAACCGCCGACAACCGAGACGACGGCGACGATGGTTTTCAATTTCTGGGTCAGAATCAGGTCCACCATCCGATCTGGCACATCGCCACCGTTGGATTGCAGCAATCGGTGATCAATTCCATCACCGTGTGTAAATACAAGAAGGGGCAAGGTCTGATCGAAGGAACAGAGTGCTCTGTTTGTCTGAACGAATTTCATGAGGACGCGATGCTCCGGCTGCTGCCCAAATGCAACCATGCTTTCCACGTTTCTTGCATCGATACGTGGCTCCGTTCCCACACCAACTGCCCGCTCTGTCGAGCCCATATCGTCAATGAAGTTCGGCCCGGTTCCGGTCCCGTTTCAGCCCATCATGACGGTTCGAGCCCAAACCCGGCTGCAGCCCAGATGGAGAATTCCGGTGATGTAAGGGTGGTTAGTACGGACGGAGGTGAGCGAGCTGATGTGACGAACAACAACTGCGACAGTGAATTGAAAGAGGAGGAGGAGGAGGAAGAAGATCGATCGACGGTAACGAAGAAATTGAGGAGGTCTAATTCGATGGATTCTTTACCGGATGCGGCTGTGATTCTCAGTAATTGTGAATCGGGATCTTCGAGAAACTCATCGGGTTCTTCTTCAACTTCGACTACGGCGGTTTCGATGAAGAGGTCTAATTCTAGCGGCGGGCGGTTCTTCTTATCGAGAATCAATAGGGGCCAGAGTGTTGTTCTTCCGTTGTGAAGCGCAGATTAATTAGAGGTTTTTATGTAAGTTTGAAAATTGCAGGGCTTCTGAAAAGTCAGAGGCTAGAATTCTGACACACGAAATAAGAACATTGCTTCTCTAGTGTCACAAACTAAATGCGTTACACAGTCTATAGTTCATGGATTTTTACTATATTTTCATAACACTCAATGTACATTGTTGAGAGTTCACACTGCTCGTCAATTTTAGAAAACTAAAACTTTCCGTCAATACACGAAATATACAATACACTAATATCTGTTTATAGGATGTGATGGACTTGATTTTATGAATTTCGGGTCACCAACATACAATTGTATCACCAACGCAAATCAGCTTCATCGTTAAAACCTTTTAGAAAAATCCAATATAGAAGGAATTTCGTATGAAGGTTTGTATATGCTTTGCTAGGAGATTTAAATCTTATTATTTTTGTCATGATCAGGGTTGATTCACTGTTGCAAATGGAGTTCTCACTATTGGCGGACTCCTTCTCCAAGGCTCGTCGTTGCGGTTGATGGCTTGATTTGGACGAGAATGGAAAAATTAATTTTCAGATTAAATTTCATTAAAATTTAAAATTTTGACCCGAATAAAACAATTCTCAAAATTTCATCATACATCCCATCCGTCAAACCGAATTTTAGTATCCTTAGAATATTGTTGGGTAGGACATTCAATTCATGAGTGATGTAGTAAATACTCGAAGTGTTGGATTAGGTAATGGAAAAGGACGTTGTGTCCGAAACAGACCTGTAGCTATATAAGGGGAAAGTAGAGTGGCATGGGAGTTTGGTTGTCGATGCTTATTCACATTGGTATCAATTTACAGTAGTGAAGTGCTGTAAATCGGATGGTTTATATTTAACCATTGATTTTCTTGTAATATTTAGCTTTAAAAGTAAGGATATACACAACAATTTCCCCCGGAAATGCTTCAAATAACGGCGATTAATATTGGTAGCCCGTCTTATTCGAAAGATGTAATCGTTGTTTTAATATATATTTAGGTTTGCTTGTCTCGCCTCATGTCTATTGACTTGGTAGTGTGATATACAATTCTCCCATTTGGATTAGCGGATTAGGCCACCTAACACTATCAATACGATATTGTCTAACTTCAAATTAAAGAGATTTCGTCCAAAATCATCTATTTATACATTAAAATAAAAAAGATTTTGATATATTTGAAATCACTTTGTGGGTTCGGAAAGAATTGTGTAGATGATTTTAAGTCACCTAAGAGAAGTAGAAATTTCAAAAAATAAAAAGAGGAGAGATATGATATTTTAATCAATATTGCTCCTTATTTCCTTTTGATAATTCATTCTTTATACCGAACTTAAAGTTTTTTATAGAATAAAAATAATTAGTCATACAAAAAAATTCATATGAGCAAAAATAAATTAAAGATATTTTCATAGTTTTTCATTTTTGTTTTGTTTTTCTTTCAACTATCCACAAATCACTCATTTAAATAATTTATTTTAAAAATAACAAATTTTCATCCAAATATTTACTATTTAAAATTTTTAATTGTTTAAAAAAATTATTTTAAATCATCTACTCAAACCATCCATTAATCTAAAACCTTAATTGCCTTTTTCCTTTTTCCTTTCTCAATTTTCAGTGGATGTCGATTCTTGGGCTCATATTTAATGGGTTGTAAGAATTGGTTGCTAGCCCAAGGTTTCATCCCCTGGCAACATATAACATATTGTGACTAGGGTTAAAATTGGTTTGTGGGAAGTGATTATAATTGTTAATTGTATTAAATATTTTGATTTTTGATTAATTATTAATTATATTAATAATAGTACATCAAACATTAATATATAACAACACAATTCATCCCAATTATCTCTATTACGTATTACCTTTGAGATGTGCTAGGGTTACTCTAAAGACTCTTAAAAATTTCGTCGATCAAATGCGACAAGATTTAGCCCAATCCGACTTGATGATCATTAGAATTGGAAGCAGATTTGATGACTTGTATTTTGTGTGAGGTTCTCTAACACTCATCAGCTGTATACCAAAGTGAGGGTGTTGTGTTTCAGTGCTTCTCAATAATAATAATAATGAATTAATAATTTGAAGGATATAGTAAATTTGGGCAAGCTAATGAAGATAGATCTTTCATCCCAATCACATCACCTGATTTGCCTGGCGTTAACGAAAACAGAAAAAACCCAATAATTTCTGTCCTTACGCACTTGATCAAGGGAATGTTATTTCATTTTCAAGGGGCGTACTTTGCGGTTGATCCACATGCTACGACGTTTAGGGATTATATATTTTAAGGGTAAAATAATAATTTTTGGTTAAAACTTTTTAATTTTTTTTTTCTTTTAAAATCTCTACGTACGTCATCAACGAAATTCTCTTCGAACCAACAAAATGATTTCAAATAAAAAAATTTAAAATAGTTAAAGAATTAAAATAGAAGAGATTTGGATGAAATATGCTATTTTCAAAATGGTTCGTTTAAATAGGTAAATTGAGGATAATTTTAAATGTAATTATTATAAAAACATAAAATTACTAAAATATCCATTATACTGAAAAGAAAAAAAGTAATTTTAAAGGTAATTTTTTAAAAATTTCAAATCTCTCATCTCTTCTTTCAAATCTCTACCTCTCTAAGGTGATTTAAAATTACTCTTAAATTTTTCTTTAAGCCTATGAGAAAATTTCAAATCATCCAAAATATCTTCGGATTTAAACGTTTACATAAGTGATTTGGTACAAAATCTCTATTGAGGTCCATATTATTCTCAAATGACTTGTTTAAATCACCAATTCAAATAAACTATTCTACCTCTTATGGGTGATTTCACCTCTAAAAACTTTCTTTGTACCCATAAAGTAATTTCAAATATCCCCAAATTCCTCATTTAAATTTTTAACGTCCAAATAATTAATTCAAAATAAAATTTCTTTTAAAATCCATATCACCCATCCAAATAAATCAATAAATATTTTGATTAAAACAACTCGTACATTCTCGTTAACCTCTAAGACTCGAGTCTACCCATTATTTAGTGGGATGGGGAACAAGGCGGTTTCGTCCATCATATAATTCTTAGCACACAAACTGCGTACAGAAAGCAGTATTGGAGTACGTGGAAACCGCTATCTCCGAAGAGAGAAGACAGACATGCTTAATTAGTAGGAAGTATATGTCGTAATTAGTGAGGCCACTTGGTTGATGGCTTGGATTACATAAACAGAGATCTATGGTGTTAACTAGCAAGGAATTATCGTCAGGTTAAAGCGCGTCATTGTCAAATATATAATGAAGCGAATCTTATTAAACTACGACTTGTCGTCTTGGTCGGATTAATTTCAAAGCGAATGACAGTTGTCTCTGTTTTTTCCGGCGGTTGCTTCCCTGTCCATCGATATGATCAGACTGTGGCGGAAAGCGATGCAGATCCGTCGCGGAATCAATTAATAAACAAGTGGTGGCATGGATGGGAATCGTACGTAATTGCGGAAACTAGAGTTAATATCTAGATTTATTTAGGATAATGATAGGATACTAATACCCAATGACAATAATATTAGCGGATCGTTTGGTATTATAATGATTTTATTTAAAATGTATTATTTGTAGAATTCATTTTGAAATGAATTTTTATATTTGGAATCTCATATTCAATTTTTAAAAATAAATTGAATTGAATTCTCAAATCATATTTAGTATACGATTTAAAATTGAATTAAATTAAAAGTTTTCACTTATACCCTTTCAATAAACGAGATATTACGATTATTCAGTGAGTGGAAAAGTTTATTGAATTAGTAACTATATCACCTTAACCGACATGTTCTAAATAACAATAACAATAACAATTAACAAAGAACGAATGAATTTGATGACATCCATAATAATTAATAATTAAAAAATGAGATGGTTATTGAATGAAAAAGAAGAAAGGAGACATCTAACGTCTTTCAAATTGGTACTTTGTTATCGGCAACAAGAATGAGAAAGTTTAAACAAATAAAGAGTCAGCCAACTCTAATTTTATATATAAGGCTTGATGGTTATGTTGTTAATTTAACTATTAGTTGATGGTAGATAAGTCATTTTAATGTAATTAGTAAATTTTTGTGGAATTCATTTTGAAATACCTATTCAATTACACGGAATTGCTGACACTAACCTCAATTTTGTAGAATTCAAAATTTCGAATTGAAAATGAATTCCTCTACAAATCAAAAATAAAAACATTTATTTCAAAATGAATTCCATAAATTTTTGAGAAATTTATTTATACCAAATAAGGGTAGATAATAAATCTTACCCACTATTAGGATCCAAAATAAGATTAAACAGATCACAACAATCAGAACAAAGATTTATCACAAATAAAAAAGAAAATGATTCTTAGATGCGGTACATTCAGAGTGATCTTAAACAAGTCACTACAACAACAGTTCATGAACCGAGTTGAACCGAATTTTAAGTTTGGTTCGTTAAGTTTTAGCTGAGTTTGAACTCGAATTTAAAAATTTTGTTTGTGTCGATCTCGAATTTGGCTCGTCAGCTCGAGCCTACCTCGTTAATTACCATTGATGAGCCAAACTCGAGCTCAACTCGAACTTCACTCATTACAACCCATGATGATTGGTGAGAGTCCAACTTGAAGCTTGTAAACTAATAAACATTGACAAGTCAAAATAAAAAACAAAACATCCTAAAATGTATAAATTTATATATATATATATATATATATATATATATATATATATATATATTTTATTGTATATGGTATTTAAGACACTAGTTATATTATTGAGTCGACTAAAAACCTATATTATCGATTTGGCTATCGAACCCGAGCTAATTCATGACTCGACTTAGTTCGTCAAGAGGCTTATAAAAAAAACTCTTGTCATTAACCAAAATTTATATTCTAATGCTTTTACATTCTTAAAATCTCATAACAACAAAACTTTGGTGAATGAAATAGATACATGAATTCCATAATGTGGTAAATATGTCACGAAAACTTATATCTTGATTGTAACGTGATTGCAAACTGTACGTAATTATGATTGAGGAAGAAATTAGACAATGAGAGGAAGAAGAGTATAGCTAGCTAGGAACATGGTATTGGTTCTGCTTTTGGTACACCGACCTCTTGGGGTTCTGTCTCTCTCCCACAATAGATTCCTCTTCACAGAAACCCAGCACCTCCTGCTAAGCTTATTAGCTTAGGCCGCTGTCGTCTCTCTGAACTTTTAATTGTATACAGTTTATGGGATCGTGACACATTTATATGTGATATTTTTATATTATTGTTATGTCTATTTTATAAATTTATTAAATAATTATTACGTTCATTTTATAATTATGTTATGCCATTATTATTTGAGAGTTAGGAGTTGAGATACTTTGGAAGATTGTTCGTAAAGCTAGGGAGTTATTGATGTGAAGGTAAACATTCAACAATGTCCACTTTACGAGTTACACAATTGTTATGATCACTTTATGAATGATATCATTGCTATGTCCACTTTATGAATTATATCAATATTATATCCGTTTTATAAGTCCATTATATCACTATTATGTTCATTTTATAAGATTCAATGCTATGCCATCGTTATATCTATATTATGTAACTATTACATTAATAATGTAACATTTTTATATATGAAACTTTTATGACATTGTTATGTATACTTTATACCCCTTTTATTTGGATATTATGTTTACTTTACGAACCTGTTATATCATTATATCCACTTCACGAATCTTTTATCCCACTTATTGTGTACTTTACGAATTTACTATGCTACTGTTATGTTCATTTTACGAGTTTGTCACAATCATGTCCATATTATAAGCATGTTATATCACCATTATATCATTATTGTTTCTTATTACGAGAAGCTTCTCTTCCAACTAACAACGTCTCCAAGATAGAAGAGTGTTACTTAGATCTGGAGGAAGAAACGAAAAAGTTAAATTTGAAAAAAAATTAAATATTGACGTCGATATTTCCCCATTGAAATATTTCGGAAGGAGTAAGAGAAGAAAAATAGAAAGATGTCATTAAAGATTCTTACTGTTTCGAGAATGGTTAGTCATTAAAGATTCCCCCACCTTTGTCTTTCATTCACACTCCCATTCTTATCAAACTTATCATTATTATTATTCGATGTAATGATGAACAAATCAAATCCACCTACCTGTCCCACGCTGATTCTGCAACCGGCGAATTTCCTTCCTAGATTTGATACGTACCGGGTAATTTGGATCTTTTAATCTTTATATAATCCAAGGCTTAGATTAACTAAGAAAAAATTCCTCAATTAATCTAAGAGTTTTATGGATTATTATAAAATGTGTATAGATTTATATAAATTAGTACAAATTGTACACATATTTTTATAACTTTATAGAAAGGGTAATACTAAACACATCTATTAAATATCATACATTTGTGTGGTTCTGGAAGCATTTGCCATTATTAAAATTTTGAAGTGAAATGTCAATTCTGTCTTGTATTTTGAGCCGTTAGATTAAGAATGCGTTTTTTGGACGGTAGAGATGTAAGTGGTACCTGAATCGGATTTCAGTAGCGGTATCTCTGATTCCAGATTTGGGGACTCCGTGTGCAAAATCTGAAACAGAAAGAAGCCAAAAGTACGAAACAGTCCACGTAGTAGAAAACAAGGCCCGTGGAAGGACATGAAGCCATGATTCGAATCATTCCACGGAAAATGAGACGACGATATTCCAAAGTGGTCCCACCCACCAGAATGTTGTCTTTTTTTATTTTTATTTTTTCTATGCTTATATTAATGAACCTCTTGAAAACACTTTGTCCTCCATCTATCTCATCTCATCTCAGCTGCTGCTTTAATTATTATTTCTCCTAAAGAGAAGAGAGAATCTCTTTCTGTAGTCTCTGTGTCTGCCTCTCTTTGTGATGTCATGTGCTTTGCAATCTCTACCCCTCCCTCCTCCTCACGTGCAAACCCCCTTACAAAGGTTCTTCCCTTTCCCTTCTTCTTCATCTTCTATTTATCAGTACAGTGTTTCACAATACCCCCTGAGCTTTAGCTATAGCTGCATGTGTATGTGTTTTGTTTGTTTGCTGTTTCTATCGATTACTGTGACAACGTCAGAAATAACAGGACACTCACTCGACAATATTTCGCCACGGCTCCCTCACTGCTTATAATTAAGCTCTGTGTTGTATTTCCATCGATCCTTTCTCACCAAACCAATCAATGGCACTGGAAGCAGTGATCTACTCCCTAGACCCGTTTGCTTACAGCAACAACAACAAGGAGCACTACTATGGCCTCCTCCAGCTAGATAATGACTACAACAACAGTACTAGTAGTCCCACCCAGCATCAGCAGCTTCATCACGTAGCAGCTACCAGCAGCTACTGGGATTCCGGGATTCAAGTGCCCCAACTACTGCTACATGATGTCACAAGTTATAATAACTATCATTCTTCCTCTCCTGAGCCCTGCAACCAACAACAACATCAACATCAATTCTATAAAACAGATGAAATGGTGGAGGAGGACCCACCTAGCAGCTCGATCCGGAGGAAGAGGAGGAGGAGGACGAAGAGCAGGAGCAAGAACAAGGAGGAGATTGAGAACCAGAGGACGACTCACATCGCCGTCGAGAGGAATCGAAGAAAACAGATGAATCACTATCTTGCCCTCCTCCGCTCCCTCATGCCCCCTTCCTACGTTCAAAGGGTCAGTTTATGTCTTTTTTCCTTTTCGTTCCTTTTACGCTTCATAAACACAAGCTACAATAATTGTGATGGATAGATAGAAAAGAATATTTGTGTGAAAAGATAGCATTTGTACATAAATAGTGATAATATGACAAAAATCTTAATATATCGATTTAAAAAAAACCATTCGAAATAGTATAAATATCATTTATCCCAGTAATCTAATTAATATATTCCTCCAGGGAGACCAAGCTTCAATAATTGGCGGAGCAATAAACTTCGTCAAGGAGCTAGAACAAATCTTGCAAGCCGTGGAAGCTCGCAGAACCACCGCGCATCAGCATCATCAACAAGACGACGATGACCGGGAGGCACCATGTAATAATAATGTCAGGCTTCCATTGCCGTCGTCGCTGTTTTCCGACTTCTTCACGTTCCCACAGTACTCAACTCATCAAACACAGACCTACTGCAGTCCGGAAGTACCAGAGGTGGCGGTGGCTGCAGAGCCGTCGTCGTCGGACACGCCCCGAAATTTGGCAACGGCAGTTGGGGAGATAGAGGTGACGATGGTGGAGAGCCACGCCAACATCAAAATCCTAGCGAAGAAGCAACCGAGTCAGCTGCTTAAGTTGGTGGCCCAGATGCAGAACCTCAGGCTTACCATCCTTCACCTCAACATCACGACTACTGCTCATCAGATGGTCCTCTACTCTCTCAGCATCAAGGTCAGTTACGTAATTTCCCATTATTACTGCCTTAGCTTATTGTCTTTCTGTCAATCCAATGTAATTAAATCATATGATTCGAGTTTGTGTACGTAGCTGGAAGAAGGGTGTCATCTTAACACGGTGGATGAGATTGTAGCGGCCGTCAATGAGATGCTCCGGCGGATTCAACAGGAAGCTGCTTTTACCTGAATTGTAACCCCTGTACTTTTTTTTTTTAATAATACTTAATAGTAATATTGTTTCCAACGTTCCAATTGTAGTATGTGGATGTTCCGCCTTTATTAGTACGAAACTCTATTTGCTAGTCAACGTTTCTGTCTTGCTCTCATCACTTTTTCTTTTGGGATCTCTAAGAAGTTAGAAGGATAGTTGGAATAATTACTCAACATTTGTCTACCGCTATAGATTTTATCTATAGTTCTTGCAAGTTAAAGGGCAGATGCACTTTGAGTTTGAAGAGAAGAACATCAAACGAGCACGAGGTAGCGACTCGGTGAGGATGTACGCGTGCTGATGTTTGAGTTTGGGCCAAGTCTCCTTGTGTGGGATCATGCTGCATGCATTTGCTAGCTGGGAAAAGCCTGGTTGTACAAAAACCAATATTTGGTCGGGCCATGGCAAGGTACTGAAGCTCACCCAGAAGGCCATAAGCTGCCTGCCTATACACTGTTGGATATATTATGAAATGGGCTCATTCATGGAAAATGGATTCATCAAACCATAAGGCTTCAAACAAGAAAAACTCTCAGAAGAAACTCGATGTTCCTTCAGGTTTTGAACAACAGGCGAGTGGTCTCGGAGCCACTCGCCCATCGATGTAAGGGCTCATCGGGAGCGAGGACTCTGGCTTCTCCGCCGCTGCAAACCCGTTAGGCCGGCTACCTCCCTCTGCCTCTTCGATTTCGGTTTCAATTAGTTTCGTTTAAGGATTTGTTTTTATGTTGAGTGGGTTGTTTATTGGTTTCAGTTTTGTCTTGAGGGTTGGTAGTATTGAGTTAATTTGCAAGTAGGAAAGTGATTTGCAAGAGGAAAGAAATTCGACCAAATACTAAATTAATTAAAAAGAGAAACCAAAAAAGGCCTTAATTAATACTGCTGGATATATGAAAGTATCAAATAAATAACAATAGCTACTTGGGGATTTTGGAGTCCATCTACATTGAAAACACAACAACACTACGCTTGTGGTGTCGACCATTTCTGTACATGTTTTCTTGCTTTCTCTGCCTGCAGCAACCCACATCAAATATCACAACTTCAAAAACTTAAGTAAAGGGATGTAATTTCTAGTATCCATCTAAATTCGAGTTATTAGAATGTGACGTTTTATGATATGGAGCATTTAGACCAAATGATCGCGTGTTCGAACCTTCATAACCCAAATATTAATGGTTGATTTAACCATAAGGAATGATGGTCCTATGCAAACTTCAAACCCGTGAGTTGGCTTTCGTTTGAGAGGGGTGTGTAAAAGATAATATAAGATTTACGATTAACCCTCTCCAACAGATTGAGTCATTGAGATGTGGCGATTCATAATATAATATCACAACTTGATATTGTAGTTTGAAAAGACCGGAAAGTTCTGAATTTCGAAAAAAAAAGAAGCTAACTTAATTACCTCTTTGTCCCAATCACATCTGAAGGTGATAACAGCCAAAATCAGTGTCTGTATGAAAGTTCCACCAAAAATCATGCCTCCCCATATGCCCTATTCAAATCCACAAGTTTAATTAACACAAATAATGATACTTGGTTGATGAAAATTATGATCACCTCAACTCCCAAATTGAAAGCCCATCCCATGAGAATCCCAAGCGGGAGGCCAATCACGTAGTAGCACCCCAAGTTTATGTATGCTACTGTTGCTTGCCACCCCGACCCTACTGCCACACCTGTCATTTCATTAGACGATCAAAAATTTGTCAGATGTGTTTTCTACTAATTACACCCAAAATTTGAAGTCCGATTTTCGAGTCAGGGACCTTGTTCTCGGGATTCAAATTTAATACGAGGTTTTACATATTTTTATTGATTCTGAACTCTGGCATTTTCGATTGTGGACCATCCTGATCGGGCCACAATCTCCGTGTCCTGGAATTTTTTTTATCAATGTTTCTATCTTATTGTTGAAAACTTTTGCATTTACTTGATCACCGTCGTTAGTATGAAGAGACAAAGAGGAAGTTCGGGGAAGCCACAGCTGAGAGCAATTTCAGTTATGAGTTGTAAATTTAGATATATATTTATGATTGTTTGAGTTCGGCTCAGGATAATTTTAGATCTGACTCAGTGTTATTGTTGTTTCGACTCACTACTCGATACATATTAATCATAATTTCGGCTGAGTACTTACATTTACTATTAATTGGATAGGTAAAAAACATTCCTTGTGACACATTCAATCTTTTTTTTAAAGGAGACATTCAATTTTTTAGGGCAATTTGCTTTAACTAATAAAATATATATAGGTTTGTACAAACCAAGACGGTACATAAATCTATACACATTTGAATGATTTTTATACAACATATAATTCTAAGTATTATACTAAGTATTATACCAAAGTACTATACTTAGTATACACATTTGTATGGTTGTGAAATGTCAATTATGCTCTCATGTTTTCAGCTGTTAGCTCTAAGACACAATTTTCAGACGACTGAGATTTGTGCGGACTTTCTGGATCGGATAAAAGAACCATTTGTTTGTAGGCCTGGGAAGCGGCTAATTATTAACCGTCGATTTTGGTCGGTTAAAATTGAAATTCCATAAATGGTCAGTTAACTGCCTTAACCGACCGAATCTAATAGGGGGTTAATAACCGATTGTGGTTATATAACCGAGGGTTAACTGAAGACTAATTTAATCGACATATTAATGTCAAATTTGGGTAGTTTCTATTGAATTTGGGGTAAATTCACTTAGGATTGGGAAAAAATTCTACTATTCCTGTCGGTTAACCGTGATCAACCGACTTTTAACCGATTTCACGAATGTCTCAACTGTTTTACCGGCCGACTTAATTTTAGTCAAACAAATTTTTAACCGAAGCGATCGGTTAACCGGTGTTAACTAATTAACCGAAACCTAAAAGCCAACGCTATTTGTCTGGGTCTAGATTTGGACTCAAAAAGTTGAACAAAAGGTTGGTACCTGAGAGAACTGGTTGAACACTGTTAAGAAGAATGGTGATGGCCAATAGAAAGGAGAGATTATCAACTTGTGCAAGGACATCAGCGCTGGAAGTGAAGATCAAAGCCATCTTCTCCCTCAGTATCATTATCAGTACGCAGAACACCAACCCAATCACTGTTGATTGCGCCACCGCTACTGCCGTTGCGAACTTTGCTGCTTTCCCGTTCCCAGCCCCCAGCTCATTCGCCACCCTCACTCTTTTCACCAAACAAACATGTCAGTCCAAGTACCATTTACCCACTCCGATTAATCAATGTAGTGCAAAAGAAAAGAAAAAAAAGATATGAAATGTGTACCCAATGGCTGCAAAAAACGCTAGTGGAATCATGATCTCAAACCCATTAATGCTCATGCTGCGCCAAATAGTAAAACACAAACATTGTATAATGATGTTCATATGATCATTCCATCAGCTACCTACCAAAGCAAATGGGTCCACCAGTCGAGCAAATTCTGGACAGAATGATGATCACACATTCAAGAAATTTAGCACCCCCATTACACACCCACAGTGCCACAACTACTACTGCTACTAACTACTACGAGTCGAATTCGGTTTCTAGTTCAGAATTCGGACAAAATCGTGGCATTTTCAGCAAACCAATGAACACGATGACATTATCAAACATTTGGATTCCAGTTCAGAAACAATGTGAAATTCTCCCGGTCTCAATCCGGAAAAAGAGACAATACCAGCAGATTATCAAAAAGTAGACAAAGATACAAAATTTGGATTTAACTCTCATTGCTCAATCATCTCGTGAACGAATTGAATTTGACTTCCCCCAAATAAACGACCAAATTGTACAAGATGTAGCAACAAGATTATTACCAGATGGAAAGTGCATCGACTGCCAAAGTAGCATTTTTCAAGTAGCCCGTCATCAGTATCAGAATCCTATAGTACCAATTCTCCAGACTGCACCAGAACATCATTGTATAACGAGATTAAATCAGCTCAAAACAATTCTACACTCTGTTTTTTAATATATATAAAAATATTTACCAGAGCATGACTCCAGCGGCAGCAGAGAGCTTGAGGAACTCGCCGAGCTTGGAAAAGGCTTGAACCGAGAACCCAGTCCAAGTCAGAGGACAACCACCAAGCAGAGCATAAGCAAGCATCCCGAACACCAGGACCCACCACGACACGTCAAGAGAAATGGCTGCTCCGACTACACCAAATTCCCAGACATACATAAACAGCCAGCTGGTCAGGATGTTGACCAGCAAGGCCACGAGAGAGACCCAAGCTATGACGTTGTTTTTGAGCTGGCACTGCAGAAACCGCCGGAGCGGGAACTGGAACGCGAAGCTGAAGTGGAGAGGGATTAGCCAGAGTGCCACCTCACCGGACATCTCCGCCACGTCATCCGGCTGACCGAGCCACTTCAGGACCGGAGTGGCGAAGGCGTAGAGTGGGAGGAGAAGGAAGCAGCAGCAGAACAACACTATCCATGACCTCTGTACGTAGATTCCCAGCATGTGGTAGTGCTTTGCTCCGAACGCTTGTCCGCATAGCGTCTCGAGTGCACTCGCCATCCCGAGCTTCATTTGTTTAAATACGAAATTATAGAATTGCTTAAAAAAGTTTGAAATTTTTTTATACGAAGAACTTCGCCAAGTGATTGTGCATTCTGGGTTTCAAATTTAGGATTTTACGGAATAAAATCAGGTGCTACGATCACTCCATTACAACCTGTTTGACAAAAAAATTGAAATTGAAAGTGGAAGGGAGGGATAGTGACGTACGAGGAGGCCGAAATTGAAGCCGACGATGACGGTGTTGGCGATGGAGATGGCGGCGAGCTCCACGTCGCCGAGGTGGCCAGCGAAGGCTTGGGTGATGATGTTCATGGCGAAGGAGGCGATGCGACTGAAGAGGGCGGGTCCAACGATCTGCCATAGTTTCTTTGTTTCAATCCACAGCTTGGACGAGAGTTTGTCATTTTCGTCGTCGGCGGTGGATATTTGGTCCATCGAAGTGTTGAATATCAGATTCAGGATTGGTGGTGTTTCTCATGATTGGGGAATAAACTGGTCAAGTTAGGGATACGGAATTAGGAGGATGATCGGAGGATGAGAATGTTGTTGGCGGAATGCGTGTTGTATTTGTACGTGTGATTCAACTGGATCAAAACGTACATTGAATCGAATTTTAATTATTATTCCTTAATTAAAGATTATTATTGACGGTTGAGTAACAATAAAAGAAAAAAATATTTTAAAAAATATCTTTTTAAATATGATACTAAGTTAAAATATAGGTAAGAAATTTTATATGTCACGAACTATTAATTTATTCCTATATATATATTTTTATATAATTTTTATGTCACAATCTATGACAAACTTAACCGAAAATATCATGCCGTTAGATTATGGCCATTAAGTTTTGTACGTTACATAATGGTGTTAGTGACGGTGTAAATAAAATTAACGTAAAACTTTTGACCAGTCATAAAATAACATCAAATGCCATGTCATTTAAAAATAAAATTATTTAAATAACCAAGAATAAAACCTCATCTTCTTCGTCTTCTCAATCCGTCGTTGAATGGACACCAAGCTAGAGCCTTTACCGCCGAATTATGGTCTTCAATTCAACGAGTAGTTTGGTATGGGAAATGAAAAATGGAGTAAATGTGGAAATTAGGAATTAAGGAATAAAAGTTTTTTGAATATTACGAACGTTTAAATAAATTATTTAGTTATAATAAATTGGAGAACTTTTCAAATGATGAAATAATAAATAAATAAAAGTGTATTTGTTAATGGATTAATTTGTTCTTTTTTATTAACTAACTCAATGAAGTGTCTGAAAAATTTCTTCAATTGCAAAACAATATCTGTACTAGTAAAATAATCTCTCCTTTCATAGGTGTAAAATTTATTTGATTTTGTTTATTCTACAAAGAGTGGCAAGGTCATCGACCAATTGTAGTGATTGTTGTGATCTACCCAACGATTTGTCTCAATATCTTTTTTTGGTTTGAAATGCGATTTAGTTAGCTTTCTTTTTCCGTATTCGAAACATGTCCTCTAAGACGGAGTCTGTGAAGAAATTCGTCTTGAGTTTTTCGAATTTTCAGAAAATCGAGGTGGATTTGCCGAGTTCAGCGGCAAAATATGGGAATACATGGGAAGGCGATAGAAATCAAGGAACATGCAACTTCCACTTTTATTCATGGATTGCTTGGATCTTGCAACTCCCACTTTTGTTCTCCACCTCGATTGTTATAATCGTTATATATGTAAAGGAAGTTGAGGCAATGATGACAATATCCATCCATTGTTTATGAAAACTAAAATATGAACTGGAAGGAAAAGTGTTTTCATAAAACACTGGCCAATTAAAACTAAACAAACAAATATTTTTTTGTTACTTTAAATTTTTATAAAAATCTTTCTAATTTCTCATATAATAAACACGTGTTTTTTCAATTCAATTTTATAAGGATATATATATATATATATATATATATATATAACCATCACTAATTCATTTTCTATTGTTTCAATGGTTATTTATTGTCTAGATGAAGTTGCTTTAGTGGTAGAGTTGTATGTTTAATGATTTGGAAGTTTCGGATTTGAATTCAAAGATACCCCACAAATAGACATCTGTTGTCTCTACTTTATGTCTTCTATCTTATACTGAGCGAAAGACGAAAGTCTCGGTCCCTACTTCCACAAAAAAGTTGTTTATATCGATGAAATTACCGATTCAATTTGAATAGATTGAAAAATGAAGAAGATGTATACCCGATTATTTGGAATCAAACAGTAGATTTAATTCCACCAATAACATATCTAATTAATTTGCATTTACCTTAATTTAAACTGAAGTATCTACCCGACGTGGCACCATAATTCTTCATACAAAATCTTTGTATCACACAAGAATAAAATTAGTGGTGGATGGGGGAGAAGTTGGTCTCGATGCTCCACCGTCGTCGCATCATCGGCAGGCGGGCCACAGTCTGGATAGTGGATATCTCATCATTACTGTGGAAGACAAATGGAAGTTTGGTCAAATGGGATTCTTAGTTTGGAGATTTTAGTTTAAAGTTAACATTTGCAATTTGAATTTTAATATTTATTGTTCCTACAAAGTAGAACCCGTTGGTTATATTGTTTTGGTTTTTGGTTGGTTATATTGTATAGTTACAAACGTAATAAACCCCCCTCCATTCTGCATCTTCATATTTGTTGGAAGTTGAGGTTTGTTTGTTGGAAGTTGACCAACTTAAGGTTGTATTGAAACCTTAAGTTCTTTTATTATATAATTGATTCATTTATGGTACAAATACAAAACCCCCATCTAACAGGGAAGTATTGAAACCAGTTCACATTGCATGGTTGGTTGATATCTCATCAAAGTTTGACCATTCTTCCAGGGGACAGTGATGACCTGTCTGGTGTTTGCATCGTTCTTTGGCTTATGGGATTCAGCTAACGGGACTGCTACTCAACTGTCTCAATTGAATCCAACGACAACAACATCAAACAGAATTTCATGACTGCAGCACCTTCCCCTCACGACTGGAGCAATTACTAAGGTGAAATGAGAAATATAAATGGTAGACATCTAAGCAAGTTTTGGTTGTTGTCGAACAATATGTTCAAGGTTGCAGCAAACAGTAGTCCAATATTCTCAAAGCATACTGATTGTATCAGAGAGCCAAATTAAGAAATAGGAATTATTACTCTAAATAATAGATATATCACAGTTTTGAGAATAATGTAATGAACTTAGGGAACTAATTAAGCGTGACTCATGACACTGGTGGCTAAGTAACATGCGAAGCTAATTTGATTGGGAGATGAAACTTAATTTGTCGTGTTCATCGCCTTTGTTTAAGCGACATTTCATGCATATTTATATAATTTTGGGGCAAAAGTTTAAGGTGTCCAATGCAAATCTAACTTCTATCTCGATTTAGTGTCTCAAACCCGTTCAGGTCCATTTGATATTTTTTCGTAGTGTTTTGATCAATTTCAGGCACATAGTGACGTCGAGACACTATTCGGAACTTTATGATGTGCAAAGAGGAGCGATGAACGTTTTTTATGCGTTATCAAAATAAACCGGTTAATAAATTAACCAAGTCGAATCTCCCTAGGATCTCTTTTAGAATCTTACTCAAAGTTGTAATTAATATCAATCGAGATATCAATGAATGTGGTTTAGGTGCCACGACGATCAATCAAACAGTCAAAAAGAAAGATGAAAATTGCTTTAAAGTAAATGGGTTGCAAGACTGTACGATAAGAGTTTAGACAATCAAAGATGAAATTGTTTAGAGGTCGAATCCCCCTAGGCAATTCTAATTCACAAATGACAGACAAATTCCACGATTTAAATGAAACATGATAGATGCATTACACTGTCGCAATTCTTCTCTAATCAAATCACGGCCTTTTGGGAAATCGTGAAATTCCTGAAAGTATTTGTAATACGGGAGTGAGAACAGGAAATCTTGAATCCCATCCTCAAAGTTCTATCGATCTCCATTGTAAAATTTATCTAGCAATTTTCAATTGTATTCACATTGTTACATCAACCATGATAGTAATCAATTTATTAAACGATTTTTAACTAACTTCATCCCTTCAATCTTTAGCGATTTTTAATAAGTATTATTGTTTTTATAACATCATTTTTACACCATTAATAAATAAATAATCTATAAAATATTTTATACTCATAAATACTTTTATTAAAAATTATACCTTAGCTTATATGGTATTGCTAATTGACTGAGGGTATACATACTGCATCCTTTATTAGCGACTTTTTTGGATGTTATTCAGAGTGCTGCTATGTATTTGGAATCCCTCGTTTGTATTCAAAGTTATTTTTGGTTCCAGTCTAATTTCCAGATTCAACTGCGTACGTGCAGAGGTCATGACATGGGACCTTGGTCTTCAATTAAAGTGGTTATGGGGCTCAATAGTTTCATATAAATCAAAGGATTTCATACCAGCTTAATTGACCCAAAATTTGCCTAAAATTATTGATCTATTTTGTCCCATAATTATGAAATCAGGAGTCTTATGATTACTCGCGATAATAGAGTATAACTCCAGCATACTTATGTGGCACAAGGAATGGATTATTGGTATGAACGATAAATATCCTAGTTAAACAAAAAAATACAAGCTTATTTTGGAATTTGGACCAAAGTAACAGAATTATGAACGGGTTACAAGATCAGATGAGGGCTGTTACAAATTGGAATTTGCTGGTCAGGCTGTTACATACTGACTGTAAATAGCTTTTGAAGGACCTAACAATAATTCCTCGTTAAATTACAGCTTATGAACTGCACATCCTTTGCGTCCATTTCTCTTATGTCTGCCGGGATTGAGCTTTCTCAGCCTACCAGAAAGTATTCGACATCAACAAACTGTTAAATACTATACACTCAGATTGTCTGTGCTCAAGGAGTTTCCCTACACTACACTACACTCACCTCTTTCTCCCAATGGCATTTCATGGTGATTACAGTCAGCACCACTGTTTGAACCACGGTTCCAACGAGCATTCCTCCCCAAAGTCCCTGCCCAAAGCAGTTCTCGAGTGACTAAAACTGGATTTACCAATCTGATCAATTTTACTTTTAACACATAATAAAGGGTTACTTACTCGAACACCATACTGAAGCACCCAACCCAACAACACTCCAAGTGGTACCCCAACAATGTAGTAACTTCCAAGATTCACAAATGCTACTACTCCTTGCCAACCTGATCCAACTGCCACACCTGAATAGGAAAAGACCAACCAATTTTTTTTCAAAACAAATCACACAAAGGGTTGCTTTCATAAATTGTAGACGCTGAAAGTTCTATGTCAGGTGACTTACCAGAAAGAACAGGTTGAATAGAGTTGAACATGATGGTGAAAGCCAGCAATGCTGCCATGTCTTTGACCATTGTCATAACGGGGAAGCTTGATGTAAAGACTGCAGCTAGGTTTTCGGGAAAGACCAGGACAATTAACCCAAAGAATATAGTAGTTGCTAGTGATGTCACCACGGACACTAGGGCCGCAAATTGGGCCCCTTTTGCGTTCCCTGCGCCAAGCTGATGAGCAACACGGACCCTTGATATTGCAGAGACAGGAAATCATCAGAGAATGAATTATCTTCACATAATGAAGCAACTTTCATAATCCTTTTCTTCTATGCTAAGTACTGTAACAGAAACAATTAGAAAGGCAGATTAATGAACTGCAATAAACTACCAGAATTCCAGATTGATGAACTCCAATAACCTAACAGAAGCCGTTCGAATAAAATTCAGTTTTACCAGGAGGAGAGAGCAATTATAGAGGGTACTCAAAAGGGAACACCAGAGATCCAGAAACATCTCCACTATGATGGAAACATATCAGCATCAAAAACCTCCTTAAGGAGTGGGAATGCAACTGATATATACATTTTTCCATATCCTTTACCAATATTAAACATTTCTCTAGCTTGAGAAAACTAGTTAGGCTTATAATAATAATGATAAACCTATGTTCTATAGTTGAACTTCCAAAGCAAGGGCGGGTATTTAGAGCTAGAGACTTACCCTGCTGCAGCCAAATATCCAAGTGGAATCATGGACTCCCAGCTATAAATTGTTATGCTGTAAAATTAAATGACAATTACATTAGTGATGAACAAAATGAAACCGCAATAAAAATTAGTCGTCCAAACCGAAAATCAGTTATTGCCGACAGTCACAAACCAGATAGAAAGAGCATCAACTGCAACTTTGACATTCTGCATATAGCCAGAAACTATGATCAACACCCTGTAATAGAAGTTCTCCAACCTTTGTAACGAAAACCAAAGAGCAAAATGGTAGACATCAGTTCCAGAATCAACTAACATTGGAATCAATCAATCAATCAATCAATCATTAATTATGTAATAAAGCATATAATAGACTTACGTAAGCATAACCCCAGAGGCTACAGCAAGTTTGAAGAAGTCCCAAAGTCCAACAAAAGCTTGAGCAGAGAAACCAGTCCAGCATTCGGGACAGCCACCACATGTACAGTAGAGAAACATGGCCAAGACAGTAATCCACCAAGAGAAATCGAGAGTGATAGCAGTCCCGACGATCCCAACACGCATCTTGTAAACGAAAAACCAACTCACTAGGACATGGAGAAGAAGAGCTCCGCCGGAGACCCAAACTATGACTCCAGTCTTAAGCTGGCACTGTAAGAATCTATGCAATGAGAACTGAAATGGGAAACTCAAGTGAAAAGGTATTAACCATAAAGCCACTAGACCTGTCAGCTCAGCAACATCCGCCGGCTGCCCCATCAATTCCAGTATCGGGGCGGCGAACAGAAATAACGGCAAAAGCATTACTGAACATATTGTGAGAACAATCCAAGAACGTTGCATATAAATCCCTAACATATGGTACTGTTTGGCTCCGTAGGCTTGGCCGCACAACATCTCCAGCGCACTCGCCATTCCTAGCTGAATTGGGGAATTTCATCAACCATTGTTCATACAAATATCAGAATTAGAGATTTATAAGGGAATAGGATATGAAACGATATCGATCAACTTTAAGCGTACCAAGAAGCCGAAACTAATGCCGATGATGATGGTACAGACGATGGAGATGGCAGCGAGATTGAGGTCGCCCAAGTGGCCGGCGAAGGATTGAGTGACGACAGTCAACGAGAACATGGCGACCCGGCTGAAGATTGAAGGCCCAGCAATTAGCCACATCTTCTTCGATTCCAGCCATATATCGGTGATGAAACCAGCTGATTGAGGAGGATGATTGGTCGAACAGGATTGGGATTCCTGAGACTGAATATCTGGCTTGCTTGGAGCAAGTAGATGAACTTTCTCTGTAGATTCTCTCATATCTCTCCCGCCTAGATGAGAAAGCATCGATCAGCCTTCGTCTTCTAGCTTCCTTCCTTCAAGCTGAGCACTCAGCTCAGCTGGCTTCTGCTAAGGTGGTATGAGAATTTGACTGGGGACGCAGTGTGGTAACTTTTTAAAAAAGATGGTGCTTTTCTGGTAATCTTTTGAATTTAATTTTATATCTTACACAGTATTTAATTAATGTTACCATTGGATATTTTTCGAATGAGATATCAAGATAGTGCATCAACTTAAGCTAATGATAATTTAGATCAATGGTATGAGAGCGTAGTTGTGGACTATGACTTGATTAATTCCGTTCTGCTCTATACTTTGGTTGGTTAATAATAAATGTATAATAAACATTCATTTCCGTGGTTGTATGGGGGTAGCAGTATTATTTGACCAATTAATTGGTCCTTCTTCTTCTTCCTGTCACGCTTTTATGACACATTACATTTACATTCAATTAATAGTATTGCTTTGTCATCAAATCAAATGGCCAGTTTCACCATTTCCATGTATATATCCCTTTCCGCCGACCCATATCATATATTTAGTTCTCTTTCGTCCTGTGGATGGATACTGTACCGACACTCTTTGTATCATATTTTTATCATTGTGTTTAAAATCAAGAGTTTGGATATTTTAGAATTTTTTTTAGTGTTTAAGAAAATGTATTAGGGTTTTAGAGTTTATTTGTTTTTTTATGGCTTATTAATTATTTTTAATTTATGAACAAATTTTGTTATGATTTAAAATTTGAGTTTATGATGTCTAACTCCCCTTTTTATAGAATTATTGCTCCAGTACTCAATGGTGACGATTAGCTTAACGCATGAATAAATACAGAAACCACTTTTTAAGAAGTAGTCTACGTTTGCGCGAGGAATGTGTGAACGTTTGAATTTTGTATTAGGGAGATAACATTATTATATGGTATCTAAGGTTATCGACTTATTGTAAAGAGCTTGTAATTTATATTTTAAATTTTACATTTTCAAAATGTGAAATTTTTAGTATAAAGAGTGTCGGTATCTGAGTACAATTTCTAGAGCTAGAGACATTATTTCTTGGATTAGACCTAGGAGCAATATGAGTTGTTGGATAACCACATGATCTAAGGATCAAGATTAATTAGGACAATATCGTCATGTGATTTTAAATATTTTTGTTGGACCAAAAGTCAGTCATCTTCGGTCGCCGGACCAACATCTCCGATCGCTGGGAGACACTCCGCTGACGAAAACTTTTGCACCCATGTGACAACAGTCGTTGGTTCTATGCATGTTTCTGGAATTTTTTTATTTGTTTGGAAATATTTCCGGACGATAGGCCAGATAACTTTCTACGAAAAGTTATATGGATCATACAAATATTTATCGCTTTATACAAATCCGTACATAAATGTGTTCACATCTCGTATGACTTTTATATAAAATATAATAATAAGTACTATACTAAATTATATTAAGTATCATACTAACTATAATACTCAATACAATACATATAAAGTTGTGTACGTTAATTTTATTCTATAATTTCAACCGTTAGATTTAAAATATATTTTTTAAATGGTTGAGATTTGTGCGGAATTTAAATCGGCAACAGCCATATCTGTAACTCCCGATTCAGAGTCGTGCTATGCTTTCACCTATCATATATATTATACTCCCCCCAGCTCATACTAATAATTACTAACCCAAACTCCTCTGTTCCATTCCATAATATGGCAGAAACCGACAAAAATGATACCAAGCAAGAGCAGGCTGATCATCAACCTGCAGCCACCGCCGCCGCCGCCGCGATGAAAAGGGTGTTGCTAATTATAAACTGCATCATCCTAGCCATAGGCAACTGCGGCGGTCCACTAATCATGCGCCTCTACTTCCTCCACGGCGGCAAACGTGTCTGGCTATCTTCCTGGCTCGAAACCGGTGGCTGGCCCATCATGCTCCTCCCCCTCTCCCTCGCCTACATCCTCCGCCGCCGCCACACATCCTCCACAACTTTCTTCCTCATCCAACGCCGCCTCCTCCTCTCCAGCGTCATCATCGGCACCCTCACTGGCTTCGACGACTACCTCTACGCCTACGGAGTCGCACGACTCCCCGTCTCCACTTCCTCCCTCGTGCTAGCGACCCAGCTAGCTTTTACAGCTGGGTTTGCTTTCTTGCTGGTCAAGCAACGGTTCACGCCCTACACGGTCAACGCCGTCGTTTTGCTGACCGTGGGGGCCGGTGTGCTGGCGATGCACTCGAGCAGCGACCGGCCAAAGGGGGAGTCCGGGAAGGAGTACGCTATGGGTTTCGTGATGACGCTGGTGGCGGCGGTGCTCTACGGGCTGATACTGCCGCTGGTGGAGCTAGCGTATAAGAAATCCCGGCAGGAAGTGAGCTACACGGTGGTGCTTGAGTTTCAGATGGTTATGAGCCTTTTCGCCACCGTAGTCTGCACCGTCGGCATGCTCGTTAACAACGACTTCCAGGTTTGGACGACTGACTTCTGTTTTGGCTTGATCCGAAACGACACCCGTTTTAGTTTTATTAATTTAGGATCTCAATTTTTTTGGCCTTTAGCAGTTGGACTCCTTGATTGCTCTTTCGTGTACCTAAACTTTTGGACCACATATCACCGTTAAGTCAAGCACCAATAATTGGGGTTAATAACTTTATTGTCACTAAACTATGAACTTGTTTCACCCTAGTCACTTGTAAACTTCAAAACACCACTCTTGAAGTAATGGAAAATCCAAATGTTGTTTATTCATTTTCTTCTTTATAATTTAGGATCTCAAAAGTTTGAATAGATGTTTTTGGTGTTTAGTAGTTGTATTCCTTGATTCCCTTTTGTCTGTATCAATCGTTGTTTATTGTAACTAAATTATTTAACCATATGGTTATAAAATCCAACACTAATACTAGAATTTTTCTGAAGCAATTCATTTGGTAACGTTGTATGTTTGGTTACACAATTACCCTTCTTAATTTGATTTGAAAAGAAAGATAGTATAATCTAATTTACCCTTTTCATTATTATTCCTTCTAGATTGAAGGCTTAGAGATAAGTTTGTTGAGAGGTTTATCCAATTTTAAAAGCATGCATATTGTTATTTTTTACAATTCTTGTTAAATTTATAATGTAAACGCGCATGCAGTCATGTAAATTAATAATAAACAATGGGGAGAGTTACTTTTTAATAATAATATGATATACAATAATAATGAATAGATTTCTTTTCAAACAAGTTGTACAATTAAGTCATTGATGGAGTCCAAATGTCCCCATCTAAAATATGTGACATGATCCAAAATATTCAAGAATCTAGGTCCCCATTGTCCCTACCCTACATAATTTATTTTGCAATGAGCAACGTAGGCAAAGTACGGAGATCATTGCATGATAAAAATAAGAAATATCGGTCGTAAACCAATAGACTAATTCAAGTGTAACATTTATTTTTGTTTATGAAGACTATAAATTTTAACTCTGGAATGTGCAATTATTTCAGCTCTTGTTTTCTTTTTATAAAAAAAGTTAGATTTATTTGATAAGTCTCCACTTGTTTTCATCTGACTTCCTACGTAATTGTGGTGGTAATGATAATGCCTATCTTGCCTGTCTTTAGTTGAGTTGATGTCACTCCTCTAGTGAGAAAGGTAGTCCAGCAACCACCAACCCACCATAGAAATAAAATGTCACACCGTCTACTCTGGCTATAATTTTCTAATACTGGCTACTATTATCCACGTTCTTTGGACATTTGTTGAATTTGATATCATGATGCAATCTGGATTCTGGATAATAAAGTTCGATTCCCAGAATCAGATTAGTGCGTAAAACCCACCAAGTTATATGTATCCTAACAAAATATCTGCAATGTTTTTTTTTATATATTAATTACGTACGTTGTTGTTGTTGTTTTGTGTCGCAGGCAATTCCAAGAGAGGCAAGGGAATCAAGTCTAGGAGAAACAAAGTACTACGTTGTCCTGGTTTCCAGTGCCATCATCTGGCAGACTTTCTTCCTAGGAGCCGTAGGAGTCATCTTCGCCGGAAGCTCCTTGCTCTCCGGCATCCTGATCGCCGTACTGCTGCCGATGACTGAAGTATTTGCTGTCATATTCTACAGTGAGAGTTTTCAGGCGGAGAAAGGCGTATCCCTTGGCCTTTCCCTTTGGGGTTTCGTTTCTTACTTTTACGGCGAAATCCGACAGAACAAGAAGAAAAAGAAGATGTTGAATTCCGCTCCTCAAACTGAAATGTCAGATCAGAACAGTAATCAAGCGTGTGCTGTCGTCTGAGTTGGTGAAACAAATTGACCGTTGCCGGCCGAGGAAGGGGTAATTAGAGGCTGCAGATAATGATTGCAGAATGAAATCATTTATATCGATGATTAGTTGATATGGGCAGATAGGCAGCCAGAGCATGTATAATGTTGTGTTTTCTAAATTTGTTTCAGAAGAATATACGCGTCATTTCGTTCAGTCTGGAGAATCGGTATGGTTATCGTTTTAATTAAGTTTGGGGCTTCTATACATGCGATACAGTCACCGTGGAGGAAGCAGATATTCTATACATTACAAGTGATACGAGATATGGCCTTCGTAACATTTGATGAGGTTGTATTCCAACAGAGAGAAGAGGTATGCCCCCTGACAAGTGAGAAATAACCTCAGAGTCATTTACCAGAAACAAAATACAGATAATCAAGAAAGAAAAACATTGACTATCATATGATTCCATGACAAAAAAACATGATACAAATGTGGCCTTGTCAATTATTTTGTTGGCACCACAACTTGTTTATATAACGACCATAGCCAAGTTAACTGTGTTTTGACATCTTTATGCAAATGGCTAGTGGGGAAGGATAGGATACCTTCGATTGAGGGAGATGATAGAGCATCTGTCAACTATGTATCTGTACATTTGACTGACGGAGTTGACAACGTCTGTCCCGACAGCACACATTTCTCAGGCCATTATCTTGTTGACTAGGATGAATATTAGAATGACGGCCGAAAATTCAAGCATGAATCTAGGACTGTTGATATGTTCGACAAATCGCTGCCACCTGTAAGTTCAACCAGTAGATAGCTGCTGATAAAGCCTGTTGTCCAGTTCAGGATCTTTAATACAGTCAGAAGGAAGATCAATGAAGTTGCCGTACATAACACTTTCAAAATTGCACATGTAATGGATTAATACAGAAAAATGGTGAGGGTGCAATTATACATTAGATTGCCTTACATTAATTAATAAATAGATGAGTATGAAAACTCCACTTGATGACTATGCGGCATGCAGCTAGAAAAATGTCAGTTGAGTATAAAAACTTGTATTAAAGCAAAGTTTGAAAACGTAGATAAGATCTCTTTAAACTTCAATTTGTAAGAAACTGAAATTAAAGAAAAGAAGCATGGACTACCAGTAATAGTTAGGAGAGAATTTACTAGGTTTTCATTAAGATTAGCTGACCTGAGTTTGTCATTAACCTTAATACGCAAGCTTATCCTTACTTCGCAGCGAAGAAATGGAACATTATGCGCCAACCAACAGATACATGAGGAAGAATGCACTTACCAATCTCCTCCGGTGTAAGTGTCGTTTTCATTATTTATCTCTTCCTCTGCAAACTCTTCTAGTAGAGCTCGTTGTCTTTCATTTAGTGCCCTTCAAAAGGAATTAAGAAGGTGATAGTAAAAGGAGCGTCAAGTAGCACTTATATGTGGTTTCTCAAGACTTATAACTCTAGTTTTATGATGGAAAACTATGTTAAAGGATCTCTTACGTTGGGAGGTTGATCCGAAATCGCACATATTGATCTCCATGATTCACAAGAAAACCATGCCGGGGCAATCCTGTTTGAATAAAAACTCTGAGCAAATATTTAACAAGGTGAAAAGCATCTTATAGCAAGACATACACCGCACCTTTACGTCTCAGTACCAAAAGTTGTCCATGCTGAACTCTCCTTGGTATCTGAGAGGACATTAAAAAAGATGGATAGGTTAGTGCAATAATGACAGTCTCTTCACACAATATAATATGCTCGATGATCTATCTATACAGGTTTCTGGTGTGCACGATATGGCAATTGAGAGCAAGGAATATCACTTTCTCCTTCAGCATACAGCATATCCACGATTTTCTTCTATTTCCTATAGGTACTAACTGCTAAATCGCCTGCCAAATCTCTAGGATACCATTCATAGATGTGGGGATAACTATTCATTTGTCAACTCCCAGTTCAAGCTCCTCAACATGAAGAGGAAGAATTGTAAGCTGGACTTAAATTTGGACAATAGCCCACCAACATTCAAGCAATTTTGTTGATTCCAACTGCCAAGACAATGGAAGAATAAAGCTGAAGGAGAAACAGCAATGCAGAGAACAAGACACCGGTTATTACTTGTACTTGTGTATTCCCTGACAACGTTGGCACCTCAATTTTGCCCCCAAGAATAGCCTGAAAGAAGATGCATAGTGTATCCGCTACATATCGTCAGAAAACAACAACAAAAAACCGGACTTGTGAAGAAATCACGTTAAGCTCAGACAAAGAGATTACAGGTAATTCTTTTCGCAACGGTAAGGAAAATCAAGCCAAGTTTTTATGTACATGAACAATTATATTGCATTATTTAACTAGATGGAAAGCGATAAAAAACAAGAAAGACTCACTTTGGTAAAACTAATATATGCGTCCACATAAATATCTGCACCATCTCTAGTAAATATAGGATCATCAGCAACCTGTATAACAAATAACAAAACAAAAGTTCAGGAAGCAGAAATTATAAGAATACCAACTTTCAAATAGATATTCCCTACGAAGCAAGTGTCACGTATAAGTTATAACAAGACGAGACACTTTTCATGCTACAGTCAATCTATACAGTCTCAATCTGAAGTTTCCAACAGTCTGCACCCTTTTTCAAATATAGATTATCCACGTATCTAAAGGAAGGTTTGAGGATCTCTAAAATATTAACTGAGAAACAAGAAGAATAATTTTCTCTCAAACAAAAACAAGTGAAGATAAAAATTATTGTGAGATTGAAATGAAATCCTTACCAACACCTCCTATGCATTAATAAACTGCTGGGAGGAACAAAATATGGCTAGTTGCCTAACACCTAACAGTATAGACTTAAGCACATTCGCCACTGCAAATTCCACATTAAATCACAAGCACCAACATATAAATATTTGCAGATGCACAGGATGGAATTGGAGCTTATCCTTGTGTCAGTAGCTTATATCATGAGTTGTCAGGACGATGAACAACTACCTAATACTTTCTTAGGCAGAATCAGTAACCAATTAAGATGTACCTTTATATGAATAAAAAGGGTGCCTGGTTGACTTCCTTGTCTCCCGACATTACCAGCTTCAGGCACACGGATCGTATCTCCTGAATCCACACCTGTATATTTTTTCACCACCATTAATGAGAAGAGCTACAGAATGAAACTATAAACAAACTGTATGCTTTTCATAAATTAAAGAAGAACATAAAAAGGTTTTATGAATGCTATGATCCCATGGCTTAGATTGCAATCCACAGATGGACAATGTTGGTTCCATCTTCATTGCATGAAATATCTAAGCTAGGTCGAGATTTCAGATGATGAGTTTGTTCCAATTCATTAAATACTTGCTCATTTCAACGAACCTGGTGGAATTGTTACTTTAACTTCTTTAATGCCTTCAACAACCCCTAACCCTCTGCATGACATGCAGTGCCCCTGTGCCAAATGGACAGCCAAAATTCACTGAAAACGCAAGCATAGATGACAAATGACAGGAATGTTTCACTGTAAGTCATAGAAGACCTTAATGATCCTTCCTGACCCTTTGCACATACTGCATGACGTTATGAATGGAGGAATTGTAACCTGTTTGAAGAAAAAATGATATGTGAACAAGAAGCAATGGAACTTCTCAGTATAGTGCGGCCCGCTACTATAGAGTATAGATCATCATAACTACACAAGGAACTAACCTTCCCCATTCCTCTACAAGTTGAACACAATCTTGTCTCAGCATCAGTAGGATAGCCCCTCCCATCTACAACGTAATAGACAGAGAGCCCAAAAATGTAAAATTTTATTGCAAGATTTGACAATCATTAAGATACAAGTACAAAAAGATGAAACATACCACAAGAATCACAAGGCATAGACGCATCAAATGACAGCTGCTTTGTACATCCAGTTGCAGCTTCAGAGAAAGAAAGAACTACCTCTGCCTAAGTATCAGAATGTGACACGCAAACAAAAAGTTACCACAAAAGTATCCCAGCCTGAAATAAGCATTGGATGCAAAGAAGCAAGCAAGGTACTAGAATGTCAGATGAAGCTGGATTGATCTCCTCTTCAAAGATCTGCGGAAAGTATTCAAGTAAGGTTTTGTATCAGCACAACTATGACAAAAAAGGTGAACATGATGGGAATTGAGAATCGTAATACCTCAGAGAAGATTTTCTGAAACGAATCTGAGAAATTGGTATTGTAAGAATATCTGAAGTTCCTCGCATCGCCAGTACCATATCCAAATCCCGTCGCATCACTTGCATCGTATTTAAACCCATGTGCATCTCCGAAACCATATCCTGCCTTGTCACTTACAGTCCGCATCTTTGGGACAGAATCAGCAGCATTCAGTTTATTCAGTATATTGCACCGAAATAGAATCCAGGTAGAATTCTTTTAAAAGGAAAAACATGCTAGGAACACAGAAAGAACTCAGGGTCTCAAACCAGGAGGGCCAACGTCGTGTACGATTATAGAAAGTTGCCACACTATGGTAAGCATTAAAGAAAAGCCCAAGAACTTACCCTGTCATATTGTGTCCTCTTATCCGAATCTTGCAAAGTCTGAGATTCATCAGAGCAAAAGAATCGAAGTTAAGCGAAAAAATAACTGAACATTTTTACTGTAGTGAATGATTAACCTTTCAGACAGTGTACTAAGAATAAAGGCAAGCAAATTATGATAAACCAAAAGTCTAGATAGATTATCAACCTCATAGGCTTCTTGTATCTCTAGAAAATTTTTATTTGCAGCAGGATTGTTCTTGTTTGCGTCAGGGTGGTACTTCTTTGCCAGCTGCATTATGATCAATGGATTAACATATGGCTGATTACTTGAAGATTCATCTTGGAAGGTTCTCTCATATACGTGGGATGAAATTGGAAGAGATGAATAGACATTTCATGCTTAATTTACTAAAATTTAGCAAACTATTCGAGCATTTGAAGCTCATACACAAGCAAATGCTTTTAAACTTTACGACATATCAAACTGGAAGTGCCATGAACTAGGATCTAGAAGGGAAGAGAGCTAGAAAGATAGAAGGCAAACTGGCAACTAGAGCATTATATAGAGCGAAGTGGCCAGTCTTGACCAACACCTCACCATACGAAAGGCTTTCTTAATCTCTTCCTTGCTAGCATTATCAGGAACGCCAAGAACATCATAATAGCTGCGCTTCTTATCATGAAGATATCCTGGTAAATGGAAAACGACTTCGACAACAATATTCATATTCCTGAAGTAGACTTAGGAAGTGAAGACCACCAGTCAAACCTGTTGCATGAAAAAATCTCAACTGCAGCAACGAAATCTCTCCGATTCCAAGACCAATAGGTCTTCCGATCACGTAATTACAAGTCTGCAAAACTTATCAAACGACCAGATCAAAAATAGAAAGAGTTCAATGAGCGCTCCACAACAAAAAATCATTGCACCGTTCTTTGAAAAGTGCTTACAGCGATAAGGATGAAGAGACGGCGACAATGTAGTGGTTCTCCGGAGCATGTATCTGGCGGATGCTACAGGTGTCGGTGACAAATCAAGCTGCCGGCACTGCAAGATACTTGCTCAACTGAATCCTTTCATTGAATAGAAACGGAGAGATAATAATCGAGAATCCAAATCACTTACTAGCTTTAGCAAACTGTTTCTTCCCATGTCGTCGTAGCCTACAATTCAACAGCGATGCACTGACGGTCGATCAATGATCGGAGAAGAGTTGGACTGAAATGGCTGCAATAAAGACAGGTGAGGAAGGAAAGGCAGATTGAAATCGGAGAGAGATGAACCAAACGAAATGAATCAATGCATTCGGTGTTCTACAAGAACCGAATTCCCATACCCAATCGCTTTGGGTTTAGGGTTTAGGGGAGCTTCGACGTCGTTTTGAACCGTTATTTTTCTGGGCCCGAAATGGACTATCTAGATATCTCTCTCTGGCTTTGAGGTTGGATCTTCCTCTTCCAGAGAGGACGCATATGGCGATTCGCGCGTTTATTTGCAGTCTCAGACAGTAAAGAGCAACCATTTTCTCCCTAAATTTCACTTCTCATTTCCTGCGAGAATCTTACCGGACTTCTTGTTGCAGTGCGAAGCTTGAGTCCGCCGCGAGGTCGATTTCCTCCGTCGCTCCCGGTAGCTATCTCACGGTTTGCCGGAACACCAAGATCAAGGATGAAGGTTCGAAGCTGAGATTTCCTCACGGAGAAAGTCCGGCGACTATTCTAAAAAAGTGGACTGATGAAGGACGAAGATTCGCTTTGCCAGAGCTCAAACGTGGATACAAGAAGCTCCTTAGGGCTGAACGCCACCTTGACGCACTCGAGGTTTTTACTTCTTTGCTTGGCAAGCAGGTTCACCTGTTACTCGTTGGTAGTCATGTGATTATTTTGATTAACAGATACTAGAATGGATGGAAGTTCATAGCAAAAGCCAAATGTCAGCGGTGGATTACGCCAATGGGCTCGAGCTAACCATCAGGTTGAGAGGTATAACCAAGGCTGAAAAGTATTTCGAACGCCTGCCGAATTCTGCTTCACGTAGAGCAGCTTTTCTGCCGGTTCTATCTACGTATGTCAAACAACGAAACACGATTAAAGCAGAGGCATTCATGGTGAAACTGAATGAGCTGGGTCTGATTCTGGATGCTCATCCTTTCAACGAGATGATGAAACTATACATGGCTACATCTCAATATGAGAAAGTTCATCTTGTTATCGAACAAATGAAGCGAAATCAGATTCCGGAAATGTGTTGTCTTATAATCTTTGGATGTGTGCCTGCGGCGAGATATCTTATGTCGAGAAAGCTGAGATGGTGTACATGGAAATGGTGGGTGATCAATGTGTTGAAGTTGGATGGAGCAGTTTGTGTTGCCTAGCTAATGTTTATAGCAAGGCGGGTCTTGTTGACAAAGCTCTTGTGGCTATGAGGAATGCAGAGAAGAAGCTATCTCCGAGTAAACGCCGCGGTTATTTCTCCCTCATGACAAACTATTCGTCTCTGAAGAATAAAGAAGGCGTTCTTCGACTTTGGGAAGCTAGTAAAGCAGCGAAAGGAAGAATCACTTGTGCCGATTACATGTGTATTGTCATGCTTGGTGAAGTTGGGACGTCGTGAAAGCCGAGAGAGTGTTTACCGAATGGGAATCGAATTGTCATAACTACGATATCAGAGTGCCTAATGTACTTCTTGGAGCATATGTTCGGAGTGGTATGATGCAAAAGGCTGAATCTTTACATCTCCAAACATTGCAAAAAGGCGGGAACCGAATTACAAAACATGGGAGATCCTGATTGAAGGTTGGGTAAAATCAGGAGAGACGGACAAGGCCATTAGTGCCATGATAAGAGGGTTGAGTAGTCTGAAAGATTGCCATTGGAGGCCTTCGGAGAACATCTTGATGGCAGTTGCAGAGTTCTTTGAGAAACAAGGGAATCTGAAAGATGCAATTGACTATCTTAGGATTATCCATCATTTGGGTATCTCAAGCTTTACCATTGTATGTATGCCTGTGGAACGAAGAGGCCAATTTTCCATTTTGCCACATGATTTGTATATTATACAAAAGCGCAGATAGAAACCCAGAAAAAAGGATGGCGTATAATTGCAGGTCTTAGCAAATTACAATCTAGTAGGGGAAATTATTTTCCCAGAAGAACCCCTCAAGGCATGTAGTGAAAACTCAAGGCTGTTGCAGCTATTATAGCATTTTCTACAGTAATGGAAGGTGAGGAAATCCTTCACAACTGTTGAAAACTCATTTTCTGGATACCTTAGACCACAGGTAGACCATGAAGAAGCAAAACAGCGAGAAAAGAACCACGTGTACTATGTGATTCGATCCACTCTTGATTATGCTCTTGTTCAGCTTTCTGATGTTGTTCTTCACGCTTGCTTGAGCTTTGATCACTGTCATTTGCTGCAATCAAACAAGCAATGGTACAAGGATTTTTATTTTCTACAGTCTGGTTCTTGTATCCATAGTTCAAGGATATCTTCCACAGAGCAGTACAGCATTTTATCGCCAAAAGATTCAGAAATAAGAAGCACGACCTCAATCATACAGAATCGGTGACAACATAAGTCATTTGATTCCGACCTTCTAGTCAAGTTCAAATAATAAAATCCCCAATCACTAATAGAAAAGAATTCAAATAGCAATCCAGAGAAACTAGCTCCCCCATTTCGCAAGCAAAAATGTTTTTCTTTTCCTTACAGTTCCACAAAAACAGACATTAGTCATCTTCCCTAACATCTCCATGCCAAAAGTAGAACTAGCTTCACCAATTTTCATCAAAACCATACAGATAAGGATTCATGGATAAAGCCAAAGCAAAACCAAGCAATATGGAGTATTGTTCTTCCCCAAAGTGCAAGTTTGTCAGACAAGCCTATTGACTATAGAATAGACCCCTCTGAACACAAAGCCTAATGGGTTATACGATTCAAGAAGATTTATCAACTTCCCCATGTCATGTTAGATGCAGTTCCGCTTCTCAAAGGTTTAAACTTCTACCATCAAAACGTCAGACGAGAGAGAGCAGACAGAAGCTAGAAAACCTAAATGCAAACTTGAGACTCTCTCCGCGAGAACTAGAAGGAAGATCTAACATACGTTGAAAAATAAATATCAACACTGAACAACATTAAGCAAATTATAGAATACCAATTGATCAAGAAAATCCTTTTGGAATTTTGCTTCTGTCCCGATTTCCTGAGCCACCTGTACCAAATGCACAAATACGATCAGAACAAATACTAATTAAATGATTCAGCATCCAAGATGACAGCTTTATACAGCAGCCAAGAACAGTAGATCACTTCCCAAAGTGTTCGAGCATGAAATCAATCATGTTTATCATATGAATCTCCGGATAAGTATAGTTGTGCTATCCTTTGACGTTCAAAAGTACACTAAGAACACCATACTTTCTTTATGTTAAATTAACCATCAACACTGGAGGATGTCAGGATTCAAACACTGCAGAAAGTGTTTCACAGCTCTGGGAAATATCACACAGTAATTCAAAGGCATGCGTTTACAGACATGCAATTGAGCAGCATATACGTGGATTTAACACATTTAAAGCAATAAAACTATGCGCTAGGTAGGAGTAAACTATGCGCTAGGTAGGAGTAATCTATCGGCAAATTTCGACAAATTCCCTTTCCCTTTGAACAACTTGGAGCGCTTACATTTCTAAGTTGCTTGACTTGAGAACGGAGGCCGGTGATCTCATCGTCGAAATCGGAGCTCATCGGATCAATTCGTAGCTGTATTTCGTCCGAGCTGGCCGCCTGCCTCGTACTAAGTCCATCCCTAAGAAGGGTTTTCAACAATTACAAAATATTAATCGACCAACAAAGCTGTTACTCTCACAATTACAACATGGACATAGAAACGAACAACGAACCTTGATCGAAAGGGAGTAGCACCGCCGTAGAAGGCGCCTCCTCGGCTGGAACTGGCGGCCATGCAAAGCGCAAAAAAAGGATATCAACGAAATTGGGAAAGGGAAGAAGAGGTCTGGGCGGTTAAAACGATAGAGACGGTGTCTGCTGCTATCCGCTTTGTCTGGAGACGGATGTCGGAGGAGGAAAGAGGCGCCTTTCGCCTGATACCGATTTCAGTTTCCCACCAGATCGGCTAATGGAGACAATACGATGACCAATTGACCACGGCACGGGAAATCGGCATTTCTAGTACACGTTGTATTTCCAACGAAAACCAACCAGAAAAAACCATGGTTGTCAATTGGTATCGACAGAACCACTAACCGGACATTGACCGGTAATTGGGCAAGCATGTGAAAACCTTACAAAATCATACCATATATTTAAAAACAAAGTAGATGTGTTCCAGACAATTCAAAACTTAACAAATCGCTCTTAATTATATCTTCGGACTCATTCAACATCTCGTCAACATGCTTACTCAACGAATTTAACATATAATTGTCAACCTCATTTAAATTTATTCATAATTAATTCTCCATCAGATATTCATAACCCAACCTACTTTTACAAATAAAACTTCACATGCCACAACACTCACATGAGTTAATTGGGGTTTAATTCAAAAAAAGTAGGTTGGGAAATATTTAATTAATGATAATTTAAGATGAGGAGGACAACCACCTTTTAAATTTGTTGAGTAAACATGTTGATGAGTCGTATTTGGCGGAAAATTGAGTTGGACAACAGAGTTAAGATGGGTAATGGATTTGTTAGAAACACCAAGTACATCATAGCGTGACCTAGGCTAGTAATTGTTCATAAATATAGAAATCACGCATATCTAAATGTTGGATCATCAACCCACCAACCATTCTGATCGATTAGTATAATATTGTCCATTTTGGACCAAGCCACATAGATTTATTTTGGGGGTTAATTGTTGGGAAAACAACTCAATTATCATATCAATAAATTAGAAGAAGTTTGTCTAGTTTAAAAGTGTCCACCGATCAAACTAATATAAGACATTTTAGAGATAAAAAACAAATCTGTGTGAGCTTAACTGACCCAAAGTAGACAATATCATATTAATAAAAAATATTGGCGAGGTAGCGATCCAACACTAAAGATATTTAATATCCAACACTAGTAAGGTAATCTATAACCGGATTGACTTCTTCATAAATACACGACACGAGAAGAAATTTGATTGAATAAAAAACTGAGAAGCCGATTGAAGTTAGTGATCAAAATGGAATATAAACAGAAGGTCAATGACTTGCGGAGAATATAACCAACCATTCATTTCTCCGTTGGTGGGCTGTGGGAGCAGGCTATAAATGGCAAGCTCCGCAACACCGTTGGAAATCACCCCAAATTCCAATCGCTGTCTCTCTCTGCAAAGAAGAAATCGGCAAGTCCTAAGAAAACAGTGGTTGAAGAATGGGGTCGGAAGGCGAGATGCCGCCGGTGGGGAGGAAACCAAGGTTTCTATGCTTACACGGGTTCAGAACCAGCGCAGAAATCCTAAAGAAGCAGCTCAATACGAAATGGCCCGAATCTGTTATCCAGAAGCTGGACCTCGTCTACGTAGACGCCCCTCATCCATCGGAGGGAAAATCTGAGGTCGAAGGCATATTTGATCCTCCTTATTACGAGTGGTTCCAGTTCAACAAGGTCCGCTTTCCCCTGAATCTCATTTCTCCTTATTAGTATTTAATTTCTGAATCGTCGGAATTTGATTAAGCATCATTGGGTTGGCAGGAGTTCACAGAATACAGGAACTTCGACGAATGCTTAGCGTATATTGAAGAGTGCATGATCAAACATGCTCCAATCGACGGCCTCCTCGGTTTCTCACAGGGAGCCATCTTGTCGGCTGGACTTCCTGGCCTCCAAGCTAAGGTTAGTTATGGAGTTTTTTCTCCTGGAAATTTACTTTTTAGGTTCAATTCAGTGTATAATGGCTGCTCTGCTCTGGTCAGGGTTTGGCTCTGACGAAGGTGCCCAAGATAAAGTTCCTGGTAATAATTGGAGGGGCGAAATTCAAGGCACAATCTGTAGCTGAAAACGCATACGCATCTCCTGTTCAATGCCCTTCGCTTCACTTCCTGGGTAAGATTTTCCAACCCTTTCCCTTGTAAAAAAATCTGCAAATGTTGAATCATTAATGGTGTTTGGTTTCCGTAAACGGAATATTGAACTTTCCCCTTTTTACCTACCTAACTCCCTTTCAAAGCTCCAACCATGTCCGCACCTTTTTGTTTGTCGATGCTGCAATACTGAAAGGGACCCGAGGTCACATCTATTTCTATTCAAAGGCTATTCCCAAGCGTTTGGTGCCATGAATTAATACTGACAAATGTGCAAACGTCATACGTGATGAATAAATAAGAAATGGTTAGGTTAGGTGGCTGGCTGGCTGGCTGATGGTTGGTTTATTGGGATTTCCATATTTGTTGTGGGTGCAGGGGAGTTGGATTTCTTGAAGCCATATGGGAAAGAACTGCTGGAATCATGTTCAGATGCTGTGATAGTTCATCACCCAAAGGGGCATACCATCCCCAGGCTTGGTATTTGTTATAAATAGTTTACCTATACGTAATGTCTCACTGCTTTGAAGACGGCAGGACAGGCATACATTGCATGCGTTGCGTTTTCTTCTTCTTCTAAATACGTATGGTTTATTTATTTTCTTCTGTTGCCACGCAGATGAGAAGGGAATGGCTACTGTGACGAGCTTTATTGAAAAGATTCAGAATTTGGTGTCGGGAGAAGGGAAGGACGATGCCAAATAAGCAAATATGTGTTAGGGGTAGTTGGAATATATACAATGTGTGTGTGTGTCCACGGTTATTATTTATATAAGTTTGTGTCACATGTTATTTGCTCTATTTTTCTAATAATGGGCGATCTAAAGTTCATTGATGTCCTCCGTCTCGTGTCGATCGATTCGATTAAACGAACTCACTTAATGTGTTGAATCTTTCCCTTAGTTCACCATATGAAAGAGTTTTGATCATATTATTTTCAGTCGATCTTAGGGACGAATGGAAGTAACGGGCAATAAACAGACCGACAACGTTTGGCGCTTGAAAAATATCTTATTCTTCTAGCTTTTGCTGGGCTCCGTTCCTTATCCATATACAAACACAGTGCACTTTCAGAAAAGAGAGAGCTGCCCTTCTTTCTCATGGCTTCGCTGCTCCGGCTTTCCTGTTCTCCGGCGCCGTCCTTCTCCGCCGAGCACACAGTTCCTTATCTTCAATGCTGCTTTCCCTACCGCCAAGCCCTTTCTGTTACTCAGCTTCCCACTCACTCGCGTTCCATTTCAATTGGAACCGTCGCTGCTAGCCGCTTATCTCCTGTTTGTTCTACTACCGCTACTCAAGATCCAGTTGCTGCCGAAGAAGAGTCAGTTAAGACCGACGAAAAAGAAGAAGAATTCTCTACAACTAGAGTGTTGGCTACGAATATCCCATGGACTGCTACCGCAGAAGACATGCGAGCTCTCTTCGAGAAGTTCGGAAAAGTTGTTGACGTTGAGGTAGATTTTATTTGCTTTCCTTTGCTTTTCTCTTTAATGTCTGGTAGCTCTGTTGGATGATTGATGGATGCTACTTACTTACTTTGCTTAAACTAATAGCTTTCGATGTACGGGAAGAACCTGAATAGAGGGCTGGTGTTCGTCTCTATGGGCTCTCCGGAAGAGGCTCATGCTGCCATGGAAAACCTCCAGTCTTATGTAAGCATCAAATTTCCATCTTTACATATTTTCTAGCGTCTAGAATTAGACATGGAATTGGCCGGATTTGGGGTCCAATTCTAGATGCCAGACCAATTCGGTTGGATATGTTTTTGGGGCCACAAAACGACATCTCAAGGAAAAATCCGTTGGATTTGGAAAATTCGGACCTCTCGAAAGTCGAAACAGAATTCGGAAATTGGTACTACTCGGAATTAAGCCCCCTAATCCGGTGGAACTGTGGATGTCATCTAGTGGCCGCTAAAAATGTATCCGGCGAAATTGGTTGAGCGTCCAAAATTGAACCCCAAATCCGACCAATTATGTCCCAAATCCGTAGCGGAAATGAAGCCTTATGAGGGACTCGTTAAGCGATACTGATATTCTGTTGTTTAGGAATATGAGGGGCGTGTCCTAACAATGAAGTATGCCAAGCTCAAGAAGAAGAAGGCAACACCAATCTTTCTGAAGATGGCACCAACGTACAGCTTGTTTGTTTCAAATCTGCCATTTGAAGCCAAGGAGAAAGATCTGAAGGAGTTGTTCGTGGCAGGAGGGGCTAATGTTGTCTATACAGAGATAATATATCATGCTAATCCTAGAAAGTCCTCTGGCTACGGATTTGTAGCCTTCAAAACGAAAAAGGAAGCTGAAGATGCTCTTTCAGCTTTCCAAGATAAGGTAAAAAAAGCCTCTCATCCATCCATCTTACTCAATTCAGTTGGAACTGAAAACCTAAACTGACAGTATGCTTGTTCTCTAGGAACTTTTGGGAAGACCACTTCGAGTGGCTCGTAGCAAACAATTTGTGAGGCCGCCACGATCTCAAGTTGCTGTAGCAGATGCTGCTACAGAGACTAACATCAGTGCTGCCATAGAGGAGGCCGATGATACAATTGATAAGACGACTTAACTAAAACATCATACGTACAATACGGAGTACTGTACTTCCTATGAGCAGCCAACAACCAGTGAAACTTTTGATTTTGCACTGCTGTTTCTGCTTCATTTACACACTGTTTTGTCAAGTCGTATTATAATTGTTAGAGCAAGTACATATTTTGGGGGTAATTGTTTTAGTACCATAACAGAGCATATGCGTCAATGCTAAGTTTCTGGCAACTGAATCCTGCCAGAGCAATTGGGGAAAGTAGCAGCTTTGGACCACTCAACCTACCATAACAGTTAACCTCCTCTCTTTGTAGTAAGGATCAAGGGATCAGGAGTCATGGACTCTCTTGACTTGGTTAAAACAGATCCGTTGCTAAACTGGCTTCCGACACTGTTTGTGCTTGTTTACGGATTGTGTTTCCAGTGTTGCTTCGATCATCAGGCTATGATTACTCCTGTAGTCATCACAAAGTGAGTTGCCATAACTTTCACGCTAAAATTGAAGAAAATTGTATAGTCCCGATTCAACTAGAGTGGACAATAGAGATGTTGGGCCTTGGATCGCCTAGGTTTGGACCTCGTCGTCTAGTCCAGTACTTGTGCAATCCCTTGCAAATAAGACAATAGTATATAGTTGTGAGTTCAGAGGGCGACGTAGGAATGAGAGAGAAGAGAGAAAGAAAAGTAAAAACATATCGAAAGGAATATGTTCCATTTATCGTTGTGTTTTGTGTCTCTGTAGTGGTTGCAGTCCTCCTATCTATACACCTGTCATAGAGCGAATTGGATCTGTTTGGGCCATTCGGACGGTTAGATTGAGGCAGTCCACTGTAAGCCCTTTGGGAATGATGACCTGACTTGGTCAAGTTTCGCCGTGCTGCTGGGCTTAGGCAACCCACGGCTCGAAAGCGGGCCATATCGGCCTTGGGCGGTCAACGGTCTGGTCAGAGAACTGTTGTCTGAAATCAGGAAAGCGATTTTCTGCAATACGGTGCAGCTGCATGGGCTGACAAGTTTGTTGAAGAATGTATGTATGCATGCATTTAGTGAACACAGTGAGGAGAGGAGTAGTTGAGCTGAGTTGAGCATAACTAGCTTGATTCTCCCAACCTAACCAGAAAGCCACCAAACCCACTCTCGTGAAAAAAGTAGCAGTGGATCTGGTAATTAATGTAGGGGGGGTTGGTGATGTGGGTCTGGTTTCTTCATGATGGGCAATATAATTCGTTAGGTGGAGGGGGTCATCCGAACGAACATGCTAACTTTATTTTAAGCAAAGCTCCAAATATGTGAACTTTGATACACCAAATTTCAAAGTTTCACTCAATATGGATGGATGTACGTGCTTTTAAGTACTAGTGTTGCGTTTTTTAAGTAAGCCCTTTAATGGATTTACTTGGTGTTAAGGGTAGATGAAAATATCTCCATGCTTCAAATAAAATATTCGAGATATTATAATTCTGAAATATACTAATTTGATCATAATAGACTTCTAATTTTCTTTTGTTCGTTTCTCTATAGGAAAATAAAAATACACGGACAATTGATATATTAATAAAGTGTTTCGTATTACAATTCTATTATCGGAACTGAAAACCCTATCAAACAAATATTATATATGTACTCTCCACCGTGCTGAGGTATCACTTAAAATAACTAACAATATCGTAAAGATTCTAATATACTTTAACTCCAATATTCTCTTCCTTTTAATACTATGATGATGATGATGTTTGGGGAACTCTTTAGCTAGTCATTATGTATTGGAAAATGAAAGACACTCATAATAAACAAAAGAGTAGGTGCCATGAAAAACAACTCATGCATCCTTTTGTGTTTGTGTTTAATTTCTTCCTTCTCTTTGGTGCTTTTATGAACTGGAATTCTTCCTCACCTTTTTGCTTTCATGGTCTAAAAATAATGTACTCATGTCATCTCCCTATCGTAGCTAAAAATAATATATATATATGCCCAAGTGAAGCAACATCACCATGATATATAAAATTGACCCTCTTCACACTTCTTTTTAGGTATGAATTGCATTCCAAGTGTTATTGAACTATACCTCTCATATTTAAATTTATCAATTATAACATAATTTTTTGCTCTTTTGAGTCAAATTTTGGTCAATAAGTTGGAGTTGGTTGAAACTTAGATTCTGAATCTTTCGAAACAAATTTAACAATTGGAATTATATGTAATCATGCCTCAAGTTTAGGTGGATATCAATTAAGTTTAAGCAAAATTTAACTCATTACTTTTGTGTTCTCTTAATATATCTGATAGAAATAAGTCTAATTCTAGCTAGGCCAATTCCAGAGCGGAAATCATCTCCTAATTATAACATAATGATTTTAAAAAACCTTGTTACCTCCCAATCCCTAATGTGGTATTTCTTATTGTAAATTTCATATTGATATTATATCTCATATATTCAAAACTATCAATTAAAACACCGTTTTTACTCTTTTGAGTTCAATTTGAGCTAAAAATTCAGATTCAAGTCAGAGTTAGTAGAAATTCAGATTCTAAACCTTACAAAATAAATTCAGCAGTCGAAATTTGAAATAACCAGACCTCAAATTCGCTTTTATGTTCAAAAAGCGTATCTCGCAAATGATTCTAGACCAATTATAACACAAATGTGGTATTTCTTTTTGTAAATTTCATATTCATCCAAGCAAATTATGTAACCTATGTTCAGAAAGAAAAAGAAATAACATTTTCAATTAATAAGATTCACCACTAGAAATACAAAGTGACATGTATTGATTAATTTTAGCAAGTAAAGAATCAAAAAATTGAAGAGTGGGGACCTAATTTCACTAACTCCATAACCATCTATCTGCTTATATAAGTAAGAAACTAACCCTTAACAACAAATCATCTAATCCTCACAAAGTCACAACACCAAAAAGCTCTCCTCCCACTACAACCACCTCCATTACCAACACCACACAAGAACATTCATATCCCCCCAACACTACTTCCTCCTCCAAAACTCCCCTCAAGATGGCAACCTCTGTCTCATATGTTCTAGCCCTCATTCTCTGCCTAGTTACGGTGGCTCTGCCTACCACTCTGGCCACCACTTACACAGTCGGCGACACCAGCGGCTGGGTAATTGGCTCGGACTACTCCACTTGGACCTCCGGCAAGACCTTCAAAGTTGGCGACAGCCTTGGTAATTAACCCCCCTACTCTTCTCCGTCTCCCATACCTTGTCCTTCAATATTTCCTTTTCATGATTAAGATCATCAAAACCCAAATGGATTCTTACTAACTAGTTCACCGAGATCGAAACCAAAATAGACCCCAAATAAAATTTTAAGTGTGCGCGTGAGTTTGAAAACATATTTAATGAAATTTGAAAACACATTGGATCGGACGAAAGCTAGTTCACCATCTTGTCACCAACATTGGAACCAAAGTGAATTAATGAGACCTCAAATTTTTTTTTAAGTCTAACATGAGTCTGAAAACATACTAATCACTTCAATTTTAAATCTTTTACATAAAATTTCGTTACTTTAGAAACGAATGAACTTCAACTGTGGCCTAGATGTTTCCACTCCTTATTCCGTCGTTGCTCGTGACCGATTGAAACATTGTTCAGCATATTCATCCTGTCCTTTTATTAGTAAAGTAAAGGTTGTTAAGTCTGAATTAGTAATGTGAGTTAATTTGCTTCTAATTTTGTCAAAGTGTTCAACTACGCGGGAGGGCACACGGTGGACGAGGTGAGCGGGAGCGACTACAACACGTGTACGGTGGGGAAATCAATCAGCTCCGACAACAGCGGAGCCACCACCGTCGCTCTCAAGACCGCCGGCACCCATTACTTCATCTGCGGCGTGGCCGGCCACTGCGGCGGCGGTATGAAGCTCTCCGTAACAGTTGTGGCTGCAGGGTCCACCGCTCCCCCCACTACATCAACTGCTTCCCCTGCATCTCCATCGTCCGGCGGCACTTCTACCGGAACCGCTACTCCGACTACCAACCGTCCGGCGTCTAATATGCCGGATTCTTCTTCCCTTGCCACTGTTACTCCGTCGATGGGAGCTGTTGTGGCTTCCGTTTTTGCAGCTGTTGCAGTCATGGTTTCGTCATCGTGAGCGAGAGATCAGAGAGATTTGTTCGGCGGGGATCGATCGGAAGAAGGCCAGGATAGAGGCAGTGCTCTGTTTGATTTCCTCTGTTTTCTTTCTTTTTATTTCCTTTCCAAGTTCTTTTCTTTTTTAGCTGCGTGTACTGTTTTCAGGCTGTGCTTGATGGTTAATTATTATTAATGAATGATCGTAGCTAGCTGGATAATTTCATGTCGTTAAAGCAAGTACTAATGTTGGATTGCGGATCCGCCGTAAATAAAAAACAAAATCATCATAAGGGCAATTTCATCGTTTTCTGAAAAAATTCGAAATCTAAAATCGAAATTCAAAAATCTAAAATCCAATAATCCAGGTCATAAACCTAAAAATTCAAAATCTAAAATTCAAAATTGAAAACCCAATATTCTAGACTCTAAACCTAAAAATTTGTTGTTTATAAGAAAATAAAGACAAAACGACAAATTTACTCCTAATTTAAGTTGGTTTTGTCCTTTGTCAGATCTGGCGTCTGAAATAGACGGTTCAAATTATTCTTTGCCGCAGCAAATAGAATTCCTCTATTTGTTGTGGATCTGGAGTCCTAATGTTGATTGTCCCCTGTTTTATTACTATCCAAATCTTTTTTCTTCTTAAACAAAAGTATGAGTGCAGTAAGAAGTTGTTATGATAATAAAATTGTATCTGATGAAACCATAAGTTTGAATCTTAATATATTAAAAAAATTGAATTCTCCACACTTTTTTCGCTCCCTCACATAAAAATTCACGATTTTTTATTCCGCCCACAAATAAATCATGATACTCCCTCCTTATGCTCGACACTATATGCATGATTCATAAGCTAACTCTTAAACGATAAGGTTTCAATCTCTCCTAACAAATTCATATTGTGAAAAGGTTCGGGCTTGACTTAATCTCTTGACAAAGCTCCACCAACTTTGTGTATGTATTCTTTGCCATTTTGTACAACTTGGCGCACTGCTTGATTATCATATCAAAACTTACATAATGTGTATAGACTCTACATGTTAGGTCGGTATGCTACCATATATCGAGTCAAACACTTTAAAAACCCACTCTCAAGTTGATACAAATCATATTTCTTGATTTCCGATGAATAAAAAGCTACATCTCAGGTGGGGTAGTGAATCAATCAGATCAATTTCTAGTTTCAATCCAAAACCTCCGAATAACCAAACACGCACTCTACCATTAAAACGAAATCGGATTAGCAAACTCACTCTAACCACGTAACCTTCCCATCACAACTACTAAGTCTACAACAATGTTTAAAATTGTTTTTCTCGTAAAGAAAATTTAAAAGTGGGAATAAAACAGTTTTTTGTTTCTCTCCGAAGTGCAATATAATAATTAAATCTGTCAGCTTTGGTAAATAAGTAAATTATATTATTATTTAACTAAACTGATAATCGCTTAAGAAACCGAAAACAAGAGACACCTCTCTCCCCCCCTCATTAAAACCCACGACAACACCGGCAAAAATTAAGCCCATTCCGCCCTCCTCGCCCCGACCCGACCCAAACCGAACCGAAATTCCCTCCCTCGCTCCGGCTTTTTACACTTTGAAGGCAGCGGACGGTGAGGGCAACTGCACTTTGTAAACCTCCCTTCCATGGCTGCTCCTCCGATCCGCTTCTTGTTCACTTTCTGACCTTCTTTGTATTTCTCGGAAGGTTTTCCATCTTTTCCCTTCTTTCTCGGAACATTTTTGTTTTGTGTCTATTCTCCCAAAAATGACGGTGCCGCCGAAGCGGAGGAGGAAGGCGATGGCGGTGATGAGGAAGATGCTAACGTGCGCTATATGTGCATTCGCGATGGTCGCAGTTCTCTCGGTTCACGTCCACGACGTTCAAATCTTTCCTCATAGAGTCGCCGTCTTTCCTGATTCGTATAAGCTCCCCACCACTACCACTCAGGTAAGCGGGGGTTCACTCTCACTCTTCGCTTCTCTGTTGGGATTTGCTTATTCTTCTTTCTCTTTTCCTGTTATGGTATGTCGATTCAGAGGTTGCGTGATCTTTGGGTGGCGTTAGATTCAGAAACAATGCTGTAAATATACGGTTTCTTTTTCAGAGTATTCTTCCTCTTGGAGTTTGATTCGTTTCTTAGATTCTCTCCTTTTTCTTTCTGTTTGCTCTATTTTGTATCCCTTTAGCTTTCATAGTAATTTCAGGCACACGAAAGGTATAATTGGTTTTTCAGTGTAATTGGTTTTTGTTCTGTTTTAGCAAAGTTCGCGTTTTTAGCTCTACTTTTCGTGTTGGATTGGAAACTCAGTTCCGGATTTTGATGATTCGTTTCCTTTTTTCTCTTTTCTGTGAAATGGGAAACCAAACATTTTGCAGAAGGGAATGACTGAACAACAGCAAAGCTGGAGTAGAGAGGTTGTTCCACCCCATTCAAAAGCACCGATTGCTCCTCATCAGGTCTTCTATGCTAAACTGAGATTATTATAATATGCTGCTTTCATTCCATATATGAACCTGGAACTTAATCCTGAATCATAACGGTATGATAGTTGGGGGCATTTGGTGGTATGCATGTTTAGGCTGGGGGAGACTTGCGGGTAGATGATTGTAGATGCACATGTCCATTCAAAGCAGTCATGCTTCTTTCATGTTTTCACTCCATTAGATTTGACAGTTGGAAGGTGTTACTGTGATACCTGATCTGAAGCTGTGGAAGCCTCCATCGAATCGTGATTATTCTCCCTGTGTACGCCCTAGTTCTAACTATACAGGCAAGCAGCCTTTTCCTGTTTTGTTGTGTTCCTTCCAATTTTGTGTTTATTCTTTGTGCTTAGTTTGCTTGTCTTGTTCTTCCTCAGCTCCTGGACAGTCAAGGGGTTACCTGTTAGTTCATACCAATGGCGGCCTGAATCAGATGAGGGCAGGGGTGGGTATTCAGTTCCTTTTCCAGTTCTTAATATCGATGTATGGTAGCTGACTGTTATTCTTAACGTTCCAAATGTAGATTTAATGTGATGGTTGTTTCCGTGCTTGGTTAGCTTATGCATCTGCCTTTGTGTGTGTTTTTCGTTAACAACACGATCTGTGATATTGTCACTTTACTGCAGATCTGTGATATGGTCGCTGTTGCACGGATCATTAATGCCACTCTTGTGATTCCAGAGCTGGATAAAAATTCTTTTTGGCAAGATACTAGGTAGTTATTTATATATTATCCTTTGTCAGTATACTTATTTTCCAACTTCTGTATCTCTGCGGTATCATGATTATGTTTCCAATCTTGCAGCAACTTTTCAGATGTTTTTGATGAGAAGTATTTCATCAGTTCTCTGGCTAGTGATGTAAGAGTTGTAAAAAAACTTCCCAGGGAAATTGTGCATGTTACTAAAGCAGTCAAGCATTTTAAAAGCTGGTCTGGCATGGATTACTACCAGGAAGTTGCGAGCCTTTGGGATGAGTATAAGGTTTGTTATTACAAATTCTCGGGTTTACTGATCTTCTGGGCCTGGTCAATAGTTGCAATCACTATTTAACTTTTTTTTATGCAATTACTTAATTCTTATTACTTTTTGTTCATAGGTTATTCGAGCTGCTAAATCAGATTCTCGCCTGGCAAATAATAATCTTCCTCCAGATGTCCAGAAGTTACGTTGCCGTGCATGTTATGAAGCTCTTCGTTTCTCCCCTCAAATTGAAGCCATGGGAAAGGTATTTCTCCTGCTGTGTGATTCCTGGAGTTGATATTTCTCCTGCTGTAAACGGATTAGTTGAGGATTGTATATTATCTGTATTGTAGTTATTGGTAGATCGGATGAGAGCTTACGGTCCTTATATTGCGCTACATCTGCGGTACGAGAAAGACATGCTTGCATTTAGTGGATGCGCACATGGTTTGTCAGCTGCTGAAGCAATTGAGTTGAAGAATATCAGGTATGCTGCAACAATATTGCATGTTCATTGAGTTATTGTAACTAGTACAGTGGATTTAAGTTGACACTTTGTGCAGAGAGAATACGCAATACTGGAAAATAAAAGACATTGATTCCGAGGAGCAGCGATCCAAAGGTTATTGTCCCTTAACTCCATCGGAGGTTGCTATGTTTCTTACAGCTCTTGGATACCCATCAAGCACGCCCATATACATTGCTGCCGGGGAGATATATGGTGGTGATGCTCATATGGGTGAATTACTGTCCCGCTATCCTTTACTAATGAGCAAGGTACATTGACTACTCTCTAGCTATCCTATACTAATGAGCACAGATTGGTCAATTGGTGCTTGTTTTTGGCAACTGCAAATTTCTTTGGCATTGACATTTCATGTTTGTACATGGTAAAAGCCACATGTAGTGCTGTACTATAAGCTTGTTGGCCAAGTTATAATTGTGTGTAACAATGTTTACTGTCAGATTTTATCATGAATGTGCTTCCCTTTTATGGGGTCTCTCTTTGTTAGGCGCTACGTTGGTTTAAATTTTTTTGGCTATCCTACGGCCGACTTGTTGATATTTCATATCATGATAATGTTACAGGAAAAATTGGCTTCAGTTGAAGAGCTTGAACCATTTCGCAATCATGCTTCTCAAATGGCTGCTCTTGACTATATTGTGTCTGTGGAAAGTGCTGTCTTCCTCCCAACCTACTCTGGTAACATGGCAAGGGCAGTTGAAGGTCATCGTCGTTATTTGGGACATAGAAAAACAATTTCTCCTGACAGGTACTTGTGCTTTTGCTTACTTTCTTTTTGGGTAATTTGTTGGAATTGAAGTCGTTCCTTAATGATTTGATTTTCTGCAACAGGAAATCACTTGTTCGTCTTTTCGATAAAGTTGAAAGACGGAAACTGAAAGAAGGCAGAAATCTTTCAAGCCGTGTTGTTGAACTTCACAAGAAACGGTATGGCAGAATGCCTGTTCACTCATTCCTTTAAAATTGAGATTGCTCTTTTAATTTTTTTTGTAGAACTTCATCTTTCTAACTTGTTTTCACTGGTTATACCACTGAGAAACATTATTTGTGTTCGATATTGGTTGGCTGTGATTGTTGGACAGACAAGGATCTCCAAGGAAGAGGAAAGGTCCCATCTCAGGAACAAAAGGCATGGATAGGTTTCGTTCCGAGGAATCCTTCTATGTGAATCCTTTACCAGATTGTTTATGTCAGAGACAATCATCATCAAACACAGGCAGCACCTCTTCTGCAATGAGATAGATTGACTTTTAAGGACTCAAATTTTTCATTCCGAAGACAGATATCCCTGTACAGCCAGGACTCGAGCAGTAGGCGGGGTGCGCAAGATTCTGGTTCTGGGTTCGGCTGGGGGGAAGGGGAATGTACATATTATATTGTGAGTTTGATGTTTAGGTTTCTATGGGATGGAGTCGATGACGATGATGATGCTGACATAGAGAGAGAGAAATGTGTTTTGGGGGGGAGAGGCTTAGAAATAGGATGTTTTTGGCTGCAACAGAGTGGAAGTTTCTTCCTTTGATTTAACAAGAATCTTAGCAGAAGAATGAGTAGAGAAATTCTTTTAAAAAGTTGGAGTAGGAAGGAAAGATAGGGTTATATTGTATTGTATGGTTGCTTGCTTGCTTTCTCTTAGAAATAAAAAGAAGTTTGTTACTTTTTCCTGTGTATTCATTCATTTTCCATTGAACCAGATGCTGCTGAAAAATGTGTGATGAACAAATACAGAAGTCTGGATGGGTCGGGTCGGTTCGGTTCGGTATTTCCAGCAAGGCAATTAAAACTGAGAAAAAGATAGGATAAGGCCTCTCTTTTCCAATCAACTACTCAACTGCTAACACGTATGGAAATCTCACCTGGGGCCACCACCAACTCCACATAGCTTTCCTTTCCCTTGGCTCATGAGTGTTACAACTCAGAAGTCATATCCTCCTTTGGCTGTAAAAGCAAGGAAGCAGGCAGCTATGGGAGTTTCATTCTTGTCAACGACTGTTGTCCCTTCTCTGCATCATATCCCATTCCTAAGCTCCTCCTCCTCCAATGCTGCTGCTTCTTCTGTTTCCTCCTCTAGACATGTTGTGAATTTCTTTCTCTTCCTCATTGGGATATTGTTTTCATTGAGAATGCTGATGTTGAAATTTGATGCAGGCTTCTGCTACTCCTACAATTCGGTGTGCTATGGATGGAGGTGGTGGTGGCATCCGGAGAAGAGATGTTTTGACATGCTTTGGTGCTACAGTTGGCCTGGTAATCTTTCTGATTTCATTTTGGAATGTAGTTTCTTTTCCATCAGTGATATGATCTCTCACAGTTGTCGAATGCTTAGGAAGTTGTGGGAAGCTCAGGATCGTTCCTGGAAACTGCTAGCGCTGCTGACCTCATCCAACGCAGACAAAGATCAGATTTCCAGAGTAAGCAACAGTATAATGGCAACTTTTTCAACTCTCAAGTTTATACTGATTACTGAAAGTTCACGTCTTTTTTTTTGTTTGATCTCACAGCAATCATTAAGGATACTCTTTTCACAGCAATTAAGGTACAATAACACTGTTTCCGCAAACAGTATCATAATGAGCATTAATAACATAAATACTACAAACATGACATTGCAGGGAAATCCTGAAGTCATCCCATCTTTATTGACTTTGGCTCTCAACGACATTATGACTTATGACAAGGTCAGGCATCTTCTTTATAGTGCCTTCCTGGGTAAAGCATTCTGATTTGGATTCAAGTAAAAACAGCTATTAATCATCTTGCGAAGATGTGGTTTAAGTTTGCAGGCTACCAAATCTGGAGGACCAAACGGATCAGTACGATTCAGGTATAATATGCTGTATATTGGCAACGTCAAAGATATCGTACTCTGTTTTCTCAAAATGTTGTGGTTGCTGTCAATGAAGCTCAGAGATGAGCAGACCTGAAAACAAGGGACTTTCTGTGGCTTTGGATTTACTAGGAGAAGCAAAGAAGGAGATTGATTCCAATTCCAAGGGTGGTCCTATCTCCTTTGCTGATCTTATCCAATTTGGAGGTTTGTTTGTATTTTGTTTGATACTCCAGTCATTCCCATTTTCACTCGGTTCTAAACCTGATTATATGTATGTTTCGATAAAGCACAAAGTGCTCTCAAGGCTACATTCCTGGCATCAGCAATTCGAAAGTGTGGCGGAAACGAGGAGAAAGGTTCATTGCTCTACAGAGCTTACGGCTCCACTGGCCAGGTAACTGCTTCTCAGTTCCTCATATCGATCGCAACATGTCACAGTCTACGAAGTTTAATTACGTACGTGACAAGTCGGTTCTGTTGAAATTGACTTTGCTCAAGGACAGTGGGGGCTATTCGATAGGCAGTTTGGAAGGACAGATGCAGAAGAGGCGGATCCAGAAGGAAGAGTTCCTCAATGGGATAAAGCTAGTGTGCAGGAAATGAAAGACAAGTTTGTAGCGGTTGGCCTTGGTCCTCGCCAGGTACTTATAACTGCTGCTCTCACGTATGCTTTGGCATCTAGAATCATGTTTCTTAAGAAAGTTGAATTGAAGTTGGTTGAGGTTGGAAGAGGTTGTGGAAGGAAAGTTGAATAGAGTGATAGAATAGATCCCAAGTGGAATTGTGTTTCACGATCTACTAAACTGGAAATGAAGTTTCATCGGAATCATTTTTTATATCCTTTGGACTCGATTCGGCAATAAAAATCATGATTCATAGAAAAGTTGAGTTAAACTAGTTGAAAAAAAGTTGAGTCGAGGATAAAAAGGGTTGTGGAAAGAATGATAAATTAAAGGATACAAATGATTCATTGGAAAGTTTAATTTCCCTTTGAGTAGATTGAGAAATACATTTCCACTTGGAGTCCGTCCTCTTTTTCCAAGTATGATTTTCAATTCTAACTCAACTTTCTTATACTAATCTTAACTTAATTTCTTTACGAATTGTAATTTTTGCTGCCAAACCAAGTCTTAATTCAATTTTCCTTCTACGGACCCTCTCAACCTCAACTCAACTTCCTTCCACTTATCTGAATTCAACTTTCGTAGGGATCATGATTTTGGATGCCAAACCTTAGCTCAATCATCTCCCAAGAAGATAGTATAGGCCGTAAATGTGATTGTGTTTGTTCGCTTTGGTTTTGCTGGTATGGTATTTTTGCAGCTGGCTGTTATGTCCGCATTCCTGGGGCCTGATCAAGCTGCCACAGAGGCGATGCTGGCCACAGACCCTGACGTCCTGCCGTGGGTTCAGAAGTACCAGCGCAGTCGAGAGACCGTGTCCGAGACAGATTACGAGGTTATATCTTCCCTATAAAATCCCAACTCTTCATCTAGCTACTTCAATATATTGACTCTGCATTTCTGACTCAGTATGGATTGACTTGACGACATGCTATTACAGGTTGATCTCATTACCGCTCTAACGAAATTAAGCAGCCTGGGCCAAAACATCAATTATGAGGCCTACACCTATGCTGTCCCAAGGATCGATGTGTCCAAACTCAAGCTGTAGCATATAAGCAGCTAAGATTCCAACCAGCAGTTCAGAGCAGAGTGCCTGCTATGGATTGTGATCTCCTTCCCTGTTAATCAATGTTAAAAAAAAATTTGGAAATTTTGAGGCACTTGATAGAAGATTGTACAGTGTCCAGTGATGAGAAGAGATGTTGAATTGTTAATGAGCTCCTCATTGGTAGGCTTCACTTTCCACCAAAAGGGTTCAAAAGGAATCCATGTTGGGCTATCTAGGGTTGGGATCCGGGTCGGGTTGGGTCGGTCAAACCGGGTTCGTGTTTATTCAAATTTTTACCCAAATTGCTTGTAAACCTGAATTTATTTAGTCCGGATTTTGGGTTACTCAAAGCCCGGTTTGACCGAGCCGGACCGGGCTAAATCCATTCGGATTTCCTTCCCTATTGAGTAATATGCACCATTGAAGTAGAATTAGACCCGATCAAACCGGGCTTTACCAGGTTCAGGTTTATTTAGGTTTTACTCAAATTTCCATGATTTACAAACCCAAACCCAACTCAGTCCTAGTTAGTTCGAGTTTAAGATAACCTGAAACTTGATTTAACCGGGGTCGGGTTAAAACCCAATCAAACTCGACCCGACTCCCACCCATAGGGCAAAAAAAATGAACAATTTTTTTGGGTAAAAAGGATGATTCAAGGTCCTAATTATTAATAGTAAGGGCTCTTGTAAGAGAAACCCTGATCATATCATCACGAATACAATCAACAATATCATAGAGTATATGAGAAACCGAAGATGCCCGTAGAGTTCCGAAGGACCCCTCCTGCCTCTCTGTTTGGTTGCAAAACCGAGCCGTAAGTGTTGAAAATAGCATCCAAGTCAGGACGTGATGTCCATCCAACAAAACTTTAAACACGCGGCGACTTATTCTTAAAAAAATACTATTTCTCACTCTCATTGACTCCCGAACCCTAAAAATTGCATAATTTAGTCATATATGAGAACTCAGCCGTTGAATACGAGTCAGTTACCTTAATGGCTCAGATCGTTTCTGATCTAATGAAGGAGAAATCTCCGTGATCCCGAACTAGACTCGGGACAGTGAACTCCGTAACCCAACGGCTTATTGCATAACTTCCGTCAAGTGGACAATAATAGAATCAGTGCTTCAACCATTTTAACGCAACACAACAGTCAGCCTCTGTAATAACAACTTCCACAAAGTTCCATCTTACCCTAGCCATTACTACTAACCATTGGCTACTCTCTTCTCCATTCTCCTCCATAGCTTCTTCCTATTGGCCTCTCTCCCCAAAGACACAGCGCCCCACTTCGCTTCAACGATGGCCGAAGCTGCTGCAGCTGCTACCACCAATCCCCTTTCTCTATCTGAGGTAATCTTCCTAATCTTCTTTAGCTGGTCTCCAGATCTCATCCCAATTGGAATCGTCCTCCTGTAATTCATCGTCTGCGTTGATCTTTCATGTACTCGATTTTGTCTGTTGGATCTCGATTCGCGTTGAAAAGTACGCGCTCGTGGGGGGTTTTGTTTCTGAATGAGATCGGAGTTGTAACTCATCGACTGCGTTGTTCTTGCCGTATCTCGAGAGGTTTAATACGGCGTATTACTAGATCCGCATAGGTTCTTACTTATCAAGTTACCTTTTAGGTTCTGTGCGTAGAAATTACACATTTAGTTGACCGCGGTCATTCTCTATAGATAAAGATAATTACTTTTGCTCGATCGTCGACTTGAATATCTGAGATTGATGATCATCATGTTTTTGGAGGTGGTTCCTAGGAGTCGCTACTCTGTAGTGTAGAAATGAGGTATGCACTTGAATGAGGCTTTGGATGAATGGAATTATCTGTTGGTTCTTAGTAGAAACGTACTCTGTATGAACATTTAAACGAGATTGTAAAAAGTCTGCCTCTCGGGGTCTGATTATGATAAGTAGATTTGCTAAGCATTGGTGGAAGTAGTTCTCTTGACAAGTGGATTGCAAAATGAGTTCTTTTGCTTTTAGTTTGTATTGATCTAATGAGGTAATGAGTTCTTACGGTCATTAGTTTGGTCAACTTGCCTATTTTATTCCCATTTTAATTCTGTCCTAGCTTCTTTAGGCCACAATATGATGAATGTGGAGATAGATTATATATTTATTTCTTCTTTGTCTGAGTTCATTATTAGTCCTTGTTTAGGTGAAGGAAGTGCTTAGACGAGAATTGTTTTGGTGTATAAGTATTTCTTCTTAGTTAGTATTAGACTAATAGGAGTTTATGTTACCTTTTCTTAGTAGTAGCTCTATTTCATTAAACTGAAATCACAGCAACGCCACGCACATCACTATTACTAACATTTTGTGATATTTGACTACAAGATATCTGCTGTAGTTTCGATGCCTATGGAATTAAGGTAGGAGTCAATGCTAATTTGATTCATGGATTGGGTATATATCTTTTTTAGCAACATAAGTACTCATCTCTTTCATCAAAAGGATCGTCACAGCTATTTGGTATATTTAATAGAGTGCTGGCTTTACCCAATATATATTTTATGGATAATTTCAGCTTTACATCTCTCCTATTTTATTGCAGCAATACTTGTTGAAGGAGGATGAGAAACCAGCTGTTAAAGATGAATCAGTTCCTGCTCCTGCTGATTCTGTAGAATCTGTCGCAGATAAGTCGGTGGAAATAGCTGAAGCCGTCCAAGAAAAAGCTGTAGAACCAGCAGAAGCTGTGGCAGAGAATACAAAAGAAGCGGCAGAAGCTGTGGTAGGGAAAGCTGCAGAAATTACAGAAGCTGTTGCCGTAGACAAAACTGAAGATTCTCCTGCTGTAGATGCTACTGCTACGGAAGAATCTGACTCAAAAGATGCTCCTCCCTCTGTAGAAGAAACCACTGAACCTGCTCAAGAAAACTCTGGAAATGAAGAAGCTGCAGAAGAGGCACCTGAAATAAAGGTATGAACATATGTTAGAACAGTTGGGTTCATAGCTGAATTATTGCTTCATATGATTGCTGCTTCCTTACTTCCTTGTTAGACATGACTTGTCTGGTTCCATTTTCAGCTTGAGACTGCACCAGCAGATTACCGATTTCCAACCACAAACCAAACAAGGCATTGCTTTACTCGCTATATTGAGTATCATCGGTATGTGAAACATTTATGTGGGTTGTTGAGTTGCAGTACTATGCCAGTTAATCTTCAGGGGTGTTACTAACTGATTCATGTTGTTATCCTGCTTGGTTTATTTAATATTGTCAAGATGCGTGGCTGCTAAAGGAGAAGATGCTCAAGAGTGTGATAAGTACGCCAAATTCTACCGTTCCCTTTGCCCCAGTGAATGGGTATGTTCCTCAACCACTGTATTATATTAGAGTATCTGTCTATGAACTCTTTGCTGTTTTTGGTTGACGACATTGTTTCATGGTGATGATGCAGGTTGAGAGATGGAATGAGCAAAGGGAGAATGGTACATTCCCAGGTCCACTTTAAGTGGTGGGGTTGTTCTTGAAGAAACTGTTAGTTCCGATTCGTTCTCCTATCCGAAAATGTCGGTCAGAGTTAAATAAGAAATCTTCTTGCGGTTGAATTCAAACTAGCGCAGCAGGCTTGCACTGCTCGAGAAACGACTTGTGTTGCACGTAACTGTTGGTTCCAGAGACAAAGGTGACAATCTAAATGAAGAACTGTGTCTGGGCGTTACTTGTTACGTAATAAAAACCATGTAGATGGTGCTGCTTCTGAGGTGCCTGCAGCGTAGTAGCCCAGTTAGGTACTCTCCAGGAGGAATTTTTGATTTGGTTAACTGAGTTGAGAATTAATAAATCTCAATGTTCCATAAGATAAACATCCTATATTTTGCATGTTCTATTTAATCTTAATATTTCGGTTCGTGCTTCAGCCTTCAGTAAATGGGATGTTGATAATGTGTTGTGCGGTATTTTCTTCCTTTTTTGAGCTAGAAATGAATCATCAAAGCTTAGCAAGTATAAGCACACACAAATATTACTTACAATGGTCCCAATCAAGTCGTGAGCGGATTCATTCATTATTCCGAAAAGCTAGAACCAATTTCTTATAACGAAATCTATATCGTACCGATTTCTTCAACTCCATCGCAAGGAACAATGACCCTTCAACTCTGCACTCTCCCCTGTAGGATTCCCTTACGTCAGAAATATCTGTCCCTCTCGCCTATTGGTGTCTTACATCCTCAGGGGAGAGATTTCGTTGGTGCAGGTGGCATGGGCGAACTTGCTGATGACGTCCAACCTGGTCCTCTCTTGGTGCGGCTGCTGTCCTTAGTCTATCTAGCCTCTTCTTAGAGTGTGTTGTTTTCGTTACGAGTCTGCTGTCCTTAGTGTAGCCTCTTCACCAAGCTAATCCCACCAGCAATCTTCATACATACATACTGTTGAATATGCTGTCAAATATGGTATGACCATATGTTGTTGAATATGATGAAGATGATAGTGGTGAAATGGTGTTGGTTTATTTTATTTTAATACGATGGCTATATTGTTGTTTTTATATACCGAGTGTATTGCATACAAATCAAATTTCATACATAATGTTAGTATGAACCGTGTAGGTATAAATGTGTATGTAGAAACTGTAGTATAAAGTCTTATAAATTTTGTATGAACTCTATACAAACGAGTACAAATCTCATACCAAGCGTACATCCAACGGTCCAGATTCAATCTATGGAATGCACACCGTTTACTCTTCTGAACGCAATCATCGCCTTCCATTCCTTCAAAATTAGCCACAAGCACTTTTTGCCTTCACTTTCCTCGTTCGTTAACTCTACAGTCATTTTTCCATCGCGATCTCGTAAGCCTCGCAAGTGAAAAGAGAGGAGAGGAAACCCTAAAAATATCCAGATCTACTTCTCTCATCAATCCCTCCCTGTTTCTGCAATCTCGATTCGTCTTCTTCCTTCTACCATGGCAAGTTCCGCACGTGAAGAGAACGTCTACATGGCTAAACTCGCCGAGCAGGCCGAGCGCTACGAGGAGATGGTTGACTTCATGGAGAAGGTCTCCGCGTCCATCGATGGCGATGAACTCACCGTCGAGGAGCGCAACCTCCTCTCGGTCGCCTACAAGAACGTGATCGGTGCACGCCGCGCCTCGTGGCGTATCATTTCCTCCATCGAGCAGAAGGAGGAGAGCCGCGGCAACGAGGACCACGTCAACACGATCCGCGACTACAGGAGCAAGATTGAGACTGAGCTCTCCGGGATCTGCGACGGGATCTTGAAATTGCTCGACACCAGGCTCATACCTTCCGCTGCTTCCGGTGACTCGAAGGTCTTCTACTTGAAGATGAAGGGTGATTATCACAGGTACCTTGCTGAGTTCAAGACCGGAGCTGAGAGGAAGGAGGCCGCTGAAAGCACCCTCAGCGCTTACAAATCTGCTCAGGTAATCGTAATTCCTTGTTTGTCTTATCTTCTCTTTTGTATTGTAGTCTTACGGATCTCACCTCCACAATTCTTAGATCTGCTCCCTAGTAGTCTCGATTCGTGAATTCTCGGCCCTGATTCATCTGATTTGTTACTGTTTAGAAATCATCTTCATTAAATTGGTTCACAAATCTGATCGCTACTATCAATATGTATTTATGTGATTGTAGGAAATTGCCAATTCCGAATTGGCTCCAACCCACCCTATCCGTCTAGGATTGGCTCTCAACTTCTCAGTCTTTTATTATGAGATCCTGAATTCCCCTGATCGCGCTTGTAATCTCGCCAAACAGGTCAGTGACTTATCACCAATTTATTGTGCATTCTTAAGCTCTGGTTTATGATGTTGGGTTTCCCACATTTGATGTGAATTAAGAACTCGTGGGAGAGATTGATAACAATTCTATATAAAAATGGCTTCTTCTTCGTCCTTGTGTGCAACTCCAAATAGTCGTATAGCAGCAGCAGCAGATTAGCTATTGCTCTTTACAAAAAAAAATTTACTAAGGTGATAGAACAAAGAACATTGAACATACACACTTGGCCTTTACACTTATGTTTAGAATCAAGTCGATGCTGGATGTAGCAATGTCTCTTGTTTTCGATCGTGGCAGGCATTCGATGAAGCCATTGCAGAGTTGGATACCCTGGGGGAGGAATCCTACAAGGACAGCACTTTGATCATGCAACTTCTCCGTGACAATCTCACCCTTTGGACTTCCGACATGCAGGTATTAATAAAACTCATTTGGACTTTCTCGATTCATATATAACATCTTCTGGTTTACTGTAAGTTCCATGTCATTAAGATTATGCATTTTTGTGTTCCAGGATGATGGTGCAGACGAGATCAAGGACGCAGCACCAGCTGCGCCCAAAGGAGGGGAGGAACAGCAATGAGTTCCTGGTTATGGCCGAGGAACTGGGTTTACTAGTTAGGTATGCGATTCTCCTCTAAGTGTGTTTAAAAAAGTGGAGAATTTGGCCAGTGTTTACTAATTTTCAGTGGTTGCTTCCAGGTCTTAGGCATAAATTATTATTCCTGTCTTGGCTTTGGATGACTGAAGGGACCAAGTCGTGTTTTTTTTTTCTTCTCATTTCCCCGTTCATTCGTTTCCTTTTTTCCATTAAATTTTAGTTTGGTTTTGTTGGAATGTTGTCTCTTTGTTTTCCGGATTGACTTGCTGTTATTGTAGCTTTTCATAACGTATTACTTTTATTTTTGGTTAATCCTCAGATGTTTTGAGGAGTTTGTTTTCTTCTAATCTCCATGTCTGTTTTCTTTGAACAATAATAAGGGGTTACCTGAAAGAATTGGATATAATGATGAAGATAGTATCTGTTGGTGCAGTCCCAGACCCAGTATGATATTGAGTGCGTTTATTAGTCTGGTTTGTTGACATTTATTAAGCAGACCTAATTAAGTCTGCTCTAAAGCTGATATGGTACTTGAGTTGTTATTTCGACGATCGCTCCTTTTGCTCCTTCTACACCTTGTTTGATTGATGCCATACCTCTGCTTGTGTATCTGAGTCGGAACGTGGCTGTGAGTTGGTCGCCTTTTGGTCGTCTGGCCACATCCTTTTGTGAAATATCTTCTTGTCGGCCGATTGCCACCAACATCTAAAATGTTTTCAAAGCCTTCAACCATTCATTGATTTGAGTCTTATAGTTTTGATTACATTCATGTGGCCACTCTTGATCCCACACAAGACCAATTCTTATGCAAGACAACTACATTTACACCCACAAGACAACTGCGTTACATTTTGAACATCATATTTGAATTTGAGTAATAATCAAGGCCATATGTCGAGAAATGTCACGACCTTTAGCCATTTGTGAAAAAATAACAACTGTTCTATTCGGGAAATGGCTTGACCCTCTATATCGGACTCTAAATAACACAACTCTGTTAAATTTGCACAACATGAAAATAAAAACATATGAAAAGTGAGGCCATGTAAAACGACAGCATGGTTAGCTTTTGGTCCAAGATGTTGGAACTATTAATGGTATACATTACATCTATAAAACTAATAATGGTATAGATTAGTAGTGGATAACACTGATGGATTCACGACACAGACACTACCAAACTAAAAGAAGAAAGTCGTAGTGGATAGCAATCTACAACGTCATTATTATATTTCTCCAATCTCCTTTACCATCTAGTCCACCCAGATATGTAGCTCTGGGACCCATCCACCAGATCATATATATATAAAACCCAGTGCAGATTAATTATATAGACATGAATGCTCATTAATTAATACGTGTGTTGCAATTCCAACTATAACAAAACAAAATTCCAAATTAAATATAACAACGATTGATCTCCATTATATTTTTTCTTATTATTAATACTGGAGCCTTTTTATTTCAAGAAAAATATGAATTGACGATGAATCTAAATCCTTAGATTTCGTTTTTTACCTCCTCCGATTGATTTAACGGGTGTGTATTTTTTTCCATCCGCTATGTCTTGGTAGTCATGTACACACCCAAGGGCGCCATATTTTAGGAGACCAAACTATGATTGGGATTGGGATTGGTTCAAGTCAGTGTCATTTATTTTTTTTATCGTACTCGTGTTTTTTTGTTGTAATTCATGAGCAAAGGCACATGGACACTTTATGTAAACGAGTACGAGACATGTACCCAATTTCTCTAAAAGAGTACCCACAGAGGTCGGGCGGAAGGAAGGCGTATGTGTTTAGGTTTTGGTCTTCGAGGATGGAAAAATACACTCTTACCCCTAATTTAATATGGATTGTTAGAAAAAAGTGAGTAGATCTCACGGCTCAGACTTTATTTGACGCATCAAGAAATTTCGTTTCTCGATGCTAATGGACACTCATCAGTGAAGTCTCGTTTGGTAACTAGAGAAAGAGAAGAATCCCTTTATATTTTCTTAAAATGTAATAAAAAATAATTTGTACTATTGAACACGAATTTTTCTCCGAGTGGCTGCTTTTATAATTAACATTGTTAGTTAATTATAAGCCAAATAAGTCGTAGTCTAGTAATTATAATATATAATTTTGTTCTAAATTTTTTTTGTGATGACGCAATTAGTCTTACATTGACTAATGATCGATAACTTTGAGGTTAATTAGCACGGTTGTAAAATAAATTAAAATATGACAAAAATTATAATTTAATTTAAAATTTTAAAAATCTTTTTAAAAGTGAGGTCTTGTGCTGGTAGGCCGACAAGCGGACAAGGCCGTTAATTAGTATAAAAAGAGATATTATCAGTTGATGATATATTGCATTGCATTCAATTCTTTTTCTGGTCAAATAAAGTTGTAGCGCAACTGCTTTCGGGAAAGGTGCCGATGTAACTTTATTTATATTCTAATCAACGGATGGGATTTGCCAGATACAAATATGTAAATAAAGTTTCTTATTATAATTGACAGCTGTTATAGTAATCCACTCACTAACCACATAGATTAGCTACTTAATTTTTACTTTAATTACAATAATTAAAATAGCGTTTAGCTTTGTCTGATCCATCCAGATTCTATGTTTGGTTGGGAAAGTAAAAGGGCCAAATAAGGTTCTTGAATTTTAAATGATATTTTGGGGTCTTTTATGCATATTTCGCACATGCATTTTCAGTAATAATAATAATAATAACAATAATAATAATATATAATGTAAAGGCCTAATCGAAACACTATACAAGTTTTTATCTTTCTTTTAGTAGTCTTTAATTAGTTTATTTTATTCTTGATTGATAGAGTGTGGGATTTTAAATTCAAAGATTGCAAGTCAGCAAGTGACAGTTTAGGATGACAATTAGTGGGTATTAGGAGTACGAGTTGGGTATATTATTATACAGGAAAATATTTTTTTATCAAGATTAAATCGGAAATTACAAAAAAAAGATTCCGATTCAATCTTGTCTATAAAAAATATTTCCCCGTCTAGTTGTTGGATTTTACCCGTACTCACCGGTTTACATAAATGGACATAAATTTTAAACCGTACCCGTTCGTTAACGGGTTTCGGATTTACCCGTTTAATCGAGTAAAACCCAATTACTAAAAATAATTTTTTTATTAAATAAAAAAAACAAAAAGTTGTTAATGTTTTCATATTAGATGAAAAATTAAAGAAAAAATACTTACAAATTTTCAGATTTGTAGGAAGATAAGGAGAAAAATACATTCAAGAACACAATTTTCGCCTATGGAACAGGTTGAAGTTGGGTCTAATAATTGAAAATTTGAAATTAAGATAGAATATTTTGAGGGAAAACGACATAATATATCGTCGGGTTACCCGTCGGGTGAGTATCAGGCGGATACTACTAAATCCGTCCCCGCCCGGAGCCCGCTACCCTATAATCCTGAATTTTGGGTGTGCCAATATCCGTCAACAGATCTCTTTAACCGAGTAATTTCAACCAGTAGTGAATGAATTTCGGATGATACCCAAGTCCTGAGTTGGGTTTGTCATCCTTCATGACAACAAGCACAATAACAAAAAAAACAAGTGTAATAGGTTTTTTTTATAAAAAGCAAATGTAATATTTTCAATAAGTTTAAAATATATCGAAAGTGGTATTTTCCCTCTTTTAATTTAGATTTCCAACTTAACAAACAACCAAGTATTGCCAAATGTTAAATATATCCTATAACACTAATTTTTTCAATGGGCAATTATTTTGATCAATATGACGACATTAAAGGTCAAATCTAGGTTGATGTCTGACAGTTTTAAAATTTGCCTAATAACATCATTATTAAATATGGTGTTCGTAAAAAAAGAATTGGTTGTAAAAAAGTTACTCACAAAATTTCATTTAGCTGAAATAGATTTGGTTGGGAATTTACATTTTTTCAAAAGTTAATATTGTTATGAATCAAATTTTATGGTTATTGCGTAAAAGAAATTTATGATTATTATTTATTAATGAGTTGTTAATAAATATTTGTTTTCCTAGGGAATTCATCAAAATAAAGATGCGGGGAAGTCAGAACTTTGAATACTAGGAAACCAAATTATGAATACGTCAAAATTTACATGACACATGGCAATATTGGGGGAGCCGGGACTGCCCCTAGGCCCTACCTATTGCGGGGGTGCAGAGAATCGATGAAATGAAAGGGGCGTAAATATCACTACAATTCATATTAGAATATGCGAAATCCGTTTCACCTCCGGGAAAAGCTCGATGACGCGGGAACGTTTGGCATGGGAGTCGTCAGTGCAGCCCAAGAGAATTCCACACGTGACGACTGCAGTTACGGCAGTTGCGGCGGCGGCAAGACGTGTAGTTTGGAATTTTATGTTTTTTTGTTGTTGTCAAGGTTTGACGGACTTTATCTATAAGCCTGAATATCCGACGAAGCCGGGCTTGAGTTGCCATTCAGGCTTGTTAGGGTCCTGTGGCCGGGTATTTTGAAATCCGAAATTTACTTCAGACGAATATCGGGGGTCGATAATCCGTATCCGGATGACCCGGATTTCAAGCGTAGTCATACCCCTCCTCACGGAGACGTCCACTGTCGACTAGAGACACTGGACTTGTATCATAGAGTTCAAAAAACTCCCACAAAGCAGCTGGTTGGTCCATGTTACCCATACATTTCGTGAGGCTATCCGTCTCCTTGTGGAGCTTCTTCTTGTTGCTTACATAGTATTAGACTTTTGCCTTTTAAGATCGTTGATTGTATTTATTCAGACATTATTAGAGTTACTTTCATACACTCGATTATTAATAATACTCAAAAGATAATTTTTATAATAAAAAAAAACACTAAATCCAAATGGGTGGTTTAGGTTGATCCACACCTAAATATTACTAATAATCACTATATTTATCATGGAATATTACATGTACCATTAAATGATTAAAGGCAAAACTGGCCTAGTCTCTAGTATATGAAAATGATCGAGAAAAGCAATTAGTAAAGAAGTGAAATTTGTGGCAAGTAGGGCAGACGTGCATCGTCAGAACTCACTCTTTATATATAGTGGACAACACGGATTACTATATATATATATTATTATTATTATTAAACACACAATTAATATTTAATCATCATCAGTGGGGAATTACAACGTCATTATTCACCTCATCTCTTCATTTAATTTCCACATCCCCTCCCATGCAAACCTAATTTTATTATCATCTATCTAATATAATACTAATAAAATTAAGTAGATACAACGTAACGTCATACAGTGGAGATCGATGGATCGTCATCCACAACATCAGACCGAGTTTTGGTCTTTGCTATCAGAATCATCCGATCCTTTCTTCGACATGGTCGTCTTGTATCCACCGTACACGTGTGACGCAAACCCCCACAGGCAGAGTGCAAGAGCCATCCCTTTCTCCGCATTAAACCCTTCCTTGAGAAATATGACAGCAAACACCTGTTGGACCGGAACCAGAAGCGCCGTCATTATCCCGCCGAACAAGGAAGAGGAGCTGAACACCACTCCAAATATTCCGATTATCATCAGCTGCAGCGCTACCGCTCCTAGGAATATTATCAAGTAGTACTTTGTCGCACCAAGATCAAACTCCGCCGCCTCTGCCGCCATACTCTGTCGAAACAAATTATTTTTTAAAAAGGAAACATATCAGTTAAAAATGTCACTGTTTTATTATATATAATTTAATTATTGTAGCGAGATAAAATGCGAAACAAGAAACCTTTTTCCTTACTGTTGGAAAAAGTTTCAAAATTAAAGTAGCCCGCCTTTAATTATTAAAGCTACCGTGGGACGCAAGGAAAAAAGTAGCAAACATAACCTATGACCTTTGGCATGATCGATGTAAAACAAAATGATATAAAGCTTGATGGTCGTACTGCATAACGTCACGTCACAGTCTGTAATCGTAACAACAATCAAGACACTTAATGAATTACCTGAAAGTCGTTGTTGATGATCATGGGGATAGTAGAAAAGATCGTAGCGAACATGGACATGATGAACTGAAGTTGCATGACAATGTCGAAAGTGATGATAATCCCCGGTCTCATTCGAGTATATTCGATCAACGTCAGGAAAAGACCATGACCGGCAGCAGCCGCAAGCGTTATGAGGAAACCCAACACATACTTCTGGTGAGACTCGCCCTTGGGAACATCCTGATCCATGTGAAGCCCAAGGATAACAGAACCAAACGTCATCAAAGCGACTGCGTTTATCGAGTAGTGAGTGAACTTCTGGCCCACGATGAAAAACGCCAGCACGGCGGTGAACGCCAGCTGGGACGAGCTGACGAGGGAGATAACGGAGACGGGGAGGTAAGCGGTGCCGAAAGAGTAGAGGTAACAGTCGAATCCGAGGAGGATTCCGAGCAGGGCGCTCGCTCCGACGAGCCACCTGGAGGGGAAGAAGGGGCTGTCTTTCGGTCGGGTGGTTTTGGCGAGTTTGTAGGAAATGAAGATTGGGATAAGGAGGATGGGGAAGCCGGCGGTGTTGGCCCATGTGGAGAGCCAGAGCTTCTTGCCGCCGTGGATGAAGTACATCCGGCCGAGTAATGGGCCGGCGACTTGGCCCACGGTTAGTATGACGCAGTTTAAGAGGAGGAGGAATGTTTTGATGCTGGGCTGGAAATGGAATATTGTTGTCGTTGCTTGTTTTTTCTCGGTGGCAGGGTTCATTTCCATTTCCAACATGTTTTTTTCTAAAAGAACAGAGCAAAGATTATTAGTGTGTAGTTAAAACAGAGGTTTTCGGGATGGTGCAGGGTTTAAGTTTGGTCGGGTAAGCTGTCCTTTATATAATCAGGACGCCGGACTGTACTATTTAGTGCTTTTAGCTTAAGATAATATTTTAAAATCATGATGTCATATTATCTTATCTTTTTGGGAAACCTGAAATTCAGCTAAAGTTTACATGGTAATACAGAGTAAATAGATTGGATTATAACACTGTGCAATTGTGCATGCCCCGTAACTACGCCTTAAGTAGAGAAAACTAATGTTGCAAGTTCACTTGCTGAATTTCGAACATTTTATGGCCCATCTCATGGACGGAGCCGGAAATTTTGATTATGTTGTAGCTTCAATTTATGCGTGGATATATAATTTATATAGCGTTTTCTTAAGATTCGATCCGTCGAAACTGAAAAATGCCTTATTTTTCACTTTTATAAAAAAGAAATTGTGTGTTTAACTTAATTACTTGGACTAATTGTGTCCAACTCATCCTGTAGTCTGCCACGTCATTCATCTGTCAAACTGACATGTGGGAAATTATATTAACTCATGCATATCTCTTTTCGTAAAGTATGTTGCATAAATTGGTGTAAAAGTGAAAAATTTCATGGATGAACACAATATTTAGTCTAAACTGAATTAGCTTTCTATTTATATTCAATATTCAGTGCAGTATCGTCCATCATCACATGATTATTGTCGAAATGTGTCTTTTTTTGCTAGTACAACAAAAGTAAAAGACAGGTTACAGTTACAGTGAGATTGTCACGACTCCAAGGTCATGGCACAATCATAAACATCTCTTCATTTTTTACTAGAAATACTCTCATTATGTCGCAAAAAATATTATAATATTGGCTATATATATGACACACATCATAAACATCTCGTGTTGTTTGAAATATCATAATCGAAATATCACAGTATGTTTATGAGATGTCAAACGAGTTATTTTGAACCCACTAGCTGAAAATAAAATATTCCGGATTGTTTGGATGAGTGATTTAAAATAAAAAAGATTTGACTCGAATTTATGATTTTTAAAATAAATTATCTGGATGAGTGATTTTTACCGTTACTAATTGTTGGAGAGAGAAAAAAGAAAAGAAAAAAACATTAAAATGCCTGAATTTTTTTCCAATAAACACAAATTTATTTATGACCATATAAAAATGTAATTATGGTTAAAATTTTACAATATCTCCTTTAAAAATTTAAAATTATTCATGAAATTTTCTCTGAACCCACATAATAATTTCAAATCACCTTAAATATTTTTTTGATTTAAGTCTTCAAATCGATAATTTGAAACCAACTCTTAAATAAAGTCTAATTCATTACAAATCACTAAACTAAATTACTCATCCAAACAACCAATTTTTGTTTAAATACCTCAGTTAAAAGTCTCATGAAAACGACATGTAGTACAATAGAAATACGAAGATAGGTTTGAGTGAGTCGGTGAGATTTTTGTAGGAAGATTTCAATAGGAATGTCACAAGTCTAGCGGGCCCGCGCAATATGTTGAAGCTATTATGGTACTGAAGGTGCTGAACTTTGAGTCACGAAGGGCGATTTCAGAACTTCCTCTTAGTTTTTCTTTATTTTATGTGAGGATTTATTTTTTCCCCAACTTCCTTATTTAATTAATATATTTATATACGAATTTGAATAATCTTTGCGTCAAAAATTTAGATTTAAAAAATAATTAAAAAACTAGCACATCTTAATAGGGTTCCGACAAACTCATTTTTTTAGGTCAAACACGTGAGTTGACTGCTTAAAAATTATTTTATAAGTATCACCAAATTAGTGGTGTGTATTAACAATTTTGAGGTAGTCAGAGTTATTAATAACTTATAAGTAGTTATTAGCAACTTGAGATAGTTATTAGCAACTTAAACGTAAGGTAAATATAAGGGAGGAGAAACGTAGTGTTGGGACGTAATTATTAAAGAACTTCATGTAGTATTAGCAACTTAGAGATAGACGTAGTTATTAGAAACTTTGAGATAGTTATTGAGAAAATTTACATGATTATTACCAACTTAATGATAGTTATTGACAACTTTGAGGCAGATAATGTATTAGCAACTTTAAAGTATACATAGTATTAGTAACTTTAAAATATTTATTAGCAATTTAGAGCTACACATTTTTAAAAGTTTTATAATTACTACGAATATTGATATTATTATATTCTTCTTTAAAAAACTTTTTTTCATGTCAAGAAAATAAAAATTCAATTTGAAATAAGGAAATTATACTCGAAATAAGGTGAAATATATATATATTTTTAAAACATTCAGAATAAAATTAATATTTATCTTATTAGATTGATTTATAAAAAACGATTCTTTCTACATTAAAGATATAAAATCTGAGTTAAGCCAAAAGAGTTATGTTAGTTGAAAAAACTATTTAAAAATATACTGTTTCTAAATACCCAAAGTACCCAATTGAATGTGAGACTTAAGATTAAAAAGGATGATCTGACGGCTGAAAGGAATTCACCATCCTTTTTCAGCACCAAAACACGGGACCAGTCAAGGGGGAGTGTGAGAGCTTGACACGATCATAGTTCATAAACATATTTCGGCTATTAATTTATGGCGTCCAAGCCCCATTGGTTCGTACCGCCGCCTCCAGGGCCCAACATATTCGGGCGTTTATTTCACATCAAACATTTTTGGTGTCACATTCTCAAGGCCAAATACCTAAATTTTATCAAAATTTTGAATGAATTGTTAAATTTAATTTGAACTATTTTAATGATTAGTATTTATTAATTATTTCGATTTTTTTATAATTCTTGATAAAAATTTCAGTTAAATGTTTAACATCGTTAGTGATGAAATAGACTAAAATAACATGATATTTACTCGACCAGTCTGCCATATAAGTTGCAATGTCAGTATTTTAGATTATAAATTTAATTGAATAAGTAGAATTACAAAAAAAATCTTGACCGGTTCTTTCTTCTTTCCCTCCCCTAATCTTCATCCACTTTCTACTCTTCCTCCATTGTTGAACCCAGAAGCAGATCAAAGTGGGTTCTTCCCCCCTAAACTCTCTTCTGAAGACTGAAGCAGATTGGAGGTTCATGGCTGCAAGATTTGGAGCAAATTTATATTGGCGAAGATGAATGGGTAAACTGAGCGGCGGCGGGGAAGATGAATCCGGTTGTTTATGTGGGATTTTTGGATGGGCTTAAGCACCATCTCCAAGTCATTATTGAAGCTGCTAAGTCTTCGCTTAAACAAAACTCGATGCCTCTTCCTCCTTGGATTAACGCCTCCACCGATTTCCGCTCCCAAATCGACTACGTCGGCGGCTTGATACTCACCGGTCGACACGCCTTCCTTCCCCGCTCTCGAAATCCGCCGCTATGTCTCCGGCCGCTGCCACGACGTCCTCAACTTGGGTGCCGCAATCGACGCATCCCATTTCACGTGGAAAGGGGAATCGACGATTGGATACCGCGAACTGATGGAGATGCGAAAACGTTGGAACCGGAAGCTCCGCTTGGGATATGTTTCCCTTGTTGGATTCGATCTAGATTTGGTTTATAGGGATAGTAAGATGATGTATCGTGGAGGCGGAGGTGGAGGCGGTGTTTAGGTGGAGATGTTGAATTTTTGTTATTGATTTATTTTTTTATTTAAAATTGCCACATCACATTACACATCAGCATTTGCATTTGTGTTAAAATTTCGTTAATTTAGACGAAAAATTAAAATAATGCTCCGTTAAAAGGTAAATTTAAAATTTAAAATAATTTGGGTTAGATTTGACAATTCATTAAAGTTTGGGTTAAATTTAAATATTTGGCTCATTCTCAAACATTCATCTCAACAGTCAATCAAATTTAGCATGCGGATGGTTTATTTCTCAGCTAATGAAGTCACTTATTTTTTAACATTTTTTATTTTTGGATATTTTTCAAAATTTTATCGACAATCCTCACATTATAGGTAAATGTTTAAAATTTATTGTTTTCTATTTTTCCATCTTTTTCATGAAGTAATTTGAGAAAAAAAATTAAATTTTTGGGATTAATCTAATGATGTATATTAAGACTTGTAATTGAGAAATTTAATTTAACTATTAATCAATTTAATAAACTAACTTAATTAGAAATATAAATTTGAGTTATATTTTTATTTTTATATAAATGCGACGGAGTGATTTGAATAATTTTGAATGATGTAGAATGCAAACTGCTACTTTTAAGATTAGTAAAAGATTGGAAGAAGAAAGGTACACTTTCGATTGGATTGGATTCATTCATCAATGATGCACTGCCCTATCTACCTTTGCCTTTAACTGATGTCTTAGTGAAGCTTTGCCACTAAAGTACTTTTGCATTTGAACATGATAAAAATAACTGATTACAACCTTACCAACTTTGTTTCCCCATAAATCTCCAAGTGCTACTATACCCAAATCAGTTTTAGTTAGATGTGACCTACATGGCGTTACAACTAGATATTTAGACCATCTTTAATGATAAATGTTAAAGCACCAAATTAAAGTGCTAAATTTTGACACCTTGACATTTTGAATTTGTTTATGTTTCAGTGATAGAGTGTTAAAATATTAAATTTGGCACTTTGACATCGTAAAAATTATTTTTTGCTTTGATAGTGAGTTCTGAAGTCAAATTAAAGTGCTAAATTTGGCTTTTATGTAATGTTTAATTTTTTATTATATATCATCGAAATTGATCTTGTTATATTCATTTTTGAAAGATACGAATTTTGTAATAAAAATATCTAAATAAAAAATTATGACGAAAAGAAAAACAATATAAAATATAGTAAAGAATCATATGTCGCAAGAAATATCTCTAGATGGTCTAAGGATGAACAATTATCGATGTATTTTATAACATTTTCCCAACAGAAACAAGCATTTGGTCCTTCTCTCCGTCCAAGTCTGCATTTGCCATTTAGACAAGAAAATGTTCAGGTGCTTAAGGAATTAGATGCGGAAGCCCAAGAAAAGTTGATTGCGGCAAATGATATATTCGTAAGGCCGAATCCTACGGCCAGCATATGCTGTGTCAGGGGTAGTGACTATTTAATTGATATAGTTGATCTTTTGGTGCCAAAAATGTTACTACGTTCTTGTTGCAAATAGCCATTAGGCCGATTCAAGGCTCATCTAGAGATTTTGAGCACATCACGGGGCTGCTCACCTCGTCAGGTCAGAAGTTCAATCTTTATCCATAAAAATTGAGTATATTTTATAATTAATCATTTAACATATAAAAATTTGCAATAAAAAGATTAGTTTATAGTAAAATTTAAAAGTTATTAAGATATCATAAAGTACGATATGTATTTAAGATTTATTAATAATATGTAAAGTTTTAAAGATTTATTATAATTGAGGTTCAGTTCAAGCTTGTTAATACATTTAAACGAATCAAACTTGAACTCAAGATTTCTTAAATAAGTCGAACTCGAACTTTATTTATAAAGATTGAGTCAAACTCGAGCCCAACATTGATTAAAACAAACTAAACAAATCAAATAGTCATTATGCTTTTACTTTCTATCATGTTCCTCTGATTGAGAGTTAAAGAAATTTGTGAAATATGGATACTGCGATGATTTTACATAAACTAATAAAAAAAACTATCCATGCACCCGCATTAATCATATGCTTAATTCTGCATAAAAGTAAATAGGGAAAAGCTCTAATTTTATCATCTAATTATCTAAAACTTGTTCCTTTTGGCCTTATTAATGAATAATATTGTTTTGAATTGATTGGGTAGATAATAAAAGTTAAAAGTGAGCTCTGTTTTTGCACGAAGATAAGCTTAACCACGTCCAGTTACTCGAAGCAGATAAGCATCCATGAGATATCTATAAATAATATGGAGCACACATAATTGCAGAATTGAGGGTGGACTAACTTAGGTTATTATTCAGATTTTTTCAGTTTTAAGTCATAAAATTTTACGTAAAACTTTTAAAATTAAATTTTTTGATGTGATTTGAACCGTCGTTTAATATATTTTCAAATTTAAACTTATTTTCCATTCTCTCATAATTAAACCCCTTTTTGGTCGAAAAATAGACAAGATAATAATGTCATTACAAAAAATTAACACAATACAACATTAGCTTATTTTAAGGTTTTAAACCACTATATCAAAACGAAATCAAAAATGTTAATTAAATTGAGTTTAAAATGGACCAATGATTATAAATACAAGACTATATCGGCAGAAGTAGAGATCCCAAAACCACAACTTGACACCAGTTGTCTCTCAAGTTTTATCATTCTCTGCAAATTTACATTTTCTAAAACTTTAATTAGCCATACATAGTCGTAATTCTTGGAACTCTCACTAAATCTTTTAAAAGTAAAGATCATTTAATATAATTTGTTTTAGGCATTGTCAGATCAATCAAACACCCTTATATACACATTGTTTAAAAAAAAATTAAACTACAAATTTAATTCTTATTTAAAGACGTCAAAGCACATTTAACTCACGTTAACAAAAAATTTCTCACCTAAAATCAAAAAGATAAACGAATAAATAAATTAAACATGCGCTAAATTCCAACACGAACACCTCTAAATAACCAAAAACACAAAAGCAACATATAGTTATCCATTATTCTATAAACATAGTTGGACCGTTACTTGTTTTTTTGGCTTTATAAGAACATGTTTAAATTGCATATAAAACAATTATATCAATCCAGCAGTTAGGCCAACGTGTATATCTGCATTATGCTTTAGTAGTAGTAGCAGCAGTGACACTAAGTGAAGTTGAATGAGGACAAAACCAAATTAAAGGACATGCACAGTTATAACACGTACAATATTATTATTATTATTATTATTATAGTTAAAAAGAACCAGACAACAAAGGTTGGGCGACATCATTATGACTCACAAACGAGTGAACGATGAAACTCTTAAGAAATGACAAATTACAAAATAAATCAATCAATCAGTCTTTTCAATGCATGGCTCAGACCAAACGAGTCGAACACGCGTACATACATGTATTTATACTCATTTTATACAATATATATTCATGTGCGAATCTTTGTACTCGTATTTTATATATTATATATGCGTATCATTGTACACATTGTTGGATTATTTTAATACTTATTTCTATGTTATACACATTCATGTACTCAGTTATGTATGTGTTTTTATACTTGCTTTTTTATGTGTTACATCTTTATGTATATACAATTATACTATTTTTACCCGGCGATTAACATTCGCCACCGGTGAAATTTTTTTGAGTTGTGGTCACCGACCTTACACCAAAGCTCCTTAACCTTTTGCCACCACGAGATTCCTCCAACTTCCACAGCTGATCTAGGCGACCTTTGAGTTCCATTCTACGGACCCTCTCATCCAAAAACATCACCCCTTGTTCCTTAAGATTGTCGATGACATCCAACGCCTCCAGGCATTCATGAATTTGCGCCTCCACCCTGTTGAGAACCTCGATATTCCAGGCCTTAAGAGCCGCCTTCAAAATTTTTAACTTTTCATCAACCCAAACAACCTATTTCTCCCCTGAGGCACACCTGTCCAATAATTCCGGAGCCACTCATCAAAACTGACATGCTCCATCCACATTATCTTAAAACGCCAAGGCCGATTAATCATGGGAAGGTTTTGGCAGTTCAACACCAAGGGGAAGTGATCGGAGAAGGATCGGGTCAAAGCACGAAGCTGGCATCCCAAGAAACGCGACTCCCTAGAAGGGGAAACAAAAACTCTATCAATACGGGAAAGAGCCCGTGGTTCACGAAAATTAGACCAAGTGAAGGTTGTTGAATAAAGGTAATTTGCAATATGGAATTACCTTTAACAATCTAGAGATTTCCTACTCTAGAATCTCCCTAAAAATATCTCAACTACTCAACTAAACTAATTAATATGTTTTAATAACTAAACTAATTCTAGCCACACACTAAACCTACCAAGTGTGCTAGTATCTTCCTAAGGAGGTTGTATTAGCCTATAAATATGAAGCCTCACTTTAGGCAAGTATGAGTTGAAGAAATAAGAAAGAAGTAGAGAGGTATTTGTGAGTGGTGAGAGTAAAGGTCCAAGTGACCGAATTGTAATATACACAAATTTGAGTGATCAATTGAGTGAGTTATCAAAATACTATCTTTTCGATCCTAAATTCCGCTACATTTCCGCTAGCGCCCCAACAAATTTGGTATTAGAGCTAAAGTTACGCTGAGTATGCTCTGTGGTTGCGGTTTTAATAACTGATCTTCCACATCAGAAAAGTTATACTTTAGTACTTTGATAACCATATTATAACCTACCCTAACAAAACCTTCTCAAAAACTCTACCAAAAGAATCCCCTCAAAATCCTATGGCAGCACCATCGTCAAGTTCCATGTTCGCCAACTCTCCAAATCAAATCCCAATTTTTGATGGAGAATTGTATGAATACTGGAAAGCATAAATGGAGACTATCTTCATTTCGCAAGACTTGTGGATATCGTTCAAGAAGGTATGGAACAATCACCACAAGAGAACGATTCCATATCAACCGGAAAAAGGTGGAATCGGCAAAAGATGACGATCCCAAAACAAGCGGGACGAAGATGAAGGAACATAAGGAGAATGTCAAGAGGAACGCCAGCGCATTGAGGATAATTCAGCAAGCTGTGAGCAAAACAATATTTTCAAGAATTTTTGGCATCAAATCAGCCAAGGAAGCTTGGGAAGTCCTGAAGAACGAATTTCAAGGTTCCGAGAAGGCAATCTCCATAAAACGCCAAAATCTATGGCGTCAATTTGACAACCTGGCGATGAAAGAAGGCGAAAGCATTAAAGACTTTCATTATCGTGTTGCAGAGATAGTGAACCAGATCAAATTCACTGGAGAGACTATCGACGAGAAGAAGATCGTGGAGAGGATCCTCCGTAGTCTAACGTCGAAGTTCGAGCACGTCGTCGCTGTCATAGAAGAAACCAAAGATCTTGGAAAATTACCCATGACGGAGCTTATGGGATCACTTGTAGCTCACGAGCAAAGATTGAGTCGGTTTACTAACCAACAACTCGAACAAGCTTTTCAATCCAAGGTCGACATCAAAGGAGAGCAGAACCGCAGAGGCGGCAACTTCCAAAAGAAAGGAGGAAAACCGAATTTCAAGAAAAGCAGCAACTGGAGCCAGAATCAGGAAAAATCAAGCAACTTCAATGACGGATGCAAAATTTGCAAAAAATCTAACCATGCTACCAAAGAATGCAGGTTCAGATGCACCAAGTGCAAAATTCAAAATCACTCTCAACGAGGTTACTGGTTCCAAAACAAGAAAGAAGAAGGCGAATCAAGCTTCGCACAAAAGGACGAAGAAAAACTGGTCGCATACACTTGCTTCAAAGCCGAGCAAAAATCTCAACGTCCATGGGTGGTGGACAGCGGTTGCAGTAATCACATAACTGGAGATCGGGAGTCCTTTACCGAGATGGATGATACATATAAATCTCACGTGAAGATTGGAGACGGTAAAAAACTGGAAGTTGAAGGAAAGGGTACAATCATCATAAAAGGAAAGGGAGGTAACAAAACTCTAATCCAAGAAGTTTTGTACGTTCTTGAATTAGCTCAAAATCTTCTGAGTGTTGGACAACTAATGCTTAAAAATTACAAGCTATTGTTTGATAACGGAAAATGTGAGATTATCAACAAATCCAACAACTCGAAGGTGGCAAAAATTCCGATGACTTCCAACAGGATGTTTCCTCTCACAATGTCGAAGAATGAAGAATTAGCAATGAAGAGCCAAAGCATGGATGAATCTTTCCTATGGCATCTCCGATATGGACACCTAAACTACAAAGGGCTTAAATTATTGAAGCAGAAAAATATGATGGTCGGTCTTCCTCAAATCAACAGAGAAGATAAGGTCTGTGAAGGATGTATATATGGCAAAGTGCATCGCTTGCCATTTCCAAAAACTACTTGGAGAGCAAAAGCACCACTAGAGTTGGTACACGCTGATATTTGCGGACCAACTAGAACAACATCCACAGGTGGTAAGAGATATTTTCTACTATTTGTGGATGATTATACTAGAATGATGTGGGTATTCTTTCTTGAGCAAAAGTCAGAAGCTTTCTCCAAATTCCTTTAATTCAAAGCCACAGCTGAGAAGGAAAGCGGGCATCAAATCAAGACACTCCGAACAGAACGTGGTGGAGAGTTCATCTACAAACCTTTCATGGAGTACTGTCGCACCAACGGAATCAAGAGACAGTTGACAGTGCGATACACACCACAGCAAAATGGCGTAGCAGAACGAAAGAACCGTACAATTGTGGAGATGTCAAGAAGCATGATGACTGCTAAGAAAATTCCTAACCAACTATGGGCAGAAGCGGTCAATACAACAATCTATATGCTCAACAGATCGCCAACCAAAGCAGTGATGAACAAAACACCTTTCAAGCATGGCACCACAAAAGGCCGCAAGTGGATCACCTCAAAGTATTTGGATGCGTAGCATATGCACACATCTCTACCCCAAATCGAGACAAGTTTTACCAGAAGGGAGAGAAGCTCATCTTCATCGGATATAGTGACGAATCTAAAGGTTATAGGCTCTACAATCCATTGAAGAACGAGGTGGTGATTTCACGAGACGTTATCTTCGACAAAATGGCCGAGTGGAGCTGGAAAACTCAGGATACTCAACCTCCATCAACAAATGAGATCCTGGAGAATCCAACAACTACACCAACAACACCAAACGAGGCGGATCAAAATCCAAGCCAAGGAAGTAGTCCAACAATGAGTCCAACGAGAGACGACTTCAGAGATGTCATGACAGATTCAGACTCACCTCCATAAAGGTCAGATCCTTAAGAGAAATTTATGAATCAAGTCATGTAGCATATTTTTCTTGTGAACCCTATACATTTGAAGAAGCAGCAAAAGAAAAAGTCTGGACAGAAGCAATGGACAAGGAAATCTCAATGATCGAGAAAAATAAGACTTGGGAGCTCGTGGACAAACCAAAAGATAAACCGGTCATAGGTCTAAAATGGATATACAAGATCAAATTTAACGAAGACGGTTCCATCCAGAAGCACAAAGCGAGATTGGTGGCAAAAGGCTATTCACAATAGCCTGGCATCGACTTTTATGAAACCTACGCACCAGTAGCGCGAATGGAGACAATAAGAATAGTCATAGCACTAGCAGCTCAAATGGAGTTACCAATATTCCAGCTAGACGTCAAGTCAGCATTCCTCAATGGAGCACTAGAAGAAGAAGTCTATGTGGAACAACCACGAGGATACGAGAAGAAAGGAAAAGAAGACAAAGTCTATCGACTCAAAAAGGCGCTCTACGGACTCAAACAAGCACCTCGAGCGTGGAACAACAGAATTGATCGATACTTTCAAGACAACGGATTTCAAAGAAGTCCAAGTGAAGCATCTCTCTACATCAAAAAGGGAGAAAACAAAAACTTTCTTATTTTGTGCTTATATGTTGATGACTTAATATATACAGGCACAAGTCCACAAATGATTGGAGAATTCAAAAGGGCAATGATGTCAGAGTTCGAGATGACAGACTTAGTACTCATGAAGTATTTCTTGGGAATTCAAGTAAAACAGAAACCTGGAGAAATATTCATCTCTCAAGAGAAGTATACTGAACACATGTTAAAGAGATTTCACATGGCATCGTGCAAGCCCATAGCAACACCAATGGCATTGAACGATAAGTTGCAACAAGAAGATGGAGCAGAAAAAGTTGACGGGAAAATATACAGAAGTCTAGTCGGATCGCTCATATATCTGACACACACAAGACCAGATATATGTCACTAAGTAAGTATCATTTCAAGATTTATGAGTGAGGCTAGCAAACTTCATTTTGCAGCAGCGAAGAGAATCCTACGATACCTCCAAGGCACTAAACAATTGGGCCTAAGGTATAAGAAGGAAGAAGGAAGCAAGCTAATCGGATACACCGATAGTGACTGGGCAGGATCACTAGATGACCGAAAGAGTACATCCGGCTACATATTTTGCCTAGGTACAAAACCAATTTCCTGGAGCTCAAAGAAGCAGAAGACTGTGGCATTATCATCAGCGGAAGCAGAATACATTGCAGCAACAGATGCAGCATGCGAGGCAGTATGGCTAAAAAGATTAATTGAAGACTTGCAACAAGGTGATAATGAACCAACCATTATTCACTGTGACAACATGTCAGCCATAGCCATGACGAAGAATCCAGTATTTCACGCAAGGTCGAAGCATATCGAGTTACGACATCATTTCATACGAGATTTAGTCAACAACGAAGAAATCACAATGGAATTCATCAACACAGATGATCAACCGGCATATATCATGACGAAGGCAGTTACGAAGGAAAAACTCGAGAAGTTCAAACACCTACTCCAAATTGCAAATTAAGGAGGGGGGGGGGGGGTGTTGAATAAAGGTAATTTGCAATATGGAATTACCTTTAACAATATAGAGATTTCGTACTCTAGAAATCTCCCTAAAAATATTTCAACTACTCAACTAAACTAATTAATATGTTTTAATAACTAAACTAATTCTAGCCACACACTAAACCTACCAAGTGTGCTAGTATCTTCCTAAGGAAGTTGTATTAGCCTATAAATATGAAGTCTCACTTTAGGCAAGTATGAGTTGAAGAAATAAGAAAGAAGTAGAGAGGTATTTGTGAGTGGTGAGAGTAAAGGCCCAAGTGACCGAATTGTAATATACACAAATTTGAGTGATCAATTGAGTGAGTTATCAAAATACTATCTTTTCGATCCTAAATTCCGCTACATTTCCGCTAGCGCTCCAACAAAGGTAGTCCCCGCTCATCGGTAGATCCATCAGCTGCATCACATCGATCCAATCATTAAAGCTTTCCATTTCGTTTCTATTCCGCGGCCCTCCCACAAAATCGGCCGCGCTACAAACCAAATTGAAATCTCCACAAAACACTGAAGGCAATTCCCACCACAAAGCAAAAGAACTAAACTCTCTGAGAAAATCCCGTTTAAGGTTGCTAACGCTGGGACCGTAAGCATTCACCAGGAGCTAATTGAAATTATCCCCTCTATTTCTAAGGATGGAAACAACAGCAAACTCCCCCACCCATTCTCCCTCGATCTCCACCACATCCATGTTCCAAACCGACAAAATACCACTCGTCGCCCCAGCTGAAGGTTTGAAAGACCATCCCCACCTCCCCGCACCCAAAAGACTCCTAACGATCCCCACATTAATGACCTTCATTTTTGTTTCTTGTAGACAGAGAATAGAAGGACTCACTTCCATGATTCTCTATTTCGATCTCTTATCCGCAAAATTAATACCCCGCACATTCCACATTATCACTCTAAAATCTATGAGCAAAGTGGATGCGACCAACAAACCTGGTTCTTCTAGGACGGCCAGGGATGTCCTGAAACGGTTTTACATTTTGTATCCAATTTGTTGAGCTCCATCTCCAGCCTGGAATGGGGTGCCGAAGCGGACCGCCGTTTTGTTTGTTTGTTATAAAGTAGCAAAGGTTATTAATAATATTTTCGAGGGATATTCAAGACGAGGGATATTCAAGAGTTAAACATATTACATACATATGTAAGGAGAGATTTCGTTACCTCAAAAGCAAACTGTCTAAAATTATAGTATAGCTACAGATTTGGTCGCTTCATATAACCTTAAGATCATGTCAATATATAAAATTCCCATCCTATAACACAACTGAGGTGGGCTAAATGTGGGATGGCTACAAGCCTACAACCATCGAACATGTAATAACAAGAACCAAAAGGGGCAAACAAACACAAATATATATATATATGATAACTGGAGGTTCTCGTCATAAAAAACTACATATTAGAGTACTCAAATCTTTTGAAAGGAAAATCCTCCAATCATATACCATTATGTGACTACAGGATTTATTAATATATAATAGTTTGAAAAGTTTTACTGATATTGCATAAAGAAATTATTACATCCCCTATAAAAAAAGTTACACTGTGTATATTTTTTTAATTAGTGATGTATGCTTGTGTAATGTTTATGTAGGTCTCATCATTATCATATTTCTTTAATATACATGATTTTTTTGTTTGATAAAATTATCTAAGTTTACAATGTTCTTGACTTAGATGGCCCCTCCAATTGATTAGGTATTTGATATGATATGTTGAGATTTTTCTGACTCTATTAGGAAAGTGGTTGTCCTGTATACTTTTGCGGTCATAAACTTGCAACCATCCAATTCATAATTCAATCAATTGTAACTCAATAAATTTAGTCTGTAAACTTTTCTCAAAATTTAGCGTACTGTATTCCGCGGCAAAGTGCGGGTTATTTCTAGTTTTATTTATAATATAAAAGAAGAGCATCAATATTGAGAGCTTTACTTTGAGTTTATGAGGGCTTTATTTTGACCTCATGTACAAAACGAGAACATCCATTACTATTGAATGAATAGTATTTGATGTTCTTATGAGGGCTTTACTATGAGTTTATGAGGGCTTTACATATTACCCTTTATGAGTTTTGTGATATTTTCCATTTTTCAATTGACATTACTTAAATTGTCTCACACTTTCATTTTGTTAATTACGTTTTCTATAACAAAAAAAGTTCATCTATTGTCTCTACTTATTCTCTAAAAAATTTCACAAAATCACGTTGATAATTCTAATTTATATAAAAGCCAAAACCAAAAAAACATCAACGGACAAGCACGTTACAAAAAAATGAAAAATATGCATAGGAATGAGCATTGTTTTAACCTAGCTAGTTAGATTTAATTTGTGATATTTTTTAGAGAAGTACTGCACAAACGATCCGTGACCATAAAGACGGTCCCTGAAACTATCACCAATGCTTCCCAAAACGAAATTATTTAATTAATTAATCACAGTTTCTAATTTCTTAGAGTAGTACTAGTAAGTCAATATGATCACGATAAGGATAAAAATATATCTGTTTGATGACGGCGTCGGAGTGAAAACGTTTGCTAATTCGTTACATTCTCGCTGGTAAAAGTTAACGGAAACAATAGTGACCACTTCGGTTATCACAGTCCCTAATTGCCTTCAACGACAACCTAATTAAGAACCATAAATTAAACTGACATCATCGTAGAGGACTTGAACCTAATTGCCTCTGTTCACGACTTATCTACTTAGAGGACTTGAACCTCAACTCAAAATCCAGCCACTTTCTTCATACGAAAAACTCATTTGGTGATGTTGCCGTCAAGTTTATTTCAGAATTGTTGGCCATTAATTTAGGCGAGACTGGTGATGTCACTATAGAACGTGCCACAATCATTGTACATTTCGAACTTTAAACCCAAAATCTTTAAAAATTAAATCAAATACTATAACCACTCGATTGTAACTCGTTCAACAAATTTCAGCTATATATATATGATTATACACAGTCTCGTAATCCACCTGAGATTTTGTTGGGAATTCTGAAGTAGGGCATTCTTGAACTGGGGAGTTTCTAGCCACAAATCCCATTAGTAAAAAGTTTAGAGTTATAAATTTGTAATTAATTGAAATCCTAATGTCCACTAAAAAAAAAAGCTAATAAAATATTATATGTTTGCTTTTATATTGCTCCTGGAGGTGAGGTGAGGAACGAGACAGATATGGCTACCAAAGATTCTTATCCAATCCCACTCAATCCAGTTTGATTAATAAACTATCTAGGGTCTATGATTAATAATTAAAAAGATTCCTTAAACTTTAGTTCATCTTAATAATGATATGACTGCTTTTCAAAAATATTTTATCACATTACAAATTCACTTAAAAATAACAAAGTCATCATAATTTATCTCGGCATATGTTAATTAAGATTGAGGTATAAATGCTATATCAACAAAATATTTAAATTTTATTGAAAATACACCGTATTGTTGGAAACTTGAAAAATATAAATTCGCATAAGAATAACAAGATTATGGAAGTTTACCACTAACTATATCAATTCAAATTTATTGATTATATTACTTTTTCATATATAAGTTTATCATTTTAAATATATTTATGGTGATAATATTTTAATGTCTTTATATTTAATTATATTACTTTTTTATATTTAGAATAATAATAATTTAGGTTATCTATATTTACAAACTCTTTTTGTAAGGATTTTACTTTTAAAGTATGAACATTCCACTCTCCTTAAATATATTATTAATCTTAACTATTCTATTATTTCCCCTTACTTCATGAGGATTAAGAGTAATTTCTGTGAAATGTAGTCTTTGATTTTTATGATGAAAAATTAGAAGTGCGTATTGAGCGAGTTAGGTTTAACGATAAAACCAACTTACCTGCTAATTGTTGGGTAATTATTTTAACGATCCATACTGGCTTATTTATTGACTAGCAGTGAGTGAGTGCATGTGAAGATAGATAATAACAGATGATGGATGAGTTTAGGTGAGTTAGTATAGAATGAATAATTTCCCATACTCTAATTTGATTACAGAAGAAGTAGTGAATCATCAACATCTTCTCAAATATTAGGAAACTATTTTTCAAATAATCATTATATATAATCCAAATTACGAATCAACCTTTACTACTACTATAGAAAAAATAAGATAAAACCCAATTATTGAACTCAGGAGGTAGAATGAGATAAACTCAACCATTTAACTACATAGGTTTGAGTGGGTTGAGTTATTGTGGATGGGTTTGATGAATGATCCGACCAATGCTCACCCCTACAAAAAAATAGTCAATAGTAGATTCATCATATTAGGCAAATAATCACATTGTTTTTTTCCCCTTTGTATGTGGTTTCCTTACCGACAAAGTAAATATTTGCAACATCATTATTAAGTTATTTTTAGATGTTAGTACTAAACACATTAGTTAATTAGTTAAATGTAAACTGACGAGCGGATTTTACCTGTCAATCAAATACCCATTAAAATGAATTAATGGAATCGTATTTTTCTAGAGTCTTTCTAATACTATTACTTAAATTGATTAACCTAACTAAACTAAGTACCAGTGAATGATTGTTTGATTGATTATTGAAGTATCCAATTATAAGCTAAGAATGCAAATCAAAAGAAAGAAAATGGAAGAGATTGAGTTTCAAATATGGAATTGATCCTTGAAAAGAACCAAACAAAACTTGATCGACCAAGAAAAGGGACTACTCCCAAATCCAAAGTGTCAACTGTCGAATTCCACGAGGAACAGATCACCAACCTATACTCAACTATTTAAGACACGGTTTAAGCTAACAAAGGTTCAAAATGCTAGTTCTCTAGGTTATCCACTAACGTACTTATCATCCACAAGCGTAATTCGAACTAGTTTAAGCTAACGAACTAAGCAAACAAGAGAGTGAATAGGTGGAACACAAGATGAGGAGGGTTGCGAGACTTCAGGTGTTGTTTTTGTACTAAAATTCGATTCACAAGAAAGATTGGATACAATGGACAAGGTTTATGGTTTGATCATCATCTAAACATTCATAGGATTCCAATTCAAGGTCTCGAATTAGACTACCACCACCAATTGGCAAGTGATCAAGCCAATTGGTAGTAAACACCAAGTGTTCGACAAAATGCTTAGTTGCTAAAAGACTCTTAGTGTCATCACAAACACTTGACAAGAGTGCTAATTCACTATTTGACACACCCAAACATTCTAATCGCCTAAATTGTCACTACTTAAGTGATTACCAGAATGCACTCAATGTGTTCGATAAAATGCCACTAAGAGAATTCTCACACTAAAGGTTGAATTGGGGTGTGTGTTTGGTCGATAAACACCTTACTTCAATCTTGGACTACACACTTACTCAAGTCAAGCACAAGCAAACAATTGAAGAGTACATTTGACCTAGAACAAAACTCCCTCTCGAATTTTAATATGTGGTTGTCTTTGGACGTATATCTAGTTTGTTCATACTTCTTGAGGATGAAATAGGTTGTTGAGTAGATAATTTGTGGACTACCTCTTGTTTTCCTGAAATTAGTTTGCTTCGAACTCACACATACAGACGTTATGAGTTTTCACCTTTACTTGTTCGATATGTATGATTGATTCTCCTTTTTGAATTTGTCTATGCTATAATGATGTCAAATGTACTCCGGGCCAAGTTGCTCATGGTTTCGAAAAATAAATCACAAGAGAAGACGACATGTTCTTCGTGAAAATCTCAATCTTCGACTTGATGATTCGTCCTTCGCCAATTGTGGTTGATCCTCTCGCTTCAATCGTCTCTCTGGAACCCTAATTCTCTCTAAGGGCTCAAAAATATGTGTATTATGAAGTATACCCCTCTTGAGGGTATTTATAGGCTTCTGGGCCAAGTTGGAGAAGGAAAAGGACTTGAAAACCCGTCTGGGGGTAGGACACGCCGTGTTCCCGACAGTGTTCCGTCCCTGTAAACTTTTCAGGCAATTCCAGAGGAGGGACATGTCGTGTGCCTTAATTATACGAAATTTGACCATAGTGTCGACATAAAAGTTGTAGACAATCGAATTGTCTTTTCAATTCTTCTGACCTTGCATCAATTGGACTTCCGAGCGATGACTTATGAACAAAATACTAAACAGTGACGCTTTCTTCCCAAATCGAACTTTTTGAGTTGTTCCGCCCTTCCCGTCATGTCTTGGTTCATCTCTAAACATTATATGACATCTGAAATGTACCAAAAACATACCAAACACCATAACACGACCCTGAGGGGCAAGAGAACCAAACATGTACTCAAAATCTTGAATTTGAATACATTTCGACACACAAAAATATAGTTTATAATGAGAAAAAGTGTGTCGAAAATACAGCACATCAATGTTCCTCTTAGACCCACAAATCAATGAGGACGATTCAATCAAGACGGTCAGACGAAATTGAATCAGAAATTAGGTTTAGTAAGAACACATCATAAGTCTGAATAACCTCGATAACAAATCAAAGGGTTAAAACCCGAATATCCATACAAAAGCTTAGCTAAAACTTCAACTCATCCAAACAACACGAAAGGTTTAGCTACTCATGGTTCGGGAAACAAGAAGGGAAGAAGAAAGGAAAATAACCCGGGAAGAAAACATATTTCGTCAAGAAATCTCCGTCTTGTCGCCGATCTTCAATCAGTCTCTGATCATTGATGTTCTCTCACTTCAATCGATCTCTGGAACTCTAGCTCTCTATAAAAGCTTGAAAAATGTGTATAATGAAGTCCCTCCATGTATATTGATGTCCCAAGGGTTTATATAGATTTCTAGGCCAAGTTGAAGATGGAAAAATCCCAAAACTCTCGTGAGAAGCTAATACACCGTGTGTATTACCAACACACGACCGTTTATTATGCTTCACGTGGCTGTTGCTCGCTAACACACGCAGTGTGTTAAAATACGCGGACTTTGCTCTTGACGTCAACATTAAAGTTGTAGACAATAAAATTAGCTTTCCAACACCGCTGATCTTTCATCAATCGGACTTCCAAACGATGAGTTATGCTCAAAATAGTAAACAGTAACGTTTTCTTTCCAAATCGAATGTTTTGAGTTGTTCCAGCCTCCCCGTCATGTCTTGGTTCATTTCGAGATGTCACATGACACATGAAATGTACCAAAAACCTACAAAGCAACGTTAAACGGGCCAAAGGGCCAAGGGGGAACCAAATATGCACTAAACGTCATGAATTCGATCAAGTTGAGGCATCTAAACACGCAAAAATATAGTTTATAACGGGAATAATTGTGCTAATAATCGAGCTCATCATAAACCGATCAACGAGTTGGTAGTTACTCTAACAATTTAAGCCTTTTATTAATTAATGTATTTACAAAAATTTAATATGTAAACTTAAAATTGAGAACAATTATTTAAATTGAAATATTTATTGGTAGTAGAGATAAAAATGATAATTTTCATTATGGTTATTAGTCAGTCTGACCTCAAATTGATAGAAGAGGATAATATCCAAGTGAAATGAGTATTTTTAAAGTATAGCTAAATAATCTTTCAAATTCTCACAGGCCCATTTATCTGTAGATTTGATTGTGGGGGGCTCTAATATTATCCATCTTCAAGGACATAACAAAAAATTGAAAGCAAACAAAGTACTGTTCAAATTGTCACGCTTGAAAAGTGGGCTATTAGATTATATTTATGTTTGGTAATTTGAATGGCTATTTATCGTCCTAAATTTATAATAATTAAAATATTTTAAAAAAAATTTTATAGGGCGATGAATTACACTTTCCTTGACAATTGTAGAGCTGGGATTTTGTTGGAAATTCTCGAACAGGCCACAGCAATTAACAACACACCTGTAAAATCGTAATGTCCAGTAGCTAGCAAAGTGAACAAACAGTATTCATTAGGTTCCCTTATTCGTCCGGCTACCCAACAAATTCACGTTTGATTATTCCTCTTCCCCCTGGAGGTGGGTTGGGTACCAAACTGAAACAAGTACTAATTATTTCTCAAGAGATGAAAGGCAAATATTCCATCCCTCAATCCAGTTTGATTACAAATTAACTAGGGTTTCTCAGTTCCTTTAACAATATAGATATTATTATTTTTTCCGGTGCAGTACTCATTTATCACAATAATAATAAAATAGAGGATCGAATGTCGCGCTAACTATTTAGTTTGACATGTGAAACATTGGATAGATAGTAAAAATAAAATTAGTTTTGTCGGGATCTATCTTTATTGCCAACTTTGTAGTTTTCATATGCCACATTCATTTGTAGTTTTCAAATTTGAAATTAAATTACGTTAGGTTGTTGGTGATTGTATGCATGACATGTTCTAATGTACTAACAAATAAACTTTATATGTGCCGTTGTAATGAAGTAATTACCATAATATATACCACCATACTCCATACAACAAATCCATTCTCTTCACCGTAGCAATGAAGGAATTATGACAAGGGGAGGGAGGGGGTCCTATCAGCTGAGATGATAATTTGTCGAGCGGAGCTATGCAAACTTTTACAGTTTAAGAGGTATATTGATAAATAATATAAATATCAATCAAATCGCTCTTCCAACGATTTAAATTATTGGGATGCAATAGGATTATCTCCCTATCCCTATATATAAGTACGGCTCTCTCCTACTTACTCTACAATCATCGTCTCTCCTCACTTACACCTCAAACCCACCTCTCCCATAACCTTCCAAAAAGACCTTTAACAGAATGGATATGGAGATGGTACCATCCCCAAGCAAGATCATCAACACTGAACCAACACTAAACCCAGAACCCAACAACAAAAACAAAAGCCACATCAAAACACTCCTCCTCCTCTTCAACTGCTTCATACTAACCGTGGGCCAAGTCGCCGGCCCACTCCTTGGCCGGATGTACTTCATCCACGGCGGCAAAAAGCTATGGCTCTCAACGTGGGCCAACACCGCCGGCTTCCCAATCCTCCTAATCCCAATCTCCATATCCTACGTCCTCACCCCACCCCCAAAACGCCGCCGTTTCTTCCCCTCCGCGTGGCTCGCCGCCGCAAGCGCCCTTCTGGGCGTCCTCCTCGGGTTCGACTGCTACCTATACTCTTACGGCACCGCTTACCTCCCCGTCTCCATTATCTCCCTCGTCAGCTCGTCTCAGCTGGCGTTCACCGCCGTTATGGCGTTCTTCATCGTGAAGCAGAAGTTCACTCACTACTCGATAAACGCTGTCGTGTTGATGACGTTGGGGTCCGTCGTTCTGGGGCTTCATATGGATCAGGATGTTCCGAAAGGGGAGTCGCGGCATACTTATGTTTTGGGGTTTCTTATAACGATCGCTGCTGCCGTTGGTCATGGCCTTTTCCTGACGTTGATTGAGTATACGAGGATGAAAGCTGGGGTTGAGATTACGTTTGGCATTGCCATGCAGATGCAGTTCGTCATGTCCATGTTCGCTACTCTGGTTTCCACTGTCCCTATGGTTATCAACAACGACTTTCAGGTATGCGCATGTGGGTCAGCAGGTTTAAGGTTGACAATTATAACTGATTAATTGAGTATAATAATTAAGTCAGTTAATCGGTTACGGATTTTAAATTTTTTTAACAACTAACATTTTTTTAATCAAAACTTTTCATATTTATACCGGTTTTTCTTAGTAAATTAATTAATGGATCATCACCATATGAGAAGGAGTTTCATAATTTTTAAATTGAAATAAAATTTTGACGAATTCTCTTCATATTTTAACTAAAATGAACGTTAACCTACTTCGGTTAGTTATTTAATGGATTATCATCATTTTGGTAGGTTAATGAGTTAACTTATTTTCTTATATAAAATTTTAATTAATTGACTGAATGTGTTTGGTTATTAACTACTAGACATACTTCCACTCCTATTTTAATTAATAATTTACTTTCGAATAATTTCAAATATTTCATTTTACATATTATTTGACAATACTTCGAATACTATTAATTTATCAAATACGATGATATTTTTATTGAGTTAATAAGACAAGATAATTTCTCACACCACAAACTATTTGTACCTCATAATGATTATTCCTGTATTGTCAAATAACAAACTTTTTTGCTTGAAAACACCATATATGCAAAATACCAAATTCAAACGATCCCTGAATCAGTTGTTTCAGGGAATGGAGGAGGCGGCGGTGGAATTCGACCTGGGGGTTCGAAAGTACTAGGTGATAATATTCCTAGGAGCAGTAGCGTTGCAGCTGATGATAATCGGAATATTCGGAGTGGTGTTCAGCTCCTCTTCCTTGTTCGGCGGGATAATGACGGCGCTTCTGGTTCCGGTCCAACAGGTGTTTGCTGTCATATTTCTCAAGGAAGGGTTTAATGCCGAGAAAGGGATGGCTCTTGCACTCTGCCTGTGGGGGTTTACGTCTCACTTGTACGGCGGCTACACGACGTCCAAATTGAAGAAACAGGGACAAAACGACGAAGCTGCATGTAAAGACGATCGAGATAATCACGTCTAAACCATGTTAATTATATTTCAATGTCGTACGTAATTTAAATAATTACTTTACTTGGGGTTTTTTTTGCTGGCATTATTATGTGACCACAGAGTTTTGTTACGTTGGTACCTCTTTTGTTCGTTTTCTACCAAATAAGAGGGATGCATGGGTTATTAATCTAACCTACCAGAATCGGTTTTGGTTTGGTAGAATAGAATATAATCCCATGTGTTTTTGTCCAGTGAGGTGATGGTTGTTTTAATTTGGTTTGTCCCACCTTATATTTTTTTATAATAAAAGTAGAATAGTTCGATCTGTTATCCAAAATTCGATCGAAAAAAAAGTATTTATTTGTGTTTGTCATCTTCGATGTGTGACAGTAACATATGGTCGTCTATGGAAAAAAACTTAGACAACGACAACCAAAATTCGTAAGGGATGGGTACGTAATTCACTTCATTTAAGGTGGAGCCAAATAGGAGTACTTCAGTAAACAAAAGGCACAGTTTCTCTATTTAAACCACATCGCTAAAGTATCCATGCAATTATGTATACAATAAAGTACCACTTTTTAATTTTGGTGCGGTTTAACAAAAACCATCAAGTATTGTTGGTGCGGAGACAGAGCCCTTCATACGAGGCAGATAAAACGTACACGGTGAGCGTGGAAATGAAACGAATCAGGTATTCTTGAAATATGTAGTAAGCCAAGCTGAATATGAAAACGATCAAGAAGTTTGTGCAATAGCGGAATCAATCTGATGGTCGGAGATCTTGAGATGAGTTTGAATTCAAGACTATTGGACGACATTCGAAAACAAATTAGACACAAATTTTAGTTTTTAAAATTTTACATATGATCTCATTACTTTAAAACTGTATAACCTTAAACGATGACGACTTAAGTTTTCCTCCCCTAATTCCTCTTTAAACGGCGGATATGCCATTTTATCCACCGGGTAGATATGGCTTTCACCGTTCGATCCGAAATTCTCATGATGACCATGAGAAAGAGTGTAGGCGTAGAATCGGTATGGAAAAATTTGTATGGGCGAGAAAAGGACAAGCGCGAAGCTGCCAAATTTTTCATCCCCTTGCGTCAGTGATGTGACATGGCAGAGATGTCAGTCAGAGATGTTAATAAACAATTATTTTATGCACTTTTGAACATAAAATATTACAATTTCGGACATAAACAATTATTTTCACATCTCTCTTCATTTACTTCTCCCAACTCTTTCGTTTTCTTCCGCCATTGACGCCTTCGAAGGTTCGCTTCCGCCATTGACGACGATGAAACTTGTGTAGTTAACTGAAGTGGTAACTGGAGGAGTTAAATGGGGACTGAGGTTCATGTTGGTGACGAGGGATTACAAGGACTGTCCGAAGAATGGAAATTCCATCCACCCGATGAAGGAGAGAGCATTATAATAACCACTTTCAAAAGGTAGATTTTGCTCTTCTCTGTACATGTGGACCACATAAATATTCTTCTTGTAAGATTGTGAGGTCAGTTATTGTAATGGATTTTTGGAAAGTTCTTCACTTTTTTATTCTCTTGGACTGTTGTGGAGTGGCCTTTAGTGCTTTCGGAATCTGTTGGACTGAATTTAATGCATTTACTGGAAGGACAAAATTTCCTTCACGGTATTGTAACATAGTCAGAATGGTAATATAAGGAAAAAAGAGACAGAATAGTGCTAGAATAATAACAAAGTCAGAATGGTGATGTAATGATTACGTAGTCAGAATGGTCTTATAACGATAACACAGTTAGAATGGTTTTATAATGATGTAACTTACATTATGTAGGTGATGAGAACATAGGTCTTGCAGATGAGGACTAGTGGAAGCTTCTGTCCTTCACCACACACCAAGAGTGCGAGGAGTTCTACAGACTATTTACCGCTGGTAAAACGCCATCCACTTCATTGGGGTCTTTGTTGTCCTTCTTCTTGCACCAGACAAATGTGTTGCAGCTCCCCCCCTCCCCCCCTCAAGTTGTCTACAACCAAAAAAGTTTTCCGTAAGGCCAACAACATTACTATGGTTGAATTGGAAGAGCTAAGCCGGTAGGTTGGAAGAGTACATTACTATTAAACTCAAGTTTCAAAGTAGCGATAGAAGCAATAAAGCCTTTATTGCTTCCCAACTACTATGAATCTACTTTGTTTAAATGTTTCCCATAACCACCAACAATAAATGCACTCTTAAGTTAATACTGTTCTATCTGTGTTATCTCAATGCTATATGATGTTGTTAAACATCTTTTCGGACAATAAATGTAATTCTGTAATTAATGATAAGTGAGATAATATTACATTGGGTGAATTCTTCAGTATACCTGGTATATCTAAACTTTTGGTGTGCCCAGTTTTTTTGGTAACGTAAATCCATCACCATCGTCCATTTTTAGTTTGCGATCTCGACGGTTCACAATTATTTAAATATTAAATTTCTATTTCACATTGACTCATATTCTGTCCTCCAACTCACTAGCATAAACAAGTAATGGCATGGATTTTCCAAACTAGAAACAAGCATTAGAAGTACCTTTTAATGAATACGGATTAAACGGTTGGTGATATGATATCAGAGTTTGACAAGATCGAGAGGTGATTTCCGTTTCGTATTTCGATAACCTCTACTCCGTGCACATGACTTGTCGGGTGAAGCTGCGCAAACATCACCTCTTCTTATAACGATTTTTTTAAGGGGCGTGTTAATAAATACTGTAAAATCTATCTGAACTGTCTCTCAACAACTCGAATTATTGAAACTAAACGATTCATAACAATACCACGCAGATATCTAAAAATTCACTGCACAACTTGTTAGTTCTCTACCAGAATTTTGCATGCATCTTTTATCAACACTGAAGTGCGGACACAAAGATGATGATAATTGAACAGAATACTTGATGGTTTATCTTCATGCAAATAAAAGCCAATCAAGTACCTTCTCACTATAACCTTGTTGAGGTATACATAGTTTACCACGCAGCCAATCTTGCTCTGCTTTTTTTATTAAACCCTAGTGAAATACGGTTTAATTAATTAGAATTTTTCTACTTTTTAATGGATATTTGATAGCTGGTGTAAAATCTCGTTCATCAATAGTTCATAGATATGTACCAACAACAGTTGTTCGCTGGCTTACCGGAGATCAAGGAATTTGAAGCGAGGGCGGTATTGAAAGAAATTAAGTGGGCGGAGGAGTTGGGTTACCCGTAAAGTCATCATTACAGAGCATTTGGAGAGTCCTTATTGCTGAATGTAAGTTGAGAGTTTTGTCTAAACCGGATCTGTCGATTTTATTTGATAGGAGAGATGGTAATGGAGTCGCTCATACTTTTATTAGGCGATCCATTATTTCAACTATAAATGTAATAGGTGAAGTCCCTTTTAAATGGTTATCGGCTAATCTACCAAAACACTTGTTTCATGAATTATCATTAATGAAATTGTGAGTTTTCCTGTAAAATAAAAAGTAATGTTAATCGCGGCCGTAGCATGTAAAATGATTTCTTAATAGCAGAGTCATCCCAGTCTGCAAATGTGAACAAGAAGCATTTTCTGACATGATGATTTATCGATTTTCCAACTGTGCAAATTCAAAACATCAAAACTGAAATGATCGCAAATGTAATCGACCTTATACAAAATCAACATACCACATTTCTAAACAAAAGCGACAACGACAAAGAAAGATCTATTTTTTCTCGTAATTAGGAACGCTCATTTGGTCCTTTGACAACATCTGCGAAGCCAATCTCATCTCCGGCCTAAACTGCGGATCAGCGCTCAAACATATTGCTGCAATCCTCAACAACGTTTCCAGTTCTTCGCGAATTAACGTCGAAGGAGGCGCGAGGCGCTGGTCTATCAGATCATCAAGTGGCAACACATTGTCTGCCGCAGTAGAAGAAGCCAATGACAGCACAATTTCCCCAGGATGATCCCCTCTGATCACTTCCAGCGCCAACACCCCGAAGCTGTACACATCGCATTTCTCCGTTACTTTCATCGTGTACGCCAGCTCTGCCACGATCGAAAAACGCACAGTTTCCCGTTTTATTCAACATTACTCATGAAATTTGGGATAATTAGTTAAATAAGTTCGATATAGAAAGTACCTGGAGCAATGTAGCCACGAGTGCCGGCTTGTGCAGTCCAGTGGGAGGTATCATGGTTGAGAAGTTTGGCCGTCCCAAAATCCGACACTCGAACTTCGTAATCGGAATCCAACAACACATTGTTGCTTGTAATGTCTCTGTGGACGATCGGGATGGAGCAGTCGTGGTGCAAGTAAGACAAAGCATGAGCCACACCTCTCACAATATTCACCCTCTTCTCCCAATCCAACTCTCTAGCTTCTTGCTCGTCCCTCAAGATCGACGCCAGACTTCCTCTCTCGAGGTACTCGTAAACCAAGAAAGAGTCCCGCGAATGGGAGCAGAATCCATATAGTTTGACAATGTTGCTATGCCTTATCTCGGTCAGGGCTTTGATTTCTCTCAAGAACTCCTCCTGAGAAACCCCCTCACTATCATGAAAAGGATGGACCTTTTTCACTGCCACGGTGATCCCAGATGGCAGCATTGCTTTGTATACGCTGCCGTACCCTCCTTTCCCCACGCAATACTTGGAGTCGAATTTTTCAGTTGCTTTCACGATCTCCGAGTACATTATCTTCCCATCGAATCCAGGCGTTAATAAGATATCCTCTTCCTGCTGCTGTAGCAGTTCAGCTTCCGCATCTATTCTGCCTTTTCGGCATACGCAGAACATTGCCAATACCAGTATCAGTGCTGCTAAAACAGGTAGGAAAATTACCAAGAACCAAAATGTGCGGCTCCTCTTTGATGAACCTTTCTCTGTTGTTGTGGAAGGACAAGGCTCTAAACTTTCTATGTTCCCACACAAGCCGCTATTCCCCACTACTTCTTCAATTGAAGCATTTTGGAAGGCCTTGCTGCTTGGTAGAGCACCCTGCAGTTTGTTATGGGATATGTCCACCGTCTGTAAAGGGATTTTTTCAAACCCTTTTGGGATAGAACCAGAAAGATCGTTTCTTGATATGTTCAGGAGCTCCAAGCTGGATAAGGAACTCAGTCTTGCCGGAATCGACCCGCTGAGCGAGTTCCGGCTCAGATCAAGAGTTGTCAAATGAACCAGATTTCCCAACTGGTCAGGAATTATCTGGCTAAACTCATTGTTGCTCAAATTCAAGTAGTTTAGCTGCGCGAAATTTCCCAAACTCGTTGGAAGCGACTGGTTGAGTCGATTTGAAGACAGGTCCAGCACTTCCATTTCGGTAAATGAATTGAACTCTGAAGGGATAGCGCCATAGAGTTGATTGCCATTGAGTATCAGCCTCGCCAAGGAAGTCAAATTACCAAGCTGTTTCGGGATCTGACCAACTAACTGATTAGAAGAAAGATCAAGCGCTTGTAGCTGAGAAATATTACCAATCTCTGGAGGGATAACACCGCTGATATTGTTACCCGAAATCCGCAATGTAGCCAAATTCGGACAGGATCCCCAATTGGGCGATACATCACCAGAGAAGTTATTCCTGCTGAGATCCATGAACTGCAAATCCGGGTACACACCGAAATCCTCTGAAACATTTCCAGTGAACTGGTTGTTTTCCAGGCGAACCCGGACAAAGGTTGTGCAGTTCTTGAAGCATCTAGGAACCGGACCGGTGAAGTTGTTATCATAGGCAGTAAAGTTTATCAGACTTTGACTCCCACAGATGTTCTCAGGGAGAAAACCGGTAAACCTGTTACTGTCCAGCTGCAAAACCTTCAGATTGGTCAGTTTCGACATATCATCAGGTAAATAGCCAGAGAGACGGTTGACACGAAGAAACAGAATCTCCAAAGAGCTTAAATTTCCAATGGAGGAAGGAACAGGACCAGTGAGCCGATTCTCACTCAGCTCCAAATCCTCAACGAAGTTCATGTTCCCCAGCTCGGGTGGAATCCTGCCGGAGAGCTGGTTGTTGTAGAGATGAAACTGAACAATCGAAGTCAACCTTCCCATAGATGGAGGAATGGTTCCAGTAAAGTTATTGCTATGGAGGCTAAGGTACTGCAGCGAGGTTAAGTTCCCAATTTCATCAGGGAGAGAGCCAGAGAGATGATTCAAGAACATGTAAAGCGTGTTCAAGTTTTTCAGCTTCCCGATACTTTTAGGGATTGAACCAGAAAACTGATTCGTGTCGAGGAAAGCTTCAGTCAAATTAACGAGGTTACCGATCTCTGCAGGGATTTGACCGGAGAGCTGGTTGTCGTAGAGATACAAGCGTTCTAATTTCGTCAAGTTTCCAATTGAAGAAGGAATCGGGCCGTCGAGGAAGTTTGTGTAGAGGGCGAGCTCGGTTAGGGATTTCAAATTCCCGATGTCGTCGGGAATCGAGCCGTTGAGTTGGAGCTGGATGAGGTGGAGAGTGTCGAGCTTGGTGAGGAGTCCGATCTCCGGCGGGATTGAGCCGGTGAACATGTTGAGAGACAAATCGAGGTAGATTAGGTTGGTGAGGAGGCCGATTTGGGGCGGGATGACGCCGTAGAGGTAGTTGACGCTGAGCTCGAAGTAGGAGAGGTTAGGGAGGGAGGAAAAGGGGAAGTCTTGAAGCGTACCGTTTAGGTTGGAGCTTGTTAGGTTTAATCGGAGGACGCTTCCGCCGCGGGAGCAGGATATTCCAATCCAGCCACAGGGGGTGGTGGCGGCGGAGGTTGGCCAGGTGGAGATGTTGGACTGGCGGGGGCTGTGAAGTGTGGATGCCCATTTCTGGAGCGCTGCTGCTTCCGATGCTGAGTCGGACAATGTGGGGAGTGGAGAAGTGAGGAGAATTGTGAGGAAGAAGGAGAAAGTTGGAAGCTTGTTCAAGATTGGAGTTGCCATTTTGGGTGATGCCGGAAGCTTGTTCAAGAATGGAGATTAAGGACTGGAGATGGCTTGGGGTTGGTGGTGTACAGTGAAGTCAAAGTCGTCGGTTTCTGTAGAGGATCATGCAATGAATTCCTCCAGACAGAGTCAGTTCTTTACTGCTGGCCGGAGAGAAAAGGAGGAGGTGGCGTTGACCCGAATAGCAGGAAGACTTTAGTGGAAGTTGGAGTAAAGATCAGATATGATGGACAAATGGTGGGAACCTATCAAAAGTTGAAAACGGGTTTTGTCAATGTCGAAGAAGTCTCCAAAATCCGATTCCCACTTGTTCATATTTATATATAGTTTACTGTAAACTGTTTGAAAGTTGAAACATAATCGTCGGAGAACTGAGAGCCTCCACGACTCCGATTCTAGAGCAGGGATATCCTTTTTGAATTTGATTCAAGAGCAATCTGCATCCTTGAATCTCCACATGATCTAAAAGTCTAGATTAATCAGGGGCAATATGGTTATATTATTTTAAATAATTTTGTTGGACCAGAGCCCAGCTATTTCCGACCACCGGACCACCTGCTACGGTTGTCGGACCATCGTCTCCAAGACCGGATTACCATCTTCGGTTATCGGACACTCCGACCTCTGTTAAAAAAATTCTTTCACTCACGTAATCATCGTTTGTCGTGAGTTGTTAACATTAATAGTTCCGAACGTTTATTAAATTATAGGGGGCATTTGACTTTGCCAATTTACAAGGGGCAAGATTGATAAGAAATCGATGTTGGGTTTGTGATAGAAAAGAGGAAGGGGAGTAGAAGTGTTTAGAGGGGGGTTGGTTAGTTTTGAGGAAGAAGTTGGAAGTAGGGTGTTTAGAGATTTGGGGAAGAAGAATCAAAGCTTTAAGGTTCAACAATGAAGTTTAGGGGTTTAGGGAAAAAAGATTAGTGGTTTGATTTTCGGTTTGGGTTAGAGAATAGATAATAGGAATTGTTTAGTTATTGTTCGAGTTGGGTTTAGAGAATCGGTATTCTGGGTTGTTGAGTGAGTTATGACTGTGAGTAATGATGATGTGACGTGCAGACGGGATGTTACGCATGGCGCGCTGGATAGAAATTATGGATGGCAGCGGACGGAATTTCAATTTTTGGACTGTGTTTGACTGATTTATGTACCTTGGGATCTCCGTGATAATTTATTATAACATTCGGGACTATTAATGTCAAAGCCTCATTGTCGGCCTTATGTTTCTAGAAAAAATAGGTGGAAGTATTTTTTGAGGACCGGTCGTATAACTTTGTACGGAGAGTTATACGAATCATAGAAATGTGTATAAATTTATACAAACCCCGTACATAAGTGGATACACATTTATATGGCTTTGAAGGCGGCTGCAATTATTAGAATTTTGGTTGTCAATTTTGTCCTCGTGTCTTCGACCGTTAAATCTAAAATACAATTTTTGAAAGATTAAGATTTGTTAAAACTTTTTGAATCCCTAATTTCTCCAACTCCAAATTGGCACTCCATTTTCACTACATTTTTATCATATTTCTAATTTGAAAAATTCAATTTTATGGATGCAATCACATCAACACTAATACATCATATCACATCAAAATTTCTATCTCATTAATGGTAGTCGCAGTACTTATTGATGTACAATTTGTGTCTACATCTTAGTTGTCGTTATACGCAATCAAGTTTGTAGAATGTAAAATTTAATTAAAGGTTCAATCAAGTTTCCCTTAATACCCTAGGATGGCACTTATACATTTTAGAAATTACAAATATGGCACACACTATCCAAAATTTTATCAAAATAACACGTTGTTTATATTTTTTATATTTCGTTAATCCAAATCACATATATATCATTTGGTGTGGAAAAAAATATATATTGTCACATCATTATATAAAAAAAATATTATTCTCATAAAATATAAAAATACTCCAACTTACTCTTTTCCTTCTTGCCTAACGGTGTGCCATTTTAGTAAACTTTTAAATAGTCCATGCCATATTTGTAATTTCCAAAACTTTGTATACAATCGTATAATTATACAATAATATCTTGCCGTCTTAGAGTATTAAGCACTTTTTTGGGGGTAAAAGTTTAAGTGGAGTTTTAAAATGGGGGGTTGGGGACAATTGGTGGTCCAACTTACTGCAACAATTTCAAAAATGATAAAGTGTAACATTTGGTCCCAATCTGTTCTTTTACATAACATTTAGTCCCAAACAAACTTGAATTTAGGTCCACGAGATGGTGGATACATGACCTCGATGAATCAAAGAAGGTGCATGCAAATTTTTGGATGTTTTGAACTATGTCTTCTAGGCTACGGAGGAGCACACGCCGCTTAATCCCGACTACTTGGTCGCCAAGTTATTTAGTAATTCGATTGAGAATAAACTTGCATGCAAGCAGTGCCGGCGATGTGGAACACTACTGCATGTATATCAACTAGTAATCAGGAAGTGCATCAACTCGAGGTTAATTGGTCGAAATGATCCTTTATGTTTGGGACAAATCAAAAACCCATCTCCTTTATATCAAAAGTAACATTCATCCCTCTCATTATCCGATTTAACTAATGAGTCATGTCGTCCGTCTCCGTCTAGCCGTCCGTTAATTTGCTGAGTCAGTGTCGTCTTTGAACCCACTTCATTTGGCGTGACACATTCCACATCAACTGAAACCAAACCGCTTTGGACCCACTCTTCATCTTCCCCAAGGACAGAACTCCTTAAAACTCGTCCTTACCATCACTGCCATCATCATCAAAGTCGTCCTTTCTCGACCTCTTCCACTTTCTTAGGTCGTCAAATCGGGCAGCTAGAGAGACGTCAAAGTCAAAGTTGGCGAGGATGAGGATGCCGATGAGGTCGATGAGGTAGATGCTAAAGATGAGCAGTAGAGGTAAGACACTTAAACAGACACATATCGATCTAGAGTAAAATGTGGCCCATGCCATTATAATTTAGAGTTACTACACTAAATGTTATTATAATTAAGATTTTATACCATATGCCATTATATTAGTGTTTTACATGTGTTCACCTATTATTATAGGTTTTTTAAGATCAGGTCACCAATTTTTTCGGATACACTAACTTAGGGGACCCAGAGCCGCTCGCATTCGGCTCGAAAAAAGTTGGTCAGTGACTTGGCTCGATTTTATGATAGTCACCAAGTTACAAATAATTCAATTCATGGCGCATGCAAGTAGTTTGAATTCATCAGGAAAGTTTGAACTTAATTAACCTCTCCATGACGAAAGTTTAAATCCATTCACGACAGAGGTAAGTTTTCACCTTTTGCTCACACTGTACATCAACGATGACATTTAGCTAAACACTCTCCATCATGGATTCTTCATCCTCATGGTACAGGTAAAATATTTTTTTTCCGGCTTGAAATTGATTAGTGATGAAAATTGGGATCAGCAGATGATCGTTGGGGGTTCATCGGAGTTTTGTCGGAAAAGCGAGAACAAAATTTAGGCGTTGTATGCTCCTCGGGGAAATTATGGCATTTATAATAGTTAGGGAAATTTTTTTTTAAGTGTAGGGCGAGGAATAGTAAGCCCCGTGGAAAATGTGGGAAAAGAAAATTGAGAATTCACAATTTTTAAATTTTTTTAACATTTTCAAAATATTAATTTACGTCATTTTAATTTGGTGAGCTGGTAGATCTTAAAAAAACCTACCAATAATAGGTAAGTGCATATAAAACATTACTATAATGACATTTAATACAAAATCTTAAATATAATAGCATCTGATATAGTACCTTAAGACTATAATGGCATGATAACATTTTACACTATTTCTTTTTACTAAACATACATACCTCTGTCAAATTGATTCTGTAAACTAATTTATCAGATCCGTCCCCGTCAAGTAGCATAGTGGTTGCGTTGTGTGGTTGGAGATCCAGAGGTTTTGAGTTTGAATCTAGTCACACCCCAAATTGACACCTATATTATTTTTACTTCATTTCTCTCTTGTAAGACAATTTCGCATGTTGACTAAAAAACAATCTACCAGATCCGATTTTCAAATCGAAACATGGGCCGCGTTTTCCATGCGGTCAAATCGAAACAGCAAATTTAATTGTCGTCGGATTTCCTCTTTCCCTTCCCTCTCTTTCTCTCTCTTCACTTATTGCCCCATTTTTTTGTTTCACTTACTTCAAATTCGGTGACAACACTTAATGGAAAACAAGACAATTTTTTAGGAGAAATATTTTCATCCTGGACAAATTAAAATCTGTTATGAATATTTTATATAAATGTAGTTGAATGCTCATTGTGTAACTCTCATTGCATTGATCATGTATTATATTACTCTCTTAATTGTATTAATATTAGAATGTATAGGTTATGGTTTCATGAGCCTATAAATAGGACTCTACATTGTATCATATCTACACATCAATAAGAAACTCTCTCCATCTCCATATTTTCTCTTGTTCTTGTCTTTCTTTGAGTTTAGTTATATAACACGTTATCAGCACGAATGTTGTAGTTATCTTCTCGAAGTTTCACGAAGGTTGCTATTAGCTATATCTTGCTTTCCAAAGTTATTATTTTTATTTTTTTATCTTGTTTGTTTTCATTTCTTAATTTTCTTATAGTATCGTTTTTTTTAAAACTAAATCTAAAGAAAGGAATCCATTTCTATATTCAATCATATAGAAAATGGTAGCCTTTTTCCTTTCTATGTAAATTTGATATTATTTTCAAAATTGATTTTTGTTGATGATTGCCACCAAACGTTTTTATAGGTCAAAGTAATCTATTATGTCTCTAAAGGCTATGACCTTACGTTTAATGGTTTATAGTCATTGTCTTTGTTTTATCATTTATTCGGACATGACTATTCAGTGTTTTTCCTTGATTTTATTTATTTATTATTATCATTAGTGTATTGTTTATATAATTCTCATTCATTACATTATTATTATTTTTAGGCGTTGCTATCTCTATTATATTTAAACACAATTTAATAAAAAGATTGACGATCATTTAGGCGCCTTTTAATTGATTATTATATTTACATTTTTTTTTAATTATCATTATCTTGCTATTATTACTTTTAGCTTTATAGCTATCATTTCAATTTATTTTAATTAAAAAAAATTCATAAATCTTTCTTAGTGCCTCTACTCCGATTATTATGCCATATAAACTTCATTTGTTTGATCTCATGGATCTCTTTTTTTTTGCCGTTAAAGTGGTTTGCGTGTTTTATTTTCAATAAAAAATTCATATTGGCTTCGTTTCATTAGGTTGGCATAATGTTTGTACTTGTTTGGATTTAAACATAATGAGTATATTATTTATTCGAAATTTCGTACACCTAGATTGCGCTATTGCTCGGTACACCATATTGTTTTCTTATTGTTGATCATGTTGTTTCTATCATTTGATTTCCACAATTAATTGGTTATAATCCTTTCATTTTTCTTTCACTTTGTTTCATTTTGTTTAACGGTTATTTATTTTATTAATTTTTATTTTAATGGTCATCCGGGAAAATATATGTCATTTCCATATTCATGAAGGAAAAACATGAATTTATTATTTAATGTATTTATTGTCATGTTAATTTCTATCTTATTGTCTCCTTCTTGATTCTTGATATGAATTTATTATTTCGGTTTATGATATGATTGATTTTAAATTTATTTATCTTTCTAATACATTCAACATTTTAAATTTGAGTTCACTACCTTTGATGTTTCGGGCAAGAGTTATTCTTCATGGTATTGGAAGCTCAAATCAATTTATAAGGATCTTGGTGAAATCATCAACAATGATGTTTCGAACACGAATTATTCATCAAGATTAAGCTAAAGCTTTCCTCTTCACTCGCCATCATCTTAATGAAAGGTTGGAAAATGAGTACAAAAGACAGGATACCAACCTTTGAAGTGAATGGTTGTACTCACGATAGCTTGAGGTGATTGAATATTCCAAGAGATTCATATTTTCGAAAAATGGATATCTTAATGTTGATCATCAATTAGAAAAATTATCACTTCATGAAATGAGTGATTGTAATCATATGTCAATGGGGTGACAATACATATTCTCACGAGTGAACAATACACTATCGTGGAAGAGAAAGACCTAATCTTTCAAAGGTCATAGTCCATCCAAATTTATTGTGATGAGAAAATCTCATATGACACTATCATATTTCTCGAAGTGCATACACTTATATCATATTATTTTCCGATGAAAATGTCACAATACATGATTACTATTTCATATACGGAAATCAATATAGATTTGATGGGCATATAGTACCAAGGAAAGTATTTTTAACCAATAGTTGAACAAAATCTCGAATAATTATATGATGAAATTCACACAGCTTCTCGAGTTTGACGGGAAATTGGTCATCTCGTTGGTGATAGAGATGTGGAAAGATTAAGTTGATATTCATGTTGAAAAATTCTAGTGACATGAAAGGTGATACAACCATCAATTTTATTTTGATGATCATATCAAAATGATGTTAATTTAGCACTCAAAGTGATTGTGCAAAGACACATTTAATTTGTTACATTGTTCCCGAAAGCATAAGTGACAACATATTATCATTGTTCACATAAGGAACCGTTTAATTCGGATGGGCATAACAATGGTGATTGTATTTTTTTTAGAACGGTTGATCCCTTAATTGGTGAATTGATGGTTGATGAAGTATCTTTGTTTATGATTTGCACCATCCAACATTCTCCTCAACATGAGTATTGTTCTTATGAGAATCAACGTAATACTTGGATATAAAAATCTCATCGATAGTATATCACATGTCGAGTAGGGCAAAATTAATCTCAACCTCTAGAAGAGATTTTGTATTGTTTACCAATGAACAAGATTCTTATTCCAATAAATTGATGATCACAAGGGGGAGTAATAATGCTCCCGATTCACCAACATGTTATTGTGATTGAGATACATATATATATAAATGTAAACTATAAGTTTACTCGTCCTGACAACTATTATTTGGCATAACCGGTGAGACCATCCCGGTTCAATAATGATGCGAATCGATAAGTACCTCTATGGTCAATTTCGATGATTCGATGATCTAAAGTGTATGTTCTATTGAAGATTGTTGTGCATGATGGTCTCAACTTGGGTATTCTAAAGAAATGATTCCTAAGGTTATAGGGATTTAAGTAGTCCTTGTGACTCCCCTACTTCCCCGGGAACACGAACGGTTTTCGTTTGTCAACAAGGTTTCGTTTCTAGGAAAGCATTTTGACCTTTCCGTTACCCATTGTTGGGTAAATCTCCAACACAACATAACTCATTTTGGGTTGCTTATTCTCAAATAGAGTAGATTGTTGGATAATCATCAACTAAAGTAAGATCATTTCTCTTACACGTAAAAAGTAAGGGTGATATTTATGGATCCATACACCCGACATATTGACCAATTATCTTAATTGATTCATCAACTAGATGGTCACATGTATCTAGAAATCAAGAGCTTGCAAGATTACTAGCTCAACTAGTTTGGTTATGAGCATATTTTCATGATTATCCAATAACGAAAATGTGTCATTAAGACGAACATTTTCCATTTATATTATTGTGAACATGTCATTTACATGAACAACACAAATTCACATTACGCCAAGAAATTATTATGAATTCCTCCATTATATGTGGTTTTTGGGTCAAAACCTTATACTTCCCATCTATGGATACATGGATGTGATATACACATCTAAATTGCTCCACCACAATTTATTAGGGTGAAATCTCAATGAAGATTTGGCAATTATGTTGATTACAAGTTCATCGATGGTAAAATATTTACATCGTTATCAGGAAATTTTGATGACTCGTTTGGAGGTTTATCAGTCATATAATCATAATTCTCAACATTATGTGGAGAAAATCAAAGGTTGGCACATAGATTCGATGAATAATCATCATATCATTTTGATCCTCGCACTAAACAATATGAACGTGAAGTTCAAAAATATATAATTCATTATCCGCGGACACTTTACCGACCCAACGAGAGTAAAGTTTTCATGTGCCAACTCAAAATGCTCCAATAACAATAATGCCAATATTGGGCAATCGACATCACAAATGAGTCTAAAACCCGCAAAGGCGTGATAGACCACTCGGTTCCAAAAAAAAAAATCGTCAAAAGTGGAATGGAGCTATATATCAAGATGGTCAAATTGAGGTTAAGATTATTTAAACAAAGCCACCAAGAGAAACAAATAATGTGCTCAAGAAGAGTATCGAATTACTGAAAAGATATCAATATATATCTCAATTATCTATATCTTGGATGGAAAATATTGGAACCCCAATGAAGTCAACGTCGACGAAATATTTGCGTATAGTGCAACGCTAAATATGATAGTTGAAAATGAGGATCATTAGCCAAAATGCATGCACGAGATAGAAATGATTGGCTAAAATTTTCAATTTGAGGCAAATTCAAATTCCCAAGAGAAATGAAAAGTTTTAAGACATCAAGTCTTTATACATTGAGATGTAAAGTATGAGTATGAGAAGTTATGAAACATCTCATTTTTGAAAGGTTTTGTACAACAAACCTATAACATTTTGATTATGAGAAAATATATTCTCATGTGGTGGATGCAACTACTTTTTATTATTCGATTAGTCTGGCAATTTGTGAAGGGAAAGAGTTTGCCCCTAATGGATGTCCTTGCAACCTATATGTATGGTTTTCATAATTAGAATACACATGTGTATATGAAATTCCCTTGAGGATTTATTTTGCTATAAGCAAATAATTCAAGTTCGCGTGAACGATATTCAATTATATCCAATTGACGTCATATGAATTGAAAGATTGAGAGACATGGTACATTTAGCATATCATACATTTCTCTTTATGCATATAATTTCTTCTTCATTTCAAGTTGATTTTTTTTGAAAAATCATCTTCGTCATATTTTATGGTTTCAAAATTCTTACCAAAATTTTCTTAATTTAATTTTATATTTTAAAATGTGTCTCTTTTATTTTGACATAATTGGATGTGATCATCTTTTGTTACATAGATGACATACACTTTATTGAGCTCGTAAAGAGTTTCTCAAAGCAATCAACTATTGATTAGCTATAGAGTTCAAGATGAAAGATGTGGAAGATTACCACTAACTTGCCAATTGTGCATCTCTCTCGAACATGATTTTCGTATATCATTAATGATATACTAATTATATCCAACAAAAAGTTATATGGATATGACATGGCTATCAATGCATGGATGGTATTAAGATCACCATGTGACTCTATGTCCATTTTAATCGACCTTTATTCAGACACAAGAACTATTCGGTTTTGTAGTAATAATCTTGGTCATATTTGTGTTGGTTGACCATAAATTGGTCTTATGTGGTAATTTTATCACTTGGTGGGCTGTGAAACCAACTTATAAAGCTACACCACCATTTCACGAGATGATTTTATAAATCATGCATGATATTTATTTTGCATATATCCTTGAGTTGCAAGAAAATGTTGCAACGTGATGTGATGATTACGTACTCTTTTTCCTTCACTAGGTTTTTATCCCATAGGGTTTTCCTAGTAAGGTTTTAATGAGGCATATTCCCATCTAATGGTCATCCAAGGGGAGTGTTTTGTAAATATTGATTATGGATGACCATTGATCATATTGATGCATACATTATATGCACAAACTCCAATGAGTTGAAATATTCGCACTACAAGTGCCCTCAAGCGATAACTTGGTTGATTTAATCACCAAGACTCTCCATACATCAACTTTGGAGAAGCTAGTCCTAACAATGACGAGTTCGAGACATGAAGAATCTCAATTGATATCATAATGAGGGGGAACGATGTTATCATCGGGGGAGGCGATACACACCGCACTCTTTTTCCCTTAACCATGGTTTTTCCCAATGGGTTTTCCCGATAAGGTTTTTAACGAGGCGGCATCAAATAGTGTATTCGATAATGATGTCTAATTTTTACCCAATGGACATTCAAGGGGGAGTGTTATGAATATTTTATATAAATGTAGTTGAATGCTCATTGTGTAACTCTCATTGCATTGATCATGTATTATATTACTCTCTTAATTGTATTAATATTAGAATGTATAGGTTATGGTTTCATGAGCCTATAAATAGGACTCTACATTGTATCATATCTACACATCAATAAGAAACTCTCTCCCTCTCCATATTTTCTCTTGTTCTTGTCTTTCTTTGAGTTTAGTTTTATAACAAAATCGACAATAAATTATTTATCTTCAAGATTTGAGTCATTTAATCGGAAAGCCATGGTTTATGGGGAGGCTTTAGATCAAAACGAATACATCTAAGGGCTCTGTATCCACGGGCCTGGCTGACTTTAGCCCACCAAACGGCAAACGTATGGTACTAAATTGGTAGGAGAAGTGAAACAAAAAGAAAAACAGCAGCAAAGCAAGTCCGTTTAAAATCCCCAAAAAAAATGGAGCAAGATAAGTTATGATCTTAGCTCATTAATACCAAAAGATATTCTGGGAAACAATATTGTCGTTTTCTGAAGCAGAGCAGAGAATTCTGTAACCATTAGAGTTTGGTAGGTTTTGCATTCGTATTCCTACCCTCACGTTCTAACAAACAGTCGCAGATGTAGACGTGTAACCCCCCACACTTACCCTTCCTTTTCCCTATCAAACTTCATCAATTAGACCTCCCCAGAATAATTCTCATATCCTACCATATTTACCAAGTTCATCATGACCTCCCAGTGATTACAAATTCTGAATCCCCCTCACCAAACCACCTTGGGAGAGAAGAAAAATGGCACCGGCGGTGGGGGTTTTAGCAGTAAACGGAGGGGCGATTAAGGACTTCGGCGGCAAGATAACGGCGTCCGTTGTAGTCACTTGCATCGTTGCTGCGTCCAGTGGCCTTATCTTTGGATATGACATTGGTATTTCAGGTATATAATCTTCATCAATCTTTGTCCCTCTTCTCTGTTTCCTTCCAGTCGCCAAATCACCTAACCGATCATCATTTCTTTTCAGAAAGACAAAACAAAAGGACACTCAAGGAAAACAAAATTTATTTTTCTGAACTCAAAGGGATGATACTATTAATGATTCTAACTCATTATAAAGGGTAGTAAGTGAATGCGTTAACCATTCAGGAGAGCCAAACCCCGAAAAGTGGGTGAGGTGAGGTATCGAGATTGACGATCGAATTCGCGAGCAATTACGTTTTTAGATTTCCGAACAAAAACTACTTTACAACGTGGAAAATTAGTTAGAAACAAACGACAGTGATACACTATATATACGCCTTTTTTCGGTGACGTCCAAGTAATTATGCTTATTGTTATTAAGTAGATTTCGGGATAACTTTTCTGATGTATTTTTTTCCGGATGGTATGGGAATATAATCGATTATTGTGTTACAAATGAGTTATGAGAACAATAAAATACTAAGATAAAAAGGAAATAAATATTATATAAATATTCATTTGTAAAATATAACTAAATTCAAACTCGATATCTCCATATTCTCATTAGCGAACAAAATACTACGAACTCGATGCCTACATCCATGTGGCTTTTGTAACTACAATTCTTCCATCAAATAGACAACATCATAATGGTATTTTTTAAAACCCCAAACAGGTGGAGTAACGACAATGGAACCATTCTTGAAGAAGTTCTTCCCGTCGGTTCTGAAGAAAGCAGGGTCAACGCAGACCAACATCTATTGTCAGTACGACAGTCAACTATTGACGGCATTCACCTCGTCGCTTTACATTGCAGGATTGGCCGCATCCTTGGTGGCCAGCCGAGTCACCGCAGCACTCGGACGCAAGAACATAATGGTGGTCGGTGGCCTCACCTTCCTTGCCGGCGGTGCCATCAACGGCGGCGCTATCACCGTCTCCATGCTTATCCTTGGTCGCATCTTGCTTGGCCTTGGAGTTGGGTTCACTAACCAAGTAACATGATCACTATCTTTTCTTCTATTAATACATCTCACCTTTGAATAATATATATAAATAACGGTTTGGTATCCACCGATACGGAATGTTGTTAAATAAAAAAATTTGAATTATCTTTCAATAATTTGAGTTATTGAGATTTTATAACATGATATTATAGTCTTACATGATCGAGAGGTTTTCGTTTCAAATTTTGGTAGCTAGCCTTCAATTTGAGCACATAACTTACGATTTTATAATGCGACTAATGATATTTGAAAAATTTCTACTTATTTTTTCAATGTTAAATTACGTATCGAATTTAAATTTATAATCAACTTACTAATAAATAATTACTATAAATTTAATTCAAAATAATCTCTATTTAAAAGGAAAAATCATCGATGCCATGTTTAAAATTTATTTCGACTATAAAAATACAACAAACATAAACATGTGCCTTTATTTTGTATAGTTTAACTTAATATTAGACAAAACAGTATATTTCAACTTAGTTTTACTTAATATATAAAATTTCGACTAAAATTCGAGTCATTGAATATGTTGGTTATGCCCTTGAATATCATCTACTATATTTTTACCTTATCATGTTGCGCTTAATAATAATGTTTTTTTAAACAAATCAAATCTCCAATAAATTTATAAAAAATTATTAAATTATAGGCAGCCCCACTGTACCTGTCAGAGGTAGCGCCGGCAAAATGGAGAGGAGCATTCAACGCAGGCTTCCAGTTCTTCATAGGAATCGGCGTCGTCGCATCCAACTGCATCAACTTCTTCCTGGCCGATCTCGAATGGGGCTGGCGACTCTCTCTCGGCCTCGCTGTCGTTCCGGCAACCATCATGACCGTCGGAGTCCTCCTCATCACCGACACGCCCAGCAGCCTCGTGGAGCGCGGCAAGCTCCGAGAGGCCAAACAGTCTCTGGTCAAAATACGAGGGCCCGGCGCTGACGTGGACGGCGAGCTGGATGACCTGGTGAAATGGGTCGACGTGGCCAAAGCGGCCAATCAGGAGCCGTTCGCGACGATATTCAAGAGGCAGTACCGGCCCCACCTGGTGATCGCCGTCGCTATAGCGTTCTTTCAGCAGGTTACCGGGATCAATATTATTGCGTTCTACGCGCCGGTATTGTTTAGGTCCGTTGGGTTTGGGAAAGACTCGTCTTTGATTGCGTCGATCATTCTGGGGATTGTGAATTTGGGGGCTATACTTGTCTCCACCGGCGTGGTTGATCGGTACGGGCGGAGGTTCTTGTTTATTGTCGGCGGCTTCCAGATGCTTATTTCTAAGGTACGAATTATTTCAATTTCATAAATGTGTTGTTTAAGTAAGTAGGTTTGTATCCCTTAGCACCCCTAACCTCAGTACTTTATTTATTTAGGATGGTTTACAATTTTATTTTTATTTGATAGAGGATGTGATAAAAAAAAATGTTTTTAGATTTGTGGAGAAAGTAGAATTATGAATTTGGTGGAATTAGATAAAATCATGTGAAATTTTGTGAGCCTAGTTGGAAAAAAATATAATTGAGGAGAAAAATGCTTAAGAATTTTGTACAATTAATTGAATTTATCCTACAGGTAGCGGTGGCGGTGGTGCTTGTAGTCGGGACGGGAGCTTCAGGGACGGAGCACATAAGCAAGGGGCTGGCGATCGGCGTGCTGATTTTGCTGTGCACTTACGGTGCCGGATTTGGTTGGTCGTGGGGCCCACTGAGTTGGCTGATTCCGAGTGAAATTTTCCCGATCAAGATCCGGACAACTGGACAAAGCATAAGTCTGGCGATCAATTTCGCAACTACTTTTGTACTGTCGCAGACATTCCTGACGATGTTGTGCCATTTCAAGTACGGAGCATTCCTATTTTACGCCGGCTGGGTAACCGTCATGACGATGTTCATCGTCTTTTTCCTGCCGGAGACCAAAGGGATTCCGCTCGACTCCATGCAGTCCGTCTGGGAGCAGCATTGGTACTGGCGTCGATTTGTTAGGGCCACATGAACTGTTTAGCTTCACCTTTGATAAAAATACAAAAACAAAAGTTACACACGTCGTTTTTTTTCTCATTGAATGATGAAATGAGACTGAGAATATTTGAATATGAGACCATACTAATGAGCTTCATTAGTACAGTTGTTTTTTTTTACATGACACAGCCAATTTATGATCCTCAGACTACCTGCTAGGTCGAGAGACTGTCATTTTTCGAAATCGGATCACCATCTTCTGTTAACGGAAAGTTTTTCGATCAGTTTTCCCATCATTTCGACATTCATTGACTAAAATTCTTTCACCCACGTGATCGGCGTCGTCGGCTTTACGTTTCTTGCAAAAAGTATTTTTGGGAAATTTTTCCCAATGACAACTTTGTATAGATAATTATACGGATCATATAAATGTGTATAGTTTTATACAGAATCGTACAAAAGCTTATACACATTTGTAATGACTTTTTACGAAGTACTATACTAAGTATGATACTAATACTTAGTATAATAATAATATGCCTATTTATATGATTATGAAATATTAATTTTATCTTATGTTTTCAACCATTAGATTTCAGATAGAGCTTTTGAACGGCTCAAAATTGTTAAGACTTCCTGAATTAGGACTCGTCTTCAACTTACCGTTGGCAACAGAAATGGAGAAGTTTCGAATCGCAGCGCAAAACCCTATCACCTAGAGACCCCAATTCTTCCTCCTCCTCCGCCTACGGCATGGCGCCGCATTCCGTCGTCAAGCTTCCCGTATTGGCCAAAACCCTAACTCCACCCCTCCGTCAGCCAACTTCTCCACCTCCTTCCTCGTCACCAAAACCCCCAAAAAATTAACGAAGAAGCGCAAGAAGCCCGAATCCCCTCGCACCAAGCTCGTTCAGCACCCTTCCGAAACGAACCACCATTTCGAGTTCATAGTCCAACGCGATTAAGGATCGTGGTCGAAAGCGACGGTTGGAGAGTGCTGGTGTTAGCGAAATGGGATCGGAATGGGCGGTGAGCGAGTTGGAGAGGCAGTTCGTGGTGGATGAGGATAAAGCCAAGAGAGCGTTTAAGTTTCCGGTGAAGTATTCTAAACATTTGGATTTAGACGAGGTGGATATGAAGACATTGAATCTGTTACAGACATTGCCGTTGGTTTCTCCATACAGTGATGGAGAAAAACTGGATCTTTGGACTCTGGAGGCTGAGAAATACAGGGTAGGGGTTCTTCACGAGTTTCTCAACCTCACTCTGGAGAAGAGAGCTTCCATTCATCACATTGTGGAGTTTACGGAGGAGTTTTGCTTGACTAGGCATACGTATGATATGCTCAAGACACAACCAAGGACTTTTTACCTTGCTGGTACAGAGATGAACTGGGTTGTGTTTTTGAAAGATGCGTATGATGAGAAGGGGAATCAAATCGATAAGGATCCGCAAGTGGTTTTCAATGAGAACTTGTATCGGTATGCTGATATGAAGGAATGGGAGTTGTAACTTCAAGTTCTGACTGAGTGACTCAACTTTGCCACAGTAAAAAACTGGAAAACGTTGAGTTTCCAGTTCAGCAGTGTTGATGCAGTACTGCAGTAGTGGCTGAGCATTCTGAACATACATGACGCTATATATATGATCAATGATTATGCTTCTTAATCGAGGGAAATTATGCTTTACGAGTGATAATTCTTTCAAGCTCAAGTGGGATGTGCCCTAGTTCTTGATATCAAGAAACAATTATTTCTATGATCTGGATTGAACTCTACCACTATCTTGAACACCAGATGTGGTAAGCTCAGTCAATACCAATACAAGTGTTTTGTGCAGTTTCTCATTACCCAGGAATTATGTCTGATAGTTAGCCCCTCAATACAAGCCAGTAAATTAAATCTTTTGCAGGCAACTGAATCTGCAGGTTAGAACTATTTGGAGCTCATTCTGGAGTTGCCTGCAGTTGCTGTCGGTGTCGGATGTCACAATTTTGACTCCACATAACATTGTCAAAAGTGCAGAAATAGTAAAAAGTTTCGACTTTGAACCTTGTAGCTTCATGTTGAACAACAATATCTGTTACTATTTGCCTGATTTCAGTTGGTGGACTGCAACAAAGAACGGTGTATATCTTAATAACAGCACAACATGCATGATTTTGCTTGAGCAAGTTATCCCTTCTTTACCAACCGTAACAGCAGAAGAGCATGAATGAAACCATACCATTTCACAGGCACACAGAAAAGCATACGACATCATGAATGAAGTAATCTCAAAAGTTATATTTTCATCTGCCCCTGGAAACTCGGAACAACTCAAAATGAAGTAACAGGTAATAATTCCACAGTCAATAGGCTTTTGTCACTTGTATACTGCAAAACGATCGAATAAGAACAAACCGAAACTGTAATAAGTTGAAGACCGGCAAGTTACAGAAGTTAGATCGACGGAGGGACAAAGTTTTGCAGAACGTAGTCCATGGATGTGTCTACCCTTTGAAGAAGGCATGGGCCATCATTCTAAACAATCGGCAACTCCATTAATCTTTGAACAGGAACATGGCACATTTTAAAACATTCACAAGTTATCTTGTTAGGTTATGTCTTATATCATAAATTGAAAAGATGATCAGAATCCAACCGGGCTGAACACTATGCCCATATTTCACCATTTAAGTTGCCCTGGGTGGCATTATATACCGACCAAACATTAGACTACTGCATTGTAATGGTAGAGGGAGAAGTCAGCTGTCAGCCACGCTACATGGAGCGAAATTCCATCGATTTTGATTTAACGGACTTGACAGATTCTAAACTCTGTGCGATAATAATTATTCCTAATAAGCGGTGTCATTTTTTTTAAGAAATTGTTAATCATAAAATTCTATTTTTATCAAGTCGCGATAACCATAAACTATAATTACAACAAAGGTTTTCGCTGTCGGGATTTGAACCTGGATTTCTGTTTAATGGAAATTGCCGAATTGCTACAGCAGAACTGTTGATATGTGTTACACAAGTATTTATTAATAATCGATGAAACCTCAAACTGTGAGATGATTCGAGCAGCAGAGGAGTTGTTGCTCATCAGTCATCACCATTCAGAGATGCTTGTATGTAGGTGTCCATTAGCTTTGCTGGTTAGAAATTGATACCACAGGTGATGTATCCCTCTCCTGTTGTCAAGTTTTCTATGGAGTTTGTGGTTTTCATCGTTGAGGACATCTACTCCTTGCGTGATGCGCGACGTCATCCTTACGAGTGTGTAATGTTCGTTATCGCAAGCCAGAAATCCCAGCAATCATCCTTACGAGTGTGTAATGTTCGTTATCGCAAGCAAGAAATCGCAGCAATCAATCTTCGAAATCTCCAGCATGCTCCAGAAGGTAATTCGCCGCCAATTCCTCGTTCCCATCGCAAGCCAGAAATACTTCAATCACTAGAGGTCCATCGAATCCCATGACTTCGAGCTCTATCTGAAAGTATGGAGCTCTGACTTGCTTTCTGTCTAATTCAGTCTCCAGCCTGTTCAATATCTGACAGTTGCAATGATGAGTGTTGGCATTAAATGTGATATGAAGTAGGTATTTAATGGTGTTATCCTTTAGTAAGGCTTAACTTTTTGGTACCTACTATTCTGACTGAGAATTTGATGAACAGAATCAACTCATGTACTCAAAACCACATCATTTTTGTGGAATTATGTAATAGAGCTAAATAGGATAGTTTTATTGTAAATATCTCCTAATTAGTTTCTTATCATTATTAGGACTTCTAGTAGGAGTCCTATCATTTGCCTATATGTATATTTTCGACTTCTAAGATCAATTATACATAAAAAAACACCCTACATTTAATATGGTATTAGAGCCAGTAACGATTTCGCACGCCGCCGGCTGCCTCTCTTCTTCCTTTTCTTCTTCTTCCTCATAAGTCGTCACCGGTATGTCCGGCAACGACGACGATTCTTTTTTTCCAAGTAATCCTCCTAGGCCAAATACTATAACCTCTGCTATCTCTGTTCCCATATCTACAGAGGTTATGGCATCCGATTCAGACACCACAATTACTAGTGGTCTTGCTGTGCTCAAGCTCAATCCTCGGAACTACCTTCAATGGTCCCTTCAATTGAGATGATTATTACTGGAAAATCTAAAGGCGGATACCTTACCGGTAAGACTGCCAAGCCCGCCACTACTGCAGAGGGCTATGAAAAGTGGAACAATGATGATAACCTGGTACGTTTTTGGCTCATCTCCACCATGGATTCCAAGATTGGAAATAACTACCTGCTGCATCCTACGGTGAAATCCATCTGGGATCACGCCAAGCGGACAAATTCGACCACAGACAACTCATCGGCCTTGCTCGAAATTGAGACTGAAATATTTAATCTCAAACAAGATACGATGACAGACAATGAATACTAATGCTCTCTCTAGTGCTTGACTCCAACTCGATCTCTTTGAGGTGATTACGTGGGATACCACCAATGATGCCGAAACATACCAGAAGGTTGTGGATAAACGTCGGACGCTTCACTTTTTGCTTGGGCTCAATCGTGATCTGGATGATGCAAAGGGTCAAATCATGGCCACAAAACCATTCCCTTCTCTGGAAAATGCTGCCTCTGAGATTCGCCAAGAAGAATATCATCGTGAAATTATGGTTTCCAAGGCCAAAGGAGCGTCTGATAGTTCTGGTTCCGCACTTCAGGTGGCCTCCCCAAATATGGCTGCCCTTTACTCTAAATCGGCATGATTCAAACAACCTGATGATAAAAACCCATCAGTGATTTGTGAGTTATGTGGGAAATTGTACCATACGAAGGAGGATTGCTTTATTCTCAAAGGAGGAAAACCTAAAGGCTGGAAATCGAAGTCTGAGCTTCGAAAGATTGCAACTAATCAGAATATGACACCGTGTCAAGCCAATGCTGCCACAACCTGCATTGGCCTCTCCGATTGCCCCTTCCATCCAGGATATTTCTCCCGGCCAATTGACTGCCATTCAACGTCTGCTAACTCAAGTTCTGAAAGATGCAAATTCTTCACCCGCTCCTGCTAGTTTTTTAAAGCCTCTTTGCTAAAGGTATTATCTTTAAAGCCTTATCAGTTAATTCACTTCACTCCTATGATTAGATTCTGGATTATGGGGCTACAAATACTTTGATTGGATGTCGAGAACTAGTTCAGGATATTCAGCCGTATTCCAACGAGGCTAGGGTTCAGGTTGCTGACGGGAGTCTGGCTCCTATTATGGGTTTTGGTTGGGTTCGTCTCAGTGCTGATCTCACCATCTCTCCATTTATTTATGTTCCGAACCTAAAGTGCAATCTTCTCTCCGTTCATTAGTTGACTACTAATCATCACTGTGAAGCTAAGTTTGGGTCCTCTGGTTGCATCTTGCAAGAAGCGGCATCGGAGAGGGAGATTGGAAAGCTTGAAGTGGTGAATGGCTTATACGTTCTTCGCGCTTCAAGCGCAGTTTCAGAACATCAAGTTCATGTGGCGTCTAGCATTGATAGTAGCACTAGTAATATTTTGTTATGGCATTTTCGTCTCAGACATTCGAGTTTTCCTTATCTCAAACGATTGATTCCTCAATTTTTTGTCAATAAAGATGAGAAACTCCTTCATGTCAATTTGCTATGCACACTAGAACTACATATTCGGGTCTCGGCTACCACCCTACTCGGCCTTTCTCTATCATCCATAGTGATATTTGGGGGCCATTACAGACTGCAAATGTCAATGGCGCACACTGGTTTATAACGTGCATCAGTGATCATACCAGGGTGACCTGGACTTTTCTGATGAAGGAGAAAACTGAAGCTAAGACTCTCTTCATGGATTTTTATACCATGGTTCAGTCTCAGTTTCAGAAAAATATTTAAGTCCTCGAAACGGATAACGCTAAGGATTATTTCAATAGCATCATGAGTTCTTTTCTGGTTGAGAAGGGTATCATACATGCTAGCTCTTGTCCAGAAACATCTCAGCAAAATGGGGTTGCGGAGCGAAAAAACCGACACAACTTAGAAGTTGCTCGTGCCTGCTTGTTCACTCACCATGTCCCTAAGTATCTATGGGGAAGGCAGAACTTACAGCGACCTATCTCATTAATCGGATGCCTAGTGGTGTGCTCAAGTTTATCACTCCTTGGAAGTGTCTTCTTGATATTTTTCCTCAGGTGGCAAGTTTTACTTCTGATTTGCTCTCTCGAGTTTTTGGCTGCACCGCTTTTGTGCACTTGTCTCCGGTTCATCGCACCAAACTCGAACCTCGTTCAGTCCGATATGTTCTCATCAAAAGGGATACAAGTGCTACTGTTCTTTCACGAAGAAAGTTTATCACTCTCATGATGTAACGTTCTTCAAAAAATAGCCATATTTTTCCCAAGTTCCGGTGCAGGGGGACTCTTTGTCTTCTTCTATACTGGCACCAAATATATGGGAACTTTTCTAGGATACTAATTCAGAAACTTCATAATCTACTTAAGAAACTACTTCTACTGTTTCACCAAAGGTTCCTACGAGTACTAACCAAGGGGAGAAAGACTTCTTGCATATTCTAGGAGAAAACCAGCCTGACAGTCAACAGTCGAGGCAACTGTAAATCAGTCACAACAACCTATTCCTGCAGTGGTTAAAACTGTTACTCCTACTCTCAATACAGATCTCGATATTCGTATTGCCATAAGAAAAGGCACTAGAAGCTGCACTCAACATCCTATTGATAACTTTATGAGTTATGAGAAACAAAATTCAGAATACAGGAGTTTTGTGTCATGCATTGACAGCAAAGAAATTCCAAAAAATATCTAGGAGGCTCTGAAGGATCCGAAGTGGAAAGTTGCGGTCCTTGAAGAGTTGCGCGCCCTCAAGCTAAATCATACTTTGGGCATTGTGAGATTGCCGCCAGGAAAGGGAACTGTTGATTGCAAGTGGATTTTTACGATCAAATATAAGTTAGATGATACGGTTGAAAGATACAAAGCACGTCTAGTGGCTAGAGATTTTACTCAAACACATGGAGTGGATTATAACTAGACGTTTGCTCTAGTTGCAAAACTGAATACAGTCAGAATTTTGCTATCCTTGGCCGCAAACCTAAACTGGCCTCTATATGATTGGATGTTAAGAACGCATTTCTCAATGAGGATTTGATTGAGCAAGTGTACATGAACCCACCCCCTGACATTTCTTATCGAGAAAATTCACACGTATGCAAGCTGCGGAAAGCGCTATACGGATTAAAGCAGTCTCCGAGAGCTTGGTTTGAGAGATTCAACTTGGCTGTGAAATCGGAAGGGTACACTCAGAGTTAAACAGATCATATTCTATTTGTGAAACACAGTTCGAAAGGAAAGATGTCAATCATGATTGTATATGTTGATGATATTATTATCACAGGTGACGACCATGACGAAATTCTGAATCTAAAGAAGAAACTTGCTACTAAATTCGAGTTAAAAGACCTAGGAGAACTAAAATACTTTTTGGGTATGGAGATTGCTAGGTCCAAAGAGGGTATATTTCAAAGAGGAAATACGTTCTTTATTTGCTCAAGGAAACAAGAATGCTTGGATGCAAACCCATTGGTACTCCAATGGAACCTAATAAGAAGTTGAATCGTGAAACATATCAGCCACTTATTTACAAAGGCAGGTATCAACGACTAGGGGAAAAATTGATTTACCTAGTTCATACTCTTCCTAACATCTCATATGCTATGGGCATTGTAAGTCAACACATGCATGATCTGAAGGAGGAGCATATGAAAATGGTCATTCGCATTCTCAGGCATTTGAAACTTTCACCAGGGAAAGGTCTTTTATTCAGAAACACCAACCAACACAACATCACTGTTTACACATAAGCGAGTTGGGCTAGTGAACACCAGCAAATCCATAACCGGATACTGTAGTTATGTGTGGGGAAATATGGTTACATGGAAAAGCAAGAAGCAGAAAGTTGTATTACTGAGTAGTGCTGAAGCCGAGTGCCGAGCAGTCTCCTCGGGAATCAAAGAAGGAATATGGTTGAAACGTGTTTTGGAAGAACTGAAGATTGAAATGCATGGTCCAATACAGATGCTTTGTGGCAGTCAGTCCGCTATAAGCATTGTAAGGAACCCTGTAGATCATGATCGAACAAAACACGTGGAACTCGACATACATAATTCAGCTCTGAAAATGTGTCGAGTGGAAAAGTAAAGTTGGACTACATCTCTAGCCATCAACAGATTGCCGACGTCTTTGCGAAGGCTCTACATAAACCTCCATTTGATGAATTGATCGACAAGCTTGAAATGTACAATGTGTACACTACACAGCTTAAGAGAGAGTGTGGAATTACGTAATAGAGCTAAATAGGATAGTTTTATTGTAAGTATCTCATATGGTAGGAGTCCTATCCTTTGCCTATATGTACATTTTTTGCTTCTAAGATCAATTATACACAGAAAACGTTACGCTTAATAATTTCACTACAAGAATATAAGTCCGTTCTCGCGATTATGTATTGTCCGGTCTCGCCGTGGACATTCTCGCGCTAATAACAGCAACAAATTTGTTGCGAATAACAAGTCTTAATTCGATTTACAGTTTTTACATACTACTATACAACCTTTTCTTTCTGAGGAAAACTCGTTATCTATTGCAAAATCCCAATCGTACAAAGAAAGAAAATGATACACAGGTGACCTTTGCAGACTTGGGGAGTGCTCTGCTGACTGAAACATTAAGATGGTTCGACAGGGGAAATGGGATGTGAAATAGAATCGTGAGCACTTTCTCACTCGAGTGTAAATTTAAGTCCCAATAAAATGTTTTTTACTTTTTTGGAAGCTAACTTTCTCATTGTTATCTAAAAATTTCATCTCAATCTCACATCCCACCCGCCAAATTAAGACTAAGAAACAAACCTGGTCTCGAACATGCGGCCAGAATGATGTTGTCTGGGAGTGGATGAAGATCTTCCCTTTGAACTATGGCTGCGGCTTCTTTTACCAACGTTCTTGCCTCTCTTCGCACCGGCACTTGCCATACTCCTCTGAGCAATGCACGATGACGAGCCAGCAGCAGTATCAGTTCTCCTCCCTAACCTTTTGTGTCGGAAAGTGCTGCTACTATGACCAAGTGCAGCCCTCGCTACGCTGTCCATAGCCACCTCTCTCGCTCTCTCGGGCTTTATCGGTTGCTTGTTTAGATACTTCAGATTGGGGAGGAGCTCACGGACTGCCCTCCGGAGCTGGTCATCGCCGATGTTGGTTTGAACCGGATTCCCTAAGAGGTTCAGAGCTTGGAGAGCAATGTAATTGGCAACAAGCTGACCCAAAGCCTTCGTTGTTGTTATCTTGTTAAAGCTGAGGTCTAAGACTATGAGCTTCAGGAGTCTATGTAGCCCCTCGACGTCGCTGATTTTGTTTCCGGAAAGGTAGAGTTCCTTGATTAAAGTGCAGTTTGACAGCCCTGGAATCAAAGAATTGAACTTTAGAGAACTAACCCTCAAATTTCTGTTTGCGTTACTTGGGTTTGTATTGGTTACCTTGTCCGATTCGCGAAATGCGGTTGTAACTAAGATCAACTACCCGCAATCGAGTTAGTTCTCTCAGTCCCTCAATGGCATTGATTTTGTTCCTAGCCAAGTTGACAGCGTGGAGACCCTTGGGCAATGATCCTGGAGTGATAGACACTGCAAGAGATCAAAGAGCAAGTTGAATATATGGAGACCCTTGGGCAATGATCCTAGAGTCAATTTCTTTGTATAACATCTGTTTTTTTTACCTATGGAGTTGTTCGACAAGTCCACGGTACGAAGACTGGAAAAGGGTGACAAGGATGGAATCACTTTCAAGCCTGCCCCGCAAATGTGAGCCACTGTTGATGAAGCGTTGAGAGACAAGATCACACTATTAGCATGTGCAACGTCATCTAAACCACGCGCTACTCTTAACGTATTTCTTGCAGGCGAAGGCGGATAATCAATGATGCCATTCTCAGCAGCAGTCTCATCTTCGGGTTGGGGTTGGATCTCAACAACCTGCACCCATTGATCTACTCTTGATAAAAAAGCATTCGCAACCCAGTGGTCTCGAGGCCACGCACCGCCGACCTTACTCGCATCAAAACCGTCCCATTTTTGCTTGCCAAGGCTTGAGGATTCGTCTGTAATGGCTGTTGACTGCAAATTGGTTGGTGTTAAACCGATGCTTTGTTCGAGTGTATCTGAAGAGTAGCCACCTTGTTGGTTTGAGACAGGAAATGGGTCTGGTTTTGCAATGGATGATGGTTTATGAAGGTTCCTGTGGCTCCATAGGAACAACTTCCACCAAAGTTTCTTGCTTCCAGATGGGAAAATTTGACTGGAAGAATGTTTCTTGAGCATCACCCTGTCAGCACTTTGGCAGCTAATGACAGACACAGGACTGCGTGGCCTAAAATACTCAGCAGGCAAATGTGCTGCGGAATGATCCATTTTTCTCATGACTTTGGTGGTTTCAAGGTTGGAACAGGATCGCTTGAGCTTAGGCGAGCCCCAGAAGGGAGGAGCCGTCATCCTAGTCCCAGGATCACTGATATGTCCATCTTCAGAGGAAACCAAGTTCGGGCTTCTCGGAGTTGGGGTGAACTCTTCTTCTTCACCCACTAACCAGCCATTCTTTTCAGGCTCCTCGTACGATACTTGTGTTACATGAGCTTCTTCACCTGAATTTCTGTCGTTATCCGGGCAGTTTTTCGTAGTGTCTGAGAGATTGATAGAAGAATCCACACTAGTATGATCATCACTCGTGAGAGGTTTATTCATTGGCCTTGCAACCCTCACCTCCTTCAAGCTTTTCAGCCCTTTGTTGAACTCCATAGCCTTGGATTGTGCCTTCTCATCCTGAATTCCAAATAGACAAGTTAGAAAAAAGCCAAAAAGAAAAAACTATCTAGTTAGAATCATGTTACAGATCAGTGGAAAGAGGTTGAACAGGATTTTAGCCGTCGAAACTTACCTAGAGGCTAGAAGGAAGAACTCAAACAGATTGTTCTCACCTTGTGTCCATAGCCACACATCCTTGAAAGGCAGTTAAATTTCGCCATTTCCAATTCTCTTATTTTCTGATTGAATGAATGCTTCTCTTCACCAATTTCGAATGCAGAGGCTTCTGATTACAAGTTAGCCATAATCAATTGGAAGGCACCAAACAAAGGACCTGATGGCACTCAATGATTGGACACAGCAGGAGATATAAAGAAGAAGGAGAAGAAAGCATTGTCCAACTGGAACAGATGAGTCAGCCACAGTTTGTGTTGAGGACGAAAGCTTCTTCAAGTATTTACTTGTGAATCTCCTCCCACTGCAACCCACAGAAAAAAGAAAGCAACTTTCCAGATACCCACCGACGAAAATCGCAGTGGAAACATAAAACACTCAAAACCCAAATGCAATCGGTCGAAAAGATTCCAATCCAGCTACTGCGAACAAGAGAAAAAAAAAAGGCATGCGTAATCCTTTCACAACTTCTGGCAGGCTAGCTGGCAGATTATCCATTTCTAGAAAAATACATGTAGAATATTAGACATGATCATTGGATACCTGGATGAGGCTGATGTTTGTCGAATACTGAGAGCAGGTGGTATTGTATTATGTACAGTATGTATGAAGGGTGAGTCAATGGACACAGCTAGAAACAAACCAGAGGAGTTGTGTTTGTGGCTGTAGGAACAAACGGACAGAAAGAAAAGCCACGGTTGTTACACGGAAACGGCTCTTCATTCATTCTCTAAGCTCAGTAATACAAATAATAAAGGATAGATATGGTCCTATCAATCCACCACCTGTCTCCTTAAGTAGTTTAATTGGTAGCTGGTGATGTAGACATAGTGATTTTGAATTGTTTTTAATGAGCCAGAGAGCATACATTAGCGATAAATTCATCGAGCCAGATAGGAGTAACTTCATCTGTAAAGGGCATTATTAAGGAATGTGAATGATGAACGAACTCGTGAGTAGTTTAGTTCCTAGTTTTTTTAATAACTTCTCTTAATGAAAACAACCTTACAAAAGATGTTACAGGATATAAAAAAAAAGAAAAAAAAACATGATTTTGCGAGACAACATTTCTCTGTCGAATTGCTGCGACAATGCGCGATAGCCTAACAGGCGGCCAAACAATCAATCTCGAAAATTAGTTGTATAATATATTTTTGTCTCTTTCATTTCGTTGTCTTGTTTATACTCGAAACAAAATCCTAACAATCCACCTATTAGAGTTCAGCCCACACTTCGTTGCGGGTTTTCAATGTGTTCTAACTTCTAACCTTAATGATTGTCAATTTAGCAACAAAAAGTGTAGGCTTGTTACTTGGGTATCCAATTATGTAACTTTGCGTGGATGGTGCCAAGAACAGAGCTATTTCTACTTAGGTTAACGCGTAACAGCCCTAATATTAACACAAAACTATGGTTTTCGGAACTGGTACCAATTTTGGGTATACATTTGTATCTGGTACCAACTAGTATCCAGAACTGGTACCAACCAGTATCCGGTTCTCACGATTACGTATCGTGAGAACCAGCAACGCTGACGGACGGAAACCGTTAAAGACACACATGCCTCGCGTGTGATGTTCATTCTCGCGGTTTCATATAACCGCGACAACGGAGGCGCGTTTCCCCGTCCGCTGTATCAGTTACGTAACTGCGACAACGGAACCCCACAACAGCTCCGAAATATAGTAGTGAAAGTATCCAAAATTTTATAAATAGGCATACTTTCTTAGAGACACTCGTGTTTTTAGGGGTTCGTTATCATTATGGTTTCTCGATTGATTACTACGTTATGAGGTACCATAACTACACGGTAACCTATTATTACCATGTTTCACTGTCGTTTATATGTTTTCTCAAATGATTAGTACGTTGTGAGACATCGTCATTCGGTAATCCAAAATGTTATTTCTACATTACGAAATATGCTTATTATCAAGCATTTATTGTTATAATATGTTGTTACTATGTCTCGTCTCACACCACCCCAATACCCTAAAAAAAGGTGATAGATGCTTATGATAATAAATTTATAGTAATAGAAATATACAAGATATGAAATCTATGATGATTACACAATATTGAGACAAGATAAATACCAATAAATACATATATTAGTAGATAAAGAAGATCATATTAAAAGTCACCTCAATTCGTTCTTTTCAAGAACAGACATTTCAATTGGGATTCATCTACAATCCGTATTATCTTCGTTAATGATGACTACATTTTCGATTTGAACATTTTATATACTTCACGATATTTCTGCCTACTATTCAAGAATATGATGATTCTTATTTTGTCTAAATAATAAAGAAGATCATATTAGGTGAGATTTTTATCAACATGAATATATATATATATATATATGTATGAGTTGCTCGTAAATACGTGTTTGATGGACAAATACGTACATATACATTTGAGGTGCATAGCCAGGTTGAGATGTAGCTTGCAAAATGTAGCCCTTAGATTAATCCAAGGGCTCTGCTTTGTTTAAACTACGTTCCGTCGAAACAAACCCCCAATTTTATTTTTTATCTCCGCGACCACCGCCTTAATTTCTTTTCTCCGTCCGTCTCCCGCTCTTCTCTCCAAGTCAACCGCCTCATTTGCGCTCCTAATTCAATTTCATGGCCGCCTTCTCATCCGCCGTCAACACTTCCTCTTCCCAAGTCTCCGGCGACCAACACCCGACTCACAACAACCTCGACGCCGAATCCCTTCCTCTCATTGACCTCCGACTTCTCTCTCAATCCGAACTACTCTCCCTCTCCCTCTGCTCCTCTACATTCTCCGCCGTCCACTCTCTCCACAGCGACACCGATCTTTCCACTCCAAGAATCGATCGCTCCGTCTTCAACGAATCTTCCGGAAGCCGTAAACAGACCTTCTCCCGCCTCCGCCTCGCCCCTCGTGGCAGCTCGCACTTGCCGTCCGCTTCGGCTTCTATTGCGACTCCCTTACATCGTCAGATCCCGGAGGAGAGCCTTCAGATCGTAACGAGACTCAAGTCGCTCTTCGGCATCGTCGATTCTGGTTGCGGTCAGAAGAATGGTGGCGAGGATGACCTAGTTTCTGTCCCAATCCAGTTCGACGAAACTATTTCCTTTCTTTCGAATAAGGCACGGGCGCTACCGACTGCGCGTATGGAGACCGCTAATTCTAGTTGTAGCCGAGACGTTGAGCAGCCGGTGGTGCTATTGGCTGGATCTGGAAATTCCGGAGGTACTAAGCGGAAGCGAGGTAGGCCAAGGAAAACTCAGCCTAATGTCCTGATGCCTAATGGTAATGGAGTCTCTGAAGCGGTTGAGTTAGCAGCTGCTTTCCCAAAAGTGGATGATCCGAATGGGGATGGGATAAGGAACAGCACCGAAGTCACATAAGGTTTTCCACTGTTCATATTCTCAGAATCTGGTTTACCTACATTGCTACTTGCTAGGTTTCTAGATGTTCTCTGAAATGCTTAACCTAGTTATCCATGTATACAAGATAGTAAATGTCCAAGTTAGTAGAATCACCCGAATTTAACATAACAGCAGCTAGATAATTCCTGTGTGTACATCAGAATGTGACTGATTGTAATGGTGTTAACATGGGAATATGAAATATATTTCTCTGTATACTTGCTGTCTTAAATCTCTGCGGTGGATATCTGGAAAAAATCTGCATTAGATCAGCCAAAGTTCGACATGTGTCATCATCACTTAACTCTCATTCATGTTTCATCTTCGTTCTTATTATGGTACCATTGCAGGTGGTATACTAACTCTTTGTTTGGCGGTTGGAAAATTCGATAGAATTTAGATAGCACTCATCAAAATTATTTTGTTCTTATTAACATTTGCGCTCACTCGGATCATAATTTTAAATTGGTTGGGAAATGGTGATAGAAACGTTAGACAACATTGTTGATTTCTTTGGACATGTTGACATTTCTACCTCTAGGTGGGTGGACTTCGAAAAGAAAGAAAAACCTTATATTGAATAGCATCGAAATGTAGCAAAGATTTTAAGATGGTGGTGTACCGCAAGGAAGTGGTTTTGGTGTTCTATTGTTGTGTTACATGTTCGTTATATGTACATGTAACACAAAGAACATCCAATTAAATTCACAATAAGGTAATTGGAGGTTTTTATGTGTTTTCGAGGACCACAAAGTCGTGTAACAATGGTTGTGAGGGAGGGAGAAGATGAAGAAGAAAAGAAAAGAAGATGAAGGTGGCATGTGAGGGAAGAGCTAGCAGAATTAATTTTTGTCACCATGGACGTGGCCCCTAACTTCACCCGTTCCCATCTAGAAATTTTTACTTTCATGTTCATTGGTGTTCTCCAGTTCACTTCTGCCCACAGTTAAAAGTTCTTCTCTCCCTGTCTACAGGATGCAGTTTTGGCCAATCCATCAACCATTCACGTCTTGAATGCATCTGAGATACAAACTTCTCACCACAACAACTAAATTGGCTATCGAGAAATAGTGAATGAAGCGTTTTTACAACTTACAAGAGCCGTGTTCATCAAATAAAACTGGAATTTAGTCAAATCCGAATATCCAATTATAAACATGATTAATTGCTCGGTTATTCAAAAAACAATGACCAATGATTTTTGCCTTCCTGACATGTACTTACTGTTGCAAGTGCGGGTGGCCCGTTATTTCGCCAATAAAACTATCCATAAAATAACACGTTAAGCTTTATAACCTAAATTAATACTTAAATTGTTTTATTTGCTTACTGTCTTAATTTTTTTTTCCGAAACTATATGGTATAAAAAAAATTATATATTAATAATGACCAAGGAAGAAGTAAAAGTCTCCATTCCACTGTGCGAACGATGGAATGCTGATGAGCAGTGAATGGACCGATTTAGCCAGATGGATGAAAGAATCTGGGTTTTTGGAAATTTTGTTGGGTTTGGATAAGGAAACTCGAGAGAATAAACCAACGGATAATTATTAAATAATGGTAATAATAATAAAAGAATCTTAGCAAAAAGAAAAGTTTGTGGATGCCATTTCTTTGTCCCCACAACCCCCACTCACACACACCCCATCCAAATTCACTTACCCACTCCCTCCCACAAGGAATCGCATTTTATCCTTTGTTTAAGAGTTTAGCTAAGTGCTAATAGTTCGTGATTTCTTGATCATTCGATATATTAATTTACGATTTGATTTGACTCGTAAAAAGTAGATGAAATTTAAAAAAGAAAGAAAATCGTTCTTCCTAATTATTTTTTCGAGCTCTAACTTCCCGGTCCACCTAAAGAATTCTTAAAATCTCATTAAATTTTTCATTAGTTAAATCAAGTCTATATTTAAGGACCAATCTATAATATAGTTTTTTCAAAAATTTATTGAACTAAACTTAAGAATACACCAAAAATATTAAAAATATATATTTGATAAATAACTAAACACATATGACTAAGGATGGAAATTGATTTGCGGTTAGTGATTATAATCGCTAACCGCACTGAAGATTGTAGTTTTCGGTTAACCACTAACCACAATATGGTTGATGGTTTGATTTGCAGTAGGAAAATTGTTTTATTTTTGTGATTAGTGGTTTAATTTTAAATCATATGGTTAACCAAACAAAACCAAATAAACCGCATTTTAAAAGACATAACTAATTTTTGAATTTTAAATGTGAACTAATAATGAGTTTCATAATTCCAAATCCCTCAGCCTTTTCAATTTTCATTTCAACCTAGCTATATTTAACATTTTGATTCAAGTAATATTCACAAATATACTGAAATTTTATATTTTAAAATTAAAAATAGATTTTTTAAAAAATGTAGTTTTGTGGTTAATTATTAACCGAATTGCAAAATTCGATTTGATTAGTGATTAACCACAAACAAAAAAGTATGATTTTTAATAAGCTTTAAACTTTATTTGTGATGTGTTAATCACATAAATCGATTTGATTAATCATAAACCAAACCATTTTTACCCCCTATATATAATGACAGATTAGGGTAGTCACCCTATATCCACCCAGCCAATATCTCATTGTTAAATATCCTCAGTTGGAAAGAGTTTTAACGCGTTATTTAAATGATTATTAGTTAAAAATATGTTTGAGAAAAAATATGATATTTTTTTTAGATAATCAATTCTATAGGATGTTAGATCAGCGAATAATTAAAATTGATCATCTTTATTGAGAAAATAATTAAATTATAATCTATTTAACCAATTTTGATAATAATTTACTACTTGATATTTATTATACTCTTACTAATAATTTTATTAATTCTCTACCTTTATCGTATAACTTGTTTGGAATTTTCAGTTAAAAATAAAAAAGAATGTGAGACAATTGGGAAGTGAACTAATAAGGCCAAACACGAAAACACAAGAATAAATGATAATTGTACACAAAATAAAATATTTTTTATTTATGAAAAAGGGAACAAAATTAGTCAGGTGATTGAGAAAAAAAAAAAGAAAAAAACTGGGAAGATAAGAGAGAAAGATCCAATACCCACCCACCCTTCCTTTTTCCCCTTCCACTTCTTTCCTTTTTTTTTCTCTTTTTTTTCCCCATTACTCATCCCGCCATAGCTTAGCTGCACCAAAATTGACTCTCCGTTAGATTCAGAGATCATTCATTCAAGCATTCAGGAGTAAGATCACAGGGCCTACACTAGTCTGGTGAATTATACATAGCACTATATCATTAAGGAGAAGGTTCTCAGGGGAGTTGTCGTAGTTTTAGGTGAGGCGGAGGCGGAGATATGTCTGGTGGCGGCGGAGGGGGAGGCGGAGGCGGATGCAGCTGCGTCGTATGGCTGCGAAGAGATCTAAGAGTAGAAGATAACCCTGCGCTGGCTGCTGGAGTGAGAGCTGGGACGGTGGTGCCGTTATTCATATGGGCGCCTGAAGAAGAAGGCCATTACTACCCTGGAAGAGTATCCAGGTGGTGGCTGAAGCACAGCTTAGCTCATCTCGATTCTTCACTCCGTAGCCTTGGCGCTCCTTTACTCACCAAGAGATCTACCGACTCTCTCTCCACTCTCCTTCAAGTTCTTGAATCCATTGGCGCCACTCACCTCTTCTTCAACCACTTATATGGTTAAGTTTGCTTCTATCACTATCTGATTCATTAATTCTTCTGTCCTGTGGATGATTCATTAGATGCTGCGAGTTTCTTAATCGGGATTGATGTCTGTCAATTTTTTATATTATTAATCTATTCGTACTTTACTTCACTCTCAATTTTGTACTAATATTTACAGTCACCTCGGTCCTTTGTTTATTACTATTACTTTTTTATACTATTTTTCTCTTTGATTTCAGCTTCATTGTTGGATTGCTTGTTTCTTTGTTTCTTTCAGATCCATTGTCGCTGGTTAGGGATCACAGAGCGAAGGAGGTTTTGACTGCTAGGGGAATAGTCGTGAGATCTTTTAATGCTGATCTTCTATATGAACCATGGGATGTTAGCGATGATCAAGGACGTCCTTTCTCAACCTTTGCTTCCTTCTGGGATAGATGCCTTAACATGCCTTATGATCCTGAATCTCCACTTCTCCCACCCAAGAGGATCATAGCAGGTTTGTGTTTCCATTTCAGAAGCTGATTCTGTCTTACATTCATTGAGTGTGCAATTGGTGTATCCAATATTAAAATGTCAAGTTGCATTTTTTTCCTGCAGGTGATGTATCGAGATGTCCATCGGACACGCTGGTATTCGAAGATGAATCGGAGAAGGCAAGCAATGCACTTCTTGCTAGAGCATGGTCTCCCGGGTGGAGTAATGCTGATAAGGCCTTGACCACTTTTATCAATGGGCCTTTGCTTGAGTACTCGAATAATCGGAGGAAGGCTGACAGTGTTACAACTTCGTTTCTGTCCCCGCACTTGCATTTTGGGGAGGTTAGTGTCAGGAAAGTGTTTCATCTTGTCCGAATCAAGCAGGTTCAGTGGGCCAACGAAGGGAACATCCCTGGTGAAGAGAGTGTCAATTTGTTTCTCAAGTCCATCGGTCTTAGAGAATACTCTAGGTACATGAGCTTCAATCATCCATACAGTCACGAGAAGCCTCTCCTAGGACATCTCAAGTTCTTTCCTTGGGTTGTTGATGAAGGCTATTTCAAGGCGTGGAGGCAAGGGAGGACTGGTTATCCATTAGTTGATGCCGGGATGAGAGAATTGTGGGCCACTGGATGGATGCATGACCGGATTCGAGTTGTGGTTTCGAGCTTTTTTGTCAAGGTTTTGCAACTTCCTTGGAGATGGGGCATGAAGTATTTTTGGGATACACTCTTGGATGCCGATTTGGAGAGCGATGCTCTTGGTTGGCAATACATTTCCGGAACTATCCCTGATGGTCGTCAGTTCGACCGCATCGATAATCCACAGGTACCATCACATTGCCATTTGACAATTATTGTTTTCTAGATTGTTGCAGTTCTTGCAATATTACTATATTACATCTGATATGTTGTAATTTTTGCTGTGCATTAAAGTTGTAAATTGTCATTTGAAAGTGTAGTAGAGGTTTAACTGCTACTGTTTCATCTGGACTACTTATGTTGAAAAATCCCAACTTTAGACCGTTTCTCAATAAATTTCTGGTCTTCTGCAGTTCGAGGGATACAAATTTGATCCTAACGGGGAATATGTTCGTCGCTGGCTACCTGAACTTGCTAGACTTCCAACTGAGTGGATACATCACCCATGGAATGCACCTGAATCGGTTCTCCAAGCTGCCGGTATCGAACTGGGATCCAACTACCCTCTCCCCATTGTAGGGATAGATGCAGCAAAAGTGAGGTTGGAAGACGCACTTGCAGAAATGTGGCAACAGGAAGCTGCTTCAAGAGCAGCCATTGAGAATGGGACTGAAGAAGGCCTCGGGGATTCCTACGACTTCGAACCAATAGCCTTCCCTCAGGATATACAAATGGAGGAGCCGCACGAACATGTGAGAAACAATCCTTTGCCTGCAGGTCGTCGCTACGAAGATCAGATGGTACCGAGCATGACTACTTCTCTTCTGAGGGTGGATGATGAGGAAACATCTGCAGACACTCAAAACGCAACCGCGGAAGATAGCAGAGCAGAAGTTCCAAGAAACGTGAATGCAGCAAATCCAGAACCAAGAGGAGTGGCTCGGAACGAAGAGGTTATGCAAACAGTGAACAGAGATAACGTCATGCTGCAAGTTAACAACATCAGGAGGGTTGTGGGAAATGCAGAGGATTCGGCTTCAGAATCTTCAAGCAATAGTAGCAGGAGGGAGAGGGATGGAGGTGTGGTTCCAGTTTGGTCTCCTCCAACTCCTAGTTACTCGGACCAGTTTGTGGCCGAGGAAAATGGAATTGGTTCAAGCTCTTCTTACTTGCAGAGGCACCCTCAATCTACTCATCAGATACTTAACTGGACACGGCTTCCCCAAACTGGGTAAGGACTCATCTATAGGAGTCTCTAAGAAGATATCAGGTACTTGGTTTACATCATCTAATTCAACTTTTCTTCCACAAGTCCTCTCAAACACAACTCAGCTTCATTCCACCAAATATCAATTTACCTTCTTTTGAAAGAACATGATTCGAGATGACAAACCTTATCTTCTTGAAGGAGCTCTGGTTTTTTGTGCTGTAAAAGGTAGGGCCAGAGGTGGTTGTGCATTCTGATTCTGTCATTGTTGTCATCAGGTGAACGCAAACTGGATGGTGCCATGGTGGAAGAACGTGGCAATTATATGGTTTAACCCATCCACCAACCACTGTGCTGATAAAATCGAAGGGTCCACCCAAGTAAATCATTAGTTCTCCACAACAAGATGTTAGTAAAGCTAAAGTTGATGATGATGATGATCATGACATTTGACCTCCAATCCAAAGAAGCCATGGCCGATGGTTGTCATCTTCAGAGTCCCACTTTTGTGCCATACATATTTGTACCTTATGGTGTATAGTTTTTCTCTCTTTTCATTTTCTTGGCTACCTATTTGTAACAGTATTGTAATTGATGACAGGGTGTGTAGCTGGATAATAATCCCATGTTTCTCTACCATTATGAAAGGCAGATGGTTTTTTAGTATTTTGTAACACCGCTTTGAACCTAGACTTTCGCGGATTTGTTTTTCGGTGTATAGTAGTAGTTTTACTGGAGGTTATTCATTCTGGACTGTTATTACTCGAGCACGATTAACTTTAGAGTTTTTAGTAGAACTCGTCTATTTCACTCCGAAGTCGTGTTTTATAAGTTATGGATGGAGTGTTCTTTATAACCTATGGATCTCTCGTGTTTTATCGATATATGATTTTCCTAACGTGTTATCTATTTTGTTAGAACCAAATCGAGCATCAAACCGGACGGCTAAGAAAGTGAAGTTTCAAAGGTTAAACCATACAGTTATCGAAATACCTGAACTAGGCAGGTAGGGAACAAGAGTGTAATTCCAACAAAATCAAAGGACAGGGAGAGAATTTGGAGAAGAGGTGATAAAAGGATGCTGCCAATTTGTCGTTTGTATTTTATTTTGGGTAGTCTATATTTTATATAAACAGACAAATGTGCCCCTACTTATAAATAATAATTACCGCAATCATAAACGCGCCTGAGTGCGGATTCAATTTCATCATATTATCCTTTGATGTCCGACCGCACATAAAAATTTGTCAAGTAAAACAAACAAACAAACAAACAGACTACAAAAGTTTGAGTTAAGTTGGACACAAAAATACAACTCTTTGAATGTATCAAATCAGTGTTTGTTGAACAAGTTATAGAGTTTGGACAAAATCTCATCTCTTATCTCTTCTGCTTTCAGCTTTTACCTATCTGGTTGATGAGTCCCTTCCAAAATTCTCTACTCAATTTGACACTTCAATCACACATAACTTTCGTCTGTCTCTATTAAAAAGTCCATAACTCAAGTCCACCTCCGGTGGGTCTACCTAGAGTAGAAGAAGAAGACATCAACAAATTGAAACCACTACCCCAACCCTTGAACAATTCTCCAAGATAACCCAAACAAAAAAATAGGAGTATGAATCTGGAGCTTAGAGAAATGACTTTTAAATCCAATCACGAAAACTTTCATAAATCACAGCCGTTCAAAATTGTATATAAGATCTAACGCCTGAAAACACGGAGTAAAATTGACATTTTATAGCCATATAAATGTGTATACACTTCTATATAGTTTTGTACAAATTTGTATGATCCGTACAAAGGTGACAAAGTTGTACGGCTGGTCGTCGGAAAATATTTTCACAAAAATAAAAACTTTCCAGAAACGTAGAGTCCACAACATTGATCACGTGGGTGCAAAATTTTTTATCAACGGGCGTCGAAATAGTTGGGCAATTGATCGGGAAAATTACTTAGTCTTCAAAATCAGAATCCATTACTTAGTCTTCCAATCCACCTCAGACACAACACTTCTCTTGTCTCTTATTCATCATCTTACATGGTTAGGAATGTGGTTCTACTTTTGGTCAATTTATTAGAATCGGTTTATCTAAATCTCTTCTATTTCAAATTCTCTAACTATTTCCAATCAACCATCCAAACGAATTCTAACTCAAAAATAGCATGTCTCTCGTCTCTTATTCATCATCTTACATGGTTACATTAAAGTAATAATGATAACAACAAATGAGTGGTTCTGTTTGACAAGAAACATCAGGAGGAGCTGATATATGAACATATTCTTGGTGGTGGTTCTACACATCAATGAATCGTGACGAGGTTTCATTTTGATATAACTCGACATTTATTATAGAATGTGGTTCGATTTTCGGTCAATTAATTAGGACCTGCCTTTCCTTGATCGTTGTTGTTGTTGTTGTTCTCGGGGACGACCGGTACCCGAAGTCCACTGTAAACCATGGCTGCAGCTAATGCACCAAGAACAGGAGCCAAGATGTAGAGCCAGAGATTATCATACACTCCAGACGCAACTGCTGGCCCTATGCTTCTTGCTGGGTTCATCGACGCACCAGTGATCGGCCTGCACCATTAAATTAATTTAATCAATCATATATATAGTATAGGATGATTGGGATGGACTCACTCAGATATGAAATTAAATCCAAACAACATTACCCTGCAATCATGACGTTGACCAGGAGGGTTGCTCCAATCGCAAAGCCGGCAAGCCCTGGACTCTGTTTCGTTTGACGGGTGAAATGTTAGATGTCATTTTAAGTATAACTTTAGTTGGACCGGAAAGTTCGATCGCAACCAAGTTATTTTAGCACTCAAAACCGAAAATGACCCTTGCCCAACAACCCGAATCCGCCTCAAAGTGTAGGGTCGAGTTTGCTATTTTAGCACCCTGAACCCAAAATGACCTAACCCCAACGACGGCCAGAATTTGCTCGAAAATTTAAGGCTGAGTTTGTTATTTAAGCACCCGAAATCGAAGTGACCTAAATCCAACAACCCGAATCCTCTTCAAAGTTTAGGGCTAGGTATGATATTTTAAAACCACAAAACCAAAATGATCCAAATCCGATTTTGACCTGAACTGTAAGATCTAAGAGTGAACTTTTCCTATCTAACTTTTCACCGGCCAAATCAAGCTTACGAATTAGCGTCGGGATTAATATAATATACTTACAGCACGGTGGTCGGTGGCATTGGCGCAGATGCTGAACATGAGGATGAAAGTGATGATGAACTCCCACAAGAAGGCTTCTAGATCAGAAGTTGGAGATGCGTACTGTGTCATTATCGGAACTATGTCTGCTTGCCTGTGAAACAACACTTTCAGTGTCAGGCTCCCGAGCGTAGCTCCCAGCAGCTGAGCCAACACATACATTGGCACCTGCCAATTCAATTAACACACTTGACTTAATTAGGGTGTATTCGTTATTTGGTTTTATATTATTCATTAATACGGTATATGCTGAACTGATCACTGACTTCTTTCCAGGGCACTCGGCGGATGGCAGCCAATGCAACGGTGACGGCAGGGTTGAAATGAGCACCAGAGATGTGTCCGACTGCGTAGATTGCGGCCATCAGAACGAACCCCCACACCATTGCTATGCCGACTATCGTCAGCTTCTGTACTCTGTCTGTTAGCGCCGAAGCGCATCCGATGAACACTAGTATGTATGTCCCCACCACCTCTGCTAGAATCTGCATTATGCCAATACCTCACATGTGTTTTCCATCAAATACTATAAACTATATATAAAGTATGTATAACTTGCGATTGTATTGTTGATCAAAATGTAAACAGTACATAGTAAAAACCGAACTATTTAAATGAAGAAAGTAGAAACTTGCGAACTCTAAAGCTCAGCTAGTAACAAGCTCGAGCTCTTTTTATTTTTTTATGACGACGAGGAATTCCTTCCGCATGCACCACTTTATGACGTTGTAGTCACGTAAAATTTTAGGTTACCAATTTTCAACTCATACTTTTTTAAGCCGACCAGATGTGCTACAAGAGAGTGCGCTACTCGAAATTTGAATGTGAGAATTCCAGACTCAATACCGGAGGAACTGCTACCTGAGCTACACCCGAACTCAAATTCGAGTTAGGAAAATACTTAATGTGACTGACCTTTTGGAAATGAGTTGGATTGTTGTCATGGGGGACAAACCAGCCCTGGGGAACACTAGCTTTGGCATCGGCGATGAAAGAAGAAGAGGTTGCTTTATTAGGCGGCGGCGCAGCGCCAGAGGTGGTTGGACGGTGGTGCCGGTGGTTGTGGTGTTGCCTCGGTGGAGTTTCATCCATAGAAATGCTAAGCTCTGCTGGACGACCACCACGAGCCATTTTATAATTTGTTCTGATAGTATTAATTATACTACTTCAACTAATTAAACAAAACTGGGAGAGACTACTACTACTTATATCCCGCCGGTGGGATGGGATCGAACGGCTGTCCACGTAAGCTCGGACACTAACGTACGATGTTTGTTTTGTTTGGTACCGCAAGATGTGCGGACAGGACAAGGGTTTTAATTGCTTCTGCTTCAGAAACCGAACTGATGAGTTTGGTTTATGAAGAATCGGATGTGTGAGCTGAGCTGTGTGGGGAAGTTGACAAAAGTACAAACGTTGGTTGGTGACGTCAGTTTTGTAAACGCCGGCCGGCCTGCTGGAATTCCCTACGTATGATTGTACGTATTTTTAGGGGATATCGACGGCTGGAGAAGAAGGGTCGTCCTTTTTTTTGCCGTGAAAATTCCGCCGGCGCCTAGCTTGTGATAATTTTTTTGATTGGTCGGAATACTCCATAGGCGTGTATATCGTGTCATTTATAGTACTCCAGCTATTATTAGTGAAAGGAATATACGTATTAAAATACAAGAGTTGAACTTGTACATTGAGATTGATTTGGTCAGTTGATGCAAATTACAATGTGGATACGGAAAAATCCTTAAAGAAGTCTACGAGGTTATTAAGTTAATAAGATATAAATAAATATTTATTGTAGTGTTTTTAGTTAAAATAAAATTATATAGGACACTTTGTCAAAAAAAAATTATATATGGCACCAATAAGTTTTTTTACTTATATTTGAAGTTTTGAATTAAATTATGAGGGTTATAATTTATTAATAGGTTAGTTATAAGTTTAATTTTGATAGAATTTTAAATATGTAACATAAATTTATTTATGAATCATCTAAGATTTGCATATAACTTAATACTTGATATTAAAAAATAAGATAATCGGAACTCTTTGACTTCCTCTTCTTGCACTTGTTTGTACACGTGTCTTTCTGCTAGGCGCTTAATTATTATTATTATAGTTAACACCGGACCGGAAGCTGCTTCGAAAATTACTACGATCACGACAAACCACCGCATATTTTCTGACTGACTGAAACTCCCAAGATTATGTTCTTTCTTTTTTCTGGGTAAAAAAAAATGGAAAATTTACTACAGGAAATTAAATTGCGTCTTTTTGGTAGATTAGGGAAAGGAAATCCTGTTGGGTTAGCAACGAAACTGCAATTACCAAATGTATTATTATTATGTAATGATCAGCTCCAAGACAAAAACACTCTTTATGTTATGAATATTATAATTATGTGTATGAATGCCCATTTGTAACTCCTATACATTGAACATGAGAATGAATATCCTATTTAAGTGTAGTTATACTAGTGATGTATAGGTTATGAATTCTAGAGCCTATAAATAGTGCTCTCTTGTACTATCTTTACACATGAATAAGAATACTCTTCTCCTCTCATATTCTTGCTCTTCTTCCTTTTAGTTTCTTAACACGTTATCAGCACGATGTTCTACCTTCTCAAATATTTACAAAGTTGTATTTTTCAAGATGTTCTTGTTCGTGGCCATCTTTAATTTCTGGTTTTCTTTTCTACTAATTTTTATGTTGTCTAGTTTGCTATCTCTAATATACTATTTCATTTTTATTTTGATTAGTATCATATTGAAGTTACTGATTATAATATGATAATGTGAACCATTCATAGAGTATTCTTGTTGCTCAAGTGGGCGGTATACACATATTAGTGTTTATATATTTCAGTTAATTGGTATTTATGTTATTTTATATTTTATATTTTTTATTATTTTTAGAAATTTTAATACTTTTATGTCATTCCCAAAAGATTAGAACCTTATGCCCTTCATATGATGATTGACCAACTTGTTTTTTTGCTCCTTAGTTCTAAAATTATTGCTATCTAAAAATTATCTATTGCTTTCGTAGAATTTTCTAGTTTGGTGACAAGTCATAAGTTACATTGTTCATATTTAAATGTATGATTAAATTTTTTCTTATATTTTCATTTTATTATTTCTTTAAAGGCCCCCTACTTCCTTCTTAACATAATAGTTATTGTTAACGTTACATTTATATATTATGCAGATAATAATTCGATTTTTAATTGAAACTTGTTATATTATCACATTGTGCTATCATAATTTGATATCTTAGCTACTGTAACGTCGTAACAATTTCATATTAGTTCTTATATAGATTATCATTTGTGATGTTATCATTTTGTTGGCTAATGTTAACTAACTGTTGGGAAGGCATTAAATGACATTTGTATTCATTAATCGTGAAATACTTAGTGAAAAGTAAATATTAATTCTTTTTTTTTCAATCAAAAGATATGAAATTATAATTATGTCGCAAATTTTTTTAAAAACTTTATCATTAAATCTAACTTATTTTTTTATTATTTTGATATGTATATCTAATTTCAAATTTAATTTTGTGACCGTTTGTTGTTTCGGGAAAGAATTACCCTTTATGGGCATTAGAAGTTAAAATCCATATATAATGGTATTGGTGAAACGAGACGATAATGCACATCTTATCATGATAAAGCTAAGGCTTTGCTATTTACTCGCTATCATCTCAATGATAGGCCGAAAGATGAGTACGAAGAGCACAACATATCGAAAGGACAAAGCTATACATATATTTTATATGTCCCGAATATTGAAGGTCGAAGTGACAAAATATCAATCTTTGTAGTGATTGATTATACTCATAAAAGCCCGATATGATTGAATGTCCCACGAGACACATATCTTTAGAAACGGGTTATGTTATGTCTCCAATGTTGATGGTCCAATGAGATAAAATATCACTCTATGAAGTGAGTGGATATAATCATATGTTCATAAAGTGATTAGCCAATATATATTCCCACAAAGTCAATACACTAGTGGAGAAAAAGACCTATTATTTTGGTTATGAGATAGAAATTTGAGAAGTGTATCTTTACCCATGAAAGGGTATTGTGAAAACAACACAAATTCGCATTATGCCAAAAAAAAAATTATTATGAATTCCTCCATTATATGTGGTTTTTGGGTCAAAACCTTATACTTCCCATCTATGGATATATGGATGTGATATACACATCTGAATTGCTCCACCACCATTTATTAGGATGGGTTCTCAATGAAGATTGAGAAATTATTGTGATTACGAGTTCATCGATGGTAAAATATCAAATTATTGTTGGAAGTATTTTGATGACTGGTTTGGAGGTTTATATTTAAACTTCCCAACATTAAGGGGAGAAAACAAAAGTTGGCCAAGAGATTAGATGAATGATCATATTATTTTGATCCTCGCACTAAGCAATATGAGCTTGAAGTTCAAAAGTATATAATTCATCATTTGCCAGACACTTTACTGACCAAAACAAAGTAAAACTCTCATGTGCCAACTCGCAATGCTCCAAGTGAAAATGATGTTGACATTGGGCAATCTGACATCACAACTGAGTCTAAAACCCGTATAAAACATGGTAGACCACACGGTTCCAAGGAAAAAAATCCTCAAAAGTGAAATGGAGCTATATATCAAGATGGTCAAATTGAGGTTAAGATTATTTCAACAAAACCATAAAGAGAAATAAATAATGTGCTCAAGAAGAGTATCGAATTTTGAAAGATATGAATATATATCTCAATTATCTATATCTTGGATGGAAAATATTGGAACCCTAATGAAGTCAACGTCGACGAAATTTTTGCGTATAGTGCAACGCTAAATATGATAGTTGAAAATGAGGATCATTAGCCAAAATGCATGCAAAGATAGAAATGATTGGCTGAAAAATTTCAATTTGAGGCAAATTCAAATTCCCAAGAGAAATGAAAACTTTTAAGACATCAAATCTTTATACATTGAGATGTAAAGTATGAGTATGAGAAGTTATGAAACATCTCATTTTTGAAAGATTTTGTACAACAAACCTATAACATTTTGATGTTGAGAAAATATATTCTCATGTGGTGGATGCAACTACTTTTTATTATTCGATTAGTCTGGCAATTTGTGAAGGGAAAGAGTTTGCCCCTAATGGATGTTCTTGCAACCTATATGTATGATTTGCATAATTAGAATACACGTGTGTATATGAAATTCCCTCGAGGATTTATTTTGCTATAAGCAAACAATTCAAGTTCGCATGAACAATATTCAATTATATCCAATTGACGTCATATGAATTGAAAGATTGAGAGACATGGTACACTTAGCATATCGTACATTTCTTTATGCATAGATTTTTTGAAAAATCATCTTTATCAGATTTTATGGTTTCAAAATTCTTACCAAAATTTTTTTAATTTAATTTTATATTTTAAAATGTGTTTCTTTTATTTTGACATAATTGGATGTGATCATCGTTTGTTACATAGATGACATACACTTTATTGAGCTCGTAAAGAGTTTCTCAAAGCAATCAACTATTTATTAGCTATAGAGTTTGAGATGAAAGATGTGGAAGATTACCACTAACTTGTCAATTGTGCATCTCTCTCGAACATGATTTTCGTATATCATCAATGATATACTAATTATATCCAACAAAAAGTTATATGGATATGACATGGCTATCAATGCCTGGATGGTAGTAAGATCACTATGTGACTCTATGTCGATTTTAACCGACCTTTATTCAAACATAAGAACTCCTCGGTTTTGAAGTAGTAATCTTGGTCATATTTGTGTTGATTGACCATAAATTGGTCTCATGTGGTAATTTTACCACTTGGTGGGCTGTGAAACTAACTTATAAAGCTACACCACCATTTCACAAGATGATTTTATAAATCATGTATGATATTTATTTTGCATATATCCTTGAATTGCAAGAAAATGGTGCAACGTGATGTGGTGATTATGTACTCTTTTTCCTTCACTAGGTTTTATCCCATAGGGTTTTCCTAGTAAGGTTTTAATGAGGCATATTCTCATCTAATGGTCATCCTATGTGAAGTGTCATGTGAATTATGGATGACCATCGATTATATTGATGCATACATTATATGCACAAACTCCAATAAGTTGAAATATTCGCACTACAAGTGCGTTCAAGCGATAACTTGGTTTAATCACCAAGACTCTCCATACATCAATGTTTGGGAACCTAGTCCACTAATTTGAAGATCGGCGACTAAATGATCTCGGAATGATATAATGATGAGATCTAGTTGATATCCTCATTAGGGAGAGTCGATATGAAGGATCTCAACCGATATAATCATCGGGGAGTCGATACGCACCGCACTCTTTTTCCCTTAACCATGGTTTTTCCCAATGGGTTTTCCTGGTAAGGTTTTTAATGAGACAGTATCAAAAGCGTATTCGAAGAATAATGAATATTTTTAACCAATGGTCATTCAAGGGGGAGTGTTATGAATATTATAATTATGTGTATGAATGCCCATTTGTAACTCCTATACATTGAACATGAGAATGAATATCCTATTTAAGTGTAGTTATACTAGTGATGTATAGGTTATGAATTCTAGAGCCTATAAATAGTGCTCTCTTGTACTATCTTTACACATAAATAAGAATACTCTTCTCCTCTCATATTCTTGCTCTTCTTCCTTTTAGTTTCTTAACACTTTATAGTTTATAGCTTGTCTCCCATTTGAATTGTCTTCTTAATTGAAACATAAGTATTAATTAAATAATTAAATCATAAGAGATAGTGTTTGACGTTGTTGTTGTTTTTTTGTATGGTTATTTGGTCTATGAAATGTCCAAAAATTAAAAGTATAATTATAAGTAGCGCAAAAGGACCAATCTCCACTGCTATTAAAATTGATAACAATAATGCCCTCATTTTAGCATCACTTGGTCAATATAACAATCATTTATGATGTGATCAGACAAACATTAGGCACACATAAATGTTGGATTAAAAAAAAGTAGTTTCTCACTGGTTTGGTTGATGACTTTTTCTCTATAGCGAATTATAATTGTAATTGCTTGGTCCGAATTCAATTCAGATCCTTCACAATCATATGTGGATAATAATCCAGCTCGATAAAAGGATTTAAGAAATGTTGGCATAAACTCCTAAGTGACTAAACAAACATAATTTTTTGTTTTATATTCATCTAATGCAAAATACGCCCAAAATAAACAAACATTCCACCAGCCAAGAACTACACAAAAATCTGTTCACAAAACTGCAACAACCAAACTACATCGTTTGTCTCGTAAATTCTTTGGCTTCACGATTTCTCTCGCCAGCATGTCGACGACATCTCTCATACCAGATTGATCCTAAAATGGCTTTCCAGAAAAACCTCCCCGAGCAAACTCCCACAGAATTCCCATATAAAGGGCTCACATCCTGCCGAATAACATTTGGCAACTACTAGCAACATTACATGCTCCAAAGCAGTATCTCCTCATCTGATTAATATAGTCACAAACACTAAAAATGTGATCAATGGAACAATCCCTGACGAACAGAGAGTAGGAAATGTCAACACTTAAACCCATTTTGCAATCATCTCATTTGTGGTCAACCGCTGATGCATACCCAGCCATACAATGAAGCTATGCTTCGGAATAAGAGGGCGTTTCCAAACCAGATTTTTTATATGCCGTATTTTCGATACACATTTTCTCATTATAAATTATATTTTTGTGTGTCGAAATGAATTCAAATTCAGGTTTTTGAGTACATGTTTGGTTCTTTTGCCCCATGGGGCCGTGTTATGATATTTGGTATGTTTTTACACATTTCAGGTGTCATATGATGTTTAGAGATGAACCAAAATATGGCGGGGAGGCTGGAACTCAAAACATTCGATCTGGGAAGAAAATGTCATTGTTTAGTATTTTGAGCATAACTCATCGCTCAGAAGTCTAATTGATGCAAGGTCAGCGGCATTAGAAGGATAATTTGATTGTCTACAACTTATGTGCTGACGCTATGGTCAATTTTCGTATACCTAAGGAACATGGCGAGTTCCAAAAAAACACGACGTGTCCCTTCTCTGGAAGTTGACTCGATAAATAGACAGGGGTGGAACACGACCGTGTTCTCTAGGGAACACGGCCTGTTCAACTCTTTTTCCTTCTCCAACTTGGCCCAGAAGCCTATAAACACCCCCCCCCCCGAGACTCCCTATGGACGATATACTTTAATATACACATATTTTCAAGATCTTAGAGAGAACTAGAGTTCCAGAGAGGCGATTGAAGCGAGAGGATCAATCACGATTAGTGAAGGGTGAATCATCAAGTCGAAGATTGGGATTTCCACGAAGAACATGTCGTCTTCTTTGATTTTCTTCTCTTCTCTTGTGATTTATTTTCTGAAACCATGAGCGGCTAAACTCTTTGTGTTGTTCGGATGAGATGAAACTTTAGTCAAGCTTTTGTATGGATGATGGGGTTTTAACCCCTTGATTTGTTATCCAGGTTGTTCAGGCTTATGATGCGCTCTTCCTAAGACCTAAATTCTGATTCAATTTCGTCTGGCTGTCTTGATTGAATCATCGGCATTGATTTGTAGGTCCAAGAGGAACATAGATTGATAGGTCGCTTAGGAAGAACCCTAGATTATTCGTTAGCTCGAGAGAGGAACGAATCGTTTAGGATTTTTGCACCATTTATCGTTGTGGCATTTTACCGAACACCGTTAGTGCGTTTTGTTTAGGTGTAGATTAGCTCGAGAGAGGAGTCTACGGTTAAGCGAAATAAAGGCGCGAGAGTGATCTAAGACTACCATATACTGCTACTTGGTCTAGTTAGTTAATCAACTTGAGTATTAGGATTAGAAAGACCCTAAGGAAATACAATTCCATTAGAGCAATCTAGTGGATATTTGATTAACGAATATTTAATTGGGAAATACCAATCAACTTTTGTAGCATATGGTCAAATGACAATCCACACTTCAGAGACAAAGTAGCGATTCAGAATTTTTCCTTACCAAAGAATGTTTCCATAATTTTTATTAAAACTATGAATTTCTTTAAAACACACCAAAATTTTCCCTATACCAAACAATCTTTAAATAATATCACTATAAGTGCAATTTCGATAACAAACTCTTTTATTATAGAAATTAAACCTTATACATATCATAATTTACTAAATCCTTCAATTATAAATTGATTTAATAACCTGTTTTATTGAGTGATAACAACAATTTCTATACAATGTATGAGCTAGTAATTGGGAGGTGTTAGCTACACATGGATAACAAAGGAGAAATAGTTAACCCTATTAATTATAATGCTTGACACCCTTAATCTCCTAACAACCCTTTCAAATCCAACTAATTCAATAACCTATAAAATTTATAGGATGGAAATATGAACCACACTTTCAAAAGAAAAATATTTAAAAGAAATGAGCAATTTGGGTGTTTACTATGAGAGTCGCGTGAGAAGAAAAAACCTAGCACCCGTCGTTGCTGAAGCCCTAGTCTTCACCGTGTTTACAATTCGATCGACCATCATAGCAATGTAGTGTAAACCTTGATGTTGATTGTTTGTCTTATGTCGTATGAGAGCCATACTCCTCAATTCCCTTTGAAACCGCCATCGACCGAACTGAAACTCATCATGCAACCAAAAACCACCACCACTACTTTGCTGGCCTTAGTGCCTGCCATGAAGACCTCGCATCAATAGATCACCGCTGCCGCCCACCCAAATCTGATGGAGACGGACGAAACTATTGGTTTTAAACTATCAACATCGTCAAGGAAGCTCATGGCTATTAGAGTCAATGATGTACAGGCAGGCCAACCTTTGGGGGCCTGCCCATAAGGCATCAAGGCCTGCGAAGTTCGGTCAGCTCACGCAGATTAAATCTATCGACTGTGTTTTGGGTCTTTGTTTTAGTTTCTCGGTTTTTGTTTCGGAACTCTGGTAAGCTTTGTGGTTTTTTGTGTTCGGTCATGTAGGCAAGTTGGCCAAGTTGTTTTTTATTTTATTTTCTAGTACTTGAGTCTTTTGTTTGTTCGAGTCTAGTGTACATGTTTGTTTAGAATTAATTTATCGGGAGAGTTCGAAAATAAGTTATTCATTCATCTAATGAAGACCGTGACCCTTTATAAACCCATGTCAGAAATACACCTCCTATTTAAACTTATTACTGCGTCAAGAATATATTTCTACTTCCAAATTTTTGAGTTTTCAGCATCTTAATAAGATGATTCAACAATTGCCTTTGAAAAAAAAGAAATGACTACTTTTTTTTTCGATGAATAAATTGACCAATTTGGCAAAACAGAGAAACGATAATGCCACGTCACCCCGATTCTCTCAGTCGTCGTCAAAACAACGAAACAAAACAAAAAAGATTATGCTGTATTATTTACTCCCACCATTTCATCTCCGATCCATTCCACCGCCGTAGCGCTACCGTCTCCGCTTCACCTGCGACTGCTTCCAGTTATTCTCTCCCCCACATCTTTCTTTTCTCTCCAGAATATGGGCCACCATCGTTGCTCCTCTCTCTCCTCCGTGTAGCTTCAGCTGCCCCATTCTCTCAATTTGTCTCGGAATTGTCTTAATCAGTGTCTCGTAATCATGGGGTCTACGATTAGGGTTTCGAAGAGGAGGACATGGGAGTTGGTTGTTGTGGTGGTGGTATTGGCACTCACTCTTTCTGGCACCTCCGCTGCTTCTAAGGATCTGATGTGCCCTAGGCTCTCTATCACCGATTCCATCTTTGGGGTCGGAGAATTGAAACCCGGTTTTCACTCTGCTAATTCTCTGTCTTCCGCCTGCGTCAAAGAGGTATTCCTTTCTTTTTAATTGGGTGAAAATTCTTACTTGTATTATCTACTACTAAAACACTGAAGGATTTGGTGATTGAGTTAGTCTACACCTCTAAGAGTTTTCACTTGCTAGGTTTAGCTAGAGTTGTTCGTCTAAAATAAGATGTTATACCCAATTATAACCTGTATTTGACATGGTTATTCCATTTGAAAATTTGAAGAAGATAGCTGGTTGGTATAGGGTGAAGAAGATCGTGTCATTTTTTCTGTCTGGTGAGTTTTCGTGAATATATGTACTCGTGCAGGGAGGCGAAGCTGCATTATGGAAAGCACTGGATTTGGTTTACAGTGGTAGTTTGGAGAATGTAGCTGTGCTATTTTATGCAGCATGGTGCCCTTTTTCGACGGCATTAAAACTGGAATTCCCTATCTTGGCTTCCCTGTATCCATCTATCCCCCATATAGCTGTTGAAGAATCAGCCATCCGGCCCAGGTCGAGACCTTCTCGTTGTATTATGTGCTCTATCTTCATTTCTTTTAATAATAGGATTGGTAAGGGCATGTGTATTGGTTGAATGATAACATTCATTGTATAATGCAGCACGCTTTCCAAGTATGGAGTTCATGGCTTTCCCACTCTTCTGCTTCTGAATTCTACAATGCGTGTACGCTACCATGGTTCCCGGACATTTAGCTCTCTGGTTACCTTCTACAATGATGCAACTGGTAACTTTTCTTTGTTGGTCCTTGCTCTTCTGTTTAGATATTTTAACTAACCATATTTTTCTGGGATCATTGTCTTTCTTTTTCTTGTCCTTTTCTTTCACGAAATCAGAGATTTATAGTTTGCTTATGATTATGGATAGCTTGTAGCTGTAGGAGCTTTGATGACATACTAATACTGCATGTTACCTTCGTTTTAGAATTTTTCCGCATATTGTATTCTGCAGTTCTTTAGGCTCAGGTATATGCTGTATTTTGTAAGTGGTATTGTAACTGGTTAAATTGTGTACACCATTAGCCTTGTTTTGGTTCTCATGGCTCTTATCTGCAGGTGTGTTACCTGATAATGCGTCATTTTCGAAGATATGGTACCCTTTGACCCTTGGAAAGCATGACATTATTGACCCAGAAAGCTGCCCGTTTTCCTGGGCTAGGTCTCCAGAGAAATTGCTGATGCAAGAAACGTATCTGGCTCTTGCCTCAGCCTTTCTGGTTTTTAGATTCCTCTACTTAATGTTACCGAGTCTGGTTGTATTTGCGCAACTAGTTTGGAGGAGGCAGGTGAGTCGTGCAAGGATCAGGAGCATCCTGGGTCAGCCGCGAGTCTTTATGACCGATGTTGTCCAGGCATTCAAGTGCCTTTTGAAACCTTGCAAGAAAGGTAATTTACAGGAAGGGGCAATGAATGCCGGAGCATGGGCTTCGAAGTCGCTCGTCACAGTAGCTAGAGCGGGAGAAGCAAGCACGAGTGGCACGGCACAGAAATCGTGAATGCCCCCGATGACAACTTTGCCATGACAATAAAAGCAGAGGCTATGAGAAATTGTGCTGATTGTTCGTTCTCAAGTTGCATGGCCATCCATCTTTTGTTGTTCATTGTGATGCGATACAAAAGCAATGTTTTTGACAATTTGTAGCAAGATCAGTTTCACCCCATTTGTCAATATCTAGGCATGATTCGATTTTGTTCATCTTATTGTAAACCAATATTCGGAATCCAAGTTGTGAATATGATTATTGATTACACATTTATACTTCAATGTCTGTTGCGGGTCGATGCGATCCATTTACTCCCAAATGTCTCTGCAAATGAAGAAAGTGTGTATGAACTGTTGTCGCAACAAAATGCCCAAACCATTGTCGTCTATTCGTGTCAAAATTAGCTTAGTACACTCAAATCTCATACTCTGGCCACCTACCAGCTATTTCAGTCTTGTGCCTTGTTCGGGCGCGCTAGTACACCTAAATCTCTCATTAATACATCCAAAGATCGTATTTCGAAATATGACTTTGTCCTAGTACACATAAATCTCTCATTAATACATCCAAAGATGGTATTTCGAAATATGATTTTGTACTAGTATATTGTGGTACACCCAAATCCGAACCTAACATATTAAAAAAATTGGATATCGAAATTTGACATGTACTAGTACACCAAATCAGATCTCGAAATCTAAACTTGTACGACAACGATTTTATTACATCATCTCTTAGAAAAACATGATAGGCACTAGACAGTTTGTATCGATTTAAACTGATTTCATTTTATCTCATTATGATCGCTCCCATTAAAGCATAAGCAGACCTGATAAAACAAAAGTTCCACCAGGGGAAAAGGCAAACATGAAATAACAGTAAACATCTTCTTGTTCTTTTTTATGGCTGATCATAGTTGAAAGAAGTCATATAGCTCGAAGCGCATGAAGCAAAGTTCGGAATAGACTTGACCCCCAAGAGCTTGTGCACATTCATGGAGCAGCTTTCTCTTGGCTGCCCTGAGACAGTACTCGCAATCTAAAGGCTTAGACTGCTTGCAAAACGAAGAAGCATAGAGCCCAGGACTTTGATCAGGAGGATACGTCAATCGATACTTGATGGCTGAGTTGGTCGAATAATCAGGCGTGCTTTTATGCAACTGCTCGAGCACAGTGGGAACGTAGTGCCTCAGCTCTGGATGGTTGTCCTTGGAGAACTTCTGGTTGTTGCAGTACCAAACAGTGACCTCTTCAGCAGAGGAGAATGTAACATGGCGGACTGATAGCAGCATCAGAATCAGCATCAGCCAGCTTAGAGCTGCAGTACCAAACCCACTTCTCCCATCTCTTCTCTTCATTCTCTCTTGAGTTAGTCTCTGTGATCACTTAAGTGATTTTCTGAATATGCATGTGAAATCATCATGAAATATATTAGTGCACACAGTTTTGTCTCTTTTGATAATGTCTGGGAAAAAGCATAACCAATTATTGAGTGTTGTTATGTAAGAAATCTCTGCAACAGGTGACATATTACTTTATCGCAAAATGTCACTGACTACCAGCCATAAGTTGCAGTAAGCAATGACAAATTATGGAATAACAAGGCCAAACAACACCCAATAAAAATTAAGTCAACTCCTCTATAGCAAGTGTAGTGGCACAGGGCAGTATTGATTATCCCAACTCCTTGTAATGTATCGTTAATAAAGTAAAATAACCAAATCGGATGTCATGGGAGCGTGTAGCTGTTAATTACAAGGTCAAAATATCGTTTTAGGTTATCTCATATTAGGTCTTTTTTTACATTGGGTTCTTCTATACGAGCTTGTTTCAAAAAAAAGTAGCTCATTACTGGTCCGTTGGCTTTCTAAGAGATTTGCTTAATATTTTCGGTTTGGGGGGTTTGACAGGTAGATATTAAGGAGATGCGAAACTGGTGCTCTCTACATGCTAGCTACTATGTCGAGCACTCTATATAGGTGGTAAGATGGCATATTCATTCTAGAAGTCTTGGATTTCTTGGCAGTTTGTTCTCGATTGCATCTACAAGTAATAGAAATTGATCATGAAGTGGCGAGACAGACTCTTTCATATCTCATGGACCGTATAAAATGATGATGTTTCAAATTTTTGTATATAACATTTTTTCACATCAATTTTATACTTCTATTCGAATTCAGTCCAACATACTTTCCAATTCTAATTCATCCCTACTGCAGATCCAAGATTGGCCGATCTTCCATAAATGTAAGCTGCGGATGAACAGATGTGAGAGATGATATTAACAAGTTGTGTGAGAAGTAATAAGGCTGCAGTTGGTAATCCAATCTGCAGTATGCTTAATTTAAGAAGTTAAATTGTGATTCAAAGTAGTATCTGAAGGGAACTTGGAATCAACGAGGAACAGTTTCAAGAGCTTGAGGAACTCCTTGGGTTTCTCAACGTTGAAAGCATGCCCAGCATTCTTAATCACTGCAAGCTGTGTATTCTCTCCCAGATGCCTACAACCCACCAAAGATATGAATGAAAGACCACAGTCAAGCTTAATTTGTAGCATAGAAAGGACCACCAATATATGAACGAATGTGTGTGTAACAAGTTATAACAGATAGAACCTCTTCATTCGGTAGGCAAGTTCCAGAGGAAAAATTTGGTCATTCTCTCCCCATATGATCAGAGTTTGCTGCTTCAACCAAACACAATGTTTCACTGTTGGGATTGTTACGTCAACAAAGGATAAAAGAAATGGACCAAGTTGATTTTTGTCGAAAACAGTTGCATTCTAATAACTTAAGTTGTTGGGACTTAAGTTGTTGGAAGAGAGTTTGGAGTGGTTTCTATATCATTTATTAACACGCTTCTTCAAATGATAGCTCATAAAAACATTTAGTTTTGTGCAACTTCAATAAATTATGCATATGCATAAATTGGGGTTATCATAATTCAAAACGGAGACATTTCTGTTTTTTAATGCTCTAATATCATATCAAAAATCGTTGCATTCCAATATCTCGAATTTCGAAATGATTCCGATAACAATCTTCGATAGAGATTACCTGATAGAGATTACCTGAGAAATCTTGGGAATTTCAGATATCTTCCTGTCTTTCGGAATGGCTCTCAACAATTCTTTCTTCTCTTCTGTGTACTCCCCACACATTGACTGCACAATCCATACCATAAATTGATTAATTACCAGAAAAGTTTTCACTTTTGGGTCTGAGTAGATGATCCAAACTTTGATTACATTACTTGGATGAAATCATTCAGCAACCAAGCAGGAAGCAACCAAACCGGCGGGGGCCTGTAAAACGTGTAAGCCACCAACTCCTTGAGCTTCTCCGGCCGGCGGGGCACCAAAATATCCGCAGCCTCTTCCAAATCAGCCACCCTGAAAACCCCACTTCTCAGATCCTTCTCCTCCATGAACACGCCGGAGCAGCAGATCACCACTCTCTCCACCGCGTCCTCGAATTGGGCCGCCATGCTGTAGCCCACGAACCCGCCGTAACTCAGTCCAACGATGCTGAATTTTTTCGAGAAGGATGAGTCCAGTAGTAGTATAAGGGCCCGCATGAGAGACTGGGCCTGGAAGGACTCGGTACGGTCGGGTCGGGTGGAGAAGGAGTGGCCGAAGAAGACGAGGTCCGGAACGTAGATGTTGAAGTGAGGGGCCAAGTGGCGGACGACGTGGCTCCATTGCCAAAGGGCGTTGGCTCCGAAGCCGTGGATTAGGACCAAGTTTTGCTTGCTGGGATCCGGGGAATTGGGTACCCAGCAGTGGATTACTGTGCCGTCTTTGAGGTCGATGATTGTGGATCGGAGCCCCGATGAGGAGAATGCCCGGCTGTAGCACCAGTTCCTCGTCTCTGTCAAGCTCAGCCCGCACATCACCATTGATTTGGGTTTGCAAAGAGAGGAAAGAGAAAAGATTGACCAATTGGGGAGTTCTCTTCTCGGTGTTACTAAAATTCAGTGAGGCTAGCTAAAATCAGGTGACAAGCTAGCTAGCTGCGTTTGACAGGGGTAGGAAAGCGAAGAGCAGCGTAGTTGGTGGTTGCTTGGCGCTTGTTGCTGCGAAAAATGATTTATGATAATTCCAGACAAGAAATGGTTTGGAAATAAATGATTTAATTCACGATGGAAATGAAAGGTTTCAATCAATGGGAATCACGTGGCTAGGCCATCTCCTTGAGAATTATTACGAAAATGCTAATGATAGGAGAGGTCAATTTTTCGGATTGTCCGGTCGTTTCGTCAATTTTAATTTAATGGTTGGAATTTTATTACATGTGAGTTTAAAAAATAATTTTTTCTTTTAATTTTTATTTCTCTCTCCTCTTTCTACTCTTTTCACCTAAACCGGACATAATAATATAATAATAATATAATAATAATAACGTAGCGTGGATATAACAATTTACATACTTTATAATGAGCCTATTAAAAGGACATAATAAAAATGTATAACAGACTCATAAAATATATATACTATCATCGACATAAAAGAGTGGTAAATTAAACATAATGATGATGAATCCAACTACTCGTAAGGTGGACGTAATAACGACATAACAAGCATGTGATTTTTTCCAATTTTTTTCAATTTTTTACAATAACTACAATTTTTTCCAAATTTTTTTGTTATGAAACTATCACATACAAATTAATTCGTTTGACTCATTTTCAATCATTAGATAAAATTTGACCAAAAAATGATATGATACAACAGTCATGATATATGTCGAGACCATTTCTGGGACCATCTCTGGCCTGGTTGGAATTATTAAGGATTTGTTTTTCAATTGCGAGTTGAATAGCTACTCTGTGTAGGACCAATGGTCCACTTTCCTCTTTGTTATTATTGGGATTTCATCTAACAAGTCATTGTTGGTCAACTTATAGGTTTAAGTTTAACCACTAATCATATCAATGTGCAAACCAATAATCATATGATTTGTACATGGAATTTAATCAATTTATACATGAGTGATTAAACCAATGTTGTCGTATACGTGAACTAAAAGGTAGATTCAAATGTTTGAGGTTTGAAAATTAATTATGGATTATCAGTAAGAAATTTGTATGTATATTATGTAATAGTAAAATTTGCAAATAACCATACACTTAGTATCCGTTGATATCGTTTTAAAAATCAATAAGATAAAAATCTATCTATATCAACAAAAGCTAGAGTTGACTGAACTTTGAGCTCCCGTGTTGCCATAGTTGCCACTTTCAAGGAAACCTCCTGTTGCACTCTCTAGGAGAGTCACTACAACCCTAGACGTCGCCGTCCGAGCTCAAGCATGACGACCCGTGACGTAGAAAACTAAATGCCACTGGCCGCACCGACAATCCAATGACTGGAACTCGCCCAAACTTGCGACCCAACATTTGCAGCACCCGACGATGGCAGGAGGCCAATCGGAACTCACAGCTGCAACCGCGGGGACACGGTTCATCACGAACCCTTAGTTTCCCGGTGCTAGCTCCATGACAAGAGATCCAGCGTCATCAACAAGAGATTCAAGAGGGGAGATTCCAGGGATGGAGATCCTAGAACCGCGATCGGGGCCGGAAATTCTGATCCCATCGGTGAAAGCACTTTCGCTGGTGGTTGTAGTTCGTCAACCTCCAACTTGGGGCACAGACATCCAAACTAAGCGGTGTTGAGGATAGTCGTAATCCTAACCTTACGGTGGTTTCAATAAAGACTTTGCATGGTCTATAATTAGGTTTTCTTTTCAACTTGTTTGATTTGGGCACGTTTATTGGTTTTAGATATTTTTTTAAGTCTTGTTTTAGCCGTTGCCTGTTAGCTAGTGAATAAAGACCAAAGTTGATGCATTAACAAAGACATGCGGCCCATACAGTTCCATTTGTGGAGTCTATGCCTTTGGTAGGCACTGTGTACGCTTGATTTTTAAACGTATTAGAGGAATGACAATTTAGGTATTCATACCTTTTAAAAAAAAGGCTAGAGCTGACTTCTTTCAGTTTGAGTTGATTTGGATATAATTGGTATTGAATTTGGTGGTCACAAACGTATCATGTGATAGACCAAAATAAAACTATTATTTTGAGTTGGAATTTGATAATAGCTTGTTCTCGAAAGAAAAGTATTTACCATCTAATATATAGATCTGTCCTAACACATGGTTATAATTTAATAAATTAGACTGTTTGAAAAATGACATTGCCCAATCGAATATATTTTAATTATAATTTCCATATAATAAAAACTAAACTTGTGAATAAAACGAGATTTTCATGTAAAAAAAAGGAGAATTCGGACCTCATGAGTCATGACCATGACTCCAGAGTCATGGCAATTGGCAAACGGGCTGGCTATTGGGCTTTGAATTCAGCTGCTAGTGGGCTTACGACACTGGAAATAAAAAAACACTTCTCCCGCCACCAGCGACGAACGACTTCCCTCATCCAATCCTCGTCCGGTGGTGGTCCGACTGCTGGTGATTTTTTATTTTGCTGCTCCCGCATTCTTCTCCCCGCCGACTCCTTCCCTGTAAGAAATTTCAATCTTTGCCCTCGTTGTCCGTTGTATATCCCTGAACTGAAAATTTTCTCTTCGCACAATCCCTCAAAAGACTTCAGTTAGGGCTTGATTATTCTCCGTCTCACAGGATGGACGATTCCGAGGACCAGTTATCTCAGTTAAATATTTCCCTAGAGGTAGTTTTCAGTATTTTCTGCTTCTGGTTTTGAAGTCTGAGTAGTCAGGAAATGACGATTCTTGTGTTTTCCTTTTCGTTGTTGGTTAAGGAAAAAGATAAGCTCGTCGCTGAAGTGATCCGGCATGTGCTTTTCAAGACTCACCACAACTCTGGGTGCCCCATTAAGAGGGAGGAGCTCACTCAGATCGTTACTAGAAACTACCATCAGCGTCTCCTTCCTGCTCTGGTCATCAAAGAGGCCATCGATAAGCTTTCCTCCATTTTCGGTTTGGAGATGAGGGAGCTTCAAAGGGCTCGTCCTGTCTCAAATAACCATGCCCGCGGCTCTACTCAGCAAGGTATCTGCTGTAGTTTGATTCTCCACATGCCTCAGAACTCTGTCTATCTAATCTATACAATAAGAGAAACAAACAGACTGTTATCCTGGTCTTGCATTCAATTTCAGGTTCTGCTGATGCGAAGTCCTACGTCGTTATGAGTAAACTACCTGCTGATGTGTATAGGAAGTATATTGAGGACGTAAATACTGCACATCTCACTGGCTTTTCTTTCGTTGTGATTAGCATTGTGCAACTTTCTGGAGGCCAATTACCGGAAGGTATACTTCTCCTTTCTTCGGGGGCTACTGAATTATGTAAGAGCTATCTTATGGTATGGTTTAGCGACAATAATCATAATTCCTAGTAACGTTAAGTTGAGATTAGTGTAGGAAAGTTGAATTAGAGTTGGGAGGGATTGTGGAAGGAAACTTGGATCAAGAGATATAATGATTCTCAGTGGAACTGTGCTTCTTTGAATCATATGACATGAGTGTCATCCTATCCATTGCGACTCCTCTCTATCCTGCTCACTTCTACTAATCTTATATTCCTGTATCGCCTAGATCTTGTTTGTTTCTTTTGAGCAGAGAACGTTTCTTGGATTTGGGAGGCTATCTACTGGACTATATGCAATGATGTTTATATGTGTTTCGTAACTTGTCCTATCCTTCTCTTGTCATTCAGAAAATCTCTGGCATCAATTGACCCGATTGGGGCTGCATGAAACAGATGGGTTCCATCCTGTCCTTGGAAATGTAAAGCAGGCAGTGGAGACGCTTGTGCAACAAAGGTACTATGAGATCAAGTGTTCGGTAATCTTCATTCCGTATGTAGGTCGGGGAGTGATCACCATCGTGTATGTTTCAGGTATCTACAGAAGGGCAAAGTGAATGGTCCTGATGGTAGTACTATTAGTTATGAGCTTGCTGAGAGAGCATTAGATGAACCAGTGAGTGAGAAGATAAAGGAGTACATAGCCCAGGTACTGCCATTGAGAAGCTTGGCAACTTCTGCCATTTTTTTATATAATGACTTGAAATTAATTAACATATGTACTCTATGGTTGCAGATTGCAAAAGGTGAGTTGCTCGCTTAGAAGAAGAGTAAATCTGCAGTCGCAAGTAATTAGGGGGTAAGGGCTTAGGTTTGACAAAGTTGGAAGTAAATAGTAGTCTCTGCAACTCTTTTGTGCTAATCTGCAAGGGGCTTGTCTCGAAATGCTGCTTCATCCCATTTTGATGTAATATCGTAACTGATTGTTACAGATGATAAACTACTTGTCACGAGTTGGATGTTAAACAACGTTTGTTTTGTTTGTAGATTTATCTACTAGTAAATTGTTGCAGACATCGCCAATATGTTCAAGTACCTTGTTGAGATCGATACCTCACTTGCTAGTAAGCTGATGATGATTGGAACGAGGAGCTACCAACGAAAGCTCTTGTATGATGGATCGCGGCGTTTAGTAGGCAAGATTTAGAATTGTTACGTATGACTCCATGGATACGTTCTTGATGGTCGGGGTGGGGCGAAACGCTCCTTGTCCTCCGATCCTAGATATCTTCGCTGATTACTTGCACATCACCAAAGCTATAATCCACAGTAGTCTATTCGCTCATGATAACAATTGAGAGAAAATGCGGCTCGAAGTACATCGTTAATCATACATGGAATAGTACTTATATTGAAACTATTAAAGTACAAGTTGCCATGGGATTGATATATTGACCAAGCAAACAAGTATTTTTATGTCACAACCTCAAAATTGAGCTTGATAAATAAACATTTATATTTGGTTTTGTCAACAATACTTGTGTGTCTTAGTTGAATCGACAAGGATACACAGGTTTACTCGTGCCTTTAACGAGACATTCACAGAAGTATCACAAAAAGAATTCAAACAATGTAAAACCAGCATAACCTACCAGGAACCCACCCCCAGGTAAAACAAACTTTACAGAAGCACCACTTTCTGCGGCTATTTGGCATAGGAATTCGTATGATAAAGAGAATATCTTTCTTTAGTAGTGATGGGTATTTAAGATTATACCTTGAAGAAGATACTTGATACCACCTTTGTGTTAAGGTAACCACTTTCACCCCCTAAATCTAATAACAACACATGATATATCGTCCTTGCTCTCCCTGTAGACTGCCTCCGTTGTCAGCTGCCTTGCTGCTTTCTGTGGGTCTCTACTCTTTTTCGCTATATCAACCGCCTCCTGATTCGACATAACCTGGACCATATACACAGACAAATGTTCAGCCGACACATACCGATTACTGATGATTCGTGACATGGTTTTACCTTCCACAGGCCGTCACTGGCAAGGATCAGAAACTCTGTACTGTTGTCAATGTTGGTTTCGCGGACATCTGGATCTGATCTCAGATGAGACTTGAGGCTTTTGTCCCCGAAAGCACGAGAAACTGCCAGCTGACCGTTGACTCTCGGAACATCTCCTGAAAAAATGTGCACCAAAGAAAACATTACAATGTGTCTGATTGTGATTCACTTCGCTCCCAGGGTAAACGGAATGCAAGAAAACCTGGCATGTTCGAAACAAAGCCACCCCGGTCCTCTATGCTGCTTCTCTCGGTGCTAGGTTCGTGATCGATGCTCATTTGTATTGCTTGGCCTCCTCTTGATAGAACTGCCCTCGAGTCCCCGACATTAGCAACCAATAACCTTTGGCCATTCATTAAGATTGCAGTAACAGCTGTAGAGCCACCTCGTCCCAGATTGGAAGCTTGGGAGAGTATAGCCTGGTCTGTCCTTTCATAGGCTTTCGAAATAGACCTGTCTGGAAACGCCCAGAACTCATCCTGGAACGACATAGTTACCGAGTCATGTTCAGGGACTCATTCATTGTTAGAGTCTTACTTAGTGTTTATGAGTATTGGAAATAACAACAAACCTCCTTCAAGATATTAGGAAACAGATGTTTCTGTAAGTACGCAGGTACACTATCTCCCAAATGGCCATCATAGATAGCAAAAAGCCCTAACTCGTTCTCTTGAATCCGCACAAATTTCGCAACATGATAATCTTCCATGGGATGATTAGCTTTCCCTTTTACCAAGCTGAAACCATACTTGATTAGACCGTCGTGGTTCTTTCCTCTTCCGGAGCTAGAAGAGGAACGGCCTCCAGCGATCTGAGTGTGAAAAAAAGAGGAATCATGAGGGTCATTTCTTGATAGAGCAGTGGTTAAGCAGAACTAATAATGCCACAAACTTCTCTTCCTAAAGAGAGGATTCCATAGGATTCAAGGCAGCTGTGAATCTTTGAAAGTTAATACTGTGCTACATAATCGAAAATAAGGTAAAATGTTTGGCATCTAAAATCCTATTTCCTAGGAAAGTTGAATTGAGGTAGTTCAAGAATGTTGGATTGAGGTTGGGAATGGTCGTGGGAGGAAAGATGAAGGCTTGGTTTGGAAACAAAAATCATAATTCCTTAAGATAAGTGGAAAAACATTCAATTGAGGTCAAGAGGAGTTGTGAAAAGAATGTACAATTAAGGGATATAAAGGATTTTTAGAAAACTTTAGTTTCCGATTGAATAGATTGAGAAACACAATTACAATTGGAATCCTTATATTCCTTAATCCAAGTTTCATTTTACAATCCCTCTCAACCCTCTCAATGTCGACTCAACTTTCTTACGCTAGTCTCATCTCAACTTTCCTAGCTCAACTTTCCTAGCTCAACTTTCCTAAAAATCATGATTCTTGTTACAAAACTAAGCTGAATACAACGACATAAGAGATTTCAAGTCGGAATCTATCTCCCAAGCTACTCAAAATGAAAATTAAACTTTCCTAGGAATCCGTTATATCCCTTGATTTCAACTTTGTTTCCACAAATGGTCCCAACTTTAACTCAATTGACTTCCACTAATCTCAATTCAAACATTTCTAGGAATTATGATTCTGCTCTCTCGCCTACCCAAGATTCCAGTCATGCCATTCTAAAGAAACCTAACATAATTTAGGAGGCCGACAAAGCTCTCAACCCTGGCGTGGCAATCTCGTTCGACATAGATACGAGAATTAAAATCAGAGAGTAAGACAATCCAGACCTGAGAAGCATTGAAACAGCAAAACATCTCCATACAAGAACAGAATTGAGCACACAACCACCTTCTTCTTCTTCTTCTTCTTCAACTTGCCAAAATCAAATTCCGACCATCCACCTCAGGTTCAGACTTGTAAACGAAACACACAACACTAGAAATTGACGGCCTGAATTAACCCAGAGCATAATAACCTGGATCACAGAAAGGACAACAGTCATGAATAAAAAGGAACCCTACAAAGCCAGAGGACCTAATAAATATTATATAACTCTGAAAAGGGACAAAAACGAAGTGGGTGCAGCAGAATTACAACTTCCCGAACTAAAAGGCAACCCAAAACGGAGTCTTTCTCGTTTTATATGGTTTTTGAAAGAAGTAAGGATCGAAGGTTTGCCTATCTGACTTCTGTTCAGATCATTAGACGATAGTTTGATGCCTCTTTGGCCTTGGCTTCGGCTCTGGGTTTTTGCAGCTAGCAAGAACACTGGGAAGTTTTCTGTGGGATATTTAATTCAACGCGGCCACAAAAAGGAAGACGTTTATTTATTGCAGGAAACACAAAAGGAAGACTTGCTTCTTGTTTGACTTTGATGTTTCCGCTGTCCACTTCCATCCGTTTCTTCATTTTTCGGATTAATAACTCTATCGGCCATTGTACTATCTACTTTTTGCCCATCACTCACTAAAATATCCTAATAGTAACTGAACTATCCTAATAGTACCGGCCGAGGTTTCAGAAAGTAATTAATGATTGTTGAGAGTGATTAATTAACGTAAGTTTTTATGATTTTAAATACAATATGTAGGGGATTTTTTTTGCTCATCCTATGACAATAAATATTTGAAATGTAGGATGACGGATAATAATCCACATGAACAACAAAAGCCTAGTTGATAGGGTTGGGAGTCATGTTGCCATGTATTATAGTACTCCAAGACCCTGACGAGGCTTGAATTCGAGTCGTTATTTGTTGTGAGCTCGAGTTGGAAATTAAAATTCGAGCTGAGTTAGAGTAGGGCTCATTAGCTAATTTCTTTTTCGAAACTGGGCTCATTAGCTATTGTTGAGAAGATCATTTCGAGCTCAATTCGAACCCAACTCATTACAAATTGCTAACAAGTTTAATATGAGCAATATTTTAAGTTTGTACACTAAACAATTGACAAGTCAAACTAAAAAAACAACTAATCCTAAAGTTTTCAAGTTTAGTTTTGTTTTTTTATTGAAAATATTTGAACTTAAATCATGTACTACTTAGTTTTCATTAGTATAATCACAAGTCGTATATATGATCTATTTGAAGCAAAATACATGTTACATTATTGAACCTACAAATGAACCGATAGTACTCAAACCGGATCACTAGCCTATCTATCAATCGAGTTGAGCATACTCTCTCTCAAATCTAGCTCATCCCAAATCGAGTCGAGTACACAAACAAAATCTTTTGGAACCGAACACACAGGGCGATCCTCACGGGTGAGATGGGGAGGACGTTCTGCGGCAAATAAGGGAATAGTATTTGCCGTCAGCAAGAAACAATCTGGACCGTACATCTCGGACGTAAGATTTGACCGACAAAAATACTAATTTAAATTATGGTAAATTTGTCATTTTCTCTTTCTTTTCTTATAAATAATAAATTTTTAGGTTTAGAGTCTAGAGTATTGAGTTTTCAGTTTTGGATTTTAGATTTTGGGTTTCGATTTAAGTTTTGAATTTTTAGATTTAGAATATAAAGTCTTGGGTTTTCAATTTTAGATTTTGAATTTCGATTTTAGGTTTGGGATATTTTTCTGAAAATGACAAAAATGCCCCTGTATGCAATTTTCGGATCCGCACTCGATGGGGAGGGTTGCTTTTAGGTTGGTTGGGGGTAACTTATAAGTTATAAACTCTCATCCGAATATTATTTCTAGCGTACATGATCTTATACTCTGTATACTTAAGTCAACTTCTGCAAATACTTTAATCAACTAAACACCACTCTACACCCAGCAAACCATAAAACTAAACAACAGAAGTACTCGACGACCCGACATTATCATGAACCATCATATCCCCTCCTCCACCTCCAGCATCAAGCGACGAAGAACAAGTCGAACTCGGTGAATTCGAAGAAGAGACCAACGAGCCATGCCCCGAACCGAAAGCCTTCACATGGTCCTTAAGGGACCTCTTGTGCTTGAAATCAGAGCCACACATACACAGCCAGCTTTTCCCGCAGTTCTTCTCGTGTGTACGCCAGTCTCCTTTCACAGCCAGCAGCTTACCGCACTTTCGGCACATGAACGGCTTCACGCCGTGTTTCCTCTTGTAGTGTGTCTGCAGCGTCCTGAAATCCTTGAGCGGTTTAGCCCTCGGGTGCTCTATGTTGTTCTTGCACCCCGCCGCGCAACAGTAGCATGGGACCTCCATCATGAACCTTGGCTGCGTCCCCTTCAGCGACTCCGGCCCCTTCCTGTACTGCGACCCGTGCCCCCACATATGCATCTGTGTGTCAAAATATAAGAATTTGATCACACTCTCTTTGTGTAATAGTAACTTTCTATCTTATAAAAAAATTAGTAAAATCAACTAGCTATAAAAGTTTATCTGCCTAGTTGTAATCTAGTTGACCATTTACATAGAAGCACAACCTTCTTATGTAATAATTAGGGGCAGAGTCGGAAATTTTGGCTGGGAGGAGCGATCAGATTTGTCAAATTTTTGTAACGAAATAGTAATAAACCAATAATGATAACAGTATACATTGTTAAGAGAATGAGCGTTATAATGAAAACTTTTCGAAAGAAAGTTGAAGTAATCTTTGAACATTTGATGCTTAAATCAGTAAAATCAGATTCTTGGAGGATGATTCATGTGTAAGAATGCAAAAACAGAAATTGGTTTTATGATTTATGAATCAATATATTTTACAAAACAGAAATTGTAGATATGAATATACTACGTGTGAGGGTTATGATTGGTGTAGTAACCTGGAGATTGTTGTAACGGTTGAAGGTTTTGAAGCAGACTTGGCACGAAAAGTGGGTGAATCCGATGAGGATTTGCTCGTGAGTCGGTATCCAATACTGCGACGAAGCAACATTGTTGGTAGCAATTGGAACATTATCCATGGAGGAGCAATACTTATCACGGTTATCAGGATAATGATGATGATCAGGAAGGCCAATTTGTAATGCCACAGTAACATCCTCGTCGTGAGGTTTCTGCAGCTTCGAAACGAGGTCTAGAGGCGCCAAATAGGACTCTGGCGGACTAGTAGTACTGGAATCAGTCGCGCCGGGGAAAAGATCAAGCGCCTTGATAGCTGGGTTGGTGCAAGAAGAAGAAGAAGATGAAGAAGATGAAGAGGACGAAGAAGCAGAGCCACCAGCCAAAGAACAAGAATACATGCAGGAGGAAATAACACATAATTCTGATGAAGGCTCCATTTTTTTACTTTGTCCTAGAGCGACTGATCAGTACTGGCCAGCTAGCTGCGTAAATATAAAATTGTAGTTGCATGGCTGGCTGGAGAAGAAAATAAATTGACGGTTGAGTGAAAACAACCTCAGGGAAGAGGGTAGCAGGAGAGAGGGCGTATCATAAAGCATCCCTGTATGATTAGGTTGTCCACATTAGGAAATGAAAAGGGAAAGGCTTTTAATACCGAGTGGCCCCTGCACTTTTTGTGGAATGAGTTGCAGTGCAGAAAGGTTCCATTACTGCTGTGCGAAATCTAACGAGCAGCTGCGTTCCATTGCGTACCGAGAGAGGGAGAGTTGATAATTAATTACAGAGGATTTTGTGTTAGTCAATGTGTCCACACATAATAATATCCAGCATTTACCTTTGGTAGATACTGGATGATTAATTATGTTTTTAATTAGTTTTACATACACACTACTTTACATTTCCCTAATCGGGCAACTAAATGAGAGAAATTACTAAATGAGGCGGATTACTCCTGGTCGGGCAACTTTCATGATGCTAGTACGGACCGTTGATAGCACATTAAGCAACATGCGTCATATGTGCAATGACTGTTATCAATGGTTGACTCAACAACCGTTGTGTGGGTACATAAGGACAAATGTCTCATGTGGTATTAAACCAGTTTCCAGAATCCACAACAACAATCCTCTAGTTTTCCTTCGAGTTTTAAGATCTTCTTTCAATCAAACGTGTTCAAATTCCATCTGATCATCTCGAACTGTCAAAACTTAGGAAGAGATCCTAGAGTATTTTCCCTTTTCTGATTCAAGGTAATCATGCACAAAATTAAGTCATGTATGCTTTAGTTCTAGAGTTGTATACTGGCGACCTATAAGTCTTGGATTCGAGTTTAGTATACCCCACGAAATGACACCCTTTGTAATGTTTACTTATGCTCCTATCTTGTACGGATCGAAATGTCTCACTGACAAAAAATAAGTGACTCCAACGTTACATTTAGAACTTGAGTTATCGTGATGTCAAAAACCCAAAACTTGAGTGACGTACATGTATTTGACCCATCACTCATCCATCCCTGACCGGGCGACTTTATCAGGAGTCAGGTGTTCGAGTCCCGTATATGACGAAGCTGTTTGTTTTCTTTTATCGAACTTGGATATCTTTTACTCTTCCCAAACAATCGAGCAAAGAGAAACCCTACCCCTCCACTTCGTAGCTTCTTAATCCACACTCTCCTCTAGAGGCTTCTCGTCCTTGGACACTGAGTAGAAAAAACCCGACAAGGTAGCGGCCGAACGGTGACGAGGGAGAATCACAGTAGCTGTGGTAAAAAGCTAGGGCTCGTTGGTCGATAGAAGGGGATCTCCGAGGCTCTCGATCAAGATGAGTGTATGGAACTACGTGGTCACCGCTCATAAGCCCACCAATGTCACCCACTCCTGCGTCGGCAATTTCACCGGTCCGCAGGAGCTCAATCTCATCATAGCGTAACCTTCCCCTACCTTCGTCTTGTGTGATCGATAGTTAGGGTTATTCTTTCATTATCCGTCTGTTCTGCTCACTCGTACAGTTATCATGCTTTTTTGTTTGTGGAATTTGCCTTTAGCTGGCAAAAGGGTTCCTGTGTTAAACAGAGTGTTTGGTGCTGCTTCTGGTAGAATGATTGATAGTTTATCAATTGAATGGAAACCCGATGTAGCTGATTTCGCACACTTGTTTTCAGGAAATGTACACGAATCGAAATCCACCTACTTACTCCACAGGGATTGCAGGTAAGTGACATGTTCTAATATGGGTACCGTGCGATTAGTCTCTAAAGTGAATGATGTTGTTGCATAAGCTTTCCCTTGCAGCCCTTGTTGGACGTCCCTATTTATGGAAGAATTGCCACACTTGAGCTTTTTCGTCCTCATGTGAGTGTCTTGAACTATTTTCTTTAGAAACCTTTTATCAATGATTCTGTTCTTATTCAATTTGTTATGCACCTCAAACAGGGTGAAGCACAAGACTTTCTGTTCATCGCCACTGAGAGATACAAGTTTTGTGTTCTTCAGTGGGATTCTGAAGCATCCGAGCTTGTTACTAGGTAAGTCATACAAGTAATTGCGCATACTTGATTCGTAAGCTGCTTAGTAGGGTTCTCGTCTTCATTGAATTATCAAATTCCTTTTCATGTAGCATTGATAGACAATTAGACATCATTTCCATGCTCTACTACTTTAATGGTATTGTTGTATTTTGCAGAGCAATGGGGGATGTATCGGACCGCATAGGCCGTCCAACTGACAATGCTCAGGTAACTATTACACACTTCGCCTGTAAGTTTCTCGTAGTTGCCGAAGGTTGTAGTGCGTAAGATTGTGTTGTCCAAGCACATTTGTTTTTGCTGCCATGTCATCTGGTTTGGTTATATGATTTGAGTCCTATGGAAGTCCTGTTCTTTGAGAAATATATGTTTTCAATTGTGTGTGTGTGCCCACCCACCCCCCCCCCCCCCCCCCCCCCCCCCCCCCTCCCCCGGGGGGGGGGGATATAAAACACTATTTGTACCTCTGATTTTTTATTTTTTACCATTTTTTCTTTGCAGATAGGGATAATTGATCCTGATTGTCGGCTGATAGGACTGCACTTATATGATGGTCTGTTTAAGGTATTTACTCCTAATTCTTTTCAACTGCCTGTGGAGATATGATGCCAAACTTTTACCACGTAGCATTGTATCTCTTGCTTCAAATGGATGTCGACGCTTTTCATTATTTCTTTGTTATGGTTCATGATCAAAATTCCTTTGTTAGGTTATTCCATTTGACAACAAAGGGCAGCTCAAAGAGGCTTTCAATATAAGGTACACCTACACTTAATACTTACGTTCTAATCTAGACACACATTTTGAAAAAAGGATCCGCAGATTTGTATGTTATGTATCTCATTGACCTAGAATCATAATCTTATCTGTCCATGTCACTTGTAGATAATTAACTGCCATTCTGATCTGGCAGTTGACTTCTTTGGAAACAAGACAGCTGACCTATTTCTTTTGTGGTGACATGAGAGCTTAACCTATTTTTGCATCTCATATTTGTGAACTGATTCATGTCGGTTTTCTCCATAGTTTGAGAACGTATATAAGAATGTTTACAATGCAATCAAGTGGTTGTAATTATCTATAATTCTGTATCATCATATATTTAAAGTTCCCGGGTTATTATTTTCAGGCTTGAGGAACTTCAAGTTCTGGATATCAAATTTCTATTTGGTTGTGTGAAGCCTACAATTGTTGTTCTGTATCAGGTCTCTACCTTCCCAGTCATCTATATGACTATTCCCATATTACCTCTGCAGCTTGTTCTACATTTGTGTAATTTCAGTAAAATGATAACATTCCGTTATTGTTGATTACAGGATAATAAAGAAGCACGTCATGTTAAGACATATGAGGTTGCACTAAAGGATAAAGATTTTGTTGAGGGCCCATGGTCGCAGAATAATCTTGATAATGGAGCTGATTTGTTAATACCAGTCCCTCCACCCCTTTGCGGTGTACTCATTATTGGAGAAGAAACTATTGTTTATTGCAGTGCAAATGCCTTTAAAGCAATCCCTATTAGACCGGTATGTTGAGGTTTGAGTTTTTTTTTTAATCATCTAAAGCATTCCATTGCCTTTCCCTAGTTATGTGGCATTGTTCTTAATGCTTGCATCTATTCATAATTAAGGCTATCACAAAAGCATATGGGAGAGTTGATGCTGATGGTTCTAGATATTTGCTTGGTGACCATGCTGGTCTACTCCATCTCCTTGTTATAACTCATGAGAAAGAGAAGTGAGTTATTTTCTGTTCTTGTGTCATATACTTGTTTACGATTGTTCCTCTAGTGAATATTAATACCGGGAACGCAGATAACCACCATTTTATTGTTTCTGAGAACATTTGTTAAACTTCTCTACTATTGTTTAGGGTCACTGGATTGAAGATTGAGCTTTTGGGAGAGACTTCTGTTCCATCAACCATATCATACCTTGATAATGCATTTGTCTTCATTGGTTCTAGTTTTGGTGATTCACAGGTATGTCTGCATTCAGGTGTTTGAATAATGACCATTGGATTGAACAATTTGTAGTATGTATATGAGCATTCTAGAATTTAGATTCTAGCTTTTCGTTTGAGCATGCTCGCCTTTCTGAAATGGAACCTAAATATTATCTGGCGTTTCTGTGCGAGTATCAGCCATGGAGTTTGAAACCTTATCTGTGATTTGAGGTCCTAACCATCTACCGTGGTGCAATGCAGCTTATAAAGCTCAATTTACAACCTGATAACAGAGGTTCATATGTGGAAGTTCTGGAAAGGTATGTCAATCTGGGACCCATAGTGGACTTTTGCGTAGTGGATCTTGAAAGGCAAGGGCAGGGTCAGGTTGTAACATGTTCTGGAGCTTACAAGGATGGTTCGCTTCGTGTAGTCCGAAATGGAATAGGAATCAATGAACAGGTTCCATTGTGGCAGCCCATCATTTCTCAAATTCTACCTTGTGTATTTATAGTTTTGAAGGCTAAGGGAGTGGTCTATGCATGCAGGCATCTGTAGAGCTTCAAGGCATTAAAGGAATGTGGTCTTTGAGATCTTCCACAAACGATCCATTTGACACCTTCCTTGTTGTCAGTTTTATTAGTGAGACTAGAGTTCTGGCAATGAACCTTGAGGATGAGTTGGAAGAAACTGAAATTGAAGGTTTTAATTCACAAGTGCAGACTTTGTTCTGTCATTATGCCATCCACAATCAGCTTGTGCAAGTAGGTTACTTTTTTTTTAGCAATAGTAGTTTCACTTTCTCAGGTTCTATAATCCTATTTGAAACTCCTTGTGTACTAATAATTTAGGGACTACTAATGGTCGTGTGGTATTTTGTGTTGATTATCTTGTTCATGTCATGCTGTCAGGTTACTTCAAGCTCAGTCATACTAGTCAGTTCCACAACGAGAGAACGTCGGTGGGAGTGGAGTGCTCCTTCAGGCCATTCTATTAATGTTGCTACTGCTAATGCTAGCCAGGTTGGATTGAATTATGTGATTTTAGATGTCACATTTTTTGCCCTTCTGTTACGCACCATTAATTAATAACCCCTGTAAAGTTTATAGGGTTGTTAATTGTACAATAATTCAGTTGATTATGCTTGCATAGTATGAGTGCTTTCTTCATTTTCTTCACACTACTTATTGTCTCCATGCAAGCTTGAATAAGGTGTTCATCTTGTCTTCCCACTTATTCTAATGACAGGTTTTATTGGCAACTGGTGGTGGCAAGTTAGTTTACTTGGAAATTGGTGATGGGATGTTGACTGAGATAAAGCACACGCAGCTGGAATATGAGATATCATGCCTTGATATTAATCCCATTGGTGAAAATCCAAACCACAGCCAATTGGCTGTCGTTGGAATGTGGACAGACATAAGTGTTAGGATATTTTCTCTGCCGGACCTAAGTATTGTGAGAAAAGAGTACCTGGGAGGAGAAATAATTCCACGTTCGGTGCTTCTATGTGCTTTTGAAGGGGTATGCCTGTACTTCACTCCCTTCTTTCTGATTCTTTATTTCTAATAATTTTAGTTCTCTTAACCAATTTCCATTCATCTTCAATTTGCACAGTTGAAACTTAAGCAACTCACCCATACTCATTTCTGTTGTCTGAACATATGAAATATGTACTATTACCGTTTTGGAGACTTGATTCTCCTTTTGGTTCTTGTATCTGCAGTATTTTGAGTATCTTGTAAATTTTGATTTTTCGTTCTTCAGATATCTTACTTGCTATGTGCCCTTGGAGATGGTCATCTCTTAAACTTTCAATTGAACTTGAGCAATGGCGAGTTGGCCGATAGGAAAAAGGTATCCTTGGGAACGCAGCCTATAACACTTCGGACTTTCTCATCTAAGAATGCGACACATGTATTCGCTGCATCAGATAGGCCAACTGTGATATACAGTAGTAACAAGAAACTATTGTACAGCAATGTAAACTTAAAAGAAGTCAGTCATATGTGTCCTTTCAACTCTGCTGCTTTCCCAGACAGGTAAACGTTCTTGATTATTTCTCTGTTTCTGTATACTTGGTTATTCGAGAGGAATAGCTAGTTAATTTTTATTCTAATAGGCTGCTTCATTGTTGCTTACATCCTGGTTATATATGACAGCCTTGCTATTGCAAAAGAAGGAGAACTTACCATTGGCACTATAGATGAGATCCAAAAGCTTCATATCCGGACAATTCCGCTGGGAGAGCATGCTAGGAGGATCTGCCATCAGGAACAGTCTCGAACGTTTGCCATTTGTAGCTTGAAGCACCAAACAAGTACAGAAGAATCGGAAACTCACTTTGTGCGCTTATTAGACGATCAAACCTTTGAATCTCTATCTGCCTACCAACTGGATCCATTTGAGTACGGGTGTTCCTTGCTTAGCTGCTCCTTCTCAGATGACATCAATGTGTACTATTGTGTTGGGACAGCTTATGTTCTACCAGAAGAAAATGAGCCTACAAAGGTATTTGTTAGCTATAATTCTTTCCGGTTGTCAGTTTCCAAATGAAAGCATCATACAAGAATTTCTGATTGTTCGTTCATCCACTTATCTTTTCTTCTGCAGGGAAGGATTTTAGTGTTCATTATTGAAGACGGGAAGTTGCAGCTCATCACTGAGAAAGAAACGAAAGGGGCCGTTTATACTTTGAATGCTTTTAACGGAAAGCTGCTTGCTGCCATAAATCAGAAAATCCAACTATATAAATGGATGCTTAGGGATGATGGAAGCCGTGAATTGCAGTCAGAGTGTGGACATCATGGACATATACTTGCGCTCTATGTGCAAACTCGTGGAGATTTCATCGTTGTCGGTGATCTGATGAAGTCAATATCCTTGCTAATTTATAAGGTAATTACTCCAGAACTTCTCTTTATAAGCTCTTATTTTTCCATTCGTCGTAGGCTTGTTAAATAAGTTTCCTGTAATGCCTGCAAAAACTTTTGTGTTCACCGCTAATTAAATAGTTCGGTTTTGGTTTTGTTTCTGTTTACAGCATGAAGAAGGTGCCATTGAAGAGCGAGCTCGGGACTACAATGCAAACTGGATGTCGGCGGTTGAAATCCTCGACGACGACATCTACATTGGTTCGGAGAACAATTACAACCTATTTACAGTGCGGAAGAACAGCGAAGGTGCCACAGACGAGGAGCGAGGCCGGCTGGAGGTCGTTGGGGAATATCACCTGGGCGAATTTGTGAACCGATTCAGGCATGGATCGCTGGTGATGCGTCTGCCCGATTCAGACGTGGGGCAGATTCCAACGGCGATATTCGGTACTATCAACGGTGTGATTGGGGTGATTGCTTCACTTCCTCATGACCAGTACCTCTTCTTGGAGAAGCTCCAGACCAACCTAAGGAAGGTGATAAAGGGAGTTGGAGGATTAAGCCACGAGCAGTGGAGATCGTTCAACAACGAGAAGCGAACCGCGGATGCCAAGAACTTTTTGGACGGAGATCTAATCGAGTCGTTCCTTGATCTGAGCAAGATTAGAATGGATGAAATCTCCAAGGGAATGGGTGTCTCGGTGGAAGAACTCTGTAAGAGAGTGGAAGAGCTGACAAGGCTTCACTGATAAACTCGCCATAAACAGAGGTCTGGCAGGGTCTTTTTTTTAATCGTTGCGTTCTTTTAATCTTTGAGTAGGTTTGGCTCCGGTTGATTTGGTGTTTGTTTGTTTGGAGCTTTTAGAGGGATGATTGAGTGTAACATATATATGTATTTAACTAAGTATATTACAGACAAGTACCGAGGGAGAAGTGAGAACAGAAGAAGATTGTACAATTCGTCTCTTATTTCTTGTGTCCCCTGGTTGGATTGGAGATCATTTCATCCTGACAAAAGTTCTAGCTTACAAACAATCCTTCAACAGTAAACATGAAATCAAACCGTGTACAAACTGATAGAGTGACGAAAACACCTTCAGGTGGTGCGATTGGTCGTGGTCGGAGTTTTTCGGCCATTTTCAATCCTTTTACCATTGAAGCCCTCACCTTCTGCGAAGCTATGTTGTGGTGCATTCAGAGTAGAAGCTCGTCAGTAGAATTTCTGGCGGATGCCGCCAATTTGGTTACCTCGTCTTGGTTTAGCAAACAAGAATCCGAAAAAGTTGAATTAAGTTAAAGTAGAAGAAAGTTATGTTGATGTTAACTTATAGAAAAAAGACCCTGGCAGACCTCAAGTAACATTCAGAAGAAAGTTATGGGTGACCATGTCAAAACACCCTACATCATCATAATAGAAATCAATAATAATGATTAACAGAGTATTCTCCACAACCTCACACCACATTCGAAAAGGGTCAAATTAAGAATCAAGCTAAATATTTATCGTTATCATCACAAATAGATCTTCATATCAGCACTAGGAGTAGAACCAAATAAGCAAGAAAGAAAACCCAGTGAAGAAGTTCCACCCTCACCCCAAAACAAAGTTAGAACAAAAAGAAGTGCGAGACGTTAAACCAAGGCAATGCTACTCTCCCCACCAGGAGGTTTACGTACGCCACCCAAGTAGTCTCGATGCTCCGCCTTGCCATCAGCAAATATGTTGTTCCCACTTATCTCTCTCAATTTCGCATCACTTATTGGCTTCTCCGCTGATGTTGCAGGGACGTCACCTTTGAAGATGTCGTTTCCTGAGAGCTCCGAGAACTTCTTGTCGTATATTTTCTTTGCAGTCTTCATCGCACTGTCCTCTGATGAAGTCTGGCCTTTAGCAGGCTGTAAATAACGCAACAGATATGCATAACAAGTGAGTGAGCCTTTAACATTCCATCAAAGCTCAAAAAACACTAAAGGGTCGTTTGAATGAGGTATTTTAGATATCTGGTATTTTCAGAACAATTCATCGACTACAGGGGAAAGCAAAGAGCCTGGACTACAAGGGAAATGTGATTCTGTTTGTGGAGGGGTTAATTGTTGATGAATATATATATATATATATAAAGCCCAATATGAACCTTCTCTCAACAACTCGAGTTATTGAGATGCGATACAACGGTTCATAACGTTAGTGTCAAAGGCTACATAATAGTAATTTGAACTCATTGACTTACATCACGTAGAGCTGGTTCACCCAACTCTATGCTTTCCTTCAATGCCAAAGCCCTGACACCGGTTGGTCGAGGCAAAATTTCAGGTGGAGGAGCGAAGATGTCATGTCCACTGAGCTCTTTGCATTTGGCATCAGAAAGCTGTTTCTTCAGCCTGGCCTCTAACTCTGCCTCGGTTTCCAACGTACCGCTTAGCTCACGCTGCTTGGCCACCTCGGGCAAGGAAGCCGGCTTTTTCGGGGAGACACTCTCTCCCTCTCCAAAAGAAATATGACTGATTCCAGCAACAGCTTGCTGCGTCCAAACAACCAACCAGCCACCAAACGCACATAAATGAAATCACTCCTCCGAATTCAACAAACTTCAATAAACTTACATGCTTACCTGATACATTCTTATCCCCGTTCTTGCATTAGGGGTGAGGTTCCCATTTCCAGTTTCATCTTCCTCGTCTTCTCCATTAGCAGCGAAAATGCCACTGCCTGTCATTTCTTTCATTTTGTATCCAGAACATGGTTTCCTGAAATTTCGTTGCAGTTGCAGAGATGAAAACCCACAATGTAAAGAGACAGGAAAGGAAAAAAAAATCCTCGATCTAGTCGTCGTAAAAACACAACCCTAAACACCAGGACTGCCAGTTATTAATAGAACTACAAAAAAGTTGGTCATGGTGCTCTGATAAGATGAAAGTTGTAATTTTTAGCTCCCGCAAGCTATGAATTACGAAACCTACTAGCTAAATATGTCAAAAGGAACTGCTCCACCAAGAAACAGAGATGGATTTGAGAGAGATTTCCATGAAAATGAATGTACTTTGACTTTCGAATGAAATTTCCCCGTTGGCAACGATCAAATTACGGTCAGACGTTACAGGATTAAAGGGGAATCGAACTGTGAATTAATCCATCCGACCATGAAATGATAGATTGACTGCTAAAGGCTTCTTCTTCTAACGGTAATACTCAGTAGCTGGTATTTTAAATGTTGGGGAGAAAAAACAACAGAGCGAAAATATCTCAGTGGTAAAAAATCTCCATTTAAAAAAAAAGAAAATCATTTTAAACAGTTAGACGATGAAATGCAGATCTCACCGTTTGTTAAGACTGACAGATTCTTCGTCAGTCACCTGACCACCAAACACAACCTTGCTGATTCCATCCGACGGCTGAAGAGAATTCAGGCGGAAAAAAAAAACAATTCAAAGTCTGAAACGCCCAAAACGATTCAAATTCAAATTAGAAAAAAAAGGTACTTGGTGGGATCTTGCGGCGGAGCGAGGAGCGGAGGAGAGTGAGGGAGATTCAGGAGGTGGAGTCTCGGACCAAGTGAGCAGATCTGCAGTGGAATTGTGGGGCTTCCTCACCGGTGTGTTCCGCTCCATTTTTGTTTCAAATTGAAAGCAGGCGGATCTGAGTCGAAAATGATGGATGGGATTGGAGGTGAGCTGGAGGATGGTGGTGGTGGTGGTTGTTCTTGATCTGGAACTTTCTTTTCTTCTGGTATTATATATATATATATATATATAGAGAGAGAGAGAGAGAGAAGAGGAATGTGAAGGGACCGTAGGAGCTACTTCTTCTTCTTCTCTTCCATGGATGGATGGATGGATGGATGGAGAGCTTACTCCGTTTTCCAAGCAAAGCAAAGCAATTAAAAAGAAATGAAAAAGAAAAGGTAGATGGCGAAGTTAACGGTGGTGGTGGTGGTGGGAAAGCAGCGAGAGATTACTAACGGCAACTTTTTGCCAATGTTTGGTTTTTTGAATCTAAGTACCGCCCTTCTAGCCATGTGCGTTGGAGTGTTGGATTGGATTACACTAAGTCGTTCGTGTGTTTACCGTCACCTGACTGTTTCATAAGCCTCTTTCACTTGCTACTGCCGGTTGCTACCACTCCTTTCTTGGATGATTAACTTTAATAGCCTTGAAGGTTTGAGCACTTTTTTTATGAAGTCCTCGGGTCAAGAAATTCGACAAAATATTATCAAGCATATTTTTCGTCAACACACCGTACAATTTTTCTGTTTAATTGACACACTGGCCGTCCATGTAAGCGGAAATATACCAAAGGGAAGAAATCGATTCACTTTAGGAAATCGATTTTATCCTTAACCAAATCAAATCAAAAAGTGACCATCCATATTCCCCTTATATGCTTCGATCAGTCTCTCTTCTTCAATGTCAGCACAGTTCACCTCACTTTTCACTTTCTGAGAGAAGCAAAATCCTTTTTCGGAGAGTTGTATCGCCATTCAACTTTCACGGTGAGTTGGTTTTGTTAAGTTTTATCATCCATTTTATGCATTTCCCTTTGTTGTGCTCATCATTGAGAAGATTTTCTTGATTTTCCAGATTTGGCGAAGGATCATGGCTGGAGGAATGTTGGTGAGGTGGAAGGTTCGGCCGAACGGTGAGGACCCACCAGATTTTGGTAAAGGTAAACGTCTCGTTCTTTTTCACCGTTGTGCAGCCTGGGGTTTGTGGAAAAACTGAATGAAATGATGAAAAAAGTTTGGTCGTGCTAGGGTTTCAACACTTTATCTTAGTCTAGTGTTTATTTCATATGCCTCTTGTATCCGGTCGTTATTTTGTAGGCCTTGGTAAGAAGATAACTGTTGAGATGCACTATGACGGTCTCTTCACCGAAACTGACTACCTTTACGGTAGAGTGGCTTATTTTGATGGTGTAGGCCCTAATTTTTTCTTCATGCTTGAACCGAACAAGATGGTGGAGTTACTAGACATTGAGTGGGAGTTTCTCTAGTTCTTGAAAACTATTGAAGGGAGGAGAATTGAAGAGGGGTTGACACCATTTGAAGGGGAAGCCGACATACTTACCTTCATAGCTGGGTTGCCAGATGATGTCAATGTCGTGAAGGTGTACTTGAAACAGCTAAGTGAACTTCAAGCTCGGAGAAGGATGATGCAGATAATGAAAGAATTGCGTTATGCTAGAATCCTAGGTGGAAGAGGTGTTGTCCTACCGTTGCTTGATAATGAAGAAGAAACAAAAATGCATGGACGGGCAACTTCTAGTGCGATGGGATCCAAGGAATTGAATGCAGGATCACCTAGGGTCCTTTTGATTGAATATGGTGATGCACAAGAAGACAAGGCTGACGTGGCAAAAGCTGTTGAGGTCGTAGCGGTTGCTGACATGGCTTTGGACAACGTGGTCCCACCATCAACTGCATCTGCTCATTCAATACCAGATGTTCAAATGGAGGCTCTATTACACAATCGTGAAGTGCCAGAGGTGGAAACAGAGGCTCCACTAGACAATCAGCAAGTGCTAGAGGACAAGGATGATGCTTTTTGGAAAAAACTCGAAGGTGAATATTATACTGAAATGGAAGCAGCTAACTTTGAAAAAGAGGTCATAGCACCTGACTCGTGGGGTGAGATTTCGGAAGGTGAATTTAAGTGGGAAGGTAGTTCAGAAGAGGGTTCCAATTCAGATGATGAAGACTTTTATGCAGATGAGATGGAGGTGGAAGACTCCAAGGATGACACTACTTCCTCAGAGAATGGCGCACCAGTTGTCACTATCCAACAACGATGGGCCCATGCAGGAGTAGATGCTGTGGAAGGACAAGGGTCCAGCGAACCACCAGAAGGTCCCCATGTTCCACAAGTTAATCGCGAAGATGGCCCTCGTTTCAATCCCTATTATGTAGATGTGGACATTAGCGAGGATGTTCTAGTACGTAAAACAGGATGGGGATCGGAAGAGGAAATCCCTGAAGGCCCCTTAAACTACCCAATGTTTGACAAGGAGTGGGATTTGTATGAAGCATAAATCGTGTTTGGCAGGGAATTTGGCTCATTCGATGATTTCAAGGAATTTTGTAGGATGCATGCCATACTGTAGAGCGAGGTGTCCGCTTTTCTGTCAACGACAAGATTCAATGCAAATGTGAGTGCATGCAACAATGTGGGTTCTGGTTGTATGCAACTGTTAGAAGAGGTAGTGATACAGTTCGTCTCGTATATGGGCAACCTGTGCACACCAGTTCGATTGAAGATGACATACAGGCTTGCACTATAACCTTTTTGGCGACTCATTACATGGGACGCTTCCGCATCGACCCCTTTAGGGATGTGAGGAATTTAGGCACATTGTAATGATGGATTTCGGTCTGAAGAGCAATGCACTCAAGGCTTATAGGATTAAAAAGTATGCAAAAAAAACTTTTTCATGGTGAGGAAGCTCAACAGTTTACTAAATTGTGGAATTACAAGGGAGAGGTGGAGAGAACTAACCCCGGTTCGACTGTGGAGATAGAGTATGATGGCCAAACTTTCGAAAGAATCTATATATGTTTGGAACCTATGAACCAGGGCTTCAAAGCTGGCTACCGGAAGTTCATTGGTCTCAATGGGTGCTTCCTAGATGGCAACTGCTCCAAGCGGTTGGTGTGAATGGCAACAATGGCATGTATCCCCTCGCTTGGGCTATAGTTGAGGATGAAAGTACAGCCGGCTAGGGTTGCTTTGTTGATATGCTATCAAAGGATTTAGGGATATCGAACGAGCCCGGATGGACCTTCATGTCAGACCATCAAAAGGTAATAGTTCTAAACCATGCAGTCCCCGTAGTACATTTATTTTTCCGAATTCCTATCATTGCTTCTTGTACTTGACTTTTGCAATACATAGGGTTTTACTGGATCATTTAATGTGTTTGTCTGTTTGGCAGGGGTTAACAAATGTATTGGAAACACGTTTTCCAGCAGCTGAGCACCGATATTGTGTCCGACATATGTATAACAATTTCAGTGGGAAGTACACAAGATCCAAAGCACTGTTCAACATGTACATGAGTTTATGCAAGGCTACGTACATGGGAGAATTTGATCGTGATGTTAGTAGATTGCAAGTTGGTGGTGTCTAGTACATTAAAAGGGATGGGGTGACACCATGGGAATGGATGGAGAAGCGGGGTCCGCCAACCTGGTGCAAGTTCCTCTACGACACGACTACTAGCTGTGAGTTCTCACTCTAACAACTACAGTGAAACTTTCAATCATTGGATTATAGATGCAAGGAAGATGCCAATCCTTTCATGCCTCGAAGAAATAAGGTATGTGAATTATTTATTTGCATCTTGTACTTACTACTCCCCTAAACCTGCTTAAGATTAACTGTATTGAATTGAACTAGGGTAAAAATGATGAAACAAGTGCGTGAATGTTGTGAGCTGGTTGCCAATTTTTCGAAGGACCAAATTTTCCCGAATTCGCTACGTAAGATCTGGAAGAGGAAAGAAAATGCTTCATGGTGTCATCCAATCTTCAATGGTGATGCCCGGTATGAAGTCCAAACTAGAACCAGATCATTTGTTGTGGACCTATGAGCCCATACATGTGCTTGTGGTATGTGGCAGTTGTCTGGACCCCCTTGTGAACATGCCCTTTCGTGTATATCGATGAATCGGGAATAACTTTTCAACTATGTGAATGACGCCTACAAGGTTGGGACCTACATGGAAACATACGGGCTTGCTGTTAACCCCCTTAACGATCCTTCTTAGTGGGAGGACAACTGTGGACCAAAACTTAGGGCCCCGACACTAGCTGACCCGACTCCAGGTTGCACTCAAAAGGAAATAAGGGTAGAAGAGGGGCAAATAGTGACAAAAAGGACAAGGCAGGAAAGACCTACACTGCATTGTCAAGAATTGGATAAGCACAACACTGTTCTAAGTGCAAAGGGCCTGGACACAACAAGCGAAACTGCAACGGATCCAGATACAAAAAGGTAAGCCAATCATGTGGGATTATGTGCTCACTGAATACTCTTCTCAATCCTTATTCACTACACTAATGCATGTCCTTCATTTGAACAGAGGGGTTATGGTGCCTCGACGTCCAACACTAACCCTGTTGGTGCAAGGTCCCCCACTGCTAGGGTGCCAACAACGGGAGCAACTGAGGTGCCAGTAACGTTCATGCCAACACTTGGTGCTGGTGTCACTAGGGAGAAGATGCGTGTGTCTAGGGGAGGTCATACTCACTGCATATTAGGGTCATCATTTTGGGGTTGTTACTTTGGGGTAATATTGATATGAAATGATAGTAAGTATAGGTAAGGATATGTATCCCGACTTAGCACTTGAGACCCTCCTGTGTGGAACATACCGAGTTTGCTAAGCTTTTATATTTTGTCAAGTATGAAGGACGTAACTATAGGGGTTTCAATCCCTGCAATGGAACTATGTTTATTTTATATGTTGTATGGACATGTAATCGTAACTTTACTAGATGCCATTATCGACATGAATGTAAAAGATTGTGTATTGTGAACTATGTTATTGTGTTCAAGAAATTATTTAAGGGGGAAACTATGTCCTTTGCATCACTATCATATGGCTTGGAAAAAGACCAGAGGACAACTTCATATATTTCGGAGAATATTAGAAAATAATACACCATTATTTGGGACAAATTGAACTATAAAATATTACAACATTCTTAGGCCGCCACATTGAATATTCATAACAATGCACTACTTAATAAAAGGAACATCCCCATCACTTACCCATGCAATGCCCAAGACACCCTTTTTTTCCAGAAAACCAACTCTATACTTAAGGGACTCTAACCCCGCTGGCATCCCAGACTCGTTGCCCTTGACATTGGTAGAGTTGCACACTACTTCTTCACTTGAGCAACTGACTTCACCGATTTGTGCCTGCAGCTGAACATTAGCTTATTGAAGTTGCCTAACTTCAACCTGCAATCTCTCTACCATTTCCACCAACTCCTGTTTCTCTTTGAGTGCAGCAATCTTCAACTCATACCAAATAAAATAATCGCATCCTCTATTAGCGGGCGAAACAAATCAGAGGTAGCCGAAGAATTTATTTCCCAGATTTATAGCAATGTGTGATATACGACGAGATGCCTGCAGCCCAGAGCGACACAGTATATCTTCATCATCGTAACTAAACTCATCCTTTGATGGTCGAATGAGCTTCACCAATATCTTCGTAGTATATATCCCAAACAAAACCCTAAAATTATTTCCTTCCAAAAAGTATGGCAGGCTACTGTATTACTTAATAGGATTATATTTATATCTTACCTGAGTGTTGCAGATTCAGCGGCGTATCCATTGAAGAAATCTCCAGATATCTAAGGTCCAATAATGGAGTTTGGTGATTTGGATTTGGAAAAGAAACTGATAATACGAAGGAGAAGTGCCATGGTGCAATTGGACATTTAATAATGCAATATTTTTGAATTTAGAGTTTTCCACAACCACACATCCGTCCCTGACACACTTCTCTAACTCCCGCTCAAAAGTTTTGTGTTCTCTCTCCAAAAACTACTCAACCTGTGGTTCGGGTTTACCCGGAGTATGATCAATTAGGGCTTGTATATTTCCGCTTACGTGGACGACCAGCGTGTCAATTAAATGGAAAAATTGGATGGTGCGTGGATGGAAAATTTGCTCGGTAGTGTTTTTCCATATTTCTTGCCCCGAGGATGTTTAAAAAAAATCTCAAACCTTCGGAACTATTAGAGTTAATCATCCCTTCTTTCTTGGTTGATGTATTGTTGGCGGCGTCATCATTGTGAAACTCTCAACATTTTTAACGGCTTGTTCCCGTCTTTGGGTTCACGTTGTCCGACGTGGCGTAAATAGTGGTGCCCATTTAATGGCAAGACATGCTTTCTCTTCTCTTTCGGATTGTGTCGAGTTCTATCTTACGATTTGGGTGGAGACTTGGTGTTTTATGTTATTATTATTGTTATGAGAGGTTGGTGTTACAGGTTTTTAGCAAACACTTTCATAACTCTTTGATCTCTATGTCTTGGACCTTCTTGTAGCTTGCGAAGCACATGTCGTCATTGAAGCAGTTTTACTTATTGCCCGACAAAGAATAAATATAAAATCTTCATCAAAAATTAATGTATATACTGAATTCACGATATATTATTTTTCCAAAGACGATTTAAACAAACATAATACTATAATGGCTTCTCTTTTATTTTGAATAAATTTACTTGTTTTGTGCCTCTTTAAATTATTTTGTAAGAACTTGCCCCTTGGGGCCGTATTACATTGTTTGGGATGTTTTTGATGCATTTAAGGCGATTTACGGCGTTTGGGGACAAGCGGGAACTAAAACAGACGATTGAAGTTGCTCGAAGCGAAGATTGGTTTGAATTTAAAAGGAACACGACGTGCCCCATAAGAACACGTCGTGTCCTAAGGAACACGATGTGTCTTTTTCTCTGAAAACTACACCTGAGAGTCTCATTTGGGAGGAACACGCCCGTGTCCTTAAGGAACACGGCATGTCCCACCTTCAGACGGGCTTTCAAGTTATTTTCCTCTTCGTTTTGAAAGAGACGATATAAATAGCCCGAGCAACCCTTTTGACGAATGTGACTTTGTTCCAGACATATTTTCGAGTTCTTAGAGAGAGAAAGAGTTCCAGAGATCGATTGAAGCAAGAGAACATCAACAATTGGAGACGGATCGAAGATCGGCGACAAGACTGAGATTTCTCGACGAAACTTGTTTTCTTCCCGGGTTATTTCCTTTCTTCTTCCCTTGTTATTTCCCGAACCATGAGTAGCTAACTCTTTCGTGTTGTTTGGACGAGATGAAGGTTTAGTTTAGCTTTTGTATGGATGATGGGGTTTTAACCCTTTGATTTGTTATCGAGGTTATTCAGACTTATGATGTGTTCGTTCTAAACCTAATTTTTTATTCAATTTCGTTTGATCGCCTTAATTGAATCATCTTCATTGATTTTTGAGTCCGAGAGGAACATAGATTGATAGGTCACTTAGGAAGAACTCTAGATTATTCGTTAGGTCGAGAGAGGAACAGATCGTTTAGGATTTTTGCATAATTTATCGTTGTGACATTTCATCGAACACCTTTAGTGTGTTTTGCTTAGGTGTAGTTTAGCTCAAGAGAGGAGTCTGCGGTTGAGCAGAATAGATCTTTAGAGGCGCGAGAGTGACCTAAGACTATCATAGGAAATTGTCAAGCCATTATAACCTGAAGAATTGAGATAACTTGTTGTTCATCCATGGATTGCTAGCTTTAGCGGATTCGAATCCGAACAACCTTCATTCCATATTGAAACTCAATCTCTTGCATTTGCTTTCTTTTGATTTGCATTCTTAGTTGATAATTGGTCTCATAAACAATGAAACAAACAACCGTTCACTGTTACTTAACTTAGTTAGGTTAATCAATTTGAGTAATAACGTTAGAAAAATCTTAAGGAAATACGATTCCATTTGTTCATTCTAGTAGGTATTTGATTAACGGGATAAAATCCCCTCGTCATGTTTTCTTGTTAGTATTAACCAGTGTCATTCGTGATGCTAATAGAGTGTGACCATTTGACAAGCGAAAAACCTCTCTGCGGGATGAAGAAGAAAAAAGCTAGTAATAGTATGTAAATGGATTTTAATTATACAAGCATATGCTGTAATTAGACATAGAATGGGGTAAAAAGATCCCTGCTTTACCCTCAGGAAAAAAAGATTATTCTTTCACCAATACTGTCGTTTCAAACCCAGAATCTGTCGCTTAAAGAGTAGAAGTTTTTACCCATCGTAGTGATTTATGTACAGACATCGAAGTTCACAGTTACAACTTCCAAGCATCTACTCCTGTACAGTTTCAGGATCATGATATTGCTGAAGTTCACAGTTACAACTTCCAAGCATCTACTCCTGTACAGTTTCAGGATCATGATATTGCTGAAGTGAAATAATCTACAATAACCTGGACCTTAGGGTGACCACTCACTTTCAGCAGATTTATGGCAGTCATGAGTTCGTCATTCATCGTGAGCAAATTGTGGCACACATAAGTCTTCGCTGTTATAAAGTTATCTATCAGTTCCTTGGAAGGAAATTGCTTTCGAATCAACTCGTCCGCCTCGATCAAATTTTTTGCATAGCGCCATGGAAGTCCAACCTCTGCGTGTTCATATCTGGACCCTTCCTGTGCTGCGCAATGTCCACCCCGTCCAACTACTCCCCTTCATCGATCAGATAGAAACTCATTTCAGCTATGAATGAGATGATATCAGACGATAGATTTTTGAAGTAGAGTAGTTTCCATGATAGATAGTGTTTCGCCCGTTGGTCGATTTGAAATTTTTTATTTGTGTTATTATTGACAATTTAGATAAATTAATTTTAGTACTAATTGTCAATAATTTTTCCTACAAATGATCATTATCGTTGTTATGATCTTAAGACATCTAAACTTACTTAACTTTTAAATTTTTTCAACACGTCTAAAGTTGGAGATTAGATAGTGTTTTACCCGTTGGCCAATTTGAGATTCTTTGTTTATGTTATTATCCAAAATTTAAATAAACTAACTTCAGTATAACTAATTGTCAATTAGCTTTCCTACAAATGATTCCTTGATACTTCCTATCCAATTTATCGAGCTACCTTATGCACACCACACAATTACAAGACTTTCGGAAGTTCGAGAATGAATAAGAGAATTGTTTTCTAAAAGCGTGATTTGCTCAACTACAAGCTTTCTCTATTTATAGCCAAGAGGTTGGCATCCTTACTTCATCAATGCATTGATCATGGCAATGGAAAGAGAACGATGATCGAAGAAACACGGTGGAGGAAAGGATGGGGGAGAAGTTGAGAGGATTTCAATCCCCCTCCCGTACACGAGTTTGTGATTTGTCGATATTTTACCTAAATTCAAGGTGTAAAATAAGGAGAAACAAACTTTAAAAATATATATAATTGTTTAGATTTAAATATACGGGCAGTGTTGTCGCATAATATCTGTCTGTCTGAGGCTGCGGCTCAGCCGCTGCCATCTTGAGGTCGGTAATCCCGTTCTTGGTCAGAGACTCGATGGGTTCTGCGAGGTTAGACATCTTGCTGGAAAAATATAGAGTATTAGATGCGTACAGCACAAAACCAGATCTGTACAAAATAACATACCACTGATCACCAAGAAACTTGACTCACCTTCGTATGAACGACGAAACCCTAACAGAGACTCGGCGGAAAACTCGAGCACCGGAACAAAAACGAAAGGGAAATTTCACCTTTCAAACGGTTTCTCTGCCGGAAAAAGATCACTACTTTTCCGTATTAAGTTCGTCAATTTGACCCTTTCAATTTGTTTACTTTGTTCAAGCCGGTACATAATTCAGCCCAAATTGCAACATGAATCAACCCCGTTTAGGTATGGGTCTCTGTTCAAATCTGAAACAAGCGTCTGCGACTCGGCATTTTTTCCCTGTGAAACACTGCCAATGCGTCATTTTTACACTTGATCTTAGCCAAAAGGCCGAGAAAGGTGCCAATGCGTCATTTTCTTCACGAACAAAATGCAAACTTTCTTTCAAGTTCCTCATTTCCTGTCCTGTAAAGTGATGCAATCAACAAGTTGTTTTCCTCTGCAAGTTCTGCAACTTTCAAATGAGCAATTTCAAGCTCACCAGTCAAAGGTATCTAGTGCAAGGATCCCACGACCAATATGGCAAGGAACTCCCATATTGCAGAAAATCACCCTCCCCATGATCCAACTTATGAATGAGGATATTTTGATGATACTCAAGAGGAAGGATTGGAACATTAGGGTCCTCGTCAGTTAGTACCAACTGATTGCTCATATAATTGGACAGCCTCATTTTTGCAATAACAGTTGAGGCATCCCTTTCGCAGTCCAAGTCGCCTCTCTCGCCTTCTGCTTATAAAATGTAAGTTAGAGACTCATCGGAGTCAGCATCTTCCATTTTCGACAACATATATATGTCCTTCAAAACTTGACGAATACCATGAAACTGTGGATGTGAAGTGTCTCCAGCTAGGAACTCATGGAAATCCCCTTCAATCTCTATCAAGCTACGACCGGGAGTTTTCTTAATGCCCTTTTCCTTCATTATATTTCTTACCATACTCACATCGCCCCATCTCTTGTCCCTGGCACAAACGGTTGCTAACAAAACATATATACCACTGTCTTCAGGATCTAACTCAAAAAGTTTATGAGCAGCAAGCTTGGCCAGTCCAATATTCCCATGCATCCTGCAAGCATTCAAAAGGGCACCCCAGGCAGCTTGCCCCGGTGCCATTGGCATCCAGCTTATCAGCTTATATGCATCTTCTAGAAGCCCAGCCCGACCAAGCAGATCAATCATACAAGCATAGTGTTCCATCTTTGGTTTAATACCAAATTCTCTTTCCATGATCTGAAAATACTCGCGGCCCTCTGCCACTAGTCCTCCATGGCTGCAGGCTGCTAAGACTCCAACAAAAGTAATACTGTCAGGTCTGAACTTGGAGAGTTGCATCTGGTGGAAAAGGCAGAGAGCTTGTTTGGGGTCTCCATGAACAGAATATGCTGCAATTATTGAATTCCAAGAAGCCAAATCTCTTTCTGGCATGCTGCGGAAAATGCTAGCAGCTGCATCTATCCACCCACATTTAGCATACATGTGAATAAATGCATTAGCTATGATTACACTGCTCTTGATCAGTTTATTGTCAATGTAGTGGAGATGAATCCACTGACCCAAATCCACAGAACCCAATTGACCACAGGCAGAGAGTACACAGACTAATGTATCCTCCGTTGGAACTAATCTAGCTTCTATCATGGCGTGAAATAAATCTAAAGCTTCCTTTGGATTGTTGCTTTGGGAATACCCAGATATCATGGCATTCCAAGAAACTACATTCCTTTTAGGCATCTCGTCAAATAACAGCCTCGCTGATTCTAGCTCACCGCGTTTGGCATATCCATTAACCATGCTAGTCCAAGAGAATACATCTTTAACTTCCATCTTCTCGAAAAACTCGTTAGCATCAACCATGGAACCGCACTTGATATACATATTTAAAATGGCATTCATCAAATTCATTGTAAAGTTGATACATTTACCTGTAATGTAAGCATGAATGCTCTTCCCCATTTCTAAATCTCTCATCTGAGAACAAGCAGAAAGCACTGTGATCATTGTTATCTGGTTGGGCTCAACACCAGCAGAAATCATGCAATCGAAATGCTTGAGGGCTTCGGTGTAGCAATTAGTAGCTGCATACTCATCAATCATGGAAGTCCAAGAAACAGCATCCTTAACAGGGATTTCATCGAACACCTTGGCAGATAATTCTAGCAACCGATGCACACCATAAAAATGAATCAACACATTACCCACCAACAAAGAGCCAGAAAACCCTGTTTTCCAAACCAGTGAATGCACTGATTTCCCATGAATAGAAGTAGAGAATTGCTCGCAGAGTTTGAGCGTAGAGGCAAAGGTCCTGGCGTCCATGGCTGATGCCCGTTCCAGAAGCATGCGGCGAAAGATAGAAAACCCAATCCTGGGGATTTTACGTTTGGCATAACCTCTAATTATGGTGTTCCACATGTAGGTATTAGGATTCTGAATCTTGATGAACAGAGCATGGGCATGGTCGATATCTCCAGCATCAGCTAGAGCACAAAAAGCTAAGGCGCGGCTGACGGGGAAAGTATGAGTAATGAGGCTCGTGGAGGTCATGAGGGCTTGGATTTGCTTAAGTTGGAGCATCGAAATGCAGGAATCCAAAAGCAGCAGTAGAGTCTTGGTACTGGCGGAGTTCCATGTTGAGAAGATTGACGAGACTGATTGAGAAGATATAAATCGGTTCATATGAAGAAACAAAAGGACACTCGACAACTCTTTTCCCGTAACATAACCCAAGAAGAGGAAATAATCGCAGAACTGAAGTCTACCTGAAAAAAAAAAGAAGAAGAAGAAGGTCACTCAACTTCCCGATTTCTTCTCTGACACTGCCGAGCTAAACGGCGACGTTTTTATATTTTGCCATCAACGACGATGTGGCATCTGCTATTAGTAGAAAATACAATTAAAGAAATAACAAAAACCCCGTCAAACAAAGAAGAGATAATAAGAAAGACACATCATGCATAACGAAGAGTTTCAAAATGTCACTAAATGAGAAACGCAGTTATCTAAACAAGAGATGTGATGGATCGAGACCAACGGCAAAAATCGAAACAAGGATCGACATTTTGATAAGGGTTGACTCACACAGATACCAGGAGTACTCGAGTTGAGTAGTCGCACTACCTCTGTGAAATCAGACAAGATCTTGAACGATTCAAGATAGTGGACACTGGACAAAGAGGGTCTAACGAATGACTAGCACTTCCAAGATTAAGGCATCCCCGATATGATGAATGACTTGACCTATTGTAGAAACCAAAGAGCCACAGGTGCGGCGAACAACAAAACCCACAGACCACAGCTCCATAACCACCGCAGTTATTTATCGCAACATCGACCAAGACAATCCAAGTCGATGAAAGAACAGTTGGGAGAGAAGTGGCATTCTAATCCGACAAGGAAGTCGTCGGTGGAGTCGTGGAGTAGCTGCAAACACCTACATCCATTGAAGCTGAAACGGCGATGCAGCGAAGAGATCGAGTGTTGGTGTCCATCAAACACTACCGTATTCCTTAGGTACACTAGTTGACAGCTTTAACAAGCTGGCCAGGAGCATTTGGATTGAAAATATTTTAGTTGATCGGTTTACGTAATTGGGTGAAAAAATAGGTAAACGGAAACAGACAAAATGATCATAAAAGTTTGGGATCAGTTAACAAAATGGTTACAAACGTTTAAGATGTGACAAAATGGCCATATACATAGTACAAGATAACAAACAGACCGACAATTCCATCCACATCCATCTTTTCCGTCCACGTCGTCTAGTAAATACTAACAGACTGCTTCACTCGAGTATTTTGATGGAAAATCAATGTACAATTTATGCTATAACCGAGAACGAATCCAAAAGACGATGTGGAAACGTACATAATTACCATGAACAGGTCGCTCAAGGTTTTTAACGAATACTAGTGATCAGCAAGGGGATTGTCAAGGAGTGACCTATAAATTAATGCAGGAAGGAGAATGATGATCATGTCCAACCATGTACTTCACTCACTCTGATGTGCTAAGAACCTTTGGTGGATTCATCAACAGGTAAGTCATCTTCATCATGGTATATGTTCTCAGCCATCTGCCATATCTGAAGGATGTTATCTTCGGCCACACTCGCCACAACCCAGTCTTCACATGGATTCCACGAAAAATCCGATATTTTACTTGTGTGACCACCATGAATAAAGAGCAACTCCGGCGGACCATCTTCCGCATCCTCCGGAGTTTGCTGCTCATCAATCCTGCGAAGACAACGGCCCAAACCCACATCATTTTCATCATCTCATATAAGGTGTTAATCACAATCACAAGAAGAGTCCGGGTCACAATTTTTACTTAATACTGTTAATTTCGATGGACGACAGAAATGGCTACCAAGGGATGATTTATTTGTGCGATCATTAAGCTCGTGTCATCATAAAAAATTTGTAGGCTACAATGGAAACTAGTTAAACAACTCTTGAACTTCCAACAGATGTAACTGAAAAGCAATGCTCATAGTCAAAAGGGTGTGGGGTTGAAAGTAAAAAACGATTGTTCAGGCAATAATATGCATTGAAACGTAAGCAATCCATGACTTTTGTGTTCGAGACAAAGGGAAAAAGTCATTCTCAAGACATTTACAAAGACAGAAAGAGCCTTTAGCCTTGCCATCTCTAAGTTAGATCAGTTATCTTCTTTCAAGAATAAGCACCATGCATGATTTCATTTGTATAGGCAGTACAAACCTTTGGCACACTGATATAGCTAATGTTTTGGTCAATCTAATAAAGTTATGTTCTTGATAATTTATAATTACAAACTCGGAACCAAAAATAAAAGTTGAACACGTACAATTTGCATGAAAGAAAGGTGTAAAGCAAGTTTCTGCCTCCTTCAGGTCTAGTTGATGCAGCCAGTATTCCAAGTTAGGGTTGCATGAATCACTTTGGGAACTATAAGAGTGAAGAATACATGATCGAACTGCTCTATTATACTTTATTTTTCATTCTGTCTATTTTCTTAAACCTACAGAACCTTTAACTTCTCCTTTTGTCTCTAAACTATGTGCAAGTTTTATGTTTATGAATAACTAAGTGGGAAAGTTACTGAAAAATTCATGTCATCACTCATCAACAGAAACCTACAAGGCAATCAACCAAGAAAACCAAATAAAGATGTTATGGATAATTAAGGGAATGCACCAACCTGCTAAGATCCCAAACCATGAGCCTCCTTCCAAGGCAACAAGAAGCTAGGATGGTCTCATTCTTTGGATTCCAGCCAACTTGGAAGACTTCTTCTCTGTCATAAGCATAAAGAGGGTGTAAAACACTAAAGAAACCATCTCAGAGCATCATATGCTGCACACGCAAGCAATTGGATCTACCAATCAGGCACGCATAAGAGACCAAGCAAATCTTTAATTAAATGATACAGCATTAATAGGAGCATACTTGTGACAATCCAATGTGTGCAGTGCAGTACTGATCTTGCGTAAGTCAAACAATTTGACAGTCTTATCAGTTGATCCAGTTGCCACAACCCATTCATTGAAAGGATTGAAGGCCAAACAGTTCACCTATTAGAAAATTGAAGAAAAAAACAGATTAATTTGGATATAGAATAGGAAGTGCATATGATATGAGAGCTAATGAGCTATCAACTATATGTAGTTTAGAATTTTTCAAAAATATGTCAGCTGAAGCATGTATGTTCAAAAAATTAGCGTCTTCACATCCAACAGACAACCAACCCTTCCATGAGCAAATAAGGAAATGGAAGAATCAATCACCATGGAGCCATACCTCACTTTGATGAGCAACAACAGACTGGACAGGTTTGGTCACAGCCGGGCTGCGAAGATCCCATATAAGTAGGTACTGATCATCCCCCACAGAACCAAATAAGTACTCATGCCTCAGATGCCACGCTACATCTTCCACAACTCCTTCATGAACCTATTCAGCAAAACAACACATCAAAAAAAGAACATCAAATTGAAGTTCAAAACCAAAAGTTAAAAGAGATTCAATCAACAGTTACATAACATATAACGAGACTACATCAGTGAGGCATTCAAAATGAAGACCTTGAAAATCTGGGTGGCGTCAAGAGTCTTATTCTTAGGAGTAGCATTGATATCCCACAAGCAAATCTGTGCATCGTCGGAACCGCTGAGTAAATGGCCTTGCTTGAACGTGCTCCAGGAAAGACCGTAACCTTCAGTGTTGTGTCCACTCAACCTCAAATCTGGACTGCAAGCTCCGTCCAATGGAGGTTTAGAAGGGTGCTTGCTGTAGTCAAAGACGTAGACTTCGGCGCTGACGGTCTTGGTGGCAATTATAAAAGGGTTTTGAGGCATGTAGCGAGCTCTGTTCACCTCTCCCTCGTGATTTATCTGCTGAATTATTTGTACCTGCAGAGAACAATGAAGAAACTAAACTGGTGAAGCATAGTGCCCCGGGGGGGGGGGGGGGGGGGGGGATGAAAAACTGAAGCATTGACTGACCTTGCCGCTGGCAGAACCAAAGCCACCCGAATTAGAGAGGTCGTCGTCGTAATTTCGGGAGTCATTCTCGGCGTCTTCTGAGGGAAGCTGAACCTGAGCGAGCATGAGGTAATTAGGCTCGTTTTCGGAGGTGTGGGTGCCGAGGATCATCTTCTGGACGGAGTAGTCTTTGCCCGGAGGCTCGTCGCGATCCGGCAACCATTCGACGGAAAGGGAAGGCCATTCGAGGGCGTGGGTAATGACGAGGTCGTAGAGGAAAGGAGTGTTCTTTTTCCATATTTTGTACTCTTCGTTGATAAGCCTTTCCTCCATCTCCCCTCTCATCTCCTCATCGTCCTTCCCCATTTGCAGCACTCCTCCGCTTCAATTTGGGATTTATCCCTTCCCCGTGTTCACTGTGTAAGCTTAATTCATACGGAATCAGGGGGATGGTTAGGGTTTCTTTAACGGTTGGAGTGTTGGACAACGTGTGCGGTGGTGAAGATGGCTGAGTGTTCCACGCTTTTGCAACAGTCGGTGTAATGAATTTGGGGGGTTTTGGATTCGCTTCTTGGGTGGTTTATCAGAATCGAAGGTGAATGATGAATGCAGTGATAGCTAGAGATGAAGAAACGCCGAGGGCGAGCTGATGCAGGCACTGAAGTTCAGTGGCTGAGGGTACATTTAGGAGCGTGAATGGGTGAGGCCGGTCCGGACGAAGGGGGTAATAGCCGGAGGCCTTAGGGTGAGAGACCTAAGCATTTCTAAGGTGAGAAATGCAATATAGACCGTTAGATTAATGTTATATGATCTGATGGTAGATATAACATAATAACTAAAAAGGGTGCTATTGTCAAATTAAAAAAACTAATTCAATTAACCCTAAAATTAAAACTACCTTTTTATGGCAATCATAATCGTCAATACAGACTGAATTTCATCAGGTCAAATAGGATAACATTCAAATTAATTAAGTATTTTTAGGATATGCTTCAATACAGGCTGAATTTCATCAGGTCAAATAGGATAAAATTCAAGTTAATTAAATATTTTTAGGGTATGGGTAAACCCAAAATGGTTATGTGGGTATATGTAGAATATGGATATTGAAGTATCTGAATAGAAAATAACCTGATTAATTTATTAAGATACTGTTATATCGAGATCTTTTTATTTATGTAATGATTAATCATTTTCATTTTTATAACGGTGGCATATGAAATAATAAAAATTTTGAATGATATAATTTAATATTAGGCTATTAGTAATTTACATAGATTTTATGACCTGAAAGAACCTTAAGCACTTATCCTATGTTCAAGTCAAGGCTCTGGGCAACGAGTAGGATGGAGCGTTGTTATTCTGCTCTTGTATTACTCTGATTAGTTGGGAGTATTTTTTTGGGTAAGAAAGAATCTACCCTGCTAGTCATATCAGTCAGAGGGTTTGTAAAAAATGGTAGTTTTTTTTTATCTTTTTCTTTATATTTTACAGTTTTTCTGATTACAATTATAATCGAAACCACCAAAAAACTACGGACTTGGTTATAATATGATATTTACCATGCGAAATATTATATAGAGTGAATATTACTCAAACCCAAGACTATTACCGATTGAAAACAAATATCAAATACCCAAGTCTGATCATTGCCGAACCTACCTAATATAAAATGGGTGAAAAAAATAAGTTTGACTAAGGTAATAAACAAAAATCATCGAATTGAAAGTACCAATTTCAATTCCAGTCACACCCCATTTATAAACATCTATGTTATATTTATTATCTTTCTCTCCTCTTAGAAGGCAGTTTCTCCCAGTTTCTCTCAGTCACAAAAAAAATCACATAAGTTTGGGATCAGTTAACAAAATGGTTACAAGAGTATAACATGTGACAAAATGGGCGGAAACGTACATAATTACCATGAACAGCTCGCTCAAGGTTTTAGCCAATACTAACGATCAACAAGGGAACCTAAATTAATGCAGCAAGGAGTAACCATGAACTTCACTCACTCGGATGTTGCTCGCTAAGAACCTTTGGTGGATTCATCAACAGGCAAATCATCTTCATCATGGTATATGTTCTCAGCCATCTGCCATATCTGAAGGATGTTATCTTCAGCCACACTCGCTACAACCCAGTCTTCACATGGATTCCACGAAAAGTCTGATATTTTACTCGTGTGACCGCCATGAATGAAGAGCAACTCCGGCGGACCATCTTCCGCATCCTCGGGAGTCTGCTGCTCATCAATCCTGCAAACACAGTGCCCCAACCCCACATCGTTACCATCATCTCATAAGGTGTTGAACACATTCACAGGAAGAGTCCGGGTCAGAGTTTTTACTTAATACTGTTTATTGCGATGAACGACACCGATGACTAGTCGGAAATAGCTACCAAAATAGATTCTCAAGCGATACTTTATTTGTAAGATGGTTAAGCTCGTGCAACTGAAAACCAATTACACAACTCTTAAACTTCAACAGATGTAACTGAAAAGCATTGCTCATAGTAAAAGGCTGTGGGGTTGAATGTAAAAAACGACGGGTCAGGCACCAATAATGTGCATTGAAACATAAGCAATCCAAGACTTTTGTGTACAAGACAGGGAAAAAATCTTTCTCAGGACGAAAACACTGAAAGAACCTTTAGTCTTGCCAATCTCCAAGTTAGATCAGTTATCTACTTTAGATCAGCAAATCTTCTATCAACAATAAGCCACATGCACGATGATTTCAGTGATATGAGCGGTACAAACCTTTGACACACTGATACAGCTATTGCTTTGGTCAATCTGATACAGTTATGTTCTTGATAGTTTATCAGTAAAAACTAGGAACGTAAAAGAAGATGAAGTCTTAAGAATTTGCATTGACGAAAGGTATAACACAAGTTTTTGCTTCCTTCAGGTCTAGCTAATTCAACCACTATTCCAAGTAAAGGTGAAGTTGAAGCACATTGGGAACTATCAGGGTGAAAATATATGTGAAATTTTTATGTTTTATGAGTATGTATAAGTAGGGAAGTTACCCAGATGTTCATGCCATCAAAAGAAACCCTACAAGGCAATCAACCAAGAAAACCAAATAAAGATGTTACGGTATATTAAGGGAATGCACCAACCTGCTAAGATCCCAAACCATGAGCCTCCTTCCAAGGCAACAAGAAGCTAGGATGGTCTCATTCTTTGGATTCCAGCCAACTTGGAAGACTTCTTCTCTGTCATAAGCAAGAAGAGGGGTGTAAAACACTAAGAAATCATCTCAGAGCATATGCTACACATTTATAACACGCAAGCAATTGGATCTACCAAGTAAGTTTTTAATTATGAAATGATACAGCTTTAAGAGCATACTTGTGACAATCAAATGTGTGCAGCGCTGTACTGATCTTGCGTAAGTCAAACAATTTGACGGTCTTATCAGTTGATCCAGTTGCCACAACCCATTCATTGAATGGATTGAAGGCCAAACAGTTCACCTATCAGAAAATCAACGAAAAAACAGATTAATTTGGATATAGAATAGGAAGTGCATATGATATGAGAGCTATCAACTATATGTAGATTAGAATATTTTATAAAATATAAACTGGAGCATGATTGTTCAAGAAGTAAGCACCTTTACACACAGCCATATCTTCCATGAGCAAATAAGGAAATTGAAGAAAATCAAACACCATGCGCCATACCTCACTTTGATGAGCAACAACAGACTGGACAGGTTTAGTTACAGCTGGGCTGCGAATATCCCATATAAGTAGGTACTGGTCATCCCCCACAGAGCCAAATAAGTACTCATGCCTCAGATGCCACGCTACATCTTCCACAACCCCTTCATGAACCTATTCAGCAAAACAACACATCAAAAAAGAACATCAAAAGGAAGTTCAAAAACAAAGGGAAAGAGTTCAATCAATAGTTACAGAACATATAACCAGATTACATCAGTGACTGTGAGGCATTCAAATGAACAAGACCTTGAAAATCTGGGTCGCATCAAGAGTCTTATTCTTAGGAGTAGCGTTGATGTCCCATAAGCAAATCTGGGCATCGTCAGAACCACTGAGTAAATGGCCTTGCTTGAACGTGCTCCAGGACAAACCATAGCCTTCAGTGTTGTGTCCGCTCAATCTTAAATCCGGACTGCAAGCTCCGTCCAATGGAGGTTTAGAAGGATGCTTGCTGTAGTCAAAGACGTAGACTTCTGCGCTGACGGTTTTGGTGGCAATGATAAAGGGATTTTGAGGCATGTAGCGAGCTCTGTTCACCTCTCCCTCGTGATTTATCTGCTGAACTATTTGTACCTACAGAAAGAACAATTAAGAAACTTAACTGGTCAAGAATAAACCCTAATAATTCAAAAAAAAAGAGAAAAGAAAGGGAAAACAGAAGAATTTACAGACCTTGCCACTGGCAGCACCAAAGCCGCCCGAATTAGAGCGGTCGTCGTCGTAATTGCGGTTGTCATTCTCGGCGTCCTCTAAGGGAAGCTGAACCTGTGCGAGCATGAGGTAATTAGGCTCGTTTTCCGAAGTGTGGGTGCCGAGGATCATCTTCTGGACGGAGTAGTCCTTGCCGGGAGGCTCGTCCCGATCCGGCAACCATTCGACGGAAAGGGAAGGCCATTCGAGGGCGTGAGTGATGACGAGGTCATAGAGGAAAGGAGTGTTCTTCTTCCATATTTTGTACTCTTCGTTGATAAGCCTTTCCTCCATCTCCCCTCTCATCTCCTCGTCGTCCTTCCCCATTTGCACTGCTCCTCCTCCTCCTCCTCCGCTTCAATTTGGAATTTATACCTTCCCCGTTGTCCACTGTGTAGCTCAATTCACGTGGAAAAAAACGACGGCTAGGGTTTCTGTAACGGTTGGAGTTGGAGTGTTGGACAACGCGTGCGGTGGTGAAGACCCACGCTTTCTTACTAGGGTGTGCGAGGATTTCGGATTCGCCCTTTGGGTTTTTATCAGAAGGATCGAAGGTGAATGATGAAGGCAGTGAAAGCTAGAGATGAAGAAACGGCTGATGCAGACAGACGCTCAAGGGCGGGCCAAAATAGCGGGAATGGGTGAGAAGATCCGGACGAAGGGTACTTGAGTAGGCTAGCAGGGCTAATTAACAATACTAGTCCCAATCCTTATGTTTGTCCCCAAACGTTATAAAACCTAACGGTATCCATGCCATTGATTTTGGAAGAACTTTTTCGGTCTATTTTGCCTAATCGGCATGTTTACTCAGCAAAACTAAAAGGATATTGGGTTTAAATCCAGTCGTCGGGAGGTCCAAACGGGTAAGTCCGAGTTGAAATTTTAGACCGTTTTGAAAGTCAGCAGCGTCGTTAGTCTTGCGTCTGAGATTGATCATTAAGATCTTTTCGGATTACGTGTGGGAATCTCATCTGGTTCTCTTACTTTAAAGGTATTACAGTATTCAATATTCTCCCATATGAGAAATAAGTTTTGGAATCGTTCATGAGAGTTGCGGCTAGGGGTTTTGCATCTGGAGAACGATCGGCGAGCGGGGTCTTTGCGGATGGCGAAAAGAGCTACGATGACGGCAGATGTTGCGTATCTCTCACTGGAGGACCAGTCGGAGGAGGTGCTCTCACTGACGAGCCCCCACCGCCGGGGGATTGCGAGCTCTGTGTGGTGAGCACTTTTCTTATCAAATCAATCCAAGCAGGTCAATCAGGAGTCATTAACCCAGACAAGTGACCCCAAAAGTTTGGATTGTTAAGGAACCGTTCAACCATAGTAGTCTGCCTCCCCTGTTATCGGATTTTGGGATTGTTATTTTGATTTCCTTTGTCATATGTCTTTTGTTTTTGAGTTTTTATTTGATTGATTAGCCTTGATGATGACCAAGGAGTAGGGAGTCTTGATTAGTAAGAGATCTGGCTTCATATAATCTTGTTTTTAAGGTCTGCACCTCTTATTAACTACGAATGTCATTGTGATGGTTAGATGGTCATTACCTTGACGAATGAAATTATCATATTTTAGAGTAAAATAAAAAAGAAATTATAATCGAATTTTGAGGTGTCAATGTATTTTGTTAACAAATGTTTTGGGTAAAATAAACAGTTTGGATCAATGTTTATATCAAGACATGTAAGTAGGATAGTTCAATTGCCAGCGATTCAGTAGTATCGAATTCAAATTCAATCGTATGAAACTTGATTATTTATGTAATGTTTATGGTGAACAACCTGAACATTAGACCAACAACCAGACTGATGTCTTTAACACCTTATCTAGAAAATGATTTGTGGATTGATGAACAAAAATATTACAACACTTCTGCGGAGTTGGCTTTTACTTGTGTCTGCTCGAAACAAATTTGAATATCAGTGACTATACAGTATATGAATTACTAGTACACATAACAAATTTAAACTGCTGATTGCCCGTCAGTAACAACACCCCCAGATTAAGGTTCTATTTACACAGGAAAAAAAGGTTCAAAGAGTTGTTACTGATGACAGAGCTATTTCCATTTCTTCAGGCACACATATCAGTCAGAAATGGTCACCCATGGAGGCAGACGAAGAGCGATTCAACGGCGTAATAGGCTTCTTCAAGGCACGGACATTCTTGAGTGTCATCATCAGTTTCTGCCTTTCGCCTTCAACCTCTGCAAATTGCAGACTCAACTCCGAGTACCGGTTGTGCATTTCTCGCAGCTCATTCTCTAGAGCTGTGTATCTTCCTTTTGTTTCCAGCGTATCTTTGATCAGGTCATTGATGTCCTTGAAGCTTTTGAACACTGCCTCGTCGTCACTGTGTTGTTTCAAGAAGGAGCTGCCAGCACAGCAGAAAGATTTTGATTACAAGAAGCCAGTAAAGCTACCAGAGCTCGAATGTAAGAAAGAGAAAATGACATGTACCTCTGAAAACTGATGCTGCTGCTTCGCTTCTTCTTAACCTGCAATGCTTCGGCAAGCTCCATTTCCAACGCCAGAACCCTTTCTAAAGAAGAGCTGCCACTTGCAGGGAATTCCTTAAACGACGGGAACATCTTTGCTAGCTCTTCATTGGCCTGAAGAAGGAGAAGAAGAAGAAGAAGAAGAAGACCTACAAATTAAGTAACTTCAGGAAAATGCGACAAATCACAAGGGGCTGAATTTCGTTTACCTGCTGCAACCGCTCATATTCTCTCTGTAAATCTGGAAACTTTTGTTCAATGACAGAATCATCTTGGAGAAACGAATTCTCATTTTTCATCCTCTCCAACTACAGAACAAAACAGACATATACCATTCAGATAGATCCAAACTAGCTGCAATTATAAACTACTGGCTAGTGCCAAATGACCGAATTCCAGAATATTTTTCCATCACATATATTTGCAGATGCATACCTCGTTGGTCAAATGGTCCATGCTAGACTTTAAGCTTTCGACTCTCAAGTGATTTTCATTGTCAGTACAATGTTGTACATTTACACCGTTACGTACAAGACCATCATCCTGTCATTTACACCGTTACATGAAAATGAACAAACAGAAGAGGGAGAATCACAAAGTCCAGCAAAAAGATGATGGAAGTAGACATTAAAGACAGACCACAAATTAAGTATCAGGTAGTTTTAAGGATCAATCAAGGGCTCTATTTAGCAAGTAGATCGAATTTTGATGCAATGATGAAATGTAAACTAACAGGTGCATAAATTAACATTGCACACCTCGTAACAGAAATCATATGGAACAAAAAACAGAAATCACTGATCCCTTCTGCACAAGGTTTCACATTACCTTATCAGATTCCACATTTATGAGAGTAGAATGATCGAATTCGTCAACTGGAGCTGTGGATGCTTGTTCTGATACCTTATCATTTCCTGAAATAGTTTGTTCTGAGTGCCCAGCTATGCCCACATTGCCTGCACTAGGCGTCCGTTGCTCAACACTTCTTCCACACAACACGTCAAGAGATTGGCAATCTAATGCCAAAGGCTCTTCACTTTCTTCTCCTTTAGTAACAGCGGTCATTATGGAGTTCTCCAGCAATCCTTTCACCATCTTAAGTTCATCAGTAATTTTAGACTTTTCGTCTTCGCACTGTCGCAAAGAAGCTTCAAGTGTTTGCTTTTCTTCTTTGCAGCATTCAAGGCTTATTAGTGAACATTCCCTTTCAGCCTTCATTCGATCATACTCGTTCAATCTCTCGCGCTTTTCTGACAACAGAGATTGCAGTTCACTCTCCAATTCCAACATTTGCATTCCCAATTCCTCGTTTTTCTTCAAGTAATGAACTTCAGACTTTTTTCGATTCTCAACTTCATCAATTGCATCTTGTAATTTGCATAGCATTTCGTCACTATGTTTTTGGGAGATTGACAGCTGGTGCTTCAGTTCTTGCAGCTTCGTTTCATACTGTTCCTTGATAAAAACAATCCTCAAAGACTCCTGAATTCGGTGAGGTGAACCCTCATGTCCTCGTGTATCACGAGCTTGTGCTTGAACACTTTCGGCTTCAGCCTTGTCTTTAAGCTCCCTGAAATGGACAGACAAACTTCTGAATTCTTCCGTCTTCAAAACCTGTTCAGATAGCTTCTGTTTAAGCTCATTGCGTTGCTTCTGAAGCACTGTTAGCTCATCACCGAGACCATGCTGTGAGGTGATTATGGCTCTCTGATCATTCAATTTAGCCTTGAGTATCATGATTTTGATCTCCATTTCCACCTTGGAAAGCATCAGCTCGTCTATCTCTCCCTCACTGTAAACCAGCGGGAACTTCAACCTTTCTATCTCATTGGAATGCTGATCGTTTTCTTCACATTTACTAGTCTCTGCATCGTGATTCATATGTTTATACTCCTCGAGCTCAACTACTGCTTCTCTTTTAGCCGCCTCACATAAATTATTGTCAGTTTTAAATCCCTCGAACGCTGAGCTGCTTGAATTGGGACTTGCCAATAGCATAGCAATCTTCGCAGCGTACTGGGCTTCGGTGGCACGGCTCTTATCAATTGTAGTTTCCAAATCAGAATACCTTGTCTGCAATTTAGTAAAATGCCCACCTAAGGAGCATAATTCCTGAACAAGTTCTTCCACCTTGTTTTCGTACTGAGTTTTTATGAAAACGAACCCAAGATGAGCAGCTATTACTTGTTCATGCATTTCAGATAACTGAGATTCAAGGCAACAAACAGTTGTAGATTCCTCACGAGCATCATTGATGAGCTCTTCATAATGCAACAACTTGGCACACATCCTTGAGTTCTCCGCTTCTCTTTCGGACAACAATTGCTTAAGATTAACCAACTCAGAGTCACACTGCTTAGACCGGAACAACTGGGACTCCTTTTCACTTAATTGGCAAGTCAGGTCTGTAATCTTACTCTGACATTCATCCTTCAAGGTCTTCTCTTCAAGCAATTCATTCTGCATGGCCTGCAAAGAATTTTTCAAGCTGCCTATTTCATTAATGCACTCTTCATAATGCAACAACTTATCACTCATTCGTGATTCCTCTGCTTCAAAGTCAGACACCAATTGCCTAAGATTAACCAACTCAGACTCATATTGCTTACACTTCAACAACTGGCACTCCTTGTCATTCAATTCAAAGGACAGATTGGTAACTTTAGTCTCAAATCCGTGCCTTAAGCTTTTCTCCTCATTTAATTCATTCTGTATAGCCTGCAAAGCATTCTTCAAACTGTCTATCTCGGATGTAAATGTCAGTAACTCACCATCTTTTTCCAGTAATAGTTTCATCGCAGTTTCATTCTCATCACGCAGAGACTGCAGAGATTCTCTTAAGCTACTTAATTCCAACACAAGCTTGGTAGAGCCCTCAGCATTTTCAACAGAAGATTGCTTCAAGACTCGGTTTTCGTCACGAAGGGATGTCATGCTCTCCTTCAAATTGTTAATCAGGACTAAAGATTCAGTCTCTTCATCACCCTTTTCTCTTGAACATGCCATTAGAGATTGGTTTTCAACATGCATACATTGCAAGCTTTCTTTCAAAGTTCCTAGCTCTGCAAAAAGCTTGGAAGATTCCTCCACCTTCTCCTGTGAACAAACCAGCAAAGCTTTGTTTTCATCCTGCAGACTCTGTAAACTTCCATTCAAACTTTTTATTTCCAACAGAAGTAAGCCACATTCCTCAGTTTTCTCTTGTAAAGAGCGCACAAATGCTTGGTTTTCGTCACGCAGAAAACTTAAAGATTCGTTCATACTATTTCCCTCTGATGCAAATCTGGCAGCTTCCACAGTTTTCTCACTCAAAGACTGTTTCAGAACTTGATTCTCATTACGTAGAGAATGCAACTGATCCATTAAGGTGTCCAAATCTGAAACAAGCTTCTGCGTCTCGGCATTTTTTTCCTGTGAAGACATTACCAATGCCTCATTTTCTTCACGAACAAAATGCAAACTTTCTTTCAAGTTCCTCACTTCGGATGAAAGTTTTTCATAATCCACATTTCTATCCTGTAAAGATGCCATCAACAAGTTGTTTTCCTCTGCAAGTTCTGCAACTTTCAAATGAGCAATTTCAAGCTCAGCAGTCAAAGTATCCAGTGTAAGGATTCCACGACCAAGATCATCGTGTTTAGAACCAAGTGCTTGCAGTTCAAGTTCGAAATAGTCTAGTTCGGAGACAATAGAACTGAACTGCTGTGCATATTTCTCTTCCACCACAGAACTAAACTGGAATGTTTTAGCAAGAGCATCTACACGCGACTGAAGCTTCTGAACTAGGGCATTATACACATTCAATTTTTCAGCCATATTATGCTGACCATTCTTGAGATCTGACTTAGCCTCAGTACAGAATGCCGCTGCAACATCTCTAACACGCAACAAATCTTTCTTCTCTGTCATGAGCTGGATAATCTGTTTACAAGCATTAGTCTGTAACTCTTCCACACACATCAGAATTGTACTCAAGTCCATGGACTTGAAGTCCTCATCGTCAACCACTTCCACTTGAAGCATTCCATTGACAACTTTTTGAGAGGATACCAATAAACTACGCAACCTATCTTGCATGAAGTTAACAGAACTTTCCAAATCTCCTTTAACGAAAGTAAGCTCATCAAATAGAGCTTTTAAGGATTTCAACTCTTCCTGCAAACTGAATATTTGATTTCTAAGATCAACACTCTCTAGTGTTTTCTTTTCAAATAAGAGTTCCAGCTCCATCTTCTCAGCTGCATAGGCCTCATATTGCCTTTCTCGGGAGCGATACTGCATCAAGAGTGATTCAGATTCACTAATCCTCTGTGTCAGAATATTATTTTCCTGAGTGACATTTTGGAAACTTGCTTCTAATATCTGGTATTGTGACATCATGTCATTTGACTTGGAAACACATGTATTCTTCTCCTCTGTAAGAGAGTGCACGTCATGTAGGGAAGCCTGCAGCTTTTGCATTACTAATTCTTTAGACACAGCCAAACTCTCCAGTTGCTTAGTAAGTTCATCTAGTTCCTGTTTCATATGATTGACATCATCACCTGCTTCAAATAAAGTCTCCTGTAGAGTTTTTGAGAATACATCCAGATATATATTCACAAAATACATCTCACAAACATCTTCAACCTTGAGGTAAAGCCCTTCCTGCACATGAAGTGATCTTTGCAAGTCATCTAGATGGAGATCTCCTCCCAGCTGCTGTTTCTTAGCCCCCGTACACTTATTATGAAGCTTTAGGTGTTCTGTTGCAACTATCCCAGACTTGAACTTCTGACTATGTTCCATTTCCAGGACTTCTTGAATACTTGATTGCAATGGCTCACTAAAAGCTTGCCTTATGAGATTCTCATTAGTCTCAAACATTGATGAAACTTGGAAAGAAAGCAATTCGAGGTCTTTCTGTAACTGGTCTACAGCAATAGAATAATTTAAGCGTGCCCTTTTGAGTGCCGCCTCGACAGAATAAGCCCTTTTCTCAAGCTCCTTATTCTGGGACTCCAAGTGATGTTTGTCTTCAGAAAGTCTTAAAATCTGGTTGTTCAAGTCTTGATGCAGCGTCTCCATCTCAATCTTAGTAGATGAAATTGAATACAAGCAAGTGGAGTGCTCACTTCTTAGACTCTGTAGCTCTGCTACCACCTGCCTCTGGTTTTCCTCAAGCTCCTGTACTAGAGCTTCATAGTAGCACTCCATCTGGTCCATTTTCTGGGCAAGTTTTCCACGTTCAGCTTTCGACTCCTCCAACTCTCTCAAAAGTTCGAATATTCTCCCTTTCATAGTAGTTATAGCATCCTCAGAACTATGTTCGTGAGCAGCTACACTGGGTGAACCAAGAAAATGAAGTATGCCTACTTCAGGATCATAGGAGTCCACACCAAACTCAGATCCAGATGCTGACTGGCCATCTTTGTGTGAAACCATTTCTCTAATCTCCTTCAGGCCGAGTCCTCTGGATGTTACCATTTTCAGACTGCACATTGTTTGGTCAGTTCCTGCCCTAAGATTCTGTAAAGTGCTGAGTAGTGTCTCTAAGTCTGAGTGCAACATTCTAACATCCATTTCATGGTAACCAAAACATGCTTTACCCTGAAGTTCCTTTATTTTTTCCTCCACAGCCAAAATGCCACTCAACCAGCTCGGCTGTAAATCCAGAGGAATATGATTTTGCTCTCTCTGCATTGTCTCCAGTTCTCTGATTGGAAGGCGGAATCTGGATAATCTTAGGTGCTCGACATCATCTTTCAGCTTTGAGCACTCTGACTTTAAAGTAGATACCTCTTTTGCCAGATCTTCTCCAGAAGCAATCTCATCCGCAAGCTGTTTGGAGAACTTTTCTGCTTCACATCCTATTTCATCAGCAGTACTTTTCAAGAAGCTCACTTCCTGTTTCAGCTCAAGAATAGATGATTCGGCTAATTCCAGGCTTTCTCGAAGTCTAACATTCTCTTCAGAAAAAGCTGCAATGTCATTTTCTGCAGAGTAGTCTGAACTCCAACCATGAACCCAATCACTGGTTCCTTGTGCAAGTAATCGGGTATCAGAAGCATCGCCTTTTCCTGGTTGTGGCGTGTGACCAAGGTTTCCAGCTAAATCGCCTGAAACAGTGCTCTTGAGACTTTCAATCTCAAGTGTGTTAGATATATCATGCTTCTCAGTATATAGACTTCCAGAAGTATTTGAAGAACCATCATTTCCAAGTGCTGATTCTGCATATTCTTCATTTTGACCTACATCCTCAACTGAATTGGAATCCTTAAATTTTTGCTTGAGTCTAACTCGAGAAATTGCCTGTCATTATTAGGAAACAAGACCGCATAAGAGATAAGAATTGCATATTAGATGGAAGAAAGAGATCATGTAACCAAATGAAACTCATTCCAAATTGTATATATTTCATACAATGACAGGTATATATAAAAACACTACGCTTCACAACATCGGATATTTGGAATTTAATTCTAGAAAAAGAACTTGCCCTAGCTTAAAGCACAAGAAGGGAAAATCTGCATATTGTTTCTGGAACTACTTGAATTAATATACATACTGAAGTGTGGTTCAAGCTAGGATCAATTACCTTGTCAATCTGATCACCAAGAACTTCTTCAGAAGATGACACTTTTCGACCTCCGGATTCATCTGGACTACTCTGATCAGTTGGCAGACCCCTCTCTCTAAGTTCCCTTTGCTGCTCGAATTCTCTAAGAGTGCCAAGGCCTCATTAAACAAAAATGGATGAAATAAAAGAAGAAGATAATGTAGTTTGAAGTACTACCTGAAGCCTGTTTTAGAAGTTAAAAGCTGTACAGTTACCTGTACGAGAATGCAACAAAATTAAGATTATCATTTTGCTGACAACAACAAGAAGAAATATTCTTATTTAAATACATTGAAATAGAACCATAGAGCTATAATAATGGCACAGCCATTAAAAGGCCTGTCACAACGCATAATGAAATACAGGGATAGAATTTCTTGTGTGCTCACATGTAAAGTGGTCCCAGAATCACATCCATGGAGAGGAAGAGTTACAGCTGAAGGTTTTAGTTCTGCAGCATAATCAGAGAGGTTGATAGCAGCTTCACCTAGGATGCTAGATCGTGTGGAACCCTGGCGTATATCAAAACAAGATAACAAGCCCATTACTCCTCAGGAGGATAGAGAGAAATGAGACAAATATGGGTTTTCCGCAATACAATGAGAGCAAGTCACTACCATGGAAACCACAAGTTTATAGAGCTTTTCATCATATTGCTTAGTTTTCACATCTTGTAGAAGTCTTGTCGTCTCATAGATAGGATCAGCCCACTTGCAGGAACCGTTTCTCACATTGGCTTTGGTTGTCTTTGCCGTCGCTTTTCCAGAATCAGCAGGAATGAAAGATATGAAAAGCTTATCCCATCCTGACTGTGGGATCTGCACGCAGCATTTAAAAATTGCAGCAACCATTAAGCTTCATCCAAAAATAATTATCTACAGTAAATGAAAACGTAGATAGAATGCTAACACAAACTTAAAGATCCACATCTTTGAGGTGCACTTATGCTGCCTTTTAAATTGCACCTAGAACGTATCTACATGATTTCCAATTGATGTAATCCTCTGATATATCTATTTAGATCCTTTAACTGAGAAGCTACCAGAGAAATCGAAATCAACAAGGAAGATGTTGCAAATAGAAAACTACAAGAAATCAATACTAGTTTGCTTCATGAACTTATGGAGAGATTTCACAGCAGGCAAGTCCCATCATCTATCAACAACATTGCGGAAGTAATGCTGTCCAATCGATGTTTACAACGTTGAGCAAATCAAGTACATATTTGGCAGTTCAGGAACCAGTGCCAGTATCCAGTATCAGGTGCTCTGCCCTAATGTTCATTCATTTGTTCAATCATCAAATCTCTAAAATGTATTGCAAAGTCCAGACATTACCATCTGGCAGCTTAGATGCTAGATTGCACATCTATGGCAAATGGGCAATACATATTGTTGAGATACGGCACCTACTACTAATAATTTAAAACTTCCTAGTTAGTATTACTTGGTTAGGAAGTCAGTAGTTATTTTATTATGGAAGTCACATCCTATAAGGATTAGGACTCCTTTGCTGTAAACTCTATAAATATAGAGTTATTGTTATTATTCAAATTCAATAAGAACCAGAGGAATAACCTCAATTATTCAACACATATGTAGAACCAAATAAGCACTAAACAATAACTTCACATATACATTGGAGAATCAAATGCAGGGTTAAGAGATTAGCCAAAAACTGTACCAAGAAGTTTGGAGGTCAATGAACCTTTGATCAATACATAGGTTGGTATGAATGATTAATGCAAAACAAACGTAAAGAAAAGAAACAACAATTTGAACAGTCCACCAATTGGTTAGCATTCAAAGATAGACAAGGGAAAACTTACATGCGTGGCATGAAACTGCAGCCGAAATACCACTTTGACCTTAGTTTTCTCAAGTTTCCACTTTGTGATCCTCGACATTATTGAAATTATCAATCGATGATTAGGCCCTGAACAACTTCAAACTGGATAACACACAGCAGTCAAGCAGAGTGCATAGGAGAAAACGATCACTTCCCAGCAAAAAAAAGTGCTACTAGATTTAAATGGCCAAGAAGAAGTAATGAAGAGAAAACCCAAAGGGCTAGATGCTCCATGAAGTTCATGGGTGTAGTTAGAAATAAAATAGGATAGAACTACTCCATTGCAATGATGTTAATAGGGAAATTCATTCAATAACCTAAGTCTCAGTTGGGGGAGTAGAAAATGCCGAACTCCCAAATCATAAAACGAATTGTCCATGGCAAAGTTAATGAAATACCGCTCTGCCACAATTATCTAGAAAAGGACAACGAAACACAAGAATTTAAAGGCAAAAGACAATGCAGCAGCGGAAACCCACTAGAATTTTCTTGCAGATGAGGTAGAGATCCTTGACTTGAATGCAGAGACTAAGTCAACCCCTGTTGGCAAGTGAATGGAAGCAAATCCACTTAAACTGAAACAGAAGGAAATACTCTTAAAGATCCCATTTTTCCTTGAACTCAACCAATCAGAGAAAGTAATGATGGTAAAAAAGTGCAAATTTGAGAAGGGAATTCCAAGCGTGCAGCAGTAAAACACTAACCACAAAAGAAAGGATCCCGGAAAGTAGAGGGTAAAAGGAGATCCAGGAGAAAGAAAGAAAGGGGGTGAGAGCAGAGGAAGCAAATCAATCGCAAACCCAGAGTATGGGAAACAAATTGCAGATGAAATGCAGCTTTTGTGATGAGCAATTTTTGTTCGAGCAGATAAGAGTGATGATGAAATGAAAAAAAGGACTGTGAGTACGGGAAATGAGAAGAAGAAGAAGAAGAAGAAGTAGGAACAGTAGGGAAGTGTACCTGTGTGAGTATTGTAGTTATTATTGAGATTTTTGGAGACGATTGAGAAGCAAATAGGAGAGGGAGGAATCTGAGTTCGGAGTAATTTTTGAAAATTAAAAACGGTGGAAATGAAATGAAATGGGTTGGTTGGTGGATTTGGTGAGAGAGAGCGAAATGTGAGTGTTTGGATCTACCGGTGTGATGCTGCGGCTGATTGCAGTGCAGTGGTACCACTCCTGGCTAGCTACTACTTCCCTTCGAACGGAATCCAGCAAGACCCAGATAGTGAGTTTGGCTACAGTATCCGGTATTTCAAATCCTAGAACTAGAAGGATCTAACAAATTAGACAATGAGAGAGGTTTTTTTTGTTGGACTAGACTTATAGATCGGTGTAACATAGAAGAAGAAAAAATATATGATGGTTTTGTTGGGATTTTATAAGTGTATATGTTTTTTTTAAGTAAATGTCTACTCATGTATTAATGTTTAATATCGAAACAAATATTGTTTAAACACTCGCTCAAGAAAAAAGGAGGTGTTTTTCCAACAGTGGGTGACTGCAGAAACTTTGATTGTCTCGCTAAGATGTGAGCAACCTTATTACAATCGCTCCTCACAAACTGAAACAAAAAAACGGTTTGGACTGTAGAATGTCCATGCAGCTCTTTATTATATCACCAAACTCCAGCCGGTTATCATCATTCTCATCATGGACTGTGTTAGCAACCACTTGGGCATCAACTTCAAATTGGACTCTATCCCACCCCTGCTCCACGCACCAAATCAAACCTTCTCGCAGAGCCATCGCTTCACTTTCACATACAATATGACCTCCAGCTTTCATCGTTGTTTTAAATCATATCAGGCCTCCTTCGGTATCTTGTGCGAATATGCAGATACCCATTTGCCCCTGATCTGTGAACGTAGCGGCATCGACATTTCATTTTACAAATGTCACCGATGGCGGGTGCCATTTCGTACACTGGGTGGACCCCTGAGGTGAAGTCGTCACCAGCCCTCACGCCCTCGCCATGGACCATTCTTCTACTGCTTCCATCGCTCCCCGAACTACATCTCGACCCATCCAAGCCTCCGATCTCAACACTCTTCCATCTCCGTATTAACCACCACCCTATACTCCATCAATGTGACACACATCATCATAAGTTTCACCCATTGCTCATCAAAACCAAGTTTGCGTAGCACTTCCTCCAAATACCTCCAGTCCACACCCTGTCATACGCCTTAGATATATCAATTTCACAACTACTTCTCCATGTTTGGCGCGGTATTTGAGCTTCATATTGTGCGGGGTTTCAAAAGGCAATTAGGATATTATCAAGAATCGATCTACCATATACAAACATCGACTGCTCTTCTAACACCAGCCTTAATGTTAGCACGCACAACCTATTCGCCAACACATTAGCTACCAATCTGTTTAACAAATTGCATAACGAAATAGGTTGCCAATCCTTCATCGTCTCCGGTACATAATGAGGTAGCTCACCAGTCTCCAACCATTCCCTACAAAGACGCGGTGATCTGCCCTCCAACCAAGTGTCATATTTTTTTATAGAACCCATGGTTAAAAGCATCTGGTCCTGGCGCATTATCCAGATGCATAGAAAACATGGTCTACTTAATCTCTTCATCAGGAAAAAAATGCCAACAATCTCACATTATCACCTGCGGTGACCTTCGCTTCCACACAATCAACCACAGCCTGCCACTCACAAACATTACCCCTAAAGAGAGTTTCTAAATACTCTTGCACCACCACACCCATCTCGACCGCTATCTCTCTCCAGTTCCCATCCATTCTACAAAGTCGTTTCATAGTCTTCCGACTTCTTCGTCCATTAGCAACCACATGAAAGAATTTTGCATTTATATCTCCAAACTGAATACAATAATGTTTGGCACGTTACTTACTGTTGAGATTAAAGTTTAATTGAATAATAATAAAATATTAAAGATATGAAATAACTAGAAGTTGGTGTTGCGACATTTTTTAGTGGTTGTGAAGAAGGAAGAAAAATTTGGAGATTAGTAATTAATTTTAGTAGTTAGTAGTTAGTGGAATATGTGGTTAGTGATTGATGGAGAATTCTAGAGTGAAGAAGAAAAAAATAAAAAATGATTATATTTTTAGTACTAAGGCGGTGGAAAGGTTGTATAAATACATTGTGTTCTAATTGTATTGAGTGTCAAAGAAAATATGAGAACAAAAGAAAAAATAAAGAAGTCTATCACTTCCCCAATTTCCATGGACTCTCTCCTTCCTTAAAGAATTGTGTCTCCAACATAACTCATCTCCTCCAATTAAATAAGAACTTTCAAAATTAACCTCCTTAGTCCCAACTTTTTAGATATACTCATATCAGTCACTGAGATTAAAAAAAATATTCAGTTTTCCCATCATACTTTCAACAAAATGGTATCAGAGCACTGAACTTTTTTTTCTGTCAAAACTCACCCAAATGGCCAACAATTCACATACCACCTTCCAAGTCTCTCTCCTTACCAAGACCAACTATATGAGTTGGTGTCTCCGCATGAAAGCGTTATTAGGATCGCAAGATGTGTGGGATATCGTAGAAAAAGGTTACGATATTCCGGCAGAAGGTTATGAGTTATCTTCTGCCGAAAAGGAGGTGTTGCACAAGAGTCGTAAAAGTGACCAGAAGGCGCTCACAATTATTCATCAAAGTCTTGATGATGCCATGTTTGAGAAAGTGGCGGAAGCAACAACCTCCAAGCAAGCGTGAGATATTTTGCGGGTATCTCTCTAAGGTGAAGCAAAGCGAAAAAGATTCGACTTCAAACTTGGCGAGGAGATTTTGAGTCACTCAAGATGAAGGAAGGTGAATCGGTGATGGACTACACATCACGGGTGAAGTCCGTCGTCAACCAAATAAAGCAATATGGAGAGAAAATTGAAGAATCTCGGGTGGTGGAGAAAATTCTACGGTCGTTGTTGCCAAAGTTCGACTATGTGGTGGTGGCTATTGAAGAAGCAAAGGACGTCTCGAAGATCGTTCAAAACCTTGTTGGATTGTTGCAGGCGCGAGAAGAAAGGCTAGAGAAACGGAAGGAGGAACCAGCGGAGCAAGTCATGGCGACACTCACGGAAATCAAGGTGAAGGAAAACACACGAGGAGGAAGCTACTACAGAGGTTGAGGAAGAGGTCAAGGTTCAAGCAGCAGAGACAGAGGAAGAGATCGAGGAGCATACAACAAAAGAGACAGAACAACTGACGCCAAAAATGGATCTTCCACCCAATCCACCAGAGGACGAGGTCGTGAACGTGGAAGAGGAAACTGGAAATCAAATGAAGGGCGAGATAAATCCAGCGTGCAATGCTACAATTGCTTGAAATATGGGCATTATGCCTCAGAGTGTTGCAGTCTAACTAAGGAAGTTGAAGAGACGGCGAACAAAATCGGAGAAGAAATTGTCAGCGGCAAGGTGTTGCTATCCTGCCAAGGTGAAGAAAGGCGCAGTGAGAACATGTGGTACCTCGACAACGCAGCAAGCAACCACATGTGCGGGATGAAGAACATGTTCGTGGAGATAGACGACCGGGTGAAAGGCAACGTAGTTTTTGGAGACTCGTCGAAAGTTCAAATCAAAGGAAGAGGTATGATTCTAATTTGTTCAAAAGATGGTTCTCGTCAATTTATTCGTGATGTCTACTATGTTCCAAAGATGACATGCAACATATTAAGTCTCAGGCAATTACTAGAGAAGAAGTATGAAGTTCATATGGTGGATCGACAATTGGAGCTGCGGAATGATAAGAAGGAGCTGATCAGCAGAGTCCCGATATTGAAGAACAGAATGTTCCCCTTGAACATCCAACCAGATACGACAAAATGTTTGAAGACTTGCGTGAAGGAAGATAATTGGATCTCGCATCTAAGGTCCGAGCTTCTAAATTTTGGAGGGTTGAAGTTACTAGGCCAGAAGAAGAAGGTGCATGGTCTACCAATCATAAATCATCTAGATCAACTTTATGAAGGATGCCTCGTGGGAAAGCAATTTTGAACAAGTTTTCCGAAGGAATAGCAATCAAGAGTGAAAGCGCCACTCGAGCTAGTTCATACAGATCTCTATGGATCAATCACTCCTACATCGTTGGGTAAGAATAAATATTTCTTACTATTTATTGATGATTATAGCCGGAAGACGTAGGTGTATTTTTTGAAGGAAAAATCCGAAACATTTGGAGCGTTCAAGAAGTTCAAAGCACTTGTAGAGAACGAAAGTGGACGCTACATCAAAACCCTGAGGTCAGATAGAGGGGGAGAATACATGTCTGGAGAATTTATAAGATTTTTTGAAGAATATGAAATCCGACGTTTCTATCTGTTCTAAGATCCCCCTTAACAAAATGGCGTAGTAGAGAGAAAGAACAGGACAGTACTCAACATGGTGCGGAGCATGCTGAAGAGAAAAAATCTACTGGAGGAGCTATAGGATGAAGCTGTTGACTATGCAATATATCTGCTGAACAGATCACCAATAAGGAGCATTTGGAATCAAACACTTGAAGAAGTGTGGAGAGGACGGAAGTCAACAGTCTCTCACTTACGAGTTTTAAGAAGTGTGGGCCATGTGCATGTACCAAATGAAAGAAGAATGAGGTTGGACGATAAAAGCAAGAACCATTTGTTCATGGACTACTCGGAGCACTCGAAGGGATACAAAATGTTCGACCCTCTAATAGAGAAGGTGATCATTAGCAAAGATGTAACTATCGATGAAGAAGCTACATGTGACTGTAATGCTGAAACGAAGAAGAAGTTTAACTTTTATCCAATCAACATGGATGAAAGTGAAGATGTTCCAGAAACAAACTCACCTCCCTCAAGTCCAAGAGAACCTGGAAGTCCTAATAGCAGTTCAAGTTAGAGTTTTGGAGAAAAGACACCAAAGTATAGAACACTTGAAGATCTGTACAAGGAAATCGAAAGCATTAAAAATGAGGTAACACTCTACTGTCATTTCATCAACGGTGAGCCATTGGATGCTGAAGAAGCAATGTCGGATGATAAATGGAAGAAAGTAATGGATGAAGAAATTGGAGCAATCGAGAAGAATGAGACTTGGGAGCTTGTGCCACTTCCAAAAGACCAGAAGCCAATTGAAGTCAAATGAGTATTCAAGGTGAAGAAAAATGTAAAAGGAGAAGTTGTTCGGCCCAAAGCAAGATTGGTAGTGAAAGGATACAACCAAAGACTAGGTATCGACTATAATGAAGTGTTTGCACCCGTAGCTAGAATGGAGAGCATTTGAATGGTAATTTCACTTGCAACATAAAATTGATGGAGAATTCATCAAATGAATGTCAAGTCACCATTTCTGAATGGATACCTTAAAGAAGATATCTATATCAAACAACCTGACGGGTGCATAGCTCGAGGACAAAAAGGTAAAGTGTTGCTGAAGCTGAAGAAGGTGTTGTACAGGTTGAAGCAAGCACCAAAAGCGTGGAACAACAGAATCGACAAATATTTTCAGCAGAACGGGTTTATGAAGTGTCCACATGAACACGCTTTATACTCAAAGGTGCAAGATGTAGCTATTTTATTGGTGGTTTTATATGTGGATGATCTAATCCATACAGGAAATGACCTCAAAATGGAGCGTGAGTTCGAGATGACAGACATTGGATTGATGTCATATTACCTTGGAATTGAAGTTTCACTGAAAGAAGAAGGCATATTTATCTCACAGAGTGACTTTGCTAAAGATATCCTGAAGAAGTTCAAAATGGAGAATTGCAACCCGGTGAACACACCAGCAGAAATTGGACTCAAATTATCCAAAGATGATAACGGAGAGAAGGTTGACCCAATGGAGTTTCGAAGCTTAATTGGAAGTCTCAAATATCTCATTTGTACAAGACCAAATATACTCTACGCCGTTAGGTTGGTTAGCCGCTACATGGAATCTCCTTCCGTGTCACACTAGAATGCAGCTAAAAGGATTTTGTGCTACATCAAATGTACAATTGACTATAGTCTATATTATACCAAAACTGACGATTTCAGATTGGTTGGATATTGTGACAGTGACTGGGCAGGAGAGGTGGATGATAGAAAAAGTACCATGGAATTCGTATTCTTTCTTGGTGATACAGCTTTCGCTTAGAGTTCGAAAAAGCAAGCCATTGTGACCTTGTCGAGTTGTAGCTGCAACATCGTGCACATGCCATACTATATGGCTTAGTAGATTGCTTAAGGAGAAAAAAATGGATCAACCAAATTCCACTGAGATTCTGGTTGACAACAGGTCTGCATTAGCTATTGCGAAGAACCCGGTATTTCATGATCGCAGCAAGCATATTGATACAAGATATCACTTCTTACGCGAATGCGTGGAGCACAAAGAAATGGAGCTGAAGTATGTGAAGACTGAAGATCAGATTGTGGATATTTTCACGAAGCCCGTCAAGCATGATGTGTTCGTCAAAATGAGGATGCTACTCGGAGTTACGAAGAATTAAACTTTAAGGGGGAGTATTGAGATTAAAGTTTAATTGAATAATAATAAAATATTAAAGGGATGAAATAACTAGAAGCTAGTGATGTGACATTTTTTGAGTGGTTGTGGAAAAGGAAGAAAAATTTAGAGAATAATAATTAATTTTGGTAGTTAGTAGTTAATGGAATATGTGGTTAGTGATTGATGGAGAATTTTGGAGTTTAGAAGAAAAGAATAAAAAATGGTAATGCTTTTAGTACTAAGGCGGTGGAAAGGTTGTATAAATACATGGTGTTGTAATTGTATTGAGTGTCAGAGAAAAAGTGAGAATAAAAGAAGAAATAAAGAAGCCTATCACTTCCCCAATTTTTCGTTGCCTCTCTCCTCCCTTACAGCATTGTGTCTACAACATAACTCATCTCCTCCAAGTAAATAAAAGCTTTCCAAATTAACCTCCTCAGTCCCAAATTTTTAGATCTACCCATATCAATCACTGAGGTTAGGGAAAATATTTAGTTTGCCCATCATACTTCCAACACTTCCAATATGCATCTTCCTGCTTAAGCAAAGACAATCATCTTGTCTTTACACTTGCGAAGCTCATCTCCTACTTCCTCATCATTCTATTCACAAAGAAACTCCATTCTCAGCACCAGCCTTTTGCTTCTTATCGTGAAACTTTGCAACTAACTACTAGCCCCATTAAACAAAGTAGCAGCAAAACCTTCAAATTGTTCTTGCAAACCATTATTCGACATCTCCAGCCACTTCTACTCAACCAAAGTTTTGAGCTCTTGCTCTTCCAACCACTTATACTCAAAGTGGAACCTACGCCTCCTACCGTACACTGCCAACGGCTCCGTATTCAACAATATAGGCGAATGATCGGAGATTGGCGCAATTAAATTCTATAAAATATAGCCCTAGGAACATAGCAAGCCATGCGTCATTAACCATAACCCGGTCTAACCTCTCTTCGATACAGTTTGGTCTTCCTTTTGATTTAATCCATGTAAATGGGTAACCTTCTAACTAGGCATATACAAAAAAAATCTACTAAGCCACAATCAACAACTGCTTGTCGAAATCCATCCATCAGGGCATGTGGATGTTCACACAACCCTCGTTTCTCCTCACCATAAAGGAGATCATTATAATCCCACATACAACATCAAGCTTCAGTATGAAGCCTACCAATTATACACAATTAGTCCCAAGCATCTTTCCTTTGCAGCCTCTCCGGGTACCCATAATAACCTATCAAAACAAACGGCTCTACACCAACTTCCTTCAATTCCACCGTAATTAAGTTATGGCTAAACCTCGACAACCTTACTTCATCCACCTCTCTCCACAAAATGCAAATCCCTCCATTATGTCCCACCGCATCCACTTCAAAGCAACCTTTAAACTTCAGCGGCTGGTGAGTATCAAATAACTCACTCTAAACTTGAACCTCTCGAGGTTGGCCTAGTCTTCGGCAGTTCCAACTTAAGACGATCATGACTGTTGGCAGCACCTGATCACCAGGCTTGCCTGTACCATGTAGTTTGGATCCCAGCATCCATTCCTAGTCATATCAATTCCAAATGCACGATTATCCTTCACAACTCCACTGCTTTGTCCTCCAGTCTCATCATTGTACTCTCCCCCCCCCCCCCCCCCTTCTTCTCTTATTGCACTCTTCCCCAACTTTAGTACTGTCATCCTCCTTTTCCATCTCCACTTCTAGCTTTCCCTCCTTCGTTTGTGCGTCTTTGGGACCCATAGCGACCTAACTCGTGGGTCCTTGCTAGATGTGGATGTTATTCCCACGTCACTCTCTAGCTACTAACCCACCTCATCCGATCATCATCTTCCACCAAAAATTTCGACTGCTTAATCGAATCTTCTTTCTAGGTGGCACTTGCAAATCCGTACTCCACCTCTGCGCGACCACTATATTGCCCACCTGAAAATGAAGGTCGCATCTATGATGAACATGCCCCATGCGGCTACACATAAAACAAAATGTAGGTAACTTCTCATACTTAAAAGTTGCAACCACTCATCCACCTCTTGGGTGGCATATCCTCTTCTCTTTTTTCAAAGGCCTGCGAAAATCAACCCTTACTCGAATTCTCATAAATGGCTCTTTCATGGTATACATGTGATCCACGTCCATCTCCAAGAAACCTCCGACATGATCCCCAAGTACTTTCCCAACTACCGTTGTAATACAGAAGCTCGAAGAGAGATCATATGCGTGCACCCAAAATTCAGCGAACCGCAAAGGTACCTCTGATGGTCCCTGATCCTTGCTTATCTCCCTGATACTCACCAGCACGATTCAAATGTCCAAGGACCGCTATCCAACACTCATCTCATAACCAATTTGTGGTAAAAACAAAACAGAATCAGTTCGTCCTCCAACTCTTCGATCGTCATACCATTGTATGTTCTCCACAAATTCGCCATCTTCGTCTTGAAAATCGTGAAATTATACTTCCTATTTGTAATCATGAAACCCACCGCACACCATGTAAAATCCTCTTCCGGCTCTACCTCCGCCAGCTCCGGCACCTCCATACCCACATCCACTTTCTCCTCCTCTTCCAACGTCAAAAGTCGCAGCTCCTGCTCTACCTCCATCATTAGATATTTGGTTCCCATCAAAGCTTGTCACGTCGGCGGAAACCCTAGGGTTATCAAGAAATCGTGGAAAAAATCGCCCTCGTAGACTACCGTAAAAATCGCTCTCGGAGACTCCAACTCATAGTTATAAGTTTATATGTTTTAGTGGTGGTAGTTTGTGTGTATGATCGTACCACGACTTCTTTTAATTGTTAAGTGGGTTTTTATCATCGTACCGATATTCATTATGTCCACTTCGTTGCTTTTGTTTAGATCGAACTTGATACCACCTTTCCCGAGCAACATTGCTTTCTCCATAAGTAATCTTCATTAATTCTTTGTTCAGTTCCAGTCTTAGTGTTAAGGGAAGCAATCAACTCTTTTGACGCACTAGACCGTGATATAAAGATTGAGTAAGAGAATATAAAAAGGAATTTAGGGATACGACGTTTAGTTGCAACTGATGTGCTTAATTATTGGTGCACTTTATTGCGCCTTGAACGACATTGTTGATTAAATAAATACTTAAATGTACCTATTTTCATATCATTTTGTGTATGTTTAGTTCCCACCATCCACATCAATGAAATTCTTCAAAAGTGAATTCTATTACCACCTCATCATCTTTTGCAATTTTGTACTCTCCACTCTAACAGCTGATTAAGGATTTAACTCTCATTATTCCGTGCTGGTTAACTTTTGATTTTATTTTGTTCGAAGCCCATGACCAGCGCCCAGCCGGCCCATCGTCCAGACGGCCCATCGTCCAGACAGAAATTAAACGAATGCGAGGCCCAACTTCAATTTCGCCGTTCCGATTCCTGAAATCGCCGAGGTTGAGTGTTTGAGACGATTTCGGAAATTCAATTTCCTAACTCGTCAAGGAAACCCTAAATTAAAAAGCCGAAGGTTTTCTTCTCTCCCCGTCTGTCGTCTCGACTCTTGTCAGTTCTTTTCAGTCATCACCGGCCGGCATCCCCCCGATCCTTTTCATCCCGACTGCCGAAACGTCCTCCACTCGTCACGCATCCGTCATCCAAGGCTTGCTCCGGCGAATCGAGGCTCTGCCACTGCTTGACCTTCTCCTCCCCTTCGTTGTGCCTCTTGACTTCCAAGGCCTCGGCTTCGGCATCTGCCGCGCGAGTCGAGTCTCTGAGACGGGCGAGGTAATAGCTCGATCACCAATGGTTTCTCCTCACTTTGAACTTGTGATTTTTCTAACTGTTTTGGTATTTCTTTTCCCCAGAGAGAATTTCTACCCATCTGCGATCTCCTCCTTGCCCTTCATTGTACTCCATGGTAATTAAACTTTTTTCCTGATTGCTGGTATGCTGAAGAAATTGGAAAAGTTTGTTTCTTAATGCTGATTTTTGTAGTTCGTCTGTGTAAAGTGGCATTCCCAAACTTCATGGTTCGTTGCAAGAAAAGCAGACTTTAAGGCCAAATTAAGAAACCCTGTGCTATGTTTTTCTTAAAATTTATTTGGGTTTTGATCTTTTCCAGCTAGATTGGCAGGTATTTTAGATAGATGCAATAGTCAAGGAGTGAAACAGTTCCCTGTACAGTACCTGTAAGTTTCAAACCACTGTAAAGATCTACAACAGAACTTGCTGTCTTGTAATTGTAGTGGTATGCCGATAGATATTCCTGACATTGTTAATCTGTTCCTCTTGGTTCAAACTGCAAGTGTTATATCCCTATATAGCAACGAGAGAACTAGTATAGAAGGGATGAAAAGGATTATTTAACTGGTCTCATGAGGGTTGTTAGTGGTCAGCACACCGGCAACACTGATAGCTGAGCTGAACATGTCTGAAGCTTTGATCACATTATTTGGCTCTTTTTGCTGCGTTTGATCCGTGCAGCAAAGTTTTGACAGTATGCTGCGTTTGATGTGAATTGTGTTATCAAGTTTGTAAAGCTTTAATTACTGAATTGATCTTTGAATTTGATGCAGGTCATTTATGTTGATTGGGCGCAAGAATTTTCATCACTGTTTTGTGCACAGCATTTAGATATTCGTCAGTATACAAGATAGTTCTTATGCACACACACATGAAATGGGTTCTCGAGGGATAATATTTGATCTTAATGAACCTGCCGCCGAGGATGATGAGACAGGTAATGTCTCTTCTCAACCACAGATATCACCGCTCCCTTCAACTTCACAGACTTCTGCATCGGTAAATTCATCAATAGCTGCACAAGCAACAAAGGATAACCTTGCTTTCTCACATCAATCATCGATGTCAGGTTTTCAGCCATTTGTTCGACCGAAGGTTACCAATGATGAAGTGGTTCTTGAACAGAACACAGCACTTGATCGGATATCTAAGTTTGAGCCTCCATTGAATTTAAATAATGGTTATGGAAGGAAAACACAACCCCAGTTAGCTTCTGGTTCTACAACATTTCAACCTACTGAACGAGAAGAAGGCGAGTGGGTGGATACTGATGGTTCTGCTGGAAGTAGTCAACATTTAGACAGCAATGGTAATCTTGATGCATCAAGTTGTCCTGAAGCAAAAGTAGTTGCCTCGAGACAAAGAGAAGTGAAAGGCTCTGAAGCTAGTCATGCACTTAGGCTTGCAAATCTTCCAGCAAAGAGGAAAATAGATCACCAAAAAGAAGCAATGCTAGGAAAGATGCGCAATAGACAAACTATGTTAATTAATATTGATGAGGTTAAGCAAGCTGAAACCGTGAAATCCCTGACCCCAAAGAGACAGCTGACTTCAGCCCGAACAAAAGAATCTAAGACACTTCCTTTGGCTGCTGGAGAGAAGTACAATCATTCAATATTGAAGGATCAGAAACAGGTTGAGTTACCATCCAGTGAGGCTGGTACCAGTCTGGAGTTTTCTCAAGCCAAATCTGAAAGCAATGGTGAGATAAATTCATCTCAGGTAGATAAGTTCAGGAGGCTTAATGGCGATGCCGACTCATTAGATACACAACTTCCTCCTGTTACAAGACAGAGTTCATGGAAGCAACCAATTGATATGAGACATCAGAAGAATTTCCAAATGTCCAATAGGAGGCCACCTTCAAACAACCAGAACCCTTTGGATCAAAAACCGGGGGGCAAAAAGAGTGTTCATCTGAAGAAGACTGTTCTAACAGGTTCTTCTTATCATGATACCTCAGTTGAACGTCTTATCCGAGAGGTGACAAATGAAAAGTTTTGGCACCATCCAGGTATTATATCAAAGCCTTTTTAGTGGCGTCATGTTCTGCTTGAGATTGATTGATTGATTACTGCAAATGAGCACAATCTTGAATGGGCTCCTTGAGAAAAATTCCCAAAATTATGTATGGCATCATTTTGACTTTTATTTCAGCATAATTTGAGGTCTAACTATAAGAAAATTCTCTTGTGTTGCTTTTGTGATGTTCCTTTATCTTGAAGAAGTCTGTCCCTTTTCACTTGTTTCCTAATAAATTGAATTTATGTGTCAGAGGATTCTGAGCTTCAGTGTGTTCCGGGCCAGTTTGAATCAAGCGGCGATTATGTCAGTGTGTTTGAACCTTTGCTTTTTGAGGAATGTCGAGCACAACTTTATAGCACATGGGAGGAGTTATCGGAAACGAACTCGCACATCATGGTGCGGGTAAAAAATGTTGAAAGGCGAGAGAGAGGTTCGAAGAACCTAACACTATATTCTCATTTATGTATACCTGATCTCAGTTCGTTGACTTGCTCAATTTCTTTTTCTCATAGGATGGTACGATGTGATTGTCCTCTCGGTGAATGATTGCAAGTGGAATTTCAAGGAGGGTGATGTTGCCGTTCTCTCAAATCCAAAGCCTGGTACTGTTAGATCAAAGAGGAACTTGGGCTCAACTAGTGAAGATGGTGATGAGCCTGATAAGCTTGATCGCGTGGCTGGCACTGTTAGAAGGCATATTCCTCTCGACAATCGTGATCCTCCTGGTGCAATCCTCCATTTTTATGTTGGAGACTCGTATGATCCATATGGGTCAGTGATTTCTTCTTTTCATTTCCTTTTCAGATGTTTTGAAGTGGGCTTTTTGTGTTGGTTCTTCAGTATTATACCTTTCTCACCTTTCTGTTTTCTCGACCAGCAAGGTTGATGATGATCATATCCTCAGGAAACTTCAACATCGGAGCACTTGGTACCTGACTGTACTTGGTTCTCTCGCAACCACCCAGCGAGAGTATGTTGCCTTGCATGCATTTTGCCGACTCAACTCACAGGTGCAAGAATAATCATCGTCTGAACTTTCTCTGCTAAACTGTTACATTCTCATTAAGTCCCTTTATTGCAATTTAGTTTTTGTTTACAAAAGATAAGTTAGCTCAAGAGAAACTGACATTTTGTGTCTCTTGTAGATGCAACACGCTATCTTAAAGCCCAGTCGAGAACAATTCCCAAACTATGAACAGCAGACACCAACTATGCCTGATTGCTTCACCCCTAATTTCACCGATCATTTGCATAGATCATTCAATGACCCTCAGCTGTCAGCAATCCAATGGGCTGCAATGCATACAGCTGCTGGCACAAGCAGCGGTGTAACGAAAAGACAAGATCCATGGCCTTTTACTCTTGTGCAAGGGCCGCCTGGAACAGGTAAGACACATACAGTGTGGGGGATGCTCAATGTGATCCATCTGGTTCAGTATCAGCACTACTACACATCTTTGCTTAAAAAGTTAGCACCTCAGAGTTATAAGGTAGCCAATGAGAATAATTCTGAAAGTATTGTTGTTGGTTCAATTGATGAAGTTCTTCATAATATGGACCAGAATCTTTTTCGTTCTCTTTCAAAACTGTGCCCAAAGCCCAGAATGTTGGTCTGTGCTCCTTCTAATGCTGCAACTGATGAGCTTTTATCACGAGTACTTGATCGTGGATTTATTGACGGTGAGATGAAAGTTTACAGACCAGATGTTGCTAGGGTTGGTGTTGATTCACAATCACGTGCTGCCCAGGCAGTCTCAGTTGAACGGCGAACTGAACAGCTTTTAGTCAAGAGCCGTGAAGAAGTTTCCAAATGGATGCAAGATTTAAGAGGTCAGGTTGCTTATTTCTCGGCACATATTGCTGATCTCCAGAATAAACTTAGTTTTGCAGCTGCTGATGGTCACTCGCAAGGATCTGTTGGTGTCGACCCTGATGTTCTCATGGCCCGTGACCAAAACCGAGATGCCTTGCTGCAAAACCTTGCTGCAGCTGTTGAGAACAGGGACAAAGTTCTAGTTGAGATTTCTCGCCTTCTTATATTGGAGTCCAGATTCCGCAACAATGGCAACTTTAATCTTGAAGAAGCCCGAGCCAGCCTTGAGGCAAGTTTTGCCAATGAAGCAGAGATTGTTTTCACAACAGTTTCTAGTAGTGGTCGCAAGCTGTTCTCTCGTCTCACCCATGGTTTTGATATGGTCGTGATTGACGAGGCAGCCCAAGCTAGCGAGGTCGGTGTTCTTCCTCCGCTTGCACTCGGTGCTGCTCGCTGTGTTCTTGTAGGTGATCCTCAGCAACTACCGGCCACAGTGATTAGCAAAGCTGCTGGGACATTATTATATAGTAGAAGTCTATTTGAAAGGTTTCAGCAAGCAGGATGCCCAACTATGTTGCTGTCTGTGCAATATCGGATGCATCCTCAAATTCGTGATTTTCCTTCAAGGTATTTTTATCAAGGACGTCTTACTGACAGCGAAAGCGTCACTAAACTTCCCGACGAAGTATATTACAAAGACCCTTTACTGAGACCCTATCTATTTTATGACGTTACTCATGGGCGGGAGTCCCATCGAGGAGGATCGGTTTCTTATCAAAACATACATGAAGCACAATTGTGTGTACAGTTGTATGAGCATCTCCTTAAAACTGTAAAGTCCTTGGGTATCGGACGAATCACTGTTGGCATCATCACTCCGTACAAGTTGCAGCTGAAATGCCTTCAGCAGGAATTCTCAGAGATTCTGAAATCTGAAGAGGGGAAAGATATCTATATAAACACTGTGGATGCTTTCCAAGGGCAGGAGCGTGATGTCATAATCATGTCGTGTGTGCGCGCCTCTAATCATGGTGTTGGCTTTGTTGCTGATATCCGACGGATGAACGTTGCCCTTACTCGTGCGAGAAGGGCTTTATGGGTATGCTATTCTTTTCTTTGTTTGATCTTTGCACTTTTATTTTTTGGATAAAGGTTTGATCTTTGCACATTATCTTCTATCCCAAGGGTGTGGTAGTGGTTAATTCAATGAACCTTTTTGGCTTGAACAGATCATGGGCAATGCTGGTTCTCTGATGAAATCCGAGGACTGGGCTGCATTAATTACTGATGCGAAAGGAAGAAGCTGTTTCATGGACATGGATTCTCTGCCGAAAGATTTCCTTGTTTCCAAGGTAATGCCAGGAGGAGGTAAAGGTCCAGGAGCATCAAACGTAAGAAGTTTGAGATCTGGTGGACCGCGGTACAGCAGGCGGGGTTGAACAGCGTATATCTTCGTTTGACCAGTTCTATGGCCGTTACACCGGCACTGGCCACTGGTGTAGCTAATCGAGGAGCCCCACCGAAAACTGCCGTCGGGTGTTGATGGCCGAGGTAAGGTGCTTGCTTACCAGCAAGCAGTGTAGCTGCTTCAAAGGAAGGATGTACCAGCGAGCTCTGCTAAATCACGTTGCATCTAGAAACCTGAGATATGGGCTGAGCTTGGGGTTATGCATTCAAGATCCAAACCAAATTCCCAATTCACAACCGCCATTTGTTTCCTTGCTACCACCTTTTGACGACATTTTATTATCTGGGTTTCAATACCTGTGTATAGTACGAACTTTGGCCATAATACAACACGTCCTTTTTGAAATAATGAAAATAATATGAATTCCGCTTGCGTTTGTTCAAGTTGTTGGTGACAGAAATCGTAGAATTTCTAAACAGGACCATGGCCATCGATCATTTTCGGACGCATAGGGTAAGGAAGATGAAGACACTCGCATTTGTTTTTCTTATACTAAGCGATATTCCACTTGCATTTCACTCGACTTTTTTCCTGTCATTGCACTCTCGTATTCCAATTTGGTGCTAGTGTAGTGGTTGGCTTTTCGGGATGTACGTCGATAGAGGGACCGATCACGAATACCCGTTTGTTCGAACGAGAGCAAAATCGAATGCTCTCGAACACCGGATGTATTAGAGCCGGAATGAAGCAAAGTCGAAAGCACACATGTGGAGCTAAGAAAGCAAAGTCGAAACCCTCCTGAGTGTTGTTTCTTTCATTTTCATGTGTGGCTAGATTGATTGTGGCTTGGATATGTCCAAACTCTAGATGATCTAATTAACGAGTTTTTAACTTTTTATGGTTACGTTTGCTTCATGTTTTTATTCAATTCAAATCAATCTTGTTCCTGTTCTTGTTGTTCATGGTTATCTTGCCCAACTTGGTATGCTTGGTTAGGTTTCTTGATCAGTTTGGTCGGACTTGAGAGAGAAATAAGATCATAAGGCGCATCGAACATGAGTCAGCTCGTTTCACACTTTCACTCAAGAGAGAGGCGATTACTCGATCCATATTAGGAGTTTTCCTTGCTGGCTGTTCATCAAACAACTTGTGTGCATCTTTCAATTGGCTAGTTTGGTGGCGAGCGTTTCCGGATTAGTAGTCACGCTACCACGAGAGTGTTTTGTACATGGTTTATCGATGTTAAATCGTACTCATCATGATTTCACCCTTCACTCCTTGTAAGCTGATTGCATCAGCTCGATTGCCTAGGAATGTTTGATACTTCTTCTCTTGATCGCACCTTGTTACTTGTTAGTGTGAGATACTTGTGGCACTAACACTACACCACACAACCCTAACCTTCCATTCGATAATCAAGGTGATTTACGCGATCAATGGAGGTGGACACGATGAAGTTCGAAGGGTATATGTATCAATCACCATTAGAGTTAAACATAATCGCTCAATAGGTCGCCTTCTGGATATTGGATTCAACCGAACTATCACATGGAAGTGTTAAATCATATACCTTATATCGTCTGGTGAGTATTTCATTGGTGGATTTGAATCTTTGTGATTGAAGTGACGAAGTGAGAGTAATAAATTATAGCTGCAAATTTGAAGAGATTCACATCCAACATACTTCACGAAATAGACCAATGTAATATTTATTTTTTATTTTTTATCTAACATGCATTGACCTTTAGCTCGGTCTATACACTGAAAGAAGGGGAAAGGTGTTGAGGCAATTAAATTTCCTCATAAAAGTACTTATTAATCATAGGTTGTAGGTTTTTATTGTTGATTACAAATTAGAAATTTAATTGTAAATTTTACCATATTGTATGTTAATATAAGGGAATAAAATTATTTTGTGACATGGAAAAATAAAGTAAATATCACACAGTAAACATCTTTCCATCAAACAAGGTGTTTTATTATATAAAATTAAATGAAACAAACTTGGACATTTTATATCGCAATAAATATCATCTCGATCAGCCGTAGCTGTTGTAATGACCGTGGAAGCTTAACTTGACTCTATGTATTTTAATGTGATTTTATCATTAAATGTTGGATCGCCAGCATATACGATATTTTGGATAAAAAATTATTTAAACATATTCTTAACCTTTTAATTAACAACAAAGAATCCTTCAATGAATCATGCTTCGATGACCGACAACTGCATTGCTACTGGTGCATGCTCTTAATTGACTTAATATGGAAGCTTTGCATGTCGGAAAATGATCAAGATCGTGACTTATGAGAATTCTGTTACACCCCAATTCTAACGATATAAATTTAAATTATAAATTCCTCAAAAACCATAATCTTAAACACAAAATTTAGCAAAATTTAGCATACATGGTACTGAATCGTTTTCCTCATAAATATAGTATAGTTCATTGTGATATGTTGAAAGATTTGGTTGATATGACTATATTTGTCTCATTGTTCGAATTAAGTCGTGTTTAGATTACCCTTTAATTTTTATTAAGCCTTTCTATGTAATATTTATAAAGTTTATGTAGCTGCCCTCATATTTTAAGATGTGAAATATGTACAAATTTCAAAGAAAGAGGGGGATTAACCAGGGGGGTTACCTCTCTAAAGTAAACAAAATCCTTCGTAATAAATCTAACTAAGAGACTAGCATCTATTGGAGGAACACCATGGCATCTACGGCATCTCTCACGCCATGTCAAAGCAACCACCGAGCATCAAATTGTGCGTCCCATAAGACCCCTATCCGACATTCTCCTTGCCGAGGGAATTAAAACCTTCCAAGATCGAGTCTCGTCAAAATGAAGAGGTTGAGAAGTTCCATGTAGACCCTTTGCGAATAGGGACACTCAAAAAGGAGATGATCTCTAATCTCTTCAACACACCATTTGGAGAACCCTCTTAACCCCAGAGCCAATCACGATAATATTCGTAAATTCAACCACGATATCTCACTAAACAAAAGATTGATAATTTTATTCATTATTCCAATACCATTTTTGATAACTATACGAACATCAATGAGACACTTTTATTACGAACATTTTTTACGAGCATCATTAAAATGTATTTATTTTACGAACATCATCGAAAAACACTTATTACATCTCTTATCACCTCACACATAAAAGAAACCAAACACATGACGCTTAAATTCCACATGAAAATCTTGGTCGTTGGCACTCAACTTCACAACCTCAAAGAATAGCAATTCTATCTCAAGCCATTGATTCTTCTCAATCTGATTTTCTTTGGATTTGGTGATTGTAAGTCTGAGGTTGGACAAGCTATTTATTCCCAAATTCTTGGAAGAAAGGGAGTCAAATCTGATGCGAACATGGTAACAATTTTGGTAATTTTTTTTATAGATATTGATATAAGGAAAATAATATTTTATCATTATAGAAAAAATGGAAACATATATGACAATGAACATATTTCCTTTAAATAAATATTTTCATATAAAAGGACAATTATAGGCTTCCTACCGTTACGATGGTTAATTTCACCGTTCATAATTTTATTGACGTTGGTTGGTGTGATGTGCGTCGTAACCAACTACGAGGAAGGAGGAATTGTCGACGGAACAGAGGCCAATGCTATCTTTTAGAGCGGTTGATGGACATCTTTTTCTCGCATTAACGCTTGTGGACATGCTATCTTGCCGATGGAGAGAAATTATCAAAAACTTGTACACCTCATACAAGCAGTTTCGATGATTTAAAACGAAATCTTTTAAGAGCAACGAATAAAACTTATTGCGATAAATGTGGTTACTGTGTTTATGCTTTCACACATCCATTTGACTATGAAAAAAAAAAGAAACAAATTTCTCAATGCTTTATTTTCATTTTTTATTATGGAGAAATAAATAAAAATACCATCAAGTTGGATATAAATGCACCATAAAAAAACGATGCATTTGGCGAATTAATTGTCTAAAAGAGGAACCAATTATTAAACCCAAAAAAAAATTCCCAAATTTCTAGAATGTTGACTAGAAATTGAGTAGAGAGAAAATGTATCTGAAACACAGAAATTAAATGCTTTAATCATGCTGACTTCAACATTTAATTCGAAGCCATGTGCTGTGAGGAGTAAGATCGAGATTATGGTCTAAATACACTTCACCATTTGTTAGAAAAATAAATAAATAAATAATGTTATTTTATTATTAGAGTTGCGTATCTCGTAATAAAAAAGTTTAGGATTTAAATTTATTATATTTTTCAAATTCATCATAGTTTATGAAATGGATATCTATATAGTATTTATAATTTTTTTCTCTCTCGTAAGAACATGTTCGCTCTATCTATCTCTTATTAAAAACATTCGAAAACTACAATATAGGATGAACATAAATGGCGAGTTGATGAGATGGGCAATTTACGCGGACTAAGGTGGGTATGGGCATTGGTCTTTGTCCACGAGATGAGCATGGCAACTTAATGAGAGACACAGGATGAGCAGGAAGAGCGATGGCCGCGATATTAAAGAGAGCGAAGCAACGCACAGGTGTGATACAGAGGAGAAGAGTACTTGGGAGACCTCAATTGTCACTGTCGACAAATCTTATGTTCGAAATTATTATATTCGATTAATTTCGTTAAGAGGACGTGCAACGAGACTGCTCATGTGTTGGCTAGGCAGTATAAGTTTCTTGAGTCGATCATTGTTGGGGAGACGACACCTGATTTTTCTTGTCGACTAGTTTAAACAATCTACACTTTTTTTTACCAGATTGATAACATCATATTTCATGAAATTATAGCAAACATGAAGCGTACAAGGATTTCAATTGCAGGTGCAATTCTCACCAACGAGGCTAACATGGATCGTGGGTTCTTGCAAAAGCAAACACCCCAATCCTTTCTCTCCAACAAACTGACATCCAAAAGAGATTCACCCTCCAAAAACAAACATAATTATCCAACTTCGAAAGTAAACAGTACTAAGAACGATAACAAAAACTTAATACAATAGAAATATAACAGCCATCGAGTAGTTGGATCCTCCAAACAGAGCACGACAAAGGGAGGCTAGCTAGTAATTCAGTGATATTGACCAACCGTCCCTTGTGGGCCGATCAGAGGTGATAATGAGGACGGTCCTTGGTTGACCTTCTTTGGAGATTTTGATGAGCGACCGTCGCTTGCATCATGGCGGATAGGTGAGTGATCATCAACGATGGTGTTCCGGTCCCTTTATTGGAATTATCGCTCACCGTTCGGGTCGATTTGATGCTACTGCCAGTGCATACGAGATATGTGTCATTCATGGCTTACGAAACAATCTACACTTATATGAGTCGTGATTAATGTAGGAGTACCATTTCATTATATTTGTTATTAAGCACGTCTTCCTTGCACGATTCCAAATCATGTGGGCACAATCCTTAGTTGAAGATTTTATTTTTGTGGTATACGATTCCACAATTAGAGAGGATTTCAACTTGCACTTAATATAAATATGGAATCTATTCCTTAGGTTATGCGTTGATGATGGACTTTTATTATTTGTTAATCCTTTTCAACAATATATAATTTACACATTTTTCAACATTAGCATTCCAAGGTTTCGAAAAAAATTTGAAATTTAAAATTCGAAAAATAATTCTAAACTTCCTACCATAAACTCTTACTAAAAAATTGATACTCACACTTATCGAAACCAAGTGCTTTTTTTTAGGTTTTGTAGGGAGAAAAATAAATTTAGTTGCTCATTCGTTAGCAAAATAATCTATTTTTTATATATTCTTATCTTTCTTGACTCAATAATGTATTTGAAATTTATTATTACTCGTCTGAGAATTGATTAATGAGATTTTAGTTACTTCAAAAAAATATGTTAACTATTTAAACTTAAAATTGTAATCATCAAACATTAATTCTAACCATCAAACACTAAATTCTAACTTTTAAATGTTAAACACAAAATATGATAAAATTGTGGTATATATATACTATAGGTATTGAAGTGTTAATCGAAATTTTAAGTTACGCCCATGCGAGTAAAATGCGGCCCATGCCATTATAGTTTTAAGTTATTGCATCGGATGCTATTATATTTAAGATTCTGCATCAGATGCTATTATATTTAAGATTCTGCATCATATGCCATTATAATAGTGGTTTATATGCGCTTACCTATCATTATAGGTTTTTAAGATCTAGCATGTCACCAAGTTAAAATGAGGTAAACTAATGAATTCGGAAAAGTAAAAAAATTAAAAACGGTGAATTTTCATTTTCTTCTCCCTGTTCATTGTGGGGCGTACTTTTCAAGCCGAAAAAACTACTTACATATACCATGATTAGATGAAGAATCCATGATGGAGAGTGTTTAATTAAATGACATCGTTAATGTACAGTGTGAGCAAAAGGTGAAAACTTACCTTCGTCGTAAATGGATTCAAACTTTCACGGTGGAGAGGTTAATTAAGTTCAAACTTCCCCATGAATTCAAACTACTTACATGTGCCATGAATTGAATTATTTGTAACTTGGTGACTGTTAGAAAATCGAGTCGTACATACAAACTTTTACCAAGCCGAACGCGAGCGGTTCTGGGTCCCTAAATTAGTGGATCCAAAAAAATTAAAAAAACTTATGATAATATGATGTCATTTTAACTTAGTGACCTGCTAAATGTTTAAAAACCTACAATAATAGGTAAACGTATGTAAAACACTATGATAAAGACATTCAGTGCAAAATCATAAATATAATAACATCCAATATAATAATTTAAAATTATAATTACATGAGCCGTATTTTACTTCGTCATGTCGACTACACTCTTTTTTTTCACTATTTATTTTTAGATGTTGTTTGCTTTGGAATCCAATTTGGTTTGAGGATTTGTTGGGCCCAAGAAATTTAAGAACTCATGTGAGTTTTTGAATTGAAGATAAATGGAGTGATCATATTATTATAAAAGAAGAAAATTATAAATATATAGGTGTTTATTTTATAAGGTGTGGTAAACTTAAATTTGGAATCTCCGAATTATTAAATATATAATTATATCATCAAAACAATTTCATTTAGGCAAAAATTTATATAGGTCATTTATTAATATGTGTGGTGTATCTTGCAGGCCAAAATGATTCAAGGCATGTTTGATATGGGCGATATTGGGTGATATTGATATTTAATATCAGCCAATAGCTAGTTATTCGAGATATTTTCATGTTTTGGAGTGTGAATAGCTAGCTATTCGGTGATATTGAAAATTATATTAATATTCAATATCACCTCAATATCTTTTCGATGGACATAATTGCCCCAAGACAATTTAATTGTTACAAGCAACTAAGGGCTACAATAGTAATTTTTTATATCCCTACTATTACAAACCAGGACCCGCGCTACATCTGATCATTCTCAAACCCTACCACTCAATATCCTACACCAAATATAAATATTTATATTTTTTGGATTCAATATTAACATCACTGAATATAATATTATTTTTGTCCTTGAACGTGTGGTATATGTGTAGGGGTGTAAATGGGTTGGGTTGGATTGGGTTTTAGAGGGTTGGGGTTGGGTTAAGGATAAATAGATTGTATTTTTTATTAACTCAACCCATTTTTTCTTTAATCTAACCCAACTCAACCCTAATGGGTTGGGGCGGGTTGAGTTGGTTTTGGACATGAGTTAGACCATTTTTTAAAAGATGAAATATTTTTCCAATTAGGGAATTACTCTAATAATGAGTAGGAGTGGAAATCGGAAGAGAATGAGATCTCGTTTTTTTATTGTAAAATTTTGATTCTTGATTCTCGTCTAAGAAATCTCATTCCTATTCTCGAGTTAAAAACATTGATTTAATTCGGAACGAGAGTTTTTGTTCGGAAATCGAAACCCCGAATAGCAACTTTTCCTGAATCGAAATACTTCTATTGTCAATTTTATGGAATCATATATAAGTTGAGGTAGGTAATTTTCAATACTTAAGTTCCCATTCCTGCAATATATTTCTACTGGCAAAGTCGAAGGTTTGACATACGCTACTAGCTTACTACATAAGTACAATTCAAATACAAATCAATTTCATTCCAAAATGGATTATTCGACATACTGCTACTAGCCTACTACATAAGTACTCAGGTACAATTCAAATATAAATCAATTTTATTTCAAATAATTTCTTTCAAACGTTCGACATACTGCTACTATTATATAAGTACAATTCTCATACAATTACAAAGGAAGGAAAAGGCAAGAAGGGTTGAAAGAAGGAAGGAGGTAGGAGGTTGTAATAAGGATGGGTTAGTTTGGGTTGGGTTGAGTTGTTTAGAGTTAAAATTAAATAAAACCCAACCCTATGGGTTGATAACAAAACCCAACTCATTTCAACCTATATTATTATGAATCCAACTCAACATACTTGAGTTGGGCTGAGTTGGGTTGAATTTGTGGGTTTACGGGTTAAATTTACACCCTATATATGTGTACTATTTTTACTTTTGACCCCCCCAAGATTTTAACTCCTACTACCTCACCTCATTTTTTGTCACAAGACAAATATACCAAGAACTTCCACATTGCTAAGTACTAGACTGTCAGTCAAGTTTGATTTTGAATATTGCAAAAATAATTTGAACTCCAATAGTATTAGGGTTAAATTTGACTCCAAGATTATTTAAATTTCTGTAAAATGAAATGGAAAAGAATTAAATGTCCCCATAACCTCTTTTTTCCAAAATAGTAGTTTCTGAAACAAAAATATCAAACTTTTAGTTTAATTAAGAGATTGTCCTTCATTTCTTAAAAAAAGTCCTTCCGAAAGATACATACTCAGCAACAAATTCCATATAATTTAATTTATTGTGCTAAATCATATAAAAATTAAAATATATTAAACTTTATATAAAAATATACTCATAACTTTAAAATCCAAATGAGATAGGCATGAGCCTTAAGAAAGCCCATGTATCTGTCACCGTACACCCTCCAAGCCACACAAATAATGCATTTTAGATACAATAAACATTAACAAGCAATTTGAATGAGGTATTTTGAATATGTGATCTTTTTGAAATAAAAGTAAGTTATTTAAGAATATTATATTTATGTGGTATAAAAGATTTATAGTATGAGAATTATTTTGTTCGGTTAATTCAAAATAATATGTTAATTCACACGTGGTATTTAATGCATAAAAATGTCTATTACTATATCCCTAATGAAAATAATTATCGTGTTTATGAGATTGTTTTGTTATGTTTGACTATAAAATAATATTTTATGTTTTAAAGTCTTTTGAATTTGAATGATGTGGTAGTTTTATATATAAATTTATAACTAATAAGTTATATGGAGATGATGATACCCCATAGGTATTCAAAACTCATGAGTATCCGAAATCCACGAGTTTAAGGATGGATATGAATATTGATATTCGGATGGGAATGCTGAGTATAGGTATAGAGATGACTATAAGTACTCCGTTCGAAGCCCGCCCTATTGTCAAACCTAATTGTAAAAAGAAATAACAAATCAAGAGTTAATTTGGGGTTTAAAAAAAATGAAATATTATAAAACTCACTAATTCAAATACCACGCCAACCCAAATATTTCAAATATCACTAAAATTCACTATTTTAAATACCTAATGTCAAAATATGATAAATTTGTATTTTTGATGAAAAACGTGATATTTCAATCTTATATGTGTAAATAATAATAATAATAATAATAATAATAATAACAATAATAAGAACAGGTCATTCTCATCCTTAGTTGAACGACGAGAATTTATTCTCAGTATATTTTTGGTATGACACGCAAATCAAAAAATTGGTGAATTTCAATCCTAAACGTAAGGTTTAAACAAAGGAACGCGTAATGATAACAACTATAATAGTGGACACAGCGTTTACCAAAATTTATTATTATTAAATTAATAATAGTGGACAACTCTACCCTGCAAGCTAAAATAATTCCAGCAATCGGGCCACTATATAAATCCAAAGTTGCCGACGGCTCAACCCAGAGTGCAAGTGAGGCTGAGAGTTCACACACCAAACACAGAGAGATTGTGAGGAGAGAGAGAGTGAGAGAGAGTGAGAGAGAGAGGTTGAGTGAATTGATTTCTGGGTTGCAGCTTTGATTTCTGGTTCTTCTCCTTTCTGTCAATCATCCGACTTTCAAAATCGTTTCTGGGTTTGTTTCTTCTGTTTGAAAGTTCATCATCTTCATCATTACATTGGTATATGTTTCATTTCTGTTGAAAACTTTGTAATTTTTTTTAATTTTCCATAGGTAGATCGGCTCATCAGGATTGTTTTTGATATCCCTTTGAGATCCGATTTCATCAAATCTGGGTTGTCTATTTTCATACCCACTTTTGATCTACCATCTTCTTCTTCCCTGTGTTCTTCTATTTAGATAAGAAACAGGCGACTCTTCTTTAATTTTTCTTCTACTTTTAAATTTTATTTTTTCAAATTTTCTTTTGAAAAGATTTGGCTTTTAGAAAAATGGCAGCTACCATGGAATTTTTCAGTAGCGGACCAGTTCAGTCAGATCTATATGGAGGTAGTGAGCTGATGGAAGCACTTGAACCTTTTATGAAAAGTGCTTCTTCTCCTTCTTCTTCAGCTCCTCCTCCTCCTCCTCCACCATCTTTTATGCCTTCTCCAGAAACACTTGTTTCTTCTTCTTTTCCTCCACCTTCTTACTCTTATGGAGATTACATCTCCTTTTCTTCACCTTCTTCTTTCCCTGCAGCTGCTCTTCCGCAATTTCCGCCCCCACAGCAGCAGCAGGCTTTTATTTATCCAGACGGTTCCAACGGGTTTTTTTCGACCCAAGATCCGTTTCTCTACCAACAACCTGCACCGGTTCACCCGATGCAATATCAGATCCAGACTGACAACATCAACAACAACCTCTCTTTCCAGAACCTTCCGGCTCAGCAGAATACTCTCAGCTTCCTTTCCCCTAAGGCTTTCCCGATGAAGCTGACCGGCTCTCCACCCAAGGCCACGAAGCTTTACCGCGGCGTTAGACAGAGGCACTGGGGGAAATGGGTGGCTGAGATCCGACTTCCGAAGAATCGGACCAGGCTCTGGCTCGGAACCTTCGACACTGCCGAGGAGGCCGCCTTGGCTTACGACAAGGCGGCGTACAAGCTCCGTGGCGACTTTGCGAGGCTCAATTTCCCGAATCTCCGCCACCAAGGGTCGCTTATTGAAGGCAAGTTCGGCGAGTACAAGCCGCTTCATTCTACAGTCGACGCTAAGCTCCAAGCTATTTGTCAGAGCTTGGCCGAGACGGCTAAGAAGAAAGGGAAGGCTGTGGGAAAGAAGAAGTCGTCGAAGAAGAAGGATGAAGTAGTTGTTGTGAAGGAGGAGAAAGTGTCTCCGGTTGCAACGGATCACAGCGATTTTTCAGGCGGGTCTTCTTCTTCTCCATTATCGGATCTGACGTTTCCGGATTATCAAGATGCGGCGGCGCCGTTGGATCTTGATTCCGGGAATCTCAATCTGGAGAAGTATCCGTCTTACGAGATCGACTGGGATTCTATATTATCGTGATGATTCCTGTGGTGTTCGGTTGGTGGTAGTCATTTTTTTTGTTCTTGTTAAGGTGTTATATTTCTTTCAGCAGGTAGTAGAGAGATTGGCTAAAAAATCTGCAATGGAGTTTTTGACAGTTGCAGAGGCCAGCCTTTGTGAAGTAGGAAGTTTAATCATTGTTATGTAATAGTAGTAAATTTCTAGCATATGATGTAAATTCAAGGTCTGTAGTGGAGGGGCTGGGATTTTTTTGAGTCATGCCCTTCCAACTATGAGACTCAAAAGTTCCATTAATCTAGTTTATGTAAAACATTCGATTCTGTAATGTGTTCTTCATTCTTCTGGGTTTGCAAACTTGCAGTTTACAGAGAAGAAATTCAACTTAGAACTTGCTGGAAGGTGATGATGAATGAAAGTGAAGTTCAAAGTTATTGCATATAAATCACTTCAAACTTTATCTCCTGCAATCTCGTCACTCTTGACCCAAAAAAATAGTTTGTTGTAAAATCAAGTAACGGAAGTTGCACATAAAGGCCACCGAGTCACAGTTCTGACGGTTTAACTTTATTTTTAACACTTTATTTTGGTTAGTTTTAAAAATAAAATATGCATATATCGATCATTTTTAACACTAATTTAGCTGGCCTTGGTCATATTTTATTATTTAGTATTCATCATATGTTTATTAGTGATCCTATTTTGTATTTACATTTATTATATGACATTTTTGGATATTTTAACCTTATTTGATTATAAATAAAAGATAGTCGTTGATGTGCACGAACTTATTTAAAAAAATACAACAATGGAAGAAGTTACAAATTTAGCCCCTCCAGTTTCAGTGGCACTTAGCTCCATAAGACGGATAGATAATTCACTGCAACAAGTTTAGCCGTTTTAGTGCAGACCTCACCTCGATCGCATGTGCAGTTAATAGAGCCGTTTATTTAATGATGAAAAAAAAACTTTAATTTCTCAAATTTTGAATAGATTTTATATTTTACTTGTGTTTGTTATTTTGATGATAATAATAATAAAAAAACAACAATATTTTAACAGATTTTATCCCCCAATTCACCAAATATCACCTAAAAAAATAATACATTTTCAAATAAAATAACGTTGACCCGAAAATACCAAGCATAGGTACAGAACAGTTGATCCAAAGGAGCTTAAGCACAGAGGTGAAAGAAGTAAAAACATAATTCCAACCTCACCTAATCCACTCATATGATATCTCACCTCCAAACAATATCTTCTCCATTATTACTGTATCCTCACCTTCAAAACCAAAACTATCCCTTCTTCTGCAGTAGCTTTTCCTTTTTACCTCCTGCAACTGTTCATAGGTGTGAAACGGAAACAAGCCCAGAAACGGTGGGCGTAGTAGTAAGTAATTATGGAAGCAAGTGGGTGGGGAAGATAATGAAGAGATGGCAGGCAAGCCGAATCGGTTGGACGATACTCCTCATCAATTATTATTTCTTTCTTTCTTTCTTCTTATGACCGGAAGCTGGTGGGGACCAGTTGAGAAATTTGTGTCTCTATTTTTTCTTCTGGAAGATTCTTTCTCAAACACGATAAACACGGAGGAGTCGCTCACGGACTCGCTCCACTTCAACTCCTTCGGGAGTCCGAATGAAATTAACATTTCAGAGCCGTCCATAAATAAATACTTATTATATTAAGTGCTACTTCGTATTGTTACTTAGTAGTATTAAGCTATAAAAATGTGTACAAAATTGTACGGTCGATCATTAAAAAGTAATATGTGAATTTTTTTTGGTCAATGTAGGTTGGAGTGACGAGAAATTGATCAGGAAACTTTCAGGTGACCGTAGAGGGTGTCGATCGAAGATAGTTGGATTCTGTTCCGATAATAATATTTAAATGACCATACAATCCTTGGTTAATCTAAATACTTAGATTAAGTGGAGATCTAAAGGTCCAGATTTTTGCTGGTACGGATGCGAGAAATCTCCAGGCTCCAGAATCGAACTCCTCCTTCCGACCACGCGTGTCAAGACGTTGCTTGTACGTTGTTCAAGTGTTTTATTTGGACTTGTGCATTGTGCGTCTACACTACAAGAACACCAAGTTGTAAGGTGTGAGATTGAACGGCTTAATTAGGCAAAATGGCTTCATTCGATTTTGTTAATGATGAATAGATATTTATTTGTGCCCGGGTTATTAGTGGTAGGTGGGTTGAGTATTGGGTTATTTACCATCACATTAGTTCAAATTTATTTGTCGTAAGTCGTAACCCAACCTGCTTAAATGTGGGTGAGTGTTATGAGTGGGTTTGTATTGTCTATTTAGTCATCCATTAAATTATGATGGGTTGGATTGGGTGATGAGTTTCCCATCAAATTCGCCCAAACATTTTACTCACAATTTTGAGTTCCCAATTTTCATTTATCTCTAGTAAATTTTCGTTGTAATTTCTGAAAATTTTCCGCAAGTTTTAAAAGATTGTTTTTTCCTTCGTTAATTTTTTTTTGGTCGGAATAGATGAGGAAGGTGAGGCGCAAGAGAGTAGCAGATTATAGTTGTCAAGAGCTTAAGAAGGTATCTTCATTCCTATCAAGAGATACTATTCCTCAGTCGTAATAAAAGATAATTGTCTTGAAGATTAGACGGGAATGGAGGTAGAACATTGCGTCCAAAGAAATCGATGACCTTAAACATGTATACTACAATAACAACAAGGAATCACTGAAATATAGGTCTCAATCAAGGAATTTTGGTGCTATTAATGTGGCACTAGGTCTACGATAAGAAGACTAGATCCGATAATGAGGCACGACAACCATGACAATGATGAAAATCTCCAAGGCCATAAATCTATAAAACCATTCTCTTCTCAGTCCGTTTGTCCAGTGAGAAAATCTTTCTTCCGCCGTCGATTAGGATCGGGTGCCGACAAAAGTTGAAGAAGAGCTGTTTCTTCAGAAGAGAAGCTCGATTGACGGAAGAAAAACAGGGGAGGATGACGGGGCAATCCGACGGGAGGAACTTGTCCCCGACGGCGGAGGATAGACCTCTCCTCTACTTGGTTGGTTAGGATGCTTAATCGCTAGGCTACATTTGAATATCTTTGACAACAAAGCTTGTCCGGCAAGGAAAATCTGATTCTAGTCTAAACTTTAAATCAAGCCATTTCGTTTAACAAAAGTTGGTCAAGGGAGATTTTGTTCATACCGAGATATACATAGGCAACCATTGGTTGACTTTCAGTACTGTACTTTATATTAAACTTTGTAAGATTAAATTAATTTAACTTGATCTTAATTAAACATATATTAAATTATTTTAAAATTCTCCTACCCGTCTAACTTATTTATATCCACCCACCATTAATAAATAAATCACATGACACATTAACCAGTGGATTCATGTTATAACGTGTAAAACTGTACTATATGTTTTGATATAGGCCCAACCCATCGTTAGGAATTGAGTTGAAGCCACTTGAATGAAAGAATCCAAGCCCACTTGCTCTTAAGCCAAGCCTATTGAGAGTTTTACCATATTTTCTTTCTTAATCATATTACTTATTGCGATACATTGTCGAAGGAAAGCGAATGAGGCGGCTTATATTATAGTTCGTAACAATATACATTGGAACAATTCAATTATTTAGTGAGATAGATCTCCGATTTTTCTCATAAATCCGTTCAAACTGAATACTGTTATGACTGTTTCAATGATATGTCTGCAGATTTACGTAAAAAAATACAGGCCAAAATTGACAACAGATATGTCCGGACCGGTGTGGTCTGGTCCGGTCGGGTCATTCTTTCCAAGAATACGGAGCTCGATCAACAACCAAGTAGTCGCCTCTGATATCCTTGGCGACCCGAATCTCCTCATCCAAGTACACAGTCTCAAACCTGCACATAAATTACGTACAATCTCGATTCGATCCCCCATGGACATGAATGAATGAAGAATTTATAGCTCAAAGCTATGAATTAGGACATGACTTACCAACCCTGTCCGAACGGCGGCAGCGGAATCTCCCAATCCCTCCCTCGCAACACGGCGCTCGTGAATCTGAAATCCACCCTCTGAGCAGAAGCGATTCGGATGGTCGAGCGAACGAAGAAGACGCCGTCGGGAGGGAAAGTAATCACATTGTTCAACTTCCCTTTCTCCACATCAATCACCTGCAACACATCCCCTGCTTTCGTCCCAAACACCCCTGCCTTGTCTATGATGAACAGCTGCTCTTTCTCCGTCGTCCACATCAGCCGCCACGTCGCCGATAGCGAATCCCCCGTCGTGGTGATCGTTTCTCTCCCGACTTCCGCCAATTCGTTGATGACCGAGACGATTGAGTTGAGTCTTTGCGGGTCTTTCTGGGTTCTCAGGCCTCGATCTTGGTCGGAGATGAGGCTGAGCAACCGCTGCTTGGCCGAAGAAGAAGAACATTCGATTTTAGGGATTACTACTGATGCTGCTGCTGCCTTTTTGAGGAGTTTGGGTTTGGGGGATTTGAAGGGATTTCGGAAGTGCAGCCAGTGCTCATGTGAAGCTGCGATTCCGGTAAGCTGCATCCTGGATCTCTTAGCTGAGGTGAAAATGGCGGTTTGTTTCTGGTTCACAAAAACTCCATCCACATACATCATTATAAATTGCAGAACAGATGTCTCTACCTGATTGGGTATATATTCATTCTGCAATTTCTGAATAACAGTATGACACCAGAAAAAGGAGAGGGGGGGGGGGGGGGGGTTTGGTGGTTTAATTGGTGGTTGTATAATAGGGTGCAAATTGGGTTTTGATTAGTGGGTTTAATCAATAACCAAACCGTTGTATGAGATTTTTGCTTAAACACTAATTAAATTGCGGTTTGTGGTTGGTTAGCGGTAAAAAATTCGTTAATGAAAACTGAACTGATCGAATATCCGAAAATGAAAAAAATATATTTCCTAAACCATCGACTAAATTCCTAAACCTAATCCGCTAACTCTATCTCTATCCATTTACTTTGACTGCTCTGTGTTTCTAACTCTCTACTCTTTACAGTAGCCGTTGGCGAGCACAACTATCGACTCAAAATTGTTAAGAATTATTTCAAATTTTGGTGAAAATTATTTTAAATTTTGCCGAAAAAATGAAATGAAGTGATTTTTTGGCTAACCACTAACCAAACTAAAAATCCCAATTCGGTTAGTGGTTAACCACAAACCAAATATGTGTGATATTCAAAGTTTTCTTTTACGGAGAACTCCCGACCCAGCGTGTCGATCTTTTTACATCTGAATCCGATTAAACTATGTTAGTTTAGGAGGTTCCAAGTAGCAATGCTTCGAGCTTTGATAGGTGATGAGATCTAGGATCAAGACGGAATTGTGGGCACCACTTTCCGAAAAGAGTATTTCCACCCTTACAAGCTTTGAGTATCAGGAAATCCCTCCCGAGGATAAGACCGTCTCACTCAAGTTCTTAGACTTCAGATACTTGAATCACTCTTAGAATTCGTAGGCTAGGATAGATGTTTGTTTCTGTGTCTTTTTCTGCATATTATTGCCTCATTTATATAGGCAAGGGGTCAAGGACGAAAAGGTGTGAGTATCATCAATGAAAATGTCACGAAGATTGAATTTCCATTTAGTACATTACACATTCCAAAATACTCGAATATAGGGGTGTCTCTATGAATTGAACCCGTCTACTCATTTGAGTATCTGAAGATAATATACACAACAGTTTATATCCTATCTATTCCAAGATATCTCGACACTATTGACCGCCATGTGTCCCAATCCTCTCACGAGCGCATACGAAACCAAGTCCAAGTTTCTTGAAGCGGCTACACTTCATGCTCGCGTAGGTCAATTCCTTACTCGTGTACCTGGGTATACACTTTGTCAAGGAATCAATTAAGAAGTTAAACTTCAACCTCTATCACTCGCAGGTTCCGGAGCACATACCTTCGGGATGGTGCAAACCTTGTGCTCCAGTTTCCATTCGTAGGCTTTCCGAATTGAATTCTGCCTCTAACATTGTATTAGAGGGGAATTGGGTGTCCTACGTTTGGAGAACTATACATACTTAAGTCCCACCCCTCCTTCCGATTTGGCAACCAAATCTCTTACTAATCCCTTTGTCAAGTGATCAGTCAGATTTTGTTCAGACCAAACATATTGCACTGTGATTGTCCCGTGAGTGATCAGTTCACGAACAGCACTATGCCTCACCCCTAAATGACGAGACTTGCCATTATAGACCTGACCATATGCCCTAGCCAGAGTAGCATTGCTATCACATAAGATAGAAACCGGTGAGATAGGTCTCGGCCATAACAGAATCTCATAGACCAGGTCCCTTAGCCATTCTGCCTCCTTACTAGTAGCCGCTAATGCTATGAATTCAGATTCCATAGTTGAGGTCGTGATGCAAGTTTGCTTCTTGGAGGCCCACAAAATTGCTCCTCCTCCAAGCAAGAATATCCATCCAGTAGTGGAGGTGTGATCCTCCATATTGGATATCCAACTTGCATCCGAGTACCCTTCAATAACCGATGGACAGCCCTTATACGTTAAACCGTAATCCATGGTTCCTTTAAGGTAACTAAGTACACGTCTGATTGCATGCCAATGATGAGTACTCGGATTACTTGTATATCTACTCAACTTGCCAACCGCATAAGCGATATCAGGCCTTGTGCTTGTCATGGCATACATCAAACAGCCAAGCACTTGTGAGTACTCGAGTTGAGATACTACCATTCCTGTGTTGTGCATCAATTTCACACTAGGGTCAAATGGAATCCTCAATTCTCGACATCCCTTACAACTAAACTTAGTAAGTACCTTCTCAATATAGTGACATTGACTCAACGAAATTTCCTTCCCATTTCGTTTGATCCTAATCCCAAGGATCACATATGTCTCCCCCATGTCCTTCATGGAAAACTTTGATGATAAGAATTCCTTGGTACTATCAACTTGTTCCTGATTAGTTCCAAAGATGAGCATGTCATCCACATACAAACAGATGATGACTCCTTTGTCGAGTTCATCAAATTTTGTATACACACACTTGTCTGCTTGATTTAAACGAAAACCATGTGACAAGACAATATCATCAAACTTCTGATGCCATTGTTTAGGGGCTTGCTTTAGTCCATACAAGGATTTGATTAGTTTGCACACCTTATGCTCATTTCCAGACATAACAAAACCTTCCGGTTGTTCCATGTATACCTCCTCATCGATATCTCCATTCAAGAATGCAGTCTTGACATCCATTTGATGGATCACTAGATCATGGATTGAGGCTAGTGCTATTAATAATCTAATAGTCGAGATCCGAGCCACCAGAGCATAGGTATAAAAGTAATCAACCCCATGTCGTTGTTTAAAGCTCCGAATCACCAACCGAGCTTTAAACTTATCGATAGAACCATCGACTTTCATCTTCCTTTGAAGATCCACTTACTTCCTAACGGTTTACATCCCACGGGGAGATCCGTTAATAGCCAAGTGTTATTTCCCAAGATGGAATCCTTTTCCTCATCGACTGCCTCCTTCCAAAAGGCAGCATCTTACGATCGCATAGCCTCTTCATATGTACTAGGGTCATCGTCAACATTGTAGCAGTACAAGTATTGCGATCCTAGTTCCATCCTGGATCCCTCGATCAAATATACGTTGAAGTTGGTATTCAACGAACTCTTCAAGGCCAGTCTTTGGATCCTACGAGGCAGAGCCTGCTCGTCCATAGGGACAGGCATAATATCATTTTATGATGGCATCAAATCCTTGGGTCTTAGGATTGATGAAAAATGATTTTCATCGAAGATGGCATCCCTAGACTCAATTACGGAATACACAGCGTGTGCATCGTTAGATTCTATGACATAGAACCTATATGCCTTTGAATTTTCAGCATATCCCACAAAGATGCAATCAATGCCTCTTTCTCCTAAAGTCTTCCGTTTAGGATCAGTAAGCTTTACCACATCCCTACAATCCCAAACTCGAAGGTAACTCAAGTTTGGTTTCCGCTTATACCACAGTTCGTATAGGGTAGTTTTGTTCCTCTTGTTAGGAACCCGGTTTAGTAGATAACAAGCCGTAAGCATGGCTTCACCCCAAAACCCATAACTCAGACCAGAGTATGACAACATTGAATTTACCATCCCTTTCAATGTTCGATTCTTCCTCTCAGCCACACCATTCTGCCGTGGTGTGTATGGAGCAGTGGTTTAATGGATGATCTCCACACTTTGAAAGTATGTTGGATCATAGAACTCCCCTCCTCGATCAGTACGAAATACTTTGATCGAGATACCTTGTTGCAATTCAACTTCGGTTTTGAACACACGAAATTTCTCAAGGGCTTCATCCTTTGAATTCAACAAGTAAGTATAGCAATACCGAGAGTAGTCATCAATGAAGTTGATGACATACCTCTTACCTTCGATAGTCGGAGTGCTATGCAAGTCACACAAATCGCTGTGTATCAAGTCAAGCATCACCGATTTCCGTTGGATACTAGTGAAAGGCCGACGAGTAATTTAAGAGAGCATACACGTTTTACATCGTTCAGTATTGACATCAAAAGAGGGCAGAATCCCTTCTTTTGACATTTCAGTTAGACGTTTATAGTTAACGTGTCCTAACCGAGCATGTCATAAGGAGAAGTCAGAGGTACCAACCAAGAAAGTATGGTCATTAATAATAGTATTATTAATATTCAGGATAAACATGTCAATGTTATAGTGGCCGAAGCCTACAAACACACCACCTTTAGATAATACATATCTATCAGATTCGTACACTTGTTTGTAGCCATATCTATTAAGCATACTGCCCGACACTAAGTTCTTCCTAATCTTAGGGACGTGAAGTACATCTCTAAGCTCTAGGCATTTTCCAGAACTAAGTTCCAACACCACCAATCCACGTCCAACATTAGGGGCCGTTGACTCGTTGCCCATGCGAAGTACAACATCATCATCTGATGTCTCGTATGTCTTGAACCAGTGACGATCCTTACATACATGTCTGTTAGCACCCGAGTCAATCCACCATGCCACTTCATCATCCTGTACATAGAATGCTTCCGATATTAGTGAAACATAATTCACATTAATATCTACATCAAGGTTCAAGAACCGACCTTTAGAAGTGGAAGTCCTTTGATCTTTCGATCCAGACTTCTGATCGTGATTCCGACTCTTCTTGGTGGGACAGTCACGTTTGAAATGACCCGCTTTCCCACATATCCAACAAGAAACTTTCGTTTTCTTGTTAGAGTCTCCTTTGGTGTTGTTCCAAGGGCGCTTCTTGCCCTTCCGTCGAGCAGATGGCTCTCCTTCCTCCGTCATATGAACAGACGAAGACTCCTTCGGTTTTGCACCTTCTTGCATTCGTAGAGACTCCTCTATCGGCAAGTGGCTTTCAAGGTGGATCAGGGACAGTTCCTCCTTCCCATGCTTAAGTGTGTGCTTAAAGTCCTTCCATGAATAAAGAAGATTGTTGATTATGCACGACACTGAGATGGCCTCGTCCATCTTCATATCATGTTGGGCAAACTGTCCCAAAATCTGAAGCATCTCATTGTATTGCTCCATGACCGGTCTGGTCTTGACCATTTTGTAATTTAGGAAATTATTAACCAGGAACTTCGTGCTAGAAGCATCCTCAGCCAAATACTTTGACTCCAGTGCATCCCACAACTCGTGGGCCGATTCATAATTTTGATAGATATCAAACAATGAATCCGCCATGCCATTCAGAATATGGCCACGACATATGTAGTCGTCATTGTCTCATTTTTGCTGCTTCCGTACTCGTTCCTCCTTCTTCTTCTCGTCCGTCTCCGCCTCCTCCTCAAGCTCTGGAGGATAAGGTGTAGAGAGAACATACACGACCTTCAAAGTAGTGAGAAGGAAGTGCATCTTCTTTTGCCACCGACGGAAATCCACACCTTCAAACTTCTCGAGTTTGCCAAATGACGATGTCATTTCCTTGTTGCTGCAACCTTGGACATGACAAATACTCTTTTTGAATGTTAGCTTAGGAGGTTCCAAGTAGCAATGCTTCGAGTTTTGATAGGTGATGAGATCTAGGATCACGACGGAATCGTGGGCACCACTTTTCGAAAAGAGTATTTCCACCCTTACAAGCCTTGGGTATCAGGAAATCCCTTCCGAGGATAAGACCGTCTCACTCAAGTTCTTAGGCTTCAGATACTTGAATCACTCTCAGAATTGGTATGCTAGGATAGATGTTTGTTTCTGTTTCTTTTTCTGCACACTATTGCCTCCTTTATATAGGCAAGGGGTCACTGACGAAAAGGTGTGAGTATCTTGCACCAAGAGGTGATATTATCCCCAAGGATAGACTTGTAGGCAACAGCCATGAAATCCCTACGGGTTTTGGAGGGAAAACAACTCAGAAAGAGTTTGAATCAAACGAAAGGGTGTGTGCCCATTCGTCCTATGTGGGAGAGTTATCACTCCAACTACCTAGCTCCCTACCTTCACTCCAGCTCAGCTTAGTACCGCAGCTAGTGACACTATCATCCAGCTCAAGGTTGAGCTAGACGAGCTTCAGTATCAGTCCATAGCTTCATCCAGCTCACCGAAGAGCTTATGCTAGCTAGTTTCAGCTAGTTCCTGAGCTAAAGTGAGGTTTCCCGTCAACTCACATATTCGTCTCATCTTTGGTATCACACCAAGGTCAAGTCCATGGTGCATATTTCCAACAATTCTGGTTATGTGCAAGGACAAGTCCTATAGAGGACGGTTGAACACTCTTCTCTCGAGAGCGGTCTGCTACCTTATCCTCTAATTGCAGTTTGATAGCATTGTTTAGATTCATCACAAAGTAAATTTGGCCCACCAACTTCAATACCAACCGGGTCTGAGTCAACTTCTTATTTTGGGAAGTAAGAGGCCAATTTTATTCTTGGTCCCAAGTTTAATTCCCCATTTTTTCTCGTTCAAGTAAAAAAATTTATTCGAAGTCAAAACCTCCATTTGAATACCATAACAATATTAATCGACAGTATTAACCAGATGAGTTAGAAACATTTGATTTCCTTCTGCTTATGGTTCTGTTAACCAAAAACCAAACCACTTCTAGCCCTAGTTGTGTATTTGTTGTAATGGTGAGTATTCTATAGGTATGGTTAATATTACCCCTAACTACCCTATCTGTATATTGTTCGAGTGTTTGTCGTTTGCACCATCAGAGCAGTTTGCACCATCAGCGAGCTCATGAGGTTATATCCGGAAGTCCCTCTATGTTTAGACATCACACCTGGACCAACACCACGAGATTGTTTGTCCACTTTCAGCAATAAAACAGGCTAACTTTTAAATAAAAAATCTCTGGATTATTTTTAAAAACAACTAGTAAACTAATAATACCGGTCTAAGGGCTGGGCCGTTCTCGGTTTGGAAAAGTTCGTCTATATTAGATTCAATTTCGAATAAGTTATAAGTTTGAGTCAAGGTAGTTCGATGAGTTCTAGAGCCAACTACTAATTCGAATATTAACTTAAGTATATGATTCATTAGACCTAATAATGCAATATATATTTTCCTTGAATACTATTTACGGTAAATCATATATAATTTGTGATTGTGCTAATCAAAATGTTAGTTGTTCATAGTTTAGATTTAATTATCTAATTGAGCAAAATAAAAATTTATAAATTTTGGGATGATTTTTATTTTTGCAACTTTATTCATCGATATTTTTTTAGTATACAAATTTCAAATTCACATCAAATTTGACTCATCAAATAATTTTATGAGCGAAATCAAATTAAGTTTAAACTTTGTTCATCAAAAATACTTAACCAGTATTTGAACTCATTACGAACTTAAATTTTCCTAACTCCAATTTGACCTCGTCTAAAAAAGTAACGAATAAAACTCGAGTATAATAAAATTTGACTCGAATTGATTTACGAATCCTTTTCCTCAAACAAACACTTTTTTTGGCGGTTTTTCCTTCAAATATAAATTCTAAAATTATGTTTAAGGGACCCAGCAGTGCCTCCGTGGACCCCATCGTTAAAAAAAAAGGAATCAGAAAAAACAAGCCATCCGCTCCGCTGCGAGTCTGCAGCTACGGAAGATACCCTTTTATTCATGGTTGACCTCCTTCTGTATTCCTTTTTGCCTTGTTTCCTTCACTTCACTTCACTTCAGTTTAGCAAGAACAAGAAGGAGCTAAGCATTTGCTTCTCATATCTTCAGCTTTCCGAAGCTCTTCTCACTCTCCCTTCACTCGGTCGCAGGGTGAGGTCAGTTTTCTTCTTCTTCTTCTTCTCCTTTCATGAAATCACTGCCTGTGTTTTTTGTTTTTTTTTTCTATCGTCGTCCCTACTGTTTAGTATAATCATTCATGCGCCTGTGCTCTTGTAATCTTTCTGTGATTGTTAAGTTCTTTCAATTTTCTGCGCCATTGTTTTAACTGGCTATTTTTGTGTGGGTCAATTGTGCTTTCTTTGATTCGCTGTGCTGATAATTGGAATGCCCGTTCAATTGAAATCCCTAATTGATTTCCAGCTTTAGGGTAAGTGGACGACCCAAGTTCTTATTATTTGCCTGTCCTATATTGTTTCTGGTTACTTAGGCCACAGGGAACTGGAGTTGGAATTATTAGAATAGAGTGATCTTATGTACTGTTATTTGTAACTCGGTTCTTCTGCTAGATGAAAGAAATATTTAATTTTACTTCTGAATTGGATTTTCACCATTTCTGGTTACGCCAGAATCTAGCGCAAGTGTCGCTTAACTCGATGGCCATGTTTTTGCGTCTGGTCGTCCTTCCAATCTCACTGAGACGATTAGAGAAATTGGCCTCAGATGCTTCTTATATTGTTGAAGTTTGTCACTTTTGTTCTGTGTCAGCAAAAGAAATGGATTCCGATAATTTACACACCCTTCTGGTCATATATTCAATGCGTTGCAATGTCCCTTCTCTTGAATATAGTAGCCGGTTTTGGCGGGTAACGAAATTTCTTTTGTTAACAAAAACAAGGGGTCATGTTCATGTGTTCATATGTTTCGATATTCGGACAGGTTGGTGATGAGTCTCGCTGCACAACAGTCCTCATCAAATGGCTTCGACAAGCATTTGTCATCTGCAGAGCAACAGGAGAAGGTTTGTCTTTTAAGTTATAGGATGGCCTTCACATGGTCTGTAATGTTAGAAATGTAGTTGTTTAGTATATATTCTGAGAAAATCTCGATGCAAAATTGCCTTGCAGATAAATGAGGTTAGGCGGTTGGTGGGGACGTTGCCAGAACCGTTGTCCATTTACTGTTCCAATGCAACAATCTGTAGATATCTAACGGCTAGAAACTGGAATGTAAAGAAGGCAACTAAAATGCTGAAAGATACTATCAAATGGAGAGCAGATTACAAGCCAGAAAATATTCGTTGGGTATGTACGTTCTTCTCCAGCTAATTCTAGTATGCCATTCGAAATAGTTTCTTTTGGATTGGTAAGCTTTCTTTCATTCCCTGAGGCACCAAAGCTGCTAAGTCTATGTACAAACAATCCCTTAACAAAGAACTATAACATTGAGATCAATGTATGAAACTTATCTGTCTTAAGGCTAAGTCAATGTAACTGGTCTCCTGCTGCAAGATAAGCAAAATATTGATCGAAACCATGGACTAACTGTAAAATTTATACTTTATATACAAACAATCCCTTAGAAAAGAACTATAATATTTAAGCAATCATCAAGTGGATGATGAGAGGTAGGCCAAGATACATAATGGGGAGGCTAAACTCCGGGTAAGCAGCCAGCTTTGGAGAGCGAGAAGTCCCCGTGCATTTGCAAATCAAATCAGAATTCTTCAAATTTGCTTTAAGACTCGACTAATATAGAACCGATCAAGCATATATCATACTCTCTAATCCCTGCTTGACTATGAGTTTGTTTGGTTTGATTGGCTTATCATGATGCCAAGGGTGCGTTATGGCATAACTAGTTCTCTTTTTTCAGGAAGAGATTGCTCTGGAGGCAGATACGGGGAAAATCTACAGATCAAACTGTATTGATAAGCAAGGAAGACCTGTGTTGGTCATGAGACCTAGTCGCCAGGTTTTTGTCTGAGAATATCTTCCAGTCATTTTACGCTTTACAGTTTGATAAAGGAAGTCTTTAGAATAATGATAGAGAATCGTTCTAGTTGTCTAGAATCTGGGGGTTGAAGGGGGTCCCATATACTTGAATGCTTATCTTTCATCCTTGCAACTTTTTCCAGCTTTGGTTCACAATAATAGGCTGATAAATATTTGATGGCAGAACACAAAGTCAATCAAAGGACAAATTAGGTACTTGGTGTATTGCATGGAGAATGCGGTCATGAATTTGCCACCAGAACAGGAGAAGATGGTTTGGCTCATTGATTTTGACGGATTTAATCTGTCACATATCTCACTCAAGGTCACCAAGGAAACAGCCAACGTTTTACAGAACCATTATCCAGAGCGCTTGGGTCTAGCTATTCTATACAACCCTCCCAAGTTCTTTGAACCTTTCTGGATGGTAAAGTCCCAGTCTTGAATCCTTTAACTTTCTGGCTTACTTGATTGCATTGTTTTGACACTTTGTTTTTCCACAGGCAGCAAAGGTGTTCCTAGAGCCAAAGACCCATAACAAAGTAAAATTTGTTTACTCTGACGTACGTGAAACCATGAAGATAATGGAGCAACATTTCGATATGGACCGTCTTGAGTCGGCATTTGGTGGGAAGGATATGGCAGGTTTCGACATCGGCGAATATGCAAAGAGAATGAAGGAAGACGACAAGAAGGTGCCTTCGTTCTGGACCAAGGAGGGTTGTCGTCCTTCATCATCGTCGGCGTCAGAACCGGCCTTGGAATCGGCTGCTTCGGACCATGATAGCACACCTGGTTCGGAGACCATCTCGGTGGATGTCGACCACAACGGTGGAACTGAAAAGAAAGAGTGTGAAGATGTTGACGACAAAGGGAATAACGGCTGATTTTGTGGTGGGCATGCTAATTCTGACACTGAACGACACTCTTACAGATGACTGTGGCATTGTGTGTATTGCGAGACTGTAAACTCAGAGTTGGGTTCTAAGTTGTTTTTCATGTCAAACTGTGTTCCTTGATGGCTTTGGAAGACATTTTAGCTTTGGTATTCCATGTTCTCGACATTTTTTGTCGAAGATCAGTGCAAGTGTAACTCTTAATAAAGCCAAAATTGTAGGCTGCCGGAGCGTATCAATTTGTTTACTCGGATACTGTAATATAAAAGAAGTGTTCACATTCATCCAAGATACGCACCTGCAGCTCACACTTCGATCTCCACCAAAATGATTTCGTCATATGTTCGAGTTCAGTGGTAAGTAGGTCAGCATTAAGAAAGAAGACATTCATACATATATAAAATGTTTGGGTCACTGCTTTGATTAGAGTCTGTCTTCCACTCTTAGAAAGCTTCTTACCGTGCCCAGATCCAGTTCCACAAACACTTGGAAACCTTGACCCAGTTCTTACTTCTTACCCACCAGAGTCTCGATTCCATATGTCCGAACTATGTGAGATTTATGTCTTCAACGCCATATAGACCGTTACTAAATAAGATATCAGATTTAGTAACGTTTATAAGTTGTACCTAGGTCGCCGCATACTGATTAACGAGTTGCTTCAAATTACTGGCTTCGACGATTTTTACTTCGAAGAAGATTGACAAAATCCCTCGGCAAACAGAAAATGAGATACCTGTGGTGCTCTCTGGCATCGGTGAATAAGACCTCTAACCTAGCAACAGAGCGATTCGGACGAATTGAATTCCAAACGTTGCTATTATCATAGAATTGCAATCCACAAATGTTGTTTATCATACAAGATCCAAACGTATCATTAACAAAATGCGCCATCATGCTTTAAAGATGAAACCAACTTCAAACTTTGATTGATCTACAAAATACACAGCACAAAGATTCTTTCATCATTTTGCATACTCTACTACTACTGCTACTAGGAGAACAAGCTATCTTCACTCTTTTCTTTTCCATCACATGTATGAGAGTCTAAATTGCAGGTCACAAAGCCTGCAACCACAAGAACAAAGAGTCTACGCATTAAGAAAGGATAAGCACGCCAGATCCAAATGGATAGGATTTAGCTTACCATTGACTGCTCTTCAACATTTTAGTGCACCATCTCATCTAATTTCTGTCTGTACTGAGCTAAAGTCTGCAGTTCAAAAATGGTAGTAAGCAGCAACTTCAGTGTCAAAGTCGAATTGAAGGATTAGTTGATCAACCCACCAAACAGAAGAAGAAAAAACCAGACAAGACAACAATTCTTCTGATCTTTTCGGTAGCAAAGGGATACCGAAATAACGCTATACAGTACTTATCTACCATGTAAGAGAAATATTCAATGTCTGTACATAAATAATATATTATGCGAAACAATCTAACAAAAGAGGGGAAAGGTCAATGACTGGAGATTCATACCCTAGTATAGGCATATACCCCAGCTTCTGATGGTGCCACAGGGCTTCCCCTCCTAACGAACCTTCCTTCTTTGAATAAGTACAGCATTGGTATTCCTGTTGATAGCTCCAGACTAACAACCTGCCAAAATATAAGCATGTGGTTAAAAAAGAGAGCTTGAGATACATAAAATGCCAGAATGTTGAAAAAAGAAAGTGGGTAGGTCTCACCTCCTGAGATGTTAATTTGTCAAGATACATGATAATAGATCTCAATGAATTTCCATGGGCAGCAATCATCACGTTCTTCCCAGATTGAAGTTGGGGTTCGATCTGTCATTCAATGAATGATACACAACATCCTTAAAGAACTTAGCTCAACTCTCACAAAATCGATATCCAGAAACAGAACAATGTACTCACATAATCTCTGAAGTAAGCAACAGCTCTTTCAGCACACATTTCCAAACTTTCACCATTAGGTGGGGGAATGTCATAGCTTCGTCTCCACTCGTGAACCTTTTCATTCCCGTACCTGTCAGCTGTTTCCTGCTTGTTGAGACCCTGTAATTCGCCATACCTGCAGAATATAGCCAATAACGAATTATTCATAGGTCTCGTTCAGTGAGAATGACTATATTACATCATCAAAGGACACTAGATGACTCATTACATTCTTTCATTAAGTTGCCAAGCTGTTACAACTGGGATGGATTGCTTCATTGTTTCTTCACTGAAAACCTGACTCCATGATCTGGCTTGTTCATTCTCATTGTGCATGATTATTGGAACCTAAAACAAGCGCATAACTTTAACTTAATTAGTGAATCATGAGGGAGAATGTGGCAGATTACCCTTTTGTACCAACAAGTCATAGATCCGAAACAAACCTTCTTCCTACGATGCTGGGTCATTGCAAGCATGGCAGTCATCTGGGCACGAATCAATGCAGATGTATAGATCATGTCGACAGGTATATTGCTGATTCGTTTCCCGGCTTCAATTGCCTCTTCGACACCCTTTTTCGTCAAGGGTACATCGACACACCCGGTGAACAAGTTCTTTTCATTCCATAATGACTCACCATGCCTGATCAGTATCAAAGCTGCTTCACCTGAAACAGATCATCCAGTCTCGAGTCAGAAAAGAAGATAACATGCACCAGAGGTGCAAACTTCATAGAGTGGAATCGATACATATAACCATTAGCTCATGGAGAGCTGTCTAGAAAACACACGAACAAATACAAAGAATCGGAACATTTTACAGAGAAAGAGAAGCTCACTTGATTTCTTGCGCTGACCATTGGTGCCATTAGAAGAGTGGGAAGAAACAGGATCAACCACCGATCTGTTGGAAGCTGAAGTTGTAACAAATCTCGAGTTCCCATCACCACCAGCAGTTGACCAACCAATTTGAAGTTTAGAAACCTTGAAAGGAACTTTCATCGACGCATTTCCACATCCATGGTAGAGCCTGGAGCTGCAGACTTGTCGCTGGTTAGGGCAATGGAGTCTCCCAGTGGGTTGGTGAAAAGCAGAGGACGTCATTCTAATTCGCAATAGAAAGACAGACAATTAGTAAACACCCACTTACAACAATGGAAAAGCTGGCATATAAACAAGCAACTACACCATTTCATGGCTTCGAAAAGGCAAATAACTAACAGGGAGGAGACTTCAATTCATCACCTTACAGTAACATAATCCGGCCCCATAAGAAAATGGCATATTCTTTATTCCTAACTCAACCCCAACACTGAATCGAAGAAAAGAAATAAAGAACTTGACTGCCAATCAAACAAGAAGAAGGAAAGAATTAATTAGCAAACTCAATGGAAAGGATGATCAAGCAATTAAGATCCTCCTCAGACATGAAGCGCAAACTCTGTTCTATAGATCTATCATGGTTTACAAAACCCCAGTGAATCGGGGAATATCACATTAGCGGTGTAATTACTGGAAACTAGAACAAACGCATTGTTAATTCCATAAGTAGATGAAGGCGCAAGAACAAAGAAAAAGAAAAGTGAACGGTTTACCTTGCGACTGAGGGAGGGAAAGAAAAGTAGGCTGGTAAGGTGGGTTTGAGGACAGTGACCTGGTTATATAGAGTACGGGAAGCGGAGAAAACAAGGCGACGATGAAACTGGTGATATTTATTAGATTATTTCGAGAAACTGAGCAGGAATTGTGACGGAGAAGAACGAAGAAGGAAATAAGAATCAGACGCTGACAGGGAACGACACTTGGGAAGACAAGTCGTGTATTGGGAGGAATTGACGGACGAAAAGAGAAGGATGGTAAGAATCAAATCAAGAAATAAAGGGAATGGCGACGAAAAAGAAATTATGAAATGGAGCAGCAGCAGCAGCAGCAGCAGCAGCCATTAACGAGGTTATGATGGTACAGTGGTAGGTTTGAGCCTGCAGAACCAAAATGTTGACACTTGACTAATCTGGCGCTGTTGCATTTTCCACACCCGAAAACTTCGGAAATATTTAATATTAATATATATTCCAATAACATTGGTTAATTGTTTCTTCACTCCTTGTTTGTTCGGCCAATTACCAATTAGCACTCCATGATTGGGTTTGTTTAATCTGTAGTTGCTGAAAACTCTTGTCATTCCGGAGCAACCCTAAGAAAAGTGAGAAATCTTCGCGGCAGTGTTGAATCTAATGGGAGTCTCTTCAGGGTGTGGTCTAGTGCATTTTTTAATTTCAAGCTCTAATATTATATAAAAAAATTTATATTTTGAGAAGATTTAGAAAAATTTTATATGCGGCCTAATGTATTTCAAATTCTATACAATTCGACTTAGTATACCAAAACCATTCTGGATCCGCCGCTGCTTCAGATAGAAAGCTTTGGTCTACATCGAGGCACTACAAAAAATGACGGGGAGTTTCCATTCAAAGGACAGACAATAGTTGATACAACCCGCTACATATACAACCTCCTGAATGACACCTTTGATATATACTTTTCTCTTTCTGAGGTCCCTTAACAAGCACTTAACTTTCACACATTCATTCCCATTCTAACATCCTATTTCCTACAAAATTTACGAGGTATACATCGATGGAGACGATCACCATAAAGTTCACCCGTATCCAAATTAATTCTCCAAATTGAACCACTAGTGTTCGTCCCAATTCAACAAAGTTGAACAACTATATATAAATCAAATGTTGAATGATATAAAAGTGTAAAAAAAAGTAAATATAACATTTCTTAAAAATGTAAGAAATGTTATTCCTCAATCGGACGGCTATACATATCTCGATCAACATTTTCCTATGGCGATCCTCTAATCACCACCGCACAAACAAACAAAAAACACTAAAATGGCTATTTACATTCCCAAAAAATAGAAAATTAATAATCATTTGAAATTTACTTCATACCACGAATATAAGGAACACCACTGTCCGTAATCCAAGCATCTCCTTCCACAAACAACTTCGACGGCGTGAACTTCTCCGCCTCGGCAGCTCCGATATGCTTTATCCCGGGCCACTTGACCCGCCCAGACGTATCCGAACCTGGACCCGTGTTCTCAAACTCTGCATAGTAAAGCGTTTTGAGCCCCAAATCTTTATCCCAAGGCAAAAAGCCTTCCGGCTGGATAACTCCGTCAATGACAGAGTGCATGATCACGGTCCTGGAATATATCTTCCAGGGCCGTGCCAGGTAGCCTTTGTTCTGGTCCTTGACCGGAACGTAAGCCGGGTCACCCTTGATGCGACTGTTCTGGATGACGATGGCCGACAATCCGTTAGGATCCTTGCGGCCCTCTGCCGTCACGATGCAAGCTTGGTTGGCCATCGGTTTGCGGATGATCATTGTGCAGTTCTGGAGGACGGCTCGAGCCACGCCGAAGATGAAGTCGATGGTTCCCGAGATGACGCAGTCGCGGTAGAATTGACGGTTGGATTGCGGATACAGAGTGTCTTGGTAGCCGTCGAATTGGCAGTTATAAATTACTGAGTTGTCGGATTGGGACCTGTATGCTACGGCTTGGTGGCCTTCTGCTCCTGCTGTGTTCTCGAACCCCATGTCCTTTGCTATGAACCCTGGTGCTAGTATTGCTGCAAACACCACCCATCAAGATTTTTATATTTTCCCATTAAAAAAAATATTTTTATATTTTCATGTAAAAATACATTATTTATACTAATTAATAATAAAAAACTGGGATTTCAATAGTAATTGTAAACTGGAGTGAAATTGAAAAAAAACATATATGTGTATGAAAGTAAATATATACTGACCAAAAGTGGCAGTATCGGAAGTACGGGTACCCTCATGGAAGTTCTTCCTCCCAGTGACCTTAGTCTTAGTCGGCCCATCGCCGATCATCATAAGTCCGGTAACATACTTAGGAATGAGCACTTGTTCATTATAAACTCCGGCCTTAACATGCATGACAATCGGAACCTTATGCTTCTTCTGAATAGTCTTAATAGCCTCCATAATACTCTTAAACTGCCCGCTCCCGTCCTTAGCCACCACAATGTCCGGCTTCACATTCTCCGGCGTCGCTGCCAACAACCTCCTCTGCATCGGCGTCACCCACCTCGGGAACCCCCCAGCCCCAGCGTCGTCTTCTTCCGCCGTAGCTCCCAACAACCTCCTGTGACTGTCGCCGAAGTTTTCGTCGTCGTCTCTCGACTCTGCCCCGGGTATGTGCAACGTCTTCAATATCTGGGACAGCCCGCTCACCATGGCTAGACCGTTGCTCGTCAGCTCGCCGGACAGTTTCAGAATGTCCCTCATCTTGTCGCCCGACGGCCCGGTCGTGTTCTGGAACTCGTCGCGGCAGGTTTCCTGATCATATGAAGAGAGAATTAGTGGGATTTGTAGCGTTGTAAGTACTTGGCAGAATTAGGGGTGGACTAACTCGGGCTACAACTTATGGTTATTTGGCTCGGTGTTTTGTAAGAGTGGGATTCGGTCGAGGTGGTTATTAATCGATCAGTCAATTAATTAACATTGTAAAAAAATAGGTTAACTTTATAACTAACCAACATGATCATGATTGGTTAACCACTACTTAATCAATTAAATTAGGTCGATTATAGTCAATTTCGGTTAAAATACGCATGCATATAAAAGAGTCGGTTAAAATTCTATTTCGTGCAAGAGAAATATCAAATCATTAATCGATTAACCGGACTAATTATGTTAGTTAACCGATTAATTGACCGACCTGAGTCTATTACTTGATTTTAAATGTTAACAGTAACTGGATGTCCACCGCTAGTGTTTTACTCAGGATACTTTGAAATTCACTCCATATTTAAAATTTTATTGAAAATCTCCGACCATCCTAATTTTACTACTGATAAGACGGGGTGTTGTGACAATGATTTAGAGATAGAGATTAATCATCTCTAATACCTGATACGTGATGGTGGCCTCGAGCCACGTCTTCAAATTATCGATGTGAATGTACGCCTTCGACATGTCGAAATTGTCGAGCTCATCTAGAGACCGCCTCATATCATCAATGGAGGTCTCGATAAGATCTTCGCAGATCTCCACCGCGCGTTTCGCCCTGGGGTCCTCGGCCACCTCCTTGATGGTGGTCGAGTTCTTCATCGCGTCATTCAAGGACTCGACCGCGAGCTCGAACCCAACCTGGACCATCTTTTTCGGGTCGGTCACGTTATTGCCCGACTTGGCGAGACTGCTCTCGCAGGTTTCTTTGTATAGGGATGGTGCACAAAGCACCTTCACGGATTTGGACGTTGTGGATATGCCTCCGTGCCCGTCCCCGCCTCCTTCGCTTTTGTCGGGGCCGTTGTTTACACCGACGGCGACCGCGACCACCATGGCCACTAGAAGGATGGAGGAGACGCCCATCACGGCGATCTTCTTCTTTTTGTCGTTGTCGTCACCCATTTTGTTGAGTTATGCAACTAAGTACTTCCAAATTATTATTTTTTCTTTTTTTTGGGGGGTTTTAATTCACAGAGCTGGGGCTTTATTTTTCTGCTTATATTTTATGTCGAGAAAATAGCCCCTCGACAGCTCTGCCTCTTTTATTTGCTTCTAATTATTACTGTTTTTTTAATTAATTTTATTGAGTTTTTACGTTGTGGAGATTAAATTTATGTTTATATATACCGGGGAAGCGAGAAGAAACGGAAGAAGTCGAGGAGATGTGTGGCTGGGGGTATGTTAGTCAATGTTTACTAAATAAAAATTTAGAGATTGAGAGGTGAATTTTCATTTTCTAAAATTGAGTTTTTCACTTTTATTAGTAGTTGAAAATTCCAATTGCTTGGTTGCCATTGGATGAATTTAATTGCTCTGTGTTCAAGTGGTTCTAATTTTAGAGTTTAGAGATTCTGGGAAGAATTTTCGAAAAGTCCAGGTCATGGGGCTGGATTTCGGTCCGGGCTGGGCTAAGCCGCGACGAGTCAACTCGGGTTGTCCAAAGTCCATTTTGGCGAGACCATTATGACTATGTTGCATGAGACCACACCACTCGGGTCTAAGCTAGGTCCTTATCTCTCTTGGTTCGCGCTTTAAGGTGTTTAAATCTTGTTTTAATTGGTCTTGTTGTTCGTGAGTTCACAACTCCACCGAGCGGCTGTGCGATGAGAAAGAGGAGAACAAGAACTATCATTTTGTTGTCTTCATATCTTGGACCAAGGACGGATAGCTACTGACTGCGAATCCACATCATTTTCAGTCAAATTCTGAACGAGGTTGTGTTTGATGAACAATAATACGAGTTTAATGGTATCCGATGAATAAAAAAGTGACTTGTCAGGAGTTTTAACAAGTTTAGTGGTATTCGATACATAAATATCTTTTCTTCTGTATCGGCCGATACAGATTTTCAATTCCAATGGATTTTTTACAAACACGTAGCCGTTTGCCATTATTATTATTATTATTATAGCTGTGTTGAGGAGGCTCTCAAAGCTTAGCTCTCCGTAGTTCTAACTTGGCAATGGTACCCAAGTGGACTTCATCCGGACCATCGGCTATCCTCAATGTCCGAGCGGTGGCCCAAAGATGCGACAGAACCGTGTCCGACGATAACCCCATCCCACCGTGCACTTGCATTGCTCTGTCCAACACCATCAGAGCCATACTTGGTGCTGCTACCTGTCATTCATTACCCGATATTAAATTCGACTTTCAAAACACTTCCAGATGAAAAATGTGCTAATGGTACAGAACTGATCAACTCTTTACCTTGGCCATTGCGATTGTCCCTCGGGCCTTCTTGTTCCCTAGCCGATCAAGCTGCTCCGCTGCCTCCAAAACCAACAACCTTGTCTTGTCCAGCTCTATCCGACACTGCATAAAATCCCGGTTATTACATAAATCTGGTAGTTACTTAACCAAATATCCAATCATCAAATCCAACTCTCCTCTGTTCATGATTTGGATCAAATTCTGTCAAGAAACCATCGGATCCCAATAACTCAAGTTGATGAGAGAGGTCCAAGATTGGTTTTTTATACTATTCACTAATACAACCCCACTAACAGAAACTCTCACAAGAGCTGAGCTTTGCACAATTTTGACAAATCATGTGACATGGACTGGGGGCTACAAGGACTCGAAACGAAGACCTCTCGGTCTTTAAAGACTCTGATATCATGTCAACTCTCAAGAACGTTGCAATCCCGATAACTCGAGTTGTTGGGAGAAGTCCAAGATTGGTTTTTTATATATTATTCACTAACAAATTACCTCTCCAGTTGTCACTCTATTCCTCAAAAGATCAGGAACCATCAACTTACGTGGGCAAGATCTGTTTGGAATGAACCATGCTGAGCAATGAACTTCCCAAAAGTTTTTCTACTGAGAGCTCTTTCAACCATCAACTGCATTCCACGCTCCGCAGCACCTATCAATCTCATGCAGTGATGCAGCCTTCCTGGACCTAGTCTCCCCTGCAATAGAATCAGGAGGGTGGGGGATTTGATGAAAAGGGACATTTTCTTAAAGCTCATACTTTGCCGTTAAGGAAATGGGAACTTACCTGTGCAATCTCAAACCCACGGCCTTCTCCCAGAAGAATATTCGCTGCGGGCACTAGTACATTTTCGAATGTGATTTCGGCGTGCCCATGAGGTGCATCATCAAAGCCAAAGACATCAAGTGGTCTCTTTACTTTTACGCCTGGAGCATGCATGTCTACTAATATCATGGACTGCTGTTTATGAATAGCAGCTCCGAAGTCTGTTTTTCCCTGTAGTATATTATAAAGTCCAATTGTGTTCATCACTGACCATAATAACAATGTGTATGAAGCATTATGAGGAACATCAGCCCTCAAAGGAACTAACCATGACGATGAGAACTTTACACCTTGGATCCATGGCTCCGCTTGTCCACCATTTCGTCCCGTTGATAATGTACGAGTCACCTTCTCTAATAAAGTAAAATGCAGCTCTAAGGTAACTTGGAGCTCAAACAATCAAGACAACTATTCATTAATGTTAGAGTTCCAATTCTTTTTTGATTCATGCCTTGCAAAATATTGCAGACGGGTACCTTCTAATGGAGCACTCGATATTGGTTGCATCAGAAGATGCAACTCGTGGCTCAGTCATTGCAAATCCTGAACGAATCTTTCCTTGAAGCAACGGGATAAGCCATTTAAGGAGCTGGTCCTTATTTCCATAGCGCAATAATACCTGTTATGCCGAAGAAAACAACATAATGCTTCACAAGCCTAGATTCTGAATCAAGATGGTAAATACTCATAGCGTCAAAAGCACGTAAACTCTGATTTCCAAAGCTAATAATTAAGGATCTGAAAGATAGAAGCACCTAAAATCTGATTTCCAATGCCAATAACTAAGAGCATGAAAGACAAATCACGTATCGACTTCTCAGGCTGTGTCAGCAAACAAGATCACAGTGGAGAACCTATGAAGAAGCAGACAAAGCATATTTCAGTTTAGACTTTAGGAGAGATATCCTACATTTTAGGCTTCTCAAAATAATTGCAAACACAGCCGCTGAAGGGCGGTCAACTACTAATTCATGCTCAGACGCATTCTGAAGATTGGATGTCCAAAACACACGTATCAAATCCTTTTCATCCTGTGCGTGATTGGCAACTTAGAAATTTTACCTCCATATTTCCGGTGTCAGGGGCACCACAATTGAAAACCTGCGGCGCCCATACAGAACGACCCATAATCTCACAAAGGTGGCCATATTCATGATTTGAGAGGCCAGCACCAAGTAATTGATCATGCGCACCACTTGAAGGGACATCGTTGCTCCCGTCAAATAATAGCTTCCTGGCTCTTTCAGCACTGTCAAACTGCCAAAGAAGCACCCGGAGTCATTGAACTCCAAAAGAAAAAACAGACACAGTAAAGTACAACACAGAAAGAGGAACACAGAGAAAGGGGGCCACGAGGTACCGGAATAAATAAGTTCCATAATCCTTGTTTCTTTGCCAGATCCTTTAACCTCTCCTCTTCCGGGTGGATTGTCCAGCGTGAGGAAGACCGAGCAAGTTTAGCAAATTCAGTTTCCATGGGGTAAATGTGATCTTCCATAAACTTCATTAGTTTCATCCTCAGTTCCAGCACTTTTCTCGAAGGAACTAACATCCCACTTTCCGTCATAAGTGCTTGAGTATTCATTTCCTGAGCAGCTTCATCTGCACATCATAGACAAGCAGGTGTGTAAAAACAAGTCCATATGGTGACTTCAAAACATGATGAAACATCCAATGTGATTTAAGAATCACCCAAGTTGTGGAACAATGAAATGGCCAGGACGCTATGTTACCATATGGAGAGCGATCAGGGAGTACTGTTGGCTTTGATATAAATTCCAAAGCATAATCTATAAGACCATTGGCCAGTCTTCCAGCATGACGAGCACGCTCGCCCCCGGAAGCATTACCCTGCATCAACACATCCGCAGAATAGCAGCTATTCGACAATTTTTAGCACAAGTAACATCGCTCATAAACAAAGGAGATGTTCTCTTCCATAACTTACCATTATCCATCGACTATGCACGCCAGCATAGATAGAAGCTCCACGGAACATAGCAAAGGAAACATAAAACTTCCATGTGTTGGCAGGCCATGGTTTTCCCTAAATGCCAATATTTAAAAAGTTTATCATGTCCACCAAATTAAGAAAATGGCAAAACTTAACAGACAGATGGTAAACAATAGCTTGGAGAAGTTCACCAGTTGCATTTACAATTTGAATATTTCACACGTTCTCCAAAATCGAAAACTCTAGATCTTGAGAGCCATTTATTAAAAGTTAAAAGAGCTCCATCTTGTGGAATAATTGAGAATTTGGACGCTTGTTCACAGTGTCAAGATGGGACTTACAGATGCAGAAAAATACTCGGCAATATATTCTGTTTGTGAAGGAATCCCTTCAGGAAGGGCGGATTGCATTCCTTCACCAAGTTGTTGGTTGGAAAGGTCAATGTCTACATGATGAGCCTGCCAAACGTAAAGCAGTCAACTTAAATGCGCAACGCACTAAGAAATATGATACTTCCTGTAAACCAACAGCTTGGATATGTTCAGCTGTGTTGCAGTTAGTTGGTAGTACCAAACAAGAGTAAGCAACATCACTCATCTGGTTCCCAATTGTAGACAATTCCCAGTCCAGAATACCAATCACTCGATCCTGCAAGAAGGTTGAAAGTTAAAAATTTTAGTTACCGTAACAAGCTGATAGTATTTCACTGCGAAAAAACAGCAACTCCATTGGGACATGGATAAATATAACAGGCACCTGCAAACAAAATCACTTTTGAGGATATCCAGCTAAACTAGACCTCCTAACAGGACCCACAACGCACCTCAAAGGGATGAAATACAAGGTTGTCAATGCGGAAGTCCCCATGAACCAGGCCTCCTGCCGTCCCTAAAGCGTCCTCAGTAGGAATGTGTTGACGCAACCAATCAGACAGCTCTAACATCCTGTCATATCTCGGAGACTTCCCCTCAGCAGTTGACGCAATGTATTGTTTAGCCCATCTTTCCACCTGAAATATCAAGAGCCTGTATATAATTTCATAAACTAAGGATGACCTTCGCAATTTCACCCTAAGCCAAAAGAGCGCATGCAACCATTTCTTGCACCTGTCTTTTACAGTAGTTATCCAGACGCCCATACTTTTTCAGACCGATAGCATCCACATCTACAGAATGCAGAGCAGCCAATGTCCTTGCAGTTTCTCGGTAGATTGCCCTCCTACTCTCAGGTGCAACCCCCTGACCAAACATGATCCATCACCATATTTCTCAATACATTCCAAATCAATTGCAATGAAAGAAACTCAAATAAAAGGAAAGAGAATGATTGTGGTACCGGGATCCTGGGGTCAATGAAAATGCGGCCTTCCAAATACTCCATTATATAGAATGCAGTTCCAATCACACTCGAGTCCATACACAAACAGAACACCTTGGGAACAGGAACTTGAGTATGCTCTCCCAGAGCTCGAAGAACCTACCAGGGAACCAGACAAATAATTCTACCTTGAGAATAAAGAAAACCTTGAAAACCAGCTACTAACTATTTGTATGTTGCTGTTTTTTACTTGGTACTCTCTATCGACGGCATGAGCAGACGGCAGCAACTGTCCAGAAGGCTTTTTCCTGAGAACGTAGCGTTTCAAGGAGGCTCCGGCTCCAGCTTCCAACAGAAACGTGGGATTCGATTGGCCATGTCCAAACTAGAGCAAGTCAAATTCAAAATTTTCAACCATCGGAACAAGTACACACACTACACCAGAATCAAAACCTTCCAAAATCACAAATAGAGATGATACCTGCTTAACGGAGAAGGCGGAAGGCGGAGAGTCAGGGAAACCGGCGACGTTAGCAGAGACGTAACGGAACAAGGCGTTCCGATCGAACTGTTGAGCCGCCTGGACTTCACCGACGAGATCAGATGTCCGGCTAGACATTTTTTTTCCTCTCAGTTAGAATTGAAATTGAACTCTCCAACTCTGAAAGCGTTGAAAGAGAGATTAATGCAGATTACGACTGGGGAGAAGCTGCCAGCAAGCTAAATGTTCATTTCCCTGTGTTTTGGCAGTTTATCGGTTTTCCTTCTTTTAAAATTTTAAATGATATCTTGTGACAGAGGGGTGACAATCGATTCGGTTTGATCGGGTTTTGGGATAATCTGAAACTCGGACTGAATAAGACTGGGTTAGGTTGAGTTTGTAAAATATAGAGATCTGTGTTTTCAAGCGATACGAGTAAAGCCCGAATAAGGCCGAACTTGATAAAATTCCCATTTGACTCTGGCTAATTCTACTTTAAGGATGTAGGTTAGTTATTAGACCCGCTCCACCGTAAAAGTGCTATAATTTGGCACTAAAACCGCTCCAATGCAAGATTCTAAAGTATAAAAATGCTATAAATTTCAATATTCAGTACTATATTTAGACCAAAAAAGTGCCGAAGTGTCGAAAGAGTTCTCAGATTCTATGATTCTTTATCGTTTCCCCTATCGTTTTTATTTTTCGTAATAAAATTTTTACGGATTTCAATTTGTATAATTTTTATGTCAAATTTCTATCTTTCAAATATAAATATAATAATTTCGATGATATTTTAAAACTTCAAAAACTAAGGCCTTGTTTGGTAAAGGGAATTTTAAAACCATGTATTTGATTAAATAACATGTATTTGAAATGTAAGAGAGTAATAGTAGAGATTTTGTTAAAATTCTTTGTTTGGTATCTATATTAAAGTGAGATTTAAGAAGTTAAAATGAGATTTGATAAGTGTATTTTGGAGTTGGATTTAAAATTTTATCTATATTGATAAGATTTGAGAATCCTCACAAACATGTATTTGAGAGTTTAAATTACATGTATTTGAGTTTTTATTTTTGCATACTAAATAAAGGAATCAAGCAAATACATGGTTTAAAATCGCCCCATATCAAGCAAGGCCTAAATAAAAGTAGAATTTAGTACTTTGATTTGAAATTTTAGCACTCGTTATATTAGCAGAAATACTTTTCGAGGTGCTACGTAGTCAAATTTAACACTTTGATTTGACACTTTAATATTTTACCATTCGAGATAATCTTAACGATGGAAACTCTGCAGAGTTGGTTTAAATAAAATTATGTTGGGTTTAAGTTTTTTATAAAATACAAAAATTTGAATTTTCAAACGAGTTGGGAAAAAGCCCGAACAAATCTAACCCAACCCAATTCTGAGGCTTGTAGTGGCCTTCGAAATGGGTCCTTAACGTTAAGTTTCGAAATCTCCGTCGGAGTTGTAGACTGGAGAATCAAACCATGGCTAATAGAAAAATAAGTATGAGGAAAAAGGATATATCTTTCTTCTTTTGAAACGAGATTATCCCTTTTATGACTGATTTTTTGTTCGGATTTCGTAATCTTGGGAACCGGTGAGCCGGAAACGTCGTCTGCCCGAATGGTTACGGTTGGTTTCCGTCCGGCCGACTAGTATAGATGACCGGATTTTCGGTCCGGGCGGTCCGATTTTTTAATATTTAATTATCTCCGTTAATTGTTTTTTATTTAATCATATTCGTTATATGATTTTAATGTTCGTTAGATGTACGGACTAACATCATGAGTACTTCAATAAGTGATTGTCCATTTTCTCGACATCAGTGAATGAATAGAAAAATGTGTAGATAATTGATAAATATAGCGTTTGTTTATGTGTTTGTATTTATGTTGCGTAAACTATACACTATTACTTTTTAAAAAACCATTCACCATTAAAGGATTTCGTTTATATAATGTAAATAATCAATTGTTTAATTTTGTACCAAAAAAAATCTGGCCAAATTGAAATTCAAACCGATCGATAACTGCGGCCGGTTAATTAAGGTGTCGTTTAATTCAAATTTTAAGGCGTAGCTTTGAAATTCAGATTTTGTAATGGCCAAATGATTGGAGACAAGATCGGAGCTGCATTTGCTGCATTTTGATGAGCATCTCCGACAACTGATACAAAAGGTAGTTTTACTTTAGTTCACTAACCACCTAAATTAACTAGTGGATGCAAAGAAATAAAACAAGGAGACGATCAGAGGATAATTGATGTTGGAATTTTAAATTCCAATATTTTATATGAAGAGTCATTTGTTTTGTAGTGATTAGATTGGTAAGTAACAATAGTTTGCACCTGTTTGACGGGTCACACTCAATGATGCCGTCCTCAGATAAATTCCGAGGTTGCCAGTTGAGATTAGTAATATCATCATATAAGATAAAAAATGATTGCATATTACAGGTTTCGAACTCAAAATCTTTAAAAAACAAAATTATACTTTACAATCATTCGATTACAATTTATTTGGCAAGCAACACTGATATTATTGATGATGTTTAGAAAATTAAGAATTATGTTATTGTAATTTGAAATTCAAATGAACCAAGACCGATTTATAACTTGATTTTAACTTATTTGGGTCAGTTTTCATATGATTATTCTTCCAAAAATCATGTTTTTCTTTGGTAAATACAAGTATGAAGGGTTAAGTAATAGTCGGGATCACCCACCAAACTCATTTACAATAACCCAATCCAATAAAAGATAAATAACTATTGTGGATGATTGTAACATATAAATTGTATAATTAATCATCGATGGATGAATTAGTTGACATGATCAATAACCCACTAACCCACCCATAACTATACTAAACCCTCAAATTTTCATTATCCCAAAACTCATGTGACATTATCTCAAATTTTCATTCTCTTTGCTGAAGTTAGCCTTAGAACTAAAAATTTAACATTATAAAACATTATTAGTTTGTCACCCGGCCCATTGGCCGGTCAATTTTTTCCGTCTCATTTTGTTTACTGGGTTAGTTTCCCAATACCATCATTTACGTAGATATTTTTCAGATGTATGTTCTATTATTGGATTCTTTCTAATAACATACAATTTATTGTTGTCAATGCATGAAAATTAGCTAAAAATGAATCTAAAATTTAGTTAAAAATAATTTGAATTAAAGGTAGTCTTACAAATAATAAGAGGAAGACATGCCATATAATTTGAACAAAATAATTCTTAAAATGTTTTAAAAATTAAAAATGTAGCTTGTGAATGGTGTAATATATAATTATTTTTTAAATAAATACAAAAATATCAATGTTGCTAAATTTTAGTTGAAGCACTTTCTATCATTTTCTTGTTTGTAATTGGATGGCGATGAGTTGTATTTTTATAGGTCACTATTGCTATTAAATTATAAAAATAAATTGTAATGCTTAAATTTAAAATAATAAAATATAAATGTATGAAAATACTTAATTTTTAGTTGGTGTATGTAAAATCATAATATTAAATATTAAGTTGGCGTAGGATCTAGACTCCCCGATAAGTTTATATGGGTAACAATTTGTGTACTCGCACCTTGTTGGTACTAAGTACCCTCTATCACATTTTATTGTATTGTGTATATAAAATTAAGAGTTTTTAGGTTTTACTTTATTATGGGTTTAGGATAAAGACTTAAGGGTTTAAAGTTTAATTTTTGGGATTTGTGATTTTTTTATTTTGAATGTATGGTCAAAAGTTAGAATTGAAAATATAATTTAGGATTGGTTTACAATGCAGTATTTGCAAATTAAGTTTTAATATTTAGAATTTTAGTATTAATCTTTAGTGTTTATGGTGCAATGTAATAAAGTTGATTTTACATAATTAATTATTAATCCAAATAGTCTTGTTATTATTATTTAAATCTATAAAAAATATTGAATTGATGTATCACTTATATTTAATAGTCTTATATATGAAAAATAAATATAATTAATAACTTTAGTAGGATATAATTAATGGTTAATTCTGATGATCAAGTTATTTTATGTCATTCAATAATTTTCAAGTATGATTGATATAACACTTAGACCCGATAATCTTATATAAGAAAAGTTGATATAAAGAATTACTCTTATGTGAATATAATTGGCGGTTGATTTCGATTACTTTATAATTCTTATGTCAAGATATAATTTTAAAATTATGAACCTCAATGCTCGAACTCATAAGCTCAAAAAATAATTATTTAAACAATTAATATACATCATCATATATGTACGATGCTTCATTATACCTTTGTTTCATAAATATTTTAATGAATATATTCATTCATAGCAAAATTAATATGAATCACATCCACTCATTTGATCATAATGAATATTACTCATATTATTAAAAACTAATTTACTTATTTATAAAATAAAAAATATTTTACCCATTAACCCATGAATTTATAATAATAAATTGTAGCACCGTATTTCGATGATGAAAGTATGAAACAATAGAATGAAGAGCTGATATGAAAAAATAGAAGAGTTAAAAATGAGAAAAATGAGAAAAAGTAGCTAGAAAATGAAGAAATTAACGATTTAAGAAAGTGATGCGGTAATTTTACACTTTTAGAGAAATGGGAAAGAGAGAGGTTATTTGTTTTGTCAAAAAGAAAAATTAAAATATGAGGGCTATTATTTACTTTGCGGAAGTGAAGGAGAAGACCGGAAACTCCAAAAATAGATGAGGTGGCAGTCAGAAAAAAAATACATAATATATATTTAGATGTAAGATGGAAAGATTTGATTGGTGGAATCCCTAAAAATATGGATTGAAGTCTAAATGGGCAGTTATGCTTATGTGTCAAATTCTAAAATCTGAAAATAATCGTTTAAGAATTTGAACATAAATACCGTTTTGTTACTTACTACAAACTTTAGTAACAATTTGTGAAAACATTATCATCTAATGAGCATTTCTTATAAAGTCTACAATTAAATGATCAACTTAGGCAATTTCCCAACAAATCGACCTAAACCCTGAACCCTCCCGACTTTCTGCTCCGTCGCCGTCATTCCACAAGCAATCGCCAAGTTTACCACCTTCATCGTTTCCTCTGGTTCAGGTATCGCCCCTCCTGCCGGAATAATAAATTGCTCAGTTACGTTTATGAATTGCTCAGTTTATTAGGAGGCAACTCTCCTCAGCATAGACCTCATATCCGCCTGCTTCCGTTTCTTGCCCTATTTGTTAAGCCATAGCTTCCCGCTTCGTTTTTATTCCAGGGAGGAACATATATATGGCGTCTACCAATATCAGGGACCTGCTGACTGCATTCAGTCCGTCATTGGACTACTTCGCAATTAGCTCAGGCGATGGTCGAGTAAAGGTAATTGAAATCTCTTGTGTGTAACCATATCGCTTCTTTAGCTTTGACTATGCTGATTTTGACCCTTTTTTGGTTTATATTTTCCAGATTTGGGACACTTTGAAGGGCCAGCTGCAGACGGAGTTTGCGGATATATCGTCCAGTGATGTCAGTCTGTTGTCTAAAACGAAGAGAGGACACCTTTCGGTTGATTATACATGCATGGAATGGCTATCTCTTGACAGAAAGGTTTGTAAAATGCAATAATAGGGCCCTCATTGCTGCTTGTTTGAAGGGTTTAGCTTGATATTGAGGTGTCTGCATGTTTGAATTTTTCGTGGATTTCAGAAGAAACGGAAACTAGGGAGTTCATTGTTAGTATTAGGAACTGGTAGTGGAGATGTCCTGGCGCTTGATGTCGCTGCTGGTCAACCCAAGTGGATCGTAAGCGATTGCCATCCTGGGTGAGTCCTTTGAATGTCAATGCTTTGATAGTTTGGGATATAAGAAAAATAACTGAAATAAGAGTTCATGGAACTTTGCGCTGATTTGTGGAGCTTTGTTCCAAGTCCTAACTCTCTACTCAATCGCTGCAGGGGTGTGACTTCGATTTCATTTTCTGCTAGTGAATCAAGCATCTACACTGCAGGTGCTGATGGAATGATTTGCCAAATTGACCCGCAAACTGCAAATGTGACCAGAAAGTTTAAAGCTTCAACCAAAGCAATATCTTCCATGTGTGTTTCTCCAGGTACGTGGTCTATGCGGTTTTTTATACTTATGGCCGATGGATTTGAGAATTCTTTTTGTCTTGAACTGGCCTGAAAGCATGCACCAAGATCTATAATGAGGAATACACCCTATTTTGGTTATTTGCAAAATCTGACATTTATTCTATGATACTGTTATGATAAAGATGGGAAGACACTGGCAACTGCTGCTTCACAAGTAAAAACATTCAGTTGCTCTGATCACCAAAAACTACAGAAATTTTCTGGGCATCCAGTGAGTATTTTTCCCATCCAATTATCTGTCAGATTTGTTATTCTCTTATCGTTTCTAACTTGCCCAAATACTAGATCTATCTTTTTTTTCGTCTTAGTAACTCTGTTCACTTTGTTTCCAGGGAGCTGTTCGATGTATGATCTTTACTGATGATGGTAAATACATTCTCTCCTCTGCGAGTAATGAAAGATATGTCACCCTATGGAAAACTGGCGGTGGAAAGAAGCAGTCAACAAGCTGTGTTTTGGCAATGGAGCATCCTGCAGTTTTCCTTCATGCCAAGTGTGGTGAGAACGGCGGAGGAGATGAGCCAGGGCTTTATGTTTTGGCCATTTCGGAGACCGGTGTTTGTTATACATGGTGCGGACAAAGTGTTGAGGAACTACGGAGTGCTAAGTCCACAATGGTCTCATTATCTCACGATGATACCTCCCTGAAAAGTCAGAGGGGTCCACTCCCTGCAATATTTGCAGCTCAATTACAAGTCATAGCAAAACCTACATCTGTAAATGTCTATCTTGCCTATGGTTTGCTGGTGAAGCCTTCATTTCAGAAAATATTTGTGGAAGCTGGCAAAGATGTGGAGTTAAATAGTTCACAGGATGGAGTTCTCCTTCCAGTTAGCCAGTCTATCAAACCACAGAAGGCGACAAATGCACGAGGCAAGTTGTTTTTCTTATTTAAAGGTCTCAGTCATTAAGGTAATACTTTTTTAGCAATGGCTTAATAATGAATATGATTTTCTTTTGTATTTATCAACAGTTACTGCACTTGACCGTGCAAATGTGGAGGATGCACTTCTTCCAGTACCAAAAATATCTGATTTTCATGATAAAAAGAAGAGAGACAGACGGAGCAATGTATCTGATGACATCATGTATGATTTGGTTGATAACAGGAGTGAACCCGAGTCTATGGAGTTTAAAGGTATTTGGAGTCCCTAACCAGTTGGCTGAAAGCTGTGGTATCTAGTTTAGAATAATGCAATAGTAATTTGGTTTCATTTTCTTCCATATGGAGAAACATGCTTGCAAAAAGAAGAAAGATAGCTGCAACTTCTTTTTCAACTGCTCGGCTGTTCTGTAATACTTGCAAATATAATGTCTATTGGATTATGTTGAGCTTTGCAGATGACATGGTAGATGTTGAAACTCCAACAACTAGCATGGAGACACGACTCAGACAATTAAGAATACTACCTGGTGATGCTGACATTCTCAAACCAGCATTGGACTCTCTAACTAATGTGGGAATCCAACTTCAAGATAATGTTCCCCAAAAGAAGGTTTAATGTTGCATCTGATACCCTTTCTCTAAGTTTTTTCTGGTTTCCAAACTTGCAAGGGCGCTCCTTGCTTAATCAACCGCCTTCTTCAATTTCATCATTGGTGTCTCTTTCCTTTCCTTTACCAGATCAGGACTTCTGTTTTGTCCATGGAACCTAGCAATGCGCACAAGTTACTTGACACCTTGCTGTCCGTATGGCAGTCCAGGTTTGCCCTTGTTGATGTTTCTGTTTTTGGTTTCAAGCTTCTTGTATCAAATATTCTTATGGCTTAGCATCCTAAGTGTAGCTGCCAATCCAGATTTGGAATTTCTGGTTCGATGCTGCTTTTTTCTTAACTCTGACAATCTTCATGAGTTTATCACCGGAACTCATATTGGTCATCATCCTCGACAGGTCACATAATGCCAAATCAGTGCTACCGTGGATATCCTGGATATTGGTCATTCATGGGCGTCACATCATGGCTCAAGAAAAACCCGAAACCCAAATGCTTAATTCACTGCTGAAGGTAAATTGAGGAACGTTAGCTATAGCTAGTGTGGGAATTTGGGAAATATGGAGCTAATAGTCTTTGTTGCTGCCCTTACCCAGGTCGCGCGATCCAGAGGGAATGCTGTTGAGCCTTTACTGCAGTTGTCAGGTCGATTGCAGCTTGTGACCGCACAGGTCTGCAATATCTTTAGCGTATGTGTTCATCTTTATTCACAGGGTTTGTATTGATATTCTTTTTTGTGTGTTGTTATGGAAGTTTGACAAGGGCTCCTTGGATACGAACCAAACTTATGTACAAGTAGAGGATGAAGATGATGATGACGAGGAAGTGGATGAAGATGTATATAGGGAGGAAGACGATCAGTCAGATCTAAGCAGTGATGATGATAAGAATTGAACCTAGGTGGTCTCTATAAGCCTGGAAAGCTATAAGCTCTGACGTTCATCAAGAATTCATGGGTCTGCCTGCTACCTTTGGAAGTCGAAGTCGATGTGTTGGTTCTCGGTTTCGTCAGTTTTGGGGCACGAGCCCAAAGCAGCAGGTTTTTGTACTATTTATTTGTAGTATGTTCTTCTTAACGGGATAGCAAGAGGTTTAAGGTTTCACCCAAACGAATTACTGTTCAAACTTGAAAGAATTGATCACATTATTGCAGCTATACGAAAGTGACATATACAAAGCTGCATAATGCATAGTGGAAATGTAATGTATTAATGTGCACCATGCATGGTTCATTGTGGAAGTGTATCGTACTAAGGTGTACGGTTCATGGTGGAAGTGCACCATACCAAGAGGCACAATACAATGTTGATGGTGGAAGTATTAGATAACTGTTATATTCAAAACTTGACAACATAACATAGTAGTCTCCATAAATCTTAAACTAGCTCATGCTCATATAGAATGAATTATCGTTTCGCCTTGAGTTTTAGTCCACAAATTGTGGTATGAAAAGTTTGAATGGTTTCAGATTTTTAGAAGATCATATTGGTATGATGGAAAGTTCGCTGGTCTGGTTCGATCCTAACAACACTAGGTACGTACATTGTTCCGATCAGAGAATATTTTCACATTTTTTTCTTGTTCTAGCTTAGGATGAAAAGAGGGAGCCTTTACAATCCAGCAAGCAATGAATGAAATCCATCCATTTCAGTTGTAAAGATATGACGTGTTTCAGATAAAAAAGTGACGAACCTTGGAATGGAATGATATACATTTTATTCTTCCTTTTGTTCATGAAAAGAATTTCATCATACAGGGAGAATCGAATCGATTCTTCACCCGCACTTACAAGCATGGAATTGGAATCTCGTTCGTTTTCCACTTTCTGGAAAAGACTTGCACCATTTCCCCACATTTGATTATCTTCTTTCTACCTACTACCCTTGTTTAATTATAGCCGCCGGCAGCCGGCCGGCCGTCAGTCTCCTTCACATAACTGTGCAGGAGTTGGGGTTTTCGTCACTGAACATGGACGTTATGTTTCCATTACTTGGCGGGTTAACGTCATGGTATTCCTCGCTGTAGTAGTCCATCCTGCTGTAATTATGCGTGTATCTCGGTTGTTGTTGTTGTGGTGGTGGGGCCGGCATCGCTGTTCGGACATATTCGTACTCCGTCACATACGGGGATGGTCTGTACGTGTTATAGCTGTGATGCGTCGTCACGTAAACAGGTTGCTGCTGCATCTGTGGAGGAGGAACTCGTGGGCTTTGATGCGTCAAATACACTGGTTGCTGCCGTCCCATCGGAACTTGAGGGCTTTGATGCGTCACGTACACTGGTTGCTGCCGTTCCATCTGTGGAGGAACTTGAGGGCTGTGATTCGTCACGTACACTGGTTGCCGTTCCATCTGTGGAGGAGGAACTTGAGGATACAACGGTACTGGTCCATCGCGGTATCTTTCAAATTGATGATAGCCAGGAGTAGAACTACCGTAGGCGCCATATCTGTAGCCGTAGTGATCCGGTGGTGGTGGTGGTTGGTGATCATGATGGTAAATGAAGTGGACCTCCCCTGCATCTCCCTGTCTTCTAGGTGGGTAATCACCTGCCAGCGGGTGATGCTGGTTTGATGGTAAATTTTCCTCCGGTTGTTGATTCTGATGTTCCGCCTGTGCTGGTGGCTGCGGATCAACTGATGGTTGTGATGGTGGTGGTGGTGGTGATGGTTCAGGTGGTGGTGGAGGCGAGTCAGCAGCTGCCGGAGGATTAGATGATTCATTGGCAGACAGTACGTCGTCGTCGTTTTCGTGGTGATCTGGCGGCTGTGGAGGAGGAGGAGGAGGAGTGTCAGCAGGCTGTTTTTGTTCAACGTGGGAAGAAGAAGAAGAAGAGATTATGATAGCTGTTTTCCTAGTCTTCCTAATGGCTTTAACGATCCTTTCCGGATCAGCACACCCGACGACAATTGTCAACTTCTGGTGAGGGAAGTCGACGTAGAGATCGTAAATCCCATTGATGCCATGAAGTGCCTTGTTGATCTTCTGGACGCAGCCATTGCAGTCCACCCGGACTTGTATCTCTGTAACTCCAGCAGGATTCTGCAGAAACGTCAAACAGTGTTAGTTGGGAACTTAGCAACAGAAAAGATGACAAAAGAATGTCATGAAAAGCTATAATAATAATAATAATACCTCTGGCTCTGGATGGGAAGCCATTTGGACAGAGAAGGAGAGGAATTAGAAAGGGGAATGAGTTAGTATAGAGGAGAGGGGGATGAAATGGGAATCTTCTGCTTGATTATAACTCATTTTATTATTATTTGTAAGAGATTGGGGGGAAGGAATGAATAAAACTGGCAAAAGTGTAAGGAATCTCTGTTCTTTCTTTCTCTCTTTCTTTCTAAGAGAAAGATAAGAGGAAAAAGAATGGAGGATATAAAGAGTCCATCCTGTTAGAAAGACTAGCTTGCAACTACCCAGTGCAAGTTCAAGGGAGGCATCCGCCGGCTGCTGTTGTTATGGCCTTGGTCGTACTGGTAACTGTCCTTGTCGGAGGTTGTGTTGGTTGTACAGTCGGAATTCTGTTGTCAAATATATAGATTCATGACATGCATTAACCGCTAACGTCAACATATATCTTCTTCGCAGTCTTCACCCACCTTGGCAAGATAGTATTCCACAGCGGTAAAAGCTTTGCCGGAATCCCTTTTGTCGTTGAAACTTTATTCCTTCGGGAAGCTATCATTTGGTGTATCACGAAAGAGATCATCCTGGCGATAGACATTGAAACTAATAATTGTATCCCACATTTCCCACCCACTTGACTCCACCCCACCGGTGATGCTATTGTACAACAAATTAGTATGCTACTTAAACAATTTTTGCTCTCATTAATTAAATGTTTTCATATTTCTCGACAACAAAATGGCGCAGCACACTCTCTTGTTCGCTTTTCCTTGTCGTTTCTTTCCCGTAACTCCCCCTTTGTCATGACCTGTCTTTCCTAAAGGCTCTGATTTTTTTTCCCCGATTAGCAAAATCCCACGGGTCCTAACTTATTGGTTTTGTGGGCTTCCCGACCCACTTTCCTTAACGGTTCATAATTTTCACAGGCCGACCGACCGTATGATGTGGAAATCTAATAATTGAAGAGGTGTCAGAGTACGTATGATGGACTGTTAACTGTCCCACGTCTCGAAGTCCACCGACGAGTGTACTGACGGTACAACACTATGTACTCGTCGTGGAAGTGCCACCTCTCCGGATTGTCGAGAAAAGCACTCGCCGCCACGTGGTCCAATCTGCTCCCCAACTGGACAAGGTACTGATCCACCCTCGTCTTCCACGCATGCTCTTTCGTCTGCGTCAGCCCGAGCAAGAACATGACCTCGCCGTCCAACATGTCCTCGCTGCCCCCAAGCAAACGACCTCTCCTCTCACAACACTAGCAGGTACGGTAGGTGGACGTAACCAGCCGACCTATCTGTGAACATGAACCCCCCTATGCATGTCAGCATGTATGCCCGTGCGTAATGTCTCAACGTACGACCATCATCGGCGGGAATGCGTTCCGACTTCTTGAACGTGGAGTGCAACCATCCAAACCTTAGTCGTCTGTCCTATAAGACATCTTTCGCCATCGGTCTCGCTCTCAAAACCCCCTCTACCAAGTTTAGCATCTGCGGCCTAGAATGCTTGATAGAGTAGTACACCGCATCACCGTCGACTGGCAAATCAGTCAACATCGCCACGTCCTCCAGAGTTAACGTGCAGTCTCCATGGTACATGTGGAAAGTGTTCGTTTCCGACTTCCACCTCTCAACCAACGCCGTCACAAGATGCGGATCCGATGAAAGGTTTGCAAGATCAACAATCGGTAAGAGTCCGACAGTCTCCAAAAAAGCGCGGAAGTGGGGATGGTATGGAGGGATGAGAGACGTCCTACGACACAAGAGGGTAACGTTAGGTTTCTATTCGATATTGTAGGCAATGATTATTAGTATCTAACATTGCTAAGTATGTACCTAATATGTACTAATAAATATTGAATCTAAAATATTATGCATTTCTTATTAGTATCTAATATAATATTAGGCAACTACTAATATTTTCTAACATTAGAAATAAGTACACTAATTCTTTCTAACATTAAGCATAAGCAAGTATTAATATTTTCTAACATTAGGCATAATGAAGTACTAACATTTTTAACAATAGGTCGTTATTAATATTCACTACGCATTATTCAAATGGTACCAATCTCATTGTCGAAAATTTCACCAGCTCGATGTCGGTTGCGCTCGCCCCAAAGTAGTTCTCCATCGATCAGTTCGGGGTCGACGCACGGAGGTGTTGGTCCATACAAGTAATCCATCCTACAATGAAGAAAATATTAGTAGGCAACAAATTGAGAAAATTACTAAAAAAATACTAATATTACAAACTAGTTGATCGCGAAACAAGAATTTGTTTTTCGGTATCGAAAAACCGAAGAATGAAGGAGGAGAGAATTAGTGAATGCGTGAGGAATGAAGAAGAGGATGGGGATATTTATAGAATCTGTTGGAGGCTACCTACACTACGTATTGTAAGTCTGGAGAATTACCAAATCGTATAATTTACAAATTTTTTTTTGCTCCGCCACTGGCTCTGCCTCGGCTAGGAGAGCCCCAGCCGACCAATACCCAACACTCGTATCCTCCAAAAAGGTTCATATATGGGTAACTTCGCCACTATTTTGTTGCGACCGGCAGGCTTCGATCCACCGCTGTCTATCTCTAGCCATTTGCTTAATTTGACTGTCCACTACTCTACCTTCACTCGTGGGGTTTTACTCTAAGCCTATTTGGGCTCCATCTCTTTGTGAATCTTACGATGAATACGACACCACTTCAACATTCATTCACTACTCCAACATGATAGGAATGAGCCAGGTGAAACATAAAACTAATCAACTTTGTTAGAGAATATACCTCTTACCTCCATCTTTTAGGTATTTCGTTACCTCGTTTTCTTTTATTAATTCATTTATCAATATATTCCTTCAAAAAAATCCAATGAACAACTTATTTAGGTGTAACACCTTAGCTAAATTTTATATCGATAAATATGACAATCAAATCTTAATTGACGACGCATTTTGAAGTGTAATGTATGAAAGTAGGGTAAAGATGGATAATTTCTTGGGTAGTCACCATAATGTATGAGTCATGTGTGTTATTTTACTTTTTGTTGATATGTTTTTTTTCTTATCTGACCCTTTTCAACCGTCCTTTGTTATAAAAAATGGGTTGTTTAACTATCACAAAAAAATCGATGTTATACAGTTCGTTTGTTGTAGTGTTTTTTTCCCACATTCCTTCTTTAACACTTTAAAAAAACATCATAAATTGTCACGAAGTTTAGATATATATCGAGAAATGTTGCCACTTTTTTTATATAGATTTTTATCACCAAATTTGAGAGTTCAGAAAACAAATCACGTCATTAATTTTTTTTGTCGACGTGTTTATACGGATCCAACATTATTAAATGAGTCCGCAACAGTCAATGACACGTATTATTTTCTTTCAATGGATATTGTAAAGTTATTTGGGGTTGATAGCCGTTTTTGAATCCCTATTACACGATGGAGTTGGGGAGAAGATGGTGGGGGATGATTAAAGAAAATATTTAATCGAGTAAAAATATATTATTTAAAAATAATATGTAGCATTGATTGTTGCTGACTCATTTAATGGTGTTGGGTTCATGTCAGCACGTCGACTGAACAAATTAACGGTGTGACATTTTTTGTTTGAAATTTCAAATTTGGTGACAGAAAATCTATATCAGAAAAGTGGCGATATTTCTCGACATATACTTAAACTTCGTAACATTTTGAGATATTTTGTCTTAAAAAATGAAGGTTAGAAGGTTTTACCATCTCGATCCTGATTATATATATATAACAGGAATGACAACTATAACCATCATTATGGTTATTTGTTCGAAATCAAACTAGTCAAACACGGTACAATATGAGTTGCTTCTTTATTTTTACGTATGTGTAAACCCGAAAAACCGTTACGTACAAGTACAACTAAAATATGGATCTTGAAGTATTAGCACTTAACTCGAGCTAGCCGGCCATCTAAATTCCTAAATAAAAATATTTATAATATATGGAGAACCATGTATGAGTTAGGAAATTCATTGATTTTTATTCGCAAATTATGAAGTTTTTCTAATATGGTTAATAAAAAAAACTCTTAAAAACGGACTGACATAAATACAATATATATTTTACTACCTAAAATAATTATTTTTCTACTTAAAAAATATCAACTATCTAAATTCGAATTAAGCCATCGTCACCTAAAACTTCTTCGCCGAAAAAAATAAATTGTTATCACCAAATTGATCAAACTTGTTTGCTATTCATACTATTCTAGAGCATGTCATTGAATCATATACTCTTGTCGTTATTTTACAATGCAGCCTGCAGTAAGAACAACAAACTTAATCCCAGCATAAGTAACATCGACTTTAATTTAATTGTCATTATCAATCTTAATTACTATGCTTCGTTAATTCCTTCATTCATTTTTCCTATATCACACAACACAAACCCTCCGCTAATTCATCTCCTACTCACTCAACAATCCATTACTCTCTTAACTAGTTTCAACATGGCTGACAGCTCCTTCGACGCCCGCCACCGCTCCCCTAACAACCGACGCCGTCGCCGTGGCAGCGGCCTTCCCCCATCTCCGGCCTCTCGTTCCTACGCACTTTTCAGCTCCATAGACATGTCACTCGTCTCCGGAAACTTAACTCCCCATCGTCGTCGTGGCGACCGTAGCCGGAATCCTCCGTCGGCCGCATTCGCCGCCGATGGTGACGTGTCATGGAAGGGTGAGGTGTCCTGGCAGTACGAGCCCACTGGGTGGATGAATGACAGCCGTACTTTCGGCGCGATTATGAGCCCATGGGCTGCTACGACTCCTTCAGCCCACCGGGCCATGCGGAGATCAGCCCAAGAATTTTACCTTTCCCGAACCCGTGGCGGGTTCAGAGGTTCGGGAACTTCTTACTACGATCGCTCCGGAATTAGCGGCGTTTCCACCGGAAGGCTTAATCTGAAAAGCTACCGAGATGACGGCGACGACAATGGTAATAACGGTCACGTCGTTAATGTTAGAGATTACGACGCTGCTCCGGCGTCGGCGAAGGCTGAGAAAGCTCCGTCACAGTGGAGCGAGCTGGGAGCTGTCGCTGAACATCAGAGCAGGGGAAGTAATGTTGGAATCAATGGCGGTGGAGGACGTCAAGATAGGAATGACTCGAAGCGGAACTCCGTTTCGAATGCTTACGTTGACGTAGCAGTTAGTCCGGAGATCGGTCGTGGAAGTTATGGAGATTTTTATAAGAGCGGCGGTCGAGGTGGGGAATATGAGGGTGGTGATTATGAGGAATATGATGACGAGGAGGAGGAGGAAGAGGAAGAAGGAAGGAAATCGGTTGGATTGTTTGGACTGTTCAAGTACTCTACTGGATGGGACATGTTCCTTGTGTTCTTGGGATGTCTAGGAGCTCTCATCAATGGCGGGGCTCTTCCTTGGTACTCTTTTCTATTTGGCAACTTTGTGAACAAGATTGCTAAGGATACCAAGGATGAGATTATGGACGATGTTCAGAAAGTATTGCATTTTCTTCATTTTCTATACAATTTATCGCTTGATGAATGGCATCTCATAGTTTATTTTGATAAAAATCAGCTCATTGTTATTTTGCACCAGGATAGTTAGATATTTTCCTTCTCTGCTGGAGATTGCTTGCGGTAGACTAATTCCTGACTTTTACTTTTGGTGAAAACGCAGATTTGTGTGCAGATGTCTGCACTTTCGATAGTGGTGATGTTTGGAGCATACATAGGTGAGAAGTGATAATGATGATGTTTTACTTCAGTTCAACGTTCTTGCTTAGATCTCATCTAATGTATTTTTCTTATGGGATGAAACCCAGAAATCACCTGTTGGAGATTGGTGGGAGACCGGTCAGCTCATCGGATAAGAACCAAGTATTTGAGAGCAATCCTAAGGCAAAACATTGGCTTTTTTGACACTCAAATCAGCACAGGGGACATAATGCATGGAATTGCAAGTGATGTTGCGCAAATTCAAGAAGTGATGGGAGAAAAGGTCATGAATGTTCCTTGTCATGATCTTTAAACAATCGTAATTCAACTCTGGAATGTTCAAATGCTCCATTGTTTCATGTGATTGCAGATGGCTCATTTCGTTCAACAACTATTTACCTTCTTTTGTGGTTACATGGTTGGTTTCTTGAGATCATGGAAGGTATCTCTTGTGGTCTTCTCAGTGACCCCTTTGATGATGTTTTGTGGCATTGCTTATAAAGCTATCTATGTTGGTCTGGCTGCTAAAGAAGAGGTGCAGAAACTACTTAATAGTCCTTCCTAACTTATGCAAAAATAATTTCAGAAGAATTCTCTTACCTAATTTTTGTGTTCTTTTTTCTTCACTCACAGGCATCATATATGAAAGCTGGCACTGTTGCTCAACAAGCCATCAGTGCAATAAGAACTGTGCTTTCTTTTGTTGCAGAAAATAAATTAGCTGACAAATACTCGCAGCTGTTGACTAACTCGGTTCCGATTGGAGCAAAGATTGGATTTGCGAAGGGGGCAGGAATGGGCGTCATTTACTTGGTCACGTACTCCACATGGGCATTAGCCTTCTGGTATGGGTCGATCTTGGTTGCAAAAGGGGAGATCACCGGAGGGGATGCAATCGCGTGTTTCTTTGGTGTCAACTTAGGAGGAAGGTATGGATTAATACTATGTTAAAAGATAGATACAGTAAGAGTTGAGTTCTTTCTTGGTTGGTAATTTGCATTTCTGTTTTTTCTTTTTCCTTACTCAGAGGGCTGGCACTATCCTTGTCATATTTTGCTCAGTTTGCTCAAGGCACAGTTGCAGCGACACGTATGTATGAAATCATAGACAGGGTTCCAGTAATTGATCCTTATAGTCTTGAAGGGAGGACAATGTCAGGAACCCGTGGAAGGATCGAGCTGAAAGGAGTCACTTTCGCGTATCCATCTCGTCCAGAGACACCAATCTTAACATCCATCAACCTAGTTATTCCATCTTCAAAGACACTTGCGCTGGTGGGTGCAAGCGGAGGAGGCAAATCCACCATTTTTGCTCTTATAGAAAGATTCTATGACCCAAATTCTGGTTAGATTCTCCTTCCCCCTCTTAATCTCAATATATTTTGTTTGAAAACTCTAGTTACGGATTTGTGTTATGGGGAATTAATGGATGGATTTCGCAGGAGTGGTTACCTTGGATGGTCATGACTTGAGGACACTACAGGTTAAGTGGCTAAGAAGCCAAATGGGAATGGTAGGGCAGGAGCCAATCCTCTTTGCAACAAGCATTATGGAGAATGTTCTTATGGGAAAGGAGGATGCCACCAAGAGAGAGGCAATTAAAGCCTGTATTGCTGCCAATGCTCATGAATTCATATCTGCTCTTCCAGAAGGCTATGACACTCAGGTATGATAATGAAAGGTTCCATGTCCCGTTTGTTGAGAGAATGAGAGTTTATGTTCCATGTAATTTTAGTCTTATCGTGGCAACTCCATCATTATCAGGCTGGTGACAGAGGAACACAGCTCTCAGGCGGTCAGAAACAGAGAATTGCATTGGCTCGTGCCATCCTTAAGGACCCCACTATCCTTCTTTTAGATGAACCCACAAGTGCATTAGATCCCGAATCCGAGTCTGCAGTTCAGAAAACCATTGACAAAATCTCTGTTGGTCGAACAACGGTTGTCATTGCTCATAGATTAGCAACGGTGAAAAATTCCAGCACCATTGTTGTTCTTGATCAAGGTTCTGTGGTTGAAATTGGAAATCATCGCCAGCTAATGGACAAAGCTGGTTACTACTATGACCTTGTCAAGCTTGCTTCTGACGGGGTCTCAAAACCAATGTTGAATCAAGCGGAATTCAACAAGGATCTTGGGAAGTCTATCAACGAGAAGTCAGTCAGTGATATCAAATCAACTACCAAGTTTGAGAAATCTAGGTCAATGCACTCCAAATCAAAGCTATTAGAGAGAGACGCTCGGGATGAAACACAGAAAACTCGTGAGATGACCAAGTTTCGGCTCTCAGATGTGTGGGATCTTCAAAGACCAGAATTCCTGGCACTTGCTTTAGGCTTCCTTGGGGGTATTGTTGCAGGTGCAATTCTATCTGTATTTCCTTTCCTTCTTGGCTTAGCCCTTCAGGTCTATTTTGATGATGACCCTTCAAAGCTAAAAAGAGATGTTGGTAATCTCGTTTTAGTTATTTTGAGTCTTGGGGTTGGCTTGATTGTCACAATGACTGGCCAGCAAGGCTTTTGTGGGTTGGCAGGTACAAAACTGACAGTAAGAGTGAGAAAGCTCTTGTTCCATTCTATTCTTAGACAGGAACCTGGTTGGTTTGATTTAGAAGAAAACTCTGGCGCATCTCTTATCTCAAAGTTGTCGGTTGATTGCATCACTTTTAGATCAGCTCTTGGGGACAGATTATCAGTATTGTTAACCGGTTTAAGTTCAGCTGCTGTTGGTCTTGGTTTGTCATTTTTCCTTCAATGGAAACTCACCCTTGTAGCTGCAGCACTAACTCCTTTCACCCTTGGTGCAAGTTACTTGAATTTGATCATCAACGTTGGGCCGAAGCTGGACAATGACTCTTACACCAGAGCAAGCAACATTGCTTCTAGTGCTGTGTCAAACATCAGAACAGTAACAACGTTTGCAGCTCAGGAACAAATAGTCCGGTCCTTTGGTCAAGCTCTTGCAGAACCAACGAAAAAATCAGAGAGGAAATCTCAGATCTTAGGGCTAACACTTGGTTTCTCCCAGGGTGCCATGTATTTCGCTTACACTTTGACCCTCTGGTACGGAGCCTACCTTGTCAAGCAAGGAGAATCGAACTTTGGTGATGTGTATAAAATCTTCCTCATCCTTGTTTTAAGCTCATTTTCTGTTGGACAACTAGCTGGACTAGCACCAGACACTTCAATGGCCGCAACATCTATCCCTGCTATCTTCAACATCATTCATCGCAGGCCTTTGATCATCAGCGCAGCAAAGGCAAAGAAAGTTGATAGATCAAAGCCATTGGATATTGAACTCAGGATGGTGACATTTTCATATCCTTCCAGGCCTGAGGTTACAGTGTTGAGAGACTTCTCCTTAAAGATCAAGGGTGGCAGCATGGTAGCGTTGGTAGGGGGTAGTGGTTCGGGAAAATCAACCGTTGTATGGTTGGTGCAAAGGTTTTACGACCCTAATCAAGGAAAGGTGAAACTCGGAGGTGTAGACCTGAGGGAGCTTGATCTCAAGTGGCTAAGGATGCAAATAGCTTTAGTTGGTCAGGAGCCTGCACTGTTTTCAGGTACCATAAGAGACAATATTGCGTTTGGTGATCCTAATGCTTCATGGGCTGAGATTGAAGAAGCTGCTAAAGATGCTTACATCCATAAGTTCATCAGCAGCCTCCCTCAAGGCTATGACAGTGAGGTACGCTGTTTCCTTTAACTTTTTCTCATACAACAACGGATTATTTGATTTTGTGATTTGGTTGAAAGTGATTTTAAATAGCAAAAGATTTGTAATAGGAGGTATTTCAAATATTCCAGTGATTTCGTAAATACCTCGTTTGTTTAGTGGAGTTTTGTAAATTGAAAAAGAAATTCTAATTTTGTAAATGACTAATACCCCTAACTTATCCCATTTTCCTATATCCCATTTTCCTATACTCAACAAGTCAATTTGATCATTTCCTACTCAAATTTCTTGAGATTTGACAAATTTCTTGTCTATGAAGTAGATTTGAAATCACCTCCCAATCACTTGGGGGCACAAGGTGATTTGAAATCCCACTTCATTTTCGTATTCAGGCGTGGTATTTCGACCAAATCACCCGTACCCATGAAATCACTCTCCAAATGGAAAAAACAAATGCCCCCTTAATGTATACTATAAAAACCAATCCAAGCACTCTCCCAACAACTCGTGTTATTGGGAGGTTATGGTTCTTGACATGATACAAGATTCTAAAAAGACTGAGAGGTCTCTGTTTTGAGTCCTGGTAGCCCCCAATCTGTGGACATGACTTATCGGAATTGTCCAAATCTCAGCTTTTCTAAAAACTTCCGTTTGAGGGGGCGTGTTAATGTAGACTATTCACTAGTTGCCTTGTTACATAAATTTTTACAGGTAGGTGAAAGTGGCTTCCAATTATCAGGAGGACAAAAACAAAGACTAGCAATAGCAAGGGCAATGCTAAAGAAATCGAGTGTGCTGCTGCTTGATGAAGCTAGCAGTGCATTGGACTTGGAGTCGGAGCAGCATGTCCAGGCAGCACTCCGGAAGGCGTCTAAGAGAGCCACCACTGTTGTCGTCGCACATAGGCTCTCTACGATTAGAGAAGCTGACGTGATTGCTGTGGTGAAAGATGGTTCAGTGATAGAGTCCGGGAGTCATAACTCACTCCTGAATTCTAACCTTAATGGTATCTATGCTAGCATGGTCCGCTCCGAGGCAGAAGCTACTGCATTTGCTTGAGCTATTATTATAATTGTTGTTGTTGTTGTTGTTGTTGATGCAGATAGCCTAGGTTAGTACGTATTTTGGTACCTCTGTGGGCATTTATTTTTGTAGAGAAATAAAATTTGCACTATGTATGGTTTTATAACTTGACTTTTGAAAAAATAAATTGCTAGTTGCACATACTATTTTTTAAGGTATGGTGTTTACACATTCAAAACGGTACAGGTGTACTTTTTCGAGTGATTCACCCGTGTTTTCGGCTTCATCATCTTATATTTTTCCTGCTTAATCAGTATGTTATCCGGTGTCATAATTATATTATAAAGTATTATTATTTATTATTACTTCTCATTACTACAATTAAGTTTCCTCAAGTGATTACTATGCTATGAAAAACAATTACTACATTATGATATAGTATCACATTCTTATATTAAGTTTAGATCTCCTCTTACATTATTTTGACGTAAAATGTAGATTTGAAATATGAAACGATCGGTACTTTAAAATTACTAATAATAACTTCGTCTAAATTGGTAACATTTATGTTTGGGGTAGGAATACACGATGTTTGGATAGGAATACACAATGTTTGAAGTAAAAACACGTATTTTATCTGTTATATCTACCTTACATTTTATCAATCATACGGACATATACATATAAGTGGGTTTTTTTAACAAAAAAAAATCAAGTTTAGCGAAATTCTGTATATTTTTATTTTTCTGAAAAGCTACAGGATTTATTAAACCTGAGAGGCCACTTTGAGCACATCGGCATCTAATCTTGCCTCCACGGTGCACCTATCTGAATTAGTTTTATGAATTATTATTCATCGTCCTAACTTAAAAAAACATCCTTAAATTTGAAATCTACATTTAAAATTATGAATTATTATTCATCGTCCTAACTTAAAAAAACATCCTTAAATTTGAAATCTACATTTAAAATTATGAATTATTATTCATCGTCCTAACTTAAAAAAAATCCTTAAATTTGAAATCTACATTTAAAATTACGCAAATGACCCTAATCGTTGTCCTTTTAAACCCATTTAACCAATCCATGTGCAACCACTCCACCAATTTCATTCCACTATTCCATCACCGTCGTCACTGTCAATTTCCATACCACTCCACCTTCCATAACCACCGCCGCCACATCCCACCGCCATATTAAAAGTTTAGAATTAGGAAAAAATACTGGGCGCCCAAAAGAGTATTCGGTAACACCGCCGCCGCCAACATTATGAGTTGGTGAAGAAGGACCGGCGCCAATATTGAGACGGCATCGGAGGAGCGCTTAGGGAAACGACAGAGTTGGGGTGGCGATGAAAGAGGTACGATGGTGGAGGAGCTAAGGGAAGCGACGGCGGAGGTGGGACGGCGGCGGAGGAGTTGGTGCGGCGGTGAAAGAGGCCCGGGGACGGAAATTGGGCGGCGATGGCAAGGGTGTGGCGGTGACGGTTAGAGCTTGGTGGAGAAGGAGATGAAGGTGAGGGAGATGTGAGTTTCGAGTTAGGTCGTCAATTTGTTTCGAGTATTTACCCTTATTGGTATAAATAAATTTTTAAAAAATTTATGAAATTCATTTCGAAATGAATGTTTTAGTGTTTGATTTGTAAGTGAACTTATTTTCACTTATAAATTTTGAATTCTGCGGAATTAAGGTTAGTGTTAGAAATTCCGTTGAATTGAATAGAAATTTCAAAATGAATTCCATAAAAATTTACTATTATATTAAAATGATTTATCTATCCTCAACTAATAATTAAATTAACATCATAACCATCAAACCTAATATATATAATTAGTTGACCGACTCTTTATTTGCTTAAACTTTCTCATTCTTATTGTCGGTAACAAACACTAATTTAAAAAAAGTTAAATACCTCCTTTTTTCTTCTTTATTCAATAACTATCACACTTTAAAATTATTAATTGTTATGATTGTCATCATATACATTCGTCTTTTATTAATTGTTATTATTTTTTTAGAATATGTCGGTTAAGGTGATATAATTGCTAAATCAATAAGCTCTTTCACTTAATGAGTAATAGTAATGTTTGTGAAAGAGTATATATGAATTTTTTTTATTTAATTCAGTTCTAAATCGTATACTAAACATAATTTGGGAATTCAATTGAATGTGACATTTTAAAAATAATTTATTTTAAAATAAAATAAATTTTTAATTTATTTGTTATCAAACGATACATACAAATAATAGTTATATTCATGAAATTCAAATTCTAGACCGTTTTTTTCTTCGGAAACTCCTTGCTTCAACCTTTTCATTAGTTCCCCTGTTCCGCCCTCCTCCGCCTTGCATGGATCACCGTTCCACTCCGGCCAGCAGCGGTGGCGGGAGAAGAAGAGGTGGTCGAAGCCCTTACCAAACCGGAAGGGGATCGTGGGCTACTGCTTCTCCTTCACCTTCTCCTTCTCCTTCTCCTTCTCATTATCACCAGGTTAGTTATCTATCTATCTATCTAATCTAATTTCTGCTTCCGTCCTATTCTTCTTGAGCTAGGGTTTAATTCGATAGGGCTTTTGATCGCTGTTTGATCGATTGATTGATAAGAGCCCTGCTGTTCTCTCGTCGCTTAGTCAACCAAAGTGCATGCAGCAGTTGAAAACAAAATGATTCCATTGCTATGGTCCGACGAGTTTGTGAGTTTTACTTATGTTAATGGCTTATCGTAGGTTGGAGGGGAAGGTAACTATGTTGATGAATCCAGTAGGAGAATAGGTGGATTATCCCTTGGTAGAGGAAGAGGAGGAAGTTCTCCCCAGATATCTCCTGCTTCTTTCCTTGGGAAGCCTGATCAGGTACATACACCTCCACCAAACAAATTTGGGCTCCAACAACAAGACGAGAAAGCTACCAAGGCTAGTGTTAGCGATCAGAGCAAGCTGAGATAGAGCTAATGAAGAAGTTAGGTTTTGATATTTGTGGGCAGCCCAAGCCTGCAGGTGGTGTTAAACTGAACCCTCCTTTGCATACAATTAACAAAGAAAAGCGTAATAGTCAGCGCAATATGGAAGGGCTTAATGGACAAGTATTGAGGCCAGGGATGGTACTTCTCAAACATCACCTCTCATTGGATACTCAGGTACTACTACATACCATCATAAAGTTCACAAGTTTATACTTTTCTCGATTGTAATAGTTAAAACTTAGAAAATGTACCACTTGCATTTTCATTAGCACAATCCCAAATTATATGATTTATTGTATAAGGTATTTGAGGTAAAGTGGCAAACACATATTGCATTATTGAGTTTACTAATGAGCCATATACTCAAGCTAGTATCCAAGTTGGGTCTGGAGCTCGAACTAGCTAGCGAGCCTATCGAGTCGAACATACCCTGGCTCAAGCATGACTCATTGAAAATCGAGCTGAATCACGAATGATCGTTTTTCGAGCCGAACGAGCAGCTCGGCTCATCAACAGCCCTATGCATAGTTTGGCATCTATGTCTCTATTCCGCGTACCAAGCTTCCATTACTTGTCTTGGTTTTGATTTTATTCTTTTGAATTGAAGGTCAAGATTGTGAACCTATGTCGCCAACTTGGAGTGGGATCTGCAGGGTTCTACCAACCTGAATTCCGCAGTGGTGAAAAGATGCATCTGAAAATGATGTGCCTCGGCAGTAGCTGGGAACCTGACGTAGATAAGTACGTAGAAAGCCGGGCGGTCGATGGTGCTAAACCACCTAACATCCCTCGAGAGTTTATCCCGTTGGTTATGGAAGCAATCAAGGATTCCCAAACCCTCATTGCCAAAACTTCTAAACCAACAAGTGTGGGAAGTGATGGCCTTCCATCGATGGCACCAAGCATTTGCGTCGTGAACTTCTACACTTCGAGTGGGCGGCTAGGTCTTCATCAGGTTCCTACAAACTTCCTACTACATCCATCTTTTGATCACCATTGTATAACCTTTAGATGTTCTGTTTGTGACTCCCCCCCCCCCCCCCTCCCCCCTTTGTTTGCTCGTATTTGAAGGATAAAGCTGAAAGTCCAGAAAGTTTGCGGAAGGGGTTACCCGTGGTTTCTTTCTCAATCGGAGATTCAGCAGAGTTCCAGTATTCCGAACGAAGAGACGATGTAAATACGGGTAAAGTTGTACTGGAATCTGGAGACGTGTTGATATTTGGTGGAAGATCAAGAAATATATTTCATGGTGTGACCTCTGTTAAGCCAAAAACTGCCCCGCAACTCTTGATCGAACGAATCTTCGGGAGGGACGTCTGAATTTGACCTTCAGGGAGTATTGATTTGAAGAAGAGTTCTTCAAGAGTACATGCGTGATTGCTTGCTTCTGGGTGTGTGTGTGTTTGTATAGAGGAATATCAGTTGTTCCGTATGAATCTCTTATGTAGATTGCAATCAGATATTGTCTCCTCTTTGTTTCTTTCTTCGACTGATTGGCTATGCAATGTGACAATTCTGATCTTATCCATGAGTAGAAAGAAACGAAGAATTAGCTATGGCAATTGCTCGATTAGCTATACAAAGCAATGTGACGATTCAACCAGAATAACCTTTCGCACAATCGAATCCAATCGATGCTCACAAGCAGATATCTATGTAATGTTTTTTTTTTCTCGTGGGAATCTGTCTTTTTGGGTGGTTTCATATGGGGGCCGTTCTAATCAGTATGACCCACGGCAGCCTACGTCGGCTCTCCAATCTCCAAATTGGTACTTTTGATAGGAGATTTGACATGTAGATATTGAGGGGATACAAAGCTGATATTTTCGTACTATTACGATGGAGATGAGCACTCGTTGTGCTTGTGTGACAGATGTGTAGTCATTGTACTGGGAGAATTGGCTTCATTGGAGGTTTATCCCTATTTGTATTTGTAGGTTGTGCGGTATAGTATGTATAGAGTTGGACATATGTTGAAGAATTACTCTTTCATATCGGCTTCCTTAGAGGCTTATCTAGTTTATATTTGTAAGTGATCAGGTATAGTGCTTATAGAGTTGCACTAATCACTTTTTCATATCTCTCTACTAGTGTTGAGATTGACTCATCACAAATTGATATTGATCACAAACTTCTTCCAAATAATGCCGTTTTATGGATTTGACATTGATACTATTTCGTATATTGAATCTTTAAACGACGTTCTAATTTTCGAATTAAACAACACTCTAGATTGAGTAAATTATGTTATTATCCTTTCGTAAAATCGAAATTCATAGAAGAAGTTGTGTATATTAACTAACTCAAACACTTACAAACAATCTAAAACACTCTCAAACGAAGATCCGAAGAAGAAATTGAAGATCCATGGAGCGTCTGTGAAAGTACGAAATCAAAAAATAAAATAAAAGGGACCGGTTTCGGCCAAAGCAAAGAGCCCAGCCGGAACGGCTTCAAAGCCGGCTGCTGCTTCGGTCGAAACCGATGGCCGGCCGGCCCCTTTTTTAAATTTAATTAATGTAATTAGGATAATTAGATAATTGTTAATGAGTAATTATGATAATTTGTTAATGGTAAGTGAGTAATTAGAGAAATTAGTAATTTGTTAGTGAGTAATTGAATTAGTGTAGATAATCTACTATTGAAATTAATTGAGGAATTAATAATTGAATTAGTTAGTAATCATTGCTAAGTTGATAATGTGATTACTAATAATTTATTTTGTTAGCATAATGGATTAGTTAGTAATCAATTTCTATACTTGTTGGTATTGAAGGTCGAGTCAATTAGAATCACATCATACCAAATCTTCAACATTTGAGCACATTCGGGTAATTGAGAAAAAGGTTGGCAAGATTTTCACCTTCATCCTCGGTAGACTGAACAAAGTACCCAGTCATGAAGCGGTTCTCAATGTCCAATCCATCGAACTCATGCCACCTAATTTGTCCTTCCTAATCTTGTAGGACTTATTATATATTTGATTCATATTATAATGAGCGTTGAACTTCTTGTTCAGAGCGTACCTGATCTTATTCAGCTGTGTGTGAATCGCAATCATGTTCTTAATATCACTCTTCTCCTCACTTGTAAGGGTATTGGCTTATGTACGAGCTTCAGGATATGACACGAAAAAATGATTGTGTTATCCTTTCGATTGTGTAAGATTGTTGGTGTGGCCTACATCGTCAATCCATAACTTCCACTCGCCTCCTACCACACGACACCTCATTGCCAGTTTGAATGGGCAGTCACACTTCTTGGTCTTCGACATCCGTTTTGGTGGGTCGGAACCCGATGATTTGCGAGCACGCCGAAGAGAGCAAAACAGATACACCCGGTACTCTCGCTTTGCCTTGTTTATTTTTTTGGATCATTTAGTCAACTTGAAATTAAGCGACTGGACAATTTGATTTGCAGCTTCACAAGTTTCATCTGAAGTATTGTAAACATCGTCGAATAAAAATTTATCGGGATTAAAATACTAACTTTTTATATATCGATGAAAACATTGATGGGGCCACTATAATTCAGGAGTTACCGTTTTCTTCTCCCCGTTCATCTTCTTCAAGAAGCTTTCTTTTCTCCGTTCCCCTTATTCAAAGAGCCCTGAAAATACACTTGCCCAGTCGATTGTTCACTTCCTCATCTTCTTCGCTACGGACCCGCAAGAAACACGATTCGCTTTATTTTGGCAGCGGCGAAGAGACTGCTAAGGTTATACGGGCTCCTGGGACATTGGTAGTTCAGTGTAGGGTTGTTGCATACTAATTTGTTTTTCTACATTGGCCGGATAATTCGAAATGCATGCTTGTTTATGTTGATCTTGATTTTGTATCAGTCGTTTCTCGCAAAATTCTTTTTTCTTTACGATGTCTGATTTTCGAACTGCCGATTGTAATACTTTTTTCCCATGTATGTATGTTTAATGTTTGCCCACTAACTGAGATAAACTGAAGTTTATATTTCTTCTGTTGTTGGAAAAATTATTCTGCAGGTTGTGAATTTGTTCCAATGCCTGATCCAGAACCCAGCAACCGGAAGTTGCAGGTGAAGTAATCCATTCTTATTCATGTGGGTTATCTTAAAGATGCCATCTTCAGGCCATTTTTTCCAATTGCGTGCTGAGGGTGCCTTTGTTTTTTCTATGTTGGTCATCTTTTTTCCAGATCCACATAGATGCTGATAATGCTAAGTGCAGCATATGCTTAAGCATATGGCATGATGTTGTTACAGTTGGCCCTTGCCTGCATAATTTCTGGTATGTAGACTTTGCTTAATCAATGATCGTTTGAAGAAAGATAAGTCCTTTCTTTATGAACTAGCTCTTCATCAATGATCTTTTGAAGAAAGATACGACCTTTAGCTAAATGTACTCGTTTTATTCAATCTATTTTTGGGGTGAATACATAACCTAAGTTTATTGACTTGTATTCCTCTTGCTCATGGTAAATGTCAGCAATGGGTGCTTCTCAGAATGGCTGAAGAGATCGCAGGAGAAACGTTCCAAAGTGTTGTGTCCTCAGTGCAGAGGAATCGCACAGTTTGTCGGGAAAAATCACTTGCTGCAAGATATAAAAGAGGTTGTTTTACTATTTACTTCCATTTTTCATACTGTCAATGTTGAGATTTGCTATGTGTCTTCATCCAAAGAAAAATAGTATACTTCATGTTAGTACAACTTAAAATCAAGAAAACGTTCGAATACCTTCTATTTTTAATTTTTGTTGACTTTCTTGTGACAATTATCGTTACCTATCAGGAGATTGTTAAGTCTGATTCTTCACTAAAGCGGTCAGATGAAGAAATTGCTCAGCTCGACTCCTATGCCTTGATAAAAACATGCATGGTGAGTAACTTTACTACCCAAAGACCATGTAACCAAAGGAATATGATAATCAGAAGCATAACTGATAAACGATCTTTGAGATTTTGATATAACACAACCCACGCTTACTGTAGTAATGATGATTTTTGAACGTCAACCCTTTGGCTCTTTAATTCTTCATCAAATTGTTTTTCTTTGTTTTGCACTATTTTTATGGGTAATTTTCAATAAGGTATGAAGCTTCCCATTATATGGTTTGCATATTTTAAGGTTATCGAGGCTGGAAAGAAGCGCAAGCGTAACAGACCGCGTGTGGAATCAGATTTTAGAGATGAGATGGATGAGGATTTATCTGCATATCTTGATGACCAGATTATTGATCCTCATTATGCTATCTACCTAGACACAATGGATCAAATGACTCCATGCGTACAATGTGGTAAGATATATCGCTCATCCATTTTTGTGCTCAAAACTTGTGGTTATCGGCATGAAGTACTTTGTATTTCACTTGTTCCATATTTGAGAATCGAATAGGTTTCTTGTCATATAGGAATTCTTATATAGGTTTTAGGATTTATTATTACAAACTCCGTTAGTTTTTCTTGCAGATTAAGTTTATTTCTCCTACAATAGGAGGTAGGTTTATTTTTCTTTCTAGTCAGTTTCTGTGAGTGGATTCGCAAACCTTAGGGTGTGGAGGTTACGTTGTTTGTAGAGGCATCTACTTATAAAAAAGATTACTAGTTTTTTCTGAAATTTCCAGCTGTTGTATATCAGCAACAGAAATGTGACTATCTACTTCTCCTTCAACCAACAGTTTCAAGCAGTCTATATACAAGCATACTTGACATAGCTATCATTTTCACGATGAAGTTTATACTTGATGCAATAATACGAGTAATTGTGTGGTGAGGAATAGTTGTGGATGTAGTAGTTGATTTAGTGTTCTTCAAAATTGATTGCCTGTGTATAGGATCCAACATGTAAGGTGTCCACGGCTTCTTGTTTAACTGACTTTTGTGTTGGACTCTTTTATGATTTTATCTAAAAATATCAGGTGCGGAGTATAATGGTTTTCGTTGCAATGGGAGCACCGTACACATAGAATGCCATGCCTGTGGTGGAGAAATGCCTTCAAGAGCTGATTCTCGTGCACCTCAACATTGTATGTGAAGGGTTCAGAAGCTTTTTCCTATTATTCTCTCATGTAGTAGTATTCAATTGTTTTCCCGTTACCCTATCAGGATGTTGTGAACTCCAAGCCCTTTTCACTTGCTTGTGATTTCTTTCCAAACTGTGTGTTCAAATGAACTTGGGATTTCTGTTTGCCTTGTGCTTCAATGAGTTGACAGGCACTTCTAACTAAGAAATCTCTTCTTAAAGTAACGGGTTTGACTTGATTGACATCTAATTTACATAAATGACACAACTCTATGCTAGAAACTGATTTTGCGGCGTTTATTTCTTTTGTTACAGGTTTAGGATGTGATAGAGCATTTTGTGGTGCTTACTGGCAGTCTCAGGGATTTAATGGAAATGGCTTCCGTGTTCCATGTGGACCAGATGTTTTGAAACCTGTATGTGATTTTCTTTATAAACCTATGATTTTCTTCAGTTGGTTAGATAACATTGCTTTTACACCTAATGTTGTCCATATTATGTTGGCTTATGATTAGCTATGACACCTTAACGGGATTTAATATGACTTGATACTTTCAGAGACATATGTCATGCTCCTATGCGGCATAAATGGGTTCTCTTTCAAATTGGACAATCTCTTTAAATTCTTAGCGGCCATTTAAATCTATGTTGTATTCTTGGTCTGTAGATCTCTGCTCGTTCCATCTCTGGGATTCCACACACCGCACATGGGACAAATCAAGTTGAAAAAGATGTACAAGATCCCTTCCTCTTATGTATTTATCATTAATATTGTTTAGTCAAAGTTAAAGCTCTGATAAGTCTGATAAGTCATCCTATCATTATTGTAGATCACGGAGAGTTGTATTAGACAGATGGGAAGAACAATACCTGATGTTATCTCAGAGTGGATAGGAAAGTTGAACAACAGGGAAATTGGTAATACCGCTCGCTATGTCTTTATTCAGTTTGTTAGCTTTATCATCTTTACCTTTTAGTGCTGTTACAACTGCCCTTTGTTTTCTTATTTGGATCTGGGATTTAAATCCTAGGAATGATCCTGTGTACCTATTCCTGGCTTGGCAAGGGGACTTAGATTTAGGTTTTATGCAGTTTTTATTTTTTATGATAGGAGCAGAAGCTAGGCGAGTGTCATATTTGTATGGTGTATGTGTCATCAGGAACTGTAACAATGCATGACCATTTGAGTTTTGGGATTTCCGTAGCAGTTTCGGAACTTTTCTATGATTTGTATTGGAATGATTTGAATTGAGCTGCAGCTTGGCAATTTTTGTTGTAGATCGGTCAACGCTGCAACTTAATCACGCAGACAGTATCACCTCTAGCACATACACGTGCAAGTAAGTCATTACACTGTTTAGTTTGAATCCAGTCTTGGATCATTAGTGGGTAGTGGATGTTCTTTAGGGATTATTGCCTTCCCACTTCATATAAGGAGAGGTTCATAACTAGGAGACTTCTTAGAAGTCCTATGATGATGCAAATTAACCTTATGATGACTGTTTTGCAGCGAATGTTACAACAAGCTAGTTTCGTTCCTCTTGTACTGGTTCCGCATTACCACTCCTAAACATGTAAGTCTCATATTTGTTCTGTTTATGGAATTGAACACCGTTAGTGGTTATGCATCTTTTTTCTTCCTGTGTTAGGCGAACTTCTCAGTTCTCACGTTCATATCTTATGGTTGTCTTTGGTTAACAGCACCTACCGCCGGATGTAGCTAACCGAAGTGACTGCTGGTACGGGTACGAGTGTAGGACTCAGCACCATAACGCAGAACATGCTCGTATGAGGAATCATGTGTGTCGCCCCACAAGGTCTAACAGATGAAAATGGTGGGAGGGATTTGATGATGTTTTGTTTATGGGTGCTGAATTAACCAATGGATATGCACCATACTATCCCTTTATCCTTGACTTAAGACTCAGACCTATGAGTCCAAATGGTTTGGAAACCTCTAGTTCGTATTTGAAGCAGTATATTCTTAGTATCCTTATGTGTGGTGTAATTATGATAATTTGGTCGATGATGTCTTGCTATATCTTCAGCTTCAACTTAAGATAGATGACTAGGATTGTGTCAATTATTTACAGGTCGAGCTTTACTTGGCTCGTTTGGTTCTTGAGCCATGATGATTGATCTCGAGCTCTGCTCAACTAATTTCGTGGGAGCTAGAGCTCGGCTCAGCTTGAGTTATTTTTCTTTACCTCAACAGAAATTGAAAATTAAGCGTCGTTGTAAAATTCGAAACCAGTATCTGCAGATGCTAATGTAAGGTTGGAGCTAATTAATGACTGATTATTAGCACTATTTCTATCACTGCTACTCTTAGATCCCAAGCTTCCATTATAACACAAACTTGACAGGCCGATTGATAGTTCTAGATTCAGCTTTCCTTCTTCTGCTGTCCTAGTTCTTGTACTGTCGCTACTGTGGGAAACCTCGACATCGCTGTTACCCACGTTATTGTTGTCTCCGATGAACATGGTAAACTCTTGTGGCGGGCTACATTGTGTCGTTCTTATTGGTGTCACAGTGCTGGTGGTTGTTTTGGAGACAGGACTGTGGGTGAGAGGCTGGATGCTGCGGCTATAGAGCTTTCTCTTGAGGTGGGTGTTTTAATAATTATTTATCTCGTTGTCTGTCCTTTCTGGTAACCTTGCGGCTATCCGCAACCACCTTAAAGAAATAACAACTTATAAAACATTAACAAGTACTTTGAACCCAATGTCATGACTATAAGAGTTAAGTTCTATCACACATAAATAAATTTAATTTGGATGTAGAAAGTTGGATGGAATTTAGATGGTTATAAGAAAATTGGCGCTAAAAATTAATTGTTCTTACCCGATCAAGAAAATGTTCAAAATTTCATTCAACTTTCCATTAAGGGTAGAATCCAGTTACATTTAATGTTTAAAATCGATTAAACGACTGCCCTCGGTCGCTTCATCAGTGAGCCTAAAATAAGTAGGTCGAGATATTTTAATCCGAAACGAATTTTCAACCACATGTCTTCATATTTATACATATTTTAAACAAAACCGACCTACTTCGGTCGGTTACTTAATTAGATTATCATCATGTTGATCGGTTAATCAGTTAACTTATATTTTTATACAATCCTAATTAACAGGCTGAATGTGGTTGGTCATTAACCAACCTAATTGACTCCTGCTCCTACTTTCCATTTGTTGAACCAAGTTAAGTGTATATAAATATGACAAGTGAGAAAGGGAAATAGTGATGAAGAAGCTAAGTAGTTACTTGTTGCCAAGCAAGCTATGGAGGTTGATGATAAGTTCATCTTCATGGTGAGTGAAGTTGCCTCTCTTGAGATTAGGTCTGAAGTAATTTATCTATCGCAGCTTATAACTCTTCCCACATCGAAGCAAGCTTGTAAAATTGAAAAAACATACATTAAGAAAACTAAATGAAGAAATAATAATGGTTTATGATATGGTATCAGGCAAGAAATGAGTTGGATAAGGAGAGACCAACAACACGGGGGAGAGACCTCCAGCAGCCTTGGCCATGGAGGTTGATGTAGGAGATGAGGCGTTGGTCTTCCTCCTTGGTCTATGCTCCTTTGTTGTTCTGCTCTTTCTCACAACATGGAGACCTACCCATTGATTAATGGTGGAATTTGAGAATTGGCGAGGAAGGTACTAGTACTAGTAAATGTGGTTGTTGTGTTACATGTACTAGTACTATGGTAGTAAGCACATACAGTTGGGTGGTTGGTTCCGAAAAAAAGAAAAAAAAGGAATATATAAATTTTTTGGAGAATATATATAATCCACAACGAAAGGATCGATTATTATTGTCAACGTAAACATCCTCATTACACAAAATATATTTATGCCTTCAATTTAACTCAATTTCCCGATATCCTCTTTTTTTTATTCTATTTTGTTTTTTTTGTTTAAATACTTGGTTGGGTCACCTAAATTTAGGTATTGACTGAAAAGTCAGTCAATATTATAAGTTCAATATGATTACAATATGAGTACTATTTATATGTAGTAATATGCTTTTTTCAATTAATTTTCATTTGTTTTCTTAGTACTTTTTATATGTTTGATTCCTCTTTTTTGGTCAACAAGATGGTAAACCGACAGGAAGAAGGTTCTTGGGTTCTAATCTTCTAGAACGCCTTTATTATAATTAATTACAGTTTTCAATTCATTTATTTAATTTCCAATTAAGAAAACATTGGTTTGGACTTTAGATGCATGCAGTAGTGGTTGCATTGTTCATGAATGTCATTTTCAACTAACAAATATGTTATAACATACAAATTCTAGATTGACGATCATAAACTCACTCGTTAATCATATACTTAATAGTGTGTTATTTAAAATAATAAAGTATTTATTCGGTTTGGGAGATAAAATTATTGGCGGAAGCTCATTTTACTCTTTTGTCTGGTATAAGGAAATTATTTTTTCTACTTGTTTTGATGATACGGAAATAAAATCCATTTTGTAATGATATCAACTATTATAGTGATAATTCATAAATAAAAAGAAAATTATAATAAAAGCGTCATTTAAATAGGTAATTTAGACATGTGAATGTGATTTAAACCTAGGTGAAAATTTAGTCTCCAATCATCCTATTTGAATACTTAAAGTAAAAAAATTCAAAAATCACCTTATGAATCTTTGATAGCAATGAATTTTTTTTTCTTATCTCGTCGTAATGGCATCATTGCGTTGTCAATTGTTTTTTAAACAGTTTAGACGCTTCATGATATATACATGTGTATCATACATGTTTAAGTGGAATTGCTCTGGTAATAGAGCTGTGTGTTTGGTGACCTGGAGGTTCTAGATTTAAATCTAACACACCTACGAAATGAACACCTATATAATTTTTATAATTTCCTTCTTTTTTGTAAGGGCATATTCGCCCGTCTATCTTCGAATAAAAAAAATCGATATATACACATAATTTTCAGGTCCCAAGTTATATTTGAAAAGAAGTACACCATAAAAGGGAAATTGCCAAAAAAGAACGATGCAGCTCAACATGAATAAAAAAGGGATTGGGCAAATTACATGTGCAAAAGTTGGAGTACAGTGAGTCATATGACTCTACCTTATTTAGTATAGTAACAACATTGGTGATACGGACTTTTGGTCGGTCCACGTAATGTTTCGTGCAGGTTAGCTACCTTCGTATTTTGATGTTCTTTAATTTTATTTAGTACTGTCTATTGAAATATTAATTGATTTTCGAGTCGTTAGCATTTAGTTTATTTTCCTTTGAGTTGAGGTAAAAAAAATTTAATCTTTTCATTTTGTCGCTCCAAAGCCGATAAAAAAATAAATTTACAACCTTTTTAATAAACACCTCTCATTTATACCATTTATATCAATATTATATACTGCCTCTAAATAAAATTTTATTTTGTTAAAAGAAAACTGACCCTTAATATTTTTCTTTGTCCGAATCGACTCTTGCGTCCGGGTTTAAAAGCATTGATATTAACTAATTTTGACTTTTGAGAAGTGGTTCTTTGACTTCTTCTTCTCGGAATTACTTTCAAAAGCTGACTAAGAGTCTACAACACCAAAAATCTGTGCAGCAAGAGCCGAGCAATTCTGCTACAGGCGGTACCAGAAGCGGAAAGTTGCAGCAGGCGCCCGGAGGCCGGCGGCGAAGCTAAGATATAGCCTGCCAAGTTTACCTATATGGAACATCGGCAAGACTTGAATTCGATTTTACCCTTCTTGCCGGTGGTTCTGCGATCTTCCAGTCTGTTCTGGCCTTCACAAACAGTGGAAGCGATCAAATCGCTCACACAAGGACCCAACGTCAGCGATGTCACCTCTGGAGAATTGCTTTTCAATTTCATTTCTGAGATAAGAAGTACTCTTAATCTTTCTTCACATACTCTTGCACCCTACGCTGCAGAAGGTTATGCCCTCTTCTTCGACGAGGTAAAGTCCGCATTTCTCGCTTTTTTCTTTCGTGTTCCTGAGTTTTACGTCTGAAAATGATTTTAGAGGCTGGTATTATTTCTTTGCAGCTGATCTCCCGTGTTGAGGCAGCAAAATGGTTTGAAGAAGGTCTTCCATCTTTGGCAAATTTGCTTCTGGAGCTGCCTTCACTCTTAGAGTCGCACTACCAAAATGCAGATGACCTAATATCGGGGGATCTTCGTGGTGTTAAAACTGGTCTCAGATTGTTGGGTACTCAAGAAGATGGTGTGGTATTCCTTAGTCAGGTATCAATTCTTGATTGTTTGTAATTTGAGTAACTTGAGCTAGTTTTTAAGTCGTACATGCGCTGCTACGGATATAGATATGAAATTAACCTGTATATTGTGATTTGACACTGATTAAACATCTCAAAGAAACATGTTTGAAATGCACTTATTTCAGTCTCTTGAAGACAGCAAGGTACTGTCTTTAGGGTTTTCATTCTCGAATTTTAGAATACATTTTAGCATTTTGATGTGCTTTTACATCCAATGGTAAATTTCAGGAATTGATTGGTGCTCTCTTGGCATGTGCTCTCTTTTGTATGTTTCCAGTTGATGATAGAGATGCAAATGATCTCCCAGTGATCAATTTTGATTACTTATTTGCGTAAGTAAACCTTCAACTACTTCCTTTGCACTTTCACAGTTCACTAATGATATTTGTTTTGAAACATAAGTATTTGTTTCTGTGCAAAGGTGGGAAATAAGCAACACCTATAAAGAGAGATGAAAATATGACAATCATCCAACATAGTCCCAATTGGTTAAGGTCTAGCGATCGAGCATATTGACGTAATGACTTGTATTCATGATATTGCGAGATTTGTTATCATGAATTGTTGTGTGGTTCTTTTGGTCACACTCTTATTAGCTGAACTTGATACGGAGTGATCATTCCAGATCTCACTATTGATTTCAAGGACACGATACATACTTTATAGTCTAGTCATTGCTTGACACAAGTACTGATTTTAGAAGTGGATTGTGTTCAAAGTTTCGGTTTATGATATGGATTTTGGCCATCTTTTAGTTTACGTGAAGTTTTTTTTGTTGTTGTTTCTTCTCAGGGGTCTATATAGCAGCTACAGGGAACACCAAGAAAACAAAATAAAATGTATCATGCACTATTTTGAAAGGATTTGCTCACTCAGACCTGTCGGCTTTATGTCTTTTGAACGGAAAGTGATCTGTCCGGAACAAGTTACAAAGGCTGGTTTCTGGGGCCAATCTGTTACTCGCCTCTGCCCTTTTGAGGTAATTTTAATATGTTGGTAAGTTTGCCTATCAGTATCTTAGCTATGAAGCTAAGTTTTATAACTAGTATCTATTCTTGAACTCTATTAGGTGAGGCGAACAGGTCTCATAGAAGATCAATCTGATGGAGCTCTTGAAGTGGATTTTGCAAACAAGTATCTTGGAGGCGGTGCTCTTCACAGGGGATGTGTGCAGGTATTGAGTTTTGTTTTATCTGCTGGTAACAATTGAGGATTGTCTGAATCTGATTATAGTTTCCTTCTATTATCTACGCACTTAGGAAGAGATCCGCTTCATGATCAATCCTGAATTAATTGCTGGCATGCTTTTCTTGCCGTGCATGGAAGACAATGAGGCCATTGAAATCATCGGTGCTGAAAGATTCTCAAATTATACCGGGTATTGTTAGAAGCAAATTCCATTTTGGTTTATTGGATAGTTGTTTTGGGTGTGCCCGGAGATGCTTTTGTTTATGCACTTCATCTCTCTCCTTCAACAGCAACTAGTTGTATTTCCTGCTTTGAGTCTTCATATCAGCCATTGCATTGTTTGTATGCTCTATGTGGATACCGAAGTACAAAATGTTGTGTGCTGCACAAGAAACAGCAGCATTAGAACTGACTAACTCGCTCTGTCTATGTTTCTGCCCACGGAGATCTTGTGTGTAGTTGAGCTTCTTTCCATTGAGAACTTATAGAGGTGGTTCCTTTACATGCTGTAGGTATGCTTCTTCATTTCGTTTCAGTGGAGACCATATGGACCAAAAAGGTTTTGATGGCTGCAGGAGACGGAAAACTAGGATAGTTGCCATAGATGCATTATGCGACCCAAGGACAAGACAGTACAAAGTTGATTACCTCCTTCGGTAAGAGGATAATAATTTCACAGTACATATTGGTTCAAGCGTGTGATGAGTATGAGGATTTGAATCCTTTAAACTGTATACTGCAGCGGTAGTTCTGTTTGCCTAAAAAGCTCAAATTGGCTTTCTACGACAGGGAAACTAACAAGGCATTCTGTGGTTTTTCTGTTGGATTGAAATGTGTGAATAATCAGTGTGAAGGGAATGACAGAGTCTCCAACGTTATCTCTACGAATGTACTCCAGGTGCAAGATGCTGTAAATGTTTGATTGGTGCTGTCACTTGTTATTATCTGATGAACATTACCCAAAGTACTTTGCCCATTGGTTTTTGTCCTTGTGCTTTTGTAATAGTCAGATGAACTTCCCTCCACTTCGTTGGACGTCGAAATGAATGATGCAGACTATGGGAACGAAAAGGTTAAAAATTTCGACGGGAAAGGAAACTGCCATTTAGCCAATGAAGAGACAGTTGGGATAGCAACGGGCAATTGGGGCTGTGGAGCATTCGGTGGAGATCCACAACTAAAAGCTATGATTCAGTGGCTTGCAGCTTCTCAGGTAAAATCTATTCTTCCACTGGCTAGCCAGTTTATGATGCCGGAGCCTACGTTGACTAGTTCTTGTTCAAGTGAAAGATGGGATAATCTACTTGCTTAGAACGTCAAAAATTGGTAGTTCAGTTAGAGCACAGTGTTTGGATGATCTACTTGCCAGTCAAGTAATTTTTATGCACTCATCCCCTCTCATCAGAATCTTCTCTTTCCAGGCCTTGAGACCATCCATTTTCTACTATACATTCGGCATTGAAGCATTGCAGAATTTGGACAAGGTACTTTGTGAAACATTTTTACATTAAGTTTGTTCATAATCCAACTCCCTTGAAATACTTGCCACGAAAGCAATGTAATTTGGTGCCAGGAACCCACTCATTATAACTTTGTCTCATGGTTGTTTTGTGCGCATCATAATCTTGCAGGTGGTAGAGTGGATTGTATCACATGAATGGGTGGTAGGAGAACTATGGGATATGATGGTGGAATACTCGTCTCAAAGGTATAATGGAAGAACCAAGCTCGGGTTTCTTTCATGGTTGCTTCCGTCTTTGACAGCGATGCAGAAAGCTGACGAAGAAGACCGAACCTCAGATGTCCAGGACATGCGTAGCTAGATCCATCTCCCCCCTCGCCATTCGAAATGTGTTGATGATCATGATCATGTTACAGAATGGAGTGTTGGATTTTGGTAAATGGTAACTTGTCAACCTGTGATGTTGAAAATGACACTCAAAAGTGATTAAAAAATCTAAAATTTCGCCAAGGTGGTTTCTTCCTGTTGGGACCGAATGCTGATAAAAAAAAGTCCACTCCTTGTTCATCAATTGATAAATCTGTCTCGCATTAAATTCGTAGAGTTGGTCAACCGGTCAGACCTTGATTTTTCTCGAAATAATTGATATAACCAGGAAAATGTTGAAACCAAATTGATTAATCTGGTTGGGACAAAAATCAGAACCAGAGCTCAGTTCACTTATTTGAGCCAACTCTGCGAAATGGATCCAACAGGCACTAAAATACGACTACTTGCATTAAGGTTCGACTCGGATGCTTAAAAATGTTGTCGATGCTATTAACAAATGTGTGGTTCATACTACAAAATTCAGTCAGATCGTGAAGAATTATTTGTCGTCGTTAGATACCAATCCAAAGTTTGAGATTGGTTTCATAAAGAGACATCAAAACAAGATTGTCCACGTTAGATACTAATCCAAATTTTGAGATTGATTTCATAAAGTGATATTGAAACAAGGTTGTCCATGTTATAGTTAGGCACTCGAATTTTTGTACCTCGGCAATGACATGAAGGACTCTCCGATATCCCAATTGGCTGGCGTATTTTCGAATAGGGTAGCCATATGACGTAGAGTGATTGAACCGTAATTTTCTCATTTACATTCGAAATTGCTATAGATCTGAGAGCCATTCTCGGATCAATCCGACAGTCGATCCAACGATCCAAAATTATTTTCGCCAATTTCAATCTGAGGGTTGGAATTTTACCAGGGTATAACGAGAATTAAAAATATTCTCTCTTTTTTAACTTTTCTTTCTCTCTCCTCTCTCTACTCTTCTCATGTAAACTGGATATAATAATGACATAACAATGATGTAATAATGACGTAACGCGGAGATAACAATTTATATATGAAGTCGACATAATGACCCTATTAAAAGGACATAATAAAAACGCATAACAGACTCGTAAAATGTATATATAACCGACGTAAAATAGTGGTAATTTGGACATAACGATGATGAATTCAACTATTCGTAAGATGGACGTAACAATGACACAACGAATCCGTAAAATGATCTTAGCGGCATAATATGCTCGTACAAAAACCATATTAATGTGATTTTTTTTCAGTTTTTTTTATTCATTTTCAATGATTGGGTAAATGTTGACCCAAACTGCCAAAAGTTCCATTATCCATTTGTATTAATGTCTCTCCTCTGGCTCTTAAGCCTCCGCCACAGAGGTTTAAGCAACATATGCCAAGAGGGTTTTACGAGCAAGACGAAAAAAACATAAGGCTACGCACTACAATTTCCTAACTTGATCTGAGGTATGTCGTTTCTCCTTCATAGTTTTCCTGCCATTTTATCTACTCCGCTTCCTCTACTTGTTAAAGTTCATAGCTTTTGATTTCGAAAAATTCTTGTAGGCTGATTGATTTCGAAAGTTTCTTGTAGTTTGAAAGAACATGGAGCATCAGGCTTTAACAATCCAAAATTGGTGACCGAGGGTAAAAGCTCACAGATTCAGTGGTTCTGGTATGCATTTGGGATTGGGGCTTACCAAGCTTGCTTCTGCTAATTCTGCTTCCGCTTTTCTTCTAAGTGGCAAATTGCTGGAGGTCCATTTTCAGGTGTGTTTCAGCAATATAACATTAAGATTAAATGGTTTCCCGTTTGTGTTTACCTTATGGGGTTTTCTGAATGATGTGTGTTTTAAGAAGCTGCAGGGAGGTCGTTGCAGTGTTAACAGATTAAAGGCTTCCAAACGGGTTGAAGTTGTTAATTCTGACGATGATGATGATTATGATGATGATGGCAATTCAGCCAAAAAAAAGAGTTTGAATGACCCTTATGCTATGAATGCTGATGAAAGACGTGAATGGAGGAGACAAATTAGAGAAGTTCTTGCCAAATATCCTGATAATGAGGAAGATCTCGACCCGGAAGAGAAGAAGGCAAAGATGCAGAAACTGCTGGCTGATTATCCCCTTGTTGTCAACGAAGAGGATCCCAAGTGGCCTGAAGATGCTGATGGATGGGGATTCAGTTTAGGCCAATTCTTCGACAAGATTTCTATCAAGAATGTCAAGAAGGATGACGATGATGATGACGATTTAGATGATAGTCGTAAGGAAATCGTATGGCAAGATGACGAGTATATCCGTCCCATCAAGGACATCAAAACTGCAGAATGGGAAGAAATTCTTTACAAAGATATCAGTCCCTTGGTTATACTAGTACATAATCGCTATAAAAGGTCGGTTCTTTTTTTGTCACTCCTTGTTATGTTTGCTGTTTATGTTATTACATTTAGATATAACTATTTTCCCCAATATTAGGCCGAAAGAAAACGAAAGAATTCGCGAGGAGTTGGAAAAAGCTGTGCATATCATATGGAACTGCAGGTTGCCTTCACCAAGAGTAAGCAAAATAACACTGTGATTCGTTCTTACTCGGGCTTGGTTTGGCAACAAGAATCATGTTTTCTAAAAAAGTTAAAGTTGAGCTAAAATCAGTAGAAAAGAGTTGAGTTGAGGTCGGGAGAGAGGAATTGTGAAAGGAATGTTAAAATCAAGGAATATAAATGATTCTTTGGAAAGTTTAATTTTCCTTTAAGTAGATTGGAAAACACTACTCCTTAATCAACTTTCTTAACTAATTTCAATTCAATTTTCTTAAGAATCATAATTCTTGTTGCCAAACTAAGCCTTGGAGTCTGTTAGAAATGTTGCCCTCTGACTTTTAAGCTTGGTCTTATTGAACAGTGTGTTGCTGTTGATGCTGTCGTTGAAACCGACTTAGTTTCTGCTCTTAAAGTTTCTAAATTCCCTGAAATCATTTTTAGTAAAGCTGGAAGGGTCTTATACCGTGAGAGAGGTAATTCCTTGCTTATTAGATGTGAATCTTTTTCCTTACTGCCTCATATGCAATTGAACGTTCCTATTCCAATGTAAGTTCATGATTTTGGATCTCTGGACTTCAGAAATTCGAACAGCAGATGAGTTCTCAAAGATAATGGCCTACTTCTACTATGGAGCAGCCAAGCCACCTTGCTTAGACAAGATTGATGATGTCCAGGAATTGATCCCGGCTGTACAAGTCAGTCACAATCAGTGATAGCAGATGTTATTGTCGCAACATATTGATATCGTAAGTGCTAGTTTCGACTCTGCGTATTCCAATTTTCTGAATCTCTTATGAATATTGACATTGCACATAGCCTCTCCTGTATAGTTGGTTGGACCTTATTAGGATCCGGATGAGGATGAAATCTAGATGGCATACGAAAATTTTATTTATATACCAAGTGAAACTGAAATTTTAAAGAGTAGCGAACTAGGTGTAACCAAGGTGGCAGTTCTGTCATTTTTAGTCTGGAGATCCCAGGTTCGAATCCTGAGGAGCGCACTCTTTACTGCCCTCTTGTAGCATCTTCGGTCTACTTAAATAAGTACCCGGGATGAAAGTTGGAAGCCCCGAGCTCGAGGTTTACCTGACTGTAGGGTCACAAAATGTTACAAGGGGGTTCATCGTCATAAAAATAAATAAATTCTAGAGTAGATTCCATGAAAGCTTCTTTTTTCTTCATCTGTTTTAACTTTCAAGACCCGTAGCTCATATTAACTTGTAAATTGTAGGATAAGTTGTTTGTAGCTTTGTTGATGTTTTAAGTGTACAAGCTTCAAATTCAGATTGAATGAACTCATCAGGGGGTTTTAATGAGTGGAGTTCGAGTTTGGCTCGTCAATGGTGGTTAACGACCCAGACTCTAACTCGACACGAGCTCTAGCTTGCCTAAAAAGTAACGAGCCGAGCTTGAGCATAGTGATGTTCGGCTCAATATGTCAACAACACTACATACACACACATTCATTTCTTAAATGCTCGAGACATCTCTGCAACCGAAGCTTGACATATGAAGCTTGACATCTTTCTTTATCCCAGTGATGAAATGCTGGAGCAATCATGAAATTTGCATAGATGGCCATAACTATGACACATGATTTGTAACTTATTGCAGCAGGAACTTAAGGTGGCCAATTTGCAGTGATGTTTGTTTTAACATCTGGAGGAGTCTTATGGGTAGACCAAAAGCTCAGTTATTGTATACACCACAACCACAGTAGGCCTTATCGTAGTGGAACCGGAAGGCAAAGAGCTGCTTGATATTGGAGCCATCGAATTTGCAATCAGCTACACCTACAAGCTTCTTCTGTCCATGTGCCCCCAGAACTGTAAGGCATTTCCCTGTGCTACGAGACATCCAAAATCTGTATTCTCTATGGTTTAGTTTCATCGGAGGGTTGATTGATTTCCAGTCAGCTTCTGCTAAGCTTTTGAGTGACTTCAACGATCGAAGTCCCACCTTACCAGCCTTGTCGACAGTTAGATAGTTCTGTCCACCAGAGCATTTGTCCATGTAGTTGCTGAACCTGTTGGAAAAAAAACATCATCTGCTTCATATCTCTTCATGTAAGTGAAAATTGAGCCGTTTAAAAATGACTCAAGCTTGGCTCGCTTAGAATTGAGCCCAGCCACGAATGTACTTTTTCTGAGCCAAGCTGCTCACGAGTGGTTAGGCTCATCAAGAGCCTATGTAAGTGAAACAGGTGACAATGTAGTATTAAGTAGTAGTACCTGTGGTAACCAGAAGCAGAACCAGAAGTTGATTGCCAACCATAATAAGCATTGTGTTTGCTCGAGGTACCGCCTTTAACATTCGGCACAGAGTAAATCCCTCTGTCATTTGCACCGATTAAGTCGGATTGCAATGCTCCCGCAACAAGACTGTTGTCGAAAGCTGTCATGTGGGGGAAGGCAGAGCTTGAGGGACACCCGCTCTTCTCTACAATGGGACACTGCCTGCAAAGATGGTCGCTTAATTTGTGGCCCTCGGCGGAAGTAAGGGAGGACATTGATGCCACCATGTTGCTAAACATGTAGAGGAGGGCGAGTGAGTTCTTCAGCAGGCCAGCCATGGTTTAGCTTTCACTTGCCCTCCCTGTGAGTTCCTCCAATCCTCCCTTTTCTTATTCAGAGAGTATTTTGTGTTGCTTTGAGGTGAAGAATGGACGTTCTTATGTAGTAGCAAATATGGTGCATTTGGTACCTTGATTTCATCAGAAACCTTGTTTTAGCTGTCAAATATGATGCCTGCATCGAACAAAGTTTAATGTAAGCCAAGTAATTTTGGTTTGTACTAAGGGAAGGAACTTTCCTTTGGAAAAGGTGCGGATCAGCGGCTTCGTATTGCATTATATATTTGTCTTTTCGTACCTACAACTTTATTCTTTTTTCTGCCACACCAAAGAAACCAGTACCTGGTATACAGATGATACAATCTAACGGTGGAAATCAGCTAAAGGGGATCTAACGGTCGCTGAACAAAATGTGCAAAAACTTTCAAGTGTAGAACGGTCCAAAAAAAGTAGTGGAGACAGAAAAATTAATTTTACCAAAATTAATTTTGTCAATTTTAATTTAATGATTGAAATTTTTTAAGGGGTATGACGGAAATTAAAAAAATATTCTTTTTTTTCAACTTTTTTTTATCTCTCCTCTATCTACTCCTCCCATATAAATCGTATATAACAATAACATAACAATGACATAACAATGATGCAATAATAATGTAACGTGAATATACAATTTACATATAAAGTCGACATAATGAGCCTATTAAAAAGACAATATAAAAAAGTATAACAGATTCATAAAGTGTATATATCACATACTTAAAAGAGTGGTAAACTAAATATACCCCGATGATGAATTCAACTACTCACAAGGTGGACGTAATAACAACATAACAAGCCCGTAAAATGATTGTATTAGTGACACAACATGCTCGTGTGATTTTTGTTGTGAAACTACTGAATTTTGTTGCGAAACTACCTCCATCATTTTCAACTGTTGGATGAAATTTTTTTCAAAAGTAACCTGATCCAACGGCCACGATCTGTCGGATTGATCTGACTGAAAGAGCCCTCGGACCATTAACCTGGTTGACTAATTTGACATTGAAACCCTTTATAAATAATTGTCTGATGGTAAAATTTTATGCTAATTACTAAAAAATATCGAGTTTAATTACATAATAATAATAATTATTTGTTTCCACTACTAAAAACCCATGTTAATTAATGTTCCCAATTTCAAGTTTTTTCTTTATATATGGCAACACTATTTCAACCTTTGTGAGGTCTTGATAACCATTATTTTATTTACCTTATTATATAACACCATAAAAAGAATCCAACATTGAGTATTGAAATCAAAATAAGTAAGAGAGAAAAAATCAAAAAAAATATGTAAAATCAAAATCAAAATAAAAAACAAAGAAAAAGATGCATGGTTTCCATGAATTTCATTTTTTCCTATGTACTTTTGTCGATGGTCTTGAAACTCCTCCCCATGGATCACCAATGTCGGACCGAGTCAAGTTCATCGTGTTGTTGTAAATGTTTAGGAATTGAAGAAGTAGGAGAAGAGAAACTTAACGAAAACCCTTGGTGATCCGTAGGTACGAAATTCGAAGACGACATCAAATTATTAATCGAAGAATATACATTATCGAACGATTGATGATGAATACTCTGATGATCTCCCCCATCCTGATGATTATGGTGATGATGATATTGTTGCGGAGGTAACCTCTGCTCCACCACTCGTTGCTGTTTCGGCAAATTAAGTTTCTCGCCTTCGATCTCCCTATACTTCTGGAGGTACAACTTGAGCGGTCCGACATAATCCTCAAACCCTAGAGTTGTTATAGCCCATATGATATCATCCCCATTAATAGTCTTCCTTTTCTCCCTCTGGCATTTATCAGAAGCCTCCCCCGTCACGAAGCTGATGAACTCCGACACACATTCCTGAACAGTCTCCTTGGCCTCTTTCGATATCTTCCCGTTCCCCGGGATCACCTTCTTCATGATCCGGCCCACGTTGGCGATCGGGAGGAAGCGGTCCTGCTCTTTATTGCTGGTTTGGTAGTTGCTGTTGTTGCGGTCACTAATTGTTTCGTTGGTGTCGTTATTGTTGTCACTATTTACAACGCTTTTGGAACCGCCTTCTAGGGTTTGGTCTCTAGTCCTCTTTGTTGTCGTTGTTATCGTTGGTTTTGTATCGTTTTCATGGCTTTGATGATCATCTTCCATTTGGCTCTTACTTACTTGGATTACAAGACTCTTTTTCCTTTGAATTTTTTTAGGAGGAAGCTTATGGTGTAGAGATGGCTGGAGATGACGATGCAATGAAATAGGGGAATGTGGCAAACTGTGGGTGATTGTTGTAATATTGTTTTGATTATGCTCCTAATGACTCGCTCTTTTAACTCTAGTTTTGCCTATTAATAAGCCAAAGTCTGTTCAATGCTACAATATTATTTTCACAAGGCTTTGTGTATTTATGTTAATAATTATTCTTTCGAAAGCGATTGCTGATATATTATTAATGCGTTAAATCGGAACAAATATTATTTAAAATTGATCACATCAATCGGGAGATGTCATATTAAGACGTGTAGACACAAAATGATGAGAGCGACTAGCTAATTCGTGTGTCAACTCATCAAGCGTCTGCATGCTGCAATATTGGTACCAAACGCAGAGCGGTTCTCGTCGCTTTCCTTTAACGGCCATATCTACAGATTGATTATATGTCTCGAAGATGCATTGTTTGTATCTCATCGCCCGGATCCACCCTAAGGACGTCAGCATCGTGGTTCCCTCTGCTTCCTGTGCGGGCATCCCACCCCGTCGACTCTGCATTAGATAATGTAGGATGTCACCATGCTCGTTGCGAACCGCAAGACCCACTACAAAGTAGCCATCGGCAGTAGCGATGTCGTCTACATTGCACTTGGTTGTCCCGGTTAGTGGAGGGTGCCATCATGGACAACAGGTTGGACGTGGCTGTCGGGGAGGTGAAGTCGACTTAGTGGCCTCTTTCCAGTTGTGGAGCTCCTCAAAGCAACGCCGCTCAACAGTTTTCATATATATTTTTATGACAAATGGATGAGACTGGTCGATGATGAACCAAGCGGATCGAGATCCGACTTGATTGAGCCAGTTCAGTTCGCGAGCTCGATGAATTTAGCTCGCAAGCCGGATCGTTTGAAACTCGATTACTTGCTCGACTTAAGTTCAAAAGTTGGCTCATTATCGGCTCAATTAGTGTAATTCGCTGGCTTTTAGAGATTTTACTGACATTTTATGTATTATCTTTTTGAATGTGATTCAAAAATCATGTTTTGTAGGGATCTAGAAAGAAAATGGAAATTGCTTCTTGTATCCGATCCAAGAGCAATCTAGACCATTGTAATCTCCAAATGATTTAAGGGCTAACATTAACTAGGGCAATATGGTCATATTGTTTATATTTGTTGGATCAAAACCAAGCTATCTCTGATCGTTGAATCACCGTCTCTGATTATTAGATAACTATCTACTGTCATTTGAAAGTTTCCCAATCAATTTTCCGTCGATTCCGACCTCTGTTTACAAACAAAATTGCACTCACTTGATCACCGTCGTCGGCTTTACATTTTCTCACGGCCTGCCAGACAACTTTGTACGAATCATGCAAATAGAATAGGTTTTTACAAACCCGTATAGAAGTGTATACACATTTGTATGGCTTTTATATAGAGTGTAATACGAAGTACTATACTAAGTTCTATACTAAAAGTATCATATATACACTTATATGGTTGTGAAACATCAGTTTTGCCCCCATATTTTCCACATTTAAATCTAAAAAACACAATTTTATGACGGATAAGTTTTCTATATAGATATTTTAAATCGAATCAAAAAGTCATTCCTCTAACTCTATATTCGGACTCCAAAGTAATCAACCAGAAATACCCACCAGTCAACTTATTACTTAATGGACCATGTTTAATTCTTTGACTTACCTTTTCTAATTTCGTAGGGCTTTTTAAAGCAGATGTGTTGAATTGGGTCAGCGAGTCAGGCCAAGCCGTGCGTGAGAGAATACACTTTAAATTATGTCGTCGCCAATTTCCCCTCCTCCGGCCGGTCCAGATCCGCAACCTCACACCATTCCCGCCGACAATGCCGCCGTCGCCGAAGCTACGGCCGATTCACCTTCTGAAGACCTCATCTGCTCCACCACGACTACTGTTTCCTCATCATTATCACCTCCATCAGATCAACAACTTCCTTCCCCAGCTCCCCCAGACATCCCTATCTCCTGGCCTCCCGACGGCCAGCTCTCATCGGAGTGGATCACCCTTCTGATTTCCGCCTTTGATTGGTCTTCGCGGAACGTTTCTCCTTCTCGATTCGATTCTGTACTTCCCGTTCCTGTATTCGACGCCCTGGTACTAGCTGCGTCGAAGCTTCTCCATAAGGAGCCGAATTGCGTCCCGATCGGGGATTTGAATTCCGAAACTACTGTCGTCGTGGTCGGCGATGTCCATGGCCAGCTCCACGACGTGCTTCTCCTGTTCAGAGAAGCTGGTTTTCCTAGTGAGAATCGTTACTTTGTGTTCAATGGAGACTACGTTGATCGAGGAGCTTGGGGGCTCGAGACTTTCTTAATCTTACTGGCTTGGAAGGTACTTCTTTCACTGATGAACACTCTTGCTCAGCTCAGCCTTAATGAAGTAGCTAATGGACAACTCTGTAGCTCTTAACTCACTGAAATCTGTTTGGCTAGGTCTTCAATTTGTCTCGTTTCCTTTCCTGTTTTGTCATGGATAATTAACTTCTCTCATTAACTGTACTTGAACCACGTTTGCTGCATTGAATTCTAAGTTTCATGTTGATAGATTCATCAGATGAACAATGAGATGATGATTCTTTTTTAGGTGTTTATGCCGCACAGGGTGTTTCTCTTACGCGGGAACCATGAATCAAAGTACTGTACATCAGTATATGGATTTGAGAAGGAAGTGTTGGCTAAGTATGGGGATAAAGGGAAGCATGCTTATAGGAAGTGTTTGGGATGCTTTGAAGGGCTTCCCTTGGCTTCCATTATAGCAGGGTGTGTGTACACTGCTCACGGTGGACTTTTTCGAAGCAACCCTGTGATCACCTCTCCACCAAAACCAAAGAGATCGAAACGAAAGAAGAACCAAAAAGTACATGTAAACCGCGAGACTGCCAGTAGCTTAGCTCTTGGTTCTTTCGAGGAATTGTCTAAAGCTCGAAGGTCAGTTCTTGACCCCCCATGGGAAGGACAGAACCTAATCCCTGGTGATGTTCTATGGTCAGATCCAACAATGAAACCTGGACTCTCGCCGAATAAAGAGCGAGGCATCGGCTTGCTTTGGGGACCCGATTGTACTGAAAGCTTTCTGAAGAGATTTCAGCTAAAGGTTACAATTTGTACACTTTTTTTAGAAATTTCGCATTGGCATGAAGAATTCTCTTAGTGCTGATATTGTGCTTTTGTTGTATTAGCTAATCATCAGGTCACATGAAGGTCCTGATGCTAGAGAAAAGAGGCCTGGTCTTGGCCAAATGGACAAGGGATATACCATTGATCATGTTACAGAGTCTGGGAAACTTATTACTGTGTTTAGTGCTCCAGATTACCCACAATTTCAGGTTTGCCTATGCATTTTTTAATTTGATATTGGACATGTAGGGTGAAGCTATCATAACATTTCACTTAAGCATGGTATCTTTCATCATCTTGTCCACATAGGCAACAGATGAGAGACACAATAACAAAGGCGCCTATATCGTGCTGAAATCGCCGAATTTCGATGATCCAGAGTTCCATAGTTTCGAAGCAGTAACTCCAAGACCTCAGGTGTGTGTCTCATTTTGTAGATTATGTGCCGGTTAGAACAAGTACGTGTCTGAAGGTTATGTTTGTTTTGGGAATGTAGGTGAATGCTTATTATGACTTTGTAGAATCCATCGACTCTGATGAAGATCTAGACTTGGCGTCAATGGCAAATAATGATTAGTGAAAAAACAATCGGCGGAGCCAACCCATTCCAGTTCCGTCACCTGGTTTTGCTTGCTCCTGCTGCTTTCGATGTAGTTGTACTATTTCATCATCATTTACGAATTTGCCTTCTTGCCGGCAGCGCTCTTGGCTCAGAATAACGTCATGTGTCTATGTCTGAGAAATTGAAGCCAAGTTGTATTAAATTTGTATCCTAGTGTTAACGTTGTTTGTCTTTGGACACTGATGATGGGTATGGGCCGAGTTCACTGGTCTAATGACATGAGTTGTCGTGTCTTGACAACCGGAAGGCATGAAGTTCGAATTTTAGTCCGGAATGGAACACTAATGATGGGTGTGGGCCGAGTTCACTGGTCTAATGACATGAGTTGTCGTGTCTTGACGACCGGAAGGTATGAAGTTCGAATTTTAGTCCGGAATGTAACACTGAATAACTCCTGTTGGAGATTTTATTTAAGACTCATTTTTGAATTTTAGGCTTAAGGAATCCAAATTTTGAAAATTTTGACATCGGTACCAAACTTCTATGGTTCTACCGCCTAGATTTGTCCATCGCCGGCCAAAGGGTTTGGTATTTTACAGGAAAGGCAGAAAAAAGGACTCCAGCATACTCTATTGTACTAAGTTCACTTCAAACCACAAACCTGACGAATCGCGTCGTCCAAAAGGATTGCCTCTTCCTTGCTTTGGCCTTCTTTCCAAACCTTGAACTGCAATACGCAAGGTCCGGCGCTGGTATCTTTCCATTGCTTAAGCAGAGAAATCGAGTAGAGTCCTCCAAGCACCACACCATTTGTACTCGCGCACCGCCATATCTTCGAATTCAAGTCCACTGCTTGATTGGGTGATCGTTCGGCACCACTGTCTTCATCGATCTCATCGTCTAAATCAATGTACTCTACCTTGGATGTACCTGCTTCCTCCTTTTGGTTCTCGGCTTGTGTGCTTCTCTCCATATTGTCCCGATAGCTGGATGCATTAGGCACAGGGACAGCGGAACTGGTCTCGGTAACTTGAGCTCCATTTCCTGTACGGAATTTAAGAAGGGATCAAATTTTAAGTTAGCACCTTTTTTATCTTAAAAACCCAGCATCTGGAAATTTAGAGTAGAAGCTGTTGAAACCTGCAACTTTCTTCTCTATCGATGCCATCTCTGGTTGTTGGCTCGCTTCTAGTTCATCAGCGTTCGACGTTTGCGTGCACTCTGATTCGACCTCGTCGTCATCTCCAATGATCTCTGGAATTTCATGTATCAGCCTAGATTGCTCTTCCGGCGTTTTAAGTTTGGTCAGTCTTTCCAAGTACTCACAGAGCGTATACACGGGAACTGGTTAAGGATAACTCGGAAAACAAATGGAGAATCTGAACTTGTTCAGGATTCAAAACATGATCAAAAAGGATATTCTCTTCTCCACCCCTTCTCGCTTGCTTGATCAACAAGGCGTTTTAACAAAGCCAGCTCTCTCTTGATCCACTTTTACATTGTTGATGAAGAAAGACAAATGACACCATCAGAGATCAAGATAAAGAACTTAGATAACCCGAAGAGATGAACTACTCGTCTCATAACTCAAATACTCTTCACCACAAAAGAATCGAAACAAAAAGAAGAGAGATAGCGACTGATTATCACAAATCATGATTATAGATATGCTGCATCTCAAGAACACAAATTGACATTGATTAAAACAGCTTGGTTGTATGACGTTGAATGGGGAGAAAATACACATACATCTTTTGTTATAACCTCATGGAGACTCCTGGCCTTCTCCTGAAAGTTCACCTATAAAACAAGAAACAAACAGTTGTAATCTTAGATGCATGTTAGTAATTCCTAGAATACCACAAGTTAACCATAGTAATCAGAAGAGTAAGCAAAGCAACAAGGGAATTCCTAACAGTATATCTGTGTATGCAAAAAAAGATGAATCCCAGGCAAAGAACTTGTGAACCCTTAGGAAGCAAAGTAGCAAAAAACAAAAAACTTACAAAAACAGGTCTTTGAATGAGGCTATCTTTCACTTGTTGTCTCAGATCCTCACATTCCTCCTGCAGAAAAGGTTACTACATACATCCCCGTGTTGTGTATATCCAGAATGCTACATCAGACTGATAAGAACATCCAAACTTCTAACTACATGCTGTTATTTATTTACCTCAGTGAACTTATCATCAGAAACCTTGCAGATAGGCACATCTTCTAGCACACAAGAAACTTGCAGAAGAAGAGAATCCCTTAGTTCAGCACTCTCTGGAGATCTCTTTACTCCTACATAGCCAGGAAGCATGGGGGATTAACAATCCAAACATAGAAGAATCAAGCAACATTGTAAAGTTTTCACAGCTAAGAAAGAATACCAGTCACTAGAGCAAGCACATGGGAGTTTCTTCTTCGACCGTAGTCATAAGGATCAGCCTTGACTCTCACAAAGCCTCCTATAACTTTAGCATCAAAGCTCTCTGGCTCCTTCAGCAACTCGCCCAACACATTCCTCCTTAAGTAGACACGTTTGAGATTCTCCGCAGTAACTGATGCAAACCTGGGTTTCCGTACAACAGCCACTGCCGTATTGTGCCAATCAGCTTCTGAATCTGATCTAGAATCTTTCATCCTCTTACACGGTGGTGGTACTGATGCATCAATTCCTTCAATCCATTGATGGAACTCCGCTCGTAGGCCTGATTCATCATCATCATCGTCATCTGATTGGTTATCAGAAAAATGCTTCGCCAGGTGTGAATTCAAAACATTCTTATTGATCGACTTCCGCCTGAAAAGCGTTTGAAGCTTCGCGTCGCAGAGGATTTTCTTCTTCTTCTCCGGATCGAACAGGCTGTGATCGACACAGTAGGCGGTGATTATGTCGAAAACTTGTTGTTGAGACAATTGTATGGATGTGTCCTTCCCTATGGAACCGAGGAACTCGAGCAGTTGCTCCGAGCCCCATCCATTGAAGACCAGCTTTCTCATGATCTTCAGATCCTCCCTCAACGGCTTCCAAGCAGAAGAAATGGCGGAATTGAGATTTCTTCGAATAAATTAAACCCTAAATAAGAAAGCTCTAAGACTGAAGAACGTAACGGCAACTCAAAAAGCATACTAGTAATTGGGAAACGAGAAAGGCGGAAATCACGGGGGAGAGAAGTGGTGAGTTCGAGAATGGAGGAAAAAATGGCGAAATATATATATAAATGGAGAGCCTGGGGGAGTTCCGTTACTGCTTCAGTTACTTGGCAGAACGCCCATGCAAATGCTGGAAATGTCGCAGGTCACTTCATCACTTTCACAAGTACAATTCACGAAGCTTGCAGTTAATAAAGACGGAAATATAAATGCCTTTCATTTCAATTTTGATTTAATTAATAAATATAATGCGTTTTTTCGGTATTCCGGTCGAGTTTGATCGGGTTAAGTCCAACATGGTCCAGTTAAAATCGGATTTCGGATACCCACAACCCGGACTAATTACGACCAGATCGGATTTGGGTTTGTAAATTCGGAGATTCAGGTTTCCAAGCGATTGGAATAAAGGCCTGAATAAAACCAAACCCAATAATACCCGGTTTTCCAACCCGTTTATTCATCCAAAAGACTGATCTATATGATGGATCTCATAACTAATATTAAACCCAAATTCAATTTAGTTGTTGATATTCATTAAGGATAATCTCGATATTTAGAAAAAAATTCAAAACAAAATAATTTTTTTACTTTTTTATTGTCTTTCAGATACATTCTCTCTCTTCTTTGTTTTCCTCTAATCTTGATTTAAATCATTATAGCTAATTATACAATATTCAAAATATAATTTCTACTTTATAAATGTTGTTTATTTTAAATTTTTGAATCCAACAAGACCAATTTTGATATTGTTTTTCTTTTTAAAAAAAATTAAAATCAAACTTTGGTATGTTAAGTAACCTAAATATCATTATTGTTACGACTTTGTTATGACTTTGTTATGTCTACGTTATGAGTTTGTTATGCATATTTTAGGTTTGGTTTATGAACATTTTATAAATATGTTAATTATCTATTATGTCACATTTATATGTAAATTATGTCAGTGTTATGTTTATATTACGATTAAATTATATATATAATTATTATATTCACTTTATGGGTAGATTATGTCTATGTTATTTCCACTCATGAGTATTATATTATATCACCGTTATGTCAACTTTATGAGTCAATCAATTACTTTACTATTATATTTAATTTATAAATCTATTATGTCCTCTTTAAGTATATTATTTCACAAAAAAAGTACACAACTCAAAACAAAATTTGTCCTCTCAAAAACATCAATGAGAAAAAATGTGTGAGAGAGAAATTTTTGAATAATAAATAAATAAATCGGACATATATGGATAAGGGATTTGAAATTCAAAATTTTTATTCAATACTTTTCCTCTTCTATCCCTTATGTAATCTCGATCATTCATTAATTAATACGAAAATAAATTTGGGTTGTCTGATCAGTTTATAGAATGCATCCATCCTATAGACTTGTCTTTTGGTTGTTTAGTCAAATTGTCTTTTTTCAAGAATTTTTTCGCTTAGGTCCTGTTAATATGTTGTGGGAAAGTGTATGCTTTAGAAGGTAATGCACCGCATGCAAGTGAGGTTATATGTTGTAGGTGAGTTTCGGCGATCAACTATAATGAGCCTTGACGATTTGTCGTATGCCATAGGTGAGCCTCGACGGTTTGTCATAGGCCTATGTGATCCTCATCGGATGGCCATGCATCATAAGTGAGCTTCGATGGTTTGCCATATGTTGTATGTGAGTCCCTATGCTTGGTCATATGTTTATAGGTGAGCCTTGGCGGTTGGCTATATGATGTAACAAAGTTAATCTCTAAACTTGATCATTTACCTAGCCAATTTAATTTATAGGAAGGGAATCCCGCCATCTCAGCCTTCCCTTCCTTGAACTGAACCCCAACTCTTCCTCCGACGGCGCCGGCTTCACCGGGCTCTCCACCGCCTTGAGCTTCTGCTTTATTGACGTTTTCGATCACCGTCCCCTTCTGCTGCCTAAAAAAAACACTAGAAACAACAACAAAAACAGAGCACCCATATATGAAACAGAACTCGTGACGGCGTTGGTCGTTTAAATATATATATGTTGAGGTGGCATACATGTGCGTTGTCCAATCAGCACAGTTTCTTTCCGTCTAAAAATCAACATGGATGTTGACCAACTTCCGTTACAAAAAATTGAAGACAGGTTGGACTTTCTGTATCCAGTTTTCCTATAACTTACAAGCAGTGGTGTTTCATAATAAATTAACCAACCGAATTGATTTCAACGTCAAAATGATCTAACCGACTACTCGGTTTAAACATTAACCAAAGACTATGAGTCTCCTATTTGTAACTCAATCCCCTGAAATAAGGTGATTTTTGGATGAAGGAAAAATAATAATTATGGAAGATCTGATAGATTATAGAACCAATAAAATATTTGTTGGAATTTCTTAGTCATCAAAATAAGGGTGGAAACCAAAAGAAAAAGAAGGCGTAAGTCAACTAACGATCCACCATCGACCTTCAGCATGAAGGGCGGACTGGCACAGCGTTCCAAAATCACAGTTAAACAAAAACATTGGAAAGACATGCTTCTCAACTCGAAAGACTCTTAATCACGAACTCACTAATTAGCCATTCTGCCTCCAGCAGGCATTCAAAAGCTCCTCCACCATATCCTCACAGCCCCTGTTGCTGTTGTGGACGTTGTTGTTCTGCATACCACTACCGCCACCTTGCAATCCTCTGAATTGATCAACATCTTGCCGCAGGAAGAACCCTTCGTTCAACGGGGTGTCCAGATCCATCATCTCCAAGTGTCCTCCGGTGAAGGTATAATCTACCCCGTTGATCAAGCCCTGAGACTCATCAAATGAAGCCAGGCTTCCTACATCTTCCAGGTTGTTGTATATGTCGATTCCATCCAAACAGGGACCGGCTGCAACACTACCAACTTGATTGGGAATGTTCATCATCTGCTGGAATGCATCATTAGAAGGAACCTTGTTAGTCCATTAGATATCTCAACATGACGACAAATCACAATGCAGATTGTTTCACGCAGCTGCTATCAAGCCAACGCCCAGAAGAAGGGAACCATTTGGTAATTAATGGTAAGACAAAGTATTATAGAAACAAACCTCAGTATTGTTGAGCTGATCTAGTGTGAATGGAGCTTCTTCAGTGAAGTAGTCCAACATAGCCAGTATATCGTCATTTTCAGCCACGGGTTCAAATCCAGTATGCACAGCTTCACCGTGTTCTTCAGAAGCAACATGGACAGTTTGAGGGCTATGCTGAGCTTGGAATGTACCTCCAGAAGCACAATATTCACCTTGGGGATTAAGCTGAAAAGCAAGAGGTGCAGCACTAAAAACATCTTCAAGACCCCCATGTAGAGCTTGAGCAACTCCTTCACTAGCATTGGTGTTATAAAGTCCAACAGGTCCCACCACATAAGCATTTTCTTTCTCTGCTGGACATGATACTTGTGATACAACACAACTACCGTCAGGCACAACTGGACTTGTGACAGCTGAATTAGTTCTCTCAATTGATAATACCGTAGATGGAGTAGACGCACTAGCCCATAAAGCAGCTCCAATACCATCATTGACTTCATCTTCCTCATCATCCGACTCCCATTCTTCCTCCTTAAATGGTGCCCCATATTGAGCACCGTTCTTAGGTCCTGGCCCATCCTTCTTAAAGAGGACACTGAGAACATAAGAATCTTGCGAAACACCAGTATCAATCAACTTCTTATCTTCGAGTCTATATTCATACATAACCCAATCAGTTCGCTCCCCCTTCGGTGGCTTACCCAAGTGGAAAACCAAAGTTCTGATCATCCCTGCAACATCGTTATCATAAAGGACTGGTCTGTCTTTCCCTGTGGATTTCCAATAGCCACCCTCAGCAGCACGCTTCATTCGAGGACCAATTGCGTACTTCTTCTCTCTAGGACAAAAGAAATACCATTTCAGATCTCCAGTTCTCAACACTGACTTCAATGGAAGATCCCAAGGAGCATGTTTGTAGATGTCAAGCTCAGTAATGCAATGAAATGGAAGTTTCTTCCCCATCACTTTCCTTTTGAGATAAAACCTAACGAGCTCAACATCAGTTGGGTGAAAGCGGAACCCCGGAGACAGCCTTGCGCTTCCCACCATGGCAGCAGGCAACAGGTCTTGGGCAGCGTACTTAAATCCTCTACAGTCGTTTGCTTTCCCTTATATACTTGTTCTTCTTTTGTTCAATCCCCAATTCTTCAGAAAAAAAATAACTATCTATATTCTACCCTAACTACAAACTCAGCAAGAAACCAGCTGTCAAGTCCAATGCCTGAAGAAGAATTTCCACGATCGCCACAGCCTCCCTCGGCTCATGAACAAAAAATTTCCCAAAATTTTGTTGTAACACTCAGAATACATGGACACCTAACAATTGGAGCAAGAAGGAATGAGATTGAGACAAAACATAATAAGGATCCATCAACGGCATTACAATTCAATCCACCCAAAAAAAAGACAAAAAAAAGCGATGAACAAAGAAGAGACTGGCCACCAATCGAACAAAAAGGAGACAACCCAGCTGCAATTAGGTCAACACCATCGGCACGTCAACAATTTTCATAAGAAAGTCGACATACACACAATCAGCAGAAAACCATAGAGACCCTAGATCAAATTGACCTTCGATTTCGGGCGGCGATTACCAGAACGTCCAGTTCAAATCGCAAAGCAGTAACAACCCACCCAACGAAAAGTTGAGAGAAAGCGAAAGAACAGAGAGTGAAGATTTCCCAAAGAGAGCCGAGCCGTACCGTGTTGAACTAGGAAGAGGCCGTCGGAGGGGAGGCGAGGCAGTGGAGAGCGCGAGCAAGAACGCTGGAACGGAGTTACGGTACGGAGAGTTAGCGTGTGAGATACGAGACTGCGGTGAAACCTAAGACTGCCTTTTAAAAGGTTGGGGGAGCCTTTCTAAGTAAAATTACTAATCAGTGTCCAAACACATTATTACATAAGCTTACATCCCTGAATTTCTTTCAAGTTTATTAGTGATGGGCCCAGGCCCAGCGCCCAGCTCCCAAAGATAGCAAGCCCAAGCGTCCGATCCGATGTCTATCCCAACTAGCTGAAAACCCGGCTAGTTGACATGAGGCCTGTCACTCCGATCTGACAGGGCATCCAGTCGCATTAGTCTATCTGTCCATTAAGGATGGTAATACGGGACGGGTTTGGTATATCCGTTCCCGCTCATTTAGTTATCGGAGTTATACACGTACCCATCCATTTGTATAAACGTGTATAATTTTTAAATTGTGCCTTGCATCAATCCCTCTTACTATGTATGCCTTGTGAGGAACTGACTAATGAGGACTGTTACGTGCTCATCAAAAGGAAGACTCTCTCATCCTCTCTCGACCCTCCAATCGAACCACAACTAGATGTTCTCGCTTGCTCAAATCTGCCTTCATACAGATTTAAGACAACTCTTAATATATCTGTCAAGTTAGGTATACATAGACCTTTTTCTCTAGGTAGATGGTTAGGTCTTTGTTACACGATGTTTCCCCTTGGAACTAGCTGATTAGCAATTTAGCCACAGGACTCGGCGTAATGGCATGCATATCCAAATTCCAAAAGCAGCTAAAACCCTTTTACTTGCTGCATCTATTTTGAATTTTGCAAAGCTGTTTATTATTCTGCGCAAGAACACAGCCAGATTCTTTTTCTACAAGTCATCACATTACATCAAAGGGCTTGAGCAGCACTGCAGGTCATATAACAACAGATACTTGTTACAAAACTACTTGTGAACTTTCAAGAAGTGGCCTTGAGAGGAACATCAGCTGGATAGTCTTGCGGGTATCTCGCGACTGACTCTTGCAGCAACTTCTCTTGCTCGCACAGGTTCGAAGGGACCGTATCATATACATCTGTAAACAAATCCTCAACTGGTGGCTTCTTCACTCTTTCTGCTACTTGTATCGCTTTTAACAGCTGTTTGTTTCATTCATACGCATTGGTTCATTTGAAAGTTGAAAGACAAGTCAAAAAGAGGAAGAATACTAACAAAGACTGCTTTCATATGTTACCTCCTTCCTCGTGTTGCTTCGAAGGTCTGCCTCGAGCTCACTGTTCCACCAACCGTTACTCTCAAGCCACTTTCGGTATAAGGCGAGAGGGTTCCGTGCCATTTGCCACCATTCAATCTCCTCTAGTAGACGATACTTGGTGGAATCGTCTGAAGTGGAGTGATGCCCCACTCGATATGTTACAGCCTGTTGGCGAAAGTCCAGTAAAATATTGAGCTTCAAATAGCTGAAGGAAAGAGAAAAGGAAAGGTTGTGACAAAACAAAGCTAACCTCAATCAGGATGGGTTTTTGTTCAGTTATTGCCATTTTGCGAGCAGAACGAACTGCAGAGTACATTGCGAGAGCGTCATTACCATCGACGCGGATGCTGCGGACTCCATAAGCTTTCCCTTTAACCACTATTCCATCACCTATCAATCACACGTACAACCGAAAGCATATATCACACGGTTTTTTGACAGTGGGAACTGAGACATTCAAAGATTGCAGAAGAGGGAGCAATACTTCGAAACTGCTCTGAAGCTGGGGTACTAATAGCCCATCCATTGTTCCGGCAGATAAATATGACCGGAGCTTCCATAACCGCAGCAAAGTTTAAAGCTGCATGGAAATCTCCCTACCATCGCATCACGTATTAGAAAAGAATAAAAGCATGACCAAGGAAGTCCCATTATTATGTCGGATTTAATGAAATTCCAAATATTAGAGCGACAATCTGTTTGAAAACTCAGGACGCAGTCGTCTCCGTTTAATAAAGGTAAAGATAAACATTCACCACCTTAGGTGCACGGAGAGGCATGCTCTAAGAAGTCAATGAACAGATGACAAATACAATCCATGAACATAGATCACAAACATGCTTCCTAAGAATGACTGAAAGAGTTGGTAGCACACCTTAACCGGTCTTTACAGCCAACTAAATCAAATTCTCTGTAAATCATCACATTATCGTTTTGGAAGATCAAGAATGGAATATGATACCTCACTGGAACCGCCATCACCAAAGTAACTGACAGCACAAGCATCTTTCCCATCCATCTTCAAAGAATATGCAGCACCCACAGCATGAGGAAGTTGCGAACTGCCAGGGAGATAACGATATCAGCACTGCTCCCTTTTACCCAAACCCAAATGAAGTTCATTTTAGAAGAAAATCTCAAGGGGTCATTATCTTACGCAATTGTCGATGCCACGGTGAAGTAATTAAGCTGTTTCGATCCATAATGCACAGGCATCTGCCTGCCTTTACCACCATCAAATTTGTTGCCAAAGCATTGGTTTGCAAAATCCTGAGGGGTGAAACCGCGCCACAAGAGAACTCCTGGTTCTCGATACTGCATCAGCCATCACAGTACACCAGATTACAGGAGTATTCTAGCAAAGGGCAGACCAAATTAAGCAAAGAGAGAATGAGAGTGCTATTTGGTATGCATAAAACCTGCGGGACAATGAAATCATCAATCTTTAGTGCAGCTGCTGATGCAATGTTGATTGCCTCCTCTCCGGTAGTAGTAACGTAGAATGAAATCCTTCCTTGTCTCTGTGCTTCATAGAATATGGTATCCATGATTTGCAGTTTAACCATATCGGTGTACATTTTCGTACCGATTTCTCTGTCAATCTGCTAAAACAACAGTCTGAGTAAGGACTTCAATTCGCCCACATAGTGAGTGTTACCATAGTGAAAGCTAGCAAATCAGTAAACATAATGGCTTTCTCTTGGAGAGTTAATAATTGAATCAAAGTACCCCAGCAAAGTTACTAGAGTCGATTAGCTGACCATTATCGTCAAGTACACGGTAACATGGAACCCGCTCTTCTGGAGATTCAGATGTGAAACTCATCCGAGAGGTATATGCAACTTCCCCTCCCAGCAAGTTGAATTTCTGCAAATGTAATGGAAAGTGAACAAAACCTAAGATCGAGAATCACAATGTTTGTATGAGTGTATGCTGAGACTGAAGGTTCAAGATGGTGAAACCGCAATGGAATTAATACACACTGCAGAATCATCACACTTAAGCAATGCGATCAATTTTCGGCATGAACCCCACTCTAAAAAGCCAATGAAAAGGCCAAAAAAATGCAATGAACACTACTAAACTGAAGTATGCGAAACCAGTAGCCTGAAGCTCACAAACCCTACACATTAATCTATTGGGTAATGTTTGGATAGATTGATTTGCATTCGGTATTTTCAATTTCAAATACAATAAACTGTCTTTCATTTTTAGCTGTATTGCAAATCTACTTTGATTTCAGATTCACAAATTTCAAATATCAAACGCTAATCAATCTAGCAGCTAGACTTTCATTGTTCCCATTGAAAGATGCAAATTAGACTGCGAAAATGAACAATCGAGCGAATACGAATAGAGAAGAAAGAGAAAACACCAAGGGCACCTGGCTGATCCCGTCGGCATTGCAGCTTGAATCTAACCGATTGTCGGATTGAGTGGACTGAAACCGACGAGCAGCGAGAAGAACATCTCTGCCGCCGAAACTCCTTCCGTAGGCTTCGCGGAAACTCTTGCATAGGCAGGAGGAACTGCGCAGGTGAGAGCACAAACTGACGTCAAGGGTAGCGGCGGCTAATCTGGCGGATTTTCTCAGGAGAGCAGCCATTGGTGGTGGATCATGCAGGTTGTGCAACTGAAATGTTAGCTTACCAGTTGACTGTATCGTTTGACAGCTTCCTCTGTAATTTATTAGAAAATATATATAATGGATTCCATCTTTTCTTAATTCTCATCATCAAATAGTTTAATCGTTGGCGTTTTCATCGATCATCATCCATCACCCACTGATTGATTCCTTCCGCTTAAATTAGCATAAACATCTCTATTAAAGATTGACTGTGGGAAGACTAATTACGTGGCAATGAAAGAAACACAGGCTCCCTCGCTTCACATTCAATGGTGTCACGTGTTACTAACAAAGTTATTAGTGCAGTGAAAATGCGAATCAATGTTCAATCTTCCACAACCACGTTAAAAAATGAGTAAAATTTTAACTTTAAAATTATTTCTCGACTAAATTAATTGCTTAGTGGATCGGATATCAGAATTGACGAGTTAAAAAATGAGTAAAATTTTAACTCTAAAATTATTTCTCGATTAAATTAATCGCTTAGTGGATCGGATATCAGAATTGAGAGTGTCAGCAATTTGATAAAAGTTGGTGCGGGTAATATGGGCCTTTGAGTCCCAAGTGGGCTTTAGTAAGCCGGACCAACCAAGAAAGATGGGCCCTTCTGAGAATGACCAGATCCATGTAACTCGATAATAGAAAATTATACATTTATACTCGGTTGGTGCTAATTGCTAAATACTGGAAGAGTTAGCGACGAAGTGATAATGACAGAGAATACCTGGTTTGCCACTGCCGGTGATCAGCTGCATTCTCGGCATACCACTACCATCCACCCGTCATTTAAAACAAAAGGACAAGTTCGTGTTAGTACCGAAGAGTATTGTGTTAATATACATTATTAGTTTGATTTCTCCCTGTTTCTTTTTCTTCGTTTGAGACGAAAACAATGCATAGAATTTGCAGAATGAAGCATCTTGCATCATATTCATTCTCTGGTTTCCTCTGTTCGTGAAAATTGTTTGCACATACACCCATTGACGTCTATTTCCTCTTTTCTCTCTCCCCAACAGTTCCCGCCTTTCCCCAGGTACGTCAATTTTCTCCCATCGTCCGTTTTGTATGTTTGGCATTGAGGAGTTAAACATCGTTGCCTTTGATGGGTTTTCTCCGGAAATGCCAACACCCTTTTGCATCATGATTGGTTCTAAGAATATGCTCTGTTTTCTCGTCTGGGTTTGGGATAGATGTTTGATTTTCTTTCATGGAAAATTCATTGTTGATTGTTTCTTTCTGTTAAGACTTCCTTTATGCCTTTTGGAATCCGATATATTGTTTGATCTTGAGATAGGGTTTTGTGTTTTTGTTCTTCGTTCTTTCCTTCCTTATCCATTTTGGAAAGTTTCTACATTTCTGAAGTATTTCTTTCTTCGTTGAATGCATTTCTGTTTTACATTCATGGACTAGCTTTGTGAAAGGTTCATTGATTCAAGAATTGATGAGATTACGGGTCAATCAATTCAAAATTCGCTTGGTTTACAGGTTTTGTTGACTTTTAACCCATCCAGATTATTGTTTGGGTTGATTTTGCAGTTCTGAGGTTGTTCATTGATTGACCCTGGAACCAGAAAGCAATATGGCACAAGGGAAGTATACTAGAATAGACACCAGCACCAGCACCACCAGCAACAGCAACAGCAGACGACAGTCATCAAGCTATTGGTCAACAGTGACCATTGTGGTGTTTGTAGCTCTATGTTTGGTTGGGGTGTGGATGATGACATCTTCATCTCTCATTCCTGGTCTAAACCTTGACATGCCTGTCCAAGAAACCGCCAAGAATGAAGTGAAAGACCAAGCCGGTCTTGTTGTGGATGATGCAAAGCCAGCAGAAGATGATAAGGAGAAGAAAACAGAAGAGACATTTCAACAGAAGCCTGATGAGATCAAGCCAGAGGAGAAACCTGAAGAGAAACCTGAAGAGAAACCGAAGGTTCAGCCTGGTGAAGAAGAGTCTCCATCTAGTGATGGACAAAGTACCGAGACAAGATTGAACGATGCTGCGCCACAAGTAGACTCAAAGGAGAGTACTGATTCTGTTGATAATGAGAACAAATCTGATTCTATTGATAACAATAATAAGGCATCGTATGATAAACCAGACGATAGAAAATCTGTGGAGGAGGAGAAAGGGGTTGAGAAAGAGAGCAAGGAAGTCAAGAATCAATTTGCGGTCGAGCAATTTCCATCCGGAGCTCAGGCGGAGCTTACAAACGAAACCTCCACCGAGAATGGATCGTGGTCAACTCAGGCAGCGGAATCAGAAAACGAGAAGGAAAGCCAAGAGACTTCTAAAGAGCAACAACTTGTACAGAGTAATTGGAAGTTATGCAATAGCACAGCTGGACCTGATTTCATTCCGTGTCTTGATAACTGGAAAGCAATCCAGAGTCTTAGATCTACCAAACATTACGAACATCGAGAGCGACATTGTCCGGAAGAGCCTCCGACTTGCCTTGTTCCGCTTCCAGAAGGTTACAAGCGTCCAATTGAGTGGCCTAAAAGCAGGAAAAAGGCAAGAAAGCTCGCTACTTTCTTCTTTGTGATTTTTACCTTGAGCAAAATGGTGCACATCTTGATGTAACTGACCAAGAGGTTTTTAGTTCTGCAGATTTGGTACTCAAATGTTCCCCACCCGAAACTTGTTGAATATAAGGGCCACCAGAATTGGGTGAAAGTTGATGGTGATTACCTCACTTTCCCTGGTGGGGGTACTCAGTTCAAGCATGGAGCTCTCCACTATATCGACTTTATAAATGAGGTAAAGTTTGATCTTGATGTTATCCTTTTGCATTGAGCTTGCGTTGTGTCGAAAGTTTATCCCTTTCTCTTGCAGAATGTGCCCGACATTGCATGGGGAAAGCGTAGCCGCATAGTCTTGGATGTCGGATGCGGTGTTGCCAGTTTCGGAGGATATCTCTTCGACAGAGATGTTCTGACGATGTCGTTTGCCCCTAAAGACGAACACGAAGCCCAAGTTCAGCTTGGTCTTGAGAGAGGAATTCCTGCCTTATCTGCTGTTATGGGCACTCAAAGACTTCCCTTCCCGGGCATCATTTTTGATGTTGTGCATTGCGCACGTTGTAGGGTACCCTGGCATATTGAAGGTAGGGATCTTATATTCTTATTTCTCCTGCAATAAGTCATCAATAATTTAAAGCCTCCATAGTTTGTGTTCACTGTAATGATTCGGTTATGATGAACAGGCGGTAAACTTCTTCTGGAATTGAATCGGGTGTTGAGACCGGGCGGGTATTTTGTATGGTCCGCTACTCCTGTATATCAGAAACTTCCTGAAGATAAAGAAATATGGAAAGGTATTTGTTATACATGAACAAAAAGGTAGCTAATTTCCTTACATTGGTTCTTACACTGTGAATTTTATAGCCACAAGCGAGTTATTAGATTCGATATGCTGGGAACGTGTAGCCAGAGTCAAGGACAGACTGAATGGAGTCGGTATAGCTATATACAGGAAGCCGATCAATAACACGTGCTATGAAAAGAGATTAGTGCCACAACCTCCAATGTGCGAAGCATCTGATGATCCTAATGCCGCCTGGTAAAACTTTATAAGATTGTAAATTGTTTAGTTGACACATTGTACCACTGGCACTCTTTTAAGTTTTGATTTGGTTCCATCTGTAGGAAGGTCCCTCTACAAGCATGCATGCATAAGTTGCCAACGGATTCGTTTGAACGCGGGCCTCAATGGCCTCAACAATGGCCGGCTAGATTGGACAAGACTCCATACTGGATGTTAGGTTCTGAAATGGGAGTTTACGGAAAACCTCAACCGGAAGATTTCGTTGCTGATTGTGAGCATTGGAAACGAGTTGTTTCCAAGTCATATATCAATGGGATGGGAATAAACTGGGGAAGTGTCAGGAATGTTATGGACATGAGAGCTATCTATGGAGGGTAAGTTCAAATTGTTGTTGACATGACATGACATGACATGACATGAAGTTGGCTTTCTGAATCATCGATCGATGATAATGATTCTATTGATGTGTTCTGTACAGGTTCGCGGCTGCTTTGAAGGATATGAACTTATGGGTCATGAATGTTGTCCCGATCGACTCCCCTGACGTCCTCCCCGTAATTTACGAGCGTGGACTCTTCGGTATCTATCACGATTGGTGCGAGTCATTCAGCACATACCCTAGGTCGTACGATCTTCTTCATGCTGATCATCTTTTTTCCAAGATCAAGCAAAAGTATGGTGCTTTTCTACACTTGAAAATCGAATTGTTTCCTTGTTTCCTTCATTCAACGTTCATTTTCATGATCTATCGGCTTGTTTTTTTTTCCAGGTGCAATGTAGTTCCTCTAGTTGTGGAGGTTGATCGGATCCTGAGGCCGGAAGGAAAGCTAATAGTAAGAGACAACACCGAGACTGTGAGTGAAGTCGAAAAGATTCTAAGGTCGATGAAGTGGGAGATCCGGATGACGTATAGTAAAGACGGTGAAGGGTTGCTTTCTGCGCAGAAGACAACGTGGCGGCCTAAGGAATCTGAAACTCTAGATTATGCTATCATGAAATGGCCTAGAACACCGTAGCTTCTGCAACTGATATATGACCATATGGTTGATTAGGCTTTTGTCCTCAGCCTCTTTGTATAGTTAACCTAACTGGCCTCAGCATTTAGGCTTGTTGGTTGTAGACCATGGAAGGTGTGAAGTTGTGAGGGTTGTGAATCACAGCCAATATGCTCTGATCTTTATCCTCGATATATTCTGGACCAGTATGGGTTGGTGTGTGAAAGTGGAACTATACAGTTTTGTATGAATGAGGAAGAGGAGAGTTACATTAATCACGTTGCATGCAGCAATTGAATTGAACTTTCATTCGACGAGATAGACATGGTCCGGGTGATATCAACAGCGGAACGAGGGTGAGCGAACTTAGGCCACTCAGCGTCTCTTGGAAGTTGGCTCTAAATCGACGAAATCATATGTAAATTTTTTGAAATTGATGTGTGTTTGCCCAGTGTGTTTTTGAATTTCATCTGGTTTAGCTTTTTAAACCACTTTAAACTTGTGTAGTGGTAAGCGTTTAAACTCTAATCCGACCATTTTGTACTGTTCTTCTTATCACCTATTTGGTTCCACATAAATTCATTTGATTGTGAATGAAGGGTAGGATGTATTAGTATCCAAGTTTTTGCCAAATGTTTTTCAAACTATAATAATTCCGGATTGAACTTGCCATATCATCATCAAATATATATGGTTAATGGTTGTTATATTTTAATTCATATACAAATATATCATTTCATAAAATTTAAATGGTCTTTACGAACTTAGTAATTCTTAAAGTGACGCATAGCACATGACAAAAAAATTAGAATAAAATCTTGATGATATGGCATATTAACGAATCGTGTAACAAAATGGACCGAAAAATACTCCACTGATATTACGTCTAAACTTAGGCAATCGAATAGATCAATCTAACTACGATGATCATCACTGTCGTTGGTTCCTTTTTTAAAATCTGCAGACTATTATTTGAATTTTGTCGTTGAAATGGGAGAGACATTAAGCGAACTAGCTTGGCAATATGAAAATAAAATACTAAAAATAAAAGGAAACCAGAAGGCAAAAATGAAAATACAGTGCGAAACGAAAGGAGCGGGCCTCCGATTATTTCTCTCTTGGGATCACCCCGTCACCCGCGAAACCCGTTCCGCCAAAATATGGTCCCCGCTTCTCCACCATTTACCGCTTGCCACGTGTCATATCTTCTCTTTTGCATGTAGATTGTGATGTAGACACCCTTTCCCTCCCTGCCTCCCGCGCTACTTCATTCTGCTGCCCCAAAACAAACCAACAGAGTGTTCAAATTTGAAGGAGAAATAAATCCTTCACACTATTCTCTTCTCTCTCATTTTCTCCCTCGTCTTCCATCTGCAGAGAAATCCTTAGCCATCGATAAGCCAAACAGCTATACACTGTTCTCTCCAATTTGTATAGATGTACATCTCTGATCTCACTTCTTTCCAGCTTCGTTAATCAAGCTGATATATCGCGCTTTGTTTTGAACAGTCTCTCGCTATTTGCATCTGGATGAACTCTGATCGTTTCCTTTCAGGACGCGTGAGGAGGATTTCGAGCTCTAGGACGGCAGCCTTGTTGATTTCCATAATCGGTAAGCTTCTTCATCATTATGCTCTGGATTCTGGTCTTGTTCATGAAGGATTTTGAAAAATATAATGTTCGTTTACTCTCCTGTTGGATTTCCCTTGCCATCGCTGAATCTGTTGATTTTTTTGGCTTCTGATAGATGATTTTGAAGAAAGGGAACGAGTATTAACAATTTGATCGATGTCAGAAGGTAGCAAGCTGGATTTTATTTAACTCATTAGCTCTCGCGTTTCCTGTAATGGAGAATTCGATGGCGTAAGCTAAGCAAGCTAGCTAGCAGAATCGGATCTATTTTACTTGTTAGCTTTCGCGTTTCCTGTAATGCATAGCATGTGAATCTAGGTATATTTGGATCTCTCCAGCTAATTCAATTCGTTCATGTTTTCCGGCTGCCGGATGTTGTAAAAAACAGGTAGGTAGACGGAGATACAAAGGTGAAATACAATGCAATCATTCTGATCAGCAGTCGAAAAGGCCGCCATCGCCGGATAACGTAACAGAATCGGTAGCTCGGCGCGACGCGGAGGAGAGAAAAATTGATCGGCGATATATATTAACCAATGCCGAACCAGGAGGCCAGTCCTCATTTAGTCAGGCGGTCGTCGCGTAGCGCGGCCACCACAACGTTCTCGACGATCGAAGTCTTCGACAACTCAGTCGTTCCTTCCTCTTTGGAATCTATTAAGCCGATTCTCAGAGTCGCCAATGAGATCCAAAATGAGCGTCCTCGAGTTGCCTATCTTTGTACGTATGCAGTGACAGCAATTGCAATTCAATTGTTCGTCTATCAAAATTGATGGACGTCCATTCGATGTTTTACAGGAACGTACTGTTCTTTTGTTGGTTTTTAATCCGAGTATTTTAATCTTCTTTTTCTGATTATTATTTCTACAGGTCGATTTTATGCATTTGAAAAGGCACATAGGCTGGATCCCAACTCCAGTGGACGTGGTGTGAGGCAATTCAAAACAGCGTTATTGCAAAGAGTAGAAAGGGTAATAACCGATAATTGCACTATTATAATTAAGATGTACTTGCACTGTGATTTTGTCGTACTCCAATTCTCATACTGATGCTTAGTTTGGCAATAATTTCCGTGATCATATAATTGTATTGCTACATTTTTTAAACGGACGCAAATACGATTGGAGGTCTGAATACATGGTTAACGTTCGATAGACTAGTATGTGGTACTAACAATGTCCATTCTCTTCAGTCTATTGTTCTTTTCTTTATAGTTACATAATCATAAATCTTTTTCCGAGATGTTAAAGAAGCTCTTATAAGAGCTGTGAGACGAAGGTATGGGCTACTGACTGCAGCCCAAACGGCTAAACACTGGTCCTAGAACTTTTGAGCTAAGGAACTCTTGGGCTTTCTGTAATGTTTTTCAGCTATGAAACTTTTGGGCTTTATGCAATGTTTTTGAGCTATTTTACCCAAAGACCAAGGGACATTGGTCGTTGACTCGTTTTAAGACGGACACACTGTAACATGACTTCCCTTCCATCTTGTCGATTTAACTCAGGAAAATGCTTCCAGTATCGCCTCGCGGGTGAAAAAAACGGATGCGCGCGAAATCCAGAGCTTCTATTACCAGTACTATAAACAATATGTTGAAGCACTCAAGCAGGGTGACCAGGCAGACAGGTAATTTCTGCTTTCGCCTTTCGGTCAATCTTAATTCCTGGAAGGGTATTCATAGTGACAACCAGACATCGAAGGTTTCTCAAAGTATGTACATTGTGCAATTTTCCCCAGGGCTCAACTTGGCAAGGCCTATGAAACAGCCGGAGTTCTTCTTGAAGTTCTTTACGCCGTCAATAAGACTGAGAAAGTTGAAGAAGTTGCCCCTGAGGTTAGTTCTACCTTAGGTTGCTCATGCACGCACCAAATCATGGATTTGAATTTGATCCTCTTTTATAATTTCTCATGTCTTTTGATTTTGCAATGGTTGAACTGTCGTAGATTATTGCTGCTGCTAGAGACATCCAAGAAAAGAAGGAGATTTATGCCCCGTATAACATTCTTCCCCTGGACTCTGCTGGAGCTTCTCAGTCAATCATGCAACTCGAAGAGGTACGGCCTGTCAGTGTGACACTTTACTTGATTTTCGAACCATTTGCCTATTCTCAATAGTCAATACTAATATCTCCTCAGGTCAAGGCTGCTGTTGCAGCACTGTGGAACACCCGAGGCTTGTCATGGCCCTCATCTTTCGAGCAGCACAGGCAGAAAGCTGGGGATCTGGACCTTCTTGACTGGTTAAGGGCCATGTTTGGCTTCCAGGTAGTCTTTGACTCTGAATAAATGGTACTGGAGGTAGATATTAACTGTTTGGATATCATGTATGATCATAAGTAATGTGCTCATTTTATCTCGGAACAGAGGGACAGTGTTCGGAACCAAAGGGAGCATTTGATATTGCTACTTGCCAATAACCATATCAGGCTCAACCCCAAGCCTGAACCTCTTAACAAGGCACGTGCTGTTTTTTTCCTTATCCTCCACCCACCATATGCAGGTTGTTTTCATGAAGTTAAATAATTCCAAAGAACTGATAATTTGCTCCTTGTATATTCCTTATTACTTGATAAATTTTCTCATCACTACAAAACCAGTATTGATCATTTGTGCATATATGTATTTAACTGCTACTGAAGTCCTGTTACTCCAAGTTTGTACCCGATGCAAGTCGATCGACATTGGTTGTTTATCCCCAATTTATTACTTGAGCATCTGAAGATAAGTGCTTGTAGAAGACTATATATGGAATGTGCATGCTTGTACCAGATCTAACTATATGCACAGCCACGCCCAATATGCAAATCAAGTTCCAAAATATCAACCAAACGAGTAGATCCAATTCTTAAATTATGATTACGAGGGTTTATGTAATAAATTTTCCTGTGCAGCTTGATGAAAGAGCGGTAGACGCAGTTATGCATAAGATCTTCAAAAACTATAAGAACTGGTGCAAGTTCTTGGGACGAAAACACAGTTTACGGTAAATTCTGCTTATAAAACATGGTTTCGTTAAATTCTAAATTTATTCCTTGATAAAAGAATTTAATGTTCACATCCCGGAGATGTTGTAAAGTCAGTTGGAATGTCATTTTGTATAGGCTTCCCCAAAGCCAGCCAGAAATCCAACAAAGAAAAATACTTTACATGGGTTTGTATCTTCTTATCTGGGGTGAAGCAGCTAATGTGCGGTTCATACCAGAATGTCTGTGCTACATCTTTCACAATGTAAGTAGTCATATGCCACTGGCTTTCTCCATCCTTCGTCTTGCAGAATTGCTTAAAGCGGAAAATATTTGCTGTTGGGTTAATAATGAATTATTGTCACCGTCAATTCATAATGCTCAGATGGCCTATGAACTCCATGGCCTGTTGGCTGGAAATGTCAGCATTGTAACTGGAGAAAATATTAAGCCTTCTTACGGTGGAGATGACGAGGCATTCCTGAGGAAAGTTATAACACCAATTTATCGCGTAATTGCAAAGGTAGGCAAAACAAATATACCTTGTCTCGTCATATTTCAGAGCCTTGTGTTGATTTGTTTAGATGATGAAGAATTACTTTACTTATTCCAGGAAGCAAGCAAGAGTCAAAACGGCACAGCTTCTAGTACAGAATGGTGCAACTATGATGATTTGAATGAGTATTTTTGGTTAGTTCACATTTGATGCAACTATTGGTCTGACACTAGTCCTTTTAATACTGTTTCATTTCTCAAATAATTAATTTTACTTTCAATTTTTTATTTATTTTAGGTCATCTGATTGCTTCTCCCTTGGTTGGCCTATGCGGGATGATGGTGCATTCTTTATATCAACACGTCATGCAGCTAAGGTATAATATGATTGCCTGTCAATGCAATATTTAAGATGATCATTGATTCTTTCTCAAGTAACATAAGTAGTTTTCCAGGGCAAGGACACTCCTCAAGCGAATTCTGGAAGCACAGGGAAATCGTATTTTGTTGAAACCAGAACCTTTTGGCACATATTTCGAAGCTTTGACAGATTGTGGACTTTTTATGTGCTGGCCTTTCAGGTTCCATTTCTTGTGTTAAACTTCTTAGTGATCATTAGTTTCTCGCTTCTGTACTTGTTCCAGTATTCTGGATAATTGACAAAATATTATTGCAGTTAATGATCATCTATGCCTGGAGTGGAGTAGCGATACAAAATATACTTAGAAGAGACGTGCTGTATTACTTATCAAGTATCTTCATCACTGCGGCATTTCTTCGACTCCTTCAGAGTATGATATTCGAACATGAGATATTGTACTTCCTAGAACATAATTAAAATTCATATTTCATTCACTTCTGAATGCCGTTTTCCCTTGTCTTCCTCTTTTTACCTTGCATTGTTGAGGCAACTTGTCATAGTTTCTATAATTCTTAGGAGAAATTGATAGCGTGAGCATGTGGCTTTGGAAATGAAAATCCTTAACCACAATGTTGAACAGGTTGTGCTTTTGCTTATATCAGAGGCCTGTTTTTCTGAATATTTGACTGCACTTCTGCTTCGTCAGTTTAAAAGTATACTTCTTTTTGCCGAGTGTTGACCCCAAAATCTTGAATCAGAGCGGGATGTTTTACGTTGCTCTTTGTCTCGCTTTACAGATTAGAATACTTTATGAACTGTTATATTGGATTTATGTTCGTAAACTTAATATTTTTTCCGCCAGTGTAATTGTTCCTTTCCAGGTTGACCTCATTTTTCCTGATATGCTTGTGTTTTTGTGTCTGTAGGCATTCTAGATGTTGTTCTCAATTTTCCTGGATACCATAGGTGGAAATTCACTGATGTGCTGAGGAACATTCTTAAAATCATTGTTAGTTTTGCATGGGCTGTTATTCTTCCACTTTGTTATACCGGAAGCTTTAAGCAAGTGATTGGCTTTGCAAATGGAATGACTTTCCTCCGCACTGTGAAGAGTATTCCTCCAATATACTTGCTAGCTGTAGTCATATATATGACTCCCAATATCCTGGCGGCTGCATTATTCATCTTCCCCATGCTCCGAAGATGGATAGAGAACTCAGACTGGCTCATTATTAGATTACTATTGTGGTGGTCACAGGTACCATATTTTTCTATATGCTCTACTCCAACTAGCCTTTCTGGGTGTGAGATTTTCTCCCGTTTCCTACTTTTGGGTTATTCATAATCTATACTCTGTATGTTAAGCTCTGCTGATAGGATTTAAGAGTCCATTGATCGATTACTTGTTAACATTGCTGAAACAACTAATTTAAACTAATAAACAAATGTCTAGTTTGATGGTATATCTCGTGTCATCCATGTGCATTTTCTAGTTCCCGTTGCAGCTTCTCCACTAAAACTTATCGGCAGCTTTTTCTGTTTACCTTTCTCTTCTCAGTCTTAACATACTCTGAACAATCTTGTTCAGATCTCTGATGATTTTTATTACTTTATTTTCCTGCAGCCAAGGATTTACGTTGGAAGAGGAATGCATGAAAGTCAATTTTCACTTATAAAGTGAGCTTGTTGAGGCTTCAAATCGTCCTTTCATATGGTACATTCTTGTTGTAATGAAATCCGTAGTTTCTTACATAATATTCTGCTTTCAGGTACACTATCTTTTGGGTGTTGCTTTTATGTTCCAAGTTCACCTTCAGCTTCTTTATCCAGGTGACCTCAATTTTCTAGATATTATGGTTTTGTTGTTAGTATTGTCATCATCAAAATTGCAAATAATTGATTCGCGAGTAAACAAGATTGCAAAAGCTAGATACAATTGTTGGAGTATTTGTTCTGACCTTTAATTTTCTCGATTCTGCAGATACAGCCCCTAGTAAAACCAACAAAAGACATAATGAATATTAGACATGTAGAGTATACCTGGCATGAGATTTTCCCTTATGGTATGTGCTGATATTCTTTTCCTCTGCGCTTTCAACTTAACGTCTGTCATGCACTGACATTCATACTGCTAATTCAGCCAAGCACAATTATGGAGCTGTACTGTCACTCTGGGCACCAACAATCTTGGTTGGTCTTCTATCTGCTCCTATGTTTCTTTCATTAATTTTTCTTTGTCGGTAGGTGATTCATGTGTCCTTGATGGAAGGTTATATTATGCTGATGAAAAGTCATGCAGGTGTATTTTATGGATACTCAAATTTGGTATTCTATATTCTCAACCCTATATGGAGGCTTTGAGGGAGCAGTTGATCGTCTAGGAGAGGTTGGTGTGTCCATTATCTCTTGTTCTTATGAATAATTTATTTGGTTGTGTTTCCTTTCACTTTGTTGGCTGTGAGAAACCATATTTTGGTGCTGCTTGAGCTTGTCTTTCTTCATTACTTTAATAACACCAAGATTTTCCTGTCAAGATCCGAGGATTTTAAAGACTAGATTTATCTACATTCTTTTGGTTGATTTCCTCTGTTAGATTTGTCACTTCTCTTAAGAATTTGAACTTCTCAGACTATGGACAAGATTCAAAGACCAACAGTTCATGCAACTAATACAATTTTTGTACTCCCTCAAAATCCTTGTCTCAGCCATTACCAATACTTAGTTACTTACTAAGCATGAAACATAAAAAGTCAATCGTGTTGGTGCTACATAGTTCAACTGATACTCCAAACCGTACCATTGTGGTCCCTTTAACTTCCATATCTCATATTTTTCTGATGATTTGAGACGTCAGCTATTCTGGACATGAGCTAATTCTGAGTGCACTGTTCGTATATTTTCAATTGTTGATGGAGGGTGGTATACCTGTAAACGGATTCTCAGAGTTGCTTTAGCTTGTAAATATGTTACTTAAAGAACCATACCGGGTACTGTAATCGATGATACCTAAGCTGTAACTAATGTGCCATATACTATTATTCATTGCAGATACGAACTCTGGGCATGCTGAGATCACGGTTTCAGTCATTGCCAGGTGCATTTAATGCTTTTCTGGTGCCTTCTGACAAGAAACGGAGAAAGGGATTCTCTCTGTCAAAGAGATTTGCTGAGGTTTGTTTCTTTTTGCTGGAGTCTTATCCTTGTTATTTTATGCATGTTCTTGAAATTCTGTCTTAGAAGAGGTGAAGCTTCAAAATGAATCTGCGTATACTCATATGCACATCCATGTGATTTTATGCATATGCATGTACTTCAAATGCCATACTTCTTCACTTGTTAGGTTTCAGCAAATAGAAGAAGTGAAGCTGCAAAATTCGCGCAGTTATGGAATGAAGTGATTACCAGTTTCCGAGAAGAAGATCTTATCAGTGACAGGAAAGGCTACACAACTGAGATAGATAATGTCATTAAATGCTTTTCCCTCTCACTTGTTTTTGTATTGAAGTGGTGATTTCCTTTTTCCAGGGAGATGGATTTGTTAGTAGTTCCATATACATCGGATCCTAGCATCAAACTGATCCAGTGGCCACCATTTTTGCTTGCAAGCAAGGTATTTATTGTATCAAGATTAACTCAAAATTTCTGTTGATTGTTTTCAGTAACAGAAATTCTTCTTGCAGATCCCTATAGCTCTAAATATGGCAGCCCAGTTCCGATCAAAGGACTCCGACTTATGGAAACGTATATGTGCAGATGAGTATATGAAATGTGCCATCATCGAGTGTTATGAATCCTTCAAACAAGTCCTCAATATTTTGGTCATTGGGGAGAATGAAAAAAGGTTGTTATTGTCACTGTTCACGGCCAGATCTGCTCCAATTTTATAGTTTCTCATTCACCGGAAATCTAATGTCAAGGATGTGTTGTGCGATGTTGTAATGTGGCAGGATAATCGGCATCATCATCAAAGAAATAGAGAGTCATGTATCAAAGGGCACACTTCTTGCAAATTTCAGAATGGCTTCGTTACCAGCTCTATGTGAAAAAGTTGTGGTGCTAGTGGGAATCCTGGTGGGTCTCTCTCTTACTTGTGTTCTCCACAGACGTTTTATGTTTATATGTATGTATATGTGAATCTCCCCTTTTGACCTTTTTGTTGTTGCAGAAAGATGGTGATCCTTCAAAGAGAGATAATGTGGTATTGTTGCTGCAAGACATGTTAGAATTAGTTACCCGTGATCTGATGGTGAATGAGAACCGGTTGGTACATCTTCTGGTTTGATAATATCATATGAGGATTATCTTACATGAACGCTTACATTTTCTTGTTGCACACATATGACTTCAGTGAATTAGTAGATGTCGGACACAGTGGCAAGGATTCTGGAAGACAACTCTTTGCTGGTACTGATCCGAGACCTGCTATTGTGTTCCCTCCTCCTGTTACTGCACAGTGGGATGAACAGGTAAAAAATAGCTTTTAGCTGATCCAAAGAGTTTAGACCTTACTTGGCAATTGACTTCATCACAAGGTGATACATAACCTAAGCTTCCTCCAGATAAGACGACTTCATCTTCTTTTGACGGTAAAGGAATCTGCCATGGATGTACCAGCGAACCTGGAAGCACGAAGAAGGATTTCCTTTTTCACAAATTCATTGTTCATGGACATGCCGCGCGCTCCACGCGTCCGCAAAATGCTCTCATTCAGGTTTGATTCCTGTTCCCGTCAAAAGTTTAAGTTATCTTTGTGTTTAAGATTGTATTTTCGGAGGTACTCGCTTTTTCATGTAAATGCTAAGTTTTAATGAACTGAGCCGATGATTAGCTTAAAATAAGTTATGGAATCATGCTGTAAATAAATAGAACTGTGTAACTTTTATCTTTGAATTGTCCTAATTATTAGGCAGCTTTCAGATCCATCACTCAGAATAGTTTCATCCATTTATATAAGAGTTATCACAGTTGAAAAATTGGTTTACAGCTGACTTTTCTTCCGTTGCATTGACAGTGTCATGACCCCATACTATAGTGAGGAAACTGTCTATTCTAAATCTGACCTTGAAATGGAAAATGAAGATGGTGTGTCGATTATATACTACTTGCAGAAAATCTACCCAGGTGAGTTTTCAAGTATGAATATGATTTTTATATTAGATCAAACAAGTAGGTTCTGTATATCTGACTTGATAGTCATTTTGCAACTGTGTCAGATGAATGGACAAACTTCATGGAACGAATTAATTGTAAGAAAGAGAGTGAGGCTTGGGAAAATGAAGAAAACATTTTGCAGATCCGCCATTGGGCCTCCTTAAGGGGTCAAACACTCTGTCGCACAGGTGATTGGTGCTTATTTTAGGCCCTGTCTTATTTGATTGTTATGGATATATACTGAGTACTTTTGTTGATGTTGCAGTTAGAGGAATGATGTATTATCGAAGAGCTTTGAAACTCCAGGCTTTTCTTGATATGGCTAATGAGAGTGGTAAGTGAATAATGGCTTATATCTTGGTTCAAGCATGAAAGTTTTTCTTCTTGTTAGCTGTTCGTTTTCTCGCCAATTCAACTGATAAAATTAGTTGCGAGAAGGGAAAACGGTTTGTAAAAGATGCTAACTTATGAGGTCTATTGAGAACGTAGATTCAGGTCATTCAAGCTTGCGTAGCTATAAGATTAAACATGCAGTTTTGTGAAGAGCCAAACAGTATCTGTTATTTGTCAAAATAATTAACTTAATACTTGTTACTCATATTATAGCTTCCATCTTGTTGACTAGTTTTGATATGATACATCACTATCCTTCATTCTTCAATTGTGTGAACACTAGTCTCCTTGTGCTTGGAGTTCTTGTTAGAATGATGACAACATCGTGTATTTGTTTGTAGTCTCTTGACTGTCTTCTAATGGAATGGTAAGTGAACACTTGAACCGAGGGATTATTTTTTTTATCCTGAAGTAGACGAACCATGATGAGTGAATGCCTCAAACTTGAATATTTTTGTGCCACCACATCTTGCTTTCCTAACCAGCAAACGAGGTCAAAGAACTGGTCATGTTTTGAATAACTGATGAACTGACTAGTTTCTAATGTCTATGCAGAGATATTAGCTGGTTATAAAGCCATTACAAATCCAACTGAGGAAGATAAGAAAAGTCAAAGGTCCCTCTCCGCTCAATTGGAGGCAGTAGCAGACATGAAGTTTACATATGTAGCTACATGCCAGATTTATGGAAACCAGAAGAGGAAAGGAGATCGTCATGCAACAAACATCCTTAATTTGATGGTTAAGTAAGTTCTAGGTTGCTCTTTAACTAGTTTCAACAGTTCATTTGAAAATTTCAATCAAAATCTTGATCCTTGATGTTACTCTGTAGCAATCCTTCGCTACGTGTTGCATATATCGACGAAATAGAAGAACGTGATGGGGCAAAAACGCAAAAAGTTTGCTACTCCGTTCTGGTGAAAGCTGTTGATAATCTTGATCAGGTATCTTTTTTATACATCTGATTCTGTCACACTTCTTGAAAAATATAGTCTGTAAAATTGATTTCTTGTCACTTCGCAGGAAATTTATCGTATCAAACTGCCGGGTCCAGCAAAATTAGGTGAAGGAAAGCCTGAAAATCAGAACCATGCCATAGTATTCACTAGAGGGGAAGCTATGCAAGCAATTGATATGAATCAGGTAACTCTGCAAAATATATGTTTGTTGCATCCCTGCTTATCAAGCCAGTGTTTATAACATCAGAACCTGTGGTATAGGATAACTATCTAGAAGAAGCTTTTAAAATGCGCAACCTTCTTGAAGAATTCCATGAGGACCACGGGGTGCGGCCACCTACAATTTTAGGTGTTCGTGAACATATCTTCACGGGAGGGTTAGTGAAAAATTCTTCTTCTTAAGCAGCCTGTTTATTGGTTTTGAAATCAAGATATCATATATCTAATAAGGTACCATATCTATCTATGCCAGTGTTTCTTCTTTGGCTTGGTTCATGTCAAATCAAGAAACAAGTTTTGTTACACTTGGTCAAAGAGTTCTTGCAAGGCCGTTGAAGTAAGTATTTCTTCCTTCATTTCTCTTTATAATGCATGAAAAGCCCCTTAGTTTCTTAAGCAATTGCGTGAAGATAAAAGCTGTTGGAGTTGGAGAAAACTTGAAATATTTGCCGAGTTTTTACTGTGTGCTCCTTGATTTCCAATGCTTGCATAGTGGATTGTCTCATTTCATATAAAGAAATTATGCAACTCATATGTTGTGGTATCAAAACACAGGCAGAAACAGTTCCCTTAAAATGTATCTTCGCTTAAGCATATTCTTTCTTTGCTATTGTTTCTTTAAGCAGTATCCTGTGGTATTGAATCTTCTTGGAACTTGGTAGTTGTGTTGAGCTCTGTTAATATATATTTCTTTTGCTATGCAGGATACGATTCCACTATGGGCATCCTGATGTGTTCGACAGAATTTTCCACATAACCCGTGGGGGCGTCAGCAAAGCTTCCCGCGGCATCAACTTGAGCGAGGATATTTTTGCTGGTAAAAGGTTTTAAAGCATCCATCTATAAGAAAATGCTAGCTCTTACTTCATTTTATTCCAATCTATGTTTTGTCATGCAGGATTCAATTCAACCCTACGGAGAGGGAATGTCACTCATCACGAGTATATCCAAGTTGGTAAAGGTAGAGATGTGGGGCTCAACCAAATCTCTTTGTTTGAAGCGAAAGTAGCATGCGGGAATGGAGAGCAAACACTCAGCAGGGATATCTATCGACTCGGCCATCGATTTGATTTCTTCCGTATGCTTTCCTTCTACTACACAACAATTGGATTTTATATCAGCTCAATGGTGAGTCTCTACCACTAGCTAAGCTAATCTCTTTATCAATCTGTTAAGGAAAATAAATCAGAAATACTTGGTGAGCATCTTGGTTAGCATAAATTAGATAAAAATTAAAGGAAGAACGTAGGGAGGATTCCTGAACGCCATGCAATAGCCTTAGGAAGTGAATAGGAAGGACACAGCCAATAATCCTTACAGTTTATGTGAATAGAAGTGCTTTGTTTTCCTTTCATTGTTCATTGACATTCTTAACATAGTATCTTCGAACTGTTTAACCATCTCACTCGAATATGTCACTGTAATTCTCCTCTTTGACTTAAAACTGTACACAATTGAAGTTTGATTCAGATTAGGAGCCAAACAAGAGATGTGGTACATGTAACTTTTCCTGAGGCGCCATATCTGTTTCACGTGTAACATTGCCTGCTTGTTCATCACAGGTGGTGGTCTTCACAGTTTATGCTTTCTTATATGGGAGATTGTATTTGGCATTGAGTGGGTTGGAGGGTTCTATAATCAAGTTTGCGAAGCATAGAGGAGATACAGCTCTAAGGGCAGCAATGGCTTCACAGTCAGTTGTTCAGCTAGGACTTCTCACAGCCTTGCCCATGGTCATGGAGATGGGCCTGGAGAGAGGGTTCAGAACAGCACTAGGTGAAATCATTATCATGCAGCTTCAGCTTGCCGCAGTTTTCTTCACCTTTTCACTAGGGACAAGGGCCCATTACTATGGGAGAACGGTCCTCCACGGCGGTGCAAAATACAGAGCCACAGGTCGTGGCTTTGTCGTTCGACATGAGAAGTTTGCTGAGAATTACAGGATGTACTCAAGAAGTCACTTTGTCAAAGCCCTGGAGCTACTGCTGCTGCTGATATGTTACCAGATATACGGGAAAGCCGTAAGTGGGATCGCGTACATGCTCGTCACCTCTTCTATGTGGTTCTTAGTATGCTCGTGGTTGTTCGCACCTTTCCTATTCAACCCATCAGGATTCGAGTGGCAGAAGGTTGTTGATGATTGGGATGACTGGACGAAATGGATCAACAGCCGAGGTGGAATCGGTGTGCCTGCAAATAAGAGCTGGGAATCATGGTGGGAAGAGGAACAAGAACATCTCCAACACACCGGCATCTCAGGACGGATTTGCGAAGTAGTTTTGGCTCTCCGTTTCTTCATCTATCAGTACGGCATCGTTTACCAGCTCAAAGTAACCAAAGCCACTTCAGCTGGACGGGAACACAGTATTTCCGTGAGTGAAAAATAATTCTTACTCACATGAACAGCATCATAAATGACATTTTACCCTACTGATTCTTATAATGTATACATTGCAGGTTTATGGTCTGTCGTGGCTGGTTATTGTCGCTATGATGCTAATCCTGAAGGTAAAAAAAATACTTAGGGGGAGTTGTTTGTTTTTTCCATTAGGGAGGGCGGCTGCTGCTGATCTTATGCTTCCCCATATTGTTGTGTTTTCTCGTAAAAAATTGCTCAGTAGCTTTCATTCATCACCTGTCATGTGATCTATCGTTGTTTGTTTTTTTATTTATTGTCATGGTTGCAGACTGTATCAACGGGTAGAAAGAAGTTCAGCGCGGACTTCCAGCTAATGTTCAGACTACTAAAGTTCATACTGTTCATAGGATTCGTGGTGACACTCATCATCTTGTTCACTACACTCCATCTGACGGTGGGAGATGTGTTCCAGAGCTTGTTGGCGTTCCTCCCAACGGGATGGGCGATTCTGCAGATATCGCAAGCTTGCAAGCCGATAGTAAAGGGATTGAAGATGTGGGGGTCGGTGAAGGCATTGGGTAGAGGGTACGAGTACATGATGGGGGTGTTACTGTTTCTACCCATAGCAGTGTTGGCTTGGTTCCCATTCGTGTCAGAGTTCCAGAACAGACTTCTGTTCAACCAAGCCTTCAGCAGAGGTCTTCAGATCCAACGCATCCTCTCTGGTGGTAAGAAGCACAAGTGAATAACAACAAGCAGCAAAGCACAAACCAGCCGTCAGTAGTTGTTTTTGGCAAGCAGTAGTGTTTGCCATTTGGAGCTTAACAGCAACTCGAGCTCGACAAAATAATAGTTAGCTCGAACTCGACTCCGCTCGGCTCGTTTGCAATTCTTAACAATCCGAGTTAAATTTTGGGTTCAACTTGGATAAGATCTGAAAATGGACGCTATTTGTATAGTCCAAATAAGCAACTACGGGTTAAGATAACATCATTCATTCAGTCATATTCTTCTTGTTTTTAGATAAAATAAGAGCAATCAAACTATTAAAATCTATACCAATTCACGGGCTACACCAATCGAGCCAACGAATGAGTCTCAACTGAACTGATAGTTTGCCCAAACCCGATTTACCCAATACGTTCAACGATGAAATGCTTCTCCCCGGCCGCCTCTAATTAATTACGTAAAATCATATGAAACAACTCCAACGAATTGGGAGTTACATACACGAGTAACCATTGTCCGTTGCTGGGCTTGACAAGTTCCAAAAGCATAAACAAAACAGTGAATTAGCAATCCATGTCCGGCCATCGCCGAAATGAACGTGAATCTGAGCTTGGCCTTGTGCCCTAATTAAGCTGACCGAGATTGACTTTCCAATCAAACAAAAACCACTACAAAATCCACTAGATAAGACACCTAGCTAGGGTTGGCTTCCAGCTCCATCTATCTATAATCTTCCGTCCAACACCTCAACCTTGTTCCATTGTACCTAACTTTCTTGATCAATATTCCACTTAAACAAACAAATTTCACTTGAGTTTTTGTTGGAGGGTGAGATTCACGCATCAATCATACTCTTCAAAGACCACCCGTACATTTCTATAAGAGATGGATTTCATGTCACAGACTGTTACAATATCCTTTGAAGAAACCGGTTGGGTTCCTTTATAATTGAAAACAAACCTTGTGGAATGCTAATCATGAAAAAGTAAGGTAGGTAGGTAGGTAGGTATTCACCTGATCACTTTCTTAGTGCGCTTCACCACCTATCACTCAAAATCCCAATAATACAAAACACTTGGTTTGTCAACAAGAGAGAAAGAACACACACTTGCATATAATGATTTGAAAAATTCTACCTTTTCATTAGACATCCGGTTAAGGTTAATATGTTAAAACAATTTGAATTACTGAAAATGTATATTTAAAAGTCAGTTGAGCTTTATAATGGCGAGTTATGTATATATTGTTTGTCCGTTCAAGTGGAGATTGCTGGCGAATCCAAAGACATCTCACAAAATGAACATCAATGTAATATTTATTTTTTATTTTTTTTATATTAAACAAAACCATGAAATTTTAGTCTATTATGACAAAAAAAGTATATTTATATGTTTTCTGCTTTTATCTATAGCTAAGATCGATTTATTGATATATGATTTTGTGTTGTGGTAGATTCATAATAATTTGAGTTACTTAGTTAAACTATACATAAATTAAAATACACTAAACCGGTTATAAAAATATATTAATCCACTTATAACATAAAAATTTACAAATTGTCAAAATTCTAAATTTATATCTGCTGGTTTTGTGAAAAATATTGTTCATTGGAATCTCAATCTGTTATTGTTTGGATATTGTTTGGATGAGTTAGTTTGAAGCAAAATGATGTATTATTTAAAAATATGATATTTTTAAGGTGTAAAATAATAAATTTTGAATTTTGAATTGAATTATTTTTCGAAAACTAAAACGATAAATAACAATGCCCTTCAAAGAAAAAGTATTAAATCTGATATTAGTTTTTTTTTATCAAAATCTCAATTTGGAGAGAATTTTCATAAATGTTGTAAAACTAAACAAAGTGCATACCCGAGTCTATCTAAAGGTACAGATCTCACAGACGGGACTACATAGATAGCGGGCCTTTACGAAACAAAAACTGTCCCAATCCTTGCTCTCATATAAGACATTTAACATATAGAAGGATAAAAGTGGGAAAACAGATAGACAGTAATCTAAAAATCAGAAAAGAGGTCTGATCGGAGGGAGATGAGCATTGCAGGAGACGGTTCGAAGCTCCACAACCCCCTAGAGACGATTATGTTATTGGGAGGGTCGCCCTAGACTGACCCACTTGTACCATGATTGTTGGAGCATGTCCTCCCTTTCTGATGATTTCAACAATTTCTGATCGTTGATTTTCTTGCATTCCATTGATTAGATTGTAGGGGGTCGTAGGAAAATTAGAACCGTTGTTGTAGAAAAAAATTAAAAAATTCTATTCAAATGAAAAGAAACAAAATTTTACTCGAGAAAAAAACAAACACTATTCGAGAAGAGAAATAATGAGAAGAGAAGAGGACAAAGCGGTAGCGTGATGTTAGTTAAATATTCGCTTTACATTTTAAAATGTTCACAATTTCCAAGGATCGATTCGTTTCTTTTTCCGGAACTACTTAAACCGCTCCAACCAAACCACCATAACCAACCAACCAACCAAAAACGAACCATGTGCTTTTCCTCCTCATCCTCTCCTCTTCTTCTTCCTCCTTTTTTCTCCCTTCTCTCAACTCGCTAATTCCTCAACTCTCCAATGGCCGAGCTCGGCCGCCGGAATCGGCGCAACACATGGTGCTGCTCCATCACGCATCCTCCCTGCAGAAGCCCCGAGTACGACTGCCCCACCGCGTCTTCCAAGCCCAAGCCCAAATCCGAGCTCCCTTTCAAGACTCGCTCCAACGATTCGCCTCAGAGCTTGAAGCTGAGCTTCGTCGGCAAGATTGACCCCCGGAAGATCCTTTCTCCCGGACGAGTGTCCCCGATCGACTCCGATCCTACCGCCGGGGAGCAGCTGGCGGCGGCTGCGGCGTCACCAGCGATGATGACCGAGGTGGATCAGATTGCTGCTCCGGCCGTGGAATCCACGGCGGAGACGGAATGTGCGAGATCCGACAGGTCAGCCTCTTTCAGAGAACGGAACGATGTTGCCTCCGGTGTTGCTTCGACGGTGGCCGGTTCGGGTTCGGGGCATTTTGGGATCGATGCGGATAACGATTTGTTGGACGTGAGGCTGAATGTGAGGGGGAAGAGAGGAGGTTCATTGGTCTTGGAGATGAGCTCGGACATTCTGATGGCGAACTCGGATGTTTTGGGAGAGTTAGTAGCAGAGTTCAGGAAGGGTTTGAAGGTGAATCGTTCTGCCAAGGAGAGTACTGTGAGTAGTGGTAGTAGTTCGATGAAGGTTTGCAGAATTGAGGTCCCTGATGTGGAAAATTTGGGGGTTTTCAGAGATACGATTGAGTTGATGTTTGTGGAGGATATTACCACAAAGCTTTTGAAGTATGGAGCTTATCGAGCCATTTCTATTCTTGAGGTAATTTCCCACTAATTTCCTTACAATTTATTTTTCAGTCGTGTGGTTTAAACTTTGAGCTGATGATGTTGATCGGAAATGGTTTACTGATATAAAAGGTCCATTGGGTGGTTATTCATCAAATGATTTCCTGCTCTTTGAAAATGTGAAACTGGTGTTGAGTTATTCAGTAGTCGACACTGTGGGAGAAGAAGGGTATATTTAAACAACTAAAAACCATGTTTTCAGGCTCAAAACCTTACTAGGTTAACAATGGTGTTTGGCCATCAATTCCATTCCCCTTGAGGAAGTAATTCTGTGACAGCATATTATACCATTTTTTTCAGGGGTTGATCTTAAGAGTTTGCTTAGCTTGATCAGGATGATGTCGAACTGTTGACCCACATAAATTATTATGTGTGTTGGTAATCTATATTGGAAATTGGTTTTATCTACAACGAGGATCAATGTTATTCTATCTATAGTTTCTTTGATTCGAACTAACAATGTGTCTTAAACTAAATTTAGGTATCAGCTGATCTTAAGTTTACTCAAGGCGCTACATCTTGCTTAAACTACCTCGCAGCAGTTCCTTGGACTGAAGAAGAAGAGGAAAGACTCAGACGCGTGTTGACTGTGCACAACTTCGACGAAGCAGCAACCAGCGAAATTTTTGACAGACTCGACTTGTGGAAATCAAGCGAAGGTTCACAATGGGATTTGACCAAACAACTTGCCTGGTCAGTCACCGCCTGTACCAATCCATTTGCAAGAAACGAATTGAAGTCATTGGTAAAAGCGCTCGTTTCCAAGAGCTCCGTCTATGAGAAAGAGCAGCCGGTCTTAAACAAGGCTGATGTGTACGTCATTTGCCAGAGCTGCCTAGACTCCCTAGTCGGCCTATTCGACGAGGCATCGAATCCTAATAACACTAACGGAAGCATACCGACTAAAAAGTACGTGGAGAGGCCACTGGTCGAGAGAATATCGACGCAGGTTGACAACATTAACTGGCTCCAGGAGATCCTGCTAGAATGGCAGATGGCTGAGGAATTCGTCGACATGTGGGGGAACCAAGAAGAACTCAATAAGCTGCACGAGGACGCATCTCCTTTGTTTAGATACGAACTGAGCCGGGTTTCGGCAGGGTTGTTCATAGCCATGGGAACGAGGAGGTTGCATTGTCAGTCGGAGTCAAGGGCGAGGCTTTTCAAAACATGGTTTGGACCGATGCTTCAGGATTTCGGCTGGATTCAGAGGTGCAAGAAAGGGCTGGACATGAAAGTGTTGGAAGAAGCAATGGGACAGTCGCTGCTAACACTTCCTTTGAAGATGCAGCATACGCTGTTTATGGAATGGTTTAGCCATTTCTCCAAGCATGGCAGTGACTGCATCAACCTCAGCAAGGCCTTCCAGATCTGGTGGCGAAGGTCGTTCCTCCGAGGGTCGGAGTCTCACAGCGTCGAATCCAGGTAGATCTTCGACTGTACTGTATTGTACTTCCCAGGCTAACATTTGTAGGATTTAGTGGTGAAATTGATGGAATTGGCGTTTGTATAATTTGGTTGTGAATTTCCACTAGTTTGCTTGTTACTGGTTATGATGGTTTGGTTGAAGATTGTTTGGTCAACGTAGTTGTGGAACTATCACAAGTCGTCTTCTTCTTTTATTCTTTGATGTTGTGGTTTCTTTCATAGTTTTGATTCTTAGTATTTTGAACTCTCTCGAGTTTATGAACGTTGAAGGATTTGATTTGTTGTATTAGTTTGTGATATTGGAGTCGTCATTGACTCCTCTTACCTACTAGTTTACTACCCAAAGCTTCTTGCTCAAAGGCCATCTTTCGGGCACAATCGATATGTTCTTAGAAACACCAAGTATATCATATCTAAACCAATAAGCCAATAATGGATAGAAATAGGAAAATCATACACACCTAAGAGCATGTCGTGCCCAACACTAGAAAGGCAGTCTGTTGCGTGATTGTCTTCACGATAAACATGAATGAACTTGATCTCCCATGCCCTCTGCATCAACTCATGAATATCCACAATAGCAAAGTGTTGGTCCACAATCATCTGGCGTATCGGGAGTCGAGCTGCACTTGTATTCCCCGGTACCCTTTCCCAAGCTATATGAAGGCTAGTCATAGCGGTCCTTAACTCTGCCCGGGTGATCGAACGCACACACAAACAGGGGCTGAAAGCCGATAAAACATGACTGGCACAGTCTTGAATCAAGCCTCCTTCCGCTGCTTAACCCGTCTCCAAATTAACTAAACCATCCGAGTTAAAAACAACTCACTCAAAAAGTGACGATTTCCAAAAGAATTTCACCTCCGTCCTGTTAGGCTGACCAAGCCGGATCTAAAATATAGGGCGTCCTAAACCATGGACATCCAACCACAAATTCGCTGTTTTGTACTCTTAACTTGCATTACCATAACATTAAAATACAGTCCATACGTGTAATTAAATAATTAATCCTAGCTTACTGATGGGCCATGCCTCAGCGTAGTAGGCCTAGCCCGTGGAGGGCCTAGCCATCAAGCCATTGGATAGGCCCACTAGGATCAAGCCCATGTGACACTGGAGTTTGAAAGTTGAGCAGGCCCAGAAGGAGCAACTAGTCTCTGACGTATTGAATAAGAGCAGAAATGGTACATTGGTTACCATTTTGTTTGAGTTTGAAAGTTGAGTGATTGGTTATTGGTCCACTAGTGGCTCTCGCATTATAGAGTCCGATATTTCTTAATTATACAAACAAGGACACGATCGGATCATTTCGAGCGTTGTAATTCTCGTGGAGCCCTACTCGAGCATTGAAACGCTGGTGGAGCTCTCCTGATCTACTACTAAACCAAGCACTTTTGCCGATTGATGTGCCTACATTTGACTTCATTCCTCTCTCGCGTTCGACCACCCCTTTATTCATCTCGAAGGCCTGACCCATACTGGCCGATCTCGAACTCATGACCATATAGGCGTACGGTCAGGGCCCAGACATTACCTGTTACAGTAGGGGTTTTTTTCTTCTTTTTTTTCCGTAAAGATAGCTCTTTACCGAGATCAGGAGATAACAAGCACACACAACCATAACAATCTACTCAGGAGGTGAGGAGTACATGCAACACCCCTGAGAGATCTCTAAGAATCAGGCGTGTCCCTTAATGGACGACTCCGTTACCTGACCAACAAACAGTTTGAAACGGTTGTCAGATGGTCCCGAATCTTTGTTAAGATAACGCACCCAGCTGACAAAGGTCAGGGTAGAATACTGTCCCGTACTAACGTATATCGCCACTGCCTCATGTACAATCGCGAAAGTGAGTTGTGTCTAAAACTGAAACAACATTGTATATGTTATAGTAGGGTGCTTGGAGTAAAGCCGACTTCAAGTGTTGCAGACCCAAAATGGATAAGCGTGGATGGATGGCTAAAATCTAATGGAATGTATCCCAAGGAAGTAATTAATTAGCAATCCTCGCTATATATATATATCCGGAAGTTACAGATACTTTCCATACTAAAAATGTGACATTTTAAAATTTAAAAGATTAATTTTAAAATTTTGAAAATAAACAATAAACACTAATAATAACCCTAAACACTAAACCATAACCTTCAAACACGGCATTATAAACTCAAACTTTAAATCGCATCAAACTCTAATTTTTAATAATAAATCAAAATTAATAAGTTCTAACCCTGAATATTAGACTCTAATTCTTAATGTTATGTCTGAACCCTAAATATATACCTAAAACTTAAAACCCATAATTTGTAGTCCAAAATATAATATAAAATGTACCGATATTTTCAAAAAACCAAAGCCTTCTCCATATATTAAAAAAATATCGCCGAAAGGCTGCAAATTGCTTGGCTTTCAAGTCAGTACATACAGATAATATATATGTACGAGGAATACGTAGCGAGAGGTGCAAGGCTTCCATCTTTTTTGATTGAGAAAAGAAGTCCTACCTACCTTTCTCCAACCAAACCTCCTCTCTTTTTTTTACCTTTCTAAACTTCATTACTTAATTAGTATCTCCTTTCTATCTTTGCAATCATTCCCTAATTCCTCACTAAATAATATTATCTTCCTCTTCGTCTCGATTTTCAGATAGTATATCAAATTGATTGGTAATAAAACCTCACACATGACTTTCTGATATCTTTTGAGAGTTTGACTTTGATTTGCTAGGGTTTTTTTTATATGACTTCTAAATAAGTCCATTGGGGAGGTCTTTTCTAACTAGGTGTGTTTTTCATGGAGTTATAGATATAAAAAAAATTAAACTTTGTATTCAACCATTCGAATTATTGGAATATATGAAATAGTGATCCGCTTGGCATCAAAGACTTGCACACCTGCAACAAGAATTTTTTGAAAATTTTCAATTTCTTTTTTAAGCTTTCGAATGAAAGGAAAGAATCTAAATGCATAAAAAATCAATCATAAATCTCTCTCAACAACTTGAATTATCAGATACTAGGCTGAAGTTTTTATTATTATTGAAGCTTTTAAGAATTTAATCAACAAAACAAAAACAATTTGAAGCAAATAGAGGGAGTTAATAGTTTTGTTTCATTTGGGTTAGTGAGAGATTGGACGTTTGATCAAACCCCTTCCTTCATTATCTTTTTCTCATCCAAACACATCCCCAAGTTTAATCAAATTATATTGGCCATTCAAACCTAATGTTCAACTACTTGAATAATCATTACATATAATGACAATATTTTATTCTAAACTCAATTACTTTCTTTACAAATTACATTCTTTTTGCAAACAAGAAATTCTAATTAATTATACAACCATTTTATTTGATAGTTTGGTGAATTTAAAAATCTGTATTGGGTAGGCCTTATTAATATATATATGTATATTGAGTGGAGAAGAAATGAAATATTCTTGTTTCGGATACTAGGAAGTAGCTATTTACAAAACCTCGAGTCGATGTAAAGACTAACGAAGGTTGGAAAAGTGATTACGGATTAAAGGGTTGTGGCCCTGTATTTGGCTCGAAGAAGTTTATATACTTTAAGTAGCCGACGTTGATATCAATAGACCCTAATAATTAGTTATTCGGGCAACAAAACACAAATTTATTACGAAAAACATTGATTACCCATATTAAATAATATATATTATATATTATAGAATCTAAAAGTAGGTAGACATGAAGTCTCACCTACAATGCCTATTAGTTGACTCATATTATTTTACAAGTTAAACACAACAAACTAATTATTTTCCTAATAAAAAAAAAGGCAGAGTTGGTAATGGAAAATAGGAACGCATTCGAATGAGACGTCGTCGTCTAACTTCATCACATTTTTTTATCTCTTCCCAGTTCCTTTCTCCTCAACATTCATATTATTTACGTACAGAGAGCTAGGTAGCAATGAGATCATCAGGCTCTCGCTTACCAGCATCAATGAAGCTTCTGCAGAGAAGCAAAATCAAAGGTGCCGCCATCTTCCAGGAGAAGGATAATAAAGCTGCTACCAGCTGCTTCAGATTTGCTTCCTTCGTCAAGTTCTGTGCTGTGGTGATCATCTTCTGCACCATTGTCACTTTTGTTTCCTTCCCTGAAGCTGACCCTCTCTCTTCCACTCCTGCTCACAGGTATTATTTATAAATTAGCTTCAACCCATTTCATAGTGTATAGCAACATTCTTTTCACTCGATGGAAAACAACTAGACTCCGCAATGGATCGGTGACGACGGTTGGTGTGTATCCACTGCCTGACCGCTTTAATGATGCCATGTTTCCTTTCATTTTTGGTGACCAGGCCAAATTTTGTGAACAGATGGATATGGGGAGGAGAAGATCCAAGATACTCAACAAACTTAGAACCGATCAACTGGAACGACGTCTTTAATGCCGTCCACAGACTAGGCAAACTCAACCAACACAAAGCTATCGGACTGCTAAACTTCAACGACGCAGAACTCAACCATTGGCAAACCAAAATCTCACCTGAAGCAACCCACATTGCTCTCCACCTCAACAGACCCGCCGACCAGAACACCACCTGGGATTCCCTCTACCCGGAATGGATCGACGAGGAGCAAGAGACCGAGGTCCCCGTCTGCCCATCCCTGCCGAAAATCGAGCCCCCTCGAAAACGGCTCGACCTCATTGTGGTCAAGCTCCCTTGCAGGAACGAGGCCAATTGGTCTAGGGACGTTGCTAGGTTGCATTTGCAGCTTTCTGCAGCAAACCTTGCTGTTTTATCCGCTAAGGGGTCTTACCCTGCTGTGCATTTCCTGTTCATTACCAAGTGCTTCCCTTTGCCAAATCTCTTCACTTGCAGAGAGCTTGTTGTTAGGGAAGGGAATGCTTGGCTTTATAAGCCTGACTTGGATGTTTTGGCTCATAAGCTCCAACTCCCTGTTGGCTCCTGTGAACTTGCTCTTCCCTTCATTAACAACAAAGGTTAGTCTTTTGTTGCTCTACTCTTCCCTATTCCTAACTCCTAGCTTGGATGTTAATAATCGTTTTAAGTTTTGTTGTTCGAGTTGCAGAGCAAGGAGGGGGGTATGGAGGGAATCCAAGGAGAGAAGCTTACGCGACGATTCTTCACTCTGCCGACGTCTACGTCTGCGGAGCCATTGCAGCAGCTCAGAGCATCCGAATGTCAGGTTCAACCAGAGACATGGTCATTCTGGTAGACGAGACCATCAGCGTTTACCACAGAAGTGGGTTGGAAGCGGCCGGGTGGAAGATCCGAACAGTGCAGAGGATCCGGAACCCCAAGGCGGAGAAAGATGCCTACAACGAATGGAACTACAGCAAGTTCCGGTTGTGGCAGCTGACGGACTACGACAAAATAATCTTCATCGACGCCGACCTCCTCATCCTCCGCAACATCGATTTCTTATTCGGGATGCCGGAGATCTCCGCCACGGGGAACAACGGCACTCTGTTCAACTCGGGAGTCATGGTGATCCAGCCTTCCAACTGCACGTTCAAGCTCCTGATGGATCACATCAACGAGATTCAGTCCTATAACGGCGGAGATCAAGGTTACCTGAACGAAGTCTTCACATGGTGGCATAGAGTTCCGAAGCATTTGAACTTTCTGAAGAACTTCTGGATCGGAGACGACGAGGAAGTGAAGAGGAAGAAATCGGAGCTGTTCGGGGCGGATCCTCCAATCCTGTACGTGCTTCATTACTTAGGGATGAAGCCGTGGCTGTGCTTTAGGGATTACGACTGCAATTGGAACTCGGAGATATTCAGGGAGTTCGCCAGCGACGTGGCGCACGCGCGGTGGTGGAGAGTCCACGACGCGATGCCGGAGGAGCTGCAGCAGTTCTGCTTGCTGAAGTCGAAGCAGAAGGCGCAGCTTGAGTGGGACAGGCGGGAGGCGGAGAAGGGGAATTTCTCCGACGGACATTGGAAAATTAGGGTTAGGGATTGGAGGCTGAGCAAGTGTGTGGATAATGTGTGTAATTGGAAGGGGATGTTGAGGCATTGGGGGGAGGGTAATTGGACTGACGTCGAAGAGCTTCTCAATCCCACACCGCCGGCCATCAAAGTTTCCTCTTCTTCTCTTGCCGGATTGTGAATACAATTGTTCTGAAAAGTCGGTGGTTCGCCATGGAAGTGAAGTTTCAGGAAATTTTCAGAAACCGGTATGCCGTGGCGGCAAGTACCGTTAAGATCTCTCTCTTTATTTTTTCTTTCTATTTCTTCTTATTTTTTGTATTTACAAAGTAGCAATTTTGTGTTGACTGGTTGAGAATTTAATAGCTTTAAAATTGAACCCTTGAATGAAACTCTGCAAAGAGTAAGAATCCAGATGTTCTTCAGGAACCTGAGAGCTCCACTTCACTCTTTTCCCTCTGTCACACCCATCTCCATGGTTACCAAACTCGCCATAGTAAAGAGTGTTCAACCCATACTCACCATTCCATGGCACCCACCCTTCTTCCGACACCACACTCCCCATTTCACAGTTAATAAACACTGCTCTCGAGTATTCCTTCCACGCCCTCCCCAAGTATTTCTTGTGCACGCTAGGTTCCTTGTCGAAAAGCGCCAGGAACACGAACCCTGTCGACTGTGCCGGATCGGTTCTTCCCTGCGCTGTTATCGCAAGCTGGCCCCCGCTCTCGGGCTTGTCCAGCAAAGGGACGAGCTGGATGAGGCAGTCCAGGAACACGGCGGCTGCGTTTCCGAAGATGAAGTCTACGTTTCCTGTGATTCGGCACGATTTGTAGTACTGTCGGAGGGAATGCGCGTATAAGGTGTCTTGGTTGCCGAGGAATTCGCAGTTTTCGAGCATCGAGAGGTCGCTGTGTTTTGTATTGTCAGGTTTGTTGCCATGAACCCATCTCCCAGAACAGCTGATCAAAGGTTACAAAATAAGAATGTTTCAATTAGTTTGTTACAAAGTTAGGTCAGCAATAAAATGTCTATGATTCTAATTACGTATTTGTTTTTTTTTTCGAAAGTCGAGATTAAACCTTTCCTGTTAGAAGAAAATAAATAAATATTACATTAGTGTTTATTTGTGGGTGTGCTTGATCGAATCTGGGACCTCTTGATTGCCAACATACAATTAGACCATTAGAGCAACTCTACTTGGACAATTGTGTAAGTGGTGATCATGGTTCAAGATCGAAATCAGGGGAATTTCATATTTGGGGGACATTCAAACTGAGAAAATTCCCTTAAGGTTGGATTTTTTATAATCGTTTGATCTCTATATTTGAGAGGGATTTGAAAAGTAATTTGGTGAGATCGAACAAATTACTCATTTAGAACGAAAAAATTAGAGATACTTTAATGGGGTTTGAAATCTCCATATTGTCCCTAAAAAATTTTAACTCGATTTTGAAATTCTTTTTTGTGGTTATTTAAGTGGAAAATACCAAAATCTATTAGAATGAATAAAATAAAGATAAGGATATATTAGTCTTTTTAATGAATGTATTGATCATTTACTTAAATAAATCAATTAATGTGTATTGGTCATTTAAGCCTCGGTTTACTATGAATTCCATAATGTGATTCTACTTTCAAACTGTTAAATTTGAAATTATAATTTTTTTACGAAATCACTAACTATTTCAAATCACTATCAATCAAATTTCAAAATTATTAGTACACAAAAATTGAAACTTACCAACAGTGGCAGAGTCATATGTTGTGACTCCAGGCTGATGACCAACAGCTAAATTTCCAGTAATGACGGTTATACCCATGCCATCACCCAAGAACACAACATTCTTCTTCTCAAATGGGATCCTAACAATCTCCTCGTACACCCCATCTTTTATATGAATCACAAACCTCTTCTCCACCAGATTGCTCGGAGCAGCATCAACAGCTTCTTGGATCTTGGTATATCTACCCTCTTTACCCACCACAACATCAATTTCCAAGTACTTGGTCGGAAACTTGCTCTTAAACTAGCCCTCGTGGCTCGAATCCTCCCAAACCCCGTCTCGTTCTGTCTCCACCTGTCTCCACAGACTCGTATCGTTCCCAAACCGATCATACGGCACCACCATGCCTAGCGCATTGCTCGTCTCGTTGATCAGATTGGTCATCGACGAGATGGATTTGCTCATTATATGCGTGTAGTTACACGCGTAGTAAGTGAGCCCTCCAGAGCAATCGTATTGGTAAGACAATGCGGTGCTCATCTACGCCCGAACGTCCTTAATCTTTCCCGATGGGGAGGATAAGGACTCATTCGAGGAAGATAATCGACGGATAGAGTAACCGAGCACCTACAGACATATGTTGGCCACGCTGGTTATGTTGTGGTTGCCTTGTGTGTTGGCAACCGTCAACAAAGTTTGCAACTTTGATTGGGTGAGGTTTAGGGTTGCGGTGGATACCGATATCGCTGATTGGATGATTTGGATCGGGGTTGTCGGATCGTTCGAAGGGGCGAGATTTGGTTTAACAATCAATGGACGCAAACGTGTTGAGTTAGATTGGTTCAGTTTAGGTCAAGTGAACAGTTGAGTTAAATTAATTTGGTTTAACGGTTTGAGGTTAGGATAGAATACGCAATATGAGCCAAACAAGTGAGTTGGCATGGTGATATGTTAAAGTTGTTGGTTGGAGTATTGGAAAATGACCACATTATTAGGATTGTTTGGTTTACTTGTGTTATGTTTCAGTTCGTTTGGTATCATACGTAATTGTTCAATAACAAGAAGGGTAAGAATGTCAAGTTGAAGACTGAGAATCAAGGTCTCACTAGGGGTTGCTTTGGCATGGCGCTATGTCCTTAAAGAAGGTCTTGCTCAAGCACATCATTATCCGAAGCATCCCAACTATCACCGCAACGAAAAAGCAGCAGAGGTTGACGATAATCAGGAGGTGAGTTTTGGCGAGTCTAGAAATGTGGTGATGCGGCAGAGAAAGTCAAAGAGATGCAGATGATCAAGCAACTAAACAATGGTAATGTACTTGCAACTATCAAGATGTATGACTCTCTTTGCTGAAGATAAAAACTCCATCTATATGGATCCAACAGAAGAAGAGCTAAAAGGTGAAGGTGGGGTTGGATGAGCACGCGATTGTGATAGTGGGGTACGGCCCTGCTGATGAGAGCAGCAGCACCGTACCCTACTTTAAGTGCATCAACTCGAGCGGAACGAAATGGGGCCAGCAAGATCGTTAGAAACGTCTATAGGCAGAAGGGTTCGTTGTTCACCTCCTACTCTTTCTGCGAGGGTCTAACTCGTCCACCACCTCCTGAAGAGTAGGAAAGTGTGTTGGTAGAAGGGTTTTTGAACGTAACAGATGTTTGGTACTCTTGCTGGTATGGTATGGATGTTAGAACTCTGCTTAGTTTCTGGTACTCTTGTTGGTATGGATGTTAGAACTCTGCTTGGTACTCTTGCTGGTATGGATGTTAGAACCTGCTTGGTACTCTTGCGGCTGGTATATGGATGTTAGGAAGACCTGTCTATGTAACACCCCAATCTCACCGATCACAAAGTCATGTTGATTTTAGTAAAAACAGCGAAAAACGTTACGGGTTGTTACGTTTCGAATGCCATTCACCAAACAAGCCCCCACATCGAACTCGTTAATTCTTGAATCCGTTTTGGCCCACATTGTGAGAACTCGGAATAGCCACCATTTCAAATCGTTGCACGAAGATTATATAAACTCACGTTATAGCAATACATAATAGAAGCCCAGAGGGACACAAACAAATAAAAAGTCTCCCACTCCATAAATACTAGTAGAGTTACCAAACACGTCGCCTCTATGACCATTACACATTATAAGACAACCTTATGGCATCGAAATTATCAATTCCCCACCGGAATTCAACGGAAAATTAGCTAGAATTACACCTCCATGGACTCGTTGATTTTGTGCACTAAAAATATATCAGACAGGAATTCCATCAACATCCGGAATTGAGTCAATTTTGAAGTGGCAAAAGTACCATATATAACACAGTAACGATCTCCAGTACATGCCATACAATAACTTTTAACCATTCGTCTTCGCTATGAAACGCAAACCCTACAAAACTTTCTCCTACACCACCATGCCTAGCGCATTGCTGGTCTCGATGATCAGGTTGGTCATCGACGCGATGGATTTGCTCGTTAACCGCGTGTAGTTACACGCGTAGTAAGTGAGCCTTCGTTTTGCAGTTTTGGGTAAAACTAATTTTGACTATAAGTAAATTCTAACCACATGAAACAAGGAAGATATTCTCAAATTTAGAAAATCCGGTTGGAGGATAATAGGAAAAAACTATTATCGATTGATGCAAACGTGTTAAGTTAGGTTGGTAAATTGGTTTGGTTTGGGTCAAGTGAGACGGGTTTAAATTAGTATGGTTTAACTGTTTGGGGTTATGATAGAATAGATGACATGGGTAAAATTAATGAGTTGTTATGATGATATGTTAAATTTTTCAATGAAGTATTGAAAAAATAACAACATTATTACCATTAAAATAGACTAGTGGTGTTGTAAAAAAATAGCCTAGTGGTAGAGTAGAATGCACACAAAAATATTATACTAATTGGAGAAGGTTAGTTTGGTGGTGATTTTATTTAGGTTCGGCAATGAGGAGGTTCGGGGATGGTTATGGTATAATCATTACAAATATGTTTTTGTGACGGTTATTAATTATAATCATCCCCGTTTTTATTTCAGTGAATAAAATTAGAACTATCACCATACCAACACGGTTAACGTTCCAACGGTTATAACCACTTCTCGTTATAAAAAAATATTAAAAAAGAAAAAGTCCAAAATAAAAATAAAAATGCATTTAACTTTAATTTAATGATAGTCGTGGATGAGATATTTTCAATGGAATGATAATGGTTGAGTTTTGGAGAAGACGAAGAGATATCATCGAAGTCAAAGAGCTGCGCATGAAACATTTTCGAGGAATGATGAGTAAATAGATTAGCTTTAGTTTTTAAGATAAATTTTATGTACATTTGGGTTAGGTGGTGGGCTTATGGAGTCATGTATTAGCGGGCAAATGCTGGTTATACAACGGGTCGGGGATGGTTATGGGTATAGTTATGGTGATGGTGCGATTATTACAAAACTCATAACTTAACCTTACTCATTTCTAGCGGTTAACGGTTATCACTGTAACCACAAAATACCCGATCAACATGATCAATAACCGTCAAATTCGATGAGATTATGATCGGTTTAACGATAAAGCAATTCGGATTGTCAAACATAATTCTATTAAGTGGTACTAGAGCTTGGTTAGTAAAAGAAGAGATGGACTTTCAGACTAATTCCGTCGAATGTATTTTTCATGATCACAAAATGTCATCTTCTATATTAATGAATTTTGAGGTTTAATTCCGCCTAATTCAAATCGTTGAATTCCATTTGAGAGGTACATAATTGTTGAATCATGTGAATTTAACATTGAATTTGAATTCCAACGGATTTTGAGATTCCAGCTGAAATTGGAAGTTGAGGAGGGGAAAACGTGACCTTATATTATTTCCCTCACCCCTTAAGGCTTAATATCACCTACTTTAAATTTTAGTGACCGAAATATTATCTACCTAAAACCTTAGTGACCTAACTATCATATACCTGAAACTTGAGTGATCGGAATTCACCTATATAAAACCTGAATGACCGACAATGCTTTAAACCGTTTCTTTGAAGTGCTGTGCTGGGATATAGCTATGAAGGGAGCTGAGTTTCAAAGTACAGTAATGTCCTTCTCCTCTTCTTCTTCAGTAATAATTTGAACTCTCAAACCAAACCCAATACTCTCACTTGCACCGATCTTTCGCCGTCTTCTACCTTTGCTTAGCTTCCCCTTCCTTCCACAGCCCAATCTCTGAACCCCGTTTCTCTTCCTCCTCCTGCTGCTGCTGCTGCTGCTTGGAACACTATGGCTATCTTCCTCTGAGATTATCCGGGTGAGTGCTCTCTCTTTCGCATCTCCCTCTGCTTGCTCAGCTCCCGTCTGGGTCCTACCATGATTTCTTTTAGCTATCCTGTGCGACCCTCATCTCAATCCACGGGAAATATTTGATGAACGTCGACAATTAACGGCTTTTAGGGTTTTGGTTTGCCGCCATTCTGGTCCTAGGGTAGGTGTTTAGTTCAATGTTCGTCCCCAATAAAATTTACCACGGTTAATAATACGAGACCTAATTTCGATGCAGTAAATTTGACAAGGTGTATGCTTGGAGGGTTTTAAGTAAACTGATGCAAATAGAAGTTTTTCCCTACCACTGGATCCATGTGCAAAAGGGCAAGACTTTACTGCAAAAATAGTGGACTTGTGGCGGCTCATTAGGGGGGAAATCACTACAAAAGATTTGAGAGAGCAATGTACAACCTTGTAGAAATCAGTTGAGGAATCACTGAGTAAATCAAATTACCCACAAGCCTATGATGCTGAATGCTCTTCTTTGCTTTCAATGCTAAGAAGGTTGGAGCAGGATTGAAGTCATATCTCTCATCTTAGTGAATATTCAGGATCCTTGGCAGCTTAATCATATATATGTGGAACTAGTTAAGGACCGTGGTTTCTACTTCTCTATGTAAACTGAAATCCCATGTTTCTAATTGATGCATCTTTTCCTCTGAATCTGCATTAATTGGTATTGGGAACTTTTTCATGCCATAATTTACCCCTTGAGTAATGTTCGACTAAAGTGAATGAGAATTACGTCTTTTGTCGTAACACTTATGCATGTGTTGCTTTTATTCATCCAACAGATCATGTACAACATTGAATGAGAGAAGAGGGTGCCTTTTTTCACAAAATGAGTAGTAGTGCTGGTCGAAAGCGGAGTTCTAAGTGGGATTTGGGGGACGAATCCCGAAATTCCTTTGAGAATCAACAGAACAATGGGAAAGCAGGTTTAAGTTATCACGAGACTGACGATGGTAACCGAAGCAGGTGGTCAACTATGGACAGAAGAGGCTCGCTAGGAGATCATAGAATGATTGATGATGAATATGGCAGAACCTCTGGATGGGAAAGAGATGAAGATTACGGGCCGAGAATGTCCCCTGGCCTTGAAGAATGGAGACATAGAAGTCGGCGCCACTCTCCTAGTAAAGAATGGAAAAGACCTAGAAGGTTTGTCCGAAAACCCGTGGTTAATGTTATATGTTGTTGAGGATTCATTCTGGTTTGACTCCAGTGGCTAATGTCATACTTCATTTTTATGCCTATTTCTCTTTGTAGAAGCAGGACCAGAAGCCAGAGTCGCAGCAGAAGCAGGAGCCCGGGGCACTCCTTAAGACGAGATTCATCGACTTCGGATAGAATTAGAAATAGATCGGGTGTATCAGCTGAGTTATGCAAACAGTTTGTTGCTGGGCGATGCAGGAGGGGAAGTCACTGTCACTTTCTTCACGAAAGTGCTCCGAGTTATGAGGATAACTGGGATGGACGTGGGAAATCTCTACCTTCTAGATATTCTGATGTACCTGCTAAAGGGCCAACCAATGATTTTGTCAGGGAAAGAGATATTGATAGACGACACAGAGATCCTTCTCCAGATAGGCCTAACGAGCCAATTCGTAGAGCAATTGAAACTCCCTGCAGATACTTTGCTGCCGGTAACTGTAGGAATGCAACCAGTTGCAGATTTTCTCATCAAGCTCAGGATGATAATACCAGTCCTGAGAGGAGGCCACGTAACGAAAGGCGGTTAATGGACCAAAATATGGATAATCGGGACAAAATGTGGGATGGCCCGAAATGGAGAGATGTGGATAATTATTCGGAAGCATCAAAGTCAACTAGGGATGTTGAGAAACAATGGAATGGTGATAAATATAGTAATCTGAATAATAATTCAGATTCTGCAAAACTGATTGATGACCGGAGTCGTAAAACTGGCTGGTCTGTGGATAATTCACGTGTTCAAAGCTTGGCTGGAAGAACAACGCTAAAGCAGCATCAGTCACCAACTAATTTGGTTGAGAACGACCAAAATAAGAGCCTGAAGGTGAAAGGAGAGAACATTGGTGATAATAGGCACCTGACTGAACAAAGTAGTAATAACATTTGGGAAGGTGATATGGAAATGTCTCCTGAGTGGAATTATGGACGATCTAACCATATTGATAAAGGACCACCACAACCTGGCCAGGACACTGATATCAACACGGTGGTCCCTTTGCAGCCATTGATACATGAGACAACTTCTGTACAGAATGATTACTACTCGAGGGATCTCGGTGCTGCTGTTGGTTCGTCGCTCAATAATAATGCTGTGATTAGAGCATCTAATAGTTCCCATAATAATAGTTCTGGCAGCATCTTGGCTGCATCAAGCTTAAACCGGAACGGGTTGGGATTAAATGCTTTGCCCCATCTTCCAACCATGAACTCTGTTGAGCAAAGTCGAGTAGGAAATGCACATGAACATGATCGCTTAAGAGGAGTAACTGGAACAAGCCCTATGAGCCCAAAGCCGTTGAATATAGGACAAGGTACTGGCGATAGAAGCAATATTGCTGTCAATTCCAGCACTCCGTTCGCTCAGAATATCGTCAGTGGTGAACAACTCGCTACGCTTACTCCGTTCACTCAGAATATCGTCAGTGGTGAACAACTCGCTACGCTTACCAATCTTTCAGTTTCTCTAGCTCAACTACTTGCCAATGGACATCAGCTTCCCCAACTTTATGCTGCTCACAGTTCTAATCCGGCCAGTGATCATGTTAAGCAATATGATCCCATATGTGACAGTATTGAACCTGGAAATCAAGGCGTTGGCAATAAGCTTAGCGACCAAAAGGAGAAGAGCACTGGAGATCACGGGGAGGCACCGATGGCTGCACCGAATGGTAGTAATGATAAGAGTGGAAAGTCGAATGAACTCAAACCTGGTGCAGAATCTGGAATCATCGAGGATAACAGTGGGAAGAAAGCCAAAGATTCCGGTAAAGTGAAAGAGAGCAAAGCCGGAGAAGAAAACATCGATGCAGATGACGAGGAGGACAAGAAAAGCAAGGAAGCAAAGGGAAGTCGAGCATTCAAGTTTGCGCTTGTGGAGTTTGTAAAGGAAGCTTTGAAGCCGGCATGGAAGGAAGGGCAAGTGAGCAAAGATTCTTACAAGAACATAGTGAAGAAGGTTGTTGACAAAGTGACTGGTTCAGTGCAGGTGGCCAACATACCCCAAACGCAAGAAAAGATTGAACAATATGTGTCGGTTTCAAAGCCGAAAATGAATAAACTCGTGCAGGTAATCCATTTTTTGCAGCCCCCTTATTTATACTGAAATCATCTACTGCTGCTCTTGTGAGATTGGGAAGGCAACTCGAGCTTAGAAATCCGTGTTGTTATTTTTTTCCGGTGCAGGCTTATGTGGAAAAATTCCAGAAGGGTAAATGAAACCAGGTCGAAGCGTCGGGTATTTATCAGTTTAGTTGCCATTTGTGATATAGCTGCAGGCTCATAACTATGTTTATTACAATACTTGAATGTAATGTGAAATCGAATAGTCATGTTACAAGCCTGCTGGCTGCTGTTGCTACCCTTTGGGTGTAGGAGAATTGAATCATTATGGTCCCTTTAAGCCGATGAGCTATGATAGAGTTTGCCTTCTCGCTATGTTTTCTGCAGATTTGTAGATTTCACATTATGGTTCTTTTCATTGAGTTGTAAAAGTAAGATATCCACAACAATAAAGGTGAGAGTGTTGTTGTTAGAGTCCATTAGCGATTCAATTGTGAAACGATCTTGATGTAGCTCATTGTACAAAGCACTCTTTCAAACCTTGCAATTGCAACCAGCAGAAGCAATGCTAGTTTAATGAGCAAGTATACATCAGGATATATAATGTGCTTTTCACTCTCTACCATCCTTGAGAGCTATGTGCTTCTTTTTAAACCCTAATGCTCGAGTTCAGGCCGATTTGGATTGGCCCATTTCTGTGCTGGCCTAGGCAGACCTGCGTCTTGACGAGCAGAAGTGTGCGGTGCTCTGGCTTCAAGGGTGCAATTCTGGAGTTCCTCTAGCAGCAAGCAGCTTGCAGTCCCACCGAAATGTCCTCAAAGACCTTCATGCTGCCAACCACTCTAGAAACCCCCCTCCGGCGATGTCTTCAACCTTGAAACACAGTACAAAATACAGAAAAACAACAGATAGACCTCAAACAGATCGAGGGAACCAAAACAAACAATTCTTTTGAACATAATCAAAAGAAAAGGAATTAAGAGAAAAAAAAATGGAAATGATGAAGAGTTGTGCATGCGCAACTGCAAATTAGGGAAACAACAGATTTTGGTATCAAGAAAGCTACCCACCTCCTCCTTCCCCATTTCCCCCCTTTACTTTCTCACTCTCTGTGTTATTAGCTTTTTTCCCCTTCAAAAGGGCAAAGTAGTCATTTTCTGGTGCTCCATTACTAAGTGTATAATCCATGAAGACATAACGAACCAACACTAATTAATGTCAAATGTTGATATCAACTTCTGCCAATATACAACTTTGGTCTCATCTCTTGTGGAATGATTGATGCTGATTAGCCTAAATATCGAATGTTGGTCTGAACATTAATCACGAGCACTATATTAGCTATAGCGTTCCAAACTTCCATAGTCGAAACGTCAATACGTGTCAAGACAAACTTATATCAGTCAGACTTTTCAATACAAGAAAATGAAGTTCTAAAGATCATACAAAAGACGATCCATAAAACCCTTAAACGGTCACTAATAGGTTAAAACTGTTTATAGTACCTTCAGATACTAGCTGCTTCGGGACTGTATTAATGAAACGGTGCTATAATTACATACTCTAAAACTGCATTTTCTTGTAGTGGAAGTTGGGTCATGTGAGTTAATTATATTTGTCCGTTAAGATTTTCATATCGTATTAGAACATTGAATTTTATAATGATCAGATAGTTATAATTTGTTTTTTGAAAAATGGTCATTCGCCAAGTTGGTAAAGTACGGAGGCGAATGACTATTTTCCCTTTTGTTTTTAAATCTGGTAGATATTTTTTTCCCAACTCAAGTAGAGGTGATAATGTTTTTTTTATCAGAGATAGACGGGCGAATATGCCCTTATAAGAGAGAAGGAAATTACAAATACTATATATATAGGTATTCATTTCGTGAGGGTGTGCTGGATTCGAATCCAAAACCTTTGGGATCACCAAACACACAGTTTTACCACCGGAACAAATCTACTTGGACGTAGAAGTGACAAGGTTAAAATGTGGAATAAAATGTTGAATGAAACATGATGATGAATGGAGGTTTAATCATGATGAAAAGATGGAGTACTAAATTAGGAGAAGCAAGGAAAAGAGTTGGTCTAAGAAACCAAGCCTTTAAGAAGAAATCAATAGGGTTTTCAGTGCCTTGGAAGGTTGCTTGCTTGAATTGATCATATAGCTAGCAATAGCATCATGTAGGGGGTATGCTAATGGACCATATTCCATCCCTTTTATCAAAAGAACAAAATCGAGAAAAGCATTCAATGTTTGCTAACTAGCTAACATTTTGTTTGTGTGCACAATCACAAACCCTAGCAATGATGGCTGCATATATATAAAGAGATACAAACTTTTATCATATATATTTGGGAGAAATAGCTAGGTTGGGTCAACTAGCTAGGAATTCTAGTCATTACGAGGGTAGATTATTCTCAACTCTGACGACCATGTTATTCTTGAGACGGGACGACATGCAAGAATTATGGTAGGGGTATTGTTCTGCAAGTAACTCTAATTTGATAGTGTTTATTATGAAAAAATGGGATTTTGTTTGATTATTATGGCTAATTTGAAAGTGGATATAACATGGGTTCAGATTCTCACCTTTTGAGGTAATTTTTTGTGTGAGAAAAAAGTTCATTAGCACTTAATAGTGGTATCACATTCCAAGTTGATAATATTTCTATGATCATGTCAATGCCGATAGATGAATAATGCTTAGGCTGAGTCTACTTATAAAAATCAACACATATTTACAGAAAATCCTGTCAAACTAAAACTGATAAATGAGTAATTTCTATCAAATGATCGACGATGATTCGACCAAACCTAATAGATGAGTAAAAGAGGTTGGGTCCACTTATAAGTACCAACACATATTTACAAAATATGCTTGAGAATATTAAAAATATGTTGGTCCAAGTGTTTGAAGAAAAATGAAAACATATACAATATTGGGGTTGAAATATAAGCCCAAGAAAAAACAATGATGACGATGCCTTTTGCATTTATATTCCCTTACATCATCAACTCTCTTACACAAGTTACAACCCCTCCTCCTCTTCCTCATCATTCCTTTGATTTCCTTCTCTTCATACACCAACATCAACCCCATCAACTCCTCCTAAGTTCTTCTACTCTTGATCCCATCTTCAACAATGGACATCAACCAATCCCATCCATGGATTGATCATCATGATCAACCACAAACCGAACCAATATTCGATCCTTTCTCATCAACCTTCCTCAACCACAACTTGATCATCAACCCCCAAGAAGAAGATGGAGGAGATCAAGAAGAGGAACTAGATGGAGATCAAGAGGAAGAGGAAGAGCTTGGAGCACTCAAGGAGATGATGTACAGGATGGCGGCGATGCAACCTGTAGAAATCGATCCGGCTTCAATTAGAAAGCCGGGCAGAAGGAACGTCCGGATCAGTGACGACCCACAAAGCGTGGCGGCCCGCAACCGCCGCCAGAGGATCAGCGAGAAGATTAGGATCCTCCAACAGCTTGTCCCTGGTGGGACCAAGATGGACACTGCTTCCATGCTGGAGGAGGCGGTCCGCTACCTCAAGTTCTTGAAGCGTCAGATTCGCCTCCTCCAGAAGACAGATAATCACATTACTACTAGGTTTACCCCTTCTCTCGACGATGGAGGAGGGTTCGGGATTGCTCCAACCAACGGAGGGGGGATTCACATCGGTGGTAGCAACGTCGGCGGCGATGAACTCGGGTGTTTTAGTAATCATCATGCATGAGGTAATTAATTAGCTATTAATTGCAAGTGTCGTATAAATTAAATGAGGGTGGATTTATACTTGTAAAGTATATGAGGAGATCATATGACATTAACTTAGAGACATATAATATAATTGGGTTTAATAGATACATGCATATAAACGGCCGGAAATATGAGGATACACAGGGCAGTAATACTCCGGCCACCGGCCGGCGGCGGGTAATTTTGAGATCATAGTACATTGGCAATTTTCGCTAATGAACTATACTATATATTTATTATGAATATCATATGAAATTTATTAAAAGCTAGATGATTTTTTTAATTTTCTTTTATAAAATGTCTCTGGTTAAACATCTAATCAGAGGTTGTGTCTGATATACGTAAAAGAGTTTCAATTTCGATAAGAATTAAGTTTATAGAATTTTTGGTAGAAAACTCTCAAAAGTCGCCATCTTTATTGATCATTTCCCGGCATGTAAAGGTTCCATATTATGTCAACAAAGAGCATGCACCAGTAGCAATGTAGTTGTCGGTCATTGAAGCACGATTCATTGGAGAGATTTTTTTGTCGTTAATTAAAAGGTTAGGAATATGTTTTTTTTATCCGGAATATCGTGCATGTGCTGGCGATCCAATATTTAATTAATAATAAAATCACATTAAAATGTGTAGAGTCAAACTAAGCTTCCATAGCCGTTACAACGAGTATAACCGATCGAGACGATAGTTAATATATAAGAAAAAAAAAGGTTGGGGAAAAAATGACAAAAATTGCAATCAAAATAATTTGTTGGTGCATTGATGGGTTGTTAGGATATTTGTTGACTGAAAAATAATTGATAATATATATTGTGATGTGAGAATTACAATCATTATTTGTTACGAAAAATGAAGAAAAGCGTGCAGTTTGGCCGGAAAGTTGTGTGGGTCAGCAGCAGCTCAATTCCCCAAGGAACCTTTGAAACACCTCCCCCCCTCCCTCCCCTGTGACATTATAACTCTCCCAACTTGGCTCCTAATTCGGCCGGTAAGGCTGTCGATTAGTGTAGTGCGTAATAGATATTTAGAAGTAGTACCGCATTCGAATCTTTAATTTGCTGAGTGTGCCTGTGTGTGTGGTACTGTAACTGTGTGAGTCGTATGTTGTTGGCGGGAAGTAGTAAAAGAAGCGTTCTTACATGGGACCGGCCTGTTGCAGACCGATCGAGGACATAGTTTAACCAAGTCGTGCCATCCAAAGTGTGATCTGTCCGGTCAGGTATTCTCCACATGAGACATATAATCACTGTTTTGATTTCTGCTGGTGGTGTTCCTGTTCCTTCTCTTTCATGTTGTAAACCAATCCACTTGGCGCAGTGAAGACTAGCTAGCATCGGTCGGATTTCTACGAGGGCGATGCCTTGGCTCGCACTCGCAGGGTCGGTGTGGTGAAGACTAGCTAGCTAGCCTTGGAGCGGGGAAAACCATCTAAGACGGATTTTCGAGCTTTAGTCTTCCAAGTGGATTAGTTGTTAGGGCAGGAGGAAACTGCATGCACTCAGCATCAGCAACTCATTCAAGTGGCCAAGTGGGTGTAAACCAGTCATAAAGGCGAGGAGGTCTACTATGGGCCCAAGCCCAAACCCACCAAACTCTTACATGATATCACAGAGCCCAATATAAATTCTAATACTTTTGCTCAACTTTGACCCGGTTGCCCACAATCTTGCTCGTTCGTTCGCTCTCATTCCTTAGTTTCATCCTTTATAGGCACGGCTACTTCTAATTGATTTCGTGATTTTGTAACACCCTTTACTTGGAAAAAAAAACTTCTTAACTTTTGTTTTGCCGAACAATTAAACTGAATGGTTTTTATACAAACTATTTTCTATTTGTCAAAGGTTTTGATCCGATAGTTAAAACTTCGATGTCAGTACAAAATAGAAAGCATATATAAACATTACAAGAGTGTTTGTGGGGTGTGCTAGTTAATTAATCCCTACGGATCAATCGCCATGGGAGTAATTCTCTTCCTTGCTGGCTTGTTAGGATTCACTGGAGTTGAAGACACCGCAACTGGAGATTTACTCTTCTCTTCCACACTGGTCTTCTTTTTACCTTCTGCATCTGTAGAACCGCCACTAATGTCCATTGCGTCTCCGTCTTCAGGTTTCTTATCTGTCTCAGGCATGCTGCTGTTCTTCGTTCCTGCTAAACCGAGAAATGGGTTCGTAATAAGAAGAGATAATTCACATCTAGATTGATCAGAGCAAAGGAATGATTACAATCCCAACCTTGAGGGACAAGAGGCAAACCCAGTTCGTTGCTTTCGAATTCGACTAAGGTGCAGTAGCCATCTTGAGACGACACTGCTAAGAGCTCTCCATTAGCTGACCATGCAATGTCTGTGATTGCAGCATAGTGAAGTCCCGCAAGAACTGCTATCGGAGGAACACTTTCGGTATCGTATATGTATACTGAATTTAGAGTAGCCACGGCGAAAATCAGGCGATAAGGAAGCTTGAAGAGCCCAGCTGCATAGTTCAGGATTGGATGATAATTAGCCTTGAGATCTTTCTTTTTTTCTCTGTTCATAGTAATGAGGAATAGGCAACCACCGGAGGATGTTAGTACCTGAATTTGTTCCCCTGAGGGTAAACCGCACAGGACAAAACCGCACGGCTATAACCGGTTTAGAAGCTCCAGGTAGCATTAATGCAGGTCTGCAATTATCAGCGGAAAACGCAAAGTTACACGATGAAAACTGAGGAACTGAAAGTGGGCTAAAGTGTTCCTAAGAAAAATATCTTGCCTTGACAGATCCTTTCGGGAAAATACATAAGCTGTGTTCAACGTTTCTGATGAAGGAGATATTTTGTAAGAACCTGAAAGGGGATTTTACAAGTTAACAGATAAACCAGCGTTGAGAAAAACAATGAGGATGATACTATGATATACTCGTTTACCTGCTGGTGCGACTAAGAACGACCCATCAGGGGACCAGGCTAATCTTCGGAAGAAAGAAGCCAAAGTTTCGTCGAGAAAAAGATGGGTTTTTGTAGACTGCGGCGAAAAATGCATATGTGAGAAACAATAATACGTGCAATAGAGGTCTATATACTGTATCTATCTTACCTTGGAATCATCCTTTGCCTGCTGTTCAGCTTTTGTGATTACATGATGGCAAACGTAAGGTTTTTCAAGTCCTTTTGATTTTGGCTGTGTTTTTCTGGCGTAAACTCTGCACGTTCTGTCAGAGCTAAGAGATGCAACATACTTCCCCAGAGGATCCCATGCAACGCCTTGAACATAATGTAGATGGCCATCCAACATCTGATGCACACAGCCTAAATAAACGGGAGTGATTTGTCATAATGCCGAATACCAAAGCATCTCGAAAGCAAAGAAGGAAACAATTTTCTCTTCAACCGCTCACCTTTGTTGATGTCCCATATGATACATGAGTTATCAACTGACCCAGATATCAGAAATGCAGAGTCACCAGACCACTCCATATCTAGGACATCCTTGCGGTGAAACCTAACCCAATATAACAGGAGAAGAGTAAGTTGATAGGGGAAAAAATGTAGTCTTTTAACAGGATAATCACTAAATTAAACACATGATGGCGATCTTATTTGTAAATAATTTGATTGGAATGCTCATCTCGTGCCAAAACCAAAATAGACTATCCATAGCCCTTAAGCATAGTTGTAGGAAGCAACAGACATCTCTAATAGATAGAAAAACTCACGTTAGATTCTTGAGAACTTTCCACACTGAGGCTCTCCCAGACTCCGTCGCTTGTGATTTCCATATGATCAGCTCACCTCCTACACAGAGCAGAAGGATGTCGGAATCGTCATGGAATTTGCAAGAAATAATTTCTACAATGATCCTACTTCGTACTTAATTTAAAACACAGCTCTGACTGAATACGTACCATCAGCACCAGAAGCAAGCAGTTCACCTGCACAATTGGAGGCAAAGTTACTATGGGGATTTTAATCAAGTAAACTGATTATGCCAATGCTTCCAACATCTGGAGTACTAAGGTTCAACATATAAGATATTTGCATATATGTTACAGACTGACTACCGAATTCCAGAAGCAGAAACAATAAAACATAGAAGTCCCAAATGATAAAGATGGCTTTACTAAGGTTCAACATATAAGATATTTGCATATATGTTACAGACTGACTACCGAATTCCAGAAGCAGAAACAATAAAACATAGAAGTCCCAAATGATAAAGATGGCTTTCCTCTACACACTCGCAACATTGGATCATCCGTACCATTTCCCTCTATCTTGTTCTCCTACATTTTCTTCTAGACTGGTGATTATCAGCAAGTCTGGTTTTCCATTCAAATATTTTGTTATTTTCCTAAGATGTCTGGAGAATAACCTAAGGAACTTCCATAGCCTAATGGCCTAAGAAACCACATGAAATATACATCTCAAACATAGTGACGCAGTATCATCCTATTCAAAACCTCTAAGAAGTTATAACAAAAACTGGAAATGTATAAAACTCAACAATGAGAGGATACACATACTCTCGGCCTGCAATAATCGTTAGATCCAGCTTCTGATAATCGTTTCAGACTAAGTGTGCTTGACCATCTACTAAGTAGTCCGGTTATCAATTTGATCAAACTTCATCTCTTGTATCCCTCCACCACTCAAATCAAAATAATTATGTCTACACTGCAACCGTGCAATTAGAAAACCCTTGACCACATGGATAAGAATTGGTATCTAGGATACGCGTCCACCATTAGTCACCATTAGTCGAAATCCAGCCTAATGCTTCCACATCCCAAATCAAAGAGCTTAAACACATGCAATAACTCCCAAAGGTTTTCCTTACCACATGGAGAGAAGCGAAGGACATTGACAACCGAGCCATGATACGAAAGGCTATTCTGGTAAGTAGCAGTTGGGGTTTTCTTCTCTGGTTCTGCTGGACTTATCAACCAGAGCTGAAATTAAACCGCCGAAAGAACAAGATAAGTTTCCATCACAAGAAATGCAAAAAAGACCGGGAGCAGTTTGCGGGGAAATACCTTGATGTCGTAATCGGCGCCGCCGGTAGCGAGGAGGCCGGAGATCGAATGAAAGTCGACTGACAGGACTGGCTTCATGTCGTGCCAGTTGATTTGAACTGTACCTCCTTTCATTTCTTCTTCCGCTTACCTTTGCGGTTCACTGATTGAGATTCAATTGAGAATTCGTCAGTGTTTTCCAGGAAAATGAGAGGAACCGAATTGGGGATTTGTTAGGGCTTATTCCATGAACAGAGAACGTCGTGGCGGGATGTTTTACTGGAATTGGCGGGAAACTCAACAAGCTCATCTTCCGTTGAGGGTTACTGCCTAAATTGGATTAGCTGAGATTTATCCGACAAGTTGATCAATTAAAATATATTAAAAATAGTTCAATTAAATAAAATTAGTAAAAAAATTTTATTTTTACGATAAAAGCAATTCAATATTTATAAAATTTATAGTATCGTTTAATTTAAATTTTAGGATTTCATTTAAAAATTCAGATTTTTATATTTCGAATAGAAAGGTAACTTGGCAGTACGGTCAACACGTTTATTCCGTAAGTTCATGGGTCTGGCCCACACGTCTGGGCCCAAGAGAGAATAGAAACACAGTTCAACATCAGCTTGCCGTAGATGTTAATACTCAGAACTCTATCCTCGTCTCGAACCATCACATCCTTCGCTTGTTCCTCGAGACTCAAGTTATATGTGAATCTCCTCAATAGTCCGAACTCATTTCTTCGTCGATCAGACACCATTGCTCACTCTTGACCGTAGATCTACTTATCTTGCGATCCAAACTCATCAGCCAAACAAGGCTAGTGGGTTATCCAAACGCGTAAATGAGTTACCTGCAACCCGAAACGGGTAAACCAAGTACTAAAAGTTTAAATTAGAGTGGTTCAGACTCAAGATGAACCATACAGGTCTACTGTTATCTGAGATTTCATGCTAGAGCTCTAAATTCTCAAACCGTATGCTAATATACTAAAAAAGCTAGCTCAGTACCTCTTCAACAGTTTTGCTGAAAACTCAGAAACCCTCCCAAGAATAACCTAAGAGATGAAAGGACAACAAGATAATTAATTTACAGTGCATATCAATTCCATTTCAGCACCTTGGTTGGGATCCATCTTTTGGTCTCTTCACACAAGTTCTACACTCCAGTCCTTGTCCACTGGGAGGTTCGGCTTCCGGATGGTTACAACCGACAAGGACGAAGATCGAATCCCCTCTTCAAGTACGAGTGGCCCTAGACCGACTTCGGCTTTACCATTCCCTGGCTTGATCAGGGCACTCTTAGGTCCGGGAGAGTATCCCAGCAGTATGATTCTTTCGATGACAGTCTGGGATGTGAATCGCGGCTTCTTGTTATGAGTCAAGTCGAAAGATGAGAGCTTGCCGTTTGAGAACACGAATCGGCGGTGGATGTAGGCTCCTTCAAGGAACTCGAAGGTCTTCCCGTCGTCGATGTAGAGCTCGCCTTCAGCTGCTTGAGAACTGTTGAGGGCTATCACCTAAATAACAGGAGTGGTGTTACGATCAGACATAAAACAGGGTGTAACCGTTATTACCGTTAAAGGATTTGGCAAAACACGTTACCAAAGTATAGGGATCATTAGCCATCTGTGTTGAGCTGCGACGATAACGATCTTTCCTGGGTATGATCGTCCCGGCCTTTTGGAATGCAGGAATTCGGTCCTCCAAAGCCACTAGCTTGTGAGTTTGAGAACCCTTGTACGGAGCTCCGCTCAAAAGGTCGTACCAGAGTTCTTTGCCTGGTAGATAAACCGACACGTGTTTCGCTCGCTGCATTAAGTAAAAATGACAATGTTTCATGTAAGAGAGATCAAATATGAACTGGCAACAAAAGTTTCATGATAGGAATAAGAGCAGCACCTCTGTGTAAATTCCTTGGACTAAGATGCTGCTTCCGAGCATGAAAGCTTCATCATTGTTAAAGGTGGACTCATCAGAAGGGAACTCCATCCACAGAGGACGCATAATAGGGGTACCGGTCATGTTGGCCTCTCGGAACAACGTGTAGAAATATGGAAGCAGCATGTAACGGACATGTACAGCTTGTCTAATGAGCTTCGTATTATGGTCTCTGCAGTTGTTTAAAGACATCAGGAATTAATAGCAGCACGTCGGAATTGGGAATTTACAGACTCAAGGACATACCCAAATAACCAAGGCTCGCGTCTTTTCGTGTCCTGATGAGCATGGGCCCTGAAGAAGGGATAGAAAGCACCAAGTTGGTACCAACGAACTAATAACTCCGGCTCCGGATTACCGAAAAACCCTCCGACATCCGCACCTAAAGGTAAATGAGAAGCCAAATTCCTTATTAACAATCGAGACACTGAAAAGATTAAGAATAAATAAGAACAGCCGAAAAGGAACATAGTGCAAATGCCTGAGAATGATATTCCAGATAAACCAAGGGTCAACAGCATTGGTACAGACGCTCTCAAATGATCCCAGTCTGCAGTGTTGTCCCCTGTCCAGACTGATCCAAACCTCTGAGTTCCAGCAAAGAATGCTCTTGACAGAACAAAGGGCCTGTCGGTCCCATCTCCACGCTTGATAAGACCATTTGATGTTGCCATATGGTAGTAGTAGCCATATGCGTTGTGTAGTTCCCGATGCTCCACTCCCCCAAAATGTAAAGCATCTCTTGGCATTGAAATCTGGCAATATTGAACAAATAGCTTAGAACTGTCTCCCTTTCTGTGAGATTTGATTGCAGCCAATTGTAAACCTCATCAATAGCCTCATCAATAGCCTCATCAATGCAAATTTGTAGAAACTGCTGCTCAAACTTTGGCTTACAGAAGTCTCAATTACCAACAATTCTATTTCCACGGTAATGAGCATGGCAATCCCGGCAAAAGAAACATCTCTTGTGATGCAAGCATGAATAACATAATAATTAATAAGTAATACTAGAAAGGACAATAATCGAAAGTTTTTGTTTCTACTAACCAATTTACAAGCGACAACGAAAAATAACAATGTCCAGGCACACATAACCGTTGAACTATAAACATCTGTCAAGCTAAATATACAAGTCCCAGCACTTTATCAAAAACAGTTTCTGATAGCATTAAGTCAAAGATTAGTAACATTTTTATTGTTAATGGCTGACGAGGAAAACACAAGTAGAAAAAAGAATATCGAGTAGCAGTTTCTGATGCATGTTGTTCCAAGTTCTTGCATTCAACTAAGTGACTGACTATCACATATTCTACATAACAGGATATGCACTGCTTTCTGCAATACGGTAGTTACCACAAAAAGTTGATTGGCATGCTAGACTATCTATCGTAATTCTGGACATCCGAGAACCAGTATCACAAAATGCATCAACCTATTCTAACAAGACAACCAACTCGATGTGTTGAATGAAAGGACATACTATTTACCTTCACAGAAACCAAACCAGTACAGCTTTCAAGATAAGTAGCAAAACAAAATGCAAGGGTACGTCTATTCAACGAACAAAGGTTATCTCTTGCTACACAGATGACCTAAGTAAGACTCAGCCCATTCGTAGAATCCACATGATCAACTAAAACAGCTGCAATATTCTTTCCTGCTTTCTTTGCAGCTTCTAGCCGCAGGAGAAAGACAAAATCAATAGAAAGGGTACAATTCATTCAAACAGAATATAACCATTCCTCACAACCCATATTGTAACAATTGCATATTTCAAATTCATCAAAAATTGCTTATATTAGGATAAGAAAAATATTCAACTGAATGCAAGAACAGAACACTAGCTGGGTAGCTTACCTCTGGACCATTGAACACGGAAGGCTCATTCATATCATTCCAAATATACAGTGAAGGAGTTGAGCCCTTGTAGCTGTCAAATGCAAACTTGCTACTAAACCACGTTCTAACCTCGGGGCTCAACACATCCAAGTAAGATGAGGAACCTGGCCAGCACCACCCATCAAAGTCCTTCCCACTAGAATCCTTCACATAATATCCTTTCTCTGTAGCCTCCTTATGTATGTAATAGTTGTCATCCCTCTTAATATGAGGATCAACGATGGTCACCATGTGCCTTCCTTTGGCTGCCAACTTCTTTTGCATTTCCTCGGGATGCGGGAACGTAACAGAATCCCACGTCATGTACCTCTTACCATCAGTGTGCTCAATGTCTAGCCACAAAACGTCATAGGGAATATCGTGCTCGTCGAACTTGGCATCCACATTGTCGACATCCTCCTCATCCCTGTAATTCCACCTACACTGATGATAAGCAGTGGCGAAATGCTGTGGCATTGCTGGTTTCCCCGTGACAGCAATGTATTGGCTCACAACGTCCTTAGGACCTGGTCCAACAAAGAAGAAAGCATCTACAATGCCTGCCTCACTCATCCAGAGTGTATCGATTCTCTTCTGATCAGAAGGCAGGGAAAGCCCAGAATCAGCATTCCAGCCATCACCCAATACATCAATTTGCATCTCAGCAGCGTTTAACCAGAAGAATCCAGAACTCTTCCCACCCTTCCCATGAGCAATCATCAATGGTATTGAACCATAGAGACCGAAAGGCGACTCATGGAGGTACTCGAAAACATCCAAGTTAAACAATCTGTAAGGCTCTGAGTCATCAACTCCAGGACCTTTAGTAGGCTTGAGAGCTACGCTAGTAGCATGCTCCGGTAGACCGGAGACAATTTCAGCATCATAAAACGACACATCAAAACTGATCGACTGAGGTCCGTAAGGTCTACTATCTGTATGACTCTTGAACCTCTCTTCCCAATCTTCCCCTTCATCTTTCGACCTCAATTGCTCGAAATCAAACAGCAGATGAGAGTTCATAGAAACCAAACGGCGCTTACCTGACTTCTCTCGGACGTAAATCTCAAACGGATCATGTCGAAGAACAGCCTCATACCCGTCCGCTAGATAGACGACAGTGGAAAGAGCTGAATCGCCATCGACAGTCTTAGTAGAAACCCTAGACAGCCATAGCATACTCTCCTCAAACTCGGGGACTACCACGTCGGGGACTTGGAATCGAGATTTTGGCGGGTCAAGCGAAGATTCCTCATCGATTTTCAACCGTAAGATCCCGTTCTGGTGTACCGAGAGCGAGAGAAGCAGAGGCTTGGAGATCTGATCCCCCTGATCGGGAATAGGTCTCGGGATGAGCTTGGCAGTGAGCCGACCTTCGGAGATGGAAACTTGATCGGCGATCAAGTTACAAGCGCCAGGGTTGCGGGAGCGAGCACGCTTGCAGAAAGGGGTCTGATTACAATTACGGAACTCTTCCTTCTTCCATGAGAGTGCTGTTTGGGAAACGATGGAGAGAAGGAATAGAAAGATCAGAACTGAATGGCGGCCGCCAATTTGGGACGCCATCGGAAAGCCGATGCGGGAAAAGGGTCGCTCAAATTTTGATGATAGAGATGGTGAAAGAGAATGTATTGTTTTAGATTGACGCCATTGTAGATTTGGATTTAGAGCAGCTGCAATCCCAGGAGACTGTGAGGATTCGTGGAGGCGGAGAAGACGAACCCAAAACACAGTCCAGTTGAGAAAGTAACACGGGAGCGTGCATCGGAACCGCGAGCGTGAGAGTGCTGGCGTGTGTTGCTAACGCTCTGAATAACTACGGGCAAGGAGAAACAACCTTCAGTCACGAAAAAAGCACGTGTATTCACGCGCGTGTACTAATAATGTAATACAGGAATTGAACATTCCGGTTGGCTGTTTAGGCCGGGTCGGGTCAAGCACGAGTGAGGCCCAAGCCATTTGTGCGGGGCATTACAGGCTCCGGCACCAATTCTCGACCGAAAGTGCTTTCGGGTCAGCTGACAAATCGGACCGCCTCAAAACCCGGTCAAAACAACTACTTCGTAAGCGACGCTGTTATGGTTCAAAAGTACTAAAGTTAAGAAATTGGTCATTTCTATCGTCATATATTTAGTCGTGTTACTATTCGTCACCTTAGAATTCAAATTTCATCTTCCTAATAAAATTATTCTCCTTAATATTGTTGAAATAAAAAAAATACAAAGACATGAGCGATATTCGGAAGGTACAATCTACAAACGAAAAATAAATAATAAAAAGTTGTTTAAACTCCTAAGAGGGAAACCGATTTCACATCCTAATTCTCCTCAAACCGTTTCCAAATTTTTGTCTTCCGACCCAGACACGACCGAAACCAAAACAGAAAAAAAAAACGCAGTCTGACTATCGGCCTAGCGAGCGTCCGTTGCTACCGGAAGTGGTCGAATACTTCCGCAGCTTCCGGCAACTTCAGGCGGCAGGGAAATTCGCTCCCGTCCGTCCCGCCCATACTTTGAGAAAGGACTCCTCATCGTCGCTCTCCGAGAACGCGATCGGATGCTGAGACTTGAGAAGATTGAGGCTACAATATGGCATCTCACACCTATTCATCAAATATTCCTGATTTGCCTTTTCTTGGCAATCAAACACTGAATTTGAGCCTCTACATCTTCCTCCTCCTCCGAAATCCTCCAGAACTCAGATTCCACCGAAGCCAACTCCTGCTGTCCCAGAACCAACTTCGCGCCAAGCTCCATGCTTTTCTCAACAAGTACTGCTCTCTGAGCTTCTGCATTCTCCATGCTCATCACTGCATCAGGAACCCTCTTGCTCAGCTCCGCCAAGGAATACTTGAATCCAGTTAGTGCAATATGTTCATCGAGGATGAACATGTTGGATCCACGTTTCATTAGTAGCGTGTGGACAATCGTCCCGAGATTCAGAAACCCATTCTGTTGCTGGTTAATTTCTTCCAATGACATACTCAAATAGCCTCTTAATGTCTTCTTCTTATTCTCCACTAAGGTAGAGTAGAAAGCTGGTTTGCTGCTGGGGATGAATCTCGAATCGTTTTCGATGCCGGTGAGAGCAAGTACTGCCTCCCTGAAGTCCTTAGGGGACGCCATGAGAACTTTTCCTGACTGAGGAAAGGACAGCAGTAAGTCAAGACCGCAAGGTAGCGTATGTAAAGCTTCAATTGTACGTTCGGAATTGTTTTCTACAGTTAAAAGAAAAAAAACAAGATGGTCTCAGCAGTAGAGCATACCGCTCTAGTCTTGAAGGCGTTCCTGCTCTTAGCAACTCCAAGCTTGTTCTTTGTTTCACTATGAATAAATGTGGAGATGGTTACAACAGATGGGAGATGGCTCTCAGTTGCCTCCATTTCCATGGCCTCGGATTCCTGTTATCAAAATCAAGGAAGCATGCTAAGCAATCAAGCTAAGATTTTTACTAATCTCATTCATACAATCCGAGTTCTTCACCAGATATGGATGAAAGGGTTGCAAGCTGGTTTGGTTTTCCTTCTCCAAATGCATCCCGGACTCCTCGACAATCATCTTGGATCCAGTGCCACCTTGGGAAGAAGAAACAGAATCACAAACTCCAGCTTAACTGAAAGGTTTCCTATTTGACTCGTATTTAACTAGTTATATAAATAGAATAACTAGTTATTTGACTCCTTCACTTATAGGCAGTGTTGCTCGAGAGATTACTACTTGTCGGCTCTTCTCTGGCGGCAAAGCGTTTCATAAGGGTCGAACAGCCAGAGATATTGAAGGTTTCTACCGACTTCAACTTGAAAATGCTTCCTGGAAGCTGCTCAAGCTTAACGCAGTTTGATAGATCCAAGGAAACAAGACCACGGAGATGGCCTATGGAAGGAGGCAATTTGTCGAGTCTGGAGCAGTTTGAGAGATCCAGAGTTTTAACCAGTCTCAGGTTACACAAACTAGGAAGCCTCCTGACACGGATGCATCCTCTGAAATTGACATCCTGCAGCTTAGAAAGCCGGTGAATGGACAACACGTCTATCAAGTTTACGCAACCGGAGAGATTCAGTATCTCGAGTTTCTGACTCGCCGAAGTTTCGGGCAGCCTGCTCAAACTGGAGTCACGGAGATCCATCAGCTTTAAATTCACGAGATGCTGGAAAAACCTGCCATCTTGGAGTTGTCCAACAGTGTTGTAGTTGGTGCAGCGGTGCATGATAAGGTGAACAAGGTTATGGGCAGAGTACCAATTAGACGACAAAGCTTTTGGTGGGAACTCAGGAGTGTGTAGGCTTGTCAAGCCATCTTGTAAAAAGAGGTTAAAGGAGGCGGGTGAGATCCATCTGTCTGAGCTTGTTTCCCTTAGAGAACTCATTAGTTGATCACGGGCTTCACTGGAAAATCTGCTCCTGCAATTTGCATTTCATATATGGTTATTTGGTTATATGGAAAAGTTTCGGTATATTGGTACCTTATATTCCAAATTTTGTTATATTTTGTGCTTAAAATTGTAATTTTTGAGGTTGAAGGTTTCTTTTTAGGATTAGGGTATAGTGATAGGGGTTAGAATTTGATATAGAGAGTTTAGGATCTATTAATTTGAGTTATGGTCAAAAGTTAGAGTTTGTGATACGATTTTGAGTTTGAGTTGATGATGTAGTGTTTGAGGGTTAGGATTTAGTGTTTAGGGTGTTAGCATCATTCTCTAGTCTTTAGGGTTTACTATAAGGACTTTAGAATTTAATTTTTGAATTTTAAATCATAAAAATATAAGATTTTTAGTATAAAGAGAATTGGTACCTTCAGGGTACCGAAACACTCCCCTTGATAATATATATAACTAGAAATAACCTGTACTTTGCTGCAAAAATAATATATACCAGTATGAAAATTTAATTAAATGATAAAGAACACATAAACGAAATCTAAAAATATATATATGAGCACTAAATATCAAATATGGACATCATTGTCTTGATCTTATCTAGTAAAAAATAAAATTATGAGATGGGTGGGCCAGACATATCACAATTTGAATTCAATGAAGAGGCAGGTTCACATAATTAAGATTTATCAAATTACGAAAGTTTGAAGTAGAAATGCTAATAACTGACCACATTTGGTCGACAGTCGATCAAAGCGGGTACAACTATGAAGATAGTGAGTTAAAAAAATATTTCGGTTAAAAAATTTTCAAATGCTTAACTAAATTAACCAACCTAATTATTTTATGTTAACTAAAATAAATTTTAACCGTTAATTTTAACTCAATATTCTCCATAAATGTATATTCTAAATTGAAGAAATAATAAGCGTATATAACACACATAAATACTTGATGAAAAAAGAAACTTACTATTTGAATCTCACCTTAATTGGAAACTTATAACTTTCAAATGAAGTAAAAAAAATATACATAAATTCAAACGGAAGGATTCCACCTTTTTATGCAATATAAAATCTCTTTATATATATATAATAAGAATATATAGAACTAGTTTAGGATTCAAATAACTATTTATTTTGTCTCATAACTAATTATTTCATATATATATATAACCAATTATTCGTTTAAATAACTATAACTGATTGTTTACTTTAGTTATTTTCATAGATAACTAGTTATATTATAATTCATATAACTAATTATTCAAATTAAATAACTAATTATTCAATTATATAATAAATTATTTAGTCATATAACTAGTTATTTAGTATTATAATACTATAGAAAGTCATCGGAGACTGCCGGCCGGTTTCAGGAGACTCGCCGGCGGCATGGACTTAAAAGAAACGTAAAAATGAGTTTTAAGACCTAAATACTCTTTTAAGTTTTAAGATGGATTTTAACATATCCGATATACCTAGGCCCCTTTTGCAGATGCATCATCTTCGACGACATCTGGTTTCTATCCATACGCTTCTTCTCCAGGAACATCCATTGAACCTTCTCATACCCGCCATCGACAATTAGTTCATTCTCGATTCTCTTCGGGGTTGCGACAAGCTTGCTGTCATCATGACGTTGTCCTGATCGAACAGTTCCACAACCAGTCGGCAGGATAGCATGCAGATCCCATGCATCTTCAATTGCAGGATGACAAGCTCGACACCTCGAATACGTTTCGCAACTAGCAGTACCGATCAACCAGATCGTACTGCAAATCCCAGCTCGAAGCCACCTCAGCCGCGTCCCGATCATGTCTACTGTGGGAGTCTCAACTTCTGCCGAACCACCCCCAGCTGCTTGGTCCTCAAGAAGCCATTTCAAATCACCTAAATCGATGATCACGCCATCGGGATACAAGTTTCCTCCCAAAGCCTTGATGATGTGATCCAAATACAGAATCCTCGAGGATCCTTTGTGGGGAAACTGATCTTTTCCCAAATGAAGCACCTGAACGTTCTTCAGTATATCGAACTCAATCTCTTTAGCCTCCAATCGCCTCAGAAGCTCCTTCACAACCATCCTTGATTCTGACTCTGATTCACCCATCAATACCGGATTTCTCTTTCGGGCTCTCAACAGAACGTTGACTGCACGGTTGACTTCCTTGTCTATCCTTTGATCCGCTTCAGCGTCTTCCTTGTCAAGTTGCAAGCTGAGATTAACAAAGTTCAGAAGAAAATAAAACAGCAGCATATAATAATGGATTGTGAAATCCGTTGCCACCAACCTTTCTTTCTTTGGTTTAGCAGAAGGACCAAGAGAACGCCGAATTATTGCCTTAATCGCCGCGGTACGGAAACCAGCTTCCGATAAAACCCTAACCACGCCCGGATCATCTAATACGGCCAGAATTAACTCCTCGAGCTCGATCCGCACAGCTTCCGTCGACTGTCGTCGCCGCCGCCGCTGGCAAGTTTGAGCGCGGCTCAACACCGTTCTTAACGAATTCGAAATTGGCGGGTCAAGGTCGAGTTTAGGAAGCTTGCTGGAGATAAATCCTCCAAGAGCAGCGTCGAAGACTAGCTCCAGGCGTGTCCAGTTGAGCTGTTTGGATGCGTTCGGTTTCAAACCGACGCAAACTCGATCCAAGAAGCCGGATGTATCAGTCAGAACGGCGGCGGCTACGTGTAACGGGGTGGTCACCGTGTGCTTCCGCCGCCTCGCTTCTGCGGCGGATTGCTTCAGGACATAGGCGGCCTCCTCCGCGAGGCAAGGCAGGATTGCCTTGACGTTGTCCCCGGAAGTGAGCATTCCTTCCGATACCGGAACTCGTTCCATTTTTCTCTGGCTGATGGTGGTGGTGGTGGTACCGGTGATGATTCAAACATTTCGAGCATCTCGGCCGGGATAAAAAGGATGATGGAGAGTTGGTTTGACGTTGACTTGCGTTGAAAGACCTGAAAGTAAAGGTAAGTCAAGCTTTTGTAGTGCCTGGAGAAGTTGACTGACTTTACTGCCGTTGGTTTTACGCAATGTGCTCTGGCTAGACACGAAATGAAGAACGATCAGACTAATTCTAAGGAATCCGTGAATAGGCGGTGGCTTAGTTTGAGCTCAGCCGACGACGCCGGAACAGAGGTGACGAATATCGGGTCGGGTTACTTGGCTGGGCCGGTTTGGTTCTCATATCAAGCCCAGACCTGAAAGACCGTCACTTATTCCTTAGAAGAGTAGAGTGTAGAAAATAAAGACTAAAATGTTAACAAAATTTGAAATATAAATTGACCGAAATATCCCAGCTTAGCGGTTGCTTTTAGACTGGAGAAAAGCTGAGCTGGATCTTACAAAGCAGCCAGCTTTCCGTTAAGAATTCGGTCAACTCAGGAGGAAGAAGAAAGAAGAAGGAAGAAAGCTGAAATTCTGCGGCAAGCCAAGATCGAAGAATCCCGTAAGGACAATTCCCCAGAAGCCAAATTCACTTTATCTGCTGTGTTCTTCCTATTGCTCTGAAATAGCAATTCGATTGCTATATCCTTTATATCTATCCTGTGTTCATCATATTCTTATACAGGCACAGGAAGATGAAGAATAGCTTCAGCCATTCACAGCGGCCCAATTTCATAGCTGACAATTTCAACTCTCTTGATCAGGTAATCTACTTTTATCTTTTATTGGATAACTGTCATGGGTATTTATTGCAATACCTGTAAACCCAATTTTCCCAATTTGTGGTGTCACTGTAGAAATATATTTGGGTAGTTTGGTATGATGGATCAGGAGAATTGTGGAAAATGTTCGTCAGCTTTCACAAACTCAGAAATATCAGACACTAAACAAATAATGATATCTAATAAGTGTTTTAAAGAAATTTAGTAGATTATCTTGTTTGGCTGACATTTTGCAGGTTATTTCTGCACTGAGAGAAGCAGGTCTTGAGTCATCAAACTTGATACTTGGCATTGACTTCACAAAGAGTAACGAGTGGTCAGGTAGTGAACTAGTGATTCTCTTTCTGATTAGGTTTATACAAGTTGCATAATGTTCTTAGTTTCCAATTCACTCCATTCTATGCATAGGCAGGCATTCGTTTCATCGGAGGAGCCTACATGCAATCGGTAGTGTGACGAATCCTTATGAACAAGCGATCTCAATAATCGGGCGGACTTTGTCTCCATTCGACGAAGATAATTTGATACCTTGTTTTGGATTTGGGGATGGTTAGTTTCTTTCTGCAATGCAAACCCTCTAGCTTAGCTCACTCAAGTGCATGCCTTTCCTGGAAACTGATATTTTGACTTTGTCTTCTCGCTCTTGCTAGCATCAACACGCAATAAACACGTCTTCAGCTTTTATCCTGACCATCGCCCTTGTCGTGGCTTCGAAGAGGCTCTTGCTCGATACAAAGAAATCGTTCCGTACTTACAATTGGCAGGTTCTTAAAGTTGCAGTTTTACTTTGATTTGGAAGCTCAACTTGATTGAGCAAAATGGTAATTGTCTTTTTTCTTGCTCATATGTTCAGGTCCAACTTCATTTGCTCCAATCATTGATGCAGCAATTGACATTGTGGAGAAGAGTAACGGTCAATATCATGTTCTTGTTATAGTTGCAGATGGGCAGGTACTTAATACATTCCTATGCTTAGGCTTATCTCTAAACTTCTTGTTTCTTTGTGATTTTGGTGCATTCATCTCCCTAGTGAACAGGTTACCAGGAGTCCAGCTATTCCGCGGGGGAGTTGTAGTCCGGAAGAACAAGCAACAGTAAATTCCATAGTAGCTGCAAGGTAATGGACTTAATTAGATTCTGGTTACTAAGTTCTTTTATTGCAGTTTCTTATTGTGTTTTTTTTACTTGAAACAGCCATTTTCCTCTCTCAATTGTTCTAGTTGGGGTCGGAGACGGGCCATGGGATGCAATGAAACAATTCGATGATAACATTCCGCACAGAGCATTCGACAATTTCCAGGTATGTATTCGTCGTTTGGCAAGACACAACTAAGCTACTGATTTGCAGCATGGTACATGAAGCTTAAAGCTGTAAAATCTTTGCAGTTTGTAAATTTCACAAAAATAATGTCTGAGAACAAGGAAACATCAAAGAAAGAAGCAGACTTTGCTCTTGCAGCACTCATGGAGATCCCTTGTCAATACAGAGCCACTCAAAGCCTTGATGTTTCTAGGTAGGTTTAGGAGCTTATCATTTCTGCTTTATTAGTTCCAAAAATCAGGTTAGAGAATTTGAGATCTCAAAACGTTGACTTACTATTCATTATAAACTAGAGGAACAATGAGTCATCAACCTACAATACCTCTTCCACCTCCCAAAGCAGTGATCGATCATGATAATGAAGTTAAGTCAATTCCTCCATTGATCAATTCTGCAACAAGCGGAGTAACAGCTCGAGCTCCTGTTGAACCGGTGTGTTTATTCTTCTCCGTTGACGGTCTTATTTGATTGAAACTTCAGGATTGTAGTAGTAACACTTGTTTTCTCCTCTCTTTGTTTCAAGGTCTGCCCCATATGCTGGACAAACCCTAAGAACATGGCATTTGGATGTGGTCACACGGTAAGTAACTGCAGTTTGGCCGATCTCTAGCTTTGGTTCATCTTAGTAACTCGAGCTACACTAAGAGCCTTAGATTGAGTTTTGTATCATTCTATCACGAATCCCCTCAAATCTAAGTCCATCCACTGCGATCGAGGTGTAGCCGAGGTGGTAGTTCTGCCGGTTTTCAGCCTGGGGATCCCAGGTTCGAATCCCGGGGAGCAGCTCCTCACGTACTGCCCTCTTGTAGCACCTCCGGTCTGCTTTTAAATAAGTACCTGGGCTGAAGGTCGGTGGAAGGGACCATATATCAAATATGCTGAAGATGATGATTACAGTTATGCTTATATGTTTACCTTTCCCATGTCTATTGCGTGGCTCCTTCGGGGTTGAAGACATGCCAGGACTGCGGAGGATTGGTTTCGAGTTGCCCTTTGTGTCGACAGCCCATAACAACGCGTATCAAACTCTTCAACTGACGTTGGAAAAGTACCTACGTTGGTTGCTCGTCTGTCGAAAAATAAACGAAAGGAGCGACATGGCTAGCTACTCTTTTGGATTTTGCTTCCAACTGATGAACACTCAGTCAGCTGGAAACTGTTGTATTGATCTTCTTGTAAACTGTATAATGATTACAGTTGTTGGTTTAAATGTGGATTCACGAGTGTGCGTGCTAATGTGTTGTTGTGTTAATGAATTATTGACTTCTAGAACGGGTCGAGCTTTTCTCCTGTCCATATGCTTGAATTGAATTCCAGTTCAATTCCGCATTCGCATCGGAATTGAATTCCGTTTCAAAGGGGAAAGAATTGCAATTCCCTTACAAAGTGACTCAGAACGGTAAATGAATTCCATTTGAAGTCCAATTCAAATCATCAAAATCGTGGGAAAAATAAGGAATCGAACCACGACGGAATTGACAATTTTGAAATTAAATTCCAAAATTCCGCTGGAATTCCAATTTCATGACGGAAAACAGCACCTAAGCTTTTCTTTATTGTGTGCTTCCACCGCAAGTTTAGAGTATTGTCTCTAAAATATAGTGTAGATTAATATCCATAATAATCTTATCATTAATTACGATATTTCAATGGAGGATCAGCTCGCGGCTATAAGGCGGAACGAAGGAAAAGACGTGCCGGAGGAGGTACCTGGTAGCGGGGAGGAGCCGAGGAGACTGAGGATTATTCCTTGTGCGTTGTTGGAACGTTGCTGTCTGAGCGTACATTAAACTTAGAGATTGTGAAGACTCGCATGGCAAAGATCTGGAGGCCAACGGAAGAATATGTCATTTCGAGATCGAGGGGATAAGCTGTATATGTTCAAGTGCTACCACAAACGGGATCTTCGATGGGTGGTGGATCAGGCGCCATGGACGCACAACGGAGTTCTGATGGTGCTTGATGAGATGATGGCGGGAGAGAAACCAACGGAAGTGCCGTTGAACGTTGCAGAATTCTGGGTGCAGGTGTACAATCTCAAATCGGGGTTTTTCCATGAAGCTACAGGACGGGTAGTGGGGAAGTTTATAGGGGAACTTGTCAAGTACGACGAGAAGATATATTCGGATACGGCAGGCTCAATCATGCGAGTGCGTGTTCGAATGGATGTTATGAGTCCTCTTAAGCGGGAGAAGAAGCTGATGCGAGCAAGTGGTGAGCCATTTACGTGTAGGTTCAAGTACGAGAAGCTTCCAATGTACTGTTTATTTGTGGCCTCATGGAACATGTTGAGAGAACGTGTGCCATAAAATTCCAATACCCGGATGTGGAGCTACCAAAGCCATGGGACTTACCTCTACGAGCCCCGACTAGGATCACAACGCCGACCGGAGGGTCACAATTCCTGATTGAGGAAAACGTCAAAGAGAGGGGAGATGGGGGATAAGTTAGGATTACGGGAAGGTAGGGTTCATGCGGGAAGCGGATCGAGGATGGGAGATGCCCCGAATGTTCCAAAGCTGAAGAGAAACTATGGTGCGTACTGCGTCGAGCGAGGTGAGTAGTCCCGAAGAGGCTCTTCAGATGGAGGAGGAAGCAGAGGAGGTTTTGGGGTCAGGCAAGCGAGGTAAAGGAGAAGAGGGGGAGGAGACTAGTGGGAAAGACATCAATGGAGATGTTCTAATGGGCAGCCCTATTAATGACACTCGATTTGTGGTGTTCATCATCCTCATTTAAGTAAAATTTCATGCATATTCGTATAGTTTTGAGTAGATGTTTAGGATGTTTCATGCATTTCTAACATCTATCTCAATATAGTGTCTCGGACCCGTTCAGGGTCTTTTTGATGTCGTTTTGGAGTGTTTTTTTATAGATTTCAGGTACATAACAACATTGAGGCATTAATCAGAGTGATATGGTATGTATGGATGGTTTAAGACAAGCAATGGAAAGTATTTGGACATCTTCAAGGTGTTTGGATCTCGACTTGGTCAGAAAACATTGCAGTTTTGTATTTCAGACATATCTCCTAGCTTAAAAGTCAGATTGATGCAAAGCTGGCGGCGTTGGAAAGCTCGTTAAATTTCCACAACTTTTATCTGAGAGTTATGTCAATACTAGTGCTATAGACCTGTCAAACTTGGTGCTATGCACATAGCGCCAACTTTGATAGTTCATAGCGGCAATAATTTCGAAATTTTCAGAATGGGGTGTCGATATTGATGCTACGAAATGTCAAAGTTGGCAACCATAACACCAATATTAACATAAGCTCATAGAGCCAATATTGACAATCCGAGATTTGAAGGATTTTTTAGAACTTCTATTGAAGTCCGGTTCTCCCCCATTCGAAGACAGATCTTTTTGGACGAAATCCAGAGGATAGTTGAGAGACTTTGGAGCGACGAGAAGGCATCGACTTCAAGAAGCTCGGATCGGAAGAAATAATCAAGATTGACAGATCGATTTCTTCGACGGTTCTTTGCGAAATTAGGTTTTTTGGATTGCTTCTTGTAAACCTAATTCCAATGTTTTCCTTTGTTGATTTTGATTTATTCTTCGAAGTTATGAGTAGATAAACTCCTCGTGCTTAGAGTAGATGAACCCTAGGTATATACTTATGAACGAATGATTTTATTACATTTGACGATTTATGCGAGTTGGATGAATTTCAGTTTATGTTTGGTTTTGATTTCGTTTATGTTCTTGCTTAGCCATCTTGAATAAAACCTTGTTAGATTTGTCTTTGTCTCGAAAGAGCTTGCATATCTAAAACATCGAAATTAACCATCTAGGTTAGGCGTTAACCCTCATCCGAGAGCGAATAAACTAGTCTGTTGTGTGAGCCGTTCCCATTTGTTTTGTCGCCTAGCGGATTTCAGATCTTTATCTCGAAAGAGCGGACTAGGATAGTAGATAGGTAGCAGATTAGAGGACCCGAAAGGGCGTGATTTGATTAGAGAAGAACTGCGACGGTGAATTGAATTTATCTTGTTTCGTTTAAATCGTTGAATTTATCAGTCATTTATGAGTTTGAATTACCTAGGGGGATTTGAAGTCTATGCAGTTTCATCCTTAATTGTTAAAACTATATTCGTGCAGTCTTGCAATCTTTACTTTAAAGTAATTTGTATTTTTTTTTGATTGATTGATTCTCGTGGCACCTAAACCACATTCATTGATATTTTGATTGGTTATTTTCTAAACTTTGAGTAAGAAAAAAAGAGATTATAGGGAGATTCAACTCGATTAAGTTATTAACCGGTTTATTTTGATAACGTCTAAAAACGTTCATCAAATTGGTGTCGTTACCGGGAAACTTCTTTATTGTATTTGAAAGGAGTTAGTTTAGTGTTAATCATTCACTTATTGTATATATTTTCATCTTACAGAGTTTAGCGAAGCAAGCGACAACTCCTTGGTGCGTGATGGGTGATTTTAACGACCAGCTATTAGCGGAGGATAAGAAGGGTGGGTATGGACACCCGCTAAAACTTTTGCAGGGACTTCGTGATGCGGTAGGGGACTCTCGATTATTGGATCTTCCAATGCATGGGTACCCGTATACATGGGCAAAGGCGAGGGGAAAGCCGCATGAGTGGAGGAGTGGATTGATAGAGGCTTGGGGTGATGAGGGAGTGGTTAGACAGGTACCCGGAGGCGGAATTACATAACTTGATGGCAGCCACGTCAGATCATTCTCCAATTTTGGTGAATACAACGGTGCATGTTGTGTGACGTCCTGTGTACCGATTCCATTTCGAGAATCAATGGTGGGTGGAACATGATGTCAAACCAGTGGCGATGCGAGGATGGAGTGAAGCTGGGGGCTACAGGGTCTTGAGGAAGTTGGAAGGATGCAAGAAGTGTTGGTTTCGGATAATTGATGTGCAAATAAAACATGTATCACCAATATTAAAGCACCACAAAATTAGTTGGATCTCTAACCAACTAATTGAATTTCCACCAATATTAAACCCCCACCTCCAATTTAGTGCACATGAAAATTAGTTGGGGATTCAACTAATTGGATGCCACAACCAATTGCTTTCAATTGGTCTCCCCACATTTCTAGTATAAAAGGGAAGCTAGTGCATCCCATTTCTATCATCTCTCTCTTCTTCTTTTCTCACTTCTCTAAGTGTTGTAGTGTAGCAATTTTCACTTGTTTAATAATTGAGATAAGTTATCTCAATTGGGTAGATAGGTGAGCGGTAGAAAGTCCCGGTAAATGTTTTATCGTGGTAGGAATACTTTCTTGTGAGCGATAAAATAGTGAGTAGTTGTTTCGGGGTTGGGAAACACTTGAGAGACATTATTTTGGATCGGTTCGGATCACCTTGTAGCTACCTTGTTATAGTGAAGAAGTGCTCGTAGCTGTCGCTGCTGCCGTAGATGTACTCTCCGCATTGGAGGGGAACTACGTAAATTTCGGTGTTATTTACTTATTTTTGTGCTTGGCAATTTCGAGAATATTCGTTGTATATTGCATTATTAATATTACCACAATAAATTGGTCTAAGGAGGTTGGCTTAATTATCGTCATTATGGTATTGCGGTGGTAATCACCCATCCATAGTGATTTTAAGTATGGCGGACTACCGCCACTTCCAACTTACCTGGGAAATATTTACGGTGTGTGGTTTATTAGTGTAATATATTTACTCTATTCTCGTCCGCTGCACCCCAAAAAGAAGGAGCTGGTGGCATGGAGTAAGAATGTTAGGGAATACTTCAAGAGGGATATACAACAACTAAAGCGCGTAATATGGAGGCGGCTCGAGCCTACGATGATCAAGGAGTTGTGACATGTTACGAGAAAAATCGAGAAGATTTTATGCGGGTTTTATAGAAGGAAGAAACTTACCGGCAACAAAGAGCCAAACATTTTTGGAGGAAGGATGGGGAGCGGAATACAAAATATTTCCATCGAGTTGCAAATGGTAGGAGGGCTGAATTGGGTGGGTGGGCCGAAACACTTGGGATATGGCAGTAGTAGCTTTTGAATATTTTAACAGCCTATTTCAGACTCAAGCTACTGACATTTAGCCAGTGATGAGAGTGATACATCGAAGAGTATTAGAGGAGGATAACATAGCGTTACTTGCACCTTTTAATGATGAAGAAATTCGTAAAGCGCTTTTCGATATGCATCCAGATAAGGCACCCGGTCCAAATGGTTTTAATCTGGGATTTTATCAGACGATGTAGGGAGAAATCGGAGGCGAGATAGCTGAAATGTGCAGGGAATGCTTGGAGAAAGGCGAGTTACCAATGACAGTGCAAGCAACAACGATAGTGCTGCTTCCAAAAGTTGCAACTCCGAAGACAATGACCGAGTTGTGGCCCATATCGCTATGCAATGTATTATATCGGTTAGTGGCAAAGGTTTTGGCAAATCGATTGCGTCACATATTGCCACATATTGTGGGGGATGAGCAGTCGGCCTTTATTCGTGGGAGGAGTATTTTTGATAACATTGGTGTAGCTTTCGAGTCGTTACATTACATGAAGACGAAACAGTGTACGCCGCAGGAGTTCGCAACACTTAAGGTGGATATTTTGAAGGCCTACGATCAGGTCGAGTGGAATTATATGGAGGGTTTGATGAATAGGTTGGGTTTTGCGCTGAAGTGGATTGAGTGGATGATGATGCGTATCAAATCGGTGGAGTATAGGGTGAAGCTAAATGATGAAATCGATGAGGTGATATAACCGGGTAGAGGCCTCCGACAAGGATGTCCACTCTCACCTTTATTATTTTTTATGTGTGCAGAGGGTTTGTCGGCATTAATGCGGAGAGAAGTGAAGTGTGGTCGCATATAAGGGGTGTGGGTGAGTCGGTCCGCACCGAGGCTAACACATTTGTTGTTCGCAGATGATAGCTTTTTCTTCCTTCGTGCGGGAATTCGGGAAGCGAGGGCGTTAAGGTGAGTTTTTGATGTGTATGCCGCGGCATCGGGACAGGTAATAAACTATGAGAAGTCTGGAATTTTCTTTACCAGACCAATTGACCCGATGTTGCAGAATGGAGTGTCAGTGGTGTGTTGGGGGTAACGCATCTGTTGGATATTGGTAGATATTTGGGCCTCGCTTCGATGGTTGGGAGAAAGAAGAAGGCCACTCTACAATATCTACTGTAGAGGCTGTGGACAAAGATACAAGAGTGGAGACGCCAATTCACTACAGCTAGTGGGAAGGAAATACTTCTCAAGATCGTGGCACAAGCTATACCGACATTTTGCATGAATGTGTTCCTGTTACCTATCACTTTTGCTGAAGAGTTGGAGCGTATGTTCAATAGTTTTTGGTGGAGTATGAACATGCAGGAAAAGGAGGGTATAGCGTGGTTGAGATGGGAGAAGCTGTATGTGAGTAAGAATGGTGGTGGGATGGGGTTTAGAAGTTTGACGGAATTCAATCTTGTAATGTTGGCCAAGCATGGGTGGCATTTCTTGCAGGGACCCGATGCTCTGATTTTTCGGGTGATCAAAGGTAAATACTTTTCCAAAGGAGATTTTTTGTCAGCTAAAGTCGACAATCGACTATGTTTGGAGGAGCATGTTTGCAACCCAAGATTTGATACAGAGAGGGATTTCGGTGGAGACTTGGGAGTGGTTCAAATGTTATGCTTGGTCGGAAACCGTGGTTGAGGGATGAAGTCAATTGTTACGCTGTAACAGTCAGTGTGCAACTTAAAGATTTGACGGTTAATGAGTTACTGATTTCTAGTCTTCAGACATGGAATCAAGAACTTGTGAATAATGTTTTTTGTGCCCGTGATGCAGAGATTATCTTGACAATAAAGCCGCCTAATGGAGATGGAGAGGACTTGCGAATCTGGAGACGCGAGAAGAGGGGTAATTATTCAGTTAAGTCAGCATATTGGCTGGCTGTGGAGAGGAAAGGGGTTGACGGACCTTGAGATCGATGGGGGTTGGAAGCAACTCTGGAAATCGAACCTGCCGCCGAAGATGAAACAATTATTATGGCGGATGCTAAGTGGAGTCGTGCCGACCAGAGGTAGGCTGGTAGAAAAGGGAATTGAAGTGGTCGATCGTTGCGGAAGCTGTTCGTCATGGGGGGAGGATTTTGATCATCTGTTGTTTGAATATGATGTGAGCAAATCATGTTGGATCCATAATGGATTGTGGCAATGGATAATGGCGCTTAGGCAGCAGGTATCAAGTGTGAGGGAGTGGATTTTCAAGGTCATCATTAGCATTGCCACCCATCAGATGCATTAAACGGTGGCAATCGTGTGGGCGGTTTGGAGGGAAAGGAATGAACGCGTCTGGAATGGCGAAGCAAGCACACCTGAATCAGTCGTCCGTCGAACTATGGAGGATCTCGAGGAATGACTGAGCTATCAACAAGTGGAGGGGCAGCATCCGGAGCGAGTTAGTGCTTGCCCGATGTGGCATCCGCCGCCCGTTGGAGTTGTTAAATGTAACATGGATGCGGCCATATTAAGCATGGAGGAGCATGTTTAAGGTCGAGTGGATTAGCAGATGTAGAAATGTCGTTGCTCACGAGTTTGTTCGTCAATCTCGTTTTCTTGTGTCACCCATGTATGGTGAGTCACCTCCTGATTGGTGTATGAGCTATGTGAACGCTTGTTGTCCGGAGTTGGACCATTAATTTTAATGAATACTTTGAGTTCGGAAAAAAATTAATTACCGTATCTGTTGGTAGTGGTTTAAATTCCAGGATTTTATTAGTTCCAGGACGATCCTCGATCATTAGATCTTAAGGTTTTGTCCCTTTGACTGATCTAGCGGTCTTTACATAAAGGGTATAACCATCTTTATAGCAAAACTAATTTATTTTATTATTTCTTTAAACGCCACGGCCACCTCATCGGCACAGTTGAATCTCCGTTGATAGGCCAACGAATTTCCGGCAAGACTTCGGTGACCGGCCGACAACTTTCCGGAGAGACTCCGATGACTTGCTGACGACTTTTCGGCAAGACTTCGGTGACCTGCCGTCGACTTTTTCAGCGATACACCGGTGACTTTTCTGACGAGTTTCCAATGAATTTTCCGACAAAAAATTATAACTTGTTATTTTTTTAATAACTAGTCATAATTATAATCAGAAAATAAATATAATTGGTTATAATCACTAATTATAACCAGTTATAATAACCAATTATAACCATTTATATTCTAAATTTAATTGTTTAAAATTTATTATTGGTTATTAAATAAATATAATTTTATAATGAAAAATAACTAATTATAATCTTAAATAACTTACTATAATGCAAAATAAATAATTTGTAACGGCTCGAGTCTATTTGTACTAACGGAAAAAATATTTATGACATTGATGTTAACATTTGAAAAATTAAAGGCTACGCTATTAATTAATAGAAGTTTAGACTTGATTACGTAGTCTTCAAAATTTGGGGACCACGAGTAATATTGGCCAAGTCATCTTGTCCAACTTGAAGCTACTCATTCGAGATGTAGGCTTCGCCGATGTCCTCTTGTCTTTTTATCCGTTACCGCAACTCAAATCACAACTGTATGGCCAGAAGTAACCTTTAATCTCTTCTTCAACCATGATTCATCCTTCAACAATAAATCGTCTCCAATCAGGTCAACTTTCTTTCTATAGTTGTCGGCGATGAAGTTTATATCGGTGTTGACGGCGGACTTCGCAACGGCTGACGATGTGAGAGAGGAGGAAGAGACGATTTCGGTAAAACACCGGCGGCGCCGACGATAGGGTAGATGAGTAAGAGGCGACGTCGCCATTGTTGCCGGTGAAAGAACCCAAAAGCTTTGGATAATTCTAAAATCAAAACAAAATAAATACTTTTTAAAAATGACTATAAAATACCCTCCGGTCCTCTCTGGAACTTTTATCCGCTGGATTTAAAACTGCAAAGTTAGTAAAATTCGGGTCGATCTTTTCGATCTGAGTTACCGGGTAGGTCATGTCACCCGCCAAATAGGCCTTTTCTTCAGCTGAGAGAGCCTATTTGTATTTCACTCCATCATCATTTGTTCCTTTTGAAAACCGGCGCTATCCAAATTCCAGTAAAATTCTCTACGTTCTTCTTTTTCTTCACTCTCATCAATGGCGGTCTCCTCCTCCGTTTCTCCCATCCCCTCCCTCAGTCTCACCACTTCCTCCTCCTCCTCTTCTTTCTCGTCTCCGTCCTTCTTCCAATTGAGCCCTCTCAAGCTTCCTCGCTTCAGCTCCATCATGCCTCGTAGCAGCTCAAGCCAGCGAATGGCGGTGCATTGCTCCTCTGACAGCGGACCAACTCCCTTCAGGTACTCAATCACTTAGGTCGTGTGTGTTTCTTACTTGACTATCATTTCAATTTTGTTTGCTCTTAAGGTGTTTGTGAAAATGCCTAATCGGGACGAAATTGAGTCACTTAGGTCGTGTGTGTTTCTTACTTGACTATCATTTCAATTTTGTTTGCCCTTAAGGTGTTTGTGAAAATGCCTAATCGGGACGAAATTGAGTTTTTAAAACTGTTTCCAACAGACAGCCTCAAATGGCACCGACACTTCCAGCTAGGGTGGCCATGACTGAAAATGGGACGCCCAGACCTTACAAGTGGCAGAGGGTGTTGCTTAAAGTTAGCGGTGAAGCACTTGCGGGAGATCATATGCAAAACATTGACCCAAAGGTTCGTTGTGGATCCGCAGATGCGTTGTGCCTTCTTTTATCTTATGTCTTGCTGATTCTATGGTTTCTGCTTGTCTACTGATAGATCACGATGGCCATTGCACGGGAGGTTGCAGCTGTAACACGCCTTGGCATTGAGGTTAAGCTGCAATACGACCCTGCCTTTATATTTCGTTTATGAACAGTGTTTTGTTATAGTTGGCGGTGGGATGTGGATGCAAGGGCTTCCATTTGCTCATGAACATGTCTCCTATGTAATTTTGTTTGCATGGTTTAACTGGTACGTAGTTCTCCATGGTCAGTGTTGCATATATACTAGCGTGAATTCTTGAAAGTGAATGCTACAGATAGCAAATTATAGGATATATTACCTGGAATCAAGACTTCTCGTTTCTTTCTGTCTGCTATTTGTAGGATACATAGTATCAATGTCTGAAAACGTTCAATAAACTTTGCAGGTCGCAATAGTGGTAGGAGGGGGGAATATATTTCGTGGAGCCTCTTGGGCTGGAAGCAGTGGCCTTGACCGTTCTTCTGCTGACTACATTGGGTACTGTCATTGTTATTTTAATTTGGCATCTGATTCTTACACCTCCAATTCATTGAACAATTTTCATAGAAAGGTTACATCTTTGTGTTTAGTGAAGTGACACCAGACAAGTGAATGAAATCGTAGCAGAACACAGTGTTCTGATAATACATAAACAAATACTGTACTGATAGCAGCGTTCAAAGGGCGCTATGTTACTGAACACTAACTTGTAATAATTCAATAGCTATAGAAATATATAATCTGATGTGAAAATTGTGCTTCTTGGCTTTGTTAACATTGATATTAGCATCTTATATTATTGTTTAAAACTGACAGGATGCTGGCAACTGTGATGAATGCTATATATCTTCAAGCAACCATGGAGAGTATTGGCATCCCAACAAGAGTGCAGACTGCTTTTCGCATGTCTGAGGTTGCTGAGCCATACATTCGTCGTAGAGCTGTACGACATTTGGAAAAGGGAAGGGTTGTTATATTTGCAGCAGGAACTGGGAATCCATTCTTTACAACAGACACAGCTGCTGCCTTGCGCTGTGCAGAAAGTAAGCTATACTTTTACTCGTAAGCATTATCTGTAATGCCTTAAAACCCGGTCCCAGTACTCACTAATATCGATCCTGAAAATTTCGATACAGTAAATGCAGAGGTAGTGCTGAAAGCTACGAATGTCGACGGAGTATTTGATGATAATCCCAAGTATAACCCCAATGCCCGTCTCCTCGAGAATCTGACTTACCAGGAGGTGATTTCGAAAGATCTGTCTGTGATGGACATGACTGCCATTACACTCTGCCAAGAGAACAAAATCCCCGGTATGTTCGACTTATTGGATCAATCTCTATTCTCTAATAGCTTATTGTCAGTCTGAACCGACTAATCCTTACTCCTTTCTCCAAATCATGGCTGCAGTTGTTGTGTTCAATCATTCGAAACCGGGCAACATCAGCAAAGCCATCAAAGGAGAAAGAGTTGGGACACTGATCGGAGCAGCCGAGAATTTGAAGGTTGATGGTGCATAAGGTAGCAGCATAAGGTTTTATTTTTTCCAGGTAGTAGTATGCTAGTCTGTAAATAAGTATAGTTCACTGATACTGAACCGCTTTGGATATTTTGAATTTTGAGTTTTAAGAAAGCATATTCGGTAGCTAGATCGGTCGCGCGGACTTAAATGTTGAGGCCAAAAAACAAGCATGACCATTAGAAAAATTACTGAAAATAATATGACCTTTTTGAAATGTATGAAATGGCAAGGATTTCAAATGTTTTAATCGACTGTTAAAATGTATGTAGCCGTGGACGAGTACAAATTGCACCGGATGTCACTGGTGTCCGGTGCATGCCAACTACTAACATCTTTATCGAACATGAACGACATTTTTATCGAGTAATAGCTATCGATCAGTTTTCCGTTAATCCTAATTCCTACGTATTAATCAGTCTTTACAATGTTGTGCATTGCATGGTCAATCGAATGAATTCGATATCGAGGTAGGGAGAAGGTATTCCATAAAATGAATCCATATATTACCATCTTATAAGATACATCAACAAAAATGATTACAAAGCATTAATCCTACCATAAAAACCCCTAACGAATTTCCTAATCTAATAACTTTGTAACATGTTTATCCACATGAACACAACTATAACCCTTTTGTCTACCACCAACCAGTGTCTCAAAACCGTACTATAGAACAATTGGCAATTCTTATAACGATTTAAACAGTTAAATTAAACTGTTAGACTCACCGGTTCAACATTCTGTTATGGTTCTAAAAATATTGCCATCAACCCACCCATAATCAACCCTGCCATTTCCTTTTTTTTTTACCTAATTACCATTTCTACAACTCGAATCAAATCAATGGCCCTTGCAGATACATGAACATGTCCTGCAACTGCTGTCTATCCATCTGAAACCCTAAATCGAAATCCTCGAACTCAAACCCCGACCCAAACCCCGACTCGATCTCTCGATTCAAACCCTGACCCAAATTCGATACACTCTGAACTTCCTTGTGCTCCGGCGGCGACCACACCCCGTGCTCACCGGAGCTACTCTCGTCGGTGTGCATCCTCGGCACCGACGAAGAGTCCGGCGTCTCAATCTGCCACACCTGCTGCTGCATCTCCATCAAATTCGGCTTCACCTCCTCCTCCTCCATCCACAACAGATCCTCCTCCGCCGCCGGCTGTACTTTCTCCGCCGCCGGAGAGACACTCTGTTGTTCTTCACTCGGGAAATGTTTCTCCATCGTTCCTTTCTTGTTGTACAGTCGACACAGTACCCAATCATCCAGCTGTTAAAAAAACCGAAATCAATTCGACCGTTCCAGAAAGAAACCGAAAATCGAAAGAAAAACTCGCTCCCAAATCCAAATTCCACATACCCGGAGGCCGGATTTCTTCCCGGCGGAGCGATCTACATTCGCCAGACGGTACTCGTGCATAATCCAATTAGTCTTGACCCCTCTCGGAGCCTTACCGGCGTAAAAAACCAGCGCCTTCTTTATCCCTAGAGCTTTCGGTTTTCCAATCGGCTTATCCGCCCCGGTCGCCTTCCAGTACCCGGTTCCCGCCGCCCGGTTCGGCCGCGATCCGTTCGGGTACTTCCGGTCCCTGGGCGAGAAGAAATACCACTCTTTCTCCCCGTACAACGCCATTTCTGCAGAAAAACAATCAAAATTCAAAATCCCCCAATTAGGTTTCTGACCTCATTTGAAGGAAATGAAATTGGGAAGATTTGAAGAAATTGATTCGTACCAGGGAGGTTCCAGGGGTCGAACTTGTAGAGATCGAGCTCGGCAATGATGGAGACGGAGATGTGCTGGCCGGCGCATTTCTTGAGGAGGTAATGGGTGACGAGCTCGTCGTCGGTTGGGTGGAATCTGAACCCTGCTGGTAAATTCAGCTGCTTTTCCACTGCTGCTGCTGCTGCCCTCATTTGCTCTGGTCTTCTGCTTTCGAATTGATTGATTTCTTTTTGGAAATTCTTTCTCCGGCGGCGGGGATATTTTTTTTCCGGTTGAATTTGGCGGCGGGTTGAGAGAGTGTTGAGAGATGATGAGGTTGAAGGAGGAAGGCGGAGGTGGTGGAATCAGATTTATATAAACACTGGAAAAAAAAACAGTGATGATGATAGGGTTTGACAGAAAGAGTCACGTGCGGGTTGGTTTTTTGGTTGGCCCGAGAATCTGGTCAGGCAAACCTCAGCCCGACTTTTGGATTTTACCGAAAAATTACAATTATCAGATATTTTGGGTTCTTTCTACCAAAATTCAAAAAGAAAGAAAATGATTTCTATCAAAAATATGTCTACCAAATTTTTTTATGTTTGGTTCACAAGGTATTTCATGTATATTTTTTTCAAAAAAATATTATTATATATCGATCAAAAATTTTACCAAATAAGTATTACAATGACTTCTGCCAATCTTAATTAATGACCAAATATTGTAGGCTTGTAGCGTTATTATTGTTGATGTTCATGGAGTTTGTCACCGATCGATTAGAATTTTTTTTAATACGAAATAGCCTAAGAAATAGATTGAAACTAAAATAACACATACTTGTCATTTTCAATATGCATAACGCGACGTTATGTATGATAACCTCCCGATTGATTTTCTTGTCATGTATATATTTAATAACGGATTTAAATATGAAGAAATGTAAATAAATTTTTGAAAGCCGCACTATTAGCTGAGGTTTTAAATTACGAAATCCTAATTTAGCCTCCAATTCAATCTTTTGCTTAAATAACCATTTCATCCAAATTTAGATATATAAAACAAATAACTTCAAAAATCTCTTTTATATTTACATTTTTGTTAGCATAAAAGTATAAATTACCTTATTTAAATCTCAAAATCAAACTAGATGGTCAATTTCTTACAAGTTACAAGTTTAAATTATTTAGAAAAATACCATGTAAATTTTTTTACAATTTTTTTAATGATTTTATACATTAAATGAAAGATTGGGTTGGTCCCCGACTCTATGGTGCTGGCCGGCTGTTGATCAAACCTTTTTCTCGGCCGAGAGATGACTCATTTACTAACACGTGGCCTTAGGATAACGACACGTGGTCCAATGATAGCAGGTAGTTTAGTGGCGGGTACTGAGGAAGGTTTGTGGGCGGGGTCCATATATTTCGTCACTGCTTGCGTCACTTGATCCTTGAGTTGCAAGTAAGTCGGCTCGACCAAGCCACTGACTCCTTCGGATTCGTTGACTGGTTTTTTCGGTTTTTTTGTTTTGGGTTTTTGCTTGGCCAGCGTCTTTTCTTTTAGTTTTGTTTTATTTTATTCTACTTATTCAGCTTTTTGATCGTGGTCAAATGTGCGTTCTGGAAACTAGCCAATGACACGACTCCACGTGGAGTTCTGTCCCCTACCGGTTTCATTCATCGTATTGAGTCAGTATTGATTTGTTTTTTATTGGCTGATAATTAATATTTTAATTGTGTGATTTTTGTTTATCTTTATCATGTTTTAACCTTTTTCTGTTCAGTGTTAAACTCCAATATTTTAATATGACGTCACTATTCATGATGTCATCGGGGTCCTGGACTCGGAGTAAATCACAACTACTCATTCGAGATTTTGACCTTTTCGAGTGTTTAATGTTTTTGGTGACCCCAATTCGGGCTCCACCAGTCATTTATATTTTTTCTAATTTGGTTTTCCGTTGGATGTTTGAACAACCTCTGTTTTACGAGTCTTTGTTCAAGATTTTCTTTATTTAGGTCGACCGGTAACTAAAATGTGCTAGCTATTTCTAACGTTTTGTACCGACATACCATACCCGTTTCGGTTGATGAGACAAATACATTTGGCCAAAAACTTTAATAATATATAAACAGTCTCTTTCGAAAAACACACTATCCATTTTAACAATCACTCCCGTTAAGATGCCACACATCTTTATACTACTCTAGACCGAGCATATTCCACGCATTTACAAGATATCATCCATTTTATGTATAAACGAGATATGGTTAATTTATATATCGTAGATATTTGCGGTGGAATATTGTTGTGTACACACTAGTTTCATCCAAAACCTAGGAATATTGTAATGCAGTCGCTGTCATTTTCTATTATATTTCGTGGGTCAAATGAAATTTGAAAAACAACGGGGGAAGACGGCGTCAGCACTTACACATACATTCGGATCATCCCCTTTTAAAAATAAATAATTTTAAAAAATCAGTGAAGGGAAACCACTGAGGAAGCTTCGTCTCCAAATCATCTCTGCCATGGATGTGAGACTGAGACCCAGTCAGTGTGCCCGGGGGGGAAGCCATTACAATACATTCTAGCCGCCGCATCAATTTCAAGATTCCTTCTTTTCCCATACAAGATTTCTTTTTCACACCACCAGAAGATTAGGTGGTCCCATTAAGATCCGAGAGGAACAATTACTATTAATAACAACTGATTTTGTTTCATGAGATTTTGGATTTGTCGAGAATCATTTAGTACGATCACCTCTGATCATCCGTATTTCATCGGTATAGGTGATAATCCAGGAAATCAGCTCGTCTCATCTCCTCTGAGTTCCTCATATTGACCCACATCCAACCTCATCATCTTCTCCTCTTATCCCTACCTCTGTTCCACAGGCACATTTGGATATCAGTAGGTCAATCTCATTGGATTTACCTCCTGAATCTAATATTAATCCCTTCGTTTCTCAAGATCCTGTTATACTTCCTCATAATGATCCTTCTGACAGCCTTCAAGCTCTTAAATCCTTAAGGTTGAGTAAAGCTCCTTCAATAGATTATACTGACACGTTTGCTCCAGTTGCAGAAATATCAACTCTTCGAGCTTTACTTGCTTTAGCCTCCATCAAAGGCTGGCATTTATACATCAATTACATGTAAATACTGCTTTCCTCCACAGTGACTTATCCAAAGAAGTTAATATGAAACCACCGCCTGGATTAGCATTATCTGATCCTGCCCTTGTTTGTAAACTTAATAAATCGTTACATGGCCTTAAACAGGCTAGCAGGGAATGGAACTTCAGGTTAACCCAATTTTTGCTTGATTCTGGTTTTACACAGTCTAAGGGAGATTATACTTTGTTTACCGAACAGGGTCCAGATTCTTTTTTGGCAGTATTGGTTTATGTTGATGATATAATCGTTACTGGTAACGATCTTCCTGGTATTGTTGATCTCAAAGCCAGCTTACATTCCAAGTTCACCATCAAAGATATCGGAGATTTGCGTTTCTTTCTAGGCCTTGAGATTGCCCGCTCATCCCATGGTATTTCTGTATGTCAACGTAAATATGCACTTGACATACTTACTGATTCAGGATTGTTGGGATGTAAAGATCCTAGCATTCGCTTATCTGCTCAGCTAGGTTCTCCTTTGCCTGATCCCGAGGTATATCGTCGATTAGTTGGTCGACTTATATACCTTTGTACCACTCGTCCGGATATCTGTCATGCTGTGAATCGTTTAAGTCAGTTTGTCAGTCATCCAACTGATATTTATCTAAGTGCAGTTCATCGTGTCTTACGTTACATCAAGAATGAACCAGGTAAAGGTCTTTACTATCCTGCTTCTTCTGATCTGCAACTTCGAGCATTCTCTGACAGTGAATGGACGGGCTGCCCAGATTCAAGACGTTCCACAACAGGCTTTTGTGTCTTCCTTGGATCTTCTTTAATTTCCTGGAAATCTAAAAAACAGCATACAGTATCTCGTTCTTCAGCCGAAGCCGAATACAGAGCCAAGGCCGCCACTACCTGTGAACTACAGTGGTTGAGTTATTTATTCACTGATTTGCAGGTCTCGTTTTCTATTGCCATTCCAATTTACTGTGATAGTACCGCCGCCATCAAGATGGCTGCTAACCCGGTTGCCCATGAACGGACCAAGCACATTGAACTTGATTGTCATGTTGTTCGTGACAGAGTTCTCTCCGGTTTTGTTACTGCAATTCATATTCCCACTACAGCCCAGCTTGCGGATCTAATGACAAAACCGTTAAGAGTCTGCCATTTTTCTAGGGTTAGCTTCCAAACTTGGTTTGCTCAATATCCACAATCCAGTTTGAGGGAGGGCTGTTAGGATGTAAATGTAATTAGTAGAAAGTAACATGACCTTTATGTAACTTCTGTAAGTTTTGGTATCTATATATTACTTTTTTGATTCATTTTACTCGGACTATCGGGTTCAACCATGGATTTAATATTACGTTCCAATGATTACAATTAAATTAAAAGAATCAAAGTATTAATTAAAAAGTTAGTGAAGTGAAAACACATTTATATAATTTTTTTTGTACAAGTGGGAATTATCCCATTCATTATAGCTTCTCTAAGTCTAAACTCAATAAAGGAAGAAACAAGACTGATTGATTTATGAAGACTGGCATCAAGATCAAAATTGCTTGGCCTGCAAGTCTCATTTGGATTTGCAGATGCATTCTGGATATGGGTTCTGATAAAATGACTCCTCTGTCTTGAAACGTGCTCTCCCTTTGATCCCTGATGCTGCGCCTTTCCTTTTCCTTGGCCCTCCTTGCCTGTTCCAAAATCATACAACCACAGTTCAAAAACTAATCGAATTCGACTTGGATTGAAAACCCGAGAAATTGTTTTTTCACCTGTTCTTATGCATCTCTTGCACCAGTACTGGTAAAGATTCTTCTTTCACATCTCCTCTATCAAGCCTATCAAATAGTTCCACAAGTCCTTTCCTGCAAACCGTTGGAATATTAATGTGTTAAGACTGTTGAGAGATTACATTGGAAGTCAAACCGGCACAAATTACATAGGTTTACACATTTAATACATTGATTTCAATCCCATTTGGTCAATGACCAGAAAACCACACATGGGTCCGAACCCATGACTGCGACAGATTTCGACTGTGGCCGATGATTTGAAAGAAAGAAAGACTACATGATGCATATTGACTTTGATCTAGACTAACCTGTCTGGGTTGATGGTCTTACGATGGCCGAGAAATCTCCGGTGGCCTTCAACGACTCTTGCCATGTTACCGGAGTGTGAAGGAACAAAGATATCACTTTCTACAGACATAATATAATCCAGTGCTGCAGTTTGAGAGCCATGACTAGAAAAGGGCCTCAATTCCTCCTCCGTTGCCAATGCTTCCTGATAATATACAGTTAGGGCAACTTTCCATAATCAATGGCCAAAGAGTACAATAACAAGAAACATCAGTTGGGTCAAGGAGTGATAGTAAATATCAACCTTGGAAACAATGTTTGGGAAGCGAGACCGGAGCTCTTGGAGATGGGATTCACCGCCATATATTTCTCCTGCTGCAATATAGATTACAGTTGATGGAGGATAACCAAGAGCCTGAAGAAAAATGCCCACCTCCCCTGGAGTAAGAGGACACAAGCCTTCGATTCTTTGCTCGGTGGAGTTTATTTTCTTAAGTTTCCAGTGGTTGGTATTCTCCCTGGGGTTTAACAAAAACAAAAGGATTAAACAAGAATACTCAGCAGCAAGATGCGAAATGGAAGTCTTACCTCATGATCCGCAGCTCCTCTGACTCAGTTTTGGACAGTCCATAAGTGCACCCCGTAAAAGAAAGCATGTCCTTCTCGTATCTTAGATGAAGAGCAATGAATTTCTCACCGCGTGACCTCAGCCGCTCCACCAGCTTCTGTGGTGTCATCGGCATATACTCAGAACCTAATATAGCAGGAATTCCCCATGGGAGACCTCAATACATCAATCTTGAAAAGAATGTAAGTTCTTGGTCGTATGGTTTGTTAAATAAATGTCAATTAGTTCTTGAAGATGTTCCCAATCGTACCCCATTTCTAAATAATCATACATGTGAGCCAGAGTATTTAAATTTTTTACCTTGGCAACATTCTCCTAGAAGACCTAAAGGGAGGGACAATTATGAAAGGGCTGGATTCCAAACCTTGCCAAAGCTTTCAATTGGAGGCGTGAATCGTAAAGCATCATAAAGCGCGCGGCACCTCAACCTCTGAACATCGAGTGGCAAATTATTGTTTGCAAGACGAGAATCTGATTTTGGAGCATGAACCACCTGCAGTAAATTCTTGGTTGATAAGTCACCATAACTATTAAACTACACAGCGTGTTTAATGCCAGGGCGCGGGGGGGGGGGGGGGGGGTAAATCTTTCCACTACTGTGTATGTACAAAATTCTCAGATTCAGCCAACAAGTTATTCCTACCTGGAAGTCATTCCATATATGTGCCATTTCTTCATAATAGCCCATGCTTGACCATGAAGTGAAGTGTTTCCTAGCATGAGGAATGGTCTGCATGTCTTTCGGGAGCTCTTTAACAATCCTCACGTCACCTTTTAGGCTTGTGATGAAATGAACCTCATCGAAGATATCGGTAAATGTACTGCGTGTTGAGAAGGATTTAAGTAACCATAAGAAGGGGGGAAACCCAACCAGAAGTTCATATGACCATTACGCATATAAGTTCTCATTTCTGCAACAGAAAGTCATAAACACCTTGAATCTTGCCAAAAGGAACGCTTGTCCAGTTGAGGAATAACCAAAGTTGCATTCATGATTCGTGCAACTGCCACCATATCTGCAATCTGCAATATAAGAAAATGATAGTGAATACTTGGAATGACTTTCAATTCCAACTATGTAACTAACAGCATGTTGCAAAAAGTTTAGAACTCAGGACTTCCTATATCCAATGAATGTGGTCAGTTTGGCAGCACAAAGCTATTCAGAACCCATTTTCTAATCTTCTAAATTCCTTCATAGTTACATTCTTTTGGCCTATTGTTGATATGTACAAATGGCAGTGAAGTTACAACAAAAACTTATGACACATTAGGTTCAAAAACTTTCTTGTATTCTGGATGCCAAGTAAGAAATCACTAAAATGGAATCTTAATTTCAATGCAAAACCATATACAACCAAAATGAAAACTCGATCAACTTACACCAGTGCGCATTTGGTTCAATCCGCCATTGCTCCTCACTGTTAAGTAACGATCCAGTACTTCAGCTGCAGCTAATGTTTCCATACGGCAGAAGAGAAACAAAAAAAAAGCATTGTTACTGTAATGAATCCACGTTTTCAGTGTACCAAATGCAAGTTAAGCGGTAAACATCAAATAATCAAGCTCACTTATTACTCAACCAGAGGCTACATTATCGAATAATTAGATCCAAATCTCAATCTCAAACCTTTGTATTTAGCAGTGGGGTTGAGGCAAGGGCGCAATCCACGACTAGCCGGATGATCCCAGAGGCCGGCTGGATCAGACACCTTCACAATCAAACACGAGTAGACAATTTTGAATCCAATAGGGCCTGGTTTGGTGGAAGGATTTAGAAAACTCGGATTTCCTATTACAATACCACATTTCCTTCTATTTTCTGCGAATCTTCCTAGCTTACCCTGGGACGCATGTATTTGATTTACAAATTTTTCGATTTCAAATGCACCACCATATCAAACAAAGCCTAACGGAATCAAAACCAAAAGTCCAGAAACTCCCCAAAACCAAAATTTTCGTACCTGGTCAGATGCAGGGAGTGAATCTTCGTCGGAAATGGAGGATTCACGGGGGAAGAAAGGAACGGATTCCGGATCGTCATCCAAGATGCGGCCAGTGTTGAACACAAACAGGAAGATGGAGAAGGCGAAGAGGAAGATCGCGTAAACAGCGACGGTAAGCGGCGTCAACCTTCTAGAGCGGAAGAGCCAAGAAGAAGAACTCCTCCCATGGAGATTGGATTTGCTGTTCAACATGTCGATCTCTCTTCTCCACTGTGAACTTCGGAAGCAGCGCGAAAGGGAGTAAGATTACCTTTCTGAATCTCTATTCGACACCCTAAGTTTCGAATTAAACGACGCTCTAACTTAAGTAAACTACAATATTATCCTTTCGTAAAATCGAAATCCACATAAATTGTGTATATTGACTAACTCAAACACTCACAAACACTCACAAACACTCTCAAACGTTGATCCGAAAAAGAAATCGAAGATTGGAAGCGAACGTTACAGGTACGAAATCGAAGAAAAAGGCATTCGAAAGGCCCCGGCCGGCCGGCTTTTTTTTAATTAATGAATTTAATTAATGTGATTAGTGTAATTAGAGAATTTTTAGGGTATACTTAGTGTAGTTAGAGAATGTTAGTGAATATTTAGAATCATTAGTTAATTGTTAGTGGGGTAATTAATGTATTTAGATAATTGTTAGTGACTAATTAGGAAAATTAGTGTTTAGGGTTAGGGTATAGGATTTTGTTAGTAATAATAAGTTAACCTAGTTTAATAGAATCCGAATTTTATTAGAAACGCTCATTTGTTTAAATGTAGTTTAGTGAAAAATATGGCGAAAACGAAGAGCGGAGGTAAATCGCACAGTCGAGATCCAATAGAGAAAGAACCGATGGGATCCAAAACATGAGAGGGAAAGGAAAACAAGCGGGCATATTAGGTCGGATAAAAGAGCGAGTGATCACCGCTTCGAGGCGAAAAGAGGGAGAGGTAGCAAAGAAGAACAACAAGTTAAAAATCTACGGCTCCTCTGACCGATACCCTCCTGTTACGTACCCGATTAGGTTGTATTCGGAAGATGATGACGAGGATGAGGGTCCACCATTGGGGTTTGAGTACTATGATACACAGACTTCCGCCCACATGGCTTCTCCGCACATGGTTTCTCCGCACCTTACTTCTACGAACTCGTCACATGCCTCCGCGAGGGTTGGCGTTAGAGGAGGGAAATCTAGCCGACTTGCGCGGGTCTGAGAGGAGGAGGCCGCCAGTGGAGTGGACTGGCAGAGACTGAGTCGTACTTGCGAGCTTACTGCGGGGATTTCAGATGGTGGACTGAGGATGCCGACAGTGATCCCTAACTTCGGAGGTCACATTGCACACTACTTGTAGCAGTCGGGCGAGGGATACAGGGATCTGAAAGTCTTCAGGTTCCTGAAGCGCACTAAGCAGTGGAACACGGTGAGCGAGTTCAACATCCAGACGAGGATCATTTGGCTGATCATGCAGGAGTAGAGACTTCTTCACTTGGGCTAGTGCATGTCTACCCACTATAATGAGCCTCTTCTGGAGGCATTTGTTGAGAGGTGGCAGTCGGATACTAACACCTTTCACCTGCCGTGGGGAGAGATGACAATCACTTTGCACGACGTCTTCCACATTTTCCGGGTGTCGGTGTCTAGACGACCGCTTCATAAACCCCGAGCTCTTGTTGATTTGAGGCGGGTATAGCGGAGACGCTTGGGTTTAGCTCCGCTACTGCGTTGGAGTACCCGGTTAGGGGCGAGACAGTTGGCCCGTTGTATGATCACGACGCCATGCACGAGAGGGACATGATCTCCCTCATGAAGCATATGGGGGATGAGACTGCGTATAAGGTATTCATGTTCTGTCTTCTCGGAGGTACTCTATTCCAGGATAGATCGACAGATCGATCACGCCTTCTGGGTTGGGAGTACTTCATGGGTTCGATGAGTGATGTGTCGGAGTACGCTTGGGGTGCTGGTGCGCTCGCCTGGTTTTACCGTGAACTAGGGAAGGCTAGCCGTGCGGATGCGAAGGCGATGTCAGGCTGTGTGACATTGCTTCAGTCTTGGATATACGAGTACTTCCCTAGTGTGTGGCCTCCCAGGATGGGTCGACGGGAGCGTAGGGCAGGAGATGCGTTAGCTGGCTAGTGGGACAGTGCAGAAACACCTAGTCGGGGTGGCGGAGTCCTACACGAGAGGTTATACTACTGTCGACGCCTCCTCGATAACATGGACCCCAGTGATGTGATTTGTCTTCCTTTTGGGCCGCTACCGATGTTGAGGTCCCCGTGTCGACTTTCCGTGGACTCATCCGCTGGGCCGACGTAGGCGAGTACTACGATTCCTATCGTGTACTCCGCTAGTTTGGGTATATACAGGTTGTCCCTCCCTCGATTGTTGTGCCGCTGCTGGCGAGTAGGCCCCCGCGATCCGAACCTATGAGGGTCTAGTGCGCCCCGATGGAGGTTAGGACTTGGTCGGATCAGGACTTCATCAGAATTCACCGGCTACACCTTATGTTCGAGAGGGCAGTGTCCGGGGAGGATGTTACTCCAGGGTACATGGACTGGTATCTCGAGCACAGTCACCCGTGCATCGTGGCGCCTAGGCATCCCAGCTGAGATTGTAAGTTCGATTTCACCTTCACATATGACGGGTATAGAATATGTAAATGTTGTTTCACTAACTCTTATTTTATACTTTTTTCATAGATTACACAGCGAGTCTTCCATGGTATGGCCTCCTACTGCGATGGTACGCTTGGGCGGCAGCACGTTGACTCGCCTCAGGAGTATTACGACCATATGGAGGGGATGTTTGAGGACCTCTATATGGGGTATCAGAGCGAGAGAGAGAGAGTCGCCGAGATTATAGACTGTATTTTTTGTACTTTCCTTTCCTCAAACGCTATATTTGAGTGTTGTTTTTCATTATCGTGCTTATTTTGTAGTATACGCAGTAACTATGACTTCAGATTATTTATGTCTTATTTTCGCATTTCTACGCTTTCTTGCAAGGAAGCCACTCACTGGTTAGGTACAAGATCAACCCTCCAACATTGGCCCAATCACTATCGGCCATACGTTCCCACTCTTCGTAGAATTATTCATGGGAAAGTGCGTTCAGCACTCTATTCCATCTCTCGTGGACAAAAGCCTCGGCAACTTCCTCACTCCTGGTCACAAATTTTATTTTGGCAACTATATTCCTTTTCATATGTCACACGCAAAGTAAGTGTGGCGTTTCCGGGAAGACGATGCAACGGAACAGCCAACACTCGCTCCTTATCGGTGACAAACGCCATTGGTTATCGCTCGCCCAACAACGTCCGCAGCTGGTTCAACACCCAAACATACGTCTCCGCCTTTTCGTTCTCAACGAGTACGAAGCCGATACTAAAGTTCTTCTGCACTGGAGTCACACCGGTCAACTGGATCCCTGGCTTCCTATACTTGTTGGTATTGAAGGTCGAGTCAATTAGAATAACGTAATACCAAGCCCCCAACATCTGAGCACTCTCGGGGTGGCAAAAAAAAAGGTTGGCCAGATTTTTTTCTTCATCATCTGTAGACAATACAAAGTACCCCAAATGTCCAATCCGTCGAACTCATGCCTCATAATTTTTCTTTTCTAATTTTGTACGACTCGTTGTATATCTGATTTATATTGTGGTGAGAATTGAACTTCTTGTTCAGAGCGTACCTGATCTTGCACTTACGAATGAAGAGAAGAGCGAGATTAGGGACATGCTTGGGACTCAAACACAGTCGAACATGACCAAGTAAACTCTGAACAAGAAGTTCAATTCTCATCATAAAATAAATCAGATATACAACGAGTCGTACAAGATTAGAAAAGAAAAATTAGGAGGTATGAGTTCGACGGATTGGACATTTGGAGCCGCTACACGACTGCAGTATTTTGTTCAATGTACAGAGGATGAGGAAAAAAATCTGTCGAACCTTTTTCTCAGCCACCCCGAGAAAGCTCATATGTTGGGGTCTTGGTATTACATCATTCTAATTGATTCAACCTCAACACCAACAATTATAGGAAGTCAGTGATACAGTTGACCAGTGTGACTCCGGTGCAGAAGAACTTTAGTATCAGATTCGTACTTGTTGAGAATGAAAAGGCTGAGACGTATGTTTGGGTGTTGAATCAGTTAAGAATGTTGTTCGGCGAGCGACAACCAATGGCATTTGTGACTCACAAGGAGCGCGGATTGGTTGTTCCGTTGCAAACTGTTTTTTCGGAAACGCCCCACTTACTTTGTGTGGCATATGAAAAGCAATAATGCTACCAAAGTAAAATTCATCACTAGGAGTGAGGAATCTGCCGAGGCTTTTGTGCACTAGAGATGGAATAGAGTGCTGAACGCACTTTCCGATGAAGAATTATACGAAGAATGGGGACGCATGACCAACAGTAATTGGGCCAACATTGGAGGATTGATCCCACACTTAGAGAGTGAGTGGCTACCTTATAAGACCCAGTGGGCCCATTGCGACACTAATCAGGTTTTCCATATTGGAAACACGAGCACTAATAGGGTGCAATCCCAACACTTGTCGCTCAAGTCGTGGTACAACTCTTCGAATCAGGCCGTTGATTCTCTATTTGAGGGCTACCATGCTTCCATCGGGGGATAGGTCATTGAAATCCAGAAGGCCTTAGATGACTCTTCCACGAAGGTACTTACACCATGTTGCCTTAACTAATTACATATTTCATGTGGCAATAACCAGTTATTTACACACTGTAGTCGTAACTAGTTATATATTTCATGTGTCAATAACTAGTTATTCACACACTGTTGTTGTAACTAGTTATGGCAAAAGCACTACGTTGTTTTGTTTCATTCCGCCTATGTGTACCATTACGCACATAAAACACCATTCGTATATTTCAATAATGCAGTCTCGGCGTGGGAAATTGAGTTTTTGACCGAAAACCTCTCGAAGGTTACACCATGTAACTGTGTAGTGGAGACAACTCATGAAATCCCGTGCACTTGTAGTATGTATTCTAAGGAGGTTGGCGAGGAGGAGCTGAAACCATACCACTGGCATCAAATTTGGCGTTCATTGTTATACACGAGCCCACCAGATTACGAGATCTGGGATGACCATGATGCTACTGACCACCACATTATTGATTGGATGTTTCAGACTATTTACGATAGAGGAGGATCATCCGTAACGTCGTTGAGTCGATTAGTTCGGTCAGCATATCAACCCGAGTCCGAGGGTTTAAAGGAGCCTAAGGTTGCCGATGCTCCTAAAGGTCGACCTCGTGCTAGGAAGACCGACAGTCGGAATCCTTCTTGGCATGAGCATGCTAGTGCACAATGTACTCCTCCCAAGAGCAAAGGTAGCTCAACTCGATCTACACCTTCGAACACTAGCTCAACTATAGGCCTACCACTTCCTCCTAAGGATATGTTAAATACTCGAAAGAGTATTTGCGATCTCGTTTACTATAAAGTTTTTGTTCAACCGTTTCGGCAGTACATCCCAGGGGGTTTGCACGGCATGCTAAGTGATGTGTTCAACCCATGCGGTGATGGACATTGCGGATTTCGGTGCATTTCATAAATAGTTACGCCTGGCGACGATTGTCAATTGATGGACATGCGGAGAAGTCTAATGGGACTTGTTACGGTGAATTGGTACGATCAGTAACGTGTATAACACGGACTTGACTGATGTCATTCACTAGTTGGATTGGCTCTGAGAGACACCATGTGATGATCTATGGTGGTTCTAGAATGTGGATCTGCTAGGATATGCCACTATATTTAACTAGGCATTCGTTGTTGTTGGACCTGACTTGCGAGGGGTACCGTATGGGGAGACATACCTACCGTTGATTGTACAAGAGGGAACAGTGACACTAGGAGGTGTGTCGTACATAGTGTGTACTGGGAACCACTGGGTTGTGCTCACCTTAGATGACGATATCCAAGTCTTATCCATACCGGGTAAGTCTTTGTTTTGAAGTTATTGGGCTCAAAACCGAGCTAAACAGATGTGGCAACACGACTTATACCTGGCCAAGCATGCAGAGTACGCACGGCTGAACTCGTAGGTCTTGTCCTTGAATTTTATGTATCTAATTGTCGAACTTTCGTAATAACCTATGTAATTATTAACCAGTTGTTCTATTTACGGTTTGTTTTCGTTTTATTTACCACATAATAATCTCGATCAGTCAGTGGTTCCGGCCAAACTGGTGTCACCGGGAACCTCGTTTCGGGTGGCACTAGACCCCGACCGGAAGGTCAATTCGGCCCGGCCATAGTGTCAGCCGAAACCAGGTTCCATGCGGCACTAGGGCCCGGTCGGAAGACGTTTCGGCCCTGGCCTAGTGTCGGCCGAAACGTCCGGCCAGCCAGAACCTCCTTTCGGCCCGCCCTAGCGCCGACCGAAACGACCTTCGGGACGGCCCCAATGACTATGGATTCTGAACTTTTTTTTGCAGTTAATTGTGTGATTAATTGAACGGGAACGATATTAATGTGAAAAGAGGACATAATAACATACAAATAATCCAAAGTCCGAGTTATTGGGTACTAGTGTACTAAACATAAGTTCAAAAATGAAACAAAACAATCAGCTATAGCGTCTGAGGCAAGTAAAAAACAACAGAGAGAGTCTCTAATCACTGCGACCTTCTCTCTGGTGCTGATAGTCCACATAGAGGTCCTCAAACTGATGGCGCATCCCCTCCTTGTGAACGTAGTAATCCTAAGGCGAATCAATGTGCTGCTGGCCCAATGTCCCATTGAAATAGGAAGCCATACCATCAAAGATTCGATGAGAAAACTGTGCACAAACAGAAAATAAGAGTTAGTATAATGACATTTACATAATCTAAACTCATTAGATGAAAAGGTGAAATCGAACTTACTATCTCAGGAGGAACGCATACACTTGATTCGACCGGCGCCACAATACGCGGGTAACTGTGTTTGAGATACCAATTAATGTACCATGGCGCCACATCCTCCCCGGCCATTGCTCTCTGGAACATAAGATGGAGTCGGTGAATTCTGATGAACTCCTGATTCGACCAAGTCCTATCCTCCGTCGGGGACCACTGGACTGCATAGTTCCGAATCGGGCGGAGCCTATTAGCCCGCAGTGGCACAATTATCGAGGGAGGGACAACCTATGTGTACTCAAACAGTCTGAGCACATGGTAGGAATTGTAGTACTCACCAACATGGGTGCATCGAATGAGTCCACGGAAAGTTGACTCGAGAACCTCAACATCGGGGTGGGCCCAAATGAAAGTCAAATCACTTCACGGGGGTCTATGTTATTGAGGAGGCGCCGGTAGTAGTCCAAACTCTCCTGTAGGACTCCACCACCCCTACTAGGTGTCTCGACACTGTCCCATCGGCCAGCTAACGCAGCTCCCGCCCTACGCTTCTGTCGAACAATCCTGGGAGGCCGTACACCGGGGAAGTACTAGTAAATCCAGGATTGCAACAACGTAACACATCCTGACATCGCCTTTGCATCCGCACGGCTAGCCTTCCCAATCTCACTGTACAACCAAGCTAGCGCACCAGCACTCCAAGCTTACTCTGGTACATCACTGATCGAATACATGAAGTACTCCCAACCCAGAAGGTGTAATCGATTTGCAGATCTGTTCTGAAATAGAGTAGCTCATAGAATATAGAACAAGAAAACTTTATAGGCAGTCTCATCCCTCATATGCTTTTCGATCGAGATAATGTCCCTCTCGTGCATGGCGCCGTGATCATACAGCGGTGCCCAATAATCTTGCCCTTAACCGGGCGCTCCAACGCAGCAGCAGACCCAAACCCAAGTGACTCAGCGACACCTGCCCTCAAATCAATAAGAGCTCGGGCTTTATGAAGCGGTCGTCCAGCCACCGGGACCCGAAGAATATGGACGACGTCGTGCAAAGTGATCGTCATCTCCCCCCACGACATGTGAAAGGTGTTCATATCGGGCTGCCACCTCTTAACAAATGCCTCTAGCAGAGGCTCATCAAAGTGGGTCGACATGCAATTACCCAAGTGAAGAAGTCCCAACTCCTGCATGATCGGCCAAATGGTCTTCTCTGGACATCGAAGTCGCTCACCGTGTCTAATTGCTTAGGGCGCTTCAAGAACCTGAAACTCTTCGGACCCCTGTATGCTTCTCCAGATTGCCACAAGTAATGCGCAATGTGACCTCCAAAGTTGGGGATACTGTGGGCCTCCTCGATCCACCATCTGGAAGCCCCGCAGTAAGCTCCCAAGTATGACTAATTCCCTCTCAGTCCAATCCACTGGCAGCGTCCTCCTCCGTACCTGCTCAAGTCAACTAGATTTCCCTCCTCTAACACCAACACTCGCGGAGGCATGTGATGAGGTTGTAGAAGCAAAGTGCGGAAAAGCCGTGTGTGCGGAAGTCTATGTGTCCTCGTACTCAAACCCTCGTCATCATCGCCATCATCTTCCGGAAACGCCTAACTGGGTACGTAACAGGAGGGTACCGATCAGCGGAGCCGTAAATTTTCAACTTCTTGTTCTTCTTCGCTGCCTCTCCCTCTTTCCGCTTCGAAGCGGTGATCACTCGGTTTTTCATACGATTAAAATGCCCACTTGCTTTCCTTTCCCTATCATTTTCTAGATCTCATCAGTTTCTTCCTCGATCGGATCCTGACTGTACGACTTACCTCCACCATTTGTTTTCGCCATCTTTTTCAACAAACTGCATTTAAACAAATGAACATTTCTAATAAAATTCGCATTCTGCTAAATTAGGTTCACTTACTACTCCTAACAAATTCCTAAACCCTAACTAACAATTATCTAATTATCCTAAATATTCACTAACATGATCTAATTACACTAATCACTCACTAAAAATTATCTAATTATCCTAATTACACTGATTAAATAAATTAACTATAAAAAAATCGGCCGGCCGCTGGTTTCGGCTGAGATAAGCTGCGGCCGGAAACTCGTTCCGGTTGGCACTAGCCTCGGCCGAAATCGGCGACCGGTCGGGGCTCTTCTCGGTCGAATCGGGCGGCCGGTCGGGGCCTCCAATGACCTTTTTTTTCGATTTCATACCTCAAACGACGTTTCCGATCTTCGATTTTGTCTTCGGATCAACGTTTGTGAGTGTTTGGAAGTGTTTGGAAGTGTTTGAGTTAATCAATATACACCTTCTTATATAGATTTCGATTTTATAGTAGGACAATATTGTAATTTACTCAAATTAAATTTCGATTTTAGAATAAAATAATATTATAATTTACTCAAATTAGAGAGCCGGTTAGTTCGAATCTTAGACTTCAAATAGAGATTCATAAAATAAATTCTCTAGTTATTTTTTTTCAAATATCTCTCTCTCTGTTTGCGCCTCTGTGTCAGTCAACTCAGCTCAGTTGAGCTCACTCATCGGCGGCGATCAGAAACAATAATCATGATCTTCGTCGGTGAGGACGAGATTCTATTTCCAGCCGGTTCCTCCAGTCAGGTTTCCCTTCTTTCTCTCCTCTTCATCTTTCGCCTATGCCACCAAAAGAAAGTGGATCACTAATATCTTACCTCAATCCCGATCGCGGAAATGTGAATAACGAAAGTGTTCATGTACACCAGGAAAGGGATGCTCTGTTGCTGGAACTGATCAGACATCCCATGGTGGTTGAAGCGTCAAACGCGTTCAAGTGTTTACCAGAGAGGAAATTCTCGACTGAGGAGGATCCTGGATTACAGAATTGCAAATTTGTTTATCTGTTCCAAAGAGAACACGCTGCCGTTGACCCTACCCTTGTGGATGTACGTCTTCTTCTGTTCTTGTAATGTTATATTATCACCCTGTAGGAAGGCATATGAGCTTATAATTGGGATATTGTGCTTGAATGCTAATGTAGACATTGTAATCGAGACCATGTGATCCCAGAAAGAAAAACTGGATTCCATATTTCCAATTGGGAAAATGAACATTTAAATCGTGGTTATGATCTTTCTTGCTCTTTTGATACTTTGATCTGATCCTGGCCTCTCTAAATAGCTTACGAACTTGTAAATGTTGTCATATATTTGATTCAGGTTATTTTCTGTGACAGTTTCTGGGTTCAATAACACAGTCGGCTTTTCACTTAACTCCAGCTGTTCTTCCTTTGTCTGATTGTTTTCTATTTCTTATGCAAAGTTCATTGGCACTGACGAAGCAACGACTTGTGTAGGTCTTGTCATCCAAAACCGGAAAAACAGAATGTAAGAACTAGTTGTATTTCTACTAGAACTGATAAAGAAATCAGACTACTATGTTGTCATTTCTGAGTTTGTAAGTGGGTTATCTTCCTGCAGGATATCGGTTTCTCATATGGATTCTCCAACTGTTGTATCTATTGGCCTTGAACAGATGTTGTCACAACTTTCCGGCGACAGTTCTGATGCTGATTTTGATGTATTATTTGGCCTTTCCTTCCAGTGAAGTTTATTGGTTCAGAAGTCAGAATTCGAGATATTGTTTTCTTCTGATGCTTTCTTTTCTTTATGGACGATTGACAGGTTCATGTAGTTGGTGGTTTTGAAGATGTTAAACCCAATGTCTGCTGACGTTTCTACTTTGTCTTATTGATATTTCAACGATACAGTTTGATCTTCTGAACAAGAATGATTAAGATTGTCTTAACCTCTATGTGCAGTATGCTAGCAGCTCCTCCGTGTCTAAAAGACCATCAAAATTGGATGGTTTTTCTCTCCCCCTGTGTACCAAAGTAATCAAAGCGTTGGGTCGTAGGCAGGAGAAGTTTCATATCAGAACTCTCTTTGTTCTTGAGCATAACACAAAGAGGGATTCACAAGGAATTGCATATCCAATCTTTAACGGAGTCCTGGTGAGTGTTGACTGTTCGGTCTTTACAGTGTCTTATTCTGTCGTATGCCTGAATCAGTTTAGTGAAAGGACTTACAGAACTGAATGCTGGTTGGATGTGGTCTACCTATAGATTTCAAATACAGTTATTGGAGCAGGTTTTGGTTGTTAAGATGTCTTGATTCGAATTTGTTCATGCTGTTGAAATTTTGGCTAATGGCCATCCTACCTTATTATTATTAGGTTGAAACGTCCACCGGGTCTGTTTTCCCAGCAAGTTTCGATAGAACTACAAGATGCCCAGATGAGATAGTAAGGAGAATTCGTGTGTCAGCATCATACGAGGATCCAACATGGGACGGCAAGTTGCTGGACACATACGACACTCGAACTGATAAGTTTGTAATTGCATCCTGCACTTGGTAATGCAATGCCCTTTGATGTCTCTTGTACGTAACAAACCAGTTTTGTCTACTGCAATGCTGTTTCCCATATCCACTGACAGTTAGTTGTCCGTAACAAAATGCAGGACCAGTAACCAATTAATCGATGCTTTGGCACTGCAAGAACTTTCCGATGCAGAGATCCTTCTTCAGTGTTCTACTTCACCTTCTGCAGAAGGCCCTGATTTTGTTACTAATATGAAAAGGTAAGCACAAGCAGTTGAGTTTTGATTCTTCCTCGCGTTTCATTCCATGGTGCTAAGGATTGTTTTGTAAACAACTTATGAACGTCTCGTGAAGACTTGAGTTATTGGGGATAAAATGGTTATTCATACAGTAACCGGACCTCCTGTCCCGAACCCGGACGGGGTTTAGGTACCCGCGGTACGGGTTTGGCAACTTCTTAGACATTATCATGTTCTTCTACCCGTGGGTACCCGCTACCCGTCCCGGTATACCTAACGGGTACCTGAAAAACCCGTTGTCAACAAAATCTTAGTAGTTAAGTACTAACCAACATTTATCAAACCTATTTGGATAAATTTACCAAAGTTCATACCCATTGCTAAAGGAAAATGCAATCGGTTAGTACTGTCATTACTAGTTTCACTGGTAATGTTAATGTTAATTTATTTAAAATGTTAATGTGGACACTAAGTAAATAGTTATAGTTATAGTTATAGTTACGAGTTTCAGTAGTTTGAATGATTGAGTATGAGAATCTAATTGGAAATAGTGGGATTTGCAGTTCGTATTTTGTTGTTGTTGTTTTATTTGCTCAGTCAGTGACAGGGGTATTGAACAATGACGCTGTGTGTGGTTTGCAGGCAGTGTGAGTATCTATTCAGACAACCAAAGTGGGAAGACACATTCCCAATGAAGGAAGCCAGAGTATTTGTTAGGAGTGACGAGGGAAGCTGGGATATGATTCCGCTGTCAAAGAAGGCTCCATAAGAATCATCTGACTAAGCATTTCATCATATCCTAAACACAATTGTCGTGCAATATCTGGTTTAACATCAGCATGGTTTAAGAAGTGCATATTTGTGTTTAAACGCTGCAAAAGTTGTAATGTAACTGCAGAATTTGTGTTGTATCTTCATTATCTTCATCGAAACGAGGTAAGTTCGCCCGATAGTTGAGGTTGCTTGTTCATTAGGGTTTGTCACACTGCCGATTCATGTAGGCTCATCCGAGACGAAACAAATAGCTGCATATGTTGTTGATATATCGTTTTAACGGCCCGTGTTAGATATATAGTTAGTTACTTTTCCATCCTAGCTGCCTCTATACATGTAAGGGTCTGATACCTGTAGCTGTGAACTTTACAATGCGATGAATTATAATTTCAGGAAGAACATGCTGCAATTCTGGTGTTGCAAGAATGTTGGTGTGATGGTAAACTCATTTCTTTGCTGTCCCTGCATTGTATCCATTCACTTAAACTTGAACTTTGATCTACTTAGCCACCAATAAGCCAGATAGTAACAATGATTTGACTTACATAAAAATTTATACGCTCAAAAACCATAACCTCTAACTACTAAATATGTATTAAATATAATAAATGTAGTAGCATTTGAATAATGGAAATTCAGATCAGTTATTTTTTTCCGATGAATATACCGTTTTTATTTATTCGTGAAAAAAAGAGATACAGGCAAAATGCAAGACAGACAAAAACAAGGAGGTTGGCGTATTCTCCGTCCCCAAGAGGACTTCAGATCCCAAACCCACGCCCCACAAACCTAACCCAAAATAACGGAATGTATTCATGTGCTGAAGTGGGCTTCAGCACCACTATAGATAGGTGTTGAAGCTCATTCTAGCCGTCGATTATATAAGAGGAAAACGTGAATTCGACAAATGTACGTTCGTAGATGGTTGTTTTGATGAATGTATATGAATTTATGACTTCATTTAGCAATTTTGATGATATTCATTGTGTTATCTTGCTATATCCAATATCAATGAAATTATAAATTCAATAATTTTATATGTTCCTTTATGAACAATCTTTACATTCGTTTCTTTTATCACTATAAAACATATGAAATAATCGATTACAAGAAAAACACAAAAAATATAACAAGAATAACATATGGAATCACTCAAAACATGAATAACACGAACTTCCGTATGAACTGCAAATTCATATGTTTGTACATTTCATGGATACTTCGTATGGATACCACCACCTTTCGTATGGTACAATCTATACGTTTGTATATTTCATCAGTAATTTCATATGAATAACACGAACTTTCATATTATTGACACGAACTTTCCTATATATATGTTCGTACATTTTACGAACTCTCATAGGAGTAACACGAACTTTGCATACATACGTTCATACTCTTCATAAAAATATTCATTTGGATAACACGAGTTTTCGTATACATAAATACAAACTTTCATATGAAGAAGAAGTACAAAATTATTAATTTATTTTTTACTTCAAAAATCATCAAGATTGATCTCGTTGGATTCGTCTTTAAATAACAAAAATGTTTGTGTAAAAATTATTGAAAATAGATTTAAGGTAAAATAGCTAAATGAATTTAATTATTAGATTTAATTAAAATAAAAAAAAATATTTAAATCATTTAATTAAATATACTATTTCACCATACATCTGTCTCTCTCTTCTGAAAAGTGCTAGTTGTCCACACAAAATAAAAGAAAAAACTATCCCCCTTTCCTTGAGATATAATGGCCTTGAATTGGTGGGTCCCACCAACACCATCCGACGCCTCGTATTGACTTCAGCCGGGCTTCAGCACAAAAAAACTTCAACACCTGAAAATTTGGCCAAAATAACAGGCCAGGTCCTAAACACTCAAAAAACCATTAATGTTAAAATCACGAAGGCAACTAATCTCTCTCTGAATCAATGTTATGAGAGCTGCAGCAGTTAACTTCTCCCTATGCATAGTAAAACAAGCCAAACGACTGTGCATTGAGGCACGAGTTGAGGAACACTAATAGAACAATATATCAGTTATTCATAAAGGCAATATCAATGTTTACTTTATGAATCTAGGAAAAATGAAGAATATATGGTATGGGAGTAATAATATTAATTGTTTTTTAAAGGATGATGTATCACCTAGCTCCGACTATCTGCGTTGTTGATGGCACGATATCAAGTTATCCTTCCAACTATCTGGTTTTGTTGACGGAAAGATATTATAAGATATCCCTCCAATTCCATGAGATATTACTACGATGTAGTAGCTATCTCTAATTATTTGGCGTTGCTGACGGGAAGATATCATAAGATATCACTCATATTCCATGAGATATCAACCAAGATGTAGTATGTACATCTAACTATCAGCGTTGTCGACGGGAAGATATTATAAGATACCTCTCCAACTTCATGAGATATCATTAAGATGTAGTATGTACATCTAACTATGTGACGCTGCTGACAGGAAGATATCATAAGATTCCACTTCAATTTCATTAGATATCACCATGATTGGTTCATAAGTTAATTCAAAATTTTATCTTTCCGAAACCTTCTATTCCATTTTTTATATCAAACCAAAAACCTGATAAATTTGAATCCAAAATCTGTTAGAAATAACAAAATGAGGTGAAACTTTAAATTTTTCGTCACAATCACTAATCGTAAAATTAAAATTTATTGAAAGGAGACTAAGTTTACGAATAAAATTCGTGTAAAATATGTGGGGATTAGATGAAGTCTTGATAAAAATGTAAATTACATTTTAATTGAAGATTCAAATTGATACAAAAATTAATTAAAATAAAATGATAGAAGTGCACGCAACCCATATTGTGAAATGGTTAACTGTTTTTGAGACAGTCAACTTTGTATCAACTCAATAATCGCTCGGTCCGATTTTAGAATGATTTTGACAGATAGACATGCCATGTCAGATAATTATATTAATTTTTATTTAAAGACCGAACTAAGCCACTAATATAATCTGCTGACATGGCAGGTCTACGTGCCACAACAGCCAACAGGTCCAACAACGGACCAAGTTGGAAATTTAAGTTACCTAGACGACCGAATTTGAAGTTAGGTGGCCGGATTGGCATAAAGACAAAACTTAGGTGACTGCAAAAGTATTTATCCGCAACAAAAAAAATTGGATGAGGTTTTTAGCACATAGCATTCAACTGACTGAAATCCTAAAACCCTCGACCCAGGCAAATCAATGGAGCTCTGAGCTCTCCCACCGCACCAGAAAATAACCAAAATCGTTGTTCGTTTTCCTTTCCATTTCCAGTTCAACACGAGCACACTACAACGGTAAAAAAAAACTATGAAATGCATCGGCCCTGTCAACGCCGTCGCTCGATTCTCTCAGTCTTCTTCTTCTTCCTCCTCGCCTCAACTCTCCACTGCTCAGCCATCTTTTAGGTTTCAATTGAGCTCCAGAAATGGACGCGCAACTTTCGGATTCAGAACCAGAACCGCCAGAATTGGGATTAGAACCGGTATCAGCGCGGCTTCGGAATCTACCTCGGTTTCTTCGTCGGCGGAAGAGGAAGAAGCAGCTAGGACATTCGAGATGCTGAGGGAGGCGGAGAGTAAGAGGATACACGAGCTGGAAGAGCTGTCGAGGAAATCGAATTTGCAGTTGGAGAGGCAGCTTGTTTTGGCTTCGGAATGGAGCAGGAAGTTTCTGACGATGCGCGGGAAGTTGAGAGGGACGGAGTGGGATCCCGAGGACTCTCATATGATTGATTTTAGCGAGTTCTTGAAGCTTCTCAACTCGAATATGGTTCGCTTCATGGAGTACTCCGAATATGGCCAGACAGTTTCAGGTTGGTTAAGGTATTCTAAGTCCCCGGTTTATGATTTTCCGAATTTGAGTGAAATTATATGACTATCGTATTTGTGTCGTTTGACTGGTTTGAGTTGTTGGTGTTCCTTGTTCAACGCTTCATTGTGCGGAGAACCACACCAGAGTCATGGCTTTGGGGTTGGCTAATGTGTGATTTTCTGGTTTGCTTCAACACTTGCTGATGTTTGTATCAAGGTGCTCAAACATTGATCTGTGAAACCTTGAGAAGACTGCATAGCCCCACGTAATCTCAGAGACGGCAGGGTCTTCCACGAGCCTTGTATTTTGACTTAAAGTGGTTGTTTAACAAATCATCATATCTTGTATGCATAGAAGCAAGCGTACTCACTGTATTTCAACTTACATGGGGGCAAACTATGTGCTAACGATTAGATAAATTACCTTTACGAAATGGTATTAGGATAAGTGGACAACAATTTGGTATGTTATTTGGTGAGTTTGATTTATATATCGATTGCTTTGCTTGATGTTTGTAGTGACTAAATGTAATGAAACTTTTCTCATGTTTCGACAGTTATTATTCCTTATAATAAGGATGGTGAAAATGAAGGGCAGAAAGAAGACCCAGAGAAGATTGTGTTTCGGCGTCATAGGGTAGAGGTCATGCCAGTTGACTGTTGGAATGATGTTTGGCACAAATTGCACCAGCAGGTTGTAAATGTTGATATACGTCATGCAAACGTAGTGCACGAAGGGTTCTACACTAGTGTTGTGGTTGGTGTAATCTGGTCAATTCGGCTTGCTATAGCTGTTGCATTGTATTTGTGGATCGATGATAAGATGAGACCAATTTATACAAAGATAATATCTCGCGATTTGGGGAAGCCGACAAAAGCGATTAGCCAGCCACTTAAACGCCAGGCGCTTGGTTCATTAGGCAAGAGTAGGTAAGTAGATGAGTGGCTTCTTTTCACTGATGTTTAGAATGATTACTGTAAGCCTTACTGCCCGTTTCTGTTTACTTCCTTAATCGTCCGCTCAACCATTAGGATGTGCCATTCTTCAATTATAATAGATTGGTTGTTTGTCTTGTTATGTTTACTAAAAAACTGTGTAGAGGATGCTTTAACGTGTAAAAGTTGAAAAATTGATTTTTTTAGCCCAAACAGTAATATTCAACATTATTCAGCTGAAGCATCTGATTCTAGTTTTGAGCTTGTCTGCATTTTTTTCATTTTTTGTTATAAAGTTGTCTTAGAAGTTGAAGTGATTTCCCTTGATACATTGTAGTTGGACCCAGTTTTTCTTAGACTAGCTGGGTATCTCCTCACTGTCATTGTTTTTCTACCAGGGCAAAGTTTATATCAGCAGAAGAAACTACAGGTATTACTTTCGATGATTTTGCCGGACAGGAATATATAAAAAATGAACTTCAAGAGATAGTTCGGATTTTGAAGAATGATGAAGAGTTCCAAGACAAGGGCATATACTGTCCAAAAGGTGTCCTCCTTCATGGGCCTCCTGGTACTGGTAAAACACTGCTTGCAAAAGCTATTGCAGGTGAAGCGGGTCTTCCTTTCTTTGCTGCAAATGGCACTGATTTTGTAGAGGTGAGGTTGGATTTCTATGGATATTAGTTAATTATCAATCGATGATTTTTTCAGCCTCCAAATTGGAAAATGGTGTTGGTAGGTAATTGATTATGATCTGTGGCAATTGCTTTGAAATGTCGTGTTAACATTAGGCTGAACACTGTGCTAGAACAAACTAATTTTCTGTTCCAGTGATCTAAATCCATGCTTTTCGTGCGTTGCTGATTTACATCGTTGACCTTCTAGATGTTTGTAGGTGTGGCTGCATCCCGTGTTAAGGATCTTTTTGCCAGTGCCAGATCATTTTCTCCTTCCATAATCTTTATTGATGAAATCGATGCTATTGGCAGCAAGCGTGGTGGTCCTGATGTTGGAGGGGTAAGATAACTTAGTGGGTTTAATGCAACATTGGTTCTCTTTTCTACTTCGATGCAAGATTAAAGAATCTTTGGTCTTGATTTATTATACTATTCACAATAGAAACATCTGCTAAATTTATCGTTCTTGTAGGGTGGTGCAGAGAGGGAACAAGGCCTACTTCAGATACTGACAGAAATGGATGGATTTAGGGAATTTACATCACAGGTAATTAAGCATAGTTTGGAATGGCAAGTATCCATTTTCTTGATCAACCTCTGAATTTGAGTTCTTCAGGTTTTAGTAATTGGAGCAACTAATAGGCTCGACATACTTGATCCTGCTTTGCTGAGAAAAGGTCGTTTTGATAAGATTATAAGAGTTGGTTTGCCATCAAAAGATGGTAGATTGGCTATACTGAAGGTGATCTTCTCCTATCATTAGCATTTGCTGTATTCTGAGGTAGGATTCATGTTGCACGTATCATACCAATTTGATTTTTGGCAGGTGCATGCAAGAAACAAATTTTTCCGATCAGAGGAAGAAAAGGAAACTCTTCTACAGGAGATTTCAGAACTTGCAGACAATTTTACTGGGGCGGAGCTGCAAAATATATTGTAGTTGATGCTTGAAAAATGATAGCCAATTCATAAATTTTCTTCTCTTACTTACTATCCATTAAAAGATGTGCTCATTATTTCCTAATATTAAATGTCAGGAATGAAGCTGGTATATTGACTGCTAGGAAGGATTTGGACTATATTGGGCGCGAGGAGCTAATGGAGGCTTTGAGAAGGGTTGGTTTCCTTTCCTTTCTTTATAGTGAAATACATGTGAAAACTGTTTACAACATGTTATTTAATTCAATTTATGCTTTGTGATTTGCAATTATGCAGCAATCGGGTACATTTGAAACTGGCCAAGAAGACAGTACTGAGGTTCCTGAAGAGTTAAGGTTAAGATTAGCTTACCGTGAAGCAGCTGTTGCTATCCTTGCATGCTTCTTTCCTGATCCGAACCGTCCTATCTCAGAGGTCAGCAATCAACTAGTTAATTCCTCGTGCTCAATTTTTCTATTAATTGTGACAATATACACTGAGGACTGCTTATATTCCTGTTTTTCAATAATTGGTTGTGCTCTGCAGACAGATATTAATTCTATCCGTAGGAAGCCAAATATGCGATATGTAGAAACTCCTGGCAGGGTTTTTGGCAAGAAATCTGGTTATATAGACGAAATAGTGCGTGCATGTGCTCGTAAGTTGTTCCTGTCCTGTATGCCTCAATTGTACTTGTACATCTTTCCTCTTCCCACCCCTGGGCTCATAGTTAATTTCAGGAGATTGACTGCTATAGTATGTAGCTAGGGTAATTGAGGAGGAAATGTTTGGTGTAAGCAATCTGTGCTGGATCTCCGCAAAGGCTACATTAGAAGCTTCAACGTTTGTTGAGCGTTTGATTCTCCAAACTGGGATGACCGCATTTGGAAAAGGATACTACAAGAAACATGGTGATCTCGCGCCCAATGTAATTCTGTTTCCTCTCATTGCCGATCTATTAAAAGTCGTCGTATGAAGAATATTTTGGAACAAGTAATTTCTACTTTTGGCCATAGCTTGCAGCAAAACTTGAAGCACTTCGAGATGAGTACATGCGTTATGCTATGGATAAGTGTTCTTCTGTGCTGAGAGAGTACCGTTCAGCTGTAGAGACAATTACAGGTAGTATTTGCCTATCTAAGAATCTATATCTGAGTCTGTATAAGAGTTCCCTGTTTTATTGGAGACTCTCAGTCTGTAGTTTTTGCCTATCTGAGAATCTACGTTGATTTTGTGCTAGAGGTTATGTTTTCTTTAGCACATTGCTCTCTATATGTCATGCTATTTACTTGCATGTCTTGAGAGTTATGTATAGTATAGTGAATCTTTCAATATTGAGCGTCATCCTTTCGTCATCTGCAGATATTTTACTTGAGAAAGGAGAGATAAAAGCAGCTGAAATTTGGGACGTATACAAAAGTGCTCCTAGAGTTCCTCAGGCAAGTTTGAGCATGGCGTACTAGATTTTATATTTTTCCTCATTTTCCTGAAATCGCTCAACATTCTCATTTTCAAAACCTGGGGAATCTGTCCATAAGCTCCGTATGCTATGTAAGTTTTGTCAGAATGCTGAAATCAATTTACTAACTCAGATTTTGGACAGAGTAGTCTCCTTAAAATTTGGCTGTTCTAATTTTCCTACTCTTCCAAAGTCAATGGGGGTCGCTTTTACTGTGTCACTTGATTTACCCTATTTTATTTTGTTGCAATATGCTTGGAAGTTGTTGTCTTGGCTGTTCATTGATCCGTATGAACCACTACAGAATGATTTTCTTATTCTTTGAAAGACGCAGTAAGTGGTGTACTGACTTCTGAATATTTTGTACATGTTCTTCAATTATCCAGCCTAATGTTAGTCCCATCGATGAACATGGAGCCCTAATTTACGCTGGTCGATGGGGGATTCACGGGATAACTCTTCCTGGTAGGGTCACATTTGCCCCAGGCAATGTTGGATTCTCAACTTTCGGCGCTCCACGACCCACTGAGGTAACAGATATCAGACCCTGTTCTTGAGCACTACATGTCCCTAGGTCCCCATTGTCAACGATGCTTAGTTTTGTACTTATTTTTGCATTGGTCTCTGATTATCTTGATGTGCAGACTCAAATCATCAGTGATGACACGTGGAAGCTAATAGACCAGATTCGGGAGGAGAGAGTTGAGGAAATAAATTCTCAAGATCTGGTGGAGGTTGAAGAAGAGAATGGGAGACCACAGCTTTTGATGGCTAGCCATTTCCTATAGAGAACAGATCATTTCCTGGCTCACACAGGTTCGTATTATTTTGTTGGTTCTCGCAATTATTTTATATTCTGGCACGAATAAATATAGAACGCTGGAATGGTGTATTGGATTATGATGTGTTTGCTTAAACCATCTCGACCCTTATAGAATACTTGGAGGATAACAGAATTGGGGTGGGAATTCGGTCGGCAAGGGTTAACCGAGATGACAGAATTCTGACGTATTTGAATAGTTTCGGCATAGTCTGATGAACGATATCCAATTTCGACTGATTTCGTAAAAATCCTGTACAATATTGAATAGGTATGGACATTTAGTGAACGGTTTCCTGACTGAAGTGGCTGAAAACGGCACATGGGTTAGGTCCAAACCCAGGACTGCGGCCGATTTCAAATCAAGACTGCACAACTGACTTCATGAATTCATGTCCAGCTTCTAGTTTCATGTCGCTGGAACTTCAGAGACTCGAGAATGGCTTATTAGACATGCTAGTTTCATATCTCCTGAGTGTGGATGGATCAAATGTTGGTACACAAAACGAGATTGCTTTGAGCTTCTGATTTAAATGTGCATGTGTTGTTAACTTGCAGAGTTGCTGAGTTGAGAGATGTGTTGTAAACTAGGCTGCAGCAAACGCCAAGTCTGCCAATATGCTTGTAGCTGAGACGGGAAAGCCCCAAGCGGGCCCTCTGTTATAATGTGTTCTTCCCTTTTAGGTAAACAGGTGGAGTTGTTCATTACTGTATTCTATGTATTGCAACTTAGGATTCTTGTCATTTGTTGGCTTAACTCCTGAGAAATTTTGTTCTGTGAGCCTTCTCCATACCTGAGTTTGAGAGCCATATATTATCCGCAATTGCATGCTCGTGTACAATGCCATTTTGAGTTGGGCTAATCAGCGATGACGAACCAATTGTGTTGTCAAAATTATTGAATGCCATTGCTTAATTTCCAGAGTAACGTAATGCCAGGTGTGTGGTTCAAGTGGATTGCTCTCGTGATAGAATTGTGTTTGGTGACTCGGAGGTTCTGGGTTTGAATCCAGCACACCCACAAAATGGACATTGTGTAGTGTTTACTTTCATGCATTTTATTTTATATTGGCCGAGAATCTCGTTCTACTCCGATAAAAAAAAAGAAATAATGTGAGGCGTGGCTAGCCGATTTGAAGAAATATCTTGAAGTAATGAGGAGGATGAGATACATTAGTGATATTCAGACCAACAATTTCTCGACAGATATGAAAAAATATCCTATATAATTGTGGGGACATAAGTTCAAGTGGAGTTCGTTCGTTATGCGAATGTAATTAGCTTCAAGATTGAAGAAAAGTGAAGAAAACTATCCACAACTGGAGTGTCAATGTGTCATTAGCTATGGAGTGGACTACTGCACTTAATTATAATAATGTGATTTTTGTGACGGATAGCTTGGCGGCTTGACAGGCCATCACGCATAGTCACGACGATGTCATAGAGATTAGTCGTATCGAGAATCTATTCTATCTTTTATCTTTTTTCACCATTGTTTTTGTTAGGAGAACTAGAAGTTGAGTCGTCCACAAATTCGCTCGCGGTTACGTTCCATAGCAATGCCCTTTGCGAAAAAAAGCTAATCCTATTTGGCTCAATAAGTTTATCACTCCTGTGTGCCCTTTAACTCATTACTGAAATTCCTCTCCTGATTAAAAAACCAATGACAGTTCAACAAGCGAGAAAATAGATAAACTTGTGGACACTATAATTAACTCCATAATTATAATAATAATAATAATAATAATAATAATAACTCCATTTTTTTTTCTGCTAAGCTGTTTCTCTGTCAGAATTCTGCCCAGCTGTCCACTCCGCTTTCGTCGGCAACTTAGCTTCGTGGCAGTGTCACTGGAATCACCACAGTAGCTTTCACAGACAACGACACACACACACAGAGACATGGGCGAATCAGAAGCAACCTCCTCAACCAACGGCGTCAAGAAGAGTCCACACCGGAGCGGCGGCCTGACTCTCTTCGCCGTCCTGCATCGCACTCTGACGGAGATCTTCGCTCCCACGGCCGGTGGCGTTTCCGCTCCACTGCTGCAGCGGGTCAAGGCATCGCTATCGGAGAACGGTCCGCTGTTGAAAGATGCTACCGCTAATACGGGACGGCAGATTCTGGTCTGGACTCGGAGCGGCAGCCCTCTCCGCGCTCTGCTCGTCATCTCCGTGAGTACTCCGATTTCAGCTCCCTCTCTATTTCTACCGCTTGAGCATCCATCCTTCTTCCAACTAGCGGAATCGGATTAATTAGCAATTGTGGTCCTATTTTGGAGATATTGATTGTGATCGGAACTTCCTTCAACCGTATTTCGAGAATTTGTAGTTTGATCCTTTTGCATTACTGGTTGGAAGTAGGTCTTGTTTGGCTTGATTGGCGCTGAGAACGATTCAGTTCATTCTTAGCCACTTTGTGAAAGTTATGTTTGTATATTCATCAGGAAGAATGTACAGAATGCTTGAGGTATTAGGGCCTAGCAGTTATTAGACCACCCACCACGAGCAAAGATTGCTGAAGTTTCCAGATTTTTTCGTTTCTGTTCGTTTTTCAAGTTTCTTAACTTGAATTTAGTGGAGTTCATTCCTCATCACGTATGATTGTTAACGTTATGCGAGTGAATATGGTTTATATTTGACGTTATGGATGTTGTAAAACTCCCACAGGTTGGGACGGTTGCTCTTGTTGCCTCGACGGGAATGCTAGTCTTCATGCTTTTCTTCTTGGCAGCCATCTTCAACGCAGTTATCATCTCTCTTCTCGTGTCATTAGCCACTGCTGGTGGCTTCTTGGCTCTTTTCCTCGCCTGTCTTACTGCTGTTTATGTCGGGGCAATATCGATTGCAATATTCATCATTTCAACTGCAACAATTTCGGCTATTATTGCTGTCCTGGTGGCTTCAGGTGAGTGCATCGATCACACTTCTTCACTTCATGATCTATATGTTCTCTAAATTCTGATTTAGAAATCAGGACCAAACCCTTATAACCATGTTTAGATCTTCTGCTCGACTTGAAACGTGGTTCTTATCATTCTATCGAACTAAGGCAACCTTCCTTTCTAGAGTTGTTTTCGTCCATTATGAATGCCAAATACCCTCTGCTTCGATCTTTTACTTCGTTTTTACTGCCAAAATTCCCTTGTTCTGTGTACAGAAACTTTGTTACTCATCTGAATACCAGACTATAGCTTGCTATTCATTAGTGTATGATTTGTATTACATTGATTCCCTCTGGTCAGGTTGGATGGCATTCTTCTGCAGCATTTGGTTATTGACAAAGAAGAGTGTAGGCATTGCCAAACACTCGCTGAGCTTTACTGGGTCAGCTATCTCGGCTTGGCATACTCGCCACCGAAAAGTAGCAGACAAAGAAGAATGAGAGGCAAGCGCTTCTGTAAACTCTGCAGCTCGATCTGCTATATGAACCAACCAATATATAAGCCAGCCGAGCCGAAGATTTTGCATTGTACAGTATATTCGTTTTTAGCTGCTTCTGCAACTCTTAACGAGCACGACTATTAGGTTTATACAAGTTCTATGAAGAATCAGGACGAAGAGATACATCGGATTCTAAAAATCCGACATTGGAGTTTTGGACATGTACATACTCGGTGCACAACTGTGTACGTTTACATACTCCGTATACACTCATATGTGCACGGTGTCTACGTATTTGTACTTAGTACATGGGGCATACACATGTAATCACTATGTTTTCCCTTTGTTTCTTCGAGCATAACTCCTTCATTTCAAATTCGATTCTTATACTAATTTTCGAGCAAACTACAAGTCTACAACCAATAAATTGAATAGAATGATAACTTAGATTGAATAGCCACTGATCCTCTGCACGCTGGTTGTACAGACCCATCATCGCCACTATCTGCAGATATAATTCCATTTAATTACACTAATTAATTAGCATTCTATTATATTAAATGTCATAAACATATATGGAAGTAGTTTGTCGAAGATAGACAAGGCAAGGATGTCATTACAAGAGAAACAAAAGAAAAGAAACATATATAACTCTCGACGTCCATGTGTAACGTGCTAGGTTCGATCCCGGTAGCATATCTCAAAATGCCTTGCATATCTGTTTCTTTAGTTAAATCTCTTGTTTCCTGATCTGGTCGCTCTGGCTTCAGCATGGCTCTTATAATTAGGCCTGGCACCAAACTTGAGAGGTACAACTTGATCGATGTAAGATTTCCCAGGAAAGTGACGAGACTCCTTGGGAAGCCTTTGCAGCTGGGGGATCCAGTATGACACATACTCTCCTTCAGCATCATAACTCTGTGCCTAAAATGAGGGGCACGAGGAGGTTGTAAATTGCATACTACATGTATCATGGGATTGCAAGGCTATACATGGTCTGATTTTGGTCTAGAATCCGGCCAAAGCGTCATAAGACCACATCGAAACTAACGAAGCAACTTACTTGCTTTGGGATGCTGAAATATCGATCTTCTCTCGGATCGTTTCCGACGCCTTTCAATTGGAACAAAAAGAAGACAAATTGTGAAACAATAGAAAAGCAGGGGAAGAAACAGAGTAATATTCCACAAACCTGCACCATATGTCCAATTGCCATAATTAGAACAGGGATCATAATCTAATAGGCAAGTCTCGAACCATTCGGCCCCCATTCTCCAGTCTATACCCATGTCCCTAACCAGGAATGAGCATACTATCTGCATAATTTGATATGAGACATTATTGAACATGGACGTTGGGGTTCGAGTTCGTTCGAGCTAATTAATACTGTGTCTAACCTGCCTTCCTCGATTTGACATGAAACCAGTAGCGGACAGCTCCTTCATGTTAGCATCTATCAAAGGATAACCTGTACAACCATCTCTCCAGGATTCGAACAGCTTCTGGTCCTGACTCCATCTTTTCTCAACTCTTCTTGGGCCACCTAATACATACATAAGCTTTTCTTTATAACCATACATCATTTGGAAACTCAACATAATTGTTTTGATTACCTAACTGGAAAATGGAGTTTCCATGTTTGATCGAGATAAAGCGGAAGTAATCTCTCCAGAGTAGCTCGAACAATACCCTTCAACACCACCACAAGCGAGTCAAATCTAGTTTCAACGAACCGCTCTGCTAACTCGAAAATGTATTAATGTGGTGAGAGTGAGAGAGAGGTACCAGTAAGTGGAAGCATTTGCTAGCCTTTCCATTTCATACCTCTTCACCTCTTGGTGAATGAAGCGCGGCGAAATGCATCCAGAGGCCAGCCAGGGGGAGAATTTGGTGGAGTAATCGGACCCTAGCATCCCGTTCCTCGTCTCCTTATACACGCAAAGCAAGTCCTGACACATACATACATATATAACGACCATTTTCCAGTATAAGAAGAGTGTAAGATGTTCAGACCGTTGATATTTCACAAACAATCTTGCCTTGTGCCACAAGTATTCATGCAGTCTGCCTATTGCAGCAGTCTCACCTCCCACAAACCTCATCCCTTTGCTAACCTGCTGCACCAAAATCATCACGTTGGCCCGAAATCCGCAATCAATGGAAGCGAAGCAAAAAGAAGAAAAAAGTCTCTCTCTTTTTCTCGCCTGTTGTGGTTGGAGGCCAAGAACATCAACCGTTGGAATGCTCCCCCAATCTTCCACGGCCACTAATGGAAGCGGTGCGAGAGACATGGGAAGCTTAACACACTCCCTGATTCTGGATTTCGCTTCAACGGACTAGGTCGAAACAAAAAAGAAACAAACATCAGACTTAGAATGAATGCAGTCTAATCTAAACCCGAGTGGCTTGCCTTGCGGAACTGTGTGTAGACATCAGGAACAGTATGAGCATCAAAGGGAAGGTCGTCGAGATGGTACATTGTGCTTCCCCAAACCAGTCGAAGAATCGTCGGAGTCAAATTTAGTTTCTCCAACACAAGCTTCTCAACTCTCAACTCTTCACTACACGTTTCCTTTTGTGCATATATCTGATGAGCAAATACAATACAAAGTCGTCTAGATAAACTAACCACCATTTCACACCCCACTTTTCACAAGAGAGCTTAACTTAACTGTGTGAGCAGAGAATTGGTTGGCGAGAGCAGGGATGATATCTTCAGGCTTCCCATGGCGAATCACAAGGTTCAGCCCTCTCTTCATAAGATTCTTCCTCAGGTCAGCCAAACACTCTATTAGAAACTGGCCTCTCAAAGCTGCAGCGTAAGATATTAATTAAAACCCTAATATTGTTTTGCTTTGAAGAAATGGGGGAGTAATTACCTCCAGTTTTGGGGAATCTGAAGAAGTGAGTGGATTGGAAATGGCGAGGATCGAAACAATAGACGGGGAGAATCGATTCGGAAGAAATCCAAGCCTTGTAGAGAGCCTCGTTGTCCATAACTCTGAGATCATACCTAAACCAAACAATGGAGGTTCCCGAGCCGTTTCTTTTGATTGTATTGTCTGAAGAGTATCTCTGAAAGGTCTGCTCGGCGATTCGTTCCGTTTCGTCGGCGGCGAGTTCGGGCACCGGGAAAGTTGTTGTGGATGAGGTAGTCGCCATGGTTACGAAGCCGAAGTGGGAGAAGGAGGGAATGCACGGGTGATTGGAGAATTGTTTAAGGGGAAGAGATGATGAATTGGAGGAAGAGAAACGGAGGAGAATGGCCGCCATTGATGGCGGGAAAGGAAAAGCTTTGAGCGACAGGGAAGAAGACAGGGCCGTTGGGAATTTGACACGTCAAGTGCCTATTGTGTGCAGTGACGTGGCTGTATTCAAAACCAATAGCCTGCAGTTTCGTTTCTGTGCCGACTCTCGTTTTCATCGGCACATGCTGATGAGTCTATCGGACGGTGGATATTGGTGATAGGAATCTAACGGTTGGTGAGATAAAAGAAGATAACATTCAAGGAGATGTGGGTGGGAAAGAGTTAATTAATTTTTATGATTATGGTACAGATAGTTGATATTCGTTCTTCATTTGTTGTAGTTTCAGGTTCGGGTAGGTAATAACAATTTTAAATAGTCTCGTGTTTCTTAAAGTTCATAATGTACTTACACTTAACGAGTTTCGGATGTCCCATATCCAAACTAGATTGATTGTATCATGTTTTAACCGGTTCAAATTCAAATTTTACCTCATAATAACGGTTATCATTGCCATCCCTACAGTGCAGAATTATGGAATAGATTACTTGTGGGGATATTCAATGAACAGAAATACCAGAACAAAAGGAAGAACACGTCAAGATATTCCAAATCAATAGGGAAAAAGAGAGGAAAAGGAAAGCATTGCTTGGAATGGAGGGATAAAACTTGCCTTTTACAACGAACAGTCCTAGTGAAACGTTGTATCATCGATCTCTTCTCACAGGAAAAATGGCAATCTAACAACAAATTAACTCAAGCACCATTTTTGCTCTCTTGCTCTGCCGTTGCATTTTTCTTCTTCAGTCTTCTTGTCTGTATATATATTCAAGAAGACGGAAGAAGATAAGAAACAAGGGTATAGTAGTGGTGGTGACCATATATTAGTATTACTATACAATAAGGGTATATTTGTCAAGATATGAAGTACTACTGCTGTACAGGGTGGCGGTGGAGCTGGTTATGGGCGGCTTTAATGGTGGCCGTGGCGGCGACAATGGTGGCTGGAATGAATGTGACGTATGATGGAAGGGCATTGATAATCAACGGTGAACGGAGGATGCTGTTTTCCGGTTCTATTCACTATCCTCGAAGCACTCCTCAGGTACATGTTTTCATTTTTATAAAAAATATGAGTTATAAAAACAGATTAAGAAGCTTTGTTGTTGTTATTTGTTTTTCATTTTCCGAAAGGTATGTATATCCGAATTGTCATCCCTCTAAGATGTTCAAGAAGTGAACGTACATAGTGCCTATTGGAGGTAAAGACTTCACAAGCGAAACTGTATGGGCCGCGATTCTTTGCTAATGTATCAACCTTGGTCTTTGCTCACCAGCTAACAAACAACGGCTAAAACAAGGCTGAAAAAACATATAAAACCAGTAAACATGCCCAAATCAAACAAGCTGAAAAGAAAATATAGCTATGGACTATGCAAAGTCCTTATTGGAACCATCGTAAGATTAGGATTACGGCTAATCCCCAACACTGCTTAGTTTGGAGGTCTGTGCCCTCAAGTCAAAAGTTGACGAACTACAACAGCCAGCGAAAGTGCTTCCACCGACGGGATCAGAATTTTCGATCCCGATCGCGGTTCTGGGATCTCCGTCCCTAGAATCTCCCCTCTCCCCTCATAAATCTCCTGTTGATGATGCCGGATCTCTTGTCATTGGAGCTAGCGTTGGGAAACCAGGGGGCCGTGATGAACCGTGTCCCGTGTGTCACGTGCCGAATTCAAGCGCATGATCACGGGCTCGGGTCTCCTCCAACGTCTATCTCCTCGAAGAACTTCGCCGAGTTCCGTTTGCCGAGTAAAACGAGTTATGGTGATTTGATTGGGGTTGCTGTGGAGTGAGATTCTGTGATTGTGGGTTAATCTGATGAGAAGAAGGGATTTTATAGAAGGAGAAGAAGAAATAGATTGAGTAGAAAGTAAGAGTCGTGGAAGGAATAGATACTGAGAAGAAGAGAGTTAGATGTGGAAGAGAAGGCTTAATATGAAGAGTAGTTTTATTAGGATTCTTGCCGCCATTTCCTCGATCAACATCGTGCATTAATACACCCCTTCTCTTACGAAATCAAAACTACTAACTGAACAATAGTGATAATCGAAATAATCTATCTATCTAACCGAAATGATAATAGCTAACCAAAATAATAATAGCATAACACCCATAGTTAGCCCAATACATTTGACGCGGCTCGGCCCGTCACACCGCAGTTGCAGCTGTGGAGTTCCGATTGGCCTCCTGCCATCGTCGGGGTGCGGCGGATGTTGGGTTGCAGGTTTGGGCGAGTTCCGGCATTGGATTGTCGGTGCGGACAGCGGCGTTGAGTTTGCTACGTCACGGGTCGTTATGCTTGAGCTTGACGGTGGCGGCTAGGTTTTTGTAGACTCCCATAGAGAGTGCAGCGGGAGCTTTCCTTGAAAGCGGCAACTAGGGCAACTTCTTTTTGCGGGTTTGTTGTTGTTACTTGTTAATCTGTTACGTCAGCTTCTTTTTCGTTCTTTAATTTTCCCGCGGAAAGTTGGCGGGAAAGGTGGCAGGATTTTATCAAATTTTATTTGCGTTTTTGAGTGATTAAAGTGTTGTTTTGTTGGTCGACTCAAATTGTAAGAACAAGCACGTATTGGTTGACTGAGAATTAATATTTGATTTTGCTGTGAATTTATATTTTTTGGCTAAAATACATGCAATGGATAGATGTGGGGATCTTTGATTGCAAAAGCCAAGCAAGGAGGAGTTGACGTTATTGAGACCTATGTCTTCTGGAACCTCCATGAGCCCCAACCTGGCCAGGTTCGTCTTCCTTTCTCGTTAAACGATCCTGCGTACCTTCTTGAAACTTGACTTATAACGTGTTATAACATATTCGGAAACGCAGTACGATTTCAGTGGAAGAAACGACATAGTGAAGTTCATAAAGGATGTCCAGGCGCAAGGACTGTATGTTGCTCTTCGGATCGGTCCCTTCATCGAGAGCGAGTGGACGTACGGAGGCCTTCCCTTCTGGCTTCATAACATCCCTGGCATTGTTTACAGAACTGATAATCAGCCTTTCAAGGTAAACCACCTTTGTCACATTCACCATGTCTTTGCCGAAATTCGAAATAGCTAACTTTAACGGTCGTTACTTCTTAATTATTATCAGAGAGCTATGCAGAGCTTCACCACAAAGATAGTGAATCTGATGAAGTCAGAGGGTCTGTTTGCCTCGCTTGGAGGCCCTATAATATTGGCACAGGTGAAATTGATTTTTGAATCAACGGCGTATCGAGAGGAATGAAAAGACTATCCGGTTTAACCGATCTATATATGTTGGTTTGTGTGCAGATCGAGAATGAGTATCAGAACGTCGAGGCAGCATTCGCAGAGGGGCCATCATATGTGAAGTGGGCAGCTAATATGGCAGTTGAGCTTCAAACTGGTGTCCCTTGGGTTATGTGCAAGCAGACTGATGCTCCCGACCCTCTGGTTGGTTCTCGAAACTCGATTTAAATCACCGATTTTGTATTCAAACCTTCATAACTTACTTAAAAACTGGTGCAGATAAACACATGTAATGGTATGAGATGCGGGCAGACTTTCTCGGGGCCTAACTCACCATCAAAGCCTGCACTTTGGACGGAGAACTGGACATCATTGTAAGCCTAATTTTTCGATTTTTACTCGTAACCAAGATCGTTTTACGCTTCGAGTTTACCTTTCTTATACCTTTCTTAATGTTAAACATGAAAGCCTACAACGGTTCGGAGACGAAACGTACCTAAGGTCGGCTGAAGACATTGCCTTCCACACCTTACTCTTCATCCTTGCCAAGAACGGAAGCTTTATCAACTACTACATGGTACGTAAACACGCTTAGATCGATTAAAAACCGACATGGCCTGACAAATGCGATAATATGAATTCAATTATATATATAGTATCATGGAGGGACTAATTTCGGGAGAAGCGGAGCAGCATATATGGCGACAAGCTATTACGACCAAGCTCCTCTTGATGAATACGGTTTAACCAGAGAGCCGAAATGGAGCCATCTCAAGGAGATGCATGCTGCAGTTAAATCGTGTTCGTCGACATTGCTAAATGGAGTCAAGACAATCACCTCACTGGGACGATTCCAGCAGGTTTTGGTTTAATTCACAGCTAATGACCTTTTAAAGTTCAACTAATCATAAATTACAGCTAATGATGAACAGAAACTTCTGCTAGGCATATGTCTATGAAGACTCGAGAGCTACGAAGGGAAACTGTGCAGCATTTCTAGTTAACAGTGGAAGCCAGAATGCAGCAGTTGTGTTTCGAAATGCAAAATTTGAGCTTCTACCTCATTCGATTAGCATTCTTCCCGACTGTCGAAACGTAGTCTACAGCTCGGGCAAGGCGAGTTCAGGATTCAGCAACAGAAGGGAAACTATAAGCAAGATTCTGGATGGTAGAGCGAATCGATGGGAAGAATTCAGAGACCCCATACCGAGTTTCTTTGACAGCAAGATAAGATTCAATCAACTAGAGGAGCAAACTGGCATAACCAATGATTTGTCTGATTACCTTTGGTACACGTTGAGGTAACTCATGGTTTTTGCTTCCCCTCCCAATTACTTGCTTCTTCACCCTTACCGATGAATCTTGTGATCGAGCTAGCAAGTAGTTCTTTCAGCTTAGGTATATGCCTTTTAAGGAGTTCTTTCAGCTATACCCTGATGCAGATATGGTCGAAACAAAGAATGATCAGAAGCTAGATCGAAATCTATACAGAATACTATACATAATAACTCATTATGTGTTTTAACTTTTCTTGAACATTTACAGCTTTCAGCCAAATTCCACGTCTTCCACAGCAGCAAAATTGCGAGTGAGGTTTCTGTCACATGTCATGTATGCCTATGTCAACGGCAAATATGCAGGTAAAGTAATGCCTATAAGTATCGTTAAATCAATAAGCAGTTCATTCACTGAATGATTTACTCTTAATGGTGGTTAGGTTCAGCTATAGGGAACTCAGGAACTCAGAAGACGGCAGGCCAGCTTGAAGCTCCAATCTCACTAGGTCAAGCAACGAACAGTATTTCCATACTGAGTGCTATGGTGGGACTTTGGGTATGTATTTCTGTTCAGTATTTTGGTTTTTCAATGTTCATTCGTTTGCAGTCAAGAAGGCTTAAATTCTAACTTACGCCTATGAAGGATTCTGGAGCTTTCCTGGAGAAGAGACGTGCAGGATTAACTGATGTAGAAATCCAATGCAATAATGTTTCACACAATTTCACAAGTCATGCTTGGGGCTATAAGGTTGAATCTTTACTATCCCTTTCTACAGCAACTTTTACCTACGGAATGCCGTATACTAACTAACTAGTGGGACACTTTTTTCTGGCAGGTGGGTTTTGAAGGAGAGAGCTTAGAAATATACGCGCCGAAAAATACTAATAGAGTCCGATGGGGTCCAATCTCTAGTGCTGTTGATACATCACCCAAGTGGTTCAGAGTGAGTAACCAGACAGCAACTAATGAATAATAAACAAGTTATTCCTAGAAAATGACAACCATGCTTTAACGTTGATACAAAAAATCACAGACAACATTTGATGCACCTCTGGGAGATAAACCAGTGGCACTAAACCTAAGCAGCATGGGAAAAGGACAAGCTTGGGTGAATGGAGAGGGCATAGGGCGCTATTGGGTTTCCATTAAAACGAAGAAAGGAACTCCTTCTCAGACACTGTAAGCCTTTGTTTTTTCCAGTTTATTTTTAGGCTTTGTCTACCTATTATTATGATTCAAAAGCTCTTAAAAATCATTGAGCAGTTAAGTTTTTCATGTAAGTTTGATTTCTCCGCGTCATTTTAATTTATGCAGGTACCACGTTCCGAGGGAGTTCTTAAATCCCAAGGACAATCTACTAGTAATACAGGAAGAATCCACCGGGAATCCATTCCAAATTACTCTTGTTACCATATCAACTATCACCAAAATGGAATGACCTTTTCCCTAGTATATTCTATACATTATTCATACGTAGACATACTAGTGATAGAGTTTAGAGTTTGCTTTGTCTAATAGGGTTGATGTAATTCATGATGTTACAGGCTAAGAAGCTTCATCATGTACATTCCATGAAGAAATTCTTAATAAAAGTTCAGGCCATCTCTGAGTTCGAATCATTTCTGTCTATGTCTGTCATTCTTTAGGCTTGAAGGAGAACCCCAAATCCCAATACAGTTTCAAGTGGGAAGCAGTAGCTTCCACAGAATTAATCAGTAAAAGAGTCGTGCTTACAAGTTTGTGATGTTGCAATCACTCCTTGCCCATCAAAGAATTCATCAGAGCAGCTTCTTCCTCCTGCAAGCAGATTCAGCAATGTCATTAGAAAGTGAAGCTAATTCCCCCAACTAGTACATCCACATGTAAGCTGAAAAAACAGCTTCACATACCACCAGAGCATTAAATTCAGTCTCCTCGTCAATCATGCTGATGATAGCCGGGTCATCCAATAGTTCCTGTTTCGTTGACAACAAACAATTTTTAGTAAACAGACTTACCAATTCAAAACTTATACCATTACAAAAATGCTCAATGGCAGGACAATATCAGCATTTTGGTCTGGGCACTTGGTAGCTAAGGAGCTAGAACACTAACTAAATCAGTCTCTACTCTAACACAGTCTACCGATAGCAAATGCTAGCCTTTCATTATTTCCGCGGAAGAGAATTTTATTTCAGTGTGCTTATATTCCGTAATGCACAAGACATTAAGATGAAAGTTTTTGTAGATTTTAGGACAGCAAAGATTCTACTTTTCTACGGCTATCAAAAGACATCAAGAACAGTCTTGAACTAAACAAGGGGTCATGGATTGGAGTAAATATTCCAAATCAAGAACCAAGTGAGTTTCTTACATCATTGGCGATTTGCAACACCCCATCTTGATCCTATAAAAAGAAGAGCAATGTTCAGTGCGAGCTCAATGCCAGTGATAACTTATGAGTTTTGATCACCCATATCTAAAGGAGAACAAAATGTAGGCATAGAGATTACCTTAACAGCGACAAAAAGAATTGGCTCTAATGGTGTATATAACATAAAATGTTCACCGTCCTGAAGAAAAGGAGAAAGAAAATAAATATATTAAATACAATATCAGGTGTATGCTTTCGGCATGTTGTTCTGGACTATGGTTGCCAGTATGCCCAAACTTTTCGTCTGAAAGTAGTAGTAACCAGAAATTATAAAAATAAGAATGAAATAAGATCGCTGTCAATTTACAAGATGGAAGTAAGTAATTTCAACACCCTCTGTTGGTAAGCCAGCCGCAATTCCTTCGTCATCTGCAGCAGTACAGAACTCGTATTAGTAGTGTTTCCGACATCAGATAAATTATTAACAGGCCAGCCTCTCCAGAGCATGCAGAGTTGTAAGTGAAGTGGTTATCAGAGTAGTAGCCTTCTACTGCTACAGCTATAGCATACTTATAACTTTGATAGACAAACTGATCTCAAGTTGAGTTCAAACCCGCAGACATGAAAATTCGTGAAGATCATACAACAACTCAACATATAATATGTGTGCATATGGACCAGCAATCACTTCTTATATGTGGATATAAAACTTCTTGCTTACCTGTACTGAAATCAAAGATGTCATCCTCTGAGAAAAAGAATGCTCCCCTTAATGTGTAACAGAATCTGGCATAGAAAGTAAATGAAACAAAGGTCACACTCGCAGAACAAATCAGTTACTTGCAAATGCCGATACTTAATATCACAATTTTCAACCACAGAACTGAGCAATTAATTCTTAAATACCGATACTTTGATCACAGATATCAAAAGCACGTATGGTATCGGCAACTGTACCCGCTATGGACAAGATGCAAATGTATCTTTGCCAAAGCATATGCAGCAGCTGGAAGGATAGCCTCCACTTCATCATCACTGGCCTATGACGTTACAGCAAGCACAGGTTACAAGATCCTGGTCTCATTTCAATAGTAAAAAACGACGAGATACCAATATCCAGGAAACATACCGCCGTCCATCCATCAACGGCACTACTCTTTAACACATAAACCGGCCTGCAGCAGGGCAACCAAATTGATCAGACATTGATGAACAGAAATCTTCATTCCGCATATTCAAGTAAAATCCAGTAAACTCACGTATCAGCCGGGCAAAGGAGCATACACTCGGCCCCTTGTGAAGTTCTAGACACCCTCCTTATTATGCACTCTAATGGACTATTATTTGCAGCATCAACCTAGCAAACAAAATAACAGTTGCATTCACAACCCCTAAGTCCACAAATCCAATTTAAAATGAAGGATATATCTGTACAGTGAAAGATAGAAGCGGAAAAGCACTGACAATTGTGGCAATCCGGTTTTCGGAAGTCATGGAGACCTTTCCGGAGGCGGATACGATGAAGCCGGTGGGCGGTTTGGGCATTGGAGTAGGCGGTTGAGGACGGTACCTCGAGACACCATGGCTTTCAACGTCGTCGACATAATCATTATCGGAATCGTCGTCGTCGTCGGGAGCTTTGACAATTTCAACATCGGTCAAGCTCAAATTCTGCAAAGCGGCGTCATGACCACCGCCGCTTCCGCCGCCGCTTTTCTTCTTCTTCTTCTTTGGCTTGGTGGTCGTCTTGCGAGGCGAGGAGGAAGATGAAGACGAGGAGGTGGAAGCTCGGCATACGGCGAGAGAAAGTGAGGTGACATGGTTAGAGATGGAGACTGTGGAGGCGGGAAACGCGAAGGAAGAAGGGGGGAGGAAGGAGTGAGGAGAGAGAATGTTGGATTTGAGGAGGAGCTGGTGAATTGCTGTGGGGATAGAGGAGAGGGAAGAAATCGCCATTGTTGTTCAGCTGTTTGTTTATGATTATGCAGCTCAGTAGTAGGAATTGAATTTGAACTTCAGCAAGTCTTCTGATTTTGTTTCAGCCATCAGATCATACTCCTTTTCGTTTCTTTTTAATCTAAAGGTCTAAATTTTTTTAAGCTCATTTGATTGCCCAAGATAAAAATCGTTCGACCATTACAATGACGCACGTGCCTAACAAGAGGTCCAAACCTTAGTAACTAGACAATATGGACCCAAATCCCTTACTAATCAAGATACCATACACTCTTTACTCTCCATCAAAATTAATCAATCAAGTGGGAATTCAGAACAAAAAGTAAACTAACAATGAAATCGAAAATAAAGTATCGAAAGACACTGTATGAAAATAAAGTTGAAATGAAAACCTAGCAAATCAAAACCCGATGACGGGAGAGACAAACTGCTATGGTTGACTAGTTCCTTATCAGTCTCAGAAGATCGTTTGTTTGGGCAGGTCACCTCTGGTTGATCGGTATGGATCGATTTGGTGAGAAAAGTGTCCATCACACATAACTCGTAATTTCGCGGGTGTGGAGGATTTGATGAACCCTACCAGTGAGATCACCTCCTCCGACTAGTCCGCCAAAGAAAGATACCTAGCATCTGCCGTCATCGTCTTTGTTGTTGCAATCTGCGGAGACCCCGCTAATCGTACTCCAGACAACAAAAAATCCCAAACTTTTACATAAAAAATACTCATTGAAAATGAATCTAATAAAAACGATATTAATTTTATTTCGACAAACTAAAAAAAATTATTTTTCACCTTATTTTCGAATGTAACTTTTTCTAACCGAATCTGATTTTCATTTTCTTTTTCCATTACCGGTAGTATTAGAGAACTTTAATAATGTATACTTTTTCAAAGTCATTTGTATTTTTAAGGAGTCTCGTCGTCACTTCATAAAGTAAAATGTACATTTAAAACCTAAAGTAAAATTGTTAATAACTACCACTAAGTCACAAACGTGTAAACACGTACTCTTTTACCGATCCATGGATTGAAGCGAAAAAGAACGACAGACAAATGATTCAAAGAAGGCGTAAAATTTTATTAAGCATTTCACCATAATTAGTACATGATGAAGCTTGTTATGGCCTGTAAGATCATGATGAATTGGATCTACAAAGAATATGAGTCCTTTTCCCTGTTACTTATAATATACATCAACCCTACCAGACAAACCAAACTCTAAACTCCATCACTGGTATGTCCAAGAAAGTATGAACAACGTATAGAAAATCTACTGGGAAAAAGGTCAACCGATAAAATAATTGCTGTGCGTCTGTTTTCCCATTGTGGCAGTTGATATGGTAACCAGAGTAATTTGGAATGGATCCCCTCTGGATTCTTCCTGTATTACTAGTAGATTGTCCTTGGGATTTAAGAACTCCCTTGGAACATGGTACCTGCATAAATCAAAATTATAGCTCAGAAAGCAAACTTACATGAAAAGAACTAACTGCTTCGATGATTTTTAAGATCAGCTTTCTGAATCATAATAGGTGGACAAAGGAGTCTGAATCTCAAGCCAGAGAAATGGTTTGAATCTGGAGTTAGAGAAATAGTTTCTCGATCCGATTTAGAAAACTTTCACAAATTTCAGCCGTCTAAAAATCATGTCCAGATCTAACGGCTGAAAACACAGGAAAAAAATTGATATTTTACTGTCATAAAAATGTGTTTACACCTTGTATGGATATCTACACACATTTGTATGATCCGTACAACTCTATGTTGTTTCGCTAGTCATCGGAAAAAGTTTCAGAAAAGTAAATTTTCGAAAAACGTAGAGCCGACGATGGTGATCACGTGAGTGAAAGAATTTTCGTCAACGGAGGTCGGAATTACCAGAAAGTTGATCGGGAAACTTTCCGACGATCAGAGATGGCTGAGTTTTCGTCCAACAAAAATATTTAAAACTATATGATCATATTGCCTCTAGTTAATCTAGACCCTCAAATTTCTCCTAGATCAGATCCCGAAATGAAATCCCCCAACTCCAGAATCGGACTTTGCTGGGTAGTGAAAGCTTAAAAACAAAATTGAAAGCAAAGGCTTACAGTGTCTGAGAAGGATTTCCATTCTTGGTTTTGATGGAAAGCCAATAGCGCCCTATGCCCTCTCCATTCACCCATGCCTGTCCTTTTCCCATGCTGCTCAGGTTCAGTGCCACTGGTTCATCTCCCAGAGGTGCATCAAATGTTGTCTGTGATTTATTGTTGTCAAAGTCAAAGCATGCTTGTGTCATTTTGTAGCAGTAACTTGTACAAATAACTAGTTACTCACTCTGAACCACTTGGGTGATGTATCAGCATTACGAGAGATTGGATCCCATTCCACTCTATCACTATTTTCCTGCGTGTATATCTCTAAGCTCTCCCCTTCAAAACCCACCTGCCAAAAAAGTTCACCAGTAGTTATAAGTTACTGCATCCAGTAGAGCATTTTCATAGGTAAAGAAGATACCCACCTGATAGCCCCAGTCATTGCTTGTAACGTTGTATGCAAAATCATCGCATTTGATTTCTACATCAGTTAATCCTGCACGTCTCTTCTCCATGAAAGGTCCAGAATCCTTCATGATCATAGTTTACAACTAACCAGTTAGAATCTAAGTCTTCTTGACTGCTAACAAATGAAAATTGAAATGAATACGTACCCATAGTCCCACCATAACACTCAGTATGGAAATATTGGTCACTGCTTGACACAGTGAGATTGGAGCTTCAATCTGGACTTCCTTCCTCTGATCTCCCGAGTTCCCTATACCCGAAACTAACCAACCAGTAACAATAGTTAGGCATTTACGAATTACGAGTACAAATGTGAAGTCAGAGAAATGACAATTAGATCCGATTGAGAAAAGCCCCCACAAATCTCACCCGTCCAAAAAACATGGCTTAGATATGACAATTAAAAATACAAGGCAAAATCGACATTTCAAAAGCATACAAATTTTGTATACTAATGAGTATCATACTAAGTTAGTGTAGTTAGTATTACATACTTGGTACAAAACTCATAAGATGTGTATACACTTCTGTACAAATTTGTACAAACCTATATACATTTGTATGGTCTGTACAATTTTAAGTATAAAATTGTACGCTCCGTCGTCAGAAATTACGTCCAAAAGAATAAAATGTTTCCAAATACATAGAATCAACGACGGTAATAACGCAGGTGCAAAAAATTTCGTCAACGTAGGTCAAAATCGCTGGGAAATAGAATGGGAAACTTCCCGGCGACCGGAGATCCGGAGATGTTAGTCCGGCGATCCGAGATGACCGGGTTTTGATCCAACAAAAATATTCAAAGCAACATGACCATCTTGGCCAGTTGATCATGTGGAGATTTAAGGATCCATATTGCTTTTGGATCGAATCCAGGAAGCAATTTCTCTGACTCCAGGATCGGAATCAGGCATTCACTTTACCTATATATTTGCCGTTGACATAGGTATACATAAGATGTGACAGAAACTTCACTCGCAAGTTTGCTGCTGCGCAAGACGTCGAATTTGGCTGAAAGCTGTAAATGTTCCAAGAACAGTTAAAACACATAAAGAAGCAAAGTAATTGGGATGGGGGAAGCAAAAACAATGCGTTACCTCAAGGTGTACCAAAGGTAATCAGAAGAATCATTGGTTATGATAGTTTGCTCCTCGAGTTGATTGAACCGTATCGAAGTGTCTGCAAAACTCGGTACAGGATCTCTATATTCTTCCCATTGATTCTCTGTACCGTCAAGAATCTTGCTTACAGTTTCCCTTCTGTTGCTGAATCCTGTACTCGCCTTGCCCGAGTTGTAGACTACGTTTCGACAGTCGGGGAGAATGCTAATCGACTTAGGTATCAGTTCGAACGTTCTGTTTCGAAACACAACTGTCGCGTTCTTGCTTCCACTGTTAACCAGAAATGCTGCACAGCTTTTTGAGTCTTCGTAGACATATGCCTAGCAAAATGTTTCGTGTTCATCATTAGCTGTAAATTTCTTAATTAGTTAACTTTTAAAGATCTCATTAGCTGTAAATTTAAACCGAAACCTGCTGGAATTCTCCGAGGGAGAAGCTTGTCTTGACTCCATTTAGCAATGTCGACGAACACGATTTAACCGCAGCGTGCATCTCCTTAAGATGGCTCCATTTCGGCTCCCTGATTAAACCGTATTCGTCGATCGGAGCTTGGTCGTAATAGCTTGTCACCATATACGCTGCCCCGCTTCTCCCGAAATTAGTCCCTCCATGATACTATATACACATCAAAATTCGAATTCATATTACCGCATTTTGTTGGTCATTTCGGTTTAAAATTCGATCTAAGCGTGGTTACACACCATGTAGTAGTTGATAAAGCTTCCGTTCTTTGCAACGATGAAGAGTAAGGTGTGGAAGGCAATGTCTTCGGCCGATCTCAGGTACGTTTCCTCTCCGAACCGTTGTAGGCTATACAGAAAGGTATAAGAATGGTTAACTCGAAGCATAATACGATTCGTTACGAGTAAAAAAATCGAAAATTAGGCTTACAATGATGTCCAGTTCTCCGTCCAAAGTGCAGGCTTTGATGGTGAGTTAGGCCCTGTGAAAGTATCTCCGCATCTCATACCGTTACATGTGTTTATCTGCAACCGGTTTTCAATTAAGTTAACGAAGGTTCTGAGTACGAATTGGTTGTTTAAATCGAGTTCTCGAGAACTAACCACAGGGTCGGGAGCATCAGTCTGCTTGCACATAACCCAAGGGACACCAGTTTGAAGCTCAACTGCCATATTAGCTGCCCACTTCACATATGATGGCCCCTCTGCGAATGCTGCCTCAATATTCTGATACTCATTCTCGATCTGCACACAAACCAACATTTATAGATCGGTTAAACCGAATAGTCTTTCAATCGTTTTCGATACGCTGCCGATTCGAAATCAAAGGTCACCTGTGCCAATATTATAGGGCCGCCTTGCGAAGCGAACAGGCCCTCTGACTTCATGAGGTCCACTATTTTCGTGGTGAAGCTCTGCATAACTCTCTGATAATGAAGAAGTAATGGCTGTTAAAGTTAGTTATATCGGTAACTGTCATCTAGGGGTGGAAATTGGTACAATAACGGTATTACCGAAAAAGGGTCAGCTGATTGGTTACTAGAAAACCAAACCAGAACCGGAAAAACCGATATGGTGAATGTGACAAAAGGTGGTTTACCTTGAAAGGTTCGTTATCGGTTCTATAGACGATGCCGGGGATGTTATGAAGCCAGAAGGGAAGGCCTCCGTACGTCCACTCGCTCTCGATGAAGGGACCGATTCGAATCGCAACGTACAGTCCTTGTGCTTGGACCTCTTTTATGAACTTCACTATGTCGTTTCTTCCACTGAAATCGTACTGCATTTTTGAATATGTTATAACACGTTAGTCAAGTTCCGAAAAAGCTATACCGGATCGTAGTCGTGCGAAAAAAGAAGACGAACCTGGCCGGGTTGGGGCTCATGGAGGTTCCAGAAGACATAGGTCTCAATAACGTCCACTCCTCCTTGCTTGGCTTTTGCAATCAAAGATTCCCACATCTGTCCATTGCATGTATTTTAGCCAAACAATATTAATTCATGGCAAATAAACAAATACAAGTGTCTCAGTAAACACATGTTTGTTCCTACAATTTGATCGTTGACCAAATATATGATTCATTTAGTATATTTTTGGCGGTTATAAAGGTGAGATTTGCACAGTTTCGATCAGTCATGTGCACGGGACTAACAGAATTCAAAACGGAGGCCTTTCGGTCATTTAAAGCTCCGATACCATGTTAAGAACCGTTGCATCCCAATAACTCGAGTTGTTGGAAGATGATTCTGACTAATATTTATATTATTCACTGACAGACCACTACTTAGAGTTTTTTGATTCTATATAGCAATAAAATTTTATGAAATCAGAGTTTATATCGAATTTTAGATAAGTCGGATAATCTTAAAATTGCACATGATCATACGGATTATAAAAATACAATTCTATATAAATGTTTTTGAAATCAAAATTCATATCGAGTTTCCATATGGGTTAGGCGTCCATTCTTAAAATCTCGTCAAAAGTCTCGGATCATCCGGTTCGGTTAGTAGTTCCCATGAGGTTAGGCGTCCATTCTTAAAATCTCGTCAAAAGTCTCGGATCATCCGGTTCGGTTAGTAGTTCACATGAGTGCCATGGGAAGGAAGAAAACAAAAGGATAGAAACATCGGACATGTGAAGGTTGCAAGAAAGAAAACAAACACACAAAACAACACTGCTAATTTACTCGAAAAAAGCAAGCAAATTTGATGATATCCAGCCACGTTTGCCGCCAACTTTCCGCGGGAAATTTAAAAAAAAAAGAAAGAACAGCTAACGTACGTAACAGATTAAGACAGGAAATTAAGCTTCTTAATCTGTCTTTATAACCCAAATGATTGGATTTATGAACTGTCTCAACTAACAAACATTGACTGAAAGTATGTAATAATATGTTTTTGTAAAGTAACCGGCGACCAAACACTAATTTAATTGATAAAATTACCTTTTTTAATTTTAATTTCCAACTAATTTTGTTTATTTAATTTTAATGACAATGGAAATTGCGTGCATGGGCGACCCATTTTTGCCCCCGTCACCAATGCGTCTTATATGAACTAACCAACACATTCATTCCTCTTTTGCTAGTTACGGATTTGTTTGATTTTGTGATTTGATCGGAAGTGATTCAAATAGTAAAAAATTTGAAATAAGAGGGATTTCATATATGAAAGTAATTTTGTAAATATTTTGTTTGTTTGGTGTTGTTTTGAAAATTAAAAGAGAATTTCTATTTCTATAAGCTATTAATATATCCCTAACTTATCTCATTCTCATAAACTTAATAAGATAATTTGGTCATTTCCTACAGAATTCACTTGAAATTTGACAAATTCTTATCAGCGAAGTGGATTTGAAATCACCTCTCAAGTCACTTGGGAGTACAAAGTGATTTGAAATCCCTCTTTAATTTTGTATTCAAACATGATATTTCGACCAAATCAATCCACAAAGCCCCTACAAATCTAAAAAACAAACAGCCAATTATTTCCTCGATCCTTCTATTTTGGCTAAGGAAATTTTAATCAGTCGAAATTCGTGCTTGATATGAGTCAATTTAACTACTATGAATCGTATATGAAAGGGTATCTTCGAGTTTTTAGTTGGCAATCAAATTATGAAAGATTTTTCAAATGTATCTATGTATGTATTATTATTATTGGTGACCATTATTATTATTATTGCTAGCTCATCAGATACCTCAATTTGGTTCATGATTGCTGATAATCCAGCCGCATTATTAATCATACAACAATATAGTCAATTATTTGACTATTATACTTATGATGAACTAATAATCAACATACACCACATAATCAAAAGAATAGCCGCCATCAGCAACACGACACAGTTTTAGGGCTTGTTTGGTAACCGGTCAGTTAATTAGCCTCGGTCTGTTAAGTCGGTTAACCAACAAGATATGGAATTTCAGTTTTAATTGACGGTTAATAATCGAATTAACCGATTCTCAGGCCTACAAAATATTAAGCTACATTGTTTCATAAGCAATGATGGAACTGGAGTAGCCCTGATTTGAGAGCGATAAAAATTTTACATAAATTTTTTTTGAAATTCCACCCAGAATCAAGGACCATCTTGGTTTCACTATGGTAAATAAGTATATTTGGTGTAGAGAGAAAAGTAATGAGAAACAGCAAGGAACCCATTGTTGTGATATAGCAATTGTCGAAACTTCATCTATAGTCCATACCAAACGAGCCCTTATATGGTGGAAAGTTTGAGAGAAGCTGTAAAGGTTGAAGCTTTTCAGGAAAAAAGACCAAAAGGGTACCTACCTGAGGAGTGCTCCGAGGATAGTGAATGGAGCCGGAAAAAAGCATCCTCCTCTCACCGTCGATTATCAATGCCCTTCCATCATACGTCACATTCCCTCCAGCAGCCACCGCCGCCATAGTTGTCGTTGCCACCACTACAACCGCCGCCCATAACCAGCCCCACCGCCGCGTACAGTCCATATTTAGACGAATGCGTTTATAGTATAGTGAAATACACTCATCTATATATATAGAGAGAAAGAAGAAGAAGAAGAAGGGGAAGCAACGGCAAAGCAAGAAAGGAAATTTTATTAAATTTACCAAATTATCCCTCTGGAAAAAAGACAGAATGAATGTATCACTCACACTATTGTAAAAGGCAAGTTATATCCCCCAAGCAATGGTTTCCTTTTCCTCTCTTTTTTTATTGATTTGGAATATCTTGATTTTTTTTGTTTTTATTGAATATATCCCCATAAGTAATTTATATATCGGTGGTCCGACCAAACTCGCTATTTATTTTCCTACTTGAGTTGGAAGAGCGTGAAAAGATGGTTAAAATTACAATTTGTAGTTTGATTCGCAATGTGCTATTTTAGGTATGTTTGGAGATTCTGCTCATGATTTTCGTCACTTATCCTGCATTTTTTGAAGCCAAACAACTTCTTGATAGAGATTGGGATGTGTGTATTACGCATACCTTCTCGTTTCGAGAAGGAAATCGAGTTTCTTTGCCTATTACAGGCATTCTACTCTTCCTTTTGGTTGTGATCGACTTGAGATTATCGATTGTATTCCCGAAGACATTATTGAGGTTTCATTTCCTCATGTTATTCAGATAAATGTAATTCATACCAGTCTCATTATCCGTCTCCGCACCCATCTCACATAATATTGATACCATAACCTTCATTTACAATCAATATTGTTCATAGAAACCAAACAGATCATAAAAACAAGGCTATGATGAGTTTATCTTTCTGAACATCAATCAAAGGTTTTTATAAATCAATGTTCAATAGAACGACAACAACCGACAAGTACATCAATAAGCTATGAAAAAGATGCAAACCCTACAAGCAGGGCTACGAGAAAACTAAATTATCGAATAATTGCACGAGCCAACTATATGAGTTATCTGTTGATATCTACTAACTTTTAAAAATGGATAGTGCTAATAAATCTTCTAACGCCAAGATATTAACTAATTTTGTATACCGTATATTTTAACAGCAGTAGTAAATTATTAATTTTAGATTGATTCCCCTTAAAAATGGTAATAATATGTTTGATTTAGAAATTAGATCAGCATGATATGGTGTGATTAAGGCAAAAAAAAAAATATTATTATTATTAGTTGGTGTCTAATGGTTAATCTTTGATTGACAGCTTTAATAATTTATTGGATTATAGGTTACGAGAAAATTGGTTAGGAGGAGCCGAGATTAATTCAATAAGATGAGGAATTCAAGTGTAGATAAAAGTTGGTTAAGATAGGATTGAGTCTGTTCGGCTGTTGGTGAGACAAGTTTGTCATTTTCCATATTTTTGGGTTGCTTGCCACCTCCTGTAACGTTAAGCATTTGGGGATTCTTCATACTAAGGCTCGTTTGGATCATATGTTTTGTAAATCGCGAGTATCGAGACTCCGAAGATGGTCGAAGAAGTATCAACGCTGAACGGGAAAGCAGCGGCTCGAAACCGGTCTATAACATGACTCAGACATAGTGACCTAAACACTTTTGCATTATTCTTCTACTATATAGAACCACAACTGGGAATCATTATGTACTCTCTACGTATATGTACATTAACATTGTTCTTCATCTGCTGGAATTCCTCAGAAGACAGAAGAGAACTTGGGAATTCGGTCGCAGTTGGCATCACTCCATCCAATCATTTGCCTCTCATTGTCATAGATCACCATTCGATCTTGCATCGAGACGTCTAAAATGGCAAAACAAAGAGCAGAAAGGTCAAGCACACAGTCAGCTTTTAGTTCTTAAAGTTCAGAAATTGCTGTGCTAGTTTTTACCTCCAAGGACAGTGAGATCCTGCAAGCCAACCTCAGTTCCATTCAGAACCCCCAAGCACACATTTCCCCTAGACTGCCAAGACCGACCAGAAGATAAACGAGTTTAATCAAAGCATGGTTTCGAAAGGACAATCGAACCAGGACAAGCTACCCAGAACTTACAGAGATGATAAGGTAAGATTCCGGTGGGATTTCGTATTTCGTCTTGGATCTCCAACCATCTCGGAAGGTGAGTGCCAAAGGCTTGAAGTATTTCCTCACGTCGCGAATGCTTTTGAAAGGTCTCTGCCCTTTCCAGCACACTGGGAGAGTATGGTCATTCCAGTCTTCTCTTAATGGCTTTCCTGATAGTTCTTTGTTCACTAGCTGAATCAGTACTTGGTATGCCTTGGAGCCCAAGTAAGTGTAGGAGCTCCCACTGTCTATAGCTATAAGCAGGTTTTTTATTCCAGTTGCTTTCCCGCCAAACAGCAGCTCAGCATATCCAGGAGAATAGTGCTTTCTGTGAATATATCAATTCAGAGCTTAAGAAAACTAAGAACAACTTCACTAACAAGGTCTAGTCGATCAATACTCACGAATCATGGCGCAACATCGGTGTCCAGGAAACTCTAGATGAATCGTAAACATCATCACCGAAAAAGAGAAACCCTTCTACTGCTCAAACAATGGCCAACTACGTTCCTCAGTACACCATAACTGCTAAGTTGAGACAAGATGCCTGCTTTGCCACTGCCAAGTCCAAGCACACCGTCTATCGGATGGTAAGATCCCCCTGGAAGTTGATCGTATCCACATCTGTAATTTAATATCAACCAATAGAATGAATCAATGACTGGGAAGAAGGCTCGAGGGTGAATTTAAAGAGAAGGGAAAGAATCGAGGAGATGTTACGAACCCGAGTGAGAGAAGAGGATTATGATATCTACCATTAGTGAAGTTGAGAAGAAACATGTCTTTGACAAGGACGCCAAGGGATGAACCACCATCTGCATACTCAACCTCGTAGTCACACTGTTCATTGTCTCTACATTTGTGACCAGGTGGGTGTAAGGATGCGCATATGGGGTCCTTGCAAGGAACTAGATTATTGGAGGGTCTGTAATATGGATGAGGTGCCTGCAATACCAAAAAACATATAAAAGGGAGAAAATAGTTGATGAATAATGTAACACCGATCTGAACCCTCTTTTAATAACTCAAGTTATTGGAACGAAACGTTTCTTGATATGGTATTAGAGCCTTACATGACCTCTAATCCCAGTAACCCAAATCCATGCATATGAATCATATAAAAAGTAAAAACCAATCTAAACCCTCTCTCTCAATAACTCGAGTTATTGGGATGCTATGGTTTTCCACAAAAATTGTTGCTAAGAAAACTGAGGGAAAGAGGTTGACCTCAATGCATTGCACACAAGGAGCATCACATTGGAGCCAAGTGAGGTCACTTCCAGTGTCCACATCAAGAAAATAAGGCTTTGGTGGTTGGCCTATGTACACTGTCACATTATAGAACCTGCATAAAAATGCAGCAGCATCACCTAGCATTAGAAACCATGTGTAAGCAGAGTTTTTTGAATCATCTAGGGGTCGCTTGGATGAGTTCTTTTGCAAGTGTAGTATTTTGGAGCAAAATAATGCGTTATTTGAGAATGTGAGATTTATGAGATGTAAAGAGACTGTAGTATGGAAATTATCTAGCATTAGAAACCAACAATGACAGAATTGGAAGAAAAGGCTGAAATGCTTGAGTGAAGTCACCTACCCAATTGGGTAGACATTTCCATGAAGCGGGAACACAACAGAGGAACCAATTCCTCGATTGAAAGCCATTGAAGAAGTCGAAGCTTCACCACCACCATCATCATCATAACCTCCTCTAGCTAAAATTGCCTTCCTCCAACTCCAACCACTCCCATCACCTGAACCAGACGCAAACCCCACAATCGACATAGCAACAAAAGCAACTAGAACCAGAAGCACCAACTTCCCTTTGGCCATCTTCTTCCCTACTTCAACTAAAACAAACAACATCAGAGGAAACAAAAAAGAGAGGGAAAACAGAGTTACGCCTGTGGATGGATCTGCGAGCAATGGATGGAAATGGAGGGTTTTATCAGGAGAAGGAATCGATGGAAGTGGATGGTTTTGCTTCCAGACGAAGTGATCCATGGCTGGTGCAAGTCCGCCATGGCTACGAAGGGTTTGGTATTGCTTGGAATTGAGGATGAGAGCTCCTTACTTCTGGTTGTTATGCTTTGTTCACCGTCGGAGGGATGGATATATTCTTGGTGTGAAAATTACAAAATGGTCATCAAACTTTGGTATCTTGATTGTAATAGTCCTGATAATTTATTAAATGTGTGAGGATTGGGTGCCAATCAATCATTAGAAAGTCATCACGAACAACCTTTTTCTTTCCCTTTACCCCCTATTTATTTATATTCTATCTTTCTAGATCCTATTTTGCTTTAGGTTTCTTTGGAAAGTTGAATATAGTATCCTAAAATTTAGATTATTGAAAAATCATAAACATTCCGACATTGGCGTCCACCGACCTCCACCGTAAAGCCTAATGAAAGCGTAATATTGATAACTCAATCTTTGCAGTTTAGGAGGGGCGAGCGTACATGGTGTTGTGTGATAGTCGTGGAAGTTTGAAGCAATATCGTATGTTGATGAAGTCTAGTTTTCCGATCGGGAATCCTTGAGAGAGTGACATAATTTGGCCCTAAAGTGGCTATAGAGCTTGTGATTGGAACATGCCACGTTGGAGCAAGATGAATTCCATGAAAATTATGAAATTATTTCAAAATGTAACCATTTTAAATTTTATCGTTCAGCAGCCATAAATCACTTATTTTCCTTAGCATCACTCTTCTCCATTTCGACTTGAAATTGCACTTTATGAGACATACAACAACCTCGAGCACAACATCTTACTAAACAAAACCATCTAAAACCTCAAAACAAACTAATGAGGCATTTCATTGAACCAAATGTGGAAGAGAAGAAAGTTAGTTGGAGTAAATGAGTAATTAGTAATTACTCACACCCACATGTTTAGCCACTTTCATTGACTATAAAGTCAAATTTATTATTCCACCTCAATAATTTATTAATAAATAAAACCCCTAAAAACAAAATTCAATCCACCACCTCCACAAAAATCCAAATAAATTGACTGCAGGCCAATAAAACACTGACACGTCAAACACAAAATCAGCTGCCAGCTGTTTGTTTTAGCCTCTGTATTAATCCTTTTTTTACTTTCCTTCACCACCACCACCTTCATCCCTCTTTCTCATCATCCCCACCTCCATAAACCCTAATTTCACCACCCCTCCCTCCCACCCTCCCTCTGTATTTAACCCCTGTTACTAACCAGTAGATTCCTTCCCTCACAAATTGGAAAGCTCAAATTACCTACTGACTCGGTACGGACACTCCAAACCCACACAGTAATAACCAATTTTTAACTGTCTAGTAAGTTTTTCACCCATGGAAGTTTCAACTGCACCGCAAACTGGCGGCGGCGGCGCGGCGGCGGCCGAAGAGTACTCAGGTGGAAGGAATCGGTGGCCGTCTCAAGAGGCTGTAGCTCTGTTGAGGATAAGGTCCGAAATGGATGCCAGTTTCAAAGACTCCGGCCTCAGAGGTCCTCTCTGGGAAGAAATCTCCAGGTCAGTTGCAGAATTGAATTTCTGAATTGAGCTGTTTTTTGGTTCCGTTTGGCTATGAATTGGCCAATTTTGCTTGTTTGAATCTGGAAGAAGAGAGAAATTAAGGTGTGACAAAAATTGATAAACAGGAGAATGAGTGAGTTAGGGTTTTCCAGGAGTGCCAAGAAATGCAAGGAGAAGTTCGAGAACATTCAAAAGTACCATAAGAGAACTAAAGAAGGGAGGTCTAGACGGCAGAATGGAAAGAGCTATAAGTTCTTTCAGCAGTTGGAAGCTATAGATAGAAATAGCCACAATTCGCGACTGGCTAAGGTTCTAGCTGCTGATTCAGTCAACCAGACGAGTGGCGGTGGTGGTGGCGCAATCGATGCTACTCCGTGCTCGGTTTACAGCCCGGTACGTATCCATTTCCTTGATAGCACCTCAACATCGACTACATCCATCACACCGAGTAAAGAAGAAGAAGAAGAAGAAGAAGAAGAATCGGAAGGTACGAAGAAGAAGAAGAAACTGACAGAGTTTTTCGATTCTCTGATGGCTAGAGTGATTGAGAAGCAGGAAAGCTTGCAGAGGAATTTCGCCGAGGCAGTGGAGAGATTCGAAAGGGACCGGATGGCTAGGGACGAAGCGTGGAAGTTGAAGGAATTGGAGAGGATTAAGAGAGAGCGCGAATTACTAATTAGAGAAAGGGAGACCGTAGCTGCAAAAGATGCAGCTGTGCTCTCTTTCCTGCAGAAGTTCACGAATCAACCCGGATCATTTCCATTGCCATTGCCATTGCCAATCCCGGAGAGACAGACAGAGAAGCTCCCTATTCGGAAAATACAAACCAACGCAGCACAGGGATTGGTTCCTCAGGCAAGGTGGCCGAAGGAAGAGATTGAAGCGCTGATAAAGGTGAGGACTAGTTTCGAAGTGAGATACCAAGGGCACGGGCCAAAAGGGCCTCTGTGGATTGAAGTATCGGCGGACATGAGGAGATTAGGGTACAATAGGAACCCCAAGAGGTGCAAGGAGAAATGGGAGAATATGAACAAGTATTTCAAGAGGGTGAAAGAGAGCAGAAGCAGCAAGGCAAGGCCCGTGGATTCGAAAACTTGTCCTTATTTCCATCAGCTCGATGCTCTATACAGCGGGAAGAGAACGAAGCCCGACTCCTCCGCCAATTCCGGTGGTAGTGAGTTGAAGCCCGAGGAGCTCTTGATGCACATGATTCGCCGCCAGGAAGAACTACAACATCCCGAATCAGCAACAACTGACGATGGTGGGGAAAAGCTGAATGCGGAGGAGAAAGAAGAGAGCGATGGATACCGGAACAATCCGACAGCCACGATGGAACAATCACCCGAAAGAGATGACAGAAGAGGTTCCTACTTGTGCCAGAGCTAAATGGACATTGATCAGTGAGTAAGTACAATGTGGGATCTTGCTGAGAAAGGTAAAAGTACAGAGCAACCTTATCTCGTCGAACATGGTGAAGTTGGGTTACTATCATTTCATTGTGCCGAAAGACAGAGGAAAGAGACTAGGAACAGCACTTGTACCATATATAGTTTTGGTGTTCAGTAGTAGTGTACTAGTACAACGATGGAAACCACCCAATAGGGTTTCAGAGTTTTGATTTCTGTTGTGTTTTTGGAAATGAAAGGTGAGTGGATGTAGAGCAAAGTGCCACCGGTTTTCTTGGACGGAACTCGTTTGTTTACGTCGTCAATGTGTTTCGGGGTTACTGTATTCATAACCCGATTGTGACTGGTATAAGCGATTCTTTTCGAGTAGAGCGAGCGATCCAATTGGCTTCGAGATTCTTTCAATGATCTTAACCTTTTCTTCACATTCACCCAATTACTTGATCTCGGGTTGGATGTCTCTGATATTCAACCAAACTATCAAGGGTGGAATTGGAGCGGGTCAATTTAGGCCACTCTGCGATGAAATTTTATGAGAAATTGAAAATTTATATTGATTTTTTCTATGAGTTAGATCTTTATACTTGAAATCATGTCCAGGATCTTAGACCATCCTTGTTTAGCTATGGCCAACTCGATGATGATTTAAAATGGAACCGTTGATGATAGTCATACGAAAATGCAAGTTAAGAACTTATTGACTTGAAACCATTTGATTTCTCGACAACTTATTATCCTTATATATTCTAAAAACACTCTTATATTTCATGATTAATAATGCACAACAAAATCCGTGGAGTCTGTTTGGGAAATATAACTAAGTTTGAACTAGATATCTTTGAATGGTTGAAACCCATTTCTACCAACAGATCTACGTACTCGTACTTCCTCGTCTGACTCCTCCATTATGTCTTTCATCATCTCATTTTTTTCTTCTTTCGACTTAATCTCTATCTTGTTGAGATATGTATCACGTTATCACATGAGCTATCGGTGCATAATTGGATCTTTTGATTCATATTACAATTCAAAATATCTTTTGTCAGACTGAACCGAGACTTTCAATCAAGACGTCAAATAAACATTACTGTTAATTTCGTGTTACAATCCAATAATACTTATTTAAGTGATCAAAATTTTGACTTGGGGTTTTTTGGATTAGTATAATAGTATGCATATTTCATCTTTTCCCCGAAATATACGAGTATATTTTTTAATTTTTGAATCATTATTTTCTTTAATTTTTCGTGTATAGATGATGAATAATGATAATTTATTACCAATAAAAAATTCTGTCCTGTCACTGTCATACCTGACACAACCATTATCCACCGTCGGATTCCCTGCTGATTGCTTTTTTTGAAAAAAAACTCGCAAATTTCTCTATTTTTGTACACACTCCTTCTTCCTCGAGATCCCAACTCCAAAGCTCGCCAAACAAACAGTATAATTTCACCACCGCACAAATCTCGCATTCCTCCATCCAGCTCAACAATGGCGGAATACGAAATCCAACACAATCAGCAGCAAGGGATCCCGAAGGAAACAGCGTTCCAAGCGCTCAACACAATAATCCAGCTCCACTTCGAGAAAACTCTGGAGAAGAAGCGCGCGATCGACCTCCAGAAGAAGGAGCTCCACAAATTCTTCCTTCTATTCTTCATCTTCCTCTCCCTCGTCTTCGCCGGAGAAGCTCAGTCCTCCCGTCTCCAGTGCCGCCACTGCTGGGTGCCCATCACTCTGCTCTCCCTGGCCCACCTCATCTTCTACGTCGCCGTCGCCCAAACCCTAAGGTGCATCAATGGATTTAAGTATCAGCGCCGTTGCCACAAGCTCACCCTTGCTCTGGCTACTGAGAAGCTTCGGGACCTCAAGATGAGGACCGGCGGCGGGGGAGGTGGTGGTGGTGGTGGGGAGTATGGGGAAATGATTGTGGTGGGGGATGAGGCGGAGCTTGAGATTCATTACCAGGAGCCGCCGGAGAGTTATTTCGGCAAGTTTAAGAGGAATTGGGCGTTGCATTTTGGATTCTTGATTTGTATCTATGGGTTCATGATCTCCTCCTCTGTTGTCATTCTCTGCTTTTGATTGGATAATGCTCCTCCTCCTCCGATGTCATCCGGCGTCGGAATGCGGCGACTTTTTTTTCCTGATTTTGATTAATGAGTGGTAATTAGTAATTACTAATTCGATTCTTATGTATTTCTGTTTATTAATTATGCATGTGAAAATATTGTAATTTGTTATGATATTTGTCTCAAGTTGTATTTTAGTGCAAGTAGGGCAGCCAAGTGAACTTCACTCTGACCCGATAGTGTTGTTTAGCCTATATCGAATTTGAGTTAGAAATTTTTAGTTCTTGTCAAGTTTTAGTTTTATTCGAGTCTGATCCGTTAACCATATTAAACTAGTCATATTTGAACTCAATAATTTTGCTCATTAACCTTCAAATGAATCTAATTCCGGCTGAATTCGAAATGTGTACACTAAAACAATCAAACCATTCAAGCTGAAATTTAACCTACCCTCAAATTTAAGGTTTCTCATTTAAAATAGTTAAATATAAACATATTTTAAGGTTTGTCATTTAAAATAGTTAAATATAAACATATTATTATTATATCTGGTATTAAAAAAAACGTATGTTTCATTTCATTATTAATGAGTAGAGTATTTTGTCGAGATCCGCCCTCTATATAACTTTGTTTGTAGAGTATGTACCTCTGATGGATATTTTGTACGCTCGTTTACAATCGTTTTGGAGGAATGAAATTTGGAGATTTCTTATACAAAAACGAGTAAAGTATTTTTTGTCAAAAAAAAACGAGTAGAGTATTTGAGTTGGCTCTCAAACTCTGACTTATACCAATTGGCGAGCCGAGCCTATCGAGTCGAGCATATCCTGATTATCCTGATTTATAGTTTCGTCGATCTTTTCGTGACATACAATAAGAAATTACCCTCCAAAATTGATCTAGAGCACAAACATACATACGCATAACATTGGATTCGACTCGAAGAAGGGATACAAAATCATTAACAGGCATGCTCAAATAGCTGCATGAATACGGACAAAGGATACATAAATACTTTTGTACAGTACATCAGCTGTATTGCAAACGGATTCCATCTCACGACACAACTGAACAGAGAGATTTGTAAGCACTAACACACAGTTTAAACTTCTCTGCAGCCATGGCCTGGGAATCCCCTTCGTGCCTATCCGGATGCCATTTCAATGCCGAAATTCGAAACCTGTTAAAAAAAACAATCCAAACCACTCGTTAGTGCCTCGAAAGTATGTGATAATCGTGTCAACTAGAGAAGGAAGTAGGTAAGGAATGGCGAAGCATCTTACGCAGTTTTCACTTCTTCAATCTGCAGAGGTCCAGAAAGTGGCAACCCGAGGGTTCGTCTGTCCGAACATGATCCAACGACCACAGGTGGCTCTTCTTCGTCAGATTCGGGTTTGCCTCGATGGTCAAATTCTTCCCTAGGGTTTCTCCATGTCCAATGTGGAGACTCTGTCCTTTTGGACCGTCGGGAGCCAGAAGACCCGTCGAAGGACCAAGTGTACCATCTGTTTCCAAATTTCGCCTGGAATACAGACTCTGGATCGTCTGAGTCCTCGTCGCAGCTGTCTCTTCGAAACTTGCCTTAGAAGATTGAAGGGAAGTGAAGATGGAAACATCATATCAAACACATGATCACGAGACATGGTTGAAGTATAAATGAAAAATAACTAGTTATGATCATTTCTAACTAGTTATCCAAATTAATAACTAGTTATAATCAGGCAACTTTTCCGAGCGAAATTTATAACAAGTTACAAAATGAAAAATAAATAGTTATAGTCCGGCAAGTATGAATAAATGTATCGATGTTTTCCAAAAAGCTTACGCTTTATTTTGGCACTATGACCTCTCCAGTTAGCATTCTGACCAGGAGATTTCCCATGCCTTTTCCTGTCAACAGTGGTTCGGTCTTCTGCACCAAAGTTCCATAGTCGTTCAACCTAAGACAAAGCCACCACATCACGAAAACATGACCATATGAAAAGAGTGAAGCCGATATGCATCAGTTTGCTATACCATGATCTACAATCCCAAATGCTGACCTAGATCCCTACCATCAAGGGGGATCTTGTTCGTTCGGTGAGATCATGATTCATGCCTAGTAGTACATTTGTTCTAACATCAAGTCTGTTATGAATATGCAGTTTCCTCACTGAAAGTAACAAGCTTGAACTTCCATATTAGTCGGAATCAAACATTATCATCAAGAACAGTCAAATTTTCACATGACATTTATTTCTCAACCATGAATAATAGTTCACAAAAAACTTGGCACGGATTTCAAGGCAAAGTAGGAACTAAGCATCTCATCAGAACATGAGCTAAGTAAGCATATTAGTTTTTACCTGCGACGGTCCGGAGGATTTACTATTGAAGAGAAGATGTTTCAAAGCCTTCTTGGTGTCAGCACGTTTTTGGCGCACTGCAAATCTCACATGATTCTGGAATCATTCTCACATTGTCAGAGCAACTTTCTATTGGATATAAAGAATGCAAATACTAGAATTTGATATGAAGCAAAAATTGACCTTGGATGGTTGCTGTGATTTTGGTGTGGCCTGCAAAACCAGAAATATCAAATATTCTGCGCAGTGAAAAGCCAAATGAAAATAATGGTCGTTCGGTATAGGAAAAATTCTACTCCGAATACTTTGGCTTTGTTTAGGAGGTGGAAAGTTAGATAAAATTTAGATGATAACGGAACGTTCGCACCATAAAAACACTTTGTTGGGATCTAACTTTCACATCCGAACGGGGAAATGCTCAAGATTCCATCAGACTTTCCACCTACCAAACCAAACCTCTGTGTTCTTGTTTGTTTAATGGAGCTAGCTAAATTACGTTAGAAACTTTGACTTCTCCAAACAATGTCACTGATTCCATCGACTGGTTTCTATATCGAGCAAGATAATCTAATATAATTATGGTCTATGGACCTGAAAGCAAACTAGAAAAGCTACAAGTCTACAACTATGGCTCGGTTTGGCACTCAGACAATTGGATGTAATTTTGACATTTATCATCTAAACCAAACTAAGATACATAAGTGAAGGACTGATCACATCCAAGCTTTTCTTCAGGTGAAGTGTGCCCAAGGAATTCCATATCTAGACTAAGCACGATACTTAAGAGCAAGCAATAAATTAAGGAAGTCTGGAAATTTGCAAAGACTCACAGATTTCCCCTTGTTGTTGTTCCATCTATCGCAGAAAACCGGGGTCGAATGAATCGAGGCGATGATGGTCTTCTTCGATTGAGAAAGAGCTGGAATCAAGTTGTTCCTCAGGATTAACACGTTTCGCCATCTGGGTACTTGCATAATTGACGAAAGAAGAATCTTTACAGTGTAATTTATGTTTTCCGGCAATTAAGAACTTCCTCAGCCGGCGATTCGACGGAAGGGTACCGGCGATGGAAACAAAAAAAAGGGTGAATCCGGCGATGGAAATAAGAATGAAGAAAGTAGGTTTGGGCCGGTCCATTTCATCTTTGAGCCGGATAATTGGCCCATTTAGGCTGCAGAATGGTGAATGTATCTATGGTCCTCAGACTTGAAGAGAGTACAAAAAAGTTCTCGAACTTTATTTCATTGCCTAATTTTCACCAGGCGACCAACCAATACAGCAAGAGACGTTGATAATTTGGCAACCCAGCTATCATTCTGTCAATACCTGCTCGTTTTCATTACGTACATGATATCCAGACAACCTAGTACAGCACAACTGTCGAATCCAGAGTATTGTTTTCGTTCAATCCAACACGGTACGCAGGCTAGATGTTTTTACAAGACAATTGAAAGAGCCTAGCTTTCCTGATAGCTAATAAACTTTGCTTTCGTCGCAGATTCTTTAGACAAAACTTGCCACTATAGTATTATTAGCTGCAGATTCGCTTCGTTCCCGAGTTTGTAAAACCATCATCCAAGCAATGTGCTCGTACGAGCTTCATGTTCTTGACGTCTTCGTTCTCTCTGCAAAAACAACTTTTGACTGTGATTAAATATGCAGGACTTCTATCAGCAAACATAGCATGACCATGAAACATTCTCCAAATCATACTCGAGATAAAAGGATAGCAAAAAAACCAGACGATTCCTGAAGGAAGCCATCATAACGTAATGCTAAAGCAGATTCATAAGCAATTTCGAGATGACATTATGCAGCTGTCAAATAGGCCACAGTCTCCACAGGAACATTAGGCTCTAATACAGTTTGTAGAAGATTGCATACCCGTCTTTCCCAATAAGGAAGGAAACACACAAAATCATAGACAGGAGTAATGGTTTGAACCAAGACTACATTGAGCCCAGTGAACACCAACAATGCTGCCATAGGCCGAGTCCGGTGTGGCATCTTTAACTTGATCCTCTCTGAAACTCTCTTGTCTGCAATGCATCACAGAGACACACGATTTAAGGTACCAGAAACTTCTATCGACACTATCCATACCGCAAGGCAAAAACACGAATAATGTAAATTACACCATCTTACAGAATCCATGCTTAAGATTTGAACCACTGTCAGCTAAGTTAAGGTTCCATTCTATCACATTGATATTCTAAATAATCCTCCTTTCTCAGACAGGCGTGAACAACTTCATTTCAAAGAAGTCAGAACCAAACAATGGTGATCAATTAATGTGTAAAGCAGATCACTCTGAAAGTAAATCTCAAGTAATACAATTCATAATGAAATCAACTGATTTCTAGCTTACACATTGGACGAAGATCAAATTGAAATTCAGGTATCGAAATGAGGGATCAACTAGACAACTCCAGTTCTACTTTATCTTGAATGCGTCAGTAGAATCAGGAAAGTTTCCATGATATCGATCAATCAAACCGATTGAAGACGACTGGAATAAGAACAACACCGAAATTCATCTATCACAAACAAATTTTGAAAATCCATTCCACCAAATCCATTCGATAGTTCTCGCCAAAAGGTATACTTCCAGAAGCAGACAGAAATAGAGAAAGAAGCTAATTCTCAAGTACCTCTTAAAAATGAATCAACGAGCTGCTGGAGTTCAGAGTTTGGACGTAACGAACGACGGCGGAATCAACGAGCTGCCGTCGGCGGTTATCTCCGACTTCAGTGATGAGAGAGACGGACTGAAGCAAAAGAACCCCCAAGACGGATAGACGACGCAATTTCTCCGTTTATGGGCTAAACAATTAGGCCTACTAGTTACTTCGTGAAAGCCCATACTAAAATACGGCTCAACCTAGTTATTGGGCCTCCGCAAAAGACCCGAACTCTTTGCTAAAACCCGCATTAAACCCACAGATGATTACGCCGCCGTCCCCGTTATCCTCCTTCTTCATTTCCCGCCGGCGATTGAGGTTTATTCTCCCAACACATCGGCGCCGACAGCTACTTCCTTCTCTCCTCCGGTGGTTTCGTAAGCTACTGGAGTTTTAGAGTAAGTTCTCTCTCGCAGCTTCCGCTTCTCTGATTTCAAAAGTTAGGAAAATGGAGTGGATTACTTGTTTGAGTTTGGGAGATTTACGACGTGTGGAAGATATTATTGAAATTGATTTAAGTCAGATTGTTCTTCTGTGTGTACTGATCTGAAGAAGGTTTCGTGGTTTGATTACCAGGAAAATGTTACTTCATATCTTTCCTTTGTTGCGTCAACTCTGTAAAATTTAGGTTATAAGTTTACGGTGACTTCATTTTCAGACGGGTCTGAAGGAGATTCAAAATTTGCATTGGAATGAACTGCTTGTCTAGGTTGTCTGCATACTCCGCAGCTATCATTGGAGGGAAGAGCCATCTCATTGTGAGGCAATCCTGGAACCAGTGCTCTAATCTTGTTTGGAATCAGCGCAATTCTTTCAGAAGTGTAAACAAGGAGTTTAGCTTTCCCACAGTTGCTACCCGGTGTTACTCAACCCAAAAGGCTAAATCAACAAAAGTTCTGCAAAAAGCAAACTCAGATCAGAACGAAACTGATATGGGTAGAGATTCTTTCTTCGTGGTGCGGAAAGGGGATGTTGTTGGTGTATACAAGACTTTTAATGAGTGCGAGTCGCAAGTCGGATCCTCGGTAAGTCTTGTACTTCTCTTGTTGATCCAACATTGTTTGTTTGTGTTGCCTCTGGTTGATTATTTCTCACAAGAAGAGGAAACGGGATATCTTTTGGATTCCGACATTTTTGTAGATATCTGACCCTCCGGCAAGCATTTTCAAAGGGCATGCTTTAACTGATGAAACCAAAGAGTACCTTGCATCTTGTGGGCTTCAGAATGCTTTATATACTGTCAGAGCTCAAGACTTGAAGGCAGATCTATTCGGCACACTTGTGGCTTGTCCTTTGCCAGTAAGTACAGTATGCTCATATTTTTTCATTATGGAGATAATTTTGGAAGTGTTAGCTTTGTGATCATTTGAATATGTCAATCTGTAGTTTTTGAAGATGGAAGTATAATATTTTTGGACTTACACCATTTAGATAATTGCAGCAACCTGGTTTCTCCACGGATCAACCAGATGCAACATCTGGTAAGAAGAGAACGATAGATACGATGATATTACAAGCAGCGGTAAGTCTTATTCTCATTTTATCAATGTCATTCTTCTTTTGGTGGTGAGAATAATGAATACCAGTCCTACCTTGTTCATTTCGGACGGTGAGAAATTATTTGCTTCCCAATTGATTGTTGGGAAGCATATGTTATTTAAGAGAATTTTTATCTTAAACGAATGGTCTTTATGTGACTAGATGCATTGTTGATGTTTGGCAGGAAGCATGTGCAACTTCATCCGGTCTAGCTGATCCCTCAGAAAATCTTGCCAGATCGGATTACCAAGTCGCTACTCAACAATATTCTTATGATCCGGTAAGTGGTATGCAAACAAAAGTATGATGTTATGCTTTCCGTAGACATTTCATTTGACAGCAACGCTCTTCTGTCAATTTTCTGGATCCATTTTGTCTATGCATTCTCAAATTAAGTAAAGATGCTGCAACTTGCCCTTTTTTAATCCTCAGGAATTTTGTACTCTTGAATTTGATGGTGCTTCAAGAGGAAACCCTGGACCAGCAGGTGCTGGAGCTGTTTTGCGGACAAGTGATGGAACTTTGGTAACCAAATTCTTCCCTGTATCTGAATAGCATCTTTGTTACTCACATTCCCTGTTTCTGAACTCTTAGTTTCGCGTAGATTTGCAAGTTGCAAGAAGGATTAGGCCGCAAGACTAACAACGTTGCTGAGTATAAAGCTGTGCTTCTTGGGCTGAGATATGCTCTGCAAAGGGGATATAGAAAAATACGCATACAAGGTGACTCCAAGCTCGTGTGTTCACAGGTTAGTTCATCCTTTCGCTGTTTTCTTTACTTGTTACATGTACAACACAAACACCATATTTTCGAAACTTTTGACGTTACAGGTTGATGGTACCTGGAAAGTCAAACACCAAGGCATGGCCGAGCTATGCGATCAGGTCAAAGAGCTAAAGTGCAGATTCGTTAACTTTGAGATTAAGCACGTTCTAAGAGTAAGTCGTTTTTAGCACGATCATTAATTAGCAGTTCAATGCCTTCTCATACTTAAAGGGTTTACGACGGGCTTTTCTCTGCAGGAATTCAATTCTGAAGCTGATGAGCAGGCAAACCTTGCCGTCGAACTTCAAGGTGAGAGAACCCGGTCTAGAGCAACCAATGGCATTCAGGTTTAATTATCTGCTGTAACGGTTCCTATGTTTCTTGTTTCAGAAGGCGCAGTACAAGAGGTTTATGAATAGTATATTCTACGTCACATTAATGGTCTGAGGAAGATGTCATCTTCCATCACGCTTTTCAGACATGGCCATGATTTTTTCACAGAAGATTGAAACTTGAAAGAGCAGCAATACTGAATCTTGTGATGGAGATTGATGTCCAAAGGCCAAGGTACTGATTCCGATTCCTAGATTGTCTTTCAGCTGTTGTCCAAATGGGGGCTGAGAGCTATAATACATTACATATGTCTACTATAGCTTAATTTAGTTGAACCTATATATACCATTAAACTGTCAAATCGGACGGTTAGGATGCTGTTGTAGCTATTCTTACCAAAGCAATTTTGATAGTTTGGCTTAGTTAATTGGTTTATTTGGGTTGGTCTGGATAACAGTTTGTGTTCTTTTGGTTTTAATGGAATGAGAGCTGTCTTGCCAAATGGGCTGATCTATATGATGCCTTACATGTGTAGTAGTCATGACCGTCTCAATAACTCGAGTTGTTGGGAGAGAGTTTAGAGAAGTTTTTATATTATTCATTAACAAAAGCTGAGGTTTGCACAACTTCAGTAGGTTATATGGATGGATTGAGGTTACCGAAATTCGAAGCGGAGATATATCGATCTTTAAAGGCTCTGATACCATGCCATGAACTATTTCATTCAAATCGATTTATATAGTATTCCTATACTATAGTTTATATAGTATAATGTTGATTTGAACTTAAATCAATTCAATCATAGTCGGTAGGAAGATTCTGAAGTCATTAGTTAGGAGTTAAGAAGGAAAGTGAGTGAGTGGATGGTTGGCCAAATGGTCCCCATTGATTTTGTCGAAAATTGGGGTTTGTATAATAAGCTACAAACATACCCAGAAAAAGTATAACAGGAGTTGCAGAAATGGCCAACTCAATTGCTTTGCTGTAACAGATTAAAGAAAACAAAGACCTCATCAGTTGCCAACCCAAGGTCCTGGATATGCTCAAAGTAGTCCTTCAACTATTCCACAGACAAGTTCTGGTCCATGGTCAAAGTATCCAAGACCGACTCGACATCAGACCAATTGATCAATGTCGCTAATATCACAGTCCAGGTTGTTGTGACATCAACATCAGTGCCGGAAACGTAATCCTTCAACTATCCATCTGCGTTTTGCACCCGTTTGAGAGTAAGATTTAAGATGTATATATATGCCAATAACGGTGTGATTATGGCTAGGTAATTGAAAAAGAGAGGCATAACAACGATATTTGGGGACAGTTTGAGTGAAAGAGAAAGGAAAATATAGAAGAGTGCAAATTTAGAGAACGAAAGAAAAAAAATCAAAATATGATAAAAATGGAAACATAAAACTTACATTTTCTTTAAATAAAAGACGTAAATATGTAAGCGGACAGTACAATATCCATCCCCGGCTCAAACCCGCTAAATTGATTTTCCAGGTTTGTCTTACCTCCGTCTGAAATCCAACTTTGACGAATTTATAAATGGGTTTTGCCGGACAGATTTAGGGTTTCTATAATTTACCTGCTTTTGCTGTTTTGATTGTCATCGAAAATTCTTATTCCGTCGCTGACGGAAAAGGTACACTTATAGAAGTCTCCTAACTAGTCTAGTTTGGGTCACAAATCACTCCGTTGATAATGTACACCATCATTAACTTAGTTGGATAAAGATGCTTCTGTTGAATCCAGAATTAGACTGATCTAGCATCATCATCATATTGATCACAGGGTGGCTACACATGCAATCATAACTTTACACATTATACACAAATTATAATGTGTTAAGAAATTATAAACAACACTCTTTGTGAAATATATTTTCTTAGATTTTAAACATTTGAAATTTTATATTATAAGGATGAAAATAACCTTGTTTCCCACTTTTACATTGGATCATACACCACTTAAATACGCATTGAATATTAACTAGATCAATACTTATGTATGGAATAAGAGAGAAGCAAAGGGTTCGATTGCTATACATGTCTTACCTAAAACTTTCTATCTATCTTACCCGTCATCCTGCAACCATAATACCGCATGCGACAAGGTTCGTCGCATGCTCCATCACCTGCGGCCAACTCAAGGACGCCCGTGACGAACTTAGTCGCACACGTTTCCGCCGGCGACTGCGACCATTCTCCATTTTCCGTGTAGCGATCTACCTCATTCACCGACAATCTTTTTAGACGGTCAATTTCCGTAGAAATTGAATCCAAATTAATTTTACATATTAAAGATTGGGCGCCCATGTAATTAGACACAAACTAGTCTGTGTATTTACATAATAAATAAATACCAATAATAATATAGTAAGTTGTCCGCATGTTTGTCTGTTTGGAAATATGTACCGGGTACGAACGTCATGTGGCAGTAAATTATTGATTGATTTTATATTTTTATTAAAAAATATTGACTTAATTCTTGGAAATGAAATAATTTTCAAATCAATCGTCAATATTTTTGATTAATTAAAATCCGTCAAACGTTAACTTCTTCCTTTTATTTCTTATAATATTCCTTCCCTAATCTTCTTTTTCTTCTTTAGAAATCATAGAAGTCATTCCACCATTAAAATCACAGGAGTAGTGTTGTTAAATCATCCTCATTTTTGAATTTTTCATACATTAAATATCGTATCATTTCAAGGTTAAGAAAGGTTCTGTAATTTCAATTTATGTAGAAATTTCATCTTTTTACATTTGATTGCTAATAGGGGTTTTTGTTCAAGGATCTCTAAACAGGTTGTCGATGGTTTTTGGGAACTGGTGAAGCGAAAAGAACCTGATTTTTGAATTTCTACTGTTCTCGACTTTGACTTCCGTTGGACGTCCGACCAAGCTTCGAAATCCATCAGATCTTATTCAAGTATAGCATCCCGGTTTTGGAAGTTGGTTGGTAATTGATCAAGAGAGAGAATGATGAATGCCAAGCATCTTACGCTGCTAAGCATCATGTCTGTTTTAAGATTGCCTCTGTAAGGTTAGCTTGGCCGGACGAAAACTTAGAACCTTAAATACAAAATTTCTTTATGTGACAGATGGGTCAATGGTTTTGTTACCTAAACTCGAATAAAAAATAGCGGTTATCTTATCAGTTGCAGTAAATTCTAACAAAATTAATGGATGAGGCCTCAACTAAGCATTGTGATTAGCTACTATGGAGACCCGTAATGATTTTCCAGCTACTCTGTATAAACACACTTAAGGCACTGCTGCTACATTGCTCCCAACTCTCTATGCTGCATAGCCATGCTAACTCCAGTCGGAAGTTTGCGAGAACTTGGAAGTTTCCGTAGTTTCAAACAAAGTACACGGCTGCTGCATTATTCGGCACAACAGTATGCACAGCTGCTCCACCAATCCATCAATCAGAGCATGTTACAAAGCTCCCAACAACAAGATATTTCACCAACACTAATATTATACACCAAATGACAATGCAGCAACTCCCTTGTGTTTGGGGAACAAAGAGTGAAAAAAACTAACAGTGTCTGCTGATACATCTTACAGTACAGACTTACACCACTACTCACCCGAAACAGGTCCATACTTGGTGCACCGAATCACCTACTTCTTTACCTACTCAATCCGCTACTCATCCGAAAAATATGTTTAAAGGAAAATCTCAATTAATCGAGAAAGATGGTGAATCGTAACTTTAAGGAAGATAATGTTAAATAATATATTCGACGGAAACATGGCTAAATTTTTGGATGATGAATTTGTTAGTTACGCAATCTAAGAGGTTTTAATGGGTAAAAATTAAGAGAACCAATAAAAAATCGACATATTACGTTTGCACCCGATACATATTTTCACCAAAGTGTTATCCATAAATTAATAATAATAATAATAATATAGTAAGTTGTCCGCATGTCTGTCCGTCTCTCTGTCCATAACTCCCCTCCACTCTCTTCATTACTTTTTAATTCCACTCGTTACCTCTTACTCTGTATTTATCATCGAAATCTGCGATTGAATCGGATTTCAATTGAAAATTTATGAGTACATTTTTTAAAATGGGATACTAAACTAAAATTAAAAAAAATCAAATATATTGTTTTTAGTTAAAATAAATTGTCCTCAAAAACTAAATGTGTCACCACTGATAATTTTTTCTAATCAAGTAATAGTAAATGCGAGTTATTGAGCCGAAATTATTATTAACGCATATTGAGTAGTAAGCCGAACCAACATAGCATTGAGTCGAATCTAAAATTCCCTGAGCCAAACTCGAAATAATCGTAAATAGATACATGAATTTACTACTCTGAACTGAAATTGCCCTGAACCGCAACTCCTCCGAGCACCCCCTCCAACCCGCCCCTATTCTAAATCGTCATATATCAAAACTAAAAACTCTTAATTTTAAATACAAAATTTGACATAAAAATGGTAAAAAGAATATAGATATCCATAAATCCGAAAGTGTTATCCATATAATCGATTAGATAATCTACCAATCAATTGGTAATAGAAGATTTGATGCAATTGAATTGAACAAAATTTCCATATAATAAAATAAAAAACAATACTATAAAACTTCGGCCTCTCCCAATTCCCAAACCCCAAACCATTGCTTTCCTCTTAACCATAACACCATGGGAGGCTGCGCCACCAAGCCCAAGGTCACCAAAGACGACAAACTTCCGGCGCCGGCGCCTGAGCCTGAGCCGTCCACCACCGTCACGACGTCACCGCCGGTAACTGATCCAGCCACCACAACCACAACAACACCGGCGCCTGATCAGGAGCCTAAGAAAGCAGAGGAGATTATAGCTGCTCCTTCAACCGCCGTGGAGGTGGTTGAAAAGGAAATCGTGGTCGTCGGCAGCGGAGGAGAAGGAGAGATCGTCGACGATGAGGCCGCCGCCAAGCGTCGCTCTCTCAGCAATCTGTTCAAAGAGGTAAAAGTAATTAAACAATTCTATTATCGTTTGATGTTTTCTTAATTAAAAGATCCTTTCTTTCATCCTTTGTTCTTGATCATACGTTGTTCTTCATTTCCCATGTTAGCCGGCTCGATTTTAAATAAGTTTAAGTTAGGGTATATGCTCGATTCAATAGATTTTTTTATTTTAATCTCTTAAATCTTAATTAGCTAGTTCAGAAGTAACTCAAATTTAGGATTAGTATGAGGTTGAATTTAATAGCTCGTAATTGGTTGAATTCGAATTTAATTCGTCAATAATAATCGTTAACCAACGAAAAATCAAGCTTGTTTATGGAATATGATGATTCAACTACGGCAAGGATGTGATTTTCTTTGGAGATTCTGTGGGAGTAAATATTTGATTTACTGACGGTTAAACCGGCTTAATTAGCGGATGCGAGTTGTCTTTTACTAGCTATGATAATTATCATTAATAATATATTTATCCCTCCATTACGGTAATTAATTATTATGAGATAAAAAAGGGTACGAAATAGGAATAAAATAATTCTAGAAGTTGGATGAAATTTAATAAATACAGGCTGTCTGCCAACTTGGCATATGTCTTTCTGCTTGTCCTAATGAGTAGGTTTTATGAGGACCACTTGTCCACCAAATTAACTTATGAAGCAATTTGTAGCAAGTATATGTAGGAATTTGTAATAATAATAAAATAATTTGTTCGAAAGGGTTGAACTTACATTAGTACCCATCTAACAATGTTTTCCGATCAACTATTTATAGTTATATTTTTGTGTTTAAAATTACAATTTTTTAAGTTATTGGATTGTATTTAGGGTTCTAGACATAGTATTAGTGGTTAAAGTTTATTACTCAAGGTTTAGGATTTATCAATTTTGATTTATCGTCAAACGATAGAGTTTGTAATACGATTTAAAGTTTAAGTTTAAGCTATTGTGTTTATCATTTTTTAATATTTAGATTTTATTAAAGCCTTTAGAATTTATTTTATGAATTTTAAACCTTTAAAATATGAATTTTGTAGCAAAAAGGGTATTCGTATTTTTGGGATACCGAAGTGTTCACGTACGGGATAAAAAACATGTTTTTTTCCTTGTGATGAAGCTAAGGTGGTTGTCAGGTTTTAGACAAGGACCTCACGTAGTACTCTTAAGTCTTAACCCTACAATCTCCATTGCCCTCATTTTCCTTCTTTGGTAGTTATTACATGATTTTAAATGCATGAGGAGGTTACTAGTATTCAATCTCCATCGTATAATTTATTCTCCAACAAACATATTAAATTACATCCGTGTCAAACGAATGGATTGGGCGGGTTACAAATATATAGTTACTCGAGTAATTATTAGTTACTTGTTTATAGCATTACAGGTCAAATCAGAACACTATTTGGGTTGTGGCTTTTCTAGGTTTGTTGTTGTTAGATGAGTTATGGGTTGTTGATTGGTCCCATAACTCGTCTAACAATTAACTAACAAATTGAGTTGGACCAGGTTGGAACTCGGGTGCTCATTCGTTAGCAAAATATATATATATTTTTTACTTTTGTACGGAAAGAGCGAAATTTAATTACTCATGCATTAGTAGGACACTTTTTTTCTTTGTAGCGCTGTTTATAAGGTATGCACCTCCGATTTGACTCAACGATATATTTGACAGCGGCAGCCACTCGATTGACCATTGAGTTTGACCTTTGCACTATGTAATTGGAAACAGAGCTGTGAAGGAAAGGAGAGCGTTGTAGAAGAAGAGAAGGAAAAGCCAGTGGCAGCAGAAGCAGCGGATGTGAAAACAGAGGCGGCGGAAGAGAAAACAACACCACCGGCAGCAGCAGCAGAAGCAGAGGATGTAAAAACAGGGGCGGAGGAGAAAATAACACCACCACCGGAAGCAGCAGAGACGAAAGAAGCCGTAAAAGCAGAGGTGGAAGATAACAAGGAGGAGTCACAGACAGAGGTAGAAGCAGAGCCCAAAGATATTAACGTCGTTGACGGCAAAGAAGAAGAAGAAGTTTCAGTAGTGGAGAAAATAACACCACCACCGCCAGCAAAGACGGAGGAGGCAGTAAAAGCAGAGGCTGAAGATAATAAAAAGGAGTCACAGACAGAGGGAGAAGCAGAGCCCAAAGAGATTACCGTCGTCGTCAAAGTTGACGGCGAAGAGGAAGTTAAATTACAAAAAGAAGTTTCAGTAGTGGCGGAAACAGAGTTGCCAGCTGTTACACCATTGCCGGAGAAGGAGGAGGCAGCGATTATTAGTACAGTTGATGTTGGTGAGAAGCCAGTTGCTGCGGCTGCGGAGGAGGTGGAAGCGCCGCCGGCGGAAGTGGTTAAAGAGACTGTTTGTGTAAGTTGATTTTACTAGTGTTTTGATTTGGAAGAAGAAGAAGAAGAAGAAGTCTCACATTTGATTTCATTTTTTTGTTGGTATTTTTTTTCCTTATTTTTTTGGGTTTTCTGGAATGTTGATTGTGTTATTTGATTGGTAATATATCACACTGTTTATGGTAAAAATATTAATTTTAATTTTTTTAAAAGATAGAAAATGGAAAGTAAATATAACAATAATAATGTTTATTTCGTGAATGATTTAGTACGCTGTGATTGAGAGGAGATGTTATATATAGCCATGGACAAAATATTTGTATACGGCATCGTTTAGATGGGTGATTTGATATTTTAAAGAGATTTCGTCCCAAATAACTCATTTGTGACTCCAAAAAAAAAAAAAAATTTAAGATATTTGAAATCACGTTATGATATCGGAAAAAATTTTGTGGGTGAGTGATTTCAAATCACCTAAGAATGATAGAGATTTTGTAGGAGAGATGGGAGATTTAAAAATTTTAACAAACATTACCATTTATTTTTTTTATAATTGATATGGCCATAAGTAAACACGAGGTATAGGTATTTTTTGTATTTTTTATTCTTGTTTTATTTATCTCTCTACCATAATTCCATTCAAAATCACTCACAAATCACTTATTCAAACGGTTTATTTCGAAAATAGCAAGTTTCATTCAAATCTCTAACTATTTTAAATCTCTTTTATTTCAAATCACCTACCCAAACGACGCAGTAAATTGTGAGTAATATGTCCTATTTAATTCGATCATAGAGAGTAATAATATACTGAATGGATTCCAAACACGAAACTAATAATAACAAAGGAAAGGAAACCGTACAGTACTTACCAGCGGTGCCTAGGAAAAAGCTTTCAATGAGAGTGAAACCCTAGCAGCCTTAGTCGTCTTCGGCTTCTTCGATCTTCTTCATTTTTTCTTTTTTTTCTTTGATTTTTGTTGCATTGTTGCCTATCTGCTCTCTTTTTGAGGGAAAGTTACACTCTTGGAGAGATCCGAACCTAACCCTAACCGCCACAATGCGTTCATCATCAGCTCCATCATCATGCGACCTTCGCTACCACAACCCCATCATCCCTCTCACCTGATCTCAGCCGCTAACTCAAGTCGGATCATACGAGACCCGCTTATCCAACTTCACGGCTCAAGGACTTGGCGACCGGATCCATCGGCGATGCTACCGGCGACCGAAACATCCCCAGCAACCGGCGCCTCCATAGCTGCAACACCGAAATCGCCACAGAAGCTCAGTCCGGGACAATGGACGGGGCCTGTCAGTCGGAGTAGCCGTCAGGCTCGGAATCATAAGCGGTCTAGCCCGATAGTGATTTAAATAAGGATTGAATGTTTCATCCATCAGCTAGATTTTAGTCTGTCGTTTTCGCTATCTTTACATTGTGATTTGTTTCCTTTTACCGTTGTCCGTTGCCGGTGAGAAAGGAACGAGGTTGCCGCATGCGCGGAGACCCGCATTCCATGCAGCTCCTCCTATGGAGTCTGTACCTCCGATGGGCACTTTATACGCTCGTTCACAATCGTCTTTGAAGAATGATATCAGGAATTTATTTTAAAAAATAATAATAATAATAATCTTACGAAATGTGTGTTATGAATGAGATGGATAAGGGAAATATATGAAAAAGAAGAAGAATTGGAACGGATTGAGAATGGGTTTAAATACCCCCCTCATAATATATATATCCTATAGTTTTGGTCTAATCCCCTTAGTAAATAGCTCAACAACCCACAATTTTATGAATTTGAATTATGTTAGTCCTACGTTGTAAATTTTTATTTAAATTTTGCGGAGATATGGCTCAAATATTCGAAATTTAAGAATTTGGGAATATGTATAAATATTGGTATTCGAACGTGGATAAGATGAGAAGATGAGAAGGAAGAATTAACTATTATTAGTAAAAAAGTCACTTGATCTATATATATCAAAACCATTATCGACTAAAACTGAATGCAAAAAAGTAAATTTAGACTGTAAATTTCTTTCATAAATCGAGATGTTAATCAGTTGTGACAATTTCTTTGAGCTCTGATTCTCCAGCCATGTTGGGGATCTTCTGGATCTCACCATCATCATCATCATCATGGATCATCTTCTCTTCTCTGCCTTTTGCCCACAGCACACTGTAAAGCCCTCCAACCAACATCACTCCACCCAGAATACTACACTATCCACAACACACATACATACAAGTTGATTTGAGTTACGAATCGGACTGAATAGGGCAGAAATTGAAATGAATCGAGTCGGTTTTACCTTCCGAGGGTGATGAAGTCGCAGAGAAGTGCGGAACAAACCATAGTGAAGATGAGAGCCAGAGGAGTGGACATGCCAAGAAGACTGGCCCTTTCTTTTCCAGCACCCAAGCATGCAAGTAATACGTTACTCCTGTCACAACTATTCCCTGCGCATGGACACAAATAATTCGATCGAGTTAAGGGCCGGTATCGTAAAGTTTTCGATTGGGAGACCCCACTTTGACCGAATGTGACTCTGCGAGTTTGCATATGATCTTACACAGTAAGCCACTGCGACGAGCCGGGTGTTCCAGCCTAGCTTCCACTCGTCAGGATTCCTCTCAACAGCAATAGCAACCACAAAGGACTGAATTGCGCTTAGAAAGCATTGTAGCGCTGTGAACATCAGCTTTGATGGGTAGCTTTTCAGAAGTATTGCCTACATCAAACAAACAAATTAAAGAAAGAAAAAGACAATTCATTAATAAAGTAAGTCCCCCGGAACAGAAACATTACATTTCAACCACTCAAATCATGATAAAAAGTGTCTTAAACATCGTTAAAGGGGTGTTACAGGCCGAGACATAGCAATCCCCCATGCATCGACTTCCATGACTAACCGAATCTTAACGGATCTGACCGACTCCCTAACTCACCCAATAAGCTATCATACCAACCACTAAAACAAAGGTGAAAAATATAAGCATCAACCGAAGAAGTGAAATCAGTCTGTACACGACTCGGGAGAAATGAAAGAGTTTGTCTCGTCATTTTATGGGCACCTCCTTCTGCGGCACGTCGGACCACATGCACCTGCAAACGCGATACGTGACCAAAAAATCCTGAATTTTGGCCACCACAATACCACCAACAACGCATCAAGTACCGCTTCGAGAATTTGGACAAATCTAACATTATCTAACTCAGTTCAACAAAACTGATACTAGAAAAATGTGTGTTTAGTTACCTTGAAAACGAGCCAAAAACCGTAGTGATGTTGGAGAAGAGCATCAAGAAGCAGCCTTTGATCCATGTGAGGAGTAGTACTAGTAGGGATTTGGGCATGGTGGTGATGTCTAAAGAGGCAAAGGTGGAGGTTGAAATGTGGGCCTTTGTAGAGAGAAAGAAGTGCTACTCCACCCATTCATATCCCGATCCCTACTAGCTTTGCTATCCCTGTTCTTGTCCTCGCCTTCAGTGTCTCCATTCTACCATGCACAATCAATCATCATCATATATTACTAGAAAGGACACACTCTAATTTGTTGCCACATAAGGATAATTTTTTATATACAATAATTTTTTGAGGGCACCACACTTAGGGATGCTGTCATCAGATAGATTATGGATCGGGTTATCAGTCGTCGTCAGCCTAAATTAGACCGACGATATCATCATAGGGGTGTCGAAATAATTGGACATTTTGGGCTTCACAACCAGAATATATGAAAACAAAGTCAAGTGTTATAACAACTCAACTACAATATGCTTGGCTACAAAGAGGATATAATTAAACTAAATTTGACGTAAATAAATTCATGACTGATCAATAATAATATATAGCAAGCCAAAAATCATGGAAAAAGAAAACCTTTGGGCCAAGGGGTATAGAATAGCGATCGATATGACTTTGAATGAAAGGGGAATATACAAGTATTCTTTAAATGATTATAAGTTTTTTAAGAATTGTTTTAATGGTAAAGTTGCGTTGATGATTTGGAAATTTTAATTTTGAATTTAGTTATATGTAATATATCAACGTTTTTTTTTAATATTTAATAACAATTATCAATACGTTCTCTCAAATACAAATTCGAATTATTAAAAAAGAGGTTTTAATAAATTTTATAATATACATTATACTCGATTATTACCACGTTCAGAAGTTGGGGGAGTACCAGCGTTCATGCACACTAATACAAGTATTAATTAGTTATTATTAGAGTATTTATCTCCCTACTTTTTAACAATTGCTAAGAGATGTGGATGATGAGGTGGCACCCAATAAGCAATTGTTAAGGATTAATGAGTGCTTTCTGAATTAGCAAGATGATTAATTTAGAAAGTCAATTAGCAATGCCACATAGACAAATTGCTATAATTTTCAATAAATACATTTATGAGTAGAAAATAAATAAAAAAATAAATAATATCTAATGATTTTGATTGATACATTTTGATTGTGTTTGCTTGTAAAAATGATGATTAGAAATTGCTAATTAATTGTTGGGATGGAGGAGGTTAAAAATTGCGAAACTAAAGTTGTTGATGTGGGATAAAATTTTGATTCGAAATTGCTAATGAATTTTTGGGATGGAGATGATCTAGAACATCTTCATCCCTACTTTTTGAACAATTGCTAAGTGATGTGGAGGGTGAAGTGGCATTAGTTCAACAATGGCTAGGGATGCATGGATAATTGTTAATTTAGAAATTTTGTTAAAAATTTCTAAATTAAAAATTTTATTAACAATGCGACATAAAAAATTGGACCAACTTTCTAAAGAAACATCTATGCTAGTCATGCCACATAAGCACCTTAAACCATTTTTATAACAAATTTATATTTTTTGAAATTGTTGATGAATTGTTGAGACGGAGGTACTTAAAATTTATTAAATGAATTAATTATCAAAGTTATTAATGTGAGATAAAAATTTTATTAAAAATTGTTAAACTATGTTTGGATTGAAATATTTCCATAAAATTTTTACCTTTAACTCTAACCAACCATATATACTCTTTTCTTTTCTTGGAATTACTACCTTATTTGTTGGGACTTTTTAATTACGTGCCACGTACCGATCACCATGCATGGCCGCCATTGCAAAAAACTTGTACCACTTGAAGTTGTACCGTTACCAGATTAATTAGTTACAATGTACACGCTCTAAATAAATCAAATCAAGAAACCAATAAACTCACTTTCAAAAAAAAATTGATATTAATTATTAATAAATAATATAAATATCAATCAAAATCCTTTTTTAATTATTTAAATTATTAAAATATTACAACTTTTACGTTAACAATTTAATTGATTAGTGATTAATTAGTTACCTGCATAGTAGAGCCAAAAAAAAGTAATAACCGGAAGAGAGTTAACGCTGGCTGCGGCCAAAGTTGCTGACGTGTAAGTCAAAGCTAGGCCATTGATGGTTAAGGTCAACGTATATCAAAATTGTGATATAATTTAAAATCACCATGGTTATTAACCGATTGACTAATTTAATTGACACTTTAATATCAAAATTGTGATAGTTTTCATTATATTTGGGTAATTTTATTTAGATTTGAGGATAATTTTATTTTTTGGTTAACCCCGATTAACCAACTTTTAACCTATTACCCGATTTTACCAATAACCGTTTCACCGATCGACCTAATTTCGATTAAACAATTTTTTAACTGATTCGATAAATTAACAAATTTCAACCGTTTAACCGAAACCATATATTAGAGCAACGTAACAACGACATGGTTGGATGGTCACGGATGTTATGAAATGTTGGATTATCTTTTATTAGAGAGTGGAAATGTTGTTTATAAGTATGAGGTAAAATCTCACCCCCTAAGATATCTTTTCGAATGAGAAGGCACAATATAACTCAACATTGGTATTTGAGTTACAATCTTCCGGAATTCAGTCCGAATGACTGATGGTGCTCCTGTCAAAATCAATAGATGGGTAATGCCTATCGAGAGATCGATGTGCGAAAGGAAAAGTTTTTATTATCCTACCTCAAAAAATAGAAGAGGTTTGGTGCACTTTATAAGTATGAGTAAACTAGCTGGTAAGTAGATGGAATAAAAATAATTTTTGAAATTCGAAACGAAAACCTAGTGGGTTGCTTGGACGGCGGAGCAAGATGCTAACCTATCGATCATGAAAGAGTAGTAAAAAAGCGTTAAGGCTAGTCCACACATCCAATTTTCTCCCCCAGGATCTTTTTTAGCCTGGATTCCTTTAAGCCATATGATCGACGGCGGCGGAGAGAGGGGGAGTTGGGGGTTAAGCCCCGATGTCTTGGGTCCTCTCTCCTCGTATCAACCGCGAATTTGAACGTATCGTAACTTTTACATATTCGAAGTTTGGCTCCCAATTTGTTTAATTTTTTTCAATTTAAGTGAATAATTAGTACGATCATCATATTATTAAGTAATAACTACACAATTCATGACGATAAATCGTTGGTCGCACATTCATATTGATTCGTCTAGCTCATCACTACGTACCAATTTCATTAGTGATTCCTTTTGATATAAGAGGACCACAACCACATAGAGGCCGGCGGTGGCGAAGATGGAGTTGTCGACCGAGATGGCCGATGCGTTTCTCTCAAGATTGATTGATTTTTGTTGAGATAACAATTTAACTATCATATTAATAAATTAGAGCTATATTTCGTTTGGTACGTAATATTTTAAAATAATTACTCGTAAAGTGTTGGCTCTCAAAACAGAGCGTTAGTTTGTTGTTGGGGGTGCGATCTTACCATACGTGTTTTGTGATTTCGTGCTAAAAGTCTTTCTAGTGGGCGAACATCAGACATTATTGGTGTTAAACGTAACCTAAGCATGCAGAGGCGAAGTTAGGAATTTGGCCAAAAGGTGCCTTAATACATTAATTTTGATGCAAATCCGGCTTAGTGCATGTTTCGATCATGGATCATAAGTTAATTAATTGAATTATAAATTACTTGTTAGTATCGGTTATCGATTCATTCAACCACATATTCATTCAGTCACAATACGCAACCCACAGATTTTTATAATTTTAAATTGCACGAGTAATGATCAATACAAGATATAGAAGACCATAAAGTAAATACAATATCAGTGTCCATTTCGTGAGGTGTTACTAGAAACACAAAAAGTAAATAATTGGTTTTTAATCGGTTTGATTTTTTGTGTATGGGTAATCGGTTTGATTTATTTTTTAGTGTAAACTTTGATATTCGACCCATTGACCTACTAATCCAATCGATGAAGTGTCCCGTGGTTAATATGTTATTCTTCTTACAACATTGTTATGAGGATCGAACCTTGATTCGCCCTTTAACGTACACTCACTTGATTTATGAATGGATGGTTGAGCCCGATTGGGCAAATCACCACTTCATGAGCCCACCTAAGTCAACGAACTAACTTATACTAATCTTACCAATCTCAGCCCAGCCCAATTAGAGACTCAACCCAGCCCAATTCAACTCTCCGTACACGAGCATCGCATGGGAAAGGGTTTATGATTTCCCTCCTCGAGCTCGACCTAACTCTAATGGCGGTGGAGCTTACTCACCTGCATATACCTTCTCCCACGCCATTAATCCTGCAAAAAACCAGCACAACCACCCTAAACATCAAAACCCCCCGAAAATCAGCAGCCATGATCGCGAAGAAGGCTTTCTCTTCATCGAAATCCCTTCCATCTCAGCCGTCGATCCTCATTTCTTACTTCTCCACTTCATCCGCTCAGTCTCATCAGCATTTCAAGTCTCGGAGGCATCAGCAGGAGGAGGATTCCAGGAACGTGAGGATATCGGTTTGGTGGGATTTCGAGAACTGCCGCCCTCCGGCGGGTGCCAATGCGTTCAGAGTTGCGCAGATGATCACCGCCGCCGTTCGTGCCAACGAGATGAAGGGCCCCATTCAGATCACGGCCTTCGGCGACGTGTTCCAGCTTTCCAGGTCCAACCAGGAAGCCCTTTCTTCTTCCGGAATCAACATGACTCATGTTCCCAATGGTAAAGAACAAAACTTTGTTGTCTAAGCTCGCAAGATTTAGTATGAAGAAACCAATGTATGTCCTTTTTAGTATTTAGACTGATGGATTTTATTGCAGCTAAGTGGGATTCTTAACGAGTAATGACATTGATTTATCAACCAAGCAATAATTGCAAAATTTCAACAAAAATTATGCTTCTTTGTTCACTATTGAACACATAATAGCGGAACTGGGATGGGCCAATGAAAGGGTTGATTGACCAATATCTTCTCGCTCTTAGAGCAACGAAACTCTATGTCAAATTCTCGAAATCAAAGTTTTAGACTTTCAAGTTTTATATTAGCTTACGTTTAGTTCACAGGGTCTTGACTATCCTAGTTCCGGCAACGGCCAAATGCAGAGAAGAATTTCATGCTGACTCGGGTAGTTTTATAAGGTTCTTAGGTTCCAATACTCGGAATGAGTCCAACTAGACATGCATGTCAAATTAGGCGATAGTTGATTGACCAAGAACCCCTCGCTCCTAGAGCAATAAAACTCTATGTGGCACTCTCGAAATTGAAGTTTTAGACTTTAAGTTTTGTATTCGGTTACATTTAGTTCTCAGGGTCTCTACTATCCTAGTTCCACCACCGACCATATGTAGGGAAGAATTTCTAGAAGTTGGGTTCTATATATAGTTTTATAAGGTTCTTAAGTTCCAATATTAAGAACGAGTCACACTAGATTTACAGTTTAGTTGAAAATTAGGTTATAGTTCACGTTTTAGAGGAATGCTGGTATGAAATACAAGTGAATGTATGGATTGTTTGCTGACGTTGTTGCAGGAGGAAAGAACAGTGCAGACAGGTCTCTGCTAGTGGATCTGATGTATTGGGTGTCCCAGAATCCACCACCTGCACATCTGTTTCTGATTTCTGGTGATAGGGACTTCGCTAGTACGTTACACCGGTTAAGGATGAACAACTACAACATATTGCTTGCGTCGGTAGAAACCGCTCCTAGCTTTCTCTGCAGTGCTGCCAGTATCACGTGGCATTGGAATGAATTAGTGAAGGGGGAGAACTTAACCGGAAAGTATTTCAATCAACCTCCTGATGGTCCTTATGGTTCCTGGTATGGCCATTACAAGTTACCCTTGGAAGACCCCTTTACCGTTGCAGCTAAACCTTCCCCACTACCACCGAGCCCCAAGGTCGAGGAGAGTATTGATTCGGAGACCAAGATGCGCCCTATACCGCAAGGATTGAAAAAGCAGATCCGTCAAGTTTTGAGTTTGTACCCTGAAGGGATGTTGATATCGGAGCTTCATTTAGTGTTGCAGAGAAGGAACGTGGATATTGATGAGAAATTCTATGGGCATATGAATTTCTCATCCTTTCTCTTGGCCATGCCACAAGATTTCAAGCTGCAGAAGCTTGGAGATGGTAAGTTCCTTGTACAGCTAGTCGATGCTAAAGATCTTGAATCGCCCGATCCTCTCTTTTCAACGGCCATTGATATACATCATAATGTGAATTCACTTCCTTCCAACTCTTCCAAGCTGGAGGATACCAATAGTAAAGCTGAGAATGTGGCATCCTTGGAGAGAAAAATCAGCGTGCCTGAAAAAGAAGTGCAAGACCCTGCAAGAGCTGTCAACCGGAAGGAATCCACTTACCCTGTTGATGAAAAAGTCATACGAAAGTCTAATGCTTTGGAGACGAATAAGCAGACGTCTCAAGTGAGGAAGGAAGAACATGTTAGTGAACATGTTCCTGATAAGAAGGAATCCATCCGTCCTGTTAGTGAACAGGTATCAAAGAAGTTGTCTTCTGATGGTGGGGTTTTCAATATTATCCGGAGAATTTGGTCTGGTAGCTCCAAGAAGGAAACTGAAGACTCTCCAGAAATTCCTAATAACAAGCTTGGAGGAGAAGCTGTTAATAATAAGAAGCTTGCTTCATCCTGCTATGAACCTAATGTTTATTCAAGGCTCGGGAGTAAAAGCGACAGAATATCCGAAGCATCCAATGAAAGCCTGACAGAGAACAGTGCCAGCAAAGATTCGACCCAAAATCCAGGTTTACTTAGTCGGTTTAAGAATTGGTGGAAATCCAAGGGAACTAGTGTCGAATCCATATACAAGCAACCCAACGAAATCCTCGATCCGAGAAATGTTAGTGCTCTAAATCATGAGCTCTATTCTAAGGACTCTTTCTGGAGCGAGATGGAGCCCTTTATCAGGACTCAGAAGGGATCACTCACTATAACAAAATCGAAGTCAAGGTTAGTGGTTTTTTCGTGTTTCTTACACAAGATATTGTTACATTCTAGAAGCAACTTGCCATTAATACATCTGCCTCTCTTTACAATTTTATCAGGGAAGAAATGGCAACAGACCTGCAAAAGGAGGGGCCTTTAGTGCTTAAATCCCTCAAGGAAAGTGACCTAATTCTGTTAGTAGATATCCTGATATCAGAGAAGAAATGGGTGGATGAATGTCCTTCTGAAGCTTCCCCTTTTAAGGTCACTCTCTCTTTTGATAATGCTGCCCCGAATGATGATCCTCGAGGTCGTCCAAATGGTCTGAGATCGTCTTTCCGGAATGAAGCACTGCTACCTCCCAGTGATCTGAAATCTTTCGAGCGGTCAATAGACGATATATTAAAGGACTGTAGGAATCTCGCGCAAGAGATAGTGAAGGAATTCCCATATGGATATAGCATAAGGTCATTACGGAAGGAATTCATCCACAGGTATGGGTATTATTTTGATGTCCAGAAGCTTGGCTACCAAAAGTTGTCATCTTTGTTAGAAATAATGCCAGGTGTGAGAGTTGAGTGTACCTATATTTACCCTATGGAATCACTTAAGGTTCCGGAGAAGGAGAATGGATCAGATTCCGGATGGGATGAACTAGGTCCTCTTGATGGTGGAAGCACAGAATCAGAACAACCTAGTCCTTCGTACGAGCCTTGCCTTTCGGAGTCTTCATCGTCCGACTCTGAGGACGGGAGGCTGGCGAGTAGTACTCAGCCAGAATCCCGGGTGAAGAAGTGCAATGCAAGTGAGAATAAGAGTTCGTTACTAGAGATTCTTGATGTATGGTATGACAGTAAGAATGGAGAAACCGGAAACAAGAAAGTCGACGAGGATGATGCTGATGCAGAGGAGGAGAAGAAGGTTGTTGACTCTCCGAGCAGCATTCGAGGTAGTATTAGTTGTGGTAGAAAGGGTGAGAGTCAAATGGGTTATGGTAATCCTGGAGGAATGCAGAGGATTGTGGAGTCTTATTCGTTTGTTGAGGATCCAGTTGTGGAGGAGCAGCATAAACTGATAGATGGCATCTTAACTAGCTTGAAGAAAACAAGTGAGACCAGGATGCATAGCTGATGATTATATTGACTATTGAGTAGTTGGTAGTCAAAATAAAGGCAATTCTTGTAGGGTTAGATGAAAGCAGATTCTTGGTTAGATAATACTTAGTAGAATGTGCTTTCAATTCATTCTTCCATGGTTTGTTATGTAACATGTCATCTCGAAGTATGCTAGAAGATTCAGTTTGTTAAGAGGGAAGCCATCATCTATCATAGCAAGTAGGGTTGAGTCAAGTAATACTAGCGAGTAGTTCGGTGTTCGGCTCGGGAAAAGTTTGTTTTCAGGATCAGAAAAAGTCTGTTCGTGACTTAACTCGACTTAAAATAAGTCAAGTTTGAGGTAGAGTATGCTTGACTCGGTATACTTGTTAGCTAGGTGTCGGGGCTGGTAGATTGCTGGGGAGCACTGGTGGAGATAAATTCCTGCTCCGGCGAGCTCTTCCAGTACATCGTCAGTGGGCGCCGACAAGTTGACGCAGTTAGCGAAGGATGTTGCCGGGCTGTTCGGACCATAACTCATAACTGCTGGCCCACGATGCTCGACTCTGTGGGCTTCACAGCCCAGAAGGCCCGCTTTCTTAGAGGATACTGCGACGCAGCTTCGGCCGACGGCGCCGGTCATTGATCGTCCTTCGTGAGCTTAGAGAGGGTTCCATATGGTTGTTGTCGGAAATAATGGTTGATAAGCTATAACAAAATAACGGAATAGAGTTCCAACTGCAACTTTTGTTTTGTGGGTTTTTGAGTCAGACCTCGAGCTTATTAATATTTAAACGAATCGAGTAGAATAGAGCTCGAGTTCATATAATTCCAAACAAGTGTAGCTCGATTCGAACTCGAGCTGATCTCAACCCAGCTGGAAGAACAAACGAACGGGTTATTGATATGAATAGTATCCAACATATCATCATTTAACATATCCATACTCATCCTTCAAAACTCTATCGCTAAGTGGGATGGGTTTCTCAATCAAAAACTCAAGGTCTCGGCCCAATTGAAGGGACGCGAACCCGTCTTCTTTCTTGTAAGAACAGTGCAGCGCATCGTTCATTTTGCGAAACAATACCCTGCATTCCTTTGGAACTATACTGCTACTACTCTGTTCATCCAACTCTAATCTCGACAGTTGTTTCCTCAGATCTTCTGCTAGCTCTTTGATTTCTTCATCACAGTCTTCTGCTGTTATGTTCCCCCGACTCAGCCGCAACGAAACAGCATTCCAGTTTCTTGTTCAGCATCTCTCTACCAACCAGCAAAAAAGAGAGATTTTCAACAAGGTGCCAATACAAGAGCAGTGAAGTATTGAGGACCATCATCATGGTTAAAGTTAAAACACTTACATCTTTGCATATGCGATCATTCAACAAACGCCCGCATATACTCACAACGTTGAACATGTTTCGGATTTCTGGCCCCTTGGCAACTTCATCGGAGAGCTTAGGTCCTAGCAAGTAAAGGGTTGGCAGAACAATTGGTCCTAAAGCAAATGATACCTTTGCGCTGCTCAGGTACTAGCCAAGTGTTGGCTGTGTATTAGTTCTGGACCATTCAGATTCTCGCAGTTCTGCTCTCAGCAAATCCAACCACTTGCAACCAAACATACAAAAAAAAACAGAAGATACACTCAAGACAAGCAAGAAGTAAGCGAAACAGGAAAAGCGAGGAATGAGATAATACGACATACGATTTCCACGATGTGTTCGATAACATTGCGACCCTGCAAGGAGAATACATTCTACGCAGTCTCGCATATGGCGTTGTGAAGTGCCCAATATAAGCTTTCTACTCGCTCCGAACAGAAATCTACCTTAGGGCTAGCAATATCCCATCTGTTATGTAGCACCAAAGTAAGTTTTGAAGCGATTGAAACAAGGGTTTTGAAAAGACAATGTGCACAAAGAAGACTTACCTCTCTTGAAGATGAACAAGGTTAAGCTGTTCCTCTGGAGTTCCATACATGTCATAAATTTCATCGATGAGAGCAGTAAGAAGACTGTGTTTTGCCCAGGAGATGCGGGCGTGGGAGTGCTTAGGCTCGAAGCAAGTCGCTGCCACGGTGAATATACAATATCCCATCCTCCCCTTGGCCAGTCTCATCTCGTCCAGTTTGTATTCTTTCAGCCCCTGCAAAACATTTTGTTCACAAACAAACGGCAGTTCTAAAGATGTTAGTTCTTCTTCGACGAAGTACAGACCTCATGAGATGGGCTAGTTCGTCTTGGTGCAAAGATTGGCAGAAATTGAAGTCTTCAACAGCTAGTTTCAACATGTCTTGGTTCCCAAAGCTTGGACACCTGAAGGAGGATTTCAGAGTCCTCGTGTTGTTACCAACAGAAAGCTTCTCGTGCTCGATGTTTTGTCTGTGTTTTAAACGCTCCAGGTGTCTCTCGAATGGATAATTGAGCACATCATGCACCTGTGCGAAATGTTGAAGATTAATCTACAATTTTCTATCTACAACTCTTACAAAAATATCGTAACTCCTAATTATCAAATTAATTAAAATGTGATATGTTAAAATAATTAAAATTTTACAAACCACAAACTTAAGTTGGTTCATACCTACTACTTATATCATGACTATTATAAATAGCCTCACTTGTAACAAAGTGGAGTATGAGTTGAAGAAATAAGAAAGAAAAAGTAAAAAGGCATTTGTGAGTGGTGAGAGTAAAGGTCCAAATGACCAAATTGTAATATCCAAAAATTTGAATGATCTGAGTTATCAAAATACTATCTTTTCGATTCTAAATTCCGCTACATTTCCGCTAGCGCCCCAACAAATTTGGTATCAGAGCTAAAGTTACGCTGAGTATGCTATGTGGTTGCGGTTTTAATAACTGATCTTCCACATTATAAAAATTACACTTTAGTACTTTGATAACCATATTATAACCTACCCTCACAAAACCCTCTCAAAACCTCTACCAAAAGAATCCCCTCAAAATCCTATGGCAGTACCATTGTCAAGTTTCATGTTCGCCAACTCTCCAAATCAAATCCCAATTTTTGATGGAGAATTGTATGAATATTGAAAAACACAAATGGAGACTATCTTCATTTCGCAAGACTTGTGGGATATTGTTCAAGAAGGTCGAACAATCACCACAAGAGAACGATTCCACATCAACCGGAAAAAAGGCGAAATCGGCAAAACAAGCGGGACGAAGATCCCAAAACAAGCGGGACGAAGATGAAGGAACATAAGGAGAATGTCAAGAGGAACGCCAGCGCATTGAGGATAATTCAGTAAGCTGTGAGCAAAACGATATTTCCGAGAATTTTTTACATCAAATCAGCCAAGGAAGCTTGGGAAGTCCTGAATAACGAATTTCAAAGTTCCAAGAAGCCAATCTCCATAAAACGCCAAAATCTGGGTGTTGGGTCAAATTCAAATTTTAAAATCCAAATGGAAAACATAATATTCTAGACCCTAAACTTTAACTGAATCCCTATTTGAAGCCCTACTTTTCGAATTAAACAACGCCCTAAATAAAGTAAATTACGTTATTATCCATTCGTAAAATCAAAATTTATGTAAGAAGTTGTGTATATCGACGAACTAAATACCGTCAAACACTATCAAACACCCACAAATGAAGATCGGAAGTAAAAATCGAAGATCCGTCGAACCTCCATTTAGATAAAATACCGAGAAAAAAAAAAATTTCGGCCGAGAACCAGCCGGCCGGCCGCCGGTTCCGGCGGGAACCAACCCGGACGGCCGTCGATTCCGGCCGGGTTGGTTTCCGGCCGGAACCAGCGGCCGGCCGGGTTGGTTCTCAGCCGGAATCGGCCCAAATTTTTTTTTTTTTATTATTTCTTAGACCGAATCGGTTCAACCGAAATTAATTAGACATTGGACTCAATTTTTGTAACAATACTTTTTATTTACAAAAATTGTGGGAGGGGGATTCAAACCATGGTCTTTTAAGCAGAAAGACTAAGTGATTACCATCTCTACCAATATCACAATTTGATTAAAACATGCATTTAATTGATAATAATACACATTATCACAGCTAATTACTACTAAAAAGTAGCATCTTATCATACATTAATTAAATTGTACATTACATTAAAGCTTCCGGCCGGGGGGGTCCGGGCCGGAATTTCGTTCGGCCGGACCACTCCCTTCCGAAAAAAAATTCGGAAGGCACCGAGGCCTTCCGATACCTAATTTTTCGGGACGCCTCGACGCCGACGTGATTTTTAAAATTTAGGGTTTAGCGTTTTATGATTTAGGGTTTTAGTGTTAATGGTTTAGGGTTTTAGAATTTAGACTTTTGGATTTGATGGTTTAGGATTCTAGGGTTAATTGTTTTAAAATTTAGGGTTTAGCGTTTGATGGTTTAGGGTTGTAGTGTTAATGGTTTAGGGTTTTAGAATTTAGAGTTTTGGATTTGATGGTTTAGGATTCTAGGGTTAAGGGTTTTAAAATTTAGGGTTTAGCATTTGATGGTTTAGAATTTGAGGATTAAGGGTTTAGGGTTTTAGAATTTAGGGTTTAGGGTTTGATGATTTAGGATACTAAATTTAGGGTTTAGCGTTTAGAGTTTAAGAATAAGCGTTTTATGGTTTAGAGTTCTAGGGTTAAGGGTTTAGGGTTTACTGTTTTATGATTTAGAGTTCTAGAGTTAATGGTTTAGGGTTTTAGAATTTAGAGTTTAGGGTTTGATGGTTTAGGATTCTAGGGTTGAGGGTTTTAAAATTTAGGGTTTAGCGTTTGATGGTTTAGAATTTTAGGATCAAGGGTTTAGGGTTTCGAATTTAGGATTTAGGGTTTGATAATTTAGGGTTCTAAAGTAAGGGTTTAGCGTTTTAGAATTTAGGGTTTAGGGTTTCTTTGGTTTAGGATTTTAAGGTTAAGGGTTCTGAGTTTTAGAATTTAGGGTTTAGATTTTAAGGGTTTAGGGTTATATGATTTTAGAGTTTATAATTTAGGGTTTAGGATTTTAAAATTTTGGCATATACGAAAGTTCCGACGGAATAACACAAATCGGGATTAATCGAAAAAATCGGCCGCAAGAGGCCCCCGGCCGGAAGCTCGTTTCGGCCGGAGGGGCCGGCCGGCCGGCCGTTCGGCCGGCTATTACTTGCGGGCCGGAATGGCGGCCGGCGGGGCCCCTCGGCCGAAACGAGCTTCGGCGGCCCTTTTTGTACCGATTTTTTCGATTCATCCGACTTCTGTTCATCGATTTTTAACGAAATACGTACCGTTAGAGGTTTTCGAAATAAGTATTTTGATAGTTTCGTCGGTACAAAGTTTCTCGAATTATACGTTTTGATAGTTTTGTCGATACTAAGTTTTTCGAATTAGTAAATTTGGATAGTTTCGTCATTACGAAGTTTAGGGCGTTGTTTAATTCGAAAGTTAGGGCGTCATATAGTAATCCCCAACTTTAAACTCTATACCAAACTCAAAATCTAAAATTCAAAATTTAAAATTCAAATTTAAAATTTAATCCTTTAAACCCTAAACCTTAAACTCAAAATCAAACCCAAAATCTAAAACTCAAAATAAAAAACCCAAAACTCGAAAACCCAAAACCGTAACTCAAAACTCAACCAAAACCAACTCAAACCGGAAATATATGATATAGAAAAAAAAATAAAAATAAAACAAGTTGAAAACATTTAACGGTTAGATTCGGTTGGATTCATCATCAACCGTTGGATCAAGTATCGGCTAGGACGGACGGTGCCGTCCGGACGCAAATAATTTTGCGTATAATAGGTGATGAGGTAGCGTTCAATAGTGGCGTCATTAACCTTACATGGCCATCAATTTCATACACATTTGAAACGGACTAGTAAACACTACACACAAAGTCTTTATAAAAAAAAAACACTACACACAAAGTCAAGAAAAATAAAGCGCTGGACTTGGATAACCCAGAATTGTTGTCCCCGATCTGTCTGCGTCCGGTCTCGTGTTCGTAGATGCTGCACCCACGACAACAGTACACAACGACCCTATGATTTGATTTAATCGATTTTAAAGAGATTTGAAAGTACATTGTGGACCTGAAGAAAGTGTATGGGTGACATGACGTTAAATCATCTATAAAAGTTAGAGATTTTTTAAGAGAGATAAGAGATTCGAGAATGTTAATCAAAATTATTTTTTATTAATTGATATTGTCACAAATAAATTAGAGAAATTTTTTATTTTTTTATTTTTTTTCTTGTTATAATAACTGTGGTTTATTAATAAAAAGGTCCGTCCAAATCTCTTATTTTTAAAATTTCTAACTGTTTTGAATCACTCGTCCAAACGGCATATATCACTATAGTACACATAACAAGAAAACATCACCATCTAGGACCTGTACACGGCAAACTCTACAACTTGGACAAACCTTAGAATAATTGAGTACAAGTTCTCCTTCATTTATAGCAAGTAGAGAATCCTGAGATTTGGACCAAAACTTTGACCCTATGTCACTTGGAATTTCGTTGCCATCATCCATAGCAAAGTAGCAAACTCCTCGTCGGATTGGGGTGTTCAGGATTCACGGTTCATGACAATTTCAGTTTAAAATAATAAATTTAGATATATGTTTATAATTATCTCGAATTTCACTCATGATAATTTTAGACTTAATTAGCTAAGTGCTATATTATTTTATTTCGCTATTCATCTACTCGATACATATTAATTATAATCTTAACTCAGATATAATATCAATCATAATTTAAAATTTAAAACCCAAAAATACAATACCCTTATGAATTCAACCAATAAGTTAAAAACTAATAGTTAAAATCCAAATGAATGCCCAATATTTGAAGGCCAACAAACTAATAATTAACAAATGAAATCGGATTAGTTAGAATAATTAAACTAAAGGAGGCGGTTACCAAAGTGTCCCTCGCCCCTGGTTGTCATCATCATCATCACACGTAGTCTTCCTCATCACTGCGGTCTCGGTGTCAAGTTCGGGCGGTCTCCGTCCTCAAGCTTCAAGCCATGATTCGCTGGCCATCCAAAAGTCAACATTACGTCATCGACACCTCAGAAGCATTGATGTTGTTCCGCTCCGCGATGTCCATTACAGGACGGATATCCACTAGTCCTCCTCCGTGACGGTTATCCTCCCCTTCATTAGAGAGTCTTCACAGCTACCGTCCTCTTCCGGCGACTTCCATCGCCCCGCTCCCGTAGATTGGCTATCAAAGATGTGGTAGCACTTGAAAACACTCGGATTATCATTTTCATCGTGCTCGACGGTTGTGTCCGGATACCGGTTGGAGGCTCGATTGTCGGAGAGATATATCAGTTGCTCTCGTCCCTCCTAGGGATTTGGCTCCAGACGATTCATCGTTCAGGGAACTGGCCGCAGACAGTTCGACGGTCAAGTGGATATTAGGGTGATGCGGAAGGAGTGGTGGCTGACATTCGTGTAGGGCGTGTTAGATTGGTAGTTGGTGGAACCATAATCGACGAAATCTGCCTTCTCCTCTCCATCCTTTTTGGGGTCCGGTTGCAAACTGTTCGGAGGTTAGGTAACAGAAAAGTCCTTAAATATCACCCGAAAGTGTTACCGATCATCCTCACTTTTTGGATTGATTATAGTTGATGTGTGCTTGCTATCTCTTTGCCTGCTGTCTCTTTGCTTTTATAAAAAGCTATTTCGGAACAAAGAAAAAATAAATTAAATTTTAATTAAAAATTGGCTAAAATCATCAAAATTGTCTTATTTACTATTTTCGAGTACTAAACTCTATCTAATTTTTTGATAATTTCATAATTCGATTGATGATATGGCAATCAAAAAAATCAGTCAAAAGTGAAGATCAAATACAAGATATGATAGACTCTCGTAAATCTCCAATTCGTTCAAAAAATTAGGCCAGGTGGGCATTTTATTTATTCCTTCCGTATTGGAGGAGTTGTTGAATATGGATTCTCTGTTGATGACGTAGACGTTGGTGGATTTGAACGGGAGATTCAAATGCAAGCCTCGACGGAAGTTTGAATCATGGCGGGGAAAATTTATGTCGAATTCTGTTGGCATTTGTTGGGCTGGATCTGTGAGAAAGCCCGAATTTGCCTCCATAAGGCCTGCATGCGATCATTAAATGCGGCCCATTTATTCGAAGGCCGCTCCAATGGTTGTTTTATTTACCAGATAATAATGTATCCACGTAACCAAATTAACAGATCCGTTAACAAAATTTCTCCAATTGCAGCCCGCGTGTTGTATTTCTTCGATTTTGTGGGCTCTCCAGCCTGCCTTCACGGACTGATCAAGTCGGGCCGAATACGATAAACAATGTTAATTTTAAATAAATAGAGTAAAAGGTGTTCTTACTATCACTTTATTTTAGTAAAAAACTATCTTAATAAAAAAGTGATATTTTGAGAAGTAAAAATAAAATGAATAGAAAAAAAAACAAGGATGGCAAACCCAATCCACGATTTCGATACACACCCAAAACTTACTCACCCAAGATTAAAATTATTCGGTTAAATAGATTCGTTAACGGATATAAGTATACCTGAAACACTAAATTATCGAATAGCAGGTAGGGACAGATTTAATATTATCCGCTCCAATGTCCACCCGACAATATACTATGTCTTTTTCCCTTAAAATACTTTACTGTAATTTCAAATTTGAATTATTAGATTCAACTCCAACTCTACAATAAAAAGTTCTGTCAACAGAAATTATATTTTTAAATGTATTTTTCTTCTTATCTTTCTACAAATTTAAAAATTTGTGAGTAACTTTTCCTTAAAATTTCATCCAATCTGAAAACTTTAATTTGTTTTTATTTCGTTGATTGATTAAACGGGTAAATCTGATAATTAAAATTTATCCGTTTATATTTATGTAAACGAGTAGTATACAAATAAAATTAAAAGAACTAAATAAAGATAATGGATATATCTAACTTGACATCCTTGAGTGTACCCTTTGTTTATTTGATTGTGTGATAAGAAGCTTTTATTAAAGCGACGTAGATATTTAGCAAAGAAAGTTGATGTGGTGGCATAAAAAAATAATAAACTATCCATAAAGACTAAAATGATGAACTTTGAAAATAAATACTGGTATGTTAAAATGGATGATATGACCTTTAAGGCCCTCCTCAACTTTGAGATTAGCTGACACGCTACTGAATAGTGATCAAGTTGTGCTCACCACGTCGTCGCAAACATTACCACCAACGTAAGCCTTGCCAACTTTGTATTTTACATTTTCGTATTTAATAGCCACGGAACACAATACATTATTACTTCACTGTTAACCAGACTTCCATAACATACATTTATGGCGGCCAAGCTATGCCGGTTCGCCATCTGTACGGCTCTCCTCCTCCTCGAATCGCTACTCGTCGTTTCAGCCAGAACGCCGCCGTTGTCCTCCGGTTACTATCAAGAGAAATGCCCAGGTGCGGAAGCGATCATCCACAATAAGGTGAGGGCGTGGGTCAAGAGAGATCCGACCCTCGCAGCCGCCTTGATCCGCCTCCACTTCCACGACTGCGCCGTCAGGGGATGCGACGGCTCGATACTGCTGAACCACCGCGGCAGCGAGAGGAGATCGTCACGCGCCAGCCGTACGCTCCGAGGATTCCAAGTCATCGACGACATCAAATCCACCCTCGAATCCGCCTGCCCCAGGACCGTTTCGTGTGCGGACATCCTCACCGCAGCCTCTAGGGACGCCACCGTCGCTCTCGGGGGACCCTTCTGGACCGTCGATTTCGGTAGAAAGGACGGCCGGATCTCGCTACCGCGTGAAGCTGACGCTGTCCCTCAGGGACACGAAAACGTCACCGCATTGATCGATTTCTTCGGAGCCAGAGGGCTGACCGTCCTTGACCTGGTCGTCTTATCAGGGTCCCACACGATCGGCCGGAGCGCCTGCAGCTCGGTTATGGACCGGCTTAGAAAACCCGACCGGAACATGGACGGTGGGTATTTCAGGAATCTGACCCGCGCTTGCAGATTTCCTGGTCGTTTCGTGAACCTGGATGTGACGACGCCGTTTAAGTTCGACGCCCAGTATTATGTGAACTTGGGGAAGAGACTGGGCCTGCTGAAGACGGACCAGCTGCTGTATTCGGACAGGAGAACGGCGCCGTTCGTGTCGACTTTGGCGAGTCAGCCTGGTTTGTTCGAGGGCCAGTTCGCGGTGTCGATGGTGAAGCTTGGGAACGTGGTGGATGTGAAGCAGAGTGGTGGTGGGGGAGAGATCAGGTGGAACTGCAATTACGTGAACCCTTCCCGTCAACGTCACTGATGATTCTTTGTCATTTATTTAATTTGGTTGTCGAGATCATCGACCGTTGATTACCAAGATGTTTATTGTAATATTTTTATGTTTGTCCAATTGAGGTTTGCTTTGTCCATTTAAAATGGCATAAAAACGGTTTGTGAATTGAGTTGAGTTAAATTTCATCAAGTTCAAGTTTAATTTGTTAACTTTTGGTTGAATTTGAAGTTGGATTAGAGTTAGAAAGTTGTAATTTGTGATATGCCTCGTTAACTATCATTTATGAGTCAAACGCGAGCTCAATTCGAACTTCACTTATTAAAACCAACGATGAGTGTTTAATTTGAAACTTGTATGTTAAAATGCATGAACAAGTGAAGTTAAAAAAAAAGGCTATTGTATAACTTAAGTTTACTGATGAGCTATATATATACTGAGATAGTATTCCAGTTGGCTCTCAAACTCGAGCCAACTAATTACGAATCTATCGAGTTGAACATACCTTGACCAAAATTTGGCTTGTTTAAAATCGAACCTGAGTCATAAACAAATTTTTTCTGAGCCGAACACTAAAGTGCTCACAAGTGGCTTGATTCGGCATGCGCCCTAAGCGCATTAAGCTGAAATATAATGAAATAAACCTACAACTCGATGGACATGACATTTATAATTCGAGTCTTCCAAACCCATCAATGACCCGGTTAACCTATCCGATTTAAAATACTAATCACAATGGGCATGAAAACGTAATAATCTAGGCGGAAAACGACATAGCGTAGGGAAGAAGGGGGTGAAATTTAACAGTTACTTAATTATGACGGTATAACGCTTACCCACCGACTTACGCTATTGTGTATATATAAGACACAGAACAAGATATTCGAGAATGAATCAGCAAATTTAAAAACCCGATCGAGAAAAGAAGAAGAATCTATCATCAGCTATGGCGATCAACGGATTATTCATGGAACATTCGGGACCAGAAACCAAGTCAACACCTGATCACAGTGGACGACGGAGCCGATCTCCTCCTCCGGCGCTATTGGTGTTCTCCCGATCGGAGATCGAGGCGGCGGAGCAGTTGATGGAGCTCAGCAACAGTACGAGTGGCGGCGTAATCATCGATCGCGAGGAGATCAGTAACTCTGCTTGCAGCATCAACAATAACATGAATAAGTCGTCGTCGTCGTCGTCGTCGACAGAGAACAAGGCGGAAGAAGAGGAAGAGGGGGAGATGCTTAGCCGGCGAAGGCACAAGAGGCGGCGGAGGTCGCTGGATAGTATTTACAAAGCGACCCTTCCGATTACTGTATCTTAATTCTTCTTCTTGCGCCTTAATTATGATGTAAATTATTAAACGGTAGAAATTAAAACAGAGTATATATAGATAGCTGAGAAAAATACCAAAATTCAGCAGCTACACTCGATAAAATGTACTCACAATATTGTTTCAGCATATATTGGGATTAAACTTGATTTGATCGTTAGCGATTAAGATATTAATTAATAGATAAAATCATTTTTCCAACATTGCATCCAATCAAAATCACATACAATCGGACAAACCAAAACCCTGAATGTCGACCGAAACATCAGAAACCCTAATTAACATCCTGAATCAAAGAAGAACTAGCGGAAATGAAATCGAGGAGAAAGAAGGAGACTGATCAATAGTTTGTTTACTTTGAAATCGGTTGTTAAGAGAATTTAGAGTGCTGAATCGAACAACTGAAATTGTGAGATTTATTTGTAAACGAATTGCGATAAAGAGAAAAAAATTAGGGGATGGATTTAGAGTTATCAGGATCCAATTAGAATTCGACGTGTGTAATGAATGACGTATTTTGGTTGGTACGATCTTTTTTTTCTGATTGCCGTTTTCAATTTTTATCGAATACATCACTAAAGTTAAAAGTATTTTCCATAAGTAACTCAAGTTTCACATATTAACCTCAGGATCACCACCTCCATGTTAGTTTTTCTTTTTGAATTGAAAATAGACGTATAGTATGATGGTTGAATCGTGTAGTGGTGCGTAAGGATTGGTGATTTGAAATTAAGAGGAGGAGGAGAGTCTGTATTATAGGATTTCAGACGATCGTATTCAAAAGTCCTCAACTTCTATATCATGAAACTCCGGATCATTTAAGACACATGCATATAGTATTTTCGTTAGTCTTTTCCTACCTTTTACAGGTAAATGATGAAGGAAATATAGAGTTGGTCCTCTCCCACTTTTTACAACAGAAATTTTGACATTCTCTTCATGTTACTTGCCTTAATTTTAGTTTTGATTCTCTTTCAATTTTTTCTTGTTGAGATTTCTGATTTTATTCATGTGGATTTGGAGGGAATTACTTTCCCTCATTTTACTTCCGAGTAAATAAACAATTTATTCCTTCTATAAAGAAGAATTGGTGATATAAAAAAATATACATTCATCAATATTTTTAATATACAAACTTTAAAATCAGATTAAAATAAATTTATTAGCAGATTTTAATAACCTAACATTCGAGTTAAGCTCAAATTTGTCTCATCTAAAGTAGTTAACAAGTCTAACTCAAATAGGCTCGAACTCCACAAATTAAACATTTCTAATTCGAATTCGAGCTCAAACTCACTTAAAACGTAATAAATCAAACTTGAACATATTAAAATTAAGCTCGACTCATCTCGATTCATAAACATCCTTATCTAAAATCAGCAATGCAAAATCTACTCAATCCAAAAGTCTAAACTCACAAATCAACAAACATGAACCGTAAGCTAATTTCTCCAACCCTTTTGTGACCTGCTTAACCCATCCGATTTGACAACTGAGCCCCATCAGGAGCCTCTGCCTTGTGGTATCGGGCCTGTGTGGGTGTCCAACTGTCTATGGCCTATCAGCAAGGTGTAATCAGGCGCCAACCAAATATATCCTAAGAGTATACTGATGAAATGGGAAATAAATATGAAACCGAGTATGAAAACATAATAATCCATCCGGAAAGCGACAAAGCTTTAGGGAAGAAAGAAGATGGTATTTAATTTTAACAGTACCTTAATTATGAAGTTGTAACGTTTACCCGCACCGACTTACTCTTCCTATATAAACAGACTGCCAACACACAACAAAATCTCACCAAAGAATAAATTAATAAAAAATTAGCAAACCCCGAGGAAAAAAAAAATCAAAGCTATCCGCGCGCAGCCATGGCGATCAACGGATTAATCTTGGAAGATCCACAGACCAAAACAATACGGAGCCGATCTCCTCCTCCTCCGGCTGTGCTGTTGTTCTCAGAATCGGAGATCCAGGCGGCCGAGCAGCTGGTGGAGCTGAGCAATAGTACGGGCGGCGATCGCGATGAGAGTAGCACTGCTGGCAGCAGCATCAACAACAAGGTGGCGGCGGAAGAAGAGGAGGAGGAGGAAGAGGAAGAGGAGATGCTTAGCCGGCGAAGGAAGAAGAGACGGACGAGGTCGCTGGAGAGTATTTACAAAGCTACAGTTCCGATCAGTGTATCTTGATTTTTTGTAATTTTGTTGACGGTAACCGTAGGAAAAAAACAGAGTATGGTGTTAATCCAATAACAGAGTATTGAACCTTGGTCGTCGGAAATTACGGAATGCTATACTGTTAACATTGCTCATCTGAATTATATATAATCCGATCGAATCTTGCCATGCACGAACTAATGAATGGAAGGACAGAACTGTCATGAACCATTTCTTCATATCAACACAACTTCATTTCGTCATATCAACTCGGGAGGGTTTAAACTTATTTATTTATTTATTATTACTAATTCGATTTATTGGGAGGGTTTAAATTTATTTTTTTATTCACTAATACGTTGCTACTTGGGTTCAAGTTTATTTTATTATTTATCGATACGTCCCTTAAAGTACTGACATATCTAAAATAGTCCAATGCATTGTGTTGAATTGTATAAAAGTCCAAATATTCTGAGCCGTATATAAAAAAATGCCAACCAACTGAAATATATAAGAAAAAATTACATAATATCGAATTTCAAAATCCAAATATACACTAGGTCGGGGATCGGGGGAGACCCCTGTATTCGCCACTGCCTCAAATAGAAGCTCTAATATCCTATCAATTTGAGTTATTGAGAGGGAGAGAGTTCGATTGACTTTTATATTATTCATTAATATGTCTCTAAAATAGAAACTCTCATAAAAGTTGAGGTTTGCACAGTTTCAGTAAGTAATGTACATGGATTGGGGGTTATCGAAATTCGAAACAAAAACCTCTCGATCTTTTCAAACTCTGATACTATATTATGAACTATTTCATCCTATCAATTTAAATTATTGGAAAACAATCAGATTAACTTTTATATTATTTATTAAGGAGAACTAGTAAAAAATTGGTGGTTTCAACTTAAAATAGGTGTTAGGATGAGTCATGAGTGGATTTATGTTTAGACGATAAGAGATTGGTGGTTTCAGCAATTATTTGGTAAATTTTATTTTTAGAAAAAATAATCATGGATTTTATTAATGAATTTCCTAACAAAGAATTCACGTTATCACCCATTTTTCAGGGATAATTAATGGGGTGTTATCTCTCAATTTTATCATGGGTTTAATTACCATTTATTTCATGTTTATAGATCTTGTAATAAAGGTATCGAAGTTTTGGATAAGAAGATTCTGCACATTTCCGAAGCATTTTGATTACGAATTGCATTAGCTTGTAATTTGTTATAAGATATAAACTCCAAGCCTCAGTTTATACAGCTACTAATTAACTATTAATTGAGCTACTAATTGAGTTATATATATCTCACACCGATTTGATGGTTAGATGAATGTCGCACCCATGTTTGCATATATATTACTTGGCAAATGTACATCATCACAAGACAAAAATATCAGGCAGCAACTGTTCTTGGAAGATGTACAGGAGTTGTCTTCAAGGAACGTGTCGTTTAACGGAGATGAGAAGGGTGTCGTGCTCCCACGTACAGGAAGAACAAGTCTGGAGATATTTTTTGCTGGTTTATTACTAAATAATTAATTTGTTGTTTTGATACCAAATATATATTAATCCGTTGAAGGACTGGTATTATTTCTTGACTCTCACGCCAAGCCCCTGAAAGAAATTTGAGAAAACGTGTCTGTACGTAGTTAGCTAGGAAGGATCCAGAAAATTCTCGGTTCTCAGATGAGATGTTGTTAATTAGTGTATGAAAATATAATAATGAATCGTTGGAAGCTCAAAACCAGTCGAGCCATTTGGTTCTGGCGGTCAAACTGGGTCAATATCGGAGTTTTACTCTTCTGGTATATCGGTGAACCGCTTTCGATAGTCATTCTGGTTACCTATCTGATTGGTCGATTCGATTTGTTTTTTGTGTGTAGAAAACCTTAGATGCCGAACACCTACCCTTCACTAACAATCATCCTATTCTCAAAAACATCAAGTATATATATAATAACGACACCAATAAATTAAAATAAGATCTGAAACAAAAAAAGAATAAATATAAATAATAATAATGGAAAAAGGTAAATTGTCAAACCAAACCTACTATATCTTATGTGTTTAAATTCAACATCCGGTTGCATCAATTTTTATAATCCATGGTATTTTCATACTATGAGTTCAAAAGTAAAGTATCAAACAATACAAGATAAATACTTATAACAATCACCAATAACGAGTTTAAAGAGAATATTAATTTCAAATCCTAACTTAATTCACTTTTAAGTATAAAAATGAAAGAAAATTGACCAAATTACTTTTTTGGTGTGAAACCTGATATTTGAGATTAATTTAATTGAGAATAATTCAAAAATTAACGTTTAATTTTTCTTTCAATATTATTTTAAAAAATCAAACGTTAACTTACCTTTTCAAATACAACTACTAATACCACCGCAACAACTCGTTTTATACTAGAGTCCACGTTTTGTGCACGGGTGAGTTACTTGCGCACGGGTGATTTCGCAAGATTGGGAGAGATTGGGCTTCAGGATCGGGCCGGGCTAGAGTCCACGTTTTGTGCTGTTAATCTCGATTCCTCGGCCGCACCGTAGCCAGTTGTCACCTCACAGCCATGGCGGCAAAGCTTCTGACGAGACTCCGACAACTACACTCCCCGCAACCTCACCGGCGAATCTTCCACGGGCTCCGGCTATTGTCCGGAGCTTCAATTTCTACCTCCGCTCCTCTACCTCCAAATCAAACACCGCCGCCGCTCCCTCCTCCGCGTAGCGATGCAAATAGCACTGCGAACCTCGGGGAGATCCACCACAAGCCGACGACGTCATCTCTGAAGGAATACGAGCTCGCGAAATTCTCCGCAATCGCTGATACCTGGTTTGCACTTTGCACTTGCGCTTGTTACTTGCCATAGCGATCGATACTGAAAAATTTATGTTCCCTATCAGGTGGGACGCTGATGGTCCGTTTAAACCTCTTCATGAGATGAACCCTACCAGACTTGCTTTCATTCGCTCCACTCTCTGCCGGCATTTCAGGTTTAGTTTCTAGTGGAATTTCTTCCTTCGTATTTGAAATTGAGTTCTATATGAGTCGTGTTGATATTAGTTGTCCCGTCCAGGAAGAATCCGGAGTTGCCTAAACCATTTGAAGGACTAAAAATCGTTGATGTTGGTTGTGGCGGTGGGATCCTTTCTGAGGTACATTGCTTTGATCCCTTGTTCTGATCACAACGAATCTAAGCTGTATGTTTGATCAGCCTTCAAAATGCTTAGTGCAAGTCTAACTAACTGTTAACATACATGTTATTGATGTTAGTTGTTTTCTTTAATCTCTTCAGCCTTTGGCACGATTGGGAGCAACCGTGATAGGTGTAGATGCGGTGGATAAGAATATCAAGATCGCACGCCTTCACTCTGTATGATCTTTATCTGAATCGCAAATTCTATACGATATTTGAATGTTTAAAATTTGAAGCAACGAGAGTTATGAATCTTTTCCCCTGTCTCAGGACTTGGACCCTTCAACTTCTACGATCGAGTATGTTTGCACAACTGCAGGTACACACCAACCGAATCTGAGAATCGTTTCCTTCAATGTGTCCAATGTTTGTGCTGATTTTGTAGACATTGATGTCTTCTGAGAGACTTTGGTGAGGTTGGTATGTGATAAGAGTAGCCTATGCGATTTGAACTTGAGATATTTAGAAACTCCCCCTTTGCAGAAAAACTGGTTGAAGAAGGAAGGCAATTTGATGCTGTGATGGCACTAGAGGTTAGCTCCATTGCCTTTTGTGTGCAAAGTTCCTTGCTTCCAATTTCTTTTTGACTGCCTTGCACTTTCATTTACTTGATATTTTTGGATACAAACCATGACTCAAGGTGATTGAGCATGTAGCTGACCCAGCCGAATTCTGCAAGTCGCTAGCAGCTTTAACTCGTCCAGGTGGAGCCGTTCTCATCTCGACTATAAACAGATCTATGAGAGCATATGCTGCTGCTATTGTTGCAGCAGAATACATTCTCCATTGGGTACTATTCCGTAACTGTATATTACTGAGATTTAGTAGTCAGATGATCTTGGTTTTGTATAGTTTTAACGTTGATGAAAATCCGGCGGACAGCTTCCGAGGGGCACACACCAGTGGTCGAGCTTCCTCACTCCAGAAGAGCTGGCCATGATCCTTAAACAGGCTTCGATCGATGTAAGTTAGTGTGTTTATCTCTCCATCAGCTTCTTACCTTGTATTTTTTTTCATTCCGGTAATAGTATCGGTTTACTACTGCCACAGGTGGAAGAAATGGCTGGATTCGCGTTGAATCCTTTAACCGGGAGGTGGATTATATGCGACGATGTCAGCGTAAATTTCATCACTTTCGCCACCAAAAAGGCGGAACATGAAGGGCGAGAAGAACTCGTTGCATCGCAACCATCCGTTTAAAGAAAGCCATCGAGTTCACCCTAACGAAAGTAGTAAGGCATTGCATGGATTGCAGACTGGCCTCTTTTCTTGTGGGGCTCTTGAGCCATGGTTGCTGTGCATATGGAGAAATTTTGTTTAATACGTTTATCTGTTATATGATAGTGAACTTCGAACAACATAGTGTCAAAGATCTCCAAATCCCTACAAAACAAACTAAAAGTCCCCTTTTCGAGCCTCACCAAACCGTACCGATTTGGAGGGTTCCCGGTTCTGAAACACAGGTTTCGTGTCTTCGGCTTTAAGAACCTTTAATGCACCTGGAAGTAAAGAGAGATGGAACTAAAGTTACGAAATAAAGCTCTGCTACAGCACCTGAAAGCAAGCATTTGTAGTCCGATGGTTAGGATAATTGCCTTCCAAGCAATAGATCCGGATTTGACACCTGGCAAACGCATTTCTTTTTCATACATGCCATGATCTTTTTGCGTGGTTCTACTCCCGGCAGACACAATCTTGGAGTGTAAAGAGAGAGTGATGTACCTCCAGGAAAATATAGACAAACAAAGCCATATATGAAGAAATTTTGTTTAATAAGTTTGATATATGGTACTGAGGTTTTTCCCAGGAGAAATTGCAGGGTGACAGGAAAGATATGAAACACAACACTACGTGAATTCGCGTAGCTGAGATAGAGAATCAAATGCCTCACAAAATTGGGGAAAATAATTTCATGCCACTAAATGAACGACTCGATTATCGGACCGTGAGACATGATTGATGACTCGGATCATTATAGTTAGTAGATATTTCAATAAATTGCCTTCCATGCCCATCGTCCACGATACTTGAAGCAACTTTGAGACCACAATCAACATATGATAATACAAAGATCATAGATCAAGATAGAACACAACAAACAAAATGCAAGAACTTCGAACAACCTAACTCCTCCACCATCCCACTTCACCACCACTACCGATTTGAAACATTACATTTGGTTTCTTGGCTGAGAACGTTTTCATGTAAAAAAGGACACAAATTATAAAACAGATAGACACCTTCCATAATATCAAACATGTAGCGTTTGTAGTCCAACGGTTAGGATAATTGCCTTCCAAGCAATAGACCCGGGTTCGACTCCCGGCAGACGCATATGCCATTTACTTTTGACGTGGTTTGACTCCAATTAGAGGAAATCCTTTTACGAAGAAAGTATGGATCTTATATCATTATACGGCTCGCTACCATCTGCAACTTTTTCATTGAACTGAATCAAAGTACTAACCACTCTGAATTACAAAATGCTTACAAATTCGAGGCCTTAACCAAACGTGTCTCAGATACAACATATATGTACATGACCATTGCAAAATAATCCATCCTCTAACATCACTCACCTTTGCATTAAACCCATTTTCCAGGAACTATCACTATGATCCTCAGAAGCTCCAGCGATCAAGCTGCCTCTTAGCTTCAGCCATGTCTTTCTGCGCCTTCTTCCTACGGTAGAATATAGGGCAATCTCGACTGTGCCCCACATTGCCAAACATATCAACAGTAGAGACCATCATGTCAGCCATATATGAAGAAATTTGGTTGAGGTTGAAATCACCATAGTACATCTACAGAGAGGACATAGTTGAGATATTAGAAAGATCACTATACCTGGTGCATAGAACATCTTGATGAAGGGAGCCTTGGCATTCTTGGCACTGTGTCCATAATCTCCCGAAAAGCAACTCTAGATCAGCCACTGCACGCCACCCAGGGATACAAGGAAAACAACATTCTACATAAGAGCACGCAAAAAAGCCTAACAAGCAAGAAAGATGACACAACCCGGGCCCGACCTTGAGAAACAGTTTTACAATACAGCTCCGGTTCTCTTCCTTTGCAGTGCGAGCAAATGGTTCGTTCCGATTCCCTGCTTTGAAATAATGATTAGCAACGGTCATACAACTAAACATATCCAAAGCAACTACTGTGAAATGCAATGCAAAATGAACAAGTATCCGAAATGGAGGATTGTTGTGAACATACTTAATTAAGGCTTTGCAGCCGATGCAAGTGAGTTGTTTCTTGGCAAATTTCATAATGCCACCACTGGAAGGAATGGGTTTGGATATGTTCCGGGTATGATCACCACTTAGTAGTTCTTCTTTTGCATTCTTCAAAATCGGCTCAAAGATCCGTAGAAGTGGCTGTAATACAAAAGCTAGATCATTAATACTTTCCAGAAAATCACAACTGGATTGCTCTAGAAATCGTGTTACACTGACCTTTTGCAGCTGGTTTGTTAGGTAGTATTTACTGTCTATTGGGATGCTATTCTCAAGCACATATATGGGATCCTCTGACTTCTCATAAGCCTGAGCCAAATAATAGATCAGAGCTGGTTAGGTTCCAGAATAGTCTATACGAATCCTGCCACCCTACTCATATCTCATGAATGATCGGTTAAGGATACACCAATTATTTACGAGGATTTCAGAACAGCTTTTCATCTAGTAAAGTAACTTCACGACATATCCTTACTTATTCAAGCCACCTGAACAAGGGAATATAAGAAAATTGATCGAGACACAGGCAATGAGACAATACCTTAGCTCCTTTGGCAGATTCGATTATAACATAAGGGACTCGGTCCCCGACATTCGGGGCAGTGGCGGCATCTCTCTGTTAATCACAGAAGAAACAGCATTAGAAGGTCTGAACATATTACAAAACTTGTTCAGAACACCAACAAACTTTTGCAGATAAAAAACCTCAAGAGAAGTATGGAACTAAGCTTGGATGGAATGATAAAACCAACTAATTTCCCATGAAAAAAAACCTTGCGCATGCGTTCTGCAAGCTCAACATGAGCAGACTTTACTTCATAATCATCTCCTGTCTTTGTCAGGCCCTGTTAAATCAACAGTCAATGCAGATAAGAGATTGTACGGATGACTAATACATCAGTTCCAAGTAAGCAGGCAAAAATTGAAATATTGCCACCTTAGTTATAACAAGGAGTGACAGATCCAGACGATTCATGAGAAGATCTGAAATAGTATTCTTGACATATCGAACAGCACCAGGAACATCTCTGTCCATTAGTATCTTGTGCAGACACTCTGTTACCAGGTTTTTAACCAAAAGGCAGTTGTCTCTTCGCACTGTTTCAATTCCTGTTCATGATTTACAACCAAGTCAGAAAGCCAAGAAAACATTCACCATACACAGCTTGTGAGCTACTTTCAGACTTTACCTTTAGCATCCATTTTGTCATAATTAGCCGGACTCGTCCAGAATAAGCCAGCATATCTCTTCTTGCTTATCAGTAGATATGGAAAATAGACCTTCTCAAACTCCAGCTTGATAGGCTTGACAATACAAGAGTTGCCCACCACAAAAATTAAAATGGAATGTACTCAGAAGAGTAAGTCAAATATGAAAGCCAGCAAGAACTTAAAAATAATAGAGTTTATTGCTAGAACTGTATTTAAATATGATAGTATAAATGAAAAAAGAAATAAACTCTTAAGGCAATTCATATTTCAAAACAAGCTTGTGACATTACAAGAACTTACTTTGATGAAAGTTCCACTGATATGTTCAGCAGCTTCTCTTCCCAACTTCATTGCTTCTTCTACTGTGGACACACCAAATTGTACCATAACAGAATCTGTGTCCCCGTATATAACCTGAAATGAAACTCAGACCAGAGGACGGTAAATTCATAAAGAGGCTTATTCAAGTAACATCATTTACGTTCAAGATCTTGATTAATACCTCAGCATTATGCTCATAGCCTCCCAGCATAGTAAATTTCTCCTCCACTAGTTTTTTTGTGTGATCAATCATTTCGCGACCTTCCATTTAAAGAAACATCTTAGCTTGTAGGAAAAAGTAAAAAGATAAAAGATACATTTTGTTACAATGTAGGGTCCCAACCCGAAAATCTAATGAATAGGCAGCAAAAAAAAACGATAGATTTTACTGTCGCCACCATGTTAATGGACAAAAAAGCTTAACAGGGCCACTACATTTTACAATACTGTAGCTTTGAGAGAATATCAATCTCGTTATATTAGAATAGCCCGTAGGCAGCTACGCTATATACATAGGTCTCTGAATAAGACTTACCTAATCTAAGAATCCTATTAGGAGGTAATTACTCTAATAATACATAATACAGCTAATAGGATACATACACTAAGCTAATTAACTAATCAGTGGAATTCTCTACAAATACCATAGCTCGTCACACTTGAGGATATCTCCAGACATGGTAATTGGCCAATTGTCGCTCCTGTAAAGCCATATACAGAATTTGCGCTTATCTGAAAAGTGCAGAAAATAGTTAATCTAACTGATAAGAAACAGGATCCTGGCTCCTAAATTGGCAATTATCCTACCTTAAGGGCCAGTTGGCGGCCATCCAGAACTGCCTTCTCAAATGGATCCTTTGCTTCCTATTAAGTAATATCATAACAAGGTAATCACGATTTAATAGAAAGGAAAATGAAGGTACAACATAATCAAATAGAAAAGAGTTGAACATAGCATAGGAACCTTTAAATCCGCTTTTGCTCTTTTGCGTGCGGCAATTAGTTCTTCAAGAATTTCAGGAAGAATTCCCTGAAAACAGGTAAACGACGCCAGAGTCATGTTACATAAGTTACCCTCTGTTTCCAGTTGTAATGTCAAAACAAACGTATTCATTTCATAAACGATGTTTTCACCTTTTGCAAAGTGGATTTGACAAATATTTCACCAGATGGAGTCTTGTTGACACACTCTGTAGGCAGGTTGAGTTTTTTAACATCTTCAGGAGTCACCTTCAACAGCACAGAAGTGAAAGCCTTAGAAAACGCTTATCTTCAACCATCAAAAGCTTTGCAAAACACTTATTTGTGTCCACGGGAAAGAATTAAGAATATGAAAAGGGAAACCAAATGCAGCAATAAAAGTTGATAGGAAACTGGAAAAGGAATTAGAACTCATAAACTCATTATTAAAACAATTACCAGAGTGCAGTAGCACAGGTTATATGCCATCATTATTGATGGATATAGAGAAGCAAAATCCAATGTTGCAATTGGCTTTTCATAGAATCCCACTTTAGGCTCCAAAACCTGCATTTAACATCCAGTACATCATCGGACATGCGTAAGACTACTAGGAATCTACAAACCTACAGTTCAATAAACTTAGAAGACAAACAAAAAAATTCAGTTAAATTTCTGTGATGGCGCATTTTAAATCATTTTGCATTATAATTTGGTACAAACCTGATGCCAAAAAACATAATCAGTTGAAAAGAATAGTGCTCCTTCAGTAACTGGGTAAATATGTATGCTATGAAAGCGTGATACTCACAGTTGCACCTTCATACGTTCCTTGATCAGATCCTGCCTGTTTCACATTTGGAATTAAGAGACCCTTTTGCTTAGACTTCCTCAGGAGCTGAGAAAGTACCTGATACCAAGATACTATACATTGTTAATTTGTATAATGACTCATATAAAACATCAATCGATCACTCATTCAGATGCCAAAATACCTTGATACTCTGCCCCCTCGCGAGAAGAAAAGATATAGGTACGCCAGTGACACGAGCCATTTCTACGTAGTTGTATATGTACATCAGTTTATCCAGAAGTCGCTGCGGGAGGTATGCATCCTGAAATTCCGTTGATGAATTTCCAAACGTGTTAGAGTCTCCTAGATATGTTGTTTTTATGAAGCAGAATTAACTTGTAATGGAATAAAGTGTAGCAGGTTTCTAAGAAATGAAAGGAACAGAAGTTCCACAGTATGATAAAAACAATCTCACAAATATGCAACAAAGATTCAAGCTTCAGAAATTCTGGAATCTTGCTTCACAGAATATCTTGATCCATACATACTGTAGAATTACAGCATACAGCTCGTAGTGTTAGGTGTAGGGTTAGCAGATCATATCTAGCCTAATTACCCTAATTAATAGCTGAATAATATAGTAGGTTGGTAGGTAGGATAATCCCTGATTTATAGGGATTATCAAGAGACGATTCTGCTCCTGTTAAGAGCAGTGTCGGTGTATATATGTATGCAGTAGGAATGATAATAAGATAACACAGAATACCAGAATAATATTCTGTTTCTATATGGTATCAGAGCTCAGATTCAGACCTTGAATCCAGCTCCATCAACCTCTTCTTCTCTCTCTCTCTCACTCTCTTCTGATGACGAACACAAACGAGGAAGTCCAAGCTCCATCCTCGCCTTCTGTAACTTCAGGAAATCCCTCCCAGAGGCACTCAAACTCAGCTGCCACATCAGATACAGTCCTGGGCTGTATCACCAATCATCGCCTCAACGGAGATAACTATCTCCAGTGGTCCTCGTCTGTCCTAAAGTTTATCTCAGGCAAAGGGAAGAGAGGCTACTTGACTGGAAAATCCAAGAGGCCAGCAGAGGAAGATCCAGAATTCGCAACCGGGATATTGAGGACAATATGGTCCGATCCGGCTCCCGAATTCCATGACCACCTCAATCGGGGAGAAGTTTCTCCTCCACCGGATCGCTCAAGAGATCCGGGAAGGAGCACAACATACGTACTCCCACCGGGCTAACAATGCGGAGGCATTTGAAGTGGAGATGCGTCTCCATGATCTCAAGCAAGGAGATCAATCGGTCACCCGATACTATGACGAGTTGTGCAAGTACGGCTGCAACGGGACCTCTATGACGTGCATCTGCGGAAATGCACGGAGGATGCGGAGCTATATAGGAGAATCCTCCAAGCAAAACGGACCATCCGTTTCTTGCTTGGACTCAATCAAGCCTAGACGAGGTCAAGGGCGAGGAATTATGGGTCGCTCTGCCCCTTCCTTCGGTCGGGGAAGCCTTTGCTTTGAGATTAAATGGGAAGAAAGCGAAGGAAGCCGATGATCCCGACTTGAAGAGTGCCCAAGCCGAAGGCTGCGCCCTCGCCACTCACTACTCCGGCAACCCACAAGGCTATGGGTATACCAAGTCGGGCAAGGCACGACCTCGGTGCACTCACCGTAGCAAGCTAGGCCACACAAAGGACACCTGTGCTGGAAGTTACACGGAAAACCCGCGGACCGGAAACCAAAGGCGAACGGGAAGCTCATGCTCGAGCCGCCGCCACCGAGCGAGGCCAACCAGTTTGCAGGGATCACCAAGCAGCAGTTCGAGATCCTCCAGCAGATGATGTCCCAATACACTGCTAAGAAGGCCTCTGCAAGTTCAGCTGAAGCCCATCATAGTCTGTTTGCCAGCCAAGGTACTAAACCTATCGCTCTCATAGCCTTAAATCAGTTCAAACAGAACTGGGTGCTGGATTCTGGCGCTACTGAACACATGACAGGTTCCAGACAGCTCCTACATAATATTCAGAAGCACAAGGGAAACGCGAGAGTGCGTATTGTGATGGTACCATTGCGCCTGTTGAAGGGATTGGAACAGCATACCTAACTCCTACTCAAACTGTGTACCCTGTGCTTTATGTGCCAAAATTAAATTGCAACCTAATTTCCGTTAGTCAAATCACCAAAGACTTGAATTGTCGACTAACGTGTGATCCTTCTCCTTTGTACATTACAGGAGGCGGGATCTCAGAGGATGATTGGCAGGTTTGAGTTGTGTGATGGGCTATACCTACTGAAGACAACAAGCAGACCAGAAGGAGAGGTTTCCAAGTCAGTCTCCTTGAGTTCTATATCGAGTCAATTAGAATGTCCAGTAATGATGTGGCATTATCGCCTAGGTCATTCTAGTTTTTCCTACCTTAAAAAATTGTTTCCGAACCTTTTCATCAATAAAAACCCTAGTGTTTCGTTTTCTTGTGATATATGTCGGCTTGCTAAACAAACACAAGCGGTTTATCGTAGCATTCCATACAAACCATCATATCCTTTCTCAATTATTCACGGCGATATTTGGGGTCCATGCGGCTGTTAAAACGATCGGTGGTTTTAGGTGGTTCATCACATTCATTGATGATCACACCCGCCTCACATGGACCTATCTCATGAAATCAAAAACCGAAACAAAACAAATTTTCCGGACATTTCGAGAACCAAATCAAAACTCGGTTTGCTACACCTATTCGAGTTTTGCATACGGATAATGCTAAGGACTACTTCAATCGGTCCTTAGACTCTTTCCTCGTGGCTAATGGAATTGCTCACGGCGGTTCGTGCCCTTACACCCCTCGGCAAAACGGAATTGCTTGAACGCAAAAACCGTCACTTGCTTGGAGGTTGCAAGGGCATCCCTGTTTGCTGCAAATGCCCCAAAATCCCTATGGGGTGATGCTGTCCTAACAGCCACATATCTCATCAACCGCCTCCCTAGTCGTACCCTAAAGTTTAAGACCCCTCGTAGTATTCTGCTCAGTATATTTCCGCATAGCCATGCTATCTCATCAGACCTTCCCCTTAGAGTCTTTGGCTGCACGGTTTTCGTGCATTTAGATTCATCACTCCGTTCCAAGTTAGACCCTAGGGCTGAAAAATGTGTTTTCCTAGGGTACTCTTCCCATCATAGTGGGTATAAATGCTATTCTCCCTCAACTCGCAAAGTTTATCACTCAAAAAATGTCACGTTCTTTGAACATCGTCCTTTCTACTCCCACTGTCTCGGCCTCGGGGGAGTCTTCTGGTTCTACTAGTATCGAGTCTTCCATTGGCAGTATTATTACCCTAGAATCTCAGGGTAATACTCTAGAGCCCCCTAAGGTCCTTCCTGAATCTAAACATCAAAACCAAAGCCACAACCCTCCTCTTCTGGTCTATCAACGCAGGAAGAAGGTAACAGACATCACACATACTCATCCTGACCTGGAATCCACTGAGGTCTTAGCCTCCCACGAAAGTGAGTCAGAACACATGGAGGCAAGGGCTGAGTCTAGTGATATGGGTGAAGGTGGCGAGCAAACTGAGGACACTCAGGGAAATGAGGGTGATGGTACAATGGAAGCTCAGGTGGATGCCACAACGTACCTCCCAATTGCTCACAGGAAAGGAACAAGAGCATGCACAAATCACCCAATTGAGAGGTGGGTTTCCTACGGAAACTTAAGCAAAAATTACAGAGCATTTGTGGGAGTCCTGGATAAAACACGGATTCCTAATTCTATTGAAGAAGCCATGAGTATACCTCACTGGAGGACAGCCGTGTTAGAAGAAATCAAAGCACTGCTGAAAAATCAGACATGGGACACCGTACGACTACCGGTTGGAAAATCCACGCTGGATCGCAAATGGATATTCACCGTGAAGTATACGTCCGAAGGGAAGATTGAGAGGTATAAGGCTCGACTCGTAGCTAGGGGATTCACTCGGTGCTATGGAGTGGACTACGAGGAGACTTTTGCTCTCGTTGCAAAACTCAAGACCGTGAGAGTCTTACTAAGTCGCGGTGAATCTGGATCGGCCCCTCTACCGGCTAGATGTGAAAAACGCATTTCTAAATGGAGATTTAAGCGAAGAAGTGTATATGAATGTTCCGGCGGGCGTCAGCTGGCCGAACCGGGGGATGGTGTGCGGGCTTAAGAAGGCATTATATGGCCTTAAGCGATCACCACGGGCCGGTTTGATAGATTTTCTCGATCCGTGTGAAGAGATATGGGTATTATCAGTGCCAGACTGATCATACCATGTTTGTGAAGCAAAATCAGGAAGGGAAGAGGTCAATACTCATTGTTTATGTCGATGATATTATCATCACAGGGGATGATGAACCAGAAATCAGAAATCTCAAGAAGAGATTGGCACTAGAATTTGAGATAAAAGACCTAGGTACCTTGAGGTATTTCCTAGGCATTGAAGTGGCACGATCACGCAATGGACCGAGCTTATCCCAACGCAAATATATTCTAGATCCGTTGAAGGAAACGAGGATGCTTGGGAGTAAGCCGGCGAGTACACCAATGGAGCATAATCGAAGTTCACCCATGACGGGAAGCGGCTCCGGTAGAAAGGGGAGTTACCGAAATTGGTAGGGAAATTGATATACTTGGCTCACACCCGACCGGATATTTCATTTCCGGTAAGCATTGTGAGCCGGCATATGCATAATCCTAATGAAGAGCATATGGAGGCGGTGATGAGGATTCTAAGATATTTAAAGGGCACACCGGGTGTTGGTTTACTATTCCGAAAACACACTTTGGGCGCGGGATTTCCATTTACACAGATGCTAGTTGGGCTGGAGACCTCACTGATCGACGGTCAACTTCAGCCTACTGCACCTACGTTTGGGGAAACCTGGTGACCTGGCGGAGCAAGAAACAGGCTGTTGTTTCAAGGAGCAGTGCGGAGGCAGAATACAGGGCTCTCGCAGATGGTATGTGTGAAGGGATTTGGCTAAGGCGTATCCTAAGCGAGCTCGGGGTGGAAAATGAGAACCACCGGTAGGGTGCCGTGTGATAGTCAAGCGGCCCTAAGCATTGTCAAAAATCCGGTTCATCATGACCGTACTAAACATGTTGAACTGGATCGTCATTTCATTTCGAGAAGGTGATTAACAAGGAGTTCGAGATGGAGTATGTCCCTTCTAAGTTACAAATTGCGTACATTCTTACAAAGGCATTACCTAGAGATGATTTACGCAAGTTACAAGGCAAGCTTGGCCTTTACAGCATCTACAGCCAAGCTTGAGGGGGAGTGTAGAATTACAGCATACAGCTCGTAGTGTTAGGTGTAGGGTTAGCAGATCATATCTAGCCTAATTACCCTAATTAATAGCTGAATAATATAGTAGGTTGGTAGGTAGGATAATCCCTGATTTATAGGGATTATCAAGAGACGATTCTGCTCCTGTTAAGAGCAGTGTCGGTGTATATATGTATGCAGTAGGAATGATAATAAGATAACACAGAATACCAGAATAATATTCTGTTTCTATACATACGATACTGTAGTTCTCAGCTTTCATTTTTATTTATAGGAAGACACAGAAATAATTAAGGGATAGTTAGCAGTCAAAGTAAGACGGTCTAAAACAGAGAACAAGGAAATCACAAAGAAAATGCGAAAAAACACTGTTGAAGAAACACTGAACTAAACCAGCACCTTCAAACAATAAACAGCAAGCCGCCTCCTAGTTTCTGCATTGCCGTTTTGAAGATCAGATATTATTGAATGGTGGACATCCTCTTTCTGCCCAAACGGAAGTCAGTTAGTGACATGATACCGGTGCAATAATTCAAACAAATATCTCTGCAGTTAAGACCGGTCCATCTCAGAGACTCTTTCAACCATTACCTGCTCAGAAAGAAAGTGGGCTGAAACGGAGTTCAATGAATAAGAACTCAATTTATAATCACGTTGCATAGCCTGAGGTCAAAAAAGCATAAACAATATAGTCAATGGATGATTTAAATATTTTCTCCAAATCAACTTCATTTTAAATAGACAGAACCTGGAGCAAATCAAACTGAACCCTCCCCTCTAAAGCAACTTCTTTACTTTCACGTGTTCCATACTGCCTGTAATATCAAACAGAACTTTTTGATTAACTAAATTAGAGAATGTGATATGCAAAAAGGTCAGCCAATATGTCACCCCTTGCAGAGTAACTAAGTTGGCAATCTATAGTCATAAACTTCGTATTTATAAGAAGACCAACCAACCTAAGCAAGGATAAAATAAAATTGAGGAACTAAATGTAAGACTCAAAGCTGCGCATCAAAAAGAACAAATAGGATAGAGAACAGCGTTGTCCAATAAGTTGCCACACTAGCAACAGTTACGTTCTACGATATAATACCTTGAAGAAAAAGTTGCATCTCTGACCCGAACCCTGCAGTTTCTAATGCGTCCTAATATTGGAAACTCTGATATGCCTAAGCTTTGAGCCCTCTAGAACAGAAAAAAGTTGGTTAGTAATCAAGCATGCTGATTCAAGCACAAACCACTAGTGTTCCATCGTGACGCGAACAAAGATAATTATGCAGCAAGAATGCATCACAAAAGCTTTGTTTTAACCTCGATGAGATATGGCAAGTCAAAATTGCAGATATTATATCCAATGATTATATCCGGATCTACTTCACGAATAAAATCCTGCAAGCAAAACACATGCCCGTGAGGTCTCATGGCATGAAATTAATCGTTCAAAGAAACTATTATCAAACTACTAAAATGATGCAGGCAGTTGCAAAAGCCTATAATTTCGAACACGATAGATTAGAATCAAATACCCTCCAAGCTAGTAGGACTTCTCTTTCGGTATCAAAAGACATCACATCTGCACCAACGATGGGTGAGCATGATTTTAGTGTCATGATATTACGCACAAATGGTTGGTTCTCCCCTTGCAGAGTAACTAAGTTGGCAATCTGCAACACGGTAAAATATGCACTTCAGACATAAGTACTTTATTAATAGAACTATCCACCGTACGGGCTGAGAGAAGAGAGGACAAATAACCAACCTGAATAACAGGATCATGAGTGGGTTCAGGAAAGTGACCTTTACGTCCCGCACACTCGATATCAAAACTCAATATCCGGAAAGGAGCCATTTTTGAGAACTCTCCTTCTGGGACATGGCTTAGCAATGATGAGTATCTAGAAGTGGTAGTAAGAAAAACACACATCTAAAAGTTTGTGAACCAAAGAAGGCAACAAACAAGGTAATGGCGCAAGCAAGGATACAAGCAGTCAACTTCTAATTGACAATAGGACAAGCTCTTGATTGTCTTCTTATATTTTCCAGCAGGTACTTCAATCCAATTCCCACCAACGACCCCACAATCAACCATGAAACGGAGAGTAAAGACAACGTTGCTTTCATAGGTCATGAAGCTCTTTGTACCAAGGCCATCTATATGTATTCCTTTGTCAAGAATACCTACATATAGAGACTCCGAACGTCAAAATCCATACACAAATATCAAAGATCAGTTCGATCGAAAACATCCTTAAAGCAAGAGTAACAGTGGCACCAGTAACAGCAAACAATGAGAAGTGACAGAAAAGAAGCGAACCACAAAGCGAGAAATGTTATATATACTGTGCAAGTTCCTCACCCCGACAACTTGCAACCATTGCTGGCAATGCCACAACAATCTTAAGAAAAGGATTGGAGTCCTGTTGTTGATAGTACATGATGCTCTTTTTATGTACCAGTTCGATTCTCCTGATTAGTTTCGACACTTTACTACTCCGGTTCATCTCCTTCATTCTTGCCTGCAAGAGAGAAGCACTTAGTAGAAATCGAGTCAACCGGAGAAGCTACATAAAAAATTGGCAAAATCGCATACCTCAAGAACCTGATGAAACCGAGAAATGTCATCTGGTCCCATTCCAGAAGGGCAACTAATGTAGAAATAAGGCTCAAATCCATGAACATTGCAGCACACACTATGACCTAAACAAAGATTGCAAACTAACCAGTTAACTCAAATCCATGCCCATTACAGTTGACAAAATACTTCATGAAATAACTAACCTTCTGCGGTAACCCCAAAGATTCTAATAATAGGGGCAGGTCCGGACCAATTATCCAACAGATCATTACGGCTATCACCAACCACATAATCCAGCTCTAACTGCTGAAATGCTGTTCACACCACCAAAAAAAATCAGGAAAATTTCAAAGAAAATCCGAACAATGCACAAAGAAACGGAAATTTATTACTACTCACTTATGCTTTTAGACTGGGAAACATAATCGTGAGAGAGCGAAGGACGCTTCCATTTAGCCAGGTGAGAGACGAGAGACTGCTGAGCCCACTCACTGTTGATGTTCCCTTCGTCTTCTGCGATAAGGGTTTCGTCCAGAAACACATCCTCGTCGACGAAATCGTCCTCCGGCCCTCTTGCCTGAACCTTGGCTGCGGGCGACGGTTGCGGAGGCTTCGCCGGCGGCGGGCGCTTCCTAGCATTTCCGGCGCGGTTCATGATTTTGCTTAGCTCTCGTTTGTTGAGAGAGGAAGCTAGGAAATGCGAAGGAGGGAACTCACAACTGATAAAATCGAATTCCCGCCTTTTTTATGTTCTTATGGTTTAGGGTTTTGTGGATTTACTAAGAGGGTTGCTAAACTGACGCCCCTTGGTTTTTGAATTAAACGACGCCCTATATTCATAATGACCTAAACGTCCATTTCGTAAAATGAAAAACATGAAAAACTTACTAGTTCAATCCAAAAAATCCTTATTTCGTCTGTTTTAGTATGTTTTAGTTGGTCGAAAACACTCTCGACGAATCACGGATCAAAATTGGAAAGGTACGAAATTGAATTTTGGATCTGAAAAAAAAAACCAAACGAACCAACCGGACGGACCGGCGTTCCATCCGGTCAGACCACCCATACGGAGCGATCGTCCGTCCGGTCAGACCACCCAGACGTAGCGACCGTCCGTCCGGTCAGACCACCCGGACGGACCGGTTGTCCGTTCGGTCAGACCACCCAGACGGAAATCCGGTCCGTCTGGTTATTCTCGTCGGAATTTGGCATCGACATGAACATGAAAGTTGTAGACAATCAAACTAGCTTTCCAATGCCGCCGGTCTTGCATCAATCGGACATCGGAGCGATCAGTTATGTCAAAAATACTAAACTGAAACATTTTTCGACCAAGCCGTTTATTAGAGTTAGTGTTTAGGGTTTAGGGGTTAGTGTTTAGGGTTTAGACCTTAGTGGTTAGGGTTTAGGGTTTAGATTTAGTGGTTAGGGTTTAGGGTTTAGTGTTTACGGTTTAGGGCTTAAAGTTTAGTGTTTAGGGTATAGAGTTTAGTGTTTAGGTTTTAGGGTTTAGATTTTAGTGTTTAGTGTTTAAGGTTCAGTATTTAGGTTTAGGGTTTAAATTTTAGTGTTTAGAGTTTAGGGTTTAGTGTTTAGGGTTTAGTTTTTAGGGTTTAGATTTTAGGGTTTAGGGTTTGTCGTTTAGAGTTTAAGGTATAGGGTTTAAGGTTTAGGTTTAGAGTTTTGTGTTTTGTTTTTAGGATCTAGGATTTAGGGTTTAGGGTTTAAGGTTTAGTGTTTAGGGTTTTGAGTTTAGGGTTTAGATTTTAGTGTTTTGTGTTTAGGATTTAGGATTTAGGGTTTAAGGTTTAGTGTTTAGGGTTTAAAGGTTTAGAGTTTAGGGTTTATATTTTAATGTTTAGGGTTTATCATTTAGGGTTTTGGATTTTGGGTTTTAAGCTTATAGTTTAAACCTTAGACACTTGATTGGATTAAATATCAGTTTAGGGTTTAACTGATTTGATTTGGGTCGATGTGACGTGCATCGCATGTGCAAATCCTTTTTATATTTACCAATCAACTCCCCAATCCAAAATTTTAAATATAAGGTTTAGGAAACCTCAAATGAGAAAATATTTCGAGTTATGAGAAGAATAATTCGATTATGAGAATTGATTTAAACTAAATGTTTTAAAGTTAGACAAACAATTTAGGTTTTGTTTGGTAGAGACATTCTTAAATTCATGTATTTAATTAAATAGCATATGTTTCTAAATATAAGGAATTGACTTTAAGAATTATAATAAATTTTTTGTTTGGTATGTATGTTTAAGTGGGATTTTAAAAATTTGTATTTTGTAAGTAAAAAATTTATATGTATCTCAAATACCAAAATAAAGATTTTTATTGATTTAGTATATTTCAACTAATTTCGTAACTAATTAACGTTAACCTAACTCATCAAAAATCGAGTTTCAATTAAGCACATTTCACAAACTAAATGAGTGACTAAAATGTAACTATACAAAAGTTTAGGTGTTAAAGTATAAATATGAATTTATCCAAATAAATCAAATAATGCAATGATGGTTTTTATGACGCTTGGCGTTTTGGGAATTGCCATCTTTGTAATTCAGGTTTAGATTTGATTATTTACATAATTTTTTATTTAATTATATTTATATAAAAAAATTATTTTTTAAATATATGACTTAAAATTATCCCATACTAAACAAATTCTTAATGAGTAAATAATAGATATCAAGATTAAAATATCATGTTGCATTATTATATGGGCTCTCATAATAAAAAAAAGTTACGATTAACTAATAACCTTTTTGAAAACTAGAATCTTTAAGCAAATTAACTCTGAAAACTAATTAATTTTATGTGAAAATGAATACATAATTCAAGTAAAAAAATTAATACAACCGATATGAATATGATAACATACATTTGACTAAAAAAATTTCATAAAAAATTTACATAAATCCTAGTACTTATATTTTGTAAAATTTACGAAAAATGAATATTATATTTTAATTTAACTTCGTATGGCAATTAAACAAAGGAATATTTCCATTAAATAAAAAAAGAACAAGAGGAACAAATTATCAAGAGAAAGATCAAAATCCCCTCTTGAAAACACGCCAAGCATCCAAGAGTAAAGAACTACGGAAGGACAGTAACCCAATACCAGGAAGACGCAGACGGTGAAGATGGGAGTGACAAAGGAGCAAGTTGAATCGACTTTGAGGTCAAAGCTGAGTCCTTCACATCTGGTACTAACTCCGCTATCCCACCTATACTTTGCCCTTTCCCTTATTTTGTAAATCCTTTGGGTCTATTCCGTTGCTGTGATGCTATGTTTGTGCTTGTTTTGCTGTTATATACTGTCTACGTGGAGCTTTGGAAGGATGGTTTGCCGAACTATGTACAAATTAATCGATTTTATTCGTAGGGTAGTTTTCCTGGATTTCTGCAGCAATTGTCCAAAGATCACAGCTTTTGTTTGTTTCCAGTTTGCAATTCACTTGTTGGTACCCATTGCTCGTATAGCTTGCCTTGCTTTCTATGACTTTGAAGGTTTGATAGCTGAATATATAAGGAGGGCCATGAGCTTGGAAGCTTTGGAGCCTCATGGTTTAGATTAGCATATAGGTGATAGTTCTGGTTTTTTAAAATGTTCCTTCGATGCCGGGTTTTGCAGTTGTTCTTCTTAGGATACGAATCGTATCTAGAGAGATTCGTTAATATGATTAGAGCTCCTGGTGCGTTGAGTTGAATTAGTTTTGTGCCTGACTGATGTGCCTTGTTAATGATTTGAACGGTCGTTTTAGTAGATTCTACATTGAGTTTGTGCTGGAGAAGTTTCAACTACAAGGATAGGTATATTCATGGATTCCTGCTAAATTTAATTGATGTTGTGGTATTACCAAGACTTTTGCCGGCTCACGAAGCCAGAGATGCTAGGTGAATTAGGAAGGCTAATGTCTTTGTGATGCTTCGTTTTTGTGCTTAAGAATCATTGTCCTTTGATGAGGGATACTGCATATGCATTCCGGATATGCCAAAAAAAATTAAGAAATGGTCTGCCTTCAGTGAGTTTTTTTCTAAGAACAAGCATTGCTTCTTAGGGACTAATGAGAGATATATGGAACTACCAAAACAAAATATAGTTTCATCAGTGTAACTGAGAGACTGAATCTTGATATTCATAGCTTCCATGGGTGTAATGTAACTAATCGCCAACGTACATCATCGTGATTCTACTTTTTTCACTACTGTTATGCTTGCCCGTGTAATAAAAGAACCAGTTATCAACTAAACTACTTCATGGTTTTTTTTTCAGGAAGTGGTGGATACCTCTGGAGGGTAAGTCATGAACTATACATATTTATGCATTGTCGAACTTTTAGTCTATATCCGACACTAGTCATCATTCGTGCATCTCATGTCGAATGATGCAACTGCTGTGATTGATTTTTTGCAGGTGTGGTGCAAGCTTTGAGGTGGAGATTGTGACTGAACAATTTCAGGGGAAACGGTTGCTGGAAAGGCATCGTCTGGTGAATGCAGCTCTGGCAGAGGAGATGAAAGAGATCCATGCTCTCTCCATAAAGAAAGCTGCGACTCCCGAACAGTGGAAACAGCAGCAAGAGTCTGCAAAACCTAATCCAACAGTTGCTGCCTAATCATCATCATCTCTCTGTTATGTGTTTGTTCATCTGGATTTTCATTTGACTTGGTTTATGGTTAGCTTTTAGAATGGATGGGGAGATTAGTAGAAGCTACTATTGCAAGTTATGAAAAGCAAAATAAATTGTGCTATATAGTATCATTTCATAACATTGGAGGTAAAAACTTGTGGAAGCTGGCCTAGAATGAAGATCTAAATTCACAGTTGAGAGATTATCTTAAAGCCAATGTGGTTATGGGCACTGATGCAGCAGCATTGATTAATTTTACACTGAACTTAGTTGGAGTTGAGTACTTGAGCTCTTCTTTGCTTTATATAACAATTGTGAATTTTTCATCAAACGGTCCGTCTGGACAGATCACGGGTCAGGTTAGTGGGGTACATATCCATTGAGTCATGAGTCAATCAGATTGTCGGTTAGTTGGGTCATGGGTTCATTGAGTCGTTGGTTGGGCAATTTACGGGTTGTTGACTTTTAGTCCAGCAAGTCACGAGTCAGATTAGTCGGGTCACGGGTTTGTAGAATCACATGTTCATTAAGTCATGGGTTCGTTGGATTTTGATTAAACGAGTTACGGGTTGTTGACTTTTAGTCAATCAGGCGGGACGAGACAGGCCGGACGGATTCATCTGGTCGGGTCAGAGTTTTGCGAGTTACATGTACCATTAAGAACAAAAAAGGCTTCAGCCTACAGGATATGGGTGAATATTGAAATCTCGGGCTTCTGAATCTCAGCCACATGTTCGACAAATCTCTGCCAACATAACCAAATGCTGTCGTTTCCCGTTATCCGCAAGACCACACAATACTCTGGCGTTGAACCAAATGCACTCAAATTATGGGAGAGAAACACAAGGAAAAGGGGGAAAAAACGGGAGAAAAATCTGCAGTCTCTGGATCCCCTTTGCTGATATAATATTCATACACACAGCAGAAGAATAAAAAACGGTGCTTCTTTACTTCTTTTTCTTTCTCCTCTTCTTCCTCTTATCTCTGGTTGAAAATGGCCAACGTTATGAAGCTTTCTCAATCTCCAATGGCGTTTACTCATTCACAACCATGGACAATGAATAATCAGCAGCAGCAGGGCAAGAGTGGAATCAAAGTTGCACCACAGAGTAGTAGTTCATCATCCTCTTTGCAAGTCTCGGAAGTCAAGGAGCATCTTTACCAAGCTCTCCAGGGTAATATATATAATCTACATCTCAAAACCATTTCCATTCCTTGGTTTCATTGGGAAAATGAATGATTCAGCTTTTTGAATCCCAATAAGGGATTAACAGAGGGGTATTTGGGACCACATCTGGAAAGAAATCTGAGATTCAGGAGCTGGTTGAGCTGCTTGAGTCCCAGAACCCAACTCCAGATCCCACTCTCAGTCTCCACAAGGTATACATTACTAAATCTTTTAAGAACTGATACAAATAAATGCATTAATGCATTCCAATAACTCCGTAGCTACCTGTTAAGTTGCACTGTATATCCCCTTCGAGGTCAATCGAACACCTTGCGAAATTCTAGAATAATTCATTACATCTCAATAATTCGAGTCTTTGGAAACAGGTTCAAATTGACTTTTATGTAATTCATTATCACGTCCCCTTATATGGAAGCTTTTAGAAAAGCGGAGGTTTTATATAACTTTAATAAATCATATGTACGGATTGGGGATTATCAGGATTCGAAATGGAAATTTCGGTTGTCTTTAAAGGTTCTGACCATGTTATGGATTATTGCATCTCAATAAATTAAATTATTAAGAAAGGATTTAGATGAGCTATTATATTATTTATCAACATATGACCGAACAGAACATATGATTTGAGTCTAGTTTAACCGAGGTATTGGTTGGTTAACTGCTAGCCATGTCTGGTTTGGAGTCGGTTGTTAAATTTGGCCAGAATCGATTGCAGTTGTCTAGTCAAATCAGTTAACCTCAACCGCTATTTCGTTTGTATCTTAATAACTCAAATAGTTGAAAGAATTTCTGTTGTATCTCAATATCTCGAATAGTTAAAAGAATTTCAGTACTGGTTTATATAACATTCCTTAACACCGATTACCTCATTTCCCATGTGCAAAGGTGGATGGCTGCTGGAAACTAGTGTACAGCACAATCAGCATACTGGGTGCAAAGAGGACAAAGCTGGGATTGAGAGATTTCATCACCTTAGGGGATCTCTTCCAAATCATTGATGTAGCTGAGGTATTTAATTTTTTCAGACTTTCAAACTGGTTCTTGACACGATATCAGAATTCGAAAAAGACCGTTAGTTGTTTTTTATTTCTATTGAACCATACTACTGTTGTGATTGGAGAGCAAAGCGGTCAATGTGATGAAGTTCAACGTCAGAGGACTGAACCTGTTGAATGGGCAGCTTACAATTGTAGCCTCCTTCAAGATTGCTTCCAAATCAGTTGAGCACTTTTCTTTATTGAATTCGATTAAGGAATATTATATAAATCAATCATGATCTTCACATGGTATTAGAGCGTTTGATAATTGATAAATATTGGTATCGAATAGGATTTTACTAATGAATTTGGATTTCGCAGAGAGTTGGGATTAAATACATAGGTTCAAGGATAACACCTGAGCAGCTGATGAATGTGTTCCAGAAGAACTATGATCTTCTGCTCAGCATCTTCAATCCAGAAGGATGGCTTGAGCTCACGTATCCTTAGTATAATGGTGAAAAGATCTTTACTTTGTTAGTGGGTCTCTTGTTTTTCTCCAGAGGCGGATACAGGGGCCTCTCCCGGGCCATTGCCTAACTCATTTCTCGGTCTAGAACTTCGATAATATGAGTTTTCCTTAACTGGTGGGGGGTACAGATATGTTGACGATGAGATGAGGATAGGAAGAGATGAAAAGGGTAATATCTTTGTGTTGGAGAGATCCCATGAACAAATTGACTCTTCCATTGCTCAGAATTGATAATATATTATACACCACAACAAACTGTATTGTATGTAGAAATGTAGATTTGTACACTTCTTACTGATTGTTGTACTTGTACAGACAGACATTGTTAGTTATTGAGAGGAAGCTAATGAGCTACTCTACTGTAGATTTGTACATCAAGATTGACGCTTTAATCTGAGTTTTTTTTGGTACGTGACGCTTTAATCGAGTATTGAACACCGTACAACTTATCCATATGGTGAAATTCAACCCCATATTCGCGAGGCTTGATCGGTATTCATGAGGGTTGCTGCCTTAAAATATCCGTGATGAACTTCAAAATTTGCTCTATGCACTTTGTAGAGTTGAGAGACTACAATATCGGATTTCTATGTGGCTTGCAACTTTTGACTGTCACACAACCACCTCTAGATGAAGTCTCCTTGCACGATCTAATAACGCTGTGACATCAAGATAGATGAGCACGATCATTCATTTGACTGTTCAACAATCGTATCTCATATCTACAGGGAGGATAATCACTATATGTGTGTATATCAAGAGCAAGAAACTAAATTTTTTCTTTCAAATTTTAATTTGGTCGATCAAGTTACATTAGATATATTTTATTGAACTATGTATGAGTTTGTGTAGGATCTCCAAATTCTATTGCACTTATCCATACGTTTCTTATTGGGAGTGCCATAACCACATAATCCTTCTACATTTTGAAATAGTGCCATGACCATATGCAATGCATTATCTCACGTGGGATGTTCCTCATAACTATATGGAGTTGGTGAGATTAAGAACCCTAACTAACATGTCAATAACTTTCAATTGGTGATGTAAATGTGAATAGATGTCCGTCGTTGATGGTTTGACAGGTGGACATTCGTCCTCAGAATCCTAACATGCAATGCATGTCGGATCTATTTGAACTGATTGCATAAGATAAATTATTTGATCAGAATATACATAGCAAGATTAACATTTTAACCGAGTATAGAACAATTTACACACTCTATTACATCGTTGGAAGCAAAAACCTAATCTATTCTCTGTGTTCCAACTCTCCTCTCAAATCAGCCTAGCTAGTCTCACACTTACTCCACTCATATCTGTTGTTGTTGGTGTCGACGATGGAGATTTCGCCTTAGAACCCTAACATGTCATGCATGTTGGATCTATTTGAACCGGCATAAGGGGATGAACTTGCGACATGTTGGAGCTAATTGAACCGGTTCTATTAGGATTGTTGATGCCTTGAGTCTTGAGGTTCCCTAAGTTCGGCTATAGTAAGACTAACGTTTTAATCGAGTATTTAATATTATACAACTTACTCATTATGCTTTACACTCTATTGTACCCTTGGTCTGGATTTCAAGTTTAATAGCTTGATTCATATAAAATTGATATAAACTTTCATTTCATAAAAAAATTATCGCTATCAGACTAGAGCACTATGTACGATGGTTAAACTCGCAAATTTTACATCGAAGTGTTGTAGCCTAGCTAGCATATTAGAGGACCATGAACTGTGATCTAAATTGACCGACCTGGTTATATTATTCTTAATTACGAGTTTTGTGCATGTATAGGAATGCTAGTAAGAAATAAGAATGGATGTTTATTGTCTCATGAGTTCAATTTGATCATCATATTCAAAATTCGATTTAACAGGGATTGAAACAAAATCAACGACTTAAAAATCTAAGCAAACTACTAATTAATTATCTCTTAGCAAGTTCCCCGGTAATCCCGTACCGGCCCTTCCGGTTCCAACGGCGGCATACTGATAACAACAACTGCTTCCACCTCAGGCGATGCCACAGCCGGCGTAGCTGAAGAATTATCTCCCGCACCATTAGATGACGACGAAACCACCTCCACCTCCGGAGAAGCAGAAGATGAATTAATAACGACCTCCACCACCGGCGCCGCCGTCACCGCCACCGGCCTAACACCACCGAAATCTACGATCTTCTGGCAGGTCTCAATCAAGCAGTGGCGGCAAGTCGGGCAAGAAGAGTGGGACCTAAGCCACCTATCGATACACTTGACATGGAACCCATGATTACATTTGGGCAGAATCTTGACCTTCTCGCCGGCGGCGAAATCCGAGAGGCAGATGACGCACTCTGCATCCAACCCCGGTAGGTTCAACTCGTCAGAAAATCTGACCACCGGGAAAGTCTTGAGCGCCTTCTTTTTAATCCCGGTGTTCGCCAATCTGGCCGCTGACGACAGGCGGTGGTGGTCGGAGGAGGAGGAAGAATTGGACAAATTGGAGCATCTCAATGCGCAGCGGATAATTGAGTTGAGACCTAGAGAGCAGATAAGAGCGCAGAGGAGGACGGAGAGGACCATTACGACGTTGGCGTCGAATGTGTTGTCGCTGTTGTTGTTGTTGTTGTACGGCGGGGGAGAGGGGTGGTGGTCGACGAGGAGGAGTCTTCTGGCTGGAGTGAGTTGAAGTAAGAGCTGATTAGTTGCTGAGGAAGACATGACGAATGTTGTTAGTTAAGAGGTTTGGTTGGATATTTGAGAGGTTTGATGGTTTGTTGGTGACGAATGGAGTGTTGGTGAGTGTTCATATACAACAAGGGGAATTGAATTGAAAGGTGGGTTTGAAATGTGGGGACTTGAGAGAGGATTTGGTTGAATATTTTGATTAAGTGGGCAATCATTGCTTTCTTGATTTAGTGTTATTGTTTAATTTTAGTGGCTAAGGGTTTGCAGAGTGTTCTTACTTTTTATTTTGAGATCGAGACTTTCAGTTCGTATAAAATAAAAGATATAAGTAAATATATAATAGGTGTTTATTTTATGGGGTATGCTGAATTTCAATTTGAAATCTTCGAACCATGGAATACACAATTCTACTATCAAAACAACTTTATTTAAACGAATGTTTTCCCTTTTCATGTATAATTAAAGTTGGTCGGGTGAAAGTGGTTATGGTAAAGTTTATTGGTTATAAATTTTAGATTGCAATGAATTATTTTGTTTGTGACTTTTTTGAGCTAGATATGGATTATTGAGTTTTGGTCTATTTTAGTTATTGATCGTATTTAGTTGGGTTGAAACTGAGTTAATTTAGATATGTTTTTTCATGGCTTTAACACAATAATTATTATTTTTATAGTCAAACCAGATTTAGAAACCCCCAAAAAGTCATCAACAAATTTAAAGATAGAATAGCCCCATTGATAGAAATGTAACGAATAAAATGTGACCAAGAACATCTAAAAAATCTACGGTCAGGTTGCAAATCTCTCAATTCAATCTCGATGATCGAATAAATTTCTAAATTCATCAAATACGCTACCAAACAACAACCATCAATAACTTACGTAATAAACCTTTTACGCTCTGACTACCGAGTTTCAAAAATAATAGCTTCTTATTTTTGTATCATGTCAAGTGATATATTTATTAAACTAAAAAAGGTTAATCATTCCCTTGAAATTAATTGTGTGCTCATTAGACAACATAATATGTCATTTTAAAATGGAGCTTTTAGGCTTTTGGGAAATAGCTCAATGGTGGATGAGGTTCATCTTCATTATTGCTTTTGTGTAAGGATCAAATTAATCCCCATTTAGGCTCTATTTTAATACTTAATAATTAATAATGGAGGTTTTGCTGGGTATTCTTCCCACCACTTATTTGAAGAAATAAAATTGAATCAAATCTTTAGGAACCCCAAATAATTGCCCAATATGTACATTAATGCTTATTGGGACCCAACAAAATTGATCCTAGGAGTGACTCATGTGACATTCTTATGTGTCGAAAACCATTGGTTTTACCACGAGTCGATACTAGAGTGTAAACTTTAATTATAAAACTCTTATGAAGTTAGAGTTTTGTGTTACAGGGTGTAGATCTGATGATAATGTGTGTCACGTTAGTGAATTAATACCACATTGATGAACTTAGAGAGGACATTTATTTTTTGTTCACATACCATGCATGTGGATCAGATGGTCTTGCTTATCACATTCTTTGTGTAGTATGTGCATAAAGGTTATCGTCCCTTTTTAAGAAGGTCGTCGAGTGAAGAGCGCTGCTCATTGCTAGCTAACTGGACGACGACTCCGACTATTTTTCATCTATTGTTTACCGACGATAGTTCATATGACAATGATAAAACATATTACATAATTTTGTTTTTTATTTTGTTTATTTTTCATGTACGCATGTTTGTGACAGATTCTGCAAATCTTACATGTAAGGTGGGATAAAAAATTGTTTATAAAGAGAGTATTAATTTAAATGAAATCCATGTTGAGCATAAACTAAGAACACATAATCCCTTGAGAAGATATCACCATATCTGAAATGTGCTTTAATTTCCCCTTCTACTCTTATCCTTAAAGTTTGTAAGCAAAAATATTATTAGTTTAAAAGTAAAAAGACTGCAATTTGTGCATTAACAAACATCTACACTTTTAATTACCCTAAAGAGACATCTATCCTAGTATCCTACCACTTCTATCCAGCTAGGGAGTCGGACAATGGAATGAGTATAATTAGGGGTGTCAACAAGTCTTCGGTTGGTGTAGTGGTGTCAGGGGTTGCATTTGGAAGAGCGAACTAAAGTTCGATAAAACATTAATTTCAGGACAATTCTTCAACTGGATACCATAGTTTACACCAAAAAATATAATAACTATGAGTGAAAATCAGGTTGGGTTTAGTCGGGTTTAGCCAAGCTTGGATAAATCAAGTTTTGGGTTACCCAAAAACTCCAAATAAATAGGATTGGGTAGGGTTTGTAAATTACAGAGAGTCTGGTTTCCAAGCAATCAGGGTAAAGCCCAAATAAGCTCGGTTTAACTCGGGCTAATTCTACTTTAATGACGCATATTAGTCATTAGGGATGGAAACTCGACCGGGTCAACTTGGTCCATTAGGTGCAAATCAGAGCAGCCGCCGATTACAAAATGAATAACTTTTAAAACTAGAAGAAACACAAAAGGTAGAATCGAGCTATCGGCTTACCCAACCGATAACTTTCACCTATTTTAGATTGTTAATCTTATGAATGGATAAGTCGATCAAACAAAGAAACTCATAGATTTGACCTAATTAAAGCCGTAACGACAATTAGGTTGAAAAACTCAACAATCAAAGCAAACTGTCATTCATATCCAATTATCCAACAATCGTCGTTTCTAAACGTTTAAGATGAGTATCATGGCTCAAATCCTATATCTCAACTAAGAAACTCTAAATACTTAGCTACTCATAACTCTAGAAGAATACAAATCAGTAGAAACCCTAACCACCATCTTGTTGAAAAGATAACGGCTTGTTCTTCCTCCAATCGTCGCTTTTAATCTTCTAGCTTCAATCTTTGATTGGGACTCCTTTGGTTCTTCAATTGAGCTTCTAGGGATAGAATAATGGTGGTTTTTGTAGAGGGAGGTCGTGAAAAATTGGGGGAATTCGTGTTTGGGGAAGATGCTCCCTCTTTCCTCAAAATCTATCATTTTATAGGAAGCTGCCGAAATTTGAAGGTGCATGCCGTGCACCTCCTTGTCTTCAGAATCCCGCAGAATTGAAAGGGAGGAACGGCGTGCAGGGGTGCATGTCATTCCCCTGTTTTGAGGCCGAGATTTTTGAAATGTTTTAGGATTGTACGGCGTGCAGCCCCTCTACTCCTCCATTTCCTTTCTCAATCTTCCGTTCGAACTCCAATCGTGCTCTACTTCACGTCCATAGCTTTTCATAGCCAGACCGCCTATCTCTAAAGTACCCGTGGGTAACAAATACTACAAAGAACACATCAAATGGACCGAAACGGTCAAAGTGAACAGATCTAGGAACATGATGCCAAAATACGAAATCATACAGGACGAAGCTCGAACATACTAATAATCACTCAAAAAACATATATATATATATATATATATATAAGGATAGATAATTGCTACAAATCGTAGCAGATAACTAATGAATATGAACTTACCAATATACCCACTATCCAATGTCCTACTAAACACCCACCCCTACATCTACTTATGGACAGCTAGCTAATGATCATGCTTAATTAATGAAGTATTGTAAATTAGGATAAGCTAAGGTTAAAAAGCCCAAATATTCAATTGATGAACTATCTCAACTTGAACTTTTGGTTTCTGGTTTTATCTTCCATGGTGGTACGTACAGATCTAGAATCAAGATTGGCATCAATCTCAATCCCGACTTAATCCTTAAAAAGTTGCCATTAATTAGCATGAGAAAAGCTGCTTGTGGCTCAGAATTAAAGATGAATTTTCGCTCCATGTGGGCTGTGTATAATACAAAGTCAAGTTGGGGCAGTACTTAGTGGGAGAGATTTTGTATGTCCTGTGCACAAGGCTTGTGGACTTGTAGTAAAGGTTGATAAACAGTTAAAAACGACCGAAGATTACTTATAAACTTTAATTAAGTTCATCAAATTATAATTCCATCTCTTTTATCATTTTGTTATTTTTTGGACGAAATACTGATTGTGTTGGCCCACTTCATCATAGGAGATGAAGCAGCTATCAAATCATCATATGCTTGGTGAAAGGCACGGTAAACCCCTATATTAAATTAGCATAATCGTGCGAGACAAACAGACACCAATAACGCTATATCGCAATCAGTGAGACATACTCCGATCAAATGACGAAAGAATGTGTAATCCTAAATATAAAAACAGTGACCAAAACTAATAAGATAATCCGCTGCATGGTTGGTTTAAACAAAAGAAATGAAAACAAAATTAAGATTTAAGCTTATGCAGCAACCTCCCACTAATGCTGCTCAGAAACGATCAAGTCTTCCACTTCCGGCGGTAGGGTTGGAAGAAGCACCTCATTATCAGTTAGTTTCCTGATAAATATGAGTAATTAAAAGTCTTACGAAGATAGAGACACAATTAGTAAAATTTAAAGATTTCAATAGCATATTGATGAGTCAAATTATCGGGCTTGGCAAAATGGCCAAGCTACAAAATGATAGGCCCTTCTGACAAGCATGGGCCATGGATCAAACGTGCGAGTGCCATACTATAATTGTTGAGAAGGGGGGGCATGATAATAATGTTAATCAAGTTGTAACACATGTAATAATGATCATGAAGGGCGATTAGGCGAATATAATCTATTCTAATGCATAAATGTAAGAGGTCAATCAATTATGCTACAAATCTAGCTCAATCGTGTTGATTCCAATCTGTAAACGTCCGTAGAATCATTAGAGGACTTGACCTCATACACCCTTCCCAAATTGCATTTCATCAGGTCTCGTGAACTGTTTTGTAATCTGAAACTGTTCATTCTCATATCAACGTTTAGAATGGACAATAATAATATTGGGTTTTGGATTGAGTCGCTTGACTTTGCATCTGATTGTCAAATCCAATACTTATCCAATCTATTACAATAAGACAGTAGAGTAGTGTAGTAGGGAGTTTAGGAGGTGACATAAGAGTACGTGAAAGTAAGGATACATAAAAGGAATATTAAAGTATACATATTGAAAAGAATGTTTCTTCTCTTTCATTATGTCTTCTAGTATGTAGTGGTTAGTATTGTTAGGAGCCGAAACACTTTTATCGTGAAGGTTGGATATTTAGACGATCTAGTCCATCAAACTAAAACTGTCTATTAAGATGATGTCACATAAACCTTTTTAAGTGGGTAACCGCCACGTCCTTTTCCTAGGGCAAGTTTTGGCCCAGCTTCTGCGCTTGGGTGAGCCATGGCTGGAAGAAGAGGCCCATTTAGCCTTGGGTGGTCAACTCTCTGGTTGTTCACCAGAGGAAGACGTTTGAATCTTATGGCGGGGCCCATCACATCAGAAATGATATTTTATTCTTTTTTCTCTCGCGAGCACTACGTGCATGCATGGTTTACGGTGCTATTCATATATAATATATTATAATTAAACGGTTTGGTGTAAAATGATAGCAAACACACATTCATTATAATCGACCTAAATAATAAAAATTATTAGCAATACTTTCGGACGATATTTAAAAGCCTGCGAATTACATAATGGATAGCTCTGTTATCAGACCTCCGAACAATCTACAACTAGACCCCAAACAAGGCTGAGAGTAAAAAACAGATCGCCCCAACAATAACACCATTCGTCAACCTGACTAACTATATGACTTTTAAAAAAAGGCAAGAAACTCGTAAATTTCCAGAAAAGATGCTCCTCTTATGGAGTGTGAAACTGCCGGATCTCATAAATTCTATAATATTGGTTGTTAGATAACCACGTGTCACTACCTAGCTAGTAACACATGGTTATCTAGCAACCAACATATACTGCATGCTCCCATGCATCAGTATAAGCCATCAAATCTTTATATGTTCCTTTTTCACCTAGATAGTTCATTGTTTCATGTCCGTGACAACGTTTGTAACAAACTATAATAACTAATTGAAGGAAAAGACGTACGATATCATGGGTGTCATGTTCAGATGATCAGGTCGCTAGCTTTAATTGTGTGCATGCATGGAATGTTTCACTTATAAATTACCTTGAATATGTAAGCGTGGTAGGGCTTTGGTTTCGGGACCATACTTCCTTTCGTGTGAACATATAAACTAGTCCTTTACTTTTCACCACTAAGACAAAATTTCATCAATCTTCAACTTTTCCAGTAAAATTCCATCATTTGTAGGATGGATACCTTCTACCAAACTTGTTATTATGGACTCTTCAGCGAGGCGGAGCTAGACGATAATTGATGGACCAATTTACCCTTTTCTTTCGGTCCGGACTTATTTATTTGGTCTTTCGAGATATACTGGCCGATCATATTGATGTTCAAGAAGGCGCCAGGCGGAAAAATGCCTCGACCCTAGGCGGTTTATTAGGCGATTAGTAGGTCGTGATTTGAGTACAACGATGGTTAGACGGCGTTTAGAAGAGCGGAATCGGTGAATAGGAGAGAGCTTGACATGTCCTGATCAGATATATGTATTTGATTAAGTAACAGGCTAATATTTGTTTAGATTAGTCCCGATGTTTATTTATTGTAATTATAATTAGATTTTTTGTTTCACCGCCTGACTGTTATGTTTGATCTTGTACAATAAACTTAAATATCTATTATATTTTTTGTTAACCACTAATCATCTTGTGCTAGGCATATCTTACCGCCTAAATAACACTTAACGCCTTTTTAAACATTATGTGATACGAACTCGATCTAATAGTTGAATTAGAAAAAATCGGACACCACTAAACAACAAACACACTCAAAGCCCTGATAAGCTGATCACTAACTCGCAGCTATATATATATATATATATATATATATATATATATAACCACCAGACAACAAATTAAAACAACACTCATCGGAAAAGAGAAACCCTAATAAGCTTTCTTTGTTCCTTCCATTTACCCCCACCCACAAAGAACAACATTAAGTTGATGATATCAACGACGACGACGAAGACTGCATCACTTCTCATTCTTTTCCTGCTGCCTTTCATTCAGGTCGATTTGATAGCCGATTTCCTAAAATGCATTTATGCAAACTCCTCCTCTGTGGCCGCCGCCGCAGAAAACGTCGTCTTCTCCTCCACCGACGACGACACCACCCCCTTCTCCTGCGTTCTCCACTCCTCGATCCGGAACAAGAGGTTCGAGACAACCGCGACCCTGATGCCTTTGGTCGTCATCAGGCCAACAGACTTCACCCACGTGGCACCGGTCGTCGTCTGCGCCAAAACGCACGGCCTCCACCTCAGAGTAAGAAGCGGCGGACACGATTACGAGGGGCTATCATACGTGTCCCTTTGTCCGTCGGTCCTCCTCGATCTGCTCGTCCTCTCCGACGTCACCGTCGACGCTGCTTCCAAGATGGCCTGGATACAATCCGGAGCCACGGTGGGACAAGCATACTTCTTTATCGGACAGGCGAGCAGCACCCTGGCGTTTCCTGCTGGACTGTCCGCTACTGTCGGGAAAGGCGGCCAGCTCAGCGGCGGCGGAATGGGGACGCTGCTCCGCTATGCCGGCATGGCAGCCGACCGCGTAACTGACGTGGTCGTTGTGGACTCGGAAGGACGTGTACGAGACAGAAAATCCCTCGGAGAAGACGTTTTCTGGGCCGTACGAGGCGGCGGCGGAAACACATTCGGGGTGGTTCTGGCATGGAAGGTTGACCTTGTTCCGGTGCCCGGAATCCTCATCGTTGGCAGCGTGTCCACAAATATGGAAAAAAAACGGCGAACGGTGGCTGGTCAAGTGGTAACAAGTCGCTTCCACGTTGCCCAACAAAATGTTCATCCAAGTCGTCATTTACAAGCCAAGCACCGGGACCATGACGTCATCGCTTACCGTAACGGTCAAAATCTTGTACGTCGGACCGGCTGATGAGGCGAGTTCGGTGCTGCATGAGAGCTTCCCGGAACTGATAGTGGTTGGATCGTATCTGTTTGAAATGCCCTGGGTGAAAAACGGCGCTCTACTTTGCCGAGTTTGGAGTCACGAGTCACCGGAGGTGTTGGTCGGCCGAGTTCCTCTATCCCCGAGTAAGTACTTCAAGGCTAAATCGGATTACGTCACGCAGGCTATCCCGGTGACCGTACTCCATGGCCTTTGGAAACAAATATTGCAAGACAAGTACATCGAGGAGGCTTCCCTGATCCTCACACCTTACGGAGGATAGATGGCGCGAATTTCGGAGTCGAGCATTCCCTTCCCGCATCGGGGAAGGAATCTATTCGAGATTCAGTACTTGGTTTTGTGGACGGGAGACGGAAAAGAAGAGAGTGATAGGCATGTAAGGTGAATTACAGAGCTGTAAGCATATATATAGAAATACGTGTCGAAAAATTCAAGATGTGCCTACGTTAATTATAGAGATCTAGACATCTGATCGAATAATCCCCACAGTATAACAATCTATAAGCAGAGTAAAGTATGAGGGGAGAAATACTTCAAAAAGAATTTCAATAAGTTGGTGAGGATCAAGACCGATTTTAATCCTACCAACTTTTTCTATCACCTTTGGCGGACCAACATAGAATACAACCAGCTACATGCTTTTCAGCTTTGGTCTTATTTTTTCTTCTTCTTTAGTTTGTTGTAGTACATTATCACATAAATAAGTCTGGTAAGCACTACGTACGTAAATAACATGAAATAAGTCTGTTACCATGTCTTCATGATCGCCTAAAAGGCTAAAAATGAGTAAAACAATCATTAAAATTGGGCCCGGCCCAGAACTCATTGTATAGTTACTTCTATACAACCATGGCCAAGTTAGTTTACATAGTCAAATGAACTGAAGTTCTTCGTGATACTTTCAGGAACTTGTTCAATTGAAAGGTGGACGCCATGTCACATGACTTCCGTCTTGGCCAGATTGGATTTCCGTCAAAGTTTTTAACAGAATGGTTATTGGTATAAAAATAGCTACAATTTCGTGGTACCAGGTGTAATAAAATAAGTTTAGTGGTTAACGTTTATTGGTATATAGTGTATTTAAGTCTAATTATGGCGTGACAACTAGCAACCTCATTCACATACATGAATTCCAGTTCCAAGAAACCCTAACTTCATCCGAGCCGTCCAAAAGTAGTACATCAGATCCAACAGCTGATATTTCAAGGGCAAAAGCAGAAATTAAGAACTAAATAAGTGAAGTTAATGAATGATGTGAAAAACAGACTTTTCTTGAAGACCGTTTGTTAACGTAACAAGCAGTGACAGAAGAGGATGAAACGAAGCATTTCATTTTACGCTTACTTATCGTTGGGGTGAAACTTTGCCACATGTTTTATCTTCCTTGTAATTCTGTTTTTACCATTTCACTTGTTACCATTGCTACTGAGATATAAACTCTTCTGATCGAATCAACGAGCTAAGCTTTTGGTGCTCCAATTCTGGTCTTCATATTTTCTCTCTCAAATTCTCGATTCCGATCGATCTCTGATCTCCGATCTAAATTTAATATGGTATCAGAGCTGGTTCTGCCGACATAAGAGATGACGTGAAGTTCAGGAGAGGAAGATGAAGATGATCCACTTCATCATCAACATACTCCGAGTTTTGTTTTCGGATCTATCGGTAATCACCATGATAGTGAATCATAATCGAATACTACAAGCTTGTCCTTCGGAAATCATACTATCTCAATCCTAACAAGAATCTATCTCAGTCGATAGTTAGCACTATCTTAGACGGATCGAATTATCAGATGTGGAGTAGATCGATCTGATTTACATTGAAAACGAAGCATAAGGTTGGATTCATTGATGGATCTATAGTTCTACCTCTTGCAACTAGTGAGAGGTTTGCTCTTTGGGATGCATGTAATATGATGGTTCTCTGTCGGATAGCAAACTTTCAGCATCCAGATATCCGTCGCAGTGTTTTGAACCACGAGAATGCTCAAATGCTTTGGCAAGAACTTAAATGACGTTTTTGACAGGCGAAAGCATTGAAGATGGCTAATCTTCAAGATGAAATACATGCTTGTAAACAGGGACAAATGTCAGTAACATAGTATTATACTATTATCAAAGGTTTATGGGAAGAATACAATCAGTTTTTCCCTATTGTACCATGTGTTTATGCTCCAGGAACTGTAATCTCTTGTGCTGCAGTGATTGCTTTTCAGGAGAAGCAAGATACAGATTACTTAATCCATTTTCTCAGAGGTTTAAATGAAGACTTTGATGTTGTTAAGACTCGGTTACTGATAATGACTCCTCTACCATCAGCTAGCTCAGCATATGATCATGCTCTTTAGCATGAAGAGAAAATCAGAGGAGGCATTGTGATAGGGAAAGAAAACACTACTCAATCGGTAGCTTTTTCCATTCCGTCAACAAATGAAACAAAAGTTGCAATCAGAGCAAGTGCTGGAAATTCAAGGGACTACACTCAAGCAAGACATATATTGGATGAGTGTAACAACCTGAAATGGAAGAAGCAACAAGAACAAAAGAATGCAAGGAATTCTGTCCCTCCAGCTCAATTTGCAGGATCTGTGGAACAGCAACCACAAGAAATTCCCACAATTGCAGCTGCTCTCTCATTATCTACAACTGAATTGGCTCAACTCAAGCAGCTATTGTAAGCAGTCTAGCTATCTAAAGTCCCTTTAGCAGGATCAGGGGTTCCAACTCTTCCTAACTACTCAAGTAAGTTAGTATTGTCTGCTGTTTTTTGTCCTGATTTAGCTAACTTGTGGATTTTGGATACTGCAGCTTCTGACCATATCCTGTAAACCTATCAGAGGAGTCAATGTTTATCTTCCTGAATCTTCCCCTATGTCTGTTTGTCATATAGGAAGTGTCAAATTGCATCATGGTCAAGTCATACATGGAGTTCTATGTGTTCCTAAATTCAATTTCAATCTTGTCTCTGTCAGTAAACTAACTTCTAATCTGCCTATCTCCCTACTCTTTCAATCAAAAAAATGTCATCTTCAGGACCTTACAAAAGGCAAGACGATTGGTTTAGCAACTCAGACTAGAGGTTTATACCATATTCAATCAAATGACAAACAACCTTTCCAATCTTCTCAAAGCAGATCCCAAGTTGATGTTAGTTATAATTTCCATCCTCAATAAATCAAACTCTAGCATTGGAGAATGGGGCATCTCATTGCAGAGAAGATCAAACTTCTTAATAGTCAACATAATAATGTTGTTCCTGAAACAGTGAATCATTGTGCTGTTTGTCATTTTTCCAAACATAAACGCCTTCATTTCCATATTAGCCAAACTCATGTTGTTTCTATATTTGACCTCATTCATATTGACATTTGGGGCCCTTTGTCAACGGAATCCTATGATGGATATACCTATTTTATTACTATTCTTGATGACTATTCTCGTGATGTTTGGATCTATTTGATGAAATTCAAGTCTGAAGCCAGAAACCTATTGCAATCTTTAGGCAAAATGATTCAAACTCGATTCAAAATAAAGGTTAAAATGATTAGAAGTGATTAAGGAAAAGAATTCCACATGTCTGATTTATATGCTAAACATGGTATAATCCATTCTTGTGTTCAAACACCTCAACAAAATGAAAAAGTTGAAAGAAAATACCAACATATTCTAAATGTTGCCAGAGTTGCACAATTTCAATATGGACTTCCTTTTCTTTAGTGGAGTGATTTTGTTCTGCACTCTGTGTTTTTTATTAATAGAACTCCTTCCGCTGTGATACAAAACAAGACACCCTATGAAATGCTATATAATTCTCCTCCTGCTCTTGATCATATAAGAGTCTTTGGATGTCTTATCTATGCCACTACTCTTGTTCATAATCGTACAAAGTTTCAACCTCGTGCTAGGAAGATCATTCTTCTAGAAATTCCTCCAAATATCAAAGGATCCAAAATTCTTGATATCCAAACTTCATAGGTCTATATCTCAAGAAATGTTATCTTATATGGAAATATTTTCCCTTATAAGTCTACAAAGCTTTCTACAACTGTCCCTTTAGAGTCAGAAATGTTACTTTCTCCTGAAAATATCACCATATCTGTTCCTGATCCACCTTTACATGATCAAACTTCTTCTGATATTGCCTCAAGCTCCTCTAGTCACTCTAAATCTATCGATTCAGTTGCTCCAAATCCATATTTACCTGTCACTAGTCATTCATCCCAACTGCAAGACTCACTTTCTGATTGTGAAGAAGAGGAGGGATATGAGGATCTTAAGATTCATCCAGCAGGGGAGGGAATGGAGCCCGTTCTGCTGGATGTCAGGCACTGTACAAGGCCAAGACGTCCACCTATACATCTTCAAGATTATCATTTGAATGCTAGTGTTGGTAGACATTCCATTGCATTAGTTGTTTTTTATGATGGTTTATCTGATTCTTTCAGAAGTTATGGCTTGAGTGTGATTGTTCAAAAGGAGCCATGTAGTTTTGCTGAAGCCATGCTAGATCCAAGATGGAATGGAGCAGTTCAGAATGAGATTGGAGCTCTTAAGGAAAATCGCACATGGGATGTCGTTCCAGACTCAGATAAATATCATAAACTTGAAAGCAAATGGATTTTTAAACTGAAACTGAAATCTGATGGAAATATAAAAAGGCATAAAGCAAGGATGGTTGCTCAAGGATTCAAACAAATTCATGGATTTGATTTTCTGGATACTTTTTCACCAGTTGCAAAGATTTATTCTGTAAAGATGTTACTTGATGTTGCTACAGCTCAGAATATGTACTTAACGCAAATGGATGTATCCAATGCATTTCTGCATGGAGATCTGATAGAAGAAGTATATATGAAGATACCAGAAGGATTAGAAGCACCACTAAGTACTTGTTTAAGATTAAGGAAGTCTCTATATGGATTGAAGCAAGCTAGTAGACAGTGGTTTCCTAAGCTGACTAATTCATTGTTACAACATGGATTCAGACAAGTCAATTCAGATTATTCATTGTTCATTAAAGGTGCTGGTGATTTACAAGTGATATTACTCTTTTATGTTGATGATATCATACTTGTTGGAAAGGATTTATCAAAGATTAAAGAAGTAAAAACTATTTGCATCAATAGTTCAAAATCAAATATCTTGGAGAACTTAGATAGTTCCTTGGTCTTGAAATAGCACGATCAAGAGAAGGGATTGATGTGAACCAAAGGAAATACTGCATTGAGTTACTTACTTATACATGATTCTTAGAAGCAAAAGGGAGCAAGAGTCCAATGGATGTCAATTCAAAGTTGAGTATGAAACAAGGAAAAGCTCTAGAGGATCCTTCTGTATACAGAAATCTGGTAGGAAGGTTGCATTATTTGACTATAACAAGGCTAGACATTACTTTTGTTGTTCAGCAACTAAGTCAATTCCAGAATGAGCCTTATAGTACTCATCTGGAAGCTGCTCATCATGTGTTGAGATACCTGAAATCCTCACCAGCACATAGTATGATCAATAAAACGAAGAATGATTTGATTATGAGAGGTTATTATGACTCAAATTGGGCATCTTCTCAAGATATCAGGAAGTCAATCTCTGGTTATTGCACTTATCTTGGAGATTCATTGATTACTTGGAAGTCTAAGAAACAAGGGACTGTTTCCATATCTTCCTCTGAAGCAGAGTATAGATCCTTGGAAAATCTTGTTTGTGAAGTGCAGTGGCTAATAGAGTTAATGAAAGAGCTTGGTACACATGTGTCAATGCCTGTGGAAGTTTACAGTGATAATCAGTCTGCAATTTTAAATTGCAGAGAACCCAGTTTTTCATGAAAGAACGAAGTACATTGAAATTGATTGTAACGTTACAAGGGAGAGTATCAAATCAGGTATGGTCATATTGAAGCATATCAACACTGAAGTTCAACCTGCAGATTTGTTCACTAAGGCCTTACACCGAACATGTCTACAAATGCTGCTTGGCAAGTTGGGAGTTCTCGATGTTTACTCGCCAGCTTGTGGGAGGGCATTGAATGATGTGAAGAACAAATGAACTTCTCTTGAAGTCCGTTAGTCAACGCAACAAGCAGTGATGGAAGAGGATGAAATAGAGCGGTTCATCTTACGCTTACTTACCGTTGGGGTGAAACTTTGTCACGTGTTTTATCCTCCTTCTAATTCCGTTTTTACTGTTTCACTTGTTACCGTTGCTACTAAGATATAAACTCTTCTGATTGAATAAATGAGCTAAGCATTTGGAGCTCCAATTCTGGTCTTCAAATTTTCTCTCTCAAATTCTCGATTCCGATCGATCTCCGATCTAAATCTAATAAAAGTTGTAGCTCAATTCCCCAAAAACTTCAAAGTTCAATTTTCCGACGATTCCAGATCTTCGATTACGGAATTTTTTTCACCCACGTGATCACCATTATCGACTCTAAGTTTTCGAAAAAAATCAACGACGGGTTATACAACATGTACGGTATCATACAACCTCGTATACACTCTCAACATAGTTGTATATAGTACTTACTAAAGTAGACTCCAATTTCAAAAGGTTTATCACCTGTGTTATGACTTGATTAACATATTATTATCAATATAATCATGTGCCGCTTCTCTCAACATATTATATATATATATGGTTTTATTAAAAGTTGATATCAACTAGCTAATTATTTGAAGCATGATTGTATTCACCATAAAATATATGAATTAACTCGATATTTTATGCCTTTTTCGAATATGATTTGGCTATATATAATAGAGGGAGAATTTAGAAAACATTTATACTATTTATATAAAATACTTTCCCTCTTTACCATATTTCGTCATATGTTATGCTTAAAATTTGTCCAGTTACTCGAAGAAAATAAAAATTTTGTCGAGAAATTGCATTTCGAAAGATTTGACATAAATTCGATTATAATTGTGAAAGGTTTGACAAGATGCATATACTAATCCATTGAATTATCATTTACAAATATTTTAATATGAATGTAAAAAAAAAATAATAAAATGTATGCTTTCATGTTGGGTTTGTTGTGTAGTTAGGGGTCAAGATCACCCTCATTACTTATAATTTTTTGTTCTTCAATATATATACATAGCTTGCTCCTTATTATTATTATCATAGTCTTGGTTGCATCCTAGTAGGTTGTTTGGGAGTTATGGTATCTAACTGTAAAATAAAAAAAGATTAGTGAGCAATGTGCATAATCAATTCTGTCCTTATTAGGCGTAATTCATTAGCTACCGTTTCTTTATGAAAATAGTTTGTCTTGTAGGTGTCATTGTGGATGATTATAACACCAACCCTTCCTTTGTCAACATCAAGATTACATGGCCCTAGCATCAGTGGACTTACTACTATACCCACATGGATCGGTTGGTCGAAATACAAATTGATCGGGTGGGTTTTCAATATGGTCCACTTCGAAGAGTCGAGGTCCTTCATCCATGAGCGGCTAGGATGAGGAGAGTGTGATATGTCAAACCCCGTATGTAATTTGCTGAGGCCAAAGAATTGGAGTTAGGTGTCGATATGCGACCAAACCCAAGTTCTCAAACCGAGTCGTAATATTGCTCCACCCGAACTAGCGGGATGGAAACAAAACCATTGGTGCATGTACAAAATTTGAAGATTAATACTAAAAGTTGTGAATGTCAAAGACTTCTAGAAAGGGGAGAGAGATGACTTCCAGAAGAAACTAATTAACATGACCACCACCAATCATTATAACTATTAGTAGTCACTGTTAATTGTTGTCGTCAAATTAACCAATAATTATTTTCTCACAATTAAGAAATTACAAGTTGGAGACTAGCTAGAGTTGTGTCATATCATTGGGATTAATGGAGAGATTAAAAATTATTTTTATCAAAATTGGAAGTTGATGGGAAAAAATATTTTTTTTTCCCAATGAATATTGGATTTTATTTTATCGAAACCACAACAACCGAAGTTATTGTCTATACAAATTGAATTTTTAGTTGATGCGTTTGGTTAAAAACGGTACTGTTAATTATTTTTACTATTAAAAATTAACATAATAATTATATAATCAACTTTCATGAGTAATAATTAAGATATACATACATACATTATCTATAAAATTTTACATCAATACATTTTATCTATAAAACTTATATTTTCCATGTATAACTTTTACTTTTGATTGTTATATATAATATACTACTGAAAAAATAACATTAAAAATTTGACCAACTTTATATATTTATTATCTCAAAACATAAAGTATGACTAAGTACAACTCTTATTTTTCTACACAAAAAAGAAATACCAATGCAAAAAACAACGAAATACTTCTCCATGTAACCCTTACAGCTCTCTTATCCACCTTATGTGCCTATCAACCTTCTCTTTTCCGTCTCGACTCCAAAAAACTTGGTATTAAATCTCAAACATATTCCCTCCCCGATGCGAGGATGGAATATTCGTCTCTGAAATCCTTGCCATTTTTTCCTTTATAACGCGTGAGGGTGAGATACCTCTCCCTGATTTCGTCCCTCGACATGCTTTTCCAAACCCCTTCTAGTACGACTCTGGGATTGCCTTGGTGATGTAGTCCGACTTGCTCTTGACGTACTTCATCGATGATGTAGGAATCCTGTCAAGCAACATCTCCATTGGAATCTCTCTCTTGGAGCACCAAATTTAATAGCCTTGTGGGACTATCCAATGTACAAGATGTTGTACACTGCCAACAACGACGGTGCTTTGGTCCTGTTGTTATGATTGATAATCTTGAGATGACGACTTGAATGAAGACTTCGTCCGGTAAATAAAGTACGTAAAGTATCTATGAAATTTATATCCATGCTTCTTATTTATACAAATTATATTTTTCAACTATTACTTCTATTTTTTATTGTTATATATAATATACTACTTAAAGGAATAACATTAAAAATTTGACCAACTTTATATGTTGTTTGTTATCTCAAAAAATTAAATGTATGATTTTATAATGGGGTTGTTGTGTAGTTAGGGGTCAACATGACCCTCATTACTTATAATTTTTTGTCCTTTATGTTTGGGTGTGGGTAGGCTTCCTCTCTCTCTTTATATATATATATCGTGTGTGGTTGGTTGGCCGAAAGTCTAAAGAACTAAAATATTGTTTATTTTTAAATTTTTTTAAAGGAAAGACATAGTTAGGTCATAACCAATGTATAATTCTTATTAATATGTTTTTAGGTAGAATCCTAAAAAACGAGTAGTCCGTGCATTACCGTGACACCAGACACATTAGCTTGTAAATCCTTTAGGATTTTAATACGATGAAAGTTAAATAGACTTAAAATGATTTTACATTTAGCATATTCAGTTTAAAATGGTTTTGCACTTCATACTTTCCCTCAATAGTATATCTTTACCAATAAATTTCTCTGTACCATTAGCCACAACCTGTTGGCGGAGCCTAGGCACGTGATTAAAAGTAAAAGTATGTTAACTAATGTTCTGTATTATTATATTTTGTTATACTAATTCTATTATTATATATAAGCATATACATATGATAATACAATTGTGATAATTTTCATTGTTAAATCGACATTTAAATGATGAATCGTATATATAGTTATAAAAGAGGGTTGCATATAGGTTAGACCTCGGACCCAACCCGTTGACCCAACACGAACCCGCCGGAAGTTTAGGGTTGAGTTTGATGATCCAAATCCGACAACCCGGCATTTTTTTGGGTGGGTTAGGGTCGACCCGCTAACCCGAAAAATCTTATAGTGCATATTAAAATTACTATTTTTAGCATCACCCAAAGTGTTTTTAATACTTAGTCCTACTTATGATCATGATTTTTTATTTTATAGTATTTTTCACTTTCGTTCATATTATTATATATTACACTATTTATAAATTTCACATTATTATTCCACATACGTCATCATTGGCAAAAAATTTCAAAAAAACCATAAAATGATGAATACTTTAATTTGTGTATGCTCTTATTAATACAAATAAGTTACATCCTGAATTTGCATTTTCAAAATATGTTTGTTTTCTTTGTTATGAACTATTACAAATCTATCTATTTCTATATCTGACTATATTCATTTAGTAATTTAACTTGAATTAGTCAAAGTTTAGTATAGTTATCTTAATAAATTTGTCATAAAGATAAATATAATTTTGTTATAACAAAGCGCTTATAACTGAAATGACCCGCAACCCAACCCGTAATTTTAGGGTTATGGTCAAGTTTTGAAAACAGCGACCCACCCAAATTGACTCGATTCACCCAAATTGCCAGGTCTAATATAGATTATAGATATATGTTGACACGAGCCCATTTGAAGAGTATATATCTCAAGATTAATCATCGTCCCATTGGCCTCAATTGACCCATTACAAGAACCTTGAATGTCAGATATCTTATATGAGCTTATGTTTGATGAATATGTCCAATTCAAACCGAATCAATCCAATTCATGTTTTGAATTGGTCAAGACATAATGAATGTAACCTTATTAGCTTACAAAAATGAAACCTCAATCGACCCGTTAAAAGAATCTTGAACGAATTATCATATCATAATGCTTATATTTAAGGATTTTCCCAATTCAAACCGACTCGGATGCTGATTTGTTCAAGAGTTAATGATGCATAATTCAATTAACTTACGAAAATAAAATCTTAATTTACCCATTTATAACATACTAAATAGAGGATTGAATGATTTTAAGACCACTTATTATGTTAGTTGAATCATATATTAGGTCGATTTAATAATTTTTGTACATTCTATAACGATTTGAGGTTTTGAATCAACCGCATATTAGTTTTTAATATTAGATGAATAGTTTTGTGAATGGAGTGAAATTGAAATTAAATATATGAAAATATATGTTATGAGTATCGAAAAATTATTATGAACAATATTTGTGAAGATAATAATTTATTTTGAGTAGCCTAAACAATGTTATTGAAGAAAAACTAATAGAAGGAGGCAAATATTTAATGGAAAATTAGAGAATAAATTAATTTTTTTTATTATGGGAGGTGAGATGTGATTGATGAGAAGGAGAAAAAAATAAAATGAATAAAAAGTATTAAATGTGCTACATGTCAATTAAGGTTTTATTTTATATATATATATATATATATATATATATTAGAGATAACTTGCTCTTTATTGTCATAGTCTTCACTTGGGTGCATCTTAGTAGGTTGTTTGGGAGTTATGGTCTCTAGTTGTAAAATAAATAAATAAAAAAATTTTGAGCAAAATTTGAACATTAGTACTAAAGATGAATGGCAAAGACTTCTAGATCAAAGGTGAGAAAGATGACTTCCAGAATAAACTAATTAACATGACCACCCCCAATCATTATTTGAATGTTTGGTGTCGTCAAATTAACCACTAATTATTTGTCACAATTAAGAAATTACAAGTTGGAGATGACAAACATAGAGTTGTACATGTCATATCGACTGATGGACAAGTTAAAAATTATTTTCATATAAATTGAAAGGGCAAATCAAAGTTCGATCCCTCACAACATTGTTAGGAGAGGAGTAAAACCTTAGTTTCAGGACCATCCTCAACTGGATTAGTTAGCCAATAAATCGAATACCAAAGTTTATACCAAAAAACCTGTTAGTCAATGCTGGAATTAAATGTCGCAACCACCAAAGGGCTAATGATGAAATTATTTATAAAATTCTCAAATTTGAAGTCTTGCCCTCTGTAATTTTTTTTTGAAATTTCACTCACGGTGCTTCGAAATTTTAAAATCGTACTCTGTGTCTTCCTCTTCCTTTGAAACCCTAGTTCCACTATTAGTCAAAACTCATACAAAAATAGGTCTTCGGGTCCATGAATAATTAAGTATAAGGCTTTGTCTTTTAAAATGTATATATATAAACTATTATGATTGGTTGGGTGGCTAAATCTATGACAAAACTATATATATATAAAATTCAAAAATGGAAATGTTCCTAGTCCATAAATGACAGTAAGTACGCTATCTCCTAGCAGCATCTACTAATTATGCCTCGTATATTCCTGCAATACTCGATCGGTTTTAATTACTATTAATTAATTGTTACTTAATATTCCAATACCTTTGTTTACCGATAACATTATATTAATGTTGTTCTGTCACTAATTTATTTGTACTTATTCATGATTCGTCGATTCCCAAGATTTGAGGATTTTTTTATAATCAATAAACATTTAATTCCCTACATCCCAAATTAGAAACTAGTGACCTCTAATCAGTACAATATAATTGTTGACGACCATAGGTGGATCCTTTAGTGGTATATTGAAATTTTTGGTATGTCTAGATTTTTTTTAGTAACGTACACATATCTTTAATGTTTAATTTAAATTTTTGATCTTTACGGTTCATAATTATTTGAATATTAACTCTCTATATCACATTTTATTATTTATTACATATTTATTTTCAATTTTCAACTCATCATTCTTTTTATTTTATATATCTCCATTCATTCACAAACACTATTCACAAACAATATAAACATAATATAATACAGTGTATGTTGGTTCACATTCACTTGGGATTTCTTCGATTTAGAGGTAGATATAGAATAATTCAATCTACTTACTACACCAAATTATTCGAGGAGTCAGACAAGTGAGGCAGACAAAGAAGACCGAAGATTATAGAAATAAACACTACAAGAAAGAGGATCTTTAGTAACCAAAAGTTTACCTTTATGGTGACTAAAGATTGAGTAGGTAAGATTATTCAGTGACAGGAAAATTTGTTTCGTCACAGTTTGGGTACCTAATACAATTTCCATTAACTAAATCCTTTTAGTTGCTTCATCTTTAGTCACCAAAGAAGTAAATACTTAGTGACTAAAGGTCGTTTAAATTGTATAAAAAATGCACTAAATATAAAGAAGTTGCACAGTATCAAAATTCCTAACTTGAAATGAGCGGGATCATCGCAAAATTATCTGAAGATCAAACTCAAAACAGTTTTGTGAGATAAAGAGATTCTGTTCTTTTCTCGTTTCAGTGTTGTGTCCAGCCTCAGCTCATATATATTATTCTTGGAATTTGAATTTGTACTTGTACGAAAAAACCATTATTATTATGACCAAATAATTGTTGTCAGTCAGTCGTCCACGTCCACCTCTTTGTTTGGTAATGTTTGTTCGGTATAATTGATTCGTTAATTAAGCACTTAAAAATACACTCATAATGACAAAAGGATGGAGGAGTTCCGTTCCGAAATGTCAAGAGCTTCGAATTATTGTCCATACAAACTCGGATTTTGAATCGAGGGTCTCACCATTTAATATTATTTTCGAAATGTTAGAATCGTTTTGACATCTCCTAATTAATGCATTAAACGGTCCCTCTATCTCGAAGTAAGACTCCGACCACATTCATAACTCCTCCTTGTCAACCAGAGACGACACCACATTCATCTCGAAGTATATACACCTTCAAACCGGCCACTTCGCCGATGGAGACCCATACACATCACACTTAGTGTTGTGTTGTACTAAACACATTTGTAATACCTTATTAATAAATTCTTAAGTATATTATTTTCATAAAGAAAACTGGAGTTAACCCAAAAATAGAAAGACGGCAAATATTTTGAACTGAGTTTGGCCGGCTATGGCTTCCCTTATGTAGCTAAGAACGCCAATAGTAGGAGTCGTCCATTGTTTTGGGTTGTCGTTTTGATTGTGTTTAGTGATTTGGAAGGCACCAAGAACACTTCTTTGGCTGTTGTGAAACCTCTCTCATTTTTCTTTTGGATGTTTCCTCAACAAAATATTTAATTTTGTGTTTTCGAACGAGTTTTTAATAAACCGACAAACTGTTTGAAGAGGAATCGAAAGTGAAAAACACAAATATTCACAATGATTTAACATGGATCACAGTAGCATCATGTTACGTGCACTAAGTTCGAGAGTTGGCCGCCACTTTATCTTCTACGTTGTTACATCTTAGTTATTTCATCTTAATTATTGAGTTGGTTTAGTTATTTCATCTTAATTATGGGATGGTTTTTGACGTTTTTAGTATGTAAGGGGGATAAATAGTATGAAACATTTGTGTATTTAAAGGGGTGAATGGATTGAGAGGAGGAAAGAAGAATAAAAATTAAAGTTAAATTATTTGTTTTACGTCATCTTCATCAATCTCACACGATGTCTGCAACGGATATATTTTATGTGATATCAGAGCCAACTCCTAAAATTAGTGCACGTAACACACCACACCTAGACCTAACTGAATAGCCTCACGTTATGTGATAATGGAAAAAGTGAACAAAAAATTGTCAAAGTGAACATGTTGTTACACTTCAATAAGTAAGGTATGGTTTTGTGACAAAAGATAGACTTGTGACCAAAAAGTACAACTTTAATAACTAAGGTACCCATGAACTCTGAACTGAACTCTTTCAAACCCACTATAAATACTACCAAAATCCTAAGTTGACTTCACACATTTCTCAAATAAGCTCAACAATCAATCTCTGTTTTTAACTGTAAATGATGGAAATCGAAGAAGTAGCAGCCCATTTCCCCTTCAATCTGTCAAGCTATGAACAACAATGTAGCAGCAGCATGGAAGAAGCCATCTCTTCTCTCGAAAATACCACCGAAGAACCTTTCCATCTCAATAACTCAGACTGCTGGGAAATCCGCCTCATGGAGATCGAATCTGATCTCTTCATGGACTTGATCACCAGCTCGGTCTCCCCACTAAATACTCCATTAATGGAGGAAGAACATGAGGAAAATAACACCAACAGCAGGCTGCCAAGTTTGTTACTGATGGGAGCTGAAGCCATTGATGCAGAGAACTGGCTGCTCTGTTCCTCTGTAATCGCTGAGCTCATGATCCACAATCAAAGCAACATCCTTTCTTCTTCTACCTCTTCTTCTTCTCTGGAAAGGCTAGCTGGATTCTTCACTCAAGGACTGATCAACAAGAACAAGATCAGTTTCGACGACGGCATTGATCGAAATGATCAGCATTCTGCAGATTCCTCCGTTTCCTCCCCTGCATTCCACATTCTTCAGGAGTTGTCTCCGTACATCAAATTCGGCCATTTTGCAGCCAACCAAGCGATTCTTGAGGCCAGTTTCGAGAATCGGAACATCCATGTGGTTGACTTTGACATCAACGAAGGTCTCCAGTGGCCCCCTCTAATGGCTGATCTCGCCGCGGTTGCAGGTAGGGCCTAACCATTATATTGTTTCGAGTTTTTATTACTCGATATGGGGAGAATTACTGCATCCCAAAAAGGTATTTGGTTAACTGATTAACTAAAAAGGTAATTGGTTAATCATTTTAACCCTAACCGAATTGTTAGCTCTGCCACCAGGTCTTGTGCAAGTCAAAATTGTTATGGTAAAAAACTCTAATATCATATGATTTTTGTATGTGCTTATTACATTTTAATAATTCGAGTTTTGGAGAGATTTATAATTAATTTTTGAACTTACTACAAAACATATATTAACCTTCTTTTTTATTTTTTCAAATTCGACGCAGGATCCTATCCGAATCTAGATTCGCCGGCCTCCTTTAGACTAACAGCACTGATCCTGCCGAATGCTAGCGCCAGCAAATCCACGGTGCACCAGACGGGGAGGAGGCTGAAAGAGTACGCGGATTCGATCAACTTATCATTTGAATTCGACGCCATTCATCTGACCGATCTCGACACCATCCGAGTCGATCCAGGCCAAGCACTCATATCAAATTGTATGATCCACCAACTCCACAGTCCCAACAGGAACTTCACACTGGTCAACACATTTCTAGCATCAAGTGTCAGGCTTTCCCCAAGGCTGGTAGTGTTGGTAGAGGAAGAGCTCTTCAACTCCTCCAAGACCATACCATCAATGCCATTCTCGGATTTCTTCTGCGAGGCCATCGAGCATTACAGTGCGATTTCGGATTCGTTGGCCGCAGATGGCCGGATCCACGGTAAGGGGATGGAGATGATGGAGAAGGATGTGTTGGGGAGAAGGGTAGTGGACAGTTTGGTTCAGTTTCCTTGTGGGGAAAGTGAGAAGTTTGGTTGGGAAAATGGGTTTGATTCATTGAAAAGTGAGTTCAAGGCTGTACCTTTTAGCACTACCAATGTGTCACAAGCTAACTACTTGGTGAGCTTGTTTAGTGGAGGGTATTGGGTTCAGCATGAGAGGTGTAGATTGGGTTTGTGTTGGAAGTCTAGGCCTTTGGCTACTGCTTCAATTTGGGTGCCAAAAGGTCTGAAAGGAAGAGGAAATGCATAATGAGTGAGGATTTGTTGTAAATACTAAGCATATAATGGTATTTAAGATGCAATTATAGCATTGTGGTGATCATATTGTTGTGAGTAATAGTGTTAGATGAGTGAACCGGGTTGCAAGTTCATATATAGGGTTGTGAGTTGACAGGGTCGCACTCTAGACAGATCATAGTTCGTTTGACGTGTAGGCTTTTATTTTATTTTTGGGTTTGGGGAGATACAAGTTGCCAAGTTTTCGTCAATTTGAGTAACAGATCGGGTTGAGTCAATGTAACTGAGCTAAGTCGATCAGATCAATTTTTAAAAGCTCTTGGATTTGCTAATGCTTATCATAATGTTAGTCATTAGTCACTTCTTTTAAGTTTATTGTGTTACAAGTTACTGTATCCTACATTTATACGGCCCCATTATTTGTTAGGTACGACGTACTCGTTTTACTCAAATTAGTGAGTTTACATGATTGCTTTATGCTCGTGTGAGTAGTACATAATACCGGCCGGTTTAAGTAAAACATGGAGCCTATAATGCCAATTTGAGGACGACTTTGATGATGAGAAAGTGGAAAAATGATCGAGAATGAGCGATAACGTTTGACCGAAACATTGAACTATGATAGAGTTTTGATATGGGATAAGAAACAATTGAGAGTAGATGATGGTTAAAGACAAGAATAAGGTTGTCAATGTGAAGTGTGGGAATATTTGTGTATGCTTTTAGTAATATAATGTTATTAGTCTTTTGGTCACATTTTAACTTGTTATGGTTAGTTGGTGTACTATTGATATTTAATATTGTAGTCTATTCATAGTGCAACTTCACACATTGATAGTGACCATGTAATCATAGGAGACATTTGGTCATAATATAATAATATATATGCCTTTTCCTAATCATTCATATACCAAAACAGCTCTGCTAATCCCTTTGACTTTGGCTAATGACGTGAGTAAGTGTGATGACCATGTACATATTAGGAGGATACACATTGTTTATTCATACTCTAATTAGACATTGACTTAATTAAGTTGTCAATTTATGATTTAATCATGCATTTTTAAAAAATTCAGGTTTGTTATGATGATTATTATCATAGTGAATGTTCAGTTCTAGCTCTTATGTTTATTGTATAATTTATTGTAGTTTATTCTCTCCTTTATAGTCATAATCTTAGAAAGTATATGTTACTATTTCACGAGCCTATAAATAAAATTCTCACTTGTATCATTCTTCACACCTTAATAAGAAATTTTTTCCTCATCAATATTTTCTTGTCTTTCTTTAAGTTTAGTTACATAACACGTTATCAGTACGAAACTCTATTCGTTTAAAGATTCACGAAAACATCTATATCCTACTTTTTTTTTTTTCAAATCGTTTGAACTTTTTCTCAATTGCAAAGTACTGCTTACTTCATTTTGTTTACTTATGTTCATTGTTTCTAATATTTTAGTTACTGTATCATGTTACACATATGAGGGATTTTTGTTAGCAGATGCAAATCATTTTACAATTTATATTATGGTTTTAATTGATTTCGGTTATGTTATTGCATGTGGTCAGCTTTAATGTTACTTTTATAAATGAATAGATTATATTAATCATTGATATTATTTATTATTGTTAACCGTAGTAATACATTTTATATGATAGTTGGTGGATATTATATTATTTAGTCCAACTTCTTTTTTATAGTATGTTAACTAATTTTGAAAAATTGAGTTTGTAGCTCTTGTCTTTTGGGTAAGCATTACCTTTATGAGCCTTGGAAGCTAATGGTATTAGAACATTTTTATAAGACAAAATCATAGTTTTAATTTTATTCACCATCCCCTTCATATATGGTGGAAACAAAATGAGCAAAGACTCATGTATTTTGTGGCACATGTCAAAGCTATGTATGACCACCGCAAGTGGCGACTCTTTTTAAATTATGATCCGATTGAAGTATGGTTCAAACTTGGAGTATGTGACTATCGATGTTTCGAGTAAGAATTACCTATTCACGAGTATCAGATATTGAAGGTCCATGAGACAAAATATCATTCTTTGAAGTGAATGTGTGTACTCATAAAAGTCCGGTATGATTGAATGTCCGACGAGACACATATGTTGAGAAATGAGCTATCTTATATATGTAGTCCAATGAGACACAATATCACTCCATGAAGTAAATGGTTATAAGCATATGTACCCAAAGTGACAAAATACATATATTTACACAAGTGAGCACACTTATATATTAATTAAAAGAGCTGGGTGAAATGGAGGATCATGCTGATCATCATCAGGCTGGTCATCGCCCGAGCTCTCCGAATCATCTCTGATGTCATCGATGTTCGGTGATGATCCTGCAGCGATACTATCTAGTATCTGATCTGCACTCTGTTGTGTCCCACCAACATCCGTAAATCCAAAGTCGAACACAAGCCCGGGAATGTTAAACTGCAGCTCTAGCTCCATGACGCTAGGCTGAGCATCATCCCCACCGAGTTGCTTCTTCTTCTCAGCATAATTTCCGAGTTGTTCTTTCCGATCGGAAGCAGAAATGGCACGCCCCAGAAACCGCGGTAACTTATTCTTCCGTTTATTACTTCTGTCCGACATCTTTATGAACTATCTATCAAATTTAAATAATACCAACTACTATTAGTATATCAATTACCTATAACATATCATGCCAATAACTAATTCACATAATACACTACTTATCATTAACAACTCATAATTAATGTAATATTAGTACGCATTTAGCGCCACTAATATACACTAATATTCCATCCAAATCTCAATTTGGACAGTTCATTAATTTTATATTTTTCACGAATAAAATTATCAATTTAATCCTTTGTGTTCTAAATTTGTATAACACTATTTAATTAGTTACATTTACATAAATTAACATAATCATCATAATGAAATATCATAATTTGACTATTTAATTATTACTTTAAATTATCATCAACAAATTTTATTCATTGGAATTACTAATTATTAAAATAAATAAATACTTAATTCATTCACTATCACTCTAAATTATCTTATTTAATTTATAATATTTTGAAATATTTTTACTAATTTTATTTAATAATTAAAACAACAAACAAATAATGTGCTAATTTTAATTATAATTAAATCTGCATATTTAGTATTAATTACAGTTTTAATTTAGTATTTAAATCTAATAATTTAAATATTAAGAAAATTAAAAAAAAAAATTGGCCAGCCGCCCAACTCTGACGGCCCGATTCAAAGGCAGCCGCCCAAATCGGACGACCCGATTCAAATCCAGCCGTCCGATTTGGGCGGCTGGCTTTGACTCGGGCCGTCCGATTTGGACGGCCAGGACCTGATTCCGGCGGCGACAGCGACGGTGACGGTGGCGGCGGCAGCGTCGGTGTGGGCTGTGATGAAGTTGGCAGCGGCGGCGGCGGTACGAACGGCTAGAACGAGGGCTTATTTTTTCAGAGAAAAATTTGTGTGGGATGGTGAAAGTGATGCTGAATGATTCTGTTCGTCGGTTTTTAATACGGAATTGAAGGGTATTTTCATAATTTCACTGTTCAAGTTTTAAAGTTAAGGCAATTTTTTTCGAAAATTAAGGCGATGTTTAGCAGTACAGCTAGTTAATCTAGAGATGTCACTGAAGAATCAGAGGCATGCAATGTTCTTTACCATGAAGGGACAAACGGTAACTCTCAAGTTAAAAAGTCAATTGCATAGAAGCATGAAAAGACAAAACATCAAAGACACATATTATTGGTAGCTATATATAACATTAATAATCACGATAGCACCAACAATTCAAGACTCCAACGATAGTATGATATTGTTCATTTCGAGTTAAGTCTGCATGAAATATTAACCTTGACCTTTTAAGTTCGTAAGCGGTAAATCAAAGATCATTAAAATAAATTCGATAATGATAATAATTCTTTATTTTGGCATAATTTCGGTACTTTGATGTAAAATCGATATTCAGTATGTTTTCGGTAATTACTTATTTTAGCATTTTTTGTTCTGCAAAGGTTTTTGGTAACCAATCGGCAAAAAACACCCTTGTTTGATATTTCGGTAACGATAATTACCGAAAAAATTCGGTACAGTAATGATTATTAAAATGAAAATATTTTTGATAATTCGATAATGATTCCGTAATAACCAACAATAGAATACTAGTATGAGATTGTCTGCTTTAAAGCAAATAAACTTAATGATAATATCCATTGATATAAAGAAACTTATGTTAATATCTTAACATTGAGTATAACTAATGGCAACACGATACACAATAGCTTGATATTCACCTGCCATGAAGACTTTCGACCCAAGGAACCACCAAAAACTACTAATTAATATTCATTGAACCTTGTAATAAAACATCAAAGACCTAAACACTTAATTATTGGAAGCTTACTTATGACAATGATCACGATATTTCAAACACAAATGGCCAAACACTAAATATCAAAGAAAGGGTTAGGCACACAAGCAACTTCCACTTTTAGTTTAATACAAAATTTTGGAAGAAGAGAAGGACAGGTGTCACATGTTCTACCCACCGCCATGATGTTCATCAACTTGTAACTATTTTTTCCTTCTTAAAGTCAACCCCATTTTTTTGAGATCACTCCAAGAAATTAGGAATGGTTGTGGAGTTCCTTCGTCGCGGTTATACGATCAAGATCGGAGATGCGGAGATACAAACGCGGGCATACAATCGAGATAGGTTACGGTGGCTCTCTTTAACTGCGTGCGACAATGGTGTATGGCCGTTGTCGCGGTCATTCGAGACAACTTTGACAGAAGATTTGAAAAACGAACTATGGTCGGTGCCAAAGTAGTAAGTGATGCCCCCATTTGAGACCTTGAAGTTATAGATCCATAGTATATGACTAACGAAAGTACGTGAAATGGACGAGGGCATTAATACCTATCACTCCTTTTGAGTTCTTACGAATTTGAACAATTCGGTTAGTTAAGAACTGGAGATTGATTGCGAGAATCTACTCGTGATGGAGTTCTCTTGAATTGTTATGATTTCAGTTTCATGGGGTCTGTTTGACCATGATGGATCATTCTTACATGGTTCTCAATTAGCAACCTTTGAACCTGTTATTTCCATATTACTATCGACTATGCCAGTAGTCATCTACTCAAATTGCATCTCCTGTGTCCAAATTTTCGACATCGAGCTGATTTGTTTGGCCTTGGGAAGCTGTGGCTTGAATTGTTTTAGTGATTCACAATCTATCTACATGTTGAACTCTTCATACGCATTTCATGGTGCTCTATTTATAAATATTGACGACAGTAAAACCTGTACAGGAGTTGCTTTGCTACAAGAGACTAGTATCGTTTCCAGGAAAAGGTTGGACTCGTCAAATCCATTTCCTTGCCCCGCAAGAATCGATGACGGTAAAACTCTTCAAATGATAACCTGTGCTCTGCAGCCATGGAAATGGAACAGTTGCACCACATTACACGCTGTAAAAAGGAACCAAGCTCAACACTTTGGTTTATAGCAGAAAATACACGAAGGTGAACAACTCCAATCATATCAATTAGCAAACCTGGGTTTTGAGAGAGCAGTTTCGAACATATTTCGATGCAGTCAGGATGCAGTCCTGGAAGTATTAGTCTAGAAAAAGGCAGTTCCGCAGATAACTTGATATTCTGCAGCAACTGGACATTAGTTCTGCCACGGAAAGGTGGGTAACCCTTGAGGAGCTCAAAAAGAATTGCGCCAATGCTCCACATATCGACCTATATAAACAATGTCTTGATCCTTGACTGTATAGTAGTACTTCAATGATAAAGAAGAAAAAAGAAGAAATGAAAGAATTCACACCTTAGAACTATACCGCTGGAATTGTAGAACTTCTGGAGCCATATACAATGGAGATCCACAGACTGTCTCTACGTGCTTTACCGGATGCATTCTTCTGCAGCATTTGGCACATCAATTCGACCCAATAGAATACCAAAACAAGGATAAGAAAAAGTTGTAGTATCCATTTCCTCTTGTTTATTCCTTCATCATCTTGCTCAAACATACTTGACAAGAACTACTACCACTAGATTACCTTGATAACCCGAAATCAGCGATCTTGAGAACCAGATCGCCCCCTTGCCCACTCAGTAGGATATTCTACGTCAATCATCAAAAAGAATACAACGCCGGGCTTAGAAAATTAAGAGCACGTCTGAAGAATTACAAGTCATGAGTCGGATTTGATGTACCTCTGGTTTCAAGTCTCTGTGAACGATATGGTGGCTGTTTAGCACTTCTAAACCAGCCCCTGCATTCGTTTTTTTCATTCACGTTACGCAAGCTTGTCCGAGTTGTATAGCTAGAACATCAACGTTTTACCATAACACATCAAATCTAAATCACACCTAGCTGTTGCATGAATCTTCGAGCAGTCTTCTCTTGAATTCTTCCATGGTCTTTAACATAAGCAGCTAAATCTCCCCCGTCGCAGAATTCCAGTACCAGGAACATAGAACCATCAACCTACACACATCAAATGGAATTAGCTTCTTAACCAAGGCTAAACCAAACTAGTGAACTACCAAAACTGATAATTTTCGAATCCTCGAGCCACACGACCTAACCGGAAATCCATCTATAATCATATGCTAAATTGAAGGAACTAGTTACTTCTTTCAACTCTATTCAAACAATATGTGAACTACTTACTATCCATCCTTCCCAAGATCACAGAAAATCTGAAGATGGTAAGAATGGAAACAGCTAAACATGATTGCCTTTTCGATTCAACAATTTTAAGTCCATCAAATTCATGAACCAAACCCTATAAATTTTTGAAATTCGTCAGGAATTGAAGAAATCAACAGAACCAGGACCCAACTGTCGAAAGAGGACCTGGAAGACATGGAAGAGGCGAATGATATTGGGATGGTTGACGGAGGGCAAGAAGCTGAGCTCGCAATCCAGACAGTCTTTGAGATGCTTGTTGAGCTTCGACTTTCGAAAGTCGAACTTGCTTCACTGCCACCGCTTCTCCCGATCCCTTCTTCTCCGCCTTCCATACCATTGACGAAGAACTCTCTCCCAGCTTCGATTTCAGAATATAGTTTCCGACAACCGCCGCCGCCGCCCATCAATCGCCGGCTCCCTTGCGCCAAAATGAAAATAGTACAACCGGAAATACCAGAAACGTCGGGTAAATATCTATTTTGCTCATTTACCTTTTGGCGGGTAGCCTGACTAAATCGTTATACAACTCGATCACTAAATTTATAATTTATTACAAAACTGAATTTCTAGATGATACATGATACTACTACTAGGCAGCAACAGAAAGCTAACACACTGGAAATCAAACCAAATGTAGTTGCAATTGCAATACTAAGTAGTAACTAGTACTGTTCACGTCTCTCTCGAAAGCCGACTTTACATGCTCAAGCCGGTCTCACTTCAATTGCTCGATCACATGCTCAATCTCTCTATTCTTTACTCAATCACATGCTCAAGCCGGTTTCACTTCAACTACTCCCTTTCAACCAAGCAAAGCCTTTTATTTACATCGGTAAGTCTGAATAAAACTTTCGCCCATACTAATTCTTTAATTTGGGATCTCAAAAGAACAAGCAACACCGATTTCGAATACGGAACTCGTTAGCTCCTCTAGGCCATTTCTCGCTTCCTCATAGCTCCTACTTGTATAGTTGTGTTGGATTGTCAACCTATAAAGTAGTTCATTGAATAGAATCGGGTCCACAACTACGGATGCGTGTTGGTTTAACAAAGCGCTTTTGACGATGTTGTGAAGGTTTAAGCCATCTGTAAAAGTTAGATTTATTGATCTTGTTCCAGTGAATAACTCAAGTAGGAGGATACTGAAGACATTATTTCACATCCCATATTCTGCAAAGAGATTATTAGGAAAAATCTAGCAATGAAAAGATAGAGATTAATCAAAATATTTATAGTATGCACAAAATGCTTCTTATTTATTTGGAGGTGTATAATCAATTGTTCTTTTTATATCAGTTGTACTTAAAAGAGAGATTTTCAACTATCAAAAAGAATTTTGCCAATCCAAAATAACCAACATAAGCCACCATATCCTCTTTTAGAAGTACATTACTAGATTTACTAGATTTGAGATCACAATAAACTATTGGAGTTCCACAATTATTATGAAAATAATCCATCGCGAAAGCTATATCAATAGCAACATTTAGCCTCTGGATGACATTGAAACTCCTTGTTGTAGATTCGCCGATTCTTTCTTATCGACGGAGCCATTCTTCTAAACTTCCATTAGCCGAGAAGTCAAAGATGAGAGCCTTGAAATCATTCCCTTCATAATCAACACTTGAACATACAGTTATTATCCTCACAAGATTTTTGTGTCTAATATTCTTCAACGCTTCACATTCTGTCATAAAACTTTTGGAAGCACCACGACGCTAAATGTTGAATACTTTAACAGCAATATTAATACTAGTTTGAGAAATATCATCAAGGACACCCTTATACACAGTGCTAAAGCTACCTACACCAATCTTATTTATAGAGGAGAAGTCATTAGTAACTTTGAAGAGCCTTTGGTAAGATAATTTTAGTAATTTTGGATCATTTGTTGAAACAATATCTCATCTTCCTCTTTGTTTGATCAACAAGATGTAGAAGGTGGAGACAATGAAGGCTAGAAAAAGTAAACTAGAAATTGTTGATATAACAATCTTTCACGTAAGACTCAATGTCTTATTTGAGTGTATCGTGAAGTTATATGGTGGAAGTTTAAGTGCAACAATTCCACCACATAGCTTGTCATTTCCCATAACCGAAATAATGCTATTATTTTTGAAGATTCCTTATGTTGGCATTTCACCATCAAAATTGTTATGCGACAAATTCAAAAATAAGATGTTCATAAGCTCTAAATTTTTTGGAATTTCACCAGATAAGTTATCAAAAAAACGTCCAGCTCTTGAATACTAATGAACTTAAAAAAGAAAGGAATGACACCTTGTAAGTCATTACCTTGTAAGTATAGAGACTCTATGCTGATACAACTACCCAAACTACTTGAGATATTGCCTGACAACATATTATTAGATAGATCCAAATTGCCTAAATTTTTCAGGTTCCCCACCTCAATGGGAAGTGGAGCAGTGAATTGATTGTACAAGTTAAGAACAATCGACAAAGAGGTAAGGCTCATAACTTGTGGAGGAATACTGCCATTGAGATAGTTGAAAAGTTGCAAATCATGCGGTAAGCTGCCTCCAAAATTATTTGTATGTATTTGCACCCATTTCAAACCTGTGGCATTGGTCAAAGAAGAGAGGAACTTGAGATCATTAGCCTTCCGACTTCTCAAATGGTTGTTGCTGACTAATAAGCCTACGAGCTTGTATGAAATTGCCATTTTAGGTAGTCAACAATCGTTGTATCTCAATAATTTGAGTTGTTGGGAGAGGATTTTGATCGGTATTTATATTATTCACTAACACGTCCTCTCAAACAGAAGCTCTCATATGAGTTTATGTTTGCACAACTTCAATAAGTCATGTACACAGATTGGTGGCTACCAGGATTCGAAACGAAGACCTCTCGCTCATGTAAGGCTCTGACTACCATATCAAAAATCGTTGCATCTCAATAACTCACGTTATTAGGCGAGGATTCTGATCGGTATTTATATTATTCACTAACAACGTTGACTAGTTCGTAGAAGAGAGACAAGAAACTTTTTGAGTTTTGTTTTTTCTGTTTCTGCACTGATAGAGCTAGAATTTGTAGCAGTTATCTACCCTTTTTATACATGCATTTGAGTGGTTATTAGTATGTTCGCACTTCATTTCTCTACGATTTCGTGTTTTGGCATCATGTGTATAGATCCGTTCTTTTGGACCGTTCCGGTCCATTTGATGTTTTCTTTATAGTATTTGTCGCCTACAGGTGCTATGGAGATATGTGATCTGACTATGAATCCAAGGACGTGGTGTGGAGAGCGATTGGAGTTTGAATGGGAAGTCGAGAAAGAAGATGGCACAGCAGATGGACTGCACGTCGTGCAGTCCATGAAAAGCCTCAAGAGCTCGGCTTCAAAACAAAGGCACGGCGTGCACCCCTGCACGTCGTTTCCCCCCTTTTTGCAACGCGGGATCTTGAAGAACGGAAGATGCACCACGTGCACCCCTGCACGTTGTTCCCTGATTTGTGGTACGCGGAACGGACAATATAGGAAGGTGCACGGCGTGCACCCTCCAAATCCGGCTGCTACTATAAAAGGGGAAGTTTTGAGGAAAGAGAAAGACAACTTCCCCAACTTCTTTTTCCATGATTTTTTTCGAGTTTCTTCTGCAAAAACCAGCACCCAACCTCCATTAGAAGCTCAATTGAAGATCCAAAAGAGTCCCCCTCAAAGATTGAAACTATGATTGAAGATAGAAGACCAAAAGCATCGATTGGAAGAAGAACAAGTCGATATTTCTTTGTAAGATGATGGTTAGGGTTTCTTTTCAATTGCTTTCTTCTAGAATGATGAGTAGCTAAATCCTTAGGGATTCTTGGTTGAGATGTAGGAATTAAGCTATGAAACTTGTCTTGAATGTGTAAGATCGACGTTTGTGGATGATTGAATTGCAATAAAAGTTTGTCTCGATTGTTTGGTGTTCAACCTAATTCTTGTTATGACAAGAATTAGGTCAAATTCATGAAATCCTTTGTTCATGAAAGAATTAGGAATTCGTTAGATTGAAAATCGAGGATAGAATTAAGTTATCTGTGAGGTAAACCGATAACCTAATTCTACCTTTTGTGTTTCTTCCGGTTTTGAGCGATAGCCATCTTGTAATTGGCGGGCGCTCTGGTTTGCACCCAATGGACCAAGTTAGATGTAGTTATCAGTAATTTAGGCATTGATAGACCAAGTTAATGCTATTTCCAATTACTTGTGATTTCTCTTAATTCAGGTAGAACACCCTATCACTTTGTAGAACTTCTCGGTGTTCGTTACCAGCTAGCCTGATTAAGGGGATTTCTACCTTAGTTGGGAAGCTAGTAGTGGTAATTCGCGTGCATGATCGTGCCGCGGATTCATACGAGTGAAAGGAGGATTCGTTTTATTCAATTCAAGTCCATATTCGCTCGTTTTGAATGCATTCGGGCGGTTGAGCTTAATGACTCTTCTCTTCCAAGAACTCAATTTCTCCATTTGAATCAACCTTTAAATTGATAGTTTTAGTTAACTTTAGAATCATTAGAAATTAAAACCAATTATTTTAGTCTAAACCGTGTTGACGAATTCGAGTAGAGGCATAACGAGAGGAACCTTCGGACACAAACGACACTTGTGTTGTCAGAATAACTTCACAGTTATTCGGGCGATCATGCACAAACAAGGAGAATTGAAAAGTTGGCTGTTTTATCATCTCGACGAGTAATTGATAGTGTGGCCGCACTAGACTTAGAATTGTTAGAGATGCATGGAAAGTCCATTTGCCTTTATGAAAGACGAATTGAGTCCAATCCAACTTGTTTAAAGGATTTGAGCATTGACTAGTTTTGAAACCTAACAATATTTCTTCTCCATAGTTCATACTTTTCACTTGACTCGTAACATGAAACATTCGGCCGCCCAAGATGATGATGAGTTTGATGTTTTGAATGAAATGGCTTCGGTTTTCTTTCTGCTTGACTTTGTTCATCAAGATGCCTTGAACTTGACCTTGTGCGATTTTATAAAACAGGATAATGAGAAAACTGAAGCTCCTTCAATCAAGGAATGCATGTTATTAATCTGGTCCTATCTAGTGATTTTATGATGAAGAATTTGCACGAAGAGCGGCAAAAATTGTAAAAATAGAGACATAGAAAAGACTTTGATAACCGGAAGGATTAACATGACCTTTGAACTACACACCTGCTTTGTCTGTATATCTGTCCGACCAATCCATCGTTCTAATGTCTTAAAAAAAGTGATTTGGGAGACCAAGTTAGACTGGTTGTTGTTATGCTCTCACCTATCATATAGTAGAATGGTTGTTGTTATGCTCTTTATAAAATCATTATGTTCACCTACCAATTCATATGATCAATCATCATTCTGTTAGGACAATAGTGAAATTAAGATAATTTGAAATTATGGGTGCGATTTTAAATTTAAAGATCTAACTTGTATAAAAATTCTAAAATTTTGATTCGAAATATTTTAACATGCTAGGGTTTTTTCACCCTTCCATTAAGGTTCCGTTACCTCGACGTAGGAACTCTTCTGCCACCGCCATCATGTTGTGTTCGTCACTAGCATCCACCGTCATCGACATGCCTCACTTTGGCAAGCCACCGACGCTAGCTCCGGGGAGTAACAACCCTAAATCGTCGGCAGCCGATTCACGAAAGATGTCAACCCTGGAGACCAAGAGACTCCAGCCTAGTGTGCAAGTGGGATATATATTTCTAATCAATTTCACAATCAACAACTCTTAATTTTCCAAATTCAGTCAATTATTAAACCATTTACTTGAATTTGAACTTTGAAGTTCTTGTCGATTTTGTGGAACGATTTAACTCTTTCATATCTTGCAGAGAGTCAGTAGAACTTGCAAAGATCCATCCAGATAAAAAAGAGTAATGTTTGCTCAACATAATAACCAAAATGGTATTAAGGCAAACTTCAGTGATCATATACTTGTAGACTAGTTCGCCAAATTTTGGTAAACATAATTCTCCAAAATGGTATTTTGATGAACTTCAATGACTATAAATGTAATTCACCAGTTCTTGCTACCATGCCACTGTAATGTTTATCCCACTACTCCACACAGTTCTACTTTAGCTCCAAGTTCATCTCGATTCGGTAAAGATGATGACGAAGTTACTGAAGAAAATCTACAGCTCTTCTACTTTCTCCAGGGAAGCTGCCAATTCTACCATGGAGAAGGTCGATTGCGTGGTGATCGGAGCAGGCGTAGTAGGGATAGCAGTAGCTAGAGCGCTCGCTCTGAAGGGAAGAAGAGAAGTTCTGGTTGTCGATTCAGCTCCGACCTTCGGCGCCTCCACGAGCTCAAGGAATAGCCAAGTCATTCACGCCGGGATCTACTACCCTCGGAACTCACTCAAGGCAGCCTTCTGCGTACAAGGGAGGAGATTGCTGTACGATTACTGCTCGGAGCGCGGGATTCCTCACGAACGGATAGGGAAGATGGTAGTCGCCACCGGGGAGTCTGGGGTTTCGAAGCTGTCCGATCTGATGAATCGCGGCGTTGAAAACGGGGTCGAAGGGTTGAAGATGCTGGATGGGAAAGGAGCCATGGAAATGGAGCCTGAATTGCGTTGCGTCAAGGCTTTATTCTCTCCTGGTTCTGGGATTGTTGATTGTCACTCTCTGATGCTTTCTTTACTGGTAAGGCTTTTGGTTGTAGGTGTAGAATCGTTCAATTTGAGTAATCAGTTATTGAATTCCCAGATGAAAGAATATGATTCTATATTCACATTTACTAGGGAGATGCTGAAAACCATGGAACAACATTCTCTTACAACTCTACTGTGATTGGGGGGAATATTGAAGGGGATTCATTGAACTTACAAGTGACTGGGAGCAAAGAACTTGAGAACTGGGATGGTAATTCAAAGCTGGATCCAGAGTTTGTGCTTGCTCCTAAGCTTGTGGTGAACTCTGCTGGATTGAGTGCTATACCCCTTGCAAGGAGATTTGACGGCATAAGTGGCATAGTGATTCCTCCTGCACATTTTGCTCGCGGGCTGTACTTCACCCTGTCGAATACTAGGGAACCTCCTTTCAAGCATTTGATATACCCTACACCAGAGGATGGTGGTTTAGGTGTGCACGTTACTCTTGATTTGAATGGTCAGGTTAAGTTTGGCCCCAATGTTGAATGGATCCGAGCGATCGATGATGTTGCGAGCTTTCTAGATCAGTAAGTCTTTTCTTTGATCTTTGTTCCGCGCCATTTTAGTCTAATTCTGGCAAGATACAAGTCCTGTTTGTGATGCTATGCGGCTCCTTTAACACAGAGTTACTGATTTCAGGTACGATTACTCTGTAGATACAAGTCAAGCAGAGAGATTTTATCCTGAGATAAGGAAGTACTATCCAAATCTGAAGGATGGATCATTAGAGCCAGGTTATTCAGGGATTCGACCGAAAGTAACTGGCCCTGGCGAGGCTGCTGGTGACTTCATAATACAGGTGATTTCCTTCAACTCCTCTTTTATCGATGCGTTACAATCTCAGCCTTATATGTTATGTTCTGGTATGCAGGGAGAGAATAGCCATGGAGTTCCTGGACTTGTGAACCTCTTTGGAATCGAGTCTCCTGGCCTAATATTGTTTTCAATCTATGTTCTCATTCATTGATCAAGCTCAAGTTTATACAATCGACGAGAAGGAAAATGACAAGACAAGGAGAATCAAAATCTCTGCAAACATTGCGAGTCCGGAAATGTTTGCGTGTCCGGAAATGTTGTTACTTGAATTCTCGGGAGCTGGATTGCCGACTGCGAGGTTGTTATCCATTTGGTCGGAACGGCGTCGTGTAGCTAGCAACGCTCTTCCTCGTTTCGGTAGATTAGTGAAGCGGTGCGTATTGTCTTGGCGGGAAATTGAGGGAGAAGAAAAGTTTCCTTTTCCTAATACCCCCCACAAGTCGGAGGGCGGATGTTCTGCATTCCAAGCTTGGACGGCGAAACCGGAAGGGTGCGGGACGCGGGGCTTTGGTGAAGATGTCCGCCGTCCGCAAGTCGGTGCGCACATGGAGCGGCTTCACCGCATCACATTGAATCTTCTCACGTATGAGGTGACGGTCCGGCTACTATATGCTTGGTTCGTTCATGGAAGGTAGGATTATTTGCAATGTGTATTGTTGATTGATTGTCGCGGTAGATCAATGCGGCATAGGATGATCAATTCCAAGATCTTTTAGCGGATATAGTAGCCATTGCAATTCACAAGTAGTGTGAGCTAAGGCTCCATATTCTCGCTTCACGATGATCTTGACACCGTGCTTTGTTTCTTACTTTTCCGGGATATAAGGGAGGTTCCAAGGAAAATGGAGTAACTCGTGATTGATCGTCTGCTGTCCGGACAGTGCCCGATCCCGAGTCGCCGAAAGCCTTTAGTTGAATATTTGGAGGTGCTTGGGAAGAAGAGACCGAAGCGAGGGGCTCCCTTGAGATATCGCGGGATTCTTGTCACTTTGCTTTGAAATGATCCACTCGGGACTAGTCATAAATTGGGCGACTGTTGTGCGGAAAGCTAATGTCTGCCCTAGTTGTAGTTAGATAAATTAATTTCCCAACTAACCTTCTGTAATGCTCAGGCTCATTGTAATCATCCGAACCCTCAGCAGTAAGATGCTGTTTGTAATTCATTGGTGTGTTTGCTGGTTTGGCATTGAGTAATCCAGCCTCTTCCAAAATTTCCAAGGTATACTTGCGTTGGGACAAGTGAATTCCCTCTGGATTCCTGCCAACTTCCAAACCCGAAAGAACTTCAAATGACCTAAGTCTTTGATTTTGAACTCTTCATGAAGGAACATCTTTAATGCAACGATCTCCTTGGGATCATTTCCACCAATGATAAGATCATCAACGTACACCAATGCTTTGCTGTGAATGATCCTTCTTTGTTCTTGATGAATAATGAGTAGTCGACTTTGCTTTGAACAAAACCTTGTGCTTGTAATTTCTCTGACAACTTGGAAAACCATTGTCTCGAGGCTTGCTTCAGACCATAAAGCGACTTATGTAGTTTGCAGACATTTTTAGGCGATCCACGCTCCATCCCCATTGGTAGTTTCATATACACATCCTCCTCTAAGTCACCATGTAAGAAGGCGTTGTTGATATCCGGTTGGTGTAGATGCCACTTTTTTATTGAGGCCAAGGCAAGGAACGTTCGATGGTCGTCATTTTCACTACGAGTGCAAAGGTTTCTTGGTAATCAAGCCCTTCGGTTTGGGTGTAGCCCTTTGCCACCAACCTTGCCTTATACCTTTCAATGCTCCCATCGGATTTGTACTTTATTCGTATACCCATTTGCATCCTATCGCTTTCACTCCATAAGGTAGTGACACAATGCTCCATGTTTTGTTTAAGCATAAAGCTTCAAGTTCGGCCTTCATTCTTCGCTCTCAGATTTCCAACCGTGTTGCTTCGCGTAACTTTGTGGTTCCTTCATATTGGAAATGCTTAGAACAAACTTTTTGTGATCATCGTGGAGCAAATCATAACTCGGAACATGTGAGAGAGGATGGCTTACTGATTTCTTTGCATTCTCAGGACTTGCGTTGGAGATCTGATTGGTTCTGCTGCTCTGCATTAGGAGGTCACAATGAAAATCCTGCAAATAATTTGGTGGTTTGTGGTGTCTAGTGGTTCTTCTAAGAACTTCTGGTTGTTCTATGGGTTGGTCTTGTATGTCGTCTTGGATTGATTCATCATGATGAGTTTCATCTGAGGTTTCTGGTTGGTCAGGACTTAAGGTGGCATCATGTTCTTTGGGAGGAAATGGATGCTTCGAGTTGGTTTGGTTTGGTGTGTGATCTAAATCGAAATTAGTAATTGGAGGTGTGATACGTGTGGATTGTTCGGTGTGGTGTTGTTTGGTTTGTCATAGGGGAATATGCTTTCATAGAAGATTACATCTCTAGAGGTAAAGACCTGGTGTGTATGCAAGTCATACGGCTTGTATCCTTTGATTCCTTCGTGAATCCCGTGTGCAAACATTTCTCGGCTCGTTTTTCGAATTTTGTTACGTGACCGGCTAGGGTAGAGGCATAACAAAGGCTTCCAAAGACACGAACGTTGGCTAGGGAAGGAGGTTTATTATTTAACATTTCATAGGGTGTTTTGTTGTTGAGGACGGCGGTAGGTGTGCGATTGATCAAGTATACGGCATGCTTGACACAATCTCCCCGAAATCCTATGGGAAGTTTAGCTTGGAAAGTGAGAGCTCTAGCAATATTGAGGATATGTTGGTGTTTACGCTCGACTTTGCTTTGTTTTGTTGAGGGGTTTCAACACAAGTGGTGTGATGAAGGATTCCCTTTTCATGATAAAAGATAGGCATGTCGAATTCTTTTCCTTGGTCACTACGAATAGCTTTAACGTGTGCTTTGTATTGAGTGTGAACAAAAATGCGAAAAATTCGTAAAAGGGGTCGAGCTTCTGACTTTAATTTCATTAGTTGAATCCATGTATGTCGACTGTGATCATCTACAATGGTAAGAAAATAACGAAAACCATCATAAGAAGGATGTCCAGTTGGTCCCCAGATATCCACATGCAGCAGGTCAAAGGGGCATGGTGTGGTGGAAGTGCTAGAAGGAAAGACTAGCCTACGTTGTTTAGCATAATGGCAGACGTCGCAAGGGAGATGTGGGTGAGTATGAATGGTTGGATCGAGGGTATGTAGATAGGGTATCCTACGTGAGAGACATGGCCTAAACGATGATGCCATAAATCAAAAACATCGGTAGGAGTAGTAGTAGTAGAGGTAGCTTGACTAACTAGGATAGCAGGTGACATGTGGTATAATCCTTGATGCGGCTTAGCGGAACCAATCGTAATCTTCTCGTGCTTGTCCCGTATCAAGCAAGAATCGAAGCAAAGGTAAGACATAAGGCTTGATTTGCGGCAAGTTTCTTGACAGAGATCAAGTTAAAATTGAAATGCGGAACATATAGAACATCATTCAACGTCGAGTGAAATTTGAGAGAGGATTCTTCGAACCAATGTGTGTAGCATGGACACGGTGCCCCGTTGGAAGATTGATAATTACATTATCAACTTCATTAAAGGTGCTGAAATTGCTTAAAAGACATGTAACGTGATCTGAAGCACCTGTGTCCAGGATCCATTTTTCATGATCCTTTGATTTTAATGCCTGCATACTTAAAACCTCAATAGACTTGCCTGGGGGTTGTTGAGTGAAAGCGGCTACGAAATGAGCACCTCGTGGATGCATCGGGATGACTTGCATTCTTGTTTTTAACTTCCATCATCGCCATCAGTTGATTGAACTGGTCTTGTGACATTTGGACGCCATTTCCCTCTGAGCTATAAGCTGCATTAGCTCTAGGTCTGAACTTTGCATTTGGATTCCTTTGCTTAAAGTTTGAAGATCCAGGATGCATCCTTGGTTCCATCCCAGGTGGAAAGCCATTTTTGAAGTAACATCTGTCCTCTGTGTGATTGGTCATTTTGCAAAAGGTGCGATACGGTTTAGGTTTTCCTCCCGAACCATAAGATTGATTCGAGTTATCTTGGTGAGCCGCAAAGTTCACCATCGAGTTTTGTCCTTGCTTTTGGATGGCCATTGCAATCCCATCCGGACTTGCTTTGCCTTGTGTTCCAAACAACCGTCGCTCATGCTTTGCACCATGCGTTGCACAACCCTTTCCGGGCTAGGCAATTTGTCTCCAAAGAGGACTTGAGTCCTTGGTCCGGCAAAATTTTCATTCAAACCACGCAGAAGTGTATTCTTGCGTTGGTTTCTTCATATTCCTCCATTAGCTTGACGGCCACCGCAATCCGGATGACTTGCGGGAGTGCGGTCACGGCGCATAAGTGGTTGATAATTCCTTAGTTCATCACGTAGAGTGATTATACGGCCATGATATTCGGTTATTGATTGATTTCCTTGCTTGAGGTTGGAGAGTTCCTCCCGAATCTCGGCTATACGAATTACATCTCCTTGTCCATATCTATTTTTTAAACTTTCCCATGCTTCTACTGCAGTTTTGAAACCAAGTATAGTTTTTCGAATACCTGCCTCGACTGATTGTTGAATCCAGCTTAGAACCATGATGTTGCATCTGGTCCATGGCCAAAACATTCCATTGGTGGCCTCTGGTTCTTCAATGTCCCCTGTGATGAATCCCAGCTTGTTCTTTGCACTTAATGCATTCTTCATCGATACGCTCCCAGTCCGTGTAGTTGGATGAGCTCAACTTTTCTGAAACCAGCGACTGCCCTGGTTGCTCGCTACCATGAAGGTAGTATGGATCCGAGAGTGGGTAGTCGCCATTGATGGCAATCTGATCGCCCATCGTTCTTCGAGCTTACCGCTCTGATACCATATTATTTAGTTGGTAGAATATTGTTTTCAATCTATGTTCTCATTCATTGATCAAGCTCAAGTTTATACAATCGACGAGAAGGAAAATGACAAGACAAGGAGAATCAAAATCTCTGCAAACATTGCGAGTGTCCGGAAATGTTTGCGGTGTCCGGAAATGTTGTTACTTGAATTCTCGGGAGCCGGATTGCCAGCTGCGAGGTTGTTATCCATTTGGTCGGAACGGCGTCGTGTAGCTAGCAACGCTCTTCCTCGTTTCAGTAGATTAGTGAAGCGGTGCGTATTGTCTTGGCGGGAAATTGAGGGAGAAGAAAAGTTTCCTTTTCCTAATATCGATGCGTTACAATCTCAGCCTTATATGTTATGTTCTGGTATGCAGGGAGAGAATAGCCATGGAGTTCCTGGACTTGTGAACCTCTTTGGAATCGAGTCTCCTGGCCTGACCTCAAGCATGGCTATCGCTGAGTACATCGCTAACAGATATCTGAAGTGAGCGAGTGAAGAAGAATACTGACAGCAGTAAACTGATGTTTCCATGTAAGAGTGAAGATCCCATCCATATGTACACAATTGAGTCTACTAAGCTGCAGAATTTTCCTGTTATTATTTTCAATGAAATGGGTTTGTACTTTATAGTTTCAACTCTGATTGCAGCATACTGATTAGTGAATTCAGTGATCATAAGATGCTTTTTGCAGTTAAATTGGCTCTTAGATGTTTTCGAGTGAGGTTGTGGTAAACCGGTCGGGTTAGTATGTAGTGATCAAAATGTAAATTTGAAGAAGAAAAGGGATCATTTTGTGATTTTTACACAAACCGGGGCACTAAAATGCAAAGCTGCTGAGCTACAAAACGAGGAGGAAGAGATCATCGAACAGAGCTTGAACAACAATGGCTCCTTCGAGCAAGAAAGGTAAAGGAAAGGCGAACTCAGCTCCGTTGCAAAAATCAGAACCAAAACCTTCCTCCGATTTCCCCTCATGTATTCGATCGGTACCTCCGTCGTCAGTGGCCATCACCATCCACGCGAAGCCCGGCGCTAAATCGGCATCCATCACAGGTAGGGTTTTGTGTTTTCCTTTGTCTTTTTTCTGGGTTTCTCTGGTTCTTATATTGGCGTCTGAATTGTTCGTCTTGGGGTTTGATTCTGTGAAGATAGATTTCAGTGACGAAGCTTTAGGAGTGCAGATCGACGCCCCTGCCAAGGACGGTGAAGCCAACGCAGCTCTTCTTGATTACATCAGCTCTGTAAGCTTAGCTTTCACTAATCTGCTAAATTTCCAATCTTCACTTTGTGAGAATCGGAGAGAATTTGCTGCATGACTACAACCTCTTCTTTTAAGTTTTAACTATAGAAATGATTTGACTTGAGCTGGTGATCCTGCTGTAGTAGTGTTATTAACTGTGGCTTTTTTTATGCAATTGCTAGTGGAGCAGCATCGATCTGCAACATAGAATATAGACTAGGTGTCAATGAACTCATTAGCTTTACCAAGATGTTGAATTTACTTCTGGTTTGAGTAATGTACCAGTAAACCCATGGTTTCACTTTTTTGCCTGCTTGCCTTTCTTGAAGAAGGAACATATGATCTGGTTGATGATCGTATCTTCGTGACAGTTTAGGTTGTTTAGTTATCCTCTGCAACTCGGTCTTAATAGAAGCTACTAAGCCGCCTTGGTAATTAGTAGTTAATTAAGCTATGAACTTGTGGCATCCTCATTACAGTATCTGTTTCTTTGTTCTACCAGCCATTTTCACGAGTTCGGTTTTCTTGATCGCTCCGAACAGGTATTAGGGGTGAAAAGAAGGCAGGTGTCCCTTGGGGCGGGCTCGAAATCAAGAGACAAGGTGGTTATAGTTGAGGAATTAACCCTACAAGATGTCTTCAATGCTTTAAAGAAGTCCCAAGATGTGAAATGAAGGGTTTCTTGGGGTCATTGCAAGCTCAGAGAGTTCATAAAGTTGTAGGTCATACTTTTAGCCTCCCGTGTTGATACTTCAACCTTCTTCTTCGTTCTTCATGCTGTTCCCAATTTTGCGAATCTAATTCGAATTCTCGAGATTCGTAGATTGAAGTGAAATGGTGGTAGTTTTGCGAGCAGTAATGATGCCAACAGAACAAAACAAACACCCACATTAACCAGGAAATGTTTCAAACTCGCTTGTGTCAATAGCTGTTGGCTAACAATTCATAAGTATCTTACTCTTCGTAATTCATCCATCTCAGTCGAATTGAAAAAAATTGTTTTCGTACCTTACATTATATTCTTTATATCACATTCAAGCTTACATACGATTACTTAACATCTAATCATAATCAAGCTAATGTTTCGCGATATCGTGCGGCATCCAATCTAGTCTATTATAAATGTTCTAACAAAATCAACCCTAACATCATCAACCATGCTAAAACCAAACATGCTAAGAACCTAAAGAAACATTCAACCGAAGTCCTACAAATAGTACGAGAACAACACCCGAAAATTGATTCGAGTAAACTGTCATAGGTTTTCTTCTTTCACGTCAGAAATTTCTATCGTCTCGCATCTACTGTTCTTTATCTTTGCGTCTTTCAAGTGATGTCGCCGACACTTAAATATATTTCGGCTCCTCACAAGATGCCTGCAGATACACTATTCCCAAAAGCAAGTCAACGTTCAAGAGAAATGATAATAAATATAAGAGTATATTATCAACGTAAGTAATCCTACCTTCAAAATTCGAGTTCTTTGGGTCGAACTTATCGGACCGGTTTGAACAACCGATAAAAAATCAGCACGGCATATCGACAAACTACTGTCGAGAAGACCCTAGCCTGGACCAAAGCTCGCATCCGTCCAGAATCGCGCCTTCAAGATTAAATGGTCAATAGCTATCAAATCATGACTCCCCGACCTATTCCATGGAAGCTTTGAGTACTCTGTGTAATGCTCCAGCCCTTGTAGATTCAATTCCACGTTGTGAACTGGGGTTCTTCTAAATGGTGCCAGCAAGTTGATCAACTCATGGAAAAATTCCAAGAAACGATTTCAAATCGAAAATCTGAAGCCACGTTGATATCACGAATTGCCACTGGACTCAGTCTAAGTTGAATGTAGGCCAAAATAGCCAGATTAGGAGCGTCAATTTTGATCTCCTTGAATGGAGCATACTGGCCGAAGGCAGAACAATCTGTTAAGCTCAACGTAGTAAGCTTGGAATTAGAAGAGACCCTTAGCCAGCACCTTCCGCCTACGAATCTCGAGTCATCGAAAGAAAGAGACTGAAGAGATGCCAGATTGAAAGTCGAGACATCAATATCCTCTTGCTTCACCTCCGGGTGATGACAAATCGTAACAATCTTTAGATTGGGAGCTGGGGATTGGTTCTCTTTTCTGCTCGCACTATCATCGCACTTCGATCGTCCGATTGCTATGAAGACCACGACCACCATGAAGAAACAGGTTGCTAATTTGGCGCTTACTGACTTTGTGGAAAAGGCGAGGTTCCTCGTGGAGCTGATCGAGAAGCCGCCTGTCCGAGAGTACGAGTTGTATCATGTATGTGGTGGGTATTTTCCTCACCAAAAAAGTTTAGGATCTGTAAGGGGGCGCCACCAGCTGGTTAGTCAGTGGTGACCGGGCTGGCTCTCTAAGTTCGAACGATGAAACGGTTAAGATCCTAGTCTTTTTTAGAATGCAAATTAGGATGCTGCTACTTGTGTCCAAATTTGTTAGATTTTTTTTTTATTTTTAGTTTTTAAACTTGTTTTCATTTTTTGTTATTTCGCTTGATTCGATTTTTAATACTTTTGCTTTATAAAAAGTAAAGATTGAGGTCAATTTTACTTGCAAAATACTTGTGATCTATACACTTTTTGTTAGACACGATGTTCGTCGATTGCGAAAGACTTCTACCATAAGAATTACCATTAGATTGTTTTTGTTAAAAAGCAAAAAATTCCTTCACGGCATAAAAATCTCTGGAATTGTTTTGTGGATACCCGGTTTACCCCGAAGAGGCCGAAACACTAGTTAGCATGGGCCTCTGTAACTGGGCCTAAATTTTAACCCGGTCCAACTACAGGGTCATCTCTTTCCCTGATGGTGCAGTGTAGGCCAACTCGCACCGGAGCCGCATTCCACAAACAGATGTATGCTAAACCAAAGCTTCTCCACACTGTTTCGCCGGCGGCCACTCGCACTCCTCAGAAAACTGCCTACGCAGATTCCTCCTCCCCGCCGGCCATTTCCGGGTGATCGTCTTTATCGGTATCATTAGAATTTACTACTTCTTATTGCCATAAACCAATGCAACTCCTGTTCCTGCTTCACCGGATCTCGCATCGGAAGCTTCCATGGATCAACTACTTCCATGCAGCTTCCTCGTTATCAGAAAGCACTGTATCAAATGAAATCGTATCGATTATCGAGACTGTCAATCCGATGGAGCCGGAGCTGGACGCCATGGTTCCTTTCCTCTCCCCTGCTGACGTAACTTCCGTCATTCAAGACCCGCCCACTCCGCAATTAGGTTTCCGATTCTTCATCTGGGCGTCCAGATACAAGCGTTTCCGCACTTGGGAATCTCGGGACGTCATACTCCGGATGCTGAGCGAAGAGAGAGGTATCGAATTGTACAATCAGGTTTTGGACGAAATGAAGAGCTGGAAACTCGAGGTTCCACCTGAGGCTTTCTCGGTTTTGATTCAAGCTTATGAGAAGAAAGGCATGGCTGAGAAGGCTGTGGAATCTTTTGGGGTGATGCGAGATTTCGATTGTAAGCCAGATGTTCTTACTTACAATGCATTTCTGAAGACTCTGTTGCGGAAAGGGGTTTCTTTACTTGCTGTAGCTGTTTACCATCAAATGTGGAACCTGAATTGCATTCCCAATAGGACTACTTTCACCATCTTGATTGGTGGATTGTTTAAGTGTGGGGAGAGGAAAAGCGCACTCCAGGTGTTCGATATAATGGGGAAGAGGGGGATCCTGCCTGATAAAATCGTATACACCATGGTCATTTCGGCTTGGTGCCAGGCCCAGAGGGTTGATGTTGCACATAGGTTGCTTGATGAGATGAGAAGTAAAGGCTGCGAACCCGATTCCGCTACTTTTAATGCTTTGCTTACTGGATATTGTAAGTTAGGTAGAGTAGATGAAGCTCTCGATTCCTTGACATCCTTTCGTAAAGAAGGATATGTACTCGACGCTCGTGGATATAGCTGTCTGATTGACGGGCTCATTAGGGCTAAAAGATACGAAGAAGCAGATACATGGCATCGTGAAATGATCGAGAATCACAATACTCCCGATGTTGTCTTATACACTGTATGGATTAAAGGCTTGTTGGATGCAGGAAAGGCGAGCAAGGCTTTAAAGTTGTTGAATGAGATGTCGAAGAGTGCTCCGGTTCCTGATATTCAATGTTATAATGTTGTGATCAAAGGCCTTTGCGATATTGGGCTTCTTAATGTAGCAAAGGCGCTTTCTTTGAAGATCTCGAAGCATGGATGTTTGCCTTCTGCTTATACACACACGATCCTTATTAGCAGGATGAGCAAGAATGGGATGACTGTAGAAGCTCAACGACTGTTTGACTATATGGGTAAAGTTGGATGCTTTCCTTCTGTGGTTGCATTTAATGCACTTATTGATGGTCTGTGTCGATCAGGGAAACTTGACGAAGCATTACGCAGAAAGGAGATGAGGAATGATTTTCTGTCTATGCGACTCTCGGGTCTTGGTCGTGATAGCATGAAGAAAATACAGGAAAATTATGAACCTGGTTTGATTCTGAAGGTATACAACACTCTTCTGCAACTTGACAAGAAAGTTGTACCTGACATTAGGACTTATAACATTTTGATAAACTATTGCTGCAAAGCAGGGAACATTGATGAAGCTTATAGGCTCTTCAATGAGCTGCCGCTTAGTGGTCTAGCACCGGATTCTGTAACATATGGAACCCTGATAAATGGGCTTTTACGGCTGGGAAGACAAAAGGAAGCTGATCAAATGGTTAAGCAAATGTCGAGTAGTGGTTGTTTACCAAGTACAGCAGTGTATAAATCACTTATGACTTGGTCATGCAGGGGAAAGAATGTGACTTCAGCCTTTAGTCTTTGGTTAAAGTATCTGAGGAGCGTTGCTGCCAGGGAGACTGGTGCAATCGAAAAGATAGAAGAGCTCTTTCAGAATGGAGAAACTGTAGTAGCAATTCAAAGCTTACTTGAGATGGACCTGAGGCAGAATGATTTTCAGTTAGCCCCATATATGATCTGGTTAATTGGGCTGTGTCAGTCCGGAAGAATAGAAGAAGCGTCTACGGTATTCTCTGTTCTTGATAAATGCAACGTTGTTATTACTCCGCCAAGCTGTGTAAACTTAATAGAAGGTCTTTGCAGACAAGGGAAACTAGACCTTGCAGTTGGTGTTTTCAATTACACAATTGAAAAGGGCTTTTTGTTGAAGCCTCGAATTTGCAACCAGCTACTTAAATCCCTTCTTCGCTCGAAAGATGTAAGTTATGATGTAGCACTCAGTCTCTTACACCGGATGGAAGCACATGGATATGATTTAAATAGTTACCTTCACAGAACAACAAAGTTCCTCTTGCGGGAACATTGAGTTGTTTGGATATGATATAGCCACCTTAACAGAATTTTAGAGACCTTACAATTGAGATTGAATTGGACTCTCTGAAGATGATGTCATGGTCAACCTGGAGGAAGAGAAGGCTTGGGGTAATGATTTAGAGGAGCTGCTGACTGTTTCTTAGTCACATATGCAGATTATCTGGATCCAAAACCTGATATACCATTTTTTAGGAGGTAATCCGTTATTTGTCTCTGTTATCAAGAATTATATTCCTTGTGTCATCTGTAGCTAAACATTTGGTGATTTGGATAAATTGAACCTGTTCATCTTTGTATGCAGCCGTCCTCTTTGATCCATCTGTGTTAGAGGCTGAGCTCTGGTGTAATAATTTGCAGAAACGGGTTCTGTGGGCCAAGCAACACTACTCACATTATCATCATCATCACATCCTAAGCAGGTAATCTTGTTATTTACTGAAGTTATATCAATTATTGATGGGTATGGCTGATTAGTAGTTGTGAAGGGAGCAGTAATCAGTATTCTAATACTTTCAACATGTTGTCTATAACCTGAATAACTCTGCTGTGAACGATGTAATGTTCTAGCTGTCATGAAGTATCAAAAGTTATACAAGGACGGTTTAGGATGCATTGTTTATTAGTTTTTACTTCAAGTATGAATTTAACATAAAAATAACAGGCTGACAGTCTTATGTAATTTCGGGACTCTTGTGTTGTAGCGTACATCAAGGAGGCGACTTGTTGGAGATTAGCATTCATGCTATTTCTGGTTTCAAGACTTAGGCTTATGGAAATATCGTATATAAAGCTACAAACAAGGTTTGTGCATTTTCTGTCAAGAGTTCTTCGCCGAGATTAGATCCCTAGCAACATGACCTTTATGTTTGATTGGTTGCAACTGATTAATCTCTGATATCCATTCATGTGGGTTGTGAAATTCCAGTAAAGTTGCACCGAAGTCTCTAGAAGTGTGTATGTGCTCTTGAAAAGTGACCCTAAGAATGATTCCAGGCTTCCAGCTTGTAAATGAGGTGCCTTTGAGATTTCACTCTTCCTGCTTTTGTTTTGGTTTCTCTCCTTTGTCAACTTCTTCTGATACAATGATCTTGCTCACATTCAGGCCTTATAGAACTCCATTCTCAGCAACTACACGATGTTCGATGCACAACCCAGCTCGATATAGAGTCGGTAGTCTTCACAATTCGCAGCTATCTTTTTGAATCATACTTCTTGATAGATATTGACTTCTGATATGGTTGGTTGTTGATTTGTCTGTAAATGTTGTTACATAGGATTCATTGGAAGAACCATAGTTGTGTAGTACATTGAGGACAACCCAAATCGAAGAACAGTCCTTTATATAGCAGCATCTTGTTGAAACGGAGAGAAATGGGAAAAGCTTGGTGATGAAAGAAGCTCTTTGTATCAATTAAACATGAAGATCATAGGAGGAATCATAGACATAATACCCAAATGGGTAGAGTAACCATCGGGTTCTAATTTTTATGGAACTCGTCTGCCACTCGAACCATTGTCGAAAACAGGTACCCACTACGCAACCGGTTTTTGGGCTGTGGGATTGGGTACTTTCCGTTACGCGGTTGGCCAACCCTCCTCGTTAATGTATGTATACCATAGCATCATTCTGTTTCTTTGTGTCACAACTAGACATAGATAATTCTTTCATTGTGGAGTGTTGGAAAATCTACCTTTTTAATGTAATTTTGGAAAGCATAAATGTGGTGTGGTTTTTAGTGTAAATATATAACTTCTGATTTGATTATTAATTATCGTCTCTTTTTCAAAAAAATCAATTTGTAAACTTCATGAAGATAAATAATAATTTGAAAAACCTACAAAATTCATCTTTTTGTTGAGTTTTATTTTTGGTGTAATGAAGAGGACAAAGGTAGGACATTTAATGAATGTTGTGCTAGAAAATAAATTAGGTTATTTTCATGTGTAGGAGGGTGTAATTTGGTAAGGCTTGGAGTATTGAAAATTTTACTTTTCCGATACAAATTCATAATAAAATATATGTGAGACAGTTACTAAGGAATAGTACTTTAATGTTGATAGATAATACTTTTGACAATTTCCCATGCTTCTAGACTCTAGAGAATATTAACATTAAATAGAGAAATTGTAAATCGCGATATAAAAAGGGAAATTAAATAAATAGGGGAAAAAGGAAACTTGATTGATGATAATTAAAATCAATTATAGAACATTTTAATTATGGAAAATTTACTTGATTAATCAATCATAGATATGGAAATTCTGAATTATGGGTACAGCCAAACGTTACACCTCAATTGATTTAATAATGTACCTTGTTACATTTTCACAACTGCGCCACTAAGGTACCCTTGTGTGTTAACGGGGCGGGCCACGCAACCACGATCGACAATGAACACAAATCTCCAATTACGAGGCACGAAAGCCACCACATAAGTATAAGTTCCCACGGTATTAGTCTTTTTTAGTCAAATTAAATTTCGCGGATCTCGATCGTCAAAACTACAAAAATTTGATAATAAAGGTTTTATAGATTAAAAAAAATACTGAACTGAAGAGATACATCATCATTAGCCAGAACCACCGAAAAGAGCTTTGAGCCTTTTCACTTCAGATTGAGCAATGCCGGTGGACTTCTCCACCAACGCCGACGGAAGATCATTCCCAAAGAGAGCTAAATTGAACAACACAAACCCCGGTTCCGGACTGCTGAACGCCACCAGCACCACAGCGGGACTGGTGGTGTCGGCATTCGCTACGAAATGCGGCAACCCTTTGGGGAACACCGCCACTTCCCCCTTTTTGATCGTATTCAGATACACCTTGTTCGTCCCGCCGGTGATAAACCCCGCCGTGAGGGTCCCCTCCAGCAGGTAGATCATCTCCGTCGCCGCCGGGTGGGTGTGCACCGGGAACACTCCGCCGGGAGCGAAATCTGCACGGGCCATTGAGATTCCCAGGCCATTCACGGCCGGGAATTGCTGGACGATGGCCAAGGCAGCAACTGCCCCGAAGGGATTAGTACTGGTGTTGCCTGGTTGGGCTAATCCGGTGAAGATGAAGTCGCCGGCGGTAACTTTGGCGGGGTCCTTGCACGCAAAGCCGGATGCGGTGTGTAGAGATAGATCGGCTACGCAGAAATCCGCGGCGTGTGCGGAGTAGCTGCATGAGAGGAGGAGGAGGAGGAAGAGTACGGCGGCGACGGCCAATTCATGACGGTAAAACGGCATGGTTTCGAACTTCTCCTTTTCTTTTTTTTTTCTTGGTGTGGTGTTTATAATTTGTTTGATTAAGTTGGCAAAGTTTTATATATATAGAGGGGAATTTATTATATATGATGATAAGATTGTGTGTGAGTATATTAATTATAAGATTTGATTATATATTTGATTTTCTGTTACTCTTACCATGTATAAAATATTTTTTATTTTACTTGATTGAGTTTATATGTAATTTCCTTATAAATAAACTCTTTCCATTTTGTTCAAGTTGAATTTCCTTATAAATGATTTTTTTCGATTTTGTTTAAAGTTGAGTTGTTTTAGTGATAAAGTCGTGTATTGTTGTACTCGACGTTCGAAGATTTGAATTCGAATCTAACATACTCTACAAATAGACACTATTGTAATGTTCATTCATTGCTTTATATCTCGTAATAAACAAAAAGTCTCTATCTGGGAAAAAAACTTATCATTCTTCTGTATATACAATTAAAACATCTTGAATCAATATAATATATTGTTGAGCTAAGATCATCTCCATCCTGAAAATTTATTAGCAATTTTTAATAGGAACTTTATCATCACATCAACAACTTTAGCAATTAATTCGTTCGATAATTTCTAATCTCTTCCATCTCAGCAGTTGATTAGCAATCTATATTCATCATTTTTACAAACATACACAATTAAAATGAACTAATAAATAGTTACTAAATATTATTTATCTTCAATTTATTTTCTATTTCATAAATATATTTTTTGAAAATGTAGCAATTTGTCTATATGACATTGCTAATGGACTTATTAAATTAGCAATTTTGCTAATTTAGCAAACACTCCTTCATCCCTAACAATTGCTTATAATTGGGTATCATCTCATCCTCCATATCATTTAACAATTGCTAAAAAAAACTAGGGATATAAATACTTTAATATACTCAATAATTATAAAAGAAATTGATGATTATTCAGAGTTTAATAATTTCCCTACACTAAATATTTTCAAACACATTCAATAAAATTTTCACTAACATCGTTAATAGATCTAATATGCCGTTCATTTAACATATGAAATTATTATGTATTAAAAATTAAAAATATCCCAAATCTATGTAATATATGTTACTCTATTTAAAAATTTAAGTAGTCCCAAATTAATTTAATTAACTTGCATTCTCATAGTAAGGGTTGCATGTACTTCTTTAGTTTGTTTTTAATTTTTGTTCATGTATTATCCTTATTTTCCACCTCACCATTAACACTTTTTGGATCAAGTTTGTGTTCACTCCCAAAAAACATAAAATGATGGCTACGTTAGCTCATACTATCATCTATGTTGGGTGTCTATCCTTAATTGAATTGATGTGTATCTATCGAACTCGTAGTTGTAACCTGTTTGAAGTTTTACATTAAAAACAAATTCTAATTTTAGCTTTTTTTTATTTGTGTTCATGTATATTCCTAATGCGATTAATCAACTAAAAGCAATTTCTAAAATATTTTCGTGTCAATTAGAATATTTAATTAACATATATAATTCATCATTTTATAGTAATTTGATTAAACCTTCATCTAATTATCACATATATTACACGAACTTTACTCGTGGACCTAATCTTCTTTCAATAAGTTTTAGATAAATAGTTTCAACAAGATTTTTATTAGTGATGTGATTACAAATTTAGGTATTGCATTATTAAAGTGTTTTCTATTAGTGACTTTAAAAGAAAATTCAAAATTTTACTTTGTGTTTTGTTTCCAACAGATATTGGATTCAAATTTCTCCGTTATTTGATTTGATCAAAATATGAAGTGAAAGGCTTCGGAAAAATAAAAGTATGTATCAATTTATGAACTAATTGTGGTGATACATCATGAAATTGGAGTGATATTTTATAGTATTTTCTCGTCAACAACGCCAGATAGTTAGAGGTACCTACTACATAGTGGTGATGTGTCATAGAATTGAAGTGATATCTTATGGTATCTTCCTGTCAACAATGCCAAATAGTTAGAGATACGTACTACGTCGTGATGATGTGTCATGGAATTGGAGTGGTATCTTATGATATCTTCCCGTCAACAATACCAGATAGTTAGAGGTACGTACTACATCGTGGTGATGTGTCATGGAATTGGAGTGGTATCTTATGATATCTTCCCGTCAACAACGCCAGATAGTTAGAGGTACGTACTATATCGTGGTGATATGTCATAGAATTGGAGTGGTATCCTATGGTATCTTCCCGTCAACAACACCATATAGTTAGAGGTACGTACTACATCATGGTGATGTGTCATGAAATTGGAGTGGTATCTTATGATATCTTCCCGTCAACAATGCCAGATATTTACAGGTACCTACTACGTCATGGTGATGTGTCATGGAATTGGAGTGGTATCTTATGGTATCTTTTCGTCAACAACGTTAGATAGTTAGAGGTACTTACTACGTCGTGGTGGTGTGTCATGGAATTGGAGTGGTATCTTATGGTATCTTCCCGTCAACAACGTCAGATAGTTAAAGGGACCTACTACATCGTGATGATGTGTCATGAAGTTGGAGCGGTATCTTATGGTATCTTCCCGTCAACAACATCAGATAGTTAGATGCATCTACTACATCGTAGTGATATCTGATGGAGTTGGAGTTGTATCTTATGATATCTTCTCGTCAACAACGCCAGGTAGTTAGAGGTACATACTACATGGTGGTGATATCTGATGAAGTGTGAGCGATATCTTATTATATAGTCCCATCATCAACATCAGATAATTAGATATACCTACTACATCGTGGTGATATCTCATGAAATTGGAACGGTTTATTATGATATCTTTCCGTCAACAACGTCAAATAGTTAGAAGTATCCTACTACATTGTGGTGATATCTCATGGAATCAAAATGGTATTTTATGGTGCCATCTCCATTGTTTGATTTGATCAAAATATGGAATTGAAGGTTTTGGAAAGATAAAATTATGCATCAACTTATGACCTAATCGTGATGATATATTATAGAATTGAAGTGGTATCATTCTATTGACAACACCAGACAGTGAGAGATAACTCCTACACCATCGTCTAAAATATATTTAATATTATTTTTTCTTCCATATCATATATTTTTTTTATGTTTTCCTAGATTCATAAAAAAATCATAAAAAATATTGATATTTTATAAATAATTGATTAGAATTTCCATTATTCAAATGCAACTACATTGATCATGAGATTCAATATATATTTGTATTCAGAGGTTATGAGCGGATTAATTTCTAATTAGCTTGGCTCAGATGAATCTTCTCATGATCTCTTCATAGTTGTGTTTAAGGATATTAACCTCCATAGTTGCCATCACGGCCATCGTTGTCTTCCCATTGAATGTCATTTCATTTTCAGTCTTTATTCTGGAGCTATTGATGTAAGCAGAGTTAGTTCTTGGGTAGTTGGTCTATGATTTCGCGTGGGACTTTTGAGACCGCTCGTTCTACCAACTACCCAGAAAAAAATCACATCTCCTCTCCGCCGATCGCCCCTTATCTTCTCCACAATTCAATCGGAGACAGACGAAGAAGAACACTAAAACCAAACTTCGATGGCGCTCCCTCTAATCGCAATCGTCTTCTCCCTCATCGCATCCCTCCCCTTAGCTTACTTTCTCATCTACCGCCTCCGATTCAAGCTTCCTCCGGGTCCCCGTCCGCTCCCGGTCGTCGGAAACCTCTACGACATCAAGCCCGTCAGATTCCGCTGCTTTGCCGAATGGGCGGACCAGTACGGGCCGATTATCTCCGTCTGGTTCGGATCCACGCTCAACGTCGTCGTTTCCAACACCCAGCTTGCTAAGGAGGTACTCAAGGAGCACGACCAGCAGCTCGCTGACCGCCACCGGACCAGGTCGACGGCGAGGTTCAGCCGCGACGGTCAAGATCTGATTTGGGCTGACTATGGGCCGCACTACGTGAAGGTGAGGAAGGTCTGCACGGTTGAGCTGTTCACTCCAAAGCGATTGGAAGGGCTGCGCCCGATTCGAGAGGATGAGGTCACCGCCATGGTTGAGTCCCTTTACCGCGACTGTACCGATTCAGGTTCGTATATCAGCCACTGATTTCACTTGAATTGAATTTGTTTAGGAGCAGTTCATTGTTAGTTGATCCGGTTTAAGAGTCGTTAATTATTCCAGACTAACCTTAATCATGAACTGTTGCAACTCCGTATATGGAGCCAGAGTTATGGCTTCTCGAATTCAGAATACCCACCTAAATCTCAACCGTCTAAAAATTGTGTTTTAGATCTCACTGCTAAAAATATGAGGCAAAATTGATAGTTCATAACCATACAAATGTATAAATCAAGTATATTATACCGCCATTATACTTAATATAATACTTAATATTTACACTTACTTCAAAAAAAAATTAATATTTACACTTTGTACAAAAACCATAAAAATGTGCACACACTTGTGTATGGGTTTATACAAACCTTACACATATGTATGATCGGTATAACTTTCCGTACAAAGTTGTATTGCCAATTGTTCGAAAATATTTCAAGAAAATAAAATTGAGACGGTGGTCGGACTATAAAAGATGGTTGGGTTCTAATCTAACAAAAATATGTAAACCATATCGCCTTTGGTTAATCTTGACCCGTAGATCATGTGACAATCCAAGGGTCCATATTGCTCCTGGATCCCAGGAAGCAATGTCCCTGGCTCCAAAAATCGGATTCAATCGTTGCATGTTGTAGGGAGAAGAGTAAATGTTTGCACAACTTCAACAAGTCATGTGCACGAATTGAGGTTATACCAAAATTTGAAATGGAAACCTTTCGAACTTAAAAACTCTTATACCATGTCATGAACTGATCAGATTAACTTTTTATATTATTCATCAACATTTTTTATATATTAAAGATATGAATGTTTTCTATGAAAAATTGGTCACGCTAGTACTTTTAGATGGATGTCTATGGTAATAGTCCTTCAAACTAAAACCTCGCACGAACAATGTTTTGTACAAGTGTACAAGTGAAGCGAACCATATTGAGAATGGTAGCATTTCGAATTTGCAGAGAAGAGTGTGCAAGTGAAGAAGTACCTGGGAGCGGTAGCGTTCAACAACATCACACGGCTAGCATTCGGGAAGCGGTTCGTGAACTCGGAGGGTGTGATGGACGAACAAGGACTAGAGTTCAAGGCCATAGTGTCGAATGGGATTAAGATAGGAGCATCACTTTCCATGGCGGAGCATATCGAATGGCTCCGCTGGATGTTCCCATTAGAAGAAGGTACGTTCGTTCAGCACAACGCCCGTAGAGACCGCCTTACCCATGCCATCATGGAGGAGCACACCGCTGCTCGCAACAAGAGCGGCGATACGAAGCAGCATTTCGTCGATGCCTTGCTTACATTGAAGGAGAAGTACGACCTCAGCCAGGACACAATCATAGGCCTTCTTTGGGTACGCTTTGTTGTTCGAATTTGTTCGTATATATACACGCTGTTAGATTAGAGTACGATTGTCTTAAGTGTAACCTTAACGTTGCAGGACATGATCACGGCTGGCACGGACACGACTGCAATTTCAGCAGAATGGGCTATGGCCGAGATTGTCAAGCACCCAAAGGTCCAACAGAAGCTCCACGACGAAATGGACCGTGTTATAGGCTTTGAACGGGTCATGACTGAGTCTGATTTCTCCAGCCTAACTTACCTCCAATGCGTGGTCAAGGAGGCACTCAGGATGCACCCTCCAACCCCGCTAATGCTCCCTCACCGGTCCAATGCCAACGTGAAGATCGGTGGTTATGACATACCAAAAGGATCCAATGTCCACGTGAACGTCTGGGCAGTGGCACGCGATCCAGCAGTGTGGAAGGATCCATTGGAGTTCAAACCTGAGAGGTTCTTGGAGGAGGATGTGGACATGAAGGGACACGATTATCGGCTGCTCCCATTCGGGGCAGGGAGGCGGGTTTGCCCCGGGGCACAGCTAGCGATCAACTTGGTAACGTCTATGTTGGGACACTTGCTGCACCATTTTCAATGGACTCCGCCGGAAGGTGTGAAGCTGGAAGAGATCGACATGTCGGAGAACCCGGGTCTGGTGACTTACATGCGGACGCCATTGCTGGCCGTGGCTACTCCCCGGCTGCCTTCTCACTTGTACAAACGTGTAGCCGTCGACATGTAAAAGAAATGTTTGAATCGGGTTGTACTAAGAACTCCCCAAAAACATTGAAGCTACTCTTTGTATTTGTATGTATTATTCAACTTCTAGGAAACGGTTCGAACCATGGAATGAATTTGAAATGTGATTTTTGGATGATCATAAAACGGGTTTTTAGGACTCGATAAATATGTTCTTCTTCTATCTTGTACGGGCTAGAGAAAACGGCAATAATACAATTTTTGTTTTGAACAATAGTTTCAAAACAAAAATTAATTAATCGCTGCTATGTTTGTTTTGCAACATACAACCTAGATGCAAAAAGCAGAGTATATGACAATAAAAGTAAGTGAGTTACTATTCGGAATTCGAAAACTGGTCACTGTAAAATGACTGAAATGCCTAAATTAAAAATCACAGAGAATGCGCTGGAAATCCGCAGCAGAAGGGAAACATAGAAAATAAGTTGATGGGCATTAGGAGGAAGGGAAGTGGAGAAGCTAAGTTACCCTCTGTTTCAGGGATTTCAGCAGAGTCGCTCAGTCTCAGACACGATCATCAAATAGTCGTCAGAATAGTAATAAAGAAGAAGAAGAAGAAGAAGAGAATCTGGGGAATTCCCTGTATTTCACTCCAATACTTTCTCTTTCACGCGGCCCACTGCCTGCCTGGATCTAGCTATTTTACATTTATACATCTTAAAGGGGCTAGCTAGTCACTGTTACATTTAAACATCTTCAATTGGGCAATAGGACGACGATTATGGTTTACTTCAATTCTGTTGAAGATTAATCTACAATTCTTTAGATTAGTCTCTACCATTGTTACAAAAATATCTTAACTCCTAATTACTAAATTAATTAAGATGTGATATGTTAAAATAATTAAAATTTTACAAATCACAAATTCTACCTACTACTTGTATCATGGCTATTATAAATAGCCTCACTTGTAACAAAGTGGAGTATGAGTTGAAGAAACAAAAAAGAAGAAGTAGAGAGGCATTTGTGAGTGGTGAGAGTAAAGGTCTAAGTGATCAAATTGTAATATTTACAAAATTGAGTGATCAATTGAGTAAGTTATCAAAATACTATCTTTTCGATCCTAAATTCCGCTACATTTCCGCTAGCGCCCCAACAAATTTGGTATCAGAGCTAAAGTTACGCTGAACATGCTTTGTAGTTGCGGTTTTAATAACTGATCTTCCACATCTGAAAAGTTACACTTTAGTACTTTGATAACCATATTATAACCTACCCTCACAAAACCCTCTCAAAAACTCTACCAAAAGAATCCCCTCAAAATCCTATGGCAGCACCATCGTCAAGTTCCATGTTCGCCAACTCTCCAAATCAAATCCCAATTTTTTATGGAGAATTGTACGAATACTGGAAAGTAGAAATGGAGACTATCTTCATTTCGCAAGCCTTGTGAGATATTGTTCAAGAAAGCATCGAACAATTACCACAAGAGAACGATTTCATATCAACCGAAAAAGGCGGAATTGGCAAAAGATGACGATCCCAAAACAAGCAAGACGAAGATGAAGGAACATAAGGAGAATGTCAAGAGGAACGCCAGCGCATTGAGGATAATTCAGCAAGCTGTGAGCAAAACAATATTTCCGAGAATTTTTGGCATCAAATTAGCCAAAGAAGCTTGGGAAGTCCTGAAGAACGAATTTCAAAGTTTCGAGAAGACAATCTCCATAAAGCGCCAAAATCTATGGCGTCAATTTGACAACCTGGCGATGAAAGAAGGCGAAAACATCAAAGACTTTCATTCTCGTGTTGCAGAGATAGTGAACCAGATCAAAGTCACTGGAGAGACTATCGACGAGAAGAAGATCGTGGAGAGGATCCTCCGCAGTCTAACGCCGAAGTTCGAGCACGTTGTCGCTGTCATAGAAGAAACCAAAGATTTTGGAAAATTACCCATGACAGAGCTTATGGGATCACTTGTAGCTCACGAGCAGAGATTGAGTCGGTTTACTAACCAACAACTCGAACAAGCTTTTCAATCCAAGGTCATCAAAGGAGAGCAGAACCGCAGAGGGGGCAACTTCCAAAACAAAGGAGGAAAACCGAATTTCAAGAAAAACAACATCTGGAGCCAGAATCAGGAGAAACCAAACAACTCAAACGACGGATGCAAAATTTGTAAAAAATCTAACCATGCTACCAAAGACTGCAGGTTCAGGTACACCAAGTGCAAAATTCAAAATCACTCTCAACGAGATTGCTGGTTCCAGAACAAGAAAGAAAAAGGTGAATCAAGCTTCGCACAGAAGGACGAAAAACTGGTCACATACACTTGCTTCAAAGTCGAGCAAAAATCTCAACTTCCATGGGTGGTAGACAGCGGTTGCAGTAATCACATGACTGGAGATCGGGAGTCCTTCACCGAGATGGATGATACATATAAGTCCCACCTGAAGATTGAAGACGGTAAAAAGCTGGAAGTTGAAGGAAAGGGTACAATCATCGTACAAGGAAAGGGTGGTAACAAAACTCTAATCCAAGAAGTTTTGTACGTTCCTGAATTAGCTCAAAATCTTCTAAGTGTTGGACAACTAATGCTTAAAAATTACAAGCTACTGTTTGATAAGGCCAATGTGAGATTATCAACAAATCCAACAACTCGAAGGTGGCGAAAATTTCGATGACTTCCAACAGGATGTTTCCTCTCACAATGTCGAGGAATAAAGAATTAGCAATGAAGAGCCAAAGCATGGATGAATCTTTCCTATGGCATCTCCGATATGGATACCTAAACTTCAAAGGCCTCAAACTGTTGAAGCATAAAAATATGGTGGTTGGTCTTCCCCAAATCGACAGAGAAGACAAGGTCTGTGAAGGATGTATATATGGCAAAATGCATCGCTTGCCATTTCCAAAAGTCAGAAGTTTTCTCCAAATTCCTTCAATTCAAAGCAACAACTGAGAAGGAAAGCGGGAATCAAATCAAGACACTCCGAACAGATCGTGGTGGAGAGTTCATCTACAAACCTTTCATGGAGTACTGTCGCACCAACGAAATCAAGAGACAGTTGACAGTGCGATACACACCACAGCAAAATGGCGTAGCAGAACGAAAGAACCGTATAATTGTGGAGATGTCAAGAAGCATGATGACTGCTAAGAAAATTCCCAACCAACTATGGGCAGAAGCGGTCAATACAATAATCTATATCCTCAACAGATCGCCAACCAAAGCAGTGATGAACAAAACACCTTTTCAAGCATGGCACCACAAAAGCCCGCAAGTGGATCACCTCAAAGTATTTGGATGCATAGCATATGGACACATCTCTACCCAAATCGAGATAAGTTCGACCAGAAGGGATAGAAGCTTATCTTCATTGGATATAGTGACGAATCCAAAGGTTATAGACTCTACAATCCATTAGAACGAGGTGGTGATTTTACGAGACATTATCTTCGACGAAATGGCTGAGTGGAGTTGGGAAACTCAGGATACTCAACCTCCATCAACAAATGAAATCCTGGAGAATCCAACAACTACACCAAAAACACCAAACGAGGCGGATCAAAATACAAGCCAAGGAATAAGTCCAACAACAAGTCCAATGAGAGACAACTTCAGAGACGTCGTGACAGATTCAGACTCACCTCCATTAAAGGTCAGATCCTTAAAGAGAAATTTATGAATCAAGTCATGTAGCATATTTTTCTTGTGAACCCTATACATTTGAAGAAGCAGCAAATTAAAAAGTCTGGACAGAAGCAATGGACACAGAGATCTCAATGATCGAGAAAAACAAGACTTGGGAGCTCGTGGACAAACCAAAAGACAAACCGGTCATAGGTCTAAAATGGATAGACAAGATCAAATTTAACGAAGACAATTCCATCCAGAAGCACAAAGCGAGATTGGTGGCAAAAGGCTATTCACAACAGTCTGGCATCGACTTTCACGAAACCTACGCACCAGTAGAGCCAATGAAGACAATAAGAACAGTCATAGCACTAGCAACTCAAATGGAGTTACTAATATTTCAGCTAGACGTCAAGCCAACATTCCTCAATGGAACACTAGAAAAAGAAGTCTATGTGGAACAACCACGAGGATATGAGAAGAAAGGAGAAGAAGACCAAGTCTATCGACTCAAAAAGGCGCTCTACGGACTCAAACAAGCACCTCGAGCATGGAACAGCATAATTGATTGATACTTTCAAAACAACGGATTTCAAAGAAGTCCAAGTGAAGCATCTCTCTACATCAAAAAGGGAGAAAACAAAAACTTTCTTATTTTGTGCTTATATGTTGATGACTTAATCTATACAAGCACAAGTCCACAAATGATTGAAGATTTCAAAAAGGTAATGATGTCAGAGTTTGAGATGACAGACTTAGGACTCATGAAGTATTTTCTGAGAATTCAAGTAAAGCAGAAGCCTGGAGAAATATTCATCTCTCAAGAGAAGTATACTGAAGACATGTTAAAGAGATTTCACATGACATCGTGCAAAATCCCATAGCAACACCAATGACATTGAACGAGAAGTTGCAACAAGAAGATGGAGCAAAAAAAGTCGACGAGAAAATTTATAGAAGTCTAGTCGGATCGCTCATATATCTGACACACACAAGACCAGATAGATGTCACTCAGTAAGTCTCATTTCAAGATTTATGAGTGAGGCTAGCAAACTTCATTTTGCAGCAGCGAAGAGAATTCTACGATACCTCCAAGGCACTAAACAATTGGGCCTAAGGTACAAGAAGGAAGAAGGAAGCAAGCTAATCGAATACATCGATAGTGACTGGGCAGGATCACTAGATGATCGAAAGAGTACATCTGGTTACATATTTTGCCTAGGTACAAAACCAGAGCTCAAAGAAGCAGAAGATTGTGGCATTATCATCAGCGGAAGCAGAATACATTGTAGCAACAGATGCAACATGTGAGGCAGTATGGTTAAAAAGATTAATTGAAGACTTGCAACAAGGTGATAATGAACCAACCATTATTCACTTTGACAACATGTCAGCCATAGCCATGACGAAGAATCCAGTATTTCACGCAAGGTCGAAGCATATCGAGTTACGACATCATTTCATACGAGATCTAGTCAACAACGGAGAAATCACAATGGAATTCATCAACACGGATGATCAGCCGGCAGATATCATGACGAAGGCAGTTACGAAGGACAAACTCGAGAAGTTCAAACACTTACTCCGAATTGCAGATTAAGAGGGAGTGTTGAAGATTAATCTACAATTCTCTAGATTAGTCTCTACTACTCTTACAAAAATATCTCAACTCCTAACTACCAAATTAATTAAGATGCGATATGTTAAAATAATTAAAATTTTACAAACCACAAATTCTACCTACTACTTGTATCATGGCTATTATAAATATCCTCACTTGTAACAAAGTGAAGTATGAGTTGAAGAAATAAAAAAGAAGAAGTAGAGAGGCATTTGTGAGTAGTGAGAGTAAAGGTCTTAGTGACCAAATTGTAATATTTACAAAATTGAGTGATCAACTGAGTGAGTTATCAAAATACTATCTTTTCGATCCTAAATTCCGTTACATTTCCGCTAGCGCCCCAACAAATTCATACCAACTTTATATCTCCAATAATGGGTACTACGAGTATTTACAAACCCGTTTGAAGTGGAATATGAGTTATATTGATACTCGTTATACCCAAATTAGTAACTATAGGCTACCCACGATCCTAAATCCAATCGTGTGTCCCCAACCTGTTTTCGTGAAGGTGGTAATCGGGGTGTGGGAGGGCTCTGGCTTCCGCCACAAGCAATAGCTGATGGACAAAGAAAACTCCGAGCCCTCCCATCGACGGCGTCGCTCCTGATTTCTCTCAATTTCAAGTCAAAAACTTTTCACTCACCGAGTTTGACGTAAAATTCGGCTTGTTAGGATCAAATAATGTTGTCCACTTCAATCCAAACTATTTTTCGACCTTTCATTACAAAAGCATACTAGTATAACAGTCAGAGTCATTTTAACCTAGACAAATTTACCCCGATTTACTAGATTCAATTTATGAGCATTCAATCTATATACCCACCTAGAAAAGACTCAAAACTTTATTGATAACTAAGAGGTGTTAATATCTTTACCTTAGAAACCACTCTTAAAAATCAGTTTCACGGTACAATGAATCCAACTACCAACGTAAGCTCTGGAGTTACTTCTTCTACAAGAAACTCATATATATATACATATTACACACTAAACAACAAGAACCCACTTATTCACAAGGAAACTTCTCTAGTCCTCTGTTCCCCCTTGCTCTGCTTTTTACAACTTTACAGAAATGGTGGTCCAAATCCAATTCTGCAGAAATCACCGACAACCCAGATCATCAAATTTCTGCATGATCATCTTCATCTTGTTGTTGCTAGTGGGGAGAAGCCATGGCTCCAGACCCAGTAGCTCAAAAACTAGTACTAGTACTGTCTTTAGGGTGAAGCCGACATCAGAGGATTACTACTACTACAGAGGCCATTTCACTGATTTCCTCCCAAGACATTTGCACCTAATCCCGACTTCTGGGCCTTCCAGGAGACACAATGACATTGGATTGCAAGCTTGGGGGTCGCCATGAATGATCAAGATTAATAGTGAGATCAATTCAAAGCTCTTCTCTTTTCTTTTTTGTTGCCTGCTGATGTTCTTTGGGTTTAGGGTGAGTATTGGGTAAATGGGTGTACGCGTTATTTGATGAATTTTGGGTTAACCGGTTATTTCGGATGGGTTGAGATACGAAATTTGGTTTAGGGCTGTAGGCAATGTAAAATTTTGTTTTGCGGCACATTCATGTTAATGAATAATATAAAAAGTGACATGTATTCTTTTTTAATAATTTGAGTGGTTTTTTAGATAATGGTTCTTGATATTGGTATCATAGTTGGGAAGTTTACGTTTCGAATTTCGATAGCCTCCAATTTGTACATATGACTTAAAAATTAGACAAATTTGTCTAATGACTATTGATTTGATGTATTTATAAAATCAATTGATTATGTAACTAAAAAATTAGTTATATAGATTTTTTAATTGATTTACATAAAATGTAAATGCTCAGAACCCATAACCTCTAACTATTAATATATATTGGATCTCATGATCAATGTAGTAGCATTTGAATAATGGAAATTCAAACCAATTATTCATACAATATCAATGTTTTCAAGGAATCTAGGAAAATAAAAATGGTATAGAAGTAAAAATATTTAATATTTTGTAGAAGATGATGTAGCATGTATTTCTAACCATTTGGGGTTGATGATAAGAAGATATTATAACTTTTTTTTCCACCATAAAATACCACTCTAACTGTGTGAGATTTCACCACGATGCAGTAGGTATCTTTAATTATCTGACGTTGTTGACGGGAAGATATCATGAGATACCACTCCAGCTCCATGAGATATAATAACGATGTAATAGGCAGATCTAACTATCTGGTGTTGCCGACGGGGAGATATCATAAGATACCACTCTAACTCCATCGGATATCACCAAGAAGTAGTAGGCAGATCTAACTATCTGGTGTTGCTGACGGGGAGATATCATAAGATACCACTCTAACTCCATCAGATATCACCAAGAAGTAGTAGGCACATCTAGCTATTTAGCGTTGCTGACGGGGAGATATCATAATATACCACTGAAACTCCATGAGATATCATCACGATATAGTATGTACCTCTAACTATCTGGCGTTGCTGACGGGAAGATATAATAAGATATCACTGAAACTCCATTAGATATCACCACAATATAGTAGGTACCTCTAACTATCTGGCGTTGCTGACGGGAAGATATCATAAGATATCACTCCAAGTCCATCATATATCACCACGATATAATAGGTATCTCTAACTATCTGGCGTTGCTGACGGGGAGATACCATAAGATATCATCACGATTGGTTCATGAGTTGATGCATAATTTTATCTTTCCGAAGCCTTCCATTCCATTTTTTTATCAAATCAAACAATGAATAAATTTAAATCCAATATCTGTCAAAATAACAAAATCAAATCAAACTTTAAATTCTCAGTCGGGCACTAATAGAAAAACTGTAATTATACATTACCTAAATCCGCAATCACATTACCTTTCATTTCTTGTTGGATATTAAAGAGTCGGTATAACATCCAACAAAATAAGCGGCATACTCCAAAAAGGGGAAACTTATGTCGAGGGAAAAGGGACATCAAAGCTTCAAAGAAATTGAGATTTGAGTAATTAGGAATACACATCTCTACATATTTATTGACAGCGAGAAGCTTTTACGCTCCTTCGTCGTAAAATTATGTTTAGTAATGAATTAATCTCCGCAATCACAGCTTTACCGCTATCTCTCCAACTAATATATTAGTAATTTGTGATTAAAAAAGATTAGCCATTTGTTCTCACATTCTATTTCAAATCTTGTTGAAACCGTTATCTAAACTTATTCAAAGAGAATTAAGTCCACGAGCAAAGTCCATGTAATACATACGTCTAAATTGCTAATAACTACCTCTAAATTGAAATAACTACCTCTAAATTGTTAATAACTACTTCTAAATTACTAATAACTACATCTACCTCTAAATTACTAATAACTATCTCAAAGTCTCTAATACCTACCTCTAAATTGCGATACCTATAAATCTAATTTGGAACAATCAACTCACGTCTTTTGACCTCGAAAAACAAAGTTCGTCAAAACCCTATCAAAGTTGCATTAATTCAAAACAACAATGGCACGCTTTGCTATTTACTCGGAGTTTAAAAACCAGGTTTATGATCACCTGAAAATCACATTTCAAATCAGATCAAGAAGCTGAGCCTCGAAATCGATTCTAAGTTTCTAATCGTTCCCCAGAAGTTGAAGAATACAAACAAAACAAATACAAAAAGCAGCTTCAAAGTTTTTGGGAGGGTTCTTGTACAACACAATTCCAAACTGTTACATTCTTTTTTTTTACATGTCGACGGCTACACGTTTGTACAAGTGAGACGGCAGCCGAGGAGTAGCCACAGCCTGCAATGGCGTTCGCATGTAAGTCACCAGCCCCGGGTTCTCCGACATGTCAATCTCCTCTGCCTTCACACCTTCTGGCGGACTCCATTGGAAATGGTGCAGCAAGTGTCCCAACATAGACGTTACCAAGTTGATCCCTAGTTGTGCCCCGGGGCAAACCCGCCTCCCTGCCCCGAATGGGAGCAGCCGATAATCGTGTCCCTTCATGTCCACATCCTCCTCCAAGAACCTCTCAGGTTTGAACTCCAATGGATCCTTCCACACTGCTGGATCGCGTGCCACTGCCCAGACGTTCACGTGGACATTTGATCCTTTCGGTATGTCATAACCACCGATCTTCACGTTGGCATTGGACCGGTGAGGGAGCATTAGCGGGGTTGGAGGGTGCATCCTGAGTGCCTCCTTGACCACGCATTGGAGGTAAGTTAGGCTGGAGAAATCAGACTCAGTCATGACCCGTTCAAAGCCTATAACACGGTCCATTTCGTCGTGGAGCTTCTGTTGGACCTTTGGGTGCTTGACAATCTCGGCCATAGCCCACTCGGATGAAATAGCAGTCGTGTCCATGCCAGCCGTGATCATGTCCTGCAACGTTAAGGTTATGCTTGAGACAATCATATTCTAACAGCCTATATGTATATAGGAACTTCAAACAACAAAACAAAACGTACCCAAAGAAGTCCGATAATTGTGTCGTCGCTGAGATCGTACTTCTCCTTCAATGTAAGCAATGCATCAACGAAATGCTCCTTCGTATTGCCACTCTTGTTGCGAGCAGCGGTGTGTTCTTCCATGATGGCCCGGGTAAGGCGGTCTCTACGTGCACCGTGCTGGGCGAACGCACCTTCTTCTAGTGGGAACATCCAGCGGAGCCAGTCAATATGCTCTGCCATGGAAAGTGATGCTCCTAACTTAAGCCCATTCGACACTACAGCCTTGAACTCTAGTCCTTGTTCGTCCATCACACCCTCCGAGTTCACAAACCGCTTCCCAAATGCTAGCCGTGTGATGTTGTTGAATGCCACAGCTCCCAGGTACTTCTTCACCTGCACACTCTTCTCTGCAAATTCGAAAGCTACCAAACTCAGTGTGGTTCGCTTCACTTGTACACTTATACCAAACATTGTTCTTCCACTTCTCTGACACAAACTCAGTAACTAGAGTGACAATTTTGTCTTAGAAAACATGCATAACTTTCATATGAAAGTTAGTCCGGTTAATAAATATCAACCCACTTGTTAACTACGCAATGTTGACTATGAATTATAGATTGATCAAGGTTGAAATCGTTCAGGTTCGAAAGCCATACAACTGATAACTACCGTCGTGAACCAAATACCTATTACAGGCCAAGCTGCTACGAAGAAATACAAAGAACCAGAGAGTTGAAACCAGTATACTGAAGATCAATCGGCCAAAATAACCATGATCAGCTACAATATCAGCCCTGCTAACGCTTTCCTGAACTCACCAGCACAACAAAGCTAATAACAACCACTTCCAACTTATGCCATTGAATTGCTAAACCCTTTTCTTCTCCCTAATTATACCTAATCTCGTCAGTATTAAACCCATTAGATCTCCTGTCCCATATAGATCTCGTCAGTAGAAACAACTCCTGAACCGGATCTATTAACAATTAGCTACTCCTAAACCGGATCAGCTAACAATTAATTAAGCACAATGTTACTTAATTATCGTCCCCGTTAATCGGAAACTGGACAATCAATAAATCGCATACAAACAAAACCAAGCAGCAGCAAATTCAATTCAAGTGAAATCAGTGGCTGAATTACGAACCTGAATCGGTACAGTCGTGGTAAAGAGACTCAACCATGGCGGTGACCTCATCCTCGCGAATCGGCCGCAGCCCTTCCAATCGCTTGGGAGTGAACAGCTCAAGCGTGCACACTTTCCTCACCTTCACGTAGTGCGGCCCATAGTCGGCCCAAATAAGATCCTGACCGTCGCGGCTGAACTTCGCGGCCGACCTGCTCCGGTGGCGATCAGCGAGCTGCTGGTCGTGCTCCTTGAGCACCTCCTTAGCAAGCTGGGTGTTGGAAACGACGACGTTGAGAGTGGAGCCGAACCAGACGGAGATAATAGGTCCGTACTGGTCCGCCCACTCTGCGAAGCAGCGGAATCTGACTGGCTTGATGTCGTAGAGGTTCCCTACGATCGGAAGCGGGCGGGGACCCGGAGGAAGCTTGAATCGGAGGCGGTAGATGAGAGAATAAACTAAGGGGAGGACGGCGATGAGGGAGAAGACGATGGCGATTAGAGGGAGCGCCATCGAAGTTTGGTTTGGTGTTGTTCTTCTTCGTCTGTCTCCGGTTGGAATTGTGGAGTAGAGAAGGGGCGATCGGCGGGGAGGAGCTCTGCTTTTATATTGGAGGAAGGAAATGCAGAGAGCGGAGTTGGTGAGATTTTTTCGACGGAAAAAGAAAAGTTTTTAAATTCGTTTTTAATCATTCAGTGGGTGGGAAATTAGGAAAGTGCTGGCGGGATCATTACCGGGTCAGGAGTGACCCGAGCTCCGACTGTATCCGGACGATTACAGGTGTCGTGTCGACAAATTACACGGGTCGGGTCTTTTCCATAGAGGTGGTGCTGGATACGCGCGAGTGAGGTGAGAGTGGGAGTGAGTGAGGGTATTAGTTGGTGAAGGTTGGTGAGGGTTTGTGGAGACAGAGACAAGTAATCAACAAGGCGTGGTTGGTGAGGGTCAAATTGCATTGTCCTTTTGTTCGGATCAAACCCACTGCATCAGCCCACAGATCTCGGTGGTCAAATGAATCGGATTAATTCGATTACGGGCCAACAGATTACTCGCGTTTATAGGTCAATTAGATTATAGTTCGCTAAGTTTATTATAAATCGTCAATTTGGGCGAAGTAATTAATAGTTGGATTTTTCTATAAATATAAATTATTGATCTGGTTGAATTTGGACTGAGTCGAGACAACTTTGATAATGCTTGATCTTGCCATCCATTATCATAAAATAGAAGTTGTTCATGAGCTTATTTGATCTTAAACTCTTAAGATATTCGTTTAGCATTTGACTTGAAAGTTAAACGGATTGAATTTGAGACAATCATTGCTCGACTTGACATGCTCATAAATTAACTTGGTTCGACATTGTGACAAGCTTGGCACTATCATGAACAAATTTGGCTCCACAACTAGACGAGCCTAACTCAATCTTTCACCGGTTCGTTATCCTACAATACATAATACTAATTAGGCTAATTGAATCTTTCGCCAATGAGTATACCTAACTAAATTGTTTGAGTAAAATCAATTTTTCAATTATTTTTATACTTCATAAATAGTGAAATCAAACGGTTTAAATATCGTCTAAATGTCAAACAAAATTACGATATTTTCGCTCTTATTAATTCCTCTAATTATAAGGTATTAGGACTAAACAAAAACCAATATCCTTTCTTGTGTTAAGAGTTTAAATCAACCAAAAGATTATTAACAATTGAAAAGCCCCTTTTGATCTAGAGAGCTACCAATTTACACTCTGCCTTCTACAAATCTAACTAACTAATCAACCTCTTTTTTCGAACAAAAAACCTTAAACGACACCGTATCATAGCAGCATTGGCTTCCCATAGTTGTTAAAAGTAGTAATCTTCCCATCATAACTAGCCGTCACAATCACCAACCCCCATGCCTCACCACCACCACATTCTTCCTCCTCCGCCGGCGCCGCCGCTGGAAGCCTCTCCTCCGGCCAGGTCGCCGCCAAGTTCCCCCTGAACCCACCACCATCCATGAACTGACACCAGTTCCCCAATGAAAACCTCTCCACAACATCTCTTGCTGGCCTTTGATCATGCTGACCATGAAAACTACTACTCCTACTTGTACTATTTCTCCTCCTGCTGCTACTGCTCCTGCTGCACCTGGTGGTTCCTGGCCATGGTGTGGCGGCCGAGACACCTGGCGAGGAGAAATGCTCGAAAGACTGCTCGGATTTTACATGCTTGTTCGACGAAGGGCTTAACAAGCTGTTACTAGTGTGGTGGTGGTCGTGGTAGTTCCAGACATAAACTTGAGAGTCTTCTCCAACCGAGATGATATGTTTCCCTGTTGATGTGAAATTAGCCGACATCTGACTCCCTGATCTTGTTAGTCCTGTCGTCCAAACAATATTTTAATTCAGCAACTCATTTCCATTTGTATGCATACGTGTAGTACTTGGAATATCACTAGACATAAACAATCTTAGCCCTTTTTGTATGGAGATTGTCAAATATCCCATTAAACAAAGTTTGTGTCCTTGTATGCAGTCTACAGCAAGATACAGCAAGGATCCATGCATCAGAACTGGATTTTTTCCAGTTGGTGGATGCATCGTATGTGCATGAATATCACTGTTACCACAGCATTCAGATGCCCGGTTTTGTTACGAACCAATACATTTTAATGACTCGAGTTGTTGGGAGAGGTTCAAAATTTGTTTGTATATAAACATTCCTAAACATGGCCCCATCAAACGAAAGCTTAATAAAAGGGGATTGAAGTTTGCATAGGCCGTACAGCAAGAGAAATGGTTATATTGAGGCTAGATGTTAAGGTTCGAAGGCTCTGTTATCATATTCCTAACAATTAAAACCGTTACATTCAAAAAAATCGAGTTATTGGGAAAGGTTCATAATGTTTAGATTCCTTTACAGATAACACTTTGCTTACTTCTTTCTACCTTATTTGTCAAATGGGAAACAACCAACAATATTTGAGTGTTATGTCAAATTTTGTACCTTTAAATTTGTGGACAAGATCAAACCCATCAAAGATTCTGACTTTGGAGTCTTCAGAAGTGATCATAACTTTTGGAGCTTTTTCCTGAGAAAACTGCAAAGGTGGAAAAATGATTGTTTAATTCATTTAGATTTTCCCCCTTCAAGCTCAAGCGGTTAGTGTGAAGTTAAAACTGACCTGAATGCCTGTGATTCTGTTGCATGATGTTCTCTTTCTACCTTGAATATGAATCTCTACTTCCAGTTGCATATCTTGGCCTGATACATCATAGAAACGGCATGTCCCTCGAAACGTACCAACGACAAACTCCTGCAAAATTCGAAAGGTTGCCTCTTGTTAGATGATATGTTAGGATTTTAGATGATATACTTCAAAATGAAAGACTAGATCCCATATATATATATATATACCTTGCCATCTGGCCTGTAACATATCGCAGATATGACGTCACGAACATCTGTCCAATCGATGACTCGTGCCTCGTTAACTCCCCAGATTCGAACTTTTCCATCGATTGATCCACTGATGAAGGAGTTCTCATTCACAGGATTGAACTGGATGCATGTCACTGCACCAAAAATAGAATAAAACAAACTTAGTTTTTCAGAGAGAATTCAGATTGTAATATTCATATATAGTCTGATTATGATCTCATAACTTACCATAGTTTCCATGGCGAAACACATTAATGCAGTCATTGCAGCCAACTCGCCACAACCGAACAGTTTTATCCTTTGAAGAAGACAGAAGCACGTTTGAACTTGACCAAGCCAAATCAAGAACATCACTGGAATGGCCACGGAATTCGTGGACAGGCGACCCCTCGATCGAGAAAACCCTCTCCGGAACAACAATGGGAGGACGACTACCGCCCTTCTTCGGATCAGCGAAGAAGGACATAGCAGAAGGATCTTCTGAAATTGCTGTTTGAACCCTCCAAACTCTAACAATTCCATCTTCACCACCGGTAGCTAAATACTTCCCATCAGGGCTGAATTTCATAGTCCAAATGATACCCTTGTGACCTTGGATTTCTTGCCCTACAAGCAACCCTGTAAGCTCCATATACCTCTTCTTGTTACACTTCACTTTTGCTAAAGTTTTAACCTTTGAAGAAGGAGAAGACACTTCACTACTACTACTCACAAACTTCTTCCAGCTCCACCAACTCTTCATCTTGGCCTTCTCCACCGATGTCGAAGCCTCATCCCCCGATTTTCGACATTCAAACTCCTCTTCTTCTTCTACTTCTTCTGTATCGTCATCATCATCGTCATCATTAGCCATGGAATTAGCTTCAGAAACACTCTGATCTCTCCCTGAACAAAGACTTTCACTTTCCTCAAATCCACCGCTTGACATTTCAGCCTCCTCACTGCAGTGATCAGACATCCTCTGCAACAAACAATGGCCATGATGATCATCAACCTCCTCAGAAATACCCATTTGGGACAAGAACTTCCGGCGTCTCTCCTCAACACTCTGAGGCTCATTCACCCAAATCTCATACATAATAACTCGTTGATTATGCTGATCTCCTTCTTCCTGATACGAAGAAACAAACAATCAAAATGCTTTTCAACACAAAGTTATAACAACGTAACTACCTTCTAATAACTAAATTCCCACATAATTCCATAGATCACGGACCGAGTTCTAAGAAAAAGATAACATTTTTATATATTGGATTAAAGAAATCAGATAATCAACATGGGCAAGTACTAGGAACCATAGGGAACAACCAATGGAAGCATGACAGAACCAATGAGCTAATAATACAGTAAAATTATTTTACAAATGTGGAAAGTGTGAATAGATGAAAAAGAAGCAACCTTTTGCACTAAACTCGGCTAAGTGACAAGAAACAGAGTCAAAATACTTCCATTAAACAAATGTGGGTTATTTGAACATAAAGCTCCTAGTACCTTGGTTTCCATACAAAGCAAAACTAATCAAATGGGTTTAAGCCACCGACCTTTCCCCTAATTGTGGCCAAAATCTTTAACACCTCATCAAAGTCGACATTTTTTTCCCCGCACGGTCAAATGCTCTGTATTTTGGGGGGTTTGATCTCAGAGAGGGAGAAGATGGCGGAGGAAAGAAAGGAAAAGACAAAGGTGCAGTGAACAGCCGATTGGGAGGAAGGTAGTAATAAGAGAGAGCGAGCCCCCAATAAATGAGAGGGGTGAACAAATGTCAATGTCACAGAAACGGTAGATGGGTCTCTCGAGATCTGAAACTTTTTTCAAAAACAGGAAGAGAAAAAATGCAAAAGGGAAAAAAGAAGAAGGAAGAAGAAAGTGCACGAGTGACAGAGCAGCAGGAAACAGAAGAAAAACAGAGGAAGAAGAATGAATGGATCAATCAAATAAATAAATAGATAGATAGATGAACCCTTTTCTATTGATGCTGAGGATAATGCAGGAGGGGGGGGGGGGGGGTTGAAGTATTATCTTCTCCGAAGAGAAAAAAGGGAAGTTGAATGCTGCAGAATCAATCAGAAAAGGTTTGATTTTTCTTATTTTGATTGGAAGAATTTTTTAATTATGAGCAAACAAAATTAAGGGAGTGGGAGGAAGAAAGAGAAAGAGAGATAGAGAAAGGGTAATAAAGAGGGACAGCTTTGCTTTTAGTCCTTCTGCAAGCTGCGTTTGATAGCTTCTAAAAAAGATGGGGGCATTAATGGCGGCAAATTTTGCAGAACAACTCATGGGTATTCAATTTGCAGTAGGAGCAGCAGCGTAGGCAAACAAAACTAGGAACAGGCAGGCTAGATTGGAGACATGGAAACAGCAAGCAGCCCATAAAGTTGAATAAATAAAAACAGCGATTTTTGTCTTGTCAGCTGCTTTGGGAAGGAAAAATGAATGAGATGTTGCTGCAGAATGTGGCTCCCTCTGGTTTCTGGGTTTTCTTACCTGTGGTCTTGTTTGTTCGTTCTGGTTTTCGTTTGATCGGGATGTGAGATGGAAAGTGGAATTTCTTGGCGTTATGTTCTTTAGTTAGTTAGTTAGTTTGGGAGAAGAGAGGAGGAGGACAAACTAGAGAGGACGAAGAGGGATCCTCTGATCCAAGTTTTTGATTCTGTTACCTTAGTTTGCCTTCATTGTAAATAACTGCAACTATCGTTACCTTTTTTAGCTTTTATTGTCAAAAAATGTAACTAAAATGTCTCGTTTTTGCTTTTGATTTTGTGTTCTTACGTCTAATATAAGGCAATATAATTATCAGAGATTTTCATCTTATATTAATTTGTTGTTTGGGTTTCAAATCTAAATTTATATTACTTGGTTTATATCGGTGAATAACGCTCTAGTATCTATACAGCGGTATCTTTAATTATATTTCTCACATAGAAGAATGTTAAGGTTTTAGTTTAGAGTTTAGGGGTTTACAAAATAGTATTTATAATTAGTAATTTAAATTTATGAGCAAGAACTGAGCATCCATCGTAAACAAGATTGTTTGATAATTGACCTCAAACTTATGAGATTTGACCTGATACTTCTCTAACGATTAACAACACAAATCTGTAAAAGAAACTTGGTAGGAATTTCAACCTATGTAAAACCTTTTGGTCACCTAGTTGGACCTTGCAATGTAAGTTGTGTAGTAATAAATATGGGGAAGATGCCGTCACTGTCTCTCTGTGGGGGGGGGGGGGGGGGGGGCTTTGGTCGTGTCACTGTAGAAGAAGAAGGAGAAGATGAAGATGAGAAGGAATCGAGGTGTTTTGCTGGAAATGGAAATCTGAGGGTTCTGCCAATTTCAAGATTTTCGTTTTGTGGAACCCTAAATACGACTATCTGATGCAGCAAATATTCCTTTTTTTCTTTTGTTTTTCCTGTTGGCTTTTATTTTTTTTATTTTTTATTTTATATTGACCGGAAGTATTGAGTTTATTCCGACAAACAAAAAAATAACCCTGTAACTAGTATTTTCTAATTATATTTTCCAATTTACGAATAATCGGTGCATTGGATTATATTATTATGTAAAAACTGTTTAACTATACATTTCTTATGGAACATAGTTTTGATATTAGTTTATACATTTCTTGATTATACATTTCTGAATGAACCAAACGAACCCTTCATCATATTTTCACAGGCCGAATCCCACTTCAATTAAGAAAGCCCGTTCGGGATAGAAGCTTACAACGAGGCCCACGAGCACTTCACTCTGCCTTAGAGACTAATAAAACAACTAGGTTTCATTAATAATTGGTTTAGTGGTGTTAGGAACTGTACTTGAAAGGGTAAATTAATGTTCAATTTTTTATAAAAATATTAATCTCATAATCATCTTTGATTAAATTAGTCGGTCAATAAATTGAATATTAAATTTTAAAAAAAACAACTATGGCTTAAAAGCTCTATTCAGACAGTGGTCAAATACTTTTACTGGTACTAAACATGATTATCCAAGTTCAAATTCCATTGATTTGGTAATTAAGTTTTTCTAGGCAAGTAATTTAAGTTTTTTTTTTATGAATGAGTGATTGTATTACTATATTACCCTCATAAAACTCAATCACTAATGCAGATAATGACCATATGTTTTAGATTATTTTGTTATGTTTTATTGTAAATGATGTTTTATGTTTTAAAGTTTTTTGAATTTGGAGTATGTGGTATTTTTATATTAAAAATTTTAAATAATAAGTTATGCGAGGATGGGGATACCCACGGGTATTCGAAACCCACACGTATTTGAAATCCACGAGTTAGGGATATTGATATTCGAATGGGGACAGGGACGGGGATGAATTTTATGAATATGTATAGAGATGGGTATATGTACCCGTCCTAAACCTGCCCCAATGCTAAACCTAACTAGTTGTGAAAAGGAAAAACAAATTAAGGGTTAATTTAGGGTTTAAAAAAGAATAGAGTGTTATAAAACTCACTAATTCAAATACCACCCCCAACCCAAGTATTTCAAATACCACCAAAACCCACTATTTCAAATACCTAATGTCAAAATATCACCGATTCCATTTCGGATGTCAAACATGGTATTTTGACCCAAATATTCAATCCAAACGATGCATAACATCGAATTACCTATGTCAACCATTGTTAACATAAGTTATGTCAATGTCATAAATCGATCGCTTTAAATATGTTCGACACTAATCACTTTGTTTTAATGACATGACATGTTTAAGTTGGAATTAGAATGTTATGCACATCTCTTTAATGACGTGTCATATTCAACAACAACGGTAACTAAACAATGACTAAGAGACCCTACACTTAAATACCCGAGTCAAAAGAATTTTGACTTAGACTATCACGATCTGATACTAGAAATTAAACCATCCAGTAAATGGCACAGACCTATCACTCCCATCCCATTTCTACTATATGATCCAACTAATGTTACTTCCAAGAAGAAGAAGAAGAAGAAGAAGAAAGAAAGAAACAGAAGTGGAAACAAATGATGAAGGAAGAAGCTAACCTCAAAGAATCAAAGCCTTGGAAAATTGGGTAATTAAGTGGGCAAAATCTCGAGTTTGTTGTGTGAACCCAGGTGGGGTGTTGATCTTCAGATGGTTTTTATATATAGGTGGGGGTTGGATTCAATTAATTAACAAATGAAAATCAATCGTCTTGTGATAGTTGGGAAATGGGGATTTGATTATGGTGGCCGATTGAGCCACGTCTGGTGAGCTTTTTTTTATATATATATAACTTATGTCTGGTTTTGATGATCTCTTGTTGTTAATTACAATACTTCAATTTTCTGATGTGTTGGGTTATTAAATTAGTGTCCATGATGATTAGTTTAGTGCCCATACGATCTCCCAATTACTACTCCACCTCATCATCTACTTGCAGCCTCATCCAAAGTGCATACTTCCCACCAATGGCCAATGGGTGTATGGATTAATATCATATCCTCAATTCTCAATATATAACTCTATGATGGTTCGGATCGGATACCTTTCCTTTCGTTATTAGAGGAATGTGAATAGTTTGTAAAAATTAAATCAAAATATCAAATTGAAGAAGAAGTTGTTGCATATGACCTTGATGGGAAGCTGGCTTCCCTTTCCTCAAGTTGTAGCCCATGGAGGTACCCAATTTTGTAAAAGGGAAAGGAGTGGCGTTCGTCGGACTGCAAAAGGGTAAAATTGAATATAACAGTAAAGTAATTGATTGACTCATAAAGTTGGCATAATGATAATATAATATAATATTCATAAACGGACATGACATATATATAATCTATCAATAAAGTGAACACAACGATTATATATATATATATATATAATTTTATCATAATGTAAACATAACAGTGACATAAATTATTCGTAAACCAAACCTAAAATATGCATAACAAACTCATAATGTAGACATAACAAATACATAAAAGAGTCGTACCAAAGTTCGATTTCAAATTTTTCTCAAAAGTTAAAAAAAATATCAAAATTGGTCTTATTGGACTTGAAAAATTAGAATAAACAACATTTGTGAAGTAAAAATTATATTTTGAGTATTGTATAATTAACTATAATAAAGAAGAGAAGGAATGTATCTGAAAAAATAATAATAAAAATAAAAAACATTTATTTATTTTGAATTTTTTTTGAATATCGAGATTATCTTTAATAAATATCAACAGATTAGATTGAAATTGGGCTGAATATTAGTTATAGGATCCATCGTATAGAATGATCTCTCGACTAAATAACCACGTTAAACAAACAGAGTAATTAAGGCAGTATCGTAAAAATCGTACACAAAAAAACTTAATACTTCATGACTCAACGAGATCGGTAACTCTAATCAGTGGCGGAGCCACATGCAAAAAGGGAGTGCTTGGATTCTTTAGTAAAAATATATGAACTTGCATCTTCTTGACAGTAATGAACTCAATAACCATCACGCCAAATCTGTTGCTTATATCCCCAACATTCACTTACATTTCCCGTTTACCCAAGCCATCATTTCCCAACAACTTGTTCGCAGAAGAGATCTTCAACTTCATGATCTTAAGTTATCCAATACACCTTTTGGTCCAAAAATACAGAGAGGAAAAAAAGACTCGTACGTACGTCTGTAACATCATTCCCGCCAACCGTCCTAGCTAGATGAACGCTGAGATTTTGGTAATCGCATCGAGGAAAGGCGGCAAAGACGTATCTCTAGAGCTTCTTATACATGCATGGTTTGATGCCACGCACCAACAAATAATATACAGCAATTTCTTATCATTAGCCACGGAATGAAATTTAGATAAAAATGGGAAAGTTGGTTGTTTAAAATTTAGTCGTCTTCTTCACTTTGATCAGAAGAAACGAGCTACAGAAATGAACAGACACAGGACCGAAAGGATGAAATACAGCAGAACAAGAACACGCGACTTTTAATACTAACAGGAGTACAAGCTACTGAATCAACAACCAAACCCGTGATGCTCCCTGCACAACCCCTGGCTTCCCCTTAAAAGTTTTGATTCGTAAACTAGCTACTCTCTATCCCAGTGCAAATCATTTTGGTCCATGTGATGGCATTACCGGTATTCTCATTTATGCTGACAATCTGAAAGTTAATTTGACTAACAACGACATCATTAAATATGATACCCTTCGAGAGTTTCTTTGTTATAAAAACAATATTCATCTATCAAATTCCACCAAAAACACCAAACAAATCTATAAAAAGCCAATGTACACATACCCAACCCTACGAGAGAACCTAGCTCATACGACACAAGGCCAATAGTTTCACTTGATACAAAAGAATCAATAAATTACATTACATTAAGTTAGATACTTTGAAATCGTCAAAACATCATTTTACCCATTGAACTATCGGCTGTATTTTAATAAGAAGGGAAGTGAATCTTGATACCTACGTCGATGATCTCCAAATCCCAAGGGCAAAAAGGGGGATTTCGTTCTCTTATTGTTGGGGCCAACAAGATCTCTCCAATCTTTGATATATTATTAGATTAATAGAAGTTCACATGGATGAGAATTAGGAGGCTAACCAGGCACAGATTGATTACACATAATATTAATTGAGATTTTGCTAAACCAAATGAAATTAATTGAGGTTTTTGGTAGACCGACGACTGATTGTGAATGCATGTTTCAGATGACAATTATTGTGTTAGATTAAGGCTAAATCAGTGTGCTGCCAGCTTCCCTAATTAATATGTTCCGCCTCGATTGGATTGTGCTTGATTAATAGTCACTAATCTATCGGATCAATAACAACACTGTAATTTTCAGGAAGTTGGTGCTAGCTGCGTGATTGCACGAAATCAAGAGACCAAAGGAAAGACACTACATTAATGACGAATTTATGTTATAATATGACTAGTTCCATTAATCTTAATTAATCTGTGGTATGAATGTTTTTTAACCACGATTATGTCGAGCTGCTGTTAAATTGTTGACTATTAAGAGATTTCTTTATTGAGGTGGCCTGGCAATTCGATTTTGTTTTTCGGTCCAACCGAATTCGTAATCGTCAAACTGAAAACCGAATCGGGGTTTGATTTCGAAATTGAAAACGAAAAAAAATGGATTTGAACATAAAATTGAAATTGGTAAATTCGATCGATAACCAAATTAAAAACAAAACCGAATTCATTTAATTGATATAACTAATTACACAATACTTATTTATTTCTTTATTTTCAGATCCATTCTCTTTCTCCTTTTTATTTTCCCTTAATTCTAATTTAATTAATATAACTAATTACATAATACTTAAAACATAACTTTCACTTCACAAATGTTGTTTGTTTTAATTTTTCGAATCTAACAAAACTAATCTTGAATTTTGTTTGTAATGTTTTGAGAAAAAATTAAAATCAAAACTTTGATATTACAAGTCTTTTACAATATATTTTTACAACAATTATCCACCCGTTACGGGTCCTCTTTATAAAACAATTATGTCTACGTTATGTCAACAATACGAACTTGTTAAGTCATTTTTTATCCACTTCATATGTAATTATGTCAATAACTAATATATCACTGTTATTACGTACATGTTATGTCATCGAGTCTGTTACGCAACTGTTATATATGCGATACGTCATTGTAATGGGTTCGTTATATCTCTGTTACAGCATCGTTTAATCACTGTTATATCGCTGACACGTTCTTGTAATGGGTTTGTTATATTCTCTGTCACAACACCGTTATATAAATATTATGTCCACTTTACGAGTACATTAAATCCACTCGTTATGATGACTATACTAACCTGTTATGTGTCCATTATGTGCTTTACGTGTCATATCATCATTTTATGAACTAAGTTTAAAATCATGTCACAACCCATACATGAACTCAGCTTAAAATTTCCTTAGAAGAACATAATTAGATATGAATCATATGAGCAACAAAATTTCTTAGAAGAATAAAATGGATTAGTACCCAGACAAAATAGATCTAAATCCAAAACATAAACTCTTAGACATATCTAGATCTAAAATAACATCAAATCTATAAAAAAACAAAATTATAAAATGAGTTTTACCTGGTACAGTCTCCACCAACGTCGTTTCATTATCGTCTTCATTAACCTTCATCGTCATCTATTCTCCTGCCAATAAATCACATATGAGTTTTTATAGTTCTTGAGGTTTTTTTGTGAAAAAGAGAAGGAAGAGAAGAAAGAAGATGAAAGCGGTAGAAAGAGAAAAAAAGGGGAGAGAAAAGGATTTTAAGATTTTTTAAATATATATATATATATATATATATATATATATGAGATAAGTTTGAAATTCAAATTCAAATTCGTCAAAACGTAATAAAATAAAACAATTAATGAAATAATTTCCGTCCACTATCCTTGGGCGCATGAGATCCGTCGGATCGAAATCAACGCCGAGCTGGCCTTACAGTCGTCGGATGGTCCTCTCGGGACGTTCTTATTGACTTCGTTGTTGGAGCCGTAGCCATTTCTGATGGTATTGGGTTTGATGGAGGCCAAACCCACCATGTGTTAGATCTAGATAGAGCTATCAAGTTGGTGCTAGAGGATAGAGTAGCAGGTTGCTTTTGGGGAAAAAGTGTGGAGGCATGTCCTGCACTGGGCCGAAGTTTAAAACAAAGTCAACACGTTCGATCAGAAGTTCTCCGCAATATTTATATACTTTTTTGCATAGATAGGCTCTTTGCAGAGTCAAGAAGATAGCACACAAAGACCAAAAATCCCCTAATCAACCCATGGAGTGAGGACTACCAACAACACTATAGGGAGATATCTAAAGGTCATGCGAGCCACGCAACGGGCGACCCCGTTTCTTGACTACCGAACCACCAGCAATCAGATCTCTGGAAGTGCACCTAGAAGTTGTATGATCTCTCGAATAATAGCTCCCCCAACTGTCTTGTTGTAATGTCCAGCCTTGATGTGCTCCTGAACTGCCTCTGCATCCCCTTCTACATCCACCTGTAAATAGTTCGTTTGAACACACAAAGAGCAGGCATCCATAACTGCCAATAAATCAAGGAGAAAATGATCTATGACGCCCGGGCAGGGCGTAACAATCACATGAAGAATCACCCTTGAGGATGAGCATAAACCCAACCTATAGAACCACCATCCCTCGGGCGGACAACCCCATCCACATTGATCTTGAAGTGTGGATGAATAGGAGGTGACCACATGGACGGGGAAGAGTGGGCAACGTAAGGGCCCTACTAGTCGCAGAGGCCGGTACCAAATGCTGTAACTCCGCCACCTGGCAACAAAATTATCGGTAGATGACAATCGCTAGCCATTGCGTACGATCAAAGATGACCCAATTCCTAATTTTCCAAATTCTCCACCATGCCATAACCCAAATAGGAGCAAGATGCGCTTGGTGATATAGTATCTTCTGCCAGAAGTAAACAAAATGCGTGTCCGACAATGAGGGGGGTGAGGCCATAGTGGGCATAGAAACAGGATGTAAAGTGACACGCAAAGACCAGATGTTCCAAAAATTCTGAAGAGCCATAGAAAATACGAAACTCAGGGGGTAGAGTCATCCCATGCTTGCATAGCGCTTCCATGATTGGCAGATTATGATGGAGCAGCTTCCATAAAAAGAATCGGAGTTTGGGGTGAACCTCAAGGGCCCATGCTGAGTGCCATACCTGGGGCCGACTGGCGATGCTATGGAAGTGTCGAACGTGAAGGTGGTGGATGCGGCTAGCTCATACCCAAATGCAGTCATGTAAATACCCGAAGGGGACTAATGCCAAATCAACCGGTCCTCTTGGGGATATAGGGGTAGAGGGATAGATCTGATCAAGGAAACCGAGGAATCGATGAACCACTAAGTCAGGAGTCGTATGTCCCAAGTCCCACCAGAAATGAAGTCCACAACCATAGCAGGACCGTTATACACACCCGTCAGGAGCATAGGGCTATCCTCTGGCAGCCAGTAATCCAAGACCAGGTCGATGACCTGGCCTGACTTGACCTGCCACCGTATTCCTGATCGCAGCAGGTACCGAGCCATGTACCAAGCTCAGCCACCCGTAAGATGGACGAGAGCTTCTACGACGAGAAAAATAGTTTTTGGCAGAGATTTAAAAGTCAGTTAACAATGCTTTAAACCCCTGCTAATCGGATGAACAACGGTTTGAGTTTTGGTGTTAAACCAAGCAATGGAAAGTGGATTAACAATGTTTTTTTATTTCCGCCATTAAAGCATGATTAACAGCCTTTTAAACCCTTGTCAAACTAGATCCAGTTTAACAACGGTTTTTCACCCCTGTTTTACGGCGACCAGTTTAACAGCAGTTCCCAAACCCCGTTAAACAGGATAGTGATTTTCAGTAACAAAATTCTGGTTCCATTTTCCAGAATGTTAAAATTTTCAATTTTCTAGTTTCCAATCGTTGTTGTTGTTTCAGTCTCAAAATTTGTATAAAACTGGAATGTAGTACAATTTTGCATTCATTCAAACTTGATATTTTAATTCAAACATACATGTCATTAATAGCACGCTCCAACAAACACAACACTAATCAAACATTTTATCTAGTGTACTCCTAAGTTTCTTCCTTTCTACTTGGTGACTAAGCAGTGAAGATTTGTCATCACGTGTCTGAGCTTTGCAGCAGATATGAAACCGTTCTGATCCTTGTCGAACACACTGAATGCCTCCTTCAGCTCCTCTTATAAGTCGATGTCCTTCATTTTACGGGCCCAGTGAACGCATAACTGTTCCCAGCTCCTTGGTGGTGATGCAACCTGAAGCAAGAACATATTAAGTTCATAATTGTTTAAAACTCCAAATTTATTCATCAAATCAAATCAATTGTTTCTATTTGAAAAACTATACAAGTTTTGGTAGGCTAGCAAATCATAAGAGAATACTTTGGTAATCCTATCAACATACCACAAAATAATAGAATGAGTGTATCAGAATTGAATTATGTCAATATATCATAGAGTAACAGAGGATGGAAGAATTTTTTCTTTCAATACCAAATTAATATGTATTCTGTAGAGTTATGGTCTTTATTTCGTTATCATAAATGATCCACATATGTAATGACTTAATAATCTAAAACAGGATGTCCTATGTACAATAAGCCATCTATGTATAGTTCCCAAACACAACCGTTCAAATACGAAGCTAGGGCCTCAACAACTATTGACCTTATCATTTGAAGGTTTGAAGAATATACATGAACACAATTTCAATACAGCGCAGCAAATTAGGATTAAAACCCTAACATTGCGAATTTCCCCAATTTGACAATTTTAGGGTTTAATAGATATACTTACGAATTGAACAAGCAAACAAGTGTAGGATGTGGGTCTAATCTTCCCTAAGCAATTGTGAATCAATCACGACCTAAACCTGTGCATTATCCGAAAAAATCAAGAACAAAAACTCGAACCCTAAATTAAGTTTATATATCTCGAATATGGCCCGAATAAAAAAAAGAAGGAAGAGACTCACTGATGGTCGCCGATGATGAAGGAAGGAGGCATGAGGCTTAGGGACGGCGGAGACAGGCTATATTTCTGCTGCTAGCTGCTGCTTTCCGCCGGCTACAGTTTAACATGGATTTACAAACCCCTTTTAAACTTCCGCTGCTAGATACTGTATTTCTTGTAGTGTTCCCGGAGCAGTCAGGAAGGAAGTGAATAGAAAGTATTTTGCCTTGAGGACACATGTGAGAAGAAGATTCATATTACACAATAGTAGCCAACCTTGTTTAGCCAATAACGCTTGGTTAAATAACGTGAAATTTCAAAACCTCAAACCCCAAAAAGACTGTGGTAGACACCAGTGGCACCATGAACGCCAGTGTATTTTTCAAGAAGTCCCAACCTGACCCCACAAGAAGCGTGATAACAGCTTATTGAGTCGTGTGCATAGAGTAGCAGACAGCTCATAGCAAGACATGGCATAAACCGGAAGGTCCGAGACAACTGACTTAAAAAGTGCGTATAAATCCTATCTGGATATAAACAATAGGAGCATGATCAGAAGAGACTGGAAGCAAGTGACGAACTGCCGACTCCGGCCATTGTAGCAACCACTGTTGATTCACCAGGAATCTATCCAAACGCTCATCTATGACCGACGCCGGATCAGCGTGTCGGTTCGACCACGTGAAATGTGGTCCGCTAAAACCGATATCAATTAGCTGAACGCGGTCTATAAAATTAAGAAAATCCGTGATCCGAGCGCGATCTGGAGGCAAACCACCACTTTTGTCGAGTGAGCCCAAAATCGCATTGAATTCCCGAAGATTAGAACAATGACCGTGATGGATCTCTTTGTAATGCATTAACGTATCTCTTGTAAATTGTAAGTACTAATCTGCATTGTTGGTTAGACGTTCATTCTTTGGGCCTAGACTCACTGACCGCATGTATTGGACCGTTCTTTCGTCCAAGGCCCATCACCTATCACTCTGGGCCTTTTAATGTCTTCTTACCCCATTTTGTAAGTTCAAATTTTTCGCATATTGGCGCCATCAGTACAAAAAAGAGCGGCAAGAGAATTAAATTCCGCTCCGTGTTCCACGGGCCGGTCGGCAGGCCCACGACTTTCGTTATCTCCTTTCCGATATGCAAAATTAAGGGGACTGCTAAACATCGCCCTAACTTTCGAAAAAAATCGCCCTAACTTTAAAATGTGAACAGTAAAATTATGAAAATACCCCTGATGTTGGCTTTAAAGATTAAAGGACCAATGAAGTCCATTTGTATATGCCCATTTGTTATTATTTTCTTCCTTATCTTGCCGGAGAATCGTCGGAATTTCGCCGGACACCGCTGTGATAAAATTTCGCGGATTCGTCGTATTCATCATACGGTGAAGGTGAGTATAAAACAAATCGGAAAAAATGACCCAACCGCCCAAACCGGACGGCCGGTCAATTTAACCGATTTTTATGTCAAAATATTATATAAATTAAATATTTTATAAGTACATAATAATATTTATATTTTTTAAAATTATATTCTGATAATGATATGATTAATTGTAATTTTAGTAAATTTTTTTCGAAAAAAATTAATCGGCCGTCCAAATCGGACGGCCGGTTTGAAAACCAGCCTCCCAAACCGGACGGCCGGTTAAGAAACCAGCCGCCCAAACCGGACGGCCGGTTAAGAAACAAGCCGTCCGATTTGGGCGGCTGGTTTCTTAACCGGCCATCCGGTTTGGGCGGCTGGTTTCTTAACCGACCGTCCGATTTGGGCGGCTAGGTAATTTAAATCGATTTTTTTGTCTAAATATTGTTGAAATTAAATATGTTATGATTACATAATAAAATTTACATTTTTAAAAATTATATTGTGATAATAATATGATTAATTCTAATTTTAGTAAATTTTTTTCGTAATTATGGATGTTCCGCCCAAACCGAATGATCGATTAGCAAACCAGCCGCCCAAACCGGACGCCCGGTTAAGAAACCAGCCGCCCAAATCAGACGGCTTGTTTCTTAGCTGGCCGTCCGGTTTGGGCGGCTGGTTTCTTAATCGGCTGTCCAATTTGGGCGGCTCGGTCAATTAAATGGATTTTTTATCTAAATAATGTAAAAATTAAATATTTTATAGTTACATAATAATATTTATATGTTTTAAAATTATATTGTGATACTGAAATAATTAATTCTAATTTTATTGATTTTTTTTTTGTATTTATGGATGTTAATAATTTAATTTTAAATAATTATTATTGATATGTTTAGTGAATTAATTGATTATAATTATAGTTCATTATGTAGGTTACATAACAACTACTTTTTTCATGAGTAGTTTTATCTATGATATGTTTAATTATAATAAATTTATGTTTTATGATTACATAATATTAGTCATATTTTACGGTAATAATGATATTATTAATTATAATTTTGTATACTTTTTTTTCTATTCTTTATGTTAAATTGTTAAAATTAATTATTTAAGTTCGTAATGATTATATATTTTACAATTATACCTACTAATTCAATTTTAAATAAATTTTATCGTAATAGTGATATGATTAATTGAATTAAGTGTTTATAATTACACTTCATTACGTGTGTTACATAACAATTATTTTTTTCTTTATCAGTTCTATATGAAATAATAAAATTATTAATTAGATTAATTTGTCTGATTTTATAACGAGTAGTTTTTGTAGATTAGTTTTATATGTAATTGTTATGTGATTTACTTAAATAATTTATTATAATTGTATATTAAATACTAATTACGAGTAGTTAGATTACAATTAATTTTGTTAGATTAGTTTTATATGTAATTGTTAGATGATTAATTTTATTATAATTATATTTAATTATGTTAAATATCCATTATTAGTTACATTATAATTAGTTTTTTTGTTTACATTAGTTTTATATGTTATTTTTATGTAATTAATTTATTATAATTTTATTTGCTTATGTTAAATACCCATTATACGTAGTTATATTAAAATTAGTATTTCACCATATGAATATAAAAAAGATTGTCTTTAATTATTCCAGGTTACAATCTGGACAATTAAGTGAATGTAGATATGAGTCATACAATAAGTTCTCATAGACCATAAATCCTACCCTTAACATTGAATCATAAACCTTAACTCTAGCTCCATAACCTTAAACCCTAAACCCTAAACACTAGTAGGTTTAGGGTTTAGGCTTTTCAAGTTAATACTGTTTACGCTATACTTTAAACCATAAACCATAGACCTTAAACCGTAATTTGTATACTGAACACGTCCCCTGACAACATTATTCTAACTTGTTTAGGGTTTAGGATTTAGGATTTAGGATTAGTACCATTTGCGTCCTAAAATCTTAGTTCCATGAAGCCATAAACCCTCTATTTTAAACCCTAGTTTCTATACTAAACACGTTCCCTAATAACATTACTCTAAAACCCTAAACCTTTTACCCTTAACCCTAAACAGATTAGTATCGTTTATGTTATTACTACAAAATCATAAATCATATACCCCCAATTTGTTTATGGAACACATTCCCTAAAATTGTTACCCTAAACCATAACCTTAAATACTAACGAGTTTAGGGTTTAGGATCGTTTACGCTATTCCTATAAACCATAAACCTCAATTAGGACACTTGACGCTTTCCTTAAATTCTAACCCTAAACACTAACAAGGTTTAGGGTTTAAGGATTAGTATCGTTTACATTATTCCTAGAAACCATAAACCCTAGACCTTAAACCCAATTAGGACAATGGACACGTTCCCTAAAATGGTTATCATAAACCCTAACCTTAAACACTAACGGGTATAGAATTTAAGAATTAGTATCGTTTACGCTATTTCTAAAAACCCTAAATACTAATGATAATGTAATTATCCATATTGGTATTTATAATAATTAAATAACATTATAATCAATTAATTATATTAATCACATAACGATTGCATATACAATTAATTTTATATTTTTTACGAATAAAATTATCAATTTAATCCTTTGTGTTCTAAATTTGTATAACACTATTTAATTAGTCACATTTACATAAATTAACATAATCATCATAATGAAATATCATAATTTCACTATTTAATTATTACTTTAAATTATCATCAACAAATTTTCTTCACCGTAATTACTATTTATTAAAATAAATAAATACTTAATTCACTATCACTCTAAATTATCTTATTTAATTTCTAATATTTCAAAATATTTTTACTAATTCTATTTAATAATTATAACAACAAACCAAAAAGTGCTAATCTTAATTATAATTAAATATGCATATTTAGTATTAATTACAGTTTTAATTTAATTAATATCTAATAATTTAAATATTAAGAAAGTGTAAAAAAACAAATTGGCCAGCCGCCCAAATCGGACGGCCCGATTCAAATCCAGCCGTCCGATTTGGGCGGCTGCCTTTGAATCGGGCCGTCCGTTTTGGACGGCTAAGACCAGATTCCGGCAAACCTTGCGGCGGCGACGGTTTTTAATACGAAATTGAAGGGTATTTTCGTAATTTAACTGTTCAAGTTTTAAAGTTAGGGCGATTTCTTTTAAAAGTTAGGGCGATGTTTAGCAATGTAGAAAATTAAAGACAAAAATAAATTAAGGATTCCATTTCTACTGTTGCCAGCTCGCTCTGCATTTTCCGGAACTGCGCGCCAGTTATCCTCTCCTCAAAATTGTTTGGCGCGAAAATCGAAACCCTCCCACCACAAAATTTCAAAATCCCTGCTACCACACCTAACCTATTCAAATCCGCCACCAGTATATATATCATTTTCGGTACCGAGCCGCCAGTATATGTAACGTTTGCCCTATCTCATCATCCTTAGGCGTGCCTTCCACCTGTTCGACGAAATTCCCCACCCAAAATAGAGAAAGCCGACAGAACGCAGAGATGTATGTAGTGAAGAGAGATGGGAGACAGGAAACTGTCCACTTTGACAAGATCACGGCCAGGCTCAAGAAGCTAAGCTATGGCCTCAGCATCGACCACTGCGACCCTGTCCTCGTCGCCCAAAAGGTCTGTGCCGGAGTCTACAAGGGTGTCACCACCAGCCAGCTCGATGAATTGGCTGCTGAGACTGCTGCTGCTATGACTGCGAACCATCCTGATTATGCCTCCGTCAGTTTTCGTCCTTCTGTTTGATGACTAGCGTTTCATTTCTGTATTCCAATTGATTTCTGGGTTTTCTGACTTGATTTGTTTTCATGGTGTGCAGTTGGCTGCGAGGATTGCTGTGTCGAATCTGCATAAGAACACTATGAAGTCCTTCTCAGAGACGTAAGATTGACTTGTATGTGTTTGATTTGATACTGATGAGTGATTGGTATGGAATTGGAGGGTTGAAATGATGATTTTTGTCTCCTTCTTATGTAGTATCAAAGTTATGTACACTCATTTCAACGAGAGATCTGGATTGAAGGCTCCTTTGATTGCCGACGATGTGTATGATATAATCATGAAGGTACCCCTTTTTCAGAATTGAACTTTTGTCAGCTTTCCTTTCATTCTTATGATGTTCTTCAAGATGCTTCCAGTGGTGGTCTTATGTCCCCTTATGCTGATTCTTCATCAAATTAGGGCATTTTGCATATTGAAATGAATAGAATGATTGACGTCTTTGGCTGGTAGTTGTCTACTGGGTTTCCATGTGATATGAGTGACCAGCTCTCTAGTGCCTTATTCCTCTAATTTAGCGGTTTTGAATTGCTTTAAGCGTAGTGATTAGTTTCTGATGCATTATTGATAAATTTAATGCATAATAATCTACAGTGGATGCCTGGATGGGATACTTCAATTCCTTGAATTGTTTAATAGAAGTAGGAAAAGGACTTAGAATGTAAAGCCATAAGTTTGATGAATTTACTGGAATGTCTTTTGGTCACCGAATTTATGCTCAATAACCAAATGACATAGGTTCTTGCATGATAGCGTACCACGAAAATATATGCTAGTCTTTTTTTTAACAGGAAATATATGCTAGTCTATTGCTTCATATATATCATTTGGAAGTGTCTGATGTAAGCAATCACTGGTTCTTTCAGAATGCAGCACGACTGGACAGTGAGATAATCTATGACCGTGACTTTGATTATGATTATTTTGGATTCAAGACCCTGGAGAGGTCATACCTATTAAAGGTCCAAGGAAAGGTTGTAGAAAGGCCTCAACACATGCTAATGAGGGTTTCTGTTGGAATCCACAAGGATGACATTGATTCGGCTATTAAAACATACCACTTCATGTCTCAACGATGGTTTACTCATGCTTCTCCCACCCTTTTCAATGCTGGAACACCAAGACCACAGGTAGGCATTATATGTCCTTGAAGACATCTGCATCTGGGCACATGTTCCTTAGGCTAGTACGTGTTGTAAATTGTGTGTTGCAGGTTCTATTGTGGAGGTTAATGCACTGAATTTATTTTGCAGTTGAGCAGTTGTTTCTTGGTATGCATGAAGGATGATAGCATCGAAGGAATATATGAGACATTAAAGGAGTGTGCTGTTATCAGCAAATCTGCTGGAGGGATTGGTGTGTCTGTTCATAATATCCGTGCCACTGGAAGTTATATCCGTGGAACTAATGGGGCATCTAATGGCATTGTTCCCATGTTAAGGGTGTTCAATGATACTGCTCGATATGTTGATCAAGGAGGGGGCAAGAGGAAAGGTACATTGATTATGATATGTCTTGCATCTTTTGCTAAGGGTAATTTTTAAGGCATGGTTTTGACCTGATTCTTTATGCTTGTAGGTGCTTTTGCTGTGTACCTGGAGCCATGGCATGCAGATATATTTGAGTTCCTTGACCTCAGAAAAAACCATGGATCGGTAGGGTCAAGAGTAGCATAAATCTTCGTTCACCTTTGTTACTTAACATGTTCCCGTACATGTTTTCATATGGATCGAAATTAAAGGTGTATAATGTATGTTTTTGAAGGAAGAACATCGGGCAAGGGACCTGTTCTATGCCCTTTGGGTGCCAGATCTTTTCATGGAAAGAGTCCAAAGTAATGGAACATGGTCTTTGTTTTGTCCTAATGAGGCACCTGGCTTGGCTGATTGTTGGGGCAAAGAATTTGAGGAGTTGTACACCACATATGAAAGAAATGTTAGTTCATGTTCATTATACATTCTCATGGCTAGTGTCTATTTTCATTCGGTGCATCCATGTGTGAGATTTTAAATTTAATAAGACATATTGCTTGGTCAGGGCAAAGCCAAGAAGGTTGTACAGGCGCAAAGTTTGTGGTTTGAAATATTGACTTCTCAGATAGAAACTGGAACCCCTTACATGCTTTTTAAGGTAAGCTCTTTGATTGTTATTTTACTATTAGGGTGTTCTGTTTAACTTTAGTTTCTCAACATCTTACATAATTGTTGTTTGTTTACTCTACCAGGACACCTGCAACAGGAAAAGCAACCAGCAGAATCTGGGAACAATTAAATCTTCAAATTTGTGTACTGAGATCATTGAGTATACAAGTCCCACGGAAACTGCTGTGTGCAATTTGGCATCAATTGCACTACCTCGCTTTGTTAGAGAAAAAGTACGTTGTATGTTACAGTCTTGTTGATTATATTACACACCATCGTCTGAAGGCAATACTAATGTTAAATTTTGTATTAGGGAGTGCCAATGGAATCACACCCATCTAAGCTTGTTGGAAGCAGAGGATCCATGAACAGATTCTTTGATTTTGACAAATTAGCTGAGGTATGTGATTTTGTTACTTTGTAACTAGTTTGACATCCATGTCTTCATTAGATATTCTCTATCTTTTATAATGTCTTGTCATGCAATTCTCTTTCTGCTTTTCTACAGATTACACAAGCGGTGACTTATAATCTCAACAAAATCATCGATGTTAACTATTACCCTGTTGAGACTGCAAGGAGGTCAAATTTAAGACACAGGCCGATTGGAATTGGAGTCCAGGGTCTTGCTGATACCTTCATTTTACTTGGCATGCCATTTGAGTCCCCAGAGGTAACTATGTATATATTTCTTCCTATCTCTTCAGAAGCTTTGTTGTTCTTTTCCCCCTTCTATGGCTTTATATCGATTTTAACTCTGTATGATCCAATCAGGCTCAACAGCTAAACAAGGATATATTTGAAACGATTTATTACCATTCCTTGAAAGCATCTTGTGAGATTGCAGCAGTAGAAGGTCCTTATGAAACATATGCTGGAAGTCCCGTGAGTAAGGTAATCATTTGCAGTTGACAGACATGTTATTTACTTATTTTGTTTTGTACGTAATTACTTTGATCTCTAACCATGTATGTAAAAAATGCTGCAGGGTACTTTTCAGCCAGATATGTGGGGGGTCACTCCATCGACTTTGTGGAACTGGGAGGTCTTGAGAGAGATGATATCAAAGAACGGTGTCAGGAACTCACTTCTGGTGGCACCTATGCCTACTGCTTCAACCAGTCAGATTCTTGGAAACAATGAGTGCTTTGAGCCATACACTTCCAATATCTATAGTCGCAGGGTTTTAAGGTATATACCACAAAAAGCCACTGTTTCCACTTAAAATCAATCTGTTTCAGGTCGTGATCTAACTTGCCTTTCTTTTCCAGTGGTGAATTTGTTGTAGTCAACAAACATCTTCTGAATGATCTGACTGAGATGGGTATATGGTCCCCTGCTATCAAGAATAGAATCATTTACGAAAATGGTTCTGTCCAGAAGCTCCCTGAAATCCCTGAGGATCTGAAGCTAATTTACAAGTATAAAGATCTAAACTTTCTTCGTTTCACCTTGCATCCTCTTATGTCGTGTTCGTGGACTCTGTCTTGTGCTAATAATGCAAATGTTATGGTGTTTACTTCAGGACCGTATGGGAGATCAAGCAGAAGACTTTGGTGGATATGGCTGTTGATCGTGGATGCTACATAGATCAGAGCCAAAGCCTTAACATACACATGGACCAACCCAATTTCGGAAAACTGACTTCCTTGCATTTCCATACATGGTCCAAGGTACACTCTATTACCACATCATCACTCATGGTGTCAATGAGACCCAGTGGGTTTTTGACAGTTTTGTGTCGGGCAAGTTATTTGGATTGGGTTGAGTTGGGTTAGATTTTTGTTAGGTGATATATGAGTAATGAAAATCTTGACGAGTTTATGTTCTTGGCTATGTTTAGGGTCTAAAGACAGGAATGTACTATCTAAGATCACGAGCTGCAGCCGATGCAATCAAGTTTACAGTAGACACCACCGATCTCAAGGTAAAAGGCTATGCTGTAAAAACTGTTATAAACACAACTGATCCCTTTTCAGTTTTCCCATTATCTGCACAAGTATCAACAAAAACTAACTGTGTGAACTATTGTTATGCAGGATAAGAAGACAAAGGTGGAGGCTGAAGACGGTGGTGATGATGGTACCAAAATGGCACAGATGGTCTGCTCTCTAAGCAACCGTGACGAATGTCTCGCTTGCGGAAGTTGAACAATACTTGCTAGAGGATGGTGAAATCCATGGTCAACTGTTGTGGTGGTAGCTTTTGTAGTTATTATGTATAGTATATGTATTTACCTTTGAGAATTCTGGAGTCTGGCCTCTAACTAAGCCCTCAACTTCTACTTATTTGTTTTCATGGTGAACACAAAAGATGAATTAACGATTTTTGAAAGGTGTAAAATTCTGTTAAATATGCCTAATCGACAAGTTGAGTCACTCAACACATCATTCAAACCTAAATCTAACCTCTTACTCGATATTTTGGGAATGTCTTGTCATGATATTCTCATTATGCTTTACTAAAGATTACACAACAGTGACTTATCATCTCAACAAATAATTGATGTTAGCTACTACCCTGTTGAGACTGCAAGGGAGGTCAAATTTAGGACACATACCAATTGGAATCGCAGTCCAGAGTCCTGCGAACACCGTTCATTTTGATGATTAACATGATCGATGTACTTAATAGGTCCTATAAATTTAGTTCGGCCAGTTCTCAAACTTCCAAAGGTTACATATTACTTTTGAAACTTACAATTTGTGCCAATCTAATCAGGGTCATATTTGTAGTTTTAAGACCAGTATGAATGATTTGAAAGTTTCGAAACTAGTACGTAGCACAGTCCAAGTTACAAGATGGACTAGATATTCGACCCAACCGTCACTAAGTAAAGAACTGTAGACACATTGCTTCATTTGGATGACATCCAATATTTCTCCAAAACCATTTTAACAGTTGCAATGCTATCTGCAGAAAGACAGTAAAGTGAACCTCTTTACCTCAAATCTTCTAAGCCACTGTGCTAATGTTCTACACAATCCAACTCAAGTTCATCATGAATCATTATCATCATGTCCTGTTCAGATGCCATCTTGTATAGCAATATGCCGCTCGGAGATCTTCATGAAGTCCTTATCAATCTCCGAGTTGTCCTCCACCTTCACTCTACGGTCACCGCCATCTACACCAACATTATTGCCTTCACTGAAATGCAGCACTGTTGGCAATTGCTGATCTTCTCGCACAAATGCCCGGAAATCGTTCCTGGAAGGCTTAGTCTTGGTGCAGAACACTTCAAGGAAGTTCCTCACGCACCCTCTATCATACACATTCACCCGATTCACAGCTCCATATCGAAAATTCTCGTACGTAGTCTGTATGCATACGAAAGTACGTACTACTGATGCATCAGCATATCGAAAAGTTCTCGAGGAGGGTATATATATAGTGACTGACCTGGTTTCTGCTAATGAGATAGAGATGGAAACAAGTGAGGCCTCCAACAAACCATAGGAAAATGAAGCAGTAGATGACGAGGACTACTGATGCTGGGGACTCTTTGATTGCCTTCCAAAGTACATCGTGCCTGTCAATGAGGAACTTCATGTTCCAAGCTGACATTGCAAGGACATAGATGCAGAGAAGAGCTGATGATGAAACGAAGAGAAAGAAGTATCGATAGTTCCGCTGCATAAACCAACATATGAATCAAGCATGAATCTCTCACAGAAACTCTGAGTTATTTAGATGCAATGGTGCTCCATAATCAACATATTTCGCACCAAATTAGGAAAGTCTGAAGAAATGCTCTTTTCTGTTAAGGAATGATATATAAACCAATTGTGAACAACTCCAGTTATTGAGATGTAATCACATTTCATACCAAATGAGCAAAGCCAACAAGAAATGATCTTTTATACAAGGAATATTATATACATTAATTACGAACCCCTCCCAACAACTCAAGTTATTAGGATGTCATGTGATGATTCCAAATGATCCAAGTCAAAAGAATTATCTTTTCCCTTATGTTAGAAGTTAGAACACCATGAAACTAGTTATACCACTCCAATGTACTGGCAATCTAATGACAAGATGGTGAATGACAACTATGAAATTCGAGTTGTTGGAATGTAACAGTATTTTAGAGCCGGAACACCATGCTATCAAATTATAACGTACCACTCCAATGCACTGGCCAACCCAAGGGCAATGGTGATCAAATCTCTCGACGCAGTTATCACAAACGGAGCAATGGGAGCAACGGGGCGGGCGATACAGCAAGCAAGTCTCACAGTACTTGACTTTAACAGGCAGACCATTGACAAACACTTCTTTCATCCTAGGTAGCCTTGGTGTTGGAGTCTGTGTCCCACTCCCCTCCATTCTAACTGAATTGTGGAAACTGTCATCTTCTAGTGGATGATTATTCCTCGGAACGATGCCCGGGTCTCGTCCTGAAGTAACAAGAAGCAGTACTAATACCTGCATACTAACAATGATCATGGTGAACACAAAAGATGAGAACCATAAAGAGTACTCTTTCTTGTGGGAACTTAGCGTAAGGGAAAGATGGAGACTTTGACTGACGTAGATTGTGAAGAGAATGGATGCCAAAGGGATGGCGTAGCGTAGGGTAGATGTTGGAGGGAATTCCTTGACAAGGTTGGTAGCTACACATGTGCAGAAGATGATAACTGGTACCACTATTAGCAACAAGGTGATCCCCACTGACCTTGCATCTGGTCCAAGGATTATCCTCCCTTTGAACAGGAATATCTACATAAATTAGGGGGAAACAACAAGAACTAATGAGCTAAATGGGTAATATTGAACTTGAGACAATAGCGGAACCATGATTGTCGGAAACAACAACATATAATGAGCTAAGTGGATATACTACAGCGGAACCAGTATAATCGAAGACCCTAGGTAGGTGGTAGAGTTTAGGGGTGTGTTTGAAAGTGTACCCTGTGTGAGATTCAAAAACATACCCTCAAAATTCGAAAACAACAATAACAACAACAAAAACTGAGCTAAGTGAGGATAGAGTATTGAACTTGAGACAATAGCAAAATAGCAATACCAAGATGAGTGGAGAGTCTAGGCAGTAAATACTAAATACATTAGGCAAAAACTTAAATTTGAAATTTCTTTACTCTTGAATCGGAAGACATTTCAAGTTCAGGGCAAGATTGAAAATGCACGATAAAAATCCTTAATTGTGAAAAGTTTACATGAGATTTCGTCACCCTAAATCGAAAAACCCTAAGCAAGTGGCCTAACTTCTTACACCTGACTCGAGATGGTATTGATCAGACCAGATTTAAAAGGTGTAGAGATAAATTCGTGAAAAGAAACTGTGACAAAAATCATCATTATGTATTCATTATACAAGCTGTAGGTGTCACTGGTGGCTGCATGCTTTAAAAGGAAAATAAAATAAGGGAAACATTGATGGTTGCTGCAGAGCCATTAATGATGAATAATATGACAGACAACTGATAAAGGGAGGACAAAAGTAGAGGAATGTCTTCAGAGTTAACAAAACAGTTCCATTATCTAGAAATCTGCAACTGCTGCACTACAATTGGATAAATAGACACCAAGAAAATCAGAAACATTTGTCTGAAACAGTAATTATTAGTGCTGCTAAAAACGGGACCAAAAAACAGAGTGAGTCCTGCAGAAAGAAGCATGCAGAGAAGCAGAAATGAAGCAATGGAGGAAAAACCCAGATGGGAAAATTGAAGCAAACTACTGCAAATGAAATCGGGATTAGTAGACTCAATGAAAAAGATCGAAACTTTAGTTGGAAATGAAGCAATGGAGGAAAACCAAGATGGGAAACAAACAGAGTTAGTTAGCAGTACTTACATTGCGGCCTTTCCAGGATTGGTAAAGTCGGGTTGCCATTGGTGGTGGGTGGGGAAGGGGAATAAGAATATGGTGAAGTGGTAGGAAGCAAAAGAAGAAGAAGAAGAAGAAGAAGAAGAAGAAGAAGAGAGAAAGAAGAGTGGAAGAGGAGGAGATTAAAAGAAGGGAATAGGAATATTACAAGCTTGTGGGAGCGGATGTTGTTCTTCTTCTTCATATTGTTCTTTTGGTTTTCTGCTTTTTTGGGTTCAAACTGTGAGCTGGAAATGATGGATGTAATGGCTTCTTGTGGGGATTTTATGTTTTTTTCTTTGCTTCTTCTGCTCGAGGCTTTTGGCACTTTGCTTTGCTTTACCAACTTTTTCTTTATTGATTGTTTTGTTTCTCCCACTCTTTTCTTTCTTACCCTTTCTGGGAATCCCCAGACAATTTGGATATCTAAACCCAACCAATATTCATTTGTCTGCCTTAATCCTCTCTGGGATAAAAGGTTAGAGTTTTGAATTCCAGTATGAAATAAATTTCTTATATGAATTTCCATCTCATGGATGTAATAGTTGATGACATGTGTTGATATGATTTGAGACTTTTATGTTTAAGAATTGAGAGACGATTATGGGTTTTGTGAGACTATTAGACCACATTAAGTTGAAAATCAAACAAATTATATGATTTTTCAACTTCGGTTTTGGTCATATCCACTAAAAACAATCAAGTGTTAGTTTTTTAAAAAATTGATTGATTTTGTTTGGACTATTTGAATATGTGCTCTCAACTTTAAAGACTACATCATTCTAGATATCGGACGAGTTATATAACACCTGAATTTTTTCCAATGATCCTGCTCGAGGTGAGAGAGGTAGCAACATACTTACTATGTAGTTTGGGAAGAAAGATACCGTGAAATACATATACATTCGACTCTCTCATTTTGTCCAATTATTATTTGGGAAGAATTTGAGATTAAATCACATAACATTATTATTTTCAGATTTCCCATTTTTATGAACTCTTAGATCAAAATTTAATGAAAATTGAAAACACATATAGGTGATTATCTTGGGAAGATTATCAGAATCTTTTATTTAAAATTTTCTTATTTATGTTATTATATTTTATTTTGTATGATTTGTTTGAAATTTTTAATCCGATAATTGTAAACAAAACAAAAAAATTTATGAAAGACGCTCACTTAATGCAACCCAAAGGAATACTCGAAAATTATTATTTTCTCTCTTTGTTTTTTGGTGTAAATTTTAAAATCAGACTCATAAATCAATTAATTCAATTAAAAAAGTTATCTCAAAATTAAAATTTTATTTCTCTCCAAACTTTATTTTAAAAAATTAAATATTAATTTATTTTTTCAAATACAGGCCCTATATTAATTCGGTAGGGATTCCCTAATTTTATGTCAAAGATTCTAAGTTCCCGATTCTCACCAAGTCTCCCCGAATCCTAAAGCCGCCAACTTCGCCGCCAAAAAGAAGCGGCTGCAAAGGCAAATTACTTAAATTGAATCAATGATCCGGAACTACTTATCGTCTCAAATGAAGTGGGGTTCGGCATCTGGGTTTCCCTTACCACTGGCCGCAGCGGTGTTAGCCGCCGCCGGTTTGATCGTTGCCGTCATAAGGGATCGACAATTGGGCTTCCTTTGGTTGCCTCAGAGAAAAGATCGCCGGGATGAAGTGCTATTAGTACCTGGCGTCCAGAACTTGGGGAACAATTGCTTTCTGAATGTGATACTCCAGGTAATATCCATTGTTTGGGTTATGTTTGAGCTTTGTTTCGCATCCATTTGTGTAGTAAAGAACGATTATTGATTGACAATTGCTTGTGTTTTGTTATCCAGGCTTTGGCAAGTTGCTCCCTTTTCCAACCCTTTCTTCACAAGATAATTGAAGATTGCGAATCCGAGGATTGGAGTGATGGTTTGCAGCTAACTGTTGCTTTGGCTTCTTTGTTGGAAGGTAAAATCCAGTAGCTAGTTCATCACTTTGATTGCTTTGCTCTGTTGATTTGAGTTGTTAGTAGGAGAGTTCACAATTAGGAATGCTGTAGGGAGTTCAGTTTTCACTTAACATTTTGACTGCTTTGCTCTGTTGAGAGAGTTCACAATTAGGAATGCTGTAGGGAGTTAAGTTGTTACTTAACATGTGTATAATTTCGAGAATTCGAAATCCAAAACACGGAGATTGTGTGAACTAGCTGGTGTAAGAATAATTCCATCGGAAAGTGATTGTGCTTGAAATGTGTCATGAACTGTTGCATCCCAATAATTCGAGTTATTAGGAGAAAGTTTGGTTTTTATGCTATTCATTAACAAAAAGTTTTCTTTTCAGATTTATGTGCATATGGAGAAGGCAGGACAGTGTTAAGTCCACGGCAGGTGATGCTTGCAATGTCTCAGTATATACGGAACTTCAACCTTACCAGCCAACAGGTAAAGATGCTTACTTTCGACAATTCGTGGGAATTCATATAGTTACCTGAAGTTCCATAGTTTCTCTTTATCTAGGATGCAGAAGAAGCGTTCCTTCACTTGCTGTCCTCTTTGAGAAAAGAATTTACCGATTGTTACCTTCCGAACCAGAGTTCACTGTTAGAGATTGTTGAAACTTTCCATTCCAGGATTCTGACACCAAAAGGACATCAACTTCAGAATGAAAACGAAAGATGGCAGCAACACGTCCTTGGACCATTCGACGGTATTCTTAGCAGCACGTTTATCTGCCAAACTTGCTCTTGTCAGGTTCATGATGCTCTTAAAAATGCTTTATTCTGAATCCAATTTTCTTGCCAGGTTCATATTTGTGGATGTATCTGATATCGAGGTTTCTTATTTATGTTGCAGATTTCAATGAACTTCCAATTCTTCCATAGTTTGCCCCTTTCGCCGGTGCTTGGATTTGGTGCCCCAATTGTATGTTAACAGAAAGGTTCTGTCATTTGGTATTCTGCATTTTCGAGCCAATTCTAACATTGCGGTATCCTCAGCTATTCTTTTCGGGAATCAATTATCCAACCTCATTTGCTTCTTTGAATATCTGAATAGATGGTTGGATGCACACTGGAGGATTGCCTAAAGCGGTTTATAGCTCCTGAGCAACTTGATAATTATCACTGTAGCCATTGCTGGCATCTTGTTGCCATCAAATATCTACGTCTAAGAGGAGCATTAGAGGTATTCAATTTAATTCTGAGACGTAAAGTGATGTTCTTGCAGATCAATTAAGACCACTGTGTTTCTGATTGGTATGACATTATTGCCCCATTCACATGACTTCACAAAATTGTTCTTTCAGTGCGATATTGAGAAAGTCACGAGATGCACCGAGAACGAATCATGCTCATGTCGTAGGCATTTGCATCTAGAGAATCTACCTTGGTCGAATAACTACTCACGAACTTTGAAGGGACTTAGTATTGCTCGTTGCCCAAAGGTACACACTTCTTTCATCGGTCCACATCGTTCGGATTTTTTGTTTGACACACATAGGTGTTTAAGCATATTATGCATTCTAATTTTCTAAGTAATAATACTACAGATTCTTTGCGTTCATCTGCAACGTGCTTCGATTAATCACTTTGGAGAGCCAATCAAACTTCAGGGCCATATTCGGTTTCCCTTAGTTTTGGACCTGCTTCCATTTACACTGAAAGAGTTACAATCAGAAAAACAAACCTCTTGTTCGAACAAACCCAACGTGTCATCATCTCATCCGGTGGTTCGAGCTTGCATCAGTATCCAAAATCTAGCATCTGAAGAAGTATTAGCATCAGACAAACTTGAGTCCTCCGAGCAATTGCAGACTGTCATAGGAGAGCCTAAGTTGGTCGAAACAAAATTCGATGTGGAGACTATTGGAGAGGATACAAACTTCCCAGCTGAGGACAAGGTAGATTATTATCCATCTCGCTACGCTCATTACTTCTGCTACGCATTTTGTTTCAACTATGTGTTCTGTTAATTTTCCAGGTGCATGAAGTGGTGTCCTCGGAATCTTACATGTATCGTCTCGTATCAGTGGTGGAGCACTTTGGTCGATCAGGAGGTGGTCACTATACTATTTACAGAAGCGCGAGGTGCGATTCCACTGAGGACAGTGGGGAGGAGGAGAAGAAGCCTTCCAATCTGCAGTGGTTCTGCGTATCGGATTCCCAGGTTTCTCGAGTCTCGGAGGAGGATGTTCTTGGTGCAGAGGCAAGCTTGCTGTTTTATGAAAGAATTGCACAATGCTGATGGTCCACACCTGTTGTTTTTTTGTTGTATATCTTAATACCAGATGGGGATTTTGAAGTTTGATATTTTTGAAGATTTTGAACACAAAAAGAAGATCACTTTGTGACTATAATCCAAATTTTGAAGGATGTTTTTTACAAGGTTCGGAAAACCAGATCGGACATCGAACCAAGTGAGGTAGGGGTTTAGAATTTGATGGTTCGACCGGGGTTTGATCATTTTCTAAATCGCGTCGAACCGTTATTATTAATAATTAATTTAATATAATTATGTCGGATTTGACAGATTTAGAGTTGAGTCGGATCAAACCGAAAGTATACACTGCCAAATTTTACAATATAACCTATACTCATCATAACATATAGAGCAATTCAAAAAAAAAATTAGTTCAATAGTACTCAAATACAACAACATAATCAAATATCGTCATACAACAACAATCATAAATAAAACATTCCACATGTACAAATTTTAAATGTCTTGATAAACATAATATAAAAGAGTCCGATAATTGAAATATGAAAATCATGTAGGAACGCCTATAGTACTCATATCCTTATGGGTGGCTCCACCTACTCCATCTCTAAACTCAACATTTGAATAATCATCATCTTCCTCAAAACTGCTTCAAGAGAATCGATATGAAGATCTAGAGTTGGTTTCTCGACCCATGCAGCTGCCGAATCAATTGAATATGAATCAATTGAATCACATGTGCTCTTGCTTCCTTAATACTCCTTAGTGAAGACAATGACAGTTTAAGTTAAATTGACAGTTCATTGTTCAAATTGCAAATGCCGAATTCGAAATGGAAATTACTTATTTATGTCTTAAGCACATGTTGTAATGGACAAACACCAAATCGCTTACCCTCTTATGCTCCAGCCTATTCCTTCTTTTCGTGTGTATACACTCAAATACATTCCAACTGTTTGGCTAAACAACCTAATAGCAATTCTTTGCAAAATAGGGGTCCCCATCGCGAACCGCCAAGCTAAGGGTAAGTACTGTTTCCAAATTCGAAATATAGTCTGTGATTTCAATAAGATCTAAAACAGAAAAATGCACAACTCGGTTCATTCCTTCCCAATCATCACAATATAAGAAAAGCTGAATTCAAGCAGTATACGGTCTTTATTAATCTACGATCCAAATGCTTCTCCCACCTCTACTTAAGAATCATCGTATAAGGTCGTGCTTGTACCATATCATTATCACAAACTTTCATTACTGCCTTTTCCACCCTTTTATATCTCTCATAAACATATCCCATTGCAGGCATTGTATCAGAATCCACAATATGAAGCAATCTAATTATTGGTTCTGTCAATGCTACAATGAAAGCACATTCGTGTCAGAAAGTTTGATCTAAAACAATTGCCTTCACCGCTTTTTCGATATCCAACTTAACAAATCTAGATTTTTTAAAAAACTCACTTACCATCAAAGCCTCCAAATCACACCTTTATCGATCAATCTTATCAACAGTGAAAAATGTGGTGACAAATCTTATAACACCCGGCCTCACAATTTTCTTCCAAATATTCCTTTTTCTCATACAGCTCAAAAGTTGCCCGTGATTGTATACAAATATTGTTATCTTCGAAGCGCTCTTTGCAATTATGGTCATATTTGGTAAATCACATATATCTTTCATCACAAAATTCATAATGTGAGCAACATAAGGAGTCCAAAATTATGACGGTAATGAAGATTAATTAAGGTTCCAGCTCCCACATAGTTTAATGCATTATCTATGACTACCTGCACTACATTCTCAGAACCAACCCACTCAATAACACTAACAAACAACTAGAACAAATTATCAACAATCTTTATCACATTGGATGCATCCACGAACTTCACAAATAATATACTCTTACAATTATATACAAGGAAGTTTGATCAAACATTTTTACTTATTATCAGTCCAACCATCCACCATAAGATTACAAGTCTTCCAACTTAGAAAAGAAAGGTTGAAGAATGGGCAAAGGAGTCGACTAACCTCTGCCTGCAACTTGCAATTTGCCTTTTGAGCAATGAAGCATCATTCCGTAGTGTCTTGCTATCTGAACTTAGTGAACTTTTCTGGCTTTACTAATTCGATTTGGATGGCTGGTGGGGGCCACATGGTTAGTGGGCTAAAAGCTACATAATCTCAATGGGCTTGGAGCACCTATAGATGCCCAATGGGGCATGTGGTACACTCTTCATGGGCTTGGGTTTGGAGCACCTCAAAGTGGAAACCCCTCCACTCAATCCGAACTCGGAAGCAATTCACCCACGGACTGCTACGACTGAAGATTTATTAAGATGGCTATTTATAAGTTGCCTCGGACCTCTGTCTCGTACCATTTTGTAGCTAATCTGCCTTTTAGACAGACAATAGACCCGTCACACGCCTACAAGCCCGGGGTATTCAATCCACTAGGGATAGTGTTTTCCTTCCGTCTTTTCTTCGTCTAGCCAAGTCAAGGTTTCAAATCGGGAGGTGTAGCCGCAATAGCACCCGTTTTTATATGTATGTTTGCTTGATCTTGTTTTAAAACTATATAAGACGCTCATGACATTATCGATTTTTCGAACAATCAACTATTCCTCTGACAACTTTCAATCTTATCAGTGTTTTTAAAACCGCACTTGACATGTTGTTTGACCAGTGATCTTAAACCACTATCCCCACACACAAAACAAGTGTCCAATAAACTCTTGATAGATGAGTAACTTTCACCTAAATAGTTGACAATTAATTCAATCACACATCTTAAATGAACTAAGAGTCTAAGAGTGACACTTACTTTTTGCAAGTAATGAACAGTTGTATTGTCAAATTCAACTTCTAATATACATATTCATCGATAAATTAGGAGTGACACTTAATATTTTTTTAAAATCGAACTGATTTATTGTCAAATTCAACTTCTAATAAATTGTTATTTAGTACTAATTTAATGTTACACTACAACTTTATCGAACCACCCAATTCAGAGTCAAAATTCTTAAATCAAATCAATTATATGTATGTGTATCGATGAATCAACTACATGATTGCTTTTTTTTTCAAAATCATTAGCATTTTATACATATAACCTAAAAAATTGTAATACATGTTTGTATGAATTATACAATAACAAATTTAGAACATGTTCGTCCGGCGAGCTAATTATGAATGGGAGGCTTCTTCCTCGCCGGAGTATAGTCCATTTCGACGAGGTCGTTGGCATCCGGCAACTGAGTTTGATCTTCTGATGAAATCTCTACGTTTAACTTACTATGCTCTTTATTTACTACTACTACTTCTTGCTTCTCACTCATTACTCGCAAGCTCCTTCCTGCTACGTCAAAATAATATTAATACCAATTAAAATACATTCAAAAAATTGGGAATCATACATAATATTGCCATGAACTCTTGAGAATTCGAGTTGTTGGAAGATGGTTCTGATAGGTTTTATAGTATTAATTAACACCCCATTTCAAACAAAAACTTTCAGAAGAGCTTCGGTGGTTTGCGCAGCTTCAAGCGGTGAGTGAACATGTGCACGGAACGAGGATTCGAAACGGAGACTTTTCGGTTTTTTCAAGCCATGATATCATGTTATGAACCATTGTATCACAATTACTAACTTGAGTTGTTGAAAGAGGGTTCTGATAGTATTCATTAACAAATACGAGAAGAATTATATTACTTGAGCATAGGGAGAGATGAAGCAAAGCAAGAAGAAGGCCGTGAGAAGTTGATGATGCTTGGTGGAGTAGAACCTATGCATATTTGACATGTCGATGATGCGCTGCCGTTTCAGTTGAAAGATGCTCTTCTTCTTCTTCTTCAATTCTTTAGTATAGTTGGAATGATCTGTTGGTTCCATAGATATAAGGAGAAGAGAGAAAACTGTGTTGCAAAATCTGATGATGACACTTTGTGTTTGCTTGCTTCTATGATTTCTAAGTTTGGCCAAAATGTGGGTCTTGAACACTGTCTTTGTCCATATGTCTCACTACTGTCTTCTGCATGAAAGTGCTATGCCAACATAGAAAATGTACTGAGATCATTTGTATCTTCAAGAGGTAATGTTTATGACGCGGGTTATTGTTTGAGATGATCAAAAATCGTTACATCTCAATTATGCTTGCACAACTTTCATCAAGTATTTGTGCAAGTGAATTGATTAAATTGGAGGATGGGGATTAACAAGGTTTTAGATGACTGCTAGCTGAGTGTTGGCACCAATGAGAGTACTAGAAGGTTGTTCTCATTATAATAGATTCCTCATTTGAAATTTCAATTTTGAAATTTTATTTTCCGTTTCTCGCTATCTCTTTTGTTATTCTTGTTAAAGTTAGTTGATCCAAATTCTTAGGTGTCCGAGAGGCTGATCATCCGATCCTGCAAAGCCCCTATTTCGAGAACTAGGTTAACAACATTTTCTTTGTCATGTGTCTATCATTCTCTATTTAATGATTGCGTTTAATTCAATTGGCAGAAGTTGAAGGCTATGTACAAGTAAGTAAATGTAACATTTGGATTGTTGGGGGGGGCACATACTCACATGGATGTGTTGCCCAGAAGACTTCTTGACAAAGTCAGTATGATTATTTTCTTCATGATAAAATAGAAAAGGATTGATTTGTCTTTTATGGTAGTGACAGTTCGTTAGTACAAGTGGTTGGACCTATAGAAAATCGTGTGCAAGTGAAATGATATATAGTCTTTTATGAAATTCAATGTGGAGATTTTTCGGTGTGATAAAAAATTTTGAAATTGTGTGGAGAATCGTTATTGTTTCTTACTAATTCAAATTGTTACAAGAGATTCGAGAAGAGTTAGTAGCGATATCAAATCCCGTTAGCAACTATTTAGGTGTAGTCTAACAAAGCAATGAAAGTATAAAGCACTTGAGAGGCAATTCCTTCTAGTAGGTTGCACTTGGCCTAGAAAATGTAAAACTGTTGCTTGGATCTGACATTTGGGATTGAGCTTGGGTCTGCAGGCCAAATCGGATAACCAAAGCTACCATTGGTTTGGTTTCATTCGGTTTTAGGCCAGCTGCAGCAAGATCAGGGTTATCGACGAGCCAAACGGCTATTCAACTCTATAAAACTAATAACAAGTTTCTTCGAAATTCAGCTTGGCAATGGACAAGCCAGCTTGCAAACTGGCACAACTCATGAACTCGTTAAGCCAGCCTTGCAAGTTCGATCATTTTCAGCTCATGAGCCAGCTCAGCTTGGATAGCATGCAAGCACTCGAGAAGAGCTCATCTATCACCTCACAAGCTGAACTCGATTACAATGGTTATCAAGTTAAGCTTATTAGCATGGTTACGGAGCCATTAAGAGTTTGGTTGTGGTTATCAAGCTGAACTCATAGTGGCTATCGAATTAGCTCGTCAATGGTGAGCCGAATACTAGCAAAGCCCAAACCAGGCAAAAAGCTCCGCTCGTCAACAACCCTAGCAGTGGGATTGCTCATAGAAACAGTTATTATGGGGGTGACGTCGATACGCACCAACTATTATCCTACCTAATTATATAAGTTTATAACCACTTTGTCTCTACAGTCAGATTGCAAACAATGGCAATCATAGCTCCTTGTTTGTCATCATTACGTCAATGGCAATAACAGCAACAGCAGCCTCCATTTGTGCTAAAGGAAACTGAAACTTAGGAAAAATAGATGGCTTTAGCGCTTCTGCTTGCTCTGTCTGGGACCTGCCAAACGAATCTTATCAGGCATTTTTAAGTTTTGTGGGTCAATATGGCCACTGGATCACTTCCTAGGGTAGGCTCCAAGTTCAACGTATTGAGACCCTCGACTCCCTACATTCACAGTGGTTGAAACTCTGTTGCCGACTTCTGTCAACCGGTCATCATGCATCTATTGCTAGTCATCGAACCCCCTCGTAACCAATAACCGGTTATTAGGGTTGTCGGACGACGGTCCGAGATTACCTAGTGATACAAGGGTCTCAATAACTAGTTGTAGGATCCAATAAAAAGCTTAATAGGCTACACAAACAGTCGTCAAGAGTGCTGTGGGAGACTAACTCAAGACAAAACCATGATTCCTCTATATTCACTTGATTACTCCGGCTAGAGGAGCTATAACAAGTTTTGAGATTGCTTAGTAGAGTGAACACCAGAAAGTACGAGTACAATTAGACTCTCACTTAAGGCGAGAGCACACACCAATACTCTTCTAAAGTTCACCAATTTTCATGTTGAATCTTATTAAACCGAGTAACTGATAATAATAAAAACAGGTATAAGCAGCGGAAATGGGACCAGATTGGCCTTAGCTCCCCCTCCATAGACTGTTGTCTGCCACCACTCACTCCTTTCTTATCCAGACGAGGCATGAGAAATCACCCCCACCATCACCACCTCATCTGACTCTAGTAATAAGGAATAAAGGAAGCTTAAAGCTAGATTGGGAATCTTTGATGAGTCACTGCACTAATTACCATTTGCTGAATCCTATGTCGTTATATCTTATATATATCTAAAACACATCAACTCCACTTCCTACACTGGCCATTGCTTCTGCATCTTAATTGGTGAGGATGGTAATGGAAAAAAGCAAATCATTTGCAGGTTACTCCGCAATGAGGAGGGTGGAGTACCTGGAGGACAAGTCAAAAGTGTACAGCTTCAACGGGAAAGACAGTGGTGAATCCGGGAGTGAGAATCCAGAGCTCAAAAGGAGGAAGAGGGTGGCTCAGTACAACATCTACTCCGTCGAAGCTAAGCTCAAATCATCTCTCAGAAACAGCTTCAAGTGGATCAAGAACAAGTTCGTTGCGGACCACTTCCACGATTGAAGCTGTTAATCGGAACAAGTTTCTACTATGAACCGTTAGTTGTACTTCTATCATCAGGCTTTCAGCAAGGAAATCAATTTGTCAATCAAATCATGTACAAAAACTAACCTCGCCTGAAAAGCAAGCCTGAGTGTCACTGGATGTGTAAAAAAATGAGTTATTTTCATTTGCTATTCTGCATTAATTGTCATCAGACTGTAGCCACTCACTCGCTCACCGTCCTCAAAGCCAGAATGTTTAGCTGAATATTCTGCCAAGGCTTAGACTGTCATCTGGAATAATCTTTCTAGAGGAAGTTAGGCCAAGATCAAAAGGTCCGAGGGACTCCGTCTGCAAATGCCAAAACCATAAATAAGGTGTCTTTTTTTGGTCACAATGTGAAGATGGACAGTATATAAATTAACATACCCATTTTATGCCGGATAGTCCAAGGCTGCTTTCATCGTTATATGCTCCTGGACCTGGACAAGCCAGCATATTTGTTTCAGACTCGCGACTTCCCTGACCTTCCGGATTGCCACGTTGGGAATTGACCTGAAACTGTCCAATCCTTTTTTAAAATCCGCTGCATAGAAAAGTGAGCACATAGTTAAGGCTTTCGGGATCTACTAACCAACTTAGGAACAGCTTCCTTGCTTTCAATCTGGAAAGAACTTGCTCCGAAAGACACAGATTTTTTACTTGATGAAGCGAAGGGTTGAAATGAAAATGGCTGGCATGTATCATCAGCATTCAAAATGGAAGAGTTTAAACTAGGAGCAAACATCCCTGGACGTGATGATGAGCTTGTTTTGGCAACAAGGAAAGCATCGATCGAGTCAGAGAAGAACATAGAGTTGTTTCCATTTGTTTGTGGATCAGATCTGTTCAACTTCCCCTGCAAGGATGCTTCAGATAGTAAGCCTCCGATGCTGATGTTAGTCATGCCGTCATCCCAAGGTACTGATAACTGCCCAGCACAAACATCCTCCCTGCTTCTGCCACCCTAATTGCATAAGAAATTCACCATTCAGAAATTTACAAATGTAACATATAACTTCAAGTGGATGATCGAGATAGAAGCATGCTTAAAATTTGACCTCAGCAAGTTATCTTTGACGGAAAATAACTCGACTTTCTTCAAATTTGACATGTTACTATTCTATGTTCATAATGACTTAGTTGACAAAACATGTGTGCATAATTAGCAATAGTGTTGGATGGTCGATCTTTTAAGCAAGAGATGGAAGTTATGCTTTTGACTGAGAACTAGACTATTAGTTAAAGTTCATTGAGAAGTATGATACCTCTGGTTCCACTAACGCATTTGAAGAAATCATATCGACCCTTGCTCCACTTGAAATGGCAGCTTCGGTCTCTTCATTCATTTCCTCATTTTGCTTGCTTTTTACATCAACTGTTTCAACCTCTTTCTTGCACCACTTCTCACTTTCTGTACATGGCAAGCAAGCACCATCATTCATAGAGAGAGACCCCACACCGTGGGATCTGGCTTCGCAATGAGAGAACCAGCCGTACCTTATAAAAGTATATTCTGTCAGGAACCAAAATCATTTAAGACAACAAATGTAAGGAAGAAAAGACAAGTGGTTGCCCGACTCAAGACCTTAAACGAAATACAGAAGGCCTTCCTACAGCTAAGAAGATAGTTTCAGCACAGACATCAGTATCATCTGAGGTCCACTTGCAGCTAGATAAATCTCCAGTTCGATCGTATGGGAAAAGAATTGGTTGCCCAACTGCAATGCTTGATTTACCCCATTTGCCATTGAGGTGCTGCAGCACTGAAGATATCTTCTTCCTAGCACTTAGAGTGAGTTCTAAGTAGGGATGGTATCCCTCCTGTCAAGATCAAGTGAATAATCAGATACAATGTGGTCTATGCTTACTACATCTTCCAGGATGTTAAACCTATTTTCTTTTCACCTTCTCCAATCCCCTCAACGTGTTTTCATCTATGGGGAATAACTGCAACTTGATCTTTCCACGAGGTACAGAAGTTCCTGGTTTCCCCTCAAGTCCTGGTAACAAATTCGTTACTCTAGCTGATGTGGAAGGCAAAGGAGATTCATCTTTTTGCGGAAGTAAACCTAACAAAGTGCCAACAGATCAAGCTCTCAAAAGAAATCAGAAAACCTAACAAACACACAAAGAACTCAAGTCTATGACTCTGTGTTCCCAAGTACACCAAAGTTTATCGAGTTGCCTAACCTGATGGCTTTTGAGACTGCCTTCTAGTCCTCTTAGCGGCTTTGCTGTTCTGGGACAAACTCGTTCCATCCTTCACTATTACTGGGACATCAGCTGGTTTCGCTGCCTTTTTCTTACTACCTCTCATGGGATTGCTTCAGTTTCCTTCCAAAGAACCCTAGAAATTGGCTTACGACACCCAGCCAAATGAACACAACAAACACAAAACGATTATTCATAGACAAAGAACAGAATCATCTGCTTCTTTCACCACTCAGGAACACTCAAAATCAGATCGAACAAGTTAAACACCAGAATGAAAAAAGACAAGCCACGATTCGAGCTCATTACGTCGATAAACAAAAGAAACACTAGCTATCGTATTCCGAATTAGGGTTTCAACGCAAAAGAGAAACAAACCGGAAGATTCAAATTGGAAGGTGGAGGTCGTGGAGAAGGCGTACGTACCTGAATCGGAACCTGAGAGGTGAGAAGTGAAGCAGCTACAGGCTTGGCCTCTGGTGGCGGGAAATCAATTTGGGGAGGGAGAGGGAAAATGCTAAATATTCAACTCGCTTTACCGCCATTTGAAAGCAAGTGTATATATTTATATTAAAAATAAGTAATTCAGTATCGAGCCCTGGATTTTACTGTAGCTCATCTATCTTTCAAACTGAATTTTAAAGGTTGCAGATTAGAATTGAATTTTATTATATTTAAGTTGGCTCATTATATTTTTGACGAGTTTTAAGTTTGAATTTGAATAAAAAAATTTAATTTATCACGAGCTAAAATGTCATTTGTTAATTACCTTTAAAAAGTTAAATACTAATTTTTAGTCATTGAAAACTATCAATGAGTCTATTTTATACTAAATTTGAAATTTATATATTTAAAAAATCAACAAACTAAATAAGAAAATATTCTAAAATTTATAAATTTTTACTTTTCTCGATTAAAATAAAGTTAAATAATGTATAACTTGTATTTTTATTAGCATAATCACAAATTATATATATTATTGTATAGAGTTTTAGATGTAAAAACATATGTTATATTATTGAGTCTACTAACAAGTTATATACTCAAGTTAGTATTCGAATTGGCTCTCGAACTCGAACTTGAGCTAGCTCACGAACCTATCAAGTCGAACATACCCTAACTTAAGTTTGGCTCGTTTAAAATGAAGCCGAATCACAAAAGAACTTTTATCAAACCGAACATCAAGCTGCCGTTGAGCGATTTGGTTTGACTTGCATATTTTTCTCTATTATATTTAAGGAATTATAACCACATAAGTCCCAATCTATGGCCTCTTCATAAAAAATGGCACCACTTTTTTCAGAATACAAATTATGACATAATGTTTCAACTCCGTCATCTCCGTTTGATTGAATTTAACGGAACATCTTACGTGGCCGACGGATTATTGACGAGGAAACGGTTTGCAGTTAAATACACAGTCAGCATACAAAAAATTAAAAATAAAAGATTTCCTTATCTTCTTCACTTCTTCTTCTCCTCTGCAGACACCATTGTCGCCTTCATTCTTCTTTACTTCTCTTCTTCACTTCTTCTTCTTCTCCTCTACAGACACCATTGTTACCCTCTTTATTCTTCTATTCTCCTTCCCTCCCCATCATTCTTTGTTTACAAATGAATAAATTTAAACATAGTCCATTACAAACACTTCAATCACCAACGCAGGAGCGACGCCATCGTCGTCGACGGCTGGAGAATGTAGTAGATCGGCGTCTGCTCCACCACCACTCTCATCTTTCTCCTCACTCTCGGCTCTGCCAGGATTTCACCGATTTCAGACTCTTTCTGCCGCCCGTATTTTCCGCTTCCGCCGTCGCAGTGTTCGTCTGATTCCAAAATTTCGCTTAGGTTGCTGAGATTGAATAGTCTGGCGATGAACGGGGTTTTTTTGTGCTCTGTTTCCAAATGGGAATCAATACCCAGCCACTCTGCTTCAACGAGTAAAGGTCAGATTAAATCCACGGCGGGAAATCTTCGATTACGTCTACTCTCTTCCTCCGCCGTCGTTTTCCCCAATCTGACCTAATTCCCCTTCGACGGAAATCGTCCCCACGAACGTGTTTGCAATATTCCCGGTGTTTCTGAACCCCGTGGTGATTATCACGAACCGGAAGAACTGTGGTGATGGCGGCAGACAACGATTTGGGGAGGCAGAGAAGAGGGAGAAAGGAGGAAGTGAATGACTATTTCACGTTCTAGTATTCAAACTAGACGATTTAATTTAAGTAAATTATAATATTGTCATTTTGTAAAATTGAAATTCGTATAAGTTGTATATATTGATTAATTCAAACATGTACAAACATTCTCAAATGAAGATTAAAAAAAATTGAAGATTGGAAGCGACCGTGTTAGATACGAAATAAAATAAAAATAGATAGGAGGCCGGCAGGCCGCTAGGTTCGGTTGGAAAAGGTCCCGGCCGGCTGCCGGTTTCGGCCGAGACAGGTAGCCAGCCGGAACGAATTTCCGGTCTCCGCCATTAATTAAGGACTTAGTATTTAGTGTAGTAATCGACTGATAAGTTGATAATGTGATTATTAATAATTGATTTCGTTAGGAAATTGTATAGTAAGCGAACTTAGTTTAGCAGAATGTGAATTTTATTAGAAATAAATTAAGTAGTGTTTTATTTGTTTAAATGTAGTTTGTTGAAAAAGATAGCGAAGACAAAGGGTGGAGGTAAATCGTACATTCAGGATCCGGTAGAGGAAGAAACAGATGGAATCCAGAAAATGAGAGGGAAAGGCAAGCAAGCGTGCATTTTAGATCGGATGAAAGAGCGAAAAATCACAGCTTCGAGGCGAAAAGAGGGAGAGGCCGCAAAGAAGAACAAAAAGTTGAAAATTTACGACTCCCCTGACCGGTACCCTTCTGTTACGTATCAGGTTAGGGCCTTTCCGGTGGATGATGACGAGGAAGGGAGCCCACTATCGGGGTTTGAGTACGAGGACACACCGACTTCACTGCACATAACTTCACCGCACATGGTTTTTCCGCACTTCGCTTCTACAGGCTCGTCACATGCCTCCGCGAGTGTTAAGGTTTGAGGAGGGAAACCTAGCCGAGTTGCACGGTACGGGAGGACGAGACTGTCACTGGAGTGGACTTTGAGAGACTTAATAGTACTTGGGAGGTTACTGTGGGGCTTCGAGATGTTGGTCCGATGAGGACAACAGTGATCCACAGGTTTGTCGATCGCATTGCGCATTACATGTGGCAGTCGGAGAGGGATATAGGGATCTGAAGAGTTCAAGTTCCTGAAGCGCCCTAAACAATGGGACACAGTGAGCGATTTTGACATCCAAATGAAGACCATTTGGTCGATCATGAAGGAGCCGAGACTTCTTCACTTGGGGTAGTGCATGTCGATCCATTTTGATGATCTTCTTCTCGAGGCATTTGTTGAGAGGTAGCAGCCCGATACTAACACATTTCACATGTTGTGGGGGAAAATAACGATCACTTTGCATGACGTCTTACACATTCTCCGGGTCCCAGGGGCTGGCAGACCACTTCATAAACCTCGAGCTCTAGTAAATTTGAGGACTGTTGTAGTTGAGTCGTTTAGGTTTGGATCCGCTGCTGCTTTGGAGCACCAGGTTAGAGGCGAGATTGTTGGGTCATCGGTGTACGATCACGGCGCCATGCACGAAAAGGATATGATCTCAATCGGCAAGCGTATGGGGGGTGAGACTGCCTATAAGGTATTCTTGTTTTGTCTTCTCAGATCTACTCTTTTTCGGGACAGATCTGCCGATCGGTCGCGTCTTCTGGGTTGGGAGTACTTCATGGGGTCGGTCAGTGATGTACCAGAGTACGCTTGGGGTGCTGGTGTGTTAGCTTGATTGTACCTTGAGGTTGGGAAGGCTAACCTTGTGGATACAAACGCGATGTCATGCTGTGTTACTTTGTTGCAGTCATGGATTTACGAGTACTTTCCTAGCATACGGCCTGCCAGGATGGTTCAACAAGAGCGTAGGACGGCAGAGGCGTTAGCCGGCAGATGGGACAGTGTCGAGATGTCTAGTGGGGGTAGCAGAGTCCTACGGGAGAGGCTGGACTACTACCGGCTCCTCCTTGATGGCATGGATCCCCGTAATGTGACTTGACTTCCATTTGGGCCCCACCCCGATGTCGAGGTTCCTAAGTCAACTTTCGGTGGACTCATTCGTTGTGCCAACGTTGGTGAGTAATACGATTCCTATCGTGTACTTAGGCAGTTCGGGTACATGCAGGTGGTCTCACCCTCGATTGATGTGGCGTTGCAGGCTACTACGCCCCGCGCGATTCGGAACTATGCGGTCCAGTGGCCCCATCGGAGGATAGGACTTGATCGGATCAGGAGTTCATCAGAATTCACCGGCTCGACCTTATGTTTTAGAGAGCAGTGGTCGGGGTTGATGTGGCTCTGGGGTACATGGATTGGTATCTCGAGCGTAGTCATCTACGCATCCTGGCGTCGGTTGAGACTCGTGTAGACATCCCTCCTGAGATAGTAAGTTTGATTTCATCTTCTTATCTGATAAGGCAGTGTATATAAATGTCATTATACTAAATGTTGTTTTTATTTGTGCACAGGTTGCTCACCGGATCTTCGATAGTATGGCTTCCTATTTCGACGGGACGTTAAGGGAGCAGCTACAGGACTCGCCGCATGAGTACTACGATCATATGTAGGGGATGCACCATCAATTTGAGGACCTCTATGTGGGCTATCGGCGCCAGAGAGAAGGTCATCGTGAGTAGAGACATTCTTTGTTGTTCTTTTCTTGCCTTATATGTTATAGCTAAGTGTTTTGTTTAATTTTCGCAGTAAGTCAGACTTTCGATGATTTATGTGTTATTACACCCTTTGGTCGCATTGATATGCGGATTATCATCGCGCAAATCAAATACCCACTAGATTATTCTAATGAAATTGTTTATTTTCCTAGGGTCTTTCTAATGCTATTACTCAAATTTATTATACTAACTAAACCAAGTAACAATAAGTGTTGATGTATCAAACTTTGAACTAATGACTCAAATAAAAAAATCAAAATGTAAGAAATCGAGTTTCAAAGATTGGATGAAGGTTGTTCAGAAATCGAGATTGAATCGTCTCTCTGGAACCCTAACTCTCTCTAAAAGTTCAAAAATATGTGCATAATGAAGTATATCCCGTCCATAGAGGGTCTCGGGGGTATTTATAGACTTCTGGGCCAAGTTCGAGAAGGAAAAGGACTTGAAAACCCGTCTGAGATTGGGACAGGCCGAGTTCCATGAGGAACATGTTGTGTTCCCTAGAGAACATGACCGCGGTTCCACCCCTGTCTATTTCTCGGGTCAACTTTTAGAGAAGGGAAACGTCGTGTTCTTTATATGGAATTTGACCATAGCGTCAACACAAAAGTTGTAGACAATCAATTTATCTTTCGAACTCCGCTAACTGTGCATCAATTGGAGTTCCAAGTGATGAGTTATGCTCAAAATATTAAACAGTGTCATTTTCTTCCGGAATTGAACGTTTTGAATTGCTCCGGCAGGTCATAGGGTCCGGCCAGCTGGTCATTTCGGCCACACACAGGTCCCGCCGGCCGGCCGTTTTGGCTGGTTAATATCCCGACCGAAACAGCCGGTCGGCCGGCCCTGTGGCTGGCCAAAACGATCGGTCGACCCTCCCTTACGACTGGCCAGACCCGTTGAGTTTACCTCTGTGAGGAATATCATGGTTAGTTGAATGAAAACAAACCGTTAATCCATTAACGTAACATAAAATCAGACCTGCAATATAGTAACTGGTTCTTAATAACATAGTTTATTATCAAAATCCGACAATTAGGTACACTAAATACATGGACAACAGCTACGAGTTCATCCATGCGTACTCCTCATGCTCGGCCTGGTATAAGACGTGTTGCCACATCTGTTTAGCCTGGTCTTGGGCCCAATAAGTCCAAAACAGAGACTTACTTACGATGGATAAGACCCGGATGTCATCACCTAAGGTGAGCACAACCAAGTGGTTCCTGGCACACACTATGTATGACAGACCTCCGGGTGCCACTGTGCCATCTTTTACAGTCGGCGGTAGGTATGCCTCCACATACGGTACCCCTCACAAGCCACATCCAAAAACGACGAATGTCTAGTTAAATATAGTGGCATACCCTAGTAGATCCACATTCCAGAACCACTATGGATCATCACATGGTGTCTTATAGAACCAACCTAACCGGTGACTGACGCCGTTCAAGTGCATGTTATACACGCTACAATTCAGTATAACGTGTTCCATCAGGTGGCTCCGCATGTCCACATACTGACTATCGTCGCCGGAGTTGACTATATTAGCCGTCTCTGGATGTCCATCATTGGGTGGGTTAAACACGTCACTCAGCATGCCGTGAAAACCCTCTGGGATGTACTGCCAAAACGGTCGAACTGTTGAAGGCCAAAAAAACATGAGTGAGAATGTTACAGTAAACGAGATCGTAGAAACTATATCGAATGCATGGGATTCCATGAGTTGTCTTAACTAAACCATTACACGGTGTAACTTTTGAGAAATCCTCTGTCAGAAACTCAATTTCCCACGTCGAGACTTCATTATTGAGATATATGAATGGTGGTTTCGGCTCGTAACGGTATACCTAGGCGGAACGAAACAAAATAAGTTAGTGATTTTGGCATAACTAGTTACGACAACAGTGTGTAAATAACTAGTTATTGCCACATGAAATATGTAACTAGATACGGCAACATTTTATAAATACCTTTGCGCAAGAGTCATCCAAGGCCTTCTGAATCTCATTGACCTGTCCATCGATAGAAGTATGGTAGCTCTCAAATAGAGTATCAACAGCCTGATTTAAAGAGTTGTACCACGACTTCAGCAACGAGTGTTGGGATTCCACCCTGTTCGTGCTCGTGTTTCTAATATGGAAAACCTTATTCGTGTCACAATGGGCCCACTGGGTTTTATAAGGTAGCCACTCACTCTCTAAGTACGGGATCAATCCTCCAATGTTGGCCCAATCACTGTCGGTCATGCTTTCCCACTCTTCGTAAAATTATTCATGAGAAAGTGCGTTCAGCACTCTATTCCACCTCTCGTACACGAAAGCCTCAGCAACTTCCTCTTTCTTCATGATAAACTTTATTTTGGCAGCGATATTCCTTTTTATGTCACACATAAAGTAATTGTGGCATTTCAGGGAAGACAGTTTGCAACCCAACAGCCAATCTGCGCTCCTTGTGAGTCAGAAATGTCATTGGTTGTCGCTCGCCCAACAACGTTCTCAACTGGTTCAACACCCAAACATACTTCTCAGCTTTTTCATTCTCAACGAGTACGAATCTGATACTAAAGTTCTTCTGTAGCGGAGTCACGCCGGTCACCTGGATCACTGGCTTCCTATACTTGTTGGTGTTGAAGGTCGAATCAATTAGAATGACGTAATACCAAGCCCCCAACATCTAAGCAGTCTTCGGGGTGGCTGAGAAAAAGGTTGGCCAGATTTTTGTCCTCATCCTCTGTAGACTGAACAAAGTACTGCAGTCGTGTAACGGCTCTCAATGTCCAATCCGTCGAACTCATGCCTCCTAATTTTTCTTTTCTAATCATGTACGACTCGTTGTATATCTTATTCATATTGTGATGAGAATTGAACTTCTTATTCGGAGCGTACCTGATCTTGTTCGGTTGTGTGTGAGTCGCAAGTATGTCCCTAATTTCACTTTTCTCTTCATTCGTAAATGCATTGATTTCTATGCTAGCTTCGGGATATGGCACAAAAAATAATTGTGGTATCCTTTTGAGACTGTAGGATTGTTTGTGTGCCCTAAACCGTCAATCAAGAACTTCCACTCGCTACCTACGACCCGACACTCCACTGTCAGTTTGAAGGGGCAGTCACACTTCTTCGTCTTCGTAATCCATTTTGGCGGGTCGGAACACGAGGATTTACGAGCAGGTCCTCGAGAGCAATAAAGATACACACGATACTCTCGGTCTGCCTTATACATTTTGTTGGATCCTTTAGTCAACTTGAAATTAAGTGTCTGGGCAATTCGCTTTGCAACTTCACAAGCTTCCTCAACAGTATCGTAAACATTGTCGGATAAAAATATCTCGGTGTAATTGATTCTGTCACCGTTACTCATCGATGAATCTCCCTACATTATAAACACACCACACAAAACATACGCTTCATTTATCAATTATCTACACAATTTCCTATTAATTTAATTATTTTTAAAACAAAATTAACGACCACTTACCGAATTGCTCATGACGAGTTAGTGCATCCAATGAACGTTAAAATCATGTGACGAATGTGATTACCTGAAAAATTATTAAAGGAGATCGTTAAAAATAGAAAAAAATTACACTCCAACCGGTCGGACCGAAATTTAGACTGGCAATGCTGCCGGCTGGGGTTATTCAGCGGCCGGAATCCGCCTCCGACCAAGATGTATTTCCGCCAAAATTTCGATCCTCCGAGCTAAAATTTACCAAATTGGATGGAGAAACGTATCGTGAGAGAGGTTTTCGAATGAGTAAATTTAGATAGTTTCTTTTTATGAAGTTTAGGGCGTCATTTAATTCGAAAGTTAGGGGGTCAAATAATAAACCTCTTATTTTATTTACTTTTGAAATAAAAGTTTTTTAAGAAGAATATTTTTTAATTAAAAATGTGACATGGCATCTGGTGGCGTTCATTTATCTGGTTAAGCGAATGTCATGTCAGTTTCGTTTACTTCGTCATTAAGGGTGTTTAAATTTAATCTAAAATTTGGTCAATGGGTTAAAATTATCGTAAGACCGAAGCTATTGGCCAAATTGTGGTCATCAAAATAATTCGGACTAAATTTGACAATCCGTCCAAAGTTCGGACTAAATTTGGGTATTTGACCTTATTTTAAAGCATTAATATATTATTTCCAATATGATGTGGAGTGCCATGTGGCTCATCTGGAAATCCACCTCATTGTTGTCATAATAATGTTACGAATTTGTCTAAATTAACAATCAAAGTTTGCGACGACCGTTTTTCATCCAAAAATGTGTTATAATCTATATTTTAAAAGAGGGTTATTAAACGACACCCTGATTTTCGAATTAAACGACGGCTTACATACTATAATGACTTAAGTTCACAATTTCAATGCAAAAAACCCTTTTTAGTATGTTTTAATTGCTCGAAAACACTCTCGACGAACCACGACCCAAAATTTGAATGGTACAAAATCGAATTTTGAACTGAAAATTTTATTTGGACTGATGGACCGATTTTCTGTCCGGTTAGATCATCCGATGAAAATCGGTTCCGTCTAGATGGTCTGACTTGACGGAACGCCCCCCATCAAGTACTCCCACAACACGAGATGAGTGCGATTGGCTGACTTATCAATGACCAGCGTCGAACCAAGCAGACAAAAAATGAAAACCCTGTATGCATCCGCATCCAATAAACCGTTCCCCACGGCTAACATCGATTTCTCATGCATCGCAGTACTCTTCAGCCAATGGTATCGGGCATCCCCACCTGCAGCGTCTCCAATTGGCAACTTCAAATCCCCGGGATGGATACGGAGAGCCCTACCTATATCGACCTGCAAGTCCTCGTTGGATCGTGGAATGTGAAGTGGACGTCCGTGTACCAGGATATGGAGAATATACCAAACATCATGAAGTGTGATGGTCATCTCTTCGAAGGGCATGTGGAACATGTTTGTATCTGGCTGCCACCTCTCAATAAAAGCGTGGATCAGTGTCTCGTCCAACTGATCGGTCATACCAAAACGATCAAAGTGGAGAAGTCCAGAGGTCGACATCATTATCTCAAGGTGTCAGTGTCTGAGGCTGAAATCTCATCACATGCCTGAGATGACCCGGACGAGTGTAGAATTTGAAATCGCAGATGTTACGGTAGTCCGTACCGACCCCCCACAGATAATGTGCAATGTGACCCCTGAAACTGGCATCACAATAGTCGCAATCGGGGCACTATTTTGTATCCTCGAATCAAGCTGCCAAGTGCACGAAAGATTTCCCCCCGACCCTAGTAGTCTCGACCTCCTCATCTATCGGGACATCATGTGTACTCGTGGCAGGAGCGAAACGAGCATCTCTCCCAACTATAACACCAACGCTCTGCTTCTCTCCTATTCGAAGCAGTAGTCGCACGCTCGGCAAGCCGATTAATAGTTTCCACTGACTTGTCATTCCCTTGCATTTTTTGAATTCCATCAGTCTCTTCTTCTATAGGGTCAGTGTTATGCTGCTTACCACCACCTTTTGTTTTCGCCATTTTATTCACAAATTATTTTCAACTAAATTATCTAAGTAATTACATGTCTATAAAATCTAAACTTAACTAATTGACACTAATTATCGATTGGATTTTTATTTCGATTATACTAAACTGTTCAAATATAAAATTAACTAATTATGAGATAATTAATTTAATTACGCATAGATAATTCTATTAATTATCATTTCAATAACTAAATCCTAATTACCATTAACTAATTGAAATAATAAAATAAATAAAAATTAAATTATTCGGACGGCCTTGCCGTCCATTTGGGCATTTAATTAAAAATAATTTATTCGGAATTTTTCTTTTTAAAAAAAAATTAGAAAGTTGCATTTTTTAAGGTTATCTGATCGGAAAGTCGTCGATTTTGAAGGTCGGATCTTCAATTTTTTGTCGAATCTTCAAGTTAGGATCTTCAACTTCTTGCTGACTTTCAAATTTCGTGTTTTAAAATGATTGAGTTTGTCAAAGATTAAACTTCTTATAAATTTTCGAAATTCATTAAAAAATAATATAATAATTTACTTCATTTAGAACTTCGTTTAATTCGAAAAACAAACGTGGTTTAGAAATTGAGAGAGTGTTAGTCATTTTTTCAGAAGAGGTTAGGTTGGGCCTTCTTTAGTTATAATTTCTATATTTAATTATTATTATTCAAGGATGCAACTTCCTTGTGGCCAGTTCTAACAGTGAGCACATTACCCGCGTTGTTCATACTTCATTCACTACCGCTGGTGGGTATCAGGCAGGTTTAAAACAACAACCACAGCTGATTTCCGCATTCATTCACCAATAATCCCTCGCTTCCTTACCTCCCTTGCACATTGATTGGCGGTAGGTACGCTGTTTCTTTCTGGTTTCCTCTCACACTACTATCTCTCTCTTTTCCGTCGCTCGATTTGCTTCCAAACTTAGATTATGATTCCTCAATTAGGAAATCAGTTCGGACATTACTGTACACCTTTCTGATTAATTCTGAATTACAGCTGTCAGTATCCAGAGAGTGAAATTCTGATCGTGAACGATGTGCGATTGTTTATATTGTCTACTCTGATTCAGGTTTTTATATACGAGTCTTAAGTTACGATGGCGTCTGCGCTCGTTACGAGCTTCCAGTGAGGATTCTGGTGATCGATTGAGTGACAAAGGAGAGAAGAAATGTCTTCGTCGAGTAAGACGGATAAGAAAGCGGCGGTTGATGCATCGGCATGGCTGTTCAACGTTGTCTCATCTGTTGTAATTATCCTTGTGAATAAGGCCTTGATGGCTACCTATGGCTTCAGCTTCGGTACGTTTGATCATTTGGAAACTTTAGTTTGATTTCGAAGCTTGACCATTTCTTGGCTGGTATAGTGTATGATTTTGCAGTAAATTTCTTTTCGTGCAGCTACGACCTTAACCGGTCTCCATTTTGGGACGACAACGTTGTTAACAATGGTACTTAGGTGGATGAAATATATTCAGCCATCTCACCTGCCAGTACCCGAGCTTCTTAAGTTCGTTTTGTTTGCAAACTTCTCTGTTGTTGGAATGAACGTGAGCTTGATGTGGAACTCTGTTGGATTTTATCAGGTGAGGGCTCAATCTATTTATGCAGCCAACGTTTGTTATCCTCTTGCGATGGATTCACGATACTTTTGATCGGTTGTGAACTTGCCAGATTGCAAAGTTGACGATGATCCCAGTTTCGTGTTTTCTGGAAGTAGTCTTGGACAGTATGCAATATTCGAGGGACACAAAGCTCAGCATTGCAGTAGTTCTGCTTGGTGTTGGGGTATGTACTGTTACAGACGTCAGTGTGAACACCAAGGGATTTCTAGCTGCTGCAGTCGCTGTCTGGAGTACTGCCCTGCAACAATATGTGAGTGAATCCTCATGCACTTCTTTAACTACTTCAAGTATACAAACCGGGGTGCTGTTTGAAAAGTTTGGTCCTGTGCAAGAACAAGGTTAACTAAGTCTATTTTCTACCGAACCCATTTCTGGAAATGATCTGCTTGCTGCAGATATTGTAGATATACCTCACATAATTTCAATTTTTGGCTACTTTGGATATACCTCACATAATGTCCATTGTGCTCACAGATATACATTACTGCTTTCAATGTTATGATTTGGTTAATGTGAAAATTCTAGTTGTTTATAGACCTTATGAGTCAAGAGGTTCCTCGGCAGTATAAGGCATTAATCAACTAGTTATGGTTTTGAATCACACGTCTCATCAGGTATAGGACTAATCTATGTCTTCTGGAGTTTGCTACAGTATGTACATTATCTTCAGCGGAGGTATTCTCTGAATTCGTTCAACTTGTTGGGTCACACTGCTCCAGCTCAAGCGGCATCTCTGTTGGTGGTTGGGCCCTTTCTGGATTACTGGTTGACAAATAAAAGGGTCGATGCATATCCTTATTCCTCGATTTCTGTGGTAAGTTTTTCTATGCAGTTACACTTGCGATGTCTTCTGTCTGAATTACTTTCACTATATTGAGGTAATGAAGACACACCTGGGCGGAATTCGGAAACAAAATGGGCAAAAGTTTAAATTTTGAAAATTTTACAAAGGATAAAAGTGACTAGAGGACCGTGGGTGGTTGCCTAGGTTCGCTCACCCCTAGTTCCGCCATTGCTGGTGGAAAATCATTTAACTCTTTTGTGTTGATTCATCGTTTACTCCCTTTGATCATCATTCCTGAAAACTTGCAACCTCTATCGAGGATGTCCATTGTGCTCACAGAAACTGATCCTTCGAAGCTTTACCGCTGTATTTTGCTTGCAGATGTTCATAGTACTATCATGCACAGTCGCCATAGGAACAAACCTGAGCCAGTTCATCTGCATCGGCAGGTTCACCGCAGTCTCGTTCCAAGTGCTGGGTCACATGAAGACGATTCTCGTGCTGGTCTTGGGATTCGTTTTCTTTGGGAAAGACGGACTTAGTTTCCAGGTAGTTTTCGGTATGATCATTGCTGTGGCTGGGATGATTTGGTATGGCAATGCCTCCTCTAAGCCGGGAGGGAAGGAGCGCCGAAGTCTTCCAGCAAGCAGTACCACCAAGTTCCAGAAACTGGAAACTGATGATGCTGATGAGAAAGTCTAGATTGGCATTGTTTTAGGTGAGGTTCGAGTGTGGCCATTTCAGAGAGTTTAGTTTCGATTTATCGGATGTTCGTTCCGGGTTGCAGCGATAGCTTGGTACATCTATGATACGACCATTAACTAAAATATGTCTATGGTTAACTCATTGGCTAGCTCGAGTAACTTAAAGCCGGCAAAACTACCCGATTCATACCACTCCCAACCCTGTCTATGATTTGAATTGAGCAACACCCGCAAATCATAAATTTCGCAACCGTGTATTTCAAAAACCTGCAAACTAAGTGAATAGTAATTTGATTGACCAATAACCTGCCCGATTCGTTACACAATATACCCGTGACCTATAACTCGATTAACTTAATATGTGCCTGCTCGTTTGACAGCTCTGTAAGTGTCTGGAACGAGCATACCCGATAATGCAGTAGTAATAACATCAGCTTCCTCGCTCACTTTCTCAACCATACACCGATTTTCTTTTTGACCCGCAACAAGGCAAACTTGTACGGTCTAACATACAATGGGCTTATTTAGGGCTTTTCGGGCTGGGCCTTCTTCTTCTTTCTTCTTCGGCCTGTGTTTCTTTTCAGCTGCTGCTAGCTAACATACTGAAACCCTTTCGGCCATCGTCTGCTTTCCTTGTTTTTTCCTTACCGTTTCTTCTCCTGCAATCGTCGTCGCTCAAAAGCCCTAGGAGCAAGCATGGCAGCTGCTGGAGATGTCATGAAGGCTGGCACCGTCAAGGATGTCTCGCCTCACGAGTTCGTCAAGGCTTATGCTGCTCACCTCAAGCGATCTGGCAAGGTAGTTTTCTATCCTTTTGCTTACGGTTCTGGTATGTGGGTCAATTTGATCGTGCCCTGGTATGATTCACTCTTAGGGTTATGGATTCTCCGCAAATGAAGTTTGCTCGATAGAAGTCGCCTTTTATGCTATATGGCGTACGATAACAATCACTTTTTGGAATTTGAGTTCTGGTTGAATCTGCTACCTTTAGTGGTCTCTGATTCCAGTCCGAAATAGAACCACTCGCCATTGAACGCTCAGGTTGTTAAATAATAATTGTCTTACTGCAAATTTGGTTTAGTGATCTTTACCTCAGTTGTTTGGCCTGGTTAGGCGTTCACCCCTCTTAATCTTGACAGTAGCCATTGAAGACCAAGGTTGTTAAACTGCTGTTCATATTGTTTATTTTGGTCTGGTAATCATGATCTTACATGTGTGGCTTGGTTAGGTGTTCACCTCCGCCAGGGAGCCTTTGAATTATCCTTCACCACCTGTGTCTCAATCTTGACAGTTGCTATTGACGGCTCAGATTGTTAAAATTATTGTCTTGCTGTGAATTTGGCCTGGTAATCTGTTAGCTTACATGTTCAGCTTCGGTAGAGAGCGTCTCAACCATCCTTTACCTGCTGTGTCTCGATCTTGATAGTCGCCATTTAAGGCTCAAGTTGTTAACTTTATTGTCTTACGGTGAATTCTGGTCTGGTAATCTTTAACATTGTTTCATCTTGGACTTTGGTGGCACCAGCTCATACCTTTCCATCTAACAAATCGATTTTTGCTTCCTTTTGTTACTGTTAAATAGATCGAGCTACCCCCATGGACAGATATTGTCAAGACTGGAAAACTAAAGGAACTCGCACCTTACGATCCCGACTGGTACTACATAAGAGCTGGTGGGTATCCCTTGTCTCAAATGTGCAACATTTCCAGCATGATTACATACCGTCTTAATTTGTGCATCTCGTATTTGGACTATATTTATTTCAGCGTCCATGGCGAGAAAGGTTTACCTTAGGGGAGGCCTAGGTGTTGGTGCATTCCGGAGGATCTACGGTGGAAGCAAGAGGAACGGAAGCCGTCCTCCCCATTTCTGCAAGAGTAGTGGTGCTGTTGCCCGCCATATTCTTCAACAACTGGAGGCAGTCAACATTGTCGAAGTCGTTCCCACCGGGTGAGCTATGCCCTCTTGTTCTTATGGTTGAAGTTTGCCCTTTTGGATATCAATTTACCCTTTTTAGTAAGTTATTGAACTTGTAACTTGTAAGGGTGATTAACATAGCTTCTATGGTTAATTGTAGAGGGAGGAGAATCACTTCGAATGGACAAAGGGATCTGGACCAAGTTGCAGGGAGGATTGTGGCTGTTGCCCCATGAATTAACGAATTAATGAACCTTTGTTGGAAGGCTGATAAGGATGAAGAACTTCAGTTTAGGTTTCAGTTTTACTCTTTATCTTTCAAATCAGATACAGAGGATATTAGTTGCCACATTTTTGTGTGTTTGTGTAATGTTTTGAGTTAGGTGGTGTTCTGTAGTGGATTGAAATATGGGATCCTTGGGCCTTATTTACTCTATGCTATATGGTAGAAAGCTCATTTCCCTACTTGATAGCTGCCATAGAGTCAATATCAACGCTGCTAATGATCCGAGAGCCATTTCTGTCAGATCAATCCAACACAATCTAATCATAACTCATTTCTATAAGTCTTTAAAACCTATAAAAATGTAACAACATATGTTCTCTAATCTGTTAATCGTTCAAGCAGATATCGAGTCGGCTAGATAACGGTTAATTTTTTTTTGAAATATTTTGACAAACTAACACTGAAATTCATCTATTTTAGACTAATCGCCCTACTCTCATTTTACTTATTTTTCTACTTGTAAAATTATTTTCAAAATAAAATCAAGTAAAGGGGAAGGACCAACAAACAAAAGGAGAACTAGCCCACCATCTTCTTCTTCCAAAAAACTTAAAAAATGGAGAGGAAACCAAACCCTTTGTAATCAATTGCATTATAATTTTACCCTTTTGTAGATTTCATCTCTTCAATTATGAAAGTTCATCATATCTTTCTGATACTTCCATGGCTCCCACCACAAACCCTAGATACCCCCCCCCCCCCTCTCTCTCTCTCCTACACAATCCATCACAAGAGCCCTACCCAAGGAGACATAGGTTTGTTATCTTTGGTGAAATAGACAGAGAAAGTAAATAGTTGTTAGGATAGTTCTCCTGAATTTAGATGGCAACTCTAGCACTTATAGACAATCATGAATGATGTCATTCACAAAAGCATGATGCTTTATACTTTCTTTCACAATCCTTCCCGCTTCTCACCTCGTTTTAGTTATATCACAAGCCATTGCAGATCCGAAAATCTTCTCCCCTAATCAAATGACCAGGGTTTTGATCCATAACTATGATCCTACATAAAATTTGTAATTTTTTGGTTTCTCTTATCAAAGTAATCTTTGAATTTTGATTAGAGATTCACGAAATATAAAGACACATATAAAATCAATTGAAATTAAATATTTCAAATTCGGACTATAATCTCCGACCATCCTGAATTCAATAGTGCATGATTAGTGGGAAAACTAAGTATAGTTTTTGTTGTTAGTGTTCATAAATTTGTTATGTCAAATCTTTAAGGAAACAATAAATGTTTAATTAAGCTTCATTGTCACTATGATGATGATATTTGAACTGTGGGGTTAAGTAATTAGACTTATTTAGTGGTGTGCGTAATATGTGGAGCCGCCCCTCTCTTCCGTAACTCCCGCACGTGTGCTGTGCCTTTCCAAATTCCACAAGGTCACCTTTCTAATTTCACTTTTGCTACCTCTAGTTTTTCGATTTAACTAATTACTAACTACTACATGTCCCAATCCATCGGTTTTGAAGAGCCCTTGACTCAAACGGATCACATAGCCCTCGACGACCAATCCTACACCACCAGTTAGATCTTAAAAGGTCTAGCCCACGAGAACCACTAAGGCCAAGATCCGTAAGTTAGTTCTGACCCGGAAACTCCAAATACAAACAAAACCCTAGACCGAATGGGCGTACAATGGATCATAACAGCTATGAGCTTATGATTTCATTCACGAACATGTCGAGAACCTGAGAACGCAACTCAAAACTCGTTTTTCAAACGCATGTAAATCCTTTGTTGCTAAGAAAATAAAAAATGTTATGGATGACCAAAGGGCAAAATGTGAACCTTAAAAACGTGAGGAAACCGGATAATCGGGTGGAAGTAGAGAGAGAGAGAGAGAGGGTGGGGACAGGCAGAACAGCGACAGGCTGGACAAGTTGTCGGTTACCCATAACATTTGTATTAGGGGCGGGGGGGGAATTTTAGTCAAAGAAACACAAAACCCACTCTTCCTCGCCCACCGCACGCGCGGCCGGACGGACTCCGTAACCGTTACGTTTTTTATTTTTGTCTTTTGTGGTCCCCACCTTGACACCGCCACTTGTGTCGACTAGTACGTGGGCCCCACTCAAATTTGAGTTTTCTTTTTCCAAAATTTACAAGTTGGAAATTTTTTGTTCAAATGAATCTGTCAAATTATTGTTAACAAAACCTAGTAATTTAATTTAATATTTCTTTACAAAAATCGTGATTCATATTTATATAATCATACAAAATTTCATTTTAAGAGACCGGTTTTTAGAGGGTTTAATGATTTCAAATTGGAAAAAAATATTTTAATGTACTGAATCAGTCTTTCTGAACATTTAAAATTTTAAGATTAAATTAGACATCTGATTTGATACATTTGTCTCTTAATTGTGAAGGTCTCATCATAAATGAATTTCTACTTTAATTCGCATACGATAAAAATATTTGTTCCATTAGATACTTTCACTTTCATCGAACGAGGTGATTACTCTATCTTTCATTACTCTTTTTTTTTCGACAATGCACATATCGAAACAATCGTAATCTTTCATTTCATAATTTTTAACAAACACAATTATTTATTTCTTGATTCTTAATCCATCTTTATTTATAATAAACCCCCAAAATAAAAAAATACATAAATAAACACAGAAATTGGATTTGGTCTAATTTGCCACTAGCTAATAGCTTTATGAGAGAGTTGTTGAGTGATGCGACGTTGGGAGGAGGGAAGATGATGAAGACCAACAATCTTTTCCATAACTGAATTTTACTACTTTGGCTTCGGAAACAGCGACGGTGACGGACCCTGACTCACTGTCATGTCACTTGCTTCTTTTTACCTATACATACATGACTGCGCTCTTTTTTTCCTCCCTTTTAACTTCACCTATTTGTTATTTTGGGGAAAATGTTAAATTCATTTCCGAAATAAGAAAATGTCTTCCGGTGCGCGGCGTAGTGTAACCCTCGATAATTGTCTATTTTTATAATTTAAGTTTCAAATTTATTTGATTTAGTTGAAATTTATTCTCACGATGAAAATAAATAAGGTGTGCTCGCAGTATGCTACGACGGTTAAACCAAAAAGGGAAATTTGAGTGGGTTTGATGAGATGAGGAGTTGGGTTGAGTAATACAATTATTGTATTTTGGGGGTTTATTATAAATAAGGATGGACACCTTTTATACTATATTTATTTTGTACTTAAAATTAATTTTTTTGAGATTATATGTTTGTGTTTAGGGTTCAGGTTGTAATGTTATGAATTATTTTTAAGTTTAAATTTTTATTAATCTTTAATCTCTCCCTTAAGTTGTAGGGTTTGACCTCTCCCCTATGTGGGAGCTCGGCTGTCCAAGATCCCCCGTCGTCCGCAACGTACAAGCAACGACAACACTCTCCCTCCCCCGCGGCTACTACCTCCAAACCCCACTCCGTATCCCACCAAACCTACCTTTTGCTCCTCGTCGACCTATCACAACCCGCTTGCATCGCTAACTTAACAACAGCTCCAACCGCGATGATGTCATCTTCGGAGCTTGGAAATCAGGTGGAGAATCGGGTCTGTAATCTGATTTTGACGGACAACGACAAAAATTCGTATTTCAAGGGCAATGGGTCGGCCAGTACCCCAGTCAAATCATCAAGAAAGGACGACCACATCCTCATTATTATAGTACAGCCGCACCCATCGGTATAATTTCAGAGTGGGAGTTGCAAAACATGAACAACTTCAACAACATTGGTCCCAGAGTCTCGTTCATCTCTGTCGTATAGCTATCAGTCTCAGTTTGATGTTTCCATCAAGTACTAATCAGGTCTGTTATATATTAGTTGATGTTTTTCGATTTCTTAGTTTCTTTGGTAAAGACAGCTGGGGTGGTGAATGTTTTGTTTTAAATTTTTTCGTAGTTTTTTAGTTAGTACTGTCGATTTGGTTTTGAGATGGACGCAATTAACAGTTAAGACAGGTATTGAGGAGTGTTAGGATACAATGTATTTAATTTTGTTCAAATGCATTTTTTATTGTAACTCATATGTGGGTTATAACTCTCAGGTTACCAAATCATACCGTGTAAACAATATTTTCATATGATTAATGGAAGTAAGTATGCTCATTGTATTCGGAAAAAAAAATGTTAATTTTATTTATCGTTAAAATTTAGAATTTATAATATAATTTAGAAATTAAGTTTTATATTACAGTGTTTGAATGTTAATATTTATGTTTAGGATGTTATAATAATATTCTTTAGTGTTTAGTGTTGGTTAATGAGTTTAGTGATATAACGATTTATTACATGATATTAGAGTCCGAAAAGTTTGAAAGCTATTTATATATTAAAAGAAATCACTAATTGTTGAAATCACCGATTCGACCGTCTGGTTTTTGATTAAAGAATGATAGAGAAAAGGATTATTTCAAATAAAGATAGAAAATAGTAGTGGAGATGGTCTAAGAGCAAAGCCCTAGACACAGCTCATCTTTTAATGGCAGAAAGCCAGAAACCGAAGCCACAAGCGACAAAATCACGTGGACTATCCGACGTGTCCGGGGAAAAACTGCCCCCTCACGCCACGTCATCCGACTTCCCTCTCTTCCAGTTTATTTAAGGAAACAGCTGAAGAAGAGATTTCCTTCTTTCCCTAAAATACCCTTTACGTCACTCCCATATTCCACAACTTCCAAAGTACACGCCAGTGGAATTTAGGTTCACTTTTTCACTTTAATGTGAATCTTGACCGTTGAATCTGACTACCAATCAGCGGCCCTGATTGAAGTTTGTGGTAGGGGGACCAATGACTTTGGTAAATGGTAGTAGTGTACACGACTGTGGGAAGAAAGACGGAAGATCCTCTCACCATCCCCACGTGCTCTTTGCCTAATCCAGATCCTACAATTTGGCGCGTGTAGTTCACGTTTGCTACGGAAAGGACGAAGGGCAAAACTTAATCGACTCGGTTGGTTTTGACTTGATTGATAATTGGTCAAATTGATTCAATTAATCTGCTTTAATAATTAAATTGAAACGAATTGTTATCCTTAAAAAAATAGCGAGTATAACGAATGTTAGAACCAACAGAGTTAAATTCGATAAGTGAGAGAGGTCAAGGGATTAGAAATTCTATTATGATCAAAATTTCCTCACGATAGCAGTCACTGCTTTCCATCGCTTATAATCAAACTCGACGAGGACAACCATTCTCTTTGGCTTCCACCGCCCTCTCCTCTCTCGAAACGTTCGATCTTGATTCCTTTGTTCGTCTCTTACAATCCCCTCAAACTAAAGCTAACTCACGGATTTGAAGTTTGCACATGACCACCATACCTTGTGCTTTACACCAACCGTTAATATTGAGGGTCGTGGAGATTCGAATACACGACCACTTGGTCTTTAAAAGCTCTGGTACTCCTTACCAAAAGAAACTCTGATACTATGTCATAAACTGTTGTATCCCAATAACTTAAATTGTCATGAGACGATAAATCATGAATCTTATACCATTTCTTTTTTACCAAAATTGATATGCATACCTTCAATTCTTACTTTTGTTACGAACAATTCTAAAGCCACTCAATTTTGCATGTATTGCCCTATTAGTAATGCATATATTTTGTTACAACCATATAGAAAAATAATGAATTGGTCTCATTGCATCCATGATACCAACATGATCGTATATAAATAATGGTATCTTGAGTAGCAAATATAATGAGCCTTATCTTCTTGGCTACAAATGCCAAAAAAACAAAACAAAAAGAACTTGGCTTTCATGGTTAACTATAATCATAGCTAGTAAAGTCAAGTCCAATAATAACAATAATTTAAGATATTATGATTATGATATATTATAATGATAGTGGTTGTGCCAAATGGTAGACCTAGCTTGATGAGAGTGGGACGTCGTACTAATAATCTTTTTTTTTTCTTTAAAAAGACAAAAAAATTAATTTAAACATTAATTAAACACTATAAGAAAAAGGGGTCGTTTAACCTTATAGAAATGTCTAGTATATGTTCTTAATGAACTATAATTAAGTAGGTTATCAGCCATCCAACCAAACTGTATAGAATTGAAAACTTAAATGATTTTTTTTGTGAAAAAATTATATTAATTAATGTATTTTCGTAGTCAAGTTTGTTCTTATTTGGTTGGAAGATATTGAATGCACCCAAAAGTGTCGAAAGGCTTGGTTGGTGGTTTTGATGTTGGTGTTTTGACGGAGGCATTATGTGACTTCGAAGTTCAATTGAATTTTGTTCCTGCAAAAAGAAGAACTAATTTATAACTCGATAATTAAATATGTTGTCACCACAATTCGAGTTTTGTTCTTGTGTAGATTGGTTGTAAAATACTTTATTTACGAGTATCTATAATCGTGAATATTAGTAAATACTATAAATATCAATCAGAATTCCTTTCTAACAACTCGAGTTATTGGGATGCAACAGTTCATGACATGGTATCAGAGCCTTACATATCCGAAAGATCTCCGTTTCGAATCCCAATAACCCCATTCTATGCACATTACTTATCGAAACTGTACAAACCTCAACTCTTATGAAAACTTTCGTTTGATAGAGCGTGTTAATAAATACTATAAATATCAATCAAATTCTATTCCCAACCAGTTGAGTTATAATACGAAAACTGTTACATAATTAATAAAACAATAAAATGTAACTCCAAAATATATATAATCTAAAATGTTTAATATATAAAATGACCGACACAAATTGAATCTCGCAGTAAACATCATAAAAAGAAGCGTCCGATGACCAAGGTTTTAGGTCTTCCTATGCATTTAGCTACCAAAACATGTTTAAATATACAATAACAATCTTTTACTTTGGTTGTATAACAATGTAAGCATCAATTTCTTTATTTGTAAGGTGGTGGTTACCTAACTTTTGTAGAGGTAATTGTAACCTTCAATTTTTTAATTTAAAATTATGATGTAGGTGAATATGTCGTTCAAATTAATATTGAATAAATTCATCAAAGATGGAGATTAAGATTGGAAAATCGACAATAAGAAAACTGCTAAAAATATCAAATTCATACAGAGAATCAAACTCATCGTAAAAAAGGCATGATACAATATTGTTCAATGTTGGTTGGTTAAGAGTTTATTTGATATCATTTTAAATGATATAACAAATTTGTATAATTGAATTGAGTTTAGAGATTTTAATGTGTAATTTTTCCAGTATGATAGAACATTTAACGTTTTTGAAGTTAAACCAGTTAATAGTTGTATAAAGATGGTCATTTGGAGTGAGTTTAAAATTGCACTATGCAAAATTCAAAGACACAATGGGCAAAATCTTTAACTTTAACGGGTCGTTTGGATCGATGAAGTATTTTGGTACAAATAATTCTCGTTTGACATCCGGAAAACAGTGGTATTTGAAATAACTCGAGTCGAATTATTTCAAATACTTGAGTATGAGGGTGGTATTTGAAATAATTCAATTCAAAACTCATAACTATGTTTTGTGTAAGCCAAATAAAGTAATTCTTATACCTCAAATGTCTTACACCTCAAAAATACAACATTTCCAAATAATGTATCATTTTGCTAAAAGTACCTCATTTGGAAAATAACTCATCGAAACAACCCTAAATTAGTCTTTGACATACAATTTCATCATTTTGAACCCGAAAAACCCTACTCTTGATTTTGCCACTTGATCTGGTTAGAACCTAACTACATTGATTACCGTATTATTTTACAAGGAAAAATTAAGTGACTTGCTACGTTAGAAATGAAAGTGAGATGACATATTAGTATATTACCCACTTAATAATTAAACGCCATGAATGAACTTAAACAATGGCCACTTGAGAAAACTACAAAACTGCCTGCAAAAATGTAACAAATGTCGCTGAAAGGAGAGAAACCAATAGAAGAAGAAGACAAAAGAAAAGGGTAAAAGAACTGCACGCAGCAGTGAGAGAGGGGTTGGGTTTTACAGATAGACAAAAATGGAGATTGGAAGGACTAAGCTAGTTCAAATCGGTTTAGGTGCTGAATGCACTCTCATCATCAGGTTCTGATGACCAAATCTGACGGCTGACAACGGCCGTGGCAAGATCAATGGTAAAAAGAAAGAGAGATATCATCAAACCCACGTGAGATAGTTCAGTTGGTAGAGTTGTGTGATTTGTAATATTGAGGAGTTGAGTTCGAATCTAGTCACACCCTACTAATACCATGTAATATTTAATTGCTCCTTTCTGTTATGTGAAGCAATCAAGCTTGTGCCCTATTGGATTATTCGTAATCAAGCCTTGTGAATCTTCGATTCTCCCAAACGAGCTTGTCCTGATTAAGATGGCTCATTATAAGCCTCATTGGCTTTCCAAAAAATGTGCTTCGCGCTTGCATGCATGTGGGAGGTTTTACTGATGAATATTGAGGAGGCTATTATGTTGGAGCATTGGATCAGTGGCAGCGGCAGTAATCATCAACTTATCGAATATGTCTTGGATTTTCTATCAGTTTGTCATCACTTTCATCTTCAAGTAATAAACATGTCCATTTAGTTACAAAACATGCTCTTTTATATCTCCCGAACCACGTTGAAACTAATCTTATGGTTTGAATAATTTTTAATTTTAATTTTAATATTTTAATTTTCAATTCTTCCCGTCAAATTCCTTATATCCGGAGCTATCTAGCTACAAGGAAAACAAAAAATAAATTGAAGGAAATTAAAACTAAAGAAAACAAGGGGGAAAGTAAAGCATGGGCCAACTGTCTTTCCCTCTACCATTGATCTTTCCAGGGCCCCTTTCAGCCGTCAGATAGGGTCATCAGCACCTGCTGATGAAATAGTATTCAGCACCTACGCCGCTGGACTGAAGCTAGCTGTCTTCACCATTTGATAAATATACTTCTTCTACTCTTTCATTACTTTCCTTTTCTTCTTCTTCTTCTTCTTCTTCTTATTCTTTTGACCTTTCTTTCTTCCACAAACATGAGCTCAGAGCTCGCCCCCTCTAATGGCGGTTCCCTCATCTAAACACCAAAACTAAAAAAACCATAACCCATCTCTTCCCATCCGATGCTGACCAAAGCCCTCCTACTCGTTTTCCCACTCCTCCTCCTCCTCCTCTCATCGGCGGCGAGTCAAGACAGCCGGAGTCTCCTCACCGCCTTCAAATCCTCCTTACCCCACCCACCGCCGCCACTCCTCTCCAACTGGGTACCGAACCAAGACCCTTGTACCTTCAATGGAGTTAAATGTCATGACAACAACGCAGTCTCCTCCATTGACCTAAGCTTCGTCCCTTTGAGCACCGATTTCAAATCCGTGGCGTCTTTTCTTCTCTCCATCGACTCCCTGGAAACGCTATCTCTCCAATCAGCTAATATATCCGGCTCCTTATCTTCCGGATCTTCTTCCAAGTGCAGCTCTGTTTTGACCGGATTAGATCTCTCCCTCAACTCCCTCTCTGGTCCTATCTCTGATATTGCTGCTCTCTCTTCTTGCTCGGGTTTAAAAGCTTTGAATCTCTCCAGGAACGCTCTTGATTTCTCTGTTAAGGGAAAATGGAGCGGCCTCAAGCTTGGATTGTTGGAGTCGTTGGATCTTTCCTGGAACAAGATTTCAGGCTCCAACGCTATCTCCTTCGTCCTGCTCGGAGGCTGCAAAGACTTGAAGCTTCTGACGATGAGAGGGAACAAAGTCGCCGGCGACGTCGACGTTTCCGGTTGCTCGAGTCTCGAGTATTTCGATATATCGTCGAATAACTTCTCCGGCTCTGCTCTTCCGAACTTCGGCGGCTGCTCTTCTCTCCAACACCTCGACATCTCCCGGAACAGATTCTCCGGCGATCTCGTCCGGTCAATCGGTTCGTGTTCAAAGCTCAGTTCCCTCAACGCCTCCGCTAATCTCTTCTCCGGCGAAATCCCGGCGGGACTTCCGACGGGGAATTTGCAGTTTCTATCGTTATCCGGCAACAATTTCCAAGGAAAAATCCCTCCGGAGATCACCGATGCTTGTCGAGGTCTCGTAATCCTCGACCTCTCTTACAACAATCTCTCCGGCGAGGTTCCGCCGGCGTTGACTTCCTGCACTTCCCTGCAGACTCTCGACATTTCCGTGAACAACTTCACCGGCGAAATCCCTATTCCCGTCCTGCTAAAAATGGTAAGTTTGAAGAGAATACTTCTTTCTTACAACAATTTCGTTGGTGAGCTGTCTGATTCTTTTTCGGCGATGATGAATTTGGAGTCGTTAGATGTGAGTTCCAACGATTTGAAAGGTCAAATCCCCACCGGAATCTGTCAAAACCCTAACGGAAACTTGAAAGAGATCTTCTTCCAGAACAATCAGTTCACCGGCTCTATACCTGCTAGTTTAAGCAACTGTACACAGTTAACTTCACTTCATTTGAGCTTCAATTACCTCACAGGAACAATTCCTCCAAGCTTGGGATCCTTAACCAAGCTCCAGGATTTGAAGCTCTGGTTCAACCAGCTTCACGGAGAGATCCCTCTGGAGATAATGTCGATTCCGAATTTGCAGACATTGATTCTCGACTTCAACGAGCTTACCGGCTCAATACCTTCAAGCATAAGCAACTCAACTAATCTGAACTGGATTTCATTATCCAACAACAAGCTGCACGGCGAAATCCCTTCTTCTATTGGCAAGCTCGATAGCCTCGCAATCTTGAAGCTCAGTAACAACTCGCTCCAAGGTCCGATTCCAGATGAGCTTGGGGACTGCAAGAGCTTGATTTGGCTCGATTTGAACACCAACGAGCTAACGGGTTCGATACCGTCCAATCTGTTCAAGCAGTCTGGGAAAATTGCTGTGAATTTCATCACGGGGAAGAGGTTTGTGTTCTTGAAGAATGAGAAGAGTGATTACTGCCATGGAACCGGGAATCTGCTCGAGTTTGCCGGGATAAGGCCCGAAAACCTCGATCGAGTCTCGGCCAGGCATCCGTGCAACTTCACCAGGGTGTATGGAGGGCATACTCAGCCTACATTCAACGACAACGGTTCGATGATCTTTCTCGATCTCTCTTACAATCTGCTGACCGGTACGATTCCTAAGGAGATTGGGACAATGTCATACTTATACATTATGAATTTCGGACACAACAATTTATCTGGAAACATACCTCAGGAGCTTGGCGACCTGAAAGGTATCAACATTTTGGACCTTTCGAGCAATAGCCTCGGAGGGACTATTCCGCAGTCGATGACTGGACTTTCCTTGTTGACGGAGATCGATCTTTCGAACAACCATCTCACCGGGACGATTCCTGAAATGGGACAGTTCGAGACGTTCCAAGATCGTAGCTTTTTAAACAACTCCGGCCTCTGCGGAATCCCTCTTCCTCCCTGTGGCTCGCCCTCTCCGAACTCTCCGCAAAAGTCTCACCGGAGGAGACAAGCGTCTCTCATCTGGAGCGTTGCGATGGGGCTTTTGTTCTCGTTTTTATGCATCTTCGTTGCGTTTTTCATTTCCTCGGAGGTCAAGAGAAGGAAGAGGAAGAAGGAGGAAGCTAATCTTGATGTGTTCATGGAGAATCATAATAATTCGCAGTCCGGGAATGCTAATACGAGCTGGAAGCTGACTGGTGCGAGGGAAGCGTTGAGCATAAACCTTTCGACATTCGACAGGCCACTTCGGAGGCTGACATTCGCTGATCTTCTCCAAGCTACAAACGGCTTCCACAACGATAGTCTTATCGGTTCCGGAGGGTTTGGAGATGTGTACAAGGCTCAACTGAAAGACGGCAGTATTGTAGCAATCAAGAAGCTTATACAGATAAGCGGACAGGGCGATAGAGAATTCACCGCCGAAATGGAGACCATCGGTAAGATAAAGCACCGAAACCTCGCCCCGTTACTCGGATACTGCAAAGTGGGGGAAGAGAGGCTGTTGGTGTATGAGTACATGAAGTATGGAAGCTTGGAAGATGTTCTCCACGACCAGACGAAATCCGGGATAACACTTAACTGGAATGCGAGACGGAAGATCGCCATCGGTGCTGCGAGGGGGTTAGCATTCCTTCACCACAACTGCAGTCCACATATAATCCACCGAGACATGAAATCGAGCAATGTACTTCTCGACGAGAATTTGGAACCGCGAGTTTCCGATTTTGGGATGGCGAGGCTTATGAGTGCCATGGACACACATCTAAGTGTGAGCACATTGGCAGGGACGCCCGGATACGTCCCTCCAGAATACTACCAAAGTTTTCGATGTTCGGTGAAAGGCGACGTGTACAGCTATGGAGTTGTGTTGCTCGAACTGTTAACAGGGAGGAGGCCTACAGATTCGGCGGATTTCGGAGACAATAATTTAGTAGGGTGGGTGAAGCAGCATGCCAAGTTAAGAATAAGCAACGTGTTCGATCCACTGTTAATGAAAGAGGATCCGGGTTTGGAAATAGAGCTTTTGCAGCACTTGAAAGTGGCCTGTGCTTGTCTCGAGGATAGGCAATGGAAGCGGCCGACGATGATTCAAGTGATGGCGATGTTTAAGGAGATCCAAGCCGGGTCGGGGCTGGATTCGCAGTCGACTATTGGTAAAGAAGATGATGATGGAGATTTTGTTGCGGTAGATATGATAGAGATGACTATAAAAGAAGTCCCTGAAGCAGGCTGCAAAGAGTAGAAAAAAGAAGAATAAGAAGGGAGAGTGTTGTTATACTCCTCACCAATTTTTCCTCTGGTAGGTGAAAAGAAAAGCAAAGGAAAGTGAAAAGTTGTCGTTCTGGAACTGTAATTTTTGTTGTTGTCGATGTAATGTTGTATCATATTTAGCAGCTTTTGATTCTTGGTTCAGTTGTATCTGTTTTAACTTTCTCTTATGACATGTTGTAAATACACAGTTGGTTTTTTAAATGCAAGACTTGAGAACTCACTCCTAGTTTTTTTTTGTCTCTTGATGTTTGGCATATTGCACTGCAGTCGGAGCTGTCAAACGAGCGGGTTAGACTAGGCGGATTATGAATTGGTAACAAATCTCGAAAATCTAGTCTAGATTCGATAGATTGGTAATACCTATAGAAAGATCGAAGTGTACAACAAAGCTAGTGAGGGTAGATTATCTCCATCCCATAATTTAATTAATAGATTTCACACCTTCATATCATCAACTTTACCCATTCATCGAACAAACAGTTTGACGAGGCTTTTGGATTTGTTGGGCTTGGTGTGCATGCGCATGCGCCCATGAAGGCAAAAACACAAAAGGACACCAAGAAAAGCCACGCCCTTCGTTTTATTACTCACCTTAATCTCTCTTGATTCTGCAAATTTTGACCATTTCAAGTTACATAGAGGCAATATAAATATTAAATTAATTGGATTGGTATTGTAAATTTTCATATTATAAGGTTTCGATAGATTGTCGACACTGTTCTCGTCGGAGTTTGCCTTTTCCGATGGATTTGATGGTAGTAGGTTTGCACTCTAATGTTTAATTTGACATGTGGAAAGTTAAATGAAGTTTAGATAACAACAAAAAATAAGTTCATTTTCCAAAATTAATTTATCGATATTTAACTTTAAACTTTTTTCTACCTAACTAAAAAAATGTTTAAAATTTCATTTAAACCTTGCATCTAAGAAACCTAGTCAGGTAAAGTGATATAAAACATATAAAGTTTGCACATGTCCATCTTGTGGTTTGCAATGATGGAATTGTGGTCGGGCAAATTCGGGTCATCACTTAGGTCTCTAGAGTTGTGAATCCTAATGTAAAATTAGTGTGTTTTCAAATTTTGTTAAGTGTATCTTCAAATTAACCTAATGTTCCAATCATTATTTGAAATCCAGTTATTATATATTACAGTTGTGAACTAAAGAGAATTCCGACTCTGTTACTTCCTTGTCTCCGGTACTACAATATATGTAAGATTTTGATAATTTTTGTAATTCGGTTAATGATATTTGAAGTTTTACTGCTCTACTGAATTGTTTAGACTAAATAATCCATCAAATTTAAACTTATAACCAACCTATTAGCCAACTACTTACATTGACTTAATATAATACTAGAATTTTTCGACTAAATTAAGACTTTAATACCATCTAGAAATCATTGGATCTAATAAATCGAATTGCAAAAGAGAAAGAATAATGCGATGGGATTTAATTCTCAAAATCCACCTGAATAAAAAATTGAAAACGTAATCACTAAAAAATATGAGTAAAATACACCGGATACCACTTACAGTATTCATGGCTCATGATACCGATGAACAAAAACCGTAATCCTCAAACCTCAAGAAACAGTCGGACAGCATGAGCCGGCCGCCGTACCGGAACCTGCAGTAGTGATCGACGAGCCTGAACTGGGCATTCCACAGACAATCCTTGCAATCCTGCACTGAGATGTCTCCCCAACACACAGCTGATGCGTAGAAATTGTAAGGCTTTTGATCAGAGACATAGGCGCAGCTGGCCTTTTCACCAGGTCCTTGATATTTATCCACAGCATTGTCTATGACTTCCAGTGCTATGATTCTGAGTACGTCGGCATCCGTGGACGCCGGGCTGCAGGCGGATTGGACATAGGTCGTGTTGGGATCGGCCGAAACCACGACGAGGACGTCGTTTGTGGATGAAAAGAGGAAGAAGAAGATGATCAAGGAAGAAGTAGTCACGACGGTTTGGATTTTGTTGTTCATTGTTGGAAATGGTTGGTTTTGATTTGTTTGAGTGTTTGATTTGATTTAAAGGCATTGGATTGGACGGTGGATCCAAGTTGGCGGGGGAAGGAGACCAGAGTGGGTATTTCTGGATTAAAAGTCAACCGGACGATTTAATTTTGTTATAGTCATACTTAATTTGATCCATAATTTAAATTGAACAAAACCTAAAAGATGATGAATTTACGAAGTAAACTTTAATTCAATCGACCAGTAATTAGATCGACTTTGTGACCCTATTAACTCATCAACCCAACAAGTGACACATTCAGCCCGTTCATTCGATAAACTTGTTTCGGATTGAAAACTGGTACCAAAATGTATCTATAAATAATCATATCTTCATCCGCCATATCTCGCTTGTACGTACTTAAATCAATTATCTATATTAAAAATTGTAGACAAACCAAGCTTTCTAATATTATGTCAGGAATTTATGAAATTTCAATAATTTAATTTGTTGGAGAAAGTTAATTATAAATTTTATATTATTATTTTACACGAAACTTATGAAATAAATTGAGTAAGTTTAAGGGACTGAACTGTAATAATAAAAGTTGTTTTGCCTCTTTCTTTATTAGATTAATGATTCATCATCATACGACTTTTAATCGAATTTGTTCCAGTTTTTGACGTCCAGTTATTTGTCTTTGTGGAGTTTTGTTTTTGTAAATTCTTTATTTTTTGATAAAAACATGCATTCGAATCTTTTTTCATGGTCTGACTTGGCGAACTTCTCTGTCGTGGTCCGTTTTGTATACAATCCGTTTTCGTATTTTTTTTAATTAGGGTATTTATTATCGATAATAATAATAATAGAGGAAAATTATTGCTTTTAATTTAGTTGAGGTAAATAGTAGCAATTTACTTAAATTTTAATTTGTGATTATTTACTAAATTAGTTGTTATGAAGGTACGAAATTTATTGTTGTTTTATTGATGAATTACTTTCAATTAAATGAAGAAATTTTGTTCACTGATTGTAAAAATTACACGTACGAAGTATGTTAATAGCGATTTTCGGAATCAAATGAATATGAATGGTTCTTGTAACATATACAGATTAAGATTTGTGTGTTAGTTTGGAAAAAATGCATTTTACAAATGTTTAAAAAATATGAATTCTCATTGAGGTTTGTTGTATAAATATGCATTGATTTTCGATTATCGTATGAATTCTTAAGTACTAAACGGTTCAACTTATATTTTTTCTTAAAGTTGACTTTTTAGTTATTTAGGTAACTTTTTCTATATTACAAACTTTGAATCCTCTTGGGTAATTTTTAGACTCCACCACTAAATAGTAATAATCAATTCTTTTATCACGGGTGGTCACGAAATGTAACGGTTTGTCACAAGGTGCACTTTATTCTTATGAATAAGGATTGAATTCCCAACTTCATGGTTGAGTTAAAGAATAAGGTAAGCAACCAATAATGCCACACCTTATAGCTCAATTTTTTGGTCTTTGTTCAGCCTATTGTCGCACGTTTTTTAGGTGTAATTAGGCTGTTTATCATCGATAACACTCGATCCCTATGTTTTGAGTGTTTGCACAAATTGATAATTAAATGGCTGATCAAAAAATATATTTCATTCCCGTGAATAAAGATCGAACTTCCAATCTCATTATTAAGAAACAGGTGAACAAATCTGTGGATGTGAGCTTTTGAGGCCTCTACTGATGGTACCATTATCTTAGTGACTATGGGCCCAATTGATATTTGGGTTCGAGCCATCAGTTTGTCTAACGAATCCTCCGCTAAAGCCCATCTAGTGAAAGGTAAAAGGCTTAAAACCCATTAGAAAAGAACAGCATTTGCTTCTTATTGATAATGTCTCCGGTTGTTTTAGATAGGAAGACAATTTTGATAAAAATAAATAAATAAGTTTTCTTTTGAAAAAAATACCTTCATTTGTATTCATATAAGAATTCGCCTCGGATCATACATAATGTCTACTGGAAGTCCATACTCTACAAATCGGGGCTGTATGGATCGCAGGTCCTTACAAAATAAAATAATCTCAATTCTTGCTCTCCAACACTCATATATTAATAAGAGAAATGAACGGAAATAACAAACATATATAAAGTGAGAAAAGCACAATAAAAATATTAAAACAAACTGTCTAACCGAAATAGAAACGATGAAGAAGCTGGCAAAAAGGTCTTGGCGTTCTCTTCATTACCGGCATCGAACTGATCTTCGAATCTGTGTCTGACGATCTATCATGAACAAAAAGGATATACCTCATACCTCAAGTAACAGTTTGTAAGTGTGAGCTGAGCTCCGAATCTGTATTGGCAGTAGTGATCAACCAGTCTAAACTGGGCATTCCAAAGACAGTTCTTGCAGTCCTGAGGATGACAATTATAATCGTCATCATACATGGTTATCCTTTGAACCTGGGCTGGTCAAATATGATATGTATACCGAAGCGTTGCCAGCCTTACCTGAACAGATATATCTCCCCAACACATAGCGGACGCAACGATTTCGCTGGACCTCGTAGAGCTGCAACTAGCCTTCTCCCCAGAGCCTTGATAGTTATAGACAGCATCATTAATGGCTTCTAGTGCTGAATTTCTCATTCTCGCCTTTGTTGTATACGCCGTTCCACAGGAAGAACGGACATAGGTTATGTTGGGGCCTCCGCCTTCAACGCGTACGATCGTGCTGAAAGCGAAGACTACGAGGAAGATGAACGAAGAAGTAGTCGCGATGAACTGGATCATGTTCTTCATCGTTGATGGGAATTGTGGCTGTTTGATTTGGAGCTAGTATTCTATTTATAGACATATTTAGAGTTGGGCGGGTTATAGAAAAATGATATTTTCTTAATCCCGACATAAAAATCAGTTGCATAATCCCTACTGCATGCAGAGAGCTTTGATCCAATGGGGTAAATATCAGTGAAGTTTGGTGATCGAAGCAAATGAAAGGAAGTGAACAGAAATTAGTTTGGCTGTTTGCCAAAGGATAAGGGGAAAATGAGAAGCCAATTAAGTAATCCACTCATCTCGTATTGCTTTTACTAATTTTGTGGTATTTAGTGTTTCAAATTATTATGAAATACAAAAATATATTGACATAAAAATGCCCCAGACTACGGGGTACCGGTTTTGAAGTCGAGGCGAACACGGTTACAGGATTTCCAGGATTTCGACCGTAGGGGCATTTTTGGTATTTCACAAAAATATTTTTAGGGGAGAGAACTGGTTATGATTTCAAAGATATAATTGATTATGATTATGACTAGTTATCAAAATATAACTGGTTATAATTTAAAAGATATTATCATCTATAAAATTTTGCATGAAAAGTTATCAGTCAGTGATCGGATTCTCACTGAAAAAATTTGTCGCCCGGTGATCGGAGTCTCTTCACGATGAGATGGTGGTGGCTTTTTAATAAAATTAATAATTTAGTGAAAAAACTTTAGTATTTTTTTATACAGACCGTTAGATCAAATCAAAAATAAAAAATCTAAAATTTAACGGTCCATAGTTTTTCTATAAAAAAAAGCCCAAAGTCGTCCTGGACATCCTGAAAACACTAATTGCCTGGATTTCAAACAACACCCACATACTACCTCCAAATCATCAATAGACGGTTAGGGGCAAGATGAGATGGTTTGATTGAAGAGACGTAAGACGCTCGTCTCAGGCCCTAATTGACGGTTAGGGTTGCGAGACACTCCCGCGTAAGTAGTGAATTTGAGATGATGAACTTCAATTGGTGCAGCAAAGAAGATTGTAGGTATAGAAATAATCTATACAGAAACTGATGTGATCATCTATACTTATGTGAGCGCTCGAATGTATATTGAAAAAGTTCTTCGTCGCTTCAATATGAAAAAAGAGAAGATCTCTCGTATTCCCTATATTAGTGGTTTTGTTGTTATCTGAAATGTGAGTTTGCAGATAGCTGTAACTCAGTTGGTTAGAGCACCCGTTTAGTAAGTGGAAGGTCTTGAGTTCAACTTGAACGAGAGTAACAAACATCCAATTCTATATTTTTGACAAATAAAAAACGATCCATTCCGTGGTCGGGTTATATAAGTTCAGCCCCTTTAACCGTTTGGGCTACAACCCATCTCGTGATCCGGTTATATATATATAGTACATTCGAGGTGTTACTGCCAATTCTTGCATTTAAGTATTGGTTTTGCTCAAGTTTGTCGGGTGTTACAGTCTAGTCCAAGAAACACTTTGGCCAACGATATAGAATAGGAACCACCACGATCCTTTGATTTTGAATAAACGTTACTACAAGTAGGGGGACTCTCGTCTCGTGGCTAGGTTCAAATTACTTGTTTCGAGCTAAGAACACTTCAAATTATAGTACTCTTGCAAATACTAGTATAGATTGAGTAACAGCAATGATCAGCTTTGTGTTACATGTACCCTTTATAGATATCATCTAGCTAGGGTAAAGAGATAGAACTGAAAGGAAGAAGTACATATAGTTAAGGTTATGATTTTATGGAAACACAATCAACCAAAAGGCCTTGCCTTCTCTTCGTCACCGGTATCATCGAACGGATCGGATCTTCAAAATTGCCTCTGACGATCGATCATGAACAAAAAGGATAGACCTCATACCTCAAGTAGCAGTTTGTAAGTGTGAGCTGACCTCCGAATAGGTTTCGGCAGTAGTAATCAACCAGCCTGAACTGCGCATTCCATAGACAGTTTTTGCAGTCCTGGACAAATATGATCGTCAATATGGTTAGCTATTACGATCCCGAATTGAACAAACAAAGTAAAGTCTGAGTTGACCGGATAGTTTTACGATATGTGCGGGCACTGTTATCAAGCTTACCTGAACAGATATATCTCCCCAACACATGGCCGATGCAACGATTTCGCGAGGCCTCATAGAGCTGCAGCTAGCCTTCTCCCCAGGGCCTGGATAAGCAAAGACAGCAGCATCAATGGCTTTTAGTGCTGATTTTCTCATTCTGGCCTTGGTTGTGTTCGTCGGTCCGCAAGAAGAATGAACATAGGTTATGTTGGGGCCTCCGCCTTCAACGACGAGGATGCTGCTGAATGTGAATGCTACGAGGAAGATGATCAATGAATAAGTTGTCATGATATGGGCCATGTTCTTCATCTTTGTTACAAAAAAATTAGTGTTGGATGCTTTGGAGGGTGTTTGATGGGGAATTATGTGTGTTTGATTTGGTTTGTTGGTTTTATTAGTACTCAATTTATAGACATCCAATAGAAGGACATGTTTGCAAATAGCACATTTTTAAGGGCCCGGAATAATAATTTGGATCCAACCGGTTTGACGTAAGCGAATCACGATCTGAGATGTTCGCTAGGTTTATTTATTTTCGACAAAAAGCGAGATGTGTGTGAAATGTACATGGTTCTCTTTTAGGCACCCTTGTCATGTCTCATTTTCAGTCTAGTTTATAGAAATTTTGTGTACTGAGAATCTAACACAATGACGAAAAAATATGATTAGAAATACTCTTAAACCAGACATATCGACTGTTATATATGGTGATGATACATAATACATGAAATCTGCAGAAAATGAAATCATCAAGGTTAGGCTCGGTTACCCGGTCTATCCGACTCAATAACCCAATCTCATTATACTAATTATCACTAGAGGGGACTGAAATGTTAAAAAGAAAATAGTATTTGTCTCTTACTCTATTAAATAATTAGTTTCAAACTAGACGAATCTCAATGCAACATGCAACTAATTATTATATCGTTTATTTTCATATAGTTTGCAGCAAATTGTTATTCTGCATATGACCATTTGTTCCCTGTTTTGCAGGCTAGCTACTAAATTTGTCTGGTACTCCAAGTTTTGTTTTATACACATTCGGCCACTGTCTTTTCACACTCGCTCCAAATGAGGACGGATATAAAAATTTATATGCGACGACTCAATGTGAAAACCACAGTTCTTCTTTCAATGATTTGAATGATTAAAATGCGACGATGAATGTTTTGGTTTTGCACCATTAATTAATTTCTTGTCGTGCTGCCCTTGATTACAGCAATTGGCAACATCAATAACGACGACGTGTCAGTTAAAGGTCCAACAAGAATTCATTCATGCAGAGATAGATAGAGTTGTGAAATTTCTATGCAAGCCCACAAAATGACGACAGCAACCAAACAAAAGGTCAAATACTTGTTTTTTTTAATAGATAGGAATTTAGATTTGTTGACGTGTAGTTTATTTATATTATCTAGATAATATAAATAAATTGTTTTTGTTAAATAGAGATTTTATTGAAACGGAATCACAAGTTCCAAAAAGATACAAGAAATTGAATTTTATTATTTACACAAACCGAATTCAAAAGAATTGATAAGTACATTTGAGTGTGAGTTAAAGGAAAACGAGAAAGAAAAAACGAAACAAAACCACTATGGCGCCAAGAGAGGCAAATATATTGACTCCTTGTTTGCAATTGAAGTTTATTCAGACTATTGATATTTTTTGCTTAAACCCTAATTCTTATTATGTCACCATTTTGTGGGTCCTAAAGGAACGTTATTCGATAGGTCGTTTAGAGAAAATGTTAATGACTCTGTTAGTTTAATTTGAGAAATGATTTGTTTAATTAGCAGCATTAATTTTTGTTGGCATTTCGTCAAGCATATTTAGGAGCGAGGAGTTCTTCTTGATTGCAGGATACGATTTCTAAATTGAACAACGCAACCGTAGTGAATATTATACAAAAGTAAGAATTCCGATAATTTCGTATAGGTTTCATGGTCCCTTTGGTTCCGTCATTGCGGGCCATGCCTACGGGCGGGGGTGCAGGCGGAGTAGGGTTATAACATAATGTACTGTTGATGAGATAGGTCAAGAAACAATCTCTGAGATGGAGTTGACCTCCGAATACATGGCGGCACTCTTTATCGACCAGCCGAAACTAAGCATTATAGAGGCATTCCTTCCACTGCACGGAACTCAAGTAGTTGGTGAGATAGCCGGCGGATGCAGTGAGAGTGTAGGGAGTACGCGTATATGTGACACAACTGGGTTACTCCCCCGGTCGCCCTTTGTACCGATTGATCGCATAATCTAAGGCATGGAATGCTGGAATTCTCATTCTGGCAATTCTTTTATAGAGCGGTACTGGAGGGCACCAACAACTGATCTATAATAACGTAATTTACTTTATTTAGGACGTCGTTTAATTCGAATAGTAGGGCGTCAAATAGGGATTCGGATTTTATAGGTATTCAGTCCAAGGACTGATTTGTAAATATCTAAAAAGTAAAGGTCCTTTAGATAAATTCCATTTGATTAAGAATGCTCGTTTGTCAAGTTGATAGAAGGAGCGAACGAGGTGTAGGACAAATTTCTATCGATTTTTAGTTTGCATATTTATTCAGATTTGAATTTCGGAAAATGCACTTTTTACAGTCCCTATCGTAGCATATTTGTTCTCCTTACATGTGAAAGAGATTCCTCATCGTGTGAAAGACTTTAAGTCGTGCCTCTACAACTAACTGTATATATATAACGGCTAGAAATCACAATCTGGATCCGACTTATTGGGGTCAATCCGGTCCGACTTGTTTTAAGACGGGTATTTATTCGAAATGTAATGGTTATGGAACGGATTCTATGCCTTACAATATGTGATTGGTCAATACGGGGCCCCGGGAAAGACAACGTTAACTGTGTGTCTGTGTCACTAATTCTTCCGGTACTACTAATAATTACCGCGACTGGTCATCTATATACAAAAAACAGTGACTGGCATCTACCTGCGACCGAAGAGCGCACAACGGCTGTCTTCGTTTTGCTCAGTCTCGGTTGATTGATGTGTTATGCAAAGAAAAAGTCGGCGGCCAGCTCCATTTTCTAAAATTGTTTCGTAGCATACTACAAGAACATCAACGTTTGGAGAAGGAGCGAAGATCGACGACTGGATTGAGAACTCTCGACGAAACATGTATTCTTTTTGGGTTATTCTCCTTTCGTCTTCCCTTCTTGTTTTTCGATCCATGAGTAGCTAAACCTTTTGTGTTGTTCGGGTGATATGAAACTTTAGTCAACCTTTTGTATGGATGATGGGGTTTTAATCCCTTGATCTGTTAACGAGTTATTCAGACCTATGATGCGTTCTTCCTAAAACTTAAATTTTTATTCAATTTAGTCTGGCCGTTTTGATTGAATCATCGACATTGATTTGTGGGTCTGAGATGAACATAGATTGATAGGTCGCTTAGGAAGAACCCTAGATTATTAGTTAGCTCGAGAGATGAACGAATCGTTTAGGTTTTTTGCACTCTTTAGCGTTGTGGCATTTCATCGAACACATTTACTGCGTTTTGTTTAGATGTAGATTAGCTAGAGAGAGGAGTCTATGATTAAGCAAAATAGATCCTTAGAGGCGCGAGAGTGATCTAAGACTACCATAGGAAATTGCTAAGCCATTATAACCTGGATAATTGAGATAACTTGTCATTCATCCATCAATTGCTAGCTTTAGTGGATTCGAATCCGCGTAACCTTCATTCCATACTTGAAACTCAATCTCTTGAATTTGTTTTCCTTTGATTTGCATTCCTAGAGATTAATTGGTTACTTAAAAAATCCTCGAAAGCAATCATACATTGTTACTTGGTCTAGTTAGTTAGTCGATTTGAATACTAGAAGTAGAAAGACCCTAAGGAAATTAACGATCCCATTAGAACAATCTAGTGGGTATTTAATTGGCGGGGTAGAATCCGTTCATCAATAGGTCTTGTTGCGGATACCCAGAACCGGTCAAACCGGTTATCTGGTCCGGTCTCATCAGAATAATGACAACCGAGACCGCACCCGTTTAGAAATTAGGGTAACCCGCTAACCTATACAAACCGGGCCGAGCATGAACAAGGTAGACTGGTGACCCACTTTAAATTGAAACCTAAATAATAAACCTCCATATCCGACCCAAAAGCCCAACAACCACTCTTAATTTGAGAGACAAATATACCCACCCCATCTGATGACTAATCACACCAAACTCTTTGACAAACTCACACCACAGAAAAATATCATCCCACCTCCGTCGCAGATACCCACCTCCACCATCTCCATCAACATCGGCAGCCATTGATCCTCTAGCCAAAAAATTTCACACCACCATCGCCCGACGATGACTACACGCTCATAACATCGTCTCCATCTCCATGTGGTCAACTAGAAAATAAAAAATCATGTTTGTATTGAACCCTAATTTACATTATTTGTTATTATGTGCCAAAACTTCTCGTCTGATTTGATTTGGAGTATAAACATGAATCATTCTAAACCAATATTAGCTCTTTTCTCCTTCAAAAACCTCCTCATCTTCGTGACTTCGGCAACCATCAATCCATGAGCAACTGATCATCGATCCTCGAGCAACTTCTGCGGACATCAATCATTCGGCAGGAAATCACCATTGATCGCTCGACAATGACGTTGCCCTCTCAATATCGTCTCCTTCGCCTGGTCGATTAGGAAATATAAATTAGGTTTGTTAAGAACCCTAAATTTTACGACGGTGAATTCTTCTCATTTTTGGTGTTTGTCTTGCTAGTTGTAGGGTTATCTGTTCTGTTGGTTAGGAGCTTGATTTCTATAACGATTGATTTTCTTAGGAACAACTAAAATGACAAATAATTCTGGACGCGGGGTTAAATGTGGCAAGTCTAGTTTGTCTCCAATACCCATTAGAAATTCAAAGAAGAATCGAGATGAAGCTCAACCTGTCACCCAAAGACAAGAATCAACACTACCTACCAAGTACAAAGGGTAGAAACATCAACTGAAGCAGAGAGGGTAGAAATGCCTACTAAAACAACTACATGAGAAATTGTACTTTTGAACATGCCAAATAAAAAGCGATTTAAAACTTGGGCAGACTATAGAGCATGCTTAACTCCGAAAGGTTCAAAGAAGACAGAGTGCAAACATTATTAGGCAAGAGTGAGGAAGAAAATTACTGAAATGATCATTATTGTATTTATGTTCTTTTGTTGTATTTAATTTGGTGGTAGGAAGTATCTAATGGAAATATTGAACAAATGCCTAGTTGAGTTGATTAATCATGAATCGATATAAATGTATTAATGAGTAATGATGAACATATGGATATATTTCTGGAAATGTGTAGCTCTTAAATAAATTTTTGAAAATGTGCAGTTTTTATTTATAAGAAAGGAAAGAACATGAGAGAAAGTGTTGTAGTCGTCCTTTTTTATGCAACCGGTCCGGTTATCGATCAATCGGGTTGCAATCGTGTTTTATCTGGAAAAACCCGATACACGCAATAAGTAAGATACGGGCTAACGGGCTTATGTTACCCGGTTTTGATCGGTTCGGTCACCAGTTAGCCTGGAAACCGGGCCCAGAATCCCCAGGCCTACCGGTGCTCTAGCATAGTAACTTGTAAACCACCAACGTTGCATCTGATTAATATCCATTTGTCAAACTCCCACCGAAAGCGCCAAGCAGACTTCTTAGAGAGCCCATGGAATTGTAATGCGTCATCCTAATCGGGACAAACCCATACAAGAGAACCCGATGCATCTGGTGTTTATCGTAAAGTGTGACTGAATTAGAACTTAGGATCTCCAAATTACCAATAACGACTCTTCCGACTAACCTATGTAAAATCAGAAGATGAGTAGTTAAACGAAATAGAAGTAAGTTTGGCAAATTAGTTTCTCTTAATTAGCTTTGGTTAACATGTTATTTTTTGTATTATTAATTCTGTCTGTAACCGCTAGTCGGCTATAACAGAATCGCACCAAATTCATAAAAATATCTATTTAGTTTTCTCCTTCTCAACAATGATCATTAGGCAACGAATTGAATAAAGAGTTTGAGTCGTGTTTCCGTCTAATTTTATTAGAAAAGTAGAAATGACAATTTGAATTCGAACGTTAATCTGATCTATCATTCTTTTTCAAATTCAATATCGTATTTGGTAATAAAAAAACCAAATTAGTCGAGATATTATATTTTTATATGCTAAACGAAATATTTGAGCCTGAATATCTCATCCAAATGCCTTCTATTATTAAACTGATGTACAATCTATGTATATATAATTATATTATATTACATTTTACCACATTTTGTGTTTGGGATAAAAAAGTATTCACCAACTAACGAAATGGTCCAGAGAAAATCATTATCCAAATATATGGATTGGGCTTGACTTGAAACGTTTCAGAATCTGCTGACAAGCCCTTCTCGGTTCATATCTCTTTTATGGGCTTATGGGCCATAATTTTGGATTTTGGACCTTCTTGAAGTCATCCATGTACTTATGGCTAACATATATGATGTAGAGAAATTAGAAAGGTTGAATTATTTATGGGGCTATTTGGATGACAAATTTTGGGTATATGATATTTTGGAGTAAAATAATGTGTTATTTGAAAATAAGGAATGTAAAATTCGTAGTTTGAAAAATATGTTGTTTGGATAACGAGTTAATTTTGTTATAAATATTGTATTTCAATAATTTGAGTTGTAAGGAAAAGGTTAATTATGAATTTTATATCATTCTCTTCCAAATTCAATGTCTGTGTTTGGTAATCAAAAAGATCAAATTATCCGAAATACCACATTTTTATATGCCAAACGAGACATTTGGGCCTGAATACCTCATCCAAACACCCGCTATTGTTAGATTGATGCACGATAGGTTTTTTAAAAGTATTAAGTTAATGCACAATAAGATATAAGAAATCAAACATTACATGAATATTTATTTGTAGAATATGTTAGATTCGCACCTAATACCTTTGAATTGCTATCAAACAACTCATATCAGGTTCTCCTTATTATAAAAAGGGTCTACGCTTTTGTGGCACATAGGAAAGAGGGGTGTGGAGATCCAAATTAGATGGGTTTTTTTACCGAAGATAGACGAGTTAAGGATGTTAAGTACGAATGAAATAAATATAACATTAGTGTCATAGGTATTAGGTAGGGTTTAATTGGATTCGAATCCGATACTTTCATATCTCCAGTCATACAAACGCAACCAACTGCATGCGCTATGGCCTACGGGGATGGAAATGAGATGTTAAAGTAGAATGGTAATTATAAACAAATTAGCCTGATCATCAGCTAACACATGTAGTACACTGCAAGATCAAACTAATTAAGCATAAAGCATGTAGATTGGTACATGATTGATCATTAATAAATATATAGATCGATCAAGCCATGAAACAAAACAAAAGGAGAGTAATTGGTACATGTATATTAGTTGTTATTACACATTTTCCATAATATTAATTATATATTTAGAAGAAGAAGTTGCTGAGATGAGTAGGAGAGTGGGAATTGGAGTCATCTTGATCTTGGGAAGGTGAATGAGCATGCCTTCCTTCATAGGTTGTTATCACCATTCTTGGATCCTCAGCCAGTCTCTCCACTCTCTTCTTCACCCTGCAGTTGTCCTGTGTGCACCTGTAGTAGCTCCTGCATCCATAGTTCGAAACCGGAATGGTTTATGTTAGGTTAACCGAACAATAACGAGATGATCAATATATCGCTATCTACAATGATGGACACATGGTACAGGCTAACCCTGACCAGTGTCCAAGGGTTCCCAGGGACCAGAGAGCGACGAAATCCTACGTAAAATTCATGAAATTTGTCCCCGGCCATCTAATAATAGTCGGTCAATAACAAGGTTATACACAGTGACGACATACACAGTTTATGATCAGTGGGCTAACCAGGATCATCAGTAGGGTTTAATTCCCCGGTAGCAGGACAATGAAACTCTACGTAAGATTCATAATCCGGCTCAGGGCTCCGACCATCCAGGGTGTGGGCTAACCTTGATTAGCGCCCAAGGATTTCCCAATACCAGCTTAGGGTCTCCGACCATCCTTGTTCGACCGGTGGGTATTACATAGGGATAAGGCTTTTAGGGTACATATGTGGTCATTCATAAGTGTAGGTAGTAATAGTATCTAATATCTATAATGAATGAGAAGGAATCAGGCTAAGTTGTACATAGGATGGGAGTCTTTTGGGGTCGCATATATGATTATATATATAGGTAAAAAGTAGGGACCTCAGTCCTCGCATATAATAAGTAATATTCCTGAGCAGAAGGATGACAAAACTATACCCAACAAAATTAACTTATGCAAAACTAGTGAAGTGAAAGCCTTGTCAGAATTCTCAACTATATATACACCAGTTGGCATATGATTTCACATACACAATACTAAGCTCTGTAATCTGAACATGTAGTATTCGTCTCGAATCTTACTTACAGAAGAAGAAGTAAGATTCGAAATCGAAACAGTGTCGGTCCTTTCGTCCCATCGCCAGAAAAGAGGGGAACAATCAAAGGACAAACCTAGCCAGCTAACCCCCAACCCCCCTCCCCCCACATGATCTCATGGGAATCTCTAGCTCTGCTGTAAAAGCTTTTTCCTTCCCAAGAACAAACTTGAAGAATCCTAGTTTCTGAACAGCTATAGCTACTAGTGTTCATAATGTCTATGTTCTTCCTGGGATTGCATGCCTATATATATGATATCTCCCTCCAGCCACTTCTCAAGAGTAATGATTGGAAAGAAAAGACCAATTTTTATTTTTAAAACAAAGAAAAAAGAGGAAGGTAGAATATATAGAACCCAATTAAATCGGTCTCGATTCGGTGTTGAAGTTCTTTTTTCACCGTGGCGGACATGTATTTATGTTTCATTCTTGTGTTATTGATTGATATGCTATCAACAACAAATTTTCAAAACAAAGTAATTATTCATACATATTGTATATATGACACACAAATAACATATAAATAACACGTGTATGTCACAAAAAGACCGTCAACATCCTAGACAAATTCCAGTCAAATGAAGTGCTTACCTACTATATACTATTTGAAGTGTCAGCCAACCTCTAACAAATCTTTATGGTACCACTCAATCATCTAAAAATAGTAGGTGTTGGTCTAATGAAGATATGGTTTTAAGTTTCCATTCAATGGGTGCATTGAGTGAATGAACTAGTTTGTTTTGTTACGAAAAACCCCGACTCAATATGTCAATTTCTTTTAATAAAAAAAAATATGTCAATTTTCTGACAATAACCTAACCCAATTAAATTCTAGTTCTGCACAAGGATAGACTACATACAAGACGGTTGAACACTTTCCTTCCCAAAACGACCTAATACCATTATCTCACGAGACTCATGGTGTTTTTTCCAACTAAAAACCAACTATCAATTTGGACACACTTTGGAGTGTACTTTTTGTTCCTTGAACAAAATTGGGTTGCCACATTATTAAATGGGTGAAACTAGAAACAAGAATATCATGAGAAATTATGTGTATGATGAGGAGCAGTTGAATTATTGGGTTATTAATGGACCCTTTAGCCTCTTGGCCAGTGGCAACAAATGCTCCCATCATTGTTTGTGTGATGATGAAGGGAATTGGAGACACCAATTCAAGACTGAAATCATTTCTCTAGGACAAATTTCCACAGAGGACAGAGTAAGAGTAAGCACACAATCCCCTTGTGACTTTCAACTCATTCATTGCTCACAAACTTGGAATGTCATTAAATGAACAGTAAACATCAATGTTCTCAGTTTGGTCAATCAAATTATCCAAAAACCATTAAAAGTTTAAAACTAAGAATTTGCAAAATACTTGGCATTTATGTTCTGGTCAATGGTTTCCTAGGAGAAGACTTCTAACCTCTTTGAGACCATTGTTTGAAATAGTTGTGTTTAGATCACCCGTCCATCAACCGTTCCCACTAGTATATTATTGTCCGTTTTAGGTTGAGTTCTTTTCCAAAAAATCGCATACAAAATTTAGTTGGTGGACACTTTTAAATTAAATAAATTTCTGCTAGTTTACCTATGTAGTGGGTTGTTTTCCCAACATGTTAGACCAAGTCAAGTTATTGTAGAGTTATTAGGAGACAAAGTTAGCAAATTAAATAAACAAGGTAAAGATGTCATTATAAGAGGAGGGAAAAGGAGTAAATGTAACATAATAATATTTTGTGTCTATATGTGAGGTGTTATGGATTTAAACCCGATACCTCCAGATCGCCAACACAAGACGTAACCAATTGCACTACTCCACATATACAAGATAGTGTTATGTTATTTATAGTGCTAAAAAGTCTAGTATTGAGTATTTAATCGTATTTTCTAGTACCAATCAGTAAATTTTAGATTTCGGTTTCAACAGATAAAAGTTTGCACCTTTTTAATTAATAGAAGTTTGCAGATTTTTTAGTAAGTGATAATTATATGACAGAGAACTTGTCATCACATGATTTGAGGTGAAGTACAGAGATAATTACCATATTTTCATAAGTAAATTCTCATGCAAACTATCACACATGGACATATATAGTAATTGCTCCAAGCCTAAGCTAAGATAATAATTGATCAATTAATTCTAAGCTCATTAATTTTCACCTTTTACCATATGATAATTTTGTCCAAGAAAAGTTGATGTTCATTAGCTCTTCTAAAAAATTGGGGTTTAAATTAGCCTATCAATGATGAACCACATGATAATCCCTATCTCAACATTTAATTACAAAAATAATAATTACAAGTACTCAATACACAAACCAAAAATCTATATATGTCTACTACAAAACTATAATTTTTTTTAAAAAAAATTCATAGCAATAATAACAGCAATCTTCATCATAAGAGAGAGATGAAAAAAGTAGACAGATACAAAAAGAGAGCAAACAAAAGCATGTGCAATTTGGTACTAATTATTTCCATTATGTGCAATTTGGTACTAATTTTCCCACTTTTTTTTTTATCTTGTTGTTGTTAATATAAATGCATGTAAAATTGTATTTAATAAAGTGAACTGACAATGTTTTACTGTTTAACTGAAATAGAAAGTACTTCTCCCAACATTTATTCCTTGTTTGTACCTTAGTTTCTATATTGTTGTTCCAAGTACTACATTTATAAGTCAATCCCACATGTTATTGTGAACTTTGTTTAATATAGGAGACTTTTGGTTGTGTGTACATAAATGTTCTAGTGAAATGGTTTATGTGGTAGGGATGATTTCAGATTTGAATTTAATGACGACCTGATTGACTTTTGGTTTGACAGATGAAAAATTAGACGAAATTTAGATGGCAACAGAAAAATTTATTCTTCAAAATTACTTTCTGATTAGAAAAAATACTTCAAATTTCAGACAACTTTTCATATGTCATAGGAAACCGAGATTTACTCAAAGAACCTATGTTGCCTAATCTGACACCCACTGAGTTAGTGTTAGTAACCCTAAAAGTACACTCTCCAAAATAACAAGGGTTATTGTTGATAATTAAAGCTTTGTTATTTCCATCATAAAAAAAAAAGCTTTGTTATTTTGAATAAGTCTATTTAATTTCTCTTCCTTGTAGCCTAAATAGCATGATTGTTTGACTTCGAGTTTTTGTAACTAAGATTTGAACAGAAGTGAATTGGACACTCAAGTGTCCACATTTCGAAAAAGGGTTTACTACCAAAATGTAACTACATGTATCATATATCTAGTTGACCAAAAAAATATCTTCTAGATGGATCAGGCCGGAGAAAGAAACCGAATATTCTTACGTTGCAAGAATGACGATAACGCACACAATGGTCGTCATTGCTGTCACTCAACCCTGAGTGAAAACAATTGAAGACCCATCACAAAACACGATTATACAGTATGATCTCCACCCTACCATCTTGTACACTCGACATTGGACTAATAGTTACGAAAAAGAATATTTTTCTGAACCAGCTCCAACGACTAATCCTTTTAAACTGAAGTCGTTAATTTCAAACATTTTTTCATCTTCCGTGACAAACAAAATAAAAGAGCAAAATGAAGAAGAAGAAGAAGAAGAATTGAAACCTGGGATGGAGAGTATTCTTGACGACTTTCTGGCCGTACTTCCGCCATTTGTAGCCGTCGTCGAGCACGTCAACCTCCTCGCTCAGCGTCTTGAAACTGAACCTCGGCTCTCTCACTTTCTTCCTACACCCTCCTCCTCCTCCGACGCCGCCGTTTCTTATACCAATCTTCTTCTTCAGCTTCATCGCCGCGGTAGTCGTCACATTACTACTACTACTCATCACTTTGCTGCTGCTGCCTCCTCCTCCTCCTCCGTCGCCAGTACCGTCGCTATTGTCCACTAAACGGTGACGGAACTGATCATGATCTCCATCCCCGCCGTAAGTGTTGTAGCTAATGTTTTCCGGTGGTCGGCTCTTGTTGTTTCCACCCAACTCCCCCGGCCATCCCCTTCACACCAAAAATTATTAAATAATAGAAAAATAAGACTTTTTTTTTTGGATAATTTTTATCATTATTTTTCTTTGTAAGTTGTTCTTATATCGATGTAGATTTTGTTTGTATATCTTTTCTATTACAAATGATGAGTGATTATTGAAGGGGAAAAACAACACTTTTGCTTCTTGTTTTCATTGTGGAGGTAAATGTTGTATGAAATTTCGAATATTTTTATCATGATTAAAAGAGTAGATCTTAGCTAATAATAATTTTGAAAAAGAATGTTTTTGATGAATTTCACCTGCCAAATCAATCCTTCAATTCATTTTGCTTTTGTAGATGTAAATCTTGTTGTGTTACATAACTCACAACGTTATATAAAAAAGTTGGAAGGTTGAGATTCGATTCTGAATCAAGGATTTTGAACAAGTTTTACGAAATTGTAAATAATTTTTTGTGTCGAAGAAAAGTTCGGATTGAATGCAATATTATCCACAGAATCATAAACATCAAACATAGTATTTTACATTTTCGAAAAACACAACCTTTAACTCGTTTTGTGTTTGCTTATTATCTTAATTTCTCTCGTCGAATTCCTTTGCTATTCTATTTTAACTTGTTGTATGTTTGCTTAGTATCTTGATTTCTATCATGGAAGATACGGAATAACAATAAGAAGAAGAGAAAAAATACCAGAGATTAGGTAAGGGAGCAGTAGATCTCTGGAGAGAGATCAGATCGGCGTGATGATGATGAGTAGAGATGTTGTTGACGGCGGCGGCGGAAGGAGAAGAAGTGGCGACCATGGCGGCGGCGGTGGTAGTAGAAGACGTAGGAGGTAGGGTTTGGTGAGGCGGAAAGGAAGATAATAAGCTCATTCCGCCGCCGGTGGTGGAGCCCATCATTAACTCAGAGAAGATGAAGTTCTGGTTGAGCACAGCTGGGAAAGGAAAGAACCCAGCAGCTCCTCCTCCTCCTCCTCCTCCCGTATTATTATTATTATTGTTGATATCGTTATTGTTTGGAGAAGAATCCGACGTAGGTGATTCTTCGTCGAAGAAGCAGCTACCAGCGGCGGCGGCGGTGCTACTTCCTACGGCGGCCTGGTGGTGGTGGTGGTGGTTGAGGAGGCTGAGTAGCTGGGTGGTAGAGGAGGCTGCCGCCATGTGTGATGATTATATTCTCTGTCGACGAATCTGGATCTCTTATTTGATTCTTGTTTCGATGTTTTGATGGAGTGGGAAAATCTGGAAGAGAAGAAGAAGAAGGAGGAGGAGGAGGAGGAGAAAGGCAAGTGCTTTGTTGCTGCGGGGCTAGCTTAGCTTAGCTGTGTGATCTGACGAATGTAGCTAGCAGCAGCCTCGGAAAAAGGCAAGTTACTTTTGTTTTTATTTTTATTTTTTTCAGATATATAACTGCAAAAGTGAAAGAAAGAAAGAAGAATGAATTTTCCCTTCAAAATAAAAAAAAAATGAAATGAATTTTTATTTTAATAAAGTTGAACCAGAATGTTCTGCAATAAAAAGCCGATTTTATTGGCGCATCTTTTCCAAACGGATTGGTTAAAAGAAGGAAGTTAGTACGACATGTATGATAATTTATTCAAAAAACAAGCGTATTAAAAGTGTACGATACAAAGCTCACAATGATTCCTTGATAAATAGAAGTAATTATAATTAAACTACCTTTTACAATCAGAGGAGAATATATAGTCATTCTACAATTAATTGTGAAGCATATTGAATGGGTGATCTTACGAGAATTAAAAGTTTTGTCTTTGAAAATTCTGTTATTTTATTCTAATTTAAAATAATGTGTTATTTTTTAAAATATAACCCTCCTTAATTCTATATATGAAATAGCTTAAAAATAAATTATTCAAAATACAACCACCCTATATATTGTATTTCATAATGAATAAATTGAATTATTTGGGTCAAAATGCTTTGTACATATTTTACCCAAATAATATATTTGGATATAAAACAATAAATATATATTATTATAACTATCAATGAAATAACACTTCTGCTGTGTGAAAAAAAAAAGAAACCCAGAGAAAAGAAATACGAGGAAAAGGGAAAGTAAATATTCTGATAAACTGTGGGGATGGAAGAGAGAATAAGAAGGGAATTACAGGCAAGGAATGGAATGATGTGTTGCAGTAGTTGGTGCTGAGTGTCTCCAGAGGTCAACATTACACGACAACCAAATATTTAGTATGCTTCTCTCACTAATATCTACCCTATTTTTCAATATCAATATTTTCAAAATTATACCCAACGTTATAACAGGAAATTTAATGGCAGAATATTTGATGGTTTCATATCAATTCAATCGTTTGTAATATTAAATAAAAATAAAATATATAAATTATTAGTAAAATATCATATCAAGTTTATAATAAAAAAATAACATATTTTATTAAAATTTCAATAACCAATCTTGCAATTATTTAAAAAAAATATATCTTTAAAAGTTGTTTATACCTTGACTACCAAATTATAAATAAACCTAATCCTAAATAAATATTTGATCTTTCTTTTTTTATCAATCAAAATGTTTGGTAATTGCATAACAATACCTAGTGCGCCGTCAATGTCGTTGCTTGGTCACTTTCTTTGTAGCAAACCGCGTTTAATGGTGTATCGTCATCTCCTTCCTCCTTAAAAAAGACAGAAATTTTTCTTTTTTATAACAAATCGCGATATAATTGATACGACCACAGTTTATCGTTTCAATCATTAAAGTAATGAGAAAACCGTGCATTTTTTACATGTTAAACGAAAGTAAGCTATCGGATTAATTTTAACCATGCATTTAGGCGGGTGCCCGGTGACCTGGATATTTACAATTACAGTTTAGTACCTAAACATGTAATACACCTAATATTGTACCGAAATGAAGAAAGCCGATAAGGCTGAGAACCCATTAATCAAACCGATCAACAAGCTCAAAAATGTCAACCTGTCTTGACCCCACCTCCAATTCGCCAAATCGTTTGAAATTGAAATAATTACTCATCCGGTATTTAGTTTATCATGCTCCATAACCGACCACTTATTTGCCCTTTTTTGCAACCCTAGATGTATGCAAACGGGAGTGATCAAACATAAAACTTTATCATTCATAAAAACAGTAACCAAATACTGCAACATCAGTACTAGAAATTAATAAAGGTGTCCAATTTCTCAGTGTGCTCGAGTGTTAGAATTTGAGAATCAATAGAGAAATAGCCCGTGATGGGTACAAAATCTCTGCCCTACTGATCTTTATTTGCTGTCTTGCATTAACCTTACTTAGCATGCAACGTTAACCAACCAACCAACCACCCCCCCCCTTCCTTGTTTGTCTATATGTGCCACTACACTCAGCACCTTAGGGGGTTTGTCTTTTGTATAGTTAACAACACTAACCATTATAGTAAATGACCGTCGAAAAGTTGGATAGAACTTCTGATCACTTTCGTCAAAATAATTTTGTAGTGAGGTCGGTTACGTTGCTCTAGATGAACGTACGCATTTATCGCCTCTGTAAAAAAATGGAAAAGAACGTAACACACATATAAAGGAAACAATGGAACAAGGGGCAGATCAATTTGGGCCATCCGCCGCTAAAAAGGTCCTCCTACCCTAACAATAAATCTTTACTTAAAATACCCGACGTTAAATTTGAAATTATATTCGGTATCTACAATCATCATCCTGATTCCGCCGCTGCATAAAGGTAAGAAAAACAAAAGTTAACATGCAAACTCTACATATTGAAAAGGGCAAAGCATATATATGAGTGCACCATAATATCCATCCATAAGTACTACACTGTTCATTTGCTCTTTCAGGATCCAATTTGGCCCCCAAAATGCAAGTGAAAAGTAATTGATTCACCATCACAAATCCTTTTAGAAAGTGGAAAAAATGCAAAACAAAAAGGTATAATATTAAATATGATCACATAAATCATAAGCCTATCACTATCTAGGGGGGGGGGGTGGATTATATTTTGTTTTACCCCTTTTATGAGGATTAAATTGGTTTTTTTTTTATCTTTCATGTCAAATTTGTCCCAACTATGAAATTAAACTTTCATGATAAAATAATGATTGAATAGTAAATTTGTGATTAATCAACTATAAATGTGGTATGGTAATTAAATGTTTCATTTTCTTTACAATGATGAGGGTGTAAGTGATGAATAATAATATTACAGTTTGATTCAATTGAAGAAAAAAATAGAAGTGAAAATCAGAAAATAAAAAATAAAAAAAGAAAATATCAAAAGCAATGATGATGAATCTTGGGTGCAAATCTTACACCCTGCAAATCCGACGGTGAAGATATCATTGTGATTGATGAAAGAGAGCTCCACACACTTTGACTTTTGGCAGAGCCCATAAATAAATGGAAACAAAATAAAATTAAAATTAAATAAAGCTTCTCACCTTTCTCAATCTACTTTCCCCTTTTCACTTATTTTTTGTTTAAATTGAAAAATAAATATTATTTTTAAAAATTAAGGAATATAAAAATTAAATTTATATTGAACATCAAAGATGTGATAGAAAAGAAAGAAACACATCCCCCTCCAAACCCCACTTCTTCTACCCACCCAATTTTTCCTCAAATTTCCAAACAAACCCTTTTATTTTTTAATATTAGTCTTCATCATCATCTCATTTCCATAGTTATAAGCATCACATAATTACTCTTTTTCATTTGGTAACTTTTTCTTCATTGGTTGGGAAAAACGTATTGTGTTGGAACTCAAACCTAACGGTATATTAAACACCGAAGATTCTTATTTAGTCCGAGCTTAGGGTTTGATAATTTGAGGATTAGATCCACATCATGTACGGAGATAGGAGAAATACAAAATTGGTTGTTAGCTAGATATTAGAGGATGTTAAATTATTTTATTTAACCTGCGACAACTTTGTTTAGAAAAAGTCATTATTTTTGTTGAAGAAGTGTTTTTTATAACACCATTTTTAGCGGAAATGAGAATTTTTAGGTTTCACAAATACCCAACTCAATTTGTTATTAAACAGACCGTAAAATATCAAAATGAGGAATTAAGGGTGTTTTTTACAAATAAGTAGAGTACGACCCTTATTAATATATAATTCTATCTAAATTTGTTCAAAAGTAAAAAAAAAAGCTTGTTTCCTGGTTTTCAATTTGAAGTTTTAACATAATGGGTAGACTATAATTAGCTGATGATAATAAGATTGTACAATTTTAACCAGTGTTGGGAGATGAGACAAAGCTAAATGATCATCAATTGGAAATCAAGAACAAATGCTACTTTAGCCTAGGGCTAGGGTTATGCCACTTCACATACATATATAGAATTGTTGGATATTATTGAACTTTTTCGTTCCAAAAATTAATTTAAAGGTTGAGACTTTTTCTCACACTTATAAACAACCTCCAACTTCTTCCATTCTTCGATGTGGAATAACCCTTATCATATAGAATCACCATATTGATCGATATGGCTCTCATATAGTTTTTTCTTGACAAAAACTATTGTTCGTGTTTCGTAAAGTCTCGAATTTGAATGGTAACATGATAATATATAGGCACGTTGGGAGTATATATTGAAAAGAAAATGCTAACTAGGAGCCGAGAGTACAAACAGAGCAAACGTAACACGCTATCGTGAGTCTTCGACGACCTCCCTAAAGGAAAAATGACCACATAATAACTATTGAAAACTCTAACGGTGAAGAAGGGTTTTTAATTTTTCTGGTGTTCAGATGGACGAAGTTTAGCCGTGTGGGCGCATTTGTTGGGAGCTTTGTGTGATCAAGTGTGGTCTCAACAACGTGCGTTGTCTACTTACTTATAGTAATTTGTATACATGATCATTGTTATATTAGTTTTGTCTTTCGATTGTTTGCCAATTTGTTGAACAACAACTCCAATTGTTTTTTTATAAATGAAATTTTATCAAAAAATAATAAAGGAATACTTAACATCGCGAGACAATTGTAACCACGAATACCGATTTCATTGTCTACAAAAGTCAGGATCCAAGAAGATTGACAGTTGCAGCTGAGCATGAAAACAAAGTGAAATTGTATCGCTAGTGATAGTCCATCATACAAATGGATGAAACAACATCAAACCCACAGCCAAAGCAACATCTGAAACTTTCCCAGAAGCCATTTCCCATTGGTAAGTTAGTTGTCCGACTTTGTTGATCAAATATTCAACCGGCTTAGCAACGTCTCTGAAGGTTCTACCATTTCTTTCATTGCAAAAGGCTTCATCTCGCATCCCATCGTACTCTACGAGGCGAGGAAGGATTTAGCATTAGGTGGGAATGCTGAAGTGCAGTTTAATAATGAGAAGAAATACCTCCATATCCGAGAAGTGAATGTACAATAAAGGAACATGCGAGTAGCCGACTCTTCTTCCTTCTCGCAAAGGCAACACCAACAACAACTCCGATCGTTGCGATTTCGATGAAATAAAATCTACTATTCATCGGGGGGGAAAATTCTGTAACGGTTCTAAGGGTATGTTAATATCGAAAAACTAAATAACACCAACAAGAAATTTATATAATAAATTTGCACAAACTTAATTAACTGTAATTATATATTTCCAACGACTAACGGAAGCAACGGGAAAACAGTAAAAACGGCAGTGACATGGACGTGGCGTCGGCATGATGTCACCAATCCGATTTTATTTATTTATTTATTTATATTGAAAAAAGACAACAACGTGGAATGAAACAGATAAATAAATAAATAAAAGTGTAAAATGTATTAATTAAAAAAGATATGAAGTTTAATGCTTAAAATAATATTAAGGAGAGGGACGGCAGTAAGAAAGCAAAAAGCTGAAGGAGAGAGGCAGAGAGATGTGGCAACCTCATCATTTCTTTTTGTCCCTGTATCTGTACATAGGTTTTGCCATTATAACTCCCTACTCTCTATTTATTTTTCAATTTTTTATCATCATATATATCGACATTACTTAGGCTCGGCAACGGGGAGATTCGGGGATGGTTATAGTATACCCATTATCCATCCACCTTCGTGACGGTTATTAACCATAACCATCACCATTTTTATTTTGATGATAGATTTCGTTCCATCCCCATACCCACCCGGTTACGGTTATAACCGTTCCTCCTAACGGTTAACCACTGATATGCAAGAAAAAAAAGAATGAAAAGTCGAAAATGCATACACATTCATTCATCTGAAAATTTTCCAAATCTAATTCCAAACAATAGTAACAATAGCCTTGAAATTAAAAGCAAAAGTATTGTGTTATAGGGTTAAAATGTAAGTGGGTTGGAACAGTCAAATGGTATTGGACTTTATTGCTTTAATAATATACAGGTAAATAGAGGGTAAGTTACGGGTTGGGGATGGTTATGGGTATGGTTACGGTGATGGTGCGATTACTTTAAAACCCATAACCTAACCTTACCCATTCGTAGTGGTTAATGGTTATAACCATAACCGCAAAATACCCAGTCAACGCAGTTAATAACCGTCAAACTTGGTAAGAGTACGGTCGGTTTAACGGTTAAACAGTCAGAATTGTCAACCCTAATATTACTATTTCGCCCGGATGGCCGCGGGTTACGTTGAACCAATCGATAAGTGTTGGGTTATCCCACATCAGAGAGTGGAAGGGGTTGGGTGTTGTTTATAAGTGTGAGAGAAAGCCTCACCCTTTGATCTAACTTTTGAGATAAGAAGGCCCAATAGCACCCATCAATAAACACTAGTTCGACTAGACATTCTTTCTAGTAAGGACTAGATGTTGGTCGAATGTATATAGTTTTGGTTGGTCAAGCTTTGGGTTCGTCGGGCACGTTGGTCTTTCACTTAAGTCGGATCACCTTAGTATCTGATTTTGGTTAGTTACCTATCGGTACTCCATTAAGAAAAAAGAAAATGATTAAGAAAAAGAAAATAGAACAAAAGACAGAGGAATTACACGTACGGTTAACCTAAAATGTCCCAGCTTTGACGGAGCAGGTATTGATAGACAATAATTTTGAATTAAGATTGGTTGGAATTTCGTAAGAAACTGATCAACAAGAAACCTAAGATGTTTCATCATTCTGAATGTTGAATTTCCCTCACTTACTTCAAAATCAATTAACTGGATGATTAGTTCTCCCTTCATATTTCTTCAAGTACACACTCTAATTATATTTTACAACTTACATTCTTAAATGTTTCCATAAAGTCTTCACTTTGTTTTCATCACCACATGTACAAAGTTCCAAGATCATGATCCCAATAACCGTATCGACTGTATAAGTTTTTACAAATCGTAGCTGAATCGTGAATGAAACTGTAATTGTATGAGAATGTTATTGGAATTTTTTATGAGTGGTATGGTTTTACAAACACCGAAAAAAACCCCAAACACTTCTTGAATAATCTATAATTCATTGAAATGGAAAAATAATGAAAATGAGGTGTTTGGTAGTTGAGATTTTGTGGAGTTTCTTGTGATTTCTCTTTAATTAGATCTTATTATTTGTCTAATGGAACTGGATAGCTAAATTTCTAGTTTTTCCAGCAAACTCATTATGAAAAGTATTTATCTGACTAAAAATTCCGATCTTAAATAAAACAACGAGACATACCATTTTCTTTTTTTTTTCTTCTTTACTTATCTCGTTATTGCATCGTTATCAACAAGCCTCGATGAACGAAGGCATGCCGACAACGATGCATACCGGCAACGGTGCAATGACGAGTCGCTAAGTTTGGAGAAAAAAAAAAGAAAATTGGAGAGACAAATTGGGAACCATTTGTGTGATATTCATATGAAAAATTGGTTGAATTCATATTATAGTTTTTTGGTTTGGTTTATATTAACTGGGAACCAGAACAAAACTATAACATCTTTTAGAAAAATTGCTAACCAAACCCAAACCAAACCGAACCCATGAGCCCACAAAAGGGAAAAAGCATGTTAGCAGATCCAGAAACGTTCAAGCCCAGGCCCAATCCATATATTCGGATAAAGGATTACCGGTTCTTATCGACTCTCGTAACTATGGTTCTTATCACTTCAAAGAATCCATTGCCTTCAAGCTCCTGTGGATTAACATGGTTCGTATGTTAGGGTATGTTAAGGTGGAGGTTGAGTCGGGTTTGTTACTTGTGGTATAATTGGCGGATATTATTGGAAATTATTTAGAGACTCCCATTCAAATATATATCAGATTTAAAAAATTTGGTGGGATGTCGGATGCGATATATTCAGGGTGAAATTTATTTTGTTTTCGATGACATATGGCTAAAATGGGGCACTCTAACGCTGAAGGAAAAAGGTGGTTTTCCTCCTTACCCGCACATGTCGAAAATTTGTTGGCAGTTGATCGTATTGGCAAAGAAAAATTGCGGAGAAGCAATTCGAAAAGTGATCAATGACAATGACACTATTGTAAGAGGTTGCTCGTGTTGTGGATATATTTGTTACTTAGTTACTACTTTTTTTTCTTCGTCGCCACACAAAAAAATATTAAGAATTCAATGCCTATTCTTAGGTACGTATATGCTTAGATATTTTTCTCAAAATTTTAAAAATAATTAGTACTGATGCTTCATATTTTCTCCTTTCTTTAAAGGACTTATGATATATCAATTCAACAACACATAAAGGTAATCAAGTATCCAATAACAAGTCATTTCCATAGTAAAAATGAAGGTAATTTTGAAGTATACATAAAGAAAAATATAAAAACTTTAATTTAATAATGTGCATGCATGCAGTGTAGTGTAGGGGATATCTCTCCGTTACACTATACTGCATACCAACGCGTATATAGTTGCAAAGATATATCATGCACATCCAGCAGAGTGTAACAAATATCTCGCAACTACACTATATATACCGCCTACGCATAGTTGCAGAGGCCGAACGCACAGAAAGCCCGCTTTTTGCGACCACCGACCGCAGGAGCATCACACTTGTTCCCACACCCGCCGCAGTTTGACCGGTTGAACGACGGGTTGACACACTTCCCACCGCAGCATATCTCGCTGTAGCCGCACCTCCTCCCACACTTGCCACAGTTGGTTCGATCCTTAGCGACGTCCACGCACTTCCTGTTGCAGCAATGCGGGCCCGGGCTCCCTCTCAGGTAGCATGTCGTCGGAAACTTGTCACACTTGCGCCGCCGCCAGTTGTCCCCTGCCGCCGCCAAAGAAGATGATGTTTTCTGATCAAGAAGAAAGCGGCTACCGGTGCCGTCGCCGACGAAGAGTGGTTGGTTTTCTTCTACTTGGGATATTGTTGGTGTGACGTTGGCGGTCAGGAGTAGTATGGCCATCGACGTCACAAGAGTAAAGAGCATCGTCAAATTCTTCATTATGTTATATGATGATGATGATCAGTTGGTTTTTTGTGAATGATATTTTGGTTGAAATGAATGGGTACTTATAGAGTTTTGAGAAGCTAAAGGAGTAAAGGGCCACTCTTTGCAGTCACCTAACTTTTGTCTCTGTAACCATTTGGTCATCTAGTTTTTATCTATATAGCGTAGTAGTCATCCAACTTTAAACATTTCAGTCCACTTTCTTCGTACATCTCATCTAAAATCATAAGTCTCTATTATACTATCTAACTTTCATTTGTAATGCAGAAGTCATCTAACTTTAAATGTTCGTGATGTGATAATATTTCTTAAAATTCTCGGTTATATTTTTAGTCTAAAATCATAAACCAGCTTGTTAAATCATGGAAAATAAATATTAAATAAATTTTAGTAGATGGGCTTATCTATTTTGAACGATTTACTGTCCATTTTAGGTATGAATCTTTTGGCTGAAGAATTTGTTTGATACTGATTTTGATGATCACTTGACAGGTTAAATTGTGATTTATAATAGAAAACACGTGGATGAATTAACTATTGTTATATTATATGTCAACCAAAATTGAGCAATGATCATGTTATAAACAAAAGTGAGGTGACCAAACTGTTATAGAGTTCAAAGTTAAGTGACCACTTATGCTTATTTTTTCTGGTTTTGGACTTAAGACAACTATTGCCATCAAGTGGGTATTATACTATAATTTAAGAGATAATGGGGATCGTCCAAATTCATGTACTTGTCAAAACCAGCCAGAATAAACGTTAGGGTCAGATTCATGAGTAAGATTGGGGAATATTTTATAGCAACTTTGCAAGTGTTATAAGCAAAGTCTTGATACAATCATACAAAAAACTGTCGGAATAACAATTTAAGTACAACGATCGGTAAATTGAGAATAGTTTTTTTCAGTCATTCATTCAGAAAGGAACTATTAAGAATTGTTGCATTCCAATAATTTAAATTGTTGAAAAAACATTCTGATTGATAACCAAATTTATACTAATTTAGTCCGAAACAAAAAATAATATCATATTATGTCATAATGCAATCCTAACAAAATGTAGTCAATTCTGGTAAAATGTTGGCATATCAAGGTAGACCTATTAATGGAAAATGGAAATCGGCCCAAAAAATGCCAACTATTTTGACAATATTTGTCAACCCAAATGGTTGAACGTCAATTTTAACGGTCAACTAACGATGTTGATGGCTTATGGAATATTAACCAAATAACGTTGACCAGATCATATACCACTAATCAATAAAAATTTACCACAACATTTGGAAAAAAGTTATTCATCTAAATTTGAATACCAGATTTCCCATTAGGTTCTTTTTGGATTGGAGTTTTTGTATACAATGAAAACGGAGTCGACATTTTCGTTGACAAGCCTATTCTTCTTTTTCCTTGTATTTAAACTTTTGGTTCGTATATCTAATAAAATTCGATTTAAGAAAAAAATAACAGATATTCCATTGGCCATTAGCACTAAAAAAAAATCTTAAACTCTTTTGCTACGAACTGCAACCTTTGCATATGGTGTCGAGAAGGTTTCACAACAAATTTCTGGCGTTGCAATAAAGGTTCTAGTCATCCGCAACCAATAACTTCTGTCGCATAAAGATTTAACCTCTTTGGCAATCGTGACTTCGATCACCGTCGCATAAAATATGCTTTTGTGCTACGAATTTTTTTTCGTTACAAATTTTCCGTAGCGTAAAATCTGATTTTTTTATAGTGTATGTTACTCATATTCTATATAAACTACTTTTTACTTCACCTAATATTTGCATTATACTGCTATTGTACTTATTTACACGAAAATTATAATTTATTATATTTAACAATTGAATCACATATCGTTGGACTCACCAATTTTACAGTGGTAGTGAAAGAACACTTGGTGTAGACGTAATACGTTTGAACATACATAAAAAAAAAAAGAAATATAGTGATAAGTCAACTCATAAAATTAGATAGTTTGGCAATATAATTGTCAATCGTGTACGCATAAATTAATGAATCTGTAACTGAAACGTATGTGGAGACTAAATGGCCATGAATCTATAGTTTGACTAGCTCGGAAATTGATCTTATAATAAAATTAAATTTGTACACATGCATGCATGATTGTATCATTATACGTCCATATTAATCGATCAAAGTACACTTTATTAGGGTCAAATTTTCTGGCGGAACTGGCTTTGCCAGGTTCTCACTCGTTGCCGGTTTGACTTGTCGATTTAACTCGGTCACCCAAATATAAAGTGTGTTTACAAAACTGTAATGTTATGTACGATCGCATCACATGTCTATGTGCAATTTTGATGTAATTACCGTTCAATAACGGTTCAACTTCTATATATAATAATTTATTAAAATCATTGAATGAATCACACATATCGTTAAACTCATTCATTTTTGTCCCAACACCATTCTGAAAATTTGATGTCAATTTGATGTTAGTGGACATGAAGAAGTGTAAATCATGAACTCAGCTTGATGTCAATTTGATGCTGAGATCTCATCGGTTTTGTTATTCGGGCCGGACCTAGCCAGGACCGTGGGCTTTGTTACTGGGCCTTCTTGCTGGGATGATCTAGCATAAAGCCTGTTATCTATGGGCTCATGGGTGACCTGGGGCTGTGGAATATGCAGAAGAACGAGTCTAGATGTAATGAGAATAAGGATGACATCACCTTCGATATCCACTTTAAACCAGTCACGACAAAAGCAAACTTCGCTCATTTGACGGCATGTGCATGTCCTCGATTTTGTTCGCAGGTTGTTCGGCGATTTGTAAATGAAGCAGTCTATTTTGTGACCGTCATGTTTTTTCATATTTTTGAGGTTGAGTAGAAGATAATCTCACAATCTAGATCAATCTTTAACTTCTTTATGTTTGTTATTTTGATTTTTTCTGTCGAGAACTATCTATGAAAGAAAAGCAATCCAAACTTCCCAAAATTTATACAAAGAAAAGAAGCCAAGTGCATTGATCCATTATATTGCATTGGCTTGGTATTCTATCATTTCCCAAGATAAGCCTAGCTAGCTACCCAAAGAGGGCCATCCCAAAAAAATTGGAAACCAACAAAATCCCTCTTCTAAATGTAAACCCTAACTGTGAATTGTGATAAGAAAGTGTCTTAACAAAATCCCAAAAATCTTCTAGGGACTAAGAATCACTTACAAAGGGCCAAGGAGGAGAAACTAACTAGGCAAAAATACATGACAAGAAATCCAATTACCAAAACTTATTAGTCTAGTAAGGTTGTTTCGGGTCGGGTACGAATGACTAATTTACAGTTAATTGAATTTTCTGAATCGGATTAAGTAGTAAATAGTGATTTTAACCGATCGAACAGCCAATACGAGTCGGGCTGGGGGGCAGTGTGAGTAGCTTAATTTGTTGGACAAGATGGATCCCAAAACCCAAAAGAAGAAGTAGACTGCCCTCTTTCCCAATTCGCATGTGATTCCTCGTTATAATATGTGTGCATGCAGTTGGTCCATATATGGAAAGTTTGGATGAAACAACACTATAAATTCTTACTGAATAAGAACACTTACATATAATTTTAAATTCAGTGTCACATAAAATATTAATTGAGGTAATTAAGCCTGTTAAGAAATAGTGTTGGTGAAAATGAATATATTTCAAAATAATATAACCATTGTGACTGATTCTATAAACAAATTATCCAATTATTCGATCTCGGATAAACCTTTTAACTCTCGATACTCTTCCAAGTTCCAACAAGAACATTTTCCCCCAAATTTATCGAGTAAATTGACAACACCTCAATATTCATAAATCCTGATTACTAAAACACCGTAACCTCGCGATCCGACATTCCAATATACCAAATATGTTAATGAATAATATAAAACAAATTAATTTTGCACCCTCTTCCAATAAGTCACGTTATTTTCACGCGGTGATTCATGACGTAGTATGACAGGAATTAATTTCCGTGACAAAAAAATTATCGCTGAATTCTGGTAGTCTCTAATCTGTTGTATAAAACTTACCGAAACTGTGCAAACCATATAATAAAAAAGGGACGTAAATGAATAATACAAAACTATATCGAACATTCTTCCAACAACTCAAATTATTAGGAAAGAATAGCTCGTAACACACCCTTAGAGTCAATCCTTTATCAAAAAAGAGTCATATATGGACCATGAATGAGGTTGTATTGTCTCCAAAAATAAATGGTCCTTATAGCAATTGAGAAATTGGACCAACTATTTCTGTGGAGTTGTCTGTGGTTTAGGCTACAATGAACATGACCTCTCCCTCTCCTCTCTCTGTCATTCTTTCACACAGTTGGTGTACGTAGTAGTGATTTGTTTGCTTGTATTTATTTCTGTCTAAGCCACGGATTTATTATACACTTTGCTTACTTATCTTTGCCCAACTTGCATTCATGCATCGGCAACTAGGTTGTAGGTTGGATTTATTGCACGTAGACGATCGGGTTACGGGTCAATCAAATTACCATTTATTCCATTCCGTTTTTGTGAGTTTTCGAGGTTTCGGAGACACAAATTAAATTAATATAAATGTTTCACATATATGTAGAATGGAATTGGAATAAGATTTGATTGAAAGATACATAAAGCCTCCTTGAAACCAGCTGAAAAAGACATAAGAATGAATTAAATGTGAGAAAATGGACCCCTAAGGGAAAACATCCAAGCACACGAGTACAGGATCATCTCTTCTTCTTATCCCTCCAAAAACCTTCATTTGAATGGTTGTGTGTTAGTGACTCGTGATATATATGAATGTCAATTTTCGATCTTAAGTTCGTCACAACAATACCGGTTCATAATATAGTATACAGCTTTTACCTGATAATTAAAAGGTCATTGTTACAAATATAACATCCAATTTATTGCATAAGATACTTATAAAAACCGTGCAAATATGTAAAAGTTTCTGTTTTATGGGATCTCTCCAAACAACTCGAATATTTTAGATGCAATGGTTTAAGACCGGTTGAGAAGTATTTCGATCAGGATTCTGAGTTTAAAACCCTCTGAAAAGCACACAAGTTGCTTTGATTGATATCACTGAAACCGTTAAAATTACCTAAAAAACTATCGAACCACTCATGGAAAATTTCACGGTTTATTGGCTCATCTCGAAAGTATGACGGTAATTCATCACATGACCTATGAATTTGAACCGATTCTTATTATAATGATGTGCATACTAATTTTTCATTTTAGTGAATTTTAACCTTGATTAACCGTCTAACCCTCGAACTTTATTGTTATATTCGGTTCGGTTCGATTGCGAATTCTCTCATCCACAGAAAAAAGTAGGCCACATTATTTGATTATATTGTCTCAAAACATGGTCTTCCAAAGACAACAAGAAAGGGAAAAGAAACAATTAGTTGAAAGAAAAAGGATTGTGGGCATAACTAAGAGCCCCCCCCCCCCCTCTCTCCTCCCCCTCCTGTCCATTTTACACACCATTTAGTCACCTTTCTTTTCATTTTCTGTCACATGAGTCGTTTTCTCTCCTCTTGGATCGGAGTGATTTGATATACTAGACTATTCCATATGAAAATTTTCGACATGTTAGAATAGAATGTAATTTTCGACATTGTTAGAACAGATTTTAACGATCTACAATGACAATAAATCACGATACTTGTTAAATCAAAGTCGAACCGAACAATCTGGCCCGAGCTACCTCTAAATCAAAGCATTTCTTTCTCTTTTCTGAATGCCCCCTTGTAGCTAATGCCCTTCCTTTATCAGCCAGCACATGAAATTGGTATGGGTACTATTGACCCAATAATGGGACATCCCACATGATGTTGGACCCACCTTTCATATGGGCTTTAGGCCCACCTTTCTGCCTAAACCCTTTTGTTTTCTTACCATCATCATCTCCACCCTCACAAGCTAGGCCGCCGTGGTGGCGGTACCACGTGTTGCCAACTTGATGATCAGTTCTTTTAATGTGCTACATATATCGACCCATTGTTCAATTGGGGTAGTTTGTGTTCTATAATTCGTGTCAGTATTGTTAAGAACGGTTGTATTTTTATAATTTTAATTGATGGAAGAGTTAGAGTTTTTGATCTCTCAAATGAAAGCTTTTATGAGCGATGCGGTTTGCACTGTTTCAATAAGTCATGTGCACAAATTATGGGCTATGAGGACTAAAAATAAAGACCTCTCGATGATATGAGGTTATAATACTCATGTTAAGAACTGTTGCATCTCAATTGTTGGGAGAGAATTCTGATTAATATTTATATTATTCACTAACAAAAACTTGTGTGAAAGACGTATGTATTTTCATATGGTATGGATGAAAAGATTTGTATGTAACTTGATTCGCGATGTACATTCAACTTCTTTATGTCGTGTTGGAGAGGTAGACACCTGTCATTCTGCTGTTGTTGCATAATTTTGAGAGTTGATTAAGGCGTGCATGCGATGTTGATATTATTTATATTTAAATTATTATTAGTGAACAATATATAATTAATCGTATACTCTTTTCTAATCCCTCGAATTTATATTAAAAAAATTATATAACTATAATTACTTGGCTCATGAATTGTATTGGATATTGTAGTATCCTCAATTTGCACGTATGACCACTGCTAAAAGGATACCTTTTTGGTCCAATTCTAATATGAAATCACATGCAAGCAAGTGTGGAGTATAACACACCCCGGGCTCTTTTCCAAGGCCTAATTATGAAGGTGGGAATGAAACCAAAAGGAGAAAAAACCCGGACCGGATTGATTGGTCCAGCCTATACGATAAGTGAACCAATCTGAAAATCAATTTTTTCGTTATGCTTTAAACGGGCATAACAAAATCTTTCGGTGATCAAGACTGGTTGATACTATAAAAGTTACAAAAAGTATACACACCATCCAACCTAGTTCGTACTGATAGGATCATTCATACATACAACGAAACACCATTGCACTGTGAAACCAGACCTGAACGGTTTGTTGAATGGTTCAACACATCAACGAGGATGGTCAATCGGCCTAACAGACTGATATGTTTAGAGTTTTTTATGCCGAATTGGGCGGTTCGAGCCACATCTTTGTGATATGGAATTGATGATCATGATCATGTGGTCCGATTTGATGGTTCATAGGTTCATTGTTGTGGTCCTAGTTACGTTTTTAACTTGTTGCAATTGATTAGTATTTTGCCAGAAGTGAACAGTACAAGTCCTAGTCCATAAGTCCACATTAGCATATATATATATTGGATATATTCTATACTTTGCTCACTAGTTTTTCACTAGTTTGATCATTTGCTTCACGAATCTCAACATCTTACTTTCGAGTAATTCCTGATCGCCATCTCGGTCTGAGTAGACAGTTAGCTCGGTTTGGACCGGCGCCCGACAACCAACTCCCATATCTGCTAATTTGCCCTCTCCTCCTTAATTAAATACCGTCTCTCTCTAGCTTTCCTTACACCACCCTAATAAAGAGCTTATGTGATATGTGAATACAACGGATTTTGATTAGAGCTGGGCCAGACAACAACTTGATAATTCTCGAATTTGTGACACATTACTCATGTGTCACTAGTTCGAACCCATGTCCATGGTCTATACGAAGGACGTTTCTAGCTAGGAGAGGCAAAGTTACCACACACGTGGGGCAGAGGGGAAGTAAGTGGCCTGAAAGAGTTTGATAATCAATACTGAAATTGAAAGGCAGATTCAATCCGGAAAGGTCCCGATCTAATCTGTTGATTTATTGATCCAATCTTCCCCCCTCGTTATCGCCCTCCTCCATGGATAACTCTACTTGCCCTCATTCTTCCCCAATTTATTGGCTTATGATCGATAAAAATCGTTTAGTGGTTAGTGGTTATAATCATATCTCGTCAGAAATTTTACTAGTTAAGTTGTACTATTAGTTATGTTTTTATGAAATTTTGAATTTCAACTTTTCGGTCAAACGAATTTTTGGAACTTGTTTTAGCCCATCCCTTGTGGGTAGGTCTTCCTATTCGACCCAAATCGATCTTCATCTCATAAAAATTAGTTTCAGTTCGATTCCTCCAACATTGCGTGACACCCAAAATCACAAAAAAACAACGTAAACTAATCCAAAAAGACATTATAAAAGGGAGAAAACAAATAAAAAGGAGCCTATTTCCCGATAAATCATGACAACATGAAATAAATAAAAGGTGTTGTTTAAATATACCGTTATTTTATTTTGTAGTTTGTATTTTTTTTAGCTTCTAATTCTTTCATATCATGTTTGATATCTCAACTATTTTTTTTAAAATAATGAATGTACATAACTAATTATTAAATATATCAAATTATAACATTATAATTATCATTGTCATGATGATTTTAATATCGAAAAATTGATGTCACATGCATGTCTCCTTTTAACCGGTAACTTTTTCTTCACACACATCGAATCCCTGCATTATAAATATCCATATTCATGATCTTAATTGCCACGTGTTGAGTAGGGGATTCACCTAGAGAATTGGGTATTTTGGTTAAAGAAAATTGTTTGTTCATTTCTTAATGCAATAACGTATGTTCCCTTCAATTGCTACAACTAGATTAACCTTTTCCCCCAAAACTTGGCTGAATGTTGGTAGCATATTAGCTTAAAATTATAGTGACATGGATCGTATTTTACTCCATCATGTACATAAGTGTTTTAGATTATACGATTTTAATCCTAATGATTTTATGAAGTATATATGTATACCTATATATCTAATGTGTGATTTAATTATTAAATATCTTAATGAAAATTGGTCTCAATCCAATCAAAAGTAACAAATCCAATATCAAATACCTCATACAATGAAAATTCCATTTCATATTTACTTTTGTTATGATTATAACTTTTTTTCTCGATTATAGGATGAGATATAAGGGCCCGGCCAATATGTTGGTGACAATGTTGATGCACTAGGATTGTAACCCAACCTTTACCTATATATATGTGTGATGATGAATCGATGAATAACTATCAGAAAAATAATTATCTATTTCTTTTTCTTCTTTCTCGCATTACTTTTGTTCGAGATGGCGCGTGCACCACGCTTCCAGGCCGGGCTTCCTGTTCGGTTTTGGGATGAGTGTGTGCTCACTGCAAGTTATCTTAGTAACAGGCTCCCGACGAAACCAATCGACAATGAAATCCCTTACCAGTATCTCTTTGGGCATCCACCCGATTATACTCGGCTTCATACCTTCGGCTGTCTTGTTTACACTCACAATAATCGTAAGGGAGTTGACGAGTTTGGGGAACGGGGTCGTCCGGGTGTCTTCCACCCCCATTGCTTATCGAAGATTCTTCCCAATCATCCAGCTCCTCCGAGGTATACGCTATTTTACATTATGTTGCATATGCACATTTTACTGCTAATCACGCAGCCTTCTTGGCGAGCATCACCGCCGAGGATGAGCCGATCAGTTATTTACGTCGGAGACACATATGTAGCGGCACTTATTTACGTCGATGACATTATATTAACAGGAAACGATGCAAGTTTTATTCAGACGGTGAAGGACAAGCTTGACAATGAGTTTAGCATTAAGGATCTTGGTAGTTTGCGATATTTCTTGGGCATTGAGGTCGATTACACTAAAACAGGTGTCACCTTAAATCAGCAGAAGTATGCACTTGATATTTTGGAGGATTGTGGGATGGTGAATTCAAAGCCGAGTTCATTCCCTCTCGAACAACGACATCAGCTTGATCATGCTAGTCAACCACAAAGCGAGGACATCGGTCAATTCAGACGAAGCATCAGTCGGTTGATGTATCCTACTATCATGCGACCTGACATTCACTTCACAGTAAACTACCTCTGTCAATTCGTGGAATCACCCAAACAAGAACACTTTGACGCACTGAAGCGGGTGCTTTGATACATCAAACGAGCGCCTGGACAAGGACTGCACTATCCCAAGCAAAATTCCCTTGTGCTCAAAGCATACTGTGACGCAGACTGGGCTAGTTGTGATCTTACTCGATGATTGACGACGGGATATTTCATGCGGTTTGGTGAATCTCCAACTGTATGGAGAACAAAGAAGCAGCAGGTGGTGTCCCGTTCACCGGCGGAAGCAGAGTACCGCGCCATGGCCGCGACCGTAAGTGAAGTCATCTCGCTGCGTCATCTCCTCGCGGATTCTGGAGTCGATACCACCGCAGGTACACGGTTACATTGTGATAACCAAGCTGCGCTGCCCATCGCGTCAAATCCCGTGTTTCATGAACGCATAAACATGTGGAGATGGACTGTCATTTCGTGCGAGAGCGCGTAATTTCAAAGAGATCCAACCTCATAAAATCAACACCAAATACTAAATTGCCGATTTATTCACCAAAGCTTTGGGTCAAGATCGGTTACATTATTTGCTTAGCAAGCTTGGCGTTCATGTCATTCACACACCAACTTGAGGAGAAGTGTAGGATGAGATATAAGGGTCCAACCCATATGTTGATGATGATGTTGATTCAGTAGGGTTGATGATAAATCGATGAATAACTATCAAAAACACAATTCTCTATTTTTTCCTTCTTCTTCCTCGCACTCACTCAGTACTTTTCTCACCGATTGAGATCAGTACTCTGCCAATCAAAATCCCAACTTTCCGATTGAAACCGAAGACCATGCGATGATATGTTAATTCTTCGTCCAACAAACATTCATCCATGTAGTGGACATATTTGACGAGACTTATCACAACATGGAAAATCAAATGATTAAAGAAAGGTAATAATTGATTAGTGTCAAAGTATAGTCTATAAAGGGTTATTAGGTATAGGACAAGTGAAATGACATTTTGGCTTTATTAATTTCCACCATGTCCACCATTTTTAGACGTTTGTGCATTAGAAGGTAATCGAGCTACCAACTATTTAGTTGATTTAGGATATAGTCCTCGAATGGATGTCCATTTTGTTGCAATTCGTGGTATATTAGTAAACACGAGTTAATATAAAATAACGAGTTTTAACAGAACATAAATTACAAAATAGAATACTTTAGAATATAGATAATACATAGTATCCATAAGTACGAATATGTATTGTGTCGCACCAAGTTAAATACCCTGATACTATATGATCCAAACTTAAATAGAAAAGAAAACAACATTATTATTAGATTAAAATTAATTTTACGATAATTATTATTCCTTTTTTCAGAATCAATAATAGAACAATGAGTCTCTAAACCCCTAACCACTAATGAAAGCAAAGCAAATATCCTCCTAAAAAGGACACCTATTCCCCATTCATCACTACTTTTTTATTTTTCACCTCATATTCTTTAGTTTTTTTCTACAATATTGTTTTCACGTCAGCAAACCTTGTACAATGTCCTCCTTTTGATTCTTGTACAGATTTTTTTTTCCATAAATAATTTTCAACGAAAAAAAAATCAAAATAGTAAGCAAGTAAATATAATTTAAGAATCAACCAAGATTGTGAAATCAAAGTCTGAGAGATATTATAGAGTCTTTCATGCACCACTAAGTGGACAACTTCATTAGCAGACCTGCACATGGAGCCGAAGGCAAATAATCATGGAGGCCAAGACCTCTAAATTGATGCATCGCTACCCTCCACAGCGTCTGCACCAGTGAGCGAATCGGGAGAGGATGACCTTAGCATTGTTCTTGATGTTCACCTGTCAAATACCTGTAGGAAACACCAAGCATAAACATCACGAACATCCATGAGCTCCAGAACATTAGAGGTCAAAGAGGTCTCGATATGTTCGTATCATCACTTGCAAGGTATGGACATCCAATGACCCGTACGGAAAATCCTGAAGCGGACAAACTCATACGGAAAAAACGGTATAAACATGATGAGAGAATAGAGAGAGTAACCGTCAAAAGAATAAAATGGGTTATTAACGTTAAAGTATGCTTGTCGAAGGGTTCATTGTTACAAAAAATTGTTTTGGATATTCTCATGGGTATCGGTAATGCAGTATTTTTTAATGCTCTAAAACTACGTACGTCACATTTACCTTGTATTGGTATAGACGTCGATGATGAAATGTCACGTGCCCACCCCGAGGAAATTTTTTATTTTTTTGACAATATTAAATTAAAAATTATGTAGATAATTAATTCGAAATTTTAATTATACGAAATGATAATCCTGATCACTTATAATGTGCGGCGCGTCGTAAAACGCCCCCCAAATTTTTAAACCATACCGTCTAAATCAGTTAACTTATATTAATTAAAAGTTAAAAGGCAAAAACTTTCATATGTCGCGAACTATCAGTTTATTATCAATATATACATACTCTTTTTTATATAATTTTTATGTCACAATTTATCGTAAACTTAGCCGAAAATGTCACGCCGTTATATTTTGGCCGTTAAATTGCGTGTATGGCATAATATTATTAGCAACGGTATAAATAAAGCTGACGTGGAGATTTTGATCAGTAAAAATGATATAAAATACCACATCATTTAAAAATAAAATAAAAAATAATAACACCTCCTTGACTCCTTCCACGCATCTTCTTCCTCTTATCCGCCCATCGCCGGCGGAGATCTTCCTTCTCCTCCCCCCTTGAACTCGAACAATAGATGGATACAATTTGCACACATTGCATATATATAATTAAGTTTACAAGTGAGCAAAAACACAGATATTTGCATGAAATTCATAGAAACAATCACAGCCCATCAACACTAACAACCAATATAGATAAAAACAAACTACAAATCTTTATAATAAAATAAAAAACCATCCCTTAAAATTGGTTCGAAAAATTATTTAAAAAAAGCCCCTAAATTTCTCAAACTTGCATCATCAATCCTCGTTTTCCTCTTCCCGTATCTTTCTCGTCCCTTATTTTCCTGCTTAATTTCTTGAGACCGTTGGCGTTTACCGGCTGCAGGAATCCTCGTATCAGGGGGAGGGCAGAGGACTAAGGAATTTTCCGGCGAGTCTCCGGCAGTTCGAAATATCTTTGAAGTAGCTCAAAAGTTACTTTTTGGTGTCGCCGTGAAAATCCTCAGGGGTGTCAGCATCATAATAAGCTAATTAAGTAAGAAGAATTTGTATGTGAATTCTTTCTTTCACAACCCAAGAAGAATGTAGTAGACCAGAGTGATTGGCAGGGCGATCAACATTCCAAAGATAACCCTGCAAAGCCGATTGATTTGGTTCAAAACTTCAATTTTCATCTCGAAACACTAAAATAGCTGTCAAGAACAGTTGCATTCCCATAACTCGAGTTGTTGGGAGATGATTCTGATTGATATTTATATTATCCACTAACACGCTCCCTCGAACAGAAGCTCTCGTAAGAGCTGATCGAGGTTTGAACAGTTTCAATAAATCATGTACATAAATTTGGGCTATTAGGATTCGAAAACACAAACTTCCAATTGTGACCTAAAAGAATCTATAAGATATTGTTATACTCACCCAGTACTAAGAATTTGAGGGTGAACATTGTACTCTTTAGCGAACACGAAAGGAACAATACCCTGTGGTAGTGCAGCCTGCAAAATTCACAAAGTATATATTATAAAAAAATTAAATTTTTCTCAACAACTCAAATTATCGAGACGAAAAATTAGCTTCGAAAATAAAACATTTTACTCGTACCTGAACAATGGCGATATGGAGTAAGGTACCACGAAGCCCGACAGCAATGGAAGCAGCAGCCATAACCGCCGGTCCGGTTAGAAACCGAACCGCCATCGCAAATGCCGCAACCGAATTCCCACAGGCTATGATCTTGGGTTGCAAAGCCATGAACAATCCTGGTTTAATCATATTATAAACACAATTAGTCATATTTTTTTGGGATGAATATATAATGACAATTAGTAAATACTAATCAAGTAATTAAAGACTTTTTTTTTAAATGAGTTGACGAATGATTCGGGCATGTCGCCATCATCACAAACCAAATATCCACCCACCCAAGTGAAGTCGGGTCCCATTTTGTCGGGTGGGTCAATTTTGTCCAACCAATTATATTAAATCCAAATCCAAATCGAAATTAATTCTGAAAAAAAGAGGAAAATAAATGGATGGTTGTGAGTTGTGTACAACCATGACTTGTGTACCCCTTTCATGTTTCCTTTACTCAATGGGAATCTAACAAGTCTATAATTTCGATACGATATGGTTTCATTCGGTTAAAAGTTCGTAATTAAAATGAAAAGGATGAGTAGTCATTTGTATAATTTAACCAAACTCTATATGTATTCGTTTAATAATTGCTTTTTCTAAAATTTATAATCAATCTGAACAGTATTTCGATTAGTATATGATCACCACCTCCGAATATGTGCTTTGACAAACTCAATATAATTATATAACCCGACTAACCAAATCGTAGAAGATTAATAGTTAAAATTAGTGTGGCAAAGTGTAGAAAAATGGTAACTTACCTAAGCTGAACATAGCCATTCCGAGGCCAGCATCCGACAGTATGGAGATTGACTTCTCTATTATTTTAGGCATTGCTACATGCCACCTGCATTTCCCCACATATAAACTTAATAATTAATACCATTAATATTTATTCAGAGAAAAATGTAAAACCATTCTGTAACTTTGAATCGTGTTGTGTATTGTTTCGAAATTTCTAAATATCAAGATAGTCGAAATCGTAATTTAAATCGAAGAATTGTACTATTTTACGATTTTACAGCAGGAGTTCGATCTTGATTTCACTATAAAATCATTGGACATCAAAATCGTATGAAATTGGGAGGAAAAACGGTGAAATTGTAAAATCGTTTGAGGTAAAATCGTAAGCGTACAATTGTTTGAAGAATGTGTGTTGTGTACATATGATTTTATAAGCTTTGTATGGTAAACTACATACTTTTAGTTGTTTAATTTAAATTATGGGCGGTACTTAAAATCTTACGATTTCAAGATTCGATCATACGATTCCAATTTTACCCATATTTTCGATTTCACTCGAAATCCACAATTTCACTACTCGCTAAACATGACGTACACCGATTTCAAAATTTACGATCAGAATGCTCTTAAATTGTAAAGTTTATGACCGTGTGTAATATTTAGAAATTTTAGTATATAATCTATATCCAAAATGACGGGAGAAAATAAGTATCCAATGGAGAATTTTACTGACCGGAAGGCTACAAGAGACCAAATGAGTCCGATGAGGCTGGAGTAAGTGTTTGGGTTGCGGATGAGCTTCCTCCACACCATTATCAGAATCAACCTCGTCATCACACTCGCCGGTGGCATTAGTCTATTCCTTCCTCCTGCTCCTTCTCCTGCAACTGCAGCTTTCGGATGCATCTCAGGCGCCATCGCCGGAGCATTACTACCCAACTTGTTCATGTTAATTGCTCCTTCCCCAACTTCTTTCTCCTTCTCATCGCCTCCAAAGCTGAAATCCTCGCCGTTGTCGGGAAACTCACCTTTATTCTTGTCGCCATTGTGCGGGTGGTCGGCGACGAGCATCCTGATCTCTTTAGCCTCACCCTGATCGGGATGGTTCGCCGTTCCGGCTATATGATCTGATCCGCCGAACAAGTGTAACCCACCGCCGGCAGCTTCCGACGCCGGCGAGTTACTCGAGCTCCACACAAACATATGCAGCTCCTTTGCTTCGTGTTGGTTATTATTATTATTCGCTTTCCCGCCGCCCTGCTGCTGTTGGCTTTTGGCGAGGCTCTTCGCCGCCGCGGCGACGACGGCAGTGGTGGTGGTGGGGGCAGAGGAAGAGAATTCAGGGTTCGGCGCCGGGTAAAACCCGAATTTAGGAGACGAAGCAGTATTCTCCTCGAAATTCGACGGCCGTGGAGTAGGTCCCCGGGAAGACTGAACCGAATACAAATCCGCCGCGGCGAAATTTGAATGCCGAGGACCACCGCCGCCGCCGTGAACCCCCATCATGGAGTAAAAATCGGAATGGTTGAAATTAGATCCACGAGGAGTCGGATTCCTCGACGAGCTTAAGCTATAAATCTCCGCTCCGGTCAAATTCGATGGGCGAGGAGTCAACCCGGAGAACGACCCGGGTCCGGCTCCCAACCCGATTGCGGATCTCCTGGAAGCGTTGGATTTCCTCACGGTGATGTGGAGCTTCCCGTCATCGCCAATCTCGGCATCGGTTTCGAGAAACTCCCTGCCGTCAAGCGAAACGACGTCGGAGTCGACCTTAAACGACACAATAGACGCTGCCGTTTCGGGGAACTGTTCCATGATCAGCATCTTGGCTCCCCTGTATTCGAATAGGAATAAAAGCAGAGTATACCAAATGATGCACTGAAGAACGACGACCTGGACCATGAGGCTGCCGGAGTAAGGCCCGTACATGGCGATTAGGAGAGGGATTCCCATGACGAGGGTGTTGGGGAGAGTTGAGAGGGAGAAAATGGTAATCATCCACTCGAGGCTGCCGTTTTTGGTGAGGTTTGTCCAGAATCCGAGGGCGACGAGCATGATGATTTTCTGGAGGGTGTCGGCAGCGATGAAGCGGAGGTTCATGGCGTAAGGGTCGTTGGTGGATATGAAGTGGAAGGAGAGGAGAGGGACGGCGAAGATGGCAACGAATCGGTTGATGCCAGAGCATTGGTCAGGGGAGAAGATTTTCCACCACCGGACCGAGCCGTAGGCGAGGATCATGGCGACGTAGAGTGGGACCACCGCCGTTAGTACTGTGTAGAGATCTTTCCATGTTATCATATCTCTCTGAGGAAGCTGGTTTTTGATGATTGTGGAATTTCAGAGTGTTTGAGTGAGGGGGAAGATGGGAAAGGAGATTTGAGGGAGAAGGAAGAGGGGGAAAGTGGAGGTGTGGCTTTTGGTTATATATAAAGAGATGAAATGAGTGTGTAAAATGAGTCGACAATGTAGAGTTGGGTTAATTCGGTTATATGTTAATTTTATTGTAAGTTAATTTATTATAAATAATAGTAGTATTATGGATAGATAAACCTAAATTATCATTGAGGATTTCACGTTTTAAAATGATAAATTTTGTTATAAAAATTATAAAATTGAAGTTTTTATTGAGTGTGTTTCTGAACCTACTTAAATGTTCGATCATCATTTCATCATGAATAGAGAGGAAAGTAGCCAAACATGTGAGTTGGGTGGTCATATATAGTTGGGTTAGTCGAGTTATGGATTATAAATCAATAAATTGTGTGTTCATTGGATCCCAAATAGAGAGGATGTTATAAAATAAATGGGTTGAACAGGTCATGGATTGGATTTTTGTGGTTTATTTTCGAGTAATGAATTGATTGAGTTACAAATCTACAGGGCCACTGCTTACTTGGTTATTTTTTTGGTTTTTAAGGCGGTGACTTGTGAGGATGGACGAGTTACATGTTAATTTTATTCAATTTAAATTATTGATAGAATTTGGTTGATCGAGTTGAGTAGGATAAAGCTTGGACTTGAAAATAGGAAAGGGGAGACATTAGGAGGTGGAGGTGCATATGAATAAGTGTGTTATAGGGTACAAAGATAACTTAAAAAGTGGATTCATGGAGAGGAAAAAAGGGAGAAATTTGAGAAAGTAGGGGGACCATTATGCTACAATGTGTATACACAACTTTAATAAAAAAATAAAAAATAATTTCTAGTGTCTAGTGACCACATAGTATCCTTTCTTCAAGTTCTTTGGTTGTGGGCTTCAGATGGGTGCTTACTTCAAAGCCCATTTTGACCAACACTTAGATATTACACTATACACCATCTACTATTGTTTGAACCGGATTGGACTGGTTAATTCGGTCCAGTTTATTTTCATACTGTAATAATATGCATGCCCGCCCACTTGCTTTCTTGTTCTACTATCGGTGGAACATTTTACTAATAATATTCATCACTTTTATAAATAATAATAATGTGCATGTCCAAATCTTTAAATAACTTGTTAATTGTTAATGGTTCATCCTCATTTGAATGTCTGAAACTTAATTATCTCGATTATTTGGTTCAATTCATTCGACAATATTACTTATACAACATCGTTCTCTAAATTTAGAGCTAGCAAAAACTAACTCAACATAAATAAATTATCGTTCTACCCAACCCATTTCATAATCAAAGTTAATCAAAACTCAAAGTTATATATATTCAAACCAATGAACCCACAACTTCGAGTAATTTATGAATGGATTAATCCGAAATTAAATCTAATTAACGACATAACCCGATTAGCACATAATTTATAATACAAGTAACCCAACCAATCACAGTACTTTTTAATAATTGTTCCACTACATGTCAGGGTATAAGATTTATTATGACGAGAGTGCAATCTTATTTGATGTCATTCACAAACGTCGTCGTCTGGCTAAAGATTAATGGGTGATTAGCATGCAAATTACCATAAATTTCCATTGGTTTTGACTTGCATTATAGATGCTGACATTATAGCATGACATAGAATATTACACAACTTAATAACTCATTAATTATCACTTTTGAGTTGCTCTTGGAAACAACTCCTGCTACTCTTTGATTTCCTGATTCTTTCTCATGTGTCTTGCGTAATTTCATATTTTGCAAGTATTGTAAAATATATCTCAGCACACAAAACTAATTAGTCGTCGATAAGATAATTGGAGGCGATGATATGGATGTGTGATTATCGCAAACCAGACCACTTTGGAATACAATTGCATGCCTATAATATCTAAAATATAGTGTCATGAATCATTTTAATTCTAAATGTTGTCGTTGGACGAGGCAATATGTAAAATATAGACCGACAATGAAACTAGTCCAATCATCGGAATATCAATCGAATAGGTGCGATCAAACAAGTAAAAATATAGAAACCACTAGTCGAGTCAATTGAATAATAAAAGTGAATAGATAGGATAAAAATTACCTTATTTTTTTTAGGTGATGATAATTAAGTGCTTTAATTTGCTATAGATGGACTGTTTCATTAACTTTTTAGTAGAAACTGAGTAATAGTCTTAGGAAATATTATTAGAAACGGTAAAATGGGGAAAGCAACCTCAATTATGTCAGACCTGATCCAATCAATAATATTTGAAGAAAAAGAAGAGATTCTATGAACTCGATCCAAAAGAAAGGAAATGACCATGGTGAGTAAGCTGATTCGCTACTCGATCGATTTCCTTCTCTGTAGGTATGAATGACAAAAACGCACCAATCTTGATCAATCAAATTGTGAAGCTCATCAATACAATTTTGATGTCGGCTATCGACTACCGAGTTGTGCTGGAGCATAGACACAACCACTTGTGAATCAGCTTGTAATTGGACTCGTCGGAAGCCCCAAGTCCCATGCAAAGTCGCAAGCCAAGTATAGCAGCTCTCAATTCTGCACGAGTAATAGTACAAACATCGATATTGGCCGAAAACGCCGTCTGACAAATACCAGAAGGGTAACGTAGGACACCACCACCCGCCACATCACCTTGGGGTTGGATAACGGATCCATCTGTATTGACAACGATATCCACATCGTTGCGAGATTCCCATCCAATTAAAATCTCAGCTCACTAAGACTTATTTTTAAACAAAACTGTTCCCCATTCTCATTATTTTATGAATCTCGACAATCTAATGAAGGACTCGTAGGCGGAACTGATTGCAGGTAGAGACGCTTCCGCAATAACCAACAGGTAATAACGAACTCGAGTTGATAACCGGAATCAATGCCACCTGTCATTAACTTAGTTAATTGCTCCCCCCCCCAACCCACCCACTCTTAGACATGGTGGACATTGAGAAGCTTGAAAGTTGTTGGCCTTCAAATTCTGTGAATTTTGCTTGAAAATCTCATAACTTATTTAATAAATGTTCCCAACATTATGAATCAGTGGTTGTTTAAAGATAAGGTTAAATGACACCATCAATGGTAGCTAGCTAGCAACAATGTTTTTGGACTAAAATTAGGGAATATATGCCTTCTTTTTCAGTTGGTCAAATCTAACTTGATACATATCAATATTATTCACTAACCATATCCAACATGATTACCATGTGTCATGACATATAATAACTTAATTTTGAATCAAGCTACGGTTTCAAATTTTAAACCTTCAACGTATTACCGCGCAATCATTATATTTATATATTGAATTCGAAAATGAAAATGAAAATAACTCTTCTGATTTGACGTGAAAATAAAAATCCGGTACTCTAGAAAATAAGCAACTTTTTGAAAGGGTCGGGAAGAATTAATTAATTGCATAAATTGTGATACCATGCATGGGAATCAAAGTGCTTATGGACGATTAGACAAAATTAAAAACTATTTTTTTTCTTTCTCCTTAATTAATTAAAAATGGCCACACTAATCACCCAATAGAATTAAACTAACAAAAAAGCAATAATGCATACAGCCGTGCAACACACAAATACTCGCTTTTAGGTTTAAGGGTATCTTAATTAATTTTATTTAATAATTTGACTTACAATTTCCACAAGTCTAATTTAATTGGGTGGAGCTTGGAGTTGGTTTGGTTTTATATTATTGAATCCACATATTAAAATTTATCTTGGGATAAAATGTATTTTTAGCCCTTGTTACTATGAAAAGATATTAAATTAGCCTCTCCAATTATTCAACAAATTGTGCCTCGCGACAATGTCCAATTTGGGCTATTTCCTCGGAGCCCACTACGGCCGCGGTTGATGACAAGTCCTTTTACATGTCAAATTACTTTCTCTTAACGGTTAACTATTAATCATAAACACAATACAGTTATCGTGTTAGCCATACAACTATCTCCATCTACAGTCTACCAATCACCTATACTGAATCCACTGTCGTCAGCATTGTTCTATTCCACTGCCGCAACCGCACATCACAGAGAAGTTAAAAACAATCTTTTGGTTAAAGAGCTCATTGTAAGAAGAAGGCTGAATTTACTCCGAATATGACAAACTGATTTGTTATGTTTTCATAATAGAGGGACCAATGTAACTATTACCCCAACTAATTTTTAAACTAATTAAACCAGAAACAACAAAGCATCTACTGTTAACAAGAATCTCAAACCAATCAGATTACTTGTTCTTGTTAATGTCATAGGTTTTTATTTCTCTTAAAAAATTAATTAAATAATTAGTAGTTAGGTTGATGTTTGCTGTTGATGTTGTTGGTGATGAAATCGCAACGAACTATTCTTTAAGCCGTCGTCATCCATTTTTTAGGCTTACGTGTGACCCAAGGTTGTTCATCTCTTAATTTTTAATTCAATCATCTAATTGATATAAAGGCTAATCAATTTTTCTTGTCCTATCCAAATATTATAATTGTATATTGTATTAATATAATGTGCTTATTGTTAATATATAATTACGGTTGGAGGTTTGATTCGAGATTGTTCTGGTAACTAAGTTGGGTTATTTGGTGACGTATAGTTCTAACTTCAGTATGTGTTTAATAACTCGAAGAAGTTGAGACATGTCTTCCAATAGTTTGGGGAAAAGGGTGTGGGAGCATATATGAAGCTTGATTCTCGTTGTGCAATTAGGTTGATACGTTGCATTATAAAAAGGATGTGGTTCATTAGTACATTGTTGTTGTGCGGATCAGGTTCATGAGTTGATGGAGAAGATGTGAGAGGTTGGTTTTATTATATTCATATTTATCAAACAGCGTTCACACAACTAGAGTAGTTGACGAACCAAGCCGCTCGCGTTCGGCTCGGTGTTCAACTCGAATAAAACTCGTTTGTGACTCTGTTCGATTGTAAATGAGCTAAACTTAAGCCATTGTATGTTCAACTCGGTAGGCTCGAGAACTAGCTCGTCCTCGGGCTCGAGAGCCAACTCGAGTACATAACTCGTTAGTGACTGAATAATACAACATATGTTTTGCTCAAACACCATATATAATAAAATTATATATAATTTATTGTTATACCTCTAATGAAAATGCAAATCACACATTATTTAGATTTAACTATTGCGCACGATAAAACACATTACCATGTCCACTCAGCCCAATGTATAACATCATATGAAATTGCTCACAAATTTTTATCTTAATATTGAATATGAATGCACTATAGTTTTTTTTTCCTAAGATATAATAGTATTTCAACATTTGGTAGCTTCAAAAAGTACAAGAACCATTTTGTAAAAATACAATAGTTACCAGACCAAAGATGCTAACTACCAAAAGTAAAGTAACTACTAAATTAACTGAAATAAATAAACTACTGCAATTATTAGAAATAATTCTAGTTGGGTCGTTGGGACTTGGGGTCGGTCGAGCTTATCCAGTGAGAAAAGCTGCGTCATTTCCGACAAGGAAAATCAAACATGGCGGAGATAAAATCGGTCGGGGTAGTAGGTAGCGGCCAAATGGGCTCCGGCATCGCTCAACTCGCCGCCGTTCATGGCCTCAGTGTCTGCCTTCTTGATACGGATTCCGATGCTCTATCCAGAGCCAGAGCCTCCATCGCCGCCAATGTTCGCCGGATGGTCTCCAAAGGCCACCTCTCTCAGGTGAAAACACTGTTGGAAAATTTGATTGGTTGACTCCAATTCGTAAACTTTGAGCTCTTATTAGTTTTGATCCTGCTGTAATTAATACTTCGTTTCACTACTGGGTTCCTGCTACTTGATCTCAGATCATTGATTGGTTATGCTGCTTGTATGATATGGATTGATTCAACACAAAAAGCCGCATGTTGTTATTAGTTTTGGAGTAGGATGATGCTTTGCTGAAAAAACCTCACTTCTGATTTGTGGTAATTGCTGAAGATTCTGTTCTGTTATTTGTGGCAGGCCAGAGGAGACAATGCTCTGAGGCTTCTAAGCTATACCTTGAATCTTGAAGATTTTCGCGATGCAGATATCGTGATCGAGGCCATTCTCGAGTCCGAGGAGGTGAAGAAAATCTTGTTCGTGCAACTCGACAAGATTGTTAAACCTTCTAGCATCTTAGCTTCCAATACAAGTTCCATTTCGATCACTCGTCTCGCGTCTGCCATTAGCAGACCTCGTCAGGTTTGTGCTCTCGAATACTTTAGATATGAACCTACGAATTCGGCACAAATTTGCTGAGAGGTTTATCCATATCACAGGTAATTGGGATGCATTTCATGAACCCTCCTCCCATAATGAAGTTAGTCGAGATCATACGGGGAGCAGACACATCAGACGAGACATTCCTCGCAACCAAAGCCTTGGCAGAAAGGTATGTTCTTTCTAGGGTTTAGGGAATAAATCTTGAGATGTGACTATTGATCCGACAAAATTGGAATGATACAGAGATGTGACTATTGAATTGCAGGTTTGGGAAGACAGTAATTTGCTCGCAGGACTTCGCAGGATTCATCGTGAACAGGATCTTGATGCTGATGATAAACGAAGCCTTCTATACTCTGTACACAGGAGTGGCGACAAAGGAGGACATCGATACAGGGATGAAGTTAGGGACAAACCATCCAATGGGTCCACTTGAACTTGCCGATTTCATCGGACTTGATGTATGCTTGTCGATCATGAAGGTCCTTCATGCCGGGTTAGGGGACGCTAAGTACGCTCCCTGCCCTCTTCTCGTACAGTATGTCGATGCAGGACGCCTTGGTCGAAAACGTGGCCTCGGGGTGTACGACTATCGGAAACCATCTGCACGACTTTGAACTAGAACACTGCCGAAACTTGTAACGCCATAAGTGTTATAAACTTTGCCCATAATAAAAAGACCAACAGGGTAATGTTTGTAGGAAAATCAAGTTCATGAGAACAACTTCTATATAAAGAGAATTCATGGCGAAATTTTTCAAATATATAAACTTATTTCAAAGCAAACTAGAGTGAGTTATTCGTCAGAATCTTGAGCAAGAAGCCGATGATGCAAGCAAAGGCAATGAGTTTTAGATGAAGTTCCGGATGTCCAATGACTTCACATCTGGCATTTCCTCGTCCTTGAATTCCTCCCTGTAAAAAAAACCAAATTATGAATCATTATTATCGAGAATCGTTACATTTTAATAACTCCAGATTTATCAAACAAAATTTCGTGAAAGAGAATTCAAGTGCACTGTGCAAGTGAATAGTTATTGTGGGCTAACAGGATTTGATTTTGGGAGAGGTTTAATTTTGTAAATAGCTATATAGAAAAAACGATGCTTCGTTCCCTCTCGTTGTTGGGAGAGGTTTAATTTTGTAAATAGCTATATAAGTGGGGTTCTACTCTGAGCTAAACGACGTACCTTTTCTTTTGGGTTCCCATGGCCTCATGAGCATCCTTCTTCAGCTCCTCCAGTTGTGCTTTAGCAAGTTTGAGTTCCAACTCTTCTTCATACTTTGGTAAGTCTTGCCTCCTAACTCCAAGCCTGATGATGCATAACAGGGTTTTGACGTCAGTTTTTTTTTAATAAATGGAACCTTGAGCAAGAACGGTATGTGAAAACGAAGACTACACAAGCACGACATGTACAAGAAACCCAAAGCAAGTCCCTGAACCGCATCAGAAGGAATTACATCGGGTCACATTGTCGTTATGGCTCCGATCTAAGTGATTAGTGCATAGAGTTGAGCACGGTTTTGTGGTCATTATATCCCAATGAAAGACATATTAACTCGGCCAATACAATGAATTTATCAATGTTCTGCAAAAAAAGAGGCATAAAGGATTTTGACAGTTTGAAGCTTACTTTTGATTGATCTTGTCAAACTCAGCCATGAGAAGTGCCATTCCTTTCTTATCATTCCTCATGAGAGGTTTCTTGAGTTCTTTCTCAACTTTTTCCAAGGCACCCATCATCATAGCTTCTGCACCAAGCTCATCGGGGAGACCCTGCCTGCACAGAGTCAAGAAACATAAGCTTCAATATAGCATATAGCAAGGAAGATGGAACTCTGAAATCTACCAAGATAAATCGCAAAGTGCATACTTGATTCTTATTTCCTGCAATGTCAATAAGTAAGTACGAGCATCTTGAATGTCCTTCGTTTCTGTCTCAATGGCGTTCTTTATACTCTGAGATTCAGATAACAAATTAGCCCTACAAGAAGAGACGAAGCATCAGTAGATGAAAATGAATATAACCGCTGCTGAGGTCACGTGTAGAAAACAGGAAACCGGGGCTTACTTTTGTCTAACACTCGTCATGACATTTGCATATTGAGCAACTGCAGCTGGATCTTCAGGTGCAATGGTGATCTTCTCCTGTCGTAGCACTCCCATAGCCGTCTCGAATTTATTCTTCACGTCCAGGAAGATGTTCTTGAGCATATCTTTTCAGTACAGAGGTCAGTACCAAGCAGATACTCCTATACTATTTCTCCCAATAGAGCTATGCGAATATTAGCAACCAATCCACGCACTTACCATCACCCTTTAGAGCTTTCTGTTGTGGCTCAGACTTAGCCGAAAAGTAACGCACTGGAGCCATACATTCCTGCTGCAGCACAATCTGAGTGCCACAGAGCTACATAGTCCCAAACCAACCAATAAGAGAACCATGGAACAGTTCAAAACAACGAAGACATGATAGAAACAGAAGAAATGTAAAAACAAAGAAAGGAAATTTTGAGATAGTGCTCGTATGGTATAGAGAAAATTTCAATGCTTTTGTTAAAAACACTGCATTCTGAGTTCCCCAATAATCATGACCAAGATGGATTCACTAGCATTTCCGAGTTTCACCTCCAAGAACACATTGAAACTCTAATCTCATACACATCCAATTTCCGTTCCTCTATACGAGAGAACCCACTGACGCGATTGGTCTTCTGTCAAGCCTTACTAGTTTGAACCCACTGAAGCTATTGATGATGCGAAAAGAAAGTGATGTTATATCGGGATTTTGGAGCACAAGAGACAAGTGGAAATACCTGTCTGGATCTGGACAAAAGACGATAAGCTAACGCCATTGATGACTTTCTTCTCCTTCTTCTTCGTCTTCTTGGCGTTCTGATAGTAAGAGCTACTGGCCAATCTGGGCTTCTCTCTCTCTCTTCTTTGTATTACGAAGGGTTTGCGTTTTTTCTGCACCGTTGGATTCCCGATTGAGCTCGTCAGTTACTCAGTTGGAGAATCGAATCGAATCGAATCGAACGAGTGAGAGGGTAAGGTTAGAGTAAATTTGGCTCAATTTTAAATAAGCCGACTCGATTTTAAACGGGACAGCTCGATAATATACGAGTTAAACTTGAGCCAACCCAGGCAGCTCGGCTGGTTCACAAGTCACCTAGGCTCATGAGCTCGATGAGTTTGCCTCACGGGCCAACTTGTTTGAGGCTCGATTACCAACTCGATTAAGGCTCGAAAATTGGCTCGACCTCGGGTATATTTTATTTATTTATCAACGAGCTCGGTTAGATTGATGCTTGGAAGTTGGACATTTGGAGAATTTAATCGAACGAGTGAGAGGGTAAGGTTAGAGTAAATTTGGATCAAACCCAATTTGGCTCGATTTTAAACAAGCTATAAACGGATCGGCTCGATAATAAATGAGCGGAACTTGAGCCAACCCTTAGGTCGGCTGGCTGCAAGTCACCTAGGCTCATGATCTCAATGAGTTTGGCTCACTGGCCAGCTTGTTTGAAGCTCGTTACCAACTCGGGTAGCTAATTGGCTCGAGTTGGGCTGGATTGAAGCTCCTTAGTAGCCTTAATTATAGTTAGCTAGCGAGTTTGTTTTAGAGATTTTTATGGTTCAAATGTTAATGACTCTAAAAAAATAAGAATATGATGATCAATGATGTTGTCTTCATACCTAATAACTCAAGTCAAGTCTATTTGAAATTATTATATTTTTTTCTTTCTTATTCGAATTTAGCTCGAAATATAACTCGATTTATTAAAAATTATAAACAAGACAACATGATACTCGAGCTCGTTAAAAATTACAAATGAGCCGCTCTCGAACTTGTTAAAGCCTCTAAGTCGAGCCCTGCTCGAGTCAAGCCGTACCGAACTCGAATTAATAAGTATATGATACCGTCGTGACACACGAGTTTTAAAGTTATACTTATATCATAAAGGGATAATACTTTAACCCCCTGTACTTTACCAAATTAACACATAACCCTCTGTACTACAAATTGCTCATTTCATCATCTCTTACTATATCAATTTAACAAATAAGTCCTTTTGTCACTATTTTTATTAAACTGCCGTTAAATTTTTACAAATCAACATAAATAGCCATGTATATGATGATTTATTATTTTAAATTATTATACTATTTTAAATTATTAAATATGTAAATGGTTCATCATTTGTTTTTTCAATTACCCCTATGTATTATTACTAACCCCAAATTAGTTTCAGACGAAGAAAATTAATTACCTCAAAAAACAACAACGTACTCCTCTTAAAAACAAACAACAATAAAATTGGAATATGGCGGCTGGAAATAATGCTGGTGGAAAAAAATGTGAAGGCAGAAATTTGAATGGCGAAAGTGAGACATTAGAGATAACAATCGCAAAAAAAATCAAAAAAATAAAAAATTGATCACTTATTTCTTAAACTATTTAAGATTAGTAAAATAAATGAAAATTCAAAATAATGAGTTATCATATACATCATTATATAGGTTGACATGTCATAATAATTTGTCAGTATGTAACGATAAATTAACAAAAATAATAACAAAAAACTTACTTCTTAAGTTAGTCATAGTAAAAAAAAGTGAAATGAGTAGTTTGTAATATGGAGATTATGTATTAATTTGGTAAAGTATAAGGGGTTAAAATGCCATTATTCATATCATAAACAAAGTTCTAGGGTTCCTCAAGGTAGATACATGAACAACTGGATCGGATCCGATAGCTTTCGTCACCATTTACAAAATCTCTCGCACAAAATTACAATGGATATTCAATCAATTTCTAACCCAATTACGATCCTCTACATCATTGAAAAAATCCTGAAAAATTGTCATGTCGCTCATCAAATCGGCCAGATCCGGGATTGGTCCAGGGATCTCAAAATCCGCCAGGCACTCGAACACCAGGATCTCTTCATCCTCGTACGTCGGCGGCCGGGAGCAACCGGTGGAGGAGGACGACGGCGTCGCTCCTCTCCCGACGGGGCTTTCGGCGTTGTCGATGGAGGCGCCGCTCCTGGCTCTCTTGTTGTGCCATTGCGGTATCATCCGCTCCGACGCCGACGTTTTAGCAGGCCTTTGTTTCGGCAATCGGCGTTTTTTAGTGGGGATTATACGGATGATCGGCGGCGGCTGCGGCGCGTCGGGATTTGGAATTTTCCGCGGCCGCCCTCTGCCGCGATGGGGGGTGGTGGTGGTCTTTTTATACATCTCGGAATATTTTGTTGTTTTTTCCTCCCCTTTGTTTAGGGTTTATAATTTACAAAAATTATAATTTCGATTTGAAAGGAGAATTTGGGGGTTTGTTTTTTTTGGAAAATAGGATTAGATTTATGGTGTTTACTTTTAATTGTGGATTTGTATGTAGTTATGTACCAATTTTAGAAATCTATTTTAGATTTTGTATAGTTGGAAATTTATTTATGTCATGATACAAAATTGGGTGGCATTTACTTATAATTTTAGTTTAAAATATTTCGATACAATATTAAAATGTGGGTTCAGAGGTTGGTTTTGCAGGGAAAATTCGTAAGAAGAGAATTTAAATAGGTAGAGAATATGAGGGTTATGCTATTTTGAGGAATAAAATGTTTGAATGTGTCATTTTAACTGTGATTGTTGAGATTAGAGAATTCAAAAATGAAATTAATTCTTTTAAAATTTCCTCTTTAAACTAGTGATTTCAATATAAGAACCCATACCAAAAATTCAATTTCTCAATATTCTCCCATAATTAATTATAATCCAAACAGACTATTTAGCAAACTCTCTCACTCAATTCGGCAATTTCCCAATCCAAACAATCCCTCAATATTTTGATATCGAGTTCTATTGGTTTATTAATTGCCGCTCATCTTTCGGTTATATATAGTCTCAAGCTCATTTGCCGAGCTGGCAAATAGAAATATGTATATAATCTTTCCAGGTCATATTTATTGGAAATTGAAGGAAATTTATATATCTAGATATCTTAGTCAAAGATGGACTAATTTATTCCCAAAGTGAAAGAAAAATTAATCACAGTGTTAGAAAAAAAAATTATAGCAAGATGAAGGATTATTTAATATTCCAAATTCATTCAAGTACTACTTAGAGGTTTATCCAACCAATCTCAAGCAACGTCTATCCAACACTATAAATCTAAACCTTACTAAATAGCTAGTATCTTGAATATCATATATTCGAAATATCTCGTAACAAACAATGTCCCCTCTTCCTTCCTCCATTTGAGGTTTAAAATAATGAATTACAACTTGAAAGGATGATATGCAGATATGGCGTTTGGAAAATAAAATTGGATTTATAGTGTTTATTTTTAAATATGGATTAGTGTAGATGTTTAGAGTTCTATTTTGAATAAGATATCTTCGTTATTTAATTCTCATTGATTAACTTTTAAGGAACAAAATTAATGAATTGATATGTTTATTGGTTATTTGGTTTAAGATATTTCGACTCTTGAGATACTATCAAAATAATGATTTTTAATATATGAATTATGAATTCTCGTAATTTGTTATTCACCTTTCGGTTATGTATAGTCAAGTAAGGTCTTAAGATTTCATTAAACGAATAGAAGTATGAATGAAATTTTTTGAGATGATACATATTGGGGTATTAGGAAAAACTATATCTCTAGACGTCTGGAAACTTAAGTCATACGTTCGTTAAAAAAATCCACGACATAAAAACCAAGAGATCGAAATGTTACCTATCACAAACTTGAGCGACCATCATTGCTTTTAACCCCTATTTAAAAGCCATGTACCAAAGAGTAATGATTGTAAACTCACAAGTGTGTTATTAAAATGTACATTAAAGCCACCCCGTGGTTTATTTATAGGGCACATAACCAGTTCTCCAAACTGTTCAAACATACCAGATACAGTTTGCTGCTACAACCTAGAGGCTATAGAGGTACAGCTACATATTTTGCTAAAACAAAGGTTGCACCTTCACGTATCACAAATGGCGTTTCTTATCACATGTCTGCTGCAAAAGATTTACCACAACCACACGTCTGTGTCGCGTTCGGGTTCTTGAAAGAGAAGCCACCTCCGATGAGCGCATCGCTGTAATCCAGTTGCATCCCAAACATGAAAAGGAGGCTCTTTGGATCACAAACTGCACATACAACAAAACATACACGTAAGTCTGATGATGTCGATGCTTATATCACTACGATGAGAATTGAGATGGAACGTAAATGTACAATCTTGAACCGGGCTCTGGATTTCCTGCTCTACAATCGGTGACATACACTGTCCTATCATTACTCTTTCAAATCAATATAGTGATCTGCTTGCATTCTCTTGATTCCACGAGCCTGACCTATGGGTAACATGTTGTGATCAGAATATCAACTGGTTCTTACACCATTTGAATGAACTAACAAATGAAAGTAATCTATTGTATATGCTCAACCTCTCATCTTTTAATGCCCGAGCTTGAAACAACTCTCCAAATACCTCAGCTGCATTAAGATTTCCGCAGTAAAACTCACACGCTATTAAGGTGAGGGGAAACCAAACATGGAGTGTTAGCAGCTCCAAAGAAACTACTAGCCAGTAGCCAGAAAATGACATCTATTCTACACCAAGTCCTAGTCTTTCAACATATCTATTGTGTCTGTCGTTTTGTATAGCATATCCCCAATTCACTAATCCAGCAACTTAACCGTGAATGGTTTCATCCCAATAATTTGATTATAGAACAATTCCTTAACATGTCACCTCAAATGAAAGTTCATGAAAGGGGATCAATGTTAGGATTCTTCAATCAAACACTCTGATACCAGACAGAGAACCATTGAGAGGTTCATAATTGGTTTATATATAAACATTCCCTACCATGAACAACCTCACTAATCCAGTAACTCAACTGCACAAAACCCTTTCATCCCAATAACTCGAATTGATACAGGAGACCTACAGAGCACAATTGGTTACAGACATTCCTTAACAAGTCCTGTTCATGATCTTTCGATCAAAGACTCTGATAACGATTCCATATTCCATATTCCATACTGTGAGAGGTTCCTAATTGGTTTATATAAGGATTCCTTAACATCAACAACCACACGAAGCATAGAGAATTCGAAAGAAGTAAAAATTCACATACCGATGACGAAGCCGTCGTATTCAATAATAGAATCGTCAGCTCTAGCGTTATCCCTACTCTCGAAGTCCATGGTGTAAGACATACCGGAGCACCCGCCCTGCTTCACCCCAATTCTCAAGCACAAATCCTGACCACGGTCACTCCTCATCCGATTCAAGTGCTTCAACGCAGTCTCAGTCAATGATACCGCCGGCGCCACTCCCCCGGGAGACGGCGGAGCAACTGCCGATGAATTAGAAAATGGGGGAAATTAAAATAAAATTTAAAAATGAACTTCAGAAATGAAATCATAAGGTCTAGTTACACGACGGGAAAGAGGGGATTGGATCCATAGAGGAGCCTACCTGAGGCTGAAGACGATGACCTAACGGAGAGAGACGATCTGTGGCATATGTTGGGCGTGGAGGAGAATCTGAAGGAAACTGAATTCGGAGGTGAAGAGCGATTGGGAAGGCGGAGAAGAGAAGGAGAAGAAGACTTGTGGGAAGTTATTGTGGAGGGAGAGAACGCCATCGCCATGGCTGAGAATCGATCGGAGTATCGGTGAAGATATATTTTCCAATCTCTGTTCTTCTTTGTCGGCGATTACCTGGTTCGGTCTTCACGAAGTTAGGTGAGGAAGTATTTGTGTGATTTATATTTTTTTCCTTCCAATTTTCAAAACTTGTGGAAGTAATTGAATTTAAATTAGGATTTAATATCCATTGTGGTCATCACTCTATTGATTTTTTAACATAGTGGTCATCAGTCTTTCAAATATAACTTACGTACCACTAACCTAGCAGAATCACCATATTAACCCACCACTTTTGTCCACGTTACCCATTGTCATGTCACCTATTCTATATACAACTTATTCAACAATTTTAGCTTAACTTAAAGTAACCCGCTTGAAACATGCAAGGATCAACCCAAATTAACTCAAACCAGTTAACCCAACTCATTTTAATCCAAATAGGATGACATGACAAGGGTGACATAAAGTGATGAGTTGGCATGGTGATCAGATAATCCATTGTATATGATTATGTAAAATGGTTACTTCATAAGTCATACTATCCCTTATTCATAGATTTTTACAAAGTGTAACTAAATGTATGATCAACCCCTAAAATACGTTTAATTGAAGAAGAAGAAGAAGAAAAGAGTTCCAACTATGGTGAGTTTTGATATGAAATTACGGTAAAAAATCAACACTTCGACAAATAAATATGAGATGGTTCAAAATAAGAATATAGTTTATATAGTATAATAGTTATCCATATTGCAACTCAACCCGAGATATAAACCATTCTAAGCAATCATTTGATATTATATTGGTGGAAGATTGTCTCACATACTTTCTTGCATAGGAGACAAATTATTACAACCCTACTCTTCTTCCTTTGAAAGAAAAGCACTAATTCTTCTCTAGCTCCTCTCTTACTTGGACAAGAAGGTTATAACTAATTAATCGCAGAGCAAACACGGCGAATTTCCCCATTTGTCCCGGTCTTGACACCAATATTACTCATCTTCACCATGGACCTCCCAAACTCAACGTTGAAAGTAAGCCCAAGAAGCCCACTGAGCCCCAAATACCGCCCCACGAAGCCACTCGTCCGGCTGTCGGTCGACAACCGCTGGTCGGACTCCAGAACTCCACGGCCGTTCCTGATGTTGGTAAAATACGAGTTGTCAAACCGGTTCTGGCTGCCGGTGTCCATCGCCACCCGCCTCGATCCGTCGCCGTTCTGCGGGCAGAATGACCGGAGAGTGGTGAGGAATGCGGGAGCGATCGACGGGTCGGGTCCACCCGTGTTGTTGTAGTTGTAGAGCCTGTAGCTGAATGTAGCGCAGGATGCTGTCCCCAGAGTGTGTCCAGCTGAGAGAGTAACGAGATCCTGAACATTGAGGCCGAGAGTGCTAAACTGCCGGATCTGCGAATCGACGGTATCCGCTGGTCCTGGCAAATTGTCGTCAGCTTCCTGTTGGACTGAAACTCTGCCGTCTCTTCGTCCCGTGGGAACTGGCCAGCTTAGTCCGCTTGTCTGATCGAATTAATTAATTAATTATTAGCAACATTACGACAAATACATACAAGTGATAGTAACGACTACTTTACCAAAACGACGGAGTCGCGAGCAGCTAGAGCGAGGATATCAGCGCAGGAGACTACGCCAGGACAAGCAGTTTCGAGCTGAGTCTTGGCATCATCAATGGCTGAGAAGCCGTTGAGGGACTGATTAGGGACGGCGGTTCTCTCGGTACCGGTTCCAGAGATAAGGACGGAAGCGTCGCAGCCCTGCACGAAACAGTCGTGGAAATGCATCCTGAGCAAGCCTGCAGCCACCGTAGGGTCGGAGGCGAAGTGGGATTGGACCGCGGTTCGGACTATGGTCTCGACCCGAGGGCAGCTGGTTGAGTAGAACCCGACCCGGGTTCCCTGTCCATGGACCATAACGGACAGGGCAGACATTGCTAGGACAAGGGTGACTATGAATTGTGAGGTGGACATTGTTATGTGAAGATTCTGGTTTGGTGTGGTAGTAAAGGGAGGGGAATGAAGCGGTACTTATAGCAAGAGATGTGGTACTCTAAACCATTTTATTCGTAGGTAAGATGCACGAGAAAGTAAAAGATGTCGGCTCTTACTTGATACATCTAGCTGGCTGCAATGGGGAATGAAGGGTTGGTGAATTCAGGGCACGGTTAAGGGTGTTTTGTCCCGGCTACTTTAAAAGTCTTTTTCAAATTTGAAGTAGGATCTCCGACTATTGTAGTTGTCAAATGGTTAGATTACAAGTGACGAGTCGAGGGTCCTCACATATATATTATTAATTAATATTTGTATGAGGGTGAGTCGTCCTGTGTACGAGACCAGTGGAGTCCAGCTCCACATAGTTTTCTCCCTTGCGTAGTTAATAATCGTTGAAGCTCAATCAAACTGATCTAATCTTTGAGAAAAATCTTTGGCTTATATTTTTCAATGTAATTAATAATCGTTGTAGCCAAAATGAAACTCTCATCGTTGACTGTCTTGACGTTTAATTAATTTGCTGTCTAGTCAGTTTTAAAATTATTAATTAGTCTTTTTTAATCATTAATTATAAAATGATTAAAATACAGTGATCCACGTTGAATAATCATGATTTTCTGAACAGCACCCTACATTCCAGCTCGACATATAAATGTGGAAAAGTATTTGTGAAAAATTGATGGATGATATATACTGTTTTTATTCTAGTTCGTATTTCAACATAAATAGATTAATATATTTTTAGTATTATTCTCGTTTTAATCATTAATGTTATAAGGGTTTTTGTGTTTTGAAAATCGATCAAACCACGTATTTAAAGAAGTTATCGTTTTTCAAAACCTTTGTTTGGGAGCTATTTATTTATGGTATTGAATAAAAATATATAACTTTAAATTTAATTACTAGACTGTCCTTTCTTTTGATAAACAAAACAATCCATTATAAACTTTAAAAAGACAAGGATAGTATTGAAATTTTAAATAGAGAGACAAATTATAAATTAAAAACACTCAAACTTCAATTTTTGTTGAGTTTTGTTTTTTGGGATTTTGGAGCTCAACGTTTTTCTTAAATACAAAATTTTTGAGATCCATTTCTCCTCCCAAACAAAAGATTCTAAAGAAAACATCAAAACCAAATATTTTTTAAATGTTTTATTGAGAATATAATCGTAATTTTATAAACTGTATGAAGTAAAATACGATCTGCATACAGACGAGTCGAGAGTAGGTGCATGCTTTTTAAGTAGTACTAAATTAGTGGCTGAGTTTAGACTTGAGAGTAGTTGCATGCTTTAAGCATGTACGTTAACTTCATGCATGCAGTAGCAGCAGTCAGGGGCATGATCGGCGGCCTAACGAATGCGCAACCTATTTTCTGGATTGGACAAATTTCGCTGCTGTTTTGAAATTCGGTTTCCTTTGACGAATTTTGTTCGGTGTAGAGGTTAAGTTATTCAAAGGGACTACTTGTCGTAGGAATCGATGTGCTTCCTGCAAATTGCATAATTAATATGTTCTTGTCTTGTACGGAAAAATAAGAGTTGAGATATTTGCATGGGAGGGGTCGGCGGCCTATCATTTTTTTTCGTCACGTACTTTGTCTTCATGTGACTGTTTGCCTCCTGGAGGAGGATGTATTGTCGAGCCGATCTAGGATGGTTAGTTCAACGGCGTAATCATAATCAAGTTCATATATCCGGTGATAAAAAAGTTGAATCAAACATTTCACTTTTTATAATATTATATATTGAGTTTTTATATTCTGAAAGAATTATATAATATATATTTTGTCGAAATTTCAATCGATATCTTTCTTTATATACTCCAGCAACCAACTATTTCATCATTCATCTCGATTGTGAAACTTATTTTAGCCATAGGTTAGTGCAAAAAATATAATGCTCTCTCAATCATGATTTTATATTTAAGTTGATATAGTATATCTAAAAATATATGGTAGTAGCGTGATGAGGGTTTTGAATTAACTCAAGTGGTGTTCAAAATTCGAATCTAGTCTTTAACATAAAATTATACATCAGATTTTAATATTTCTGTTTTGAATTAGATTTTTCAATTAATACAAAAACCAATGGTTTTTGCTTAAATGACTCGAATCCTACGAATAAATGATTTGTCGTCGATTTTCATTTGCCCAAAGTGAAATTATTTCCCCTAAATTAATTGATGTCATTGAATTTGGAGTAAGTGAAGTAAAAAAAAAGGTTAATAAGTAAAGAGAGAGAAAAAAGGAAAGAAAGATATGATAAAATATGATGATAATTAAATTCGTCGTCACTTTTATAATAGAAAATGAAAATCCACGAATATTTAAAGTTTGGTAATTTTGAGGCGTGTTTTTTAATTCGAAAAACACAAATTCAAAATAGATTTTAAATAAACATTGACGTGCTCAACTCCAGTATTATTAGGCTAACACCGGCCCGTTTGAGTACACTTTTTCTTAGACATTGGGTTCCTATTGTCATTGGGCTAACGCCAGCCCAATTTTCTAATGATTCGGGCCGATGACATAGATGTAAAATGTATCGATTTAGCTACCCCTATATACTCTGTTATGAAAGCACATCCTTCACTCCACATATTATTTATTATTAATCTTATTCATCATTTTAAAAAAAACTTATCTTATATCTATATCTCTTTGAGATACACGTATTTTTATTTTCTTTTAATATTCTCCACAGTTGATCCAAAATAATTTAAAATAATACAAAAATACTACGCCATAATGCAATATAAAAACAAAATTATATAATACTTAAATACTAGACCGTCGTCCGAAAGGACCTGATTGATGATTAAATAGAAAATATTTGAAATAGTTATAGATTTAAAATAGTTGAAACATGTTAATTTTATAATAGTTCATTTAGATGGGTGAATTGTAAGTAATTTTAAGTCTAATTATTATAGAAAAATAAAATTAAATAAAAAATTATTAAAAAATATTGAAAAGTGATTTTGAGGATAATTTTGGTAAGAATTTTTAAATTTTTCCGCTCTCCTCCCAAATCTTTATCTCGAAATTTTCTCAGAACTCAAAAGAAGATTTCAAATCACTCAAAATCTCTTCCGATTTAAGCATCAATAATATGAGTGATTTAAGACCAAATCTCTACCGAAATCCAAATCACCCTTAAATCACCTATCCAAATTACAAACCCAAACAAACTATAATTTATTAACGAGCCTATAGAAATACATTACTGAAATAGTACAATACACAACATTACATTAATTATAAAAAAAAGTATATAATTAAGTTACACTTATCAAATACTCAAACTAGCATATCAATCCAAAAAAACAGAACACATTTATTGCAAATAAATTGTAGAAATAAATTAAAGTTTTCAATTTTCTTTCTCTTCCCTTCCATTTATAGTCAATGACAGAATTTGAATGAGCCAACCCGAATCGCTGTTCAAGTCCTCCCTCCACCAGCAATCCTGTATTATAAAATTATCGAAATTATAATTTTATATTAATTGACTTTGTTATCATTTAATCCATCCTGATTCCGCCTATACTTAAGCTCGCTTCGTAGGCTTGATGAAGTCAAACACTTCAACTGATCCGTTGACTTGACCGATCCCCTTCTTCTTCTTCTTCTTGCTTTCACCATCACTGTACGTCTTGGTATGGAAATCCAAGAACAAGTATAAAAGAGAAGCAATGAACACAGCATCAAAGCACCAACCCCAGATCCCGGAGCAACCCGACCCGGTGAAATGGACGTAGAAGATCCAACCCATGATCCCAAAGCTGATGTAGAACTGCACGATCTGACAATCCGTAACGATCTTCTTCCACTTGGGCTTCATCCCTAGGGAGCAGAGCAGGTAGTAGAAGTACATGACGACGTGGACGGCCGAGTTGGTGACGAGGACTCCCGGGTACATCGACTGCGATGTGTGCATCGAGATGTAGCACATGACCACCACGGTGGCGTGGTGGTACACGTGGAGGAAGGAAAGCCTCCGCGACATCGAGCTGCTGAGGATGATGAGTAGCGTGTCGATGTACTCGTAGATCTTCGATAGGTAGAAGACGTAGCCCCAGAAGAAGAGGGGACCCCGTGGTGGGGTCCCCTTTGCGAAGCAGGCTAGATGGTCGACATCTGGGAGGTGGGTGAAGATTGAGAGAAGGCATCCCAGGGCCATGACGAAGGAGACTGTGAGGAGGATTGCGTTGTGGAGCACGGTCAGGAAGCGGAGGATTCGCGGTGACAATGGCGGAATTAGGGGTCGAGATTGAAGTTTGTGCTCAGTGTGTTTTTTGAACTCGTAACTGTTCAGGGCTTTTTCTGACTTGTTGAAATCTCGTCCAGTATCTCCAACCACGAGTGTGCCAGATCGAGTCTCGCCATGACCATTGAGGTTATTTTCTGAATTGTGGCCATTTCGGCCAGAGTCGTCTCTGACCATGGTGGTACTGGGCGGTGGGAGGTGTAAGCGTTGGCGGCGGGAGAGGATGAAGGTTAGGGTTAGGTAGAGGAAGACGGTGAGGGTTAGGAAAGTGAAGGAGGAGCCAAGGGTTTGGCCTTGGTGCCATTGGAAGGTTTGGATAATGGGGTGTTTGACTAAGTAGTAGTGTAGGGCAGTGAAGGTGGGGCTTTTGGCAAGGAGGTAGTCGACTGAGTGTTTCCCTGTGTTGAAGATGAACTCGACTGTGTGTTTCCCTATTGAGAGGATGAGATCCATTGTGGGATTATTGACGGAGTGGGGTTTGGTGTTTTGGAGGGAGTGAGAATGAGTCACAAGATGTATAAATAGGGAGTTCCAACGTTTACTTAATCAATACCAAATTTAAAATCCACTACGACGTACACAACTATATATTGTACCACCATGGTCAGACTCTGGCCGAAATGGCCACGAGTCAGAAAATACCCTCAATGGTCACCGCGAGATTCGATCTGGCACACTCGTGGTCGGAGATACTGGACGAGATTTCAACAAGTTAGAAAAATCCATGAACAGTCATGAGTCCAAAAAACACACTGAGCACAAACTTCAATCGTACTGCTAAAAGACTATTTTCTATAAAACGGTGATGAATCTGGGGTGTGTTTGATCGAGTTGATAGAACCTAAAAAATACCTTAAAAACTATACATTGATTTACAAATTATGGATCATCTATTGTGCTAACGGAATCAGAAATTTAATCTAGGAGGTACCAAAATTCAATGAAGATAGAACAAAACCTTTGAGATTGATATTATAAATTAAAATATTTTTTAAAAAAATGTAACTGTAAAATCATATTAAAACTGCCTTCAATTTTTGTAAATTCAAATAAAATTTGCCTATCAGGTATAAAATGGAACATGCAAATTCCAATATATATATATAAAACATATATATACCAGAGTCCCCATAATCTCCAATGCTTTTTTGAGGATTTAAACCCCTACATTTTATGACGAAACCTAATAATTAGATGTGTCACCACATGCAACTTAGATATGATAGTTTGTTGGTCAAACTTATTTATAAATTGTAACCAAATTGGTATAAATATACACTTCAACCGACAACCAGGAGTCGCCATGGCATCCTCCGGCTATACTTTGGCTCCGTCCCTGGTGGCTCTGGAAACGGCCTCGTTTGTCTACGCCGCTGTCAAAAAATATATCACATTTGATATCATTGAACCATTAAAACTTGTAAATAACCTTTCAGACTCGGGTTTGTTGGATCGGTCATCAACCCAGCCCGAAAAGTGTGAGTAGTGATTCTCAGTGCATGATGTAGTGGTTCTTTAAGAGAGGTTTAAACTTCGAAATTTTCAACCTCTCTGGTGATCTAGGTAGGTAATCCGTTAGGTAACTATAATAATGAATGTTGGAAGGAGGAGGGGGGGCTAGTATGGAAATGGACGGTTTAATGTGGGTTCTGAAGGTTGTAGCTGGCTTCCCATCAGTAGCTAGCTAGGCGGTCAGAGAGAGATCTGACCCATCCCACATATTTATTTTATCAAAACCACCAAAGTTCATCATATCTCATTAATTATGTGCAGAAGAAATTGAATGGCGATGGCCATGTCGATCCATGCATATTCAACATATATATACACAATTATATTATTGCTAGCTTCAAACTGTCATTCTGACTATGATTACGTGCAAGATGACTCCCACCACTTATATTATGTGTAAATGTGGACAATGAAATCTAGCACAATTTTTATCCAAAGATAAAATTTTAAAATCCAGAGGAGTTAAGAATGAATGTGGGTTATTATTGACTTATTGGGCAGTAATTGGTTGAGAAAGTAAAAAAACATGATGAATGATGGGTCAGAATATGCATGAATGATGGGTCAGAAACTCTCAGAATGAATATATGTATATAATAAATTAATAATAGAAGAGTAAAGAGTAATAATAAATAGCAGAAAACTTGAATCGAGGTGTATTTAAAGTTTGGACAGTTGGTACACTTTCTGCTAGCTCAATACCTCACCACCTTTCCATTTATTATCACTTACACTCTTTCATTTATTTCCCTCACTTTGCTTCTTCATATCCCCATCTGTGCATCTCCATGTACATTCATTCATTCATATCATATATATATATATATATTCCTTCTTCGAGCATATATAGCTTTTTAGCATAAATAATGTCGAGGGTACCTTTATTAGTCATTTATTAGAGATGTAAGAATGATTGTTAAGTTAAAAAATTATTTAATTAATTTACAATATCACATAAAATATGGATCAATTTTCTATAAAAAAATATTTATGTTAACCATATACAATAATGACATAAATATATTGGATCACTGGATCACTGGGCTCCACACCTGTCTCAGCCCTAACCTGACAGGCCTAAAGTTCTCCTAATTTCTGGTGCAAATAGTGGCCCGGAGGATTTACTGGGCCTAATAAGCCCATTCACTTGGTCCAGTGATCGATAATGTTTGCTATCATTATTTTCTCGTCTTTTTCAGCCATGTGATACGTCTTTCTTTGAAAAAGTCAACACAAACAAGAAAAAACAGAACAACTTTTGGCTAAACATAGAAAACAACGTAACCAAATAAAATTTACAATCAGTCGGCAAAAAAAAACAGATAATTCAATGCAATGGTCGAAAATGACCTCGTTACCTATATTCCTGCCCCTCCTAAACCGGCAAAAAATAACTGTTCTCTCCAATGCCCTCCATTGTCTTTTGCCCTTCCCTTTCACCATGCATGCATGCCTACGTAAACGAAAACCCTAACCAAAAACAAAAACAAACGAAAATAAAAAGAAAAACCAAAAAGAAAGAACAAAAAGTGAGGGAGAAGATTCTTTTCCCAAAGGAAAAAGATTTCTTCTTTTTTCAATCTTCTCCCTCACCCGCCCCCACATGGCTCCGAGCAAGATTCGACGCGCCGTTGACGCGGTCAAAGACCACGCCAGCATAAGCCTGGCCAAGGTCAACAACAACAGCAGCTCCCTCTCGGACCTGGAGGTGGCGATCGTGAAAGCCACGCGCCACGAGGTGTACCCGGCCGAGGAGCGCCACATTCGGGAGATTCTCAGCCTGACGTCCTACTCACGCGCCTACATTGGTGCTTGCGTCAGTACGCTCTCGAGGCGGCTCAATAAGACCCGTAACTGGACGGTGGCGCTCAAGACGCTGATGGTGATCCACCGGCTGCTCAGCGAGGGCGACCCGGCTTACGAGCAGGAGATCTTCTTTGCGACTAGGAGGGGCACCCGGATTTTGAACCTCTCGGACTTTGTTGATTCCAGGTACGTAGGGTTTGTCGAAATGGTTCAGATTGTCATGAACTATTGTGTTCTAATAATATAAGTAGTTTAGAAGATAATTCAAAATCGTTTTTGTATTATATTCATTAATACTTAACGCGGCATTAAATGAAAGCTCGTGAAACAATATGAAGTTTGTGCAAATAATTTGGGGCTATTAGGATTTGAAATTCGAACCTTCTTTCCATCAAATATTTTAATATCATGTAATGAATTGTTTGTTATTCATTAATAGGTCCGAGTCATCCTGGGATTACTCGGCTTTCGTGAGGATGTACGCGTTGTACTTGGACGAGAAGCTGGAGTTCAAGATGCTCGGGAGGAGAGGGAAGCGTAGTACACTCGGGTTTGAAGATGACGAAGATCAGGAGGAGGATGGTGCCGGTGGTGGCAGTTGTGGTAGTCATGGAAGTAGCCGGAGCAGAGGTGGCCGCAGAAAGGGTGGTAGTGTTGGTGGTGGCAGCAGTGGTGGCGGTGGTGGTGGAAGAGCTGCGACGCCGCTTCGTGAGATGAAGTCGGAGAAACTCATCGGAAACGTTACACATTTGCAGAATTTGCTTGACCGGTTCCTAGCTTGTCGCCCTACAGGTTTGTTTGATTCCCTTCCTTTTGTACAACATAATCAACTTTTTAGTCATATTACCGTTTAGTTGGGTTTAAAATAGTAGAATTTTGATCGAGCATTTTGGTCAAACAACTCATTATTTACGTCATTTTTATCGAGAACTAAATTATGTCGAATGATCTTTTGACTGATAATCTTTTCAATTACGTTCTTTCGTAACCATGCAAAATGTATACAGGTAATGCAAGATACGACAGGGTAGTCCTGGTAGCAATGTACCCAATAATGAAAGAGAGCTTCACTCTGTACTACGACACCACAGAGATCCTTGCGGTCCTAATTGACCGCTTCATGGACATGGACCTCCCCGAAGGGGTCAAGATCTATGAGATTTTCTGCCGCGTTTCCAAGCAGTTCGACGAGCTCGAAGCCTTCTATGGCTGGTCCAAGACAGCCGCCATTGCTCGTAGCTCTGAGTACCCTGATGTCGAGCGCATCTCACATAAGAAACTAGAGCTCATGGACGACTTCCTCCGCGACAAATCCATGCTCTCCCAAACCAACCGAAGCACCGCAGACTATGAATCCGCCGAAGAAGAAGAGGAGTTCAAGGATGCTGATCAAGTGAGTACCGAGGAAGACAGCATCAAGGCATTGCCTCCTCCGGAGGAAGTCGAGCCACAAATAGTCGACGAAGTTATAAAGGACGACGAGATAAACCACCAGCAGAACCAGACGGAGGCGGATTTGTTGAACTTAGGGGAGTATGCGATGTCAAGCGAAGATCATTCGAACGAGTTGGCGTTAGCGTTGTTTAACGGAGTACCAATAGCATCATCAACATCGACAACTCCCGCGCTAGCGTGGGAAGCATTTAACGATAACGACTGGGAAACGGCGTTGGTGGAATCGGTGAGCAGCATGGCAGTGCAGAAGTCTGCACTGCCAGGCGGGTTCGATATGTCGTTGCTTGACGGGATGTATCAGCAAGGAGCGAATACAGCATCGATGTCCGGTGTAGCTGGTTATGGGACAGTGAGCGGGAGTGAGAGCAGTGTTGCTCTTGGTTCGGCTGGAAGGCCGGCAATGCTGGCACTACCTGCCCCTCCGACAATGTCCACTACATCGTCGGGACGAAGTGGGTTTTCGGACCCGTTTGCAGCTTCGATTGCGGTCCCACCACCATCGTATGTGCAGATGTCAGAGATGGAGAAGAAGCAGCAGCTGTTGAGGGAGGAGCAGATAATGTGGCAACAGTATGGAGCTAATGGTATGCAGGGGCATGTTGGGTATGGAATGGTACAACAACAGAATAGTTACAACATGGGTGGATACAGTACTCATGGATACTGATCCGATCAACCAGTTTGTTTCAATATAGGTCTTTTTTCAGGGGTCGAATCGAATGCTTTTGTGGTCACTACTTAAGTCTGTAAAGATATTGAAAGAGGCAAGAATCTTAGGATATGCACGAAAATTTAATGCTGTACGTTGAACAAAGAAAAATCACCGGTTATGTGTATGTATGAGGCACTTTGCGACAAGGGCCGGTATGAACTTGTCGTTAAACCGGAATTTCGACATGCCACACTTTGCATAGGATTGTGTAGTCAAATTTCAGGTCACAAACACTTCGTGTATATAACATGGCATGTCACTAATGCAGGAAGGGACTCTATGATGTATAATCGAATTATCTTTCGAATGCCACCCGATCGTGCATGAATGCATATCAGCCAACAAACTACTCGCACAAAAATTTGGAAACATTATTCTTCTGATTTCCTGCAAGAAAATTTCTGAACCAAATTGCTGAGAGTTTCGGAATCCTGACAGACAGGGTTTCTACTGTCGACATAATGCAACCCGAATCTCAAATGGTAATCCGAAAGCCACTCGAAGCAGTCCAGTAACGTCCAAACCAAGTAGCCCTTCACGTTAGCTCCCTTCCTGCATAAACAAACATTATTCAAATTTCACATTTCGGTACTAGATAATTGCCAACCCGTTGGCCCATCGAGGTAAATGAGTCAGTAGGTGGATTATAAAGATAATTACTGCATGGCGTTTCTGACGGAAGAAAGATGATCTCTGTAGAAGGAAACTCTCATGGTATCATCTGGTGTAGCTTTAAGTGGTGAGTGTGTGTACTTCCCAATTTCAGGGACTCCTGTAATGCAATTAGGGTTAACTAGAGGGACCGGAGGGGAAATATTAAGTTTGAATTAGAGATGGAAACATGCATGGCACAACAAGACTTATCAAAACTATGCAGACTTCAATTTATTTTTTGAAGTTTTGTTTTCCAACAATTCGGATTATTGATGTTGAGTGCATGATACGATAGCTTATCATTTTCGGTGATATAGACAAGGGGGTTTTGGTAATTGTCCTTTATATGGAGCAAGACTTTAGCAAGGCCTTCAGGATAAATGGTAATCCATGGTACAGCAGTCTACAAAATGATGTGAATTTTTACACAAATTTTATGATTAATTACTGAAAACAAAAGGGAAAATCTGAACATTCTTCCTTACTTGAGGACCAAGTAATTTCCCATTGCGTTCATTTGTATATGTCAAAGCCAGTAGTAAATTACCAATGGTAAATTTCGAGAATTTTACATAGGATTGATTCTGTTTCAGTCTGTAGAATTAACTAACTAGTCAAGATGGCATGGGGATCGGTCAAATAGCTGTGATGATTCGGGTCAGCAATGTCAGGTTGGTCGATTACATATCGGGCGGTGTAATAGTTGACCCCAATGAAATCAAACGACCCTTTCAACAGTTCGGATTCTTTCTTAGTAAATCTTGGCAGTCGTTTCCCGACGTACTGCTTCATGCTCTCTGGATAATCACCTCTGGTTATCGGATCGATGAACCTGCGGTTTCACCCAATTCGAATCAATGTGGTTAACAATTACACCACATTGTACCACTGTATAGTAGGAAAGAAGCTCTTACGTACGTACCACCCAAACATAAAGTCAAGGCATCTGTTTGCTGCTCTTTCGTCTTCCTCGCTCGATGAATAAGGCATGAACCAATCTACGTTCATCGACATTCCGATTATACCCTTTTGAGTCGCCTAGGGATTTGATAAAAGATCATTATTAAGATAGAATAATTAAGTTACATCAAGTCGCTAGATTTGTGTACAATCCAAATGTATCGAGTCGCGCGTATAAATGTACTAGTTGGTATATTTGAATAAAAGACGTTAAGCATTACGATTTTACAGTTACAAAACATACATATATAACCAAAACTAACCTGGTATTTTTGTCTGTACAGTTGAACAATAGCGGCATGAGCTAGAAGTTGATTATGAGCCACGATATACGGTTTGGTGTCAGAATTTCCGTGTCGCACGTATAGTTTCTATCACTGTTACTGCAACGGCCGGGTGCAAGATCACCAACAGTGAACCCTCCCCTGCTCAAAGTATGCGGCTCGTTTATCGACACCCAATATTTCACTCTGTCTCCAAATTCTTTGAAGCACAAATCCGCAAAGTTCCGAAAATCATTCCTATCATTGTAGACAATGAATTAGGATTGTGACATTAGCTCATACGTACTACCTTTTAGTTTCGAGATGAATGGTGCTTACACGATTCTGCGACCTAAGAAGCCACCATATTCATCTTGTAATGCTCGAGGGTAGTCCATGTGGAAAAGCGTCATGAACGGTGTCAATCCTGCGAGTACCACACAAGTCATTAACTGTTACAACCGATTGGGATATGTGACCCAATCTCTCACATTAGAATTGGACCGAATAATCGACGAATATGCAGAGTACTACATAAATAGCAACTCTGTAACAACCTTGTGATAGGGTCTCATTGATGACCTTATTATAGTATTGGATTCCTCTTTTGTTGATACCTCCACTTAAGGTTCCATCTACAAATTGAAACAAAATGAGTTACATGAAGAAAGAATTAATTAATTTTTTGTGATAAACAGTTAAATTAGGTTTAATTTAATTTACTAGGAAACACTCTGGACCAGGAGATCGAAAATCTGTAAGCATTCATTCCAAGCTGTTTCACAAGTGATATCTCATCCTGAAACATGGTGTACACACGTTTCGATCGTTTAGACTATGAACTGCAAGAACGAAACGAGGCACACCAATATTTCGCAATACAATACCTTGTATAAGCGGTACGAGTTGGTAGCCACGTCTCCGTTGCTTCCGTTCATTATCCGCTCTGTCGTTCAACACTACTATTAGATTTCAATGAACAAGAAAACCATGGAACGAAAAAAAAAGTATGTATCAAACGATGTTCACTTCAAAACTAAATTTTTTTATCAATATTTCGAGTTGAAAGAGAAAGATCTGTGTAAGTATGTGTGTAAGCATCCCATATACTAGGACGTCTACCATCTTCCCATGTCGCACCTTCGTACTGAAACATCGACCCGAAAAGACCCAAAACAGGGTTAATTGTTGATCATTTAGGTATCATTTTGTATTATGGGAAATTTAGTGATTTTAGAAATTATTTATTTTGAGGTTTAAGTCACTTGTGTACAAGCAGAAAGGGCAAGGAGAAATCAAAAGTTACTTGATAAGAAGAGGAAGTTGCACCAAAGAGGAAATCTTGTGGAAACTGGCTTCGACTAAGGTTATGATGCTGGCTGAATTTCGAATCTTTATGATGAACATCGGATCGATGATGATTCGACGAACTCAATGCTCCAAACGCCAATTCAATCACGATGAGTAGTATGGCAACAACCAAATGGGTTGATGCAGCTTTCACCATTCTTAAGCTATTTTTTTCACTTTCTGCATAACACGTTATGCGAATTCCACATCGACGAATGACCGGAGAAAATGTCCTGAAACATAGGTATAATAACCTGCTAGAGTAGGGTACGTATTACTTGTGGAAAGGCGTTTACTAGCTTAGTCCACTGTTTTTTTTAACTGTTGGGTAATTAATTAACAAGTGTCCATTAATTTTTTTACCAAGGAAGAATTTGGTGGTTTTTTTAACTTCAAACGTTAATGGCATTGAATGATCTCATAGGTCTTCCTTCGATTTACTACATCAAATTTTTTTCATTATCACCGCTAGCGGATCTAGGATGGTTCGGAACACTGGGTCATTGAGAAGAAAACGGGTAATGTATGCTTTTATCTTGCAACTGGTCAAATCAAAATGCGAACTTAGCTAGATCCGAAAAATCATTATAGGTCATTTCGTTTACATATACGAAAATACATATAGATTTGTAACGTAACTGATCTAGGGGAGTTGGGAAGTAGTTTGGAGAACCCCACACGGGCACTCTTAGATCCGACACTGCCTCTTAATCACGAGCGAGATTTTTCTTTTGCAAAGAGAGGATGTGGGGGGTGGCTAGGTTTAGGATTGTCGTCGTAGCTGGAAGGAAGAAAGTCATTTACTTTCTATCCCGTAATTTGCCAAACTAAAACGTGCATTGGGCTGAATTCAAAAATTACTTGGCGAATCCACTTACACAAAAATAAATATGTGTAGTTTTGCAACTAAATTCGGAGCGGACTAGATGAAAAGTTCACCCTAAAACTGGCAAAAGTAATATCATCACGACTTGACTTGAAGATCCAAGTCACGACACGAAAATTTCGAGTGGACTGCAAATTCGCTAAAGCCTATTCAAGAGGGCAACTAACCTTCATGAACTTTAAACTAATTGTAGTTAGTTAAAAGTAACCCTAAAATCTAGACCAAACACAACTTTCATGGACATGAACTAATTTTTTTTACCTAATTCTAGAAGCTATTGATTTGAAGAATCCAGCTAATTTTTTTTACCTAATTATAGAATGAAACGTAACGAAAAAACTACAGTAAAACAGTAAAAATGATGAAAACTGAAGTAAGTAATTTTTTCTCTATGATAAACTGATCATCAACTAGATTTGACCATATTCATTCTGTGGTCTTGATTCCTCAGTTAAGTTGAAATTAAAACAAATTTTCAAACCAAATTATAAACTCTAAGTAATCATCAATCAAGAGACCTTTGCAATCATCAAATCATAATTAATCTTCTTTTGTGTGTGTGTGCGTGTGGTTAATTTCATCTAATGGGAGAGAGTAGTTCTCCACATTCTCCATCGACACCACTTTACAAGCTTCTCGGAATGTCGAAAAGTGGTTCGTTTAAGGGACTATGTAGATCTCTTGTGAAAAGATGCCGTCTTGATTATTATAGCCCGAAATCGAAGAATGATGATGAAGGACAGTGTGGTTTCTTTCGAGAAACGAACGATACAACCAAGGTACAATTGTTCTCTCTCATTGATTTCAAGTCCGGAACTATACAATTTTACCCGGTAACTTCAACAATTATGAATTTTTCGTCTTTGAAATTGTATTACTATAGAGTTTTTTCTTCCGTTTATACATTACTTCGCTTATTCTGTTACTAATATGCATTTCGATTTTAAAAAAAACATGCACACATCTCGATGAATTTTTTGGATTGTGCCATTATTTACAGGTAACCTCGAATGATGAAAAGGCTCCAGAGAAATCCAAGGAGTCAATCGTACAATCATCAAGTGGCGCAACCGCTACTACGTTGGCGTGCAACCTCGATAGTAGACCATGTTCGTTGGCGACATCGAGAAGTACTAACTATTCGGTACAGAGATGCCTGCCCCCTTTGGTGTTTACAGCGTCGGCGATAACAAGAAAGCCTCCTCCTGTTGAAATGATAGTAGACTGCACTCTCGAAGAGCTGTTCCGAGGCCGTGTCAAGCGTATCAAAATCATTAGAGATGTTATAAAGAATGGGTATGTATATCTTGCGACCGTTTACTAGGTTTTCAGTAACAGAATATTAATTTCAATGACAGAAATTTCTGTCACTGAAACTCAAGTTTCCTTAACTATGATTTTTCGAAGAAAACAAATCAAACTGCACGTTGTATTTGTGGCTAATTTGACATGAGCCGCCTATTCTGTGACACACATGCAGGATATACATGCAAGAAGAAGAAACTGTAAAGATCAAACTAACCCCGGGATGGAAGTCCGGCACCAAGATCACCTTCGAAGGGAAACCGCCCAATGACGACGATAAATCAGGCAGTAGTAGCCGCCTAATCCAAAGCGACGTGGTACTAGTAATCCAAGAAAAGCCACACCATTTGTTCACCAGAGACGGCGACAACTTGGTCTACGACGTTGACATCCCGTTGACAGACGCCCTCACCGGTTGTACCTTATCGGTGCCAATGCTCGGCAGGGACAACATGTGGTTGTCTTTCGCCGACGAAGTTATATGTCCCGGCTACGAGAAGGTGATTCGTGGCCAAGGGATGCCGGTCCCCGATGAGAAGGGCAAGAAGGGCGATTTCATCATTAGGTTTTCGGTCAGTTTTCGGATGGATTTGAGCATGGAACGGCGGAGAAAAGCTTGTGAGATTTTGCAGGAATATTGCTAACATAACATAAGATTGGAAACAACATTTCAATAATATGATAAATTCCAACTCTTCTCCTCCAAATCCCCTTCTAGAGCCTGTAGAGCTACAACTATGTACTAGTAGGTTTAGTATCAGGAAAAACTTTCAGCAAGGAATCAATGAACCGGTTTGAGTACAACTCTGGTTCGACCACCGAAATGGTTACAGAGTCGAATCTCATTGATTTGTAAGCATGCTCAGCTTTCTTCCTTGCATTGTACTCTTGCAGTATGTCGATGACCCCCATGTACAGAACCACATCATACACCTCATACAGTTCATCTACCTCTTTCTCGGTCGAACCATCATCGGCCTCTTCTTGCTGCAGCTTCCGGTTCGCCTGAGACGGCATGTTCACTCCTAACTGGACCCTCAATCTGACAAAGATTATATAAAAGTTTTGCATTACATAAATGTCAAGAACTCGGGCTCTGATACCATGTCAAGAATTTAGGGAGAATGTGTATATACCTCCCAGTTCCGGGAAGTAAGAGGTCGACTTCTTTTTCGCCTACGGAGTAAGCTTTGAGGGTGCTGCCTCTGATGTGAGGACCAGGTGCAGTGGTGACAAAGCTAGGCTCATGAGTTACTAACATCAACCCCTTTTGAGGCTCTGGCGCTCTGAAGTGCAACCCCAGGAGAAGGCTGTAATCTATGATGTTCTGAGACTCTAAGAACTTGGCATCCAGATGAAGTTGTCTGCACCAAAAAATATTCATTTCTATTATAGTTAGATAAGAACGGTTAAAAAACGTTATAGGGTTGTTCACGAATGGAGCCGAGACGAAGTTCATCAAGGCTCAAGCTCGGCTCTTTAGTTGAACTCGATTCCGATTCATCAACTATCCTTGACGAGTCAAGTTCGAGCTCAGTTTGGACTCTTGCTCATAAAAAACGAGTCAAGCTATAAAACAAGTTATCCTAAAATTTAAAAGTTTTTTGGTTTTCCTATTTAAAATGGTTAAACCTAGACCAAAGAATGATTGCTTTTTCGTTATCACAATCACAAGTTGTGTATGACTAGTCTAGGCAAAACATAAGTTGAATTATTGAGCCTACTAAGTACTAACGAGCCATATAGTCGAGCTAGTATGCGAGTTGGCTATCAAACTAGTGTACTCAAACCTATCGATTCGAGCAAATCTTGACTCGAACTTGACTCGCATCAACAACCCTATATGGCTATATGCAAGTCAATCGTGAACTCCTCTCAGAAACTTGAGTTATTGAGATGTAACGATTCTTCATACAATATCAGAGCTTTTAACCAAGACGTTCTGGTATCAAATCATGTTAGCTACCTGTATAACGATTTCCACTTACTTGAAGAGGGACTGTCTAAGCAGTTTGTCCATGTGAAACTCATAATCCAAATCCAGGTCCTTTAAGGTAGTACCCTCTTTCATCTTATCTTTATGTGTGTATCTTCCATGAGATGAGCCCTTTAGATCATACCGTCGATGAATTCTCAACTCTGTGCAGAACATGTTACCCATTACCACAAACCGCACCTATAGAGCGAAGTTCCGGCCATTAACCACTTTGGAAAAACTATATACACGACGTTTGTAAACAAATGTGAAGTACCTTTCGTCCTCCTCTTAGTTTTATCCGATGAACCCCGAAGAACTTCGTTATGAGGGTGTTCTCGTAACTTCCGACATGAGCGTAGTATTGTGGTAACATCCTGAGAAGGGTCTGCAAGAAGGAAAAAGAAAATTACCCTGCTCATTTGGAGAAGCTAGATTACATACTTGCATTGTTGTTAGAACTGGACCAGACTGATCGGTTAAATTGTGAAAATCGAGAACAAGGTTTTAGGCCGGTTCGGACCGATAAAAAAACTGTTGTAAAAATGTCGTAAAAACTGTTCTATAAGAACCCTCAAAGCTATTAAAACCGGTCCAACCGGACTGTGAAAACCGGTGAAATGAGGTTATTGTCTATTATAGTTTTGAAGATAAAAAAAATTGAGCACTTCTTTGAATGATTTATGTAAAGATCCGATCCCAGTTAAACCTCTAAACCTTGAACCCCTGACTCGTCCGGTCAAGTTCTGACCAGATTGATTAATAATACCTTGAGCTCAGATTTACTGAGGGTCTTGATCACAAATCTATCATCATGAGAAACGTAGAAGATGCTGCCACTTTTCCCAGGAGATGAAATCTCTGTCAGACCATCATCTCCACAAATGGACATCATGTAATCAGCTGCATCTAACTTGAACATTTCTCTTAGGTTCCTGCAACAAGAAGTTGGACAAACCATAACAAAAATGATGATAACACATGTCACATAGCAGCATTGCCTGATATCTTTGAAGTCTCTTCAAACTTGGTTACCTGAAGACCATAGGACAGTAATCTTTCCAGTAGAAATCAAAGGAGTAGTGAGGCGGCGTGAATCGGGACCCATTTCGAGGGAAGTACATGCGGATTCTAGCACGCTCCCTGAAATCAGAAGGACGAGCTTCTCGTATTGGCACTGGTGTCATCTTCCCCACGATGTACCTGTTAACTTCAGCCATTAACTGTTAAGGAATGTTATCTAAACCCAATTATGAACCTATCTTAATAACTCAAGCTATTGAAATGTAACAACTTTTCACATTGTAGCAGAGTGTGACATAAAATCTTATTCAACCCCCATATAACCAATTCATTTGCCTAAGGTCTTGATGAACTTGAGCAAACTTCAAACTTCTTTTTTGAGCTCTGGTTTAAAAGGCATGTTAACTATTGTTATAACAACCAATTATGAACTATATGCCCAACAACTCGATTTACTGGGATGTAACGATTTGTATCAGAGCCTAGCATCAAATTTTGTTGGCTCATCATATCACCGTTTCACTTGCAAAAGGCTTCGAAAGACCCGTCCAAAATCCAATCCTGTTTCATAGACTTTTGCTTGAAACCTCTCCAAACCACTAGAGTTATTGGGATGTAACGGTTCACTTTCCCACGATGTACTTGTTAACTTCAGCCAATAACTGTTAAGGAATGTTATATAAACCCAATTACGAACCTCTCCCAAAAGGCATTGGTTATAGATAGATAGATACCTGATACCAAGTTGCAGATCCAGCATCAGATAATAGCTCTGGCTCCTCCTGAAAATACCAATGTATGACTTTGTCTTGCCATCTTTGACACTGAGCCTGTTCTTATGCTTAGCCTTTCTTGACGGCTCCGCAGTCAGAATCTTCTCCATAACCAACACTCCTTGCATGTACTCACGTTCATAAGCAGTAGTAGCAGTGTCATTATCCACAACCTCACTATGGACATCCTCCGTGATTCGAGCCAGCACACTCGGCAAGTCATGAAATATCAACTCTCTCCCCGAATGACTTGGCTCTCTCTTCTTCTTTGATGATAATGATGTTCGCCGTGTCCTGTTCCTCATCCGTCCAGAAATCGTCAGCTTCCCAGTAGTCGTCGATGTCTGGAAGCTACTCTCGATATCGTCATAACCAAGAAGTTCACACCATGTTTTCAAAGAAGGATGTTTAGTCCCAGCAGGATAGAATGTACCCTTCCCATCTTTCAAACCTTTAGTCCATATCCCCAAGTAGAACCCACCATCTTCAAACCTGCAAACACCGGAACCGTGTCGGAGCCCATTCGACCATGAACCGTCGAAGATTTCCCCACTCATCAACTTCATGATCCCTCTACCGTTCATGATACTATTTTTCCAGTTCCCTACATATACATTGCCATTGCTCCAAGTGTACTTACCATTACCTTCATGAACACCTTCTTTCCAACACCCTTCATAGACATCCGAGTTGGAGTACTTCTTGGTACCAATTCCGTGTCGTATGTTCATCCTCCAGCAGCCTCGATATTCGGAGCCATCTACGTGGGTGAAGGTTCCCGAGCCATGAAGGTAGCCACCAGAGAATTCACCTTCGTACTTGGCTCCTGCTGCCCATAGCATTTGGCCATCTCCTGTCATTTTGCCTTCTTCCCATTCTCCATCGTAAACTGTGCCGTCTTGTGACCAGATGTACCTGCCTTTGCCTTGGGGAAGTTGTCCTTCGAAATCTCCAATGTAAACATCTCCATTTGGCAAGACCTTCCTTCCAATCCTTACATCCTCATCTAGTATGAGTTGCCTCAACACCACCATTTTCAGCTCTCTCTACTTCCCTCTACCTGTGAAGTTAAATCACATTACACACCAAAGTCAACTAACAACTCGAGTTATTAAGATGGTTTTTCACTGTCAGAACATTTCACAGCAAAGTCGAAAGAAATGATCCTTTTCTGTCGAGGACGTTACATCAACCAATTATGAATCTCAACCAACGACTCTGAGTTGTTGGAATATAATGGTTCTCCATAATGGTACCAGAGCCAAGCGTCGAATCCAATTAGCCCTCAATAGAACCATTTCACTTGCACAAGCCAAGCTTCAAACCCGTTTTGTTGGATTCCGTTTAAGGGCCGTGATAGTAAGAAATGTTACATAAAGCAATTTTGAACCCTCTCTCAACAAATCGAGTTATTAGGACATAATGATTATCCACAATCACCACATTTCAGTATTTCACATCAAATGAGCAAAGAAAGTATCTTTACTATTAAGGACTGTTACATGAACCTATTATGAACTAGTTACTTGCTTTAGGAAAACTTGAAACACCTGTTGTGAGATTTTGAGAGGAGCTCATGAAAATGTTATATAAACCAATTACCAAAGCCTATTCCAACAACCAGAACTATCTTTAGATGCAATGATTCTACCATATCCTAATTCCTCAAAGCCTTAAAATACCCACGAAAAAGTAACGATTGGTTTTGGATTGAAGCACATTAACCACAGAACTACCAAATTTGACCAATTTCATCACATACCCAGAGAGAAAGTTGAGAGAAAAAACACAGAAACAAGATCAAGCTGCAGAAGCCATATGAGAAATTGCAGGAAAAGTAACAGAGCTGGAAAATTCGAACACAGTCACTCACCTTCGAAGCAACCCATATAAACAAGCAGAAGAACTTCTTCTTCAAATCTCATGAGCAGCCACTACTACTTCCCATCTCTCTCTCTCTCTCACTAGCCTTCTCTCTCTCTCTATATCTGTATCTGGAAATTGGAAAAGGAGTGAATGATTAAAATGGGAACAGAAAATTGTGAGTTGCCCATGCACAAAGACGAAGGGAAATTGTCGTCCTTCATTGGATGATATGCTAAGTGGGTCAGAGACAGAGACAGAGCAGCAGCGGCCTTCAATCTCTCTGCCCATGTGGCCGTTTTTTTCCATTACTGTGTGGCAGTCGACTTTTCCCTTTTTCTCCTGATTATTCATGTGAAGTTAAACCGTTACCATCATCGTTAGGGGGGGGGTGGGGATTACTTTAATCACAAAAGATTACTTTTTAAGATGGACATTCTTTCATTCTAACTTCTTTTTATTAGACTTATTTTAAAAGATTGGGTTGGAAACAGTCTTTTATTTTTAAATTTCGGATTTTAAGTTTATCATATTTCAGTCAAAGGTGTCGAATGTCATTTATAGAAACACCTTACATATGAAAAAAGAGATTTGGTTTAGTAGGGGTACTACGCAGGGAAATTGATTAGGTAAGGACGTAGGGTCGAGAGCGCATCACATATTCCTCTATATAGAGTGAAGAGCGTTGTAAAAAGAGTTCTAAAATTTTATTTGAATTTTTGATATTCGAAAAGTTGTATCTCTTTTTCACACTAGGTTTTATCATCGCCACTTGAGCTCTTTCCTATAACCATGTCAACTATGTCAACTGCAATTGGAACTTATATGAGCTTAGGGGTTTCAGCCTCCATATCAACTTCAACTTTCCTCCGTAAAATTGTCAATAATATGGCAATATCTGGCTCAAATTTTTTTTACTGACGACAGCCGACCCAATAAAATTTAAAGCCAGCTTCGTCGACAAACAATCATCCCATTGAATTGGAATCGACCCCAAATAATTAAGATGTTGAAAAGTAAAACAAAAACAAACATCGTAGATTAGTTGACCATTATCACATGGATCTAACAATTCAATAATTATAATTTTCCAAAATTCCTTAAAATCTCAGTGACATAGGTTTGCTGCACCACGACAAAGACACAGCAGCTGGAAATGGTCGCCTGGCTTTTCTTTTCCAAATTCCAATCCAAGTTTATACCGACATCTCCATAAATTTGAACCTTAATCAATACAAATCATTTCAAAGTTTTCAATCCATGAAATGATAGAGAAGATAATTTGTCAAGATCATGAAAGAGTTATGAATCGACCGGATATATCGCAACATTTCGGTATTTATTCACCTCAAAATTGATGTAAGGAAAAGTTGCCTGAAAAGTCAATTATTGAGGAAACCACATTATAAGACTATCCACATCTGAATCCCTAAACGACGCCCTAGTTTTCGAATTAGACGACGCCCTAAAATGCTAAAATTACTAAATTGACCTTTCGTAAATTTATAAGAAGTTCAATCTTGAACAAACACATTCAATCTAAAACACAAAAGTTGAAGAAGTTGAAGATCCTAACTCGAAGATTCAATGAGAAATCGAAGTTTCGAACGAAGATCGACGACTTTCGGAAAAGGTAACCCTATTTTCAGCTTGTTAATTGATTTTTTTTTAAAAAAAAAAAATTAGGGCCAGACGGACGGCGGCTCCGTCCGTCTGACCCTTTAATTTTATTTTTTTTAAATTATTTAATTATGATTAATTTAGAACTTTGCTTTAATTAATTTAGGGTTTAGTTGAATTCAGTTTAGGGTTAGGGTTTAGATGAATTTAGTTTAGGATTTAGGGTTTAGGTGAATTTAGATTAGGGTTTAGATGAACTTAGTTTAGGGTTTAGATGAATTTAGTTTAGGGTTTAGATGAACTTAGGTTAGGGTTTAGGGTTTAGATGAATTTAGATTTTTAGGGTTTAGATGAATATAGTTTAGGGTTTAGGGTTTACGTGAATTTAGGGTTTAGGGTTTAGATTAACTTTCATAATTAGTCTTAATTTAATTGATTAAATTTTTTATAAGTATGTGATTAATTAGATAATTCCGTTTATTATAGTGTTTGAATAAAATGGCGAAGACAAAAGGCGGAGGTAAGCGAGATATAGCACCGACCCGGTCGAAGAAGAGACTCGATGGAATTCGAAAAATGCGAGGGAAGGGCAAGTCGTTGGAAACTATGAACCGACTTGCCGAGCGTGCGATTACTGCTTCTAATAGGAGAGAAGCAGATAAGAAGAAGAAAAAGCGAAAGATTTACGAGACCCCCGAGTCTTTTACCCCGATTAGGATTCCTGTATGTCAGGATAGACCTCCATCCCCCGCTAGGCCGGTTAGAGTTCCCCCCTTTCTGACTTCACGGCGGAGGTTTATACCAGATGACGACGAAGAGGAGTTATTTGGTGGGTACGAGTCCGATACCTTTCGGCCTCCACCATTTAGGGCGTCCACTGGTTCGTCTCACGCTTCAGCGAGCGTTGGAGCTGCAGCTGGGAGAGATGGTACTTTTGCTCCCGCCACTAGTACACACGGTGCCCAGAGGGATGAGGAGGTCCACACTACTGGGGTTGCGGGAAACCTTTCCCGCACTTGGCGGCCGGAGTCGGGGATTGAGGATGGAGGGCCGATTGCGACCGGTGTGATTCCTAGTTTCGGGGGTCACATTGCGCATTATCCGTGGGAGCTCGGTGCGGATTACCGTAATATCCGAGACTTCGGGTTCTACCCCCGACGGGATCATCGAGGCATGTGATGAGATTCCGGCCACGGACACCGGATCCGGAGATGATGATGTCCACCTCGGGACTTCTCCATTTGGGTCATCTCGGGATGAGTGATCGATTGGACGAGGCACCGATCCACGCTTTCATAGAGAGGTGGCGACCGGATACTAACACGTTCCACATGCCTTTCGGAGAGATGACCATCACACTTCATGATGTGTGGCATATTCTTCGTATACCGATACATGGACGTCCACTTCACGTTCCTCGATCCGATCATGATGCGCAGTTGGATGTAGCTCGAGCCCTCGGTATCCGACCCGAGGACTTGAAGACGCGCCGGTTGGGGCCGCTACGGTGGTGATGCACGATACCCTTGGGCGAAGGGTGCTGCCATGCATGAGAAGTCGATGTTGGCACTGGCGAGCGGTTTAGTGGATGAGGATGCATACAGGGTCTTCATGTTTTGTCTGTTGGGGTCGACTCTCTTCACTGATAAGACCGCCGATCGTACACGTCTGGTGCTTTGGGAGTATTTTATGGGGGGCGTGTCCACGGTTTCGAGATATGCTTGGGGGACAGGGCTCTGGCATGGTTGTACCACGAGTTGGGTAAGGCCACCAGGGCTAAGTGTAAGGGGATGGCGGGGTCCGTGTCCCTACTTCGAGTCCCGGATTCACGAGTACTTCCCTAGTACTCGTGCGGCTAGAGTAGCGGCTCGACGGCGGGGTGATACCGAGGCGTTGGTTGGGCGGTGGAGCGAGATCGAGCAGCCGGATAGATCATACGACTTCTTGCATCGTCGTCTTGAGTACTACCGTCGTCCGCCGGATGATATGACCGCGAGAGGATGTGATTTGGCTGCCATTTGGGCCACGCCCCGAGGTGGAGGTTCCCGATTCGACGTTCCGTGGGGTCATTCGTTTCGGTCCGACGGCAGAGTACTATGACCCGACGCGCGTCGTCAGACAGTACGGGTACGCGCAGATGATTCCGGGCCTCATCCCGTTGCCTTCCAGGGCTTACAGGGCTGCTGAGCCCAACGGGTACACAGTTGAGTGGGCTGACACCACAGATAGAGCGTGGAGGGACGAGGACTGGTCCAGCCGATGCCGTTTCGGTCTTTGTTTAGGCGTGCGGAGGATGTGACCGAGGTCGACCCCCGATACATGTACGGTATCGGCGCCACACCCACCCGCGCATCCTCAGACCCATCCCTACTGGTGTCACGGCCCCGACAGATATGGTATGTGTCTACATTCTTTTCAGTTAGGGTTTAGGGTCAGAGTCGGATACCGATAGCTAACTTGTATAATTTTCCCCTTTGCAGCTAGCTTACAGGGTGTTGGATCATATGCATCCATTCTATACTAGGCAGATGAGACAGGAGTACGAGTCTGATGCTGAGTACCTAGAGGCGGTCGAGCATTTGAGATGCAGTGTTGCTGGCATGTACGTGGACTTCCTACACCAGAGACCGTACCGTTAGACTTCGTTTATGGCATATGTTATCATTTCTTTTCATGTTATGTAATGAGACTTATGTACTTATGTTTTTCGACCTATGTAGTCTTGATTTCAGATTTGAGACATTATGCACTTTCGATTTATGCGGTTATGATATTATGCACTTTCGATATAACGCACTTACGATATTATGCACTGTTGAGCCAAAACCCTAAACCACTAAAACATAAACCGTAACCAATAAAACCTAAACCCTAAAATCTTAAACACAAAATTATAAAATTTAACCCCTAAACCCTAAACCCTAAACCTTAAACACTAAACACTAAAATTTAAACCCTAAAACCTAAACACTAAACTCTAAATCCTAAAATTATATAATTTAAACCCTAAACCCTAAACTCTAAACAAAAATTATAAAATTTAACCCCTAAACCCTAAACCCTAAACCTTAAACACTAAACACTAAAATTTAAACCCTAAAACCTAAACACTAAACTCTAAATCCTAAAATTATAAAATTTAACCCCTAAACCCTAAACCCTAAACCTTAAACACTAAACACTAAAATTTAAACCCTATAACCTAAACACTAAACTCTAAATCCTAAAATTATATAATTTAAACCCTAAACCCTAAACTCTAAACAAAAATTATAAATTTAACCCCTAAACCCTAAACCCTAAACCTTAAACACTAAACACTAAAATTTAAACCCTAAAACCTAAACACTAAACTCTAAATCCTAAAATTATATAATTTAAACCCTAAACCCTAAACTCTAAACAAAAATTATAAAATTTAACCCCTAAACCATAAACCCTAAACCTTAAACACTAAACACTAAAATTTAAACCCTAAAACCTAAACACTAAACTCTAAATCCTAAAATTATATAATTTAAACCCTAAACCCTAAACTCTAAACAAAAATTATAAAATTTAACCCCTAAACCCTAAACCCTAAACCTTAAACACTAAACACTAAAATTTAAACCCTAAAACCTAAACACTAAACTCTAAATCCTAAAATTATATAATTTAAACCCTAAACCCTAAACTCTAAACAAAAATTATAAAATTTAACCCCTAAACCCTAAACCCTAAACCTTAAACACTAAACACTAAAATTTAAACCCTAAAACCTAAACACTAAACTCTAAATCCTAAAATTATATAATTTAAACCCTAAACCCTAAACTCTAAACAAAAATTATAAAATTTAACCCCTAAACCCTAAACTCTAAACCTTAAACACTAAACACTAAAATTTAAACCCTAAAACCTAAACCCTAAACCCTAAACAAAAATTTAAACCCTAAACCCTAAACCCTAATACAATTAACAACAAACCCTATTAAATTTTAATTTTAATTTTTTTAAAAAAACCAAACGGACGAACCGGACGGATCCGTCTGGTCAGACCAGCCAGACGGACCGCCGCTCCGTCTGGTCAGACCAACCAGACGGAGTATGGTTCCGTCTGGTTGGTCCGACCGGACGGAGCGGCGGTCCGTCCGTCGGTCCGACCGGACGGATCCGTCCGGTTCGTCCGTTTGGTTTTTTTTTTTTTTTTTAAGATTCAAAATTTAATTTCGTACCTTCCGAATTTTTAATCGTTGTTCGTAGAGAGTGTTTTCGACAAACAAAACATATTAAAACATAATACGTAAGAGTTTTTGGATCGAAATAGTACTTTTTTCATTTTTTACGAAATGGACGTTTACGTCATATTTGAATGTAGGGCGTCGTTTAATTCGAAAACTAGGGCGTCGTTTAGGGACCCTCATCCACATCAATGAGATCCATTCTTATTTGCAAATACGGGTTATATTTCCATCTCATCTTATTTTGTAATTTTGTACTATTCACTTTCATAACATTTTCATCAATACAATCCAAAAATATTTATAAAAGTGCACCTACATAAATAAAATATGTATATCTTATTAATAATATATATATATATTATTTTATTAACAATAAAAAAATATATAAAAAGTGGGTTCCAAATGATTAAAAATATATAAAAGATAAATTGATCCCAAATGAAAATATCATTTTAACTTTTTATCACAATTATATTCTTGTTTGAATTGCAAAAGTATGCTACATAAACTTTATATCACTTTACAAATAAAAAAAATCTCATTAATCTGAATTTTGTGATGGGATGCTCTTAGAGTATTATCATTAATTAATCTTGGCATATAGTAATATAATAATGTAGAAAATTATATGCTAAAAATAGTAAATACTAGTATGATATGACTGAATAAAGTGGGCAAACATTTAATGTCAAATTTAGAATCTTTGGGGGGGGGGGTGATTAGCTTTTTATGTCTCCTACACTTATGTAAGAAGACAAAAATATCCCCAAAGATAAGAATGATCTGTTTTGGCTTGTGTGCATGAAAGGACGCTTTCTTTCTACAGTACAAACTGGGCCAGGCCCAAGCATTTTCTTACAGGAGGGCCCAACATCCTGGTAAACACCTACGTTCACCCCAAACTTGAACACACAATACCAACTCCATGTATTATATATAAATAGTACACTTGAAATATTTCAAAATTTATCTAAAATTGATTTGAATAAATACACCATTTCACCCAAAAACAAAACATGGTTTACACAATTACAAGCTTATATGTTCCTACAACTACACCAAGTAACTAAAAGGCATATAGACAAACCGTGAGAATCAGACAATGAAAGAGCTGAAGAAGAAACCCAGCAGGCTACAGCCCTGACTCAATGAGATCACTAATGGAGCTCTTATATTGATCAAACTGTTCCAAAAAAAACATTTGCACACGTTAGAGAAAGTCCAAAGAAAATGGTTGCGAAAATTTATGACATGGTATTGAAGTCTGCAAAGGTCTACCACCGAAAAATAGTTAAATCGGAGGTTAACACAATTAGATATCAAGACATGTCAGTCAAACCCGCAATAACTCAAGCTTCATGATTGGTTATATATAAGATTCCTTAACAAGAACAGCTTCTAAAATATATGTTGGACTCACCTGTTCCACTAGCTCTTCACTTTTTTTAGTCAAGGCCTGAACTTTGCCGACTCCATTGTCGTGAATCATCTTGGCCTTTGATTTGAAGGCGTCTGCCTGTGCATTCAGGCTCAATTCAGTACTCTTCTTTTTTACGCAGTAATAAAGACTACCACAGTCACACACACAGAATCAAAGATGAATTACCTCTCCAAGAATAGCCACAACTTTCTGTTGCCTTGCTTCTAGATCGCGCTTCTTGGACTCAACTTCGAGCTGCTTGCTGCGCAATTCCTTGTTGGCTTCTTCAAATTTGATCTCTCTTTCTTTCTCCAGTCGGTTTCTCTGCTCAGCCAGCTGTTGTGCTGAAAAAGATTTCAGAGAGACAGATTCTTAAGCTTTGATGTGTTCAATAAAAATCAATAGAAAGATGCATTCAGAAGTGAAGTGGAGGGTACCTCTCGCTTGGCGTTCAGCAATTTTTGCATCAAGTGACTTGTCAATCATCTCATCGTCACTGATCTTCGCTTTCAAAGCCTTCAAGTCCTTTTCAAGGGATTTAGCAGAATTCATCTGGTTGGATAGGAGGGTATATGAAACCTTTAGAAATGAACAGTGACAAAAGGAAAACCCAAAATTCGGCAGGATACCTGCTCATGTATAGCCTGCATCTGCGAGTGAAGCTTTGATAATTTCTTGGAAGTCTGAGAGATATTGACAGTGAGACAATTAATTAGTTACAGATCAACATTTTAAGCTTAACAAGTTTACGTAAACTGATAAAACTATGTACTTTAAACAAATGAGTTGCATGAGGATGTGTCATACAGATAAACTAAGGATATAATACTGGAAAACTTTCCATGAAGAAATTACCTTGGAATACACCTCAAGCATCGAAGTCTTCTGCTGAAATGTTTGCAGTGCTTGCTTCTCAGCATTCCTTGCTTCCTCCCGAATTGATTTCTTCTCTTCTAGAGCTTTCTATTGGCACATGTAACAAAAATCAACAAGTGCCAAAGAGCAATAAACCGCTTTCCATAATGAATCTGATGTGCCCAGAAAACCTTATCAATCAGAAAGAGCAACAAATGGCTTCATATTATGCAACTAGACTTCTATACATCACAAATTTAACAGAGTAGGACGAATCATATGACCATGTGAGCTGAGACATACCTGCAGCTTGTCTGGAGACTGAACAATTTTTGAACGTAAACTTGCATTTTCCTGGAGGCTTTGCACCAGATCAAATTCGGCCTTAGAAATCTGGTTTAAGAACCAAAATGAAGATGGATAAGTCACCATCAGCAATTCAACACTGCAACCCTCAAGCAACTGAAAACAGATTTCTATACCATCAGTGTGCCCTCATAAGCACATATTTAAGCTAGCATATGAGAAATTGTAACAATTATGATTTGTCATAAATAGTTGCTCAAGCAGATGAAAGAAGAGCCACATCGAAACTTTCATGTACCAATCACATATGCCATTGTAGACGTTTATCGTTTACCTCGCTACACAGAAAAATTACGCAGCCTCACTATGTTCATAGATATAGAAGTCGAGGACAGTAAGAACTATACAGAACAAATACTAGGATGATGAGACTTCACAAAGATAGAAATGGAAAGTTGCAGATGAAGAAGGCTAGGCTAACTAGGTCAAAACCAATACAGAGCAGTCCACCTTAGGCCAGAGATAACTGCTTGCTATTAGAGGTAATGCACAACAATGATGAATATTGCAAATAGTGTAACAGCTCCCTAATAATCTCTTGTGTATTCTATTCTTTCCCCTAATAGCTAGCTCCTTAATCATCTCAGCACATCAACCTGTATATATCATATTCATTCTATCAATACAAATTCAGTCAATCCCTTCTACTTCATACTTCCTCGGTAAGATACGCTAAATAAAAACAAGAAAAAAGATTTCTTTTGGTTACTATCTCTAGTGATACTAGATAAGAAGAATTCAAACATTAGAAACCTCATGATACCCACCTCCCCGTCCTTCTCTGCAGTTTTCTCCTTCAACTTCCTAAAATTAGCTCTCAGTGACATCTGCTCACTGTTCAAGTTGGCAATTGTCTGATGCAATTCCTTGACTTGAGCCTCCAACTCCTGAACTTCGGGTAATTCGTTTTCTCTGGCAGCAACGTAGCCATCGATTTCTACATTCTTCTGAAGTCGCAAACCATATAAGACCATAATATGAGCAGTTCAAAAAACATGTATGTATTTCTTCAGTTAGGTACCACCTCAGCATTACTACTCTCCAACTCCCTCCGCTGCTCATCAAGAATCGTAAGCTCCTCCACTATTGGTGAAATCAAATTTATCTTCGTCTCCCTAACTCACATAACAGAGAGACAAAAATATCAAACACCAACCACAAAAAAAAGCTTCATCCTTAAATCAACGAGTCCGGGTGCAAAGGGAAGACATACTTGTGAATGCAGAAATTAAGAATGGTACCGATGAAAAACTCCGTGCGCTTGCCTTCTGGCTTGACAAGGTCTTTGAAGTTGATCTGCACAGGGCAATGAGCCAGACTCATAACTTCCTTTATCCGGACATAGAGATTCATGATTCTTAAGGAGTCCATGTGGTGGTCAGGGTTCTCTAGATGCTCTAGGGCAGCAAAGTCGAACTGTTCATTCTCTTCTCTGAAGAGATACGACACAAACAGAATTCAATCAATGAACAAAAGAGCCCAAACCATAACTACGGGAGGGAAAGGGAAAGCTTACTCGTTGAGAGCGTCGAGATGGACTAGGATACGGGAGTAGATGTTGATGACGAGATCCTGAGTAGGGTTCTTCAGATCGTTTTCAGTGATGACGGCGATTTCCGAACCTTGGAGTATCGAGAGTATGTCGGCGATGGACATCACCGGGTACTGGAACTTGGACATTTCTCAGGCTTTGGAGAAGACTGGAGCACAGAGGTCGTAACTAGCTGGAATTGATAATGAAGTCGACGGAAATGAATTCCGATTTGCAAGGGCTCAGCTCGAGAGTTGGGTTTTCTTGCTGTGATTTCTTCTGGACTATCTTCTTCAAATTGCTCAATTTTCCCGCCTGAAAATTGAAATTGGCAAATTTTCCCGCCTGGTGACTGGTCAGCTCTGACTCCCAGGAATACAAAATTTCGAGAAGTGAGTTTGGTTGAGTTTGGTTTTTTGAGGTTAGAACTTGGGATTAGTTTAGGAATAAATGAAAGGGATTGCTATAAAACATATTGTATTTTACTATCCAACGCCATAATATTTAAACGCTATAATATTTAAATTTAGTGAGTACAATTACATAAATGTTCTTTGAACGTAATGTTTAAATACACATATGACGTCTCTCGAATCAAACACACTACCTAATTTGGAACTTTCAGCTCTCTGAAAAACAATTTCGCCACCCGCCGCTGAGGTACGAAGTTAAAAAAAAGGGACCGTCGGCGGCCGTGTGGCGATCACCATTCAATGGCGACGGTCCCCTTTATCTTATTTTTTTTAATTATTATGTTGTTATTATTAAAATGTAATTAATGTGATTTAGTTTAGTGAATTAGTAATTAAATATGTAGTACGTAAATACTTGAGTATTTGAATATTTATTTGATTAATACTTGAAACTTAGTAATTAGTCAAGGTAATTAATGTTAATCACTAACGATTAGTAAATATAATAATAATTAATTTCATAATTAATATTTAGAAATTAATAATTAATCATGTTCATTAAGGTTAATTAGTAAAGAAGAGTAAATATAGTAACAATTAATTTGACAATTAAATATTTGATAATTGAATATTTATTTAATTAATACTTGCAAATTAGTAATTAGTCATGCTAATTAAGATTAATTAGTAAATACAAAGTTAACATTGTAATTAATTTTTTTTATCAATATCAAAGATTTCAAATTAATAAATAGTCAGCCTAATTTAGATAAATTATTAATTATACATCTCAAATTGAATGTCTGTTTGAAAAGTAGGGTTTAGTGTTAGTTTTGTAATTAATAGTTACGATTTAAATTGCATATATAGTTGGAAGCGATGTCGGGGGATCATCGTTTATCGTGGTTTCTGCCTCAAATCGCAAATAATATTTAGCAGTTTTCTTACTACGTGATGTAACAGATTTGACCTTCTTCCACATGACGGTTCCCTTACATTTTGCCGTCTAGGAGGTCTGCCTTTCGGAGCATCAGATGTCTTCGGGTCCTGAAGACCCTTAGCCTCTGGATGTAGATGGGACAGGAGGAGTCTCGTGGTAACGCAAACGTGTGCTTCTCCTAAACTCTCGACCTCCTCAACAATTTCTTGTCAAACATCTCGCTCAGCACGGACATCATCTTCCCACTCAGCACGGTCGTGTTGGGGGGGGGGGGGGTGGTTCGTGTAGTCCAACGTAGCCCAAAGCGATGTAGGTGTCTCATGTACAACAGCCTGTCCTCTTGCACACATCGCCAAACTTTGCTTCTACAACGCAGCCCCTTGGTAGTCCGGATCACACACATGCATGACCTCACCAACTTCCGATCTTCAACTAGTAGCTCAATCGCCCATAAGCTGACTGCCGTGTTCAACTTCCCGTATGGTTTCTCCCAAATAACAAACGACTACATGCAACAATATTAATCAATAAACATGATGTGAGAAAGACATGCACTAAACTTGAAACTACTATACATACCTTCATCCGTGAGTCTGCCAATGACTTTCTTATCTCCAGTACTTGACCCATCATTAGTCGATCGTATGCACGGAAAATTCCGTCAGTCTTGCTGATCGAGGTGTGCAGCAAGTCTTTAAGGAGGAGTGAACCGATTCCACCCTATTTGTGTTTGTGTTTCCGAGATGGAACACCGTATTCGTGTAGCAACACACCCACTTCTGTTTGCAAGGGAGCCACTCCGATGCCAGATACTATACTAACTCTGGACTCCAGCCACCTTCTACCAGATCGCTCCATTTTATAAAAAACATTTGGCTCGTTCTAGCATTTAGCACTTGGCCCCAGCGACCTTATACGAACTTCTCAGCGATCTCTCTGTCGTACAACTTGGTTACCCTTCCCATGATGTTTCTCTTCATGTGCCAAACACAGAGTAAATGTGTCGACGATGGGAATGTAACCTGTAGTGCAACCACCAATCCTCTCTCCTTATCAATAACAAAGGCATCAGGCACTCAACCACCAAGAACGAATCTCAACTGATTCAGTACAACTTGGTTACCCTTCCCATGATGTTTCTCTTCATGTGCCAAACACAGAATAACTGTGTCGACGATGGGAATGTAACCTGTAGTGCAACCACCAATCCTCTCTCCTTATCAATAACACAGGCATCTGGCACTCAACCACCAAGAACGAATCTCAACTGATTCAGTGCCCAAGCGTATGACTCCTTTGATTCATGCCAATGTTGAAGTTCTTCCTCACCGGCGTCACACCTACAACTGAACAACAGCCTTCTTGTACACATTCGTCTTGTACGTGGAGTCGACCAAGAAGACAAAATACCACTCGTGCAACATCCGCATTGACTCCACGTGTGAGATGTAAAGATGAGTGACACAGTCTTTCGCATCCCTGAGGTAAGTAGTGAAGTACCCCAATTTTATCGCTTCTGTCAACGCCCATTGCATTGGGTTCATTCCGCACAATCTCAACCTTATTATTCTCGTCGTCTCATTGTAAATCTGTTTCATTTTTATAATACTTTCATACTCAATATTGATTATACTCTGCATCTGTCTTGGGGGGCGTGATTTTCCTCCAACTGTCTAATGTGATCTTTCATCTCACCTGTGAGCTGATTCCGTTGTTGTGTCCCTTCACGCTACAACTCGAAATTGTGGTTGTGAAATGACCTAAGAATCCCACGTTTTACATCATCTTTGACAGTGTCAATCCTCCATTTCCACCCAACGTCAACGCGTTTAGACCGCACACACATCATGAACGTACAACCTGAATATGATGTTGTAGTCGTACGTGAACTATCTGAAGATGCAGTAAACTGTGATTTGCCCGCCCACCATGCGAGCAATACAAGTATAACCATTTTTCTTCTTCACGGGGGTGCTTCTTATGTGAGTCACGAGTCAATTGAAACTCTAAGTCTAAAGCAATGTCATGAGCCGCATCACACGCATCATCGACAGTGTCGTAAAACAACCCGTTTATGAAATAACCGCCATAATTCAACTGTTCTTCAACATCATCATCAGAACTTTCCTAACCATGGCATAACAAAACCTATTAGTAGGTGTACTATGTTCATAGTATTCGCTCACTACATTCCAAACAATAAACCAACGATTCACAACTACTCATTTGGTACATTAACGAGAACTTATCGTATGGCTCATCAGTGCGCTTCTTGAAATCCACGAACAATAATTCTACCTATCTTCAACTGCAATAGTCAGACAGTTCAACATATTAATTACAAAACGGAGGTGATTATTTATCACATAATATTATTAATCATTATATTTAATCAATAAACGACCGAGTACATAAAATATTAATAACAAAATTATACATATTATATAATTATAACTATTAATATTTATTGTAATATTTATTATTAAGATTACTATTTAATATATTATACAATTACAACTTTTAATTTCAATAATTAATATTATTAGTTTATGAGTTAAAATTTGTAAATATAAAATTAAAAACAATATTAAGATTAATATTTAATATAATCTACATATTATATAATTAAAACTATTAATTTCAATAATTAATATTATTAATTTAAGAATTAAAATACATAAATACAAATTTAAATAAAAATATTATGATTAATATTTAATATAATGTACATATTATATAGTTAGAACTATTAATTTTAATAATTAATATTCTTAATTTAAAAATTAAAATACACAAATACAAAGTTACAAATTGAATGGCGACGGTGTACACTATATAATCGATATTCAACAGCGACGGTGAATTAATATAGTTGCCACTGAATGGCGACTATACAGTGAATGGTGACGATAATAATTTTTTTAATTACCAAATTAATTGTCACTATTATTATTAATATTTACTAATTCACCTAATTAATATGATTAATTATTAATTTCCAAGTATTAATGAAATAAATATGCAATTGTCAAGTATTTAATTACCAAAATAATTATTACTATATTTACTTATATTTACTAATTCACCTTATTTATCATGACTAATTACTAATTTCAAAATATAAATTAAATAAATATTCAATTACCAAATATGTAATTACTAATTCACTAAATTAAATCACACTAATTATATTTTAATAATAAAAACCTAATAATTAAAATAAATAAATAAAAAGAACGACGACTGTCATGAGCGGCCGTCGCCGTTGAATGGCGAAGGTGTATGTGTAATGGTGACAGTAATTTTTTTCGTACATCAGCGGCAGCACGATGGCGGAACGACGGTGGCGACGACGGCAAAACGACGATGGCTGCGGCGATGGAATAAATAGGCAATTTTGATTGGTCGTTTCAAGTGGTATAAAAATTTATCGGTCTTTCGCATCTTATAAAGAAATTGATATTTTACTATTGCAGGGGAGTTTTCGTCATTTCAACTTCCAAATTCGAAAGTTAAGGCATTTTGCAGTAAAACATAGATTGTTATATAGCAATTCAGTAAATGAACTATTTTTTAGCGCTTAACTCAACCCATCAATTTTGCCGATCCAACCCTCAATTCATTCCTAACGGATAAGGTAACTAATACTAGTCATGATTTACTCTATGAGAACGATGAACTAGTACTAGTTATAAATTTATGTAGAAAAGATTACATGAAAACCGTAAAATTATAACTAGTTATTTAAAAGTATAGCTAGTCGAAGTAGCGAAAACTTACTCGTCGTGTCTAATACAACGGAAGCATACGCTAGAAAAAGAAAATGTTATGAACTAACGATGTCAGATCCTATGTAGTCAGAATTAGAAGGTCGATCCTCCAAATTTCCAGAGAAAACTAATCAAGGATCCCCATTACCATCAACTTCGTTTAGCCCACAAAGATGAGCGGACCAGCCACATTATTGAACTTCCAAGTGCACAACCAAGATTTAGCCTTCCTTAGTCGTGCAATTTTAGAAGAATTCCTCCGCTTGTTGGCTTTTTATCAATTTTCCATACAGTTTTGTTTCTTATTTTTTTTAGCTTTACTTCATTGAATTGTATTATTTCTAGTTCGTCCGGGTGAACCCTGATTGGATGTCCGTTTGTTAGAGAGAAAAGATTGAGGTGTTTGTTTTAACAAGAACCCATAATTCATGTTAGTCTCGTTAGTGAGGACTGCACCTCCGATGAGAATCCATGTATGCTTCATGTTTTATATGATTTTCATGAAATATGATGTTACCGATTTGGTAAAGAAAAAGTACAACTAGTTATAAATTTCTGTCGAAAAAATCCGCGGAGTCACGGGATTAAAACTAGTTGTTTTAATTTTATAACTCATTATAAAAGTTTACGTGAAAGGTCACCAGAGATTGTAACTAATTATTAAGTTAGATAACTAGTTAAAAATGATTATAACTATTTATTCAAATAATTAAATTGTATAATTAGTTGCATAACATCATAATTAGTTATTCTTTATTATAACCAGCAAAAAGTCTCGAGCTGGACTTAAGTTGGTTGTCTAAAATTACAATTCGAATTCAGAATCACTCAATTATATGTGTCTTCTCTCGAAAAATGACCAAAAACTGTTATATACATCATCAAACACAATGGACCACTAGAAACGGATAAATGACTGTGTTTCCCCATTTAAAGGAACCCAATAAACATTGCTTCTTGAGGCAATTGTTTGTGCTATCTCTTATCTTCTTTGAATAATTAACCAATTGGGACTGAAACTGATTTTACTTTATCCAAAGTGACCTTTTTTGTAAAGAAATTAAAAAGAAAGGAGAATAAAATAATCTAATCTTAAATGAACTCGTTTTTGAGCCAACTAAATTGAGTGATAGTGATTCATGGAGGGGGGTTTTGGTTCAAAGTATTCAGAGCTTTTTGACCTTTTATATTTTGAAATTTTTGGTTATTTGTGATGTTTCCGTCGTGGTATTTGGCACCTAGACATTGAAGGGCGCTCCATTTATTGTGAAGTTGGTGGTGCCACGAAAATCTCTGCTCATCACACGACATGTTCTTGTCTCCAGGTTAGGCGTGAGAATCGGTTAATTCGGTTATTAACCATCGATTTCGGGTCGTGAAAATTAAAATCTCATGATTAGTCGGTTAAACGCCTTAACCGACCATCAAACCGACTGATTAATTTAACCGACACATCAATGCCAAAGTTGGGATAGTTCCCATTGAATTTGGGGTAATTTCACTTAGGGTTTGAAGATAATTTCACATTTCGGTTAATCACGGTTAACCGACCGCTCAATTTCACCAATGTATCGACAGTTTCACCGACCAACCTCATTTCGGTTAAACCAATTTTTAACTGATGCGATCGGCTAACCAATTAATCAAAACCGAGAAGCCAGCCTTACTATAGGTGTAGGTTGTCCGACGATATGTGAATGGAACTACCCACTTTATGGCCCGTCACGTTCTTTCATATCTCCTAAATTGTATAGAGACTAATATCACAATTTAGATCAATCTTTAATTCACTTGTATTTGCTATCTTAATCATTCCCATCGAATACCATTTTGGACAACAAAAAAAAAAAAGTACCAAAATCCAAAGCACCTTTTTGTAAAGAAGAGGGGTACGTACGTAAGCGGGGAAATAAGAAATATCAATGGAATAGTTTTCCAAAATGACATAAAGAAAAAGTATGGGTACTAAAGTTAAAGTTGTTTAGACCCCCCAACTAACTAAATGATCTGTTCGAGTGAATAGCACTTTGAAATGAGGGCGCAAGTTTAGGGCTGGAATTGGGAACGGTACATTTGAAAATTTGAAGAAAAAGGGAAGAAGTTTAAAAATTTAGGAAAGAGAGAATGGAGGTTAAAAATTTAAGGAGAAAGAAGAAGAGAGTAAAATTTCGGACAGCCTAATATTGGTTATGAGGTGTTCAATGTTGACGACATTCTCAGAAATATCTCTAAAATAACGAGTGATTTGATCAACTAATTAAATATGTGTTTTATTAGGGGTGTGAATATAGCTTTTGAGGTTGATTTTGTCGTGATATATAAACATAGAGAGTGCCGATACTCTAGTCCTTGTTGGTTGTCCGTTCCTATTAACCGCACCTGAAGCTAAAGTGTGACCCCTACTTCAAAAGTGTGCGTACTTTGAAGCACGAGGTCGCACTTTGGCTCCAGAACTCCAAAATCAGTTTATTTGACTTCAAATTCCCTTCTTTAATCGGCTCATATGCATCATCGGTGACTCACGTGATGCTCTTTGGGTTACCAGGCAGGAGTCCGTAGGTGGATGGTGGTTAGGGTTAACAGGCAGAACGAAATTACGAGTTAATCAAAATGATTGAATGAGTACTTAACTTGTTGATACCTAAACATCTAAAAATACATGAAACACTTGCGGGTTTAGGCAAATCCATACGGATTTGGGATTATCTGAAATATGTGTGTTCTTCATTTCCATTTGTGTGAAGAAAAGAGCCAGAGTGGAAATTAGGTTTGAGAAAAGAAGAATGCTCTCGATACCATGTGTTAATGGATAATTGTTGGGATACTTTTTATTGAATTAATGAGCCTATTAATTACACACATCTTGAATTAAAAGCCTAACAATAAGGAGCAGTAAGTCCACTAAACAAATGTGCCTACAAGATAGGTTAGTGGGGTTTAGGCTTTGGATAAAAAATACTAATATTTAAGGTTGATAATTGGTCGGTTTTGATATTAATTAATAAAATTTGATCGATTAAAATAGAAACTATACAAAAGACGGTTAACTGCTTTAACCGACCGTAATGATGATGGCAATTAATCAATAAGAAGTAACTGAACAGTAGTAACTAACTAGGTGAAAGTAATCGACCAATAAATTATCTTATTCTTGATTGATTAAGTCGTCGAAGGCTTCGCAATTGACCGTGAACTAGAGGTGGTTGCGGCCGTATTTTTAACCGCGGTTAACCATATATCGGCGGATTTAACTGCCATGAACTAAAATCCCGGTTCCATACCGCGATTGTCCAAAGTAGTTTGATTGTTTAGAAATAGACGGAAGTGCATGCAGAAAAAAGATGATTTTGGTTCAAAAAAGTATAGTACGTAGTGGGTATCAAAAGTTATTTAGAGCAAATTAAATGAGGTGGTTGGACCGACTGAGTGCCACTGTGACAACGCTTCCAAGTCTTTCTGCCTTTTTATAAATATGACGTCTTATGATATTCAAAATTTTCAAGTTCTGTAGTCAGGATGGTTCAATGTACAATTTAGTTAGATCGCCGGATTATATAAAAGTTAAAATAATTCAGGCTGCAAATGAAACAAACATACGGACCAGTTTATAAATATAATGGCTGTTACATAATATCGAAGTTTTAAGTCTCGAAAATAGGCTAGCTTGAGACCTGGGTGATACTCCTTGTGTGTGCCGTGGCACTACAACAATTTTGTGTACAAATAGAGGATAATTATTACTCTATAAGTTATATACTTCCACTCAAAACCGAACCATAAAAAACAACTTCCCAACAAATGTTTTGGAAAATGTAAATGAGTAGTTTTTATAATTGTTGGATTATAAACTAGCCGTTTGAGGCTAGGAATGCATGCATGTATTGGGAATGATCAGACTGTATTATTTTAATTTTAATTCGTTTTTCTAAATTATTTCATATTAAAATATGTTAAAAAGTTCGTCTAAAAGTTATTTAAATAGTTATAGTCAAAAGTGACGTGAGGTGTCCAGTCATCTCATCTCAATTCCAAAAGTTACAAAATTTCTGGAGCCCAAATGATTTATATATACGTAGAGTAGGCCGTTAGTATAGGTGAGACAAGTGATGTCATCAAATGGACGATAAAATGATTGCACATTCCGTAAGAAACAAAAGTCGGGTGCTACAATCACTCGACTACAACCTATTTGACCCCAAACCCAAATGAACCCTTTTTTATACGACAAAATTTCGCAAACCGATTAATCCATAACTCGCAACCCTACGAAATCATGCACACACATAGAGACAACCTTGTGATGGAGGACCACAGTGCTAACCCCCTTTTGCAGATATTGCCCTATATAAATCATCACCTTAGTTAGAAAACCCACTCACCAATTCCCAAAACATCATCATCATCAGGTTAATTATATACAAAAATCTACAACTTCATCAATGGAAAACCTTGGAGGTTTCCTGCATGGATTGGGGCCACTGATGACCATGATTGTGATTCAAGCTGCATACACAGTGATGATTATTCTCTACAAACTAGCTTTGAATGATGGGATGAACCTCAGAATCCTGATTGCTTACAGACTCATCTTTGCTACTGCCTTCATCACCCCACTTGCTGTAGTCCTTGAAAGGTTTTTGCTCTGTTACATTCTTCTTTCCCTTTCTTGCACTACAAGAAGACTGAGTAACCTAACCACCGATTTCGTTTTATTCTAATTTAACAGCGGATATATACAAAGTCCGCTGTTAGGTTTTGTTTTTACCTAACAGCGGATTTCCGGACCACCGTTACTTTTTTTTTTACTTCTTGCTGGTTGCTGATTGTTGTACCAATTCTTGTGCAGAAAGAAGTGGCCAAAGTTCACATGGAAACTCCTTTTCCAAGCTTTCGTTTTTGGACTTTTCGGGTAATTGTCTCTCTACTACTATTTTTCTCACAAGTTAATTACAAGCAGTGTCGTAGTCAGGATTTTTACGTAAATTTTGAATCCTTTCATAATTACATACCAATCGATGAAAATTTGTCGAATGCTATATAGTAAAAGAGGTCACATAAACTAACATCTCTTGTGTGTTTCTTTTTTAAAGCTAGATTCCATATCAAATTTAGGTAGGGGTTTCTATAATCAAAGCAATAGTACCACCTAACAAAAACCCTTTTCGTTGCGGTCGGTTAGGGACGACCAATTTATCGTCCGATTGCCCAAAAAACCAAAGAAAAATATTTAGATGATTAGTGAGTTTTGTTTGTCGGGGTTGAAGGACGCCAAGTTTTAGAAAGAAACGACGATGTTTTGAGTACTTGGTGTTGTCGTTATAACCGGTTAGATAGTTTAGCGTTGTATGGTCTAACAACAGTCGGGAGGCGTCTGTTAGATATCTTAACAGCGGTTATAATTTGTTGTTAAATTAGATTTAAACCGCTTTTACATTGATGTTTTGTTGTAGTGTCAGCTGAGCATGCACGTGAAACGCTCTAATAGGTGCCGTCTTTTAAGTTAAACTTGATCATCGGTTTCCGAGCGATACCAAGTTATAGGTTGATATTATTGATTCACCTTTGAACGATGTACAGGGCATCACTGCAGCAAACTCTATATGCAGAGAGTTTGGCCTTGACTTCTCCAACATTTGCTACTGCCATGACCAATCTGTCTCCAGCTATTACCTTGTCATTGGCCGTTTTATGCAGGTAACAAAAAACTATCCTATAGTGCTAATAATATGTACTCATACATGCTTGTTAACTACGTACTAGGGACGGGAGTGGTTGCTTTCCCCCTTCCCGCACAGTGACAGTTTTAACTGACAATATGGCGGTTAAAAACTGCCAAAGAGGGAACCTGAGTGCCGATCGCACTCTGACTATACCCTTGCTATTCAATAGTACCATATTTTACTATTATATATCAAATAACGTACTCATATAACTACGTACTCGGGGCCGGAGTGGTGGCTCCGCACGGTGATAGTATTTACCGCCAATCTGGTTCCCGCAGTGGCGGTTAGAAATTGCCAGGGAGGGAATCTGATCTGAGTGGTGGTGGTTCATCAACTGCCGGTATGGACCTCTGTTTTCTCATCCGGTCCGCATTATTTGTACTAAGGTCGGAGAGGTTGCGGCTAAAGACCAGAGTAGGACAGGCAAAAGCAGCAGGAACATTGATCGGAGTTGCTGGTGCGACGGTGATGACTTTCTACAAAGGTGTAGAGTTGAAGGGTTTGTCAACAAACTTTCAACTGATGAGATTAAACCATCAACATCACAACGATCAGCACCAGACAGCCATCAGCAACGTCCTGGGCTTGATTACTGGATTGGGAAGTTGCATCTCTTATGCAATCTGGTTAATAATGCAGGTGATTTTATAATAATGTTTTTTCTTCTCTAAGTACGATCTAAACCTCTTCTTCCTCTTCATTGCCATTATAAGTTGGTTTTCTCGATGTATTGATAACGACAGAGTCGAGTCGGCGAGAAATACCCATCGACCTGCCATTACACAACCACAGCTCTTATGACGTTCATGGCCTCGATTCAGACGGTTGCTTATTGCCTGTGGGCGGAAAGGGATTTGAGCCAGTGGAAGCTGGGATGGAACGTCAGACTTCTCGGATCTGCTTTCTCGGTAAGAGAATTTCGTATAGTCAAGTCATTCATTTTATCACACTATCGGCATAGTTTTATCTAAAATGATGAGAGCTTTGAACTGTGCAGGGGATTGTTGCTTCTGGACTGGCGATGATAGCCATCGTTCAGATTGTCGAGATAAGAGGCCCCGTGTTCACATCTGCTTTTAACCCCCTGTCGCTCGTGTTTGTGGCTATCATAAGCTGTTTGATGCTCGGTGAAGTCTTGCATCTGGGAAGGTACAGTAAACAACAGTACTATATTATCTGAATCTGTAAGAAGGAAAAAAAAAGGAAGTATGATGGATTTCGTTTCGATATGTTTGGTGCAGCCTACTCGGAGGAATCCTGATCGTGTGCGGATTGTACTTGGTGCTTTGGGGTAAAGTCAAAGAGTTCGAACCGAAGCCAGATGGATTGGAGAAGGAAACCAGACTAGTTATAACCGTTGATGCCAAGTCAACTTCACCTGATGCTGGTTCAATATCTCTGCCAGTTCCAAACTCGACACCATCCGAAAATCGGAAAATGGAAGACCAAACTATAGTGCTGTAATAATTTTACTGCACAAAAAGAAAAGAGGCAAAGATTTAGCCAGTGTATTTTAAGCAATAATGCAAGATTACATGCAATGTTAAATCTTTGTTAGCAGTAACTAAACACGAATGATTTCCAGAATCTTCGACAGATGATTAGGAGCTCGAGCTCTTTGATGGAGGACCCTGCCGAGAAAGAAATCGAGCTTCAACCAATGTTCCGATAGTGTCCCCCCAATAGCAACAGTCTTCCCCTTGGACCCCTCCTGCTTCTTAATGTAGCCTAATCCATAATGTTCATTGGATCCTGCTCTTCCAGTTCCATATGTATAGCTCGTCAGTCTTCCCACCTAAGAAACCAATTGCAAAACTGAATGAAGCACAAAGGAACCAATTTCAACAAGCAATACCAAACTAATTAAACCAAACTCGAACATGCCTTTTTCCCATCACAAGTGATGATGGTTCCGGGTTCTGCCGCCGCTGATAAGTGAATTCCCCATAGTCTCTGCTTCACACCATCATATGTTACGAGTCGAGCGATGGTTTCTTGTCCTTTATAACATCCTACGCATGGGAAAAGGGTCGACACAATCAGCAATGAAGGAAAGAATACATTAGTTGTTTCGTAATGAAGAGACGGGTACCTTTGTTTAGAGAGATGGAATTCTAGAGACCAGCCTCCAAGACATTGAATTCATTCGTAAGCTCCTTACCTGGGACAGGTCTTCCTGTGGAACACGATTTTGGTCATTTATAGCGTCAACCTTGTCACCCCACTAACCCGTAATTTGACCCATGACTCAATTTGGTAATCAAGATTGAAAAGGAAGAACAGAAACAAAAACTCATTCATGACGTAAGACCCAGATCAACTCAACCCGTTAGCAAAGATAAAAACTCACCCAAGCTAACTAGTTACCCGAATTGGAATAAAGTAAACAACTCATAACTCGATACCCGAGTGACTGATGTCTCAATTGATCAACTTGACCCCGGAGAATTGAAATTGAGATGAACAGGAAAGAAACAAAAAATGACTCATTTTACCAAGACCTAGTAGCAAAATCAGAAATGTGCTAAAGATACTTCTCTTTGGGTAGAGCTGGAGTGAAAAAATAAGATCGTGAAGCTCGTGAACTCCAACATTTAAGAACGAATTAAACCGACCTTCCAGGACTCTTAGTCGTTCCCAGGCATTGGTACCCATTAAACCGACCTTCCAGGACTCTTAGTCGTTCCCAGGCATTGGAACCCATGGGAAGGGCACCATGTGATAAAATGGATTTCCAGACGGTTCCAGCAGCAGCAGGGGACATTAACAACGTATATCCTTCTTCAGAGATGATACTCCCAACCCCTATGGTTAGGGGCATCCCATTGACCTAAAAGCCAGTTGCAAGCTCTCATCAGGTGGATCCAACCGTAAAAATGTTTAATGCAGTATCGTGTGAAATTATTCAGTATACCTTTGGTAGTTTAAAGAATCAAACTTCTAATACAACATGCTTAATGACTAGAAAAAGCATTTAAGATTATGGTACTGAGCACACTTACAGCATAATGACGATTGTGCCATAAGGCTGCCCCACAAGATCTCCAACATTCAGGCTGTTCATTACCTGTCAGCATGAAACAAAGGCTTTAAATCTATAGGAAGAAATTAAGTTTTAACAATGCAAAGGGAGCATATTACCTCGTTGCTTCGTGGCCCTGCTAAAGTAAATAAGCTAGTTTTCTTTGTGATGTCTTCAACTTCCACTTTGTCAGCAAAAAATATGTATCTACACAAATAAACATATATGCCTTGATCATGGAGATTAAGCTCCACACTGGTCTTCCAGACGAAGAAATATAATACAGTGTTTCCAAATTGCTCCATAACGACACTGACATGTTTCTTTCTGTTGGTAACTTCATCTTTACTTCAACAGAATTATATCGTATGAGTAACAACTGATGCATTTATATGCCATGCTGGGTTTTTTTCTTTCTATCGTACCACATACCCACTAGGCCAGATTCCAGAGAGCTGAATAGAACAAATACATAACCCGAGAATGAAGTAAGACAGGATGTGCGTACTTGTTCAACATCTGAGTTATGCTGCTACTAGTCTGAGGAGGGACCATTAGCAAAACCGAATTTTTCTGCAGGAAATGGACGTCAATTACTTGACAAGTAGAAAATCGAATAAAACAAAACCAAAGAAGCAAAGAAGATTACCATGTTCCAGGCATGTGCAATATCAATTGTCCGTGCTGTTGGTGTAACAAATACTGTATCACATCCCTATTGATTTCAATTGACGAAACACTATCAATAAATCCACATGAGAACATCAACTCAGCACCAGAGTAAAGCATTACGATGGATCATATCTAGCATGGTAAGAAGCCAACATTGCATCTATACAATATACCTGTCCCTCCAGAAGAATATCAAAATCTGCTGTACTTTGGTTGTGGAGGAACTGAATTCGATCATCTCCACTCACTTCAAGATAGAAACAAAAGCATCGTTTCAAAAGAATATCCAGAACATCGAACGACCAATACATCATATTTTTTGTCGGAATTGCCTTCCATGTCAAAGCTAATAACTGTTTTGTGCAAACAGAGCTGTCAATGTACAAGAGGATGTAACATGGTGTTCAAAAAGCTGTGAAATAAAGGGAAAGTACAAATGTAGAAGAGAAAATCATACCAACCCTAGCCAAAAATGAAAGTACAGTACTTAACAGACTGAAGCGGAGAAAGAAAAGATTTGTTTCACACCTGGCTTTGATGCCAGTGATTTTACTTAGAAATCTACTTGGGATTCATAGTTTATGAAGCTCCAAGTGTTCCATGCATTCATGAAACAATAGCCAAGAAAATATTGATCGTTGAGGAGGAAAACGCAAGTTAGTAAGTAAGTTTAACAAAACAGAGAAAGAGGGATTGGAAATGGCGTGAGTAAGCTTACTCAGCAGCCATGGAAGCAGCTCTTTATTTATAGGAACATCAACGGTAAAAATACCGGTATTACACTGTTTAACCAAACGGTAACTAAACAGTAAAATCGGATAAGCGTAAACGCAGCGTTTCGAAGCAACGCTTTACACAATTCACTTAACGGACTATTTCTGTCATAACGCCGTTAGCAAAGTCCTGCCTTCTCACTCCGTTAGCTGCTGATCCTGTATGATCAACTTCACGAGCAGCTACTGCTGCTTCCTTCTCTTGAGCTTTCATCTTCAATATGCCCCCACAAGTTGAGGAGTATATGTTAATGACTCCCAACTTGGCAATCAAAAATCTCAGTCGCACGCGATGCATTCCCTTTGTGAACAAATCAGCTGGTTGAAACTCAGTTCCAACATGAAATAGCTTCAACAACCCACACTTCACACGATCCCTGACAACATGACAATCAATCTCTATATGCTTCGTCCTTTCATGAAAGACAGGGTTCTCAGCTATGTGTATAGCTGATCGATTGTCACAATAGATCCCAACTGGAGTTGGAATGAACATCCTTAACTCTGCCAGTAAGAGCTTCAGCCAATCAATTTCACATGCTAGATGAGCAAGAGCCCTGGATTCAGCCTCTGAGGATGATCTGGACACAGTACTTTGCTTTTTCGACTTCCATGTGAGGATTGCATTCCCTAAAAAGGTGCAATATCCAGTGACAGAGCGTCGAGTGTCAGGACAAGACGCCCAATCCGAGTCACTATAACCAGAGAGCACCAAATCATTGTTCACTGAGTAAAACAATCCTTGTGCAGGTGCCAACTTGAGATATCTCAACACCCTGTATGCTGCTTGCAGATGTGCATCAGTAGGCTGTGCTTGATACTGACTCAACTGCTGAATGGGAAAGGCTATATCTGGACGTGTAATAGTCAGATAATGTAGCCTCCCTATCAGCCTCCTATATATCTCTGGTTCTGCTAACCTTATTCCCTGACTAGCTGAGAATTTTGAACCAAAATCCATGGGAGTGTGTGATGGTTTAGCCTCCAGATAACCTGTATCTTTTAGTAATTCAAAACAATACTTCCTTTGTGAGACTGTGATTCCTTTATCAGAACGAGCAACTTCCAGACCAAGGAAATACTTCAAATCTCCCAAATCCTTAATCTTGAACTGCATTTTAAGAAATGACTTGACTCTCCCCAGCTCCTCCACATCATCTCCTGCAAGGATGATGTCATCTACATACACCAAAAGGGATGTGGTACTGCTCTCATTGTGTTTAAGAAACAAAGAGTGATCTGATGCAGACTGAGTGAAACCATTCTGCAACAAAGCAGTGGTCAACTTAGCAAACCACTGTCTGCTTGCTTGCTTGAGTCCATACAACGACTTTCTGAGCTTGCAAACAGATCCAGGTGGTGCGTTCAATCCCAATGGAACCTCCATATAAACATCTTCCTCCAGATCTCCATGTAAAAATGCATTTGACACATCCATCTGATGCAATTCCCAATTTTTCACTGCTGCAACTGCAAGCAATGTCTTTACAGTGTTTATCTTTGCTACAGGAGAAAATGTATCCAGGAAATCGACTCCATAGGTTTGAGTATAACCTTTTGCTACTAACATCGCCTTGTACCGTTCCACTGATCCATCAGGTTTATACTTTATCTTGAATACCCATTTGCTGCCAACAACCTTTTGTCCAAAAGGTTTAGGGACAATATCCCAAGTCTGATTTTCCTGCAAGGCTCCCAACTCTTCCTTTGTAGCAAGGTCCCAACACGGTTCCTTAACAGCTTCATGGTATGTATTAAGTTCCTTCTGGGTGATGATACTAAGGGCAAAAGCTCTATATACTGGAGAAAGATTGTCATAAGTGATGTATTTGGAAATAGGATGTTTAGAATATTGGGACACAGAAGCAGCATTGAGGTGAAAGTCATGGAGGTAAGTGGGCAAGGTTTTGACTCGAGTAGAACGTCTAGGAATTAGGTCTGGTTCTGGTTCAGTAGGTTCAAGAGGGAAATCAGAATCTAGTTCTGGTTCAGTATGATGTGGAGAAGGTGGGGATGGAGATGGTAGAGATATGTCTGAAGTTTCAGGTAGTGTGACAGGTGATGCTAGTTCTGGTTCAGAATGTGTGAAGTCTGCTGGGTTAGAATGTGCTTCTGAATATATAGGTAAGGGAGAAGGAAAAAGATTTGAATTTGGTGATTGCCCCCCCTCAACCTCTGCAGGAGAAGTCTCAACAGAGGTTGAAAGGTCGACAGAGGTTGAATGAAAAGGTAGAATAGATTCATGGAAACGAACATTTCTAGAAATGAAGAAATGGTGTGAGTGAAGATCATAGAGCTTATATCCCTTAATACCAATAGGATACCCAAGGAAAACGCACTGTCTTGCTCTAGACTGAAATTTAGTTCTATTGTGTGACAATGTTGCAGCATATGCAAGACAACCAAAAACTCGTAAATGTTCAAGACTGGGAGCAGCACCATAAAGCAATTCATAGGGTATTTTGTTGTCAATAGCAGTACTAGGCAGCCTATTCAACAAACAAATGCACAGCATGAACCACAAAGTCACTCCAAAAGAATAAAGAAAGACCAGACTGGAACTTCAGTGCTCGTGCAATGTTTAAAATATCCTGGTGTTTCCTTTCAACTCGAGCATTCTGTTCAGGAGTGGCAACACAGCTCATCTCATGTAATATGCCATGCTTGGCATAGTAGTCCACCATGTGGAACTATGCACCCTGATCACTACGAATGACACGAACTGTGCATTCAAATTGATTATTCACAAATTGGCAGAAGTCTTCCAACCTACTTCTCGCCTCAGATTTGTGTTTCAACAAGTATAACCAAACGCCACGAGAGTAATCATCCACGACAGTAAGGAAATATGAGAAACCATCATGTGATTTAACAGACAAAGGACCCCAAATGTTAACATGAACAAGCTCAAAAGCCCTACTAGCTCGTTTCCCACTAGGCATAAAAGGAAACCTCTTGTGTTTTACAAAATGACAAGTTTCACAGTGTTTGATGGTTTCTTTGACAGAATCAACATTACAAGAATCTAAGGACTTAATGCGAGAGTTCCTGGGATGACCCAGGCGCCAGTGCCACAAGTGTATGGGTTGAGGCTGGAAATTGAAAGAGGTAACCACGATGGAGTTATGAGAAGGGACTTAAGAAGGAAGTAACTGGTAAAGACCTCGAATCTGGTTAGCCAAATCAAGAGTCGTCATGGAAGTATGGTCCTGAATGGAACAAGATTCAGAACGAAATATCAAAGAAATATTGTGGCCACTGGTTAACTTGCTGATAGAAATCAGATTGAAAGTAAAACTAGGGACACAAAGAACATTTTTGAGGATGAGACTCGAGGAAAGGCGAACAGTGCCTACATGGCTGACAGAAACTTTTGTAGAATTTGGTAAGTAGACAAATACATTTGTAACAGCTTGGGAATCAACAAAATGCAAAAGAGAGCATGCGATGTGGTCTGAGGCTCCAGTATCCACAATCCAGTAATTGTCATCATGTAGTTTAGAAACAGAATTTAGGGCGTATGTACCTGCATAGTGAGATTTTTCAGGTTGGTGTTGAGACACTGCAAATGCACGATGAGAATTCCTAGGGGATGAGGAACTCCCTCCACCATATTGCAACAACAACTTCAACTGCTGCATCTCAAAGACTGGTGAAGCCCTCCGTTGTCTCCATTACACCAGAATCCCTGGAGGATGAACTATTTGATTCAACTTCCTCACTTTGAGATGTTGATCCTGCAAATGGACCTCCAGAACCAGGCTTGGTAGGAAATTTGCCCTCTGCAGCCTCCTTCTTCTTCTTAGCCTTGAGCTTGAAACAATCCTCAATGAGGTGATTGTCCTTACAATATCTGCAAAACTTCTTCCCACCAGCACCTGGCACTGCAAAAGCCACGGGATTGGATTCACCCTTCTTCACTCCAGAATGCCCTTTTAACTTTTCTTCATGCTGTAATGCATTGTTGTAAGCATCAATCACACTAGGCAGCGGGCGCATCATCAATAGCTGAGTTTTCACAACATCATACTCATCATTGAGTCCTCTCAGAAATCTAATCAAATAATCTGTCTCTTGCTTAGTCTGGAATGCCACGACTGCTGGACATGATAAGGGGTTTCCAGGTGCACAGGAACATGAGACTATGGGTGAGAACTGTGAATACTCCTCCCATAGCCCTTTTATTGTAGTATAATGCTGAGAAACAGTACGAGTACCCTGCTTACAAGCATGGATTTCATCCTGCAAGTTAGCCAGGCGTATGGCATTTCCAACTCCAAATCAAGTTCTCAGCTCATCCCACAAATTTTTAGCTATTTCATGGTTCATAACGCTCCTCTTAATCTCACAATCGAGTGTATTAAGGATCCAACACAGAACAAGGGTATTACAAGCATCCCAAGATATGAATCCACTATCACTGACATCAGGTATTTCTATAGATCCATCGACGAAACCCAGCTTGTGCTTCGTCTTAAGTGCAAAACGCAAAGATCGATACCAGATCTGATAATTTGTTCCATCCAGCACGACATTCGATATGAACTGAGACAAATTCTCATTAGGATTCAAGTACAGAGGGTTACCAAACTGAATCGGCGATGGATTCCTACTGACGTTGATGATATCGTCCGTTTCTTCTTCATCTTCATTAGAGAAGTTCCCGAAGGTAACTCCCACCGATCCTCGTCCTCTACCTCCAGATCCCTGCGATGGTAAAGTAAGGTCGACCATCGCTAGTATGCGACGATTGTACGCTCTGATACCATAACAAAACAGAGAAAGAGGGATTGGAAATGGCGTGAGTAAGCTTACTCAGCAGCCATGGAAGCAACTCTTTATTTATAGGAACATCAACGGTAAAATTACCGGTATTACACTGTAACCAAACGGTAACTAAACAGTAAAATCGGATAAGCGGAAACGCAGCGTTTCGAAGCAACGCTTTACACAATTCACTTAACGGACTATTTCTGTCATAACGCCGTTAGCAAAGTCCTACCTTCTCACTCCGTTAGCTGCTGATCCTGTATGATCAACTTCACGAGCAGCTACTGCTGCTTCCTTCTCTTGAGCTTTCATCTTCAATAAAGTTACCTCTTATCCGTCCAAAGTGTGAGAGATCTGATATCGGAAGATCAAGACAGAAATGTGCAAATTTCTCCTAAGGAAGGTATTATACACAACAGAAATGTGTCAGTTTTCTGCAGTTAAAGCAACAAAACTCACCACTACAGCATTGTAAAAGGCATCCAACGCATCATCGTCATTGCCAAATGTTTCAATAATCCCATCTTCTGAAACTTTTGCTTCATCACGCCCTTCCAATTCCTCCTGCAATGTTATTCAACTTTCTTAATTCAGTATCACAAGAACACCTCTGACACAGCCAATTCAATGAACTGAAATTCTGTGAGAGAGTACGAGAAGATCATGATCGATTGGAGGAGGCGTGAGGTCATAAGACGAAGAAGCAGCTGCTGCTACCGGAGAAGAAGGGCTTCTGAAAGAAGAGAACAGAGGATTGAAGGAAATAAGGGAGGGTTGCAAAGGAGTACCAACAACGGCCACCGCAGCCGAATTGCCGCTCAGCCTCCTCCACGGCAGAGCTGCTGCCGGTGCGGTCAACAGGGCCGACAACATTTCCAACGATGGTTAGATTCTTGGTCAGGTGTAGCGGATAAGCTCAAATGGTGGTGATACAGAATTAACTGGTTTTGGTTACGGCTGAAAAGGTTTCAATCTGGACATCAACAGCCAAGATCAAACGCCAGATGATCCCACCGGGAGAGAGACGACGGCGTAGGTTTATTTTCTTTTTCTCCTTCCTGATATAGCTACTTGAGGAAGCAAGAAAATAACAAATATACATTAATTATAATTAATTTAAAATGATGACTACCAACAATATTTTCAATTAATATTAAAAAATCTGAAATATCATAAAATAAACAACTTTATTACTTGATTTTCGAACAATCTACACACAGATTTTAAAAAGAACCGAAAGCAGTTAATAAAGTTCGTTAACGATGGAACCACCTTCTATCAACCTGATCCGTCCTGCTCGTATGTTTGCCGTCACTCCCTCCGCATTCCTTTCAATGTCCATCTGACCACCAAATAGGCTGGAATTCTGACTATCGCAATTTCATTCCGACTACATATAAACAGCGGTCCCTAACCGCCGACAGCTCCAAGATAACAGGAGTAAAAAACCCTGGGCTGGCCCGAAATCACAATCTGTATCTGTGTAGTAGATGGATGCAGGCCCATCTATTGCATCACAGAAGCCTGATTAAATGCACCCACATCTGCAGAAAGAGAAATTAAAGCCAGCGGCTCACAAAGTCAAGAGCCCAACGAGCCCAGATTAAATAACTTAAAATACAAAGCCCAAACCCCTGGCTAAGGAGGCCATCGGCAACTCCAAAATTCACAACCTTTACAAATAACCGACGGCGGTTACCAGGGATCGGCGTCGGCGCCGTCGACTATGAAGCCACAGATCCAGGGCTCGCCGGCGGGACGAGAGGCAAAGGCGTAGGATACGAGGAAGAGAGTGCTTCGATCTCCGGAGACCCCTCCCGTTTTGCGGCGGCGCGACGTTGTAGAACCACCGGAGCGACGAGAAGCACCAGGATCAGTTCCACGGAGACGGGGAGCCGGAGCCGGAGGGACCAGCGCCGGAAGCTGCATCGGAACACGCTCAAGACGTACCCAGAGTTTCATGATTCCCGGGGTTCAGAACACGTCCAGAGAGGGAGCCTTCCAGTGGGCAACACTCACTAGGAGACCATCCATGGAAAGGGGACGGCGTTGAAGCACCCTCCGCATTGCCTCCTTGCCAGCGAAGATGAGTTGTTGAAGGCCATGGTCGCTTCGAGCACCGTCAACTTCCGTTGAAGAGAATACTCCCGAAAGAGAGAGGCCGGGAGTATCCGCACAGACTTAGGATGCTTATAAAAGAAACAGGCTAACAGACTGGTCGTGGCACGGTCATCAGCAATCGCAACAGCAGCAGTTAAGAAAGAAAACACTGCACCCTCTGAATCCATGGACGAAACCCAGAATTTCGGAGACAGAGACAAGGAGGAATGCTCCTGAAGAACCCTCCCATATAAATGGGAGGGTATGCGTATCAATCGCAGTTGCACTATGGCAAGGGAGTTAACTATACTGTCGCCCAAGACGTGGGGAGCAGACGGCCGCCAGCAACCGTCACCGAAAACCACACCGCTGGTAATCCCTACAGAGAAAAAAACAGAGTCGATTAAAGGCTCGTCTTTCCTCATATAAATGGGCGGGTTGACGTATGACGACGGCGTAGGTTGGACATTGGAGGAAGATATGATAAATTATTTTGATAAATTTAAATTTAATTATCATGTTTGCTGACTAGACAAGATGAGTCATTTGCCACCTGGATGGAAATTATAGTGAGCTAAGAGTATCTCTGATCACTCAAGTTTCCGTTCGGTTATTAATCAGTCACTCTACATTTTTTCTACGAATCCATGACTATACAAAATATATTACTATTCTCAGGTTTGCGTTTGGTGATTAATCAGTCATTCTATATATTAGTATTCAATTATGTCCATGACTATATAACTTATGTCCGGTTTTTATTATACTTTGTGTCCAAAATCTAACATCGATTTTTGGACAGAGTTTCGAGCTTTTCTCAATGAATTTTAAAGCGTTTTCATGCAAATTGCACTTACTGAGTACTTTTAGAAATTAAGTGACCATATGGTAAACTTCCTAATTAATTGCTTCAAAACCAGGCTAATAATTGCTCTTTCATTCAATAAGAATTGCAGCTGTCATCCTCAATTTCCTGACTATGTTGTGTTTGGTACTGAAAATCTCCATTCGAGATTTGTTGAACCAGCATCCAGTGAAGTTGATCGTCCATGAACACTAATAACATCTCCGGTGCTCTTCTCAAATCCATCCGGCTTGGGTTCGAATTCTTTAACTTTGCCCCAAAGCACCAAGTACAATCCACATACAATCAAGATTCCTCCAATTACACTATATCAAACACATAAAAAAACGAAACCCGTCAGTATTTCCCTTTTCTTACCGGATTCAAATAATTAATAATGCAACATTGTTAGTGTGTACCTTCCCATGTGCAACACTTCACCTAGCATCAAACAGCTTATGATGGCCACAAACACAAGTGACAAAGGGTTGAAAGCAGACGCGAATACGGGTCCTCTGGTTTCCACGATTCGAACAATGGTTGTTGTGACCAATCCTGAAGCAATAATCCCCTGCTAGCATCAAAAGGTCAAACATTATTTTTACATAAAATGTGAATTTTTAGATAACACAAATGTTTGCATACTGCGAAAGTAACTGCAAGAAGTCTGATGTTCAATCCAAGCTTCCATTCGGTCCAATCCCTCTCCATCCACAGGCAGAAAGCAGCGGTCTGGATCGACGCCATTAAAGACATAAGAGCTGTTGTTGAGTAATGGCAGCTGCATTGGTCTGTCTTGCCTATTTTACTCTGTACATTTTCAATACATTGAGAAGGACTTAAATGTCAAAGAAGAGGAGTTTTAGACTAAAACTAAATAGGGATAAATAGTAGTTTAGTCATTATACAATGAAAATATAACAAATGAGTCCATTTACTATTAAGACCAATTAGAGTTGGACATTTTAAATTCCGACACCTCCGATACGTAACATTTGGAAGTTTCGAGACTGGTACATGATCAAAAGTGACAAAGACATATTCAGTATCTGACCCTGAAAGATAAATAGCTGATGAAACATACCGTCGAGCTAATAAGCTATGTTGAGTTAGTACATATAAAAAAACCCACCTGCATTATTAACCAGATTGCAAGAGAAATGCAACTTCCCAATGCCATAACCAGACCCATGAAACTGTGGCTGCCTGTCTGGTACTCATCCTTGTGATTTTCTTCATGGTTTGGTTTCAGCAGTTGGATGCTTATTGACAAGTTGTTGAACCCTACGCCTCTGTAGAAAGTCAGCACTGTCGCACCAACGACTCCGATCAATGTTCCCACTGCTTTGGCCTTCCCAACTCTCGTAGTTAGCTCGAAGCTCTCTAACCTTGAATAATCACAGCACAATCAGGACTTATAGGAATGGTTATAATAATCACGACTAGCTACCTATATATTCCATCTCTCACAGTCGCGGTTAAGAAGCAACCGCGCGAGACTAATGATTCACACTAGACACGGGATCTTAGTGATCATGGTCCAAAACCGTGACCAGGGTCGATCAAGAACCGGTTGATTTATTTCCATTACCTAAATAAAACGGCCAATGTGAAGGTAATGGCAGGAGAAAGGTTGCTAATGGCGGCAGCAAATGTTGGAGAAGTCAAGGCCAAGCTCTCTGCATATAGAGTTTGCGATAGTGTTGCCCTGCATCATAGATCAAAGGGTTTGAGAGGTTAGTGTTAATGATCATATTAAACAACTCTAACCGTACCGTATAGTTCAACCAGTGACTCTTGTGGTATATGGTTCAACCACTTAAACTTTTACAAATCGAGGTTGAATAGTCATTATATCCGTGGCACCGTCTTTATCGATATGTACGTTGTTGGAAACATTCACACACTAAAACAACTTCTTTTTATGATAAGCCATTATTCGGAAGTGAACCAACATACTTAAAATTCTGGCAAAACTACTTGTGTAACTTGTCAAAAACATTTACTTTTTGTGACCAAATTGATACTGTCACTAAAATCAATATATTTTGAACGGCCAGAAACGTCAGAACTTCAGAAACAGTAAAGTTTAATTTCTGGGACGGAATCCGTCATCTGTCGCATAAGGAACGCGACACTGTACAATCGTCACCAAATAGTTTAGCGACACTTTTACTTTTCTGGGACAGTTTTTTCTGTTACAAGAAGTAACGATTTTTACAGGGACAATATGCAAAAACCTGATTGTACTACTCGTATAGCCAGCCAAGAGATTTATTAATTAGTTACATTAAAGAGAATGATTACCCGAAAAGGCCAGAAAGAAAAGCTTGAAAGAGGAGAACCCATGAGAACTTTGGCCATTTCTTTCTACATATCAAAGAAATCACAAGATCATCAGTTGGGTACCAAGAAGGAAATCAAAGGAAGAAGAAGAAGAAGAAGAAGAAGCGATTAACCTTTCAAGGATTACAGCAAGTGGGGTGATGAAGACAGTAGCAAAGGCGAGTCTGTAAGCAATTAGGATTCTGAGATTCATCCCATCGTTCAGAGCTAGTTTGTACAGAACATTCATCACTGTGTTTGAAACTTGAATCAAAACCATGATCATGAATGGCTTCGATCCATCCACCACATCTCGAAACTTCTCCATTAATTCCCACCTACAAAAATTATCGAGGAGGGTGAGAGGCAGAGTGTTTAGGGATGATATATATAACCAGGGGTGCGCAAACTTTAGGTGTCCTCCGGTTCTAAACTCACAAAATTTTATGTCATTTTTTATATGTAAAAGTTCCAAAATTGGAAGTGATCATAGTGCACGTGTTTTCGAGTTTTGAACACGGCGTACTTTCAGATTCACTCTACAGACCTAAATTCTTGCCAAAAATTTCGGATCATCCTAGTTACTATAGGAATAGTTTGTCTGATATTTTTTTGATGAAAAGTTGAATTAGCCGAATTATAAGTGATAGATTAATCAAATTACGAGTTCATTTGGATCCGAAATTAATTAGCCATATAAAGCCAAGTTGTGTCCCCGACTGGATCCAGTAAATTAACCTATGTGCATATATGCTGCATGTACTTATTTATCATTAGAAACCCCTAAAAATAATATTTAAAAAGTTTGCATATTATATATGTGACCTTTATTATAATGTCCAAATACATCCATGTATTTAATTTAATTACGATTTTGAACTTAGATTTCCTATACAATATAGCGTCGATGCTAGAAAATCAACAATCAGTAAAGAAAACAAAATAGATTGAAACAAAATGATTTTACGTGGAAAACCAGCGAGGGGAAAAAGTCTCTGGCGATGAAAGTCCCACTTATATATATATGATCAGAGAAGTATATCCATATACGATTAAACAAGGGTTATTTACGATTCACAAACTCGGCTAACCCGGCCGTTTTGACACAAGGAAATCGGATCGATCGCCGGACTTCTAACTGTCACATCGAGATTTTAGAGACGGGCCTCGACGAATATGAACAGTTTTGAAGTTTGCTCTATCCTGACTGTCCTGCATAATTTTTAGAAAATACTTGAAACAGATTAAAGGTACTACTTTGGATAAAGGCAGTATGGGACAAAGATATATAAATTAGTTCCATAAACACTCTACATGTATGAGCCGTGCATGCATGCTGATGGTAATTGCGACGTCCACTCAGTTATGTAAAGGTAATTACATCAATTTAATTTGCACCACTGATTACCAAACTTATATAGAAAATCATAACTGAACAAGAAACGTATAGTCATTATGCATAAAGCAGGTAAGGTGTTACGCTTACTTACTTATGCACAAAGCAGCAAGGATCGGGAGATAGAGGCGAGCTGTACAAGAAAGCTGAAATGGCTTCGAGACATGGGGGTATGAGAATGCTATTGTGGAAACGGATTGCAAGCTGATAACTACAGCACTCTACAACACGGTTCATGACTACACAGAGTTCGGCCAAATTATGCGGAGATGCCGATGAATATCGGAGAGTAAACCTTTGTTCAAAGTTGAGTGGGTTAGGAGATGTAGGAATGTGGTTGCTCACGAGCTAGCTAGCTCGTCGATCTCATTCGCTCGTGTTACTCGTTTATGGGGAGACACCTCCTAATTGGTATATGATTTTTGTGAACACTTTCTACCCTTCGAGGGACCATTATATAATGCAGTAGCGTTGATTTAAAAAAAACGTATAGTCATTGACACTTAAGGATGGCAACGGGTTGGTATGGATACGGGTGTACTATATCCATTATCCGCCCGTTTAGTTATCGAGTTTTATCCGTACCCACCCATTTGGATAAATGGGTATAATATGAAAACCATACCCACCCATATACGGGTTTCAGATTTACCGTTTACCCTCTTAATACTTTTTTATAAGACGAGTTAATTATATTACATAAATAAAAATGCAATTATGCAAATGTTATTTGGAACTTTACGAGCAAAGACCAGTAGGCAAAACCTCCATAGCACGGTAGGATCAGACATCACACTCGGCATTTGAAACTCATCCCAAAAATAACATGACAAGCAAGAGGGGAGAAATTTAGTACATTTTGAATGGGTTTAATTACAACATTATATATATATATATATATATATATATTGGGTACCCATCAGGCGGATACTATCAAGCCCGTCCCCGCTCATTACCCGCTTTAAAACGGGTACTGAGTTTACCCATGCCCGTCAATTATCCATGTTGACCGGGTTTTACCCACCCAAATTAGACGGGTTTTGGGTGGGTATCGATTTTCGGATTATAATTGCCAAGCTGACGTCTCACAATTTTTTGGCTTAATATCCATTCTGGTCATCTATCTATTGGGTTAATTAATGTGTTGTATTTTTGACACACTTATTCTCGTTATAAACTATATTTTTGTGTGTCGAAATATATTCGAACTCAGGATTTTGAGTACATGTTTAGTTTTCTTGCCCCTCGGGGACGTATTACGTTGTTTGGGATGTTTTTATGCGTTTTCAGGCCATGTACGACGTTTGGGGACAAACAAAAACTAAGACGAACGATTTAAACTGTTCAAGGCGAAGAATTGCTGAAGTTGAAGAGGAACACGCCCGTGTCCTTAAGGAACACGGCGTGTCCCGCCTTCAGACGAGTTTTCAAGTTATTTTCCTTATCCTATTCGGAAGAGGTGATATGAATAGTCCGAGTAGCTCTTTTGACGAGGGGGACTTGATTCCAGACATATTTTTGAATTCTTAGAGAGAGAAAGAGTTCCTGAGATCGATTGAAGCGAGAGAACATCAGCGATTAGAAACGGATCGAAGATCGGCGACAAGACGGAGATTTTTCGACGAAACATGTTTTCTTCCCGGATTATTTTCCTTTCTTCTTCCCTTCTTGTTTCCTGAACCATGAGTAGGTAAACATTTCGTGTTGTTTGGATGAGATGAAGTTTTAGTTTAGCTTTTGTATGGATGATTGGGTTTTAACCCTTTGATTTGTTATCGAGGTTTTCAGATTTATAAACCTAATTTCTGATTCAATTTCGTTTGATCGCCTTAATTGAATCATCGTCATTGATTTGTGGGTCCGAGAGGAACATCGATTGATAGGTCGCTTAGGAAGAACTCTAGATTATTTGTTAGCTCAAGAGAGGAACGGATCGTTTAGACTTTTTGCATCATTTATCGTTGTGGCATTTCATCGAACACCTTTAGTGCGTTTTGTTTAGGTGTAGATTCGCTCGAAAGAGGAGTCTACGGTTAAGCTAAATAGATTCGTAGAGGCGCGAGAGTGATCTAAGACTACCGTAGGAAATTTCCAAACCATTATAAACTGAATACTTGAGATAACTGGTCGTTCATCCATGCATTGCTAGCTTTAGTGGATTCGAATACGAGCAACCTTCATTCCATATTTGAAACTCAATCTCTTGCATTTGCTTTCTTTGGATTGCATTCTTAGTTGATAATTGGTTACTAAAACATTCTTATAAACAATCATTCACTGTTATTTGGTCTAATTAATTAATTAATTTGAGTAATAGTATTAGAAAGACTCTAAGAAAATAAACAATTCTATTAGAACAATCTAGCGGATATTTGATTCTCGGGGTGAAATCCAATCTTCATTAATATCCATTCTAGTCATCAACCTTTGAAAAGTAACCTAGCGTACTACTAACATATTTAAATTCTAAAAATATGTTATTCCATCAATACTCTGTCCAAAAACTACACAAATCACCATCCCAACTTACGGTCTATATCCATGGATGACATAAAAACCCAACACATCCGAGCCAACTGTCTAAGTTAACCAAACTTATATGACCTAAACATATTGTTACATTAGGTTGGTTCGATTTGGGATCAAGTGGCTTAGGTTAGATTAGTTTGGGTCTAAGACAGAATGGGTAACATGGCATGGGTTGATGTGTAAAAAAATGGACAAAGAGTTGATAAAATGGCCACATTGTTACACTAGAAATAAATTAAAGAGCCAACACTTATTTTGATCGTCCAACGCCGCAGATCGAGACTCACCTCGGCGCAGAGAGCCAGCGGCCGATCTAAAATAACTTTTTTTTGTCGAAGGTATCTGAGTAGATACACTAAAGATAGGAAAAGTACCACAATTGGCTCTGACTAACGACCAAAAACTGCTTGCACTGCACAACACAGACCGCAATAAAAGGGTGATATACAAATTGGGTCAAATACATACATAATGGTCCCATATTTTCTGCTCGGATTATATATTGATTTCGAAACTTGAAGATATTACTTACTGGCCTAAGATAAAAAATAAAAAAATATGACGGAATAGAATGGTCTCAAAATGCCAGTGTGAAGACCGATATGTAACATTTGACAGTTTTTGACAATTTTGGGATGTTAAAATTCGATCTTGATGTCGCATTTCAGTCCAGAGTACATCTGGGGGATCAGCTGCTGGGACATGTATCTGTAAGAAGCATCAGTAAAATGGCCTGCAGTGTCCCAATATACGAACTCCTTTGGATTGCCCAAGTAGGGTGCACCTGGGAACCCACAGTACTTACCATCACCACCACAGCATGGGTTCTGGGGATACACAAATCCTGCAAAAAAATTAAAGTTCACCCACATATGCGAGAAGGGTTGATACACTTTGGCACGGCTAATCGGCCGAAATGGTGCCCTACATTTGGACCAAATCACAAACCAATCTCTATAGTATTAAAATTAACCTTGGCGTCGTTTTGTTATTAGATTTAATTAATGTGTCTTGTCGTTTGTTTATGTCTAAATAAATGTTAAAATTTGCTTAGTTGGCGTCATTTTTACGCTCACTTCATGGCACATGCCTCATCAATTCAAACCAAACATTCATTTTATATAGTTTGACAAAATAATGAGACACAATGGCATGTATATCAGCAAGTTAATTACAAGAGGACTCATTTGTTATCTTTTATCCATCTACATATTTCTCTAGTGAGATCGCTTATTCGATTTGGGATTGAAAAATAATGTAAAATTATAGTTATAAAATCAAATCGTAAAATTGTAAAATTTCACGACTTTTCTATAATAGCAAACATCTAAACACTAATAGAACAAAAAATGTAAATTAGCTAGATGCTAATTAAGTTCATTATCCAAAGTTAAAACTAGAAAATAAGTGTCAATCAACTTTTGGACAACCATTTCAAAAAGAAAATATATTGATTTTAAATGGTTGATATTATTTTAATTTTCACTTATCATCAAAATAATAAAAATTTATCAAGAAAATAAATAAAATACTAACAACACTTAGATTTTTTTCTTCTCAGCCAAACCTAGTAAGACAAACTGATAAATAGATAATTTTTACTAAGAAAATAGAATGGTAAAATATATGAAAAATCGTTGACTTTATAAGATTCTAAGATTTTAATCAAGATTTTATTTGATTTCACTAACTACCAACTTTGAGTGGAATCAGAATCATTAAACACCAATAAAATCGTAAAATCATAAAATTTTAAAATCAAAATCGTCGATTTCACTACTTATGCTCCCTCCTATCAATCACTAAATGAGATATCATGCAAGATATAAAAAAGCTTCAAAACCGTACGGGTTGAACCTTCAACCACTTGTCAAAAGGGTCTAATGCTTACATGCTCTCAAAAAGTATTATTTATACAATTAACGATTCAACTATAATTTATAATAATTTAAACAGCTTGAACTATACTCAACTAATTCAACATTCCAATACAATTCTCGAAGTTTGAAAAAAGGGGAAACAAGAAAACAATACGTACCAAGAGATCGATATCAGTCCCAAATCCACTAGGTAGAAGCCCAAAGATCGCCATAAACAATCAACACATTTGGGAATTCCTTGCTCAGTTGTTGAATCTCTTTCTGGACCAACTGGTTGTGAATTTCGTGATACTCATGGCCACAGGGTCACAGTGGAGCTCGTTGTCAGGTTGGTAGCTGTAAAGCCCACACCCATCTTGGTTAACTCTAGAAACAATTACTTTCGTTGCTCCGTAGTTGATGAATTTCCGTCAGAAACTTGAGTTATTGAGATGATAATAACTTTTTTTTGGGTGTCATAGTACTTGATTGAGAGGAGGATTTCGAAGTTGATAGTATTCCATGACGACTTTTTTTAATCTCTATATAGCGGAACAAAAATTGAAACATGTATTATTTTTATTTGAATTGAAAGCATGTATATGTACAACCAATTGACAAATACATTGTTAAAACTTAATATTAGGTTAAAATATAAAAACACATCCGACATATTGTTCCGAGTTAACACAAAATTACATTTGTCACTGGCAATTTTTTTTAAAATATTTAATTCATACTTATTGAGGTAGATTTGCTTTTTAATTAGTCATGTGCTTACGGTGATTGCCGTGGAGAATTGAGTAAGTATTGTTGGAATATTTTATCTCAAAAGTTGAAAGTGATCGAATCATAAGAATTTCGATTTAATTTAAATAAAGTTTAAAGTACAAATTAGGTTTTTGACGTAAAAATATACTTTATTTTTTAGTTATTATTTTTTTGCCAAGTGGAGTCCATGTCACCTACTTGGCCCTCTTAGTTCCGTCCTTGCTTATAACATTCACATGACAAAATACTAGCTTAGATAATATATAAGACTCGGCCCAATCAGGTTTAGCCTGACACTGTCGAGTCAAATCGAGATTCATACCATCCAAAAGGCTGAACTAAAATAAGTTGGGTGAAACTCATATTTATAACGAGTTGTTGGAGCAGTGGTGTCAGGAGCTGTACTTGGAAGGACGAATTAATGTTCGATCCCTCGTAATAACATTGAGAGAGAAATAAAACTTTAACCCCTGAACCATCATCGATTTGATTATTCGGCCAATAACTCGAATACTGAAGTTGAAAAAACAAGAAAAGAAAACATAATGAAGATCATATTACAAGTAACTAGCTATACCTTAATAGCATCGCTAAGGCAAGCCATCATGAGTTTCTTTGCGTGCACAATACCAAGCTCAGGCGGGGTGTAGTGAAGATTTGCTTAATCGTTGCCTCCGCCGCCGATCACAGATAGTGAAGACTTCAGACTTTTCCTACGTGCTGTTTGTAAAATTTATGGTCGATTGATATTGGTAATATGAAATTCAATATCATTGTGTTTTGACTTTCAAATATCATAATATTGAAGATATTGATATAGCAAAAATGTAATATTCAATATCGTCCAAAAAAATATTAAATATTATTTTCAATATCATTTCAGTTGTCCAAATTACCCCTGATTTTAAAGTTAATTACATGCTACGTCATCCATTTTTGTCTTCGTAATTATTACTCCCCCAATCCATCCTTTTTCTCTCCTCCTTTCTCAATTGGCTGATTTAAAATGGATGATGGCACTGTAACTTTTACTGCTCCTAAGTACTGCCTTTCCTTGATTGAAATTGACGGCGGAGGTTGGTTCATATCTTCTAGTTCCCCGTCACTATCAGAAGGCGACGAATCGATGTTCCTTCTTCGTCCCTTTTCTTCTCCACCAATTCCACCAGTGCTTCTATTTTTCCGATCGGCCTTTCTTCAACCATCAAGTTCAATATGCCAGTAGAAATATTATTTTTATGATTTGTTCCAGGTCTCATGACTCGTGATTATGAAGGCAACCAAATTCTTGGATCTGGGTTTTGGTGGTGACTGTTAATTTTTTCAGTTTGCATTTGATTGGTTGATTTTGTGGGAATTTGTTACGACTTACCACTGCTTTGCGATGAGAGTTCTGTTTTTCGCCATGTTCCTGTCCAGGTGTTGTGTTGTTTTGGTTTGATTTTTGCAGTTTTGTGGCTTTGCCTTTGTCTCACGTATACAGTGTTCATGAAGAAATCGGAGAAGAAAGAGAGAGAAGTGTGAACGGTTCGAATTAATTGGTGAGGGCAAAAACGTAACTGAATATATCTTATTAAATATCACACATCAAACATGAATTTCTATTTAATTCAATCAAATATTAAATTCACTCAAAATATCTTGATATTCAAAATATCACATACCAAACGATCACTATGTTATATTCCCTACAAGATAAATGACCTTTAAGGACAATGACTCTGGTCACAAAAACCTAATATGCCGTCGCCTATATATGTTCTGGTGACCGTACCTTTCATGATAGTTAACTTGATGGTTACTATTTCTAGTAGAGACCGTGCAAAGTAACATGGTCACAAACACAGGTAGCAATCGGTCTCATAAATTTTGACGGATTTAATACTGTGGTTTTTTTATAGGTACCTAATTTGTTCGGTAAGTTTGAGTCATGTTACGTGACGGTCATGAAAGCTCTAAATGTTATTTACTAGTCTCGAGAATTTACAGACAATACTAATTAATTAGAGTGGTCCTGAATAATAAATTTTGGGAGCAATGCATAATATTTGGAAGTTTGAGGACGGGTATGTATCCTAGTCCAAAATTACAAGATTTATTAATTAGTTGACCTATTTTTAGATTGTAATGATATGGTACGTACCGTTCACATCGACGACAATGAGTCAGTTTTTTTATGAATAGTTTCCCACTTAATGTTAACAAGTCACAAGGATACAATTAAAAAATATCAAATAATCTGGATCAAGTAGAATCAAACCGATCGAAATCCATATTTGTATCACTAAATTACTGTACATACTTGTCGCAATCAAGCAAACTGAGTTGAGCGGTATAGTTTAGATTTTGGTTTGACTCTATTCGATCCCTGTTATGTGACCTTTCTTTGTGACGAATCGAGGTCGGCATGAAAATAGTGCCAAACATTACAATGTGCAAAGATTACGGTACTGATGTAGATCGATTTCAAAGTTGCATGACTACTATGCAACTCGATTCAAAGTTACGAGCCATTTAGATATTTGACGGTTAGTGAATATCTATTGCCTAACCGCTTTAATAACGTTCCGGAGAAAAAATCACCAACTTTGACCGTTCGTTTTTTTATTTTAATACCATCCCTGTAATCGATCGGGTTGCGGTTTTAACAGCCGGTTATTATTAACCATATAAACCAAACAAATGCTCTTCCAGTTTGTTGTTGCAAGCGAGTTTCTTTAACCAGTTAGTGAAAATTGGTTGGAAAAACCGATAAATTTGAAATTTTAAAACCGATATTTTGTACTTTTGTAGAAGAATAAATAATTATTAATTAGTTAGAAATTATCATATATAAAATAATGTCGTTTTACATTAACGGATCAGTATGGTGATAGTGACGGTTTTTTTAAGATAAAAGATAGGAAAATAAACTGGTGTCCATTTTGTGTGAGTATACTGGATTGAATCCGAGACTTCCGGATAACCAGACACACGCTCTATTACTGGAGCAAGTCCACTTGGATGGTATGGTGACGATAACAGTTTGAATAAAGTGATATCCATCACCACACCAATACCATAAATTTTACGATACGATTACCATCAAAACTGCACCCAAACCAGTCAAAGGTAACCACAAATGAAATTAGATACCCAGTCTGTCATAGAGCCCAAAGTCATGTGTCTGTCTCTGCTGTTTTTACCAAAGATTAACTAAACTGTAAAACGGTGTCGTTTTTTTCTGAGCACGTTCTCACGTAACTGCATCGACCACCATCGTAGCTTTCTGCTACTGACTCTCTCTTTGCCGTCGCCGAGAAATCCAATGCCTCCGAAGAAGAAGCCGCCGCCGCCGAAGCGGAGCACGAAATCAAAATCCCAGTCCCAATCATCGAGCTCGTCGGGTCCGAAGCTGCAAATATCAGCTGAGAACGAGAACCGTCTTCGTCGTCTATTGCTCAACTCTGGCCAGTCTGCCCAGTCTTTTCCGGTGGCAGCATCGGTTGAAGACAATCTCTCCAAAGCTCAAAAGGCGAAGAAATTGACGGCCATTTACGAGGGCCTCTCTTGCGAAGGGTTCTCAGACAATCAAATTGAGCTCGCTCTGTCTTCTCTCAAGGTGAACTTGAAAGTAATCAGTTGCGTGCTCATTCCAACTGCTTGAACCGATTTTTGAGATGTTGCCATTTTAGGTAGCGAGAAGGAAGAAATGATTGACATATGAGAAACTTAAGTTCAATCTCCAACTTGGTCGAGTTGCTACATCACTATGATCAGAATTTTTGGACCCGACTTCGTGAAAATCCAGTTATCTTAGTAGGATGTTATGCAAATCCTAGATTGAATACATAGTTGATTAGAGATCAATGTCCAAAGGATCTGTTGTTATATTGTTTGCTCATTGTTCACCTTTTCTGTCACCTGATGTTTTTTGTCTTGAAATTTTTATCAAGATAGGGGATATGTTAGAAATTCAACTGTGAATTTATTTTCATATGTTTCGAGTAGGACAATGCTACGTTCGAGGATGCTCTTGATTGGTTGTGCTTGAATATACCGGGAAATGAGCTCCCTCTGAAGTTTTCTAGCGGAAACTCGCAGCAGGATGGAGGTAACACAACATTCCGATTATCAGTTCCTTTTTAGTTCTGTTAATCCATGAGGTTAATTTTGGCCAGCACTTTGAACTTTCTTTGTACAACATGAAGGTTCTGTCGGTGTTATATCAACTGCACGCGAGGGCTATGTTCCTGTGGATGATTCTACCAGAAAGAATGAGGAGGATCTGCAAAATAATGCTTTTAAAATCAAAGAAAGAAAAAGTGAGGAAACCCTAGATTCATGCAAGCAATCACAGGCTGATTGGATTCGGCAATATATGGAGCAGCAGGAAGAGGTAATATAGGGACCTTGGTACCTGTAAAAACTCGATTGGTATTGATTTGTGTGATGAATAGTATTGAACGATAATTTTTAATCCCATTTACTTTTTTGTACAATTATTTAGAGTTTGAGAATGCACTGTGTGAGTGTGACGAATGCATGTTTGCTTTGTTATGTTTCAGGATGATGACAGAACTTGGGAGGATGATGCATTTGATCCAAGTATTACCCATAAGGTATATATCTGATTCATATGTGTCTTGCAATCTACTTGTCTCTTTCCCCGGTTGAGGCCCCTCTCTTACTCCAAGAAGATATTGTAATGCTTACTTCCTATTGTTTAAACTGGGGACAGCAGATCTTCACAGCTTCCTACTATGATTCTCTGTGCTTGTTAATAGGATCCTGAACCACGGTCATATGATGTCATTGCGAAAGATTACTATGCAGCCAGAGTTGAAGCTGCAAAAGCCAAGGAGAGCGGCGACAAGAAAAGCCAGGAACAAGCAGGCCATATCATCCGCAAACTCAAGCAGGAATTATCTGCTCTAGGTTACTTTCAGTTCATTTTCCATTACATAATATTCCTCTGCTCATAAAGTGAATGCCTGTTGAGTTTTTCTTTGATTTCTTATGTTGATCAGGACTTTCAGTTGATACCTTGTCCCAAGAGTTTGCTCATCAGTCTCTCAGCATGCCCGAGGGCTCATATACTCCTGCTGTGGAACAGCTGGAAGCAACCCATGTTGATTCAGAAGATTCGTCTCTCCCAATTTGGCCAGTGGAAGGGTCATCAGTATGTGAAAACAATATCATTTGCTCAAGCTACACCGAGACCCCATCCCGACCTGTATCGTCTAATGCACTTGATCAGCAAAAAGATGACTTGGGTAATGAGTCAGGAGAAGTGGAACTTGGTGATTTCTTTTTAGAAGATTCCGCACCTAAAGAATTGACGGCTGCTGAAGTATTGGAATTACAGAAAAATGAAAGAATGAAAGAATTATGCAGCGGGAAGAATCTGGAAAAATTAGATGGTATTTGGAAAAAGGTACTGCTATCCAAGCTGGGTGGATTTAGTTTCATGATCCCACTGAAGTCTGCCTGACAATGAAATATATTCTATCAGCTAAAGGATAGTTCATCTACCTGTCTTTCGTTCGTAAATGTTTGTGCAGAATTCCCTTAAGTAGTCTGAGTTTTGGTGGAGCCCGATCTCTCCTATGCTAACTCTTTAACCTTGTATACTATCTACATGCTTGCAGGGAGATCCTCGAAAGATTCCCAAAGCGGTTCTCCACCAGCTTTGTCAAAAATCAGGTTGGGAAGCACCTAAATTTGATAAAGTACATGAGAAAAGGGAAGGCTTTTCTTATTCTGTTAGTGTATTACGAAAAGCTAGTGGGAGGGGCAAAAACAGAAAGGCTGGTGGCTTGATTACTATTCGGCTTCCCGACTCGGATGAAGCATTTGATTCTGTTGAGGTACTTCTCTCATTTTCTCCTGCATACATGCCTACTTACGGGTCTCAAACCTCAGCTCATTGGCAGTAGTTCCCATGCATATCATCTACTAGTTGCTGATCAACTTATAAAAAAGTCAATTAGGAGTCGGTAAACATGATTGTTTCTGCTCTCTTTCTGTCTCTTGTTTTTGTCACGTTTAGAGATGGGAAAGAAAAGTTAGTACAGATTTTTTTTGAACTGGCATCTTGTTTTCCCTACTGGCATTGTATTTCTTTTTGGATTATGTTCAGTTTCGTATGGTGGGCTGGGCGTGGATGGGGTTGGAATATTATTTGTCTGATCCATACCTTGGGGTTCAATCTCAGGATGCACAGAACACGGTGGCTGCATTTGCTCTTGATCAACTCTTTCCTGATTATCCAATTCATCTGGCAATTGCTGAGCCTTATGATTCACTTGTACTGAAGTGGAAAGGTGATTATGTTAATGTTTTTTAGGAGTAAGGCAATAGTTAGTTTCAGACATCTGAACATGCATTTTTTCCTGTACTACACTCATACATCTTGAGTTCTTGACCATGTTAGGACTTGTTAATTTACGGCTTGCTATGCAGGGGGATTGCCAAGTGGAGTTGAAACCAAGGTAGAAGACAGAAGGGCTGGTTTTGTGGATCAATTATTGAGTTCGAATGGTTCCAGTTCAAATGCATTTATTGCAACCAATATATTGACAGAAACATTGAATATGGCTGGAAAAACTAACAGTCTGAGTGATTCTGTCACCGATCTGGTAGCAAGAAGTAAGCACTTTTATTATGCAGTACTCTTACGCGATGTACATTTCTGGTTTATCTAGTCTATATAGGATTCATAGGATAACGTCTCCCCACAACACCTCTTTGATTTCGTGTCTTTCCATACTCTCTTATTTAAGCAACCTGGTCTCATGTTGATTCTTCTCTTTAACACTGGAATATCTTAAACAACCATAGTATTTGGGATGTTTCCGCCTGTGCATGTTGTTGGAATGTGACAAAGGGGTTGATAGGATTGGATGTTCTCCATAGAGTAATAAATAGGGGTTTACTAGTCTTAGCCATCGTACAAGTTAGCCTCTATATGGGTAAATGACAAAAAAATTAAGTCTAGTAACCCCAATAACAGCTTCCATTATAACAATATTAGTCTAAATCTGCTGAACTCATCTATTGGAGTCAAGCCGCTGATTTATAATTATTACAATTAGGATTAAGAGTCGTGGTTGTTTTTATAACAGTTCTGTGTCATGGGGGGAGACTATGATGAGGTTTATGTAATAAATAGTATAGTTTGAGAGAATGACTCTATGGAGATCCTCCACCCTACCTACCACCCTACAAGAATGTTTCTGGAATTGTGGTGTGATCAAATGTTAATGAGAATGTGGAAGTGCTGTAATAATTCTCTTATTACTATTAGAGGTCGATTCTACCGTTGTGTACTTCACCTTTTTTCTTGTTATAGGAGTAAATCAGAGCAAGGATGGGGAAAGTTATCATTTGAAGCTACAGCACGATAAGAAAAAGAATATGCAAAAATTCAAGGTTTGTACCATATTCTTCTTGAACTTGAGCTCATTTTGGTCTATTGAGCCCTTAGTGGTAGAAGCTTGTTGAACTTATTTCTGAAATTATTAATAGAACATATCTCCATCACGAAAATTGCTGAATTGGAAAAGAACTTGTTTAGAATAGAGGTAGATAATGAGACGGGAGAGATAGAAAGAGAATTATTGATTCTTGTTATTAGATAGGCTAACAGTCGATGGGTATATGTACCCTAGAAGCAAAGGACTCATACCATAAGTAGGAGTCTTACATAAGGAAGTTTCTTCCTACACAAGTAATTAAATATGTCTCCTATTCGGTCTACCTAATTAGGAATAATTAGGGTTATTCCTGCACTCCTCAAGCTGTGTGGTGTAAATGTTGAACATCCCCAGCTTGTGTATTAATTCTTCAAAGGTAGACCTTGACAATGACTTGGTGAAAACATCAGCGAGTTGTTGACTTGTTAGAACATAATCTCTATTTATAACTCAATTTGTAACCTTCTCTGAGATGAATTGACGATCCAATTCAACATGTTTAGTTCTGTCATGATGAACTGGATTTCGGACGATGCTAATCGCAAATTTACTATCACAAAGAACCTATGTAGGTGTCTGAGGAGGCATCTGTAATTCGCCAAGAACCCGATGCAACCACATACCCTCCTTAACTTCGGAAGTCAATGCACGATACTCAGCTTCTGCACTACGTCCTGTTTCTTGCTTCTTCATGTCACAAGATTCCCCCATACATAGGTCCTATATCCGGTAGTTGATCTTCGTTCTGTTAATTCACTTGCCCAACTAGAATCAATGTATATAGTGACGCCTTTGTAATCATGCTTTTTGAAGAATAGGCCATGTCCAGGGGTAAAACTTTAGATACTTCAGAATCCGGTAAACCATCTCTAAGTGTTCCTCGTTGGGATTATGCATATGTTGACTTGCAATTCCAACTGAGTATGATATATCTGGACGAGTATGAGCCAGATAAATGAGCTTACCTACTAAACGTTGATAAACCCCTTTGTCAACTGCAAAGAATTCCTTCATTTCGACAAAATTTCTTATTCGGTTCCATCGGAGTACTCATAGGTTTGCAATTCAGCATTCCTGTTTCCTTCAACAAATCAAGAACATATTTCCTCTGAGAGAGAACAATACCCTTTTCAGAGCGAGCAACCTCCATACATAAGAAGTACCTTAGATTTCCCAAGTCCTTGAGCTCAAATTCTGATGCAAGTCTCTGCTTTAACTTATTTATGTCGTGCGTGTCATTCCCAGTGATGATGATATCGTCCACATACAGCATCAGGACAATAATCTTCCTTGTATCTGAGCGCCTTACGAACATTGTATGGTCCGATTGGCATTGGGTGTATCCTGCCGACTTGACAGCTTTAGCAAATCGATCAAACCAGGTCCCTTGGTGACTGTTTCAGTCCATACAAGACTTTGTTCAATTTACACACTCTTCCATCCGAAGAAAACCCAGGAGGAGGATTCATGTAAACTTCTTCAAGCAATTCTCCATTGAGAAAAACATTCTTTACGCGAAGCTGATGAAGAGCCCAATCTAGGTTGACAGCTAGACTAAGAAGAACTCGAATAGTATTAAGCTTTGTCACTGGTGCAAAGGTTTCTTCATAATCAATGCCATGAGTCTGTGTGAACCCCCTAACCACTAAACGAGCTTTGAATCGTTCAATCGATCAATACGCTTTATATTTGATGGTAAGCACCCATCGACAGTCAACTATGCGTCTGTTGGGAGGACGATTAACTAAGTCCCAAGTATAATTTGCCTTGAGGGAACTTAATTCTTCTTTGACAGACTTCTCTCATCTTGGATCGAGTAAGGCTTCTTTGATATTTTTAGGGACATCAACCTCATCGAGAGAAGTGATAAACGCTCTATACTCAGGACTCAACTCCTCATAAGAAATGTTGTTTCCAATTGGATGTTGAGTACAACTTTGGACACCTTTGCGAATAGCAACAGGTATATCTAGATAAGTATCAAACATAGGGATTGAAACTTCGGTTCAGAAGCAAGATTATCAGTCCTCGGCCTACGAGTGTAAACAAGTAATTAAGGTTGCTGATTTTCAGAATGTTGTTCAGACGCAGCCTCAATGGATTTGGCAGAGTCAGAGGCAACTAATTCAGAAACAATAGGAGTATCAATTGGTTCAGGAGCAGCAGTAGTACTAGACTCCGGAGCTGGATCGATGGTGTTTTCAGTAAAATGAACAGTAGTATTATCCTCTAATGGTATCAAATCCCACAAAGGAGTTTCGGAGTCATTAGTAGTCTCCCCTTCGAACTTAGTGTGGTGAAAGAAAGATTGGGTTTCAAAGAAGGTAACGTCACGAGTATTGTACGTTTGTTGAGTAGTAGGAGAATAGCACTTGTAGCCTTTTTGGTGAGGAGAATACCCAATAAAGACACACTTGTGAGCTCTCGGATCAAGCTTGCTGCTATGATTCGGGTTAATGTGAACAAAGACAGTGCAACCAAATATCCGGGGTGGAAGATTTGAAGATAAATTGGCCATTTAAGGATAACGGTCTAGAAGAATTTGCCGAGGAGGGGTGAAATCCAGAACTTTGCTAGGCATCTTATTGATCAAGTAAGTGGCCGTCAAGACTGCCTCTCCCCATAAATATTTTGGAACCTGCCTAGCAAACATGCAGGCACGAGCAATATCCAGAAGGTGTCTATTCTTACGTTCGGCAATCCCATTTTGCTGAGGAGTTTCAACACATGAGTTTAGATGCACCACCCCATGTTTGGTAAGGAACTGACCAAGAACGGTGTTGAAGTAGTCCTTAGCATTGTCGGTGTTCAATATTTGAATCTTGGCATTGAACTGGGTTTGCACCATGTAATAGAAGTATTGAAATATGGAATTAGTTTCCGATTTGGCCTTCATTAAGTAAGTCCAAGTGTACCGAGAATGATCATCAATAAACATGACAAACCATCGAGCTCCATTTAGATTCTTGACCTTCATTGGGCTCCAGATATCACTGTGAATCATTGAGAAGAGTTGAGAGGGTCGATAACCTATTGCAGGATATATGGAGTGAGTATGCTTAGCCAATTCACACACTTCACACTTGTAAAACTGAACCCGTTTATTACGAAATAATGTAGGAAACAAGTGTGAAAGGTACACAAAGCTTGGATGTCCAAGTCTATAATGCCAAAGATAAACATCATCACTACAATAATTTATTCTAGAAAGTTGATGTGCTGACTTCTGAATGTCCTTATCCAAACCATCCTTGAAGATATATAGTCCATTTGATGGTTCAACAACTCCAATCGCCTTCCCCGATCCCAGTTCCTGCAAGTGGCAACTAGAAGGGAAGAATCTAGCCTCACAATTCAAATCCGAGGTCAACTGCCGGACAGAGATAAGATTGCAGCTTAATTGAGGGACATATAGTACTGGAGAGATGATAAGGTTGCCAGGCAGCCGAATATAACCTATGCCTGTAACTGGGGCAATTCCCCCATTGGCTACACGAACCCCTCCTTTTCAAGGATAAGGCTGAAGATCATGGATTAATTCTCGACAACCAATCATTGTGTCTGAAGCACCAAAGTCTAGAATCCAAGTATATTGATGAGAAGATTTAGAGTGAGTGGTAAGAGAGTTACCTTGAGCAAAGTTGCTGCTGAAGAAATCAGCTGGCTCTTTAGTATTTTTTTCAGAATTGTAGTAGTCACTCACACCCATGCTTCCTTGTTTGAGATCATACAGTTTTGTTTCGATCTCTAGCAGTGCAGAGGAGTGGTCCATCGTCGAATAAGTCTTCTTTGCATAGTCCCAGATAGACTTGGTTGACGGATGCAGAAGATAGATTTCGCCTATCTTCGGTATCATGGTGGAAATAAGCCAGCCACGAACAAGGTGATCTTCATTGTCCCACTGCTCAAACTTCAGATCAGTTTCAACTGGTTTCTTCGCTGTTCCGAGAAGATAACCAACTTTACCACTGCCACTGATGTAGATGCGGATTGAAGAAGACCAGCGGAGGTAATTTTTACCATCAAGAGGATAAATCACAACTCGTCCAGGGTAGGAATTATCGGATGAACTTGGTGGATCGAAATGACTCCAGAATTGTTGGAGCTGCTATCGTCGTCAGGTTTCACGGTGCTATCAACCGTGTTCTTGGTCATGGTGAATGATTAGGGTTTAGAGTAAGCGGAAGAGAATACCAGAGAGAGGCTCTGATACCATGTTTAAAATAGAGGTAGATAATGAGACGGGGGAGATAGAAAGGGAATTATTGATTCTTATTATTAGATAGGCTAACAACCGATAGGTATATATACCCTAGAAGCAAAGGACTCCTACTATAAGTAGGAGTCTTACATAAGGAAGTTTCTTCCTACACAAGTAATTAAATATATCTCCTATTCGGTCTACCTAATTAGGGTTATTCCTACAGAACTAGAAGAAGAATTTCTTTCCAACTATTTTCGTATGAACTTTCTCTTGATGTTATTGTGTCCTTACTTTGGATTGGTAGTACACTATTTGAGCAGTTTGAAATGTAATTGACCCTAGACGATTGTTACCACTCTAAAAGGGAAATTGGTTTCCATACTTGAGGTACTGCCCATTGTCACTTTAGGTATGCCCTAAAACATGACTAGCAGATGTTTGTCCTAATGCTATTATTTCTAATTATTGAACATTGACTTCACTAATGTTTGTGGTGCTGTTCTTGAGGAAGTGCTGTCCGGTTCTTACTCATTGACTGTTGTTTTTCTGGTGCTGATATGTATTTGCACGCGGGCTTGTATTCTATAGGAAATATCAGAAGCTAGAGGCACTCTTCCTATTGGTGGACTGAAGACTGAAATTTTGCAAGTTCTGAAGGAGAATGATGTTGTTGTTGTTTGTGGGGAAACTGGTTCTGGGAAGACAACCCAGGTTGATATTTCTTGTGCTTTCGTTGTTTCAAGTATGCTTTGCCTTATCTATACGCTCGTGTTTCCTAATGTCCTATTGGCCTATTACACAGGTTCCTCAGTTTGTCTTGGATGACATGGTAGAATCAGGATGTGGTGGACACTGCAATATTATATGCACCCAGCCACGAAGAATAGCGGTACACTGCAATATTATATCCTTAAGGAATTTAAGATTCTAAATAAATATAACATCACTGTCCATCAAGAGAGACTGTTAACTAGAACTGTAACAAGTGTCCATTTCAAACGAACTATGTTTCCCTATTGATAAAAGAAACGAACTATGTTTCCCTATCGATAAAATAACAAGCACAACAGCTCATCTATGACTCTACACAATTTACGCACTAATTATGAAATCAGAACTTATATTCCACTGAAAATCTTGAAACCTGACGTTAAAATGGGAAGTATATTATAGTGTTCATTGTGCTTAGTGTGATATGTAGATCTGCTTATCACTTATAGTAACTGTAATCTGGACAAGCGCAGGCTATTTCTGTGGCTGACAGAGTTGCTTATGAGCGGTGTGAATCTTCACCTGGTGCGGATGGCTCATTGGTCGGTTATCAAGTTCGTTTAGATAGCTCCAGGTGATGATCTGTTTAGTTTTCTCGTACAATGAAAGTTAGATTAGACTAATGGTTTCCATCCATTCTCATGATAGAGATTCCTTATGTCTCTCGTTTCAACCAGTGAACTGGTTGTTGATGCAACTGAACCTATATAGGATCATTGTATAGAGTTAAAATCATAGTAGTTCTCTTCTTATTATTGCAGCGGGCTTTATAGCCTGTTTAAGAATCGTTATTTATGAGTCTGGTTTATTACCTTTCCTAGGATTAATTACCTTCCTAGTACCTAGGATTAATTACCTTCCTAGTATTATTTTAGTTGTTAGTTACCTGTTATATTAGGGTGATTGGAAATTGTTTAGCTATTTGCCTACATAAAGGCTGTTTTTGTGGGTTGGGAGAGGCATGGATATGAATTTGCAACAAATCGTACCTTGATTATTACTCTATGAAAGATTCTCCCACCCTCACTTCCCTTATATCAGTTGTGTGCTAATTAGCATTGTTATTACAATGGCTCTTAATTTTCCAGGTTAGATGAGTTTTTTCGTGACACATGATGTGCGGTAATTGTTGAATTACAGGAATAACTAGGATATTATTAGGCGTATAACTTAGAGTAATCTAGCTATCCTATAGAATCAGTCTAGCTTGATTCATGCAGTGTATTCATAGTAAGTGGTAGGTAAAATAAATCCCTGATTTGTAGGGATTACTACGAGCTGGATCTGCATCCTAATGATGCAGACTGTGTATATATGTAAAGGAAACCACAGAAATAATAATCATCATACCAGAATCATTCTGATTTCTGGAATTCTGCATGGTATCAGAGCTTAGATTCAGACCTTGAATCCAGCTCCATCTACCTTCCTTCTTCTATCTCTCTCATTCTCATCTGATGGCGAACACGAACGATGAAGTTCAAGTCCCATCCTCGCCATCTGTGACTTCAGGAGATCCCTCCCAGAAGCACTCAAACCCAGCAACCTCATCAGATACAGTCCTGGGCTGTATCACAAATCATCGCCTCAACGGAGATAACTATCTCCAATGGTCCTCGTCAGTACTGAAGTTTATCTCAGGCAAGGGGAAAAGAGGCTACCTGACTGGAAAGACTAAGCAGCCAGCAGAGGATGACCCAGAATTCGTCAACTGGGATATTGAGGACAATATGGTCCAGTTGTGGCTTCTGAATTCAATGACCACGTCCATTGGTGAAAAATTTCTTCTTCACCAAACTGCCCATGAGATCTGGGATGGAGCTAGACACACATACTCCAATCAGGCAAACAAGGCTGAAGCCTTTGAAGTGGAGATGTGACTCCATGATCTCAAACAAGGGGAAAAGTCAGTCACTCAGTACTATGACGAACTGAGCAAATGCTGGCTACAACAGGATCTGTACGACGTCCACCTATGGAAGTGTACAGAAGATGCAGAACTGTATCGTCAAATCCTTCAGACCAAACGGACCATCCGTTTCCTCCTGGGACTGAATCAGGCCCTTGATGAGGCCAAGGGAAGGATCATGGGCCGTCTTCCTCTTCCATCGGTCGGGGAGGCGTTTGCTGAAATCAAGTGGGAAGAGAGCAGGAGAAAGCTCATGATCCCTGAGTCTAAGAGCATTCCAGTGGAGGGTTCTGCCCTGGCCACTCACTACACTGGAAATCAAGGGAACGCTTACACCAAGTCTGGAAAGCTGCAACCACAGTGTACTCATTGTAACAAGATAGGACACACTAAGGACACTTGCTGGAAACTACATGGGAAGCCTGCTGACTGGAAACCTAAGGCAGAAAGGGAGGCTCATGCACAGGCTGCTGCCACTGAGCAAACTCAACAGATTGGTCAGATGACCAGAGAACAACTGGAGATCCTCCAGCAGATGATGGCTCAATTTACTGCTAAGAAGGCATCTGCAGGTCCCTCTGAAACTCACCACAGCCTGTTTGCTAGGCAAGGTATAAATTCTCTTGCTTTCCTTGCCCTAAATCGGTTCAAACAACACTTGGATATTAGATTACGGGAGCTACTTGAACACATGACCGGTTCTGAGACGGCTACTCCACAATATCCGGGCTCATGTAGGGAAAGCAGGAGTTCGTATCGCTGATGGAACTATCGCTCCAGTCGAAGGAATTGGGACAGCCTACCTGACCCCTAATCAGGCTGTGTTCCCTGTTCTATACGTTCCAAAGCTAAATTGCAATCTGATTTCTGTTAGTCAGATTACACAGGACCTTAAATGTCGACTAACCTGTGACCCATCACAATGTGTATTGCAGGAGGTGGGATCTCAGAGGATGATTGGCAGGTTTGAGCTGTGTGATGGACTGTACTGTCTAAAGACAATAAGCGGATTAAGACCAGGAGGAGAGGGTTCCAAGTCAGCCCACTTAAGTTCTAGGTCAAGCCAGTTAGAATGCCCCGTCATGATGTGGCATTACCGGTTAGGCCACTCTAGTTTCTCTTATCTCAAAAAACTGTTTCCTAAGCTTTTTATCAATAAAAATCCGAGTTCCTTCTATTGTGAGGTTTGTCAACTTGCAAAACAAACAAAGATCGTTTATCATAGTCTGCCATATAAGCCAACACATCCTTTTTCCATTATTCACAGTGACATTTGGGGTCCATGTTCTGTAAAAACAAGTAATGGTTTTCGATGGTTCATCACCTTCATCGATGATCACACTCGCTTAACATGGACATACCTAATGAAATCAAAGACTAAAACCCAACAAATTTTCCAAAACTTCCAAAATCAAGTCAAAACTCAGTTTCAAACACCTATTCGAGTTCTTCACACTGATAATGCAAAGGATTATTTCAATCACTCCCTAAGCTCGTTCCTGACAGCCAACGGCATTGCTCACAGTAGCTCTTGCCCTTACACTCCCCAGCAAAACAGTATTGCTGAGCGCAAAAACCGTCATTTGCTGGAAGTTGTAAGAGCATCGCTGTTTGCTGCTAAGGCGCCAAAGAGCTTGTGGGGTGATGCTGTCCTCACAGCAACCTATCTTATCAACCGTCTTCCAAATCGAACCCTACGATTTAAAACTCCTCGTAGTGTTCTACTCAAAAACTTTCCCCATAGTCATGCTCTATCATCCAACCTTCCTCTTAGGGTATTTGGATGTACAGCCTTTGTCCATTTAGATTCGTCCCTACGTACTAAACTCGATCCTAGAGCAGTCAAATGTGTTTTTCTGGGATATTCTCCTCATCACAGTGGTTACAAGTGTTACTCTCCAAGTAACCACAAAGTCTATCATTCAAAAAATGTCACGTTTTTTGAACACCATCCTTTCTACTCCCACTGTCAGCCTCAGGGGGAGAATTCTTCTGTTGAGTCCTCCATTGGTAGTATTATTACCTTGGAATCATCCCCAGTCATTCTAGAGTCTCCTAAAGTAGCCAAAAATCCTTCCACGGAACATAACGGTCAAATCCCTCCTCTTCGGTTTATCGGCGTAGGAAGAAGATCTAGCAGGAAACACACATGCTCAGCCTGACCAGGAATTTGATGAGATCTCAGCCTCCCAAGAAGGCGAGTCAGCACAAATGGATCAGGGGGTTGAACTTGGTGATGTGGTTGGGAACGGTGGTCAAACGGAGGAAACAGAGGAAACTCAGGCTGCTGATATAGAGGAGACTCAGGTGGATGATACAGTCTACCTTCCAATTGCTCACAGAAAAGGAACTAGATCGTGCACAACTCATCCTATTGAAAGATGGGTTTCATATGGAAATCTAAGCCAGAAGTACAAGGCGTTTGTGGGAACTCTCGACAACACAGAAATCCCTCACTCCATCGAAGAAGCTATGAGAATACCTCACTGGAGGGCGGCGGTGTTGGAAGAGATAAATGCCATTGCTCAAGAATCGGACGTGGGATACGATACGGCTACCGACGTGGAAAATCCACGATCGATTGCAAATGGATATTGACAGTGAAGTATACTTCAGAAGGAAAGATTGAGAGGTATAAGGCTCGTCTTGTAGCCAGAGGATTCACACAGTGCTATGGAGTGGACTACGAGGAGACATTTGCTCCTATAGCCAAGCTAAAAACTGTGAGAGTCCTTTTAAGCATTGCAGTAAATCTAGATTGGCCCCTATACCAATTAGATGTGAAGAATGCTTTCCTAAACGGGGATCTAAATGAAGAGGTGTATATGAATGTCTCGGCAGGCGTCACCACTGAACCGGGAATGGTGTGCAGACTAAAGAAGGCACTGTATGGCCTGAAGCAATCACCACGAGCATGGTTTGAGAGGTTCTCTCAGTCCATGAAGGGATACGGGTATTATCAGTGTCAAACTGATCATACCATGTTTGTAAAGCAAAGTGAGGGAGGAAGAAAAGCCATCCTCATTGTATATGTTGATGACATTATCATCACAGGGGATGATGAAAAACAAAATCAGGCAGCTTAAGGAGAAACTAGCACTGGAATTCGAGATAAAAGACCTAGGAAATTTGAGGTATTTCCTAGGTATTGAAGTGGCACGATCTAGTAAGGGACTAAGTTTATCCCAGCGGAAATACGTCCTAGATTTGTTAAAGGAGACTGGGATGATTGGGTGCAAACCTGCGAGCACGCCAATGGAGCACAACTTGAAGTTTGCTCTTGGCCAAGAAGCAGCACCAGTGGAGAGGGGGAGTTACCAGAAATTGGTAGGAAAGCTAATATACTTAGCTCACACACTTCCAGACATCTCGTTTCCAGTAAGCATCGTGAGCCAACATATGCACAATCCAAATGAAGAGCATATGGAGGCAGTGATGAGAATTTTGAGATATTTAAAAGGCACACCAGGTGTTGGATTGCTTGATCCGAAACACCTTTGGACGCGAAATTTCGATTTATACGAATGCGAGTTGGGCTGGAGACCTTACAGATCGAAGGTCAATCTCAGCTTACTGCACCTACGTATGGGGGAACTTAGTGACCTGGCGGAGTAAGAAACAAACGGTTGTCTCAAGGAGCAGTGCTGAAGCAGAGTATAGGGCACTGGCAGATGGGATTTGTGAAGGAGTTTGGTTAAGGCGCATTCTAAGGGAACTCAAGATGGAGGATGAGGGTCCTGTTAGAGTACTGTGTGACGATCAGTACTGCACTAAGTATTGTGAAGAATCCGAGTTCATCATGATCGTACTAAACATGTTGAACTGGATCGTCATTTCATTTCCGAGAAAGTAAACAACAAGGAGTTCGAGATGGAGTACGTTCCATCTAAGCGGCGAGACAGATATTCTTACTAAGGCTCTACCTAGAGATATGTTCGATGATCTACAAGGCAAGCTTGGCCTCCATAACATCTACAGCCAAGCTTGAGGGGGAGTGTTGAATTACAGGAATAACTAGGATATTATTAGGCGTATAACTTAGAGTAATCTAGCTATCCTATAGAATCAGTCTAGCTTGATTTATGCAGTGTATTCATAGTAAGTGGTAGGTAAAATAAATCCCTGATTTGTAGGGATTACTACGAGCTGGATCTGCATCCTAATGATGCAGACTGTGTATATATGTAAAGGAAACCAGAGAAATAATAATCATCATACCAGAATCATTCTGATTTCTGGAATTCTGCAGTAATTCATTCTTGTGTCTGACTGTTCAGGAACGACGGAACAAAACTTCTCTTCTGCACGACAGGCATTCTACTCAGGAAGCTTCTGGTATCTTCTTTAAGCCCTTTGATATTCATAGCCTCATCATCATCTTCTCTCAATGGAATTTATAGAAACAGAATATTAATCAGGTATTCTGTGTTATCTCATTATCATTCCTACTGCATACATATATACACCGACACTGCTCTTAACGGGGAGCGAAATCGTCTCTTGATAATCCCTATAAATCGGGGATTACCCTACCTACCAACCTACTATATTATTCAGCTATTAATTAGGGTAATTAGGCTAGATATGATCTGCGCTAACCCTACACCTAACACTACGAGTCGTATCTTGTAATTCTACACTCCCCCTCAAGCTTGGTCGTAGATCTTTGTAAAGGCCAAGCTTGCCTTGTAACTTGCGAAATCATCTCTAGGTAATGCCTTTGTAAGAATGTACGCAATTTGTAACTTAGAAGGGACATACTCCATCTCGAACTCCTTGTTAATCACCTTCTCGAAATGAAATGACGATCCGGTTCAACATGTTTAGTACGGTCATGATGAACTGGATTTTTGACAATGCTTAGGGGTCGCTTGACTATCACACGGCACCCTAACGGGGGTTCTCATTTTCCACCCCGAGCTCGCTTAGGATACGCCTTAGCCAAATCCCTTCACACATACCATCCGCGAGAGCCACGTATTCCGCCTCCGCACTTGCTCCTTGAAACAACGGCTCGTTTCTTGCTCCGCCAGTCACCGGGTTTCCCCAAACGTAGGTGCGGTAGGTGAAGTTGACCGTCGATCGGTGAGGTCTCCGGCCCAACTAGCATCCGTGTAAATGGAAATCCTGCGCCCGGGTGTTTTTGGAATAGTAAACCAACACCTGGTGTGCCCTTTAAATATCTTAGAATCCTCATCACCGCCTCCATATGCTCTTCATTAGGATTATGCATATGCCGGCTCACAATGCTTACTGGAAATGAAATATCCGGTCGGGTGTGAGCCAAGTATATCAATTTCCCTACCAATTTACGGTAACTCCCCCTTTCTACCGGAGCCGCTTCCCCGTCATGGGTGAACTTCGATTATGCTCCATTGGTGTACTCGCTGGCTTACTCCCAAGCATCCCTGTTTCCTTCAACAGATCTAGAATATATTTGCGTTGGGATAGGCTCAGTCCATTGCGTGATCGTGCCACTTCAATGCCTAGGAAATACCTCAAGGTACCTAGGTCTTTTATCTCAAATTCTAGTGCCAATCTCTTCTTGAGATTTCGATTTCCGGTTCATCATCCCCTGTGATGATAATATCATCGACATAAACAATGAGTATTGACCTCTTCCCTTCCCGATTTTGCTTCACAAACATGGTATGATCGATCCGCACGATAATACCCATATCTCTTCACGGACCGAGAAAATCTATCAAACCGGGCCCGTGGTGATCGCTTAAGGCCATATAATGCCTTCTTAAGCACGCACACCATCCCCAGTTCGGCGATGACGCCTGTCTGGAACATTCATATACACTTCTTCGCTTAAATCTCCATTTAGAAATGCGTTTTTCACATCTAGCCGGTAGAGGGGCCGGTCTAGATTCACACGCGAACTTAGTAAGACTCTCACGGTCTTGAGTTTTGCAACGGAGCAAAAGTCTCCTCGTAGTCCACTCCATGCACCGAGTGAATCCCCTAGCTACGAGTCGAGCCTTATACCTCTCAATCTTCCCTTCGGACGTATACTTCACGGTGAATATCCATTTGCGATCAAGCGTGTGGATTTTCCAGCCGGTAGTCGTACGGTGTCCCATGTCCGATTTTTCAGCGGTGCTTTGATTTCTTCTAACACGGCTGTCCTCCGATGAGGTATACTCATGGCTTCTTCAATAGAATTAGGAATCCGTGTTTTATCCAGGACTCCCACAAATGCTCTGTAATTTTTGCTTAAGTTTCCGTAGGAAACCCACCTCTCAATTGGGTGATTTGTGCATGCTCTTGTTCCTTTCCTGTGAGCAATTGGGAGGTACGTTGTGGCATCCACACGAGCTTCCATTGTACCATCACCCTCATTTCCACGAGTGTCCTCGGTTGCTCGCCACCTTCACCCATATCACTAGACTCGGCCCTTGCCTCCATGTGTTCGACTCACTTTCGTGGGAGGCTAAGACCTCGGTGGATTCCGGGTCGGGATGAGTATGTGTGATGTACGTTACCTTCTTCCTCGCGTTGATAGACCGAAAGAGGAGGGTTGTGGCTTTGGTTTTGATGTTTAGATTCGGGAAGGACCTTAGGGGGCTCTAGAGTATTACCACGAGATTCTAGGGTAATAATACGCCAAATGGAAGACTCGATACTAGTAGAACCAGAAGACTCCCCCTGAGGCTGACAGTGGGAGTAGAAAGGACGATGTTCAAAGAACGTGACATTTTTTGAGTGATAAACTTTGCGAGTTGAGGGAGAATAGCATTTATACCCACTATGATGGGAAGAGTACCCTAGGAAAACACATTTTTCAGCCCTAGGGTCTAACTTGGAACGGAGTGATGAATCTAAATGCACGAAAACCGTGCAGCCAAAGACTCTAAGGGGAAGGTCGATGAGATAGCATGGCTATGCGGAAATATACTGAGCAGAATACTACGAGGGGTCTTAAACCTTAGGGTACGACTAGGGAGGCGGTTGATGAGATATGTGGCTGTTAGGACAGCATCACCCCATAGGAATTTTGGGGCATTTGCAGCAAACAGGGATGCCCTTGCAACCTCCAGCAAGTGACGGTTTTTGCGTTCGGCAATTCCGTTTTGCCGAGGGGTGTAAGGACACGAACTGCTGTGAGCAATTCCATTAGCCACGAGGAAAGAGTCTAAGGACTGATTGAAGTAGTCCTTAGCATTATCTGTATGCAAAACTCGAATAGGTGTAGCAAACTGAGTTTTGATTTGGTTCTGAAATGTCTGGAAAATTTGTTTTGTTTCAGTTTTTGATTTCATGAGATAGGTCCATGTGAGGCGGGTGTGATCATCAATGAATGTGATGAACCACCTAAAACCCTTGATCGTTTTAACGACGCATGGACCCCAAATATCGTTGTGAATAATTGAAAAAGGATATGATGGTTTGTATGGAATGCTACGATAAAAGCGCTTGTGTTTGTTTAGCAAGGCGACATATATCACAAGAAAACAGACTAGGGTTTTTATTGATGAAAAGGTTCGGAAACAATTTTTTAAGGTAGGAAAAACTAGAATGACCTAGGCGATAATGCCACATCATTATTGGACATTCTAATTGACTCGATATAGAACTCAAGGAGACTGACTTGGAAACCTCTCCTTCTGGTCTGCTTGTTGTCTTCAGTAGGTATAGCCCATCACACAACTCAAACCTGCCAATCATCCTCTGAGATCCCGCCTCCTGTAATGTACGGTGAGAAGGATCACACGTTAGTCGACAATTCAAGTCTTTGGTGATTTGACTAACGGAAATTAGGTTGCAATTTAATTTTGGCACATAAAGCACGGGGTACACGGTTTGAGTAGGAGTTAGGTATCTTTGTTCCAATCCCTTCAACAGGCGCAATGGTACCATCAGCAATACGCACTCCTGCGTTTCCCTTGTGCTTCTGAATATTATGTAGGAGCTGTCTGGAACCTGTCATGTGTTCAGTAGCGCCAGAATCCAGCACCCAGTTCTGTTTGAGCCGATTTAAGGCTATGAGAGCAATAGGTTTAGTACCTTGGGCGGCAAACGGACTATGATGGGCTTCGAGTGAACTTGCGAGGCCTTCTTAGCGGTGTATTGGGACATCATCTGCCGGAGGATCTCGAAGCTGGCGCTTGGTGATCCTGGCAAACCGGTTGGCTTTGCTCGGTGGCGGCGGCAGCTCGAGCATGAGCTTCCCGTTACGCCTTTGGTTTCCGGTCTGCGGGTTTTCCGTGTAACTTCCGGCGGGTGTCCTTTGTGTGGCCTAGCTTGCTACGGTGAGTGCACCGAGGTCGTGCCTTGCACGACTTGGTATACCCATAGCCTTGTGGGTTGCGGAGTAGTGAGTGGCGAGGGCGAGCCTTCGGCTTGGGCACTCTTCAAGTCGGGGATCATCGGCTTCCTTCGCTTTCTTCCCATTTAATCTCGGCAAAGGCTTCCACGGCGAAGGAAGGGGCGGGCGACCCATAATTCCCCCCTTGACCTCGTCTAGGGCTTGATTGAGTCCAAGCAAGAACCGGATGGTCCGTTTTGCTTGGAGGATTCTCATATATAGCTCCGCATCCTCTGTGCATTTCCAGAGATGCACGTCATAGAGGTCCTGTTGCAGCCAGTACTTGCACAACTCGTCATAGTACTGGGTGACCGATTGATCTCCTTGCTTGAGATCATGGAGACGCATCTCCACTTCAAATGCCTCCGCATTGTTAGCCTGGTGGGAGTACGTATGTTGTGCTCCTTCCCGGATCTCTTGAGCGATCCGGTGGAGGAGAAACTTCTCCCCGATTGAGGTGGTCATGGAATTCGGGAGCCGGGCGTGGACCATATTGTCCTCAATATCCCGGTTGCGAATTCTGGATCTTCCTCTGTGGCCTCTTGGATTTTCCGGTCAAGTAGCCTCTCTTCCCTTTGCCTGAGATAAACTTTAGGACAGACGAGGACCACTGGAGATAGTTATCTCCGTTGAGGCGATGATTGGTGATACAGCCCAGGACTGTATCTGATGCGGCAGCTGAGTTTGAGTGCCTCTGGGAGGGATCTCCTGAAGTTACAGAAGGCGAGGATGGAGCTTGGACTTCCTCGTTTGTGTTCGTCATCAGAAGAGAGTGAGAGAGAGAGAGAAGAAGAGGTTGATGGAGCTGGATTCAAGGTCTGAATCTGAGCTCTGATACCATATAGAAACAGAATATTAATCAGGTATTCTGTGTTATCTCATTATCATTCCTACTGCATACATATATACACCGACACTGCTCTTAACAGGAGCAGAATCGTCTCTTGATAATCCCTATAAATCAGGGATTACCCTACCTACCAACCTACTATATTATTCAGCTATTAATTAGGGTAATTAGGCTAGATATGATCTGCTAACCCTACACCTAACACTACGAGCTGTATGCTGTAATTCTACAGAATTGTGCTTGACTATTGTTAACATACATAGAAGAACAACTTGACACTCAATAAATCAGAAAGATTGTTTATTTAATTAAATAAAAGGCTTGAATTTATTGGAGTAGATACTGACTTTTCTCTCAGTTCTTCTATCTAACTTTGTAATTTCCTGTCCACTTACTTACGTCACGGTTATGGACTACCTATTTTTCTCTTGTCTAGTTCATAAGATATTTTCGGCAGTGATCATGACCAGTTTCCCAACTCATTTGGAGAAAACCAGCTTTAATGTTTTCAGCACCTATCAAGTTTTATTTCTTTTCAAAACCTTTGTATTTCTAGATATTCTTAAAGTGGAGTGCATTATATTTGTGTAGTTTATTCTTAAAGATGGAGATGCTTTGGATGATATTGCGGAATTTGTTCTCTCATGTTACTGTGCACAAAGTCATATACTCCTAAATCTTTATTCGAAAGTCTGATTCTTGTTTCTCTGCCCATTTGATTTTCATGGAAATATGTTGCTTTGGATATTGGTTCTAATCTTTTTTTTGGTACGCTATTATAAAGGACTACTTTTTATTGGTTCTAATCTTAGTCTTTCATTGGCAGGGGGATCGGAACTTGACCGGTATAAGTCATGTTGTAGTTGATGAAGTGCATGAACGCTCCCTTTTGGTGGGTAAATTTGTTCTCTACTTTTTCTTATAAAATTTATCATCTACTACTGTTTAGCAAACTCTTTTATTTAGGATGTGGGTCGTGTTCTCTCATATAGTTTTCGTCATTATCCTCAGATAAGTTTCTTGCAAAGATCTTATAATGATTTTCTACATTTCTGATTACAAGCACCAGGGCAGGACCTGATTGGTGAACGAACACTCAGATTTATAATTTCAGTCTTGTTGTATTGCATCAGGGCGATTTCCTTCTTATTGTTCTGAAGAACCTGTTGGAGAAGCAAACTACTGATGGTCTACCTAAACTGAAAGTTATTCTTATGTATGCTACTTTTTCAATTTCCTTCCGTCTGATGTTTTGCATATGATCTTTGGGCCTTTCCTCTGAGATATATTCCCCTTTCAGGTCAGCAACAGTTGATTCAAATTTGTTCTCGAGCTACTTTGGGCAGTGCCCTGTACTAACTGCACAAGGCCGCACGCATCCCGTGACAACCTACTTCCTTGAAGATGTATACGAAAGTGTGGACTACCGCTTGGCTTCAGATTCTCCAGCTGCTTTAAGGCAATCTGGAACTCGCAAGGTATACAATGGTTGTAGCTGCGTTTGTGCTTGTGATAAGAATGGTTCTCTTTATTTTTTCAGCACTTACCTTTAGTAATGAACTTGTAAGCATACATGCTGTCATATTGTTTCGTTACTTTTTACCGTTAGTTATATATAGCATCAATAGAGTGGAGGGGATAAACATATCAGATTTGTTTTTTATAAGTAGACAGACAAGTCAGTTTGACCGCCCAAAGTACACGTCTTTGTAGGGATCTCCTTAATATTTTCCTTCTCTGGATGGATATGGTTTCTGCAGAGTGGTCCAATTGATAATCACAGAGGAAAGAAGAATCTTGTCTTATCCGGATGGGGTGATGATTCCGTGCTTTCAGAAGACATCATTAATCCTCACTTTGCGTCAAGCTGTTACGATTCATACAGTGAACAGACACGACAAAATTTGGTAGGTCTGAAGGAGGGCTTAATTGCAATTTTATACTGTTAAGAATAGTTAAGGTACCAATCGCCATTCTTCTGTTCAGAAAAGATTGAATGAGGATGCCATTGATTATGAGCTACTTGAAGACTTGGTGTGTCATGTTGATGAAACATTTAATGAGGGTGCAATACTCGTCTTTTTGCCAGTAAGTGCATCTGAACTGCAAGCAGAGATATTAGGCTCTTTTCACTTGTGCATTTTACTGAAATGGTTGCTATATGTTACAGGGGGTGTCAGAAATTTACATGCTGCATGATAGATTAGTTTCTTTATCTCGGTTTAGTGGACCCTCGTCAGATTGGATTCTTCCCCTGCATTCATCCATAGCATCAACAGAGCAAAAGAAGGTCTTTCTGAGCCCTCCTGAAAACATACGAAAGGTAACCTGGTCGCTCTTAATGTTTGCATAATTGGTGCTCCATTGGCATGATTAACTTTTATCGAGATGGCTCTAAAATTGTGCTAGATGTAACTTTAACCTTTGTAGTCATTCAAGCAGCATTGCAGTTCACACCTATATTTTTCAAATCCCTTTTGTCACTCTGGGCGCCTTCCATCCTTAGGAACGCCTAGCCTTTTCAACAACCATAACTATTAGCTGTCAGATCTCTATCGTATCATTAGAGATGTTGTTTATATTATAGATGTATTATTAGAGATACTGCTGATTTGCAGATCGTGTAAATTAGCTTGGTAGGGGTTAAATATGGTAGGAGATGTGATTCTCTATCAAAGGGAATCGGTACCTAATAGGATAGTGTAGTGTAAGCTTTGTTAGTTCGACCTATGAGATATAACAATAATAATAATACCTCTGTAAGCCTTTATGGTATCAGAGCCTCTCAACTATCATAAATCGTAGGGTTGTTAGTCTCTCCCTAAGTCTCCATGGCTCCAGAACCTGTCAATGGTGACTCAATCGTGGATCCGGTTGCTTCCATCCCCTTGCATTCTGCTCAGCCGGTTGCTGCAGGTAATCCGCATCTACAAATCACCACCATCAAGCTAAATGGGGTGAACTACGTGCGTTGGTCTCCGTCTGTGCGCATGTACATATAGGGGAAATCCAAGATTGGATACATCACTGGAGCTGCTACAAGACCAGAGGAGACTGACTCAACCTTTGCAACTTCAGATGCTGAAAACTCCATTGTATTGACTTGGCTCGTTAACTCCATGTCTGTTGAGATCGGAGCCAACTACCTGGGGTATAGCACAACTAAGGAACTTTGGGACGACGTGGTAGCTACATACTCTGATCTTGGAAACCAGTCATAGGTATATGAACTTACCCAAAAACTAGCTATGATTGTTCAAGGAGAGGACACTGTCACTCGTTAGTATAATCTTTTGAAGCAAGTTTGGCAAGACTTGGATCTATTCAATGACCATGTCTGGAAATCAGTTGATGATCATAAGTATTTTAAGAAAACTGTGGAGACTAATTGTATTTTCAAGTTTCTGGTGGGCCTAAATGCCGAGTTAGATGAGGTGCGTGGCAGAATCATTGGACGTGACCCCCTTCCCACTATAGGTGAAGTGTTTAATGAGGTCCGTCGAGAAGAGAGCCGACGCGGTGTCATGCTGGGAGAAAAACCCAGGTTGTTCAAGAAGGGTCTGTCCTAGTCACTGGAAACCAGAAGGAAACTGCCTTTTGAGGCTATGGTGGCTTACAAAGGAGGATCTCATCGTGGACCTGATCCTAAGGCTCACTTGAAGTGCGACTACTATGGAAGAACCAGGCATACCCGTGATCGGTGCTTCAAGCTACATCCGGAATTGAGGAATACAAATCCTAGTGAAAGCAGTTACCAGCCTAGAGCTCATAATGCTGTGTTGCAACCAGAAGGTGGTTTGCTCAGCAAAAAGCAGCTGGAACAAATCCTGGTACTGCTCAAGCCACAGTTGTCTCAGTCGGGTAATCTTAATGATTCTATGACACATTCAGGTAAAGTATTAATGACACAACCTATGAGGAGTTGGATAATCGATTTTGGAGCCTCAAATCATATGATACATAATTCTCTGTCTTTTATTACATACATCTCACAATCAGGTCTTAACAAAGTTAAAGTGGCTGATGGTAGTTTAGCTCCTATTGCAGGCACATGCCACATTCCTATATCCAAAGAAATCACCCTAAAATCTGTTCTTCATGTCCCTAAATTATCCTATAATCTACTATCAACACATAAACTCACCCAAGACTCTAACTGCCGTGTGATTTTCCATCCTTTTCATTGTACTATTCAGGATCGGAGCTCGGGGAGGGTGGTTGGCAGAGGTAGACAGAAGGAAGGGCTCTACTACCTGGACGTGGACGAACTTGGTGCTGAAAAAGGTCAGAGCCTGGCCTGTGCAAGTTCTGCCCCTGTCTACGGACAGATCATGTTATTACATTACCGTTTTGGTCATCCTAGTTTTCAATACCTAAAATAGCTATTTCCCAGTTTATTTCAAGCAATATAGATTTCAATTTTTCAGTGTGATGCTTGCCAGTATGCTAAGCACCATCGAACTAGCTTTCCTATTCGAGGGTATTCTCCCTCACAGTGATGTATGGGGACCTTCAAGGATTCCAACTATTTCAGGTAAAAAATGGTTTATGACTTTTATTAACGACCATACTCGGATGAGTTGGGTTTATTTTTTCACTCACAAAACTGACGTTAAAAATATCGTACAACAATTCCATAACATGATTTATACTTAATTCGGAGTAAAAATTGCTATTTTAAGAACAGATAACGGAACTGAGTATTTTAACACCTATCTGACTGCTATCTTGCTTTCTCAAGGAACAATTCATCAGTCATCTTGTTCTTACACTCCCCAACAAAATGGCATTGCTGAGCGTAAGAATCGGCACCTCCTTGAGGTAGCTCGAACCCTAATGTTCTTAGCTAATGTACCTAAATATTTGTGGGGCGATGCAATACTCACAACTGTATACTTAATCAACCGAGTACCTAGTAAAATTCTTTCCTTTAAAACTTCTGTTCATGTGTTCAGTAAGTGTTTTCCAGATAATAGAATTCTGGGAACTTTACCCTTAAAAAGTTTGGTTGTACTTGTTTTGTGTTAGTTCTATCACAATTTCGAACAAAACTGGACTCTCGAGCTCAGAAATGTATTTTTCTTGGCTATGCGGCCATCAAAAAGGTTACAAATGTTTTAATCCACTCACTAAAAAATCCTTTCCGGAGAAGTACTACCTTATTTCACATAGAATTTGCTTTAGGGGGAGAAATCCATTGATCATCCTTCTGTTTTTAAGCAAATTTCTAGGGAACTGAAAATATGGATTCATTACCTATTCCTATACCTGACATTGTCAGTAGTAGTACTCATGAACAGTCCAAGACAGGGGGAGAAGCCCAGAAAGAGGTATTGCAACCCAATACTAACTCTAACCTTCATTACACCAGGAGACCGAAACCTACAGGGGTAGTTGCACTGATTTCTACTCCTCAACCTGATCACTCAAATGAACCGAGCAATGAGGATTCAACTCACAGTATAGAGCCCCAAACCAGTGAACTAAACCCAGGTTTTCCACCTTCTTCAGATTCTAACCTTGGCTTTCCATTGCACTTAGAAAGGGAGTATGAGCATGCACTAGATATCCCATTTCTAATTATGTGTCATGTGCTAAGCTATCTAATACTGATAAGTCCTTTGTGTGAAAGGTAACTAACCTATTTGTGCCTAGAAACATAGAGGAAGCTCTGAATGATGAGAACTGGAACTTAGCAGTACAGGAGGAAATAAGGGCTTTAATGATCAACAACACATGGGGAATGGTTAACCCACCAACGGGTAAGAACATTGTGGGGTGTAAATGGGTGTTCACCATTAAATTTAAAGCTGATGGCACTGTTGAAATCTACGAGCCAGATGCAGATTGGGCAGGGGATCCTATTGATCGAAGGTCAACTTCAGGGTACTGTGTTTTTGTTTGGGGAAATCTGGTTTCTTGGCGCAGCAAGAAACAGACTGTGGTGGCCAGGAGTAGCGCAGAGGTAGAATACAGAGCTATTGCTCATGGAATCTGTGAGATTATTTGGCTGAAGAGGTTACTCGATGAGTTACGGATTGTTGTACCTAGACCTGTTCGACTATACACTAACAGCAAAGCAGCTATAGCTATTGCTCATAATCCAGTTCAACACGACCGTACTAAGCATGTGGAGATTGATAGGCATTTCATCAAAGAGAAACTAACTAGTGGCCTGATTTGTATGCCATATATTTCTACAACAAATCAGATTGCAGATGTTTTCACCAAAGGACTTTACACAGGACAGTTCCAACTTTCTAGTGAGCAAGCTGGCAATGGAAGATATCTTTGCACCAGCTTGAGGGGAAGTGTTAGCTGTCTGATCTCTATCATATCATTAGAGATGTTGTTTATATTATAGATGTATTATTTGAAATACTGCTGATATGCAGATCGTGTAAACTAGCTTAGTAGGGGTTAAATATGGTAGGAGATGTGATTCCCTATCAAAGGGAATCGGTACCTAATAGGATGGTGTAGTGTAAGCTTAGTCCTATATATATCTTCGTTAGTTCGACCTATGAGATATAACAATAATAATAATACCTCTGTAAGCCTTTAATAACCATGTCTTAGAGCAGCGAGGGTAGAATTTCTTTGCATCTTTCTTCACTCATTTATCTTTCTGTTTTATGTGGGCCAGATCATCATAGCCACAAACATTGCAGAGACCAGTATAACAATAGATGATGTGGTTTATGTAATCGATAGCGGAAAGCACAAAGAAAACCGTTATAATCCTAGAAAGGTTTGAGCTTCTACTTCACTTTGCTTTTTTTATGCTGTTTGATCCTCATTTGCTATAAATGTTCTTCTCTGCATTGTTTAACCAGAGGGTTGTGTTGTAAGGAAATACTTGTCAAGTCCTCACTTCTCATTCCCAAATTTTATTCCACAACCCCCAGTAACTACCTCATATTTTACTTCAGAAACTGTCAAGTATGGTTGAAGATTGGATTTCTCAAGCAAATGCAAGGCAACGTCGAGGTCGAGCTGGACGTGTAAAACCCGGTGTCTGCCTTTGCTTGTATACACGTCATCGCTTCGAGAAACTAATGCGTCCTTACCAGGTAACTTTCTGTCAACATTACTGAAGTGATTACCCTGAGGTGCTGTATATTGTTTTTGTCCAAGATGTGATAATGTTTACTTTTTGTTAAGGTTCCTGAAATGCTACGAATGCCTTTGGTTGAGTTGTGCCTACAAATCAAGTTGCTTTCATTGGGCCACATAAAGCCTTTTCTATCAAAGGTCTGTAGTACTAGCAGATTTTGGATTATTCTTAATTTACATTCCGGGGATTCTTCTCAGTAATTTTGGATATTTGCAGGCTTTAGAGCCACCAACAGAAGAGGCTGTTGCCTCCGCAATTTCTTTATTATATGAGGTAAATTCAGTTCCATTGAATTTATATTCTTCTAGTGCTGGATGGATTGTGAATCTTTGTTTTGATATATTGCAAGTACTCTGCCACTTAAGAACCTGCTTTCTTCATTTTTCTAATTTGAATCTGGGGCATAAAAAATGTTGCCATCCAGAGTAGTCGATTGTGTTACTGCTAGATATCAGTGTGGCAATTCACAGTTTCCCTTTTAACTAGATACCCGCAATCAACTGTTTTTAGGTTGGAGCCCTAGAAGGAGATGAAGCGTTGACACCACTGGGTCATCATTTAGCAAAACTTCCAGTTGATGTATTGGTCGGAAAGGTGCTTATCATATGTTTCTCTTATCTTCTGTTACTTATACATCGCTTTTCCATTGAAGTTGCATGTGGTCGTCAACAATTTAAAATTTTTGCAAACTATGGTCAGTTAGCTGAAGCGACTTTGTCACATAGTCTTTGGATAAAATAAAACTAGCACCGACTGACAGAAAAATATTCAAGGTTGTTAATTGAGGTGGGTCTAAGCAATTAAAATTAAGTTAAAAGTTGGATGGCGAAAACTTATGTGTCAATCTGTCATCTGATGAGCTTACAACATAGGTTTCTTTGAAGGTCCACTTGTGGGAATAACTGCATACTAGTGTACTAAACGTTGGCTTCTAACAAATATTGGTGGTACTGTAATTCTCATGATGAAGAGACGGCTCTATATGGTGCATTCTTTTAATCATAGTCAAAGTACCATCATTCTATTATCAAAATAACACTATCGTTCTCTGAAACTGCAGATAATGCTTTATGGAGCAATATTTGGTTGTTTATCTCCGATACTCTCAATTTCTGCATTTCTCAGCTACAAGTCACCGTTTGTGTATCCCAAAGACGAGGTCGTCCTAATTTTGAAGCATCTCTTTCATGTTTCTTATATTCTCCAGAATGAAAGAAATCCCTTCTTAAGAGCCATCATTCTGTTACGTATGAAGTTTGCTTGTTTACTTTTCAGAAACAAACTGCTGAGAGAGCCAAACTTGCTCTGTTGAATTATAAAGTAGATGGCACAGTCGATTCAATTGGAAATGATGGGCAATCTGACCATCTAGTCATGATGGTAGCATACAGAAAATGGGCAAGAATATTGCAGGAGGTGATTGAAGTTCAAAATTTTAACTTTTCTAATCGTTATGTCTTTAGTTGATGTGCCTGACAGATTCTTTTAAGAATGTTACATTTCCACTCGAAGAAAACTAATTTCGCTTAGTATCTTGAAGAACTTTGAAATTTAGAGTGGGGCACAGACAGTATACCCAATCAGATTTGACAGCAGCTAGCACATTTGAATGACTGTTTATGCAATGAACCTGTGAAATATTAAGCCTTTATATCACTAAATCATTGGTCAGCTTCGTTGTTAAGTACTGTATGTTCGTTAATCTCTGTTCACTTGGATGTTCTGTTTTTACTCGGTCCTTAGTTTGTAATGGTCAAACATTCATACTTGCAGAAAGGCGTCAGAGCAGCCGCACAGTTCTGCAATTCATTCTTTCTTAGCAGTTCAGTCATGTACATGATAAGGTGATTCATCGCTTTCAGTATTTCGCATGTTAAATTCCCTACTGTTCATTCAGGAATTTTTCCCCAATGCATTCCTCGTAAGTTTGCGGTTGGCCTCTATATTTTCAAGATGGCTTTTATTTTTCCTGTAAATGCTTCAGAGACATGAGGGTTCAGTTTGGGACGCTGTTAGCTGACATCGGGCTGATCGATCCCCCAAGGAACCGACAGGTACTATCACATGTTTCGCTGGGTAGATGAATTGACTCTGCAGATCCTATGTTTGGAGTTTGGACACTCGAATCTTCTAACAGTTGGTTAACTACCCTGGCATTTTCTAGACCCAGAGCTCAGTGAAAAGGAAAGAGGATCTAGACCGTTGGTTGTCTGATACTTCACAACCATTCAACATGTACTCTCATCATTCATCAATCGTGAAGGTAAGTTCGGAACATTTTCTCTGACCCTGAAACTGACAAATTATTTTTGTCGTTTCTGGGTACTGGTTCTGAACAAATTATTGCAGGCGATTCTCTGTGCAGGGTTATACCCAAACGTTGTTGCTACAGAACAAGGCATTTCTGGTGCTGCACTTAACAACCTGAAACAGTCTCAAAATTCTGCACGTAAAGGTTCTTCAATATGGTACGACGGAAGAAGAGAAGTTCATATCCACCCTTCTTCAGTCAACTCCAACCTAAAGACATTTCAATACCCTTTTGCCGTCTTTCTTGACAAGGTAAGCTTCTTATTACCTGTTCAGCTTGTATTATCCGCGATGAATATTATCAAGTGCTGGCTATTTTTAGGGGTGGGAAATGGGTAGGGGACCGATATATAGGTAAACTCATGCCTGTCTTGCTACACGATAGATATGGGTATCGGTTTGACTGAAAAAGGCGCACGAGATTGAGTTTACGATGATGGGTAACTAATGATACCCATTTAGGTAGAATGGGTACCATAATACCTTTATATGGAGAACACTTTTTGCCGACAATTTCGATGAGGTGAGTGAATCGATGGCCGAGAGCGAGTAATGGCATCTGACAGAAGAAGAAGAAAGGGATTGTAATGGTTCAGGTTATGATATGAGATGATGGCCAATAAAACGATGAATCAGCGGAGGATGATTCCAGATTTTCTGTCCCGAACAATTGCGGAGTAAATCCTTATCATACACTATACCTACGTTCTAATGTATTTTCTTTTCGGATTTAGGTGGAGACAAATAGAGTGTTTATACGCGACACGACGGTTATATCTCCGTTTTCACTCTTGCTGTTTGGTGGCTCCATCAATATCCAACACCAGGTAGTTAATACCTCATTCATGCAGCCTACTTTTTTTATGCTCTCTGCTCTTCTAAAGCGACGCAAAATTCGTGCTGTTGGCATCTTTTGCAGAGTGGATTGGTTACTGTAGATGGATGGCTAAAGCTCACAGCTCCAGCACAAACTGCCGTGCTATTCAAGGAACTCCGCCTAACCCTTCATTCATTGTTGAGGGAGCTAATCCAGAAGCCAGAGGTACCATCTCTTATCCGTCTTTCACGGAATATAAATCAATTTTGAACCTCTCCCAACGACTCATGCTCGAGTTATTGGGATGGAGCAGTTCTCTGCAACTCGAGAGTCGTCGGTCCGTTGGGAAGAATAGATTAGTTCACTGATTGATGGATATATTGTTTGAACTGTGGCAGAAATCAAGAATCGTGGACAATGCCGTGGTGAAATCGATGGTCCATTTGCTGATCGAGGAGGACAAACCCACCTAATGTACTAATGCTGGCTCGGAATATCTAACAAGCTAGATCGATAACCATAACGAGCTCGGCTCTAATAACTAGTGTAACTGAGTTCAACTCAAGCTAGAAGTTAAAAAAACCAACCTTTATGAGCCGAGTTCGAGTTGAAGCTCAAATCGAAAACACTTACAATATGTATTATAACTCTTAATTCATTGTTTAAATTTTAAGTATCATTTAACGTACTCACATCATATAAATTTGTAACCTAATAAAACAAATTAGCTATGATCAAACTCAATTTGTGAGCTATTATCGAGTTGACTTGGAAGCTACCTCTATTGAGCTGGCTTTTGAGCCAATAATCGAGTTAGCTAATTGAGCTTGAGTGCTTGACTCATCAGACTTACGACCCACGTTGGACAAATCGGGTCGAGTTTCGATCGAGTTCATAGTAGATTTTATGAGTTTTGATCGTTCCTTTTAAAATGTATCCGTTATGAACAGCTCACAATGAGTAGTGATATCATTACAGCGTAACAAAGAGACTTGAAAGACTTAGACGACTTGTAGTCCAAGAATTTCTAGTGGGCAAATGAATGCCCCGGTTTGGTTTCGAGTGTTCTTAAAACTATATTGGTATTGATGGTTCGATCGATCCGACTCATAATAACGGTTCAATCATGGGGCAAGTATGATTTACAACAATTTTTCACCGGTTCATCTCCCAATGCGTTTATGGTTTGGAAATGACCGGTCTGACCAATGGTAACCATCCAGGTGAAAATGACTGAGTAGAGAGTGTCTGGAATTTGTTTTACAAAAAGAAAGGAAATTAAGAAGAAACAATAAAATACGATACGCAGAGACAAGAGATCGGAGAGAGGCGGGAGAGAAGAAGCAGTTAGCAGCATCAACGCCGATAGAATACACATAGAAGGACGGAAATCGAGCAACACCGCCGGATCGATTTCGTTTCACTTCTCCGCCTTATAGGAAATTGAAGAGGAGGAGTGCCGGGGAGCACCATTTGCCTCCTTCGTTGGCTTCCGCGACCAAATTCACCTTCTGTTCTACATCGGCGTAGCAGCTGTTCGACTCCAAGAGTTAAGTGTGGAGAATAAGGAACTTCTAGCTAGCTAGATAGCCTAATCTTTCCCTCACGTCTATATCCCCGCACCTTAGGTATACATTAATATAAAAGCTGTTGCGGCTTAACATATGGATTTCAATTTCTCCGTGCTCATATTTTTCTTCCAAATTTTCGGATACGAAACTTGAGTCCGTTTCATTTGCTTACCTGTCTGTGATTATTAGTGTTAGCGGTAATCTTAGGCTTTGTAGTGTTGTTTATGGACTGCAAGTGTTTGCGGAACTTGGAAATGAATCTCGTACTTTTTTGTGCTTGCTTGATGGAATTTTGCTGACAGTGTTGTTTGGACAGGAGCATGGATGGATCAAGTCATCGAGGCAGCAGTAATGTGGATATGTACTTGCCCAATTACAAGCTTGGTAAAACTCTTGGAATTGGTTCCTTTGGCAAAGTGAAAATTGCTGAGCATGCCTTGACTGGGCACAAGGTTGCCATCAAGATACTTAATCGCCGTAAGATTAAAAATATGGACATGGATGAAAAAGGTAGGTCTTTTCATGACATGTTATGAAAATGAATAGTCTGTAAGAAACATGTTGCATCCGGTGGATATGTAGCGGCTATGCATTTGGGTTCCATAGTGTGCCTACTGAGTTGAGACCTTTCCACTAAGTTTATCAGTTAATTTTGAAGTAGCGTTGTAACGCTTATATTGATGCCAATTTCTGGCTTGGATGATGTAGCTTTCCGTCTGTTGTTACTTCCCTTGTGGTCATGAGTTTGTTCAGATGCCCCTTTTCATGTTTGTCTGTTTCTTGGTATGATGTTGACGTTTAAACTTCATCTTTGCTTTCCCTCCAGTGAGAAGAGAAATCAAAATCTTAAGATTGTTTATGCATCCTCATATCATACGGCTATATGAGGTTATTGAAACTCCGACTGATATATACCTTGTGATGGAGTATGTCAAATCTGGGGAACTGTTTGATTATATTGTGGAGAAAGGGAGGTTGCAGGAAGACGAGGCCCGCAATTTTTTCCAGCAGGTACCATTGGCTGTAGGATTTAATTGCTTCCTTTGTTGGAGGATATAGTTATAAGCATGCTGATAGTTGGCTGTGGCACAGATTATTTCTGGCGTTGAATACTGCCATAGGAATATGGTTGTTCACAGAGATCTTAAGCCTGAAAATTTGCTATTGGATTCCAAATGCAATGTCAAAATAGCTGATTTTGGGTTGAGCAATATAATGAGAGATGGCCACTTTTTGAAGACAAGTTGTGGTAGCCCAAACTATGCAGCCCCAGAGGTAAAAGTAGAATAACTCTCTCTGTCAAACATAATCTATGCGTGTTCTTAGAAATAGATGCTTGCACGTGGTTACTTTGCCTTCCCAGTGCTGAGTGTATATATGTGGGGATTTACTTCTGAAGATCTTTTCTTTTTGCTTTTATAGGTCATCTCTGGGAAATTGTATGCTGGGCCTGAAGTGGATGTGTGGAGTTGTGGAGTCATCTTGTATGCTCTTCTTTGTGGTACCCTTCCATTTGATGATGAAAACATTCCCAACCTCTTCAAAAAAATAAAGGTATGGGAACTGGTAGTTGATTGATTGATCCTTGACTTATTGTTCAATAAATTGTAATGACTGCCTAAGAACATATAAATGGTCTTCTTCAAAAACTGAAAGTAGTCACTATTCTTATTTAACAGGAGCTCATATTCTGCTTTCTTCTTTTAGCATACCAATTTGGTTCCCCTGAATACTTGAGATTTCTGTACATTGAGCAGCTTGACTTTGATTTTAGGAATTTTCTTTGTTGCCTAGACAAGAACTTAATCGCAGTGCACATAGAATAGTGTCCTTCTGTTACTAGGCTCTTCAAACCATTTACTTTAGCTTCAATTGTCTATTAACTAAAGATGGATCAACTTTCCAACAGGTCATAGTTTCCATTTTCAAAAGGAAGGAGCAAACTGTTTATGGTTCCTAATATTAAAAATTTCTATGTAGCTAATAGAATTCCAACTTTGATATTACATAAAAAAACCATCATTTTCTTGCCTTGTTACACGGATTTACTCTAGTATTAATAAGGTTGTGGAAGGCGTAAGGCGGTAGATAGTCTTGTGTTCAATCCGACATTTCATGTTTTATGGTAGATAATATCTCCTTTCACCTAAACTCTTGGTTTCTGTAACTGAAACACTACATTTATCCACTGTATTTCTGAAGATTTATTTAGTAGATCAGGTTTGTATGTCATGATGATTCTGCAAAAGTGGATTCAGATGGCGAGTTTTTGTTTTTAGGGAGGGATATACACTCTTCCTAGTCATTTATCACCGGGTGCAAGAGATCTTATCCCTAGGATGCTTGTGGTTGATCCAATGAAGCGAATGGCCATTCCAGAAATTCGTCAGCATCCATGGTTCCAAGCTCGTCTCCCACGCTATTTGGCTGTTCCTCCACCAGACACCATGCAACAAGCTAAAAAGGTCAATATCAAACAAATGACAAGCTCCCTTTGGAAATGGGCACTTATATTTGCTTAAAGTTCCTTCATTTACTTTTATGAGCTCTTCCATACAAGTAAGTCCATGCATGGACTCAGTATACCATAAAAAAGCGGCTGAAACGTGGCATAAGTCAATTGAACATAATACATTTCAAGTCTTTCAAGTTGAGTGTTGAAATGAGGTAAAATGTGATTGTTGGTTATTGCCACTGTTCTATATTCTCAGTCATGTTTCCTTGCTGCAGATTGATGAAGAGATTCTGCAGGAAGTGATTAGAATGGGATTTGACAGGAACCAACTGGTTGAATCTCTTCGCAACAGAATACAGAATGAGGTATTGTCTCACTTTAGCTATGGATGAATTTAGCTACATAGATATTTTGTTGCTAAGTATGTATTTCAGGGTACTGTGGCATACTATTTGCTTCTGGACAATCGGTTCCGGGTTTGTAATGGATATCTTGGAGCTGAATTCCAAGAAACTATGGTACAGTTCCTTCTTCCCAAACTCTATAGAGAACTTGTTCAATTTCTTTCGGCATTGTCATTATGTTAAGGCTCCTTACTCTAGTTTCTGACCATGCTTAGCTCTTCCATCTGTAATTTATTCACTTTCTTCCAGGAAAGTGCTTACAATCGTGCGCATCTCAGTGAACCTGCTTCTTCGCCAGTTGGTCATCGCCCTCCTGGGTATATGGAGTACCAAGGGACTGGATTGAGGTCACAATATCCTGTTGATAGAAAATGGGCTCTTGGACTTCAGGTACAAAGTTGCTCCTGTTACCATATTTTCCAGTCAGCTTGCATGATGGAGAGCTTAATTTGTCCTACTTGCATTTTCCCTCTTCCATTGATATTTCCTAAGATACAGTGTGTCAAGTAAACGGAGATTTAGAGAGCATAATGTTTTCGATCAATTGGTGAAAAGATAAAAATCTTCAGTCTTTTATTTATTTAGAAGTACCAGTTTCAGCAGAAGTTGTGTTCATCAGAAAGTAAACATCAATTTGGTTTGTTATACAGTCTCGAGCCCACCCCAGAGAAATAATGACGGAAGTACTGAAAGCTTTGCAAGAACTGAACGTAGGCTGGAAGAAGATCGGTCACTATAACATGAAGTGCAGGTGGTTTCCTGGCAGTCCTGGACACCTTGAAGGCATGGGAAATGATGGTCCGGCCAATAATAATTTCTTTGGGGATGAATCTTCCATTATTGAGAATGACGGAGTGACCAGAGCACCAAACGTTGTGAAATTTGAAGTGCAGGTACGCCTCTATCTTCCTGAATCTGTCTCTTCATTACAAGATTATTAGGACAGAACTATTAACTCTACTTGGCTTGAGTTAATAGTTCTTTCCTAAATTACTGTTTCTAGGACTGGGTTTTAAAAAAATCAGAGTCCCTTGTGTCTGGATAATAGTTCTTAAAAGCCGGCCCTTGATCCGAAAAACCCGCCAAATCCACGACTGTCATCCCGCCCTTACTAAAACCCAATGACCAGTGAGCCGAACATCCCACGACCCGATGACCCGTAACTTGTTAGACCACAAAGCCGATACCTGATTAACTCACAACCCAATCAATCCAAACTCGTCTTTCCCGATTGACCAATTTTGTTACAACTTAAAATACATTCATATATACAGTGAAAATTATATGCAACTCGATCAACCTGCCTAACCCAGCCCGACCCAATTTGACCTCAGACCCAAATTGTCAAAAACTCAACAATACAGTGGAAGCAAAGCAACTACTCACTCGATTAACCCAGACAGAGACCTGCCCAACCCACCGGTTAGACACCTCTAGATGTATGTCCCGTCAGTGCAGTGCTTGTATCTCGTCCTGCTAGTTTTGTCTAATGGGGATGTTATGCTTGGTAAAGCCCTTACCAACATGTCTATGTTTATCAATAAAAATCAATGGTGGGTTTTGTTGTTGTTGTTGGCAGCTCTACAAGACTCGCGAGGAGAAGTACTTGCTGGATATGCAGAGAGTGCAAGGACCTCAGTTTCTCTTCTTAGACCTTTGTGCGGCTTTCCTTGCGCAGCTCCGCGTGCTTTAGACCGGCTGTGATCGAAAGACACGATCCGCCGCGAGTCCAGCTGTTATATTTTGTGTATATATAGCTGCTGCTCACTTGATTATGGTCGTTTGTTTTAAGGTTGTTCTTAGAGTAAATAGCCACCAACTGTGACATATGCCCAACTCTGTATGTCGTTGTGGGAAGAAATTAGCTACCACTCTGTTCCTGGTTGGTTCCCTTCTGAATGGTCCCGTACGGTTTGATCTCCACTCATAACTCATTTTAATCAACCTGGTAACTTTATTTATTAGTCATTGTAAAACTAACTTGGTCGGTCAAATAATTAAAAGATTTAAAAAAATTATCAAGATGAGTTTTAAGTAACTCCCTCCTTTAGATTTTGTTCAAAATTTATAAATCTATTTCAAGGATTAATATCAATTAACATAAAAGATGAGTAATTTTAATTAAAATAATCAAATTTCTCATCTCTTTTGTGAAATTAAATCACCCATCCAAATAATTAATAATTTAAAATTTTTTAACTGACCAGCCAGGTGAAAATAAAAAACACTTGAAATTTTTCAAAAAGCTGATCCTGTTTTTTTTTTCCGTTTGCTTTCTTTTTCACTGAGAGTCGAGTTCCAATATATATTTGACACATTTTTTAAATCTGATGATAGCTCCGCCCGCAATAGCCCAATAAAACGCGAAAACTCCCGGCTCAGAGGACGAAGAAGCTCCGGAGTTCAGACGAGCTTCGATCACCAGTCTACCGGATATTACTACCGCCGACGACTCGGCTCTACCGGAAGGGAAGATTTCATCCTGATTTCCGGCGATCGCAATGTCCTCCTTCGCTGTCCCAACCCGATATCTCCACATCTTCTTCTACGCAGTGTCTCTCATCTCTCCTCTCGTACTCGCCTCCGATTCAGATCACAAGGTAAAAACTTGGTCCCTATTCTTGTATATCAAAACTCTCGGTGCTGAGTTGCTGGTTTAGATCTCATTTCTCTAGGTGTCTGAATTCGCGAATTGGACTCAGATCTACGTGGGAGGGTGAAACGTATAGTAGGTTGGTTTCGTATGTGAGGTTTTTTGGAGAGCTGAAGTAGCGTTGTTTTCGGCAGTTTCTGGTGCTAGATTGGGAATTAGATCTCTTATTTTTATGCTTGTTTAAGAGTGGTGGGAGCAGCTGCAAATTGAGTGGCTGTAGCTGACTTTGGATGTTCGGTTGGGATGCTTGTAATGGCGGTGTTGTGTTATAGTGATGGAGGTTGCTAGGATGATTTGCCTCTTGAGCTATTCAATCTGGTTCAATTTGTTGGAGCTGGCATAGAAGAGGGTGCAATGTGATTGATCTTTGTAAGTATATAAATATATATTGGGTTTCTAAGATCAGTGTGGTAGAAACAGACTTCTTAAAGATGTCAGTCTTCCTTTCAGTATGGGGTATTTTGCAACTCGATTTTGTTCTTCATCTAAGTTTATAGTTGTCGTTTGGACTTTGATATGCATTGTTGTAGCTGAGAACTGAGTACGCTCTTTGATGTAGGAACCACGGATCTCGGCAAAGCCTATTAGTCGACGATGAATTAGTCCATGTTCTATTAGTTAACTGATATATGACACAGAAAGGTAGAGGTTATGCTTGGGTAAACTTGGTTTTGCTCAAGTTCTTGATGGAAATTTGGCTTCTTTGGAGGGTCAAACTGCTTTGATAATTGCTGAAGTCCCTGGAAGAGTAAATCGCTTGCTCTAAAAAATATTTTGGATAGATATACTAACTAACAACTAAAATGGGCAAATATATTTTGCACCAAATACTGTTTTTGTTGTTGTTATTTATAGGATAACCGATAACATAGTGGTTTTGCTGTTATGGATATAGTAATAGTTATTGTTATCTCGACTAAATGGTTTATCCAGTTTATCTCAAACAGTAGCCTTCTCTTTTTCCAGTATCAACCAGAAGAACCTGTCACTCTTTGGGTAAACAAAGTGGGTCCTCATAATAATCCACAAGAAACATACAACTACTACAGCCTTCCATTCTGCCGTCCAGCTAGAAATTCTGCTCACAAATGGGGTGGCCTTGGTGAAGTTCTAGGAGGAAATGAACTTATTGATAGTTTTCTTGACATTAAGTTTCAGAGTATGTACAATTTTCTCCATTTCATGATTTTGATTACATGGAGGGTGAATTTATTGTATTGATTTGTTTGCTGTTACTCTATATGTTCTTTCAATAGAGAATGTAGAAAAAGGTTCCATCTGTCAGCTTGACCTTGATGAAGCTAAGGTCACACAATTCAAAGATGCTATTGAGAACAGTTACTGGTTTGAGTTCTTCATGGGTATGCTCCGTTCTTGTCTCTGGGCTCTGGCATTGTGTTTCCATCTCTATTTTATTGCTTCGTGTAAATAAACTCTTTTCAGACAACATAAGATCAACTGAAAATCTTCTGAGATGACCTCTACCTATTAATTAGTTTTGAATTATTTTCATGATTTGGTTCTCAAGGTTAATACAGTAATGCATTTATTGATTTATGTCTTCTGATTCCCGATCTTCTGTTATGTGTCCACTGATGCAGATGACTTGCCATTATGGGGTATGTAATCACTAAACCCATGGTCATTATTTCTGCTGTGTATTTCTATGTCTGTTTTTTAGTCCGTTCTTGTCATTTTCCCTTACAGGCTTTGTGGGGGAGTTGCATCCTGATAAGAACAGTGACAGTGGCAAGCATGTTCTGTACACTCATAAGACTATTACAGTTAAATATAATAAAAATCAGGTTGGTGGTTTGCTAGTTGAATTCTTTTTTCGGGAAGTTATTTATTAATGTGGATGCTGAAGTGTCTATTCTTTCAGATAATTCATGTCAATCTTACTCAAGAGAGTGCCAAACCTCTTGAACCAGGGAGAAGTTTGGAAATGACATACTCTGTCAAATGGATTCCGACTAATGTTTCTTTTGCTCGTCGCTTTGATGTCTACTTGGATTACCCTTTCTTTGAGCACCAGGTAATTCTGGTGTTGGGCTTGGATGTTTGGTGCTGATCCGTAATAATGTTGGCATGCTGTATTTGAGACTATATTCATCCTATGTCTTTTTATGTTGGTTTCAATTATTTTATTACTGAGATATTTTTCCATGCAGATCCATTGGTTCTCCATTTTCAATTCTTTCATGATGGTCATCTTTCTCACTGGGCTGGTCTCTATGATATTGATGCGTACTCTGAGAAATGACTATGCAAAGTATGCTCGAGAAGATGATGATCTGGAGTCTTTGGTGATGCCTCTTTAAATTCTAGTTTTTTAGTTGTTGATAATGCTTCATACTTCCTGAAGAATAGTATTTCGATAAATTAGGAAGATTTTTTGTTTAATGCAGCTTTTTCTTTTTCCTGGCAGCTCAAGTTGTATGCCCTAACATGCCCAGTTTGCTACGTACTCTAATATTGTAACAGGAAAGAGATGTTAGCGAAGAGTCTGGCTGGAAGCTTGTCCATGGAGATGTTTTCCGCCCAACTCGCAATTTGGCTCTTCTGTCAGCGGTTGTTGGAACTGGTGCTCAACTTGTGCTGCTTGTGCTTCTTGTCATCTTATTGGCTATTATTGGCATGCTGTATGTTGGGTATGTGCTGATTCTTCTTAAAAGCTAAATTTTCTTTGCAACCTGTGGGGTATGTGAGTTGTGCTCATGTTTCCTCACCTTTAGTCCATTATGTTACCGGTATATGTCATTTGTGATCAGTCTACTGTTTATCTTGATGGGAAGGAGCCAGCATCTTTTAGTCCATTATGTTTGTTTCTGCTATAAGTTCTGGAAAAGTCATTGACTATTTTTTTTGTCTCTTTATGGTTCTTGTATGGCACATGTTCTTATTTGATAATGCAATGCAGGAGAGGAGCAATTGTGACGACTTTCATTGTATGCTATGCTCTTACTTCGTTCATTTCTGGTTATGTTAGCGGAGGGATGTATTCCCGCCATGGAGGTAAACATCTATATCATTTATGCGTCTCCTTCACTTGTCCTCTATATTTAATGTGTTTTTAATGAGGCTCGGTATGTGAGTTTCAGGTAAAAGCTGGATAAAAGCAATGATCCTCACAGCTTCTTTGTTCCCATTTATGTGCTTTGGGATTGGCTTTGTTCTGAACACAATTGCCATATTCTATGGTTCCCTAGCTGCCATCCCATTTGGTACTATGGTGGTTGTATTTGTTATCTGGGCATTCATATCTTTCCCTCTAGCACTTCTTGGTACAGTTGTCGGCAGAAATTGGTCGGGTGCTCCAAACAACCCCTGCCGAGTGAAGACCATTCCTCGTCCAATTCCAGAGAAGAAATGGTACCTAACTCAATCAGTAGTATCAATGATGGGCGGACTGCTACCCTTTGGAAGCATATTCATTGAGATGTACTTTGTCTTCACTTCATTTTGGAATTACAAGGTGAATATTCCTCTCCCTCCTTATCTTACAACTTTAGACATCACTTTTTTTCGTATTCTCTTGTTGAAAAAGTATTTTATTCATGTTTGGCAGGTATACTACGTGTATGGCTTCATGCTGCTTGTTTTCCTGATTCTCGTCATTGTAACTGTTTGCGTGACAATCGTGGGGACATATTTCTTGCTAAATGCTGAGAACTACCATTGGCAATGGACCTCATTCTTCTCTGCTGCCTCAACTGCTGTGTATGTATACTTGTATTCTATTTACTATTACTACGTGAAGACGAAGATGTCGGGCTTCTTCCAGACCAGCTTCTACTTCGGATACACTTTGATGTTCTGTCTTGGCCTTGGCATTCTCTGTGGTGAGTTCTTTATGGTTAGATCATGTCCATCAGCCTACATTCTCATGTAACTCACCTTGTTCCTTCCATCAGTTAGCTTAACGATGTTTATGCTATGGAAAGCTTTTTGTAGATTACTGGTACTCTTAGTTGTGTAGTCATTACATTTATCTGATAGCAAGAATATCACTTTGGAGTAAATAATAATAGCTTTAATTATAGGTTGCTAAATGGGTGAGTTGGGCTGAATCGATCTGGTTAATGATTTATCAAGGCTCGAATTAATCGGATTACGGGCAATCTGATCACAGTTAACTTGACTTATTTGCTCGAAAGATTTCCGGATTGGGCAAATTGTGGGTTGCTTACTTTCAATCAATTTGAGTAATGGATCAGGGCTGAGCCAGGATACATCTCTTTGTAACACATATCTTTTGTTGTGCAGGTGCTGTTGGCTATCTAGGCTCAAACTTGTTTGTTAGGAGGATCTACAGAAACATCAAGTGCGACTAGAATCGGGCGGCCAGGCCGGACCACGAACAGGTAGGTGGCTTCTTGTGAGAACCACAATATTAGTTAGCATCATCCGTCGTAGGGAGAGATTCACCGAAACGAAGCCACTAGTTCGACGAATCATGAACAAGGTTTTGCAGGATGGGGGAACATAGCTCTTCCCTGGAGTAGGGAATTGCTTGAAGAGGTTTGCTCTTTTTGTTTGGCCCCCATATGTAAGTGAAAAGGTTGGTTTAATTTAGAGACGAGAGATTGTCGATTCAGTCGTATAACTGTGAATCTTTAGAATGAATATATCTTGGGTTCTTTCTCTTCATTTTTCATTGATTCTTTGCACCTTTTCACTTTCGAATACCGGACATTTTGGAGAACTACCGTCTGACCATAGTAATTCAGTTCCACGATAGTAATAAAGCTGGTTACTATGAATCGGATTACCATAAGTAGAACTTTGAAGTACTTGAAATCTTGCTGTTTTGAGTTTACAGCAACCTCTGTTGCTCAATGGTTTGAATCCGTATCGTTGATGTCTTATTCGAGGCACCTTTGATGTTTGGATAAGAAATTCTCGAAACTCAACTTATGAAAGGGTGCTGTTATATACCGTTTGTATAAGAGACTTCGTACCAAAATTTATGTGACCGCATTTACAGGTAAACAAGAAATCACTCGAATTTGCCAAAACATCCAAATAACAAACCTAAAACACTAAACAGACTTAGCTTAAGATTCTGTCATCAAATATGTTAGAATTTAGTGAAGCAAACACTAGCCAATCTTCATACATCTCTATAAAAGAAAACAATTGCTCCAACTTCTTCACTCCTTTGACATTCTATGATTGATCGTTTTGAAACAAGTCGAATAGGGTATCCACTTTCTGCTCACCCTCGTTGCGTTGTGCATGATTGACATCATCAAACCACTCATCGTCACCCGTAACTGCTACATTACTCGAAAAGTACTCTTCAATCCTCCTAGAGAGGTCATCATGATCATCTACAGCTCATTGTTCATCGCCCGTCTCATCGACTACGGTGATCTCATTGAGGGAGTTCGGGGACAAAGACCTGGAGGAGCGAGATGCAACGGTGATATCCTCATCCCCTTCGTCGATGGTGGCAGTGTCGAGAGAGCACGCTGATCGTGTGGCTATCGACATGGCAGCTTCGCGCTTCGACCTCTCCTTAACTCGCTTGCACCAGCTGTGTAGCGAGTCTCTTACGCTCTCGGAAACTAAGGCTTTCCTGCAGCTTGATCCCATCTGCCCGAAAGATTACCGCTTTATAAGACGGGAATGAAAGTCTTGTGTATGGCAGTTTTACAGTAGTGACATCAGGATGGTCAAAAACCTTTGACACGAATTTTAATTCTGATGATTTTTTTTCCGTAAACAATTACGCAGGATTTTGTCACTCCATAACCCTGACTGGTATTCGTCCACCAGGTTCCGCTATTGCATTTGTGTTAAGTTTATGAATAAGAGTTTGGTTGCTATGCAAACCTGTGTGACAAGCACATTTAGTGGTACTGTGCTGCGGCTACACCAGAACTGGACTACCACCCTGCATAAAAGTAATGACAGGAAATCGTAATTTGTACTAAATTTTGCAATAACATTCCTTAATCGGTATTGTAGTATCCTATTGTTTTAGTTGTTAAGACAGTTCAAAGGAGGTAATTAGAGGTTTAAGCATATACCCAGAAACTAAACGAATGGTGATCATGTAATGGTTCTTCATGAAGCAGGATCTTTGCTTCAGACCCCACTGCACCCACACAACACCATGCGAGCCGGAACTCGCGTAATTCTAAGAGCTAAGCAGAGACGAGAAATGGTTACGGAAGACAAAGGAATCGGCGGGCGGGATGATGGTACTTACCAAGGACCTGATGAAAGTAGCCATCTCAAAGGCATTCTGGAAAATGATGAACTGAATCAACCTCAACAGAATGACTGGCTTGCCAAACCAGAACAAATCATCTCTGGGCTTGACTTGGTTCCCCACTGAGTGTGGCTGCTGCTCTGATTGTTCTCCTATCTCAAGTGCTAACATCGACACAACGTGCTGCAGCTTCGTTCCCACCGCCATTACAAGCTAGCTTCCCAAAAACATTATATGAACATCACATAACTATTAGGCTAATTCTAATTGAATTACGTGCATGTTCTAAAACTTTCAAATGTTATGTATCGGTCATGAAATTGCTGTTTTGGGAGCATTCTATTATTTTTCTCTGTTTCAGGATTAGTATGTAACATTTGAAAGTTACGGTATCGGTGCGTAACCCGAGCCAAATTTATGAGACCATGCCCAGTTCATCTGGCAACTTCAGCTGCCTTATGTATCAGTCCCGAAACTTCCAAAAGTTACATATCAATATGACCAAATCTAGGACTTACAATGGCGGGGATGAATGAGAGCCAGAAGTAGATATTAAGACCTGCAAAAACCAACATGCAAAAAAAAAAAAAATTAGATTTAAGACCAAGATTTTATTTCGAAATTGCTTTCGACAAAAATCCCCACACGTCAGTGGTGATTATTTCACTGCGATAGGAGAGTTATACAAACACAATAAAACCTTGATGGGACTAGTTTACTTACATATGAACTGGCTCGACCTCGAAAATTAAGGATCAAAAGGAAAGACGATGAATGTTCAGTTACCGTGGATGTTAACGAAGATGCAGATTATTGCGTAGCCCCAAAGTGGCGGGCTGATCCCCAGTATGCCTTGAAATTCATCTTCCATGCTACGCACCATGTACTTGTGGAAATTGTACGAATGAGGCAAATTGTGCTTCTGTATATTTTTTAGAAGTTCGAGAGAATGATATATCGATAACCGGTATTTTAAACTGGTTTTGTATAGCAGGAGACAAAAATTAATCGGAAATAATCAATTCAGACAAAATTGGTACACAGAAATTTACGAATTTGGACTACTCTGCCTAAAAATTGATAGGTAGAATTGTTCGAATTGTAAATTTTGTTCAAATCTGTCTAAATTTTGGTCATTTTTGTGAAATGTTGTACGGAATGATCATATTGTATACGGACCGTTATGAAACCCAAGCGTAATGCCAAGTAGTCCGATTTGTTCATGGAGCTTTTGAACTGTCGAAAAAAGCAAAGCTACAAAAATAATAATGCAATTAGAGTGGGAACTTGAGCTAATTAAGAAAAATAAGTGACTAATTGTGTGATTAATTAGAATCGAGATAGTGCACCATCCAAATGAGAACTCTGTTCTTGCTCCATGGATGAGATGTGTAATGGAAGATGAAGGTGCTCTGCCTCCTCATCATCTTCTGTTGCTTGGCTTAAAATAAAATAAATAAACGACTTAAGTCATTGGATTAGTCAAATGATCTACATGTATTCGAAAAGTTGATGTTAGATCTTGATAGGCGGCGCAGAAATGGACCGGAGTGAGCCAAGTTAGTCACCGCTCGGAGTCTAGCAAGTGGCGGATACATGAGGGTCTTCTCTAATTAGGTCACGGTCCGGTATAATAAGTATAACGTCACTAATAGTGAAACCAAGATAACCAAAGACTCTTCACGAATTTTCAAATTATTAAAAAATGAAGTAAGCACACATGGATCGGATGGAATTTCATTCTTCTCGGGGTTAAAAGACCCTAGGCGGTGGCCGAGATTCCCATTCCGATTTCGCTATGGTTAATAATAAGTGATAACACAAAATATTATAAGCTTGTTCAATTTTTGTACCTTGGACGTTAGAATTACCCTCCATGGTCATGATCATGGGTTGATTTTCCCATTTTCTCCAGCTGTAAATCTACAGTTTCACACAACAAAATAACTCTACAACACCAAACTAATTAATGTTGTTTAATTTCATAGTTAAAACCAAATGTAACCACCTTGGTCATGGCCAGACCAACTGCCAAACAACTGTAGAGAACATGAGTGATGCCGAGAACGAACAAGACCGGTGAAGCTGCTCCAGTCCTTCCAACGACACGAATGGTTCACGACCCTTAATTTTCCATCCACAAACCGAACAAATTTAATCGAGTTTGATCGTGACTGACCGAATCGAGTTTCACAACCAGTAGAAAAGTAGCTAGCTAGGGGGATGACCTGACCACACTGATGAGTACTAATAGTAGGTAGTCCTCTGGGATGAGCACCATCATTGTGCAAACTTTCAAGCAAGAGATGATGATGATGATGATTGTAACGTGCAACCGATCCAGCATCAACATCTTCTTCTGAGCAAATGTAGAATTTACTGCTGAAAAGAGACTAATTTACACAAATCTCGGATATCCATCTCGCCCATTGCGCCAACGACAACGATATTATCCCCAGCAGCATCAGCTCTAGTAATACATTAGTTTGAACACAAATTGTTAAGACGAAAAATCGTTCCATCCTACTAATTCGAAATGTTAGGAGAGATTTCTAACAAATTGTTATACAAAGTTCATATCCGTCTTGCTACTCGACGGGTATATATGAAAACTTATTAATTCGAGTTGTTGATAAGAAAAAAGTTCATGATTGATTTGCATGCCTTCTTTTATCTTCTCCAAAGAAACATACAGAGCCTTTCTCCAAAGAATCGATGGATGGCTCTCTCGCCGATGAAGCAAACAAAAACAAGGACAGTGACCAGTGAGGCCACAAAGTAGGTTGGAGTTTCAGCTAGTGATCTCCCTTGCCTAATCAACACTTCATCCATTATTCAGAGATTTGCGTATCGAAAATCTGTGTTTCGAAGAAAAGAAAACAGAGATTTTTTCTGCAGAGAGGGCTTAACTTAGTTTGAGTACAGACACAAAGGAATGATGAGAAATAGTAGTGTGAAGGATCCAAGTTACATGGAAGCCACTAGCTCTGTAAAGAACAGTTTTTTCTTACTTTAAAGATGATGATGACTAACTGTGGAATCCTCCATAACTGACTGATCAGTGGTCATCCCCATGAATGTATTTTAAGTTTGTTTTAACCCATGTTGCCCGAATCGTACCGGATGAACAAAAATTTTCGATTCATGGTTAGATGTTTGACCGGGCTCGAACCTAACCTTGAAATAAGAAAGGGTGTTAGATCATGGCTCGGGAGAGCAACCCCCGAATCGGCATCGACAGTAGCTTAACCTTCAGGATTGCACAACTCATTGGTTCATATTCATTGATCATAAGAGATAGATTACCCTTTTACTGTCCAGTTGAATCAGTGAACCTTCAAAATTGATCGGAACAGTTCGAACGATTAAGCGGTCCAATCGTAACAATACTGAGCCTAACCCTCTCTTGCACATCACATGGATGATGGCCAAATGCCACTTTTTCAGTGGGATTCAACGGTCTTCTCCTGAATTCCTTCCCTTTTCTTTTTCTTCCAACTTTGGCTTTGTTGTTTAACTATATATGTACCACGTGAAGCTCTTTACTTCACTTGAGCAAAAATTCAACTCTTATGTCCAAGTAAAAACAAATAAGCTTGAGAAGGCTGGCCATGAGTGAAACTTTCTTGATCCGATTTTTTGTCCTAAAGGTCATGTGGAACCTGAAGCTATAGGCCGCATTATTATTTGAAGTCAAGGGCTCCGAGACTTCGCATAGTGAGGAAATGGTAGCGTGCAGGTAGAAAGCCAGATATAGTAAGAGGCACACTCCTAGGGTAGGAATAGGAAAGGTTTCGAAATCCTATGAAAGCCTATAGGGTAGGGGAATTTGAAAGGTTTCTCGCTCAATCCGATCTTTATTCAGTGCCAAGACCTTTATAAGATAAACAATTAGTTAAATTCAATACATTCGATATCCTTCACATGGGTAGCTCCCGTCTCCTGTAGCCGCCTTGTTCTCTGTTAGTTCATAAAGTGTCTGACACATACGCAAAGTCATGACAACCAGACTAGACTAATAACGTTACAAGCAGCGTAAGGAAAAGTCTGAACGCTTTTCGCAAAGATGCTGTTAGTTAGTCCCCTTCGACAAGAAAGTGAGAAAAACCGACGGGGAGTGAGTTCATAAACAGGACTCTTTCAAACCTTTCTCCACTGGTGTGACGAACTAAGCAGTTTGCGAGCATCTCAGTGTTAGCCTTGGGAAAAACTCATTGGTGATTCGGCTCGATTTGAAAGGAGCAGTTTAAGTCAGGGTATGTTCGACTCGATAGGCTCGCAAGCTGGCTCGAGACCCAACTCGAATGGTACTAACTCAATAATATGACACATCAGTAGACTCAAATAATATAACACGTGTTTTGCCTCAAATACCATATACAAATAAAACATATGTAGAAACTTCTAAATTTTAGGATAGCTTGTTTTTTTAACTTGATTTGTGGATGTTTTTAGCGTACAAGCTTCAAATTCAACTTAAATTAGACCCTCCTTAGGTTTTAATGAATGAAAGTTGAGCTCGCATTTGGGTCGTAAATGGTAGTTAACGAGCTATGTTCGAATAGGCTCGAGCTCGTCACAAGTCAAAATTTTCTAGCTCGACAGCTAAAAATTAACAAGCGAGCATGGTGAAGTTCGGCTTGACCGGATTCATCAAACAGCCCTAAATTCTCATCATACCTAAATTCTCATCATATGGGTTTGTTCTTGACCATTGTACTCTTTGGCAGAAGATAAATTTGAAACAAAACCAAAGTCCAAATGCTAGCTTCTGTATTATGATCTTTTCTCTTTTGTACAAGACTTGTCCTTTCCTTTCTTTGCTTTTGTACAAACATGAAATCAGGAATGTCCCAAGGTTCTCACGGAATTTCAAGTTTAAATGTCGAATTCATATAAAAACCTTCAATTTTAGTGTTTTACATAAGGTCTCATCGTTGTCGGATCAAGGAACCCACCAGTTCCACCAGGCGATCAAACATCCGGTCTTGCTAGTTAGGTGGTTAGGGAATCCGGGAGGTTGGTGGGAGAACCGAGGACCTTGCCCCCGACATCGGGGAAGGATTCGTGGCCGGGCAATGCAGTGACTCTACCATCTCTGCTGACCTGAATAGGGTACTGCATCAAGTGTCCTTTCATCGGCATCATCTCTTCGGCGACAAAGGCCTTCCAGTTGCTCTTGGCAATCTTGTTCACACTCTTCATGCACTTGATGCTCTGCGGTTCCCTGTATTCTTCCTCCAACTCTCCCATGTGTTCCGCCCACAGCGACATCCGGTACCCGTATATCTGCAGATTCATGATCGAAAGTGGCATTATTATGGAAAAACAAGGGCGGATTCAGGACCGAAAGTAACCGGCGGCCTCCCCGCTACAGTGCATTTTGCAATTTTGCAGATATATAAGTAGTAAAATGCACGAAATGGCGCTTACATTTGACGTGGTTAATGTACACCAAAACGATGGTCAAATGTAACACAAGTGGTTAATGTACACCAAAACGATGGTCAAATGTAACACAAGTGGTTAATGTACACCAAAACTTCAAATATAAGTGACATCGAGTGCATTTTACTCTACATGTTGTATCCAGTAATAGCACAAATTAACACGTACTTGATCCGAAATCAAGCTACACAGAAAACAGTTCATTTTGTAAAAGCATACTATACCTTAAAAAAACTCAAGATGGATCAAATAACACTCATACCAAACGACCTCACTTTCGCGAGTTCAAAATTTGCCAGAACAGATCATATTCATACCTGGCTGCGGGGGTGAGACTGTTTGGCAGACCATGTGTAAGCTGGCTGATAAGCTCCCATAGCAATTTCGGTGTCCCTTGATCCGTCTAAGGATCTCTGGTTGATGTTTGCAGAGCCTATGATCACGTACTCATCGTCCACGATCATCCCTTTGGCGTGTACGTATATCATGAATCTTCGATACTTTTGGGATGCTGCCTGCACCCAAGTTATAAATCATACAGTCGTCCCAGAAATTCTGCTATGACAACAGGCTCTTTTCTTACTTACCAAAGCACGGTTATCAGTCTGGGGATTCAAGTTGGAAGAATCCTGAATCTTGTCCTCTCTTTTGCCAAGGCAGAAGAAATTCAAGTAGTCTTGTGGATGGTAAGCCTCCAGCAACCCAGCTTTCTCAAGTGCATTTGCTATTATCTTGTACATCATCATCATCGTTTGTCCCTGTTGCAATGCAACCCTTACCGATTACTCAACGTTTTTTTCACCAATCCCTAAAAGTTTCGGTGACGGTATTGGTATTCTAGTTACCGTTTTATGCGTTCTCGAAACCATTTTAGCACTGCATTTTCTTGTAATGCAAGCCGCATCAGTAATATCACATACATAACATACGTGATGCTAAATTGCTAACTGAACAACATCAAGTCCTGTTTTAATTCTACTCCGGATTGATCTTCTCGGAGATCATACCCAACGTCACATTCTTGTTGTTTTAAACCGCTCCCAACCAACTGTGTCCTAAAAAGATATCCTCCGTCTGCACGATGCTTGATAGTATAACTAGTTATTTTCACATATAACTAGCTAACTATTAGTTATACAACTAGTTATTTTTATTTCATAATTAGTTACAAATTCCCGCCAGAATAGTAGCCCTAGACTCCGTGGTAAATTTATCGATGGATCAATGGAACACTTGGAATTTAGGATGATGAGTGTTTGGGATTACTGGTTACGAGGCGTTGCGTGTTGATTTAATTTCCGGTTGGTAAAAAAACTAGATAGTAAAGTTTTGTTCACCTGCCAAAACAAGATCTCCTGAACAGCAGCACTGGTAGGAGAACCCTCTGGCCACATGGGTATGACCACATAAGCCGAGAACCGCTCGTTGGCATTGATCTTGCTCGCAATTTTCAACGCTATTTCCATCGGTACTAGGTTATCCGCACCTGGTGATCATCAAAACAAGCCAAGTTCGCAGCGGTTAAGAAGCTTACTACGTAAAAACAAGCCTCTCGACACACCCTAATGGCCGTCCATGTTCAATAACACTACAACAGCCCCCCGATACAGGAGAAAGAAGCATCGTATAGTATTTCGTACCTGCATTTTTGTATGATGGCCAACAGAATGAAGATCCAAGAAAATATTGGTTCTCTATGTATATGAAGTGTTGAGCTGATCTGATTGCTTTGATATATGCTGTATGAATACTTTTCTCTACTTTCAAGTTCTTCCCACAAACAAGATTCTGTTCAAAATGGTAACGAGAAATTGTAGTTTAGTATAACTCGGTCACCAAACTTCGAACCTCGACACAATTCAGTACACTTATTCGGCCCCATTCCATTACAATTTCCAAGAAATATATACCACTTTAATTTGACAGTTCTAATCTAACTAAAACCGAAATATGTCATGTCATGAGAAATAAGTGACGTCGAACTTATATAAAGTGACCGGCGTACAACAACTAACCAATGTAATTAAGTGACATTGACATGGCTTATTTAATTGAAGCGACAGTATGTGATGTAATATCTATGTAAACCGACCAGCTTGCGACATCAAACTTATGTAAATTGACATGGCATGACACCTTAACGTGTCATCTTTGACGAAAATCGAAGTAGAATGGGCCAAGAAAATTGCACTGTAAGTAACCACAGAACAACTTAATCCCAAGTTTAAAAGTAGGTGATCAAATTAATAGAAAGTCTAAACTTATGTGGCTACTAAAGTATTCGCCCACCCGGCTATATACGAACCTGAGCAGCTGCTTCTCCAACGGCTTTTGGGAAGCCTCGAACCGAACCAGAATCGATAGATCTGAAAACCTGTATGAAACCCATCAGAGGAAAAATATTGCAGAGACAGCATTCAATATCCAACCCCTTTCACTTTCCGTATCGAGACACAAATAATGTGACTTATTAATTAAAACAATACTGCAGAGGTGGATAGCGATTGATCAAACCTGTACATGCCAACGCTCAGGATCCGATTCGTCACAAATGTACACATCCTTATCGCCATTGTCCACCGAGGGACTCAATATCCAGGAAATCCGATCCAGACGTAGCAATGCATCGTCGTGCCAATGGGTGACCTTCTTCAGCCTGAAATCCCTCCATTTCTGAGCTTTCCTCCATCTCTGTTCGAAATTAGTCAATATGTCGTAAGCTGCCGGGCCTTCTATCTTGCAGTGCAGATCGTGCCACGGCTGTCGTGGACTCCTTGCATTGGACTGCAATATTGCATAGTGTTATATATTATTTTCGTAGCTTTCGGGCTTGGATCGTAAGGTTCATTCGGGCTACAAGTCACGCTACAAGAGTTGATCGTTCGACTATTACTTACTGGAAACGTTGGGTTGTGGAAGTCGTTAAGGAAGATAGTGTCGAGATCTTGAAACATCCTGTGATCAGGAGTGTCGTATCTCCCGTCGCATAGGTCCAATCCGCCGATGAAAGATGTGATCTTCCTGTTGTTGCCGGAAGCTTGGGTGTCAAGGATCACACACTTCTGGTGATGAGTGAATAGGGTTCCAACCACCTGGACTAGAAATTAACACACATTTATTCCCATTGTTTTCTTTTCTTGCAAGTTTCAGTTCTAAATGTTACATCTTAAATCATCCATTTATTATTTTACCTGCTGCTTGAAAATGCTGAGCTTGTTGCTGGCGTAACGAGGAGCAAGAACACAGTGAACAGTAGAGTGCTTGAAAAACTTCTTAGTTTCCTCATCATGAGTCCCCATTACACCTTCCTGCAAATCAAATCGCGTCAGATATTGTCCGCTTTTGGCCAAAAATTTGTTATCGGGTTCTTTCCAAAATGCATGCTCCATACTAGTTTGATTGATGATATGGAAAAAATCTGTCTGGATTTACTGATATGGTACTTCGATTGTAACCCCAACAGAACTGGAGCCGGCTAACCTGAGCCACCGCCCCAGGGTCTCACTGTTTCATCTCAAAGTCGACGATATCAAATGAATGAGGAATTCATTTCATTTGAAAATGAATTATTTGTAGAACTCATTCTCAATTGAATTCTTATGTTTGGAATGTCATATTCAATTCTTAATTAAAAAAAAATTGAATGAATACGCAAATTATGTTTTGTATACGATTTATAATTGAATTAAATTAATAGTTTCCACATATACCCTTTCAGCAGACAGAACATTACTATTATTCATTGAGCAAAAGAGCTTATTGGATTAGCAACTTTCTATATCACCTTAACCAACATACTAATCATAACTTCGTAACTAAATAATGAAAATGTCAAAGTATATGTGACGATAGTACCGGATTAGAATTCTTAAAATTATGCAATTTAATTAATAAGTGAGGATACATATGTCATTTTATTATAATTAGTAGAATTCTTATTGAATTCATTTTGAAATACCTTCCCAATTCCTCGGAATTGCTATAACTAGCTTCAATTCCGAGGAATTCAAAATTTAGAACTCGAGATGAATTCCTCCATATACCAAACACAAAACAATTCATTTCGAAATGAATTCCATAAGTTTTTGAGGAAATGCATTTATACCAATCAGGTGTATACGTAAAGTTCATGAAAAATGGTTAACCGGTACATACCGTTTTAAGCAAGAACTTGTCATGAGAAGTCTTGTCATCCCAAATCAGCATCACAACCCTAACACCTTCCTGAGACTTGTACTTCAAGAGCTCACCTAGGGTTAGCTCACCACCAGAGGGCAGAGCCCTAGTGGGTTCCCTAACAAGCTTAACCCTGTGGTAGATGGACCAACCAATCACATAGATAAGGTGGTGAGCTTCCAATATGGCATGGCACATCTCCTCCCAGCACTTGTGATGCTGGTACACTTTACCACCATCAAGCAATATCTCTGGGATCATCCCATCTGGGACATGAGCATCTTGGTACAATGTCACCATCCCACCTTTCCTTAGTGGGAAATAGGTGTTTGATACTCCTCCGTAGCTGTCCTTGTACAACGGGTTGTCCCCGACTGGCTTGAACTGGATCGAGACTCGGAGCTCTGGGTACGGTTTTAAGCAGTTTCCCGCGTGGCCTACGAGTTGGAACCAGTCGTCGATCTTGTCACCTGGAGCAATGGTCGGGGTCAGGATTTTTGTTTAGTGGTGCACAGGTTCCAACTGCGTCAAATAAGTTCTAACTAGACAAAATGTAGTTGGTCAGTCGTTGGAATTAGTTGAGATTTGTTAGAACTAGTAGAGATGCAGTTGGAACTAATAGTAGCGGTATGCAAACATATTTATCGGGACTAAGTGGGCCCGAGACTGGCTTCGCCACTGACCTGGAGTGATTTGTTCGACGGGGACTTCAACAACTCCGATCATTTGGGCACCGAGGACGTCGTTGTCCTTGACATGGAACTCAACTTTGATTATGGGATGGGCCACGGGGACGGTGAAGTGCTCGTCCCATAACGGGTTCTCGCAATTCGGGATGACTCGCGTTTGTGCCACGGTGGCTCCGGCCAGGCATACAGACACATAAGGGTCGCTCGTGATCATTGAGTGGCGCCCGGATTTTCTCGTGTGGCGCTTTGAGCACGGGGATCCCAGGATGGTGAAGCACCTCCTCATGTGTTCGGATGCTAAGTCCATGTTGGGTAAGGATTTGGCTTCATGGATCCATATGTCGAGCTCGCCGTGGATGAACGTGGGTTGTTTTGATGTTGATGTTCTGTTGTTGCTGTTGCTGCCTCTTGTGGATTGCTGTTCTTGGGATGTACTAATTCGTGGTGGTGGTAGTGCTCTTGTTATGTCGACTTCACTAGCCATTGTTGTTGTTGTTGTTGTTGATGTTAAGTTTTGTGATGATGAAACTCTGGGTTTAAAGCCTCGCCATAGCAATCCCTTCAAATGATCTTTCATGAAAAAACAAAGGTTTTTGTCAATATCGGAATGAAGAATGAATTAATTATGGAAGACAAGAAGAAATAATTTGAGATATAACGTGGAGAACCGTTGAACCGTTACATTTCAATAATAAGAATTCTTTTTTTGCAAAGATTGAAGTTCACATAGCTCTACCAAGCTTTTTTGCAAGTATGAAATTGCTTGTTATATCATGAGCTAGCTAGCATGACTATAATGGCAGCATCTCTTGGTTAAAGACTCTAATACCCGTGTGGATGACCATCGGGATATGATACATAGTTTCTCGAATGGTATCAAAGTCTTTAACCGAGAGGTCTTTACACCGAATCATGAATTGCCCCGATATTTCTACTTGTACGGGTTTCGTTTGAAAGGATGTACAACAAAAGTTACATAAAAAAATTTCAAACCTTTCAATAAAAACTGAAATTATTGAGACGCAATCGTTCTTTCACAAAGAGAGTTTTTTTTGTGTGACAAATATTTAACGTATATGATCAAAACAATCAATCTGTAGTAATAACATTACACAATTTTAAAAAACATCAATCTAAGATGTTAATTTTTGGTATATATAAATGATGAACGATATAACTATAGACGATGTAATATATGTACGATTCATTTAATAGTATTGTACTTACCGAAAGGTCTCTACCCGACATGGGCAGATAGTGGAGGAGGTGGCGAGGCTTCAAACGAAAGAGGAGGGAGGTGTGTTTCGGGGAGACCAGCAAAGAATTAGAAGATGTATGAAAATCGAAAGATGAATGTTCGAATTGAAGAAGATGATGAGATAAAGGGGAAGAAAAGAAACTAATTAGGGTGAGGAAGATGATCATGTTGGGATGTTGCTCCATCAGGAATTTGACAGATAGAGAAACAAAGAAACTAACTAGAAAAAATTGGAGGAAGAAAAATAATTCTCAACCCGATATTGTAGGGAACTTCTTGTGTCGATCTAAATCTGTAAAACAAATTATTATCGTTCGGTTAAAACTGTCGGAGCTCTGTGTCGAACCGGTCCTCGATCGAAATCCAACTGGTTAGATTTGCTACTATTGACATAGTCCCAGTTAGTTTCGTTCTATGCTGGTGACTCAAAAATACCGAAATTCGAATCTTGTACACCCCGACAAACGTACACCGATAATATAAAAGTGTTTACATCAGATGGGAAACAAAGAATCATGATTCAAACCAAAATGTTTCATCCACATCAGAATGAATGAAATTGTTTACTGCATTGCATAATACAGTTACGATCATCGCTACGGATCCCCGGAATAGATAAGTCATGTTAATGGACAATGACCAAACATACATTTCCATCATACCAACAGTTTCGCAGCCATAGTGATCTCGACTCGTTGTGTATGCTTTAGGCCTCAGGGCAACGGAGAGGACCTGGTGCGGGTGCCGATTAAGGGGGAACTTATGCTTGTCTACGTCTTTTCGAGCCGTCCTCTGCATAATACTTCCATTGAGAGTGATCCAGGCTGCTTATATCATCTAGCTCCGCTATGGCAAGAAGGTACTCAGTTAGCTTCCGAAGCTCCTGATCGCTATCACGGTTTGCATGAGCCTTCCTGAAGGGCTTGATTGTTAAGCCGTTTTGAGGGTTCATCACGAAGTTCCGTCTCAAATCATCAAACATTATGGTGTTCTTCGGACTGTAAAACTGTTAGGCAGCAAAATTTGAGTTTGTTAAACATGATGATCCTTAGAAAGAGAACTCTAGAATGACAAAAGAAGAAATCCAATTCAAGCAGTTACATAGTAACTGTAAGAGTTTCACCTCGGGGAAATGAGCCCATATCAATCCAAGGGGCTTGCAGTCGAAGATCCCACGGGCATCTGATTGTACAGTGATCATACCTAAATGGTCCAGGAGAGCGGTGATTTTGTAATTGGGATTGCTTAGCACTCCAAGCTCTCCCATCTTCAATTCAACCCACTTCATGCTGTACAAACATACACAAAACTAAGTAACTAGAGCTATCATCTACAACCTGTTCACCCCGCGAGCATTAATATGCAAGAATGGCCAAGAAAAACAATTCATCGAAGGAGGACAATATCATACCTGGTTGCAGACCATATCATTATATCATATTCTGCATAAGCGGCTGTAAGGAATTCATGGAGATCTGCAGAAGAAAATGTTAGAAAGCAGAAACCAGAGAAAACAATAACAAAAGACAGTATACGCACATGGACGCATTAGTTCCAGAGGGTTCTCCGCTGTTGACCGGTGATCGAAAAGGGTGTAGTCAATATCCAGCACAAGCAACTTCTTTCCTTCACGGCATGGGTTGCGAGGCTTGATCTACAATACAACCACATGAAAATCAGACAATTTTAAGATAACTACAATCTAAACCCAAGAAGACAGAAAACACATGGTGATGGAATGGAGATAGGTTATATATTCATTTTTCCCTCATTTGTGTTCATTATTAGCCCTTGTTTAGGTAAAAGTAAGTAGTGCTTGATTAGAAATTTTCATAATAAGAGAAATACTTTTTCGGAGTTGGTATTAGTTGGAATAAGATTAGCCGTAGTTCAGTGCTTGAAGCATAAGAATTTATCAGATTTCAATAAGAACTCTCAGAGTTACTGCAACAACTTTTTCTTGTGTTTTCTTTGGCTTATCAACTTCAAGTTGTGGCATGGTGAGACTGTTCTTTGCTGAAGAATATTGATATTCTAGGCATAAACGTGTTTAGTTATCTTCTTACCTTAAATTACTATTTTTGTAGTTAAGGTCATTAGCTGATATAGTAAGCCTATTCCTATGAGATTTTCTACTTTAGGAAAGGACTCTTGTAATCAGTCTATATATTAGTCACAGACTAATATTGTGAATAATACAATCAGATTATTCCCGAAACCCTACCTCTCAAAGTTTATCATTCTTACTTTGTTCTATTATCATAAACCTCCATTTTCCATCCCTATTCGAAATTTCCAGGCAGCAGCCCTATTTCATCTAACTGAAATCAATCCGAAACAGATACAACAATTTGGGAGATTCTTCAGGCCAAAGTTACATCATAGCTAAAGTATTCATCTGACAATTTTACCAGAAATTTGAAACTTCCGTAATTGAGACAGAGTGTTGTACGTGAATACGAACAAGTAAACCTCAAACCTATCAGTACCTTGTATTGATCCACGCGTCTCTTCAACTTCTGCTTATTAACTTCCTTGTCCTTGATATCAATGGCTTCATCTTGTCCAAGCTGAAAGTCATCGACGATCTCCGGATCATCCATTTGGTCCACAATTATGTCATCCTCCACAGTTCTGCAGAACATACCAAAGTTGGACACTTCAAAAGCTACAATGGAATCCAATTCGAAATTCAGATAATAAAGAGAGGAGAATCGAACCCGATCATCGTCATCTTGAGCGAGGACTTGAGCGGAAGCTGGGAGAGGAGAAGAGATTCGTCGGCGAGCTTGTTGCCGACTTTAGGGTACAAGAGCTTCTGTCGTTTGGGGAGTACATTAGTGGCTTCGCAAATCCGTCGCTTCAATTCAGCCACCGAATCGTCTCCGCACACTCGGACGGTGTACTCCTTGCCGCTCCACTTCACTGACAGAGTCATTTCCTCTACCATCGCCGACGCCGAGGACGACTCCGCCGCCATGCTGTTTCCTGGACTGTTTTTTTTTTCTGAGTTTTTTCTACTTTTCAAAAATGTATACCGTCAATTGAGCAAGAGGTAAATTCGTCAAGATTTAGGGTGACTAAACAAGAAGTCAATGTAATGTTTAATTTGTTCTTTTTTTTGTTGAGTGAATTTATAAATTTTATGTTCTTGTAGGTTTTTGAGTAAATTTATCGGTTTTGTGTCGCTTCGAATTCTTTCATATAGCATGCCTACTCTTGATCCGATCAGCATATGACCCCTTACATGTCATGTTGGCTTTCCAGATATTTATTTGGTGTTATCGGTGAGGTTTGGCATGTGGATATTGAGGAGACGTGGAGCTGGTGCTTTTTCGACTATTACGACGAAGCATTTGATACGTAAAAGGTGATGTAGTCATCACATAAGTCTTGACTTTACTAACGGTTTGTCCTCATTTGCATTTGTAAGTGGTATTGCGCAATTCTAATTGCTCATCAAGTGGCGAAAAAGGTTTTTCATATCTCATGATCCGTATTGAGACCGATCTAACACTAAGTGTCGTTTCTTAATTATTATTTGTATGCTACCTTGATTCCTTCAGTTAAATCCTCTGCAACATGATGACCTAAAATCTCATCAAAAGTAGTTGAACATAATAAATCCATTCATAAGTCTCCTGAATTCAGGTGAAATTGCAGTGATGGTAGAATTATATCTCAGATTACCCTGCTATTGCTGTATCACATTCTCTTTACTAACAACTGAATGAATATATTTACATTTACATGTCACGAACACAAATGGATCGAGTTCGGATCCAGTCCAAAAATAGTTCATCCCCCAACTTCAGTAGCTATGCATGATTTCCCATACATCATCGATTCCTTCCCCTTTCATGCATCCGAACTGTGAACTTACTCGTGACAGAACATCAATGGTGGAAATGCGGCACATGCCATGCCTATCATCGCAAGTCCAAATTTATCTGTGATTCAGATACTATCTGATGATTTATCTGATTGAGTTACTACCTAAGCATATCATTGCTGTACAGCTGCGGCCCACTGAGAGCCGGCGAGATGCTAAAAGCATGGCTGGCATCACCACTACAGGAGAAAGAAGGATGCGAAAGAGGCAGCGGCCGATCCGGCAACGGCGGAACTTCCACGTCACCTTCCAGCATCTTCAACGCATCTAATATAGTAGGTCTCAAAGCAACCATGACATGAGCACATAGAATCCCCACCAGCACAAACCTCTCCATCGCCACCTTCTGATTCGACGTCGAATCTTCACCGCCACTTAACAAGGACCGATCCAGCGCCTTATCGAGTTTCCCGGCCTTTACTCGGGACCAAGCCCAGTCCGTGATTAGAAACCCGTCTGAGGAAGACATGTCAAGAGCCTTCCTACCGCACATTATCTCAAGCACGACGACTCCAAAGCTGTAGACGTCGCTCTTCTCCGTTAACTGCCCGTAGAGGGCGTACTCGGGGGCTAAGTAGCCGTGAGTACCCGCCACTCTGGTGGTGAGATGAGACTGACCTTCGAGGCTCTGCTTCGCTAGCCCGAAATCGGCAACTCTAGCTCTCATGTCGGAGTCGAGTAGTATGTTGGTCCCCTTAATGTCTCTGTGGAAAATTGCTGGCTTCACTCCGTGATGCAAGTAAGCTAGCCCTTTCGCCACGTCCAGTATTATGTTCTTCCTCTGTTGCCAACTCAGTGGCCCCACTTCTTCTTTTCCTGAGAAGTCAGGCGGTAGATTTGAAAAAATTCAATACATTGGGTCGAATTGTAAATTGAAATTTGAAAATGCACTGGATCATACATAGAAACCATCCTAATCAACATTTAGGCCACATTTTCTACGTCGGATTTGCTTGCTAATTTTGGACGCTAGCAGCCACAAAGTGACATTTCAATTCCATCGGATTCGGGCGCCGAATAACGCCCGCCTATTTCTAGCAGCCAAATTTCATTTGGAGATGCACGGAATTTCCAAATTCAACGGATTTGACAGAATTCCATGCGGAATTTTCCAGATTTGGGGGCTAATTATGAACGTTGGACCAATCCCGCCGGATACATTTTCCGCAGCCACAAAGTCACATCCTCAATTCCGCCCGCCTATTTCTAGCTGCCGAATTCTGTTTGGAAATGTACGGAATTGCCAAATCTGACGGGTGTCACGGATTTGGAAAAGGAGTTCTGGCAAATTACGGATTCCGGCCTCAATTGGACATTGAGGAGCGGGAAACGTGACCTTAAATATAAAGAACATATATTATTAAAGAAGTTATGAACCTCGAGAAGGGTTTGACCCTGGCCTGGGAGAGGCTGCCTCTAGGTCCGCCATGACTGTCGGGAACAAATGGTCATCAAGGTTGCCATTCTCCATGTAATCATACACAAGGTACCTCTGACTCTCGCCTGCATCGACATCGTCTTCCCTTCCGCGGCCATCGATCACGCAACAGCCTCGAAGGGGGACCAGATTCCGGTGCTTCAAGTTGCTGATGATCTCAATCTCGTTCCGAAACTCAGCATCACCTTGAAAATCAGACTCCAGGACCCTCTTAACAGCCACACTCGTCCCATCAGAGAGAACACCCTTGTACACAATTCCAAACCCACCTCTTCCAATGAAGTTGCTGTCCGAGAAACCATTAGTTGCCTTCTCGAGCTCATCGATCTTGAACCAAATCGAACCGGTATTCGGCCTCAATCGAGGCCTGGATAATCCCTGTTCTTCTTTCCAAATTAGCCTCCTCTTCCTTTTCTTATCATACCAGAACCAGAACCCCCCTGCCATAGACACGGCGATCAAACCAGCAACAGAGCTGGCTAAACCAGTAACCAGAGCTGATGATTTACGAGCCGAATTACCCATTTCGATCGAACCAACCAAGTCCAAACCGAAAATACAGGACGCAGCGCCGTAGCTATCGGGACCGAAATCGTTGACTACACCGGCGGCGTAAAGGACTGCGAAGTAGAAGCAATCAGTAGCGTGAGATTTGTTACCGTCGATCGAGACCAACGTTAACTGAATCCGAAACCCGGCTGCCACGCACGAATCGCAAGCTGTGAGATGGGTGAGGTCCGTTTTGCAAGCCGAGTCGAGCGGAGTTGACGAACCAACTGCAGCAACCCAATCCTTGGTTGACTGGATTCGAGCGCAGATGTTTGGGGAGATCACGTAGTTTTGAGGGTGGAAGCAGTAGGAAACGTCGTCGTTTTGATTTGAAAGCTTGGATTTGAAATTTTCAATGCAGGAGATGGAAGTGGGGAGATCTGGGAGGTGGAAATTGGAGGTTTGCTTTAGGTGGAGAGCTAGAGATATACCGAAGAGGGAGAGGAGAGTTCTGCAACACGGGTCTTTACTGCTGTCGTTGTTTCTCGGGAGGAGGTGGTTCTGGCAAGATGATCTGTTCCATGGGAGTCTGGTGACGTAGTCGAAATTCATTGGGCATGATGATGACGACGATGATGATGATATGAGAAAGCCGAATAAGCTAATTGAGAAGGCTACGAGACGGAGAGGGAGAGTGCCGGAATCCATCTCGGCGGTGGTCGGATTGCTCTGGATTTCTTGGGTTCTGTGATTCTGTCTTACCTACCTACGTAGTAATCAATTGGTGGGTGTTTGATTGGATTGCTCTGGACATTTTTGTTTGTTTTCTTGCGTAGTTGTTCTCCGGTGGTTAGTTAGTTTGTTTTGTTTGGACTGCCAGAAGTTTCCGGGCGGCTGGGATTGACTTCAGGTGAGTAGTGATTTACACGTGTGTGGTTCCGTGGCCGAAGGCCGGAGATGATGTTCTCTATATATCAAAGAAAACGGTTCATACTCTGTATTCAGTTACGTATACTCCCAAGTGTCACGTTTAAATTCATGTATTTTGAGTGCGTAGATGATTACTGAAAGTGTAGAATGTTATCCCTCGATCGGATAGTCCGAAACGATGATAGAATTTCGAGTATAGTCGTATACCCGTTTGCGAACAACCATCACAGACCGAATATTACATGCTCCAGAACAGAACGGACTAAGTCGAGGCGAAGAGTCGAAATTGCCAACATATTAACTGCTGGCGGGAAAGAGCAAATGATCATTCATTTGTACAAGGTGAAATCATTGCCTACTCTAAAATACAGTATAGACGCATTTCATACATACACGTATTATATCAGTTGAAGCCTATATAGAATATACACAGTTATAGAGTACAAAGTAAACATTTCTGCCTTACTTGGTTCCACCATCGTTGTCCGTGGTGTCTAGCTCCAGACCTTCTGCAGCAAGAAGCTGACTGATGAGGTTTTTCTTGTCATCTTCTTCTTTCTTCCTCATCAGATCCCTCTTCTTCAGGATCAGAGTATGACGCTTCAGGGTCGTACTGAAGTACTCTGCAGATGCTTTCTTCTCCCTTCGGAGGATTCTTCTCTCTTCATCTGGATCAATCTAAATGTTGCAGAAATCCATATACAAATACACATGTGAATTCAGGATACTACCAAAATAACTCGATACGTCATACTTCACAAACAGAAAAACATCTGGGATATCTTGCACCTGATGATCACTTCTCGACTCATAAACAAGTTACACACGATTAATCATTAACCGCGGCAGTTAAAATGGTGGTGCCGCTAATGGTTAACGGCTAATAACCATTCAACACATGAAATGCAGGTATGAGTTTGCTTTCGAACCAGTTATCTGACTAACCATTCAACTATTTGGGTTTTTGGTATTTGTGGTTAACCATTTTTTACTGACAAGGATTGGATATTGGGTATTGCCGTATTGGATCATTGATCTAGATCACACAATGACAATTATTTTTCCAAGTACAATACTTTGTGGTCCATTCTGAGAGGATGAGCTCTAAATATGATAAAACGGTTAATGAATAATAACCGTATGGAAAATGGTTAACTATTAATCGTAAAAATGGTATGATTATTGGATAAACCTACAAGTCTATAACCATACCCATTTACTAAGACCTAGATTAAACATAATCTGGATGTTAACGAAGTATAACAACGATATACCTTTGAACGAGAAAGCTGGCGTGCACGGAGATTTATCTCACGCTGTTGTTGTTCAGCCCATGCCGCAATAGCCATATCCCCACGTTGATCGAAAGCCTTCCGCTTCTTCATAAGCCAGTCCATCCATGCTTGTGATGCCTGGTACAGCAGGCGTGCGAAAAAACTAACTTAGCAAACAGTTTGAAGGTTAAACAAGGTTTCTTAATCATAGTCATAGCGGCTCATTAGAGCATGTAAGAATTCAATGCCAATGTGCATTCAGCTGATTTCGACTTGATATCCAGTGAATGGTACGATTGTCAAACATTTGTAGACCGAAACAATGTCTAAAACCCGATTGTCAAGTCTTACCTTCATCGGGCTGTCTCTGTTGTCCATGTCATACTGCTTTCTCTTACCCTGATCCATCAACAACTCATATGCAGCTTGGATCCTGATGAATCTAGCTTCTGCAGTTTCACCTTTCCCCAAGGTGCCTCTCCCATCGTAGACTGATAGATCAGAAGGGATTGGATAATCAAAAGATGCAGACATAACTCAGTCGATAAAAATCAAAATAATGCTCCAGTGCATCGTGAGTAATTATTAATTATGAAGTCACAGTCCACATAACAAGGTACAGACATCGGTTCTACCTACTGCAAGCATATTGCAGCAAGCCTCTCACAGAATCAAATAACATAATCAGTGCGTAGCTCAAACTAGAATTCTCGAAGGGGAACTACCTGCTAACTAAAATAAATTTGCTTTGAAGTATGAAAATTTAAGTGATGAGAGGTGTTGGCCAATGGACAGAGGGGGGCATGGTATCCAGGTATGGCTAAATCAAATATCAAACAGCTAAGAAGGCGAAGTACCAACCATCTGGATGATAGAACTTCGCCAAGCGTCTGTAAGCAACCTTAATATCCTCTTCGTTGGCATCCCCTTCCAATTCTGCACATACAAAAAAAAATCAGAAAAGAATCCAGTCAAAACTTCGACTGTCCAAACCATTTACATACTATCCCCATAAACAAAGCGCTTACCTAGGGTTTCATAAGGAGACATCTGATCCTTCCAATTGGACGCAGACATCACGACGCTCCTCTTGTGGTTAGCACGGAACATCGGATCGTCATTTCTATGGAGCCACGGCGAGAAAGAAGACGAAGAAGAAGTATGCTGACTGGAATCGCGGCTTTGAAAGAAAACCCTAACGCTAGACCGCGGTTGGTGGTGCCTGAAACAAACGATGGAAGCGAACAGAGCTTGAGGGCGGCAAAGTGTTGGGAGATTACTCATAATAGCTTTGTCCTTTCTAGCTCCACAGATTGATTGATTGATTACTTGATTTCGTCCTTCACGAGCCCTGTGGAGCACGGAAGCTCAGCTATGGCGTATTGGTGGAGAAGGTGGATCTAGGAATTCCGGTGGCAGAGCTTCTTCTTCCACTAATACGAAATATAGCTCGATGCTGGTTCGTTCAACGAAACCCAAATCGGGTGAATCAGAATCTAACCGAATCTTTGTGAGGGTAAAAAACATTTTCATCACGAAAGTTTGGATCAGTTATAAAATCAGTCACTCAAATTCATGCTGGGAATGGGATAAATACGTTGGTGACAAATTGACAATACCAACCACAATCATTCCTTTTGTGACTTGATAAACTTTTAACCCGGTTGATCCATGATCTGATTAACTCAATTCATAAACCGCTCAATTTTTAATTCTGATAGTTAAGGTGGGTACCTTTTTTCGAAATAAAATAGAAATGACACAAGACGTTTGTTAATGAAATTCGACCACAGTGGGAGACGATGTTATTTTGCTTTCACAGCAACCAACCGAACTCTAAACTAGAGCACGATTGAAACCATAAAGATCAACTCCAATTTTTGTGAACCTTCCTAGACAGACGTGTCTAGACCCGCTTAAAATCTCTCACTCTAAACGTAACATCCAACTTCTGGAGAAAGCCTGTATCACACTTTGGTACGTTGATTTCTCGATACTTCCTATTCAAACTATCGAGCTACCTCATGCATACTAAACGATTAAAAAAAATTGAATGAAAGAGAGCAAAAGAATTGTAGATAAAAAGCTTAATTTGTTTCGACCTACACTTGCTCTATTTATAGTTAAGGGTTGGCTATTTATCGTAATTTTCTCTTAATTTTCATGGTTATTTGATTTCCATTATTGACACTTTTGACGGATTTCAAAATCCAACATAATCAATGGGTCAAATTACATTGGCAAGTAATCGAGATTTTAAAATCTGACCAGACTCGGCCTAGTCCAAGACCGATATAAGCGGATCCGTCAATTACTCAAATTGATCAAGATGTAACTATAATTAATCCGATTTAACCCATAATTCGACCAACTCCTAACTCGATAAATCTCTAGTAACCCGACCGATACATGACCCGCTTTACCCAGCCCAGCAGCAATCATTGGACGAAGCAGATTGATGGAAGATCAAGGGAGCTCCACAGGGTCGACTCCCCATCATTTGCAGCAGAGGAAGATGAAACCATTTGATCAACCACCATTGATGACGATTCTTCAGTCTTCGTAGTAGTAGAAGTAGTAGCAAATCTCTCTCTGCCTTCTTCTTCCTCCTCCATTGACATCCCCCTCTGGTTCCTTCTTCTGCAAGCACTCTGCAGCTTGGTCAACTGATCTCCAGCAGCTTGGTCAACTTTAAGCTTCAAGCACTCTGGAATCCCATGGAACGCATACAGAGAGGCAGAGAACTTCCTTTCGTATTTCATCCTCTTGATTTCGGAGCTGTAGCACTCTTCCTGGTCAATCTCCTGATGATCAGCCATCTGAAACGGGGAGTAGTATTCTGCCGATGAATTCAGCGTTGTAATTCGAAGATCGTCCACGAAATCGAAGTTTATTAGACCGCCATTGTCGTCGACCCCTCCGATTTCTCGAGAGTCAGAGGAATGTTGGCTGTTGAAATCACAGGTTGTTCCTAAATTGAATTCTGCTGATCCAGCTTGCAGATCGCCGGTCCCGAAACAATTGTAATCGTCTTCCTTTTGATCAATGCTTGGTGGTAGTAATAATGAGTCCGGGAAGAAATCTGTGAAGTTGGTAGTGGCTGTTGGTGGAGGTGGTGGTGCTACCACTGTTGTTTGTACTTCTCCTTCTTCAAGTCTCTTTCTGCATTTGTTGTGGCATCATGTAGTAGTTAAAATCGAGATTTATATCGAAAAATATTATGCAAAGTCATAATATCATAAAATTCTATGAACCAACCATCAATTTAATCCGATTATTGTTTAGAGTTGACAAAATTTTATACAAATTTCATGAAATTTCATATAGTATTTCGAAAATTGTGATTTCATCACTATTTAGAACAGTAAATGGACCAAAATACATAATAGGTCATGCATTTGGACTGAGTTACATGTCATTTACATAGCAGTCTGAAAGCTTATGATTTAGTACCTCTCTAACTTGATCATGTTTGCGGTCCAATACTTAATTGAAAATCATATTATACACCAGTTTTAAAATTTTCAAAATACCATGTTACCTGTCTCGAAGCTTACCAATATTACTGATTAGAGTGATCTTAAATTATAAATTTCCAAATTGGTATGTAATAATTTGAAATGTCAGGTACGGATATATAACGAGTTTCAGAACTTCAAAATATTATAATAACGGTCCTAAAACTTATCAGTATGATTGATTTAGAGTGGTTCCACGTTATAAGTTTTCTGAACCGATATATAACATTTTTAAAGTATTGGAACTGATACGTAACTCAACCGCCAAAGTTACAAAATGTATCGTTTGAATAGGTAATTTGAACGTCGGAAGAAAAAAAAATTTAAATCACATGTTTGGACCAAAAAAAATGTTTACAAAATCGAAATGCGAACTAACTACCTTGGTAATTGCATCTTTTCCGGCAGCTGCAGCTGCTGGTTATTGCGGTCAACGGCAGTTCTGGATCTGCAGAGACGTTGGAGAAGGAGGTTGGTGATCTTGGTGGGCAACGCAGGAGGAGGCGAACAAAACGACGTCGTACTAGCGGGATGGCCATATTGGTGGTGGGAAGAAGAAGAAGAAGAAGGATTAGAAGAAGGCCAGAAGTTGGTCCTGGTGTTGGAGCCACGGAGGAGACAGGCGGCTTCATCGTAAGCTCTGGCGGCTTCCTCGGCGGTGTCGAATGTCCCTAACCACACTCTGATTTTCTGGACCGTGTCTTTGATCTCCGCCACCCATCTCCCCGATGGCCTCTGCCTCACCCCTACGAATCTCTTATTCCTCGTTCTTCGGTCGATGTCGTTGACCTGCAGATCGTTCTCGCTGCCGGATGATGTTTGATCAGTTGCAGCTACTGCTGCCGCAACTTTTCTCTTCCTGCCCATTTTCTGAAAACAGTTGGAAAATGTGTTGTTTTGCAGTACTTTGAACTTAGCTTGCTAGCTCTGTTACACTTCTTTTAAAGTGAGGGTGTTTGGGGTTATATATAGAGGCAGAGATTGTGGGTGAAATATCGAAATGGTCCGGTAATGTTGGTCGGAGAACATAGCGGTCACGTAATCTTTTTTATAATCAAAACGGTCACGTAATTTAGAATGGATTGAATTGGTAAATGGTGACATAACTTTGATATCGTTTGATACAAATGTTTGTTCTCATTTGTAACTGCCCTTTCCTGTCGGTTTTCTTATTAGTGGGTTTTTATCTCGTTGTGTAATGAGCTTTTGTCGCGTTTTGTAGTGTTATGAGCTTTTTCAGTGAAGTCATCCTTGTAGTTGACGTTAGCTTGGCCAGCCCATTGGAGCTTTTTCAGGGTATTCGATGGGAAGAGTAGAGATGACCAGCCCATTGAAGTTGCGCAAAATCATGCGAAAACCCGAAGATGTCGGGTGAGTAAAGCTAGCAAAGTTGGTATTGCACTTGACCCATGGTGGGCTAGGCAGATGCCAACTAGTGCAATACTATGATGAGGAGCCACGTGGACTTGGTTGTTGGAGACGAGTTGTAGTCCATTCTTCGAGAACAGCCAAAGTAGCTCGACCGAGGGTTTTTTCTAATAATAAACTGCTTCATTTCATCAGTTTTTCAAGTTTGGTCGGAATAGACCGAGATTCTCAGTCAATATTAAATAGAAGACACAAAGTAGACACAACATTGATAGAAAAATAATGTTGCGCGGATCAAAGCCTGGTGATTATTATGTTACAAATGAAACGTTAGGTGTCCAGGGCGTTACAGAGCTCGAAGCTTGGTGACCAGATTGAATCATTAATTAACTGCTCCGATTAAAATAGTCATCGTCAAAGTTCACCTCTCTGCAAAATCATTAGTTTATCTGTAAGCCAGTGAAGAGAATCTAGTGATTGGGGTTTCAGATGATTAATCTGTTCACAAGTACGTTGTTGTCCTGTTGCATCCCAGTGGCACACAAATGGAGCATTTACCTTGGCTCTGATGTTTCCTACTTCTCCCAAATGGCGATGTTTCTTGGGATGGATTTCAACGTCATGGTAATAATAATAAACTAAGTGTTAGCTACTTTGACCTGGCCACAACTGCTGACACACCACCAAACACAAAGCTCGATCTCTATACATATAACAGTTGTTTGCTTTCTGTCTGTTGCATTGACCAACCAATTATTAGTCTGCAGATACAGGAACAGTGATGTTACGTATAGTAATCATATATTATGGGACAAAACAGAGGCTTCCTCCTGTTCCAGGGACTAACGGTAATCATATATGTGTAACGGGTTTCACCACCCTCGCCCTCGTTCGAAAACGCTGTTTCTATCGGATCAATCCGTCAGGTAATCCAACGGTTCAAAATTATTTTTGTGACTTTTAATCTGACAGTTGAAATTTTATCAGGGTATAACGGGAATTTAAAAAATATTATCTATCTTTTACCTTTTTCTTCTCTCTCTCCTCTCTCTGCTCTTCTCCCATAAACTGGATATAATAATGACGAACGTGGATACAACAATTTACATATGAGGTCGATATAATGAGCCTATTAAAATGAAATAATAAAAAGACATAACACACTCGTAAAGTGTATATAGCACCGGCATAAAAGAGTGGTAAACTGGACATAACGATGATGAATTCAACTACTCCTAAGGTGGACGTGACAACAACAATAACGAGTCTGTAAAATGGTCGTATTGGCGACATAACATGCTCGTACAATGACCATACCCATGTGATTTTTTCCATTTTTTTTTCCGAAACTACCTCATTCAAGTCAATTCGTTTTGATTCATTTTCAGCCATTGGATGAAAATTAACCCAAAAGTGATCTGATCTAACGGCCACGATCTGTCTGATCATGCTCTATGAACAATAGCTGCTTTGGTCCTCGTTACGCTATCGGGGCCAAAATCAATACCATCACCGTTATTATACGGATTTCGGGGATCACCACTATAATAAATAAAATCTGTCCAAAACAAAAAGTTAGGTACCCGAACTGAAAAATTGCAAAATTCATTAAACTAGTCATTAACCCACTAATTAATATAAATGAATTTCTCAAAACTTTATGTAATTCATTTTGAAACAAATGTTTTTGTTTTTGGTTTGTAAAAAAATTCATTTTCAATTTTAAATTTTGAATTCTGCGGAATTGAGGATAGAGTTAGCACTTAGCAATTTCGTAGAATTGAGTAGTTATTTCCAAATGAGTTCCACAAAAATTTACTAATTACATTAAAATGACTTATTTACCCTCAACTAATAATTAAATTAACATCATAACCATCAAACCTTATATATATAATTAGTTGGTCGACTCTCTGTTTGTTAAAACCTTCTCATTCTTGTTGTCGGTAACAAAGCACTAATTTGAAAGAGGTTAGATAACTCCTTTCTTCTTCGTTCAATAATCATCATATTTCTAATTATTAATTGTTATGGTTATCTTCAAATGCATTCGTTATTTGTTAATTGTTTTTATTTTTTAAAATATGTCGGTTAAGGTGATGCAATTGCTAATTGAATAACCTCTTTCACTCAATAAGTAATAGTAATGTCTTGTCTATTAAAAGGGTATATGTGAAAACTTTTGATTTAATTGAATTCTGAATTTTATACCAAACATGATTTAGGAATTTAATTCAATTTATTTTTAAGATTTGAATATGACATATCAAACATAAGAATTCTTTTCAAAATGAACTCTACAAATAATTCATTTTAAAATAAAATGAATTCCTAATTCATTTTAAAATAATATGAATTCCTAATTCATTTTATATCAAACAATGCGTAAAAATATATTTTATTGAATTTGTGTGGCGGAGAAGATGAAACTTGAAAGAGATTATTGTAATCTTCTAAACTCCTGAAGTTTATAACCGTACAAAACGAGGTCGTTTTCATTTTCGGACAGAGACGGATCGAAAACCCTGATACCATCACCGCTTAATTCCGGGTTTCGGGGAGCTCCATTACAAAACCCGTCAAACTCGGGCTTTCACCATTCATTTATAATGGGCTTCGGGGGACCTTCGAGTTTTCGGGTCCGAATAATGCCAAGCCCTAGCTATTTATACAATCGAACTTACAAAAGTGTGTAAGAAGTTCCATCGACATTAAATCATAGCAGACTCGCTGATTGGATAAGAAGACATAATCCTTATTACGTTTTATTTACGCCAAATACACTACAAATCTTTGAACCTTTAGCCTACTTCACCCTCATCCACAATCAGCCGCTAGCTTCTTCACTACTTGTCCAACACGTCACCGTCGTCTTGCCCCGTCGATGCACCTTCTGATCCAGTCCTCCTACCGGGGCGACGCACATCCACTATCGGCCTCTCTTCGCTTAACCGGTCATCCACACCGTCAATATACTAACACACACCGCCATTATCCACAGAAAAAAAACTCTCTATTGGGTCAGCTAGCTAGGGTTGGGGAACATCACCAGATTGAGTTGAGTGAATAGCAGAAGTTTTTCGAACTTGAGCTGAAGATTTAATGAATGAATCTGCGTCTTCTCCCACCTTTTGCACCTATTTCAAGTATACACATCGATTGTAAGTAAAAAGCATCAAACCGAATCAGTGAGAAATTCGAAATTTACAAGTTTGATTGGAGTCAAAACCTCTAAAATTCATTCAAAAAACTAGTTATGTTATTGCCATACGAGAAAAAAAAATTGTTTGTAGAATATGACGCCCAAGCGTGCTTAAACTTGTTATACGAAAAAATGATCAAATACTATATATATAATTATCATTAAAAAGGTGAGACTATGTACAGTCCGTATTTTACTTCGTGCAGTATGTATTTTAGCGCAAATAAACTAATATGCCCTTAATAAATAAATTTGTTTACTACTTTACTAACATAACTCTTATTGTATTAGTTATCAACGCGATTAGAGTTATGAAAAGCGAATCGACGAAAAGAGAGGTTTTCGAAGACGCTATTGTTAAACTCATAAATTTTTAAAAAGTGGGAGAATTTTGTAGCCACCATATTGATGAACCATTGATGATTAATACGATACGAGTTATTTTAGCAAAATAGTATATGTATTTTTATTAAGGGTATAATAGTCATTTTATGGACTACGCGAAGTAAAACTTGGACGATATATAATGGGCTAAAAAAACCAAACAAAATAACAAACATAGTCAGCATGCATGATCGTTCAACTACGAATGTGCTTTCTGTGGATTTGTGGAGACCCAATCCCATTTTTGTCGGAGAATGTTCATGGTCGGGGCGGATCTGGAGGCAATCTGATCTTATCCAATGCTTTGTGTGCAGGTCCTCCGATGACTGCGGTCATTGGTTTGATGAGGTAAGGGCGATCGGAAGTATCAATGATCTCGAACATTGGTGTTTCTTGCTTTGTGTGCTTATAGAAGGAGCAAAATGCTCATTGTTGTAATGGGGTGTGATTTTCACTCGAGCAGATGAGCTGCTTACCAATTACAGAAAGGCTTGGTACCCGGATTGTGATGTTAAGAGAAATGGAGGTGTTACTCAGTGGGTTAAACCTCAAAGGGGGTCTGTGAAGTTAGATACAGACGCAGGTATTTCTGGGACCGAAGGGGTGGGAGCTGGAGCGATTATAAGGGATGAGACTGGTCGGTTTTTTATTAGCAGCGGTTGTGAAGCTCCCCGGGGTGTGGAGTCCGTTACCAGCAGAAGCAGTAGCAATGGAATTTGGTGTGCAGATGGTCATTCGTCATGGGTACCACCGTACCAGAAGGCTGAAGTGGAGGGAGACTGTTTGAATGCTATTCAAGGAATCCAGGATGCTAATGGCGATGTATCTGAAAGTGGCCTGGTTGCCCTACTCCTAACCCAAAATGCCATGTCCCGACAAACAAGGCCCAAACCGACAATGCCCTATAATGTTTCTAACCCTAACTTAACTAGGTCTAGCATCGTCTTGGCTACTCACCATTAACATACAAGATCTAATCTGAAGCGAGTAATCAAACTAGTTGTCGCCACATAGCAATCCAATCCATTTTTCAGGTGGGGTGCTATAGATGGCAAGGTGACTCCACATACACCTAGACGAGAAACTGAAATAATATACATGCCCACTGGCACATAAAAAAGAAAGCAATATTGTTATCAGAACCAGTCTCAATGGGTCGGTTGGATAGCAAACCAGCAAGACAGCCGATAATGATTCGGTGGTTTAGGCGGTTGGTCAAACTCGAGCGTTCACTCTCTCACCTAGACATAAACAGTACTTTATTAAATACAGTGTTTTTTTCGAAACTACTTATTAAATAAAGTTAGAGCATGTGTCAATTGGCTTCTTTTTATTTGAATACAGCAAGTCGGCATGTTCTTAAAGTTAATTTTGCCAACGATCAACACATTCGCCACACTAATTTTATTTTAATTAAAATGCAATTAATGCAAGTGGGCTTGTTGATTAGCATGTTAGGTTGCATCGTTGCCATCTGAATATTAATTTATAATAATTTGTCTCGGACAAGTTGGGTTTGAATCTGATTTGATTCAATTGATTCACGAGCTAATTCATTTAAAAGTTTGAGTGCGGAATACCAATTCAACTAGATAGCTCGTTAACTAATGAGCTGTGACTCGTGATTTGTCTCGAATGCTCTCTAGACCGTATATGGCTGGTTATTATCTAATAATACATGCGTCGGCATAATTAATAAAGTCCGAGTATAATTTTAACATTAAATATATATTAATTTTTATTAATATCTAGTAAATTATTGTCCGAATATGTACATTATTTAGATTTAATTATTTACTAAATAATTAAAGTTAGAAAACAAATTAACATGGGTGAGATTTTACGATAAGTTGAGTACTTTGAGTTTGTTCGAGGAAATTTAAGATTTAAAGTACGGGTTGAGCTTTAATTGGGCTCGTCAACTCGAGTTGGTTCGAGCTCAATGCGAAAGCTTTAATAATAATAGCTCAAACTCAGTCAAAATGTAACGAGTTGGGATGAAGCAACGTGTATGAAATTACCTTATCAATGACATCTCCGACGAGCTCAGCACCCTGATCCAATCTATCGGCGGCTTCTTCTAATCGTTCAAGGGCATCTTTCAGTTTACCTTCCGGCAAACCATTTCCGATGTCGTCGGCTAACTTCTCAACTTGCTCCGCCACGTCTTCCACGATGTCCGTTATCATCTCCACCGTCTCCACCGCCGTGTCTACTCGATCCTTGAACAACGACCACACCTTGTAACGGCAAGATGGCAGCAGAATCGATAGCACAACACCCACTACCCACTTTTTCCTGGTCATGAAAATATAAATAAAAGAAAAACATTATTCACATTACTTTTTAATGGTTTTCACATCGAAAATTAATCAATCTACGGCATGTGATTCAAATACTTAAATTTATAATTTATAATTTTACTGCGATCACCAAATCTTTTAAAATAATAATTTATAATCGGACTGATTAAATTGTTTATATCGATATATTTTTGAAAAATATTAATAAAATTTTGAAATAACTAATTTAAAATATTTTTATCATTCGTCTTCACCCACTACTTAAACGTTGGTGGGTGAGAATAGATGGTGAGTGAGTTTAAACCGATTAAGTGAATCATCATCTAACAAATAATATTGACAGCTGAGTCAAGTATTGAAATCAAAAGTTGAAAATGTCTGTGGAAATATTATTTATAATCAAATAATACGATTTTTGTATGAGTTAATTAAGATAAAAAAAGAAATGGACGTTTTAAAAGAATAGCAGAAAATCATAGACACTATCGTATGAATGTCGAATAGTGAGTGAGTATTTCGGTTATTCATCCACCACCCAAATTAACCCATCGAATGGTCACTATTCACTACATATTCAACACGATAGTGAGTCAATCCGAGTCGATGCTCACCTCTATCCATCGAAATTCGAAACTACTCAAACCCCATATAATTAATAATATCAAGACTTCGCCTAACACAAAATTTCAAACTAGAACAATTAGATCTTAAGAAATTCAGCAATATATAAAGAAACGGACAGCTTAATTAACTTACCAAGAAGGAAGCGAATTAGCACCACCGGACGACGGCGGCGGCGGCGGAGGAAGAGGAACTCCTCCAGGCACTACCGAGCTACGAACGCTGACGATCCTGGAAATTAAGTAAAACAAAACGGACGGTCATGATCTTCTCTGGGCAATCCAAACAACAGAAGGGATCAATTAGAAAAAGAAAAAAAAATTTGCACATTTTCATCGGTCGTTGTTGAGAACGTCGGAGGAATCTGAAACATGTGGAGGAGAAGTTGCTCCTGCTGGTGATGCGCGGATTCCGATGCGGAAGTTTGACTTCCGGACGAGTCGATGAGTCAACGGAAGCGGCAGCCGTTGTGGCGGCGGCTAACATTGTTTGTCAACTGCCACGTGGTAGATAGACGGCGGGAGGAATTCTGTGTTCTGGGCTGAGAGGAGGTGGGGGGGGATTACATCTGTGATTTTATAAGTGATCGTGGAAGGGGAAAGGAAGGAAGAAGGAAGCATGTGATGCATGTGTACGATAAAATAAACATCCAAACGTTTTTGTTTTTTTAATTAATGGCGATAAACAACCTATGTTTTGTTTGTTTTATGATTGGTCCCCTAGGGCGATGGCTCATATTAGAGTCAATATTGTTGGACTGTCTGTGTATGATCGTTTGTTTCATCTTGGTGGATCTAAGTTGGAGATGAGTCGTCTACAAGTTCTTAGCCAGTCAAACACAAGTCTGTAACTATAGTAGTTAGATCTTCACTAAACCATAATATGTAGCGAGATCATTGCATATTGTTTGAAATTAGTGGCTATGATCGCCCTTATCATATCGGTCATTAAGATGGGGTCACCCGATGTTGGTGGAAATTCAATTCACAGCCTTATCAAAACGACATTGTAGTGATTTAAGTGATTGCGCTGCGTTTCGATTGCGAGTTGACTCGGAGATGCAGCCTAACGACTAGTAACGGCTCAACGGATTTTCATGAATCAGTTGGTTAGAGCCCGACTTGGTTGTCTCCGATCCTAGCCGCAACTCTAATCCCCAACCATCCTTAGCACCGGAATCGAAGCCTTTAAACAGCCGCAATCCTACTGCTCAAGTCACCTCATCCCCGACGCCAAACATACCAATCCATCAAAGCCTTCAAACCATCACGACGCCAACCAGCGATCTTCTTACACCAGCCAGTCTTCTCATGAACAATACCGGTGACGCAACCAGCGGAGGGAACTCCAACCGACAGTCCGCAACTCTTCCGCCGGTGGGAGACCCGCGTCATCCAGGCCGACAATTACAAACTCATCCGGCTTCTCCATAAACAACAACGACATCGCCTCTACCTGAGGGAGTTCGACATCACCCAGGTCGACGATCCAACACACGGAAACTCAGGCAACAACGGTGACATTACAGATCTCTCGGCCGCTCAGCAAGCTGCGTTTGTATCTTCAGTAGGCTCTGCAGCATCAGCACCATCTGAGGCCGTCATCTCAACCCTAACCGGCTCCGCACAGCGATCAACAACCGATTTGATCAATGACCGTCCATCGGTCCTCGTCCCCGAGTTAGCAGTGTTATCCTTAATCGATGTTATCAGCCAGCCGCCAGTCTGGGAATATGAATACTGTATCGTGGGAACTTTCCTCACGAAGGAGATTAATTTCTTCGCTATGAAAAAAGAGTTTACCGAATGTTTGGCAACCAATCTGTGAGGTCGAAATCACGCAGCTGGAAGATCATCGTCTATTCTTCCGATTTGCACACGATGTTGATGTTCGGAATGTGATAGACCACGACCCTCGGTTCTTCTACAAACAGTTGTTGATCACTCATGAACTTCAAATGGGGAAATCCTCGATCAGGTACCGCTCCAAACGGTGGACATGTGGATCTGCATTCATAACCTGCCATTTGGTTACTTCTCAGAGCAAGTAGAAACCATATTGCTTACCCGAATGCCTACATGAGATTGAGAGTCGCTCTGGATATTGAAAAACCTTTACTTAAAGAGCGTCCAGTCACTCTCCATAAGGACGTTGAGATCACCTGTAAGTACAAATATGAGCGACTATCCAATTTCTGTTTTATATGTGGAATTATGGGACATATAGAGAAAAAGTGTGAGTTGCGACTCGAATTTTCAGATGAACAGCTAGTTTTCTAATGGGATGACTCAGTTAGGGAACCTATATGGAAAGAAACCCAAATTAAAGCTGCTAGTAGGTGGGATTTCAAAAAACCGAAAGATGACATTCGCAGGATAAATCACCCCGTCGGACCGGCATCTACAACTCCAAACCTTAGGGCAACATTCCATAGAAACAAGGCACCGGTAATTCATGACGAGGCACCCATCACAGACCATGACCAAAACATCACAACTGATACCACTGACGCCGACGCTAGGAAACGAAGACCTTGCGAGGTGATGACATCAGATCCATGGAAACCGAGCTAGATAATTGGTCCTCCAAATCACCAAAGGAGACCGAACAAGAATTGTCACCAGCTTCGTCTCAACTTGACTCGCAGGGGCGGGCAAACCAACCATACTAGACTACAAGTTGCACAATCGAGACTTAGCCGCCCTCAGTCGTGCAACCCGTATCCCATCTGTTGTGTTTCTTTGTTTTGCATTTCCTTTCTTGTTCTTTTAGCTTTTGGAACTTGCGATTTTCTTGTTCGTACGGGTGATCCCTGTCTGGATATTCCGACGTTAGAGAGAAAGAATTAAGGTGTTTGTTTTTGGTAGGATCATCGATTCATATTCATCTCGTTAGTGAGAACTACACCTCCAATTAAAATCCATATAAACTTCATGTTATTACAATCTCATGATAATAAGATGTTTTGATTTGGTAAACAAAAAACATCCTAATCTAAATAACGAGATTCTCAAATTAAATGTGTGTTAAGAGTTAGACAATAAATGGTTAAAAACCTGTTATATATCAATATGAACACAAATTGGTCAACGTACGGCACTAATTAAGAAATATACATGCCACTCCTACATCCATCACCAGATTAATATTTGCCCAACAAACCCCAAAAAAAAGATGTTAATAATTAAACGGGTCGCCGGCGCCGGTGGCTAATAATTAAACGTTAGATTTGGTTTCTTCCACCGCCGTGGATTCAGCCACCGCCTTTCCTGACATCGTGCTGGCGGCGGCGGTTGCCAGTTGATCGTCAATCTTAGATTTGGTTTCTTCAATCTTGACTTTCAATTCCTTTGCCTTAGCGTGTTCTTCGTAAAGATGATCACTACCACTCGTAGTTTCAATGTATGCGTCCACCTTTTCTTCCAACTCTTGTACCTAATACATTACGTATAAATATATATAAAGTAAGCTCCAAGTCATCACCATCTTCATCAAATCCAGATGGAACCCGCCGGTCGAACCGGTCATAAATTCAGAACCGGCACCATGGTTTGAATGTTGAAGTCAAATTAGTGGTTAACCCGGTTCATATCTATCCACCTAATATTGAATATTGAAGCTGGCTTCGAGTTAGAATATTGAAGCTCAATTCAGGGCTTGTTACTCATTTTCAACGCAATTTGGTGAGCTTAAAGAATTAATTATTTTGCATAACAAAAAAAAGTAAGCATACAATAGTTATCAAATCAAGATTGGACCAGTCGAACTGGTCGAACTGTGAATCAGCACGACGGTTTGGATGTAAAAGTCAAATTGATGGTTGATCCGGTTCAACCATTGATTTAGACCCGGTTTGGACGTGGCATTCAAATCGATGGTTTGAATGTGGAAGGGTCAAAGTCAAAACTACAAACCTTATCGATGACATCTCCGGCGAGTTCAGCGCTCCGCTCGGTCTTGTCGGCGACGTCTTCAATGAACTGAAATGCGTCCTTTAAGTCACCGGCGGGCAACTTGTTGCCGATCTCGTCGGCCACCTTCTCAACTTGTTCCGCCACGTCCTCTACAACGTCGGCTACCTTCTCCACCGTATTCACCACGTCATCAAATCTCTCTGCATCGCGAAATAATTTAAATCAAAATTTGAGCTTTTTACACGACAATTACGAACAGCAATCACATTCCGGCGAATCGGCGACCCCAAGGTTTACCTTTGACGTCGGAAAACAGTTGTTTCCTCCATAAGGGTACTACTAGCGCAATTGCCAGTCCCGCAAGCCATAGTTTCCTGCAACCAGGGCAGATTAAAAATGTTCCAAATCCGGTTAATCCTAACTCGATTGATTTAATTCAATCCAGTAATTTGAACCGACTAAAAAAGCCAACAATCTCAGTCAAATCTAAAAAACACGTCAACCATCAAAATTAATTAACGACCTGATGAACATGCAACTCGATGACATCTCCATCAATTCGTGACTCAATGATAATGCAATTTGATTGAACCAAGAGTCCATCACCCAAATAAACCCGCCATTCAATTGACATGTAACATTATTAGATTGTGATTCAATGAACTTGCAAAACTCGATCAAATCGTAAATAATCACTCCAAACCAATTAATCGCTGACCCTGATTAAACTCAATAATAAATTATTCAACTCGCGACTTTGCCCATTCCCGTCCGTTTGAAAGCTCTTATAAGTTCATTTTTAACATGAGATGTAGTACCGTTGTACCATCACATAATTATGTCATAACGTTGTACCATCACATAATTATTATAACGAGGCCAATCGATCATATACGAACTCACCACGAACCGGGAGAAGGGTTTGGAGGAAGAGACGGGAAATTGGGGATCGGAAGGCCACCAATGCAATGAGCACTCGTATTCCTAAGATACCTGAGACACACAGAATTCAACAGAATGATCAGAGACACTGGGTAGGATTTTAACGATACGGAATAGATAACGGTATACTGTATATACATACATCTTTGTCTTGGCCCCCCTGCAGCTAGTAGAGAAGAGAATACCATTGCTTCTTATGCAGCTAACATGACGAGGAGGATACAGAGAAGCATTGATAGTCATCTTCATCAAACGACGTGGTATGACTGGTAAGCTATGGAGTAGTGCAGCAGCAGTGAAGGAGGAGGCCATTGCTGTGAAACTTTGAGAGCTTCGATTGAATGGATGATCACAGAAGGAATGAAAATGGTTGATGAGGAGGAGGAGTTGTTGAATAGTAACATAGCTGGCTTCTTATACTGTAATTAGAAAGATCAACTGAGAATTCAAAACAATCTAAAACTAGGATTATTGCGGACAATTCCACACGCTTTCTCTGCAATTTGTACGTAGAGAGGTAGAATTTTCCTTGTTAAGTATGAGTTGCTGGTTCATCAGACTTTACAGAAATGTCAAAGCTCCATTTTTTTCGTCAGGCACGTGCTCCGTTTAATCTTCCTCAACGGAACGGGGTAATTAACGTCGAATCGGGGCAGTTAGCGAACCAAGCCATTTATGAGCCGGCGTTTCGAATCTGGATAGCACGTATGTTTGAGATTTTGTTTGATATCTGGCGATCGCTCGCTAGATAGAAAAAAAATTGGGTGCTAACTTGGCTCGGCCGGTGAACTGGATTAACCAGGCTCACAAGTCGGTTGGAATTGGGCTCCTGAAATTGTTTGATTATCGAGCTCACGAGCCAGATCAAATTAATGGCTCATGTAACTAGCAAGCTGACTCGTGAGATGACTGGTGAGATCCTATTTGATATCTGACAATCGCCGGCTAGATAGAAAAAGAACTTAGGAGTAAGCCACGACCATGGCTTGACCCGGCAGGTGAGCTCGATTAATCAATTACACGAGCGGGCTGAAATCGATCTCATGAAATGACTTAATTATTGAGCTCATAACTGATTCAAATTCGAATCATGTAATGACTCGATTATGAAGCTAGCGGGACCTATTCAGATTTTATACTTGAATTTTCGTAGTGGGAAAATCAAGGTAATTAACATTTTCGATCACTTGCCTATTCAGATTATACAATCTCATCACAAACCTATTTTTTTATAACACATCCATAACTATATTAAAATATAACAACATAGTCATTCCGACCATTATGTTTTTTATTTTTTTCCGTTAAGAGTTGACAAATGACAACATCCCAGTCACCCATCCCAATTAATAAAAATAATAAAAAATTATTTTTTATTTATATATTATTATTTTCTTACATATGCTACCAATTCCCAAATGGAAGAGATAGCGAAATGCAAAATAAGTATTTTTTCGATAAATCAAAATAAGTATTCGAAGAAGCTAGCTAAATTAAGAAATATTGAAAATTATATCGTTTTAGTGAAAGAGTTGGACGTCTTTGGTCCATTTTTATAATTTGTGTTCGAAATGATCTAATTTCTTTATTTCGTACTAATTTGTGCCTATCGAAATAAAAATCCCAAACACTCATTTCAGGCACGTGCTTCATTAATCGTTAATCACTTTCGTAACTACATGGATTATCTCATAAAAAAAACAAATCAAATACATACATTAGTGAAAAAGAACAACTGAAAAAACAGAGAGAATGAAACAGAGATTAAATCAACTTGGTTTCCCTCGCCGTCGCCGCCGCCAATCACAGAGCGATTCCGTTGTCGTCATGAACTTTGGCGTCGGAGCTAACGGAGTCGGTCTTATTATTCAACCCCCAGAAAGGGAAACAAGCAGCAGCAGCAGCAGAAGCATAGTTTGATCCGTCGTCTTTCTCATCTTTCTTCTTCTGGGTTTTCTTCATCTCCTCCTCGCGCCGTTTGACCTTGTCCTTGTAAATCTTCGCCATCACGTAAGCTTCCGCAAGGCCGTTCCCTGACAATCCCATACTCGCCATTAACTCTTCTGATTTCTGAATACGAAGAAGCTTCAGATGAAAAAATCTTATCGAAAGATCAGGGGTTTAAAGTAAAGGCGCGAGTTTTTGTGAAGAAGAAAACCGGAGGGTTTTTGTGGAATTTATAGGCAAAATATGAATACGCTCTTGTTCCCTTTTCCATTACTTTTTTAATAAGTCAACCCAATTGCCCATTCCGAAGAGACGTGTTATATTTTTCATCAATTTAATTGTACCGAATTTCAAATACGTTAAAGTCCGCTTTTGAAAATTACATATTATTGAAGTTGTAGATATATCGAGTCTCTTGAAATTGTCACTGTTTATTCTGGGTTATAGGCGGCCACGGCCAAATGCAATCAGCATGATTGCTATAGAGGTGTAGAGCTCATATGTACTTTAAGAGGTGTTCTACGATCGTGAGACGACATTTCCTCCACCGTCCATTTGAATAACGGTGGGAAATTAATTCATATGTAATACTTAGATCTTTACGATAAAGGTCGAGGCGTGGTTTTTTCCCCGTCAAATTCGGTGTGTTATAACTATAAAATTGTGACAAAGTATTGAATTTTCAAAAGGGACAAATTTCTTGAGCTCCAAGAATGAGGATTGAAAGTTGACACGAGGAAGTATAAGTAAAAATATGTGCAAAGGTCTTCGTTTCTGTGTTCCTTCTCCCCTCTTTGGTCAACAACTTGGGCAAAGATGTTTCAACATTTGGGCCCCATTATGAATGTTTTGCAAACCAGATGAATTTCTTGGGCTCCAAGACTTGAAACACTGACGTAGGCAAAGACGTTGCACAAGATTTTTTTTTTATCGATTTAGGTGTCATCTGGTGTAACTCAGAAAATAAGGTTTGGCAAAGCCGTTGCACACGTATACATGACAAATGTATTTATAGTACGTTGTGTGACTTCGACGGGACGGTTGATATAAATTAGGCGATATAAATTTTTTATATGACGCGGTCTATGAAGATGATGACACATATACTTAAAGATGATAGGCGATCGTCTTGAAGTGGATTTTTATTCTGGGCTGCCTTAGCTACAACGACATGCGGTCCATTCCTTTGAGCGACCAAACCCTAGGATGATCAACTTCTTCGAGCAGTTGACTTCGACAGTCGTCCGCTTACTTGGGTATAGCTCCATGCGCAATAAATTGAATTATTTGTAACTTCGGCAGTTGATAAGTTAATTAAGTTCAAACTTTTTGGATGGATTTAACCTACTCATATGTGCCATGAATTGAATTATTTGTAACTTAGTGACCTGTTAGAAAATCGAGTCTCGTCACAGATGAACTTTTTTCGAGCCGTACGCGAGCTGATCTGGGTTCTCTAAATTAGTGGATCCGAAAAAAATTTAAAAAACCTTACAATAATATGATGTCATTTTAACTTGGCGACCTGTTAGATTTTAAAAAAATCTACAATAATTGATAAGCGCACATAAAACACTACAATAATTGATAAGCGCACATAAAACACTACAATAATTGATAAGCACACATAAAACACTACAATAATTGATAAGCGCACATAAAACACTACTATAATGATATCCAATGCAGAAGCTTAAGTATAGTGATATACAGTGCAGTAACTTAACACTATAATGGCATGGACCGGATTTTATTCATCTGGTAAGTGACCTGTTTCACTGAGCCGGTTTGTACATATGATCAGACCACTGAATCACTACCGGACCGACAGGTTAGCACTAGGCTTGGCAACGGGGACGTTCGGGGATGGTTATGACATACCCATTACTCATCCACCTTCTTGGCGGTTATTAACCATAACCATCACCATTTCTATTTCGGTGATAGATTTTGTTCCATCCCCATATCCACCGGTTACGGTTATAACCGCTCCTCCTAACGGTTAACCACTGATATGCAAGGAAAAAAATGAAAAGTCGAAAATGCATACACATTCATTCACTGAAAATTTTCCAAATCTAATTCCAAACAATAGTAACAATAGCATTCTAGAACACTAAAAGCATTTGTGACTTATTCTTGAAATCAAAATACAACCCAAAACTATCAAGGGGGGAAGGATCGAAGCATTTAAGCAATATTATAAAACATGAATCTCAAAGTTTTAAGTACTGAAACATTAAACAAAATGAAACTGATAATTGAAATAAAACAATCGTTCCCTCTTCATATATAACTAGTCTGAATCTGATTAATGATTTTTTTTATGAATGATGGTCGATGGATGAATTTATGTTTTGCGATTCTGAAAGACAGAGTTCAGAGATAAGGTTTCTTGAAATTAAAAGCAAAAGTTTTGTGTTGGGACATAGGGTTAAAATGTAAGTGGGATGAGACAGTCAAATTACATTGGGCTTTATTGCTTTAATAATATACGGGTAAATAGAGGGTAAGTTACGGGTTGGGGATGGTTATGGGTATGGTTACAGTGATGGTGCGGTTACTTCGAAACCCATAACCTAACTTTACCCATTCGTAGCGGTTAACGGTTATAACCATAACCACAAAATACCCAGTCAACGCGGTTAATAACCGTCAAACTCGGCGAGGGTACGGTCGGTTAAACGGTCATAATTGCCAACCCTAGTTAGCACTGAATAGGTTTGGTGACAGGGAGGTTCGGGGATGGTTATGACATACCCATTACCCATCCGCTTTTGTGGCGGTTATTAACCATCCCGTTTCCATTTTGGTGACAAAATTAATTCCATCACCATACCCATATGGTTATCAGTTATAACCACTCCTCGTTATAAAAAAATAAAAAAATAAATATCAAAATGCATCCATTTTAGTCCATCTCTAAAGTGGTGGATATGATATTTTCGATCTAAGAATAATGATTGAGTTTTATAGAAAACGAGGAGACGAAGAAATATCATCGAAGTCGAAGACGACAAATGAGTTATTTTTAAAGAAGGAATGAGTAAATGGATTAAATTTAGTTTTCTCGATAAATTTTATATACATTTAGGTTATTTAGTGGGCTTATTGGGCTCATGTATTGACGGGTAAATATTGGTTATATAGCGGGTCGGTGATGATTATTGGTATCGTTATGGTGATGATGCGATTACTACAAAACCCATAATCTAACTTTACCCGTTCCTAACAATTAACGATTATAACCGTAACCTCAAAATACCCGATTAACACAGTTAATAACTATCAAACTCAGTAAATTTATGATCGGTTAAACGGTTAAGCGATTAAAATTGCCAAACCTAAAACTGAACCGCACTTGCCCGTCAAAACCATACACGACGCCGGGTTGTTTATTTCCTTTTAATTTTGAAAAACGCAACATGGACTAGGAAAGAACCCCTAGGTTTTGAACTCTGCTTATTTCATCTCTTCATCGTTGCTCCGCCTCCCTCCCAGTTCGGAAGCAACTAGAAGAAAGGTTTTCCTTCTCGCCTCCTCCATTAATTTTTATATGTTCAGAACTGTACTTGCCCTTGGGGATGTAGGAGAGGTTAATCGTGTTTCTGTTTTGTTTCTTCCGACGAGCTAAAGAACAGTAGGGTGAGTGCATTCAAACTGCTCTTGGTGGTTCAAGAACAGCTATGCCAGTGACATTATTTCGTTAGCTGAAATTCCTAGCTAGTTTGGCGGTACACGCAGAGTAGTTTGCAAATAGCAGTAGCTGCAGTGTAATGGTATCGTGAACTTAGTTGATTCATGATAGGTTTTTATTCAAATAATTTCGACCATTGTATGAAAACAGTACCTTAGCTGTTGAACTATTGATCCGCATATCGTTATGGTGAATTGTTTTCATAAGAATTCCATCCATCGTTAACAAATGCAACGAGAGTATTTTGTCATCTGTACATCAAGTTTCTTATTCTATAGTTTCTGCAATGGCTGCTTGTTGTTTCTACATTTTCGAACTCTGGAAATATCATTACTAAATCTATCTGTAGATGTCTGCTCTGCAACCGAAGAAGAACTACCGCTGTGTGCCAACACTTCAGCAGGTCTATACTGGTGGCCCCCTTGTGGTGTCTTCTGATGGCACATTCATCGCCTGTGCTTGTGGCGAATCCATCAAGATTGTTGATTCCGTTGATTTCTCAATTAAAGGGAGCATTGAGGAAGGGAACGACGAGGCTGTGACGGCCCTAACACTTAGCCCTAATGACAAGCTGCTTTTTTCTGCTGGCCACAGCAGGCAAATCAGGGTTTGGAACTTATCCACTTTGAAGTGTGAGCGGTCTTGGAAGGTACACACACATACACACACACTCTCTTTATTGTTGTTCATTAGGGGTAATCTAGTAGACTTTGTTGATGATTGTATTTCGTTGGTGTGCAGGGCCATGATGGTCCAGTTATGACCATGGCTTGCCATGCTTCTGGTGGATTGCTAGCAACTGCAGGATCTGATAGGAAAGTTCTTGTATGGGATGTTGATGGCCATTTCTGTACTCATTACTTCAAAGGACATAAAGGGGTTGTCACTTGTATTATGTTCCATCCCGATCCTAATCAATCTCTTGTAAGTGTGTTTTGTTAAGATAAAAGATGGTGTCTATCTTTATGTTTTCTCTGTATTCTTCTTACTTCCACCTAGTGCTAGTTGCTTAGTTAGTGGTTTTAACATGAAAAGGTCCCATGCCCCGTTTTCATTTTCATCATGTTTGATTTATTTTCTCAGTTCAAACCTTCAAATAATTTTTCAATGATCTTTATCCACATTCTTTGATAGCTTTTTTCTGGAAGTGACGATGCAACTGTACGAGTGTGGGATCTTCTTACGAAGAAGTGTGTAGCGACATTGGATAAACATTTCTCAACTGTGACATCTATGGCAGTATCTGAAGATGGCCGGACATTGCTTACTGCTGGAAGAGATAAGGTGAGGACGACTTTGGCTTTGTGGCCGGACATCACCACAAAGTTATAAATGAAGCCACAAATTGTTAGTGTAGAATGACTTTTGATCTTTTGTTATTGGTTTATATTTCACATTTTTCTAATTTGATCCAATAAATGCAATCATTTCAGGTTGTGAATGTGTGGGACCTAAATGATTTTACCTGCAAGACAACTGTACTTACGTATGAAGTGTTGGAAGCTTTATCTATAATTCGTTCCGGGGCGCTATTTTCTTCATTTCTGGGTGCACTCAATCAGCGTAATGGAAAAGGCACAAGTGATTCATCAGGAATCCATTTTGTGACTGTTGGTGAACGTGGCATTGTACGCGTATGGAGTTCTGAACGGTAATTTCTGTTGAAAGGATATTTAATTTGAGGGATATAAACAGGAAGAAAAGAAGGGGCACTGACTTCCTCTAATGGGGGGATTGTTTCTTAACTTTCTGCTAGCTCCACTTTGATAACTATATGATATATACCTTAATTTTACCATTCTTCGGTTTTTCCAGTGCAACTTGTTTGTATGAGCATAAGTACTCTGATGTCGCAGTCACCTCAGACATTGATGATGATCAATCAAGAAGAGGCTTAACCGGTGTTGTTGTTCTTCCTAATGACCAAGGATTGCTTTCTGTTACGGCTGATCAGCAGTTTCTATTCTACTCTCCGACTTCTGAAGGAGAGTTGGTGTTAAGCAAGAGATTAGTTGGGTACAATGAGGAAATACTGGACATGAAATTTTTAGGCGAAGAGGAAAACTTCCTCGCTGTTGCTACCAATCTTGAACAGGTAAAATTTCATGTGCTGTGCACTTTATGTTTTGAAAAAGCGGACTCACAGATGCAATATGAGATTTATGCCTACCGTAAAGGGCGGACTCACAGATGCAATATGAAACAATAGGAGCAAAATTTTCGATCTTTGTAATATGTTCTGCTGTCTCAAACAAAAGCAGTTCATCTTAGATTTCATAATCATTCTCAGGGACCTACTATTGATTTAATATTTATTATAGGGGTGTTGATTCTAATATGTTCTCTTATGTGAAAATTGCAGGTTCGAGTATATGACTTAGCATCTATGTCATGCTCCTATGTTTTGTCAGGTCACGCTGAGATTGTTTTATGTCTTGATACTTGCACATTAAGTTGTGGGAAGGTACTTGTTGCAACTGGAAGCAAGGACAACACTGTACGTCAACTGCCATCCTTCTAATTTTACATCTTTTTTTCATGTAATTGCGGCAAATTGTCATCATTCTACTAGGGGAATGCTGTTCAAGTTTCTTAATTTCTCGCTCTGCTCTACAAAAATTTCAGGTGAGGTTGTGGGACACGGTAAGCCGGAAATGTGTTGGTATTGGCAAGGGTCACATGGGAGGCATTGGCGCTGTAGCATTTTCGAAGAAGGAGAAAAATTTCCTCGTTAGTGCCAGTAGGTGAGCACTACTGTACTTAACCTAATATCTAGTCATGAGTAAGCCTCATTCTGAATGCAGCAATACCAACCAATTTCTGAGAAATTCTTTCCGAATTCAGCAGATATTGGTTTTTGCTGAACTTTCCCTTAGATCTTCTATGAAAATAGAGGCTTCATAGACGTGATAAAACTGGGAAGCTAATCAATTTATTCCTTCTGCTAGTGATCTTACGATTAAGGTGTGGAGTTTCGACGGTATCTCATATGATGGTGACGAACCAACTAGTTTGAAAGCCAAAGCAGTGGTTGCTGCCCATGATAAAGATATAAATTCTTTGGCTGTTGCACCAAATGATCGTTTAGTGTGCACTGGTTCTCAGGTCAGTAGCATATCAGCTTCCACTGCTCTTCTTTGATTTGGGTGATTTCCTTAATTGACCCCCCTTTTCCTTTCGTTCTTTTGGGGCCTGAAGGACCGAACTGCTCGTGTGTGGAGGTTACCAGATCTGGTCTCAGTGGTGGAATTCAAAGGTCACAAACGAGGAATTTGGTCCGTTGAGTTTTCACCGGTCGATCCATGTGTCATAACAGCATCAGGCGATAAGACCATAAAGATATGGAGCATAGCTGATGGTACCTGCAAAATGACATTTGAAGGGCACACATCTAGTGTGTTGAGAGCTTCATTTATTACTCGTGGCACCCAGTTTGTTTCCTCTGGTGATTAATCCTTCTACTTATCTGTTAGCACTTTAGGAGTCGTTAGATTATAAATCTTATATCAAATTCACTTGTTAACTGCAGGAGCTGATGGGTTGGTCAAATTATGGACCGTTAGAACGAACGAATGCATCGCAACATACGATCAACACGAGGACAAGGTAATGAAGAAACTAATACTTTGCTGAGGCTCACATTTTTCTTTTCCGCAGTGGAATCTCTGATCTCATTTTTCTGTCTTAAGGTTTGGGCCCTGGCTATCGGGAAGAAGACTGAAATGTTTGCAACTGGCGGTGGTGATGCAGTCGTTAATCTATGGTATGATTCAACCGCTTCTGACAAGGAGGAAGCATTCCGTGAAGAGGTATGATTCGAAACGGTATCGCTGGAATTACAGCAAGATACTTTGGTATTATGCATGGAGCGTATCGATATCACTGCCATTTACCAGCTCTGTGATACTTGTGCAGGAGGAACGTGTACTGAAAGGCCAAACATTGGAGAATGCTATACTAGACAACGATTACTCAAAAGCCATTCAACTCGCTTTTGAACTCGACAGACCTCGCAAACTCTTCGAGTTGTTTTCTCAACTCTGCAGGTGAGCAAATCCTAAAATGAGTAAGCGTCGTTTGATATAGTCTTAAAATTAGAGAAAATATGAAAATAGAGGAAATTTGGAGGAGTGGTTGCATGTTTGTTATGTATATTTGGTAGGAAAAATATACAAACTCAGTACCATCTGTCCTTGAACGAATAGGTGTATCTCAAAATACAAATTTTCCCACGAACCAACTCAAATTTTCTCTATACCAAACTACTCCCAGAGCTATTCATGAAACTTTGTTGCTAGTGATCGTCTTTAACGTTGGCATATTCTTCACTGCAACAGGAAGAGGGAAGCTGAGGGGATCAATCATATGAAGAAAGCCGTCTGCAGTCTCGGCAAGGACCAGTTGCGCTTACTTTTCGAGTATGCCCGCGAATGGAACACGAAACCAAAGATGTGCCATATAGCACAGCTGGTTCTGTTTCAAGTGTTCAGCAACATCACTCCGTCAACCATCCTCGAGATTAAAGGGATCAACGAGATACTGGAGGGGCTCATTCCGTATACGCAGAGGCACTTCACCAGGATAGATCGAGCTGTGAGGAGTACGTATTTGGTAGACTATTCTCTGGTCGGAATGGGGGCCGTGGATGCGGATGTTGATGCGAAAGACAGTACAGATGAAGCGGTTCGTGACGATGGCGAGGCATTGGTGGAGACCGGCACGTTGAAGAAGAGGAAATCGTCAACTAAATCTAGCAAGACTAAAAGTAAGAAGGTGAAGACAGCACCTCTGGAGGCTTAAATTGTGTCTATGATGTACTTAGAGGAATTATGACATCTCTCGTCCTCGATTGTATTAAAATTTTGACCCCGACCCTTGTCCAAACCGAACCATTGTCCTGGCCGGTCGGCCTGTGAAATCGATTAATTAGTCATATGATGAATCTGTAATCCAATTAATCCAACCAGTGACCTGTTGACCCTAATTATTTGGTGTGATTAGGGTGATAACGATTTCCCTTCGTCGAGGGTGCTTGCACAAAACGGTAAACGACAGACTATAATGTGTATTTTATTCCTACGGCCAAGGATCGAACTTCTGCCCTCATAATTAAGGGACGGGTGAATAGATCAAACCGTAACCGGCCCAGCGATTTCGTTTGAATGAACAGATCCTAGCTCGAAGCAGGGCCCATTAAAGGCCCAAAAATAGTAACTGCCAACTCCTACTCACAGCTGCCATCTCCCCTCCCTCAGTTCCAGAGACAAAACACAATGGGTTCGATTGACACGCCACCACGTACAGATAACGCAGCGTCGGTGCCGACTTGCGCCGACGGCAACAATTCAATCGTCGAAGAGAATATACTCGAAGGGATGCCTTCCTTGGCAGAAACAACGGCTCGTCCGGAAACTGAGGCTTCGAGGAAGAGGAAATCTAGTCTCCTCCCGTTGGAGGTCGGTACTAGGGTTATGTGCCGCTGGAGAGACGGCAAGTATCATCCCGTCAAAGTCATCGAGCGGCGGAAGGTTTCTTACTCCGATCCAAATGATTATGAGTACTACGTTCATTACACCGAGTGTAAGCATCTACTTTTCGCGCCGAATTTTTGTTTTAATTGTTGGGAGATTAGGGTTTATGTTCGAAATTTTTTTGGGTGTAGTTAACAGGAGACTGGACGAGTGGGTGAAGCTTGAACAGCTTGATCTTGAATCTGTTGAAGCTGTTGTTGACGAGAAAGTAGAGGATAAGGTTTTATGCATGCTCGGACTTGTTCTTTCAGTTTTATTCGGCTGGCTGTTTCTGATGCCTGATGTGTAAGCGTTGTTTGTTCAGGTAACCAGTTTGAAAATGACTCGGCATCAGAAAAGGAAGATTGATGAGACTCAAACGGAGGTTAGTGATGGTTTATACTTTATAGTCTGTGATGTATGCTGAATTCATTGGAAATGAGTGCTTCCATTGTTTTGTTTTTTTTGAACTGGAATTATCAGTTTGATTTAAGCTTGTATATCGGAACTCACAGTGTGGCCTCTGCTGTGTCTGCATTCATTAAGTAACTGGAATGTACAGGAATAGTCTGACTTCCTGTTGCGAAATCTGTTTTCGCTGTGCCCGATATCAGAGTTTACAATTATGCTTACTGTCGATCGTAAAAGTTCCAGGATTGATTTCAAAATGCGATGTGATAGACTATGTAAGGGAAAACGAATTAGATTACATAATTTGGAAATGCCTCGTTAAATTGGCAGGGACATGAGGAACTTGATGCTGCCAGCTTGAGGGAGCACGAGGAATTTACAAAAGTGAAAAACATAGCTACGATAGAACTTGGAAGATATGAGATTGAGACGTGGTATTTTTCCCCCTTCCCACCGGAATACAATGACTGTTTGAAGCTGTACTTTTGTGAGTTTTGCCTGAATTTCATGAAGCGTAAGGAGCAGCTTCAAAGGCATATGGTGAGCTTAGTCACAAACTCATATTTTCTGTGTATTCTAATATCCTATTGTTGGATATCTAAGGCTATGCTCACAATATCACTGTTTTGTGCTAATTTCATACATTTCCTGTCTTTGTGTGGATATCTTTATCTGACTTCTAGAGGAAGTGTGATTTAAAGCATCCCCCTGGTGACGAGATATACAGAAGCGGTACATTATCAATGTTTGAGGTATGACTGCCTACTTTTGACTGATATCCCGGTGTATTGGAATTTAGTATATATTCTCCATCTAAAATAATTTTGTCACAACTGACATGTAAGATTTTCCCCTGCAAAATTCAAGTTCTATTCTGGCAAGTTGCTACATCTTGCTAGTTGCTTCTAAGACAATTCTCCACCATACAGTTTTGACAAATATACACTTAATTTCTTCTACGTGAGTTGTGCGATCTTAAATCCTTGTTAATTTGGGATGCCGTCAACTAATTCTTTGAATGCAGGTTGATGGTAAAAAGAACAAGGTCTATGGGCAAAATCTGTGCTACCTGGCAAAGCTGTTTCTTGATCACAAAACTCTGTACTACGATGTTGACCTGTTTTTGTTTTATGTGCTGTGTGAATGTGATGATCGGGGTTGCCATATGGTTGGTTATTTTTCGAAGGTACTGGTAGTGATACTGGACCAGGGTTCACTTTTATGCTTCTTAAAAGTACCGGTTTAGCTAGTGATATTGTGTGATTAACCACTGGAACGATGTTAATGCAGGAAAAACATTCCGAGGATTCCTACAATTTGGCTTGTATCCTCACACTTCCTCCTTACCAAAGGAAAGGCTATGGGAAATTTCTAATAGCTTTCTGTAAGTACTCTGCCTTATGTATACCAACTTGTAATTCGTTCCTTTTATCTGTTGTCCTCGCAGCAAAAACTTGTAATTTGTTTTATCCTAATTGCATCACTAATATGGAGCAGCGTATGAACTCTCCAAGAAGGAAGGTAAGGTTGGGACACCTGAAAGGCCTCTTTCCGACCTAGGCCTGTTAAGCTATAGAGGATACTGGACCAGGGTTCTTCTAGACATCTTGAAAAAGCACAAAGGCAACATCTCTATCAAGGTACTCATAATTTTGTTAGCTATCATGACTTGGCATACGTAAAATCGACATTTTTACTCGATTAATGCCCATTTAGTAATTTATTTCCACACCGATGATACCCTACACCCATCTCTTTGACAAGTAGTGAGTTTATTGGAAAAAGTTGACAGTATGGTTCATATGTTAGCCAGATCGATTGGACTTGATCGGCCCGTAATATAGTAAAAGTAAATCATTAGTTACTTTTTTCATAGTAAAACGGGTTTGAAGTACCTATTGTCCCATAGTTTTGTTGGTGTGCACGTTAAGTTTCTGAGGTTATAACTTGAAACTGTGCTGACGTTGAATAATGGCCAGGAACTAAGCGACATGACTGCAATTAGAGCGGAAGACATACTGACGACTCTACAGAGCCTCGAGCTGATCCAATACAGGAAAGGACAACACGTGATATGTGCCGACCCCAAAGTGTTGGATCGACACCTAAAAGCCGCTGGGCGCGGAGGTCTCGATGTTGATGTTAGCAAGTTGATCTGGACGCCGTATAAGGAACAGGGTTAGGTGAAGGAAAGCTTTGGTTGATCTGTAGACTTGCCTCTTCTTCTTTTGTACTATAATGTATATGTAGAGATACTAACCAGTAAAGAACTCTATTGTTACAGAAAGAAGTCTTGAGCTGTATCCTTGTGTTGGTTTTTATGTCTAACCAGTAAAGAACTCTATGGGTCTGGGTTTGGCCTTTTTAGGACCAAATCGAGTATTCGACGAGTTGGTCAAACTTTGTTTTTTAAAACCGCGATAACTTCGATCTCTCGAAGGAGAATATCTAATTCACGGAGGTGGTCTATTGTGATTGTTGTCACTGTCCTTGATTGGCTGACAATTAGGATTGCTTGGAGGCGCTACGAATGTACGAGTGAGCACTTATCTGCTCTGTCGGGGTTAGTTCCCCAGCTCCGTAATAGATTCTAACCGTCGACCATTGTCGAAAATAGCCGGAAATGTTTGCTCCAAAATTATTATTAATTGACAAGAGTTGTAACAGTCTTAACAATCGTTGTATTTGGTTCAAGGAGACACATTCTCTGAATTTGCAATTCGATCAGGACAACATCCACAAATAGACAGTAGACCAAGAGAAAAAGGATTATTGGTAGCGTTGTGTATCGACGATTTAAATGTATTAAATTCAAACATAAAAACAATTTAACAAGTGTTATAAAACGAATAATTAACTCTCTCTCAACAAGTGGCGGAGTGAGATAGTTGACAAATGAAATTCGAAATTCATATCCAAAAAAGTCAACTATTGAAAAATCATTTTGGTGATTCACAAACCGAAATCCCTCTGCAGGCTAAGAAAACCACCCTGGCCGAAAGCCACCTTTCATCTAAGTACCTAATAATTAAGATGGGGTTCTACCGAGACTCGTTGCCGTGTCACAAAGTCCGGCCCATCTCTCTTTCCTTCTCTTCGGCCTAAAGGCCCAACAGCTAGCCTCAAGGCCCAATAGAATGTAAATAGGAAATTACAAATCAAAGAGAATATACACTAATGGTCACTATAATATCTGCTACGGTGTGAGATCCTCATCAATTCTAAGAACTAACAGGGATTTTGACATCCTATTATGATTGCTATGTCCTTGTCTTCGATTGGCCGGAAATTAGCACTGCTTGAAGGCTACAAACGTACGAACGAGCGCCTATTTGCTCGATCGGGGTTAGCTCCCCAATTCCGAAACATAGACAACAGCCGAAAAATGTTCGCTCCAAACTTATGATCAATTGACAAGAATGGCAACATTTGAAATAGGAGTCGAGTGGTATCCGGCACAAACTAAACAAGGAACCACACTCTTTTTTCTTTCAGAATTTCCAGATTCAATCAGGACAACATCCACAAATAGACAGTAGACCAGAGAGTGAGGGCTACGGCAGCAAACAAGTAAGTCCACAAGAAGATAACTGAGCACTCTTCTTGAGCAACACCAAACAGTTGTGTCATTGTACCAATATTCATGGCTGGAGGGATGCTGTATTGAAGCATCAGGACATAGGCAAACAGTGGATCAGAAGGGAGCAGCCCTATACTTGCTGCTGCTTTTATCACACATATCCCGATTACTGGGAGGAACACGTATCGGACGCATACTACTCCTACGATCATCAGTGGTTTGATGCTCGAAGACCGCAAACCTAGTTGATATATGGGACACCAAAAAACAAGGGTTAGAGACAAGGTTAATGTAAGAGAGTTGTACATATTTGAGGTGATCAATGTCATTGTACCTTGTGTTAGGTTCCCTCCTAGTATAAGAGTAATGGAAGGTATTGTCCCATCCCTGCACAAAATAATTCATACATATAAGCATAGTCCCTTTTCATTTCCTCATTAACCCGATTTTCGGACCTGTGTTTTAAGTTTGTGTTTTCGGACTTGTTCTGGTTGGTAAATGATACGTACCCAAGAAGCGCAATCGAGTTCTGGACCACTCGCAACGGTGCACCTTCACCTACGATCAAGTTCCTGAGGAACGGTGTAGCTCCGAACACAAAACCAAGTATCTAACACAGACAAGAGCCCGATCCAACGTCACAGTTAGTTCGGTGTTGTTAACGAATAATATAAAAACCAATATATATAAGTAATCTTCCAACAACTCGAAAAATTACTGACTGAGGAAAGTGTGGGTGGAGCAGTGAGCTCATGAAGTATCTGGTGCAGCACTCCAACAATTCCCATTGGCTTGTTGGCTTCTCCAATCTCAACTACTGGCAGTGTTTCTTCATGATCTCCCTTGAGAAGTTGAGTTCCCTCAAGATCAGGGTTTGGTAGTTTGGATGCAGCAGCAGCATCTTCCTCATTCTGGAGTTCCTTGAATTTGATTGCTGATTTCCGCACCAGTTGGTACGCACATGTCCAGATATAGATACTCCCCAGCTGCACCAATTTTTGTCACAAAATATACAGTTTAGATGAAACCCAGTTACAAGTAACAGATTATTATCTTGTTTGGCTTCAAGTTTCATTTTCTACTGTTCTTTTCCGCTTTCATATCCAACAACTAATTCATCGTAAATTCGTAACTATTGGCGACAATGACAGGTAAGAAAAAGTTGGTTCTTTTCTGGCAATATATGGCTGCTTTTGTCAAAGTCTATACTGCCAGAAAATGAAACTGCGTTTTGGAGTTTATTATTCATGGCCCCATGCCCCTTGGCTCGTTTTCAGGGGGTCAGCCCCGCGCACAAAACCAACCACCGGTCAGCCCAGAAGGTTCCAAACAGCACAGTTCAGAACCAGTTGTCATCCATCAACTGACAGGGTGTTTTGACTTCCATCGCCCGTCACGTTAACTAACAGGTCGTCCCTCACAGCACGAGGTGGCTTAATCGCCCTCTCTGTCAAACCTCGGGGCTCGGGCTTAGGCACGTCCTGGTCTTTTTATCATCAATGGTCGGAATCTTGCTTACCCCTAATAACCAACCATGGAGCTATATAACGTACGAATGATGGTCACTGCATTTTAGGACACATCTACCACGACCCTATACGCCTAAGCTATACACACTATTATACGCCTATACGTGTGCGGCTGGTCATACGCCCCAAGGCACGCCCTTTTATATCAACACCATCTTACTATCCTTGTACACCCTACCAGGAACAACCCTGCGAAAAAGGCTCACTGTTCTACTGAACCCACTTGACTCTCCAGTCAAACCACTCATTGGTCCGCCTGCCAGCTCAACGAAACATGAATCAATATTTGAATCAGAATTAGGAACGGAAATGACACAGATAACCCAAAAAAGTATGAGAGAGCAATCAAAATGAGGGTGGGGTATATGATGGCAGCAAGTGAAGGGGACCAAAAGAAAAGATGTTATTTCTTAGCAAACCGGTTTAGAAGCGAAATTCCAATCCAACTCAGAAGTGATGAATTATTGATGGTAACTTCAGACTTATCCCAATTCCAGATGAATAAAGATTAAACAACAGCAAACTTAAGATGGAAAAAAAGCAAAGAAGAAGTTAATTTTACCGCAGCAGAGAAGGAAGCATATGAGAGGCCAATGGAGCTGCAAGTGGTATGATCCCCAAATGGGGTGCCATCTTCTTTGCAGATTGCTGGCACTACTATCAGCAACAGATTCCCATAGTTTCCTGCATAATGTGAAACACAAGAGTTTAGATTATATCATAGAGGAATTGTTTGTGATTTCGGTACAACGAGACAGGATGGTTCACTATTTCAGTACAAGTAGTTTAGATATTACCTGTGGCACAAGTAGCAATCAGAAGACCTTCAAGATGTGGCCTTGGCCGCACCAATTTCACAACAGCCCATCCTAGAAGCCCTCCGAATATCATGGTCAGTCCGATGTTGACCGGCATAAACCACCTGCAAAATTACAAGACCAGACCTTTTACTATGGTTACAGATCTCAACCCAGTTCAAACTATAAACCAAAATGAAAAGCCTACCAGGATACAATGTCCCCGAATGTGACCGTTTTCGACAGGATCGCAAACATAAGAGACGGTGTGAACACCGTGAACACAACCTGCAATCATTAGCAAAACCAGAATGGTAAAGTCACTTTCTTTTTGCCCAATTTGTACAGTCATCACAAACAAAAAACAGTCCCCCATGTAAACCTCCCCCACCCAAGACAATCATCAGCGAACAGTAGCAGAACTAGGATGGTTGGAGCATAAGCAAGATTTCAACTTTCAAGTGCAAAATTCAATTTACATAAAACTTCCCAAGTCTAGGGCAGAGTTTCTCCATTGGAGGATTAAGATTGTAGAAAGGAGCAGACTTTAACTCACCTTGTTCAAGTATTTCCTAGCATCAGCATGGAGGACGTTGATGTAATCAGTGGCCAGGATTGCACCCAGAACACCGATGATAAGGACTTGAATAACTGGCATTGAAGCCACCTGAAGCAGAGTCCAGAAACCCATCTTTCTTCTTCTTCTTTGTTCTTGTTACAGAGCTCTCCCCCTCTCTTTCCAGTTTCCCCCCCTCCAATCTTTCTCTTGACGGTATGTATGGACACTCACTCCCAGATACAGAGCACAGTGGGAATAAAGAAGTTAGAAAAAACGCCAGCGAAGCAGCCCAGTTGGGTAGGTAACGTCATGAATACTATTTCATTAGAGAAGCCGAGTGAGGGATAATTACAAAGTCGACCCCCTATTATAAATAGATAACAAATGAATCCCTTTACTATGTTATTGTCGAATTTAGTTTTTGGCTTTTTAACTAAATTAGCATTTCGTCTGAGTAGAATTGATTCAGTGGTTGTGTGTTTGGTGATTAGGATATTTTTTCGAATCCAGCACATTCCACAAAATGAACTTCAATATTATATTTATTTTCTATCTTTTATTTTCCGACTAACTTGATGTTAGCTTACACAATACTTTCCACTAAAATAGGACATTATTAAGCTAGGATTCTGTTTTTATTATGTTATATTTGCAGCTCTGGACCCCTCTTTGGTTAGTCCCCCTGCTACCTCGGCCGCCTTGGTTCCTCTACTACCTCCCCCATCAAAATTAATGCCGATGGAGTAATGGCCGATTCGGCTGATAGTACGATGAATCTGATAGTTCGAAATGCGAGGGAGGAAAGGTACTATAAAGAGTTGGTCGGATGTATTTAAAACTCTTTGATCCCTATGTCTTTAAGTTTTTGATCACCAAAATATATATAAATGATACCTCCGTCGGGAAATTTGGCAGGTAGACATTAAAGGAGAAGTCGAATTCGTCTTGTTCTGCCTGTCTCAATGTTCCACGAGATGCACAATTGGTGGTGCTATTGTCACAGATATTTCGACCTTCTTAAAGACGTGTCCTAGATTACATATATAGGTGGCCCAACATGGTTGCTATCGGAGCTGTCCATAAAATGGCGAGAAAGACTCTTTTATATTTTTTAAATCGTATTGAGATCGATTTCACGATCTAAGATAATGATTAGTTTTATTGTATTGTTTTATTGTCTCGATTTTTCCCGTCACTTTTTATCATTTGTTCACAATAGAAGGACCAATGTAACTCTTTTCCCTATAGAGATTAGAGAAAAAGCAATCGGCAATCGCCGAGGGTTAGCACGTGGATCTAGAAACCGATCCATTAAACCATTATTATTTTAGTTTGAATTATACTATCGTACGGGCGGGTTTGTTTCTAAATCTGTACTCTCGGAAATTACTACTAGCACATGCGCCGGGCCCGTCGATTGTAATTTATTACTGTATATTTACTTACTCACGGCACCGGAATACAAAGACACCATCTTTTAAAATTCAAAGTTACCGCCGTTAACAACCATTTCAGTCACATCAGATTGAAGGCTAGAAATTCAGATTTTTTTTTTAATTTCGATACCATGTTACGAATTATTAATTTATTGATATGCTCAACCACCTAGCTCGGTATATTTAAGCATCACAATATTTACATTCATTTTATTGATATCTTCCTTTCATAACTTAACTCATTGTTTATTGTTAAAACGTTAGAAGACGGAATCGTTAATTTCAAATTAAAATTGTCATTTTGAAAAACATTCGTACCAAACCTCCTAACTAAACCGAAGTACATGCCATAATATTGTAGACAGAAATTGAGGCCACGACTGGGGAAGGTGACAATCAATAATATGAAAAATTCACAACCTTACCTACCGATCCAAGTCTCCGACAAAACTGGAAAAAAAAGGTAAAATAAAGCCATGATTCTCGATGCACAGATTCAAATATTTTTTCTGTCTTTTCTTCCCATGAATATTCTATTATCTCGGATGAGGTGCAGTGTTTTCGGAATCGTATCGGAAATCATATCGGTGAAATTAACGGTATAAAGTTCAATGGTTCAACCGTTGTGGTACTGTTGTCATATTGGAGTTGAACCGTTCCGAACATATGGAACCTCGAACCGAAATTATACCAAAGTATAAAAAGAAGTCATATAAATAAAAACATGTAATATATCAAATTATTTACAAATATTATATCAGGTTTATAAAGCAAAATTTATGAATTTCATTTTGATTTTCTGTCGATAGTTTAATTTTTTTATCAGATCAAGTAAATATGTACTTAATTTCGTCATTTGTTGTATTATTAATTGTTAACTGCTACTAATCAACACAAAAAAGTATTGGCCAAGTTGGATAGAGCTTTTAATCATCTGTCGTGCATGTCATGGGTTCGATACTCATTGGAAACATTATTTTTTTAAATTTTTCCAACCAAGAAATACTCATTGACTTAATGAACTGCCGGTTTGACCTTAATCTGCCGGTATAACCATAGATCATTGGTTCAACCGGCTGTGCCAGGCCAATTTACCGCTGTTGTAGTATTTAATCCTACTGAACCGGTCGAATGTTCGGTTCACATTCCGACCAGTTCAACCAGTCAGAATGATACGATTCTGAACCCACTGATGAGGTGTAGCCGATGTAATAGTTCTGTCGACAGTCTGCTTGAAGATTCTAGGTTCAAATCCTAAAACTCCCACCTTTTAGTAATAACACCTCTACTCAAATTAAAAGCCAACTCAAAAATTTATTTGTGAAAGGATTGCCCGTCATCGAACTATTCTATGTTTTGCGATAGAAATTTTTATTTTAAGGAAAGTTGAATTGAGATTAGTGTATAGAAGTTGAGTTAGAGTAGAAAAATATTGTGGATGGAAATTTGAATCAAAGAAAATAAAGATATCAATTGAAATCATATTTCTCAGGGGTCGTTTGGTATGGGGGAATGAAAATGGGGGAAATGTGGAAATTGGGAATTGAGGAATCAGAGATTGTGTAATTCCAATTACATTGTTTGGTAACGAGGTTTGTAATTCAAATACAATTTTCAGTTTGTTAGAAATTTATTGTGCAATGACCATGATGCCCTTATTTGAAATCCAATTTCAAGACTCGTCATCTTCTAGTTAGCAAAAATTTGTTTAATACTTGTATAATACACACATACATACTATATGCGTTTAGAACTTCCGTTCTCGTACTATTGTAGAGCCGTTTAATTTTAAAATTTTAATATTTTCTAATTGTTGCCGAAATTTTAAACGTATTGCTATGTTGAAACAATGTATGAAACTATGAACGTATTAATATTGTACCATACTCATACCATATCTTACTAAATATAAATGAGAATAAATCTGACACCTACCACTCCTTTTATTTGTCAGGGAAGAAGAATTAATATTTGTACATATCTACAACCATATATTATAATATGTCATGGCTAATCATATAGTTTTTCCAAATATGCATTACATAATTGCAATAATATATTACATGCTTTGGCTAATCAAACCAATATCTCACTTTTATTCCCCACCTCGATTGTTATAGTCGTTATAGCCGTAAAGGAAGTTGGGGGTAATAATGACAATATATATCCATTGTTTACGAAAACTCAGAGTTTTGAAGAAAACATCCTCAACACCATGTATTTGAAAAAGGCACATTTGAGAGGAAATGTGGGTTCAGGGGAAAAGTGTTTTCGTAAAACACTGGCCAATTAAAGCTAAACAAACAAGTGTTCGTTTGTTACTCTGAGTTTTGACAAAATCCTCATAATTTCCTCTATACCAAACGAGGCCTTAATCTATTTCAAGGGAATATAAACTTTCCTAAAACTCCCTTATATGTTTTGATTTTACATTTTTTTCATAATCCTTTCCAACCTCAACTCAATTATTATGTATTATTATAGTTTCATATTTTGAGAAATCATGATTTTTATTATCAAATATAACACTAATCTAACTGATTAAGATTATCGATTAGTGTAACTACAAAAAATTAAAGGATTAAATTTGGAACTAAAGTTAGAATTGGGCCTCTACTCTCCAAATAAGGACCTGATTTAGGTTTAAGTGGTATTGCCCCTGATGGGAGGCCAGTTCTCCATGTGATAAGGTGGCAAACATATCGTTCTCGAAAGAAAAGTGTTCAATCGTTCTATATGAAAATTATATATCCTTATATAAAGTTGGAATTTAACCAAATTCAGATATAAAAAACTTGACACATAGAGTCAAAAATTCCTCGTAAAAAATGAAGGATGTAGCAAGTTGTAGTATTTTTTATATTGATCCCACTAACAAATAAAGTGGTTAAGCTGTTACTAGACTACCTAAACTTCTAAATTTCTAAACATCGTCCTAACTTTCGAAAAAAAATCGTCCTAACTTTAAAATTTTAAACATGAAATTTTATAAATGCCCCTGACGTCGGCTTTAAATATTCAGAGGACCAATGAAGTCCATTCGTACACCATCTCTTCTTACTTTCATCCTCGTGTCGCCGGAGTTTCGCCGGACCACCGCTGCTGATAGAATTCAGCGGATCTGTCGTTTCCGTCATATGGTGAAGGTCAGTATGAACAAAATTCGGAAAAATTGACCCAGCCGACCAAACCGGACGGCCGGTTAGGAAACCAGCCGCCCAAACCGGACAGCCGATTAGGACACCAGTCGTCCGGTTTCGACGGTTGGTTTCTTAACCAGCCGTCCGGTTTGGGCAGCTGGGTCAATTTTTCCGATTCTTTTGTCTAAATATTGTATAAATTAAATATTTTATAATTACATAATAATATTTATATTTTTTAAAATTATATTATGATAATGATATGATTAATTATAATTTGTTTTAATTTTTCTGTAATTATGGACGTTAAAAATGACTCAGCCGTCCAAACCAGACGGTCGGTTAGAAAATCAGCCGCCCAAATCGGACGGCCGGTTAGTAACCCAGCCGCCCAAACCGGACAGTCGGTTACGACATCAGCCGTCCCAATTGGACTGCTAGAAAATCAGCCCGTGAGACTCAAACTATTAGAATGAGTCTGTCGTTCTAGCCATTTTAGTTCAATATTTTTGTTTGTTTACATTTTGGCAATGCAGTCTGTTAGTCGTGGCCGGTTTGCTGTTGAAATCATGGCTGATCTCTTGGCCTTGTAATCAACATATCAATGAATTTTCTGCAACTGAATTATTTATCAGTTTACTATATACCGCCTTATTAACTACATGGCTAGGTGATCCCTAGCCATCCACCATGAATAATTCAAATCTGGCTCGCCCCTACTCACCATTTATAATGAGACATAAAAGACGAAGTTTCACCATCATGGTAGTATAAAAGGCTCCTATATTAACGCACAAAACAACAACACACAAAACTCTCTCCACTAAATATTGTGTCGAGGTTATTCACCCAAAAGGGAATACACCTTCAATAGTCAATACTCTCAATACGCTTATACTCTTAATACACATTTTTATTCACTCTTCCTAATCTGTCGAGAAACTGTTCGCCGGAAACTCTCAAGCCCCAAAGATCAAAAAAGCAATCTATCCATCCAACTCAATCATCCAATCGAACCACACATCCTGAACCAGCTCCCAAAAAGGAACAATTTCAACCGATCATTCATTGTATCATTTTAGATCGATGTCATTATTGAGACCAACTCGTCCCATGGCGGTTGCTAACGCGACGACAGAGACATGCATGAAAGACCGGACATGGTTTGTGGTTGTTGTTTGTTTCAAGTAATGTTCAAGGGAATATCTAGAGCTGAAAATTTGGGTAATAGGTATGGGTATCCGAATCCATTTCGATTTTCAGCCGTATATATATATATATATATATAGCACTCGTTTGTTTGTGTTTTACTATGAAAATGTTGCTTTCCCAGCGTGGTTGGAGGATCATATAATGTTGGACCCCATATTCTCGTCCCTACCTTACCAAATCATTTGTACCTAGCTGACATTTTGGACTTTCATTTCTTACTTTTAATAACTTCTTGACATCAAACAACCCAAGTATCACATGGCAAATTAATATAAATTTTTTTGGGAGGACACCCCAAAGTAAATTAATATCTGTCTTAACCTAAAATGGATATATGATACTAATCGACAAGGTTGGTGGGCTGGTGAAAGGTAGAGAGATTGATCGCGGAAGTTGAACGTATATGATGGGAGACTTTCAAGGTATTTGCAGTCAACTTATTCGGATACAATTTGATGGTGTTAACGACAGTCTATTAGAGTAGAGGACACAATTTGTTTGGACTTTGGTTTGAAAAAAAGATTGTTGGGAAAAGAATTCAAATACCTCCGTACGATATTGGTAAATAAAAACAATTTACTTGGCTTAAAAATATCCAATAGCCAAACTAATATAAAATATTTTAGAGATAACACCTCAAAATAAATCTGTACGAGCTTGATCTAAAGTATATAATATCATTTTGACTGGAAAAATTGTTGTGCTGAGAATCCTAACAACCCTCATCAACCACCACATTAACACACAGAAAAACAACAACAACAACAACAACAACACACAACACTCTCTCTACGAAATACTACGTCGAGGTTATTCACCTATAGGAGCAATATTTCTCTGTATCCCTCTTAAATACTCTCAATCCGCCCTTCATACCCCTGAATCTGATACACATTCTTACCACTCTTCCTGATTTATCTTGCGAGAAACCGTTCGTCGTAGACTCTCAAGCGCCCAAGATCAAGGAAGCGGTCTACCCACTCAACTCGGCTCATAAGGACATTTCAACCGAACCCCAACCACCTAAATAGTTCCGCCACTATATGAACATGAATTACGAGGTGAACAATCGTTAAATATTTGTGTATTAATTTTGAATTAATGTTTATCAATCCATACGTATCATAGCAAGTGAAGTTTCAGTGCCCAGTAACCAAACCAACGAAAAATGCATTATGAAATTATATATAGTATCTGAATCCAATGTCAAACATCATAGCCATCTTCATCGTCGTTCCAAAGTTCGCATTTCTCCAACTTGAGAGTGGTCAGCATTTGGAAACTCGAAGATCGAAATCCGCAGAGGAAGGAACATCTTAGTTCCAGAGTTTCCAGATCGAAAACTCATGGTTGGGCCAAACAACGAATCGGTTGAGAGACTGCAATCTCGATTAAGTAAAACGACCATGTGTTTAGTACCGCGAGACGAAGCATATTGCAGGACTCTACCGAACGCGTCCTTGTATCTCGAATGCCACTCGGAGGTGATCTTAGAGACGCCGATTCGTTGATAACGGTGTGCCAGAACCTTGTTCACAAACGTAACGAAACCTGGACCCTCTCTACTACCGAGTTCGATGAATTGTGATTCAAATGAAAGGATTTGAAACGGAAAATCAATGAGAAGAACGGCGGAAACAAACAAGAAAGACTAAACCCTAACAAAATTTTCCTTATTTGATTGCGCAACAAGAAAGCTATTGATGATACTCCGACGACAAATGAACTTTCAAAAACAAAACATATAAATAGAGTTAGTCAAAAACTCTGAAACCAAATAAACTTGTCATCTAATTAATCAATCTCGCAAAACCGGCCGAACCCGCCTGTTTGACAGCTCAGTTGTGGCGATCAAGAACGGAGGCACCAGCAGCAAAGAACTCGGAAATGACTTCCAAAGGCATCCCTTTAGTCTCGGGCACTTTGAGGAAAACAAACACCCACGAGATCATACACCCGACCCCGAAGATGGTGAACACTCCTGCCAGGCCGAGGCTGTTGAGGAGAAGCGGGGACGAATAGGTGACGATGATGTTCATGATCCAGTAAGTGAGAGCACACACGGTGATGCAGAGTCCGCGGGCAGCGGTCGGGAAGATCTCCGCGCAGAGGATGTTCGGGATGACTCCGAACCCCATGACGAAACCGCTCATGTAGATCACCACTCCTCCTGTGGATATTATGGCTCTAAGGACTTCTCCCATGGTTACTATGCTGCTGAACACTATTGCGACTAAGGCCACCACTAGGACTGGGATTGTGTACAGCAATATTGACCTGCATCAATCCCCCACACAACATTAGTCAAACAATAAGTAGAGCCGTTAAACAGATGAGTTGGGTAGGTTGCAGGCTTGGTTAATTCAACGGCGGAATTAAGGGTGATGCGAATTTAGGTCACTATCTTCCGCTTCGAATTGATCAAAGTTTATGTAAAATTGTCAAAATTAATTTTTTTTTGCCAAGTGCGGCTTTTAAATTTTACCTCAAACTTGAAATTGTGTCCAACATTTACTGTTCTAGTTTCACTATTTGGTTAATCTAGATACCGTTTATGAGTGAATCATATTTCGGTTTCAAATTCGACCTAATTATGGATTTAACGGACTGGATTTTCTTTGGACAAGGAAGCTCCATTACCGAAGAGTTGAGATAACGCACCAATGTAACCTAACCTAGAAGAAATAAACAAAGAAACTATTCGCAAGTAGCTGTGATTAGTATCGATCAGGAAACTCCGGACAGCCCGTGCACTGTTCTACTACCAACCGATGCTACACCACTTGGACACAGTTCACTCGGTTGGTTGGTCTGTTTTTTTAAATTTTCACGATTATGAATTTTTAACATTAGGTGTCATTTTTCACTTTTTCATCTCCAATTTCGGCCCGAATTTCCAAAACCATTGGATTTCGGATTCAAGAAAATAATCAAGCCTCTCCAAACGAAATTGGGCAGCTCGATTTAGGTTGGATTAAACCTCCATCCAGCGGAATTCAGACACTTTGTAACAATATAAAACATATCTGACGCAATTATTCTGACGTAAATAACTTACCTCCAAATCCGGTCAATTTTACCATTAGGAGAAAAAAACCTGTCCTGAGTCTAATTAAATTTTTAACGGTTATAAAACCCTTTCTAGTCAAAGTATTAGATAACTGATGAAGAAAAGGGTAGGGTGTACCTTCTACCGGCGACGTCCATGATCCTCATGGAAACAATGATGCAGGGGAGCATAACAATGGTGGAGAAAAGGCTGATGAGGATTGATGCAGAGTCGGATCTCAACCCTAGACTCGACAGAAGAACTGAAACCCCTGCCTCTTGCAGAATCTGAGGTGCGTAGTACAACACCCCGTTGATCCCCGATATCTGTTGAAGAAACTGAAGCACAACTCCGACCAGCAACGCCCGCTTAATCCCCGGATCACAAAGATCAGCCAATCTAGCACCGTCGTCACCCTGCTTCTCCGCCCGCCGCCCTACTTGTGGCTTCCCGCCGCCGAGCATTTCCTTGGAACAAACCGCCGTCGTGCTAACAAGAGCCGCCGCCGGCGAAAACTCCTCCGTCGCTACATCCATCCCCGGACCCACGCTCGACAACATCGACCCCCGTCTCGACCCGGCCGCCGCCCCGCCGTGAAGGTACACTCTCTGCAACCCGCCGTCCTTTTTCCCATGTGGATACTTATAAGCCAGCTGCCATCCTCCTCCGATCCCAACTCCTTCGATGCCGTCGCCGCCGGGGAACAAACTACTATTCCTCGTCACACTAGCGAACATGCTACTCCCGCCGTACGGCAACAGCAGCGGAGCCGCATTTCCATTGTCCTCCTCCTGACTATCGACTCTCTGGCTCTCCTCGTCGGCCCAATTCGGCTCGCCGGCGGAGGCCTTGTTTCCGCCGGTGAACATGCTGAGCATGCTGCCGGAGGTGGGGAAGAACATGCTCCCCCTCATGCTGCCCATCATAGAGGAAGATGTTGGGAGATTGTTTTCATGGACGCTTCCGAAGAGAGTAACGAGAGGATCCATTAATGGGATGTTCTGGTTGGCTAAGCTCCCCTGTCTTGATACTACGGCCAGCGTGCTCTGCCCTGCCGTCACCGGCTTCGCCACCCACGAAACTCCTTCCTCCGCTCCGTACAGTCGGACTTCTCCCATTTTCTCCACCGGATTATCCTCCCCTTGGATATCGCCGCCGTCGGCTGGCCCTACGACGTATTCTTCAATTGATGGGTCTTTCCCCACTCCAAGTCCTTCCAGTAGCAATGCCATCTCCCCTGTAAAAGTCAAGAAAAAGGGCATTTTCGTTTCACAAACTTCGGGCACATTCTGCCGGAATCAAGATTCAATTTCAACTATCTCCTGATCCCCAATTCCATTTTGATATGGCCAATTCCGGTGAATTTGTGAGTTCAGGCAGAAATGGTAATTCCGACCGAAATGGGAATAAAAATGCGGAAAACAAGACCATAGTATATAAGAAGTTACCAGCAACATCGTCCCTGCCGCGGAGCCTCTGCAAGACCAACTTAGCCTCATCCAACCTCCCCTTACTAACGAGCCACCTCGGTGATTCCGGCACGAAAAGAACGGCGACGACGAGGAAAAGGAGCGAAGGAATGGCAAGAACTCCCAACATCACCCTCCAATTAGGCGAATCCTGCAGCGACATGAAGAACACCATGATGTACGACAAGAACATCCCTCCCGAACCCAAAAACTGTGGGAGGGTGTTCAGAGTCCCTCTGATCTCCGAGGGAGCAGTCTCAGAGATGTAAAGAGGGACGAGGGTGACGGCGAGGCCGATCCCGAATCCGTCGAGAAGCCTCGCCGCTAGCAAAGTGTGGACGTTAGGAGACCATAGCATAACTAAGCTGCCGATCAGGTAACAGAGCGAGGAGAGGATCAGCATCGGCCTCCGGCCATACTTGTCGGCCACTGGACCGGAGAATGTCGTGATGAATGTCCCTCCGACCAACGACATTGCCACTATTAAGCCTTCCACCGTTGGCTGGGATTCTAGCTTGAATTCCTTCTTTATGTATATTACCGCCCCTGTTTAAACCATGAGTTTACAGAATAAAGGCAAATTATTCTATTGTAAACTAGTTGGTCACCAAATTTTGCTTCCGTGACTAATTAGTCCTTGATTGGACACAACCGTGACTAATAAATATGGTTCATAGGTCCGTGACTGAAAATCTACGAATATCTTTCAATTTTCTTATAGTGTGGATTTATGTTTCATAACTCGATAGCCAACATATTCAAATCCAAAAGTAAACAACTACGTATTATTAGGCTTCAATGTTGAACTCTTTACTGTTCAGTATCGAGATCTGGTGATTCGAGTTGACATACAATAAATGTATTTATAAATCCAAAAGTAAACAACTACGTACTATTAAGCTTTAATGTTGAATTCTTCACTTCAGTACCAAGATCCGGTGATTCGAGTTGACATATAATAATATATTTATAGAGATTTCTTGAGTCAAGACTCGAAATGAAATTTTCTAACATGTAAGAACATGTTCAAAACTCATTCGACTCGGCTCAGTCTCACTTCGATCTGACTCAATCTATAACGTATATTGATCAAAAGTTAACAATTCGGTATTCGTTCACTAGTCATCAAATAATTCAAAAATCTCCAAACCATGATCCGATTGTCTGTAATTCGATCAGTTCATAATCCAATAAATCGACGACCGAATTGACATATAATTCGTAATCATTCTAATTAACCAATCTCATAATCAACAGTCAACCGCGAGTGTGACAACCAAACAAGCTATTTGTACAAATGCCTAATTAAGTTACGATTCTACCTGCAATGGTGGAATTGTCCCATCCTTGCAAGAAGTTGCCGATAGTAGCAGCGATGGCTACGAGCACAGCTCCCCTCATGGCTATTCTCTGTTTCTTTCGATCTCGGTTTCGGTTCTGTGTGTGTTTTTCTATGTACTCATGCTAATGGCGATTCGGCGATGACGAGAAGGAAAAGGATCGAACAAATCCCATTCCTTGTGGCTAAATCATGATTCTGAAAAGCGATGAGAAGGGAAATTTGAAGCAGATACTGGAAACAGAGGGAGAAGGAAAGAGGACTGGGGACGATGAATGTGAAGAGAAATTTCAGAGAAGAATATGATCCAGCAAAGATGGAGATTAGTTAAGAGTGGTAAAAATGTAAATCTCACTCATCTGATCAGAGAGTAAATTAGGGGGAGGTCATTTGGAGGAGTTAGCGGTCAAACAGTGAAGGGTATTGAGACACGTTTTTACTGAGCCGGTAGATTTTTTGGGGTTTCTTTTTCAACTTTCTTTTTACCCATTTACCAGTTCCAACTACTCCACGTACCCATTTATCATTATTAATAATAATAATTAATCTCATCTAAAATAGAAAATTTTAGACGGAGTTGCTATTCCGATCGGAATTATCAATTCTGTTGGAATTCAGATTCTTGACGGAATTCATCACATCCATTCAAAAACTATAGACTCAAACGTTCTAACAAGACTCGTTTATGAAAGAGTAAAGCAATATACGCCGACCCATCACAAATCGTACACAAATTAAAACTGAATTTAAGGAGAAGTTACTCAAAGGATGAAATTAAACGGCAAACAAGCTATGTCTTCCGAGTGACCCATGTTCACGGATTCGGGGTTAATGCTGTTGTTAGGGTCCGTAGCCGCTCCGCAACCCCTCTCCCTGAATTATGCCGATGGGTGGGTCCCGCTCGGGCGACCCACTTGGACTACTGGTGTGGTGATGAGACTGTCCCTTTTAGCGACTTTGAAGGCTTTTGTCCCGGTATGTCTTTCAGATCAGCAGTGCGTGCAACTCCTCGCGGCCCTCAAGGTAGTTTGTTGTTGGTTAGGTTAGCACGAGTAGCGTCAGGATTGAATAGAGGGCGCAACATCTTCTCGACTGCGATATGAAAGCGGAAAAGCACTAATTGAAGGGTAGGAAAACAAGCCCGAATCGAAAGGTGGAACAAAGTCCTAATAGAAGAGTAAATTTTAATGATTAATAACGTTGAATTGATTGAAAAAAAATAATCGCACCCACTTTTGGGTTGATGAAGAGCATATTAATGATAATTAATTACTCTCAAAATGACATAAATTCCTCACTCCCAACTCCCCAAAAAAAAAACGAGCCATTTTAGTTACATCTAATTTAAGCTGTAACCTGCAAGAAGCAGCTCACCGATCTCAAATCTAAATCGCAGAACTCAGCCTTCCCCTCCGGCGTCAGTTATCCCCACTGTCGCTTATCGGCCGCCGCAGTCTTTCTTTTGCGGTACGCTGTCTTCAGTTTCTCCTCTGTCATTGTCACTTTGGGGGGTCTGTCTTTTACTGATTTAGCTCCGTAATTGGTATTTTGGGGGACTCCTCCTCCTCCTTGACCGCTGCTTTGGGAATTCCGAGTTGACTTACCTAGTTTAAATTTTATGTAGAGATCGGGTTTCAGTATAATTAGTAGTAGATCTCAGGGAAATGGAGTGTGGAAATAACCTAACTTTGGTAAAAAATGGAAAATGTGCTGTTTTGCTCCGTTTCTCAAACCCTAGCTTTGCCTGATTGACTTCTGCTTTGGTCTTAAATTAGCAAGAAACTTTTGGTGGATGGGGAGTTAGTGTTTAGGTGTAATGGGTTTGCTTTTCCCTTTTATAGTTGTAGTTGATTTGAGAAATTTTGTAACTTTAGCTTTGAAAGTTTGTTCCTTGCAGAGAATATCCTCATAGACAGTTATAGTAAGGTCCAATGTTTGTTCAAGCTTCGTGGAACCTTTTCCCCAGCTGCTTCGTCTGTGTAATTCGTCCAACACGGTGAAGTTCAGTTGCTTTACTGCTTAGCACTTGATGCAGCATTATTTGGTTAACCTCCCTAGGCAGAAGCAAGCACCGAAACTGAAGCAGGAGCCGGCATCGGCGTTCGTAGTTAATACCATGGGAGTAGAGAGACGTTGGCTTTTCGTTCTTTTCTCGGCAGCATCCATTTCGCTCCTGTTTCTAGTAGTTTACTCCGGCTCTGCTTTCAGCTTCTCCAAGACCTTGCCTTCTGCTGTCCGCCATGGGCCCCATTACCCGCCATCTTTTGCTTATTACATATCTGGAACGAGGGGAGATGGGAATAGGATCCTAAGGTTATTGCTTGCAGTCTATCACCCGAGAAACCGTTATTTGTTGCATTTGAGTGCCGATGCATCCGATGAGGAGAGACTGAGACTCATTGCTGCTGTAAATGCAGTGCCTGCAGTGAGGAGTTTTGGGAATGTTGATGTTCTAGGCAAGCCAAATCGCCTTACCTACATGGGGGCTTCTCATATTGCGTCCATATTACGTGCTGCTTCGATTTTGTTGAGGTTGGATTCCGGGTGGAATTGGTTTGTCGTGTTGAGTGCTGTGGATTATCCTCTGGTGACACAGGATGGTATGTAGTTTCCATTTTTCTCCTTATAAGTGTTGTTTCGGTTCCTGTCAATTATAGTCTTTGATGTCGTACATACATTTTTTCTTTGCAAGTTCTAAGCATTTCTATTAGCTGATATGTGTTTATTGATGCGGTACATAATAATCTGATCCTACAGTATTGAAAAAGTTCTGAGCTGGTTGCTTTGAGATGCGGAAGTCCAGATATTGGCTTATTGCTTTGCTTTTATGATCAAGGAACTATTGTCTTGGTGAATAATTGCATATTCATGCCTGGAATTTGTTGACTTGGTGATACTTACCTTTACCTTAATAATCTTGGTGAATTTATCATTTGCCAGTTACCGGTTTTTTAGCGATTAGTAGATCGTTATAGATTCTACTCTGAATGACAAGTACTTTTTTTTTGTATGCCTGGCTGTTTAAGTAAGTGAAAAGCATTTGTTTTCTTGATGTTCAAGGGACATCATGTACAAGTGTGAACCTTTATGATTTTATATATTTGGAGAAGGTAGATATTCAAGTTTAAATGCTGGAAGGATATATCATCTATGATCCTCTGCACTCTTGATTGATGATCTTGCACTATATTCGGTGCAGCTCACAAACCCGTTTGTTTGATCCTTGATTCCTATATAGAGATGTAACATTTTCTGTCACATACTCACATCTGGTATCAATAATGCTTATGCCTGACGAGTTTTCATCGATGACACTTCCTGCAGATTTATCATACGTGTTCTCTTCCGCAAGCAGGGATCTCAATTTCATTGATCACAGCAGCGACCTGGGCTGGAAAGAGTAGGCTCCTTATTCCTCCAGTTTGATTATACAATTTCTACATAACTTCAGTGAAGTCTAAGTACAGTTGGTCTATATGCAGAACAGATAGGTTCCAGCCCATTGTAGTTGATCCAGGGATTTATCTTGCAAGAAGAACACAAATCTTCTATGCCACGGAGAAGCGGAAAGCACCCGATGCTTTCAAAATATTCACAGGCAAACCCAATTATTACCATACTGTTGTATTTCATGTAGAACTTAATTAGCTTCATCTACTGTAAGAGTTGACAAATCCCGAAATATGCAGGTTCCCCATGGGTTATCTTGAGTCGACCGTTCGTGGAGTTCTGCATCCTCGGTTGGGACAGCCTTCCTCGGGTCCTACTCATGTATTTCAACAACGTGATTCTTTCCGAAGAGAGCTATTTCCAATCGGTGATCTGCAACGCACCGGATTTCAAGAACACGACTGTAAATAACGACCTCCGGTTCACGGTGTGGGACAATCCTCCGAAGATGGAGCCGCATTTCCTCAACAGTTCGGATTACGAGCTGCTTTCGCGGAGTGGAGCGGCTTTTGCGAGGCAGTTTCAGAAAGACGATCCTGTTCTGGGGATGATCGACGACAAGATACTCAATCGTGGACGGAATCAAGTCGTCCCTGGTGGTTGGTGCACCGGGAGGCGGAGCTGGTGGTCCGATCCTTGCTCCGAGTGGGGTGACGTGAACTTTGTAAAGCCCGGACCTCAAGCGAAGAGGTTTGAAGAGACCATTTCGAACCTTCGTGACGAGTGGAGTTCGCAGATGAATCAGTGCAAAGAGAGCGTGTTGTAACCAACTGATCAACCAATCAGGTTGTTACCTGGTTATTGGTGCGAGTATTTTGTGGATCTGAATTAGGTCGAAATGGCCCGAATTGGGAAGGGGTAGAGAGCAAATGATATTCGCAGCGTCTTGCTATCTTCGTACTGACTTCTGGGTTGGGTTGGGAAGATTTCGCCCAAGTGATTGTACACGGGACAATCAGGGTGGGATCGGAGCTGGGATTTAGCTATTGTTGTACGTTGAAATGAACTTTTGTGCTCTTTTAGAGATCTGTAAAACCAAACTACATTAATTTCATTCTATTATTACGTCTGTCTTGATGCCAGCTTCAGTCAGGACTCGCATTGTCTTTTATTTGGGGCTTCTGTTCCTGTTCTCAACTGCTCGAGTCGGCTCGATTGCTAATTCAATTGAGGCTCGTAGCTCGCAAGTTGGTTTAGAGATTTTAATAGTTCAAGTGTTTTTATTTTTATCGAAAAACAAGAATACCATGATAAATATTGTTGTCTTAATAACTAGTTTCTTAATTAGACCATACGTGTTGAGTCCATTTTTAAATATTGTAAATTTCTTTTATTAAATTAATCTGAGTTGAGCTCAAAATTTAACTATATTTGTTAAGAATTCAAATGAGTTCAGCTCAACCTGCCACTACAAACCAATGAGCCGAGCTTGAGCCGGGTAAAGCTCAGAGGTTGCATATGCAGGATTCACCACCATTTCCCATGATAGACGATGCATTCAATAGCGAAATCATGATGGTTTGAGATACTGAAGAGATTTGAAGTTTAAAGGTCTAGTTCATATAACACTCTTGATGCAAACTTAAATTTCGAGAATTTTACATAGTATTTTGTGGCAATCGGACACGGAGATCTTAGTCATCAATCGGATCATAGTTCACTAAGTTTTGTCTATCAATTCAGGCTGACACTAGAGCTAGCCTAGTCAGATCAAGCATTTGACAAACCATGTTCTTTGGCAAGACTGAACAACACAGTAAGGGATTCAGCTGAAAACTTGAGATATCAAGAGAGCTCAGAATCAATCTTGGCGGGACAATAACCGATCCAAATGCAGAGAATACTCAAAGTAACGAGGACATAAAGCTAACTTATAATTAAGATGAAGACGGCAATTTCAATCAGAGGAAGCACAGAAATTTGGAGCCAGATGAAAGAAAGGAGAAGGGATAGAGAAGCGTACTTGCTGAAGAAGACAGGAGAGGAGCTGGAAGAGCTGATCATCTGCTTTATTTCCTCCTCCTTCCGCCACTTTTCTTCTAAATCCTTAAACGAGGCCCTAATATTTAAATTAAATAACGTTTTAGATTGAGCGAATTATCAAATTGTCCTTTAGTAAATTTCAAAAACTTATAAAAAGTTCAATCTTCGACAAACTCATCATTGTCAAACTCAAAATCTTAAAGCCAAAAAGAACATGAAAGTTATAGCCAATCGAACAAGCTTTCCAACATTGTTGGTCTTGCAAAGAATCGGACTTCTAAGCGATCAGTTATGTCAAAAATACTAAACTGAAACGTTTTTTTACCAAGCTAACGAATTGGCCAGAAGGAAATCACGTCCGTCTGGTTAGTCTCTCAGGATACTGTCCTTGACATGAACATAAAAGTTATAGTCAATCAAACTAGATTTTCAACTTCGATGATCTTGTATCAATCGAAATTCCGATCAATAAGTTATGTAAAAAATACTAAACTGCGACGTTTTTCGACCAAGTCGACCGTTGTGAGTTGTTCCAACCTCTCTGGCCCTATCATGATATTTAGTACAAATATGAGTTTAAATAATTAGTTATGAAACATAATACCGTACTTCAAGCCTTTGTTAACAACAAATATGAAATCACGAAATAGAAAAATGTCATCTACGAACGCAGTTGGACTATACCTTCACATCACATTCGTCATCGAAATTGGTATCACCACGTATGTGGACATAAACCCTAAACCATAAACTCTAAACCCTAAACACTAAACTCTAAACCCTGAATCCTAAACCATAAACACAAAATTCTAAACACTAAATTCTAAACTCTAAACCCTAAACACTAAACGGTAAACCCTAAACACTAAACACTAAACTCTAAACCCTAACTCCTAACACATTAAATCCTAAACTCTAAACCCTAAACTGTAAAACCTAAACACTAAACTCTAAAGTCTAAACCCTAAACCCTAAACAAACTCTAAACCCTAAACACTAAACTCTAAATCCTAAACCTTACACACTAAATTCGAAACTCTAAACCCTAAACCCTTAACTCTAAACCCTAAACCCTAAACTCTAAACCCTAACTCTAAACACTAAACTCTAAAATCTAAACTCTTTTAATTCTAAATTCTAAAATATAAGCTCTAAACCCTAAACCCATTAACGATAACGTCAAACACGTTGTTGAGCAGCCCATGTAGTCTGGTGGGGATATAGGAGAAAAACGGTTGCACTAAAGTTGAAGGGGTGCGAGAAATAGTGCATGTGGTATGGTCTCAAGTTCATCTTCACGCTCTTCCGTAGAGTCGAGCCTATATGTACACGCGATTTCATGTGTATCATCAATCACACAATCACATCTTATAACCTTTGAGAGCTCCTCATTCAACAACTCAATCGTCCAGGCTGTTTTACGTTGTTTTTTTAGACATTGGTCGAACACTTACCGTAGTACTCATGACGATATCCCGTGCATCCAACAGATACTTCAAGTATTCAAATTAACAAACCAACCTAAACGAAATTAAGAGATTTAATTAATTTTTTTAAAAATCGAACGGATCAAATCGGACGGACCGGTTTTCGATCCGGTCAGACGGACCAGATTTCCGTCTGGGTGGTCTAACCGGACGGAGCACCGGTCTGTCTGCCAAACACACCGGACATAATGGTGTTCCGTCCGGTCAGACCATCCGGACGGAAATCTGGTCTGTTTGGCTGTCTGACCGGACCGAAAACCGGTCCGTTCGGTTTGGTCCGTGAAGTTTTTTTTTTATCGCTAATATTTTAACTTTCGTACCTCAAAAGTTTGGGCCGTGGCTCGTCGGGAGCGTTTTCGAGCAACTAAAACATACCAGAAGAGAGTTTTTTGAGTTAAAGTTGTAAATTTTCCGTTTTTTCGAGATGGACGTTTAAGTCTTTATATAATGTAGGGTGTTGTATAATTCGAAAAGTAGGGCGTAGTTTAGCAATCTTGAACCAATGAATCTCCGAGGTGGAATCTGGGTTACTTATTGTCCATCAACCGTCGACTCAAATACTTCATGGTTCCGTAACTTTGGTCGATTATGTACAGGCCGAAACTTATAAAACCACTCTAATCGGTTTTATTTGTAAGTTTTGGCATCGATACGTCACATTTAGAGGACCATATCTATGTTCATGGTGTGGGTAGTTTCATCTGTTTAGTGGGTTCTGATTTCTCTGCCAATCTTTTCATGGTGTCAGATACAAATTATCTTTATCTCGTATTCTTTTAGTAGGTCCACCCCCCTCTAAAAATTTGTTGGTCTTCGAATAATTCTCGTGATTTTTTATAGAGAATTTTTTCCGTTACTTATGCTCTTTCGCATTTACGACTTTAGGTTGTCCGACATCCAATTAACAGAGCGTCCATTTCATAACCACAAAAGCTTTTAGAAATCTCCCAAAAATATCCAATGAATGGCAACGTCGAAAACTCGAAATGGCCGCTCCCATTGTATCTCTCTTTGGATTTTATTACACCCAAGAAACCGATTTGCCAACATTTTATTATGTACATTGATAAGTAACTATACGTTCGTCTGTACAAAGAACAACACCAGCATCCACCATCTCCATTTGGAATTTTAATTATGTACTAACTTCACTGGTCACAGTTCTTTACTTAATGGGTTTCATTATTAAGAAAAATCTGTGGTGTTCTAGGAAACTAGCAATTCTTCTTCCATTGCAGCAAGAGATTTCAGCTGACGACCCAGATTCGAGATCGTTTTCTGGCACTCTGCGAAGTTCGCTGCCGCGAATCCAAGCTCCCTCTCCTGCAATCCACTCATACACCAATCACAAAAACATCAAGCACCTACCAAGTCCTAGAATCAATAGCGGAACTGGTCATGGGTCAACCTAGGTTACCGTCCATATTCCACTTAGCCCCGGAGTGATAAAATCTTATTTACAATTTTTCGAAATCGAAATTTTAGACTTTTATGTTTATATTAGGTTATGTTTCACCTCTAGAATCATATAATTTCTTAGGGAAGTTGAATGGACAGTAATTGAAGAAAGTTGGGTTGAGGTTGTGTGAAGAAAGATGAATAAAATGATATATAAGGGGTCGTTTGGTATATATAATAGCTAGCTATTCAGGATAGTTTCGTTTTCTCGGAACACGAATAATTCCTAGGAACGCGAATTCCTGGGAAACATGATTCTAGACGTCAACAAAGTACTAACCTGTTTTGCCCTGAGCTCTTCCTTGAAGCTCATGACACGCTTGATCTCATCTTCTCGACGGAGTTCGGATTCATGCTCCATTTCCCAAACCCTCTTCTGCAGTTCTACACACTTGTTTGCATTTTCAGCTGCAGAAGCACTCTCTTTCTCAACTCTGGAGAGCAGCATTCTGATCGCCTCCTCTGCATCTTCTTTCATCGCCTTGACGCCCTCAAGCTCTTCTTCTCCCGCTCTGATCGATTCGTTCGCACGAGCTAACTCGGTTTGCAGCACCAAAAGCTCCGCATCAGTTTCCCTCAGCTGACTCTGCAACATCCCTACCTCACATTGCCTTTCGTCCAGTTTTTCTTCTAGTTCAGCAATCCTGGCCTGAAGTCCTTCACTGCTGTTGCTTGTTTCGCAAGAAACAGCTGAAGGTAGTTCGTCAGTTGAAGCAGCGAGCCTTTCCATCTCGAGGAAATCATCCATGAGGTTGATTTCTGCACAAGGCAACATGATGATCCTGCTTTGTCCAACAGAAGAAGCAGGTGAACCAGAACACGATGATCTGCTTATTCTTCCTCCTCGATGCTTGCGACATTCTGCCTCGAGTCTGGTAACCTTTTTCATCGCCTCCAAGTTCTGTTTTCTAGCAGCTTCGGCAGCTTGCGAGCTGAGGTCTCTTTCCATTATTCGGATTTCCAGCTCCTCTGCTCGACAGAGAAGCATGTGTTTAAGGGATGAGTTCTCCTTCTCAAGACCTTCGATCTTCGCTCTAAACTCGACACCATCAACATACGATGGTGATGGTGATGATGCAGTAGACGCTGTCTCACCCCTCCTGTCGGCTTGAGGTTGGTCTTGGAGTCGAGAAATCTGCGAAACAAGGTCCGAATTCAAAGACTCGAGTTCGCGAGCTTTTGTAGCGAGGTGTTGTTGGTCGTCTCTGGCTACACGGAGTTGTCTCATGCACTCTTTGAGTGCTGCATCGAGATGGCTGACTCGATCTTCGAGCTCCCCCTTCTTCTTGGTTACATCCTCAAGCTGCTGCCTCAGAGCCACTACTTCCTTCTCTGCTTTCTCCCAGCCTGTGAGAATGCTTCTTATATTAGTATAGTCTATATATTCTATATTGGATGTTATAGTCTACAGAAAATGCTGGTTCGAATCGAATCCTATTGCGACGGCTTCGAATCCAAAATCTAGGTTAGATTTCGATGTCATGTGTATCAAACGTGACATTAACATGTCGTTCACATTAGCAAGTTACATAACACTGTAACGAAACACACGATACAGAATCTAAACTATAACCGCATTCAATCAATAAATAGAAAAGGGTTAGGATGAAATGAGAGAAAACCAGAAACTGCCTCTTCAGCGACTTTGGCATGCTGAGCAACCAAATCGTCCTTGGCGCTGAGTTTAAGAAGCGCATCGGAGAGTCTCTGTTTCAGAACGTTGAGATCGTCATCGTCGCCGGGCTGATCATCTAACGGCGATTGAGTTGCCGTTGAAGAATACGAGGCCTTTTAAAAAAAGACAGATTGAGACAAGGCAATGTGGAGAAAAGAATGTACGAATTGGATTTGAATTTTATTTATAAAAAAAATCCAACCTACCTGATGATGGTGATCGTCGGAGAACCGTTCAGAGAAAGATCCAAGCGATCCGCCGTCGGAGAAATCGGGAGGGAGAATACTACTGATCTGCTTGTCGGAAGAGGGGGACGTCGCCGACGATGACTTCTTTCTCCACATCCAGCTCCTCCGCTCCATCTCTCATCGGATTCTGTCACTGCTGATCCTGCTGCCACTGCGGTTCATTGCCGGAATTACTTGGAAGAGAAAACGGAATTTGAATGAAATCTAACCGACTGGTGGGAAATAACAACTACGGCGGGAGAAGTGTGGGTTTGCTCAAGTGGGGCCCACTTCTGTTCATGGGGACCAATGGGAATAGTGGGAGTGGCGGCAGCTAACTTGCAGTGGGACCCTTTTTTCTCGTGTTTAGATGATTAATTATAATCATGTGATTTGTTTGGACTAAAGTTTGGAGAATGGAAGTCGAGTCGGTACAACATTTGGTTGAAACTGCGGATTTAGAATGTATTTTTGAGCATTTGGTTGAAGTTTATAGAATCTAAAATACATATGGTTTCTTTTTATGATCAGTTGCCTCTTCTCAGACTTCGTTTAGTCTCTACTTAAATGCTTTGTTGGGCTTTTTACAACAAAAATAAATCTAGTAATAGACTTTACACGTAATAAGTAATAAGTTGGTGACAAAGAAAAAGTCGAATGAAATGTTGAACATTTTTTTTATAAAAAAATTTTATATCCAAAAATAATTTATTATATTTTCACATCCAAACATACTATTTCAATCAAATATTCAAATTAGTTGAATCTAGATTGCTTTAATTATCGATTTCCTCATCCATCCAAACAAACCAAATGGATATTTTTCTTCTACCATTTTAAATGATTCATATCATCTTTTTTTTTAGCAAATATCTTAACCTAAATACTTGATCCAAAAGTATGTAAATAATTAATTTTCTGGGGGCTTTTTCCCTTTGTCGTATCATGGATTCTGAATTATTGGTGGTCTTTCTCAATTATTATAAATATTTAGAGACTTGGCGACAATTATTTGGTATTAATAATAATATTATTTCGAAACGGTGGCGTAATTGGTGCCCCTTGATGATGTTGGGATGTCGCAGTCTTCTGCCTACCAGAGAGAATTTCTACCTACGTACTCCCAACTCCCCTTCGGGTGGTTACTTAGTTAACTCGGATCTATACGAAGACCCGAGTTCATAATTATTCAACTCGCAGTCATTAATCTACAGTCCGTGGAAGAAAACATTCGACCTGAATGGTTTTAAAGTTTTGTCGATTCAATGACAGCGGCCTCGATTGTTTTTTAAGCGGACTAAACTAACTAAGTAACTAACAAACGGTTTACGGCATTACAACCCGAATCGAATCGGTCCGATTTGAACAATAATTTTCTTTCCCTATTCCGTTAAAAAGAAAAGTTAGAACATCACACCTTACATTTGTGTAAATATTTTATGGTTGCATCGACCAGTAGTTTGGTAGTTGCAAATCTGTAGATTTTGACTCTTTTCTCTTTTGTTGCTTTCCTTCCCATAGAATGTTAATAAAGTGCAACGTTTATATCCCGTGTTTGTTTGTTTGTGATTGTGACTGATATCGAACTCGGAAAATTTATAAATCACCATTACATTGTGTTATTAATGAAGTTACATCATTATAATATCTAGCGGGTTTTCTTTATTTTATGGTGATCGCGAAAACTGATATAAAAACAATGAGCGAGATAGTCAAAATCAGATTGTTATTATTATCATTCATTTGTTAGACTTAACAAACATTTGTGGATTTCTAATGATCCAGTATGAGGATTACAGTGGGGTTTTAATGACCAAATAACGTTATTTGAGTCTCTCAACGACCAAATATTTTGGTCGACAAGCTCTTGGAGCCACCAGTTAGTTATGTGACTATAATGGCTCTTATACATCTCTCAACTCGGAGTTTGGTATACCTATCTAATTCGGTGAATATTTAGTACATAATTGATAGTCACGTTGATCTCTCGTACGAGAGCTATATATGATAAAAAAATGTTTGTAACATGTTCTCAAAATTGTAACTTTATTTATGAAATGGAGGCTTAAACCCAAGAAATAAACAGGAGGTATAAAAGCATATACACATACATACAAAGAACAGGAATGGGAGCATCATTCAGAGGGAATGCAAATGTTTCACTCTCTCGATCGCCTGCTTAACCCTGGACGATGGTTCCTCGTACAGGATGGCGGGGTTATCGAACTCTGAAGCCATGCTCTTGTCCCCTAGTAAGGCTCTAAACGTATCGGCCACCGAATTCGATAGAGATTCTAGGTTATAACCTCCTTCCAAGAAGAATACGCACCGTCCCCCGCACAAGTCCTTTGCCAGCTGCTTGATGTTGGATGCGAGAGAGTAGTAGGTTGATGTTGTGTACTGTAGACTGGCAAGTGGATCCAGTACATGCCCATCATAACTGCCAAAACCAACAACCAGATACAGAAGAACATTGAATGACTATAACCAGACATCCATCAGTCTAGTGCATGATGCGTACAGATTTTGAAGTCGGGGTTTAGTTTCATGTAGAAAAGGTAGAACTTTGAAAAGCTCAGCCGGCTTTGCCTACTCCTAGTTCGACCGAACTGATTAGAAGTCAACAACCCATAATTATGACTACTAACTCACCCTGCAGATAAAGCTACTGCTGGTTACAACTACTAACTCACCCTGCAGATACGAGGATAATGTCTGGCTTGAACCTTTGAGCGCATGGTGCAATGACTTCATCAAAAACAGTCCTCATTGCTGTGTCACCTGATCCTCCAGGTAGAGGCAGATTCAGTGTTGTTCCTTCGCCGGCACCAACACCAACCTGGTCTATCTTACCCGTACCCGGGTAGCTTCCATTCTATATTCATGATTAGACCACATTTAGTACATTAACAGAAAATGTTCTTTGTAACCAAGAAATTCTGCTTTACCTGGTGTGTAGATAAGAAGAACACATCTGGATCATCATAAAATGTGTCATTTGTCCCATTTCCATGGTGAACATCAAAATCAATGATGAAGACTTTCTTCAGTCCATGCTGGCGCTGAGCGTGACGTGCTGCGATCGCCACGTTACCGAAGACACAAAATCCCATTGGGCCCTTAGGAACTGCATGATGCCCCGGTGGTCTTATCAGAGCAAACCCTGTGGGAGGATTCTGACAGTTCTTTGATGCTGCAACCTACACAAATTCAGTTGATCATCATCCCAGCACACTCAACATGAGGATTGATATCTGTTGATTTTAAAATGAGAACACATGTACGTCACTGACAGAGCATAGCAGGATCTCATCCATTACCAACACAACTTTTTAAAACGGAAGTGTGGAACAAGCAAAAGAAAAAGCTGTACCTATAAAAAAGAACAGCTTGTGATAAAAGGTATAATGTGCCAGGTCATTACCACTGAATCAACCAACGACATTCCAGCTCCAGCTGCCACAAGCGACTCCTGGAACGTCTGCATCAGCAAAGATAATCATAAGGAATAGGCTATGTAATTAGCCTTGCTGAACATTATCCTGATGTTAGATATATGGCCCCTCTTAAGCCGTGCCAGATCATTCATATGCAATTAGAAACACGAACAACATCGTATTCCTGTAGTCCCTGGTGAACTCAATACCAGAATCAGCCATGTCCTGCGAAGATGGCAAAGTCAAAACAAAAAAAATTCACTCGAGGAAGTGTGCTTACTGCTGAAGTGGCATAGGTTGGCCCAGTTCTCTCGATTAATATAATGCCTTGATGAGAAGCTTTATCCATAGCCTGAAAGAGGGACAAACATAGCTAAGCTAGTGACGGCATACTTAAATACATATGTGAAGCATACTTAAATAGATATGGGAACGTAGAGTTGAATGTGGAATGGAGGCGATATAAATCCGACTAGGCTGTTCAGGTCAAGGCAACTACCTTTTCAAGGCCTGTGACATATCCTTTACTATGAACATTTGCAATCTCATCCACTGAAGCAGGTTTGAAACTTGTAAGCTCAATGATCTCTGAACCACGAAACTGACATTTTACAATTGCACGGTGACACAATCAATTCGAAGATGTTACAAACACGTCACTGTAAATACAAATAATAAGCAGTATTTGCACCTCCGATATGCACAAACAAGCTTATACTTCCCCCAGGCACCTTATCTTTCTTGAGCAAGGCCAATCAAGGAGACCAGCGTTAAAAACAAACAATTACAGGGTAGGAAACCATACATTATGGACAGTTTTCATGTTTAATTATGGGTTACAAGTACGATAGTTCTTCCTTATACACATTTTTCTGAGTTCAAATAGAGCTACAAATTCTCTCTAGACTCATCCCAACAAAACAGTGCCACAAAAACTGCTAGTTCACCCAATGGAATAGCAAAGAATAAACAACACAAGACAAGATATCAGAACTCGATGATGTTCAATACCTTTGGAGTAAGTTCCATCTTTTCAAGAGCACTAACAATTGCAGGCACCCTGAAATGGGATTCTGGATGTGCCTCCTGTTTGATAAGAGACAAAGAACAAGCCAGATTTTTGTCATCAAAACACTCTTAGATAACGTATGTGAGAAAAGAAACACAAACAATATAACAAGTAAACTTGATAGCTCCGAATGGTCAAGTTTGTGAAGAGACTGTAGTTATAGGTGCAGATAACTATTACATCCCAATAACTCTAGTTATAGTTATGGCATTCCTTGAAATGGGTCAATTATAATATGTGACAGTTTCGGATAAACTTCCAACCAAGAGAACACAACAGCACTAGCCATGTCTAAGCCTAGCAGAAGAAATTGAAATGCCAGAGCTTTCTGATTGATACCTGGTTATGGCCCATGGCAGGAGCCACGCTGTAGATGACTCGCGCATCAGTTAAATTCATAATTGGAAGCGGCTCTGATTGCTTCTCCAAATGATTCGAACACGAAACATAATTTTGAGCAGCTGGCCTGCAGTGCCGTCTCGAGCAAATGCGCAAGCGTTTGAGACCTAGAGATTCGTAACAACCAGAATCAGCAATCATCTGTGGTTTTTTTCATTTGTGAAGTTAAAAGAGTACGGAGATTAACCTAGAAAGGATGATGCCCGAAAAGCTTGATGAACCTCCATAATCTCACCAAGCTTTGATTTGTTACGTTCCAGTCCACACTGAAGAAGAAGAAGAAGAAGAAGAAGAAGGAACGAGCTAGAGCTAGTGATTGGCTGATAACGCAATTGCTTGCATGCCTCAAACATCGATTCGTATTTGGATAATTTCATATTGGATCATGAAAATGTCGTTTAAAACGATACGCAAGTAATCTCCGGCTGCCGATATGTCATTATAGTTAAGATTTTGTATCGTGTTCGTGAGGTGAGGTTCGCAAACTGGCTCCACCTCAAGAGTCAATTTGAATATTAACTTGAATGTCATGATTCGTTAGTAGATACAATAATGCAACATATACCATAAATCATGTGTAATTTATGATTAGTGCTAATTAAAAAGTATACATTATTTAGTTTCCAACTATTTTGATTGAGAAATATAAAAACTTAAAAATTTTAAGTTGATTTGTTGATATTTTTTTAGTGTACAAATTTTATGTCGTGAACGTTTCCGTCCGCGGCGCCAATAGCTCGAAAATGTTTCGGAGTCGCTACCAATCTCTTGAAGCGGATTGGATGCTTTCGACATAACCCAGGTCCTTTGGACGCGAGTTAGATCAGGTCTGCGGAACAACGATCCTGGATTAGGGAGGCGGTTACGTGCGAGAAAGGATTAGCACCACCGCAACGCCCGATATACCGGTACTACGAAATTCGATAAGTTATGTTTTATTTTCTTAGTTTAGTGGCTTAATTATACTTTAGTTTGGATGTGAAATGTTATGTAAACATTTTAGAGAATATTTCTATTTAATTGCGAGTCTTGACGAATTCCCACTCTTATGAAAATTTCGTCTTATGTTGGTAAATATTTTAGTTGGATATTTTTATTTAATTGTTTGGATTTACGAATTCTCACTTTTGTGGAAATTTCGTTTTATGCTGGTAAATAATTGTAGTTGGGTATTTTTATTTAATTGTTTGGATCTACGAATTCTCACTTTTGTGGAAATTTCTTTTTATGCTGGTAAATATTTGTAGTTGGGTATTTTTATTTAATTGTTTGGACTCGAATTTTACGACTTCCTACATACCCAATTCGTTGAGATCAAAGTCCACGTAATTCGCTTCAAAAAGTTAATTTGAGGATTTCGCGTAATCTTTATTATTGTAAAAACCACGTAATCATGCTCGTTTTTATTATTTAAAAGACATTTATTTGGTTATTTTGATATTGGAATTTTTAGAAAGAAAACCCTCATATTTCGGTATTCCAAAACCGATGGTGTTTATACGTTGACCGAGGAATTAGAGATACACGTTTTAACTTACTTATAAACCTCTTGATTAGTAATCCGATTATTATTTATAAAATTTAGGGGAGTAATGAAGATTTATAATGATTTGTAATTTTGATATTTATTTATTCCCACTTTTGATTAACTGATAATTTTACAACATTTGAAACTTTTATCATGGATACAAAATTCATATAACGTCTGCTATGATATTTTTAAAGGGTTATTATTAAGGAATTTTCACATTTTTTGTCAAATGACAAATTAATCAGTTTATATTTATTAACGTGACTTACATAATTAAAAAAGCATTACAAGATGAGTAACGAGCTTATATAAATAAAGATGTCACAAATATTTTTGAGGATTTATGAATTTTGGCGATTTGTGGACTTGTATTGTTTTAGGGGTTTTTTGGGTAGGGTTGGAGAAAATAATTTTTAAAAATCCTTTTCTTTTCTTCTGTTTTCTTTGACTGTCCATTTAAAGAAAAATAATGACTATCATCTTCATTTAACCAATCAAAATCCTACAATATCACCTGATACCCAAGAGAGGTGACAACCTCCTAATTAATAACAAAAATGAGTCCGAAATTGGACATAAAACTAGGCTAAATTGGATCCGAAATGGGTAAAAATTCATATAAAAAAAGGAGTCATAAAATGTCTAAATATTTGAGAACCCGAACAAAATTTGGTTACTACACTTCAAATTTAACTAAAATTTGATTTATTAGTGAATTTTAAGAGTTGAGCTCAAAAAATCAAACTTGAATAGATTTGAGCTAAAATTTTGTAACTTGAGATCATTTGAAAAATAACGAGCCAAGTTAGAATATAATAAAATTCTACAAGTCTCATTTCGTGGACTTGTCTATTTAAATTCACCGAACAAAGTTAATTATTACAAATAGATTGGAGCTTACGAAAAGTTCAAATATAAAATTTCAAAAAAGATCGGGATGGATTTAGGTATTCAGTAATAATTCGAAACCTAACATACAATTTACCTAAAACATATTTGAAAGCCGGAGGGTATTACCGGAACTTCGAAAAAACTAGGAAGGACAAATACGTCCAATCAAAATATATCTAGGGTTTCCAGCGGATTCGAACACATATAAATACAACCTTATACCCAATTGTCGCCCTCAACCGCAGCCGTCACTCGCAAAAAAAACTCTCTGAGAGCGCTAACGAGAAGCAACAATGGGAGTTTTCACCTTCGTTTGCAAGAGCTCCGGCGACGAATGGAGCGGCAAGCAGATATCCGGCGGTGACCTCGAGGCATCAGCCCCATCCACCTTCGATCTGCAGAGGAAGCTCGTCCAGACTGTCCTCGCCACCGATTCCTCCGGAGGAGTTCGTTCTTCTTTCTCCCTCGTCTCTCCCAGCTCTGCCGTTTTCCAGGTTCGTAATATCATCTAAGTCTCGCCTCATCTGTATCGTTACTTAAATACTTTGTTTGATTGATCCGGTGTTGTAATCGTTATGGTATAGGTGATCGTCGGCGGTTCAGTCGGAGGCGGAGGTCTCGTGAGCAGCGGAGGAGGCGGCGGTTCTGCACCGGCGGCAGCAGCAGCTGATGCACCCGCAGTGGAGGAGAAGAAGGAAGAGGAGAAAGATGAGAGTGACGAGGATTTGGGATTCTCGCTCTTTGATTAGGAAGTTTCATCAAGTCTTGTCTTGTGGTGGGTTAAGATACGTTATCTTTTGTTAGCAGCTATGGATGGCTTTTTGCACTGGGATTTGATTTTAGAGTATAAATTTTGGATTGGTGAATGAATGTCTGAAGGTTTCAGTTAAGTTCAAGTTTACTTTGAATTGCATCTTTTTCTTTGCTTACTGTGCTTCAGTCTTGGAACCCTAGAAATCTCTAGGAATCTTTGCAATTGCAATTCCCAGTCCACTTGTTCAAAGTTTCTGCTTCCTTTTTCTCTACTTACTGTGCTTCAGTTTTAGAACCCTAGGGGTGGTGATGCCGAAGAAATTACTGAAAGTCTTGAGCTTTAGCCGACTCTGGCTGTGCTCGTTGAGCTGGCTAGATTTTGATACCTTGCCATCCGATTTGATCACGGGTTTTAAGCTAAATTCGACTATGTAAGCTTTTGATTCAACTACTGGAGGTTAGATTTAAAGATTGCAAACTTGTTTTTCGTTTCTGGGTTGACTGAGCTTGTTTTAAACTTGCTATGATTATATAGATTCTAGGGCTTGTTCGCTAAGGGTCTTAATATGCTCGAAAATGGATATGAAGTGTATTTGAATTGAACTTGAGCCGAGCTGGAACTAGGCAAAACATATCGGTGTATACCTCAATTTTGAGTAGGTTTGCCGAACTAGCTGCTACTTGAAATTTGTCGACGCAAATCAACTCTTGATTTGTGGTGTCGAGCTATATGCTAAGGGGATCCTGTCGTAATGATGCAATGGTCTGTTGTACAAGCAACAATCCTGCTGCCTTGCGCACAAAGTCTTCCTTGCAAATGTCAATCGACGGTGCCACTCTTGGTTTGACTATCATACTTTTTGGGATTGGCCAACTGCTAGTACTTGTGAAAGATCAAGAATAGAACTCTCACTGGGCAGCTTTTGCACAACTCCGAGGACGACTCGATCAGAGACCAAGTTCTGTAAAATCGTCACCTCTAGGGTGGATTTTTCTTAACTTGGACGGTTCTGTTAGTACGGAAAAGGGCCAAGTAGCCTGCAGGATGCTAGCCGAGAGCTAGCCAAGGAAAATCTCTTCCAACTTCTAGCGTTGACAAGGATATGGGCAATGAAGATTGCGACAGCCCTTCATATAACTTAAGGATACGAAAAAATACAAACGAGTCGTGATTCAAATATATAAAGAACGCAATCACACCTCATAGTATTTAGCTAGCATTGGGCACAAGATGCCACTCGATATTACGATGTTCACGGTATCTCCAAATCTCACTTGATTATAGTGAAGGATATGGGAGAGGCACATAACCTCTATTTTCTCCCCCTTAATGTAAGATTGGCTACAAAGTAAATAGACAACAAGAGCATCTATAAACAAGGCGATCAGACCGTATACTATTTAGCTGGCATCGGGCAGAAGATGGCACTCGATAGCTACAATATTTAATCGGAGTTCTAAATCTCAGTTGATTATAATGAAGGATATGTGACTATGTGAGAGTCCATAACCTCTTTTTTCGTCCTCGATGCAAGATTGGCTACAAAGCTAATAGACTACAAGAGCTTCACAAACAACTCTTTGCTACTAAAACTGTTGCACAAAGAAGAGGAAAGCTGAAACAAGAGCGAGAGAAGCAAACTGTCGAAACAAGACAAAACCAATATGAACCCGGATCAAAGGGCTGTCCGACTTTCTGTGAAACCAGAAGCTAAGGTAACGAAAAACTCGGCGCTAATTATAATTTAGGCACCTATATAATGCAAAAAACGTCAACCGTAAACAACCCTACAGGAAAAGCCAGACTAAGATCACGCTGACAGATGATCTTCTGGTGCTAACACGAAGAAACACTGCTCATAAACTGCATAACTTACGAGTCTGAGACGATCCTGCCGTTGACATTCAGGAAGCCCAGCGGCAAGAAGTTTTTCTAACCATACACGTTGGAGTCAATCTGTAGAATATTTGGAAATATCTCCTTCAAAGTGGAGCAGTAGCCTGGAGCCTTTGCCTGCAAATATGCACAGTAGCTAGAATGAAACAAAAGCTGCATAGATGGGAGAAAGTAAAATAAGCAAGATGCGCATAGAACATGAATCACGCTGAATGGTAAAAGATTTCAGGTATATGGTCTTATGTGGGAGTTAAGAGTGGTAGAAAATCGTACACATGGATTGTTTTCCAGGTAGATCGTGGTCAGTTTCTCTCTTGATCCAGCAACAGCATCATTAATGCTTCCAAGTGATTCTATCCTGTTGTCATTAAGCCACAGATCTTCCAACCTGTAGATTAAATCCCAATGAATAAATGCTATCAACAACTCAAATTAAGAGGGAGGGAACATGAGTATAAAATAAGTATTCCCCACATACTTTGTCAGATTCTGAATGTCATCAACTGATGTCAGCTTGTTAGACGATACATCAAGCACGTGGAGGTTAACCAAGGTTGACAGCCCTTCCATTTTCTCAATACCATTATGGCTCAAGTAAAGCTCCTCCAAAGAAACACAGCCCTGAAATTGTAGATGTGATGAGTATAACCACATGTATAGATGTGAAAATTAAGACATGGAGAAATATGCTTCCTTTGCTCGTTTGATTTCTGTGTAGTTACCTCAAAACCCTGCATAGAAGTCAATCGATTGCTCTGCAAGCTAATCTTTTTTATGCATTTCAATCCACAGAGGTTAACCAATTTGATACGATTCCGTCCAAGCCATAACTCCTCCAAGTTCGTCAGATTTTCCAGGTTCTCCATTACCTGATCATAGAAACAACCAAAGGCCCTGGAATTCAGAAGAGTAAAAAGATCCAAACACCATGAGACTACACATGGACACTGTTAAGCAATGTTATATCAACCGATTATAACCCTCTCCCAATAACTCGTTCTCCAAATGAAATCAGAGTTTCTGATCGAAAGGTAATGACACCAAGTCTGTAAAGATTAAAGAACCATTGATTGATAAAACATGCCTTAACAGATTCAATAAAAGGGAATTGAAGTTTGACAGCTCCACCTAATCCTATTCGCCTCCAATATACTTAAATCCCATTTCATTGGATTTCGTCAACAAGATTCTCATATGCTTCAGGCTCCTTTCATGGGATTTTGTCCAAGGGGATTTGGTTTGTACGGAGGTATTCAGAAATGTTATACAAACCAATTATGGACTTCTTCCAGGTAGATGTTCTCCCCAAACACCATTCATCCAAGCATTAACCAATAAACCAACGCAATAACAACAATGAAAAGAGAGGCTCTACCCTGAGTCTATTGGAACCGAGTTCAAGAATCCGCAGCTGAAAGAGGTGATCAATCTCCTCAATCTTAGGAACTTCGTTCTTGGAGACGTACAGCTCTCTGAGCGTAGGCGATACATTGGACAGTCCTATCAACGAAACGATCTCATTGAAAGAGACGTCAAAAACCAATAGTTTCTTGAACAAGGCGGCGTCAGGGATTTTAGCGAGCTTATTATCTCGAAGGACCAGTTCCTGATTGGCAGATTGAGCCAAACAAACAAACAGCATTAGAAAGCAGCAGCATAGAGAGAGAGAGAGAGAGATGGATCTTATCACACCAAGTTAGTTAGGGCTTGCCTCGAGGCCGGAGAGGAGTTCCCAACGAGAGAGGGGATCAATTGCGGCATCGTCGATCAGGTTCTGGCGGAGAGAGAGCTTGGTGAGATTCGAGAGATTGGAAATCCTAGGGTCCAAGGTGGACAAGCGATTGGCAGTGAGGTCTAGCTCGGTGAGCGTGGGCGGTAGCTCGACGGAGCTGAGATCGTGGAGTTGGCAGCTGGTGAGGTCGAGCATGGTGTCATTCATCTCCTCGAGAGCTCCATCCAGTGACGGAGGATTCTCCGGCGGTTGCCCGTCCATGGACGACGGAAGGAAATGTCTGTAAATGTAAAAACTTTTTTTAAAAATGGTTTTATGTTCTGATTTTTGAAGGAGAAAAATAGGCTGCAAGTGTAATCTGGTTCGGAGATGACTAGAGACCAATACCAATAATACAAGAATCATATTGGTTGAACCGGTAGAGTGTTAACCGTTTTCGATTTCGATGGATATCGGTCAAATACTTAATTCATTTAATAATTGTGCACATCACATATTCTGTCTCGAAACTTCCAAACATCACGTACCAATCTAAATTTTTTATGAACGGGACTAATTAGAGTGATATTAAATTGTAATTTTGAGACTTGTATAAAACTCGACCATCAATGTGACTTAATCGTTATGACTTCTGAATCTTCTCTTTCACTCTCTTTTTTAACCGCACTTGCTTTGTCACATGTAATTAACCTCAAACACATTATAAACCAAAAACATGTACAAGTACTCGAAATCAAAACCGTATTTGATCGTAAAAAGGAACTTATCCGTAATTTTTCAATATCTAACGTCTTCATATCTTATGAATGCTGTACCAAGAGGGACATTACTCCAAACTACTCCGTAATTTAAAGCTTAGTGTTAAATAATTTGCTTTTAATTAATGAATGAATGATACTTTAAAAAAAGAAATAATCGAGCAATGGCCAAATTGGCAGCGTTCCGTGTTCCTCCCTCCATTGTCAATCTTCTCTGTCTTCAAATTTGATTCGCCTTTCCTCCTCCTCGTCTTCTTTCTCCCAATCTCGTTTACAGTTAATTCTTACGCAGAAAAACCCTAACAAATCCGAACCAGCAACCAACTCGAACCACTATTTTGCAGCTCTCAAAGGGCTTAGCTCCCACCCGCGCAACTACCACCAGCCTGCAGCGGAAGGAGCCTCCCCAGTTTGCAGAGCTGTTAAACCGTACCGCATGAGTGAATGTTTTTCCGCTCAGGAGTAGGCTTAGATGTACTCGAGCAATTTGAAAGGTTTCGTGCTGGCTGTTGTGTCCAGTGGCTTCATCGGCTCCAGCTTCATCTTCAAGAAGAAAGGTCTCCGTAGGGCTGGGGTCAACGGCCCTCGCGCAGGTACAATGATAATCAATTATTCATTTCGTCAATTCTGCGTCAATTTCTCTGTGTCTTGAGTTTATTTTTCATTCTGTTAGGCGTTGGAGGGTATGGTTATTTGCGGGAGCCTTTGTGGTGGATCGGAATGATTACTAGTAAGTTTTGATGGAACTGTAATCTTGTATTCTACTTGTTCTTCTTCTTGGAACGGGGATAGTCAATTGATCTGATTCGCTATTTTCATGATTGTGGGTATGTTGATAGTGATTGTTGGAGAGATCGCTAACTTCATAGCCTACATTTATGCTCCTGCTGTTCTTGTCACACCACTAGGAGCTTTGAGCATCATTGTAAGGTAATGATTGTTTCAGAATTTTCTTCTGTTGCGTTGCTCTGCCTACCTGCTGTCAATTTGAATGTAAGTGGGCATTGGCAAATGGCCAAATGGATTTTAGAAATTAGGTATTTCTCAAATTCGTGTATCTATCATTTGTCAAACCGCCCCTAAACTAATGTTTCTGTTCAAATTACTTCCAAACATTGCAGTGCTGTATTGGCACATTTCTTACTAAGAGAGAAACTCCAAAAGATGGGTGTATTGGGTTGCCTTCTCTGCATAGTAGGTTCCACAGTAATTGTGCTGCATGCTCCTCAAGAACGATCTATTAACTCCGTTGAAGAAATATGGGGACTAGCTACCCAACCAGGTCTGGTGGAATCTTCATTTCTGTTCATTTCTGATGTTCATCTCTTGGTGATTTCGAGTTTTTTTGACATGATATATCCATTTCAGCATTTCTTATCTATACGGGTTCTGCTATTGCTGTGGCGTTGGTCTTGATTTTCTTCTGTGCACCACGTTATGGCCAAACCAACATCATGATCTATTTAGGAATATGCTCCATTGTGGGTTCATTGACGGTATGTTTGCTATCTACATTTTGTGAACACATATTAAGATGGATCAGTTTGTTTTATGCATGCAGTTTGGCCAATGAGTGACGTAATATGTTTCTTTTCTTTTGCAGGTTATGAGTGTAAAGGCCATAGGCATTGCAATAAAGCTAACATTCGACGGTGTAAACCAAGCCACATACTTTCAGACGTGGGTTTTCACAATGGTCACAATTACATGTATCATCATTCAATTAATTTATTTGAACATGGTGAGTATCTTTCAAGTGTTTCATTTTCTCCTACTTTCATAATAACTTGTTGCTATTGGTTCCCTGATGTGGGTTTTCTAGTTTCTAGTGTATCTTTATCTTCTAAGGTATCACACTCATTCACTAACTCTTCTTGTTCCTTTTTGGAGTTGGCATAAGCTTACCTCTCCTCGTCTTCGTAGTTTCTAAATGGGATTTGCACACTAAAGTTAGCTAAAAATATCAAGTACTTCATCTAGGATATGATTGACACCATTATTTTTAATTCCCCCGTCACTGCTAAAGTTCCCTAGTCTATATATCACTCATACTATGTTTTCCCTCTTGGAATTGAAACACATCATTTCAATAGTCTTAACATGTTAAATCTGACATCTCGGTCTCCGATTTCATTGATATATAGCAACTTAAGAAGTATCCAACTCTTCATATCGTAGAAATTGATTAGAATGGCCCCAGAATCCAGGAACTTTGAGTATTTTTTAATAAACATATCTACGATGAAGGTTAATTAAAAGTCGAGTCATTGTTTGTAATGCTGAGCTAGTTGACTGTATAATATTGAAACGAGTCTTCTTAACTTGTAATGACATATCATTTGGTTTTCATTTACGGTACAACAATCATTGAGCATGTTTGGGAATGATATCTAGTGCTCTCTCTTCAGTTCCTAGTTGGTGGTAAAGATATCGAAACTCGGATCCTTGTCATTAGCTTATGCTTGCCATGGAATTAGTATTTTGTAAGTGAATGTATGCAACGCTTTCTCTTATGTTAAAGCAAAGTGATGAATCTTTGCAAGGTATTTAACTATAATAGGATGGTCTGATGCCGGTCCAACTTCTAATTAGGATATGATTTTACGTGCGATATCTGAGCAATACTTAAACATTCTTCTATGCGGTTCATTAGACACCATAGGAGTTGCTGTAAATTTGCATTTGGAGTTACTATAAGCAACTAGCTAAAGACAATTTCTTCATTGCAGGCATTAGACACCTTCAACACAGCTGTGGTCTCTCCCATCTATTACGCCATGTTCACATCTTTCACAATTTTAGCCAGTGCAATAATGTTCAAGGTAATCCATCCTCTGCCTTTTTTGTAACGGGGAAGCGAGTTTATAAAAAAGCTTATCATTTCATACTTCTCTTTGCAGGATTATTCCGGCCAAAGTGCAAGCAGTATTGCATCAGAACTTTGCGGGTTCATAACCGTGTTGTCCGGGACCGCAGTGCTGCACAGTACAAGAGAACCGGATCCGCCTTCGACAGCAGGTAAAGCACACCGAAATCCATTCCCCTTTCGAGCGTATGGCCCTCCGTGTGATCTAATCGCGAATTCTTGCAGATCATTACACGCCGTTATCCCCAAGAGTATCGTGGTACATCCAAGGTAACAGGGAGGTACGGAAGCAGAAGGATGACGATGGCACAGCTCCGAATTTCATCACAATTTTGAAGCAGGATCACTTCAGTTGAAATCATCTGGACATTCGGAATCTTGCGGAAGCGAAGTAAAAGCTGTGAGATTCGGTTGAGGGCTGCATCTGTGGGTTTGTAGAAAAGGAAGAGTGCTTGGTTTGTAGTACTGGTCACCCCCATTCTTTTTTATCTGTAATTTTTTCTGGGTTCTGTATATCATTTTTGTGTTGTAGAAATAAGCTTCTGTTGTGTTGTAGTTATATCTCAAATAACAGAGCTTAACAGCCGTACTTGTCAAATGTCAGCAACTCACAGCTTCTTTTGCGCAACTCTCTATATCAAGCGTGCCCGCACGTCGAATCGGTACAAATGGCTCGTGGTATCGGTTGAACCATAGATCTCGAGACAAATTAGAAACTATCCCTATCCTCAATCGACTGTCTACAGGTATCACAAACTCCGACATAATCTAATATTTCCTAATTGAATTGAGACCAACGGTGGATCCGTCATGATTCAACAATGTCTTGGGTCGAGTTAGATATAAAAAAAATCAACTAATCTATAAATAATTAAATATAACGAAAATTACATATAATATCAAAATTTTAAATCTAAAAGTAGGCTGGGCCGGAACCTAGAGAGTCCCTGTACCCTCACTCATCTAGGCCCGGTATTGGTTTGCTTGCTGACCTATAACTTGTACGAGGAAGAAAATTAGTTGGTAATAAATTAATCATAGAATTCGATTATTCAGATTTAAAATGTGCCTCTTTGATCACACATCAGCACTCGGCATAAGTCGTCAATTTTTAAGAATTATTGGATCAAAATTAAACGATTAAAATCGAACATTTATATCGAAAAGACAACTCAACCGCTGACTTTGACTTAGGTTAAAAACAAATGTGCCCCTTTATTTCTGGAAAGATGATTTGAACTTTTGAAGAGTAGGAGGTCAACGCTGCGGCTGAGGAAGAGAATGGTCAAAGGAAAAGTGGAAACTGGGCCCGGGAGAAGCGGTCCGGTCAGCAGGCGTGGGCCGGCGCCAGGCAGCCAGGCAGCCATGCAACAACATCCGCTGACTTTCCCGCCAAAGAATAAAAAAAGTAAACAAAATCCACCTCCTCGTTAAATGGTCTATTCAATTTCAAACCAATTTAAAAAAATAAAAGAATAATAATAACTAGTTAATTACATAATTATAAGATTCAATTACATCCACAAATGCAAATATTCCCATCAATTAATCATTAACAAACAAGTTTAAATCACTGATTACCAGAAAACAACAGGAAACCGAGCCAATCACCAGAGACGGCCAAACCCCACCCAGTCCACCCACCCACCGCCATTCGTTCAGCATCAACTAGTCAAACAAAGCCAAGCATCATCATCTCTACTCCAATTCGGCTTCATTTCTTCTGTTTGTTTGGATTCCACCTCCGATCAAGGAATACAGAACGACATTTCGAAGCTCTGTCGACGATGGCGGCGACTACTACTACTACTACTTCGGCAAAGAGAGCTGCCGAGGCGGCCGTGCAGGCCATCGGCCAAGGGTTTGATCTCACCGTCGACTTACGCCTCAAGTATTGTAAGCCTCATTCGCTCATCGTCATGGACGACGATCGTAACTCCTTACACTGTCTCTCAATCCCTGTTCCTCCTGGCTTCTCGATTCCCTCCGTTTCTAAATCCATCAAGTGCGATAAAGGCGAGCGCACCAGGTTCAGCTCCGATCTCCTCTCTTTTCAACAGGTTCGATGACTCTCTCTCTCTCTCGTTTGATTGGTTGATTGATGTTCGACTTGCTAGTTGACTAATTAGCTACAGTTGTTCTTTTTTTATAAATTTAGATGTCTGAGCAGTTTAATCAGGATTTATCGCTATCTGGCAAAATTCCATCTGGAGCTTTTAATGCTGCCTTCGAATTCACTGGTGTCTGGCAAAAAGACGCTGCCTCTACGAAATCCCTAGCTTTTGATGGGGTATCTATCACGCTTTATAGCATTGCTCTTCAGAAATCGCAGGTTCTACTTTCTGATCATATCAAGCAAGCTGTTCCTTCATCTTGGGACCCTGATGCATTAGCTAGGTCAGTCTTTTCTTCATCTTTCTTCTTCTTCTTCTGATGGAATGTTCAGCCTTGGATGTTGACCAACAAGACTGTAGTTTTGGTGAGGTGATTTCATCTTTGTTCTTTGTTGTACCTGGGTTGGGGTTTCTCAGAAGGAATTGTAGTGTAGAGGACAGCTCAAATTCTATCATGCAGTGTGGAAGTTTGAGGCAGATATAAATTATCCGCTCATTATGGGACTAATTAGATGAACAGAAAGCTGCTGATCTAAGTGGAATCGTCTGCCAACTTTAGGCACAGTTTATATTCTCAGAATGCTGGATCATTAGTTGTCAGTCTGGGGGAATGATATGGGTCGTTGAAGGATCCATAGGATAAACCATATTGGTTCAAGTATTGGAGTAGTGGTAATCTGGAGATCAAGACATCCACTGCATCTCCGATTCGATTCTTTGGGCCGAGCGTCCTTGATAAGTTGTACGAAGATGAGCTGAAGGGACGCAAGTTAAGGGATTCCCCAGAATAAAAGTCGCAGGACAGATGATTGACCTGGGTTTTGTCAATTGGAAACATAGACTCCTAAGTTAAGGACTCAAATATATGGTTAGAGAGCTCGAGACAAGCATGATCAAAGACAAATTAGAGGTGTCGCTTGAAGTGCAGTAGTACGAAGTCTGGTCATTATTGGATTCATGCCTTTGGTGGTGGCTCTAGTATTGGTTATCCTTTTGGCTCTTCACTTATTTCCTTTGTAGGGTTTGAAACTGCAGCAGTTTTGGCTTCCTTTTTTGTTCTTATCTTCATTAGTATTGGCATGCAGTAGCTATCACACTTTTATTGCCTGAGAGATTTCATGTCCTTGTATTATATGTGATCGATGTTCCCACATGCACAACTCTAGTACTGAAACCGGTTACATTGTATTTTGGCTTCCAGATTTATTGAGAAATACGGTACTCACCTTATAGTTGGTGTCAAAATGGGAGGGAAGGATGTTGTCTACGTGAAACAGCAGCATGGATCGCCTCTCCAGCCTGTTGATGTGCAGAAGAATTTGAAAGGCCTGGCAGATAAAATCTTGACAGATGGTACTGGCCAGACTGGTTTGAAGCAAGACAGAAAGGTTTAAAGTTACATCTGTCAAAATTTCAATAGTGTATCTGAAAAGATCTTCATTTTCATGAATGCTAACTGTAACATTTTTCTCTCGATAATGTTTGTTTTAATCCTTTTGTATTTGTCTTCCAGTTTGTGAAGGAGAACGGTCTGGCGTATATGAATCACTTTGCTGCCAACTCTTATTCCACTGATGAGGTCAATCTCATGTCTGAACATCTCAGGTTCATGATAAGCTAATGTGTATATAACTGAGGCCTAATATATTAGTTACTCTTGTTGCAGGATTCAAAGTTCATCCACAAGAGAATAGGTGGCTTGGATAAAACCCTACCCCACAGTGATTGGGCTCACACGGTTCAGTTTGAGCCTGAAGTTATATCAATGTCATTTGTCCCCATTACATCCCTACTGAGTGGAATTGATGGTAGCGGGTTCTTGACACATGCCATTAATCTCTATATTCGCTGTAAGCACCACTCCAGTCCCATATTTAGTTATTTACTTTGTGATTCAGATTGTCCATGGTCAATCAGATTCTGATCTCTTGGTTTTTTTTTCTTGAGCCCAGATAAGCCACCAATAGAAGAATTACATCAATTCCTGGAGTTTCAGCTTCCCAAGCATTGGGCACCCGTATTTGGCGAGCTCGCCCTCGGTCCTAATAAAAAGCACCAAGGCAATGCGTCACTGCAGTTCAGCTTCATGGGCCCTAGACTTTATGTTAACACAATGCCGGTAATGTCTACTCTTCACTCATGTCCGTAGTTTTCAGTAACCTTCTAGGCTGCCCTTAGAATGTTCTCCCATGATACCCCTTAGAAAATCAGTAACCATAATCCAAAATTGCGGCTGCGTAAGGGTCTCTCCGCGACTATTAACATCGATTCGTGAACTAGTAACCAGCAAGAAGTATATAAATTAGGAACATAGCAATGCTTCTTGTAACTTGTTATAATGCACCAGGTATACGTGGACTACAAGCCAGTTACAGGTCTCCGACTATACTTGGAAGGAAAACGAAGCAACTGTTTAGCAATCCACTTACAACACCTTTCCTCATCACCCAAGACATTCCAACTCGAAAACAAATCGAAGGGCAACCTCACCTCCGCATCATCAGCCTCAGACCGCAGGTACTACGAAAAAGTCCAGTGGAAGAGCTTCTCCCACGTATGCACAGCCCCTGTTGAGAGCGAAGACGAACTCTCGATCGTGACCGGAGCCCACTTCGAAGTCGGCGAGTCGGGTCTAAAGAACGTCCTCTTTCTTAGGCTCCATTTCTCCAGAGTCATCGGAGCCAGCGCCACGAGGAAAGTCGAGTGGGACGGCTCCCCCGCCAGTAACCAGAAGTCGGGGATCATATCGGCATTGATCAGCACTCGATTCTCGAGCGCTCAGAAGGCCCCTGCTGCTCCGAGCCCGAGTGAAGTCCAGCTGAACTCGGCTGTGTATCCGGGTGGCCCTCCCGTTTCGACTCAGGCTCCGAAGCTGCTCAAGTACGTAGACACGACCGAGATGACGAGGGGCCCACAGGACACACCGGGATACTGGGTTGTGTCGGGTGCGAAGCTGAATGTGGAGAAAGGGAAGATCTCTGTGAGAGTGAAGTATTCTCTGCTGACTTTGGTTTTGCCTGATGATGAAGAAGAGGAGATCAGTTAAGTTAGCCAGGCTTTAATTTTGTGTGTGTGTGTGTATGATTTGTTATTCTGTTGTGTTGGTTGAAAATTTGTGTACATAAACTGAGAAAAGAAAGTGACTGCAAATTTTCTACTTGTTTATGAACACCATTGTTCTTTCCTTCTATCATTTACTAGATTTGAACCATGCTTCGTTCTGGAATGAGATCGGAACAAGCTCGGCTCGATAACCAGAACGAGATCGGCTTGATAATCGATGTAACCAAGATCAGCTTGGGAGTAGATCTCGAGTGGTTAAAAATGAAGAGGTTGTATGAGCGAGCTCATTGGAAAGACAAAAGTCGAGCTCATGATCGAGCTAATCCTGCGAGCTAAACTATAACGAGCCGGCTTATCAAGAAGCCCTTATCAAGGTCGGCTCGCGAGCTATCCAAATCGAGTCAGCTCGATATAAATGAGCCGGCTCGCGAGCTAGTTTATATTTTTTACTCTCCATCAATACAAGATAGAAAGAAATTATCATTTATATTTTTTTATAATGGCGAGATAAACATTACATTGTGTGTCTGTTCGTGGGGTGTGTTGAATTTGAATAAAAAACCTTTCAAATCACCAACACACAACTCTACCACGGGAGAAACTTGGACTCTCTATTTCATAATCCGTTTATTAATAACCATTGTTTCTTATTAGTATTACAGGTTAAATGCATAATCAATCCTGTAATTCTAAACTGTACTACGTACCGGTTCCGATACCTAATAAACGGTACATACCGATACTAAAAGCTTACAAATAAAACCCGATTAATAAGTCAGTTTCGGAACTGATACGTAACATTTATAGGTCGTTTGGATAGGTGATTTTGACGGGTGATTTGGATCTCTAAAGAGATTTTGTGTCAAATCACCCGTTTGGAGAGGTAAAGATTTCAAAGGAAAGATGAGAAATTTGAGAATTTTAATTAAAATTATTCTTTATTTTTTTGGTAATTGATATGACCCTAAATAAACTAGAGGCATGTTCTTATTTTTATTTTCTTTTGTTATTGTTTTTGTTTTTCTCTTTCTACAATAATTGCATTTAAAATCACCCACAAATTACCCATCCAAACGGTCTATTTCGAAAATAGCAGGTTTCATTCAAATTTCTTCTATTTCAGATCTCTAACCATTTCAAATCTCTTCTATTTCAAATCACCTACACAAACGGCTGTTAAAAATTTCAAAATCAATAAGTAAGTCGCCGAGCCAAAGTTACTTTATTTAGACATTCCTGTTGGCTAGAGAAGCTCATTGTGTATCCATCTATTGAACATAGCAAAATTCGATTTTGATACTTTTGACATAGAAAGATTCAATTTTAAAAAAAGAATATAAATTATATAATAATGTCAATATTGAGCGTATTTCGAGAACTTATAAAAATATGTAACTTTTTGAAGGGATCACTCGTCATCACTACATTTTAAAGGCGTCTCGTTTTATGTCATTCTGACGTAAAATGTAGATTTAGATAATGTGGAACGATCAACACAACATATTCAAATTGCTAATAACTACCTTTAAATTACTAATAAACTATATATAAGTTGGTGATAACTATCACCGGATACCCACGATAACTATGTATAAGCGGCTAATAACTATGTTTGCCCCCATTTTTTTATCTTACGCCTTCATCGACCATAAAGATACTAACATCTACATCAATCGGTTGCGGCTAAACCAACCAAAATATCTGTTTCAAAACTTACAAAGAGCCGATTAATAAATTATAAATTTTGGGACTGGTTCATATAATTTGGAAGTTTTAAATTCGAGACATCACCCCGACCAAAGCTACTATAGAAGCTCATAGTGTATCCATCTGTTGAACATAGCAAAGCACTCTGCTGGCTTGGTTTCCAAAGCAAGATGTTCTCCACCCTACAAAAAACATGACATACTAATCAATATTTGCACACATGGTAGGCAAATTCCGGATCGAGAGTAATACTAGGCCCATCGTAAAAATAAAATACAAAAATGCATCTAGAGAAAATCGATGTAAGGTAGTCAAAATCTGACGATTTTATGATTTCATTGATATTAGACGATCTTAATTTCTAACAGAAAATAGATGGTCGTGGAATCACATAAATTCTCGATGATAAAACTTAGAATATTGTAGAATTCGACGATTTGTTTTCTTGTATTAGAACATTGACAAAACATTGGTTTGGAAAATTGCAAGTTGAAGTGAGAGCTTAGGGATTCTACCTTCACAGTCACAAAGGTCATTCCATTAGAGTAAGTTCTTGTGTACCTGAAATTTTTGTACATAAAATCAATTAGAACCCTCTTTATAATTAATTCGATATAATTAAACACGTACAGTTTTATATATGATTATAACGGTTTAAGAAATTGAACCACATATATACGTTAAACCCCCACTATTTCGGCATCAGATTAATTACCCTGCAACTTGACCTTCGACATGCCAAGAACGCCAATCATCGACGATCGAATAGTTAAGAGCTCGAATCCAAGCTTGCGTTCCAAGGAATGGCACCATAAAGTCATGATCTCCGCTGATGAAAGGGTCACGTAAAACATTGAGATTCCATACGAAAATGCATACCGTCACTTAACTTTTGACTATGTACTAGTAACAACATTTTTCGTCGTATTTTCCATCCAAAATAACAACTTCATTAGAATAGAGAACCACTCTTATCCTTTTAAATTACAAGTTACAGGACTACTATGTAACATTTGACAGTTTTGAGACCATTACATAACCCGATATAAAATTACAGGATGAATTAAGTATTTTACGACCATAAGGGGCAAGGCAAAGATAGAGAGAACCAACTTGTAGATTAATGAACGATAATCCTTGGTTGAAAGGTTGACGTGATACTCAAAACTAGTGCCAATATCTTGGTCATAATCCAACCCAGTGTTGCATCTCACCCACTCCTCGACCGTACCCTGCAACCCGACAAGATCTTATTACGATATTGAGTGTCGACTATTCTAGTTCCACGAGTAACCGTTTTCGTTTGAATTGCCAGGCCTACGTAATAGTGCTACTAGTTCAAAGTTTCAACTACTTACCTCTCTTATGTGAAGGGCTTTGCGGACTATAGCATCATTGGCCCAGTATGTGCAAAGCTGTTGACCATAAGTCTGCCCAACAGTAAGATAATTTCTAGCCGTGAGATATGAATAATGATGTCACAATTTAATCTGACGGCTGGAAATGAGTTGAATGATGTCACATAATATAAGGGCAATTTTGGAAGCACGAAAATTCCTAAAATTTGGGCAGGAGATTTTGAAATAGATGAGATTTGAATGAAGTTTGTTATTTTTGAAATAGACCGTTTGAATGAGTGATTTGACCAAATTAATAATAATTAGTGCTTACATCGCAACCATGGTTCGGTCGATCAATAAGGATTCTTCTTCTCTGTGCAAAACCAGCATCACAGTCAGTGTCAAGTATCCCCCCTTGATTAATCCCTGATAGACACTGCAGCAACAACAATGCAAAAGATAATTCAACAGACTCAGTTTGATTTTAAATGAGCTGAAGTACTTGAAATAGGATACGCTCGACTTGACATGCTCGAGAATCTAGCTTGAGTGTCGACAAATCAAAAGCTAGTTTGACTGTTCACCTCGGTTAAGTATGTGATTCACGAACTGAATTAGAATCGCGATTTCAACTACATTGTATATACACCTTAATTACCTCTTGGAAAGCCATCAAGTTATTGTTACATTCCAAGTTGGTGGAATCCACTCTGTGGTACTATCCCCTGCAACTTCTCTCCAATGCCTACAACCTGATCATTAGAATATTGACCGGATGAAAACACTGCGGTATGATTTAACCCGTAACTCATTGCCTACCTGGTAGAGTTCGTCTGAAATGAGTGCCATCCCGTGTGCAAACGGAATTTGGCTATTTTCCTGAAACCCGAAATCAGTGATAGGGTTTCCAAGTATGTATCCCTGAGAAAACAAATAGATCGGTCAGCCAAATTCTTCGATAGCTTGTTCAAGAAGAAAGAAAACCTCAGGAGTTCTAGGGTTTCCATTTAAGTTCACAGAAGTTCTTACCCTGAAGTTCAACATCGGCTCGATGCCCTTTTCGTTTCCTACAAAGTGTGTACAAGTTGTAAATCGTACTAAAAAAAGTACCGATAGACATTCGACTGTAGGTACTGTATGATAAATTCATATGATTTGTTCGGTATTTACTCCATGGGTATGGTACCATTTTCACCATAAATGAATAGATCATCGTGGGATTAATTTATAACATTCGAATAGTCCCGAAACTTACAATTCGGGACCATTCTGGTCGATTCTATTTGTAAGTTTTTATCCTAATACAGGACGGGTACCCGTACTCGTCCCACCGCCCGACGCACGAAAAATATCAACATTTTCAAGCATACCAATAGAAAGCCGTTGGACTATCGGTGGAATTGTGATGCCTGAGTAGGAATCTCCAGCAATGTAAAGTGGATTCTTCAGGAACTCCCTATGTTTCCTTAGCCACTGTTTCGGTTCAACCAGAACACAATAAATGAAAACCGAAATTCCCGAACTGCTGACCAAAACGGGGTTTCCTGAAAGGCTTACTTTTCTCAGGAATTCTTCAGCTTGGGAAACTTGGATATGGTCTGATGATCGTAGAGCAGAATGATTCGTTGTGTAAGAGAATCCTGTACCAACCGGCAGGTCTACATATATGATGCTGGAAACCTGCCATCAACGAATAATCGGGTCAAATACCTAAATGGTCTCGCAACTTTGGATCGGGTTACATGGTGTAAGTTTGAACTTGACTGAATCAGTATGGTAACTTAACATGTTGTCACGTTTTTGGTACAGTTCTCAACAACGTCTGCATTTTCTGGCCGATTTACAACGTCATCGAAAAACACAATGAAAAATGTCACATACCGCAAATAAAACATTCGAATCAAACCGAAATAACCCCTTTTGTCACTTGATATGCAGCCTTGCTGAAATCCAGTAAGAATTTTAATGGCATGTCAATGTTAACGTGGAAAATCAGCTGAAAAGCAGCCGTCGACGAGAATAGCATCATAGTTATGATATCAATTCAGTCGATTTCGAAATTACGTAACCACTATGCAATTCTGCGCAAATTCATACAGGAAAATGTAAGAAAAATAATGCATTTTTAGTTGATAAGATTACTTTGGTCCAGGAATTAGGGTTGAGCACCAACGTTGGCAAGCTACCATTGTACTCCGATCCTTGGAAGCCAATAGGACCTAGTTCATCAATCTGTGTCAGTGAATACAATTTATTTAAGGAATGAAACGCAATTACGAACGGAAATACGAATACGTAATATCTTTCTTTGCAAGAAGATTGTACATCTAGAAGCGATGCTAAGCTAGGATTCGGACCTGCTCAATGACATGTGTCGAGAGGCTCTCTGACACAGGGCCTCAAAATTTACAAATTTACCCCTAAAATATATGTTTCCAATTTACAAATTTACCCCTATAATGCAAGCTGACGGATTAACCATAATCTTTCACTGAAAGGGGCAAGACCGCCGGACCGGCACATTGACCGAAGCGGTTTGTAATGTCTCCGGTATGGTTTTTCAATTCCATAGACATTCAGTCGCTTAAACCGTTACAAAGTGTAGTCTCAAACCGTGACTCGACAGTAAACTATATCGAAATCATACCAAACCGTTTCGACAAATGGTTCAAAGAGCCGAACTAAAAAAACACAAACTTCAAAATGGACTTACCATTCTCAAAGGCGAGGGCAGAAATGGAAGAGCAGGCAGGGCCGCCGGTAAGCCAGAGGAGAAGAGGATCGTCTTCAGGGCTCCTCTCTGACTTAACAAAGTAGTAAAACAGCTGCACTGATTCCTTCTCTGCTTCTCCTCCAACCCCAACATACCTGATCATGGAAACAATCTAGACATCTTCAAGATCAAATGGAGGGTGGGTTTTTATCAGAGCTAGCTAGCTTACCCAGTTTCCAAGTAGAAGGGAAGCGGCCCTGGAAGCCCAGGAAGATGCTTTATAATGACGGGAGTGCTTGATGATCCAGAGGCTTCAAGACACAGAAGAGGAAGAAGCAAGACTAGTTGAAACCAGAGGCTGATGCTCTGTTTTCCCATGATCTCTGTTTTGGTCTTTTTCTCGGGAAGTAAGTGTTATATATAAAGCCAGGAAACGCCCAACACGGCAACGGAGCACTGAACCTCATCTAGTTTGAAATTCAATGTTCCAGCTGCTTTCCTGCCCATTGCATTGAATTACCGAAAGATATCCGTAGAGATCCTCGCATCAACATCAAGCTTATGTCGCGTACGTTAATCTTTTATGGGGGCGAACTCCAACCGTCAGATCTACCTACTTTTATCTAACAGTTCAGATTGAAAGAACCAGTCACCTCCACCGACACTTCCCTAACTAAGGGTAGGAGTTAATAAGTCAGTTAATTAGAATTGCATAATAAAATTGAAATAACCATTAACCAACAGACATGGTGACCGGTTAACCGCTTAATTAACCGACCGAAATAGACTGTTTACTATCAATTACAGAAAACTTGTACAGAGCGTTGTACAATGTTATGTACTCGACGGGTTGGTCTTGCAGTTAGCACGAGGAAAACAAGAATAGATCGAAATTGGTCGAAGTTCATATCAACACTGATATATATAAATTTGTATGCAACACTATTTGCTGTTGTGATTCTGTTACAACAAACTGGGTAGAAGCCCCTCCCCGCCCAAGAAAAAAAATTTGAAGTCTCTCTCTATATACCCAAAAAGAATTAGAAACAAAACCGAAACAAAAGAACTAAACCAAACCGGTTAATTGGTTAATTAAAGATGAGAAAGGCTCCGATGGATCAGGAGAGGTTTAAAGCCAACTGCTGGAGCAAGATCTTCCTCTGGGAAGTGTTGATGATTCCTTTGCACTCTGCGTCTGCCAATACTTCCGTCATTATCGCGACTGCGTGCCCTCTTGGCTCCTCCAACGTCCTCCTCAACATGAACACCTGCACCGTAAAACTCGGTGAATTGGAGCTGTCAAACGAGCGGATCGAGAGAGAGTCGTGAAAAGAATGTACTTTTATTCAAAAGACATAGTGATAGTGAAGCAGTTGAGTTACATACATCATGAAGAGAATAGCAAGGTGAAAGTTACGAATAAATATGTTATGACTTGATCAGTAGATTTTGTATAGAATGCGTCGAGAATGTTTGTGTAACGGAAAATCAAACCCATCCCAACCCATTGCTAGGTCGGGTATTAACCACCCAAAGCGGTTCAGGTCGTGCTGACTCCAATAGATCAGGTCTACATTGTCATTTCTAGGCTACGAGTCGCAGATCTATCAAGTCACGGGTTTATAGGTCACAGATTAATCAAGTTAGGGATCACTTGGTCTGTAGATTTTTTCAGTTAGAGTTCGTCGAGTCGTGGATTGTTGAATCAGCGTTTTTAACGGCTCCTCTAATAGTTACTGATCATAATACGTACCTGCTGGTCGTGTTTGATTTCCAAGCAACCTGGTTGATGGATGAATGGCTCTCCATCTATCTGGACTGGGAAAGAACTAGAAGCATGTATTCTTATAACATTCCCTTGGGCTAGCCTCGTTGCTTGTGAGAGTCCAACCTAATCAATATCTTACAGCATTTCAGTTGCTGAAGGGCAATGAACGATTTCGAGTAACAAGCTGAAAAAGTATGACAATTAGATGAAAGAAAAAGGACCTGGATCTTGCCAAGGTGCCACGCTCCACGAACGCAAACGATCTCGAGCATTTTATCTTGCATGGATTGAAGGGTGAACTCGTCGTCATATTCATAATCATTTTGCCATAGATCAACTCCGCCCATGTAGCTGCCAATGTTGAGGACAATCAAACCTTCAGTATCCTGGCAACAAAGAATTGGATAATTTCTGACATTAAAGCTCCATCAATAGGTAAAAAAGAAAATCATCATGAATTGTGAGTTTTTTACAAGTAGGAGTTGTATTGTGATATACCTTTGGAATCTGAACGTCCTTTCCATCAACTTCAAGCCACACTTGCCATGGTAAATCTGCACAAGCTCTGTCCATTATGTCCCTCGCTCCTTCTTTAGCGTACCGTAATTTATTGACAAACTGACAACCAGGTCAAAGTAACCAGTTATAAGAGGGAAAATCTGAGAGAATGAGCATCATTTTTAAGAGAGAAAATCTGAGTGAATCTAACAAGTACAAGGGTGAAATAGAAGTTGAAACAATCTAGCTACGTTACCTGACTACTAAATTTTTCAGGCTTTTCCTGGCGAGTTACATGAAACTCGTACGCTAGTTTCGCATCGCATCCAATACCTACAGATACAGAGAAGGCAGTCACTCCTATGCATTGGGCATACATCACGCCGCCAATGTTGCAAAACCGAGTAGGAATAAGATGCTTTACCTAAATAGTTTATCATGAACTTTGATTGCTCGTTTTTCGTCTGTCCATCTAGGTTCTCTTCTATGATATTTACTTTCCATCTATCTAGCATTGTAACAGCAGCATGGTCAACCTCATGCAAGACTGCACATAAGCCACCTTGTCGCTTAGCCATTTTGAAACCTCTACCCCACTGCAATACCCGTGACAGATCATTTCCAGTACCGAGAGGTAGGACAGCAACAGGTGGAGGGGATTCAAAATTATGCCTCTCAATTGCATCAAGGACCCATGCAACTGTTCCATCTCCACCACAAACTAGAATCCGGAAATACTGTACATCGCTGAACAATTGCAAACCTGCTTCAGGCCCCTGAGAAGAACTCAGTTCGAATACCTGTATCGTAGTAAACACAGGTAAGCAACCCCATAAACAGAAGACTATCTATGAAATCCGTAAATCATATACCACGGGAAACGTTAAGACTACGTTATGGGATATGTCATGCTAGTAAGAGGTTAAATGAGGAACATTAACAAAATAACCATCAAGAACATGGAAAACTAAAGCAATTCGCATTACCTGGGCGGGATTTAACAGCAAGTTCAGCCTGCTTCGCAGAGAAGAACCGAGTTGACCTCCGCTCTTAAAATTAATAAAAACAAGAAGGGGTCTAGCATTCTGAGCTAGATTGACCAAAGCATATTTTTTTAGTTGGCTGTTGAAGGTAGTACCATCTTTCTTGTGTGTCAATCCATCACCATCTCCTTTAGATCTGCCATCTCTCTTGGAACAATTGATGGTTTTGTCGTATCCTGACTTCTTCAGATTAACAAGCCCACTGAGTAAATAGTCTAGGGCCTTGGTTGTAGCTGATGCGTCTTGCAGCCTACCATTTGCAGAGAAACTATTCCCATTTTTAGCCCGAGTGCGTCTCCTTCTGATGTGTCCACGAAATGAAGAAGCCGGAATTTCCTCTGGGGTGGAACAGGAAGAGCTTCGATCTTCAAAGTCCTTTACACAGAGTGGAGAAAGAATAATCCTACTTAGAGGGCCCAAATCACAAACATCCCCGGATTCTTTTGACATCCTAGCGTGGCATTTAACATGTATAAGGCGCTGACACCACAAGCAGTGCCATGTGGGCGAGTCGCTAACGAAAGGTACACCACATGGATCATCACAGTAGCAGCAAAATGCAGACATCTCTGAGATTTCCTCCATTTTAGACCACCTCTCCGACCACTGATGTTGAACTTGACTGAAACCAGCTTGTGCAACACACTTGCAATCCTTTGCAGCAAATTCCGAACAGTAGAAGTGAGCTGCAACTCCGCAAACGGAGCAGCGGTGGACAGAAGTTTTCGAAGCAGATTTCGAGGCACCGGTAGGAGAGACCAGGGAAGTGAGGCAAACACAGCACGTGGAAGGCAGCCGGATCTGAGCTAAATCCTCCATCCATGAATGAAAAGATTGAGGAACATTAAGCTTCTTCCAAGCTTCTTTCTTCGCTCTAGCAGCTGCTTTAACCCAATTAAGTGATGTCTTTCTCTGCCATATAAGAATCGCGTATGCAAACGCCAGAAGACCCAATGCTCCACTGAAGAACCACCGGAAAAGTGATAGGCCATAGGATTCAGAGCTGGTCAGCCTCCAAACTAGCGAAATTCCTCCCTTAAACATCATGAACCTAGTTGATCATAACCCTCCTAAGGACATAAGGAATAGAATTACTGACAGGGAATTTGCATAACAACATTATGACATTAAACAACAAAAACATCGTATAGAAAAGTACAAAACTGAGTCACAGAGGCTTGCCTAACAATAATAAAGGATAATAACATAAAATACATGATCAGGAGGAAACATAATGCACACTACAATGCCGTGATATGTGAGGATTGCAAAACAAAATTCTCCATTCTAATTCAATCCAACCAAAATCCCTCGACAGTTCAGGTGAATCATTTGAAATTCAGAATCAAAAGATATTTCTATCCACGTACATATAGTAATCCGCAAAACAATTCTCCTTTCTGATCCAATCCAGCCAAAATTCCTCATGGAGGAACAGCCAGCTTGCTTAATCATGTAAAAATCAGAATCGAATTATATTTACATAGATAGTAATCTACAATCAACTGCCAATAAGAACCGAAGCTCAGATTCGCCCAAGCATCGATTCATCGCTCTACTCGGGATTCTCGCAAACAAGAATATGCGGGGGGAATAGAACAAATATGTAAAAACTAACAACGCGGCATTGGATCTCTAGGAGTATACAAGCGCAACAAACAATGGCGAATGGCGAAGAGAGCAAGGAGATCCAGAGAGAGAGAGAGAGAGAACCTGAAACGGAAGAAGGAGATCGAGAACGAGGGAGAAGGAAAGATCTGGAGAAGCATTTTGTTATTGTTATCTTCTTCTGCAACTTGCAGCCTCCTCCTACATTTGGATCTCTGCTTCCTTCACTTTCGCGGCTCTATTGTTTAATGGTGTTCTTCAAAGGATTTGTGGTTTGGTGGTGGGTTTCCATGATGAACGTGCAGACGGAGGAGGAAGAGAGAGTCAACAATGGAAGAAGAAAAGAAAGGCGGGATTTTCCTTGTGCGCGCCTACGCCGTTGCTTTTTGCTTTGCTTATAATATTTCCTTTCCTCCTTTACTATTTAGAAAATCTTTGTTATGGGTTTTATACGTCATAATACCAGTGATTCAAAAAGCGTATCGAGCCGATTATTCTCATATACGGACTAATTTTTGGTATGAGAATGTCTATTAGCATTTACGGTGACATGAGAGAACCCTCACCGTACTAATCAATATAGTCAGTAAATTCGCAATTAGAGTTGGTAGAGGAGCAACCTAACGAGGAATTGATGTAGGATGAAGTAAAAGCAGTCGAGTACTACTGTAACCTAGAAGGAGGTTGATCAAATCCTATGATCTCGATCAACTTCCTTCTTAATCCTTCTCGCCCTAGACTTCCAAATCGAAAGTATGCGGCCAATGGAGCCTCGTGATAAGACATTCAAGCTGAAAATTTCTTTAGTGTTATGGGTTTTTACGACATAATACAAGTGATCCAAAAAGCGGATCGAATCGATTATTCACATATACCGACTAATTTTTGGTATGAGAATGTCCATTAACATCTAAGTGACATGATCTCAGACGATGATATGCAGTTCAATATGTTACTGCATGATCGTTACAATCACAATTATATAGACGGAATAGCCGAATGGCGATGGGAAAATGTCCCATAATTTCATTTTGTGTTTTACATGTGAATTATTCAAGATTTATAGTATGATTCCCAATTTACAATGGATTTAATTCCAACTAGGTTGCTTGTTCTTATTCCGTTGCGGAGCCGATGGAACGTATCGATATGTGTGTTTTATCACTGTCTGTACGTGTTGAAATGTATATAGTCAACCGATTTGGTTCCAACAAAATTGTGTATGGTCAAAGTTAACAAAACGCAATTCATGTAACAGCGGCTCGAACTCGCATAAAGTAAGACGGTTTGAAAATTTTCAACTAAACAAGTAAAATTAATTTATAACTTAATTTGCCTATTATTTTATCGGGGTTATTATAGTGAAACTTGATTTTTAGTTATTTTCAGCATGTATGTCAAATATTAGCCGATTTGAAAATGCACACGAAAATTAAAAATTTTCAAATTGGCTAATATTTAACAAGCATGTTGTGAATAACTAAAAAATAAAGCTTAATCGTATTAAGCCCTTCAAATAATAGCCAAATAAAATTAAAAAAACACTCAACGATTGATTAAAATCAGCCCAATAATAAAATGAGAGATTACTGCAATAGTAATATTTTCTTATAGCGTTAATATTCTTTTATTGGTTAGAAACGTGCCATCATAAAACAAAAATTACACTCATAACTCACAACAAAATTTCTTACAAAATTTTACAGTTTTTTAATTCTGAAAAAAAACTTAATTTTCAGAAGATAAAAGAAAATAGAAAAACAAACAAGCGGAAAAGCGTTGGGAATAAGTATAAAAATTTTATGACGTCATGCTCAATAAATACGATATTAAAATTACATATTTAATCTACGTAAGTAATTTTTAAATATTTGAAGGGTGGCGGGAACGAAATTTACTGTTGTAACAAGAAATGAAAATCAAGTGGAAGTGTCTTTCAGCAGAGAATGGGACTCTTCTAACAAAGGCCAAGTACCACTAAATGTGGACAAAAGGTAATATTTTTTTATCCATCGTTGAGACGAAAGAAAAAAACTGTCAGCATCGAATTCAGATTGACTTTGGATATGCTCTTGGCTCGGCGTACATGTTTGTTTATATCTACCGCAGGTTCATAGTACAAAAGGGTGTCTCCGGATTCTACTGGTATGTCATAGTCGAAAGACTGAAAGGATGGCCCGATGTCGACATGGATCAACACAAGATGGTGTCGTTCATTTTGAATTTGAGAAATAATTAGTAATGACCAATCGAGTCGTTCATTTGCGAGATCACAGGAAATGAGGTCAAATTAGGATCAGTTACTTACAAATCCGCAAGAAACGGTCCTACATTATGGGAAATCGGCATTCCAGACCGTTCTGCGGCCGAATTTTACGTTCCAGACCCAGATCCTCAGTATGCAAACAAGTTTTTCCTCGACAAACCAAATGACAAGTAAGTATACCGTTTAAATACTAGACTATATAGCGCATTTTTTCCCGTATGTAAGGGTAACTCTCAGGGGTTAGAATTTGAAAATTTTCGCCAACAGGTATAGGCAATACGGATTATGGGAGCGATATGCCGAAATGTACCCTAAGGACGATCTGGTTTTCGAAGTTGGTAAGAGTAATTACAGTAAAGACTGGTTCTATGCTCATGTCTTAAGGTAAGTACTCATTTGTATAACTAGTTTCAACCGTCTGTAAGAAGAACCGCCGTACATACATTTAATTATTCTTCAAACTGACACAGAATCTGGGCAGAAAAATTACGTACCAACCCCGTGGCAGATTGTTTTCGAGCTTCCTGACGTATCCCCAACAGGAAATTACAGTCTTCAACTAGCATTGGCTGCGGCAGATGAAACAAACACATTCGTATGACTACTTACTTCCCTTCTTCATCCTGCAAAATTATTTCATACTTTTATTGGGAAAAAATGAAGAACAATCTTCAAATCGACCGGTGCAGATTTATGTAAACAACTTGAACGCCAAAGCTCCGGCGTTGATGACACAGAGAGTAGGAAAGGATAAGGCGATTGCAAGACATGGGATTCATGGAGTTTACAGGTTCTTCAGCGCAGGTTTGCCTTCAAATCTGTTCGTAAAGGGTAGTCGGTCACAGACGCCCCCTATCCCTACTCCGCCGCAGCGAGAATTGGATGAAAAATGAGACTTCTACACCTATGCCTTCATATTATAATTTTCATGTGATTGGTATACGTAACAGTAATATCTAATACTTGGTGGCCTGTTAGTGATTTTGAGCATATGTGTCTATATTTTTCGGTGAAGATTGTGGAAAGCTTCTCGATTAATATAAGATAGAAAGTGAAATAAATATTATAATCTTATTCATTCGAATCCAAAACCTTCAAATGTCAACACACAACTCTATCATTTTTCACTAGAACTACTCCACTTTGAACAAATAACAAAACGCGTCACCTACAAAAACAGACTTTTCGAAAAGACAACTAGTTGAGACTCTGGTTAATAAGAGTAGGATAAAAGAGAGATGAAGTCGAAGTTGTGTAGTTTCAGAGTTGTCTCTCGAAAGAGAGTTAGTTTTTGCTAGGGTTTCGCCGCATTGTCGCCGACATGGTTCTGCCTGCACACAACCGCCACCAACCTCCTACAAACACGACCTCTTCACCACCTACAAACACGGCTACCACCGCTACAACACTAACGATCTATCACCGTTGCAACCCCGCCACCTTCCGCCGCAAAGGTGCCCCCAGAAACACAGTCAGGGGCTTGTCCCCGTATCACCATCCGATCAGCCTAGGGCGACCAGTCCGCGTCACTGATTCATGCGTGCAAAACATCTAAAAGTTCCAACCTTCCTTAGTGGTTCCAATAAGGATATGCTCACATCCAAACTTATTAGGTTTCAATTTTAGTTTCGGACTTTGTTTAGCTGTTTTGCGGCTTTCAGTTAGTTAAGATTCGTTTTCTTTCTACTTTCCCTTGCTAATTGTCTGTTATAGAAAGAAAGGATTGATGTCTTCCAGCTTGCACAGACCTGTATTTTTGCAAAACGTTCTGTGTGTTCTTTGATTTACACTTATTTCGAAAAATATAACGATGGTCTCTTTAAAAAAAGTAGGATGGAGGAGATCTTGACTTGGGCCCAAAGGAAAGAAAACACATCTTAATACTCTCAAAGCCCACCAATTATCCGTGGCTACAATTTCAGCAAAAACTTCAAACCCTAATCACCCTCCCCATTCAAATCCCTATATAAATCCCTCTCCCGTCATCTCAATATCCAGTTCTCCCGACTCTTCTCGTTTTAATTTCAAACAATTTTGTCTCTTCTTTCGTTTCCATGAGTGCGGCGATGAAGCAATTGAAATTGTGGACTAGAGTTTCTGATTCTTGGGCTTCTTCTCCCTGTAAATTGAAGACTAACCCTTGGCTGTCTGAGCGCTCGTATCAAAACATTTTCGTTTCTATCCGATTTCTGGGTTTTGGAAAAAATCGCTGTGTTGGCTTATGATGATATCATAAAATATATCTTAGCGGATTTCAGTGAGGCTTTCGCCAATGATCTGTACTTTGTTACACACACTGAGGCCTCCCTGCAAACTCTGTTTTTTTTATTGTGTGTGCTGGCGCCCATTACCGATCCAGGAGGATTGCGCTTTAAGGTTCCTCGTTGTATAATGGCTTGGGACGCTAGATTTTGGTCTGTGTGGCGTATCCTGACTAGTGGCTGATTCAAAACCTTTGCTAGTTAATCCCGGAAACACCACATACATATGTGCGTTTAACGCCTGACAGGAAATGCAGAGGAATCTGAACTGGAAATGGCTTATGAACTTGCGAAAATGCTGCCGATCAATCCGAAAACCAATTTAACGGTCCAAAATCATTTTTACCGATTTTAAAGTTTAACAGGGGTATAATGAAAATTAAAAAAATATTTTCTCATTCAACTTTTCTTACTTCCTCCTCTCTTTTTTCTTGTCACGGAAACTGGATGTAATAATGACATATCAATGATGTAATAATGATGTAATTCGGATATAATAATTTACATATCAAGTCGACATAATGAGCATATTAAAAAGGACATAATAAAAATTCATAATAGACTCGTAAATTGTATATATCACCAACATAAAAGAGTGGTAAATTGGATATAACGATGATAAATTTAACTAATCGTAAAGTGGACGTATCAACGATATAATGAGTTCGTAAAATGGTCGTATTAGCGACATAATATGTTTATGCAATAACCATACTCGTGTGATTGTTTCCATTTTTTGTTTCGAAACTACCCCATTCAAGTCAATTCGTTTGAGTCATTTCCGCCGTTGGATGAAAATTGACCCAAAAGTAGCCTGATCCAACGGCCCACGATCTGTCAGGACAATCTCTAGGATCGATAGCCGGATTGCCCTTTTTTGCTTTACGCTTGTCCTCATTGGTTGTCGTATTTCCATATGAACGGCCGATCTCAATAGAGTTGCCCCTAAAATGACAAAACATGTTGGCCAAGTCGTTTACGCTGATTTCACAGCTTAAGTCAAATATTATGATGTTTACTATCTTCTCCTTCGGAGCTATCTAAATTCTAAATTCTAAAAAAAATTGAATTGAGTTGCGAATTGTCTCAAAATTTTCAAATGTTTCGATCGCAAAACTTACAATTTAAAACCATTCTAAACCATTCCTATCCATAAATTTTCGTCCCGAATTAAAATTTCAAAGGTTACGAGCCGGTTTGTAACATGTCCAAAGTTACGCAGTAAATTATATATTTGGACACATTTTAAAAATTTTATGAATCGGTTACCTGCTGCCATCTCTGTTCAGTTCCTCATCTTGGATTCTTATGGAATTGCCTCTGTTTCTCTCATTTTTTCCAATCAGAATTGGAGGCGGTTGTTTCAGAGTTGCGACAGATCACAAATCAAAGGAACTCCGATCATTGGTGTATGTTCTCATCTTCTCCTCCGCTCTCATTCGCTGCCTCAAAAATTTTTTTTGGGGTTCATCTGCTTCAATTTCAGTCTCTGTTGATTCTCGATTTCGCATATTAGGGTTAAACATGTATAAATTTCCGATCTTAGATCTTAATTCGATGTTGTTATTGTTCAAGATTTGAATTGCAGAGCTTTGGCAAGTCGTTAATTTGGTGTTAATGGTCTAATGGATATTCTACCGGACCAGTTGGTTTGGGAGATCTTAACCAGAATCAAGAAAACTTCACACAGAAACCACATCTCCTTGGCATGTAAGCGACTACACGATCTAGACCGAGAAGAGAGGCAATCTCTCCGAGTCGGTTGCGGATTACACCCCGCCAATCGAGCCCTTACATCTCTCTGCAACAGATTCCCAAACTTGCAGAAAGTGGAGATTACATACGCTGGTTGGATGTCCAAGCTAGGGAGACAATTAGACGATCACGGGCTTTCAGTTCTCGCCACCAACTGCACTTCGTTGACAGATCTCACCTTAAGTTTCTGCACCTTCATCACCGACGTCGGTCTCTGTTGCTTAGCTTCTTGCTCCAAGCTTTCCTCCCTGAAGCTGAACTTCACACCGAGGATCACCGGTTGCGGTGTTTTATCCGTTGTTGTAGGCTGCAAGAACTTGACGATTCTGTGTCTTATCCGGTGCCTTAATGTAACTAGCGTCGAGTGGTTGGAGTACCTCGGGAGGCTCGAATCGCTCGAAGAGCTATCAATCAAGAACTGTCGAGCTATCGGGGAAGGCGATTTGATGAAGCTAGGAGGTAGTTGGAGAAATCTGAAGAGATTACAGTTCGAGGTGGATGCGAATTACCGATACATGAAGGTTTACGACCGGCTTGCAGTCGATCAATGGCAAAGGCAATCCGTACCATGTGAATCGATGTTAGAGCTTAGCTTGGTGAACTGCATCATCAGTCCTGGTAAAGGGCTGGCTTGTGTTCTGGGGAAATGCAAGAACTTGGAGAAGATCCATTTGGACATGTGTGTCGGCGTAAGGGATTCGGATATCGTCAACTTAGCAAAGGAATCGACTAATCTCCGATCACTCTCCCTCCGAGTGCCTTCCGATTTCTCGTTACCGCTTCTGATGGGGAACCCGTTACGATTGACCGACGAGAGTCTGAAGGCAGTGGCAGAGAATTGCCCGATGCTAGAATCGGTTCGGTTATCCTTCTCCGATGGAGAGTATCCCTCGTTCTCATCCTTTACACTGGATGGGATACTCGAACTTGTCCGTATGTGTCCGATTCGGGTGCTAGCTCTCGACCATGTGCATTGCTTCAACGATGCCGGGATGGAATCACTGTGTTTGGCGCAGTGGCTCGAGAAGTTGGAGCTTGTGGGTTGCCATGAGGTGACTGATGAAGGGATGCAGCTTGTTACTCAGTTCCCTCGTCTGTGTGGATTGCTGTTAAGGAAATGTTTGGGGATTACGAATGATGGGTTGAGTCCTCTTGTTGGATCGTACAAGCTGGAATCCTTGGCCGTTGAGGATTGTCCTCAGATATCTGAGAGGGCCATGAGTGGTGCTGCAAAGTCTGTGTCTTTCCGCCAGGACTTGTCCTGGATGTACTGAGTTCTTTTGATGTGTTGCATCATTTTGGATAATTGTGTGGTTTAATTATTCTTGTGCTTGGTTCTTTGTAAATGTTTTCAGTTGTAATATTGTTGTTATTGACCATTGATTAATTCAATCAATAAGTTCCTAAGTGTCGTTTGGTACAGAGTAAATATGGTTGTCTTCGTGCCGAACTTCATATTCCGAGATGTGTATCGTGTTGAGTTTGTATGGCAGAGTTTTCTATCGACTCCATAGAGTTTTCAGTTGTCTCGATTCTCATATACACCAAATACATCATAACGTGTCCAATAGGACAACAATAATTATAAATAGAAAACGAGTATGGCATATCATGCTTTACGCTAGCAAAAAAGTCGCCAACATTACCTTCACGATATGAAAAAACTTGACTGACTTCCTACACGCAGCGTAAGTTGTAACAACTTATGAATCTAGTCCAACTCCTCTTGGTATATCAGATTACCTAGACAACGAGAATCGAAATGTACATATACTTTCCGATATTTGTTCCAAACTATTTTAAAGCCAATCACAACAACTTTTAACTTAGCTTGGACACACCAGAAATACTAAATACATACTTGTTTTCCCAAGTCCACCTCCAAACGAGGCCTTATCGAGGACCATCAACATTTACCGGTTTTTTCTTTCTTGAATACGAATCTGGCCACTCGTCGACTCCAAGAACACCCCGATTCCACCACCGCCACTGTCACCGTCACCGGCAGCGATCTGTACTCGCGGTGGGAAGTTCATCGCGCTTGATGTCGTCCGGAAAGTTTCAGCAACAATCCATGCTTAGTCTCAAAGGCTCCCTCCTCACTCTAGCATTCATAACCTCCTTCTACCTGATTTACCTCTCCCTTAACTCCCTCCACTCCTCACCTTCCCCCTCAGCTCCCTCTGTGATATCAGCCGCCGAATCAGGGAAGCGAATCGTTCGTTCCGAGACAGAGGATACTTTCGCCAACGATGGCGAGGAGATAACGGATCTGTACCATTTCCCGGAGATATTCAGGCTGAACTACGCGGCGATGGAGGAGAATTTCAAGGTGTATATCTACCCTGACGGCGATCCGAACACGTTCTATCAGACTCCGAGGAAATTGACTGGGAAGTACGCGAGCGAGGGCTACTTCTTCCAGAATATCAGAGAGAGTAAGTTCCGGACTGAGGATCCGGATCAGGCTCACCTCTTCTTTATCCCGATTTCGTGTCACAAGATGAGGGGCAAGGTAAGCAACGAAAAGTTTCTTTGTTGATCTTCAGTGGAGATTAGATGTGAAGAAGTGAACGACTCTCCAAATTTTCAGTTGAATGATTAGAGCAGTTGTTTGTTTTGACGTGTTTGGCACAGTTAGGTAATTGTGTAGTAATCTCACTGAACGCTGTAGTAGTTCATTTCATTATGGATAATTTGATCTTCCATTGCAGCTGAGATGTTCACTGATCATGTTCAGGTTTGTGAAGAGAATGGTTATAGTAGTATGGGCTGAATCACGAATGACAGTGACTTGTAGGACTTGTTTCAGTGGAATGATCTCTTAGGAAACTTGAACGAAAGGGAAGCCATGGTTATGATTTAAGACCATTTGGGTAGTTGTGTAGATAATCTCACTGAAAGCTGTAGTAGCTCATTTCATTATGGATAAATCTTCCTTTGCAGCTGAGATGATCAGTTATCATGTTCAGGTTTTGAAAAGAATGGTTATTAAGTGACAATGCTAAAGCTTGTGATTGGTTATGTATACTGTCAAAACTTTATTCTGCCTATGGTAATATATATCGATTTATCATGGCTATGCAGGGTACATCCTACGAAAACATGACCATCATTGTTCAGAATTATGTGGACAGCTTGATAGTCAAGTATCCTTACTGGAACAGAACTCTTGGTGCAGATCACTTTTTTGTAACGTGCCATGATGTCGGTGTAAGGGCAACTGAAGGTGTTCCATTTTTAGTGAAAAATGCAATCCGAGCAGTTTGCTCCCCTAGTTATGACGTTGGGTTCATTCCACACAAAGATGTTGCACTTCCTCAGATCCTTCAGCCATTTGCCCTTCCAGCTGGAGGCAATGACGCGGAAAACAGGTAATGAATCTGTTATGCTTCTCTTAGATGCTCAATTCCTTTAATCTGAAGTATGTTGCTAAACGAGAAATCAATTTGAAAGGAAACCTTAAATCGTTATCAATGGTATAACAAATTTCTTAATGGCAATCTACCGTATGTTCTAACCAGAACCATGGTTTGCAGGACTACTCTTGGGTTTTGGGCTGGCCATAGGAACTCTAAAATTAGGGTTATCTTGGCAAGAGTTTGGGAAAATGACACAGAGCTTGATATTTCAAACAACAGAATAAGCAGAGCTACTGGACATCTAGTGTATCAGAAAAGATTTTACAAGACTAAGTTCTGCATATGCCCTGGAGGTTCTCAGGTCAACAGTGCACGCATAACCGACTCAATCCACTATGGCTGTGTCCCTGGTAAGTCCTGAAACTAGTCAAATTAATATTTCAGCTGAAAGAATAAGTGGTTAGTACTTTACAACTGCAATTAGCCAAAAACGTTAAATTTCTGCGCTACGAATTGGATGAGAGAAATTGCAATATCTAATCTGCAACCAATTAGGACTGTTTCTCGTAACTGTTTAACACCATGGATCTTAGGTTCTTTCCTATTTCTCTTTTTTACCTTTTCGTTCTAAAAGTCTTTCCATTCTACCCCACTGTTTATGGCACCGAGTTAAGGCGCTTGGTATGAGCTTTTTTCGGTAGGCTGAAATGCTCTCTGCTGTGATCTCACTAGAATCAGTAGTGTTGATATCCTCTGGTTATTTAGTCAATGGTAAGAAGTCTGTCCTGAATTGGTATTTTGTATTATACCTGCAGTGATCTTATCAAACTACTACGACTTGCCATTCAACGACATCATAGATTGGAACAAATTCGCCGTTGTACTCAAGGAGAAAGACGTGTATAACCTCAAGCAGATCCTCAAAGACATACCGGACGAACAGTTTGTTGAGTTGAATCAAAACGTAGCCAAGGTAGAAACCTACTCTTTGAAAATCTCCACAACTTACAAGCAGGCATGCAACTTTACTGATCATAGTGGTTTGTTTATTTGTAACAGGTACAAAAGCACTTCCAGTGGAACTCTCCGCCGATCAAGTACGACGCTTTCCACATGGTGATGTACGATCTCTGGCTGCGTCGCCATGTCATCCGATACTAATTGCCCACGCTCCGAGAAGAAGAGCTTGTAGATTGTTGCCACTGAGCCCCTTAACAGAAGAAGAGGGAATATATTCATATATCGATACACCCGATGATGATTGTTTCATTTGTTGTTCAAGGCATTGCGAGTTTTCATCTGCGACCTCCTCTGTGTAGGGTTGGAGATCGTGTCCTTTTCGGAGCACAACTGTGTTGGTTTTGGCTGCTCTACACAGTTGTAAGATAGAGTGCTTGACCAAACAGATTGGTACTTGTATTGATCTAATGGAACATTTGTAGAAACTAATTCAAAGCAAGCAAATATCTCTTTTTTTTTTGTTGGGAACCCTGGTATCCGATCATTGGTCGACTAATCCAGTCGAGGATGATTCTGAGGTTAAGGTTTTACTCTTCCTCTAATATTTTTGCGCGAAATCAAACCTTGGTTCGACGCATTTAAATATAGCTCCGGGCACTATTGTAACCATATCTCGGTGGTAAGCAGGTATCTCTTTTAGTTTCACTCTTTGCAGGAGATTGCTGAATTTCATTTCGCCACTTAGGTCCACATTTAATCGTCTCACGGGCCCATCCATTTGGGCTGGGCTTACGAAGTCCACAAAAATATGAGCCCAACACAAATAAAAACAGTTATCAAATAAGATAAGTGCTATGATGCAAGGTAGTATCGATAGATAAACATGTTTTTAATATTTATTTTTTAAAAATATAAATTTACATATCATAAAAGATTAATTGAATGATTTAAAAAAAATTTAATTTGATAGATATTATTAATCTATTATTTTTAGTTAAAAATGTATTGGCAGAAGGAAATTTAAAAACCATTAGATGTAAAAATATAATATTATATTATGATGACTAAAAATCTCAATACTAACTAATTTAAACTTAATAAGATTATATATGTTGATTCCAACGTTTAATTAAACAAAAAACTCATTCCAAATAATTTAAACGTTAGTGGAAGTAACTACTAAATGGTGGCACCATAACATTTATCAAATAATTATACTATAAAAATGATTAAATGAAGATAAAAGAACATTTTTAACTGTTGATACAATTAAGGATGGCAACGGTTAGGTGCGGGTTGAGTTTGATGTACTATTATTCTTTCGTTTGGCTTTAGATTTTACACATCTCCGCCTGTTTTTTTAAACATGCATAATTTAATAACCATATTATTTGTGACCGGGCTTCGGATTTATCCATTGAGTCGTATAATTACTAAATTAAATAATAATGAACTGCCAAATAAATAAATAAATAAATTCAGAGCTTTTGCACAATATATGAAGAATAAAACCGACTAGATAAACCTCACTCTTAAAGACAATAACTACCACTCTTGGATCTCAAATCCTATTTGAAGCCAACCAAACAAACAGAACTTAATACTTATTGTTTGCCGAACTCAGCATCCAGACCGAAATAGACTAACTCAAAGGAATCAACCTAAGAAGATACGCCGTCATAGTGTCCATCGGGTCCATACCACCATTGGAGCCGTCCTCTCCCGTCACCCGATATAAATAGGTATCGTGTTTGTTCGTACCAGTCAATGACCCGCGTTAACCAGGTTCAACCACCCAAACATGACGGACTTCAGGTTGGTACTCGGTTTCCGGACCACTACTACCAAGCTTAGATAAAATAGTCTCCCCTGCGATCCGGTCTAGCTATCTCTAGGTTTATAACTTGGAAAATGGTGTAATTTTATATATTTAAGGCTATATTAGTATATATTTCATATGTTGTTTATTACATTTCAAATTTCAAATTCGGTATATATAATTCCATCTAGTATATTAAACTATTCAGGATCTAAATGCGAACATTTGGAATTCGAATATTAACACAAAATCATATTTCTTAAACAAAGTAACTGAGTGGCCAATTAACCATTTAAGTCTACTTTGTTGGCCATCTTGGGATGTTGCAAGTCAGAAATCACAACCAAAATTTTCCATTTTGTCCACTTCATGGCAATGCATCTTCAATTCAAACAGGCTGAAGATGCCTCCCCTTTCAACTGATTCACTTATTTTTCGGGTTAAAAGCATATCCGGTCATCTAAATTCGGGCTTCGTAACAGCACAATCACCTAAGTTTCATTTGCAAATGTAGCAGTCACTTAGCAATATTTTTGTCTACATTTATTGTATATTCCGTCCCCTATATTACAACTGAAAGCAGTGCGCGGATACAGGGGGTTTCCCTCTCCCCGAGCCCCGAACCATTATTACTTCACTCAGACCAATATGGGCGAACAATTATGTGACGTGATAAAATGTATAAGTTTGATGACTATGCTATGAAAACATCAAAGTTAAGTGACCGTTAAGTTCAGGTTAGGTGACTGACAAACTTCATAAGTCGCCACCGCTTTCCCTTTCACTTGAATAATAAAAGTTTTGGGCGTACGTAGGCCACCCCCTAACTTTGCCATTTATGCATATACATACAAACTTCCCTAAAACTTGCGGTTGATTGCTTAGTGTACCGAATCAAATTGTATAGAATTTGAAATGTATTGAATCGTATCGTATACCAAACTAGCATCAAACTATTAATTAAGCTTACATAATATATATTACTACCATAAGTTAGCTCGTAGCAAATTTACAGCGGACTCGTAATTATCCATTGCTTTACCATCTTCATGTCTTTAAGTTGATGTAGCTAACTCTGATGCTCATTAAACCCTCCTCCTCCATGCACTGTTTGCGGTGAAAGATTGTCAACACAACTCGATTTTTAAGTGTTGGACGGTCTTCGGAAAGTTAAATGTGATCAACTTCTTGATCTTTAACGGGTTGCTTTGTATTAAACAGTGAGAAACAAATTCTATGAATTAGCATGTGCATGGTGAGGTCTTCAATGCATTCGATCCACTATTTTTACCAGATCTGAACCGTCCGTTTAAAGGTTGAATTTGAACCGTTTTTTATTGTTTAAACAATTTTAAAAAATAAAAAAAAATCAACTTACAAAATAAACACTCTACTTAAATTTAATAATTAATAGGTTTATAATTTTTCAATTTTGTTAAATATAAAATTGATCTTGACGAATTTGATTTAAATCATCCTTCTTTCCTCTCCTTTGATCTCTCCTGAACTTTAGATTTCCATCATCATATCAAGATTTCCATTCATGAACTGGAATCAGTTCATTTTGTTGGTTGTCAAGTTGGATGTTAATATAGTCCTCTGTGTCATCAATATACTCACGAACCTGCAATCCAACAACCGACATATCCATGGATGTGGTTTATACTGTGACATTTCCTATCATAACTTGCCTTAACTCAAAACTAAGTTGATTTTGAGTTAATGACCTGCTATAATAGTTTTAGAAGGTTGCATTATGTAAAAAATAATTGTCGTTACGTAACGGTCTTTAGTCTTACAAAACATACTTAATTTTTCATGTTAAGCAAGGAACAACTGCCGTTACGTAACGGCTCTTACGTGACAAGCTTAATTTTTCATGTTACATACGGAACAACTGCCGTTGCGTAATGGGCTTTATTCTTACGTAACAGGCAAAAATTTTATGTTACGTAAGGAACAACTGTCGTTACGTAAGCCTTACATAACAGTCTTTACCCTTACGTAACAAGCTTAATTTTGCCTGTTACGTAAGTAATACTCAATCAGCTAATAGCGGCAACTTTGTAAGAACATCAATTAAAACCGCTATGTACTGAGTCGAACATAAGCCACATTCATACAGATGCTTTATAAAAAAAAATCATAGACTGCATTAGATTACGATCTACGATTAATTCGATTCGAAACAATAGCCGAAGAAAAGAATCGATCCTCAAGATAACTACTAAAAAGGGTGATGCAACTCACATGTAAGGCTGCTGGCTTTTGAATCGAAATTGAAAAGAGTCGGGATCGTCGCAGGAGTTAACATCGAGCTGATCGAGCTCGATGACAGGATCTGCTGGCTCCCAAACACACAAATGGTCTACTTCTCGGTGGAAGTTTAACATAGGATAGGAAAGACCCGATGATTTAATTTATTGTCCAGAAGAACAAAGTTTAGAGGCTCGAGATTGACTTTGGTAAGGGTTGAGGATAGTGGGAAAATAGAGTTATCGGCGAACGAATAACGGCTATAGAAGAATATGAGGGACTTTTTTTATACAAAATAATAATCATTGAACTAACATTAATCATGAGATAAAGTTAGGTTATCAGTTTCTAAATAGAATTTACAGAACTTTCAAGAACCAGTGTGTATAATGATGTTGTTAGGATGATGATAAGTGAATTTACAATGGTCAAGTCTCAATATGAAAATATAATTGAAAACATATGACTTTGTGTTGAATAGAATAGAGTAGAGTGACCACTTTGTAATTTTACTTTTCAATAATTTATAACTCGAAAATAACTTAATTATAGATGGTCCAGATTCAATCCTAAGAATGGACGAACCAGATCAACTCAGATAGGTGGGAGCATTTTGATGCATCGGGTGCACCGAAAAGTTTTCTATATCTTACAAGAAGTTGGTAAATTTTATAACTTTGAACACTAAACATAACACCATTACAGTATAGTCTTACAAAAAATATTGTTTTTAATTTTATTTGACTATTATTTGGAGGGGTTAACATGGTGAAATTTAAATTTTAGCCATTTCCAATATATTAGTGGATTTAAAATTTTGAAAATTTTTTACATGAAAATTATCAATTTCTGTGTATTATAACCTATGGAAAGTGGCAATTTTGACATGAAAATTTTCAAATTTTCAAATCTGTTAATATTCAACATGCATGTTAGAAATGGTTAAAAATCTAAATTTCACTATGATAACCCTATATATAAATAATGATCAAAGGAAGTTAAACTGAAAAATCATCTTGTGAATGTTATTTTAAAGTTAAAAATTGTCAAATTAATTTATTTTTGCATGCGTGTGGTGGAAAACCACTAAAAAAATAAATTAAAATTTTTGATGGTCAAACTTAAAAATCTATTATCTCTGTGTTTATATTCCTCTTATTAATTTAGTTGCATGGTCGGATTGTTGTTTGATTAAATGATTTCAAAAACATGCACGTACTCATGATTTGACTATTTTGTTGCTAGTAAGCATATATAGTTTGATCAAAGCATGATTATGTTAAATTTCCCGTATGCTTATGTTAATTTTTGTTATGCTGACTATACCACAGATAATTCCAAAAAGATTGGAACATTTACTTGATGCAAGTGAAAGTGTACGAAGACACATAAAGATCGGGGTTTCGCTGCATTCTATCTCTATACGGGCTATATATTAGCGGCATATCTTCCGAGCCATTACATGACTTGAACTTTGATGACTGGAGAATCCATCTAATGGTATAGACTATGATTCAGAGCATGGAACAGTCTCCGATACTAGTCAAAATGGATCATGTTACGGTAAAATTGATCGATTTTCAAAAGGTAGTTTGTGAGAAGAGGAAATCTAAAAGATTATAAACTTATTCGATAATCGCATATTTAGTGACGTGATATCCAATTGGATACCTGATAAACCGAAATTTGTGGTTTACATAATTGAAGCACATGAGTATCAAGAGAATCAATTGTGAATCGGGCTGCCATGCATTATATTGCTGATAATATATACACAGCAGCCATTGAGTCAATCAATCGGTTCGTTCGTTGACTACAGAACGTAGATACATCGTACAAGATTAATTCTTATATACGACACCAAATTAAAGTAGTTTTAATTTCCTTGGTGTTTAATTTGTGGGGTTTGGACTTTATAATAGTCGTTTTATAAAATGCCAATCATACAACAACCCAAAATTCATTTTTATTTCGTGCGATTCATAAATAGAATAAAATATTCTTAATTAAAAAATTACTTTGTATATTTCGTTTTTATTAATTTATTTTTAATAATATTTGTAAGATATATTTATTTAATATTTTCTATTTATAATTTTTGGAGAAAAAACATTTATAAATAAAAATTCAAAATGAATACTTATTATTTTTTGAATATGTGGAAGCTATATATATATATTATTTTTTATTTTTAATGTTTGTAACTATGTTTTAAAAATATGATAATTTCATAAAGAGTATTTGGTAAGTAATATTTATTTAGCTCTATTTTTTTATAACTTTTAGAATATTTATTTATAAAAAAGAGATTGCATTAATAAAAATATACTGCACGAAGTAAAAATGGACTGCAAAAAAGTAAAACTAGAATGAAGTAAAAACGAACTGCATTAGTAAAAACAAACTGCACAAAATAAAAACGAAATGAGTTTGTAATTTTTTTCATTAAAGATACAATAATCTATTTAAAATAAAATACTAACTATACAAAATAAAATATGAACTATATATAACATCATTCGATACAAAACCTGATGGCTACAAGCCTAAAACTAAAATTTCTTTTATTACGATAATAAGAACTTCAGAACTTGCACTGACAAATTTTCTTTCGAATCGATAATAACTATTAATTATTTTCCAAATATATAATAATTTCAGATATTTACAGAAGGATTGAGTCGGTCGAAAGTGAAAAAAAATTCAATTAATGCATTTATATGTTTGTCCAAATATTCTTATTAGTAACATTCAAATTAAATATTCCTTTTTGTCCAAATACCACTAACCAAACCAAAGCCAGTCAGCTACCCTTTTTCTAAACTACTGACCAAAACAAAGTTATCGGTCTGGTTAACGAGAATCCAAATACTTTTTAAAATTTTGTTATATATTAATCAACTCTGCATTAAGTTGGTTTTTAATAAAAAAAAAATATATATATATATATATATATTAAATAATCAATTGATAAACATAATTTTAAAATTTAATATTAAATTAAAATATACAAGAAACAAACTCAAAATAAATTGTCCTCATAAAATTGAACGTGCCACCGACAATTTTTCTTCTTCTTGTATATTTGGATTATTTAAATTAAATTTATGATTATTATTTATTGCTTATTAATAATTTGATTATAAATTTATATTTGATAGATAACGTAGTCTTAAGAAATAAATAGAGGAGTATCCCTTCAAATTGCAAAACCAGTCAAACGTTATATATAATTTAGACTTTGTTTTCTGTGAGGTCAAATAGGCCGGATTTTGCGAAATTCGGAGACAAAAAATGAATCCGTGTTTTCCGATTAAAAAAAACTCGTCCCAAAATCACTAGAATTTGAATACCAGTGGGCCTCAAATATGTCATATGAGGGTTTTCATTTCTAGGCTCGGCAACGGAAAGGTTCGAGAATGGTTATGACATACCCATTATTCATATGCTTTTGTGGCGGTTATTAACTATAACCATCTCTGTTTAAATTGCAGTAACAAAATTAATTCCATCACCATACCCATACGATTAACGGTTATAATCACTTCTAACCGTTATAACCACTCTTCGTTATGTAAAAAATAAAAAAAATTAAGATCAAAATTAAAATGCATCCACGTTGATTTATCTCTAAATTGGTGGATGAGACATTTTAAACCGAAAAATAATGACTGCGTTTTATAGGAATCGAAAATAAGATATTTTTTAGGAAAGAATGAGTAAATGAATTAAATTCATTTTTTTTTATGAATTTTATGTACATTTAGGTTATTTAATGGGTTTATTAAGTTCATGTATTGACAGATAAATGTTGGTTATATAACGAAAAGAAAAAGGAAAGAAACAATGGAGGACATTTGGAAACCAGAAAATGTCGTTTCCTATACGAACATCTCTCAATAAGTTGGCAATGGAATCTCTCTAATTAATGCTTTTATTAATTTATAGCTTCTATCTAATCCGTCGCCCTCGGCCTGCAATCAACTCGATCCCCATCAATATATAAACAACAACCATTTCATCCAACTCATTCATTCATTCCTCCTCTGTTTTTTTTATCTCACTCCAGAGCTCTGTAAATCAATGGCGGTTTCTCACTACTCTATCTCTCTCCTCAACCAGTCTCTCTCGCCGTTCCTCAAAGCTCCGCGATCTTCATCACTACCATGCTCTAGGAAGCCGGTAAGTAAGTGGGTTTTTTATTTTTCTGATGATCAGTTGAAATGAAATGTGCTTTGATCCGTTTTATATATGGCTGGTCAGTTCACTCTGAGAGCTTGTGTTGGGGAAGGAGGAAGAGAAGAAGAAGAAGAAGAAGAAAAGAAAATGGTGATCAGGAAGGAGAAAGAAGGGAAATGGAAGATTGATTTCTCAGGGGAGAAACCACCCACTCCGCTTCTTGATACTGTCAATTACCCTGTTCATATGAAGAATCTCTCCACACAGGTATACTGCTAAATTCATTGATTCCGCTGATTGACGATGATGACGACGCCATCTCACTTGTGAATTTTTTAATCAGGATTTGGAGCAACTGGCGGCGGAGATGAGGGCGGAGATAGTGTACGGGGTAGCGAAAACCGGAGGCCATCTGAGCTCGAGCTTGGGAGTTGTGGAGTTATCTGTGGCTCTGCATCATGTTTTCAGTACTCCTGATGATAAGATCATCTGGGATGTTGGCCATCAGGTATGAAAAAGAAACTGTTAACATTTCGAGTTATTGGGAGTGATTATAAAAATTTATGTAAAGAGAATTGGAATTTGTACATATCTATTGTTAAGCTTTTTTTTGTGCACGTGAAAAATGACTACGTAATGTTGAGGACTAAAAGAGGATTTAATATCGTCGGGAACTCTAATAACTTGTTAAGAATCGTTCCCTTATTTATTAGGAGAGATTAATTGTTTGAAAAAAACCGTTCATGCTAAAGAATTGAAGTTTGTTCGGGTTTGATAAGTTTGTGTGCTCGTGAGAAATGACTATATATGTTGAGGGTTAAGAGAGGATTTAATGTTGAAAATCATCTATCCAGGCTCTCGTACTTTGTTCGGATCGAAGGCTCTGATAGTTTGTTGAAGAGTCTTTTTCAATAATTCGAGTTATCGTAGATTTCAAATTGATTTATATAAACACTAAAAGGAATCTAATCTTTCCACACATGTCCACCAAAACCTTATGTAAGTCTATAAAAGTGAAATAGTTATATTGAAAGACGAGCTAACCAACATGTGATTAAGGGATCTCTGGTTCGTACGTAGGGAACTCCGATATTAATAATTAATTTTGCACCAAAAGACATGATAGATCTGTGCAAATTTCAAGGTTGATGAATAAAGAATTTCATAATTGTTCGCAGGCATATGCACACAAGATTCTTACAGGAAGAAGGTCAAAGATGCACACCATAAGAAAGACATCAGGACTTGCAGGTTTCCCCAAAAGAGACGAGAGTGATCATGATGCTTTTGGTGCTGGGCACAGCTCCACCAGCATCTCTGCCGGCCTCGGTAAAAATCTCGAGAAACCACTGCATTCCAATAATTTGACCTAACAATATTAATATAACAAGTTATAAAAATTTCGCAGGAATGGCTGTGGCCAGAGACTTATTGGGGAAGAAAAACAATGTGATATCAGTGATTGGAGATGGTGCAATGACGGCAGGCCAAGCTTATGAAGCCATGAACAATGCCGGATTCCTCGACTCGAATATGATCGTAATCCTCAACGATAACAAGCAAGTTTCGTTACCTACCGCTACTCTCGATGGTCCTGCAACTCCTGTTGGAGCTCTCAGCAGTGCTCTCACCAAGCTTCAGGCCAGCACCAAGTTCCGCAAGCTTCGCGAGGCTGCCAAAGTAAGTTCTCAAATTCGCGCTTTTTTCAACGTGCTGCAAGAAATTGCAAGATTAGTCACCGTTTTACGGTAAATTAGTCACTAAAAGGACCAAACAGTTACAAATTATGAGCAGGTTAGTGACCATTTAATGAATTGTCACATTTGTACGGTCCTAAAACTATATTTTCTTGAATTGTATCTATCGGCTGATCTGACTTGATTTGGTTTTGGTTTTGGTTTTCGGTCAGAGCATTACGAAGCAAATCGGAAGCCAAGCGCACGAAGTTGCAGCGAAGGTGGACGAGTATGCGAGAGGGATGATCAGTGCGTCGGGGTCGACGTTGTTTGAGGAGCTCGGATTGTACTACATTGGTCCCGTTGATGGGCACAATGTCGAAGATCTGGTGACTATTTTCGAGAAGGTGAAAGCGATGCCGGCTCCTGGACCTGTTCTCATCCACATTGTTACAGAGAAGGGCAAAGGGTATCCTCCTGCTGAGGCTGCTGCTGATAAAATGCATGGTGAGTGAGTGACACTTTATCGAAAACCTTCAGAATCTCATGTATCTATTCGCCGAGAATCGTCACATCTTAATAACTCGAGTTATTGGGAGAGGTTCGAAAATTGGTTATTAAATGGGGATTGAAGTTGTTACAGTTCGCTAACGAGCTATAGCCAAAGTAGTAGTTCCGCCGATTTTCAACCTCGACATCCTAAGTTTAGGAGTGAGAGTCGGTCGGGGCAGTTATGTATTTAGTCGGTTAATTAGAATAGTATAAAAATAGATTAATCAATTACCGGACCGACTTGGTGATGATCGGTTAATTAACCAAACAATATCAATATTGATTTAAATAGGTATAAATATGAAGAAAGTTGTTTAACAAATTGTTTCGGTTTAAAATAATCTTCAAAAGCTCTTAAGCCTAATTATTTTAAAGTCAAATTGGTTAATCGGTTTTAACTGTTGACCGTACCCAAATGTTCAGCCCTACCCAGGTTCAAATTCCGAAAAGCGCACTCCTCACCGCCCTCTAGTAGCACTGTAAAAGGGCCTTTTCGTCATTTGAAAAAAAGTTTGCACAGGTCTGCGTAGCCTATAACTTTGAGCTTTTTCTCTGCATTGACTCTCAGGAGTAGTGAAGTTTGATGTGAAAACTGGGGAGCAATTCAAGACCAAGTCCCCAACACTTCCATACACCAGATACTTTGCTGAATCACTGCTGAAAGAAGCTGAAGCAGACAGCAAGATCGTTGCTATCCATGCTGCTATGGGAGGTGGGACTGGTCTCAACTATTTCCAGAAGAAGTTCCCGGCTCGATGCTTCGATGTCGGGATCGCGGAGCAGCATGCTGTTACTTTTGCAGCTGGGTTAGCTGCTGAGGGTATGAAGCCTTTCTGTGCTATCTACTCCTCCTTCCTCCAAAGAGGGTACGATCAGGTAAACGCCTACTCAAAAAGTTCTTGGTGTGTGTCATTTTTAATGTATTATTATTATTGCCCCTCGAACAAAAAGATTTCAAAGTTTCCAAAGTATGCACGGTTTCGATAAGTATTTTACGATCGGTAAGTTGGACGGTCGAACCGGGAGCAGTTTGATGGCTGGAAAAAATGGTCAAAATCATTTGTTAAACAGGTTTGACCTGTAAAATCGACGGCGGTCAGACCTAGATTCTGAAGTTTGCACATTTTCAGTAAGTTTCGTCAAATGGATAAGGGGTACCGAGGTCCGGAAACCAAGTCGGCAAGACCTCTCGATCCCTGATACCATGTCATAAAATCATTGAGTGCCAATAACTTGAGTTGTTGGGGCTAAATAATTTGTAGTCGGGTGGTTGTAGCGCCTAATTTTATTCTCCGAAATCATAGGTTCGAAGCTTGGAATGCACAACCATTTTGATTCATGTGATGGCATCACCGGTCTCACCTAGGCTGAAGGCAGGCGGCCCCAGAATTTTCTTGATGGCCCCATCATTATCAAAATGACTCGAGTTGCTGGGAGAGAGTTTAATATTTATTTTATATGATTCATTAATAGTGTGCTTTTAAGTATGATGTGGACATTTAAGATCATAAGATATATGCTCATTGTCATGATGATGACTTTGCAAACCACAGGTAGTACATGATGTAGATCTTCAGAAACTACCGGTCCGGTTTGCAATGGACAGAGCCGGTTTGGTCGGAGCAGATGGACCGACTCACTGCGGAGCGTTCGATATAACCTACATGGCTTGCTTGCCCAACATGGTGGTGATGGCACCATCTGATGAAGCTGAGTTGATGCACATGGTTGCAACAGCTGCAGCCATAGATGACAGACCAAGCTGCTTCAGATTTCCTAGAGGCAATGGAGTTGGAGCACTTCTCCCCCTTCATAACAAAGGAACTCCTCTTGAGGTTAGCTTATGATCAAAATATCCTGCAATTTTGGGCCGATTTACGAATTGGTCTTGGAACTTTCAAATGTTACGCATCAATCTCGTAACTTGCAAATTTGACGGATTAGAGGTGTCCTCAATAGAGAGTTACATGACTAATGCACAACATTTGGAAGTTTCAGGATCGGTACGTAACCTGGCCCAAATTTACAGGTTCAATAGCGTGTTTGACCCCTCATTTACATAGACCTCTGGTATGCCATCTGCTATATATACGGCAAGAAAATGCCGTTTACCGTTTCATAAAACAGTCCCTAATTTACTCGTCACTAAAGGTCACCGGTGACCATGTTGTCTTTTTAGTGACTGTTTAATGGTTTTGGAGACTGTTTTTTTACGATCCTTAAAACTTTAGATTCTTGTGTTAAAGCATACCCTCTTGTTCGCACGAGATAGGTGTCCATTTGTAAATTCTCTAATCACAGTGAAGCAATTTTTGTCATTGCCTGTCAACTTCTAACGAAGCTTTCTTTTCTCGAAACAGGTCGGCAAGGGAAGAATAGTGATGGAAGGAAGCAGAGTTGCGATTCTAGGATACGGAACCATAGTCCAGCAATGCTTAGAAGCTGGAAGGATGCTGAAAACCAGAGATGTTCATGTGACAGTAGCAGATGCAAGGTTCTGCAAGCCTCTGGATACTGAGTTGATAAAGCAACTGGCCAAAGAGCATGAGATTCTTATCACTGTGGAAGAAGGTTCCATTGGAGGGTTCAGCTCTCATGTGGCTCACTACCTGAGTTTAAGTGGCATTCTAGATGGACCCCTTAAGGTACACACTACTATGTATGATTCCACTAGTTTCATTTATATTATTCGAGTTAACAAACTGTCCCTTACACTAAAAGATTCGCAATTTGGCTCCTATATATGATCACTCTTAACAAACGAGCCATTCTGTTACGTTCTCCGTCAGTTAGCTGTTAGTTACCAAAGGTGCCTGTCTAACTCGTCAAGAACTAACGGAGAGGGCTCGTTTGTTAATAAAAAAAACCGTACTTTACTTTTGTTTGTCCTTCTCACACTATGAAACTTGCAATTTGACCCTCCGTATTATGCCCATCCTAACAAACAAGTCCTTGTAGTAAGGGGCCAAATTTGAAAGTCATTGTTCAAATTGTCCCTTTTACTATTCCATTTGAAAGAAACAATCCCCCATATGCTAAAGAAATTGCAATTTGACCCCACATACTGCGACCATCCCTACAAACTAGTCCTTTTTGTCATGTCATCTTCGTCGGTCTGTTGTTAGTACGAAATGCATCCATCCTTCTAACTCGGCAAGAACTAACGGAGAGAACCTAATGGGAGGGAGGGGTCGTTTGTTAGGATGGTTATAAAATAAGGGGTGAAACCGCAAGTTTTCATGGTGTAGGGTGCCGGTTTGTTAGAGTACAACAATGGGCAGAGATAGTAAAAGTAGATTCTTACCTTACAATTTGACCCATCATATTATGACTCTCGTAACAAACTAGTCCTTCTGTCATATGTTCTCTTCCGTCAGTCCGCTAGTAGTTCCCATCGGTCTAACACGGGTAAGAACTGACGAATAACATGACGGAAGAGCTCATCTGTTAGAACTGGGTTATGACTAGTGAGGCCATTTGTTAAAGTGAAAAAAGTAGAGAGCGCAAAAGTACCATCTTCCCTTTACAGTCGATTTTTTGGTGAACCGGGTTTCTGACAGAGTGGTTCACTCTGTTACAGTTGAGAGCAATGGTGCTTCCGGACAGATACATTGATCATGGATCAGCTGAGGATCAGATTCAAGAAGTAGGACTTTCCTCCAAGCACATAACTGCAACAGTACTGTCTCTATTGGGGAAACCCAAAGAAGCTTTCGAATTCAAGTAATTACTCAAGGTTTGTGGGAATGGAAGATCAGTTGATGAGTATACATTGATGATCATCTCTTCTGTATATTTAACCTCAGTCATGTACAAAGATATATTATTATCTCTAGTTTTAACAGTATGAGGTTAATGAGGCTTTTTAGTTTGATGTCGTGGTTAAATTATGATTATATATGCGGTCCGGTTCGAATAACATAAACAACACAAAACTAGCAGATGATCAAGGATGATGGGAACACAGAGAACCAATCTTTAAGTTTCGAGATTTAAAGAGTCAATCAAACATCATCTACACACATAATTAACATTGCCATCAAACTGGGAACACCTTAATTCGAAACTTTAACGAGTCGAGTCACAAGGCAACGAACCAAGGATGTTAAGAGCACAGCTACTCACTCAAGCATTACCAAGCAAGGCAGTGGGGTGGGCCAAAGTGGAAGATAAACAGGCTGCACGTAGAAGAGATCAAATCCGCGTGAGTCTTTGTCGATGTCGATTACCACTCTCGCGGTCCTGCTTCCTAAATTCCACTCCAGCAACAACTCCTCTGAAGGCACGTACCCTACCATGGGATCACTGGGATGCATACAATGGAATCCTGGGTGCCGAAATGAACAAGCTGTTACGGGGAAGATCCAAGCCTTCCAGTATAGGGAGGAAATCCAATGAGAATTTGGAAGCATCCGCACAATAACAGGTGGGACTTAACGTGGCAATTTGACAATGATTCCAGTGGACATGGATCAGCTGCTTATCTTTCTCATCATCATTCAAGTTGGACAGTTCTCTACCTCTCTGGAGAACTAATCCGCCAACGAAAGCAGGATTATCATCGATACAAGAGAGCCAGAGCTTGCAGACATACTCACACTGAAGCAAATCGTCCCAAGGAACGAGCCTCGAGATTTCCGCCAGTAGATGAGAAGTCAGAACATCGTTGATGCATAATGCAGGTGATTCCGCCCGAGCCATTGATGGAAAATTCAAACTCGGACCACAGCAATCCTGACCGATTCAGCAGATATATGAAATTAGCATCAACTCGAAATCAGAAAGTAAGATTCAAGGGATTAGATAGTAGAATCTCGAAATCACGCAATCAGCTTATCTGCGGCCGGTCAGGGATACCTGCGGCCGAAATCCGCGGCCGGCCGGGAGGCTTCTCGGCCGAATTTTCGGTTCCGTCGAGTGGTCCTCTTGAATTTTTTTTCTATTTTTTAACGATCTCCTTTAATAACTTTTCAGATAATCACATTTTCACATAGTTTTAACGTTCGTTGGATGCACTAACTCGGCATGAGCAATTCGGTAAGTGGTCGATAATTTTGTTGTACAAATAATTGAATTAATACGAAATTGTGTAGATAATCGATAAATGAAGCGTATGTTTTGTGTGTTTATAATGTAGCGAGATTCATCGGTGAGTAAGGGTGACATAATCAATTACACCGAACACTTTTTATCCGACGATATTTACGATACTGTCGATGAAGCTCGTGAAGCTCCAAAACGAATTGCCCAGACGCTTGATTTCAAGTGGACCAAAGGATCCAACAAAATAAACAAGGCAGAGTGACAGTATCGTGTGTATCTGTATTGCTCCGGGGGACATGCTCGTAAATCTTCATGTTTCAACCCACAGAAACGGATTACGAAGACAAACAATTGTGACTGCCCCTTCAAACCAGCAATGAGGTGTCGGGTCGTAGATGGCGAGTGGAAGTTCTTCATTGACGGCATTAGTGCCGACTGGAACGTCGTTTTCGGCCGGCCTTAGTTCCGAATCGCGCGGGGCCTATTAGCCCACAACGGCACAGCAATCAAGGGAGGGACAACCTGCGTGTACCCAAACTGTCTGAGCACACGGTAGAAATTGTAGTACTCACCAACGTCCGCGCAACGAATGAGTCCACGGAAAGCCGACTCGGAAACCTCGACATCGGGGTGGGATCCAAATGGAAGTCAAATCACATCACGGGGATCCATGTTATTGAGAAGGCGCCGATAGTAGTCCAACCTCTCCCGTAGGACTCCGCCACCACTACTGGGTGTCGCAGCATTGTCCCATTTGCCAACTAACACAGCTCTCGCCCTATGCTCCTGTTGAACCATCTCAGGAGGCCGTACATTGGGAAAGTACTCGTAAATCCAGGACTGCAGCAACGTAATACAGCCTGACATCGCCTTCGAATCCGCACGGCTAGCCTTCCCAAGCTCACAGTACAAGCAAGCTAGCGCACCAGCACCCTAAGCGTACTCTGGTACATCACTGATCGAACCCATGAAGTACTTCCAACCCAGAAGGCGAGATCGATCTTTAGATTTGTCCTGTAATAGAGTAGCTCTGAGAAGACAGAACAAGAATACCTTATAGGCAGTCTCATTTCCTATATGCTTGCCGATCGAGATCATGTCCCTCTCGTGCAAGGCATCGTGATCGTACAACGATGGGACAACAGTCTCGCCCCTAATCGGGCGCTCCAACGCAGCCGCGGACCCAAACCCAAGCGACTCAGCTGCACTCGCCCTTAAATCAACAAGAGCCCGGGGTTTAAGAAGCGGTCTTCCAGCCACCGGGACCCGGAGAATGTGGAAGACGTCGTGCAAAGTGATCATCATCTCCCCCCATGGCATGTGAAAGGTGTCAGTATCGGTCTGCCACCTTTCAAAAAATGTCTCGAGAAAAGGCTCATCAAAGTGGGTCGACATGCACTGGCCTAAGTGAAGAAGTCCCAACTCATGCATGATCGACCAAATGGTCTTCGTCTGAATGTCGAAGTCGCTCACCGTGTCCCATTGTTTAGGGCGCTTCAGGAATCTGAATCTCTTCAGATCCATGTATCCCTCTCTAGACTGCCACAAGTAATGCGCATTGTGACCCCCAAAGATGGAAATCACTGCCGGCCTCCTCGGTCCACCATTTGGAAGCCCCAGATTAAGCTCTTAAATACAACTCAGTCCCTCCCAGTCCACTCCACTGACAGCCTCCTCCTCCCATACCCGTGTAAGTCGGCTAGATTTTCCTTTTTTAACGCCAACACTCGTAGAGGCATGTGACGAGCCTGTAGAAGCGAAGTGCGGAGAAGCCGTGTGCGGAGAAGCCGTGTGCGGAGAAGCCATGTGCGCGGAAGTCGGTGTCTCCTCGTACTCAAACCCCGGCAGTGGACCCTCATTCTCGTCATCATATTTCTGAAACGCCCTAACCAGGTACGTAACATGAGGGTACCGGTCAGGGGAACCGTAGATTTTTAACTTCTTGTTCTTCTTCGCGGCCTCTCCCTCTTTCCGTCTCGAAGCGGTGATCACTCGCTCTTTCATCCGATCTAAAATGCCCTCTTACTTTTCTTTCCCTTTCATTTTCTGGATCTCATATGTTTCTTCCTCTACCGGATCTTGACTGTACGATTTACCTCCACCCTTTGTCTTTGTCATCTTTTTCAGCAAACTACATTTAAATAAATGAACATTTCTAATAAAATTCACATTTTACTAAACTACATTCACTTACTATTCCTAACAAAATCCTGAACTTCACTAACAATTATCTAATTATCCTAATTACTCACTAACAATCATCTAATTATACTAATCACTCACTAACAATTATTTAATTATCCTAATTACTCACTAATAATTATCTAATTATCCTAATTACACTAATTAAATAAATTAACTATAAAAAAAAACCCGGCCGGCCGCCCGATTCAGCCGGGGCCTCCTATGGCCTTTTTTCGTACCTGAAATGTCGCTTCTGATCTTCGATTTCTTCTTTGGATCACGTTTGAGAGTGTTTGTGAGTGTTTGAGTTAGTCAATATACACAACTTTTTATATGGATTTCGATTTTATGAAAGGATAATATTATAATTTACTTAAATTAGAGCGTCGTTTAATTCAAATATTAGGGCGTCAAATAAAAATTCAGTTCTTGAAATCAAAGCGCATGGGAAGACGCGGGAAGCCGACACAGTGATATTGCAGCTGGGAAGCGGATGGAGAAGTTGATCTTCGTTCTGAAATCCGGAGCAAAGATCGATTCAAAAAAATCGTTCCTTCAACCTGTAGAGAATCAGTAGGGTGGAGTTTGATAGAATTGGAAGGATTTGAATTTTGAATAGAGCTCGTCAAAATGATGAAAATGCATTCGTTCAGAATTCAGATAGGTGAATTCAGAAACGTGTGGGCTTAAGTTTAAAAAAGCCCAAGTTCAAAGTCAGATTAATGCATCTGGTTGTGCTTACTCGAATTAATCCCAATTGCAAACTCATAATATTTTGCAATATACTATATGGCTGTGACAAAACAGGCTCGTTCATATTTTCTGAATCGTTAAAAAATGTTTATGAATTTCTAATAGATGTGGTTAACGGTACGAGGCATAATGGATTTTTAGTATGATATCAATGTTAAATTATGATAAAGTCGTTGAAAAGACTATTGGCAACAAGGAATATAAAATCGAAGGCTATTAGCCTATTTGGTAGAGTTGTCGACTGATTTAGCAACGGATATTTAGAGATCTCGAGTTTAAATTCATGCCCCTCCTAAAAAGACTGAGAGACACAAGGTTTAATTTCAGAAAGGCTCAAATCATGATGGATCTAAACAAAATTATTTACTTTGATTGAAATGTGAGTAACAGGTGACTCTTAAAGTGTCGAGAGGTATGTCGTTGGAACAAGACTAGAGTTAGCCCAAGTGTCTAAAGAATAGCATGTATGGCCGGGTGTTCTCTGCAACCAAAACGTTACTAGGAGACATATCACATGTTCTTTATCTTGGTAGCTCTCGCCGTCAGTTTTTTAATTCTAATACTCTTTTACATTCTTTAGTTCCACTTTCCTTCCACAATCCCTCTCAACCTTACTTCGACCTTTTTCTACCAATCTCGACGAAACTTTTGAATAGACCGCTTTTTCATACCTCAATTCAACTTTCTTCCACTAATTTCGATTAAACTTTACTAGATTCTCTTGTTATATCGACACTTGCTAGACCCCAAAAATGAAGGCCGATGAGCAACAAAGTACCAATCTTTGAAGTGAAAGGCCATCAGTGGGAGTGACCACCACGTAGGATAGAGGCTTGAAGTAAGCTCTGTGCCTCTTTGGCTTCATCAGCTGTCCCCGATATCATAATCTTCACCTCCTCCCGCTTCCCACCACCAGATTCATCGACCACTACTACTTTCGCCCCTGAAATCTGTAAACGGAACGTTTTATACATCAGTTCTGAACCCTTCTCCTAAACAACTCCAGATATATGACGGGCTTGGTAGACCTGTGCAAACTTCAATCCCTTTTCACGAGATTTTTGGTTCGCAGAGCGTGTTAAGAAATGTTATTGGGATGTAGCATGACACATCATACTTGAATCATTAGTGTTATCTGTGGTTACCAGCTCTCACCTTTTTAATTTTATCCAGATTGCTTCCATCTTTACCATACACAGCATCAATAACTTCTGCAGATATTGTGACTTCTATAGTTTTCTTCTCCGAAGCCGGTTTCTTTCTGCAATTACTTGAGTTGTAAGCTTTTCTAAATGATAGATTACAAGTAGACAATTACCTGTGCACGACTGTAGTGTAAAACCCAAGACCAATGCTTACTCCTCATGCTCTGCACCAGATTTCAATGTAGTAGAGTGCTTCCCACTTTCTGGCTGCAATCGGAATTTTATCATCAACATATACGGATCTTCTGGCAAAAAGACTCCCTCTCATTGAATAAACAATAAAGGAAGTTGAACTTAGCTATTATCGCTGGTTAAGGGGCTTTGTGTGTCAATTTACGTTGTTTACCTGGAATACTGGTAAAGAAGAGCGTTTGAAATTAAACAGTCCAAGTTGACGGTCCGCGTTTCCTCCCACTGCTGCAGCAGATTTACCAAATCCATTAGTAAACAAAGGAGGTTTCGTCTCTCTTGATCCTCCTCCTTCAGGAACCTTGGATTCTGCCACCTTGACCCCTTGCCTGGGCAAAAGAAAGCGTAGGTATCTCTCTATTTCCGAGACCTGGCTCGGGGAAGCCATGCCATTTCCGTCAGAAGAGTCTATGATTCCAGTCGCTCCTCCTCCTGGTTGCTGCAATCATAACCAAATAATAAATCGAGGCTGTGCAGAACATACAAAAACCCGAAAACTACCAGGAGACCAAGAGCTGAATAAACCTCATCTATGCTTTCGCAGGAACCACGCTGACTAGATTCGACACTTCGACTAGATTGTAACAATGTAGGAGTAGTAGCATCCGTCACTCTTCCGGTAGAGCTACTAGAGCTTGCTACCTCGAGCATGTTACTTGCAAAGACATTTTCCCTTAGTTTGCTAACTACTTGTGTAAGAGTGTTTGTAACATTTTTATACTCTCCAGTAATCTGCAAAACAGAAAAGATGTTTCAGTACACTTGAAGATCAGCAGTCTGACAGAATATAGCTAGACCATCGGAATGCACCTCTAGAATAACATCGTCTCTGATGTAATTATCCTCCAAATGATGTACTTTGAAAGCAGCACCTTTAGTAACTTCAGCACCAATCACACCGCTACTGGCGAGGCAACGGATGTAGACCTTATCAACTAGTAGCCTCGCAGATACATTAGTGCCTTCAATGGAGCCTGATGAACGTGCCTTTTCAAAATCATTCTCAATAGATCTACCAAAGACTAGAAGGGCAGCAGTCTGTGCAGGAGAGTACCTCGTTTTCTCGTTCTACAAGAGACACAAACCCAACCATTGTATGCATAATCTGCAATGTGGTGTGTGAAAAGAGAAAAAAAAAGCACAGGCCATGAACACAGAACACAAAAACGAGATAACTTATCTCCAAAGCCGATACAGTGACTACCCTCTCCCCGAATCTAGTCCTCAAAGGTACAACTCGGATGGATGCACCAGTCTGATTCTGCAGAGACTTGACTACAGTCCCTGCTCTGCCAATTATGCATCCAGCTGCACTTTCTGAAACAAGCAGCCTGATTGATACTTCCTCCTTATCACCTTTTGCATCTTTCGAGATTTCGTCCTTGCCATTGCTCAATGGGAAACCGGTATCAGCAGATGGTGTCAATATTGAACTAAGATGTGGACAGAACTGCAAATGCTGGTCATGAGATGTCGTCGAAGATGATCTCCTCTCAATAGGTCTCACTGTCAATGGAATTTGATCTCTCTCGCGTTGAAGAAAGCTTTGAAGGCAGCCAGTAACTACAATAATCGCTCTCTTTACAGATACAACTGAACCAGTAATCTGTGTGATCATTGATCAATCAAACACAATAAACAAACAACTTGCAGATGTCACATATTCATATTAAGATCGGAAACAAGGAGAAAAGAGCTAGAGTTTGTCGGTCGGTTCAATAACCTGAATCAATTGCTCGTCCGGGGAAGCACAAGGCGGTGGCGGAAGAATATTGATATGAGCTCCACTTACTTTCTTCAACTTCGTGATCGTCCTTCCTCCTTGCCCTATAACCACGCCAATCTGCGCCGAGGACGCTAACAGTCCACAAAATCCACCGCCCCGGCCGCAGACCTGCCACATCCGCTCCACAACCCTCAGCACAGCCTCCTGCGTATTGGAAACGAGCTCTTCGCAGTCCTCCTCCAGTACGAGACGCCGTTTGGGATTGCTTGAACCGACCACAACGACCACGCGGTGCTCCGCTCCGTTCATCGGCTGCTGGAAACTGACAATGCAGGAGGTTTCGTCTTTAATCTTGGTAATTATGGAGCCAGAGGCGCCGATCACAGCTCCGGCGGCGGATTCATGGCAGACGACCTGGAATGCCGCCTGGCCGGGCTGGAGGTCAGCCAGTGACCAGCGATGTGGCCTTCGCCGCCGTTGGTGACGTCATTGTGGCCTTGGCGGCGGCTACTGTGGTGGTGGGGCTGATGCATTTAGCGTGGGAGCGAAGCGGAACTGCGCCGTTGGAGTTTTTTTTAATTGGCTTTTGTTCTCGGCGGTAATTCTCGGAGACCCGGGCGGGCGGGAGGGGATTGGCAATGTCGTTTTGAGATATTTTGGTCAAAGAAGGAAAATCTGGATTATGCTCATTTTCATGTTATGGGTATATGGGCATCGGTCAACAACCCGAAATCCTATGTGATCAATTACCTAAAAAAACATGGTTTTCCGGATCGTATCGAAACATAATGATGATATATGGTTCAACAATTTAAAGTTGTAATGGAGCTCAATTAAGTATAAAATTATACGATCCTATTTTGATAAGTGATTCACAATTGGATTGATCGGACTATCAGTTTAATATCATTTTAAACTTTTTTTGAGAAAACAAAATTAAAAAAGTTTTCGAACCATTGATAAGTATCTATATACTCACTCACTATGTTGATTAAGATGAGCCAAGAGGTCATTGACATTAAGAGCTCTCTATTTTTTATGTTTTTTATAAATTTCTTAACGTCATATTTTTAGTCAAAATAGTCTAAGTCGCAATTTTCGCAATTTACCGTTAGCGTTTTCCGTCCATTTACGTCTCCTTCGCCACGCATACACGCCATATAAGCGAGATATTTTAATGTCAAACCAACCGAATTCATAAAAAGAACTAAAATAATAATAAAAAACTGAAATTTAAGGAGCGGCGGTTTCGATCTCTCCGTCCTCACTGCTGCACCGTCTCTTCGTATCACTGACTCTTCTTCATTCCCACTGATTTTTCAGATTACTTCCTTCTAAACAACCTTCGTCTCTTCAGATTTTTGTAAATCAAATAGGTTGGTTTCTGAACTGAGCAGAAGCCCTTATAGTATTACGATCAATAGAATAAAGAATCTAATAATTAAATACCTCATCTTCTTTTCCAAGTCCTTTGTTTCTTCCTCTTCAGTATCCTCCTCCCAATCCAATCTTCACCCACTAGCATCATCGTCACCATCCTCGGAAGATCCAGCTACGCCTTCGACCTCTTCACTCTCCCCACACGCCTTCCCATTTCTCCGAGCTCCGCCTCACCGACGGCACCTCTGTCAACTTCAACGGCCACTTCGCCGCCGCTTCACCCACCCCATCTCTCATCGAACAACAACAACCTCATCTCCATCTCGTCTACGTCACGGAGAGGAACGGCAGTCACAACATATTCTACGACGCCGTTCCTCCGCCGCAGAGTGGAAGATCCAGGTCCGCGTAAAAAGTTAGCAACACAAGGGCCGCCCGTATTGAAGTGACTCGACCACCAAACTCAACCCGAAGTGAGTCAGGAACCCACCCACAGAGTCGTGTGCCAGAATCTTCACCTGTAGATAGACAACGTCTTTATCGATATCCATTTGAATCAAAAACCAATCAAAAATATGGTCAAAATCCATACACCACAAAGTACATGTACACGTAAGATATAAATATTCATCAAAAAAAAATCCACAATGAAGAACAGTCCAGTCAGCATCCTACATGGCATTTTACTACTCGGATAAACGATTTTTAAACGATTTCAATTTATTTCGATGGGCAGGCCGCCGATGGCTGGTCTGCCGGTACTCTGGTGACATACCCAAAGCTAGTTTTCCTCGGAGATTTTTAGGGCTTGTAGTGAACAACGCCATTTGTATTCATGAGATCCGGATGCTTGTCGTGACGTCGTCGTTTCTTGTTGTCTTGAACTTGCAGCTCCTCTGTATCTGCTTGTGTAACCACAAACCATCGATTCGACAATGTTGCTAGGATGTTGAGGCGAGAGAGGTGAGAATGCATCTCTTCTTCTTCATTGTCATCGATGAAGAAGTTCTCAACTTGTTGCACCACCGTCGATGTAGCACCAGCGGTCGGAGTCATCATCGGGGGTGGAGTCGTCGTCGGCGGCAGCAACGACGGGTTCATAACCAAGGTGTGTTTGGTGTGGGAAGACATTAGATTACACTCTCATTCGAGAGAAGACAACTACAATAACTACTTTTACTTCTGAAATCGATTGGCAAGAAATGAAAATCCTATACGTTTGACCGAGCTCGACGGCAAACAAGGTTGCAGCGGCGGCTTCTAGGGTTTCACATTAAAAAAGCTTTTTTGTATTGTTTCAAACCTAACACTGTGTTAAAATATATATAAAAGAACATTTTTTGTATTGTTTTAGTTAAAAGAAATTTAAATGTGCCACCAGATTTTTTTTGCTTTCTATTTAGATTGTTTGAATTATATTTATGATAATTACTTATTAATATGTTGTGTTATTGAAATATTTAATCACAAATTTTAAAAAATAAACGGATGATATGAATTTCAAAATAAATCCAAGTGTGCGTGAAAATTCAAATTTAACAGGTTATTTAAAATAACATTGGAATTGGAAAAAAACAAACAACCTTTATTAATTTAAGAAAAATCATATAGTAGAAGTGTATTATTCACTTGTCAAGTATGTATGAAGTCTGATTTCTTTTGGGAAAAAAATTTATGTTCTAAAAAATAGAATATCTCCACTACATAATAGAATCATACAATGTACTTATGTCATATTTTGATAAAATAAAAAATATGTATACTGATTTGTCTATAAAAAAAACCTAATTTCAAAATAATTTATACGAAATATATTCTATTTCATATCACTTTTAATAGAAATCTCAAAATCAAAGGAGTCGAAAATATTTTAACTGGTCAGGTTATGTTTATTTTATTATTTTTATATTTTTCCTGAGTTTTGCACATGGAACCAGAGATTTCCATCGATCCAAAGTTATCATCCTATGTTTATTTTATTATTTTCAACACAATACCATAAAATTGTTAAGAGGATGGAGAGAAACGAAAGCATCATCATCCGCTTTCAACCGAATATTTATTGTCATGGATCATTCGTATAGGGTTTTTCTGCGGTGGGATATGAGGTTTTCGATATTAACTTATATGAACAGGTGACTAACGGTAGGGCTGGCAAGCTCCCGTGTTCATCCGCACTAGTGGCTGAAGCAAAGGCGCTCTTAGTCGCCCTGAGAATAGCTGCAAATTCACCTCTTCACACGATCGTTAAATCAGACTATTTTATGCTTGTGGACGCTTTCTGTAAACGAGAGGAGGAGCGGCCATGGCAATACCACTTCTGACTCCTCTTCATAAAAAATATTCTTATAAACCACAATCACATCAGGTCTCATTTATTCCCCAAAGATTGAACAAAGCAGCAGATTGGGTTGCCCATGCGGCAAGATATGACACTCCCCCTTACAATTGGATTTGTAATGAAATTATATCACATGTATTGTAAGGTGTTTTTCCCCCTTTGGAGGAATAAATCGCAAAACTTTCATATAAATTTTTTTTTTATTTAATGAGTAATAATAATATTTTGTCCGTTGAAAGGGTATTTGTGAAAACTTTTTATTTAATTCAATTTTGAATCGTATACGAAACTTGATAGTGTCATGGTAGTGTGCATTTGAGAAGCAGCGTAAAATCCACTCGTCAAGTCACGACTATGATTAACGAATCAATAAAACTCTCCATGAAAATACAACTATATATCTCTCCTAAAAAAAAGCAGCTATAAGACAAAACTGCACCACAAATCCAAGTTGAAGTTGAAAAAACGATGATAAAAAAAGCGGGGTCGGGTGCGACGACTAGGTTTGCCAACTCTCATTTAATGCAGTTGATTTTTTTTGTCTACTTCATCTTATTCTCACTTAATCCAACTTATTCTCACTTAATCCAATTTATTCTCACTTAATATCCATAGTTAGGTTAGCACCGTAAGGAAAAACTATCAAAACTCAACTACTGATCAAGCCCATTTTGAATAATTCGATATTTGATACGCCGAGCAACTTTTGAAGCTCCGAAGCCTCAAAATACGCTTTAAGAGTCCCGGAATGAAGGATCATCTGCCTTGATTATCAAGAATTGGTAGTCTAGGTGTTAGCGGACCAGTCCTGGCCTTGGGATTGCTACGTACAGACTTATAGGGGGAATCAAGGCAAATCTACTAACGACCCCAAACTTAGCTTTTAAATTTATACCCCGCTCTAGTAACAAGGAAGCAGACTGACTAGCCCGATCAACCCGTCGTAACAGGTTTCCCACTATTTAATGAACAGTTGGTTACAGGTCAAAATTAAAGAAGTTGATGATTTGGATGATAAAAGTGCTTTATTAAATTTTGAGGGTTATTGTAAGGGCACGACAACATCAAGCACACACATATATAACTAACAAGTTACTCGATCATGGGTGGTATAAGGGACAGCAATAAGAAACAAACTATTCTTCCTAGTAACGGCATCTCCATACTCTTCAATCATATCAAGATCCTCGGGCTTCATCCCCTCGGGGAGCTTCCAATCGAAATGATAGAGCAAACTCGCGAGCAAAAACTCGACGACAGCAACCCCATACTGCATGCCTGAGCAAACCCTGCGTCCAGCCCCAAACGGAATGAGCTGGAAATGTTGCCCCTTGTACTCTACACTGGTGTCAAGGAACCTTTCCGGCTTGAACTCATCTGGGTCGGACCAATGGTTCGGATCTTGGCCAATTGCCCACGCATTGATGATCACCCTCGTCTTGGCCGGTATTTGATACCCATCAATGACAACCGTCTCTCGGCATTCCCTTGGAAGAAGCAAAGGAGCAGCAGGGTGTAGTCGGAAAGTTTCTTTGACGATTAGTGGTAGATAGTGCAGTTTGTGAAGACCAGCTTCGTCAACTTTGCCATGAGAGTTGAATGCTTCTCTTACTTCCCTTTGTGCCTTTCGCATTGCCGAGGGATTCTTCATCAGTTCGGACATTGCCCACTCTACTATCATCGATGACGAGTCCCCTCCGGCCAGAAACATATCCTGTTCGAATAATAGATGAAAAATAAAGTTAAATTTTGAGAATTGGTCATTTTAATTTTGAGACGGCATATTTAAAGAAATTACTGTTTGGAAGCTAGTTATTTATGTTGAGTTTTTAGTAGTAGAAATAATATATGATAAGACAAACACTAATTAATTAACAAGAGATTTTGTTTCCTTAATTACCAGGATGACAGCCTTAATCTCAAGGTTAGTAATAGGGAAACCCAGATCCTCCTTGTCGGTGAAATTCAAGAGAATATCAACTAGATCTTGATCTTCAGCAGCAGCTGCACATGATGATCGTCTTTCTGGTGATGATCTTCTCTGTAAATGTTCATCAATGATTCCTTCAAGTATTGCGTCAGCTTCTCTGTGGAGCTTCTTCAGTTGCCACTCTGCTCCACTGATAATCCGCAGTAACCTATTCGACGGGAAGATATCCCCTATGGTTAACCCACCAATCACCTTCACGATCTTGTTCATCACCGGTGTGAACGCTTCCTCCTGTTTCATCATTTTACCTGCCGATCGAAAACGAATATTAATTATATAATTACAAGTAGCCCGCGGTAATATATATGCAGTGGAAAATGGTACGAAGAGTGAAAATCGTAAGACCATTATTTAAGTGTGTATGGGAGATATAAATTAGTACAGTTAACATGAGAGACGATTATTACCAAATGCCGCCCTGGAAATGATGGCACTGCCCAAAGAGATGAGCAGGCGACTGAGGTTCACAGGCCTTTCATGATCAGAAGAATGAGAAGAAGACGAGGAGATGGATCTCACAAGCTCGCCGACCTCCTCTTCCCTCACAGGCCGGAGCATCCTCACGCGGTGTGCGCTGAACAGCTCGAGCGTGCAGATCTTGCGCATCTGCCTCCAGTACTCTCCGTAAGCTGGCATTGTAGAAGATGATGGCGGCAGAGGGCAGGTAGGGCCTCGTGGCGAAGTGAAGGTCGTGAGTCTGAAGGAACTGCTTGGCTAGTTCAGGTGATGAAACGACGACGTTTGAGGTTTCCCCAATGGTCAGGTGCATCAGGGGACCGTATTGCCTGGCTAAGTCTGCTATCCGGCGGTGCGGTAGAGAGTTTCCGGGTACGAGCTGGTGGAGGTTTCCGATTATCGGTAGCTTCCTTGGTCCTGGTGGTAGCCGTGGGGAGTGGGTCGTTTTCGTCAGGGATTTTTGTAGTGTGAAGATTGTTATAAGGAAGAGGATGAAGATGATGAACAAGCTGCTGCCATGGCTAACTACTTCTTCCATTATCTTTCTTTCTTTCTTTGTTTGTTTATGCTGAGTGGTTTATGGACACTCTCTATATATAATTGAAACACTCATCACATATTTAATTAGGCTCAGATCCTTGAATGATAAATTTGATAATCAGTTTAACAAACCGGGAAGTACTTTGTTGACCGGCTTAATTAGCTTATCTTGTTAAAAAAACGTTTCAGTATTTTTGTTTTTTTTTTATCTTTAGATAAATATTATATTGCCTTCAGGTTTAACTTTACGATGAATTGCACATGCAACCCGGATTAGTATCCGACAACTAATTAGCTCTAACTATATCTCTAATTAGGGTTCTTATAGTTAACTAGTTTTTAATTTATTTTTTAATTAATAATTATGTACCTACTTATTTTCTCACCTAACGTTAACTAGCTGCTTTTTAAAAAAAAGTTATATTAAATTTTTTAATTTAAATAGTTATTTTCTCATGTAATTAATTTTTTAATTTTTCTTGATAGATCTTGATGGATATTGTTATATATGTTTGAAAAGATATAAACTTTTGCCCCTTTATTTTATCAACTTAACAACTAGGCTCTTTCGCTATTAAATTTTGTTGCCAGCCCCTCCCACTTTACCATATTGTCAAATGCCTCCTTCTGTTAACACGACGGTTAACTTTTCGTTATTTTCTGCTTAGTTAACATGGCCACGTCATACATATTGACCAGTGGCTGATTAACGAGTCTAATAATTGTTTCTTTAATTATTAATTTCTTTTTGATGATTGGCTTTGGAAACTGGAATCTCAAATCCATTTCCTTGCGGTTTCAAATGACTAAGATTGTAGCATATGACTCCAACTATCTGGAAAGCTAGGAACACATTCATTCTCCCGCCACACCACATTGGTGCCTAGCTTTACAACGGTTGGTAGGGAGAGGGATACATACGACTGGTTCTCTCTATACGCGGATCCTAACGCCACCACATCCACGCATCCCACCCCCTAGCTACCCGTGCTTAACTCATGTCCACCCCCACGATCTCACGATTTCGAGATTCACTGTGATAGATGGATCGTTCCTGAATGATTCTCAGCCGGCGACTTATAGCATTGTCATGACTAATGTCCATTGATCTGACGGATTCATGATGGTAGCTTCGTTTGTTTGTCAGCTATTGTGGCAAAGGCACGCGCCCTTCTTCAAGCTATTAATATGGTTGCCTCCACGATAGGATCGACCCGCATCTTCTTCGATTGCCAAACTCTGGTCCATATCATCCTCCGCCGCGAAGTCAGTTGGCCATGGGAATGTGATGCACTCCTTCATTCGATACGGACGATCTTAAGCCTCAATATCAGAATCCAGGTGTCCTTCACTTTGTGACTGATGCATGTGTGAAGGATGGAAGGGGTTGATATGTATTTTATAACTCGGATTGAATAATATGACTCCTCTTATCACTCGTATGAATTCGCGGTACGATAATGCACGCGGATTACCACTACTAGTTTCCCAATTAAGGTTGGAATAACCTCAACTAGGATAACTAGTAATGAATACTGAGAAGTTCTAGAAAATGATAAGGTCCTCTTTAGAAATTAAAGGAAATCACAAGTAATTGAAATTAGTGTTAACTTGGTCCATCAACAACTAATCTACTGATAACTACACCCAACTTGATTCATTAGGTGCAAATCAGAGCGCCCGCCAATTACTTGATAACAACCTTTAAAACCAAAAGAAGCACGAAAGATAAAATCGAGCTATCAGCTTACTCTACCGATAGCTTTCTTCTATCTTAGATTGATAATCATATGAATTCATAAGTCGATCAAACAGAGGATTTCACATATTTGACCAAATTCAAGTCGTAACAAGAATAAGGTTTAAAAACCAACAATCAAAGCAATCTTTCATTCAATTTCAAATATCCAACAATCGTCGACCCTATACTTTTAGGGAGAGTATCATGGCTCAAATCCTACATCTCGACCAAAAACTAGAAAAAAAGACCTAACCACCATCTTCATGAAGAAACAATGAATCAGACTTGAATCAATCTTCACGTTTGATCTTCTAACTTCAATCCTAACTTCAATCTTCAATGGGGACTCCTTTGGATCTTCAATCGGACTTCTAAGGATGGAAATATGGTGTTTTTGCAAAGGAAAGTCGGGAAAAATCGAAGGAATTTCATTGGAGAAGATGTTGATTCTCTTTCCTCAAATCGCTCATTGAAGATTTGAGGAAAGAGAATCAACATCTTCTCCAACGAAATTCCTCTGATTTTTCCCCGACTTTCCTCTGCAAAGTACCATATTTACATCCCTAAAAGTCCGATTGAAGATCTGAAGGAGTCTCATTGAAGATTGAAGTTAGGATTGAAACTAATATATCAAAAGTGACAATTGATTCAAGTCTGATTCATTGTCTCTTCATCAAGATGGTGATTAGGTCTTTTTCTATTTTCTCTCCTTCTAAAGTTATGAGTAGCTAAATCTTTAGAATTTTTGGTTGGGATGCAGGATTTGATTCATAATACTCTCCCTAAAAGTATAGGTTCGACGATTGTTAGATATTTGGAATTGAATGAAAGATTGCTTTGATTGTTGGTTTTTCAACCTTGTTCTTGTTACGACTTGAATTAGGTCAAATTTATGAAATCCTTTATTTGATCGACTTACGAATTCATATGATTATCAATTTAAGATAGAAGAAAGTTATCGGTGGAGTAAGCCGATAGCTCGATTCTACCTTTCGTGCTTTTTTTGGTTTTAAAGGTTGTTCATCGAGTAATTGGAGGGCGCTCTGATTTGTACCTAATGGACCAAGTTTAGTGTAGTTATCAGTAGTTTAGGTGTTGATGGACCAAGTTAGCACTAATTTCAATTACTTGTGATTTCCTTTAATTCCTAAAGAGCACCTTATCACTTTGTAGAACTTCTCGGTGTTCATTAATGGTTAGCCTAGTTGAGGTTATTCCAACCTTGATTGGGAAACTAGTAGTGGTAATCCGCGTGCATAATCATGTCGCGGATTTATACGAGTGATAAGAGGAGTCATATTATTCAATCCAAGTCCAACGTTTGTCCGATCCGACTACTAATAGGAAGTTGAGCTTGATGAATCATCCCTTCGAAGAACTTGTTTTCTTCTTTTGATCAAACCTTAATTGTTAGTTTTAATTGAATTAATAGAATAATTAGAAACCATTCTCAAAATATTCTGTCTAGACCATGTTGATAGGTTTGAGTAAAAGCATAATGAGAGGAATCTTTGGACACATACGACACTTATGTTGTCGAGATACATGTGAAGTTATTTTGACGATCATATATCCATCTAACAACTTTAACTATACAACTATCGGTCTTTGGTAGGTATTACTCTTCATTGATTGAATCATGTGAAGTATTGTCAACCAAAATATAGCTCAATACCACTCTTGACTATCATTGAACTTTTTTTCCTCAAAAGCTAGCTGACGAGTAAAATTCGACCTCAGATTTATAAAATACATATCAGCCCCTTCCATCGTTCACACATGCATCGGTACCTTGATAGACATCATATAAATCTCCCATTTTTACTTATTCTGTTCTTAATTTCTATTTTTTCCGTTCTCTTTTCCAGCCATATAAAGTTAATTTTAATTTTTTTTTTTAATTTAGAGGATTGTGATTTGTTAAATCGGATTTAAAAATAACTTTCTCGCGTTTCCATGCTAAATAAAGCTGGGATTGAAAATAAAATAAATAAATAAATTGATGGCGGGGCTACAAATGGTATTCGTAATAAAAAAATCGCATGCTACAAATGCAAATAAAACAAGGTTGTACGAATAGATCTGAGAAAATAGTAAAATAATCTCCAACCAACAATATAAAAGGGGGAGGTCCTAGCTGTTCATTTTCACACTCAGTCACTCAGCTGCATTTTGAGTTCTCTTCTTCTTAAATCTTATATGGCCAACTCCGGCGAGACAACCACCGCTGTGACTGCGAATGAGCGCCGTACGGCCTACTTCCACCCGACGGTTTGGGGGGACTTCTTTCTTGCCCGTGCCTTCAATACTCAAGAGGTACATTAATCCATGACTATTATATATATATGCATGGTGAAGACTACCGTACCCCCACCCTTCACTATATATGTTTTATCTTATCGAAATTGTTTCGAAATGTATAACATAACGTTGCACTAATCAATATATTTAATCATGCATATTAAGTCTAAAAGAAGTTCAGTTGATATTTAATTTTCCAATCATCATATTATATAGAAATACACTCGAGTTTCGTTCCGGCAATATATTTTTTAAATAAAATGATAGATGATTATCTAGCACCATCTTAACAACGGCTACAGCGCCTGCTGTTAGAAAATTTTAACGGGAGCTACGCGAAATGATATATCACTACAAAATAAACACAGTCCAGTATTAACAGCATGCTTATCTATCAATTACTCGAGTTTCGATACTGTAAATGCGTATCAAATAGGGGCATTAAATCATAATCCAACCGTTCGGTGCATTCAATCATCTTGAATCCATTGTCAGTGACTTGTAACCTTGTAACTTGTTTGTATGGTTTTCTTTGTGGCAGACGGTAGATGGTTGGAATGAGGAAATCGAAGTGCTGAAAGAAGATGTTAAGGTGATGCTAACAACCTCGACCGAAAAGCTCTCTGAAAAGCTGAAGCTAATGACGTTGTGGAGAGACTGGGCATTGGTTACCATTTCGAAACTGAGATCGAAGAGCAGCTCGAACAGATCTACAATATCGGCCGCGGTAACAATATTATTATTGATGATGACCTCTCCACCGTTTAGACTGCTCAGACAGCATGGCTACAATGTGAACAGCGGTAACGTTACGTTACACATTTCTGTCTGTATCTTAATTAGTTGATTGAGCTCCATCGACCCGAATGACAAAGACGAATCTTTTGATTCGGTTTCTAATGCCTGCAGATACATTCAACGAGTTCAAGAACGAACAAGGAAGCTTCAAACAAGAGCTGGTGAATGACGTCCATGGGATGCTGAGCATGTACGAAGCTGCGTATCTTCGAAAGCGCGGGGAGACTGTACTAGACGAAGCTATCGAGTTCACAACGGTTCACCTGACCAACATTGTCGCCAACTTGGTTGGCGGAGATGGCGATCAGGTACTTCTGGGGGAACGAGTTGCTCGTGCTTTAAGAAGGCCCCTTCGCAAAGGGGTCGAAAAGCATGAGCAACTCTTCTTCATCTCCAATTACAAGAAAGAAGAGGGTCACAATCGGATGCTCATCAAGCTGGCACAGTTGAGTTGGAATGTTCTTCAACACTTGTACCAACAAGAGCTTAGAGACATTACCAAGTATGTAAATAGATATGGAGATCTCAAATTAACTTGGATTCCAAGAATTTTACATACTAATTATTGACTGATTGGGATTTCATCTGGATTCTGATCATCAGGTGGTGGATTGACTTGGACTTTGCGACGAAACTTTCTTTCGCTCGAGACCGGTTGATCGAGGTTTATTTTTGGGCAGTGGGAGCCATGTGGGAACCCAAATTTTCACTGGCTAGATATATTTTGACAAAAATTACTATTCTTGTCTCGATTAACGATGACATCTACGATGTCCACGGTACAATCGACGAACTAGAGCTGCTAACCGCTGCTGTTGAGAGGTGAATTGTCTACTCAAAATACAATTATTTATGTGTCCGGTATAGAATGGGTACCGAGCTTTATCATACCGTACTAACATACACTATCCTACTAATTAAACAGATGGGACACTAGCATGAAGGATCTCCCAGAGTACATGAGGTTATTCTACGGAGCAGTTATCGGTGTCGTGGACGAAATCGACTCGATTACTTCCAAACAAGGAAGGCCCTTTTGTGCTGACTACGGCAAGCAAGCGGTAAAATATTTATGTTGCTGTCCTAATTGAGTGCCGTTAAGATTGAGATTGACACGTACGTGGACTTCTGATTATAACCTCTTTGGCACGCTCCGCAGGAAAGGAATCAAATGAGAGCTTACCTGACAGAAGCAAGATGGTTCGCGAAAGGGGAAGTGCCAACGATTCAGGAATACAGGCGTGTGGGTGTCTACTCTTGTACTTACCCCTTGTTGGCATACTCAGCCCTATGTGGCTTGGCTGACAACAAGGCACCGAAAGAGGCGTTTGATTGGTTGATGGCCGATCCCAAGATCCTAGTTGCTGTGTCGGATCACTGTCGCCTCATGGATGACATCGTTTCTCATGAAGTATATATACGATTCTAGCTAACTATTATTGATTAAACTCTAAACTCGAAATCCATCCTTCTTAATTAATAACATCAATTTGGTTGTTCTTTTTGTGTTTGTACATACAGTTCGAGCAGGAAAGGGGGCATGTTGCTTCGGCGGTCGAGTGCTATATGAAACAGTATGATGTGTCGCGGTTGGAGGCCGTTGATGTACTGAACCAGTTTCTGGAGGATGACTGGAAGGACATCAATGAGGAGTGCCTAAACTCACCCAGTTTCATCTCTAAGGAAGTCCTATCGATGTTCGTCGGGCTAGCCAAGGTTATGGAGGTTCTGTACAAGGATTTCGATAGCTATACCGTCTCCAACACTGTTACAAGGGACATGATGACTGCTCTGCTCGTCACTCCTATGATCTAATCCATGCATGTCCTGCAATAGCTACCTATTGTGTTAGCTTTTTTCATCCTTTTAAGCATGTTTTCTCTGTTTACAATAATTTGACCCAAGTGGTTGATCATTTTAATGAAATAATTGTTGTTGTTCTGTGTTTGGTGATTCAATTCGCTCCTACCGATCTTTTTTCGAATAAATGTATGAAGTCCATAACATACAATAAAAGCGGATCGATCCTTAATTATAAGTTCAGTTGAAATTACTTCGATGATAAAGTAATGTGTTTGATAACATAAAAATTTAGAATTCAAAATCAACCCCGTGAAATACACACCAATATTGTGTTGACAGAAAAAAATGGCTATGACAAAATTATTTAGGAGTGGTAGGTGGGTCGGTCGACCCATGGGCCAGATTTAATTTACTACACTTGAGCAATAAAAGTACACATTAGATATGGCCCATTCACGGACCCACTTACACCACTACTGGGCTAAGGCTTGGCTAGGTTATACCCATCTTGTGTGGTGTAAAATACTGACCAAAGCCCAATGTAAACTATGAGGCCCATAATGGTAACAGATGAAAAGAACATATATTATAAATTTCCTTTTTTGCAAGGAGCTGGTTAGATATATCAATTACCTTTGACCTTGTTTTAAATTTTTTTGCACCTTTTATCATCCACGTTCCGACATGTTTTGAATTACCTAGTACGTAGCATGCATGCACATGTTTTATTGCTCATGCTCTTCAAAATTTTAATTTCTATATTCATGAGTGATGTGTTTTTTTTTTTGTTAAAGTACATGAAGACATTGAGATCATGGACGACACTAACCAACCTTGGTCGGCGACGCAAAAGAGAGTTCATCACCGTCGACGATCCCTCGCCCAGCTCCGCCGGCTTTGGTAGCTTGTCGGAGAAACAGGTCGATCGAGAAACGGAAGAAGTAGTGACTGACAGCAGCAATAATAACATCCAGTGGAAATCCATGTTCGGAAACATTAAGAAGAAATCGGTGCGGAGATTCTCAGTCATCCAGTTGATGTCACCGTACGAGACCATCAACAAGATTAACTTCGTCAAGAAGAAACTGACTAACAGAGTTAATAATAAGGAGCTCGCCGGAGATGGGGAATTCGACGGCGGCTTCCCCTTTCACAAACCCTCTTGGAAGAACTTCCGATACAAGGAGCTTGTTGCGGCCACCGACGATTTCAACCCCGGTGAGTTTTAGTTCCGTTACGTAGTTAGGATTTTAGGCAAGTGGGGTTGTTTTTCGGTGGTTAAAAGTGAAGGAGAATAATGAATCCTTCTTTATTTGCTCAGATCCGTAAATCTCAACATTGATAACTGCTTTTTTCAGCTGAATGAAATCTGATTGATTGTTGAGTTGTTGTTTTATAGCGCCTTGAAGTCCTTTTTGGCGGCTCATATTTTCTTGCAAGGTCTATGGACATGGTTAGTAAGAGAGTGTTCAGATGGTGTTCGAGCCGCGTGTATTAAAAGAAAGTATGGGAGACATAAAAGTATTAATTAAAGGTGTCCGTAGACATGTGCGTGATTTCAAATACGAATTAGTTTTGCAAAGTGTTTGAAACTTTAAAAGCATGGATAAATGAAAAGTATATGTCTTTACTGAAGGAATTATTTTTTCTTATAAAGTTCTTTTGGAATTTGGGTTGGGTCGCGGACTGAATTGGTGGGCTGGCTGAACTTAAATTTCGACACTTATTTATGAAGGGTTGAGATTGTCTTTTTAATTTGGACTTCAATTTTGTCGGGTTAGGGTTAGCAGTTGAGCCTTCGTTGGGTATGGGAGAATCTGCGCAACCATATATAAACCGGTTGTTTGATGTTTTGGGTCTTGCCTTTGGGTACTAGCCTTCCACCCTCAAAAACTTGTACGTCTTAAATTCGTAGGTATAAGTTGTCTCAATTTAATTTTGGTTCTCTTTATTACTCGTCAATCTTTAACAACTTTACTTTCTATATAAGATATAATATTAATTATTTTCCAACAACTCAAGTTATTGGAATATAACAGTTCATGACATGGTATCAGAGTATTTAGACCAAACGGTTCTGTATTCGAATCTACACAACCCCGATACTAACAGTTCATTTATGTACAAGGTATGGTGGGTATGTGCAAACTTTAAGCTTGTAAGTTGGCTTTTCATTTGAGGGGGGCGTGTTAGAAAATGATATAAGATCCATAATTAACCCTCTCCCAACAACTCGAATTATTGGGATGTAACGATTCATCATGACATTGTATTTATATAGTGATTCGACTCCCACCATCGACATTTTCCCCTCAAAAACTTGTACACCTTAAACTCGTATGTACAAGCTGTCTCGATTTATTTTCGTTTCTCTTTATTGCCGATCGATCTCTAACAACTTTTCTCTGGGTCTGCAGAAAACTTGATTGGTAAAGAAGGGTATGCAGACGTGTACAAAGGGCATTTGCCAGACGGGAGAGTAGTAGCTGTGAAGAAGATAATGATGAAGACTGATAAGAAAGAAGAGGACATGACTGCCGATTTCTTATCAGAGCTCGGCATCATTGCGGACATAAACTACCCCAACGCAGCGAAACTCGTCGGCTTCAGCATCGACAGTGTGCTCGAGTTCCTTCCTTACGGCAGCCTTGGCAATAAGCTCCACGGTACGTACCTAATATTTGCAAGTTTTGAGACCGGTAACGTAACACGGTCATAAACGCAAGTGACATCTGGTGCTCATAACACGATCCAAAAGTTACGGGATGAGTCTGGAACCCGTCTTTTTTCAAGCATCAGATGTCCACTTACTTTTATGATCTTTGATAGCATCGATCAATTTCTTTTTAAACTTGAAATCTACATCGAAAAGTTAACAATTGTATTCGGAATTAAGGCACAGAAGAATGTCTAGACTGGGAGAAAGATACAGAGCAGCAGTAGGAATTGCAGAGGGGCTAAGGTACCTTCACCATGATTGCCCGAGGCGTGTCATCCACCGTGACATCAAAGCTTCCAGCAGCTTGCTTGCTGAAGATTATGAAGCTCAGGTGAAACATGGAAAAAAAAACTTGATCTCTTTCATTGCAACATCACTTAAACATAAATGTTTGGTCCATTGGGTCGATGGGTCGATTCTTTCCCGGTTGGACACCCTTACCCCATCAACCTTATTGTCACGGAAACGTCTTATTATGAGTAATATGGGTACCCATTTTATGAAATCGTCAATTAAGAGAAAAAAAATAGTCTTATATCGCTACCCGAATGCATGCTAGTCTCTAGACTTACAAGTACTACCACCATAGGCAGAGTTGGGAGTGAGGTTTCTCAATCTCCGGCGCAACTTCCAAGTCCAAATCTATATGTGTTTTAATATATATCGAAGTGGTTTAGCCCAACGATTTTGTAAATTTGGCCTAATGTATCATGATTATGGTTTTTGTCTTTTCGATTAGTTTCAATGCTCTAATCTATCCTGCTAGCACGTACCATACTTTTTTTAAACTCGATTGACTTTTCGTGCTTTCAGATTTCGGATTTTGGATTGGCAAAGTGGCTCCCTGAGAATTGTGCTCAACTTGTCATCTTCCCAATCGAAGGCACTGTTGGGTCACCAATAATATTCAGAAATTCAGTTAAGTGGAGTTTATATACGACGATACACAATTATAAATATATAATATTTTATATGATGTTATTTTTTATTCTTCCTAGAGGCTAGAGTTACGTACACTTAGTAGCAAAATCAGAATCGAAATATGCATCGAAAATCAATATATATGTCGAGTAATCAATTTACGATTATGATACATTTTTTAAACAATAAGGAGGTGCAGGTCGATATTGGTAGCTAAACCGTTAATACACTGAAGCAATTTAAATTTTTAGAGTCATCCACTGTTGGGTTGACGTCTTCTTTGTGGTTGATGGAATTTGGAAGACGTGTTTTGACATTAAGTTAAAATATTTTTATTTTTTATTTTTATTTGAAACAAAATTGAATGTGCTATCAATAATTTTATAGTGTATAGTTTTATGTACTATTTTTTGCAAAAACTTATGACCCCACTTTGCCTCCGCTCCTAGACACGTGTTATTCACGCATTATTGTGTGGGCCCGACCAATCAGGCGAAACCATTGTTGGAAGCGAAGGACGCGAACACATTGGTGGATCCAAGGCTAGGGAACGACTTCAACATGTCCGAAATGAAGCGAGCAATGGTGACGGCATTCTTGTGTATCGACCACGACTCGAAGATGCGACCTGCTATGACTCGGGTAAGCAGATGATTGATCAACCTGAAACATTATTTACTAACCATATATCTTGGTTCCTAACCATTATATTTACGTACGTAGGCCGTGCAAATACTCAACGGGGAAGACGTAGCCATTGGTGCTGTGATGGTACAGAAGACGAGCTCAGGGAGGGGCGATTTATTGGATGCTAGTGACTTGCAAGATTACACGTGTACTTCCAACTACCTCAACGACCTTAACCGTCATATGCAGCTTGTCATGGAATGAAGAATGAGAAAAACCAAAGTGTAAAACAAAAACACTTTAGTTTGGGTTCGATGAAGAGTTGCGTTGTTCTATTTATAAGGTACAAAATGTTTGTGGCGTGCAAAATTTTATTATTCGGCTAATAAGTTATTTAATATTGTATTTGATGACAAGAATACGACGTTCTTAAAAAACAACAGTATTTTAAATACTTAAAAGTAAAAAGGTATTTAAAATAAACTAAAAAAACGAGTTATTTCAAATACTACAACCCAAAATACCACTAATTTTATTTTACTTGCGAAATGAATGAAGTATTGGAAATAACTCGTAACTTGAAATATCACGATCTAAAATTCCACAGATTTTGTGCCAAACGAATCAGAACACAGTCTTACATACTTCAGATTTTGCGGTGGATGCCAAAACGGATTATGTTTGTGTTATTTCGGTCAAAATATCTTATCCAAAAGACCCCCAAAGGTTTCAACCGACTGAAACCCAATACAATTGGTTGGTGTATCAATCAGGCCGGTAAAACCAGGTCAGGTTTGCCACATGACTCCCACCATCATCATCAACATCATCATCCGCCATTTCCCCCAACCGACATTCCACTCTGAAACCCACTTCAGATTCTCCCGAAATTTGCAGAAAGGAACATCCATCTTAGGAAATTGAGCGAAAGAAAAGTATTCAGAAAGATTCCGCAAAAGTTTTGACAAAAGAGCATCCCCATTTCCCCGACACCATCCTTCCAAGATGATGCTGCTCATCTGCTGCTACTTACAAAATTCCCACTAACACTAACATCTCTTCCTACTAGGCCATCTGAAAGAAGAAGAAGAAGAAGAACGAAACTTACCCCTACTTCTCGGGACTAAATGAGATTTAGATACCTTCTACTTGTCAGTTGGAACTATTTTTGAAAGCAAAAATAAAAGGCCGAGAATCAGTACGACTGGTGATGAGGCCACAGGAAGAAGTCGGTTGTTTGCGGCATCATCGGAGGAGTCAACATGTTCAAGGTCGGAACTGCTGCAATGTTCGAACCTCCTTGTCCTTGGTTATTACCTGCTGCAGCTGGGAAGTGGTGGAAGAGGCTGTGGTTGTAATACGCTGCGTCATAAGGGATGCCGCAAGGGATAGAAGGGATCTGTTGTTGCTGCTGCTGCACCGAACCGAAGCTGATGTTATTTTCATCATGATGATGTTGTTGGGGATCGTGATGGGTCAGAGCTGGCTTCTGTTCTGACTCGAGCGAGATTTTCAGGCGCTTTGCAGCTCCGCCGATGGGCAAAGCACTCTTCATTATTGCCTCGACATCGTACCGATTCATCTCAAAGTTGGTGACGGCGTTCATACCCCTGAACTTTATGGCCGCTATGTCGTATGCCTCTGCTGCTTCCTCTTCAGTAGCTGCAGCGAAACATTTCACAAGATTAGACATTCTCCACATACATATACGGATATACCTAATAATACCGAAAGAAAATTTTGCTTGTCCTTACCGAATGTGCCGAGGTACAAGTCTTTGTTTCCAGCAACTCGGCCGATCCTCGCTTGCCAACGACCTTGCTGATGATGCCTCGTAACACCCCTGTAAATTGATGCACCCCTCGAGAACCCACTACTTTTCCTGCCATAAAGAACGTAAAAGACTGGTTACGAAATCATACAATCCCTCGGTGAAACAGACACCAACAAGATACAAACAGTCAAACATGCCTCCTCAAAGAAGCAATGAACTCCTGTTTCGATGCGTACTTCATCTCCTCGAGTTCTTTGTTATAATTAGACACCTATGAAGAGGCCACAAAATGATCAACAATCGAGAAGAAATGATCTACCAACGCTGAACACAGAACCAAGAACTAGGATTTACAGGGAAATTGGTGGTGGCAGTGGGGCCCCAGTATTTGAGCGCTGCTAAATCGTAAGCTCTAGCTGCTTTATCTTCTTTATCATATCCACCTGAAGAAATAATTGGATAAGCATACAGTAGGGATAATAATAATAACAATTTGAAACAGTGTAAAACCAGAACCAAGTGGTGCAGAGTCAGTCAGCTTTTTTTTATTACCTAAGTACACTGCAGGAGGGCAACCAAAGATGTGAATGAAGAATCAGGAATCATCCAAGCCAAGCCAGCATTCCCACCAGAAACCAAGAAAACAACCATTTCAGTGTAAGAATCACATACACAGAGGTCAGGGAAAAAAAGAAAAAAAGATATAAGCAACAACAACCCAATAATGTTGAAAGATCTCATATTTTCACAAAAGAAGGTGTTGCAGACGTAGACATCAGGGATTCAGGAATCTCAATTTCCAACATTTTCACCCTTATTCAAAAGTTTCCATAAGCGTGAAAGGATCATCGTTTCATGGAAAAAGGCGAGGCCAAACTATAGTCACAGCAGGTTTGGTGCAATAATGTTGTCACTGCACAAGACATTATTCAAAACAAATAGCAAAAAAGGAAGGATTTTTGGTCAAACCAAAACACCCTTTTGGCTGAAAGTGAAGGGTGGGGGGAAAAGGGAAAGGTGAAAACAGGTCGATAACAGCCAAAAACAACTGAAAATATTAATGAAAAAGAAAGCGTAGTTTCTGTTTCTGTTTCTATTTCAGAGCAGTTCATTCAATTTGACGTGAGTGATACATATATATAAAAGAAAGAAAAAACGTCTGCAGATACAGAGAAGGGTATGGTGAGGGTGTGGGTAGGAGGAGGTTGGAAGAATGGCTGGTCATAAGCTTTGGAGGGGCCCATTCAGTGAAGTGAGGTTTTGAAAATGGCGGCCAGTGGCACCCATCTTATCAAATCAATCAGAATTCCTAACAGATGACTGATGGGAAAAAGAATGGCAGTATTACTACAGTCCACAGGAAAAATAAGAATCCAACCAGGACTAGAAAGAAACCACCTAAAGAGAAAGCAATTATGTTAGGATACGACTGAGAACCCAGCTAGCCAAATTTCCCCTGTTCATTATTAATGGTGAGAGGGTTGCATGAAAGAATCTGTTGAAGCTTTCCATGTCACCCAGAAATACATATTACCCAGATGGATGAACAGTTGTGAAGAATACACAGTCACAGAGTAAGAAATCATATCAGAAAATCTAATGAGAAAGAAATAGAACCAACCTTGACGTCCTTTTCTAGCTTGACCCTCTCTCCTACAGCTGTTATCCCATAGATGGGCTTCGTATCTTCCTGTCCATCTATGCCTGAAATTTCATCATCATTTGCAATACAAAAGAAAAATAATTAATCTCAAGCTCACGAGAAAAGCGCGCTTAATTATACCATTTTTAAATTAATTAGTTAAATATCATACCTAGTGACGCCTCTGTAAATGGAGGTTCGCTGGCCGAAAGTATCGGCGAGCTTCTTATTGCAATCGGAGTCAACAACGCTGACCACCGCCATACCCTTCCCCGACGAATTGGAAGAGCTATCGTTGTTATTGTGAGCTGAAGGAGCAGCTGTATTGACCGCAAGCGACAAGGCGTTTCGCGAGTAAGCCAAATCGTTCCCAACCGACTGAGTCACCGCCGTAGCGGCCGCCGCCATGAACTCGGTGCTGCGGCCGTCGTCATCCACCTCGGATGCGCCGGAGTTGGTGGAGAAACCGCCTTGGAAAGCCGCAATCGCCTTCAGATCTTGCTGATGGTCGTTGAAGTAGGCAGAAGCACCGTTGTCGTAGATTTGAGTCAGGGAGGAAGAGTCCTGCGCATCTCCTCCTCCACCTGTTTGGCTATTCTCCGTGTACGTCACCATCGCCGCTGAATCTCCTAGAAAGTCCTCCAGCTTCGGCTGCGGAGGAGTCCGACCTCCTCCAGATTGCTGCTGGTCCATGAAGCTCGTCAACAGCGCCGTCTCCGCCACCGCCCCACCGTCCTTCGGATTTCCCCAACCTTTTTCAAAATATAAAAAATCAATCAAAACCGGAGAAATCGTAAACCGAAACAGAACCTAGGGATTTGATTTGAATTAAAAAATACCGTGAGAGTAGAAGTTATCAAGGAAGTAGTGATGATGCGAGGTCGAGTCGTCGGAGGCAGCAGCCGCTGCTGCTGCTGCTTCATCGTAGGATCTGAGCATCTCCATGGGAGAAAGCGAGAAGGAAAGCCAGTTACTACCTACAGCAGCTGGAACCGGTGCCATTTTATTTCTTCAACTTTTTTTTCAAGTATTGATACAAACTCAGCTTCCTGATTGGGCAGTTTCTGCGGTGGTGGTGATGAATGATCTAAACAAAAAAAAAAGCCATTAAAAGCTTAAAACCAAACATCATCTCCTATTTTCCATTACTGTACGAAAAAACAAATTACCTAAGAATCCGTTAAGAAAAGCTTGCCATCATTTCGTTTATCTATCTGCAGGGTGAGCAACCGTACAGCAACATGGAGGGACGATAATGACGCAACTGGTAGTAGTGCTGCAGTGATATGGTGCCTTTCCGGGTCGGGTCGGGGTTTTTAATTTAAGAGAGAGGAACAGTTACAGTGGTGGTGCAATGCATGCACGCCCATTGACGGACTTAAATGAAGCTTCTGGCTTAGAGAGAGAGAGAGAGAGAGAGGGAAACGGTGGGGATGGAGATCTTTTTTCAGTGAATGATGATCATCTGAGAAGGAAGACGAAGAGAGACTGAAATTTTTTTTTTTTTTGGGGGACTGAGAGAGAGAGAAGGGGAGGAGGCAGGTGGAGGTATATAAGAGGATTGAAAGAGCGGTTGCTGGCTGATGCCAACCGCGGCGTTTATGTATTTGTATGCATTCCCCACCTTCTGAAGTTTTCTTTTTTTTTTCTTTCCGGTTTAATCGACAATGAAGTGAAATTACAGTGTGGGCAGCCGAAAAGTTCGATTTTTTTTCCGGCTCTTTGGTTTCGGGTGAATAACAGCTTGGGTGTGAATATTAACGAGCGATATGATCTGAAAGGTTAGGTTGGTTGAGAAAAATGGAGTGAATTTTTTAGTTTAATGTTTCGGAGTTTTTTTTGGAGTGATTTTTAACGAGGTGTATTAAAAAAGAGTAATATTAAGAAAAGGATGATGTAAGGAGTGGTATAAGTATACGAGTATTTGAAAGATGAAAAAGTATTTGGAGTGTGCTTGAGAGCGTGAGACAAGTTATAAATATATATATATATATATATATATATTGTATTAGCGTGTAGAGTGCTTGATATAGGAGTAAGGGTGAGTGATGTGTTATCAATGTTGGAATCGGATAGTTTTTTTGAGATATTGGTTGGGTTGTGATGTAGGGGAAGGTGACTAGGAGATTTTCTTTAGATAAGATTTTTATCGTTGGCGATGAAAGACATGTCGGATGAGAGTAGGTATGTGATTGGAGTTTTAGTGTAGTTGAATTCATGTTGAATGAGACTTACTGACGGAACAAATAAAACGGAACAAACTTAAAATTATCATGCTATAAATTAGGATTTTGTAACCTACGAGCGTGCTTAGTGTAGATTTCAATATATGTTAGAATCCTTCGACAAATATCACTTTAATTAATGTTGTTTTTAAATTAATTTTGAAACCTCGTCCAACAAATTTATTTAATAACTAATTAAAAATAGCACCAAGAAAGGAAAATCAGTTAAGTCAAAGAAGAAAAAAAAGAGAGGAAACCAGTCAAAGACTACTCGTGCCTTAACCAAAGCGAGTTCGCAAAGGACAGCGAGCCGCCGTCAAACGCGCGCAACATCAGCGGCTTGCCTGCTTCCCACTTTATTTCAAGTTGGAGAAAATATGGAATTTATTAAATATGTTCATGAAATTTTGGATATTTCTTTTGACCAATATTTCGTATTATTCATCAAAATAGTTTTATCTTATGTTCGAGAGATAAATATATATCCAAAAATTGGAGACGAAATTGACTTAATTTGAAGTTATTATAAAATGTCAGATCAATTATGTTGAATATAAAAATATCACACATATTAAATAACTCAATCAAACAACTAATAAAAATTAGTTATGTTGAAAATATAAAATCTATATTTACAAAAAAATTCGGCATGAAGGCCACTTATCCTTTAATTTATGAGGCTTTTATGTTATTTTAATAATTATTTGAATTCAATATGACGATGTTAATTATCTTATAATTTTGACGTAGATTTTTAGAAATTGCTGGATAATTTGTTTGTTTGGTTTGCATGAGTGTGAAACTTCATATAAAGTGTTGGCTTGTATTAAGATTATCTCCATATTCAAAAAATTATGTAACAAATTTTAATGGTATGTACATAATCACATTACCAATTTTAGCAATTGACTCATTAAATAATTTTTAATTACTTCCAATACTAAATTGTTTACAAATTTCTTTAAAAATAATTTGTTAAGTGTCAGTCATAAAGTCATAGTGTATATATTTTGGTTAATACTATTTTATTCATACTAGTTAATAATAATTGAATATAAAATAACTATCTAGGTCCTATTAATTTAATTGTACTATTATTTTGATGAGATATTTCAATGCTAAGTTATTTGGGTTAATTTTTCATTAATGAATTATGATAATTCAAATAATGCACTTTTCATTAAAATAATTATTTTAAAATACATTAAACTTTTCTTTTTTATCAAATAGCACATTAAATCCAAACAATATATTTTTACGCCTTTAACCTAATTGCACCTCATAAATCTTATTTTTCAAACAATGCAATATTTATTTTCAAAATACCACATATACAAAATAACTCATTTAAATTATTGATGCATCATTTAGTTTGTCTCATAACAAATCCAAATTTTTTATCCAAACAAACCCTTACCTCATTCAGACACATTTCCTTTTAAATAAAAAATAAGAAATAAGTAAACGTCATTTTAAAGTAAACTAAATTCGAATTCGAAACTTTCGAATAATCAAAAACATATTTTACACTAAAACCTTTTGAGCTTGATTTGAAATTTAGTGATTTGAAGTGATGGATTAGGATTTCCCCGTGAAATAAAAAAAACAATTTATTACTCCTAGAAAGAAAAAAAATAATAATAGAAAATATGATTCAAACGTGGGGGTTGCACGTGCCTAAGGTGAAGACATTGAGTACTGCTACCACCCATTAGCCTACATACATTTGTCCCAAACTCTTTTTTACTCTTAAGACACCATTACAATTTATTCGATATAATTTTTAATATATTTTTAAAATTATCGTTTATCATCGAGATTAAAAAATCAACTATTTATATTTTAAAAAAATCATTCGTTTGCCCCTTTGTTAAATTTACGATCCAACTTATTCGTTTGCCCTTTGACAAATGAGTTGTTTGCTATTCTGTTCTCTACTAATCTACGACTAATTTTTATCAAATCACACAAACAAGTCAGCGATTTAAATGAAATTTGGTAATGAGAAACAAAATATAACTCGCTAATTAACTATCACATGTGTATTTAATAAAGTGGTCTAGATTGCTTGGAATTGTGACCATCATAATTTTATATGTAATATTCCATTCTAGTCAGAGGACCGGTCAAAGGGAGCCAGGTAGTAAAAAAAACAGAACCCTAGTAACAAAGCTGGTTAAAGCTAATTAATTACTTAATAATTATGTAAAAAATGATTAATTATGAACCGCCACATAAAGTGGTCTAAAAGAAGGGGCCAAAAAGGATATTATACAATTAGAAAAAAAGAGAATTATTATATTATTTTTTGGTCAAGTGCTTTGGAGGTCATTTAAGTTTTGTACCACTAACAGAGAGATCATTCAACTTTCAAATCTAACAGGATAGTCATTTGATTTTTAACTATGGAGTAATACTTTCATTCACTTCCGTCACATGTTCCATCTTAAATGTCATCATTTATCCAAGTATATTTTAACAAATAAACACTTGAACTGACAAAAAATGTATCGATTGAAAACATTCCTAAACACTCATTAAAATGCGGAGGCTTTTGTTTTACAAAGGACTAGGTTTTCACTCGAACACGAGATCTTGCCTAACAATAGCAACCATATGTTTACCACTATGATAGAACCACAAGGACAGTATAGGGGGAGGGTTTAGGTCGATTCCATCGATTTAAAAAGGGTCGGTTTAGTTATTTATTTAATGTAATTTTATATAACGCAACATTGTTTAGTCGATAATAATTTAGATGTATAACAGGTTGAAAATGGAATGCTCTGTTATATATAATTAAAAGTTCGGTAACCGCTCTATTACATATGAAAGTTAAGTGACTGCTCGGCTATCCGGTCGAAACTTAAGTAGCCACAAACAAATATTTCACAAATCATATTGGATTTGTAGAAAAAAGAAGTAGAGTTTCTCTAGTGATAGAGCGTGTGTTTGGTGATTTGAAGGTTTTGGGTTCGAATCCAGTATATTCTACAAAATGAATATTCTGTTGTGTATACTTTATATTTCCTATCTCATATTAATCGAGAGTCAATAATCTCATTCTATTCCGGAACAAAAAAAGGAAAAGTGAAGTTTGGAGACCAAGAAGCGAGAATAGCGGAAGGAAACAAGTTACCCTTATGATAAGGGAAGCACTACTACCCACTAACTAGTAGAGTTCTTCTTGGTTTGGTCAATTTTTTTGATTCTGACCAAAAGGATCCAAATCTCTCACACCTTGCTTCTCCTTTTAAGGTATGTTATTATGTTTTATTACTACATGCTCTTTTATTTTGAGCCGGTAATTCGATCGAAATCGGTTAAATAATTTTGAATTTTGTTCAAATGTATGATTGTGTCTGTAACAGAGTTGAGTATGGATTAATGATAATCGATTGAATTTGGAATCAAGTTCACATTCTAACTGATTTCAATATATTTTAACCGATTTTTTTGTCATATATAGATAGCTCCTGAAGGGAGAATCACAATAGCAAAAAACAAACAACTCTAAGCATGATCAACCCAAACCGTTAAATCAGTTTTCACTCAATAGGCAGTTTTGTTGTCTCGTCGAAGCAGATCCATGCACTCTGATCTTAAGTGAATCGATTGCGTTTATCAATTATTTAATTCGTCGTAGTTTCGGTCGGACCGAGTAGACGAGGTGGAAGTATATTTCATTATTTGTCCTAGTGGTCATATATATATAAAAAGGTAACACTTTTAAATGAAGCAGTAGATGTTTGATAGGGTTGCATGGTGGTTTACACACGTTGCTCTATTTTGTCGTTTAGTCACATTGGTGTTACTGTACGAACTCCCTAACCTGTTGGAATCGGGGACTCGACGTTTTCTTTTACCAGAATGAATGAATACTGCTTTCATTCAGAACTGTTATGGAAATCCATCCAGGAGAAGATCGTAAGATCGGGTTGTTTTAGTAACCTAATCAGCTTTTTAATTTCGGAGTCGTGGGATAACAGTGAGAGCTATGTTAAGAGCCGTTAGTAGATTTTAGAAACCAATTTCTGGAAGTCTGAGTAGATTGTAGCATTCGAGAGGGATTGAACAGCGCACTTTGAGACTTCTAGGATAGCACGAGCTTCCGTCATGATAGGAGAAGAGCAGTAGGAAGTTCCCAATCGCATGTCTTTTACGTGTCCTTCGGAATCGAAAATAACGGTTTCGTAAGCCGCCTTCTGGGAGTCATAGTGAAAGACCCGTCGCAGTGTATGGCCTGATCGGTCGTACTCGACAATGGGCGCGTATCAGTCAGGTTGTGTGTGGGGGGAAGTTGATGTACGGGCGCGTGGTCGTGAGAGTAACTTGTGGTTGAGGACCATGCTTCTATGTCTTTGGACATGTTGGAGATTGTGACCATTGGGCGAGGTTTATTGTTTTTGAAGTACTCATTGCGCATCTTCCAAATATTCCACCAGGTTGTTGCAGTCTATATCGGGGTGAATTCAAACCTTCTTATATGGAACAAGGGGTACGATTTCCTTGAATGACGCACAAATGAGGGAATTAAGATTTGTTACACCTTTGAACTTTTCGGGTAGCTTATACGACATCAAATTTAATGTTGCCGTGATCAGATAAACTTTAGAATGTTATTGACCGTTAGTTTAGATGAGACCGGTAATACTATCATAAAGGCACCAACATGATTACATATTTCAGGCTTTAAAACTAAAATCTCTAAGAACAAAGTTATGTGCTAAGTATAACCATTCGACTACAACCTGTTTGAAATTTTTTATCTTGATTAATAAGATAGACGGAAAATGCGAAAGATTTCTAGCCTAGCTAGTAACGCTATCGATTATAAGTAGAGTTACGGATGTCCAAAGATAACGAATTCAAACCCTAACTTATTTGTAGAGGAATCGAAAGAGAGAAATTAATTAAATTGGTGGGTCAAGGTAATGGATTTAGTTAGGCTCGCCAAGCCAAAAAGCTACACACTTTTGATTTGAAGACAAATCTACGAAACAAAACCGAAAAAGCTTAATAATTACCCCTTTCAAATCTACGAATAGTGACATGTCTAGTCGAGTTTTCTATATCGGAAAACTGATGGTTTCAACATCTTACACATTGAATTATTGCTACCAATATCACACTAGATGAGGGCCGAATCAAGTACTAATTGATACGAGTAGAAGCAAGAATCGCAAATAATGAACGATTTACAAACCCTGAATCTATCGCATACAATAAAGTAAACCGACACAAGAATTGTTCATAATCCACTATCAAAAGGTCACGAGAGAAATAACCCAACCGATTTGTGGCTCGATCTGAAACAATGGTTGGTTCGGGGATCATTCCTTAGATTGTAGCATTATGCTAATCATGAGCCACGTGGAGCACACGTAGCATCATTGCCGGGAGTCGATCAAATACTATTTTATTTGACATCATGAAGGTATGGGGGGAGGAGTTTATATGATCATATGATTGGATCCTCACCCACGTGTCCTACGTGTCCTTTCATTGGGCTTATGGGCCTGTAGCAGTAAGCCATGGGCCATGACTACATAAGAATCCATCTTTCAACGAAAACTGGGAACTCATTTGCAAATTCAGTATTACGTACCCAGTTAAAATGGAGATGCGGGGAATCGAACCCCGTGCCTCTCGCATGCGAAGCGAGCGCTCTACCATATGAGCTACATCCCCTTATTGGTTTTCTTCCTAGCCTAGCTTTATATATCCAATAGCAGAACTGCTGTCTGCTACGTTCTTAAACCGATTGAAAAGATGTTCAAGTCGGGTCAGTCGAAAGATGCTCTGCTTCACTGCGTGTACTAAGAACTAAGATCAAAGCAAGCCACAGATTAAAAAGCCATCAAGATGACTGACTTAATCCAATGTCTTGTATCATTAGATAACATCAAGCACAGAGTTAGTTAGATAATCATGCAGTATACCGATTTGAGGTTTCGTTGGTTTGATCAATATGTTCGGTTATGTACTCATCATTTGTCCAACTAGCAAGTTGGGAGAGTCACGAATTGAGTTAATAGGGATGCACGTTACGAGACAATTGAACCGCTAGTAAAATCAAGTTATGGCTTAATCAGATCAAGAGTCATTCAAAAGCTCACAGATTGTTGCCACGTTGTCCTCCTCATCCATTTAGTAGCTCGAAAGGCTCTTACTTATCTATCAGATCGTTCTATGTTTGACCTTCCATGTTGCAGAGTCTCCAATGCACTCTCATGAAAACTCAACGAAATCGAGATAGCAAGTAACAAGTTCCACCAATAGAGACCAGATACAATGTTCTTGATGTGATCCATAAACCAAATATTGCTATTTCAATAGAACTTCCAACCTCGACAGGTGCAAATTCAAGATATGAACAAACAATCAACAGCTGGATTACAGGTTGGATGATCAAAGGCTCAAAAGGAAGTGTGATCATGTATTCAGATCACCATTTCATGAGATAAACTGTTGTGTGTATCTATCACCACAAACCAAAAAGAACAGCAACACAGAGGAGGAAAATCAACAATTACAGATTAAAGCACACGAAACAGAGAGACGGAAATCATCACCGATTTAAGCTCTTGACTTTGGCGGCGATGGAAGAGAATATACAGGCGACTCGTTCTTGCTGGTCGTGGAACTGGCGCTTGAGATACGACTCGAGAATCTCCATCACCGACAGATACCGCTTCATCTCTTCCAATCGTCGGGTCAGCTCAGCTTCCCGAGCTCTGGCGCGTTCGAGCCGTGCCTCTGTCTCCGCCAGCCGACTTCGTAGATCTTCAATCAGAGCATGGTCGTCGTCGTCGTCGTTGTCTGGCGATCGGCGGTTGCGAGACCAGTGGATTGAATCTTTCGGAGATAAGGAGCTTTGTCGTCCGCAGCACATCGTGGAGGATTGGGATTGTTATCGGAGAGGATTGACTCGGAAGACGAAAGAGCAAACAGTATCAGACGACCTAATGAACTGAGAATCGATGAAAATGAAGCTGAGAAAGAGAAATGCCCTTTTTGTTTGGTGAGCGGGCTGAGAGATTAAATCTGGACCGTCGGATGGGATGACCATGGTTCAGTCACGGAGCTGCGCTTCACAGTAAATTTAACGTCCGAACTCACACGATTGGTAATTAGCTTAAGTGATCATGCACGTTTGTGTTCATAACAAAAGAGTACTAATTGATGCAACAAATACAAAATTGACCCAAATAGCACAACACTACAATGGCTCTACTCTAGAAAACTAACATTTTCACCGGCTGTAACTTACATCAATCAAACTCCTAACTACAAATTTCTCCTAAATGAAGATCCATTTCAATTATAATCAGACTTCATCTTCAACAACGTCACATAATAAACAATCGTGTAATCTCTTCATCTCAGTTATCAAGTTCAAATAAAACTATATAAACTTCAATTTCTCTCCGCTCAAAATCTCTCCCACTACATACACAATATTTGACCTCGTACCCACCAATTAGGTTATCAATTGTCAGCACATGAAGTGAGCACGTTTGCTCTTGACTTTTAAACGTGTATTTATTACATATCTTAAACTAGTTGCTCGGTGAAAACTTTCACTTAAATTAACATAACATGTAATATGTCTTTTGCACGGAGTTTGAAAAGAGTCTTATTCATGAATGTGTCTCAATAATGCTACACAATCCGGACTTTGTAGTTCATCACATACAAAAAGTTCGTAACTTGTTTCTTGTACCTACGGTTGTAGATGACCCTCCAAACCGAGTTGTGAGCGATTCGGCACCCGTTGATTCGTGAGAAAGAAATACCCATACTGACACGTGGATGGAGACCATTGCTTACAAACATCCCGCTTTGTGGACGTTGAAAATAGGCGAAATTTGCTCTTGGCCATCACCTCGTAATGAGAAGAACAAACAAGTAATTTTTCTTTTGACTCCACATAATCTCACTCTCTTTCTTTTTTTCCTTCCCCCCATTTTGATTCTTGTGATTTTTTTGTTGTATTTCATAGAATGAGAGGGAGGAGGGGGGTTTGATTGCATGTCTTAATCCAAATATAGAGGTCTGCTTTCTCTTGGTGAATTATCATTCTTTCGAGCGATCGAAAGAATTAATCTCTCTAACGAAAAAGAAAGAATGTAAATGTAAATAGAGAAAAGACAAAAAAAAAATGTTGCAGAGGGCAGCAGGGAATGCTTATTCATGGTGGTGGGCAAGCCACATCAGAACCAAGCAATCAAAATGGCTCGAACAAAATCTTCAAGGTAACATAATCTACAACATTCTCATAGTCGATGTTTAATTCATAGTATAACTTGATTTTTTTTGCAATTACATATCTACATATGATCATATCCTTCTTTTTGTGTCCAAACGAAATCTCGCGAAAAAAGAGTGTACCGATTCTTGTGCAATTGGTAGTTAGGCCTAACATAATTCGTCCATATAGAAACGTCTCGATTAGAATTTAGAAGATATCACTAACTATTGTAGTTCAGATTTGATGTTCAAGAAACATCTTCTCTAACTTGTTTCCAATAATTGATTTTCCCAATCATGGTTGTATTAAGAATGTTATTACTCTCGATCTCTGCTCGCGAAAAGGGGGAACGAAGTCCGCACAGGTCCATAAAGGATCGAGCGAGCGAGCGACCTAATTATAATGGGGGCAAACAAAATTCAATGCCCACCTTTCATCCTAATAACTCAAGTTGTTCGAAGACATTCATAATTAGTTTTTACTATCATTGCTTTAAGGAACATCTGTCTTCTTCTTGTTCTAATGATGAATAAACATGCATTGGATGAACCCTAGATATGGAAGAAAAGGTGCACTCAGTCATGGCGCTGGTATCAGAGGATGGGGATTCATTTGCAAAGAGGGCAGAAATGTACTACAAGAAAAGGCCAGAAATCGTCATTTTTGTGGAGGAAGCATACAGAGCTTACAGGGCATTAGCAGAAAGGTATGATCACATCTCCACGGAGCTTCAGAATGCCAACAACACCATCGCCTATGTCTTCCCTGAGCAAGTTCAGTTCGCAATGGAAGAGGAAGACGACATACCCTCCCCGAGGTTCCTTAAAAAGGCTTCTGGGGATTTACCGCCGAAAGGAAACATCCCGAAAGTCCCCAAGTTCACAAAAGAGATCAAGGGAATGTTCCAATCCGCCACCAAGAAGCTGCAGCCTAAGAAATCGATGAAAGCGTCAGCAAGTTCTGTTTCAAAATCCGGTCTGACGAAACCTGAGGCATTGAAGGAGATAGACAAGCTTCAGAAGCAGGTTCTTGGGTTGCAGACGGAGAAAGAGTTTGTGAAAAGCTCGTATGAGAATGGGTTGGCCAAGTATTGGGAGATTGATCAGCAGATTAGGGAGATTCAGGATAAAGCTTGTACCTTGCAGGAAGAGTTTGGCACGGAGAACGTTATTGAAGATGATGAAGCTCGATCGGTGATGACTTCCGCTGCGTTGAGATCGTGTCAGGAGACATTGGCTAAGTTAGAGGAGAAGCAAGAGAAATCAGTTGAGGAAGCGAAGAAAGAACGGCAAAGGATCAGAGAAGCTAAGGAGAAACTCAAGTCTCTTCAAACCTCCGATCACGAGACCAATATTATCGATAAAGAGAAGTTCGATCCTCATCGTCCAACTGGCGAGGATGAGAAGGAAAAAGAGGAGCTAAGATCGCTCCAACAACAGAGAGAAGAAATCGAGTTATTGCGAGAGAAGATCAAGAAGCACTTCGAAGCAAGTGCCGATACATCCTTCACAGTGAGCGAAATGGCCGAGAAGATCGACGAGCTTGTGAACAAGGTGGTCGGGTTAGAAGCAGCGGTTTCGTCGCAGTCTGCTCTGATCCAGAGGATGAGGAACGAGACGGATGAACTCCATGGCGAGATTCGGAGCTTAGAGGAGGAGAAAGGAAAAGAAGGGGTGAGTTTGGATGACAAGTTGGAGGAAATGGAGAGAAAGCTAGAAGGAATTCAGGAGATCAACGAGAATGTTGATGATCAAAGCACGAACCTTCAAACGAATTTCATGGATGCGAAGTGTAACTTGGACCACCTTTACGAGAAGATGGACAGTGTAAAGCCAGACGAGGGCGAGATCCACACTCCACAGTCGGTGTTGCTTAAGAAGAAAGCACCTAAGTTAGAATCACCACAGCAACAACCGTTTGTTAAAGGGAAGAATATAAGAAATGCAGTGGTTGAGTTTGATAACTCAATCAAAGTAATGCATGCTACTGACTGAATCTCATTAACCCTCTAGAAATGGAAAATAGTTTCATTTGTTAACGTAATGATTCTTGTATTTGGTTGCAGCAAGACAAAGCCAAAAGTGAGAAAGAGTTGAAACAACAGCAGGTAGCTGATGAGATTAGGGCAGCGAGGGAGGCTAGGAAGAAGGTGAAGAAACCAAAGAAGGAAAAGAAGGTAAAACAAGTAGTTACAGAAAAGCAGGAAGCAAATGTGAGAACAGAAGAGCAAGGAGACGTTAATGCAACTGAAGGAAGAAGTGATGCAGATGTGAGTGAAGTAGAGAAAACTAGACCACCAAAGGAACAACAAGAAGAAGAAGAGAAGACAGAAAGAGATGATTCAGGGAAAGGGACTCAACCAGATATCAGACATGATGATGGTGAACCTAAAGAAAATTATGCAGTAGCAAAACAGAAGTCTTTAAGGAAACTCGACCGCCTCGATGCTACTGAAACAAGTGAGAAAGTGGAAGAGAAGGCTACATCATTAACAACAATGCCTAATGACAGTGTTCATCAACAAGGAGAAGAAAGGAAGGGACAAGAAGAAGACTCGCCAAATCATTCAGTTGAAGCAGACAGCAAAAGTAAGCAAGAAATGAGTAGCCTGTTGGGGAATGATTTAGACAAAGGAAAGGACTCTTTGGAGGATCCCAGTGAAGATAAGACTGTTACAAAGCAAAAATCTTTGAAGAAACTTGAAAAGCTTACTGTCGAGGATCAAGAACAAGTGGCAGCTGCTGCTGCTGCAGCGGTTGATGTTACTGCTGAATCACATGCAAGTTCATCCGGGGATGCTGCGGCTGAAGCAAAAGAAGAAGTAGATGATCCTAGTGTCAAAACACAAGACGAAAACAGAGTAATATTATCACCACTAGCTGCTGCAGCTGATCATAGTGTTAAAACGGAAGACGACAATGCAGCATCCAAGACTGGAAATGAAGACGATGCAGCTGGTGATAACATTAAAAGGGAAGACAATAATGCAGCATCCAAGACTAGAAATGAAGATGATGAGCCAGACTGGAAAGAGTTGTTCTTGAAAGGTGTGGAAAATCGAGAACAAGTTCTTCTTGCAGAATACACGACCATCCTACGAAACTTTAAAGAAGTGAAGAAGAAGCTCAGTGAATCAGAAGCCAAAGGAGGGGATAGTATGTTTGATATAACCATTCAGCTGAGAGAATTGAGGGCAGCTAATGCTAAAAAGGATGAACAGATTCGAATGTTAAGAAAAAGACTGAGTAAAATGCAAGAAGCAGGAGACGACGATGAGAACCCAGATTCGCCATTTTCGGAGGCTGATATGTTAGCAGACATGAATCTGGATCTGGGAGATGATATTTCCCCCATTGAAGAGAAGTTCCGATCAAGCATTGACGAAGTTTTGGAGGATAACTTGGACTTCTGGCTCAGATTCAGCACCACATTTCAGCAGGTACAACAATTTGAAACAGAAGTCAGCGACTTGCAATCCGAGTTGACCGAACTCGAGGAAAAGCTGAGCAAGCAAGACGCAAGTAGCCACGGGAAGTACAGTCTGAAATCAGATGCAAGGCCATTGTATAAGCACCTAAGGGAAATCCACACCGAACTAATAGTCTGGATTGATAAAGGTATGCTCTTGAAAGATGAACTTAAAGGAAGATTCTCTGCATTGTGTGAAATTCAAGACGAGATCACATCCGCTCTCAAGGAGAGCGCCGAGGATGAAGATTTCACCTTCACAAGCTACCAGGCTGCGAAATTTCAGGGCGAAATTCTCAACATGAAGCAAGAGAATACCAGGGTTGGAGATGAGTTGCAGGCTGGACTTGATCATGTAACCAACCTGCAACTTGAGGTGGACAAGACGTTACACAGGTTAAATGAAAAGTTCAAACTTTCTGGATCAAAGAATCGTCAAACTATCCAGCTTCAACACACAGAGAGCCGATCTCGAGTTCCATTGAGATCATTCATTTTTGGAGTCAAACAGAAAAAGCAAAGACATTCCATCTTCTCCGTTGTCAATCCAGTACTCCACAGGAAGTACAATGGCTTAAAATCAGGACTCAATCTATAGTCAGATAATGCACCCTCTTTTTTTCTTCATTTTCTCCTCTCCCATCCTTCATGGTCGAATTGTATTTTGTAGATTCTTTCCCTATTTACATGGCCTGTTCAAAGATATCATTGGGATTTTTGGCATAACTTCTTTTTGTACTTTAGATCCTAGCAAACTAGCATACAACATAAAACAATGGCTTCCTCGATGTTGTGAAATAGATCTGAGTTTCATATATAACAGAAATTACGTCATAGATAGGTTTCTCTGCTATTAAACTACTAACTCTCAAAACATAACTAGTAAGTAATAAAATGCATAAAATTAAGGATAAAAAGATTACGAAATAGTAATTCACATGTCCTTATCCTAATAACATCTTCCCGCTAACAATTAGCTCCACGTGAACTCGTATAATACCTTCGTTTTCATTTCCCCTTGTTGGAATCATCAGGAAGATGCACGCCCATGAGTCCTAGCAAATTGGAAGCAGGACCCGGTTGTCCCTGTTGCGAAGAAAATGAATCTAGTAGGTTCTTAACCAGGTTGACATCCACATCTATAGGTTTAAACTCTTCATCCATGTCGTCGTCCACTGCATTTGACGTTCCCTGCAAAAGAGTAAAGTAAACTAACATTTTACGTGGAATTCTACTTGATCAAAAGGCGGCAAAGTTTTACAGTTTGAAATATTAAAGATAAAGAGTGTCTCCTGATTATGAGTTGGCAGAATTGATAGAACGATTACCTCGTTTTGTTTGGAGGTTTGTCCAGTGGCATTGACAAAAGTTTTGCCAATGGTGGTGTCCTTGAGCTCCTTATTCAGAGCAGTAGAGTAGGAACTCGCAAAGCCGTCTATACCATACTCATTATCCCCATCAGGTAACATGATATCATCTTCGTCGTCAGACTCATCTGCAAACAGGGAGGATATGAAACGAGAAAATAATTTCAGAATGGGAGGAGGATAAGTAATATTGCTCGTCCAGACAAAAAGACAGCTTACCATATTCCATGTCAGATGATGAACCTTCTTCAGATTCAGTCTCACCAACTTTGGATTCAGGATTATAGCGCCTCATCACTGATTCCATGTCTTTTAGAAAGCGATTGACATCGAGATCCACGTCTTCTGAATCTCTATACAGACAATCAACGACAGCAAGTTAAATTTGAAAGCTCATCACGAGGGACACAAACAATTCATATAAACAAGAAGAAACTTCACATTAGCAGAAACAACTTGGGCCCTTTGTAGCTCAACAAACCTTTTCTCAGGAATTTCAGCTCCCTCGAAACTCGACACCTTTTCCACAAAACCCTGCATGCTTCTAGCCATGTCTTGAAGATCGAAGTCATCAGCATTATTGCTGGACGAAGGATCACTGCCTTCAGTCTCTTTAGACTTCTTTCTATGTTTTGCATTGTATTGATCAAGCTCCTTTTGTCTCTCTTGAAGAACATTGTTCAGCTCAACTTCACCACCGTACAACCAAGAATCATCATCTGAAGAAGGAACGCCGTATTGCTTAAAATTGTCAGCTGACTGAGGCATAGCAAGGATATCATCAATACGCCTCACTGGAGCACTAATCATTTCACTGCAAGTGGAACACAGACATGAATTATCACAACTGCAAATGAAAGGGTGTACTTTCTGCAAGTTCATCTTTCAATTATATACAATAGTAAACAAGGAGTTGTGCCATATGCATTTTCAAAAACAAAACAAAGACGATAAATGAACACATGAGCAGAGTAATTAGATCAATAATAAGCAAGTGAATTACCTAGTTCTCAGAGCTAACGAGCTCTTCTTGTAATACTCCTCCGCATTCTCCATTAACCTCTTGAACTCCATAGAACCAGGTAACAAACCATGGAAGTAACCGCTGTTTTCCAAGCTCTCCACATACTTCTCCCAGGTACTCCCTTTCACTTCATCTCCTTCTTTCTTCCTATGCTGATACATCATCTCAAATCCACAAGCAATCTTCATACCCAACTCTGCCTCCATATATGCCGTCAAGTCCTCACTTCGATTCGGCATTGGATAGAACTTGGGCGCCTGAAATTTCTGCTGCATCAACTGGGCGTACATGGCTCTAGACATCTTAACCGCCACGCAAACAAGCTCCTCCTCCCTCCCTTTGCTCAAAAACTTATCCATCTTCGCCGCATGCTTCATCGTGTCAATGTCCCTGTCGTAGAACCCTTCCACCGCCAAAGAAATCAAACACGGCTCATGCTTCAGCACCTGCGCAACTGACATCGGAACCCTAACCCTAACCTGGTGCGTGTTTCGTCTTGCTCTATCCGGATATTCCGAAATCCGACTCTTCACCGCCTTCTGAATAGGCTGCGCGGCTCGGGACTCGCTCTCAAAATTCAGCAGAAACTTCAAAGAATCGGATAGACTAGGGTTAGGCAGCCGATTCCTGGGGACAATCCGGAGATCGCCACGGCGAATAAACACACGATTCTCGCTCGTCTCCGGGTCTATCCAGCGAGGAAGGTGGAAAGCTGCTTCGATTAGTAGGAACTCGCCGTCGTTGTCCCAGGCGCGAATCGAAAGGTCAGGAAAGCTTCGAGAAATCTCGAAGAGGAGAAATACCGTGAACCACTCGTCCTCGATGTTGTCCCCGAACCGGAGCTTTCCATGGAGGTGAGGAAGAGCAAATTTGTTGGACGGCGACGGCGGAAGGACGATCGACAGAGAGAGCGGCTCGTGCTGCCAGATGTAGGATGAAGCATGAGAGGAGAGAAACTGGAGTAGTTGGAGGTGGAGAGACTGGAGGTAGTGGGAAGGAGATGGTGGAGGAGAATCCGACACGAAGCAGTCTGGATATATTGCGAAGAAAACGGTGTCCTCGGCGAGGCGAGAGGAAGAGGAGAAGACTGACGAAAAAGGATCGCCAGCTCTCGACGGCGGCGGTGCGGCGGCCATGTCTACGTAAAATCTAAGTTGCTGCTGGGAGGGGAAATACAAAAATAAGGCGGGGCGTCGTCAACTTTTGGCGGCTTCAGGAATGTTCACGATTTAACAGCTTTTAATGTCAAATTGTCAAAACTATTTAAAACCATGGTTTTCGAAATCAAATCAATAATTATATCAATAATTGTCAAATCGAACTGATTACCTAGTTTAACCATAATTATATCGAGGTTATATCAAATAATTTGAAAGCTGTTTAAGATCGAACCAATGAAATATTATACATGGACATGGTTTCGAAAAATACTAACTAGATTAACCAATCCGATGGTTTATAAAATATTTTGATCTTTCGAAAAATCAACCGTTCTACATTTTATTTCAAATCAAATGTTATATGATTTCGACTGATATATCCCGACCATTGTTCAGCAACACCCTGTGCGTGGTCGGCGACCCTCCGATCATGTATTTCCAGCAAATTTCTGATAATTCATCAGTCAAACTTAGTACTCAGTAACCAGCAGTTTGAAAATATATGGGATAAATTAACGAATAATGATACGATAAGGTTTCAAGGAGTAATCAACATGGTCCAATACAAGCCCAAACTAGATAGACGATCCAAACAATGATCCAGGGCCCTAAAAATACTCGGCCCAATTCAATCCAGGGCCCATTTCCACGGCACAGTTAATACAACGTTAAGCTAACGACGCGGCACTGTCGGTGCCCACTGTCATCAAAAAGGCCAAAAAACCAGAGCTGGCAGAGACTCCACATGTCTACAATCCAGAGCTTCTTCAATTCTCAAATGCCCCCCCCCCCCCCCCGGTGAATTCCATTAACCCAAAAGGCAAAGCTCCAAAAAAAAGTAACATTTCCCCCCACCCGTTGAAGAAAAATTAAAGAAACAGAGCATCAGAAGGAAATGTACAAAACCCAGGAGGATTTGAAGTTTTTAACTAAATGAAACGTCATTATCTTAACAATAATAATGGGGGGGAGTTAAGGGTTTGTTTGTTCTTTTGTGGATCTTATTAATCCTCATCCATTCAAAGGATTCCCATTCCATCTTTCTGTATTAGCGTACAAAACCAGAAGCAGATCAGTAATTATACTATATTCCTTTTTTAACAGGACAGCACTCACTGCTGCATTCCATAATCACCAAGCCGAGTGGACAGCGGAAAAAGGCAATTCATTTACTGCTGTTGGGTACGGTACAACAGGTGTCCATGTGATGGTTAAAAAAATGGCCTTTTTAAGTTTTCTCCATTCTTATCATATCGTCTCCTTCCCTCTTCGTTCCTTCTTATATCGTCACCATTCGTCAGCCATAACCCAGAAAGAATCTAGGTGGTGTTCTACTGTTCTTGATCTCCAAGTGTAAAGCTTGGGGCCATGAAGTTTGGTGGAAGAGGGGAATCTCTGCTGCTATCTTCATTCCTTCTTTCTCTTTGGTTCTTCTTCTTCTTCTTCTTCTTCTTTGCCAGCAGCACACTATCCTATGCCTTGCCGGTATGTTTCAGTTGGTTTCTTTTCCCTTTTCTGTTTTCAGTATCAGTTGGGATTTCTTGCTAATTTTGTGCAAGTTTGCTCCAAGTGGTAATTAATTAGGCGGAGTAGGTAAGTAAGGGAGGGTGCTTTCTATATAATCATAGGGTTGGCTTAGTTTAAAGAGTGACCAAATTATTTGAAAATATCAGCTTTGAAGGTGGCTTTGACTTGTTGCCCAATAGTAATGGAATTGAAAACTTGATGAGTTTCCACTCCTAGGCCATGGTTGCTTTGACGTGTGGGGAGATGCTTTTTGGGGACCAATGTATGTGTTAGTTTCAAGGGTTATAGACAGAAATGGTTCTAGTTTCCAGTAGAGTTGATAATACTGTGGAAGGAAAGTCTTTTCCTTTTCCTGATTCTGGAACCAAGAGGGTTACTCCCAAAAAGGAACAAGGAGGAAATGTAAAGGGTAAACACACATTTGAGCTTCAAAGTGTAAAAAAAGGACGATTTTAGGGGGATTGTGACTTTATAAACATCCCATGGACAAATTTGTTATGGAAGCCATAGCTTTTCTTAGAAGCTCTAGATCCGAGTTGTCTTTGCCCCAAAAAGGAGAATTTTCTTGATGATTGGAATGAATAAATCCCTTTTGTTGCAAAGAAGAAGACTTTGCTTTGATGGTTCATCCAAAGATTGTTTCTTGATGTATATTGTGGGAAGTAGATACTTATAAATATTTGGTTATATTTGCTGCAGGAGCTGAGTGTTCCAAAACCTAGGCATGTATCTCTACTGAAGAGTGCGGTGGAGCGCGAAATTGTGAGTGATTGGTGCTTTTGATGAAGGAACTTATTGTAGTGTATAATAAGTTTGAGTTCTCCTTTAGTCTTGAATTAATTGTTATCTGTTGGACTGAATTTGATATGATTAGTTGAATGAAGAACACTCGGACCTATGGACTCCTTTGACTGATCAGGGATGGCAACCATGCATAAGATCTACAGACAGCCCTTGTGAGTAAATTGGAAAATATGGAAGTTTTGTGTCGAAATTACTGGAAGCCCTTATTCGTACTGATATGTTCATGCTTCTCTGCAGCAGTACCGGAGACATCAGAGGGTTATCTTCAGGTGTTTCTTGATGGAGGGTTGAACCAGCAGCGTATGGGGGTAAGTTGAAGTGATCGGATAGTCTTGATTGTCGATGTTCAGTCTTTTCTGGTTGTCATTATGGTTTTGCTCATATATGAACAGATATGTGATGCTGTTGCAGTTGCTAAAATGTTGAATGCAACTCTTGTCATCCCACATTTTGAGGTCAATCCTGTATGGAAAGATTCAAGGTAGAACACAAATGGTTTGCTTAGTCAACTATTTTCCGAGATACGAACAAAGGATTCCTCTGAAGGTGTATATATCTTTTCCGCTTTGCAGCTCGTTCATGGATATATTTGATGTCGATCATTTCATTAATGTCTTGAAGGACGACATTTCCGTAGTTAGAGAATTGCCCGATGAATACTTCTGGAGCACGCGAGAGTATTACGCTGCAGCCATTCGTGATACCAGAATTAAGACCGCACCTGTCCATGCTTCAGCTAATTGGTATCTCGAAAATGTCTTGCCTGTGCTCCAGAGGTTCGTTTTTCCGTTACTTCTTGTTTGTTAAATTTTGTATTAACTACGTTAGTGAATGATCATTTCATTCAACTGTGTCTCCTCTAGTTATGGTATTGCTGCGGTTGCTCCATTCTCCCATCGGTTGACTTTCGATAACTTGCCTGACGAAATTCAACAGCTACGCTGTAAGGTCAACTTCCAGGCATTAGTGTTCGTCCCCCACATAAGAGCACTCGGGGATGCTCTCGTCAGTCGTCTCCGGTATCCTTTTATACAAAGCGGTGAAGTTCATCCCGAATATCTACGACAAACCTCAGACATTATCGTTAAACCAAAGCCGAGCAAGTTTGTAGTCCTGCACCTTCGCTTCGACAAGGTTTTGGCACATACCATTAGCATGCTCTTAAGCTGTTAAAGATTCAGTCTTTTAACTAACCATGTTGCTTTCAGGACATGGCTGCTCATTCAGGTTGTTACTTTGGCGGAGGTAAAGCCGAAAAGCTGGCTCTAGCGAAGTACCGACAAGCGATCTGGCAAGGAAGGGTTCTGAACTCCCAGTTCACCGACGAAGAGCTGAGGAATCAAGGGCGATGTCCGTTGACTCCGGAGGAGATCGGATTAGTGCTTGCGGCTTTGGGATTCGACAATACAACTCGCCTATATCTTGCTTCCCACAAGGTTTGTATATATATTTTTTTGGCAAAGAGGTTTGTATATAAATGATCACATGTTTACACATGTCTACATGAAACATCAGTCTCACTCGGAAATGACTGTCCTTTGCATGATCACCAGGTTTACGGTGGGGAAGCTAGAATATCAACATTGCGAACATTGTTCCCGCTCATGGAAAGCAAGAAGAGCCTTGCTTCGTCGGAGGAACGAGCACGGATCAAACTCAAAGCTTCGCTGTTAGCTGCAGTTGACTATTACGTCGGCTTACAGAGCGACATTTTCATCTCCGCTTCTCCAGGAAACATGCACAATGCTTTGGTACGTGGTTGATGAATGATATAAAAGCTATTCTGAACTTTCTCGGATTTGGTACGTGAAACACACTGACGAATAAGGACAGTTCCCTTCTTGGATTTAGCTCGAGATTAACCACCGAACTGCACAACCGTGTCTTAATTAACTCAAGTTCTATTTCGAATCCGGATAACCCCCAATCTGTGCAAAATCTAAACTTTTCTGAGAACTTCCGTAGCTCGAGATTAACTGAACTGTACAACTGTGTCTCGATAACAGGTGGGGCATCGTACGTACAAGAACATGAAGACGATAAGGCCGAGGATGGCGTTACTGGGGCAACTGTTCCTGAATAAGAACATAAGCTGGGGAGACTTCAGACAAGCAGTGGTTGAAGGACATGGAAGCAGACAAGGGCAGATGAGGCTAAGAAAAGCCAAGCAGTCAATATACACATATCCAGCCCCTGATTGTATGTGCCATGTTTGATTTGAAGGTGATTTTTCTTTCTTCATTGTTTTTGTTTCTTTCACTTACTTACCTACCTACCATTATATCTGTATGCAATGTATGTAATCTGCATGATAGTGATTTGGCACCACACTTGCTATACCTTTATCATAAGTAAACAAAAGATCGAAGACCCACATTCTTGTTTCTCAATGTTATATATTGCCTCATTTTGGGGCCATTCAATCTGATGTAACAGCTTCTAATAAACTGGCTCAGAGCTGTAATCCATATTGTTCTAGTTGTCACACTTCTTGGGTCCCTTTGTGTTGTTGGATTCTGACTGAGATTAAAGAGCCAACCTATATGATTGCGGCGGATATGAGGTGGCTTTGGTACGTTATGCACCCGTTCCAAATTCGTTTCGAATAATAAACAAAGGGCTCTATACGAGCGAAGAGACGGACAAAGGAGGACAAGGGCTATCTTTCATACACAGTTGGAGACTTTGGATCAGAGAGGAAAATATTGTGCGCACCGATAAGACAATTGAATTGCTATTTGTCGCTCTAATATATGAATTTTTGTCACCCTAAACAAGTTTAACTTTACTCGGATCCCCTTTTCTCTATAAAACAATCACTCTTCGATCATCTTCTCCGACGAACTCCCACGACCATTAATTCCTTCACAGCTGTTTTTTAGCACAATTAATTCATCGTAAATAATGCACACAACTGGTACATTGTCTTCTCAATTGATATTATTGTTCAACTTCAACCATTCAATTGCGATTTAACATCACGGTAACCCGACGGGCCACGACCTTGAATTAGCACTTATGTATACTCTCTCGACTTCCCCGCCTGCTACCAGAAGCTGAATCACGACACGTGAATCCATTCTATCCTTTGTTGGTTTGTGTGTATAGAAGAAAGGAAGACTACTGGTGCAGTCAACCACTGCAGATGACAGCTGGGTCTGCCTTTTGTACCGTTGCTAATGTTGTCACTTCGTGAAGTGTCTTTAGTGTAAGTTCATTGGATGCTTTCCCTCTGCACAAGTTAGTCAAACTGGAAAAAACCAAGCTTTTGATATGCATCCTTAATGCCTCTCGTAATCCTTGTCCTTCTCATTGGCATGGAATGTTATTTGAACGGTTTGCGGAATAGATCGAGTGTGGATCGGTAGCCGTTATCTTCGTTTTGATTTTCAGCTACAACGCTAACACAATTACATAAGAACAAATAACATACCAACAAGAGAAGTCTTCCAAATCAGTTAACATACATTGGAGTTGAAGCCTTGCTAATAAAATGGCATTCCTCCATCCCATCATTCAACTGGCCCTCTACGATATTACAGCGATCTTTGATGGCTTAAGTACAACAATTTACAGTGCGGTTCACCGAAGAACGAACCCAGAAAGCTAGCCACTTTAGAAGGGCGACAAGAGGGCCGATAAAAAAAAATCGAAAGTGTGAAGAGTTCTACTACTGATCACCTGAAGTTGCAGTGGCGTTAGTTGAAATCGAATCCTCTTTCTTCTTATTATCCAATCCATCTCGGTGGGCAGCAGCCATTTCCTTGACCTCTCCAGCCGCCGGAGGTGAAACCGAGTCTTCTTCAATAGGCAAGGTCCTCTTTGACCCCTCCAAAGCAACGCCAAGAACTATGTTTTCCTCCAAGGCAGGTCTTGAAGATGTTGAAGGTTGAGAGACAGATTTTCTTTCACCGACCGGTTTTGATTGGGATTCTTGTCGCCCACCTGATTTTGCACCGCTATTTTCTGATGGCGACGAAGGTGAAGGCTCATCAGGCTTGGGGGTCTCGGAGACCGAGCCAGTGGCTTTGATGTTAGAACTTTGTCGTTCGGCTACTGCAGCCTTTTTGGTCTCCGTGGGATCAGAACTTGGAGATTCACTGATCTTTGGACCTGCTTTTGTTACATTGGCTGCTTCCTTTATTTTGGATTCGGACTTTGGACTCCCCGCTGATTGAGCATCAACTGAAGGCCGCAGAGGCATATTCTTGGATTTTGTTTTGTCTTCTCCGTTGATTTTGTAAGAGGGTTCAATCAGTAGCAAAGGGCGATTAGATGCAACGCCGCCCCTGTTAAAGTTCGGTTCTTCAAATGGAATATTGTCATAATCAGCATCAGTGTAGATCTTCTGCACTGTACGTATTGGTGTAGCCAGACGAGCGCGGTGATGGCTGATGACTCGTAGAAGATCCAGCAGAATAGCTTCCTATTTCACCAAACAGTAGATATTGTAACGTGTCAAATGGAGCGACTGGAAATTTAGGTAAATCGATGAAACATTCAGATGGGTACCTTTACACAAAGATATTCTTGAATGTGTGAGGTCTTTACGAAGCATGATATCAATATCTGCATTTCCGAAGCAAGACTTAAGTTACTAATATGGATGGCCATTAAGAAACCAAAATCAACCACAAGTATAAAATCTGCACGTTCGTAATACTATGGAGCCAAATGTGAATAGGGAGCACTAACCATGAGAGCTTGATTTTCAGGATTGACATTCTCTAAAAAGACTCTTCTGTGCAATCTTTGCTGTTCAACCTGAGGATTCTTAGCTAACACTTTGCGCATATCAGCAACAATTGTCTGCAAAACGACAAGGCATAACCCAACAGAGGAGTCAGCTAATGTAAACTAAAAGGGAATAGGAAAGGACCAACTTTATTGGATGGTTCCTCACATTGATTTTATTGACATCCAAGTGGCTAATTGCCAGATGTGTTTTAATTCTCCAATGACTTTTCTGAGTGAGATTTCTCACAACATTCATTGTAAACTTATGGTTCGGTATATGAACTGCTTCACGATCTTCACCTCTTATGACTGTAGGCGACCACCAACCCACATGCTGCAAAATCAATTAAGGATGTAAGATGTAAGTGCTAAACACAAAAACGCACAGGCCAACAAACATATGGCCATCTGAAGATTTCAATTCGGTCGGGGAATTCTACCTCTACAGTGCCAGAAACTTCGTAGCCTTCAATTTTCGTCTGAATCCACTCATTTACAACAAAAGGCCTAGTAGCATGAATCATTGCACTTGAGAGAAAATTTGTAAATATCTGTAACAAAGAATACAATAATCAATGATATCGACTGCTGGTGTGGTGGTGATAGTTTGCTAAGTGATAATAATGAAAATTTTGATGGTAATCCAGTATGCAAAAGAAACTAAATTTCAACAGGCCGAGTAGCATGGATCATTGCAGTTGAGAGAAAAATTGTGAATATCTGTAACAAAGAATACAGTGTGGGTATTTGTGGGGGTGTAAATTGTCTAATTGATGCAAAGACCGAGAAATAGTTTTGAGGGTAATCCAATATGCAAAAGACACTAAAATTTTACCTCACGTCCAGCAAGAGTCAGCAATACCGTCCCGAGACCTCCAGCAGTAAGCCATTTATGGGTAGAGAAACCCAACAACTCCATGAAGAGTGAAAAAGCAGCTACCCATACCGAGGAGTATACAGCCTTCCCAACAAAGTCTAGCCCCATCTGGTCGAAAAAGTGAAGCAATAGCAAGTCATAACAATATATTTACTTGGCAGAATATTTGTAAGTGGCTCACATGTCTGAGGAGAAGTATTGTTACCTACTGCTAAATGCGAACTAGTTGATGACTATATAATCAATTTAAATATGCCACTGGGAATGAATGCCAAGAAGTTCATAACAAAATGTATATTGAAAACTGATGATTCTCCCTCTGTCATAACAAACTGAGTACAGTTTCACTTAATGAAGTTGTATCCTTCACACTAGCGAGAAGTTAGGAGTTGTAAGGAGGCAAGTACTACGGTGATAGGAATGTTACTATTTCATTTCGCATGATTAGAGATATGCTAAGTATATATGAAGATGGAACTCCACGGCAAAAGAACATGATTTTTGCATGAATGAATAACTGGTGATATGAAGATATCAAAGATGTAAGAACCAAGGTCATCGAGTTAAAGAACTTATACGCACATTTCTTGGATCGTTGATTTCATTGGGCTCCATAAAGAATCTCTGCGAGTGTTGAATCAGGCTGTAGAGAATTGTTTAAATAAGTTCAGTTACCCGGAAAGAAGCACTGCCAGTCTGCCACTAAAGAGAACATTTCTAAAGAGGAGCTTTATCCAGTGTACACAATTTTCACAAGTATCTAAGGACTGCCATGGGAGAAAAATATTAATATGTTACTCATATAAAGCAAATATCATAAAGGTAATTCTACTCAGAGATAGTGATAAGATATATGCCACCCAGCCAGTAAAAAGAAGCTACAAACTAGACTAAGATGGAAACCATTTATACGATACATAAAAAATAATGGAGTGGTACAGAAGCATCATAATCACCGTGACAAGCTATACGCAAAAGCCAGGACAGTTGACAATGACTGTACAAAATTGAGAAGCCTCTGCTTGACAATCTGACCAGCTTCTGTCGGAAGAACAACAGGATCCAGTGACCTGCCAAAACCAAAATAGGATGAGTACAACATCTAGCGGTTTTCGTTTGGAAAAACTTATGCACATCCTTCAATACACTCCTAGCAAATGAACAAGATCATATTATTGTACCTGCATATAAATATTACACCTGCCCACAGCAGCAAAGGCCGAAGGTAGGAGGTTGTAATATGGTAAGTGTTACTCTTCTTCCAACCATTATCATTTTTCTGCAAGATATTTTCAACGTCACAAACACTCTCCCAAAAGATAAAGAACTGATAAATGGAACAAGAAAGAGAACATCAAAAGTGAATACATACACGGAGTATAAGGTTTCGGATCTGACGCATAAGTGGTGCAAGACCCCATAAAGTGAACACAATAATACCTACAGCTGGAGCTATCCTGAGTACAAGAGGACTAGCTTGTAGATTGTTATATGCCCTGAAGAAAAGCAGTATCACAGAAAATTATCTGTAAAGCATACCTATGCTGATAGTAAAGATAGGATACTTCATATAGCAACACTAATATATGTAATAAAGAACGACCTCATCTTTAGCAGAGCAATTACTATCATAACAACCAACTAAACAATAAAGCATATCAAGATACCTTACCTAACATAAACACAAGAAATTACCTCGTGAAAGCTCCTGAAGCGGCCTTTATGGCAGGAACTTCAAGGGCTTGACCTGGTCCCAAAAAAGAATGGCACCGGAAAGTATTACTGATATGTGGTGCATTGTATGTGGACTTGTAAGAAGTTCCCAACATAGGGAGAGTCCAAGAGTCCCGTCCCTAGAAATGTATAAAAAACAAGAAGTGAGAAGATCAATTGAATCAGGGTACTAGAACCTAGACCAAATTCACGGCAATTTTACATGCAACATTGCACATTGCGGAATACCAGCAAGAAAATTCCAAAGCTTCAAATGCTCGTACAAAAGTACATAAAAGAATACAAGACTGTTCTCCTGTTCAACTATCTATAAATAAATCAAACTCAGCAGCACAGCAAGAATAACCATCTTAGGAACAAAAACTTGAACAGTTTAAATACAGGGAAAAAACATGATGAAATCCAAACTTTACCAAAACGCATGAAGACAGCCCAGGAGTTGAAGAAGGTAGATTGCTCCTTCCTAGAGTATCCTGAGGAAAATTGTCATGGTTAGTTTTTAAGTCCGAAACTGGATACTACTTGTTGAATTGGATATAGTGGTGAAAACCTTCCTGGCTGAACAAAGGAGAAGTATTACCTTAAATTGCCTACGGCTCTGGCTCTTGCAAAGTCCCAAATCATGAGACAATAGCAAGGAACCAGCCCCAGGCATGGCTGAAAGATGAATTGCGGCTGATACTAGAAATGTCTTGTCAGCTAGAAAGCTACTACTTAATGATCCAGTTCAAGATGGAAGAAACGGGAACACAAACCCTTATGAATCTCCCAACCTCATATAAATCACACCGTGATTAAACACAAAGCTGAACCAGATTCTGAAACCTGCAATGAAAACATCCCAAGAGATTTGACAATATATACTTTCATGATGGGGGAAATACACAAGAGGGAACTAAGAAAGGGGCTCATCCGTAGACAATTTCTCGAATCAATTTCAACTTAATCATGAATTCATGAATTCATTCCGAACAAACAAAACCCTCGAACAAAGAATTCCTGTCAATCCGGTCGCCCTTCACTCCTAAGAACAAACGCAATTTAAGAATAACAAAGCATCACAACGCTTTCTCCATCATCATCATCGTACCAAAAACTCAAACAGCCAAACCGAATCATTGACCAGAAAACCCTAGAGAAATTGCAGAAAAAGCTCGAATCAACAGGGGGTAGACATACGGTCAGTAGATGGATTACCTCTTTAGAAGGATATGAGAGAATGTCTAGAAATTATTACCCTAACGCGGAGAACGTTCGATCGGCTAGCGATGGCGTCCTCCTCGTTCTTGCTCTATCCGGATTCCGGACGGCGACTAAGAGAAAAGAAAATGCGGAAACTGGTGTCGAATTCCCCACGTGGCTTCTTGTTAACATTTTAATATAAAATAAAATTCTCCCTGCAAAACGCAGATGCTATATGTCGTTTTCGGTCCACATTATTCATGTCGGAACAGCCATCCCGGCGGCGGCGTTACGTCTAGACCGTCGGCGCAGCAGGTTTAGATTGCCCATTAAGGGACGGACCGGACATATTTGTCTAACCCATCCAATCTGTTTCAATCGTACGATGATAATTTTAAGTGAATTTGATAATTTATGTTGAAAATGTGACGAAAATTATCATCTTGGTCGGACATGAACCGATTACTAATTATTGTTATCATAATTTATATTCAGTATTTTCTCGAATCACTTAATTTCTATGATCTATTCAACAGATTAGTATATAACAATACTAAAAGAAACCAACAAATCAACCATAGGAACCCATCTGTAACCAGCAAACCCATCATTTAAAAATATTAATTAACATACACAATCATTGATCAACCCACCATAACATAGCCAAGAGAAACCAATTTGACTCGGTTATATCTCAATTTGGTCCACCCAAATTCATGATTCCAACCGATCAAAGTCAACAACTCGTAACAATACTACGTAGAAAAAAATTTATAACCCAATTAATTTGTGATCCAATATATCCGTAATAAACACATGGATCAATCCACATTCGGGTTGACCCACAAATTGATTAACCCAAAATCGAGTGCATATTATTTGGTAGCGGGGTAAGAGGGTAACCAATCCCGTGCCGGCGGGTGGGGAAAACGACAAACAACAAGCTACGAATGACGCCGATCGCAATCGGAACAACGTCCAGAACCTGCTTCGTATCCTCTCCGGGGAGCGGGTAGAAACAGCTGACCACGTTCCTGTCCCTCAACGCCACAGATACGAATACCAACACCGATAGAACCGCGTGGACCCAGTCAACGAACCGAATCCTGTACTTGCTCAGCTCCTCTTTCCCGAAGGCGCCGGCAGGGCAGTCGAACAGAAAGATCCCCGTCTTGGTGGCCAGCCCGTAGTACACCGACGACGACTGCTGCTCCCCTCCGGAGGCGACGACGACGGAGTCGGTGAAGGAGGCGACGAAGCAGGAGGCGGCGAGGAGGGAGAGGAGGACGATGGTTAGAGGGGCGGCGGAGGCGGCGGCTCAGGAGCCGTTTTTGGTGAAGAGTGGGGTGAGGAGCTGGAAGGCTAGGACGGTTCCTGTTGGGAGGACGTTTGCTAGGTTGGCTGTTGTGGATAGCGTTTGGGAGATTGCACGCTGGGATAAGGTTTGGTGTGTGGTGGCGGCGATGGTTGTCGGCGGCGGCGGAGGGATATCGGGTGGTGGTTGGGAATTGGGTTGGATTCTTTTAGCTGTGGGTCTTGTTCGTAAGGATGATGATGTTGTAGTTGTTGACATTTCTGAATATGTGAGAAAGGAATGAAGTGGGCATTGGGATATGGCTTGTAGACAATATATATATATACTGATGTTTTCAAAACCTTACCCGATACCATATTGGTGTCACAATTCAACTGCGATTTTATATCGGTTCAAACATTTTTATATTAAATAAAAATATATATAAATTAATTGTAAAATATCATATAAGTTTGTAATAAAATTGGGTTATACCTATAATACAAAGAGTTTAATATCAAAATCTAACCCATTAAAATATAATATATTAAACATATTTGATACAATATTAATATGTCAAGAACCAATCTTGCTATTGTTTTTAAAAATAATATATTTTTGAAAATCATTTATACCTTAAATACCAAATTGTAAATAAACCTAACCCTAATAAAATATTTGGTAATAGCATAACAACATGCACCGTTAATTTGTTTTTCTTCATCATTATTGTGCATGGACTCTTCTTTTTTTTTTCTTCATCAACATCGTTGCTTGGTCACTTTTTCTGTAAAAATCCATGCCTAATGACGTATCGTCATTTTCTTTCTCCTTAGAAATGGCAAAAAAAATTTTTTCCTATAACAAACCGATGTATGATTGATATCAATCGGTACGATTGCGGTTCACCAGTTCAACGGTAAAAGTCATGAAAAAATCATTTTTCATCGTACCTAGTTGTATCAGACCGACCTGTTGACCGGTACACGGTTCGACCGGCTGGTACGGTGCGGTTTTGAAATCATCGATACATACACATTGCATGACTTTTGACCGGACCGATCCGACTTATGTTTGAGTCAGTTCGGTTTGTATAGATATTAACTCAGACATTCTTTATAGCAAAACCCATATTCTTTACGAAGATCATTGTCAAGTCAAAGATTTGTTAAGAAAACGTTAAGTGACCATTTTGTGAACTGATCCAATCTTTAATGATCGAAAATACATTTTACCCCTAAATAGCTAAATTTGTCTACAAGTGACAAATTCTGAATCTTACGCTCTAACTAACAATTTTCCCTGCAACTTTGCTAACACTCTCACCCTACACTTAGTGGGAGAGAATATGTACTCCCCAAACTCAACTTCAGATGCCCTCCCCGAGCCATGGTTGCTTTCCTCTTCCACGGAAGAACATAAAACTCTGCTTAAAACAACCACGTTTGCAGTTTTAGATGAAAAGACTTGCCACTGTAACTGGCCAGAACATAATGAAAATTCACGAGCCAAACTCGACTTGTGCTCGGTTCAGGGCAGCCGTGACCCTCTGGAAGAACTCCGGTTCCTCCTGCTTGATTTCGTCCAATGTTCTCGATTCGTGTTCATCAGCCTGCACCAAGAAGAAAGACAAGCATGGCCACATAAAGCAAAATGATAGCTTTACAAGTATCCAAACTGTGTATGACCCGCTTTGAGATGCAAGTTTCGCAAGAGTGGAGTCATAGAGTGTGTTGCAAGCTAGCAAAGAGAAGATACCTCTGTAAACTTGAGAAGGATGAGATTTGACACAGAAGCTGGCTTCTCTGCGTCCCACCTGCAGAAATAAAGCAAACAACATGCATAAGCGAAACAGTGCACTAAAATCGATGACTCAGCATTACGATCGATTATTTATGACTAAGTGAAGTCATTACAGTCAGATATAACAGTATGCAAAGGAAAACTTTTTGTCTCGTCGGGTTGGCATACCTCACAAGCATTAATTCATTAATTGCTCGCCACATTCCTCGTCCGACATCTTTCACAAACTGATCCCGGGCACTCCGTCCATGCCATAGTTCTTTTACGACATATTTGACTTCCTCGACATCCACCTAGAAAAGCGTTGAAAATAAAAATACGCGTTAATTTTACTATGAAGCTTGATTCAAGACAAGGTGAAGGAAGTACTTTTTCATACCTCAACCTCAACGGCTGTGCCATACAGGGATTCCTCATGCTCGATAAGGCGTTGGTGAAGCATTTGGTAATGATCTGTGTCCAAATTGACCACAGGCTCCATTTCCACTTGAAACCCGGCAAGTTGGGTCACAACGTAGGAGGCCATCACCTGTCCGAAGATTGCAGGGATGGTACCTAAAACAGGAATTATTCGCACCCTGAATCCCGGTACTATCTGGTATTTGTCACTTAAGGTTAGAAATCAACGGAATGAACCGGATCAACTTTACACCATAGATTGGAAGCAAGCCTCACCTGATAATCAGAAGGATTCTCTTCTTCTCCACTTGGTCCCTTGAAAGGAAGCAGCTTGGCTTTTGGCTTTTCCAGAGAGAAGACCACAGGTATCCCCCCCTCTATGCCATGATACTTCCTTAAACGATGTCTCACCTGATGCGAAAGAACCCAGATTCATTAGGTTGGACATCCAAGGCAAAATTTACGAAGCAAAATTTGAGAACCGTAGAGAAAATTATTACAGCTCTGGACAATGGATCATTTGTTGACTCTCTTAAGTCAGCCACTCTGATCCTAGATGGGTCAGCCCTAGCACCAGCTCCTGTTGCAGATAGAACCTTCAAATTCCTACGAGTACACGCAGCTAGAAGCGCCACCTATAATAATGCAACAGAGAAGCATTTAGTATTCATATCAGATCAAGTACCAGGCTTGGAGTGCATAAAACATTACCAGACCTAAAAACTGAAGTCAAAGGAAGAAAAATAAACCAATTGATGGTTTTCTGCTAACCAAAAGGTAAATACCTTTGTGTCAATGTTATCAATGCAGTCCAACACGAAATCCGGATGGCCTGATAGGATCTCTTCTTCAGATGATTCATCATACAGAAGCACTTTGGCTTCGACACGGCACTCTGGGAAGATGACTGAAAAGTGCTTCTTCAAGCACTCCGCTTTCGGTATGCCAACATCTTCTCGTGTCGCCACAGCATGTCGGTTTAAGGATGAAACAGAAACCTTTTTCATGCCAGACAGCCAGAGTAAGAAAAATTATGGTAACTTGGATGAACAAACTACTTAATTGACTAACATGGATTTTGTCCAAAAAAAAACTAACATGGATTAAAATGAAAGATAGGAAAAGGCAAGATCAACACACATTACCTGGTCAAAGTCTACTAAGAGGAGCCTTCCAACTCCCGACCTCAAAAGCATAGAAGCAGCGTGACTTCCAACACCTCCTAGACCAATGACGACAACATAGGAGGCCGTCACCTTCTCCTGGGATTCGAAACCAAAGAACTGAATGTTCCTAATGACCACACAGAAAAGGATCCAACTATTATAAATGTTACAGTAGCTGAAACAAGTTGCTCTTGTTCCGTATGAAGACTAAGCCATGCATGTACAAGTAAGAAGCCTAGAAACCAAAGGAACTCATGGCTTTGCTCTCCAGCTACATACCTGGTAAGTTGTTCAGAAACTATGTCATCCTTTAAGAGGTCTGAACCTGACATCCCATGACATCTATCTGAAGAGGAGCATTTCACAGAATCCTCAGGCACAATGGAGTTACCTGTGGAAGCAAAAAGAAATAAACTTTGCTCGCATCATCCCGCCCAAATTTTAATTAACAGTTTCCCTAATTACATTCTCAGATGACAAGTATCAGTCTTTCTTCATCCAATTCAATTCCAGGAATCAGGCAAGGCAACAAAAGGGTACATACCGTTCAATCCAACATTCTTCCTTGGTGTAGAACTCTTTCTGCCATAGCCAATAAAAAAACAAGGTTATGCAGTCCATTATCATGGTTGAGTACAGATTAAGGGGTAAGGGTGGAAATAGAAAAAAGCTTACCTGGAAAGAAGCTTGAGCAGGAGGTAGGTGGACGTAGAGCCGAGAGCAACCCCTGCTCCCAGCAATGCCAAACATTTTACTCTCTGCTCCATCAGAAACCAAAAATACAGCCTTTAAATATCAGAACCCAGACTGTAATCATCCACCATAATTTTTCTGGGTTTCAGTTAGCTGGGAAAGAACTTATCGAATTCGATTCCGAGTTTATTAGCAATTTAGCAGACACTTGAACCTGCCTGCGGCAACTATGGAGGTTTGGGAGGGTTTAGTGAGTCCGGTTAAATATCCAGTTTGGTCATTTATCTATTGGATTTTGACCTTCTAATAGCTTACATATAAAAGAATGAGAAAAAATGCAACTTCAAACTTATTTGATAACACATGTCAACTTCCATTCAATCATTTTTTACTAAATTTAACGAAATAAGATTGAGTGAAGTGATATTCGTTTGATTTGAAGAACTAAATGAATGTATTTTTGTTGGGGGTGCACTTGATTTAGTTATATTCATAACAAGGCTAAAATCCTTTTATAGTGCATCCTTTTTATAATGAATTCGGAATTTGAACCACATTATATCGTGTTAGCCTCTTTATAAGGTGAAGGTTTACGAAGTTAATTTAAACTAGTGATTGTTGGCTAAAAATTATTGTTAGATTATAAGGCTATGATTCGTCATAACTCTTTATATATAATCAATTTAATAGATATTATCATCCACCACATTACATTTGTCATTCGAAACCAACTCAACTAACTAATTGGGTTTGTACTCGTCTCCCCTCCGAAGAACATCCGATAAAAATTTCTACTCATCTTCATAAAAGTTATTATTTTCACAAAGAAACCATGGATCTTATACTATTTTCATATAATATTATCTACCATTATAATTTTTTTAAACTATTCTATATATCGAATGAGTGAGACTAAAACCATATAATTCAATTTAACACCGCTATAAACCAAAATAAGACAACTATAATTATAGTAAGGTTTTATTTGACCATCCTAATGACTAATACACAGTCAAGTTAATTGTACTATTAATACCAATATAATATTTTACAACGGAAATAATTTGTTTAAGTTTTAACCAACTCCCTTTACATTTTGTTTATATTTATACATACATTTTAACCGAAACCGACTACAACCAACTGACTCAATCGGTCAAATATTCAAGTCGACACCAACTCGGTGGATTAATGGTCAATACGTTTTCAGAATTTTCAACCAGTTAATCGACTGAAATGCATTGGTTATTAACCAAAACAGCTGGCATATCTTCTGACGAACATCGTAGCCGTCCATCTCTCAATGGTCTCCCTCCGGCCGTCCGATTTCGCCACCTACCTAGTCAAAGCAAAGCAGAGCGTGCTCTGTCAAAAAATGGTAAAAACTTGCATGGTAAGGGCTCTCTGCAATTCTCGACAGTCTTCCATTTATGTGAAAGAAAAACGCAGCTTGAAAATGAAGAAGAACACTCTCACACTGTAGCCAGAGAAAGCAAAAATATGGAGCCCAGTCACGACTATGAAACCCTACTACGTTTCGCCTCCCAACTTCTCCGCATCCGCGACTTCATCGGCGCCAGAGACCACGCCCTCGAAGCCCAGAAATTCAACCCTAACCGACCGGAGCCTCAACAGGTCATCGCCATTTCCGACGTCCTCCTCGCCGCCTCCGACGACTGGGCTTCCGTGCTCCAGCTGAAGACCCCGGTCGCCGTCCCCTACCGTGCATGCATTAGAAGCCAGTTCACCAAGCTCGTTGCGCTAGTTCAGCCTTCCAGAAACCGATTCCCCTTCAGCGAAGAGGCGTTCGACCGCGTCTTCTCGGCTATGAAATCGGGCGAGAAATTGAAGGAAGGAGGAGATGATAAATCTCCTTCTTCTTCGACGTTTTGGACGGTTTGCCCTTACTGCTACTACGAGCACGAGTACTGGATTGAGTACGAGGATTGCTGCCTCCGGTGCCAGAATTTCCGGAGAGGATTCCACGGGGTCGCGGTGGCGCTGCCTCCTCCGGCGACGGTTGAAGGCGGCTCCTCGAAGGAGGAGTATTACTGTGGCCATGGGAAAAGGAAATGGATGAAGTTTAGTGTACAGTTTGTTCATCCTCTCCCTTTTTTGTTGTTATGTCCTCAGTACTCAAATGTTAATGCAGAAAGGAAAATGGAATAGCATCTTCAATCCAGCCTTTCAACTAATTTCATTCTGTAGCTTTCCATTTCTACTTTAAATTTACCTTTTTCCTAACTACCATGTTGGAAGTTCTGTGCTTTGTTTTGCTGTATGCTGTTCATGTTTGTGGTTTTTATGCAGTGGATTGCTGAAGAAAGCATATTCAAGATCCGCAGAGAAATCCGGTTAGGCTGATTGGATTACCATCTGTGATATTGCCATATTTGGCAGATAATCTGCAATCAACTGTGCTATTGAAGGTAATCATGTCTTTTCTTTTGGTCCAGATGATCAAGGTTCCTTCTTGAAAGGTATCATAGCTCTCTTACTGGAGATACCTTGTCGATAATACGACATCAAATGATCGAAGCTGCCAGAATGCTCAAAGTTCTCTAATATCTGAACTCACGCAGGTTGCTTCGTACAATCCTTCCTGTTTGGTGATCTTTTGTTGAAAAGCTCTCTGAATCCATTAATGTTCTTTCCGTTTGCGTGAAAGATCTTTTGATCCTGTCATTTACATGTTCTTTGCATTAGTTGCTTGTGTCCCAAGTCTCAACTGTCATGATAAGATTTCACAATATGAATGTGATTCAATACCGTGATCCTTTGCCATTTAATGATGATGATAATTACCAGGTACTACACTAGAAATGGAATCATATCGGCTAATGCAGTAGGCATAACAATTAGTTCTGGCCATTTAATGATGATGATAATAACTAGGTACTACACTAGAAATGGAATCATATCGGCTGATGCAGTACGCATAGCAATTAGTTCTGGAGATCTCGCGTAATAAATAAGTCGATTGCTACAAACTTGCATGATCCTAGAAATTAATTCATTTGTGGAGTCTGATATATTGCAGTACATTCATGGAAACTTGAGGAGAGAATAGTTTATTAGGTCTACAGTATACTTTGGATAACCTCTCTTCCTTCCTTAGTCGATTCGCGAGTTTGTGAAGCTTTGTTGAATAATCAAAGCTGCTAGAGTTGCAACTTGGCAGAATGGTTTTATTACGGCAGGTAGCTTTACCTGTTACCGTTGTTTATGCTCCTTGGCGTTGAAGTTTTGTTCTGACAATTGTTTGTTTGGTTCTTCATCTTGACAGAAACGAGAGGCACAACACATTTTGAGTTTCTACAAGTCAAGAGCACATCCAAACTCGATTGACTATCGTCAAGTAGCTAGCTATCTGAGGAGGACAACATCAAACAGGGAAGAGGCTAAACAGATCAGCAGAGAGAAGCACAAGTATTCCGAGAGGGATCGAAGGAGTCGAGTTAGCAGCCTATACTCGAGCTTGCGAATGATCCTCCCTACCTTGGTAAAAGTAAGTCTCCCGCCAGCCATCTTGCTTCACTGAAACAGTTCAATGTCAAGGACTAACTCTTAACATCCATGGCTCGACACGAATCCAAATAGAAGAACAAAGCATCGGTGCTTCACGAGACAATCCGACAAGTGAGGCGGATGAATTCAGCAGCATCAGCACTCAATGCAATATGCGGAGGTGGGTCGGACTGCCTATATCCCGGAGGGGATGACCACATAAAGGTAGAGGACAACGTCGACAAAGGGAAAGGCATCAATCGGCTTGTAAAGGTTACGGTGAGCTGCAATGAGAGAAGCGAGCTACTGGTGGATATTGGGAAGGCAGCAAGGTCAGTGAAGGCGAAGGTGGTGAGAGCAGAGATGGTTACGGTAGGTGGGAGGACCAAGTGTGTGTTTTGGGTTAAAGGGGTGGATGGGTTTGAAGGGAGGAGGATGCTTAGCATGGCTGTCAATGCTGCTGCCCGAGGCTGCAATAAGACTGTTACTTGCAAAGCAAGGAACCGCCTTGGCGAGTATGTAGGTAGGTCTAACTGGTAACCCCTGAGACCTTGGTCTTATTCATCCATGGACAGACAGATTCTTTGATTTCCATTTTCAGTGACGAATTTGTTGTTAGATACAGACTTATCTGTTATAGTAAACCGTAACGAAGTTATGTTATTCTTTTTTGTTGTTGTAAAAGTTAGGCGTTGTCTAATATCCCCATAAGATCTGTTGTTAATCTTGTTATAGCTCTCTTAACTATGTTTGGAGTTGCTCTTATAGCTTAGTGGTAGATCGTCAGTCTTGTAAATTAAAGGTCCGTAGTTGACCGGCCATTTAATCGCTCAAACCACTACGTTGTTTGAGTTGAGAGTCACCCATTCAAACTGTGACAACGACCACACGATATCCACTAGGGTTTCGGTGCGTCAACCAAAACCGATAATAGGGTCATGTATCCGGGCCTCCTTAGGCAGCGGCTATCATGCAACTTCAAACAGAATCTATAACAAAATGGAAAATCCTAATTTGATTTTGTCTTCAGAAAGACAGGCAAGAGGCTCACTAAGAAAAGCCAATATAAAAACTTATACAAACCTGTATTTGTGCTCTGACAGGGGCTAGGAAGTAAGCCCCACAACTCGAAGCGGCGAAAAACAAATAAAATTTGCTACGGAAGCCGGCTAACGGTATATATTCCGCCCCGATACTAGCCCGAGCCATTATCGGTTGCTTCTTAATAAGCATCTAAACCGGCTTCTTATATTTCGCGCTTGAAAAAAATTATATTATTTTTCTCTTATTACATAATTTATAACCCTTGCAGATAAATATTATTCGATTTTTCCATAAACAAAATTACTATCTATAACACACATTTCAAATAATTTAGTGACCATTTTTGCAACCCTTTAAATTTCTCTACAAATTAAGCCGAAATTCAAATTAAGCTCGGAAAACTTCGATGACCCTTCAAACTTCGATTTCTCAAGAAAAAAAAAAAACTTCCCACCCAACTGTACGGCCAAACCCCTCACCGCCATCTGCCTCTCGCTTTCTCCGTCGTTGTCTTCTTCTCCAAACTAAAACTTTCCCTCCTCAGCTCAACAGTCTGCTTTCTCCGCCAAAACCTTTCCTTAAAGATCACGGAGAGACTCCTCAGAAAAGCTCTCCGTGGTTGGTTCCGCCATGGATACTCCTCTCACCTCCCGTACTGCCATTACTAACCCCAGGAGGAGGACGCTCTCTTCTTCCTCTTCTCTTCTGTTTCCTCGATCACGCAGCCGTACCAATGCCTTCGTCCCTTTCACGCCCCCCGGCGCCGGGAATCTTAGCAGAATCGTTGGAGTGCGTGCCGAGATTGGTAAGCGGACTGCTCCTGCTGTTGATTTCAGTGATCCGGAGTGGAAGATCAAGTACCAGAAGGACTTCGAGCTGCGCTTCAGTATTCCGCATATCACTGATGTATTCCCCGATGCTGAGCCGATTCCTTCTACTTTTTGTCTGCGGATGAGGTAGTCAACGATCACACTCTTAGCTCGCTGAATTATTGGCGTGAAATTCGTTTTATTCGTTCATTTTTTCATTCCGTGTTTTGCTTTCAGTTTATTCAATTTAGTTATCTGAATCAAGTATTCTCTTGAGCAGTTTCTGGAATTGGTTATTTCAACGGCTGTGAAGCTTCAGTCGATTTTTTTCCAGTATTAGTTGATTGATTTTTCTTTTGTGGACTGCATGTCATAGGACTCCGGTGTCCGAGGATTTTGCAGGTGTTTATCCGTCTGACGAGGAATGGCAGGGATATATTAATAATAATGATCGGGTGCTTCTTAAGGTCAGTTTTCGCCATTGAATTTCTGTAACTCTATTTTGTGATCATTGAATATGGAGAAATGTGAGTTCGTATGTGTTTGGAACTTCGTTTATTCACTACTGCTAAGTAGATGAAGCAAAGAGCAGTAAAGTAATGGCCATTCCTTAAGTTCAAACTGAAGCGTTGCACATCGTAGTCAGCATGTTGGATGTGGTGGTATTATAAGGATCACTATCCTGTATGGTAGCTGCATGCTTCAAACTTTGAACATTCACTTCTTCAAAGTCTTGTGCGAACTACTACCATGAACTATCTTTTCTTTTTGGATATGGAATGTATAAAAATGGCCTACCTAGAAACTACAACTTCTTTCAAAGACTGAAGCACACATGTCAGATGATTGCAGCGGTTTCTTATGCTTGACCTCAAAAAGCATTGTCTTGGCACATACTATCAGTAGCTTACTGGTGTTTCTCTTTGTCTTATGTCTCAGACCATAAATTTTGCATCGCCCTCCTCTGCTGGAGCAGTATGCATTGACCCAAACTGTACCTGGGTTGAACAATGGTATATTTGCCTCTTACTTCCATTATGCTTCTTGTATTTGCAAGTGATACTGTAGCAGCCTCAAGCTGGCGCAAGTTTTGTTTTTATGTTCCAATGGATGGTGCTTAGTTAATCCTAAAGAACGTAGAAGCATATTTGACGTGACTGACTCCTCTCCACATCAAATTAGAAGCTTTGTAGAAGCATATGTGACGTTAGTTTTCTCCCCATCAAATATGAAGCTTTTGTAAATATTAAGTTCTATTATTCTTGAGATATTTTCTGTTAACCTAATAAAGTCTGCAAAGAGCAGTGTGTTTATTCCTCAAGCCTGAGATCGTTCTCTCGCCCTTAATTTGGTAGAGCTTCTGGTTTTTGCTTGTGCATATCCTTCAGTCCCTGTATTATCTATGAATATTTTCCGTTTCTTCTGTAACATTTTATGCATGTGGCTGAGACAATAATACCTTGCTTATTAGGGTTCACCGTGCTGGACCTAGAGAGAAGATTTACTTCAAACCTGACGAAGTAAAGGCGGGAATTGTTACTTGTGGCGGATTGTGTCCTGGTCTCAATGATGTCATCAGACAGGTCCGCTTCAATGAGACTTGTCTTTTTTTTTTACTGTACAGATGTATAGTATCTCTATTGGTTTTAAAACTGCAAAGCACAGAATTTCAAGTACTTTTTAAACAACTTGGCCTCATAATTATCACTTATGCTCATTACTGAAACCTTCAAACATGATTATCAAGAGTTAAGACCAGTACTCATATGGAGATTTTTAGCAGGTTGTTATTACACTTGAAATATATGGTGTCAAAAGCATTGTGGGGATTCCTTTTGGTTATCGTGGATTTTCTGACAAAGACTTGAGTGAAATGCCAGTAAGCTTCATTTATCTGTCATAGTTTTCGTTCCTTTAACCGTCGACTGTAGATGTTTCTGTTTCATTTCTTTCCTTGAACACTGAGTCATTTTCCGTTTATTAGCTATCAAGGAAAGTGGTCCAAAATATCCATCTTTCCGGTGGAAGTTTGTTAGGGGTATCACGTGGAGGCCCCAGCGTCAGTGATATTGTTGATAGCATGCAGGTATATATTAAACTTTCCTCTGGGATTGCAAAGTATTTGTGTTCAAATTCCCATCATCATCTTATATTACATTACATTCTACGGAATTTATCAGGAAAGGGAAATCAACATGCTCTTTGTACTAGGTGGGAATGGCACGCATGCCGGGGCCAATGCTATACACGAAGAGGTCAGTGAACTATTGGTTATGTGGCTTAAGAACTAGTTATGCCTAACTTCTCTTTTCTGAAGGCGTTTGTATGAATTTTGAAGTCTTTTTACGTAGGCTTCAGAAAAATGTTTGGTGCGACTGGTTACTGTTCTCAAAAGCAATAATGGTTAAACTTGAAAATCACTACTAGATGATAAATGCTGGACCAAAAGATGTTTACTGCTTTGGAACTGCTACAAAACACGATTGTTATTTTAGAACCTCATATAAGAGCATATTCCTTGGTAGCTTCAGTGAGAAAGACAAGTTGAGCGATTCTTAAGTGTTTGACGTTCGAACAAGACGAGATTGTCTTAAGGCTGGTATTTTGTACACCTACCTTTCCATTTGTTACAATCTCCAACGTCTATAACTTCTTTTTTCCTTTTCAGTGTCGTAGAAGGAATCTCAAGGTGGCCGTCGTTGGGGTACCAAAAACAATAGATAATGACATCTTATTGATGGATAAAACTTTTGGTTTTGACACTGCCGTAGAAGAAGCACAGCGAGCAATAAACTCTGCCTACATCGAGGTGATAACTTATAGTCTATGGATTTCCATGTTGTGTTTTTCTGCTGGGTCGGAATTTAGTGAGGCCTCTTCATATACCTTCCTCTGTCCCATATGTGTACTTCTGTAAACAGTGTCTTTTATCTTCCTTTGTGGTAGGCGCACAGTGCTTATCATGGAGTTGGCATTGTGAAATTAATGGGACGTGACAGTGGGTTTATAGCAATGCACGCATCACTAGCTAGTGGACAGATTGATATTTGCTTGATCCCAGAGGTATTTGCCTCCTTTCACAAGTCTAGAGCTTATATTTTTATGTGCGTCTTTTTTTAATTTCATAACTTGTCTCGTGAAGGTACCTTTTCAATTACATGGACCTCATGGTGTCTTGACACACCTCAAATATTTGATCGAGACAAAGGGATCAGCTGTCCTCTGTGTGGCAGAGGGAGCTGGGCAGGTGAGTCTTCGAAATCTTCTTATGTTCTCCTTCTCAATACATTGAGCAGTCTTTTAATTTTGATGAGGCTTTGTTCTGTGTGGTTCTTTGGGTTGATACATCCCCTTTGTTGTGTTGTTTCCAGAACTTGCTTCAGAAAACCAATGCTAAGGATGCATCCGGGAATGTTGTATTCGGAGACATCGGTGTACACATCCAACAAGAGGTCAGATATGTTTATTTTCCTTGCGGTTTGCATGCATCTCAGCTGATTGTATGATATTTTGACATGTTCTTGAGACAAGGTTTCTTTACTCTTCAACTCGCGAACATTAGCTCTTAAGCAAGCTATTGGCCTCTTTAGTTTACTTTCTAAGATGGTTTACTTATTGCCAACATTTCTGCATAGAAGGATAGGAAATTGGGGATAAGCTTGAAACCATTATGAACATTTTTATCTCTATTTCAGACTGGCTTACTTAAAAATCAGCTCAACTCATTTTAAGCTTATGATGTCAGATTGTTGGTCTGAAGCAACTTGATTGCCCATTATTTGGAAATTCATCCTTTCTTTCTGTTGATTGAATGGATCTGTTATGCTAAAACTTAAAGCATACATCTGCTCAAGTAAGGCCAATCACGATGCTCTCGTGAATGGGCACAAGAAGCTTGAATAAAGTCTGATCAAATTTTCATATCATTCTTATGTTGCTTGGATCAGCTGGTAGAAACCCATATCTTTTTGGATAGCGATGCTGATACTCTACTAGTTATTTGAAAATGTCATGTTGGGAAAATAATTCCGTCAGGGGTCGTTCGGTATCCCGTTTAGTTTAGGGGCGAACGCTATGCGTGTTCTAGAAATACATCGTTTTCAATTGCTTCTTGTTATGCATTCTTAGTAATATTCCGAGCCTTAGAAATTCGGACTTCCCCAAATAAAATAGTAGTTTTTTTGTCTACCAACTATACATCTCAATCAAATAATCTAACGTCCTCTAACTTCTATTGATACTATACTGATATGAACTTTGTTTCCTTCGGCAGTTTTATTGCCTTCTGACGGGAGTTAACTTCTTTATTGTAACTACAGACCAAGAAATATTTCAGGGAGATTGGCGTCCATGCCGATGTGAAGTACATTGATCCGACATATATGATCCGTGCGTGCCGTGCAAATGCATCAGACGGAATATTATGTGCTGTTCTTGGACAGAATGCGGTGAGCTTCCCTTTCTTCCCTACCATACTTACAATTTCAAACATATTCAACTTGCAGAAAGAAGCCCAATCTCGATCTTTTGTTAGTGTCACATTGCTCGACTGATTTGAGCGTAATCTAATAGCCAGAGATTTTCACTGCTTTTTGTCGGCAGGTCCATGGTGCATTTGCAGGATACAGTGGGATTACAGTAGGGATATGTAACACACACTATGTCTACTTCCCGATCCCAGAAGTGATCGCTTACCCGAGACCCGTAGATCCCAACAGCCGGATGTGGCATCGTTGCTTGACTTCGACAGGGCAACCCGACTTCATCTAAACTTCAACCCCTGCCACCTTAATTTATAAAAGTTCCGTGGAAGAACTTAAACCGGGCATTTTTCGACGAGATTTACAGGGCTGGTGAAGAAAATTGATGCCAGATATCCTGATTATTTATTTCCCAACACCATTTGTTCGTTGTATAGCAGCACTTAGTGCCCCCTGGGTTATTGCACCTCCTGAAGGGCACTGCTGTTTCAATAAAGAGCCAGTAGTGAATAGCAGATATCAGCAGTGAAGCATTGTGAAACGGATATAGAGCCGTAGATAGAATTTGTTCGAGGGTACTTTGTTACTTGCGTTGCAAGTTAGACATTCGAAGTTTCAAATAGTTTTGTCAAAAAAGATGGAATAAAGGGTGCACGATTGTCTTGGTAATTTCTATTTCGATAGATTGGCAGGTACTAAGCTGTTTGTGAGTAGTTCGGGTTGCAAAAAGATCGTTTACAACTTGGCGTGTGAATAAATGAGTCAATTTCGGCTCAGTATAGTAGATTCCCGATGAAGTTGGCTCGTGAACTCGACTTTACAGGGTCGAAAGCTTCAGACACGATAGATTGTTGACTCAAGCTTTGTTGATGGTGATTTTCCGTTGAATTTGAGGTTGAACTAGTTAACAGTCATTTTGAACTGAGGCGAGCAACATTTTCTTAAATCGAATCAAGTTCAACCTCAAATAAATAAATAAAAATTAAGCTATGTATTCGTGGAATATTTTAACTAATATTAGCTGTATTAGGATGTTTCTAGGTTTATTATTTTATTTGCTAAATTTGTGATAAAGGTCACCAAATACTCGGTGGCCGAGCTGGTATTCTTGCCTGCTGTATTCTGGACTTCCACCCATCAGTGGATTTGAAAATTTTGAAAGTTTCTATGAAAATGGTCAAATTTTCATAGTATATAACACACGAAAATTGACCAAATTCAAATTGACTAATATTTGACATGCATTAATGAAAATGGCTAAAAATTAAGGTTTCATAATGTTAAGCCTTTTAAATAATAGCTAAAATAAATTAAATAATTTTTTTAAATTTCAATTGGTATTGTTAGCGGGAAGTATATATGTACTTTTATTTACAACAAAATTAATTTGAATTTCTAACATTTTTCTACCACATCCATAACTAAAATAAGCCATCACAACACTCTACCACTCTTGAATATCTAGAGTGAAGTGTTTTGGTAATTCTGATAGTCTAGGCTATAGAAAATAAACCATCACAACACCCTTGACCCTTACTCTCTTCAATATCCGGAGTGAAGTAGTTCTTCGTGGCCTGTAATCGGGCTGAGGGTATCCGCAAGCTTCATGTGATCATGTCCAGTTGGATTCCAACAAGGCCGCTATCTCTATGTTTTCAAATAGGGAAAATCGGATCATCAATATGCCGTTCTTGTTTTGTAGTTTTAGAAAGTATATAATCGTCCGTAAAAATTTATATCTCTCATATTTACTTCGAGGCCAACTGCCTTTCGGATGATGCGGCTTTTATCTTAATCATTCTTTTTGTCTATAGTGTTAATTGTCTCACTGACGAATAACTCCATGGCAGGTAGGAAGTATCAAGATGGTCAATCTGGCGTCTCCTTTGTTAGCTTTGGATTTGGGCTGGTGGTGACGGGACCATGAGCATGTGGCCCAATAGGAAACTATTGGGCCAGTAGAAAAACCCGTAAACCCTAGCTACCGCTTTATCTTCTTCGAACCCCCATTTTTTTTTGAAAATCGTTAAGCCCCACATTCCTCGAGAGGCTCTCCACTCTAGCTATAAAGAAGCAAACAGCAACAACCATCACTCTGCAGCTCATTCAGTCACACTTCCAGCAATGGAGATCTGCACTTCTAAACCCTCTGCTGCCGCCATCTCTACTCTCCCTAAGCTCCCCACAGTTATCACCTCTGCTCGCCCGCTCTCCCGCCTCCATTTCTCTCGCTCCCTCCGCGCTACCAGTAAGTACTAACCTCCCCAACCTTCGATTGCGTTTGCATTCCATGGAGTAACTGATCTTCTTTTCATATGGATGATTGTCTGATTGATGTGTGTTGTTTGTTTCGGTTTTGATATTCTGATTTCAGCATCGTTGCGGTGTACTCAAAGGTCGAATACTTCGGAGGAGACTCAAGTCGGGGGAGGGAGCCCTTACGTTGTCGAGGAATCCAACGGTTTCGGTGGAAGTAGTAGCGCGACGGAGGAAACCGATGGGAAAACTCCCGCTGTTGAAGCTGTTGTTGATTACGAGGAAAACGTTGCCGAAGAACAGTCAAGTGAAGGAGCTGCTGCTGCTTTCCCCGAGACTGTAAATGACTTTCTGTCTGATTTCAATCTCAAGGTTCGTAAGTTTCAGACTGTAAATTGTCTCTTATTGTTCTGTGTTCATCGATATGAATCAATTGCTATATGCTAATGAAGGTTACTGCTGCTTCCTCTCTGGATGAGCAGATTTTGGTTTGGTTGAGTTACAGTTTGATTGTACACGTAGGAGTTAGTATTATGTTGCAATGATGATTTCATAAAGTGGAAAGCATTCTAAATGCTCGATGAAACGTTCGGCAATCTTGTCGATCCTGAGCGGTTAGCTGAGCAACATTTAGCCTTACTGTATTTAGCTCCTTTGTCTAGCTTAGTTCATCAGCTAAATTTGTTTGATTGGATAGTAATATGCTAATGGATGTTTTGCTTCTCTGTGAATGAACGTTCTTGTTGCTTTGGCTTCTGCTAAATTACAGTTGATTGTAATGTAACATCTCGTTGCTATGATGATTTCATAATGTTGAAAGCATGCTAAATGCTCAATGAAACGTTCGGCAATCTTGTCGTTCCTGAGCGGTTAGCTGAGCAACATTTAGCTTTATTATTTCCAGCTTTTAGTCTTTCTTTGTACATCAGCTAGAGCCTAAACAAATGAGTTTCTGCTGAGGGTCTCAATGGTTTTCTAGAGAAGCTCCTCTTGTGCGTGCTTCAAATGTGCTTGAATGTATGATGAACTATCTGCCAATGGCTATTCTGCACTTTTTAAATAAATTTTCCTGCTACTTTCCTTTTCTTTTGCGGATGAACAGCTTTTGCCTCTGCTAAATGACAACTGATTCCACTCTAGAACTTCGTTGCTGTGATGATTTCATAAAGTGGAAAGCATGCTTAATGCTTGATGAAACGATTGACAATCTTGTTGATCCTGAGCGGTTAGCTGAGCAACATTTATACCTATCTTGTGTACTACGTCATCTTGTACTTGAATAAATGAGTTATTTGTTGATCTGAAGTGTTGAGGTTGTCTAGTGAGAGCTACTTGTGTGTTTGCTTCAAATGTGTTTGAATCTATGATACGTCTCCAATTCTCCATGCCAATGCTTGTCCTGCTGCTTCAGTTCAATAACAGTTTTTTGTTTTCTTAATTTACAGTAGTTTGTAGTGTATTATCCTCGTTGCTATGATGATTTCATAAAGTGGAAGGCATTCAAAATGCTCGATGAAACTTTCGGCAGTATTGTCGATCCTGAGCGGTTAGCTGAGCAACGTGTAGCCTCTAATTTGTTCACCTTCTTCCTGTCTGCCGGTCTCTTTCCTTTTCTTAGCATTTTGTTTCAAACATTTGGTTGTAACCATTGGATTTGTCGCTTAAAATTTGTCTGATCTCAAACAAGCAAGTTGTATATGATGCTAGAAGACATAATTTATTTCAACGTAATGACAAAAACTTCTCGCTCTTCCTATTGTTGTTTATGCAATTTGTGTCATTTTCCAACTGCAACTCCTTGACTTCGGTGATTTGACTGTAATCTGATTATTGTGAACTTGCAGTTCGACTCGGAGGACACAGTATCCCTTGTGATCTACGGCAGTGGGGCTCTTCTCGCCCTTTGGTTGCTCTCAGCTGTTGTCAACGCAGTCGATTCAATTCCATTGGTGCGTAAAAGTCCCCCCCTAAACACTAGGTTACTGTTTTGTTCGCGCTCTTTGGGTGTCGATTCTGATGGCTTATTCTTTATGCAGTTTCCGAAGCTGATGGAAGTTGTTGGACTTGGCTACTCATTCTGGTTCACCTCCCGATACTTGCTGTTTAAGGTAAGCCCTCTGCAGCTCGACCCCCCTGCAGGCTCTGATTCATTCTTTTCGATCTTGTTTGTTTTGCTGAACATGGATACTGGTGATGCAGAAAAACAGGGGAGAGCTGGCTGAGAAAGTTGAAGAGCTGAAGCAACAGGTTCTTGGAACAAAAGATGACTGAAAACTGCGATCCCCTATAGATTCGTATTTAGTAGGCGCTGTATGAGTTGATGATGTTAGTATAAAGTTTCTCGTCATAGTTACATGTTCATAAATAGATTTTGTCCCCCCCCCCCCCAAGCATGCCTTCTTGCCCATCTTACTTGGTTAAAAAAGTGCTTTCAGTATCGTTTTTCGCGGTGGATTTCGGTTTGTATTGGCCGGGTATGGAGTCGATTCTTAACAATTCAATCAGATAGATCCATACTCCTTCGCATGGGTCACTTCTTCATCTATGCTAATAAATTTGTGTTACTAGTCATTCCAAATAAACAAAACCTTGAGGGGAGGCTTATAACTCAGTCACTAAAAACTACCCGACTACGAAAGCAAGAAAAAATAAATGTTCGAATCGAAATAAACATCCGATACTAAGAGGTCGATACCTCGAGTAAAGCCCGAACTGGGGACACCCAAAACATCAAACACTCGAAGAGGCTGATACTTCGCGTGAGTTCTTGTTGACGAAAATCACTCTTTATGGCAGAACCTGTTGTTCAAGCCTATCGGTGCCAACTTTTTTGGATGTCTTTGGATACCCTCAAACATTGCCGCATGTTCTTCTTCTCCTAGTCGCAGGGCGTTCACCCTTTGTTCCACCACAACATCATTTCGTCCTTACGAAACCATCACCATCGCCGATTTACCGACGAGAGAAGGGATAGCAAAACTATAGCTATACTTTGGATTAAAAAAAACCCAGCTGATTTCTACTTCAAAATTCTAACCCTAAAGAACACCTTAATTCTAGGCTTCATTTTTCTTGAGAGGCTGTCAACCCTGAGCTAAAAACAAAATCAATTCCATGTGGGTTCCTATTGGTTTGGCTTCAAAGCCAAAACCCCCCAACGCTCCCTTCGACGGGAAGCGCTTCTGAGATTAACAGACAGCATCTGATCGAATCATCATCCCTATTCCTTAAACCTTGTATCAGTTATCATCATCACATAGACCCTGCGAATACCCCCTCCATTAACGGTCATTACGATTCTCTTAGACCATACACCTTTCTCTGATTCACCGACCCCCAATGCTTCCCATCTCCCATTATTTGGGTCTCTGCTTTTTTTATATATATATAAATGGATCACTACGTACTGGGTTCATTCATTCATGCGTTATTCTTATATATATATATATATATATATACTCTGCAACCAGTTATGATCATGGCATCGGAGGAAGAGGAGAAGATGATATGGGAGGAGCTAGAGAAGGAGGTAAAGAACATCATCAAGGAAGAAATCAAACAAGGAATCTGCCATCTTGTACTCAGGCTACACAGGCTGATACATCATCGCAACAGCAATGCCGCCGAATCATCGGGAGTTTGCGTTACTTTGAGGCTGGAAGGAGGAGGTAGTAGTGAGGATGGTGATCGTAAGTTCGAGATCAGGGAGATTAAGAGAGAAGCTTTGATCCAAGAGAAATATGGTCGTCGTCGTCATCATCATCAGCAGCTGCGCAGTAGTAGTAAAAATGATGGGATAAAGAAGCTTCGTTGGGAAGAGTGTTTAAGAAGAGCGTCGTCTTCGTCGTCGTCACTGATGGGAAGCGGCCGCGGCCGTGACATTGATGTAAAGGCGGCGGAGTTGGGATGGAAATATTAAGGGTCTTTGCATGTATGTCCATTCTCTTGGACTCTCTGGAAAAGCTTTGTATTAATTGAAATAAAAATGTAACGAATTTATTTTAAATTTTCACAATTATTTATTGAACGTGACCCATGGGCCATGAGGTTGATTGAAGGTTCAAATTGTGTTCACCCCCAATCGTTTCGAGTGGATAACGATTAGGTGTTGTCTTCAGAGTATCGCTCGAGTCAGGTCGCGGCCACGGCCACTTTGTTCCATACTTGAGTTTGGTTCCTTGCACTCACAAACAAGGGTTGCAGTTGCGAGTTCAAAGGGTGGCATGCAAGGCCGTATATATAGTACTGTTAACATGTGAGGTGGGTCGTATCTTGGCGGTAGATTCTCTCAAGTCAATCTAAACCTTTGAACTAGGACGGTTTACTGAGATACTGTCATACACATTAAGGTTACATGATCATCAACATAAACTTTGAAGACCATAAGCTGTTCGGAACCTATTAATTAAGCGGTACGAAAAGGGCTGAGAGAGAGGCCCATTACATGGTCGCGCAACTCTTAAATTCATACTCGAAACGTTCTTGATCGGCTTATGAGTCGCTTATCCGACCCACGCCGAATAGGTCCATCACAAATGACTTATCTAACAATTACAATTTAACAAAACTTAAAGAAAAGTTCCAAACACCATGAACAAGACACCGAGCTTACAAAATCGAAAAGGAAAGACAAAAACCTTTGCATCCATCCATCCTCGTAGTGTACTAATGGACTTCTGTGATTTGTCAGGTTTCGTTAGGTCTGTTAGTAAAGATAAAAAATAAAAAAATTCAAATCAACACCCAATTAATATAAAAATGACGAGATCAAATTAGTACATGGCAAGAGCTAAAACTTGTATATGTAATATGAAGTCACGCTCCCCTTTTAAGCAAAATTCATTTTATATAATTGTGCCATTATCTGAGAATTACTAGGTCGTAATCTACGTGGCATTATAAGATCGATGACATCACTTGTTTGGAAAAGTATCCAACGACAATCTAACGAAACTAATAACGGAAGGGCGTAGTTGTTAACTCGATTTCAAAATTAGTAGCATTTTTGTGTATACGAAGTTGGTGATGAGTTGCCGTTGGGAATGGGAAAGGGTAAGGGTAAGGCTAACGCAGAAGACAAAGACGCAGCTTTTGGCTCTTCTTTTGTTTTTTGTCAAAATACAAAGGAAGGAAGAAAGGGACATTCTACTAACCCGTTAGGAACCGACACATGGCTGACATAACCCTTTTGATATTGATACCGTATCTAATCATATCTACACCCAAACAGCCTCTTTGTTTATAACTAGTTATTCGTTTAATTTAATGGATTTAATGGTCGAGAATTTGTTACTAAATTAATTATTCCCAATTGTCATAACTTTCCTGATCCCTGATCGCCAAAATAACTTCACTGTTATCTCAACAATACAAGTGTCGTATGCATCCAAGGATTCCTCTCATTATGTTTCTACTCAAACTTAACGACACGATCTAGACTGAACAATTTGAAAAAGGTTTCTAATTATGCTACTAATTCAATTAAAACTAATAGTTAAGGTTTGAACAGAAGGAGAAGACAAGTTTTTGAAAGGGATGATTCATCAAACTCAACTTTCTAATAGTATTCGGATCGGGCAAACGCTGGACTTGGATTGAATATTAAAACTCCTCATATCACTCGTATGAATTCACGCCACGATTATGTGTGCGGATTATCACTACCAGATTCCCAATCAAGGTTGAAATCACCTCAACTAGGCTAACCAGTAATGAACACAGAGAAGTTCTACAAAGTGATAAAGTGCTCTTTAAGAATTAAAGGAAATCACAAGTAATTAAAATTAGTGTTAACTTGGTCCATCAACACCTAAACTATTGATAACTACACCCACATTGGCCCATCAGGTGCAAATCAAAGCGTCCGTCAATTACCCGATGAACAACTCTTAAAACCAAAAGAAACACGAAAGGTAGAATCGAGCTATTGGCTTACTCCACCGATAGCTTTTTTTATCTTAGATTGTAAATCATATGAATTCCTAAATCGATCAAACAGAGGATTTCATAAATTTGACATGATTCAAGTCATAACAAAAACAACGTTGAAAACCCAACAATCAAACCAATCTTTCATTCAATTCCAAATATCCAACGATCGTCAACCATATACTTTTAGGGAGAGTATCATGGCTCAAATCCTACATCTCAACCAAGAAACTCTAACGAATTAGCTACTCGTAACTCTAGAAGAAGACAAATCAAAATACGACCTAACCACCATCTTGATGAGGAGACGATGAATCGATCTTGGTCCAATCTTCGCTTTTAATCTTCTAACTTCAATCCTAATTTCAATCTTCAATGGGGCCTTCTTTCGGGTCTTCAATCGGACTTCTAGAGATGAAGATATGGTGTTTTTGCAGAGAAAAGTCGTGGAAAAATTGATGGGAATTCGTTGGGGAAGATATGTTTTTCTCTTTCCTCGAAATCAGCATTTTATAGGGAAACGGTCTAAGTGAACGGGTCTAGACATATAATGCCAAAACGCAAAATCATACGAGATTAAAGCACAAATAAACTAATATTCACTTTAAAAGCATGTAAATAGGGATAGATACGTTTTTTCGGGGAAACTATGTAATCATCAGACGGATACCAATCAACTGACATATAACCGGTTGAATGGAATGTATATGAAACGGTAATTACATAAAATTTGATGGTCGTTTGTTGTGTTTGGATTGAATGTGAAGCAATAATTGAATTATGTAGCTAAGGTAATGCACCCATTTAAATGACATACAAATCATTAATTGATTATTATACTTAATTGCTATAAATTATGGAAACCGCGTCAACTCTCATCAATTTGTTAACTAATTATTAAAATTAATCCGTTAGGGAGTGTTTGTCTGCCACGTCAGCCGTATAATGGAGGTAATTTAGTGAGTGATTAGCTGTTACATTCTACTACATTTTGCCTATTATATATGGTTAATTGGTATTGTACTTGGCGGCGAGACCATTTGTAGTTAGTCGCGAGACCGATAAATGTATTAAAATATCTATAATTTTTCGAGATAACATTTTTGCTTTGTTTTTCTTAATTATCGTCGAACTCTCTTCCGCGCTTTATCGATATATTGTTCGTTGTTATTTTTCTCCAATTCAAAAAATGATGTAACGATGTTCGAGTGATTTTGTTTGTATTTTCAAAATTCAAAATCATAATAGCATCCTTCAACCTAATAAAACTGCAAAAAGGAATAAGCATCCCCACTGATACATCCATTTCTAGGCTTATTTGATTCGATTGATTTACCAAATATTCGCTGTATCATTTTTTTTAAATATAGAAATAAATCAATAATTTCTTTTTTTATTTGTAAGTGAAAATATAGATATATTAGCTGTAGACCAAATTTCGTATTCCCTCCCTTCCAGGCTTAATATTCATTTTGGTCATCAACCTATCGGGTATATAACATATGGTCATTTACCTTGGTAAGCTATATACCACTTATTTTTGTCTCTATTTGTAACAAGTATTGTTGTTACTTCAATTCTTTATCCAACAACTTTGATAAAATTGATTGTATCAAATTACCATCGGTGTCCACGATTCAAATTAATAGTCAGCGACTTTAGGGCACAACCAAATGTTTGTGAGTTATAGAACGCTGAAAAATCCCTTTTAAATTCTCGAAATTGATATTCTAGACTTGAAATTTTATATCAATTTTACTCTTTAACTTGAGATGTCACACTTGATCTTTGATCGTCATGGTTTTGCTATTACAAGTCATCTCTTGGCCCTGACCAAAAATATTCCATCATAAACCAACCCTATTTCAATTGGTTTGGGTTGATTACTTTCAAGTGGTTGAATTAACAACGTTTAAGTAAGGGAAATTTATACGTTGATATCTCAAATATTCAACATTGCTAATAGGGGATGATTTGAAAGTATCTGACATAGTAGTAGGGGATGGCGTAGACATAAATTATGAATTTGTACGTTGATATCTCTATAAACTTCACGAAAAAAATGGACGGAATGCTAGCAGAATGAGCACATCGTTATAATTAAAAAAGGTTTGTAGTATGTGGGTTAGTTTTGAAACATTGATGATCATGTTGTAAAAAACCCAATAGGTTGTTGACCACAAAGGATATTAAGCCCTGCCTTCCCTTTTATATATAATCCTCTGCTTCGCCTTCCCAATTCATCCGCTCCCAAACTTCTCTCTGCATATCGAAATTGAAATTCTCTTCAAGAAAATAAAATGAATTCATCAATGGTGAAGCTATTCCTAATCCTCGGCCTACTGGCAACTTCCTGCGTCGCTCAGGCTCCAACCGCCACCCCAACTCCATCCCCCACCGCCGTCCCCACTCCTCCTTCACCAACTCCGTCTCCGGCCGCCACTCCAACTCCGACTCCAACTCCAGCACCAGCTCCGGCTCCAGTCTCCCCTGCTCCGACTCCAGCTCCTACCACATCGCCTACTCCTTCGCCTTCCCCTGTCGCCTCCGCCCCCAGTCCCGACGCCGCTTCTCCTCCGGCTCCTCCTACTTCTCCAGCTGGCTCTCCCGCAGGCGGCCCGTCTTCCGACGCGCCTTCTTCCGACGATGTTCCTGCAAACTTCGCCGCCGGATTTGACAGAGTGATCGTTGCCGGTACTGCCGTTTCCGCGGCTGTGTTGGCCTTCGTCGTCTTGGCTTAGAGAGACATTGATCGGACGGCGTAGATCTTGTTTTTGGTGCCGGATGGTTGAGATCTTTTGTTATTCTTCAGTCGTTGACTTTAGTGTTTTATTTTTCTATTATTTAATGTTAAATTCTTTTTATTATTATCCAGTTATTGTTTGAGAGGGATTATTGGTTGTGTAAATTTTAAAATTATTTTATTAAAATCGTCGTTTGTTAAATAATTGCCAAATCTTTGCATTATGTGTGAAGGATTCATTCTTGGAAATTAGACGTAATCCTTGATCAATTGTTTGTTAATTGCATCAATCAACAAAGCTCCCCTAAGCTAGGGCAAAATCTCTCCCCGCAGTGGCATTTTTCGCCCGCCGCGCCGACCAATCGACAACCCTACACCATACTGCCTCCATCGCTTTCTCTAACCATCTCCTCCACGCCTCCTCTCATCTCTCGCGTATTGTAGCATCCCCGCCCCACCGACACCCACCGCAGCACCATCAACAACAACTCGGCAACACCGCATTAACAACTCATTACCACCGAAGCAACGATGTCATCCTCTTTGTCTGGATATCTGGTGGGGAACCATGTCCAAAACCTCTCACTGATAGACATCGATGGTGAGGCCGTATCAAAATCACCAAAGAAGGAGAGCCACATCTCGACAATTATGGTACAAGCGTGTTAGCTCGGGGTGACCCGCCCAGCCGCATAGGATGCTAACGGGGTTGCAGAACTCCGGCAATAGCTCTACCCCGCCTTTGGACCTACTGCGGCCGCCCTGTAGTTGGCTGTCTTTTGCAGTTTCTTCTCGTCGTTTGTTTTTCAGATTGTTATTTTACCTATTAGTTTGTGCGTTCCTGAATTGAGATTTTGGCGGTCTTTTTTCTTCTTCTTTCAGGTTGGGAGTCTAGTGTTTAGTGTTTCAGGCTGTGAGTCTAGTGTTTAGTGTTTCAGGTTAGAAGTCTAGTGTTTAGTTTGGTAGGGTTTTAGTAGTTTTTGTCGAATAATGGTGGCTTGTTTAGTTAGAGTCGAGTTTAATTATGATGAGATTAATATTTTTGGTGATCGATCCGGTTAGGTGGAGTGTAAGGACGTGATGTAGATTAACCAGCATGTGGTTAAGTATATCTTTTGATGTAACTCATTGAGTTGAAACTCCCCAAAAAATCATTCATAATATGTTAATAATTATTAGTCAATGATGAAATGAGAGCAGATATACCGATTTATAGAGAGAAAAAGTAATTCATGATCGATTTAGAAAACGTTAATTCTAAATCAGTTTGGGCCGGACCCATTATCTGCCGAACAAACCAGGCCTTTTGGTTGGAAGTGTAGTTTCAGGCCCAAGTAAAAGTTTAGTCTCTGGGCCAGTACTAGCAAGCCGACGAGACCCAAGAATGGGTCATGAACATCCAGCCTTCTCTTTTGTTTTTGGCAAATGAGAAAACCCCAACCATATGGTAAAGCTCTGATTCCAGTTTAATTAAACAACAATACGTTATGATTTGGGTGCAGGCTGTTCAGTCAGGAAATGTTGCTGGCTTCCGGCCTGGGCACGCCCACTCGAGTCTCGACATCGAGTCATCGATCATGTTCGGCCTGATGGAACCGAGATGGCTCTTTACTCTGTTTACAAATCCACAACTTGTCTCTCTGAATTTGGGCGGTCAATAATTGTCCTTCTTCTGATTAATTAAAGAGCTGATGTGATGAAATGCATAGCATCCCTCCAATGCCCAAAAACATAAATATTTCCCCGACAAACCACAGCCTCAAACTGCTGAGTGCTGACTCTGCAGAATTATTTGCGTCCGGACTGCTTAATCGTCCGCCCTGGCCGACACTTGATTCAACCGTCCGTGATGCATCCGGCTGAATCTAACGATCGGATGTTTCTAACTTTTTTAATTTTTTAATTTTTTACATCATATTTTTCGAGTTCGAGTTGGTTTTGGATTGAGTTTTGAGTTGGTGTTTTGGGGTTTTGGGTTTTTAGGTTTTAAAACTAAAAATCGTAACCCAAAAATTCAATCTAAAACCAACTCGCACTGAAAAGATATGGTGTATAAAAAATGAAATAAAAACAAACTCAACACATTTCACCGTTAAATACAACCGAACTATCACCGACCATTGGATTAAAAATGTCTGATGGGGCGGCCAATTAAGCAGTCTGCACCCAAGCCGCACTGTTGACTCAGTATTTACGGAAGCTCTCATATCGATATTGTACTTTTTTGCTTTACAATTCATTTGTGTTGTCATTCATGAACATATCTTTCATTATGTATAGTCAATATTGTTGAGGTAGTATCGGATATCGAATTGGTAAAAATATCGGGATAAAACTACACTAGCTTGACTTACTATTTGTATAGTTAAGTTGCTATAAATCAATTTATTTCCGTGTCATGACATCAAATGGTTCGGATTAATTTTTTTAGTCGTGGCATTTTGTGCTAGTATTTTTCAAAATTAACGTATGGCATTCCTAAATTCACTACTATACTAAATTAATGACATCATTATATACTTATTCTCAAATGTTATCATTCGACAAGCTATCACCTCATGTTTTCAATATAAGTAGTCAATGGCAACCCTGTAAAATTTGGGTGTGATTTCAGTGTCAATTAAGTAAAATCAATACAAAATAATTTTAAAAAATACTAAATAAATATTATATTGATATACGTACATGACTTGTTATATGTTCACAATGTCACGAAAAAAGAAAATTATATATATTTCAACTATGACATTAATACGTTGATTATATATATATATCTTTGTTTGTATATGCTATTTGAATGTCTTGAAACGAAAGTTCTCTCCAAAAGAAAAAAAAACTATTTGAACTTCTTAGTATTGACTCTAAAAGATTGGTAGTACATGGAAGGGAAGGGATAAATTGAAAAAGAAAAGGTTATACATACATAAATGTCTCATTCACCTTAGATGAATTTGGGACCACATTGAATGTTTGAACACACATAATTTCATATTATTTTGATCCAAATACAAGCAAAACGAGGTACAATAGATTAGCAACAATGTCAATAACTATGATTGATTACATTTGATTTGCCGTGTTCATCGTTTTTATTTAAGCGGCATTTCATGCATATATATAGCTTTAGATAGAAGTTTAGGGTGTTTTGCACATTTCTAACCTCTATCTCCATTTAGTGTCTCGTGCCCGTTCGGGGTCCTTTTGATGTCGTTTTGGAGTGTTTTTGTAAGATTTCAGGTACATGAAGATATCAGGACACTATTCGGAACAATACAGGCATGCATGGACGAGTTGGAACAGGTAGAGAACTGAAGAAATCACAAGGCCTACACGCTGTCAAGATTGGTGCTATAGACAGTCAAAGTTAGCGCTATGCACAAAGCGCCAATTTGACCATCCATAGCGCCAATGTTGATATCCCTTTCTGATCATCTCGAGTCAAAGTTGACGCTATCAAATGTCAAAGTTGGCGCTATGGCCATAGCGCCAATATTGACACAAGGCCACAACGCCATACATTTCGTAACTAAAAGGATTTGTCAGAAGACCTATTTAAAACTTGTTTCCCTCATTCGAAGATAGATTTTTCTGTACGAAATTGAGAGGTTTATTTTGAGATTTGAGAGGAACTAAAGGCAACTTGAAGGAGCTCAGAATCGGCGAAGTAATCAAGAAGGCGAATCAAGTTCTTCGGGAAGATCGGCAAAATCAGGTTTTTCATAATTCTGTGTAAACCTAATTCCAATGTCTCTCTCTTCTAATTTTGATTTGTCTATCGAGATTATGAGCGGCTAAACTTCTCTTGCTTAGATTAGATGAACCGTAGGTTAATTCCTATGAACAAATGATTTGATATGTTCGACAATTTATGCGAGTTGGATGGATTTCGTTGCATATTTGATTCTGTTTTCGATTTGTTATTGTCTGATGAACTTGAATGAATCTCTATTAGAGTTGTATTAGACTCGAAGGAGTTTGCATGTCTAGAACGCCGAAATCAAATAACTAGGTTAGACGTTAACCCTCATCCGGGAGCGTATGAACTAGTTTGTCGTGTTAGCAATTCTAAATCGGTAAATCGTGTAGCAGGTTTTAGATCTTTGTCTCGAAAAAGCGGACTAGAATACTAGATAGGTGGCAAATTAGCAGACACGAAAGGGCGTGATTTGATTAGAGAAGAATGATGACAGTGTAATGCATCTATCCTATTTCGTTTAATTCGTGAATTTTTTCTATCATTTGTGAATTAGAATTGCCTAGGGGGATTCAACATCTAAGCAATTTCATCTTTGATTGTCAACCTTATATCGTGCAGTCTTGCAACCCGTTTACTTTAAAGCAATTTTCATATTTCTGTTTGACTGTTTGATTGATCTTCGTGGTAGCTAAACCACACTACTTGTTACTTCGATTGGTACTAATTACAACTTTGAGTAGGATATTAAAAGAGACCCTAAAGAAATTCGATTCGATTAGTTCATTAACCGGATTATTTTAATAACAAGTAAAATTTGTTCATCAATGATCCAGTCTTCTGAAATAGATTTGTCACGAGTTGATTTCACAACCCAATCAACAATCTTGTTTTCCTTTCGCGGGACAAATGCCACTTTAATCCAACTGTGTTCCTCGTTAGCTTGAAGGATGGAAGCGACCACATGGAATGTTGAATGGATGAAGTCGACCTTTATATATATCATCTTTAAACATATAGGAATGTAATGGGTCATAAATTCAGCGAATATCTTAATATATATTCATGTTCATCCTATAATAAAATCGAGATTGAGAAAGGTATTTTAGCGTAAGGTGCGAGAAATATTAAATTTATAATATATAATTTTTCAAATCTTATACACAAGAGGTCAATAATATGATTGTTGGAGATTAGAAAGGATGTAAGAAATCTCAAACTTGTATTATGTTCATCGACCGTATCTCACATATTAACTGTCCAAAACAAATCACAACGAATATATATAATTTAAATTCTCATCTTTTAATAAAATTAACCACCCATAACCTCGTTAATCATTAAAAGTAATTTGTAATGATTCCGTCTATATAAAGATATGACACCTATATGTTGGATGTTTTTTTCAAGGCATAATGCTTATTTCGAAATATAATAGAGACGGTCCTATCACAGCTTTCCCATCAGAGCACGAGGTGTATTGCAGGTGGCGCTGTTGAAGACTTGAGGTAAATATCTTCACCGCCGCAAACTATTCGATTCGGTTCAACCGCTCTAAACAGATTAGATCCACCCAGTAGCTGGGTTCCACATTTCTCTAGAAAAAGAAAAAATTATAGGCGTCTCTGCGATTAGTTTTGTCATCTGCTTTCTTGGTCGTTTCCCCAGAGAGCCGTGATTCAATTTCGCCTTCCCCTCCAAGCATCCATCCATCTCCACACAGACATCTCATCGCCATTTCCGCCGCTATTTAAACTCATTCTTACTGATATTCTACACCCAACCAACAACAACTTCAAAACAGAGAGAAAACAGAGCGGCGGCGGCTGGAACGACAAAAGCACTCCGCTAGCTCCTTGCTATCTCGGCTGGCGGCGATATGGCGGAATCAAAGGTTCCCCTGTTGCTAAAAAGCGGCCGCACTTCCGATGACGACGAAAACAAAGGACAAGATTTGGCGAAGAAGGTCTGGACCGAGACGCAGAAGCTATGGAACATAGTGGGTCCGGCCATATTCAGCAGAGTCGCTTCCTATTCCATGCTTGTCATCACCCAAGCCTTCGCCGGCCATCTCGGCGACCTCGAACTCGCCGGCATCTCCATCGCCAATAATGTCATCGTCGGCTTCGACTTCGGCCTCTTGGTACGTACGTTATAACACTCTCATTTCCTGTCATGAACCATTGCATATCACACGAATCATTCTGTTCGAATTATTGAAAAGGAGATTCAAATTTGGTTCCATATCATTAAAAATTGCATTTCTTTCAATCCATCCCATTAATCAACTTCAATTTCTACAGAAGAAATTTCAGTATTTGATTTTCTGTAACATTCCTTAACACGAATTTTTCATCCAATTCACAGTTAGGGATGGCGAGCGCTCTCGAAACGCTCTGCGGGCAGGCGTACGGAGCCAAGAAGTACTACATGCTGGGCGTATACATGCAGAGATCATGGATCGTCCTGTTCCTCTGCTGCATCCTCCTCCTACCGCTCTACCTCTTCGCTTCACCGTTCCTGAAACTGCTCGGACAGCCAGATGATGTGTCTGAGGTTTCAGGAATCGCGGCCTTGTGCATGATTCCGCTCCATTTCAGCTTCGCCTTCCAGTTCCCGCTCCAGAGGTTCCTGCAGAGCCAGCTTAAGAACGCGGTGATCGCCTGGATGTCCCTGGTGGCTCTAGTGGTCCATATCGCCGTTAGCTGGCTGTTCGTTTACAAGTTGCAGCTTGGCGTGATTGGGACCGCCATGACTCTGAACTTTTCGTGGTGGGTTCTCGCGTTCGGTTGCCTTGCCTACACTGTCTGTGGCGGATGTCCTCTCACTTGGACTGGATTCTCCATGGAAGCCTTTGCAGGTCTCTGGGACTTCGCCAAGCTCTCTGCTTCTTCTGGCGTCATGCTCTGGTAAGTGACTACGGAGATTCAAAATGAAACGGAAGTATATATTAACTAAATACAATGTTGATGGTGCAGTCTGGAGAATTGGTACTACAGAATACTAATCTTGATGACTGGGAATCTGAAGAATGCAGAGATCGCTGTGGATGCTTTGTCCATTTGGTAAGTGGCCAAAACCATTTTGAAATTTTGCTTTGATACTGAATTTTAACTAGTTTTATTACTTAATTATTACTTTAAATACTAAAATTGTGTGATCCAAAATATTCAATATTCAACATATAATCATTTAATATGTTTTTTATTGACAAGAGATTTGGTATATCCTATGTTATTTTTGGTAGCATGACCATCAATGGTTGGGAAATGATGATTCCGTTTGCCTTCTTCGCCGGAATTGGGTACGTGTCATCTATTCGTTGGTCATTTGCAATATTACTTTTGTTTAATTAGTATATTGGGATTCCATGATTTATGATTAGTGGTCCTAGTTGATCACACTCCGAACTAGTTTCACCGGGATAGGATTTGGGACGAGCTAATGAGCTAAACTTTTGACTCAAACTCGATTCGTTTATTATAGACTGATGTTTACTTTGCCAGTCAAACGCCTAGCTACTCGACATGCGTTATTGTTTTTGTAGAATTATTTAATTAATTAATATTGTTTTATTATGTTACTTAAACTCAGTTTGTGAAGTTGATTGACTAATTAGGCAAATCAATGACCAAGTGGGTCACCTATTCTAATCAAGTTATCTCTCTTTTGTTTATATAGCTTTTACTAGTCATTTGTTGATTGTCGTTTTGTAGTCACGGTTCACGAGTTTTGGTTTATTAGTGAAAGAGCCAACCAAAAAAACCCACTAATCGACTCAATCGTATTAATTAAACTAACTCAACCTGCATATTTAACGAGTAATAACTGAATATAATTAAATTTAGATAACAAATTAATAAATTGTTGGTTATTATTGATAATGAACTAGTAAATATAAAATACTGATCCCGCATCTCACTTTCTCACAAAGTATAAAATAAATGAGTATTTCATGCAAAAAAATAATATAACACAAACTATTTATAAAAATAATAGTTATATTATCCAAACCAAACAATAATTAATGCGATTCATTATTTCAATTAAACCACTAATTTTATATTTAACGATTTGATATTGTGTAAACCGAAAGCTATAATTAAACTGCGTAAAAAGAGGGTGATATCTGACTATACCGACCGATTTGTAATCATCCTTAAATTCTTATTAAATGGTGGCGCTGATCAAGATTGGAGGCTAATTATTGACCCTACAAGGCTACAAGGACCACTTACTAGCTTGTGGTTTACGGTCAAAATAAAAGTAGAAAGGTTTCTGCCAATTGTCGTCACGTGGCCGTATTTTCAAATATTTAATGTCAGATGTCTGTGTGCTGTGTTTAAATCATGCATGCATTCAATTCCTCGACCTAATCATCATTAATTCAATCAACCCAACTTTCTTCCCCGCCAATATCGGGTCCATCCTTCCCACCTGAACAACAATAACTCACTGTACTATTTTACGGCCACCGACATGATACGGAACCGCCGCTTTAATTTTCACATTGGCGGTTGTTACGTGTTACCCGTCTCCGCCGACGAAAAGATAGCGGGATGGTTGGTTGGGTTGAGCTTCCGGTCGAGTCACCCATGAAATCCGCTCAAATTTGTGCTCGTCATAACCCTACTTGGTTTTCTATTTAAATCCATTCCCAGTCCTAAACGGATGGTATGATTTGCAGAGTGAGGGTAGCAAACGAGCTAGGAGCCGGAAACGGGAAAGGAGCCCGGTTCGCTACCATAGTTGCGGTGTCGCAATCAGTGATGATCGGACTCTTCTTCTGGTTGCTCCTCACGCTTTACAACGATCAAATCGGGTGGATCTTCACCAACAGTGAACCGGTTCTCACCGCGGTCAACCAGCTCTCAACCTTACTTGCTTTCACAATTTTACTCAACAGCGTTCAGCCCGTTCTCTCCGGTAACTAGCTTTTTCTCTACTGCATTGAAACTTAGTTAAAACTTAAAACCAACGTTGTGTTCGTTTGACTGTCGAATTGTTGACCATATGGTTTGGGCTTTCTTTTGCAGGAGTGGCCGTGGGCTCTGGATGGCAAAAGTACGTTGCCTACATCAACTTGGGCTGCTACTATCTCATTGGAGTCCCCCTTGGGTTTATCATGGGCTGGGCTTTCGACCTCGGTGTAAAGGTAAAACTCAAATCCTCTTTATCCATATTGATTGAATTGACTGATCGAATTATATAGGTTATTTGGGTCACGTATTAATCATCGTGCTATAAGTTCATTAAATCATAGTTTTTAAAAAATCAATTATTGACTTTCTATCAATTCGAATTATTATAAATAAAAGTTGGTTTGGATTGTATAAGATTTGTGGAAATTGCGAGTTTTCGGGCTTTCCCAACCCGAGTTAGATAATGCATCAATCGACCTATCAGTACACGTGTTGAGTTGGGATCGGGTTTGATGCTGATTGTTACTTGCCATATAATGTTGTAAATTAAAAGGAAAATGGGATTAAGAAATTTAGTGATGATAATGCAATCTTTAATTACAGGGGATTTGGGCTGGAATGATATTTGGTGGAACAGCAATCCAGACATTGATATTAGCCATCATAACCATTCGATGTGACTGGGAGAAAGAGGTAATCATATTTTAACACTTCATACGTTTCGTGGTCGTCTAAGACTAGGTCTTGTGAATGTGCTGTTTGACTCATTTTGTTACGATTTTCGTCAACTATGTCCATTAACGTGACATATTATTCAACTAAAATGGGTCGAAAGTAGTTGTGATAGTTAATTATATAACTTTGGTTACTGAGTTGATTGAGTTTCAACTAATTATTACGAGATCACATTGATGGTGGAATACGATTCTCAATTTCTTGAATTTGTTTGTGCAGGCTGACAAGGCCAAATTGCATGTAACCAAATGGTCGGAAGTTCACGGATCAAATTCTTAATTAAGACAAACTGGAAGCAAGTGAAGAAACAAAATGTTGTACTACTTTTCCCTGCAAATATTTTTCTGGGGAAAAGATGAAAATCTGAAATAGATTTGGGTTGATTAGTATAAATCTGAAATTTTGAGGACCGAAAAGGAAGTGTTGTATACCACTGTAAGTCTGTAACATGAAATTCTCATTTAGTGAATGAAACCGTTGAAAAACAGCAAATTTATTATTATTATTATTATTATTATTATTATTATTTTGTAGGATAAAAACATCTGTACGAGGATTAATGTCATTATTTTTTTAAACTGCTTATCACTAGTGGTGTGACTTCATTGGGAGGGTGCAGCTCTCGCGAATTCGATTTTTCAATTGTTATGAAATGCCTCTCATATATTTCGATTAGGTTTATCCATAGGAAAAATTAGAACAGAGTTGATTGGGTGGCTCGTAGTGCCTTGTTTGGGTTTTTGCAGTAGAATTGGAGTTCTGTGTAATCGTTCATTAGGACGTAATGTTGTTTTCTTTTCTCCTTGTATTGTGGTGTTCGAGATTAATGGATGAATGGTTTAATTGTAAATAAAATAGCCAAGATGCGAAATGTTCATCTTACCCTTTCGTACTATATATGGTCTGACAATCGAATCCTTCGGTTACTTTCTTGTTAACCAACGTAACTGCTTACGCCTAGCGGGTCATTATGTGGAAAAAGGAAAGTCTTATATAATACGTTGTTCTAGTCAAACCTTTTACGGAATTGCTAATTCTAGCCAATCAAATTGAAAAATCAAAAATTCTTTCCCACTTACCGGAAAATATCAAACTCGACTAGGGTCCGGTTCGGAATGTAGTTGAGAGGGAGTAACTAAACAGGCCTATTGATTGTGGTGTCAGGTGTTAGCTAAGACGTGTGCTGGATCAGGATCGTTGTTATGGTAATCAATATCCATGCCTGGATCGATGTCGGAAGCAAAGAATCAATCGCATCTCCTCTACTGGCTATTAATGAACGGTAGGGCCATCAATGGCACCGAGAGTTATGAATCGTTGTATTCAATAACTCGAGTTATGTTGGATATTAAGAGAGAGTCCATACATTTAGTAATACATGATAATGTACTAGCTAGTACCCCATCGTGGGTACTGCCACTTAATTCAAATACTTAAATAGAGGTCGTAACTTTATATCGAATTATCAATTTATTAATTATTACGACGATACGTTGTACGACCAAGCCAAGGTAGTCATCCATCAATGCTAGCATTCCTTCAGTTCTTAGTGTGATGATCGTCGATGTCTTTGCTCATGTGAACCGCAAATGCGAGAAGGGAGAAAGGTTCTGGGGTTTCCTCTTTGAGCTGTTCGTAGTCCACGACCCAGTGAACCAGACACCAGCCTTCTCCTTCAGTCTTCTTCTGCGGAGTGGCCTTAACCACAATCTTGAAGTTCTTGTACTCCTTCATTAAGTCACCTTAAAGGTTGTCGACAGGTTCACCTCTTCGATGTCCTCCATCGCCTCTTTCGCCACCTTCGCTTCCCCGTCTTCGTGGCGGGTCAACAAAATGAGTCAGCATTGTTGGAAAACAGAGCAGAAGCATCAAGCAAGAATGTAAAAATAAACAGAGAACAGTACTGTTGTAAATCAAGCACGTACAATTGCTTCTACGCTAATTAACGACATCTTTCTTAATATACACCATTAAACAATTCATTCACAATAATTCGTTTCATATTTGATTTCGAAACTTGTTCTTGATACATATCATTGAAGAATGCGATATATGTAAAGAATACGATATATTACCTCACCTCTTTCTTTTATTTTATGTATCTCTGAGATTTTTTTGTTGACCAAAAAAGACAATGTTGTTCTTGATCTTCCCATGATATATGAGCTTGGATTTGTAATATTGGTCTAGTACTCGAATTTCTTCATAATCAGAACTCTAATGATCGGAAAAACTCAGCTCAAAAATTTTCCAATGGTGCAGAGTTTTCACATGTATACTCTATAATGCCTTAGAATCTACTATACACTAAAAAAACAAGCACATTTAAGAAATTTGTGCTTTTCCCCTTTACATTTTTCTGTAAAAGGTACGCAATCACAAACTACGTGAACTTTAATCTCAATTTTATTGAGTATGTAGGCAATCGAAAAACGCAAGTCCGTCAGCCAAAATCCCCAACAGTCTTCACTCATTTAAGGAGGTCATGGATTTTGTGTTGCATGCTTCGCTATGGTGTCTGTGGATCGAAAGAAATGATAAGTTTTGAATGACAAGGAGAAGAATGCGGAAGCCGTGTTCAAAAGAATCATGGTGAGCTGTGGCCGATGCGCACAGGCTGGGGGTTTCTTCTCCCGGGAAAAGCATCGGCTGTGGTCTGGTTTTATTTTTTATCCGGACTAATTTTGGGTGGGTAGATAGGCGTTGGCTATGGGATTTTTGGGGTGAGGCGTTTGTTGCCTGGTCTTCATATATGGTTAACCGAGCAAAAATGTTGTTGGGAAACAGAGCAAAAATATCAATCTAAGAATGCAGAATACACTGGGGCGAGATTCGAAAACACGGTATTGGGCAAAAGAACCAACAACAATTTCATTTTCAATTCGGATAATCTTGTATACGATGATGATGACCTAGGTCTGCCCACCTCTGATTCCGCCGCTGCCGACAAACTAACACTAGCATATATGTGTAATATGATAAAATATGATATTTTACCATGGATGCAGTTCCAGGTGACGACAGTCCTAGGTTTGCCAAATTCACCTTCATGGATGTCACAGCTCTTGATCTTGTTGGGAGCCATGTTAGAGACATGGTGAGGTCTGCAACTGGAGATGTCATGGAAAACATCTGCAGCTACTCTTATTACCCACGTATGCCTCTAGCTTCCCGTGTACAGAAACTCATTTCGGTTTGTTTGGGTTGGGTTGGTTATCAGACTTTTGGGTTTGATGAATCCGGGAAGAAGAAATGGACTCATTGAGAGAGGTGACCGACTCATTGTTTGTTGGATAATTGAACTAAATTCGGATGTTTCGTTATGTGCGTTTTGCTCGGTTTGGATCGTCAATGGGCTGGTCTTATTGCATAGTTCTCAATTTAAGTTCTAACTCTTAGTTTCAATCATCGATAATTAAGAGTATGTTGTGATTACCTTCAATCACGAATGATCATTTCTTTCTTAGTATGATGGTCATAGATGTCTTTGCTCTCGTGAATAAGAAGATCAAGAACGGAAAAAGGCTCGGCGGTCTCCTCTGTCAGCTTTACGTAGTCCGCGATCTAGTGAACCATGTACCAGTCTTCTCCTTTAGTCTTCTTCATTGTTTGTTGGAGTGACCTTAACCATCAACTTGAAGTTCTTATACTCCTTCATTAGGTCACCTTCTATCACTGTATAAGTTGTTGACAGGAGGAGGTAGTCAATGTCCGCACGATCACGTCTTTCGACACCTTCGCTTCTCGCTCTTCAAACATGGTCATATATTGTTAGCAAAATGAGTTCATGTTGTTGGAAAATACGTTCAAACAATCTAAATATTAAAAAAAAACCCACCAATGAAACATTCAATTTTTATGGATAATTTGCTTTGATTCGATTTCAGTACCTCCCGATAGTCGTTTGCTCTCAACATTCCGGCTCAAGCGAACAATTTGAGTCTCTCAAAATTGAATATCTTTTACGAAGTAACTAGAATTCAAACTCAAGACATTTAAATACCCTTCGTAACACCGGCCGATAACCTTAGTAAGATTGTCACACTATTACAAAATCCAAAAACAAGTAAACATCTTGTACAAAAACTTCAGTGATCGCTTGGGCTTTTTTGACCCAAGAAAGGAACAATCAGACCAAAGTGCAAAAAACCACACCAAGACAAAACAATGCCAAAACGTTTTATCCTCTCCGAATTATAAGTCCCTCAAAGTTTCCGTAATTACATTTCAGTCCTATTTTCACTCTTTCTATAAAAATTCAAATTTCTAATCTAGATGTATGTACCGATTGGACCCAAATCTAGCAGAAGAAGAAGCCTGAACCGAGTCACTACAGCTCACAACTCGGCCTCCAAACCGAGCCGACTCGCTCCCCTGTAAATCACTTCTCCTACTCCTCCCCCACGTCAACATCAACCTCCCTACGCCGTCGGCACCACCGCCGGATTTCTCCTCCGCAGCATCCAAAACCTCCCCCGCCGCCACCCACATCTCATCTATCAACACCCTCTTCCTCCACCACAATCCCACCAATTTCTCTCTACAATTCAACAGCCTCTTCAGAACACAAACGAGCTCCACCGATTCACCGAATCTCAAGCAACTCACCCGGTGGTGGTGCTTAAACTCGCCTATCCGAACACAAACCTCGTCAACCGCCGACAAGAAATCCTCACCCACCAAACCCACAATCTCCGCCGTCAACAAATTCCCCTTCAAATGCGGAGACTCTGGCTTCTTCCCGATCTCCTCAATCAACCCGACCAGCGAATCAGTCTCCTTAACCAAATCGGCGGTCACCATCGCCGAAACCGAATCGCTCGAATTCGAGCGATTCGGATTCTGAACGAGGAAGAAACCGATAACTTTTGAAGCGTAAATCAGCAATTCGAGGTACCTAGAGTACCATCTGACCCAGCAGGAGTGTTCCCACGACACCGGATTCGAGCCGTCCCGGAAATTCGACAGTTTGAGGTAGTTCCGGCCGCCGGAGGAGGTTGGGTAGACAGAGAGCTGGTCCTGGAGGATGAAGCTGCCACGCTTGACGATGGAGTGGACAACGATTAAGCACTTGAGCGCGACAGAGGAGTCTTTGGTGGTTTGGAGGCGGTACATAAGGGAGTCGATTGCAGCGGCGGCGGTGGCGCGTGAGCCGTCGCCGGCGGAGGAGAGGAGATTGGATAAGTGTTTTGGGTTTGGCGGGTTGAAGAGGTCGTGGGTTGTGGCTCGGAGTAGAGAGTAGTGGTGGGATTGGGAGGTGGGGGTTTTGATGGCGGCTTTTGTTTGTGATGCTTTGTCCTTGATCGCGCCGATTAGATCTTTTAGACTGGTTATTCGACCCATTGTCGGAGGAAGGTGGTGATTGAGGTGGAAGAAGGAGAAGAAACGATAATGATGATAATGATTAATATGGACGAAAATTATATTTCAAAAAGGAAATAATATTTCATGATTTATCAAATAATAATAATAATAATAATATTTGATTCCATAATGTACGAAAAAAATAGCAGAAATTATTGGGGATGGTGGACTTTCTCGGAAGCCGGTGAGAATATGAACGACTTTCTCGCCGTCGGGTCAATTATTAATTGGTTAGCTTATTTATTTATTTATTATAAAAGATTTTCGGTCCAGCTAGTTTTGCGCTGGGTTCGAGTTTGGATCAAGCGGTGGTTAGCGATTTTATTCGAGATAACGATGGATGATATTTGATAATTTATTATAAGTTCGAGTAATTTGGACGAAACTAGGAACAACTGTATCAAATTTAAATATATATTAGGAGAAGATTTGATTTGAAATATCCATTTATAAAAATTTATAGTTTATAGCATGAGTTTAGGTATATCTTCAATGATTTGGGGTGAATTTAGGGCAGCTGTGTTAGGTTTCAATATAATTAGAGTATACAATTTTGGTGAGCTATGGCCATTTTAGTTTTGACAAAGTTGTAGATGAATTTGATTTTTACAAGTACAAAAAGGTAAAAATGTTGTTATTTATATCACTGGTTTATATACTATACTTTGATTAAAATTGCAAGGAATATGAATAAATGACTTGTAAATCTGTATATTTCTGCAAATATAATTCTCTTATTCCATATATATGATTATTGTTTTTAAAATTATGTTCTAAATGAAATTGGAGGTGAAATGATCATCAAATTTAATTTGCTCTCCAAGTATTTTCTCTAGTCATGTTAATTTCAAACACATAATATTTTCTCACCACTAATTTTAAACAGACACCATCTTACCCGCACCGTAAAAAAATTAGGAAATTATTTACTATTAATCCACCCTCACCGTGAATCTCACAAATCCTTACCTTATTCGGATTACAGTATTCGCTGCCGGAAAAAAAGTAAAAACAAACAAACAAAATGTCTTAATATTCATCCGCCGTCAAAATCTGTCGCCGAACTACAGATCTCCCCACCGCCAGGCTTTATTCCTCCAAACCCCTCCCCCTAACTTTCTTCGACACCAGTGTTTCGAATTCTCTTCTACGATTTCCCCAACCCCGCTTCAGATTTCCACTCAACCGTCGTCCCGAAGCTCACCGCCTCAATCTCCGTCGGTCTCGGCCATTTCCACCCCTTCGCCGGCAAAATCACCGTTCCTCCCCCGCCTGGAAAGCCCCACATCAATTACCCTGCAGACGGATGCTCTGTTCCTTTCACCGTTGCAGAGTCCACCAATCTCGACTTCCACATCTCCGACCAAATAAACGACGTGGCAGTGTACGAACCTCTTTTCCCCGCTCCGCCGAAAACTTCCGACTCCGACGGCGACGTCGTGATGTCACCGCTCCTTGCCCTGAAAGTCATTCTGTTCCCGGGGCTCCGGCTTCTCCATCGTATCCGCTTATAACCACGCAACCGGCGACGGGATTGCATTTACCAAACTCATGAAAGCCTGGGCGTCAATTTCCAAGTCCGGCGACCACCGAAATTGGGTCGGTAATAATTCGATAATCAGAATCAATGACGTCATCATATGTTGTGGTTGAATAAATAATTATATTTATATAATTATATATGTAAAACATGTAAATTATAGTTTTCAAGTTTTTTTTTTTTACAAAGATATTTTTCAAGTCGCGCGGGTGAAAATGTGGCGGTAAAGCGCACCATTCGTTGCCGGACAACAGACACGGATCACAATCCCAAGTTCTAATCTCAGCCGTCCATTCCCATCGTCTTCCCCGCCTGACCCATCTCCAAAATTCGAAACTTCCCGGCGAAACTTTCCGTTCCCGCTTAGCCCATTTCCCGGCTTATAAATTCCCCTCAAGCCAATCCTTCATCTCCCAAATCAATCTCACTTTCTCAGCAATCAACCACGTTAAAACTCAATCCAATTCCTCTCTTTCCCAATTTCCCTGCACTATGGCTCGTACCAAACAAACAGCGAGGAAGTCCACCGGCGGAAAGGCCCCGAGGAAGCAACTGGCAACAAAGGCGGCGAGGAAGTCAGCTCCGGCAACAGGCGGAGTGAAGAAGCCACACAGGTTCAGGCCAGGCACGGTGGCGTTGAGGGAGATAAGGAAGTATCAGAAGAGCACTGAGCTTTTAATCAGGAAGCTTCCGTTTCAGAGGCTGGTTAGGGAGATTGCACAGGATTTCAAGACGGATCTGAGGTTCCAGAGCAGCGCCGTCTCCGCTCTGCAGGAAGCGGCGGAGGCTTATCTGGTTGGAATGTTTGAGGACACAAATCTCTGTGCTATTCATGCTAAGAGGGTCACCATTATGCCCAAGGATATCCAGCTCGCTAGGAGGATTCGAGGGGAACGAGCTTAGTTTCAATGTTTTTGTTGGCAGATTAGACGTAGTTTGGTTTGAATGTAGAAGCTTGGATCTTTGCTTGATGTAAGATTTGGAAACAACCTATCTATGAATGTTCATTTCCGATGCTCTGGAGTGCGTTGCATGTAAGGTGTTTGTGGAAAGTCCTCAACCAGTTGATGCAACGAAAAGTACAGATGGAAATCGATATAAAATCTGTTGAAAGTATTAAGCTTTTGCCTTTTGGATTCGCAAGAACTCCATTATCAGTGTTCTTGCCTGAATCCCGATGTTCAGTTTATTATATATAATGTATATACTGTAGTTTTCAGTATTTCCATGGCTTTCATGGGAATGCAAAAATCCCCCAGAAGGTTTCCTCCTGAGGAAAGAACAAGGAACAAGCGAGAGCTCTTACAAGGGAAGGATGGAGTCATGACTTCTGCTGACATGTCTAGAAGTAGAAGCTTTACCAGACGAAGAAACTGACCTTTTCATCGAAACAGGCTCCTTCTTCAACAAACCCGCCATTGATCCACTCTTTATCAGTTTCCTGAAGCTCAAACTCCCTCTTTTCAACGAATTGCTTCGCTTCATTTCTCTTGACGAGATATCCAGATTCTTCCCCATATTCGCCACAAAGCTATAGATCGCCATCGCTGAAGATGAATCCAACGACACCGATCTCCTCACCGCCTGCAATTCGCCTTGTTGTCTCCCTCCTTCCAATACATCGCTCTGAACCCTAGAATGAGAATGATTCCTCACTCCTACCGTCAATGGCTTCGGCAATTCTGAAAACTCCACTTCTTCATTGCTTCTACTACTGCTACTTGCTGATCCGTTGGTTTCCTCTGAGGCTGTTTGGCTGCTGGTGCTGCTAATTTCGTCGGAATTCTCTATATGCGATTCTTCTTCTTCCTGCGATGATCCAGCAACTACTGCAGCGGTAGATATGATCGGAGCGCGGCAGAGAGGGCAATTGGTGTGAGATCGAAGCCAAGTATCGATGCAAGGGATGTGGAACGCGTGGCTGCACTTAGGGAGCAATCTTAGGGTTTCGTCTTGTTCAAACTCGCTCAAGCAGACGGAGCAATCAGTTCCGTCGATTAACTTATCCGATTTATCGTACCGAAACACCGTAATCGATTCGATCACCGACTGATCAAGACCGATTGTTCGTATATACCAGATCGGGTGGTCAATCACCGGCTCGCGATCACCGTCGATGGCGAAAGCATCGACGGTGGTAATGAGATCCTCATCCCGCCGCCAGCTGCTCAAACTCAAACTCCTCCTCCGCCTGGATCTGAAGATTCTGAGGAGTAGAAATAGAACAAGGACAAGCAAGACGACGCCGATGATTGAAGCCATGACGGCCATACTCGTGATAATAAGATTCTTCTTATGCGCGTCAGGAATCAGTGACGGGAACACCGGCAACCTCGCCGCCGGCGGTGGCTGCAACGGCGGCGGCTGAGAAAAGAATGGGAGGAGATTGCTGTCATCGTCTTCAATGAGGAGGAACTTACAAGTACCAGGGCAGACGGAGAAACAAGACCCGTGGCAAATTCCGTCTGCGTTCAGAAGTGGCTCGCAGTCGAGGAGGCAGCTGTCGGCCACCACCGCCGCTGTGGTGGTGGTGGTTTCTGTAAGCATCATCTTCCTTCGAGGAAGCTTCATGATCATCGGCAGTGGAAGAAGCAGCTGGTGGTGGTGTTGGATCGGGAAGAAACCATGGCCGATGGGAGAACTGGAAGAAGAATTTTGATTCCCTCTGGTTGTTTTTTTCTTTCTGGTTCTTAGCTGTGACTTAGCTTCAAATCCTGAGTTTCAGTGGTTGTTAAGCGAAGTGTGGCGAAGAAAGTCAAAGAACGCCATTTTTCATCGGTCAGGTTCATTGAATTAACGCGTTTTTTTTATCCTTTGAAGATTGAGACAGGAGGGAAAAAGAAAGGAAGAAATTAAATGGTGGAACGAACATGTTTATGGAAAGACGATTCTGCCCCCCCAAGTCTGTGCTCCAATCATACTCCTTACTCTATTGTTACTGTTAGTAGGGCGTGTTCCAATCTGGACTTCGAGGGAAATTATTTTTTGATTCAATAACAATCCTCAAAAATCTCAACCGTCAAAAATGTATTCCAAATCTAACGGTGGAAAATATTAAAATAAAATTTATATTGTATAGTATAAATTATATAAAATATAGTAATTAGTGTTAAACTGTGTATGAAAAGTCATACAAATTTTGTATATATGATATATTGTATATGTAGAAAGTTATATAAGTCGTTTGGATGTGTTATTTTATAAATAAAGTATTTTGAAGTAAAATGATGTATATTATTTGGAAATTTGATATTTTTGAGGTGTAAAAATAATTTTATTTGGCTAACATAAAAATAATGAGTTATGAGTTTTGAATTGAGAGTTTTGAATTGTGTTATTTCAATATTACTTCCATAACCAAGTATTTAAAATAACTCAATTTGAGTTATTTCAAATACCACAATTACAAAATATCATCACTTTTATTTTATATGGCAATACCGTATTTTGACCCAAATAACTCAAATAAATAACTCAGTTTGTGTTATTTGGGACAAAATATCTCAATCAATTACGCAAATTTGATTAAGAAACTTTCCCGCGACCATACTACCTTCTCCAATACCAGATACTGAAACGGTGATTCGATAATAAAAAATGGTTTGATTCTGATCAAATAAAAATATTTAAAATAATATAATTATACTACTCTCGATTAATTTTAACCATTGAATTATGTGGTTAATAAGACAAATTGCTCAACAATGACATCCAGAAAACAATTTCCCTAGCTCCTTAATCGGAGTCTTAGTGGGGCCGAACCACCAAAACCCAGGTCAACAGCTCGGTGTTGAGTCTGAATAAAATCTGCTCGTTGCTCAGAGGATTAAATACCACTTAATGTATCAAATGTACGTAATGTGTTTGGTAGAATGGTTCCAAATTATAAATTTGCAGATGAATACACATTAATCATTGCTCAACGCATTTGAATCCATGGCGGCAGCTCCTTTCTCAGCAAACCGACCGCTTCCCTTATCCACAACCCGTCGCGTCAATCGGCAACCCACAAAATGGTTTATGATTACATCTCCAAATCCGACTCCTCTGCTTCGTTGCTAACTGTTCCCCTTTTTCTCTGTTTCAGTGAACACCCATTGGCGGCGCCTGTGCTGCAAGGCATCTTCAGTCGAGATTCCTAGCCGGTGGTACAATCTTGCCGCAGATCTTCCTGTTAAGCCGCCGCCGCCATTGCATCCCAAGACATTGGACCCCATAAAGCCGGAAGATTTGTCTCCTCTGTTGGCAGATGAATTGATCAAGCAGGAAGCTTGTAGTGACAAGTTCGTTGATATCCCTGATGATGTCATCGACATTGACCGCCTCTGGCGCCCAACTCCTTTGATTAGGTCAGTTGATATCAATACCTGATACATTGCAAGGTTTGAAGAAAGTCGTATTATATTGGTGTTCATTTGTGGAAGCATACTGAATTTGAATTCTGTATATTTGAATTTTCGTCACACAACATTATTAAATGTGCTATTTTATTTCGACTTTTGAAAAATGAACTCAACCCCGCGCTTCATGTTAAATAATTATTACAGATTTGTGAATGAATGATAACTTAATAATAATCTGTATAGAAGAGGAGGCTTGAGCTACAAATCTACAAGTTAAAGTTCTACTAGGATTAAGATTATAATACTATTCACACTAGGAAAAAAAAATTATACAAAAAAACTAACCTAATAATACTAAAACCCTAATACAAATTCTATTATAATTCTACACTCCCCCTCAAACTTGGCTGTAAATGTTATGGAGGCCAAGTTTGGATTGAAGTTCTTCAAAAATATTTCGATGTATAGCCTTAGTCAGGATATCTGCTATCTGTAGTTTTGAAGGCACATAAGCCGTTTCAAATTCCTGTTTTTTTTATGATGAAATGTCTATCCAATTCAACATGTTTTGTATGATCATAGTAAATTGGATTCCTTATGATGCTCAATGCTGGCTGGTTATCACACAGCAGTTTTACAGGTTGATTCCCTTCCAACTTCGATTTTTCGAAGATGCGTTTTAGCCAAATTCCCTCACATATCCCTTCAGCTACTGTTCTGTACTCAACTTCAGCGCTGCTCCTTGAGACCATTCCTTGTTTCTTGCTTCTCCAAATCACTAAATTGCCCCATACATAGGTGCAAAATGCTGATGTTGATTTTTGATCTGTTAAATCTTCAGCCCAACTAGAATCTGTATACATAGTGATTCTTTGTTGTGTGTTTTTTAGAGATAAAGGCCCAACCTGGGTGTACCTTTTAAGTATCTAATAATTCTCATTACCGCCGAGAGATGTTCCTCGGTAGGCTGATGCATATGCAGGCTAAGAATACTCATTGGGAATGAGATGTCTGGACGAGTATGTGCCAAGTATATTATTAACTTACCAACCAGACCTTGGTAGCTCCCCTTTCCATCGGAGCTGGATCAGGGTTATGAATGAATTTCAGATTTGCTTCTATTGGAGTACTTGATGGTTTGCAGCCAGCCATTTCAGTTTTCTTCAATAAATCTAGGACGTATTGTGTTGTGATAAAATCAGATTAATCGATCTAGCCACTTTGATGTCTAGGAAATATCTTCAGTTTTCAAGTACGAGTTCTAATGATATGATATTCCCAAGGTAAGGTAATGATATGATATATTCAAGGGAAGGTTGCTCAGAATTCTCTTCCTAAGGCTGAGTTTGGGAATAAGAAGGCTCAAATTCATAAAACTTAACATCTTTGGAGTGATATATTTTTTGATGGAGGGCCGAGTAGCACTTGTAACTACTCTGATTGGAAGAGTACCCGACGAAGACATAAGTAATCGCTCTAGCACCTAACTTAGAGCGAAGAGAAGGGGCTACATGGTCGTTGGCAACAGCGTGTGCGCGTGCTTCACGTTCTGCCTTTGGCTTCCAGTCAGCAGGTTTCCCATGGAGTTTCTAGCAGGTTTCCTTGGTGTGGCCGAGTTTACCACAATGATCGCAGTAAGGGCGTGGTTTACCAGATTTTGTGAGACTGGGACTTTGTGAGTTACTGGCGTTGTTTGCTGCCTGTATAGATACCTCCTTAGGTTTATGCATCATGAGTTTCCAGTGGCTCTCTTCCCACTTGACTTCAGCAAAGGCAGTGTGGACTTCAGGGAGAGGAACTCGACCCATGATTCTTCCCTTAACATCGTCCAAGGAGCGATTTAGACCCAATAGGAAGCGAATGGTTCTCTTGGATTCAAGGATCTTCTGATAAAGGGCAGCATCAGCTGTGCAGACCCAGAGATGCACATCATACAGATCCTGTTGCATCCAGAATTTGCTTAACTCATCATAGTATTGAGTGACCGTCATGTCTCCTTGTTTCAAGTCATGGAGAAGCATCTCAATGTCAAACAATTGAGCTGTATTCGACTGATTTGAATAGGTGTAATGAGCACTATCCCAAATTTAGTAGACTTTTTTGTGGAGAAATTTTTCACCAATCGAGGGTGTCATGGAGTTGAGAAGTCATGATTCCACCATGTTGTCCTCAATTTCCCAGTTGGTAAATTGATGATCGGTTTCAGCGGGAGGCTTGTTTTGCAAGAGATGTAACCCTTCTTTCCTTTTTCGAAGATGAATTTGAGGATAGAGGAGGACCATTCGAGGTAATTATCACCATTGAGGCGGTGATTGGTGATGCTTCCTATGACCGTGTCTGTTGGAGGCGGATGAGGGGGGTTGGAGTTATTGTTTTGGTGTTGATGAGTTTCTGGAACACCAGAAGAGTTTGATGATGGTATCTCGAAGTTGATGGAATGATTGGAAAGGTCGTCATTCATCATTGATGAGATTGAGAGAAAAACGGAATAAGTTTTCTTAAGGTTTTTTGAGGGTTTTTCTTAGGACGGAAGGGAAATGAGAGATACGAAATCAGAATTTTGTCGAATCAGGCTTTGATACCATGGAGATTTGTGAATGAATGATAACTTGATAATAGTCTGTATATACATGCCTTCCTTATATAGAAGAGGAGGCTTGAGCTACAAATCTACAAGTTAAAGTTCTACTAGGACTAGGATTATAATACTATCCATATCGAGAAAGGAAAAACTAACCTAATAATACAAAAGGTGTTTATACTTATGACTATGGTGATACTGTTGGGATGACTCCGTTGATGAAGATGCATACTTTGGGACATGACTTCATTCCTGACCCTATTCATGCTGTTATTTTTCTGATTTAAGCTCCTTTTGTTTATATATCCAACCCAAGTGAACCCGTGATCCGATTGACCCGTAGCTCGACTAATGAATTCATAATTCAATTTACCATGTGACCCCGACTAACTCACCCCGTAACCGGCCTAATTCGGTTGTTCGGAAGCTTTACTATTCAATGCTTTTGTTTTTCTGCAGGTGGCTTGAGGTACCACGGCATGGGACCTCTGATATCTCACGTCTATGAACAAGGATTCATGGAAGCAATCTCCATTCCTCAAACCGAGTGCTTCAAAGGTAGTAAACTAACCTGCAAAACATTGTATTTTATATCTTGATGAGAAAAATCAATGAAGAAGATCCAGTTTATAAACAGAGGATTATTCCCCTAATTGCAGGTGCCATACAATTTGCTAGAAGTGAAGGGCTGATACCTGCACCAGAGCCAACTCATGCAATCGCAGCCACCATCCGGGAAGCTCTACATTGCAGGGAGACTGGTGAAGCTAAGGTCATTCTCATGGCGATGTGAGGACATGGCCATTTTGATCTCGCGGCTTATGATAAGTACCTCAACGGAGACATGGTTGATCTGAACTTCGACGAGAATAGAGTGCATGCATCGTTGTCGAACCTTCCTCGAGTTGCGACTTGATAAACGACAATTATGTAGGGTGAAGAACCAAAGTTTACGAAAGCGGATTGCAGTTTGCACAAGTTCGCCATGTCATGCGTAAATCAAGCGGTAATATCTCAGGCTAACAAGAGTTTGATCTCAAGACCCTTTCGATAAAATTGGATTGTAAGGAGTCTATAGTACTTTGAGCAGGAAAACCATTGCATTGTTAATAATTCGAATTGTTAAAAGGGATTCATAATTAATTTATATATCTATAATGAGAATTAGTCAATTTAACATAGGAAAAAGTCGCAAGATGTGACTACCTAGCTGGATGAATCCAACGTCAAACCAATAAAATTACACGAAAATGACCGATTATATTTTTTTGTTATGAATTTATCCATCTACAAATATATTCTACTTCAACCATTTCACGAAAACTGTACAAGCACTTGAAATCGAGAAATTACACAAAATTAGCCCATACACATTCATCATTGGTTATTAAGGTGTATGTATCATAATATCGATGTTGTCAATCACCTATATAAATATACTCAACTTTAACCATTTTACGAGAATTGACAAGCACTTAAATTCAACTGCTAAGATTAGCCGAATACACATTCATCACGAAACAAACACTAATTAATTACCACATTCATCACTCAAAAACTAATTGTTACCCACAAACTTATTACCAGTATCAACCAAACGTACCAAAATAACAAACCAAACCCGAAAACAAACTAAAAACAAACAGAAATTTCCACGTAAGCCTAAAAGTTGGCCCTGCCTTGAAAAGTCTGACCAAACTCCCAGTTCGACGGAACAACGTTAGGGAACACCTTGTAAGCTCCATCACTAGTAACCACCTGAAACGACAGTGTTTGTCCGACCAAAACAGTACTCGTCTGCCAGTTCTGTCCCCAGTTCCTCTGCATGCTAATCCACCCGCCGCTCCTGGACCCTCGGACCCTCAAGTTCTTAACGTCACCGGCCCCGCCCACGTTGTACACGAGGACCAAGTTGAAGTAAGGGTTCCCTCTGATCTCGAACTTGATTCCGCCGCGCTTCTGGCACCGGACTCTCCGGTACTGTACCGGTACGATCCCGGCCTTGTAAGGGGCCATCTTGAGGAACATGGGCATTGCAAGGTCGAAGTGCTTCGCCGGCGGGTTGCACCAGCCGCCGCTCGGGTTTGGCGGGCAGAAGTTTGTGGCGGTGATTTGGATCGGGTTGTTACCCGGGTAGCACCATTTCCAGTTGGGTTCGTTGATGCATTTGAGCTCGTAGCATGCCCCGCATGTTAAGCCGTTGTTGAAGAGTGCGGTGCTGAGCGCTGCTGTTTGCAGTCCGTATCCTTGCTGAAATAGGTCCCCATAGCCGCATGCTCCTTCTGTTTACATCAATTTAATACAAAAATAATCAATTGTCATAGCGGAATAAGAATGTTCAGGGTCGCTAATAAGATTTTAATTTTGAGATGAGTTTGAAAGTAAACGTTGATATTTTAGCTCGATAAAAACTAACAACATATTCGGAAAAGAACACAATACTTGATACAACAACTAGGGATATTATCGGAATTTAAAATTGAACCAATTCGAAAAAAAATAATTATAACAAAGAACTCAACTGAATTCCGCAGCTCGTATTTAGGATCTCTAAAAACAAAAATATGTTCGACTAAAATCTGTTTGGCTCGAACCACCTAATTTTAACTAGAATATATTACAAACTCACATTAGTTCGATGAGACAAATATTTAGAATGAATTAAAATATTAGATTATAAAAAATGTATATTGTGATAAATATATTACTTGGTTCAATAACTTTATATTATTTGTCACAAAATTACTACAACATATATTATATTTATTCCTAAAAGTATTAGCTAGTAACACTCTTTCTCATATGAAATTTTCTTTTGTGATTTTAACTATCTATGATTAAATATATTATCAGAGCTATACTAATCAAACATTAAGTCGAACTTACGCATGGTTTCACCGCCGTACTGGTCGCCGTAGAAGGTTGCATGGCCATAGAGCCAGGAGGACCAATCATCCTGTCGGGCTAGTCTACTGCCGAAAAACACATCGGCCGATGAATTCCCGACCAAAACGATGAGACACAGAAGAGCGGCGTAGACGAAACGAGCCATGGCTACTTGTCTGATGGGTGAAGGATGTGTGAGAATAATAATGGATGGGGAATATATAATAATCCATTCAACGGTGAATTGTGATTCATAATTAGAAAGAAATGAAGGGATGATTATCATTAATTAATCCTGAAATTTGTTTCTGTATTTAGATTACTTGATTGACGCATTTTGATTTGGGGAAATCATGTAATGAGGATTTAAGTGCAAGTTTTTTAGTTGTAAATGACTCTTCCTAATTCTTCCCCGATTATTCATAAGTAATTTCAAATCCTCTTAAGAAAATAGAGATTTCGAAAGACAAAATAGAGATTTGAGAATGTGAACCAAAACTTTAATTTTTATTTTGTAGTTGATATATGGTGGTAAATAAATTCAGACATTTTAATATTTTTATTTTCATTTTAATCTCTCTATAATAATTATACACAAAAATATCTATCCAATTGATCTATTTCAAAAATAACAAGTTCCATCCAAATTTTATTTATTTAAATTTTATTTAAAATTTATAACAATTTGAAATTTCTCCTATTTCAAATGACCGTATTCAAATTACCAATTTTTTAAACTGAAATGAAGTGTTTTTAACTTTTTCCATTTGTAGAATGTAAATAGAGATAATATTGAGTTAAGGAGTGTAGTCATTTTAATTGTGGACTTGTGGTAGTGATCCAATAGCTAAGTAGAGTGAGTAGGCGGCTAATAGGATAATAATGAGTTATTTTTGTGAAAAAATATAATAAAGAGTTAATTAAAGAGTGTAACCATTTATTCCTTGCGATATTAACCTTCTAATTAGGTTGATCGCCCAATATTCATAACTTCTTAATTCTCTCAAGTTACGAGTGCGGGGAGCCAGATTAAATAGCGGTTATTCGTAACCTGTCAAATCTGATAATCGTATTCATTTACAACTAGCTTTTTTATAGGTTACCGATATAACAGGTTATCCAAATAATTATTCGAACAAATTTTAAATAGCAATCTCTTTTTATAACGTCTAGATTATAAATTTGTATCAAGGTTCAAGACATTCACATTACATATTTTTATCAATGCATCATATATGTCATGTGAAAAAACACCACAACTGAAGGAACATGGAAAAAGAAAATTGGAACAACACCCGCTGTAAAACATCTGCCTAAAAAATGTAGTCTAATAAATATTTCACAAATTTTATAAATCCAAAATATAGATACCAAAATTACAATTCTCACCGTAAACAAATCATAGTCTAATGAGTATTTTCTCATAAAAATATATCGTTCAAATAGCTAAAATCGACTATTAAGTTGTACGGATTCTTAGTTACTATTATGTTCTTAGTTTGTTGGATCAATCGCTGATATAGAGTTTTTTGGTGGCAAGGACTTCAATGTTTTCAGAATTGGACAGGAGATCAAATTGGTGAGACAATGAGTTCAGGGTTTGATGGTTCGATTGAGGTTTGACCGTTTACTAAATCGCGTAAGACTGTTTTAATTATTAAATAAATAAATAGAGCTAAGCCGGACTGGACAACTTTTGAATTGAACCGGATCAAACCGGTAATATATATCGTTCAATATCATAATCTAATTTGTCAAAAATATAGTTATTGAATATGTTTTAAGAAGTTTCAAACTATATAAATAATTTGAAACTTTTTATTAATCAAAGTATTGACATTTAATATATACTTCATTCGTTTATAGTAAAATGTCACGTTTTAATGTTAATTAGTTGTCAGTATTAACAACTAAATGTTTAACTTAAAAAATAATGACATTAATAGAGATGGTTGTCATTCATCCTTTGTCCTTTAAAGATCAGGGTTCGAATCCCATTTCTCACATTTAAAAAAATAAAATTGTAAACAATGAAATATGATTCAACCGGAATTTTGAGCTAGGTTGAACCGGCCAAAAATCGAAATCCAACTTAATCACATCCGAGTTTGACCAATTTTCTAAATCGCCCAATCAATATCGACTACCTCACCAATTCACAGTTGAACCTATCCAACAAGCCGGTTGGATCCGATTCTGATAACATCATTAGTTTAGGGCAAAAAGAGGTTGGGCTTTTGTTGTTTTTTATTTATTAAAACCCAAGTTGGGAATGAGGTAGATTTGAGGCGGGTATATCTATACACATCCCCATACTCGTTTGTAAAGTTTGTCCTCATTTTGATTTCCGTCCTCATTCGAATATCAATATCCATATCCGTCTTTAAATTTATAAATTTTGAATATTTGTAGGTATCACAATCCTCATACAACTGAATTAAAAGAATAATAAAATAAAACAACCACTCTACCACATGATCTAAATCCAAAAGACTTAAGACATGAATTATTATTTCACAATAAAACATAACAAAATGACCTCACAAATAAGTTCATTGTCTCGATTAATGATTTAAGGTTATGTTTTTTTTGTAAAGATTTAGGGTTATGTTTGGTTCTAATACATATGGGGTAGAGTATGGGTCTCAATATGAGTATGTGGCGGAGTACTTAAACCCATCCACGATACGTCCCAGTTCATTTTTTGCGGGTATTCCCCGTACCCGCTCCGTAACCAGTTCAATACGGATATTCTCCGCCCCAATCGAATCGAATAGGATCGAATACCGGCGATACGAATAATATTGCCAAGCCTAATGAACCCTTAATATTCATCAATAATGGCAAGTAATACCTCAAAACGTACATAATGTCCAATTAAAGGTATAGGCCCCACATATAAGACTACATGAATCTCAGGATCTTTGCAAGCAAAATGACATCAATATTTCTTTCCTTCAACATACATATGGTAAGGGAAAGCTAACCAGAAGTACAACCATATAAAGCAAAAAGTTCACCAACGATCAACAGTAAGACAAACACAAATTGAAAACAAAGAAAAATCTGAAATTAGAAAAAAAAATCTAGCAAGGTAGGATACGAGCAGCAACATACACATTCAAACTGCTAAGAGAAGTTAAGATCTTAATTAGCAGCTCTAACTTCTAGGTTTAGAGCATTGGATCGATCACCTCTGGCTCATCTGGCTCATCTGTTGGTGGCATAGCGGCAACGTCAATGTCGATGTTGGCAAAGATGGTGACGTTTATGTCGATGGCGATGTCGTGGGGTACTAAGACATTCATGGCGATGTCAGCGGCGATTGTGTTGGTGGTGATATTGATGGAGATAGATGTAGTGTTGTTAGTGTTGGAAGCAACGGGGTCTATGGCGGCCATGGTTGCAGCGGAGTGTACGAGGCGGCTAGGGTTTCAGGTGGGATTTTCTCTTTTACGAAAGACAGTTCGGCAACTTCTTTTAAATATTTTAAAAGTTTGGAAATTTTATTTTCAGAAAATTCATTTAAATAAAAAATAATTTTCAGATTTTCTACTTTTACTATAATTTCCATTTAAAAAAATTTCACTTAAAAAGTCTATAGAAATAGAACTAAAAATCACTCTTTAGGTAATTATTTAAATAGTTGCATATACTGATGAAATTGCACTTAATAGATTATGTGATTTCCATCCATATATATATTTTCTACCAAATAAAGTAAATACTAAACCAATTGGTTAGGTGATAAGGCCTTGATGATTTTGTTTCCAATTTCTTTAACATTGAAATGACTATAAAATCCCCAACCTTACATAAACCTTAACCATTGCAAACATTATTACATACAATTCTTTAGTAGTTTGTGCCTCTAACTACTCACTCTTGGAATCATGGCTAGCTTCCTATGCTTTTTATTGAGTTTGGTCGTGATTGTTGGTAGTTCACTAGATGAAATTATGTGTAGCAAGACACAATTAATCCGAATAATGATTGGTCCACGTGGCAGGATGCTCATGCAACCTTCTACGGTGATATGTCCGGCAAAGATATCATAAGTTTTCATAACGAAAACCTGATTTGACTCGAGTTAATTCTATTTCAATATTGCATATTAATCAAGGTATAGAAACCCGATTGGGTTTAGCCGGGTTCGGTCTAACCAAGCTTTGGATAACCCGAAACCAAAAAAATTAAATCTGGAAATTTTAGTGTTCTAGCGATTCAAATACAAACCTGAATAAACCTTAATTTGACAAAAGTCCTGTTTAACATGGCCTGTTTCTCTATGTTAACTTATATAAATGAAATTATTATATGAACCATTTTCTCAACATTTTTTCTAAATAAACGGATCATTGCCGGTATGGAAATCTATTCCAAAAAGAATACGAACTATAAATAGCAGCACTAAGCACGCCGCTCTTCAACGGCGGCTCAACTTGCGGAGCATGCTACGAGATCAAATGCGTCAACGACCAAAAATGGAACGGATGCTACATAGGAGCTCAACCGATCCAAATCACGGCCACTAACCACTGCCCTCCCGGTTCGACCGGCGGGTAGTGCGACCCGTTGAAACACTTCGACCTCACAATGGCCATGTTCGTCGAGATAGCTCCACGTCCAGTACCGCCGGATCCGGTGTGGGAAGCCAGGCGGTGTGAAGTTCCTGATCACCGGGAACCCGACCTTCAACTTGGTGCCGGTTTACAACTTCGGCGGCGCCGGCGATGTGAAGAATGTCAGGGTCAGAGGTTCCAAGACCGGCGGGTGGCTTCAGATGTCTAGGAATTGGGGCCAGAATTGGCAGAGTAATGTCGTTTTGCGTGGTCAGATGTTGTCGTTTCAGGTGGTTACTAGTGATGGTGCTTATAAGGTGTTTGATAATGTTGTTCCTGGGAATTGGCAGTTTGGGCAGAGTTTTGATGGCAAGATCAACTTCTAGTTAGGTTGATTTTAATTTTGGTGGTAAAATTGATTCATTTTGTTGTTCTTCATTTTGCTAGATGGAAAGTTGTAGTCTATACTAATAATAAGATTGGCTTTAAGTTGTATTTTTTTTTGGGATCGGATGACATCAAGATAGTTTTCGATAGGAGAAATCAATATAGCAATCAACAAGCAAACATAATCTAAAAATCAACCAAGACTGTGAGATTAGTCTCAACACAGTTTGAGAGATATTAAAGAGCTAACCTTTTTATGCACCACTAAGTGGGTAGTTCCATTAGCATACCGTTGAACAACCTCCACATGGAGCCGAGGACAAGTAGTCGGGAGGCCAGGGGCTCTGAAGTGATGACATTGCTAACTCCATAGCGTCTGCTCTAGTGAGAGAATCGGGAGAGAACCACCTCAGCATCATCCTTAATGTCGACCTGCCAGATACCTTAAGAAAACACTAAACACAAAAATCGCGAACATCGGTCCTTGAGCTCCAAGACATAGAGGTCAAGGAGCTCTTGCTATATTCGTCTCCCGTATGCAAGGGCATGGATAGTCAATGGCGAATAGTGGCCATGTTGACGGGGACGAGCCTGTATGTGGAGAACCCGATAAGGGACAAGGCCGGGCCGATAGATTCACTCGAAAAAAGAGAATGCATGAATGAATGTCTATTGTGGAGTGTGAGAGAGTATATGATGAGATAAATGGTATCCATTTTTAGGGGAGTTGGATTCAAACTAAGTATCTTGATCACCAACATACTACCCTATCACTAAATCAACAAAAATTAAATTTTAGTTTAACTAAAATTTTAGGGGAGTTTAAGCCGGTTGATATTGAACATTTTAGTTTAACTAAATATGAGTCGTCACGGGTCATATATAGTCTGTTTGCAAGCGGAAATATAGAATGAAAAAAGACAAACATTGACGAAATTAACAGCTCCGTTACATCTAACGTCAAAATTCAGCGACTTCCAACACCCAAATTCTCGTTCAACAAGGTATGTTTGGGTTGCACAGAGAAGAACAATTTCAGTGTCCCCTAATTGCCAACACCAATTTTCAGCTCGTGTTCCCCTCATTGTTAATTGTTTATTTTAGTGTCCTCGACAAGTAGAAGATTACCAGAGATATCACGTATTAAACGGCCGCTTAGATTGTTGCATACCATTTGGTGTTCGGTGGTTGCTTCCATTTTGCGAGAAAGATGTCGAAAAATACATGGTTCGTATGGTATGTCTATAGCACCCAATAATTAGCTATTCGAGATAGCTCTATATTTAAAATCGTGAATAGCTAGCTATTAAGTGATATAAATATTGATTTTTTACGTGTCATTTGTCCTTTTGTGGATTTCCCGGTCACTTTCTCTTTCTTCTGTCTCTTCTTCTTCTTTGATTTTCAGCCATCTTATCTCGCTTCTCTCTCTCTTTGGTCTCCGATTTCTCTCCCTCCTCCTCAACCTTCTCTCCGGCTTGCAGCCTCACCTCCGGCGGCTGATGCTTTGACTCCTGGTTCACTTACCATTAAAATTTTACCTTGAGATGAGGAGTCGTCAACAGAGATCGATTTCTATGGCTTCCAAGGAAAGCTTGAGGAGAATGGAACATTCTTTGGATGGGATCGAATTAGGGAGATTAGAGTTTAAAGTTTAGTCAGCACCAGTTGACCATCCGAGATTTAATCTCTCTTTCGAGCAACTGTAATCTATAATCCTAAATCTGGATTATTCTTTTCTTTTTCATTCTCATTTGGAAGAAGGCTTAATCGTTTTCCATTCTCTGGAAAACCTTTGTTCTTTGAATAATAGGAATTCCCCATTGGTTATTGTTGCAAATCATATAGAGAAACCACACAATCTCTGATGTACATGTCGTGGAGATCGGAGAAGGTTAATGCGGTGGTGAATCAGAGAAGGTGGAGGCGGTGGGGTGGCTACGACTTTGAAAGTTGCAGCATGGTGGATAGGAAAAGGTCGAGGTGGTGAGGTTAAAGGAGATTCATCTTTTTGGGATTAGATTAGGGATTCGATTAGTAGGTTAGGATTATCAAACTCGCTAAATATCTAAATATTTCGAATATCATAATATTCGATACCAAACAACCCTATAATATTTTTCGTGATGATATTCATAATTAGTTTATTCCTTGAGGAAAAAAATAGAAGAGTAGGGTGCAAGATAGAAGTGGGGGCCCACTTTATGTCCAAACCCACACGAAACGAATTTCTAACGTACAAAGCAATCCCATCGTTTTCCTTCACTTCACGCTAATTACGTTTTGCTTTTCATTTCTTGATAATAAACCCAGCAAAACCAGGCACACAATTCTCTCCATCTCCAATTTCATTCTCGCCGGCCAGCTTCCGATCGCCGGAAGTTAGTTCCCTCGAATGGCCGGATCGGCATCCAGCCACCCCAAGTTGAAATCCAGAGTCCCTAAACTGAACGACCCATTGATGTCCTGTTTGATGCAGAACTGTGATCTCCCTCCGCCTTCAAAGCTCTACTATGGGTCCGGCGAGCTCATCGTTTCATCTACCAGCCGTGTTTTCGCACTGATGATGCAACAAGACAACGACCACGGCCACAAAGACGAAAAGGTGGAAGGGTACGAAACGGGTGGTAAGAAGTTGGACCTGCTGAAAGCGGTGAGGCTCTCGCAGACGAGGGCAAGAGAAGCCGAGAAGAGAGCAGAGAGTCTATCCTATGCCCTGTCGGCAGAGTCACTCCAGCTCTTTGCGTATCGGCAGTGGTCGAAGCTGCTTGAGGCTCGAATTCTCAAGCTCGAAGCAGAGTTAGCAGAATCAGGAGCGGCAGAGAGGAGAGATGGAGTAGAGCCATGCTTACCGTGGACGCTGGCTCTGGCTTTTTGTCTAGGTATTGCAGGGGCAGGCATTGTAGTAATTGGTTTTAGGTACTGGTTTTGATTCAAAGACTTTCACAAGCATTTCTACATGTACATTACACTTGCGGATAGACAGCTCGAATCGATCCTTCATCTGTTATTCATCAACATAGATAAATATACACACATACGTTGATACTGATATACCTGAGAATCTGCATTTCCTGATTAAAAGCTTAACTTTGTTCTTTATACATATCAATCTCCTGCAATAGAGATCATATCAGAGTGAGAAAGAGAGATTGACATAGGAAGAACAAGCCCAATTTTATAAGTTACATACCGAGAATTTTGAGGTTCAGACATGCAGCATCGTCTGGATATGGGCATAGCACTCTTGGCTGCTATCAAAATGCTCTAAGCAAACCCAACAAATATGCCTTCCGCAATGGCACTCCACGTGATTACACCCATTGACCTTCTCGATCGTGAAGAAACAAACCGGGCAAGTCTTCACATGTTCTTTGTAGGTGAGAAATTCGTTTGGAACAGTTCTTCCAATTTCTCGACCGATAAGAAGGATCTCAAATCCGTGAGGTATATCGGCATCCTGCACTGAGCACAACAAACCGGGAAACTATCGAGATTTTTCATGGCCGATTCAAATTGCTCCATTAAACACGGCTGGCAGAATAAATGCGAGCAGGATTCGAGTCGGTATCCCTTCTCGACTTCACACAAGCAGATCGGACAGGATAGATCGCTCGAAACCTGCTCTGTGGTAGAGTATTGATCGCTCGCGACTTTTTGACAACTTCTTCCACTCTTTTCTTGACATCTATATTACCATGAACGGAAATGACGTGATGTCTCGTGTCCAACGCGAATTCCGCTTCCCGGAACATCGATTTCAACCCCTTGAGGTCTGCACCGAACTTCTCGACGACTCGCTTCATCAAGTCTGGAGATAGGCCGCCACCTTTCATATGAATCTGGAACTGTCGGCTCTCATGGTAGGCCAGAAGAGATTCGATCAGTTTCCTCCCGGCTACAGTTATGTTACTTGAAGATCCGAAGATTCTCACATTGAAGTTACGCCGGTCGAAGAGAATGTAGGTTCGAGTCTGCTGCTGTATTTCTCGCATCAAGTTCACGCCGTGAGGGGTGAATAGAAGCTGTAGTACTGTTTGACTTAGGCTGTCGTGATTTATTATCCTTCCTCTCATCACTTCTTCCAGAGGTCTTCTAAGCTCTGCAACAGTCTTTGTAGCGTTGGCGGAAATTTTAACTCGCCATGAACCGTGGGTAAGCTTCTCTGTTGTGCATGTAACACCTGAGAGTGATAGCACCACAGCTACATAAGGAAAACCGACACGGAAACATCCATCCAAACACAGCATCATCATTAGACATCATTAGACCACCTTCAGTGGTAAGTGCTAAAGTGCCAAAGAGTTAAAATTTGACACCAAAACTCCTCCAATGGTGAAAGCTTAAGTGCTAATGATCTGTATTCGCAGAAAAGAGTTTTTGGAGATCTGTGATTCTTTTTCATGTCCCTGTTGTTTTTATTTCCGCCATCACTTTTTTATTTTAATTTTGATTTGAATAATTATTATATCAAAATTCTTATATTTAAAACACGAATATAACAAGAATAATTTTAATGATATTTTAAAATATTAAAAACTACATAAAATGATATTTTAACAAAATTGTAAATGGCAGAGCCAAAATGAGGCCCGATACCATCGGGGCAAAAAACACTTATTTAGGTGCTAAGTATTCAAAGTTACTAACACGGCATCATTATACACTATCATGCCATTGAATCACCAAAGTAACGTATATTCAGATCAGTAACTTGTCAGCCCAATTCAAATATTTGATGAGTAAAGAAAACAGGAGTAACATACCATCCCGAGCTCTGAAACTTTCCAGCAAAGAATCCAGTTGCTTCTCGATTGCAAAATAAACAGATGGACAGCAGGTCAATGAGCTGTGAAACAACTGCTGACACTTCATTTTCTGCCACGGATGACCTCCCGGAAATACTTTCTCTTCCAGGTTCCAAAGCTTTAGAGCCTCCAGATGCAATCTCCCATCAAAGATAATTTCAGTTCTCCTATAAGCATCTTTGGGTCCAGGAGGAAAAACTTGGACTCTGCAATTGCTAGTATTTGGATTTTGTTTAGACATGAAAGGAGTGATCTCTCACATAAGTGCTTCTTCACAAACACTAGGTGCAAGATCTGGCAAAGCATCACCCCACAACAGAAAAAATCTTGAATTTGCCTCCCTGCAGCAGTAATGACTGAGTCTTTAATATCACCTTCATAAAGCGCTTTATCAATCCCATATAAAACAACGCAGTCATCACGTTGTCTGCTTCTTGAAGACCGGACGTACTTCTCTCCGATTACTAGTTGAGAGAAGTCCTCAACCAGAAATGTAGCATCATCTGCATTGTAGCATCTAACAATTGCAGTGCCTGTACTGTACCTACGAGGCCAATAAACCTTTGCGCTAACAGCTGGGAAAGAAAATGGTGTGTGATCAGACCCGAAGCTTGTTTGTGTAGGAGTCACTTTCAGGATGGATCCATGGAATTCAACTCCGTCAAGCTGGCATGCCTTATCAGCAGCTTCTGGGGAAAGGAAGGTTATCTTTCCCCACTTGTGATTCTCACCACCTCTTTGGGCATTGAAGAACTTGTGGATTGAACAAATAGTACCAGAAGTGAAATCCTCAACAAACATCAAAAGCTCCTTATCATTATCAACCAAATCCACAGAAAGAAATATCTCAACAGTAAGATATCTTTTCAGAAGCTCCAAATGCTTGATCACAGCACCAGCTCCAAAAAGTGCAACAGAAGATGAAAAGCTAACTCCATGGTAGAGATGTCTCTCCATGCATTCATTGCGTAATGCTTTCCGCTCATACTCCACAGCTTCCTCTACAAGACCAGACAGCTTCTCCATACTTTCTGTAGTAGCAAATAGCTGAATCTCATTCTGGTCAACGGTGACTTCAATACCAATCCGTTTGTCAGAACAGGTACCAAGATTTCACGAAAGACTGCAAATTGCTTTTGTACTTCCCACAAAACCTTTTGAGAAGGAGACTTCCGAAGCCAGTCAGTCGCTTGAACTTTAGCTTCTGACACTCCATCTAATGAAAATCATACAATGGAAGAGGTTCAAGAGTAGACAAGGATTCGAAGTCGAAAGCAGTAACACAGACCAAAAAATCATAAGTTGTTGACAAAAGTTCACTAAAAACAACCCAATGAGGCTTCTCAGCAAACATTTGCAGCGAACAGGAAGGATGTAGCCGAACATTTTGGCCAGTCATTGCCACTTGATAACCCACTTGATCATATCCAGAGTACATGACAACATTTTCCACAAGAGAAGACAGTATAGCCAACTTCAAAGGATTATCATGCTCCGTAGACCTAAAAGGAGACCAAAGCCAGTGTGTAGGGACAATAATGTTGAGTTCCTTTCGAAGGCATTCTTCTATTTCTTTAACTGATTCATGGCACCTTCGAATAGCTTTGGCATTTATACTGTTGTCCCAACACCATTTATTTCTAGAATCTCGATGCACAGCCTCCCACTTCTTGAATACAGTTAGTAGAGTTAAGAGGTCATCGCTTTGATGACAAAACTGCACCTTAAAACAGTCGGCTTTCATCTTGTCATCTCTACTGCCAACTCTACAAAATATACTGCTAGCATTGGCCATTACAGCTGCAAGAGCAAGGCCTTCTTTCCCTAGGCCATGGCATAAGCAAGTAAGAATGAGCTTACCAAGTCGGGGCTCAATTCCAAGTTTAACAAAGTAGCGGCCTTCATCAGTTAATTCATGCATGCCATTAGTCTGTCTGATCGAACCTAATTGAACAAGATTTCGAATGGCCATGTCGATGGCTTGAGGACGGGGTGCATCGACAAAGTTAAACTCGTTTATGTTCTTGATTCCTAGAGCAAGGATCCTCAGGACTGCAATACCAAGATGCACTCTGCGAATCTCGGGCTCCTGATTGAGAGGCATCCATTCGAAATCCTGTTCAGAGTATAGCCTATAACATATCCCAGGCTCTGTTCTTCCAGCACGACCAGCTCGTTGTTGGGCAGAGCTTTGGCTGATCCTGCAAATTTTAAGCATACTCATACCAGTTCCTGATTCAAATCTGCTCTCTTTGACCATCCCTGAATCAACCACATACTTCACCCCTGGAATTGTCAGCGATGTCTCTGCAAGATTAGTAGCAAATATAACCTTCCTTTTCCCTGGGTATTCCTGGAAAATTCGGAACTGGTCTTCATGAGAAAGCTTTCTATGCAATGGCCAAGGAAGCTTCGAAATTTTCACAAGCCCATTCAACTTCCATTTGGGAAGTCAAGAAAGCTAGAATCGTCCCTTGTTTCTCGGTTTTGTAAATCTCTTTGGCCAAGCCTCAAATCTCGTGTCTGATCACGCAGCAACCGTCTAATTAATGCCAAGAGCAAATCAGTGCTTAAGCTTCTTTCATGAGCCTCGTCAATGAAAATGCAGGAAATCCCAGACAAATTCCTGTCATGCATGAAGTGCTGCAATAAGCAATGGTCTGTTGCATATATAATTTTCGCACCAAACTCTTGGTTGGATGAAAAGGTTGGATAAGAGACAACAGAATTGTCTTTGTAGCAGCCACGAGACTCTCCTTTGACTCTATCAGCAATTGACATGGCAGCAATCTTCCGAGGCTGTGTACACATAACAGAATCACTTGATCCAATGCCAGAATCGGCCAGGAACTGAACCAACTGTGTGCTCTTTCCAGAACCAGTCTCCCCAATCAAAACCATGATCTGCAAAGACCATGAATCAGGATCAAAATCCAGTATCAACTACTACTAGTGGCAATAGCTACTTAACAGAAGCCTAAACAAAGTAATCAAGCCACAGAAGAGCACATCATAGCAGAAAACCAGTGAAAAAATCACAGCCAAGGCAATGCATCTCTTACTTCCTCCCACCATGATCTTCCAAACTCTTTAGCAAACTCCTAAAAGAGTTGAAACCTGCTGCCTCCCTTCTTTTACATCTCAAGACTTCAAGATCAGTTAACCAAACTAGATGATCATCAATTCTAATCGCAGGAAAGAGGCATAAAAGTATGGAATGGGGGGAAAAGCTACCTGCGAATCCCTAATTCTGGCCAGAATTTCCCTCCGGTGAGCGTAAATGGGAAGTCCATCCTGCAGCCTTCGAATCTCCCTGAGAATAACCCTATGAATCTTTACCCAATCGACTTCACCTTCCAGCACCAAGGGCTCTACTACATCCACCGCTCCTTCATCTTCTTCCTCCTCCAAGTTCCCGCCACCAGTATACTTCAAAACACACCTCATCGCCGCCTTAAACTCCCCCAGTCTCTTCTTCATCAACTCAACCTCCGACACCAAGAACTTCTTCCTGACATTCAATTGCGCGAAAGCATCTAACCGATTCCCCCTCTTCGCCCTCAACTGCTTCAAAACCTCTTCAAGTTCACGACGCTTCCCGTCCACCTTCGAATTCAACTCCCGAACGACCTTTCCTCCGCCGATCACACCACGAACGTAGTCAGCGAAAATCGCCCCGAGGTCACGCCTTAGCTCCTCGGAGTCAGAAGGAACCATCACGAAGCTCTCGAGGCAAGGGTTTAAGCAGTGATCGCCCTTCAGACGGCGATCCCACAGCTTCGTCATCGTGGAGCGAGCCTGCCCCCACTCGCAGAAGTAGAGAGTAGCAGCCACGGTGGCGCTCGAGGAGAAGACAATGCGACTGGCATCAGGAGCGCATTCCGAAATGAGAGCGGCCGTGTCGGGAGTCATGCGTGACTCGCCGCCGTCAGCTCGGTCGACCAGAAGCCTGATCACGAAGTTCGGACGGATGCGAGTGGCAGGGGTTCCGGCGTCACGGCGGGGAGACTGGCAGTTGGCGCCGGGATTGTTGTGGTTGGAGTTTCTGTTGAAGGTGCAGGGTTTTTGTTGTTGCTGTTGGTTGTGGTTGTGGTAGTTGTGAGGAAAAGGAGGCCGGGGTTGGCCTGAGTAGTTCCCCGGCGGCTGAGACCGTCGGAAAGCGGCCTCGTACGGGCGACTCATGATCACATAGACTGTAAGCTAGAGAGAGTGTGACTGTATGTCAGAAGGGGTAGGTGGTATGGACGAGTTTCAATCCGTACTCCTTTTTTGTGTTCTTCCGTCACTGTGTTTTTTTTTTGGTTTTCCATTTTTTCTTCCATTTTTAGGAGGTGTCTTCCCAACAGTAGATTATTTCGAAAATTTGAACGAATTTACAAGAACTCGAGTAATTTCGTTTCGATTTTTTGTTACGAAACTAATTAAAAATAACAGTTTTGACATGAGGTTATCCTTGCAGCACCTAATTATGTCTCTGAATTCCAACTAAATCATCTTTTGAATTACTTGCAAGGCAAAAGTCACGAATTGCATAGGTTTCAAATTTTACTCTTTGCCATCCCTGCTCCATACACCACCACTGCATGCCCTCCTTCAATGCAATTGTCGTTTATAGTTATCCGTACAAATTAATTGGATATCCATGTATAAATTATCATTAAATTGTAAGGTATAATTTCTTTTTTTTATTGACGAATCTTTTGATTATGAAGGAAGATTAACCACGATATTAATAATATTTTTACATAAAGCACTCATAGAGTATTTTTTTTTTTTTGTAAAAAGCGGACATTAGGTCTTACTCATTGAGATCTCATTTTGGTACGTGATATTTCTAATAACTAGCTATTCGAAATATTACGATATTGGGTGATATTGATATTGAATCCAAAAAGTATAATTTTTTTTATTTAATATAGGATATTGAGTGGTAGGATTTAGGAATGATTAGATGTGGTATGGGTCCTGATTTGTAATAATGAAGGCAGAAAAAATTATTATTGTAACCCTTAGTTGCATGTAGCTATTAAATTGCCTTGGGGACAATTATGTCTATTGAAAAGATATCGGGTGATATTATCACCCCATTTAGGTGAATATTAAATATCAAAATATGTGATATTCAATGTCACCGAATAGCGTTATTCACACTCTAAAACATGAAAATATCTCGAATAACTAACTATTAAATAATATTAAATATCAATATTACCTAATATCACTTATATCAAACATACGCTCAAAATATTGATTATCTGTATAATTTTATCTTGCTCCAAAGCTGCCTATAGCAGTTACTTGTTGACCAAGCAGGGAGATTTGGGCTTTTTCTTGAAGGAAAAATAGAATATATCATTTTAATGAAAATTAAAACATATTTATATTCTTATACTATGCAATATTTACATCGATAAAATAAATACTGTCAAAGAAAATCTTCATGAATTAACAATTTGCGGGTTAAAATTGATTTAACTCGTTAATTTTGGTCAGTTAATCAATTAAGAATTTCATAATTATTTTAATTTTAAACAAATTTTTAGTTAATTATTCATATTTACACTTATTTTAATTGAAACTAGCCTTAATTGACCTACTTCAGTCAGTCATCTTTATCAAATTCTAATTAACCGACCAAATGCTCCGATAGACTCCCACCCCTAGCTCGAATCTTGAAACCAGCAATCACTCATAAAACAAAGTTCACATCAAATTATTACATTTCGATTATTTCATCTCAAAAAAAGGATTGACTTATTGCTTATTAGTACACCCATTCATACGCTATTAGCTGAAGCAGAGGAGCAAACTGTTCCCTACCCAGCAACTCCTCGGAAAGGCAAAATGCTCAGAAACAATGGAACAACGTGGAAGAAGAAAAAACACAGCCTCAAAACCAAATTCTAGAATCCATCTGGCAAAATTTTACAGTTCGATAGCAACAAATTATCCATCGCTGCCCTTCAAAGAATGTAAGCCTCCTGTCATGTGGAACAACCAGCCAGCCAGCTTTTGAAATTCGAATTTGGAGTCTTTAGTAGGAGAAGAGCCAGAAAGGGCAAAATCTAAGCCTCCAACAGACCATCTGATGATCCGTTAGAGATTGTTGAATCAGGACCATAGACATGCCCCATCTTCTGTCTCTTAGTTTCGAGGTACCTCCGGTTCTCACTTGTGATCGGGGTAATCAACGGCACTCTTCCAGCGACCGACAGACCATATCCTTTGAGGCCAATGTACTTTGTCGGATTGTTTGTCATCAGTTTCATTGTTCGGACGCCTAGATCTCGGAGTATCTGCAAACAGATGTTAAGGTTAGAGCATGTATTTCTGGTTTTTGCTTGAGATCGTTCAAGAAATTGTTACCTGTGCACCGATACCATATTCGCGGGAATCAACTGGAAGACCGAGCTCCTCGTTTGCTTCGACTGTATCACGACCGTCATCTTGCAGGTTGTATGCACGGAGTTTGTGGCCTAAACCAATACCTCTACCTTCGTGTCCACGGAGATACACCAGCACCCCTCTCCCAGCTGCTTCGATTTGCTTCATGGCAAGTGCTAGCTGATTACCACAATCACATCTCGCTGAGCCGAATATATCGCCTGTGAGACACTCCGAGTGCACACGGACGAGAATATCCTTCCCTTCCCCGATGTCACCCTACATCAATGACATCACTAAACTATTGAAAAGCTTGACAATTGCTTCTATTAGATTTGTCCGAAAAATCTCCAGGAATTTACGAAAAACACACAAACAAGGAGATAATCTCAAATATATCAGGGAAAGGAGCTTACTTTAACCATGGCAATATGCTCAATTCCATCAATCAATGACCTGTAACAATAGGATTTGAAAGGCCCCCACATGGTTGGTATCCGAGCAGCAGCCGAAAGTTCGACAAGTCTGTCCCTTTTCCTTCTAAATCTGCCAGTGACAAGAAAGACTTTGTTTCAGGTGGAAGATCGTTTATAAGTAAATCGAAAACCATGCCATAAACAAGTTCATTGTTTGACAAAATGAGAACACCAAATCTCCAGAACTAGCAAGCATTACAGACAAGAATACCTGATGAGATCAGCTATTGAGATGATCTTTAGATTCTCGGCTTTTGCAAACTCTCGAAGCCTGGGAAGTCTCGCCATAGAACCATCATCGTCGACAATCTCACACAAAACTGCAGCAGGCTCTAATCCAGCAAGCACCGAGAGATCAACCGAGGCTTCTGTGTGACCGGCTCTCTTCAGAACACCTCCCTCTCTATACTTGAGAGGGAATATATGCCCTGGACGATTGAAATCTTCTGGTTTGGAATCCTTAGACGCTAGAGCCAATATTGTCGTTGCCCTGTCGCGAGCTGAAACGCCAGTTGTGGTGCCAACTTTCGCATCCTGCAAGGACAAAATGCATGTTGTTCTAGCCGATAACCGAATAGTTCACCAGTTCTAAGCTCATAATGAAGGCAGGCATCAAAGAAGAAAAGATGAAAAAACTACTTACAACTGAGACTGTAAAGGCAGTGGAAAGCTTTTCCTCATTCTCCTTTGTTGATACCATCAAAGGAAGCTGCAGTCTCTCTAAATCTTCACCTTGCATGCTTACACAGACTATCCCAGTTCCATGCTTGACAATGAATGCCATTGCTTCAGGTGTTGCCTTAGAAGCTGCCATTATCAGGTCCCCTTCATTTTCTCTATCTTCATCATCAACAACGATCACAAGCTGCATGATTATCAACAAATTTGACACAAATCTACTGTTAAGAACTAATTTTAAACCTTTTCCAACAACTCGAGTTATCCTAGCTATTGGAACGCAACGATTCTCCACATGGCATCAAAGACTTTGAATATAACCATTTCCTGCAAGGTTGGTGGACCTATATAAACCAATTCTAAGCCTCTCCCATCGATTCGAGTTATCAGATGCAAAGATTTCCACAATGGCGTACCACAAGTTACAGTAAACAAGGGAGAGAAAAGTAACAAACCTTGCCTTGGCGGATATCGTCAATTGCATCAGGGATGGAGCTGAACCCTAGGGTAGGACGATCCAAGTCGAATTCATCATTATCAGGCAAGAAATCAGACCTGGTGGGAGTTAACTCGGCAGACAGGGTAGCGAAATCCACAACCTCAGGCTGCAATTCAATCCCACCAAGTGAAGAAAGGAGGTCACCTTCCCCAGAAACCACACAGAGTCTAGCTGACCTACTACTGCCACCATTGAAACCAGCGTACAGCTTTCTAGGGTTTGAGGAGGAAGACACGGTAGTAGTAGTACTAAAGTTACCATTCACCGCCAAAGAAACGATCTTTCCAGGGTACCCTCTACGCAAAAACAGAAAATCAACGATCCGAAATGTAGAATTACAACACCAGACAATGCAAAACCCAAAATTCCAATAGGGGGAAGAAGAATTTTACTGGAAACGAGAAGGAGCCGCCAAAGGGGAGGTGAGGAAATGAACTGGTGACGCCATAAGCCGCTCAATTTGATCGCAGGGGAAAGTGCTGATGTTGGGTTATTGAATGCAATAGAAGACGAATTGAAGAGGAAGAAAGGAGAAAGGGGGGGATTCTGGCGGTTGGTTTTTGTAATTTAAGGACTAGTGATAAAACAAAGAAAGTAGTTTAAGGAAAGAAGAGGAAGAAAAGATTGTTTCAGATTTGGTTGCTTGTGGAGGATGACGAACGGTGGTGATGGTGATGATGAATGAATCTCTGTAAAATTGTTTATATAGCTGAAGTGATTACGTGGCATCGATAATGCCACATAAGCAGGCCTGTTTCAGTCCTCCAATATCCATGCCGTTTGCAGTTTGCTCAACCGACGGGGTGAAGAATGCCAAATTGCTATCCATTAAGATTTGTATCAAACCATTTCGGCGAGTGGTTCCGTCGGATTAACGGTGGTATGTAATACTTTAGACAAATCGGACATTCATAAAATATAGAAAAGATTTATGGGATATAATAAAAATTTAAAAATTTGTTTCTAAAATGTATTTTCAAAGTGAAATGAATAAGTTTTTCTAAAAACTCTAAAATTTAGGATGTTCGAATGAAACACTATATAATGGGTGAACTTCTAAAAACACCGCATAATAGGTGAACTCATGAAAAGTCGCTATTATATATTCAAAAACAAATCCATTCGTGATTTTGTAATATGAAAGATCGTTTCTTTTTTTACATTAGATACGACATACTCTTGTCTAGTCAATTCTCTTAAGCTATTTTAAAATATATTTTTCTTTCCAAGAATCCTTATCGAATTTTTGTTATATATATACGATTTGTAGTTGACGATTAACAGATATTAACGATAATATGAATATTTGGTTTCATTAACCAGTCAAATCATATTGATATATAAAAACCCGAAAATCACACGCGAATGCCAAAGGATCAAACCCTAAACTAGCACACCATGCCTCTTAATTAAATCTTATTACAATCATCCCATATTCCCATTACAAGAAAGCGTACAACCAAACTCAATGTGACAGGATCTTCGGAATGCCGCCTCCACAACCAAACTCAATGTACATTCGGATTTGGACCCTCAATCCTAAGGGCTTGTTCACCGTTCGCTCGGTTTATCGACTTGCAATCGATCATATTGGTTCACTGGAGCACTTGGCGGTTGCAGGAAATTGGCGGCAGCTTGGGATGTTGATCTTCCTCCGCGCATCAAGCAGTTAATCTGCCCGCAAAGCGATTTCTACTCGCCATCATCTGGTCCAACGTGGTGCTCAAATTCAAGACTTGTGTGACTGCTGCAACAACGCGAGGGAGACCGGCAAACATATCTTCTGGTCATATCCCTTTGCACATGACGTTTGGCGCGACGCAGGCCTACTCAATTGGCTGCAAAATCTCTGGCAGCGCAGAAATACCTGGAAGGAATGATCGAGTTTGGAATTGCTTGATTCGGATGCGCCTTTCTTTAAAGCGCAAGTGCTTGTTCTCTTAGTAGGTATTTGGCATGAAAGAAATGATCGAGTTTGGAATTCCGAAGCCCATAATTCTTCTCTGGTTGTCCGCCTCACCATTGACCAACTTGAAGAGTGGAAAGCCGTAAGATTTCAATGTCAAACTGTAGCAGCTCCACTCCCGTACTGTACAGGTTGGCATCCCCCGAAGATTGGACAGCTGAAAATCAATACAGGCTGTGTGATTTAAGCCTCATCCTCCGTAATATTACAGGTCAGGTTCTTGGGTATCAAACTCACCGTCTTCCCCGCCGACTCACACCTCTTGAAAGGGAGCTCCCTGCTCTTCTTTATGTCATGGTTTGGGCTCAACGGAAAGGACTCTCTAATGTTACTTTCGAGATTGACAGCCTTGCATCATGCGATGGAATTCGCAACTGCACTGTGGAGGGCTTCTATTGGGTGTCATGGTGTTAGAATATTGAAAGAAAAGAAAACGAGTGTACTGAGATGGTCGAAGTCATCTGTTAATGTGGAGAGTGAAGTTCATAGAAAATTCATAATCACAATAATACCCCCAAAGTGGAATCTTTCTGCTGACAGATGGAGCACCAAAAGCCAAAGTGAGTATCGGATTTACTGGCCTCTCATCCGACTTCGTTCGGAAGTATATATACCTGCAAAAGAATTCTAAATTAGTTGGGTATTGTTATGAATATAATTACTATAGTGAATGCACCATTGTGTAACTTCTTATTCCATTCTTCAATGTATTTCATTGTATTTATTTTCCCACCTTTATGTGTAATAATATTAGAGAGTATAGGTTATGATCTATGAGCCTATAAATAGAGCTCTCATTTGTAGCATTCCATACACCTCAATAAGAAACTCTCTCCCTCTCCATATTTCTCGTGTTCTTCTCTTTCTTTGAGTTTAGTTTTATAACACGTTATCAGCACGAAGTTCTGCCGTCGAGCAACTTCTTGTAATCATGAGCGAAGTGCATACAAACAATACATATGGCCAGTGAGTTCATGCTTATGCTCCTGATGCCCGTTTTTGTAATTTTATTATTGCGCACGAGTGCTCGATTCTCAAAAGTTTACAAAGATTGATATTTGATTGCTATTTACTCGATTCTGTTATTCTTCTACCTACTTTCTTTTTGTTTCAAAACTAGATTTAGTTTGCGATTTCAAATGTTATTACATTGATTTACTCGATTCCTTACATTTTAGCTTATTATATCATCACATCAATTTTTTTTTCTCCTAAAAAAATTGTGATTCTCATTTTCATTTCTTACTTTTTCATAACGCTATTGTTACTATTTAAAAATAGGTCATTAAGGTGGGCTATTAGCTAATTCATATGTTTACTTCTTCAATCTTCATTTTTGTTTGTTTTCTACTAATACCCCACCGAAGATATATAGTAACAAATTGTTTATATGAATATTCACCGAGTAACAATATTATTTATTTATTTTGTGTTCATATATGTCTATGACTTAATTCTAATATTTGATAGCTTATCTTTATCGCTCAATTATTATTGATCACACAAACAGTAATAGACATCTTATGCATATACATATGTATTTTTTTCCTTTGTTTTTATCGGTCTTACTTAATATTAAAGCATATTTGTCAAAAGGAAACAGATCGGTGGTTATCTGATTATTATCATAACCATTATTTTTGTAACGTTGGTCATCACATTATTACATTACGTTTACATTAATATTTTTCAATCATCATCAACGATTGTCATTAAATATTTAAATGGCTAATGATCATGTCATTATTAATGGAATCGTAAGTTACGTTTACGGATTAAATAAATGTATTATATATGTTGCTAATTACAGTTTTAATAGTATATTCATGTCATTATTAATTCATTCATAATGTGATCTAATTTATTTATTTTGATAATTACGTCAAACTTTTTTTAAATTTGAGTATGCGGTTTTTGATGTTTCGGGCAAGAATTACTCTTCATGGGCATTCGAGGCTAAAATTCATATATAATAGTATTGGTGAAACGAGACGATAATGCACGTCTTATCATGACAAAGCTAAAGCTTTGCTATTTACTCGCCATCATCTGAATGATAGGCCGAAAGATGAGTACCAAGAGACACAACATATCGAAAGAACAAAGCTATACATATATTTTATATGTCTCGAATATTGAAGGTCAAAGTGACAAAATATCAATCTTTGTAGTGATTGATTATACTCATAAAAGCTCGATATGATTGAATATCCTACGAGACACATATCTTTGAGAAACGGGTTATCTTATATTTCCAATGTTGATGGTCCAATGAGACAAAATATCAGTCCATGAAGTGAGTGGATATAATCATATGTCCACAAAGTGATTAGACAATATATATTCCCACAAAGTCAATACACTATCGTGGAAGAGAAAGACCTAATCTTTCAAAGGTCATAGTCCATCCAAATTTATTGTGATGAGAAAATCCCATATGACACTATCATATTTCTCGAAGTGCATACACTTATATCATATTATTTTCCGATGAAAATGTCACAATACATGATTACTATTTCATATACGGAATTCAATATGGATATGACATGGCTATCAGTGCCTGGATGGTAGTCAGATCACTATGTGACTCTATGTCGAGTTTAATCGACCTTTATTAAGACACAAGATGTACTCGATTTTGAAGTAGTAATCTTGGTCATATTTGTGTTGGTTGACCATAAATTGGTCTCATGTGATAATTTTACCACTTGGTGGGTCGTGAAACCAACTTATAAAGCTACACCATCATTTCAAGATCTGATCCTATAAATCATGCATGATATTTATTTTGCATATATCCTTGAGTTGCAAGAAAATGTTGCAATGTGATGTGATGAATATGTACTCTTTTTCCTTCACTACGTTTTTATCCCATAGGGTTTTCCTAGTAAGGTTTTAATGAGGCATATTCTCATCTAATGGTCATCCTATGTGAAGTGTCATGTGAATTATGGATGACCATCGATTATATTGATGCATACATTATATGCACAAACTCCAATAAGTTGAAATGTTCGCACTACAAGTGCCTTCAAGCGATAACTTGGTTTAATCACCAAGACTCTCCATACATAAACTTTTGGGAACCTAGTCCACTAATTTGAAGATCGACGACTAAATGATTTCGGAATGATATAATGATGAGCGAGAGTTGATATCCTCATCAGGGGGAGTCAATATGAAGGATCTCAACTGATATCATCATCAGGGGGAGTCAATACGCAGCTGTACTCTTTTTCCCTTAACCATGGTTTTTCCCACCGGGTTTTCCCCGGTAAGGTTTTTAATGAGGCGCATCAAAAGCGTATTCGAAGAACGATGTATAACCAATGGTCATTCAAGGGGGAGTGTTATGAATATAATTACTATAGTGAATGCACCATTGTGTAACTTCTTATTCCATTCTTCAATGTATTTCATTGTATTTATTTTCCCACCTTTATGTGTAATAATATTAGAGAGTATAGGTTATGATCTATGAGCCTATAAATAGAGCTCTCATTTGTAGCATTCCATACACCTCAATAAGAAACTCTCTCCCTCTCCATATTTCTCGTGTTCTTCTCTTTCTTTGAGTTTAGTTTTATAACAGGTATATATTTTTGTTGGAGGAGTTATTGTTTGGTTTATGTTATTAGTTTTTACAATGAGTTTTGTTAATGAAGGTTGTTAAGAAAATTTAGTAGTTTGGATAATTTGACAGTTGTTTTGTGGATTTCGTTTTGGTTTAAACTCAGTTTTCAATCTTGATTTAGTATGTTTTAGATCAAATTCGGATCCCCGACGAAACCCGAAATCTGGCGATGGGCGGGGATGGTATGAAATCTAAATCCGATTGCTACCATCGAACGGGGATCTCCTGAATCCGAAAATACAACAAGTGGATAATAGATCCATATAAATCCGACTCCGACCTACCCGATTGCCATGTTTACTTTCGATATCCACTCTACAATATGGGTTCAAAAAGTCAAAATAAATAATTTTATTATCCCCTAAAAAAACTGATTCTTATGTCAATATCAAACCTGAATTGTGAAATTGAGTGGTTGTTCCTCATAATTGCAAATTGAAGTGGTTGAGTAAGTGGTATGTATACTAACTGTCACCGATCCGAACAAATACTTTAACATCAATACTTTACCCATATATGTACATAATCATCTTCAAATTTACTTATATCCTGAAAATACCTGTTCAACTTAAACGTTATTGTACATATAACTCGTTCAAATTGATAACTATCATCCCGTATCAATCATAAATTTTCTTGCACGTATCTACTCAATGTTTTCGGTCCGATCAGTTAGACACACAATCATTAATCAAAACATCCTAGATATACTTATAATTCAATCACAATTCCACTATAATTTATAACAATTCAACCTATTGAACCACAATTTCGTTAGACTATCTACGCTCGGTATTTTTTTTTCGAAACCATGTTTTACTACTAAGGCCTAGTTGGTAGGAAAGGCTCATGAAGTCGTAAACAACCTCTTAACTTTCGAGCACCGGCGGGGCCCAGCCGCCATTGTTGAATGAAGGTCCACAGTTGACTTCCACTGGTTAGGTAATTAAGTTTCAACGATTTGGATGGGAATTTTGTTTGCTGTAAGAAGGGAAAAGTAAACGATAGATTCTCAATTGTTTCAATACTAAAGAAAGATAGAGCCAAATTTTGAAAACGAACTAACGTTTTCGTATGGGTGTCTGGTGATAGTGATATTTTGATCTGCTGTACCAAGCCTCGATAAATATGAACTTGTTATACTACAACTTTAAAATCAAGGTTATAAGTAAGTGATATAACACTTTAGACAAATCTCATATCGACAAAGCACATGAGAAATACATAGGTTATAAGTAAAAGTCTGTCCCTAACTGACAATACGTGTGACGTTAATCGTGCTCATGTGGGAGCAGTACAGAAATGGGTGACCTCCTGAGAAGTTACTGTTTTGTACCCAAAAACATATCTCTAAGGGATTAGCTATACCCAAAACGGACAATGTCGTATCGAAAAAGATCGGGGAGTTACAAGTCATTTCCAATAAACGAACAGTCTCACAACACATGCATGTCCGTCTCCTTAAATATGATAGTTGTTTTGCTTTTCGCATATAACGATTATTTTTCTCTATTTGAAGCGAAACGGCCTTATAAGAGAGAAATGAAATAAATATAATATAAATATCCATCAGTATGTGATACTCCTAAGACCTCCGGATCTTCAACCACACAACACAACCATTGCGATACTCCTTAATGACTTAAAGTGTCTTTTTTACAAGATTTAGCATAATCATTTCAAATCTATATACACGATTGAATAATGGGTGTTAACGGAGCCACCCATTATATAATATTTCTAATTTTTAAATATGGTGTTATCGATAATTTTTACATTTTAAATTTATTTAGATTTTACTACTTTTTTTTCTTCTCGCTCCGAGTAAAAAAAATTGAGATGTTGAGGTGTGTCTTTTTTATTGGATGAGATAGAACTTGGGGCCTGGGTTTAGATCATGACTCATGACCCACTAAGCCTAATCAAATAATACCCTTAGACGAATAAAGCCCAAAACCCTAGGCAGCCCATCCATTTTATAATAACCCAAATTCACAATAAAATCGAACTTAATTAACCAAAAAGTTAAATATTCAAACTGTCTCGTAAGTTTGTTGTTGGTTACCACATTCAAGTCCCGTAATTATATGGAACAGTTACATTCATTTCTTACTTGTTATGATGTTGTCCGTCAGAGGTGTTTTTCCGGCCGTTTTGCCATATAAGCACCATCACATTTTTGTTTGTCATAGATAACCCTAACGACAGAAATACAAGATAACAAACAAACAATAAACCAAAAATCAACCCAACTTATAAAAGCGGTCTCTACACAATCTAGAAAACATAAGAGAGTATTCCTCACCACTGAATTGACATATTTGTTGATAAACTTTCGAACAAACACTTGGAGCCGATGTTAGATAGTCGAAAATAATATCCACAGCAACACACAAGGTATACTCCTTTTGGACAGACATGTAAACAAGCACCAATTTCACATCGTTCATAATATCAATTTATAAAAAATCACGATAAAAACACCCACTCACAACCATCATGATTTTAACTCCCTGCCCAGGTCCAACAGTGTGTTTCCTTCGGTTGCATATTAACGGCGATGAGCCGTAGATGACACGGACCACCGGCATAGGGGAACGTGTGGGTATGATACGCTGACGCTCGGATCAAATCCCACAGCCTTTTCTTTTCTTCCTTTCAACCCGAGCCGAGCCGAGCTGAGCCGAACCTGGTTTATTTCTCCAGCCGTACGCTACCCAAAACCAATTAATTATTATTATTATTATTAAAAAGAAATAAAAGATATTATTATTTAGATTTTAGAGATATGTATCAGTCTGTCCCCATATGAAAACGGTCAGAAAACTGCGTATAGGAAAACAAAATCACAAATGTTCATTTCCACTGAATTTTGGGTTCATTTCATTTTCTCCCCCCAAAAAGCCAAACTTAACTCAACCCTGGTTAGATTCCTAACCCAACCTCCTTGTTTTATTTATACAGACACAAAAATGGCTGTGAGTGGCCACCTGGGTTTGGTTTGTAGCTTACTCCATCAACCACTTCACTCCCTCCCCCTCTCTCTGCTTCCTTCGCTCCTTCTTCCTCCTGTTTCGGAGATGATAATGGTTCTATAAAATAAAGCCTTGTCATTTGTAATTTTACTGTTTCTGTGTGTCTTCTTTCTTTTGTGTTCTTCATGGGAGAAGGGGTGGAAGAAGAACAATGGGTTGTCAACAGAATCATCAGAATAAAAGAAGAAGAACTACAATGGGTTTTTCTTCTCCAAGCTTTAACAAATAAACTGATGAAATTTTGAATCTTTTTTCCCTAGAAACCTCAAGGATGAAGAGAAAGCAATAATATTTCAGATCTGCGTGTCTGTTACTTCTCAGTTTCTTTAAAAATTTCCAAGCTTTAAGAGAATGAAGAGATCACTTGGGAGCACCGACTCTTTCGGAGCTCTCGTCTCCACCATCGCAACCTCTGGTACGTACTAAAGATTCTTCATTCTTCAACACTCTCTGTACTGGTACGTGGTTCAAAGGTGTGATTTAATGGCGGTCAAAACCAGAGCATCTTTTTTCTTTTCTTTCAATTCAATGCTATACAGACATACCCGATGTGAAATTCTGTGTTTTTTTCTTTTGGATATGGACATTTCGTTACAGTACTACACTCTCTGTTTTTCTTTCTTTTCCAAAAACAGAGCATAATTTCGTTTCTTTTTGTCTTAATAATCTCAGAAGAGAAGCACGGCAGCCCGAGGAACAGTAGCGGCGGAGGACACTTGTACGGCATGTTGGAGGAGGAGGAAGGCGGAGGAGGAGGGGAAGAGTACTCTGCCGGCGGCGGTGGGGGGCTGGGGGAGAAGAAGAGGCGGCTGAGCGTAGTACAAGTGAAAGCGCTGGAGAAGAATTTCGAGGTGGAGAATAAGCTCGAGCCGGAGAGGAAAGTGAAGCTTGCTCAGGAGCTAGGGTTACAGCCTAGACAAGTCGCCGTTTGGTTCCAGAACCGCCGCGCTCGCTGGAAAACCAAGCAGCTCGAACGCGACTACGGCGTTCTGAAAGCCAATTACGACTCGCTCAAGCTCAATTACGACTCTCTTAAGCTTAACAACGAGTCGCTCATGAAACAGATCCGAGATCTCAAATCCAAGCTCGCCGCCGACGACGACGACATAACCGCCGCAGGTGAAGAGATCGCAGAAGGGGAAGAAGATCGCGATGATGATCTAAATCTTCAGCCGGCGGAGATTGTGCAAGAGCTGACGAACTCCTACGATGAGGAAGAAGGAGAAGAGGAAGAAGAAGAAGCGCCGCCGCTGATTTTCAGCAGGGACGGATCGTCGGACAGCGATTCGAGCGCGATCTTGAACGATGAGTATAATTACGGTTATGCTCAGATGAAGTGTCCGCCGCCGCCGGCGGCGATCACGGCGGCGAAACCGTACAACCAAACCCAACTGCTGGTGAAAGTGGAGGAGCACAATTTCTTCGGGAGCGAGGATCAGGAGGCGGCTTGTAATTTCTTCTCCGACGAACAAGCTCCCAGCCTGAACTGGTGGAACTAAAATTTATAAGCAAATTGAATCAACTGTCAGTTACGGAAAGAAAAGCATCATGAATGAGAATCCTGATCATCGCCGGAGGATGGAGAAAAGGTTCACGTGGTAGGTTTGTTAGATGGGGGAAAAGGACAAATGGAGATGGTGAAGGACGATCATGAATGGGAATCAGAGCTCTGTATAGCTCGTGAGCTCAGATCAATGGAGGGTGGGTGGGGGGTTTGGGTTATTTGTTGGCTTGTTGGAGACAAGCTTTGCTTTTTTTAACTATGCTTCTTTTGTTAAATTAGCACTCTCGCTGTAAAAAAAGGATGGAGCTGTTTCAACCAGAAAACCTCGAATCATCGGTGTAATGGGACAGGAATAATTGATGTCGAGCATTCGGAACTCTAACCTCTAAACTTTTGGACGAGTATTACGATAAACTAAACATGTAATGTTACATAGAGAATATTCTGTTCGAGCTTAAACGTTCTTTTGAAACGATAGAAATGTCATGGTACACGGTTATAGAGCGATTACTCATATAGAGAACAAGGAGCAAGAGCGGAAAAGAAAGATTCATGACCGGTTATAGAGAAAACAAGTGTAGAAGAAGAGTAGAGGAATTCGGGCACTCGAGGTTAGAAAAGCTCGCAAAAAGCCTCAAAAGGATGGGGGCTAAATTAGACAATAAATGTGTGGGATCACAACACCGGTAACAATGCCATTGGAATGTGATAGGACTTGCTAAACATCACAACACACGACCACCGGATCACAATCTACAACCTGCTAGCAAGAGGAATTTTTATGAACACAATTTGAATTTCTCGTTGTTTGAATCTTCATATGTTTAATTTCTCGTTTGTCAGATTTCATATAAGTCATGTGATGTTACATTTTAAAAACGTTGTTACTCGAATTGGGTTACTAAATTACACTTAAATCTATAAATTATTAAGTGTAATTTTCAACTATCTGATCCGGTCGAATTAGGTGAAGACAACATTCATTCGGTCGAATTTTAGCATTTCTCTTTGAGTGGTATATAAACTTTTAAATTTGCATTGTGATGCTCTAAATACCCTTTTTCTTAATTGACTAGTTAAAGAAATAGGAACAATGTCATGAACAATAAATAATATGACCATTTTCGAGTTAGCCAAGCTAGCTGTTGGGGTAGCATGTTCCACTTTGGACATTCAAGTGTGTTGGTGTGTAGTGTGTTGTACCAAAACCACCATTTTCTTTTCATTTGTTTAATTCTAGCTTTAGTAAAAGTGAGCATAAAAGTGACTCAGCTTTGATTTGTTGCTGGCCTCCACATCCTAAGTTCTCAAAGGAAACGACCTATACCAGATTTGGAATCCACCTTAATAACAACATTCATGTAGTTCGATCGGTCTCGATAGCTAATATAGTACTTCGAGGAGAGCCAACACCTCACATTCAATCGGCCATCAAGCATTCTAGCTAGCATTGTTTCCATCTGGTATGCTACAAGTTTCCCGCTCTCTAGTCCATGCACTCGTGCATCGATATCTGTAAAGAAGGCCGACGGCTCTATCCACATTATATTTGAGCATAGTGACCACGATGGCTGGCTCTAACAAAATGAAATTTGAAAAATAAGAATTTTGGTACAAAAATCATTTAAAACAAAAATAAAACGAATAAGATAACAAGTAAAAGGTAAAAAAATGAAATTTTACTAAAATACCCCTCTGTGACTAGGATCAATTTTTCATCCATCTAAATTAACCAACATGCATAAAACCTCTTTAATCTAGAAACCCGAGTAGACTAGTGGTTCCGATGGGTACTGCTTAACAGCCTAAATTTGGGATCTGTTTGATCATTAGTGTTGAATTGTGTAGGGTTACGGTTGGCTTGGAAAATGGGGTACATTTGTACAAGAGGGTATAGGTATAGTTTGATTCGCGTGTTGCGATTTGGCTTTTACTGTCAGAAAGGGAGCTGACACACCAACACCTTTTGAGATTGTCCGTTTTCGTGAGATGTTGGATCGGAACTGGTTAATCAAAGTTAAGCATATCTATTGAGAAGGTAACCAGACTGTTAATTTATTAGCTGACATGTGTTCATAGTTTACCACTTGATATTAAAAATATTTTTTTATTAATAATCCTACCCTATCTCTATATATTTTACATGATTTATTAGGAATGATCGTGAATAAAAGATAAACGCTGACGCACTCAAATATTCATCATTACTGAACCAGCTGCCTAATCAGTTAAGTACAGCGACTAAATACAATGATTAGCCGACAAGTAAAAGCAGATTTTCCATTTTATGTTCCAATAAAGGAAATTACGTACGTTAAATTACGTCCTCATTATTCATTAATCATAGTACTAATTACTAAAGGCATGATACTCGTGGAAACTTGCGGCTTGCAGATCTGGCCGTCTAATTTTTATCGTGGCGGTATCGGACGGCCATAACTTACCGTGGCAGGGGTGGCGTGAGAGGACACTCAATGTTTGGCGAATCAGACGCCGCCGTTTGGTCCTATTGGTGCTTCAGTTTTCACACTCTCCCCAGTCAATACGATTGACCCTAAGGCTCTTTTGTGGGTCCTGGGGGTGTTCGTTGTCATTGATTGTTTGTTTTGTAGTCCACGTACGTGTTTAGATAGAAGACAGCTAACCATAAGCCCATCGATAAGAGACTCACAATCGTTCGGTACGTTATTGATGAACTAAGTCGTTCGAATTCATCTCCAAGATGATCAAGAAGGAGGTGATCCTCTGAAAATTGTCATGCCGCTAGCCGCTCGAGAACTCGCAACCGGTGATGTGAAAATCCGATAAATGGGTCGATCAACATTTGAAACCGTCTACTTCACGATATTCATGACTCTTGGACATCTACCATATCACAATGACGTGATAATGTGTTGATCATATTATTATTTTTGTAGTAAAAACCTTGAGGCGCAATAGTCCATTACTTCATTCACAATTACTATGTTCTCCGAAACACCAAGTACATACATATATCATAACAAGCAGTAGATCAATAATGTATAAAAAATTAGGAAAATTATACACATCGTAAAGCATCTCGTATCTAACACTAACTAGATAACCTACTTCATATGTTTGATTTCACGATAAACTTAAATAAACTCGCCTACATCAACCCATAAATATGATCAACTGCTGGTGAATCTCTCTCTATCCCTAACATATAAAATAACTTATATAAATAATAAATAAATAAATAACTAGTGTGATTTTTTTATTGGCCAAAATAAACAAATAAACCTTCGAGAAGACATGCAAATATCATTTGGTGCATGGATGGATCATCAGAGAGTGATCCACATATTGGAATTTTGCTTATTATTATTATTATTATCATTATTTTATTTTGATTGTTTATGGTGAAGTACAAACGGGGCATCTGTATTTAACTTATTAATTAGTTTGCTTTAATTATATTTTTGTGATTAATATTAATATTAATAATATAAATCTAAAACCAGTAACAGTCACAACAGCATGATCACCACCGTCATCAAGAGTTCAAAAACACATCATCATCATGGATTTAGGCTCGGCAATCCAGATTTGTTGATATTTGTTCTTCACAAATTGTTGTTCCGACTTTTGAGTTTGAAAATCGTCCTAAAATACAGTTACGAGTAGTAGACAACTATCGTCGAAGACTTTTGTACACGTATACATGTCTTTGTATTCATTGTTTTGTACACAGAAATATAAGTAAGTTTCCAATTTTACCCTCGGAAAACGTGGTAATTAAATCTAACCGTTGAAATTTTGTCTCGATGCCATGATGCCAATCCATTCTATCAGAAAGTTGGGACCGGGTAAAGTCTCAATCAGAAAAGCTATCTACTTATTAAATAATTTGTTTTTTTACGGTAAAAGCTCTTATAAAGTTTTTGTTGTTTGGTTCATGTCTGTTTTTTTCGATTTAATAACATTTTTAGTCCTTTATCTATTTAAATAATATATTTTAATATCTTATTTATCATTTGTAGCCAATACATACTTTATTTATTAGGTCATAATAACGTGGTACCTTCGTCCATAATTTTGATAATTTTTCATCCATAATTCCGCTAGGTTCCTAAGTCACTGCCACGCTGGACTGAACATGTCATAAACGCAAATAATCTCTAACCTAAAAATATCTCCATTTCCAACTTTTAACAATAACTAAAATGAGGTGGAAAAAGTGACATGACATTTACTTAGTAATTGTTAGAGATGTTGACATGCTTGTTAATCAACAAGTCAATTAGCTCTATCACATAGATAAATTATTACATTTTAAACAAAATGTATTTATGAATAGAAAATAAATAGTATTAATAATTTTTATTAATTCATTTTCATTGTGTTTGTTTGAGAAGATGATGAATAGAAATTGTTAATTAATTGTTGGGATGGAGGAGGTTAGAAATTGTTGAATAATTTAATTGTTGAAATGATTGATGTGAGGATAAATTTTTTATTAAAAAATATTAATTAATTTTTTAAGATGGAGATTATACAATATAACTAAATTAATTGATTTTTAGTTTTAAAATCTAATGACATGGCAGGTTCAATGTGACAGTGGTTTGGTGAGCCGGCGCCGGCTAACCATAGTTCCGGGGAAATTTAACAGAATTATGGACGGAAATACCATTCCGTTACAATCTAATAGGTAAGACAATATAATGTACTATTTGAATAAATAAGGTACTAAAAATGTTAATAAACAATATTTTTCCAAATTGGCGGGCCATACCTAGAAATAGACTTTACAATAACCAACAGACACATTCAGGAATTGTTTTTCTAAAAAGACTAATCACTTTGCTTTTTTGTTTTTGTTTTTACCTTTAGACAAATTTGAGTTGAAATTAGTGGCCATTGATAGGGACACTCGGGTCATTTTCCCTGCCCATCACTCTCAACTTAAGCCGCAGTCGGCTCAAACGGCTTCCGCATCTTGGTTCTAGTCCTTCAATTATGAAAATGTAACGAAGGAGTCCCTAGCAAATACACTTTTGTATCATTTTTGCTTCACATTTTGCTCAGCATCGATCACTCCATATTTTCCAAAAACGACTATTAATTTCTAGAGTTTACAATAACATCCTCCTCTTTTCAACCGCGGTTCTTTCTCTTCCAACGATAAATCTACAGGGTTTAATGCACACCGAGTTTGGTTATATAAAATTCAAATTGTTCGAGTTGTTTATAAAAAAGATACTAATTTATCTTACATATATATATATATATATATATAAATGATGAATTATGAGGAGCTCTAAACTTGAAGATTGATAAACATGTAACGTTGAAGAGACTCCTTCTAAAATCGCTATTACTTCTGTGCCCCATTCACAATCTTCCCTCTCGCTTCTTCGTCCTCCACCACCACCACCATCCTCATACACCTAACACCTCATGTTGGATGCTAGACTGCTGATGGATATTTTCACCTCTTATTTTAGTAGGGATTGAGATTTTCGATCGGTATAAAATAAAAAACATAAAGTGTTTGTTTTTTGAATGTATTAAATTTAAACTCAAAATTTTCAAATCATCGAACACAATTTTACCACCAAAACAACTCTACTTAAACAATATTTTCACGTTAAAATTTCTCCCACATCTGTAAACTACATCCAACACCTTATACTCTTGGATGTTAATTAGATAATCAAAAAATATATACCCATTTTTTTTTCTTAATTACAAGATTCCTTCTTAAAATAATTCTTAAATAATATATATTATTATTAGTGCAGTGCAAGTTGGCTACTTTACAAAAAGGGACTATTTTCAAAACCACCCATTACGTCCTAGGACATGTGTTAGCTATGTAGGGAGCTGGAATTTTTCTTTGGGTTCCCACTATGAGAAAAATGTTTAATTAATTGAAACTATTAAATACTATATTCCTTAGTTAAATAGGGTTAATTATCCAATTAATCAACATAAATAATTCCTTATACTTATACGTGGGTTCATTTTAATCTCTCGCGTGTCGATTGCAACTTTATAATCTTTTTTGTATGTGACTTTAGCTCATTTATTTAATAAATAAATTTTTGATAAATAGTCTAATCAATATGGTAAGTCGTTGTTCTATGTACACGTAGTTGCTACCACGTCAATCCAACTTGAATTTATTAGTATTTTATTTGTTTAACCAAACAAATTAATTCGATTTGGTTTATTTACACTATTCTCCATCTTCTCGTCCTTTAACCCTTTCTTCTCCAATAAATTTCTTTCCCAACCGGGTGGATGGAATTTGAAAAAGGAAGAAGACTAACAAGGGAAGGAAGAATACGGGAACATAGTAAGTTCGGTTAGGGTTTAAAAATTGGGTTGGTGTGGGTTTTTTAAATTAAAGTTTAAAAGGTTGGTATTTGAATTGATGTGACAATTGTTATATGTATGTGTGGTAGTGACTCAGCTAGTTAATACGGCAAATTAACGAATTTTTTGGATGAAATTTACTAATTAAACGGATAAATTAAATTTAAATATGAAAAAGATTATAAAATTATAATTAATATATAAATAATTAAAATGAACCAACTTAATACGTAAATGATCATTTATATTTTCAAGTTAATTACTCTAATAATTGAAGTGCATATACTGTGTGCCATTAGCATACACTACCAATAGTCCCTAAAGTGGACGGCCTCCATTTAAAATATCAAAGAAATATATTATCCAGAAATTCTAAAACAATATATGTAAAATATTAAAGTAGAAAATTTTGTATGTCACTCCGATATTATTATATATTGACGGTAATAAACAGTTACTTGCTTGTTTTTATATTATTAATTTCATTAGTTAAATATTATTTTAGTATTAGTTTTATTGTTTTAGTCCAATTTAATGCACAAACTCTGATGTTATTATACGTTAATAGTAAACTTTTTTTTATGCGTTCATTTATATCGTTAGTCTCTCATGTTACCTCCAAATTATTATATTTTTCAACCATCAAATTTAGTTCATATACACTGCGGGAAAAACTAGGTCGTCTACATTAAAGTCGTGTTGAATGTTTAAAGAAGAATAATTTCCCGATAATACTTAATTTGATCGTTTTTAAAATCGAATTGGATTGTTTTTAATTATTAATCAAACACAAACTTCTATAGACTTTTGTATACAAACAATTTTGAACGGTCGAATTGTCATTTGTCATCCATTTAAATTATCAAGTGTTGTTTTGCAAGACCATCGACTTTAAGAATCCTCTGTCTTTAATGTTTTTTTAAATGTTCTAACGTTGTGTTTTAGTCATTTTGGTAGGGATTGCAATTTTTATAACTTACTGTTAACAAATTCCGTACAATTCCATCATCTTTACAATACGAAAGAACCACACATACACCCCACATCATCATTACCCAACAAATTAAAAATATAAAAATACTCTTTTCCCTCTACTCTCTTTATTCCTTTTTTCGAGGGATACTAAATGATGTATTGATATTCGAATTAAACGACGCCCTACATTTTATAATGACTTAAACATCCATCTCGTAAATATGAAAAACCTACAATTTCAACCCAAAAAATCCTTTTATAGTATGTTTTAGTTGCTCGAAACTACTCACGACAAACCACGGCCCAAAATTTAAAAGATAAGAAATTGAATTTTAAACTGAAAAATAAATAAATTTGGACAGAACAGCATTCCATCCGGTTTGTTTAGCAGACGGAATGTCGTTCCGTCAGGTCAGACCACCCGGACAGAAATCAGTTCCGTCTGGATGGTCTCACAAGAGGAAAATGCGATCCGTGCCGATTTTTTAAAAGTTTAATTAAATTTATTAATTTCTTTTAGGTCGGTTCATTAAATACTAAACCCACGCTAAACCATAAACATTAAACCCTATATGCTAAACCCAAAATACTAAATTTGAAACCTTAAACTCTAAATTCTAAACCCTAACCCTAAACACTATAAACCCTAAACACTAAACTATAAACCCTAAACCCTAAACACTAAAATCTAAACCCTAAAACCTAAACCCTAAACTCTAAATCCTAAACACTAAACCCTAAACCTTAACCCCAACATGCTAAATTCTAAACCCTAACCCTAAACACTATAAACCCTAAACCCTAAACACTAAATAATAAATTCTAAACCCTAAACACTAAAATATAAACCCTAAAACCTAAACCCTAAACTCTAAATCCTAAACACTAAACCCTAAACCTTAACCCCAATAGCTAAATTCTAAACCCTAACCCTAAACACTATAAATCCTAAACCCTAAACCCTACACACTAAATAATATATTCTAAACCCTAAACACTAAAATCTAAACCCTAAAACCTAAACCATAAACTCTAAAACCTAAACCCTAAAATCTAAACCCTAAACCCTAAACTCTAAACCCTTAATTCTAAACCCTAAACCCTTAACAATAAAATCTAAACCCTAAACCCTAAACACTAAACACTAAAATATAAACCCTAAAACCTAAACCCTAAACCCTAAACACTAAACACTAAAATATAAATCCTAAAACCTAAACCCTAAACTCTAAACCCTAAACCCTAAAATCTAAACCCTAAACCATAACCACTAAATACTGAAATATAAACCCTAAATCCTAAACACTAAAATCTAAACCTAAAACCCTAAACCCTAAACCCTAAACACTAAACTCTAAACCCTAAACACCAAACTCTAAACCCTAAACACTAAACTCTAAACCCTAAACACTAAACCCTAAACCCTAAACCCTAAACACTAAACACTAAAATCTAAACACTAAACTATAAACCCCAAACCCTAAACCCTAAACACTAAACACTAAAATCTAAACCCTAAAACCTAAACACTAAACTATAAACCCTAAACCCTAAACACTAAAATCTAAACCCTAAACACTAAACTCTAAACCCTAAAAACTAAACTCTAAACCCTAAACACTATAATCTGAACCCTAAACCCTAAACATTAACCCCTGAACCCTAAACCCTAAACACTAACCCTAATAAACGGCTTGGTCGAAAAACGTTTCATTTTAGTATTTTTGACATAACTGATTGCTCAGAAGTCCGATTGATGCAAGACCGGTGGCGTTGGAAAGCTAGTTTGGTTGGCTACAACTTTCGTGTTCATGTCAAGGCCAAATTCCAGCGAGAATAACCAGACGGACCGGACGGAAAATAGGTTTGTCCGTTTTTTTTAATTTTATTTCGAATTTAATTAAATTTCTTAATTTCGTTTAGGTCGGCTCGTTAATTTGAATACTTGAAGTATTGGTTGGATGCACGGGATATCGCTATGAGTACTACGATAAATATTCGGCCGGTGTTTGAGAATGATTGAGTTTGTCGAATATTGAAATCCTTTTAAATTTAAATTTATTAAAAAATAATTTAATAATTCAATCAATTTAATTCACGTCTAATTCAGAACTTCGTTTAGAAATTCAGTTTTTTCTTCCTCTCTCTCCATATTATCTCTCTGTTTCTCAATGAGAAAACAGAGGTATCTCTCTGGTTCCTTTATCAAGCCCACCAGTTGTTTGATCAAATGCGCAAAAACATGTGATATCTTGGAGCACCATGATTGGAGGCATTGCAAATCACGGCAAGGTTCTTCAGCCATGCGTACAGTCTCGCTCCCGCTAGAGTTTTGCGGCAGCTGGCTTGCGATTTCCTCGAGATTCAATGGAGCCAGGACGTCATCGATCACAGCCCGAGCTGGAAATAAGGCGAGCTCGTTTGAAGCGTCCAATATGTCCAGAGCTGTATCCTCGGCAGATTCCAAAAGCATCACAAAACCTTCAACTCTGTCTCCCTGTGTTTCCTGTCCATGCCAAGGGTTGATCAGGGTATCTGGATCGAAGGGAGGGATGGTGAGTATCTGTACAGGTTTGGAGAAAGAGGAAAGGGGAAGTCAACGACATGGTTGCCGACGAGAGACACGTGGCGGTGGCGGCTGGGGATACGGTGATTTATTTGTGGGATTTTGGGGCGGAGCAGGATAATTAAACCCATGATTAATAAGTGTTGTAGGTAGGTAGGTAGGAAGACCAATTGAAGTATTGTTGGTCGGATTTGTGGAGGGCGGAGTCGTAGGAGGTGGAGGTTAAGAAGACAAGGTCGACGGAATCTCCATTGCCGGAGGAGGGATGGTGGACGAGAGGAGATGGGATAGACATAGCTTGGCGGTGGCTTTTACCAGGAGGAGGAGGAGAAGAGGAGTCGTGGGAGTGTGGAGGAGTAGTAGTACTGTAGGAGGCATGGTGACGGAGGATGACAGATGGCGGTGGATTAAGAAGAGGGTAGGAATGGAATGCTCAGAAAATGGTGAATCTGGAAACAGAGCAACCCATTGAAGTGAAGAGAAGAAGGAAAATGGGGAAATGGGTGTGAAGAAGAAGAATATTTGATTATAAGGAAGGGCTGGGAATGGATGGTGTGGCGGTGGCTGTGATTGGGGGAATGAAATTTGACACCCAGGCCAAAAAGAAAGGGAGAGATAGTGGAGAGAGGATTTCTTTTTTTCCTTTTTGTTTTGGTAATTTATTCGAAAATGATTAGAAGTAACGATAATATGGCGCTCATATGTGATAGATTTGCGTAGTAAAATGAATAAAATAGGACGAGAATGTTGATCGTGAATGATAAAAATTATGACTCAAACTATTTTGACTAAAAACACAAGTTGAGGACATTTGAAAAAAAACGTTATAGATAGAGTCCTTTCAAGGTTGATGACTCCGTTCATGAACCCAAGGGTTTCCGCCATTGACAACAGGTTTCGCCAACCACCAATCCTTCGCCCGCCATTCTCTAGAGAAGTGATTTCTTCAATGATGGCCTCGACGGAACAAGGAAAAGGGACTGAAACCGGTCACAAACCAGACGAAGCAGATAGACAAGAAGAACAAGCAGAAGTAAAAGAGATGCAGCTTACATTAAAATGATGGCAGTGCTTCTTTGCCTAGGATAGGCGGGAGCCTTTGTTGTGATGAAGTTTAGTAATCTGGCTAATTAGGGTGAGAATCGAAGGAGTATGGTAGGGAAATTGAACTATCAAGAGTTTCTGATCTTTCTCAGTTAAACAATGTGAATCTTACATCCTTCTATTGTCTGCATCTTTGGCTGATGAGTGGAAGTTTTGAGTTCTTATTTTGTTTACATTCTTTCCAGGGAGGGAAAAAAGTGCCACCAAGGAAGCAATGTTCATCTTCCAGAAGGTTTTCTCTTCCGAAACTATTCCTTCTGTTGCATGGTTTTTTGTTGGTTAAGACTAGTTGGTTTTGTTAAATTTGGTTCCTTTTTGATCCGTTGGTCCCAAGTTTCAACCTTTATCTTGTGGAGTTTCTTTCCTCCAGCTAAAAGATCCCCCCTTGATTGGACATGGAGGAATGTTGCTAAAGATCAGTCTACATTCCATCTTTCTAATACATTTTTCGAAAATCTTTTTCAGTATGTAGGCTAAAGTTTTCGGCAGAGGAAACAGTTAAAACGTTTTGTGATGTTTGTTGTTTGCAGTGGCTTATAACAGAAGAGGCATGGAAGAGCAGAAGGTGTTTGCCAGAGACGAGATGAAGAGTTCAGAAGTTGTTTCGCTGTTGGATCGCGACAAATGCGTTCGAGTCGTTGCTTTTGCTGTGAAAGAGACTGTACCTGACTCCACCATTGACCTGAAATCTCCTGATGTAAGATATGATGCATCATCTGTGTGTAGTTGTTTCTGTGTTTCAACGTATAAGTAACGAAACTTGTAACAGATGTCGATCCTCGTCGAATTGCTGCCGCTTTCTGGGGTGGCGGATGGATCTTTGGTTGCTGCTGTGTCTGCTGTCCCGCAAAGGCTGACGAGTACGAAGCCGCGTCTCTGCATTAAGGCGTTGAGTTCTGCTGCCAAGTTAGAAGTTCTCCGGGTCGGGTCATTTTGACCCTGCTTGTTGAATTGCTATCTCATAGTGTGTGGGCTGTGATTAATTTGATGGGCTGCAGATTGCCCAAATTTGATGTCTGGTAGAGGTTGAGTCTGGGCTTAATGTACCGGGTTGACCCGGATTTTTTTGAAGGATATTCAGCTATCATGTGGAGTGTCACAAAGTAATTGTTAGTTGGTGCATCTTAAATTAAACATGTCCAAGCCCAAATTAGTATTGGAATTTTTTTCAACCATGTCTTTCGAATACTTTGATTAAACATTGCAGTGAACTCGTGGTCGTGGTCATTTTGTCATGACGTCTGACGGGCGGTCATTTCGTCATGACGTCTGACGAGTGATTATTAAAGAGGACGTTGAGATCGTCCTGTCCAAACTCTCTTACAGGTGTATTCGTTGTATTATTGTTTCAGAGATTCTTTTTTAGCAGTGTTCCCACGGTTGTAGTTGTAGGTCGTGATCCGTCGTGCCGTCAATGAAACTGCGCATAATATGACACGCTAGACTCTTTCATAACTCTTGGGTTCCAATCTCACAGCCCGGATTGATGCTTAGTTTTTGTGTTGTTTGCAACCTTTATTCCCCCTCCTCAAGCTATCTATGAAAAAAAAAATTAGCTTATGAATCTCAACCAATTGGATTTCAAATTTTCGAGAGGCGATAACTTTTACAAATTGTTGAAAGACTCTTAAAGATTGAATCGCAATTTCGGCATCCAAAAAATGAAATAGTAACTCGCTTTTTCTTTTATCACATAACTTCCAACAAAAATTGACAAAATCGTGAACCATCTTAAAAAAGTTAAAAAAGTAGAGATGAGGGTTGGGGGTTGGAGGTGGGGGAGCGACCTTTGAGGTGATGAAAAGTAGTTAGTGAAAGTGAGGAGGACTAAGAAAATTGTCATTGAAATTAGGTTATTAAGGGTAAACGAAATTGGTAAAAGTTTAGGGAGCAATGATTTGTTGGATTCCGACACCCCTCGCTCTCCCATCCTTAATTTATATTAGTTTAATTGAATTTGTTAATTTAGATAGTTATCTTGATATCTTTTATATTTTTACGTGAGATATATCAATAAAAAAACAACAAAAAATTCATTAAATAAAAAAGATGAGACTCAAACCTAACATTAAAAAGAATAACTTCAATCGGACAATATTCAATTCCCACATTCGACATACATGGTTACAATTCTTTTTCATTTTTTCAGACTAGTGGTAGGCTTAAAACTCAAAAGCAAAGTCATCCCAAGCCACACACATCAAAATATGTATTCTAGTACCACCATTTGTAACCGATAAACGTCATTAGCAATAAGGAAAGTCACCATACCAATAAATTGTATTTATCAACTATATCATAAAATTATAAATTCTATTATTTGATGCATGGCCGGTTGGACCGCTAAAACTGATCACCCACCGACTTCGTTGGTTTGACCAAGCTAAGAGCATCCTTTAGCTAGTACGGGTGACCAATTGCGTAGCCAGGTAGCTCGTAAGATCATAACAATTTAGAACGACTATATAGTGGTCTTGACTCATTATTATGTATCACTCCCTTCACTACCCGAGTGTGCTAGCTAGAGTAGATCATCGTATCCGCTGGCCAATCAACGGTGGACTCGATATCCATTGGTCAAGCAACCTTTGAGACCGGTTGCAAGCCCCTATGGTTGGCCATGCAACTAGAGGACTCGATGTCGTTCGTATATGAGTGAAAGACTAGTCTTATCTGCTTTACGAGCCTTTATAAATTCCTACCCGACCTACATAGATCATGATTATAGATTATCTGTCGAGAAGGCCCATTCATATCATATATTATTTTATTTTGTTGTTGGTTCCCCGGACAGAGTTTTTAACGCCTAAATCTCATTTTAATTTATAATTCGAACCACGGACCATGGAGCTACAGAGCTAGGCATGATGGTATAATCTTGCTTCCATCTTAAATCCTCGAATAAGTCCTTTATATTCTGTTAAAATATGGATCTTTCACTCACTTCACAGACAACAAGCCACCAACACAATCCACCAACAAGCCACCAACAAGCCACCAACAAATCTCCATCATCAAACCACCAAAATTAAATAAAGTTAGTTGTGATAAAATGATAAAATAAATGTACTTTGTCTTGTTAAGTTTGTAAAGGCTATATAAAGCCTTACATCTATTGTGTATCAATCAATCTAAGCAATTCCATTCCAAAAACAAAAACAAAGACAAGAAGCAGCTTGCTTCCTCTACTTCTCTCAACATTTTTTTCCACTTTGCAAAACAATCACCCAATTTCATCTTTTCACATATCAATCATCAAACTTCCATTCTTTACATTTCAATTACCACATTATTTCAACATATTCCTTTTCATAGTACTAAAATGCACTGTTTACAACCTGTTAAAAAAACAGGTACAAAAATTATGATAAAAGCTAACACAATTATTCATGAATGTCTTATTTTTGTTATTCCATGTTTTCCGGTATTGTGTTCAACTAAAATAACTCATATTTTGGTTCTAACTGTTTAAATCCGAGCTGAACTATGATTAAATTGTAATTATATCATAATAGTATTAGCCAAAGCGGATCTAGGAATGCTTGAGGGAGATACGGCTAATTCGGCTCTTAAGTTCATGTATATATTTATGATTATTTTGAATTTTCCTCAGGGCAATTTTAGATCCGGCTCGGTATTTTGTTGTTTCGACTTAATACTTGATACATATTGATCATATTTTCGACTCACTACTCTCATTTAGTATCTACTTGGTTAGGAAAAAACTCGCTGGTGTCACGTTCAATCTTTAAGGAAAATTTGCGTTAACTACAAACAGAGCTCAATGAATGTTTTTCTATATTTTAACTTAGTATACATTTTTAAAAATATATTCATAAATTGGTTACTCAATACACAAATTTCGATTAAAATCCAACTCAGTGCATGTTTCGATCATGAACCCAAACCAATAGCATCACCAGAATTCAATTGTCAGTAAAGTCAAATTTTAACCTGTTTTGATGAATGATTTAAGAATTCCACCGGTCTGATCATCTAAACTGATATTGTATTTTAAAAAACACTTAAAAAGACATAATCTACTTCAACTTTTCAACCATACGTGAGATTCACTTTCTTTCTTGTGGCTACAGAAGCTTGGATTTGGGTGGATTAACTAATAGTGCAATTTTTGGATATGTAGTAGCGAAATTCTTGGATCTACGGTAGCAACTTTTGGTGCTGGTTAGAGCGGCGGATTACTAGGATTTACATGGGGTTTGCGTGTAGGGTGTGATCGGAGTTACAAATATAGTGGTTGTAGAGCAAGACCAAGACCTAGGTCTGCTTACGTTAGAGGAGGAGAAGTAGGAGGATGTGGGTACGGAAATACCAAAGTTGGAGACGATTGAAGTGGAGGATGACTCTTTGTGTGCAGCGGGGAAGGTTCACACTGATAAGGATATCAACTTTACGATGTTCCAGAATCGTATGGCGAAAGTATCGAGGCCATATCGGGGGATTAAAATTGAAGAGCTGAATGATAAACTGATCTTGTTTAGATTCTACCATGAGCTAGATCGGCAATGGGTTTTGGAGAATGGTTTATGGACGTAAAATTCATGTCTAATCGTCATGGCGGAGATCATGACTAGGCAGCAACCATCTCAGGTTGCGTTAACAGCGGCAAAATTTTGGATGCAGGGCTATGATCTACCAGCTAGCTATTGCGCTGCAACCGTAGGTAAGGTGCTCGGTGATCATGCTGGAATTTTCGTACGACTTGATAAAGATCATTGTCACACAAAGGAGGAGCCGTACATAAGAGTACGAGTGAGGCTGGACATACAGAAACCATTAAAGAAAGAGAAAAGGGTACGCCGACCTGGTGGCGAGTGGATCACATCGTCATTCAAGTACGAGAAATTGCCAACATTTTGTTTTACGTGTGGAAGGATGGGGCATGTAGATTATGGTTGTGGATTGCGATTTCAGGTGGAAAATCAGAATATCCCGCAACGATGGAGTGCGACGCTGCGAGGTGCGACCAAGAAACAAAAACAATTAATCCGGTCGAAGTATTTGATTGGTGACGTGGGGATTGCTGAGGGACACTTATAAGGTGGACGAGGTAGAGGTGGGGGTATGCAGATCGTGAGCAGAGGGTTCAATCTAGAGAGATGAATCGTTTGACAAGGAAAGATGAAGAAAGTCAGGTGATAAAGGGAGGAGAGGATGAGATAATGGAAGAGGAAGAGAAAGAGGATGAAGGTACTATAGTTGGTGAAGAAAGGAGTAAGCGGAGGAGAGGTGAGAAGTTGGACGATAATCGAGGTGGGATTGATGAAGGTGGTCAGCATAGTCGGGAATTCAGGAAAGATATCACAAACAATGGATGCCAGGGTCCAAAAAACTTGGTACAGGCAGGCATGTGGATCAGGTCCTGTCAATCGTCATGGTTGACTTGAGCTGGAATTACCGAGGGATGGGCCAACCTCAAGCGGTTCAAGTGTTGAGTGAGTTGATTAATACTCACATGCCATGTGTGGTGATTTTGTTGGAGACGTTTTCTAATAAAAGTAGGATGGAGTCGATTCAGGTGGATCTTAAGTTTGAAGGGTGTTTTGCGGTGGATGCGGAAGGGCATAGTGGGGTGTTTGTATTTTCTAGAGGGAGAAAAATGAGGTGCGAGTAGGGGAGTTTTCTAGGAATGTAATCATTGTGGAGGCTAGTTGTATTGGTTACAACCCGTTTTGTTGACTGGTTACTATGGGTACCCAGAAAGACAAAGAAACGCTTAAAAAACTGGTGGAAGGTACATGAAGTGTGAATGCAAGTATGGATATCAAAGAGAGATTGGAGGCTTATGCACATGAATTTGCGATTTGGGAGAAGGAAATTTCTGCCAAGTCCTATGCTAAGAGGCAGGAGCTTGATCATCGAATGGAAGAATTAATGGAAAGGTCGGACAAGGAGGCTGGAGTAGAGTTAAAAAAAATGTCGAGAGGAAAAATTGATATTATTACAGTAGGAAGATTCTTACTGGCGACAAAGAGCAAAGCAATACTGGTTGGAATTTGGAGATTTAAACATGAAGTTTTTTCATTTTGTTGCTAATGCTAGGAGGAAACAAAAAGTAATGACATGTTTAAGGGCGGAGGATAGTACTTGGAGAGATACGACATAAGCTACGGCGGGTATTGGTAGACGATATTTTAGTAATCTGTTTTGTGGGGGGTGTGAGTGAATGGCATGAGGTTGTTGGATGTGTAGGAAAGAGGGTAACAGAGGTGGATAACCATCAGTTGCTGGCTCCGTTTACTAACGAAGAAATCAGATGTGCGATGTTTTGTGTGAATCCAGACAAATCTTCGGGACTGGATGGTTTTAATCCATGATTTAGCAGAGGTTCTGGCACGTGGTGGGAGATGAAATTGCTGAGAAGTGTAGAGAGTGGTTGAATAATGTGTCTCTTCCTGAGTTTGTTTGGAAAACGACTATTATCCTGTTACTGAAGAGGGATCAACCTCAATCTATGAAGGATTGGAGACCTATTTCGTTGAGCAATGTTTTATATAGGCTGGTTGCAAAGGTTCTGGAAAACAGACTTCGTAAGTTGATGCCGGAGGTGGTTCCGGAGGAGCAATTTGCTTTTGTGCATGGGAGATCGATTGTTGATAATATTTTGATAGCGTTTGAGACGTTGCATGGAATGAAACTGAGGTATCGATCAAAAACATGGAGAAGTGGCGACCAAAATTGATATCTCGAAAGCATATGATCGGGTGAATTGGGAGTATTTGGAACAGATTTTGAAGCAGCTAGGATTTGCCGACATGTGGATAGAGTTGATGATGAAGTGTGTTCGGTCGGTAGAATACCAAGTGGCAGAGAATGAGGAATTGGTGGGACTGATTATACCAGAGCGTGGTCTTAGTCAGGGGTGTCCATTGTCCCCATTCTTGTTTATCTTGTGTATGAAGGGTTTGTCGGCACTTATGACTTGAGAGAAGAATATGGGCCGAATTCATGGTAATAGGGTGCATCGAAGATCACCGACTGTTTCACATCTTTTGTTTTCAGATGACGGTTTCTGTTTTGATAGAGCAGAAATTGAGGAGGTGAGACACATGAAGGAGCTGTTTACGACTTACGAGCGAGCTTTTGGGTAGTCAATTAATTACTCGAAGTCGGGGATCTTTTTTAGCTATAATACTCATGGAATGCTCCGTGAAGGAATACGTCATATTATGGAGATATATGCACCGCTTGATACATGGAGATACTTATGGATGCATTCGTTGGACACCGTTATCCAAAGGAGGTAAAGAAGTTCTTATTAAGCCGTTGTTCAATCTCTACTAGTTTACTGTATGAATGTGTTTTTACTACCTATTACGTTGCTGGAAGAGATTGAACAAATGATGAATAGCTTTTGGTGGGGGTATAAAAGGTAATGGAGGTGGAGGTATTTCTTGAATGAGGTGGGAGAGGTTGTGTGTAAGGAAGGAGTTTAGTGGGATGGGTTTCAAGGATTTGTTTGGTTTCAATCTGGCGATGCTTGGTTAGCAAGATTAGCAACTTTTCACAAATCCTACATCGTTGATGGAAGGAATTTTCAAAGCTAAATATTTTCCTAATGGGGATTTCTTATCAGCCAATCCTGGCTCAAACCCTAGTTGTACTTGGTATAGTATTTTGGAAGCAAAGGTGGTCGTTGTACGGGGTTATCGTTGGAAGGTGGGGGATGGTACGAAGATCCGAGTTTGGGAGGACCCTTGGATTCGCAAAGATGGATGTATACATGCGGAATCAGTATCACCTTTTGAGAACTGGGATTTGAGAGTGAGTGCTTTAATTCAACCTAATGATAAGGAGTGGGATCAGTATCACATTCACAGTCTATTCCATGAACGTGAAGCTGAGGAGATCTTGGCGATGCCCATTATGGAGAGCGGAGAAGACAAAGCCGTTTAGAAGTATAGCAATAATGGAAACTGTAGTGTGAGATCGACCTACCGTCTATTGTTGGATCATTGTGTGAGTATGGAGGGGTTGGGAGTTTACGGCCAGTGGAAAGAACTATGGAATCTCAAACTTCCACCAAAGTTTAAACATTTTCTCTGGCGAGCGGCCCGAGGTGTGTTACCGACTAGAGATACATTGTAGCAACGACGGATGGACGTCCCTTGGCAATGTGGTACATGTTCGTATCCCATTGAGAATGACTAGCATTTATTTTTGGAGTATGATTTTGCATGGGAATGCTAGAGTGAGGCGGGTGTTGCAGGGACTGTTTGAGGGTTGCGTGGTCGATGCGAGGGTTTTCTGGAGTGGCTAGGTTTGGTGATTGTGGAGTTGGATGAAACAATTCGGCATACGGTTATAGCGGGATTGTGGGCAATATGACGTGAACGAAATGAGCAGGTTTGAAAGGCGGTATCGAAGACGCCGGGTCGGGTTGTGAACACGGTGACGGAAGCAGTGAAAGCTTGGGAAATTTCACAACAACGAACAATGGTGGCTGCACCGACGACCCCAGGTGATGTATGCAGAAAATGGCACCCTCTGCCTATATCAATAATGAAATGTAATGTTGACGCGGCTATTTTCTCTGAGCAAGGAGAGATGGGGATCGGTCTATGCCTGCAGGATACAATGGGTGGCGTTGTGAGTTACAAGATGATGAGGAAGCACGGTGGGAAAAATAGCAAGGAAGGTATTAAATGGTGTGTGGAGTTAAATTTAGATAATGTTATGCTTGAAGTTGATGCACAGGTAGTGGTTATTGCATTTAACGATGATAAGAGAGTTGATATGCTTGAATTTGGCGATATTATCAGGAGGTGCAAGTAGTTGGTTGTTTTCAAACCGACTTACACAGTTCAGTTTGTACGGATAGAGTATAACATGGTTGCTTATGTTCTGTTTAGGTAATTTCGTTTATTTCCATTTTTATTATAAAGGAGATACCTCCGTTATTTTTTTGTAGTTATTTAAACGATATTTGTTTAAGTTCTCATAATTAATAAATGAGTGAACCTTTATTTTAAAAAAAGCATATCCCGTCTGTAAAAGTAGCGATCTCCCATGCAAAGTTAAATATCAAATAATTATAACAGACGAAAAACAGAATATATGGGAAGAGAAACATAAATTAATAATAATTAAGTTAATTATAATAATGGTGTGGGAATATTAATCATAGTTTTGGTTGACCAGTGGGAGCAATTGGATTCCTTTCTTGGAAGAGTTTGGCAGGAAACAAAGGTGACGTCTCCTTCTATGTTCTACAGCTGGGTATGAAGAGGCATTTGTCTTTGGTCTTTCTTTGCGGTTAAAAATCGGTGCGATTTGAGGAATGCGTTCAAACTCGATTTGGTTCATTTTGAACTGTGATTTAAATGGACTAAAAGTTAAGATAAATGATTTATAATTAATCTCGTGTGCAATATAGAGAAGTTTTGTTTAGATTAAAAATAAGAAATAATTAGATGTTTATTTTGGAGTATATTGAATTCGAATTTGAAATTTTTGAATAACTAAATACGTGTTTTATCATCGGACAAACTCTTTTTAGACCAATATTAAAAAGTTGCACCGTCCAAGTAAACTTATGTGTTGGATTTTAAAAAATATTGAGGTTTGAATTCAAACACATTTTACAAACAAATCTATGTAATCCTAAACATTATCAATGTTGTAGATACCCATTTTTCCAAATGAATAATGGGTATATGAAAGTAGTAAAATTGAGGATTTAAATCTTAAAATCTTATGGTCTTATGATTTTAGTGGTGTCTAACGATTATGATTCCACTTAAAATAGGTGGTTAGTGGAATCAGATAAATTCTCGATTCAATTTTTAGAATCTTGTGGAATCAACGATTTTTAATGTATTTTACGATTCTACTTTTTAAGTAAACATTTTTCATTTTCTCTCATTCGGTTTGGCTTAGAATAAAACTATTTAGGTATTATTAGTAATTTATTTATTTTACTGATAGATTTTGATTATTTTAATAATAAGTGAAAATTAAAATAAAACAAAATATCATGAAATATTATGAAGTTCGGGCATATGTTAAAAAATGTTGTCACAGTTTTGATATAAATTTTTTGTTACGAAGTATGAAGTTTCATATGAAAAATATATCGCAGTTAATTTATATTATATTTCTTACCACGTGAGCTTGACGATATTAAATGAGTTAGAAAAATGGCCTTTTCACCCACCCATAAATTTATTTGACTAGATAATTAATAATTCATTTTTAATCCAATTTTTAAAATTGTGACCTCGGAAGCACTGTTCGTCGTCGCGGGCTCCACCGACCGAACTGTTCCTTTGCTTTCTCGCGGAGAAATCAGCGAAGTGACGTCGGAGAAGAAGCAGAAGATTTTGAACATCGAACACCTCCGAGCCGCCGTCAAGAGGCACCAGCCGACCAGCGATTTCGTTCTTGACTCGCTTCCGGTGCCTACTCCTCAGCCTCATGAAGAAACTGCGAGTGGTGCTGTGGCTCGCTCTCGCGAAGTTGCTCCGAAGCCGCGGCCTGCTGGTACTTGTCGGATTGATGATTTCTTCAGTAAATCGACGAGCAGGGCTTCTACTTCAGCTGAGAATCAAGGTTGATTAGTTATGGTCCTACTTCCTTCTTCCAGATCTGGATTTGAGTTATAGACTTCTGAATATGTTGTTGCTAGATTCTGCTTTTGATTTAGGTATCTGAATGGTTCTTGATTAGGTTTGAACACTGACCTGAATTTGCTGGATTGATGATGATTTTCTTTGAGAATTGTCCAGAAGAGATTTAGGTTCAGTTGACATCCACAGACCACAGTTGATAGTTGTAATTTATTATCTTGGGATTTTCTTGATCTCTGAAATTGTTATACATACGAGTTTGCAATTTTTTTCAATCTGATCGCGAACTACTCGTTAGTATTGAAGCACATTTTTCCTAGCATGATTCTTGATAGATTTCCTTTACCAATGTTCCAGTATCAACAATGGCGGTTTCCCCTGTTTTAGTTACTCTACCAAACAGAGCAACTGATTCCATCTTTGCTCCTTCTTCAAGCGAGACAGATTCCATCTCTTGCTGCTGGGTTAGAGTAATCGTCGGAGTTGGGGTAGGGATGCAGCAGGGACGGATGATTCTGTTAAAAGATTGTCCATCCAGGGTAGCGACGGCCATGGAAAGCCCATTCAAAGACCATTGTGTTCCCAGGAAGAAAGTAAAGAATTAAGCTGTTTAATATGCAGACCGTGATGATTTAAGGTATGGGAAGTCGAAGAAGGGAGCTTTCGCGTTTGCTGCAAAAGTTGAGAGCTTTGTCTTGCAGCGAGTCGGGGAAGAAGAAATAAATAAAGAATTTATTTTTTATTTAAAAATAACTGATGTGAAATTTTTATGTGATATGTGATATGACAATTTATATGTCATGTAGGAGAGTTAATGTCTTGTTTGGAGGCGATTGATTAACAGAAGACGACACAAATTAATGACGAGACATTTTTGACTTGAAACTTTATATTTCGTGACAAAAAATCTATATAAAAATCGTGGAGACATTTCTCGACATACATTTAAACTTCGTGACATTTCAGGTTATTTTAACAATAGTTTAAAATTAATGTATTTTCTTCTTTAAATTTGCTATTATAGAAAGTCGTGAAATCTTACAATTTTACAATTCGATTCTACGATTACGATTTCAGATCATTTTTCGATTTCACTACCTTAGATATATGTACAATATTTTTTGCTCTATTAATCGTAGGGCTGCACTCGCGCCAAACGTTTCGTGATTCGCTCGGCGTTTAACTCAAAAAAAGGTTCGTTACTCGAATCAGTTCGAAATGAATATGTTCGTGTGCCAGCTCGAAAGCTTAACAAATCGAGTTTGAGCCGCAAAAAATTCAGATGGACTCGTTGACTCGTCGAACCAAATTTCCAAACATATTCATTCATAGTTAACAATGACTACACTAATTATACATACGTTAATTTTGAAATTTTATCCTTGGAAATAATTGAACCTATCAGTATCTATTGGAATCATGTGAATCACATGATGTGATGCATCAAACCTCCACCTCGAATCGTGAGCCGTGACCGATATCTGATAACACATTCAATGGCCACCCCGTTACTAGACAAAACCATTATTATAGCAGGCTCAACTACATAATTGATCACCAAAGTTTGTCACTTTTGTCAATGTGGTCATTGAAGTTAAAATTCAACCAGATTCATCTATTCAGTGTTTTTTATAAATGATACAACTAAAGTACCTCTATGAAAAAACAAAAGGCAACGGCAACTCCATTCCACCACTTCATCGAGCTAATAATTAGGGAATTGAGGATTTAGATGTGATAATTTGAGTTCAAACTCAATATTGTGTAAAAATTTAAACGATGATAATTATATTGTATCAACTGAAAGATTTTGAAAGAAAAAACATGATTCTACATGTATACCGTTAAAAGAACAACCACTTAAATTTCATAGTTGACCAATACAATACTTTCGGTATATGTTATTATAATTTCTACCAAATAGGCCATTATCATGTCATAATAAAATATATGGTTGTCAAAAACTAACTCCAGTCGCTTATAAATAAAGAACTTAATTTCAATTAATATGTGTCATGTTATAAAAAATAAGCAAATCACTGTATGACATCAAACCTGAATAAATGATCAAGAGTTAGGATGACATGAGACCATACGCAAAATTTCAAATTTATGATAAATTTAAAGCATACTGAGCAAAATAGTTTGCAAAATTTCAGTTTTGCATAATGTTACATAGAGTTTTATAAATCAGAATTCGCCCACCCCTAATTCCGCCATAAAATATAACTATAACATAAATCGTAATGTAACGTATCCCGTGACATGCAACATGAGTAATGGAAATAAAAAACAAAAATCCTACATGAATTCATCGAAAGTAAAAATTTATATGCATAAATCCATCGAAAATAGAATTTCATTTGACTATATTAACACAAAATCCAAAAATGGATGACCACTAAAGTAAGTAGCTATAAATTAAAAATACCATATTTTCCTAATCCTACACCAACACAGCTCATACTCCACTCCGTATATATACACATACCCAAAATCACCACCGGAATAAACCATTCGTAGATCTCACAAACAAATCCCATTCCGCAGTAACCCGAAAAAAACCCAACTTCACAGATCTTTCCAAAAAAATAATGGCGAATCAGCCGCAGGGAATCTGCCCTTCTCCTTCCATGAGAGAACGATTACTCAATCGAGATCGGATCTTGATCGACGATGCTTCTTCCTCCTCCTCCCACCACCACCACAACCACCACCGAAACGCGTCAGCTTCCGACGTCGTCGGGTCCTGCAGGTCCATCAAACCGGTCAGCGGATCACTGAAGAAGAGTAAATCCGTCGCTTCTTTGTACTCATTCGCCCCTCCGCCCACCAGAGCTGCCGTTATTAACGTCGACGGCGGATTCTACGACCACCATGTGAATAATCGGAAGGTAGTTAAGAACGCCGGCGGCGTCGGCGGCGGAGGGTGTGGGTTTGGGAGGACGAAGAGGATTAAAGGGTTTTGGTCGAAGCTGCTTCATTTGAATCGCGGCAAGCAGGTTTTCGTTCATTGAGCGAGGGAGTGAATTGTACGGTCGTCGACCGGGGTTATATTTAATTTTTTGCTTACGGTGGATTAAACAGTCCGACGTAACAACGACGGGGAAGAGGATGCGCATTCGATCTGAATTATTTTTATATGATGAAATACTTTATTATATTTTTGCTTTGTATATAGCTTCATTCGTTTAAATTTGTTGAATAAATAAATTTGTTTTATGAACACTAAAATTATACACGGGTATTTTTCAGAAAACTACTTGTATGAACTTTATGGGATTGAATTAAAAAATATCGTTCATAATAAGGAAAAATACACCTTACACTTTTGTGCTATAAAAAATTCTTTCACGTAATCGAATAAGTTTATTTAGCGTATAAATCAAAATATTAAACAGAAATTCTAGAATAAAAATGGTCGTTTTTTAGGGTTGATGACTTTATATAATGGCGAAATCAAGATAGAAATATGCATTGAGCCGGACTTAAATCGAAATTTTGTATGTGTATCGAGTAACTAATTGACAAATTAATCTTAATATTAATTTTTAAAATAAAAACAAATTCATGGTACTGCTTTTAGTTGAAAATGCAATTGAACTAAATTTATGATTGTTACTTATTATAAATAAATAAGTAGAAGAACAAAACTTCAAATACTATTAGTCGAGTTATGAAATCATCAAAATTTTACTTATAATTTAGTACTTGAAACCAAAAAACAAGATAATCGAGACTCTCATTGAGTCCATCTAATTTCGACATGACCAAGCACTGAGTCGAGCTCAAAATTACCCTAAACCGAACTCGTAAAATTTATAATTATACACTCGAAATTAATAATCCGAACCGAAATTGAGATAAATCTGAGACTCCTCATACTATCCTTAGCCAATGACTTTATAGGCGTGCAACTCCAAGTATGGTCATTGGTGATATTGGTGGTGATGATTAATCGATCATGATCATGAGTACTATGAGGATGAATATTCATAAGAGATTCAATTTCGCAACTAACGTGTATTTGTGTTTTGTGGCTTGAAATGTTGAGTACGTTTGAACTCATATATTTGTTACTTAAAAATTGTGGTTGGCACTTATCATTTATTGTAATTGCGAGATTTGAATCGTGATTGAGTTATGATATTGTCTTCGTAGAGTTAGTATGTTAAAAAGAATATTGAAGTCAGAGGAATATGTAATTGTTACAGTAGTCTTTTTTATTTGTATCGGATTGTTGGGCTGACTTTAATGGATGGTTTAATGTCTTTTAATTTCATTTGACTATTATTTGAAGGATCTAATACGGTGAAACTTTAATTTTTAGCCATTCCCAATATGCATGAATATTAGGTAATTTTTTTTTAATTTTCATGTCAAATTTGACTATTTTCACAAAATAAAATTTAAAATTTTCAAATCGGATAATATTTGACATACATGTTGAAAATGACTACAAAATCAAGTTTTACCATGATAATCCCTATAAATAATGACTAAAATGAAGTTAACAATCAATTTTTATTTTGTGTTATATTAATATTAATTTTTTTCAAATTCACATACACGTGGTGACAAAGTTAATACAAAATAGCTCTATAAAAAATTCATAATTGATTCTCATTTTAAACTGACTAAAACTAGTTAGGGAGAGAATATTTTATAAATGACCTATGTCGAGAAAAGTTTCATTTTAAACATGGGATAAATTATTTGAATGATTGTTTAGTAGTGTATATCGAGAAATATTTCATTTGCAACCTACAAAAATATATCTTATAAGATTTTCGGAACATAAAATCTCATCGTTGAGTACTATAAAAGATGAAATGTTTGATATTTATTTTTGTTCGTCGTCGTATATAAACCCAAATTACATGACTAGATTACTACACGTCCCCCGTTGAGTAGCACAGTGGTTACAATGTGTGGTTAGAAATTTGGAGGTCTCAGATTCGAATTTAGCCACACCCCACATATAGATAAACATCTATATTATATTTATTTCATTTTTCTTATAAAATAATTTTACTTGATTTATTTCAACTAAAAAAACTGAATTACTACACCACTCCCTTTTCCTTCCTTTATAAATTACTTTTTAATTCAAAATTATCATTAGCAAATGACCTCCCACCTACCCAAACTAATAACCAACCAAACGAAAAACAACCTTACGGGTTGATGAAGTATTTTAGCCCAAGTATATTATTACAATTTTTAAATTATTTGGATAAAAATAATTTATATTCTCAAATACTATCATTTTATTCCAAAGTCCAAACAAACCGCCCACCCCCATCAAGTTACATAATTTTCAATTAAATATTATATATTTTATTCTGCATTCTGCATTATCTCTTATTTTATATTTATTTATTTAATTGTTGCTACTTGCCAAAGAGAAGTGAAGAAATGCCGAAACAAACCTGCCAAAATGAATAATATAAAAACATTAAAAATTTGAAAAAACATTCCGGAAATCACAGTTAACGTCAGATCAACGAAAAGTCAGAGTCAGTGAAGCCTTAAACCCCAAATAAACTGATGGTGATGGCGGCTTATAGTTTCAGCGGATTAATCCAAGGAGAGACAGACAACCGATTTCGTCTTTGATCGACAAGGGGGGGATAGCTAGAGGTGCCAGGTGCTGCAACTTGCGGTCTGGCGAAGGAAGGAATCGAAGAGGAAGAGATAAAAAGGACAGTGGAGGAAGGGGAGGGATTGACTGAGCAATGAAGACTCAGGCGGAGCTGTTCATTTTCGCATCGATCGTTGCTGCTTATCATTAGGTATTGTTTCTCAAGCTCTTTCCCTTTAATCTCTCATGATCACTGCGTTGAAGTAGAGTCATGTATCGGCATATCGCATGCTTCGGATTGTTGGTACTGAAAGTCCACGCGGTTCCTATTGGATGTAATTTGATATGCATGAGTTGGTATTCGCGGACCGTAGTCCTGAAATTTTTGGATTCGTAGATGCCAGAACTGGTATGGATTTGCATTTGCTCATTGGTTTCTCTTTGGTGCTAGAATTTTGAGAAATTATAGAAGCTATTCTGCATTATCGCGAGGCAGGTTTTTTGTTGTGGCATTTCGATATTTTCGGTGAAGATGAAATGAGAGATGGACGTTAGAAATGAGTAGGCTATCCTTTGTTTTGCATGTTGAGTATGGTGCGGTTCTTACTTGTGGAGGAATAGCTTCATTTTCTTTTTCTGGTTGGCATAACTAAGTGCCATCTTAGGTTCGATGAATGGGAAGTTTGTGTGACGATCTGTGAGCTGGTATTCCTGTTGGCCGTGATGGATGTTTATCCGTGATTGACAATCTGAACTAGGTTCTATCATTATTTGTATTATGATTGTCTCTTGATCAGTTTCAAGTACTCCGCAACTCAAGTGTCTCTTGTTCTATGAACGAATCTGATTACTAGAGTGCTCATTGAGTTTGAGGATGAGATAACAAAGGCTCTCATTTGGCTTAATTCCAGTATTAAGTTCATTTGATGTAATGCAAGTTGTCTGCGCAGTTACTGTTTGGCTGTGATACATGTTGAGGCTTGTTGGTTTTCAACTTTCAATAGGAGGTGATAGCTAATCCTCTGTTTTCAACTTTTGTGGGCAGGCATAAGCTGCCTCCTCTGTCTTCTTCCTTTTGAACCTCCTCTTTCTCTGTCTTCTCTCTATTTTATTCTCGTAGTTCATACTCTCTTCCCCCCCGACTCTCTCTCTCTCTCTCTCTCTATATATATATATATATATCTGTCTATTAAGTTTTTGTGCATTGTAGACAACCTCCGGAAGTAGACGCAAAAAGAGGGCAGAGACTACATTTCAACATGGGGGCTTTTAAGCGGCAGCTGCAGGCCATGCTTCGGAAGAATTGGCTCCTCAAGATTCGCCATCCTTTTGTTACTAGTGCCGAGGTTGTTCTCTAACTCTTGTTTTCTCTGCTTTTTTCAAATTACCCCCCTCCCTTGCGTTTTTGTTTCAACTTTATGGGGTTTCATCTTGATGGCAGATCTTGCTTCCAACGGTTGTAATGTTACTGCTAATTGCCGTACGTACACAAGTAGATACCCAAATTCATCCTGCTCAACCGTAAGTATCATCATATTATAATCTATTGCAATTTTGAATCCCTGTTTTGTGACTAAGAAATAAGAATGCTACTAAAAACCAAAGGTGGAACAACTTTGTTGCCATTGTCAATTATATGTTCATTTGCACCTAGCTTTAAGCATATGACCGTCTGGAGTTTAATTTTGCACTGTTGATTCACTGATCTGGATCAGTTATATACGTAAAGACATGCTTGTGGAGGTAGGGAAAGGCATATCACCAAGTTTCCAGCAAGTTTTGGAAGTACTGGTAGCCCAGCGAGAGTTTTTGGCTTTTGCACCAGATACTGAAGCAACAAGGCTGATGATTAACGTACTAGGAACTAAGTTTCCCTTGATGAAGGTACTATTATTTCTGTGTTTCTATTTCTGAAGCCACTTCTAAACCATCTGAGGCTTCTCCCTTCTTAGTTTCGTTCTTGATAAGGTTATGTCTTAAGTAATGAAAAGCCTAAAGTTCCTGTTAGTAGTTTGGGTTGACATTCTGTTTGGCCAGCCTCCATAAACTCAATGACGCTAACAATATGAATGTGTCAACAACTGTATGTATTATTGTTTTGTCATCTATTAGTATGAGTTTGATTGCTCAACATTTGCACCATTGGTTTTGCATTTCAGCAAGTTTCCAGAATCTATCAGGACGAACTCGAGCTGGAAACTTACATACGCTTTGAACACTATGGCACCTGCAACGACTTGATGTAAGGAAGCACAGTTCTTTTTTGTTAATTTGAAAGCTTTTGACCTCTATTCTTTTGTGAGCCTAATGAGGCAATGTGGCTTGTGAAAGTATCTCTTGGAATTAAAGTATCAGCTCTAAGATTATTTCAATAAGGCAGTCTATTCTCCATGCTATCGCTGCATGATATTATTTTTATCAAGAATAAGTGAAATATGAATGAAGAATGATAATTTTTTTCTACAGATGTGTTTTATTCTTTCACATCTTTAGGAGAATTGAGATTTTTTGCTTCTAAGAGGCAGAATTCAAGAACTCATATTTTCTCCTTTTTCTTTTTCTAGAAACTGCTCGAATCCTAAAATCAAAGGAGCAGTGGTATTTCATCATCAAGGACCACAGCTATTTGATTATAGCATACGTCTCAATCACACATGGGCTTTCTCCGGCTTTCCTGACGTTAAATCAATCATGGACGTGAATGGTCCTTTCCTTAATGACTTGGAATTGGGAGTTAATATCGTGCCAATACTGCAATACGGCTTCAGTGGTTTCTTCACTGTACGGTGACGTAAACAATGCATTCCTTGACTGAGATCTAACTGAATATAGCATATGTATATACGACCTGAATGAAGGTAGCTGAGGATACTCCGCTAGTTTATAATCTCAGGAAACACTAAACAGTCTAAGTCGCAGAGGAATTGAAATTCTCTATAGAATGGGCTCATTAATCTTATTCAGAATGGGATTGATTTAGGTGTTTAAATTGGCTATATTAATCCTGGATTAACATTTCCCTGATTTTAAGGATGCTAGTTCTCTTGTAACTCTTATTTTGGACTTCTTTACTTGTGCAGCTTCAGCAGGTGCTAGACTCCTTCATTATATTTGTTGCTCAGCAATCTCAGTCTAACATGGGCAATGAGAACATGAAGCTACCTTCTCCATCGCTCAAGCAGCCATGGACGCAGTTTAGTCCTCTGACAATTCGCATAGCTCCATTTCCCACTCGTGAATACACTGATGATGAGTTTCAGTCAATTGTGAAAACTGTTATGGGAGTTCTGTAAGTGATTTGAGTTCTTGTCTTCATGGCATGGCCATTTGCATTAACTGGTGTTGAGTTTGACTACATTTTACTTTCTGCACATCTGCCAACAGATATCTACTGGGGTTCTTGTATCCAATCTCTCGCCTTATTAGCTATTCTGTTCATGAGAAGGTTGGTAATTACTATTCTGACAGATAATCATCGCATCGAATTTCTTGCAAAGAAAACTTTCTCCTTTGCCCCTACGGGTTGCTTAAAGTTTTGAGGATTTCATTATAATCTTTTTTTGCCGTAATGTTCCATACCTCTGAACTCATAAGAATTTTGCGTTTGAACTTCCGTGACTTTTTGGTGATAACTTTCAACGTATATTGACCTTCATACTTCAGGAGCATAAGATTAGAGAAGGCCTCTACATAATGGGGTTAAAGGATGGACCATTTCATCTCTCTTGGTTTATAACATATGCTTTGCAGGTGAATGACTCTTCTACTTTTTGCAGTCTTAGAATTTATAATTACTGGTTTGTGGTATGTGCTTTCCAAGTCCTTGTTCCCGATAGAGGTTACTATAGAACGACTTTCGTGTTTTGGTATATGGAACTTGAAGGCGCTCAAGCTCTAAAGGATGATATAATTATCCATTAAGAAAAGGCAGTGCTGTTGATTACTCAACCTTGAACCTTCCTTATTAAGGCTTCAACTTTTTCAGCAGTTATAGACCTTCACTGTAATAGCTAGTGTTCTGGGTCTGTAGAACATTATAGACCTTCCCTGAATCCCTGTAATAGCTAGTGTTCTGGGTCTGCAGAACATTATAGAGCTTCCCTGAATGTTGGGTACCTTTCTTTTGTTGAAAATTCTTTACACTTATTTGTCGTTTGTGGGTGCTTTTTGTTTTGGTGTCTACTTTGGGTCTTTGCACAACATTGTGAATGTTTTAATCCACTACTGTTGCACTTCTAGCTCTGTATTGATAATTGACACACGTGGACTTCATTTGCATTAATATGCACTGGTTTTATAATGTCATGACTCTGAGTATGTTAATAACGCTGATATTGCAATCATGTCTCTTATGATCTGGGTTGAGCTCTATTGAAATTTCATGTACTGGTTAATGAATGCTCTGGTCTTACTGTGTTCACTTGTCTAATGAACTATTTTCTATGTCGTTTTTCTTCTTCTTATGATGCAGTTTGCTGTTTCATCAGGGATAATTACAGTTTGCACTATGAACAGTCTCTTTACTTACAGCGACAAATCCCTTGTGTTTGTGTATTTCTTTTCATTCGGTCTCAGCGCTATTATGTTGTCATTTCTCATATCTACATTCTTCACGAGAGCAAAAACTGCCGTGGCTGTTGGAACTCTTGCTTTTCTGGGCACTTTCTTTCCATATTATACAGTCAATGATCCATCTGTTGCTATGTAAGTCCTAATTTGCATTAAATGTTTATGGGTATACCTTTCTGGCGCAGCCATTAGCAAATCATCCCAGGTGTATCTTGTGCATATTTCAGAATGTATAAGCTGTTTTTGCAGGGGACTGAAAGTCGTTGCTTCGTTCCTTTCACCCACAGCCTTTGCTCTGGGATCGGTTAACTTTGCTGATTATGAGCATGGTCATGTTGGGCTACGTTGGAGTAACATGTGGCGGGTATTGTTTTGGAGTCGTTATAATCTTATTAGTTACACGTTTTTCATAAGTTTCTCGCTAACCTTCTAATCCATCATTTGTGCAGTCATCTTCTGGTGTGAACTTTATGGTCTGTCTTCTGATGCTCTTGCTCGACACAATATTATACTGTGCGATTGGTCTATACCTGGATAAGGTCTACGTCTGAACTGCTACTACTTTATTTCTTGTAGCAAGCATGTCTTTTCTTTTGAAGTCTGTCAAATCAGGGGGAGTTTCTAGAGGATATGGTTGGTGCTATGATTACCAATACTGACAGATCGTTTGTTTTTATCCTAGGAAATTGAACAAGTCGAATTGTCATGTAGCTCTTTCCTCAATTTTTCTATTTTTGATAAGTTGCTGATATGGCCTATAACATGCAGTTAGAAGCTATGATAAAATGCTTGGGATTGGCATACTCAATGTGAATGTCCTTTTCCTTTTACAGTTTAATGTCCCACTGAACTACCACACAGTTCGGATATTTCTTATTGATGACATCTGGTGACAAACTATTTTATACTCTCTCTCCAGGTACTTCCAAAGGAAAATGGAAGATGCCTTAAGTGGAACTTTTTGTTTCAGAAGTGTTACTGGTGCAGGAGACCTGATCTCAAAGATAACACAAACAATTCTTCAGCTCCAAATAACGACCAGTTCTCCCATGAAAACGCAGACCTTTTGGAAACCGATAGCTTAGAACCTGCTGTAGAAGCAATTAGCTTGGACATGAAGCAACAAGAGCTGGACAACAGGTTCTGAAAAGTTTGGAGGTTTCTATTGGCAAGTGTTGACAATATGTTTCTCTAATCACTTCTTCTTTACAACATTATCAGATGCATCCAAATTAGGAACTTGCACAAGGTCTACACTACAAGGAAGGGGGATTGTTGTGCAGTTAACTCTTTACAGCTCTCCTTATATGAGAATCAGATACTTGCTCTATTAGGTTGGTGCAACTCTTGCTCTGCATCCGTTATCATGCTTCTCCTCAGTTCTGAACTTCAAATGAATAACGCAGTCATTCTCTTTTTGTGGTAAATCCAGTTTCTGAATTATGCTTTAGTAATCATGCTGCTAATTGTTACTTTTACTTGTTCGTGTGTTGCTGCATTAAGCATTTATTTTCATCGTTCGTTTCTTTCACTCTCGAGTCTCATGACTCTTGGTCCCCTGAACAATGGGTTTGTGAGTGGGGAAGCCTATATAAGAAGTGTACTGGACTCTTGTTTAACTTGTAGTGAAACTCTTCGTTGACTAGTGCGATGAACAAAGTGATTAACCGGCACATTAATTCATCTTTTTTTGGTGTTACCAAATTCATCTTTTCTGTCAATAGCCTATAGAACTTCTTGAAATCTACTGCTTATCTAATAGTATCAGATGATTACAACTCATTTCCTGTACAATTTGGGATATATGCACAGCCCTTGGTAAGATAGTGGTAAAATACTGAAAAGACAGGGTTATACCTCTACTTTGGTCATGCTCGCAACTATTCTTTACAACATTTTGACCAACCCAATTATTTCTAGACATGTGATCGAGTCTAAGAATGTTCTTGGGCTTTTTCTTTGCCTCTAGGTTTAACGATTTTGTTTCTGTCTTTCTTATATCTCGTTTGGGCATGCTCTCTTCACATGGCTTATGATCTTCAAGGTCATAATGGAGCTGGTAAAAGCACCACAATTTCGATGCTTGTTGGTCTTCTTCCTCCTACCTGCGGGGATGCTTTGGTATTTGGAAAAAATATCACGACGGACATGGTAAATTATTTTTCACTTTCTATTGTTCTTTTCCTGTATATTTTACGTTGTTTGGACATGTTTTTACTTGCATATTATATATAAATGTTCTACATGTTGTAACATAGTGCATGGATCAAGTTTCAATGTCGTCAAATTACTGATCCGTGGAATTCAGCCTTTTTAACATCTCTTGCATGTGATGTAGGATGAGATACGGAGGGGATTAGGTGTGTGCCCTCAACAGGATATCTTGTTTCCTGAATTGACAGTAAGTATTGTGTAATTCTGCTTTTGTTCACCTTTTCCATTCTTCTATTGTTTTGTACGTTTATCTCTGTATACACCGAAGTAGTATATCTACCCTCATACAGTAGATCTAACCCCATGCTTACCTAGGTGCATTCAATCACAATCGATAATTGTTGCTATCCATAGTCATAGTAGATGGTAGTTTTGGCTCATTGTCTCTAACAAGTGTGAAATGCAGAGTCATACTCTCATGTTCGTCAACTTAAAGTGTTCATTTTATATACTAAGTTATCCTATTAGGTTAATTCTATCATATTACTCAAACAGTCCTCTCTAACTACAATCTCCATTCTGGCCACTATCATCAGCAAGACGGTAAATGGGTTTGTCCATTCAATGGGCTGTTAAGTGAACAAGTTTTATATCTTGCATGCTCCTGGCCCTGGGCGACCTCAACACCAGTTGTTAGATTGCCTTCATAGGTGTACGGAAAAAAGTGGAAAATAAAAAGTTTTGCACTCGTATAGGAGTATAGTTGCGCATGCACTGGATGCATTCATAAGTATTTATATACTCTATATTCATAGTCTATATGCTTGTATATACCTATATGTTAGTGTGTACCTGTATATAACCTTTATGTCTATGTATACATAGTTATACACACATATCTTTGTATATTTATGTATTACCCGTATTTATTCTTGTATGCTGGTGTCGATAACCATTGACATATATGGACCAAAGTTGACCTCATTTAGTTGGTCACAATTTTGTTTGTGCAGTGTTATGACTTCTCTGCACGATTTGATTTGTTTGCTTTATCCAGGTTAGAGAGCATTTGGAGCTATTTGCCACATTGAAGGGTGTTGATGAGAGTTTCTTGGATAGAAGTGTTACTGATATGATTGATGAAGTACGGTGCCATCTTCATTTCTTTGTCTTGTTCCCGTACGAATTTCTTGGTTCATTATGGATTTCCTATTGATGATGGCGGGCGAGTCTATGAAGATAGGAAACTCATAGATTTGTCCTTTTTTGTGTCTTAAATAATGTGGTCCATTGACTTCAAGGCTTATCATCATCCAACAACGTTTATTTATTTATTTTGGACAGGCATTTCTTCAAATTACTAGCTCACTGTCATCTTACAAGTTGAAGATGCTTTTGTTATATATCTTAGGTGGGTTTGGGTGACAAAGTGAACACTGTTGTGAGAGCTCTTTCAGGAGGCATGAAGAGAAAACTGTCTCTAGGAATTGCATTAATAGGGAATAGTAAGGTAGGTTTTATTTTGAAACCTTTTCTCTCCTGTTATCCTAGATTTCCCTCCATCTCTTTGCCAAAACGAATGAGGCTCATTTCTGAAAATTTGCAACAGGTTATCATTCTTGATGAACCTACTAGCGGAATGGATCCATATTCAATGCGATTGACATGGCAATTAATTAAAAAAATAAAGAAAGGGAGAATTATTTTGCTAACTACTCATTCGATGGATGAAGCTGATGAGTTGGGGGATCGCATCGCTATAATGGCTAATGGGTCTTTGAAATGCTGTGGCAGGTTAGTTCTTTCAGTTCATTGTTTTAATTTCCAGCTTGTCCTCTATTGCTCAGACTGGGCAGGCTATGTTATTCAGAGAAATAAATTTAATATACTATTGTTTCTGTTGGATTGATTTGGGTAAATTATGCTTGATATGAATCGTTACAATTTTCCCTTTTTCTTTCAAATAACTTTCCCTCAGTGTTGAACTTTTTACAACCTTTTAGAGTCCCTCGGCTCCTCTACTGTGCATGATTTCCACAAATGTGTAACAGTGTAAGCTCTAAATTTAGATGACTCTGTTCTATGTGCAGTTCTCTTTTTTTGAAGCATCAATATGGAGTTGGTTACACTCTGACTCTAGTAAAGGTAATAGCCTATATATGCTCAAGTCTTGATGGAAATTATTCCGTTCTATGTGCGAAGAAATATTATCCTGCTAACATTTGTCTCTATTTTCTCGCGCCCAGTCCTCTCCTACTGCTTCTGAAGCTGCAAATATTGTGTATCGTCACATTCCTTCAGCAACGTGCGTGAGTGAGGTAATTTTTAACAAAAAACAGTTCTTTGCTGTGAAGGTTTAGACCTACAATCGGAAGATGAATGAGAATGATACATTTTAAATACTAAGCTAAGTTAATTAATGATGAACCACTAAATATCTAATTCCTTGATACTAGCAATTTACACATTCTATCAAACAATCCTAACAAGTTCTCTCCATGGTCATTGCTGCTGTATACCAACGCAGAAGCGGAAGTAACCGGTCAAATATTCTCAAATGTTACTGATATTGGCAATGTCAGATTCCTTCAGTAATATTTTTTTGATGATGTTTGTTAGTGTTGTTGTATCTGGCAACAAAGTTACTAAACAATAGCTTATTGTACATTTTGTGGTACTTTGGCTACCTTTTTGTGGTAGATTACATTTTATTGAGGTTGGTTATTGAACCGTTTAAGGAATCAATGGATTCTGCTCAGCTCTGCGTATGTTCATGGATTTGGTGGCTTTGCTAACTTTTCAGGTAGGGTCAGAGATTTGTTTTAAGCTTCCTCTTGCATCCTCACCGTCATTTGAAGGCATGTTCAGGGAGATTGAAAGTTGCATGGGTAGGTCAGGTTCTACGTCAGAACCGATTTCTGAGGACAAACACTGTCGTGGTATTCAAGATTATGGCATTTCAGTCACAACTCTGGAGGAAGTATTCTTGAGAGTAGCAGGATGTGACTATGATGAAAGTGGAACCGATGGTTTGAAGGAGATAAAGAACAGTCGAGCTGAATCCGTGGTTCCTTCTTCTAACCATAGTTCTAGAGGAATATTTTCTTACAAGCATTTAGGAGATTATAAGAAGATCTTCAGGACGTTATCTGGGATGGTAGTGAGAGCCTTTTCTTTTATGATGGCGGTATTATTTAGTTTCGTGAAGTTTTTGGTCATGCAGTGCTGTTGCTGTAGTATCATATCAAGGTCCACATTCTGGCAGCATACCAAGGCGTTGTTCACGAAGAGGGCTGTGTCTGCTCGGAGAGACCAGAAAACAATTGTTTTCCAGCTCCTAATTCCAGCCATCTTTTTGACACTTGGTCTTGTTTTCCTCAAGCTAAAGCCGCACCCTGATCAGCAGTCTGTTACCTTAACGACAGAGTATTTTAATCCTCTAATAACAGGTGATGGTGGTGGTGGGCCCATTCCTTATAGTTTACGTTGGCCGATCGCGAAAGAGGTTTGCGCAACACATTATTAGCATTGTCTTCTTATACAGCTACTGGCGTTTCTGAATTTCTAGCGGGTATCTAGCTTGATATTTTATTATCTGCAGGTTGCAAAACATATACAAGGGGGTTGGATTCAAAAATATGAAACTAGTGATTATAAATTTCCAGATTCCGAGAGGGCATTAAGGGATGCTATTGATGCAGCTGGTCCAACTCTAGGACCAGCCTTACTTTCAATGAGCGAATTCTTGATGTCTAGCTTTAATCAGTCCTATGAGTCGAGGTGGGTTGATAATATTCCTGTTTTAATGATGTACTTAAAGAGATATTCAGAAGATATTTGGCATTTGCCAGCAACTATGCTGTCAACTCTGTCAAAAGTTCATAGTTTTCCGAAGCCATGTTGAACATGCTTATTTGGACTTTATGCTTGAGTTTTATTGTGCATTTGGTGATTATAGTTAGTCACGACAGTCCTATGAGTTAAAGCTAAAGCCAAGATGAACCACATTGAGTGAAGTTGTCGAGCATTAATTCCGTCGGTGGTGCATTGAATTTACTAGTCACTTTTGGTGCACAATTAAAGACAATTGGGTTGCACACTCTAGACTTGGCTGAACAATTTTGGATGTTAGGGTAGTTGGTGTGGAATGGTTTTTATCTACTTATTGTGTTGGTATATGTCAACTTATGTCTATATATTTTCCTGATACAAACATTAAGCCCATTATTTTCTGTCATAGTCTTTTGTAGCAATTCCAGTGTTATTTGTGTTTAATGTATAAATTTGCAGGTATGGAGCTGTCGTGATGGATGAACAGGATAAAGAAGGAAGTGTAGGATATACGATCCTGCATAACAGCTCATGTCAGCATTCTGCTCCCACGTTCATAAATTTAATGAATTCTGCATTGCTTAGGCTTGCCACTGGGGACAAGAACATGACAATCAGAAGCCGCAATCATCCGTTGCCGTTGACAAAAAGCCAGCATTTACAGCGTCAGGTGTGCTCTGGCTACTACCCTTCACCAATTTCGTTATGAGCACACTAGGTATAATTATAGATACTGTAACAGTTCCTACTATTGAAGTAAGAAAGAAACTCTCTTCTAAAAGTTATAGATTATTATGAAATTATTGATTATCCACAGCTACCTTGTAGATATGCTGAGCATGGTGATGAAAAAGTCACTTAACAATTATTTGACTTGTTTTCACAAAATATTACTGAGTCATGATGATCGAGTAGTGAACATTATGATCACATATTCAGCGTGCGAACTTTGCAGGACTTGGATGCCTTCTCCGCAGCCATTATTGTTAGCATTGCCTTTGCTTTCATTCCTGCTTCATTTGCTGTTGCCGTTGTTAAGGTACAATTATCAGGATGCTTCTCAAATATCGGGCTAAAGCTGTTTCCAATTGTTAAAGAACCTGTCTCTGATCATTCTTTATGTGGATCTAGTTTGATTTTCTTTTTGTTGTAACTGTTGTTCTTTTGGCGCATATCGAGCTGTCATTTGATTAGGCGTGTTTGGACATGAAATTTTTATCATCTTATGGCAATGATTATTGCCTTCTTATCAATCTTATTTTGACAGGAGCGTGAGGTGAAGGCTAAGTACCAACAGTTGATCAGCGGGGTATATTTATACTCTCGGCATGTATTATAATAGTTTCTGGAGCAATAAGCTATAACTCACAAATGGCTCACATGTCCATTTTCTCTCAGGTTTCTGTATTTTCATACTGGACTTCTACTTACATATGGGACTTCGTCAGCTTCCTGTTCCCATTATCGCTTGCGATGTTTCTGTTTTACATCTTTGGTATGTCCTGTGGCCTTTCTACATAAGACCTATGTGCAAGATGGGCATTCCAGATATTTTCCTATTAAAAGATCAGTTATTATGCGTGATAAGCTATCTTAGGACTCTTATGATAGTTGCACCTGCCTCTTGTTCGTTTTTCTTTTTTCCTTCTAAATATTCCCCTGTTCATTTGAAAACTTCAGTATCACCACTATAATACCGTCGAACTTTTGTGAGTCCAGATTTTATGTGTGGATTAGTGAAGAAATTAAGTTTGATCATCATAGAAAACAGGAATGTCATTTTAGCTGGTTTAATATAAAGTCCAACAGTACTCGAAAATCTGACTTTCTAGTCCATTTCTGCTTATGTAAATTTGAATTACCTTGTTGCCGACCTGATCTTCCTCTGTGTTTTTTTTAGACTGTGAACTGTTTTTTATTTATTTGTTTTCATTGATTTCGTTCCGTTTTGTTTATGTAGTAGATGTTGGCGATTGGTTTCATATGTATACGCAGGTATCATGTTAAGGTATATACCAAGTTACTATGTGAAATGCAGGTCTGGAACAGTTCATTGGAAAAGAAAGTGTGTTGCCAACAATCCTCTTGTTTCTAGGTTATGGTTTAGCGATTGCATCATCAACTTACTGCCTTACATTCTTCTTTTCTGATCATGCTATGGCTCAGGTAGCTTTTCCCATTTTTTATAATGATGTTGAATTTTTTAAGCATAAGGCCCCCTCACTGATTTGTTTTCCACTATTTGTTCAGAACGTGGTGCTTTTAGTCCACTTTTTTACAGGGTTAATTCTTATGGTCTTGTCATTTATTATGGGTGTTATAAAGACCACAGCTGGTGCAAATGATGTTCTCAAGGTTTTGCTTCCTTCCCTTTGACATCAATTGTTTCTATAAGTGATGTACATGACTTGTAATTGTATTGCTTAAGGCCGGTTAAACGATTCTCTTGTTCCTATCTATAATCGAGGAAGGTCAATAGAGGTCCGGTTTTAATAGATTTAAAGAGTCTCTAGGTGGTTGAGAGTTTAGATGAATAGTGAGAAATATGTGTATTCTTGGCAACCAATGTTTTTGCTCTCAAGTTCAATGTAATGCTTGTATTCAATAACATCAAGATTACGTGTGCCAAAACTCAATTAAAAAATGAGAGATTTGTGTTTTGCACATATAGTACCTTTTGCTACTTTTTGTTTGCACTGTGCCATATAATGATCTTTGTCGCTGAAGTCGAAGGTTTAGCAAATGTCATTGTAGTCTTTGTCCAGTTAGATAACAGATGTGTACAATTCTATGGATTTGTTTAGAAGTTAAGATATTTAATGTGTTGCATGGATGCTTCTGGAATTCTAAGTCGAATGTGCTTCATATTACTTTTTGTTTCTCTTTCCTGATTTCAGTTTTGTAGAATAATGAGATATGTGTGATTGCCTGCTTCCATATAAAAGGCCACCTATTAATGATTGGTATAATGTTTCTTTTCAGCACTTCTTTAGAGTAGCACCTGGATTTTGTTTTTCTGATGGACTCGCTTCACTGGCTCTTCTGAGACAAGGGATGAAGGATAAATCAAGTGATGCAGTTTTTGATTGGAATGTTACTGGTGCTTCTCTATGTTATCTCTTTTTGGAGGTAAAGTTCATTTTATGAAATCAAGTCATGAATTTATTTTGTATAAGTTGATTGATGCTCCTATTTATGTTAACTTGCGAACAAATTAACTTTTTCCCCTGACTTGCACAAGAAGTATGGACCTTGAATTAATAGTTTACCCATATGTCAAGCTACTTGCTCCAAGAATAGAGAAACAGAACGTCATGCAACTTTGGTTTGCTAACAAACTGATAATCAAGACATGAGGATCGTTGTTCCCTCTTTACGGTTATTGGAGGTTGGATACTTTCAACAATAGGATTGTTACAGAAAGAGACTACCTAAATCCCCTGATATAACAACCAATAAAAGTTATAATTTGTGAACAGGTTACTGTGACTAAGTGTAATGTCATTTTTATTAGAGAGCCAAGCCTCTCATTGACATCAGTTTGCTTATCGGTTGCAGAGCATCGCATACTTTTGCCTTACTCTTGGATTGGAAGTATTTCCTTTCCAGAAACTAAGCATAGCATCAGTTGGGCACTTGTGGAAGAGAATCAGATATCAACATGACAAGTCATCCAGTTATCTGGATCCCCTTCTTAAGTCTCCACAAGATTCTGGAAGAGACTTTCTGGAGCTTGAAGAGGATATAGATGTTAAGACTGAAAGGGAGAGGGTACTTTCAGGTTCCGTGGATGATGCCATAATGTATCTATGCAATCTTCGCAAGGTAAAATTTTGGTCATGGTAAAAGTTCAATTGCTCAGTATCTGTTGAATTCTGCATAACGTGTGCAACTCAATTAAGGTGTATCCCGGAGGAAAACATGGCACAAAAGTGGCTGTGAATTCGTTGTCTTTCTCAGTCCATGCCGGAGAATGTTTTGGGTTTTTAGGGACTAATGGAGCTGGGAAGACGACAACTCTATCAATGTTATCTGGTATGGTCAATATAAATTGATGGAACAATGAATTTTTTGCTACCCATTGTTCATCTGTAGAGATGTTAAAAGGAGTCTAATATGATTGTTAAACCAGTTATTGTGTAACGTATTAACAAAATTTAAGGTGCATATTCTTTCCCTTGCCTTTGAATCTTGGCAGGAGAGGAATCTCCTACAGATGGCACCGCATTTGTCTTTGGAAAAGACATATGTTCGAATCCCAAGGCTGTCAGGAATAATGTGGGTCTGAAAAGTTTATGATTAAGCATGTTTATCAACTTATTCCTTTTGATTCTTGTTCTTTTCTGTTTATCCCATTTCATATTTGACGTAGCATTTCATCTCTGCTTGTCTATCTTAATACAGATTGGGTACTGCCCTCAGTTCGATGCTTTGTTGGAGCTCTTGACTGTGCGGGAGCACCTTGAGCTTTATGCGAGAATAAAAGGAGTTGCAGATTACCAAATGGATGATGTATGTCCACCCTTGATGCCCATGTTTTCTTATGTTGGTTTTCCACGATCAGATATGTGTGTGCGAGTATGGCATTTAGCATCATTCTCAATTGCAGGTTGTGATGGAGAAACTGGTGGAGTTTGATCTGTTGAAGCATGCTGACAAACCATCCTTCACCCTTAGTGGAGGAAACAAGCGCAAACTCTCTGTTGCGATTGCTATGATTGGAGACCCTCCAATAGTGTTTCTTGATGAGCCATCTACAGGTATGCGAATTATTTTGTCTTTCTTAAGTAGGTCTTTTTTAAGTGTGAGTTGCAGTAGAGTGACTTTCTTCATTACATTCTGGTTTAGCCAAATGGAACCAAGTGCTAATTATACTTGATTTTAGGCATGGACCCAATTGCCAAGCGATTCACGTGGGAGGTTATATCCCGCTTGTCAACCAGGCAAGGGAAGACTGCCGTAATTCTCACCACACATAGTATGAATGAAGCTCAGGCATTATGCACCCGTATCGGAATTATGGTAACAGCTTAATTATGATGCATTACGAACTTCTGATACTTTCCTGTGGCATCGGTATGATTCTCATGCCTCTGCTGATTATAATGAAGGTGGGAGGCCAGCTTAGATGCCTAGGAACTCCTCAGCATCTGAAAACACGATTCGGCAATCACCTCGAACTGGAGGTAAGAGATGGACAGCCAGTCTTTCTTGTTTCTGCGGTATTACATGGAGTTAGTTAACTTCACTAAGATAACACTTTCATCGTCTACATCCAGGTGAAACCGACAGAAGTGAGCTCTTGGGATATGCAACAGCTTTGCCAGGCTATCCAAGATAAACTTTTTGATGTTCCCACACAGAAAAGAAGCTTGCTTGATGACCTCGAAGTCTGTATCGGTGCTAGCAGCTCTAGTGCATCAGATGCAGAGATCAGCTTGTCACAGGAAGCAATGATACTAATTGGTTCTTGGCTAGGGAATGAAGAAAGAGTAAATAAGCTTGTGTCTTCTTCGACTTCGGATTCCAATGGGGTATTGGATGAACAATTAACAGAGCAGTTGATTCGAGACGGTAAATACTCTTCCGATCCTTCACTGTTTCCATTAATAAGGTTCCATGCTCTTTGTATTGCATTTAGGCGAGATTCCTTTTTAACTTTCTGCTCAAGCAGGTGGTCTACCACTACGTGTATTTTCCGAGTGGTGGCTAGCAAAGGAGAACTTCTCCGCCATTGACTCATTTGTCCTATCTTCATTCCCGGGTGCTACATTGGAACGGAGCAATGGCATAAGTGCTAAATATCAGGTTAGATATGTACTTCTGTAGCAGTTACTTGTAGAAAAAATTCTATCATTGGTTTGAAAAGAGTTACCAATCACAAACCTATACTGCAGTTGCCATACCAGGATGACCTGTCACTCGCCGATGTTTTCGGTCACTTAGAAAAGAACAGGTGAAATACATAATACATAGATATCCATGTTGCTCCACGCTTTCGTTATCTCCTTCATATTTTTCATTTTCTGTAAAAACAAACTTTGGATGGTTGGTTTCAGGAAGAAATTAGGGATTGTGGATTACAGCATTAACCAGTCCACCTTGGAGTCTATTTTCAACCACTTCGCCGCCCCCGCCGCCGCCGCTGCTGCTGCAAGTTCTTGAGGTACATACACCATTCTGGCATTCTGTGCTTTTTGTTTCTCTCACTGTTGTTTCTGTTGTAAGCTAAATGCGCTCCTGCGTCTAACTGTTTCTACATACACAAAGAATGCACAAGTTAACCCCATATCAAAATCCCTCTCTTTGGAGGTCTAAGGAGGATAGCATAATTACTAATGCTTACTAGTTTTCTTAACTCATTTCCTCTCGAGTTAGCTAGACATTTCATTCAACTGTCACTAAGTAGCGGTCTGGTACCCGAGTCACCCCATTTTAGTGATACGTAAGGCTCTTTCGGTGAACCCGTTCTATGGGTCACTGCGGCATTCTGTAGTTAGGATGTTCTCATCTCCATATCACTCCATTAAGACTCAACTCACTCCAAATTTCCCACTCAATTCTCCTCCACAAACCATCCTTTAGTTAGCTTTATTGTCCCGAATTCCAAAAATTTCTGGGGTTGTTTAATCATTTATGGTTAAAACCCTCTCAATCATTTCTGGAGAAGATCCTGCGGGTGGTAAGTGGTAAGTAGCCATTGTGAAGTTGGGTCGGCAAGCTTTAGCAAATGGACAAACCTGAAAAACCCACTCTTGACATCTCAACCACTCTTTAGACTACGCAATTAGTGAGATTTACCTACCCCCCCACCTGTCTCAGATTCTGTTTTATTTTTGTCCTTTCTACCTTTGTCACTTTCCTAGGTTTGTTACTTGGTTTACATTTTTTATCTTAGACGGCAACTATCACATGAACAGTTTCGACCCTCCTGTTTCGATCAAAACTTCCTCAAAAAAATTAGTGGTTTCGGAAGAGTGTTGTTGTGTGATTTTACCATTTCCCCGGCAAACAATTTGAATATGTTCGTAAGAACTTCAGCTTTTCCCGAGTAATCGAGTGAATCCTCCGGGTTCATGGTATAATAATGTCAGATCATACCTCTCGCAATGGGGGTTAATAACTTTAATGGTCGATGAACTGTGGAATTACTTAAATCAATCAATATATGAAGTAATATATTCTGTAGATATATCCTAATTGGTAGTTACCCTATTAGGACTCCCTCTTATGGTAGAAGTCCTATTCCTTTGTCTATATGTAATATCGGCCGATGCCTAAATCAATATAAAAAATACTTCACCTACTTTGAACATGGTATCAGAGCTTTAGGCTAAACCCACGACTGCTGTTTTCTTCTTCCTTATTATTATTCTTCTTAAATCTTTGTCGCTATCATGATCGAAAGTGACGGTGAATCTGCCAACAACACATCTTCTACCTCTACTACTACCGTTCCAGTAACCTCTAATACTACGGAGTCTATGGCGACAAATCAATATTACTATTACTAGTGGTCTTGGTGGTATTGCTATTCCGAAAATGGACGCTCGGAATTGCCTGCAATGGTCTCGGTCAGTCGAAATGATCTTCACTGACAAGTCCAAAGGTGGATACCTAATTGGAAGTTCTGCAAAGCTAACCACTACTAAAACTACTTACGCAATGATGATAATCTTGTTCGATTTTGGTTAATCTCCACTATGAAACCCAAGAGCTACTAAGACCTTTTCACCAACCGGTCACTAAACCAAAAAGTATTTCACAACAATGACCTAGCTATCGCGTGTTAAACCAATGATCACTTTATTCTACAAACATACAAATTTTCAATCAAAATCCTTCGTGACAGTGCCAAGTGATTTGGTTGTACACCTTAGCACTTAAGTACATAACCTCAACCCAGAACAAATTAATTCCATCCAGCAGCCCACAGTTTTTTTTTTTTAAGTTTCTCTATATTTAACCCAACACCCCCACAATTTATCCATCAGAACCAAGACCTTGTTTTACTTTATTTGGGAATAATATTTACTCTACTTCATTTTTTATGTTATGATTTTTAATAACCTAAAAGTTAGTGGAGGGAGCCACCATGTAAACGTCAACGGCTGCGACTTTCGTACTAATTTGACTCTACTATACATTGGATCCGATCCATTTTAATGTGTTGACGAATCAAAACTTTCACAAGGTTTTGTCAACTTCACATGTCTTTTGCTTTACCGAAGTTGAATTTGGGTAAAAAACAGGAGGATTCGAAATAGCAAGTACAAATGAAGTTAAGGATTGGTCAATGAAGGAGTATATTTCGTCACTGAATGGCTAGTTCTGTTACCTGTAGATGCAAGCGAGGACATGTCGTCGGAAAATTCAAGACTTCTGAGATGATTACGTTACCTGCACCTAATCGAACATGTCGGAGCGCATCGGCTTCGCATCACATTGATATCACCTATCAAACCCCCCACCAAAAGCACCAAACATATTTCTTGGAAAGCTGACATACCTGTAATGGGACATGATGATCGGGACAAATCCGTATAGAAGAACCCAATGAGACACAAAGTCGATAAATTCTTTTAACAAAAAAGGATCAAAACAAACAATTAAATATTACATAGGTGTCCATGTGAAGTTTAACTAAATTTAAACTCTAAACCTCTAAGTTACACAGAACTTTACCAACTAAATTATCTCAATAGACAAAGTGAGCCTTCTATAGCAATACGAACTAGAAAGTGTTTCCAATGTTTGATAGGAGGTTGATTCGAGTACTAGCACTCTCCCACATCTACACACCAGTCTTCCTTCTTTCCCTTACCACAGGCCTACCATTATAAAAAAAACAAGAGGAATATTTTCACGAGGGTATGTTCATCATTGTTTCTAAGGCTGTGCATGTCATTTAATTTAGTTTATTCATTGGTGTTTGTTTGACTCAAAATGTTTAATTTAATGAGTGGAATGTCTCTACATGTTGTTAGCATGTACAAGATTTTCCCTGGAACAATGGGAACCTTCTTTCATGAATTCCATGAAATGAATATCCCTTTTTCGTCGATTTATAAGGTTGGTAAAAGAAGCAACCAAAACCTTTACAAAACCCATGATGACTAGCTTTCATCATTTTCCATGGTTGACGAGCAAGCGCATACGCAACAATCGGTGTTCTGCAAAAGAAGTGGCTGACCACCCCATCAACCACATGACCTTCAGGGTTCACACATGTCGATGACATTAGATCTTTTGATTGTTGGTTGTTCCGGTGGTTGGTCTTAACAACGACAATCTGCCATTAAATTGAGAGGCTCAACTCATTTCCCCATCATAATTTACGATGGATAAACAAGCATCAAGTATGTGAGGCCTCAAAACAAGGACCGGGAAAAAGATGACGAACAAAAGGGAATATCAAATTCAAAAGGAATATCAGCCGTCCGAAGATGAATTTCGCATCCAACGAACCAGAATCCGCTTCCACAATCATCTGAGAAACCCAGCGAACCACTCTGTACCATAATCTTACACCTCATCCCCTCCCTCACGCCGCCAGACAGTCCAATTCTCTCTCTCTCTCTCACGCCGCCACTGTGATGCAGCAGAAAACCCAGAGAAGTCGTTGAAATTAATAAACTAAACCAAAACGAAAAAGCAAAAGTTTCTGTTCATAATCATTTCTCTTTCTGCACAAAGTTCATAAATCTCAGCGCAGTTCGCGCTTCGAGATTCCATCTCCACCCCCCCCCCCCCCCCCCCCCCCCACAGCTCATTCCCATCTGGAGATAAAACAACGACTTTCTCCCCACCACCTCCGATGAATACGTTGACCGGCGGTGACAAGTAAACCGGTAAGCTTCTTCTTCTGCTGTGTCCTTCTGTATGGCGGATGAGGAGGCCGGTGTGGTGTCGCAGACGTTCAGGGCGCTGGTGGAGAGCGCGGACAGGAAGTTCGCCAAGGTGAGGGACCTTCCGGCGTACGGTCGGGCGCACAACCACTACTTCCAGAAAGTGTTCAAGGCGTATATGAGGCTGTGGAAGTACCAGCAGGAGAACCGGCGGCACCTGGTTGCGGCGGGGCTCAACCGGTGGGAAATCGGGGAGATCGCTAGCCGGATCGGGCAGCTCTACTTCAACCAGTACATGAGGACTAGCGAGGCTAGGTTCCTGCTGGAGGCGTATGTCTTCTACGACGCGATTCTTCACCGTAGGTACTTCGATGGAGCCAACGCCAAGGATCTAGGCGTCAGATTTAAGGAGCTGAGGTTCTACGCTCGGTTTTTGCTTGTCTCGCTGATTTTGAACCGCCACGAAACTGTTCAGCAGCTCGTGGAGAGGTTCGGAGTTCTCGTCGATGATAGCAAGTCTAAGTTTCGGGTAAGTTTTTCAATTAGTTTTCTCATTTCTGTTTGTTTGTCTCTTCTTTTTCGTCATTTTCTGTTCTTGTGGCGTCTGTTTTGTTTGGCGAGGTCGAATCTCTTGTGAGTAATTAGTTATTAGTCTACCTGATTTCAGCGGTGATTGTCTGATTGAGGATTGGACAAATAGTGAATTGGTTCGTCCTGATTCATGGACGAACTCTATTGAGCTGAACAGAGATCGTTTGCTGCAAATTGAGCTAATAATCTCAAGAGTTTTCAAAATTTATCTACCACTTCTCCTGCTTCTTGTAATGTGTTCCGCTGATTGTTAACTGAGAGCTACAGTACGCCAATCACAGAAATATGTTCAGTGTTCTTGGATCTGGTAGTTCGGCTCATTTGCCCTGATTTCAACCCCAAGTAGGGAATCCTATAAGCTGGCAATGGGGTGCTAGAGGATTAGAATGTATCGAGTTTAGAAATTTGGATAGCACTAAGAGATAGTCGGGCTGCTGGGTTGGAGAAATAGGACTTGGGAGAACTTCTAGCTCAGTAAACTACTCTGTAAATGTCCTTTTTCTGGTTGGTTTCAGACACTTGAAAAGTTGCATACGATGCACTTTTATGGGTTGTCCATTTTCTGTAAATTGAACTGATGGGTAGAGATGGCGTAAGTTTATATTCCTTATAATTCTTGAAGTAATGGAGTTGAAGGAAGAATATTCCGAGAACTGCAGAGTAATTAAAGTTATGATGGTGAAGTTTATTATAGGTAGTAGATATACTCTAGTCAGATAAATAATCTGTAATGCTTTCTACTTGCCAAAATGAGAAATATAAGGCTCTTCAACTTTACCCAAATTCAAGTCTTATGGCTTTACTGTCTTAGTGTTTGGAGATTGAGGAATGTTGCCCATGGATATGTATTGAACACCTTTTTCACACTCTAATCATAACATTTAGTAATACTGTGTAGCAATCACTTTTGTGATCTGGGATATGCTAATTTCTGTTCTTCACAGGAAGCAAGCTTCAAAGAATGGAAGCTGGTGGTGCAAGAAATTCTCCGCTTTATGGAAGTTGATACTGCATTCAAAAGTTCAAGGCCTGTGCGGTATTGTGCTCTATTTGATTCATACCCCGCTTCCCGACCATATGTGGCTCGTTTCCATGCAAAGAAGGTCCTGAAATTCACAGACGCAATTCTGACAAGCTACCATCGGAATGAGGTGCATAGCCTTGAATGTTAGTTGGTTTGGATTTCTACTTCAGACATTTGAGGATACACTGGGAAGAAAATATTTGAAACATATGATATGTTCTGTTTGCAGGTTAAATTTGCAGAACTTACTATGGATACTTACAGAATGCTTCAACTTTTTGAATGGGAGCCTAGTGGATCTTTCTATCAGAAACAACCTATTGAATCTGTCTCTGAAAAGCATCCTGTTGAGTCCCATGAAAATGGCTATGCAGTGGATCATTCTGCAGCTTCTGGGATTATAGATATGAACCTTGCTTCCGATATGATAGATTCGGATCTTCCACCAAATCCTAGGAAGGCAGTTCTTTATCGTCCTTCTGTAACACACTTGTTAGCAGTAAGTATTTGTGTTATTGCCCAGTAATCATAAAATATATATTTGCTTAGAATGATCTTACTGCTTTGTTTCTTTGAAAAGTTGGTATTCCCTGTTTAAACAGAGAAGGATCATGATTTCCTTCCTCCTTGATGAAGCTTTAAAATTATGATCCATGCGTTTCATCGCATCTAGATTTTCTCAGGGTTTCTTTTTGTGTGTGGAGTTGAATGATGTTGAAAATAATTCTCTTGAGCAGGTTATGGCAACAATTTGTGAGGAGCTACCGCCTGAAAGCGTTATGCTTATTTATCTATCAGCTTCAGGTTAACTATGCTTAGTTCAACATCCTTTCCACGGCTTATCTTATGTTCTACGGTAATGACTTATCGAATTTGGAATCACACAGGAAAGAGTAATCAAAGCAGTGTTTCTGGCATGGACAGCCACAACGTATCTCGGAAGCCCTCGAAATCCAAAGCTGTTTACAGCACAACATTTGCTGAAACAAATAACTCAAAGGGTGAATGTCACTCCAACGGGAAACCAGAGACTAGTGGCTACTGCAATGACTGTATATGGTTGGGTCCTAAAGGCAATGGTGGTAAGACTTAACCAATTTAACCTTTCATACACGGATTTATGCTTTGCCTTACTCATTCTTCTAACGATCTTTTTTATTTTCAGGTCCGAATATCCTCTACCCGGGTGATATAATCCCTTTTACTCGTAAACCTCTTTTTATGATCGTCGACAGTGGCGACAGCCATGCATTCAAGGCAGGTTTGTCATAACTCATCAGACAATTTTTTATTCTTCTGCTTCTGGAGTTCGAGTATAACGTTCTGCACGGTTCATCAGCTCGACCGGCTGGCTGTCTCCCTGTTCATATATAAAAGTCAGAGTGACTTATGCTCTATGTTCCCAAATTTCAGGTGCTACATGGCGCAGAGAGGGGAGAACCGGTCGCCGTGATGCTTTCACCGTTAAGGCCGTTATTTAAGAACACGCCCTCCTCCGTCCGGAGTCAAATCCACAATGGAAGCCAGTTTACCTTCTTCTTAACTTCCCCTTTACAAGCATTCTGTCAAATGGTTGGCCTCAACACTTCCGATATTGATACCGTAAGTTTAGCTCTACGATAACTTCCTAAACACGCAAACAGTCATCCTATACTAAAACTACCAAAAATCGTAAATAACGAGACTTTCTTCCCTTCTTTTGCCTAGGATGAATACAACAGTGCGGAGGAAATACTCGCCACTGCGTTTGGCGAGTGGGAGGTGATCCTCTGTACTTCAAGGAACCTGGACTTAGTCTGGGCACAAGTAGTTCTCGATCCATTTTTGCGGCGAATTATCCTTAGGTAATGCATATCCAATGTCCGATTGAATAACAAGATTGATGTTTGATGGTTTACTAATTTTACATGTATATCTCCCCAGATTCATACTGTGCAGAGCTCTGATGTTGTTCTTCAGCCCACCTAACCACATTGAGGAATGCACCCCGGTATGTGTCCCCGAGCTTCCGAGTTCGGTATCAGCAGGGTCCGACATTGTGCGGTCAGCAGTCCTCCGGCTCGCAGATCAGCTCAACGTCGTCGAATGTTTCCGGTTCAACAACTCGACAGTAGGGAAATGAAACATTTTGTATCTTCCATGTTTATTGATGAAAAAGAGGTAGAAAAGGTCCACAATTGAGGTTGAACTTGTATGAAGAAGAAGATATATAGGTTTGTATATCCAAAGGAAAAAAAGAAGTTGATACTAATGAGAATGGCTCAAGTACTTAATAGGGTCCCGTGACTTTAGCCCGAGTTACGTACTGATTTCATTACTTTCAAATGTTATGTATCAGTTGTGGAACTTTCAACTTTGGACTACTGTAATTGGTCCTATTTGTAAGTTTCGAAATTGATATGTAACATGTGAAAGTTTACAAACGGTATATAGTACTGTCTAAAGTTACGGGATGAATCGGTAGGAAAATATCGGGGTCGATCTTTGTTTGCTTTTCTTTTCTTTGACTTCTGGGTTTTCAATGGTGTAAATGAGTGATGATATTGTGTATAATTTTTTTCGAAATAGCTCTTCTTAGTTTGGCTGATAGCATTTGAGGTCCTTTGTTGGATACAAACACTACTACCTTAAGAGTGTGTCGGATTCAGATTGCGTACATATGAAAGCACTTTCAGAAAGTCTGCTCATCATACTTCAACATTCCACCGTTACCACCAAAGTAATAATCATGAAGCATTGATGGGAAAGCTTCCGTATCATTCTTGTATACCCACGGTTCGAGGTTTCCTGAATATAAGATTCACGTTTAACAGCTAGCCCTAATCGATTGAAAATGTATATGATATTGAATATCAAATATCTGAACATTTTTCCGTCTTGCATTATGCACGGAGGGTTGAAGTTAATCCTGAAGGGTGTCAACATAAAGGAGGAGAAAGCAAGATATCAGTCGAGATGGATTGCAAATAAAAGATAATGGAGTTATTTGTATATGAACCCAAATTTAAAGGACCTAAAATGTTATTTCCAAAACATATTTCCTCCACGACTTTTCTCTATCCACACGTTCCCCATATCCAACAAACGTTTTCAGTTTGAAACTAGAACGACTATTCCGCTTACGTGGACCGGAACAGTAGTAGTCCAGCCAATAGGAATCTATTATTTTAACTTGGAGATCCGTGGCACCTCCCCGCCGATCAATCTCAGCCCACCATCAGATCCAAGAAAACACAACTTCATCATATACTAACCGTCCGATCAGCCAGCCAACAAGCACACGGATAGCTGATCGCATCCGTCGATTCCGTCGCCCGTTTCTTTCTATAAATACTCCCCGACGACCTTAACAGTTACAAATTTTCGAAAACCAGAGGCAAAGAACAATTAGCCAGAGGAAAGCAGGCAAGAGGTAAATCTAATTCTCTCTTCCTTTCTTCTAATTAGGGTTTCGGAATTCTCTCTTGTTAGGGTTCTTGCTCAGACCATTCTGATTGTTAGTCTCTGTCCATTTCGTATTCCGTTCCCGTCTATGTTTCACCTTTCTTTGATCGCATCTTTGACTTTCTCCCATCTCATTCGATTGTTCTTCCCTTGAATCTGACACCGATAGGTCTTCCGATGCTAGAGAAATAGCGTCATGGTTTTCTTCATCATTAGATTTGCGATGATCTTCGTGGAACTATGATTTCATTCTTCCTTATTAGGGATTTAGCGCAGTCGTGAACAATTTGTCCGTGTTTCAATTGGATTTGATTCATCGATATGTAGTGTGGATCGTAATCATAATGATTTCTTGCTGTACAGATGGCTCGTACTAAGCAAACTGCTCGCAAGTCCACTGGAGGCAAGGCTCCCAGGAAGCAGCTTGCCACCAAGGTTCTTTTCTATTCTGTAGTTGGAATCTAATGTCAAGTTCATAGTCTGCTTTCGGAACTCAATTGACTGAATTATTTTGTTTTACAGGCTGCCCGTAAGTCTGCCCCAACCACTGGTGGAGTGAAGAAGCCTCATCGTTACAGGCCTGGAACAGTTGCTCTTCGGTATGTACTTTATACATATTGACGATTAGTTAGATGTTATTTTAATCTCAGAATCTGATTACCAATTGAATGACCTGCAGTGAAATCCGTAAGTACCAGAAGAGTACTGAACTCCTGATCCGTAAGCTGCCATTCCAGAGGCTTGTTCGTGAAATTGCTCAGGACTTCAAGGTAAAGGCGTCAACTTTTAGTTAAGAGTTAATCCTTTATTTCATGGTTCTTTCTTAAGCTGATATGAACTTGGTTTCTGGGTGTTGTTGCAGACTGATCTGCGTTTTCAGAGCCATGCGGTCCTGGCGTTGCAGGAGGCAGCTGAAGCCTACCTGGTTGGTCTGTTCGAGGACACCAATTTGTGTGCCATCCATGCCAAGCGCGTGACCATTATGCCGAAGGATATCCAGTTGGCTAGGAGGATCCGTGGTGAGCGAGCTTAAGAATCTATGAGCTTTGATGTGGAGGGTTCTGGAATGGGTTTAGAAAGCGTAATTGATGTGTAGGTTTGAATCATCCTTGTTGCTTTAGTAATGATCAAGTCCCGACAATGTTCTTTAGGATATAGCCTCCTCTATATGTTGGGGTCTCAAGAAGGTTGTGTTGTTATTTTTGTGGGATTACAGAATGATTTGATCATATTCGTAGTAGCTTTTGGGGTTGTGACATCAACAGCCACACTAGTGGTTGCGCTGACAATGTTGGATTCATTTTTATCTTTAGAAAATCGTCTGTTTTCTGGTTATTTTGTCTAATTGTCTTTTCGTTCTTGATTCACATTCTGGGTTGTGTTTTTTTATGCAATGATCTTCGCATTGCAAAGCCGATGATGGTCCAAGTTATTTGGAAATGTTCTGGGCTTGCTTTCAACTCGGTCTATCTATTGTTCGCATTTAGATTCTACGATCGTACTCGAATGTTTTGTCAGGCCCAATTCATCGCCTGCAAATCTATGGCGGCAAAGGCGTTAATTGTGTACGTCCTCTAGCACACCGAGTAACGTTCAAACTTGGTATGCAATTGCGTCTAGGAGTTCTGCGTGCCTCACCTTACCCTGTAGGTGCTACCAAGTATCAATCGGGTGTTCTAGACCTTTAGGAATTTGCTGTTGTAGATACTGATGGAACTTGGATCTACAATGTAATGCACATTGAGATACAATGTAATGCACATTGAGATTATGTTCCCTGCAGAAACTAAAAAACAGAGTGTTAACACCGAAAAGAGAAGAAACACTTAACAACCATAACCAGTCCTGCCATGGAATGCACATCGCTGTGACAAAACATAAGCAAAACAACAGCACCAGTGGCGGCAGTGTTCAACGTAACAATGAAACTTTGCCGAAATCAGAGTATATGTACCTGCAATTCCTTCCACCCAAGCAACAACTGAAAACGTCCCTTGGGGTTGGATCGGGTACTCCTACCGTCCTACGGTTTGATGAAATCAGGACCACAGTCGAGGAGAAGACACATTGGAGCAATAGATGGTTAACAGTTTCCTCCGAAGTTATCCACCGTAACAATGAAATTTAAAGCTAGCCATATAAGTAAAGCAACACACTTTCGTTGGGACGGCATTAATGCACACCATCGAGCACGGGTACTTGACATTTGGACAACAATTTCCATCAAGCAATGCCGCCACATGAGAACTAATCGAGAAACCATGACGGTCATCGAAACTCCATCTTAAGTCTTAAGGTAGGGTGGTTCTAGAGAAGTCACATCATGCGGAAGATTTTGCAGAAGCTCCCGCAGTGTCATAAACTCATAAGGAAACTGCCACCGGCCTGATCGACTATAAATGATAGATATATGTATTAGATGTGGAAATGAACACTGTTCAAACCCTAACGGTTTCATATCAAAAAAGTTAATGGTAAAGAGATTTAACCGTTAAACCGTATGTAATATTAAATATAAACTAAATAAATATATATTAGTATTAAAATATTGTGTCGGATTAATTATCAATCAAATTTGATTACGCTATAATTGTACAAAAAGCGCAATTATCAATCCATGTCATCAAGTTTAACTGGTGAAATTAACCGTTCGATCAGCTACCAAAGAAACACACGGATAGCCGATCACATCCGTCGATTCCACCGCCCATTGCTTTCTAATTCTATAAATACTCCTAGACGACTTCTACAGTTCAAACCTTTCGGAAACCAGAGGAAAAGAATAATCAGAAGAGAGAAGAATACAAAAGGTAAATCTCTCTCTCTCTTCTCTAATTAGGGTTCATATCGTTCTCTGTTTAGGGTTCTTGCTTTGTTCTTTCCGATTGGCGATTATTAGTCTCTGTCCATTTCATATACCGATCTCGTCTACGTTTCACCTATCTTTGATCCCATCTTCGAGTTGAGTTTCTTACGTTCTTTTATCTCCTTCGATTGTTCTTCCCTCTAAACTGCCGCCGTTAGGTCTTCCGATAAGCAGAGAAATATCGTCTTCGGGGAACTGTAATGTTATCATTCGTAATTAGGGATTTTTGCGCTTTTGGTTCATGATTCGGTCACCTGAAGTTTGAATTCCGTGTTTCAATTGGATTTGATTCATCGATGTGTAGTGTGGATTATAATCAGAATGATATCTCGCTGTGCAGATGGCTCGTACCAAGCAAACTGCTCGCAAGTCTACTGGAGGAAAGGCTCCCAGGAAGCAGCTTGCTACTAAGGTTCCTTTTTTATCCCCGTAACCGAGTCATATTTCCAGTTCATCTTCTTTTATCCGGAACTCATTAGAATTCTTTTGTTTCACAGGCTGCTCGTAAGTCTGCCCCCACCACTGGTGGAGTGAAGAAGCCCCATCGTTACAGGCCTGGAACTGTTGCTCTTCGGTGTGTACTTTGTTTATACATGTTGCCTGGTATTTAGCTTTACTGTATTTGGATGAGGAGATCTGATTACCGAAATCAAATGGCTTGCAGTGAAATCCGTAAGTACCAGAAGAGTACCGAACTCTTGATCCGTAAGCTGCCATTCCAGAGGCTTGTTCGTGAAATTGCTCAGGACTTCAAGGTAAAAATAACAGTTTTTGCCAGTTCTTATTCATGGTTCCATTCCTTCTTAAGCTGATATCAAATTGGTTTCGGTTCTTGTTGCAGACTGATCTGCGTTTCCAGAGCCATGCTGTATTGGCCTTGCAGGAGGCAGCTGAGGCCTACCTGGTTGGTCTGTTTGAGGACACCAATCTGTGTGCCATCCATGCCAAGCGCGTGACCATTATGCCGAAAGATATCCAGTTGGCTAGGAGGATCCGTGGTGAGCGAGCTTAAGAACTTGATATCTGATGGTGGGATTCTGGAATGGATTAGATTGTGTAATTGATGTGTAGGGTTGAATCCGTGTGTTGCTTTTCGTAATGATCCAAGTCCAGAGAATGTTGTTTAGGATAGTAGATAGCCTTAATTTCTAGACCGATTTCTCAAGGTTGATGTTCTCGTTGTTATTCTGTGGGATTATACAACGATTTCATATAACTGTAGCTTTTGCTAAGCAGTCTGTAGCCACAGTAGTGGTTGCTTCAGACTCTGTTGGATATTATATCTTTAGAAAATTGTATGTTTTCTGGTTATTTCCCTAATCGTCTTCTCGCTGTTTTGTGATTATTTCTGGGATTTGTTTTGAATTCGCCCTGTTGGAGAATTTAATTCTGATATGATGATCTTAGCGCTGTAAACCGACGAGGTTTATTGATGATTTCAAACGATAGTCTTGAACGCTCTCGACGCTCTTTGTACGCAATTCGTTCTATTACTTGCATCCAGTTTGTGTTGATTGCCTGGAGTTAGTTCTGAGTGAGCACATTGTAAAGGATTCCTAAAGCCGAATTTGATCTTGGGCGATGAATGTTTGAAATGTTAGTTCGATTGACGAGTTGTCTCGATCGGCTATAAACTTCGTAGAATCTGCTGTGTGAATCATTGCGTTAAGAATATGATTGTATCTACAATCCAATGGAGAGACCATTGAACCACATACATAGATCGCTGGTGTAAGTCATTGCAGGCCAATTGTCATCTATAAAACAATGACGAAAGTTCGAAGGATAGGTAGACTTGTACTGACTCGTATGCAAGCGGAGCTGTGGTGGGTTGGATCTTGTACCGACTCGTATGCAAGCGGAGCTGTGGTGGGTTGGATCTTGTACCGACTCGTATGCAAGCGGAGCTGTGGTGGGTTGGATTTTGTACCGACTCGTATGCAAGCGGAGTTGTGGTGGGTTAGATTGCCGAAACATCATAAATTTCATCCCAAGCACCATCATGAATATTTCATCATTTGCGAGCTTGTTAGAAAGACGATGATGATGAGGATGAACACATACATATATAACTTGTACGAAAAACAAATTCGTGCGAGCAGAGCACCCATGACGAGGGACATGATATCGCTATCGACTACGAGCCAATTTCGCAGGAGTTGTTGTCAATTCCAATAATTCCAACTAACGTTTTATCTTTACTCAAATCCATTGAATATTTCTAATTATAGAACACAATCATATAATTAACTAAATTAACCATTCATTCTCAAAAGGAAAAAAAAAACAACAAATTCATACATTCAACTCTTTTCCTCTGCCCTTTCCCTCCCTCGCCATTTCTCCCTCTTTTTTCTCATCTGATAACCTCCTCCAATGGGATAATCTTCCCTTTCAGGAGATATCATTCTTCCGAATTCCTCATCGGTTGTTTTTTCTTCTTCCGATTACGATTCGATTGATTTGATCAGAAGAGATGCAGGAAAGAGCGGAGAAACCTGACGAGAAGGATGCGGAGGAGGAGGAGGAGGCGATGGAGGTGAACAAGAGGCTCGCCGCCATGGAAGCAGAGAGGGACAGAGCACGCGAGGAGCTCCGGGAGATGAAAATGGTGGCGGAACATGCCAATAACAGGCTCACCGAATCAATGTCGACAGGAAAAGTAGCCGAAGTGTTCGCCGAGTTGAATGCCGCCGTGGAAGCGCTGACGATCTCCAGCGAGGATAACAAGGTCAAGGAGAAGGCGATCAGGGAGCTGACGGCCGAGGTTGTGAGCTCCAAGGAATCGCAGGCGAAATTGGTGGATGATTTGGGGAAAGCGAAGTTCACCGAGGTTGAGAGCCTGGATCGGCTGTCGAAGATGAATCGGAGAGTTGTGGAGTTGGGAGCGGAGGTGGAGAGGATGAAGGAGTCGGAGATGAAGCTGATTGAATCGATGGCGGAACAGACTAAGCTATTTGAGCAGGCGAAGATTCAGCTCGAGGAGACGAAGCTGGAAGCGGTGAATCTAAGGAAAAGGCTGGAGAGATTGGAAGACGAACAAGAACAAGAAGAAGAGGAGGAAGACGAGGAGAAGGAAATCGATGAGGTGATTGAGTACGGGATATCCAGGTCGCCGTCGGAGAAGCAATTGAGCGAGCTGAAGGTTGAGCTTCAGGCGGCGAAGGAGAGCTTAGCTAGGGCTCATAAGGCGGAGACGGCTGCAGCGATGAAGAGCTACGGTCTTGTGGAGGAAGTGGAGTCGTTGAGGACTCAGTTGAAGAAGGCGATTGAAGCGGAGGAGAATAGCATGACGGCTCTGGACGATATGGCGGTGGCGCTGAAGGAAGTGGTGATGGAATCGAAATCCGTTAGGGAGAAGCTGATCGCGACGGAAGGCGAGCTGGAGCATTACCGGAGGGAGACGGAGGAGTCGAGGGAGAGGGTGAGGAACGCGGAGGAGAGGCAGAGGTTGAGGATTGAGGAAGTTAGGAAGGAGGCGGAGATGTACAAGAACGCGGCGGAGCGGCTGAGGCTGGAATCCGAGGAATCGGTGATCGCGTGGAACGTGAAGGAGAAGGAGTTCGTGGAGTATATTCGGAAGGCGGAGGAGGAGAGGAGCGCGGCGGCGGAGGAGAATCGGAGGCTTGAGGAGTTGGTAACGGAGGCGGAAAAGGGGGAGAAATCAGCCAAACAGGAAACTCAGAATTTGAGGGATATTATGAAACAGGCGCTGAACGAAGCTACGGTGGCGAAAGAAGCTGCTGGAATCGCACAATCGGAGAATTCTCAATTGAAAGACGTGCTGGCGAAGAAGGACGACGCCTTGGTTTTCATCACCAAGGAGAACGAAAGCATCCGAGCCAACGAAGCCGCCGCTCAGGAGAAGATCAAGAAATTGAAACAGAGATTGGCGGAGCTTTCCTCCTCCTCCGGCTCCGGCTCCGCCGCCACTGGTGGCGGGAAAGTCGAGGACAAGGATCGTCATAAAGAGAAGGATAAAGATAAAGAAGCGTCGACCGTCGTCACGGAAAAACAACACAAGTCTCACGGCGGAGGTGAAGCAGCTCCAGCGGCGGCGGCAGCGGCGCCACCGCCGAAAGAGCACCAAAGGAAGCTGAGCAGCGCGTTCAGTTTCAACCTTAGGGAGCTAATAATCCCAACCACCAAAGCGAAGGAAGCGGACGAGCAAGAGAAGGTCAAGGATCACCACGAGAACGAGGAGTTCGAGGACGCGGAGGATTTCGATCCGCTGAAGGGATCGATCTTCGACGTGGTGGAGTCGCCGGTGGCGGCGGCTGCGGTACCGGCGGGGAGGCACCAGAGGAAGAAGTCGTTCTCGTTCGCCGACCAGGAGCACGAGGCCGAGGAATTCGAGCATCTTGACGGGGATGATCTTGACGGCGACAGGAACAATCCCAGGAAGAAGAGAGCGCTGTTCCGGAGATTCGGAGATATCATAACAAGGAGGAGAGGGTATCACCGGAAAGAGCCGTCGATCGGCGGCGGGGTGGATTTACTGAAGAAGGAGCCGTCGCTGGGGAGTGAAGGTCAGAAGAAAGAGACCCCCGGCGGCGGCGGGGAAAGTCACAGGAGGGAATTGTCGTCGACGTTGGAAGAATTTTGAAACCGTCAGAGGGTGTTTGAACGAATTTTCCTTGATTTGTTGTTGTAAATTATTGACCGTTTCTTTTTCTTCTATTTTCGTTCTTTTTTTTTTGCTGGAATTAAATTGGTTTATATATATATATATTGTTGTGTGACTTCTAGTTTCACACTGAATTTATTAAAATCAAGGATGAAAATGATTTTTTTTTAATGGACAACTGAAGTTCGAGACCGTATTTCGATATCGAAACATTGTATGTCGAGACGAGTAAGCTTCCTTTTTATTGAGTTAAATCGGCCGAAACCATCGAGCATGGTTACATAATACACAAGGGCGAGGGAACTAATAATGCACAAGCAAGGCAAAATATGGGGAAAGGCAAACATTTGCATCTCCCTCACATCCTGAAGAAATCACAGTAACCCTCTCTCGAATCAGATGTAACCCGGTTCGCTTGCCCTATCGAGTAACCAGCCATCCCGGTTTCACGAGAACATCTTCCTTGAAGTCGCGTCCCGAAACTGAAGTTGATTCGCCTTGGCGACGGAAACACTGCCAAAATACCAACCAACATGAACTGGATGAGAGCGAGGTTCAACGGTTTGAGTTGTTCCACAGAGTCGAACCTTTTAAATAAAAACCATTGCTATATGAAAATCAAATATTCGATAACATCAATCCGAAAAAATATGAAATAACATAAGAAACATAGTAGAATGAAAGACCAGTTATGAATCGAATAACCAACCTTGTAACAGACCACAGTGTCGTCTGGGTACATCGCAAAGAGCTTAGTCCCAAGGCGGGCATGACAAGATCCACATAGCGTCTCGTCATTGATCTGCACGGGACGAGACCTTTCCTCCCATCTCGCAAGCCTCGCGTCCACATAAACCGCTCGCGATAGATTATGTACAATCTGCAAGAAGATCGACGCAAATGTGAGACTCGCAGCATTTTCATTCACTATCTGCAGAAGGTTTCCCGTAAGGTTTCGGAGCGACAGAAACTTACTTTCCCTTGATGATGATGATGTACCCGAGCCCTCAACATCCTTAATATGGTGTCAGAGGCCATCTGAAGCGGCATGTCACCTGAAAGTGTCTGCAGCAGAAACGCCAGGTTTTTGTAAAGTCGCGGCGGTGACCATAAAACAAAAGAAGAGATCCATCTTGGTTGAAAGATTCAACTTCTCAACAAAAAAAGAAAATATCCAGACTAAAATATGAAGGCAAGTTAACAGCAAAAGGAAAAGAACTAGAAGTTGCAGAGACTGGTACCTCCAACACGCGTAAAGGATCTAAAGACTCTCCATGATTGTGCAAAAGGCGGACAGCAGCATTAAACATGGGTTCCTTTCCATTCTGTGGATCTAAATACATATCTAGCAACCTGAAAGAAACCGTTATAGAAAATTTGAAGACTTGTTTGGGATGCAAGCTTGTGCAGCTTCAGCACAGTGCCAGGGGAGAATTAGGAAGAGAAAATATTCACTGCATATAAGCATCGGGTCTGCCAATTTCTGCACAGTATCGCTCAGCAGCTTCACTGTCCTCAAGCTTCCTGAAAGATTCGAGTTTATGTTTCCATCAAAATGGTAGCTTTCTAGCCGTAACTTCGGCATAAGCATTTGTCCGCTGCACAAGTACATTCTGCTGCTAGATATGATGCAACTAGTAACAGATATATAACTTACAGAGCCAGAATTTGTAACACCAACGCCTCTTGTCCTAGTTTTCGGTATAAAATAGCCTGTAAAAGAAAACAATACTTAAATATGAAACCCTGAAGAATACAACAAGGTATGAATAATAATCCATGAGGGATGGCTCCATGGACACACATAACCAATCAAGAATAATAACCTTTTCCAGCCACAATTCTGAACCTTCTATTAACTCAAGGACATCTTCTGGATCATAAAGGTCTGATGACTGTAAGAATATTTGCAACCTTTCACGAACAGGACTCTGAAAGATTAGGCTCTTCTCAGAGTCGGGAAATCTTGTAACCTCTATACTTCCATCATCCGAGTCCTCGAAGGAAGTTTCAAGCTCAACGGTTTCAATTGCTGACTTTGCAAGTGAAAGGGCATACAATGTGTGGATGTTTGTGTCAACAGAGTCTTGATCTTCAATCAACCACTGCAGGTACCTGTACACCACAGGGGATGGATGCAGTATAAACATAGTCGATAAAGGTAAATAAAAATGGGAGCCATGTGAGAAATAGCTTAAAGAACCTCAACATCATAGCTATGAGAAATGGATAAATATTTGTTGCCCCAATAAATATTACTGAGAGAGCTCTTAAATGTAGTACTCGTGTAGTTTATAATTGAACATGTTCTAGACGCACCTTTGGAGTATTTCAACCTTTTTCGGATCAATGGCTGCAATTACTTCGTCTGAGAGGAAGAAAAATAGCATATTGGTCATCTAAGGAAACAAATTATAACCAAGCCGAAGAGAACATTAACCTAATATAGCAGAATAGCTTCAACACATAAATGAGAGCATTGTTGTCATCAATACGTTAAAATGTATCAGTGCTCTAATGAAGTCCGAATATTATTTTTATAGCAATGGGAAGCACAGGTTCTGGAAAGGAAATACAATGCAAGACTAGATTCTTAAAAGTTTGCTATTTACTTGTCAAAAATAAAAACTAGTATGGTTGTCTCCTTCCCTTAAAAACCACATTAGCCCAAACAATGTGAGCACTGGCTAAGAACCGCATGGATTATCAACTTCAAGTAATTGAGCTTGTAATTTACATATACTCCGGAATGAGGAGATTAGCAGGAAAGCACTGAGATAGTACTTCTTCAAAATCCAAGCTTACCTGGTGAAAGCTGATCACTTCTTGTCCCTGATGTCACGACTTGAACTGCAAGTATGGGATTAACGTCTGAAATCTACAAGCCCGGACAATGCATCAGCCATCTACTTTTACGTTACATACAAGAAAGAGATACTGTTGCAGTGCATACCCATCCAAGATGTTGCAAAACCAGATCTTGATCAGACAACTCCTCAAGAATTTTCGATGCCTCAGTTGCAGCAATCTCTCTACCAGACAGCATATTCACCGGACTGCTATGCAAGTCATTGTCCGCAGCAGGATCTTTCCATAGACCAGATGAATAATTTCTAGCCAAAATACGCCATATTGAAAGAGCCTTTGAGCTCATCCCTTTACTTGCAAACAAAAAGGCAAGTGTCCTTAAGTGTCCAGATTCATCCAAAAGAGTTTCTAGCTCCTCCTGCACCATGTATGGAAGTTGCACATCACCCTTCAAGCAAGCTCCCGACGACATCGTCTCTGTTTTGAAATGCATTGGAATACTAAGATTCCGCAATCTAGCATCGTCGAGAAGCCTACAGTCTATTTTATGATCATTTTAACTACATCTATAAAAAGAAACTAGGATGCATCCAAAAGCAACTAGGATGTTTTAAAATGCTTATGCTCCAACAATTAGCATGTGTACACCAATGGAATATCAACTAACTGCAATGGTACTGCAGTGGCAGTACATGCTAAGGGCTCAAAGATTTTTATAATTACTGATCCTCTTGTTCAAAAAAATCATTTCTTTTGGCGAGTAAAAAATTTCAATGTCAGCCTTGTCCATGCCACAATTGCAGAGTATGTACTAATCAATATGAACAAAGGAGAAAACATGCCCGAGAATAAATTAAAAACACGGCGTACATACCACAATGCAGTTGTTCTCGGAAGAGGCAAGCTTTTCCATATCATCAACATTGTTAAGGGCTCTGTAGAGATACATCAGTAGTGTGTCCACGCCCTCCCTCACCAACAGAGGCAACTCTTTTCCCCGAGAAACTTCAAGGTATCTGATTCAACAAGCAACCGAAATTAGCACCAACTGTAGCATAAAAGAAAGAGCACACAAATTAGTCTGCAGAAACGTGTGGAGACCTAATAATGCATTTGATAACCACTTCAAGTATTTCAGCTCTGTTTGGTGGATTCCGGAGGAAAGCATCATCTATAACAGTATCTACACCAGCCTTTCTAAGAAAAATAGCCCTTTGGATGGCAGTTAATCCATCATCTACAAGATCCTCAAGAGGTGCTGGGGGAGGATGCAAACCCCAATATCTCTTTCTAGGAACCTGAAACGGTAAGAAGACATTATAACCAAAAGTAGTACTAAACTTGATTGCATGATTGAAATATATTTAAGAAAGGGGAAATCATAAAATCCACTAGAGCGTGTACAATTTTCATATGAACTAAACAAGAGAACTTACCAGCAATGACCACCGGTTGGGGTCACGCAATATAAATGGGAATATCTCGGATGGCTGCATTGTTTCCGATCGCAAAAAGTGCTCAACAGCGTCCTCAAAATGCAAGTCGAACAGTAACTGGAACCCTACTTGAGCATGGATGAATGACAGCATCTCGTTTCCTATTTCACCTTCCAACTTAAGCTCCTCCACCAACGACATCGCTTCTTTGAAATTTTTCTTCCTCAATAGATCTTTAATTTGTTCTTCATTAGGAACTTTACGATAACAGAGGACCTACAGATAAAGCAATCGCAGAATGAATGTCATTTGAAACGTTTTCAAAATCCGCCAACAACAATAGCATAGATATTGCAGTCCAAAATTTACAAATAGCTAAGCATTTATACTGTTAAAAGCCACTGAAATCTACCCAACTAATGTCTATATACTGGTTGGTTTTCTAATGGTTTCATAAAATGGGAGAACCGAATACCATATACTGGTGACAGAAAGAGTAGGACTTGTATTACATTGCCCAAAGCAAGAAGCATTCGCTGACTTGAGTCGGCTTGGGATTCCAGAGATTTAAAGACAACTGACGGTGACAAGTTCTAACTAACTGGGTTCTGCCTTGATATTAAACTACCTCAAACACAGGAACCACCAAATAGATCACAACTTCTTTTGTTTGTAACCAAACCAAGGATCTAATAACAAGAACAAAGAAAAATGAAGTTACAGAAGAAGTACCTACCTTAGTAGATGTTGCTATTGTAATAAGTTCAACATATCCTCCTTCCTTGTCTGCAATAAGACAAGGCCCAACTCCTTCCCCACCAAATACAACCGTCTGTAAGCAGCTACCCGATTTCTTATGATACAATTCCAACTTCCCATCCCTCCCAATAACAACATAAGATGACAATTCTCCAATGGACTGGGGATGCCCACGAAACACCAAGCTGCCATCAACCGGTTGGCCGTGATCATTAACAACGACCCCAACATTGTCAACCAACAGCAAGACATTCTTCTCTTTCCACAACAATTTAAGCAATGGCGACCTAGAAGAATCAGGTAAACTAAAAATAAGATCACTGTGCCCTGTAACACACGTGAAAATGCTATAACCCTTCATGGTACCAACAATTACTGAATCATTGAGCCATGCAATCGCCTTAACCCCTTCAACGCTACTCTGGATCTCTTTCAGCACAACAAAGGAGCCATTGAGACCACTGACAACCCCTTCATGTTTCCCCGGTCTGGAATCGCAGCCAAATACAAGCTCTACCAATACCATCTTCTTACCACCAAGCACAATAGCAAAAGCGTTGTTGTTACTGTCTTCAGTTTGTTGCGTGGCTTTCACTCCGTTAGTTCTGATCCCGCCACCCAATCTTTGCAGAATCCGCTGGCTCGCAGTCGACGATTCCGAATTACTAGCCACAATACTCCGTAGGTCAGAACTCTCCGAATCACAACTCACGATCCTCTTCGCGATTCCGGAAACTCCCTTGGGGAACCCCAACTTCTTGAGCTGCTGATCCAGCAGCGAGTCAACTAAAAGCAAAGAACCATCGCAAAGCACTAGAACCTTCCCAATCTCAGCAAGAACAAGCACGGCTTCCACGGGAGAATCCCCGACCGAGACGCTACGCATGAAGGAAACTTTCTTCTTGGAGGCATCGTCGTCCCCTCGGTGATTCGATTCGGAGTCAGTGTCAGTGGTCAGCAGGAGTAAGGATCCGGAGTACGTACCGATGTAGATTAGGAATTGGGAATCAGGAACCGAAGAGACGGCGATAGAACGAATTGAAGTGCGGGAATGGGCCGAGATATCGAAATGGGAGAACGGTTCAAGCACGGTTCTGGCCCTGAGATCAGACTTGGCCATAGGAGCAGCAGCGGAGCAAGGGAGGTTTTGCCGGCGGAGGTAGCTAAGGCTTTGAATGAGGGAAGACTTTGGAGAGAACCGCCATAGAAGAAAGGAGAATTCAGAAGCTAACCATTAGCTCTGAATTGTTGCTGCTCGCTCACTCAGTCTACACTGATAAGCTCTGAATTTTTTGTTTTTTGAAGGAGCTCGAGTACAATACGGGTTGGTCGATCCATCCGGTCGAACCATCCGGTTCAACCTGGTCAAAGGGCAGACACCCCTGATAAATACCCAAGCCCCAGCCTTTGGGTAAACCTTTTCGATCTCCCCGACGGCAAGAACGCTGCCTCTGATCGGGACCAAGATCCGACGCCACTCTCACCGGAAGGAAAGACGCCGGCCACCACCCCACAGAAGACACGGTAGCTGCTCCTACAGTTGATCCAATTTATAGGTCAAAACTCCACAACAGGCGAAATCGGGAAATCGTCTAATCGACCACCCCGTATTGTACTCGAGCTCCTTCAACCAGCGCTAATAAAACCATTCTTGTCATAGGTAAGCTTTGTTATTCAGTGTTAGGCAGCCTGCTTAGTTCGACGGAAACCAGTTGGGATTGTAGTTTACGGTGTTCCTATTGCACGAATTTAGGGTTGAGTTATGGCGATGGCTGCACATCAATACGGAGTCACGAATTGTGTTCTTTTAGATGGTTAGATTGCATTAGGCAGGTTATGAATTGTGTTTGTTTTGGGTTTATCATGTATGATTGCTCTCATTAACAGTTACATGTGCTCTTTGTTGTTGGTTCATGTTCTATCAGCATATCATATTTAGTTTGAGTATATTGATAATGAGATCAGTTCCATTATATTGCTTTATCTTGAAGTTCTCTGTGATGAAGTTCGATGCTTATTTAGAATCAGATAGAACTTGGTGGCGGCGTTTATAGCTTTCCTGTTTTACTGACATAGTTTCCCATTCATATTCCCTCGTTTGCCTTTATGAAGTTTGTTTGATTTATTATATATGGGCATAGTCTTATAGAGAGAGTTTCTCTTGACTGCATAACGATTTGATCTTTCACTAACCTGCCATTAACTGTACGTGGGTGTCTAAATATTTTGATTCGGCTTCTTTCCTGTTTCCATTATTGTTCCTGTGAAACTAGCAGTGATTTTTTGTTTCCTTTTTCAGGGTCACATAATCAGTTACTTAGTATACAGATTTGGTTGTGTTCGGTTTTAAGAATGGATAAGAAGCATTACGAGTCTAGGCATGATCGACGTGAGGAATTGGTTGATCGTGATGATTCTCCAAGACCAGTTGATGAAGATATGGGGCTAAATGGAGTTGAAAAGTCTAGCAAGCATGATAGTAGAAATAAGGACAGGAAGAAAAGAAGCAGGGCAGAAGATAAAGAGAGAGAGAGAGACAAGGATCATAGATATAAAGACCGGGAAAGATCTAAGAAGACTAGTGATGATGTTTCAACTGATTTGGACAAGGAACATTTGAAGTACAATGAGCAAGGTAAAGATAGGATCAAGGATATCAAGGGTAAAGATAAAGATCATGATCGAGACAGATCTAGAGAAAAGGAACGAGATAAAGATAAGGAGAGAAAAGATCGAGGGAAGGATAAGGAGCGTGATAGGGGGAGAGAGACTGATAAAGAAAGAGGCAAGGAAAAGAATAGGGATAGAGAAATAGCAAAGGATAAAGAAAGAGAGAAGGAGAATCAGAAACTTAAGGATCTAGAGAAGCTGAGGGAAAATGATAAAGACGGAGACAGAAAAAGGGGAAGAGAGAATGCTAAAGAAAGAGAATTGGATCAAGGTAAAGAAAGGTCTAGGGAAAGAGATGGGACAAGCAAAGAGGACAGGCAAGATGACCCTGAGTGGTCTAAAATGCTGATGGGTCGGGAATATGATGGACATAAGGATGTGTTGACATCTTTTGATGGAGATCAGAAAAATGCCGAGAGGTCTTCCACTGGAGGACAGACATCAACATCCGAACTCAGGGAGCGTATTATGAAGTAAGTACATGCACATTTTCGTTTTTTACCCCATCATGGTGCAATCTCTTGTCAATTTTTCATTCAGTTTTCTTTCGTTTTTGACTATTGTGATTCAGTTTAGACTACTTGTTAGTACAAAATTACTAGTGATTTGAGTCTGACGTCTCCCAATATCTTCCAAATGCAATCATATGTAGCAAGAGCAGGTCCTTCTTTATTGTCTTAGGGTTTAGAATCTTTTTACTTTCATCCTCTGATTTGTGATTGGGATCATATCATGTACTTTAAGGATGAAAGAAGAACGGACAAGTAAGTCAGAAGCTAGTTCGGAAATCCTGTCTTGGGTCAGCAAAACTCGTAAGCTTGAAGAAGATATGTACGGTCTGATGTTTAATTTGTCTGTTCAACTCCAAGGAACAGCACCTTTCTCAGGAAAGGAAAAAGCTTTTCAGTAGAAGTAGATAGCTGATCCTTGGTGCTTCTTTTCAGGGAGTGACCTTGGACAACAGAGGCCATTTCAGTGGTGAAGCAGAGAAAAAATTGGAGGAGGTATGTTGTTTCTTACTTTCTTGTTATTGAGTCCAAAGTAGCAATTGCAAGGGACATGCCATCTTACCATTTGTTGGTTTTTCTCACTTTTGTCTTTTCAGTTGCGTAAAAGGCTACAAGGCGGTTCAACAAATAATCACACTGAAGATCTAAACTCGTCTGGAAAAATCTTGTCTGATTACTATTCTCAAGAAGAAATGATTCAGTTTAAGAAGCCAAAGAAAAAGAAATCCTTGCGAAAGAAGGATAAGTTGGACATTAAAGCTCTAGAAGAAGAAGCGATTGCTGAAGTGTTAGGAGCCGGTGATCTTGGTTCAAGGAATGATGGTAGAAGGAAGGCTAGAGAGGAGCAGGAGACACATGAGGCGGAATTGAGAACTGCTGCATATCAGCTAGCTTTAGCTAAAGCAGATGAGGCATCGAAAGCATTGCGATTAGGACACACAAATCCTGTTTCAAAGGAAGACATTGATGATGTGATGGTTGATGAGGAAGATGATGATCTTCACAAAGCTATTGAAAAAGCTAGAAAATTGGCTCTGAAAAAGCAGAAAGATGCTCCAGTTGGTCCTGAAGCTATCGCTCGTCTTGCAACCACCCTTAAGACAAATCAGATGACCGATGATCAAAATGGGGCCACAGACGAAGGACAAGAAGGCAGGGTTGTCTTCACTGAGATTGAAGAGTTTGTCTGTGGCTTGCAGTTTGATGAAGGTATTACCTATCTTTAATTTCTGCAATTCTTAAGCTAAAAGAGGCAGATCCATTTAATGGTTTACGTTAACAAATGAAGTTCTATTGCATGTCGAAATTTTCTACCGTGTGTAATTAATATGCTCTGCTTTTATGGATCTAACAAACTTCTCCTAATTTTTCAGACGCCAATAAATCTGATACAGAAGATGTATTTGAAGAGGAAAATGATGCTACAGCAGCTATTCATGAGGAGAGAGAAGATATGGCTGATGGGTTGACAGAAGCAAATGAGACGGTTAAAGATGAAGACACTACCATGGAAGATGCGAAAGAGGTCACTGCAGCAGCTGAGACCATTCATGAAGTTGCTGTTGGTAAAGGATTATCAGGCGCATTAAAGCTACTTCATGAAAGAAAGCATCAACTGGGGTGGTGGAAATATGGACAAGAAAAAGAGCAAGCTTGTTGGTATTGCCGCTTTAATAGTCCATTAAGCAACTTCTCAATCAAACCAAAAGCAATTCTAAAAAAACAGAGTTCAAATCTTCCAATAGTTATGAGTTCACCCAATCATTCGTCGAGATCTCAACTATTTCACCTTCTCCACTTGATTCCCATCATCGATGATCAATTACATATCTATGTCGTTATCGTTACTGCTCGATCTACGATACACCCGTCAAAAGAATTGTAGATTGCAAATCGTGCAATTTGGAAACTTAATGAAGAGGAATTTCGAAGATGATAGAACTGCATAGATGATTATACCCACACAAGCTGAAGAGGAATTTCGAAGCAAGCGCTTGAGGACAGTGACTCTGGAAAAGTTTCAATATGCTCGCTGGATGATGTTGATGATCAGACATGCGAGATGGAAGCAATACACACTGAACATGTACATTAATTTGAGACCTGGTACAATTCAATTCCACGGTAATGAGTTATTAATGCGATGCTGGTATAATGGCGAATCACTATGATAGAGTATGTAGCGAACACAAACGATACACTTACCTTGTTGTAAGTAAGTGAATCGGACGATTCAATGACACGAAACTATCAACCGCTTTTCTTGAACAAGGGCTTGACCTTCTCAAGAAGCTTAACAATCCCAAGAAACATAACCCTGAAAACAACCACCATCCCAAGCAACACACCAAGATCAAGCCACTTAGAATACACCATCTCAACTTGCCATATGCTCTCAGAATCTCTTCACCACCAATGGTTGTGGTGGAGCTTCCTTGTTGACCAGGGAGCACAAGCCCTAGGAACTCGTTCTTGTAGAACCCTTGGAAGGCATACTTGTGGAAGGCAATGCAGTACATAGGGTACCTCCAAAACGGGTTGGGAAGGCCGTTCGGGGGCCTGAAGAAACCATCGTTCAGCATCATGACACCCTGGATCCCGGCTCCCGTGATGATCCTCATCAAAAGGTCCGGGACGATGCTGGCCACCATCATCATCAGGCTCTTCACCAGCATCATCGTGACGAAGAGGAGGAGGACGAAGTAGGAAAAGTGCTCAAAAGTTCGTTGTAGGGCGACAAGGATGTATGCTATTGCTCCCAGGATTATGGAGATTAGGAAGAGGTACGGGATTGAGGAGATGGTGTTGCCTATCACGAACGCTCCCACTCCGTAGTATCCGTTCAGCCGGCTCCATCTCTGACGTAGAAGATTTTCGTAAAGTAACATTTGTTAGTGGTGAGATAAAGTGCAATTATCAATCCATGTCATCAAGTTTAACTGGTGAAATTAACCGTTCGATCAGCTACCAAAGAAACACACGGATAGCCGATCACATCCGTCGATTCCACCGCCCATTGCTTTCTAATTCTATAAATACTCCTAGACGACTTCTACAGTTCAAACCTTTCGGAAACCAGAGGAAAAGAATAATCAGAAGAGAGAAGAATACAAAAGGTAAATCTCTCTCTCTCTTCTCTAATTAGGGTTCATATCGTTCTCTGTTTAGGGTTCTTGCTTTGTTCTTTCCGATTGGCGATTATTAGTCTCTGTCCATTTCATATACCGATCTCGTCTACGTTTCACCTATCTTTGATCCCATCTTCGAGTTGAGTTTCTTACGTTCTTTTATCTCCTTCGATTGTTCTTCCCTCTAAACTGCCGCCGTTAGGTCTTCCGATAAGCAGAGAAATATCGTCTTCGGGGAACTGTAATGTTATCATTCGTAATTAGGGATTTTTGCGCTTTTGGTTCATGATTCGGTCACCTGAAGTTTGAATTCCGTGTTTCAATTGGATTTGATTCATCGATGTGTAGTGTGGATTATAATCAGAATGATATCTCGCTGTGCAGATGGCTCGTACCAAGCAAACTGCTCGCAAGTCTACTGGAGGAAAGGCTCCCAGGAAGCAGCTTGCTACTAAGGTTCCTTTTTTATCCCCGTAACCGAGTCATATTTCCAGTTCATCTTCTTTTATCCGGAACTCATTAGAATTCTTTTGTTTCACAGGCTGCTCGTAAGTCTGCCCCCACCACTGGTGGAGTGAAGAAGCCCCATCGTTACAGGCCTGGAACTGTTGCTCTTCGGTGTGTACTTTGTTTATACATGTTGCCTGGTATTTAGCTTTACTGTATTTGGATGAGGAGATCTGATTACCGAAATCAAATGGCTTGCAGTGAAATCCGTAAGTACCAGAAGAGTACCGAACTCTTGATCCGTAAGCTGCCATTCCAGAGGCTTGTTCGTGAAATTGCTCAGGACTTCAAGGTAAAAATAACAGTTTTTGCCAGTTCTTATTCATGGTTCCATTCCTTCTTAAGCTGATATCAAATTGGTTTCGGTTCTTGTTGCAGACTGATCTGCGTTTCCAGAGCCATGCTGTATTGGCCTTGCAGGAGGCAGCTGAGGCCTACCTGGTTGGTCTGTTTGAGGACACCAATCTGTGTGCCATCCATGCCAAGCGCGTGACCATTATGCCGAAAGATATCCAGTTGGCTAGGAGGATCCGTGGTGAGCGAGCTTAAGAACTTGATATCTGATGGTGGGATTCTGGAATGGATTAGATTGTGTAATTGATGTGTAGGGTTGAATCCGTGTGTTGCTTTTCGTAATGATCCAAGTCCAGAGAATGTTGTTTAGGATAGTAGATAGCCTTAATTTCTAGACCGATTTCTCAAGGTTGATGTTCTCGTTGTTATTCTGTGGGATTATACAACGATTTCATATAACTGTAGCTTTTGCTAAGCAGTCTGTAGCCACAGTAGTGGTTGCTTCAGACTCTGTTGGATATTATATCTTTAGAAAATTGTATGTTTTCTGGTTATTTCCCTAATCGTCTTCTCGCTGTTTTGTGATTATTTCTGGGATTTGTTTTGAATTCGCCCTGTTGGAGAATTTAATTCTGATATGATGATCTTAGCGCTGTAAACCGACGAGGTTTATTGATGATTTCAAACGATAGTCTTGAACGCTCTCGACGCTCTTTGTACGCAATTCGTTCTATTACTTGCATCCAGTTTGTGTTGATTGCCTGGAGTTAGTTCTGAGTGAGCACATTGTAAAGGATTCCTAAAGCCGAATTTGATCTTGGGCGATGAATGTTTGAAATGTTAGTTCGATTGACGAGTTGTCTCGATCGGCTATAAACTTCGTAGAATCTGCTGTGTGAATCATTGCGTTAAGAATATGATTGTATCTACAATCCAATGGAGAGACCATTGAACCACATACATAGATCGCTGGTGTAAGTCATTGCAGGCCAATTGTCATCTATAAAACAATGACGAAAGTTCGAAGGATAGGTAGACTTGTACTGACTCGTATGCAAGCGGAGCTGTGGTGGGTTGGATCTTGTACCGACTCGTATGCAAGCGGAGCTGTGGTGGGTTGGATCTTGTACCGACTCGTATGCAAGCGGAGCTGTGGTGGGTTGGATTTTGTACCGACTCGTATGCAAGCGGAGTTGTGGTGGGTTAGATTGCCGAAACATCATAAATTTCATCCCAAGCACCATCATGAATATTTCATCATTTGCGAGCTTGTTAGAAAGACGATGATGATGAGGATGAACACATACATATATAACTTGTACGAAAAACAAATTCGTGCGAGCAGAGCACCCATGACGAGGGACATGATATCGCTATCGACTACGAGCCAATTTCGCAGGAGTTGTTGTCAATTCCAATAATTCCAACTAACGTTTTATCTTTACTCAAATCCATTGAATATTTCTAATTATAGAACACAATCATATAATTAACTAAATTAACCATTCATTCTCAAAAGGAAAAAAAAAACAACAAATTCATACATTCAACTCTTTTCCTCTGCCCTTTCCCTCCCTCGCCATTTCTCCCTCTTTTTTCTCATCTGATAACCTCCTCCAATGGGATAATCTTCCCTTTCAGGAGATATCATTCTTCCGAATTCCTCATCGGTTGTTTTTTCTTCTTCCGATTACGATTCGATTGATTTGATCAGAAGAGATGCAGGAAAGAGCGGAGAAACCTGACGAGAAGGATGCGGAGGAGGAGGAGGAGGCGATGGAGGTGAACAAGAGGCTCGCCGCCATGGAAGCAGAGAGGGACAGAGCACGCGAGGAGCTCCGGGAGATGAAAATGGTGGCGGAACATGCCAATAACAGGCTCACCGAATCAATGTCGACAGGAAAAGTAGCCGAAGTGTTCGCCGAGTTGAATGCCGCCGTGGAAGCGCTGACGATCTCCAGCGAGGATAACAAGGTCAAGGAGAAGGCGATCAGGGAGCTGACGGCCGAGGTTGTGAGCTCCAAGGAATCGCAGGCGAAATTGGTGGATGATTTGGGGAAAGCGAAGTTCACCGAGGTTGAGAGCCTGGATCGGCTGTCGAAGATGAATCGGAGAGTTGTGGAGTTGGGAGCGGAGGTGGAGAGGATGAAGGAGTCGGAGATGAAGCTGATTGAATCGATGGCGGAACAGACTAAGCTATTTGAGCAGGCGAAGATTCAGCTCGAGGAGACGAAGCTGGAAGCGGTGAATCTAAGGAAAAGGCTGGAGAGATTGGAAGACGAACAAGAACAAGAAGAAGAGGAGGAAGACGAGGAGAAGGAAATCGATGAGGTGATTGAGTACGGGATATCCAGGTCGCCGTCGGAGAAGCAATTGAGCGAGCTGAAGGTTGAGCTTCAGGCGGCGAAGGAGAGCTTAGCTAGGGCTCATAAGGCGGAGACGGCTGCAGCGATGAAGAGCTACGGTCTTGTGGAGGAAGTGGAGTCGTTGAGGACTCAGTTGAAGAAGGCGATTGAAGCGGAGGAGAATAGCATGACGGCTCTGGACGATATGGCGGTGGCGCTGAAGGAAGTGGTGATGGAATCGAAATCCGTTAGGGAGAAGCTGATCGCGACGGAAGGCGAGCTGGAGCATTACCGGAGGGAGACGGAGGAGTCGAGGGAGAGGGTGAGGAACGCGGAGGAGAGGCAGAGGTTGAGGATTGAGGAAGTTAGGAAGGAGGCGGAGATGTACAAGAACGCGGCGGAGCGGCTGAGGCTGGAATCCGAGGAATCGGTGATCGCGTGGAACGTGAAGGAGAAGGAGTTCGTGGAGTATATTCGGAAGGCGGAGGAGGAGAGGAGCGCGGCGGCGGAGGAGAATCGGAGGCTTGAGGAGTTGGTAACGGAGGCGGAAAAGGGGGAGAAATCAGCCAAACAGGAAACTCAGAATTTGAGGGATATTATGAAACAGGCGCTGAACGAAGCTACGGTGGCGAAAGAAGCTGCTGGAATCGCACAATCGGAGAATTCTCAATTGAAAGACGTGCTGGCGAAGAAGGACGACGCCTTGGTTTTCATCACCAAGGAGAACGAAAGCATCCGAGCCAACGAAGCCGCCGCTCAGGAGAAGATCAAGAAATTGAAACAGAGATTGGCGGAGCTTTCCTCCTCCTCCGGCTCCGGCTCCGCCGCCACTGGTGGCGGGAAAGTCGAGGACAAGGATCGTCATAAAGAGAAGGATAAAGATAAAGAAGCGTCGACCGTCGTCACGGAAAAACAACACAAGTCTCACGGCGGAGGTGAAGCAGCTCCAGCGGCGGCGGCAGCGGCGCCACCGCCGAAAGAGCACCAAAGGAAGCTGAGCAGCGCGTTCAGTTTCAACCTTAGGGAGCTAATAATCCCAACCACCAAAGCGAAGGAAGCGGACGAGCAAGAGAAGGTCAAGGATCACCACGAGAACGAGGAGTTCGAGGACGCGGAGGATTTCGATCCGCTGAAGGGATCGATCTTCGACGTGGTGGAGTCGCCGGTGGCGGCGGCTGCGGTACCGGCGGGGAGGCACCAGAGGAAGAAGTCGTTCTCGTTCGCCGACCAGGAGCACGAGGCCGAGGAATTCGAACATCTTGACGGGGACGATCTTGACGGCGACAGGAACAATCCCAGGAAGAAGAGAGCGCTGTTCCGGAGATTCGGAGATATCATAACAAGGAGGAGAGGGTATCACCGGAAAGAGCCGTCGATCGGCGGCGGGGTGGATTTACTGAAGAAGGAGCCGTCGCTGGGGAGTGAAGGTCAGAAGAAAGAGACCCCCGGCGGCGGCGGGGAAAGTCACAGGAGGGAATTGTCGTCGACGTTGGAAGAATTTTGAAACCGTCAGAGGGTGTTTGAACGAATTTTCCTTGATTTGTTGTTGTAAATTATTGACCGTTTCTTTTTCTTCTATTTTCGTTCTTTTTTTTTGCTGGAATTAAATTGGTTTATATATATATATATTGTTGTGTGACTTCTAATTTCACACTGAATTTATTAAAATCAAGGATGAAAATGAATTTTTTTTTTATGGACAACTGAAGTTCGAGACCGTATTTCGATATCGAAACATTGTATGTCGAGACGAGTAAGCTTCCTTTTTATTGAGTTAAATCGGATCGAGCATGGTTACATAATACACAAGGGCGAGGGAACTAATAATGCACAAGCAAGGCAAAATATGGGGAAAGGCAAACATTTGCATCTCCCTCACATCCTGAAGAAATCACAGTAACCCTCTCTCGAATCAGATGTAACCCGGTTCGCTTGCCCTATCGAGTAACCAGCCATCCCGGTTTCACGAGAACATCTTCCTTGAAGTCGCGTCCCGAAACTGAAGTTGATTCGCCTTGGCGACGGAAACACTGCCAAAATACCAACCAACATGAACTGGATGAGAGCGAGGTTCAACGGTTTGAGTTGTTCCACAGAGTCGAACCTTTTAAATAAAAACCATTGCTATATGAAAATCAAATATTCGATAACATCAATCCGAAAAAATATGAAATAACATAAGAAACATAGTAGAATGAAAGACCAGTTATGAATCGAATAACCAACCTTGTAACAGACCACAGTGTCGTCTGGGTACATCGCAAAGAGCTTAGTCCCAAGGCGGGCATGACAAGATCCACATAGCGTCTCGTCATTGATCTGCACGGGACGAGACCTTTCCTCCCATCTCGCAAGCCTCGCGTCCACATAAACCGCTCGCGATAGATTATGTACAATCTGCAAGAAGATCGACACAAATGTGAGACTCGCAGCATTTTCATTCACTATCTGCAGAAGGTTTCCCGTAAGGTTTCGGAGTGACAGAAACTTACTTTCCCTTGATGATGATGATGTACCCGAGCCCTCAACATCCTTAATATGGTGTCAGAGGCCATCTGAAGCGGCATGCCACCTGAAAGTGTCTGCAGCAGAAAGGCCAGGTTTTTGTAAAGGCGCGGCGGTGACCATAAAACAAAAGAAGAGATCCATCTTGGTTGAAAGATTCAACTTCTCAACAAACAAAGAAGATATCCAGACAAAAATATGAAGGCAAGTTAACAGCAAAAGGAGAAGAACTAGAAGTTGCAGAGACAGGTACCTCCAACACGCGTAAAGGATCTAAAGACTCTCCATGATTGTGCAAGAGGCGGACAGCAGCATTAAACATGGGTTCCTTTCCATTCTGTGGATCTAAATACATATCTAGCAACCTGAAAGAAACCGTTATAGAAAATTTGAAGACTTGTTTGGGATGCAAGCTTGTGCAGTTTCAGCACAGTGCCAGGGGAGAATTAGGAAGAGAAACAATATTAACTGCATATAAGCATCGGGTCTGCCAATTTCTGCACAGTATCGCTCAGCAGCTTCACTGTCCTCAAGCTTCCTGAAAGATTCGAGTTTATGTTTCCATCAAAATGGAAGCTTTCTAGCCGTAACTTCGGCATAAGCATTTGTCCGCTGCACAAGTACATTCTGCTGCTAGATATGATGCAACTAGTAACAGATATATAACTTACAGAGCCAGAATTTGTAGCACCAACGCCTCTTGTCCTAGTTTTCGGTATAAAATAGCCTGTAAAAGAAAACAATACTTAAATATGAAACCCTGAAGAATACAACAGGGTATGAATAATAATCCATGAGGGATGGCTACATGGACACACATAACCAATCAAGAATAATAACCTTTTCCAGCCACAATTCTGAACCTTCTATTAACTCAAGGACATCTTCTGGATCATAAAGGTCTGATGACTGTAAGAATATTTGCAACCTTTCACGAACAGGACTCTGAAAGATTAGGCTCTTGTCAGAGTCGGGAAATCTTGTAACCTCTAGACTTCCATCATCCGAGTCCTCGAAGGAAGTTTCAAGCTCAACGGTTTCAATTGCTGACTTTGCAAGTGAAAGGGCATACAATGTGTGGATGTTTGTGTCAACAGAGTCTTGATCTTCAATCAACCACTGCAGGTACCTGTACACCACAGGGGATGGATGCAGTATAAACATAGTCGATAAAGGTAAATAAAAATGGGAGCCATGTGAGAAATAGCTTAAAGAACCTCAACATCATAGCTATGAGAAATGGATAAATATTTGTTGCCCCAATAAATATTACTGAGAGAGGTCTTGAATGTAGTACTCGTGTAGTATAAATTGAACATGTTCTAGACGCACCTTTGGAGTATTTCAACCTTTTTCGGATCAATGGCCGCAATTACTTCGTCTGAGAGGAAGAAAAATAGCATATTGGTCATCTAAGGAAACAAATTATAACCAAGCCGGAGAGAACATTAACCTAAGATAGCAGAATAGCTTCAACACATAAATGAGAGCATTGTTGTCATCAATACGTTAAAATGTATCAGTGCTCTAATGAAGTCCGAATATTATTTTTATAGCAATGGGAAGCACAGGTTCTGGAAAGGAAATACAATGCAAGACTAGATTCTTAAAAGTTTGCTATTTACTTGTCAAAAATAAAACTAGTATGGTTGTCTCCTTCCCTTAAAAACCACATTAGCCCAAACAATGTGAGCACTGGCTCAGAACCGCATGGATTATCAACTTCAAGTGATTGAGCTTGTAATTTACATATACTCTGGAATGAGGAGATTAGCAGGAAAGCACTGAGATAGTACTTCTTCAAAATCCAAGCTTACCTGGTGAAAGCTGATCACTTCTTGTCCCTGATGTCACGACTTGAACTGCAAGTATGGGATTAACGTCTGAAATCTACAAGCCCGGACAATGCATCAGTCATCTACTTTTACGTTACATACAAGAAAGAGATACTGTTGCAGTGCATACCCATCCAAGATGTTGCAAAACCAGATCTTGATCAGACAACTCCTCAAGAATTTTCGATGCCTCAGTTGCAGCAATCTCTCTACCAGACAGCATATTCACCGGACTGCTATGCAAGTCATTGTCCGCAGCAGGATCTTTCCATAGACCAGATGAATAATTTCTAGCCAAAATACGCCATATTGAAAGAGCCTTTGAGCTCATCCCTTTACTTGCAAACAAAAAGGCAAGTGCCCTTAAGTGTCCAGATTCATCCAATAGAGTTTCTAGCTCCTCCTGCACCATGTATGGAAGTTGCACATCACCCTTCAAGCAAGCTCCCGACGACATCGTCTCTGTTTTGAAATGCATTGGAATACTAAGATTCCGCAATCTAGCATCGCCGAGAAGCCTACAGTCTATTTTATGATCATTTTAACTACATCTATAAAAAGAAACTAGGATGCATCCAAAAGCAATTAGGATGTTTTAAAATGCTTATGCTCCAACAATTAGCATGTGTACACCAATGGAATATCAACTAACTGCAATGGTACTGCAGTGGCAGTACATGCTAAGGGCTCAAAGATTTTTATAATTACTGATCCTCTTGTTCAAAAAAATCATTTCTTTTGGCGAGTAAAAACTTTCAATGTCAGCCTTGTCCATGCCACAATTGCAGAGTATGTACTAATCAATATGAACAAAGGAGAAAACATGCACGAGAATAAATTAAAAACACGGCGTACATACCACAATGCAGTTGTTCTCGGAAGAGGCAAGCTTTTCCATATCATCAACATTGTTAAGGGCTCTGTAGAGATACATCAGTAGTGTGTCCACGCCCTCCCTCACCAACAGAGGCAACTCTTTTCCCCGAGAAACTTCAAGGTATCTGATTCAACAAGCAACCGAAATTAGCACCAACTGTAGCATAAAAGAAAGAGCACACAAATTAGTCTGCAGAAACGTGTGGAGACCTAATAATGCATTTGATAGCCACTTCAAGTATTTCAGCTCTGTTTGGTGGATTCCGGAGGAAAGCATCATCTATAACAGTATCTACACCAGCCTTTCTAAGAAAAATAGCCCTTTGGATGGCAGTTAATCCATCATCTACAAGATCCTCAAGAGGTGCTGGGGGAGGATGCAAACCCCAATATCTCTTTCTAGGAACCTGAAACGGTAAGAAGACATTATAACCAAAAGTAGTACTAAACTTGATTGCATGATTGAAATATATTTAAGAAAGGGGAAATCATAAAATCCACTAGAGCGTGTACAATTTTCATATGAACTAAACAAGAGAACTTACCAGCAATGACCACCGGTTGGGGTCACGCAATATAAATGGGAATATCTCGGATGGCTGCATTGTTTCCGATCGCAAAAAGTGCTCAACAGCGTCCTCAAAATGCAAGTCAAACAGTAACTGGAACCCTACTTGAGCATGGATGAATGACAGCATCTCGTTTCCTATTTCACCTTCGCACTTGAGCTCCTCCACCAACGACATCGCTTCTTTGAAATTTTTCTTCCTCAATAGATCTTTAATTTGTTCTTCATTAGGAACTTTACGATAACAGAGGACCTACAGATAAAGCAATCGCAGAATGAATGTCATTTGAAACGTTTTTCAAAATCCGCCAACAACAATAGCATAGATATTGCAGTCCAAAATTTACAAATAGCTAAGCATTTATACTGTTAAAAGCCACTGAAATCTACCCAACTAATGTCTATATACTGGTTGGTTTTCTAATGGTTTCATAAAATGGGAGAACCGAATACCATATACTGGTGACAGAAAGAGTAGGACTTGTATTACATTGCCCAAAGCAAGAAGCATTCGCTGACTTGAGTCGGCTTGGGATTCCAGAGATTTAAAGACAACTGACGGAATGACAAGTTCTAACTAACTGGGTTCTGCCTTGATATTAAACTACCTCAAACACAGGAACCACCAAATAGATCACAACTTCTTTTGCTTGTAACCAAACCAAGGATCTAATAACAAGAACAAAGAAAAATGAAGTTACAGAAGGAGTACCTACCTTAGTAGATGTTGCTATTGTAATAAGTTCAACATATCCTCCTTCCTTGTCTGCAATAAGACAAGGCCCAACTCCTTCCCCACCAAATACAACCGTCTGTAAGCAGCTACCCGATTTCTTATGATACAATTCCAACTTCCCATCCCTCCCAATAACAACATAAGATGACAATTCTCCAATGGACTGGGGATGCCCACGAAACACCAAGCTGCCATCAACCGGTTGGCCGTGATCATTAACAACGACCCCAACATTGTCAACCAACAGCAAGACATTCTTCTCTTTCCACAACAATTTAAGCAATGGCGACCTAGAAGAATCAGGTAAACTAAAAATAAGATCACTGTGCCCTGTAACACACGTGAAAATGCTATAACCCTTCATGGTACCAACAATTACTGAATCATTGAGCCATGCAATCGCCTTAACCCCTTCAACGCTACTCTGGATCTCTTTCAGCACAACAAAGGAGCCATTGAGACCACTGACAACCCCTTCATGTTTCCCCGGTCTGGAATCGCAGCCAAATACAAGCTCTACCAATACCATCTTCTTACCACCAAGCACAATAGCAAAAGCGTTGTTGTTACTGTCTTCAGTTTGTTGCGTGGCTTTCACTCCGTTAGTTCTGATCCCGCCACCCAATCTTTGCAGAATCCGCTGGCTCGCAGTCGACGATTCCGAATTACTAGCCACAATACTCCGTAGGTCAGAACTCTCCGAATCACAACTCACGATCCTCTTCGCGATTCCGGAAACTCCCTTGGGGAACCCCAACTTCTTGAGCTGCTGATCCAGCAGCGAGTCAACTAAAAGCAAAGAACCATCGCAAAGCACTAGAACCTTCCCAATCTCAGCAAGAACAAGCACGGCTTCCACGGGAGAATCCCCGACCGAGACGCTACGCATGAAGGAAACTTTCTTCTTGGAGGCATCGTCGTCCCCTCGGTGATTCGATTCGGAGTCAGTGTCAGTGGTCAGCAGGAGTAAGGATCCGGAGTACGTACCGATGTAGATTAGGAATTGGGAATCAGGAACCGAAGAGACGGCGATAGAACGAATTGAAGTGCGGGAATGGGCCGAGATATCGAAATGGGAGAACGGTTCAAGCACGGTTCTGGCCCTGAGATCAGACTTGGCCATAGGAGCAGCAGCGGAGCAAGGGAGGTTTTGCCGGCGGAGGTAGCTAAGGCTTTGAATGAGGGAAGACTTTGGAGAGAACCGCCATAGAAGAAAGGAGAATTCAGAAGCTAACCATTAGCTCTGAATTGTTGCTGCTCGCTCACTCAGTCTACACTGATAAGCTCTGAATTTTTTGTTTTTTGAAGGAGCTCGAGTACAATACGGGTTGGTCGATCCATCCGGTCGAACCATCCGGTTCAACCTGGTCAAAGGGCAGACACCCCTGATAAATACCCAAGCCCCAGCCTTTGGGTAAACCTTTTCGATCTCCCCGACGGCAAGAACGCTGCCTCTGATCGGGACCAAGATCCGACGCCACTCTCACCGGAAGGAAAGACGCCGGCCACCACCCCACAGAAGACACGGTAGCTGCTCCTACAGTTGATCCAATTTATAGGTCAAAACTCCACAACAGGCGAAATCGGGAAATCGTCTAATCGACCACCCCGTATTGTACTCGAGCTCCTTCAACCAGCGCTAATAAAACCATTCTTGTCATAGGTAAGCTTTGTTATTCAGTGTTAGGCAGCCTGCTTAGTTCGACGGAAACCAGTTGGGATTGTAGTTTACGGTGTTCCTATTGCACGAATTTAGGGTTGAGTTATGGCGATGGCTGCACATCAATACGGAGTCACGAATTGTGTTCTTTTAGATGGTTAGATTGCATTAGGCAGGTTATGAATTGTGTTTGTTTTGGGTTTATCATGTATGATTGCTCTCATTAACAGTTACATGTGCTCTTTGTTGTTGGTTCATGTTCTATCAGCATATCATATTTAGTTTGAGTATATTGATAATGAGATCAGTTCCATTATATTGCTTTATCTTGAAGTTCTCTGTGATGAAGTTCGATGCTTATTTAGAATCAGATAGAACTTGGTGGCGGCGTTTATAGCTTTCCTGTTTTACTGACATAGTTTCCCATTCATATTCCCTCGTTTGCCTTTATGAAGTTTGTTTGATTTATTATATATGGGCATAGTCTTATAGAGAGAGTTTCTCTTGACTGCATAACGATTTGATCTTTCACTAACCTGCCATTAACTGTACGTGGGTGTCTAAATATTTTGATTCGGCTTCTTTCCTGTTTCCATTATTGTTCCTGTGAAACTAGCAGTGATTTTTTGTTTCCTTTTTCAGGGTCACATAATCAGTTACTTAGTATACAGATTTGGTTGTGTTCGGTTTTAAGAATGGATAAGAAGCATTACGAGTCTAGGCATGATCGACGTGAGGAATTGGTTGATCGTGATGATTCTCCAAGACCAGTTGATGAAGATATGGGGCTAAATGGAGTTGAAAAGTCTAGCAAGCATGATAGTAGAAATAAGGACAGGAAGAAAAGAAGCAGGGCAGAAGATAAAGAGAGAGAGAGAGACAAGGATCATAGATATAAAGACCGGGAAAGATCTAAGAAGACTAGTGATGATGTTTCAACTGATTTGGACAAGGAACATTTGAAGTACAATGAGCAAGGTAAAGATAGGATCAAGGATATCAAGGGTAAAGATAAAGATCATGATCGAGACAGATCTAGAGAAAAGGAACGAGATAAAGATAAGGAGAGAAAAGATCGAGGGAAGGATAAGGAGCGTGATAGGGGGAGAGAGACTGATAAAGAAAGAGGCAAGGAAAAGAATAGGGATAGAGAAATAGCAAAGGATAAAGAAAGAGAGAAGGAGAATCAGAAACTTAAGGATCTAGAGAAGCTGAGGGAAAATGATAAAGACGGAGACAGAAAAAGGGGAAGAGAGAATGCTAAAGAAAGAGAATTGGATCAAGGTAAAGAAAGGTCTAGGGAAAGAGATGGGACAAGCAAAGAGGACAGGCAAGACGACCCTGAGTGGTCTAAAATGCTGATGGGTCAGGAATATGATGGACATAAGGATGTGTTGACATCTTCTTTTGATGGAGATCAGAAAAATGCCGAGAGGTCTTTCACTGGAGGACAGACATCAACATCCGAACTCAGGGAGCGTATTATGAAGTAAGTACATGCACATTTTCGTTTTTTACCCCATCATGGTGCAATCTCTAGTCAATTTTTCATTCAGTTTTCTTTCGTGTTTTACTAATGTGAGTCAGTTTAGTCTAGCTGTTAGTACAAAATTACTAGTGATTTGAGTCTGACATCTCCCAATATCTTCCAAATGCAATCATATGTAGCAAGCGCAGGTGCTTCTTTATTGTCTTAGGGTTTAGAATCTTTTTACTTTCATCCTCTGATTTGTGACTCGTGATCATATCATGTACTTTAAGGATGAAAGAAGAACGGACAAGTAAGTCAGAAGCTAGTTCGGAAATCCTGTCTTGGGTCAACAAAACTCGTAAGCTTGAAGAAAAAAGGAACATTGCAAGGGAAAAAGCTAAGTGGCTGTCAAAGAACTTTGAGGAACAGGTTTTTGTTTGACGTTGTTCTATGAATTCCTCTCTGCTCTTATTGTCTGTCGTCTCTTTTGCTGACATGGTTTTGTATTCTTTTCTCAGGATAATCTTGGTCAAGGAGGAAGTGATGATGAAGAGGCAGCCCAAAACCATACACGTATTACTTCTTTCTCTATCTACCCCCTCTCCCTTCCTTTCCCTCCTCAAGTAGAGGTCATCTTATGAGAGTATTTTGCATGTGGATAAATTGCTTGCTTCTAGTGAAATTTGTTGCTATCACAAGGTGTCGTACTTATAGCTGTTACTACTATCATGATCCCATAGTCCGACATGAAGTGGTTGTGGAGAATTATCGTTCGGTCTTGGAGCACTAATTCTGAGATCCTTTCTTCATGCTTTTCTCTTACATGGTTATTTTAGATTCCTCCAAGTGCTACATTATCTTGACTTTGTTGTGATGATAACTCGTGACAGATGATTTAGCGGGAGTCAAAGTTCTTGATGGTCTAGACAAGGTGATAGAGGGTGGATCAGTGGTTTTGACACTAAAAGACCAAAGTATACTTGCCGATGGAGACATCAATAATGGTAAAAGTTCATTGATTTGCTGTGTACATTGATTTATGTTAAGAACATCACAATGACAATTGAGTTTTGTGTAACAGATGTTTTGGTATAATTTGGCAGAGGTTGATATGCTCGAGAATATTGAGATCGGGGAGCAGAAACGGCGAGATGATGCTTACAAGGCTGCAAAGAAGCCAGCAGGGATATATTCTGAAGACAGGTAAGAGGAATGTTTTGTAATTGTGTGCCGTACATGCTACCTACTGATTAGTTGTTAATGGTTAAACACGTTAGTGATTGCTGTGGTTGATTTATCATTTTAAGGTTCAATGATGACCCTATGGCAGAGAAAAAGATGCTTCCTCAATACGATGAACCTGTGGATGAGGTATGTATGTAATGCAATGTACGGTTTGATGTTTAAATTGTCTGTTCAACTCCAAGGAACAGCACCTTCCTCAGGAAAGGAAAAAGCTTTTCAGTAGAAGTAGATAGCTAATCCTTGGTGCTTCTTTTCAGGGAGTGACCTTGGACAACAGAGGCCATTTCAGTGGTGAAGCAGAGAAAAAACTGGAGGAGGTATGTTGTTTCTTACTTTCTTGTTATTGAGTCTAAAGTAGCAATTGCTAGGGACATGCCATCTTACCGTTTGTTGGTTTTTCTCACTTTTATCTTTTCAGTTGCGTAAAAGGCTACAAGGAGGTTCAACAAATAATCACACTGAAGATCTAAACTCGTCTGGAAAAATCTTGTCTGATTACTATTCTCAAGAAGAAATGATTCAGTTTAAGAAGCCAAAGAAAAAGAAATCCTTGCGAAAGAAGGATAAGTTGGACATTAAAGCTCTAGAAGAAGAAGCCATTGCTGAAGGGTTAGGAGCCGGTGATCTTGGTTCAAGGAATGATGGTAGAAGGAAGGCTAGAGAGGAGCAGGAGAGACATGAGGCGGAATTGAGAACTGCTGCATATCAGCTAGCTTTAGCTAAAGCAGATGAGGCATCTAAAGCATTGCGATTAGGACACACAAATCCTGTTTCAAAGGAAGACATTGATGATGTGATGGTTGATGAGGAAGATGATGATCTTCACAAAGCTATTGAAAAAGCTAGAAAATTGGCTCTGAAAAAGCAGAAAGATGCTCCAGTTGGTCCTGAAGCTATCGCTCGTCTTGCAACCACCCTTAAGACAAATCAGATGACCGATGATCAAAATGCGGCCACAGACGAAGGACAAGAAGGCAGGGTTGTCTTCACTGAGATTGAAGAGTTTGTCTGGGGCTTGCAGTTTGATGAAGGTATTACCTATCTTTAATTTCTGCAATTCTTAAGCTAAAAGAGGCAGATCCATTTAATGGTTTACGTTAACAAATGAAGTTCTATTGCATGTTGAAATTTTCTACCGTGTGTAATTAATATGCTCTGCTTTTATGGATCTAACAAACTTCTCCTAATTTTTCAGACGCCAATAAATCTGATACAGAAGATGTATTTGAAGAGGAAAATGATGCTACAGCAGCTATTCATGAGGAGAGAGAAGATACGGCTGATGGGTTGACAGAAGCAAATGAGACGGTTAAAGATGAAGACACTACCATGGAAGATGCGAAAGAGGTCACTGCAGCAGACGAGACCATTCATGAAGTTCCTGTTGGTAAAGGATTATCAGGCGCATTAAAGCTACTTCATGAGCGAGGGACACTGAAAGAAAGCATCAACTGGGGTGGTCGAAATATGGACAAGAAAAAGAGCAAGCTTGTTGGTATTGTAGACACCGACGATGGGAAAAAGAAGGAGAATAATAAAGACAAGGATATGGATAGATTCAAAGATATTCGTATCGAGAGGATGGACGAATTTGGCCGAATCGTAAGTTTCATATCTTCCTTCCAATGATTTTTACGTGTTCTTGTCTTCCTTTTACGTGTTATATTCATGTGCGAATTTTAACTCTGTGTTCTTTGAAACATCAGATGACTCCAAAAGAGGCCTTCAGGATAATCTCTCATAGATTCCATGGCAAGGGACCTGGGAAAATGAAGCAAGAGAAGCGCATGAAGCAGTATCAGGAGGAACTAAAGCTGAAGCAAATGAAGAATTCAGATACACCTTCGTTATCCGTGGAGAGGATGAGGGAAACTCAGGCGCAGCTAAAGACTCCATACCTCGTTCTTAGCGGTCATGTGAAACCTGGGTAAGTATGATTTCCTTGCTGCGGCTTATGGGTATCGTCCTAATGTCCTGATGATGAATGCTTATGTAAGTAGATGACTTCTGAAAACTGATGATCATTGCAGGCAAATGAGCGATCCGAGGAGTGGTTTCGCAACGGTGGAGAAGGACTTTCCAGGGGGATTGACTCCGATGCTTGGTGATAAAAAGGTGAACAATGTTTTACAAGTATTGTTTGTGTAATATAACTAGTTATAGGTTCTGGCATTTCATAGAATGTAATGAATGTCTGATATGTATTTGTTTACCTATTTTTTCTCAGGTTGAGCATTTCCTGGGGATAAAACGAAAGCTTGATGCTGGGAGTGACAGCAGCACACCAAAGAAGCCCAGACCATGATTGATGATGATCTCTAATCTGTTGGAATGGATATTATCAGTGTTGCTAGAATTCGATCGGACGGTTGGACCGTAGATACCTTAAACTGTCTGTTAGCTTGGTTCGCTCCTGTCACGTAACTTGAACCTCTTAGAACTGTTCAGCTCGGATTTTGCAGTTCCTTTCACTGGATTGTATGATTAATGGTTGTTAGATGTCGAATTACTATGTTTGATGTATTAGTGTGTTCTGTTTTAAATTTTGATGTTTATTAAACATGATGCTTGAATAGTCTTAAACAGTTTGAGTCGGGATCTCTGAACCTTGAACCTCTTGCAAGTGCTACTAATGACTACTAATGAAACATGTGCCATCGTGTTATAAACGCGATGATGCTGATGATCAGACATGCGACATGGAAGCATTACACACGGAACATGTACATTAATTTGGACTTGGTACAATTCAATTCCTCGGTAATGAGTTATTAATGCGATGCTGGTATAATGGCGAATCACTATGATAGAATATGTATCGAACACAAACGATACACTTACCTTGTTGTAAGTAAGTGAATCGGACGATTCAATGACACGAAACTATCAACCGCTTTTCTTGAACAAGGGCTTGACCTTCTCAAGAAGCTTAACAATCCCAAGAAACATAACCCTGAAAACAACCACCATCCCAAGCAACACACCAAGATCAAGCCACTTAGAATACACCATCTCAACTTGCCATATGCTCCTCAGAATCTCTTCACCACCAATGGTTGTGGTGGAACTTCCTTGTTGACCAGGGAACACAAGCCCTAGGAACTCGTTCTTGTAGAACCCTTGGAAGGTATACTTGTGGAAGGCAATGTAGTACATAGGGTACCTCCAAAACGGGTTGGGAAGGCCGTTCGGGGGCCTGAAGAAGCCACCGTTCAGCATCATGACACCCTGGATCCCGGCTCCCGTGATGATCCTCATCAAAAAGTCCGAGACGATGCTGGCCGCCATCATCATCAGGCTCTTCACTAGCATCATCATGACGAAGAGGAGGAGGATGAAGTAGGCAAAGTGCTCAAAGGTTCGCTGTAGGCCGACAAGGAAGTATGATATTGCTCCCGGGATTATGGAGATTAGGAAGAGCTCCGGGATTGAGGAGATCGTGTTGCCTATCACGAACGCTCCCACTCCGTAGTGTCCGTTCAACCGGCTCCTTTTCTGACGTAGAAGATTTTTGTAAAGTAACATTTATTAGTGGTGAGATAAAATGATGTTGAAGACGTCAGGTAAACTTCGAACCCGGACAAATTACTCGAGTCATGAGTTCATGAAATTTTGAATCGAAATCTTTGATTATGCATCTAACCGAATGACGGCTTGTTCACGTTTTTACATCAACAATTCAGAACTCTATTAATTAGTCGTAGGTGTTCATGTTGATGATGAAATTAAGTGCCCACTTGTACGGAAAGAATTGTTTTGTAATTTTTAATAATCTTTTTTTCTAATTGAATTTTTAGAATAATATCAAAAAAATATAAAAGGAAAAGAAAAATCTTGCCAAAGAAAAGAGTGTTTGAAGTTGCTTTCCACACCTTTTTCTATCAATGTATGACACGATTTTATGAATAAATTATTTTCGATGTTGATGTAAAAAAAAGTATCGTCATAAAAGCTGCCATACTCTACTATCATTTCTACTTTAGAAAAGGTCATAGTGATACGAAACTAAGTGTCTCACTATGGTAAATTATAGTAAAATAGTGATATTACAAAAAAAATATTGTTTGTTATTTTGACGATAATTTTTTGGACGAATATTCAAATTTAGCCTTAAATTTCTCAGAGAAGTTATAATATTGCCGGCTAGTGGGGGATTGACCGGCCGGCGGCGAGTTATGCCGTGGAATTGTTGGGGGAATTGGTCGCCTTAGGTTTCTATAAAATACAGAATTTGGATTCGCATAGATTCCTTGATCCATGTGAAACAAACATGTTGCCACAAAAAGTTATACAGAACACAAGCGTGATAACGACGGTAATTCTCAAACTAACTTAGTTCACTTCTAGCTTCCACGTTTGAGATTTATTTCTAGACATTTTGTCGGTTATTTAGCGGCTTACGAGGCTATTTAGATATTTTTTAAAACTATTGTCGGTTAGGTAATCTTCACTCACTAATTAGACTAATTAGGTTGTTGATGATTAGACTTGATGTGTTTGTTATTTTTTTATCTCCGCAAAATAGGAACGCCAAAAAGATAATTTAATAACTACATTTTTGACCGATAAAATGATGATATTTCATGTAACGTTCAAGCTGTTCTCATTGGGAGCTGGCCATTTTAGAACAAAAAGATGAATGAATAGAACCAATGTGTAGTAAAATTACTGCTTCGTATCACCCAATACAAATCTTAATCAAGCCGGATTCTGAAATATACAAAACCCAAAATAAAAGAACAAGCCGACAACCCAAACAATCTCGGCAACCGGTTTCAAGATGATGTGCAGCACACGTTACTCTTGGCCGGGGCTTCCTGAGCAGGGCCAGGCACCACGATCTTGCTACCGGCCAACGAGGCTGCCGAGTTCCCATTCCCCTGACTCTCGTCGGCAGTCAGGGTCTTCTTGTTCACGATGTTGAAGATCTCCGTCAACACCGTCTCGAAGGCCGACTCCACGTTGGTGGCATTCAGCGCCGAGGTTTCGAGGAAGAACAAGCCTTCCTTCTGGGCGAACTCCTTGGCGTCCTCTGTGGAAACTGCCCTCTGGTCCTCGAGGTCGGACTTGTTCCCGATCAGGATTATGACTATGTTCTTGTCGGCGTGGCCTCGTAGCTCTTCTAGCCACCGAGGGATGTGGTCGAACGTCTGGCGTTTTGTTATGTCATAGACTAGCATCGCGCCTACCGCTCCCCTGTAGTATGCACTTGTCACCGCCCTGTATCTGTAGAAAATACCAGGTATAAGTATTCATCGACAGAAACGCATAGTTTTGAAGTACTTTCATAAGCTATGGTGGTCGGACTATTTGTTCTCAGGCAAGAACCACATTAAGAAGCATGAAGATGTACTAGACGATTTGTTAGGGTATAGAATCTACGTCCTATGAATGAAATCACGTTAGAGATTTACGGCCCAACTATCGCTTGATTTGGCAACAAGAATCACGATTCCTAGGAAAGTTGAGGTTTGACTAGTGTAAAAAAGTTGACTTGGAATAGGGAGGGGTTGAGGAAGGAAACTTTCCTATAAATTTTGATTCTTGTTGCCAAACCTAGCCTATATTTCCTCTTCTCGTCACTCGCCTTTGCATCAGTGCTGAGAAACCTCAGCAATAGTCTAGACATCAGGGTTGACAAAACTCGACACGGACATAAGCATCCATGTTGAATAAACCTCAGCACTAGTCTTAACATCAGTGTTGACAACTTAACATTGGCTCCGGCATCGATGCCTGAGAAACCTCTGCACCGGCTTCAGTAAAAGATCAACAAAAGGTTTGGCATCGATGCCAAGACAAATACAATAGTTGATTCTGATCATCAATGGCAATCCACAGTTTTGGTTTCACATGCCTCAAAATGAAGTGATTCGGTTCAATGGAATTGACCAAACATTCGGATTGCACAAAAGGTGTATAGAAAGTAATCAAAATTCGGTGAACAACAACACGATATCGGTTATCTCTATCTTCCCTTCAGTACGATACAGAGCTGCTCAAGATTATAAACTGCGTACGAACATACTGCTGTATTTTGATTGATTCAGAAGTCCAACTTCACTAAACAGGAAACCAAAAGGCAAAAAGTTCCATATGAAATCAGAACTCATCAGAAATCCAACAAAGAAAATGAAAATCCATGTCAAAGACAACGATTGGACTGCTCGATTCAAACAGTGAAATAACTTGATAGCATTACCAATCCAGCTAACACTACTACGATTCACAGCTACCATTCAAAGATCAGCTTAGATAGAAACAAAAATAGAAAATCGCCAGATCCTAAACCCTAGCACAAAACAAAAACTGACAGCTGACGAAGCAAGGGAAATGACAGAGAAACAGCAAAGGGGAGCAAACAAGCAAGCAATAAGAAGAAGGAGAAGGAGAACAAATTTCGTTACCGCTCCTGACCAGCAGTGTCCCAGATCTGAGCCTTGACGCTCTTGTGGCTGATAACCATAGTCCTGGTCTGGAACTCGACCCCGATTGTAGCCTTGGAGTCAAGACTGAACTCGTTCCTCGCGAATCTAGCAAGTATCTGCGACTTGCCGACCGCCGAATCTCCGATCAGCACCACCTTGAAGACGTAGTCAACTTTCTGACTCGGATCCCCGTACCCTGCCATTTCGTTTCCAACTACGGACAAGAGACCAACGGAAGCAGAAGACGAAGAAGAAGAAGCGAAGGTCAGTCAACTGAAGGTCGCTCGCTTGATGAAGAAGAAGAAGAAGACTGTGTGTTGGGAGGCGGGGTGAGATCTTTATGCCGTGCAGCTCGGTCAAAAGCGGCCACGTTGTGAAAATGTGGGGTGACGTGGCGAAAGGTTATTGGTTGATGGAGTGAGAAGAGAGACACGGAGGAGATTGATTAGCGGCGTGGATTGAAGCAAAAACGATCTGCAAATCTGCAATGTCGTACCGAATGTTTTTTGAATTTTGACTTTTTTACTACACTCTTTCTCTTCTGTTTGAATTTTATTCGTTGCTAAAGTAATTTTTTTTCGGTGGATTGTACAAATCGGTCATGAAAATTTTAGGTTTTGACCCCAAGTCATTGAGTTTACATCTTTTGTATCGGAGGTAGCTTAACAGTAACTTTTTGCTCGTTTTCATCAATTTTTACGGTCTTGAGTAGTAAATTATAAGCAAATTTAGACGTTTTTGTAATTTGGCTATATCATATTTAAAGTTCGATTCTCCTACTTCTTTGTGTCATGGTTCGCTCTACATAGTGTTTGCGTTGAACAAGCTAAGTCAGATACGAGTGGTAGTTTTAACGATCTCAAACATGAATAGATGGCTCATGGTGTTTAGTTTGGTCATGCTGCAGGTTAACCAGGTTCAGATATCAAATGAGTTATGTGTTTATCAGGATTGCGGATTTATCGAGTTATGAGATTGGATAGGTGTCGGATTGTTTGACTTTTTTAGTCAATTCAAGTCACGAAAATCATGTTGGGTTAAGTTATTGTGTTGGATATGTGATTTGGTCGTCTCAGAATGATTATATTCTCATTTCGGTTTAAACAGATCCGAGACTTTTGGCCGGCACCACATGGTAACACTGAAACCTGGAAGTTGGCTGTCTGGACTGTGTCAAGCTGGGTACTCCATTAATGGTTTTGTTGTCTTACACTACCGGAATGGTCTTCGATCAATTTTGATGGGAAGGGAATCATGTTGCGGACTACCTAGCCAATTTCAGATTCTTTCAGTCATAATCTGGCAATCGGAAGCAATAAATCTCGACAGGAGATAACCACATTAGCAAACGACCCCTTAAATGAAAGAAAAAAAAACCATATTGCATGATTGTCTGGTACAAGTTCATTCACAAATACAAGTAAAAAAATCTTAGAAACTAGGGTTCCAATTTTACAAGGCTTTTCACAACAGACAGCCAGCCAGCCTGCTCCATAAATAGAATTGAAGCATAAAAAAACCAGACTTCAGAAGAAAAATTGTACCCAGAAAATAACAAACAACAAACAGTGAAACCAACCCCAATGTTGCTGGAAAGGAGATCAAGAACCGCCATTGCTTCGCTTTGTACCATCCTAGTGTATTCAGTGTTTGATCGTTGGAAGGAAGCCATTCTTTATTGAGAAGACTGAACCGTTTTTGCTTCAATTTACACTTTGAGGAAACCTTTGTTTCCTATCCTCTTCTTTCTGAGCCGCTCTGCAATGATGAAAGATAGCTCCAGTGCTTGCGACGCGTTCAGCCTCGGGTCGCAGTGGGTGTGGTAGCGAGAGCTCAGGTCGTCGAACGTTACTGTTCGTGACCCTCCGATGCATTCGGTCACGTTCTGCCCGGTCATCTCAAGGTGAATTCCTCCTGGGTTGCTTCCTTCTTGCTCGTGGACGTCGAAGAATGCACGCACTTCAGCCTGCCATCAATAATACAATAACGATTCGACTTAGCAGAATGAACAAATGGAGTTGTAACTAGTTACAGGAATAACTCGATCATACCAGGATATTATCAAAGGGACGCGTTTTGAGACCACAAGGTGCCTTGATAGTGTTCCCGTGCATTGGATCGGAGACCCATGTAACAATTTGTCCGGATCTTCGTACAGCTCTAATTAAGTGAGGAAGCTTGACTCTCATGTTTTCAGCTCCCATTCTGCAGATGATTGTTATCCTCCCAGGCTTATTAGCAGGGTTCAAGATCTCAATTAGTTTCACCAACTCAGTCGGGTCCATTTTCTGGCTTACCTGCATCACAAGTTATAGAGTCAATACTATTAGTTGAATTAAAAGATTACAGATTGAAACTACAATGGAGATAAATATCTTACCTTGATTCCTAGAGGATTGGAGATTCCTCTAAGGAACTCGACATGGGCACCATCAAGTTGACGAGTTCGTTCACCACACCACAGCATGTGAGCCGAACAATCATAGTACAAGCCAGATGTCGAATCCAACCTCGTAAGAGACTGCTCATACGGCAAAAGTAAGCACTCGTGGGAAGTCCAGAATTCAGTGGTGGTCATTATCGGATGATCTACCGTCAATCCAGCAGCAGCCATGAACCCTAAGGCCTCATCAACTCGATTCGCCAACTCTTGGTACCTTGTGAATCAAGAAACACAAAATTGATTAGCAATGCTCTTTATTTTTTCCAAGCAGTTTCCTTTTTTTTTCCCGCATATACCTATCTCCCTGCTCGCTGTGCTCAGCGAAATCCAGGTTCCAGTGGGTAACCCTTTGCATGGCGGCATATCCACCAGTGGCAAAGGCCCTAAGAAGGTTGAGAGTAGCGGCGGATTGGCAATAAGCTCTGATCATCCTCTGTGGATCTGGAATCCTTGACTTGTCGGTGAAAGCATCGCCGTTGATATTGTCTCCTTTGTAGCTAGGAAGCTTCTTCCCATCCTTCTCTTCATATGCATCTGACCTTGGCTTAGCAAATTGGCCAGCCATTCTACCCACCTGACATATATACATACATAATTAATTTCAAACACTCTCCAAGTGTAATCCACACCATCAAACCAAGGTTATCAAATGCATGGTTTTCGTCTAAAGAATGTGTTAAAAAAACGATTTTGAACTCATATTCATGTTGGGACACTGCTACATGAATGCCAGGCAACCACTCACACACTCCCTATGTCCTACAATCCTTCATATTCCGCGTCAGCAATAGCGCCGCCCATTTAGTGACACGAAAGGCTCTTTATCCAGACACTTCTCCTTGTAGATTAGACCTCCGCTATTGCGTTTCATTGTAATCTTTTCTTTTTTATCTTGTGTATCAAGCAACGATACCTCCGGCCAAGCAAGAAATACAACTCATACCAAATCACCCTTTACCAGAAGTGGCCTAACACTTCAGATTCATATCTCAATCCATCACCAATAAGAGCTTTTATGAAAACAACTGTCAACACATGTGATTAGAAGTGACTTAGGGACCCATCACTCTGTACAACTACCTAACACGCCCTAAACCTTATAAAAAAACCCTGAAATCTCGTGGTGGTGGTTCGCTATCAACAATTTCTATAATATTAATGATTTCCAAAATTCGATAATCAAGTATTAAAACTACCGCATAATTTGATCGGTGGAAAGTTGGATGAAATTTAGATGAAAATGGAAAACCGAAAAAGTTAACTCCCAAAACCACTTTGTAGGATCTAATTTATCTGTCTAGTTACTCAAAATTCTATCTAACTTTCCAAACTAAGCTTATACAACTGTTATAGCAATATTTCCATTTGTACACACCTAAAAAGGGTTGCTTGGAATCCAAGGAATTGTTCCAGAATGGCAGAATCTCACAACTTCTAAGTTCTAATAAAATCCGTGCCAGTAAAATAACCGAATCTGACCTTAATCACAGGCATTTGGCCGCCGAACATGAGAACGGCACCCATCTGAAGCAATATCCTGAAAGTATCCCTAATATTATTAGCATTAAACTCCTTGAAACTCTCAGCACAATCCCCACCTTGCAACAAGAACGCCTTCCCAACGGCAGCTTCCCCAAGCTTCTCCTCAAGGCTCCTCGCTTCCCCTGCGAAAACCAACGGGGGGAACTCCTCGATCGTCTTCAATACGTCGTCGAAATCGGCAGCGTTCGGGTACTCGGGGAGCTGCAATGCCTTCTTCGTCTTCCAGCTTTCGACAGTCCATTTTAGGGAGGCTGTGGAGGGAGGGGATGATTCCTTGACGGGGAGTTTGGCGGGCTCGGCGGCGTGGACGGCGGAGATCGAACGGAGAGTGGATCTGGAACTGGGGTGAGGGTTCCAGGTGGGGAAATTGGGTTTGAGGGTTTGGTGGAGATGGGTGTTTAGGGAATGTGAAGAGGAGGAGGGGTAGTTGGAGGTGGAGGATAGAGTGGAAAGCGCCATTGATGGATCGGAGGAAAGCTCTGGTTGTGGTGGAAGGGAGTTGGTGGGTTTGGGTGGCACTTTGAAGAAGAAAAGAAACAGAGAGTTGGAAACTTGAGGTTTTTATAAATGAAGAGGGGTTTTGTTTCCTTTTCTAAAAGGGGTAATGTTGTCATATTCTAAATGTGAAATCCAACCGGATCGACCTGAGGTCAAACCGAATACATCGTAAGAGTTACATTATAAAAAAAAATACCCGAAATAGCTAATCGCTTCATTTTCAACGGTTTACGTACGTTTATTAGTTTGGTTTGATCGATTTTTTATTTGAGCCTAATGATCGGCTATAGTTTGGTCAACCAATTCAGTTCTATTTAATCGAAATGGAATTATGAAAAAAACATTTTAATCGTGAATACTTTAAATAAAATTTTTACAATTGAATCCACTGATTTAGGTTAATATCGATGTTTAATTAGAATATAAATTGTTATTTTTTTCAATATAACTCTCAGGGGAAAATAAAAATAATAAAAAATATAATTAATCATTAATTTAAATTATAAAATCGATCTCAAAATATAAAATAACCTTTTTCGCCATTTTATGAACGGCTTCATTGACGCCTCACCCAATCACTGCACCTCCAATCTTAAACATGTGGCCAAGTAGATAAGGATCTCAACAACCATCACCAGAGTTTTTTTTCAACCGATTTTTTACTGGATCAGATTGATCCACTTGGTCTGGCCGGTTGAGCCGGTCCGGTTCTGACGAGATTTTATAAAACTGGAGGGGGGAGTTTGGTGAGAATTTGGCGTAGGGTCAGAGAATGGGTAGTTGGGAATATGACCAAAAGCTTCCTGTGCAATTGGGTTAGGTAGCAGGGTTAATTATGGTATTTCCACTCTCTATCACCAACCACAGTTGCGTATCAACTTGTCGTCAGAGTTTGATCGTCTAATATGGCAAAGGTCGTATACTTAATGTATTCTTCATATTATATTAAAGATTACTGCCAAAACGATTAACTAAACGAACAACCAAGTACGATCAAATGTGAAAAAAATACAAATAACACATAATTTATACATAGAAATTTTCGTTTGATGTGAAAAGTAAAAATTACGAAATTTATAAAAGATACATCACCTTTTTTTTTCTTATTATGCTGAAATTTAAAATAAAAAAACTTACATCAAATAAAAAAAAATTCACAACTCACCAACACTCTCATATAGGAGAGAACAACAAAGAAGAAAACATTAGGAAAGATTTCACAAAAAGAAAACAGATTTTCATGAAAAATACGAATCATGAACAAACTGACCAAATTTGAGCAAAAATCGATTTCGTTTACCCAATCGAAAGTCGCTTAGTATAGACTGCCCTATCAAATGACGAAATCTATAACTTTCTATATGCATTTCGTAAATATTCACCCTTAAATGTAGATATAATAAATCAATCGATAAGTGTTGTCGATGAACGAGTCGGTTCCCAAAATTTCGAACTCGGTTTCGATGACCGAAACATAGTAGAATAAGATGAACAACACTAACGTCCAAGGATAAGACCGATGCGTTCACCAGTTCGAACCATCGAATTCATCGCCACCACCAAAAACTATCGTCGTCTTCGTCTTCCTTCACTTCCTTCTTCCAGAAATTGACTACTGATTATGCTTCTATTCCCCAAACCCTAAACCCCTAATCTCCATTCCTCCTCCAATGTTGCTCACCTCTCAACGCCTCTTCCTCACCTCACCTCCCCAATTCACCACCCTCCACCACCAGACTAACACCTATCTCCGGCCTACTCTCGGCAGCTCCTCCTACAAACCCCACCATCCGCCGCTGCTTTGCAGCTCCACGGTCAGGCTCCGAACAACTCTCAGTCCTCGAGCATACGGATCCGACGCCATCCTAACCACGCCACCAACAGTAGTAGACGGTGTAACACTCGATGCTGTCCTGGCAGTTGCGGAATTCCTATGCATCGTTTCCTCGGCGATCGTCACGGTCAGCTACGCGGTGAACTGCACGGTTCCGAGCTGTGGGAAGACGGCGGTGGTGTTGAGCGTGATCGGTAGCAATGGGGCGTTCGCTTGGGGGATGGCGGTGATGTTGGCCGGCGTGGTGATAGGCGGATGGGTGAGGCGGCGGCAGTGGAGAAGGATCTGTAGGGTTGAGAAAGGTACGGAGAGTGTGAATTTGATCGACAGGATTGAGAAATTGGAAGAGGATTTGAAGAGCTCTGTTGCGATTGTGCGGGTTTTGGCGAGGCAGCTTGAGAAGTTAGGGATCCGATTTCGGCTTACCAAGAAAGCCTTGAAAGAACCTATAGCCGAGGTATATTTCATTTTCTTCAGTCTCCTTTGTGTTTGTAGTGCTACATTAGGGATTCTAGGGTTCATTTGAAGATTGTAGTTTAGTATCTCTGTTGTGGAGAAGGGCATTGTAATTGAAGTGTGCCATGGATTAATGGGCGAAGAATCATAATGTACTTCACATCTTGTCATTAGATTAGAAGACTGGTATGAATTATGATCGTTACACATTCCTGTTCATCATTGGTTGATAAGGCAGTATTAACTTCTATATGCATGCTTGCTGTCTGCTTAATACGATATTTTCGAGGCCTTACCGTGGCAAAGAAATCATAATGTACTTCACGTCTTATCATTAGAAGATCATTATGACTTATGATCGTTATGCATTTCTGTTCATCATTGGTATATAAGGCTTTTGTTAGCTTATTCTATATGCATGCTGTCAGTGGATGATTGCATTCGAGGTCTTGCTGTGGCGAGATTGGTTTTCCTTTCGGGTTTTTCGTATTGACTTGTGTACATCTCGTACTTATATTCTACTCTATTCAATTCATCTCATTCATCGTGTACCTGAAAAAATTCTTCTCTGCTGATTTCTGAAGACTGCAGCTTTGGCTCAGAAGAATTCGGAGGCAACCCGTGTATTAGCTATGCAAGAAAGCAATCTAGAAAAGGAACTCGCTGAAATTCAGAAGCTTCTCTTTGCAATGCAGGTTAGCTCGCTTACTTAAACCCTGCTCGATTTCGGGTCACTGATTGGTTCGCCTATACTAGTTGTTTAGCAACTTTGTGGACTTGGTCAGTTTAGAATGAGCAGCTGGGATTGACTTTGCCCTCGCCGGGTGTCCTTTTTGCAGGAGCAGCAACAGAAGCAGCTAGAGCTGATCCTGGCAGTTGCCAAGTCTGGGAAGCTATGGGAAACCAAGCAAGAACATAGCCCCCAACAAGAAACGATAAAAACATCAGAACCAAAACTCTCGGAAACCCGCAAGCCTCGACCATCACGTGCAAGCATGAGATCCAACAATGAGAAATTGTAGCTGCAGAAATGTCTTCCACCCTGTGACAACTTACCTCTGAAATGAACATAATGCCGGGACACTTTCAGTTCGACAGTACGTTGCTATGCTAACTAGCTCTCATTGGCTACCAAACTTCAGAGGTCGATTCGTCTGAATTTCTGTGTACCTGTTTGTGATTCTATCCTGCAATGCCTCTCCCGGCGACATCAAGTTAGCCATTTCCACAGAAGAAGGAAGTCTGCAAGCTCTGTGTCCTTAAATACTCTGCCTCTTGTATTACCTTGATTTTTTGGCAAGGAAGATACTTTGGATGTGTGCTAGACGTGGTACAGATTTGAATGATGTGTTTTTGTATAATCAATTGAAAGTTCAGTTGAGTTCTTCATTTTTCCCAAGTATGGATGTCTCGAATCCGATCGAAGGGGAAAAGAGAAAGAGCTTTCTTGTTCGGCAGCTCCATTATATGTCAGTTCCGACTAGTATGATGTTGTCTATTTTAGGCCAAACTTTCCCCGAATTTTTTGTTGATGAACTCTTTTAAGCTAGTCTCTCTTAAGCTAGACTAACATCTCCTGGTTTATTGATGTGGTATATGGATTGTTATCCCAAAAATTTGAACGACAACAACAACAATGGTCAGCAAAGATAGCCCCTCGATCAAATACCATCGTCTTCTTTCAAATATTAGTCAAATCCATCATACAGGCTTGACAAATCGACAATGGTTTTGATGTTTGCCATTCGATGTAGTTTCTAGTTCAAATAATAATAACACTAAATAGCATTTAAGGTAATTTTCAACCTTAACTAATAGCCGGAAAGAACTTAAAATTTTGAAGGACAATTATATCGATAATTATTATTGTCATTCCTCCAAAAAAAGCAAATTAATGTAAATGATGAATGTTTATGATGAAAACGTAGTTTCAAAAACTTAGATGACTGTTTTAGAATTTGATCATAACTAGCGGATTTGAAGTGATAATTAGTCCGTTTATTCCCAGCTCTCAGTCACTGTGCACTGGAGAGTGACGAAGTTGCAAAGCAGAAAAATCGAACAATGGAAGAGCTAAGGAAGCTGGAACAAGTACAGATGATGCTCAACTTCGCCAAATCCCATGGCCTCGCCTCCGCTTCATCGGACTCAGATTCCAACCTCTTCATCTCCAAATTCATCCTATTTCTGGTATTTCACATGTTCACATTCCTTCTTCATTATCCGAGCTCTTCACCGTCTCTTTCGTTCGACCTTCCATTTCCGCTTCTCCTTCTGCCTCTCAGATGGAGCCTTGTGGAAATCTCGACACAAGCAAGAAGCTCGGTTTGATTCGTGAACATCTGCACCACGTGAGTCGGATTTTCGTTTCACTTGATCAGCTGACCATATTTTCACTTTTTGATGCTTGTATAACTGTTTGTTTTGCGTTTGGGACAGTTTTCGGATTCGATTTTCCAGGAAGCGTCGTCGCTGTTACTGAAGTCGGATTCTCGATTACAGACGGAGATGAAACCTGCCGAAGGTGCGATTTCCCGGTCCCAAAATTTGGTAGAACCATTCAGAATCATCTTAATAAAAGCATTCGGATTGATATGCAAGAACTGTTTAAACCTCTAGAATATTGAATATGAATCATGAGAAGAACATCTATGAATTGTTATGTTTGTTATAGTATTGCATTTTTTTTTGAATTGATGTCTATAGACGTATGTAATAGTTTATGTCCATATCGCAAAAATTCGATCCGTTCTTGAATGGGATTTTAACAGCTCAATTCTGGTTGAACTTCTAAACCTTTTTGCTCATCCGGGTCGGTTTCTGACAAATTTGTTGATAACATCTGAAAATGTACAAGTACGGTTCTGTTCAGAGATTACTAATGTTAATGGACTAGTTAAGACAGATCAAGCAGCGTTTATTTTTTGCAGGTAATCAAGAAAGTAGAACAGATGGGGTTTTTTGGCCTGCTAGTGATGGAAAAGGTGGTGAATTGCTAACAAGTTTGGATGGAGTTGCTGTGGTTCAGTTTGATGCTATGCAGCGAGCTAACTCTACCCTTGAGGATTTCGTAAGCAAGTCAATTTTTTCCCATGAATGGTTGATCTTATTCTTTATCACGATGGTTAATATATGTTGAAAGATTAGCAATTTTCTGGACCTAATAGGCCGATATCTCTGGTTTTCTCATGATATTTTTGGTCTTGAAACAAAAGATGACTTGCCTGTTATTGTGTTTGACCTGCCATTAGATTATCGACGAGCATTTCACTGACCTGTTAGTTTTGTACTCTGCAATATGAAGTATGATCTAATATTCTGTGTTCATGTGGCAGTGCAGATCGTATTTCATGTTTCATGCGATGGATGTTAACAAGCCTGAGTTATTGTTCAAACACTTACCGGTCCTCTCGTTCACTGAAAGTTACATTTATCAGGTACGCAGCCGGAGAAGTTTTCCTCGTCTTTTAGGCTGTAGCTACCGGGTTTAATGCATGTGCTATAAACTTCTTGCCAACTTAACAAAGTCAAGCTTAGAACCTGTTTCCTGTGGTTTGGTGATGAAGCATGAGTAAGGGTTTTCTAAACATCAAATCATTTAGCCGCTTTTATGCTCTAAAACAATGAAAGAACTAAGATGTCAAAAGTTGGTAAAATATGGGTAAAATAATGTGGATTGTTGGTATCGCTGACAGGTGTTGTTTCAATGATGCAGATGGATAGTTGGAACGAAAAGATAGTTAATGTGGAGAAAACCAAAAGTTCATGTTTAGGAACAGGATTTGAGGTAGCGACACAGACACTTACAATTTTTAGGATTCTTGTTTTACTTATCTTTTAGCTGCTTTTATCAATGCTGAATTGGCCAAGTCCATCCATTGTAAGCAGGAAACTATGAATTTAGTGGGTATCCTTAAAAATGATCCATTTGGGCCTCTTGTGGTTCAATTGGAGTATCACGGCTTTCTCACCGAGAGGTAAAACTCAAAGCTTTTTTCTAATGCAACTATGGAAGAGCTGGGAATCATGGGAGCTGAATTTGGGTCACGTTCCATCCCTGTTTAAGGATCCAAGAAGAATTGAGGTGTGGAGAAGAGTATTGGTCCTTGGAAAGAAAGCTTTGTTCGGCACTTGCAAATCGAAAGGAGGTACACCACCAGCTCTATGTGTTATGTCGCGATCTATATGTCCATGTGCATGTGTCTGGTGGCCTTTCTGATTTCTTGGTAGTGCCGTATCTCTTAGAACCATATAAGTATGTTGTCTCAAAACTTCTTGTGGATTATTTACCGGTGAGGGATTGACTTGATCAAATTTTTTAATACTCTTCTCTGATCGATATTGTTCCACAGATCCATGTCCAAGAAGTCATGAGGGCAATTCATTTGAAATCATTCGACTATCGCATACTAAATCTACTACTGTATCAGTTGCGTAGAGAGCAGGTCTGTTACTTTGTAGTTACATTTGCGGCAAAAGTGCAGATCTCCTTTGCTGAACAGACGAGCTGTTTTGTACAACAAATTCTTTGAGAAGTTAATTTGAACTCTACATGTCGTCATCTGCATTTATCATCTCCCGTGTTCCGATTTCTATTTCTTTTTCTGAAGCTATTAGGGCTCATTTATTTATCGAGTTCATGAATGTCCGTGCTTTATTAGTAACTGACCGTCCTTTTGAAGCTGTTCTAAAGGTGAATGACTTGCATATGGATTTCCTATCTGTATCAGAGTTTCTGGTCGAAATCGCTGATGATCTGTAAGTGATTCTGTTTACACAGAGCTTTCAATCTATTATTCATTCCATCAGTAATTCGAACTCAAGTACTAAGAAATCAGGTTCTGCTTTGCTTCCGTAGGTTTGATTACGAGGTGCGTACCATTTAGTTTTTCGATCTCTGAATATATAATTTCCCGTGGCTTATGATCACTACCTTAATCATTTCATTCCATTCAGGATGATGTCCTAGAGAACAGCTTCAATATACTGCGGATGTTCGTCAAAATATACGGACCTTCAAGAGCCCCAGCCATGCTGGTGATATGCCTAGCTGCTCAACTGTTTACTCTTTTGCCAGAGAGATTCGTTAAACTTAATTAAAAATAGTACAGATCTATATTCTTTGACTAATGTTTTTTCGCACCGGCTTTCCAGGCGAAATGCATAGGCGAAGCTGAAGAGAAGTACGAACGATTGCTCGAAGCGTTAGAGCCTCAGTTATCTGCAAGTTACAAGAGAAGGTGCGAAGAAGCAACAAGAGAAGGTACTCAGCATAACTGCATGTTCATGTTACCTTTATTTCTTGGAATCCAGGCTGGCTGACAAATTTCACGTACCCAACTTGGTTTAGGTGGGAAATCATCAGGAAATCCTATGGGAACGTGGAGTATACCCCATATAATTGCAGACGAAGAATCGTATCGAGCGATGTGTTCGAACTCCTGAGTCGATGGATGCTTCTTTTGAGCACTCATTTAGTACTGTCAGGAAATCTAAACCTCATTAATCGGATCATGTTTCGTCGACATTGATGTGGATAGTTGCAGTTAGCCTTGGCGTTCGATGACTCATTTGTTTTGCGACCTCTCTATCATTTGGCGTAACAAATTGGGGTCGTTTGGGTAGGAAGTTTTGGTTCCACATCACTTGAGTTGAGATTTCGTCTCGAATTACTTGTTTGACCCACTGAAAAGTGAAAACGTAGGAGTGAAACCTTGTGGATGTGGGCAGAATATTGAAAGTGAATTCTAATTTTGAGGGTATAAATTGCAGTTAAACTATAAACGAACTTGAATAATATCAAATTTGTATTTGACCATTTTAAAGAGTGGTTCAAAGTCGGGTTAGACAGACTCCAGGTGGTTACTCTTTGATGAAATAAGGGATGCAGGAAGCGGTTAGCGGCTATTCAAATACACAAGCAAGCCGCTCTAGAGCCAAGCTAAGACTCGAGCTAAAGACAAGCCGAACTAGAGCCAAGCTAAGTCTCGAGCTAAAGATAAGGGTCACGTCGAGAAGAGAAAAAGCAAAAATGGTTTATGCCGAATATCTTGAACTCAAAAGAAAACCAAACCTAACGATTTTACTTTCATAGTAGGGAATCTAAGATGCGCCAAAATCATTCTCTATCGAATCATAGTTTAGGGCCAAATGGAAATGATTCCATACGAGTAAGTCTGTCAATTGCAGATAACAAATCTCGGTCACTGCGTCAACTCGATGTCAAAAAGGTCGGACCCTCAACATCAGTTCAGTTTCGAAAATACTACAACCTATTTCGAAAATAACAACTCCGTCTAGTTTTCTTTTCGATTTCAAATGTATAAGATATCCGATTTCCAAACCAAACAACCCAACAAACCCATAAAGACAATCAAAATATCGTTTCCAAACCCCGCGTCTGAGCTAGGTTAGTCTCGCTTTCACTTGCCGGATCTGATCGACCGCCTTCAGCCGTTGTTGTAGGCCCCCCGCCGGCCACCGTGTAAGCTGATCGGGAACAGCTACTCGATCTCCACCTGTCGTAAGCTTTTGTGTTCTCTCCTATTCTTTCTCATTCTCCATCTATCATACGGACAATGCATCTCCTTCGATGAGTTCGAATAACAATCCAAACTCCTCCTTGTCTAGGCTGATAGTATAGTTTCTGCTTGAATATCAGTGACCTTTCAATCAGCTGGAATGACTGTTGCTTATCTGTCTTATATCTCCCGAGCTTATTGATAAGAATGTGTAGTTTGATGTTCTTGCTTTTGTGTGTAGAGCGAAGAAACAGCTTGAGAAATCTTCACGTATCAAAAGTTCGCTCGTGATAATGGAGTGCGTGGTGCAGGGAATAATCGAGACTCAGGTTGGTCTTCCTCTCCTCTACGTTTCATCTCTGAGTGCTGAGATTTTCAACGGCATAGTTCTTAACCGGAGTCTTGAAAAGTGCAATGTTATGTATGCTAATTGATGGATTAGTTAAACTTCGGTACATTGTTTTGCAGCACGTGGAGGCCCTGGAGATACTTCTCCAAGGTCTTTGTGGTGTTCACAGAGAGCCCTTGAATGTCCATGAGCTATGCCTGAAAAGTGCTCCTATGCTTGGTGAGTTTGGCTCAGCTTTGTTCACAAGTTTCTTATACATGCCGTGTTTGAGCTGGATCTGATTTTCCTCCCTCAGTATATGGTGAAAGATTCTAGAACTGTTACTACCTCATTTCGGAACCAGATATTGGGTTTTTTCCCTGTGGATGCTTGATAATCTGAAGTTTCTGCTACATTGCTAGATGATTAAGTCCTTGTAAGTGGGCTGAAATTTCTCAGTAGTCAAACTGTGCCATTAAAATTTCCAAGTGTCAAGGGAGGAGGTGCTATGATAGTTTCAGTTATTTTTATGAAGTCACATATGGCTGAGCTTGTTATTTTCGTAAACTCCATATTGTTTTTTCATGATGTTCCATCCCGAGATATAGCCTATATATATCTGACCCCTCATAAGAATGCTGCCTTGGTAGGGGAAACTAAGCATCTTTAGCTGGATGATTGTGAAACGTATAACCATCAGATTCGATGTTTTCTTGATCATGCTGGTTTAGTTGTCGTGCTACTTGTCTGAATATGGCTTTTGAGGATTCAAGCACAATATTGCAAAATTTCTACTACTTCCCGTGTTTGTGACCTGTCATTTTTGTGTTGTAAATGGCTATTGGGCGAACATTTTCATAGCTAGATTTCTTCTCTGTTATGTGAAAGTGCATGCGGTTCATTTTTCAGGACCAGTTACTTCTGAAGTTCGACTCTTGTGTGACCTTGAACTTTCCGAACCCACTTGGTAAATATTTGCACTAATCATTTTGGATGCTTTAATCCTATTGTTCTTATTGCTTATGAAAATGCCTTGCCTTCACATGCAGGACCGTCAAACATATTGGCGGTGCAATGAGAGGAGCTGGTGCTGATCAGATTTCTGTCCTTGTAAGGAGTATGGTTGAAAGCAAAGCTAGCAAAAATGTGCTCCGTCTATTCTATGCCCTTGGTTACAAGCTGGAGAATGAGTTACTAAGGGTTGGATTTTCCTTCCATTTCCGAAGGGGTGCTCAAATAACTGTTACTGTGTCATCCATCAGCAAGATGCAGAAATTGCACGCCATTGATGATGCTGTGGCTGTAACTCCTGGGATCCAGCTTGTCGAAGTAACAGCCCCTGCAACCCCAGAGAACTATTCTGACGTTGTTTCTGCTGTCTCCTCCTTTTGTGAATATCTTGCACCGTGAGTAAACATATATACCTAGAGAGATAATTTCGAAGCTTGTGGTTAGTAAAAATGATCGTGGTAGATTCTAACTAATATAAAAAACATTTGGGCATTTCTGTTGCAGGCTTCTGCATTTATCAAAGCCAGGTATTTCAACTGGTGTTGTTCCTACCGCTGCCGCAGCTGCAGCATCCCTCATGTCCGATGGTGGAGGCACACCTTTGTAGTAACATCTATTGCTTTCTCAAGCTATCAACTTACAGATATGCTTTTTCATTGACTTTGTGGCTTTGTAACTGCGTGCCCCTTTTTCCGATATGCTCCTTAGTAGTCGTCCATGTCTTACTGATATTTGAAATGTGATTCAGGAGTTCATCTTCGAGAAGTCGGCTGGTGATGGATATGATGGTAATTAATAGTAAAAGGTCTGAGCAGTTAAGTGAATTGGTGTAGCAGCAGCTATGGAATGCTGAAAGGTTTGTCGGGGAGGACAATAATGCGAGAGGTGCCCCGAGTCCTCTGCTTTAGTTACTGCACTGTGGCTCTCGCAACCTCTCGTACAGCAAAAAAGCTCGTTCATGTCGGGCATTGTCTGGCGTGATTGAGCTATTGGTCGAAAGAAAAGGCGTGGACTGCTTTCTAGCATGGAATGCCAGCCTAGACTTCCTCCTGACATACTGGTTTTGGATGCCTCCCCCGAACCTTTCGATAGACTGTTCGCTGTTGCCAATCTTAGCTGCGTTGATCGATCTTCGCTACTGATCCATCATCGACCCTACATTCAGAGATCTTACTAGTATATGCTGGTCTAATCTTATTGCCTGATTCACTGCATTTGATAGAATTAGAGCAATGTTGACTTTTTTTTTTGGTTTCTAAAAATGATAACTGGACATGTTTTGTTCTTTACTGATCGACTCGACTCGAACTCACGATTTGAAGCCCGAATTGATCAATGATCTGATCTTGGTTTCTCCGTGTCGGAGCTTCTCGTGTCGAAAAGCCAGTACTTTGAGCAACGTTATGTTTCGGGTAAACAATGGTTGAATTTGGATAGTTGCTTAATCCTCGACCAACCAACCAGATAATTGAGTGTTCTGACTGATTTAAGTATTAACCGAGTGGTTGAGCTCCTCAAGTGACCCAAATTTGTGAAATCTGTGAAAAATGGACAAAATTAGGGAGTTAGTTAAGTGGGTGACGTTGAATAACGGATTGATTTTCTCATGGACCGAAATGTGGTATTGGCCAAACCAATAGGTGCCTCGAGAAATGATTTGTTACACGATTACAATAGAGTAATACATTTCCACTAACAACAACAATCAAAATCCATAAAACATGTTATTTGATTATTATTTGAAGGGTTTAACATGAAAAAATTTCAATTTTTAATTATTTTTAATATTCATGTCAAATATTAGTCAATTTTAATTTTCATCTCAAAATTGACAATTTTTGTGTGTTATATATACTATGGAAATTGATTATTTTTATAAGAAAATTTTATAATTTTCAAATTGACTAATATTTTACATGAATATTGGAAATAGCTAAATAATTAACTTTTATTATGGTAATTCTTATAAATAATGGTCAAATAAAGTTAAAAATTAATTTTAAATCGACCTACTTTTTGCATATATGTGATGGGAAATTGTTAAAAATCCAACCTAAAATTTTTATAGTCGAAAATACATAGCAGTCAATTTGATTAATTGAAAATAATCAAATCAATTAATCCATATAATTTATTAATCATGTAAATAAAATTATTAACCAAATTAAAATCAAAACCAAGCTAATCATTAGTAATTGTATTCAATTTGGTTGGCCATAACCTTTAATTTTATATATTAAAATTGTATATATATATATATATATATATGTATATCATATACACAAAATAAAAATAAAAAATAATGATATTTATATATTAACTAATACAGTTTTACTAAAAAATTAAAAAAAACCTCAAACAACTCAAGAATAAATCTTTTTCAAAGAGTCTCAAACAACATTACCGTAATACACAATTGTTGTCTTGTTGGGTCATTCTTGATTTGAAACTTTGGGTTACTATATGTTAATATGATAGTATAATTCAGTGTCAATTTTATGTGAAAATAAATTTTATATATATATATTGTATTGACCGTTCTAAATATTCGGTGGATAATTAGAATGGTTAGCGGATATATTGACCGTTTTAAATTAGTATAATCAAATTAATTAATAAAGTTAATTATTGAAATTAAATTAATCACACTAACCAAACTAAATTAACTATCGATTAAAATGGTTAATTTGATAACGGATTTGTAACGAGTGGCCAATCCAATCCGAATGCTTGTGGTTGCTAGTGACGCTTCATTAATTTCCACAACCAGATGCTAAAATATAATACCCACAAATAAATAAATAAAGACACGTCACATTCTTTATCTTTCTCCATGGCGTCTTCAACGGTCACTCATCGCCTGAATTTCACCTCACCTTCATCCCTTCCGATCAACCGACTGTCCGCCGCCGCCTCATTCAAACCTCGATTCCTCCCATTCTCAACAAGGAAACGAACACAATCGTCTTCACTTGTGGTTTACGCCGCCACATCATCAGCTCTCAAGGCTCTTATATTCGACTGCGATGGAGTAATCCTGGAATCGGAACACCTCCACCGCCAAGCGTACAACGACGCCTTCGCTCATTTCAATGTCCGCTGCTCCCCCGACGCTACACTCAATTGGGACCTTGACTTCTACGACGACCTCCAGAACCGCATTGGCGGCGGCAAACCGAAAATGCGATGGTAAGTAAGTAAGTAATTCCGTTTTTGAGAGTTTTTCTTTCCTCTTTTGGCTCAGAGTTGGAATCTGTAATTTCTTTTGCTTCAGGTACTTCAAAGAGTTTGGATGGCCTTCTTCAACAGTCTTCTCCACTCCTCCTGGTGATGATGAGAGCCGCGCCAAGTTGATTGACACTATTCAGGTCTCCTCTGGTTCTATCAAGCATTCATTCTTGATCATTTTCAGTTTCAGCATCTTTGATAATGCATAATTTGATATTCATTTGGGGCTTCACATTTACTGCATTTCTGTTTCTGCTCAACTTTTGGATTCATCTGCTTTGTTACTTTGTAGGACTGGAAAACCGAGAGGTACAAGGATATAATCAAGTCTGGAACTGTAAGATACGCCATTAGATTCTTCATCACAGACTTGCTTCCTTATTGTTTTTGTTTCCACTTGTTCTTTTATCACATATACTGGTGTTGTATTGATCAGGTGGAACCGAGGCCAGGCGTGTTGAGGTTGATGGATGAGACCAAGGCTTCAGTAAGATTAAGTCGAATCGTTTTTCGTTCGTCCTCGGTGTCATCCTGAATGTTGTTACATTGGTTGACTGGTTCACATCATGCCTTGTTTCGCTATGTTAAACAACAGACATCTGTTATTGATTCTTTGGTCTTTTACACATTCATGGTGTGTAGGGGAAACTGCTAGCTGTTTGCTCTGCAGCAACCAAAAGCTCGGTCGTCCTCTGTCTCGAGAACCTCATCGGAATGGTAAGAGCATATCGGCGATGATCATCCTTTGTCTGATCACTTCCGAGTTTGAATGTTTCGTCATTTCGTGTACACAACGCAGGAGCGCTTTCAAGGTCTCGACTGCTTTCTTGCAGGTACGCAGCAGACATTGCTTACTGGTTACTGACATCTAGCTTGAACATCATTTGACGGAAAAATCGTCATCTCACACTGTGCAGGTGATGATGTAAAGGAAAAGAAGCCTGATCCATCCATCTACTTGACAGCCCTCAAGGTTAGTCAAGACCATCAGTGGACTTCCAGCTCTAATGGAAGCTTTACTAAGTTCTGATTGAGAATGTGAACTTTTGATATGATGTCATCGCAGAAGCTAGGTGTGTCTGAGAAAGATTGTATGGTGGTCGAAGATAGTGTCATCGGTTTGCAGGTCTGCAACTGATCTTATCATAGAGAGTTTATTCGATACAACCGAAACTAACTGAACCAAAATCAAACTGAACAACCTTTGCAGGCTGCAAAAGGTGCTGGAATGTCGTGCATAATTACATACACCAGTTCGACCGCCAACCAGGATTTTACAGATGCTGCAGCCATGTACCCTGATCTGAGTAATGTGAGGTTACAAGATCTAGAGCTGTTGCTTCAGAACCCCGTTGCTACTTAGCTAAGGAAACTTAAGCATCAAAGAAGAACCTGATTATTTTGATTAATGATGCTATGGAATGTATAATGATTTTGATTATTAATCATCCAGGAAGAACCACCGATCGGATTAATGTGATTCTTCTGTGACATTTTCGAACACGACGGATTCTGAACTGAGCACTATGCCGACTTTGTTTTTTTTTATTCGAAGATATCAGTTCCATGCCGACTTTGTAAGACAATAGAATAGATGGGAGAAGAAGAAGAAGAAGAAGAAAAAAATCGAACTACTAAATTTTGTTGATATATACATAAATCCGTTATCCGTTTATCACTAAACAAACATGGATATCTAACACGATTTTTTTTTCAAATTTTTTATAAAACAAACACCATTTTCAAAATATCTATTCATAACAAAACTTGGATAGACCAAGATAAGGAGATCACTTACGGAAGTAGCACGATGCAGGAGGAGGCCATGGAATTGGAAATTATGGAAGGCATAAAGCGGCAAAGAGACAGCAACCGGACATGATGGACAAGAGAAAATCATCTAAATCGCCGAGGATGCTCCTTAGAACGGGTGCAACCACGGCATAGGGAGCAACATCCAGGGCCTGCGGAGTCCGATCAAACTCGCGCAGTTTGGAAGCCACTAAGGAGCTCTAGTATTTGCTTTGTTTTGGTTTTATGTTGTTGGAGACGTTTTTTTATCGTTCTTTTATTCTCATTTCGGGGTTTTGTGCATTCGATCGTGTAGTAGTGTCGAGCCAAGTTGGTTTGGTTAGTACTTGAGTCTTTTGTTTGTTCGAGTCTAGTCTACATGCTTGCTTGGGATTAATTCGTCGGGAGAGTTCGGGGATGGATTATTCATTCATCTTGTGAAGACTGCAACTCCTTGTAAACCCATGTCGGGAATACATCTAGACTTATTAATGCTTCAACAATGTAAGTCTATTTTCAAGTTCAGATGTTTTTAGCATTAATAAGATGACAAGGCAATTGCCTCTTTGTGTCAAAAAAAAAAAAACAAAACCTCGATATCTCGCACCGCGGAACTCACTTCCTCCATACCAAACAACCCCTAACGCCACTTTGAAACAAATGGGAATACTATTGATCTTGCCAATGACCAAATTTGTCTATATATACCACACCATTCAACAAACCATTCCCACTACACTTCTATTTTCCCCACTCTGTCTCTAACCAACCAAACCCGCTAGCCAATGGGTCCAACCGGAAAACCGCACGCGGTTCTAATCCCGTACCCGGCCCAGGGCCACATCAACCCGTTCATGCAGCTAGGCAAGCTCCTCCACTCCAAGGGCTTCCACATCACCTTCGTCAACAACCACTTCAACCACGACCGCCTCCTCCGGTCCAAAGGAATCAAATTCCTGAAAACCTGCCCCGATTTCGTGTTCGAGTCAATCCCCGATGGGCTCGGGGACTCTGACCCGGACGCCACACAGAGCATCGATGCTCTGAGTGACTCGGCCAGGAAGTACATGATTGGGCCGTTGATGGAGCTCGTTGAGAGGATCAACGGCCCGGATGGTCGGGCCCCAAGGATCACGTGTGTGATCCCCGACGGGTTCATGGGCTTCGGGTTGGTGGCTGCTGAGAGGCTCGGTGTCCCCGGAGTCCCCTTTTGGACTGCCTCGGCTTGTGGGTTCATGGCTTATCTTCACATTGGTCAGCTCATTGAGAAAGGACTCATTCCCCATAAGAGTGAGTTCTATATATTATTAGTTACTTGGTCACCTTATCTTCACACTTTTGGATTACATATGAGTTTTCGAATTTTTCGAATTTTGCTCATCGGTTATCGGAATTTCACAAATAGAACTAGCTCACTCTCGAGTCCAAAGCTTCAATAATATGTAAAAACTAAGAACATTTATGTTTAGTGCAATCTATTTTTGGATTACGATTTCAACTGCGCTTATCAATTCTTTGGTTCTCGATTTTAATGTATCTAACCGGTCCATTCAAACCAATAACCGTAAAGATGGGTTAAATTAGGAACCAATAATTGAACACAACAGGTCAAACAATTGTGAACCAATCATTTAAAAAAAGAATCGTTACCAAAAGAAAATCATTCACAAAATATTGTGGATTTGAAAACCAATAAATAAATAAATAACGCACGTGTATTTGGCAGGTGAGAGCTACGAATCCGACGGCAGCCTGGACACGGAAGTGGGATGGATCCCAGGGATGTCCCACGCGCGTCTACGCGACCTCCCATGCGCCACGCGCACCACCAACCCAGAGGCCATCCTCCTCAACTGCCTCCGTGACGAGGTCCAAGCCGACCTGCGGGCCCCAGCCATCATCTTCAACATCTTCGAGGAGTTCGAGGACGAGATCTTCTTCAAGATCAAGAAGTTCTACCCGCACTTGTACCCAATCGGGCCGCTCTCCTTGTTGGAGAACCACGTGGTCCCGTTAGATTCGCCGATCCGGACCCACCGTACCACCCTGTGGAAGGAGGACGTTGAGTGCCTCGATTGGCTAGACACGCGGCCACATGGGTCTGTGGTCTATGTGAACTACGGGAGCATTGTCGTTCTGTCGGAGAACGACTTCCGTGAGTTTGCATGGGGTTTGGCGAACAGCGACCACGCATTCCTGTGGATCGTGAGGCCGGATGTCGCCAGGGATATGGCGACGATTTTGAACGAGGAGTTTTACAGTGCGGTCGAGGGTAGGGCAATGCTGGCGAGCTGGTGTGCTCAGGATAAGGTGTTGTCCCACCCGTCCGTGGGGACCTTTCTCACGCACTGTGGGTGGAATTCAATGGTGGAAGGAATATGCGGAGGGAAGCCGATGATTTGTTGCGGGTATTTTGCGGAGCAACCGACGAATTGCCATTTCGCGACTAAGGTATGGGGCATTGGTGTGGAGATCGACCCGGATGTGAAGAGGGAGAATATTAGTGGGTGGGTCAAGGAGATGATGGAAGGTGAAGATGGGAAGAGGATGAAGAACAAGGCATTGGAGTGGAAGAAGAAGGCCGAGGTTGCTACGGACATCGGCGGTTCGGCTTATGAGAGCTTCAATCGGGTTTTGAACGTTTTGAATTCGTCTCTCGAGTGATTTCGATTGGGAAAAATTGTGTTATGTTGTTTTGATCTAAGGTTCGAGACCGTCTCAAAGTTACTTGACCATTAAGTAAGTTGGAAAAATGAAACTTATGCAGAAAGTTTCAGCTCTATCCCAACCAATCAAAATTATAAATTTAGGGCAGTTCACAAAACCAAAGTCCTTTTGTTATCAGGACTTGAGGAGAACAAACAAATACCATGACACCAACTTGGAAATGACTATTTTACCCTCCATGACATGTCATCAATGTTAACTATGGAGTTTGCACACAAAGGAGGAACAACATGGGTTCTAATGGGAGCTCACCGATCTCGAAACAATAATCATCATCATCTCCGGGCAGCCGCAGTTTTACCCTTGCTTAGATCAGCAAGTTCCTCAACAAGCTTCTTCTCATCGCTACTTAATCGTTTCGGAATCTCCACTTGCACCCGAACCAGCTGATCACCTCTCATATTGCTCTTGTTCAGTACGGGCACACCCTTTTTCGCCATCACCAACGTTGTGTTCGGTTGTGTCCCCGCCGGTATCTTCAGATCAACCATGCCGTCCACGGTCGGGACCTTGATTTTCGTCCCCAGGATTGCATCAACGTACGAGATCTTGCACGTGTACAAGATACTAGTATCGTCACGCTTTAGGACAGGATCCGGTACGACTTCAATAATGACAAAAAGGTCCCCGGGCGAGCCACCTCTCCTTCCCGCATTGCCCTCGGATCGAACCCTCAGCCGGCTACCAGAGTCCACCCCGGCCGGTACTTTCAAGCTGATTCGTTTCGTCTTCCTCACTCGCCCGTCCCCTGAACAAGTGTTGCAAGGAGTGAACGATTCACCGGTCCCGCCACAAGTGCTGCACGTCATCACCTGCTGGAACACTCCCAGCGGAGTTCTGGCCGAGGTCACGACTTGGCCTTGCCCGCGACATGTGTTGCACTTTGTCGGTTTCGTCCCTGGCTTCGCTCCTGAACCGTCACAGGTACCACAGCTTTCGAGCCGGGTTACTTCAATCTCCTTCTCGATTCCGAACACGGCTTCGTTGAAATTCAACAGAAGATTGTAGTATTCATCCTGGCCGTCAGCTGCTCGATTTCTCGAACCCCTGCCGCCTCCTCCCATTCCGCCCATGTTTATGTTGCCCATATCGAACAATGACTCGAACAAATCAAACGGGTTGCTGAAATCCTGTTGATAAGCATAATGAGTGTGAATCCTCAAAGGATTTGATAAAATTGCATTCAATACGAGCGGTAGACCATTTACGTACCGATGCTCCCATGCCGGCAGCACCTTTGACTCCAGCCTCGCCATATCGGTCATATAATGATCGCTTCTCATCATCAGACAAGACCTGCAGTTCACAGCATGATGCTCAGTTTCTACATCTTACGATCCCGCATAGTAAACGAACTAAAGTAGACGAGCATGGGCGTTTGTCACCTCGTATGCATTGCTTATTTCCTTGAATTTCTGCTCTGCACCGGGATCTCTGGACAATATTACCAAAGAGATTAAGAATAAACTATTTATCCGACTCCAACAACTTCAAAATTTCAGCTTTGAAGCAGTTAGGAAACTAGGACGAGACGCTGCTCTCGAGAATTCTAGGATTGTATATTGTTAATCCCTAACTGTAAGAATATTTCATTTTCAGTAAAGAGATCAACTTGATATTGTATCTTTGAATGTAACCTCAACGGCCTCTATATGTGTTGCTAACGAAATAAGCATATTTCGGCACAGATAAAGAAAAGTGGATAGAAGCAACTTACTTGTTCACATCTGGGTGATAGCTCCTTGCAAGCTTCCTATAAGCTGATACCAAAAAGGAAATTTTGAAGTTAGTCAAGGGACCAAACACTTTAGGATATACTATATGGTAACTCCTATGGATAGAGCCAATAAGTTTGGCCTAAAACAAGGCACTCCACGAAAATCCGTAACCCAGCTAGTGCAGAGCCCCCCATTCACATAACATTCAACAGGATACTAGAAACTAAGAATAATACGAGACAATGGAGCTGCTTGATTGTTTCAACTTTACTCAGAGAGTCGTGTTACTCCAAAACCAGCAGACTTGCATACTTGAGCTTCAGCTTATATAAAACTGCCGACTAGAACTAAGAATAATACATTGGCCCTTTCAAGAATTTTTCAGACCCATAAAGGAAAGAGCTTTTTTATCATTAACACACACAGGAAGAATCACTTACCACTTTTAATGTCAGATTTAGCTGCATTTTTTGACACTCCCAGCACAGAATAGTAGTCCTGGGGAAAAGGATGATATGATAAGCATGAATCAAATATATCGCCAAACAAACCTCGTATATAGAGTGGTCAAACAAACAGGTAAAATGCAGAATGAGCCAAAATAATAATGGAAACAATCAGAAGTTATTGAATACACTCACAGCATCTGCTCTGACTGTAAGCCGTGCACCCCTCTGACGGTTCGAAGTCCTGGAATGTCCGATAGCAGACATCATAGGCAAGGAATCCCGTGAAAAGAAGCTTGAACTTGGAGCTGCCAAGTAGCGCGCCCTGTTGTCAAGGCTGCATAACGATAAGAATACATTAAATTGAATCGAGAAAAGTAAAGTGACACTCTTTCAGAGTCTATTTCCAAATAGGATCCTTCCAAGCACATACCTATACTGGCACATGACTACTCTGCTTGACATGTATGACCTCGGCACAATCTGAGGATGTATACCCCATTGAGAAAGGGATGTACTTCCACAAGGAATAATGGCCATTTCGATAAACTAGCGGAAGGAAGTTCCGATGGCCCTGCATAGGATGAAAAGACAGGTGAGTTCACCATGTTTTACAGAAACTACCCGGCATACAATGACAACTCAATGAATGCACATCTGTCCGTGAGTAAGACAGCTCTCCTCGAGCATAAATTTGATTTCAATGCCACCAACTCTGGTTCATTGAGATTCAATACAACATCAAAAACCTGTTACAGTAGTTACGACCGCTTTATAAGGCAGAAGCGTTCTACTACCTGCATGGCACAGCTTCCAGAAAGCCTCTCTCTTTCAACATTCTCATAGCCCCCAACTTAACCATTTTACTGGCACAAGGCTTAATGGACCTCTGCAAATTTCAATCTTTCTTTCATGGGCTTTCGTTTGAGAGAGCATGTTTAAGAATGTCAAATAAGACCAACTACGAACCTCTCCCAACAACTATGAATTATCAGGATGCAATGGTTCACCACGGCATCGCAACAAGGGTAAGGGTAGTTCATCATTTCAAACAGTTTTTTCCTTATCACTTGATCAATTCACACGCTTTTTAATTCGATGAGAGACTATTGAACTCCAAAAGTCAAAAGACAATTTTTTCCAGGGATTCAACAAAAAACCATACACCAAATGACTAGGTTTAACCCAGAACCAAACTTCGTAATGAAATTACACAGTGACAAACAGATAAGCAATCGATAATGGGTACCCCACGAATTGAAACACTAACCTGAACCCAGTTACAGAACAAAAATGAAAACTTTATTCCGAGAGAAACCAGGAAATGGAACAAACCTAAGCCTTGGTCTGGGCTGTATGTCTGTTCAAGCGGCAATCTTCAGTCAATTCACTGTCTTTCTCTTCTCTCGGATACAGAGAGAGGGGAAAGAGAGAAAGCAGAGAAGAATGGTTTGGATGAAGGGGGAGATGCAAGTACGGCTACAAGTGGAGGATGAGGCTCTCGGAGAGTAGAGAGGCTAGAAACCTCCTCATTGGAGAAGGAGAACAAAACCCTCTTGTTAATAATATCAGTTTCTGGTCCTCTGTAATCTGGGACATTCTAGAAACCATACATCCTACCCAGCTAGCCGTTGGATTTGGTTTATGCTTTCTCTAACTAAAGGGTGGATCGACCAATTTGGAATTACAATTAAAAGAATAGGTTAACCGATCAACGGATCCGATTAATTGATACTATAATTTATTTTGGTTAATCAATTTTAATCGTTAAATGTAATTAAGGTTCTACCTTCTTTGAAAGAGGGTCACGTACGGTTCTTCTTCATCAATAATTTTGTTCCATTTTATCCGCGAATACCAAATTAAAGAAACGAACTAGTACCTTCATTCGTTTTCCATAATCTTCATATCCTCGATTTTCTAGAAACACATATTGAGAGAATAATGGTTATTCTAAATGTATCTACAACAGGATTAAGATGATTAGAACACACTCACAATTAACTGTAGATTTTGAACATTGATTGCACGAAAATCCAATGGAGGAACCATCATACATTGTATGGCGTCGCTTGCACTGCACTGTGCGGCGTTGTGAAATGAACCCTCCAACAGCTAGTTTCTAACTTTCGTTACAAACTAACTCAAATTCGTTGATCCTTAATTCGGGCGCTGTTGGCCGTAGGAGCTATTAGCACACAGAACCCCCTCCAAAGTCTTTAGACAGTAACGTACCTCGTTGTGGTTGGTAGCTTAGTTGTCCTCATTAATATTGCATTAAAAACCGAACTAATAGTCAATAAACAATGCCTTATTCGGTCACCAAAACTTGTTAGGTTTGGTTTGGCATCTCATCATCATAATTAACAATGCACATCCTTGTTTTGTTTCCTAGCTAGCCAGAATAGTCATTTGGTGAAATACACTTTCCAAGTTTTGAGTCTTGTGTTAACATGGTCTTCGAATTTCAAACTTTATCAACTCGGTCATCTAAGTTTAACTATTGTCACAATACAGTACATTGAGTCCATTCTGTAAGACTCGTATAATGTCAGTCACGAAAAATATGGTTGTTATTTTCTAACTCCAACTGCAACGTGTTCTGCCATGAAAAATACGTGGTCAGTATGTGTTGTTAAGCCTATGTAAAAGTCACTATTTTACAATAAAATTTGTAACTTGGATGACATGGAAGGTTGTTGTAGCATATTTGATGAAAATTGTGGCGAAATGAGCCAAATGTACTTATTGCATTGTTACATCGGTTAAACCTAGATGACAGAGTTAGACGAGTTTTTAACTTAATTGACCATGCCTAAATTTAAGTCAAGATTTTATATTTAAACTTCATTGGATACATGACATGTGATAAAACACTACTAAGTAGTAACTCTAAACCCATGTACGTAAAAGTGATCAATCTATTAAAAAAAATGTAACGGAATGGACCATTTGATGAAATTATGACGTTGTTTATGAAACTTAAATCGTAACAAAATGAGCCAGTGCCTAAATTACGATGTTACGATGGGTAAGGCTTAATTAAGTTTTATATGACCATGGTGACACAGTGCCTAAATTAAGTGACCTAATAATATAATATTAATGGAAACGATTCCTCAATGGACAGCTGGCACACAACGGACTGGTCAATATCCCAAAAATAAAAACAAAAACAAAAAAATAAGTTCTTCTTCTTCTTCACACTCTGTTCATCCAATACTCAATTCAAATAAATTAAAAGTTCAAAACTTTTCTCTGGATTTCGTGTCAGAAAGCTTCAACGAATCAGAATCCAATCCGGGACCTTGATCAGACAACTGGGCATCGATTTCTTCGATTGTTTTCGGCACAACAATGGCGAAATGCTTCAGCTACACAGCAACCCAAGACTCCTGCTTCCGCTACTCCTTCTCCAGAGCCGGCCTGAAATCCTCCACCACCGATCTCGGCGACGGCGGCACAATCATGCACTGCTGGGCCCCCAAATCCCCCTCCAAATCGAAGCCAAACCTGGTCCTGATCCACGGATTCGGCGCCAACGCAATGTGGCAGTTCAACGACTTCATCTCCCCTCTGAAATCCAAGTTCAATCTCTACATCCCGGACCTCCTCTTCTTCGGCGACTCCTACACGACCCGACCTGACCGGTCGGAATCCTTCCAGGCCCGCTGTGTCGCCTCCCTCATGGCGGCCCACGGCGTGCTACGGATGGACCTGATGGGGCTCAGCTACGGCGGCTTCGTGTCGTACAGCTTGGCGGCGCAGTTCCCCGAGCGCGTGGGGCGAGTGGTTCTGGGGTGCGCTGGGGTTTGTCTTGAGGAGAAAGATATGGAGGATGGGATGTTTCAGGTGAAGAGTGTGGATGAGGCTGTCGGGATTCTCTTGCCACAGACGCCGGAGAAATGCCGGCAGTTGCTCCGGCTGTCGTTTTATAAGCCTCCGCCGCTCGCTCCTTCTTGTTTCCTCAGTGATTTCATTGAGGTACGTAAACTACGGTTTCCAAAATTTTATATAGCTCATAGCTTTGAAACCGTGAATTATGGACGGTCACTTAGGTTCGTCCATTGCTAATTAGATCATCGGAGATATGTGCAGGATTTCAAGCTTACAATAGCCAAAAAAATTCGACTTTGAACATTTTACATAAGACTTTGTCATTTTAGAGCTGACAGACTCTCGATAATGGCCTAAGTTCACCCGCCCTTGATTCTACTATTGTCTACTCTATTCGAAAATACAATTCAGAAAGATCGAGACCCAAACCGAATAATGTTTCACTGTGGAGTACTTATCTTTGCCAACACAAAGCCAAATGATTGGTTTCTACTTTCCACTTGCATCATGTGCTGTCCCAGATCCAAACACATAACTAAGCTTCAAGAACTGCTGCAGAATTGTTCTAATGAAAAACCTTTGAAGGATTGCAGGTAATGTGTACAGAATACCTTCAAGAAAGGAGGGAGTTGATAGAAACACTCCACAGAGATAGGAAACTGTCCTCGCTTCCCCGTATAACCCAGGTAAACCCAGAAAACCATCAAATGCTGAAGCTTTTTTTGTGGTAGAAAGATGGTTGAAGTCGATCCAGACCGTCCAAATGCCTTCATTTCAATTTTGTAGCTGGTATAGCTAGTGGAGTAGTGCGACCCTAGATTAATTTCGTGGTAAAAGCTTCGTCTTTCAGAGGAGGGTTTCTTCGGACTGCGGTCTAGTCCTGTCTCGGGTCTAGACAGTTGAGAGGACGTACAAATTTCATGCATGAATGGGGGACCTGTGTCTTTCAAATTTGATCCTAATTCGCATCTTGCTGTGCTGCAGCCGACGCTCATAGTATGGGGAGAATACGACCAAGTATTCCCAGTGGCATTGGCACACAGATTAAAAAGGTTCGATACAAAAACCCTAAACCCTAAACCGTTTACTTGTATGACGTAAGTGATTTGAAGTTTGTGCAAATATATATCCTGGTTGTTGCAGCCATATTGGGGAGAATGCAGAGCTGGTGATACTAAAGAATGCAGGACATGCACTGAATGCAGAGCGGCCTAAACAGCTCTACAAGCACATTAAGTCCTTCCTCCTTCAAACGCCTCCACCTTCGACTAAACAGCCACACGACAGCAACGGTGTCAAGACTGATTGACAATGATGCTGCTAAATAGGGTGGAATTCGGTTTGGTTTCGGGATTATGTACAATGAGAGGCCCATTAGGAGAGGTACCTTGTATTGTGGTTCGGATATGTCTCGAACCTTTGAGATGTGGGTTGATTAATGGCGCAACTAGTATGAGCCAACCAAGTTAGGTCATTGTTAAGGGTCCTTTGGTCTGATACGATGAGAGTTCCATGTAAAAATATCGGAATTGAAGTTTATGATATGATTAACTATGGTATTGGATTGGAGAGTTTTCCACAGCTGCATCCCCACTAATAATCACTGCCGGACTATTCACATGTCTCGCTTTTCTTGCACGAGGCACCGACGACCCATACCATCTTTGAGGGACTATGAGTTCAAGAAGTATATATTGAGACACTCAACTTTTCGAGTAAAACCATTGGTGCATTAAATAATATTTTTTAGAGTCTGAAGTGGTCATTCTTAATTCTTTTTCTTTAAAACGAATTCAAAACAATAGCCTTTATCATTAAAAAAATTTTCGATCTATTCTGAAAAAAAATTGAGATTTCTTTATTTTTATATCTAATTTTGACCACCAACCCAAAGTAAATAGTATCTTATGTGACTATCTAATCCTCTAACCTCCATATTTGGTTTTTGTACTATGAGGTAGTAATCTTATGAGTAATATAAAGTTCATCTTGATTAAGCTCCCTCAGCTTTCCATCTAATTTATTTCCCTCTGATTCTAATTTAGAAAATTTTAAAAAGATCCAAACTTTGGAGATTGGGATGTTACTATTAAGAACAAAATATGACAAAAGATGCATCTTTTTTTTTGGGTTGGACTCGTGGATGTTGCCATTAATGTTAAACAAAGAGAGGCAGGACAAGAGGGAAGGCCCCAACACTGTCGCACATTCTAAAGAGCGCAGAACTCACACAGACCCAAAAGAATGATTCTTTATCTACTTCAATCAATAGTTTATCTGTCTATCCAGCTCTCAGTCCGTCTGTCAACATTGAGGAGCCGCTGAAGAAGTAAAATCCAAGCTTCCCCTTCTCTCTCAGCGGAAAACTAATCATATCCAAATCGACCCAGTAGCCCTCGCCGGTGTCTGATTCCAACTCCGAAGGTATCTATCTCCTGCCATCTTTTGAGCTTGGTATCTTTCTTTAATGGGCAGCTTCTTTCTGTTTGTCGCTTCTAGTTTTGTACTTTTTAGGTTTTGATCCTGGGCTGCTTTCTGTAGTTGGGTTTGACTGGATTTGCTCAGCTTTCTCTCTTCTTTCCTTGAATTAGGTGACTTGGGGGTGTTTGAGGGTTTCATTTAATGTGAAAGTGGTTTTTCCCAAGTGGTCTAGAATGTTGAATGTTAGTTTGAAAGTTAATTAGGCAGTTGGGCACTATATCTGGTAATACTAGATTCATTTCACTAGAAGTTGATGATTAGTCAACTGCCACTTTCAGGGCATGGTACTACTTTGCTAATGAACCAGAAAGTACAAATCTTTGCTGCTGCTATGCTCTTCTGTTTCCTTGTCCATTGTTGCTAAGATCTCTGATTAAGGCCAGTTGTGTTTCTGCAGAAGGACTTCACTTCTCTACTTCCTAAATGGTTTGATCATCTGGGCTGAAGTCTTTGAAAATGGAACTTCTTCTTGCAGCCTTGCTGCTGGCTGGCTTGTTCTCCTTTGCCTTTTCGGATTTGCAAGGTAAAACCGGGATCTTTAATTTACTTGTTGTTTCGTTTTGGCCGGAGTTTGCCATGTAAGGATTTTGAGCTCATCTTCTAAAAGTGGTTTTTATCCTGTTCAAGATAGTCTGATCTTTATTTTACTCTAGAGTTTTGTATGCCTACTTATGATGTTACTATTTATACCAAATCAACTGAAATCTTTGCGAGGTTCATGGTTAATGCTATGCGTGCCTCTATAAGTTGTACTTTCTGGTAATACGGGGACGATTTTTCCTTGATTGGTCACCAAAATTCACCTGGAAATTGTTTCAGCGGATGCCCTATCCGAATTAAAGCAATCAATGAAGCCTCCAGCCGACCAATTGACTGATTGGAACCCGAGTCAAGTAAACCCGTGTACTTGGTCAAATGTAATTTGCAACGTAGACAACAATGTTATCTCAGTGTGAGTAATCTCCGCTCTCTATTTTCTTTCTATGGTAGACATGATGCTAAATGGCTATGTATTAAAGCCCTTTCACTTGTTTGCAGGACTTTGTCTGGCATAAATTGTTCAGGAACCTTATCTCCGGGAATAGGAGTCTTGAAGACTCTTACTACACTGTATGTTGAGGGTATATGTTAATTATTATTAGCATATTCGGTTATTATGCTCCGTGACATGATACTACTATGCATGAGATATCACTGATTCCATCGTCGCCTTTCAGAAGTTGGATCATCATACTTACTCCACATCTTGGTGCTTTCTAGAATGATAAGCCAAAAAGCTTCTTACTTCATCATGCAGGACATTGAAAGGAAATGGAATAAGTGGCGAGATACCGAAAGAGTTTGGAAATTTGTCAAGTTTAACCAGTTTAGACTTGGAAAATAACCGTCTAACCGGTGAAATACCACCTTCCCTTGGAAATCTAAAAAAGCTTCAATTTCTGTGAGTAATATCTCTCTCTTGTCGTTTCTGTTTGTTATATCTCGTTCTCATTCTTATCATGACCTGCTATCATCTGAACAGCACATTGAGTCAGAACAATCTCACTGGACCTGTCCCAGATTCACTTTCAGGCCTTCAAAACTTGATCAATATGTAAGAATGAATAGATAGAGGATGTGAGATTTGTTCAAAGTGTTCTTCAACTATTCGATGAATTTCTTTCGGAACTTATCTCTGCAGTCTGCTCGATTCTAACAATCTCTCCGGCCCGATTCCAGAGCGCTTGTTCAAAGTTCCAAAATTCAAGTATGGATAAGCTTTAACAGTCTTATTGTACTTTTAGAATTTGGCTACCACATATCTTTTTTTAACTTTATATCAATTTTTTTTGCTTTCAGTTTTACTAAAAACCACCTGAATTGTAGTCTGAATGCACCTCACCGATGCGAATCCGATGATAGCGATTCAGGTACTTATACAAATTGCAAATTTTTAGAGCATGGTATTTGAACTTTATCCCTCTTTTAGAAAGTAACTAGTCTATTCTTCCTAACCAATTTCCAGGAGCTTCCCATAAGTCAAAAGTTGGAGTTATTGTTGGAGTCGTCGGAGGACTTGCAAGTATCCTCTTTGCAGGAGGCTTGATTTACTTGGTGTGCAAGTTTAGACACAGACGCTTCAAACATGAAGTCTTTGTAGATGTGGCAGGTGAAGTGGACCGACGAATTGCATTTGGTCAATTGAAGCGATTCTCGTGGAGGGAGTTACAGCTGGCTACCGACAACTTCAACGAGAAGCATATTCTTGGACAGGGAGGTTTCGGAAAAGTCTACAAAGGAGTGCTTCCCGATGGTACGAAAATCGCTGTGAAACGTTTGACTGATTTCGAGAGTCCGGGAGGAGACGCTGCTTTCCAACGTGAAGTCGAGATGATAAGCGTAGCTGTCCATAGAAACCTGCTGAGACTGATTGGGTTTTGCACTACGCCAACCGAACGCCTGCTCGTGTATCCGTTTATGCAGAATTTGAGTGTAGCTTATCGTCTACGAGGTATTGTTTATTTGCATTTACTGCGTTTAGTGAGCCTGTTGGTAATCTCCATCATGATTTGACTAATGTCGATACTGGCTGCAGAGCGTAAACCCGAGGAGCCTGTACTAGACTGGGAAACGAGGAAAAGAGTCGCGCTAGGTGCAGCACGGGGTTTGGAATACCTTCATGAACACTGTAACCCGAAAATAATACATCGTGATGTGAAAGCAGCTAACGTGTTATTGGATGAGGATTACGAAGCGGTAGTTGGTGATTTCGGCCTTGCAAAGTTGGTTGATGTGAGGAAGACGAACGTTACAACGCAAGTTCGTGGAACAATGGGTCACATAGCTCCCGAATACTTATCGACAGGGAAGTCATCCGAAAGGACGGATGTTTTCGGCTATGGAATCTTGCTTCTCGAGGTTGTAACGGGGCAACGTGCAATTGATTTCTCTCGCCTCGAAGAAGAGGACGACGTCTTGCTTCTTGATCACGTAAGGCCACTATCATATCTAGTAAAAAGTATGCCCATGATTGTGTTTGATCCATCGTTTTTTTTTTGTTTTGGTTTGTGAAGGTGAAGAAGCTAGAGAGGGAGAAGAGGTTGGATGCGATCGTGGACCGGAACTTGAAGAAGAACTACAACATGGCGGAAGTGGAAATGATGATCCAGGTAGCGCTACTGTGCACGCAGGCCTCACCAGAAGATCGGCCAGCAATGTCGGAGGTCGTAAGGATGCTAGAAGGCGAAGGGCTTGCGGAGAGATGGGAGGAATGGCAGCACGTTGAAGTGAATCGCAGGGAAGAGTACGAAAGGTTGCAGAGGAGGTTCGACTGGGGAGAAGATTCATTCTACAACCAAGACGCTATCGAGCTATCTGGTGCGAGATAAACCAGGAATCGGTTTCTTGCCCCGTTGCATCCGAAGACCGAGCCACTCCATTTTTTGTTCATGTTTTTGTGCACTAGATGGAGAAAGGACACACTGTACACTACTACTACAGGCTGGCTCATTTCATTGACTTGCTACGCACGCTTTCCCTTGCTGATATTTTTGTTAATATCTTTTGCTCTTTGCAAGTTTGTATCAACAATGGCTCTCTTGCTGATTCTATCAATGGTTTTGTTAGAAATGCATTGGATGTGTCTATGGGGTAATATAGTATAAAAGGTCCCTAACATTTGGCCGATGAATACGAACGTTAATACGATGGTTTTTTTGTCTATTCTTAGCTTTTTGGGTTTTTTCGTCCGTTGACGTGGATAATAGGTCACACATTTCAATCAGAATAGATGATAAAATAAACTTAATGAAAATAAATACAAAATTGGCATGATAATAATCAAATGATGATGTTGTTACAATCGAAATAAATTCGTGACAATATACGTTAGTTGAGGATGATCACCGTGGATATTAAGCCGGGGAAAAGGATGTTGGGACGGATATAAGCCACCAAATCCCAGTGGGCGAGAACGGGATCCAGTACTGGTAAAATCCACAGTGGGCCAAAAATCTAAGAACTTGACCAAAAACAGAAAGAAAGCGAAGTACAAAGGATATTAGCCCTTTTGGAGTGGCGATTCCTCACTGGGCCAACCAAGATAAGGCTTTCCCATCACCCAGATTTCCCCATGGCTCCACCTCCACCTTGTTTCTTCTTAGGTTGCTTCAAAGTTCAATCCTTTACGCGCTCACAATACTTGCTGACTCATCCATGGCTCAACTTCCACTCTGCTACAAACTGCCTTACAAAGATGGCGGCGGCGGCGGCATTTCACCTCTCCAAGCCCATCTGGGTTTTCCCCATGATGCTTACAGGTGCTTGATTAATTGTTTTCTCCAAGACTCTGGATTCATAAAAGGCATGTTGGTTATGTGTCTGTGTATGTAACAGGTTATGGAAGAGTAAAGGAGATGGCTTCTCTGTTTTATGCTGTCGTGATTCACGACACCGGCATGGCGGTGGTAATGAAAAGCAGCGAACGCTTTTGGAGTCTTATTTAGGGAAGCTCCAACGTGATGATGGTTCTAAGAAGAAGGACACGGGAGACGAACTGGATTCGCTGAATGCTTATCTTGACAAAATTGACCAAGGTTGGATCTTTTATCATGGGTAGTATGCTTTTCTTGCTTGGCTTGTCTATAAAAACTCTGAGTTATTTGAATGCAAACGGTTTGACAAAATGAGTTATTATGACGCAAAGTTTCTCTACAGTTTTGAGTTGTGTTCCTTACACAGTTACACATATACTTGGTTGTAATTGGACCTCAATTAACTGTACCTTGACTGCTTCCCATGAACAATCAACTGGCAGGAAATCCAGTAGGTACAGGCTACAGACCAGAACCAGTAAAGCCTGAACAGAAGAATCAAAATAATTCCTTGGGTGAGTTGAGAAATAAGGGGTCTGCAAGTACTTCCTGGATGGCTCAGTCATTACAGCAGAGTGACGATGATACCTCTAGTTTGTATCTCGTGTAAGTTTCGTAGTACTCCAGTTGAAAAGCAACAATCTTGATTATGCTCCGAAGTCGACCTCATCGTTGATTCTTAACGTCGATGATGCAGGGGCATATTGGCGTCCATAAACATTGCAGTTTTCTTATTCGAGATAGCAACTCCAGTTAGAAGTTCGGAGTTCCAGCTCTTCTCATTGCCCTTGTTGTATGGAGCGAAGATAAACGATCTGATCCTGACCGGAGAGTGGTGGAGGCTAGTCACTCCAATGTTTCTGGTACAAGATTAACAACTCGGTTCGTGTTCCCCATATAAATAATGATTGTTATAGTATGATCTCTTAGAATGCGCATATGGGTTCTTGTTGTACATTCATAAAGTTTTAATCTTTACTAACGAATGATACGGTTTGTGTAGCACTATGGAGTTTTCCACGTCGCCCTTGGATGTTGGTCACTTCTTACTTTTGGTCCAGAAGTTTGTCGTCGATATGGCTCGTTTACTTTTCTCTTGATATATATACTCGGAGGCCTCTCTGGTAACTTGACTAGCTTTCTTCACACTCCAGATCCTGCTGTGGGCGGCACGGTAAAGAATTGATCTTTGCGTCTCTTGTTCTGCAGTTGCTGATTTCTCTTTAGCCTTAACGTAGCCATCAAGTTTCTGATCATGTTTGAGTGTTTGTCAAGTAAGACAAGATGAAACCTCCGGAATGCTCTATAAGATTCAAATGGTTCTTTCAATCCTAGAAGGTACTTGCTGCCAATGGTTTATTCTAACCAAATGTTGAATTTCGACAGGGGCCAGTTTTTTCGATAATCGGAGCTTGGCTTGTTTATAACAATCAAACTAAAGATGTAACTCACAAGGATACTTCAGAGAGTTTGTTCCAAAAAGCTATGATGGCGACTGCTCTTAGCTTCATATTAAGCCACTTCGGTCCTATCGACGACTGGTTAGCTGTCTTTTGCTTGAAAACATTGAGACATGATCTTCTAGAGTTTGAGAACAACTTACACATCAGCTTACTTGCTTGAAAAATGTTTACATTTGAACAGGACGCATTTGGGGTCGATCATGACAGGCATAGTTTACGGGTACTTCACGTGCCCAACCCTACAGCTCGACGATGCATCGTTAGGGAGTGGGAAGGACGAAGGAAATATAGCAGTTGTCGAGAGACGTCCTGACCTCTGTAAATCATTGATGTTCTTCGCGATCTTCACAGTGTTTCTGGGTTCTTTGTTGTTCGTTGTGGAACCTCCTCTTGGCACATCGGTGACTGAAAAGGACATCTTAGGGTTGTAAAACGCAAACGCATGCCTTGTTTCTGTATACATATTCATAGGATTCCTCTGGAGAGCAGTAGCGTTGCATAAGTAATTCACAGATACCAGCAAATATATTATGTACATGAATGAACAAGACATGCAGAAAGTTTTGAGCTGAGCTCTTTCTAGCAAAGCTAAGCTGGAAAATACAGAGTATTTATTGAACACATGACCAGCTTCTTCCTACAAACAAAGATTTGTTTACCCAGTTCTCCTTTCCATACGAAGAACAAGATGCGAATAAACTATTGGACATTAACGCCGATCATATACCGAAATGGATGAAACTGACAAGAGCGACGACTCATTGACCGAACCGATCAACATCGTTCAATAATACCTTGTAAATATCTCTAATCCATTACAAGATTTCGAATATTGAATGATCTTGTACATGTGTATAAGCAAGTGTACAGAGAGTGTGTACAACAGAAAAAATAAGCAGATATGAACAACGAGTACAAATATGTGTATACGTGTACAAAGCACGAGAACAAACACAAATACAAGGGCACGTACATACATAAAAACCTATCTTCGTACGATCTAGAACAACGCACGTTTAACCTAATAGTTTTTAATTTTGATACGGAACCTCTACCACTACCGATTTTTCGATATGAGATTTTCCTAAGGTGTTATAATTGCCCCTAGCTCCCAACATAATTTTGATGTATTTTTTTTTATTGTTACTCCATCTGTATATGCTTCTAGATCGTGTTATTTGTTATGAACTATTACGTCTTAACAACACTCTCCCTTACAACAATAAATAATTTAAAACTTGCACAACTTCGACCGATCATATACAGCAATCGTCGATTGTGACACTATGTCATGAACCATTACGTCCTAAGTAACCGGCTTCTTTTAAGAAGGGTATTAATCATTCTAACATTATCTCCATTGCAAAGTGGTAATAACGTACACATGCCATGCATGATGCTAGTTAGCTAGAGACCAAAGTGAAGACACATTCATGCACAGGTGTTGTTATATTGTTGTTGGCACCAACTTTTGAAATTCCCATTAAAACCTCGTTTGGGTTTTCTGTCCCACCAACTTGTTATTAGGTGATACTGACTAACTCTTTCTCCACGTTTTGTTTTTAGGTTTATGGTACAGAGATTCTAATGCATGGCATTAAATGGTTGTTTGGTGGGTGATTTCAGCTGTGCTTGCCAATCCGTTTTAGAATGAGATTTGTGTAAATAATAATTTTAATTTTTAAATATATTATTAATCCGTTGTGTTAAAACAAATATTGTTTATAATGAAATCACACGAATGAGGAGGTGTCACACCTAAGTAAGTGGACACAAGATGATGAGAGCGACGAGCGAACTCACCCGCCACTCCATTTCTACAATTCCCTTAATCCAACACACCGTATAAAAAGATTTGTCATGTAGAAAAATTTGGCAAGCTGCAATAGTCATAGTACCAATCTTTGAGGGATCTGTGCCGTCGCTTCTATTTACTGTTAATGCCACCAACTGATTGTCTATCTCAAACACACGCTACTCATATCTCGTGTCTCGGATCCACTCAATGGCTGTCAACATAGCATCACCTTCCACTTCACTCGGAGGTAATCCACCTTTAACGGCGCCAACTTTAACAACGCGGTTGACCAATTGATGAATGAAATTTGTTACATAAATCTAGAACTGTCAAAAGTTAATTCGAGTCCGACTTAACACGATCAATGATTTAAATCGATAAAAATTAATCTACAAACCATGCGAACTGTAATTAAATACATATTCTTTTATGTAATGATTGATGGAACAAATTAAGGCTGCTTTCCTGTGTAAGTTGATGGATATAGCTTTGTAAACATGCCTACAATTAGCATTCACTAATTAAAAATGTGGACATATGAGGTTAATTAGTGCTACAATGACCCTACCTAGTGGATTGTGATGTGGTAAAAAGAAGATCAATTTTAGTGGTAAAATCGGAATGGTACAGTTTAGACCGTTAATCAAACCGATTTCTTTTATTGTTTATCTTTCTCTCCACATTTACTTTTTTTTAATGAAAATACGGACGATATATAACATGAATCTATAAATAAGATAAGATTAGGAAATTTTTTAAAGTCACTCATAAGCTCCCAATTATAACACATTTCTGCTTAATTAAAACACATAATACAACAAAAACACAAAATATGCATAATTAAAATAAAAATTACGCCACCATTATTTCTCTCTCTCAAAACACCGGCCATGGATGATCAGTTGGTAATCTTGGGGTACAAGTGGGCAGCCAAACGCGGCGTAGCGGTAGCCGTGAGCGGCAGCTTCATGATCAGCTCATCACTCATATCATCCACGGTCAGATCGATGGACTTGGCGTTCCCCGGGGGGGTCCATGAGAAGCACTGGAGCAGCCTCGCCAGAAGCATCGTGGTCATGCACGTCCCCAGCAGAGCCGCCACGCAGCCCCTGCGGCCCGTGCTGAACGACACGAACCTAAGATCGTGCTCCGTCAGCACGACCTCGGACCCATCGTTTAGGTGGCGCTCGGGGTCGTACCTCAGAGGATCGGCCCACGCCTTGGGGTTGCGGCCCAGACCGTATCGGGACAGCAGGGCGTGGCTTCCCTTCGGGATGAAGTACCCGGCCACGACAGTGTCCCGGATCGTCACGTGAGGGACGTTGAAGGGGGCCATCGGGTGGAGGCGGAACGCTTCCCTCGCGCATGCCTTGACGTAGTTGAGGCTCCCGATGTCGGATTCCTGAACTAGCCGGTCTTTGCCGACCACCTGGTCGATCTCGGCCGTCGCCTTTGCTAGGAGGTCGGGTTGGTTAATCAGCTCTGCCATCGCCCACTCCACCGCATTGGACGGGTTGTCAACCGTCGCCACCATTATTTCCTGTATAAAACCGTTACAAATTATAGACCTTACGTAACTATATTCTTGCACCGATTTTCGACATTAACTCAAAACATTAAATACATATGCTTACCGCAATCTGGTGCTTGATTTCGTCGGGAGTGAGCAGAGGCTTTCCATCGTTGTCCTTAAGAGTAATGAACACATCAGTGAGATCTTCCATCTCTTTCCTTTGGCCGCTCTGCCACTGTCTCATCCTCTCGTCGATAATCGGCCTCTGAAGATCCCTAATCGTCTTATTCGCGTCCTTTACGAGCTTCTCCTGGCCGTCAAGGTTCATCCCTCTCAGGAACGGCAAGTAATCCGATATGCAGAACGAGTAGAGGTACTTGAGCGCTTGGAATATCGCCTTCACATGCTCGATCTCCTTGGCACCGGGCCCACCGTCCGCGGTGGGCTCCCCGAAGAACCTCCTGCTGAACATCATCTTCCTTATCACATTCCCGCAGTAATGCTGGGTGGTCAGCCTCAAGTCGACGCTCTTCCCGGCCATGCAGAGGTTGTGGACGTAGAACACCAGGTTGTCGGCCTCCTCGGCGCGCTTCTGGTGGAGCCACTTGTGTCGGGCCGGGGAGACAATCTCGGAAGTGATCACTTTCCTCATCTTGCGCCACTGGTCTCCGTAGGGTGTCCCGATCGTCGCCATATAGCCGCCGCCCATGGCGTGACTCCCCACCGTGTGAGGGCGGTCCACGAAAATGGCGTCCTGCTTCTTGAACATCTCCCTCGCAATGGCCGGGTCCAGCACCGGAATGATGTTGAACTGGCCCAAACGGATCAGGCAGATGTCCGTGTTCATCTCCTTCATCAGGTTGTGCACCCACCGGAACACCGGCTTTTTCGTGAAGAGCTCGGGAATGTTCCCGATCACCGGCCACGACGGAGGGCTCGGAGGGAGCATCGGCTTGAGGTTCTTCCCAGTCACAATGCTACCTGCTCCTTCTGAGACGTTAACAGCAAATTTCGCCTTCGGGGATCGTTTCTTGAGGTGGACGACATAGCTGATGACGGTAATTAGAATGGCGAGGAGGAGGACAACGAAGGTGGTCGGTGTCGTGGTAGTGACACCGGTGGTGGATAGACATCGGTCGGAGGTGTTCATGGGCATGGGTCGATGTTGCCCTAAGTTGTGTGTCGATGGCTTAGGGCTACACCCGCCGGAGAGAGATCGAGAGAGCTAGATGATCAGTTTCTAAGTTACTGACTTGAGTAGACTAATTCTTAGTTTGCTGATTGTTTATGTTGATTGTGGTGGCCTTGTTATATAGTCGATTTTCCCGTACATGTTAGCTGGAACGTGATTAATATGGCATCATAACTTTTGTCTTTTACTTCACCTAACAAATTAAGAATAGCATAACTTTTGTCTTTTACTTCACCTAACAATTTAAGAATAACATAAGTTTATTGTTCAATTCTGTTTCATACTAGGTTTGGGAGTCGGTTAATTTGGTTATTAATTATCGGTTACTGGTCGGAGAAAGCGATTCGACAATTGAAATCGGTTAACCAAATTAACCGACTTAGTGGAGCTCACGGATAATCTGACCGACCGATAACCGACCAGTCGGTTAAATGATCGAATTTAACTGACCGACGCATCGGTTAATTGAATAAATCATAGGTTAACCGACCGCCTTGGAGATGCTGCGATGGAACAACATTTTCGTTGCTTTGAAGTATACACTCCAGCCATGGCTGGTCGCGCACAGGATCTCCCGCGACGATTTCTCGCTGAGGCTAGCCGCGTTGACGGTTGGCTCGTTCGTCCCAATGACGTTAAACTCCTCTTATGTTCCTTCTTATGCGTCGCCATATCAGCGGTTAGCAGAGAGCTGAAGCTTATCAGCTTACAAAAAAATAAAAAAAATAAGGGGAAGACGACGGTAGACGTTTGTCGTGCGGTGAAGGATACATTAGTGACAACATTGACTTTTTATGATGTATTTTTACTGTTATTAATAACTGATTTTTTTGTAGGGAACAATAGAAACAGCGTCTAAAGAGGCATTGTACAATATTAAACTCGATCATTCTTCCATATTAATTTTTGTTGTAATATTTTTTGAACCCCTTGTTGTAACCTATGAATTGATTTGATTCCCAATTATATTATATTAATGATGTCATATTAATAATGATATACTTATATACTTGGTCTCAAACATGCTAGAGTTTGTTGATTATTTCTTTTATATAAATGAAATTTTTATTATATAAAATCGATTCTTTCAATGAAAATAGAAAGAAAGTGTAGATCTAAAAAAACGTGGTTTAATTCCCGTCCAAGACACTCCCAAAACACTTGTATCGATAAATTCATGATAGTTCAATATATTTGGTAAAATTATATATTCATCATATTATTTTCTTAATTGTCTAGATCTTTTTTATCACGTACATAAGGTGAATAACGCCCTATCAAATTCCTATTTAAACCTTTGTGGCATCACGCGGTTACAAAACCTAGTTGTTGTAACTTTATTTTTCCCATCTAACAATTTGATTACGACCTTTTAATCTGTTACAAATTAATAGTAGCGGCGAGTGAACCGTAACTAAATTGAAATTAAACGAATAGTTCAAGATCAGTGATACGACATCGAATTAGTATTTCTTTATTTAGGAAGTTCAACTTTTTTGTTTCAAACTCTATATACAAAGTGCCCTTGTACTACTAAGTGTATATACAAACTTACAAATATATACACATTTTTGTGTGAATCGATGATACAAATATGTATATACATTTACACTTTGTATGATCCAATCTAAAGTGTATATACTCTATGTTAATGTATATGTATTTAATATTATATTTTATACAAATTGGTTTAAATGTGTATACACTTTTACGAAATGTGTATATATCCGTACAACCCATTAATTGCGTTCTAAATTGCATGTGTTCCAAAGGAATGATGCCTAAATGCAATTTACTATATATATTGGGGTCATAGTCGGCCTTTTCCTAGACCCATAGGGTTGGAGGATTGTAATTAATCCTGCATGTTTATAATATTGGTTATGTAATTGCAGAATGATTTTTGTCCCTCGTACTGGTCGGGTCATATTTTAAATAAAAACATTAATCTACATATATAATGAATATTACGTGCAATCAAAGTTCTAGATCTAGAAGTGAGTTGGAACCGTGGACTAGAAGCATTGTATCCACTATCTACTCGAATCGAGACTAAGATTTTCGAGCTTTCTACTTAAATTGAATGACTTGCTGCATTGAGATAATCACATACATGATCATATAGAATTAATCAGCAATAACACCACCGTTTTTATTTTCTCTCTACATGCATCAGTTGGTAACCAAAGGGTACAAGTGAGCAGCCAAACGCGGCGTGGCGGTAGCCGTGAGTGGCGACGCCATGATGAGCTCATCCGGCAGCTCCGTCAAATCAATCGACTTTGCATTCCGCGGCGGCGCCCACGAAAAGCATTGGAGCAGCCTAGCGAGGAGCATGGTGGTCATGCACGTGCCCAGTAAGGGCGCCACGCAACCCCTGCGGCCCGTGCTGAAAGATATGAACCTGAGCTCGTGCTCTGTCAGCACGACCTCGGTCCCGTCGTTCATGTGACGCTCGGGGTCATATTTGAGAGGGTCGGCCCACACTTTGGGGTTTCGGCCTAGCCCGTATCGGGACAGCAGGGCCTGACTGCCCTTCGGGATGAAGTAGCCGGCAACCACCGTGTCTTGCATTGCCACGTGTGGGACGTTGAACGGGGCCATTGGGTGGAGGCGAAAGGCTTCCCTGGAGCATGCCTTGACATAGTTGAGGCTCCCGATGTCGGATTCTTGGACTAGTCGGTCTTTACCGACCACCAAGTCAATTTCGGCCGTTGCCTTTTTCAGGAGATCGGGTTGGTTTATCAGCTCTGCCATTGCCCATTCCACCGCGTTCGACGGGTTGTCTACCGTTGCTATCATTATTTCCTGTAGATATTGAACCATTTATTAGGGGGAAAAATCCTTGGAATATTGATGGTCTTCCTACGTAAGTGTATCTGCATGCTTAATTTAATTCACATGCACATAACCTCTAGAGGGTACGTGCATGCTTAATTTTACCGCAGTTTGGTTTTTTATCTCGTCAGGAGTGAGCAAAGACTTCCCGTCTTTGTCCTTAATAGTAATAAGAACATCGGTGAGATCTTCCATCACTTTCCTTTCGCCACTCTGCCATTGTCGGATCCTCTCGTCGATAATCGGATTCTGAAGATCCCTAATCGTCTTGTTCGCTTCCTTCGCAAACTTCTCCTGGCCGTCGATGTTCATCCCTCTGAGGAACGGCACGTAATCCGACAAGCAGAACGAATACACGTACTTCAACGCGAGGAATATCGCTTTCACGTGCTCGACCTCCTTAGGACCGGGCCCACCGTCGAGGGTTTGCTCGCCGAAGAACCTCCTGCTGAACATCATCTTCCTTATCACGTTCCCGCAGTAATGTTGGGTGGCCACCCTCAGGTCGACGCTCTTGCCAGCCCTGCTGAGGTTGTGGACGTAGAACACCAGGTTATCGGCCTCCTCGACACGCTTCTGGTGGAGCCACTTGAGACGGGCCGGGGAGACGATCTCTGAGGTCATCACCTTCCTCATCTTGCGCCACTGGTCGTTGTAAGGCGTGGCTATCGTGGTCATGTAGCCTCCGCTCATGGCATGGCTGCCCACCTGGTGGGGTCGGTCCGCGAAGATGGCGTCCTGCTTCTTCAGGAACTCCCTAGCAATGGCAGGGTCCAATACGGGTATTAGGTTGAACCTGCCCAGGCGGATCATGCAGATGTCTGTGTTCATCTCCTTCATCAACTGGTGCACCCACCGGAACCACGGCTTTTTCGTGATAAGCTCTGGAATGTTCCCGATCACCGGCCACGATGGTGGGCTTGGAGGTAGCACCGGCTTGATCTTCTTGGCTGCAATAAGCCTACCTGCTCTTCCTCCTGAGGCGTCGTGATCATCAGCACCCATCGAGGATCGTTTTTTGAGGTTGAGATAGCTTATGAAGGAAACGAGAAGGGCGAGGAGGAGGGCGATGGAGGTGGTAGATGTCATTGTGCCGGTGGTGGATAGGCTAGCGTCGGAGGTTTTCATGGTCATGGCTCGATCTTGCTATAAGCTGATCGACAGTTGTGGTTTGGTTTTTAACGTCGGCTTAGGGCTACAGGCGTACACTTCTTTGGTTGCTTGCTGATTATTATGTTTATATATAGTGGTTTTCGTACGTATTTATTCTTTACCATAATAATTTGATATTCCTTGCATGCATAACATGTCATCACAGTGCTCATCCGACCAGAGTTGTTTTGTCTTTTTTCGTCACCTTGTGGATATATATGGAATTAATGGATAGCACGGAAGGAACGCTAAACACAACTTACATGATAATATATAGCTAGCCATTTGAGACTGTGGAGCCATGGTTTTTCGAACTTATCAAAATGTCGAATCAATGAGTCTAACAATTTGTGATTCGATTGTTTGGATTGTTATTATAACGTATACATAGTTGAGCCGTGGGTGAAACATAATCGTATCAAAATTGTACAAATCGTTTCAAACCGGACTGGTCGGACTATACATGGCATAGGGTTGGATTGTAATTTATCCTGCGTGTTTATATTGGTTATGTAATTGCATATAAATTATTCTTCCATATTAAATGGATTTTTCTTGAACGTGTGTTGTGAATTATTTTAGCACTAAAGTTTATGTATTGATGATCTTGAGATTTCGGATTCAAATTACGATACTCTATCAACAGACATCATTATATTTGAATATTTATTTCCCTTTCTGTTTTGTATTGATCTATCGAAAGTCTGATCTTACCCAAATACATACATCAATAAGCTATATATGGTTTTGATAAGATAATATATGGTCATCAATTATTCCTCGTGTCACCAGTAAATATGCCTATGGTTACAAAAAGTGGTTTAAATATTGTTATCAATTTCCGTGCAAGACGCCCTAACCCGTCGTGTCAAATAGTGGTCGGAGCCAATTAGAATATTGGACTATATATGGGAAATACACTAATATATATATATATATATATATATATATAGAGAGAGAGAGAGAGAGAGGTATATAGGTAAAAAATTTAGTATATCCGGTATATCGAAATTTTCGATTTGCCCAGTTTTTTTTGTAACGTATATATATATATCCATCATCAACGTCCATTTTAAATTTTCGATCTCAAAGGTTCACAATTATTCGGGTATTAAATCTCTATTTCACATTAAAAATACCCAACTTTTTTCTCATAACGTAAATATATTACCAATACCCATTTTCAGTTTTCGATCTCGAGGGTTCATAATTATTAAATCTCTATTTCACATTTTATTTTTAATGTGAAATAGAGATTTAATAATTGTGAACCCTCGAGATCGAAAACTGAAAATGAGTATTGGTAATATATTTACGTTACGAGAAAAAAGTTGGCAACACCGAAATTTTTGGTATACCAGGTATACTGAAGAATTCATCATATATATATATATATATAAGGGAAATTATGTATTTTTGAAGTTCTATATCTGAAAATAGACTGGACCGTGGACTAGGCGCTTTGTATCCGCCATTGTTCAAGCATTTGACCCTGCTATCAAATACCCACTAGAATGAACTAATGAAGTTCTTATTTCCTTAGGGTCTTTCTAACGCTATTACTCAAATTGATTAAGCTAACTAAATCAAGTAACAGTGAATGGTTGTTTGTTTCATTATTATGTGACCAATTATAAACTAAGAATGCAAATCAAAAGAAAACAAATGCAAGAGATTGAGTTTCAAATATGGAATGAAGGTTGTTCGGATTCGAATCCACTAAAACTAGCAATGCATGGATGAACGACAAGTTATCTCAATTACTCAGGTTATAATGGCTTGGAAATTTTCTATGATAGTCTTAGATCACTCTCGAGCCTCTAAAGATCTATTCTGCCTAACCGTAGACTCCTCTCTCAACCTAATCTACACCTAAGAAAAACGCACTAAGGGTGTTTGATGAAATTCCACAACGATAAATGATGCAAAAAACCTAAACGATTTGTTCCTCTCTCAAGCTAACGAATAATCTAGATTTCTTCCTAAGCGACTTATCAATCTATGTTCCTCTAGGACCCAAAAATCAATGATGATGATTCAATTAAGACGATCAAACGAAATTGAATTAAAAATTTGGTTTAGAAAGAACACATCATAAGTCTGAATAACCTCAATAACAAATCAAAGGGTTAAAACCCCATCATCCGTAAAAAAAGCTAAACTAAAGCTTCATTAACAAGTCTATTTTTAGCCGGGAACAAGCTTAATCATTCACATATATATATATATATATAATCAAAACAACAATCATTTTTTGGAGTCACTTAGCTCCCAATTACAACACATTTCTGCTTAATTAAAACACATAATTATACAACAAAAACCCACAATATGCATAATTGAGATAAAAATTACACCACCATTATTTTTCTCTCTCAAAACACCGGCCATGGATGATCAGTTGGTAATCTTGGGGTACAAGTGGGCAGCCAAACGCGGCGTAGCGGCAGCCGTCAGCGGCGACGCCATGATGAGCTCATCCGGCAGCTCCGTCAAATCAATCGACTTCGCATTCCCAGGCGGGGCCCACGAAAAGCACTGGAGCAGCCTCGCCAAGAGCATGGTGGTCATGCACGTGCCCAGAAGCGCCGCCACGCAACCCCTACGGCCTGTGCTGAATGATATGAACCTGAGGTCGTGCTCGGTCAGCACAACCTCAGCCCCATCGTTCAAATGACGCTCTGGGTCGTACCTTAGAGGGTCGGCCCACACCTTGGGATTACGGCCCAGCCCGTGTCGGCTCAGTAGGGCCTGGCTGCCCTTGGGGATGAAGTACCCTGCCACGACCGTGTCCTGCATTGCCACGTGCGGGACGTTGAAGGGGGCCATCGGGTGGAGGCGGAAGGATTCCCTGGCGCATGCCTTGACGTAGTTGAGGCTCCCGATGTCGGATTCTTGGACTAGCCTATCTTTACCGACCACTCGGTCGATTTCGGCGGTCGCCTTTGCTAGGAGGTTAGGCTGTTTTATCAGCTCCGCCATTGCCCACTCCACCGCGTTCGACGGGTTGTCCACCGTTGCTATCATTATTTCCTGCATTTATTAAAAAAATTATTAGAAAAGAAAAACCTTCGAATTTTGAGTGTCTTTTTCTGTAATAAATGTCGTCAAAACTTGGACCACTCATAACCTACGTAGGTATATCTGCATGCACACTCATTATCAACCAGACAACCAACAACATTATGTTTTCATGCACACTCTTTATCATTCGTATTTGAACGGACTCCTATACAATTTGGCCCAATATTTTAAATCATGTGGAGATAAATGCATGCATGCTTACTGCAGTCTGGTTCTTGATCTCGTCGGGGGTGAGCAAAGGCTTTCCGTCATCGTCCTTAAGGGTAATAAGAACGTCGGTGAGATCTTCCATCACTTTCCTTTCGCCACTCTGCCATTGTCGGATCCTCTCGTCGATAATCGGATTCTGAAGATCCCTAATCGTCTTGTTCGCTTCCTTCGCAAACTTCTCCTGGCCGTCGATGTTCATCCCTCTGAGGAACGGCACGTAATCCGACAAGCAGAACGAATACACGTACTTCAACGCGAGGAATATCGCTTTCACGTGCTCGACCTCCTTAGGACCGGGCCCACCGTCGAGGGTTGGCTCGCCGAAGAACCTCCTGCTGAACATCATCTTCCTTATCACGTTCCCGCAGTAATGTTGGGTGGCCACCCTCAGGTCGACGCTCTTGCCAGCCCTGCTTTGGTTGTGGACGTAGAACACCAGGTTGTTGGCCTCCTCGACACGCTTCTGGTGGAGCCACTTGAGTCGGGCCGGGGAGACTATCTCTGAGGTCATCACCTTCCTCATCTTGCGCCACTGGTCGTTGTAAGGCGTGGCTATCGTGGTCATGTAGCCTCCGCTCATGGCATGGCTGCCCACCTGGTGGGGTCGGTCCGCGAAGATGGCGTCCTGCTTCTTCAGGAACTCCCTGGCAATGGCAGGGTCCAATACGGGTATAAGGTTGAACCCGCCCAGGCGGATCAGGCAGATGTCCGTGTTCATCTCCTTCATCAGCTGGTGCACCCAACGAAACCACGGCTTTTTCATCAAGAGCTCCGGAATGTTCCCGACCACCGGCCAGGATGGCGGGCTTGGAGGGAGCATCGGCTTGAGATTCTTAGCATTGTCAATAATGCTACCTGCTCCTTTAGAGGCGTTAGCACTAGTACCCATTGAGGCCGGTTTCGGGTTCGAGGATCGTTTCTTGAGGTTGGCATAGCTTACGACGGAGATGACGAGTGCAAAGAGGAGGGCAATGAAGGTGGTGGAAGTGGTGGTGGCGGTGAATGGCGATGATGTAACGGTGGTGGATAGGCCACCGCCGCTGCGGCCGGAGGTGTTCATGGTCATGGTCATGGCTCGATGTTGCCCTATATAAGGTGAGAGATGTGGAGCTAGCTGATGAGTTAGTTACTCACTTATTTGCTTGCTGGATTGTGTTCGTTATTTGTAGTGGCTATATATAGTGGTTTTTGGGACTTTGCCATAAGTAATATTTACATATCCAGTTTCTCATCCGACGGTCATGGTTATTTTGTCGTTTTCTTCACCTAAAAACGTGGAAATAAGAAAAGGAGGGAACAGTTAAAAAATTATCATTTAAATGCTTCAATCTTAGAATTTCAAAGTTACTACTATTAGCCTATAAAAAATTTAAAGCTTGTTATCTCTAGTTACATACTAAAATTCATGATGAGTTTCTAACTGATAATTTGATCGTATATATAGTATGTAATATATATAAAAAATTAGTTAATTAATCGTAATTAAAATTTTAAGTAATTTAAAATTATATTAAATAACGAAATGTATGATGATTTTTATTTATCCGGCTTTTAGAATGTAGAAATCCTGACTTCGTGATCCCCGAATCAGTAAGGCGATTTAGTTATATCAACAATTTTGTGACGGGCGACTTAGAAAATAATTATTTTTTACACGTCATCTTTTATAATTTTGAAAAATTGCTAGTTCTCTTAACATAATGATTTGAAAAATATTCCACTTTCTTCTTTTGGGTTAGTGGTTGTAACCTCCTCTTTGCTCACCGGCTGAAACGTGCATAATATGTAGTCGTTTTGTCTTTTTATTCACCTAACAAAATATAGTTGCAAACATAGTGGTCAAGTGGATACATAATGGATCACATATACGATGTGGGTGGGAATTCTGGGTCAGGTATGCGGTCTAACCAATAATTGAATGAGTTAAATTTAAATAGTTGATATTTTGATAATGAGATTTTGATGTGTTAGAGTCGGGTGCGGTCACCCATTTTACCTCGTTACAGATTATCAGGCCCGTTTTTGCAGAATTTTTAAAGCAAAAATCAGGCTACAGGCAGGGGCGGAACCAAGGGGTGGCCCGGGGGAGTCCTGGCTCACTTTAGTTTTGATCCGGATCATTAATTTCGGGTGTATATTTACAATTTTTACGAGTTTGGCTTAGGGTAATTTTGAGTTCGACTTAGTGCTTGATCGTGTCGGAACTAGAGGGACCCATTGAAAGTCCCGGCTATCTTGTTTTCTGGTCTAGAGTACTAAATTATAGGTAAAATTTTGAGGATTTAATAATCCGACTAATAGTATTTGAACTTATGCTCTTATGCTTATTTGTTTAGACTAATTAATTATCATAAATTTAGTTCAAAAAGTTTAAACATAGGACAAAAAAGTGAATGGACTCATCTTTAAAACAAATCACAGAAATACACAGTCTCCACAACATCCCAACTTCGGTCTGGCGGCAGATGAGCAGATCCTCTATTAATTCTTCTAATAGCATATAACCTGTCAAGAACTGGTGGGTGGCTCGGGGTCAGTCTTCCGAAGTTATCATATAGATACCAGTATTGGAAATCATTGGAAAAGACAACCATATAGCATGTAAAACACGTGGTACAATTCTGACTCTAACTTCCGTATTTTAATTGGATCCAGGCTCACATACGCTGACGACCCATATACATGTTAGTGACACTAAAATGGCCCGCGTAGAGTTAGTGTGGTGCTTACCAAAGCCCACGACAATAGTTAGTTGTGGCGCTTACCAAGGCCCACCGCGTACAAAAAGTGCAATAAGCACAATCACCGGCATACGGGCCCTAACTAGGTGATCAATCAATACAAATATTACCCTTGTAACAGAACTTGTTCAACTGAACAATTACATGTAATATATCATATCAGAAATATATCACTTAGGGTATAATAGAATAGTATGTGGATCACATATAACTAACATGTCATGTTGTAACATATAATGCATTTAGAAAGTTTAAAATCCAAGTATTATTCATGTAATTCAAAGAAGCATAAATAGCACAAGTAAAACATAAACATTTAAAATGGAAGATACTATCCCCTTAAACCAACCTACCTGAAATTAAGCAGGTTGACTCGAAATACGGTCAAATGTCCAAGAACGGATCAATTATGGGTTAACTAAACATTGTTGGGCCAAACTACAATAGCTGGAAAGTATTGGGCCGCGATTGACAACTTAAAAGTTACGAACTGTGGTGACAGAATAACACAGGTTAGGTACTAAATCAGAAGTATGGAAGTCCAAGGAATAGACTGGATATTTACCAAATACACGTGAATCAAAGTTTCGTCTCGATAATACGAAGTCAGCAGAGGGATTTAAAAGTCCTGGGTTGGTCTAGAACTTGTCGACGCAAATCGACGTCGGAGAAAGAGGGAAATAGTTTCGGGCATGCCTCTGTTCAATACTAACACTGGACGGCTTTAAATAGCGAGAAGATTTCCCACGAGCGACAGTTTGGTCTTGATTCGAGGCATCGACACCTAGGTTTGCAGTTCGGCGTCGGAAGATCCAATAACGGGGAGAAAGGGACACAAATTCAATAGATGGATTTCACATGGATTGATTAGGGTAGAAGCCATAAACTCGAGTTAAATCACACATCGACTTGAAGGCGGCATTCAAAAGTCATTGTGATTCCAAATCGATTGTTTGTCGGATGCCGAAACTTGTCGGGTCAAACAAAACGCTGGTCGGAGGAGATAAGGAAGACGACGACGATGACCAGATTCACCCAAATCTTAAAACGACGTAGTTCTCACTGGGCAGAAAAAAATGAAAATAAAATAAAGGGATTGCTTTATATGAGACTTGAAAATTAATCAATGAACTCAAATGTTGGCTTGTTAACCAGTTGAGCTACTAAGTATATCTAAAGTTATTTTACAAACAACATTATCTATACTTAAACCAGAGAAATTCTAATGAACTCAACCTCTTTGATTAACAATCTAATTCTAATATAAACCCAATTCTTACGAATGAATTTAGAAAGTTTTACATAAATAATTTCATAATAGGATCGGGTATTACAGTTAGGACTCGCAGAGCCCGATCGAGGGGCAACTTAACGAAACCATTTTGGGTTTAGAAATTTTATCACCGCCGTTGATCACCCATTGGTCATGATCGTCCCTGATCGACGAATACAACGAATCCAATGCAACGTAACGGTAGCTGCCACTTGAACGTCAACTCCAAAGTTGCCAATTGAACATTAATTCCAAAAGGCAGAGAAAATATAATGCATGCCAGGGATGGATAATACAGACAAACTCTACGTATCAATCATTATATATGGCCTGTTTTCACTCCATTTCTGTTAAAGTGGCTTGAGTCAGCCGAGCTTTTCAAAAGTTTTAGACAAGTTATATTACCTAATTTGGGGCTTACAACATCGCTTCCCAACACTATATAATGTCCGTTTTTTACTTGTAGTTCGTAAAATGATTAAAATATTCTTAATTAAAAGGAATTATTTTGTGCACTCTATTTTTACTTCGTACAGTCTGTTTTTACTTCATGCAGTCTGTTTTTACTAAATACAGTCCATTTTTTTAATTTTTGAAAGAAATAAAAATTATAAATAAAAATTTGAAAAGAAAACATATTATTTTTTGAATATACGAAAGATATATATATTTATTGATTATAATGTTTTTAAGGATATAATAGTCCATTACGATAAAATACGAACTGTATATAGTATCACTCTATAAATAATTCTGATATAATTATATGGAATATTGATACGAGTTATTATAAATTTCTATTAATATTACTTCTTTAATTGTAATGAAACTTTTATCGTCGTGTCGTGCATCCATAATTTTTTCCTACAAAAAATTTTGCATGAAATTTGAAGGATAATTCCTTCACTTTTTGCGGTTCTGTTTTTTTTTCTCCATTTTGTATTATTTTTAAAAAACGAAATTGAAAATATATAATATCTATTTGTAATTTCAAACGAAATTCAGATTGGAAATAAGTTTACAGAATGTTGAATCGATTAGTTCTCGGTGACAATCGGTGTTGGATAATATTTAATTTCTACCTTTTGATCATTGTAATGAAGAAAAAAAAATGAAATAAATATAATACCGATGTTTGAGTGTATTAAAAAAATATAACTCGGTCTTCTTCTGGCATTTTTGTGCATAAAAAAATATATTGAATTGAATCTCAAACTTTGATGGAATTAAATCTCAAACTATTTCAGAACAAATTTCAAATATAGAACGATATTCAGTTTCAATAGAAGATTTGAAAACCTTGTTTTGCTTTTTACACGGCCAAAAGATAAAAACATTATCAAACTTGACACGCTAATCTGAGATAGACCGTCAAAAAATTTAACATATTACACAACAACTTCTAATTTATATGGTTTTCCTTAGAGACCCTAAATATTTCGGTCATTACCCCTAAACCGAGTTACACATATCTAATCGTCTCATTGAACAACAGTGCATTACCTAAAAACTTTCAAATCATATACACATAATGCAATCAACTGCGCTCTGATACGGAGGAGCGGTGAAACAACAAACTTTAGCAGGGGAACCCTATAGCACTTGATTTAGTTTTGGATCTCAACATCAGTATTGGGTATTGAATGTTTTCTCTAATATTATTATATGGGCCCAATATAAGCCCAAATTTTATTTCTTGGATTTGGATTCGGCCCACCCCATATCTGAACCAACATCAAACAAGAAGCACATTGCCAAGTAGAACACTTCTCATCACGATGGACCGAATAAGTATTAACGTTATGAAGCTTCAACGGTTGTTTGGACTGTTTTACGGTTTCGATCAATGGGTCAGTTAAGTGATCATGATTGCCAAACCTAACACTCCCCGTTAAACTTATTTTTCTCACGAATAGAAAGTTAATGAACGAATTCTTGTATTATGCGTTCGTATTTATGTTTCGTGATTACATTTCGGTCTCTATACTATCGCAATCATGGTGCTCTAAGCTCTGCCCATACTGAGTCAGAGTTCAGATCAAGTTGGGCAAGTTGGCAAGATCCATGGCTGGGATTCAGATCTCTGTTACGTTACTCTGTTTTTCTACAATATCTTCTCTGACGTACCAACTTTGTACCCTTATAATATAATAATAGGTGGAATCCTCATTTTATCTTTTAATTATTTAATGTGCATAATGGGATATAGTAGAGATTTTATAATTCGGCTAATAATATTTGAATTATTATTCAATTAATTATTTATTTAAGACCAAGTAATTTATCAAATTTAAACTTATAATCAGCTCAATGGCGGATTTGGGATCGAAACATGCACTGCGTCGGATTTTTATCGAAATATGTGTATCGAGTAATTAATTTACGAATATATATTTCAAATCGTAATATTAAGTTAAAAAATAGAAAATAATTTGTTGTACTATTTTTTGGTTAAAACAAGTTCTCTTTAAAGATTAAATGTGTCACCGCTGATTTTATTCCTAACCAAGTAATAGTAAATGTGAGTACTTAGCCGAACTTAAGATTAATATGTATCGAGTACTGAGGCGAAGCAACAAAACACTAAGCCGGATTTAAAATTGGCTTCAGTTGGTTTAAAAAAAAATCGTAAATATATACCTAAATTTATGACAAATTAGACTACAATTGCCCTAAGCCGTGACTCACCCCGCTCTCATGTATCCCACCCCTAAACTAATAATAATTATAAACTTAATTCAAACAATCCAAAAATTTAAAAAAGAAAATTATTAATGAGATATTTAATTTTTAAAACTAACTCGCTTTAACTAAAAATATTACGAGATAAATTCGAATGGTTAGTGTTAGATTATGCCAATTTCATAAACTTCGATTTAGCACAAAATTCTCGTTTGGGAATTTGAAGAGAAGAAATCCACCTACCAGCTTTTAGGTGACCAAAGCATCCACCCACCACTCTGCACGTTTTATTTTTAAGCCTTATGTTCTTGTCTTTTTGTTAAAAAAACATTATATTCTATCTGCCTTGTTTGTCTTCATTTTATTTTCCACCGAACAATTCGATCGGATCGTTTGATCCATCTAGAAAAACTACTGTTTGCACGACGGTATAGTCTGCTTGAAGTTTGGTTTTACAGTTTATTGACTCAATTCAAGCTGAAATGGGGACAATGAGAGAGGTTTCAGATCTGATCGTCTGGTTCATCCTTGTATAATTTCTTCGTACGAATTAAATTATGTAATTTAATAAGCTCATAAACTATGAAAGATAAAGAAAAAAAATATGAAAATTTGACTAAAGAGTACATATTGAGAGATTTAAAAAAAAAAATTATGACAGTACTCCCTAACAAAGTGAGTAGTGCAGTATTTATGGTTTTTGTAGCATATGAATTTTTGTATAGCCTGTTTTCAATAAAATTATTGAATAGACGAGTTGAACGAATTATAGATCAAATTAATTAGATTACGAGTTAATCATTTTCATTCCCATTCACCTCCTCACCAGCCTTTTCTCTTTTCTAATTTTCTTCCTTTTGCCTTCTCCCATTTAACCTAGTCAAGTTGATGTGTTATTTTGATTTCACTTATTCTAAAATTTCTTTGTAAAAAACACTTTATTGATGATAAACAACCGTTTTTCTAACACTTACGCTTCTACTTGGCTCGCTAGCTCCGGATGATAATTAGAATCGATTGTGTTGAAGTTTGATGATTTAAATCCATTATGTTAAAGTGATCAAGTCAGCTAAGTTTTTAAAAGTACGAGTTCTATTACCTAATTTGGGCTTAGAACATTGCTATTATAAATGAGCTCAATGGTATATAGAGTGTCTTTTACTTTCTGCAGTTTGAAAAAAGATTAAAATACTTTATTTAAAAAGGATTATTTTGTGCAGTCTTTTTTTACTAACACGGTCTATTTTTACTTCGCACAGTCTGTTTTTACTTCATGCATACAGTTTTTACTAAATACAGTCCATTAGTTTATAATATTCACAATATATATTTATTTAATATTTTTTATTAATACTTTTCAAAATTATAAATAACAATTTAGAAAGAAAAATAATTATTTTTGAATATATAGAAGATATATATTTTTTTATTTATAATTTCTGTAATTAGTTATAAATAATATGTTAATTTCTTAAGAGTACTTATTAAGTAATATTTATTTAACTCCATTTTTATATTTATAACTCACAAAATATTTATTTATAAAAAGGACTGCATTAATGTAAACAAATTGTATAAAGTAAAAACAGATTGAAAACAAGTAAAACTAAACTGCGTTAGTAAAACCAGACTGAATTTGTAATTTTTTCATTGGACAAACTCGTACAAAAAAACCGAAAAAAATATGTAAAAACGCACAAAATTAATAAATTTACTTAACAAAAAAAATCTACTAAATATTTCATAAATATCTATTATGGGATATGATTCGATTCAAACTCCAAACCCTAAATTATCAATCATGCTAAATGAATCATTTTTCAGTTAGGTAAGTTATGAAAGAAATATATATATATAAACACAACGTGCATCAGTCAAAATAAAAAATATTAGTAGGCACACGCGCCCCCATTTCGCGAGTCTATATAAAGGTCAGTGCAAAACGGGAGACCACTCGTCAACAATCATTTGAAACCAAAGAAATAAACATTCAATTCAACCATGTCGATCTTAACCAACCTTCCATCGGAATGGCTCTCAATCGCCGCCGTCGCCGCAATCTCACTCCTCATAATCAAACTCCTCTTCGGCGGCGGACATAACAAAAGTACCCCATCGGGGATGAAACTCCCGCCGGGCCCGCCTCCGCTCCCGGTGATCGGCAACCTCCACCAGCTAGGAAGCTGCCTCTACAAATCCTTCGACGACCTGTCCAAGAAGTACGGCCCCGTCACTTTCCTGCGCCTGGGCCACGCGCCGACCGTCGTGATCTCCTCGAGCGAGTGCGCGCGTGAGGTGATGAAGGACAACGACCTCGAGTGTTGCAGCCGGCCTCTGGCGGCTGGGGCCAAGCTGCTGTCGTACAACTACCTCGACGTGGCGTTCTCCCCTTACTCCGACTACTGGCGCGAAATGCGCAAGCTCTTCATCTTCGAGCTCCTCAGCATGAAGCGGGTCCACACTTTCTGGTACGCGCGTGAGGAGCACGTCGACAAGATGGTTGGCCGGATGAAGGAAGCGGCGGCGCGTGGGGATACGGTCAACGTCAGCAAGCTGGTTTTCAACCTCACCGACGGGATCATCGGCACCGTCGCCTTCGGGAGGATGTACGCACAGGAAGAGTTCCAGGAAGGGTTCGTTAAGGTCGGTGTTCGTTAACTCTCATTTTTCGAATTTTAGACCTCACTTGAACGAAATAGAACTATTTATCGATCAACTGTTTCAAACAAACTCAATAATTGATACTAAATCAACCTATATATTTGACTGGCTGACAGTTAAATTTTTAATATTTGTAAAATATACTATTGAAAACATTAATCAATAATCATTAGCTATGTAATAATAAATTTACAACTATTTTAATATTTCACTGCAAGAAAGAAGAGATAGATGGTCATGGGAAATGTTTTAGTGACAGGTTATTTAACTACTGAATTAATGGAATTAGTCACAACACAGAGAGCTAAGGACCGGAGATCCTGTAACTAAAATAGATTTAATAGTTACAGAATTTCCTGTCACTAATACCTATTTGTCGTCACTAAATGCTTATTTTCGATAACTAAAGCATTTCCTGCGACTATTGATCTTTTTTCTTATTTGTAGTGTTTATTTGTTACGAACACCGAACTGATATAATTCCTCGGTTACGCTAATGGTTCATTAGGTGCTCGAGGAGGCGATGGACATGTTGAACGGGTTCCACGCGGAGGATTTCTTACCGAGGGCCGGTAAAGTGATTGACTGGCTGACCGGATCGACGGCGAGATGGCAGAAGACGTTTAAGAAACTCGACAATTACTTCGAGAAGGTGATCGCTATACACCAAGACCCTAACAGGAAGAAGCCTGAGCATGAGGATGTTGTTGATGTTTTGGTTGGGCTCATGAAGGACCAGACGGCGTCGTTTCAGATCACCAAAGACCATCTCAAGGCTGTTCTCATGGTACACTCATATCCTCTAATTTCATTAGTATAATGTCACATTTCGAATAGTTTTAAGTAATTTTACGAGTTATTTGGTTTCGATACGCTTGCAGAACTTGTTTGTGGGGGCGATCGACACAAGCGCAGTGACGGTAGGATGGGCATTCTCGGAGCTGATAAGGAACCCGAGGGTCATGAAGAAAGCGCAGGAGGAGGTGAGAGCCGTGGTCGGACCAAACCAGCACAGAGCGGAAGGTGCCGACCTCGACAAGTTCAAGTACCTAGAGCTCATCCTCAAGGAGACATTCCGAAAGCACTCGCCGACCCCGCTTGGTGTCCCGCACTTCTGCATGAAACGCTGCAAGGTCGGGGGCTACGACATCCTCCCGGGGACCCAAATCATCGTCAACAACTACTCCCTTGGGCGCGACCCGAAGACTTGGGTGGACCCGGAATCGTTCTACCCAGAACGGTTCGAAGGGAGCAACATAGATTACAGAGGGTCCCACTTTGAGCTGATCCCGTTCGGGGCAGGGCGCAGGATCTGTCCCGGACTGGCAATGGGGACCACAGCCGTGAAGTACATGTTGGCGAACTTGTTGTACCATTTCGACTACGAGCTCCCCAACGGGATGAAGCCCGAGGAGTTCAAGTTGGTGCCCGCCGGTGGGCTTACCATTCACAACACGAATGAGCTTATCCTCATCCCTAAGACCCATGTCTTCTGATAAAATATATCATGATTTTGATGGACGTTATTGGATAATAATCAATTATTATCATTAATTAATATGAGGGATTATTAATAATAACTTTGCCTTTTCATTTTTGAATTTAATCTCTGTTTTGTTTTGTTTTGTTTTGTTTGGTTTTATGGTTAAAGTTGACCACTATTGTAATCTCTGTTGGCTGTAGCTATAAATAATGTTGCTGTCTTTGTCTTTGCTTTATTTAGTTTATCAACTTACCGTCGCCATGATCACAAAGATAACAAAAAAAATCAACCCAAAAGCGACATTGTGTAGGGGTGGGCCGGACGTATTTCGGAATAGTGTACTCCTCTGTCTTGGAGCTTCTGGCCGTACGTCCGAGAGGTATTCCCTTTGGTGCAACTAAACAATGGCACTAACGTCGTCCCCCTTTTCTCTGAGCAACTACACTACATATAGTGTACCGAACCGAACGACTCCAAATACGGGGTCAATGTAAGTCGTGGAAATTTTTAAATGTTACGTACTGAGATCAATGTGTAATATTTGAAATAGATATATAATACGAGCTAATCTATTATTTAACGGAAAATAGACTAAGAGATAACGAAAGAAGGCATTTAACATGCGGGTAAACTAGGGGGCTAAAACAGATTTTATTAGTAGAAAGAGTTAATTGTTTATTATCGGTTAATATGATATAGTAATTTCGTAGTCAAATTTTATGTGACAGTGAATAGTGAATTTTATATAAATATATATTCGGTCAACGGTTAGATGGTCAGCGGGTGTATTGAAAGCTTTAAACAAGTATAACCAAATTAATCAATAAAATTGACCATGTAAATCAAATTAGTCACATTAACCAAATCAAGTTAACCAAATGATTATAACGGTTAAAATGGTTAACTTGGTAATTGATCAGTAATGACAGCCCTACATACATTCTCACTAACAACAACAATAAAAACCCTTAAAAAATGTCATTTGATTATTATTTGAAGGTTTAACATAGTGAAACCTCAATTTTTAGCCATTTTTAACATGCATGTCAAATATTAGCCAATTTGAAAAATTTTAATTTTCATGTCAAAATTGTCAGTTTTCGGGTGTCTGAAATTGACCATTTTCACAAAAAATACAAAATTTTCAAATCGACTAATATTTGACATGCAAATTGAACTGACAAAAAAATCGAGTTTCATTATAGTAACTCCTGCAAATAATGGTCAAATGAAGTTAAAAATCAATTTTACTCGGGATAGTGCACTCCTTCGTCTTGGAGCTTCTAGCCGTACATTCGAGGGGTGTGTCGTTGGTGCAACTAAACAATGTGTGAGAGGGAAGGTTGTTAGGTTATCCTACGCGGAGGGTTAGGTGTTGAGGTATGAGGCCATTTCTTATATGTGGAATAGTTGCATTCATCGAGAACAATCACTTGCCCAGTCAATTAAAGTGGTAACACATTACACAATCCTTAACTACTGAAATCATCTGTGCAAGTTACAATCTTATTACAGAGAATCAATGTAAGGCCCTTCTGATTTCTCCCTTTGGTCGGCCTCTTTCGCACAAAATTGTAAATCCTCAGCTTTGGCAACAGAGAGACGACAATGTGCCTCTCTCACTATCTGCTTCACGACTCATAGACCGGCCGACCGGTTCGCATACTCCTGAACCAACGCTGCAAACAGCGACTGCCTCTCCAGCAACTTCGCCGGCTTGTCATACTCTTTCGCCAGACCTGCATTTCGCTCATCCATTCATTTAGTTCCCGTTTTGCAAAAAGAAAGAAGTTGTGCTTTTTCGACATTGGCTTATATACGTACCGGCATCAACGACAAGGACACGATCGCAGTCCATGACGGTGGGGATCCTGTGAGCAATGCTGATGATCGTGCACGAAGCGAAATCTTCCCTTATTATCCTCTGTATCACCGCGTCGGTCTTCGAATCCACTGATGCCGTTGCTTCGTCCATGAATAGAAGTCGGCTCTTCTTTAGCAGCACCCTCCCTAGGCATAGCAGCTGCCTTTGCCCCACGCTCCAGTTCTCCCCGCTGTCGCTCACTAACACACAAATACATTTCAGCAAAGAAGTGAGATTTTAATCAAGATTTTCCCTGATTTCATGAACCACCGATTTTGTGTGGAATCGGGATCATTAAACACCAATGAAATCACGAAACCGTAATATTTTAAGATCAAAACCGTAGTATTATAAAACAGTGGACCACACTAAGCAAACACTCACCAGCAGCATCCAGCTTCTCGGGCTTGGCAGCGACAACATCCTTCAATTGGCACCGTTCCAGACTCTGAACATTAAAAAAATAGTGCTTCAGCTTTCAGTCAGGAAAAACTAGAAATGGAAAATTACCAAACTGGGTTTGAACTACGTACCTTCCAAATGTCGTCATCGGAGTACAACCCAATGGGGTCGACATTACTCCTCACGGTCCCTTCGAACAGAACAGGTTCCTGAGGGATGATCCCAAATCGCGACCGGAGATCGTGGAGGCCCAGCGTCGAGATGTCGAGCCCATCGATGATGATCTTTCCTGAAGAAGGCTCCACCAGCCTGAAGAACACTTGAACCAGAGTTGACTTCCCGCTCCCAGTCCGCCCCACGATCCCTACCTTATCCCCACCGTTGATGCTGAGGGTGATCCCTTTCAAAACTAAGGGCGTGTTTGGTCGGTACCGGACTTGTAAATCTTGAAGGTCCACTCTGCCCTGAGTAGGCCAGCTTGGTGGAGGTTTCCTATCAGGAATCCTCCAAGCTGCTTCTGATGCTATGTTTGTGAATTGTTTTATCCTCTCCACTGCAACCATCCTGTTCTCGACGAAGCAGCTTGTGTATATCGCGAAGAAGAGGACCGAGTTTAGGGACAGCCCATACGATAGGGAGAGCCCGACGTTTGCTACAAAAAAGAACGGGGATTGAAGTTTGCACAAGTCGTTGACTAAATTTCGTCGGTTAATCAAGATTTCATAAGAATATAGGTTAACCGATTAACCGACCGACATGGTGATGATTGGTTGATTAACTGTCAATTAAACGACCGAAGTAAGTCGGTTGAGGTCGGTTTTTTGATAAATAGGTAAAACTATGAAGAGAGTCGTTTCAAGTGTTCTTTTATACCTGGATTGACGATGCTGCTAGGCAAGACAATCAAGAGGACAGCAGAAGAGCAGAGGATGGCGATGCCAATAAGCTCGAGCCGGACTCCTAGCCACTCATTCGAACTGTTGTTATGGAAATCCATCCGGAGGTTGGAGTCAACTTTGATCACATTCTCTTGGCAGAACCTCCCAACCTTCCTGAATGACCTGATCGTCATCACCCCGGCAATGCTCTCCGAGAAATGATGGATCACTGGGGCTTTCGTGATTGAGTCGAGCCGAGTGATTTCTCTAGATGAAGCCAGGAAGTAGCTCTGTTGGAGATTAAAAAAAAACTAGGTGGTTAAGTTGTAAGCAGATGGAGAACTAGTGAATTGTGATGAACTAGTGAATAACTAGTTATAACTTACCCGGTACCAGAGGTTGAGCCAACCAAGGGGAATCACCAAGAATATTGTCGGCCAAGCGTTTTGGCAAATCACGATCAAGATGCTCAGAACTGTCACGTACATTGCCAGCGTAAGTCCCAGGATGAACGGCAGGAAGAGATCGATGTTTGCTTGATCAGTTGACGCCTGGAAAACACAAGTGATATAACATAATAAGGAAACAGAAGCAAACTTCCCAAGTAACCAGTTATAAACACCAACCAGTCTTATAAGATCCTTACCCGGCTCAGGATTCTGCCAGAGGGCGTGGTATCGAAGAAGGACATCGGAGCACGCAAGATGCTGTTAAGGATGCCATGGAAGAAAATCTGCGCAGTCCTGAGTCCCATGATAGTAACAAACACCGCTCTTAACGCCAAGATCACTACCGATGCAGCCGCAATGATTGCATACACAGAAATGAAGAAGCTTGGATTGTAAGTTTCAGCTCTGTCAGCCGAAGTCTCGTAAGCCAGCCAGTAATCTCCGGCCATCAGAGACGCTTGCCAGACAAGTGACAACCCGACCGCACCCACAACACCCCACCATCCAAACGCCTCGGTGCAGTACTGCTTGTAGACGTTGCCACCAACTTTGCCGGTCTCTCGAGCCTCCTCTTCGATCAGCTTCGAGGTCCCTTGGTTCGATTTCGGCTGTTGTTCCGAAGATGACACCACCTTGTCCACACCTCCATTTGCTTCTCCTCCTGGAGATTTCGGAGTTTTGGGGACGACATCATGTTCATCGATTATTGCATTACTCGTACCGGCTTCGACGAGCTCCATAGCAGTGTCGTGAGCGGCGACCAGTGTCTCGAAATCCGTCCCGGACTCGAGCAGCTCGTTGTACTTTCCGGATTGTACAACCTTCCCGTCTCTCATCACCGTGATGAGATCCACATTGTGCAAGAAATCCACTTGGTGGGTCACTAGCAAGATGGTTTTGCCTTTTAGTGCACCTCGCACGCATTCCTGCAACAGAATTCAACAACTCGAGTCATTGAAATGTAAACGAGATAAAAAGCAAACGTCTTTGGTGTAATATAATTACCTTAAAGATGTCCGTTCCAGTATGAGCATCAACAGCACTGAAAACATCATCAAGAAGATAAATATCAGAATCCTGATAAACAGCTCTGGCAAGCTGAATCCTCTGCTTCTGTCCGCCGCTAAGGTTGATTCCCCTCTCCCCAATCTCGGTCTGATCTCCAAACTCCATCATTTCCAAGTCCTTCTCGAGACTACAAACCCTAACAACCTCATTGTACTTACTCCGATCCATGGCCAACCCGAACAGGATATTCTCTTCGATGGTCCCATTCTGAATCCACGACGTCTGCGCCACATAAGCAGTCGACCCGCACACCCTAACCTTCCCGGAAACCTTATGCATCTCCCCGAGAATCGATCCTAGGAGAGACGATTTCCCGGACCCGACGGTGCCAACAATTGCAGTAAGCTCCCCCTTTTGGACTTTGAGATTAATGCCTCTCAGAATCGGCTGATCAACAGCTTCATCATCCCAACTGAAACAACCATTCTGAATTTCGACAGCGATTCTACCGTCGCAACCTTCCGTTCTCTCGACGCTCTCCTCGATCAGCTCTTTACTCAGCATGAACTTATCCAGCCTCCCGAGCGAAATCATCGCCTGCGAGAGCGAGATCATCGACTGAGGGAAAGTCCTGATCGGCTCCTGAAGGATCTTGAATATTGTAGTGGTAGTAAAAACTGTCCCAGCATCGAGTTTCACACCGAGCAGGATCGCTGTCCCAAAAGTGAAGGTCGAAATCACGAGCGGTGTACACCACATCACGACGAGATTTCCCGAAATCGAGTACAAAAACTTCGAGAGCCACTCGAATTCAGAATCTCGAAAGTCCTGAATCCTCCTTTGGAAATGCTCCTCCCATGCCTGGAACTTGATCACCCTCATGTAGTTGAGCAGCTCGTTTGTGGCCTTCATCCTCGAATCCCGTTTTGTCATCAGATTGAACTGGAAGCTGTTGTTCCTCTTGGTGCCGAAGAAGACGAACAAGAGCACCGCAATTATCCCGACCAATGCGGTTAGAGTCGAAGCTCCTAATGTTCCGTAGAGCAAGAACAGAGCCGCCCCGACTTGGAAGGGCATCAGCCAGATCGAGTGGAGCTGTAGCATCATGTCCGAGAGCTGCTGAGCATCGACCGCCATGTAATTCACGATCTGACCGACTCCATGAGCCTGCCGCTCTGAACAGGACAGCCGAAGCCCTTTCCTGTAAAACAAGGTAGTCAACAGATAATAACTAATTATGAACACGATGCCATAAGTTCAAAAATCGAAAAGTCAGGTCTAACTGTGATCGTAGATTTAAATTGTAAAATTTATAAACGACTGCCTGAGACATTTCAACAATAACGCATTAATTAAACATAAATGCGAACACAAACATTAGATGTGCTTATGTAAGACCTATAATAACTAATTATGACCACAGTGCCGTCAGATCGAAAATCGAAAAGTCGGGTGGAATCGTGATCGTAGATTTAAATGGTAAAATGTTCCGAACCACTGCCAGAGACATTTCAACAACGCATTAAACATAAATACGTAAAACAATTACCTGTAGAGGGAAGTGATGAGTGCGGATCGGATTCGCATTCCGAGCTTCTGGGTGTTGAAATTGAAGTGGTGGTTAGACAAAACTTCGAGGAATTTGGCGGCGAGGAGGATGGCGATGAGGTAGAATCCTTCATACGGCGAGGTTCGTTTGCCGGCGGTGTAGTCGACGAAGTCTTGGATTAAGACAGGGCCAACGTAGGTGACGCAGAGGCGGATGATAGCGAGGAACGCCGTGAAGGCGATGTCCTTCCAGAACACTCGGAGCAGAGTGACGACGACAGGGTGGGCGGTGGTGGCGGTGGCGGATTTGTTGTCGGGGGCGGCGGAGATTGGCCAGCTGGCATCGAATTGGGCAGAGATGGTGGCGGCTCTGTCGTATGGAGCTAACGAAGGGATGTCTTGGAGCTGGAGAGTGGATTTGTAGCCTTTTCTCAGGAGTGGATTCATCCATAGCCAGAACGCCTTTGAGAATATCGAAGCTGAACCGAAAGGGCTCCCCGGATCTAGGGTTTCTGGTTCTTCCTCCTCGAGCAAAAACGGTAATTCCGATTTTATTCCGGTGGAGCCGCGGACGGCGGCGGCGAGGAGCGGGGTTGCGAAGAGGAAAACGAGTATGGAGCCGACGTCGTCGGCTCCCGCGGCGGCGGAGAAGAATCTGGTGACGGCGGAGGAGAAGAGCAGAGCGGCGACGATGAAGTAAAGGAGCCAGTAGATGCGAAGGGAGACAGGATGAGTTACCGATTTGAATCTCCGTTGGTGGATAATTAGTACGGCGATTATTAAATGAGTTATCGCCTGGATTAACCAACAAACGCCGCTCACCGGATTCTTCCGATCGCCGACGCCGGTGAAGGCGAGAATGCAGGAGACGGTGGAGGAAGCTGCCGATAGAAGTGTGGCTGTTAGAGCTAGCTTGAACCAGACGTCTGTTGTGGTGGTCGGGGAAGAAAAAGGCTCCGTCTGCAACAGAGGCTTAACGACGTCGTTTTGTTCCGACGACGACGACGACCACCACCGTTGAACAAGCTTGGAGATTGCGAAGATGATAAGGAGGAGCAAGAAAAGGAGGTCGAGCGATGAGAGCATCAACCTCTGTGGACACGGAGACAGCAAAACGAATCTCACCCATTGGCCGACGCCGCCACCGCCAGCGTTGGGATTTTTGCATGCCCAATCGTAACCCATCATCTTCCCTCGTGTTCTCTAACAAAGTCTCAGGCTTTACGAACGATCATCTGTGAATATCGCCGGTGGATGGGTTACTCTGTTTCTGGGGGTTGCTGAAAACAGGGGAGGAAAGAAATCAGTGATGAATCAGAAACTTCAGAATCTGGGTTCTTTTTCAATTTGCTTGTGAATTGAAACCTATGAATACAATGTTAACAAACAATGTCGCACAATCAGGGGAGTGGAGTGGAGCAATCAAAGACTGGAGAGAAAGAAGAAAATGGAGGAGACTGACTCACTGCTAAATAAACTGCGGCTGCGTCTTCGGTGGTAGGTAACGATAATAGTCTATTTAATTTAGTCTTTGGCCACGGTTCGGTCGGGTTAATATCAGTTCCTCACCCGTGGTAGGTTTGGACTCGATGACTAACCTCTGAATAACATTTCGAACAGTAAAATTCACACAATACTCGTATCCTTAGTTAGCAAAATTTTATCTAATACATGTTTACGTATTGTATATGTTTAAAACTTTCATTTTTATATTATTATTGTTGAACTTTTTAATTTTTCTAAATTTGTTTAATGCTTCACGAACTTAACACGTATTACACACTAAATAATTTCGAGTTAATTTATACCCTAAGACATCCAACCAATTTGAATTTTACTTTGTTTGGCTATTCCAATTAGGAGAAAAAATCAATTATTCTGCAATAATGTTTACAACAATAAAAAAGAAATAATATAAAAAGGGGGGAAAGTGAGTTCTCCCTCCCTATAATCTTCACTTGTCAGGAAACTGTGCCACGTGGGGGTTGAGTACTGGGTGTCCCGGTTTGAGGGAAAAAAAATATAAGAGTTTCACTCTCTTCACCCATTTCATTGGTTCGTTGACGAACCAAACCGCTTGTACTTTGACGTTTTGTTTGGTAAAAATTGATTCTGCTTGATTTTAAACAAACCAAACAAGTTAGGATATATTTGATTCGATAGGCTTATGAGATGGTTCGAGTTCAAAAGTCAATTCGAATATATATAAGTCGTTAGTAAAATCAATAATGCAACATGTGTTTGCCTCGAAAATCATATTAAATTTTATGTAATTTGTGATTACGTTAATGAAAATGAATGTAATAATAATTAGGTTCAACTATTTAAATTGAGAACAGTCGAAACTTTTTAAGATATCTTCTTTTTTAGTTTCACTCGTCGGTATTTTTAGTGCACACACTTCAAAATTAGTTCAAAATATACTCATTAACAGTTTTAAATGACCGAAACTTCTGGGTTGGATTCGAGTTTGGCTCGTCAAGCGTAAGTAACAAGCCAGACTCGAGCTCGTAACAAGCTCAAATTTTCTAACTCGCGCCTAAAAACATAACAAGCCAAGCTTCAACACAGTGAAAATCGGCTCAGCTTGGTTCGTGGACAGCTCTAGGTTGGAGTGTAGAAGGTAGCAGGCGACTGTCAAGACAAGCATTCCCGTGCCGGCAATGTCCATAAAACATAATTGAAACTTGACTTAATCGATCTCTTCGAAGAGTGACATATCTACTCGGATATTCTCTTTAGATATTTGGGAGAGTGGTTTGAGGTATTACACCAAACAATACCTAAATTGTGGGTTTGAAAACACACACACCATGTTCTTAGTTCCCTTTTTGCCACATCTTGTGTAAACAGAAACTCTTCTCAAACTCGAACCATTCATTTCAAAACGAAGTAGAACCATTCGCCATTAATACACAATGTCGTGGCCGGGTTGGCTACCAGTGCCATTCGCCATTAATACACAACAGCTACTCATGGGTCCCGTCCCGAACCAAACTATTGATATAGCAGTGTTGTTAGGCTACCTATTCAAATCTGTTTATTACCCGACGTATGAGTATGAGTCCCGAGTTTATTTGGCTCGAACAGAACAATCGTATCTTCCGCGGGCGACAACCACTCACTGGATCCCGGCTGCCCATTCAAATCTGTTTATCATCGGACGTACGAGTATGAACCACGAGTTGAATTACTAATGATATTTAGCTTTTTTCCTATAAAATCTTGTTATAATGATTATCCAAATCGAAATTAAAATTAAAAAATAAAAATTATGACGAAAAGAAGCACCGATCCCGAGAACCCCTTTATGTGAATACACATTCTCCGGCTCGCCGTATTATACTATACGTACCTGTTTGGTTCGTACAGCCAGCCACTGGTCGGAGGTGGTGATGGGCATTTATTTATGATGTTTGGTTTTACAAAATTTATTACATGTGACGATGGGGAGGGGAAGAGGTTTACTAACTACTACGTACGTACCCCTTTGGCCACCAGTACCGCTAGCTAGCTGCTGCTGCTTCACTGAATATAGTTAGCAGCTATATATCGACTGTATTTTTCTAGGCCGCGACAACAGATACGTGTTATTTTTTTGTTGTTGGATATGTGAGTTGCCGTAGATTATTTGTCATGTCAGTATCGAAACAAACGGAAACCTGCAGCCAGCAGGCCGCCCGCCCACAACCGGGATTAATGAATTGTGCCGTGAAGATGCCGAGCCATTAAACAGAAGAAATACGAGAGAGAGAGAGAGAGAGAGAGACAGAGCATAAACAGATGAATCTAGTGTGTCGTGGAACCATCTGTTCAATCCAAATACACAGGACACAAGATTTATGCAATAATAATTTGTCTGCGTGGAAATATTTGTTCCTTTCCCTCGATCGAGTTAGCTAAGCTCTGCATGCAGGCTGCCTGATGGTTTTTCTCTTTCTTAATTATCTTGCTCTGTTTTCTGCACCACTCGATTTACCAACCTCTCTGGGTTTTTTTTTAATTAATGCACGGCGATCCTTTGCTTTCGGCGGTTGCATTTTCCGCTAGCTTTCCGTTGCCGTTCGATAGAAATGATTGAAGTCGCTTGTTCGTAAGAATTCGTGGTGACACAACTCCGATTGGACGTTTGTACGTTTCGTAGCGTACGCTTTTTATTCAGGAATACAATGGTGTCACAACTCGATACGAAATGGTTACTAATTAAGATGGGTGGTTTTGTGTACTATTTCTGGGTTAAATGGGTTGCGTATCACGGGTCAACTAAATTTCGAGTTTAGTACTGGATAGTGAGTTTATTGAAATACAAAATGATTATATTAAAAAATCACTTTAAATTATAGATTTATCGATATTCTTTTAAAAATAACCTGCAAAATATTATTAATCTCGATTAAATTTTAGATCCGATCAAGTAAAAATTTAAAGGGACTACCCAACCAAACAACAAAATCATGTCATGGAGCAAAAATACGTGCTGTATCATATGAGCAGCTTCGTTAGCCTCACGCTGACGATAAACCCATTTATTAATAGCAAAACCATCCAAAAGCCGACAAAAGCTACAACAAACAGCGCCCATCTCAGTATGATCGAACGTGCTGCCATCAATTTGATCGTGATTTGAGTTGGGGGTGATGCCAGATTTTATAGCTTTAATGCACTCCATATTTATTAATTTAAAAAATCGTTAATTTAAAAAGTCAATTAACAATGCCATATAAGCAAATTGTTAGAATTTTTAAGAAATATTTTTATAAATAAAAAATAAAATTGAAAATAAATAATATCTAATGATTTTGATTGATTCATTTTTATTGTGTTTGTTTGTTTGAAGATAAAATTACTGGAATGGAGGAGGTTAGAAATTGCGGAATTTTTATTAAGCGGCGTTTATTGTTCACAAAGAAATGAAAGTCTGTACATAAGAGACCATAATCGATAGAACCAAACAAACCAACCAAATCGGCCCGGGTGAGTTCAGTCACAATCAAAGCACCATCACAACAATTACGGAATTACAGTTGTCGATATAACGATAAAATTTTAATTATAAATTGCTAATCAATTTCTAAGATAAAGATAATTTTATTTCGATCAAAAGTCAATAATTCGTAACTCGTACTTTAAAAGTCGATTAACATTGATTTTTTTTTTCTTAAAAAATGTGTGTATTCGGGAATTTGGATGCCTTTAGAGTTTGACGATTCTAATCCTTGCAATTTAATTTTCAATACTTGTCCTTTTTCAAGATATTAATAGTAGACTCTTTGGCAATTTTCCCTACTTGGCTCTCATTAATTAATACATTTTACCTGTCCCTCTCCTTATTATTTTATTTAATTAATATCAATGCACAAGTGGGTTGAAATATAACTTAAATATTAATTTGTATTTCTTATTAGAGTACTGTCCATTTACAGACAGAATTAAAGAATAATAGCACAATTAGTACGTAGCATTTTAATTATTTATATAATAATTTAAAATATTATGTTCGAATTCAGTATATTCTATACATTCTATCAACTAAAATACCCGACTTAACCTTGAGTTATTAACTTATGATCAAAGTAATTAGTAAGAGATTCGTAATTAAAAGATTAAAATTTCTACTTCTCTATCCTCGTTTTTCCTCGATTTTGATAGCTTATATCCGTTGTTAGCGTTTGTTTCTTCTTTCGAGTAGGGTTTTTTAATTCTTCTTCTACGATAATGATTCTGATTTCCCAGTGACCCCTTACGATCCAGCCATTGGAACGCAAGAAAGTCAACAGTCAGAAGTCATGAAGTCACCGAAGAAGAGAGATCATACTCAAGGAACCATGGTACATGCGGGTCAGCCAGAGGCAGACCGCCCAACGGCATAATCGTCTCTAGGGGGTTGTGGAGCTCCGAATCGGCTCTATCAACGCTCACCTCCCCTTCGGTCGGACCTCTTTTTTGCTTCTAGGTTACTGCTTATATGTTTTTCCACCTTCATAGTCCTTCTGTCTATTGAATGTCTTGTATAAGAACAAGGATTGAGGCCGTTTTCCCTTCGCAAAGGGCCCACGATCTATGCAATCCCGTCTATGGGATATGCATAGACTTGTGTACGCACTTCGTTTAGATTTACTACGAAAATTCTCCCTAAATTGAAATTTTTGTATATAAAATAGGCTTGAAAATTAATTAAGGGGTTGGCAAGTTGGACTTAGATTAATGAGAAGTAAGGTGGGACAAATGACTATGATTAATCCAAGTCACGCAATAAATGAGAGGTCGAAATTGGCCTTGTTTAGGACTTTTGCTCAATTATTAACTTAATCTTATTCATAACGGTTCCATCAATTTAAATCGATATACATGTTACACATCGTGATCACAAAAGGCCAACGTTGAGTACGAGTGGAACGACAATGAACCTCTTGAAATGTGCAAGAGAACAATGATGGATTCATGATCGAAATATGTACGGAGCCGGATTTGAATTGAAATAAATGTGTATTGAGTAACCAATTTACGAATAAATTTTTAAATCGTAATACTTAGTTAAAATATATAAAAAAACATATGTTGTCCTATTTTTAGTTAAAATAAGTTGTCATTGAAGGTTAAATGTGTCACCAATGATTTTTTTTAATAAAGTAATAGTAAATACTAGTACTGAGCTAAAATTATGATTACTATGTATTGAGTACTGAGTATACGAGTACTAAGCCGAAATTATGATCAATTGCCATTCATGTTTTGGGTTGAATTACATTAAACGTATTATGGATTTTGGATTCTTAATTCGAAATTAAGATTGATGTGTGTCGATTATTGAGCCAAAATTATCATTAATATATATCCATTACACTAGTACTAAGCCAAAACGATATTACCCTAAATCAAATCTAAAATTACCCTGAATCCAACTTAAAATAATCGTAAATATATACAAAAATTTACAACTCAAAGTCAAAATTACCTTAAGCGACAACAACCCCTTGATCCGCCCCTTGAAGAGCAGTCGCCGGTCTTGATTTCGACCTGGCAAAATTTCGCTCTCACTCTTTAATTTTAATCGGCCGTAGCACATCTTTGAAGGGCTCCAGCTCACGAAGAAAAGGTTTGAAGTGGACCACGATTAGGGTTATTATGAGAGGTACTATTCATTAGGTAGATTTTGTTACGAGGATAGATGGAGATTCTCGATTAATACAAAATAGAAGAAAGAAAATAAATTTATAAATATCACATTGATATTTATTTATAAGGTATGCTGGATTTAAACCTGAAACCTCCGAATCACCAAACATACAATTCAATGACCAGGATCGGAGCAACCACTTCAATATGGTAGACTAAACGGTAAAGATCGGGTCATGCTAAAGTAGTAAAGTTATCTTTCGTGGATTGATCATTGAATATGTGACTCTCGAAGTACCAATCTTGATACACTATATAAAGTTAAAAAGGACATTATTGAAAAACATTAAGTGTCTTGTATTTTTTTTTTATATAAAGTAATTCGATCTAAACTCGTAAATAAATTGAATTGAAGTTTTGAAAAACCCTTTCGAGATATAAGCGCGAAGCTAACTATATCCTAAAAGAGGCCATGGCTCCCTTGAATTTTATACATTCACAACACGCAATAAAAGACTATGAATTTTTTAGTGGTGTAATGATTATCTCAATCTAATATAAGGAAGAAGTCCACGATCTCAGCAATTTAATCCTCCAAATATTTAATTTTGCCGATTTAATCATTCAAAAATTATAAAAATGGCTACAAATTTCTTCTGCAAAATTTCCGACTCCACCCCTATCGAGATACCGAAGAGCCATGAAACCTCGTCGAGTGTTGGTGAGGGTACTGCGACAAGTGGCCATGTTACTTCGACATTTAGTACGTACTACACACCCCATTCATTTCTTCAATGTTTTTTTTAGTGAATGTGGAGGATCCCCTCGAGTTAGACATTAGACTATAGTGGTATAGCAAACAAAGAAATATTATTAGAATTGTGGGACTGTTTTCGATACGGCTCAAAAAATATGTAAGATTCAATTTCGATCGACAATGTAAAAGTTTTCAGACCAAAACTTATATAATGATTATATCACCTGTCACATAATGGGTACATCAGTTCCACGTACCTTTATCAATGTCGACATGTCAAACCACTACCAAAAATACCAAGTAGAGTTTTGAAGAGCCAACGTGGTCTATCACAAAATCCGTATATGAGAGAATTCGAGATAACGCTAAGGTATATAGATTCATTCAAAAACTGATATGGGCCACTTACAAATGAAAATGAAGACAAACCATCAAGTAAGACAAGACTTTTATGATTATTAACTACTAGATAGATCTACCACATAATGGACACTCCGTCATAATATATAGTTTCAAAAGCTCCAATTTCGTGTCCCCTTAATGTGTCCACATACCAAACCACCACCGAAAACACCAGACATTGAAGAGTCAACGTCAACCTGTGATGAAAAGAAATTAAACCGTACATAGGTATTCATAAACATATAACTAAATTCAAATCGATACTACCCTGAGTCGTCGACACACAAGCTAGATGGCTAGACTGGACAATATAGTTTCCTTCGTCAAACAGAATGATTAGGTAATCCTAATAGAATTATAAATTACCTCGTCATGCATGACGTCACCCCATGAAGGAACTGCAATCAACGACGACAGAGATTGACCTTCAAATTTTAATTTACTCGACTGGCGGGACAACCGGTCGCTGCCGGCTGTTGAGGATATCCAATCCACTTCGCAGACTTTTACAAACAAATCGTATACGTGCTTTCATTCCACAATCGGTCAATAAATATTAATACAACATGATCAATTTTTTGGAAATTATAATTCAAAGAATTACATCAAAAAATATACCTAACCACAAATCAATTAATCTATATCGCATCATTACATTCCATCTAACCGAATCTACCGTCAAAAAGCATTAATCTTCTGAGACCCTAGCTGGATGCAAAAGAAATAGAACCCACCCAAAAGACATGACCAACGGAAATAAATAAACAAACAAGAAACCGAACAAGTTTCAAATGCAAAACATAAGAGACAAAAACATAAAACACTAAAAGAACCATCAGGTGGAGTAGATGAGGTCGATAAGAGGAGATGCCTTTCGAATTCTAACCGACTCGTTGTTGATTCGATGTCTATTGAGAAGGATTATGTTTGAAAGGTAAATATAAAATCTACTTTTGACGAGTTCATTGAACTAAAAAAACTCGTATAAATTATGAAATAAAATGTTCGAACTTGTATTTCAGTCTTGGATCCACCATTGAACGAACCCCGTGGCCCGCCTTGGAGAAAAAAAAGGAGAGGCATCTTTGGTGCATAAAAAAGATGCATAATTAGCTAATTACGTACGGTATAGAGGGAATCAAACAAACATTTGAGCAACTCTTCGATTTCGATTAAGATTCTTTGTCTTGGTCTACTTTGTTCGTATTCTTTGGAGAGGTGCGTGGAGAATCTAGCTCTCTCACCCGACATCAACAAAACAGCTGGCCCTGATTTCCATGCAATCACGTACTCCTACGACTACTATTTCCCGTCACTTTTTTTTCCAAAAAATAGAAATAGTGTGAAATAGCACAACTCTTCTTTTGAATTTTATAAGCTACCTAAAGGGTGGGTCCCACATTTGTCATGATCTTGCTTTCTCGAGATCGGATAAGTCGTGTGTAATGGATTGAGAACTATTGGGAATACAAAACGCATCTTGTTTTGTCGATCACGAACGAACCATTATGTCCTAATTCAAATGCTCATAGTTTAGCTTGTTGAGGTTGTCGATTAGTGTAGTTACGAATACTTGTTGAGTTTGGATCATAACTTCTTCTTGCGAAAAAAGGAAAAGTGGGAGTTTAAATTTGGTTGACCAAGATTGGAGTTGACTCCCTTAAGCAAAAAGTTGCCTAGGGCGGGTGAGGTATTAGCCCCGATGGCCACAAGCTCATCTTATTAATTACGGTTTTGGGCAATATTAATCACATTTTTCTCCGTGACTAATGCAGGTTAGTCACGGAAATCAAACCCGTGATCATATAGTCCGATACTAACTGAATTAATCACAGAAACATGGTATAGTATATACTCATAAACGTCCATTTCAGAGAGCTATGCACGCAACTTAGTTGATTGTCATGCACCATACTAATATAATTAACAAAAAGACTAAATAAACCCAAAACATAAAAACAAGACAAATGGCCATTTGATTCCGATGATTAGACGACGTACCATAAATGAATCATCACTCTTCAAACATCCACTAAGACGGTACTCTATGAAAATCGTATATTGAGATAAATGACGAAAGATTTATGGAGTATAAGTAACAATCTGATATTAACTTACAATAGATTTCAATTCGTTGTGTGATTATATTTTTGATGAAAAGGTAATGGAAAATTTTGGCTATATATTAAGTTAGTTATAGCGGAGGACGTAAATCTAACATTTTTTAGTTCAGGCCAAACATGTTATATTTGAGTGGTTTCGGCGTCTGACTTTGTTCGTAGAGATCTTATGTTTGCAGCATGAAATGTGCAATCATTTCAACCTCTCTGAAATGTGCATCACCAGTGTCACTCACCTAGGCTACGACTAGCAACCTGAGAGTTTGTCTGATAAGAATATCATTTGACAATTATTTACAGAGGTTAACGTAATAAAATTTGATTTTGTAGTCATCTCTAACATGCATGTTAAATATTAGTATATTTGAAATTTTCTTATGAAAACGGTCAAATTTTCATAGTATAACACACCGAAATTGGACAATTTTTACATAAAAATAAAAAAAAATAAATTATCTAATATTTGACATGCATGTTAGGAATGACTAAAAATTGATGTTTCACCATGGTAATCCGTTCTAATAATAGTCAAATGAAGTTAAAATATTTTTTAAGGATTATGATTGTTATTGTTAGTGGTGTATCATTACGAACCGGTTACCAAATATACCATTTTAACCGATATCATTTAGTAAATTTGATTATATTGGTTTAGAACAATTAATACACTTACTAACCATTCTAACCATCAACCGAACACCATATATATATATATATATAATTCATTATCACATGAATTCAAATTTCAAATTCTACAGAAAAAGAAGAAAGTGAGAAACAAGTTGAAGAAGAGAACAAAAGAAAAGAAAAGTTTAAAAACGAAATACATCAACTAGTGATAACAGAGGCCTGGGATAGCATTCTTTTCGGTCCCATAATAAAAACTGTTTTTTTACTAACCCAGTCGTTTTTTAGACTAAATATTCTAGTTAAATTCCACTACTAAATTGGACCCATATTAATTTATAATCATCCAAAATCTCAAACCAAAAACAACCTAGCAAGCCAATAATCGTGTGTTGCTGCAGTGTTGTTTAAAGGAATAATAACCTTAGGAAGCCTAACTTATATGGTCCTGACTCAAAATGACACAACATTTTGAAAATGCCTATTATGGCACAGGTTTTAAATTCCATCCATTCCGTTAACTTAAAACTGACGGTTAGTTAACAGATGTTAGTTCGAGTAACGGAATGATGAGATGGAGTCCACGCACAAAAAAATTCAGCGACTCTATCACACAGTCATCTTCTTCCTCGCGTTAACTTCTTCTGAGTTCATCTTCGACAATTCATCTAATTATCTTCTTACTTTCTTCCAATCCAACTCTAACTCCCTGATCTAACTCTAGCTAGGCAGATCTTACTTTCCTCATATCTCTCAACATCCATCTCCCCCAAACCCAGCAACTGATTTCCCTTTCTGGAAGCGGAACACCGTTCCAGATCCAGTTTCTCCTCGTCTCATCCGACCTCCAATAGACGAACAAGGCATTGCTGATCCGATTTTATGGGTTAATTGGTTTAGTTATTACCGAATTAACCAAATTGACAGCCCTGCCCAATATCAAACTCCAGAAACCGAAAACAGCTAATGTATTTCGACAGTATCAATTAACCAGAACTAATCAGTTTTCAGTTTGCAATTGGAACAATATGATTATTATGGTTAACTGGTCAAGCTGGAAAACTGAAAGCTAACTCATTTGAGCTATTTACTTAACAACACCCTAGAGGCCTAGAGACGAATCTCGAATCGACGGCTTCAAAGAACGGTAGAGATCCATGGGATACAATCAAAGTGATCGGACCCAGTATCGAACTTCAAAGTCGAAAGCTTTCGACTGAGAATGGAAACCAAAACAATATGACTTTGATCAAGCTAAAGAGCTGAAAGCAAAGGCCTTTTGGTCGAGGTATTCCTTATCAAATAACACACTGCTAAGGTTACAATCCAAATGATCGAAACAAATATCCAACTTCGAAGTCGAAAGCTTTCGACTTAAAACGGAAACCAGAACGATATGAACCTGATCAAGCTAGAAAACCGAAAGCAAAAGCCTTTTTGAAATTCCTTATCAAATAACACAGTAATAGGTGAATTCCAAAACAATCAAGAATGGAAGAGATCCATGGACATAAGTAAATGCATAATACATCATCCCAGTGCAATATATATACATAAACAATCCAAGTGCAGAAGCATATGTTCAGTAAGAACAATATATGCATAAACTGACACTATTATTCACTGTTGCAAGAAACATTAACCATGAAGGCAATTGCTACATTTATCATCATCATCATCAAGAACAAGCAGAATGATTTAGAAGTGTTTAAGTACCTGGAATGGTGAGAATCAGCACGAATCCATCAATCACTGCCCAAATCCACAAAACAGTGACATCTCCCTTTGCCAATCAGTAGAAGCAGGATACTCCAACACATCCTCCATGGAACCAAATCCATCATCAAACAACAACCCCTCATCGCCATTTCCATCCTCCTCCTCCTGCTGCACCATCATCTTCATCTCTTCTCCTCCGCCCTCTTCCTCCCTAGCAGCCGGCATGTGACCTTCGAACAAAGCCATGTGCCCAAACAGCTTGTCCTTCCTGGAGAAGCTCGTCCCACAGGTGCACTTCCACCTCAACTCCCCACAGTGCTTGAAATGGCTCCTTAAATCAGCCTCCACCGAGAAGTTCTTCTTGTTGCATCGGCTGCAGGTATACGTCTTCGGGCAGTGGCTCCTCTTGAAGTGGTTCCTCACGCAGATCACCGACTTCAACGCCTTGAACTTGCTGTGCTCCCTGTTCCTATTGCATCCTTCGTACGGGCAAGAGAATCTCGCCTTCTTCTTCTTCTTCTCCTCCAAGTTATCGTCATCCTTAGGCTTCGCCAGGGCTTCCGCTGTTTTGAATTGGTTCCCGTGGGCTCGCATGTGCATCCTCAGATTAGCGTCTCGTTTGAATCCTTTCCCGCATACCGAGCAGAAATGGACGTGCTCCGCTAGCAGCTCCACGGCGTCTAGCTCAATCACGTCGTCGCCACCGTCGAGATCGCAATCGGATTCATTCTTCATCTGGCTGAGTGACGACTGCGGCGGTGGTGGCGGCGGAGACGGAGACGGCTCTTTTTCCCGATATTTTTCGATCGGTTTGAGCTCGGTGGAGATTTTAGGCGGAGGAAGATCTGGCGTTGATTGGGAGGAGCAGGCGAGAAGAGCGGCGCCGTTGATGATGGTGTTTTGAATGGCGGAGGAGATTTCGGAGGACACCATATCCATCTGAATTTGGCTTATTACTGTGTTGGTTTTGACCGATTCGGATAGGAGCTGATGCAGTGAATCCAGTCTCTTACTGACCGTCGATAAGTTCATCAGAGGGACTTGAAGATCGGAGCTCCCCGCCGGGACGGGAAACGACATTTTTGGTCAACGGAGGGATTTTTCCTTTCCTCTTGGCGGCGGGGTGGGAGGATAAAGGACGACCGATTGGCTCTCTCTGCTCCGTTTATTTCATTTAATTTTTCCCAATTTTTCACATTTCGATTAATCAATCGAATAAATAATTTCTTTTGACGAAAGTCCGACACGATAAGCGAAGTACGGTTGGACGATAATCTACCAAACCGGCTACGGTGCAGCAGCTGCTCCCGACAGAACTGAACCGTCCATTTGGGCGCGGAGAGGAGATATAATCGGACGGTTGGTAAATTCCGGGGGCAAATTGGTCATTTTCATCATGGCGAAATTTTTTGGGCACTGGCGATTGAGCGGGCAATAAATTGCATGTGGTGTCGGTGTGGGGCCATAACAGTGTCAGAAGTCCAGATTTTGTTTTATTTTTATTTGTATGTATACTAGACAGATGTGAGTTTGGAATTAAAATCAATTTAATTTGGTCATCTTACTCATTCCCTCTTTTTTGGTGGAACTAAGCCAATTCGTACCGTTGACATTAAGGCGTTATGAGTGGCGGTGATGAAAGGTTCGTGGACGACATTAACGACAAAACAAGTCAAGGTGATGAAGCTTTCAACAACTCATACAATAACTTTGAAGATGCATATGGGGTCCTGAAAAATGAAGGTGAGATGGAGAAGTTGGGAAAGTTTTTTTAATTAGGGTTTATGGTGATCCAAGAAACAATAAAGTATGTAACTGTTGTTGGCTTTTTGTCTGGACCTGTTATTCTTTCGAAAACAGCTTGATTGATATTTTATTCCTTCATGATTGGTCATGTGGTCCTCCATTGAAAATTTATTCTTCCATGTCTGTTGTTGATTTTTTTTGTATTGACGAAAAAAGTGTTTTTTTGGAGCACGCTTTTGGATGTAGGTGTCGAGGTATTTGTATGATAATAACAACGTCATTGTGCATAACATAGTCATAACGTGTCTGTTGTTGATTTGTTTGTATTTATGAAAAAGTGATACATCGTTGTTGTTCATTACGTAGTCATTACGTGTATGCATATAACAGTACCGTACCACGGCTGTAACAGAGATGTATTTGTACTTGTAGGAATTTTGATTGATCCAGAAAACCGGGAAACGTGGAGTAACATTTTATTTGATACGGAGCCAAAAGCTGAAGCCTGGTACATCGACTACGGTATAAGCAGGGGTTTCGAGACTCGTATTCACTACCATAATCGTTCAGAAAGGTTGAATGACGATAACGACAAGATTTTTTATGTTGCATACACATGCAAACGTGAGGTGTTCAAGAAAGAAAGCACGAAGAAACCCTCCAAACTGAAGCTTAGAGCTGCCATTATGGATCCAGATCCCGTAAAGTAAGTAGCGCACAACCATGATGAGGTCAGGATTGAGTGCAAGGCTCATATCCATGTGCACCTTGATGAGAAGTTACAATGAGTATTTTATCAAGTCATGGCTAGATGAGCACAATCATACCATGGAAATAAATGAACATCACAAGTTTAAGACCAACTGGAGGTGGATTCTGTAACCGGATTAATGGCTACCATTAACAACCAACGTGGGATAGATTTGAGGTCTTCGTATGAAGTGTTATGCACTCAACTTGGGTTGTACGAAAGTGGACGTGAAAAACTTCCTCGACAAGATAAGACAGAGGAACATGCTCTAAGGTGAAGAAACGGCTATTAACGAGTACTTCCGCGAGAAGCAAAAGTACAATCCGAGGTACTTCGTCGAAGTTGAAATTAACGTGGAGGAAAAAGTGGCAAACATATTCTGGGCAGACCAGCGAAAACAAGATGACTACGCTTGTTTTGGGGACTCGATCACTTTCGACACCACGTACAAGACCAATCACAAGTGCCGGCCGCTAGGTAATTGTAATGTTTTTGGTTATCTAACATCACTATATCGTATTCTTAACGATGATAGAACATGTTTGTTGTCTTGTGATAACTTTTCTTGCTCTTTAAGTTTTTTCATAACAGTCAAATATCGTAATCATTCCTATGATATAACGTATCTTTTTTCTACTAATATTGAATCTGTAGCTTGTTCCTAAAATTGTTACATAACAGTCCTATATCGTATCCGTACAGATGATATAACGTCTCTATTGAGTATTGGATTTGATCCAATTACTTGTCCTTCAAATTGTTATTTGTGTGCAGCTCTTTTTGTTGGCTTCAATAATCACCGTCAGGGTGTTGTGTTTGGAGCCTGCCTAATGTATGATGAGACGATAGAATCATTTTAGTGGATGTTCCGCACGTTTCTTTGGTGTGGGAGGGAAGGCACCAAAGACAATCATTACTAATCAGGATGTGACAATGGTTGTGGCGTTGAAAACTAACATGCCAGACACGTACCGCGCCTTATGCACATTCCACATCCTCCAAAATGCGAAGCATAATCTTAGTGCTCTTTTCACAAAGGAATTTGAGAAACACATGCTTTTCTTGTTCTACAACGTTGATTCGGAGAGAGATTTCGAATCTGCATGGAAGCTAATGATTAAGGAAGGTGGCAGCGGTGGTCATAAATGGCTTGAGTACATCCACAGATTTCGTACGCAGTGGTTATCGGCTTGGGTTAAGAACCATTACACCGCTGATATGGTTTTGACACAACTCGTTGAGTTATGCAATGGAGTGATTCGAGGCTTTCTCAGTGCTGACAAGATGGAGTTCTTCCCCCACTTTGACAGGTAACGAGTTATTCCAATCCCTGACTGTGAAACAATTATGAACAGGTAACGACGCTATTATATTCCTGTTACTGTCTTGGTACGTTAACGTTACATATCTTAAACATTCTTAGTACGTCCCTATTCTGTAGGATGGTCGAAAGCCGGAGGAGGGCAGAGAGGGATGCTGAATACCATGCTAGGAACACGAAGCCAATGAAAAATTTCGAATACAGTGAGCTGGTGTATAAGGCTGCTCTACAATTGATGAACTGATTTTACTCGTCTCAAAATAAACCTACTTAATGAATTAACTAGAGTCGATTTTCTCTAAGGTCTCAAAGTCATGACTTCTCAAAGTTATGTAAAGTGCTAATCAATTAAACAGGTTTGTGGTTTAGGTGCCACGAGAATCAATCAATCAAAAAGAAAATGAAATTTCTATAAACTAAAAGCTAAGATAAAGGTTGCAAGACTGCACAATATAAGGGTTGAACCAAATGGAAGAAAACTGCTTAGACTTTGAATCCCCCTAGGCTATCCAAATTCACCAATGACAGACATATTCAGCGAATTAAACAAACAAGACAGATTCAATTCACCGTCACATTTCTTCTCTAATCAAATCACGCCCTTTCGGGTATGCTAATATGCTACCTATCTACTATCCCAGTATGCTCTTTCGAGACAAATATCTAGAATCCCCTAGGCGACAAAACAAACGAGAACTGCTCACACGACGGACTAGTTTATTCGCTCCCAGATGAGAGTTAACGCCTAACCTAGTTGATTAATTTTGGTGTTTAGATATGCAAGATCTGTCGAGACAAAGAAAAATCTAACAAGGTTCTATTCGAGATGGCCACACAAGAATAAAAATGGACACAACATTGAACAAACCAAAATCCGTCTAAGTCGCATAAATCGTCATACTCGAACAATCATTCGTTCATAAGGAATTACCTAGGTTTTATCTAATCTAAGCACAAGGAGTTTAGCTACTCATAATCATGAAGAAAAAATTCAAATCAAAGAAGGAAGGCATTGAAATTAGGTTTACAAGAAGAAATCTAATTTTGCTGATTCCCGTCGAAGAACTTGATTCGTCGATCTTGATTATGTCTTCCGATCCGAGCTCCTTGAAGTTAAAGCCTTCTCGTCGCTCCGAAGTCTCTGAACTCTCCTTTAATTTTTTTTCAAAAGGGTCTTCCCTTCAAAGAATGAAAGACCTGTCTTTAATAGGAAAAGAGTTCCTTGTTGGGCAAGGAGATTGACTTTGACCGTTACGTTGATTTGTTGTCGACAGTTTTAGCCTCAAATCTCGAAAGTTATGGCCAAAGTTAATACTATCTAAGTTGTAAGAAATTGAACGAGGTTTTCAATGCCGCTGGCCTTGCATCAATCAGACTTCTGAGTTAGGAGATATGTCCAAAATACAAAACTGCAACGTTTTCTGACCAAGTCAAGATCCAAGCTCCTTGGAGATGTCAAAATGCTTTACATTGCTTTTCCTAGACCATCCACACACATTGTATCGCTCTGACTAACACCTCTATGTCATTATGTACCTGAAATCTATAAAAAAAACACTCCAAAACGACATCAAATGTACCCTGACCGGGTCCGAGACACTAAATTGAGATAAAAGATTAAAATGCATAAAACATCCTAAACTTCTACCTAAAGCAATACAATTATGCATGAAATGTCGCTTAAATGAGCATGATGAATACGATAAATCGAGTGTCATCAGCAATACACACCAAAGATGTTTGCCATATTCCAAGAACAATTCAAACGTGTCCAAGAGTATCTTCTTGAAATTGTATCGACAACGGCAAAGACACGGGGAAGTCGTGTACGTTGTGTACAAGAAAGATGGCAATGGAAAGATATACGATAGACTTGGCTGTGCTAGGTGTGCCGTTGGTGAAGTGTCTTGCAACTGCAAGTGGTGGGGTACGATGAGAATCCTGTGTCGACACACCCTGATAGTGATGCATGTACTTGGTAGATTTGGTCACGAGAAGTTCCAGAATTTGCCTGACATGTACATCTTGAAGAGATGGACTAGAGGTGTAAGAATTGGGTTTCTGGATGTTGTGGTTGCATGGCCACTGAACCGAGCTGAAAAGGAGGGCGAGATATATGTATGCCTCACTGCAAAATTTGGTGCCACAGTTAGGGCTGTTTATAGGGTTGATCATTTGCACAGTTTGTTGGATGATGCAGCCGATGGTCCGGCTCTATAGGTATTCAAACAACACTGTTGCCTTGTCATTACTTTTACAACACCACACCATACGAAACTGATCCGTCTATGTTATGCAGCCTAGATAAAACCTTTATTTTGGTGTTATGTTCTTGATTTTAGGTCGAGAAGGCTTTGTCTCTGTATGAAGGTAAGCAGCCAAAAAAATTGTCATGCCAGATAGTGAAACGACCGGCAAGGGATATCATACTAGTCTCATCTGGCAAGAAATCTCCATGACGTACCCTCCACTAAAAAATCCAAGTAAAAACAGCCAACGTATGAAATGCATCACTGATACATCTCACATGAGGCAATGTAACAAGTTCAAGAAGATTCATGCGAAGGAAGTTGCTGCGGAAGAGGCAACCGAAATGGACTACGAAATGGCTGACTTAATCAATTCACGGCGTTTATGCTGTTCCAAGAACGCACCACTGTTGGGAACCCACCGTCCCTACAAAGTGCTTACTTTTAAGTGTCTTGCAGATCCTATCAGTGTTCGTAAGGGGGAGGAATGGTGCAGTACTAACGCAATAACAGTGGCACATTTTGGTCATACATGAAAAGGAATTGTGTATGTATTTTGTTGTAATAGTGGACTGTTCCATGGCCGTTATTCAAAACCAAACGGTTTTGTAACGTTTGTGGAATAGTGTCGTAGGATGGACGTAAAAAATATGTATTGTAGAAATGATCAGACTTTCAGGTAAAGCGCATGAAATATATGTGGATCTGACCACTTTTGATATATGGGAACTGACTTGCAACAACATGTGGTGTCACCACTTAAAGGAATATCAAAGACATAATGTAGACATAACAACGTTCTACACCTATTTTACATTTTAAACTCCCACATGTTCCCCTTGAAACGAACAATATAACTATCATTGGCATCTCCCTCTACTCCGTCACCATCATGGCTTCTGGGATGCTCTGCCATGACTCTGTGAATAACATCTAGTGCTTGCTTAAAGTTGATTTTATATTTCCAAAAGGTCTCCTTCCACATGTCTATTTGCTTGTACAAATCGACGGGGCTCATCCTTTTGTCACAGGTGTGGATGATACCTTGTTCTACTAGATTGTCATCTTCTAAAAAGACCCATAGAACAGTAGAGGCACCCACAACTATACTAGAATAAATGAGAAAGAACAGTCATGTCGTGCATGCAAACCAATGACATAAAATAGACGACATAGTCATGTATCAAATGCATACCCGTCAAATAAACTCATATTCAGTGATTTAGGAGGGTACGGTAGGATGCATTACCTTCCAATCCTGGCATTCAAGGAAGAATCGATTGAAGATCATCATTTCCACAATCCTTTGGCCACATGGAAGATCACAAGAGCACCTCATTGTCTTCCATGAATCATTATCGGTCGGCCTGATATCTGTAGATGTCATGGTGTGGAAACGACCTTGGTGTAATGTCCTTGGATCCAAATTACGCATTTCTAGGAGATGTCAATGCATAGCGGCAAGTGTGGGAAGGAGAATTAGTTTCCAATAATGATAAGAACTAAGTGAAGGTTTCTTGTGTATTTAAAGGGGGGAATGGGCAGCCTAGGAGATGGAAGGAACGCCTGTTGTCAATAAATGACAAAGCTAACCCAGTAATTATGTCTTCCCAACCACCTTAATAATTAGTATTGACGTAACAGGCACGTTACAGACCTGTCACGGTACAGTCATCCCATCGTCCATGTGACAGAACACTATTCACTTCATTCAATGTGGTCAGCTACCATATCGCAAGAGATCATAATTTACCGGTGGATAAGAAAGAAACTTACTTCCCATAATTATATAACAGGCAGGAGTTTATTATATAACAGGCAGGAGTTTATTAAGTATTCTGTCAACTATGTGAGTAAGTAGAACACATAACTCATGCGAAGAGCATAACGTAAAAAGAACAACATAGTAATCCCAACATAGTAGTACTATATCAATAGCTGAACAAGAAAGTAATTCATATCGGTGGACGTTCCAACGTCTTTTGGTCCTTCTGTGGCAGCTTGATTCATCACCTCCATTGCAGACTCAACAAGGATTTCATCACGAATGGCATTCCAGTGAGATAACATGAGCTGGCACAAGTACTTAACCTGTCTACGATGATAACGCCCTCCTCATGCCACATGTTAGTTTGTTCCATTGAGAAATGACCCACGTAATGCTCCATGTACCGGAGTACATACAATCCACAACTATGCAGATCAGACTATTGTGGAACTGTAACAACCCTCCAAGGAAAATCTTCAATATCCACTTATGTGTTCATAAGGACGAATGACCGTGCATATTGCATCATCTGGGTCCCCGTAGCTTTGTAATACAGCTGATTCTCAAAGTCCTTCTTGGAAAGCATGTTGTTAAGGAAAAACTTATCCTTCTTCTTCATGTCCATCCCAAACACGTAGTAGTGCTTCAACACATCCCCAACATGGGTTGGGAAGAATATCTTACAAGACACAAGAGCATACATCAACAAACATACCGCAGATGTAACACAAACATAACACTACACAACATGTGGCATACCAGTTTCAGAAACAACACAAAACACTTACATATTGCAGTCCACGTAAGTTGAGACCTTGCACATACTTCTCATTGAGGACTTCCTTGAGGGCAGGCGAGAACAGAGTTTGAGAAAGAGAAAAATCAATCTTGTCTTCAACTTCTATCCGAGCATGTGACAGCAGCAACAAACAGTTAGTCTTGTGTTCCCCAACCCCCAAAAACGCGAAAAACGAATGTAACACTTATAGTGACCGTAATTGGCACACACAGTCTCATCACGGTCTTGTTCACCAGCATATCCTCCTTGTTGAACAGGTGGTAAAATGCATCAATGACAAGGCTGTAGATCTGGTTTGGATGCTTCAGGGTCTCCATCTTGTACTTCAGCACTTGCATCACCTTTTCAGGAAAGTCGCATATGATGAGACTGCTAATAGCAACCAAAATAATTGTTACGAAAGTACCGAGCACGCGTATCATAGAAAGAACAACAACAGAACTGGGTCATATAGGTTATGTACTCTCCTAAATTTAGTGAGAAAACATACGTCATTATCCTGCTCTCCACCGGGGCTCTCCACCAGGGTTAATTGTTGCAGTAGCCGCTTGTTCAATACAAACTTTTTGCCAATCTTTTGCTGATCATAGTTTACCGGAGTTAGTTTGTCCCTATCGTCGATGTGTATCATGTTGCCCCCCTCCACAGCTTCTTTTTCGGCACGAGCAACGACCTGGAATACTGACTTCTCCTTCGACGACACATAAGTGGGAGTGGTGGATTCGTCAGAATCTATACATATCATAACCGAAGACAGAAAAATAAGATAGAAACAAAACATAGGCATAACATAGGATTACAAGTGACATAACTTAGGCAAAACACAGACATAACATTGTTGAATGAGGAGCATAACGTAGGAGTGTTGATACATGAATATGCATTATAACAGGTAAAATATGCCTATAAATTTACTAAAACCAGAACAACCTGCAGAACACATAAAGTTACGTAAGATACAAAACGGAACATATAGGCATAACATAGGAATACAGGTTATATACCATAGGAAAGACAAAAGCATAACATAGTTGAATGAGGGTCATAACATAGCAAAACTAGAACAATGTGCATAACACAAAGTTGCATACCATCTTTTTTTTTTCCAACATCGTCTTGGGATACATGTTTCCCGACATCCTCATTCAAAGAATCATGTCCCTTGGTTGTTTCTGTTTCGTGGTTAATACCTTTCATTGATTCGTCGTCATCCCCCTTCCCCTGCTCAGTTTCCTTGGTTGTTTCCTTCTCTGTTATCTTCTCACCTCCTTTCTCCTTCTCGATTACCTTGTGACCTCATTTCTCCTTCTCACCTTCTTCGTCATCATCATCGTAGTCATCATTATGGACGGGGGAATCATCATCGTTGTCACTGTCGATGTCATCATCATCGTTGTCATCAGTGTTGTCCTGCACCAACTTTGTCCTTCGAGTTGCTTTCCCCTTCCCTGGTAGCAAACACTTGATGTACCCACTCCGATCCAGCCACAACTTTCATTCTTCCTCCTGAACTTCCAAAGCCGACCGATAGTTCACCAACGCAGTTGTCCTGCATTCAACCTCGGCCATCACAACTTCTGCTAGGAATTTCCGCTGCAACATTGTTAAGCACAATACTTATAACGCGGGCATGCGATTAACATACCATTCAAATAAAGATACTATACCAACTACCTATAATATAACAATGGTATATCAGTTACACGTGGAAGGGAGGACAATTCCGCTGTAGACAACCACTTATCTGTTTGCGAGAGGCGACCCCGTCATGCTGATTGATGAGGATGTTGGGTCCGCCCTAGGACTGCCACATTTGACTCGATCCTCCATTGAAGACTTATTCGGGACAATTTGGAACAACGACCTCCAATGCTACTTGGAGGGACTCCCTTTTCTTCAACTTGAAGGACCACGTCTTGTCTGGATTCCTAATTCTTTGGACGACGGTAGAGACGAGGTCCTTATCCCAGTAAGCGCAAGTTGGCCTAACTTCCGGCTCGATACCTTCCAAGAAAATGCATATGCCAAGAGGATATAACAAAAACGTATTAGGAAACTGGACTAGATATAATGGATGTAACAATTATGTATCACAGATATAACACCATCAGACTTACAACATAACATAAACGTTGCAGGATAGTAGAACAAAATTGAATGACATTAAAAGTCCATTGACAGATACAACAACAGTTCCATTGGGGAATAAAAAAAAGAGCTAAATGGTACAGATGTCATGGATATAACAAGTTTGTATCACACATATGACACCACTATAATCAGAATATATCACTTATCACCATAAAATTCATGTCTCCGCTGGAGTAAGACATCTTTCTACGACAGTAATACTCCTCCAGCCCGATAACTAAATCATTAGCCATGTACGCCGACCAGTTGTGACTTGCGATCTCGACATTGCCAAGACTAAGGTACTTCGCATACTTCATAGTCACTCACCATGTATTTGTTGCAACCAACAAAGATCCTAGTGCAAGCAACATGTATAACTTCACATAGGCACTCAGATCGTTGCATTTCTACATGGCATCCTGAAGTGCTATAATGCTCATGTTGTGGTGCTTGTTACTCGTCGTACCAGTCGACCATAGAAAGTTCTTCAGCACAAGTCGGCCGCAATGTTCAACGTCTACCTTGGTCAGAGTAGTATGCGACGGTAGACGTATACACAGTGTATGTCATCTGGCAGTACGTCAAGCATCTGGCTATCAGGGAACTTGAAATAGCCCAATTTAGGATCGAAGTATTTGATGAGGAACTGAGCAACCAACTTATTTATCATGTCCAACTGTAAATGCAAACATCCATCAAACCCGACGCCGGTGAGGCAACGGCGGATTTTGGTACGCCGTTTTATGTCATTCTCGATGTGGTCAGCTGCCACCAACGATCCCGTCTTGCAACAAAATGGGATGAAATTTGTCATCTTCTTCTTTGGAGGGTTGGTCTTGCCAGGCTTCTTCGAGTCATGTTTGCTACCGAACGCCTATCCAACGTCCTGATTAACACCTTGTTTCTTCTTAGAAGGCTGTTTCCTCGACACCTGACATGGCAGTATCAAACATGTATAACATACCAGAAAACACTAGAACCATACCACTGTTTACTAGGCATCAACAGAATCATAACACACACATAACAACGAAATCATCTCAACATAAAACACCAGAAGCATACCAGAAGGAAATCATCTAAGCATAAATGGTTTATGGTCATAACGTAAGCGGATCTAAGTAAAACGAAATACCCAATCCAATAGAACCTACCTTTTCAGCAGGCCCCTTGGACGACTCGGGTTCAGAGTCAGATTCAGAATATGAGCTCACTTTCTGTTTCCTTCGTTTTGCTGGTAGCTATGTTCTCTGTCCACATTCGGTGGGTAGTCAGTTTGTTGTGCGTGCCTGCAGAGAGATCGAGGAGCCGATGTTGGTTGGTTTCTTAGTCTTTGCCATCACAAACTACACAAAAGCAAGTACGATAAGAAAAAACCTAAAAACGGTATAGTATATAGGGTACTGAAGGAAGGAAGTTACAATTTTTGCTGTTTGTAACCGTTGATAGAGTTTGGATGAGGATGAGTGTTGAAGGAGTTCAAATTCCTCTTCAAAATCGCTCCAAAGACCTCTAGAAACCAACGTATCTTAAAAAAACCACTACCTCAATCTTCAAATCTCTGTCCCCGAGCTAGACCACCACCCATCGGTCACTCTTGAATGCTCCGCCCGACATGCACCACCTCCTCGTATGCCGTCGCTACCGTCGAAGAAGAGAGAGAACATCGACCAAGGAGAGAGGGAAGATAGAGGGACGAAATGAGTGATTCTGGAAGAAAGAGGTAGGAAAGAAGGAGGAGAGATTGGTGATATGACACTCTAACACACCACTACCATTAAAATATTCCCCAAAATGAGGGAATTTGAAAATTTTGAAAATTTCGTTCGAATTTCAAATCTGAAATGTTTAAAACAATACCGAATTAAAATAATTAACTAAATGAATTTTCATCCACTACTCCTGGGCGCATTAGATCCCTCAGATCGAAGTCAACGTCGAGCTGGCCTTACCGCCATCGGATGGTCCTCTCGGGACGTTCCTATTGACTTCGCTGTAGGAGCCGTAGCAATTTCGATAATCTACCGTCTAAGTCCAACAACATTGGTGGAAGTCTAGTCCAACACTTCTCGATTAATGAAAACTTTCGGACTCTTTTGTTGAAAAATTCCAACTACGAAGCGTCAATATGTCTCATTAATAAGAAATTATGAAAGGTGACATGGTCTCTTCCGGTCCTCTCTAAACTCTACTTCCTTCTTTGATATCCCTTCCATCGCATTCTTCCCACAATGTCAGCTTTGGTTGATAAGGATGTAGCGACTTGTGACACAAGCGTCATTTGCATTTCATTCTGAGAGACGTTGGAACACGTTCTTTTTTTGTGCCTTTTGACTCTATGCTTCGCTTTGTACTTCGGCCTGTCCCTAATAGGCACATCAACCTCTCATGTCACTCTTTCTTAGCGTCACATTTGGTGGTCCTTTTCGACCCAGCTTGTGAGGCGGGTGCTTTGTGGATGTGCATTTTGATATAAGAAATGTTGAGCTAATCCTGTTACGCGACCGAGGAGTAATAAATCACGCATGATTGTAGAGTTTCTTGCGTACTTAAGGTTTTCTTACGTCTTCACTTATCGATAGTCCGGCAAAATGGTAACCAAGCTACTCATTTAATATAAAAAAATACTTTTATAAATATCCCAAGTCGTATGGAGGTCGACTTCATTACTTGGATATCATCTTTAATTAATCAACCGAAATCAACTCAAACCCGAGCACTTCTGCACTTACTCGAACAGCTCTGTATCGCTTGGCGAGCCGACGACCCAATCCAGCCGCTTATTCTGGTATTTAACGTTTTTCGATTCCCGGCGTTCGTTCGGAGAAAGAGAAACAAAAACAAACAAAAAAACTCGATCGAGAGAGAGAGAGACTCACTGAAGCTAGCCACAAACGCAGCTGCACGGCGACTCTACCACCTGAGATCCATCCTCGGAATCACGGTGACCGTATAAAGATGTGGAGAAGAACAGTTTGTTCACAGATCAAAACCCTAGCCGCCGCCCGAGGCGCTGCCTCCTCATCTTTCTCATCCCGATTGCCCAATGTTCACAGATCCCTCGTTTCTGCGGCAGCACCTTCCTCGCTATTCAACCGCTATTTTAGTGCCGGAGCAGGTACCGAATGGAATCAGCGTTAAACACCTCTTCTCCTTGATTGACTGTTCATTTCTTGCGTGTACTTTGCGGGGTTGGTGGCTCTTTCGTTCTGTTTATGTAATTGAGGCGTTGATGTGAAATGAGCGGAAGATGATAGCGATGTGCTTCTTGTTTCCCTTTGCTAGATTTAGTTCGATTTTTGTTTGGTTCTATTGGTGAAAAAAAGCTGTCTGGTATTCAGATTCGGCTCATTTTTCCTGCATTTATGTTTGTTGATATGGATTTAAGGACGGAGAATTGGGTTGGTGAGGTGACGCTATTTGTGTTTTTTTGCAGATGGAGCATTGAAAAAGCCTGAGGATGTAATGCCTATTGCCACTGGACATGAACGTGAAGAACTTGAAGCTGAATTGCAGGTGAATTACTAGGACATGATTCATTGTTTATTGTCAAAGTTAAGTTCAATTTTTTAGCTCCACTTTGAAATGTCAGACGCACAAACCTACATCTCATTGCACAAATCTCCACCTAAGCGATTCTTGTTGGATTTTGTGTTTCGTCTTTGTATGTATACGTATACGCTTGTGGCAATTTGGTAACAGTTCCGTGTGTCAAATATACTATTTTCAGGGAAAGGATATTCTTGACATGAACTATCCCGTTGGTCCATTTGGCACAAAGGTTAGTGCTTCAGATGTTTGAGTCCGGTATGCTGTTGTATTGAACGTTAGTTGACGTCTTGTGATATTATATCTGATTCTTTGAATTTAAACTAGAATTTTTAGTAGTCTGATTATATAGACTGTGGTACTTATTTAGTGGCATTTGATGACAGGATCTGTGCTGGTTTGAATATCAAGTGTTTTTCTTTATAATAACTGGATATCAAGGGATTAAGTACTAACCACATAAAATCCTGGAAAAACTTTCCAGTACTTCCAGTCATGCTCTGTTAACATGTCGGTAGTGATAGTCTTGCGTAATAGTTGGTCTTCTGCATCTATCGCTCTGGTTGGTTTTCTTTAACGCGGTCAAGGTATCTTCCTTGTGTATGAGTTTGAGTAGAACTATTCACATCGCTTATTATTTTTTACATAGTTAGTTCTGGTCGTCCAATGACAAGATTTTATCACCTGATTTGCTTTATGTTGATTTCCTTCATTCTAGACGGCCATACCCATAACTTTCAAATCTTATGCTAAAATATTCCCATCTCTTGGTGCCAGATCATTGTTTTCTTTTGGATTATGTTGCCTGTTATTGTTTTTTTGACAATATAGAAGCGAAGTGCTGGTTAATATGCTCTTATAATCATGATTGGCTGATCTTATCTCTTCTTTGAAATTGTGCCTTGAGGACCTAGGCATGAAGTGCTGGTCAATTGGAAAATGAAATCTAAACTCAATCATCTATATATTTCGTTTGTGATTCAAGTAAAAAAATCATGATTAAGCATATCCTAATGGAGTATTTGTTTCCATTTGGTATATGGTCTTCGATGCATATAATCCACTACACGTGATCTTGTTACTGAAAGATATTGGTAAAATAAGGCTCCACACATGATGACGTGACACATCATTTTAAATGCACTGGTCACAATCTTGATGATGTAGGGCTTTGGTCGATTTCCACTGAAATTTTTGTTTGTGACACTCATTTAATTTCATTCTTGCTATAAGTTGATCGAAATCTAATGTATATATGTGTTTCCTGCAGGAAGAACCTGCTGTTGTCAAGTCCTATTATGATAGGAGGATAGTTGGATGCCCTGGAGGTGAAGAAGGTGAGAAGAATACCGAATTTTCCTTTCCCTATTTCTTTCCTCCGGGTTAAAACCTTGTAAAGTATCGCATCATACATAAATCCTGTCATTTAATCTCCACTTCTTCGGTTTGCAGAGGATGAACATGATGTTGTCTGGTTTTGGTTGGAAAAGGGCAAGCCTGCTGAATGCCCTGTCTGCGCACAGTACTTTGTGGTAAGTCTTAGATCTTTGTTCCAAATACCCATCAATTCTTAGGTTCTTGAACCTGATTACTGAACTGGTTAATCTTGGTTGCAGTTGGAGGTTGAGGGCCCTGGAGGAGACCCTGAAGCTGGACATGGCGATCACTAAAATCCACTTCTAAGACTCAACTTTTCCTATTGGAATAAGAATATGGGAGAGGGTGAATGCAGCTTCAGGCTAAGAAAGCTTGATCGATGACTTCTTGCTTTTGGTTGGTTTTCTTTTTTACCCAAATTTTTGTCCCTTAGATGAGACATCTACGAGGACCAGTTTAAACAAAAAGAACTGAAGTATAGTACAGTCAGAAATAAATTCATGGCTCTGATCCCTCTCTTCTACTTTCTTTGTCTGCAAATGTTTTGGATTTGCCAGATTTCTATATGATCACTGTTGAGCCAAGTTATATCTTGCAAGAACATTTGTCTTTTGTTGAGAAGTTGTTAGTTTGCATTGTTGAAGTTCTGAGATTGATGCAACATTTCATAAACATTGATTGTGGAAGTTTTCGAGATGCCATATCGTGACTGATTCTACATCTCATAGGATGAAGGCTGATGTGAATTGAAGGTAGTGAAACTATAGCCCGTACGCAAAAGCGGAAGTGTAAAAGCGAAGCGTAGAATCGTATGATTCTACGTAACACCCGAAATAAAGTTGTGTTTGAAATGGAAGTTGTGTTTCTCATTCGGGTCTACTGGCCTCGTGATGACTACTACCTGTTTTGGATTTGTTAGTTTGTAGGGATGCTCGTGCATGGTGTTTTCGCTAACGGTGAATTGGCGTCAGGAGTGATCATGAATTGGTGGTGTTCCGGGGCGGATTACAAAGTGTACTATTCTGCATTTGCAGACTCGGTGTGTACTAGTGCCATCATTACAAAGTTGTGATTCTACCGAACCTTTCTATCTTTATGTTGTTCGACGTGGTGCTAACTGATATACTCATTTCGAGTCATTTGATGCTAATCTCGTAATGTGAATGGTTGTTTAAAGTTTTGTTGTGGTGTGCTATCTCGAGAGCTAAGGAAAAAAAAGAAATTCCAAGTAGGATGAGATTAACTGCCGTTTCGGAGACCAGTCTTGCCGTTTTGGGCCCATGGGAGACCACGAAAAGTGATGGATGAAACCAACTCAGAAACAATCGCAGAGAAGAAGAGATAGCCAATCTCACTTCGTCTCGACACTGTCAGTCGCCGGGAGCTTCACTGAACAAAAAGAACGAACAACAAGCTGACAAGAGACTGATTACGCCGCAGAAGGATCGGAGTCTTCGCTGTCGCCCGAAGACAGGTCCTGAAGGAGGAAGAGGCAAGGTTTCGGCTGATCGTCGGGAAAGATACAAAAAAATACCGATTGAAAAGCCAGCCGGAGAGTTGGGGAAGACTGTTTATATGTACTGACTTTCGATTCGAAGTAGCTGCATAAAAAATCTGGAATGGACGATGAAGCAGCGCATAGAACAACAGGGTAGAAGCTCTCGAGTTTGCTAAACGTATTCTCCAATCTCGGGTATGGATTACAACAATTCTTCATCTGACTGTTATGAACGATGGCACAACAGTTATGATCTATTATTGTTCTCTCTTTCAGTTTTTAGCTGGCTGCTTAATTTATTGTGATGGAATTTCATAGGCTAGATGAACCGAACTCTAATCCCCGAGTTGTGTTCTTGAGATTGATTATCTTTTTGGTGTGTGATCCTCGTTTTGCTCTTTCCTTGAATAGGCTTGAGCAGCTTTGCATGTAGTTTCAAGCTCTGAGTTATTCTGGTATCCTGCCCCCCTTTTCTGCATGGACTTACTTCTTGCATACACCTCACTTAGGCTCTTCATCCAACATTAGTTATACGATTCTCTATTCAAAACCATGATTCACAGACAAGAGTTACACAAAAAACTTTCACTTATCCTCACTGGTTTTGAAAGAAAATGTCCTTAGTTTGTTTATTGAAGAGAAGGCTTCTTTCGACACTGCAGTAGGAACATTTCTAGTTGTGTTACCTTTTCCAGGATCTTGTGTCCTCATTGCTGCTGGAAAGATGAATGCTTGAAACTAGAAAGCCAATAGCAGTAAATGACTCGTGTGATTAAATTGTATTAGTCCGTGATGTTAACAGATCCTTAAAAGGACCTAACTTTTGTGCTTATGTTTGTTCTTGATTAACGTATTGGCTTGAGTGGTGGCACGATGCACGACACAGTTATGTGTCTGATTTTTTCCTATATCTGCTCGGCTTTCAGGTTCCTGTGGTGACGCAACGAAAATTTCTATCGAGCTGATCAGTTGAGTAAGTGAACTTCTTACTGTATCAATCCTTTATCAAATGCTAGCTACCTTTGATTCAGATTTCACTTATAATGGCAGTGGATTTTGAGGTTGATGATGATGTCAATGGAGATCTAGAAGGAAATATCGAACTGGATGATAGTCAAGTAGATGACCAAAGTGAAAATGGTGTCAACGTTCTAGATGACGAGTTTCGGCAGGATCTGTGTGCAAAACTGGACCAGGAGTCTCCTGGAATAGAAGCCCTCCACGATGGATTTGCAGAGTCGGTTACCGATACTTCAGACGAGCCTTACATTGGACAGGAATTCGACTCCGAAGCAGCTGCACATGCATTTTATAATTCTTACGCAACACGAGTCGGATTTGTAATCCGTGTAAGCAAACTATCTCGTTCGAGAAGAGACGGTTCTGCAATCGGCCGGGCACTTGTTTGTAACAAGGAGGGGTTTCGAATGCCGGACAAGCGTGAAAAAATCGTTAGGCAAAGAGCTGAGACTAGAGTTGGTTGCAGGGCAATGATTCTGGTCAGGAAAATAAGTTCTGGTAAATGGACCATCACAAAGTTCGTGAAGGAGCACACTCATCCGTTGGCACCTGGCAGATGCCGAAGAGATTGCATCTATGATCAGTATCCGGTTAGTACTTGCTCTTTCACGATAGAATTTGCTTATAATCAGTGTTCTTAGTGTTGGGTTATAGTGACTGATGGACTGAACACTGATGGATAATTGAACTAAATCCAGGCGTTCGGCGATTCAACTTGCCGGTTTGGTGGGGTCCGCCCCCTAACATTTTCGGACTGTTGACCAATTTAGTCGACAGATCTACCTTATCAATCTCGTCCGTTTTAGTAGAAGATTGGAGTTAATCTGGTTACTTATTAATAGTCATCATTATTCACTCATTGTAATTTCTATTATCTTAACATAGTAGTTGATATCCCTAACTTGGCAGCGCTGATCTAGACTTACCTTTTCTCTTGAAGGGAAACTGAGTTAACAAATCTCTGTGTTATGTGTTCGTGATGCGTTTAGTTCTCTACTCCGGTCCGACCTAAAAACATTGATTTCGTTGAACCTCCAAACCGCCGAAGCCAGTTTTTGCAGTTCATTCAATTGGAAAGTGGAACGGCGAGAATGAAGCCATATGACCTATGAATATGAACCATGAGATTGAACAGTTATGAATGTTGCATTATTATATTTGTTATGTTATCGTATTCTCTAACTTCTGCTCATCCTATTCAATGTCCTGTCCGGTTCGGACAACCTTGCAGAATGAACACGATAAGATACGGGAGCTGTCGCAGCAGTTAGCAGCGGAGAAGAAGAGAGCTGCGACCTACAAGAGGCACCTGGAATTGATATTTGAACAGATTGAAGAACAGAATCAGTCTCTGTCCAACAAAATCCGCCACATTGTTCAAAGTGTGAGGGACATAGATCGCGAGGATCAGCAGCAGCATTAGTATTTGATTTAATTTTATCAGTAGTTTCCAGTGTATAGTATTTTTACTTGATGATAAATGTTTGGATCCTTTTTATTCATTTTGGTTTATCTCTTTAATAAATTTTATTACTTCTCTTCGACCTGGCCAAACATTTTTTGTCGGAAGAAATCGAAATAGCAAACACGAACACATTTACCTAAACCGTGTCGCCAATTTATGAGCAGCTTTGTTAGGATCAATGTCGGGCGACTTGCAGGATATGCCGCAAAAAAGGCTATAACTTCTATGATGATTATATCACTTTCCATACGACGAGTGTACCGTCATAATAGACGTTAAAAGCATCAGTTTTTTTGTGTCCCCCTTGATATCCACTATGCAAATCCAAACTGAAAGCATCAATACTAATCGAAACAAACCCGTACGAAAAAAAACCCGATGCAACACAGGGCCCGGAAGATTCACACCACAAGGGTGAAGCAAAAACTAAACCAGACAACAAAACCAACGCATTTCGAGCAGATTTTAACAACCGACCGATTATTGGTTCAAATAAACCGGTTTCCGTACATTTCCAATTTTCCATCCCACATCCCGTCTTTCCCCGCAGCGAAAGACTCAGAGAGGAACCAACCAGTAGGGCGGGAGCAGCCATGAAAGCACTGTTCAGATGGAACGCAACAAATCTCTTGTCGATCTCCCGCCCGGGAAAACACTTGAAACCCTCCTCCACAACAACAATGGCGGCACCGATAAGCTCCTTAACACAAGTTTTCGTTCCCAATCTCATCTCCAATTCTTCTAAGCTCGTTAACTCCAACGCAGACTTCAGAAGCCGCAAATCCGCGTCTTCCTCCGCAACAAAAACCAGGGCGGGCTGGCTTCTGGGTCTTGGAGCAAAGACAAAGCCGGTCCTGCCGGAGATTGTGAAAGCTGGCGACCCAGTGTTGCACGAGCCAGCCCGTGAAGTTGACCCAAGGGATATCAGTTCGGAGAAGATACAGAAGATAATTGATGACATGGTTAATGTCATGAGGACTGCTCCTGGCGTTGGCCTTGCTGCTCCTCAGATCGGAATCCCATTGAAGGTCAGTCAATTCTCAGTTTATCCATTCCTTGCATTTGGAAGAAACTGCAATTATCTTGACTGCTTGCAATTTGCATTCCATTCTCGGATTTGGTTGTATGTTGGTAGTTGATCACATTTGCTTACCTGTTGCTATGATTTATGTTGGTAGTTGATCACATACTTGTTCAGTTTCAGAGTTTAGCGATGGTGGAAGATCCTGAGCAGGATTTTGAATTTGGAGTGAGATTCTAAAACAAACTAGGTGAAAGTTTTACGCAATTTCGTCATCTTGAAACCGAGGATCCTGAGTTGTGGCTAAGTTCGCCCACCCTGGTTTCGCCGTAATGTTTTAGTTCAGAATAAACATGAAAATGTAACCCTTTAGCTGCTCTCTAGTCCACTTTGACTGGAAATCTTGGCAGAATCTTTGTTTCCTAGTAGCAGTTTCTGAACCATTTTAGTAGCAGTTGAATCGAAATAGGAGAATCTTTCCCAAAACTCCTTTTCTTGTATGCTAAATAGAAAAGTCTTTAAACTAGAGACTTGATGGGGTTAATAAAAGATAGGTGGTTGGTTCCATTGCTAAGATGAGTTCATCTGCTGGTGATACTTGAATCACAGCCGAAAAATCTATGAACGAGTCTAGCAAATGCTCAAGATTGCATCTTTCATCATATTGCTTATGTTTCCTCTGCATTTTCTGATGCTGGCTGGCATCAACAACATTTTCCTTTTGGGTGCAGATAATAGTATTGGAAGATAAACCAGAATATATTAGCTATGCTCCAAAAGAAGAGACCAAAGCACAGGATAGGCGGCCTTTTGAACTTCTGGTATGTAGTATGCGAAAAACAATGGAGTGTTGTATCGACGTGTGAAAATCGTATCCAATGAGTTTGATGTTTCGCAGTGACAATGCCTTAGTTTTGTCGAGGCAGGTTATCCTGAACCCCAAGCTTGAGAAGAAAAGCAACAGAACTGCACTGTTTTTTGAAGGATGCTTAAGGTAAATGTAACATATATAACAAAGCGAAACAAAACATATGTAAGTTGTGATTAGTGCTAATGAAAATGCAAGTACGTGTTTTTTAGTGTACAAGCTTCTTATTGATCTCAAATTGGACTCATTGGGGAGTTTTAATGAGCAAAGTTTGACTTGAGTGAATTTGGCTCGTCAAGGATGGTTAACGAGTCAGACTCGAACAGGTTCGAGCTCGCCTAAAGAGTAACGAGCCAAGATTGAACATAGTGAAGCTCGGTTCGGCTCGGCTCGTGAACAGCCCTACTAACACATTTCAACGGTGACTCTCTTCAGTAGAGTAAAAGTTTATTTGGATTGTCATTGATCTCTTCTTTTGTGCGTTTCGCTTGGTTGGTTGGTGCAGTGTTGATGGATTTAGAGCAATGGTGGATCGGTATCTGGACGTTGAGGTTACAGGGCTGACCCGGGACGGCTTGCCAATCAAGGTCGAAGCATCGGGATGGCAGGCTCGTATCTTGCAGCACGAATGCGATCATTTGGATGGAACTCTCTACGTGGACAAGATGGTTCCCAGAACGTTTAGAACGGTCGAGAATCTGGACTTGCCTCTCGCCGATGGCTGCCCTCAGCAGGGTGTTCGCTAGTATTTCCGGCCAGACACATCAGATTTCACTTTTCAGACAAAGGTTTTCAGTTTTCAGTACACTATTTGCTATGGTTGAATTGATGTCGAAATGGCTCGCTTCATTTCAAGCAGCCATTGAGTCTTTTCGAACTAACGATTTTGATCCAAAGTTTGCTCATTTGCTCATTTGCTCATGCTTGTTCATGCTAAGATTCGTCTGTTCGAATGTATACTATAAGCTGCATTGTATCAGTTTGATCTCTGGTATGGCTACCGATTGACCTTCTAGTTCATTGCGAGACAATACAAACTATATGGAACATACATGTCCCGAATATACAGATGATTTTACATCAAGACGGCGCCGATTTCACTATCTAAACGGCGGCAGTCGGGATCTTTTGCCGAAACCGCCGCCACCGCCGCCGCCCTTGTTCCCGCCATCCCAAGCTGAATACCAGAAGAAGGCGAACATCCATAGAAACACCGCAGAGAATATCAGAACCCTGTCTTGAAATCTGCTTATTTTATCTACCAGTCCTGCACCACCAGAACAAAGGAGCAACCTTGGAATTTGATTATTTAATCCCTAGAAAGAAATTCATTGATTCCGTATACAGAAAAAGCGGCAGTCGGCACACCTGTGAGTGCCAGGGGTTCCTCATCGGGAGGCGGGTCGGATTGCGGCGGAGTCAGCTGAGCGAACATACGGCGGCGGCGGTGGGAGAGTAGGTATTGGTTAGGATTTCTTCTGAAGCATCCATGGAAACAACGAGAAGATACAGAAGAAGAAGGAAGGCGAGAGTAGGTTGTAATTTGGCTACGATGTATAGGGAACGCTAGTCGACGGCCTTGGGTTGCAGTGCTGCTGCTGCCGCCGCCGGTGGTCGAAAAGCAGCGGGCCGCCATTTTTGTTGGTGGAAATGGTGAACACGGAACTAACTCATCTAACGATCCCCCGATTTTTCGCTCATTTGTTTGAAGGTGTGTTGGCAATTATGCAAAATGATCACTCGACTATCAAATTCATCGACATATAGTCACTTAACTATTAAATCAGTAAAAAACTAGTGTGCCAAATGAGCATACATGTCGTCCTAGTTTCTACCCATGGAGCTTCATTCCGAATTTTGGCGATCGACTTGCACCATCCGTTATGCCGATTAAGGTCAATGTGGATGCCACTAAGAGCATCGACACCGGGCGATGGGTAGAGGTTGAAATCGGACGGAAATGGGGCCCCATTCCTGAATTTTCAGATTCCCGATGCCCTTTTCATGGGGGGTTGTTGCGCGAGCGGCGACTTAATCATCCGATGCTCGTGTTGGAGCAAGTGAAGCATCATGCGTTCTGTATAGTCTAGATCAACTTAGTATTCTTATCTCGACTATCACGAACAAAGACGATTCAGACGTTTCTCGACGAATATGGGTTGGGTGCAAATTGGAGATATAAGATTAACAGTTTGATATAGTGTTTCTACTCAACAAAAAGGTTAGTTAAAACCATTTTAACTCAACTGTATTCAGCTGTGCCATTCCCATCAATAAACCCAACAGAACCTAACAGTTTAACAAATCCTTTCTGCCACTGAAATAGTTTTCTGCTGCTCTTCTTTTGTGTTCGTCTACACTTTGAAATTAACCCTAACATTCCGTTCCAAGCTTCAGTCTTTAGCAGTTATAACAAGCAGCCCCAGTGCACCAATCAGTATATACTGCCCAGAAACAAGAAAAACATCAGTACGATTAAGCTCCACTCACCTGTGTTCATACTAGTAATGAACCAACAGTAGACAAAAGAATGTACCTTGATGATGGGTTTCTCAGTCATGATGATCGTCACCCAACCAACATATGGCAAGAACCTACAAACCAGACACACTCATCAATAAAAAAATCCACCATAGCCTGAGATCCTGGGCAGGATTTCAAGTTTAAAAGTCTGAAGCCATATAAGAAATCGTCCAAGTTTAGGAACCAGATTTAAGGATATGCAGAGATCAACAGCCACTGAAGCACACTTACCCAACAGCCCTGCCCATGATGTGATGCTGCTGCAGCCAAAGCTGGCCTTGTGCATACAAAAGCCTGTCATCCCCATAGTTATTGTCTCCTGCAGGGCACATCATGGATGAGTAACTACCAAGTATGTATACATTTATAATACGGCCTAACTGTAATTAACATATGAATTTGTGTTTAAAAGATTGAAAGTTCAGTTACAAAAGCTAGCACCTTTGGTTAAGACTTCAACTTCGCCAGTGTCTTGCCTTTCATGAACCTGCACAGGGATATGCCCATTGGCGTGGATTAAACGAGGTTATATGTGTTCCTTAAACCAATATCATGATGAGCACAGTTCTTCCAAAAGCAGGGAAAGAGCAAAAAATCTAGTAGAAACATAAACTTATAAAGGCACAATTTTGAAGCTGGGATCGAGAAACATTATGATTTAGAAGTTTGCACTGATATTTGGTTGCAGTTTAGTTCTTACCTTGATAACGCGGTGGACTATTGGAATTTCCCTTCCCTGAACAATAAACAGAAGTACTTGTTAGTGTACATATTAAACAAAACCAGCAGCAACATAACACAAGAAAATTTTAACAGAGATGATAATGGGCTCATTGGAGTTGTTACTCATAGTGCAAACCTCTTTTTTTCGTGGTTTGTTAAGTAAAATCTAATTCAAAACCTAGCATATCACCATTTTTGTTTATATGTACAAGTTCTATTACAAACCAAGAGGTCACATGGCTATTGCAAGAGGATTTACATCGATATGCAAGGAAAACATAACCAGAATGGAAGCTCAGAAGTTCTTACATCAACATTAAAGACAACTATCTCTCCAGTACGAATAGGATCGTTACTCATGTGCAGAAACAAAATATCACCCTGCAAAGAAATGTATTTTATTTAGTACAACATGCTTCAAGTCATTAAGCTTACGTGGGTTCAGCACAGCTTAAGGAATATAATCTGACTAGTCCACAAATCGCATTACCCTTTTGAATCCTGGTTCCATGCTTCCAGAAAGCACAACCACTACCGGAGATTCGCTGCCAGTGACGCACATTAACACTTTCCATATTATTAAAGCAGAGGTAACAATCATTCCTGAAAACAAGAAGACGGTTTATCAGAAACCACCAAAGAGATAAAATTGAATTTCCACGTGAATAGGTTAAACAGATCAATCCCCTCAAAGGGCAAAGAAACACCCTTGCACAGTTCTCATATACTTACCACAATCAAAGAATGTCAAAGGGTAGAGGATTAAAGAACCAATAACCCAAGCGAAAGACAAGCAGTAACCAGTGCTTCCATCATTATGTAATCAACCCAGGTAAAAAAATATCAACTTTATCCTAGTTCTTTACTGGAAGGTACAACAAAGCTGAAGCTAATTGAGTCGAAGTTGGAGGGTTTCATGTATTTGATGTTGGTGTTCTAGGAGAATGAATGAATGGATGATAACACAAAATCAGATAAAAAATTCATTTCTGGACAGGCTAGGCTGACCAAACGCTTGGAAGAAAACCATCAATCTCCTCCCAAAGTTGCATCAGCACCAGCAGACATAACCGATTCCAGGTAAGCGTATACAAAAGGAATCAGAAACATGGAAAGGAACAGAAAATATCAGAATTCATAGCATCGAACGACTTGAGGGTAAAAGCCCTTCGATATTGCAACTTGACGAGGTCACTGAAATTATAACATCATTTCACAATCACTGTTAACGATCGTAGAATGAAGGAAACAGAAAATTGCCAATACATCATCAAAGTACAATCAGAGCTGCCAGCAATCGCAATTCGAAACTAGTCAGTCATGCGATCTGACAAATGGCGGCCGATCAGAGAAGTGAAATGTAAATGGCCGGCGCTAGTGACGAAGGAAGACTCACCAAGACTGACGCCCTGAGAAAGAAGCTGCCGGATCTGGATGGACTTGACGGAATCAACGGTGTCTCCGATCCACCCCATTGTAGTAATCTTCTTCTTCTTCTTCTTCTCCTTTTCGTTTCGTTTCTCCTCAATTTCTTTCGCGATTTCTCTGTCACGCTTCTGTTTGTCTAGGGTTCATCACCGGCTGATATACCCGGTTCAAAATTAATGCAAACACAGTTATTTGGCTCTATATGGTATCAACCAAGTTTGTATGATTTCCCCCCGTAACGCAGCAAAATAAAATAACATAAATATTGCATTATAGATATCTTTTTTACGTCAGCAACCAATTTATTGTATATTGGTATAGATAGGAATGAGTGTCTTTACACCTAAAATCATGCACTCGATACAATATTCATTAACAGTTAAGGAAGATAAGTTATATAATAAAGAGAAAATTGATAAAAAGTCGAGAATTGAAGGAAAATTGTATTCGTATAATGGATCATAAATTTTTTCTTGATGTCATACATGATGATAACATTTAAACCTCGATCTTTGAAAAGCTCAACTATGAACGGATAAAAAACACATGTGAAGCTTTTCGACCCTCGAAAAAGAACGTCCCCGAAGCGAGCACGTCTCTTAAACTTAGGTGAGTTTTGTGTTACAACCTCAAACTTAGGTGGCCACAGATGCTTTTGACCCATTGACAAAAAAGATTATGTTAGTCATGGGTGGTAGGCCCCAGCTGGGCTGATTAAGCAGTTGGTTGACGCATTAGAGTGGTGGGCCCGGCCCGGCCCAAACATCATATAATAATTAGGTGGCTTTTGAAAATTCCAAAATTGATTACCCGTAATTTAAATAATAGATAATAATTGACTCGTAAAACTTTCGGATTACCAAACAAATAACTCTATCACCGAAATAATTCTATTTGGAGCAATAAAATAGAATTATAAAGCTTAAAATAATAAAAATTAAAAAAAGCCTCAAATATTAATAAAGTAATCATCGACATAATTACTTTCTTTAAAACGTGTAAATCTTTCACTTTCCAGCCTCGATAAGAAAGCTTTCGAGCATGATGAATAAGAGTAATACAATCATAATCCTAAAAGGATCGCATCGCATGAATTCCTTATCCCAAACCATCGACAATCCTGTGCATCTCTCAACATGATCTTAGTTTAAAATCAAACTGATGACACATCAAACTTGTTTAAAAACTCAACTCTTTTAAATCGATTAATTTAAAAATCCAAATCGACGATATTAGCCGTAACCCGATTAACCAAACCTTGGTAACGGGGCCAATCCGTACGTTTCTTCTAGCACTTTGGTCGGTTACTTTCAAAATTTCCAATCTCATTTTGTCTCAAAAGCTCTCTCTGCTTCTCTTGTATTCCACTGTTGAATAAGCTTACCCAGGAAGAAAAAACAGAAAGAAAAGTAAGCACATTTTATTATTCTTCCGCCCCAACAGACAAGCAAGCAAACCCCCGCAGAGGTAGAATCGTATTTCTGCTGCTTCCTCTGACCGCAGCAGCGCTTACTTGGCTTCTTTGCTGGGTTTGGGGGGGAGCTCTCTATAGCTATGGGGTTCAGTTCCATGATTTGCTGCGGGAAAGCATTGGATCGGTACGTTTCTTCCCTCATTCCATTTTATCATTTTGGAACCAAAAGTTCGGGTCTTTCGTTTGGTTGCAGGTGGGTTTGTTGTGATATCTTGATGTCAATCATATGGGTTCTGAAATTGGGTTTTGACTTTCTGCGATGTCGGTTTTCTGGATTCGGATTTTGAATTTGATGATTCTAAGTGAAGTTTTTAGTGTTTTTTTGGTTGCAGCTGAGATATTAAAGCTTTTACTGTTGTAGGAAAGGGCAAGGAAAGAAGCAGGCAAGTTGGAGGATATTCTCACTGAAGGAGTTACACGCTGCTACTAACAACTTCAATTATGATAATAAGTTGGGTGAAGGTGGATTCGGCAGTGTTTACTGGGGTCAGCTTTGGGATGGATCACAGGTTTTATAGCTTTTCAAACTCGAATCTTTACTGCTGCTTACTAGGATTTATGTAATCTGCTATGTTGAATTCACATATGGATAGTTTCTGTTGTAACAATTGGTAGTCATATGGTGTTGCCTGGTCCCTGAGAATCCTGGTTTTAAGTGATTTCTTTGCGTTCTTGATTCTGATTTTGAACTTCGATGGTAATGTGTTAGTGTCTTTAGTGGTCTCAGCCTTCGATTTGGAAATGTTAGAGTTTATGAGTTTGTTTTGCATATGTTGAAAACTGTTCTTACAGACATAGTCCTTTAGTAGCTAAAGATGGCAACTTTGTCTGTAAATCATGCATAAATTACTCTCATTTGGTTGAACTAGTTTTCTGTTCATCACGCACTTATGAAACATGTGAAAACGTATGGTCTTCTCTGTAAGCATTGTGCAAAAGTAGTATTGATCTCATGCACGTGTCAACTATTTGCTGTAAAGTTTCGTAAACGCGCGACTTATTTTTCGTTGAGTGGTCTTTGTATGAGGAGAATTTGGTCAGTCGATTCGGAGTAAGCTACAAAGTAAGAAAATTTATCATCTGGTCTACAATGCTGTTACTTGATCAACTTTCTGAACAAGTGACAGATGCCTTACGGTTCCTGTAGGAAAATCTATCGTCAGTCTTTTGCATTTCGCTCATATCTATCTGTTCGTTAAGTTCCAACATAAAAAGGGCTTTGTCACATTCTCAATATGATGATCATACAGATTGCTGTCAAAAGGCTGAAAGTCTGGAGCAACAAGGCAGAGATGGAATTCGCTGTCGAAGTCGAAATACTGGCACGTGTCAGGCACAAAAACCTTCTCAGTCTTCGAGGTTATTGCGCTGAAGGCCAAGAACGTTTGATCGTTTACGACTACATGCCCAATCTAAGCTTGCTCTCTCATCTTCACGGCCAGCACTCATCAGAATGCCTTTTAGACTGGAAGAAACGGATGAACATCGCAATCGGATCAGCTGAAGGAATCGTGTAAGCCCTTCTTCTTCTTCGAAATAACCAACAAAAGTTCGAACTTTCCATGACTCGGTCTTGTTTTCGGTTTTGTTTCCAGGTATCTTCACCACCACGCAATCCCACACATAATACACCGAGACGTGAAGGCGAGCAACGTGCTGCTGGACTCGAACTTCCAAGCACAAGTGGCCGATTTCGGTTTCGCAAAGTTCATACCAGACGGTGCAACACACGTGACCACGAGAGTGAAAGGAACGCTCGGATACCTAGCCCCCGAGTATGCGATGCTGGGGAAAGCATCGGAGAGTTGCGATGTATACAGCTTCGGGATCCTGCTTTTGGAGCTTTGCAGCGGGAAGAAGCCGCTGGAGAAAGTGAATGCAACCGTGAAGCGAACCATCACGGAATGGGCCTTACCATTGGCGTGTGCCAAGAAGTTCGATGAAGTTGCTGACCCGAGGCTGAACAGGAAGTTCGAGGAAGCGGAGATGAAAAGGGTGGTTCTTGTGGCTCTTGTTTGTACTCAGACTAAGCCCGAGAAACGGCCCACGATGCTGGAAGTGGTGGAAATGTTGAAGGGGGATTCGAAGGAGAAGTTGGGTGAGCTGGAGAATGATGAGTTGTTCAGGAGTACTCCAGAGGGTGGTGAATCAAGATTGGCTGCAGAGGAAGAAAGCTCCGACATGATCTCTGAAGAGAAGGATGATGATAAACCAGAGATCGTTAGAGATTCTTAGCAAGGTGAGAATCATCAGGGAATGTTTGGTGATTTGTGAAATGTGCCTAAGGTAAGGTGTGTATCCAAGTTGAGAATTTGGCCTTTTGAAGTGTGATTTGTGGGATTCTTTCAGTATTTCAAGGATTCATTTTCGGAAGATTGCAGGTCCTTCTTTCTATCTTTTAATCGTATTGGTTCTGTAAATATTAAGCTGTAAGAGTAAGTGGTCCCCTTTCATGACTGTTCAATTATGCCATGGCCTGCTTTTTCTATGTTCCGGAAGCATCGAGAGGGTCTCCAACCTAAGTTGTGTCTCTCAAGGTTGGAGACAATGTCGATCCTTACGTCTCCAATACAATACCAACTGAATTAAGAGGCTCTAACGGTCAGGGCGGTATTCACGACATTTCGGAGTGGGACGCATTTTCTATGGCAGTAAAAGCCAGACTAAAAAGTTGATTGGATCAAAAGTCTCCTCTTTGACTATTATGTACAATCAAGGGTTCATGATTTTTGACCCCATAGTGCAACTTCACAAGGGGTAAGTAGGTAAATCCTCTTCAGCTACTACAACAAATCTCAACATCAGTACGTACAACTACATCAAAAGAGAAGGAACAAAATCTATTTGGTTCAGTTAACACAACAGAGAGAGAACCATCTCAGATTTTTATCATCTCAAGTGAAAGTGTCTTCCCGATCCCCTTCAGGAAGATCACCTTCCTCCAAGTTGCTGAACTCCAGGAAATGGGTCGGCCTATGCTCCTCGTGGTAGAACTCTCGTGGCGCTCCCAGCTTTATCCCGTACGCTTTGGCTGCCTCCACGGCCTTCACCCCCATGAAGTTGTAGTTCCACGGCCCGTTATCCGGAACCTACAAACCCGAAAATCACCATCAACATCGAGCACAACATAATGACGACGATCAAAAGGAGAATGAAGAAAGAGCACTCACCATGTAGAACCCGAGGAATCGATCACTCAGCAGCATCTGGACCTTCTCGTAATGCGTCGGTAGATAGCCATGAGGGTTGCTGCCCGCGTCTTCCTTTTGGGCCCTACCCCACTCGTACCCACTCGGGGTAAGCTTGTAAGCGGTCAACGAGCAAGACCCCGGAGTGAAACTGCATGTCAGTATTATGCACCTCTCCCCGTCCCATTCCCTGTTACTCTCCAGGATACGAGCATGGTTTATCAGATCCTACAAAATTACAGCGAGATGAAGGATTGACATAACAAACCAAAAGTGACGTTAAATCGAGAAGCATATATACATAATAAAGTAGCTAGATCGATCAAGTTCCTTGCCCAAAGTTTCTGAAAAAAACACGATAATCCGATTCCAATTTTTAGTGGAATCAAGATAGCTAGCCTTATTTTTTTAGTAAAGTAAAGCTTTGGCTCCCTAAAGACTAAAGAAATGGATCAAAAAAGGGGAGGGCTATGCCACCCAAAGTAAGAACGGAAAGTAGCATTGTAAAACGATCAAAATCGTGATTTTAACTACTAAGATAACAATGGCTAACTGAAAACACGGGAAGGCAGTTTATACCTTTGGAGATAGCTGCGGGAGCTCATTTGGCTGCGTGTGCATCCATCCCAAGGGTTCGAGATCGCCAAGGAAGTCGTGGTCCGGAAGAGCCGATGGAATTTTGACTTCTTGATATGTTCCATTCTGAGGCGGCATTACAATGCACCGAACTTCCTTCACCTGTGGGTTATCAGGCGGACTTATTCCATACAGATACCCAGCGATCTGAGTTCGCAGATCAGCAACACAGATGAACTTCTTCAAAATGTTCTTTGGCATGATGTAGGTATATCCAGTCTCCTGCAGAAACAAACACTAGTGTTATAAAAAGAACAATCTTGTGTCAAGATAATATAACACTTAACACCGAGACAAGAACACTAATACCGATCAGATACCTTTATATCCTCCGAATTCACGTATATATGATTGACTCTGAGATAAAGATTGGTAGCTGAGATCGCTCTGACACGCCAGTCTGTCTTTGAGCCGAAAACACTTTGCTCAAAGGGACTAGTCGTGGTGACAATGAGTTCGTCACCATGAACATTTGTCGTTCTCGTTGTAATAGCCGTCAGTTGGTTAGCCTCCTTCGCCTGCTTCTCAATTTCAGCAATTTGCTGTCTTTGCTGAGAAGGTGGAGTGATCTCAGCACCGAGAATAATATCACGAATCTCCGACTGTGTTAGAGCAGATGTGTTCACATTATTCTTCTTTGCATAATCCGAGAGAATAAGGTCTCTCAAGGCAACCTCAACCTTCATCCATTGATCATCAGAGAGTGAAGGCCATATATGATGCGGCTCGGTGACTATTGTCTTGTCTGGCTTGAGCAACATCTTTGCCTTCTCATTATTGACGTGAAGGGCGCGAAGTATGAGAATCAGTCTGGAGAATGCAGTGTAAGAGGAAATGCTTCTCAGCCAATCGTCGTATATGTTGAACAACACCATTTGCGGTTCTGTTGCCTTGAGAATCAAATCCCCGAACTTCTCTATCTTCAGGCATGCCTGGAATGGAAGCTGCAATTCGCTACCCTTGATAACAATGTTTGGGAAATCGAGCAAGTGAACTTCTAGTGGGTCGAGCATTCCTTTGCGGGTGACGATAATCTGCTTAGGCTGTTCTTCGACTGGTAGAGACCGCACAAGAGCAGCAACTTCCTCGGCTGTTTTCCATTTGGCAAGCTGTCCGAGACGTTTCTGTCCAGCCCATACACTAGTGTGGATCACCTGAAACGGAGAAAAAAATAGTAAGAAACCAAGAATCCGGGACAGTTTTATTAGATTCATGAAGAAAGAAGCTAAACCTTCAGAAACAATTGCCCAGTCCTTGGATTGAATATGAAGATTGCACCGTTGATAGGCTTTGTTGTCAGATTCCCTTCAAAAGTCTTATGGATTGTAACTCGATACACATTGGTATCATCCACAAACCATATAATTTGGTTGCTGAAGATCTCTCCATAGTTCTGAGATGACAAGTACGGTTCTGTTGGCTCAGAAGAGTACAACTGCAATCCTTTCCTTATTCTCTCTCTCAGCACGTACAAAGCCGGATTGGACTGCAATAATGCATGCGACCATAATTAGTCTAACAATAGTCATTAAATTTAGCAACTTAAGCAGTCTACTAACAGACTAATACTATACCTTCATGATCTTGTTCATTGCCTGAGCCAACAGAGGTTTAGATCCAGGGAACCAGTTGCCAAATGCAGAATGCAAATTGTACGCCAGATCAAGCCCAATCATGACACCTATATGAGAAAACAGACCACGATTATTATATGAATATAACAGTCCAGAAAAGAAAAGAGCAGAGCAAGAGAATAGGTTAATACCAGTTGGAGATGGATATATTGACATGTTGTCAGTGGTGTAGTCCATAAATTTGGCTCGTGTGTAACGCTCAATATCGTGGGAATCATAGTCTCCCCACCGAAGCTGGACGTCAATCCAATATTTGTTACTTGATTTCTGATCAAAGACGTCTTTAGACTCTGCTACCAGACTAGGTTTGGACATGTTCCACCTGTGAGAGGCGAAGAGAAGAATGTCGGCACAAGAGCTGTTCATCTTGTAACTCTTCCTAGGATGGATTGTTTCCTTCTGCACAGTTTCAATTTCCAAAGCATCCAGTTCTTGGTCCAAGACTTGACAAAGATCCATAACAACACTCTCATGGACCTTTTGCCACAAGTGAGCACGGAATATCTGGATTAGGGAAATCTTCAAGGTAGGAATCTTCCCGTGCATGAAGATACCAGTTAGATCTAACTGCACTTGGAAACCGACATAGACATTGGCACGATTTATCGTGGGTGACCACCACAGAGTAAACCTACGGTTAGGAATTTGATTTAGACCAGATCTCTGTGCATTTGTCAACTTCTTATACTTCATAGACTCCTCAAAGCCAGAAGCCTTCTCCCAGAAGAGACCTTCCCATGTTGGAAAACTGAAATTTTAAAATGAGAGAACTTTAATTACAACAGATCATACTAAGCTGAACATCTATCAGAACTTTAAGTTGGCCATATGTGACAATCTAAAGCAATTAAATAACTAAGATTAGTTCACTTACTAGGTTCCCTTGAATAGTGTGTGTTCCAAAATCCCCTCCACACCACCAAGCGCTTGAATAACATCAGTTCGGTAATTGTTCAAGTTCCACAATTTTCCGTCATGTCTCTGATGCGTCCACCAGAAAGGATTCTGCTTGAGAACTTGGTATTGCTTGAAATCCGTACGAACACGCCACCCTTTATCATACGCTAAAGTATGTCGGTCCTTTTGAAACAATGTATTTATACGGGGAATACCTCTGTCCCATGAATCCTGTAGATTCAAAAATACAAAAATGTATTACAAAATTTTCAGGGATCCACCACAAAATAGAACCATGAATCAAATCAGACCTTTGCTATCGTTCAACGTGAAAGACATAAAAGAATATGTAACCTATGGAAGAGATAAAAAAACATAGCAGATCTGAAAAGAACTTACTTCCAAATCTTCAAGTGTCAAACGCCTATTTTGCGCCTGTGCCTCCTGCCTCTTCAGTGCATACTCAGCCCAGACACGCTGTGAATCAATGAACTCACTCTCCCACGGCTGTACGGGAACCAACATTAGAAACGATCATTTATTTGGTCAGGACAAATCATAGAACGATGAATTCACAAGGGCTAATGGTGTTACCTGGATGTAACGATACAGATTTGGAATCAGTTGGTCTTCTTCGTGACTCATCCCACTCCTGAAGTGAGTTACACCAACATCTGTCTGCTGACTGTAGCGAAGGTCACTTTGTGGGATTAAAATATGACCCATTGACAGCATGCCCAGTCCACCTATCTCCTTTGGAGTATAGAAGATCACAGGAGGAAACCTAAAAGAGAAGGAAGAGTTCAGTACTGACACCTAACAAATCATCAATCTATCACCATTGGTCAGAAGTTGAGCAGAAGGGACATACCTGCTAGGCATTTTAGAGTTCAAACCGATCTTTATACGGGTTTGAATCTTATTTTCACACTTAACAAGTAGATCTAGAAGCTCCTGCGTGTGAACGGTTGCCTCTCTGAAATATGTCATCAGACCTACAAATAATTGTACATAAATGAGAGGGTTCAGAAAAGGCAAAAAACTGCAGCAAGGCAATTGACGGTGATTTAGAAGTTACATTACCTATCAGGGCAGTGTTCCACTTGTTCACAATCTTCGTGAAAGTAGTTGACCCTGAGGACATGAGAATCTGCCTAACACGATTTTCAAACACCTTCATATGTTCATCATCAACCCGCAAGAATGCTACTGCAGTCCGTTCCTTGGTCTGTTCATTCTGCAAGTTCCATACTCCATCTCTCGTGTTGCTGAATGCTTCTAGAGTCATTCTTATTTTAGGAAGTATCCGGACCTCAAATCCACACCTACAGAAAGTGATGCATCACCATTTAATGACAGAATAAGGATTGGGAGTAATGAAGCAAGATAAAAACTCATGATATCAAATGAAGAAATGGGAGACAAGATATATGTTCACGTACATGCTGAAAAGCAAGTTAGGATTGTCTTTGCTGTACACAGAGACAAAGCCATTCTCCCACTCCAAGGTTGTGATGCTCCTAGGCAGTCGATTCTTCATATCCCAGAAAACACTCCTCCCAAGATTCACTGCAAAGAAGAAACAAGATATCATGAGTGAGAACTGGATATCCTCCAATGAATTGGCATGACGAAACAAGATGTAGAGAACAGCACATACCATCATGTTTCATCAGCCTCATTCGTGCATCCCTAGGCCAGCATTTCTTGTTCTGGTACCCAACCATATTCTCATTGTTGGGATCAGGATGCTCGGTAAGGTACCTTTGAATTAGGTCCCGTGCCTCATCATGTGTAAACCGGAACATAATATGCACCTTGTCAATATATCTAGAGTACAGCCTAATAGGATGTCTTGTCTCAACTTTAGTATCCCAGTAAGTCATGAACTCATTTGGCATCTGGGGAGGACCAGCAATCTCACTGGCCCGAGTCAGACCAAGAAGTAGCAGATCTAGCACGAGACCGTAATACTGCACAATGAATGAAGCAAACTGAAGACCACGTATCAAACCATACGAGTTCGTGTGACTCATATCTTTGTAGGACAACACCACATTATTCTTTGCAGTCACATAATCTGCAATATTATGATCCAGAACCAACCGTAGAAGCCTGCAACATTGTAAGAAGCAAAGTAGAATAAGATCACAAAATACTTGAACTTTCCAATAGAAGTCAAAAAAGAGATAAAATCAAGGATGTACCTGTTCAACATTGTAAGATCAATTTTCTCAAAGAACTTTTCAAACTTGGTCTGAAGCATTACTACACACTCTCCATCGCCTGTGTCCCATATACCTTGCAGATTGTTTATACCCTGGCACCACTTGTATACAAGCAGTGGAGGTGGTTCAGAATCTGCCGGCTTTATCCAGTTTGGGAATAGATGACGCTTGTCTCCTTCATACCACAGATACTGGTCAAGATATGCATCGGTTATTTTCTCAAGAGGTTCAATCTCATATACTGGAATCAAGGAACTGTACAGATCCATGAACTCTATTCCAACCTGCCAAAAGAAACAAAGAGTTAAAAAACTAAGAAATGCATGGCACAACATACATCAAAGTGAAAGCAAGTGAATAATGACAACTTACTTCCTTAAAGGCACGCTGGGTGAGTAGATGACGTTTAATCCTTGACAAAGCCTCATGAGGATTGTCGTATGCTTGTTCAATAAGACCAAGTTCTTCCCTCTGCAGCTGGTTTAGTCTTACAGCTACACTATAAGACTCCTTCAACCTTTCCAGAGCAAGGATTAGCAGTTTTGTGTCATGCTTATAAGACAATGGTGGGAACGGTATAGGAGAGAACTTCCTAGATTCCAGCCAGTGCACTGTTGTTGTGTAGATAGCAACAGCTTCTTCAGGAGTAACATATGGTCCGTCTTTCAAATAATTATGTTGACGCTCCTACAACTCAGTCAAACAGAAGAGAGCATCAGAAACAGCAAATGGATAAAAAGGAAGAAGAACCTTTAAACAATACAGACAAGGGAATATCATTAGCTGAATAACTAAAGTGCTTTCAAGGATACACCACAAAAAATGCAAGACCGATTTTTTACCTGTTCCGCCTTGAGCCAAAGGCGAGTTAAACGCCCAAGGTTCTTCCGACAGACAGTCTTATCAACAGTTGCACCACGTCTTATACGTTCACGATTGTAATGGGCAACATTTGTCCACCAATCAGCCTTAGCCTTGACATAACGAAGAATCATGTTCTCAATGGGAACAGGCAACCCAGGAACCTTCCAGGGAATATTCGCTTTCCAACATCGCCAAGCTTCACTGAGATGCTGCAGTATAGTTCTAGCCTTATTCTGTTTTATACCCTCTGCAAGATCCATGAAAGAGGATCAATTATGAACATAAAATAAACAAGACAGAGAAGTATCAAATATCTAAATAAAGCAAAAAGAGTGATGGATTACCAGGCATTGCATCAAGAACATCATGCATAACAGCGGCACGAAGTTCCAAATCAAAGTGACTCTCTACACGTTGTTTCGTGACAGTCTTTGCAGTCCCCTTTGAGTGCCGCCCTTCAAACTGACGAGCCAGAAGATTGCCCAACCAACGCTCAAGTAGAGGAACTATTCCACGCAAAAAGAATAGCCAGACACGCCACATAGGAGCCCAGAACCCACATCCAGGGCCTTTCCCTACTGGACCAGTGTTGAAGCGGTAATATATCAAATGCTTCAAATCTTTGCACATCCGAATTTGTCGCATCAGCCTATACTTGTAACGGTACATTCCAGTAAGCTGACCCACGTGGGAGAAAATATACTGCAAACCGTCGGCCAGTTGAAAAGCATCGACATTACCCAGTCGGAACTGAATATTTGCATCAACTACAAGCTTCGTCAAACGAAGAATCTCACGACAAAGATGAAATGCATTCCCAAAACGTGACTTCTTACGTTCCTTTGTTGTCAGTGTTTTCACAGGCTTTAAATTGAAGTTGTAGTCGAGGTGAAGGTAATTTAGATTTTTCCTGTGTATCAACAGATTCAGCATGTTATAACCCTGCTTGCAAACTTGCAGACCCGCTTCAGCCCAGTCAAGTTCTGTAGATTGGAAGAATTTGGTTGCTGCTAGAGAACGGAACAGATGCTTCTTCTTCTGTGCTTTTGGTGGCCTATGATGCAGCTCGTTCAAGACAAAGCATTTCAACAATTTCTGATAACTAACACGTACTTTCACCGGATAAGATGGTGGGCTGCAAAAACAAACAAATAACAAAGTAAGTACTTCATTACACTTCCATATACTCGTAAAAAACATGAAGTAGTACTAAAATCTCACCAGTGCTCCTTGTACCACTCGGACACAAGAGGTATATCTTCTGCCCGACGCATGCGACCAGATCTAACATTAAATGGCCGGGGAGCAAACAGCAGGGAGATGCCAGCAGCAGTGGTATCTGTGTAGAGTTGTGTCTCCTCTAGCAGCGGTTCCACCCCTTCTGGTAAGGTGAACTCCTCATCATCCTCATCTTCAAGAGCTTTCTTCTCACGTCGCTCCTTGTTAGCAGATGTAATGGGATGTATGAGTGGATCATAGTAGAAAGCAGGTAAATCAGGGTCCTCAGCCTTTATGAACATCACCATTGGAGTATGGTAAATGCCAAGTTTCACTTTCCGAGGCCTATTGTTGTATAAATGTGGAAATGCTATACGATACTCCGTCCTAAGAGGTGATCGGATAATGAGTTTGTTGATATCATTAAACTCATTCCAGTCTTCATCCCCTTTTTCCATGTCACGGTATAATGGTTCAAACTTTGGCCCACCTACATAATATTAAACGTGAAACATAGATAAGACAACCATCTAATAGCAATCCAGTAGAAGAGCTATCAACAACTACACAAACTACTTTGCAATCAGATTTCATACGACATTGAGAAGCAGTAAGATAGATCAGAACAATTGAACACAAAATTTTGAATGTAACAATTTATAGCAATGCTATTGCTAACTATATTCAATCGAGTATAGGCTATCTGTAGAAAATTCTAGTTTGACCGGATATTCTCCAAGTGCTTGTACAAAATATGAGCTATATCTAATGTGCAAAGAAAGACTATTTTTATTCTTTTTAATCCTTGATTAAACTAGTTCATAAACAAGCAAAGCTACCAATATATATAAAGTGTCAATGTTGATTTCTGAATAAAAAAAATTATAGGAGAACATACCCGGGATGCACATGTTGAGAGCCTTCGCTGTAAAGAATGATTCCATATCGAACAGATAGAAATAGTTACGATCTATGAGATCAGAGAGAAGTTGGCCCGCCAAACGGTGAAGTGTTGCCATGATAGGAAGAGATAGATGCCACTTCCTGTAACTTGGACCATTAATGAGCTTGGTCTTAACAAGAGGCTTGTGGTCATAAAACCATGTATGAACAGCAGCATCTTCTTCTTCGTCCAACTCCAACTGAATTGGCTCAAGAGGATCCACATCCAACAAATTATCAGCATAATCGAGAGGGGGCTCCTCATCATCGAACGGTGGAAATCTCATCCTCTTGAAATGACGCCTATCCCTCTTCTCCCTTCGCATCATGATCCACATAGTCCCCCACTGCAAGCAGTTCAAACCAATGTTAAGAAGACAGAAAATTCAGCACAGAATTGCATTTCACTCCAACTCTTAATCTAGATAAAAACCAACAAAGCACAGAGAGAGAGAAAAATCAAACAGAAGCATACCTGCGCCAAGTAAATGGGTTCCACAACCCATGGAATTTCATTGACGAAGGTGATCGCTCCTGTAATATGGTACAGGACCTTCACATCACGAACCTGCTCCCAAGGCATCGGCATATTCTCAAGGAGCTTGTACACAGCATGAGGAATGAACTTAAGTGCGCCAAGATACACTCGCTTGTCATGCCTGTATTTCTTCGACGACATGTCCCCATGGTCACTGCATTTAGATCATAAAACAGTAAAATACACATATACACGATGAGAAACCGATTCAACCAAGGCACTACTCTTACAAATCAATACATACTGATATAGGTCATAAACACACACCCATGAGAAACCAATTCAGCAAAGAAACAAATCTTACAAATCAACACATACTGATTCAGGCTTAACCTAAAGGAACCGTCTCTAGCATTTCTTCACTCAGGTATATATCAAAGAGTATCACCAGTTGAGAAAGAAAAGTACCGTATAATTTTGCGGACGTGCTCCGGCGGCATGTCCTCCTTCTGTGTCTCGACGAAGCCGAACTTCCTCTTATCGCTGTACCTCTTCGAGTTCAGCTGCTGCCACTTACGAGCCTTCTCCTCGAGCTTAGCCTCGGGGTCCGCGGAAGTAGAAGCCGCCGACGATTGCGGAGAAGCAAGGACAGTGTAAGAAGGCTGCAACGGAACAGCTGGAGGCGGCGGAACCATAGACGAAGACATCGTTCCGGGGGGAGCAAGATGCTGCTCTCCTCCGCCTGGAGGCACTCCTCCTCCACCGTTCCACATCGTGTGCGCAGAATTCGTTCCCGCTTCTTCTGAAAACCCTACGAACGGGATCTGATATCAGCAAAATCAAAGCTGGGGAAAACCCCGAATGGTTAGGGTTTTACGAGGAGGTTCACAGCTGACCTCCACTCCGCTACCAGTGACGGGACTTGACTAGAGAGTAGCGTTAAAGAACGAAGAAAACCAATCGAGATGGAGCTCCGAGTCCAGTTTTTATATGAACAGCGAGAAATCAAAAATGGTTAAGGGCGGTGGCAAGTTATCCATAGAGCTTAACGGGTTTACCGCCTCTGAACATTTTGTGTCTGATTGGACCAGTTAGTCTATGAGCCCAACTTTGAAGCTGACCTAGGGCCCATTAGGTGGGTGACAAGCCCAGATTTACTCAGCTGGATCTAGTCATAAGTTAAAAGTTGTAGGGCCGGATATCGGGACGAGAATGGGATTTGTCCCGAATTTATGAATTTTCGATTTTGCGAATTCTGAATTTAGTAAATTTTATTCGAAATTAGGAACTTAAATTCAGGATTTGGGATCCTGAATTAAATTTTTTTTCGAAATTTTTATTTCACTGCCACAAGTCCAAAAATCGTTGCAAAGAGTTTACATTACAGACTATCATTGCCACAAATCCTACACTCAACCAATATTGTAGATCATATTATAATTCTATTGGAAGAGTACTTTGTAATTTCATAAGCTACAAAATAGAACCACTGAGTAACTCCGTAAACCTCATGATAATTAGGACACTGCAATTGCTAGTTAGTAGGTGGAACGGGATACAACAACACCACTACCTGAATTAGCAGTAGATGTAGGGAATGAGATACTGCAACTGCTAGCTAATTGCAATTTTGTGAGTAAATATTAGTCAATTTGGAAATTTTTAATTTTCATGTCAAAATTATTAATTTTTAAAGGAAAATCTATAGAAATTAGCCGTTTTTACCAAAAAAATTCAAAATTTTCAAATCAAATAATATTTGATATGTATGTTGAAAATGGCTAAAAAATTAAGTGGTATTATGGTAATCTCTGTAAACAATGGTCAAACGAAACTAAAAAACAAACTTACTCGGTGTTATTTTAGAAAGTGGAAAAAAAATTAACTTCATTTGACTATTTTTTTAAGGCTTAATATGGTGAAATCTCAATTTTTAGTCATTTCAAGCATGCATGTCAAATATTAGCCAAATTGAAACTTTTCAATTTTCATGTAAAAATTATCAATTTCTAAAGGGGTACACCTATAGAAATTAGTCATTCTCACAATAAAATTTCAAATTTTCAAATTGACTAATATTTGACATGCATGTTGGAAATGGCTACGAAAACAAGTGACATTATGGTAACCCCGGTAAACATCGTCAAACCAAGTTAAAAATCAAACTTACTTGGTGTTATTTTAGCATCTTGAAAAATGTTTTTTAACTTCATTTGGCTATTTTTTGAAGGACTTGATATGGTGAAATTTCAATTTTTAGTCATTCCCAACATGATGTCAAATACTAGCCCATTTGAAAATTTGAAAATTTTCATATCAAAATTTTCAATTTTCAAAGTGGTTAACCTATGAAAATTAGCCATTTTCACAAGAAAATTTCAAAATTTTCAAATCGACTAATATTTGACATGCATGTTGGAAATGACTACAAAATCAAGTGGCATTATGGTCATCCCTGTAAATAATGGTCAAACGAAGTTAAAAATCAAATGTACTCGATGTTATTTTAGCATGTTGAAATATGTTTTTAACTTCATCTGGTTATTATTTGAAGGTCTTAATATGGTGAAACCTCAATTTTTAGTCATTCCCAACATGCATGTCAAATATTAGGCAATTTGAAAATTTGAAAATTTTCACGTCAAAATTATCAATTTAACCTATGGAACTTAGTCATTTTCACAAGAAAATTTCAAAATTTTCAAATCGACTAATATTTGACATGCATGTTGGAAATGGCTAAAAATCAAGTGACATTATGATAACCCCTGTAAACAATGGTCAAACGAAGTTAAAATTCAAATAAACTCGGTGTTATTTTAGCATGTTGAAATATGTTTTAAACTTCATTTGACTATTATTTGAAGGTCTTAACATGGTGAAACCTCGATTTTTAGCCATTCCCAACATGCATGTCAAATATTAGCCAATTTGAAAATTTTCAATTTTCATGTCAAAATTTTCAATTTCTAAAGGGGTTAACCTATGGAAATTAGCCATTTTCACAAGAAAATTTCAAAATTTTTAAATCGACCAATATTTGACATGGATGTTGGAAATGGCCAAAAAACCAAGTGGCATTATGGTAATTCCTCTAAGCAATGATCAAATGAAGTTAAAAACCAAATTTACTCGGTGTTATTTTAGCATGTTGAAAAATGTTTTTTAACTTCACTAGCATGCATGTCAAATATTAGCCAATTTGAAAATTTGAAAATTTTCATGTCAAAATTATCAATTTCTAAAGGGGTTAACCTATGGAAATTAGCCATTTTCACAAGAAAATTTCAAAATTTTCAAATCGACCAATATTTGATATGGATGTTGGAAATGGCCAAAAAATTAAGTGGCATTATGGTAATTCCTCTAAGCAATGATCAAATGAAGTTAAAAATTAAATTTACTCGGTGTTATTTTAGCATGTTGAAAAATATTTTTTTAACTTCATTTTGCTATTATTTGGAGGGTTTAACATGGTGAAACCTCAAATTTTAGCCATTCCCAACATGCATTTTAAATATTAGCCAATTTAAAAAATTTCAATATCAATTTTCAAAAGGGTTAACCTATGGAAATTGACCGTTTTCATAAGAAAATTTCAACATTTTCAAATCGACTAATATTTGACATGTATGTTGGAAATGATTAAAAAATCCAGTGACATTATGGTAATCCTTGTAAACAATGGTCAAACGATGTTAAATACTCGTTGTTATTTTAGCATGTTGAAAAATATTTTTAACTTCATTTGACTTATTTGAAGGGTTTAAAAATGATTTTTAGCCATTTCCAACATGCATGTCAAATATTGGTCAATTAGAAAATTTTTAATTTTTATGTTAAAATTGTTAATTTTCAAAGGGGTTAGAGTTTGTCCATTTCACATGAATAAATTTTAAAAATTTCAAATTAGCTAATATTTGACATGAATGTTGGAAATGGCTAAAAAATTTAAGTTTTACTATAAAACCCCCCATAAATAATGACCAAATAAAGCTAAAATCGAACTCACATAAAAAATAACAAAACAAATTTAAGCATAATAAAATTCGACTCAACCTTATGATTCACCTTACCTATTTACCATTCATGGCATTAACCTTATGATTGTTACCCTTGATCCACATCAGTTTTCAAATTATAACAATAAAATAGATGGATAGTCCAAGTATTTTAGATTTTTTTTCGCTTTGTTGTAATTAAAAATTATAGTATTTTATAAGATTAAACTGATTTTTTATCTGAATTATTATTACAATAAAATATTTCAAAGGTCTTTCATCCGCCTAACTCACCCAAATGCACCCACTCATCGTGGATAAATGGGTAGGTGTAAGTTGTACAAACAGTCACCCACCATATTAATAGATGGGTTGATTTTGACCTTAAACCCAATCCACCACCCAATGCCCAACCTTAGTTTCGAGCACGTTGTCGGCTCATTTATTTAGCGATTTTGAGCAAAAGCTGGACTTGTTTTTAAATATTAACAAGGTTGAGCTTAAATCGTTCCCAAGCTTAATTGAGATGGAGCTAAAAGATACGAATTAACGAGACGAGTTTAATCGCGAACTCAACTTAACTCATTTGTTATTGAAGAAAATGTGGATATTCTGGTTTTTGTGAGCCCTAAATCAATCCAGTTCGTGAGCTAGCTTGCGAGTTCCAATCTAGCCGGCTTGTAAGATTGGCCCATCATACTTGCGAACCAAGCGAGCCGAACTAAATTGGCTAGACCTCGACTCATTCACTATCGAGCCAACCAAACTCCAAACAAACTTTTCTCAAACTGAGTACCGAGCAACTCACAAGCGGTTTGCTCGATTCATGAACAAATCTAGCTATGAGTGTAAACTACGTACAAAGGACAATACATCACAAAGTGGACTAAAGTGAATCCGAAACCAATATGGATCACAAGATGTAACATCCATAATCGCGAGATTATCCTCTTGCCTCCCTTCCAAAAATATCCAAAATCCACTTCCCAGCTGTAGCCACTAAACTTTCATTTCCGATGACATTCATCAGTTCCCCGCCGCCGGCCAAATTCAAAACCGCCGCCATAACCGCCTCCCCCTTTCCTCCCCAAATTGGACGGAATCCACAACCCAGAATCCCCAATTTCACCCCAACTTCAAAACCCACCACCATCTCTACTGCATATTCTCCGACGAAGGGCGGCACCGGTGCCGCCACGAGGTTCAATGTAGCAGCAGCAACAGCTCGCAACTTTGAAGCGGAAGAGAATCATAACAGGAGGAGGAGGAGGAGGAGGAAAATCCTGCTGTCGGACGTGGCGGTGGAGAGGGAGAGGAAGTTGTTCGGAAGGAAATGGAACACGGTGGATGTATCGACGGCAGCGGTGGTCCTGGCGATGCATTTGCTTGCTCTGCCGGCGCCTCTCTGTTTCAGCTGGCCGGCGTTCTCGGTGGCGGTTTTACTCTACGTCGTCACCGGACTGTTTGGAATTACTCTGTCGTTTCATAGGCATCTCTCCCACCGGAGTTTCAGGCTCCCCAAGTGGCTCGAGTACTTGTTCGCTTACTGTGGCGTTCATGCTCTCCAGGTGAGACATTCTTTACTCTGCTCATCGGCATTGCTGTTGTTAATTTCGAATGAGTTTTGCTGGTTTCGTCACGAATGCAGGGGAATCCAATAGACTGGGTAAGCACACACAGGTACCACCATCAGTTCTGCGATTCAGAAAGAGACCCACACAGCCCACTTGAAGGCTTCTGGTTCAGTCACATGAGCTGGCTCTTTGACACCAACTATATCGCTCAAAGGGTATATATCTAATCTAATCTCTCTTATATTTTACTCCACATAGTCCGTTTTTACATCGCAATCCGTTTGTGGGACAGTGTGGAGGGAAGAACAATGCTGGAGATTTGGAGAGTCAACCTTTCTATCAGTTGATGAGAGCTACCTATGTTGTTCATCCAATTGCTCTCGGATTACTTCTTTATTCGCTTGGTGGATTCTCGTTTCTCGTATGGGGAATGGTCGGTGTTACTTATTTATTTTTTTTTATGAATTCATCATCGTTATGTTCAGTTTATCATTTTTTTTATGTCGTTGATATATACATTTTACGAGTTTGTTATGCGTTTTTTATTATATCCTTTTAATAGGCTCATTATATCGACTTCATATCTATATTGTTATATCCACTTACATCATTATTATGTCATTATTATATCACGTGTATGTGAGAAGAGTAGATAGATGGATAATACATGGCTTGTAACGGATATAATAACCCGCTATGGATTGGGTATACTAGTATAGGTACTAATTGAGTACCACATCGACTTGACTTCATACTTTTTTTTCTCAGGGTGTGAGGGTAACATGGGTTTACCATATAACATGGCTGGTGAACTCTGCTTGTCATGTTTGGGGAGTTCAAGATTGGAATACCGGTGATTTATCTCGAAACAATTGGTACGTATCGTAACACATATCTTCATTCACGCGATTTTCAAAAATACCAAGTACACCGTACCGCTGATTTTCTGAAATAAAACTCAATCAACGAAGTTTAACAATTGTCACAATACAGTTCTGACCAAACTACACTGCAATGACGGTTGATCAGTTTGTGCACGCAGGTGGGTTGCAGTGCTGGCATTTGGAGAAGGTTGGCACAACAACCATCACGCATTCGAGTACTCGGCTAGACATGGCTTGAAATGGTGGCAGATCGATATGACATGGTATACTATCAGGATTCTTCAGGCTCTTCGATTGGCTTCCGACGTTAAGCTTCCTACCGAGTCTCACAGGAAGAAGATGATGATGGGTTTTGAAGGGGTTGAGTCAAGATAGGTAGCATGTTCACGAGTTGAGTCTGCGCGCGGGAGGTTGTCTCGTGTCCGGACCCAGCCTTGTTCGTTTGGGACCAGAACAACATATTCAGGTATATATTGGTTGATTGGCGCTAGTTTGTGACGATACTCAGAGACAGAACCAGAGTTGGAGCAATTTCGAGAGCAGGATTTTAAACTGCGACGAACATATAAAAAAAGGGGGAAAAACTTCTAAATGCCACAAATTATTTCACGAATACTAAAATGTTACACGATTTATTGGAAATTATATGCGCGTCACGAGCTATTGATTTTCGACAAACTCCAATGTCATGTCGTTTTTCTTCCGTCTAGTCAGGAGAGCATACCCCGGATTCGCCTCTGTACACGCTATGTTGGGATGGAATCCTTGAATAGTGAGCTTTCGTTTAATTAGTTGAACATCATAATTCTGCATGTGAAGAAACAAAACTTGTAGTGACGATGATGGCTTCGAAGAAAAAAATGAAAGTGTTATTAGTAATTTATTTATTTTATAGATATATTTTAATTATTTTAATAATAAATGAAAATTAAAATAATATTAATAGTCTAAGGTCAATATATTTTTTTCTTCAAATGATTGTCGTGGAATTTTATGATTCAATTCCACTTTAAGTACGATTTTACGTCACTTTTCTTTTTCATGTTGAATCAACGATTTCTATGGATGGATCTACTCTTAACTCCTTTGTACTCAATCATTTGCAGATTGAGTGAGTTCGATTTTTCCAAACTTAACCATCTAGGACTTGAGGTAGGTGGGAATTTGGTTCATCGGTTAAAAATCGGTTTAACCGTAATTAGGTTGGTCGGTGAAGGGTCGATGCATTAATGAAATCGGTTAATCAGTTAAAAGTCTATTAATCGTGTTTAACAAAAAAATGAAATTATCCTCCAAACTAAGAGAAATTCCCTCAAATTCAATGGAAACTATCACAATTTTGGAATTAAAGTGTCAGTTAAATTAATCAGTCGGTTAATTAACCGTGCGGTCGGTCAGTTAAAAAATTAACCGATTTGAATGTTCATGTCAATTTCCTTAACCGTTAACCGACAATTAATAAACGAATTAACCGAATCCTAAATCTAACTTAACGTATAGTTTTAAGGCAAATTGAAATTTGAAAATTTTCAATTAACCACTAATTACATTTATTAAAAAGTGCATGACCACCGCACCAATCACAAATTTTGAGGTGATTTAATCGTTATAATCATTGATGTTGGATCAAAACTCGACGATTTCAAAGCGAACTTTTCATCAACAACATTACTAGAATGTGGTACAAACTTTAGTGTAACAATTAATTCAACAAACCATCCGACAGCTCAGAAAGCACTGAAATATTGGGCTGCATGCATGCATTCACCCCAAGAAAGTAAAAATAATAATTAAAAAAAAACCCACTGAAATGAAAAGTTAAGGAGCTAGCTAGCTAGTTGGGAGAACTTCGAGAGCCATTATGCACAAAATTTTAGTTGGCAGATTAGCTATTGATGTTGTTGTGGATGTTCTGGTGATGGTGCTGCATTGGGTACCTAACTCCAGCTGCCAGCACTCTCTGCTGCTCTAACTGCATCAGCCAAAGAAATCGATGTTCGGTTTGGTAAATGTCATTAATTTTTATCGAGTTTCTCGAAACAAAAGTTATGTGTCGGTGGACTAGTCTTAGAATCCCGTCCAGGGTCTCTCTGACTTACTTGGAAGAGTTCATGCAGCTTGTTCTTGAGGTAGCAGTACTCATGCTCCAACACCTCTAGAGCTCTCAAACACCTGAACGTACAAAAAATCGACTTTCAAATTCGAGTCGCAAAATTAATCACCTCGGTAGGTAGATGATGTACACTTACCCGTGTCTATTGGTCCGGTCAGAAGCTGACCGAAAAGCGAGGCAAACATTCCTCACCCTCTTAGCACCGATGCTTGAGCTACTCCCCATAAACTGATTCAAGTGTATCCCTATCTTCCCATATTCACACCCCTCCGATTCCTCCCCCTTCATTCTGGCCACGGCCAAAACACAAGTTAGTCCGTTAGTCCAATAACAGAATCAGGATGGTCGAGAATTCATTTATTTTTCTTGGAAAAGGAAAAAATAATTGATTTGATTGCGACAAAACAAATTAGTACATGGCAAAATAAGGATGGTCTAAAAACCACCCAAAAACATGTAATTTAAAAAACCGTAATTTTGTGATCATTTTCTAATCCGCAGATCACTAAATGATAGCTTGCGATCGTTTTAAACTATTAATAACCGTTCGATGAGTTTTGAGAACCGACATTTTTTATCGTCTTTAAAACTACATTTTCTTATAAACATGAAAAATAATTTTGATTTGGAGGATTTTACATACAGAAGTCGGCGGAGGGAAGTGAGGAGCTTCTCGGACTCATGGAAGTAGATGTTGACTACTTCCGATACGAAGTTCGGGGAGCTCTCATCTTCGAGCTGCTGCAGCTGCAAGAACTGCTCGTCCAACACTCCCTAGCAGATAATTCGGTCATCAAGACAACATATTTAAGTAACGTTACATCGAACCCGATCAAGCACACATTGTACGTGTATAGATACATACCTGGTGGAAGAGGAGGGAGAGTAAACGGTTCATATCGGCGAGAAATCGGTCCGCCCCGAAACCCAACAAGATCCACACCGGTAAACCCGTTTTGGCTGAGCTCGATATCTCTCTTTTCAAACCAGAGTAAGATATGGAAGCTCGGGGAAGAAGAAGAAGTGTCAATGGCGGTTTGTTCTAAGTTGGGATTTGGTGGGAATTTGTATTGTATTTATAGGTGAAGAAACTAGTACGTACCAGCTATATGAATGGTACTGGTACTAATTGTTTAGTCTATGATAATTATTTAGGGAATTAGCTGGAGATTAAATTAATGGACTGCATGCCGTCAGAATGGGCAGTACGGCACATGCGCAAACATTCTCTCAAGGCACGCTCTCTCCCTCTCTTGAGTCGTGCAAGATTGAAAATTTGGAATTATACCAACTAGACATGCTGTGTTCGCGAGCAGCTCGGCATTTGGTTCGAAAAAGAGTCGCCGTTTGTTTTCTTATATGATAATACAAAGAATTTTTTTTGACGGCCAACACATTTAATGATGTCGCCGTCAGGGTAAATTTCGGGGTTGGAAAAGAGCTCGTTCATAATTCGACTTGATTTTAAATGTGTGAGATTCAACTAGATAAGCTCGCTAGTTTGTTCGAGAACTCGAGAGCCAGCTCGAATGCTAGCTCCCTAAGTATATGGTTCATCAGTATAGTCAATAATGTAACATGTATGCATTTGTCCTCGAATACCATATACAATAATAATTCATAAATAATTTGTGATTGTATGTGCTAATAAAAATGCAAGCTAGTGGTACATTGCCATTCAAAATCAAACTCAAATCGAACCCATCATAAAAAATATAATGATCGAAATTCGAATTGACTAGCTCTTCAAGGATAATTAACGAGCTAGCCAAATTTGAATAAGCTCGAGTTGAACTCACTTAAACAATAACAAAACCAACCTTTAAACGTAATATAATAATATTCGACTCAACTCTGTTCGTAAACGATACTTTTACGAGTTCATCCGGATTGCGAAAGGTTGAAAAGAAAAGAAAGAAGCTAGAGAAGCAAAAAGGTGATACATAGTAGGCTAGTGATGAGCGTGCAGTCAAATTCAGTCGAGGCGAATGTTGGAGTAAATTAATATTATTACTATATTTACTTATTTAATTACTGTTAATAATTAATAATAAATAACCAGAACTGGTTTGGTTTCTCTAGGTCTGCGGTTGGTTTTCTGGTTTCGGTAGTGGGGCGCGTGCAGAAGCAGGCTCTGACTTTGCTTGCCGTTCAATCGCAGAGACCACCCTAATTCTTACTGCACCAGTAAAAAAAATATGATTATAATTTAAATAATATTTTACCCCATAACTTCCCTTTTACTGTAAGCTCTCACTCCACCAGACAGAACACTGTGTATTATCCTGCCTGCCGCCCGCCGTCTGACTATGTTGTCGCCGCCGTCACCTTGCACGCCTTTGTTCTTTTTTTTTGTCTGGTCTCATGATCAACGGCTAACCGGCCGTCTATGCTCAGACGACATTATTGTTGGCTATCTAGCATGATGTTTTAAAACAAAGTATCATCGTATTAGATTGAGTGATCACGAACGATTTAGAAATCTACAAATACGTTGAATCGGTTAGTGTATGAACCACTAAAAATAACTAATATATTATTTTACAGTCATCGATTTCCAACTCAGAGACTCCTTTGTATTTGGAATCCCTTTCATCTGAATTCGTCTCCTAAGTTAGGGTTAGGTAAAAGCTATTGCTCCTCTTCCCACTATTGTTTGTGTTTCTGTTTGTTTCTTAGGATGATTGTATTGATGAGTTGAAGACAAGGGATATAGGTTTCGTTCGACATAATTTGTCGTTCTTTCTCAATTAGATTTGGGCTGAAATTTATTTCCCGTCTTTGCCATTCATTTTGCTTCGTTATGAGCTGAAAACTCTTGATCACATGCATCATGTCGTATTACCATGGGACTCTATGGGAAGCATAAGTAGAGCTGGGGTGCGGTGTCTCGGGCTCCGGTCAAGGTTAATCCGGAGTCTGAAAACACTAAACCACATATATTCTTGTATATTCGAGTAATTCAACGGAATTGGCCAAATGTATAATTTAATTGGCTGCATATATAATATAATTATAAATTCATAACAAAGCTTATGAATAGCTTGCAAATTTCTTAACTATATATATTTTTTGAAGATTTCTTAATTATTTTTTAAAAAAATATTTTTTTTTGATTTAGAAAACAATTTTATTAAAGATAGGTTTGTAAAAGTAAAATACTGATGTGGATACATTTTCAACAAAAATTTCAATTCCGTTTTATGTTTGTTATTAATATAATAGTGAATGACTGATATTTTCTACTTGGTGGATGGGAGACAATTTATCATCTCAAATGAATTAACCTTTGAATTCAATGTTCTCCCCCTGTTCTACAATAATCAAGAATTTTATTTGCTTTTCACAAACAAAAACAGCACTTTATTCACATATATGACCTTTTGCTAGCTATTACAGGATCCGCATTATAAACCTCCAAATCTTAGTCCATGTAAAGCGCATCCTCCTCTGGTGAAGTCATTTTGCCTTTCTTGCAGTTTGAGCTGCTCTCTCCTGCATTTCCAGGTTGAATCTCTGAGCACCAATCAAGTTGCTTCTTCGCCTTCTTGGCCTTCTTCTTCTTCTTCTTCTTTACCTTTTATGGCTTAAAAAAATAAATAAAACTTTCATTGTTCAAATCTCACAAACTTGAAAAAACACTACCAATTATCCAAATACATAAATCAACTCGAAAAAACAGATACACATTTCATTGTTCCAACTTTACAAACACAAGCAAAACTTCAACTACAACAATAAACACCATCGCTGCACCAGCATTGCAGACCACAACCAATTATTGCCGATTATCCAAATAAACTTGAGGATCAAACATTAGTGTCATCTGCAACCCCCTCTTCTTGTAAAACAACAAGAGGATTTTGTATAAGCAAATCATTTTAATGATCCACCAAATCTGAAGCAAAAAGATGGGCAGAAGTCGGATTAATAGCATTGAGCAACTCCATTTATTGTAGAGCTCTATCTACAACAAGTGAAGTTTCTTAATGCTATCAATCCGGTTTTTGCCCCATCTTTTTGCTTCATATGATTTTATCCAGAGCTCTTTGCAGAGTTTTTTGTAGAGCTTTCTTCTTATAGAACAACATGAGGATATTGTAGAAGCAAATTATTGTAGTGATCCACCAAATCTGAAGCAAAAAGATGGACAGAAATTAGATTAATAGCATTGAGCATCTCCATTTGTTGTAGATAGAGCTCTACAAAAACCTTTAATTTGATAAAATCCTCACGACATTCATCTTCTTGTCAAATCAAACATTTTTGTAGAGCTCTATCTACAACAAGTCGAGTTGCTCAATGCTATCAATCCGGCTTTTGTCCATATTTTTGCTTCATATGATTCATGCAGAGTTTTTTCTAGAGTTCTTTGTAGAGCTCTGTTGGACCGCCATGATTCATATGTTTCTATGCGGAGTTCTTTTATTATTTTACAATTACCATTTTTTCATTTTTGCATACCAATACTGTTCGTACTGTTTTTGTGTTCAGTAGTTTTTAATTTATAGAGAAATTGATCCAATATGTGATTTAATTGACTTCATATATAATCTAGCCATAAATTCATAACAAAACCTATGATTTTTTTGAAAATTTCTTTATTATTTTGTTAAAAATATCCACGTCTAAATTGGCGAATGCCCATCCGCCAATGTGTCCCGATTTATTCATGATAAATTCCTTCTCTCTTATTAGGCCGACTCGATGCAATTCGACATCTCCTTGTAACGACACTCTTTGGTATAATGAAAAAGAGTATAATTTTTTACTTTTTACCCCTACAAAGTAGTAATTATATATATATGACTTTTGTTTTGTATAGGTGAGGAAAATCGAGGTAGAGAGGGAGGAATTATCTCGAGCTACGGTGTTTCTCTCCATAGTGATGGGCGTGGTTGAGAAAACAAGCACGGCCGGTAAGTAAAGGCACGCTAATTAAGGATTATTTATGAATGATTAATTCCTGATTAAAACACAAGAATGAATAATTAATTACAATCACAAAAAGGAGGGAGGGACTAGCCACCCACATACAAGCCAAAAAGCATGATGATTATGAAGTTAATTAGGGTGTTTATTGGTTCGAATTCCAACGAGTTTGGAAAATGTTGATTCGAAAATTGTTATGTATGGTATGATATGGGTATTGATATTGCTGTCGTTTGGTATGAAGTTTTAAAATGAGATGAAATATGAGATAGAAGAAATATGGAAGAGCGTTTTTTGAAAGTTTGAAAAATATTAAACAGGACAGTTGAGCATTCTTCTTCCGAAAATGGCCTATACCCAGAGCTTAATAGTACTATCTAGATCCACTACAGAGTGGGCATATTCTCACCAAATTCCCAATACCAACTGGATTTAAGTTAATTTTTTATTTGAGGGAGTAAAAGATAAACTCTAACCTTAATCTTAAATATAATTTCTCATTTCTTCCTAAAAAAAAAAAAAATTAAGATTCAAACTCAGGACTTTCAAATATCATAATAACACTAATAGACACACTTAATCAGCCGAGTTAGGAGTGGGGGGATTATTTAAAGGAGCGAGGAAAAGTATTAAAGGAGTGAGGAAAAATATTGTTACGTTTTGAGGGAAAATATTATTTATGTTATGTCTAACAAAATTGAAGGACCGTCACGTTACAAAATAAAGTTGAGTAGCTAATCTGTTGTAGAGCCAAACGTTAAGGGACCGCTGGTTGATCAGCTACCAGATAGGAGCCAATTCTATCCATACAAAAAAAAATTCGAATTCAGTTCAACGTCGCCACGTCGACCTGAGACGCCGCCCGCTGCCGTGAAGTTTTCACCCCCAGCAGAATATGACACTCACAACCGCCGGAACTGTTTCCGCGACAGCCACCGGAGTCCGCTTTGCAAGTCCCCAAATCAAGATCGGTACAGCAAGTAGCAATGCTTCGAGCACCGTCCGGTTTGGGTGGTTGTCCGGGCCGGAGCCGTTGGTTAAAATTTCCGGCCGATTCCGAGTGGGCCGCAGCCGCCGTGGTGAATCCGAAGCTAGTGGCGGCTCAACTTCTGGCTTCTTTCAGGTAGTATTTTATCTCTTTTCGTTTATTTCAGCTGGAAATGTAGTTACGGTTTAACGGGTTAACCGGTAATCTAACCGGTTTGAAATGGTGGTGGCTAATTAACCACTTAGTGTGATTAGTAGCTTGGAATAGTTAACAAAGTGATCACTCAACTTTTATTTGTAATGTAGCAATCACTTAGTATTGATCGAAGTAACGAAAATATGTCCTTTCGTTTGCGGTTAGAGTTGGCAATGCTTGAACAGACTCTTTGAACCCACCTGCCCAGCTCAACCCAGTCCAATCTGTGACCAGATTGACTGAAAAATCAACAATGAACAACCCATCCAAACATAGTTCGTTTTGACGGCGAAATTCACGATAGTTAGCTTAGAGGGACTCGTTTGTTATCGTTTCCTAACGAAGAACAACCAATGTAGCTAATATGTTCCATCATTTGATGCATTATGCAGGGAGATGGAGGAGATGATTTAGGGTTCTTGGTGAAACTTGGGGGAGGTTCGCTTGTGGGAGCAGCCGCAATCAAGTACGGAAGCATAGTGTTCCCTGATATCACTAGACCAAACCTCTTTCAGGCACTGCTTATGATCTCACTTCCAGTTGTTCTATCTCTTCTCCTTCTTTCCGTCTACGAATCTCCTCCCGGTGAAAGATGATCCGAGTCCGCCTCCAACGAGAATTAATAGACTTCTGGTGCATCCTTTTAACTACTTTTTATCATCTCTGTCGATCAACAAAGGAAAAACATTGAATCTTGCTTCACAAGCTAGTGAAATCAACATTGGAAATGTGTTATTGAAAGGAAATCTGGACTAGTCATATCTACTTCTCCAGGATCTTGCTTAACAACACGGCTCGCTCTTTAGGGACTGATGCTTCCAACGCCTGTGAAGTGTCTTCGTTGTGCTCCTTTGTGACATCAGCAGTGTTGAGGGTGCAGCGGATCGCCGAATTCAAATCCATTTTCGATTTAGCGTAGTTTATGAATGTCTCGGCCAGCATCTTCCTCAGCTTCATGTCCGTTGCAACATCCCGGAGATCCACAGCATCCCAATCATCTACATTTGGTGCCAGCATGGATGTTTCTGCTACATCTTGTGCCAGTAGCTGCGCCTGTTAAGAACAAAGAGAACAGCACCATTAATGTACCTTACCTACATCAAAATTGACCTGTGAAGGAGTTCGAATCACACGAAAAATTGAAACAGAGTGAAATGTCGATCAAATATGGAGGGTTGAACTCAACAATCTAGCGTCATCAAGGTTAGGTTTATGTCGGTCTCGCAGAAACACGTTGAGACAAAACGAGAGGGACATGAAAGTGGAGACTAATCTTACACGCCATGCTATATAAATGGTTACCTCGGCAAGGAGGAGACCGATCCGACTGTCGGAAGTCTCCAGCAGGCCAATGGCATCGGAGAGTGAGGAGGAAGTGTCCACAGCTATGTTATTATTTTCTCGAAGGAGGAAGTTAACGCTACATTGTTGAAGCCTGTCGCAAAGAATTTCACATTCACGCAGCAACTTCCCATTGGCAGTGGTTGAATTCGCCTTTGTTTCCCTTTCCTTCAGAAGAGCACTCTGGAAAAGTAACCATACAGTTAAGAGTGGCTCCATGCAAGAACACAAAAGCATTATACTCCATCCAGAAATTTGTTTTACCTCTAAATCCTCCTTTTCCTTCATCAAGCGGGTAACTTCTTGTCTGAGTTCCGAATGAGAGCTCCTAAGAGACTTGACTTCTTTTACAAGAAGCTTTACCTCCGATTTCGACTTTAGATCTACCTCGTCCAGTTGTTTATGCAACTTTTCATGCTCGTGCTTTGCGGCAGTCAGCTGGTTCATCAACATTTCGTTCTCCTTGACTAATGAATTGTTGACCGTGTCAAGATTGACCCTCTGATCCTGTTAACATGGGCATGCCATCATTAGTTTAACATGCCTGAATTTCCTTGAACCAACCATAAGAAACTTCAAGGAAACTGTACCTGCTCAGACTTCAATTTCAGCTCAACCTCCAATAATTTATTATTCAGGTCCTCAACATCCCACTGCATTTGAGTAAATCTCTCTCTTTCGAGTAACGCAGCTTCTTGCATGTTTTCTTTGCAGCTATGCCTTGTGGTCTCAAGATCTGCTTCCAAATCCTTTACCTACTGGAGAAATAACTGAGTTAGTGATCCAAAGCTCTAAGAGTGCCAGAAGCTTTGAGTTTCATACCTTACGGTCTAATATAAATCAGTGATAAAATGGAAGATACAGAATCAATGAAAATGAAAAACCAAGATAATGGCTATAATAAGTAGAGGACACAAGAAAAAACCTAGAAGTAAACACTCAAACACTAGTCTCTGTAATGGTGGAAAACTATCAGCATGCTAATTTTCGGATAAAGCATCATGGATAACGATGCGGAGCGAAGGAAAAAGGAAAGAGACCAGAGTTGGAAGGAAAAGTTACAAGTCAAGGCTTACTCTGGTCATTAAGAACTGCTTCATAGCTTCTTCTTGGTTCAACCTACCAATAAGATCTATGATGTCTGTTTTGGCTATAGCTTGTCTCTGCATCAACTTATCAAAAATCCTCTTCAAATTGTTATGTTCAGATGATGGAAAAACAACTAGTGCACCATCTTGTATCCTTATCGCGGAGTTGACAGGAACATCAGCCACTTTAGAAGTATCAGCCTCTTCACCTAAAGCATCACCACTCTCCACTCCCAATGAGGTCTTACTTGACAGTCTATCAGCGTCATCATCAAGCTTCTCATTCTCACAAACACCTTTATCTTTAGATGTCTCCAGACGATCATGAGTTAGGATGATGTCCTTTCTCTCTTCACCACTTCTAGCTGATGTCAGCTTGACATAGTTATCATTTCCATCTCTTGTTCTACTGTCAGATTCTTCTTCCTCAAGAAAATCAGTGTAATTCTCTGATGAAATGCTCGCAGGTGCCATACCACTTCCATGAGAATTAGAACTTCCATGCAATCCATTAAAAACTGAAAAGTGAAAAAAGAAAAGAAAAGAAACGCATAACTATTACTTTCTAACCACTTTTTGATGGACCGATAGCAACTATGACTAATCAATGCTCACCAAATGGAGTGCCAAGTTCAAAAGTACTTACATGACCTTACAGTGGCTTCAAGCTCAAAAAAGATACCCACGGCAGCACTTCTAGAGACATAGATGTCGGACAATAGTTGTTCTATCCAATTTTCCAACGAGCATCTACGCTGGAAGATGTTTAACATATTGAGAAATGAATAACAACAATCGAATTTAGTAATCGAGCTCAATTCACAAATGAGAAAAATGTCAAAATAATTGTCATTTACCTCTTCCAGCAATGACTTGCTTTTCAGTTTCAAAATCCTCTTGGGTGGAGCTGGAGGCAGCTTTCTCAGGGGAAATTCTATTTTCAACTTCAAAAGAGGATGAAAAAAGTGAACAATTACTTATTATAGAGCTCAAGAAAATACGAAAAATGTGATCACCATCGCAATTATGAATCCAAAAAGGACTTGCTAACTATGAATATAAGAATTGGCAGCTCACTTCAGAATGCAGCATCAAGAAATCGCTAAATCTACGCAATATCTCTCTGCTGTTAGTAACTCCATCAGGCGATCTCAGTCCAACTTGAACTCTGTAGAACTGCATCAAACCAAAGGTAGAACATGCAGTCACTACACTACAAGGAGTGCAAAAAGCTTGAAGAATATTAGGGTACTGACCAGTAGTATCAAGATTTTACCACCAGACTAGCAGAATCACACACTAATATTGTATGCAAGAAACAAAATAGGAGAATCCCTGAGTGGAACGATCATACAGTGAGTGACATGCAGAGGAGAAACATACCGTGGCGCGATTGGAACCTGCCGAATCCGGCATTACAACCCATGAAGGGACTGTAACCCAGTATTTCCATCCTGCTTGAGTATCATGTCCAGTGATCGAGTCCTGCTTCTCCTAACAATGAAATACTAGGTCAAACATCCAATCCTGATGAAGTGAGGATAATAATTCTCACAGGAGGCTTCCAATACTCAATCAAGACAAGGCGAACGAAAATTCAAATTGCGTCGGTTCGATTCCAAGAGAATTTTGAAGCTAACAGAGTGCGGCGAATTCGGACGGGAATCGATTACCCTACCGATTGACGAGGAGGAGGAGGAGGAGGAGGAGGAGTCCAGTCCATTCCCAGCGGCAGAGGCGAAGTTCCGTCATGGCGGTGTGGCGGTGGAAGAGTTTGATCGGGTGAGACGGCGTCGGCAGAAGATGCCGACGATGATGCTGACGATGCTGACAAAGAGGAAGAATGATATAGATGAGGATGGTGAGAAAGGGAGAACCGGTCGAGGAATGGATCGGAGAAGTCGCCGGAGTCGAGTAGAGAGAGGTCGTGTATGTAGAGGTTCATTTCTGGGTTTGGCCACGTGAAGGAGAGCAATGGATGGAATTCCACTTCCGTAAATGGCAACTGCCGATGCAGCTACCAGTCTCTCGTTGTGGCGGGGAAAGGATTTAGTTCTGAGCACTGCATGTTCCGAGGCGGTTTAAGAGTGCATTCAAGCCATTGGATTTTATCCGTTGTAATCGGACGGATGGGCGAAAATTAGCAAGCTTGGACAATGTCAATGCTAAATTTACAACCAAAATACTATAGTAATCTGCCCCAACCCAAATTGATATCACAAGAAAGGGTACATCTTTTAAATATTACAAAATTTGACAAATAATTTAAATCTTCGTTAACTCCGTCAAGTTTTATTTTTGATGTTGAAGCCTCCATCTCACCAAGGCAACAAACCAAGGATATTAAGAGCACATCTACTCAAGTATTTTGAAGCAATGCCGGGGGAGAGAGCCGAATCACGAGGAGGATAAGTAGGTTGCACGTAGAAGAAGAGTTTGTGGTATTGGCACGAGTTTTTGTCGATTTCGATTACCACCGTCACGATTTCGCTTCCGAAATCACACTCCAACAACATCTCCTTGGTGGACACTTACCCTACCATGGGATCACTCTAGATATTGTATGCAGTCAATTAACCTAGATTAATACATATGTATATAAACGGTAGCACCTCTATACTATTGTAGGTATTGATGGTGTGTTTGGCTGAAATTTTAGCTTTCTCATACGAAAAATGAGCACGGTTGTATACTCCGCCAAAGAAACCAAGAGGTGGGAAAATCAACATAGAAACCCTAAACCACCATACATAATTGTGTTAATGATTACAATACAATTTTCTAATTGTTAATTTAAAATACGTGTTCTTATGGACGGCATGCTTAGCAAAATGATAGTCGATAATTACATCAGTTAAAGGTCCTTATCCAAACAAACAAGATCAATCTTGCTCCAAAGATTCGATTCGCACTCTCCTCCTGACCACCAGAACAGAGCACACCAAAACAGCCGAAATCACAAAGGCGAGGAACATTAGATTGAAACCCTTCACATTGTTGCAGACGATATTCTGGAGTACGTACTCGGAGGCGTGTAGGGTCGATAGCGAGGCAGCCACAAAGCTAGCGTTTAACGGAAAGGTGATTTCCGAAGGACTTATCGCGATCAATACATTTGTAGGGTTAACTTGAAGTGGTTCCAAAGGTTGGAGTTGAACATTCATGGTAAGAGAGGAGAGAAGAGTTTGAGAGAAAAAATGAGCAGAGCAAAGAAAAAGTGTCTCTGTTGGCTGTATCAAAACTTCAGTATTGAACAACAACGCACATAACAACAAATGAACAACATCCAACTTTGAATTAACAACCAGCAACTATCACAAACTAATTATACATCCTTTGACCCCTATTGTCCATGACCAGTCATTCCGATTAGAATCGTACCGATGTGCGCCCAATCACAACTCCGATGTCGACTCTCTGTAGAACGTGGATTGTACTAGAAATCTAAAGAGAGAGAAAAAAATGTTAACTTGGAATGCACAAAATACAAAATATGTATAACTTCTAAGTTCTAGCTACTTAAATAGAGTTATAATTAACCTTCGTATGGTTGTATATATCGGTAAAATACCGAAGAAGTCTACGTCCAATGATCATTTGATATGGGATTGGGAAATAAGTAACATTGCCCTGGTGGTCAAGGGCATCCGCTGCAATAGAAGAAACAAAGTTATCAGAATCTAACTCCAATAAGTTCAACCAGAGAAGGCTGATATAAAGAAGAGGACCGATATCATTTGTCCTCACAACAGTGAGTAACAACAGATTGAAACCCTTCACATTGTTGCAGGCGATATTTAGGAGTACGTACTCGAAGGCGTGTAGACTCGATATGTAGCCACCGAGTTAGCGGTTATCAGAGAAGTAATTTTCGAAGGACTTATGGTTATCAATCCATTTGTAGGGTTAACTAGAAGTGATTCTAAAGGTTGGTGTTGAACATTCATGGTAAGAGAGGAGAAGAGAGCTTGGGAGAAAAAATAAGCAGAGCAAAAAAAAAGTATTTCTCAGAAAAGGAGAACTTGGAGAGACATAAAACTGTAATGCCATTCATCCAATAATGTGTTTAAAGTAGCACGGACTCTCCAACTTGATGTGACCAGGCATGCATGTTAACGAATTACCATCTAGCAAAACATTATGAGGCCTAAAAAGATCATTTTGTAGTATAGATAATCTGCTTCATTAGTAGATTTTTTCTTAAAATTATTTTGAGTGGCCTTCTCTGTTTGTTGTTAATTTGATGCTTTTATGATACCTCTTTGAATTCGCTCGACACTGATGCACTAAAATGATAGAGGCACTTAGAAAAGTTCCATCGAAAAATATCCATCTTATCCTTATATTTTCCCCTAGGTAACCCAATCATAGCCAAAAAGCCTTTTCATAACCCCCCATAATATCGTATCCCCCTTCTTTCAAGCCTTTGTTTGATCATGTGTACATTAGTGGCATGTACTCGGTCGAGTCTAGGAGTCAAAGTTGCTAAATTTTGAAGAATGTGGGATTATATACTCTCTTAATCAGTTTGATGTGTATGTAGAATTTCAAAAAATGAGAAAAAGAATAAAAATATTGAAAATCTCTAAAAAAGGAATTGGACAAGCGAAAAATCCAGTCTCGAAATAAGAAAAATAGAAAAGTTGAATATAAGGCCAAAAGGTCTCGAGTTAGATGAATAAACGAGCACAAAAGCTCGATGTAGTAGTTTGTGCATAAGGGATAGACGGGCTAGTTTGAAGCTCTTGGTAGAATTAGCTCCTTGCATAGCGTTATTTGTGATTAGTAATTTAGCTCCTGATTATAGTAGACCGAGTCGTTTGCAGCTATGCACACTCGCCACCAAAGTCATTTAACCTTCTTTTCTCTTTTCTGTCCGCATTACCAAGCCGAATAAAAGACCTCTGGATTAGTGTTTGAAGTGCCTTGATGTGATGAGTAGGAGTAGGTTGATATGCAAGTGTTGGAAGCGCACTTCAGAGTTGATGATGAGCTCATAAACACTTTCCTTAAAACGCTGTGAGTGAGTTCATTATTGGCTTCGTCTTTAAGCTGAATTTCCCTTAAGAGTAAGTTTAGATGGTTGGTGTAACGTGTATGATGATATGTGGCAAGGTGGAGAACTTTTTATGAGGTCTTTACTTTCAATTTTGGTTTTTTTAAAGGTTCATTTGTTTATTAAGCAATTTAGGAATGCATTTGAGGATTATGAATTTTCTTTGTTTTGTTAGTAGTTGATTTGGTTGTAGATGTGTTCCACAGCTTTTATTAGCTTTTTGTTTAAGGACAAGCAAAACTTAAGTGTGGGGGTATTTGATGACACTCAATTTTCGTATTCATCATCCTCATTTAATCGACATTTCATTCATAATTGTATTGCTTTAGGTAGAAGTTTAGGATGTTTTATGCATTTTAAGTTTTTATCTCGATTTAGTGTCTCGGACCCAGTCAGGATCCATTTGATGTCGTTTTGGAGTGTTATTGATAGATTTCAGGTACATAACGACATTGGGGCATTAATCGGGGCGATACGGTGTGTGTGGATTGTCTAGGACAGGCAATAGGAAGCATTTTGAGATCTTCAAGGAGCTTGGAACGCGAATTGGTCGTAAAACGTCGCAGTTTTGTATTTTGGACATATCTCCTAGCTCAGAACTCTGATTAATGCAAGACCGGCAGCGTTGGAAAGCTCATTAAATTTCCTACAGCTTTGATCAGGGAGTTATGTCAAGATTGTCATTATGGATCTGTCAAATTTGCCACTATGTGCATAGCGGCAAGATTGACATTTCATAGCAAAATTGACAACTCTCTCTAGAAACAAGTCAAGATTGCCACTACGGATGTGTCAATCTTGCCGCTATGCATATAGCGGCAAGATTGACTAACCATAGCGAAAAAGTTGACATAAAAATTGAAGGATTTTTGTGGAACTTCTATTTAAAGCCCGGTTCCGCCTCATTCGAAGACAGACTTCCCTGGACGAAATTGAGACCTTTAGAGAGGAAGAAGAAGGCGACTTCAAGGAGCTTGGGGTCGGTGAAATAATCAAGATGGCGAATCAAGTTCTCGAGAAGATCGGCGAAATTAGGTTTATCATAATTCTTTGTGTAAATCTAGATTCAATGTCTTCCTCTTCTGACTTTGATTTCTCTTTTGAGATTATGAGCAGCTAAACTTCTCTTGCTTAGATTAGATGAACCCTAGGTTAATTCCTATGAACAAATGATTTGATATGTTTGACGATTTATGCAAGTTGGATGGATTTCATTGCATATTTGATTTCATTTTCGATCTATTCTTCCCTGATCAACCAGAATTAAATCTCTGTTAGATTTGTCTTAGACTCGAAAGAGTTTGCATATCTAGAACGCCGAAATAAAATAACTAGATTAGACGTTAGCCCCCATCTAGGAGTGAATGAACTAGTCTGTCGTGTGAGCAATTCTAAATCGGTAAATCGCCTAGCAGGTTTTAGATCTTTGTCTTGATAAAGCGAACTAGAATACTAGATAGCAAACAAATTAGTAGACCTGAAAAGGCGTGATTTGATTAGAGAAGAATTGTGGCAGTGTAATGCATCTATCCTGTTTCATTTACATCGTGGAATTTGTCTATCATTTGTGAATTAGAATTGCCTAGGGGATTCAACATCTAAGCAGTTTCATCTTTGATTGTCTAAACTCTTATCGTGTAGTCTTACAACCCTATTCCGATTTGTGTTTCTAAGGTAACAAACTCATCATCCTTTATCACTAAACAAACAAGGATATCTCGGAGTTTTCGAGCAACCTCTCTCGGGAACCAAATTGTTTCGGTACCAAACGACAAATCGCTAAGTTCTTCTATACCTACTTTATTATGGACGCAAAGTAGTATTCACATGCTACACAATTCACATAGATCGATGGAGCGCAGAGCATCATAACTTATTGCACAGTAACAAAGCAGATGGTTCATCCGCTACTAAACAAACATGAATATCTCGAAAAGACGACACATTGTACAAACTCCCCATAATCAAATTGTTTCTGGTAGCTGCTCAGGCTAGCGTCGCCCTTTTGCCCTTGGTATCCCTCATCTGCATATTATTATTCAGAGTAGCCGTGTTAGCATATGGAGGGAAATGATAAATACAGCAAGACAATAGAACGAGAGAGTAAACCTGTGCGTCCGCGGACTTCTTTGAATCCAGGAACTGGCTATAAATTCCATACAGTCTCTGCTTCTCTGATTCCGAAATCGATGGTCTTGCTTTAGTAGCAATGTCATTCAACACAGAATCAGTCATCACTGGCTTTTTCTCCGGCGAGGTTGTGGTGGCAGTGTCTATGGTGTTCAAAAACTCGTGAACTGCGGCAAGCTGTGCATCGGAGAGAAGAGCTTGTAGGTCAGCTCCGCTAAATCCCTCCGTCTTGCGAGCTACGTTGTGTAAGTTTACGTCTTGAGCCAGTGGTAGCTACATCGGAAAGGAGAAGCAAGTCGAAACTAGAACAAAAACACAGGCTCGGAAAATGTAACTATTCTGCAGATAAGAATGATACCAACCTTTCTGCAGAGAACTTTAAGGATATCCAACCTTTCTTGCTGAGATGGAAAGTCGCAGAAAAGAAGTCTATCTAGCCTACCAGGTCTCAACAGTGCAGCATCAAGCAGGTCTGGTCGACTGAATCAAAATCAAACAACAAAACAAAACGATGAGTTCATAAATATTGACATATTGTATCATGGAGAAAGGTTTAACATCAATTTCTTGAGAATGACTAACCTTGTCGCAGCAAATACGAAAACCCCAGTCAAAACTTCGACACCATCTAATTCAGTCAGAAACTGGAAAAGACAGAAAGGAAGTTAAAATAAAGAACCGCGTGGAAGAAGAAATAGAATAAGTTGGTTGAAAATAAAGGAGAAAGAACAAAAACCTACTTGGTTGACAACCCGATCAGTTACGCCGGTGTTATCATGTCCTCTTTTAGGTGCTATTGAATCAAATTCATCAAAGAAGAGAAGGCAGGGTGCTGCTGCAGCTGCTTTTGAGAAAATATCACGAACCTGATTCGAAGCATGGAGCAAACTCATTTTAAGCCAGTTCAATTCACATCTGTAACTTATATCTAGAGTGTCATAGTTCAAAATCATCCTTTTGAGTGGATTCTCAAGCAAGTCCTAAAATGGGAGCAGTCGTAGCCAACTAAAGCTCTTAATATAAAAGCAGGAGTAGACTGATCGAAACTATACCGCTTGTTCAGAAGCACCAATATATTTGTTCAACAGCTCAGGTCCCTTCACTGATATAAACCGCAGTGAACAAGCAGCAGCAGCAGCACCTACAATGTGAGTCTTGCCGCAACCAGGAGGACCGTAGAGAAGAACGTTTGAACGCAATCTTAAAGGAGCTTGAGCAAAGATATTTGGGAATTTTGATGGCAACTCAATCATCTGGTATAGAATACAGAGGTTAGCATTACTAAATTTCATTGTTGGAAGTCTTGCCATGTTAATATTGGTCATAACAGTTAATACATATATGTACCTCTCTTATAGCATTTCTGACATCATTCAGTCCACCAACATCTTCCCATCCGGAACGACCACCTTCAGAAGCAGTTTTAGTAATATCACGCATAGCAACTGGAAGGAACCCATTCATTGCCCTCAATAAGTCTCCCTTAAGTAAAGTTGGTATCTCATGCTCTCCATTAGAAAGAGAAGGAAGAAAGCGGCCAACTGCAGCGTGTACGGCTCTATCAACCAATATTTCCTGATACAGTACAACAGCTGTCATATAAAGTTCATGCACGCATATTCAGTTAGGAAGGCAATTTGAGATTGTTATCTTCCATTGGGTAATCATTTATAGACATTGTTATATCAATGCTTTAATACTGAAGGTGCCAGAAAAAACTAATCCTAAAACGTGTCTACAATTAACCACAGTATCCATGTCAAGAACGTTCGAATGCATAGAAACACAGGAGACATACCAGATCGTATGCATCATAACCATCACATTTGGATGCTACATCCAATAAAACGTCATCTGGACAATGTAAGGAACGCTTCTGTATTTCATGCTTCAAAATAGCCCCACGTTCAGATGCAGCAGGAGCAGGAAGTTCCACATGAAAGTCAAATCTACCTGGACAGACATATATCAACAGACGCAAACAAGTTTGTACTGATGTGAACCAAATCGTATCATGTACAGTCTGAGGCCTGTCAATGCTCTTCAAGGAAACAAAACGAACCTGAAGAGCTCAGTGATTGAGGTATATTCTCCAGTCGCTGCAGTGAAGCTATGAAAGCGATTGGGCCAATGCCACATGAGCTATTCCTCTTTTCCTGCACAGATAAACGACATATAAGCTAAAGAAACTAAATCATATCCAAGGTAATTATCAATTAGAAGGCATTACATCACTAAGCAAATCGGATTCCAAATTTGAAATGGACTGCATAAAGTTATTTCTCATACTTGGAGAAATATCAATGATGGCTTTCATTGGCACACTACCTATTGAATGGCAAATGAAGGTAGCCAAAAACATAAAGCAAACAATAGTATCATCCAAAAAGCACTGAAGCCTCAAAACAACAGTGCGAAACAATCATGAGTGAAAAATGCAGCATCAAGCAGATAAAATCATATGTTTTTAGTGAATAGCATTATTGGTTTTTCTTACCCCATATTCGTCAATAACATCAGCTAGGTATTTTGTCAGTGCAACAACGGAAGTTGAAGGCTGAGACACTTCAGAATCAGGAGATGCTGAAACAATGATATCAAGATCATCAAAGATTACAACTGAAGGTGCATGATCTAACGCTTCAGAGATAGAAGCTGATAGTTTCTGACGAATGGCCATGGGCTTTTCTGAAGCAAGACCAGAGCAGCTTACGAAAACCCTGCAGATATCGGTTCATGCCGGGTACTACACATCAATAACACTTCCCATAAGTTGTCTAAATACCAGATTTTTTTGGACACCTAAAATGATCGACACAAGAAGAGCCATTGTAGGATACAGGTATACTTACACATGTGCTAATATGTCTCTGTGTCTTTCAACGAAATTGGCCACAGCTTTTGCTAACATGGTCTTTCCAGAACCCTAACAAAATGACCGGCAGGATGGTTTATCAATGCACATATTATCACAAAATTTGAGGTCCTATCCCAAGTAAGAGAATTGGGGAATGGAGATCTCTCTACTACCCATACATACAGAGGGAAAACAATAACATCTTGCGAAGGAGCAAGATGTGCAACATCATCACATGAGCTATTGATGCAACAGAACCTTCTTAGAATTTGAATACCATAGTACCAAAATACCAAAGAAAGTTTAACTATCGCATCAAAGGGGATTGATTCATTGAAGCTCCGAGATCTCTTATTTGGACGAATGACAGATGGGTTTTCTCTCATATTTGCAACAAGGGCACAATATAATCTGTTTTGGTAAATATCCACCTCTGACTCACAACACATGGAACACTAAGTAACACCATATGTACTTCTGAAGCATACGTGTAGAATGATCTCAACAACAAGGGAACAGGTTATAGAAACCTTTCATAACAGTTAAAATTGTAAACCGGAGCAAAGAAATTTAACCTACATGAGGTCCATATATTAGAACATGGCCAGGGAGGCGAAGACTCTTAGTGCCAAACCAAGAACCAGAACTAGGCGATAGCAAAACGTGCACTCCTGCATCAGAAAAACATCAAGAAGATTTTACAACAACTAAGAATCCATAAGGCGTGAAATTCATGAAGAACATGAGATCGTTGAAGACAAGAATAAACCAAGTGTAGGCAGCAGAAACATAATTGAAGAATCAGTAAGAGTTCATAAAAAATTTGAAGCATGGTGTGAGCGAGAGCAAAAACAGCTTTTTTCTACCAAGGCACCACATTATTTTATAGTTGAAGTTTTTCACTGCCGGTATTTGGCAGATCTTTCCAAATAGTCTGCAGTTCCAGTTTCTACCCTCTTCCCATATTAGTCCCATGTGATTCTTAGAAACAAATGAAAACCAGTTTGTGGGACTAGAGCAAAGTTTGAACACGTTGAACATAGGTCAATTCATCTCGTGATAATAAAAGCACAATTCCCTTACATATGACGCTCTTGAAACAAAAACGCAAGGATAGGTACTTATGACCAAGTGCATACCAAAAGATGCAAAGAAAAATACCTACTATTAATTACATCAGTAACAGTTGAACCCATCCAGCTCAAAGAAGATGCATCTGATTCGGAACCCTTGCCAGAGGTTCTTTCCTTCGGAGAATATATGAATACAGGTTCACCAAGTGCAAGATTGCTGGACAACTCTTTACTTTTGCTTTTATCAAAACACAGCTGATATGCATTTGCATTTTCTTGTGGAGAATCCTCTGGAGCTGTCAGCAGATACAGGAATGTAAGTGGCACTTCACCAATCTTATCTTGTAAAACGGCAGTAGAATCAGATTTTCTTCCTGTCCCATCATCAACTCCTTTCAGTTCAAAGTGTATTACAGTCTCCTTCCCTAACGTTAACGAATTAACTTCTACACCCGAAGCTGAAGCAATTGCTTCAACTTGAGCACCAAGCCAAGCATGAAGAAGTCTGCTTAATGTCTTTGTACTATCAGATCTATGCATCCCCTCTGCACTTTCTATATGAGGGAAATCAGACAAAAGAGAGGCCATTAAGTCGCCATGCATAAGACTATCTGTTTCATCTAAGTCTTCCCCTGGAGTACTTTTTGAAATCATCATTTGCAGCTTCGCCCTTCTATGGCTACTAAGCCCTTCCATGCTGAATTTTCCCACGGACCTGTCCTTTCCCATCGTCTTAATCTTGCAGGGAGAAAGTGAGAGCAATGAAATATCCTCCCTGAGACCACCATAATATTCTTTCACGTAAACCCCTGCAAATAGCAAATAACATTAACTCAGAACAACACAGCATGGTAGGTAAATGAGCATTTATTTCTCAACACTCAAGAAGAGTGATTCTCATACAGAAATAATTTTCCATACTTGTCCTTTTCCCCTTTTTTTGGCAAAACCTTTTCCCTTCAATTCAAGGGTTTATGAAATATTGTGAAAAGGAATAATCTTAAGACCTTAAGATGCTTTATTAAAATGTTAAAGAGATCCACGTACATGAATGAAGACCAGTTCTTAAGCTTAAACGAAGAGACTCAGCTATCATCAGATGCCCTTTGGACACAGAGTCTGAAAATACAAGTCGGATAATCGCTCGACGAGATACTTCCTTCTCTGAAGTGCTTTTCACTCTCGATCCCTCGTTGTCTACCTTCTCTCTTGATGAGAATTTTGGAATAAGAACTACCAAATGAAGAGACTCAAACAAAAAGTATTTAGCCGTTTCCGGGTGGATATAAGCAACAGTGGTAAGAGCAACCTCCAAATCAACACCTTTGACATTACATCGTTGAAACAATCTTCTATCTGAATCTTGAATTCGCAGCAATGCCTCCTTCACATTGTGCTGCTTATCAGATGACTGCACAGAGGCATCTGATTTATTCACAAGCTTTTGGCGTATCTTAGGAGCAACTTCTACTTCTGTATCTTGACCAAGTTGAACTGTGTCACCAACAATTTCACTATATAAGAGTCAAGGAAAAATTTGAGGTTACAGACTCCACATACACAATGAAAAGATCCTATCCACAAAAATATGGGCAAACGTTACAAAAACATATCAAACAAGAAGAAATTGACTGCCAATTAAACTACTCAAATGGCTCAAACCCTGCGATCCTCAATCTGATGAATGGATTCAAGAAACTTAGCCAGAGAGAATAAGGATTCTGAAATAAGAAAGTGGCAGAAATCGTAGATGTACCCACTGCTTTTTTGGGAAGTGTTGAAACCACACAGAAGGTAACAACAGAATGGCCATGTAACCACAAAGGAAATCTCATTCCCTCTTTAACGATTTTGACCTGCATGTGGGGAAATAAAGTATGTGAAGAATCAGTTTTTAAAGTGAGAGACTGTAATCAGTCTGGATGTAAGGTGCATGGCTTGGTCCAGATATTTCCTAACATGTGTATCTATTTCACCTAGTAGGCTAAGAAGGCTAACCGGACACAGGACTAACATGTGCACCGTCTACAGCATAAAAAAGAGCAAACTTCCATGAAATTCAATCAGAACATAGTAATCTATAACATAGGAGAACACACTAATAGCTGAGACATAACTAACAAGACTCGTATGTAGATGGGAATTCCAAAAAGAAATGCAGCACATGAAATCATTGCTGAGACATATCTCACGGGACCCATAAACTTGACCAAAAAATTGACAATACATGTCAATTTTAACTTAACCAAATGCAGTACAAATGTCCTAAAGCAGCTCCAAATCACCTGGCTTAACATGGATGCCTCGGCAAATTCTGCTTTGAGCTCCATAACTTCCCAGTCGTCTTCAGTATCAGGCTCCACTGTCACTCGTTCAGCATGCTCCACATTTGAAACCACTTTAACTCGAACTCTCGAGTGATCAAGCAACGAAATGCACTCTGCAAAGTGCCTACCAATCTTTCGAAGACAACAAACTTAGCAGGATCAGAAAGCTGATGTGAATTATTACCCTACCAAAAAAACCAGAAAGATTAAAAACATTGCTGTATCTACCTCAATAGCGGAAGAAGAGGAAGTAGCACCAGACCAGGAGACTGTCCAACTATGATGGTCAGCGGTGGAGGTCAACGAGCGGAGCTCAAGTACGAGCAGCTGAGGCTGAGGAAGAAGAGAAGGCCGGAGCGAATCCAAAGTCTGGATGAGTTGTAATGGAAGGGAAACAAAGCAACTCTCTGCGCCAGAGACATGGCATACTTCGAACTCCATCGGAATTCAATAGAGAGAAAAAGAAAGGCTCTTTCCCAATCAAATGATCATGAATCGGAACCTGAAACAACAGAATTCGAATTACAGTGTAATCACAATCATAAGCCATGCGGAAGCATGACTAGGAGCTGAAGATGGAAATCGAACGATCGAAGTTACAGTGTGTAGAGCAACGCATGATGAACTCACCCTGGCGACCAAATAGAAATGTGGCCGGCAGGTCCTCCAATTGACTTCTCACTTCCGGCGGCGGCGTGCGAAAAAATCCGGCAACGACGAGCTCTCTCTGTAGTCTTCCCGTTTCCCAAGGACTGCAATGTTTTATCTTTTCAGTTAAGGTTCGAGAAATGAACCGTTTTATTCGTTTCGATCATCCTACACTCAGAACTCAAAATCCGAATATAGCCCGATGACCGAGCCGGTTTACTTTGATTCAACCACAAGCAAAAGTAAGTAAAAAAGCTATGAATTTAACTAATACAAGACATATTTTCATTCTCATTATATCATACTGTGTCTCTTATCAATGTGCCAAAGAACAATTCTCATCTCAAATCTCGAAAACATTCGATTAATTATTTTATATACGAAATAAACAGTCAAAACTTTAATGATCAAATTAATAAAATTTGAAAATAAAAAATTTTGTAGAAAAAATACATTGATGGACACTAACTTAACACCAATACAACAACGAAAATAAGGAAATACTTAATACCGTATAATAGACATGCAGTATATAAAAAAAAACACAACCAAATAAAATGGTCATGACAGTAAACTAAACCCATATAATTTTACGAAAGTAAAAAAGAAGAAACATAATGAAATAAAAAATCAATTGATATGTAAATGTAAAATGAAGATTCTTATTTAGGAAAACAAGCTTAATCAAGTTAACAATAGAGTTTATCCTCTTAAGTTTCTTCTAATTTTGAAAAAAGCGTTACGATTGAAAATGGGAAAAGTAGAGTAAAAAAAATAAAATTAACAACCAACGATTTATATTCGACGAAAAAAAGAAAAAGAACAGGTCAAACCAACGACATAAACTCTTTCGATTTTCGAAATATCGAGCAAAAATAAGGCCCTTTCTTGTACAAGTGTGAAAAGTAAGGGACCGAAGATGCCTAATCCGAGTTTCAACTCTAGTGACTAGGCTTGGCAAGGAAATCCGAAAACCCGAAAACCCGCCCGCACCCGACCCGATTTGACCGGATAATGGACGGTTGACCGGATTTTGATTCGGATACGGGTAAACCCGTCGCCCGGAATCGGCGGCCACGGGCAGGTTTTCGGGAAGCCCAAATATACCCCGACGACCCGGACCTGGTAATAGGGTTAGGGATTTCATAATGATTTCACCAGCCGCTCTCATTCATTCATCTCCTTCGCGATTTCCCAACAAGCAGCCAACGAAATCTCATTAATTGAAGACCCCCGACGATTACAATCCTCATGGCGCAATTACTCTGGTTTTTCAATCTCAAATCCATAAAAGGGGAGATGTATATGCCAAAGCCATTCTGCATCAATTGTGAGTTCACCGCTTCATCATCCTCGACTGTCGACCTTTGTTGCTACCTTCTTCAATCAGTAGGAGAGGTGATTGGTGTGCTATTGACTGTGTTCTTCAATCAAGAGAAGGTAAGGTAATTACTCTAATTGTCTACTTTGATTGAAGGATCTCCATGCCAACTTGTCAAGCCTATTATGCTTATAATTGTTTGTTTGTTTGTTGGCTCGTTGTTGGTTATCTAATCCAGGTATGGAAGGTCAAGTCAACAACGAGCAGATTATTGCACCAGAACAAGTACAAGTTCAGCCCCAACAGGAAGCTGAAGTTGTCGAAAATGGTGCTGCGAACGGTCATGTTCCTGGAGTGGATGGTGAATTGGTTCCTGGGAGAAAAACAAGTGATGTATGGGCTGACTTCACAAAAGTTTGGTATCAAGGAGTCTTCAAAGCACAGTGCAAGCACTGCAAGAAATACCTCGCCGGTCATTCGAACCATGGAACCTCACACTTGAAGAACCACTCACAGTCCTGTATCCAGAAAAAGATCCAAGGTGGAACACAGAAGATGCTAGGGGCCAACTGGAATGCGAAAGGAAAAAAAGAGGTCTCTCAAATAAGTTCAATGGCGAAATTTCAAGGCAGCAGCTCGGGATAGCAATTGTGATGCACGAGTACCCTCTAAGTATAGTTGACCACCTATACTTCAAGAGGTTTGTAACCAGCCTGCGCACCTTTGTTCAATGTTCCTTGTCGGAATACCATGAAGAATGAAATCTTAAAGCTATACGCTTATGAAAGGACTAAACTTCGGAGAAACATCGATCGCAATTTAGGAAAGGTGGTCGTCACCACAGATCTTTGGACTGCATCTAACCAAAAGAAGGGTTACATGGCCGTTACCGGTCATTATATCGACAATAATTGGGTGCTTCGAAGCCATTTACTAAGGTCAGTTCATGTAGTTGTTTCTAATGTGCTTACTGTGATGAAGTCAATTGTACTTATATTTCATTGATTGATCTCCATGATCAGTACTCACTTACTGTGTTTAGTCATTGCAAGAATAAACAAGTCATTGCTGTAATTTTGCTTTGTTTGTATACTAATTTGCGTTGCTTGTACATTTTGACAGGTTTTGTTATGTCCCGGCTCCACATACGGCTGACAGGCTAGCAAATTTGCTGCTGGAATGTCTAATGGATTGGAACATCGACTCAAAGATCGGTACGATAACCTTGGACAATCGCTCTACGAATGACTCCTTGATTGAGAAGGTGAAACCGAAACTGCTATCTTCTTTTTTAATTAGACAGGGTTCACTTTTACATATGAGATGTGCAGCACACATACTCAATCTCATAGTAAAAGATGGCCTTTTAGTTGTGAAAGATGGAATAGTTAAGATACGTGAAACCTGTGCATTTTGGCTTGCTACACCTAAAAGGATTGAATAGTGTACTGAAACTGCTAAGCAACTAAGGATTGGTGTTGAGAAACGATTAGTCTTAGACTGTCCAACTAGGTGGAATAGCACTCATAAAATGCTTCAAACTGCTATACCTTATATGAATGTGTTCAAAAGGCTTGCTCAAAGAGAACCAAGTTATACTAGTTTACCCGATGATTCACAGTGAGAGTTTGCTGCTATAGTTTCTGAGAAGCTTGCCTTTTTCACTCCAATTACTGAACTGTTTTCGGGAAATTACTATCCTACTGCCAACCTTTTCTTCTCGAGAGTTTGCGACTTGAAACTGAAATTGATTGAGTGGATGGATGACTCGAATTCTGTCATTAGTAACATGGCTAAATCAATGGATTTGAAGTTTCAAAAGTATTTTGATGACATTCACGATTTGTTGAGTGTGGCAGTGGTACTTGATCCAAGGTGTAAGTTGGATTTTGTTGAGTTTTATGCTGTGAAGTTTGGTAGCACTGAACCAGACTTGCATTCTGGTGCTGTTAGACAGCTAATGTCCGAGTTAGTTCATGAGTATGAGAATACTATTAAAATTGTTACCGGGCAGTCCTCTACAGCTAGGAGTCCTAGCCCTGGTCAGTCCTCTGCTTCAGCCTCTACCGATTTGGATTTTGAACAGTTTGTTAGAGAAAGGAAGAAATCGAGACAGATTGTGGTTCAGTCTGAGCTAGATCATTATCTAGCAGATGATGTAGCCAAAAATAGTACGGACTTCGATCTTTTAGCCTGGTGGAAAACAAACGGTGCTAAATATCCTATATTAACTGAGATGGTCAGGGATTTTCTTGTTGTCCCTATAACCTTTGTGGCTTCAGAGTCGGCATTTAGTTCAGGGGGTCGGTTGCTCGATCCGCATCATAGTAGATTGCATCACAACACTGTCGAGGCGTTGATGTGCACCCGATCTTGGCTACAAGATGATTTGAGGGCAGGTAATGTTCAATCCTTGTCTATACTGTCTATGTTTAATGTATATTGTCTATGTTTTGTCTATGTTGCTCTCAACACGTTAATGTACATTCTGTCTATGTTGCTCTAAATAGATACTAATATTAAGGATCAGGGTAGACAATTGGAGGGTCTATTTACTTTGCTTGAAGTGACTGATGTTGCAGCAGATGAAGAAGCTGACATTGAAGGTAACTGACTAAACCTTACTACAGTAGATGAATTGGTTTTGAATTTGTGCATCTAAATGAGTGATTGTTGCTGCTTGATTCAGAGTGTGAACGACCTATAGATATTGACGGTTCTACAATGGAAGACATTGATTAATGCTGGGATACATTATTATTGTGCTTGGTGCTGCTGGAAAGGGATTAGATCCATTGACTGTGTCTCTACTCAACTTATATAATGTTGTTCTCAGTTATGAGTTTTTGAACTGTACTGAAGTTATGAGTTTATCACATATGAACAAATATGAGTAGTTTGTCAAGTTTCTGCACTGTACTGAATTTTGTATTTCGATGCACTGCATATTTTCTGGAAACCTGCTTTGTCCTGAAAAACTACTGTCCGAATTTTACCCGCCAACCCGCTGCTCCGGCGGGAACGGGCGTGGGACGGCCTTTAGACCCGTTTCACAGCCAGATCCGGATATTTCCAAAACCCGACATACCAAGCGGGCGGGGAACGGGGGCATGAATCCGGCCCCGTTCAACCCGGATGCCAACCCTACCAGTGACACACTCCTTTCTCTAACCCAAAGCGATTAGTTAGCGCACCAAAAGAAAGAACGAACAAAAGCCAGCGGGCATGAGCAACACACATAGCTTCAATTCTTGACAGATCCCAATTTCCGATCAAAAACTCGCTACCTCTATCTTCTTCCTCCACCAATGGGGACTGCTGCGGCGGCCACGACCTTCTCCTTACTCCCTTCTCTCAGCTGCCCTTCCCCCGCTTCTCTCACTTCATCGTCTACTCCTCAATCGTCGCCATTCTTTGCACATTTAGCTCATCGCAGTAGCCTTGGTTCAGCAACTTCGGCTTGCTCTTTCCCTCGCACTCTCAAGCTCAAGCGGAAGGCTCGTTACGCCCCTGTGGTGGTCCGTGCTTCTGCCGATTACTATTCCACTCTCGGTGTTCCCAAGTCCGCTTCCACTAAGGATATCAAAGCTGCGTATAGGAGATTAGCTCGCCAGGTAACCAGAACTTGTTTGCTTAGTAAGATAATGTTGGACTGATTTGGCTGTACGGACGACGATGGAATCTTATTGGCACTGGACGAAGTGACAAAGTTAAGCCAGGCCAGAATCGCGTTAACAGTTAATGCCTTGATGCGTCTAAGACTCTGTCGAAACTTAATCAATTGGACCTTTTCTGTGCCATGTATAGGTAGCTCAGGAACCACCTTTTTTGTTTGCTTATGCATACCAATAGTTACTTGATTTGGGATGCGGCTGGATACTATGCTAACGCTTCTGAACGTTTTCCTTCTATACTGCACATTCTTTTCTGGTGATGGAACGCTTATGAATTTCTTATTTATTCTCTTAATTTCAGTACCATCCTGATGTTAACAAGGAGCCTGGAGCAACTGATAAGTTTAAGGAGATTAGTGCTGCATATGAGGTATGCATGTACATTTCTGACTAGTGTTTCACTTTAGTTGCCTAGTACCTTGTCTGCCTAAAAGTTTGTTTCTATGTACCAAGTCTTCCCTAGTTCTTGTAATATGGTCTCAAACTCGGTGCAGCCAGTTCGTTCATTGATATGGCTGGGCATGGGTTGGCATTGTTAATTATGTACTCTGAAAAATTATGACGTCGCCTAGCTATATTATTCAAATAAAATCTTGACTTCTGGAATGGGTTAACATGATCTCTTGAAAGGTCTTCTTTGTATGATCAAGACGGTGTGCATGGTTTGGCTTGACTGGACAGAAAACAGAATATTCGACGCACGTCATGTACCTATCTAGTCATATTATCCTGTTGCTCCCCTTATTGTTCCTATTACTTCTATTCTCTGTGTGCCTTTTATTCTACTTGGGTTTTTCATTTATAGGGGTTCCTTTGATTTCTGAAGTGCAACGCTGTCAGGTACTTTCAGATGATAAAATGAGGGCTAGATATGATCAGTTTGGTGAAGCTGGAGTGAAGAGTACAGTTGGAGGACAATCAGATGCTTATACGACGGTACTAGGCTAGTTTGTTCTCTCTGCTCAAGATTGAAAATGTGCAGTGTACGAAATTCAGAGTCTTCTATTGACTTCACATAAGCCATGCGATATTGACACTTCATGATTTATCACTCTGAGATATATGTACATGTATGAACCGTTATGTGCATAATTATGTTTTCCCTCTGTCGGATCCTTTTCTTTCTGATCCTTCCTGAAATAGTGCATTTCATATAGTTTTTTTAACAACAAAAAAAACTATATTCATAAAAAAAATTGTAGTTAGTGGCCATCTTCTTCTTTAACAACTTGAGTATGGTTTTTGATTGTATAGAAGAGGTGTATTTTCCCTTTGAGGCTTTAGATAATGTACGTAGGTACATTTACTTTCAAACGCATTCCAGCAGCTTAGATTTACGTAACTTGACGGTGTTTTCTTTCTGTAGGTGAATCCTTTTGATCTGTTTGAGACATTCTTTGGGTCGAACGTTGGTGGTTTTTCTGGTATGGACCAAACTGGCTTCAGGACAAGAGGTCGTAGTACAGTAAATAAGGGTGAAGACATAAGGTGAGTTAATGGCTGAGATATAGTAGTTTGTCTGCATCTGGATATTTTGCTATTCCAGTGCTGGTAAATATTGAAATTTTGCTTCTTTTTATAGTTCATCTGAAAAGGTTTTTGCTTACTGCAGCTCAATACTTATGGTGCTACGCTTTACTCATTGAGATTGAAAATGTTATTATTAGTGTATTTATGGTTACTATAATGATAATTTCAAGGCCTCTTCTCTTTTATTGAACAAGGAAATTCCCTGAGACTCTGTACAATACCATCTAAATTGGAACATGGTTTCATCGAGTTGTATGCTGCTCCTGATAAAAACGGTGCTGTAAATACGGACTTTCTAATTATGTGTTTAATCAAATTGATGAGCTGTGAGCGATATTTAGTTTTTTACACTTGAGAACTGCTACAAATGAGTTATTTAGTTCTTACACTACATCTAAAGTGATATCGTTTCAGATACGACATCAGTTTAGAATTTTCCGAGGCTATTTTTGGAGCTGAGAAGGAATTTGAGCTATCTCATTTAGAAACATGTGAAGCTTGCACTGGCACTGGAGCCAAGATTGGGTCCAAGAAGAGGATATGCTCAACTTGTGGAGGCAGAGGTCAAGTTATGAGAACTGAACAAACCCCTTTTGGCCTGTTCTCACAGGTAGTTAGACACACCCTTTTATTGACTATTAGTTGCTGTGACTCCTAGTAATTCTTTTCTGATTGATCAAACCGTTAGGTTTCTGTCTGTCCTAATTGTGGTGGGGACGGGGAGGTCATCTCTGAATATTGTCGAAAATGTTCTGGAGAAGGACGTTTACGTACTAAAAAAAACATCAAAGTCAAAGTGCCTCCTGGGGTTACCTCGGGCAGTATTCTCAGAGTTGCTGGAGAAGGAGATGCTGGACCAAGAGGGTATGTCTATGCATCTTGAAGATTGTAAGAAATTATTTTCTTGCTTGATATAGTGGATATCTTGCTTGTTGTTGACTTGTGGTGATGCTACAAACATCTTGATTGGTCTTTTATGTGTTTTCTCCAGCTATAAGAAATGTCCGCTCAAATTCTTCATAGCATTAGCACTTAACTGAGACTAATGCACCGTGCATACACTGTTGATCCTCTGTGCAGATTTATTTAGTTCAGATTCACAAAAGACTAAGTTGATTGAACATAATAAGCTGCAGGAATAAAATGACTACTGATTGCATGTTAAGTTACGTCTCCTTGTTGATTCATTGTCCAGGTCCACTGTTTTTTTATAAATATTGTCTAGGTATACTGTTAGCAGTATCTTACTTGAGATATGTACAGTTTTGCCATAAATTTCTGTTGTATTCTCACAGAATACTTGGCCTAGTTTGCCCATCTGTTGCGTTAAGTTCTGTTAGATGGGTTAATTGTACTTGACATTGAGCTTAGTCATTTGGGCGTACAGTGTATAGTACAGTAGTATGTTTGGCTTAGCATGATACATAACTGGAAATTATGTGGCACTGTACAGTGGTCCTGCGGGGGATCTTTATGTGTATCTCAACGTTAAAGAGATAAGTGGAATCCAAAGAGATGGAATAACTCTCAGATCAACCATATCAATCAGCTATGTTGATGCAATTCTTGGAACCGTTGTCAAGGTCGTACTCTTTGTTAATTTCTTTATGCTTTTTGCATAATTTTTTCTCCTTGCTTTCAGGAACTGAATAGTGATTTAGTTCTATTGGGATGTGAGCAGGTAAATACAGTTGATGGTGAAAGTGAACTTAAAATTCCTTCTGGTACTCAACCAGGGGATGTACTAGTCCTGTCGAAGAAAGGGGCTCCGAAGCTGAATAAACCATCCATACGCGGTGATCACTTGTTTTCAGTTAAAGTCGGAATACCAAAAAGAATAAGGTAAAGTATCTGGCTTCATGTAATCTTCTTCGTATCATGTGTTCGCCAAGACCAGACAATTTTACTTGATAAAGGTATCTATATGTTTGATTATGCTTCCAGTGCTCAAGAGCGTGAATTACTCGAAGAACTTGCTTCTCTGAGTAATACCACTGCAGCTCGATCATCAACTAAGCCCAAGTCTCCAAGTAAGCCATCGTTAATTTCTGGATGATCTGTTACTTAACAGGAAGTGGATTTTGGTGTGTGCATTGATATTTCTGGAGCCCTAACTATTAAGATCCCTTTTCTATGTGCAGCAAGAACAGATGTTAGAGAGGAGAGAGCCACGGAACAAGCCGATGAAGGCGGAGAGCAGAGCAACGTCTGGACGCAGCTAAAAGATCTAGCTGGGTAAATGTCCGAGTAGTTTCATTTCCGTTGATTCGATCTTTGACCACTCGGCTTTCATTTGATTCAGTATTTGCATGTCGAAGATGACGATAATCTGTTACTTCAATGTGTGTGCAGGGCTGCTGTGAATGGGGCTATGAAATGGCTGAAGAACAACCTTTGAAGAACAACTAGGGATTTCAAACTATTTTTAGAATTTGCCCCTCAATTCAAGTATATGGATGCTGGGGAATTGCAACGGGAGGAGTAAATTGTTTTGCTTGAAATTGAGTTTGAAAATCGCTTCAATTATACCAATTCAAATTTGGTTGGAAAAAAGAGCATTATTCGAATTAATCTTCGTGTTTGCAAACTCTACAACATTTATTGCAAAGTTGTATCGAATTATCAACACATAATTCTATTACCATATTGCAAAGTCTTGATATCTCATGTGCCTTCATGCGAGGTATCTCGACAAAAAATACAGTTGTTTACTCAAGTCATTCATATAAATACACCTAATAAGCAAACCTTCTACGGCAATTTAGTATTTGGTAGTATTTACCATTTGATGCTGAATTGTTAATCGCAGTCTAATTTTTGAAAATGAAAATCTAACATTCAAATTCGATATGTATATTTATGCGAATGCCCTCATCTTCACTTCCATCTTTTTCGGCTCCACCACTTGGGTGGTTGGGACCTGTTTAAGACTCCCACTTCGGGTTGCCGGTACTTATGGTAGTGGTGGTGGTGGCGGCAGCGGGGTGTGGCGGCGGTGGTGGTGGGTGTGTCGATGGTGGTGTAGGAGGTGGCGACGGTGGTGGTGGTGGGAGGATGTGTCGGCGACTGCGGCAAGGAGGAAGTAGCGGACAACGGAAGTTAAGTTGGTCGAGCTGGAAGAGGTGGAGGTGAAGGTGGAGGTGAGGCTCGAAAGATATTCGTGTAATTATATTTACGGAATTTGAATTCTAAGGCGTGTTTCTTGAAAATTAGGACGACAAGTGGTAAATCCTTTATTTATCATAAAAAATAAAAATCTATTAGAAGCCTTTAACGGCTATATAACTTCAAAACCCTCTCATGAGTAAGATTGAGCTGTCGAAATTAATGCCTTGTTTGTGTAAGTGAAAATGATGGAAAATTCTGGATGATTTGGACTTTAAAATCTCTAAGTTAGAGATTATGCTAGTAAGGTTTGATCACAGTTGATGGTTATCAAGTATCGATTAACCCACTCACTTTGATCGGTTAATAATGGTCATGTTGAAACCAACTCGGTTGGTCCAATGGTTGAGGGTTTGATAATATCTTCACATTGGTACGTATCTTTTGTATTGAAAACTGTTCAAATTTGGTCGGTGAGCAGTAAATTTCAAACCAATTATTAACCAACCAAGACTGATTAACTAACCGATCAAGTTTCACCCGCCCATTCAAAAGGGGCTAACTACTTTTTGTTCACGGACGAGCACACACAGCCCACCAACTTTTTTTGGTTACTTTAAGCTGCTGAATTCTCCACCACCGACGTCTCGGCAAATTAATTACCTCCGACTTCCGCTCCGTCGACTCTCTCCCCGCCGCAAACAATGGCGGCATTTCCTCTCCGATCCGTCACCACCAAACACTCCACTCCTTCCATTTCCTTCCACTCCACCACTCACTCCCTCCTCCCGTCCTCTCGCTCCAACGTATCACTCCCTCGCCATTCTCCACGGCAACCTTCCTCCTCCTCCTCCTCCTCGCGGTCCCTCCGCATCCGCTGCATCGACGCCGCTCAGCCCTACGACTACGAGGCACACCTCCGCTCCCGCCACATCAAGTCCCAAACCCTGAAGATCGCCATCCTCGGATTCGGCAACTACGGCCAATTCCTCGCCAAAACCCTAACCCGACAGGGCCACACCGTCCTCGCCCATTCCCGTACCGACTACACCGACGCCGCGGCCGCACTAGGAGTCCGATTCTACTCCAACCCTCACGACCTCTGCGAGAGCCATCCGGAGGTTGTGATCCTCTGCACCTCCATCCTCTCTACCGAGAAGGTACTCCAATCTTTCCCGTTCCAGAGGTTGAAACGCAACACTCTCTTCGTTGATGTCCTCTCCGTGAAAGAATTCGCCAAGACGATTTTGCTGAAGTATTTGCCTGTCGAGTTTGATGTGCTGTGTACTCACCCGATGTTTGGCCCCGAGAGTGGGAAGCATTCTTGGGCAGGGTTGACGTTTATGTACGACAAGGTCCGGATCGGAAATGACGAAGATAGGATGAGTAGGTGTTCCAAGTTCTTGGATAGCTTTGCTAAGGAAGGTTGCCGGATGGTGGAAATGAGCTGTGCCGAGCACGATCGACACGCTGCTGGATCGCAGTTTGTGACGCACACGCTCGGGAGAGTGTTGGAGAAGTATGGACTGGAATCGTCTCCGATCAACACCAAAGGTTACGAGACGCTGCTGAATTTGGTGGAGAACACCTCCGGGGATAGCTTCGAGCTGTATTACGGTCTGTTCATGTATAATCAGAATGCCATGGAGCAGCTGCAGAGGCTGGAGACTGCTTTTGAAGCTATTAAGATGGATTTGTTTGGGAAGTTGCATCAAGCTTATAGGAAGCAGTTGTTTGGGGATTCGGAAGGTGGTCGAGAGGAGCGGCCTAGGATTCAGAAACTGCTTCATAATGGCAATGGTTCTCCTCCTCCTTCCGGAACTGTCATAAGCCAAGATTCATCGAATTCTGGTTAGATTGTTACATCCTCCTGCTGCTGCTGCTACCGTGAAGATGTTGGATGTTACCCCATTGTTTCAACTTTTGTAGAGTTCGGTTCGAATGAGATATTAGTCTTAACCGGAATGTTTAGTGTTGAACTCAATTCGAATTCGATCTATGTTTGTGAAATAGAGGCCTTATCTTTTGATTTCCTCTGCTCAACCTTGATCATATGAATTGTACACCTCCTTTCGGAAAGATCCTAAGCCAAAATCCATTATCTTCTGCTTAGACTCTTACATCCTGCTGCTGCTTTGAGGATGTTGCAAACTTCCATTGTTTCAGTTTGATAGAGTTTCAGTTTGAGTGAGATGGTAGTCCGATTCCTTAATTTACTTTAGAACTTGAATTCAAATTCGATGTTTGTGAAATGTAGGGTTTTTGCCCTATATAGTGCCGTTTGTTTTTCTCAGAGTTGCAGAGGCAGATGGGGTGTTTTACAAGTAAAGCATCATTCTTTTCTTTGGTCTCGTTGATCAGGAAACATAAAAAGGTAAGGTACACTTTCCCAAGTAAAGGTAAGGATCTAATTCCAACCCTAGCATGGTTTGGTTTTTTGGGGATCTTGTGGTTTGGTTCATTGTCAAATGAAGAAAAGGTATTTTTTTCAGAAGCAGAGAATCTAACTTTGCAGCAGTAGCAGCTCCTTCTTCAATGGCTGCCTGAGAAGCATGAGAAGCAAGAATAATTGTGAAAGGGTTAACCCTTTTCTATACACTTTTGAGTTACAAAAAGATAAGTGTTTTTTCTTCATCATCATCACATTCCTTTCTCTACAAATGGAATCCTATTTCCTTGGCAATTAATCCTCCAGATCATCATTGTTTATGATGGCTTCCTCTACTTCATTCATCAACTCTCTCGCCTTCAGGCTTTTCTTTCTCTTGTGCCTTCTATATTCCAACGGTATGCGAATTCCCTCTAATTTTATGATTTATCTTGGTTTGATTTCGTAGCTTTAATCTGTTAAATAATATGATATGGCTCTTCCCCTCTGCAGATTACTCGGCCGATGCATTTACAGGAACATACGGAGTTAACTATGGCAGGATAGCCGACAACTTACCGTCACCACACAGTGTGGTCACCCTTCTGAAAGCTGCAAAGATTAAAAATGTCAGAATCTACGATGCCGATCAACAGGTTCTCTCTGCATTCAAAGGGTCCGGGCTCGAGCTAATCGTAGGCCTCGGTAACGAGTTCCTCAAGGACATTAGCCTGGGAGAGGATCGGGCCATGAACTGGATAAAAGAGAACGTGCAGCGCTACTTACCGGGCACGAAAATCGTCGGGATCGCAGTTGGCAACGAGATCTTAGGCGGCACGGACATGGAGCTATGGGAAGCATTGCTTCCCTCCGTTAGAAATGTCTATTCTGCCCTCCAGAGGCTTGGACTGCACGACAAGATCGAGATCTCGAGTCCCAACTCAGAAGCTGTTTTCATGAATTCTTTCCCTCCTTCGGCTTGCATCTTCAGGCCCGATGTTGAGGTCTTCATGGTGCCGCTGCTACAGTTCTTCTCGAGAATCGGGTCGCCATTCTACATCAATGCCTACCCATTTTTGGCGTACAAGAGCGACCCGGAACATATCGACCTCAAATACGCACTCTTCCAGCCCAACTCCGGGATATGGGACTCCAAGACCAACCTACATTATGACAACATGTTCGACGCTCAGGTACGTTTTCAAGTTCTTGGAAAGCTGGTGCCATCAAACTTAGTAGAATCGAATAGAATCGTTGATTCTACTTGTCTTCACTGAATTCACACTATATTTGGTCCTGCCGGAATCCTAAAAGCCATAAGATTCTGAGAGTAAAGAATCACAATCTTTGACTACCATGATAACGACAAACTCGATCTATTTATCAGGTCGACGCAGCATACGCAGCACTAGAGAAGGCCGGGTTCGGGAAGATGGAAGTGATAGTGTCGGAGACAGGATGGGCATCGAACGGTGACCAGAACGAGGCCGGTGCGGACTTGCAGAATGCAAAGACGTACAACAAGAACCTGAAGAAGAGGCTGGCTAAGAAGAAAGGGACACCTTACCGGCCAAAGTCCAAAGTGAGGGCATACGTGTTTGCTTTGTTCAACGAGAATCTGAAGCCAGGGCCAACCTCTGAGAGGAACTTTGGGCTGTTTAAACCTGATGGCAGCATTGCTTACGACATCGGCTTCACTGGGCTCAAGGATTCTTCATCGTCTCGAGTTCGAGCTCGAGGGATGGTCGTCGGTAGATGTTTGGTTTCTTTGCTGATTCTGGTTGGGCTAGTGAGTTCGATTTGGTGATGTGTGGTGTAAATTTACGGAAGGAAGCTAACTCCTAAAGACTCATGTAGAGTCGATTCATTGTTGATGTTTTGTTGCCTTTCAATGGTTAAAATTGTGGTATTTGAAATTAATGATCGAATCGAGTTTGGTTAGGATTTTGGGCCGTACCCTATTCAACCATTCTAAACATTCATTCTTCAAATCAGTAGAATTGTGAAAATTCGGTCAGGGTGAAAGACCCAACCCACGACTCAGGTGGTCCCTCCAATTAACAATCCAATGAATCTTTAACCCCGATTAAACACATGACCCTAAATCACCCGTTTAACAAAGAGAAAGGCTTAAAGAGTTAAAGCGATGCATCAACTTTTGGAATAATTTTATCCGTCAAAACTAATGAACTAAAAAGTCACAACTAATGAACTAAAAAAGGATTTTGTCATTTCACAACTAGATCTGAGATAACGATTCAGTTTTAAAAAGTATTGAAATAATGTACCAACTCCGATGACAATTTTATCTGACAAAACTAAAAGGGACTTTGAATGTTTCTCGACTAGGCCAGAGATAACAGTTTAGTTGTAGAAATACTTTACTTTTATCAATAATTAACAATCCAATAAATTTAGTTTCAATCTTAACCCGATTAAACCCATGACCCTATACCACCAGTTTGACAACAAAGAGGAAGGCCTGAAGTAATGCACCATATGAGAATAATTTTATCTATCAAAACTAATAAATTAAAAGGACTTTATCGTCTCTCTACAAGATATGAGATAACGATTCAGTTATAAAAATAATTAAATGGTAATAATTACATTTTGAAAATTTATGACCATATTGCTATTTCACCAGTGGATGACCACCCTGGATACTAAGCATTAAAAACTTTAAAGACAGCTGTCAGCTTGGATTCCGCGCCGAGAACCCGGACAAAATTCGAGCCGGCTCGGTGGTGGGGACCACCGAAAAGTAAAGTCTGTAGTTTTTAAATGCTACCCAGAAAAGCTAGATGTCTTATCAGTGTACTTATCACTCAGAATGATAATCAGTCTAGATAAGCCGCTCCACCTATCAAACGCCCTTTCACTGTCTTTTCCCAGTTTTCAAAACTTAAAACAAAATTTCTTGTTTTTACAGATATAAAAGAGTTGGAGTCGACGAGTTTGTGTGATCCATATAAATTCTTTCAAAAAGGAGTCGAAGGAGAGACGACTGAGTGACTCTCTTCCTCGAAAGATAAGAACTTCTGTAGCTAGGACGACGAAGAAGAATAAGAAGAGGAAGAAGAAGAAGGAGAAGCTTCTTATTGTTTATGTTGAGCTATCCCGTACCAGTTGCTATGGAGGCTGATCTATTTCTTCTCTGTTAAAGCTTTGGAGGGTTTTTTTTGCTTTTTCAAATTTTTTTCCTGGTTAGTTTTTCTCAGTTATTTGTTGCTCTGCATTTTTTGCCTATCGTTTTTTTCTATGTTTTTTTTTGGCTTCGGTTGCATCTGAGATTTGTACTCCTGAATCGGGGGTGCCAATCGGTTTTCCCGTAGGCCCTCCATCGCAAAACCCTAATTATTTTTCTTGTTTTGGGGGGTTTTGGAGCTGACTTCACCTATGCTGATCTGGGTTTAGGTTAAGTTGTGAACAGGATTAGTTTTCCCTTTATAGCAGCCTGTCCTTATGGTAATTTTTTCGCAGATCTAGTGCTAATTTTGGAGATAGGGAGGAATCTGGTAGCAAATACGGTGCAGTTAAGATGTCATCTCTCAGTAGAGAGCTGGTCTTCCTGATTTTGCAGTTCCTTGATGAAGAGAAGTTCAAGGAGACTGTCCACAAGTAATGTTTCTATTTCTTTTACCATTTTGGTTGCTTGTTGTTTGTAGGATTAGTTTGTTTTTGTGGGTACTTGGGGATGCTAAAGAATGCTGCTTTTTTGAACTGCGAATAGGCTTGAGCAGGAATCTGGGTTTTACTTCAACATGAAGTATTTCGAGGATGAAGTGCATAGCGGGAATTGGGATGAGGTCGAGAAGTATCTCTCTGGGTTCACCAAGGTCGATGATAATCGTTATTCGATGAAAATATTTTTTGAGATAAGGAAGCAGAAGTACCTCGAAGCATTGGATAAGTAAGTAGGGTTTTTCATTTCTCTAGTGTAGAAAGAGTCCGGTTGTGGGTTCGTTTGGTTTCTCTGCTAACTATATGGAAGTGGTTAACTTTTGCTAGGCATGACCGGTCCAAGGCAGTGGATATACTGGTTAAGGATTTGAAAGTGTTTGCCACATTTAACGAGGAGCTTTTCAAGGAGATAACTCAGTTGTTGACATTGGAGAATTTTAGGTATGGACATTTGTAGATTATTCTTCAGTCAACTGAGATGGACCAGCTGATAATTGCTTCTAATAATGAACGACAGGGAGAATGAGCAACTATCCAAGTATGGGGATACGAAATCTGCAAGAGCAATTATGTTGGTGGAGCTCAAGAAGCTTATTGAAGCAAATCCTTTGTTTCGTGACAAATTGCAGTTTCCAAACCTGAAAAATTCAAGGCTAAGGACACTCATAAATCAAAGGTTAGTCCAACTAAATTGATTGTCTTAAATCAATCCCACTTTGATCTAATTGCTATTATTTCTTTGGCGGGGGATTTACCTTTATTACAATAGCGAGCTTGTATGCATAGCGTCTAATGAGTTATTGCTATATTCTGTTCTTAGAGGTTTTTTTTAATGAATATGTTCTTGGAGTTCTGCTTCAATTTACAAGACATTTTTACGTGACAGTCCTTTGACTTTGAAGTAGTATGGAAGTGAGAGCTCTGGCTCGTTGCAAAGACTTTTGACCTCATGATGATGCTAGACAGGACGACTTTAATTTCCTTTGATACCTTTCATATGGTATGTCCTGTAGTTGATGCAAATCTTTTTTCCTCTTGCAAATTTCAGCTTGAACTGGCAGCACCAACTTTGTAAAAATCCTAGGCCAAATCCAGATATAAAAACTCTGTTTGTGGATCATTCATGTGGGCAACCAAATGGTGCTCGAGCTCCATCACCAGCAAATAATGCATTACTTGGGGCATTGCCAAAAGCTGGAGGGTTTCCACCTCTGGGTGCTCATGGGGTAGGTTATTTTGGCTTCGTGATTTATACAAACTCTTAACAATATTTCTGCAATCTTAAGGGCTTTCCTTTATGTGTTCAGCCATTCCAGCCTACACCCGCAGCTGTTCCAGCACCCCTTGCAGGTTGGATGTCTAATCCTTCTGTGGCTCATCCATCTGTTTCTGGAGGAGCTGCCATCGGTCTTGGAACTTCATCAATTCCAGGTAGAGTGTTCATTGACTGCCCTTTATACCTCATGATTCACCACATTCATCTGTGAAGATGTATTGGCATTGTGCTACTGTTTGACAAAACATAACTTTGCTCTCTGTGAATAGCGGCTCTGAAGCACCCTAGGACACCCCCTACTAACCCATCTTTGGATTATGCATCTGGAGATCCTGATCATGTTGCAAAGCGAACAAGGCCTATGGGAATAACTGATGAGGTTCTTGCCACTTCACTCATTTCCAGATCTTAATGCTGACATATTTTGTTAACCGGTGGATCATTGTTGTTCTGTTTTCAATGGCGTCATCTATATTCTTGTTCCCATCCTCTTGAAGCAGGTCAATTTGCCGGTCAATGTTATGCCCGTATCCTTTCCTGGACATGGTCACAGTCCAGCTTTTAATACACCAGATGACTTGCCCAAGGTAGTATCCCGGAGTCTGAATCAGGGATCATCTCCTATGAGTATGGATTTCCATCCTGCTCAGCAGACCCTTCTTTTAGGTATGTTTGATGTTTTCCTTTGCTCATGCATGTCTCTCTTGATTCTCCCCGGGACAGCCATCTGACTTATTGTCTTATTCTCTACTCTGATGGTGTAGTTGGCACTAATGTGGGGGACATTGGTTTGTGGGAAGTTGGTTCTAGAGAGCGGCTGGTTTTGAGAAACTTCAAGGTCTGGGATTTAAGCGCTTGTTCAATGCCTCTACAGGTATTCTTATATTATTGTCTTAAAGATCATATGGGGTTCACCGTTTATGCTATATGTTTCTACTGTAAAAATGTATAATATTTGGTGTTTGGACAAAATTATATGAAATCCAGTCAGCTCTTGTCAAGGATCCTGCTGTTTCTGTTAACCGTGTGATTTGGAGCCCCGATGGCAACTTGTTTGGTAGGCCAGTTCCATTGAGTATCGTACATGAATCATGAATCCTCCAGTAAATTTCATTCTGAGATCTATATTGAATCCGATCTTTCTCAACTACAGGAGTTGCATATTCCAGGCACATTGTGCAGATATATTCTTATCACGGAGGTGATGATGTAAGACAGCACTTGGAGGTATATAGAAGGGAACTTGGCTGTTCTTGAAGCTTATTACCTTTGTTTTCTGGCTTTCTATCCACGTATTGACACTGAAATTCATGTGTATAGATTGATGCTCATGTTGGCGGCGTCAATGATATTGCATTTTCCACCCCAAATAAGCAACTTTGTGTAATTACCTGTGGAGACGACAAGTTAATTAAGGTTGGTTCTATCCGACACATTCATTTTCCTTTGGCCACTAAGAATACTGCTGATTTATATTGGTCCACCACTAATTAATTTGTAATCTTAGGTGTGGGATGCTGGTACTGGTGCAAAACAATATACCTTTGAAGGTCATGAGGCTCCTGTATATTCTGTCTGCCCTCACTATAAAGAGAATATTCAGGTAGAATCGTCATCCCCTCGAATGGTTTATTTCTTGCTGTCCTGTCATTTTCATTTGTTTATAATTGGTTGCTATTATGCTTGGCTGATATATATTACTCTGTTTCAATGTAGTTTATCTTCTCTACTGCCCTTGATGGAAAGATAAAAGCCTGGTTATATGATAATTTGGGATCCCGAGTAGATTATGAAGCTCCGGGTCGGTGGTGCACAACTATGGCTTACAGTGCTGATGGTACAAGGTTAATGTTCTACACTTGGTGGAAATATTAGTCCTAACTATTGCTTGGCACACCTTGAAATAAGACTTTTATATTCTTCCTTGTTTGAACTACTTTTGACAAAACATTTAGGTTATTTTCTTGTGGAACAAGCAAAGATGGTGAGTCATATATTGTGGAGTGGAATGAGAGTGAAGGTGCTGTCAAGAAGCACTACCAGGGTTTCCGGAAGCGTTCTCTGGGTGTTGTTCAATTTGATACGATGAAGAACAGATATTTGGCTGCTGGTGATGAGTTTGTCATCAAGTTCTGGGATATGGATAATGTCCAGCTTTTGACTTCAATAGATGCCGATGGAGGACTTCCGGTGGGTTTTTTATGTAAGCTCTTTTATGTTAACCTTTTGTTTGACAATGGTCCACCCTCATTTTTTGTTATTAAATATGTTAGGCAAGCCCCCGGATCCGCTTCAATAAAGATGGCACTCTTTTAGCCGTCTCTGGCAATGACAATGTGATAAAGGTGTTGGCCAATAATGATGGTACTAGGTTGTTGCGCACGTTTGAAAATCTTTCCTATGATACATCACGAGCATCTGAGGCTCTATCAAAGGTACCTATGATGATTAGAACTTTATTTATCAGAAAAAAATGACTATTAAGAAAAGTTGACCTATGGTATTTTATCTATTGTTTATCTTGCGCAGCCTGCAATAAGTCCAATCTCAGCAGCTGCAGCAGCCGCAGCAGCAGCAGCTGCAACAAGTACTAGTGCTGGACTTGCTGAAAGGGCTAACTCTGCTGTCAACATTTCTGGCATGGTGAGTTTTATCGACTCTACTTTTGCGCTGTGTGGTATTTAACTTAGTATAGATGCATGCAATGCTTGTTTCTATTGCTACGCTGGTTCTTGATGTTCCTTTTATTCACGAGCTACTGTTCACAGAATGGAGATGCACGGAACTTGGGAGATGTTAAGCCTAGAATAGCAGAAGAATCCAATGACAAGTCAAAGATTTGGAAGCTTACAGAAATAAATGAACCGGCTCAGTGTCGAACCTTGAGACTTCCAGAAAACTTGAGAGTAACAAAGGTATTATTATTGTACATTTTTTGTGTGCTTTAAGTACCTGTATTGTTTTGTAAGTTTTTCTTTGCTTCCAATGCTTATGGCTTTCCTCCTTTGAATGGTACAGATATCAAGGTTAATTTATACCAATTCAGGCAATGCCATTCTGGCATTAGCATCTAATGCAATTCATTTGTTATGGAAATGGCAACGAAATGACCGTAATTCAACTGGAAAGGTGTGTAGAACAATTATTACTATTTTGGTTAGCTTTCTGCTGTGAATATATTCAGAAAGCTCATTGAATTGTTTCTGCAGGTTACTGCTGGTGTATCACCTCAACTATGGCAACCATCTAGTGGCATTTTGATGACCAATGACGTGACTGACACTAACCCTGAAGATTCAGTATCCTGCTTTGCTTTGTCAAAAAATGATTCTTACGTTATGTCAGCATCCGGAGGGAAGATTTCTCTGTTTAATATGATGACCTTCAAGGTAAAACATCTCTCATGGCCTTGATTTTTTCTTTTTTGCAATTTCGTTTTCTGAACTCACCTCGTGGTTGAAAATGCAGACCATGACAACTTTCATGCCTCCCCCACCGGCTGCAACATTTCTTGCGTTTCATCCTCAAGATAACAATATTATTGCTATTGGGATGGATGATTCAACAATTCAGATATATAATGTTCGTGTGGATGAGGTGCGTTTCAGTCCTCTGCTCAATTCATATCCATATGATGCTTATCGCGAAACCATCTGTGACTTTCTCTTTTTGCTGCTGATCTATTCATGAATACAGGTAAAAAGCAAACTGAAAGGACATTCTAAGAGAATAACTGGCCTTGCATTCTCCCACGTGCTGAATGTGCTAGTTTCATCAGGAGCAGATGCCCAGGTAATAATGATACCTAGCATATCTCCTAAGGCTAGGTATGACAACAAGAATCCTGATTCGTAGGAAAATTAAGTTGAGGCTAATGTAAAAAAGTTGACTTGTGATACCTAACATATCTCCTAAGGTTACGTATGACAACAAGAATCATGATTCGTAGGAAAGTTGAGTTGAGGCTTATGTAAAAAAGTTGACTTGTAATAGGAAGGGGTTGTGGAAGGAAGCTTGGATAAAGGGATATAAAGATTCCAAATGGAATTGTATTTCCCAATCTTAACTGAAATGGAAAATAAACTTCTTAGGAATCCTTTATATCCCTTGATTTAACATTCTTTTCACGACACCTCCCAACTTGAACGCAACTATTTTACACTATCTTAACTCAGCTTTCCTAAGAATCTGGTACCAAACCTAGCCTGAGTTAATTCATTTTAGTTCCTTCATCAGTCTCTTGATTCCATAAAGTCGGTTTATGCTAGAATACCTTTATGTTGGTTTGTGCTATGAGTTAAGCTTTTGTTTTGGCACTGTTATAGATTTGCGTATGGAGTTCGGATGGATGGGAAAAGCAAAAGGCGAGATTATTACAAGTCCCGGCTGGAAGGCCAGCGACAGCACAGTCAGACACTCGTGTGCAATTTCATCAGGACCAGACTCACTTCCTTGTTGTACACGAAACTCAGCTTGCCATCTATGAAGCTTCAAAACTTGAATGTGTAAAACAGGTGCACTTTCCATCTGTTTACTTCTGCTTTGTATAGTAACTTGATATCTTTGTGGTCTCAACTATGCCGTCTTTATTTGTTTTTGCAGTGGCTCCCGCGTGAACCTTCTGCACCAATATCTCATGCAACATTCTCATGTGATAGTCAGCTGGTATATGCTAGCTTTTTGGATGCTAGTATCTGTGTGTTTAGTGCTGCAAATCTCAGACTACGTTGCCGTATCAATCCTTCGGCTTATCTTCCAGCGAACGTCAGGTATTATCACTTATGCAGTTATGATAAGGATTTTCATTCTTTATGCAGTATGCTCAACTGCTGTGGTGTTAAAATGCTAAGTAAATTATTTCCTTGGATATTCAATGATTGGATTCTTTCATTTGCTTCACATGTAATGCAGTGTCCCTAATGTGCACCCACTTGTAATCGCTGCACACCCACAAGAACCGAATCAGTTTGCCATTGGGCTATCAGATGGCGGGGTTCATGTTTTCGAACCCGTTGAATCAGAAGGCAAATGGGGAGTCCCTCCACCACCCGAGAATGGGTCGGTGAGCAGTGCTACAGCAACTCCGTCAGTTGGGGCCTCGGGTTCAGAACAAGCTCAGAGATGATGATAGGGCAGAGTACATCTTCTTTTGCATGTCTTGGTCCTATTCTTAATCTTTTGGTAATATGCTAAGAAACATTGACGACCCTCTTGATCTTTACATCCCAAGTCATTGCCTTGAAACCAACCGCTCTAGTTTAAACTTGCGACGAACTGGGTAACAAATCTCTGTCCTGATTATTTTACTTTGTTGTTTCATGCAGTGCTTGCAATGCCTTGAGTTGTAACTTACTGAAGGAACGACAAGTAGGATGTTATGACTTATTTAAGTAGTCTATGTTATGTCAGAAACAGTAGCTTTTTCAGGTAAATGGTGTAGGGTAGAGAGATAGCAGAATGTTCCCATTTGGCAGGTTTGAGATTTTATGATAATTTTCCTTTTTTAGGAAAAGAAAAAGATTGAATTCCCTTTATCTCTTGGGTTTACTTTTCTGGCATTTCTAGTAGCATGAACTTGTTCTAACTCTGCTGCTGGAAACTACGAGTGAGGTTCTAGTGATGTTTGAGCCTGATCAGCATGTACAACAATGTAATATCAGATTTTTGCTGGTTGATTGCAATTACAGAAACCGTAATGTGTGAATGTGAAGTGGGCTTTACAGCGATCTCGTACGTGTTAATGGAATCAGAATCGGAGCTAAAACAAGCAAGTTGCAACAGGTTGAAGTTTAGCTATGGTCTTTGGCTTCTGTAAGTAAATTGAAGCTTGCGGTGATGATTTTGACTCTTGTCCCAGCCTCATCAAGCAATGCAGTTAGGGATAACAAAGGTCCCGATACACTTTAGAATTGATCGGGGGACGAAGGGGACCTGAAATATCCGAGTGGGACTGTGTGAAAACTAGTGATGTTACAGGGTACAAACCTGTCGTAATGTGGTTAGGGCTAAGGGGAGGTCTCCATAGAGTTTCGATTGCGCATTGGAACATATGGCTACGGACTCCCTTGTGGCAGGATGAGTTATTCTAGTTTTCTCGGCCATTGTACACTTCATTAGTGTGTTTTTGGTTGATTCGGTATCCACTCGAAGAGGAATGCAAACGCAGAAACTCAGTCCATACCATCTTTATAGTATTCAGCTACACGATCTTCATTAGCTTTTTTTTGGCTATATCATCTTCAATGCCATTTTCAACTACATCATTTTCACTATCTTTTTTTAGCTCGCTCTTTAACAGTTCTTCGTGACCACCGGGAGTCCGTAAAGGTTGAGTTTGTTTCATCTTCAACAAAACCATCATCGTGAACATCCATTTCAATGAACAAATGTCAATTCTTTTGTTTTTCACTATGTTTTCGAAGACTTCCTTGTCCTTCGTGCCCCCTCCGTCTCAATCAGCCGTCAGATGCGTTTAGACCAATCCAACGACTGTCCGCATCTCAGATCGTCCTGAGATATGCTCCTCTCCGATCGACAGTTGGACCTCATACCGTTAGATTTATCGGGTCAACAATGTTACAAGAATTCAGTGACTACAAATGAAATAATACCCACTTTGATTTCACGTATTTAACTGGAGATTTTGAGTGGCCAGTGATTGATATAACATCCATCACATCTTCTGCCAATTCCAACCCGCCCAACCAATAGCCGTTACAGGTTGCTGTTCGGAGCCGGAGGTTCTGACGACGCCTTCTTTCTACCAACTCCGGCGTGACGACTAAGAAACAGCGGCAGCTTATAACGATGATGGGTAAGGGGAATTCAGTTCGTCAATCATTGTCTGCCTGTAAATAGCAATTTTAACCTTGAAAGATTTTGACTTTACGTAGCAAGTCGTAGTCGCTGTAATTCAATCATCTGTGCGAGCTCCCAATAACTGGAATCATTACTTCTAAAAGAGGATTGAAGTTTACTATTTTTGTTGTGTTTGAAAAACCAGTTTCACTGTCTTTGTTGCTGGTGTTACAGGTAGTCTTGGAGTTTGTAACTTCAAAGTCGTAAGCATAGACATGGTTGGACAAAAGGATATTACTCTAAGCCGACAGACCTACGTGCAGAAACCGGTGAAGATGAGGCCTTTACAGTATGCTCCTCCACCGGTGGCGTCAAAAGCATTAAGAATAAGCAGCAAGTTATCTATTGGAGCAGACGGTATAATCCTTTCTTATCTTTTACCTCATTCCGTTGATAATCTATTTGTCCATTACAGTATTGTTCTTAATACCTGCAAAAACTGAGATTACTGGCTAAGTTTTGGTCTGTTGTTTTTTGTTTTTGCAGTTGACAACCCAGAAGCGTCCAAGTCACCAGTCAAGTCAAGCTACCGTATTCAGAATTTATCTGAGGTGACTGATTATCTTTGGATGATTCTGTAAGACAATGATACAAGAGTGATAATATTTAACCTCTCTCAACGACTCGAATTATTGAGATGTAAATGCTCATGACTAACCGCTTCCACAGCTTCTTTTCCTTGTCGCTTTCATCATAGACACAGATAATTCATGATCAATTAAGATTTCTTAGAAACCCTTTTGTGTGACGATTTGCAGATTGAATCTCTGGTCTCCGAAATTTGCGACACGGACTCCATTGCAGAAGTCGAGTTAAAAGTAAGAATTCTTGTTGATGTGTTCTCTATCAATAAGTTACTGTAACTTTTTATTGATGTTTCTGCTTCTCATAGTTTGTTATTTGTCTAACCTTTCACTAGCTAGGCGCTTTCGAGCTGTCCGTGACTAGAGACTTGTCCAGGAATAAAGCTGAATCGCCTTGTGATCCTCGAGCTGATGTGTCTTCACCACCTGCTACTGCGAATGTAGATACAGATGCTTCCAATGGACCTGTTACCTGTACAGCATTGGTGGCACCATCGTCGTTAGGAATCAGGCCTTTTCTCGATAGAGCTGTCGATGAAGGTTTGGTGATAGTGAATTCACCAAGGGTGGGAAAAGCCAGCAAGAAACAACAAAAAATTTCAAGTCTTGTTTGCTTACATTTTGTTGGTAATTTGTGCCAATTTGTGCAGGTCGGTTCTTTCCAAATATCTCGGACCACGAAGAAGAAGAAACGCGGACCTGATGCATGTAAAGAGGTACTACATCACCCATTTCGAGTTTATAATGTACCGTAAAACGTCTTCTAACTTATTTCTTTTGCTAATCCACCAGAAGCAAATTGTGAGGGAGGGTCAAGTCCTTTGCTACATTCACCAGCTCGGAGGCCAACTTCCTGTTCAGGTGCGATTTTTACTGCTTCGTCTTCTATGACTGTCGAAAATTCGGGTTGCTTACCTTTTGTTTCCCCCCCTCTCCAGACTGATGTCTCTGGTGAGGTAATCAAAATACTAAAGCAGGAAGGAGGTATACGTTTGATCCTTTTTCATGGCTTTGATCTTATGTCAATATTACGCATATTCATGTCACAAAAACCTGTGCTGAAACTATGAAAGCTTTGTTGTTTATATTAACAGATCCTGTTGGATATGGAGATCCTCTGATAGCAATACTTCCTTCATTTCCTGGGATCAAGAAACTTAAGTAGAAAGTGATATTCGGTCTAAAGGATGGACACAACTCTCCAGTGGTTCCATTTCAAAGATTGAGCTGGCTGAAACCAGACCGGTCAGATTCAAAGTCTTCGAAAGACAATAACTTCATTTTCACCGTTTTCGCAGTTTTAGTGGTCCTATTCATTCAAACGATTGCTAATGATTTTTAGAGATTCTTTTCTACCAGTTCTCGGCTTTCGCAGACAGGTTGAGTCCGAATTTAACAAAACCGGGACGAAAAACATGAAGACAAGAACCCTAATTGAGGCCACATTTATACGAAATTCATACCAAACAGGAGCTAAGTGCTTATCTTATTATTTACTAAACGATATTTAACAAACCAACTCCTCCGTCCAAATCGTTAACTCAATCCGTTAGTCAACCTTCAAACATTTGTTTATTAGAAACGTCATCGTTCCAATCTGAATGCTGAATGAATGAGAAAGACATCATCCAAACGTACAGAGCAAGAAACCTTTTTTCCTACTCCACCATCCCATGGCTTAACAGGTCCTCTAACCCAAGCTTCAGCCTTTTACCAGCAGCTCTGCATTCATCCTCGACCAATCCACCAAACGAGATCCGGAGATGTCCCGGACACCCACATGCACCGCCCGGTACCACCACCACCCCGTGCTTCTTCACTAGCCAATGCACGACTTTAGAATCGTCCATGTACTTGTCCGGTAGCCTTGCCCATAGGTATATTGCGCCTTCGCCACCTTTCACAGCGTTTTCCCCGAGCGGAGAGAGTGCTTCGGTCAAGATTTCCCTGTTCTTCACCAGACCCATTACTCGTTCGGTCACCCACTCGGGACCCATCTCTAGGGAGTGGAGTGCGAGGTGTTGCGAGATTAGTGTCGCGCATATCGGTATGTTGTCTTGGATTTTGAGAAGAGATGCTGCGAAACCGTCCACTCCTGAAGGGTAGGCTATCTATAGGCAAGACATTAGTTACATGAAAAGGTTAACCTCTTCTTTTGCTTGCTGCTCAAGTAACTATGAAGAAATTAACGAAAGGAGGAGGAAGGTGTTACTTACGTAACCAACACGCCAACCCATCATTCCATAGGCTTTGGAAAACGAAAAGATGTTGACGATGTGATCTCCTTCTATACAAGTGTGTTTTAGCCCATCATACATAAAATACCTACAAGATCGGTTGTTTAGACTCGAACCATTCGGGGAAAAGGTACTATGAACCCGTACAAATGCAAGAGAACAAAATGAAAGAAAACCCACTAGGAATCTGATCAAGTTTGGATGCTGAAAATTGCAACAAGATAGCTTTTCAGGCCAAACTTAAGTAAGGGCAAGTTTAAAACGATAATTCGGTAAGGAAACCGAAGTTGAACACGGCACAGTATAGAACAGAACAAGAACTTACTCATATGTATTATCTACAATAAGCCAGGATCCAGCCTCGCGGCAAATATCTGAAATCCTCTACACAAAGAGAAACCCCTAATGTCAATTAACTTCTAGAAGACATATAAGAATGTCTGAAATTACTTCGATAGGACTTATAAGAATAGCCAAGCGAGCATTACTGTGAGTTTCCCATATTCGGAAGCAGGAAAACTAACAACTTAAATATGTTGTTCACCTCACGATATTTGAATACCTTAAGGAGCTCCTCTGGAATATAGGTTCCTGACGGGTTCCCTGGATTAACTACAGTGACAACTTTTGGCACTGGCTTGGTTTCTGCTAGCGTTTTCTTTAACCAATCTGCATTCAGAACAAATCACATATTTACAATTTCACCCCACAGAGAAAAAATGAAAATGGAAACTTCTCAAAGTCCGACTGAAATATAACTCGGAGATTCTCAAACACAAACAAATATCTGCTTTGTTTGCGCAATATGTGAAAGATGATTACTTGGCAATCAACAGATTAAACAACTAAACCAGAGCTCCGGATACTGAACAAGAAGCATATGCAGTTGATTCTAAGAACTTAGATGGACTTTGAAAGCAGTATGCAATCAATGATATTGATATGTCCCTGAAGATTTACCTGCATCAGGATGAAGTGTTTCTGGGTCGCATGGGCCTACTAATATGTTGGTAACACCCGTCATCTGGAACGACATGTATGCATTGAAGTAGTAGGGGGCAAACATAACCGAAGAGTCTCCAGAATCACACAGAGCAAGCACAAGATTCACAAAAGCCTGCCATCGGAAAGGTAAAGAGTAGTTTAAGCAAACAAGCTGGAATCTTTTTTGGTTTTGATCCTAACTGAACCCATATACGCTAATAACTCAGTTCAACAATGCACAGTTGAATACCTGGTTTGCACCTGCAGTAACCATGACAGACGATTTCACCAACTTGTTTTCTCTTTGCAACTGCAAAACAAATCGATATGCTAGTCGGAATAACCACTCAGAGCCTCTTTGGAACCCATGGACATGCCAAGGACAGAAAATATCAAGGTATGAGCTTATAACTGTAACTAATACCATCTAAAGTGAGGAATCATGTTATCATAGTAAACTTCTGTTATTGCTCAATATACAAGCAGTATTAGCCCGATTTTAGATGATAACTACAACGCATACCTTCCGCATTAGTGCCTCTCTGAGTTCAGGAAGGCCCTCATCAGCACCATACCGGCTAACAGAAGGCTCCCATATAAGTTCTTTCACCTTCTCCATCGCCTCTTTCGGAGGCAGCCAATAGACCACACCCTAATAACATAATTCATACCATATTAAATCCATCAGCACAGAAATTCCAGCAGAATTATAGTCATGGTATTAAATAAGTCATACCTGAGCTAATGAAATCACATTCTCAGCTCCTTTGACCAATTCCTGCATCTGGAGAAAAACAGACGCATCCCTTCAATCAAAATCAAAGTTCTTGGTAGACTTTACACTAAGGGTTCCTAATCTACACAGAAATGGAGAAACTTTCCCTTCAGAAAAAAGTCAAGCAAGCCACTTCAGAATTGTTTCTCAATTCAATAAACTAAAGAACACTTTTTGGTGGCCGGCCAAAAGGCAATTCAAAAAACCCTCGATCCTTGTGATAACATTAAAAAAACCCTAGAGAATCCCCCCAAAAGGGAGTTCAGAATCCCCAGAGTGATCATTGCTGTAGCTGTTTTTTTTACCTGAACCATGACAGGGATTTCCGTCTCCAGAGCTCTCCTTGCAAGCTTTGCATACGAACCCATCTCTCACTAAATTGAATCAATGATCCTTTCGACCTTTCTCTGCAGATTTTTTGGTAAGACGAATGGAAGAAGGGTCTTTGTATCTATCTTTTTGCTGGATAGATATGTTCGTCAACAACCCCCACAAGGAAAAGCCAAAGTGAAAAAAGAGAAGGAAAAAGTTTATTCATTTCCACTACTTGCCAAAAAGGTCAGGCGCTTTCCAGTGGTATGATTAGATTAATTAGAAAGCTGCTGATTGGCTGAGCAAACGTAATTACGGATTTTCTGAAGCGTTGATCTTTTCTTTTTTACTTGAATGTGAAAGTTCAGAGTTCACATGGCCATGGCCAATTGCGAATCGCCCGATAATTACGGTTGAAGATGACATGGCTCGGAATCGCATGCGTGATTTGACAAAGCAATTACCAATTCCAATTTGTCTTTTCTCTGTTGTACCTCAATTTTGTCAAACCAATTTAATTCTTAGTGTTTCGATGAAGTATTTAAACGAGGTATTTTAGTTCAAATATTTTATTTGGTAATAAGTTATTTAAACCTAGTTCTTGTCACTGCAACCCAAGATTCGATAGCCCCGATTCCGCCGACGCGTATGAAACCTCGTACCTCGCTCTCCCCTAGCCAGTAGTACAAAAAGTTGTTGTTAGTTGTTATTTCACTTGTTTGAGAACCAAGCAGAATCCACCCAGACCTACCGCTTACACTCTCGGGACCGCTGCCGCCAACAAATCGCCAACCACCGGTACGACCTCCCATCCGATGGCGACCCCATCACCAGCTGTCGCAACCACCGGACAATGAAGAAGAGGAGATGCATCTTGCTCAACTAGTGTCGACTCCCCCACCATGGGAGTATGAACTCTGCGTTGTCGGCTCCTTCCTCACAAAGAGGAAGATCAATCTCAAAGCTATGTCCGAGAAACTGTCTGAACTTTGGAAACCAGGACACGGAGTGGAAATCAACGACCTAGGTAACTGCTTAATCCTCTTTCGATTTTTCCACGAGCATGATGTTAGCAATATGATTGATTTCGGTCCCTGGAATTACGACGGCCTACTTTTGGTCGTACACAAGCTTCGTCGTGATAAGCAGTATTCTGTGTCCGAGCTCATGATATGCGATTCGGGTACTTTTCCGAGGCTGTTGGAAAGCACCTCCAGGCGTGCAAGAGGAGGCGAAAGGTAGAGCAACTGGACCTAATGGAGACGGATGAAAATGGAAACCGCACAGATAGGTCAGCCATCGACAGCCTACCCATCGATGTGAACGGTGCCGGCCCCGCGGTGCCTCGCCAACTCGCGCGGGCGACGGCACGACCTGGTCTATTGGAGTCTTCTATCTTTGTCTTTCCGTTTCGAACTTTACATCGTTTTTTATTCTTATTGCTTTTCCTTTCGAGTCTTCTTAGTTTGGGGTCTCGTTTTTTTTGTCTTTGGGTCATTCTGTAGTATCGATTTTTTTTCTTTCTTAATTAGTCTTTTGAGGAGAGTTCAGAGATTAGTTGACTTGTCACCCAGATGCAACTATCTTTCCTTCTAGCTCGATTTGTGGGTTCTACACCTCCTATTTAGGCTTGTTAATGCGTTTAAACTTTGTAATCGACAGTGTTAGCATTAATAAGATTGATCAAGCTATTGCCTTTCGTAAAAAAAGTTATTTCGTTTATTATAACTCATTCGACAATTAAAAAACAAACTGTGAAATTTCGAAACTATGGTCTATCTTTCATTCATAATTAAATGACATTAGGAAACCCAAGTAAGTCATATAACCGATATAAAGACAAAGTAGGATGACTAATAGAGATATGATGAACATCAAGGGGTAAACTATGACTAAGGCCAACTAAGTAGTCAACGACTTGGTTGTCTTTTCGATAGATATGCTCAACTTTGATCAGTCAGTCCCGATCCAATATCTCACAAAACCTGGAGACCTTAAAAAAAGAGTGATAAATCGTAGCTTGCGAATCCAGCTACATTCATACCTTCCGACATCCTCTCCCAAGTATTTCGAATAACTCAAATGAGTTATTTAAAATACCCATATGAGGTATTTAAAATAGTGATAAAAAATATTATGGTATTTTGAACTATTTGGCATTTCCGTTTACTACATTGTATTAGCTTATTAGCCAAATAAAATAATTTTAACCATAATTTTTACACATTAGAAATATTTACATGCTCACAAATACCACATTCTCAAATAACAAATCGTTTTACTTCAAAATATTTCATCCAAACGTCTCGCTAGTTAAAAATTTCAGACCAATTGGCAATTTTCATTTTCATATGCAATTCATAGTTTTGAAAGATTGATGTGTTATCTAAAAAAAATTGAGCCATGATTCCGTTAAGAAAAGAATTTGAGGGACCAAAATGTTACCTGCTCTAAACTTGAATGACCGCCCATGCTGTTAGCTAAACCCTCAGCATTCAGCTCAGTGCTAAAATTCCTTTCGCGGAGTTAGAACAGTGAGATTCGAGAGAACTGAAGTGCCAATCCAGGATCGGAGTCATCCTCATCGACCGCAGATCCGGTAGGTTTTTGCTTAGTCTCCGAAGGGGATACAAATAAAACCTAACTAGTATTGAAAAGCGAGATGGGAAGTGAGTCGAAAACTGGCGGCGCCACCAATGGAGGAAGAGCGGAAGGGTTCAAGTCGAAGGTAGAGCATGCCTTGTACAGCGGGGAAAAGAAGTATGTCATCGGCGGAATAGCTGTCATATCTGTGATCTTCGGCATCCCTTGGTACCTCATGAACAGAGGTCTGATTCTTTCTCGATTCCAAGTTTGTGTATGGTATATAGTCTGATTGAACTGGAAATGTTAAGCTGACACTAGGGAAGTTTTTTTATCCCAAGTTTGTGCTTTGTTAGCTATCAGGTTAGGTTGGTCTGTCTCGTTATGGTTACGAATGATTTTGATGGTAGGGGGTTTGACACCCATAATTTGGATTTTGGACGCAAGTTTTCAAAGCCTTGTATTTAGCAAACTTTTGTTGGGAAATTAGGGTTTCGGATTGGAGGTTATAGAAAGCTTCCTTCTTCTTCCTCTTCTAAGAACTCCTCTTCTGTGAAGTTTGGAGAAGAACTAAATTGGAGGTTAGAGATGAATCATTAAGCTTTACCCAAAACCCTGTATTCTAGAATCGGGCTAAATCATAAAATGGTAGGCCATTAATGTTCTTAACGAATAGGAAATTGAAATTCTGGACTGGTTTTTGCTTTGATGAGTTTCAGGAGAGGAAATTCATTTTGATCGATTCCTTATTTGCTTCTTCCAACCTTTGTTTCACTCTGGGTTTTATCAGATTTAGAAGGATTTGGGTGGAGTGTTAAGCACCATGAACCTGTAATCTGTAGCTATGTCTAGGTTGATATATATGGATTGTTAGGGTGGTTATTAGAGTGTTGAATAGGTAGTCTGGTGTGATGTAACAACAATAATTAATATATGAGACAAAAGGATCATTTACCTATTGCTATCACGCTGTGACAAAAAAGGCTGGTGTTATGTTTGATCCTAAAGAATACCATAATTCAACCGTGGCAAAAGAGCAATAGGTTTCAAGTGCAGATGTCTTGGTTATTATAGTCCTTCTTGTAACCCAAACATCGTCAGCATTTTGGTAGGAAATGTAAGGTAATTGTCAGAATAACTGGAAAATTGTCAGAATAACTGGAATGAACTGTGTTCCTAAGATCTTGTGGTGCTTTATTGTTCTGGTTGAGTGCACCAGAAGGCATATTAGTGTTATTTGATCTCACATCGCATGCTGCAGTTCGGTGCTGTCTCAAAGATCAACATGCTGGAAATGCAGATATGGCAGTTATGGCAATGCTGATCGAAAATGGATGATCTCAGTTTGACATTTAAGGGGTTGAAGCGAATTAACAAACATGTTAAAAAGTTACATGTATAGATCGAATGCGAACCATTTCCTGATACAGTTCGTGTTCGTGTTTTTCTCCGCAAGTTTGGAGTTTGTCCTAACTCGTGGTGTTTATCTATGGCCTTAGAGTTAATTGACTGCTGAGTTTGTATGATAAGTTGGTAATATGATGATAATCTGCTGCTAGCCTTGCTCATTGTTGAAATTTGTGCCGACGATTAACCAATGTACCGAACCTTTTTGCAGGATCAAAGCATCAGTCGCATCAAGATTACATGGACAAGGCTGACAAGGCCAGGAAGGCAAGACTTTCGTCTAGTTCATCTGCTACCTGATCTGAGAAACAAAAAAGACTTGTTGGGTTTTGCATATCACAGTAATTAGGACCGGTTTGTTTGAGACAAAACCGATGCTTTGCTATATGCGGATCGATGGTTAGATGAGGTTTCCTTCTGTTTTGGTTACTTCATATGTTTTAATTTCAGCCGACGAATAAGTATGCAGTTGGTGAGTCCAGTTATTGGTCCAAAACTCTGATAATACTGTGAAGTTCTGTAGATTTAAAATTCAATTTAGATATTTTTATTCATGTGTTGGCTCGAATTCTATATAATGCGACATAGCGACTTAAATCATTATGGATCTATTGTTGTTTGGATCCGAAAGAGTGAAAATCTGTTGTAAATTGTAGTTGAATTGTGATTGGACTGTAATTATCTCGGAACTGTATCATCAAATTGTTTTGGTGAGTGTTTTATACAAATTTCGAAATGCTCCATAATGAGATAAAGATAAAAGAGTGTCTTATACTAAAAGCAATTAGAAGTTTTAAACAAGCATAGTAAAAAGCCAAAAGGAAAAACATGATTATGAAAGCTTTTAGTTTCGAATGTGTCTGATGTGGTTCCAACGGAATTGTTACTTATAAAGTGACGAGACAAATTCTTTAAATTTCTCAACTTCTGAAGAGACCAATCTCATGACTTTTGAATGATGCTTCAATTTGTTGTGTTTTGTACCATCTTAATTTTTCCAGTTGAAAATTATCTAAAAAAAAGTTTGCGGACAAGAGGGTATTCCAGTAATTTGACACTGGAAAATGGAAATGGTTTAAACGTCGACGTCGGCAGTTCAGTTAGAGCCATAGCCGCAGAAGGAGAAAGGAAGGAGGAGAAACCAGTTAAACCGCAAAGCTCGCAGATTCAAAGATCCAGGTATGGTAATGAAACCCTAGATTTGTGAAAAATGGTGGGAACATCGCTAGCTGGAGTGCAAGACCATTTGAAATTAGCAAGGGAGTACGCCCTTGAAGGCCTCTACGACACTGCCATCATCTTCTTCGATGGCGCCATTGCTCAGATCAACAAGTAACTTCCCCTCTTTTTTCTACTTCGATTCCGCTATCTCTCTTCCTTCATTGCATTTGCAGCGCTGAATCTGTATCAGATTTGGTTGCTCTCAACTTTTTTTTAGAATGAAATTGGAATTGCTTATATACGTGAAATGCTTAATTTGAATGCTTGAAGTTAAGACTCACTAGTTTGAATTATACTACGCATATGGTAGCTGGTTTGTAGATCGTTAACTGAATGCTTCCTCAAATTTGAATTATGTTGCTTGATTCACTGCTTGATTGAATTAGATTTATAAGTCTTAAACTTTGAATTCAACTGCAGGCACCTGAACTCACTTGACGACCCTTTACTTCGCACGAAATGGATGAACGTCAAGAGGGCAATCTCGGAGGAGACGGAAGTTGTGAAGCAGTTGGATGTGGAAAGAAGGTCATTTAAGGAAGCTCCTGCTGCTACACGACGTGCTGCTTCCCCTCCGATTAATACGAAATCGTCATTCGTGTTCCAACCTCTAGACGAGTATCCCACTTCTTCTTCCAATGCTTCTTCTTTTGACGATCCTGACGTATGGAGGCCACCGAGTCGAGACAATGCCAGTAGGAGACCCGGTAGAGCTGGCCAAGTGGGAATGAGGAAGTCGCCACAGGATGGAGCTTGGGCGCGCGGTGGTTCGACGAAAGCTGGACCAACTGGCCGTGGAGGAAAGGCCACTACGGCTTCTAGTAAGGTGAATACGGGAATTCGGTCTTCAATTGCTGGAAAGAAGACCACTGCTGCAGCTGGAAAGTCTAGCAAGCCAGATTCAATTGTGAGTTCCGTTTATACTACACAAGTCTCACCTTTACTTGTATTTTAAATGTCTATGATTCTTCCCCACACTGTCAGTCTGAATAAATAACAGTCGCAGAAGCCCTTTTAGGTTATGCAGTAGGTAGATGAGTAGCTACACCTTGAGTGCACATGATATTGTTTGGAATCCCCGTTAAAAAATTACCAGAGCTTTCAGTTTCGGTCAACTCGTGGTTTATAGAATTTGCAGTGGTTTATTCAAATAGTTAAAACTAAAGATGTTAGTCAACTTTATTGGCAAGAAATTTGCACAGTGATGCCATTTTGTGTTATGGTTTTAAATCTCCCACCATACCAACTAAAGAAAAACTGAGCTTTTCAGTTTAGGTCAACTCCTGGTTTGTACGTAGTGCTCTATCTGAATAGTTGAAACCTTAAGATGTTCCTCAACTTTATCAACTAGAAACTTCCATAGTGATACCATTTTTCGTGTCATTTGGATGTATAACTTCATCTTGATTCCTAATAATTTGTTTTGGAGCTTGCATCATTGTCCAACACTTCTTCCTGAATTCCAATCGATGAGAATTTATCATGTCTTTTGCTTGTGATGCTCACATCTGAAAGGTTACTAACTGTCTTACCCTAAGGTGAGAGGATATGATTACTGCTACCAGTAGGATTTGATGAGGCCATAACATGATGCAACATAGAAGCCTAACTCTAATACATGCCTGTCCTGCATAGCTTCATGTATTAGCTAATGCCCATTACTTCTGAATACTGCATCGGTATGCTTCACAAGCATTTTTAGTATTGCTTTTGGAGTTTCTCGTGGTTACTGAGTGAACAGCTAATACTTTTTTGGGACCCTAGTTGATATAGATCGAACTACTACATAGACCCCGATTTGATATCCTCTCTAATAACATTGTATTGGTCTATGTTTCTTCAATGCTTCAAACTTCGAATTAAAGATTTGCATCTTACTGTGACTGTCTTGTGCTAACTTATTTGCATAAACATTCTTGCAGAATGGCGATGTTGATGATGATAAACCCAAGAAGCCTCAATATGAGGGGCCTGATGCAGACTTAGCCGCAATGCTTGAAAGGGATGTCCTAGAAACAACACCTGGAGTTAGATGGGATGATGTCGCTGGGCTTAGTGAAGCAAAAAGGCTTCTGGAAGAAGCTGTAGTCCTTCCTTTGTGGATGCCTGAATATTTCCAGGTATGTGCGAAAGTTCAAAGGTGACCTGGAGACTTTTCGCAAGTTTAGTCTCACTATGTTTACTTCTGATACTTGCTGCTCAGATTTCTTACCTAATTGGCTTATGATCAATCATTGATATACTAGTATTGTTGTGACAGGGCATTAGAAGACCCTGGAAAGGTGTTCTTATGTTTGGACCTCCCGGTACCGGAAAGACTCTACTTGCCAAAGCTGTTGCTACCGAATGCGGTACCACGTTTTTCAATGTTTCATCTGCTACTTTGGCTTCCAAATGGCGCGGTGAGAGCGAGCGTATGGTCCGATGCTTGTTTGATCTCGCACGTGCTTATGCACCCAGTACCATTTTCATCGACGAGATCGATTCCTTGTGCAATGCCAGAGGGTAAGCATTGGATCTTTACGAAAATTTCACATTTTTTATTAGCGGGCATAACTCTTATAAAGCCGAATTTCAGTGCTTCAGGGGAGCACGAGTCCTCGAGACGAGTGAAATCCGAGCTTCTAGTTCAAGTTGATGGTGTAAGCAATAGTGCCACGAATGAAGACGGAACCAAGAAACTAGTAATGGTTCTCGCAGCTACTAATTTCCCATGGGACATAGATGAAGCTCTTAGGTTTGCCATCTTTCCTCTTTGTATAACTAATTTTTTCCTTCCACGTCTGATCTTTGTTTGACAATGAAATTTGCAGGAGGAGATTGGAGAAGCGTATATATATCCCGCTTCCGAGTTTCGAAAGTCGCAGGGAGCTTATCAAGATCAACTTGAAAACTGTAGAGGTAGAGTAGAGTTCTCTCTTCTAAACCCAAGTTTGCAAAAGTGTAAAAATCTTATCTTTATCCACATTCTCCATTACCGCAGATGGCTGCTGATGTGGACATCGATGATGTGGCGCGTCGGACAGAGGGGTACAGTGGAGACGATCTGACGAATGTCTGCCGCGATGCCTCCCTGAACGGCATGAGGCGCAAGATAGCCGGGAAGACGAGAGACGAGATCAAGAACATGTCCAAGGACGAGATCTCGAATGATCCGGTCGCCATGTGTGATTTCGAGGAGGCCATCAAGAAGGTCCAACCCAGTGTCTCTCAAGCCGATATTGAGAAGCATGAGAAATGGTTTAATGAGTTTGGTTCGGCTTAAAAGTAGAAAACTTACTCGGTTTGTTCGTATTCGATTTGGTTGGCAGGGTCTTTGTTTTATTATATTGATTCAGTTGTAATCCGATATATTAAAAACACTTTGAACTCTGGAATTGGAGATGAATGTTGACGATTTCCTGGTGCTTTGTGAAGACATATGGTGAACTTTAGCATCGAGTCACGGAGGCCGATCTAGAATGATTTAATGCATCGGGTTTGATTGTATAGAATTTAAACCCTCCTTTGATTTAAACCATCCCTCCTAGGCAAACTCTAACTCGAGCTAGAAAATTTAAGTTGTTCGAGCCGGGCTCATTAACTTCTTCCGACAAGTCAAATTGGCGTTCAACTCGAACTTCTCTCATTAAAATCACTTCATAAATCCAATTTAGTTGAATTTGACAATAAAATATCGATGAGTCAATCTTAGTCACAAACTATCCTAAAATTCTTACAAGTTAATACTTTTTCTCATTTTAAAAAGGTTAAACATAAACAATATAACACTTGTTTTTTCTTTAACACAATCACAAGTTACATACGATGTACTGTATATGGTATTCGAGACAAAATACATATTGTACTATAGAATTTACTAACGAGCCACATACTCAAACTAGTATTCGAGTTGTCTTTCGAACTCTAGCTTAGTCTGAGCCTATTAAGTCTAGCATACCCCAACTCAACTTTGACTCATTTAAAATCGAGTTTATGGTATCTAATACGATCCTCGATCTATCATATCTCGCTAGTCCCGATAATCTCCGTGGCGATAAAAGTAACCTAGTCATTAATTACATTCATTTTCAACGTACATTTATGGTAACACAATAACTAAGACCATTCAATTTACTACCAAAACGAGACTTTCCATGCATTCCAAAGTCCAGAAACGGTCATTCCTCTGTATATAAAACCAAATTTCCTCTGCAACAAAATCTTCAAAACCAAACCCCAATTGCAAAATCTACACCAATGGCGAAGCTACGATTCTTACTACTACGAGCACTACTCATCTGCATAACAACGACACCACCTTCCGCCGCCTCCTTCGACATGGCGGCGATATGCGACAAAGCAGCCGACAAGGCCTTCTGCATCGGTTTCCTCAACTTGACCCGCGCCTACAAACCATCAATGGACATCGGGGGTGCCGGCAAGATAGCCCTCGACCTCAGCCTCCGGGCGGCAGGCGAAACTCGGCGCTACATCAAGTACCTTGCAGGACAAGCTACTAGTGGCGATCAGGGCAGGTACAAGACGTGCATAGCACTGTACGGCGACGCAGGCAAGTCGATCTCGAAAGCCAAGGCTTCGTTCGCTTTCGATGACTACGATTCGGCGAACGTCTACGCGGGGGCTGCTCAGAGCTATGCGGATACTTGCGATGAAGAGCTGGCTGGGTTGGGTTCTGATGACAAAGTTCATGAGATGCATCGCTTGTTGTTTGATGTTCTTGACGTTGTTTTGGTTGTTACTAATAAGTTGTTGACGGGTGGTTGAGTGGAAGGAAAATTTTAATAAAAGTTTAAATTAGTAGAATGTTGGATGGTTTGATTCGGGTAACCAAAACTGGTTTAGAATTGTTGGGTTCTAGATAGGAGTCCGAATCTCGAACCTGAGAAATGGTTCTTGGATCTGATCCGGGAAAGTTTAACAAATCGCAGCCGTCCAAAACTTGTATCCTAAATTTAGTGGCTGAGGACACCGGGGCAGAAATGGTATTTCGTACAAAGTTCCTAATAATTACAGCCGCTTCCAATTGTGTATACCAAGTATTAATACTTACTATAATATTTAGGATCATGCACAAAGTGATGTGAAGTGTATACCTAGGGAATTTATTCCTCGACATCGTTAACAAATCTCCGACATGTGCATAACAACTGGGAGGGTTCAGAATCAGAGCCACTCCCCCCCCCTCCATCAACCCAGTGACTCCAACCAATGATAATCCAATGTAACAGAACAGAACAGAACAGGAACAGAGAGATGGGTCTGGTTGGAATCATCGCCCATATATTATAACAACAGACGCGCAACGAAATTCCAAACCCCCCGACCCTCAATACTTGAGAGCTAAGACTCTCGTTCATGCTAAGCCAATTGAAAAGGAGATTGTGGAGAACGAAATGCAAATACGAATTTGTTTCTCGAGTAAGTGTACAGTTTGGAGGCGCTGCCAAGTCGGAGATATCGTGATGAGGATATGTAACCGGATAGTGAATCATTATGTGCTATGAGAATGAGAATTTATACGATGCTGAATAAGATTCCTAGTCGAGACTGCGATCCTATCGACAAGCCTGTTCCGTGAGCGAGACGTAAAGGCAACGTGGATTATGGGATTGAAGTTCAGGATCAAACACATCGAACAAAGTAAGGCAGCACATTTCCACAGCCAAGGGAGGGCGTTGTTGTTGAGGATGTTCACCAAATTCAGGTAGTCGGAGAAGATGTGAATGGATCCTTGGGAGGAGGCAGCTAAGGATATAGCATTGAGAAGAGCATGAGGCTATGCCACAATTGGAGATGAACAAACAAAGAGATCGCTAGAACCGTCATAGATCCGTCTATAAGCATTAGTCATAACAATGTCATAAGCCGGCAGCTGTAAATCGTTCTTGTAAAGAGTATCCATTATCTAAAATATACTCAGTTCAAATATGGTTAAATTCGATTTACCGCGACCTGTAAAATTTTACTCGGGTCTATTATTGATTCAAGGAACATGTGCACTTGTAGCGTACTGCTGGATTACATCGTAAGATGTGAAATCCCCCTCTGCTTATTTTTATATTTGAAAAGCTGATCATGCTAAGAAAATAAATAACCAGAGCAGTAATAAATTTATTTATTTATATCACTATTTGTGCGATGATTTTAATGCTGGATTCTTTTTTAACGTTTATAATATATCGGTTCGTCTAAAATTTGGATTTAGGTGGGGATTTGGATCTTAAAAAAGAAGAAATTCGAAAATAAATTGAATTTATTTAGGGGATGTTGAAGGAATTTCGTAAATAATTTTAAACCTTGCTTGATATAATCACATTCAAACATTAGATCATTTGAATGAGGGTTTTTGTAGTCTCAATGGTAAAATTGTGGTGAATGATATATTTCAATTGGATCATAAGATTTGGTAATTGACATATTAAATTTGGTGATAACAATTTGGATCATATCATAAGATTTTGTATTTGATTGTTTGATGAACATATTGGATCGTGAGATTTGGCGATTCGTGACATTTTGAATCTAGAGAGAACAATATGGTTTGTGTGACGATTTGTTGAAAATCCGATTAGGACCGACCCAAATAGGGAAATTCAATTTTATCACAAGAAGTTGGATTAGTATATCCGAGATGCCTTCAACGTGGATGAGGTGAAAAATCCGCACAACAGATTACTGCATCTTGCAGCTCGAAATTGATTCAAATATATTTATGGCTCCTCTCGTTATTCCTCTTTTATGTAGTTATTTCCTTTTGTTAGTTTTGTTTTACACCTTCCTATGTTGGATGCCGATTAGAAGCCAAATTTCGATTTTAGTTTTATACATTTTAGTCCATTATTATTCTCATGTTTAATATATATTACTTCGATATTATTATATGACTCGATATTATTATATGACGATAACATTATTGTACGTCGTCTATCATTAAAAATAGGGGTAAATATTCGGATAATAATTGAAGTTTGGACACAGAAACTGGCCGTACGTAGCAGGGCGACCACCGCCACGTGAATATCCATAATGCATGCAGAGAACATACTCGAATTATGTCTGAGTTTGCGACTTTCTGATTGATCATCTATTTTTTAATTCTTTTTTTATATAATATAATATTGATGAGGTGACTGAATTGGATTGATTTGAGAGACGTTTCATTAATCAATTCATGGATGAACAAATTAAATATACATTTCTATCTAGATAAGCCTCGCAAATTCAATACCGAACATGTATCAAGTTGGATTTGAATTTAATACTAAATTAAAAGTATACCAAAATTATATATCGTTATATCGTTTTAGTTAAAATAAAATTGAATGTGTCGCGGGTAATTTTTTCCTTATATTTGGATCGTTTGAAGTTATGATTATTACTAACTAATAGGTTGGTTTTCAGTTTAAATTTGATAAGATTATTTAGTCTAAACGATAAGTAGAGGAGCGGAATTTCAAATATCATTAGTCGAATTACGAAATCATCAAAATTTTATATAACATAGTTGGGACTCTCCCTAACTCCCTCTAATTCCAAAACAATATAGTATTGAGTTGAATCTAAAATTGATCTGAATCGAACTCGAGATAATCATAAATTGTATATACCAAAATTTATTGCTCTAAATCGAAATTCGGCTGAACTGTGGCTCTCCAAACACCCCTTGGATCCTCCCCTGCCATTGTGTGCTTCCTCAACTCATTAGCAACAGCCAGTCTGTTTTTATGAGTTAAGTGATCTCGTACCACAAAAAGCACGTCTCTCCATGTTGTGTGTTGAAATTTTTTGACATTATAAAGACTGAGAATTTTCATCTATGGTTCTTGAATCCATAGGGTCCGCTTGCAAATTTTCGGTATCGGCCTGGTTTCCATGTGACAAACGATAGTTGATGACTAGCCCTAATCAGGATTTTGAAGGGTTGTTGGACCTCTTATCGTTAAGATAAATCGCCTTATCATGATGATGTGACCGGAGATGAAAGTCAATCCTAAGGCTATATGATAGCCCTAAACTAATGCCTACTTGACCCTTTTGGGCCGGCTGTCGGTTCGGGTATTGGGCCGCTCGGCTTCGAAGCTATTAATATATTACAAAATTCCAAATATTTTACAAAGTGAATGAATTTAGTCTATACTTGGAGGAACCCAAGTATCTAAAATGCTATTGGTTTCAAGCCAATCAAATTATATACTTGAAACTAGTAAATTGTTCTATTTGGTCTCTAAAAAGATTAAAATTCTTAAAATTTTGAAGAAATAAAAATTGGCAGTAGCTAAGCCGTAATTGCAGTCTCCTATGCTATCACATGGGGAGGTGTTGTTTGGCATTTAACTTGAGAAAAAAGGTCAGGTTTAACCTGGTCTAATTGCAAGTGTTGTCCTTTACTTGATAAACGTTAGGTTTAACTCTTACATCTTTGAACAACGATTCATCAGAATTGTTATTGAAATTCACAAAGTTTTATGCTTGCCGCTAACGAATCGAGTAGTAACTTTAAATTTTTTTTTGAAAACCTTTTAAATCGTGGAACGATGTGTTGGGTAGAAATTAGTGAGCGATCCTTGAAATAAAAAAACGACACTTGTTATTGGTTAGGCCAAGGACGGATAAAGGGGGTGCCCGGTGTTAGAATAATTATAATTGTATAAGTAATTTCTTAGAATATCATCTTGTAAGATTATCAAAGGTATAAATAGATGTAGGAGATACATGGATTCATGATGATCGTCTGAAGTTAGATATGGAAACTGATGATGATCGATAACCGGACGATACTGCTTCGAGCACGAACCAAAAGGTTGTGGTCCCCAATATACCAAGACAAACAATACACACATGTTCTCCCCATCTATGGGCTCCCATAAACCCCATATGTGTTATGTATGTGGTATTTACTCATTTAGTCCATGATTGGGTTTGAGTAGTCATGGACTTCATCTCATGATCACTTATAGAAAGCCCATAGGAAATAATAGCTAATGTAGTTGGATGTGAATGTGAAGCCCACTTAATTAGAATATGATTTTCCTAACACTCGGGGGAGGCAATTTCGGCCCTGAGCCGTAAATTCATGTATATATTTACTTACGATTTTTCCAAGTTCGGCTCAGGGCACTTTTAGATCCGGTTAAGTGTTTTGTTGTTTCGGCTCAATGTTCGATATATATTAATGATCATTTAGACTCAGTACTTGCGTTTACTATTACTTGGTAAGAAAAAAAATCACCGTTGCACATTCAACCTTTAAGGACAACTTATTTTAACTAAAAATAGTACAATGAATGTTTTTTTGGTATATTTTAACTTAGTATTACGTTAAAAAATTATACTTATAAATTGATTACTCGATACACAGATTTCGGTTCAAATCCAGCTTAGTGCATGTTTTGATCCTAGATCCACCACTGTAGGCAGTGTTTCATACACATTCTCTAGCTCATCAACTAACGTAACACTAAGTAAAGTTGATTTTTAACCATTATTTATATTGGTTGTCATAATAAAACTTGATTTTTTAGCTATTTCTAAAGACGCATGTCAAATATTAGCCGATTTGAAAATTTTGAATTTTTTTTATGAAGATAATCAATTTATGCTTGTTATATGCTATAAAAATTGGCCATTTTCACAAACAATTAATCATATTTCAACGAATCACGTAACTTAGATCGCATCTTAACTTATCTCATATACGATACTAAATCACCTACCTTAAACTCTTTTAACTATAAAAACATATATGAATATTGAAGTACTCGTCTTATCGCGACCCGTTTTGCTTTCGACTTAATAATCTTTTTCTCCTATAGGGACCCCTATGCCCCTCCATTATCTTTCATTGGCTTCTTTTGGTATTTAAAAATATAGATTGAATACTAAAATAGATTTCTTTTTGTTTGGTTGAGTTTGTCGGATAATGATGATGTTTTCTAGCATGATTAATTGTTCAAAAGTTTTTCTTGTTTTGGTCGGATTTAAAATTTACCGGCTGGCAGAATTCGATGGTAAGTTTCAATGTCATTGGTCAACTATCTTTGTTGTAATAACAAAATGGTCACAAGTCTTTTTTCTCATAACGTAGCTAAGAGTTATCTCCATATCACGTTTCTCAAAATCGTATCAAAAATCAAACTATTGATGTATGTGGTACTTATTGTAATCAACTCATAATCGAACCGTAATCATATCATGTACCAGTTGAATTGTCAATACTGGCCGGCACCGTTTTTAAAAAGCATGAAATAAAATGGATCGTTTTCCATTCGTTATACTTTTATTTTTCATCCATCCACATTGGTGGCATTCTAGTTGGCCTACCAATGCGTAACATGAATTGGAACCATTTAATCATATTTTCTAAGGTTGGTAGTCGGTCGTATGGTTAATAATTGGTGAGTTTTAGGCTGTTCATTAGTTGAAAAATTAATTTCTCCAGTTACGTTGTTCGAAACTGTCTTTCTCAAATTCGACTGTGATCAATTCAGATCGACAATATATAATCTTTTTAGGTATAAAAGAAAAAAGTTTAAAATTCGCAGTTAAAATCATGAAAATACTTCATTTAAAGGGAGGGCCAAATCATTAAATTTGTATAGAAATTTGGAAAAAGAGAGATTAAATTTGGACAAGCTAGGGTGGAGATGTTGAATGCCAAGCAAAATCATTTGCCCCATGTGTGTGTCGTTATGTTATTAGTTTGGCCTTTTAGGTGGGGCATCTAGCTACTATCATTAACAAAATATACATGTTTCCTAGTTTTAAGTGGCTCTTAATTAAATGATTTGCGTGATAGGATTCGTTCTGAAAGATTGTCAAACAGAGGCGAAATCAGGAATTTTAATGCGAAGGGATCGTCAATAATTTTTACATATGATTTTGACAATATCGATTATATCACTTAGTTAAGCCTACAATTCATTTACTACTCAAACTATATATACTTAAATGAGAGATAATTAGTGTGATTTAAATGAATGAGGTAATTCATGCGATACATAACTACATATTATATATAAGTCCATTTAGCACAGAAAACCGATATACCAACATCTCTTTTTATCGTGTCATGACAATATAATTATTCACTAATAAATTAATTACTCAGATTTAAAGGTTGAAAAAAAAAAGATAGATATGTAAAATTAGTGTTTAAGCCCTCACAGTCTTGTTTGAATTTTGCTTTTTTGGCTCAGTCAATAGGTTTTTTGTATATTAAATTTTCTCAAACCCTATATAAATCCTCCAAATAATAATTTGTTTTAAAAATAATTATTATACATTTTTGTTTAAGAATGAAGAAAAGTTTGTCCCCCCCCCCCACCTATATTATATCCTTAACACACCACATGGTTCATAAACCGACAAAGTTTTGATGGAAGGCTATTGAGGAAAATAGTAAATTATTATTAGTAATTATTATTAGTATTATTATTATTATTATATCCTTAACTAATAATACACGTCTTGAGATATAACGAAGGAGTTATTGTTAGCACTTTAGTTAAAGATATTTGAACTATATATAATATCAAAAATATTTATACTTTAAGACTATAGATAGATGTATGATATCATGTTGGGTACTTATCTGAACTTTCCCTCAATAACACGTATCTGAACTTTCCCTCAACCCTATCCCTTCCCCACCGAAGAATAGTTTCATTTGTCATATCTGTTGTTTCCCCACTTTAAATAAACATTATATTTTACAATGAAATGTTCTCTCAAGAACCCTCCTCCCACCCCTATATATTCCCCCCCACAAAACCAAATCACTCTCTCAACCCCAAGAAAAAAACCCATAAAGCCAACTATTCCTTTTGTCCCTTTACTTCTTCACAAAAACCACACACAATGCCATCCATCCAACTAGCCGATGCTTTCAGATCCCATCCAATCAACCTCCACCAAAAGCACCACCTAAACGACTTCACCTCCCTCAAAGAACTCCCCGATTCCTACAAATGGTCCACCCGAATCAACCACGACGATGTTCGGACCAACGAACTGGTCCCTGTCATCGACCTCTCCCGACCAGACGCCATGAGGGAGATCGGCCATGCATGCAGGGAGTGGGGGGTGTTCCAAGTCGTCAACCACGGTGTCCCCACCGAGGTTGTCGAGAGCATGGAGAAGAATGTCGGGGAGAAGTTCTTTGGATTGCCCATGTACGAAAAACTCAAAGCTGCTCGGTCCCCTGATGGGGTCTCTGGGTTCGGGTTGGCTCGGATTTCAATGTTCTTCCCTAAGCTCATGTGGTCCGAAGGGTTCACCATAGTTGGTTCCCCTGCCGAGCATTTTATGAAAGTTTGGCCAGAGGATTACAGACAATTTTGGTAAGCACTTTTAAAGACAAGTTACAAAACTTCATTGTTCTGTGTCTTGCCCCGATGACCAGCCATGGCTCGTAATTGGATTGAACCGTATAGAACTCAAATTATTTCTTATTGTACATAAAATTTACGAAAATATAATCTAACTTTTCTTGTAATTTTCAAAACATAAAAAATGAGTTCAACCTTGATCAGGTTGGAAAAGCACCATCTTGCATCCACCGCTATTAATGTCCATAAAATTCTTCATTGATCTTTTAAAAAGATTCAATTTTTTTTTTCTTTTTTTTTGTTATTCTAGATATATCTGATCGGAGATCTATAAAAGTTTAAGTACGCAAATAAAACGATAAAATATTCAAACAATAACAGATCATTCGTATATAAATCTTTTATTAAAATATATATAAAAATGGGTTGGACCATAATTCGAAAAAAAGCGCACCTTATCACATTCCGCCATCGACAACGACCACCATTTCTGTTTATGGTTTTAATCATCACCCCTTTTTCTGCTCATATTTTTTGTTACTCTTAACATATCAAAATATTGCTCAAATGAAGAAATATTACAATCGTCTAGAAAAATATCGAAACCATATATTTATTGAACTTTACCACTAAAATATGTGAATTATAACTGACGATTAATGATCGAATCTATATAATATATGATATTCAAAGATCATAATTTTTTCTTTTAAAATTTTTCTCATCGAAACAAACAAACAAACAAACAAAACAACAATGATTTGTGGCAGACAAAAGGTACCGCTTTAAGTTTTTGATTAATGGTTGTATATATGATGATAAGATTGAGAAAAATTAAAATAAATAATTGTGGGTCTATTATACAAAATAAAGACAAGATTTTGGATTAGTGATGGGATTGGCTTGTTTTTTGTGGACTTTACTCATATTTCCCCATTTTGTTGGTCTCCCATTCAAAAAAGTTTGATTCATTTATCAAAATCTAAATTCTTGTTGTCTTTTCCCATGTCATGTAGTGACTTTGTAGAAGGGTACGAGAAGGAAATGCAAAAGCTTGCATCAAGGTTGATGGACCTAATCCTTGGCTCCCTTGGGATCACAACCCAAGATTTGAGTTGGGACTATACCACCCCTAAGTCGGTTTCGTCGGCTGCAATCCAGCTGAACCACTACCCGGCTTGCCCGGATCCAGACCAGGCAATGGGTCTGGCCCCGCACACTGACTCGACCCTGGTCACCATACTCCACCAGAACAACATCAGCGGGCTGCAGGTGCTGAGGGATGGAGGGGCCAAGTGGGTTACCGTCCTTCCCATTAAGGGCGCGCTGGTGGTGAACACGGGCGACCTGCTCCACATCTTGTCGAACGGATTGTACTCGAGCGTGGTCCACCGGGCGGTTGTGAACCGAAAGAAGAATAGGATGTCGATCGCGTACCTGTACGGGCCGCCTTCGAATGTCAGGATCTCGCCGGTGGGGAAGCTCGTGGGGCCGAGTGAACCGCCATTGTATAGGGCGGTGACTTGGAGTGAGTACCTTGGGACTAAGGCCAAACACTTCAACAAAGCATTGTCTTCGGTTAGGTTGTGTGCTACTCCCATGAATGGACTGGTTGATGCAAGAGATGGTAGCAATAATAGAGTGAAAGTTGGGTAGCTAGAACAACTTTCCCTAGTTGCTATACTAGCTAGCTAGCACCCCATTGGTAAATCAAATTTTGTCCCTTTGTTAATTACTTTTAGTAGTTAGTTTCCTTTTTTTGTGCCTATTTTGCCTATTTTTCAATTTTCTTGTACTTTTTATTTGATTGATTTCATTGTATAAATGGGCATCTTGTAGTTTCCCACTTTTGGAGATCTAATAATGTATGGTAACTTGATGTTACAATATGAATTTCAAACATAATGTGTTTGAGTTATAGTGATACTAATGTTTTGATCGGGACGAAAATACATATTCACGTTTTAATTTGAGACCGTTAATTTTAGATATTGATAAAAAATTATGTATGAAAGAAAATCATGTATTAACAATATACTTTTTTGTAAATGAAAAATTCCGTATATATTCATTATATATTCAAAATTTCTTGTTGCAAAAGTAGAGAAGACAACATTGGAGGTGTTGAGAGGTAGATGAACAGCCATTTGATCTCATCAAAAGCGGCGTTGAATCCCTTACAAAATAATGCGGGATCTTCGACTTGGATGAAGTATCAGTAGGGAGACCTGTGGTGGGATTAATGAATCGGAGTGCTAAGCGATGGAAAAGCCCTCTTAGCAAGCCAACTAAGGGTGAACACAATCTCCTGAAAAAGCAAAAGCTGGACATCAAATCGATTTATTCTGCCCGCTTCACGGTATCCAAGTTGAGAGAAATAATTTGAACGAGTATGGTTGCCCCTTTATTGGTATTTACTATTAAACCGATCGGGACGAAGCGTTCCGGCTTAAGGGGAAGCACCTGATGTACAATTTGACGTACTCGTAACCTGAATTTCACTCCGACGATTATGTCTCTTCTCGTTGTATTGAACCAAACCGGCCCCACGATTGATAAATCGGATTGGACGGAACTACCCATTAAATGAAATCGGACGGCATGTGATGCTCTCCGACCATTCTCTACCAACTCTCTACAAAATCTGAAATTTGGAAACTTCAAGAAAAAAAAAAAGCCGGAGAAAAATGAGGGGCATTAGATAGAGCTTAACAATAATAGCAAGGAGGAAAAGCTTGACGCCTAGATTTTCTCGAGAAAAATGGCTGAAGATGATGATTACCAAAGTGAGCTTCTAAAAACCCTTTTCCTTCCCTTTCCTCCCTTTTCATTTCATTATCATCCTTGTTCATTTTCATCTGCATTGATTCCCTCGGTATGCTTATCTCTCAATTTGTCTGCTATTCCTTCGATTCAATCGGTGATTCCCATGTTAGTGATTGATGATTGATGATGATCTTCCGTATTTTTCAGAAATTTTCGATTTTTATTAAAGAACGTTGTGAATTCTGTGGGTATTTGATGTTCTTTCTGGGTCCGTTCATTGAATTAGGGTTCATATGATGTTTGAATTCTGGATATCTACATAGAAATGTAGTAGTTGGTAGTTTCTCTCTGGTGGGTTTTCATCAGGCTTTGACTTGCTGAAGTTGGTCTATAAGAGTTCACAATTTCATCGATTCGTTACGTTTGACTGTTCAAGAATTTGTCAATCATAGTTTAGATTAGAGATTGCATTTTGAATTGCTTGCTTATTGCACCTTTCTTGCTGTTGGTTCGGTCCTGATAAGAAATTTGATCTTGTTGTGCCAGCCAACGATCAGGACTGAGCACGAATTGTGATTTTCAGAGAGGCCAAGCTTGTTGAAGCTTGGTTGTAATTTCGGTTCCGTGTTGTTTCGAAGGCGCCCAAGGTGTTGAAGATTTGGGATCAGGGTTGATCAAGAGAGGCGCTTTCCAGGGGGATGGGATTGAGATTTGACCTTAGATGGATGTGACCTCTTCTAATCTAATTTGCATCGCTCAAACCGATCATTCCCCTTTGCTGATGGAGCGTATCGAGATGCATCATGACCACGAGCATATAATCGACATGAACAGGAACAATGATGCTTCTTCACCCAGCTCATCCCATGATCACGATGATGATCTTCTTTATACCGAAGAAAGACCTTCAAGCGCTGGAACGGCCACTCGCCAGACTTCTTCTTCAACCATGACAAGTAGATTAAACTCTAGGAATTCGACGTCGTTTTCGAGGAGGGGCGATTCATACGGTAGGCGTCGCAGGAGCCCCTTGAATTCCGGGTTGTGGATCTCGGTTGAGTTGCTTGTTACGGTGTGCCAGATTGTAGCTTCTGTTGTGGTCTTGGCGCTCTCGAGAAACGAACACCCGAAAGCCCCGTTATTTGCGTGGGTTGTGGGTTATGCATCGGGGTGCGTGGCTACACTTCCAATACTTTACTGGCGGTTTCGTACTCGAAACGAAGGTGTCCTGCAAGATCCTATGCAATCACGAGAAGGAGGTTTGCAAACTGGGATTCCTGATTCTGCTCCTTATACTGCCATCTCTATTAATCAGGAGGAGACCATGGGAACTCCTACCAGGGCTGATCAACCGTCAGGGAATCTAAATGAAAGGTAAAGATTCTTCCTTTCCTAACGACATTCTTATGAAGATAATTAAAGCTGAATGCTATCATACCGCTTCTTTCTATTTAAACATAAATGTAGTAATTGTTCTGTACAGCTACCAATCCACATTCAGCATGTTCTCATCTTATCGATAAGATATACGTTTACACTAGCGGGATTAGATTAAGGTTGTTCTTTCTTTCAAGTAGAAGAGGTTTAAGAGTTCATCTGTAGAGAAGTGACATGTTCTTATTTCTGGGTACGCTTGGTATCAAATCTACTGAAATATCTTTATCCTGATCCCTTCAAGATTGACAATCAGTGTCCATTCACATCTTACTGCTTGTTACTGATTTGAACATTGTTCTCAATTTTCAGAATCAGTGGCGTAATGGATCATCTGAAGATGGGTTTGGATTGCTTCTTTGCAGTGTGGTTTGTTGTAGGCAATGTGTGGATTTTTGGAGGTCATGCCAGTCCAGACGATGCACCGAAATTGTACAAGTATGTGTTTTTGATACACGACCTCTCGTTTTCTCCTTGTCCCGAGGCTAAAGCTTACAAGTGCTTTGTTCTCCTCTTGCCTTGCAGATTGTGTATAGTTTTCCTTACTTTTAGCTGTATAGGATATGCAATGCCGTTTATTTTATGTGCAACAATCTGCTGTTGCTTGCCTTGCATTATCTCTCTCCTTGGCTTCCGAGAGGAGTTCTCCCAAACTAGAGGAGCCAGTGTCGAATGTATAAATAGTCTGCCAACTTACAAGTTCAAGTCAAAGGAAACCGGCAGCTTCAGAGATCATGACGAGTCCTCCGAAATGAGCGATGGCGGGATATTGGCTGCTGGGACCGAGAAGGAGCGTATGATATCTGGAGAAGATGCTGTAAGTTCACTTCTTATTCTCTGCTGCTTAAATTTTGATTAAGCATTGCATAACCAAATATGTTCAAACTGGATTTTAACACTATGCTAGACATCCATCGAACATAGATGAGAGACTAATAGTAGTTAGGATTAGTGGATTACTAGATTCGGTGTAGGTAGGTTGCGTGAATGGGTGGATTAGATTTTGTTCGGAAGTGCGATTTTGGATATGAGCGTCTTACGGAGACAAGATAGGCAAGAATTTGATCCATGGAATCGATTAGAACTATCAAAAGCTGACCTCACCTGACCGAGGATCTAAAATGGGTGAAACTGCAACCTGGGTGATTTGTGATCTAATTGACCTGTAAGCTGATCATTCCGTGACCCGGTGAACCTGCAACCTGATTGACTTGTGACCTGTGCCTCATAACTCAATTAACCCAGCTTGTGATCCGTCCAACCCACCCGTTTAACAGCTCTAGAGCAATGGTTAGATGTCGTTCGATTTTGGATACGAGTGTCTTTTAGGAAGAAATCAATAGCTAACCTAACTAATAAAAGCCAACCAGAAAACCAGTGAACCCACAAACACGATTCATCTGTCGGTAAACCCAGTTAATTTAGTTTGTGACACATAACCCGGTTAACCTATCCCTTGACTCGTCCTTCCAACCAGCCTGCTTGACAGCTCTAGAAACGATGGTTAGTCAAAGCATCCATATCAACTGGATTCAAACTCTTGAGATGATGCTGATGAACTTGGTGCTGCTGGTGCAGGTGTGCTGCATTTGCTTAAACGAGTATGAAGATGACGAGGAACTGAGGGAGCTACCGTGCGCGCATGTATTCCATGTTGAGTGCGTGGATAAGTGGCTCAAGATTAATGCATCATGCCCACTCTGTAAAAATGAGATCTGTGAAAGTGGAGAAGATGCCTCTCCTCCATCTCCCACCAACCAACACTGAGCTGCTCCTTACTCACTCTGCTTCTCTCACTGAGTCTTGTAATTTTTCGAGATGTATATTTTAATTTTCCCCCTTTTTATTGACTGACCTTTTTGCCCTCACCTTGTGGGGCTTAACATGGGGCCATGCAAATAGATAGAAGAAATTAAGTTTTGAGCTACATGGATGTTGTTGTATCATAATCAGCTAAACAAACCATGAGCAATTTGCTCTTCTTTTTTTGGTAATTCCGACTTGAAATGAGGTTGTGAATGTTGTATAATTTGCGAATCCATTTCGCTCTTGCCGAGAGTCCCTTCATGCAAAGAATGGCGAGAGAAATGGTTGAGCCCAAGTTTGAATCGTTCGAACTTTTCAAACTTAAACCATGTTCAAGCTTAGGGCTCGTCAAAGATAGTTGATAAGCAAGCACTACGCTCGTTACAAGCTTCCAACTTTTTATACCCAACAAGCCCAGCTCAAGTGTAGTTCAGAGCGCGATTGGCATAGAAATTACTCACTCAACGCACTCAACTCGTTCAGATCGACAGTTAGAATAAAACTCATTCAGATCGGCATATTGACACAGAAATTAGTTTCAACTTCGGTAGTGAAGTACAATAAATGAGCCAACCTTGAATTAGCTCGAGCTCATTACCGGCTTCGATTTTCTAGTTAAAAAGAAACGAGCCTAACTTGAGACTAGTGAGGGAGGCTCAACTCGGCTTCTGCACAGCCCTAGAGGAGCAAGACAAATTCATCATCGTACGGATTATGCCGCTCAATGCACTATACTCGACGAAACAGGTATGATTGACAAATTCTCCAGCAAAATTTCCAAGTTATGAAGCTGAGTTCATACAAAGGATAGGAAACTCAAAAATACTATGAAAAAATTAGCAAAATAGAAGTACAACATAACCTTCACTCCAGCCCCAAACCCAATAGAGTTCTATAATATGCCTGCATGCATTATTAAACCCTAGAACGTCAAATGATAAAAATTTCGTCGAAAGCGACCCTTTTTCTTTTCAGATCTCACCCAGTAGCATCATGTGAGTTGAATTCATACCAACAAACCTAAAAGACATCAGTAGCTCAAAGTCTGTTATGCACAACTTGTTGTAAAGGACGAGGAGCAGCGATCTTCAACAGATCGATCACCTCACGGTTGCAAGGGAAGATATGCGATGTTGTGCACCCACTGACCCCGGCTGTTCAGACGGTAAGCTCCTTAAATGATGCCTCTAGCTTCCCATTTGACACGATGGAATTTGTAACTTTACCATTTTCGGCTGAGTTTCCTACTTTATTGTATACCGAATCGGGCATTGCAGAGCTTAGACGGCCTTCGAAATATGTCGAGTGAGGGAAGTACTCAGCGCAACATTGTTTCCACCCTGAAACACATTTAAGACTCAACCTTTCAGTACCACAAACATCGGAACTTACCTTTCGAGGGTGAATGCTATAAAGCAGTAAAAAATAAAATGAGCAAACCAAAATAGGAAGAATGAAACGATAGAATGGAGAGCTTACTCATTGCAGCATCTTCATCCGTAAGAACTGTGTGTATCAACTTGTGGACAGCAATGGAGTCCTTAAGCTTCCATTCATTTACTGCTCCAAGTGCTCCTCCACTGCCAAAATTTATAGACGAATTACGCCACAATAAGGCCATACAGAGCATTGGATAACTATTATTAGCCTTGGCTAACTTGCTAGATAACATTACCTTGAGACGGTGTTGTTGGATGACTCTTCAATCAACTTAATGGCTTCAGATTTCTTGCTAGGTTCTAAGACAAAGAGCATTTCTGCAACTGCAGCTCTATGCATCAACGACTCTGTACATGACAAATGGAGTAAACATCAATTCTCCAACTCGAGGACCATTTGAATAGGAAGTTACCTTTTCGAACATAGGGAATATTACCTTTATGTTTCTCGAGGAATAACATGTTTGCCTCCAGCAGCGACTTTTCGTGCAAATGGCTACATTTAAAGACAAGGAGAATCGATAAATAATTGAAAGGAAATCGGGGAAGCACTTCTGGAAGAGGTTGAAAAGGACCTTAGTGAGGAACGCTCGGCTTCTAGGACACTCCAAATAAGTTTATCAGCATCGGTGACAGGAGCAGCCATTGAGTCTACTTTATGGAAAAACCTAATCTACAGAGCAGTATGTACAGAATCAGCATCAACGAGGGCCATGGCATGTATGCCTAAATAAAAATACCACTTTCAAACCATCACCAAAAGAAGAAACTAAAATACTCGTGGAGATATGACATACCAAACATCGATGAGAATCTGGGTTTTCCACATCCAACCTCATCAACTGCTTTAAGGCCTACAAAAGTAAAGAAATATCCATAAAATGTCGCAATTTGAAAGAGTATAAGTTACCCAAATACTTGGACGATAAAGTTATTTACTCCTGACCATCATATAACTCATTTTCTGACGACTAATAAGACAGTATCCGTCATCAGATTACTAGGACACTATCCCCAATCACATTCCACACCTTTGTAACCGCAACCGTAACCGTCTGAGACTAAGTAAAGATATCAAAATCTCGAAGAAAAACCGAGTCAATCAAGTAACAAAAATAGGTACCTGAAGAGCAAGCAGAATCTTTTGCTTTCTCATGTTTACTTCAAAGGAAAGTAAGTGTGTTTCCAAAGAGTTGGGAGAATTCTTCTGAAGCAACTTGAGGTATTTGGTAGCTTCAAGTAATGGTTCCTCAACCTACAAAATTAGAATAATAAGATTAGACGGTACTATTCATGCTTATTATAACTTTCTGGAGGTCATACAGGGAAATTTTATTTGGCAACTAGATCCAAAGAAGAAAAATAGGTGGATCTAAAAACCTGCAGCAACTTTTCTCCCTTTGGGTCTGGGTCTACAGGTTTGACATGTTTCTTCCCAGACTTGGAGGCACCAGTAGCCGCAGGTTCTTCATTTTTCACATCCGCTTCCTAGTAGAAGAACAAGCAACAATTACCACCACGACAAAAATATGTTCGTTGAAAGACCAAGAAACCAGTGGATACCTTCTTAGCTCGGGCTTCAGCTTTCCTCTGCTTTTGTCTTAATTTCTTTTTCTGAGAAGGCAGCAACTTTGATGTTTCGTCATCTTCTTCATTGCTAGACTTATAAGGAGAATCAAATAACTTCAAATAACACCTGCACCTCAGGAAACACGAGTAAACTAAGAGACTGCATAGAAATTTGAATTGTTCGAAAGGGGCAAAAACAGCAAAAAACTAGTATAAGAAATGAAAGCACAAAAACATAACACTTGCAGCATCGAATGAGCAGTAAAACTGGAAAGTGAGGTACGTGGCAGGGCATTTCATACAATGACTCTAAAGGAAATATATAACGAAAACAGAGACATCAGAAACGTGTGTATAAACAGGCCATCTGGATAACTGAAAAGAAGTAAAGAATTACCAGCATAGAAATTTCATGATGAACTTATGTTTTGTAGCAAAAAAAGATTGGTGAATGTGACCAAAACTGACCTCTGTTGAAGGGAAAAATAATTTCCCACTTATCCTGATAGGTACGGAAGTTGTATGCCTATGAAACTGCATAAAACCTTTTCTTAAACCAGGGGCCTAAATCAAATCTCAAAGAGTATCCTAGATGGTATATCGGATGAAAATATCCACATCTTGGGTTTCAACATTGGGGCCAACATCAACTGTCAAAAAATAGGGACCTAATTCAAAGCATCAGATGCAATTCCACGTGACAGTTTTAATGAGTAGGGAATACAAACAATTCCCATCCCAAAAATGGCATAGCTATCACAATTACTATCCACTTTCTGTTTGCCCCAATTCGATTTTACCTGATAGCTTTGGAGGCTGCTTTCTGAAAGTACAAATGTGAATGGAGGCGGTCTTGAAATTTAAGCATTGCAACATACGCACGAAGAGTCATCTTCCTTAGGCAATATGAGTGGAAATCAAATTGATCTTCTGTAATATCAGTGTAATGCTTCTCCACAGCCAAAAATTTCTTGAGAGCCAGCCCTAGATCTCCTTGGCGGAAATAACTTTCACCAGAGGCAAGTTCATACCTTCAACACGTGAAAAATAAACAAGTCAGTAACAGAAAACAAGATACACTTAAACAGCAGGAAGCACGCGAGAAGTGTCAAAACCAATGACATCAGCATTACAGACATACCACATGCACTGCATATCATGAAGGTTGTTATGCTGGTCCCCATCTTTGGTGAACAAAACAACTGTCTTCTCCGCCAAAGTCACCTTAAAAAAAAGTTCCACGTCAAACGCAATTAATATATAAGGTGGGAGCACAAAACACATAGTGCGAGCAGATTGAACAAAAAAAGAAGCTAAGAGACCTGATCTGCCTGCAACATACGCTTGACACATTCGCTGTTTATGTACCGGTCAGCAAGATCCATACACCGAGCTTCATCTGCCAATGCAGCAGCTGCTGGTAAATCCCCAGCATGCTTCAGAATACGGCTCTGCAGTTAAAAGGGAAAAAAACCAGAGACTCTAACTCAGGTACTTATCTGCAAAATTCATAATATGAGAAAAACAGAGATCCATCTATTTATCATGTTTATTTCCTTAAGACCAGCCACAACAAAGAGGAGATGAGATGAAATACAAGAAACTATTGTCAGTTTAGCCAACATACAGCCTCATTGGAGGAAAAAGAGAAATAAGAAAATAAGAAGACGAGGACCAAGAGATAGACAGGTTAACACACCTTGACCAAATACAAATCAATCACTGTTGGAGTGTGGGCTATCGCTTCCTCAATCTTTGTAAGAGCAACGTCACTCTGTCCCCTTCTGTCATAATGCTGCATGGCGCACAAAAATTATGCACAGAGACAAATGAAGACCAATAGCCAGGCCACAGACAGAATTAGAATCGTATCATTACAGATAACATAGAACACAGAAGGGAAACCATCAGATGAAGAGAAACAAACCTGGGCTAAGTAAAACAATGTCCACATGAGTGTCGAAGGGGGCTCTTTGTCCACTCTGCATTTGAAAGTCACATAAAGATGACAAGCATATACAAGATAATTCATGTCCTTTTCAGCTGTTCAACCCATTCAAGTTTCTTTTGAAGGAATTAAAAGCTCAAGACACCAAGTCAATCAATGACTTGGGTGACAATTCTCCCCTAGGAAACAGATTATTAGACATGGAAATACTTCTACTGGTTGGACTATAATATAATTTTCGTTGAAGAATTAGTCTCAAATCTCATATATAGCACATGTTTATGCTGACATAACAGCTGTGGCATAGCATATCAGAGAACTCTGTAGGATTGTTAAGTGAAAATCAGATTGCCCATCTTTTTTTCCAATTGATGTTGCCATAGTCTTTACCCAGAGGCCAAAAGAGAGGAGTTAAAATATAAAACAGCAATATTAAGAGATTCAAAGCCTAAGCATGATATCTTCAGCATTCAAAATCGAGAGTTTGATTCAACCACACAATCAGATACGAAGTACCTTCCAGGGTATGTCCCATTGGTCTTAATTGAATGCTCCAACTCAAGAATAAGTTTCTCCAAAACCTCAGCCTACACATGCCATCAAATTGAAAACACATTGGTTAGGACTGCCACCAAAACGTCCCATGCCTTTCAAAGAAAATGCAGAAAGCTAGGACGCAAAATGCCAAATGGGGAGAAAAGAAGTACAAAAGCAAAGAAAATGGGAAACTAACCTTGCCAGGATGGTCATACAAAGGGGACAGATCCGAGAATAATGAAGGAACTCCCTAGAAGGCCAGCAAGATAAAAATGTAATTGCTGCTAATTTTAAGGTATTAAGCATACTGATTAAATTACAGAATACCTTCGTGAGGAGAGGTCGTATATACTTATCAGCAGCTTCACAGAACTTCTCTCCTTGGAGAAAATCAAGCGGTATTCTCTAAAATATAAAAAGACAGAAGTTAAAACACGAGCTCAAAAGAAATAATCATATTTTCACATATCCTTGTAACATGTGCATGATTTTCAGAACCGTGCAAAAGGCAAAGAAGCTACCAGTATCAGGTTCTAGTTTAAACATTATAAACCTGTAGTTAAACTGTGGAAGATCCATAAGAATACTGCAACTGTACTATACTGGCTTGATGTTTGAATCATGGTTGAACCGGTCAAACCAATAGGGTTTTGAAACCAATATATACGTGTGACCTTAAAATGAAGTGCAGTCAACCACAAACTAAAGAAATTAACACTACAGCCAACATAAAAATTCCTGATATGGATTCGATAAAAACATCATTAGTATCACAAACTTAAGGTATGCCACCACCTTAACAGCTGACGACCACGTGTAGTCCTGACTCAATGACTTGTATAAAGCATCCAACTGATCAATTTCATCGGAAGAGTAATGCCCATTTTCAGAATATAGCCCTGCACACTTTTGTAGACCTTCATAATATCTGGAGAGTAGAAACGAAACGAAGTTACTTTCTTTGTCCAATTCTAATGAAGAAATACCATGACCATTTTGCAAACATATACAAGTTTATTTAGACTTCAATGAGGCAATGACCACGGTGATCATTGTAAGAGTACGGATGGAGGAGAGTAGATTACCTGTAGTTATCAGGATTCATAGTGAGTAGTGTCTTGTACATGCTAGAACCTTCTTCCAGACGCCCAAGCTTTACTAGTAGAGTAACCTCTTGTTCCTTGTATGACAATTTATCAACCTGAATATTAAAACATCGACAGTGGTAAGTTCTCTCTCCAATGTTCTATCAAACCAACTTGCCAACTTTCGCAGTTACGAGACTCACAATTTTTGATTGATTTTTGTGCAACTGATCAAGAGCTGTCTCATAAGAGCCACATTCTTCTAATAAAGATATCTACAGGAGAACATAACAATTAATGACCAATAACCTGCATATCTGTCCTAGTCACTGCACAAAGTTCTAGGAGTTAATAATCAGTAAACTCGTCAAGAGCTATCTCAGAAAAGCAGATTCCTAAATCATGTAAGATATAAGAAGTACATGGAAATATACTGATATTTTTTATGATCACAATCTGACCTTATACAAAAGCATTTCTCCATGTTCACATCGCTCATTATCTGGAGGATAATCAGCCTCCAATGTTCCTTCATATGCTTCCAGAATATCAATTGCTTTTGATGCACTGGTAAGGAAGTTATCACTGATCAGTCGAAGAGTAAAGGTAGAATCATGTCCAAAATCAAAGAACAAAAATCTGAGCACAGAGTAAGCAACAGAAAACATGCTTGCTGCAAGTTAATCTCATAGCAAACTAATTCCAATTATTCAAAGGTACCATACTTTGAATTTAAGTGGTGAGCAACAGCGAAACCAATCCAATTCATCCTATGATTTGGCTTCAGGGTCAGTAGTTGTTGCCTAGTCTGGACAAAACCAGCCAAATCCCGCATTTGTGCCTGCAAGAAAACAAGAGAAGGTCACTCTGACTAGACAATTTCACTATGATTTTTTTTCATGCATACAATAACACAATACACAGAAGGAACCTGGAACCGAGTATGCAACTAAAGACCCAATGTATGTATGACGACATGTAACTGAACCACAACACTGATACGACAACACGAAACGAAATCCCACTGCTTCTGATTATAGTATGTTCTCAATATCTTAAGTAGTTTTACCACACAAACATTGTAGCTCAAAAATCCATCTTCCATTACAAACAAAGACTGGGAATGCAGAAGATAGGCAAGTAAGCCGTACCTGCAACAGTGACAAGTCACGCAGTATTTCAATGTTGTCTGGATCTATTCTCAGTGCGTTCCGATAAGATTTGATAGCTTCTCTATACTCCCTATCAGACCGGTAGAGGAGACCATAAACATGCCAGCAAACATGACTCTTAAGATCATTCTGCATTTAAGAAAAACCACATGTTTGTCAGGAAAACTAACGAACAAGGCCAAATCTTCAGAGAGTCAAAGATAGTATCACAACCTTCAGCCCAAGGCGGACAAGTTCGTACGCTTCAGGTTTACGATCCATGCAATTTAAAGTCAAGCCCTTCATCGACAGAGTTTCTGATCAACGCAAAAAGAACAGGTCAGAGAAAGGTGTTCATGTACTACAACAAAACTCCCCCAGAGATAACAAAAATTATACGCAGGATTCTAGCAGTAAACATTGATCACAGAATTCATATTTCCAATGCATAAAATATACGATTGAAAAGTCAATATCATCACTCAAATAAACGATCCATAACTCAACATTTGACAATATGGAGGAGTATGGAGAGAAGTTACATGATTAAGCACAAGAACTTACCTCCATGGTTGGGGAATTTTTTCAGTATAGCATCTGCAGCCTTTAAACCCTTCTTATACTGTTTGGTTTCATATGATTTCTGCCAAGGTTATCCACACAAAAACTTGGTTAAATAACAGAGAAAATCGAAAGAGAAACCCTTATGCTAATGTCATATACGCTTTTGATGACCACAAGTAGCTTTCCACTTAACACAGAGAAAGTAATCATACAGAGAGTGAAATGCTAACATGGTCATTATACCAAATTTCAGCCCCGGCTTCAGTGACAACCACACTGACACTACAATGGTGATCGAGATAAACTTTTGAAGGACCTAAATCAAATCCCAACCAATTTATTAGCTGCCTGATTTCCGCCCGGCATTGTCTATCAAATTTCATGCAGACCGAGCTAATTCTCAACTTATTATAAACCCTAAACTAGCTAATGACTCATCTATTGAAACATTCGACGTCCAACTGCCAAACATTCACCTGGACTCATTGAAAACAAAATACTTAGAGCAACCTAGATTCTGAAAGGGATAAAAAAAACAATCAAAGCATCGTTATATGATTGTGCACGAATGAATGCAATGGCGTATAAGATTCATCTTGCATGGTCACCATTCCGTTAAAAAAAAAGCTAGAGGATGACAGTAGAAGTTATCCGCGAACTAGAAGCATCAAAACCACCTGAACACCTAAAGCACAAACTGAAAAATCAACACCAATCAAAGACTACAATCAGTGGCGCCGACTTACGACGATGAGCTTGAAGAGGTTGGCCTCTTTGGGAGGCAAGGAAGCCCCCATTGTTGGCGTCAGAGAAGGGAAGAGAGGACGAGGTCGGGGGATTTAGGAAGAAGGATTAAGGATAAACCAAAGAATCGGACGGAGAACGGTGAGAGCTTGAGCCGACGAAGAAGTTTATCTGCTGCTGCAGCTGCAAACCCTTGTTCGTTCCTCAAACCAGGAACCCTACTAGTTTAGCAGTTAGTCTCTGAACTTAGTTTTTCTTTTTAATTTTCATTTTAATATACTCTTTTTACTTCTTTTTTTACTTTCCTTGGCTGTAATAAAGTGTAAACACGAAGCACCGAGTCAAGTGCGGTTCGACCTGTATTGATTATAAAGCTAGTTCGGTATAATCAAGGTGGTTTGATTGTTAATTGTGTCCATAAGTAGTTAGGCAATGAAGAATCAAGTTGAGTAAGCGCCTCTTAATAAACCGCCTTAAAGTTTACATGCATTTTTTAAACCGATGATTTAAGCAAGAGAAAGAAGTACCGCTTAAGGGTGTTTATAGGCCGACAAAACGTCTAGGCCTTAGCTTATTTGAAGTTTGTGAAAAGTGTATATCCCCTGTTTATTTTTACATTTTTTCGAAAATTTGAGTTAGAAAATCATGTGTCGTGATCAGCTCGGCTGATCGTTTAGGACCCGTGACCCTTTATGGGGGTTGTCGCTTTGTCTTAATCTTAGAGTTAAGAGTTTTGAGTCCGCACCTTAGAGTTATTGGAGTGGGTTTGCTCGCTGTGCCATCAATTATGTACGATTATAACATCGAAACTTCTAACTTTTAAAAAATTCAATTTCATTTTGTCGATATCGTTGTTGTTAACAAAAAATCATGATTTTAGCTACAGAACCTAACCAAATTGTTCAGAACAATGCGCAAAAGTAGTCCAGCCTAGGGATATTGTTTGATATGGTATCTCGATGTGATATATTGAACATAAATCTCAATGAAATAGAGATAATTAGCCATTATATTATGTTAATTATTTCTTTTTTAATGTTATTATGATAAATCAAATTTTAATTCGTATTTTTAAGTGCAACCCTAACTCAACGATATAACCACTTGTTTACTTCCGTGGCCATGTGGACACAAACTCAAACTTAAATGCTGATATAAAGAAAGAAAAAGGTCAAAATCCTTTACCACTAGTGGGCTGATTCTTCATTTTCCCAGAGAATGGGTTTGACGACCTTTTCAAGAGAGAAAAGTTGGGCAGGCCCAGATAACTAATAAGATAGTGGTTGTAGTAAGTGGGTTGGTTCTAGGAATCACCGGTCGAATTTGCTACCCGTTTCAACAAGCCGAGTTAGAAGGTCGAAAAGGATAAATCAGTCATCAAGCATGTCCAACGGTTTTCCGTCCATCCATCTCCGAAAAACAGTGGAGTGGGTTATCGAAAAACTCATGGGAAAAAGAGGTGAATGAAAACCTTTTAGACCCGCTAGCTCTAAAATTTCTTTATCTCGTTATACATCGTATGAAACAACAGCCATTCACATCGATAATGGTTGTCTTACAACGCCTACTCTTGTCATGCTAGCATCGTTTTAGCAGAGCAAACGGTAGGTCAAAGAGATCATCCCTCTGCTAGTATTTATATACGGCTATAAAAAAAATCTCTCTTTTGTACACAACTTAAAGAATAAACTTTGTCTTAACTTTTTAACGGTTCTTTTTAGATAAACGCTTACCATTAAAACGTTCTAAAGTCAGAGTCAATTTTGAAATTTGAGTATGATTAATATGTGCTTATATGTAGACTTGAAAATATTATTTATATCCGCAAATATTCAACTCTAACATGCCTCAGATAAAAATAAATATCGATACCCCACCTCAAATCAACCTATTGCCGAACCTACTTATTTGAGCAGCTACATTTCTTATAGTTGATGAAAAACAGTTTCTTTATTTGGTGTCATTGTGATAAATAGTCATGCCACTTCCTCAACCACCGAATTAAATTAAATTTTTTTCTACAAATGAAAGAGTATTTATTATCAATTTTTCTACAAAATGAAAGGGTATTTATTATTTTACTCTAAAATAGCCAAAGTCAGTCATGCACCAAAACGGACAACACTGCAGGCATCAACTGTACAAACCAAAAGGAAGTAAATGTACAAGCTTAATTGGTAGGACAATGGACTAACTATCCAATTTGGTTATAATCGGATGCGATCGTTCAATCCAGTCATACAAAAACTTCAAAACTCTAATCAATTCGGGTTCGATCTACTAAAAAACATCTCCTCAAAAATATAGACGATGATGGACAAGTTGGAGTTCGAAGATATCATTGGGAGATGCCATCAAATTTTAGTTTTCAAATCGAATTATAAAGTCCAGCTTGTTCAAAGAGAATGTAACGTAGTTGTTCATATTTTGATAAGGAATACAGTCTAGGTTATTCCAGTCTTTTATCTTTGATGATACGCCTCTGTATATTTCTTTCAAAATGATGTTAGTTTGAATTTTTATAATTAATAAATGAGTGGATTTTTGCTTAAAAAAATTAAATCAATTTATTAGTTCGCTGTTTCGGTTCAACTCCAAAAGCTAAACTGCATTTCTCTTTTTTTTTTTTTGCAAATGAAAAATTATAGTTTTCTTTTACAATCAAACGAGCATGAGTTAAACAACACTTTTGTTGCGAACTATGTATATATATGAGTAACAGTCACATAAGTTGTACAATTTTGACTTATGATTATGACGAGCATCACTAAACAAATGAGATAAATTATAATTTTTTTCACAATCAAACGAGCATTACTAAATGTATGTATGACCGATAAACTTGTAACTATTCAAATATTATAGCTGAAAATTTTGATAATTGAACCCTTTTGCTCTTCTGATTCGACCAAGAGTAACATTTGATGACAACTGCACCCCAAAGTTTGGCACGATTGCTGTTCAAGTACAGCTAGAAATCGGTTTCTTTTTGGGTAAATATTGAATGATCCTTTCTAAATTACCAGTCCTTTGTTTGGCTGGTTATATCACCGGTCCGGCCGGGTCTCTTATATATATATATATATATATATATATATATATATATATATATATATCCGTTTTTCGGTTTTGTAAACCCATGAAAAGTGGGGACAGGATGCTTTATTGATTCTGTTGGGATCAGCTGGTTAACCGGCTAACCAACCCGAATAGAATTAGTAATGATTAGGGAATGCTATGTATGTGTTTTCGACTATAAACATTTTAGCTAGGATTTTTAGCTGTTTCTCACTACATGCGTGCAGAAAGTAAGCCGATTTAAAAGTTGTCAACACTAACATAACACTAAGTAAAATAAATTTTTAACTTCATTTGACCATTATTTACAGGTGTTACCATAATGAAACTTGATTTTTTAATCATTTCCAACATGCATGTCAAATATTAGTCGATTTAAAAATTTAGAAAATTTCTTGCGAAAATGGTTCAATTTCGGTAGGTGTTCCCTTTGGAAATCGACAATTTTGACATGAAAATTGAAATTTTTCAAATTGGCTAATATGTGACATGGATGTTGGAAACAGCTAAAAATTGAGGTTTCACTATGTTAAGTCCTTCAGATAATAGTCAAATGAAGTTAAAAAATATTTGTCAACATGCTAAAATAACACTGAGTAAATTTTATTTTTAACTTCGTTTCATCATTGTTTACTAACTATACCATGATGACACTTGATTTTTAAGCCATTTCCAAAATGAATGTAAAATATTATTCGATTTGAAATTTTCTTGCGAAAATGGTCAATTTCGATGGGTTAACAACTCCTTTGGAAATCGACAATTTTTGACATGAAAATTGACAATTTTCAAATTGATTAATACTTGACATGAATGTTGGAAATGACTAAAAATGAGGTTTCACGTTGTTAAATCCTTTAAATAATAGTCAAATGAAGTTAAAAAGATATTTCAACATGCTAATATAACACCGAGTAAATTTGATATTTAACTTCGTTTGACCATTATTTACAGGGGATACCATGATGAAACTTGATTTTTATGCAACTTCGAACATGCATGTCAAATATTAGTCGTTTTGAAAAAATTTAAATTTTCTTGCGAAATTGGTCAATTTCGATAGGTTAACCCCTTTGGAAATTGAAAATTTTGACATAAAAATTGTCAAATCTCAAATTGGCTAATGTTTAACGTGGATGTGGAAAATGACTAAAAATTGAGGTTTCTCTTTATTAAACCCTTCGAATAATAGCCAAATGATATTAAAAAATATTTTTCAACACACTAAAATAACACCGAGTAAATTTTATTTTTAACATTGTTTGACTATTTTTTACAGAGGCTACCACAATAACACTTAATTTTGTTTCCTTTTTCAACATGTATGTCAAATATCAGTCGATTTGAAAATTTTGAAATTTTATTGCGAAAATGGTCAATTTCGGTAGGTTAACCCCTTCGGAAATTGAAAATTTTCAAATTGGCTAATATTGACATGGATATTGAAATGGATAAAAATTAAGGTTTCACCTTGTTAAGAACTTCAGATAATAGCCAAATGAAGTTAAAAATATTTTTCAACACGCTAAAATAACACTGAGTAAATTTGATTTTTAACTTCATTGACCATTGTTTATAGGGGTTACCACGATGACACTTTATTTTTAAGTCATTTCCATCATGCATGTCAAATATTAGCCGATTTAAAAATTTTGAAATTTTCTCGCGAAATGGTCAATTTTCATAGTATATACACACGAAAATTGACTAATTTTGACATGAAAATTGAAAATTTTCAAACTGTCCAATATTTGACATCCACAATAAAAATAATTTAAAATTAAGGTTTCACCATGTTAACCCCTTTAAATAATAATTAAATAAAATTTAAAAAAGATATATAATTTAGATAAAAGGGGTTGAACCCATACGGCTTCAGACGACCCACAAATATCAAGGAAAACCCAACCGGTTTCGAATAATGGATACTTAACCACTTACCAGTTCGGGTCCGGATCGGGCCGATCCCAACTTCGTTCATGCACATTTAGTGTGTGTTACCCACCAAAAAGGACAAGTTCACTTGCCACCTTACCTAATACTACAATTCGTGGTTGGAGATATACAGCAAAGATTTCACAATAAATACAGAGAGCTCTGGCAGCAGCAGAGTAGCTATAGCGATAATCATGGCATCAAACCCAGGCATTCTCACACATTGGCCATGGGAATCCCTAGGCTCCTTCAAGGTATATACTTCTTCAGTTTCAGCTTATAATCCATGAACACAAGATTTTCAATTAGAACTTTGACAAGTGGGTTTTTGTTGCAGTACTTGATTCTGGCTCCATGGGTGGCTCAAAGCACTTTCAAGTACTTGGGCGGTGGCTCCAAGGAAGTGTCCAGTTTCCTTATCTTCCCATTCATCCTCTCCAGGATTCTTCACAACAAGGTTTGGATCCATGTCTCCCGCCGGAAAACTGCTACTCCAGCCAATCGGATCGTCGACAAGCCCATCGATGACGACCAACTTCGCAGAGAAAGCAATTGGTTAGTTACAAATTATACCTTTCATCTTGAAAACGGTTGCATATACTACTATAGTCATTCACGAATTTTTATCCCGGATGTCATTATAGTGTCATTTAGAACAACCGTTCATATGGTACGTTTTCATAAATTAACCCTTTTTCGATATATAGCGGGACGCACTATACACAATCAAGGCTACAATTAATGATATCTAATGCATCCCAATGTAACACCATAACATCTTGGTACGTAGTTCAAATTGTAAGAACATGGTCGAGAATTCGTCGTAACTTCTTTTTCTTAATTGGTGGTAGGGATGACCAAATCCTGATGACGGGCTTACTAATGTACATAGTGACGATTGTGTTTGAAGAACAAACGTCGAGTTTACCAATCTGGAATACAGACGGCGTCGTTTTGTCAGCCTTGATACATGCTGGACCAGTTGAGTTTCTGTACTATTGGCTTCACAGAGCTTTGCACCACCATTTCCTCTACTCTCGATATCACTCCCATCACCATTCCTCCATCGCTACCCAACCCATCACTGGTACGTCTTTCTTCGAGATAAAAGACAACAAGATAAAAAGAAATAATCATGATGTAGGTATTTGTTTGTAGAGTGTGGCTAAATTCGAACTTAGTGTTTTTAAGATGTCAGAACTACTTTAACGATCATCTAAGTTTGAGATATGTACATATCGTGGTTACTTGAACTCAAACGTGGGTTATAACTTAAGTTTGAACCTTGTTTGATTGATGTCAGTTATGTTCCGACGAGATTAAAATGTCACACTAACAATGTCATATCATAAAAAAATGCATCACAACATATAAAAAGGGGTCAATTAAGGTATGGGGTTGATCCTAGGTGACAGAATAGGTTGTGGTCTGGTGGATTCTTCCTTATGTGTCAGTCATTGAGAGTTTTGACATATGTACTAGGTCACGGATTTAGGGGTGATTGCATTAGGCAGCGGCCACTCGTCGTTTACGTCTAGTTCTTTACTAATAGTTAAATTTTTAGCGAATTTTTAATTTTAATCTAGTAATATTTTGAAAATATGTCCATCATGTATCCATCCTTGTACATGTGGTATAATGTATATAAAACTTTTTATCGAGTTTTTGAACGTAAATGACCGCAACAACACAGGGTACAAACTTAGGTGGCCATTTTGAACTGATGAAATAGTATTGTATGTTGTGGATGTAAAAGCTGTGATCCATCCATTTGTGGAAACAATGGCGTACATAGTGTTGTTTGGGATCCCAATGATGACAGTGCTTCTCACCGGAACTGGATCATACACTGCCATCTTCGGTTACATCTTCTTCCTTGATTTCATGAACAACATGGGCCACTGCAACTTCCGATCACCCTTCGACTACTTCGACGAATCATCCGCTGGCCCAATCACGACGTCCCTCTCTGCTCCTCTCAAGCTCCTTTTCTACACGCCTTCGTAAGTCCCGTCGATCCCCTTGTTATTATTATTGTGATGATATAGTGACTGAATGAGGAAGGATGGAAACTTGGGTGATTGGAATGCAGATACCACTCGGTGCATCACACAAAGTTCCTGAAGAACTACAGCCTTTTCATGCCGTTCTACGATTACATTTATGGAACAATGGAGAGTGGTCATGAAGAGAATTGAAGGAGATGGAAAATAACTAGTTATATTAATCGATTGATGTCCATCATCGACCAAACACTAATTATGGCAAAGAAGTAATTTACCTTTTAAGTAACCTTGTTATTATACTATATATGTATTTTGAATAATATCGGGAGAGAGAGGAAAAATATATATGTGTATGGTTGTACAAAAGTTAAAAATATAATAGTAAAATGAGACTTATTATTACGTATCAAGGGTTAAATTACGGAGTATATATTCTATTTTGTCGTGCTCATCGGTCACCCTGCACCTCTTTTTCATTTTATTTTTTTATGTAACTTACTTTTCACTATTCTTTTATATCACGTACGATGCTGTGAAAAGTTTTAGAGAATAAGTTGAGATAGATGAGCTTTTTTCCGTTATAGAAAATAAATTAGCAAAATGAAAGCACGAGCCAATTTAAAAGGTAATATCACAAAACCCATAAAGAATAACATGTAAGTTCAAAATAAAAAATTTATAAATTCAAAATAAAACCCCTCATAAGAAGACCAAATATTATTCATTCAATAATAATTCATGTAATTTTTTACAGATGGAATATATATATATATATATATATGATGTTCTTCCTGCAAATGTCTTTTTTATTTTATCATCTTATTTTATTTTATGTTGTTTTTTTCTTTATATTATTTTTTCCTTCCACTCATGAGTTGTCTTTTCTATCTTTAGAGACAACTAATACTTTTAAATTGGACTACTCCTTCTCACTATGCCTTTAGCCTTTGAGATGACATTTCACAAACCCCTTATTCAACGTTCTTTTTTGTTTAATGCAATACTTTCATATGGCTGTTCGATCACCACTATTTTATTTTTCTCATAATATTTTGACACATACATGTCCTAAAAATCTTCACCATAATATTTTTCGTAACACAGCAGGAATCACTACTAATTTAACATAATAATAAAAAACCAACCGCGATCACAAATCGAGCGAGTCAAAACTGAGCCTTGATCACGAAAATCATACGGAAAACATCTCCTTCTCTAAAATGAGAAATTCGAACGCAGAGAAAATATTGTAATTACCTTTTTCGATATTTCTTTATTTATTGAGCCTGATGTGAAATCGTCATCCTGAATTCTTAGTTTGACTGTTGGTCTAGTAGTCCCCTTAGCCAATCTCCAAAGTCTGGACTGTTATTGTTCAAGTACAAATATTGATGATCGGTCCATCTTGTTTGGTAAATATTTGATTGAACCCTTTCTAAATTACTAGCCCTTTAGTCTAGCTATCAGTTTCCATAACTTTTCAGTTTTAGTTCCCACCACACCCCCCCCTTCTCCCGATTCGCTCACCGGAACAGGCGCTGTGGAGTTAGCAATGTCATCACTTCGGAGCCCCTAGCCTACCTTACAAACTTCTGACAATTCAATTACAAACTTCCAGTCATACTGGTTGAATGGCATCTTAACCCACCTCATACACCCTCTGTTCCCTTATCGGTCATAACCGATTCCCGTCCATACGTTAACCAGTTCGGTTCATCACCGGGAGGGCCAGTACCAACATCCATCGTCAGAGTACTTAATTTTACAGCACTGTAAGAAAAAACCCTCACATTTAAAGATGTTTACCCACCAAGACAAGGACAAATTGATACACCAAAAGTTTCACAATAAATACAGAGCACATCACTAGCTAGTAAGTTGACACTTTTCTGTGAAGAAGCAATGGCATCAAACCCAGGAATTCTCACGCATTGGCCATGGCAATGTCTAGGCTCCTTCAAGGTATAATATATAACTGGTTATTTTGTTGCAGTACTTGATTCTGGTGCCATGGGTTGCTCACACCCAACTACTTGGGTGGTGGTTGTAGCTCAAAGGAAACAACCAGATTCCTTATCTTTCCCTTCATCATCTTCAGGATCCTTCACAACAACATTTGGATAGATATCTCCCGAAGGAAAACTGCTATCCCGGCCAACAGGACCGTCGATAAGCCCATCGATGTCCTCCAACTCCGCAGAGAAAGTAACTGGTTAGTTACGTGTTATCCTTTATCTCATAAACAGTTGCGCATATATTCTACAAATAGTACATCATAAATAATTACTTTTTAACGATTTGAGTTATTGGCATGGATGATCAAATCGCGATGACTGGCTTAATAATGTACATAGTGACGATGGTGTTTGAAGAACTAACGTCGAATTTACAAATATGGAGGACAGACAGCGTCGTTTGGACGGTCTTACTACATGTTGGACCAGTTGAATTTTTATACTACTGGCTTCACAGAGCTTTGCACCACCATTTCCTCTACTCGCGATACCGCTCGCACCACCATTCCTCTATTGTTACTCAGCCCATCACTTATGTACGTCCGACTAATATGATATCGTCTGCTTTGGGGCTAAACACGTACATATTTGATTGGTATAGACTCTTTTACACTAGGAGCCGATGCCTCCGTCTGTATTCGTCACTAAGTCTGTCTGACGCGGTGAAAAAAACTGTATGTTGACGCAGTAATAAGATGTTATATAGGTTTCGTTTTCCACTCAAAGTCTGTCAATTTTGGCTGGTATTTCTAAAACTGTCGGAATCATATTCAAGGGTAGATCCAAACCTCTCTCCAAACGGAATTTTGGCGGTTGGGATAATTAGTAGGAATTAAACCTCCAAATACCGTTGAATTGGGGATGTGCATGACTTCGTGGCCGCAGAAAGCGTATCTGACTGAATTAGTTGGGGGTCCGGAATTTTCCCAAAAAAGTTTGGCATTTTCGGCTTTGGTTCGGTTTTCGGTAACTAGTCAGTAAAAATCACCTTGTTCAGTATTTCGGTAATTACCTATACCATACCGGATTTTCGGTATTGGTAATGATAGTTACCAAATTTTGTTGGTTCGATAATGATTTGCAAAATGACCATATTTTCAATATCCGGTAATGGTTTGGTAATAGCTAGAGTCACTGTACTGATTTCCAGTCCTATTCACCCCAAATCCGGCCAATTCGCACCGGAAAACGAAGCCCTAGTTTTGAACATAAATGACCGGAATGACACAAGGTAGAAACTTAGGTGAGCAGCCCGACGAATGATCATTTTGAACTGATTAATTGTAACATTATGAAGTTGTGATCCTTCCATTTGTGAAAACAATGGCGTACATAACATTGTTCGGGATCCCAACGATGACAGTGCTTCTCACCGGAACCAGATCATACGCTGCCATCTTCGGCTACATCTTCTTCATCGATTTCATGAACAACCTGGGTCACTGCAACTTCCGATCTCCCTTGGACTATTTTGATGACTCGACGAAAATCTCCTTCTTCTCTGCTCCTCTCGAGCTCCTTCTCTACACCCCTTCGTAAGTCCCGTCGATCTTATTATTAAGGCATGACTGAATAAAGAAGGACAGAAACTTGAGTGATTGAAATGTAAAAAGAATGAACTTTGAGGGCTGACTCTCTTTTGCAGGTACCACTCAGAGCACCACACAAAGTTCCAGAAAAACTACAGCCTTTTCATGCCGTTTTACGATTACAGTTATGAAACAATGGAGATCAGTAGTCATTATGACAAGAACAAGGATCACAACTGAAATATACATCCGAAATTAATAATCCAGATCTAAACTGGGATGAGTTGGAATTCTCCTGGACCACTTCAAGTTCCGCCATTGACTGAAATAACCAGTTATATTAATTATTTGGTTGCTGTGTTCATCATCTACCAAAGATTACTTTTTAAGTAACCTTTTTATTATACTATATATATATTATTCACATAAAACTAAACAAGTTTAATATAATAAAAGACTAGTCTTTGCTCGATTATTTTTTCTTCAAAATTATATACAGTTTATCTTTTACTTCGTGCAGTCAGTAAATAGACATAAAATAATTTTAATTTAAAAAATTACATCTTGCAGTCCATTTGTACTAACACAGTCCATTTTTACTTCGTATAGTCCGTTTTTATAAATTACAATCCATTTTAAAAATATTCGCAAGATATATTTATTTATTTTTTTTAAAAAAATAAAAATAAAAAAGAAATAGTCTTAATATACATCCTTAAATTAGTTTTTGATAATAAGTACATCCTTAAATTAGTTACATGGTCAAAGTCTTAAATATAATAGTTTATAATTGTTTTGATAAGATGAAATCTTGAATAAAATTGATCCCCTAGTTGTATATAAGAATGACGATTGATCTTGTAAATTGATTTTTTTTATGAAGGGCGACTAAATCAGAAGTTGGACTTTTTTTATGTAAAAAGGGTACAATAGTAAATGCCAGCATCCCTCCACCACAAAATCGGCAAAAAAATTGAGATTTAACGAAAGTTAGTGGAACATCACTCTGGCATGCACTTTAGTATGATCCACTTTACCATGCGTCTTACACTCATTAAGTGTAAAACTGTCTTGACTGGGAGTACTGGGAGATCGATCACCGCCTAAATGGTGTGTTTTTAGAAGTATGAGCGAAGATTTCACGCGGTATACATACTACGACGAACTCATACTTTTCTAGAGTTGATCAGTAGCGAGGACAGAGCTCACTACTACACCACAACAAAACAACGATTTTAACAGTCGCTTGTTCGAAAATGACTTGGCGTCCGTCAAAACTGCGGTGTAGTAGTAAAGCTCTTCTCGCCTTCTCTTTTCGTCGCGCCTCCAGGATCGAAAGGGTGCCCGAAAATTCGGCCATCTAAATCAAACGTCGGTTTTAACTCTAGATTGGCGTGTTCCAAGTAAGTGTGTAATCAGACAAAATTAATTCAAGACACAATATAGTATTGCAAAGTGGTGTTACCAACCACATCACATGACAACTAGCTGCTTTAATAATTATTTAGTAATTATTACACAATTTGCTACGTTAATTAGTAATTAGGTACACAATTTATTTAATTAATAACATCACGTTTACATCGTCCAATTAGGAGTCTAGATCTGTAAATTAAAGATGCTAACTCAAGACTATTGGACAAGTTGACTTGCTTATATATGAATATGAAATAATTATACTGCCTTGTGGTAAATTTCAATGTTAACCGCTAGTTTAGGCGGTAGAGTCGTGTGTTTGTGATCCGAAGACATTAATATACTCTTAAAATATTACCCCAAGAATGCTCCAATTCAGATTTTGAGTACTCGTAGACCTACTTAGCAAAAATCCATTTAATACTCGTATAATACAAGTATACGTACTATATACGTTTAAAACTTGCGTTCTCGTACTATTGTAGAGCCGTTTAATTTTTTCGCGTTTGTTTGATGTTTCACGTACTAAACATGTATAAAACGCGTTTAATATATGTATTTTAAGGAATCAAATAGATATTTTAATAATTTTTAATTTATATTCACTTTTCAAATTATAGATTTTTAATATTTTTTCATTGTTGCCGAATTTTTGCTATGTTAAAACAACGTATAAAACTTCAAATTTATTAATACCATATTATATTTGTACTATATTTTACTAACTATGCGTGAAACCCGACCATTAAGAAGCGAATGAAACCCATTTTTATAGAGTAAAAAAACATAGCTGTTAAATTTTAAAATGTATCCGTTGCTGTACAATTAAAAAGTTTGCTAAAATTTTAAATGCTAATGACATGACATGACGTTGCTAAATTAGAAAGATTTAATGTTCTTCTTTTTTTTAATTATACGTATACCGTATTTTACTAACTATGCGCGAGACATAACATTATTGACTGAATATATTAATAGAATCGTAATACACGAGCGAATTAATAATTGGATTTTTTTACACAAAACCCATCATCCGCGCCAAGAGTTCGTCAAGATGTGTAAAAAAGTCTATCCAAAGATGGATGCATACCCTACAAGTGGGGTTATATAAATCGGGGGCTCTTTACGAAAATAAAAACGATCTCAATCCTTTCTTTTTTACCGGTTACAAGACACCAAACAGACAGAAAAGCCTATGAAAATGGAAAAGCAGAGAAACAATAAAACAGAAAAACAAGCAGACTCTACATGTAACGATGCCGGACACAAAGAAAATAAAACGCCTAGCAAAGACACCAAGCATAAGAATAAGACTAAACGTACTCGGCCGTTTAAATCTCATGATCTCCCTGAGGTTTGTTAGGTCTTCATGTAGAGCCGAAAATCCGATTATGTAGTTGGACAGGTCGCCTTCGGCTCATCTGTTTGTGCCTGAGTTGTTACACCTAAACTGTCCTTTTCGAATGATTTCGACTCCCATGGTGAAGGCGTCAGCGCCATCTCCTCCTCGTCGCTCTCCGCCAACATCGGGGACAGTGTGATCGTTGATGTTGAAGAAATCGCCGATTGAAGTGAAGAAGAAAACCCTAACCGAAGCTCTCCGTTGCGAGTATAGATCGAGTAATGGTTCGGTCCGGATTGGGTAATATATAAAATTCAATATTTCCTAATAAATACAGAGCACTAGCTGCTAGATTTGTTGACACATTTTTAAAGAAGGTAGGTGGACTGGAAATGGCATCAAAACCAGGCATTCTCACCCATTGGCCATGGGAATCTCTAGGCTCCTTCAAGGTACCAACTGAAAAATAATTAGCTTATTCATTAGCTTATTCATTAGCTTGGATGCATATATGAACACAGATTTCCAGAATTAATGAACTGGTTATTTTTTTGTTGCAGTACTTGATTCTGGCTCCATGGGTGGCTCACAGCACTTACAAGTACTACTTCCATGTGGATGGATCAAAGTACACATCCAGTTTCCTCATCTTCCCATTCATCCTCCTCAGGATTCTTCACAACAATATTTGGATCTCATTCTCCCGCCGGAAAACTGCTACTCCGGCCAACAGGATCGTCGACAAGCCCATCGATGCCGACCAGCTCGACAGGGAAAGCAATTGGTTAGCTCGAGTTACCCTTAATCTCTCGAGTGATCAACTCTTATCTCGTAAACAATTTGCTAAAAGTAATACCGACCCTGCAACCTTTTTCCGTAGAATATTGTCCACTCACGGATTCGTTTTCGGGTTCAATAGATCGAGTATATAATATCAATAGCTAACTAGCTAGGGGTTATAGCGGAAATCGAGAACTATAATGATATATGTGGCATCGTAATTATTGTTTTTCTTGAGGCTGATGTAATCGATTTGGCGGCAGGGACGATCAAATCGTAATGATTGGATTAATAATGTACATAATGACCATGGTGTTTGAAGAACAAACCTCGAATTTGCCAATATGGAGGACAGACGGCGTCGTTTTGACAGCCTTAATACATGTTGGACCGGTTGAATTTCTATATTACTGGCTTCACAGAGCTTTACACCACCATTTCCTCTACTCTTGATATCACTCTCACCATCATTCCTCCATCGTTACTCAGCCCATCACTGGTACGTCGAAAGTAATTTAAAATAGCTTATGATTTAAAGTTATTCGAAATAGCTAGTAATTTTATAGATAGTTTGTTTGTTCGGTGGAGTTTCGAAAATCAAAAGAGAAATTTGAGTTTATGAAAAATGATTATTTAATTACCGTATTTGAGAAATAATTAATATATTTCTAATATTATCTCCTACTTTCCTTAAATTCAACGATGTAATTTAATATTTTTCTACTCAAATTAGTTGAAAATTGGCAAATCTTATGAAAGTGGGATTCAAAGTTACTTTTTTTTGTTTTAAAGCCATGTATTTTTTTATTTTACCCCAATTGGTCACGAGTTTCAATTTTATTTCAAGAATTTACTAGGGCTATTGCCATGGGAAAAAATGGTTCTAAATCCTTGGATTTCTAGCTCTTTTGGGCATTACAATACATGTTTAAGGATGCCGAAACATTCTTAATAGTAGACCTACTTTCAGGATTGAGTGAATTTAGAGGTGTAGGAACGTGGTTGTTTACGGAGATTGTTCGTTGATCTCGTTTATTTGTGTCACTCGTTTATATATGGAGAGACACCTGATCGATCTTGATTAATGTTTGAAATTTGTGAACTTTTTTTTATCTCTTGATGAACCATTAATATAACACAGTAACGTAGAGACAAAAGAAATTACTCAAAAATGACAAAAAAAAACAAACATACAAATAAAATATTAACTATAATATATGTCATTTTTAAAATTACCTATCCAAATCACAAATAATCAAATACCAAACACCCCCTAAGTTTTGACTTTTGATTGGAGTTAGAATATAAATCTTGATTACGTGACCTGCTTAAGTATACTTTGAATGACAATTCAACTAATGAAATAATATTTGCATGTGGGTGGGGTTGAAGTAAAGTTGTTTTAATGGTAGAGTAAGTATTTGATTATTTGAATGTTTTGGATTCGAATCTAATAAATTATAAAAAATAGATATTTATTTATTTTATGTCTTCTATTTTATATTTTCCGAAAGTATCGGTTTGACAAAAAATGCATATGTTGGTGGGTGAAGCTGTGATCCATCCATTTGCCGAAACGATGGCGTATCTGGGATTGTTTGGGATCCCACAAAGGATAGTGCTTTTCAATGGAACTGCATCCTACGCTGCCCTCTTCGGCTACATCTTCTTCCTTGATTTCATGAACAACTTGGGCCACTGCAACTTCCGCTCTTCCTTCGACTACTACTTCCTTGTCGACGACAAACTCTCGACGACTACGACGAAAAGCAGCTCCTTCTTCTCTGCTCCTCTCAAGCTCCTTCTCTACACGCCTTCGTAAGTCGTCCATCGACATCTTGTTATTATTATGTGTGTTTGAGATAGTATAGTGACTGAACGAGGAAGGGTGGAAACTTGGGTGATTGGAGTGTAGAAATAATATACTTTTGAGGGCTGATATATGACTGTTTTGATTATGCAGATTCCACTCGGTGCATCACACCAAGTTCCAGAAGAATTACAGTCTTTTCATGCCGTTTTACGATTACATTTATGGAACGATTGAGAGTGCTCGTGAAGAGAAGAAGGAGATGAAGAATAACTAGTTATATTAGTGTCGATTTCGTAGGTGAGTTGAATTTGAATCCGTAATTTTCAACTCATTAGACACACATCTTTATCACTGGAGCAACTTCACTTGCTATTCTATCATGTACTAAAAAAAAAGTTATTGCAAAATAATAATCTACTTTTTATGTAACCTTTGAACACTACGGTACCTTATTAAAGTAGGTGATGGATGTTTATGTTATTTAGAGTGGCTAGAAGACTAGAAGTAGCCCGTGCCATGGCGCGAAACATGCTATGGTGAATGTATGATTTGAAGAATGTATGTGTCGGAAAATTATGAGAGAATAGCATCATGAACAAGAAAGATAATCAGACCGATGAATGTAATAAAGTAATATAGTGGACAAGAAAAATAGTCGGTCAAGGTTTGTGAATCATCATCTAAATTGGAGAGTTAGGTTTCTCAAAAGTCTAAAGTATAATGAGTAAGAAAGCGAGTTAACCAAATGTTTGTGAATCACACATCATCTCAATTTAAGAGTTCGATCTCCAAAAAGTCAAAAATACAATGAAAAAATGGATCAGCCAACAATTTATAAATCATCATCTCAATCAGAAATACGAATCCCCAAAAGGACTAAAAACGACAACTCGCGAATAAGGGTAGCGATGCCGAACAAACCAGCGGAAAAAAATTATATACGAAATAAGAGAGGAAAAAAGGATTAAAAAATAGAGAGGAGATATTTTTTTTAAAATGAAAAAAAACTAAGCTAATATGGATGTTTATGCTATTGAGAGTGATATTTTTGTTAAATCAAACACTGAAATCAACAAGTTTGTTAGTTTGATAATCATAATGAGGACCGGCTCGATAACTATTGTAATCGAGCTAGACTCGAGCTCGAATTAAGGGAAAATTATTATTTTGAGCTGAACTTGAGTTTGACCTCAGATCGAGCAGTTCGATAGAGGATCGATTACTAGCTTGAGAACTATCTAAATATATATCAAGCCTCCTCACGAGTTATAAAAACGCCGACTTGTGAAGCAAGCCTCTAAAATAGAAGAGGACAAGCTTAAGCTATGGTGGATAATGGGAAAATATATGCTCTCCAAATAAAGATGCCTAATAATATTATATATCGTTCATTTTTTATTCGTGCAGTTCGTAAATAGATGAAAATGTTTTTAATTAAAAAATTATTTTGTATTGTATGTTTTTACTAATATGGTTCATTTTTACTTCGTACAGTCCGTTTTTACTTCATAGAGTCTGTTTTTACAAATTATAATTTATTTTTTATAATATTCGCAAGATATATTTATTTATTATTTTTTAATTACAAATTTTATTTAAAAATAAAAATTATAAATAAAACTTTAAAAAGAAATACAAAAGACATATATTTTATTTTTTATTTATATTTATACCTGTCATCTTCAGGCCTTGACTTTGACACCGCCGAAATTAGCTCATTAATTTGACCAGAAGAAATCATGGCAAGCTGGGCATCTGATGCATCAACGTTAGGGATTGCAAATTCCTTATGAGAAGATGCATGTTTGTTAATGCTCATATGAAGCGGCGCCAAGGGAGAGACTTCCTTCATCAACATATCAGCCACCTGAGTCGGATTTAGGGCAGGATTAACAATCGGTGGCGAGCTCATCGGCCGAAACAATCGGTGTCGTAGAAGCAGTCGGAAGAGGAGAGGTAGTCTCTATACGGCGGTCACAATCCTCGATTTTATAACCAAATCGTCCACACTTCCGACAGAAAGAAGGCAGGTTCTCGTACTCAACCACTTGCTAGACCCCCTTAGGAGCTGGCACTGACAGGTCAATTCCGACCGCAATTTTTGCAAATTTCCCCCGAACGGAATCCAACGTACGCTTGTCAATACAGACCAGCTTTCCGACGAGATTACCGAAACCTTCCAAGATATCAATATGGCAGTATTGATAAGGGAGACGTGGGAAGCGAGTCCAAACCACCTTCTTCTGCGGACGATCGTCGGAGAATCGAAACGTGGAGCCCAAGCAAAGACGAGAAGATAGTGCCCAAGTATCGTCCAAGGACCTTCCTCGAAAATTGCAAGGAACACCTCTGATTCCAAATCGACCATGCGGAAAGTTTCCACATAGCTCGGAGCCTATCATACAAGTATTGGATATCGAGTTGTTTTCCGACAAGACGGAGAACAAGAGTTTGTTCCAGCGGGGCACATATTTTAGCCCGAAACGGCCTCGAGGTATCCAAAAAACACCCACCCATCGAGAGATCCCGGAACCAGAGACGAGATCGGCATACGAAGGAGCGGTGACAGAGGATTTAGGAGAGGTAGAATCATTGGTGCCCATCACCACATCTCTCACACTCAGATCCTTGCACTTAACCTGCTGGGCTCTGGAGGACGATCGACAGGGATAACACCCGGCGGAAGTTGCGAGCGGGGAGGGAGAGACATCGGAGAAACTATTACTAGGAATTGAAGATAGGAAAGATATGGCGGCAATGTTACTTCAGCGCTAGCTATCAGAAAACAAACAGCTCAGTCCACATCCGAAGCTAATTAGTGTACCAAATCGACACAGAGCTGGAACTAGAAGATCATGGTCAGCTAAGCTTCACTAGAGATTCTCCAGAATCGACAAAATTCCAAGTCAAGGATTACCAAAATGCAGTGGGAATATATCTTCGAACGAGATCGTACCAGAAGACCACGGCCCTCTGCACTGGGGCTCCTTGCCAAGGCAACTCACCATCATCCCCCTCGAGAGATGAAAAGAGGCGTCTTCATCTCGAGCTTGTAAAATCCGACGCCAAACTCATGGGTGGTACGAGGTCGCTTTACATTCCCAGACAGTAACTACGAACGTGGAAATAAAAAAACAAAAGACAATTAGGAAATAAAAACCGTGGACGGCAGGATTCGAACCTGCGCGGGCAAAGCCCACATGATTTCTAGTCATGCCCGATAACCACTCCGGCACGTCCACTTGTCATGTTTAGATTTCCGGAATTACTTTTGTGACCACAAGCCGGCAGTGTACGCTTTCACCGGATTCATTTCCGCTTACTCTGTTTACGGTTGCTTCAGTTTAAGGACCCATAAAGCAAAACAAACTGTTAAGTAACAGCCAATATGATGCCTGATCGATGATTCTATATAGTCCTAACAAGTTCGAATAGGCTCGTTTGCAAGTTCTAACAAGCTCAAGCTTAACACTGTCACAAATCTTAACACAGTCTAGCTCAATTCGGATAAACTTATAAACAATTCAGGTATCTGGCAGGTTGGACATCAAGGACAATGATGAGGTGAGTTTCTCCCTATTCGCTCATCGGAGCACGCATTGTGAAGATTCCATCACTTCAAAGGTCCTGACCTCCGTAGTTACATCTCCTCAACTCCATGTGCAAATTATTCAACGGTTACATTAATAGAGCTGCCCACTCAATAACACGTGAAAGGCTCTTTAATATCTACTAAACTATGTTTAGATCATTCTCACAATTTGGGTCGATTCTTAAGTTATATTTGCTTGTTGCTTGCTATCTTGATTTCTACTGTCACGAGTTGGTATTGAGATGCATTTTTTTCGAACCAAGTTCACGGATCGTGATTCCTTGCAACATAAGTAATAGTCGATGAATACATTACAAAAACAAATGTCTAACCACAACAGCTCGGTACAGCAAAACCGCAAACCATAACTCTAACTAGAAGTTTCAACAAACACGGCCAAAATTCCAGAGATCTCGTAACCCTTTTTATCAATAATGGCAATACAATTTGATCACTGAATCTGCACCAGCAGTGAATAACCATGGTTGTCGCGGGTGGAACTTGCAGTCCATCACTCCTGCAAACCAGAAACCAAACCAATTAGATAATACAAGCGTAGAATCGGTTACTTTTCGATGATCGATAACGCCTAGATTCGATCCCCCCCCCCCTACTAGCTCGCGTATTGTTGTTTGCTCATTAAAAGCAGTAGAAGTAGTACTAGAAGCTTAAGACAAACCTCTTCCGGCAGTGGTGTTATGACCACGAAGAATCTCCAACGGAACTATCAGAGGATCCTGATTAAGATCAGAATACACCATCCCATGGAAGACGTATGCAGTGCAGTCATCCGAAGCCGAAGCAAATAACGGGTACGAACGATGGAACGTAACATTGTTGATGTCGCTCCGGTTGTGACACCTAGAAACACACAGACAATATCATCACCAGAGAAAAAAATTCACACATCGTTTCATTTTGTGATTGGTCCAAAGTGATTTCAAATAACGAGATTTGAAATAGGAGGGATTTCAAATATGCAAGTAATTTCGTAAATACCTCTTTGTTTAGTGGAGTGGAAATTTCGTAAATCTCGTAAATGACTAATACATCCTAACTTATCCCATTCTTCTAAACTAAACTCAACAAGGCAATTTGGTCATTTCCTACTCAAATCTTTTGTCCATAGAGTGAATTCGAAATCACCTCTCAAACCACTAGGGGGGCAACAAAGTGATTTCAAATCCCTCTTCACTCGGACCCACAAAATAACCCTCCAAATAAAAATAAAGAAAACGAACCCTCAATAAATACTGTTATGCTCGTAGAGACATTAAATATTGAACATTAAGCCTAGCAGATGGAAATAATCGAGAGAGTATCCTTACTTTAGAACCTTGTAAGGTTTTGAGGAAAGGTCCATGTCAAACCAAGCTAACTTTCCCTCTCTGCTTCCAACAATCAGATTATCACCTGCTTGATCATGGACATGATGAGATAGAAACATAATCAAGAAAGCAAAACAACATCTCTCGACGAGTTAAAGACATACCGCCACGATGAATGGACATAGACGAGATCTCACGGAGATTAGGGTCAAGCTTCTTAATCAATTTCCCTTTCACCAAATCGTACACCCTTATGTACTTCTTTGTCGCAGCCAAGAATACGGAACGTGTAGGATGGAAAACCGATGACACTGCAAGTCCTTTCAACTTGAATGGAAGCTTGTCCGTAAGCTTCTTAGAAAGCTGGTGTAATTGAACTGACTTCGTGTCGCCTGCCGGCATTATGGTTGAAAAATAGTCTCCTTTGCGATGCCATTCCACAGAAGAGACAGTCTGAAACAGCATGAAGAAAAGACAATGAGGCTGAATGCCAAGAACCAATAGTCAAACGTCTTTAGCAATCGTGTGACAATCATTTACTACAATCACCAATTCAACAATATTGTGAATTTGAGAAATGAAAGGGCTCATGCTGAATAACAGAAGCATAATCTATTTCCTTGGCTTTGAATAAAACAATTATATGTTATCAGTTTGAATACGAACATCGAACTAGTAACATCGGTATTTTATGCCCAACTTGCGCATAATATTAGGAAATCGACAATGAGAAACCAACAATAAAAGTAATATGGAAGAGCAAGTGAATGTTACCTTTGAATGTCTCAACTTGATTCCTCCATATCTATCATCTTGACTCCAGATAGTTATTGGTTTTTCTATGAAGGCGTATATAAAGACAAAATTAGAATGGATTGATTTCTCACAAGGTTGAGTAAAAATAACCTGGTCGATACTAACTGGAATCATCTGATACTTCAGCTTTCTCAACATGAAGAAGTTCCCTGACTTTCGTTTGCATCTCTTCATTTCCTAGACCCGTGTTCAGGAGATGCACATCCTGGCCCCTGTAGAACCATCATGTAGTTGATTTCAGAAGAAGAAGAAATGAGAGAGATTTTAATATGAACAGAAAATCAATCTGCCTTACGTGGAGGCTGCCAATATAGGAAGTTCAGGATTCCAGGATACAAACTTGATGCCTTCATCGAACTCCCAAACTTTAAGACATCTACCAGAATCGACATCCCATATTCGTACAGTCCCATCAGCAGAACCTTCATTGATAATAGCATTATGAGGTGATTGGGATATTTTGTACAAGTACAGCAAAACCCACCAACAATAGACACCCATACCTGAGGCCAACCATTCTCCTGAAGCTTCAGTTGAAATCGACACAACTGGACCTTTGTGACCTTTATACTCAATGTAGCACGTGGATGGGTAAGGCTTCAGATCCTTTCGACTGGGTAACTTCGGTTTCAAAGACTGAGGATCTATATTAATCTGAAATCGGGGCAACAATGTGTCAAATACAATACCATCTGGTCTGGACTCCCTATAAGATAAATATCAACAAGAAGCTTATTTGCTTTTACTTACTCGCTTCCTCCGGACTCTAGGGCACAAGTATAAGTCCAAACAACGCTCAAAACGTTCCTTAACAGCACCCTCATATGCTGGAATGCTTCTCATAGATGGATAACTGAAGGTCCACTTTCAACATCAGTTGGGTCATGGTTTGGTTGAAAAGAAAATGAGCCAGTTAAACAACATGCTTAATTTACCTTTTAGGTATAAAATTAGGTCTTTCCTCTTCATCCATCACCTGGATAGCAGTAATTTCTTCCTGCGATGGGATGAACTCTAAAGAAGGATTGTACGACTCCTCATGACCTAAAAATATATAGTCAGACTCATTGTAATAGACATAGAAATATTATTGGAAGCCTGAACCATCAACATGGGCCTAAACATACCTGGTAGCTTTGGCTTCGGCGGAGGTATATGTAACAAATGTCCAGCCTTCTCTGCAGGAGCAGAATCCTCTTCCCACAGGCTGTAGATACGAGGTTCTTCTTTTGGCTTATCAAATTTAATCCATCCTTTACGAATAGCCCTGACCAATCTAACAACCTAGAAGGTGGAAGAAAGAGTGTAGGTGATAACCATGCAAGGATAGCACACTTCAAACTAGCATCGAGTATTTTAAACTCAAATATTTGAAGTGTTAAAACTTCAAATCTAGTCAAGGTAAAACTTGAACAGCAACAATTACCACTTTGGCTTCCCACTTTGAAGGGATAAACCTCCGCTTTGGTTCTGGTGCATTTGACAATGGATGTATAGCATCAAGATGTTTAAGCCAGTCGACATATGGCTGAAGAACACCAGAAAATCACTTAGAGTTGAATTGAACACAATATATATCAACAGCAAACAATAAGTAGCAGGCCAGTGACAAACAAGATTTAAGACAACTACGTACCGCATATGGATCAAAATCTCCATGTGGTGCCTGTCCGTCGATCACTTTACGAATCATTCCAACTTCTTTTTTTGTCACCTCGACATACTCATCATTGTACTCATCGTAAATCGTGCGCCTGGATGTAAAAATTGACATAGTGTCCCATACTTAGCGAACTAAATTCATTTAGAACTATGAGGGTTTATATTAAAATTATCCTACTGTCGTCAGTGACGTGGCATCGGGTGGTGTCTACAACAGAGACCCACCAGATAATGACAACCTAACCACAGATAAAGTGAAAAAACCGCAAACCTCATCTACTCATTATAGTTATTCTGCGGGCATGGAAAGCAAGAGAAGAAAGATGCGTATCAGTAGAATCACAAACGGCCATGCAAAATCTAACACTGGCGTATCATTCTATGTTTCAGCTTCACCAATGACAAGAAAACAATCAATTCATCATTAAGTTAGAACCTAATAGAAAAGGGCTGAAGACAGTACCAGGTTTTAGAGTCATCAACTGTAGCCAGATACGAATCAAGCTTGTCTTGTCTTTCTTTTTTGGTTAGCTTCTTGCCTTTAATGTCATATCCAATATGTGGTTCATCCTTGTACCAAACTAAAGGAACATCTCCAATTGTGTTTCGAGGAGCCACCTATCAGAACCATATAGACAAGAGCAAAATGGAACATGTATAAAATAAATAAAAAACCTTTCTGCAACAACTCTACAGAAAGCATGAATGAGCAAAAAGGAGAAATGCTGTCTACCTCATCCTCTGAAGAATCGCTCTCTTCAACGGCTTGATTACGTTCAGCATCAGAGTCAGCATCTCCACTTTCTTCTCCATCTCCCACCCCATCATCATCCGTACCACTGTGTTCAGAGTTAGATTCTCCAGATTCATCATCAAGTTCAGAGAAGAATTCTCCACTTTCATCATCAGAAGAGCCACTGACTTCAACACCATCATCATCATCTGTTTCTTCTTCTTCTTCAGCGTAGCTCAAATCATCGCTGGAACTAGATTCCTGCACAAAGAATCAAATTCGTCCGAGTAACATAAGCAAGCATCACCTACGGTTCTAGTAACACCAAACGGCACAAGCCCTGAAGTAGCTGTGCTTTCCACACAGCAAGTCTTTCGCTACGAGCTACAATAACTGTGCTTACCATCACAATAAGCAACCATTTAAATCAACGCAGAAAACACTGGAGCACCGATTCACTAACAGGAAACTGAATATGATGAACACGCAATGGAAAACACCGGTTCGAAACCAACCAAAAAAAACGCAGCAATGAAACTTACGGCGGTGAGCTTGAAGACGTCGCCGTCCTCTTTGTGAGGTGACGAAGAAGCGCCCATTGGAGTAGAGGGAGATGGGGTTTCGGGAGGAAGAAGAAGTTGAACTTGGTAGTGGCGGGTGGCGATTATGTGCGGCAAGCTGCAATCTCAACCCGGCATTAAGAACCCTAGAGAAGTAGAGTAAGAACTGGACCGAACCAGCCGGACCGGTCAAGTTTTTTTTTGTTACACCGGTTTGATCCTCTAGTAAGGTTAATTTGGTCATTAAATGTCCATTAGGGTTTAATTTGGTCCTTACATGCAGGCAGAGCATGAGAATAATCGGCATTGGTATTTAATAGCCATATGGCCGGGGAAGCAGTTTGCCTTGCAGTAAACATGGATGATGCGAATTTCTCAGCTTTTTTCCGGAGTCTCTAGCAAGATAACATGTTGGTTGTGAGGGGTCGTCACTCTCACAAGCATACCAACCACACATTGCGGGTCCACTTGGATTTTCGGACGACAAATCTCCAACCGCTAAGCCAGCTCCAACCCCGCAACAACCCTTGATCTCAGCTTGGGTAAGCGAGCAATTTCCCAAAATAACAGAGGATGTCAACTATACGCACACGGTCTGAATCTCAAATGACTCCCCCGGCAGCAACACTCTTAGCACCATTGTGAACCGAACCATCCGAGTTGAAACAAACCCATCCTTCATCACTCGGTTCTCATCTCACATCAGCCGTTGTACGAGCCATCTTAACAATCATAGCCCGGGCAGTACACCAACTGCTAGTGATCACCGCACGCGAGTAATCAATAGACCATTTTTATTATATTTGGGACGATAAAATTTGTATTTTAGGACTATAAATATGAATTAAAGCTCTTAAAAACCCCTTGGAATAAACCTCTAAAACCGTTTTAATCTTGTTTTTCCATTGTTTATTATTTCGTTACAGTGCGGTTACCCAAAACTGCACTGATCGATTTCCACCGCGACAAATTGTAAACTTGATTTCCTCATGTTCCTTTTTAATCAAAATTCGTATCATTCCAATTTTATCGGATATTTTAATTTTTAGTGAGTGCGGGCGGGATTCATAAGCCAAAAATAGCTCAAGATGTACAATTTTATTTTGAATAACTAATTTTGCTGTTGCTATAATTGTATTTGTTATTTCACTTTCACTATATATATATACAATAATAATTAACATCTCTTTCCTAACCTCCATTCCATTGCACTCTTCCATGATTAACCATCATGGAATTGTGTAAATTAACTTGGCAATTTTACATCACATTGATATTATGTCTCGCGACGCAGTCGGAATCTTCCGGTCACCCGGGCGGCATTCATGTCAACCCACATGGCGGGGCGAAACAAGCTTCCGGTCACCCGGGCGGCATTCATAACACCTCACATGGCGCGGCGAAACAAGCTTCCGGTCACCCGGGCGGCATTCACATCACCCCACATGGCGCGGCGAAACAAGCTTCCGGTCACCCGGGCGGCATTCATATCACCCCACCTGGCGCGGTGAAACACCCTTCCGGTCACCCGGGCGGCTTTAATACCACCCCACCTGGCGCGGTGAAACTCACGTCCGATGATAAACATGTAACATAGACTATAAATATCACTATGTTCGAACGTTTGGTACGTTGTCGCGAACATGTTATTGATTCTATGGTGTTTGTTTGTTCGATAGGTGACCATCGACAATGGGATCATGCAACTAGTTTTGTCAAACCCTTCGGGACACATTAGTGCGATCAAATATCATGGGGCTAACAACTTGTTGGATACATATGAACCTCAATTATATGGAGGGTTTGTGTTTGCATTCTCATTTATCCTTCTTTTTTTTACTGTTATTTGATTATTTTGTATGTTATCTGAAAAATAGATAAATTTAAGGTATTTTGACGTTGCTTTTCAATCTCTTCCTGGAAAAGAAGGAAAAGTAGAAATGTGAGTCACAATAAGTAATTTATTTTTTCTTAAATTATTTTTATATGTGAGACGAAGTCTAATAATTGACAACTCCAACTTGAAGTGTGTCGACGACAAAATATACGATCATAACACAGAAAGAAGATATAGTGGAAGTTTCTTTCTCTCGAACATGGAGTCCAGGAGCACCATCTTATCAGGTTCCACTCAATGTTGACAAAAGGTAGTTATTATTAAAAATAATCAACAGTTTGAACAATATAGCTTTAGTCATTCGATTTCAGACTCTTCAGTTTTATTATGCAGATATATCGTACGAAAAGGCGACTCTGGATTTTATGCGTATGTAGTCGTGGAAAAATTAAAAGGATGGCCTGACGTGGACATGAATTTACATCGCATGGCCTTCAAACCAAACAAAACCTTGTAATTTCTTCCAACTCAATGGATGAATCTCCAGTTCATAAAATAATAACAGTCTGTTAATCACGCCTGTTGTTTTTGCGTAGGTTCAACTACATGGCTCTGACAGACGAAATCCAGCTGGTGATGCCGGTTGAAGCTGATCGGGTAGCTGGGACACCCTTGGCATACAAAGAAGCGGTGCAACTCACGCATCCGGTATCAGACCCGAAACTGAAAGATCAGGTTGACGACAAGTATGAATATACTTTAGAGAAGAAAGATCTCAAATTGAAAGGTTGGATTTCCGATATGGCCAACCTAGGGCTGTGGTTCATCGCCCCTAGCGATGAATACATGAACGGTGGACCTAAGAAAAAGGAGCTTACGTGTCATTGCGGACCCACTTGTGTTATGGTAAGTGTTCATGCGTATTCGAAATTTATTAATTAAATTCTAGAAGAAAATGTAGTATTAGTGACCGGAAGGTTGGTAACTGTTTTCTGGAAAAACAGTCATTGATAAGCCTAAATAGTCACCATTTGGCTGGTGTTTCTCTCCCATTTGTGTTTGACTTTGTGCTTGTGTGGGATTGTTGCATGCAGATTTTCACTAGCATACACACTTATGGGTTAGATCTCTTCACAGAGTACCGAAATGGAGAGCCTTGGAAGAAAGTGTTTGGACCTATTTTCATATATCTAAATTCCAATGGGGATCGTACAACTCTATGGAATGATGCCAAATTGCAGGTATTTTGGAAGGGGTATTGACGAACCAAGCCGCTCGCGATCGAGCAGCTTGGTGTTTGGTTCGGAAAAAGTTCGATGGAAATGAGCCGGGCTCGAGACGACCGTGGCTCGGGAGCTGGTTCGTTTGAGGCTCGAGTAGCAGTTCGATTAAGGCTCGAAAGTTGGCTCGAGTGATGGTTCGATTGAGTCTCCTTCGTTGCCACGAGTCGTGTCCATTTTAATATATTATATTTTGTTATAAGTTTATCCAAGTTGAGCTCGAAATTTAACTTGGACTGTTAAAAACTGCAAACGAGCCGAACCCGATCTCGCTACGACTTGCAAACGAGTCGAGCTCAATGTCGAGCTCGTTACAGCCTCTAAACGGGCCAAGCTCGAGCCAACAATTCTTTGGTCGAGTCGAGGTCGAGATGCTAACAAACGAGCCAAACTCGAACTGAGCAAAGCTCAGTTTGATTCGCCTCGTCAGCAACCCTTTTTAATACACGAATACATGACATAATTGTGTTTAATTGTGTTGTGATGATCCAGTTGGAAAAAGAAAAACGAATGTGGCCATACAGCTTCGTCCAGCATCCAGATTATCTCCCTGCAGCTCAGAGAGGAATTGTCACTGGAAAATTACTCGTCGACGACAAGTATGTAAGCCCCACTCCGACACAAGCATCCAGAGCATCCGTGGGGCTGGCGATGCCAGGGACGACAGATGATGCATGGCAGCTCGAAATCAAGGGATATAATTTCTGGACCGAAGCCGACGATCATGGAAATTTCGTGATTAGAAACGTGAGGCCTGGAGATTACAACTTGTATGGTTACGTTCCCGGCGTCGTCGGCAGTTTTAGACACCGTCAACTTATCACCGTTAAACCCGGTATGTAGTCGTAAAGAACACAGAGGTACGATCCTACATAACAAATCATGTTCATTCAAAAATTGTTTTCGATTGCAGGTGATAATATTAATCTAGGTCGGGTTGTGTTTACGCCTCCGAGAAGCGGACCTACACTATGGGAAATCGGAATTCCTGATCGTTCCGCTAACGAATTCTTTGTCCCGGATCCGGATCCGAAATTCGTAAACACGTTCTGGCTCAATAAACCAAAAGACAAGTGAGTATTCGCCACTAAAGATGTTATATTTGCTTCAAATTATAACCGGTTTTCTCACATCTTTGAACATTGAACGTTACAGGTATAGACAATACGGATTGTGGGCTCGATATCCCGAGTTATACCCTAAGGAGGATCTCGTTTTCGAAGTCGGAGTCAGCAAATATGAGAAGGATTGGTATTTTGAGCATGTTTTGAGGTATAAGATTTTCATATATACATTAATTAGTACCATATCCTTGTAACATCGAGCTAACTTATTTGATGTTAATTCAATAAAAAAAAAAATTAATAGGTCGGATGGTCATATTTTCAATCCCACAATCTGGAAGGTAGTCTTCGATCTGCCGGAAGTAGTTCCAGGGAATTATGCCATTCAGATGGCATTGGCGGCTGCCCAAATGACGAATACATTTGTAAGGCATAAGAAAAAATTATATTTGTCGGTTATTTAGCTAAACGTATTGCGTATTTAATATGTTTTTTTTTCGTATTTTACAGGTTTACATAAACGATCCAAAGGCGAAAAGAGCACACTTTTCAACGGGAACTGTAGGGACGGACAACGCAATTGCAAGACACGGAAATCACGGAATGTATAGGTTCTTCAACGGGACCCTTCCTTCCACATTGTTTGTGAAGGGCAGGAACACAATGTTCATCCGGCCAGCAAAGTCGACTACTTATGCTTTCGCCGGAGTAATGTATGATTACATACGTCTCGAAGCGCCTCCTACCTCCGGACCCCACCCGGTAACGGTGCTTTAATCTCGCATCGGTCGCGTCCATTATGCTATTCTTATTTATGGCCAAGATAGGTTAAAAAAAAGGAGGGGTTGTAAACAGTAAATTCAAAGTGACAATAATAACGAATTACTTTTCTATTTCATGCTTGTTTCGAATGAAATTATAATTCTTGTTTTGTTATAAGTAAATCATGTGTAAAAACGTGAATGAATCCATTGGACCATATTTAGGAACGAAATCTGAATGAGAATGAAAAAGTCCTAGTCGATGAATTTTAGCCATCGCACCTCCTATCATCGACGTCTACCTTTTTGTCCTTGTATCTCCTTGATTTTGATAGCTTTTACCCGCTGTTAAGGTTTGTTTCTCTCTTCGAGTACGGTTTTGTTTTCTCCCCTCGAGTACGGTTTTGTTTATGCCCTCGAGTAGGGTTTTTCAATCAATTCTTCTACAACGATGGCTCTGAAGTCAACAATCTGAAATCGTTGAAGTCACCGAAGAAGGGAGGTCATGCTCCAGCAACCATGGTGGGGCCGACCCGCCCAATGACATAATCGTCTCTAGGGGGTTATAGAGCTCTGAATCGGCTCCAGCAACGCTCACCCCCTCTGGTCGGACCTATGTCCTGTTTTTTAGGTTACTGCTTATCTGTTTCCCCACCTTCATAGTCCTTCTGTCTGTCAAATGTCTTATATGAGAGTAAGGATTGAGGCCGTTTTTGTTTTGCAAAGGGCACGCGATCTATGTAGTCCCGTATATGGGATCTGTACCTATATATAGACTTGTGTACACACTTCGTTTAGCTTTGCTACATTGATGAGAATTCTTCTGAATATCAACAAGGTCACGTACGACGGCGTTTCCTAGATTCTTTCAGTAGTCTTTACTTGTTTGTTACTTTTTAGAATGTCTCGTTATTTCCTTTGGTTATTTTTATTTCTTGTTGGTTGATCTCTGATAAGACTAGACTTTGTAGCAATTATCTATCCTTATATGCATGCTTTTTGAGTGATTATTAGTTTGTTCGAGCTTCATTCTCGTGTGATTTCGTGTTTTGGCATTATGTGCCTATACCCGTTCATTTGGACCGTTTTGATCCATTTGATGTGTTTCTTTGTAGTATTTGTTGTCCACGGGTACTCTAGAGATATGTGATCTTGTTATGAAGCTATGAACGTGAAGTAGAGTACGGTTGGAGCTCGAATGGAAGATCGAGAAATGAAATGGAGGAGCAGAGGGTCTGCACGTCGTGCACCCTTAGGATGCTTCAAAATCTTGGCCCTAAAACAGGGGAACGACGTGCACACCTGCACGCCGTCTCTCCCATTTAACTACGCAAAATTTTGGAAAAAAGGAGGTGCACGGCGTGCACCATCCAGTTTCAGCAGCTTCCTATAAAAGGGCAGATTTTGAGGAAAGAGAGAAACAATCGCCAAACTCATTTTCTCTCGATTTTTGATGAACGGATTTTACCCCGCTTTCAAATACCCACTAGATTGCTCTAGTGGGATCGTAATTCTCCCTAGGGTCTTTCTATTCTTATTACTCAAGTTGACAATCAAACTAAACCAAGTAACAGATTGAAATTGTTTTTAGATTGTTTTAAGTAACAGATTAATAACTAAGCATGCAATTAAAAGTTAAACGAATTTGAGAGATTGAGTTTCAGATAGGAATGAAGGCTGCTCGGATTCGAATCCGCTAAAGCTAGCAATGTACAAATGAATGATTAATTATCTCGGTTATTCAGGTTATAACGGCTCGATAATTTCCGAATGTAGTCTTAGATCACTCTCGCGCCTCTAAGGATCTATTCCGTCTAACTACAGATTCCTCTCTCGAGCTAATCTACACCTAAATAAAACGCATTAATTATGTTCAATGAAATGCCACAACGATAAACGTGCAAATAGCCTAAACGATTCGCTCCTCTCTCGAGCTAACGAATAATCTAGGGTTCTTCCTAAGCGACCTATCAACCTATGTTCCTCTCGGACCCACAAATCAATGTCGATGACTCGATCAAGTTGATCAGACAAGAATGAATCAGAAATTAGGTTTTAGGAAGAACGCATCATAAGTCTGAATAAACCTCAATAACAAATCAAATCATCCATACAAAAGCTTAGCTAAAGCTTCATCTCATCCGAACAACACAGAAAGTTTAGCTGCTCATGGTTCGGGAAGTAAGAAGGGAAAAAGAAATGAGAATAACCCGAAAAGATAACATGATCCGTCGAGAATTTCCAATCCTGTCGCCGATCTTCGCTCCCTTTCCAATTGATGATAACCTTTCGCTCCAATCGGTCTCTCGTACTTTTTCTCTCTCTAAAAGCTCTAAAATATGTGTAAAAATAATTGATGACCGTCCAGAGGGTTGCTGGGGCTTTTTATAGGCTCCTCGTCCCAATCCGAGATGGAAAAGGATTAAAAATCCGTCTGGGATGGAACACGCCGTGTTCCGCAGAACACGCCTTGGGACACGCTGTGCTCCTGGCCGTGTTCGGCCCCTGTAAGTTTTTCGCCCATTTTTCATCATCAGGACACGGCGTGTTCCATATGGAACACGCCGTGTTCCACGGAGCACGCCTTGGGACACGCCGTGCTCTATGCCGTGTTCCTCCCCTGTAAGTTTTTCGCCCTTTTTCACACCCGGAACACGTCGTGTTCCTCTCCAGCTGCTCTAAATCAGTCTGTTTCCACTCCCGCTCATCATCAAACACCGTGTATTGCCTGAAAATGTATAAAAAACACACCGAACAATGTAATACGGCCTCAAGGGGCAAGAGAACGAACATGTGCTAGAGATCCAGGGTTTAAACACTTTTCGACACACAAAAGGCTCATTTTACGATAAAAAAGGTGTGTCGAATATGCAACACATCAATTTTCCCGACTTTCTTCTGTAAAAATCATCATAAATCATTCCATAGAAGCTAAAATTGAATATCCATAGGAGTTCCCATCAAAGATTGAAGGTAGGATTGAAGATAGAAGGCTAAAAGCAACGATTGGAGGAAGAACAAGCCATTATCTCTTCAACAAGAAGATGGTTAGGGTTTCTTTTGATCTGTTTTCTGCTATAGTCATAAGAAACTAAGTTTTTGAGTGTTTTGGTTGAGATGTAGGATTTGAGCCATGACACATGTCTTGAATGTTTAGAAACGACGATTGTGGATATTTGGTTATAAATAAAAGATTGTTTTGATTGTTGTGTTTTCAACCTAATTCTTGTTATGGGTTGAATTAGGTCAAATTTATGAAATCTTTTGTTTGATAGACTTAGGAATTCGTAAGATTAACAATCAAGTATAGATGAAGGTTGTCCGATAACCCAATTCTACCTTTTGTGTTTATTCCAGTTTTGAAAGTTATTCATCTCGTAATTGGAGGGCGCTGTGGTTTGCACGGGGCTTTTTATAGGCTCAAATTGGGTGTAGTTATCAGTAGTTTAGGCGTTGATGGACCAAGTTAATGCTATTTTCAATTACTCGTGATTTCTTTTAATTACGGAAGAACACCTTATCACTTTGTATTTCTTCTCGGTGTTCATTACTGACTAGCCTGATTAAGGTTATTTCTACCTTAGTTGGGAAGCCAGTAATGGTAATCAGCGTGCATGATCGTGCCGCGGATTCATACGAGTGATAGGAGGATTCATTTTATTCAATCCAATCCCACATTTGTTCGTTTCGAACGCGTTTAAGAAGTTGAGCTTGATGACTCATCTCTTTCAAGAACTTGTCTTCTCCATTTGAATCAACCCTTAAATTGTTAGTTTAATTTAATCATTAGAGTAATTAAAACCCAAAACCAATTATTTCAGTCTAAACTGTGGTGACGAGTTCAAGTAGAGGCATAACGAGAGGAACCTTCGGACACAAACGACACTTGAGTTATCGGAATAACTTCACAGTTATTTCGGCGATCAATCTCAATGTTGGAGAGAAAGGAGCGATGTCACTTATTCGTAAGGACCCGCAATTCATACAACCATGTTAGTAGGGTCTGCACCTCCGATAGGACAACTTAATCGTAATATAATTTGCTATACATGAATGAATGATAGTTTGACAATTTGTTATATATAAAAAAAGGAAACCCAATGTTTATAATTAGTGGCTATGGACTAACCACTTACTGTGGTTTAATGTTGCGACATACGACGAGTATAACTACTTACCATATGATTTAAACCTAATTATCATTGAACATTTTTTCATTGCACCCAAACCCATTGAGTCCTAACATGGTCATACCTTTTTTTAACGAAATTTTGACTACCTACATACACAAATAAACGACACAAATAATTTCGGTTCAATACTATCCATTTCGGGTCAAAGAACTATAATATAGCCTACTCAATATGAATATTTATTTAACTAAAAAAAATTCGATTATGGTTAACCATTAACAACATTGATTAAATGGTTATATATAATATAATAAAGAATTTCGGGGTCAAATGGTTATATATAATTAGACATGTTTTTTACAATAGACTGACTAACTTTTAGTGGTAACAAAACATTAGCAAATGTTTTCACCAAATTATTTTACTCAATTGAAATGGCCATTGATAGCCAGGGGCTTATCCTTTTATTAAATGTTTTCAAAACTGTAATGGCAACCCATCCAAAAATTTAGTGGTAGAAAGTTTGATGATTTAACTGATGGTTTATATTGATCCAATCGTTTATAATATTAAATAAAAATAAAATATATAAAATAATAGCAAAATATCGTACCTGGTAAATTACTTGCAATTCCTTTCGAACTTCATATTCATGGTTACAATTAAAGGTTCAAAGTGGAGTAACATCAATGATATGAGCTTATGTATGACTTGGGTAGAAATTTCGAATTGACGCTAGCTAGCGAGTCTTTTGATGGATCGTGGAGGATGGAAGATATAACCTTATGTATGTTCCTGTAACTCGCATTATCTCTAATTACGTGATGTATATATACTTAAGGAATCGACAATAATACGCAAATTCCATCTGAAAGCTATCAAAGAAGAGATAAATAATTGACATGGATGTTGGATTTTGAGGGAAATTGAAAATTTTCAAATAAATTAATATTTGATATGAAGGTAGAAATGGCTAAAAATAAAAGTTTTAGTTTGTTAAACCCTTTAAATAATAGTCAAATGAATTTAAAAAATATTTTTCAACACGTTAAAATAACACCGAGTAAATTTGATTTTTAACATCGTTTGACCATTATTTGCAGAGGTTACTACAATAACACTTGATTTTTTAACCATTTTCAATATGTTTGTCAAATACTAGTCAATTTAAAATTTTCTTACGAAAATGATCAATTTTGATAATTTAGCTTTTTTGGAAATCCACAATTTTGACATTTTCCCACCAAAATTATCATAAGGCTCATTTAGTTAGCGTTTTGAACGAGCTTCAACTGTCGAACCAAATAAATTAATTTTACGAAATCACCTTTCAAACCACCCATAACAGTTGTGTAAGCCCATTGCTTGCTCTCCAATACTCTTCTTTCTTTACTTCACCGTTGCCACCCCCTCCAACCTCTATATATAAGTCCTCTGTCCCGCCCTGTCATCATTTTGCCTAGTCAACATGATCTATCTCACGCCTTACGTACCCACCCATGCATGCATGTGCTATATATTTAGCGGTGAATTCTTCTGTATATCTGGTATATCGAAATTTTTGGTGTGCCTAATTTTTTTGGTAACATATATCCATCACCAACGTCCATTTTCAGTTTGCGATCTCAACGGTTCATAATTATTCGAATATTAAATTTCTATTTCACATTTTATTTTTGATTTCAGTTTGTGATCTGAAATTGGATTGTAATTGATCCAAAATTTCATGTGATTTCAAATAAAAAATTTCATGTGGTTTAATTGAAATTGTTGATGCTGTTTTTTGCTGTCACTTTGGGGTGCCATACATGATGTTTTGTTTGGTTTTTCAGTTGCAGAATGTCCCAAGTCTTGTTTTGAAGCCCCGGGATTTTGTTATCGTACTGCATTTTTTTCAGAGCTGTGTTTCCTTCATCTCCCTCTCTTGCTCTCTGAGCTGCTGCCTTAGTTTGTTAAAGTTTTTTTGTTAAATTGAGAAAGTAAGAATTTTTGTCAAATTGAGAAAACATATGAGATCAAAAATAAAATATAAAATAGAAATTTAATATTTGAATAATTGTAAACCGTCAAAATCGCAAATTGAAAATGAACGATGATTATGGATTTACGTTATAAAAATAAACTGAACACACCAAAAATTTCGATATATCAGGTATACTAAAAAATTCACTACCATATTTAGCACATATAAGAATTAACTAGGAAGGTTAGTATTAAGGCTTGGGTTGACCACCTGACCCTATGCAGCATATACGTAGTGTGGAATCCGAGGCACGAACTTACAAAATTTATTGATTTTGCTGTGAAATTTCTCCACTGTCTTTTCTTTATCCTGGAACTATGGCGGGTTCTTATAGGTCGAGGCGATATCCCGAACCCGAGTCTAAGAGATGAAGAAGAAGAGACATAAAGAATAGTTAGCTAGAGAACTTGTGCATGTTGTTTCAATTGAAATCCAAAGAGAGTCGAGTTAGTAAATGTTACAACTTCTTGAGTAAAATTCATTTCGAAAAGTTAGTTTGAGAGGAAAAGGTGATCAGAAAATTATAAATCCATATGTTAATCCCGTACTTAGCGATGTAGTATTCAATTGAGCACGTAAAATATCATCACGCTTTCGAGCTGACTTCCACGACGGCCTAACTCCGACTGGCCTACTCTGTTTTTCACGACGCCCCTTTCGCGGGTTGCTCCTTCCGCAGGTCACCCCTTCCGCAAACGCAGATCGGATGTGGGACAGACTCTGATACCAACTGTTACAACCCTTTAAGTATAACTCATCCCCAAAATCTAGTTTGAAAGGAGAGGGTACTTAGAAGGTTATAAATCCACCTGTTAATCTCATATTTAACGATATGATATTTAATTAGACACGTAACAAAGAAAATTGACATTTTGACATGATTATATATTTACTTAACCTATATGAGAAATCAACCGAAAAAAATTAATCAATTAATCTATTTTAACCATTAACCATAACTGGACGTTTAAATTCTCATATCGATTTTCAAGCATTAGTAGGATACTAAATTCTTTCGAAATTTTAACAATAACAGTGGACGTGCCGGAGTGTTTATCCGGCATGACTAGAAATCATATGGGCTTTGCCCGCGAAGGTTTGAATCCTGCCGTCCACGTTTTTTAATTTATTTTTTCATATTTTTCGAATTTAATATGTTCAAAAAAACTAATAAAATAAAAAGAAACGGAGCATTTCCCTCCCTCCCTCCCAAGCAAACATTTCGAACCCGCTTCCACTCGCCACTCACTGCGTTCTAGGGTTTTGCAGCAACTCCAACAATGTCGAATTTGCAGGATCCGCTTCAAGGATATGGCGGCCTCTCTCTCTTCACTCGCACCTTTCCTTCTCTTCCTGACGATCCCCTCTCCTCTCACAATTTCCTCAAATCCCTGGTTTACTTCTCCGCCATCTCTCTGCTCGTTTATTTCCCGCAATTCATCTTCTGATAGCTGGTGGTTGGATGTGAAATTGCAGCCTGTGCAGAATTCGGAGAAGCTCGTAGAGCAGGTGAAGAGTATACTAAGTGACGGTTCCAAGCTTCCAGCCGTGGATCCTGCGCCGTCTAAAGAGAACGGTGAAGCAGTTGGTGGTAATCATCCTATGGAGAATCCTCGAGAGAGAAGGCCAGGGCTAGGGCGTAAGCGTGCTCGGTTCTCTTTGCTTCCTAGCTCCAGGTTTGACTGACTGATCCGATAACTACCTGCTACGACTTTTCAATGGAGCTGGAGTTTATTGTTTGTTTGTTGTTTATGTGTGCGGGGGGTTGTTCTACAGTCAGCCTAGTGTTAATTTGGAACGGAGTTTGGATTTTGATAAGCTGAAAGATCCGGAGGAATTCTTTAAGGCTTATGAAAGATTAGAAAGTAAGTGTTTGGCTCTTTTCATCGTCGCATCTATTGCAATTGGTTGCTTCTTTTTGCACTCTGAAAATTTGAATTATGCTGGGTTTTGTTTTCGCTCCTTCCAGATGCCAAGAAGGAGATAGCCAAGCAGACAGGGAATATCCAAACTGGTATCAATCAGCCTGGTGCTCTAATGGCTTCACGTCCTCATCGACCTGGAATTCCCGGGTATTGGCATTTCTTTCTTTCCGTCATCAGCCAGCTGATATTGTTTTCTTTGCTTGTACATGTACAATGCCCGTTGCTTGAATGTGTATCATTGTTGTATCCTTGTTTATGTTTACTTCACCAGGAGATCTAGGACTGTGAAATACAAACATCTATACCCTACAATGCAGTTGGAAGAAAGTCTGGAAGCAGAGCTGCCCAATCCATCTACTGACTGGGTGCAACCAGAGGTGGCAGACAAAATTGGTACATCAGAAGAGCAACATAAACCGGATAATGTTTCTTCAGAAGAAGCAGAACTCGCTGGTATGTTGATTTACGGCAGGAAACATAATGACCTGCCAATAAGTTTCTACATCTCTGGCTGTTGATATATTGCTTGACGTCCATTTCTGTATGCTCGTTGTAATTCCATGCTTCGATATATGTACTTGCTTTAATTAGTCGGAAGACTTTTATTCTTATTATATATCTCTGTTTTGTAAATTTTTTTATCCTTGTCTGTTTCTTTTATCATCTAATTAATCAGAACAGTTGCAGAGGCTGAGGGTTCCACGAACAAACTTTTGGATGATTTGGGTGAGTTGCTTTCTCAAGAAGGCATTGATGAGGATGGTGCGGTGCGTTTGCTGGAGGACAGATTGCAGATCAAGCCGCTAAACATCAGTAAATTAAACCTCCCAGAGTTGCATCAAAAGATGGATTTGGAGCCTTCAAGACGAAGGAAATTCGACAAGCCTAGACATGCACTTTCGGATATTCATAATATCTTGAGAGAAACCGGGCGTAAAAGTCCTCTGATACTGAAAAAAGCAGCAACTTCTGTTTTAAGTTTCAGTTCTCCTACTCCACCAAAAAGCCCTTTTACTTTAGTCTCTTTACTGCAAAAGTTGAGCTCACAATCAGACCCATTGAGCGATCCATTTGCTGTGCCTGACATTGATTCATTATCTGAAAGAAATACTTGTCACAAGAGAGATGTCAGCAAGGTTGGTGCTTCAAAAGAAGTTGATCCTCTCATCATTGATGAGGATGACGACACAATTGGTGGTAGCAATTCTCCCGCAGTTGCAGATTTCAGTATTCTAAATGACAGATCAACAGAGTGTGATAAGGCCACTATAAGTTCCGGTGTGGAGGATGGACCCAGCAAGTTTTGTGCTGAGGTGGAAGGCAAGCACGGCGCTGTGCATGAGGAGGGAAATGAGAAATTGGAGGAGAGTGGTAAGGCCACTATAAGTTCTGGTGGGGAGGAGAGACCCAGCAAGTTTTGTGCTGAGGTGGAAGGCAAGAATGACACTGTGAATGAGGAGGGAAATGAGAATTTGGAGGAGAGTGGTGCGGCAGAGCAGCTGAAGGAGATGGTGAGTGTTTGATGTGGCTTGTCTTGTATTCATAAAAAAAGGCCTATTACTATCATAAGTTGTGAAGTGATGGTAGTTTGGAAATTTGGTGCAGGAACCTGTGCATTCCGCACAACCTAGTCTGAGTGACGAGGAAACTATTCCAACAGGTTGCAGTAATCAAAATGAACGTGGTATGATAGTTCTGCCTTTTTCACTTCTGTTGCATTCAGAGAAAAATCCAGCGAATGATGCATCAGTAACAGTTTATGGACATATATTATAGCCTCTTGCTGACATCTTTAGGTGTAAGAGATTTTTATCCAACAATAAAGCTTCTGTGATTAGTTAGCTTGTGATTATCATCTTATATCTGTTAAACCAGTTTACTGAAGGCCAATACATTTTTGCTGTTTCTCTTTCAGATCCATGTGGCCCTGAGGTACCTGAACATTGTGAGATGGGTGGATTCTCAGAATTCCAGAGCAGTGCTCCAGAAGAAGACCAAGTTAATCCTCCGGATAAGCTCCATGAGGTTTGTGGAAAAGCTGTTACATCTTGTACAACGTATTGCTATATATGGAAGACCGATGTCATATTTAAAACACTAATTTAGGTTCATCATATTAGTTAAAATTCTTTTAATACTAAGTGACTTTGTGGTCATTGCTATCAAAGAATTAAGCTTAAAGCCCCTTATTTGCTTGACCAATATCATTTATAAGAATACTGGAATGACATCTGTTTCAGTTCATCCTTTGTCCAACCAGCTCTAGTATTATTTTGGTTTGAAGCCTTTTCTCTTTTTGATAGGGTTTAAATTCTCTTGTACAAAAGTTCTGTCAAGTAAAGTATTAACCAGCAAGTGTATAAGTATGTTTTAATCTTCATTATAACTCTATGGAGCTAACATATCATAGTACTGATGTAGTTTATAATATTTTAGTTTCATGTAAAAGAACACAGTAAACTCTGTCCTTAACGCTTTAGTTATATGTAGTTTGACCCCCCTAAACTCTGTGATCTTTATGCAGAATATTACTCTGGAACCTTCAGCAGTAGGTGTAAAGGAGCCCGGTAAAAGAAATACTCGCAAACGCAACGGATGCATGAGTAAGTTGATGACTAAGAAGCAAAGACGTACAGGTAATTATATTTCATGCTAACCTTGTAAAATCTAGTGATGACCAGAGCTAACATTAGCCTAAGGTCCTAAAGCCACAGCTTGACAATGGTCCTATAGAACTGGTCCAGTAATTCTGGAAAATCTTGGTACTTAATCGGGCAATAACCTTCTATAATCTGTTTAATCAATGCAAGATTCAATATATGGAAAAATGGGAAGGTACAGCAACAGCTAAGCTAAATGTTAGGTTCTTATTTGATATATTGCTGGTTTATTTATTTATCGTTCTTGTCGAATCTCTTGTAGCAACCAAACCGAGCGTAGTAGACGAACGGTTCGACTCCAATGATGCACCGCAATTAAATGCTCCGGATTGTGAGAAGGTCTGATATTATCAAACACTTCTCTCCCCTCAGTTCGCTTTTATATAATGCCTTGCTAAGCGAGTTTCATGAATCGATGGTCGATAAGAAGTTCCCAAGTACTAATTCTGTCGTCTATTTTTCATTTGCTGCAGGAAACAATTCAAGAATCTCCGGTGGCATCAGTTGACCAGCAAACCAGACCGAAAAGACGACCGGTTAAGGGAAGGGAAAGCCGAGCATTGTCTCGAAGGAAAAGCCTTACAGGTCTTCTTTGAATCCCCTTGCATCTGTCACCATATGGTTTTTCGAAAAAGATGGATCAAACTCAGTGATACCTTGTTTGTTCTTTTGCCGTTATAGGTGCCGGTTCTTCGTACTCAGCAGGTGGGGTGAGGCGAAGCACTAGGATTCGGTCTAGGCCTTTAGAGTACTGGAAAGGAGAGAGGTTTCTGTACGGTCGCATTCATGAAAGTAAGTGGCATTTTCTGGTGTTCATGAGTGATCTGGTATGTGTAGTTATAAGTCGATTTGATATGGCGTGTTTGGGTGTAGGTTTGGCTACAGTGATAGGGATCAAGTACGAGACTCCAACGAAAGACGAAGCGAAACCACCCAGGTTGAAGGTGAAGTCGTATGTCTCGGACGAGTACAAGCATCTTGTGGAGCTAGCTGCATTGGATTGAAGAAGTATCTGATGTTTGGGTTGCGGTATTCGACGACTTTCAGTAACTGCTGTCTTTTGATGAACTAATCAGTCAAATGGTTGGACCGGTAGGTAGTACTTGTAATGGTGAACCGTAATGGAGATCAAACCGGTGAGACTAGCTATAATGGTGAATTGTAATGGAGAGTGAGACTAGTTGTATTTGGTTTTTAGAACTGTAATGGTGAACCGTAATGGAGATCGAACTGTATTGGTGACAATCCATTTTTATATCTTAAACTCTTACATTTGTAGGGTGAGACTATTTATAGGTTGGTTAACATATTTTCTATATAAGCGCAGTTCATGTATTCTAATTTCTATACAATTCGACCCATCGATCGTACTCGAACTACCGAAACAATGTTTCAATCCATCCTCTTTCACTCCTTAGCCGTCAGCAACCCATCAATCACAAGATTACTTGTGAGGGACAGATCCACTAGGTGACAATTTTCAAATACTATTAGACTGAATCTAAATGTCAAAACTATATATAAAAAAATTAATTGTAAAAAATTAGACACAAAACGGGTGGCCGTAGCCTAAAACATCGTTTTCCACGCAGTCAAATGAGAAGGATTTAGCGAAATTCGGCGACAAAAACAGATACCATGTTTTCCGTTAGAAAAATGCATCATAATACGCCCGGTGTTTAAAGACCCGCGGCCCTCCAAATCAGCTACATAACGGACTTCTTTTGCTTGTATGAATGGGACGGTAACTTAGAAACGCCGTCGGATTCAACAATTTTTTTATCAATTTTAAAATTTTAACCCTCCCTTATCCTTTCCTTAGCACGCGTGTTTTCATTTCCCCAAAACAGAGAGCATTGTTGCCACGGCGAGAATCAGTGAAGAGGAAGGCGGCGGTCGCCGGCGTAGAGGAAGGAGGCGTCATGGAGGTTCGGAGCAAAAACAAATTGTGTTTACGATGATCTCAAAAACCAGTTGCTGAAAAAATAGATTGCTGTCTCGAGAATCAGTTGCTGCATAAACAGATTGCAGGCTCGAAAACCAATTGCCACAAATGGTTTTGAATTTCGCAAATGATTCACAATCTGATGGTATATAAGAAGTCTCATGATATTTGTATATAATCAATCCTTTACTTGCTACTCTAAATTGTTAAGTTAATAATCCTTATGATAAACTACTAGCAAAGTTTCTTCTGCATTACTAGGTTTCTAACCCACCAGGAAGCTAGAAGGTAAACCTAGATCCTCCCAATTACGTAGCTCAGTCGAAGTTTTGTGATCAGGGGGTTCCTGGTAGTGTCTTGACAGTACTGAACAAGCAGTGTAGTCAAACTGCAATCTTTACATGGACACACATCAGAGAACAAAAAATGAAAATGAAAGAAGAAGAACAGTGGGGTTTGTTGGAGAAGAAAGATAATGGTGCTGGCAGGAGGAAGGCTGCGTGGTTAAGGAGGAGGAGGATATGGTTGGTGGTATTTTAAATTTTCTCTATGCTGATTAAGTGTTCAAATTCGGTATGTAAAATAGGTTTATCACATGAAAAATATGGTAATGTTTTGTAGTTAATATGATTTCCTCAGTGAAATAATCAATTTAACAGGAAAAGGTAGTCTAGGATAATCAGCCTTTAATCCTCTTCCTTGTTACTCCATACCGTCTCTGGGGTATGAAGGACAAATCCTGATATCTGTTCTCTCGAAGGGATTCTTCTTGATTGAATTTCCTTCTGCTAATCTTCGTAACTGGGTATTGAGCCGATCATGACACATTCATCATTCTTCGCCTCTGGAGCCCTAATATTGAACCAATGAATTTCTCTCCTTAAGAAATTCCTGTTTGGCTAACTTTTCACGATGTTCCCCCACAATTTCTTACTAAGGAAGGTATTGAGTGGATTGCCAATCATGTGGGGAACCCTATGGCAAAATGGCAAAGTATGTTCGGGATTGTCTGGATGTGGAGGTCTGTGTTCTCATGGATTTAAAAGCTATGTCAGTTACTAAAATTTATATTCGGATTGGAGTTTGCTCATCAACCATTAAGATTGAATTCCCTCAGGCTAGACGGTATAAGTAAGACGAATGGGGAAGTTAAACGTAAATGAGTTGAAAAGATGCACGTAGAGACTGAAAAAGCTCCTGAAAGTCTAGAAGAAGTGCATATTCCAGAAGAAGAACTTTTATGTGAGGAGGTACCTTCGAGAGATGTTCCTTTTAAGGTTGTTATGCAATCATCACCGGTTGTTGTTGTGGTGTTATCCCCTAAGGAAGAACTAAATACGGAAGATGTCATTATAACTACCACCGTAGGTCCTTTGCATAAGGATAAGGGAGGAGAAAGGGGAGGTGGAAGTGAGAAGATTACCACCCTTCTGTCAGTGTGTGAAACAAGTAAGCCTGTTGTTCCTGGTTCAAACTCTAATAGATTTGAAGTGTTAATATGTGAAGGAGGTGCATATGAGAATATGCTTACTATTGTAACATCCCAGCTTTATTTTTTGAAATAAATGAAAAATTGTCTCGGAACAGATACATGACACAGTTTAAAAATCGTATAAAATTATACATAAACGATATTGGTAACATTTGAAGAAAAACTGGAATATTACGTCAAATAATTTATTTTCGGAAGCTGGTGTCAAACAATGAATGGACCCATCTTTTAAAATAAATCCCAGAAATATACAGTCTCATCAATATCCCAACTTCGACCTCTTGAGTCTGGAAGAGGCTTATAAAATGTCGAAAAATTATTTTACCTCATGTCACCCAAAATTCGAGCAGAGATTTCTTTTGAGATGGTAGTTTTATGCCTCGTTATAAAGTTACTCAGATTTGGGATTCTATAAAAATTCATCGTCGAGAAGTGAGATGGTGGTGGTTTGGCTTGGCCAACGGGAAACCCTAATGTAAAATCACTGAAAGACTCTGCTGTGAAGAATTGTGATGGTCATTGAATTGATGCCTTGTCACTTAATTAGTTTAGTTAGTTACTGAATTTGTGTTTTCGTAGTAGGAGTTGTAGTTAAAGCTGAATTCGTCTAAATTTTGATTGATGATATCTGACAGTTGTGCAGTTTTTTTTTTCTTCTGAAATTGAGCCGTTGAATTGACGATAAGTTCTTTCGCAATCTGGGAAACAAATTTAATTTTGATAACCAATCCAAAAAAAAACTAATTTCCTTGGGTTACTCGATCTAAATGAAACCCAAATTTTATAACCCGTTGAATCTCACAAGTCTAATCATACATTAACCTAATTCATCGTTGTTCTTTCATTCTCCGACTCCGACGGAGTTTCTCACCATAAGGACTCCAAGATAAACACAGAGTTAACTTTTTCATATCTTACTCTTTAGTTCATCGATATTAATATTGTAGAGCTGCAATTTATGTTAATTTACAAATAGGTGCTCAAACTTCCTGCTTATCACATTTAGGTAACTGCTACTCATTTCTCATATGACACGTTTACGTTCTGTTTCCAGCTCGGATTCGATTCAATTCGATTCATTCTCGCGCTCGCTAGGGTTTTTGACTTTTCTGTCCTTCTCTCCCCGCTAATCGGAGAAAAACAAAACCCTAATTGCGAGAACTCGAAGTTTGTGATGATTGTCGGTGGGCAATGAATTTGCTATTACGGAATTCTGAGCTCCCGACAGTTTTTGTGGACGGCCATCAATGGGCTATATGACCGGCGGTGATCGGAAGCGGGATTTGTACTCCTCTTACTCCCCCTATTTCTCTCCAGATTCTCATATTTCGAAGCGGCCCAGAGTTTCGCCGCTGCATTACATCCCTGACCGGACTCTGGCGATTTCAAATTCAACTGTCGATAAACTCTCCCGGTACCCTGAGAGGACGGCGAAATTGGTCCGGGAAGTTCACGCCCCTTGCAGGAATTTGAAGTACGGGCTAGGCGCTCTCCGGAGCAGCGGCGGTTCCGGTGGAACGGCGAGGTTTGTTGGTGTTGATAGAGAGAGTAAGGGGGTGGAGATGTTGTCTTCTGCTTTCAGTTATGCTAGAAGAGTCGCAATTGGAACTCTTAGGTTTGTAGGCATAGAGAAAGGAGTACCTAGATTGGATGAGGAGAGCCAGAAGCCGGTAGATGTGCTGGAGTCGGATGATTCGGGCATAGACGAAGTTCACGTCATTGACGATAATGGTGATGATGTTGAAGAAAATGGGAAGGAAGTTAGGTCTATGGTTCTGGATGAAGTAGTGAATGACCAAGAGAATGATGTTACGGTTTTGGAAATGTGGTCTGGGGCTACTCTTGACGGGAATATGGAGGTGGAGAAGGCTAGGGAGATGGTGGATTCTATGGGTTTGGACCGAAGTGGTTTGTCAGTTGAGGTGTACAAGAAGCTACTGGATAGCGCCCAGAGGAACGATCCAAATGTATTGAAGCGTCAGATTGAATACTATGAGACGAAGAGGTCTTCTTTGGAGGTGTTACGGTCGATGAGGAAACCACTGCAGAAACCAGTTGAGGTTAGTTTCATGATCTTTGTTCTGATGAGTGGATTTTCATGTGTTCAGAATCCTGTCCGTGTAGTCCCACGCTTTTGACTGTTAGGGAGAGTCTGTTAGTCCTTGATGGGGATAAAAGTTTTCAAATTGGCATGTCACTTTGTTATGTTTAAGCTTTGATTTCATTTCAGGAGCGGCCTTGTGAACCTTTTATACCCCTTACGGAGGAGGAAGAGACTGAAGTGAAACGTGCACTCTTAAATAGGAGCAGGTACCAGTTGATTATATACCTTTTGATATTTGTTTGCATGGTTTTGTGCCTTAACTTCAGTTTCATTATGCAGCAGGATGCTATTAGTTAATCATGATAGCTCGGGTATCGACATTACAGGGGAGATATTGCAGTGCCTTAAACCAGGTGCCTGGTTGAATGATGAGGTAATTATTATGTCATGTATCTGGTATTTTATTGTTTTGCTGTCAAGGGAGCTTTATACATTACCTTTGTCTTTTGTAGGTCATCAATGTCTACCTTGAGTTGTTGAAAGAAAGGGAAAAGAGGGAGCCGAAGAAATTTCTTAAATGTCATTTCTGCAACACCTTTTTCTACAAAAAGGTTTTTGCTTAGTGATCCTTACACTCAATTATATGAAAAATATATGAATGTCTTGCTATACAACGAAAGGGTTCCTCGACAAGGAACAATTCCAGAACAATTGACCTGTTAAATAGTTATGGATGCAATCGTTCTTATCCTTGCTGGTATGAATTCGAGAACAATTGTTGTTGGCCAAAGTTACATGGGGTCTATGATGCCAGATTATATTTGTTTATTGTATTGCCTCCTTCTGTAATACTAGTAGTACAGTTACATAGGGTTATGGACCTCGGTGCCTAAATATACATTCCATTTGCTGTATCCATCTGTTAAAACCAGGAAATTGTCTCCTTTAAGATATAAATGTTCCAATTTTCTCGTTGTTTCATTACTACTCTGTTGTGGGTATGGCTTACTCAGATTTTGTATTTTTGTCACCGGAATGTTCATTATATCCAGTTAACAGGCGGTGGTAAGAGAACATTTGACTACAAAGCTGTCAAAAGGTGGACTACAGAACGGAAGTTGGGGTACATGCTGTTTGACTGTGAAAAGGTAAATTGTTTATCATATTTATTGTTGTGGAGTAGTAACCTATACTGCCCCTGGATTGACTTTTTTCTTCTTTCCAACAGATATTTGTTCCTATTCACCGGGAAATACACTGGTGTTTGGCCATTATTAACAAAAGGGATCGAAAGTTTCAGTATCTTGATTCACTGAAAGGAAAGGACTTGGCAGTGCTGGAAAATTTGGTAGGTCTGGACAATATGCGTAAAGGTTTTTCCCTTTTGCTGTTAACTTTACAGATTGCTGACAAACTAAGGAGATAGTAGTAGTAGCTCGTCCCTTAAGCTAAAGATAAGCAACATGAAACGTTGGTAGAAACAAGTGATTGGTTTTGTTTGGGACGCTTACATTGATGACCTTGTGTAACACGCAGGCTAGATATTATGTTGAAGAAGTGAAGGACAAGAGTAAAGTAGACATTGATATAAGCGATTGGGAATACGAGTTCCCCGAAGCCTTACCGGAACAACTAAATGGGTTTGTATTCGTATCCTGGAATCTATGTGTGCATTTGAGCTAATCCAAAGCAGTATTTACCTTTCCTGTTCTCATACATGTCAAGCTTCTTTACCCTTTTTTCTCCTGAAACAACAGGTACGACTGCGGAATGTTCATGATAAAGTATGCTGATTTTTACAGCAGGGGTTTAGACCTTTGTTTCTCCCAGGTAAGAAATGGTTTTCAGCAGAGTTAGAAGTAGAGAACCTTCCCCTTTTATCAAAAAGCTTATCTCTGTAACCGTGGTAGGAAAACATGCCGTATTTCCGGCTGAGAACAGCGAAGGAGATTCTAAGACTGAAGGCTGACTAATGAACAAAAGTGAATAAGCAAGCTTCAAAGGGATAGTGTCCTCCAAGTTACAACTTGTGAATATCTTCACTGACGACGTCATTAGCTACCTCCAGTCTCCTATGGGTGGTAAAGGGGTACCGGTGTGTTGATCTAGTTAAAACTAGTATTGTGGGTTGTGGCTTGATACTCTCTCTGTGCCAGACATTATTCTACGGTGAATACAGAAAATGAGAGAGTTGGACTCTAATTTTTTCATTTACTTTCCCTGGTTGTGAATCCAGTTTAGGCGGGTCTATTCTACTGCAAAAGAATGAGGGGAACGGTGTACTTTTATTTTTACTAGGAAAGTTGTAGAAAATAAGACTTTACAATTGAAGAGTTTTCAATATTTTCTATTTACTAAGGAAAGTCGATGTTTATAGCAAAGTAGAGTTCAAGCATGCACAAAGCTAGTATACATATATATATATATCAACAATGTAAAGTTAAATAGGTAAAGTGTATAATCCCCCTTTCAACAATTTCTCTGTTTCATTTTGCCTACACAAAGAAATAGAACCCACTCACTGACTGGTTTCGAGTTTTTCTTTTACTTTCTACTTTTTTTCATTCAACAAAACAAACATCAGCCTCTGCTGACTGATGATACATTCTTGATCCCCATCTCCCTCAACAACATTACAACGATCCAACAGCCACCTGTAAATATCCACATACAAAGCCCCCCCCCCATTCGACACAACAACTCCGGCCAGCCTTTACGTCGCATTCATTCATAAAGCCATTGCCGGCAGCAATGTTCTTGGCCCTGCACTTCTTGTTCGGTTTAAGTACTGATTAGGACAGAACAGAGATCAGGGTATTCACGAAAAAAACATCATTCTTTGGAGATCAAGGTGTTCACTTACGAAAAGGCAGGGTTTGGATGACGCGAAATGGGTTTTTAGTGACTAGCGAGGGACTCGTTTACGACTAAGGATCTCCTGTTCCTTAAGCCGATGCTGGAACCTAGCAAGGCGAGCTTGGAGGCTAACCAACCCTGCAGCCTTACGCGACAGTACAAAACTCAGCTGAGTTACATAGTTGTCTATCTGGCTCCCTGGTCGGTCAACTTCTGCCAACAGCTTCATTTCCTGGTATCACCCAAAAGCAGCAGGTGAATGAGACAGGTCGACCGAGATCAAAAAAAGGGTTGCATGTATAGGCACAAGTTCACATACCTCACGAACAATCTCCATCGTATCCTCTATCTCTTTTCTATGTGCTGTAATTAGAGCTTCTTCTTCCTAAAACATCCAAATAATAAAGCAAAATTTGATTGGAATGGTTCGACACAGAAGCATTAACAAACAAAGCCAGGAATTCAACCGCACCTTAAGTATAGCATTGATACTTCCGTCTGAAGTTGAATCAGGTTCTTGCCTTGTTCCAACGGTATTTGAAGAGAGATTTCCAATACCCGGTATCCTAGAAGAATTTGTGGTGGATGCATCAGCCGTGCTGCCATCTTTCTTTGCCCAGCTCCCCGACTTCTCGGTTTTTTCCTCCCTCGGTGCTTTTCGACGAGGTGGTGATACCTTCTGCACTTTTTCTTCCACCTCAACCGGGGTTTGGGAGTATGATGAGTTCTTTTTAGCATTTGCTGGTCCATTATTGACATCAATTCTCTCCCGGTCAGTTAAGCTGGAAGCCGGCCCACTTTCTGATCGCCCATTGAAGTTATAAATTGAAGGAATATTTGATGGCTGTCTGTCATAATCAGTACTGGGATTGTAAGACGCACTTTCTTTCTCTGCAAACCTTCTGGCCATATCAACCGCTCTTGCCACTTCTCGTTGTTCAAATATTTCATCGATGTCAGAGGAAACTTCCAAAGACGATGCTGGAGGCACATCCTTATTAGTTGATGAAATTACAGGCTGATCCTTTTTTGAGTTGCTACCCTTGGAAAGACTTTTGACCCTGTTTCATTCAGTATAAGACATTATGAGATCATTGAGTGGTGTATATGTTCTACTTTTCCGTTAGTAAAATAGGACGTGTACCTATCAGCATATCTTAGCGTATTCAATGTGTGTTCACATGAGCCCGCATTTGGAGAAATACAAGAGATCATTACAGTCCTCGAGTTGCCAACAAAGGAATCGCGAAGTACTTCTGTTAGCTTGCTCCCACGGAATGGTATATGGAGCTGCTCATTGTCGAGCGCACGGATGCACTCCTTAAGAGCCAGAAGACTCTTGTTGATCTCTGCACCTTCAATCCTGAATTCAACCAATACATAGAATCACAAACAATTAAAATATGTAAGCAGTAAGGTAACAAGAACAAAAAAATTGTGAAGTTTGAAGCAAGATGAAAAGTGAAGGAAAACTAGCCACCTTGTCTGTCTGTCATTGTCAGTGGTATCTGCTCCTCGCTCACTTCCAGCAAGATCAATGAAGGAAATTTTCCCAACCAACTTTCCATTTTTAGCCTCATTCACATCAATGTTATTGTTCCTCCTTGTCTCTTTTACTTCTTTATGCTTCTTAATAACAAGTTGTAATATAGCATGTGACCTTGAAGATTCCTCATTGGCACCTGTTGATCCAGTACTTCTTGCAGCATTTCCCTTCTCAATGTACTCCTTAACGATTTGTACATCCAAAACCTCAAATTCTTGTAGACCAACAATGCAAACCTGCTGTCTGCCATCTTCTCTCATACACAGCTTCCTGTTTAGCAACAAGGGAACCACAACCGAACCATAAGCAATTTGAGATGATTAAAAAAACACAAACAAATATGGACATGACAGGTCGTTTAAACATATTTTCTGCTCTCATTCATCTACTTCAGTACTGATAATGTCATCAGAGAAAAAAGAGACTACACCAAAGTGCTCACTTTCTTTCAGACAGAAGATCGAAGAGTTTCCCTCCATATATTTCAAAGTAACTGAGCCACAATTTGAATTTCTGGGAACGGTAAACTGGCTGGTGCAATAATCTAACCATATCTTGAGCTGCTCTGAGAGGCAAAGGTTGCATTGTATAAGTCTTTCCACTACCTGAAAGATGAGAACATTATGGAATTATATATGAGCATTTTGAACGACAAAATATTAATAAATAAAACCTTTAAGAGATAGGCTAGAGTAAAAGCACAACCAAAGCTATTAGTTCAAAATACATAACCTAAGCGGAAGGTAGGCTATAAATATAACATATTTGAGAAGACTTTTCAGAACTGGCATTCTCCTGCCACCAAGAAATCAAGTTGTCCGTATCATCTGCAGGCTTTTAACAGATCTTTGTGTACATGACCCTGGCCTAACAAACTCTGATAGTGGTTGTAGTCCTAAATCAACTAGGTGATACAGTTTTTCACGATACAATATAGTCGAATAAAATTCTATACCTGTCTGGCCATATGCAAAACATGTAGCTTTTGTCTTCTGAAATATAGTTGGAATGATTGGCTCCACAGTGTCTCTGTACACCTGTATAAAACATTAAAGTTCTCAACCACACCTATACACCCTTCTATATTCACATCCAAAACATGCATTATTCAGAAACACAAAAAATAAATCAAATTTGGATGCCAATAATGGCCCTTGTGTAACACAACTACCAGCCTAACTATGGACCCTCAGAAACACGACCCTACTATTCATCCAGCAATAACTAGCATTTTCAAAATAGAGAAGATAAAAGGCGAGCGACTTGTATATTCAAGTTATACTAGACCCAATACTCGTATATGTCTCAAGGAAATTTTCCACACCTTATCATTGTTTACATCTTCATCAAGAACGGCATCAAAACAGAACTCATGCTTCTCAACATATGCTGTCAAGTCCACCTTCAAAAATAAAAAAAGTAAATGGTCAATCCTTTCACAAAACATGGCATGGAATAAAAAAGAGAAGCATTTACTACTATAAATTATAATCTCCACCTTCCCAGAAACTGAACCTTCCATTGTAAGGACAAATTTAGAAATTCAAAGGGACACACCTTTAGTTTGGGTTCATGGACGGTCAGGGAATTGTCTGTGACATACACAACATCATCTTCTTTCTTTGCAAGCTCCTTCTTGTTCAGTGGTCTCTTACGCACCTGCAGAACAATGTTGAAAAGTATTTCATTACCTTCATAAAATGGGCATAAAGTATGAGCATAGACAAATATTCAAAAATAGATAAGGAAGAAACCAGAGGCACACAGTTGGTCATCTGTCATCATTCAGGTGCATTGGAAAGTAACAAATGAAGTTCGGACAATGAAGCATGTATCTTCACACGCCCCATCAAAGTATATCAACATATGGGTAGTGAACCAAGTGACAAACGAAAAGACAGGATGCTGAAAACGAATGGACTGAAAAATCATATGCATCACGATGAACTAGATGAGCATACCAAAGGTGTTTCAATATGAGTGTCTAGGTGCAGTGTAAGTGAATGCATGCATGTGTAGAAACAGAAGAGGAGAAAACTGCGCCTAACTCACCACAACTTTGATCTTAGCCACGTTACTTTCCCTTCCAATGGTATCTTTCTCATTCACAGGGAGAGGAACTGATGGTTCTGCATCAATTTGCCCAGTTTGGTGTCGTCCACCAGCCATGTAGAGTTCATTCTCAAATCCTCTACTAATATCAGGCATGACGGGTGATGTGTCAAATGGTTCTGACATAACATGCTGCAAGGAAGATAAGACAAGGGTCCTTGAGAAACAGGAATTACTGAAGGAATGAATCTCCAATATATTGGCAAAGGACAATAAGGCCATTAAAAAGCGTGCGAAGATATGAGGTACCTCAGACAAAAGCTCTGTATCATCCATGGCATGAAGGTCCAATAGGCCAGCTCCAAAATCCCCCCTGAAGTCGGGGGAATAAAAGCCATCTGATGCTGCTGCAGTGGTTGATGTTTGTGCAGTTGGTGTGTAAGGTTCAGATCCAGATTCGCCATTGAAATTAAGATTTCTCATTAGCTTGAAAAGCCTCTGCTTCTCTTCAGCAGATTGCGCCCCGTAACCCTTTCGCGATGCAATAAAGCGTTTCAGCAATAAACCACTAAACAAGCAAGACATCAACTAAATATCTAAAACAAAAGTAGCGTATCACGGAGTACGAATCCTGACATAACTGGATACGCAAAACTCAACGATACAATCATAGCACGAAATGTTCGGATTCCTTTGCCTAGCTCTAAATCGCTATCTTCGCCAAGACTCGGCAGTAATTTGAGATGAGAGTAATCAAAAAAAAGTGGAAGAAAAGGAATCTGAATTCGGTCCGAAAAAATGATAGATTATGTTACCTGCATTAGAAGATTAGGAAGCGCGCGCTGATCGGTGGACGCCAGGGGAGAGGCCAAATGCTGCAGGCCGGCAGACTGTAGCCACCGCGCCATCACTGCATCGCCGGCATCGTTCGTGGCGGATGCATTCTGCAGAGCTCCGGGGTGATCGTAGAACGCCGCCGCAGCAGCAGCATTAGTCTGCTGCATATGCCCACCCATGTGGCGCTGCGATCGCTTTTGCGGAGCCAATTTTCAAGATCTGCTTACCACCGCTTCACATACACAAACCCAAATGAGTTTAAAAAGAAAAACAAGAGATGAAAAAAATCGCAGAAATGAAACAACAAAAGCACTCACAAGGAGGAGAGAAATCGAATCCAAACACGAACATAGAAAGTCAAATTTCCCCGCTCTGAAAGACGGAGGAATCCAATTCCTCACGAGAAAGAAGAAATGGAAAGCAAAGAAAAAAAACGGAAGCGGGATATTCCTGCAATCCAAACAAAAAACAAATTTCAGATTTCAAATTCAGGCTACAGGCCGATAAGCACAATGCAGGAAAAGAAGAGAGGTTACTTGAGCGGGAGAGATGGAGATCTGCGCGCTGTGGAGCAGTACGCGGGGGGAGATCGAAGTTGGTGATGAGATCTAAAACGGAGAGAAGAATGAATGCAAAACCCTAGGGAGCAGAATAGCTTGGGATTGCAAGACGAGAAATCACAGAAATCAATGAGAGAGGGAGGAAGGGTAGGCTAATGAAGAAATTTGTGCATTTGGCGTTGCTTTGTTTTCCTGTGTTGGTGCAGAGGAACTGGGAATCAATGGTTTGGAGGGGGGAAGAACAGAAAGAGAGAGATAAGTGATGGAAACACGAGGGGGACGTACGTAAGAGTTTGTAGACGTTATTATTAATTCATTCTATTTCAAACTTTTTTATCTATAATGACAAAACCTTATACGACACCACCATATAATTTCCAAGTTGTATTATTCAAATTTAGAGCTTTAAACTTGGTTAAAAGGTCTCAAGTGTAATTAATTTTGAAGCGGTATAAAGGTTTCGGATTTGAAGTCAGTATATTTTATAAAATGAATACTTTTTCACGCGAGAAAGGGAAGCGATTTTGAAAGTGCCGGTCGTTAAGCTTTTTTCGCTTTAAAAGTATCACAATATTCAGTATTCTCTTGTATAAGAGGCAGTTTTTTATGCCTAGAGCACGATCATGAGTCTTTATGGATGCGACAACAGCTATGATGATGACAACCAGCTACGTCGATGCCAGAACTCCACGGGATTACAAGTTATGTATGGTGGACACTTTCCAGGCAGGTTAATCAGGAGTAACTTGCCCAGACAAAGTGATCTCCCAAGGCTAGGACTGCTAAGGAATTGGTAAACCTTAACCGTTTGTAACCTACTTTTGTTTGATTTCATTTCGAAAGATGTCGGTTTCCGTTTATAATTTCGTAGCTTGTTATTTCGATTTCCTTTGTTAGATGTCTTTTGTTCTGAATTATCACTTAATTATAATACCTTTTATCGAGAGCAATGAGTAGGGCGTCTTGATTAATAATATCAAATCCGACGTCCAAATAGTTTTGATCAGTACATACGCGCATTAAAGACATCCAGGAAGTGCCACATGAAGTGAAAAAACTCTAGTCTCTCGAGTCAGTATAAAGGCAATGCTATTAATGCAACATACAACAAAAACACTTGACATTGTTCTCAACCAAATACGTCTCAATGGGGCCGTCAATACTTATCTGTCTCTCACATATTCCTCATTGCTAAGTGTTTAGTCTCTCACATAATACTCAATTTTCCTTCACGTACACATGTTCTTACGAGGCTCGGCCAAGGCGATTCTCCCATTTCTCGAATAATGAGATAATCAATTCTAATATAATTTCCCATCAATTTCTCCACCGGTCTTTCGGAAAGAACCACCAACACATCATGAATCATGTAACTAAGAAAGGTTTACGGTAATACGTCCTCGAGTCTCGACGAATCTCGGGCTGTCCCGTTTTAATTAAAATTGGTATTTTCATATTTGGGCGGGCGGCACTTCTGAGATAAATTATTAATAAACTCGAGTTTGGAGAGTCATTAATAATTTCTAACGACCATTAATTAATTAAGTAAACAAAAAAAAGATGTGGGAAATGGAAGGAAGCGAGTGGCGAGACGTAATTGTCGTTGTTTAGGTGAAGTGATTACCCAAACCCACATGTCTCTTCTCAAACCAGTTATGTTTTTATTTCCGGTAGCTTTCATTTTTCTTGTTTTATCAAATTGTATTTCTACATTGTTTTCTTTGTAATGTTCTTTAATTAGGTCTGCAGAAACGGTCAAGTAATTAATTAGTTTGAATACAGTGATTTGAATTGAGATTTTTATAATTTGAAATTGATGTAATTGAAATCTACCTAACTGAAATTTATAATTTTCAGATAATAATAAAACTTAGCGGTAGAAATCTTGCAATACAAATTTGATCACGTAAAATTGGACCTATTTAGACGAAAAATACCAAAAATTCAAAAATTGAAACCTATGCTCATCTCTTTTCTTTTTACTCTCATATAACAATATAATTATTTATCATTATATTATGTATTAAGATTTAAAAGTTTAAATAAAATTGATAAATATATTTAATTACTATTTAATTAAAAAAAAAAATTTTATTTAACAACCACCCATCAAAAAAAAACCTAACCGTCGCCATTTTCTTAGTTCTTCTAGCAATCCTTATTGAATCTCCTCGTCGCCTCTGTCTAAATAAAAACTCCTGCATAATCAAGTAATTGGTCATATTTTTTTGATTCTCTGTCTATTATAAATGTAGAAATATAGATTTTGGCATTGTGTACGTCAGATTTAGAAGTTTCACGAAAAAAGAAATTCAAAAAAGTGGGATAAAAATAATTGTAATATTTTTATTACTTAATTTAAGTAGTAAAATAACAAATTTTTAAAACGATCTAAAAGTTTAATTATCTAAATCAATAAATATAAATTATAATTAATTAAATGAATAAATGGTTTAAATTAATGTTGTCATGTCACAACAAAATATCCTATAAAATCAGTGGCACAAACATATGCGCATATGACACCTTCCTGGTACAAGCATTCATCCCAAAAATTCAATAGTTCTAAATACAAATGAGGATATCAAGTAAATTTATTTTAATAATAGAGTTGTGTATTGATGATTTGAAGAAATTGTATTTAAATTTAAATTTTTTTCATTCAAGAAGTTTCGTGGTAAAAAAATCATAGATAATAAGTCTAATTAGAGTGAAAAAAATTTAACAAATAAAATAGGTAGGAAGAAAAAGGGAATTTTAAAAGGATGACGAACTAGGCTGGAAAAGGGAAGAGAGAGAGAGAGAGAGAGACAAAAAGGATTAAATAGAAAATTGTTAAGAAACTAAAAGGAAGAAGAGCAAGAATATGGGAGGAGAAGAGTATATTTATTGAGGTGTAGATATGATACAATGTAGAGTCCTATTTATAAGCTCATGAAACCATAACCTATACATTCTAATATTAATACAATTAAGAGAGTAATATAATACATGATCAATGCAATGGGAGTTACACAATGAGCATTCAACTACATTTATATAAAATATTCATAACACTCCCCCTTGAATATCCATTGGGTAAAAATTAGACATCGTTATCAAATACACTATTTGATGTGGGAAAAACCATGATTAAGGGAAAAAGAGTGCAGTGTGTATCGCCTCCCCCTGATGATAACATCGTTCCCCCTTATTATGATATCAACTGAGATTCTTCATGTCTCGAACTCTCATTGTTAGGACTAGCTTCTCCAAAGTTGATGTATGGAGAGTCTTGATAATTAAATCAACTAAGTTATCGCTTGAGGGCACTTGTAGTGCGAATATTTCAACTCATTGGAGTTTGTGCATATAATGTATGCATCAATATAATCGATGGTCATCCATAATCAATATTTACAAAACACTCCCCTTGGATGACCATTAGATGAGAATATGCCTCATTAAAACCTTACTAGGAAAACCATATGGGATAAAAACCTAGTGAAGGAAAAAGAGTACATAATCATCACATCACGTTGCAACATTTTCTTGCAACTCAAGGATATATGCAAAATAAATATCATGCATGATTTATAAAATCATCTCGTGAAATGGTGGTGTAGCTTTATAAGTTGGTTTCACAGCCCACCAAGTGATAAAATTACCACATAACACCAATTTATGGTCAACCAACACAAATATGACCAAGATTATTACTACAAAACCGAGTAGTTCTTGTGTTTGAATAAAGGTTGATTAAAATCGACATAGAGTCACATAGTGATCTTACTACCATCCAGGCATTGATAGCCATGTCATATCCATATAACTTTTTGTTGGATATAATTAGTATATCATTGATGATATATGAAAATCATGTTTGGGAGAGATGCACAATTGGCAAGTTAGTGGTAATCTTCCATATCTTTCATCTCGAACTCTATAGCTAATCCATAGTTGATTGCTTTGAGAAAATCTTTACGAGCTCAATAAAGTGTATGTCATCTATGTAACAAAAGATGATCACATCCAATTATGTCAAAATAAATGAAACACATTTTAAAATATAAAATTAAATTAAGAAAATTTTGGTAAGAATTTTGAAACCATAAAATATGACAAAGATGATTTTTCAAAAAATCAACTTGAAATGAAGAAGAAATTATATGCATAAAGAAATGTATGATATGCTAAATATACCATGTCTCACAATCTTTCAATTCATATGACGTCAATTGGATATAATTGAATATCGTTCACGCGAACTTGAATTGTTTGCTTATAGCAAAATAAATCCTCGAGGGAATTTCATATACACATGTGTATTCTAATTATGCAAACCATACATATAGGTTGCAAGGACATCCATTAGGGGAAAACTCTTTCCCTTCACAAATTGCCAGACTAATCGAATAATGAAAAGTAATTGCAACCACCACATGAGAATATATTTTCTTATAATTAAAATATTATAGGTTTGTTGGATAGAACCTTTCAAAATAAGATGTCTCATAAGACTTATAATGAGATAAACATGTGTCTCATTTGCTTGGCATCTTCATATAAAGACTTTATGTCTTAAAACTTTTCATTTTTCTTGGGAATTTAGTTTTGCCTCAATTGAAAATTTTTCAGCCAATCATTTCTTTCTTTGCATGCATTTTGGCTCACGATCCTCATTTTCAACTATCATATTTAGCGTTGCACTATACGCAAAAATTTCGTCGACGTTGACTTCATTGGGGTTCCAATATTTTCCATCCAAGATATAGATAATTGAGATATATATTCATATCATTCGGTACACGAGACTCTTCTTGAGCACATTATTTGTTTCTCTTGGTGGTGTTTGCTTAAATAATCTTAACCTCAATTTGACCATCTGGATCTATAGCTCCATTTTGAGGAATTTTTTTCTTTGGAACCGTGTGGTCTACCATGCTTTATACGGGTTTTAGACTCAGTTGTGATGTCAGATTGCCCAATGTCAACATCATTTTCACTGGAGCATTGCGAGTTGGCACATGAGAGTTTTACTCTCGTTTGGGTCGATAAAGTGTCTGGCAAATGATGAATTATATATTTTTCGAACTTCACGTTCACATTGTTTAGTGCGAGGATCAAAATGATATGATGATTATTCATCTAATCTCTGTGCCAACCTTTGATTTTCTTCACATAATGTTGAGAATTATGACTATATGAATGATAAACCTCCAAACGAGTCACCAAAATGGTTGAGTTAGCAATCTCGCAAATTCTAGTTTGCTTTCATATATACATGTGACCTTCTAGTTGATACATCAATTAAAATAATTGATCCACATGTTGGGTGTATGGATCAACACACATCACCCTTTGTTTTGTTGTGTATAAGATAAATTATCTTACTTTAGTTGATTATTATCCAAACAATCAACACTATTTAAGAATAAGCAACCCAAAAATGAGTTATGTGTTTGAGATTTACCCAACAATGGGTAACAGAAAGGTGAAAATGCTTTCCTAGAAACGAAACCTTGTTGACAGAACAGAAAATCGTTCGTGTTCCCAGGAAGTAGGGGAGTCACAAAGACTACTTAAATCCCTATAACCTTAGGAATCATTTCTTTAGAATACCAAAGTTGAGACCATCATGCACAACAATGTTCAAGAGAACATACTCTTTAGATTATGGAATCATCAAAATTGACCATAAAGGTACCTATCAATTCGCATCATGATTGAACCGGGATGGTCTCACCGGTTATGCCAAATAATAGTTGTCAGGACGAGTAAACTTATAGTTTATATATATATATATGTATCTCAATCACAATAACATGTGTGTAGTACAAATTGGAGGATAATATTATTGATTCAATAATTATATAACCATAGACCATATTATTGTCCTCTCTTGATCCCAAACAATTTGGAATAAGGATTTTTTTTCCTTTGTGAAAAATATAATAGCTCGATCCAGAGCTTGAGAGAAATGTTGTACTACACCATATATCTTGGTGCACTATCGATGTGATATATATCACAATTAATTATGGTGATTCTCATCATAAAATACTCATTTTTGTCATGAGAATGGTACATAGTTTAAATGATAAATTGAGATATTTCTCAATCATCTATGTCACCAATTAATGGATCAACAATTCTCGTATAACCACAATTGTTATGTCCATCCGAATAAAAGGGTGTCGCATAGTTACATATGCTTTCAAAAATAGTGTAATATATGTGTCTTGCACAATCACTTTGAGGTCTAAAATATCAAAATAAACTTGATAATTGGACCATCTTTCACGTGATTAGAATTTTTCCAACATCAATTCACATCTCTTTCATGGAAAAGTATATATTTCCTAAATTTCTTTCGCATGACCAAAATAGTAGGTCTTATCCTCCACAAGTATTGACTTTGTGAGAGTACATATTGTCACTATGGACATGATATAAAAAAACATCCACTTCGAGGAATGATATTGTGTCTCTCCATTGGAGACATATTAGCTAGATAGCTTTGAACAACTTGTGTCTCGTGGCACTCATACTTCGGTCTATCATTGAGATGATGGCGAGTAAAGAGCAAAGTCTTTGCTTTGTCTTGATAGGATGTTACACTATCATCCTTAATGATTTCGCTAATGTCATGAGCTTGCAAATGGATTTAGACATCCAATATCATGAAAACTATCATTCTCGCCAGAAACATCAAACCCGCAACCTCTAAATTTTGTGATGTTTGAAAAATTATAAAGATGAAAATAAGTTAGACAACATATAAACCGAACAATAAAAAAAAATAATCATTAAACACTACGAGGGAAGAATGCCATCTTGTTGTAATTTTGGGTCGATTCCATATGTTATATATATATATGTATGACTTCCCTCGTGTTCATTCAGGAAATTATTCATCACTAAACCATAATTCAAACTTATGAAACAAAATTAATTTATATATACATAACAATAAAAGAATGGTTGTTTTCGTTATTACGTTACTATGCATAACTTGTAAGTAACAAAGATAATGGTGATTGAAGATCAAAACATTTGCTTTGTCTTAATTCTTATTTATCTGTATGCTCATGGCATATATAAGTTTGAGCATCCAACTCAAAATAGATGTTTTTTGTTGGTGATATCAAAAGTCACAATCTCAAAAATCACAACGTGACCAAATATAATGATTAAGTATATAATTATTAAAACGGTAGCTAACACGTATTGAATCAACTAATTGTTATCAAATAGAAACTTAAAATCATGAATACTTATGAATGGTAATAATTAACCAATCCAATTTTTTTTGAAAACTCAATCAATTTGTTTCCGTAGCTAACGTAGCAAAAATATATCAATTCCATAATTGCTAATTAATGGCCATTAAACCAATGAATAGAAATCGTATGAATAGTCTACATGAATTATGAAATAACTGCAATTTTAATAGGTTAGGGTCATAACATAATTCATACATCTATGGGCAAATAATAAATTCTTATTACTATATTTTGTGAAATAAACATGTATGATTTATGAAAGAATAGTTAGTATCATATGCATCATTACCAATAAAAATAATAATAATGTAATGAATGAGAATTATATAAACAATACACTAATGATAATAATAAATAAATAAATAAAATTAAGGAAAAACACTGAATAGTCATGTCCGAATAAATGATAAAACAAAGACAATGACTATAAACCATTAAACGTAAGGTCATAGCCTTTAGAGGCATAATAGATTACTTTGACCTATAAAAACGTTTGGTGGCAATCATCAACAAAAATCGATTTTGAAAACAATATCAAATTTACATAAAAAGGAAAAAGGCTACCATTTTCTATATGATTGAATATAGAAATGGATTCCTTTCTTTAGATTTAGTTTTTTAAAAAACGATACTATAAGAAAATTAAGAAATGAAAAACAAACAAGATAGAAAAATAAAAATAATAACTTTGGAAAGCAAGATATAGCCAATAGCAACCTTCGTGAAACTTCGAGAAGATAACTACAGCATTCGTGCTGATAACGTGTTAAGAAACTAAAAGGAAGAAGAGCAAGAATATGGGAGGAGAAGAGTATTTTTATTGAGGTGTAGATATGATACAATGTAGAGTCCTATTTATAGGCTCATGAAACCATAACCTATACATTCTAATATTAATACAATTAAGAGAGTTATACAATGAGCATTCAACTACATTTATATAAAATATTCATAACAAAAATGATGTATTTTTCGAAAGAATATTAACAACCGTGCGAACTATTATTACTGCATAGGTCTTTCTCTTTCTTGTTAATTGTGGAATGAGATTGTGAAGACTTTTATTACTTTTTTAATTCAAAAATAGCCTGGTCTAATAATTCATAATTTATCGGACAATTTTTTGAATCTGCCTTGTACCATTAGTCTGGATGTCAAAATACAGGGTGGGGGTGAATATACAAGTTGATTTGAAGAAAAAGCTAGATAAAAGGTTGATAACAGTCCGGTGAAAATATGTACCGGATACAAATATGACGTGGCGAGTTTTGATTGGCCCACACAACTTTAAGCCATTGAAATTCTGAAGTTTGTGTAATTAACAACTTTATCACCCGAAAATGTAACCATGTTACGGTGGAATATATTATTTAACATCATCTTCGTTAAAGTTACGATTCATCATCTTCTTCGATTAATTAGGGATTGCCTTTTTAAACGATCCGGTTCTTTCTTTCCAGTTGTTGCAAAGGGAATGCAGCTAGCTCTATGAAATATACAATAAACAACCGGAGTATTGGAACCGAATTAGAGTGGAGTTAATCTTGAGTTAAAGGCTGCCGATCATTCCCCTGCATCTTCATCTTCCTTGGGTTTCACAAAGAACTCGATGTAACCGATTCAGCCAGGTTGCTGATGGGCAGTGGAATCATCGTGTGGATGTGACAAGGGCGATCTTCCAACTGAAATAACACCGGCTTCAATGAACAAACCAGTAACACCGACAATAAACCTCCTATATATGAACATGGCCGTGGGAAGTGGGAACAATAATGAATTAAGCTTACCGACAAGTGGATTGCTCTCGCCGCAAAACTATAGTTATGTAGAGTTGGGAGATATTTATTGTCTCGCACTCAAATAAAATTACTTGTCCTCCTATTTATGTACAAATACTAATCATTAATTATTAATTATTCCCGTACATTTATTTTTATTTATTTATTTATTTTAACATATTTTTATGAAAATGACCGAACAGTACGGAGAGATATATGTCACCCAACATTTATTTTCTTTTTCTGGGTGATAATATGAAAACTATATGTAACCTTAGTTTGGATGAGTTATTTCACAAATAAGATATTTTAGAGCAAAATGATACATTATTTTAAAATATGTTATTTTTTAATTCAAAATATTTGAGATGTATGAATTACCTTAGTTAACTAGTACAAAAATAGTAAATTATGAATTTTAAATTAAATAATTTCAAACAAATTTAAAATAATTCGATTTAAATTATTCAAATGTCACAATTACAAAATACTACAAACCTTTTATTTCATATAATAAACAAAATATTTTATCTTAAATAACTCAATTTAAATTATTTATAATAAAATAATTAAATAAAATATCTCATCTAAATAACTCATAAATCTTAAACCTTAATTGGTGAGAATCCATTACAGCCACAAATGAGAAGTCAGACATTTCATATAAGTGGGGCCCGGTTCACCTTTACGAATTAAATGCAATGCATTTATGGGCTCCGGTCCACTGAGTGGTGCTTATCGTTGAGAATCCGAGAATTGGTTGTGATATGGAGGGTAAACATGTAAATTTACAAGATGGGTTTGTCTGTTATTACGTCTTCAATTGGGTTGGTGTCTCAATCCGCAAAGTTGTGGCTCAATCGGGTCTGCTATTTCTACGACCCGGTCTCCTCCCTTCAAGTTGTATGCAGGTCGCGTATGAATATGTCGGCCAACACACGGTAACATATATCGAGACAAAGGAGATGGATTTACGTAATTTTTGATAACAATAGTCAATTATTTTATGAACGAGAGAGATAATCATATTATCGACTGTACGAAAGTCGAATGATGAACTTAATTTTTACGATCAGTGAGGTTAAGATCAATCTTATGTGTGGTCTAACATGGGATAAGATTAAAAGGGTTGGCGAAACGGTGTAGTGAGATTTGTGGACATACCATCTTCCTTAATTACTAGTGTAAACCAAACACAGTTGTATGTAGATACTTAATTCCCTTTGAAATTATTGGTGGATACACATGCACATGCATGATAGGCAACCTCCACTCTCCACACATGAAATATCAAAATCGACATAGTCCCCCACAAACATTTGTCCATCGAAACTAAAAGATTGAAGTTCCATTGAGTGCCTTTAAAAAAGAGATGTTTTGTCTACATTCTGTAACAATGCAACACAAGCATTCAATACAAGCCATGTGGTAAAAAGCTGTACGTCGGGTGGAAATTTACAGTAGATAGAGGGTTGAAAGGAAGAGAAGTCGCAGTCGAGGCAGCTGGGGGAAGTAAATGAATGTGTGGACTTTGTTGCAACAACAACAACAACAACAACACTGCATTTAATCCATAAAGTAGCCTTTTAGCCCCCTTTCCTTCAATCTTTTCGTTTCTTTCACCTACTTCCTTCCCTTCCATTTATTACTCTCCTATGCGGGAAGCATTCCACAGTTATCCTTCACCTCAGAGACTTCAATCCAGGGGTCAAATTTTTCAAGTTATATATGAGTTTAATGACCACAGAGTTGCAGCTTCTTTCTAGGTTTTATATCCCAGAAAAAACAGAGGAAATGATGTACACCATAGTGGTTCAATAATCATGCGGTACCGAGCTCATCTACCAAATCCACGCCCATTATATTGCAGATCCTGCTTCCCACTTACCATTGACTGTCAAGGATATTATCATAATATATGTATATAGAAACTAGTAGGAACCCTATATGCAATCATTTCACTCCTATATTATTATCATTCATACTGAAAATTTGCAGGGTAATGGTTGAGCTGCAGCTACTTCCCACGTGATCCTATATAATATTTACATATTTACATGATGTGTCCATCTACGTGGAACTTGGAATCGAAACTGATCATCATTCCATTTCAAAACGTACTAGTCTTGTTATTCTGAACTCCACACTTTGCGCTGGCTCATCTTTTATGAGTATCGTATATCCAACGTCAATCTGTAGCACAATCACTTTTATCCAGAAGGCTCATTCATATATGTTCTTTGGTGTTTAGTTCTCTCGTATTGCCTGGAGTAGATGGACTGTCTAAAAAGTCCTATCTCCAGATGGTCTTGGCAATGCTGTGATTTTTGGGGTGATATCTAGCTCCAACACTCTGAAAGACCATCCTGTCCGTCCGCCCATTATCATTCGATTCACCTGCCCAAGCTGATTCAATACGAAAAAAATAAATTGGATTGTGCGTGTTTTTTTTGTCGAAGATATCAGTTCTTTATATTCAAAGATAGAGAAATAGAGTAGTTAGCCAATGAGGGATACAATAGCGTACTTGAAAAGCAAAACGAGCGTTTGGATTGTACGTGCTTGTAGACAGACTCTTTCCCCGGATGGCTCTCCACTCTTCCTAACTTGTAACAAGCGTGAGTAGATTTTTATGTGTTCACGTTTAGCCCGATTAATAGAGGTTATCTTTTTTAAAGTTATATAGTGGGCAAATACAAAATAACATCGTTTCACTATGAACCTGAAATAAAGTTTGAGGACCCTGCGAGAAAATATGTTTCTTGCTTAACAAAAGGAAAAATTAGCTAAAAATTTCTAACGTTTAAACTCGACACACGAGTTGGCACGTGTTTTTCATAATATATTTTTTGGCCGAGATTTCAAATATCACAAACGAAATTTGATCGACTTCACCGTTGACAGTCAAACTTAATTGAGGAAGAGACGACGTTAAGGACATAAATAATCCGCCGATCACGTTGGACACCACGTCAGCATTACTTGCCACGTCATGCGTTATTGGTAAATTTTTATTAACATCCCTTTTTAAATCTATGCCCTTATTCGCCCAAAAAGTCTCTCTGTCAAATCTCTTCCGTCATCCACCTTTCTCCAACATTCTTCCAATCTTTTTTATTGCTCACCGCCGACTATTATCTGTTTCGCTTCACTTTTTGTTTTCTCTCCCTTTTTATTCATTAGCTTCACTCAACTCCTCGTCTATGGAGATTATAAGTACCGAAGTAGCTCAAGAAGACTTCCAAGATTGATGTTGTAGCGGTGGAATTGTTAAGGTTGCCGACGTCGTAGTCGACTCAGGTGGTGATTGGATCCCACTCTTCAAATCGATACCCTGAGTTAATGGATTGACTGGCTTGACAGAAATTAGGCTGTCGATGTCTACCCAGGCAGTGGTTGGATCCCCACTCTTCAAATCGATCCTCTGGGTTAATGGATCGGCCGCCTTAACGGAAATGTCTAAGCAGACGTGGTTCTTGTTGGGGTCACCGAAGTGGGGGTTCACCCGAGTGTCAAATTCCACCGCGATGAACTTGTTCTTGGTGAATAGGGAGGCGTTGACGAGGCCAAGGTAACCGCCTCAATCTCGACCGTCCAATGATAGAGGATCTTAGGGTTTGAAAGTAGTGATCAGATCTGCAATTCAATTTCGACCATCAATTTTTTTAAGTGTGTTGATTGTGCATTCCACTAATGTTCAACAATACTACATCCATCCACATAGACTAAGCCGTTTACGGAGTCAGCTTTTGTGAAATTCCACTTAACGGGTTAGTAGAATTTTAAATTTAAACTAAAAATTGTATTCTAAAAAATATGTATCAGATCCTGCCTCGGGTCCAAAAATTGGCAATGGTGATTTAAAAAAAAATCCACAACAGAAATCCTTCGCTCTCCCTCTATAAATATACCAACTTCATCGTCAACAGAGATCAAATCTTTTATCTCTCTGCTTCCAAATCCTTCCTCCTCTCATAATAATCCTTCACTCCATTCGATTTCAATCCATTTTCACTTCTTCATCGTCCAATCTCCTGCAATTCCTTCCTACCCTGTGTTTTCCCCTAACTATGGAAAACGACTACCCATTCCAATTCACTTCTGAGCTCGACGTCGGAACCTCTCTATCCCACCTCATACTAACCGGATCCGGAGCCAATACTCTCGAGTCCATCTTCTCTTTTTCCCATCACAACCCCCAAACCTCTGCCGCCGCCGTAATCGAGCCGCTAGGTTCCTCTGTCTACCTCCGGCAGCGAGACCTCTTGCAGAAGTTCAGCGACGAAAACAGAATTGGTGGCGGCGGTTCAATATCACGCCTCGGTTTCCCAACGCGCAGTAGTAGTCACGCGCTTCCTCCTGCAGCTCTAAAGACGACGAAGCAGTACAGGGGAGTGAGGCAGCGGCACTGGGGGAAATGGGTGGCGGAGATCCGGCTCCCGCAGAACAGGATGAGAGTTTGGTTAGGAACCTACGACTCGGCCGAGGCCGCCGCTTATGCTTACGACCGCGCCGCTTACAAGCTACGAGGAGAGTACGCCAGGCTCAATTTCCCCAATCTGAAGGACGACGACCCCGTGAAATTAGGGTTCGCCGATTCCGCGAAATTGAACTCCCTCAGGAGCACTGTCGATGCTAAGATTCAGTCCATCTGTCAGAAACTGAAACGGGAGAGGGCCAAGAAAATCGCCGCCAGGAAAAGTGAGAGTAAAATCGGGAGTGCGAAGGCGGAGGAACCGAATTCGCCTTCGCCGTCGCGGACGTCTTCGTCGTCGACGGTTACGGCGGCGACATCGGTGTCGCTGACGGAGAATTGGAATTGCGGTGGCTCGCCGCAGTCAGAGGGGACGGCGGCGGAGGAGGAAATGGATGTCGACGGCGGGTGGTCGCTGGCGAGGATGCCGTCATACGATCCGGAGTTGATATGGGAGGTTCTTGCTAACTAAACCGAAATGATTAAGGGGTTCGGTTTTGGTCTGACCTGAGTAGGATGAGTTAGTGGGTGGCAGAGTTGAAAATTTTGCGTATAACTTGTATTATTGTGTAATTATGGTCAGGCGAAAAGTTTCGCCTTTCCACACTCCAACTGTAAGAATGTTTCCGTTCAATAAAACACCGTTTTATGTAAAGTTGAACGTTCCGGTACTTTCGAAGTATCGGTACTCCGCTTATGAGATGATTTAATATATAAAATCAATACAGTTAAATGATAAGAACTAGAAAGAAAATTTAAAACTATATATGACATTATAATATGACATTATAATTTAGATTCTAGTCATTATAATTTAGATTCTAGTCATTATAATTATAATTTGCATGTGTTTACCGTTTCTGTAAATTTCTGTACACAAATCGTTATTTGGAGAGGGAAAATCATGATGTTGTTGCTGGAGTTGTTGTTTTGCATGTGGGTAGCTCCATCGGAGCCCAAATTGGATTAATTGGGGGGTTTTGTTCAAATTAAAATCAGATCAATTAAGGTTGACATCTTTGTTGTATCGATTGATTTTTGTTTGGAGGTCGAGGAGTTCTCTAATGGGTTCAAGTCTATGATCGGGAGGGTAGTAATGGTGAGAATTTGGGATGTGTCACTATATATACAGAATGTTAGAAGGGGGAGAGTCGTGGTCGAAACTTTTGATTCATATAGGTAAAATGACAGTCGATTGATATTTTATCGAAAATGAATAGAAAAGAAAAATAAACGAACCAAAAACGACAACTATACAAATAATTTTGAATTTAACCCACCACCCAAAATTCAAACCAAACCCAACATTCAAACCCAGCCAGACATGATGAAAACTAAAAAGAGCAAAAGAAACAAGCTGTAAAGATCTCGCCGTTGGATTTATCCGGATTTGTGAGCGACCGTTGGATTTAAGTGTCCGCCAGGGCGGACAGATAATGAGTCTGCACCCAAGCGAGACTGGCCCTCTAGCACAGCTGAGGATATCTCTTTCTATCTCAGTCTGCTTCCTTGCTTCCTTCGGCCTTCTTCACTTCTCTTTCAGACTTTCACATTTCCTTCATCCCTTTCTCTCCGCATTCCGTATCTCCGTTTCCGAAGCTTTCTCTCTGTCCTGATCTCCTTCTCACTAGATCTAGCTGCTTTTGGAACTACGAGCTCTTGCTTCTCGTTTCTTAATTGTCTCGCTATGCAATGCTTCCTGCTACTCGCTCTCTTCAGCTGCTGCTGCGCCGGCGTCTTCCGGACCGGCTCTGCGGCTGAAGTAGTGACCTGCTCCGGGATAGTTCCGATGAGGCACAGGAACGATAAGATTTCGATCACGGACTACGGCGGCGTCGGGGACGGGAAGACGCTCAATACCAAGGCGTTTAAGGAAGCCATTTACCGGATTGAGCATCTGAAGAGGCGAGGCGGCACTCTGCTTTACATACCGCCTGGGGAGTACTTGACGGAGAGCTTCAAACTCACCAGCCACATGACTCTCTACTTGGCCAGAGGCGCCATCATCAAAGCCACCCAGGTTTACTTCTTCTCGCTTTCCCTTACGGAATTGCCTTCTTGATCAAATCAGCGAACCTAATTGTTGAGTTGAGTGTTAAATGATGAAATTGTGGAAACGAATAGATTCCTAGTGGATCCTGTTAGAACTCAGGAGTATTCTAATTGAATTGAATCGGTTTTTCGACTGGTACGATCGATTTGAAATGCAATTGGTACTAATTTCTGGATGCTTGATATACCATCACCGTCAGTTTCCACAAGTCGGAAGATTCTATGGTTTGATATTATTTTTGTTGTCGGTGGTTTACCAATGTGTAGCTAAAATTATACTTTTACCTTTAAATGGAAATAAAAGCTTTTTAACCTCCGAGTTTCATCAGGTGCGAAATCTATCCAGTTGAATAATGGGATGGAAACAAATGAATGAAATTTGTATTTTTTCTCCCATCTATCGTCATTTAATGAAAGATCTATCTACCCATACTGGTTATTTGTCCATTTGTGGGGCGGACCATTGTTGCATGTGCTTGAGAGTCCTTGTCTCTTGTTGTTAACTAATTTGATGATTGGAGAGCTGTAGACAGTGACCCCTTTTTTCTAGATAAATGAGATGAAAAGGTAAATCTTTGCACGGATTGACTTGGTCAATCCCTTGTTTGCTTGAGAATTGAGAGTTGAGACCCATCTGTTATATGCATCTGCAGTTTATCTATTTCATTTTGGTGAGGGTCTTTGGTAGACTGTACCGATTTAGTGTGTAATTGTGCTGCTGATCAAGCTGTTAGTACGTTTGGTTTCGACTTGGTGTTTACTCTCTACGATTGATGCTCCAGGAAACCACGAACTGGCCTTTGATTGCCCCTCTGCCATCCTATGGAAGGGGGAGAGAGCGCCCTGGTGGAAGGTATGTGAGCTTCATTCAAGCCGATGGAGTACGTGACGTGATCATAACAGGTAAACTTCTTGACCTGCATGATTTAATTTGCCCACTCTTTTAAGTTATCTTGTTAAGCAAGCTTTTACCATCCTCATGCTCCCATGGTAACGTGGAAATGTTTGTTACTAACGTAGGTGAGAATGGCACGATTGATGGGCAAGGAGATGTTTGGTGGAATATGTGGAGGCAGCGAACTCTTGAATACACTAGACCTCACCTAATCGAGTTCATAAACTCAACGGACATTATCATTTCCAATGTGATCTTCAAGGACTCTCCCTTTTGGAACATTCATCCCGTTTATAGCAGGTAATCATTTTTCTATTTTTCCAAATCTCAGAGCCTGAAAATCCCAGATTCTGGCTCGAAATGCATTTTGTTTGTTCATATAGTTTGGATTTTGGAACACTTGGCTGCATAATTTTGTCGTCTTGACATGTTTTTCTCTCCACTTGCAGCAACTTCGTGATCAGATACGTTACCATTTTGGCTCCTAGAGACTCTCCTAATACAGATGGAGTCGATCCAGGTATGTATAACATCCTAAACATCATTCATTCTGCTTTCAAATTCTTTCCCTTGCAACTTCAGTTAATAACTCTGGTATGAACAAACATCAACCACAGACTCAAGCTCCAACGTATGCATTGAGGATTCCTACATCTCAACCGGGGACGATCTAGTAGCAGTGAAGAGCGGCTGGGACGAGTACGGAATCGCTTACTCCCGTCCCAGCTCAGGCATCACCATCCGCCGCATCACTGGATCATCCCCATTCGCCGGAATTGCAGTGGGAAGCGAAACCTCAGGAGGCGTAGAGAACGTTCTAGCAGAAAACATAAATCTCTACAACATGGGAGTCGGCCTACATGTGAAAACAAACCAAGGCAGAGGTGGCTTCATAAAGAACATCACGTTCGCCCACGTCTACATGGAAGAAGTCCGAACAGGGATCAAGATCGCCGGCGACGTCGGTGACCACCCTGACGACGGTTTTGATCCAAACGCTCTTCCGGTTGTAAAGGGCCTGACTTTCCACAGCATATGGGGCGAAAAGGTTCTGCAGCCAGGATTGATCCGTGGGTTGAAGGACTCTCCGTTCACCAATGTTTGCCTCTCCAATATCAACCTTCATAGCGTACCTCCGCCGGCGACGAGGACGCCTACGCAACCGTGGAAATGCACTGATGTTAAAGGAGCTTCCGTTCAGGTCATCCCTTCTCCTTGCTCTGAACTCGCTTCCACTATCCCCTCTGGCTCTTGCTCCGATCACTTTTAAGACATTATGATCATTGATCAGCTTTCTTTACACTATGAAAATGATCGATCCCTGATTTCATTGAATTGTTTCTTGCAATCTCAGAGCAATCTATGTAATCCTACATGCATCTAATCGAATTCAAAGCGAGATTGGAGATTACTTTGCCATCCAATAATTTATTATTTTATCATAAGATTTACAGATCACCAATCGATGCCGGTCTGTATTATTTACAATACATATACCAAACTGTACTATTTACATATTATTAACAGGCCATCAAAACATATAATTACTCAAACCTGTAACCCATTTTTCAAAAATGGTTCAAGAACTTGCGGATCTTCTTTACGATCAAGTTCTCGTGAGACTCTGGCTCCATCATCCATTCCTTGGTGAAATCTCCCTGGCGGAGGCGGTTGCGGAAGAGCTGAGATTCACGGTGGTGGCGATGTTGATGCTGGTACTTCTTGATCTCGTTTGCAGCAATTGAAATTTCCTTCTCCAGATTGGTCGCCGACACATGACGGGCGGATTCCTGGTCGGCGGCGAGGGCGGCGACGTCGTAGGTTAGGTCACGGATTCTGCCGTAACGCGGGGTCCATGGGCGCTGCTTGTTGACGCCATGGCGGCAGTTGTGGCCGGAGTGAATGATTCGGTACGTCGGACGGGTGGGGAAGTGGCGGTTGATCGGTCGGAATTTGAGTTTCGTTAACGGGATCTCCTCTGGCAGCTTGGGTGCGGCATGGGATTCGCTGGATTCTGGTTCAACGAGAGCGGCGGGCTGCTTCTCGCTGGGGAGGAGAAGGTTAAGGTTTGTGGTGGAGTCGGTGGGATCTGGGAATTGCTCCGTCGTTCTGAATTCACCCGCAAAATCTGACGGGATGCGAGCGTTGGCGACGGCGAGGAGAAAGATGATCGCCCAGAGGGCGGTGGTAAAGGGAACAGGTGGTGCCATTCTGAATAAGGGGGAAGGATGAGAAATGGAAACTTGGTCGGCGGCGAGGTGGATATAAGGTGGTGGAAGCGGGAAAGTCGGACAGCGGGCAAAACGGCGGATGGAGTGGAGGATTTGTTGGGATTTTGTATATTTTTGGCGGTTTGACTTTTGGAAAGAAGAGAGACTAGGAGAGGATAATCGTTTTATTTTTGGAAAATATTGGGAGAGAGGCCGTCATTATGGGGCTGAAGTAGTAGGACTTCAGCATGGTGGTCAAGTAATCGTTAGCCTTCAGATGTTCCTTTCTTTAATCTAACTGTCAAGATTAAAGTTGGTAGTTTAGAGTTTTAAGATGAAACTCCTTCCCAGAAGGTCAAATGTTGGGAGCTGGTGGCAGTGGAAATGGTCGAGTTTGGGAGTCGGAATCGAGACCGGAGGAATTGGTGGTGAAGGCTAGCCGCGAGCTATATTGGAGAATGGCGCCAACTACGAGGTCAGGAGAAATGGAATGTGCATTATTTACAAAGGCTTGAATTAGTTGGGACAGCCACTCAATAATCATGATGATCAAACCGGTTTTGGCAAATTGATCTTTGGCTGATTTTGCAAATCAAAAGTCATCACACAGCAAGCTTGATGGTGTGCGCACTATTGAAAGAAAAGATACAGAAGGTAGAGAATTGCATCTCTTAAAGACTACTAACGGCTACAACTACTTGGATAACATCAACGGCTAGCAAATCTCATCTGATTTTATCAAGGAATCAAATCAGTTCCTTATAGCAAGTTTAACAAATGCAGATCATGAAATTGATCCTAAAGGTAGGTTATGATTGAGAGAAAAGACTGTAAGCGGAGTGTTTCGGGTTAGTCGATAAGATTGTTGATGAGTAACAATTTGTATCGCTGCTTGTTTTCGAGAGGTCACAGGTAGAAGTTGCCACTCCTATTTTGGAGGATTTTCACTTTGCGCGTGTGCAAAGGTTGTTGTCACTTTGTTAGTTTACGAAGGTACGTTACTTTATTTGTGATAATAATATAACTCTCGGGGTAATCATTCCTCGAACATGGAGTAGGCTGAGTTTCCGATACCACGTTAAAACATTGTGTTCTTAGTTCTCGTAAATTAATTGACTAAATAATTGAACCTTAGTTTATAAGCTATAGCCCATATTTAAGATGGGATTTTTACATCTCATTTGTTCTCGTTTCCACAACGTGAAGTAAAGGAAGAAGAACTTCGACTCCTCTTCACCAGTTTACTTTTTCACTTACAATTTATCAAATTTCCACTTGCTTGATCGATTGCCATCGAGATTGGTATTGTTTGATTGAGTTTCGTTACATACTCCAATGAATACACATACCCATTCTTAAGGAGCATAGCATAGCATGAGAAATACAAAACTCATCAAACAGTACATACCTGCAGGTATTTTCATGGTGATCAATCTTGGATCGTCAGAAATATGTAGGCATACGTCTTCGCACGACGATGATGATGACGATGACGGGGGCAAGACAAAGCTTATCAACTCTCCAACAAGCAGCTTCTGTCCAAACTCATCACCACCAATCCATCAACAAGAGGAGGAGTAGGTGGTAGGTAGTAAGCAGCCTGACCAGGAAGCCCTTGAAGGAGAGTGAGCAAGCAACTTGCCTTGAATCAACACAAACTACATATTATAAGGAGAGGTATCCAATCTAAAGGGTGGGTTTGATTGGCCTACATATGCCCCTTGGGACATCGTTACTACTTATAATAGTGGGATTATAATTATAAATAAAATAAAATAAAAGGTTTAATTTCTTGTTCCTCAAATTTATAGCCCTTGCTTTTCGTCCATTTCCATGGCACCCAAACAAGTGTACGGAGATGTGAAATTTATCGACCGATCCAGCCTGACTTTTGTGCCTAAATATCCTTCATTTGGAAATCAATGAAGCATCTTTCCTCTTTGGCATCTACCTACCCAATACCAGATCCTTCAAAACCACCAGCCACCCTTCCTGGTAATTAACTGCATGCTTTACTATTTCAATTATTCCATGTACAAATCCATCAAAAATAAAATGTCGAGATCGTAAATTGAAAATGGACGGTGGTGATGGATTTACGTTATCAAAAAAATCCGGGCACGTCGAAAATTTTGATATACCAGGTATACTGAAGAATTCACCTTAATTAATGGTGAATTTTTGGGTATACTTGGTATACCGAAACTTTCGGTGTGCCGCTTTTTGTTGGTAACGTAAATCCATCATCAACGTCCATTTTCACAGTTTGCGATCTCGACGGTTCATAATTATTCAAATATTAAATTTCTATTTCACATTTTATTTTTGATTTCAGTTTGCGATCTGAAATTGGATTGTAATTGATCCAAAATTTCATGTGATTTCAAATAAAATTTTTCATGTGGTTTAATTGAAATTGTTGCTGCTATTTCTTTTGCTGTCACTTTGTGGTGCCATACATGGTGTTTTGTTTGGTTTTTTCAGTTGCAGAATGTCCCAAGTCTTGTTTTAAAGCACAAGGATTTTGTTATCTTTGCTGCATTTTCTCGGAGTTGTGTTTCCTTCGTCTCCCTCTCTTGCTCTCCGAGCTGCTGCCTTAGCTTGCTAAAACTCCTTTGTCCAATTGAGAAAGCAAGATTTTTTTTATCAAATTGAGAAAACATATGAGATCAAAAATAAAATGTGAAATAGAAATTTAATATTCAAATAATTATGAACCGTCGAGATCGCAAACTGAAAACGGACGGTGGTGAAGGATTTACGTTATCAAAAAACTGGGCACACCAAAAGTTTCGATATACCAAGTATACCAAAAATTCACCATTAATTACTAGTTAATTAATTATTAACAAAGCTGCTAGGGGGTTGTTAACATCATTATTGTCAAGACACAAGGGCAAGAAAAACATAGATAGCAATCAACAGCTTGATTGGCGGAGAAGACTATGCTGCTGTTGCTACAGTACAGGTAGTTACTTAGTTGGGGTTGGCTTGGTCGTCTGCGTTTAAAACGATGTCGCCACAGCTTCTTATACTCAGTTTACTAATTAGTTGGCTATCTAATTTTTAGTAGGAAAAAAACAAATTGAATAAAACCTCACCATATTTGATTCTTACACGTGGAGATTTGTCAACTTTATTTGTGGTGATAAAGAAGATAAAATTGTGATTGGACTTCGCATAAATCACAGATGCAGACAATTATTGGTTTTGGCCATATACGTCTCCAAAAGCTATCCAATATTAACCTAATCACCCTGTCTTTAATTTAGTTTTAAGTTTATAATTTACAGAATATGTGAATTTAGTTACTTTAAATTCTATATAATCCGATTTAATGTAAACGGAGACGGTCATAAACCAACAACATTTCTGAGGAAGGATAGCTTTTCATCGCGACTCGCCCAGCCACATAAAGCTAAACTTGTTGAAGGTTCGGCTGAAGTCATTGCCGGAACAAAGAAGGCCCACTACCCCTAGTGTTTGTTAATTTGGGTTTGTGGTCTTGTGTGAGTATTGTCCTTAAAGTCAATCTGTTTGTCATCCATGATCTTTTAGTTCTTTCCTTATCGTTTGGTTTTTTTAGAGTCAGAGGTAGACTTTAGTGTTTATTTTGTTTCCAGTTTAGAACCGGTCATAATCGTGAAATTTCAAAGATATAAAGTACTCTAATTGACTCAATTACCTGCTTTTTCCTTGTTTCCTAACTTAAGAGACATACCCCATCGTAGATTGAAGGAGATTCAACATTTTTTTTGTTTCGAAACTGATTCAAAATTTGTTATACAACACAGCATTTATGCACATAGTTATATTTATTACTTAGTCCATAAGAATCTAAAAGCCTCCTAATGTCAAATGGGCATCATAATCTTATCTTATTATATATACTCGATTTGTTTCTGGAGATTATTTATTGTACTGACTATAAAAAAAAGGATGCTTGTGTGGAGATATGCAACTTTATAATCTTTGACATTCTGTCAACAACACATCCCAATTTCTTGTTGACAAGTGGAGGATCCTCCTAATGGGATTAGTTGGATGAAGATATGGATCACATTTTTCGTGTCAACGCATGGAACTTGTGCAAAATACTTGCAACGTGGATGAAGATAAGAGGAGAATCGAAAACACACAGGGTTTTGTTTCCTCGTAGATAATACTCTTTGCGGAAATTAGGAAATAGTAAACATGTTATTCAAATCTATTCACATATTCGAGTCTACCCATCTACTTAGACAACTTAGTTTTTATACGAATCTGTGAATTAAGTCCCAAGTCGTAAGACTCGACCATGAAATATATACTAAAATTAGAGGCATCAAACATCGGGAACATGGAGAACAAAAACTCTAGGAATCACCAACAACAATAGAAAAAAGAAGAAGAGTAGAGAAGAGATTCAGCTCCCTTCAAGCATCTAGTAGCATCCCGAAGGGTCTTCCACACACAACGATCGAAAAGATCACCCATGAATGTAAGATAACACTTTGGAAATGATCCAAGTTCTTCCGAAAAACCCTATTTACTCACAAGTGTCACGAAAAAACAGTGATTTTAGTTCTGTTTTTATTTTGAAAGAGCTAGTTAGTTTCTTTCGTTTGAATTATTTGAATTTGTGTTTTGAAACCATCCATTTCTGTCCCTTTTCAATGAGTCTTTGGTGAATTTTTCAATGATTCAAGAAATTACAAACATAAATTGAAAAAAATTAAATATAGTCTACAAATTCTTTGAACCATGTCTCTTCTTCAGTTTGCGCCGTTGTACTACAAAATGGGCTCGCTCTTTCGGCCCATATAAACGTCGAACAGTTGGAGCCCAGATCAGGCGTATTTATGGTTATTTTATTTCCCGCGAACAAATTTCCCAATTTTGTATTTTAAACGAGGTTTACTAAACCACATTTTGATTTTCGAATTAAACGACACCCTACATTTTATAATGAATTAAACGTTCATTTTGTAAAAATGAAAAACCTACAATTTCAATCCAAAAAATCCTTTTTAGTATGTTTTAATTGCTCGAAAACACTCCCGGCGAATCACGGCCCAAAATTTGAAAGTTACGAAATTTAATTTTAAACTGAAAAAAAATAAAATTTGGACGGACCAACTGGACGGAACGACGTTCCGTCTGGCCAGCGGCGGTGGATGGCGCCGCCCTCTGAATTTTTTATTTTTTTAAAACGTAAAAGTTGCATGTTTTAGGGTTACCTGATCGGAAAGTCGTCGATCTAGAAGTTCGGATCTTTAATTTCTCGTCGAATCTTCGAGTTACGATCTTCAACTTCTTGTCGACTTTGAGATTTCGTGGTTTTGAATGAATGAGTTTGTCGAAGATTGAACTTCATATAAGTTTTAAAAGGATAATTTAGTAATTCACTTCACTTAGAACGTCGTTTAATTCGAAAACCAGGAGTAGTTTAGGCTTCAGTTTTAAATTCAGGTACACGTTACTTCTCTCAACCAACTCCGAGAGTGTTGGCGGGAAATTTCTCACTGCTTCAGTCCTAGTGTAGGGTTTTAGAAGAAGCGAGCGTGAAAAACGTAAACTCAATACATCGATCGAGGACAAAGCATCTCTAACATGGCTTCTCCACTTCCTTTGAAGCGGAGACGAACATAATCCAGCGACGCTTCGTCGGCTCGATTATCGCCGGTGGTCCTGTTTTCTGCTGGCATCCGTTGTACTGCATCTTCCGATTGGATGATCCAGTTACTCGTCTCCTCTCTCTTATGTTCTCTTTTCACCTGATATTTTGTGTTCGACGGAGGGTAAAGCTGGACTGAAACGCGGTGAATTTTCATTTAGGTGGAAGCAAATTTTGCAGGACTCGTTAGATGCTGTTGAAGTAATTTGTGTTGAGGATGTTTGTGAGTCAGCTTCCTCTTGAATTTTTCATTCATTGGTTGCTCCTGTTATTTTCATTTAGAGATGATTCGATTTTGTTGACTATATTTGTCAGATAGTCAACATTCAAAAGTATCATGTCTGTGGAAACTCAACCAGTATACTTGCTTCGCCCCGAGTCAATACCCTGGCCATCCTCTGGTCTTGGCTGGGAGATCTTTTGGTGCAAGGTAGGTGCTCTTCTTGAGTCTTTCTTGTTGTGTTATCTTTTGTTTGAGGTTCTATGTATTTTGATGTTGCCCTGCGGATGGAGATGTTATAGAAGTTGGTGTGCTGTTACTTACGATTTGCTGTTCGTGGTATATGGTCTATGTTTGTTGTAGAATGTGCTGCTTGGTTGCAGGAGAGGTGGATGTTGAAGCTTCAGCTGTTATATGCTTTGGTTACCTTGTTGAGGTTTGACATTCTTCACTGAACATGCCTGTAATGTTCTTCATTATCCAATGTCCTATGGTTTATGCATTGGAATGTACTGTTTGAGATGTAGTTTATGGAAATGGTGTCGAACCACAATAAGCATATTTGTCCAAATTCTGCAGGGTATGACTGGAGCAGCTCAGGATGAAACACTGTCACGGCTTGAAGTTCCAGTTATATTTATTCAGGTGCCTCCCTGGAAAATTTCCACTTCAACTTTAGTGCCTTGCGAGTTTCCAAATTATCATTCTTATGGTTTTGTGTGATATCTTGCAATTTCATTCTTCCCCGTCTGCTCCTCCTGATTTCCACAAAATTAGGGTAGCAGAGACGTGTTTTGCCCACTTGAAAAGCTAGAAGTACTTCGCAAGAAGATGAAATGCTATAACGAGTTGCATGTAGTTGATGGAGGCAACCATTCTTTCAGTGTAGGAGAGAAGCATCTCCTGGAAAATGGGTTAACTGAAGACGTATTTAAATGTCTCAGAGGTAAGTAAGAAGAGTGGATCTTTAATTTCCTAAAACTTGAACTCCTTGCGTAATTCAGTATAGCCCTCAATGTATTTAAGCTAACAAGCTTTGTACTCACATTGTCGTCACTCGTTGTGGCGGGTGCATTTCGTTGCACCCAAATCAATCCAATTCAAGTTGCTACCAGTGTTTTTCCCGTGAAAAACCAGAACAAGGATGCAAAGGATGGATCATTGTCTCCTGTGGTTGTGCTAGCCCCTGGTTCCACCACTCCAGTATTTTCTGATTGGATGATTAGGTTCGCATTGACACCCTTTTGATTTCGTTGTGATTCCTTTCTGCTTTTCCTTCCAATGTAAACTATTCAATCATTCTGAGTCTGACATGATTACATGAGGCTTGGCTTTGAGTGCTGTAAACGCAGAGTCTTCCCATTTGATACAACTTACAAGGAAAGAAAGGGCTGAAAGTATAAATAAAACTTAGGAAATTTTTATCTATTCAGGTGGAAGGCGATGTTAAAGAATGCTTTGGATGCTGTTGAAGTCATCACCTTTGACTATCTTTGTGAGATATGCTATTTTTTGTATCACCTTATCGTTTCAAGAATTTCTCGGATTGTTTCTAGTTGACGATGTTTTATTTGTGACAGATATGTCTGGTGAAAAGAAAAGGGCACCTCCAAAAGCAGGGAAGCTTGTCAAGTTTCACAAAAACATTGTGAAACAACCCATTGAGAAGTGCCCTGGACATCCGTTGATTCTGGCTGGGAAAGCTGTAGGAGCAAGGTTTACAATCTGTACCTTTTCTTAAGTGCTTTTAGAGAGTTCCTGATGAATGGAACGTTACTACTTATCGAAGCACAATAAAATGGGACCAACTGATGCTCACTATTGTAAGCTTCTCTTTTCTTCTCCCCTTTTTGGTTGCAGGGTGAGCTGCATGGTTGCCTCCGAGGTGGATGTTACCGCGTCCGCAGTAATATGCTTGGGCTACCCGCTTAAGGTTTTCATTTATTTGTTTTATGGTTACAATCTGTGCAAGTAATGAACATGGAGGCCAATTCTTAGATAGTTCAATTGAGAAGATGTTTTCCTTCTGTCTTTCAGAGCATAATCAGAGCTAGAAACGACGAAACGCTGCTGGAACTTAGAGTCCCGGCAATGTTTGTACAGGTAACCTCTTCAGACTCCCCCTGCATGGAAATTCAATCCCTCTTTATGTTTCATTCACCATAACTTGCGTAAATACTTGTTTAATGGGTTCATCATCTGGTTACATATACATGGCTGGTTGACTCTCTCGTCTCAATGCAAATAGGGAAGCAACGATGTGTTTTGCCCCTTTGATATGTTGGAAGCGTTAGAAAGAAGTTAAAATGCCGCAACAGGTTGCACGTGGTTGATGGAGGCGACTACTCCTTCAAGCTATCACAGGAACATAGGATGAAAGAAGACTCGAGCCAACACGAATCCGACCTGGAAGCTGTTGAGGCTGTTGCTTCCTTCGTTTCCAGCTGTCTCGGAGGAACTTAGACTCAGTAATGGAAGTTCCTTTTAATTGCGTCCCTACAGTGTAAGTAAGTTGAGGGACTCTTTTGTATATGCACGAAGGTTCAAAACATGCATGTATATATCATTTTATTCCTGTGATCCCTTTTCAGACAGACTGCATATATACTGATGAAGCTGCGAGGATCTAGCCTTCATCCTGCCCCTCTTTATTTAACTATAGCAACATTTGCTTGACATGATTAGATGCTTAATTGTGACTGTTACAATTTACTAGTTAGTAATTAATCGCTGTCACTGCTGCTGCTGCTGCTGCCGGTATCACCGTCTTCTTCGGACTTGTTCTTGTTCTTGATCTTATACTTGTGGTCGACGCTATTACTCTCGACTGAGTACTTCTCCTTCACTTTGATCTCGGTCTTGGAGTAGTAATCGGCCACAGACCTTGCATAAGAGCCATGCTGGGCAGGACGGCTGTGATTCTTACGCCTGATGAACAATCCTCGAGCATTCTCGTGGCTACCAAAGAGGTTTTGGTTGGGATGGTTCCTGTAATTTCTCGTGTCGAATGGTTGACCGTGTGAGTAATTCTGGATGTTGCTGTTGGAAGTGAATTGATAGGCTGCAGAAGAGTGGTGGTCGGGATTAGTAGCATTGTGGGAAGGATGTTGGTCAGCAGGTATGAAGCATTGCATTGCAGCCGATATGGGTGAATGGTGAGTTTGATTGTGTTATGAAAGATATGGTTTTTTGTTGTAACTTGTTATATGTGGCCACTCTCCATTTATAGGCTTGTCTAAATGATGCTTTGCGGCATTTTATTCTCGCAAAAAGAAGAGGAATGTTTGCAGGCTAAAGGAATAAACGTCTGCTGCTTAATTGAGTGGTGATCGAATCATGGATTGTGGAATATGCGTCAGCTCCAAGTTGTTCACAGATGCTCTTCTTTCGGTTTAGCATTTTGAATGAGGTATTTTGATCCAAATATTTCCTACTTGAAATAATTTGAATCGATTTTATATTAAATATCTAAGTAGGGGTGGTATTTGAAAACCCTCGATTTAAAGTAGATATATGAATTGACTCATTCTTGTCGAATAAGATAATTTTTATATTTGCCGGTCATTTAGATGAAGTATTTGAACGAGGTATTTTTGTCTAAATAACTCGTTATCTATCCGAAATATTTTATACCAAAACTATACTGTATCCTCAAATAATATATTATTTACAAAGTAAAAGCATGGTGTTGTCGTTATCCAGTGAGAACCTGATTCGGTTTTTTCAGAAAAGGTTAACCGGATTTAGAGACCTGACTCCTGAGCTCTCTCTTGGAAACGCCTACCGTTTCTTTTCTGTTAGTGGAAAACGCCTATACGTTTCTTTAGGCCCAATTGCTATTTTGCGGAAAAAACTAGGCCTCACTTCTTCTGGGCTATGTTCAAGGCCCATCGGGCCATTGTCCTTCTAGTCTGTAGGTCCAACCGTACCCCATAAGTGGGCCATGATTGTTGGTGGTCGAAAAAACTAAAAATCTGATTGGTCGAGCCGAAATTTTGACCAATTCCTCTCTGTCAATTAATGATTATTGATTTATTTCCACAAGACACGTTGACCTATTATACATTCAATAGTGCCCCCCTGACGTGTACTTCTAGATCAACAGCATTTGGTAAATTACACGCCTTAATTCATATTGGACGCACATTCAAAATTAAAATTGGACATAATCCGCCCCAAATTTCATTTCCAATTTCAGCTCGAAAGATGTTTGCTAAATTTTAAAACTCCACCTGAATTTTGGCTCAATTGTCAAAACTTTTAATTTCGTGAAAATTGAAACCAGACTCCGATTGTCAATCATTTAATCCATCTAAATCTTAACTAAACAAGTTGAATTTTTGTTTCGGCATTTTAATCAGATTCATGTCAGCAAGCGTTGCAATCAAGCGATTGCAAGTGATTCCACCATGAAATCTCCATAACAATATTGATTTCTAATTATATCAAGCGCATGTGTTGACAAAATTGATGTAGTTCCCAAACTGAATATTCAGAAAGACAGCAAGACTATACCAACTAAACTACATTAACATAACATCCTCGTATAAATCCAAAATCATTTTCCCCAATGAAGCCATGGATGATGGTGGCTACCCAAATTAAAACCTTATTAAAACCTAAGCGAGTGGATTAATACTTAAACACACACACGTGGTATGATTTCTAAATCACATTCTCAGAATTAAACAAATCCCAACGCGCAATCTGGTTTGAATAATCTCATCTGATCTCATCTCATCTCAACTCAACCCACTATTTCATTCTCTTTTCCTTAGTTTATTAATCTTTCAAACAAACATAGACTTTCCACATTTATCATCCTTACTCTCCCCTCCCCCCCTTCTTTTAAGTCCAAAGCTTCAATCATTTCACATTCACTCCCTGGAAACAAACAAAACCCTAACAACCAATCACAATCCTCCATCCATCATCTCAAGTGTTTCTAAGGGGGGGCTTTGAATTGGTCTCTCTTCTCTTCTTCTTCTTCTCCACCACTACCACACAACTTCCAGGGGACCATCTTTCCATTTTCTTTTTATTTTATTTTTCCTCCAAGCAGTGACCAAAGACCAGTCTAAGAAATTGAATAATATAACTCGTTTTCTCCTTTAGTCAAATATTCAAACTTCCAACAGTCCTACTTACTTGTCTATGCCTATATATATCTCATGGATCCTTTCTCACTCTCCATAGTATCTTCCTCCTCACCTTCCACACAAAGATTCAAACTTTCCTCCCAAACAACACCTTTTCTCCTCTGGGTTTTGCTTCCCAATCCATGATATTGCCTATTCACTCTCAATTCTCTGCTGTCAATAGCTATAGCAGGCTAAAGTTTGAAGCTTTTCCTTCTTCTAGTGAACTAATTGGTCCAAGCTGTCTCGATCATCGTTCAAGGGCGAACAGAATCGTGTTTGTTTTGGATTACCAATTTGTATACCAATGGAGAGATCAGAATTGAGCTGGGAGCAGAGGACAGTGGTGAATGAGCTAATCCAAGGGATGGAAGTTGCGAAACAGCTGAGCTGTCATCTCAAGGGGGCATCTGCTGTTGAAGTTGCAGACAGTCTAGTTCAGAGGATATTGTCTTCTTATGAGAAGGCTCTATTTATTCTCAACTGGAAGAATAATGGGTCATCATCATCATCATCATCAATGGAGCAAACTCTGCAAGCTGTTGTTACTGGCACAACAGCAGCAGCAGTAGTAGCAGCTACTGGTTCTGCTGGAGTTCCTGGATCTCCATTGTCCAGGAATGGGAGTCCTAGGAGTGAGGATTTTGATGGAAGCAAGGATAGTTATCAAGTACCAATTGATGCCTCTAAGAAAAGGTACGGTTTCTCATGTCTGGTTCTTATCATTTTGAGTTGATAATGTCAATTATGAGAATGTTTGCAGAAGCTGATGTTTTGTTTTGTTTGGTTGTTTGCAGAAAGGCAATGCCTAGATGGACTGATCAAGTTAGAATGAGCTCTGATAATGGATTGGAAGGTCCTATTGATGATGGCTTTAGCTGGAGGAAGTATGGTCAGAAAGACATACTTGGAGCCAAATATCCTAGGTAACTAGTTACAAACAATTATAACAAGTTATAAATGGGCTGTCCATGTCTTTGAAACCGAGTCTGACCAAAAGGTTGACTTTTTCCAATTGCAGAAGCTATTACAGGTGCACATACAGAAGCACTCAAAACTGCTGGGCAATAAAGCAAGTCCAGAGGTCAGATGAAGATCCGACAATCTTTGAGGTGACATACAGAGGAACACACACTTGTTCCTATGGCCAGCAAACAGTTCCATCACCACAGAAAGAAGAACAACAACATAAGCATAATATCAGCCGCCATCAAATTCCACTACCACCTCCACCACCTGAAGAAGCTCTGCAAAACTTGCAGAAGGGGTTGAAAGTTGATACTCAGGATTTGGACAATAGAGAGGCGATTCCTTTCACGTTCCCTTCCACGTACGAATGCCAAAACAGCAATTACTCCCCCTCGTTTCTGTCCCCGGCAACGCCAGAACCGAACTACTATCATCAACTTGCTCCATTGGTGAACAGCTTTGGAGGAGGGGCTCAAAGTTTGCAGCTTTCTGATTCAGAGCTGGCTGAAATAATTTCAGCTCAGACTTCGGCCACGAGCTCTCCGATTCTGGACCTGGATTTCCCACTCGAATCGTTCGACCTGGTCCCAAACTTCTCGTATCCGCCAGGCTTTTTCACTTGACTATTTCTCACTCTGGTCAGTCAGGGAGGACAAGGATGAACAGAACTTAGTTTCGTAGACTGTATCATAGAAAGACTAGCCTTCTAAGCTGAGTTTTGACTTTTTAATTAGCAATAACAGCGGCAATAACAGCTAGCAATTCATTCAACTAACTCCAATAACCTCATTAAGTAAACAAATCACCTACATATATCTTTCTTAGCTATGAAGAGAAGAATCTTACTTACCATCACATCACATAGAATTCATCAAGCAGAAAAGGCCAATGCGACGATGGAAAACATGGCTACAACTGAATGAGAACAGCGAGAAAGGATGTAAACACAAGCCATCAAAAGATATTTTCATAAGAGGCCAGTACCGTTCTAATGTGATGAGCTGAAAAGAATATACAAAATGGATGAAAGATTAAGCCAAGCATCAAAAGCAGCTAGTGAAAGGCCCCCTCTTCCTCTTTGATTGATGAACTAGGACTAGGTTCAGTCTCAGCCTCCATATCATTCATCACTTTCCTAAGACCTTGTCTCAATCCCAATACAATGAACAAGTTGGTTAGAGTGAGAAGTGACTCAACTCCACCATGCAACCAATCCACATTCGATAAGGAAGTTCCATACTGCAATTTTTCTGCATAAAAGAACCCCAATATCAGATTCATTACCAGGACATTAGCTAGAATAAATATAAAAATCCAATCTAAACCCTCTCCCAATAACTCAAATTATTAGAATACAATGGTTCATAACATAACCCACATAAACAAAAACACAGAAAGAACTGAGAGAATTACCATAAATTCCTGCAGGAACTGCTCGATCACCAAATGATCCAAAACCCACCATCAAGGAAACAATATCAGCATTAAAAATCCAGTCTTTCTATTCAGCCCAATAAATTTAATAACATGAGTAAACAGAGTTCTGCGTCTGTTACTCACTTGTAGCGGCGACGAAGACGAGCAAGAAGTAGAATCCGAAGAGGGTGAGGGGTGGAGCAGTCTTTGACTTGGTGATGAAGTACAAGAAACAAATGTAAGGTAGCAAAGAAAGCGCAAAGAGCTGATAGGCAATGCTCTGGGAATCAATATTCGGCACCGCCACCACCGGAGGAAACAATCCTCTGCAGAAAACAATCCTTCTTCTTCCTCCGGTGCCCGCAGTTTTAACTGCTCCCACGTGTCTCGACTGTAAGCCCGTTCTACAGGGATCTTTGCGAACAATTGGGAGGAGAAATTTATAACCCGCCAAGGAAACTGGGAGTGGAAGAGTGGGTGGAATGAACTCCGGTCGCCGGCATCCGGTGTTCATCATTAGATGGACGACGGATTCGGGGAAATTGGGATTAGAATTTTGAACGCAGCTGTAACGGAGTTGAGTGGTTGCTAAGGTTTTGTGGGCCCATTAAGCCTGTCACGTTAGCCCTCGATGATGATTGGGCTTGGCCCAGCGTCCCTGATCCCAAAAAATCCCACCGCTTCTGCCGCTCGATCTTCTTCTTAGTCTTCCCTGTGCACCATCATGTGATCAATCTGTTTATTTATTTTTATAATTTCGAAATATCTACGTTGTTCATATTTGGGAGCTGGCCCGATTTAATCGATGGAAATGAATTTATTTGAAGGTAACAAGTCGAGTTACGGACATGTGTAATTAGTTACTAAATTATGTAATTAATTATTACCTAGCTGGTGAAATTAGTTATAGATGATTGAAATTAGCTATAGCCAACTAATTATGAAAAAGTAACTAATTATTATGCCCTAATGCCTTACAAAATAAGTACAAAAATTGGAGAATTTAATTACCAGGGTGAATGGATCGCTTTGATGAAACGAGAGGCGGAGAGGAGTCCAACACGATTCATCGACGGTGGCCCCGTAGCCAACCCCGTCGTCAAATAACGGCGAAGCAGCCGTAACCGAGCCAGTGTAAATCAGCCGCTTAACGGTTCCAGATTTAACGCACGACTCCGTTATCCTCTTCGACCCTTCCGCCATCGCTTCAACCTTGTCCTTGTGCATACAAATGGAATTAAGTCAACGTCAATCATATACACTTTGACTTATATTAAGTTGCGGCGGGAAATTAATTAAACTCTACTAACCGTGGAGCTGTCGGAGTGGTGCTGGAGTGGGTACGCCGCGTGGAAAACGAAGTGGCAGCCGTCGATTGTTGACTGGACTCCTCCAGGTTGTAGATGTTGGCCTTGAACAGTAGCAAATTGGTTTCGGCGTTTGGGAGGGAAGTCAACAGTCCTACTTTAGCTTTGTCATCAAGATTTCGGAGAGTGGCGTGGACTGTGTAGCCATTTTCAAGCAATTTCTTGACCAGGCATGATCCGATGTAACCGGTGCCGCCGGTGACACAGACTTTGGTTTGAGATTTCTCCATTAGAGACAGTGCTAGCTGTTTCCTTTCCGAAGTGGAATGTGTAGGTTAAGTTTAACGTTGTTGATATTTTTGTTCTTTCAACAATGGTTGGGCGGGACAATTTGTTGTTGTAGACGATGAGAGCGGTTTAAAATTCAGGTAAAAAAATTTCAGAATTTTCAAGAGTTTTGATCGGAGGGATAATTTGGGTTCATTTTTTTTTTATATTTTTATCTTTATTTTAATAGGTCTATATTAAAACCTAATTATAACTAATTATTAAAAAAAATATAATTGGTTATAATTTAGAAAATATAACCAATTATAAGTAAAATATAATCGATTACATTTTATAACTAATTCTATTTTTTAATAACTGGTCATGATTATAACCTATTATAAACATATAATTAGTTATAATTTAAAAAATATACGATTATAAATTTGTCGGAAAAGTTTCGCAGGAAAAGTGACCGGCTGGTGACTAGCGTTTCGCCGGAAAATCATCAGCCGGTGACCGGGGTGTCGTCGGAAATTCACCAACCGATGATCGGAGGTTTTCCGAAAAAGTTACCTGACGGTGACAGGAAAGTCGCTGACCGGTCAATGTAAACGATGAGTTGGCAGTGCCCATTTATAAAAATAATATATTACATAAATATGATGAAAAGATTTTTGTGCCATTTTATACCGATTGTTAAATTTAACAGTCCAAAAATATTTTAAAAATCCTAAAACCCTTTTTTATATGGATTTCAAATACGCTTCTAGGAAGAAGAAAAAGGCCATTTGTTTTGTAGCAGTTTGTCACGTGGTAGTGGAATCGTGCTTTACGTTTATGCCAAATAATATATTAGTCTTTGATGTATTTAAAGTAATGTTAGAATTTTTTGGTTATCGAATATAACAAATTAGTTTTAATGAAATTTTTCATTTAAATTTTCGTTAAATATATTGATGTGATATTGTATTTGGATTCAGTTGTTCACTCTATTTTATGTGGCACTTTCATATTAGTTCAAACCAAATTATGATTAAACCGAACCCCAAATAGAAGCAGCGACAGTGGATGATCGAAAGGAAAACGTAGGGAAGAGAAAGAGAGAACAAGAAAATTGAGGAAGATGAAATGTCCGTCCGATAGATTTACTAAGTATATTTAACGAAGTATTTAAATTCACATATTAAACAGGACGTCAATGTTATTTTTTATACGTTGATGGACCGATTTGTAATTTGACCCAAACATGGGGAACCATTAAAACTAGTTATCAGAAATTATTGCAAACAATAGCAATGATTTTCACAAATTGAAAAAAAAAATATTGGCCAACTAATTACTCAATACCCACAAATTTTCAATTTAATTATACGTCAATATATATAAAAATAATGCATCCTAATTCCATCATTAATTAACAATTTTACGATGCACCCAATAGCTAGTCTCCAACTTACGCGTGCCTAAGCACCAAGACGCTTCCTCCAAGCTTTAGCAGGAGGAGCCAAGACCTGGCCAGTAATTGCTAATCATCCACTTGTGAAAGTCATATTTAACTAAACCAAAAGGAACACGACAAAGTATTGTAGTATGTGATCAAAAGTAGTTAGAATTTTCAAACATTCTCAATTAATTAATAGTTTATACTCTATTACCTAGTTGATGCAGGATGCAAAACGACGGTGACCAAGACCCAACCACTGAATCCACCAAACGGAAATTTCAACTAATGTCGACAAAGAAGAAGAGGAAATTAAATCCTAAACCGAATTCCAAGCTTAGACTAACACTTCCTGCTATTAGTTTTTAAATTTTATGTAATTATTTCGAAAACAGTAAATTTCATCTAATTCTCTTTTATTTCAAATCATCGTATAAATGTAGAAAAACAATATATGATAACAACATAACCGAACCGGTAAAGTGACAAACCTCATATATAATTATAAAAATGGAACAGAGTTTATTCTCTTAATAAAAACATAGAAAATAATAAGGAAATCAAAGATCAGGAAGAGCACCAAGCCGCTTCGCACACTCTAAGCTTTCCTCGATAATTCCCCTGGTATCATACTTGTAACTAAATCCCATCTTCTTCAGCTTCGAATTATCAACTTCTATCTCTTTTCCACCTTCTCCCATTAGCCTGCACCCCACACACAAATTTAAACCCACCATTTAACCGAACCGGCCTGTAAAATAAAAATCATAGAGAAAGGGTAAATGATTACGTGGCATCGACGTGGAGCTCCGGGTGGTGGTCTCGGATGTACGTGGCGATTTCCCTCACGCTCAGGGTGCCAGCTGCGCACACGAACCTGCCTTTGAGGGACGTCTTCTTTTCCATGCAGAAAACGAGCGCCTCACACACGTCCTCCACGTGGACAAGCGGCACAGACCCCAAGAGCTCCTGCATGAACATCAGCCCGTGGTTGTAACCGAACAGGTTCCCGGTGGCCGGACAAATTATGACGGCGGCGCTCAACGGCACTTGCGAAAGGATCGTTTCGCCGCCGACCAATCCGGTGGCTAGGGTGACGACTTCCAGGTTCCGTTGGCTGCCGGCGGAGGTTTCGTTGAACTTTAGCACCTCTTTCTCTGCAATCGTCTTTCCCCTCGTATAATCCTTTATGGCAACCGAGAAAAAGATAATTACAGCTAATAAGTAATTAATTGAAGTAGTAAATATGTTACTGTGAAGAAGTAAACGCGAAGAAACGTACGTAACGTGGAGCTTTAATATAATTTTGATCATTTTATTTTGTCTTGTCAGGAATCACAATCGGCTTACTGTAGTGTTCTTGACTTCTTCTTCTTCTTCTTCTTCTTCTTCTTCTTCTTCTTCTTCTTCTCGTGAGCGAGATTTTCAAATTCTTGGCTCCTTGACTTTCGACAAAGTTATAAATTTTCATTGTCGGCTTGTCAATACATTTAAGGTAATTTGGTTCCCAGTAATTTCAAATAACTACCTTTGAGCCTAAATATGATTGTGTCTTTTTTCATGAATATGAATTTACTTGCAAGAATAAAGAATTATTTTTTTATGATGCAATGAATAATATATATAATCCCGCGCCGAATTATTACAAATTTCCGGCTGGATGCAGCCCCACATAATAGTATTTTTAAATTACTAATTTGACCAAGTATAATTTTTGTCAGAAAACAAAACCAAGAATATAAATAAGCTCATGGCCCGAAACAAAACCCGACATACCTATAAACTTATAATAATTAGTAACTGCCAATATTCAAAAAGTTGGCCTTAGCTAGCTAGCGATTTGATCGTCGAGATAACCAAAGGTAACCGGGGGCTCCATGGCCTGGCCCAGTGTTCTTAAATTTTAATATTATATAATTTTCTATATTTTTAGATTAATTATTATGTTTTTTTATATCCAACCTAATATATTTTAATTTTTATAAAATTAAGCTTATTGCATTGAATTATTCTAAACCCACAGCGCCAACCCATAACAAATAACGGAATTTTAAAAAAGTGAAGCTGTTAATTAATAACTGTACCAAAGTAAAAGGATCGCTGTACTGGAAGGACACGTGGAGAGGCGTCCAGCACGACTCGTCGACGGTGGGCCCATACTCACTGCCGTCATCAAACAGCGGTGAAGCAGCCATAACGGAGGCAGTGTAAATCAGCCGCTTGACCGTCCCCGATTTAACACAGGACTCAGCTATTCTCTTGGACCCTTCGGCCATGGCTTCAATCCTGTCCTTGTACGTAGCGCTGTCGGACTGGTGCTGGAGAGGGTACGCCACGTGGAAGACGGAGTGGCAGCCGTCGATTGCTGACTCGAACTGGTCCGGGTTGTAGATGTCGGCTTTGAACAGTACCAAGTTGGTGTCGGCGTTCGGGAGGGAAGTCAACAGTCCCACTTTAGCTTTGTCATCTGCATGTACAATTTTTGGGAAATGATAACACAGAAATGAAAAAAAGAAAGTTGTTATTTATTAATTAAGTGGGTACGGTACGGACCGAGACTTCGGAGAGTGGCGTGGACTGTGTAGCCGTTTTGCAGGAGTTTCTTGACAAGACAAGAGCCGATGTAGCCGGTGCCGCCGGTGACGCAGACTTTGGTTTGGGATTTATCCATTAGAGACGACAGTGTTGTAGTTTTTGAGGATTATTTTATGTGGTTGTGGAGGATGAAAGAAGAAGAAGATGGGTTTTATAGCAGTTTGTCATGTGGTCAGGGATTTTTATATTTCTTTTTAAACTAAATTACATTTCCACAATAAAGATTTTGTGACGATGGGAGCAAATCGATCCTGGCGGCTTTCTCACCATTAGATTAACAATGGGATATAATTCTGTGGTGTATTTGTTTTAACACATGATCGGATCATGTTGATCACAAATTAGTCATAGTTATAAATCCATAACTAATTTGTGACGGACATGATCCGTAACTAATTTTTCATAACAAATCATGATTGGTAACAGAGAAAATTGTCACTAACTATGCTGAACCGGGTCTAATAATGAATTTTTTTATAGTGGATGCTTTAAGACAAGCTTATTAATACATATTTTTTCGTCTGAGTTCGAATTACACTGTGAATTAAAGTGATTTTACTATCATTATATTTCTTTTGTGGGACCAAATCTATCAAAACCACAGTAAATCTAAATAAATTTATTTGCTTGAATTGGGGTGTGAGTAGTAAGAATTGTCTAAATAATTGAAAGAAACGCCCTCATGTAAAGGTTTGCCCTTGAAGCAGAATCTATCTGTACTAGTGGAATATTTTGTCCCAAAACCTAATGGAATAAAAATAATATTATATTATTACGGCAAAATGACTATTTCTGTCGGATGCATCTGATAGTCGATTTAACGGTTTTAATTTATTTTCGCCGTTTTTAATCTAACTGTTGGAATTTTACCAGGGGTATAAAAAGAATTAAAAAATAGTCTTTCTTTCAACTTTTCTTTCTCTCTATTCTTCTCATGTAAACTAGATAAAATGATGACATAACATGATGTAACGAAGAAATAACAATTTACAGATGAAGCCGACATCATGAGCCTCTTAAAATGACATAATAAAAAACGCAAAACAGACTCGTAAAGTGTATATATAACCGACATAAAAGAGTTATAAACTGAACATAACGATGATGAATTCAACTACTCGTAAGGTGGACGTGACAACGACATAACGAGCCCGTAAAATTATCGTATTGACGGCGTAACATGCTCGTACAATGACCACACTCATGTAACTTTTTTCCAATTGTTTTATTTTGAAACTACCCCATTCAAGTTAATTTGTTTGACTCATTTTCAATCGAATGGATCAACGTTAACCCAAAAATAACCTGATCCAACGGTCCACTATTTATCTGAACATCTCTCATTTCCGGCTCTCGAAACCGTAGCCGGGATGATATTACGGAGGATAAAGCGGCAAATTTTGATTTATTAGTTTGTCGTCTACCCCAACCTCTCCTCACGAAGAAAAAAGTGGCTCTTTTTCTTTTGTTTCAAACCTAACAAGAGAAACCTCATTCTAAGCAATGAAGTTTGTCTTCATGTACTTGGTTTCATTAGTTGCACGCCCTAAAGCCATTCTACCAAAAAAAAAAACCCCAATAAATTGTCAACCTAGTGCTACACAAAAAAATACTGATTGAATTATGAACCAATTTCGACCGGGTTGATCATGCACTGATTCTAAAACGGTTCAATAAAATTTTGATGGATTGGTACAACTCAATTTAGCTGCAATTTCATAATAATTCGACTAATGAATTATACACCGAGTTAACATCTAAGTATGGTCTGAAAATTAAACAATGATATATCCTTGAAAATTAGATGATCTGATATTGCATGAACATTTCAAACCAAAACAAATTGTTGCTTTTTTTGTTTAAATTTCTTGGCAAAGAGAGAACATCACGGCTTGTTTACTTGCTTACAAGACTCCAAAGGCACTATTGACTCCCGATGCCTTTAATTAGGTTACAATATAACAAAACAATAATTAACGATACAGCTAATTTTAATAATTAATGAAGGTGAAAATTCTGAGGATTTAGTTTGTCAAGTTTGATGAAGCTAACTCTGCAAACAGTTAAACTAGGTACACAGTGGAAGAACAAAGGTGGAACACTTCACCACAATTCATCCATTGAAACAGTCAAGCAAGTCTCTGCTCAATCAACTCTCAACTCCTCATTTCTTTGTAATTGTCCCTACACAATTAGATTATGCTCACCATCCCACTTGAAGAAACATAAATCATAATATATGCAAGCGTTTTATTATTCAAGTTTTAATTAATAATATAAATCAAAAGTTTGAATTTTTTTCTTGCAACTCGAGTTATTATTATAAAACATACAGTTTAGAAGGTCCTCTCCATTGCATAGATATTAAATTTTGGATTCTCTTCTTCAGGTCGCCCCTTCTACAGTTTCACCTACGTAGGTTGGGCGTTGGGCAAACTTTGATTCCAATTGTTGCAATACATTTGCGCATAACTCAACCCAAAGTTATAAGCTTGTGTGAGGATACGATGTCCAAGAAATTATAAATCCACATGTTAATCTCATATATGTGTAGTAGTGTGGTACACAACCAGGTAATAACACACAGGGGCATGGCTCCAAATCTTGATAGGGCCCCGATTACACAAGCACGTTAGAAAACCGTGTAAACTTCAAACTCCTTCATGAGACGAAATCGGTCTCTGATAGAAGGGGCCTCCCTTCTGTTACGTACAGTTTCCCGATTTCAAAAACTCTGAGAATTAATATGTTAGTTTCTTTCATATACGGTTTAGTTTATTTCAAATACTATATAATCTTAATTTAGTGTATTGAACTATTTTAAATCTATATCGGAACTCAATAATTAATTATAATTTAAACAGATTTTTATAAAGGTGAAACTCATGAATTTTAAACTTTTCACCAGCCTTTCAATTTGTTACTATCACTCTGAAAAAGGAAAATACAATTATACAAAAAATGGTAGGTTTACCATGTCATGCAAGTTGACTAATGGTGAAAATAAATTAGTGGGGTGAATGGTGAGATGCTCTGGCGATTCAGGCGATCGATCTATTGGGTTGAAACCCTAATTAAATACGGCAATAATTGGAAATGGAGGAAGACTCCAAAAAACAATACATTGGGTTTGGGTGGGGTGGTTGATGACTACTATAACTGTGTGATGTCAGCAGCTATGTACATATGTTGGGTTATGGAGGTCGTTGGACTCGATACGGATGGATAATTGAATCCAATGCAAATGTTCCACAATCGTTGGACTCGATACGGATGGATAATTGAATCCAATATAAATGTTCCGCAATCCAAATCTATATGTTCCATGTTCGTGTTTTGTATTCTGTGATTGCGGTTGAATTGAGACTCATTATTGGACTTTTCGACCCGTGTGTAAGCTGTAAAGTAAGAAGTTATTTAGTAAAAAACGCAACAACCAACCACAGCAATGCAAGTACAAATTCTGAGAACCAAACATCTTACATTCCAAAAACAAAAAATAAAAGAAAAGGAAATTAACGATACTTGAGCTTATATTGGCTAAGAACAAAACTGCAGAGCTAGAAGGACAATTCCTTCTACATAAGTTACATAATAATGTGACTATGCCTTGTCCGGGGGCAGTATGTAGCATTCTTTGTTTCTGATGCACTCTACTTGCTCCCTTGTGATTTTCTTTTTGCCTCCCTTAGTTTTTGTCTCTTCTCCTCCCTGCATTCAAAGTTTCAGGATATCAGGTCTAAAAACTACACTCAACCTGGCATCTCTCTTGTTCTACTGTCAACTTCCTTCCTTCATCACTTTACCATAAGGATACGCTTTCAGTGAATCAATGTCAAAGTCCGTGCAGGAGAAACAGATACAATCATATACAATAGTTACCTGACTTTTGCGATTTCCTCTTGGGATGGGAACTTTCTTTTCGTTCTTTTCTGCGCAGGTTTTGATGCTGCCGCCTCTTTACCGTTATCGTCTACCTTCTTTTTTGCACCTGCATTACTTTTCTTGGGACCATCTCCCTTCACAGCCTTCACAGTTTCCTTCACGACATCGCCATTGTTGCTAGCCACAGGAGCTTCCTCAACAGACTCTTCAGCAGCTGTCGAGGCTCCACCGGTGGGTATTGTATTACTAACTTTCTTCAGCTGGAATATTGCAAGCGAGGAGACCCATTTAATTCTAAAGAGCAGATAACATTGGCAAAAACTGATTTGTAGAATGAGTGGAACCTCCCCCTAAAACATTACCTTTGCCACAAAAAACCCATCCATGTTGTTTACATGAGGATAGAACCGTCTAGTCTGTTCTAAGGATGGATGAAACCGGAGCTCTCTGAATTTCGTAAACCTACGAAGACAAGAAACCATATTCATTCAGGAAAAGAAGAGTAGATCGAAGCAGAGTTTTTGACAGAGATAATATTTACCCTGGACGGCCGAAATCAAGCCCACATGGTACAAGTTTAACATTCCTCTTCTTCAGAGCATAATCAATGACAGCTTCATTCTGCATTTAGAGACACTCCAAATCAAGCAACAAAAAGAAAGAGAGAAAAATATATATATGCAGCAACAAGTACTAAGAATAACACGAACCTCAGCAACCATCATGGAGCATGTAGAATATACAATATATCCACCAGATTGTGAATTTGCATTAACCAAGTCTATTGCATCCAGTATTAATTGCTGACATAAAGGATAAATTGTAAGCTCAACAGCAGTTAAATTGTGACCACGCTAACAAACAACCAAGTAGCTTGATGATAGATTCACAAGAATGTACCTTTTGTAGTTGGGCATTTTTTTGTATATCGTCTGCGCTTTTGGATGTCTTTACTGACTCATCTTTTGATATAACCTGTACATTATCATATAGCTTGTATTATTATCCAATAAAGGAAGTGAAATCGAGTACAATGGCATATTGAAGAGTTCCCTACCCCTGTTCCACTGCATGGAGCATCTAGCAATACTCTATCAACAGTATTGACACCCAAGACCTTGGGCAACTGCAACCATGGAAATGTATAAGGAAACAACATCCGTTCAAGGTGCAAGAGACATACCAAGCTTAGCAAAACCAACCTCTCTGCCATCATAGTTACAAACTATGGTGTTCGAGACCCCCATCCTATTCAAATTTGCAGTCAGTGACTTAAGCCTTGGTTCCTTCATCTCGTTGGCATATATCATTCCTGCACAACAGGTAGAGGTAGAAAAAGTACATAAGCTATGGAGGTTCACTACAATTTTGATCAACAAAGGACTGAAGCTTAAGCCATTTAACTTTCTGCATTAACAATTATATGCAGCCATAATCATATAAAACTGACAACCTATGTTTGCACTTTAACGAATCTGTTGCACGGATAGGTTTCGAACTGAGGCCACGTTGCTTTAAAAAAGGCTTCAAGATAAGCAGAGGTGGAAACTACCTTTTATCTTTGAGATATATAAATTTAACACAGCTACTAAAGACAAGATGAAGACATACTCTGTGGTTCTCAAGTTTGACGAATACAGACATGTTCTGTGGTTAATAAATTTTATAATCTAAGTGGATATCTGCCAGATCAGAGATGGCTAGTGAGTATTCAACATTTTGTGAAAATGAATCTATGAAGAATTACAATGTACCTGTATTTTTCATTAGAGCCGCGATATATGTTGTTTTACCACCAGGTGCAGCCCTGCAAAAGGTACAAGTAGCCAATTCATGGAATACAAATATATATTCGTCCAACACATGGCAAGAATGCATACTTCACAGCTAATGAAACAAATTGAATACAGAAATCCAAAGTTGGAAAATACAGTTGGCCTGCAAATGCTACTTGGGCCGTACCTACTTGTACAGAGGTAGGTTTTTAGACAACATTAAGCCTAGACAAGACATAGACAAATAGCAACTTTGCTTGCCTCATCCAGCTTAAAAGCAAGCCTATTTTGCACCAGTCATCCACAACATGTTTCACTTATCAGTTGATTTGAAGAACACGATAGTCAAATTTGGAAAATTACAATGTTTTTGCACAAGTGAGCAGAAGTTGTAGATAATTTCAGGTGGTCACAGAGAAGAATACTGAACCTCCACAAATACTCTAGGGGAGAAAATGCATAGGATATTTACTTACGCCATATCAACAATCTTCTCCTTCTCTTGAGGAGCCAGCGCCATTACAGGCAAAAAGGAACTTGCACTTTGTAGCTATCATCAAACAGTAATCTACTTGTCAGTATATAGCTCAGAGAAATGGCATGTGATAGAATATCAAGACGCAAGAAATAAACAATTACCATGTACAAACCAGCCATATACTCGGGAGTGGCACCAATTGGCACTTGAGAATCATACACAACCAGTCCAACCTATAAAAATAGGATTACGTCAGATAGTGATAATAACTCAACAAGAGACGCAGAAAGAATAAATACATATAAGGAGCAGTTCCTCACCTTTGACCACTTACTCAAGGGATCTAAGTTTACTCCTCTATTCAACAGAACATCAGCCAAATCACGTCTTCTAGTCTGGATGTATTCAACCACAATAAACCAAACAACACAAGGTTAAGCAATGGAAAACTGCAAGAGAACTGGATTTACCAATCAAGGTCCTTTCTCACCTTTAAAGTATTAGTTCGTAAGCAAATAGGCCTTGGCTTTTCAAAAGCTTCAATAAGTTCCAAGAGTTCATTAACTGGAAACATCTGAAAGTTAAATGAAACATAGGGTTAACTACCAGCCCATTCTGCAAGAGATACAGCGAAAAAGAAAACAGATTTGATGTTCTCGTTGAAGAAAAATGATTAAATTCTAATGAGCGAAAAAACAGAAGAGAGAGGTGTTGCATCACCTGTACCAAAACTTCAATAAGGAAATCGTTATAACCATAATACGAGCTTAGATCCTTCTTAAGCTGTTCAATGTAATCCTTCCTAGTAGCTCCTTCTTGCTTCAGAGCGGTAAAATTTGAAAGAACTCTAGCAACTGGGAAAGGAAGAGGAAAATTAGATGAAAATTGTCCTCCAAAGCAGGTAACGATTAATGCTTAGAACGGGGAAAGAATACAGCTTACTTTCTTTGATTCTTCTTTGGAGATTCTGAAGATCAGGAGGGTTATTTGCCTCTGCTTCGAGTTCCTAATATACCAACACACAAATTACCCGAATTAACCAATGCACCAAGATATAAACTTGTCAAAACAAAATCAGAGGCGCAGAATGACTATGAACCTCATCGGTAGGAAGCCTGAACTCGTCAGATTCCTCGGCAATGTTGGTTATGACCTCGTCATCGGCATCCTTCTGCTCCTTTCTTGTGCGGATATCTATAGCCCTAGACTGCTTCTCTAGGTCATCTTCATCTGAATCCGAGTCTGAACCAGGACCAGACTCGGTGCCTTCATTTTCTTCTTCTTCAGCACATAACAAAATACATTAGATAAAACAAATCAGCCATCAACAAATATTAAGGCAATCCCTTTTCGGTGTTACCAAACGGTCTGGGAAAGGGAGTACCTTCGTCATCAGTTGATTGGAGAAAATCATCTGCTAGAGGATCATCATCACCATCATCATCCCCGGAAAGAAGGTCAGACCCAGAAGCAGAGCCTTGCTCAACATCATCGTCGTCGTCCGAAAACTCTTCCTGGTGTTCTATTTCTCCATCGGAATCATCAGAATCGTCAGAAACGGCGGCCTTCTTTCGGCGTTTCTCAGTGAAGAGGTTACCAGCCTTTTGCTTCTTCGGAAGTGGGGCTTTGGTTGGCTTTGAGGCCTTCTTCTTCGTAACTACAGCTGGTGCCATTAGCTAGTTCTTCGCCTTTGCAGCTACTCTTCAGTTGGAGTCGGAAAGCTGAACGAGAAAGACTAGGGGTTAGGGTTTAAGAAGACGGACAGCGGCGGCAAAAAATAAACTGATTTCATTCATATACCACCGTTTCCAGGGCAATTATCCACGTTTAGTCCTACACCTATTGCGTGTTTACAAACCACTCATGAATTTCTCTTTTGTCCAAAATCAATCATATACCTTTGGAGATTATAACAAAATAGTCCATCCATCAATTTTTCCTTTACCTTTTCATTTTTTGAGCTATATCATCTCTTGAATGAGACTTTTGATTTAATGTATGAGAATGAGGTAAAAATATAAGGGGTAGTTGATGGAACTAAGAGGAGTTTCGGCTCCTCTTTTCATGGTACCAACTATTTTTTTTTCGATAAATCTTATTTAATTAAACCAAATAACAACAAAAAACTATAAAGGCTATGAATGTTAAATGGTTTTATAGACGCTTTCGCCTGCTCTTGAATAAGCAATAAGGCGTTGGAAAATGGATCCAATGGATATCTGAGTACATGTCAACAGTATCCTATTCTATTATGTTGAATGGAAGTCCCTATATAAATGGGTTCTTCGTTCCATCTAGAGGATTAAGACAGGATAATCCGTTGTCATCCTTCCTGGTTGAGGGTTCAAGTCCCTCCTTCCACACTTGGCTTCGTCGTACTCGTTTAGTGATAACGAGTGGAGTAGGCAGCGAGTAGAGTGCATAAGCCCCTTTAGAGATAGAGGCGAAACGCAAGCAGCCGCGAAGGATAGGGTTTTCAACCTTTCTTCCATTCAAACCAAATTCAAAGAAAACAAACCAAAACAAAAACGAAAAATTAAGAGCTACACAATTTAATTACATCTAATGTCTATAAAGATTAGCGTAAGCATCAAGATGTCGCTTCGTGCTGTCTCAACAACCGACCACATTCAACTCCTAAAATAATAGTTTGCCGCATGGTTATAGTCCCTCATCGCCCCTGTAAAAATGCGTCGATATCTTTCCTTCCCAACATAACTAACAAGACACCGTCACATCATATTAGCAGCACACCATATAATTTAGTATTAACTATTACGAACTAAATTATAGGCAAAATTTTAATAACAATTTTGTAGCTCAACTCGATAGTATTTAAAATTTGTCTCCCTTTTTTTTTCTCGGTTAAATGATCATTTAAATTTTATTCATTTACTAACAACTGACCTATTAAGAAACAATAATCGTAAAATTTTATAAAATATAATCCGAATTCTAAAAGAAATCATTCATAAAACATTCAAATCAAATTTGTTTTCTGTTTATTTTTCTCTTAATACAACTGGTAAGAAATATTAACTACATTTATACTCGTTTGCATATAAAATCAAATTTCCAATGTTTCAGTCCTGGTTCCATCACCGCGATAATGAGCATATAATATGTGCTTATGTGTCCAAACTACCCCTACAAAAATCAGTGGCCCTTCTTCTGAGTTGCAAGGATCAGTAGAACAAGTAGATTTCAGATTTTACAACTTGAGAATTGCAGCACCACAGGATGGCTTTGAAGCAAACACACAGTTCCCAACATCACTCTTATCCACTACTCCTTTCTCAATCCTCAACTGATAGAACTTTTCCTGCACCAACAAATTAGAAAAATTAATCCAACAGTAAAAACATATAACGTATAACGTCATCATTTACTTTGTACAATTATGTACCTTGAGATTCTGGATGAACTGTGGGACGATGTCATCCTTCACCAGAGCAACCGCACAACCGCCCCATCCGCCTCCGGTAAGCCTCGCCCCCAACGCTCCGTTCCCTCTGCACACTTTCACTAGTTCTTCCATCTCCGGGCAGCTACATATATAAACATATGGTAAGAATCACATTACATTATATGATCACGAGGTTAATCCTTAGCATGACAGGATTCGAGTAAGGCTGCGAACCTCGACTCGTAAAGAATGTTACAGCTCTGGTGACTGTCATTCATTAGCTGCCCTACCTTCTTCAGCTTCTCCTCATCGCTGCAATTTTAGTATTCAACACTCAACAGTTTGCTAGCTGTTCTAAATGGTAACAATATAATGTAACTTTATTTTCATTTACTGATCTAATTCTTTTATAACTAATACCTTAGATTTGCTAGCGAGGTGTACTTGAAATCCTGCACCCTCTTAGCTTCCGAGTAAACATGACTAGCTCTCTACAAGATAGGTTTAGTCGTCCCAGACACGTGAGCTTGTTAATGAACAATATAAAAAACCAATTCGAAGCCTTCCCTAACAACTCAAATTATTAAGATGCAACGGTTCTTATGGACAGTAAGTGAAAATTTACCTGATGTAACTTGAACTGGGTGGTTGAGTTAAGAACATCCAGAGAGGACTGGCAACGACTAAACAGTGAGACCAACTTTTCCTTGATTATGTTCTCGATTTGTTCAGCTGTATAAGGTACTTCCTTCAAGAATTCCTTAACAGAAACAAGAGGATCAAATGATGAACCACGTTTGTTAGCAAAAGATACACACAGCCCTTCCACGTCACCCAGAGTCTTCACTTTGGATCTTGCCTCCTCTGCTTTCATTCCCAGATGTATTCCTAGTATAATCTGAAAATTCAAATAACAAGTATCATCATGTTTGACATTCGACACGCAACGAAAACCCAGATGGGGGAAATGCATGCTTACAGCAGCTAAGCGGCACTCGACAGTTCTGGTGTTGTAGTTAGTTGAAGCAGTGGCTGATTTGTTAGGGTTGACCAAAGAATGTGCTATAACAAAGGTGCCGCCTTTTGGAAGTTGGACATCAGTTGATCGAACTGGGTTGAACTCTATCAGTTCAGCATATCCGGCTTTAGCCATTGCAGATATTTCCTGGTCTATTCCGAATCCAGGTTGGATTCCTAGGTGTCTTTCAGAGTCACATGTTAGCTGAGCAACTTCTTTCTGCACAACGTTAGTGGAACAAATTCTGAATCAAGATTGAATTCCTTATGCGGTTGATTGATTTAAGTATAAAAAAACCATGTAGTACTCCATTGTTTCAAAGTAATTACCTTTGGGAAGGTGACGCCAAAGGCAGCCATAAGTGAGATGGTCGATGAACAAACAAGTGCAGTAGAGCTCGAAAATCCAGAACCTGATAAATTTTTCCAGAAAAGTAAGTAATGGGCTATAGCCCAATTTTATAGAAAGGCCCAAAGGTCAAGCCCAAGACACATTTACGGTTATTGGCATCTCCATTGATCAATGGACGGTTGAGATCAACACATCACTCATCGCGAAGTACTATATATGACCAAAGATAATATCATATTATGGGACATTTAGAGACCACTTGAAAAAGTCATAGCTCGGCCTAAAGCGTATGAGCCCCATGAAGCATAACATCGACACATTAATCAGTACTCGAGCACCATTGCTCAGGCCATCAGTCCTACGGCGGAATGACCCTGAGGCATTGGGACTCTGAAGGTGCATCAAGCACCTAATGCGTGCACTCATCCACATCGCATTGTCATATGATCCAAACCATAACGTGCTAGCCACTCAACATCCACCGTTAAAGTTAGTGATAGTGTGATACTTCCTATCTTATTCTCTTTACTCTAATGTGTTTAATCTGAATACTTAGAATATGTTGACTCATACAAGTCCATCCATTACAAACCGAAGTCCGTCTAAAATTTGCTTAGTCTGGCAAGCCTCACCTTAGTCGGACAAAACCTTTAGTCATTATCTTAACAGACTTTATTGTTCGTTTGAAAGACCAGATCAAACGGCGCGAAATGACATAAAAATACTAACACCGTCGAGTCAGAGTAGAATTGAACTTGCAGATTGCAGAATAGATTACACAGCATACCAGTTGGAACAGTGCCATCAACCATAACATCAAGGCCGACTGATTCATCAAAGAAGACATTGTCCCCAACTGAGGCTCCTACGTCTTTCCTTTTGCCTTTGGCGTACTCGCAATAACCTTTATACCTGACCAAAATCAATATTGCATTATCAGAATTCGAACATTTGATTGGCAAATAAATACTACTAATATTGCATGGTTGTTGTTCACATAATAAATCTCACCCGCATATAAAATAGTGACCCCATTCATGATTTTTCAAGTCAATTTTCTGCACCAACCATTCAAAGCTCGTTAGTTAATAGTGACTAAGAGTTGAATAAATATCATGGTGTATGATGTTTTGTGCTTAAAGGGTGAGTAAATGAATGAGTTCAATTTAAAATTGTTCAATTTTATAACCCGTTCTAAAATGCTTTACTTTGCTTCGAGGACAGTGACTTTATGTAACTAGTTATAATTGTTTATAACTAATTATACAAATTAAGGATTAATTATATTTTTTTATTTTGATTAATAACTAGTTATAATTGTTTATAACTAAGAGAAACTCACTGCAATTTTTAGTCAATTTTGAAGAAAATAAAATTACTATAGTCACACTGCCTAGCACAAGGTTAAAGTCCATTTTTATAATTCCTTTTTAATAACCATTTTTATAATTTTGGTTTGGTTTACTCTATTTTTTTCGTAGTAATTTGTCTCTGCTAATATAAAAATTCCTTAAAACGTTGTTTTTTCATGATTTTTTGGGGTGATTTATTCATTTTGATAAACTCGTAGAATAATTAACCTGGTCAGAATTGGCAGGGTAAGTACACATTGAATATTTCTTCTCGTTAACATTGGCGATACGAACGAGTTTCTCCCCTTCCTTGTTGTTCTTACGGATCGCTACAATCATATCACGTCGTATCGCCATCGACAACACCGAGTATCCTTCATTGGCAATGTGCTCCCCTATCAAATTCACCCTTCCTGTCACATAATTCAAGCATCAATAATAGTTTCCAATTTTCACCAAAATTGGAAATTATTTAATTAATTAATTATCCGGTCAATGTTTTCTTTCTGACCAGGAGAGCGAGAATAGACGTCGGGCGGATTGCCGAAGACCTCGACGAACTTGGACTTCAATTCCTCCAACCGGAGTTTAGCTTCTTGTAGCTCATCGGAACCGCCGGAGCTGTAGACGGAATCGAGGGAGGAGTAAAATGGGATGGTGAGTTCGTCGTGTTGATCTCCCATATCGGAAAATGTGTCCAAAAGAAGAAGAGTAACACCAGATTAGTTTCATGTTCATAGTGATGTTTAATTATGGATTTGCTTTTGATCCGAGTGTAAATAGGATCTGGTTTGTCGTAGCAGTTTACAACCCTACACTTGTCCAATCTCTAACCCTTCTTTTATTAGGATTTGCTATTCTTGGGCCAAGAGTTTGTAACACGTCCAAATTTTGCAGGTGTTTCATAAAGGATGGATGGTTACGGTATTGAGGAGACGTAAGCGTTGTGATGCGGGAATTATCGTATTTGGTTAATAGGTTAATTTATATGGTATTACAAAGATGAGGATTTTGTTTGAGAGATATCTGAGTATAACTGACATTTGTTTCTCGTCGTATTTGTCATACATGTTTGCAACAAAAGACATGTATGGTGGTTTAAGAATAAGAAGTACTTGAGATGGTTTGATAATGAGAAATTTTAAATACATAAATACAAAATATCATATACGTCTTTTTATTTCAACTTTGATATTTTAATATCTAATCTAACGATGAATAATAGTGTTGTTACACAAACACACAAATGCCTGTGGTCACAACAATATATCCAAGTATTTGCTTAAGATCACACTCAATTAGTCTAGTCAGCATTTACTTCCTACTTTATAGCGAGTGTTTAGACTTTTAGATAAGAGAAAGTTAAGATTGGCAGGATCTCCATAGTATGCTTTCTCAGTTTCTCTCCACTCTTCAATTCTCGATGATTATCACTGGAGTCGCCAGCTTCCCTTCGTTTCCATACATACTTGTCCAATAATCTACTCACAAACAGCAAAACCAGACGACAAGATGGACACCGCTGTTGACAGACTAAGGAATTGGAACCAACGATTCAGTCAGTCAGAGGTGTGTTTTTCCTTCTACTCTCGACGTTTGTGTTCACCTACACAGTGTTGATCACTTGGGTTTTGGTTGCTTATGGGTATTGATTGATTGAGTCCACTCATATGATTTAGGGTGTAGTAGAACAGTAGAAATGAATTACTTAGCACAAACGGCCACAGTTGCTGTGTTTATTGCTTTCTTTAAGCTGTTTCTGGGAAGTAGGTGGAGGAGGAGACATTCCGATGACTCAAACAGTGATACTCCTCAACGATCAGATTCTGATTTGGTGCACCTTCCCATCGGAGAGTATGAGGTTTTTTTGAATTTTAGAGGTCCAGATACACGCAATGAGATTACCAAAATCCTCCACTGTTTCCTTGTTAACTTGAAAATCCGTACATTCATAGACGATGATGAACTCCGTAAGGGGGATGGAATATAGCCAAGCCTTGTTAAAGCTGTTGGTCAGTCAAAAATATCTATTCCTATCTTTTCACCTCGCTATGCCGAGAGCAAGTGGTGTCTCAAAGAATTGATCGAAATTATTGAGCATCGAAAGCGAGAAAAGAGACATATCATACTTCTCATTTTCTATAATGTGAATTTTCAGGATGTACGCCATCAAACTGGACCTTATCAAATTACTTTTCAACAACACAAAAGAGATAACTTTGATGAAAAGACTATAGAGAATTGGAAAGCTGCTTTGACTGAGGTTGGATCTTTGAAAGGGTGGTACATCAAAACTAAAGAAGAGTAAGTAATTTTGTACCTTAAGTTAGTTGTTGTCTACATTATTTTGTAATATAGTTGGCTCTAGGAAATACACAAAATCCTATGTGGTTGGGATGGTTTTTCTTGAATTCATGACAACCTTACTTTTTACAGGGAGGTTGATGTTGCAGATGATGTTTCTGGAATTGTATGGTCGCATCTAAGTAAGAATAATAATGTATTAGAGATTGATGAGTTGGTTGGAATTGATGACCAGATAAAATAAATAAAAGATATGCTAGATATGGGCTCTAAAGGTGTGAATCTAGTTGGCATTCATGGCATGGGTGGTATCGGAAGGACCACGCTTGCAAAAGCTGTCTATAACAAAGTTTCTGCCTGCTTTGATCGTTATAGTTTTGTGGAAGATATACGAGAAACACAAAAATAAGCATATGGTGTTCTTGTCTTACAAAAGAAGTTACTTTCTAATATCTTGAGGATGGACTCAGTTGGATCAGTGGTTGAAGCAAAGAAAAAAATACGAGAGAGGGTGACTCAGTTCAAGATCCTTGTGGTTCTCGATGATATACACGAAAAGTTCAATTTTCAGGATGTCTTGGGAAGTTTGAAGAATTTTGATCCAGAAAGTCGTTTTATCGTAACGTCGAGAGATCTAAAGGTCATAAGGAGGTTAAGCGAAGATCAAAGCAAATTGTACGAAGTTTCAGTAATGAGTCCTAGTCGTTCGCTTCAATTATTTTGCAAGCATGCATTTAGAAAGGATTTTCCACCGTCAGGTTTTGAGGCTTTATCAGAAAATATCGCATCCACCACAGGAGGACTTCCATGGACACTTGCGGTTATAGGGTCATTTCTTTTCCGAGAAGAAGAAGTTGTCTGGAAAGCCAAATTGGAGCAGTTACGGCAAATGCCAGAGAAAGGTGTAATTGATAGGTTAATAATTAGCTACGACTGTTTAAACTACGAAGCGCAACAAATATTCCTAGATATTGCTTGCTTCCACATCGGAGAGGATAAAGAAATGGTTTCTTACATGTGGAGCGATTGCAAATTTTGTCCCGTCATTAATGTCAATGTTCTTGTTCAAAGATCTCTACTCAAAATTGGGGATCATAATGAGTTCCTGATGCACGATCAACTAAGAGATATGGATAGAGAAATTATCCGCAAAGAAAATATCGAACATCCAGAAATGAGAAGCAGAATATGGTTAGAGGAGGAAGCTAACAATGTTTTAGTTAACAACAAGGTATATGACTTGTCTAATTGCCTTAGCTTGTCTATTGTCCCGTCAACTTCTTGTGATTTGTTGAAACTGTTGTCTACAGGGAACAAATCAAGTAAGAGCCATGAGAGCATACTCAAAAAGTCATGCTTTAAATTTCAGAAGTGGATGTTTTACGAATATGACAGAATTGAGATATTTTGAGGGGAAAGACACGGAGCTAATCGGAGATTTCAGTCATGTTCTTCCTAATTTAAAGTGGATTCATTTTGGAGTTGCTGATATCTCGAAATATAGTTATCCAATGCGCTCTAGGGCGAGCTTCAATATGAAGAACTTGATCATATTTGATGTATGACTACATCACAGCAAAGGTTTGTTTTTATTAGTTGACAGTCAGTGAGATCATGCTACTTATTTCTTTCTCTGGTTTCATGATTTATATTTCTTCTCTAACTCGACCTGTGCATGTATCATACAGGAGGCAAATAAGTTGAAAGTTCTAATTCTTGGTCCCTGTGACATGATGAGAAAACTTCCAGAATTTCCAGAATCTAGAAGCCTAGAGATACTGTCGATTTCGTGGTTTGAGAATCGCAAGGAAGACCTCGAAATTGGGATGTTGTGTAACCTTAAAGTGTTACGATTAAGTTGGTGTAAGCTAGGAACGATCAAAGGTGGCACCATTGGGACGATGATGCTCTATCTCTGCATCATCACAGTTTCAGAAGAGCGATTGCCGATATAGAGGAATTGACCTCGCTCAAAATCTTGAATGTCGAGAGTCATTATTTTGTGGATGTTTTGGAAGGGATTAAGCTACCCAAAAGTTTAAAGCTTCTGTACACTTCTTCTGGTTTTGCTAATCTTGAAGAGCTGTTGGATTTAGAAGAATTGTCTATCGAAGGAAGTACGGAGACCACAGAACTTGTGATTATGCCATGGTTGGTTACTTCGTCCAAGTTGAGATCCATGAAGCTTCACTACATGAGGAGGATAGTTATGGTCGGAAGTCCGAGCACCACCATGCTACCATCATCCCTCACTAAGCTAGAACTCCACACTGTACATTCGGACCGAATTCCGACTCTAGAGAATCTGAGCAACTTGACCGAATTGGGAATTCGTCGCTGTCCTAATCTTCAAGAGGTCCAAGGTCTCGGAGGGCTGAAATCATTGCAGATTCTCACTATATACGTTGTGCCGAAATTGACTCGTATTGATGGCCTTGAGAATCTCTTGTCTAATTCTACTTCCAAGTGCAGGTTGAAAGAGTTGTGCATATATGAATGTCCTCTTCTTCGTGGAGTACTAACATTCGAAAGAGAGATAGATCAAATTGAATCTTTACTCAAACTGGAATTCCAGTACAGTTCCAAGTTCCCAATGCTCAAGGAATTAAAGATAAAGGGTAGGCTAGACAACATTTTGGTTTAAAAACTTCAAATTTTATCCTGTTTGACCGGCTGCAAATATATTATCGTTATCCCTACACAGGAAGCAGTTACGAGGGATTAACGAGCGAGCAACAACATCAGCTACTAGAAGGGATTGGCAATCTTGAAGAGTTGGAGGAACTAGAGGTTTACGAATTTCCAAAAGTGGAGAGACTACCTTGGCTGTCAAGGCTAGGCAAGCTGAAGAAATTAAGACTGGAAGACCTTCCAGCTTTGCGGGAGATTGCGGGACTTGGAGATTTGAAGTCCTTAAAAGAGTTACTCATTAGGACTTGCTCGTCGTTGGAAAGACTGCTCATCTCAGACCTACCATTTGCTACCATGGATGGTATATATTTGGATTTGAAAGGATTCAACAACTTGATTGACGTTGATTCTGATCTTTCGCCCCTCACCACCGAAGGGGCCGGTCTAGGTAAACTTAAAGCAACCATCTACTGGCCACAACATATTCACGGTAATTTAATCTCCCTCGCTTCTATGTAAATCTCAATTGCAAACTTTAACAGAAACATTCTGACATAGATGATCTGTGTTTTGAAGGGCACCTTTTAAGAGACCACTTCCAGAGCAAGACGATTCAAACAAGTTTTACTGATTTGCACAGTTGGAATGTTCAACGACGTTCGGAATTGATGTTCAACTCGACAATTTGAACATCTCTTCTACTACTACTATTACTAACTAGTGTGGATTTTGGGAGCCGTGTGTCTCGTTGTACTCTTCCATTTGCTTCTTGTAAACCTCCATGCCTTCCGCAGCTTTTGCATTCCATATCTTCCTCTCCTCTTCATTCAGTTCCTATAGGGAAAAAAACACAAACATCTTATCGGTAAAGATTCACATGTACCATGGTCTTAACTAAGCATTGTGAAATTTGGAATTGGCCTTGAAAATCTCCTAATTTGTTTGTTCGTTTTGTTTACCTTCCACTTAACAGAGATTTGTGCAGTCAGGGTAGAGTTGTTGCTTCCCGGCCGCTGCTGCAGCATTAATTTTTTCCTTTCTTCCTTGCTGCATCGATTCCAGATTTAGTCAATGTGTTCTCAAGACGAAGTTTCATCAAGTGTTAAGAGCTGGTGGTTTACCTGAACAAGAGAAGAGAGGTTGCAGGCTTCTTTGGCTTGTTAGGATCTGCAGCAATATTCTTGCTCTTCTTTTTCTTCTGCATTTCCTCTTTTGTTTTCTGCAGAACCCACCATTCACAGTTCAACCCAAGGGGACTACCCACTAAACTAAAATACTAATCCTCGACTTGGCAAACCTGGATTATGTTGTCTGTTTTCTCCTTCTTCCTTAGCAGTTGCATTGCTTCCTGCTTTTGAAGCTTCAGCACTTCTTCCTCTTCCTTCTTCACATTCATGACTTCTTCCTCCTTTTTCTGCTTATAAGCCTCCATCTCAATCAAGTATTTCTCCTTGTTCTTCTTTGCCATCTTCACAAAACAAGGCTTAGAGTTAGACAAACGCCCCTGCGTGCAATGCTTATATACGGTTAAAGAAGAAATGGTTGCTCAAAAAACCTCTTCATATGGTGCTTTCTGCTTCTCTGTCATGGTTTTCCATTCCTCACCAGCAAGCTTCGCAAACTCAGTAACACTCTTGTTCTCAGTCTTGTTCTCAGTCTCAGTAACCAGGGCAGCCCTTCTCTCATTAGAGAAGATGAAAAAAGCTGACATTGGTTGCTTTGGCTTCAATGGATCTCTCTCTTTCCTACGATTCAACAACAAAACAAATGAATCAGCATAGGATGAATGGAGCATAGACACATCCAAAGGGGACGATTTATTAGTTACTTAGTCTTCTTGGTCCCTTGATCATCAGCTTCATTCATGAACTGCACATACTGTTCAAGCAACTCCATGGCTGTCTTTTGCTTCTGCTCCTCTTCCAAAAGTCTCATGGCTTCAGTCACGCTTCTCCATCGCCATCACCTTCAAATAAGCTTCCTTCTCAGCACGATACTTCTCCTCGTATGGCTTCTTCTCTTCTGCAGTTACAGTCTTCCACTTGGCTCCCAAAATGTTGGACGTCTCTTTAAAATCAGCATTTGGGTTCGCCTTCTTGATCTATATAGTTAACAAATTTCACAAACCAGAATAGATTATAAATATCTGCGATATGGATACTGGAAAGTAGGACGATCGGATTGCAATTGTTACCTCAGCCCACTGATCTTTGCTCCAGAGGATGTAAGGCGTTGATGGCCTTTTCATTTCAGTCCCGTCCTTCTTTTTCTTCTTCTTATTCCTACTCTTGTCGTCTGGCTCGTTATCTTTCAATATCTGAAAATGCTGCCAGGCATTTCAACAAACACCTTGAGTGCACTGAAACCAAACAATAAAAAAACACAAATAAATTGTACTCACGAGTGTAGGTTTGAACTCCTTGAGCTTCTGCAACTTCTTGAGCTCCGACTGCAGCTTCTCCTGCTCTTTCCCCTTGTTCTCGAGCTCGTCCTCCCTTGCCTTCAGCATCTCGTCCTTCTCCTTCAACATCTCCTCCGTCTTCTCTTTCTCCAGCTTCAGCTGCTGAAGCATTTCCTGCATCTCTTCCATCTCCTTCTCGAACGACGCCTTCTGTTTGCCGCCTTTGACCGCCTTCCCCTTCTTGGCCGAGGAGATGCTATCACGATTCTCCTTCATAGAATCGGCATCCGACGACGACGGCGGAGGAATCACGGAGGGCGAGGAGGAGTCGGCTGCGAGCGTCTGCGCCAAGATGTTGGCCTCGTTGGTAGTGGATTTCTTCTGATCCAGAACTTTCTTGGTGTTCTTCCTACCTCTCTTCGCGGGAACATCAGCGACTTCCGCCATGACTGGGATTGTAAGACGTGAAACGAGAGATCTCGAGGGATCAAAATTCGGGAGGGCGATTGGAACTGTGAGTACGGAAGAAGAATGAGACGAAGGGATTTATATGAAGGCGGCAACGGTAAACTTTGGTTTTCGAAATTCAAACAGGGGGAAGCTTAATGGGCTTCTATTGGTTGTGGGCTTCTATTGGTTGTGGGCTTTGAAGCCCTTATTTGATATAGTGGACTAGCTCACCATGTATACTCACAACCACACTCTTGCCATCACTCTCTCCAATCCCAATTCCAAAAACCACCTGATTGATTGATTTTAGAAGCGCTCAACCTTGGCTCTCTTTGACCACCAGCACACTATTACTCCACCTTTGCTCTCCTGGCAATGACTTGTCTATAAATATCTATATATCCCGTAAACCATACAAATCATACCAATTTGCGACTTACCTGTAAATTTCGTGTACAATCATAGAAGCTCTAACGCTTATGCAAAGATGAACAGGGCAACAGCTGCTATACACTAATGGAAACTGGTCTTACTTACCTGAAGCCCCCGACTGCTCTTCATCTTTAACTGCATCATGATCATGAACCAGACAGACCTGGGTAAAACATTCATCTCATAACAAAACCAGTGACATAATCAAACAATTAAGTTACTCAAATCTTTTTTCAATAAATAACGTGAGAGTTGCAAAAATTTAGATGATAAAAATAAAATAGAATGACAGGCCATTGATAAAAGGCTATTTATAGGTCCAAAATAATTTCAACCTAACTAGCGGTGTACATATAAGTAAGTATAGAGTGCTTGATAAATAACTATGTACACAGTCCACATCAGAACGTTTTTAAGGAAATAAATAACACAGAAGCAGAGCAGAGAAGATAGAAAGGCTATAAAAAGCTTCTCCACAGTCCTCTTTACTTCCAATGTGCACTTCACTTGCTGTTGAACTTGCTGTTGACGCTCTTGTACAGGTTGTCGAGAACATTCTGCAATCAAGAACAAACGAAAACTTAGTTAACACTCAAACGAGGCGGTAAAACGATACCGATTGAAAAGAGAATGAATGTGATCGGAGAGAGAGGATGACCTGGTAATATTTGAGGAGTTGGGGTCTCTTCTTCTTGTACGTTGGAGTGAGGAGGTCGCGTTCCATGTCAAAAGGCTCGGGTTCAAGATGAACACCTTTCAGGAGCTCGAAGCCTTTCAACTGTCGGGAAGAAACGAATGTGATTCAAATGAAGAACGCATTGCATTCGACTAGTGAGAATGACGGTCGGAGGAAACAAAGAAACAAACCTTCTTCTCTTTTCCAATCTTGGTGAGTTCTTGGAGGATGTGTTCTTTGGCCTTTGGATTCTCGCAGAGGGTGCGGAAGTCCTCACTAATACCGTTCTCTTGAGCCCATTTCTCCAGTGCTGGCTGGTTCGGGTTCACCACCCCAACGAGGAACGACTCGAAGCTGTTCCCGTACACCCAAATCTAACAAAATGGCGGGCAGAAGAAAATCAACTACTACGTCATTTCATATCCTTTATGGCTTTATAATTATGCAGAAGATTTTCACTTCACCAGAAAAGGATAACCAATGTTCTTACCGAATCAATGCCAGGTGTACTACCGTAGATGTTCTCCAGGTTTTCCACGGCAACATACTCTCCTTGTGAGAGCTTGAAGATGTTCTTCTTGCGATCAATGATTTTCATGCTTCCATCGGGCTGCCATTCCCCAACATCCCCTGTGCATGCAACAGAACGAAAGAACAAACTAGTTAGTGGACATTAACAAAGATCAAGCAAATACTAAATACTGATCGGAGCCTTCGGACTAAAACTAACAAGTTTAGATTGATACAGGATGCTCTGTTTAAACTCTGGTAACAGTTGATAAATCGTATAAGAAAATGAGCAGAATAAGCATTGTTTGAATTTAGCTCAACTTTCAATAGAAGTAATAAACAGGATTGAGAGAGAATATCACGGACCTGTGTGGAACCAGCCATCTATCAGAACTTCCTCGGTGAGATCTTCACGTTTATAGTAGCCGGAAAATAGGGTCTCCCCACGGATGCAGATTTCTCCACGAGGTGTGCTCGAAAGAGCATCGTAGTTCATTTCAGGAACTGATTCAAGGCGGACATCAATGTTTGGAGTTGGAGGGCCAACAGTGCCAAGCATTGACATGTCATTTGGCAATGAGACGAAACTTCCAGCACAAGTCTCCGTGAGACCTACATTCAAAGTGTTCATAAAGATTGAGATTAACGAGTCAAGAAAGTACATTTAGGGCAAACGCGAAATTGAGTACAACCACGTGCAAATAGTACAGAGGGAGGGGCATTACCATATCCTTGTAAAACATGGGCACATGTGACGACTCGAAGATAAGCTTCGACGTGGCTGGCGAGAGGTGCAGCTCCAGATAATATCAGCCGTACATTGCCTCCCAACCCTTGCTTGACCTGCGGACAATACAGAGTTATAAGACCAACATGATTTTTCCAATTTGATAACAAGATTAGTCTACAGAAGGGAAAGTGATTGATTACCTTGCTAAAGACAAATTTGTCGCTGAGTGGAGATGCCTCGTCCGTCTTACTTCCCCCTTTCAAATTACTCAGTTTGCTGAAGTGGAAGTGAGATTGCAGTTAGTCATACAACAGGGACCAAAATATGAGCGCAAAGATGACCGAAAAGAGAGAGAACGATTCAGAATGGCCAGTGCATGACGCCCAAGGGGATTGAAGCACCAGTAAATTAAAGCTCGGAGATGAAAGTGCATGCCAAAGGAAACTTACTGAGAGTATGCAAAATTGAACAAAGTTTTTTTCAGAAGTCCACCAGCAGAGATCTTCTGAGTCAAGCCTGAGATGAGAACAAAAAAAGACAGAATTTGCAGATGAGTAACCAGAGCTTGTGTATTCAAATGTAAGAATCTATAAGGACAAAGGAGGGAAGTCAAGACAGTCTCCAAACTAGTAAAACCCAACACCCCAAGACCCACCCTAGGCTTAGTCTGGGAGTTTGGCCATTTTGGAAAAATTTAGATACAATGTCTCCACATTTAAGAGGATAGGGAAGTTCTGATTTAGAATCTCTTCTCTGACACGTCCGAGTTCAATCCATAAGGTTTGGTCATAGGAAAGGGCCTACCTCCATATATCCTGTCCAAAACACGGGGAACAGCACAAAAAATAGATGGTTTTAACTCCCCAATGTCTTCAACCAACAATTTGACGTCCTGTAAAAATTGAGCAACAAACAGAAGGATTTTATACATGAATTGCATAGCAAATGGTTATAATCGTTGCTTATAACAATGAAGAAAATAAACAGAAACTTATTTGCATGCTTACCCCTCTCCAGAACCCTATAGAGGCACCATGAAAAATAAATAATTCCTCGATCACTCGATCAAAGATATGAGCAAGAGGAAGGTATGACAGATACACGTCCTTTGTAGTCAGCTGAAATGTTGCAACGCAAAATCAGAAACAGTTAGTATTAGAAATGAACAAGCCACTCTAAGCACTCTCCAGAAATTCAGTAGCATTATCTGCAAGCTAACTGTGACGTTCACATGCCAAAAAAAGAACACTCACCGATTCATTCACAGACTCTAGTACCCGTTTCACTCCAGCTATAAGAGTCATGATATTATTATTTGAAATCATGACACCCTTGGGATCACCAGTTGTTCCACTAGTATACATAATTGTACATATATCACTTTTCTTCTTCTCTGGGAAATCGTACTCTTTGTTCTCCCCCTGTGTCAACATCAAACGAATAATTATTATAAGCAGTGAAGGCAGAACTCAAACGTAAAAATTCTTCATATGAAAACGTTTTACTTCTCGTAGTTAGTACAAGTAGGTAAGCAAATAGAAAGACTAGATGACTAATCATGACGCTTGCTTGCACAAGTAGATATAAATAAAAATGTTACCAGTTTGATAAATTCTTCCCAAGAATAGACTGACAGGCCAAACTTTTCCATTTCCTGTCTCTGCTCAGGAGTAACCTTACCAAAGCTCACAACAGCTGCAAAATTGTAGAAGTATAATGGGAAATTTAGTGACACGAGCCAGGAAATCAACTTTAGTAACACGTGGCCACAAATCATAAAGTCTGGAACTTTACTTACTTTTCACATACTGTGTTGCATTTGGGAACGTTTTCAATAGCTAAAAGAGAAGCAAAAGAACATGTTAAAGATGCAGTACCAAAAGTAAAGTTTCGTCTTATTTACAACAAAGAGCAGCCATTAACCATGTATAAACATAAAATCAAAAGATGGAACAAACATGTTTGTCCTGCCAATAATTTAAGTAGCAAACTCGCATCTGAATCATCAGAACAAAGAATGAATAAGACAAGGTCAGATAAGCATCTCGTGCTACCTCGGGAATCTTTTTCTCCTCAGCAAAAGCAATTGAAATCTCTGAATGACATAAAATATATTCCACAGCGCCAGCACCTGATGCAAGAACCAAACATAGACGATTAGTCATTTTGGCGGTTGTAGCATTGAGAGGTCACGGAACACACAAATACAATGTCAGTCGCATTACAGAAATCTTGATTTTACTAACAATGCTTACCTAAGGTGTCGTATAAAGGGACACAGTACAGTCCATGAGCATTGCAAGCCTGCATCAAGTTTCGACAGTCCATGAGCAAATCAGACCAAAGATATCCGTCAATGTGTACTTTTTTAAGCAAACAACACACAGTGTCAATAAGCAATCGAATAGGGTTCAACAAAAGTTTCATTCATGCACTGCAGATTACACCCTCAGATGCACTTTGTATCCAAGATCATTCTGATCCAAATAACCAGCATATACACCGAAAAGGGAGCCAAATCGAACACAGAAGCAATCAGTTGGACAGGCTGTATCTTCCCAGGAAAGAAACAAAAGCAAGGAAATAAATGAAAGCTTGCAAGAATTAAATAATGCTAGGGCCGCCTGTTGGATGCGCCGTTCATGAATATGCCAATACCTCCATGCTGACAATCCATTGCGAACAATTGGCGCCAAATATACCACATTTTGCTCCCTGGCAACAAGGAATGAAGAATATTAAATTTTCAATACAACCTTAATGGCGAATAATCAACATTGGAAGTATCTAGCAAAGTCAAACAGAGCCCAACTGGTTCAACACCACAGCTGCGAATAGCATTTCCAACTTTGATAACTATGTTGTAGACTTCCTTGTACGTCTGCCACACATATTTCCCGGCCTAAAAGACAAAACAAAAATTGGAACAGAGATAAATAAAAGAAATGATCCGCAACGAATTAGCAGAACGTACGGAGGAGGCATTTAATATAATTTATTAAAAGGGGCCCAAAAATAGACGGAAAATCCCTAGCGAATAGGCTATGAACAATCAACAACCACAAACCTTGCCGTCTACAATCTCCCGGTGGCCGAGCATCGGATTGTTTGGATACTTCTCCACGCTCAGCCTGCAAAGAAGCCACAAATGGTCCATTAAAAATAGAACAATACACGTACTGAGCAGCTCAGCCAAACGAATACATCGCATGTATCTAACAATCGAATCGCAGATCTTCCCGTAGCATTCATTATGCAAGGCCAAAATAGCACAAAAACTAAAATCCTCAAGCCTTGCAGTTATCAAATCGAGTATCCAGAAAGAACAAAAAAAATCAAGTTCTACGAAATCATAAAGCATGCCAGAGTAATTGAATCAGCGCAGGAAAATGCAAGTCAACGGCATCCGACTGGAAAAATAAACTTCAAGCAAGCTGGAAGTAGACTAATAACTTCTCCAGTTCAAAAGACTGAAACCAAAGCTCAAAAACTCACCGGAAAACGTCCCAGCAGCAGTCAAGACCGGGAATAGGAGGAGGAAATCCATCCTTAGCAAACACGCTGCGGTAAGCAGCGCCGATCGACGGCTTACCGTCCTTCCCCGGCTGACCTTTCTCAACCTCGATCAGATACTTCATCTGCGACATTCTCACCTCCGATCTCTCTCTCTCTCTCTCTCTCTCACTCTCTCTTCCCTCCACCAAACAATGAACAGTATCGAGCTTGAGTCAATAAATAGAGGAGGCAGCTGCTGGGCGGTGACCGGAGGGGAATGATAAATAAAACAGAAAATCGGTTGTGAAATTTAAATACGATTTCCAAATCTGAAAGTCTTCGGCAATTTAATTTCTTTTTCTTTTTTGCTGCAGAGAAGGGAAAGCTTTAGAGAGAGAGAGAGAAGAAGTATCTATAGAGAAGATTTAGATGCTGATGACGATGGAGAAATAACTGCGGAATTTTCACCTTTAAGTTTTAACTGGAGTGGGTGACCCGAAATATCCGGGTTGGTCGGTTAGGTTAAAGCTGGTCAACTGATTTCCGAATTCTTATCAAACTCTTCTTTCATCAGAAAGGTTGATGAACAAACGAACCAGAAAACCCAGAAATAATAACAATTTATTATTTAATCGGGGACCTTTGTCCAGAGCGCTTTTATACTTCTTTGGGTGGTTTTTTGTAAGACTTATGAGGGAGTCAATCAATAAGAGGATCCTTATAAGAAAGTATCGGTTATGAAGGCAATTAGCTTGTTCGCGTTTCTAGATTTTAGACGTTTTGGATAAGAGAATAGTGTGTGTTATTAATAAGGGTCTGTTCTTATTTTTTTATTATCTTTAAGGATTTGGGTCGGGTCCCCATATGTGGTCGGCTGATTGGTGACTTGATTGAGATTGCATCTAAACTCATGGTGATGAAGGGTTGAGATTGCTCATAGGGTTAGAGTTTGAATCAGTTCCCTTAGGGTTTCCCGGTCAGGCTTCTGTTGGACAGAGCGAGTTCACTTAAAAGGTATGAGAAACTCGCACCTCCTAGCTTAACTTAAGAAACTACGGAGTTTTCTGGATGCATGAGAAATGGCTAGTATCTTGGTTAGGATGGACGATAATGATAGATATGGTATACACTCCGAATCAAACTAAAAGTTGACTTTGATGTAGCCTGATTCCCAGGCAATCTGAAGATCAAAAAGAGCACCCCAACTCAACCCGAGTAATTGAACAGGTTCCCAAATGAGCCGAAAAAAGCCACCAAGTCCGTAAAATGCCCCACCCCGCTACTATTCGGATGAACCATAGACCCTCTAAGTTGATGATAATACCTGATCTCGCATCGGAACTTCAAATACCAACAAACTTAATAGAATTAAAAAGTGTCAACAATAAGATTTTTCATCAACTTGTACATCAGGAAGACTTTGAGCCCAAAAGACAATTGATAAGACACGCCATTACTACGTTATTAAATTGTAACATATCAGAGGGACCATGTGGGGAGGAATTTCGTTTACAAGAGACTCGTGGCTGATGGTGGTACCGTACGAGTTAAGAGAGGAATTGAAGGGTCAAATTCTTAGCATTGAATATTTACTCCGACCTCAACTTGCGCCTGCTGATCCAAAAATATCCATTCTCCGACGACTTATCAACGTGTCGGAGGCGCAGATGGAGAAGAACAAGTCTACGTTTTCAGCTCAAGCTGATCTGTCCCCGTGGTTCTTATTACGCCGATGTGGTGGTTGCAATTTCAACATTCCAAAATATTTAGTCTAATGCCATTTACTTGCAATTCAACTTAGCACATTAGATAACCTTAACAACAGATTCCAATTAGATTGGAGTCGTTCCGGTGATGTAGTTGTGTGTTGATAATTTAGAGATTCGAATTTAAATCTTATTAGCACATCCCACAAATGAACGCTAAGTGTATCTTGTGTTGACCGAGAAGTTTACTCGAACAAAAAACAACAAGCTCTTGTTGTTAATGAATAATGTAAAAACCAAACGGGAACCCCTCCCAACAATTCGAAGTATTGAGATGAAACAGTTAATAACATGATATCAAAGTCTGGTTAGACCAGGAGGTTACTGTTTCGAATCTCTATAGCCTTCAATCCATGCACACAACTTATGAAAGTTGCGCATATCTCAACACTTCTGAAAACTTTAATTCGAAGGCATGTTAATGAATACAATGAAAACCAATCCAAACCTATACCTAACTACTCAAATTATTGGAATACAATGCGAAAACCAACCTTTCCATTTGTTTTCAACGGCTAATAAAACAGACGAAATCATGTTTCAGCGTGCTGAATTAGATATTGATTTATGATTATTTGTCATTTCCTGATTGGAATTTGGAGGTCTTACTCAGATCAGACTACCTGTCTCCACCCCCTTACACCAATAACCAAACGAACAGAGACAAAAAAAATTAATCAGAATCACAATTAAAAAAGTAGGATTAATAATAAGAAATAGGGTTCACCAAAGCTTTCAAAAGTCAAATCAAGCATAACGACACACAATATCGTTTAGACTTTGGGACTGCTTCACCATCTCATTAACAACGTCATCAAAGCCAGAGCAACTTCCAGCTACAAACAAGAAGCTTTCAAGTACTATTCTGCAAGTCTTCTTCAACTACATACAGTATTCTCATCATTTGTTCTAATCCTGCAAGACAATCTCGTCTCGAGGTCGGTCGAATTTCCCTAGTTATCGTAACAAAATGCGTATGCAAAAACAGGCATTATTAGTTACCTAGCACTTAATCTTCTTCCTAAATATTAGAATCCAAGCAAAAGTATTAAGAATTCATCTTCGCAAGAACATCAATTTCCAAACCTTGTTTTCTCTGTGTGCATAGAGTGAACAAAATTGTATAACTACTTCTTGCTTTTCTTCCGCTCCTTCACTTGCTTCTCTAGACTTCGAAGTCTCTGGCTAAGGATAGAAGAAGATGACGCTCTCCGGCTAGGTTTCTTCACCGACGATTCATTTGGCACAGACGATGACACTTCTTCCACCACTACTGGATTCGGTTTGAAAGCTGGAAACAGATTGAACGAAGCCTGTCCAGTTGAAGCACCTGGTGGTGTCACGGGTATGTCGGGAACGCCCAAGGATTTCTTTACACCAGGAACCTTGAGTACTGGAAATGCAAGCATGTAAATAATTAATCAGGTCGAGTCTATCCGTTACTCTTTATCTGTTCTCTAGTTTCCGTGTATTCAATTACAGATGAAAGGAATTAGAATTAGAGGAATGACTGATTGATAAAAGAAAGGTGGCGACTTTACCTATACCGTACAACAATGAGAACATGTTGGACGTCAGCCAATAGCCAAATAAAGCCTGCAGATACATAAACAAATTAGACTTCCATTCTAACTGCGATAAACCTCGAAAAGGATTGTCAAACTCTTTTCTTCTCAATACTTTGAATTACAAACCCGAAGAATGATGCAGGAAAGAGGGTCAATTATGAACCTGAGTGGAATCTTGTTCCACGCAGAACATGACTATGAGGTCGTAACTTATAACTAGAAAGACGAACCACGAGGCCGTCGGAAATGGAGGCCGATAATCAGATTTCATAGCCCCCGGAAGGAGTTAAGTTATAGTGGGACACAAAATTTACCGTAGGGAAGGAAGCGGTTAACGGAACAGCAGCTACAGCAAAGACTCTCGAGATCGTTTTCATGGTGCCAAGAATAGGATTACCCTCCAAACCTTCTTGCATATTAGTCTGACAAAGAACGCAAGAAATTACAGAGCAAAAAACAAGTGAGCAGAGAAGATGGCTTCTTCCAGTTCGAAATCACAAGGGAAAATAAAGTAAATTCAACTGGAAATGGAAATGAATTACCTACCTCAACTGTTATCAAAATACTCAATCCAGTCAAAACCGGAAGCAAGTACATACTGTCAGGAGTAGTCAGGTCAGTAAACCAGAATGCTCCACCATTTTTAAAGGATGGCTCTTTTTCCACCATGTTAGAGATCTGGAATTTTTGCACATTGTCAGTCTAAGATGTCACCAAAAGCAGATTTTCATCGGCTTATAAATGTACAAAACAGGATTAGAGATCCACATACCGCAAGGAAGAAGCAAACAAACACAGGACCCTGGATAAAAATTCCCTTCAATGGAGTAAATGGGGTAACACCATATCTGCAAGAATCAAAATAAAAGTATGATAAATTCCCTTTACGGTATACACGATCTGAAAACATGCTGCTATTTGGGACTGAAGTGCACCATGAAAATGAGCCGTCATATACTAATAGGAAATTCTATAAGAATTACTTTCACGATAGCCATCAATAATCAAGTTAAGCTCTTTCATATGGGAGGAGAGGGAAAATAATTCATCAAGAACGAAAATCAACAATCTCAATTGTTACCCTTTACAAGCATGTACAGAAGTTGCTTACTCCGCAAAAAGCTTCTTCATTTCCATTTGGCCCGCATAAACAGACTCTGGCTCCATGCTCTGTGAAAATGTCGGGGTAAGAGAAAACTTTGGTCAACGCACTTTAAAGGGTAATTCAGTCGGATGCGTGGGAACTCAGCAATGAGCGTGCGCCACATTGTTCAATGTTAGTGGAGAAGAAACAAGCACTAGACTGCATCTTATATTGAGGTATTTAGACTGCTTAGACAATGTACAAAATAACAAGCAACGAGGAAGGGGAGACAAATTATTAACAGAATTTATTCGGCCATGGTTTACACCTTTTGTTAGTTAAACATAAGGTGAAGTTGTCATAACATCTACTAACATTACCTAATTTAACCAGGCCAGTAAGACCATGGCGTTCCTCAACATAAACTTACAATTACAGTATGAAATCACACCAAAGCGGCCAAAGAGAAGCATATGGGGCCAGTAATTGGTCAAAGATTGAAACGGAAAGAACATGACTTTAGCATATTGTATAGAATGAATACAATTAATGAAAATTCAAAACACAGAAGTCAGACCTTCTCTCGAATATCTTGCTGAATCTTCTCCAGACGTGGCCTCAAAAGCTGAAAGCAGGAACAAGTAAGAAAATTGTAGTAACATTTGATGAGCATAAGGAGACAAGTCTGCGGAGCAGTAACGGAAGGGAACTTCCACTTAAATTGAAAGTGCCCAACTGTTCCACGTGCATATGACTTACTGAAAGCTTTGTGGTTGCTTTAAGTTGATTGATCAGGAGGGGAATCGTTGCTGTTCTAATGAGAAGAGTTGCTATACCGATGGAAATAAACCTGAAAAAAGAGATCAAGAAAAATGTATGACATCCTAGATACCAGGTTCAAAAGTAAAGGGTATAACAGGTTGATCATGGTACGAAGAAATTTGTTCGAGCATGAAGCACTTTCATTAATAGCTTTTCCCAGTTTAAACCATTAATACAAGGAATCCTAAAGTCCCCATCCATGATACCAAATCCAGCTAGGATAAATCTAGGGTTGAGAACTTACAGATATCCAAGCATAGACCATGGCATCAAAAAGAAAATTCCTAATTGAGTGGTAGCTTCCTAAAGAACCACCAAATTCATAACTGTTCAAGCAACATGGTTCAATAAGACCTGAGATTTCCTTTTCGTGACTTTCTTAAGAGATAAGTTATTGCAGTACATTCCCAAATTAAACCAGCATGGAACAAGATATTACCAGTTACACCCAGTATAAGAATGGATTGCATCAATGCAATGCTGAAGGAATGCAACAGGCAAGAACGAATCAGCAGCAGCAATCGCAACTTCATTTATAGCAGCAACTTGACTGGCCACAGCTTCTATAGGCATTTCAGTAAGTGTCTCGGCAACATCGCTCATCAGTTCAATCTTATCCGAGCTTTCACCAATGGTCATGGACATATACCGTATAGAAGACATTCCAATACCCGACGGTAGCAAAATCCCAGCACGTCTTCCGAAAGCAGTTGAATTACTCAAGGCGTTCCCAAAGAACCTCTGTTGCAACACATTTCCACTTCCCTTCTGAGATTGGCGGCCATCAATTGAGCTCTCTTCACGATCATGGTCATGAAGAACATAGCTAAACGACAGGTTAACCCGTTTTCTAATAAGGCTTGACCTATTGCAGAGGCTACGAAAGCAAGCCATGGAAGCAGAGAACAGAGTCCCTGCGAGAGTGTGCCATATAGAAGTTTACAAATCAGATAAGCAACCACAAACCAAACAAATTGCAAAACCCTATTAAATCAGAGACTGAAATGCAATCTCAAATTCGCATACTAAGTAAGCTACCCTAACTAGTTGGTGCAAAATAAGCAAACAATTCACGAGAGATCAAACATTGAAGGATTCAAGAAACTACTCAGCTTCGAAGCAAAAAAGCTAATCGAAATGATTGAGAAGAGACTTTACCGGCTTAAGGAAGACCCCTGCAAGACAAATGGTGAGGGACCACCAGACTGTACGGCGGCGAGTTTAGCCCGGTGACGGTTGCCGGGAGAGTGGTTTGCTGATGACAAGTTGAGTTCAGCTCCGCACTCGACTGCGTAGGATGGATCGAGAGGTGAAGAAGAAACCTCGTCTGGCCTAGGGCTTACACAAGGACTGGGGTTTAAGGTGATTATAGTTGAGCCACATAAATTGGATTTCGAATCTTAATTAGTTGAGACACATAAATTTTATTTTGATGAATATAGGCTTTACTACGTCAGAGAAGCAGCAGTATTACCCGAGAAGTCCTGGACAACATGGTTAATCAGCTCACTCCAAGAACTAGCATTACTATCTTTTCCAAAACAGAAACGCCAAACAGATCGGAAAAACGAGCATTCCAACATTATATGCTCTATGGCATCCATACCCTGATCACACAATAAACAGGAAATGTCAATAGAAAGACCCCAAGAAGCCATTCGATCCTTGATAATCAGTCTCCCTTTAACAGCAATCCAAGTAATAAACGAATGTTTAAGGACGTTGGGCTGTTTCTAAACCATATCACACCAATTCACAATCGAGGCAGAGGGACGAATGGTGTTCCAAACTTCTGAAACTTTGAACTTCTCCTTCGTATTTTCATTCCAAAGCAACTCCCATCAGAAGAGTAAGAAATGAACTTCACAACAAAGGGTCTAATCGACGAATTCTTCTCCAAATCCACAAATGAGAGGGGGCACATTTGCAACCCCAAAAGGTTCTCCCCTTCACCCATCATTGATGGATCCAAGTGATCCATATCGAGCCTGACATGAGTAAAACATTCCAGATATGTTTATGTTTAGTGATGCAAGCTACATTCCAAAACCTTATATCACGCATACCCAAGCCTCCTTCCTTCTTTGAAATAGTCATAAACTTTCAATCTACCTTTGCTTTCTTTTTACCACCTTCTTTCACATCTCAAAGGTAATTACCGATACTGATTTAGGGAGCAAAAAAGTCGATAACCGATACTGGCTCATTGCACTCAATATAAATCTAATCAATTACAAACGACCAACATGACTCAAGGCACAAGCCCTCCAGCTATGAATGCGAGAAGTTATTCTCTCAACAAGCACCTCACATTCTTTACTAGCAAGTTTCCCATAAATGAGAGGAACTCCCAATTACTTGATTGGTAAGCATCCTTCCTTGTATCCAGTAATGGATTGGATGATCTCCCTATTATCCATAGGCATTGTTCTGGAATAGAAAATTTATGTCTTTGTCGAATTAATTTGAAGACCAGAAAAGAGATAAAACTCCTCAAAAACATCACGCACAGCCTTAACCCCATTAGGAGATCCATTAATAAACACCAACAAATTGTCAGCAAAGCACAAATGAGTAATAGAGAGCCGCTTACAGAGAGGATGATAGGGAATCATTCCAGAGTCAACCGCTTCCTTCATGAAATAATGAAACAGTTCCATGACAATAACAAATAGAGAGGGGAAAAGTGAATCTCCCTGACGAAGCCCTTTTTTACCCTTAAAATCCTACCATTCCACCATTGAGGCCAAAGCTAAACATGACAGATGTTATGCATTTGTCAATCCAACGAATAAACTGAGTAGGGAAATCCATGACATGAAGTATATTCAGGAGGAAGCCATGATCACCTGAGTTAAAAGCTTTCCTAATACCAAATTTGACACGACATCTAGGGGTGGTATGCTGTAGTTGATACGCATTGACCAATTCATGTGCCATTTAAATATTATCCACTATCTCTCTTCCAGCTACAAAGGTAGATTGACTGAAACTGATAATATCAGGCATGCAAATTCCTATCCTTACTTAGGATTTTAGCAATACACTTATATAGGACGTTGCAACATGCAATCACCCTATAATCCACCATACTATTTGCATTTACCTTCTTAGGGATGAGAGCGAGAAGAGTAGAGTTGACAGTGCGAGGCAACTCACCGTGAGTGAAGAAACGCTCAACCGCATAAGAAACCTCTTCTCCAACACAATGCCAAGCATGCTCGAAGAAGCAAGCCGGAAAACCATCCGGTCCATGACTTTTTTCATTGGGAATTGAGAATAAAGTTGCTTTAATCTCTTCCTTAGTTATCGGAGCACACAACTCTTCAGCCTGCTTACTAGAGATCTTAAGATAAACCAGAGCCTGCAAATCCCTAAAAGAATCTCTCCATACATCAGGATTCGGAGTCCCAAGTAATGCTTTGTAAAACTGCACTATCGTATCAGAGATTATATCAGGATCAGTTACCAAAACACCATTGCTATCTTCAAACGGAGTAATTTGTCTTTTGTGAAGGCAATAAATAAACATTGTGCGTAACAGACATGCATCGTACCAAGGACACACAACTAGCATAGTTTAAAGTAATGGTCATTGTGTTGCGGCCTATGGGGGGCAATATCTTTGATTGTATAGTCCCTTCGGCCTATCGTAACTTACCCTAGACCAACGTATTACATGATCTTTATTGACTAACTACAGTCGATTCTGCTTGCACTAACGGTTAGCTTAGTACCATTTTCGAAGAGAAACACGGTTAATTACTATTATTCAAACTAAATGTCCATGTGTCACACAGGATACTTGCTTATATATGAAAAAAAAAACCCAGAAGAAAATTTAAGAAACTCCTTATTCCACACAGTCATCTTTATTCCACCAATTCTCATCATCTCTAACTCGGATCATCATCATCGTCAAGCCCTGCACCACCAAACCGGAAAGTATCAAATCCGAGTAACCACCATCACAGGGGAGACGAGAAAAAGGGTAAAATTTGAATTCGAACTAGTCTTACTTGGAACAGTCAAAGTCGAGAGAGAGCTTAGGCAGGTGGACATTGACGTTACATTTGCCCGGAAGATTAGACGCAACGGACAGATCAATCCCAGGCACTGAACCAACCAACGACTTGAAGCACTGGCACAACGCAACTCGATCCGATTTCGACTCTGAGTACGGCTGAAGCGACTTCACTCCGCTGCAGCATTCCTTCGTCGGTTCACCCACCCCTGCAGCTGCTTGTCCACCGCCGCCGGAGAGATAAGGAATGCACGGCTGCAAGTCGTTGTAGACCACGGAACAGGATGGAGGAGCTAGCTTCGGCTCCTGAGCAGCCACCCGGGCATCGCCGTTAGCGATGAGGAGGATGGCTAGGAAAACAGCTGCCATGTAGCGGCTCATATTTGATTGGTGATGTAATTGCAAATTTGGTACAAAGTTTTAGTTCGAGTGATTGTGCATTGAGACTTGAGAGGTGTTGGTTTTTATGTATGCAGATGAGGTGTTCGATGAAATGTTTGTCATGCACACTGCGTGAAAGTTGGATGTGGAGAACCGATGAAGATTTCGGCTCACAATCGGGAGCAGGGCAAAAGATTGTTGTCCGTGTTTCTGGATACTGGCAGTGTCATTTTATTAGCAGGAGAATTTCAATAGGGTTGTTGACGAGCCATCGGTGTGCTGCTCGGGGTTTGATTCGAAAAAGGATCGTTTTTTAGTCGTCAAATTTTAAACGAATCAATATTGAGTTAGGGTATGCTTGATTCAATAAGGTTGTGAGTTAGTTCAAGATCCAATTTGAATATTAGATTGACTATGTATTGTTTGTTAGTAGGTTAAATAATACAAATTTGTGTTCTGTCTCGAATACCCTAGAGACCTAGACTATAAAAATCATACAAAAATTGTGATTGTGTTAATGAAAAAGTGAGTATTACATGGTTTATGTTTAAATCCTATTTCGATCAAATACTACAAATTTGTAAGGTTTTAGGGTAACTTGTATTTTAAGCTTGTTTCGTCGAGATTTTTTAGCGTACAAGTCTTTAAGTTGAACTTAAAATAGACTCATCAATCTTTATACAGTTTTTAGAGCTCGAATTTGCTCATAAAGGATAATTAATGAACCACACTCTAGTTGGTTTAGCTCTACCCAGGCTTCAATTTTCCAACTCAAATTCGAGCTCACTTAAACATAATAAACCGAGCTTAAGCTAAGAAAAAATTATGCTTGACTCGATTCCTCAACATTCCTAATAGAAAATAATCTAAAACCATTATATCTAAACTCTAGTAAGGCTATCTCCATTGTAAAATTTTAGCAATTGCTAAAGTGATGTGAATGATGGCGTGACACCTAACTAATATTTATTAGGAATCTACATAGGCATGATAAATTAGCAAGCTTTCTAAATTAAAAAGTCAATTAGTAATATCATATAGGAAATGGACCACGTTTTAAGAAATTAACTTTTATGATTATGATTTATATTATGAATGATTTATTATTATTGGTAGAAAATTATTATTATTAAGGAAGACATAAATGATGAATAGAAATTGCTAAAGATTTTAGGAATGGAGGTGGTTGGAAATTATTTATTAAATGAATTACTAAACTTGTTGATATGGCAATATGAACCCAATTAAAAATTTATAAACAAATTTTACAATGAAAATGACTAAAAATATATAATTGCACACGCCGCAATAACAAATTTATTTTAGAAACACCAATCATATTTTATCCCCTTTAATCCTAATTATCCTAAAGTTTCTTCTTCGAGATTAACGAACAACTCATCAATTGTTCGTCACGTTAAGTAGATAATTTTTCAAGATATAAATCGATATAAATAATTGTTCTGACTATTATGTGCATCCGTAAGATAAATTCAGATTCCGTTATTGTATACGATTTTAGCGGGCGATGCGATCATAGTATTTTATATGTTCTATGTACATAGATATTATGGAAGAACAACCCACAAATAGCACAACAAAGCAAGCCATGATCAGTTACAACTAAAATTAAAACTGCCTGTAATTCTGTAAAAGATCCTATTAATTAAACAACATTTTTTCTAAAATGCTAACCAATATGCACAACCACAATGAATCTCAGTAGTACGGTGTCTATGTATCCCTTCTCTAGCCAACACAGAACAAAATACCAAAACGAAGGGACAGCTTTACCCTCCTCCTCCTACGGAGTAGAGAGCCCGGACGACGACGTAGAGGAGGACATAAACGAAGGGGAAGGCGTGCTGGCCACGGACGACTCCGGCGTGTTCCGGCACAGAGGACACGTGGCGTTCATTTTCAGCCACTCGTCGATGCACTCCGCGTGGAAGTAATGGTTGCACTCCGGAATCGTTCGCAGCGTCTCTTTCGGCTCGTACTCCGACAGACAGATAGGACAAGTGCTGTCGGCCGGCTTCGGGAGCCGCCGGCTCTCCCCTAGGAGGGTTTTCGGGTATGATTGGATGGTCGGCTCGTCCAGTCCCGACAAGACGTAGGAAACAGGCGGCTGATGGCCGGCTGTGGCGGCGGTGTGGAAGCTTCTGCTGCTGGCGTTTCGTCGGGTTCCGATTTTGCCGCATACGAAGCAGCAGAGGCCGATTGCGGATATTAGGCCCGGGATCCCCACGCCTAGGACCAGCCCGTATTTGGCCCTCTTTGAAAGACCTAGAAAAATAATACGGCCCAATTATGATCCATAAGAAAAATTGCCAAATTTTGATCCATTAGAAAAATTTGTAAACGAAATCGCTAAAATTTACTTATTTAGGGTTAAAAATGGGTATAATTATGATTATTCGCACAAATCGAATAGTTATTCTTGTCAAATCATTAACCCCTAATTTTGGAGATGGAGCTGGGCCTTGGAGAGACTTGGCTCCATTTTTTATTGGTCAATCATTAATAGTCATGTGGTTATGCGGTTATGTGGTATTGTTAGTGGTTAATCAAATGACCAAACTATTTAAAAAAGCACAATAATATGTAGACTGAAAATCATCAATATCGAACCAAAATTTCGAAACTTACAAATAAGCATAAGAATCCACGACCAGCCAGGACTTGATACAAAATTTACAAATTGGTTTCTAAAAATTTTATAGGTTATATTATATTAGTATTTGAAACATCAAGACGTGAGTCAATATATTTTGTTGATCTTCAAGATTTGACGTGTGGTTCGAGAAAATAAAATTTGAAGACATTTAAACTTTTAAGTCATTTATAAATAATCCTTGTATGCTAAACGAGGAGTACGCTAGTTAGGACATACGACATTTTTTTAAAAGTGTTGAGTTTTGTGATGTTGTGGTTAATTACGATTAACCGCATCATTTCTCTGGTTAACACTAACCACAATTTATGAATATAATACCAAAGTAACTAACCGTATTTGTAGTTAAATGTTAACTGTAAATTATAAAAATTAGTGCAGTTAGAACTTATAACTAATCACCAACCACTTTCCGACCCTTCATTGACCTAAACAACATATTTCCAACCATTTTAGTTCAATTATAATATTATTTGTTCAAGGTATGCTATGCAAACAAATACCATTACTTTCAAATTGTATTCAAATATTTTAAGAAAAAATAATAATTAAAACCCCCCCAAAAATAGGTATATTGTGAGTCACCAAAAGCTTATTCAACGATACAGACTGAGGAAATTTCTATGCGTGTATACTATAGTCTATAAGCATGGGGTGGGGGCTTGACTTGTTGAAATTTGACTCGGCAACGGCACCTTGAATTAATATGATAAAACAAGACCATATGGGACATTATAAATTATTTAGAAAGATAGTGACACATTGCCTCATCAAAATGACACTTTAGTCACAACATTTTGTGTTAGACTAGTCTAGCACCATCAAATTTTATGTTTTGAATATGACTTCTTAGTTCTAATTTCCCAGGTAAATAAGTAAAAATCACTTCTTTATTTCATATTAAAAAAAACTCTATAAAATTAAGTCTATGGAACCAGAATTTATACATGTATTAAGTGGATTTCAAAATATTAAAAATTCTAACAATCTAATTTTACCTAGAATATATTACAGTAGTTTTGAGCAACAAATATTTAGAGTGAATATTAATATTAGCTTCCAAAACATGATATTCTGTTAAATATACTACTTGCTTTAATATGTTATATTATTTGTCACAACATCATTCAAAATATATATTGTTTTCTTGTTCCTAGAACTATAGGCAGCCTTCTTATATCAAATGAAAGTTGAACTATGCTAACGATCATTTTTCAAAATTTTGGATTATTTAGGATTAAATATTCTGATTATTATACCTACGACTGAGTGTACTGAATCAAAATGATATAATATTGAAATAAATTTATAAAATGCACTAAGTTAGGATTGAAAATGGAACGGATTGGGGCACACCAACCATTGTGTTGGAGACATGTCGAGGCTCAATTGGCTCAGTTGTGAACCGAGCTAAGGGAACCAATAAAAGCTCATTAAGTAAGCTTGATTTTGAATAAAAATTGTGAAAGTAAGCTTGATTTTACCAATATGGAAAGTACGGTGACTTGTGGCGAAATTCGGCCGCTCGTCTACAACCGATTAGTTAACTACCAAACAACTCAACAAGCATACAAGACAATCACCACTCGCCGGCCGGAGTATAGAGTCGGCCGACATTACGAGGGCCCACCCAAATTGGTTGCGGGTCATGGTCAGCGGATTTCCTACCCAACCTAATTTGTTGACTTCTAGGGCATTGAAATTCAGTAAAATTTACCCAATCAAACGGCCCTTCATAGTTATCCCCGTCTACTTCACTCTAACCCAACGTCTACTTCACTCTAACCCAACGGCTTAACCGTTTCGGTCTGCTGTTTGTCTAATCCACTAATATTAACCACGTCACAAGGAGGTGAAATGGAACGGAAACGGTGAATTGAAGTAAAAAAAAAAAGTCAACAAGTCAAAAAGTAAGCATTATTACTTACCTTCAGTTTTCCTGTCCGGTTGGGAGCACCCGATATCCAACCCATTCCTGCCCGTAAACTCGCAAATCCTACCGTCCTCCTCACACGGCAAGCAATCCGGCATGCTCCAAATCAACCTCGTATCCGCATCTGACCACCGCGGCCAACTCACCGGAATCCTCACGTCCGTCGACACCACGCCACACGACGGCGCGTCCGCCGTCAAATTCATCCCCCTGAAAGCACTCGTCCGCATCGCACGTACCGTGAACCCTTCCCCGCTCAAGCACCCGACCCGTCTCGACCCGGGCACGGCGCTCGATCCGGACCCGGTCAAATCGGAGCAGTTAAGGAAAGTGAAAATCCCGGTTGACTCAGGAATAAACGGCGTGCCTTGCAGGGAGAATGAATCTAGGTACCTTCTGGGCAGGCAATCCCCTGGGTCGCGGATGTACGCTACCTGGCTGTGGTACTCGATGTACTGGACGACGAACTCGCCCGAGTTTCCGAGGGCCATCATCGTCTGCCCCTCTCCGTCGCACGTGAGGGAGAACCCGGGGAAGCTACATCGTGAGTTGGTGTTGTTGTTGTTGTTAATCAGCTGGCTTTGGCTGCTGAGGCCGAAGGGGAAGCGGACGTTGGGGGCGCCTAGGCGGCAGGATCCGCTGCAGGAGCCGGCGGCGGCGGAGGAGAGGTGGATGAGGAGGAGGAAGAGGGTGGTTGGAAAAAGAGGCATGGTGTGGATTGATTAGTTAGAAGAACGAAAAATGGTGGAGGAGACCAAATGTATAGTTAGCAATAGATTGGTGATTAAGACAAAAGTGGTAATTGCAGTGTTTTGGACTTCAGAACCGCCTGGCCGATTCGATCTTTAATCACTTATTAAAATGATAAGTTATAATTCTGATATAATCACGGTTTAACTATATTAATTTAAGAAAACACATTAATTTATATGTTGTATAAATAATTACTTTTTCCGATGATATTGAAATAGCACACTAACCTGAATTAGACAAATGTATATACAATTATTAATTATACTTAATCGGTTTAATATTCTGATACGATTCTGGAAACCGAAAGTAATTGGGAAAAGTTAGCACAGATTGTAGTAGTTAATGGCTTTTTCTTGTTGTGAAAATGGAGGGATTATAATGATTTGTTTAAGACTCAACAAACAATGCTTGACCGACTGAATATCGTCTAATTTAAGCTTTCTCTTGGCCATCTTATTAGATGCATGTAGATTATACTAGTGTTCATGTAGATTATTACTGTCTTTCAACTTCCATTGATAATATCTTATGCCGCACCATCCGAAAGCTTGCAATCACGAGGACAATCATGCGACATATTATTACGTTAGCATCGGAATAAATGTCTCTTGGTGTGTATTTTTTTTGTTTTGGAAAGATTTTGTATACTTTTGTGATCCTACAATTTGTTGATGTGTTGGCTACAAATGGTGATGTACTTGGCGTTGTGAAAAGTTGCTTGATTATAAATGAATAAATGTGTTATTGCAGTACCTCTGGACTGCAAGGATTCAAAGCTAATTTAATTATAAATATAACGCACAGGATTGGGAATCGTTATAAAAGAATCTTATACCAGCCTTCCACAGGGAAAAAAGCCAATCAGGTCGTGCTTGCTTTCATTAGTTTTGGTGATGTCTTCAATTGTATTATAAGTTATCACCGTGTTCATCATGAGGGACGGCAGGTTATGTTTTGAATTGTCAATTTTTTTGGGTATATTTCATGTTGAATTTAAGGGGAAATAAGATAATTAATTTTTATATCGCAACTGGTTTTACACCTCAAAAATATCACATTCCTAAATAATATACCATTTTACTTTAAAATATTTTTTTTGCAAAATAACTTGCCCAAATTAGTACGCAATCTAATAAGAACACATTTGTGTTTTCAATTGACCGGTTGATATTACATTTACTGTCTTGCATATATATATAATTCGATATGGATTGATGTATATAATTTTGATTGTTTTTGGGTTTTAATTTATTTGTTCTTGACTAAATGTTTAATTTATGGGTTTTTTTTTGTCAGTTTTGTTGTTGTTTGTACTTTCTCCACTTAGCACAAATTGTCTCCCAGCCGCGACAAAGCTGGAGAGGAGACCTGTTCCAACCCTGACAACGACCTCTTGTTACTTCTGTATTCTTTTTCATAATAATAACCGTAGAGTCTGATTCTGATTCTGGAGTCAAAAATCTTTGCTTCCTGGATCTGATCCGGTAACAATCTGGATTCATGGATCTCCATACGATTTAAGAGTTAAAAGTAATGAAGGACAATATGATTATATTGTTTTAAATATTTTTGTTGGACGAATTTTCGACGATTCCGACATTGATGAAATATTTACACTCATGTGATCACCATCGACTCTACCGTACAACTTTTTACAGAGAGTTATACGAATCTATAAATGAGTCTGATTTTGTATAAACTCGTACAAAAATATATATACATTATATTTATATGGCTTTTATACAAAGTGTAATATTATATACTATACTAAGTATTGTACTAACCGTCGCTAAGTACTATATTACATTTGTATGATAATAAAATATTAATTTTATTTTTATATTTTCAACCGTTAAATTTAAAATATAATTTTGAAATAGTTAAAATTTATAATAATTATCATTATTATATATCTATCATTAAATGGGAAAAGAATCCACAAGCCACACATCATTCCTCAAAAGTCATCACCGGCTGTCCGACTTTGATCATATGATTGGGTTTCAAATCACATTCTGCTTGCCAAGCTACCATTTTTGGTAAGATGGATTTTGTCCAGATTTTGAAAATTGGATTGAAATTGATCGGTGATATTAGGGATTTAGGGTTTTATAGTTTCATTGGGGTTTGATTGTTTTTAAAATTGGGTTTGGCCGTTTTAATTATTAATTAAATAAATAAATATAATTAAGTTCGGACAAGACGATTTTTTGATTGAGCCATATCAAACCGGTAGTATAGAAAGTTCAATATCATAATCTAGTTTGTACAAAATATAGTTATTAAATTATTTTTTAAGAATTCAAATTATATAAATGATTTAAAGTTTTTATTAATTAAATAATTGAGATCTAATGTACAATTTACTTAATTTATTATATAATTTACTTAATTTATTGTAAGAGGTTACTTTTTAGTATTAATTAGCTCTCATGATGTTTATTATTATTATTAATTAAATGCATGTTTTAATCAAATAGAAATTGTAATACCATTGTTCGAATCCCACTCCCACATTTTTTTTAAAATGTAGCCATACAAATCGGGTCCAACCAGCCAAACAATTTTGGTCGAACAAACCAAATTTCTAGTCAAATTGGGTCAACGCCCGGTTTTTACCATTCTAATCAACCGGCCACTCAATTTCAACTCTTTGGTCGGTTTGTGGTCGAACCGGTCCGACCGACCAGTCCAATCTGAGATCTTAACAATAAACAACAATGATGTAATAATGACGTAACGTGGACATAATAAAAATGCATAACAAACTCGTAAAGTGTATTATATCACCGACATAAAAGAGTGGTAAACTAGACATAACGATGATGAATTCAACTACTCGTAAGGTGGACGTAACAACGACATAACGAGCCTGTAACGTGGTCGTATTGGCGACATAACATGCTCGTACAATGACCATACCAATGTGATTTTTTCCAATTCTTTTGTTTCGAAACTACCCTCATTCAACTCAATTTATTTGACTCATTTTCAGCCGTTGAATGAAAATTAACAAAAAAAATTCCTCGATCCAACGGCCAAAATCTATCAAGACCATCTCTCTAGACAATCGCTAGGATCATTAGCTGGTTGGATTAGTATAATTAGTAGCGTTCGGGCCACCTTCCTGATCGTACGTAAAAATCAATCTGTTTTTTTGCAAGTAATTATATTCTTCTTTGAGATCGTGTGTATATTAACATTGGTCATGCTTTTATAGTGTAGTAATGAGAGTTTGATGGAAGATGAATAACTAGTTATTTTTGCTATAGGAAATGTCAGCCTTTTGTCTCCATGTTTGGCTTAACTATGATTTCTTTTCACCTTTTTTTTGAGTTTCTTTGTATAGCATTTCGTCGAACCACCTACAATCAAAGATGTGGGCACACCTTCAAATATGTAGAGATCTCGATTTTTGATGATAATATAAATTATTTTTGTTTTGAGCGTCCAAAGAGGTGATTTAAAATTAAATTTTCACTGTGATTTTGTCACTGCGGAGGTTTTATAGTTCTAAACAAGCGATAATCCAGTCTAATGACTATAGTGATTTGATGAAATAAAATGCTTGTTGAAGCAACAAAAATATATCAAAATTTATAGACCTCTTTTTCTGGTCGAAGTAGACCAAGACTTGTGGTCAATATATGATTGAAGAAAGAAAATAAACATTACATTTCGTAAGGGTATACTGAATTTGAACCCTAAACCTCAAAATCATCAAATACACACTCTACCACTAAAACAACTCCACTTGAACAAAAAATTATACCACTTCAGCACGCTCATCTTAAAAGATAAATTATTACAACTATATTTTTAGTAGAATGCATCCCCGAAAACTAATTATTTGTAACAACCATGATTTTGAAAACTCAACCGATCTGACCATGAACCAGAGACTCAACCAATATTGATTTGACGATTTGTGAGATTGGACAAAGGCGGTCAATAATAATGTATCGGTTGGACCAAATTTCTATACCTACATTTTTTTTCAAAAATGTAGCAAGACTGATTTGAACCCTTGTCCCCCATAATAAAAGATTAGCGATTACTATCTCTACTAATCTCATTATTTTATCAAGTAATGCATTTAATCGATGATATGAAATATTATGGTTACTAATTAACACTAAAAATAACATCTTACCATAAATTAAATAAAGTATATATTAAATCTCAATTATTTGATTAATAAAAATTTCAAACCATTTTTTTTAAACTTCTTAAAAATAACTCAATAACTATATTTTTGACAAATTAGATTATGATATTGCAATTTTTATACTACCGATTTGATGCGGCTAAATCAAACAATCGCCCGGTTCAGCATAATCATATTTATTTATTTAATTAATAATTAAAATAGACATCGACCGAACCATCAAACTATAAATCCCTTACCTCCCCGATTCAATCTCAGTCTGGTTTTCAAAATCTTGGTAAAAACAGAGGATGTAAGAGTGACAATATTATATGTCAAACTCATACTTTGCAACGTCCATATTATTCAATTAACAACAATACTATTCTGAGAGATTCGCAAGGGTAATTAACAGTTCTGTGGTTGCATTTGGGGCAATGTGTTCTTTACCAAGAGAACAACGCATGAGAGCAGATAAAATCACCTTATTATTATTTCATAATACAAAAATCATCTTTTTTATTTCATCCAACTCAACTTTATTTGATCACGCTCGGGCGTTCGGTTTAGTTCGTCGATATAACATATTGGTAGCCTCCTCATATCCTAAAAAAATAAATATTTGGATTAGAAACATTGTATTGAACACAAGGTAGACCTTTTCTTACATAACAAGGTTTGAAAGAAAATTACAGTGAATCCAATCAAGCGAGAGCATATCTATTCGGATGTGTTTGGTGACGAAATTAACAATTCTATTAAGACGATAAGGAGATACTTCATGAAAAGAGTCATGGCATTCCCCCACGACCACTTATCCTTAAAACTCCAAAGAGTCATGACAAGTGAGAGGCTATCCCTGAGTACAAGTGTTCAAAGGTTGACCTTTATCAATTAGAAAAAAACGTAAGGTAGACGGTTTATTCTAAACTCGATATGTTACATATATGTTTGAACTCTATACCTGTGCGGAGCCAAATGATCAAATTTTGGTCCATGGAAACGAAATAAATTTGAAGTAAGTGGGAGTAACCCCATTATCGTCGATATCCCATACCGGTGCGTAATGCCTCTCCTCGGTGTAGGCGTCGAAATGGAGATGCCAGTCGCCGACGGCGAGGTCACACCAGTATAATGTTATACCGAAACCCACCGGCTCGAAGCTCCAGTGAAACTCAGCCCCGGGAAGAAGGGTTAAGGCCCCGAAGTCGTCGTCTCCGGATTGACAATGAGCGATCACTGCTTTGTTGAGCCTATTCGTAATCCTGACCATCGTATCAGTCGACTGCTGCGACGGTCGTGCTGCACCCATGATGATCAGTAGTAGCATTAGCGTTGCGTAGGCCACCTTCTTCATTGTTTGTAACTTTTTTTTAAAAAAAATGCTTTAATTATATAGTGTTTGAGATTGTGTACGTACTCATGCATGTTTTTATAAAGAGAGTTTGATTTGGAGATGGGTGTTGGAAAGTAATAGGTAGGTTGGTTAATGGCCTCTCCCTCTTTGAACATTTTGTATGACTTTTTCCATACTGTAAAAGTTAATTGCTATGCAGTATCGCCGCTAAAAATTTGCCAATTAATTTGTCTACTTATTTGCCTTGGTTTGGCCCAACTTTCATTAATTTTTAGCAAGTTATTCGGCATTTTTTTCAAGTTAATTAAATGCAATATGTTTATATAATTTCTTGGCTTAGATTGTTTTGTGAGGAGATTCAAAGATATCCGAATCAATAAAATCTATTAAGAGTGTGATAATTATCGACAAAATTCTTAAGAGATATTCGAAAATAAGTATGCTACAAAATAGACGGCTCTATTAGAACCATCCGGAGGCGCAAGCAAATGATGGTACTGCTTATGCTGAGTGGATAATAATATTGCATCCATCCACGTCAATAAATCATCGTTGGGCATTTTCAGCCGTTTCGACATTGCGATCAATTTATTTGCCGTACGGTAGGCTTCATGTCACATTAATTCTTGATGGCCATAGAACAAGGTACCTGAAAATCCAATAACATCAGCTAGTAAAGCCCATGCCTCAGAAGGCCCGTACCCAACTTTGGGCCAAGTGGCCCAACGCCCATCGATTTGAGAACACTAGGGTTGTGAGTTTTTTTTTCCTCATATAGCTTGTGAGAGGAGATAAATAAATAAAAAGTAATAAAATTTATATATCAATTTTTAAAATAAAAATTATTGATAATATTTTTGAAAATATTTAAAAATTAATAATATTATAAAATAAATGACTTCATTAATTGAATATAGATATAAAAAAAGGGCAACAAATGAATAATGTATTAAATGTTTTTTCGTCTTTCTTTATGAGGTTTGTCGATCAAATTATAGGGGCAAGAAAAATAAGATCAAACCATAAAAATATACACTAGAACGATTAAAGTTGTTAGTGGAAATTTTCATATTTTATTTTATCCATGGTTAAAGATTACAGTTCTTCTTGACTAAAACAAAATATACACTAGAACAATTAAAGTTGTGAGTGGGAATTTCCATCTTTCATTTTATCCATGATGGAGATTATAGCTCTTTCCGACTAAAATAACAAAAATATATTTATTTACTTTATTATTTTAGATTCAATTAGATTGTTATACGATCATAATATAATAGTTTAACGTTATAGTTGTACTTGTACAATCATAATATGATAATTTAATATTACTGATGATGATATAAGTATGATTTTTTTATATTATATCGATTACATAAATAATATACAATGTAATCGATTTCGATTTAAGTTTTAAATAGCGTATGAAACATATCCAAACAACTATAGTCTATACAACCCAATACAAGTTATTGTGAGAGAAAAAAAACAAAATTGATACTGGCGGGAAAATGTTGGTACTGTCTCTAGCCATTGTATATAAAATTATAAACCCTAACGCCCAAAATTCACTTCACTTGCCTTTTTCTTTTCCTCACAAACTCTGTCTTTTCTCCCTCAACGGGAACCGATTATCTCAGTTTTGACTTTTTGAATCAACTCCGCAATCCGACGCAAGGTTCTCCGGAGTACTGTTTCAGCGAATCTCATCAGGTAATTAAGTCTATAAGAACTGTGTACAGAACTGCTCCTTCGTTCAATATACTACCGCAAGTGTTTTAGGGTTTTGCAGCCGTAATGTCTTCCAAAATCAAATAGGTATTTCTTTTCCTCTATTGCAGCTAGATTCTAGCTTGATTTTTGATCTTGTTATCAAATTGCAAGTCTCTCTGTGATCCCGTGTTGCCCGGTTGAAGAATGGCGGACGCATTTGATGACGAGACTGAGCAGACCGTGACCATGGACGAGTATCTTAAAGGGGTCGAAGCTGAGGAGTTGGTAATCATCTGTTACTCTAAGAGTTCAAATTTTGCTTTGTTAGTTCTCTATAACTCGGTGCAAATATTGCTTCAAGCTGTGGTGAAGTCAGGTCGTCATAACAGATAAGAATTTGATGAGGAAATTGATAATCGAATTTTCTGTGGTTATTGGAGTGATGGAATCCTTTTATTCTTTGAATGTGGCTGTTTAAACTAAAGAGTATGACTGGGAAATGACTATTGTTGCATAAGTACGGCTGAGGGTTTGTTGTTTCATTGATGACGATGGCGGTACTGGATTTATGCAATGGGTTTATACTCTCTGTGCTTCTTCTATCAGTGGGCTTAGGATTGGTAGGTTCCCAGGCCGGACTGATTAACTGGTTGGTCTCTTGTAGTTCCCAAGTGTAATCAATTGCACGAGACGCAAAGCACATTACGACTGACCACCTTCTTTGTTTGCTTGCTGGATCATAATTCTCTGCAAATTGGTTTACATTTCATGAGGCCTGGAAAAAAAAATTCCTGTAGATACTTCTGGGGTTCTTTTCTATCACAATAGAGACAGAAGCCAATACCCTTTCAGTGTTGTGTGCAAATTTGATGTAGATAGTCATTAGCTTGTTATTGATGTAGCCCTTCTTGTCGGTCAACTTAGAATCTATACTAATGCTTTCTTGAATTGTGACATCAAAGGAAGCTGATCTGGTATTGGGTGGAGATGAGGGCAAGGACTGCACCTATAATTTGGGCTATGTCAAGAGGCAGGCAATTTTTTCATGTTTGACTTGTACTCCTGAAGGGAATGCTGGAGTTTGTACAGCTTGCAGCTTGTCTTGCCATGATGGCCATGAGGTACACTTTCAAAGATATTCTGTAACACGGTTTGGAGCAGTTTATAAATTTGAAAATAAAGTTGCTAGGACACTATTTCGTAGGTCCAGTGCTTCAGCATTTCTTTTAAGAGAATGATCGGGAAATAGTAGGAACATGGTCATTTATCATAGTCCTAATATAATTGCACATTTGCATTTAAGTATATTATGGCGGACTTATCTGAGTGAAAGTTATCTGAATCAGTGAATTGTCGTTGTTGGAACACTTGGCCTTATCCCCGTGCTCACTGCTTAAATCGTTTCCTTATGATGTATAAGGAGCAGTAGTTTCATTCATACTTTCTGGTTTATAGATTTCAATTTTACGTAATAAACCTTTTACCTGCCTCTGTTACTTACACTTATGCTACTTCTCCTTGCTTCATTTGTGAAAGATTGTTGAATTATGGACCAAAAGAAATTTCCGCTGTGATTGTGGAAATTCCAAGTTTGGAGAGTTCTTCTGCAAGCTTTGCCCGAGCAAAGATGTTGAGAATGTCGAGAATTCATATAATCACAACTTCAAAGGTCTCTACTGCACATGTGGACGCCCATATCCTGATCCAGATACTGAAGAACAGCAGGAGATGATACAGTGTATATTATGCGAGGATTGGTTTCACGAGGAGCATTTGGGTCTGGAGTCTGTAAATGAGGTTTGTTGCTTTCTCAGTTCTCTGTCTTGTGCTGCTCTTCTTTATTTAGGGATACTGGTCGATGTCGGCAGTGCTTAACATCTATCAATTGGTGATTCAGCACAGTCAATTGTTTTGTGCTTATCAATCATCCTTCGTCCATTTTACAATGCAGATCCCTAGAGACAGTGATGGAGAGCCTCTGTATGATGAATTCATATGCAAAGCGTGTTCAACAGTTTGTTCATTTCTGACACTGTATCCCCAGACAATCCGAGCTATAGAATGTCATGCTGGTGACTCCAGTTCTAATACTAACAAAGATAAAGGTGTAATGGAAAGCCATCCTTCCCTGACTCTGAATGGGAAAGTTGACAACAATGTTGGTTCTGGTCCATCTGGCAATGGTGGCGAAATAATTAGTCCAAAAGATGTTGCAATGGAGAGGGGATCTTCGAGCCATGGAAGTATTCAGAAGAATGATTGTTCAGATGCAAGTGCTGATGAACAGAATGTTAATGCTGGTTGTGTTCTGGGAAATAACATTGAAGTATCTCCTACTTTGGAGATTAAACCGTTCTTTCTTGCCAAAAACTGGAGGGGACTCCTGTGCATATGTGAAAAATGCTTGGATTTGTACAAACAGAAGCGTGTAAGCTATCTTATTGATAAGGAGGACTCGATTGCCGAGTATGAGATGATGGCAAAGCAGAAGAGGGAGGAGAAGTTACAGAAACAAGAAGGCGATGAGATGGATCTTTTAAACAAACTTGGTCATGTAGAGAAGATGGAGATACTCAATGGCATTGCTGACTTCAAGGATGAGTTCCGTTCATTTATGGTAAGCTATAGACACTTCAGTATAGGTGCAAGAAGTTGGATCTTCATTTTTTCTTGTTACAACTTCTTTGCTGTATTTTTAACACATAATGCAATAATGCAGGAGTCATTTGATCCATCAAAGACTGTAACATCAACTGATGTACAGCAGATCTTCGAGAATCTGGCAAAGAAACGCAGACGTATGTAGTAACTTGTCAAAAAAATCCGTGCATGGATCGCTTCTTTTAAGTTGTGCAACCTTCTCCAGTTAGTTTGAGAACTGAACTAGAACTGTGTAGTCAGATCAGGCCGATTGACACTTGACATTTAGACTTTACCGCTTTGAGCCATCACTTCTTAATCTGCGTGTTTGAATTGTGTGTGTGTTCACGATTTAAGTTCATCTTCAATATCTTTGAATACTCGTCTTGGTTCTCATATGGATGAAATATGGAAGAATTGATGTGGCTTGCAAGTACGGCAGAAAGATATGTGTTCCACACGATGTGAACACGAACTGAAGATCTATTATCTCCTTAGTGAAGTCGAATTCTCGTTAGGTGCTTGTCATTTTTAGTATTAATTGCACTGTCCTCGAGGTTTGCATCTGTCTATTCTCCCAAACTATCTGTCTATTGCCAATGTCAACAGAGCTACAGAATTGCAGGACAAAGTTTATGTCAATATGGAAGCAAACATGAAGGAGACAGGTAACCACCCAGGAGCCCACTGATGGATTTGCAGTGACTCAGTCAAAAGCCTGGATCTTTCTACGAGGAATAGACACGTTGCATCACAAGGTACTAATTTTGGTAACCTCCCTTAATACTTTGTTCTGTTTTTTTTTTCTAGTTGTCGCAAAGAATTTTGCTTAGTTGACAAATGACGATCTCACCATGCAAAAAAGACTAGGGGATCCCATCGATCAGGTAATTGTTTGATCTTTGAAATGAAAGATCTTGGTTTGCATGTGATTCCATGGATGATTGTCTTCGACCGGCAGATATAAACAAAAGAACAGGTAGAAGTTGTGTCAGCTGTAGTGAACTTTAATGGATAGAGAAATTGTGAGCTTAATTAGGGAGTAGATTAGTACCTAACGAGTCAAAAGGGTTTAACTTTTCAATCATCAATCATCATTGCTTTTGTTGAAGATTGGAGGAATTGACAGTGATGTCTTCGTAACTGACGACTGCATTGCTTCATGCTTCCATATTGTCCTCACAAATTTTACTTATTTCGAGAGTGGAAGTTACTGTTTTTGTGGACTAGGCAAGCGAAGTTTGTTGTTGTTGTGCTCCGGTGTATTAGTCTTGCTCTTGCCGTATGGGTTTGGAAACTCTGCATCCATTCAACTAGACGAGTCAAGGGGCATAGTATTAATTTAGTATCATTACTTTCGTGGCCTCATGAATGTCTTGTGACGATTAGTATCAGGTTAAGGTTAGAACTTAGAAGGAGATATAGGCTTGGGTTTTTTTTTGAAACAACGTGTTGCTGAATTATATTAATGGTTCATCAATAGACAAAAATCGTTCACAAAGTTAACACACCAATCAGGAGGTGTCTCCTTATAAACAGGTGACACAAGTGAGCGAGATAGACGAGCAAGCTCGTGAGCAACTGCGTTTCTACACCTCCTTACCCACTCAACCCTGAACAAGGGTCTACTAATAAGGATGTTGCGGCAATGCCGCATTATCTGGCCGAGCTCCATGTAGTATGCTTTCGTGCTAATTAGTCCCTTCGTAACCATATCCCGCATCCACTCCAGGATGACCTTAACTACACGCCCCCCCCCCCCCCCCCGGCTAACCCTGCTGCCTTGTACATGAGAAATTGCATCATAAGTCATAAACTCATCACGCACAGCCAACTCTACCCTATGGTTGTTTGACAGGTGAAAAATTATATGAAATTTTGAATATTTTATTGATCGGTCGAGAAAATTAGATTTTGACAAAATAATTTTAAATTTTATCTAACTTTTTACCCGCCAAGTAAATCATAGGCCAGTTAGAAAAATAATGCATGTAAGGGACTAAGCAGATGTGATGGATGTGATTTGTTAATCCAATCCATTAGGATAACTATATGTAGGGGATGTTGGCATATTAGGGTATAAACTATTTTCAAAGATACGATTTCAATATATAACCAAACCAGGACAAGTGAAGAAAAAAAAGCAGAATTGGCTTAGAATTGGATCCAATAATTGACAATGGAACAGCTTTGCCGGATACGTGTTCAATGACCACAAAGCGATTAGATTTTGAGAGTTTAACTTCGATTAATTTCGGTCGCAAGAATTGCAAATGTGGCCAATTCTTCTTTAAATTCGAATTTGACAGAATCCGTAATTCCAATCAAAGTTGCGAGTGAAATAGCGGAAAACAACCCCTAAGATATTTTTTTGCAAATTTTAATGTATAAGTTATCAGACTTCATAACTCAACCGAGTCGTTAAACCATCGTGTCTGTATATGCCAAAATGGTGATGTACTATTTTATTTGTTTTACTTTTCAACCGAAGAATTAGCCAAACTCAAAGAAAGATTGATCAACGTAACCCGTCGTTAGGGGGAGTCAAAACCTCACTCTTCCCAATAGAAACAAACATTGACGTATAACAGTAAGCAAGTCCTCGACCACAATTCAAAGTAATTGAATAGCAATAGCTACTAGTTATCACTAGCAGATTAGAGACCCTAGGCAAAATTTTGAGTTTTATGTAACTATTAAAATATATCTGACAAAATATTAAACAAATTGTCAATTTTGTAATTTTATATAAAATTTTATTAATTTAGAACCAAAAGAGCATATACAATTGTTCGGGTTGCCCCACCATTGGAATCGCCACAGGTGTACAGTAGGCTTGGCAATGGGACGGGTTTGGGGTGGGGTATCGACACCCATTCCCATCCACATTCTAAAAATTCATCCCCATCCTCATTCCCATCTTCATTCTAATCTCAATGATCATACCCATCCCCAAATCCGTGGGTTTCGAATATCCGTGGGTATCCCCATCCCCGTACAATTTAATTAAAATTTTAAAAAATAAGACTACCATATAATCGTCAGGGTAACTCCGAAGGTGAATTCGTGGAATCATGATCCTGAAGAATGGAGAGCCGCTCTAAATTGGAAATAAAATTAGAGATTTTAGGTTTAGGGTTAATTTGGTAACTGTTAAATAAGAGTTGTAGAGTAGTTTTATATATTGGGTAGGGTATGGATATGGGTATGGGGCGGGGGTACTTAAACCCATTCCCGACCCGTCCCCGTTCATTTTTAGCGGGTATTCCCCGTATCCGCCCCATAACCCGTTCAATACGGGTATTCCCCGTTTGAATCAAATCGAATAGGGTCGAATATCCGTGGATACGAATAATATTGTCAAGCCTAGTGTGAAGTAGACAATGATTTATGTTTCAACCTTTAGTAAACATGTCCACTTCGTTTACTGGATCAAACCTACGTGGAATTAAACTACTATATGATGATTTTCCTTATCATTTGTACTTTGTAGTTTTGTACCGTGCCATGTGGTTCCAGTTATCCTAATTTTCCACAACTGAGAGGTGGTAGTTTGTTTCATGGGGGAAAAGTCATCCATCTTGGTTTTGATTGACATTGTTCTTTTTTCTTCAGTTAGTGTTGATTAAGATTGTTTGTAGTACGTAATTTCATGCAAATTATTTATTATCTAAATTTTTTTGAGAATTAAACGTTGAATTGTAAGGTTTAAATACAGAGATTTGTTAACCTAGTTTCTATTAATTGGAAGAAAATATTAATATTTCGACGATCCATATTTATAGTTCCTACTTAATCGACATGTCTCAATAGGTTAAAAAAGGAAGAGGTTACATGAGTGAGCTCATCAAAAGAAAACCGAGCGGGCTTCCAAGCCACTAACCAAGCCTTTATCGAATCGAAACCTCATGAGCTCTCTAAATCAAGCTAGCTTGCAGTCTGGCTCAATGAGCCCACGAGCCGAGTTAGCACCGGCTCGACTCTCATTCCAGGCCCGTCTAATATCAAGGAAAGTTCCGAACAACCTTTTCAACAAATTCTAAAAATCGAACACCGAAATGGTCATAAAACGATTTTGTCTTTTTAGTGAATAATATAAATATTAATCAGAATTTTCTCCCACCAACTTGAATTATTTAGATATAACGGTTCTTGACCGAAACTTACGAGGAAACTACGAGGAACGAGCGAGCGTACACTGTCAACCGAACTAGGATCTTTACTCTTCTTTATTGGGTTGGCTAAGGAACCCACTCTGTTCCAACCAGTATGTGGCTGTCTCTGTCTTTTTTTTTTCAAGCGTGTGGTTTGTTTTGGATTCTACGGTCGGTATCGACTTAAAATAATCACAATGCTAATTTAATTGTTTTGTTGGAAACCCACCAATTAATTATCCCTTTTTTGCATGCAGTTTCCATCTCCATTTGGTATTAAATACTAAACTAAAAATGGTAGAATTACGACCACCTCTCGTATTTTTTTATGTATGTGTAATCTTTTAGTGGTAGAGTTGAGTATTGACGTTTTGAAGGTAGTCTTTATGGAGTAGCGCATGTGATTGCTTAGTGTGCTGACAACTTAGAAGGTTTTGGGTTCGAATCAAACACACCCTACATATGGATACTTATATAGTATTTGTTTCCTTTCATAACTATCTCTTGTAATGGCAAGTTCGTCGAGTTTATCTTCGACCAATAAATAGACATCCTTATAATATTTTTAATGTTTTCTACTTTGTATTAACTAAGAGATTTCTACCGAAAAAATCATTTTAGAAGAAATGTTATGATAATGTGATTATATTGGACCATTTTCATGATTAGGACACAATCCAAAATGAAACAAACATCCTCTAAACTAAATCTTACCAATAACTAATAAATAAACTTTTAATATCTCCCAAAATAGATAAGCTGTCACTCCACTAAAATAAAATAAAAAGAAAAATAAAGGAGCAAAAAGAAAAGTCACGACACGTAGAAATTTGCAGACACCGGATCTCGATCTCTATAAATAAATCCCCCTGTAGAAGCTCACAACTAACAAGCCTTAATTACTCTTCTCTCCTGTTCAACTCTTTCTTGCTTCTTCTTCTTCTTCTTCTTCTTCTTCACTACTGCCTCTGTTTTCTGCTCCCCTGTTTTGTTCAACAAGAATAAAAAAAACCCATTACAGTCTCTGTTTTCTACTCCCCTGTTTCCGAAAATGGGAAATTGCTTACAGAGAAACAAACTAATGAGCCAAGTGCACCAAGCTGAAGAAGAAGACACTGTCAGCAAGCATTCATGTGACTACTTGAAGGAGGAGATCAAGGAAGAAGAGAAACCTGCATCTGTTAATGGGAAGAAAGTGAAGATAGTACTGAGCAAGGAGGAGCTGGACTGGCTGATGTTGGAGCTCAACAATGGAGGATCCGCGAAGAAGATTGAAGATGCTCTGGCTGAGATCCAGAGAAGCAGAGGATCGCCTCTCAAACCAGTTAATGTTGTTTTTGATTTGGACGACGAGGGTGATGAGGATTATGAGGATGAGGATGATGATGAGAGTAGTAATTGCTGGCGGCCTTCTTTGGACAGCATCCCTGAAGAAGAAGAAGAAGAAGAAGAAGAAGAATCTGAGAGATGATAATGATCTTCGTTTACTTACTCTAATCAATCAATCATCTTTCTTTTTGGAACGTCTGTTACTTAATTTTGGGCTGCTGGGGATATGTAGGAGATTAGGAGCTGTTTTTAAAATTTTAAGCTATTGCCTACTATATGTATACATAATAATAAATATTCGATTCATTTATGTTAATGTCTACATATAATTTCTTGCAAAAATATTGTCGAATTTAGTGTTAATCTTGCTTTTGAAGGCTGTTGGATTCATGAGGAGACCGTGATTCGCCATGTTAGGATGTAGATATAGCTCAACCGTTGCTAATCTATGAGTCTCCATTCCTCTTTCGTCAATTCGAGTAGTTTTTTGATCTCCGCTTCTCATTCGTTAGTTTGTTTAAATTCGAGTAGTTTTTTTGCCTCCACTCTTCTTTGGTCTTCATCGGACCATCATTATTGGTCAAGATCCATATACGTAAATCGCTCTGCTTAGCAAGAACAAATTAGAATTTGTTGATGGATTAATGGTGATGGCTTATGTTCCGACTGATGCTATGTACTCTTCTTGGGAACAAGCTAATGTTTTGGTTTTGGCTAGTTGCACTAATTGGCATATATCATCAAATAAAGCGTTTTATTGTTAGATACGACTAGACATGTTTGTATTTGTAACACATCACCCTAAAATCAAACTATTGGTTCAACCCATGTACAACAAAGCACTAATACTATTCAATGTCTCAGAAACAAGAAACAAAGTAAACAATCTTGACTACCTCATCCCATCTCTAGCTCCCGCTACCTCTAGCACCTGTAACTAAGTCCAGTGAACCATTTTCAAGAGAAGACAAAAAATAGAGGGAGCGAGTGATAATCACGAAGTGACTAACTATTGAGCAATGTTATGCATCAAGCGAATTGTCTCCTCGTCGTCTGGTAATTGAACACACCATCGGGGCGCATATATAGCATCTGCTAAACAAAGGACCGGTGAAGTGCTGGTACCCTTTACTCGAATAGAGAACATAGTCCAGAGTCATGATAGGCTAATCATGCCATTTATGTAAGAATCAAGTGTCGGCAACCCCTCGCAAAGAGGACCCCAAAATTAAAGGACTCGAATGCCCGTGAGAGTGAGCCATAAAGCTCCAGCGAAGAAACAAGTATTACGTGAAACCTGTTGGAAATAATTTGAAGTTATGAGAGTTGGATGGATTTCATTGTATATTTGATTTCGTTTTCAATTTGTTCTTGCCTTATCAACTTGAATGAATCTCTGTTTGATTTGTCTTAGACTCGAAAGAGCTTGCTTATCTAGAACGCCGAAATCAAATAACTAGGTTAGACGTTAACCATCATCCGGGAGCAAATGAACTAGTATGTCGTGTGACCAATTCTAAATCGGTAAATCGCCTAGCGGGTTTTAGATCTTTATCTCGAACGAGCGGACTAGGATACTAGATAGGTAGCAAATTAGCAGACCCGAAAGGGCGTGATTTGATTAGAGAAGAATTGCGACAGTATAATGCATATATCCTGTTTCGTTTAAATTGTGGAATTTGTCTATGAGTTACTTAGCTTTTGTCCACTTTTAGTTTTTCTTATTTATTTGTTGTTAGGGGTGGGAATCGGGTCGGGTTTTAAAGGTTTTAACCCAATTCAGTCAAATAGGATAGGGTCGGGTTTGTGTTTGTGAATTACGAAGATTCACATTTCCAAACGATTCGAGTAAAGACTGAATAAACCCAAACCCAATGAAAACCCAGTTTGACTCATGTAAATAATGCATATTAGTCATTATGGGATGGAAACCAAACCGGGTTTAGTCTAACCCGGCCCGGTCAAACCGGGTAACCTTAATTAGCAAAAATAAAATATTTAATATTTTAATAGAAACTTAATTTAACAGTTCGGGTTCTGGTCGGATAAGTCAATATCCATACCTTACCCATACACGAAAAAAACGATTTTTGGGTTTACCCGTACATTAAATGAAATATAAGCCACACAATTAGAGATACTAAAGTCTTTGAACTATAAAATTACCATATACCCTACAAATAAATGAAGTCACACCAAATTCATACAAAATCTGCGCGGTATCACGCGACCATCAAACCTAGTAGGCTTCTTAAATAAGATATGTAGACTCTCCTTTCCTGCAACATACACGCCCATAGGCCATAGGCATCTCGAACCGGATCTTGTATACATCATATCATTCGTTACCACTGTCAAAATGCTAATAATGTATACTAATCGATATGTGTTACTATTCAACGGACCGAAGAATTAACCGAACTCAAAAGAAAGGTTGAACGAACTTAACCCGTCGTCGGGGGGGGGGGGGGGGGAGTCAAAATGATCACTCCTCCCAATAGAAACAAACAGTACGGACGTAGGGAAGTCCTCGGCCACAATTCAAATTATTTGAATAACGTAACAATAAGCTACCAGTAGTACGCGCGACTGTAGCATGCAGGGGGATAGTGATTTCTTTTGGCACAAACAAAAAGGCAAACATGTCCCACTTCGTTTCCTGGATCAAACCTACGTGGAATTTTAAGTTTTGATTTTGTTTGTTCTTGTTTTGTTTTTGTTTAACTAGGTCCTCTAGCTAGGTGTTGCTGATTAAGATTGTGTCTGGTATTTTGATTGCTACTTTGATGATCCAGATTACAATTAAAATTGGCTAGTTTAATATCAATGTAAATTAGCAAATTTTACAAAATGAACGCTCAAATGGTCACGAACATTTGGCTCCATCAGCAACAACTTATCTAATTAATTATAAAACAAAATCACTCAGTTGATTTCGCTCTAACGTAGGTCGATGGTGTTGTATTTGTAATTTGTTAATTAGAGATATCATGGAATAATAATGTTCATTGCTGTTGTCATCTCTCGTTTGAGAGCCGTTACTTCTCATAGGAGAGTTTTCATCGCCATCAAAACCCTAGCCACACCCTACTACTCACCATCCCACAATCCGACCCCATTAACAACCTCCACTGAAATCATGACCTTGGCAGAGTCAAATATGGCCTCTGTACAAAACTCTGGCCGAAACCTTACCACAAAACAATCCTCCACCATCATCGACGCTGCAATCAATAACCTGTCAACACCTCCCACCATTGCAGCGATCGATGTCCAATGTTGAAGAGAAAGGATTGAAGTGTTTACTTTTGTAAGAACTCACGATCCATATTAACCTCGTTTGTGAGGATTACACCTCCAATAAAAATCCATATATACTTCATGTTTCTTATAATTAATGCAATATGATATTATCAGCCGAATTCCATTCTTTACTTCTTGTTTTCGGGTTTGCTAAGGAACCGACTCGGTTCCAACGAGTATATGCATGGCTGTCTCTTCGCGTGTGTTTTGATTCTGAGTTTGGATTCTACGGTCGGTATCCACTTAAAATAATCATCCAACAATACTAATTAATTGTTTTGTGGAAAACCCACCAATTAATTATCCTTTTCTGCATTTCCATCTGAATTAAATACTAAAAAAATATAGTAGAATCACGACCACGTCTTGTGTTTTATACATGTGTAAATTTGAACTTCTGGTAATATTCTCTTTGACAACGAACCCAATTGAACGAATTTGGTTTACTTCCTCTCTTGTATTGTAATGAAATAGAATGTTCATATCAAAAGTGAATTAAATTATAGTTAGCTCTCATCATCTGACTTATGAACTATCTCAATCATACGGATGTAGCAATGTCCAAGTAATTATGTCACTCTAGAAGCCAGTGGAAAAGTGTGGTACGTCTTATACTTATCATAATACGAAATCTCATCTTATCATATAAAATTATAAAATTTGAAACCATATGTTGGATGGCCTTTTGACACACTTTATGATTTTACCCTATCAAAACGATCTTAACCATGTAATTGAGGCATTCTATTGAAATGACGCCTTATCAAATGATGATCTAATTGCGACCAACTAAACTTACTTTACTAATTGATTAGATCAATCAATCTTTTAACTACCCATTCAACGATTAACTCTCTAACATTCCATTTTAAACAATTAATTCTTATCTAGACCATCGTCATTATGTGAGTCTATCATTACAATTGTAAAAACAATTCCGAAATGAACATCTTCTAAAACTAAATATTAATAAATCTTTACCAAGAACCAAATAAACTTTTAATATCCCCTAAAATAGATAAAGCTGTCACTCCACTAAAATAACAAAAAATAAAAAGAGCGAAAGAAAAGTCATAGAAAAGAAAATCCAAGACACGTAGAAATTTCCAGCCACCGGACCTCTATAAATAACTCTGTATAATTTCCCTTTAGTGTACCTTCACCAAGCTCACGGCCCCTTTCAATTTTCTCTCCTTTCCAACTCTTTCTTCTTCTTCTTCTTCTTCTTCTTCCTCTTCACTACTGCTCTGTTTTCTACTCCCCTGTTTTGTTCAACAAAGAATAAAAAAAACCCATTACTGTCTCTGTTTTCAGTTCCCCTGTTTCCGAAAATGGGAAATTGCTTACAAAGAAACAAGCTAAGCGGCCAAGTGGAAGAAGAAGAAGAAGACATTAATGTTAAGCCGGCGCCTGTGAATGGGAAGAAAGTGAAGATAGTACTGAGCAAGGAGGAGCTGGAGTGGCTGATGTTCGAGCTCAAAAACGGAGGAACCACCAAGAAGATTGAAGATGCTCTGGCGGAGATCCAAAGAAACAGAGGATCACCTCTCAAACCAGTTAATGTTGTTTTCGATGTCGACGAGGACGAGGATTATGATGATGATGATAGTAATTGGCGGCCTTCTTTGGACAGCATTCTTGAAGAAGAAGAAGAAGAAGAATCCGAAAGATCATGATCTTGTTTTCATGTTTTGGTCGTCTGTCTGTTACTTTTGTCTGCTAGGGATAGGAGCTGTTTTTTTGGATTCATAATTTAATAGGCTGAAAAATGCAATGCATTAGTTAGAGCTGTTCACGAATCGAATCGAGCCGAGCTTCATTATGCTCAAGTTTGATTCGTTATATTTTAGGCGAGCTTGAACTAGAAAATTTTAGCTCGTTTCGAGCTCGAGTCTATTCGAGCCTGACTCATTAACTACCCTGAACGAGCCAAATTCGAACTCAACTCGGTTCACTCATTAAAATCCTCCGATGAGTCTACTTTGAACTAATTTTGAAGTTTATTTACTAGAAAATATTGACGAGCCAAAGCTAAAAAAAATCTAAAATATACAATTTTTTATTTTTCTCAATTAAAATAATTAAATCTAAATACTGTATGACTTGGATTTTTCATTAGTGACACAATAACAAATTACATATGATTTATTATTTATGGTTTTCGAGCAAAACATATGTTGCATTATTGAGTCAACTAACGAGTCATATACTCGAGTTGGCTTTCGAGCCCGAGCTCGAGCTAACTCACAATCCTACCGAGTCGAACATACATTGACTCAAACTTGGCTCATTTAAAATCGAGCCAAATCACGAACAAATTTTTCTCAATCCAAACACAAACGGCTTGGTTCATCAACCGTTCTAGCATTAGTGAATTGCTGAGCTGACTGTTAATTGGGCTCTAATGGCTGACTGTTTTTTGGCCGTCAGAATTTCATCCAAATCCATCCAAGAAATTTGGAGTGGTAACTTTATAAATGGAATAATACTTTATTGATATTTGGTGGACACAATTTAATTTGATGGTTAATATGAATGCAAATTAATTAATAGTATCCGGTTTAACTTTTATTTAAAACTTGAATCATCAAATCACGAATCGTTACATTCATTCAGTCGTCAAGATTTGATGTGTGGTTCAAAAGAAAAAAACTTGTAGAAATTGAATATACATTAAGACATTTATAAATAATTCGCGTAGGTTAAAATTATTTGTATATTCAATGGTAGTAAAGAAAGACTAAATAACTTTTAACTGATTGAGTGTGGGCGATTCAGGGCCCAGCTACCGGTTAAATTCCTTTCTGGTTGGGTAATTTTCCTCTGAACTCTGTCAATACCGTCAGACGGTCAAACAGTCGTGATAGCGTTGTTGTGCCCCAAGTGTAATTCCGATTTACAATCTAGCCTCTCGAGCAGCAATAGGCAGTACACATGGACATGTAACATGGTACTCAACCCCCGCCAGCTCAACTTGGGCTTTCAATCAACTTATTGGCCTAATGGGCCCATTTCTGTTGGTAGGCTTCAGTCCTGCCGTTTTTTGCCCAAGTTGATTTCTGAACCCTAAGAAGTTTCTATAAGCTCAACTTCTCTATTAGATTGAACTTTCACATTCACACCAAAGAGGATTGAACTTTCACATGCTTAAATCGGGAGGCATACCAGCTTGGTTCATTTACCAATCAACATGGTTTATTTGGTGGTTTTAGTGGGGTATATTAGGTAGATGTTGAGGTGCATGAAGTTGATGCTTTACATATTATAATGTTGGAGTGGTAGATCGGTGTCATCGTATAAATTTTGGTTTTATTGGCAACCTATTTCCGTTTCAATTAGTAGGTAATAGAGTTGTTCATTAAATGGTGAGACCGATTTTTTCATATCTTATAAATCATGTTAAAATCAATCTCACAAATTAGATAGACCTCTTAAATATATTTGTTATCTCGATTCTGCCAGGAACAACAAACTACAATTACTAAGGTAAGAATAATGAATATTTTTTCGTGCCATATACCACTAAATGCATTGCACAGTTCTCCCGACAGGCTGCATATAAACTGGTAACATTTGGCACATACGCTCCACAATTACCTCTACATCACTATTGTTTATCCTTTCAGTAATCAACTTTACCATCTGAGTTGGTTAAATAGCTAAAATACCTGCTCAAAAAACAACCTGTCACTTCGGATATATGCTGTCATGGAGGTCAAGCCACTATATATCCGCAAACCAAAAAGTTAGGGGGAAAGGTAGAAAAGAAGAAAACCAACCTCCATATCCCCAGCACCTTCCTCCACCAACTCATAAAAAGCATCTCTTTCTACGCGAATATACAGTAAGTAACGAAACTACCCACCTCGTCTTCTTTCTGCTTCTTTCCCCCAAGTGTTTGTGTTTGTTTGCTTGCCTGCTGCAAGTTATCCGAGTCTGTAGAAATCTTCATCAAGTATTCGATTGGTTTCCCGCGGACTTGAAATTCCGATTCCGATGTTTACTTTTCTTGTTTGATCTGCTTTCTCTTCCCCCCCCCCCCCATGATTTGGGGTTTCAGCTAAAGTTTCTGTTGGGGATTTGGATTTTGAGAGCTACTGCCATTTTAGGTAGATTCTTTTGATTATCTGTTAACAGCTTGACTCGCTTGCTTAAACTTCCCTCTTGGCACAGGATGGATATATTCTCTGCTGATTTCCCAAAGGATGGGAAATCGGTGGTTTTTACTTGTGCTCTATAGAATTGTCATGAAATTATTTCGAAGTCTTGACTTCCTTTGTTCATTTGTGAAGAGATTACTTATCCTTTGCTAACTTTCTTTCCCATTTTCCGTTGCAGGTTCATGGATGATCGTCGTGGGAAGCTGAACATTGTCCCAGATCACTTTCAAGTTTCAACAGCCAGTGAGGAGGACAGTCCAAAGCTAGAAACTACACCTGTTTTGCAATCGAGAATTGACAATTCGCCTAGGTAGGCAATGATATATTCTATTTCCTGTCTAGTAAATGCACAATAGATACAATTGGTTCTTACAAACTAGGAGTTGATTTGCGATTAGCTTTTTGTTTATTGTTGTTTAGAATAGGCCCCAAAGCCTTTCCTGGTCAGCAAGAAAGTTCAGGACTGCTGCATCTATGTTGAGAATGTTCAGTCTACGTAGTCTACCTTGGAGCCCTGACGGTCAGGAAAAGGTTTGCTCTTGAGTTTTTTTTCTAAGCTTGCATACTGGTGATGGGATGGTTTGTTTGCTTGATTATCTGTTTAAATTGTGATGTTACAGGTTCAGATAACTATGGGAGAGTTGGAATCACTTCGGTCGGATCTTTCGGAGTTGGAAGAAAGGGAATCCTACTTAAAAGCTCAGTAAGGAGAACTTTAATCTATGGCCTTGATAACAAACTGAATTCAAGCATGCTTCTAATGATGATGAACATCTCTTTTTGAACTCTTAATGGAACGTAAAAAGGCTCTTGATTTGTTCCCTCCACTGCCATGTGAAAGCTCTTCTCCATCTCATCTTCACTTAGGAAGCACATTTTCTAGCAAACTCATTATTTTTCCAGAAACGACTATGTTTTTGTGCTTAACAGAAATCTTCCCTGGCATTTGATGGATAAATTCTTATGTTGATACAGGTTGGAACATGTCGATGAAATTCTGCGCTCAGCTCGCCTCTCTGGCTATTTATTCATCCGATCTGTACGAACTGGTCCTAGTCCTCTTTTTTGCAACTGGTGTCTATGTTTTCTGGCATTGCAGCCTTTACATTCTTCATATGGTTTCTATATTATCAATGCAGAGATGGGCTGCTTTACCAGGCGAACCTCCAGTACTCGAAGACAGTGATATTGATGATTGGCTTCCTCGCTTTGTTGTCCTTCATGGACCATGCTTGTTCTTCTATTTATTAAGCACAGGTACAACTTACCGGCTGCTTGGTGCTCCATCCTTATTCTTCTAGTTGGTTTGATGATAGATAGCCAATCCTCACTCGTGAAAAACTAGCAAGTTTTGCAGATTTGAGTCCTCAAGATTCCACTCTGTTATCCGATGTTGTGGAAGTGGGTTCTCTACCAGATTCCATTCGGGAACATGATGAGATCCGATATGCCTTCTATGTCTTAACCCGTCAAGGCCTCCGGTATGAATGCTGCAGCGCTTCCAAAGTGCAGGTTTGTTTTAGTGATTTTGTCTCTCTGAATTATCTCGCTCTTCATTGTGATTAATCTTGTTTCCATTGCTGGCCGAATCCATTAGCAAACTTTGCTCATTTGTTGCAATCCCTTACACTTTTAAGCTGAGTTTTCAAAAATACATAGCAAAGTACACTTCTTGATATTGGATTGAACTTGATCTAGCCAAATGATCTCACTTTTATGCTAATACAGTAGAAGAGGCATTGACTAGCGTTGCATTTCCCTATTCTTGTTGGTGCTTTCGTCAGGTGAACACATGGTTAGAAGCATTACAAACTGATTGCAGATTTGGTTGCGGTACAACAGAAGCAGCAATTGATGATTCGCCGAAGACCAAGACCCTTTCGTCGTCTGATTGAAACTGTACATAGGCCTATTTGATTGTAACATGTGAGTTAGTTAGTTAGATTGGAGCTTGATTTTCCCGAACTCTGATTCTTTTTGTTGTGTACATAGATTGGCATCCTCGTTAACCTGGAATTTGTAGTATACAACTTCCCTGAAACACCATTCTTTCTACTAGTCACTGTAAACTACGGGATTCAGCCACTGTTTATAGCTTTGTTAATGGAATGTTTGTGAGATCATTCTTTCTGCTAGTCATTTTGAACTACGAGTTTCAGTCGTTGTTTTATAGCTTTGCTGACGGAATGTTAGTGAAATCGCATCATATCATATCTTGAAAATTTAAAATAGGTAATTACATGTCCGTCATTTGTGAGATGTAACCATGAGATAACAATTTCGATGACAATTTGTACATTCTACAGAGGTTTTTTCATTCATCGCCATTGAAGCAGTAATGGATAGTGCTTACTGCTTACTGTAGCAGTTCAGAAACTTCCAGGCTTTGCAAATCGTAGTGGGCCATTCACTTAAAGCCTAATCTTGTTCTGTAGACCATCAAGCCCACAAAAGCCCACGACAGCTTCCTCAGTTTCTCATCGTCAAATGAAACTGATCTGAAGCGGACAGCCGCCGCCGCCGACCTGTTGACTGTCCGTCGTCCCACCAAACGCTCTGACCAACTTTTTAAAATCCCCACCAACCCCCGTTCCAACACAACCATTATTCGTTGAGATTCAAATCCCTCTTCTTTAAACAACCCACCGGAAAAGCTTCAACCTTTACGGAGAGGTTGGATTTTACTACCAACCCCCCGATGGCTGCTTCTCTGCAAGGTTCCACACCTGCCGTTTCCTGTCATCTGGCTCCGACTCACCCTCCTGCTACACATTTCTCTGGAAAATCCGTTTCATTCGCTTCTCAGCCTCTTATTTTCAACCTCAAGTAAGCAAAATTGATGACATTTGTGTTGCAGATTTAGTCATATCAATGCAGCCTCATATTTGAGGGTTGGCAGTTGTACTTTGTGAATTAGGAAATAAGATCAATTTATTCTACGGCTAGGGGCAAAATCGACTGTGCAAATGATGTTACCTTTGTAAACATTCTCTTTAATCTTCTTGGTTATGTTTGTTTGGTGAAAAGCGTGGTTCTTTGATTGAGAGAGCTGGAATCTTACTAGTGCTGTAGTGGGATCCGTTTGGTATTTTGTCTTCTTCTTTTTGTTCAAATTTCCACGGGAAACTTTATTTACGAAGGTTGGAGTCATATGGTATTCCAACATGACCAATTTTTAGCTCTGGGTAGGTCAGCGGAGAGTACAAAGCTAGGACGTTTCTCCAGAACAAAAGCCATGGCTAAGCTTGATAGTACTTCTAAGCCTGTGGAATTGGACATCTCTTTGAGCCCCAGAGTGAATTCCGTAAAACCATCGAAAACCGTGGCCATTACGGATCAGGCAACTGCTCTTGCAGAAGCTGGTGTTCCTGTCATTAGGTTGGCTGCTGGAGAACCTGATTTCGATACACCAGCTGTGATAGCTGAGGTAATAATGTAGCTCTCCATTTGCATATACCTTAATGTTTTCTGTCTGTGGAGCTTTGTGATTACTGATTCATTTGTTTCTTGGAAGATTAGGCTGGAATCAATGCTATCCGTGAAGGTTATACAAGATATTCCCCTAATGCCGGCACGATGGAGTTACGGAGTGCAATATGTAAGAAGCTCAAAGGTATGTTCATATTTTGTGAGTCATGTATATTGCAACTTTTTCCAGATTTCTACTTTATTTGATATGTTTACATCATCAATCAGAGGAAAATGGTCTCTCTTATACACCGGATCAAGTTCTAGTTAGCAATGGAGCCAAGCAGAGTATCATTCAAGCCGTGCTTGCAGTTTGTTCCCCCGGCGATGAGGTGAAGTTTACATCAAATCGATTTCCTTTTTGTTTACTTGCTTCAATGTGAACGACAGATTTCGAGTTTAATTGATGTCTTTTCTCTTATGCTAAATCTGAGTTTGTGCAAGCAGTATTTATCTGCTTGTTGGATTTGTTATATTAATCTTAAGCAAAGCAGTTTAATTATTTGCCAGGTTGTAATTCCGGCACCATTTTGGGTTAGTTACCCAGAAATGGCAAGATTGGCTGATGCAACTCCTGTGATTCTTCCAACCTCTATTTCTGAGAACTTCCTGTTGGATCCAAAGCTGCTTGAATCCAAACTTACCGAGAAGTCGAGACTATTGATACTTTGCTCACCATCTAACCCGACAGGATCTGTTTATCCGAAAGAATTGCTTGAAGAGATTGCAAAAATTGTAGCAAAACATCCTAGACTTCTGGTAGGCTTGCTATCTCTATAAATGAAATGTTCTCGAAATTCCAAACTTTTATTAATATTATTATTTTGTTTTAGGTTCTGTCTGACGAAATATACGAGCACATAATATATAAACCTGTCAAGCATACAAGCTTTGCGTCTTTGCCTGGCATGTGGGAGAGGACACTTACAGTAAATGGATTCTCAAAGGTAATTTCATGAAGTTATTGCATCTTTTGTTTCATAGTTTCTGACATTTTTAGGCTTGGAACACTGTAGGCTTTTGCCATGACTGGATGGAGACTTGGATATATTGCTGGACCGAAGCATTTTGTGGCTGCATGTAATAAGATACAAAGCCAGGTATTTCATCACTGTGAACCAACTTAAGGTGCCGTTTTTTTTTGGATTTGGAGTGTGATTTTGTGGGTCTGGGTGATTTGGTCGGCATACCATGTTTCGCCAAATGATTTAGGAGGCGATTTCAAATCTACTTCATGGACAAGAGATTTGAGTAGGAAATGACCAAATTTCCTTGTTGAGCTTAGTAGAATGATATAAGTTAGGGTTGTATTAGTCATTTATAAGATTAGAATTTCTCCTTTTAATTTCCAAAACTCCATTAAACAAAGGAGGTAATTACAAAATCACTTGCATATTTGAAATCCCTCCTATTTCAAATCTCTTGCTATTTGAAATCACTTTCGACCAAATCACAAAATCAAACCACCCGTAAATTTTCCAATTACTCTTCAAAATCCCATGTATTGTAAACGATTTTTCAACTTCACTAGTGCATATGATGTGTCACTAAATATCTGCAATTATGAACATATGGTGGTTTACGTACTTTGCAGTCAACTTCTGGTGCGAGCAGTATCTCGCAAAAGGCGGCAGTTGCTGCGTTAGGACTAGGATATGCCGGTGGGGAAGCAGTAGCTACAATGGTGAAAGCATTCAGGGAGCGTCGGGACTTCTTGGTCAAAAACTTTGGAGAGATCCAAGGGGTGAAGATCTCCGAACCTCAGGTAAAAATGAATTCTTTACAGTCTCCAGTCAGAAACTCAGGGCTCTTTTCCATAACTGACAAAAAATGTGGTTTGCTTTATGTTGTAGGGTGCATTCTATTTGTTCATTGATTTCAGCTCATACTTTGGATCATCAGTTGAAGGTTTTGGTAAAATTGAAGACTCTGAGTCCCTTTGCAGATACCTGTTAGACAAAGCACAGGTGAGAAAGCTGGCTGGGAAAGGTTACTGTCTATATATCGTTTGCTTGTTTCTCGAAATGATGTGTTTGGTTTTCTACAGGTCGCCCTAGTTCCCGGGGTTGCGTTCGGAGATGACACGTGCATAAGGATCTCGTATGCTGCTTCCCTCGCAACATTAGAGGCGGCTGTAGAAAGGATCAAGAAGGCGATCCTAGTTCTGAAGCCTGCTGTTCCTGTTTGATCAGTGGATAGTTAAGAGTGTTTATTTCTTCTTTTTATGTTTTTCAATAATTACAACAACTCACTGCTGTCATTGTAAAAGACTCATCAAATGTTTACAACAATTACGATTTCAGGTCACTTTTTAATCCCACATTGAATCAGCGATTTCACTATTATACTTGTGATTAATCTGATTCCCATAGCTAGCTGAATCCATTCAGAGTCATACATCTCCATCTATTGATTGAGACAACCATGAACTACTTAACAAAATGGAATCCAGAACCTCTGATTTGTTTCTGACAGAACAGGGTTACAAGAACAAAGCTGCATAACAGCAGCTCAAATGTCTGTAATCTTCAGGAGCTTCTTGGAAATACAACTTAAAACAAAGAAACAACAACTTCCATCCTAGTTAGACACACACAAACTCAGATAGTACGACATCCAGTTTTGCCGGTTGCTAGCTACTACATAAAAACCTAATCAGCCCTAACTATCTTCACCTCGAAATAAAGAACATGAGGAACCTTGCGCAGCAGCTGAAACACGCACTTATCCCCAACCCTCAGAGAATTGTCTCTCGAAAACTCGGTCCATCCAGCGCTCAACTTCGGGTACCTAGTCTCCCCTCCTTGTCGGTTCAGGTTCACATCCCAAGCCTGGTTGCCCATCTTGAGTGTCACACTCTGATCACTCTCAGCAATGTACTTCTTGGAGAACCTCCTTGGTATATGCTGCAAACAAGACAAAGACAAACAACACAGATCAAAACCATCTCACAGAACATACACAAATTCATAGCATTTTCGGAACAGATTGCAAAAAACCTACCGCCTGAAAGTACTTGAAGTGAGATGTAGACAAGGTAGCCTCAAAGAAAGGAAGCTCAGACTGGACTGTTACAAAAAAAACATATTGGACAGATTAAAGATTCAATCTTTAGTGGTTAACAAATGGACATAACAGATACAAAAACCATATAATCTCACCTGGGAGTTCTTCATCATCATCAGAATCATCAACCGGATCATCTTCTACATCCAGGCTTCTAAGATCTGGAGGAGGATACTTAATCTCCGAGCAATTCAGAGAGAAGACACGAACGAAGAACTTGGTACCTCCACGGTATTTGAACTGAAGGATGTAACCGTGAGCCAGGGAGTAGAATCTTGCAAAGGCTTCCCAGCCAGCGCCTTGTAGCCACACACGAGAACGGTCATCCTCGAACACCTCCATTTCCCACCTCCCACGTCCTGGGAGAAGGAGAGTAGCTCGAGTTGGCGCATTCCCCCAGTAGGATCTGGTGAAACTCTTGGGAAGCATCTGACATTACAAAAACAGAAAGCAACAAACAAACACACTATATGAGAGACTGCGATCAGTAGAAAGCAAACCAACATGATGAACTAACAGCAACAGAATTATAACAGTAATTTCGATACCAGTTTCTTGGCTTGCAGACTCTCTCCAATGACCACCTTGGGGAAACGAACCACCCTTTCCATTCCCAGAATCGGATAGTAAAATAAAACTTACTGTGAAGAGAGAGATATGGATTGCTGGAGTGCCCTTGGAGCTGGAATTTAAAAAGGAGGAAAGCATGAAAGATGGAAGGCTCCTGTGATGAACCAATGTAACAGGAGAAATGAGATGTGGTGAGAGGAAATTTGCACTGTACAACTCTGACAGACGGTTTTAAATCCAAAGGAGTAACTTTCATGATTCTGACACTAGGAGGAGGCTGCTTCTCTGTCTCTGCAACCTTGAGATTTCAATAAGAACTTCTCTGTCTGTCTCTGTCTCTGATTCTGACACTAACAGTACTGGTTTGACTTGAGATTTCAATAAGAACTTCTGGTAAAATATTCTCGGTAGAAAAGCTTTGTAATCCGTGGTTCGAGTTTCGCCATAGCCAGGTCTTTGGCATCAGAGGCCTAGTATATCATCGAATAGATATGCATAATTTGAATCGATCATATTGTATATCGGTTGCTAAATGTTGCGGACTTGGTTAAACTTTCACTTGTAAGTTGTAGTAGGTCTGTAAACTAAGTGAAAATCGTCAAAATGTCACAAGCTTAAGACTATTAAGTAATCTGCAAACTCATTAAATGATTCTAAAGGAATGCTTTCTTCTGAGTAGTAAGTAATCATTACCATTGCGATCAGTACAACTCTTAAAAACGGTTTTAAAAGGACATGGTACAAAATACAAACAACCCACTTTGCTACTGACGCTGTTATTCGTCTGACAGCATTGCAGAGAATTGATATTACTCTGGCAGTGGTGCAGAGAATATCTGTTAAATGATGAGGATTTTGGTTGACTTGTGAATTGTTAAGAACAATTAAGGTTTTTCCTAATCGATTAAACAGCGAGCGTCTGTAGTACAACGGTTAGGATAATTGCCTTCCAAGCAATAGACCCGGGTTTGACTCCCGGCAGACGCATTGTTTTTTTTTTCATGTACCTTTTCGTTTTGGAAATGTCTCTGTTCTGGTTGTCAAGCTCTATTGTTAACCAAGCTAATGGCAAAATCTACACCTTTTTATTTAAATGAATTCGCAAAATTAAAGGAGTGAAGGTGAGAGTGACAAAGGAGCAAGTTGAATCAAAAAAACACTTTGGATCATCGTTTCTGTAACAACCCAGATGATTATTCATCATCGGAAAGAACCGTTTTTAATAATAATAGTCATTATTCCTAGGTTGAAACTGAACTGAGATGATCAAACACTAATGGGCTGGGGAGGAGGTTCAACCCCGACAGCATCTTCAGCTGCCTCCTCTTCGATGTAGAATGGGATCGGTTTGTTTGGTGCTGGCAATCTGCCAATGCTATCGACTTTGTGCTTCAGCTTTGGAGGAGGTCTAGCTGGCTTTGGCAGCAACCTTCCTTTCTTCTCGAACCACTCTGGCTTCAGCAGTGCTCGGAATCCCAGCTTGTTGTAATGCACCCGCCTCACTGTTCCTCCCATTGCTTCTACTGCTGCCTTGGCTCTAACTGTCACCCTCGATACCTGCAAAACCCTTAGTCTCGTAAGCACAAGGTCGTCCTTCACGCAAATGACAAAGTAACATACTGTGAGTCTTGTCTATCAACCTATCAATGAACATTAGTTGCCATATACTGGATTCGACATAAAGCGCAGAAAGGTAGACAACCTCCTAGTAAATGGGTTTGTTATTTGCTTAACCACAACCACAATCAACGGTTAATGGTAGAGGTTTTGGCATAAAGTGGTTATTATCCGTTTAATCATATTTCGAGTCCATCGACTCATGCATGATCCAAAAACCAAAACCCAGAAAGCAATCTAACTTGGAAAACATTCTGTGTGACCCATCACCCGATAACCAATGGACAATTTTCTTCACTTCCAATTTTCACAAAACAAAAAACGGCTAACCACAAATATCCAATACTAATCTCCGAAAATTGGTCAGATAGATGATCAGAAAATGAACTCAAACTCATGGTTCATGTGTTGAACAGTTATTAGTAGTTAACCACTAACCGCAGCATACTAACCACTGTGCTTAATGGTTCACCATTTACCATATAAAGTACGGTTAACAGAAGTTAATGTTGGCCTATAAACCTTTTCTCAGCTAATTGCACCTTAATCCAGAAGAAGATGACTACTTGTGTGACTTTAATGTAAATGTATTAATATAAACACAATCGAACATATCAAAATCTTTCAGAATGTTATCTACGCAAATATATAAGATATGTTGAGCGATTCTGCTGGGGAAGCAGGGCTCCTCTATCAAACAGTTGAGAAAACTACCTCTAGATGGATAGGCCACTGGATGTGCTCAAGACCACGCCCCATCAGTCTCACTCCATCTTCTATCTGCTTTCCGATGGCCCCAGTATCCTATAGCAAACAAAAATAAGGCATCAACTGACGCTGCCAACTCTTCTATATAGAGGCTAAACTGCGTGTCAAACAAACATCAGCCTTACCTTGAGTGTTTTCATTGTAATCAACTCATGCGAATCGATCTTCCCAGCATTTATAAGTCTTGCAATCTTTCCCAACCCCACTGGCTGTCAGAAATATATAACAAAGCAGACAATCAACAACTGAACTAGGAGAAAATAATAGTTAAACTGACCCCCTTAACTATGAGTTAACGGGAGATGGCAGATATACAAACTATTGACATTGAGTACTAACTTTAACTTTCCTTTCAATGGTGTAGATTCACTATAGCAAATTCGTTGTACCATATGAGAAGACAACTTAATCAACCAAGCTTTTCTTCTAACTAGCAGGAAAATAGTAACATCACCACCATTGATCAAGTAGTAATACTGAAGATTTTTATCATTCCTTAATGAGGCCGAGGTGAAAGAGACATGCCCACTGCTACTTACGCAAGAGTACTAACTTAGGGATAATTCATTTTCAAGAAAGTAGCTCTGGGCCTGACATATCAGACTATTAGCGACTATATTCCTCTCTTGAATGAAATTCATTTGTTAAGATGATTGGGCAAAAACCGGGGTTTCGATAAACAGATTAGTTGCGAAGACTAACAAACTATGCAATTAGAACTGTCCTAAAGTGACTGTTACTGCAAAGTTGAGAGCTTCAATATCAGACTTGAAAGTTCACTCATTATAGTGTGATATACCGACGAAGATGTACTATGAGTGATGCTAAACACCAAAGACTAAGTTCTCAAGACTAACCTACAAAAGGCACCGAATTTACTGCCACTCGTAAAGCCAATGGAGGAGATCAACCCTTAGGAATAGCAGGTTTCCAAATCAACACACAACTCATAACCTGAACCACCTATATCCATCGTATGGAACTTAGAAATGTAAACCTCTCAAGGCCCTTTAAATCTAAAAGGTACATTCTAATTCCAACCAAACATTGCAAAAGTCCTAAAATGGGAATTTGCAGCAATGAATCAAAAAATACCTGGAAAGTGAGGCTAAAGGGGTTCTTAAATCCTCTCTTGGGAAGACGGCGGCGCAAGGGAGTCTGACCACCTTCGAACCCAAACTTATAAGTACCTCTAGCTTTCTGACCTTTATGACCTCTTCCAGCAGTCTTTCCTTTACCAGACCCAATCCCACGCCCTTTCCTGGTCTTCAGCTTCCTTGGTATGATGTCCCTCAAATCATTCAGCTTTAACAAGCTGCAGTTTCGAACACTGCCGATAAACAACCCAGATGCCCCATAGCCGCCGCCTCCGGGACGTTGCAGGGATTGAAATAGCGGGACTGGGATGAGAGTTGAGGCAGGGGGGTTTGGGTGGTTGGTTATCCGATTGATAAGGGATGTCGATGAGAACAGGGAAGAAAATAATCGCTTCCTCGCGATCATTTCTGCCAGTAATCCGCCGGCACAAGGACGTAATTGGCGACGGCGGTGGCCGGAGTTCGGAGGAAAGGGTTTATTGAGGTTTTAGTGCAGCTCGAGAGGACGATCGGATCTCGCACATTGTCTTTCCCCGGTTGGAAAAAATTACTGTGGAGACAGAAGAAGAGTTCAGATTTGGGCCTATTCACTATTCTGCAGGCCCATTAGTATTAACTGATGTCCGTCCAAATTTAGACTATTTTGCTACCGAATCCTTTGAATGGATCAAATTGCTCAGAATCAGAAGAAGCAGTATTCAGCTGGTAATTTTTGCCTTTTCTTTCTCAGTCTCTGCAGGCTGCAACTATAACAGTGATTTGAATTGGGATTCAATAAGAACTAATAACTTAGCTCAAGTGTTCTGACTGAGTTCTTGCACTACTGGTAAAGATAGTCGGTAGGAAAACTCTGTGATCTGTGGTTCGAGTTTCACAATGTTTACTCAATCGAGGTATTGCATCAACGGCCTATGATATCATCGCACAGATACATAATTTCGACCAACATATCGGCACTGAGCAGGCTGCAGGCTCATAAACTGTAATATTAGGCTATCAGCTGCTAACTGCTGCAGACTTTCATTCAACTTTCACTTATAAATTGCAGTCGGTTCGTAAACTAAGTAAACAAATTCAACTAAGCTTAAAACTATTAAATTATCTGCAAACTCATCTTATTGGAAGCTGACAAGGCAACTCATTGATTGATTCCAAATCTGTTAAAATCCAGAAGGAACTCTTCTTCTTTTGAGTTTTGAGTCGTAAGTAATCATTATCATTAAACTGTACAACTCTGAAAACGGTTTTAAAGCCGCATGGTACAAAGTAGAAAAACCCAGTTTACAACCGAAGCTAGAGACTAGAGACTAATAAAATTGCTGCTGGACTACAAATTAAGCCTCAGTACCATGTTTTAAGCATTCACGAGCTTAACTACGCAAACCATCAATATCCCCGATGCAAACATGGCACGAACAGCATGATTCTATGAAGCCAAGAGCAAAAAGAGAAAACTGATTGTAGATTGATTCAACTGTCCAAATGCTGCGGACTTTGGTTAAACTTTCTCATGAAAATTGCAGTTGGTTTGTAAACTATGTAAAATTCTTCCTAAATGAGAAGCTTAATACTGTCAACTCCTCCTCTGCAAACTGATCTTATTGCAACTTGTCAAGGCAACTCATTGACTGACTCAACAGTACAAATCTAACGCCTTATGGTTCAAAGTACAAACAATCCAGTTGAGAGATCTGCAGTTAAATGGTAAGTCACTTAAAAAGTCTATTGACACTAGAAAGTTGCTAACTGTGTAGAAATCTAAGAAACCAAGAGCCAGCTGATGATAGATTGATTAAACTGTAAGTGCTGGATAAGATTCACAATGGAGAATTAGCAGCTTCTTCATCAAAACAACTAAGGTACTCATTATTGACAAAGCATCGCAAACCATCGATCAATATTAAGCATAGCCCCAAAGCACAGATGACACAAAAGCAGCATAAATCTAACAGAACGAAAAAGCAACTAACTCACCATAGATTGATAGGCAACTGTGTTGAAACTTAAAAGCCACAAGATTTCAGCGAAATTCACAATGAGAAAGAACTCTTGTTCTTCGAGTAGTAATCATTGTACCACCTTACAAACTTCTTAAGCCCTGATTCCAAATCAGTAGTCGGCTTATACCCAAGCTCCTTATGTGCCAAGCTGATATTAGCATGAGTGAAGGGCACATCTCCATTTCTAGGCAAAGGCTGAGCTTTCTTCTTCGCTTTAACTTTCAGAAGCTTCTCCAATATGCTCACCATCTTCGTCATCGGAACAGGGGAAGTGTTCCCCAGATTGTAGATCCTCAACTGAGCTGGACCTTTCTTCTTCCCCCCACTTCCGGTACTCTTCTTCGCTGTATCGATCGCGGCCAAACAGCCTTTCACGATGTCATCAATGTAGGTGAAATCTCTGGCTACACTTCTCCCATCTCTAGTTTGATACAAGCTGATCTCTTTCCCTTCTAGCATGTCCTTGGTGAAGAAAAAGTAAGCCATGTCTGGCCTTCCCCAAGGTCCGTAAACAGTGAAGAATCGTAGTCCGGTGATGGAAAGCCCATGGATATGGTTATATGTATGAGCGATTTCTTCGCCGGCTTTCTTCGTGGCGGCGTAGAGACTTGCCGGCCGATCAGTCCTGTCCTTCTCCGAGAAAGGAACTTTCGAATTCAATCCGTAGACCGAGCTCGACGACGCCCAAACGACCGCCGGCTGCGGATTCGCCGATTTACAGACCTCTAACAAACTCACAAACCCTGCGATGTTGCTATGGACATAGGAATTAGGGTTTTGCAACGCGTACCGTACGCCTGCCTGAGCGGCTAAATGCATGACGTGCGTGAAGTAGACGACATCGAAGAGCTTCTTCAGCAGATCGGAGTCGTTGATGTCCCCTTCGACGACGAAGATTCCGGTGCGCTCGAGGACCTTGCGGCGGGAGTGCTTGAGATCGGTGTCGTAGTAGGCGTTGAAGTTATCGAGGCCAAGAACGCCGTCGCCGCGGTGCTTGAGGGCGACAGAGACGTGCGTGCCGACGAAGCCAGCGGCACCGGTGACCAGGACGGTGAAGCAGCCGGCGGATTTGGGGGTGGTTGACTTAAGGACCTTCTTCTCCCAGTGGCGGCCGCCGGGGAGGTCGGACGAGGTGAGGTGGCGGCGGGGGGAAGCGGAGGAGGAGGGAGGGGAGAGGAGGAAGAGGAAAAGGAAGAGGATTAGGAAGAGGAAGGAGTAGAAAGTTAGCTTCGATATGTTCGATTGTAGGCGGAGGGAGCGGTGGTGGTGGTGGAGGTACGACGAGGCTTTGTCCTGCTTGAATTTTCCCGGTGTTGACGGTGGACTGTTGTCGATTAGCAAAGAGGCCATTGTTTCGTTTGCTTCGAACAAAATGATCAACTCCGATTATCGTGATGCTCGTCGGCGGCGGCTGTGGTTGTTGGAGAGGCGGCCGCCGGCGGTGAGTGGGAATAGAGAAAGTGTGATGGGAGATTAAAAAGTGAATGGGAAAAAATTATTAAAGACAGTGAAAGTGAAAGGGAACCGGAAACTGGACAGGGTGAGTTTTGGAACTAATTCTGATAATGCACGATTAGTTATTTAATTAACCGGAATTGGAACGTTAATTACGACGTCAATTAATTGTGAATCTTATAGCGACAAGTTTCTTTCCATTACACATGAAAAACACGTAGTGATTAAAACCAGCCGGTTAAACCCGGATCTTACCAGATAAATGGATCGTGACATTTGTTTTCTTTTCGGGAAATTGAGTCAATATCATTAATGATTTGTCGAAAGGTATAGAACACAGATTGTCGGCAAGCCAATTTGGAGGTACAATACCTGTAAACGGGGAAGTATAGAAAACAGATTAGCTCGTTAAGGTATGTGTAATTTAATTCCTTTCTCTCTGCATAAAACATAAATCATAATCCATAGCTTTAAGCAGTGATCGACACATTTACATGCACCACTTCTCCGTACTCTGTACAATCATCATTTGGTTGTGCAAGCATTGTATATAAGAGCTGAGAGTCACCTCCAAACGTAACATTTGGTATTCGTATGTCTATGTCCAGCGCAAACCTTCAAGAAGGGCTACGGCCTCCCCTATTTTAGCCGGTTATCAACCTGGATCGTGACATTTGTTATTGATTATTGATTGAATTTGTGTAAGTTGATAATTCGTTATTACGTAATTTGATTGTTTTAAATTGAAGATAAATAATATGTTTTTGAACCATAATAACATATAATTATTATGCTTATAAATTATCGATGAAGTATAAATTGTTGGACATGTTGATATGCATAATTTGGAAACTCAGCACAATATTTTATAGTTAATAGACATTTTGTGTATGCAAATAATTATGTAGTCATGAAATTTATATTTTTCAAATTTGTCTATCCCAATTTATAAATGAGATTTAACATGTTAATACTCTTGAAACTTTGACCGTTGAATGATATGCATAGATTCAACCCAAAAATAGTGGACAAAACTGAATTCAAATGAATTGATTTCCTAGCATTTTAACTCACAGTGACTACAAAAACAATTTAATTCTAAGAAATGTTATTAGTTATCGGGAATTTCAATTTCAAACTTCAAAGCACCTCTAAATCATAAGTGAATTGATCGAAATAAATAAAAAATTCTTTCCAAAACCAAATAAAAAACTTACACATATTATTCTTATTCTTACCGGGCCGATTTATTTTACAAATCAATTAAATGTATATTTTTTTCTCTTCTAAATGAGATCGTAACATAGAAGGTAATATGATTTATAATCGAATAAAATTCAACCGTTATAGAATAAGACATGCCCATAGAAATAATTCATTAGTTGAATATGATGTTTATCTTCCTTAGTTGAATATATAATAAGTTGTTTGGATCCTACGTTTCAATGACTTATTGTTGTAACCATTTCAACAGTACTTTCAATAAGGCCATTTATTGGAATCTCCTTTCTACGTGAATTATGATCCATTTTTGACTCCAAAGTAGAAAATTATTTTGAGAATCTTTACGTGGAGTAATTTACCAATTTGATCCCAGACTAATTATATTTTTTACAATTTAGTCTATGTGGAGTAGCGCAATTGATAATATGATTAGTATGTTAGCGATTTAGAGGTACCGTGTTCGAAACATGTTACACCCCATATATGGACACTTATGTCTCTTGTACTTATATCCTTTGCCTCGACTATTTCTGATAAGAAAAGAAGCTACAACATGTTTCAACAATAACCTATTAAATATAGTCCATATGTGTTAAATATGAGTTTGGTCAAATATTGAGATTTGAATATTAAGAAATGTTAAACTATTATTTCATAGCATCCACTTAAGATGTATATACGACACATCTAACGTCACACATGCCAACTTTTTTGGCAAGATTTCGACATCTACTTTGAAGGAATTTGAAGATTTGTGTTAAATATGTCTATCGTGAAGTTAATTATATTGCAGATTATTTAGCGAATCTTTGTCATCAATTAGTTTTGGGATGCCATGAGATATTCTTACGAACATTAAGTCGGGGATATGGTTGGTTTATAATGATGTTGGAGAAGCGAAATTTCGAGTCATAAGATAAATTTATTTTACTTTGTATTATTAAAAAAAATGTTAACCTTAAATTTCATAGCATCCACTTGAAATGCATACATCTAACATGGGGGAGTTTGTAAGTTGAATATTGTTGAGATTATTTAATCTAGAAGTTTAGTACTAATACCTATTTGCATTGAAATTATTTTTCTGTCGTTAAAAAATAAACACTAATTGTTAACATTTTCGTCATCAAATGAAGATAATTAACCATAACTTAAACATGTTATGGGGTAAACACAATCGATGGTAACTCAAACATCACGAACAAACAAAGGCATATAATCCAAACAAAGAGTACTTAGGAATTGAAATGTTGGTCCGATGTGCGCAACTAATAACAAGGAGAAAGAGTGTCGAGTAGTTTGGTTCCCAAACGCAATAGCAGTTTGGAATATTAAATTTGACGGGTTTTTTTTATTCTGATTTGTTAGTCTTTGCATGATCCCCTCGTCTGTATAATATTAATATTAATTAATTAACCACAAGGAGGGAGGAGTAAGTAATATGAAGGGCTACCCAAATTCTGATCGGGCCATTCGGGCCCATACAATTTTTTCATTTTTCTTTTGTAAAAATTTCTTTTTAAGTTTTATGGTCTACTTTTAACTTTTGTCCATTTGTGAACATAACGATAACGAATATTTTATACGTAAATATGAATCATCAAATCATGTTAAACTGTATCGAACGTCACTTAAAGCTTTCATCGAGGGAGTATCTTCATGGCCAGAAAGAGCTATTCACGTAAAGCTTCGGCCCTCACCGCAATATCATTCACATCGACTAACATGTTTATTCGCGTCCTTTAAATGAGAATATTGATTCTAAAATATTATAGAAGTAGTTAATAAAGTTAATTATGACTTGAGAAGTTCTCACTCGGATTTTTTAAAGAGTTCGTATCAACCGCATGATCTATTATATGAAATAGGACATACATATCAAATTCAATCTCTATCTATTTTGGTCTAATGTCAATAATCACCTTAAAATAAAGAAATAATTTATTTTCAAATACTTTGATAAAAAAGATGAAACAAAAGCTGGTCACACAGAATTATGACGACAAATCAAACATATATTCTAACTCGTCGAAAATAAAGGTTATATTATATTAAAAAAGGTTATTAAAGGCATATAAGCATAGTTAAATGTTAGCTTTAGATGCTTTTTTCAAGGTGGAGAGTCACTAATAAATAAAAAAATGTTAACATCCTATAAAATAAATCAATAGATCATGATTATATATCATGGAGTTACAACATACAACTCAATTATGTTTACACACAGGGACCCTTCATCTTCATGATTTGGCAATCATATTCACAACACATCAATCACCTTCGAGCTAATCTAGGAATCCCACCATTAAAAACCATAATCAACAAATAACACGTTTCATTTTAGGTAAATAAAACAAATGTTACCTTTACAATTCAGTTCACAAAATCTAAACTGAACCAGAACTGAACTGAACTGAACTGAACTGTACATCCAACAGGAACACAGTAACAGACTTGAGTCCCAAAAAGTAACTGAATCCAGTAAAAAAATTAAAAGGAGACTTGTTCATTTCCGTTTTTGCCCTTGCCATTTTTATATCTACGGCCACGCCTCCTCACATCTGCTCACTCTCTCGTTCCTCCATTTTCTGTCGTTGCTCCGATTCGTCTCGGCGAAAATGAGCTCTCACATCGTCAGATCTGCTTCCAGAGCCGCCAGGTCGCTTCTCTCCTCTGCCTCCAAGGGCTCTCGCTTCTACTCCGGTACGTTTCCATTTCTTTGCGTTTCGTCCGCTCTATTAGATCGATCGTCATCGGATTCATTTGATCGGTCTCTTTTCTTTGGATTGTAGAGGGGAGAGCTGCGGCGGCTGCGTTCAGCGGGAAGCTTCCGGTCTTTGCTTCGACCTATGAAAGGACTGGTTCTGCAAGTGCGCATCAATGGATTTCTGGAGCCCTTGCGGTTCCCGTCGCAGGTTAGCCTTTGCGCGATTTTGTCCTTGGCTTATTTGGACACACTTCAATTGCAGAAGAGTCAATTTTACATGGGTGAATTCCAGCTTTGATTCTTAGAATTCAATAAAGCTGTTTTCTTTCAATTTGGTCATAGTAATCAAATAATCATCGACTGTGAGTGAGGTTATTGAGAAGGGAGAAAGAGCCTTGTTACTGGATCAAGACTTTAGCAAATGTGGCTTCCTGGCAACTGCTGTTATGAAAAATCAACGTGTTTAAGCGTGGTAATCGATGGAGCCTTCATAATTTCCTGATTGAATGCATTGGTAGCACTGATTGAATCTTGGAATCAGCTGAATATGACATGGATTCTTGTTTCTATTGTAAAAAATCGAGGGCTTTTGTTGTTTAAAATTATGCATTCAGTATGTGTTTAGTGAGTGTAGCATCCAGTCATGACTGCTTAGTTTGGACGTTTGGCAAAAGGGTGACTTGTTTTGCTCTATTAGCTCTCTGAAATTAACGTGGGCTTTCTCCTGTTATCTTCATTTTGCAGCTTACATGCTCCAAGAACAGGAGGCCCGTGCTGCAGAGGTAATCAAAATTGCATCTGATACTTTACTTCGTGGCTTTTTTCCTTTGGTGTTTTTATTAATACCTGATTTATGGATGTTGATTCTGTGTTTCAGCTGGAGCGCACCTTTATTGCAATCAAGCCTGATGGAGTCCAGAGAGGGCTGGTAAGAATAAGATGAGGATATTACATTTGCATCTCTGGTTTCCGACTTTTTCCGCGCTGATAGATGCTCAATGCTCTAGCACTGGGGCGTTTTGATCTTTGTTTTGGGATGCTTTCCAACATCTCTATCTTGAAATGTGATATTTTGTTTCCAGATTTCAGAAATCATTTCCCGATTCGAGCGCAAGGGATTCAAGCTCGTGGCAATCAAGGTTGTGGTTCCTTCAAAAGCCTTTGCTCAAAAGCACTATCATGACCTGTCAGAGAGGCCATTCTTCAACGGTCTTTGTGACTTCCTTAGCTCTGGTCCTGTTGTAGCCATGGTATGAGACCAGACCACCAACCGCCTACATATCCATGAGTAGAACTCTTGCTATCCATCTCTGAGTCAGCCAACTGAAAAATCACGTTTTGCTTGGTGCAGGTATGGGAAGGAGAAGGTGCGATAAAATATGGCAGGAAACTGATCGGAGCAACAGATCCTCAGAAATCCGAACCAGGAACGATCAGAGGTGACCTGGCTGTTGTTGTTGGAAGGTAATCCCTTTTTATCTCTCTATCTGCCATGCTACATTTCAGCATTTCTCTGAATCTAACCCCGAAAACTGCTGCGAAATTCCTCGAATGTGAATCCTCATCATCGTCTCTTTCCCCTTTTTAGGAACATCATTCACGGAAGCGATGGCCCAGAAACCGCAAAGGACGAGATCAAGTTGTGGTTCAAGCCAGAGGAGTTGGTTACCTACACGAGCAATTCCGAGAAGTGGATCTATGAAAAAAATTGATGAGGATGATAATTTCCCTCTGTGTTGAGTATCTTCCTCTCCAGTTTCTTTCAGGGAGAGATTAGGCGCCACAACGAGTTAGTGGGTTTAGAAACAGAGGAATTTTCAGAATAAAGTTTGAACCTTTTACAGATAGATAATAACGTATGGATCAATTCCATCCGCGTCTGGTTTTCAGGCATGTAAGCTTCTAATACATAGTTATAGAAGAAATCTCCAGGGCTGAAAACTTGAGCTGCAACCTTATGAGAAGAGTCTTATTTTTCAGTTCTTGCTTCTGTTAGCTGTGAGAGTTACGATAGCAATATATGATTGTGGTTGGAATTAGGGCTACCTACGGTGACCATCATCAATGAGTTTTGAAGGCAAAAACCAAACGATCCATCTTGGACACCTATCAATATACACACCGAAATCATAAGCTCACCACAATGATCAATTAATGTATTGTACTTGCAAAGCACTTTTGAGTTCTTGATTGATCGACAAAGATGGCTTAGAACCAATAGACATAGTTCATTATCTAATGAATGTTTCCAGCTTCATTGCTCATGAGTGCCTTTGAGGAATGCCATGAGTTTTGAATTTGAAATCTTATATGCAGTTGTGAATCTAAGATGGTACTCGAAGATGGAACATCAGGTTTGGAGGAAAGTGATCAGGAAGAGATGGCGCAAGCGAAACTGGTTCCGACGCCTCCACCATGGGAGTACAAGTGCAAACCGTCGAAGTCTCCTAAAAAAGATGGCTCAGGCATGACAATCGGAACACATGCAGGTCAAGTCAGCCAGTGACGACCTACCCACCGATATAATCTGCCCCCCCCCCCCCCAGCTCTGCCGAGAACTTGGCCCCTCTCGAGCATACAGTGAGGTTTCAATGGCCGTGTCTTTCGTTAGTTTGAGTCTATTCGTTTGGTGTCTTCATGTTTTTGGTGTTTTTTTTTTGTTTCGAATTCATAGCATAGAGTAGTTGGTCTCCTTTGGTTTAGACGTTTAATTACTTTCAAGTTTTTAGTGATGTCGTTTGTCTAGTGTTTTTATGATTTTTTGTTAATTTGTTAAACATGGTTAATTCATCAATTCAGTTGATAATTGTTGCATCATGTAATCCCGTATTTGGGGACTACACCTTTCATTGTAGCTTGTTAATTGCATGAACCAGATTAAACTATTCGACCCGCTAATTTGTGTTCGGAAAAAAAATAACTAGTTAGTCTTTTATTGTTTTACACTTTGTTGGATGAACTAATAGAGGAAAAACAAAAACTTGGTGGCGTGCAACAGAAGAAGTCCGCAAAAATTCACGTATTCCTTCGCTGTCTGCCTTATATAGTTATATATACCAACAACACGGTTACATCCGCATATTCTCATCGCTTGTCAACTCCTTCGGTTTACCAGCGTCTCTTATCGTCGAAGAATCCTCTGGTTTCCCCTCCGCGAAGAACAACCACGCTCTCGTAACCCTAATCTTCAATCCCTAACCCTAGTTTCTCGCGAAGATGGCGGCCCTCAGACCACTCACTCGTGAACAGATCGCCAACACAGAGAAGAAACTCGACATGCCATTAGGTATGCTCTCGACCTTCAACTTCGCCTTCTGCGACCAGCTTTTTTCCGCCCTTACCGAGTGTTGATTTTGATCGCTTATGGTTTGTTCTTGTTCCGCTATGTTTAGATGCCATCATTAAACTGTCGAAAACTGCTTCTATGGGGAAGCCGAACAAGCAATTTAGGGTTCCGGTAAGAGACTTGTGCCTACGCTGATATCCTTTCTTCTCCGGTTCAATGGCTATGAGTTTTGCGGTTTGCTTTTAGTAACAGCTGCTTTGTGCTGCGTTCGTGTGCAGAATAAGAACCAGAAGGTGTTCAACAACTCTGCGCAAGGAAAAGCCTTCAAGGTGAATCAATATATGGCTTCTCGGCCTTTTGTTAGACAGGTACTGATATAGGGGAAACGAAATCCTAATGCTTTGTTTTAGCCTTTAGGCTCTACTTTGTGCTTATAGGAAATTATTGGAACTTGTTATCCAGGGTGCTTTGGCCCAGAGAAGGTCGAATTTTCAGGGGAATCATTTTCCTATTGCGAAAGATTTTGCGCGAAAGGCTGCAGTTGCTCCCCTTCGCAATAGTAATAGACCTTTCAACAACAATGCGATGCCTAATTCAAACAAAGCAAGGTAATTGTTCTACAGTGTCTTAGGATTCTGCTCTTGCTGCCAATGATGAGTTATTGCGTAGGAACTTGTAGTTGTTACTTCTATCAATTCAGTCTCTCAATATGGAATCATGACTTGTTTCAGGTAAATCCAATGACCCGTGGCATGTGGTATTCAAGTTAAATGTTGTGGTTTTTTCAGTGCTTGATTGGTCTTTTCACAATTGGAAGTGTTGGGACTTGTGGTACTATTGATGAAATCCGTATGCATCGTCCACAATGGGTTCCCTGTTTAGGTTTCTGATTGCCAATCGCTGTGGATTAAGTTCTGGTTGTCTTGGTTAGGTTATAGGCGGAGGATTATATTCCACTAAATGGGATCTCTATTGGAGAGAGCAAGTTATAAAGGCACATAATTTTAGCTAAGATTATTAGTGGTGTTTTTTGGTTGTGGAAGCATTGCATATGATGATGTTGAAGTAAGTTTACTCGGAAGTTGCATGAAGGGGTCTCTGACTCAACTGAACTGATTAATAGACCAAAAGCTTCCAGTTTACACAGAAATCCCCCAATTAACTGTCTAGATGCAGACTGGGACACGTTATGCACCAGAACTTTGTTATCTTTCGCTTTGGGTCAGCCTGGCAGGGTAAAGCAATCCAGCACTTTGTGCCATAGTCAGAGTGATTGCATTTGTTATTTTCTCTTCTCACCTCAGAGCTGTTTATGGCTACCAGAAATACATTGAACAATGGTGCTCTTCCAGATTTTAATTCTTGGCTCAGATGAACTGTGGTAGCTTATGCTCTGGTTAACGCGTTTGGATTAGTTGTGACAGTGTTTATGGTAACACGCATGTTTGGTTATGGGAGGAACAGTAGTTCAGTTTTCACTTGCAACAGATAATTGGAGAAGCTGGGTGGTTTGAGGTGGGTTGTTCAAGAGCTACTTGAAGCTGGGTGTGTTCCGTGATTGCTAGCGGGATGGTTGCATTCATTCCCTGGGGTGGTTGCTGTATCTGACCGTCTTTTGAAGTACTGAGATATGTTCATGAGCTACTTGGAGACAGTACTCCTAATTGCTCGTGGGCTCTCACTACTTGATGGAAGTTCTTCTGTGTATTGCTACTCTAACAAGGCAACTGAATTTGAAGCTGAAGTCTGGACCATAAACTTTTTAAATAACTGGAAAGAAAGAGAGAATCTGGATGGTGGTCCTTCGCATTTGAGTTTCTTCTTTTTGAAGACATGGTGTGTTTCAGTTTAGTAGGATGTAATGTTAATCAGCTGGCTCATAAGATCTTCTCCGATGCCTGGTTCTTCTGTAATGGTTGTCTTCAATACTTTGGTTCTTCAAGAAGCAGCTTGGTGTTCGTCTTGGTATTTGTCTTTTGTACAAGTTGGAGTCAATAGTTTTGTGTTTCTACATGCAGGGAAAGATCTTTCATAGTTCAAAGGAGGGGAGAGAACAGTGCTTTCACTGCAAAGGTAACCTCAGAAATAATTAAAACTGACATTCTTATGGGAAGAAGATTTGATGATAATACATGCATTTGGTTTGCCTATCGAAAGTACCATTCTCACAGAACAATATAACCTCTGCCAGATGGTGTTGACAGTTGACGTTATCTCTGGCTGGATTTTACAGGCACCGCAGAACCAGCAGCAGCAAGGTGATGGTGGCATAAAGCCGAGGACACAAACCCTGGATGCTATGTTTGCCAACATGAAGGAGCAAAGGACAAGGGTCTTGCAACAGCAGCAGCATCAGAACAATGGCGTACGTCAAATCAATGGTGCACGGCAGAACAATTGGGGACAACATCGGAATCCCAACTTCAGCAGACGAGGAGTCCCATGGGCAAGAAACCGATTTGCAAACTGATCTCGGAGCTGTTATTAGCCAGATGCCCCCTTATTTTAGCGGTTCTGTACATGGTATTCTGACTTGCTCCATTCGCCCAATCGGCTACTAGATTTCCTAGTTCTCACTTGTCTCTCTGTCATCGGCGTGAATCTTCAGCTGGAACCAGACCTTTTCTGGATATTGTGGTTAGGTTACAATGTTTGCAATGTTATTTTCAGCTACTACTGATTTGTTATTTTGTGCCAAAGTAGCATGTAGCATACTGAGACTTCTCTAGTTTCTTAGTAAAAGCTACAATTTACAAGTTTGAAACAATATATGCAGAGAATCTTTGTTGAATGTGGTAGTATTCTAGATCATGTGCAAGTCGATGATGATTTTGATGGCGTGCCGAATGTTATTATCAAATCATTCACAAGACTCGAATATCCATTATACAATCTAAAAAGTTCCCCCACTAAACAAAGGTTTATTTGAATAATTCCTGTAACTGAATCAAACCCTTCCAAGTTTTACTTTGACAAACAGAAAAAGAACTTCACTTTTAGCCCCCCCACGTTCTGCCCACCGCACAGACACACAGTCCTCAATCGTTGGACAAAGATTTCATAATTTAATATCCAAATGATTGATTACACGACACAAAACTTGAAACACCGCCAACGAGACAAGCACGAGCCTAAAGAAATTCGGTTCCTTTTCACTTTTCTTTATGACGGTGGTATGCCACTGAATGATTGCTGTGCTGGACACATTCAGCTCATTTGGCATCTCAAAATGTGGCCTCCTTAATTCCAAACACCATCATCTATCTGTCTTTGATGGAAGGCTGTAACTGGTCAGCGAAACGTGCACCAGGCGATGAAGTTGTGCCATTCTGTTGGGATTTTGTTTTTCCAACCGTTGGTTTCCCCACCGGGTTCGACGACCTATATTGTGATTTAGCAATCATTGCTTGCTGCTAATTCTATGTTTATTATTATGTTTTAACAACAGGTATCTGTGAAAAAAGGTACTTTTTCTGAAGCAGACATAACCAGAGCTTTACAGAACATGTATGAAAACAGCTCTCTATTGATAATCATCAGTAAGGTGCAGTGGTAGAACAAATAAGACATCATCAAAGAGAAACAACACCAGAGCCTAAACTGATCATTCTTTACATGACAATCTATATAGAACAAAAGAAGAGTAGAGCCTATTTCTACTAGGCAGGCAGAGAAAGCAGAAAGCTTTCACTCCAAAAGAATGTTATAGTAATAAGATCAGCTCCCTTATCTCCCTATGCCGTTAAACAAAGAATATTTGAACGTGGCCTCAAGAATCTATACACCATCCGTCATCTCATCTCTTTCTTTCGTTTACTGTGTACCTAAAATGTTGTGAAGAGTCTTTTTTTCATTTGGTTCCGTTGGGTGCATCAGCCGATCCGTACCCATAAGGGTTGTTGCTCGCCCAGTTCCATTGGTCCCTGCACATTTCTTCAATCCCGTATTTCGCCCTGCAGACAGTTAAATAGACTTGAGGAACTTATGCTCACTAGGTTAAAACACGATGACTAACTTACAACTGCCAACTTACGTCCAATTCAATTCACGTTCGGCCTTGGCTGTCGAGGCGTAAACTATCTCAGCATCGCCTGGTCGTCGCCCAGCCTTTTTTAGAGGAAGTTTCTGCCAAGCGAACATGATAGTTCAGTATAGAGTGATTGATGCAGCAAATGAAGAAACTAGATATGCAGTTTGTAAATTATGTATACCTTTCCGGATGCCTTCTCGAATGCTGCAACCATCTCCAATACTGATGTTCCCTTCCCTGTTCCCAAGTTGTATACCTCACAACCTGTAGAATCCGCAAAAAATTATACTATTTAGCTTTAAACATTAAGCAACTCAGTATGTTGTTGAGTTATTTAATTAGACTTGCAATTCCTGTATTGTAATCGAGCAATCAAGCTATCAAAGACAGGCATTCGAAACTATGGGCAAAACTGGATAGTTTCCTGTCGACAGTAGAAGCTACACACATCAGCTGATTATCAATCATATCTTCATTGGGATTTTTCATATCCTTGGACCATTCGCCCTAATTTGATATCTATTCGCTCATATTAGATTATGATGAAAGAGGCCTGGTTACACTACACCACTATCAGGCATCAAGTAGAAAATAAGTTCAGGAGAATAAAAGTGATCCAAGTCCGTACCTATATTAGGTTGATCAAGCTTGCGCAATGCAGCAATGTGGCCATCAGCCAAATCCACAACGTGAAGGAAATCACGTACCTGAGACGAGAAAACTCTTATTAAGCTAACCAAACACACAAAGGACTAAAAATTGGATACATAACTAAACTAAAAGACCAGAGTGCGGAATAGAGAACTGATTATATGACAACAATGTTTATGAAAGCTTCCTGTTCAGTTTAAATCATAACAGAGCTAACTAGACCAGCTTTGTAGTATGAGGAAAGGAAACCACAGAAGTAGCAAAAATGAAAATAAGCATAGTATGGACAGTGAAGCAAGAGCATACCCCGGTCCCATCCTTGGTCTTGTAGTCAGTCCCGAAGACAGTTAAGTGAGATCTCCTCCCAACAGCAACTTGCTGCACATAGGGCATGAGATTGTTCGGTGTTCCACGTGGATCCTCACCAATTTTTCCACTTGGATGTGCGCCAACCGGATTGAAATATCTCAGTAAAATAATCCTCCATTTAGAGTCTGCATGGTGGATATCACGGCAAATCTCTTCGACGTAAAGCTGAAAGACCAATTCTTAAGATTAGCATTGTCATGAGTCTATTGTAAACACCACTTTTAAATTAGCAATACAAAGAAATGTTAAAGCAATGGATGAGATTTATCTTCTTCTAGGAATGCTCTGATGATCATTTCAAATAGTGATGTCAAATGTTGGCATATCAGATAAGAAACACACTGGCCAGAACACTGAAATTAACAGTAACTAAGTAGTAAATCCTAAAGAAGCTAGTTGATACCTTGGTCCGCCCATATGGGTTCACTGCACTGATTGGACATTCTTCTGTACATGGGACCTCCTTTGGGCAACCGTATACTGTGGCTGATGATGAGAAGACAAGCTGAACCAACAGTCCAGAATCAGAAGATACACAAATAATACAGCAAGCAATACACAACCCCATACATAATTGCAGAGAAAAAAAAACACTCACATTCTTGCAACCATGGGAAGCCATCACTTCCAGCAAATTAATGGTTCCAGTGATATTGTTACTGTAATACAATAACGGTTCCGCAACACTCTGGCCGACTGCTTTCAGTCCAGCAAAGTGGATGACAGCATCAAATCTGGAAGGCACGTAGCAGAACAAAATGAGAACCCAATAATACACCGAATCTAAAGCAACATTTCAATAATATGAGCTGGGGAGACAGCAAATCATACTTAGTCCCAGCGAAAATTTTCTCCAGAGCACATTTGTCCATTAGATCTACCTGCAAATTGAAGGGGGAAAGTGCCTTGTAAGCTTGGGAATCATCACAAAGCAAACCAACGTGTCACATTCAGTAACAAGTACACCATTGAAGGGGTTACAGTACGTGGAAATTGCCGATCTTTATGTCAATACACATTACATTTTGCAGAAATCCATAACAGAGATCTTATATTTTGCTGAATTCCAACATTCAAGAAACAAAAATACTTAAAGCTACTTACATTTTGCTGAAATCCAAATTTCAAGAGAATTAGAGCTCAATCAGCTTTAAAAATAGCCACAGAAACAGTAAAAGGACTGGCGAATTACTGACCCGGACTAAATAAAACCCAAAAGAAAAAGGGAAAAAACCCAAAATGCTGTGCCACAGTATAACCAAAATTCCGAAACAAAAGAACGAATTTACGCCTCGGAAGGTCTTCAATCACAGAAACCTCACAAAATCAGAATTGCACATCCGAGCGACAGGAATACCTGGTGGAAAGACAAGTTGTTGGCGTGCTTGCCGGCGAGCTCCTTGACTCGTTGAAGAGCGAGTAGATTGGAGTTGTCGAGGTTGTCAACGACGACGGCGATGTAGCCGCCTAAGAGTAAGTGAAGCACGGTGTGGCTCCCGATGTAGCCGGCGCCGCCGGTAACGAGAATTCGCTTCGACATTGAGGAGGAGGAGGAGACGGGAGGGAGAGTAGAATTTCAGAGCTGGAATGGGAAAAGAGAAAGGAAAGCAAAGTGAGGAGGACAGTTTGAGGAAGGCGAAGGGAAATGAGTTTTATAGGGATTTTTCTTTATTATACAACTGAGAAATTGATTATGAATGAATCTGTAGGAATTAGGAAACGAAGGAGAAATGGAAAAAGAAAGAAACTGAACTGAGGTCATTCAATTGATTGATTAATTAATTAATGTGTGACAATAATCATAAATTAAGTTAAAATAATTGGGTCAGTCAGTCACCACAATGACAGCGAGGGAGGGTGTCAAAATCGACAGATTGGTTTGGGCTGTACTATTCCCCATTATGAGTTGATTTTGTGGTTCGACCGATTGTTGGGGTTTTAGATTACTGGTTGGATCACATCGATTTTCATTAGCCGAGTTTGTTTTTTCTTCTCCGAAAATGGTCTATTTATATTATTCAGGACATGGCCAAAAGATGCTTAATCTATCACTCGATTTCCATAGAAGATTACCACTCTTGACGAGTAAAGCACAAACCCACAAAATGTGTAGTAGGAGTTATCGCATTCGTACTTTCAATCATCCCAAAAACAAAAAACCTTGAACAAAGACCGACAATTTAGATGTTAAACTCTACCCAATAGCAAAAATAAGAAATAAATATTTTTTCAAATATAAATAAATATCCAAAACCAAGAAAGCAAACGACAGGTGGAGCCCGAACTGGGACACCCAAAACATCAAACACTCGAAGAGGCCGATATTTTGAGTGAATTCTTGCCGACAAATCACTCATTGGGTCAGGACCTTGAAGTTAGGTTTGCTGGTGTCAGATTTTTTGGGTGTTCCTGGATACACGTGAACACCCTGAGTAGTTCTTCTTCGTCTAGCTGCAACACGTTCGCTCCTTGTTTTACTGCATCATCCTCTTGTTATGGTGTAACCATTTCCATCACGGAATCACTGTTGAAGGTAGGAAGAAAAAATCATAACCTTATAAACTCTAACGAGTAGCGAAAACCTCTCAAAAGAAGAAATATTAAAACTTGAATCTCAATTTCAATGTCACTGTTGTTACTTATATTTTCGTCGTCGTTTCTCAACTCACTTATCATGACTTTTGCCGCCACTCAAGATCTCTTTATCTTTGCCGTTTTTGTCTTAGAGTTTTTTAAGAGATAGAGCGCATAAGAGTTTTTCATTGAAATCAAATTATTGAATCAAAATAAAAAATTTGGTTGGGCGACTACTCAAATAGACTAGTGACATCTATGTTATTTTATATAGGTTAATGACCAGAATGTTACAACCTTAATAGGTTAGTGACCAGAAAGTTACCACTTTAATAGGTTAGTGACCAGAAAGTGACCACTTTAATAGGCTACTGACCAGAATGTTACAACCTTAATAGATTATTGACCAGAATGCTACCTCTTTAATAGACTAGTGACCAGAATGTTACCACTTTAATAGGCGGATGACCAGAATGTTATAACCTTAATAGATTAGTGACCAAAATGGATATTAAGCCTTCCTTAATCAATAATCCTTCCCCCCTACCGTCTTTCTGTAGTCGACAAGAAAGAATTTTCAACCTTGTTGTCTCCCCAATTAAAGTCAACATCCCGGTCAAACTTCATTTCCAAGCCACCACGCGCTTCTCTCTTTCGCTGCATGCCCTCCATTCCTTAGCCTTCAACCTGAAGTTTCTTCGTCTCCCTCCAACCGCCACCCGCCACCCGCAGTCGCAGATCTCCATCTTTTGCGGCTAACCCCGGCAGCAATCTTATACTTTCTTTCCTTAGCTCGCAGAGATGGAGAATTTGATTACTCTCGTCAACAAGATTCAGAGAGCCTGCACGGCTCTCGGTGATCACGGCGAAGCTAGCGCGTTGCCTACACTTTGGGATTCCTTGCCTGCTATCGCCGTCGTCGGCGGTCAGGTTACCTTCTTCTCCCTTTCTCTCTGTTCTAAGCTTCTGCTAAGCGGTGAATTCGAAGCTAAACTGTCATGTTTGTTGATTTTGGTAACAGAGTTCCGGGAAGTCGTCGGTGTTGGAGAGTATCGTAGGCAAGGATTTTCTACCTCGTGGTTCCGGTGAGATTCCCTGGCTTGAATTTCCTCTTTGATTTAGTGCCGTTTTTGCTGTGTCTGTATGTTTGATGATGCGATAATATGAGTAATTGATGACTCGTTGTTTCTGTATTTGTGTAGGGATTGTTACTAGGAGACCTCTTGTATTGCAGCTTCATAAGCTTGGTGAAGGAAGTAGAGAATATGCTGAGTTCCTCCACCTGCCTAAGAAAAGGTTCACTGATTTTGGTAAACTTCTCGACACTTCCCGTTGTGAGATACTAGCTATTCTTTTGTTATACGTTGAAGTACCGTTGTTTAGATGGAGGTTAGATCACTTCGTTGTCCTGGTGTTTAATTGAGAAGGATCAGACAATCTTCAATTGTGTGTATTTGGTTACAATTGTTATGGGGATCGGTGTTAAAGTAAGCCACTTATTGCTACTGACACATGCATAGAGTTCATTCTAACTTCTAAGCCTTGTAGTGATCTTACGTGAAATTGCAAGTTAATTGTTCAGTTGGCTCGTTCAATTTGTGCAGCTGCTGTGCGGCAAGAGATCTCAGACGAGACTGATAGAGAGACAGGTCGCTCAAGACAAATTTCTACTGTTCCCATCCATCTCAGCATATATTCTCCCAATGGTGAGATTAAGCTAGGTTTATTAGTTGGCTATGTACCCATCAAGACAAATTTCTACTGTTACTTGGTTATCTGTTTCCTCTGTTTTTGACATTCTGATGGCTCTTCCATGTTGCAGTTGTCAACCTTACATTGATTGATCTTCCCGGGCTCACGAAAGTGGCAGTTGGTGAGTAGCATTTGTTCATTTAGTATCAACTGTGTGTTCTTCTCAGTTCGTTGCCTAGAGTTCTCTTCTAGGTAATTATTGGACCTCTTGGCTATTGAAGATACCTAGAGACAATGAAGAAAGAGTTGCAACCTGAATCTAGTAATTGACAAGGTTTTATGAATGAATGGCTGTACATTTTGATGAATGTGGGCTGGATTTCTGCTCCTTTGTTTTAGTGGCATGATAATAGGTTTTCGGTGGATATATCAGGATTTGATATAAAATTGCGCCCTTCTAAGATTCTATCACGGCTTCTGTGCGAGCTCATAATTTTCTGTTTTTTCCACGTTGCAGAGGGTCAACCTGACAGTATTGTGCATGATATTGAGAACATGGTGCGGTCCTATATTGAGAAGGTAAAACATACACCGTCGTCCCAACTCTAAATTTAATTTTGGTCGTCCTTCTTTCATGTTTGATAGAAAATTCCTTTATCCATGATGAAATATAGTCTGAAAATTCATTATGTGGATTGAAATTTTTGCTTGCTTGTTTGATTACTTTAGTTGGCGTCAAAAATTTCTGAAGATGCTGAAACTTGACTTTGTTACTATATTTCTCTCTTCCCTAAATTCTGTGCAGCCCAACTGTATAATTTTAGCAATCTCTCCTGCTAATCAAGATCTTGCCACATCTGATGCAATCAAAATTTCCCGCGAGGTCGATCCTTCAGGTCAGTCCTGCCGTATCTAACTACAACCGGCTGAGATACCGACGCATGTTGGTTAAACTTTGTTTTCCAGTACTCATTTTTTTCTAAGTTTCAGCTGCTGATATCCAAGTATACCCTACTCTTTTTAGTTTCAGAACTCTCTATAATGAAATTGTTGACAATTGCATTTCAGGAGAGAGGACTTTTGGGGTTTTGACGAAGATTGACCTAATGGACAAGGGTACTGATGCAGTAGATGTAAGATGGCTCGCTTTTTCATTTGAATGACTCTATCTATATCTTATATCAAAGATTGACTTGGTCTGCATTTATATGCTCTCATGCGGTCATTCCTATTAGATACTTGTAATCTAAGCTTCTCTGCTGACTGATTCCTTGTAGATATTGGAAGGAAAATCTTACCGGTTGAAATTTCCTTGGATTGGTGTTGTGAACCGCTCACAAGCTGACATTAACAAGAACGTGGACATGATTGCTGCACGACATAGAGAGCGCGAGTATTTCTCAAGTACCCCGGAGTATAAGCACCTTGCTCCAAGAATGGGTTCAGAGCATCTAGCAAAAATGCTATCCAAAGTAGGCAAACTACGTTAGCTATTTCTGTTTATAGTTTGAATACGAGTTTATACTTGTGCTGGTTGTGGTAATATGCTGATAAACATGACCTGGTTTATGGCTCAGCATTTGGAAGTTGTAATCAAGTCAAAAATTCCAGGCATTCAGTCCCTCATTAACAACTCAATTGCTGAACTGGAATCCGAACTTAGTCGCCTTGGAAAACCTATCGCTACTGATGCTGGAGTGAGTGCTATTTTATTTCTGCCCAGCCTGTTGTAATTTACCTCCATCATTAATTTGACCTTTTTGTGTCTGCACATGCGTAGTGTCGTATTTTCTTATGATGCATCGCTAGAATATCCAAGTAATTATGTTTTGGTTGATTGCAGGGCAAGTTGTATTCGATCATGGAGATTTGTCGTCTTTTCGATCAAATATATAAGGAGCATCTTGATGGAGTGTATGTATAATGCTTTATATTTCCGTTAAAACTCGTATGACTAGGTGTCATTGTCATGGTATATATGGTAGTTCCATGTGATTTGACCCCATCCATTTTCACTTGACTTGCCATACACAGGCGAGCAGGGGGTGAAAAAGTATACTACGTCTTTGATAATCAGCTTCCTGCAGCTCTAAAGAGGTTGCAATTCGACAAGCAACTTGCAATGGAGAATATCCGTAAACTGATCACTGAAGCTGATGGATATCAACCTCATTTAATAGCTCCTGAGCAAGGATACCGCCGTATGATAGAATCTTCATTGATTACTATCAAAGGTCCTGCTGAGGCAGCTGTTGAAGCGGTATGCATGCATCTGGGTTGAACAGTGATTTTACCTCTTATTTTAACCACTCATGCATTTTTTTCTCTTGTCTAGGTTCATGCCATATTGAAGGAGCTTGTTCACAAAGCCATCAGCGAGACCCTGGTATGTTTCCCTCGGCGTTGAATTTCATCAATTCTATTTGTTTCGTCATGTTTAGTTTGAGCTAGATCTTTTTATCCTATCTGAGAAATATGATTGATATTCAATATCTTTTGGATATTTCAGGAGTTGAGGCAGTTTCCTGCACTCAGAGTGGAGCTTTCGAATGCAGCTGCCAATTCACTTGACAGAATGAAAGAAGAAAGCAAGAAAGCAACGCTGAAGCTGGTGGACATGGAATGTAGTTACCTGACTGTTGATTTCTTCAGAAAGCTGCCCCAAGAGATCGACAAGGGCGGCAACCCCACTCATTCCATATTCGACAGATACAACGATTCATATCTCAGACGAATTGGTAGGTTTCTGTAATCAAACTCTGAAACATTTCTGCTCTGAAAGATTTCTTGTGTAGAAGATTAACGCGTACTAATTCTTATTTCCATGAGCAGGAAGCAATGTTCTTTCCTATGTGAATATGGTTTGTGGAACGCTTCGAAACTCAATCCCAAAGTCAATAGTGTACTGCCAAGTGCGCGAGGCCAAGCGTAGCCTACTTGACCATTTTTTCACCGAGTTGGGAAAAATGGAGGTGAGATAGTCTGCTCTTTTTTCATATCCACGGACCAAAATTTCCTTCTCCACACTAGTTGAGAAAACGTAAGAGCTTATGAATGGTGTTTTGCAGCAAAAGCAACTGTCGCAATTGCTGAACGAAGATCCTGCAGTCATGGAGCGTCGTGTGGCCCTTGCAAAGAGACTGGAGCTATACAGGTCTGCGCAGGCCGAAATCGACACTGTCGCTTGGGGGAAGTAAAGATCAACAAACAGGTGCTGTAATTAAAACTTCCAATCACAGAGAGAAAAAGAAAGAAGTTGGGGGTTGGATATATGGGGGCTGTGTTGTGAATCATTCTTTCAGTCGTACCACTTGAGTCTGATATATACGAGTTCTTAGATAAATTCTTTGCTCTTTTTTTTGGCTAGTTGAGAGTATATAGATTTTAGTGGCCTGGGTTCATCATCTTGTAATTAGTATGTTAGCGTGGTTGTTTTTGGTGAGTTTATGATACAGTATGTGTGTCTGTCTATAATACACAGCAAAAAGATTTATTTCATATATGATTATGTGTTATTTACTTTATAACATAGACTTATAAAATGTAAAAAATTATTAAATTATTTACCATAATTTTAGGGGGGTTGTCAAGAATAGCAGATTAATTGAACATGTTGTTGAAAGGAAATCCCAATTCCCATGATTCCAAATCTCTAACGGGATTCTTGTCGTCCCCCGTCTCCCTGATTGACGTTTAGCCGACACACAGAAAGCTTCATAGGGAGACGAGTTCTGAACATTTAAACGGGAAGAACTTTTGAACCAGTTCTGCCATTGGATCCATCATATTTGAAATCTAAGGTACATTTCCAACCATCATCTACCTCTCAATCCTTGGCTGTCCCTTTTGGTTTCATTTCTGCGAACCTGGATTACATTTGTCAAATTAGTTGTGAAGGTTTACAGCCAGATCATTCATTTATCAAATAACTTGTTCATGCAAAGGTGGAAGCTCAAGAATTTCCTCCATAATATGAACAGGAGGAATAAATGTTCATCTTTCAGCCTGGCTGGTTACAGATTGCAGGCTATCTTTGTTGATGTCGGGAGGGTTTTCACATTGATTTTTATGTTTGCAGCGCCAGAGAATATTTCGAGCTTCTTGTTGAGAAAACAGGAAGAGAATGGAATCTGAGAGGGAAGTTTTCAACCTCTCAGGACCTCTGCATCTAACCTTCGTTGATTGGTATTAACACCTTAACCTTTCCCTTCAAACCAGGAGAGGAGTCAATATAATCATATTGAGATAATTGTTTCCGCAGGTCCGATGCGCATCATCGAAGATCAGTCGCCGCCAGTCTAGTCCAAGGAGTCTACATCCTCGAACGCGACCGTCAGCTCAACCGCCAACCCCCGACATCACTAGCTCCACCATGGTGGGAGTTTTTCCATTTCAAGCTGCTTCGTCAGCTCATCGACGACGTCGATCGCTGCATATTTGGTGCCATATTCGAATACCGGCCTCCTTTTCCAGCATCGTCCCACGGCCATCACTCTTTAGACGCAAGTCCTCGCTACGTTATCGCCTTCCGCGGCACCTTAACCAAGCCGGACTCGTTCGCTCGCGACATTGAGCTCGACCTCCACATCATAAGGAACGGGCTCCACGAGACGTCCCGATTCGAGATAGCAATGCGGGCTGTCCAGAACATGGTCTCCGCTGTGGGCGACTCGAGTGTGTGGCTGGCAGGGCATTCTCTAGGAGCGGCGATGGCAATGCTGGCCGGTAAGACCATGGCCAAGACTGGTACGAGTTTCGTCCAGGCGTTTTTGTTTAACTCGCCGTTCTTCTCCGCACCAATTGAAAGGATTAAGGACAAGCGTGTCCAGCACGGTATCAGGATTGCCAGCAGTGTGATCACGGCTGGACTTGCATTTGCTTCTTCTAAGAAAAAGAAAACGGCCAACAACAATAATAATAACGATGGTGGAACCAACGGATCCTCCTCTTCTGTGGATCCGTTTGTGGCTCTGTCGTCATGGATCCCCTGCATCTTTGCGAATGCGGGGGATCCTATATGTTCGGAGTACATTGGGTACTTCGAGCATAGGAAGAAGATGGATGAGATTGGGATAGGAGGGATTGAGAAGCTGGCGACTCAGAATACATTGGGAGGTCTTTTGATGAGTATCGTCGGGAGGGATTCGGAGCCACTCCACCTCATTCCGTCGGCCATTTTGGCGGTTAATTTGAATCCTTGTCAGGATTTTACAGAAGCACACGGCATTCATCAGTGGTGGAGACCTGATTTGCAGCTCCAATCCAAACTTTACAAGTACAGCTAGAACAAAAAAAGTAGTTACCGTACTCAACCTGATGTGCATATTAAGTCCTTGATTTTTTATTTCTTAACATTATGGTCCTAACTTCTGTATATAATATGAGTCTTGTTAAAATTCCTACTTAAGACTTGAGAGTTAAGATCAATATTTGTTTTCTATAAAATCAACGCATCAGTATAACAAATAGGCTTGGCAAGGAAATCTGAAAAATTTGTAAACACGTCTTAAATTGATTACCAATTTTTCCAACGAAATTTTACTAACTTGATTCGAAGTAACTGTATGATTAATGATAACTAGCGGCTAAAACTGCAACATGATAAAATATAATGATGGTATTAAATCAAACCTAAACTATTAAACTTGACAGTTTTTCACTTTAACCATTATTAAAATGGTTAATGGGTATGCACTAACCGTCATCGATTGTCAAACTTAATAATAAAGTAATAAGTGCTGAAATGTAAAAGACCCTAATTTCAAGGACTGGAATAGTGAAACATAACCAAAGATATATTCATTGACCCAGTTACCTGTAGGACTCATTTGTAAATTATAACTAACGGAAGGGTAAAAACTATAATAGTTCAAAATCCAAGGGGGTGGATTCATGGATCTTCAATAATTAAAAAAAGTTTGGGGGACGACAATTTTAGCAATTTCTCTCTGAGTCATTCAATGTCGGCCGGTGGGGCCCACTCGTTGAAAACGACAAAAGGAGGAAGTCCACAAAGGGCGGTGGCAGAGCCGCAGAGACAGACAGTCAGGATAGCACTCACTTTCTTACTGCTCAAATCCACCCCAGGTAAAAGTTAAAAACTAGGTATCATAGTATTTTTTACAGCGCAATGATAAATTAAATTTTACCGAGGGTGGATTTGAGCAGTAAGCCGTGTTTAAGCTCTGCTTGGACTAATCTCAAATGTTCGTTTAAAGAAGGAAAAAGAAACCTGCTTTAGTCCCTAAACTTTGAACTCCCAACAGAGAAAAGGAAGAAACTTTACTTAGACTGCTCTATGTCCATTGATATGTGACAAATTTGGTTAATTAAACACTGAACAACTGATTAAAGTAACTAGTTTTAGCAACGAGAGATCGATCTAAGAAAAAAACTAATTAACAGCAAGGTTAATGGGATGATCTGGTTTTTTACAGTTACTAATTTCACTACAGAAGAACTGGAACACACTACTGCTAGCAACGACAAAGGAGAAAGAACAGAAAGAATCAACATTTAACAACTAATTAAAGTTAATCAATCAGCAAGAGTAACAGCTAAGCTAAGCTAGCAATGGAACCCCATTACAGATCCATCACTCAAGGAGACGGCGACCCGGCACCGGGTTTTACCCCCCACGTGGTGTGAGAACAAGTTCAGCACCCGAACCCGACCCACAAACCGAATCCTCGACTCCATCTCCATCGTCGCCCCGACCCCACCACCGACGGCGGCCGTCGGAGTCGACAAGGGGAAGGACGTGACGGAGAAGCTGGCGTCCATGTACTTGGTCTGGCCGGCGCCGATTTCGCCGGCGGGTATGAACATGAACCCGACCTGGGACCCGGAGTAGACGATCTGGAGAGTGCTGTCGTAGTGGTGGAAGGTGGCGCGGTTAGGGTTTTGGACGGAGGCGGACTGGGAGAAGGTGAAGTTGACGGCGTTGGGTGCTAAAAAGAAGGACGGGAGCTGGACGGCGGTGACGGAGATCTTTAGGTCTTTTGGTTTGAAGACGGTGAAGAAGACGATTAGAAGGACGATGACTAGGAAGATTAAGAAGATGGTGGCGACTATGCAGGATGCTAGATTCGTACGGCCCGATTTCGGCCTGTGATTCGGCTTGCTCATCTTTTTTTTCTGGGTTTTTTTCTTCAAGCTGAGTGCTACTGAAGAAGACTGTTCTTGGATGGATCTGAGGAAATGGGTGATGGGAAAATGGAATTGTTTATCTTTTGTCCTTTCCTATTTCAAGGTGACGACACGGTTTCTATTTTTTTCACTTCTGTATACTTGAATATCGTGTTAAATAGCTCGGATTTAGGTTCGACAATTCTAATTGTTTAACCGTTTAATTTATCATAATTTACTGAGTATGATGGTTATTAATAATGTTGATCGGATAATTTAAGGTTACGATAATAATCGTTAACCACTAAAAATGAATAAAATTAGGTTATGAGTTATGTAGTAACAACTAACAACACCATCATCACTAAGACCAGGGACGGATTCAGGGGGAGCCGGAGGCGCCACAACTCAGGGCAATGTCGGCCTTAAACTGTAAACTCAGCTATATATTTACGATTTTTTTCGAATCCGGCTCAGGATAATGATAGATCCGGCTTAGTATTATGTTGTTTCAGCTCAATACTTGATACATATTAATCATAATTTCGATTAAGTACTCGCATTTACTATTAATTGATTAGAAAAAAATCGCTGGTGACACATTTACTCTTGAAGCACCACTTGCTTTAACTAAAAATAGCACAACAGATATTTTTTTTATATTTTAACTTAGTATTAGAAAATATGTTTGAAAAGTGGTTACTCAACAATCAAAACACAAACATCGGCTCAATGCACATTTCGATCCTGGATCCGCCATTGACTATGACTACACCCATAATCATCTTTAACCTGTTGTATAACTAATATTTATCTGTCAATACATGAGGCCAATAAACCCATTACCTAACTCAAATGTACATGAAAATCTATCTTGAAAACTATACCTAATATATTTACTCATTATTCCTTGAAAATATAGCATATGCTGCTCTTCAACTTCGACAATATCTCTTTGTCTTTTCGTCTTCTACAAAACTCAACTATTATTATTTCATTAAAAATATCCCGTCCACCACTTTTTATATGAATTAAAATAGATACATTTTTTTTATTTGATTTTGGACTTTTGATTTTCAATTTGTATTTTCATTTCCGCAATAAAAAGTGGTTATAACTGATAGGAACGATTATAAAAGTTAATCGTGAGGATATGATGATGGTACTAATTTTATTATCAAAATAGAAACAAGAATGGTTATGGTTAATAACCGTCATGGAAGTGGATGGGTAAGGATTATGCTCGTCATAACCACTATCGAACCTCCCCGTTGCCAAGCCTACTCGGATTTAAACGAGCTGGCTGGCGAGTCGGCTCGATTCGTGAGTTAGATGAGTTAGGCTTGCGAGTCCGTTTGTGTGAGGCTCGATTACCCGCTCAACTAAGGTTCGAGAGTTGGTTGTAGTGATGGCTTGATTGCTAGCTCAATTGAGGCGCGTTAGGTGGCTCGATTAGTGTAGCTCGTAAGTTGGTTTTAGAGATTTCAATTGTTCCCATAGTCTTATTTTGTTCAATGAACAAAAATATAATGATGAAAAATGTTGTTTTATTGACTAATTACTTAATCATATTATACTAGTCAAATCCATTGTAAAATATTGTTAAACTTTTTAGAAATTTATCCTAGTTGAATTCGACATTTAACTCGATACTAGCAAACGAGTCTACCCAAACTCATTAGGAATTGTGCAAGCAAACCAATCTCGAACAGAGTCAAATTCAAGCTCACACGAAATTAGTCAAACTCGAACAAAATTCGAACTCGCTAAACTAAACCTGGGTAAATCTCGGGTCGGTTCGACTTGTCAGCAGCTCAAGAAGAAAAGCTTCCAAGATACAATTTTGAGGGAGAGTATTGCTACTTAGCAGATGGTGCGATCCAATCCGGTCACTCTAGGTTGCGAATCTCGCAAGTCCCCTGGCCCAGTTAATTACAATGGGCTGGATCAACTTCTATTAATGGGCCGGCCTGAGTATATGCACATTTCTAAAACCCAACGTTTCCAAAAATCCGTTACGAGGGGTGAGATAGAGCAAACAGTAGAGTAACTGACTAACTATATCACTGAGACAACGACTATATATATCCCCGCAGCAAGCACACACTTTTCTTCCCATTCCAATTTCCCTCCAATTCTCAACCTCTCACTCCCAAGATCCTAACCGGCTCTCTTCCCTCAACAATGTGTCCTTTCCTCGCTCTCGCTTACGCTTTCATCCACCGCACCATCACCGTCCTGTCCCACCTCGCCGTCGTCCTCTGCTACATCCTGCTCGCCGGCACCCTTTACGGTACCCTCATTCTCCCCGTCGCAGACGCCTTACCTGAATTCATCGCCTACTTCTTTGAAGTCGCCGTCGGCCTCACTTGCGGCCTCATCGCTCTCATGGCCGACGCCATCTCCCTCGATACTTTCTTCAAGTTCGTTATCGTGTTCGCCGTCGGCAAAGCCATCGCCTACATCATCCGCGGCCGCGAACTGAACTTCTGGGGCATTCGTCTTCGCTATGTTTGACCTCGAGAATCGCAAGGTACTATAACTATTCCTCCTGTTTCTTGATTCTGATTCGATCGCAATTTCAAACTACTGTTTCTTGATTTCTGTTTGCATTTACTAGCTTCGATCGCAATTGCAAACTTCCGTTTCTTTCATTCTCTTTGCATTTAGTAGCTAGGTAATAAATTAACCCGATCGATCGGCTTCGATCGTAATCTTCTGTGCAATTTCTATTGCGATTTAGCTAGTTAGGTCATCTGCGTAACATAGCAATTCGTTTCTATTGTTTGGTTTCAATCAACTAGTCTCTTACATCTGAATCGTGGATTAGGGTAGCGATCGACATTGGTATTAATTTTTGACCTGTGTATGAACTATTTCGTTCTATGGTGAATTGCAATGTGAATCAACTTCATTAATACTCTGTTCTCTTACATCTGAATCTCGTTTTACTGATGAGCTGATATGAATGAATGAATCGTGGAATTTGGCAGCTTCAACATCTGAGAGATTTTGTTGAGGATTAAGCAAGGATGGAGAGCTCAGTTGTTTGAAGATGAAGATAATGGTTTCTTTGAAAACGGTAATTGGAGAAGCATGAATTGTGCACGTACTAGGATGTAAATAATATCTGGGTTTGTTTGTGTGTTTGGGCCTGAATTGCTACATAGGATGTAAATATCCCAGCCTATGAACTGATTTGTACTGATCTGCCATTTTGATCCTGGAAAACAATTGTGAATTTGTGATGTTAGTTCGATGAATAAATGAGAACTCGATATTCGTGGAAAAAGAATTTCCAATGATAATTGATTTTGTTTTTGATTTTTCATTTCTACAGACGTTGCAAAAATAATAATATGCAAACACATAACACACATTGCAAAAGAATTCAAATGTCACGTATTTTCGAATGCATCATATCCGGACCAAATTCCTCTCTCAAATACCTTATATCAAACATCGTTTAATATACTTTAATATAATGATTAATTTCTTCCATTTCGTAGTATATCTTTGATTAAAAAAACAACTTCAGTACAAGCTAGTAAAAGCTTGGTTCAACCCGATGAACCCGCCAAGCACAATAAGTGACCCGACTTACTAAAAACTAAAAAAATCGTAACACACCAAACCCACGGCCGATAACCAATTAACCCGTAAACTAACTAATGCTCGATAGTTGGCTCGAGCGATGGCTCAATTGCCGGCTTGATTCAGGCTCATTAAGTGGCTAGAATGGTGTAGCACCCAAGTTTGGTTTAGAGATTTTAATGGTTCAAATATTCTGTTTTTTTACTAAAAATATAATGATGTGTGTTGGTGTCTTAATGACTAATTATTTAATTATATTGTACGAGCCGAATCTATTTTAAAATATTATTATTTTTATATATAAATTTATCCCATTCTGTTAAGACTAGCAAGCGAGCCAAGCCGAGTTCGTTAGGGCTTGCAATCGAACCAATCTCGAACCAAGTCAAATTGAAACTCACACAAATTTAATTAGTCGAGCTCAAACTCGCTCGGAAACCAAACGAGTTGAGTTCGAGCTAGGGTAAAACTCATCTTGGCTCAGCTCGGCTCGTTAGGGCAAAAAAGGAAAGCTTCTAAATGCAAGTTTGAGGGGGAAGTACTACATTGGTACTGGTAGAGAGGGTGCATTCCAATTCGTGACTACGTTGATTGTTGCGGACGAAATAAATTTGGATAATTAATGAGATCTTCTTGAGAAAGAAGTTGATTTATATTAAATCAAACGGAGCCAAGCTGCAAGCCCCCTGGGCCAGATCTACCGTCTAATATTGGGCTGGATCGATTTCTATTAATGGGCCGGTCTGAGTGCATATATCCACGTAGGCAGCAAGCGCGCACACACTTCTTCTCATTACAATTTCCCTCCAACTTCTCATCGTCTCATCTCTCACTCTCAGAGTCTCAGTTCACTACTCCCAAGATCCTAACCGCCTCTCCCCCCCTCAACAATGGCGCCTCTCCTCGCTCTCGTTTACACTTACATCCACCCCGTCATCAGCTTCCTGTGTTGCATCGCCGGCTCCCTCTGCTCCATCCTAATCGCCGGCGTCCTTCACGCTTACCTCATTTTCCCTGGCGTCGCAGAGGCCTTTCCTGAAGTCGTCAGCTTCTGTTTTGAAGTGGTCGTCGGTCTCACTTGCGCTCTCGTCTGTGTCATTGCCGGACTCATCTCCCTGGATACTTACTTCAAGTTCGTTTTCTTGTTTGTCTTCGCCCACGCCATCGGCTCCTTTACCATCCGCGGCCGCGAATTCAACGTCTGTGGCATTCGTATCCGCTGTGTTTGACCCCAGAGAAGAATCGTCAGGTGCTATATATATTGCTTCTGTTTCTTGATTCTGTTTGCATTTACTAGCTAGGTAATGAATAAATTCAGGCTTCGATCGCAATTGCAAACTCCTGTTTCTTGATTCTGTTTGCATTGACTAGCTAGGTAATAAATTAACTCGATCCATCGGCTTTTCGATCGTAATCTGCTGTGCAATTCGTTTAGCTAGGTCCTCTACTTTACAGAGCAATTCGTTTCTGTTGATTGGAATTGGTTTCAATCAACTAGTCTCTTACATCCGAATCGTGGATTAGGGTAGCGATCCGATCGACATTGATATTAATTTTGTAGTTGCATATGAACGATTTCGTTGTACGGTTAATTGTGATTGGCAGCTTAATCAAAATAATGTGGAAGCAACTTCATTACTCTGTTATCTTCATTGATTAGCTTATATGTTGAACCGTGGCTTTTGGCAGCTTGTACGTATGAGAGATTTCACTGAGGGGGTTAGCAAGGATGGAGCTCAGTACTTGTTTGGAGTTTGAAGAAGAGGAAGATCATGGTTTCTTTTCTTCAACAATGGTGATTGGTGAATAGTAGTAAATGGTAATTCGACAAAGTATGAACTGGGCTCGATTGTTTTTGTGGTTAAACTCTCTTGGGTGTAAATAACTGGGCTCGTTTGTTTTTGGGCCTCAATAACTCTACACATGATGTAAATATCCCCGCCCAATACAGCAATATGATTTGTACTGATCTGCCGTTTTGATCTTCCAACACGAATGACCTATTTCGTTAAGCAGCGTTAGAACACGTAGATCATCGCCGTTCTTAACCGAGACTCAGGTTAAGCTCCGTCTCGGAACCTTGTGGGGTTAGGAGTAAAGCATTCCGAGGTTGGCAGATTTCGTTGGGCGTGGAGAAGCATTGGGAAGCCCAATTTCTTTCTTCGGAGTCCTTTCTTTTCCCGTTCCCCCGCCCCGGTATAGCGCTTCGCTTCCGGTTCTTCGGAAGAATCAACTGACTTCTCCCTTCTTCATTGATATGGGGAAAAGGAACCGTACGTAGAAAAATACGATTCCGTTAGATTATTTTAGTGGATATTTAGTAACAAGGGATAAATTCTGTTTGTCAGAAATTAAAATGTGCAGTATATTTACAGCAAATGGGTTCACTAAATCGTAGTTGGGGAAGGCTAAAATATTTTGTTTTGTATAAAAATCAATAAAAGAGTAATTAACATAAAAAATGATATTACAAAAATAACTTTGAAACCAAAATAAGCACGGTAGGGAACACAAATGCAAAACGAACTCAATTAGGTGCTAACTTTTTCGACTTTATTCTCACCCATTAAATCGAAACTCTTATCCAAATAACGAGATAATGTTAAATTTCCTTAGCCGGCTGAGCCCAGGTGTAAAGATAATAATAATAGGAACATGCCTATTAAATAAAAATATATTAGGTAATTTGTTTTTTGGTAATTAAAACAGAAGATTAGGTAATTCCTTATAGGGGGGCCATGAAGATTTCTCTAGAAAAACATTCCATAAATATATTTTACATGCCATAAGTTTTTTCATGGTGTTATATTATAAATATAGCTTGTTATATCCATGACTAAATTAGTGGTTCATAAATACAAAAGCAATTTGCAAGAAGAAAATGGGAGACACTATGGAGAAAACTATAGTACTCAAGCTCTCTGGCCTTATTCTTCATGATCTCCTTCCTCCTAGCCCTCTGTAACTATCTGTTGGGTGCTATTGGATCTTTTTATCGCAAAAGTTAGCTCAATGAATGAGACTTTCTCTCACACTTTTATAAATAACACCCACCTCTTTCACTCTCCGATGTGGGATAACCCAACAACCTCCCCCTCACATATTGGTTTCTCGGTACGGATCACCATCGGTCCTTCAGATCGGATCCCGGAAGGTGTTGTCAACCTAGGCTCTGATACCACTGTTGGGTGCTATTAAGCCTTCTCATCCCAAAAGCTAGCTCAAAGGGTGAGGCTTTCCCTCATATTTATAAACATCACCCAACCCCTTCCACTCTCTGATGTGAGATAACCCAACAGTATCATTTGTGCATCGTTATTGATATTATAATCACTATTATTAAGCAAAATTATAATACTTAAATCTCGAGATTGATACAAAAAACTGAACAGGTAGTTCAGTGGAGTGAACAGGAGCAAGATCGATCGACGAAATGCATGAAATTGAAAGATCAGAATCTAATAAAGGAGTTGAACCAATGGGTTGGCAATGCAAAAGTGACCATCACTGCCTTCCTTACCCCCAATGCCCTCACCCACTTAAGTGCATTTCTGGCATATGTCAATGTTGATCTCTAGATAATCAAATCCACATGTTGATATATTACACAAAATAAAAATAAATAAATGAAGAGACGATCTCTTGTTTATGATTGTCATTCATTGATTATGACGATCATTATAATAAATATCAATATATTTAATGGTAGTATAAGACACTTGTTACATAATCGGCTAAAAGTCGATAACTATCCAACTTATTATGCCATCGGAAGATATATTCTCAACGTAACATACATGCAAACACCATTAAAGCACTTCATCATAATGTTTGGACATGTTATCTTAACACAATCCTTATCACTTGAACAACCATTCCCGTCACTCTGATTACCCTTAGTAAAACGGTTAGGCAAATGATGAACAATGGTAAAAATGTTTTGGTTTCAGGGTCAGAATCTCCTTGACTCACCAAGTTCAGCAGTTCACTGATTCGTTACAGACATTCATCTTGAACATCGGTGAGAAAGCTACAGAAGAGCTGGTATCTAACTCGGTTGTGTACATATCGATCGGGATCAATGATTACATCCAATACTACCTACCTAACATCTCCAATGTGCAAAATCTCTTCCTCCCCTGGAGTTTCAACCAGTTCTTGGCATCTTTAATGAGGCAGGAAATTAAGGTGACCATGATTACATTTTTGGTTGAGCTTTAGGATGTCTATTCCTTTTTGTGAGATTCTGAGTTTACTTAACACTGAATTGTTTTTAGAACTTGTATGGCATGAGTGTGAGGAAAAAGGTGATCATGGGGATGCCTCCTATTGGCTGTGCTCCTCATTACCTGTGGAAGTATAACAGCAAGGATGGGGAATGTGTGAAGAGATAAATGACATGATTATGGAGTTTAACTTTCTAATGAGGTACATGGTTGAGCAGTTATATCACGAGTTCAGTGACGCCAAAATCATCTTCTGCGATGTCTATGGAAGTTCGATGGATATCATTAAGAACCATGAGCATTATGATAAGGACATATTTTAGCTCAACTCTCATAGCTATTGTTCCTGTTATTTGAATCTGAGTGTCCTACTTGTTTTTGGTAGGGTTTACTGAGACAACTAGTGCGTGCTGTGTTTGGGCAAGTACAAGGGCTGGATAATGTGCATTGCGCCAGAAATGGCTTGTAGCAATTCCTCCAATCATATCTGGTGGGATCAATACCATCCTACTGCTGCAGCGAATGCGATTCTCACTGTCAATATATGGAATGGCTTGCATACGAGGATGTGTTACCCCACGAACATGGAAGACATTGTATCTCGAAGAGCGCAGCGATTTTGATTCGGAATCTTCAACTAATGGCCGGAGTCTTACGATACTTGTTTATGGTCAGTTAAAGTCACATTGTATATCCATTTGCTGTTTAGAGATCTTACAGCTAATGCTTGACACTCTCATACAAAATCCAGCTTGTTTTGTATAGATCATGTCTCACTGATATACTAATTGTTTGTTGGTTAGTTGTAAATGTACAGTCGAACTTCTGAATCAGAAATCAAATCTTTCTCATTTTAAGTGAAACTACTTGTGTCATCATCGATATCAGGAACCGTCGTGAAACTTGGAAATATTCTTCCTACGTCCCTGTTAACGTAAGATTGAAGTTTCAGTTAAGGTATTATAACATCCTATAAATTTTAGATGTGAAGCAAGAAGGTTGTAAAGGTGTAAGTACATCAGATATGGAAGAGTCAAACTCTGCAGCAATGACGGGTTGCGAGTTGTGAACTCCTTCCATTCCTCTTGATCGATCTTCCCGTCGCCTTGGTATCCGCGTCATTGAATGTCTGCAGAAAACAAATCGAAAAGCTCTTGTTATCGGCAGGAATATCACAATGGATTGCAGCATCTTGGGATGCAAGCAAACCTTGTCAACAATGGCTTCAACTATGTCATCTGTAAGTTTCAAGTCCGACTCGTCTAAAAGTGCTACAACCAGCTCCTTGACTTCTTTGCGTTGAATGAAGCCGGTTTCGGAGATGTCATAGAGTTGGAATGAAGCTGTGGTATTCGGATTTCGAAGTAAAATATACGCCAAACCCAGGGAATGAATCAACAGAATGATAGAAAAATTACTTCTCTTACAAGCAACTTTCTCTGCTTGAGCTGCTTTGGGATGGAACACGCTTAAAGCTCTTAAAAACTCGTGGAAATCTATTGCTCCATCCCTCTTGGCATCAAACAACTGGAATAACTGGAAAACTGAAGGATTGAAGACCTGAAAAAGGCCAAGCAAGGAAGCGCCTTTGGAAACTTACCCTATTAGCAAGGAGAGTCTGCTTCTGGCTGTTACCAAATAAACCCAGCTGGAACTCTTCCTAACCATTTATGGAAAGTAAAACTTTTGCTTAGAATAACATGAGGAAATTTGGAATAAATTCTGATCTACATAAACAGTACTTTGCTTATGAGCCCATCATCCACCAAGGAACTGCTTAGTTTCCTGAACAGCTCAAACAAAGCTTCAACTTCATCTTCACTGACTGCCCACCACAGCAAAAACACAGAGCTTTGAGTTTACAGAGAAATTTCCCAAGAAACTATTAAAGTGAAGAAGAAGAAGAAGTGAGAAGAGACAGTGCGTGAGAGAAGCAAGAAGGGATTTATCCTTATGATGAACAGGCTTGTGCTTGATGGAATAGCAGAAGCAGCTGGTTAGGCACAACTTCATCTGAAAGAGTAAGCTAACTTTTCCCATTCTGTTGAAAATGAAGAAACTGGTTGTGACTGTGTACTTTGATACGGTATGAGTTAAAGTTTTATAGGTGAAAAAGGATTTCGAATCAGAATGTAAAGTGTTTATTTTTCAGTTAAAGCCTTGTTTTCCTTCTAAAAAGAAATGATGCTTCGAGAGCAGCCGAACAGTAAGAGACACCTGAGTAGCATTGGGTTGGAACTATGTCTACCGACAACTCATCAACACTTCCGTCGTAATTTTTTTGACTAGTCATTTTCTAAGGCCATTGTAAACGTAGGTGAGTTAAACATAAGTTACAGATACTAAGAAGTAAGAAGACCTTGTCTCCGCCACCGTAGGCACGGTTTCCTATAACACCACCAATCCTAAGAAAGAGTTGCATCCAAGCTCCTGCTCCTAGATCATCTTGGTAATTTCCTTTTCTTCTTCTTCCCACCTAAACGAATCTCATGTTTGAGTAGAAGTTCCTATCTTCGCTCCCCTGTTTTGGGCTCTCACTCGAATCGGAACCTTTCCTTTACACCTTTGTAGGCTTTCAAAGTCACCACCACATGCCGACCCTTGGGACAATATCAGTTAAACTTTAGTCCAATTTCTTTCGGAGCACAATCTCGTCATTCATTAAATAAATTTTATATGTACAACACAATACATTTTGAATTCCATACAACTCTGCATCAAACTAGGAAGTAGTAGTGTGCACAAAAGAGGCCTAGTATATTTCGTACGTGATGAAACATCACCAAAATTGCTAATTTAGTTTGTGAGGTTGGCATCTTATTTGGTACTCTCTTTGCACAACTTGACCTGAACTAACTCCACTAGACATCACAAAACCAGATTTAGATGAGAGAGAGCAAGAGTATGAGTATCTGGTTCTCCCCTTCAAATGAATTGTGGAGAGGTTTTATCCACTCTTCCATTAGCAATTTTATGCATTACAACCATAGGAATGAATACTCATCTTACTTAATTCTTTCTATACTCTGTTTGGTATAACAAACAATCCACTTTCTTTGCCTTAGTAGACATCCACTCCAATCCCTTCCTACCAAATGAACCCTGACAAAGAAAAGATACACAGAGATCCTTTCCTCTGTGTAAATATATCAAATAATACCCAAACCCCCTAATTAACAATTTAGACACTATACAAATTTGCAGACACTTCATTCTGTATGTATGTCAGTCTGGAACTTCAGTACTCAGAACAAAGCTTGGAAATGAAACAGTCAAGTCCCTGAAAAATGAAGGGTATCCAACTTTATTACTACATTTCGACTGTATATGATTGATTTTGGAAGACGATGATTGCGATTAGGAACAACCTTAGGTATGGAATTGTCATGTTCCTTATGAGAGATGGATACTTTGCTACCAGTTCCTTCCATTCTTGTTTGTCAATCTTTCCATCTCCATTCAAGTCTGCCTCTGCAAGTGTCTGGGACAGAGGTTGAAGCAACAGTAAGTTCATAATTGTAACATAATAGTGAGAAGTTTGAGCCAAATTATGTGAACACTTTGGATAGGTCACCTTATCAACCATGGACTCAATGTTGTCTTCTGAAAGGGTCAAGTGCGATTCGCCCAGGATAGCTAGTACCATCTCCTTCAACTTTGTTCATGTCGACCAACAGAAATATGATTAGAAACGGTGACTGGATTTGAAAGGCAAGGAAGGATAATAAAGCAGTATATATATAGTTCCATCATGGCAGCATTTGTCTTACCTCATCCCGTTCAATGTAGCCAGTGTCTCGCAGATCGTAGAACCTGAATGCAACTGAGATAAGGTTCGTTGTGTGTCAGGATAAAATGGTACAGTCACAAGTTAAAGTTCACAGAATGCAAAGAAGAAAAATGTGTCATATGTGTGTAAACGTATTCATACATGATATCTTGTCAGCTAGCAGAGCTCGAGGATGGAAGACGCTTAATGAACGGACGAATTCATCGAACTCTATCACTCCGTTGTGCTTTATATCGAACAAAGCGAATACCTAACGAGTTTTACACGATAAACCGGTTTAGCATATTTACGCATGGTTGGAAGCAATACTAAGCATAATAAAGTAAGAAATGTGCTCACCCTCTCGGCAAAAAGGTTGCCAGTCTTCCTACTTCTGACAAGTGCAAATAAGAATTGTTCCTTGTGAATAAGGTTGTCATTAAGTGCAGAGCTGCTTAGCTTCTGGAACAGGTTGTACAATGCTTCTATTTCATTGATTGTGACTGTTTAAAACAAGACAAGTAGGAAACGACCACCATAAGCTTTCAGATTGACGTTGTAATGAGTACAAAAAGAATACATAATATGACTCCCTGCAACTCTGTTTCAGATTGATTCAAACTGATTTGACATTTCTACTTACATGGTGTTTCAGAAGCAAGAAGAGCATTGGCTTCGTATCGCGCCTGTTTTTTTATCTTCGATTTGGAGAAGCAGCCACGAAATGCAAGCATGTTTCTGGGACGTCAATACAAGTAAGATGCGGTTTAGTGAACTGAATTTGTGTACAATAGAAACAACAAAAGGCCCAACATTTCCAGGAACAAAATTGTTTGACAAGGTCATTCCTTCAATTTGGTCAGGTTGAGAATTCTAAGTTTATTGTAAAGGATACAGTCATTCTTTGAAGAGGCATATTTCTGTTCCAAAAAAAAGAAGACATGCTGCATATTTCTCTAGTGTTAAAACAGAAACTTTAAACACGCTGCAAACTGGAAGGACAGAACACTGTTTCTAGTGTTATAATGTTTATCTTGTAGGACCCAGGAAGCAACCAATGAATTTTTCATTGGCTTTTACCCTTCCCAGGTGTTTCCTCCTTGAAAACATTCTTCACCATATGAAACCCAAAAAGGGGGGAACAAAAGCAAATAAAAACATGAACTAAGGAAACCAAAAGGGCAAAAGGGTAGAAGAACAGGAACTGATCTTTGCTTCAATACGGCCTGATTTCATATCATTAGAGAATCATATTCATATTCCTTTAATCAGCCCTCTAAGCAGAGTGAATGTGTTTTACTTCCAATCGAATTACCTGGGTATTAGCAGGGGTTTCCTCAAGTCTGCCCAGGATTGTTCATAAACTCACTTCTTCATCATGAAGCTTCTGGCTTTCCATCTTCTCCTTCCGTCTGCTACTTCTCCTTGGATCACCTCCCTTTAAATAGAAAAAATCAAGGGAAATAGAAACAATAAGAACATTCACAAGAAGCTTTGCCCAAGTCAGACATTCACAAGCAGACAAGTTTATTAGTTTATAGTAAAATAATGGAGGTTGGTTACAGGCAGCAGAAAATTAAAGAACCGTGAGGCAACAACAGTTTGTGGTTACACTGTTATGGGGGGGGAGACTTATCAACCATAAGGTGGTTGCTTTCCGTTATTTTTTGCCATTAAGATACCGACACCACAGACAAACAATCTGTGCCGGACTTTTCTGGATGGTTGTTGATCGTTGAATTGGACTTCAATTCTACTAAAAAAATCCCTATAACATATAAGTATTCCATCCAGCGCATCAAATCAAAGAATGGACAGGATATCCAAGCTTGATTAGAATAACCCATCAGGCATGTTCATACACCAGTCATACTAATGGATGGAGACTGCAACTGTGCTGTTAGATAATTCATATTGCCATGAGAGAAAAAGCGTCATAAACAGTAGTCTTCTTTGTTTATGCATTCATCTTTCGCCCATGGGTAGGTCGGCAAAGAACAACAAAGTTGAATTCATATTCCAGTTGATGTTAAACAATTTTGAAAATTCGGGTGGGGTACAATACCAAGTCATTGTTTTAGCACGAGCTAGATTGCAGTCAACCCGTGTTGTCGCAAAATCCGTAAGCTGACGTGATTTTAAAATTGGATGATCAAACAAACCCTACACGAAAGTTCCAACCCTCCTTTAGAAACAATTTTGAAACACAACACACACACCATTATTGAATAACTCCGCTGAAAATTGAGTTCTGAGCCTTGCCAGTTGTATTCTGCACGCAGTGATGATGGCCTGACAGACAATGTCCCTAAAGATCGGAGTATAACCTGAGGAAGAGGTCCGAAACGGAGCTCCGGCGAGGTGCCATCGGGGGACTTAGACAACTGCCGAGTAAAATGCTGCCCATATCCTTATAGTTTTAAGTTAGTGCACCGGGTGCCGTTATATTTAAGATTCTGCACCGGATGCCGTTATAGTGGTGATTTGAGTGCAATTATCTCTTTTTGTAATTTTTGTGAGATTCATCAGGTTAGCCGATGTGGCTGCCCACATAGGCTACAAATGAATCTAAAATAATAATAAATAAACAAAAATAAAAATTTTAAAAACATAAACTAAAAAGAATGGAGCAAATCTCGCTCCTTTCATAGTCTTCTTCCTCAGTAGAGGATTCTAAGTTTGACGAGTGCCTAATCGACGCCGTTGTTTACCTCCGTAACATCTCCTCGAATGATTCAGAGTCTTATAACCATCGAGAATTCAATTCTTTGTTTGACTCATCGATGACTCACCGGCGTCGACGTTTAAGTTCTCATGTGAAGGAGACGCTGCTAGAAGAGTCCGCTCGCATCAACATCGTCGGCGATGGCGAGAGCAACCGTCTGCATTGCCGGCGAGTGGTGATGGCAATGATTATCATTTACTTATTATATTTTAATTAAGTTATTTTATGATTTTATATATTTTTTATTTTAATATTAAAGATCCAGACCCATTTGTAGCGTATGTGATAACCACATTAGTTTGGTAATCTGTTGGATCTTACAAAACCTACAAAAAGAGGTAAGTGTACTCAAATCACCACTATAATGATATCTGGTGAAGAATTTTAAGTATAATGGCATCCGATGCACTAATTTAAAACTATAAGTGTATGGATCGCATTTTACTCACGACGGCCAAAGGAACTGAGAAGAAGAATCCGACTAAGAAATGAGTCGGAAAAGGGAGAGAATCAACGTTCAATTTCGATTCGAAGAATCTCAAACAAAATCTCAGCCCTTAATGTTAGTTCGTGAATCCAATGGCCAATATTTTAAGGAGAATTTACGTATTTAATCCAACAATTATTATATGGAGACGGTCCTTAATATTTTTTTGGGCCGACTTTACTCTGAGACGGCCCAATGAGTTTTTCGTCATTCAGGCCGAAACAGAATCTTTTTCCTGAAGCCCAATCTCACTCGCAAGCCCAAATGAAAACTTTGGCTGAAGAGAGCCCAAAATATTGCTATTACACCAATAAAACGACAAGTCGTATAATCTCATTGCTCGCCACAGTTTTCAAATCAGGCCAAATGGTCCCTTTCGTATCGATTGCAACAAAATTATTTCTCTCGTTTATTGAAATAACAATTAAGTTTAAATTTGGGTCTTCCGTCTAAACGGACGTTAGTTTGGTCGACATGACAGAGTTGAGTTAGCAACATTGATCAGACACTTTATACCACTTAGTTAGCGATTTTTCACTTAAATCGAATGAACCCAAATCCGTCCATCAAGATTAAAGAAAAAATAAGGATTTTAGTAGACTTTTCGTATATTCTGATAATTTCATAATTAGACCGCTAATAAATTCGAAGTCTATTATTATTTCAACAAAATAATTTTGTTGTTATTATTACGAAAAAAACTAAAATTTGTTCTGATTAGCTGGTAATTCCTTAATAATTATACGACGGCGGTCCCGTTGTACGAAACGGGGCAAACGCGACCCGTCCCTCTACCTCTCTTTCACCACTTTACGCAATTTTCGCCATCTCCACTGGTCGTTGATCTTCAGGTAATCGTCGGATCACTTCTTTCTCCTCGTCGGAATTACCCCCCTACACCTATGAGAAAAATAACGGCTACGATCTTCTGAATTTTGGAAAGCATAGCTGGAATTTGTGTTATTTGGACTCGTGAATGGTCAATCGGAGCTCTCTTCTTAAAGTTAAGGATAAAAGCTTTGCCTGATTGTTGAGTTGGTTGCTGGCTTCATTCGACACTTGAAGTTCTCACTCTCTAGCTCTAGCTCTTGTGACAGACAGCTCAGTAGAGGAACTTCATCTGTGTGATGATGGAGGTGGATTTCATCACCAGCGGGATGTACGACGAAGAGACCGTTCAAATCGAGGAACATCATGTGAGTTATTCTGTTTATTTCCCGAAGATATGTGCTTTCACCTAATGAGCGCTTATAATCTTACTGTACATGTTGGTTTGATAACGTCACCGCCTGATCAAGGGAAATGTACTTGGCATTGAGTTTTCTTTCCGTGCTAGGAAGTTATAGTTGGTTTCTGTTTTCTTGCTAGCAACGTGTATATGAGACTTAGTTCACTTTTCTGCCTCAATTATGGTTGAAACTGGTGATGAGCTACTGCGAATAGACAACATCTCAGTGTTGTTTGTGTTGTATGATGTGCAGGATAATTCTGTCATCGATGGTGAAAGATGTGGGATATGTATGGACTTCATCATTGACAGGGGGGTTCTTGATTGCTGTCAGCACTGGTTTGTATCATTCATTTCATTTCAATTGCCTTTCCTAACGCATGCCTTTCACATATTTTTTTTAGGAATTTTGAAACTAGTTTCTTGCTTGTGATAGATATCATGCGCACTATATCCACACCTTTGAATGTTGCTTTAGTATGATTCTAATGGTGAGGATTTCAGGTTTTGTTTTGGCTGCATCGACAACTGGGCTTCAATCACAAACTTGTGCCCTCTTTGCCAGAATGAGTTTCAATTGATCACATGTGTTCCGGTGGGTCATGAAATGGTCTTGTTAATTTCTATCTGAATATTCTTTCAATTGATTTTGTGTCATCGTCTCATTTGAGTTTGAGGTCTCCATTAGGATCCTTATATTTTCATTTTCATATATTTACTTTATATTGCTGATAAAAGTTATTGTCAGTCCAAACTGCATCATTTGAGTTACGAGTTGAAACTTAGAATGTAACTCAACACAATCGCTAAAAAGTTATCTATGTTTTCATGTAGGTCTATGATACCCTTGGTAATAACAAGGTTGACGAGGAATCATTGTCCAGGTTTCTTCTGCCTGTTCTTTGTCCGTCTGTGCTTTTAGCAATGCTTTTTATTTGTGTTTGATCTCAGTTTGTATATATTATTCTCTGCAGCAGGGACAATGAATGGTCTGTTGAAGAAGATAGCAGCAATTTGTCTTTTCCTTCCTACTACATTGATGAAAATGTAAGTATTGTTCCTGTCGTGTATTCTAATAAAGGTTCCAAAGCTGGTAACTTGATGAGCTTGCAGCTCCAAATCCACATTAACCTCCTAAATAATTTTTTGCATCTGGACTTTGATTATCGTCACAGCACATGTTTGCTGCCTTGCTCGCTAGAATTTGAAACACAACTACCAGACTGATGTATTGTCCTTTTTGCTAGAGAGTCGGTCTTTGAAGACTAGGGTGTTTATTTGGATGAGTTTTTCTTAGGTCAGTCTTCTAAGAAATTACGTGGATGAGTATACTTGAGATAAATGAGACAATACCTTTATCTCCGACTGATGGTTAGTGCTCATAGTGGTTGAGAATATTTGTTGCAGATGGTCATAATGTCCAGTTATGACTATGACAGAACGTATGAATTAAACTGGGATCTCAATTGTAGAAATATTTATGCAATATTGATGAGGGCAGTGATAAAACAACATCTGATTTTATTACTCTTTCAATCCTTTTTTAGGCAGTTACCTGCCTGGATGGAAATGGTTGCAGAATCCGAAGTGAATCCATGAATATTGAAGAAGATCATAATCTCGATACTTCCATCGCTTGTGATTCTTGTGATACTTGGTAAAGTTACTCAGTTTACAATCTGGCTAGGAGATAAGGTTTTTTTGTCTGCACATTTGCAGTAACCAGTTTACCCGATAAAAATCGGTTTAAACATTTTCATGTATGCTTGGAGACAGGTATCATGCTTTTTGTGTCGGGTTTGATGCTGACGGTACATGTGAAGATACATGGTTATGCCCAAGGTATACTGAGTGAACCCATATTGTAAATAATATAGGTAGATATATACATGGACATGGCTGCAGATATACAGACAAATTCCAGGTATCCTAGTTCTGTCCTCTGATTTGAATACTCCTTTTGATGGTATGATTGCAGATGTATGGTTGAGGAACTGCCTCATAAGTCAGATGCAACTTCTGCACAGATGGCAAATGACCAATGTATGGAAACTTTGGATACAAGCAGTGTCACTGATGATTGCTTTCCTGGAAAGATGTCGGTCTGCGCTGTTGACCCTGGAGAGACAGCTGTTGTCATCTCTATGGTTGGAGGAAATAAGTGGGCTGAATTACCTACTGAAGAGTATAGCCCTATACGAGAAGTTGGCTTGGAGTTCATGGTTGATGAATTTCGGTCTGAGGCCCATCTTAACCCTCAAAATATACTGAATGGAGTTGATGATATCAAATCAGTCTCGGAAGGTCCAGAACGCGAGGTTTCCTTGTCAAGTGATACATTGACTCCTGCTGAATTGAAGAGCAGTCAGGCTGATGCTGCAGCCATTCAACCCAATTCAGGTGGCGGTCAGACTTCACAGAATTTGTTTACCGAGTCTGCAGTTGGTTGTGTTCAGTCTAGTATACATGTGGAAAGCCCTTCATGTGGTAATTCTTGCAACAATATACAGTTAACTATTCTGTTTTTCATTGAATTCCTTAAAGTTTCTAATCCTGAAAATTATGAGTTTGCTCTCAGCCAACTTCGTTAATAATGGAACCCAGGACCACATAAGTGCAATTATAGGTCATAGAAATGTTTCTGAAGATTCGTCATTAACAGGTAATCAGAAGATTCTTGAGGCATTGATTCCCTTCCATCTTCTGGTTTTGATTTGTCTGGCTGAAGACTTAACTGTTTGCAGACGAGAAAGTTGTACCAAGTGCTGGTAAGGAGGCTGCCAAAAGCATTGGTGTTAAGAGAAAAATGATAGAGTGCAGGTGACTTTCTGATTTTTAGTATTCCCAATTTTAGTAAAACTGATTACTACTTGCTAAGCATCCAAACATCATAATACTTCTTTGATAAACTGTGTATCAAGTTGTTTCCTTCAATCATCCTGTAGGTATGATCAATTCAACTTGCCAATTCCAACAATATGAAAACTGCAAAATGTTGAGATAAATGCATGTTTGTTACATTCTTACATTGTTATCGTGTATTATTGGCTGTTTCTCTTGCTATTTGACTGTCTTGATATTTAAACCTAATTCTGTCCCTATCCTCGTTTTCTTTTCATGTCTCCTTGTTTTGTAGTGATGGTGTTTCTGCGAGTATTAGCAGTGGAGAACCAAATGATAAGAGTGATGGTGCAGTTCCTCTGAAGAAAAATAGAGCTAAGGGAAAGTCTCAAAAGATCCTATCCAGAGAGCTGGCCAATGCATCTTCTTATGATATGCAGAAGGGCTCTAATGAGGCTGCGGTTGCTAGAGATATCAAGTCCATAAAGCGTCAGGGAAAAGGCAAAGCTGAAAGGTCAGATATCATGAGCATTGTTCAAGGGACGGGCCACGGACCTTCCAAGATTTTGGCAGAATCCTCAAAAGGGAGGGAAATTTCTGGAGGCTTGAGAATGAAAAAGATCATGAGGACGACTACAAAGGCTGATCAGGACTCATCTGTAGTAGTTAGAAAGCTCAGAGAAGAAATTAAGGAAGCCGTTCGTAACAGATCCTCTGCTAATATGGGAGAGAACATTTTGGACCCAAAGCTTCTGGCTGCTTTCCGAGCTGTCATTGCAGGCCCCACAGCTGAACCTGTGAAAAAGTTAGCACCAGCTTCTTTGAAGGTGAAGAAATCCTTGCTACAGAAAGGTAAAGTTCGTGAGAATCTTACAAAGAAAATATATGGAGACTCTAATGGGCGAAGAAAACGTGATTGGGACAGAGACTGTGAGGTTGAATTTTGGAAGTATCGCTGTATGAGGGCCTCGAAACCCGAGAAGATTGCAACCTTAAATTCAGTTCTGGATCTTCTCAGAAAGACTCCTGAAGGAACAGTAGTGGAGAGCGCTCCCAAGCAGAAGTCGGAAAGTCCAATTCTATCCAGATTGTATTTAGCGGATACGTCGGTCTTCCCTAGACAGAATGACATCAAACCTCTATCTGCTCTTGCAACCACAAGTGATTCTGAAAAGAATTCGGCTGCAAATGGTCAGAAAGGTTCTGCCAGTAATCATATGTCAAGGCAGGTGGATGCTGATAGAGTTCAATCAAAGCATGTTTCTGCGCTTCAAGGTTACAAGGATAATATTGTCCCTTCTAAGAGTAGCCCTGTAGCTTCGTCAAATGGTGGTAACGGAAAGTTGAAGAACGATACTGATGTGAAATCTGATGATAAGAAGCTTGATAAAAGAAAATGGGCCCTGGAGGTCCTTGCTCGGAAAAAGGCTGCTTCAGCTAACGTTAAAAAGGATGAAAGCGAAGATGACAAAGTTATGCTTAAAGGGAACTTTCCATTGCTTGTATGTGATCCGTACCACTTATTTTGAAGGATACTATACTTCTTTAGTTGCTAGCTCTTTGATCTGCATTACAGTCTGCAAACAATTCACAGCTCTCACTCTCTTTCCCGGTTTCTGAAAACAGGCTCAATTGTCAAAAGATATGAGACCAGCATTGGCACCTAGTCAGAACAGTAAGATTCCCGTTTCAGTTAGGCAGGTAAGAAATAACATCTTTCTCTGGTTTGTATTACCCATACTAAAGCTGTAGCCTGCAGTTGTTAGGGTTTTGGCCTATATTACTGGCCAACGACCCTTTATTGGTTTTTCCATATCAAAGGAATTAATACCTTTTTTATGCACATGTATTTCTTCGGAGGTTAGATGATTGTATATCTATTAAACTCAAATCAATACCTTTTTTGTCTGCAAACTAACTTTGCAGTTTCTTGAGTTCCTAATTGGTGTTTCTGGTTGTTTTATACAGACACAGCTATACCGCTTGACAGAATTCTACCTGAAGAAACTAAATTTGCCGGAGATTCGCAGAACTGCAGAAACAGAGTTAGCCGTAGCAGATGCTATCAATATTGAGAAGGAGGTTGCTGAAAAGTCAAGTACCAAAATGGTATATGTGAACCTCTGTTCTCAGCGATTGTTGCATCGTTCAGATAACGCCAAGACTGTCAGAGCTGCAGAATCAGCAACATCATCTGTTCCGGCTGTCCCGGCAGATCAAGAACAATCCAGAAATGAAATTCCTGCTGATCCAGAAATTGAAGAAGCACTGAGACTGGCTGGCCTTTTATCCGATTCTCCTCCAGCAAGTCCAGTTCACAAGCTGGATGAAGGAGGCGATTCCTCTGTGCAGGCTAATGAAGAAGGGCCTGATAACATACTGGAAATTGATTCCGTTCCAGAAGCAGATATTTACGGAGACTTTGAGTATGATTTGGACGACGAAGACTACCTCGGTGCAACTTCTATTAATGTCTCCAAGACTTCGCAAGAAGAAGTCGAAGCAAAGATGAAACTCGTCTTCTCTACTCTAAAATTAGAAGAGCCAGATAACTCTGGAGACAGTAACAAGTTGTCTGGAAATTGTGGGTCGACCATAGAATTGGCCAATAACGAGTCTTGCGTTCCTCCCGAAAGCTTGCCTGGCGAAGAAGGCGAAGAACCTTCTCTTGCCGAATGTGAAGAACTGTATGGCCCAGAAAAGGAACCAATGATGAGTAAATTCCAGATCGATGTTCCATCTGAGAACAAATCAAGTCAAGGTGATAACGTAACTTCTAGCTCCAATGCTCAAAGCCCTAATGAGAAAAAACCATCTAGCCACCCTCACTCAAGTGATGGACAATCAAGGAAGGAGGATACTAAGTCCGTGTCTGAAGCTGCCAATTCTGTTTCGAAGAAGGTAAAATTCCTCGTCTACCCTCACTGCTCCGATTCTGTACCGGTGATTGTTGTCTTTCACTTTGCTTCATTTCTCGGAATCAATGTGCCTACAGGTTGAAGCTTATATCAAAGAGCACATACGCCCACTGTGTAAAAGTGGAGTGATCAATGTGGAACAGTACAGATGGGCTGTATCGAAAACAACCGACAAGGTAATGAAGTACCATACGAATTCAAAGAATGCTAGTTTCCTGATCAAGGAAGGGGAGAAGGTGAAGAAGCTCGCTGAGCAATATGTTGAGGCAGCTGCATTGCAAAAGGATTCATCGTGACCACCATTCATTGCTATATCTTTCACGAGAAATGGAAATGGTTAACAGTTTTTTCCAGGGCAGATGGTCTCCAACCATCACTAAGGCTCCCGTTTTGTAAGAAGTGTGAATATATCGATATGTATTGTCTAGTATGACTACGTTCGGCATCCGAGGTAACTGCAAGCCTGAAAAGTAGGTTGTGCCTCGATGCTGAGTATAGAGTGAGCGGACTGGGTATTCCATGGGCGTCATATGTTTGTAATATGAACTATGATGCTAAGCATATGACTGAAATCTGTTCGGCCTTGGGTGAGACTACTAAATATCAGAATGTCAAATATCGAGTTAATTCTAAATTCAATGCCTCAATGGCAATCTCAGATTAATTAGAATTAGGCTAATGTTTGATATATTGAGAGCCCGAAATGAGGAATGTCTCAATTGTGCTAAAAAATTAATGCACGTAAAGCTCTTAACGGTCTAAGTAATGCTGAAGTATTTCCCTTGATATCTACTAGGTAGTATGTCAGCGCTGTGCTGTGGAAGTGTGCACTGGAGTAACGACTTTGTAATGCTAGTAGAATGATGGGCGAAATTAGCATCAGTCGGGTCTTTTTAATAAACAGGACTGCTAAGCAGACTTGCAGAAGGTAGTTAAAAATCTGTCATAAATGGTGTTCCGTGTTCAGGACTACATCGTTATTCGGCAAGACAGTATGTAGCCCATCCACAGAACGAAAACTTGATACAGCAACATAACGCTGGCGATGACTAAACACCGGTTTCGACAAGAACTATCGCCCCTGATCAAGAGTTCGGCCCTGACTCCACCATGACATATGCTTTACTCTACTCAAACACTAATCTTAACTATTCCCAAAACAACTTCGTTAGACAAGGTTTCCAAGTATACCAACTATCACTATACAGATAGAGAGAAGATCTCGTCAGAACTCATCACTCCCACACTCTCAAATCAACACTCGCTTCTATGATTAGTTCGTCAGGTTTACCAACAGATTTGACGAGCATTGTCTGTCCTGGTTCGTTTCATGAGAGGCCAGTTGCGATCAATTTTCCTCAAGTGCTGCTGCTGCTTTTAGGCTGGGAAACAGGTTGGCCCATCTTGAGAATCCTGCAAGACGACGTTCATAATCATTGTCAATGAAGACCCACCAAATGCTTTTAACGAATTTTATCACAAATTAGGAAAATGACAGAAAAGCCAGACCTGCAGTAACAATCTCAATCAGATCCATTTGTGCTTCAACATCGTCTGCCCTGCCCTGCAATTAACCAAGGTGATTCATATGTTCTTAAAGCATGCAGGTGAAGCATCCACCCAAAATATAGGAGGAGCGCAAGTGAAAATATGAAGACCTCATCCTGTTACCTTTTTAGACAATGCTAAGCTTCTTGAAATGAGCTGACATAGACGGCTTAGAGATCTAACGTCGAAATTTGGATGATTTAAAAGGGCCGCCTCTGATGTGGAATCTAATATTAGTGCACACATACTTGCCGCCATCATCAGAACGGATTGATCATTAGTCTCTTCTGCGAAATATAATATCAAAGCATGCTAATCAGGTCAATGTGCAGAGAGTAACAATGGATATCTAGCTACCATGAATAAAGCAGGGGAAAAACAGAGAACTTTCAAAGCTACCTGCCCAGAACGACAAAGCATTCAACAAATCAACGCAAGTTGATTCTTCCACCCTGAAGAGTAGTTGATCTTGCTATCAAATAAGAAGGGAAAATGTGCAATTTAGTTCCAGAATCTTCCTTCATGCAAGTAACATAATAAAAATTAGCACAAACTTAATGTCAAACGCACCTTCAAAAGAAGATTCATTACTGTGTCGCATGCCAAAAAGATGCGATCAACATCTTCTCTGTGGCTATGGATCAACCTTGTCAAAAATTCCACCACCTGCAAAATTTCAAATGTTTAGCAAAATCAGAATTCTTTTGCACTTCACGTGAGTGCATTTCGCAGTTTGATCTGTTCAGACAAACTGCGGTTAGCTGGAGCATTCATAGCACAGTAAGTGACTAAGGAAAAAACTACCACAAGAACCAAACGATTAAAAAAATACACCAAAGAAGATCACAGAAAACCCTGACCGCTACTAACTTACAGTCTTATGGCATCCGGATGAAATCAAAGTTTTGCATCCTTGAAACTCCATTGTCATTTGGCAAAGCATTGGGAGTAGGAAGCATAACGAATAAAAAAGGCTGCAAGAGGAAATGTGAAGGGTCATTCTTCAAGTGTAAATGTACAATAGGGAATGTAACCTTATCATCAGAATTTTGCAAAATAATCACAGAGACAGAACCTTGTTTCATCTTCACCTTCAATTGACAACATGTACTCCAAAAGCTCTTCGACCTTCTCCTTCAAGGCATTGGGTGTTTCGGCGAGATAGCTGTCCAAACTCAATGGTTAGTCAACCAAATCGGAAACCATGTAGCAAGTTCTTGAACCAGTGATAGGACTTTATGATTTCTGTTAATTAGAAATTTTAGTTTACTAGGTCTCATGTTTTCTATATTGTATTTTCTGTTTATTAGTCAGTTAGTGGGAGTGTGGAAAAAAATAGACATAGCAGGGTGTATGGAAAAAAAATGTAACAGCAAAATACCTCCCAAGAAGCCGTACTGAAGCAAGAAGGTCATTTCCTTTCTTTTCTCCGTGCTCCTGTAGTGAAATAGAGCCGTCTGTCAAACAGCAATGGAATTGTAAATCCAAACGAAAACGAAAGTTCAATGGAAAAAAGTGATTACCCTTGCATCTTGCAAATACTCCAACACTATAGTAGCTGTCTCATTAAGCCCATTGATCATATTGATGATAGTTGATTCGTCAATAACTTTCCCTGTAATAATGCAGCCAACAACTTTTACAAACCCAAACAATGGAATTTGGAACAACGGTAAGACAATAGGATTACTAATATCAAATATAGTTGGGAACACATTCACCACTCTAAGGATTTGAACCTTAAGACCAAAACCTTGAGACCGCATCTCCCATTTACAAAGCTACATTCGTAGTAGAAACTTCTCAAAAGTAATAACCCCTTCGTGTCAAGCAAATCACGTCATACCATGCCATATAACTCCACAAGAACAAGAATTGGACCAAGACTGTCCATATTATGGGCACAAAAAGACAGCAACATGTTTGTTCAACCCGGTCATTTGAATTATTAAATTGAGCAAAATACCTTCAAGTTCAGCCATTTCTGATATCAGTTTGATTATTCTCTCGATCAAGGAGAATACAATAGTTAGATTTTGCTGCTTTGAGGAAATGGTGTCATCACATAAAGTACTCTTTGAAGCTTCATACTTCAGATAGGCCAGCTCATTCAGCAAAACAGCCACTTCTACTCTTGCAGATTCCAAGACAAGCAATAGACACCTAATATTGAACAAGAAAATCTTAATAAAAAATATTGAACAAGAAATAACTATGAAGGGTCTAAAATCTAAATGACTAGAACAAAGGCCAAAGGAAAAAACAAACCTGTCAATTGGCAATGGCACTTGAAGATCAGTTAATTTTGGCTGCCGGAGCAGCCATTTCTCCCCGGATATACACAACATTGATTCAGCCAAAATAAGAGCATGAACTTTATCAGCAGGAGCTGTGCATCACAAGAGAGACAAACTAGATGCTGAGAAAAGTATCAATATGTCAATGTGATTCCAGCAACGAGGGTAAACTTAAGATTTTTTATTTTTAATAGTAAACTTGAGAGTTCTTTGACAAGTTAACTGATGAATGAATGAATGAAACTTTAATTGATCAATCTTGATAAATAAATTGTATCGTCTATTAATTGAACTTATACCTACTCGATTTTGCAAAATATCCACAACACCAATGTGGATATAGTCTGACCAATTGTTGTCCCCCATTACACGCAAGGTACCACAAAGCGGTTCCTGCAATAGCAAGAGAGCACCATAACAATTTCAATGTTATTGTCTTAGGAAACCAAGTCCGAGCAAACAAGTGTATAATCAGTAGACCAAGGATTTACTACTCAGATAAGTCTACTTCCCTCATTCATGTATACCTCAGAAGGACTTCTCAATACTTTTCACTTGCAATTTGGGTAAGATTTGAAAAGCAAACTGTGAATCCATTTACTGACATTTTGCATTTCTAAACCTACCAGTAACTGCTTACCAGCTTGCTATTTGTGTTCGAAGAAAGAGACAGTTTTTTTTGGCTTTCCTTGTCCTGTGTTTACATCTAAGTTCTAATTTTTTTCATTATTTTTTATGCCAGCTGAATGTCTAAGCTACACCATCTCGTCAGATGGTCCTCACAATGAAAGTAATAATCATAAACTCAATACAAAAAGCACATCAAAGTACTCCAGCAGAATCTACACTTTTCAACAAAGGAACACATTTCGAAGAAGTGTTTTACCGAATACTTCGACGAGAAGATCTGAGAGAGTAAATGAAGTGCATCAAATTTCAAGGGACTCTGCAATAAACCAAACTGTCTTCCCAAATATTCCACCTACAAGAGAAGATAAATTCACGAGAGATATTAGAAGTTAATGATTTAAATGCGTAATTCTCAGGAAGGTGTAATTCACCAAGTTATGGCAAAATACATTCAGATTTAGAATCACAATGTTGGAAGTTACTCATCAGTTTGTTTTCATGAAACTTATTGAAGAATGGTATCTGCATCATACTGCTTTTCAGGTACTAAACTCACCACAGTTGCAAGGTCTGAAAGATGGTTGCTTGTTCCAAAATCTTGAGGAAGCTTACTAAGTATATGCAGTAACATCTTGATCAATAGTTCTGCGGTATGAGAGCCTGTGGGATATCAACATAAAACTAAGGAATTACAATCTTGAAACCAACAAGACTCATGCACTGTCTTCAACAAATATTGAAGTGAAGTAAGCGTAGTTGGTCTTCCTACCAAGAAAACAAAACATGTAAACTCAACATCACATTCAACATTGTGGTCACTGCAACTTATTAAAGTAAAGCAATTAAAAGTAGTAAAGTCTGCGCACACACAAATTAGCATACTTATCAAAGAAATTTTACTAGTGACAGGATTAGTTACCATCAGGTATCATATGCGTTCTTGAAGCTACGACTCTGAGGCCATCAGATTGATAAAAACCGCTCACTCCATCTTCTGAAGAAGTTGCTACCAGATATAAAATCTCACAACATTCTTCAAGAATAGGAGCATTCGATCTATAATCAAAGTGACAAAGATAGTAGTTAATATGCAGAAAACAGAACCAAAATCAAGAAGTTATATATAAGAAACGTTTAAGCAATTAAAAGCACATCAGAAGGTCACGCAAAACAAAGTTAACGAAGAGGCATAAGAAATTAACCTGCAGGCCAAAGAAATAGCAATGTGTAAGAAATTAGTCAAAAAGCTCAAAACAAGAAGCTTACGCGGCCATTATTTTCAGAATCATTGGAATCTTTGAAACCATATCTCCAGAAGCAGCGATTTCGGGAACACGGCAAAATGCAGCAACAATAGTAACCGTCAGCAGCAAGTATGCATCTCGGTTATCCACCCCGCTGCCTGCAGCAGGTCCTTTTCCCATCCCTAATCAAACAAGCAATTCATCCACTTTCAGATATCAGAATAGAGAAAAGTCTCTGTATGTAAGATGAGGAAACTGGGTAGAGAAAGTAGAATACCGGTCTTGAAGAGCCTATCAAGGAAGCGAACGTCTACGGCATCATAAACGGCGCGCAAAGAGGCGAGGTCGTCTCGCTTGCAAACTTTGGTGACTAAAAGTAAACCAGCCAGGCGTTGCTCGTCCCTCTCGCCTTTCAGTAGCTTCAAGCAGTCAGCGATTGATGGAGTTGGAGCTTCCTCCTACAAAAACCAGAAGAAGAAACGGAGTCAGAGTTTTAGCTAAAGATGGAGAAATACAAACAAACCAATAACACCAGGTGGAAGTTAAGTCGTAGGCTAGGTTAGGCTCACCATGGAATATAGACAGGCTGAACTTCGAGTTACGGAAACAAATTGGGATTTAAGTGAGCTAAAATTGTTGAGAACTCAGAACTCGGAAGCTTACTACCACAGCTTGTTACTGTCCAGAAACCAGAATTCGAATAAAGTTTTTCTTTTGGGAACCAGAATCCCGCAGGTGAACCTTCTACTCTAAGATCCAAAACGGAGTCGTATCCTCGACATATTTACGGAAAGTTATGGGTTTCAGGCTTTCAGCCGGGAAAAGCCGACAAATTTAATACAGGGAAAAAAACCCCATTTCCCTAGCGAGAGCGAGCTCATGCCTCATTGTTTAGTTCGAAAAGGGTTTTGAACATTATCCAAATTCCAATCTGACAACAATTCCGCCAAAACCCTAATTTCTTACACCTTGATTCTGCACTACCGAGTTGCCGGATGAGAAGAAACTAGTGTTTGCGTGCAGACAAGTCAGTCACCCGTTTTTTATCGGGAAATGCTCGGTGGTCAAAGGGAAATCAGTTCTTCATCACTGAAACAATGACCAGCATTGACACTCTCTTCACTTCTAGGGTTCATCTCCCTAAACCCTACAAGAATTCCTTCAAATGCAACCGGAACTTCCACCAGAGGGCGCGTCCTTTGCTGCACAGATCATTCACAGTTCTGTGCAAGGTAAATTCCAGCTCCTCCTCCAATTCGCAGCCCGGCGGGGCTACCGAAAAGGATGATTTCATGACGAGGGTCTTGAAGGAAAATCCAAGCCAAATCGAACCTAGGTACCTAATTGACGGGAAGATCTATACCTCAAGAGAAAGAGAGTATTTGAGCAAGAGAAAGGACGATAAGAACTCTGGGGTGTTAGAGTTACTAGCAAAGGTGTTGAGTTTCAAGTCAGAGAAGCCGAGTACTGAACGGACGAATGAGGATCAAAATGGGGAGAAAGGTGTGTATTTGAATGATATTCTGCGGGAATATAAGGGGAAGCTTTATGTGCCGGAGCAAGTGTTTGGGGCTGAGTTGACTGAGGAAGAGGAGTTCAGTAGGGATGTAGAGGAGTTGCCAAAAATGAGCCTTGACGAGTTCAGGAAAGCTATGCAAACTGATAAGGTTAAGTTAGTGACGTCTAGGGAAGGAACAGTTTTAGGTCTTGGAAACGTTTATAAGGATTTTGTTGTAGACTTGAAAGAGATACCTGGGGTCAAAAGATTACACAGAACGAAATGGTTAGAATTCAGCTCTTCTTCCGTTCTATCGTTTCATGTGAGAATTCGTTTCTAGCTTGTGGTTTTGATGTTTCTTCTCCTGAACTTACATTTTGAAGGGCAATGAGGCTAACTGAGGATGAAACTCTAGATCTTCTGAGAGAGTATAAAGGTCCAATGTATGAAGTTGACAGACAATTGAAGGTAGGAGTTTCCTTCAGCTCACCACAGTTGCTCCCTTTAATTCTACATTCGTCGCTTGCAGTTTGCTTGGTTTATGCTCGGAGTATGCAATGTATCATTGATAACGCAGGGCAGGTGGACTACTTGAAGTTGTTTTTTATGCTTAAAACTAGAAGGCTAGTAGGTCTTTAGAGATGACTGACTTGAATAATTGTGTTATGACAAGATCCTTGGGTTGCTCTATTGTTTAGCTGAATAGTACGATGGTTCCAGTAACTGATGTGCTCTCAGATAGTGCATCGAGCTTCTTTTTCTTAGATAGCGCATGGCAGTATTAGATTGACCCTTTCTTATCATATTGCGTTAAGAAGATCAATCCCTTATCCTGGTGCTAATATACTTTCTGCTATAGAGAAGTATAATGTTTTTTGCTTTTTATCCCGATTCTGTGCCCTGTTCTCAGTTGCTGTCTTATGATCTTATTGCAGTCATCTGTCGAAACGATGACGGATTTTCCTCATCCTGTGGCCTCTTCTATATCTGGCAGAATGATGGTAGAGCTTGGGGTGATAACAGCTGCTATTGCTGCAGCAGCAGCTGTTGTAGGGGGGTTCCTAGCTTCTGCTGTATTTGCTGTTACCAGTTTTGTCTTTGTAACCACCGTACATGTTGTTTGGCCGGTTATCAGACCTTTTGTTAATCTGTTTCTTGGCATTGTCCTTGGTATCTTTGAGAGGCTCTGGGAGAATGTTGTTGAAGTTTTCTTTGATGGAACGATCTCCGCTAAAATGTACGAACTTTATACATATGGTGGTTTATCTGCCAGCATTCAAATGCTAAAACCAATACTGCTTGTGGTCTTGACCATGGTTCTTATGGTTCGGTTTACCATCTCAAGACGACCTAAGAACTTCAGAAAATGGGTAAATGTTTTATAACTCACGAGCTCACTGAAATTATTCTATAGTTTGGTTGAGATTGTGTCAATTTTTCGCTATTTGCTACTTATTTGATCTTGACATTTTGTAGGATTTATGGCAAGGAATTGACTTTTCACGTTCTAAAGCTGAAGCTCGGGTTGATGTGAGTTACTAAGGATATTACTTCTGCACATTGCGACTATGGCTAAATCCTTGCCTATTTCTTAATGAACTTGGAATCACGTTTCAGGGTTCAACAGGAGTCAAATTTTCTGATGTTGCAGGGATTGATGAAGCAGTTGAGGAACTTCAAGAGGTAGATTTTCCGGGTCAAATGTAGCGAATAAATGTATTGCGTTACATAAGAAGTAGAATCCAATATCAAGTGACTAAGTAATGAGTTATTTGCTTTTCTTTCCAAGCAATTCTAATCGAACCAGGTGATACATCACTTCTTGTATTAATGTCCGAAATGAAACTTATTTGTCTCTTACTTGCTTGTGCTATTAGTTGGTGAGGTACTTGAAGAATCCAAAACTGTTTGATCAAATGTGCATCAAGCCTCCTCATGGGGTGCTTCTGGAAGGGCCTCCGGGGTGCGGGAAGGTATTCCTATTTGTCAATGAAACCAACAAATTATTGTCATGTCGAGATTATCAGTGTGACACTTCATTCAGTGCGATTTCAGACTCTTGTTGCCAAGGCTATAGCTGGTGAAGCTGGTGTCCCATTTTACCAAATGGCTGGGTCAGAATTTGTTGAAGTTTTAGTTGGTGTTGGTTCTGCACGTATCAGAGATCTTTTTAAGAGAGCCAAGGTGATCACTCTGCTCATTTGGCCGATTAGATCTTTATTGCACGAGAGTTATATAGTCAACAATATGTCTGCATTGCGTGAAACATGTTACCAGTGTGCCTTTTATATTACAAAATTTTGTCTTCCATAGTGTTGGTAATTGTGGTTACTTTTCCATATTCATCGTGTTTTGCACTCTTTGCAGGTTAATAAACCCTCAGTTATTTTCATTGATGAAATCGATGCATTGGCGACTAGGTATAGATGCTCTTCTGATTTGCTGGAGGGTTTTGTTTTACCTCAATTGGGAAGGCTATGTAGAAATCCCTAGAATATTCTCAAACTAATATCTTATCCGACTTAATAGTAAATACCATAATTATATCTTTCTTTGGCTCGTCCGAACAGGCGTCAGGGGATGACTAAGGACTCTAAAGACATGGTCTATAATGCTGCAACTCAAGAGAGGGAAACCACATTAAATCAGCTTCTGATAGAACTTGATGGATTTGACACTGGCAAAGGGGTTATATTCTTGGGTGCTACAAATCGGAGGGACTTGCTAGATCCAGCACTTCTTCGGCCTGGTCGATTTGATCGAAAGGTGTGATACTGACATTGCTGGAGTGTTGCTTGATTTGACATTTCTATTTGCCAGAGACTATAACTTTGTTCTTCCACACTTTGTTGTGTCAGCCTTGTGAATTCGCCATTAACTTGCTGTATCTCTGCCTTCGTAGATAAAAATCCGTCCTCCAAATGCTATAGGGAGATTTGAAATTTTGAAAATCCATGGGAGCAAAGTGAAAATGTCAGAAACTGTTGATTTGTCTAGTTATGCCAATAATTTACCTGGTACGTAGTTTTCCTTTTTCTTTCTTGTCATTCATTATCACATTGAGTTTCTTGTTCAGAGTTAGAAATCATGTTGTATCAGGGTGGAGTGGAGCAAAGCTGGCTCAGCTCGTCCAAGAAGCTGCCCTAGTAGCTGTCAGGCAAGGGCATACATCCATAATCGAATCAGACATGAACGAAGCAGTTGATCGTCTTACTGTTGGGCCAAAGCTTAAAGGATTGGATTTGACCCATCAAGGCCAATGCCGTAGGGCTACCTCTGAAGTTGGTGTTGCAATAACTGCTCATCTGCTCAGGCGATACGAGAACGCGCAAGTTGAATTCTGCGATCGGATTTCAATAGTCCCCCGTGGTCAGGTCATTCCTCTGTTTCTTTCGTGGTTCTTTTCATTTCGTTTCTGTATAATCAATCCTATTCTGTCTCATTGCCTCTGAAAATTCTGAGTAGTATTTCGCTCTTATTTGTTAAAACTTGTTCTATGATATCCGCAGACATTATCACAACTAGTATTCCATCGGCTTGATGATGACGATGCATACATGTTTGAAAGACGACCACAATTGCTGCACCGGCTTCAGGTCCGTGAGTCAAATTTCTCCCTAGCTTACTATTGTAATCACTTCACTCCGAATATTTCGTTTTCCTCAACAATATTGGTTCAATCTGAAGGTACTTCTTGGCGGTAGAGCTGCTGAAGAGGTAATTTATGGTCGAGATTCATCGAAGGTAACAGTTTCTTACCTTGCCGATGCAACCTGGCTAGCTCGCAAGATCATTTCCGTGTTAGTATATTAACCCTTTCATGTCCCGCCATTCCTTTTGCCCCTTTACTACCTACCTCACCAAATGACCTCGTTTTTTTGTCTCCGCTATGTACAAAAAAGATGGAATTTGGAAGATCCAATGGTTATCCATGGAGAACCACCTGCATGGAGAAAGAAGCCAAGATTTGTCGGTCCAAAACTAGACTTTGAAGGGTCACTTTACGATTCCCATGGCATGACTGAACGTCCTATAAATTTCGATTTGGATGATGAGGTCGCAAAGAGGACCGAGCAGTTGTTGCGGGATATGTATGGGAGAACAATCTCATTGCTGAGACGGCACCATGCTGCTTTGCTGAAAACCATCAAGGTAGCTACTTTTTGCTGACATGGAACTAGGGTTTCTTCTTTCATATGCTAAACCCAGCACCATTTTTTCCAATGGATTTGCAGGTTCTTCTTAACCACGAGGAGATCAAAGGCGAGGCAATTGAGTACATCTTGACGAATTACCCTCAACACACTCGACTAACCCTTCTACTGGAAGAGGACAACCCTGGAAGCATACCACTCATGGATGAGAAACTAGAACGTGATTATGCTCTGGCAGCTCCATCAGGAAACTAAACCCGGCAGCTGCAGCATTTTGCATTTTTGTATTGAGATGGCTATGATCCTGCAGCTGCTGCTTGTAATGCCAGTTCTCTTATGCTGTTCAGTGATCAAGAAAGAGAGCTCTGTTTCATCAAATGAACTGTGAACTGGGGCGAGCAAGGAAGCATAATAAAACAACCAGTGGTTCATCTTCATGGCTTACCAAAGTAGCATGCATCTCTCCCTTTGTTCATTTATTCTTCTTATTCTCATACTTTTACCAGCTGTTGCAGATCACAGATTGATCAAGGCTAATTATTGGCGATGTAGTATTAATATTCAATATTGCAACAAAATTTTCTCCCGCTCTGCCATTTTCTTCTTAATGGTTTTATGTGTATCATATTATCATTTCATTTCTAGCAATATCCTTGATTGTAGCAATTTCCACAAATACACCCAAATTTTCCTTATACCAAACGACCCCTAAAAGAAATTTGCCAAAATGGATGCAAAGTGAAGTTGTTTTGACGATCTTGACCCGGGAATGGCGGGTACCACGGGAGAGAAAGCACAGGGGTAGCATGGTCAAATCAAAACGATCCGGTGAAATCGGGACTGTTAAACGGTAGAAATTTGTTTACGGAGGAAGTAACAAGAGTAACAAGTAAAAACACAAAATCTACCTGAAGAAAAAAATATCGAGCCAAGTTCTTTTTTTTTTTCCTTCTGATCATTTCTCACCATCGTCTTCATCTTCCTCCTCCTCCGCCGCGTCAATCTTTACTATTTTTGGCCGGACGATTCCTTCCTTCTTCTCTTCCAATCTCCGAAACCCAAATCGAAAAAGTAACAAAAATAAAATAAAATAACCAGACAGAGATTTTTCTTTGTTAGGTGCGGATGAATGAGAAATGAGGAAGCAACCTCGGAATAGTAACATCAGCAACGGCACCGGCACCGGCACCGGCGGCGGAGGAGGAAACTTACCGGTAGGAAACTCCCCCGTCAGGTGCCGGGAAATTAGAATCGATAATCAGAAAGAGGACCACAGCGTTTGCTGCAACCACAACGACAAGAGGAATCATCTCAGGAATGGGAGAGGGAAACGCAGCTTGTACGAGCTTTCTTTATCGTTCATCCTCTTGCTTTGGTCCCTCGTTTTCTACACCAGACTCGGCCTCACCCACCAGAACGAAGGTAGAGGAATTTGTTGTTAATGATTGTTTCTATTTTAGATTTCCAGCATACGTTTTGGTTTTGGTGTTGATCGTTGCGTTAAGCTGTTCTCGACTATGTGTGAAAAGTTAGCTGTGAAGATAGATGCAAGACCTTCAAACTTTTTACTGTTAGAATTTTCTTCCTTATTGGTGTAACTGTGGGAAATAAGGATTTATACAAGCCGGGCATTCCTTCTCATTATCGCCATATTAGGTTGATATCTGCAATTGGGGCACTTCAATATGTAGGTTTTGAAGCGAAATTGAAACGAGTTGGGATAATCTTGCAGGGAATTCAACTGGTGATGGGGTCAGCAAACCAATTCCAGGTCCTATTTCTCCATATAGAGGAAACTACAGTCCAAGTGGAATGTTGTTGAATTTTAATGTCTCCTCGGATACTAGTGTCAATAATTCTCCAATTCATCTTCATTTTTCTAATTGTAAGTGCTCCATTCCCAAGACAAATAGAACGGAAGAGGTGATCAGGAGCTTTTTAGGAGATAGAGTTTTAGTGTGTAGCTTAAGGAGTCCAGAAGAATTGGAATTAGGTAACTTGAATGAACTACCGGGAGGTAAATCGTCTTATGATTCGGGTCCTTATCTCAATCTGAATGAGTTCAGGAACATAACCAAGCAAGATAAAGAACAGAATGTGTCCACCGAACATGCCAATATCGCCCACCGGCTTGAACCTGATGGGTCCGAGTACAATTTTGCCTCTGCAATGAAAGGCGCAAAGGTGGTGGCACATAATAAGGAAGCCAAAGGAGCTGGAAATATACTAGGAGAGGATCATGACAAGTACTTGAGGAACCCTTGTTCTGTTGGGGAGAAGTTTGTAGTCATTGAGCTTTCAGAGGAGACTTTGGTTGATGTGGTGAAGATTGCAAATTTCGAGCACTACTCTTCGAATTTCAAGGATATTGTATTGTATGGAAGTTTGAATTATCCGACTAATGCTTGGACGCTATTCGGGGAGTTTGCTGCTGCAAATGCCAAGCAGATTCAAAATTTTAAGCTGCCTGAACCAAAATGGGCAAGATACTTGAAGCTGAACCTGCTTAGTCACTACGGCTCGGAGTTCTACTGCACGTTGAGTGTTTTTGAGGTACATGGAGTTGATGCCATTGACCGAATGCTTAAAGATCTTTTGGTTCCATCTAAAGAATCTGCTCCTAGTTATTCACCAGAGTCAATTGAGCCTCCAGCTGTAAAGCTAGAGACAGGAACAGTTTCAAAAGAAGCTGATAATGCTGGTAAAGGGAAAGAAAACGGTGATGATGGTCAACAGAAGCATGGAAATGTAGTGAAGAGCAGCGGAACCTTGAGTGAGATTCCTGATCCCGTGAGTGAAGTAAGACAAATGCCATCATCTAAGAGGATACCTAGTGATACCGTTCTAAAGATCTTGATGCAGAAGGTGAGATCACTTGAGGTGAACTTGTCATTACTGGAGGAGTACATCAGGCAACTGAATCGTAAGCAAGGTGATGTGTTACTCGAGTTTGATAAGGAGCTATCGAGAATCTCATCGATCGTGGAACTCAGCAAAACCGAACTTAGCGGCCTTACGAAATGGAAACAGGAGATGGTAACTTCTTACGTCTTAATGTTGGTTCTTATAATGAGCCGGAATTCCTCACTATCCAACTTTCATCCTTCATTTTTTTCTATAGGAAAAAGGACTCGGGGAGCTTGAGTCATGGAAAGATGTTGTATCTACACGCTTGGATACACTCGGCAGAGAAAATGACATGCTAAGGTTTGAAACAACTTCACTTCTTTAGTGTCATAGCTACAGCTTTTATATCGACTTCTTTAGTTTGTTGGTTAGTTAATCCTTTGGTTCTAATTGGTTCATATTCCTGTAGCTTCATTAAAACAAAGCAGAATGCTTTCTGAACTTATTAGCTTCTCCTTTTAATTTCTGAACATGGGTTTCCCCTTCTGTTTGTCCTTTTCAACATGGGTGCAGATATGATGTTCAAAAGGTGGGGAACGATCAAGCGAGCCTGGAAAACAAAGAGATGGCAGTGCTATTAATCAGCCTGTTCTTCCTGTGTTTCGCTACCATAAAGTTCTTAGGAGCTTCCTCCTCCTCTTCATCCTCCACCCGGCCGAATAAAGTTCACCAAGCCAATGGTGGCGGAGGCGGCGGTAGTGGAGGGTGGCTTATGATTCTGGTTAGCAGCACTATGACCATCTTCATCACCTTGCTCTCTAGTTAGCTTCCTCCAAATTCCTTACGTTAGGTAGCTAGGGATTATATGATGAGGCGTTGTTGAGTGTGGCTCGTTGTGTTGCAAGCCATTGATTAGTTGCGACTTTCTCCATAGCAGCATTCTTTTGTCTTGTTCAGTCGTTCCACTCCAGGAATTTTTGTAGCGTTAGAAAAAGAAAGGTGTAATCTTTATTACCAAGACTCATCATCTGCATATGGAGATAGTTGCCCCTTTGGTATTTGATGATCTTCCTTCTGTTTTTTTTTTTACAATATCAATCAAATACCATAATCGTTGAGGAGATTGTTTTGGTATCCTCTTGTCTTGAGACCTTTTTTTCTTTTTTCATCCCTTGTCTTGTTTTGGTATATTTATATGCTATTGATGGAGCCTATTCGAATTTATTTCGTTAAGTAATCTCAACAAGTCGAACTCAAATTTATTACTTTGTTCTTGGTATTGATAGGATCGTACCTCTGTGTCCTTTAGCACTAAGGATAGTTTTGGTCTTTTTGTGCATCACCTGCTCTGTTAGCGGTAAGTTTTTTTGGCGAATTGCTAGCAAGAGTTTGAAACTGAAAGCTCCGATCAATGGTTGTCCAGGTCATGTGAGCTGTTGTGGCACGAACAACCAGCGAGAGCGTCCTCTCTGCAAGAGAAGAGCGTAACCAAAGATGAACTAATCGATCATTTTGCTTCCAAGTGGTGAATGATGGATTCGATTCTTCAGTAGCATCGCCTGTAGTGGAGGTAACGAAGCGAGTGGCAAAGGGAGGTTGAGATGTCAAGAACCATTGCATCCCAATAACTCGAGTTGTTGGGAGAAGATTCTGATTGGTATTTATATTATTCACTTGAATGAAAAGTAAGAACATGAGACTCCAAATCGAAAGTCTCTAGTGCAGAGAAAATAGTTCCACGCTAGAGAGATTAGTTGTCACGATCGAATTTAAATAATATTATATATGACGGGTTTTCAGAGCGGATATTGAATTACCGGTACGGTACCCGATGAATCCAGGTGGCGGGTTTATCCGGCCCCGGTTAATAACCCTATCAAACAGGCGAAATCCGGTCAACTCGGGTCGGGATCGGGTGAATATCCGAAATTCCGGATTACATGCCAAGACTACTAAATCGTTCTCAGGACTTAAATTGATGTCAGAGACAGTTATTAGAAGTGGGCCGGTCCACTTACTCCTATCTAATCTAATTACTCAAAACCGGACAGGACACGAGACACTTATCCTGATTCAAGTAGAAGTAGTATTAATCGCCGCTATTCACTCGTTTTGATTCCTTACGTATCAGTTATGTACAAAATCATCTCTACGTATCACAAGTAACATATTTATCCTGATTCAAGTAGAAGTAGTATTAATCGCCGCTATTCACTCGTTTTGATTCCTTACGTATCAGTTATGTACAAAACCATCTCTACGTATTAGAAGTAACATATTTATCCTTTTCGTAATCAGATGAAACAAAAGAGTCCCCACGGATGATTCCATCTAAACTCTCGTTAACTTTGTTGACGTGGCGTCGTCCACATCACCAAAACCCAAATCGCCACGAACCCTGGTTGAAACCATGAAATTAAATCGAGCAAAACTCCCAAAAAAAATCACACCCACTCCTTGAATCGAACAAAAACTCTCTTCCACCTCCAATCGCGATTAAAATCTCCCCATTTCGGTCCGTCTCCTTGTAGCCTATTGAAGTAGATTCGCGCCACTTACCGATGGCGGCCAAACGCTCCATCTTGTCTTCTGATGATGTCGGACCAATGGGCAAACTAGACGGCCAAGAGGATGTGCTGCTAGAAATCTTGATTCGCGCCCTTACCGATCATGGATCAGTCGCCCAATCCAAATCCGTATGCAAGCAGTGGAACTCGGTCCTCTCAAATCGCTACTTCGTCGGCCGTTTCATCCAACACCAACAGCGACGACATGTCGATGTAACGTTACTAAAGGAATCAATTCTGAGCTTCCTCCCCGCCATGTCGTTGCAGGACCGATTCCGGGTCCTGGGCCGAGACAAGGACCTGACATTGTGCGGGTTTGACCACCCGTCATTTTTCTTCAACTTCTACGTATGCAATCATTACACCAAGCAATGGGTCTCAATTCCTCGTCCGCTTGTTGGCCCACCAGCCAACCCGCCAGATCAAGTGTCACCCTGCTATTCATGTTTTTTAGTCTGCAATCCTCGCAAGGCGCCACCAATTCAGGGTGTTGCTCGTACGCCCAAAAGACATAGGGTTGCGGTTTTTCTGCTCCGAGTCACAACAGTGGACGCAGTCTAAAGTTACTGGTCTTTACTCCCTCTGCAGGGACATGACTGTGGAATGGGAAGCTGTATTGGCTGGACCGCGAGTGTGTTTTTCAGTACAATCCTTACAGCGCCATCGGAGCTCCACTAGTTGGACTTATGTTCAATCCACGTGCCATGATCTGCTACCAGTGTCAAAGTTAGATCGTGGAACTCAGCAAAACCGAACTTAGCGGCCTTACGAAACGGAAGCAGGAGATGGTAACTTTCTTACGTCTTAATGTTGGTTCTTATAATGAGCCGGAGTACATCACTACAATATTAATCAAATACCATTACCGTTGAGGACATTGTCTTTGGTATTTTTTCTCTTGTCTTCAGACCCGAGTTATATGCTAATCTTAACTTGCACCATTCCAGTTCTACTGGATATCGCCAAAGTAATGCTTAATTTTGCTCAAATTTTTATCTCCTTCCTTGAAAATTGTATGGTATTTTCTGTGGCTCGTTAAGTAAACTATGAATGCGCTCATTGGATTCAATTTGAGCTGGATTTGAAGATTGTATATTTGAAAAAGTGACAACCCAACAATGGCGGAGCTATTAAAGAAGGAGGGGTTTCGACCGAACCCCCTTAGCTTATAAACAAAAATAACCTATTATAAACAATTGGACTAATCCTACCACTAACTGTAAATGAGTTTAATTAGTATAATTACTAGCAGCTTTTTTTATACTGTCAACAGTTAACAATTTTAATTATAATCGTTTTATCCACCATATTCATACGTTAAATAAGATAAGCCAATTTGATAATTTTCAAATACCAATTTAAATCAAATAAAACTAAGTTTTAACTTCATGTGGACATTATTTATCAGGGTTACCATAATAAAATTTTAATTTTTAGCCATTTTCAACATGCATGTCAAATATTAGCGAATTTGAAAATTTTGAAATTTTCATGTCAAAATGGCTCATTTCCGTAGGTTAACCCCTTTGGAAATTGACCAACTTTGACATTAAAATTGAAATTTTTTAAATTGACTAATATTTGACATGCATGTTGGGATCGGCTAAAAATTGAGATTTCACTATGTTAAACCCTTCAAATAATAGAAAAATGAAATTAAAGACATTTTTTTAAAGGTTTTTATTGTTCTTGTTAGTAGTGATGTATGTGCTTTCGAATAAAAAAATCTTAACTTGGATTTCTAGCGATTTCTCACCACATCCATAGCCAATTTGACAATTTGTAAACACTAATATGAAATCAAGTCAAATTGAATTTTAACTTCATGTGGACCTTATTTACTAGGGTTACGATAATGAAACTTGAATTTTCAGCCATCTGCAACATGCATGTCGAATATTAGCGGATATGAAAATTTTGAAATTTTCATGTTAAAATGGCTCATTTCCATAGGTTAACCCCTTTGGAAATTGACCAATTTTGACATGAAAATTTTCAAATTTTCAAATCAGCTAATATTTGACATGAATGTTGGGAATGGTTAAAAATTGAGATATCACCATGTTAAGTCCTTCAAATAATAGACAAATGGAAGTAATATACATTTCTTAAAGGTTTTGATTGTTCTTGTTAGTGGGAATGTATGTGCTTTCGAATAAAAAAATCTTAGCTTGGATTTCTAGAGATTTCTCACCACATACATAGCCAATTTGACAATTTTTAGACACTAATATGAAATCAAGTCAAATTGAGTTTAACTTTATGTGGACATTATTTACCGGGGTTAACGTAATAAAACTTGAATTTTCACCCATCTGCAACATGCAAGTCGAATATTAGTGGATATGAAATTTTGAAATTTTCATTCAAAATGGCTCATTTCCATAGGTTAACCCCTTTGGAAATTGACCAATTTTAACATGAAAATTAAAAATTTTGAAATTGGCTAATATTTAACATGCATGTTGGCAATGGCTAAAATTTGAAATTTCACAATGTTAAGCCGTTCAAATAATAGACAAATGAAAGTAAAAGACATTTCTTAAAGGTTTTGATTGTTCTTGTTAGTGGGATGTATATGCTTTCGAATACAAAAATCTTAACTTGGATTTCTATCGATTTCTTACCACATGCATAACCAATTTGACAATTTTTGAACACTAATATAAAATTGAGTAAAATTGAGTTTTAACTTCATGCGGACATTATTTATTGTGGTTACCGTAATGAAACTTAAATTTGTGGCTATTTTCAACATGCATGCCGAATATTTACAAATCTGAAAATTTTGAAATTTTCATGTCAAAATGGCTTATTTCCATAGGTTAACCCTCATTGGAAATTGACTAATTTTGACATGAAAATTTTTAAATTTTCAAATCGACTAATATTTGACATGCATGTTGGGAATGGCTGAAAATTGAAATTTCACCATGTTATGCCCTTCAAATAATAGACAATTGAAAGTAACAGACATTTCTTTAAGGTTTTGATTATTCTTATTAGTGGGGATGTATGTGCTTTTGATACAAAAATCTTAGTTTGGATTTCTAGCGATTTCTCACCACATGCATAGCAAATTTGACAATTTTAAACACTAATATGAAATCAAGTAAAATTGAGTTTTAACTTCATGTGTACATTATTTACCGAGGTTACCAGAATGAAACCTGAATTTTTAGCCATTTCCAACGTGCATTTCAAATATTAACGGAATTGAAAAATTTCAAATTTTCGTGTCAAAATGACTCATTTCCATAGGTTAACCCCTTTGGAAATTGACCAATTTTGACATGAAAATTTTCAAATTGGCTAATATTTGACATGCATGTTGGGAATGACTAAAAATTGAGATTTCACCATGTTAAACCCTTCAAATAATAGACAAATGAAAGTAAACGACATTTCTTAAAGGTTTTGATTGTTCTTGTTAGCGGGGATGTATATGCTTTCGAATACAACAACCTTAGCTTGGATTTCTAGCGATTTCTTACCACATGCATAACCAATTTGACTATTTTAAAACACTAATATAAAATTAAGTAAAATTGAGTTTTAACTTCATACGGACATTATCTATTGGGGTTACCGTAGTGAAACAAAAAAATTTAGCCTTTTTCAACATGCATGCCGAATATTAGCAGATCTGAAAATTTTATAATTTCCATGTCAAAATGGCTCATTTCCATAGTTAACCCTCTATGAAAACTGACTAATTTTGACATGAAAAGTGAAAATTTTTAAATTGGCTAAAATTTAGCATGCATGTTGGGAATAGCTGAAAATTAAAATTTCATCATGTTAACCCCTTCAAATAATAGACAATTGAAAGTAACAAACATTTCTTAAAGGTTTTAATTGTTCTTGTTAGTGCTTTCCAATACAAAAATTTTAGCTTGGATTTCTAACGATTTCTCATCACATGCATAGCCAATTTGACAATTTTAAACATTAATATGAAATTAAGTAAAATTGAGTTTTAACTTCATGTGGACAGTATTTACCGGGGTTACCGTAAAAAAACTTAAAATTTTAGCCATTTCCAACGTGCATGTCGAATATTAGCGCATATGAAAATTTTGAAATTTTCATTCAAATTGGCTCATTTACATAGGTTAACCCCTTTGGAAATTGACCAATTTTGACATAAAAATTGAAAATTTTCAAATTGGCTAATATTTGACAGGCATGTTGGAAATGACTAAAAATTGAGATTTCATCATGTTAACCCTTCAAATAATAGTCTAATGAAGTTAAAAAAATATTATTCTTAAGGATTTTGATTGTTGTTATTAGTGGGCTTTATGTACTTTCGATTATAAAAATTTTAGTTTGAATTTCTAGCTGTGTCCCACCATATGTTTAGGTATGAATTTCAAATCTCGTTAGCTAATTTTCTAACTCTGTGGATACCACTTTTTCCGATATTCCTCATGCTCACTCTATAACCTGTTCAATATAAATATCTACTATTCCGCTCGAGTCGAATAAAATCGAACACTCACATGTAGAAATAATATTGCCTACACATAATTCTCGTCTTGTGTTTTTCTTGGGAAATGGTGATTTTCTTTCATTTTGAATCGATCCCATACCTATATTAGTTATTAATTATTACTATTTTTTAATTCAACTGACAGAAATATCCTTGGGATTTGTAAATAACTACGATGCTGAACCGCCGCACGTACACACACGCTCGAGTCTGTGGAGCGTGCGTATGCATCAGTTAACGAGTTCCCGACTCACGAGTTCGAAAGGTGTTGCTCATTGCTCTCTCTCTCTCACACACACACAATTTGCTCTTCCGTCCTCCGCCACCCACCATCTTACACCTGCAATCGGTCGTTCCCAAACTCCCCGGAAGAACGAGAATCCGGTAGCTCAACCGTTGCTTGAGTTTCCCTCTCACCAGAGATTTGTTTTGCTGTGAAGGACAACATATTTAATGTCGAGAGCGAACTTCTTCTTTCTGTATCGATTAGGGTTTTCATCTTCCCGTTCGTCGTCGTCCTCAACCGTTGATTAGTGCGCTTTCATGTCTTCTTATGAATGGAGATTATCCCCGACTTCTCTTCTCAAACTTTCCTCTTAGCCTCCTCCTTCACTCTCCTCTCCCTCTTGCTAACTCTCCTCTCTATTCGACACTTGAAATCGCCCGACAAATCTCGTTCGTCGTCGTTCAGGTGCAGGACTTGTAATTCTGGGTGCTCCGGTGAGGGGACCGTCGGAAATTCCGTTAACAGGGGAGGTGAAGCTGCGGCGGAGATGTTAGTGGCTGCTAGAGAAGGAACGGGAGTGGAGAGGCAGTGTGGGGCGTCAATGATGGAGCAGCTGGTTCCTGAGATAACGACGCACGCGCTGAGTTATTTGGATTACCCGAGTCTGTGTAGATTGTCCATGACTAATTCGTTGATGCGGAAGGCTGCTAATGACGACAATGCTTGGAAAGCTCTGTATCACAAGGTATGAGATGGCGGTTTTATTACTGCATTACGTGTTTACTTCGTTATTTATCACCTGCTATGGTGATTTATGGTTTTTTTAGAATATGGATTTTGCCAAGTTCCTTCTTTGGTCATTGCTGCTCTATGTTGTTACATTCCGCAACTTGTAGAGTTGGCCAATTACAAGCATTCAAGAATATAGCAATAAACAAGTGAATTAAGCGTATGCTTAGTTACAACTTGATAGGATGGATGGTCTGAAAATCCAGGACTTTAGAGAAGCATGCTGAATGTAGTTTGGCAAGTGGGCTGTGTTGAAATATTTTTTTTTTTTTGTGTGTTAAATGTTGATCTGGGTTTGCTGATCCTCGGGATATAGCTGGAGTCTACTGAGAGAATTGAAGCATCTTCTTAACTATGAATCTATGATACAAATAGGATGCACATAGTCTGAGGAACCATTAGGATTGTGAAACAGTAAAGAATCATGCTAGACTTGGTTTCCACAAGTGGTGACAGTTGAAGTCTTGGCTGCCATTTCCTTGTTTGTAAGAAAGTATGATTCAGGCACTTCTTGTTTTCCACTGAGTAGCTGAATGCTGTCAATTTTGATGAGCAGCTTTGTGAGAAGTTCTACTATAAGAATTCAGCTATCATTGTGGAGGCTGTTCAGGAAAATCTGACTTTTCACTGTCTCCTATGAATCTATTTCGTTCCTGAATCTTCATTTTCTGTGGGAGCAGTTTGATTCTTTTCCAGTTTCTTTATTAGTTCAACAAATCTAGCTCCCTTTGTTGATTATTGCTATTGACTGCTGACGAATATGTTCATTCTGACACCCTACCATATGGTTGTTGCTCTTAAATTTTGATTGTGTTTGCTTCCCGATTTGCTTCCCATCATAATAAAACATCTTGTATTCTACTATTTTTCCAGGATTTCACGTTGGAACAAGATACTGTTACACCTGTTAATGGATGGAAAGCTTACTATGCAGCTACAAGAGCCATTGTCAATCTGAATGCAGAATTCTTCAACATTATCAGAGAAAGTAGTCTTCAGGATATGAGCCGTCTTTGGCTTAATGCAGATTATGTGAAATGCGTTCATGCATCAGGAGAACTCTTTTCAGGGTAAGAAGATTAGTTCACCAAATGTGTTCATACTTTTTAGTATGTGTTTGTCTCGTTAACTAATGCAAGACTCGTTAGATTGTTGTATCTAGATGTCCTTTCTATTGTTGATGTTGTTTTGTAGTGAATGCATCTTGATTCATTGTAGATCCTATCGCTTTTAAAGAGGTTATCATATTGAACTGCAAAGCAGGATCACTAGATTTAATTGCCTTGGTGATTTTCTTCTACTGAAGCTGACTTTCTAGACTTTGATTCTTCTTGTTGATGAGTAACAATATATTCCGATTCTTGTAGGTACAACGCGGTTATACAGAGTTGGCAGCTGGCATTCAACTGGGAGCAAGGAGTGGACTTCCAGGTACGAGATGTCGGAGTTCGAGTCCTGACAGACATAGCTTGGGTTAGCATGAAGACATATGTTGACGTGGACACAGGGCCGTTTCACGTGACGAACGTGTTTGAGTTCCACAACGGAAGGTGGTACATGGTGCATCATCACAGTTCAGTTGATCAGCAGATTATGCATCCGTAAAACGAGAGGGAGGGATTGCGAATCATACAGAGGAGGATAAATAATGCTTATTGGTTAGTAGAGGGTTGTTTCCTTTTTGGGGCCTGTATTTTGGAGGGGTAAATATTGGATGAATGTGGTGAATGAAGTTGCATTGGAAGGTCCTTGTTGCTGGTCCAACCCAATTTTGGTTATCCATTTTGTGGTACACAGAAGAACTAAGGGCTCCAATGGTTATATTCTCTTTTGTGTGTTTCACCCTTGATACCGGGAAATGGGATTGGGTGATTAATTATCGAGGGCAGAGGTAAATCAATCTGTATGTTGATTGCTGGAGGATAATGTAAGTGTGAATATACAGTTTTCGAGCCGTCCGTATTGAGAAATGTGAATTGGTTCATGTAGAGTTTTCGAGCCGGCTCCTCTCGTTGGCTCATTAGACCTGATTCTTGAGCGAGTTCGTATATCATCTGCGAGCTGCCTCATTTAGAAGTTCGTGAGTCGGCTCAACGGGGGCTCGTTTCTAAACTCAACAAACTCCAGTTTTAAATCATTATTTTGATTATATATGTTATTTCTCTTACAACTCTTAGTTGAGATTGAACTGTATTCTTCTTAAGGTGCATTTCCTTGTTGCAATACAGATTGTAGACTCGTAAGGGTGTAACGAGCCGAGGTCGAGTCCATTTAAGGTTATAAATAAGCAGAGCTTGAACTTGGTTGTGATACTAAACAAGTTGATTAGAATTCTCAACTCGAGCTCAAGCTTGTTAATGAAAATAAAAAAATTGAGCTCGATCCCTCAATCTTAAAACGAGCAGAGCTCGAGCGGGCAGAACACGCGACATGACTCAGGTTGTAAGGTTGAGCAACTCTGAGTAGTTTAATACTGCATCATGGAAGCTGGTGAACATTGGACTCTGAATCCAGTAACACGAGTTCAAATCTCGGTGGAACCTAATTTTTGTTCTTATTTCCCCTTCTTTTTTTTTTTTAAATTTGAGAATTCCACGCTGGCTTGCTCTAGTTAATGGGGGAGATTTCAGATTAGTGGCTATCCTGTTTGCAGGATTTCCGTTTCCCAAATCCGGTGGCTGCAGGAGCTCATCAGAGCTGCATAGCGTGGGGAGCTTCCATCGAAACAAAAATGGCGTTCCCTTTGGTCTCAGTTCCAACGCATCATCCTCACACTCCCAAACTAACCTGGCTCCGTACCCCGCAACCGCCATCCCATAGCCCCTTCCTCCTCCGTCTTTCTTCTTCAAACTCCGTTTTGGAAACAGACGGCCCTTCTGCTCCAGATAGTCTTCCTCTCCAATCGGAAACTCCAATCCAAGATTCAGCCACCAAACCGTTTTCTCTCAGGTACACAAATCCTCCTCCTTCATTCCTCCCTTCTCTAGGAATTGACGGAAGCAAAAGCTGATTTAAATTTTGATTGTAGTGGCTGTAAGGCGTGTGGGAAGGAAGAGATAGAGAAAGGATGCAACGGGGAAGGAAGGATTCAAGGTGGGATAGCTACTGTACCTGGGTTTGGTTGGTGGCCAATCAAGGCTTATCGCCCTTGCCCTGGCTTTGTGGCTTCCGGTGGCCGTTACTACCGTCAAGGCCAAAGCATGGACGAGGTTGTCTCCGGCGGCGGCGGTGGAAGACGAGTCCCCATTCCTACTTCTTCCCCTTCCTCCTCCTCCTCCCAAACCGTGTCCTCCAACCCCAGGTAATCATCAAACTCTTCAGTATTGCAGTAAAGAGAATTTTGGTGCAGGTGTTTGAAATCATATAGTTTCTTCAACCATTAGAAATAGGACTGTGTCTACAGCTTGGCTAATGCTATCTACTACGATGATCACATATCATCTGAATCAGTCAGCACTGAGCACACTTTTAGGAATGAGAACGTTTGTATTATTAGTACCCAGTAGCTAGGATGATATTCAGATACAGATATTTTCACTCTTCATATTCTGGACTTTGATCATCCTTCTCCAATTCTGTCTCCTACAATCTCACAGCAGCAAGAAAAAGAGTGGGCCGAGGAAGTACAAGAGGTGACTGACTTTAGTTCATGGGAAGGGAAGCTTTTGCTATTATAGATGTATGCCTCAATTCACAAATGCAGAATATGCAGAGGATGGATGACATTAGTAAGCAAAGTTGGTGATGAAAGTTGTTTATATCTTAGTGATTATAATGGCTGCTTTCTGTAAATCGACATTCTCTTGTTGTCTATAATCTGTGTTCTACGGCGATTTTGCCTGTGGGCATTTTCAGTTTCCTTTACAAACGAATTTAAATGGGAAGTGGGAAGTTGGATGGAAGTTAGATAGCAACGAAAATGTTTGTTAATCAAAATTTTTCTGACGAGATCTAGTTTTCCATCCGGCCAAAAGAATGTTCAAAATTTTATCAAACTTTCCACCTATCAAACCAACTCATTTGTTCTCTTTACAAAAATGACAATCGTTAGCTCTATCTACTCCACCTTTTGGTATGCTTTCTCCATTTTGTTCCGAACAAGGAACAACACAAACTTCTCAACATAGCGGCTTTCTTTTCTGCACAACACAAACTTCTCAACGTAGTAGGTTTTTCTCGAAGTAAAGACCTATCGGTTTAGAGTACATTTCAGGAGTTTCCAAACTGGAGACTTCACAGCTACAAGTAGACGACTCTACCACTAAATCAACACCACTTGAACTTTTCAACATAGCACTTGTGATACAAACTTTCAATGGTGGTGTTTCAAACTCCGCCGTTAAGATTAACGGGTATATGTGCAACTTATGTTGATAGTTCTCTGATTTCATACCGAATATGTAATTTCAAGCAGTTGGTGCCTGTATACTGTCAAGTTTGTGTAGGCTTTGAGTTGAAGCCCGTTAAGGTAATAATCTCCACTGTCCAAAGGCCCAGATTAGACTTTAAGCCCACCTGCTTTCGACGGGATAAAAATTTATCATCTTTTTATCGTAAAAAATAAGTCAAATAAGTCCATCAGCCAATAACACATTGCCACGGCAGCAACCTTCTAGAACGTGACCCTCACGCACTATTACAGGATTCCAAACCCTCGTTAGAACATTTTGACGCTTCAGCCGCTCTCTCTCTCTCTGCCTCTGAAAAATCAATCAACTAAATCAATGGCGGCGCTGGAGCTCTCGGAAGAGGAGCAGCTGGAGGAGTTGTCGGCGGGGACTGAGAAGTGTGAACTTAGACCTTGGACAAACTGTCAAAGTTATTGATAATCATAATCGTTTGATAAGTGCAGAGATCTCAGCTAACAAACTCGTCCAACTTCCCTGGAAATCAACAGCCAGTTCTAACTTCATTGACCTATTCTGCAAAATTTGCTGTCAAACCAACTTCCCACTAACTACGGGAAAGGACTCCAAATCTAATAACTACAAAGCTCAAGGACTAAACACAAATAACTCAAACGACATAATTTTGACTCAACTTGAACTTAAAACATTTTATTCCAACATATCCCTAAACTGAAGCCTTCTTAGACTTCAATTCATAACCAGCAAACACCAGCAACATCTTCAAGGCTTCTTAGTAGTAACTTCAGTTATCTCACAAACTCCAAGCTTGCTCCTGAGATTTATAAACGTGTCCAATTTGACAGCCTTGGTCATCACATCTGCTATTTGAACAGCAGTACCACAATGTTCCAGCTCAACAATTCCATCTTTAGAGAGATCCCTTAGAAAGTGAAACCTAACATCAATGTGCTTGCTTCTTCCATGAAGGACCGGATTCTTCGAGAGCTTTATGGTGGAGTTATTATCACAAAGAATTTTGGTCCCCTCTTCTACACTGCTGCCCCAACCCATTTGAGCTATAACCCTCCTTAACCACACACATTGAGCAGCACAATACGAGGCAGCCACGAACTCAGCTTCTGTGGTTGATAGGGTGACCACAGGCTGCTTCTTTGAGGCACAGGATATGGCTCTTCCTGCCAGAAAGAAAACATATCCACTGGTGCTTTCCTGTCATCTACATCTCCAGCATAGTCACTGTCTGTATAGCCCAATAGACACTTCTCTTTATTGTTTCTCTTGTACCAAATCCCATAGCTCAGAGTACCCTTTAGATACCTCAACACTCTCTTGGCAGCCAACATGTGTTCTTTTGTGGGAGCTTCCATATACCTACTTAACAAGCAAACAGAGTACATGATATCTGGTCTTGTAGTAGTAACATATAAAAGGCTTCCAATAAGCTGTTTGTACAGAGTAGGATCAACTTGGACTCCATCTCCGGCAATTGATAACTTGGCACCAGGAACTATTGGGTTCTTGACAAAGTTGCAGTCTAATAACTTGAACCTTTGGAGAATTTCTTTTGCATACTTTTGCTGACAAACGAAAATTCCAGCCTCACTTTGAAACACTTCCATGCCGAAAAAATACTTCATTAAACCCAAGTCAGTCATCTCAAATTTTGCTTGCATTGACACCTTAAATTCCTCTATCATAATGGAACAATTGCTGTTGTACATCACATAATCAACATATAAACTTACCAGTAGCAGCTTTGTTTCTTTCCTCTTTATGAACAGAGTATGCTTATAAGCACTCCTCTCAAATCCAGTCTTCAAAAAATATTGTTCAATTCTGTTGTACAAGCCCTAGGTGCTTGTTTCAATCCATAAAGAGCTGTCTTGAGCTTATAAACTTTATCTTCCTCCCCAGCAACCACAAACCCTTGTGGTTGTCAACATAAACCTCCTCACCAAGCTCGACGTGATGGAAAGCACTCTTGACATCCAGTTGGTATACAAGAAGACCATGATGAGCAGCCAAAGCAAGAAATGTTCGAATAGTATCCCATCGAGCCACAGGAGCAAATACCTCATTGTAGTCGATCCCATGTTGTTGAGAGTACCCTTTGGTTACTAACCTGGCTTTGGCTTGTCAACGGAACCATCCTCCTTCAACTTAGTTCTGTAAACCCATTTGAGACCAATTCGCTTGGCGCCTGGAGGCAGAGTGGTGAGGAACCAAGTATCATTTTTCTCTATAGCTTTCATCTCATTATTCATAGCCACCTGCCATATTTCTTCTGCGACAGCCGCTGCAAATGTTTGAGGATCACCAGTAAAAGCTACCATGACACACCAGTCAGAATCTGCAAATCCAACATCATAAGCGGATAAATAGCTTGGTGGTTTGCGCACTCTGTGACCCAACTCTGCACTAGGTAATCCCAAAACATCAATAGACTCGTTCTCATCCTCTGAGCCTTCTTCTTGGTTGTCAGTTACATCTGTAGGAGTAGGTGGAGTAGTGGGAGTAGGAGGAGAAGAACTATTTGCGACAGCTTCTGTTTCTGTAGTATCAGCTAACTCTTCTGCATCTGAATCTTCCCATTCTTCATCACAACCATCCCATATGAACTTTGTTAATACAGATTGCACTTCTGAGTTCCAAACCCAGCCATTTTGCTCATCAAAAACCACATTCCTACTGATGACTATCTTCTTAGTAGTGGGATTATACAATCTGTATGCCTTGGATTCAATTGAGATTCCAAGAAAAATACACTTGTAGCTTTTGTCATCAAGCTTCATTCCACATTGATCGGGAACATGAACATGAGCTACACAACCGAACACTCTGAAATTATCAACAGAAGGTGGCTTTCCAGTCCAAAGTTCTTGGGGAGTTTTATTCTGAGATGCCGCAGTTGGACTTCTATTCAAAACATGAGTTGTCCAAATGACAGCTTCAGGCCAAAATATAGCTGGAACCTTAGTATCGATCATCATACATCGAACCATCTTCATTATAGTTCTGTTCTTTCGCTCTGCAACACCATTTTGCTGTGGTGTTAGTGCAGCTGTGAGCTGTCTCCTTACACCAACGTCATCACACATGGTTTTGAACTCAGTCGACAGAAACTCTCCTCCCCTATCAGTTCGAAGCGAAACAATAGCAATACCTTATTCCTTTTCCACATGTGCTTTGTAAGTTTTAAACACATTAAGGACTTCTGATTTCGTAATCAAGAAATAAACCCACAATTTCCTGCTATAGTCATCAATAAGAGTAAACACGTATCTCTTACCCCCGTTGGAGACAGGAGTAATAGGTCCACAAAGGTCTGCATGAACTAGCTGCAATTTTTTAGTGGCTCTCAATTGACTTCTCTTGGGAAATGGCTTCCTGTGTTGTTTGCCAGCTAAAATGTAGAACAGACACTAATACTGCCTATCATCTTCGGAAGACCAGTCACCATTCCATTCTTTTGAAAACTTAACAAACCTTGATAATTTAGGTGTCCAAACCCTCGATGTCAGAGAGTGATTGAGGCTGCTCCATTTCCAGATGTTTGAAGGCAACGAATATCAGCAGTAGAAGTATCCAAACTCATGTCACAATGCAATACAAACATCCGATTTGTTTTCATATGTAATTGCAATAGCAAGCCTTTGGTTTCATGAAACACCTTACAAATCCCATTCTTGATAAAAAAATTCCAGCCCTTTCTCCTGCATCTGCCCCATGCTTAACAAATTGGATTTAATTCGGGTACTAGAAAAGTATCCTGAATAACTGAAGTTTCTCCATCTACCTTCAAATGTACGCTTCCTTTCCCCATAACATCTAGCTTTGTACCATTTCCAAGCTTTACAGTACAGATGAATGATGTGTCCAGTGAAGTAAACCAATCTCTGTTGCCACTCATATGATTACTACAACCAGAGTCAAGAAACCACCATCCTTCATGTTTGTAGATAGGATTAGCTTCAATAAAGGTCATCATCGCCTGAGATTCTTCAAGCTCCAACTCCTCTTCTTGATCTATGCAAGCCATTAACAACACATCCTCCTTCATGCCTGCATACTCAGAGAAGTGTGCTTGTTGATTGTTTCAGTCAGGGCACTCGTACCTAAAGTGTCCCAACTTATGGCATTTAAAACACTCAACAGTTTCCTTGTTCCAACCTCTGCCACCTCTGCCTCTTCCTCTACCTGAGTTATATCCCCTTCCATAACTTCTGCTTCCTCGTCCACCAAACTCGTGTGTAGTTTTCAAAGCCTGATCTTCCTCAACAACCGTTCTTTTGTGAAACTTCAGTTTATGAACCAGTAAAGAGCTCTGTAGAGCATGCACGGATAAAGTATCGATGTCTTTAGATTCCTCAATAGAACATACGATGTAGTTAAACCTTTCTGTCAACGTTCGTAGTATTTCTTTTATGATTTTGACGTCAGGCATTGATTCTCCACAGTTTATCATGGAGTTGGCCACCACCATAACCCTGCTGAAATAATCAGTAACTGTCTCTCCCTCTTTCATCTCCAGAACTTCAAAGCTTCTCCTAAGAGACTGAAATTGTGCCTTTTGAACTCTAGCGCTCCCTTGATACTTCACTTTCATTGAATCCCAGAGTTCCTTTGCAGTTCCCTTATTAGTAATGGTCTTCAGGATTATGTTGTCAATAGAACTAAACAAGTAGTTCTTGGCTTTCAAATTCTTTAGCTTCTGATCCTCCAAAGACTTAGCTTGAACACGAGATAGTTCCTCACCTTGAGATGGTTCCTTGAAACCATCACGCACAACACTCCAATACTCCTTGGATCAGAGTAGATTCTCCATTAACATGCTCCAGTAATTAAAATTTCCGTCAAACTTAGGAATGCAGACCTGAGCAAAGCTGCTGTTCTCTCCCATTGCTATGAAATTCTCAATCACAGCAACTTGTCTTTCCTCTTTTGTCTCTCGTGTATCACTCACTCCAATTCTGCAAGCTAATTGCAGATTTCACTCAAACTCTTAATCTCTCAATCTATCTCAGTTTGTTAAGTGCTCTGATACCACATGTGAACTCAGACCTTGGGCAAACTGACAAAGTTTATTGATAATCAGAATTGTTTAATAAATACAGAGATCTCAGCTAACAAACTCGTCCAACTATCCTTGAAAATCAGCAGCCATTTCTAACTTCATTGATCTATTCTGCAGAATTTGCTGTCAAACCAACTTCCCACTAACTACATGGAAGGACTCCAAATCTAATAACTACAAAACTCAAGGACTAAACACAAATAAATCAAACGACATACTTTTGACTCAACTTAAACGAACAGAGCAGCTAAACCCAGTTTGGGCACTGTTTTTTTCACTACCTTCAGTTCCTACCAGATACAAATTCTAATGAAAGACATCCATGGTTCCTCAATTTCGCAGCATATCCGCAATCGAAAATCAGTGAGATGACTCGTCCAGGGTTTAATGATGAACAATTGTAACAGTTGACCCTCATATCAACTCAATTTTTCAACGGTATTGCAAGTCAATCAATACAACACACACTGGAACGTAATCCGATTACACAATCACGGCTTAAACCCTAATTAGTCACCAATCCATTCGCTAGCTACATGCCTACATATATGGAACAAACGAAGATCAATGAATCCAAACTGACCTTTATCACTACAATTCAACGCAACTTCAATTAATCGCCGTCGTCGATGGAATTGACTGTTACTTAAGTCGAGATTGGACGCCGGGGTGTATTCCTTGCCTCATGATTTTCACCAGGAAAGCTTCCACAATTCTCCTGACCACCGACTTGTACGGCTCCTCCGAGAGGTCGATTCCGAGCTTTTCCGATGCGTTGTCCCGGACTTGCCTCTCCGAGAGCTGGTCCAGGTTCTCCTTCTCCAGTATCTTCCTCACTCGCTTCACTATCTTCGGTTCGTGAATGTCTTACTCCAACCTCGCAAGAACCATTTAGTAAACCAACCTTCCTAATTCGTTTCGCTACATGATACATCCAATACGAAATCAGACGATCTGGCCTGCAATGCTCGTGAGGATTGCTCCTATTTGTATGGATTGTTGTCTATTGGCACAATTTGAGGATCAATAGAAAGCACCGAACGAATTTGACGTGAAACGGTAGGTGTTATAATCGAAATGAGTTTCGGTACATGATTCAGATGTCTGAGAGTACTCCCAGAGGTTGTTTTGGTATATGAATGTGAATGGCTTAGCAATGGCGTTTGTGCACCTCTTTGTAATCTCTCCAAACCCCCTGGCATTCTCGACCACCCGAGTCCCCGTTTTGGAAATTACCCGCTTGTAACCATATCCCTCCACCCATCACATTGCTTTCAAGTTCCAACGAAGTTTGTTCACACCGTATTTCTTTTGTTGTTACGGGTCATTTTTTACATGCGAGTTCTTCTCTACTCAAAATTGGTAGTGTTGATGTTACATATAACCTCTTCAGTAAAAATGATGATTAAAATTATTAATCAATTGTTGGGATGAAAGAAGTTTAAAATTACGGAATTAAAGTGACTCATTTGACGGCAAAATTTTGATTAAAAATTACTAATCAATTTCTATCTAGTATTGGCCATTTTTGGTTCGATGAGCAAACCAACCAACTGGGCTATGACCACATTTATTATTTACCGAACCAGAAAAAAATGACATCAGCGAGTGAGAGTCAGGCTGAGACAGATCACCGCCGCTGACCTATACTTTACCTGAATCGGCAAAAACTGCAGAATAGGCGTAAAACCCATCTCCAAATCCCTAACCCAATTACGGAAACACTCAGAAATCTAAGCTAAGCATCTCCCCCGCCATCACTCAGAGGAAATGGATTCCAAAACGAAGATCGACATCGAGAAAAGCGTACGCAGAATCATCGATGAATCCGACATGACCTCCACTACGGAGTCCCAGATTCGCAAGAGGGCATCCCAGGAGCTGGGACTCGACCTCAATAAACCAGAGTTCAAGGCCTATGTCAGGCATGTCGTCAACAAATTTCTACAGGAAGCTGCTGAAAAGGAGCAGGAAAAGGAAGAAGCAGAAGCTGATGATGGGGGTGAAGGTCAACAAGCTGCTGGTGGCGTGGAGTATGACGATGATGGTGATCTCATCATTTGCAGGGTAATTAGGCTATGTCTTTCTATGCTCAGTCTGATTTTCTTTTTCAAAATTTTAAATTGGTTTGTTGCGGTTGTGTGTTTCAGTTGACGTCCAAGAGAAGGGTGACGATTCAGAATTTCAGAGGGAGGAACTTGGTGTCGATAAGGGAGTTCTACAGTAAAGATGGGAAAGAACTTCCAACTTCCAAAGGTAGCTTCAAGCTTGATGTTTTTATCGTTTTATTGTCACTAGTCGTTCAGGTCATAGGATGCTGATTGAAAGCATTGACAATGTGTTCATAGTAACAATTATTTGTACTTGGTGATCAGTATGGTTATATGTCTGTGTTTGAATTGGTAGAAAAGGGATAATATTGATAAGGTGTCTACTGTCCAGTGTCCTAAGTGATGAATAATTTTCATTACTAGTGTGTTTTAGTTCGTCGAGTGAAACCATTCCTAGAGGATTCCTTAGTAGATCATCGAGCAATTCTTCATCCTTGCTGTTTTGTATAGAGAATAGGGTTGATGAAGTTGTGCATCTCTCTTGTTCTGTCTTTAGATGGAAATGCTGAACTTAATAAGTTGTATTTTATGGCATATTTCATCGCACAACATTTGAGTAAGTATGAGAGAAGCAGAGTTTCAACCGATGTTGCTCTGGAAGATAAATATAAGAAGGTTGGATGAATCATGTACATGCGACACAATAAGTTGTCATCATAATAATCCTGCTGCTTATCGGTTGATTGTGTTCTTCTGAAGTAGTCTGAATTGCGACCTTTTCCCGCTTACATAACGCGGTAGTTCATGATTTCTCCATTTCAAAATATGATCATCTCTTTCTGTTAATTCTAGACAAATTGCTTTAAAACAGTCGTAGACGACTACCAAATTTGCCAGTTACTTGCGATCATTAATTAACCCTCTTCATCTTGTTCTTCCAGGTATAAGTCTAACGGATCAGCAGTGGGCAGTATTAAGCAAGAACATGGACGCCGTAGACAAAGCCATAACAAAGATGCAGGACTACTAAAAATCGACGAGGCACTGATCAATAGCATGCGCACCAATGTCCATGGATTCCTGTTCGAAACTTGCGGTTTAAAGACCGTCTTATCAACCTACCAAGACATAATCAGGAGTGCGAGAGCAATGCAGCACTGCTTTTTTCCTGAGATACACTTCTATCTGTATCTTGTAAGTCAAGAACTTGTATGTTTCTTACCAATGCATATACTCTTATAGATTGTTGCAGTTCTGTACGAGATAAGACCGGGTTCGAATTTTCAGCCATTGGCATTGACAGTAGTGAAACTTGCAGTGTATCAAAAAGCAATGAAATTGTGTGTTTTCTTCTTCATAATGATCAGAGTTCCAACCATGTATGTACATTGCCCCCCAACTTACAGCTACTAATTCCTTAATACAAAAAAAAGACAAAAATCGTATCCATATCAGTTGGGCAGAGTAAGCAGGTGAGAAAGAGCAGCAGCAGGCTTCCTAGTCAGCCCCCAAGAACTCCTGCTCCGCCGCGGAGTCAAGCTCTCCGATACAGCAGCAGCCATCCTCATCTTCTCGATCAAAGCCTCGACATTCTCCTGCTCCGACCAAATCTCCCCCAGCCGCTTGGTGTCTATCACAAGCTTCACTTTCCACACCCCTTCTCTGTGCGACGGCAACACATGGAGTGCCGCCGACCCATCATTCTTCTTACCTCCTTCCTCCCCATTGCTGGAAACGACGTCAATTAGAGGTGAAGCTTTTTCCACCTTGGCAGGAACTGGGAGAAGGCAGTAGAACTGGCCGGCAACCAAGTACTCACAGTGAGAAACAGGCATGGATGGTGATGATGATGATGATGATGATCCTTTAGTCTGAATTTCTCTGTGAATGTTGAAGCCAGGATACTCATTGATGAGATCTCTAGCTAGCTTAGGAGAGTTGAACTCAAGGATCTCGCCTGAATCGGTCCGGACCCGGATGGGAAGATTGGAGCTTTGTTCGTCATCGGCGGTGGCTGCTGCTGTGATCCCTCTAGGACTGCAATTCCCCATGTTGGGTTTCTGAATGGTAATCTGGAAGTGCTCGACCTGTTCACATATATATATATATAGACAAGAAGACAAATTCAGTAATTTGCGGAGACAAGAGTACAGTGCTGTGTTGCCATGTGACTGCAGACCGTTGGGGGAGAGACGGTGGTGGTGGTGGTGGTGGTGGCAGATTGGCAGGACGAGATTCAGTGGCTAAGGGAAACGACAGAGTTTGCTTGCAATTCAAACTTGTGTGCTATGGGGTTTGCATTCTACCACTCTAAGTTGGTTTTTTTATGTTTTTTAAGGGTTTTGGAATATACTCCAATTCATCATCTTCATCTGTTGAAATGCACATGATGAGATACGGACTTCCACTAGAAAAAAGAAAATTGATTGTTTCAGGGAATCTTTAGATCAAACCTCCAGTCATATATAGAGAGACTCACTACTACAGGGTATTATTAGTATTACAGTACTGAGTTGTGCACGTGTGTGGAGAGTTGTCAGGATGGGCACTCGTGCGAAAGGTTTAAGGGCAGAGTATACTAGGAAAGTGCTATTGGCATGTGTTCACTTTTTTTGGGCTTTTGATTGGACCTTAACTGAAGAAGTTATGGGCTTAAAATTTGCAACTGGTCTTCGGCGGCTTAATACACTCGGACCACCTATACCAAATTATGTTGCAACTAAGTTGCCACTAGAACCTATGAATTTGGGGGTTAACTGAATGTTCTTTTAATCAGACTCCGCCGAAGTTGTTCGGTCACCTTTTTTTACATTTTCAGATGTATGTGTCCAAAGGGTAATAGTGTCGTTTATTATTTGATAAAAGAGGTTCTATATTATCCGTCTGCGGAACGTATACTTGATTTACAATATTATACGTACATTAGCTAAAAAAGAGTTAACTAAACGTTAATGAATTTTGGATTCCTTTTTAACAATTCAAATTATTAAAAGATAGTGATATTTGAAATGGTACTAAAACTTTTGCTTGACAGATTTTCACTCAATTCTCAATTTTTTAGGTAGCTTGTAATTTGTTGTACAAAACTTACCTAAACTAAACAAGACACAGATTCTTTTAAGATAAATAGTTTGAAGAATAATTCGAATTATCAATATACAATACGTTTTTAATTAAAAATGAAACAAAATTTTGTGAGATTGGGTTTTAAATTTTAAATTTTGTTTGTAGGCATTTAAGGAAATAAAAGGGTAGTATGTCGGTATAGTGGGCCTCAGAAGTCCATTATGAGTGGCGTGCTTGCTTTCAGTTCTTGAGACTTGACATCACTTTTGCTTTGTTCTGAAATTAGTTGTTTGATAAGGTAGGGGACTTTGAATAAGGGGAAGTGAACCCACTCTATAAATGCAGACCACGTACACCTTCATTTGATTTGAGTGAGATCTCAGGTCGGCATCTTTAGATGCTTCCACTTCCACTGTTGATCGATAAACCCTAACCCACTCTAAACATTTAACTACGTAGTACACATTGTGTGGTTAGCTTGTGGTAGTGAACGGCGAATACAAGAGCCTTCTCGGGTTTTGGTCAAGTATGTTTTCGGATTTTGAGTTTCGATAATAAGCTGTTTTCTGCTGCCCAAAGACACCACGCAAAAAAATGAATAAGATGTTGACCAACTTCTTCTGGGCGAGCGACCCAAACAAGACTTTCGTGCAACAAAGAGACGATGTGAAAACCTAAGGGCCAAGGGGGGTTAGGGTTCAAGGAATTCAATTACTTTAACCTTGTCATGCTGGCAAGGCAAGCATGGCGTCCCGACGCCGCTCTGGGTAAGGGTCCTCAAGGCCAAATATTTTGGGACCAACGATTTCCTCCGGACAACAAAAGCCCCCTGCCCTTCCTGGATCTGGAGCAGCATCCTCGAAGCTCGGAAGGCAATGGGCAGCGGACCCCTTTTGGCTGTCGAGAGCGGCCGCACCGCTTCCATAGTGAACCATCCCTGGATTCCAGGCTTTGGGACCACCCCACCCCCCAACCGACGATGCTGCCACTGTGGCTGAATGGATCCTACCCAATGAGCAAGGTTGGGATATGCAACGAATCCATCGGGCGTACCCACCAGACATCGCTTAGGCCATTGGGTGCATACCAATTGGAAACTCCACTACCGATGACAGATGGGTTTGGACCAATACCAGCCAAGGCTCATTCACGGTACGATCAGCATATCATGGGCTGCACCAATGGCAAAGTCCGAGCAACAGGGATACTCCCCCGAAAACTCTCTGGAGGCTCATATGGAACGTCCCCTTCCCCCCTCATATCTGATTCTTCATGTGGAGAGGATCCACCGATCGCATTGCCACCAACCTCAATCTTTTCAAGAGGAAGTGTCGACCCTCGCCGGCATGCCCAATGTGCCACACAGATACAACATCCCGCCTTCATTGCCTGGTCAGGTGCCCGATTGCTGAGGAGATCTGGAGTTCTGCCTGGTCGAGCGCTCCCGTCCAAGGTACGACTAAGCGTTCCACTCATGGTGCGAAAGCCTGCTCAACAAAGCCACCAACCGGGAAATCTGCTGGTCCATAGCAACCTGCTGGAACTTATGGAAGAACCGCAACGACCAGGTCTTCAATCGTGGTCATCTACCGGCGACCATATTAAAGGAAAGAATCAGTGCATATGCTGATCTATGGAACGGGAACAACAACCACACCACAACACCACCATCCATCCCGCTGATCATCTCGGGCGTCATCCCCGGCACCAACCAGCCCACATTCCACACGCGACAAATCCTCTGCCACGACTAGGAGAAACCCTAATCTACTGTGATGGATCCTTCCACAAGGATTCCAGTACGGCGGGATACGGAGTCATTGCTTTCAACTCCGACGGAACGATCATCGATGGGAAGGCTGGTGCTTTCTTATGCTCCTCTGCCTTGGCCACAAAAGCGCGCGCCCTCGTCCACGCTATCGACCTTGCAACCACCATTCAAACGCCTTCCACTATCTACGCTGATTGTCTTGATCTCGTCAACGCCACTCGCAACCCCAAACATCGGTGGTCGTGGCAGTGCTACGGATACCTTAGTAGGATCGAAGCAGCCAGTATACTTCACTAGAGGATCACGTCGCCCATATACCAAGGGCTATGAACATCATGGCGGATCGGGTCGCAAACCAGGCTCGTATGGGCTGCTTGGACCAGGATTGGCTTCACCAGCGATAACATCGGACATGCAAGAGAATGTCAAAAAGAAAGTTTTAAAACTATATAATTCCTTATATTTATAGGTTAGTTAACATATTTTTTATTAAAGAAACCATTAATGATCAAAATCCGACTAAAATGAGCCACCTAAAGTCCCAAATGAAAATCCAAAGTGGCAAATCTAAACCACCATCCAAAATTCCAAACACTTATGAAGGAAACCATTAATGACCAAAGGACATGAAGCTAATATGTAATGGGGGTGTAGAGAGAAAAGGCATCATTAGAAAAATATAGGGAAATTAAGTTGATGGGGTGGTGGTTGTTTTGAGTTTAGTTGGTGGGGTGGGTGGGTAGTTGGGAAGAGGGATTTGTCCCAAATTTTAAGATTACAAAGACAGCGCATATAACCATTACCCACAAACACACATGTCTCAAATGGCAAGGTTCCTCCTCTAAATTTGATCGAATTTATGTTCAAAAGTGATCTTATTCTTTAATTTGATCTAAAAGTCTTGTGTCGAAATTCAAATATGCCGTTTTCCTAGTATTGTTGAAGAATTTCAATCTGTGACGGATCAAACTAGTTGAGTTTCTAAAACTCATCATTTTTTTACTAATACAATTCTTCTAGACCAAATAGTTAAACCCTCTTAGAATAAGTCATCCCTCAACCTCAACATTATTACTTAATCTTGTTTTGTTTTCGTAAAATAGACCAAATCCAGTCAAAATCGATTATACCTATTCATCATAAGCGCAAATATGGGTAGTTGCAAAACACTCTCAAGTTCAAGAATCAAACATCGTCTCCGTACTTAGTCAAAGGACAAAATAAAAACACCAATAATACTTAAATTGATACGCTCAATTGGAATTGTTTTAGCGATCAAATTATGTGTTCTTAATTTAAAATTATTAAATTTGAATCCAATTATATTCCACATACGAACTGTATGATATGTTTTTTTTCGTTTTATCTTGGAAGGAAAGGGGTTTGGCTTACCTTTGATGACTTTGAAGGAGTCTTTCATTCTTGTGGCTTAAGAATTGGGTTTTGGATTAAAAAGTCCACCAAATTTTGGCAAATTGAATGATTTGATTTTGACGACCCAACCACATGAATAAGTTGAGTTGGCCAAACTCCCTTTTTCTTCTCCCTCAAATTTCCATGGAAGATACGACTCCACCCACCAACCTAAACTCCCACACAACTCCATGATTCCTTCTATGTTCTTGTTTGTTTCGAAATCGTACACTAGACAAAATTCGAAAAATTTACCTCGCAAACAAACCATAAATAATGGAATCCAAACACACATTTTTGTTACTTTGATAAGCTACAATGACAAACAATCATGGTCAGGCTAAGAGCTCGTCATATATTATGCGCTCTGTTTCTGATAAAACCGTACCGGAAGCCAAACCAGAGGGTGTCACAGTGACAGTAAACCATATTACATGCACTTTTTAGGAACACCGATTCTTTTATGATATGGTGGAAGAACACAAGATAAGGATCGATTACAAACAGGGGAGCCTCGAACCATAAAATATTTTACATGATGGAATCAAGGCTCCTCACATATGTAAACTTTACTTTCATAGTATACATACATACTTAAAGTGTATAATAATACCATCCCTTCCTATCCTTCTAGGAGAAGTGAAAAATTATAAGAAAAATAAAACCAAATTTGTAGTTCCAATTTCCAACCTCTTCATATCATATACTTTGACATCTTCATGATCTCTCATATATAACCTCTGTAATCAAACTAATCTTCTAGAACCCTTTTCTGGAGAGTTTCACTCTCTTCCCCTGAATGTAAAACTCAGTTGCTGTATTTGGTGAACACTGTGCAGTAATTTTGTCTTGTGACGACTTTTGTGGTTTTCAAGCCTTCTGGTCATCAAATATGTCCAAGAGTGACAGAGCCTGCATCCAGAATCACAGAGGGTTAATACTAGTTGATATCACAGTTTTTCAACGATTCACATTCCAAAGGATGGATGTTTACCTCGGGCACATTGAGCTCCAGTCGGAACTTAGGGCCATCGTAGTGATGGAGGATAGGCCTGAATGAATCCTCTTCCAGTGGCTCACATATTTTCCTGGTCACCACTTTAACCTGAGCAGGGAACCTTGATTCCCCTGCGCATTTCTTGTCCTCCCACGCTGCTGGATCGATGTTCGTCCCTCCGAAGCTCGCTGCCTGCATCGAAGAACCAACAATACAATCAGGATCTCACCCAAATCACCCTCCCAAATATCGTTATCAGATAGAATGTCTAAGCTAAGCGAACTTCCGGTTGTCATCTAAATTCCATCCAACTTTTCATCAAATCGCAGCCTAATTCTGAGTTCTCCAATGAAATCATATTATGCCATCAAGTTAGGTAAATTGAACTTTGTTACAGCTCTATATCATACTTGATTCCAACTTTACCTCATCTACAAGTAAGTTACACAAAATCAGGAGAAAAGCACAAAGAGAATACCTCGAAAACTCCATGGAGCTGGTGGGTGGAGTAGTTGTAAAGGAAAAGCGGCAATCCTGGAGTAATGGCCCTCACCGAATCCCTATACCTCGGCGGCAAACCTGCAACCAAAATCAAATCTTTCAGCTCAAAACCAAATTTAGCAACAAATGGGAACAAAAGGAAAGAAACTAATCAACTTACCAAACAGCTGCCGCCTGAGATTCTCAGCCATGGTATCGTTGTTACAGACAAAGATATACCCTCCGATCGTCTCATTCCTCGGCAAAGCCTCCGTCGCCGGAAGCGTCTTGAACCTCTTATCAACAACATTCTGTTTCCCATCTTTCCCGTTATCGTTGCTGTCGTTGCCTTTCTTTCCGCTGTTCTTCTTCCCGACCTTGCCGAATTGATGGTCATCGTCGCCGCCGATTCCCTTCCCGTTCTTCCCCATCCTCGGATTCACATTAAAATTGAACCCTCCGCCGCCGTTGTTCACCAGCCCACCGCCTTTCGAGTAGATTCCCTTGTTGAACCCGCCGTTCAGCCCGACGTTCATCTGATGAGATCCACCCATCACGGACGAACTGTTGCTGTTGTTCAACAAACCAGGGAAACTGCTGTTCATGTTATTGTTGTTGTTATTCATCATCGACCCAGCAGGCGACCCGACTCCGACCTTCCATCCGTCGTTGAACCCGTTCCAATCGGACCCGATCTTGGGGGCAGGGGAGTTGAGCTCGGCTCCGACCCGGATGTCGAAGTTGCGGCGCTCATCGGGTCGCTTGGAGGATCCGTAAGGATTGTTGTTGGTGTTGCTGCTGCTGCTCCAGATCGAGTCGTTGAGAGAAAGGTTAGCCAAGTTGGAGTTGTGCAGCCTTAGCTGGTCGCTGAACTGGTAGAACGACGACTGCTGATTGTTGTTGTTATCCATCGCCAAAGAATTAAACGAAAATCGCTTGGGTGAAGTGAAATCGTAGTTAAAAGAGTAGGAAAGAAATGGTGATCGGAGATTGAAGAGAGAGCGAGAGAGGAAATGGAGTAAGGGAAAAGAACGAAGAGGGGATTTCTAGGGTTATATAAAGCTAAGCCAGCCAACTCGAACTTTCTGGGAAAATGAAGGGGATTCATTTATTTATTAATGGAAATTAAATTCCTGTTTTTTGGTCGTTTAAATTTCTTTTTCCGCCTTTTGCGTTGCGTGTGGATTTGTCAAAGGTAGGGGGGGAGTTACAGCGGCAGCAAGAGGGTTTTTTTTTTTTACCGGCGGGGGTTAATCAATTTAACGGAGCGGGATGATGACGGCAGATAGACGCGGGAGGGGTGGATGGGGAAAAGGTGGGACCCAGTTAGGCAAACGTGCTGAGCTTGGAATCAGTTGGATGACTTGGTTCTTTTTCTCTAGATATTTCTTTACGATTTGTAGTTGTGGAATATTGTTTTACCGTTTTACAGAAATGGTTAACCTTTCAAGCTTGCTGTGGATAATTTTTCGGTTCTGGTGGACTGGATAAGGTGTTTTTTTTACCATAAAACATACATGATTTTATTAATAAAAATAATTTGATATAACCTAAGAATCGGTCATTTGGAAGGTGATTTTTCAATAATAAGAGATATAGTTATTCTACTTTATATTCTTAATTTCCACAATCACAAAACTAACACTAGACTAACATTAGATTCGTTACTAAACGAAACGATACTAAAATTTGAACGTAAAAAACAAACAGAAGTCAAAGAAGATACCAACAAACAGAATTGAGAACGATTCAAAAGTACTCGGAATTGACAAATACATAAGATGTAGGAAAGAGCTCCGGCCGGAGAGGGACGAGAATTGCTGGAGCTAGCCAATCTGGAGCTCCACAACCCCTAAAAAATAGATTATGCAGTTGGGTTGGTCATCCAATTGTTGGAGCATCGCCTCCCTGTTTCAATAATATTCAATGACTTTATTGTGTTCCATTGGCTCAGTGTTCGATAGAAATACTAAGACCCCTATATGAAGGCAGAACGAGCAAAACCCTAACACCGAATATTAAATCTATCGAAATTGAGAATAGACAGGACAAAGAAAGGCAGGCGTCGCACGACAGGAAGTATGCCAGGTTAGAACTTTTCGACGATGGGTTCTCCAAATTTGATTGAGAAAATTTTTCACCGCTCCCCAGTTTGTGTAGACTTATTAGATGGGATTCTGTGTTTTTGGTTTTGCAGCAATCAAAAATGGAAGATTTCAAAATTGAATGAAGTTCACTGTTTGCAGAGAGCCATGCCTGGAGACGATATTGGCCATATAAAATGAAATGTGTGATTTAGTGATGAGTGTCGGGTGACAAATGGCCTAAATACCACCATACGATTGAAGAAGTTGAACACTTGTGCATTAAGGGTTTATTTTTGTCAACGTTCTAGAGAGTCGTTGAGTTCACACGTGCTTTGTGATGCTCCTTTGGTGCATTGTAATTTTCTTAGTTGCTAAGGGAAATGGACAATAAAACCAAACCAAAACTAGGAAAAGACTGAAAAGGACAGAGAGAGAAGACGCGTTTCTAGATAATGACTTTTTTTTAGTTTTTTTAGTGAGTCACATGGCTGCTGGCTGTGTTTGGTTGGGGACACGCGTCACGCTCCGGCTCCATGTCGGCATATCACATTATAACTTGCATTATATCTCCTTTTAATATTCCTTACTTCCCCTTTTCAAGTCGTAGGATTGGGCTTATGTTGGACTTCGTTCCGGGCCATATTATGGGCTTTCTGCTAACTTGGTTTAAGTTAGCTATTACGGATATGGTCCGTGGAATGGCCCAGCCTCGGTGGGCCTAAGGGGTGAAGCTGAATCCGCATAGGTCGCGGGACTGGAAGGCGTAGTGATTGATGTTCGAAACCAGAAGTGTAAACCTAACTGAATTGTTATTTATCGTCATAAGTTACACTTTAAAATATATGAAATTACATTATTATTCTTTCAAAAATAATTACCTTACTTTAAATAAGTTACAGTAGCATGCACCATAATCGACTTTACGTCATAGTCCATTGCTTAACCTATAAGCATGATCGACTGTGTTTGTAAAATAAATAAGATGGAACTGAGTTTATTTTTTGGTAACTTGACTTTAATCGTCGATTATCGGCGATGATGTTTGGGATCGGCGGATGATCGTTGGAAACTCGAATAACAATGATAATCGACAAATGATTGTGGGTGATGTATTCAAAAAATAGGATTTAGGGTTTGTGTTTTAATAAAATGATAATTATATCATTTATAATAGTTAAAGCATGTTTTCAAAAATCGTATGCAATTAATAATACTCTCCAAACCTAAACATAATTCATTTCATTTTACATTTGATGAGATAGACTGAATACTTTGGTGCTGGGTTTGTAAAAACTACTAAAAGTTGGATTTGTATCAGTCCTAACCTGGCTTGACAGGCTTTGGCGTCTATTTGTTTATAGCTCGTGAGTCGACTTGTTTAATAACTAATAAGCAGATTCAATTATGATAGATTGTGTATTTAAAAATAAAAAAAAATAAAAATTTCAAGATAGATCGTGAGTTTGCTCAATAGCTTTTGAATTTGCTCATCAACTCGGGTGTGCAATAATTAATCGGGCCGAACTCATTATGACTTTAAGTCGAATTTGCTATAGTCATCGAGCCATAGGGATTTTGAGTTGAGATCAAATACAAAATAAATTAATTTAACCATCATCGTTCTGTGAAAATAATCAAAACATCATAGAAAATTCCTCTTATATAGTTGGACTCAAATCCTTAAACCAACCAAACATCCTTATACCAAATGCTCCAACTCAGTGAGTTTCCATAACAACGAAACCACTGAGCATTTGGTATCCAACTTATCCCTTATTAGAGTAAAAACTGACACCTTTGGGCTTTTCTTTTTTTATTAAAAATAATAAATTCCATAAATTCAAAATGAATTCATTCCTACATCAAACAAACAAAAAAATCATTTCTATATAAATTCCATAAAATTTTGAAAAATTCATTATACCAATTGGAAAGTTAGAGTTTTTGGTTGAGCCGGAAGCGAATTCGGTCGGTGAATTAGGCCTGAAAAATGATCCATAACCTGTAACAATCAACCCATTACCCAATAAAATGTTTAAAAGGCTCCCAAAATATAATTTGTGGAATTTTATATTATCGTGAGGGAATATTCTGTATCTTTACTCTTTAGCCAGTTACTGAACCAGTGTCACTAGAAGCTAAGGGTATTAGCTATAATAATTATAATCATCTACTAAAATAAATAATTGTTACTTTAACACAGACATTAGATGCTTTAATTATCCCACTTGTTTTGTGGTACATCACTGTTGTTACCAGATACAATTAGCCCTAGCAGCACATGGGTTTACACTGATGTTAATAGTGGATTTTTCTCTTTTAATTAATGGTTCATAATTATAATTTAGATAGGTTGGATTAGGGAATGATTACCAAAACTCCAAAAGGTTTGAATTCAAGTAACCCCTTTCCTGAAAAGATTGAAGACTATTTATGCAATTAAAAGTAGGATTAATGTTTTAGAAGAGTTCAACCTACTTAAAAAATATAAAAAATAACATAACCTATTGAAAAAAATTTTGGGGCACCGATTTTAAATCTCAATTATTTCCGTAAACTCTATTCGCTGAGGTGGACACGAAAACTAATATAAAGACTGAAAAAATACAGAATATAACAATGGCATTAAAATATAAATTATAGTTACAATTAAAAAAATTATCTCTTCATCTCTTCCATCCACCTCCTCCCATCACCGACTCGTCTTATCCACCCCCTCTTTTTCCCTCCTTCAATCTCACCTCCCCTTCCATTTCAGCATCCATGCAGGAAGATTGAGAGGGTGTACTGGTCTGTATCCGTCAACGAAATCATGACCCTCAACCCTGATCATTACGTTTCTCTCATCATCCCACTTTCTTATTTGCCAACCGATCTAAAATTATAACCGGCGACGGTTCAGTTCACTCGAGTTAAACTTTTCAAACCTACTCATACTCTGACTTTTGGGCATGCTATCGCTTTGTTCCTACTCAAAGTAAATATTCAAATCAAAGTTTTTTGTTTTCTGAATTTTTCTCTTTCTAGGTTTTTACTTAATTCTGATTAGTAGGCCAATTCTTTTCTCCATCTCAATCAGTTTGTAGACCTTTCCATTTCTACAACCCAATCGGTCAATCCTTTTCTCTCATCCCGATTCTTGTTAGCAGTTTGATCTAGCAACCGTTGGCAGGCGTCCAACAATCATTCTGGTTCGTAATCGCTTCACTTCAACCCAATATCCTCGACTGACATCCATTGTTAGTGATGTCTTCACCATTGCAGCAAAGTCATTACTTCTGAGATATTCATTCGTTTGGTTATTTACCTATAATAAGGCCGGTATATAGATAAGATTTTATTCTAGATCTTGTTTAGGAGTCCTTAATTTTTTTTCTCTAAATCTTTATTCTTTTGTGATTTCATATTTACAGCTCTTGTTTCAGGGTAAAGTGAATATATTCAGAAAAATATATTAAAAAAGAGAGAGAGTTTATGATTCTGGATTTCTAAAGAATGTCGTGAAAAAGCAAAGAGAATCGATGGTTTTGGGTTGCAAAGAAAAGAGAATCAATTATTTAGAAGAATGTATTTTTTTCCTGAAGATTTATCTGAGGTGACGAAGGAGATTTATTCGATACGGCAGAGGAGATTTATTCTATACGGCGGAGGAGATGTCTGGATTTTTTATTGTTTATGACATGGAGTCTCCGTGGAAGACAAGTTTGAAGACACATCATCAATGTTGAGTTTTGACCGTTAAGTTGACTGTCAAATACAACGTTGACCCTTTTCCATTAAAATTAACTGAAATTTTGTACCATAAAAAATATTTTTAATAGATTATGTAATTTTTTATATTTTTTGAATAAATTCAAACTTTCTAAAACATTAGTCCCTAAAAGTAAAAAGCCCTTGAAAGTATCTCTCTGTTTTATTATTGTTTTTAGATGGATTCCCTTGGTATATAAACGTCTCAACCTTTCTAATTCTCACAATATATTTCCTATTTGGGATTTAGATTTTGTGATATTTGAAGGAGGATTGTTTCGTGATTTGGTCGCTGTTTGGCAACATATTTGATAAATTTGGGGATTTGTTGGATTATTTAGGTTGAATTAAGAGCGATTGTGTAAGGGTTGTAGTTGATTTGGGAGTTAAGGTATATGAAAGTGTAAGTGTAGTTTGATTCGTGAGTTGCGATTCAATTTTTGATAGCGGGGTGAGATCACACATCAACACTTTGTTCATAATCAATTTGTTCTCATAAACACCAAGTACATCATAACGATATCAATATGCCAAGACATGATTGGAAATAGGAAAAAAATAAACCCCAAAAGACATCTCGTGCCCAATACCAACAAGGTAGTCCGCTCCATGATTGCCCTCTCGGTAAACATGAATAAACTCGATCTCACACACCCTCCCCATCAACTAATGAATCCGATTTACAGCAACAAAGTGTTGATAAATCGCCCTCTGACATTAAGGCTAATCACAACAACCATTTATAACCACACACCCATATTCAAGCTAAAAATAAAAATAAAAAAATGTGATCAACTGACTCTCAAATCAAACCTCCAATAACGGCTTAACCCGTCTCGAAATTTCAGCCTCATCTTGAGAACGTCGTATTAGGAAACTTGGTGCTGAAACCCAATACAATACACGTAGTCATAATTACGGTGCATTTTACTAATGGTGGACTCATGTGTTTGCCTCCTTGTGCTCCAATTTCAAGTGCTAAGTTGCTTCGCCGTCACTTGCTTAAAAAGTAATTAAAAGTCATGAAAATTCAGCTAACTATTAAGTGTTTAGATATTCCAACTCTTATAAACAAATTGACTGGTTTTAATTACTACTTGACGACCCTCTATACATCACTCTACACCCACCACGCACTCTCGCTTTCTAAGCATTTCGTCCATCCCTTCAAAAGTTTTCGAGTCATAATTATTAGAGCTACACTTCAGGCGGCGGTTGGGCTAAGTACTTTCCACTAATTATTCCACCCCTTAATTTCATCATAATTACGTAGTTTAGTGTTTCCTATCCTGATTAATCTTTGCCCTAATACATATATATATAGCCAGCCGTAGTCGTTGGATGTATGTAGGTTTTTCTCCTCTCTTCTTTTCCTTTTCTTTCGTTAATAATGTTTTTTTTTCCCCAATGGATTAGACAATCACTTTAATCGGATACCATATTAAATCTCGTGGCTTGTAATATAATCTTGTTCTTTTTTGCGTGTATCATGTGTAATATGAGCATTAGTAGCTGTCTGCAATTAATGACTTGTTGTCCCATTGTTAAATTGTCGATGCTAAAATCTTGTCCTCTTGTAGTGATGGATGGAACTATGAACGGCGATCAGCGATCAATCTGCTCGAGTTAGTGTCGTAGGTAGCTCAATTCTATATTTTGAGATGTAGTAATATATTTGTAATTTATATCATAGTACGTATCAAATTTTATACAAATCATTTTGGATCTGTGGACGCCGATATACGAACCATAACATACTCATATCATGTCATCATAAAATCAGATTTGAGATTGATGGGCTCTTAGTCATAACTTCTATGAATAGTTTGTAAGTCTAAGAATCCAAGTGAATCCGTACATGTAAAAGAGGTGAGATATGCTATTGGATTTCATGTACGGATGAAGGAATATATATCAATCAGGCGACATGGAATTGATTAGTTATAATAAGATATCAAAAGGAATGTTGTCAAATGAGTTTGATCCCCAGAGTGGCCAAGTTAGTGCACCAAATTTGACCAACCCTTTTCCCAAAAGCACTACAAATTCGTTTTGCTAATGGGATGGATTAGGGAACCTCCACCAATTATTCATTACTTTACATGTATTTTGACTTGGTTTAATTAGTGCCCCCTTTTCTTCCCCAATCTCTTCATGTTAATATGCCTCTTTAATCTACTTGATTAACATCCACAACAAGCTACCTTAATTTTTTGTATTTTGTCTTGAGGTGGAATATTTTGTCCGAATGAGACCGTTCTAATGGTAGGATTGTGTGTTGACAATCTTAATTAATGTATTAAATATGAATTTAGTTACACTATATATACGCGTATGTATGTATTGTTTATTTATTTTATTTTTTTGATACTGGCACCGAAGAGGTCTAGCTCGACAAAAAACATATTAAGATAGAACACCAAGGAGAAAATTAGTTAACCAAAGTTACAAATGAGCGATATATTTGTAATCGAAATGAATTTTGTGTTGAACTTGAAATGGTGTAAGTCAATTTCATTCTCTCATTAGCATTGTCGATGGTTGTGCTTGTTGTTGGGTTATTCCACGTTCGAAAGTGGAAGCGGTTGTGGTGTTGTTTATAAATGTGAGAGAAAACCTCACCTTTTGATCTAGTTTTTTGGGATTGAGAACGCCCAATAACACCCAATTGTGATAATTTATATGAGAGCACAAATTGACAACACCGCCCGGGATCCAATCCAAAAAACTGATAATGATATGGTAAATGTGAGGGAAAGTCCTACCCGTTAAACTAGTTTTTAAGTCAAAAAAATCCGATAAGATAAAAATAAATATCAAGATGAAGACCCCTATTATATTACTACTCAATATATATAAAAAAATTCACTAAAGTAAAGATAATGTATGTGGTAAACTCCATAATTTCGAAATAATTATAGCTAATTTCTCAAGACAAAAAAGAGACATGACAGTCCCTTAAATATATGCTTCTCTCCCGATACTCCCATCTTATCTTCGGATTCTGATTCTGTATTATAATTACCTTCTATTATTAACCAAATAATAATAAATAATAATAATTACCTTTAAATTACAGTCCAAAGCTTTTTCCCATGTACTGTTTCCGGGGACAAAGACCAACAAAATTAACCAATTTCTTTTGTTATGGTAGTGGAGAATTTTCATGTGTCACCAAGAATCTTGGGTGCCTTTCTATTCCGCCTACAATGATAAATATATTTTTAGTTTTTTTCGAACTAAACATTTTAGTAAGTACAAGTTATGTAGATGTTCATATACAAAATATAACCGAATTTGAGCCCGTTTTTTCAAATTACCTACATACAATTTTACCATAATACAGGTTTATCGATATTTGTAGAGATCGAAATAACAAAGACCCGTCAATTTTTCATATGAGAAATTAAATTAAGGTAAAAAAAAGAAGATATTCATAGAAGGGTTCGATGGATCTTAGATTCTTTTTGGACCAAAAGTCCACATCAAACCACCAAGCCACAGGCCTGTATGAGCCTACAATTCTGTACAGTTTGTAAGGTGAGGGATTTGCAAGTTGAGGTGGCTCTTATATGGCACTTATTTACAATTGTGTATGTAAATTGCATGGATGGGAGGAGATAATTTGTTTTCCAAATTTGTATACTATGTGGAATTGCAAAAGGGGCCCGCTTTATTATTTTTATATTATGGTTAAGTGGTCCAAAATGTAATTAGTTAGTATATAATTATTGTATGGAATTAATATATCTAATGTAATTAGTGAAAAATGTAAAGTGTAATCATGGTACTATATTAACATATAATTTAATTAGCTTTTGAAAACAACAAAGGGCAAGCATGAATAAGAAATCGGGACCTTCCCCACAAAGATAGCCCAAATTTTTTTAAGTTAATTAGTGGTATAAAGACTAGGGGGGGGGGGGGGACAGGTGTCAATCAATAAAGTAGGTTTAAGAAGCTTAATAATTATTTGCTAATGTGCATTATTGTGCACATAGCTAGACACTCACACAAATCAGTTGTGATTGGGTTGTCCTCATTCTCCTCCTTCACGTTCGTTCGTGTAACAAAACTTTGTAAAGTTTGGTTTTAATTTAATTTACAACCTTAATTAAATGTCTATTGTCCTAACCACTTATCCAATTAATCTAATTTTCTTATTTTAACTTAAACACATATGGTGATGTGGTCTCCGACATCTCTTGGTAATTGATCATTCTGAACTTGTGTTTTCTTATGCCTTCCAATAATGTGATTTATCCCAACACAATGTATTTAAGTTTGGACAAATAACTAAGAGATCAATTTTGTTCATTTTTGCGTTAGTTCCTATTCAAGAGCTTGTTTTACGGTTAATTAGCACTATATAATAATAAAAAGCTGTCTCAAAAACAAACTAACTGAACTTAAAATGATCACCAACCAACTCAAATGCACTCTTCTTCGTTTATCAAGTGGTCTCAATTCCTCTTTTGACGTGTCCTCTCTTGTCTCTCTTTTTCATCCTAATTCAAATCTCCCAATAAACTTTATTTTGTCTCTTTCTATCCGCTAAGGATGCAAAGAAAAGAAGAGCAATCTATGCTCAATAATCAATAGTACATGCTATTGCCCTGACATTAGAATGATCCCAATCAGGCAATTAGTGGTCATCAAAGAGTCTAAGAGAGCCATTAACGTTGTGCATATCATATCCGTTGACAAAATCGTTGAATGAAGGTTGTTAGCTACTATAGTTTGAATGAACTTTTTTGTTATTACAAATGTGTGAATGATAACTGACAAGTGTCTCTGTGTTACAAACATTTACACAACGAATATATGTGTCGAGATAAGGAAATTAAAGAATTTGTATCAAGTTGAGAAATCAATTTCTTCATTATTGATTACCTTAATAGTTAATGACCTAAATTTGGAGATAAACTCTTAGTTAGGTGGCACATTGATCAACTAAAAAGCCAATGCTTATGTCATTGTTTTTGTTGTTTCTCTTTTAATTATAATTGCTTAAATTTAATTAGCAATAAAACATTTTGTCCTTTTGTATTTATAGGATTGCTGGAGATCGCTGTCAAGGCTGATGTAGGGATCAAACTTTTTGCCTCCAAAAGTATTGAGCTCTATTGGTTTCTTCTCCTCCCTTTATAAGCACACTAACCGTTAAATTATTAAAAAATTATTAATAGATATAAAATATTCATTAAATTAAATCAATACATCTAAAGAAAATTGAGAATGGAATTCAAATTACTGGCTTTTTTTGCAATTGGAATTCATAATGCATTTACAATTCAGATAAAAAAGTTGAAATGGATTTAAAACAAAATCTTGTATAAATGACATTCTTCAAATAATGATTTAAAAATTTTACACACAAAAAAAAACAGTGATTTAAAATAAGAAAAAAATTTAATAACATTTTTAACTAAAAAATACATTGTGAATTTCTTATATAAATTCATAACTTATATGTGGTTGCCGTATCCTTTGACATACTCATGAAAATTTATGAAAGAAATCATATATATTAATTAAATGGAGTCTGTGTACAGTATAACACAGGGTGGATATGATAAACATACACAGTGAATAGACTAACACTGGCCATCATGAAATCATTCACATAGCTATTACTAGGGCAACATAGGTGTTAATGTTTATCGAGCTTAGGTAATTAACGATAATGAAATTCAAGTTTTATAAGTACGGTCTCTGAGATCGGCTTTCCCAACTTAACCTACCCCACCTCCGGAGGTCGGGATGGCATCCCAACTCCCTCTGGCTCCACTAGTAAATAACAACATAATAAGATCTCGATATCAAATTTACTAATGATATTAACGGTTAAGTACTGTGAATTAAACTACAAATTACCAGATTATGAGAATGAGACAGCAACCATGAAAGAGCATCTTTCATAGAATTATCCTTGTGGTGTTAAGAGGTGGAAAGGAGGGGAATCCAATAATTGTAATTAATTTAAAGTTAAGTTTGGGGAGGTTTAAAAAAATGCAATTATTTTTCTTTTGGATGTTCTTCCAAGAAATAGGTTAAAAGGAAAAGGAAAGAAGATGAGGAACCAATTAACTTACTAAAATGCAACTTGTGCATATGTAATATTTTATAAGCCACTTCTTCACTACCTATTATAATACAAATTCACTAATTGCTTAGTTTTTGCAAGGGGATTAGATTGATGTTGTTTGATTAAGACAAATTGTCATTTAAGTGCCAATTCTTAAACTTATGCTAACTCCATACCGATAAGGACATTATTAATACTCTTTCAAAATAGTCCATTACGCATATAATATCTGAATTTATATAGGAAAACAAAGTCCAATGATGTGGCGGTTGTATAATCAATTCTTCATCACAATAACGGAGTTGAGTTTATATCTATTATCATAAAACAAATCGTAATGGCATGTTGATGGTGTTATGAGTTTTATGGTGTGGAATTACAATGGAGTTGTTATCTTATGTCATGTTAGACATGTTTCTATGATTTATATATGCATATGGTTTATGTAGAACTTCTTTATAATATGATATCAAAGATAAAGTTCAGTTGTTGTCTCGAATTACAGTACCAAAGAGATTATACTTTTAGAGTGATATTATTATTGGAGAAATGTTAAACTTCTTGGCTTTACTTCCTCGTTCTAAGTCTTTCAAGTTCCAATTCATCATCTTAATATAGTTCCTTAACTATAATAAAATAAAACGTTTATAAATCAAGTTAGGTTCAATTGATCTTACACACTACTCGATAAATGATTAAACTTCATCATTTTGCTCGGAACCATCTAAATGTGACCAATTATTTTGAGTGGACCATTTATACAAGTAATTGTCTTAATTTCATATATTCTTCTTCTTGTTGTTTTAAGAATAGATATCAAAATCCAATAAAACTACCGAGCATTGACTGGCCAAAAAACAAGTGCCAAAAAACTAAAGTCAATTGATCGTTTTACCGGGTCTCCAAGGATGCTGACTTGGAGGTCAACGAGAGCAATAGGCAAATGGTAACGAGACATTTGGCACAAATAAACCGACCAAGACGGAGACCTACGTGGACTGGTTCAAACTCTTCAGAAGGCTGCCGCTGACGTGTCCGGGACAACGGGGCCCACCCCCTGGTTAGTGTAAAAGGAAAAGCAGGTTTGGGCGAAGACTGAACTGAAAAACCTCAAAACCGGACAGCCATCACATCCCACGTGTTAGTATGGCCCACCATATTACCAAAGACCTGACACAATGGCAACCGACCGTAATAAGCTCCACACTGTTAGGTCAAACTACGAAACAAAATACACGGCATGGGAAAAACGTGAACTCTAGAGATTTTTCTGAAAAATAAAAATAAAAAAGTATCTAAATGAATATATGATCATGGCTGGCTAGATCTTGTTTAATGTTTATGATAAAAAATTAAAGAAAATAACTTATTTATTATTTTATTTCCTTCTATTATTTATTTGACGCTTTTATAAAATTACGTTTCTGATTAAATATTGAAATTTTAGGATCAAATTTTAAAGGGATTAATGGTTTCTGTAATATTTACTTACTATTTTCAAATTGTGGGCATCGACATCGCTAGTCCAGGTACAATGAACAGTGATTTTATTTATTAAGATATGAAATTACTGTAGATTAGAGGGGGTAAACTTTGGTTTTTTAATGTTACCCGTGAATAACAAAATTTTTATTTTATTTGTAATATTAACTATTCAAAAGTAAACACCTTATCACAGAGTTATTTGAGCCAAAAAAAAATTACTAATCACCTATTATAAGAACATATGTTTTAATTACTACTCAACACACATTAACTTAAGTTCTGGCTACTCTAGTTTTCGTCATATGATAATTAGAAGTTCCGAACACAATTATTCATTTGTCTTTCGAGTTTATTACGATGGTAAAATAACGTAAGACTAAAGACTGGAATTGCATACTATGCATCAATAACATAGCTTGAGATTATCTCACGTGATAATATGTAACAAATGTGCTCATACAGGGTCGCTTCCATCGAACATGATGTATGCCAAAGGGTGCATGGAACTCCCTTTCTTTACGAGGTGACCATCAATAACATTCCCTTCACGATAACATGTGCTAACTAAAATTCCCCTTCCGGTTTAATAACAACTACACGATAAAGCTAGTATGTTGGTGATCAAAGCGGTTTATCTTGTTAACAATAACGAAATCAAAATGGTTTGAGACTTTAGGCGAGATTTCACGATTAAAGGTTTAACATGGATAAATTTTTAAAAAGTTACGATTTCGAAAGATTTACATCGAATTTTATTGCTTTTGGACCAAGACAGCTTGAGCGGTGGCCCACTGCAGTTCTGCTATTGCTTGTTAATAAGAATCCAGAAAACGCATAAGAAATCCGTTTGGAAGGTTAGGTTTCAAATACCATTGTGCCAAATCGACTCCATCCGTTCAATAATACTACAAAATTCTACACTGATGATTGAATAACACCCCATATTAGTTAGTCAAAAATATGTTGTTATGAACCATTACATTTCGACTAAAAAAACTTATGGCCTCGTTTGGTATGGAGTAATGGAGAGTGGGGAAAAAGTAGAAAAATGAAATTGAGGAATCAGAGATTGTGTAATTCCAATTACATCGTTTGGTGACAAAGTTTGCAATTGAAATAGAATTTTTAGTTTGTTAGAGATTTATTGTGCAATGACCATGATACCCTTATTTGAAATTCAATTTCAGGACCCATCATCTTCTAGTTAGCAAAAATTCGTTTAATACTTGTATAATACACATATACATACTATATATGTTTAGAACTTCCGTTCTCGTACTATTGTAGAGCCGTTTAATTTTAAAATTTTAAAATTTTCTAATTGTTGCCGAAATTTAAATGTATTGCTATGTTGAAACAATGTATGAACTCTGAACGCATTAACATTGTACCATACTCGTCTCGTATTTTACTAACTATAAATAAGAACAAATCCGATACCCACCACTACTTGTATTTGCCAGGGAAGAAGAACTAATATTTCTACATATCTACAACCATATATTATAATATATCATGGCTAATCATATAGTTTTTCCAAATATGCATTACATAATTGCAATAATATATTACATGCTTTGACTAATCAAACCAATATCCCACTTTTATTCCTCATCTCGATTGTTATAATGGTTATAGTTGTAAAGAAAGTTGGAGGTAATAATGATAATATCTATCCATTGTTTACGAAAACTTGGAGTTTTAAAGAAAACATTCTCAACACCATATATTTGAAAAATGCACATTTGAGAGAAAATGTGGGCTGAGAGGAAAAGTGTTTTCGTAAAACACTTGCCAATTAAAACTAAACAAATAAATATTTTTTTTACTCCGAGCTTTTACAAAACTTTCTTAATTTCCTCTCTACCATATGAGATCTACGATTAAAATATAAATTAATGATCGTTAAAAATTCATATCGAAAAAAAAAACGAAAAATGATAATTAAGTAAACCATAGATATATGTGCCGGCGAAGATATACAAAACATATACTAAGACTAATGAATATAGACAAATACGATTGCTTAACGGAATGGAATATTAATTAATTAGTGAAGAAAATAAAAATTAAAAACAAAATCCCTTTCTTTCTTCTTCGTCTGCCGGGTTAACTACAACCAACCCTGTACCCTGCTCCGAAGCAGACAACGAAAGAAGGAAAAATAAAACGTGAACTAACGGTGACGGCAAACTCCACACCTAATTCTTAGTTTAATTTATTTATTAATAAATAGTAATAATATTTTTTTCCCCAATCACATTCTTTCTTCTTCGTTTACTCCGCAACACGCAATCCCATCCATGCCTCCGTACAACCCAACACAATTTATTCCCCCTTTTCTCTAACACACAATTTAATTTACCCCACCAGCCGTCATCTCACGTCCGTTACTCCCCCCACCCCCACCTTTTTTTGTATTGTTTTCAGTTTAGTGGTGTTATGATTTTAAATTTATTAGTTCAATGATTAAATTGTTATATGGGTGGTCTAGGAGGCATAGCCCCATTACCGATCTGTTTTTTACAATGATTATTAACCATAATCAAGAACTAGTTCACCATCATACATATGCAGTTAATCGTCATAACCACTCCCGATAATTACTCAACGTTGTTGGATAAATGCTGACTTTTCAGCAACAATGTTGAGTTTCAATCCGTCTCGGAAAAACGCAGTATTCCAATTAAGTTGATTTCAGCGGCTAGAAACGGATCTGAACCGCCGTCCGGTTCACTCCATTCTCTGACCTGAATCAGTTAGTTGGTTTTCTGAAAATCAGGATGTCCATATCATGCTTCCCACAAAATCAGCAGATATCTGATAATGATGTTTTGTTGAGAGGATGATCTGTTGAGAGGATGATCAGAGATCGTGATGGTTAGTGGATTGAATCTCTATATAAGGTAGAGGTTTCAGTTCATTGATTAATCGATCATTTTTAAATTTCACTTTCTAAATCATTTTAGCTTTTTCTTATTTTGTTCGAACATTCAATCTCTACACCATAGATTGAATTATAGATGTGGTTAAACCTTCAGTTGCATTGGTGTTCTTGTATTCGGGAAATATTGCTTCGAAGGTAATGTTCTAAACACGATCACAACTCTGGTTTCACTACTGCCTTCTCCTGCACTTTTGTTTTTAGTTCTTTCAATTCAGTCTGTTATTCGTTATAATTCTCAGTAGTGCAGCTTTTAGTTCTAACAAACATCGTTCAAAAAAATAATGAAAATCAAAAGTCCAAAATGCATCGAAGAGTGGCGGACGTGAAATTTTTAAGGAAGGAAGTAGCTGGTTTAGATTTATTAGTCTTTTGGATAGACGTCATGTACACTTGGGTTAGGAAGTGAGCTTCTTGGGTTCATGTACAGACGTACAAATGTTGGTTATATCGCGGGTTAGGATGATTATGGATATGGTTATAGTGGTAGTGCGGTTACTACAAAACCCATAACCTAATATTACCAATTTAGAGGGTTACGCTCAAAATACTCAGGCAACACAGATAATAATCGTCAAACCTGATGAGGTTATGATTGGTTAAGTGGTAAAAATTGCTAAGCCTATTTGGTAGTATAGTGTAGGTGACTCTTGAGACAATTCACAACCACCTTTGTTTCTTTCTTCTATGTTAGGTTGGTATGTTATCTTTTGTTTCTTTTTTCTAGGTTAGGTTAGTACGTTATACTGGATTTTTTTTCTTCTATGTTAGGTTGATGCACTATCTTACTTCTTCGGTCATCTAAATTTTTATTATTTTGGGTTATAAATATGCAATTCAAGCATGATTATATCATAATACGCAAATATTTTCATGATTGAGACAGTAAATTTGCTCGTTTGGAATAACTTATTTGCAAACTTCATTATTCTTTTATGCGTTTTCATTTGAGAGTCTTTTGCGAGTTTTGGAAAATATACAAAACTACATAAAATCAAGATATATCGAGAATATACTAGATAAGTCGGCCACCATACTAACTTTTTTTCACAATCAATAGGCTAAATATCACCGTGATAAATCGACTACCTCCTGGTAGGGACTAACTAGCATCTTCAACTTTTCTCATAAAATTACAATTACTTTTTATTTACCGTCTACATTTATCTCTTTATTTTTCTCATTCTAGTTGAGCTCGAACTACTACACGATAAACCCTTAGACTCTTATCCATATCGTAGTTCAAAATAATATATCGTATATTGTAAACAATATATTTATTTCACATTACATTGAGATGATTTTGGATCCACTACCAATGATTTCCAAGTTTAGTTGAAGGAAAGGATTGTTCATGGCCAGCCAACCCTTTTCCGTTTGATGATCCAAAACTCCGTTACCCCATCACCCTTAACCCTCGACCCTTAACCATGGTTAGGTTAAGGTGGAAAGGCGTGGGTGAGGTAACAGAGAAAGGAAAGAGAGGGTGGGTGGGGTGTTACAGTTAAAGTAAGCCAATAAATAAAAGTCGCGTATTTAATATAAGACAGGCGCGCGAAGCTGTTTAATGAGGAAGGATTCCTTTTTATTTTCTCTTCTTCTTCTTCCTTTCCTCTTCACTAACGCCGTTTCTGTCAGCTGATTCCTTTCTACAGAGAGATATAGAGATAGAGAGAAGAAGACCTAAAGAAAAAGCCTGCTGCTTCTTCAACAGGCAAAGAAGTAAAGGGTTGTTTGGGTTACGCGGTTCTTGTAACCGTTTTCTGGGGCGGCCGACGTTTGGGTTTTTTCTCTTTTGGATCTGATTGATTGAGAGATCAGTTACACTTTGGGAGAAGTGTGCTGAAAGGCGTGTTTGGGTTTTTGTTTTTGGAGATTGCGAAGTTGAAAAGGTTGGAGCTTTAATTCTCCTTCTTCTTCTATCTCATTTAAGCTTCTTATTAAGTGAAACCAGTTACTGGGTGGTGTTCTTATTGTGGGAATTGAAGTGGGTGTTTCCTTTATAAGGGTAATTTAAGTGGGAACGGTTTCTTCTTCATCTTGTGAGGGAAAGAGCTCAATGATGGCGGCAAATCAAGGTATAGTATTATTGTGGGGATAAATCTGTTCCATTTTATTGGCGGAAAGGCTGAGAATTTCGATTTGTTTTGGGTTTTACAGGAGGTGGGAAGGATGATCTGTATACAGAGCTATGGAAGCTATGTGCAGGTCCAGTTGTTGAAGTACCAAAATCAAATGAAAGGGTTTACTATTTCCCTCAAGGACACATGGAGCAGGTAAATTGGAAAATTTTGGGGTTCTTATCTTTTTCTTCTTCTTCTTTTGGGGCTGTCTTTTCCAATCTTTATGTTGTGTTTCCTGGGAAAATTTGCCTGCAATTATTGTCTCTCAACTTTATATATTTGTTCTGAGTGGTTGGGTGACCAACAAATTTAGGTGTTTGTCTATTTCAGCCTTTAAGAGTTCAATTTTTTTGCTAATTTTGGGATGTATTCTTGTAGTTGGAGGCTTCCACAAATCAGGAACTGAATCAGAGAGCTCCTTTGTTCAATTTGCCGTCCAAGATTCTCTGTCGGGTCATTAACATCCTTCTTCTGGTACTCCTTTTCCCTCATCTAGTAATTCTCCTTTTTACAAGTCTTCTCTCTTTGGTCTGCTGAGAAAATGGAAAAAACTTTGTGTGAAGAGCTAGCTTAGTTGAAGCTCAACCAGCAAATTACAGCAGCCTTTGTTGAAATTTTGGTTGGTTCATGGAAATTGCTCGATACCATTTTGTCTTTTGTCCCTTTTATTAGTCACTGGTGATGGTTTTGTGGAAAATGAAAGCTTTTGGTTTTGGAGGGTTGACTTGTCCTATTCAAATTGTTTGCAGGCTGAACCAGAGACTGATGAAGTTTATGCACAGATAACTTTGATACCTGAACTTGATGTAAGTAACCAAATTGACTGCTCTATTGTCCCCCTTCTAAATCTCCTTCTTTCAAGTAGATTTTCGACTTAGTTTTGTTACATGATTCCAAACCTTCAGCAAAGTGAGCCAACCAGTCCCGATCTGTGCCCAACCGAGACTCCAAGGCCTTCGGTTCATTCGTTTTGTAAGGTCTTGACAGCATCGGATACAAGCACTCATGGTGGCTTTTCCGTGCTTCGCAAACATGCAACTGAATGCCTTCCTCCTTTGGTATGTTGTGTATAAGAGTTGTTGCTTACTTTAGATTGCTTGATTTTGTTGATCTTTGCTGACTTGGTGTATGGATTCTTTTTTAAAGGACATGACTCAGCAAACTCCAACTCAGGAATTGGTAGCAAAAGATCTTCATGGATACGAGTGGAGGTTCAAGCATATCTTCCGAGGTCAGCCTCGGAGACACTTGCTTACAACAGGCTGGAGTACGTTTGTGACATCCAAGAGATTAGTTGCTGGCGATTCGTTTGTTTTCCTCAGGTATTGAATCTAATTTCGGTCCAGTGTTCTTTCATTTTGGTCGGTCTTATCTAGTCTTAAGCTGATTAATGAGCTATCTTTTGCAGGGGAGAGACTGGAGACCTCCGAGTCGGAGTGAGACGGGTAGCTCGTCAACAAAGCAGCATGCCTACCTCTGTTATTTCTAGTCAGAGCATGCACCTAGGAGTTTTGGCAACAGCTTCTCATGCCGTTGCGACTCAAACTATGTTTGTGGTCTATTATAAGCCAAGGACTAGCCAGTTCATCATTGGCCTGAACAGGTATTTGGAAGCAGTTGGTAATAAGTTTGCTGTCGGGAAGAGATTCAAGATGAGGTTTGAAGGCGAAGATTCCCCTGAGCGAAGGTTAGTGATAACGACTAATAATTTCCATATCGAGATATTGCTTTAGCACTAACATATTTTTATTGTTTGGTCAGGTTCTCTGGAACTATTGTTGGTGTTGACGATTTCTCACCTTATTGGGCGGAGTCCAAATGGCGATGCTTGAAGGTAGTAAATGGTTTTGTTATCTTGTAGTTGTCTATATGAGTGCAACTAGTAACAAAGCTAACTCATTGTTGTTTTTTCGTATTCCAGGTTCAATGGGATGAACCTGCATCCATTCCAAGGCCAGACAAGGTTTCGCCATGGGAGATAGAATCATTTGTGGCTTCTGTACAGGCAAACCTGCCTCAACCAGCTCCAATGAAGAACAAAAGGCCACGTCCTCCAAATGAAATTCCAGCTCTAGGTAAACAACAAGTTACTGGCTCATCATTTGCCTGCTTTCCTAGCTTTGGTATTGCATTCCTCTGACCTGCTCTTCTTTACACCTTCTTGCAGATTTGTCCTCAACTGCATCCACCTGGAATTCTGGACTAACCCAGACCCACGAATTGACACGAATCAGCGTTACTGCCGAGGGCAGAAGAAATGAGAACGTCATGATGTGGCAACATAAGCAGGCCGATATTATCAGCCATGGTAGCTCTATTTCGAGAACTCAGACCGATGCAGGCTGGCTATCTCCGCACATGAATGTCAATCAGCATAACTTCCAGGACACCATTGAGGATACCAAGAGCGTTTCGAATTGGCCAGTCACGAACTTTTCATCTCCCCGAGCTGCAAAACCGAAGAGTGAAGTTGCCAGTAGCTACAGGTTGTTTGGTATTGAGCTCATGAATAGTCCGATGAGCGCACCGATGAACGAGAAGACATTATCTAGTGGCACAACAGAAGTACAAGTAAATAGTACCATCTCAGCTGCTGATCCTGACCAAAAACCAGACTCTCCCAAGGAAAAGAAAACCGACCAATCTCAAGTGTCGCCTAAGGATACTCAGAGCAGGCAGAGTTCTTTATCCACCAGAAGCCGCACCAAGGTAATCTACTCTGTGTGCTGTGTCAAGATGATCTCTTTTATCTCTAGCAATGTTTCTGAAGGAAGTTCTATATATAGGTTCAAATGCAGGGATTTGCTGTTGGAAGAGCGGTAGACCTGACCACAATAAAAGGGTATCCTCAGCTGATAAGTGAGCTGGAGCGTTTGTTTGATATCCAGGGACAGCTTCAGTTTCGCGACAAGTGGGAAATCGTCTACACTGACGACGAAGGAGACATGATGCTCGTCGGAGATGATCCATGGGCGTAAGTGCTCTTTTCTTTGGATAAAAAAGCTTCAAACTTTACTGTTCTAACACACAAACTGAGCAACTGACCTTGTGCTTCATTGATTTACCAACCACAGTGAATTCTGCAACATGGTGAGGAGAATCATCATATGTTCGAGTCAGGATGTGAAAAGGATGAGGAATCCAGGGAGCAAGAATCCCATGTTGGGAGTAGAAGGAGGAGATGGAGGAGCAGCTATAGCAGTAAGCTCAGATTCGGCAGTGGAAAACTCCAAACAGTAGTGGTGGGTAGGGGGGAAAGAACAAGTCTTTGTCTTGTTCCCTTTGCTTTTCTCTTTTGCTTCTTCTTCTTGACTTGTGTTTTGTATGTTTCTGTTGGGTCTTTTAGTTGAGTTTTTTTTTTCTTTTAATAATTTGGGGTGGGGGGTTTGAAACTTTCAATGAATGTTTTCTTTAGTTTAAATTTAAATAGCTCGGGTATTATTTAGAGCTAACTGCCAGAGGAGACTGCCATGAAGAAAAGGTTGACTTGGGGGGGAACTGGAGTAGAAAGTATAGTTTGGGGACTTTGGTGTCAAAAGAGAAAAGTTCAGTGGGTGCTTAAGGTAGTGTTTGGTAATCTTTTGTGGTAGGTTTTGGGGATGTGAACGGTGATGATAGCAACTGGATATTTGTCAATCCTTTTGTTGCTTGCTTCGTTCTATGTATATATATGTCTTGTCGTCGACAATTATAATATAATTCTTGGGTATTTGCATTTTCTTTTTCTTCAAAATGCATTTTGTTGGGATTTAAGTTTCCTGTTCGAATAGGAAAATGCTCACGATTTCATCCCGTATTCGACCTTGCAAATGTAGCACTAGTCTATTACGAAGTTGGCTAATTGGACCTTGAGGCTCATTGTCCATGTAACCTGCAAAAGCTAGTTTGATTCACATAACGTATTACCACTACTACTTGCTAATGAAAACTGAGTAAAAGCATCCTCCATCTACGAAATCAAAACCGAATCAGACTATGAGGGTGGCCGAATAAGTGGTTTGATCTTGAGGCGTTTTAAGGCGTATATGGGAGAGTGCGGGTGAGAGAGAACTACCCTACTCATTGGCTTTGATTGGACTTGACCCGTTTGTGAGATGCAGATCGGATTCCAAGGCATTGATCAAGAAGCAAGTGAGGCAAGTGACCGTTGTGCTTAAACAAGTTTGTACGCAGAGTTGTATAAGCTACGCTAGTTGGGAGTTCAAATACAAGTCGGATTTAGAATGAAGGGGAACTATTGGGGACATTTACGGGGAGCGAGTGTCAAGTTGTTTCGGATTCTATTTTGACGTTGATGTGTCATTTCAAGAGACTATCTTAGAAGCCAATCTCTAGACGTGGACTGACGCCGAAACTGAATCCGCGGTGTAATCACGTTAGAATCTATATGTCGTGTCTTTTTTCAAGTTTTCTCCTCACCTACAACTTGACAAACTGTTGTTCTTCCCAAAGATATCTGTAATAAATTGATATTCGTATTCGTAATTTTGTATGGGGTAGCCTCCCCGATGAAAAGAAATCCCACTTAATCTCTTGGAAGGTTGTGTACAAGCCTAAGAACCAAGACGGATTTTCGAAAAACAAAAAAAATGAATGATGCTTTTCTTTTGAAGCTGGTCTGGAATGTCATTTCCCAACCTAATGCACTATGGCTGAGAAGTCTCCTCTCTAAATATACGAAGGACGGACTAGACGGTGCTATACCAATCCGAATCCAGACTTCATCAGCTAACTAAATCATACCATTTGATCAGCGCCTCCGGATTTGGTTTTTCATTAATTAGGTCGAAATTCATGATTTGGGCCGAAGCATCGGTTAAGCCCAATTAGTAAACTGTGTTGGCTGGCTTCGGATCCAAACGACAAAACCCTCCGCTGCCCTGCCCTGTAATAGCCTCACTAGTCACTAGCTCGTTCAAACTCAACTCAAGGCAATGGGAAATATCCTATCCAATCATTACATAAAAATGTTATACAGCCCCAGAAAATAAGGAGGCCAAGACATCAACTTGTACATGTTTTGTTCTTGTGGTTGTGATCTGCTGACTACTACGCAATGAATCGACTAGCTACCATGATAAATTTTATAAAATCCGGTCAAGTATATTAAACCATTCTGAATCCTCCACTGTAACAAGTTTAACTACACTTTAGACAAATCCCTATGCTAATACTCTATGTCGCTAAACATGGCCTCCCATCAACATCTTAGGTTAATACTACACGATGCTCTCGTTCAATCTCACTTATAACATCGACACATCCATGAGATATCCAATCAATGGCGGGACTCCACCTAGGATCCCTCATTCAAATCCATTGTAAAATATTCGAAATTAAAGTTTATATTCAATTTTAATATCAGTTAGACCTATAATTTTAAGCGTCATACACCGAAGCTGTCCTCTTAAAAGGTTAAAAAGGACTTGTATATAAACTTTGGCAAAATTAGGAGGCCAAAGTTGTCTTTGTTCTTGTGGTTGTGATCTGCTCACTAGTCACATAATTGGTTGATTTCTGATACATTATCTTCTTTATATTTTCAAATAAATTATTATATTTTTTATGCATTGTAAATTTTTCTATAATTCATCTCAGTAGGGGTAGAATTTTATCACCGGTGAATTATTGATTAACCATAACTGATCAAACTAGATAATTATATTTATTTTCCTACCATATCACGGGCCATCATCAACATCTGAAGTTGATACCGAACAACATTCGTTCAATCTCGCTTATAATCGAGCCATACCGGATCAGTTGATAGAAACTCACTCTAGGCATAGTGACAACGTAACATCCATGAGGTCGATGTCCATCACTGTTCAAACATACTGACCAGAAGAATTGACTAAAAGTCATACAAGCATGCTAAGCGTTTGCTCATTTTTATATGTTTTAACGAATTATATGGACTGATATTCCAAGAAAATAATTTATTAACTAATATCTAGAAAACCAGCATAGTTCTATAAATTGGGAGGCCATATGCTGATCTGCATTTATTGATCACACTCCAAGGTTCTGGCAGAACTAGCAACAACTACAATACCATCTCCACGCCTGAAACACATGGAGGCTAACGGAACCACCGGCCGTCTTAGCCCCGTCGCCCTCCACAAGGCGGAGCCGTGGCCGATCACCACCTTCAACCGCCTCTTCGCGCCGATCTACCTACTCGCCGGCCTAGCTCTCTTCTACCACCACATAACAAACCTCCGATATTCCACGTCATCCTCTTCCTCTTTCCTCATCACGCTGGCCTTGCTCCTCGCTGACGTGGCACTCGCCTTCATGTGGGCCGCCACCCAGGTGTTCCGGATGAACCCGATACGACGCCGTGAGACGCTGCGGAACTTGAACGGCGTCGTTTCTAGGGAGGACCTGCCCGGGCTGGACGTGTTCATCTGCACGGCGGACCCGTACAAGGAGCCGCCGATCGGGGTGGTGAACACGGCGCTGTCGGTACTGGCTTACGACTATCCCAAGGACAAGCTGGCGGTGTATGTCTCCGACGACGGAGGGTCCCAGTTGACGCTCTTTGCGTTCATGGAGGCGGCGAAGTTTGCGGCGGTGTGGCTGCCGTTTTGTGAGAGGAACCGGGTTGTGGAGCGGAACCCGGCGGCTTATTTCGAATCCGGTGATTTTGGTTCTTCGTCCGGTGAGGCTGAGGAAATTAAGGTATTCGCTTACTTTTTGCATATTAACGTATACAATGATGACAAAGGATCTTTTTAATGAATATTATCAACTATATACTTTTTTGTTATAAGAAAATATTATCGACTATATACCTTTTTAGTGATTTTCCAACCAAAAAAAACAGTCTCAGTGATTATATATATATATGAATGGGAAAAAGTTTGTTGTCTTACCATTATTTATATATAAATATTATATTTTTACATTGATTATAATCAATAATCTTTCTCTTTTACTATTTAGTTTAATTTATGATGAGATAAATGGGTGAGACATTAATTTTTTTCTTACATTATATACATTTATAATAACACGAGAGAAAATTGCTAAAATTGATTAGTCCAAAAATTTAAGCGCGCGTGATTAATCGACATAAAAGAAAACTAAAAACACATGATTTTATGGAAATAATGTTGGAAAATAAAAATTAACTGAACTGTTAACTTACACTCAAATATGTTATTGAAACATACCAACTTAATGACTGGTCCAAGATTAAAGGGATCCAATAAAACAGGAATTATCATGATATAGAAATAGGTAATTTTTAAGGTAACCTCATCAGTTGGGATGTCGGCCTATTGACTTGTTGAATCCTTGGACATTTGTACACTGCATGTCAATATATCATTCGAGATTAATTAACTTTAATTAATAATTAGTGGGGATAAGTAGCGATTCATGCATGCATGTAATTAATTAGTGGGGAAGAGTTTATGCCGTCTAGCATTAGTATAGCTAGAAAATTGGAGCGTGGGGCGTCGACCGTATGATTAGGTAATACATTAATAAATTATGCACTGCATGTATCTGTCACATGCACATGCATCCAAGTTCCAAGCCAACATGATATCACCCTCATCAAACAACTACTCGAAATTCGTAAATTTTATCATCAACCAAGTTGCGTGTTAATAATTTGAGTTTTGTGTATTGCAATAGAACATGTACGAGAGCATGAAGGTGAAGGTGGAACATGTTGTGGAGAGAGGCAAAGTGGATGATAAGTACATCAACGGTCCCAAAGAAAACGAAGCTTTCGGCAAATGGACTCCCGAATTCACAAAGCAAGACCATCCTTCAGTCATTCAGGTTCAATATATTTCAATTCAATTCAATATATTAAACCATTTTTATAAAAAAGAATATTAAACCTTTCTAAATCCGCGGCCGTAAATAAAATAAAGATGGGTTGAATTGGTCCATGAATGATAACTAGTGCAGGTATTGGTGGAGAGCAAGAAAGACAAGGACGTGGATGGGCAAATAATGCCAAATCTCATTTACCTCTCGAGGCAGAAAAGCAAGTCTTCTCCACATCACTTCAAAGCTGGCGCCCTCAATGTTTTGGTATTCATTTTTCCAATTAATTATACATATTATTACTAAAAATATATTATAATATGTACTTACCTTTCATTTTTTGGAAGCTACGTGTGTCAGCTGCTATGACCAACGCCCCAATAATACTGACCTTGGACTGCGACATGTACTCCAATGATCCCGCTACACCACTTCGCACCATGTGCTACTTCTGCGACCCGAAACTCGGACCCGAAAACTCGGCTTACGTTCAGTTCCCTCAGAAGTACCGAGGGATCAATAAGAACGACATCTATGCCGGTGAATATGCACGGTTGTTTGTGATTCAAGCTATGGGTTTCGATGGACTGTGCGGTCCTAACCATGTTGGAACCGGCTGCTTTTTTCGTCGGAGAGTCTTCTTTGGCGGGCCGTCTAATCCGGTGCCGGTTGAGATTCCTGAGCTGGAGCCTGCCTATGTTGTGAAAGATTCGGTTCAGTCGGGTTCAGTTCTGGGTTTGGCTCGTGAGGTTTCGAGTTGTGACTATGAGAATCAAACCGGCTGGGGTTCAAAAGTAAGTTTTCTTCTAATTAGCGACCCTTCTAGCAACGTAATATTTCAAAATAAAACCGAGTATAATTTTATCTCCAGATAATTAAGAATATAATAGTAAAATGAGTTTTACAAGTTTAGGATTGTTGTAAAAAAATACGTGTAGGATCCTCTGCAATCAATCATATATAAACTCTCCATGAATCTAGTCTTATTTTGTGGCTTTATACAATCATTCTTTCTTCTTATTAGTACATGCATTAAAAAATAAAATTTAAGAAAATTAGGTTACGCATGAGTTTGTTTAGCGATATTACGGTTCTATGTTCGCCTTTTTAGAGGAGGGGATTTCTAATGATTTATATCCTTTATTACGAATAATATCTGTTTAAAATTGATACATTAATAATATAACACCTTTGGGTTTCAAGAAAAAAAAACATTTTTGTTTTGGGCTTTCGTAACTCTATAAATCTCAATTCTGTTACTCATTTAATCAAAACTGTACTAGTCTATGAAGACAATGATATTTATATTCCATATACTATATTTTTGTTGGACTTGTCTTCCGAATTTTCACACTAAAATCGTATTATTATTATTTCATCCGCCGAATATGGGATACTTTTAGTTGATATAATTGACCATGGGAATGTGTGTACGTGCAGATTGGGTTCAGGTATGGGTCGTTGGTGGAAGATTACTACACAGGATACAGGCTACACTGTGAAGGATGGAGATCAGTCTTCTGCTGTCCAGATAGACCCGCGTTTCTCGGGGATGCTCCCATCTCATTGGTGGATATGATAAATCAGCAGAAAAGATGGGACATTGGGCTTCTTGAGGTGGCCTTTTGTAAATTCAGCACTCTGACCCACGGAGTTAAGCGGGCCGGATTTCTTGTGGGCTTAGGTTACTCTCAGTATGCATTCTGGCCCGTTTGGTCCATCCCACTCCTCGTTTACTCCTTCATTCCCCAGCTCGCTCTCCTCAATAATGTCCACATCTTCCCAAAGGTACGTTTCTTAATTGGAGAGCAAATTATCCCTACCCTAAATTTAGGGTGGACCGAGTCGAGTTGAATATTATGTTGTTTAAAACTTGACTCGTTTGTTTTTAATACAATTCGAATTCGAAGCTTCTACACATGCCGGCTCGATATCGATATATGAACCTACTCGCAAATATGATTTGACAAGTCAACAATCCGAGTCACGGATAAAAAACACTATATGAATCTCTTCATGAGCAAGGTTCGATGAGCTCACGAGACGATTTGGCTTGCGAATTTGGTGAACCGAATCACTATTGGTTCAGACTCAATTTGCTTGACTTCCGAGGCCAATTTCGAGCAAACACAAATTTCTTGAACCAAACATCTACCGAATCAAGAACACTTTGGCTGGTTTGTGGCCCTAACTTAATCAATTAATTAACCAATAAATCTGTTTTTTGGCTGTTTATTTTTCAGGCAACAGAGCCATGGTTTTGGCTATACCCATTCCTCTTCCTAGGAGCATACACACAAGACCTACTAGACTTCCTCATCGTCGGCGGCACCATCCCCAAATGGTGGAGCGACCAAAGAATCTGGCTCCTACGCGGGCTGACGTGTCACCTCTTCGGCTCAGTCGAGTACTTCCTCAAATTTCTAGGCATAGCCGCCGGATTCAACGTGACCAGCAAAGTAGTGGACGAGGAACAGAGCAAGAGATACGACCAGGGGATCTTCGAGTTCGGGGTCCATTCCCCGATGTTCGTTCCCCCCACCGCGGCGGCGCTGATCAACTTGCTGGCGCTCCTCCACGGTGTGGTTACTACCCTCATTGTTCGCCGCGCCGGTGTGGTGGACGCGCCGGTGGTGCAGCTGGTGGTGGCAGGGTTTGGGGCGGTGAACTGTTGGCCGATTTATGAAGCTGTTGGTTTGAGGAGTGACAAGGGTAGAATGCCTGTGAAGACCACGGTTCTGTCGGTGGTGTTGGCTTTGGCTTGCTACGTTGTTGCTCCATTTGTTCTCAAATGAAAATGATGTGCATCTCTGTTATGGGTTTTATTGTAAGGGATGTTGATCTCCAGTTAGATTTGAAGTGATATGACTACTACAATATGAATAAGTTGCCCTTCTCGTGTTCTAATCATGTATTTTCAAACGAGATTGTCCTTTTGGAAAGTTAGGTTTCTTTGATGATTTGGTGGAAGGCTTGTCATCATTAAGACCGTAATGTCGAACCTACCTATTTATTATATGTCTGTCTTGAGAGTGCCAACATATACATGTTGTTGTCAAGATTGTCTAGTCCGAAATTGTCCAGTCAGGTTCCTATCATTACAACCGGTTAGATATCGATTGAACCGTTAAAACGTAAAGTTTTAGTCTTATGGGTTTGCATCACGATCCGTTCTGAAAACCATTCTTAGGTCATCTCCATTGTAAAATTCATTTAGCAATTTCTAATTGGATTTACATCACCACATAAGTAACTTTAACAATTCATTTAATGAACAGTTCCACGTCACCTCCATCCCTATCGATTTCTATTCATATTCATAATATAAATGATAATCATAAATATTATTTTCTTAAATTCAGCGAATATAATTCAAATCTCTTTTCTCAGATTCGTCGGGGAAAAAGGTGTCTCACTGCTATATATGTGACAGTTGTCGAAATATATATAGTTAGTAGTAGCGAAGCGTGATTACTGCATAAGGAAGGAGATGATTAAAGAGGAATGGAGCGTGAATGACTGAAACATGATCCTGTTATGTCAATTTGGGAGTCCCCAAACCTTCCTTTTCTTTTGGACCGTCGATGTAGTTATCTTCCACTTTGCCTCACTCCACGACTTTTGTTCCATCTTCATGCTCTCATACATGTTCTGTAAATACATATGCACAAATTCTGTTCATAATTAATGTAAAATTAATTACCAGTTTTTTACTCATTTTTGCAGTGGCTGAACCCAATCCGGTCAACCTGGTTAAAACCCAAGTTGAGAAGGTATTTTAGAATTTGAGTAAATTTAAAAATTGTTATGTGCGGGTATTTATAGGGAGCTGAATTCAATTTGATTAATTAAATTTTTATAATGAAATTTTTTAATAATATAATGATTATTTATTTTCATTTTTACAACTATCACGTATGAAATAATCACATATTTGAGTTACATAATTTTAATATTGGTCTATTAGTGATTTATATAGTATAAGTGTTTGAAAAATTATATAGTTTCTTAATTTTTTGTTTTAGATTTTTTATTTTTTTTATCACGATTATAATGGAAATTTGCTCAAAAACCGACATGTATGAGTACGTTATGTATTTTACTACCTCAAATGTTATATAAGATAGGTGTTATCCGAACCCGAAACTACAATGAACGGACATTAGATATCAACTATCCACGCCCAAACCCGAATCAGATAGTTGCCAAGTAAATGGTGGTATTAGTAATTACCTTTTAAGAACTAATTATATTGACATATTGCATAAACTTGCCAAATCCATGTGAACGTAACGCAAGCATTCAGCAACGGTTTCATGTGTAAACTTTGTGTGGCACATATTTCCAACTTTATGGCGCAATAAGTATCATTTATTTAATTTCGTACCTTGCTATCGAAATTAATTATCACTACCCCCATACCATGGACCAACTATATATACACACTTTTAATTTCTTCTGCATGTACACCACTCATTCTATTTACTACTTGTCATACCATCACTAACACATGGCAACTTCTCCGACCAACCTTCCACCTCTCCACCAACTCCGGCCACTCCCTCACGCCGTCATCAACCGACTCTTCGCCGCAGTCTACGCTTCTGCCGTCTTAGCCTTACTCTACCGCCACACCACGTCACTCCTCTTCCTCCACAAAACCTCCCTATCCGTAACCTTACTACACCTTACCTTCCTAATCTCCGACCTCGTACTCGCCTTCATGTGGCTCACCGCTCAGGCCCTCCGCATATTCCCCGTTCGTCGGGAGCAGTTCCCGGCCAACCTCGAGAAGGTTGTGCCTGGCGGTGAGGAAGAGTTTCCTGCTCTGGACGTGTTCATATGCACGGCGGATCCGTACAAGGAGCCGCCATTGACGGTGGTGAACACGGCGTTGTCGGTGATGGCGTATGAGTACCCGACGGAGAAGCTGTCGGTGTACGTGTCGGATGACGGCGGGTCGGCGTTGACTCTGTTTGCGTTCATGGAGGCTGCTAAGTTCGCTGCACACTGGCTGCCGTTTTGCAGGGAGAACGACGTCGTTGATAGGAGTCCCGATGTTTACTTGGCGTCGTCGTATTGCTCGTCTCCTGAGACCAACAAGATCAAGGTAAAAGCTTAGGTTTTGTTTGGTATGGCAAAAATTTGGGTGTATGTGTTTGTAGGAAACTCTATATATATTTTGAGATAAATCTGGTTATTTTTAAGAACATACAGAGTGTTTTTATCAATTACGTTTGCTTTTTGTATTTTGAAATTTTTTATTCTTATGTAAAAATAATAATTTCCTCGAATAAAACAAAGAATCATGTTGATATATACCAAATAACGTAATTTAACCTCTTTTGAAAAATATCTTTGTCGTACATCCTCTCATTTCCAACACTATGTACCACACTGATTCTTAAAAATGAAACTGACCATTCACACATAAATACTAAATAAATAATTGTACATTTATTTTTATTCACATAAATTCACCTTTTATTCACGCTACATCCACAAAGATTATCTCTCTTTTACCATATCAAATTAAATATTTTACATCTTTTTATAGTGAGACAAATGGGTGAATAGTTAAACACTCTATTTTAATAAAAAATAAAGTGATTGTATATGAATATATATTAATAGGAAGAGATAATTTATAACATATGTCAAAGACAGGTTCTTTTTTCTGACTGCGTCTAGACTTAATATTGTAACTTCAAGTCATTGTCATGTGAATATGACCAATGCATTATACATCAAATGTAATCGTACCAGATTCTGACATGCTAGCCTACCAAAAATTGAATGGAAATTAATATTTTATACATTGGAAGTAGATGATGTACGACGAGATGAAAGAGAAGATTGAAGGAGCGGTGGAGAAAGGAGGAGTCGACGGGGAGTCCCTTACAACTGACGCAGAGCGTCGAGCTTTCAATAAATGGAATGATAATAATTCCTCCTTCTCAACCAACAACCACCCTCCTGTGCTTCAGGTATATCCATGCATTAAATTACTGTGCACTTGCTTAATTACTTTGATAAATGTTTCTAAATATTGAGTTAGCTTAACGAGGGTTAATTAAGTTGATGTCAGATTCTGCTGGACAACAAGCGGAACAAGGACAGAGCTGGCGGTTTCTTGCCGAGCCTTATCTATGTTTCTCGAGAGAAAAGCACAACTACTCACCATCACTTCAAAGCCGGCGCCCTTAATGTTCTGGTAATTATTTAAGGCCAAAAAATTAAAAATTGATTAAAATTTTAAATGAATTGTCAAATCTAATTCAAATTAAATATATTATAAATTTTTAATCATTATTTTCGATCGTCTGTCAAATTTAACCAGTTGATTACAATGGCATACGATAAAATTCCAATGATATGTCACAGTAGATTTGTAGACATCCTGAATCCTGAAACAATGTGTAACCACGAGATTATTCAAAGAATTTATTTTCCCAGGTTATCGGATTGTGATTGGCTGGCAGCTAAGGGCCGGCTTGTCCATAATGACAAAAGTAGCCTTAAGACTTTTCATGACTGTTGACTGACAGAGTGACAGTTTAGTGGTTTGATATTTTTGTTGTCCGGTTTTAGCTGCGAGTATCTGCTGTATTGACGAATGCGCCCTTGATCCTGACACTAGACTGTGACATGCTCTCAACCAACCCACGTACTCCTCTCCACGTGCTCTGCTACTACTTCTCCGTCGGCGACAGCTTCCGCTCCAGCCACGCATTCGTCCAGTTCCCCCAGCGTTTCCGGGGTATCAACAGGGATGACATCTACGCCGGCGACCTCAAAAATTTTGGCACTGTTCTTCCATTTGGGTTCGACGGCTTGATGGGCCCCATACATATGGGAACCTGCTGTTTCTTCAACCGCCGCGCTTTCTTCGGCGGTCCTTCTGATTCCGACTTTGTCCCGCCGGAAATCCCGCAGCTGTTCCCGGGCCGTATGGTTGATAAGCCCATTCATGATCAGGATTTATTGGGCTTGGCCCATCGGGTGGCTAGATGTGACTACGAGGCCCGAACTCACTGGGGCACCAAGGTAATTTCTCGTAATTAGTATTTCTTTTCTACAACTGATTTGTTTTCGATATGGAACGCTGTCTTCGATAAAGGAGGCTCACGAATTATGTCAAATTGGATTATGTTCTGGTTCATTATTTTTTAAGCGAGGTTGAACATATATTTGAGATTGAAAATTAAAGTTCGTGTGGAATTTGAGTCGATTTAAATAGAGTTTGAATTTAATTATGAGTTTGGCTCGATAAATGGTTCAATTCAAACTCTATTTATAGAAATCTGTTTTTTAAAATTTTAATATGAACTTAACTTGAAATTCGTACACTAAAAGACTTCCACGAGCTAAATTAAAAGCACAAGTTTTTATATTGATCAATGTTTTGGATAAGAGCGGTTTACGAATTGATATGAAGTCGAACTTTATAATAATTTTAGTTTAGTCCTTTATTTTGAAGCGAGTTTGAACTCAAATTTCAAAATAAAAAATTGAAGCCAACTAACAAACTATACAGTTGAGCTAGCAAATAACAATTTAGTTTGTTCTCGAACTAGTAGTCAAGCTGACTCAAAATTTACATAACTTGACTAATTTTAAACTCAAACCGAGTTTTGAACGAGCTGTTTTCGAGCCTAACGATCAAGCCGTTGGGCTCGTTACTTTTTGGCAGATGGGATTCAGATATGGAACGTTGGTGGAGGACCTGTACACGGGATTCCGCTTACAGTGCGAAGGGTGGAGATCCATATGGTGCTACCCAGAGAGTCCATTCTTTTTGGGTGACTCCCCTACAAGCTTTGCGGACCTACTGATCCAGCAGAGCCGTTGGCAAATTGGGCTTCTTGAGATCAGCCTCTGTCAACATAGCCCATTAGTTTTCGGCATCAAGAAGCTGGGCCTTCTACTGGGTCTGGGCTATTGCCATTATACACTATGGATTGTTTGGGTTCTCCCCGTCACCACCTATGCTTTCCTCCCACAACTTGCCCTTCTAAATGGTGTCTCCATCTTCCCAAAGGTATGTTGTATGTAGTAATGGACTTATGGTCTCATAAGATAATGTCAACGTAGGATTACCATATTAGTTGTACTAGAGCTGCTGCCGAGTCGAGCCAATCTTTATCGAGTTTGAGCTTGACTCGTTTGAATTCAACTCAAACTATGATAATTGAACTTGAGTTCGGCTCGACTAATTTTGTATACGTACGTGAGCTCAAGTTCGACTTTAGCTTGATTCGTTTGCAAGTTCTAACGTGTTTGAGCTTAAACTCAGCTCGTTTGCCACTCTTATAATAAACTCGAACTTGACTCGGCTCGTTTGCAAGTCTTACTAATTAAGTCGAGTTAAATCTCGAGCTCAAATACGATAAGCTTATAAAAAATTACAATATTATAAAATTAATTCGACTCATATAATCTAATTAAGTAATTATTCATTGAGACAACATTATTCATAATCATATTCTTATTCTTTATTGAATAAGAATAATATCTAAAGGATGATGCTATACATAATTTATATTTTATTTGGTGTAGTCTGTAATTTAATATAAATGGAGTAATATGCCCTTAATAGAAAGAAATTATTTACTATTTCACTAAAATAACTCTTATCGTATTAGTTATCAATACGATAAGAGTTTTATGAAAAGCAAATCGACGAAAAAATAGATGTTCGAACACACTATGGCTAACCTCATAGATTTTATGCAAAATCTGAGAATCTTGTAGCCACCATATCATTGATGATTAATATGATGCGAGTTATTTTATCAAAAATAGTAAATATGTGTCTTATGAAGAATATAAAAATCATTTTATGGATTGCACGAAATAAAATTTGAACTGTATATGGAAATTGACTATATGAACCATTAAAAATGGTGAAAACAACTCGTAAACTACACTAATAAGCCAACTAACAAATATCAATCAAGCCAGTAATCAAACCATTACTTGAGCCAACTTTCATGTCTTAGTCGAATTAGTAATCCAACCTCAATCGACTTAGCTCACAAGCTTGTTAATTTTAAATCAAGACAATTTACAATCAACTTTTTTTTTTCTCAACCAAACACCAAAATGCTATGGAGCCACTTGATTTGTCAACATAGTTGTAGGTCACTTATTTTTTGGCAAAAACCCTTAGAATATTACGAATTATTTCGCGATTATCAAAATAAACATGACTTATTGGTAATTGCATTCGCGTTATGAACTAACGATTTTCAGCAAACTCCAATATCATGCCGTCTTTCTTCAATATAATTTTATTTGTCCATTCCTATAACATGACATTTTGACAATTTGACCGCGTACCTATATGATAGATGACTCAACTTTATGCTAATATGAAATTAATTAAAAAATACAAAAAAATTAAAAAAACAAACAAACTCTGCCTCTCCTCCTCGTTCCTCAGCCTTTTCCTCAACTCCTCTGCCACACCTCCGGTAATGCTCCAGCTCACCTTCTGTCGCGATCAGTTTCTTCCTAACGGATTGATGACTTAGCTGTCATGCTATTCTCCTCCGCTTCAATCGCCTTCTTCAGTTGGATCCTCAACGATTCCACTTCTCCATAAGGCTGTAGCTGTTCACCGCTGCTGCCGTCTCTACCTTATGAGCCCTAGCTAAGTTCTCTTTCACAGTCTAAAGTTCAACCTTCAACTCACTCAATTGCTTCTCCAACGATGACCTGGGTATCCCGTACTCAAAAACCTGATCGATTTCCTTCTCCTCATCCTCATATTCTGTTTCTTGTTCTTCTACTTCTTCATCTTCCAATCTCTCCAGCCTTTTTCTTAGATTCACCGCCTCCAACTTCGACTCTTCAAGCTGAATCTTGGCCTGCTCGAACAGCTTAGTCTGTTCCTCCATCGATTCCATAAGTTTCTTCGCCGACTCCTTCATCCTCTCCACCTCCGTCGTCAGCTCGCTGATCGCCTTCTCCTTGACCTTGAGATCCTCGCTGGAGATCGTCAGCGCTTCCACGGTGGAGTTAAACTCTGCGAACACGTCGACATTGATTCGGTGAGCCGGTTGTATGCATGTTCCGCCACCATTTTCATCCCTCGGAGTCTTGGACTTTGGAATTTAGTTTTTTTTTCATGAAATTGCTTTAGGATTGATTGACGATCCATGGCGGTTTGAATGGAGCAGGAGGGCTGGAGGAGCAGCGGATTTTTGGTAAAGATGGGAGGGCAGAGTTTGTTTGTTTGTTTTTTTTTTAAATTTGTTTTGTATTTTCTAATTAATTTTATATTAGGGGAAAGTTGAGTTACGTTCTATATAGACGGTCAAATGGTCCAAATGTCACGTCATACCGGTGGACAAACGGAATTAGATTGAAAGAAAACGACAAGATATTGAAGTTTGTCGAAAATCGTTAGTTCGTGACGCGAATGCTATTACCAATAAATTGTATTCATTTTGATAATCGCGAAATAATTCGTAACATTCTGAGATTTTTTTACCGAGCCTCAACCAACTCAGCTCACAAGCTTGTTAATGTAAAATCAAGACAAGTTACAATCAATTTTTTTGAACCAAACACCAAAATGTTATGGAGCCACTTGATTTGTTAACATAGTTGTAGGTCACTTATTTTTTTGGTAAAATTTGCAAGTCACTTTTGGTTCATTTTGCCAGGCTTCGGATCCATGGTTTCTGGTATACGCCTTCCTTTTCCTGGGGGCGTACGGACAAGACATGCTGGAGTTCCTAACCATAGACAACAGAGGAACATTCCGGCGGTGGTGGAACGACCAGCGGATGTGGATCGTAAGAGGCCTCTCCTGTTCCTTATTCGGAGGATTTCACTTCCTCCTCAAGTCACTGGGAATCTCCCAGCAGAAGGGTGGTTTTAGCCTCACCAGCAAAGTCACTGACGAGGAACAGAGAAAGAGGTACGACAGGGGCATGTTTGAGTTCGGCGCCGCCGCGTCCCCGATCTTCGTGCCCATGACGGCGGCTGCTCTGATCACCTTGCTCTCTTTCGTGGTCGGAGTTTGCAACATTAGTGGGTGGAGATCGGGAGATATGGATGGGTTGCTGATTCAGATTCTGCTGTCTGGGTTTGGTGTGTTGAACAGCTTCCCGATCTATGAAGCTATGGTTTTGAGGAAGGATCCTGGGAAGTTGCAGGGGAAGACAACTATGGTTGCTGTGTTCTTGTCGATTGTTCTCTGTTCTATTGCTTCTATTTCGTTTTCTCGATTTTAGGGCATGTTGCTAATAGTTATACTCAACATTTCCGCTAGAACTGGAAGAAAGTTTCATACTTTCATTTACTAAACGGTGGAATTGGATAATTTCATTTCAAAATAAGACCGAATTCTACGAATAAACGATTACATATCATCTCAATTTCACCATTTAGACGACTTCTTAATGATCTCTTGTATTGAATTATGAAGCTTTGGAATACTTTCCTTGGTCGTTTCTGAGTTTTAGTTTCGAATTTTAAAAACAATTAATTTCGTGATTTTCAGGACTTAATCATAAAAGCCTTTGTTTTATTGCTTCTTTTTCGTTTTCACGATTTTAGGGCTTGTTCCAATTAGTTATATTCAATATTTTTGTTAGAAATGGAAGAAAGTTTCATTCACTAAACGGTGGAATTGAATAATTTCATTTCGAGACTAGACCCCAATTCCACCACTAAACGATTACGTATGATCTCAATTTCACCATCCAGACGACCCGTCAAGCTCTTGCATTGAATTATTATGCTTTGGCTCACTTTCCATGGTCACTTCCGATTTTTAGTAAAATGAATCGGTGAGTTTCGAATTTCGTAACCGATAAATTTAGCTATCTCCATGACTTAATCATAAAAGCCATGATCTTGATCTGTATTATTTGAACTTGATATGTATAAGAGTAATATACAAATTAGCTCTACTCATCTCTTTAAGCTTCTTTGCTCTTTTCCTTCCCATTCCAAGAATGAAGAATCCCATCTAGCTAGTTCAAAAAAGAGGGGTTCATAACATTCATTTCAGGAATGCTCCGAACTTGAAGATCTTTCGACACGTATCGAATAATGTTGCTCATGTGAACTTGCTGCAACTACAATATGATGTTCGTCCTGCTGCTGTTGATGTTCTTCTTCAGGCATCGCCACATTCTCTGTCCGAATCGTGACAGCATTATCACCCGGGGAGCCACCGGATTGGATACTAGGGACAGTAATGAACTTGGTGATAGCTGGGATGACAAAACATCTGCAGAGTGGACAAGTGGAGTTTGTGTGTAGCCAATGGTGGATGCAGTCCATATGGAAAACATGCCTGCATAATGAGATCTGCAGCAGCTCTTCTTTCATCTCAAATTCTCCCAAGCAAACACAACACCTGCAGTAGATACAAATTAGTGTGATCAAATCAAATCAAATCAGTATCAAATCAAACCAAACCAAACCTTTTTTCCTCTGTTGGCTTTACACTTTATGATCATCTTAGGATCACATTCCCCACTTTTTCTGTGATAGCAAATTAAAGATCGTTTGAAATTCTCTTCCCAGAAAGCAGTGGATGGAATTCAAGATTCCAAATTTTTGGACATGACATGTGATTTGTTTCCCCCTTTTCTTTCTTTCTTTCTTGTCAATACGGCCACCACACCAACAGTTTGAGTGATCAGCAAACCAGAAATTAACTTATTACTGCAAAAAGCACTGTTCTTTTTCTTCTTTCTGGTCATCTACCTAACTTCTGAAGCAAACTAAAAGGTGGGTTTCATCCATTCATGTCAAAGATTTCAACTCATTACACTACTTTTGGTTAGGAGAATGTCAATTCTGAAGTCTGTTAGAAACCAAAGTTAAACGCTTTTCTGTGAGAATGTGATGTAATGTAATAACTAGTTAAAATTAATTACTTACTGTGATTCCCTGGACTTCATCTCTTCATCAAACAGAACAATTTGGAGCTTCTCACTGAGTTTCTCCTTTAAACCAACCTGACAAACCTGTAAACATATACAATCCAAACCAGTCATTTTTCTGTTCTAAATGAATTGTGGAACAAATAGAGAACAGAGGGTTTATATATACATGTAGTTCTTACAGAGGAAAACTGCGAACCGGATTGGCTGGAAGAAGATGAAGGAAGGAAGTGCTGGGAGGATGAAAGGGTGGTAGCTCTCCTCTTGAGGTAGAAGAGGTAGAAGAGAAGAATAAGAATGATTGAGAAGAGAATTGGGATTGAGAATATGAAAGCTTGGTAGAGTTTAAGCTGAAGTTCTTGAGGGTATAGATGGGGAGAAGCTGGACTTTCCTGAGGAGCAAAACCCATCACTGAAAATGTATAATCCAACACACACAAAGACAAAGCTGTGTTTGGTTTCTTTCTATGAGGAAGTTACAAAAGACTGAAGCTTGGAAGAAGAGGATGGATGGATAGGTGCATGAGAAGTAGTTATAGAGAGTGTATTTAAAGGAGGGAGCTTTTTGTTTTTGGGGGGGTTATTATTGAGTTGGTTTGTGGGGGAGTGGATGCAGAGGAATTAGGGGAAAAGGGGGGAAAAGAAATGTTATTTTATAATTTAAAGATCAAATTTTTACAAGATGATGATGAGGGTTATAGGTTTTTTTTTCTACAATTCAAATGATGGGACAAGTCCATGTCTTTGCACTGAAAACATGGCAATTTTGTGTTCTAAGTGCTCATATTTTGATGAAATTCAATCAGATGTTTGTGAAAATGATTGGTTTGATGTGGTTTGATAAAGGTTCTAGAAAATGTTAGGTTTAGCTATAGTTGTCGTTCATACTTCATACCAAGTAATTATTGATTTATTAGGACTCGTTTTGCTTCAATATTATGGACCCGTATGAGTATAAATATACTATTGTGGATAGTTGTAGATTCGAGATTGGTACATAGGCCGAGAAGAGTCAAATTTTAGTAAAATAATCATCTGAATCTAATTATAAATAAAAGCACACTAAAAAGATCCCAATGGTTGGCTTCTGAATTGAATGATATTCAAATATACGTCACCGGTTATTTTTTCATCATATTTGGATGATTTAGGATCATATATTATGTTTATTACTTATGGTATGATTATTATGAGTAGTCATCTAGTTGAATCACGAAAAACACTAAGCATAAACATTTTATCAACGAGAGAGTGAAACGAGAGAGTATGACATCAAATACTCTAGCGCCAAACTCGAAGAAAGCTTAACAAATATATACACTTTATCACTCTATATCAAGGAAGGGCCGGTCTAAATCCGTCCATAATTTTGAAATGATTTCAGTATATACAATCGTGGTTTAACTATGATACCTAATCTTTTCGATTAGATGTCAAGGTATGGCTTTTCTTGGTTAGATTAGAGACATCTCAGTCAGTACAAAGATAGAAATCAATAAATAAATATTATATGGATGTCCATTCGATAAATATGCTGGATTCAATCACAAAACCTTCAAATTACCAATACACGACGACGACTGTACCATTAAAACAGAGTAACTCCACTTGGGCACTTGGCGATAGTTGTCAAGATGCAATAACTAACTTGCTGTTGATCAGTGGCCTAGCTAACAGTCTGGAAATGTACCTAGGAAACATAATGATGGAAAAATTAGGTTTAGGTGAATTTAGGTAATTAGGTGGGTTTTCAATTTTGATTCACCTTCCAACAACAGGTTTCTTCATTTGCTAGTACAGATCTTTATAATTTACCTTTTTACTGGTACACATATAAATATCTAATAATGGTGAATTCTTCGCTATACTTGGTATACCGAAATTTTCGGCGTGTTTAGTTTTTTTTGGTAACGTAAATCCATCACCACCGTCCATTTTCAGTTTCCGATCTAGACGGTTCACAATTATTCAAATATTAAATTGTTGTTGTTGTTCTTTTCTGTCACTTCGTACCACACATGGTGTTTTATTTGGTTTTTTCAGTTGAAAAATGTCCCAAATTTTGTTGTGAAGCACCGGGATTTTGTTATCTTGCTGTATTTTTCGGAGTTGTGTTTTCTTCGTCTCCCTCTCTTGCTCTCTAAACTGCTGCCTTAGCTTGCTAAATCTACTTTGTCAAATTAAGAAAGTAAGATCTTTTATCAAATTGAGAAAACATATGAGATAAAAAATAAAATGTGAAATAGAAATTTAGTATTTGAATAATTGTGAACCGTCGAAATCGCAAACTAAAAATAGACGTTGGCGATAAATTTACGTTACCAAAAAAAAATGAACACACCGAAAATTTCAGTATACAAAATATAGTGAAAAATTCACCAATTCTTATTGCAAGCAATGATAACCACTTCCATCATATCTCTACTGTTATAATTAAGCGTGGAAGTTTCCTACTTGACAACTACATTTGTTGGTAATATCTCTAAGTTTCAAAGCCCAACGCCTCGTCATCAACGTATGCTATTGAATTATGATGAATTGAGCTAATAACTACAATGAAAAGAAACAAAAGAATAATTTTTTTTCTCAAACATGAAAATTTGTCATGAAATATTATAAATGGCAAATATTAAATTTTGTTTATTATTTTTAGATCCCACTTGATCAAAATTCTGATCATACTACCACCATTAAATAACATAAATTATAAATATCAGCGTCATATTATCCTATAATTTATGAATAAAATGAGTAGTCATATTATATTATCACTATGGTGTGTCAATAAAATAACACTCATTTAAAATATCAATGGAGAAAAGATTGAGATCTCCTTACTTTGAAATTTTTATTCCTCATTGTCCACAATCATTCATTCTAAACACTATTAAGAAACAAAAAGGAAAAAAAATAAAGCTTTTTTTCACACAGATATTTATGAGAAGGTGGAGTGGAACTATTATATATAATTTGGGAAATTATTATTGAACCATATTATATTGTTTTATCACCCTCCTCACATAGTGCTAAGTACACTTTCTGGTCATGACTTAATTAAGAAAAAATGGTGTAAAAGAACCATATGCTTCATTAAAAGTAAAGTAACGGTTTCCATAATGGATTTTGCTTGCACATAATTTCTTTGTATATATATATTTTTTTACTTTGCACTTTTGATCATTACATAAACACCAGATGAAGGGAGAAAAAAAAATGCACAAGTAGCCACCACTGCCCACTAGAAAGAAAGAATAAGCATGATCTTCCTTTCTCTTTGCTATATGTTTGTGCCACTACTCATGATCAATTTAATAATCACCCAATATCTTACCGTTAAGTTCTTTCGGTTATGTTTCCGGACGAAGACAAATCTCTTGGGTAAGGTCGTTGATTGAGTTGTGTGTCTTGAAGTTTGGTTATTGATGGGTTTTAGTTGTCTATTTTTTAACGGGTATCAAAATTCAAAATCTCAGAGACTCAAGCTCAATAGCTAGCAGGTCATTAGTCGACCTGTCCAGAAAGTCCAATGAAAATTGACATATGTGTCTGTGACGATCGTTAATTTTTATCACCTTTCACCTTAATGTGATGAGGCGTGTTGTCCCATCACTTCACAAGAGTCCGCCCCAGCAAAAATTGGCTCACCAACCATGCTGCTAAGCTTCAGGGCCTAGGCGCATCTTAACTCTTCAACATCAAAATGTCCGGACTTTTACCTAGTTAGGCGTAGTCATCAATCGTCATTCGACACATGGCAACCAAACTCTTACCAGCCACCATATAACTATATAAGATATGGTGACTATTGCATTTATAACACATCATTTACCCTAACCATACATACATACACTATACACCTAAGGTTTACGCTCCATTGGACACGTCCCCATTACTTTTCTGCATCCCAAACTCTCTCATAGGCTCATTCCCCTTCATATCAATCCCCTTTTACTAGTTATTACTCTCTTTTAGACGTCTTGCGAGGAATTACCTATAAATACTTTTATAAAGTTTTTATCAATAATTATTTAACCCAATCCAATTTAACTCGCTAATCAAGTCATTTATTGATCCACCTGCCAATATCAGCTAGACAGAACAATAATATTCCCACTATTAAATACTCAGTCCGAGTTGTTATATATATTTTGAAACAATCACTATTCAAACTAAATGTAACATTCAAAGTGACAAGGAGTCTCTAACGAAAATATGCAGTAAACTTTATTATTACGATAAACATCTGAAGTCGAAGATGTCGAAGATTTTCTTTTTGCCGACTGATGTGAGCAAAGATCTAACAATTATCTTTTGCTTGCATTATCCAAAGCAGTCATTGGATGCAAATTTATAACATCACTATTGAACAAGATAAGCATGTAACACCACTATGACCTAATAGTGTTCTCATGTAGTTGATTTCTCTATTTTTTTTCCAAGAGTATCGACACCAGATACACTACGAGACACAAAAAATAATCAAACATTATATTAATGTTTATTTATGGGTTGTATGTATTGGATTCAAATTTGAGTTGTCAGCAAACAACATTACCAACTGTGTTGCTCCACTTGACGTAATTATCTAACTTGTTATCATCACAAGTTGGCTAATTTAATCATGCATATGTCATTAAGTCAAGTTCGATACGGTTAAGAAATGATTATGATTTTTTGTTTTTCTATTCCTTACTCTAAGAGGTCGTTTGTGACCGATAAATTCATAAAAAAGAATTCAAATAGTTAAAGAATTTAAGTGGAAATGTTATTTAAGAAATAAATTATTTACATGGTTGATTTAGAGAAATTTTAATTTGGGTGATTAGAATAAAAAATAATTACATTAAAAAATCAAAATAAAAAATGATGTAAGTATCCGTAGAAAAAATAATATTCATTCCAAATCTCACATGGTTAAAAAAAAATACCAAAATCACCTCATCCAACCATAAGGGATTTCAATTCCCTCACAATTTCTTTCAGTTTTTACAATTTAAACATTTTTTTCAAATCAATTCTCTAAGTTAAAAATTTAAGAATCAAATCACCCAAAATTCTCCAAGACATACAACCCCTAATATTGCTTAAGCCCACTGGACATCACCTCCTTACTGAGTTGCGAGGTACTCCCTCTTGCAAAGTTAGTTTTGTAAAAGAACGACTAGCAAGCGAGTCCAGGAGAAAGCTGGGTCGACACAAACTACTTGGAGCAAGATGTCATCTTTACCTCCTCTGGAACAACACCTGATCGTGGGGGAGTGTCACCTTTCAGTTTCACTATATAAAATCACACCTGTGTGTTAGTGGGTGGGTGATCACACAGCCACCCTTGCAATTAATCTCACACACACAAAGTGGGTATATGAATATCAATCAGATAAGATCTGTAGCAGTACCCACTACTGCTACTAAATCTAGATTCTCTATTTCACATTTCCATATCAACTTTACAACTAAAAGTGCAGGAGGCTGCTACCATCATTGCACCTGTGAAATGCCATATGCTTCAAACATTCTCCTCCACTTTGTGTTCATCGGTTCAGAAATGATTGTCTCATAACTACAGAGTCTTTTGAAAGCAAGAAGATGAGATAACCATCAGATATGCATGCTAATCCATAAGCTGGTTGTGCCAATGAGATAATCATATGAACAAGAATTCAAAGTCATGAACATTTATTAACCAGTGCAATGATGCTTCTCTGTTACTGAAGCTTTACTATGTCGATAACAGTTGTTCTACTGATATTTGTAGATGGAAAGAGTGAACAGATGCAACACATACATTGATTAACAATTTCACAGCAAGATGCTGTTATTTTGGACTAGCTACGAGGGAGATTCCTGTATCCACTGGTAAAAAGGTTTGTTTGCTTGACCCTTAAACAGCAGAAAGGAAGCAAATACCAATTAAGGAAGCATCATTTCATTGGTAAAGGAAACAAGCTGGTCAAAGGAATGCCCTGTAATATAGGTTCCAAAATTTGTACACATATAACAACAATCATGAACAATGCAGGATCATGGACCCAGTAACAGGAAGCTAACATTAAAACAGAAAACAAAGTCAAAAGTTGAAGGGAATGAACAACCAGTTGAAAAACCTTTCTAGATCTGCATAAGGACTGCACCTTTCCTTTTCTCTCATAGTCCAGCCTCTACCTCAGTAGCGTATTCATCGGATTCATAGGGAAGATCTATCTTCCTCTTCCTGATTTTGAAAGTGCTGTGTCGGATCACGTCATCATCAGTATTCATAGTTGTTTCTAGGGCGTTCAAGGATTCTGGTTTTGTGAAGTAAGTGAAGAGGAGGTAGATCCCATCCATATAGGTGTTGGTTTCACCAGCTTTGTTCTTCTTCTTGATGCTGTAGGATAGTGGAAGCACTCCTCTGTTGAATGCCTCCACATACATCCCACCCCCAGCTACAAGCAACTGCAAGATATAGTCAAAGATTAAGACTTTCATTGTTTTCCAACAACTAACAGTTAGAACTTAGAATACATTCGACAACTTTAATCCCTCCTACGGTTATCCTAGCAGCAGGTACCACCAAACAAACTATAACTAATTTAATGAGCCTTTCGCAGTTTCACGGTCTGAACTTGTACAGACTTACACATGCTTGGCTTAAGCTTTGAGACAAGCATATGACTACTGGCAGGATCAATCCCATAGCTGACAGGTTGAATTGGTTAACCATCAATCAAGTACAACTGATCATAAATGAGCAAAATTACTCACGAACAACCCACAATATTGTCTAATAGTTTTCAAACACTAGTAGGTGTTCTTGTTAGTCAAATAATATAAAAACCAATCTTGGACCTTTACAACAACTCGAGTTATCGTGATGCAACAATTTATGAAATAGTATTAGAGCCTTTAAAGACCGACATGTATCCGTTTCGAATTCAGGTAACCCCAGTCCGTGCAGATGACTTACCGAAACTATGGAAACCTCAGCTCTTATGAGAGCTTCTATTTGAGGGGGCTTGGACCTCTCCCAACAACTCGAGTTATTAAGATGCAATAATTCATAACAATTCTCATCATGAAAGATGCCATTGCCACAATTCAGTCTCCAATTTCAAAAAACACCAAGACGAATGAGCATCAATCAACTACAGCTTATCAAGAGATCAATTTGCAGAAACGAATTCCATAAAAAGAAATGAAGCCTCAAAGATTGTACATTTACTAGCTCACAAAATTCCATACTACTATCGTAGAGAAGACCATTGCTAAAGTTTGTGTACCTCTTCGTACTTCTGTGTAAGAGCAAGCCGTTCATCTTCAGACATGTCCGGCCTCAACACAGACATGGTCTCGTACTGTCGCAGCCCAGGCGGGCAAGGAGGGGTCTCTCTTTTCTCCATTTCCATCAGGGTGCCCTGCATCGGAGGTTCGTTGTCGTCATCGTCGTCGTCGTCGTCGGAGGCAAACCTTCCTCCATAGAACGAACCGGAGAAATCAAATGTCTGTGCCTTCACCACGCTTTCGCGGTCTCTCACACGGTGGACAATCACCGTCGCATTCGCATTAAACCGCCCAAGAAATGCTGACGAAGGTGATGGGTTGGACTTCGAAAGAGATTTGGAGCAAATTGGGGAGTAGAATAGAGCAGACGAAACTGCTGAGGACGCCATTGCTGTCGAGCTCTCCTGTTGCTGTGACTCAGCAGTTCTTGGAGATATATAGATAAGGAAGACGATCGAGTTTTACAGACATGGGCCTGGATTTGATCATCATGGGCCAGACTTTTAACGGCCCTATCATGCTAGGCCCAAAAGAGCTACTTGTTCTTTTCTTGAACACGAAGCCATAATTAAGACGGAGAAATAAACTTCAGCAGTCACCACGAGAGAAAAAGAAAAACGAAAGCACTAAACGGAGACTCAGAACTGACGGAGTAGAGATCGGAAATCTAAACGGACGGCGAAGGAATGGATCCGAAGCTGACGGAAGTGTCACAGTCCTTTGAACGATTCAAATCGGCTTGTGTGAGGGGGGATATCGATACCTCTGCGAATCTTCTTTCTCAGCTAAAGGTGAGAGAATAGTCGCCACAAAGAACCCTAATTCTCTCTTCTTGGATCTAGTGGTGTTGAAGAAGCACAGTTTGTTACTGCCTTATTTGAAATGTATTGTATTTGGAGCGGGAATGTGCTCTGATGTGGCTGTATGCTTTGTTGTAGGTCTTGTTAACTAGCTTCAGAAGCCTTCCGCCTTTGTTTGAAGCTACGCCGAATGCTGTCCAAGAATTGACATTAGCGAGTATGTTTGTTTCTTGCTCGAATTAATGACTATTGTTAAATGTTTTAGCTTAGAATTTTGGATGTTGGAGTTGGTGTATCCATATGTGAATTGATTTGGTATCTTCATGTTTGGATGGAAACGAGCTATGGTTGAATTTCACTGATGAAGTGATGCTGAAATTTCAGGAGATATATATGAGCATGCAGTTCTTCTTAGTGTTAAGATGGGGGATCAGGATGCGTTTGAAAGGGACTTCTTTCAGTTGAAGCCATACTATACGGATGCCGGGTAACATTCCGATCTCTCGTTTGATGTGCTTTTACCTTTTAGTAATTTCATATTATCTAAGCATTAATGTTAACTTAATCCTTGTTCTTTTTATGAATGAGCTTAATCCATGTTAACATTGAACTGAAAGGATGTAGTTTCAATCTTGAGTGGATTGTTTTCCCTTCACATTTTCCATGATTAACTTACCACCATTTGATAGAAGTATTTGATATCAACTCTAGAAACTGCATCTAGTAAATTTGACACAGGACTCTAATCCTGTTGTACGGAGTACACCCTCTTTCAACTGCCTGTCGTTCTCTCGATCATGATTTGTAGTTTTAGTTTTCATCTTCCGGTTTGTGAAAGTCCAGTTATGTTATCTACTTGTGTTTTAACAGTTGGAGGATATTAAGCTGATGCATAGGATAGGCAAACATGTTCCCATCGCTCACTTACATATTTTCTTTAATGGAGCAGTAGTCGACTATCCCCATCTCCTCGAGAACATATGATACTGGGCCTCAACCTATTGAGACTCCTAGTGCAGAATAGAATTGCCGAGTTCCACACTGAACTAGAGCTGCTCCCTGCCAGCTCTCTGGAGGATCCATGCATAAAGCATGCCGTGGAGTTGGAGCAGTCATTCATGGAGGGGGCATACAACCGGGTGTTGACTGCAAAACAAACTGTTCCATACAAGGACTATGACTACTTCATGGATCTCTTGGCGAAGACGGTCAGGTAATCTTTTGGAAACCCTAAACCCTTCCAATAATCTCTATTTTTGCTATCCTTTTGATATATATTTCCTCTCGTACACTGATGCATAAACTTCGTCCTGCAGCACATAGTCCCATAATTTTCTGAGCATGGTTCTACGTGGTTTTGGTTCTTTGAGTTGCATTGATGCATCAATTGAAAACCTGTGTGTAATAGGTTCTATTTCAGTGGATTCAGCAGTTACTTTATATGTCAAATGCTTAAATAATTTGCCTCTGTCTTTCAGGGATGAGATAGCTGGATGCAGTGAGAAGGCTTACGACTCCCTCTCTATAAAAAATGCCCGTGAAATCTTGCTCTTTTCTTCTGATAATGAACTGCAGCAGTACATTAAAGAGGTAAAATAGAATGCTGTACTTATCTATTCTTTTGTGTACTAGACATTGTTTTAACGTTCTGTCATTGAAAAATCGCTACCAGTATAATTATTGTTCCAAATTGGAGCTGTCGTTTTCGTTTCTGCCTGCATGCTTATCTCGTCATTATATTTATAGTAAGTTACTAAAGACTATTGGTAATCCATTCTCTGCAATAATCTTAATTCCCTTGATGCAGGAGCATCCAGAGTGGGAAACAAAAGATGGGTTCGTCGTCTTCCAGAAGGCAAAGGAATCTGCCCCGTGCAAGGAGATACCGTCTCTGCAGCTCATTAACCAGACACTCAGCTATGCTCGAGAGTTGGAGCGGATTGTGTAGTGAGCGACAAACTTGTGATCCGATCTCGATGTAGGCGGAGAACATATCAAATTCCAATCTCTCAACTCTGCTCAAAGTTATGTATTGCTAATTTCATTGTAAAAGTTGCTGGTCTTCAAGCGCTTTCAGCCATCCATTTTGAACCATATTACTAGTCAGGCATCAAATTGCACCAGCACAGGCTCCTCTTTTCGAAGTTGAAATTCAGTCATTCTTGTACTATTCTCTTTGATGCTTATCTATTCCATTCAACTCGTGTCGTTCCTTTGGTTGTCGATGCGCTACAGCTTAAGGAAACATTTGTCGATCCGACAAGGAAAGTGCAAACAGTAAGCAATGCAAGATGGTTCACGAGAAAATACCAAACATGGTTGATTACAGTTGAGTTTCATGAATACATATTCATGACATAAGAACTTCTCACGACAGGAAATAAAGACACCAAACTACCATCTTTGATCTCCAGTAGCTACCCACAGTTTTACCAAACAAACCAGCAAATTTATTGGGCAAAGAGAATCGAAATCAAATCAATCAATTTTTTGGAAAGAACTCTCTTCTACTTACCTAGAAAAATCGTCATGGGAGGGATGGTGGGTAAGTAAATAGAAGTTCCAACTGCTGTAAATGGTAGGCCCAAAACCAGACTCCCGTTGATGGCGACATTTGACATAATGCATTGTTTCTGCATAATTAAAAACCCTAACGTTGTCACAGCACTAATATCATGACATCAATGGTTTGGAAATCATTTATACTTGGAAAAAGTAGAATCAAACAAGAGACCTTGAGGTTTCACATCAGAGCATATCAGCATCATGGATCTCTTTGTCTGCATCCACTCATTTGATTAGTCAATCACCACTGTTTCATCACATGAACCAGCAATAGTTGCCCATCTCAATCAGTCTCAACTGCTTTGGTTTTATATAGTTCAGATAAGAAAAAATTCAGAGGATTTCACTCAGTTTTTATGTTTTGTTTCTCTCATGGATATCAAGAGCAGCTCATCATCTTCCAAGCTGTATGGAGGTGCAACCTCAGATGAACATCTCATGCTGCAGAAAACACTCTTCTCTGCCACTCTCAAGGTATGTAAAGTTCATGTCTTTCGTGTTTCGATCCATCCTTCGCTGGAATATGACGCTAGAAACTTGTTCTTCACTTTTTTTCTTCCCTTTTTGCAGGATTTGAAGAGTCTGAGAGAACAGTTGTACACTGCAGCTGAACATTTTGAAGAGTCTTACAGCAGAGAAGACCATAAACCAATGCAAGTCGTCTCAGATGAAAAACATATACCACTTACAACTAACACTTATGAAACCTTCTTCTGAAGTCTGTTCCTTTCTATGCAGGGTGATTGAAACATGCAAGGACTACGCCATTAAAGCACTGATCAATACAGTCGACCACTTGGGTTCCGTGGCATTCAAGCTCAACAGATACATCGACCACACAACTTGTGAAGTTGCTTCAATGGACCTCAGAGTCTATTCCATGGACCAGGTAAGTAATTGACCTTTTTCTGTACAAAGTTGCAGACTTTTTTAATGTTTGGATATTTCACATCCAAGTTGTGACCACATTCAATGACATCTTTGTTCCTGTTTGCTTCCTTTTTTTCCCACAGAGATTGAAAACTTGCCAACATTACATAAACCAAGGAGGGATGTATCAGAACTCTCTATCGTTCACAACTCCACATCAGTACCACAAACAGTACATAATTCCAGGCATAAAAAGAAACAAGTTTTGCTTTGTCACATAGAAATATGCTGATTTTCTGTGAGGTGCATAACAAGTTCTTCTGCTCAGGAGAGGAAGATGGAACCGCTCGTAGAAGAAGTAGCTCGAGGATCGAAATCGATTTCAGTGGCAGCAGTCCCTCATCCTTTCTCCGGTAGAAATCTCAAAACTGTCCTATGGAATCTTTTCTGTCAGTTAAGTTCTGTGGAGGAATAATGGTGGCCTGGATTTTGTTATTGTAGCAGAGAAGGGTATTCCAAGTTGACATTTCCACAAGTGTTTTCAAGACAAGCTACATTACCGTTTTCATGGAGTTCTACTAGTAGCACTAGTAGTAAGTAGTAATGATATAAATATATGTTACTGATTGTTCTGTCAATTTTGCTGTAATTGTGCTATGTCTCGATTTTGAAGATGGTATGAAAATGGATACGTATAAAAGCAGTGAGTCTCCACAGAAGAACCCACTTCTCCGGTCTGGATCTCTACTTGTCAAGAGATCAATGTCTCCAAACTATGCCAACGGTGGGAAGCCACAGGTGATTTTATAGGATAAACTGCAGACTTTATAGTTTTCGATAAATGCACGGCATCTTACTATACTTCGGATTCTGCATTGAGTACCACCACTATAGTAGTGGTTTGCGAGCATTTGTCGATTTTTATAGGTTTTGGAATCCAGCTGGTTACAAGCTCCCGTGACTATCACATAAGCCATAAGTGGCTCCGAGAAATCGGATGCCACATAGGCTACATGTAGCTGACGACCTTAGATTTGTAACCGGATGGATCCTACAAAACCTATAAAAAAGCGTAACTCCATGTAAACCTATGCTATAGTGGCAACCCGACATTTATTGAAAACTATTGAATCATGGGCGGCATTTTACTCTGGTTTTATACATGTTGTTAGCGAGTCTGTCTACGTAACTCGACGAAATCAGACATTTTTCATATCTTCTCCCACAAGTGATGTTTCGAATGAGTGTTTGTGTTTTGCTAGAATCCGTTAGCTCCGCGGAGATTGGTGTCGTGGTCGGAAGAGAGAAGAAGAGACGGTGGAGTGAGTGTGATGAATGAGCAGCATTCCAGCAGAAGCAAACGCTTGTTGAAGTCGCTAGTGAGCTTGAAGAGGTCGAGGAAAGATGGTCCCGTTATTTACAAACATTTGGAGGAGATCTGAAAGGCTAAGGAGGTTAGAAAATTCATGTTTACTTTGTCATGAATGGTATAGCTTAAGCCCATGTTTGGTATCCGAGGACTGTAATTGGGCACGTAACATCTTCCCTTCATATAAATTGAAAATGTATATTTTCAGCTGTTTCTCAAAGCTCCATTGGTATTACTCTCTTGTTTACCGTTAGAACTGTGTTGCAAAGGATGTCACAACCTATTGACATCATTTTATGTCACGATTTATTCCAAATTGTCCAAAATAGGTTATACATGTATGATCATACCGACTATTGTACTTTCGGAGTATTACATACTCCCTTTCGTTTAGATTCCTCATCTCAATCACTCATTTTTAGAATTATATCTGAACAGTTTATAATCATTGCTTTTCATAAATTAAAATAAATAAATAATAAAGTTACGAAAACATCACAACTAGACAATTTAATCAAATGAAATAATTCAACTACTCAAGTTAACAGTATCGAAGAATCCAAAACAGTGAGGGGGATTAGAACTTCAAAATTGGGAATATGAATTACGATGAAACCAAGAACGAAATATGACTTACTAAACTCAATGTTTTAAAAGTTTATGGATTATGTTATAAAAATCCTAAATTAATTTGTCAAGACCAATTCTTAATATGACAAGAAAATAAATATTATAACTTTATGTTTATATAAATTAAGTAAGATGATATCTTTGTTGTTAAACTTTTCTATATTTAGCATTTATATAAATTTTAATTATGGACCGTTCAAATCTAATTGTTAAAATAAACGAACCAGATTTGTCTACATAAACAGGAATATATGATAGTCCGAGAATACGATAATCATTTTCATATGTCCATATATTTGTCATATTTTTAAAATTCAACTCAGTAATATTTTGAAAATTCAACCCATTAATATTTTGAAATCTCTTACAAATTCAACCCAATAATATTTTTGGCATAGTTTCGTTTTATAAATTCAACTCAATAATATTTTAAATTTTTTTACATCTTGAATTAGTCCCAAACCATCATTGTTTTTAACCCTTCAACTATAGAAGATAAAAAAGACGAAGAAGGCTCATATCCAAAGGCCATCTAAAACAACATCATTATTGTCCACGAGGAGCTACATAACTTCAAGACAAGGTATAAAAATGGAAACTGGGATATGCTACTGAAAATGGATATAAAAAAGGCGTACGATATGGTGAATTGGGACGCGCTCATTACTATGCTAAATGCGTTGGGTTTCAATGAAAAGTGGTGCAAATGGATTGACTCCTGTATAAGAACAGTGAGATTTTTAATTTTGGTTAATGGAGACCCCAACGAGTTATTCAATCCTTCTAGAAGTATTCATCACAGTGACCCTCTTCTCCCCGCTGCTCTTCATGATGCTCATGAACACCTTATCTTTCCTGATTCAACAGAGTGTTGAGAGAGGTGATTTTAAGGGAATCAAATTGAACATGAGATGCCCCACCTTAACCCACGTCCTTTTGCAGATGATACCATTATTTTCGGGAAAACGTTTGTTAACGAAGCCAGGAAAATCATGACAATTATCTAGGAGTACGAGAATCTTACGGGGCAGGAAATTAATCCTGATAAATCGGCTGTAACTTTCAGTAAAAATACTCTCGGTGCTCTCAAAGATAGGATTCACACAACGTTTGGCTTCCTGATCTCAACCGAAATTGACAAGTGCCTACGTATTCCCTCTGAATGGGGAAGAAGTAAGAAAGATGTCTTTGGCTCCATTCTCACTAGAATGAAATTTTTTTGCAGTCTTGTAAAAGCCAAATGCTCTCGCACGGATGAAAAAAAGGCTCTCATCAAAGCGGTCATACAGAATCTCCCTACTTATGTGATGTCGTGCTTTCAGCTCCCTAAGAAGATGCTCAAACGAATGAATATTGAGAGCGTTTTTCTGGGAAGGAACAACAAACAAGAAACCAATGCACTGGGCAAAAGGAACATTACTCAATAAACCACAATGTGAAGGGGGTATGGGATTCAAAGACTTTAAACTGTTTAATCTGGCGCTTCTTGCCAAGCAGGGATAGAGGATGTTGAATGATGAAAACCTTCTTTGGGTGAGAATGCTAAAAGCGTTGTACTTCCCTTCCACGAGCTTCCTCGAGGCAAAGAAATGGAGGAATGCGTCATGAATTTGGTCGAGTCTGCACAAAGCAGCAGAGGTTTTGAAGTTTGGTGTGATCAAGAACTTGGGAAATGGAAGAAGTATCAACATCATAAATGATCCAAGGGTCCCTACTATCCCTAGTTGGTTTGATAGCACTCACAGTTCAATGGGGACTTCTGAGTTCCATCAGGTTGTAACGACGTGTTTGAGCATCTGGCGCACTAGAAACGAGTCAACCTTTCGGACACGCATGGCTACAAAGGAAGTAACATTGATCCACATTGAGAAAATTCTCTACGCTTGGAACCTACATGGGGATAACCAGGTCTCCACTAGGGCCAGCTCAAGTGTCAGTCACCCTAATATTGTCCCACCGCCTGGAAGCTTCCAACGGAAAATCTTCTGTGATAGTTCTTTCACAGTCAGGGATCCTGTGGCGGCTTATGATGTCATCGTTAAGGACAACCATGAGAATATTAAGGATGGTTTTGCCAGCCAGTTCCCCTGTTCATCTCCAATTATGCAGAAGCCATGATGCTTCTTAAGACAGTGGAGGTTGCTAAGGACTCGGGTCTACGTACGATCATTAAATTAGACGGTTTGATCCTCATTCAGGCTATATCTATAACACCCCTACTCTCATAATAAAAAATAAAGGTAAATAACTTGTCTTAGGACAGACTCTTGGCGTTTGAAAGGGGTAGTTACGCTTTTAAACCAAACATAAATAGCCATCTCATTCAAACATGAGGAGAAACATTTAGATACATCATAAATACTAATTTCAGAAGTTGTCCGTCACATGTATTAAAAATCAAGGGCGGAACCAAGTTCCAAATCACACAACCTCATAGTCGTCCTTAAGTTTAGCTTGGCCACAGAAACACTAACGATCGATCATAGCTAGTCCTTGATAACCTGCAAACATCTGGTGCTTGGCTTGGGTTCAGTCCTCATAAATCACAATAAAGATTACAATTATCCATCACATAAGCAATATGACTTAGACTCTTTCCATATTTTAGTTGGGATCCCTGGCTCACGTATGCTGGATGATTCCCGGGCAATCACGTAGCAGAGGCGACACCTATTCATGGTCGTAAACCCGTACCAGAGGGTACCAATTACGGGCCACATACTCGTAGAATAAATCGTACCCATTAAGGGCCATATACTCGTAGCAGAAGTGCAATATGCACACACGTAGATCGCCAACATGCGGGGCCTAATCTAGGTGATCAAACAATTTCCTTTATTAACTCATGGACATTAACTCTGACCAGCAAAACACTTCTCGTATCACATATCAAATCTGACATATTATACTAACACCACATTTATCAGAACATATGGTCAATAAATTATGTACACATGATATTGTCACGTAGCCACATTGCACATATTTAATTCACTTGTTATGCATATCAAAAGAAGCATAATTGACATAACCAATCATTAAAAGCGAAATTTACCCCATTAAACCAACCCGCCTTGGGAAAATCGAGTTGGGTTCGAAATATAGGTTCACCGCCCAAGAATCGGCCAATTACGTCACTTTCATAACTGTCCGGGCTAATCTGTAATGGCTGGAAAGTTCCTGGGTCACGCCTGTCCATATTTGAAGGTTATGGGTTACATGTGTTATTGCTGAAATCATAGGAAGTGAAGCTGAAATAACTCTATAGGGACTAAAACTTGAATGTAGCATCTTTTTCTTCCTCGATTACATGAGGAAATTCCGGTGATCGTTTCACTCTTCCTGTGAGCCCTAACGGTCATAGATTTGGCTTGGAAACGGGAATCAAATAATGGGCACGTCTGGAACGGTTTGACGCAAACTCCCATAGGAGGTTTGATCGGAGAAACGAAAGAGTGGGTTAGATTGATTGTTAAGACACAATAATTGCTTGGTTGAGTTCGTAAGGGAATTTCCTACCTCTCTGAACGAAGCAAGAACTCAGAAATTTCCGGATTTGCTAGCTTTTTTCTAGGGTGTAGAGCTCGTCGGAGCAGAGAAATGTTAAGACAAAATCAATCATGAGAGGTTTCTGGATTCCTATTTCTCCATGGAGGGATCAAGTAAGTTTAAATAGGGCCGAACAAGGGTTAAGGGGGAAATTATTTGAGGAGAAAGTCAAGGTATCGGCCCATCGACGATACTGATCGGAGCAAGGAGATAACTAATCAATGGGTTTGATATGACGTTAGGGGCTGATTCAATGAATTATTGAGTTAAGGAGTAGTTGAGATAAGAATGTAGTGCATAATGACGCAAAATTGAGGGCCTGAAGTGACACGAAAGTCGTCTGAAACGCCTTTTGATGTTGGCCGGTCGTCGCCGGAAAAGCAGAGGATTCGCCGGCGAGGTTGGTGAAGAGGATGATCCAAACTTCGTCGTTTTAACTAGAGGAAGGAAAAATACAATCAGGGACAAACCTGGGTCTGTTTTCTAAGAGACATGCCTAATAACTATTTTGTCAAATCCAATTTCATGATATTTGGTTTTACTCTAATTTAATCTGTTTGGTTTATTTTTTAGCGGTTTAATTGATCCTCTTAATCTTATAAGTCTAACCATTAAATCTCATACCACGAAGGAATATCGTCATACGTATTTCATGGAGTAAAATAGGAAAAGTTTTGGCTTACAACGATTGGGGTGTTACAATATCGGCCTGCGAAGACGCATGGCCCTCGCAATGCTATGCATGGTTAGGACGAATCAAAGCTCTCGTTTCTTAGTCGGATTTAATTGTGTTTTCTTTTATTCCCCGAAAGCTAAATGTACTTGCAGATTGGATCGTTAGGTTCAGTCGTGTTGGTTTTTTGATTCCGAGGTGGATTTAATCTTTTATGTAACCTATCCTTATATGACTCTGCCTCTTTTTTATGATGAATATAATACAAATTCGTTTAAAAAGAAAACATTCAGAGGAAGTATCTCTTCCTTCTCCTTTGTAAACGATACGACGAGCCGACTCCTCCGCCTTGAGTGAATCGAATTAAAAAATGGGTAGCTGACGAGTGATTGTTGGTAGGATTTGAAGAAAGGGAAGGCTGCAGTTGCAGTCGGAAGTAAGAAGGAATTGAGAATTAGTTTTAGATAAAGTGAGATGAGATGGATTTACTAAGTAAGCGTGTTGATTGAGCAAAATTTCCAAAAAAAATTCACTGAAAATAAATATTTGGATGGTTTTGTTAAGTTTTGAAACATTTGGAATTCATCAGCTTTGTTTAAAAGATATGGGATGCTGGTGGGAAAGAAAAGTTCAATTCAGCCGCACTTTTTGAAAAAACAAACGCCATTTTCACCTAATCCTCTCTTCTTTTTGACTTGCTAGGCACCTAATCCTCTCCTAATCTCCAGATCAATATGGTTTTCAGTCAAACAAAGCTCAATTCCTCTCTTAATCTCCGCAATTAGGGTTCTCCACTGCTGATTTCTTCACCTAATCGAGAGGGTTTACCAGTGGTTTAACGTTAACGGCCTCATCATCGTTAGTGATCATATAATCGGGGTCGTTAATGGCCTCCTCGTCATCTTCCTCCGCCGTAAGACCTTCTTCTTCTTCTTCTTCTTCTTCTCCATACACCGGGAAATGGGAATACGACGTCTTCTTGTGCTTCAGAGGCGACACCCGCCTCAGTTTCATGAGCCACGTCAGAGAAGCTTTGTCGAAGGAGAAGATCCGCTTCTTCGTAGACACCATGCTCACTGTAACGGAGGACATCGGCGAGCTCCTCAACGTCCTCGAGAGAACAGCGGTCTCTGTTGTGATTTTCTCGGAGAAGTTTGCAGATTCGAGCTGGTGCCTAGAAGAGGTTGACACCATAGCTCGAAGTGTGGCCGAGTTTGGCCACAAGTCGCTCCCTGTCTTCTATAAGGTGGATTGGACCGCTGTGGTGGAGGATTCTGGAAGTTACGCTGAAATGATTGCCAAACTTGGAGAATTCTGTGAAGATTGCAAGAAGCGATGTAGGGGTGCTTTGAAAGCTGTGGCTGGTAAGACTGGTCGCACCTCCGATGCCATCCCGTGAGTATTATCATTTTGCGCCTCCGCACAGTTCCGATTCATACACTTATTGTTAGGGTTTTCCGTTTTCTTATTGGTTTCCTTTTTTTGGTTGACCTCTGGATTTCTTAGGGACGACGCCGAATTAGTGAAACGGATTATGGAAGATGTTCTGAAGACACTAGCAGCCATGTCATCAGGTATGCCATTCAACAATTTGGTTGGTATCGATGCACGTGTTGAGCAGGTTGATCAACGATTAGCCATGAACAGAATGGATGTCAATCGTATTGTTGGGCTTCATGGAATGGGTGGGATAGGGAAAACAACTCTAGCCAGAGCTTGCTATGATAAACATAGATATTCAGCAAAAGGGACCAAGTTCCATTTTGTTGAGAGAATTGGTCAAAATAGCGATAAGCATTATGGGGTTGAAGGACTGGTTCAAGAGCTCTATTCAGCATTGTTGTCAGAGAACAACCTTAGATTCGAAGATATTAATTTCAGTTATCGAAGGGAACGTCTTTTACGGTTAAGAGTGTTTATCGTTCTCGATGATGTACGGACTCCCTTTCAGTTAGAGCAACTGCTTCTGGGAGATGCTTTGAATCCTACAAGAATCTTTGCTGCGGGGAGCAGAATCATCGTGACCACGAGAAACCAGAGAGTGCTTGAATACACAAAGGCGGAGGTACTCCCTGTTAAAGGTCTAGATGATCGTGAATCTCTTCAACTCTTTAAATTGCATTGTTCCGAACCAAGCTCTCCCCTAGATGATCGGATTGATCTGTCTCGTTGTGTGTTATCATACTGTAAGGGAAACCCCTTGGCCCTTAAAGTTTTAGGAGGGACACTGTCATCCAAGGGTAATGAGTATTGGAAGAGCTTCTTGCGCAAATTGAGCCATATCCAAGAACCAGAGATTCATGATGTTCTTAGGATAAGCTACAATGAGTTGGGAGAGGACGACAAGCGATTCTTCCTAGACATTGCTTGCTCCTTCCATGAGATCATGAAATCCTTACTGATTAGATATTTGGAAACCAGTTACATCTCTGCAGTTAGCAGAGTACAAGATTTAATTGAGAAGTCCATGTTAATTTGTCAGCCTACTAAGAAAAACGGCGAATTTATTCTGGTGCATGATTTGTTAAGAGAAATGGCTTGGAATATTGTCAATGAGGAAGCAGATATTGGAAAACGCAGCAGGTTGAAAAATCATGATGATATTCACAATTTGTTGACAGTTCGAAAGGTAATTTTCTACAATAATGTTCCGTAGATGTTTATTCGTCGTCTAGTTACTTTTTTTCAGTTGTATGTGATTTCTTATTTGTCATTTTCTGTGATTGTATTGTAGGGAGAAAGAGCAACCCTTGGGATAAGTTTGAACCTTTTTAGGCTTGAAAAAATGAATTTGAAAGCCAATGCCTTTGAGGGGATGGACTCTCTCAGATGGATTGAAATCTACTGGTCAAACAACGGATGTCATCACCCAGGTCATCAGAAGATCCTTCTTTCAGATGGAGGCCTTAACTATCTTCCTGATGAGTTAAGGGGTCTGAATTGGGATCAATTCCCTGCAACTTCTCTGCCACAGGGATTTTCTCCCAAAAAAATCTTTAACATTATCATAACCAATAGCCCAATTCAGAAATGCTGGGAACTACAAGATCAGCAGGTATATTATGTGAACACAACCTTGCTATTTTGTGTTTGTTTCTAACTAAATGATCTCTCCGTTCGTCTCACAGGATATACTTCACCTGATTTTACTTCTCCAGTTCTGTATATATTTAACCTTTCCCTTTCTGGTATATTAATGGCAGCCTAAGCTTGAGTATCTGGTGGTGCTTAACCTCTCCCACTGTGAAAATTTGAGTACGATCCCTAACCTGTGGAAGGCTTCGAAACTGGAGCACATTATACTCCAGGGATGTAAAAGCTTAACTGAACTACCTGCAAGCATTCAGGCTCTTGTCAAGTTGGTACGGTTGGATGCCAGAGATTGTCAACGTCTACAGTGCATTCCGGCCAGGCTCAACTCAAAGTTCCTCAAGCAGCTTCTGTTGTCCAATTGTCCCAAGCTCACCCGATGTCCGGAGATCAGTTCAGCAGTGTTGGAGGATTTGGATTTAGATGGGACACCCATCAGTACGGTGCCGAATGCAATATCCAAGGTCAAGGAAGGTGGAATGGTAAGTCTCTTTGGTGAAAATGTCACAGATATTCCTCGAATTACGTCGAGCTTAGACCTGCTTCGTCTTTGCCATACTGCAATAACAGAGATGGAATTCGATACTCTTAAGACTTCTGATTCACCGAAATTTGATCGACTCCACTTGATGGACAACACCCATCTGAAGTCTCTACCAAAGTGTATCTGGAAGATGGTCTCTGTTGAACTTATTGTTGAGCGTTGTCCTTTGATTGAAAGTTTGCCAGAGATCTCAGAGCCTTCAAATTTAACGGGGCTTCGCTTGGCTGGCTGTGCTAGGATCACCAATGTTTCTTGCATTTCCAATATGAAGTTTTTGGACATTCTCGTTCTTTCTGGGACGGGTATAAAGTCATTACCTTCTTGTATCGAGGAATTGGATCAGCTCTCTTATGTAGATCTATCCAACTGTGAAAGCCTAGAGTCTATTCCAAATACCATTCAAAGACTTGCTAACTTATCCGAATTGTTGTTGACGGGCTGTAAAAGTATGCGATATTTGCCGGAACTCCCACCAAATCTTAAGATTTTGAAGGCAAATGAGTGTGGTTCGTTACAAGCCCTGCCAAGCAACATTGGAAATCTGAGTTTGCAGCACTTGAGGCTTGATGGTTGCCCGCAACTGGACAGGAATTCACTCGGTGAACTCACGACCAATTTTCCTGATCGAGTCTTGTCTCGACACTCTCAGGTATTTGCATATTGTTGTATAAGTATTACGTCTTCATTGGCACTTAGCAGCAAATAATATAAAAAACCGTCTTTTTGAAGCTTCCATTGTTGTTGCTTCGTCTTCACAGATGGGTTTTCACTATTCTGGAAGTGAGCTACCAGAATGGTATCAGTTCAGCTCAGAACGTGTAAAAGAAGAATGTAATCGTGTGACTCTGGAGCTACCTGTGGACTGTACAGGGCTAAAGGAGGTTGCATTTGGCGTTGTGTATTCCTTGGACCAACCCTGTGGTTCCATGTCTATCCTATGTGGTTGCTTTGTTGAATATGAGATGGTCACACATTGGAGATCTTTATCCTGGCAGTTTCACTGCCTTGACAACTCAGACCGTGTTTACCTGTGGTCCAGTAACGCATTTGGCATATCAAACAAAGATGACGACGAAGATGCTTGGTATGAGAAGTATGCTGGATTCACTGTTTCATTTGTGTTTTTTGCTGATGTTGATCGTACTGGATTCCACGACGTGAAAAAATGTGACGTCGCTCTACTTTACTGACTCAAGCCTAACAACAGGAAGCTGAGTTAGCTGCATCTCAAGGTTGACGCTTTGACTGCAGTAGAACACTCTTTCATTTTGATTCTACCCTCAAGTAGAATAATGAGATGTCTTTTGTTGTGTTTGATGTTCCATTGCTGTTCGTGTGGGATTTTACTGCTGCTTGTGTTGGTTCGGGTACAGGGCCTGCGTGTTTTTGTGGCCTGTTTATGCGGCTGCTGTTGCTGGTTTTGATGCTCAGCCCTTGCGCAGTTTATTTTTTTTGCCTGTTAACAGTTCTGTTTGTTCCCTGCTGGTAATCCTTTGTTCTTGTGGATTGCCTAAGTGCTGCTGCGGCGCCTCTGTGCAGGTTTATTTTTGTCTGTTTCTTTGATTTGTCTTTTTCTTGTGCTTCCACAAGTGCTGCTGTGGCGCCTCTGTGCAGGTTTGTTTTTGTTCTGTTTCTTGTGCTTTTGTTCTTGGTCTGGGGATCTCGTCTGTAACAGTTCTCTTCTTTTAATATACATACACATTTTATCTGAAAAAAACAACTTCAGAAAAAAAGTTGTGACGTCTCTGTATTTATTCCGACAATAGTTTTTCTACGCATTTGGATAAATTGGATCGGAGAAGAAAGGAAAGAGCAAGTTAGCCAGAGTTTCAACCTGAATTTTATGGGGAATATTGGTATGCCTTTGTGATGAGTCATAAAGTTGGCTTCCAGAGTCCCACTTTCTAAGCTATTGATGATGAAGCTGCATTATTTTCCACAAAGACTCACTTCAGTTGAGGTACCCCACATCCCTTTTATCTCCTGTAAAATTCCTTTCGTCTGTATGACAATAGTCTTGTCGTCTGTGATTCCATTTTTCAAAATGACTTGATGAAACGAGATGAAACCGATTGACATGCATAATTTACGTGTACATGAATCCAGCTCCACTCGCAGATGCTGAATTACCTAAAACAGATTTTTTTTTTCGTAGTGAAAATTCGTTCAGGATCTCAAGAGTCTCAGGAAACAGTTGTGCACTGCAGCTGGCCAGTTTGATGGATTCTTACAGATTCCTATCAATTCTGTTACTTTGAATGCAGATTTGTGGAAACCTGCTAGGATCTGACAATCAAAGCCTAGATAAATACGGTTAACCACCTGGAATCCAGCTTTCCTGCTCAACAGTTATATCGACAGACAACGAATGAAATATGCTGCAGTGGACCTCAGATTCTATTCCTTGGACAGTCGAACCACCTAATTGGCTTACTATACAAAGTTGTTGGGGATATTGAAACCCAATAGGTGATGTATCACAACTCTCTGGCGTTTATCACGGTTCCCAAGCACCACCACATACGGTACGGGAATCTTGCTTGCAGATACCTTTTCATGTAGCAATTCTGATTTTTCTGTTTGGTGGAAGACAGATGACATCACTCGCAGTTGAAGTAGCTCCATTTTCCAAGTCGACTTTCATCACTATGCGCCAGGAACACAAATTGTTGGAAATGGCAACCATCCTTTCTTGGGTAATCTGAGCCCCTTTGTTCATTCTTCTAGAGCCATTTGAATATTTGTGTCAGTCAAGCTTTGGAGAATGATGATGCTAGCCTGATGATGATTCTGCAGCATAGAAAGGGCAGAATCCATTGCATTCATAGAGATTGGATTATTGGAAGAAGACATGGCGGAGTCGATGAGAATGAACACCCTTTCAGCAAAAGCAAGCAAAGCTTATTCAAGCCCCTTGGTGAGCTTGTTATCCAGGAATCTGGACAGCACGACAGATGGAATCTAACCACTATACAAGGACACAACTATTAAACATGGCTTTCATTTACTCTCTTTATCATTTATGGATGCTTCAGGTTTAAAGCTTTGATTCTAGCAATAGTGTTCTGTGAACACGTCTACCTGGTTTCTAAAATGGTAGTTTTTGACGAGTCTCCGACTAGTGAGTTTCGGGCAGCTAGTTGATGTCTTCCTGTTGAATCTCGTAACTAGTTATTTTCTCTTGTAATTAGTTATTTGTTTTACTAGTTATAACTTGTTATTTTCTTGCATAATTCGTTATTACTTGTGTAACTAGTTTCTTTCTTGTAACTATCTATTCTCTCAAGTTACTACTTACTAGTTATTTCACATGGTAACTAGTTATGAGAGTCAACGACATTACAATATCATCGAAAAGTTATAATAAAGTCATCGAATCTTGTTCAAAAAAAATATCATCAGAAGCCATATTATTAAACTTTGAAATGTATTTAAACCTCGATATAGCCTAAAAAAAATTCGTTCTAGGTCCACCACCCTCCCTCTTACCACCCTTTTAATTGCTAAGATGATTCAGCACAAAATTTCCTCATATGGGAAAACATGGACCTGAAACTGTTGCTTTTGCTGGTAAATATGCAAAGAAATGTTAGAAACAAACGTCAAACTGCCGAGGAACAAAAAGTGAAAAACAAAACGGCATTTCCAGAAAAATAAAACAAACTAACAAAAAAAAACATCCCGTAACTCGAAAACTGGAATAAGAATCGGCTGTTCCGATTTGTAATTCGTTCATCTCCTCCATTGTTTCGGTAGTTCGGCAAGACCCAAGATCTGCCCCGCTTGACTTCATCCCACCCTTCTGATTCGGAGTCGGACCTTCTCCATCTCACCAACGGCCGCCCATGTAACTCCGCCATCGCAAATCTCATGATATTTTATCCACGGCCGCCACCGTCCTCGGTTTATCGGCGCTCCTTTGTACGGCCACCTTCCGATCTCTAAACATTTTGTACGGTGTTGAGCTCTTGCTGCTCTCTGGATCCCCAGTTCTCACTGTAAGCTAATCCAATTTCCCTCTTTCTTTATTCGTATGTCATGATTTTGTGGTTCCCCCCTCGGCTGGGTTTCGGCAGCGATGATGATTCTTTAAATGGACCGCTGTTTCTCCGCTGAAAGAAACTATATTTCAGCTGCTTAATCGAAGATTTAGATGCAGAAGCTTTTGGTTGATGCACTCTTAATTTCTTGCTAATTAGAGCTTATAGAACCCTAATTTTCGTCCTGCTCAGCTCGAAGTTACTGTGAAAACTGCTGGGGCGAAATTTGATACCTTCTGCATTAATTCGTTGCTGATTTCTTCCTCTTGTGAATTGCCATATTCAAACAACAGCTGCAACAAGCCGTCGGATTTTTGAGCTGGTCGCCTCAAAAAACAACTCCAAGCTTTAATGTGAGGTGCATACAGTTGAACAATGGGGGATGGAAGCAACAGTCGAAACGTTTCAGGCAGTGGTGGCCACAGGGAGAAGCCAGAGTGGCTGCAGCAGTACAATCTCATCGGCAAGATAGGCGAAGGCACTTACGGTCTCGTATTCTTAGCGAAAACCAAGTCTCCGGCGAATCGCGGCAAATCAATCGCCATCAAGAAGTTCAAGCAGTCCAAAGACGGTGATGGGGTCTCCCCTACCGCCATCCGTGAGATCATGTTGCTCCGCGAGATAACTCACGAGAACGTCGTAAAGCTTGTGAATGTGCACATTAACCACAATGATATGTCGCTCTATCTGGCTTTCGATTATGCCGAGCACGACCTCTACGAAATCATCAGGCACCATAGAGAGAAGCTCAACCATCCGATTAATCAGTACACAGTGAAATCGATTCTCTGGCAGCTTCTCAACGGTCTGAACTATCTGCACTGCAATTGGATCATACACAGAGATCTCAAGCCTTCCAATATCCTCGTAATGGGAGATGGAGAAGAACACGGCATGGTCAAAATCGCCGATTTCGGTCTCGCCAGGATTCATCAAGCTCCGTTGAAGCCGTTATCTGATAACGGCGTTGTGGTAACAATCTGGTATCGTGCGCCCGAGCTGCTTCTCGGGGCGAAGCATTACACGAGTGCTGTCGATATGTGGGCTATCGGATGCATTTTTGCCGAGCTTTTGACTTTGAAGCCGCTGTTTCAAGGTACGGAGGCTAAATCTACGCCGAATCCTTTCCAGCTCGATCAGCTTGACAAGATATTCAAGGTACTAGGGCATCCCACGCAGGATAAATGGCCGACACTTGCGAATCTACCACATTGGCAATCGGATCTTCAGCATATCCAGGGGCATAAGTACGACACTAACGCTCTCCACAGCGTTGTACATCTCTCTCCGAAGAGTATTCCGTTCGATCTCTTGTCTAAGATGCTTGTTTACGATCCTTTGAAGAGGATAACAGCGGCGCAAGCTCTGGAGCACGAGTATTTCCGGATGGAGCCCTTGGCGGGACGGAATGCTCTTGTGCCGTCTCAGCCTGGCGAGAAGGTGATCAATTACCCGACTCGGCCGGTTGATTCGAACACGGATTTTGAGGGAACGACTAGCCTTCAACCTCCGCAACAGATGGTTGCTGGAATGGGGAGCCGAGGTGGTCCGAGACCTATGCACATGGGAATGCAGAGAATGCAACCTCAGGGTATGGCGGCTTATAATCTCCAGTCTCAGGGTGGGATGGCGGGGATGAATCCAGGAGGAATGCCGATGACTCGGGGTGTTGCTCAGGGTCACCAGCAGCATCCGCATCTGAGAAGGAAAGATCCACCGATGGGAACTGGGTATCCTCCACAGCAGAAGTCCAGACGCCAATGAGAATAGCTGGTTGTGATGGTTATTATGCTCCATTGAGTCACAGTTATTCCCATTTTTAAGGGATTTGTAAAATGTTTCTGTTAACGGAAATGACATGCATTGCAGATCTAGCAGATGAGTTTCGCTGTATTTTAAGCCAGTTTCGGGTTATGATGATGAACCAGATCTTCATGTTGTCTGTATTGCTAGATTTAGTGAACCGATTCTGCGAAATGAGATAATTTCCATTGAATCATTAATTTGATGCTGTCCGGATTCAGAGTAGCACCCTAAGGAGTGATGTCGTAGAACAAAACTATCTGGAGAGACTGGGAAGTTTCTTTCAGTAAACATGGGAAGCTCCAAGAGCAAGCACAGGCAGAGATCATCAACTGGGAAGTTTCTTTCCCTAAGCTATTCGATACCTTAGCATACAACTCTGTTCAATGTTCGAATATCTACTGAAAGTCTAAAACCAAAGGTTAACATGCATGCTATAACATGCTATAAGCTATTCGATACCTTACACTACGATGTTGAAGTTTATTAGTCAACTCTGAGCCCCATTTGGGTTTGACTTTTGGGTTGCATGATTGATTGGTTGCTGGTTGTTGATGGTAGCAATGAGAGAGGTGATTTGGTCAGCGATCATTGGTATTAGTTTAAGATGAAGGTAGAGTTAGAGTGGTTGATCCCAAGTTTGATGTCAGCAGCAGCTATGCAACTGGTCTATCCCAACACCAATTGGATACATTGTTATTGCCAACTTGGGTAAAGGCCAAGTTACAATCTTGTTGTTTGTTTGACAATATAATTTCTTCTTATCTTTAATCCGGATCATAGAATATGAACAAATCTCGATTTTGATTCCTATATCATGAAAAATTAATTGCTAATTTGGTTACCGCCAAGTTACGATCTTTATATATCACCTCTTTAACAACAAAACTTCGACTTTTAGTTATTTTTTAAAATGACATAAAAAATCTCGATTCAACCCAACACAACACCTCGATTGCAACGGTAGATGGGAGCGTAGGACAGTAAAATCAAATTAAAAATACTAAAGATAAATATGAGTTGGGAGGGGATAAGAGTCGTGTAGCTTTGAGAGGGAGATTAAGCCACAATCGAAAATAAACCCTAAATCTCAAATCTCTGGTTGCCCTTTCCCATGTTTAAACCGGTAAGTAAATCCTTGGTAGCGGTAGAAGAACAAAAGCGGATGCGGATACTTGAGTTGTGGGGGATCCAATGACACGGCAACAAGTGGTGGCCAAACTGGTGGCACAGTCGTTATCTAGTGGCTAAGTGCTTCTATTCCAATTTCCAACTGGTGGATTGGGAGCTTCTTTTTTTTTTTATTTATCTAAAGAAAAAGTGTGATTCTATTCATCTTTTATTATTATCGAGGAAAGCCATTAAATAGAAAATTTACATCAATGATTTGGATTCAATGAGCGTGGGGAAAGGAGGGAGTTGATCGAAAAGAGTTTGTAATTCGGACGATTATTTTGATTCACTCCGACGAAAGAAAGGATAATGTGTTGTCTTACATGTTATCTAAAGATCATGTCACTCATGCAAATCGAGCTAGACATATTAGTGCCGTGCTCATGTATCAATTTTTTCACAATCTCTTCCCTTTTCAACTCAATTTTTTTACTATTTTTTAAAATTATAATTTTTATTGTCAAACATTAACTATCCACTGACTAATATTGAATCCGCATTACTTCAAATTTCTTAGAATCAAGTTTAATTATTAGCTTCTTTTAATTTCATATATCATCATGTTTGACTTTGTGAAATGTTATGATATCCGTTGACTTATGGAATTAAGTTTTCTTTCCATAATTTATCTTTTTTTTTTGGCATTTCATTTTCTCACTGTTTGTTAAAATATTATGATACCCGTTGACTGATAATAAGTTTAATAACAATATTGGGTGAACAAATTTGTAGATGTGTCTGTGTTGTGGAGTCTACTCTTTCTTCCATATGTTTTAGGTTTACAATATATGATTTTTATGATATCTTTGAACTGTTTAGAATTATGAAAAATTTTTCGATACTTTAAGGGTATCGGTATCCTATATACTAAATTTTATTATATTTTATGTTTAAAATTATGATTTTTAGGTTAATGGTTGAGGGTTTAGGATTCATGGCATAATGTTAGATGTTAGAGTTTGATATATAGGGTTTAAGATCTATTAGTTTTGATTCATGGTCAAAAGTTAGAGTTTGTGATACGATTTCGAATGTGAGTTTATAATACAGTGTTTGAGGGTTAGGATTTAGTGTTTAGGGTGTTACCATTATTCTCTAGTGTTTAGGATTTACTATAAAGATTTTAGAATTTATTTTTTGAATTTTAAATCTTAAAAATATGAGTTTTTTAGTATAAAAGGTACCGGTATCTCCAGGGTACCGAAACACGGGTACCAGTACCCGTTATATCATATTTTGTCATATTTTGTGCTTAAAATTATGATTTTTATGTTTTAGGTTTGTATTTAGGGCCCATAATATAATATTAGGATTAGAGTTTAATATTATGGTTGGTGGTCAAAGACGGATTAAACTTCCTCCAAGACTGGCAGGCAATACGAAAGCAAAACCTGAGCACAGTTCGCAGGCCTAGCTCTTGTCCCAAGTGGCACCCCCGACGCCGGGGACCTTGAAATGCAACATCGACATTGCCATATTCTCCCACATCAGGCGAACGGGAATGGGATTTGCGCTGCGTGATCATGCAGGAACCCTCATACACTATAAAATGTTAACGCGACCGGGAGTGTGGTCGGTCAAAGTGGGAGAAGCAGCAGCGATTCTTGATGCCATCCGTTGGTGTCTCTCAATGGGACTCGACTAGATCACGTTCGAGGGAGATTCACTGACAACCATGCAAGCATTAGCAGGAACTGATACAGGTGTCACATAATTTGGGGAAATCATTCAAATGTGTAGAGGTTTATTTAAAGTATGAGAGGGTTTCAATTTTCAGTTTGTTAGGAGAGAAAGGAACGAGGTCGCGCACGAGCTAGCTAAGCGATCTATGTTTTAAAATTTTTGTTAATAAGATTCTTCAATCTATCATAAATATAAAGAGAAAACAAGAGATTCATAACCCAGTATAAAATTCAATAAAACAAACGTCACTGCTCTTATTTTTGTTGTGTTTATCAGTCCCTTGCGAATAAAATTGATTTACAAAATCCAGAGTCAATACCTTTTAAAAAAATGGGGAATCACATACCTGCAAATTGTGCCCGCCATTTCCCAAACCTTATATTCATCATCGCCAAACCACTTTGCTTCCTCCCGTACATACACACAACACAACACAACAAACCCCAAATTAAGTTTCTCAGTCTCATCGATGAACAATAAATGACTGAGCTGCGCCGTACCCTTTTGATCACTTCTCCGGTGACATCCGGCGCAGACAGCCAAGAGCCATTGATGATGGAGCTCGATTTTGATCTCTACAGTTCATCCTGGCCGTTGGATCACTTCTCTTTCCCTCCAAGTCATCCAACGTCTCCCCTTTTCCTCTCCAACTCTGACTACTCCCAGCCTTGTTCCCCTCTTTGGTCATTCTCCGCCGCCGCCGACGATGACGATGACGACAACTCGCCTCCCTCCGTCGCCGCCGCTGTTCGTGATTACCCACTCTTCATCACATGTAAGTCGCGCGTAAAGCATATTCATTTCCCTCTGTTCTCGTATACTCGGCATATGGGTATTCACTTCATTAAACCGATTTGAATCCCATCAATAAACTTTTGGCGTTAATTGATGAATAATGAAAGCTTTGCATTTTAAGGTTAATGGGTAGTCTTAACGTTGGGAAATTTAAGCAGAATTTCCAATCCATTTTGCAGGTAACCTTAAATCAATGCCATTTCCAATCGATAGCTCAGATGGGCATTGTTCGATCAAAGAGCGAATGACACGAGCTCTTAGATATTTAAAACAGTCAACGGATCAACAAAACATTCTAGCTCAAATTTGGGCGCCTGTGAAGAAGATTGGAGGAAGTCGATTTGTTCTGACGACTTCGGAGCAACCATTTGTGCTTGATCCTCACTGCAATGGGCTTAATCAGTATAGGATGGTCTCTCTTTTGTACACATTCTCCGTGGATGATGATGAAGAGACTGATGGAGTAGCAGGAGATTATCAGCTGGGGCTTCCGGGTCGGGTTTTCCACCGGAAGTTGCCTGAATGGACTCCTAATGTTCAGTATTACTCTAGCAAAGAGTACTCAAGGCTTGACCATGCTTTGCACTATAACGTCCGAGGAAGTCTGGCTTTGCCAGTTTTCCAAACTGATTCCGGTCGGGAGTCGTCGCCGTGTGTTGGTGTGATTGAGCTTGTGATGACTTCCCAGGTTGTGAATTATGGTCCTGAGGTTGATAAAGTCTGCAAGGCTCTTCAGGTTGGTTGGATTATTCTGTTTATCATTTGTTGTTTCTGTTCTTGTGAGGTTCTTTTTCCCCTCAAGTCACATAATTGATAATTCCAGCTGCTTTGCAGGCAGTGAATCTGAAGAGCTCTGAAGTATTGGACCACGGGAAACCACAGGTAGAGCTGTTAAGCTATGTTTTTTTGTGTGTGGCCATATATCTAGAGCTGTTAACAATATGAACCGAGCCGAACTTCTCTATGCTAAAGCTTGAGCCGTTACTTTTTAGGCGAGTTGGAGCTAAAAAAATTTAGCTTGTGTCGAGCTTGAGCCTACTCGAGTCTGACTCGTTAATTATTATTGACGAGCCAAACTCGATGCCAACTTGAACTTTGCTAATCAAAACTCCCTGATGAATTTAGTTTCAGTTGAATTTAAAACTTGTGCACTAAAAAATATTGACAAGTCAAGATAAAAAATAAATTATCCTAAAATTTACAAATTTATACTTTACTCATTTAAAATAGTTATACCTAAGCATTGTACAATTTTGTATTTTCATTAGGACAATGACAAGTTATATATGTTTTATTAATATGATATTTAAAACAAAACACATGTTGCATTATTGAGTCTACTAAGAGCCATATACTCGAGCCAGTATTCGAACTGACTTTAGAGCTTTAGTGAGCTCGCAAGCCTATAAAGTGGAGTGTACCTTGTCTCAAGTTTGAATCATTAAAAATCGAGCCGAGTCGTGAACGAGCTCTTTCCGAATGCGAGTCAACAGCCCTACATATATCACAATGGTTTTGCTCGGAGACCAATAACATACCATGTGATTTTAAGAATGGTTGATACCAAATAGTTGATTAACAACATGTTTTATGATATACGAATGTTGGGGATGAAATTTTTTGTGAGTTCTTGGAATATGAAAAATATTATCTAAAACTGACTAAAAGAGGCTACTCTGACTGTGAAATTGAAGTAGGGCTGAAATACATGGGTTTCATGTCAAAATTCAGATAAGAAAATATCAGTTTTCCATTGTTGTTTTTATTAAAAGAAAAGTTTTCCCTTGTTCTTACCGATTCTCTTACTTGATACTGTTCTCAAAAACCAGATTTGTAACGAAGGTCGGCAGAATGCACTGGCCGAGATCCAAGAGATATTGACACTACTGTGCGAGACCCACGGTTTGCCTTTAGCTCAAGCTTGGGTTCCATGCATGCACCGTTGCGTTCTGGCTAACGGTGGCGGTGTGAAGAAGACCTGCACAAGCTTTGATGGAAACTGCAATGGCAAAGTCTGTATGTCCACAACTGATCGAGCCTTCTACGTCGCAGATTCTCAAGTTTGGGGGTTTCGCCAAGCCTGCATCGAACACCATTTGCAGACTGGCCAGGGTGTTTCTGGGAGGGCTTTCTCGTCTCGAGGTGCTTGTTTCTGCAGGGACATTACTAACTTCTGCAAGACTCAGTACCCTTTGGTGCATTACGCTCGAATGTTTGGATTGAAGGGTAGCTTCGCAATCTGCTTGAAGAGCAGCCACACTGGCGACGATGTTTACGTTCTCGAGTTCTTTCTGAATATTGTTGAGGGTTTTGAACAGAATACAAGGGTGTTGGGATCTTTGTTGGACACAATGCAGCAGCATTTCCAGAGTCTTGCAGTTGCATCATCGGGGATTCAAGAGGAGGAAGGAGGATTGTCTGTTGAGATTGTTGAAGCTTCAGAGGGTGGAAAGCTCGATTTCATTGTTGAACATGTTCGAGTAGTTCCATGTTCTTTAGATTCTTTGCCAAAGGAAGTGGGGATTGTGCAGCCAACTGTGGAATTGGATACTACTGTTGATAATCAATCAAATTGCAGTAATGAGCCAAAGAATCTTCGTCCATCGAAGAAGAAGCGAGGGAAGACTGAAATATCAATCAGCCTAGAGGTTCTGCAACGGCATTTTTCTGGGAGTCTTAAAGATGCTTCTAAAAGCCTTGGTGGTAATGTTGCTTAAACCTTCTGATGAAATTGATGTTTGTGCAATCTTTACAACATTTCATGTTTGATGTTTCGAAAAGATGAACACTTTCTTTTGTTTTGACTTGTGTGCAGTTTGCCCTACTACAATGAAGCGGATATGCAGGCATCATGGGATCTCCAGGTGGCCATCTCGCAAGATCAACAAGGTGAACAGATCCCTCACGAAGCTACAGAAGGTGATCGAATCCGTTCGAGTTGTTCCTCCCGATTCATCATTTCACTTGGCACAAGATTTGACGAAATCAGGCAACTCTACTTCTCATGGTTCATGTGAAGGCTGCCCTGCTGCAACAAATGAAAGCGACCCTTCAAAGGACCGCCCTTTGAGTTCTGCTTCCCCAATTCGAGACCACAAAGATAAGAGTGTGATCATAAAGGCGACGTACAAACAAGACATGATAAGATTCAGGATCGGGACGAGGTGTGGGATGATGGAGCTGAAGGAGGAAGTTGGGAAGAGGTTGAAGTTAGAAGTTGGTCTTTTCGAGGTTAAGTATTTTGATGATGACAATGAGTGGGTTAAGATAGTTTGTGATGCTGACCTTCAGGAGTGCATCGACATCACAAGCAGTTATAACATAGTGAGGATGTCGATTCATGAAGTTGCTGCCAAATTTGGGAGCTCCTGTGAAAGCAGAGTTGGCAGAGTTTGTTATGATGACAAGCTAGCTATAGTTTAATACGTCTGTAAATACTGATGATCACAGTAGGCTCTAAAAGAGTTGCGAGAAAAGCAACTTTGTCCATGAAGGACATCAATGCAGTAACAAAATTCAGTGTGAACGGTTCAATGAAGGACATCATTGTTTGCATTCCAAAACACTTCATGGTTGTCGTGCACTTCTCTCCATCTTAGAATGAAGCTTAAGTCATTGAATCCTTAAGAAACACAAACCAAATAGATAATAATAATAATGCAAATAATAACCCATATCATCTCACTATAAATAGCCTTTCACTATATTTGTTAATAAGACTTACTGAATAGTTTATCAGAAACATGTCTTATAGTATTATATCCTCTCTGCTGCTGTTTGTACTACTCCTGCAACCCCTTTGGCTCATCTCAACTGTATCTGCTGGTGCTGATAAAAAAGTGAGCTACAAATTTTAACTTGTTTTCAGTCTTCTTTTCCAGTCCTTTCTGTCGTATTTCCTCAAATTTTTATTTGTTTTGCTTACGGTTTTAATGACAGCAGTCATATGTAGTGTATCTTGGGAGACATGCCCAGCATAACTCTGGCCGGAATCCTTTTTTTACTGCTGATCAAATGAGTCACGCTTATTTACAGCTGTTGGGTTCTTGGCTGCTGAGGTAATAATTCCTCAATGTACAACACACCCAGAAACATTTAGCTAAGTAATTCTGATTTTTGCACTTGTTTCCTAACACAGCAAGGAGAAGGCTAAAGAAGCCATATTCTACTCATACTCAAGCCACATCAATGGCTTTGCAGCTATGCTTGAAGATGAGGAAGTAGATATGCTCTCCAGTACGAACCACCTTATGATCAATTTTGATTCATGTGATCAAACTCACATACTGAATTGTGAATATGCATGAATTTTGGCAGGTCACCCAGGAGTGGTATCAGTACTCCCAAATAAAGAGCACCACTTGCATACCACAAGGACATGGGGATTCATGGGGCTAGAAGACAGTAGTGGAACAATCCCAGATGACTCTATCTGGAAACATGCAAACTTTGGCCAAGATGTCATTATCGGCAACCTTGATACAGGCTAGAGTTTTCTTTCAGTTTCAGGGATTAGAGTACTCCACGTTATAACATGCTTATGCTTCACGCTCAAGTAATGTAGTTTTATTAATTGGTCAAGATCCAACCACTTCTTCTTGAGTCATTGATCACAGATTTGGATCATATGGTGTGGTGATTGCAGGCGTCTGGCCGGAATCTCCAAGCTTCAATTGTACGGTATTGGAGGCCATCCCATCTAGGTGGAAAGGACAATGTGATACAAACAATGGATTTAAATGCAACAGGTTCTTGTTTGATTGATTTCAACCATCTATATATATATATATATTTCTCCTATAGTGTATATTCTTTACATATTTACATGTCCTTTCGAAAATAGTAAGTTGATCGGAGCAAGATACTTCAACAAGGGCTTCCAAGCTGGTAAAGGCCATAAACTAAGTGCATCAGAGGACACAGCAAGAGACAATGATGGACATGGAAGCCATACCCTTTCCACAGCAGCCGGTTGCCTTGTTCCGGGGGCGAACCTGTTAGGGTCCGCCAACGGAACAGCCAAAGGCGGTTCTCCGAAAGCATGGATCGCTACATACAAAGTTTGTTGGCCTGGGTGCTATGAAGCTGACATATTGGCGGCATTTGATGCTGCAATTCAGGATGGGGTCGATATCTTGTCTCTTTCGCTCGGTAGTTATCTTCCTCAAGACTATTCGTCGGACAGTATTGCGATCGGGTCGTTTCACGCTGCGAGGAATGGGATTTCTGTAGTGTGTTCGGCTGGGAATTCGGGACCACTCGCTTCATCTGTTACGAATGTGTCACCTTGGATTCTCACTGTTGCAGCCAGCACAGTGGATAGGCAGTTCCAGTCAAATGTCACCCTTGGAAATGGACGTCAATTCAAGGTTTGTAATTTTAACAGAAGATATCCTACTCATTCATTGCCTGCAGTTGCTACACGAATAACTAGTCACAGTCTTCTGTAACTGGTTATAATCATTTTTAACGAGTTACACAACTTAATAACTAGTCCTAATTGTCTGTAACCAGTTACACGAGTAACTAGTTATAATAATGTAACCAGTTACACTACTTAATAACTAGTTATAATCATTTGTAACTGGTTACAAAAATCAACATCCATGTTGTTCCTTCTTAATTCAAACCACATATTAATGCGCATGTCTAATGGATTTCTCAGGGACTCAGCTACAACAGCAATACCTTACCAGCTGGAAAGTTTTATCCTTTAATCAATGCAACGGATGCGAAATCCTCCGGTGCTGATGTTAATGACGCGTAATCAATGCAGACTGATCTTCTTCCAGTTAATTACACCTCTAAAACTGATCATTACTCTCTGAATCTGATATTTCTTCAATTTGGGTGCAGAAAGTATTGCTATTCAGGTTCACTTGAGCCCAAAATGGTGAAAGGGAAGATTGTGGTGTGCATTCGGAGTAGTTCAGATGTTGAGAAGAGCCAAGTGGTTTCAGAAGCTGGAGGAGTTGGAGTAGTGCTTGTAAATTCATTCTCGGGTTCGCCGAGTCCACAAGCACACTTTCTCCCTGCTTCCGTCGTCTCAAAGGAAGATGGTGATTCCATTTCATCTTACATATCTGCAACACCGTGAGTATATTACCTTCATTTTTAGATACCTTCCGGTACAAGGCAACCATGACAATCAATCAACCATGCCAATTTTTTCCCAATGGCGTGTTTCAGGGTCCCTGAAGCTTACATAAGTGGCGGTACTGTTATTGGAGAGGCAGTAGCACCATCCATGGCTTCCTTTTCGTCAAGTGGACCTAATCGACTCACTCCGGAAATCTTGAAGGTATGAGATTTGTTTTCTAATGCAACGTCAAACAACAATCTATGTGCTACTTTGGAGAAATTAAACTAGTTATAATTTACAAAATATAACTAGTTATAACTTTTAAAACATATAACTAGTTATATTGTATCCTTGAGTTAATCCTTGAACTTTTCTCCTTGATTCTAAACTGGTCGAAACTTGCAGCCGGATGTTACCGCACCAGGGGTCAACATTCTAGCAGCGTATTCAGAAGCAACCGGGCCAACCGGGGATTCAGACAGCCGCCATCTCCCCTTTAACATCATCTCCGGTACCTCAATGTCTTGTCCTCATGTCACCGGAATTGTTGGCCTTGTCAAAAGCATTCATCCGGGGTGGAGTCCGGCTGCCATTAAGTCTGCTATCATGACCACAGGTAACCCTTCTACTCAGAAATCAATCAAACAATACCTACCTTCATCGTAAATCAAGGTCTCATACATTATTACAACAACCTTCGTTTACTTGTTATCGATCTTTTCAGCTGTGTCAAAGAGCAATAAGGGAGAATCAATCGTGACAGCGTCAGGAGTCGAAGCGAGCCCTCTCAATTACGGAGCAGGACATGTGTGGCCTAACAAAGCAATGGATCCAGGCTTGGTTTACGACATGAATCTCATGGATCACTTGAACTTCCTCTGCTACATTGGTTACGATGACAAACAATTGGCCCTGTTCTATGGCAAGCCATATCAATGTCCTTCGAAGACCACTGGCAGCTTGTCAAATATCAACTATCCGTCCATCACCGTTCCTGAGCTATCAGGGAGCACCACGGTGACTCGAACCCTTAAAAATGTCGGAACTCCGGGTGTTTACATGGCCAATATGGATGTACCTCCAGGGGTCTCTATTACGGTTGAGCCAAAGAGCTTGGAATTCAAAGCAATGGATGAAGAAAAGAGCTTCAAACTCACCTTGGAGCCTATGGCGGATCTAGGGAGTGGTTATTGCTTTGGAGAGCTTACTTGGTCAGATGGAATGCACAATGTTAGGAGTCCTATTGTAGTGAAGAAGGCAGAAAAAGCATTACTCCAAACAGTCTAATTATAGTTCTGTAAAAATGGTTTCAAAATGTGTCCATTGATGCTCTTTTTTTTTATAAATGATATCATTGTAATCTAAATTTAAACCTCTTTTATATGTATAAATGAACGACACCGATGTGCGATCTGCATGTACCTTGATGCGACATCCGACATTCCGGTGTTATGTTCATACATCTTGATGTGAAATCCATAGACCTTGGTGCAACGTCAATGCACTTTAGTGCGTCATTCGACACCCAGTGTGATGTATGGGCACCTTGGCGCGGCATCTGCCACACTGGTGCATGCGATGTCCATGTACACCTTGATGCAAAATTCATCACCCTGGCGCGATGTTCATGAACCTTGGTGCAGCATCCAAAATGTCGATACATTATCGAATTGAGACAACTTCTTAACTCAATACCAATACTGCGGCTCTAAGACAATTGGACCACAGGAAACGAAGTGAATATATAAAAACATAGAAACAACAAGACAATTTTAACTTGTAATCAAAGACACACAGAGATCTCATTTCTTGGTTCACTAACTAATCACTGCTATATAAATTTTTTTAGACCAGCTAACCACTTCCATTAATAGGCATCAATCATCAGCCACCGCTACCAGGGCTCTATACGGCGCCGTTGCGTGCAGCTTTCTTGACGTGAGCAGCATCTTCGTCTCTATCCACAACAACAACACCCACCTGCGGCAGATTCAGCTCCCCAGTAGCGGCTCCGCCTTTCTCCGCCGCTTTCCTCTCTGCAATCTGCCTCTGCGTCGATTTGTAGAATGCGGCGTACAGTGCAAGCTGCCCCATCGCCAGCAATAGTCCTACTCCATTCGGTATCTGCATGTCCACAGTAATAATTTAAAGACTCATCACCTATGATTATTAATTAATTAATTTCGTAAAATGATGAGTGAATGAAATATACAATAATGAACCACTCGATTTTGATCAAGGCGTAAGCTGTCCAGCAAGCGCCGTTGGCTAAGGAGGCCAAGGATAGGTAAAACGGCATGTACTCCACGCTCTTTGTCTTCATCACCAGTTTCTGCATGCATATTAAAAACCTTAATTTGGTTATTTAGATTCTATGTTATCATAATGGAGATGAATGTACTGTACATACCATGACAGAGAGGGGAGCGAGGTAGATCATGATACAGAAGACGATGCAGAAGACGCCGACGATGAAGCCGCGCTTCTCCATGGGGTGCACGAGGAAGGCGAGGAGGAGGAGGAGCGCGACTACGAAGGCTATTTCGAGCAAGAGGATGGAGAGGACCTTGACCCGCTTCTTCTTGTCGGAGTAGATGAGGAAGAGTGCTATGTACACCAGCTGGATGGCCGTCCCTGCGCCGTTGATTGTGAGGACTAAAGTGCTGTCCTTGTGGAACATGGGGAGACCGTACACCACCCACACCATGCAGTTCATCACTGTCGCCAGGTACGGGTCCGGTTTGAACCGCTCCACCGACCCTTTCTTCCATATTTGCACGAACGTTGGCCTGCATGTCATCCACCAAAACCAAAATTAATTAAGAGTGATCAGTATTTGGTCGGGTTAACCCCCTAACCAACCGATTAACTTATACATCATAACCCAATTCAATTTGAAGTTGGCGGATACTTGTGTATGGTGGGTGAGCGCGGGTTTGTAGGCCTGAGAGTCAGTTAATTCGGTTATTAACTTTAGGTTAACGGTCAAAAAAATAAAATTAACAAATCGGTTAACTTTTTTAACCAACCGACCAATTTTAATGGTTAATTAACCAACCATTAACCAATTATCGCGGTTAAATAACCATAGGTTAACTGACCTAGTCATTTAACTTACATGTTAATGCCAAAACTGAAGTAGTTTTCATTCAATTTTGGGTAAATTTTGGGACAATTCCACTTATTCGGTTAACTAGGGATAACCGAATCGATTCATCGATCGACCTAATTTCAATTAAATTATTTTTTAACCGAAGTGGTCAGTTAACCGACTTTAACTGATTAACTAAAAACCGAAAAGTTACTCTTATGTTTGCTAGATATATAGTTACCCACTCAAAAATGAATTAAGTTAATAAACTCAAGTATATAGTAACCCCACTTAAAAGCGGATTGGGTTAGTTTGGTCGATAGATAAAACGCGGAACCCACCCACCACAACTATATCATTTATGTTCACAAGATAATACATTAATTGTTTATCGATTTTAAGAAAAACATACTTTTCTTGATAGCTCATATAAAAATTCGTATTGTTTAATTCAATAATATTCTCAAAACTATTTATTTTTAGTATTGTAATCAAATGTGCATATAATTTTCTAGATTGTTACCCACAATTCAAATAAGGACAGATTCGAGATAGATATATTTTCAAAATATTATTAGGTCAAAATTAAAAATATGTTAAAATTATAAGAAAAATATAACTAAATTATAAAAAATTAAACATATATAACGAGTGGTCATGACTTAGGGCAACCACCCCACACCCGTTTCTGAACACACCTAATATTATTAGATCAAAATTAAAAATATGTCAAAATTATAAAAAAAATTAACTAAACTATAAAAAACTAAATATACATGACGGGTGATCGTAGTTTAGGGCAGTCACCCTCCACACCCGTCCCTGAGCACACCCAATATCTGCCTGGTGAGTGTGAGTGATAGAAGTGGCGACAAACCTAACCCACCCACCCCTAATCAAAATTAAGGACTTACACCGGCGAGAGGAACAAGCAGAGGGAGATGACGTTGCCTGAGAAAGGAAAAACAGTCGATCAAGTTACTACATCGAACAGAACTCAGAGTACAATGTTTGAAGAGAAGAGATCAATAGGTTTACCCATGATGCCAACAGCAGTCCTGGCAGTCTCAAGAGACGACATGATGATGATGATGATGGTGGTGGTGGTGGGAAGGTACTTAGGAAAGAAGTGAAGGGGAGGTGAAAATCTGGGCGTTGGGTACTCTTTTTAACTTGTCATGGATTTTGTTTAATTTCTGTGGGTTCAAGTGGTTTGAGTAGTGGTATAGTGTATATAAAGAGAGGGAGTGAACCCCCCAACTGCAATAGTGAGAGTGATTTTGGCAGGTAAATCCAAAAACCAGTAATGGCAATTAATTGGATTCTTAATTATTACAAATTTACAGGTTTTGGGGATTTTGCATGGCGATATCAAAACCTGTGTGCCTGTGTCAGCTAGAGCGCGGGATAGTAAGGTCTAGGCAATTTATTGTTGGGGCTGAAACAAGTTGACTACGGTGATGACGGGTGTGTGTTTGCCATTATTTACGTAGTTGAACAAGAATCAATAACACTAAATCCGAATTGGTACATGTTTCATAAGAAGGTTGGATATTTTTTTCGCGAGAAGGGCGTGCAGTCAAGTCTCTTATCCTCTAACTTGATAGCTTTATTTAGATGTACAATAGGATAGTTCTGATCCAAATACCATCGGGATCTAAATCAACCTCTTGTATGAGGGAGCATATGTGCACTCTTGATTTCAATTTTAATTATTTACTTCCCCTTTTTTAAAAAAAGTTAAAATTCAAATTTAATACGTATTTTCACGTATTCATAATTATATTAATCAACAATTTTCATCAGTTGGGCTAGAAGCATTTTAAGATATCTCTTTGATGTTGAAACTTCATCTTATCCCACTAAAATAATCTGTTTACCAAATTATTAAGTATGTTAATTCATTCTAAAATTATATGGATAAATCAAGTTATTTCGATGTAATATTTAAAAAATTATATATAAAAATATGTTTTGGACATTCTGTAGACTAGTGGGAAAAATTGGCACTTCATTCAAGATTTCCAAAACCCCATGGGGGGTTTCTGTTGCAAGAGAGGGACAGTTGCTGCTATTAATTTAATAATTGTTTTTTTTCTTTTGTGTGTTCCATGAATTCTGAGTTGTTGCAGTCTTACAGTACAGAATAATGACCAATTGAGGAAACCCTAATTAAGTAGCCTGTAAGCTTATCCACTATTGCATGCAGTGTAAATCTCTCTCAGCCGGCCGGGACGGTGGTCGACCGGTGGTGGCCGGTGGGTGATATTAATTTCGGTTCCAGCCAGCTGCCCACCACTGCATCTTATTGGCCAAACTATTGATATGTAATTACATTTACAACCTCCCCCTCTATCTGTTTCTCTTTTGTCCTCTACACCGATCCTTTTGATGTCACTAGTCCAGTATATGGGTTGATTGTGGGTGGATTGTGTCCATTTTTTATTTTTTTGATAATTTAACTATGGCTTTCAGTTATATAACAATATAATAATATTTAATCGTTAAATATGAAATACACGTGTTTAATTGAAGTATTAAGTTGGTTTGATTACGGGTTAGTTTGAATATAATATAAATTATTATTAATACGTGGATAACGAGAAAATATAAATATATATTTTTTATACAAACAAATAACTAGTCAATCATGGATCGAAAAAGAGCAAAGAATCGAATCAAACAAAACAATCTGCACCAAACTTTAGATTCTTAAGGTTGAAATTTACAATCGTGATTCATGACTTCTAAGTCATAGATACTAAATTTTATTCTTCCACTAGAATTCGGAAAATACTCAACTTTTCTATATTTTTCTTTAGTTGCGAAATAATTAACAAGAACAAGATTTGTGTATATTGTTGTGTCTATGTGGCCATGTGGATTTAATATTTATAATATTCATGATTTTATTATTAATCATAATAATTTTAATGTATAAATACTTTCAGAGTTGGATTGAATATGGTTTTTATTGATTTAAACCTATAACCAACTGTAAAATTTATGATTTGTTAAATTATTATTCAAATCCAATTATATTTAATTACTAACGATTAAATATAAGTTAAGTTGGTTTGATTAATATGATTAGGTCGATTAATGGTTTTTCTTATACAAGATTAGATGTCAGCCACCATCATGAACTAACAGCGCTGAGTTCCATGCGAGTTACTCGCGGTTAAAAAAAATGTCCCCAAGGGTTAAAATATATAGTACGTGTATCACTGAATTTGATTTTAAATTTTTTGAATCGTCAATATATAACTTTAATAATTGATCGAGATCTTTCTTTTGGAGTTTGGCCCACTTGTTATTACACGTTATATATGTTTAGGATTTATTTATGGAAAATTGTTATCCAAACTTGAGCAAACATGCACCAACTTTGTACGAAAAAATATGAAATGTACATACCTTTAGGTATTTTTGGCTGTTAGTGAATAATTATCGTGGTTTTTCGAATAACTTCTGAAAATGCATTTGAGTCAAACTATAATCTGACGACGCACATGCAAATGTTTTTTTTTACCCAAGCTATAATAATGGTGGATTTGGATCGAAATTTGTATGTAAATCGAGTAATTAATTGACAAATACAGTTTTTAACATAATAGTAAGTTAAAATATAAATAAATGTTTGGTAACTGTTTTTAGTTAAAAAAAATTATATGTGTCACACGATGAGTTTCTTTTTATATATTTGGACTTTTTTAACTAAATTTATGATCGTTACTTACTAATTGGTTGGTTGGTTGGTTATAAGTTTAAATTTGATAGATTATTTAATCTAAACAAATAATTAGAGGAGCAGCAGTTCAAATACTAATCATGGGCAATATGGTTATGTACGTAACATTTAAATAAATTTGTTGGAGCAGAATCCAATCATCTATGGCCGTTGGACCACCATTTTCAGTAATTGAAAAGTTTTTCGATCAATTTTTCAATAATTACGACCTCCGTTAACGAAAATATTTTTAAGAAATTCTAAAAACGTAAAGCTGATGATGAAGATTACTTTGATAAAAATGATCGTCAACAGAAGTCAAAATTGTCGAAAAATTGAAAGGGGAATTTCCGAATAGAGCCGCAACTTCACTCATTTTATTCTTAATTTCCATTTTTACTTTTGCAATAGCAGCCGTTAGATTTGAGAATACCAGTTTTTACTGTGTGGATGCGGTAAGGACTGATTGGACCGAGTCAGCTATAGGCCACATAAATCAGGTGGAAATGACACGAGACGATCGAAGGAATATATCATATAATACGGCCAGGTGTACCAAGATTTTACGTAGGTGCACCTTATGGCCTGATGTGTACGTATGATAATCAATGGGCCGGAACTTTGACCAAACGCGGAACACCCGCGATATTGTGACCCTTATGAACCACCTCTTATCCGGTTAGTTAACATGTATGTTATATTAAATATCCGATGCAACGGTTTAACACGGTATCATATTTCAGATTTGACGATTTTAGAAGTTATTTTTATTATAAAAGGGATTATATTGAAAGTAGCCCTTTTACTATTACAAGTTAACATCGGAGCCCCTATATTAGATTCTGTTCGATTTATGCCCTTTGAACTTTGCTCTGACTATCAACGAAGCCCTCCATGGTTTTTCCGACTGCTAACTCATATTTTTGCTGATTCAGCATGTATAGTTCGGCTTTTTATGCTGATGTGGCTCGGTTGACTTTAATTTTCACTAATTGTGGATATTATCTTTTTCTCTATACTAATTTGGATATTCCTTATTAAATATTAATTAGGATGGTTTAAAAAATAATAATTTTAAGATTATTGAAGTAAAAATTGAAAAATAAAATTCTTCTCCGGCTTTGTCTTCCATAATCCATTAATAGAAGTGTTTTCTTCTTCATCAATTAGGATGGCTTTTACTTTAATCGTCGTCATAACCGCCGTCCTATCGCCTCTTACCACCACCGCCCAGTCATGTTCCTCGCGGCTGCATAACTGTTGAATTCTAGTGGTTGAAGTCAGGAGAAATCGAATTATACATATTAAATCAGAAAAAATATGAGTCAATAATCGAAAAAACCACAAAACACAAATATAAAGCAATGCAACCAATTGACATTCATCATCAATCACACTAAGGATGATTGGGTCTGGGCCTAATAAATCAACCCACAGTTGGCCCAAAAAAAGTCCCAACTCCGATCCAAAATTTGAAGTCATAGATACAAAATTGCTTAAAAAGTAGTGAATATTCCAACAGTTTACCAGTCTGCTGACTGGATATTTCACTCGTCTAGTCAGCCTTCCACTATCCCAGTCAGCACTCACAATGAATCCAACCTTTATTTTTATCTTCATTATCTTTTAAATTTTTTAGCTATTTGAATTCTCTTCCTACGAATTCAAATGCACAAACGACCTCTAAGAATAGTTCGGAGTATGTTGGGGGAGATGTGATGGAGATAACATTTGACAAAGACTACGTCAGCTATTTCGAGATGAAGAATATTATCCTGAGGGACTTGAAGTACGGAGGAGCGGACTAGTAGTGGTAACATTTTATTTTGATTTGTAAGTGGTGGTTTATGTACTGCCTAGGATGAAGGGATACTATTTTAGGTTGGCACTAGGTGCGGATGTTAAGCCTTCAAGGATTGGATATTTCGGCACTAGGATGCTCTTTTGGGTTACTCAATTTTACGTTTTACTAGTAACGTTGGTATGTAATCAGATCTAGTAAGGTTGATATGTAAGTGACTATGTATTCTAGATAATTACTTATTTCAGACAATTATGCAAAAACGCTTGTAGCACCAACGATCTGCAAGTACTGTTCGACCCTAGCAAGATAATTACACAGCCCCGTTTATAACATATGAGATAACATGCATAACGCTAAATTGATCGAGCAGCGCCACTAAGGGCACGTACAAATACAAGGAAACTGAGATGTAAAGAACTAAGGAAACCCGTAACTAAAGAATTCCAATGGCACATTAAGACATTGCATTTGCTCGCAGCTAACCCTAAATAGTTCTTTGTACACGCAACAACACTCGCTTGTCCATGCTCGATCCAACAAAAGAACCCACGGTCCGATGAACCTTCCCAAACTGGACACCTCAAGAACGGTCTCCCTCGATTAGCTACTGTGCCTGCAACCTTAATCATAGTGTCGTATCTGTGATAACACTTATCAATGTCGGCGCAGTGAAATTCGCTCGACTGACTTGGCTTCGACGATCTCGATTTGCAGGAACTCTGATGCGGTAGAGAACGACCCATTGATTTGAAAACCCGAAGTGGATGAGATGAAGGGAGGATGGCTGCAGGAGAGGAATGGCGATATAGGAAAGGGAGAAAGGAGAAAATCGGGGGAAGAGATGATGTATTGGTGAATGTGACGAGATAGGGTATTCAGTGGATAAGGTTGGGTCGTGTTCAGTGGAATGCTGATTGGATGAGTGGAATGTCCACTCAGCAAGGTGAAATGTCTAGTCAGTAGACGGGTAAACGGAAAACCAACGAATTGAGACGGCGTGATATTGAAATTTGATGAAAAACGATAGTTCATGACGCGCGCACAATTACGCATAGTTGATGTATATTTCGGGAATTCCACAATAAATCATGATATATTAGGGGTTTTTGGCCTTTTCTAGAATACAACGCGCTTAAATAGTATTAAAAATTCACACCTTTTAGAGTGCGAGACACTTACAAAATCATAATATAATTAGTGGGACAAGTCTCGATTGGGTGAATCTAAAAAATGAAGACCATACTAAAAAAGGCTTAAATTAGCCAAATAATGTGGAGTATTATTAGTTTCGAGGTAAGTGTGCGATAATTTGATTTCCCGGTGGCAGCTGCAATACTCCTTGTATTGTATACCAATGATAGTGTATAGATGGTCTAGGAAGAGTTTTTAACAAGAATAGCAATCACCGTCATGAAATCAAATTACACCCTAATTCATCAAATACCCAAGGAGCAAGTAAGCTGAAGACGGTCAACAATTGCTCGCATCTCAACGCCAATAATGAAACAACTACCAAAATTAGCTGTGAAAGTCTTACAAAGGAACCCCTATCAATCTAAATGACACACCCTAACCATTGCACCCTTATATAAGGCGTGAAGTGACCCGTTAGTGTGAAGAGTAAACTTACTCTCATCCCCCATTTATCATCCAATCAACTGGATTTGTCGAGTCAAACTCTACATTTCTTGATTCAATTGACCGATTTTTCAACTTAGAGTTGATGAGTGAATATTCATCCATAACTGCAACCACACGAAATTTGTGGAGAAAATAAACTATTTTCCAATAAAAAAATTTATTTGCGTCCTACATTGGGCCTTCTATTAGGCGTTTACTTTGATCGGCTTGTGTAAAGCCGCTAAGCCCTAGGTCTAGCGAAGTTTCTGTTTCTCGATTGTTCCAACGAACCCGAGTGCGGCGGAGCTCAACTCATCTTGTTATTAACAAACCACTCTCCCGGCGACCGTCACCGGAATAAACTCTCCGCCGGATAACCGAGTGGCCCCTCCACACCATACCCGCGAGTTAGCCTTGCGAACAATGGCCAAAAGTGTTGCGAACGGAAGTCGGAAACAAGAGCTGCGAAGTTGATAGAACCTCTAAAACCCCAAAACCATACCAGCAAACTCATCTCCCTTTTCTTTCAACTTCAACGGCCCCCGGCCTCCATGGTTTTCTCCTGAATCAAAAGATGAAATCTTTCCGAGCGATCAGAGCGTTTGCGTCATTCACTGCTCCTCCGCCTTCCAATTCCTTTCTTCGGAATCCAGCTCGTATCCCTCGTTACTTCACAGCTCAACCCGAACACCACGATAGTGACGCTGGCGACGTCTTTGATAGCAGCCACTACGCGATTCCCGGCATCGATTCTGATGCATCTGTTTCCTCTTCTTCTGACGAACCCACCTGGGATGGGAAGTACAGAGATAGAGCTGATAAGGTGGTGTTTGGGGAAGAAAAGCCCCAGAAGAAAGTCAACCTGAAGATTCTGCACGAGGAAGAGGAAGATATGAAGAGGAGAGTGCTGGCGAGAGCTTTACTGGAGGCAGCACTCAAGGGAGACGATGACGAGGAAGAATTGGTGAGGGAAGAAGATCAGAAGTCACTCTCTGTTGGGATTATTGGTGCTCCCAACGCTGGCAAATCCTCATTGACAAATTACATGGTTTGTGTTTTCCCTCTTCTACTTTTTTCTTGTGAATTTCCTTATGAATACTGTGAAATTGGACTTTAAGGATCCAAGGAGGAATAGTAGCTTGAGTTGAGTCCATCATGGCATTGGCTTTTCATTCAATCGTACATTCCTATCGCAGTGTATTGTTTAGATATTGCTACATTCATCTTGGCATGGTCATGTTCTGAGCTACACATTTTACCTTATTAGTATTTTGATAACACTTACTCATTCAGCTATGGCCAGAACTGTATCGTTTGAAGTTGCTGCCTTTTTCACCGTTGTTGTATTCTGTTGTAGGTGGGAACAAAAGTTTCTGCTGTGTCACGGAAAACCAATACAACTATTCATGAAGTTCTGGGAGTGATGACGAGAGGAGACACCCAAATTGTATGTTTCTTGCTTTCATTTACTGACTTCTGCAATTAGCTTCCACTATAAAATGCACCCTCACTTTAGATATTGTGAATAATGTGCGTATGAGTATATCCTTGAACTTCTATGTCAAACCATTTTGTTGCATCAATTTCTGGGGAGGTTATTCCATTTGTAATACTTTTATGTCAAATGCTTAATATACAGATATGTTTGTTTCATACGCGATGCGCAGTTACTGGGTAATAAGCATCAACTTGAAGTACAATGGTACATACTTTGTGTGACAACTACCTTAAGGGTTCTTGTCTTCCTTGCTGTTGCTTATAAAGCAGTTTTTAGTTGGTGATACCTTGATAAGGTTTGCTAGTTACTTTTTACCCATCATATGAAGGAATGGAGGGTTATCACAGAAGAAAATACAGATTCGTTGGATAGAACAGCATTTCGTAAAGAATTGATAAGTCATCCTTCATATAATCTCGGTAGAAATTTCTTTCAAAGAGGGTGGCTTTCTCTACTAAGAAGTTCTTCACATGCTATCATGTCAGATTTAATACGTTATAAACAACTCCCTCTCCTGTTTGCATTGCAATTTCTGTCATCTGATATTAGTATTGAACTCTGGCTGCAGTGCCTCTTCGACACTCCTGGTCTCTTGCTAAATGGACGTGGATATGCTTATCAAGATGCGAGGGCACGTGTTCAAAATGCTTGGAGCTCAATTGGGTTGTATGATGTTCTTGTGGTTATTTTCGATGTTGAGAGACACCTAACCAGGTAACTAATCGGTTGCCTATAAACTTGGCTGTAGTTTCAGTTTCTTGGAAGTATGACATAAAACCAACATTGTGGTTACTTAAATACACAACTGTTGTTGTTTAAACTCTCATAGAGTTTGAACACTGGGTCGATTGATTCTTCTATTCCTTTCCTAGGGAAAAGGGAACTGCTCTGATTGGTTGTTGTACGTGCTTGTAATCAGGCCTGATGCGAGGGTGGTAAAGTTGATAAAAAGATTGGGAGAGCATGGAGATCCAAAACAAAAGAGGGTATTATGCATAAATAAGGTTGACCTAGTTAAAAAGAAGAAAGAGTTGTTAAAAGTCATGGAGCAATTTAAAGACCTTCCTGCCTATGAAAGGTAAGAGAGTTCTTATATAGTAAAACCTTCAAATGCTCCTTTGTCATGCTGAAACATAATTTGATGAATTTTGTTGCTCTCTTGTTTAGGCAATTCTTGATCTCAGGGCTGAAGGGTGTTGGACTGAAGGATCTTACTGAATACTTGATGTCTAAGGCATGTCTTACGGATTTGCATATTTCCTTTTTTTTTCTGGTCCATTTGCCGTAATTTTGCCTTGGAATTTGCGAGCTGCTTGTTTAGTCAGTTGAATTTGTCGATCCTTATTTACCATAGATTTTTCTTTAGGCAGTCAAAAGGCCGTGGGATGAAGATCCCCTTGAGATGGGTGAGGAACTTATGAAGAACATTTCATTAGAAGTCGTCCGAGAAAGATTATTAGATCATGTTCATCAGGTAAAATTCTCGAATATTTTGTTAGAGGAAAAACCTGCAGTACTCCAAGATGTATGAGCCAACAATGAACGAATCCTCTGGCTCCTTTTCAGGAAATCCCATATAGTATCGAGCATCGGTTGATGGACTGGAAGGAACTAAGGGACGGCTCGCTTAGGATAGAACACCACTTAATCACTAATAAGTTAAGCCAGCGGAAGATCCTCGTCGGCAAGGGGGGCTCCAAAATAGGGTTACAACAAATACAATTTTCCTAATCTTCACTTCTGCTCTGAGTTTGATTTCAAACATCCCAGGCTGATGTAATAATTAATATATGGACTTTTTATCTTTGATGCAGGAGAATAGGTATAGAAGCTAACGAAGAGCTGAAGTCGATATTCAAGAGGGAAGTGCACCTCATCCTTAAGGTTAAGTTGACAACTTGAAAAGCAAAGTGCCAAGATCTAATTCTTCCAACAAACATATACCTGCTTGGGATGGTTTGTACATACACATAGTGCAGCAGCAACCAGGAATGATTCGGCAGCGAAACCTAGATACATTGGTTGTGTGAAGGGACAATAATGGTTCCTGGGTTCTGGGCAAAATATATATGCAGCTCTGCAGGTTATAAGATGCCACTATAGCTGGAAGCTGGTGCTAATACCAGGAGGAGTCCTGCTGCCTGTGTTCCTTGTTCTGCTATTTTCTTCTTTTCATATTTGATTCTTGCACAAGCTTGGGATAAATTTAGTAGTTAATGAATTTGCTTCGTGTACTCGAGGAAACATAATTATTCATGTTCTTAATCAAGCTTATCAATTTTGATCTTATATAGTTTTTCATTAGTTTTGATTTTCCTTGTGTAAAAATATGAAAAACCTTCAAACAATGTAACCCGATTAAATTGTGACCAATAAACATACATTTCGATTAACTCGTGACCTAGTCAACCCACCACTTTAACAACTTTATCGACGACCCCAAAAATTCATAACAAATAAACATGGAATCCAAAAAAAAAATGTAATCCAAAGTGAGCTAACACAAAATAGTGGAAATTGAAAGATACATATTCCTAAGATTGTTCCATTTGATCATAAAGTTGTCATTACTCATCAAACCATAATACCAAAATTAAGTGGTCTGCTTTCATGGAATTCTTATAATCATAAACAGTAAACACACGGTTTCACATCTTAATCAAACAATAACGGCCGCAATCAGTAGAGTAGATGCTTATGGGTTTGGACATATATATATATATAGTTTTCGAAAACCACATTGATCTTCATATTCATGATCGCAATCGATTTTAAATCAACTAAAATTAATTTTGATTGGTCAATAATCTGATCATATGAAACAACCGTGATCGATTTTCCAACTATGGCCTACTCAACAGATCAAATTATGATTTGAGAGAGACTCCTAAATCGGGGCTGTCAACACCCCGAGTAATAAACTAGGCTAAGTCATCGTTATTATCTCTTCACAGTTCATTCATACCCCCACTTGCCTCTCTCCCTAAACTCCAACAATGACACTATAAAAATCAAATGATCACATATGGGTAAACCAGTAGCCTTTGATAATCACTGTAATCATATTCTTCGACAAAGGATATAGAGATATGCCGATGGGACCAGGGACAATGTCTCCCGGCGGCGGAGACAACAACATGAACATGAACATGAACATGAGCATGGACAACGACTACAACATGATGCACAGCAGCTTGTTCTGGGGGAAAGACGCAATAGTCCTCTTCTCCGGATGGCCCAACCACAGCCTACCCATGTACATACTCGCCTGCTTCTTCGTCTTCTCCATGGCCGTTTCGATCGAGCTCCTCAACATCCATAAGCTTCCCACCCGCCCTGTTGTCGAGGCGTGTGTCTATGCCCTGAGGATGACTGTTGCTTACTTGCTCATGCTATCTGTCATGTCCTTCAATATCGGCATCTTTTTGGCTGCTGTGATCGGCCATTCTGTCGGGATGTTCGTCGCCAAGGTTCGTGCTAATCGTGCGGCTGTGATGGTCGATGGCCGCCGGATGCCTGACGGAGATGCCAAGATTTGATGGTGGTGGTTTGTGTTTTTGTTGCGTATAGGTTTGTTGTTTGATGAGGAAAGCAAGAAACTTGTGTGTAGACGGTCGATGCGTCGTGGAATAATATGTTACTGTTTGTTTCTGGTGGTTTGATTTTTCTTACTTTTTCACTTTGATGTAAATTCAATTACATATTGATAAACTATTACCACACTCATCAAGGAGAGAATAAATAAGCATTTTTCTTTGCAAATCCACACAAAAGTATACTATACAAGTATGTATTTCAAAACACATTATGTATATATTTTTGTACAAACCTCGTACAAGTTGTGTTAATGTACACTTTGAACGAATATTTGCAACTCTCACACGTAGCCTATAGAGCCAGTAATGATAATTGCATGAATGAAAATGGTTTAGTCATTAGTCGGAGTTACTGGAAAATTCACGTAAGAGATACTAGCCCAATTATCAAACACAGTGCCAATTGAATAGTTAAAAATAGGAAAAATACACATTCACTTTGTACTATGTAAAATTTATATCGGCACTTCTCTATTAAATTTCAACTAATCAAACCCTTTAAATTTTGACGGTTTTAACAAATACACTCTTTTCATTAGTTTTCCTCTCCAATCTCTATTTAGTATGCTAATTGTACACGTTACATCAGCTCATCCATCTACATGATAGAATTATTTGCTGATTGGGAATTCCACTAAACTCAAAAGTTGTAAAAAATTAGAAGCTTTAACGATTTTGAACTTACCTAGTTTAGTGGTATTCCCAATCAACAAATTATTTTGCCATGTAGACGAATAACCTTATGTGGCATGTACAATCAGCACATTGACAAAATTTGGATGAAAAAACTAACTAAAATGTGTGTTTGTTAAAACCGTCAAAATTAAGAGGGTTTGATTGAACAAATTTTAATAGAGGAGTGCCAATGTAAATTTTATATAATACAGAGATTTAAATGTATATTTTTCATCAAAAGTATATGAAAATATTTTTAGATATAAAAAGACCATTTTACCCTTGGTTAATCTAAAATCAAAATCCTCAAATTAGACAGGAGATTAAATGAACTAAATTTCCTTGATCCGGACGGTGTCGAGAGAAACGTTATAATGACGAAGTTAACGCAAGCTTGAGAGTTTTCCATTTGTTAAAGAGTGAGGGGAGAAGGAAAAAACAGATGATACTGCAGAGTAGAATTAGTTAAACAAATGAAGAAGTTGAAATGATCATCAAATTCATCATTAACTGAACTGAAAGCTGACAACAGAGCTACAAGCATGATCCTGTTGTGTGATCATGTCCATCATAGTAATATTTCTTGGATGATCAGGCACCAACTCCAGGAGGGGGGACGCTTGGGGTATTTGATGGCGGCAAGTGCTTGTTATTAGCTCCTGGATCTTTCTCATAGTCCATCTCCATCTCCAGATTCCTCCCCCACACCCCCACCTGTGAATTAAACAGATCCATTAATCCTCGACCCAACATTATCTATCTAAAACACAACCACGACTATGAACTGCTAATATCCTGACCTGATTCACAGGGTTCTCAGCAGCTTCAGAGCCATGGGAACCACCTGATGCTGGTGTGGATAGATCTACAAGGAGCAAGCAGATGATGAGAGCAAGTGCAAAGAGCTTTGTGTGAGTTGCCATTTCTACGATAGGATGGGGGAAAGGAAACTGGAGTTGTATATATTGGGATTCAGCGGAGGAATGGATATGATTGCAGTTGCAGGGTGGGAAAAAAGGTCAACTCTGCAATAACTTCTGAGGCTCAATATCACTGACATTTCAAAATCCACCGTTTTCTTTCTATCTTCTGCCTTGTGATCGTAATGAAGGACATTTTCTACAATATGGATGATGAACTGTAATTTGGGTTCCCTTTCCTAAAACCCAGAGTGAATAATTGGTTAGGAAATGAAGCTTTCATTGGGGTCACTCGATATCTAGCTATCATTCATTGGCACTGCTTCCCATTCATGGCCATTTAATTTTCACTGTTCAATGCACAAACCGATGAGTCTTTGATACCACGACCACAATGGGGATAAGTTCAGCCGCCAATAAATGAGATATCTTTCTTGGCACCAACATGAAAAAAAATTTAATTACTTTATTGGTAGAGTTTGTATGTTAACGATTTTGATGAGGTATTAATTTCAACTTAGTTATATTCTAAAAATAAATATTTATGTAGTATTTTTTTTATTATTATTGACTGAATCTATCAGTTTTGTATTGTAAAAGTTATGGTTTTCCGGACTACTTATCCTTTTTTATAGTTGGAGGTGGTCATATGTGATGCTAGTAAAGTTGCTCATACAGTAACAATACATTTTATTTTATAACTCTCATCCGGTGTTAAGACCTATCTTACAATTTTGATAAATTTTTAATTAATTATAACTTGTGTTTGCTATCTTAATTCTTCATACTAAAAGGAATCAAAATAGTAAATATCCACATATAATGTTTTTATTTCTTTTTTCGATGAATACCAACTATTATTGCATCGAAAGACGGCAACCAAATCAGTTGCAGAAACAAGGACGAGAAAACTAACTAGAAAACCGATTTTTTACAAGCTAAACTACCACCTATGAATCAGAAAACAAAATTGTATAAGAAGTTAATCGAAGACCTATACTGACATTACAATTAACCATCAAGACCTCCTAGCAAATTTTTCTCCCAAGCTACTTCTTATCCAAACAAGCTCCCGAAAAAATTCTTCGACATTGTTCTTTCCAAACATGGCTAACCATACTTCTCCAAATGAGATTGGCAGCTCTCGAAGCAAAGAGATCGACCTGAGAAATTAGTTACCATCCAGCTAATCTCCTCATCCCAATCAGCAGGGTAAACGACACGGGGAAATAAGGTCTTTCTAAAATAAGCAAAGATACAGACAAATGATAAAGAGGTGAGAGGGGGTCTCACAGCCATTCTCACACATATAACATGAGGGGTCTGCAGGAATCCCCCACGAGATTAATTTATCAACCAATGAGAGTCGATTTAGCATGATTTGCCAGTTAATAAAAAAATATATGGAAATTGTAAGAGTATTTATGACCTTTGCATCGCAAAACATACTCCGTTCACTATTAATTCCATTCCATATCATTCCACTTTCATTTCATTTTATTTGGAATTCTTGAAGAAATTCCGTTCACATAAAACTTCTCCATTTAAATTCCAAATTAAAATGTGGAATTTTCATCCAATTTTGAAAGTTAATTCCAAATTATGATTCTAGAATATTTAGATCAGATTTTTTCATAATTTCATTAAACCATGCACCGAATAAATTTCAATTTTTACTAAATTTAAGTATTTTGAATTAAAAAGAGATACTAAATAAAATCTAAATTTTCTCCATACACCAACTAAGCATACTTACAATCCCATATTTTTTCATTTCAGTTTCTTAAAATTTTAAATTAACCAAATTTCAAAATCAAAATGAAGTTCATAGTAAACAAAGACTTGTTTTTCTCTCGATTTGTTCTCATTCATATTTACAGTTGATTTTACATGGGGTTAATAGAGTTACACATACAATGGTCAGTGGTAATACATGCTCTTTCATAACTTTAGCCCCATGTTAAAACCGATCTTATAATCTTAATAGAGTTTTAATTTATCATTATTTGTGTTTGCTATCTCGAAGTATTTGATCAGAAAGAATCGAGATAGCAAAGATTCATTTACCAAAAACCGAAAACAAATATCCACCGTCAACAACGAATACTAAAAGCCCAACATATAGCCGTTCGAATCCGTAAAAACCGCCGGACCTGAGCCCAAATATGAAACTGGGCCTACCTTGGCTTGGCTTGGCTTGGTCTTCGGATTCGGAGTAGAAGAGTGTAGGGCCCATTAATACTAGATCGTTAAGTTCGGGGAAAAGGGGAGCCGAGACCGCCACGTCGAACATCCAATGACACCCGGCCACGCTACTAACACCACGACCTTCAACCTCATTGGTCGAACGAATCAGAGCTCGTAACCTCATTGGTCCACGTCAGCCTCTGTGACATGCTCTCTCCCGGTTCCTCCTCAATCACGAAAACTGAAAAAGGAAACCAAGTAAAACGAACGTCAGGAGGCAGATAGTAGAAGAGTCTATAAAGCCTCCATCTTCCTCCTCACGAGCATTTCATACAGAACGTCACTCTTCGATCCCATCAGCTGTTTCCCTCGCCGGGACTTTCTTCCCACCATTGTCTGAAGAGCGTAGTTAAGCGGAGCGTTGATCAGAAGAGCTTCTCTCGCTAGCCATGGCAGGCTCTCGAAGAGCACGCGGTCTCGTCGTCTCTGCAGTTCTCTTGTTCGGTGAGTTAGATCTTTTCCAGACCGCGAGATCTTAAAGCTCGTTCTTCTTTTGTTTGTTTTCGGTTCAACTCTTTTGTAGCAGTCGATTCATTTGCTGCTTCGAGCTGAAATGCTCTATAGATCTAGCTTTACATTTCGATGCAGTATTGGATTGCGGTGAGCTTTTCCTTTTGTCAGCTCAGATCTGTCCATTATCGATTTGATTTTGCTTGACTATTGGTAGTGTATTAGTCGCTTAGACTATGAGATTTGGTCCATATTGCTATTTGGTTCCGTAATTGCTTGGTCGGAGTTGAATAAATCTTTGATTCGTGAATGAAGTTGAGGTTTGTTAATTCCGCTGTCGTATTATTAGGAAAGGATCGGAATGTCATAGTTTCCTCTGTTGGATTTGGTCCTGCATATGTGTTATGAACTATGTATGGTTGGTCTTTAAATGAGAGGTTGATAAGAGGGTTAAACTCTGTTAGATGAGATTAGAGTATCAATATTCGGATGTTATTTCTGTTTAAGAGTGATGGAAGAATATGGTTTGTCTGGAGCTATGTGTAATACTATGATCTCTCGATGCTCCACATTTCTATAATTTGTTCCTTTGCTTCAGGCTAATGGGATATGTGTGACCGTCGGTTGATATGATTGAGTAATGTGTTTGGCAGGTTGCCTATTCGCAATTTCCATTGCGAAAGATGAAGCTCCCAAGTTAGGCACAGTTATTGGTATAGATCTTGGAACTACCTACTCTTGCGTCGGTGTGTACAAGAACGGTCACGTCGAAATCATAGCCAATGACCAAGGAAACCGTATCACCCCATCGTGGGTTGCGTTCACCGACAGTGAGAGACTGATCGGCGAGGCTGCTAAGAATCAAGCAGCTGTGAACCATGAAAGGACTGTCTTTGATGTCAAGAGGCTTATCGGAAGAAAGTAATGCTTCGAACCTTGCTATCTAAATTTTGTTTGTCTGTTATGATCTTTGCTTCGCAAATGGCTTACGTTGGGGTTTATCTTGGAACAACAGGTTTGAGGACAAAGAAGTCCAGAAGGACATGAAACTTGTCCCCTATAAGATTGTGAACAGGGACGGAAAGCCTTATATCCAGGTAAAGATCAAGGATGGAGAGACCAAGGTCTTCAGTCCTGAAGAAATTAGTGCCATGATCTTGACCAAGATGAAGGAAACAGCGGAGGCTTTCCTTGGAAAGAAAATCAAGGATGCCGTTGTCACTGTTCCTGGTTAGTGTTCAATCTAGAACCGAGAAATGTTGTGACTTATTGGATTCAGTAATTGCTCTTGTAGCTGATCTTGTCTTCAATGCAGCCTACTTCAATGATGCCCAGAGACAGGCCACCAAGGATGCTGGTGTTATTGCTGGGCTTAATGTAGCTAGGATCATCAACGAGCCTACTGCTGCTGCCATCGCCTATGGTTTGGACCAAAAAGGTGGCGAGAAGAACATCCTTGTCTTCGATCTTGGTGGTGGTACTTTTGATGTTAGTGTCTTGACTATTGACAACGGAGTTTTTGAGGTCCTTTCAACCAACGGTGACACCCATTTGGGAGGTGAGGACAAGCCTTTGGTTCTTTTTCTCTTAAGACTTTTCCGTATTCAAGCACCATGGCTTTCTGAATTCAGAATCATAACCTCTGATTCCATCAATTTGCTATCAGGTGAGGACTTCGATCAGAGAATCATGGAGTACTTCATCAAGTTGATCAAGAAGAAGCACGGGAAGGACATCAGCAAGGACAACAGGGCTCTCGGAAAGCTCAGGAGGGAAGCTGAGCGTGCCAAGAGAGCTCTCAGTAGCCAGCATCAGATCCGTGTGGAAATCGAATCACTCTTTGACGGCGTTGACTTCTCCGAACCACTCACCAGAGCTCGTTTCGAGGAATTGAACAACGATCTGTTTAGGAAGACCATGGGACCCGTGAAGAAGGCCATGGACGATGCAGGCTTGGAAAAGAACCAGATTGATGAGATTGTCCTAGTCGGAGGAAGTACCAGAATTCCAAAGGTCCAACAGCTCCTCAAGGATTTCTTCAACGGCAAAGAGCCCAACAAGGGAGTTAACCCTGATGAGGCTGTTGCCTATGGTGCCGCTGTCCAGGGTGGCATTCTCAGCGGGGAAGGTGGCGATGAAACCAAGGGTAAGTACCATTCATTGTATTCTCGAACTTGGTTTAATGAATCCCGCTACTTATTGAGTTCTGATTGGATAGCTAATCAATTCGATTTTGTACAGACATTCTTCTTCTTGATGTCGCACCCCTCACATTGGGTATTGAAACCGTTGGAGGAGTCATGACCAAGTTGATCCCAAGGAACACAGTTATTCCCACCAAGAAATCCCAAGTTTTCACTACATACCAGGATCAGCAGACGACTGTCTCCATTCAGGTATTCTATCGTCCAGTTATTCTTGGTCGTAATCACGGAGTTTTGCGGTTCTGATCTCATGAATGTTGGATTATAGGTATTTGAAGGTGAAAGGAGTATGACCAAGGACTGTAGGTTGCTCGGGAAATTCGACCTTACCGGAATCCCTCCGGCTCCCAGGTTTGTTCTTCTCCGCCTTACTTATTAACGTATTAATTCTCTTCTCATTCATTTATAACTAACATAAACATTATTATATAAAACAGAGGAACCCCTCAAATTGAGGTGACATTTGAAGTGGACGCGAACGGTATCCTGAACGTGAAAGCAGAGGACAAGGCCTCCGGCAAGGCGGAGAAGATCACGATCACCAACGAGAAGGGGCGTCTGAGCCAGGAAGAGATCGAGCGGATGGTCCGCGAGGCCGAGGAGTTTGCCGACGAGGACAAGAAGGTCAAGGAGAGGATCGACGCCCGTAACAGCTTGGAGACATACGTCTACAACATGAAGAACCAGATCAACGACAAGGACAAGCTGGCTGACAAGCTGGAAGGCGACGAAAAGGAGAAGGTTGAAGCCGCCACCAAGGAGGCTCTTGAATGGTTGGATGACAACCAGACGGCCGAGAAGGAAGACTACGAGGAGAAGCTCAAGGAGGTGGAAGCCGTCTGTAACCCGATCATCGCCGCCGTGTACCAGCGTTCAGGTGGTGCTCCAGAAGGCGGTGCTTCCGGTGATGACGAGGACGATTCTCACGACGAACTGTAATTTCTCCATCCTTTTGTTTTTGGCACCTTGAAAAGTTCAAAACTGGGAGATGAGAGAGAAGAAGATAATAGGAGTAGATTGTGGAGAGAACAAACAAGAGTAGGGGAATATTTTCTGTAGGGTGGTAAACAGGGTGAGATACTCTGTTCTTTCTTTCCCCTTCTTTTGTTTAAGTTGTTGTTTTGGAGATACATTCGAATGTTAAAGCCTTGAACCTCTACGATTATAGATTAATCGTGATGGATTTTGTACTAGTTACCCATTTCTAACATGTTCTATTTCAAGTCTGATCTTCTACTTCCTATCTTGTGTTCTTGTTTGCAAACCTAATCATGCAGTCCAAGTGAGGAAAACTGAAAAACAATACTTGAAATAACAGTCATCGAGTAGCCTATAATCTACTGAAAAGCAATACTTGCAACTAACCAATCATAGGTACACCGGGACTGTGATATGAGTGATAAGTAAATATGTTCAGTATCATCTAAATACAGTATATAGTTCATCCGCACTCGCCGTGTTGTTCTACTTCTGTTTAGGCAACTACGCAAGGTTTGAAAACTTGACGTTAGAAGTGCGGATGTACGTCAGTTGGAGATCTCAGCAGCCTTGCTTGAAAGCATGCATCGGGTAAGTAGCGTGGGATACGGCCATGCCATCTTCGAAACCGGCATCCAACCGGTCGCAACTGCTATCAGCGGAGGCATGCTTGATGTTTCAAAAGAGTTCGCCCGGATGGTACCTTCATGTAAGAATTTCATTGAGATGAAACCATGTATAAAAGTTTATTTGGGTTAGAAAAAATAGGAATGGTTGACAAATTTGTTCGTAAATCTCGTTTCATTGCGTTAACTATCATAAATGTGGCGTCTCTTAGTTGGTGTGGAGAATTTGTATTGCTTTAATTTAAAAAAAAAGTAAAAATCAGCAGGTGACAAAAATCTACCATGTTTAGGTGGACTTTTGGATATGTTAATGCTTCTTTAAAGTCATAATTTGATTAGGGATTGCATGACAAGTGGTTGGACACTTATTTGAGGTAAGATGCATGTTGCATTATTGAGTTTATTGATCAATCATATTATCGAGTTAGTATTCGAATTAATTTTTGAATTCGAATTTGAGCCAACTTATGAGTCTATCGAATCGAATATACCCTGACTCAAACAAATCTTTTCGAGCTGAACACTAAACTGTTCACGATGCGAATGGTTTGATTCGTCAATAGCCATCTTGGGATCATGGATGACGATTTTGGAAACCCAGTTTTTGTGGTTTTGGCATTTTTGGCCATTGCTGGCTCCGAACCCGTCGACGTCGAAACGGTGTCATCTTGGTCGAGCATTTCTTACACGAGGGTTAGCGTTTTCAATCATCGGCTCTACTTGACTGGGAGCTTCTTCTTCTAAACTAGCTAGCTTCTCTTTCAGCGGCTTTTTTGCTTCGTCATTTCTCCTGCGGCCATGGCCGAAGTGGCGAGCTCACTGGTGCACCAAGTGCTGGGAAAGCGAATCGAGGACGTGGATCAGCCTATTGTCGACTACATCGTTAACGTGCTCGCTGATGAGGACTTCGATTTCGGCGAAGATGGTGAGGGCATTTTCCAAGCACTCGGCGAGCTTATCGTCGCTGCTGAATGCGTTTCCGATATGCCTGAGTGCCGCCAGGTAACTCTTTTGTGAGCGATTATCTGAGTTATATGCTGGTTGGGAGTATCTTTGTGTTAGTTTTGCTTGATATTGAATTGGAGCTGATTTCTTCCTGTTTTGAGTGATTAATTCGCGGTTGAGCTACATATGTTAGGTGATTCGAAATGGAAATTCGTTCTAACATAAATTGATTTGTGAAGAATGTTGAAAGCTGAACGAGGACTACAATCTGAAATTCTGTTTCGACTTTAATCTCTGCCACGACCATACATTTCTGAATTTTTTTTCTGTGATATTCCGTTATTGGAGCTACTATCTGCTGAAGGATCTATGTATTTATTCCTTGGTACTGTGATTTGATGCTTGGACATAGATGCTCTTGGTTCTAACTGTATGTTCACTGAGGGCAGGTCTGTGGCAAATTGTCTGAGAAGTTTGGAAAGCATGGACTGGCCAAACCAAAACCGACTGTGCGAAGTCTGACCACACCTTTTAGAATGAATGAAGGGATGGAAGAGGAAGCTCCTAAGAAGAAGGTTGAGCCGGTAGATGGTCCTTTGTTGACTGAACGTGACAAATTGAAGATAGAAAGGAGAAAGAGGAAGGACGAGCGGCAGCGAGAGGTAACCAAATTTAGTGAATTTCTTTTCCTAGTTTTGTTACTCCGTACTTCGCCTTCGTTACCATGGTTTGACAGATTAAGCCAGGGTTACATTTACGTGGCATGTACTTGTTTCTTGCATAATTGTACTGCTATGCTCATATGTGTGTTTTCTTTCTGAAATTTGTTGTTTATACAGGCACAATATCAAGTCCATCTTTCTGAAATGGAAGCAGTAAGAGCTGGGATGCCTCCTGTATCTGTAAATCATGATAATAGTGGTGGACCTACTGTCAAGGATCTTCATATGGACAATTTCAATATTTCCGTTGGTGGTCGTGATCTTATTGTTGATGGTTCACTGACTCTCTCTTTTGGAAGACACTACGGTGAGTCTTATGTCCAACTTGCATTAACAATGTGAAAATTACACGACAAGCATGTATGACATTGAATAAGAGGATGAAGGGAAAGTACTTGTCAACCAATTAATTTCCTTGTTTCCTTATATTAATACCGAGTAATACTATGCGCAGGACTTGTTGGGAGAAATGGTACTGGGAAAACCACTTTTTTGAGGCACATGGCCATGCACGCAATTGCTGGTATTCCTGCAAACTGCCAAGTTCTACACGTTGAGCAAGAAGTAGTTGGAGACAATACAACAGCTTTACAATGTGTACTAAACTCTGATATTGAAAGAACCCAGCTTCTGGATGAGGAAGCTCGCATACTTGCACAGCAGGTAAGGGTGATTTTTGTTTTCCCTTGGAATGACAAATGTCACACATCTTTATTTCTTTTTATATTGTGTTCTTGCTGGCACGTTGTCCATTATCCTAAAGAGAGAATTAGAGGTTGAGCATGCACTTGGGAATGGAAAAGACCCTAATGGGGTAATTGACAAAGATGCAATGTCGGGGAGACTTGAGCAAATCTACAAAAGGCTCGAGTTTATTGATGCTTACTCTGCTGAAGCACGTGCTGCTTCCATTCTTGCGGTCAGTTTTCTACTCTTTATTAAGTTATACTATTTAAGTCTGAGGCAAGAATTAAAGCGGAACTTAACAGATACACGAATTGCATGTATAATGGCAGTCCGTTGCCCAAGATAAATTAATGAACGTGAAAGAAGGAATAGGGTGCCAGATGGTGTGATCCACGTGTGAACGGCTGTCCTTATGTGTCTTATGAAACTTTACAGGGACTCAGTTTCACTTCAGAGATGCAACACAAGGCAACAAAAACATTTTCAGGAGGATGGAGGATGAGAATTGCCCTTGCTCGTGCCCTGTTCATTGAACCTGACCTGTTGCTTCTTGATGAACCCACGGTGCTGTATACTTTTATGTTGTGGTTATAGTCGTCTTGAAAGTAGTATTTTATAGTTCATGATCCTATTCGGTGCAGAATCATCTTGATCTTCATGCTGTCCTGTGGTTAGAGTCTTACCTGGTAAAATGGCCAAAGACATTTCTTGTTGTATCTCATGCTAGAGAATTTCTGAACACGGTAATACTTGTCTTCTGCTTCATAAGAGCAATTTGTTATCACAACAGCTCCATGCTCTCTTCTTCATCTTTTTTCTTTTTGTTTCCTGGTTTAGGTGGTCACAGATGTTATCCACTTGCAAAATCAAAAACTGACCTGTTACAAAGGTAATTATGATACATTTGAGAGGACACGAGCTGAACAGCTTAAGAACCAACAAAAAGCCTTTGAGTCAAATGAACGAGTGCGAGCCCATATGCAGGTATTTGCCAATGGCTGAACCATTTGTTTGTTTCCGTGTTCTAATATCTAATGTTAGTAAAATCAACTGATAATAATTCTTTTGATGCTATGTTAGTCTTGTTTGGTGGTTCCAATGCTGAGGAATCTTTCTAGATGACTTTGTTGTGGTGTTAAACTGATGAAGTTACTAGAAAATGGCACTTAGAATAGCATTATTTGAGCTACTTCATCTTGTTTCTGACATGAATCTTTTAAAATCCCACTTTTAACGGACTGCTATTCACTTTCATTCTGCAGACCTTTATTGACAAGTTCCGATATAATGCTAAGAGGGCATCTCTTGTCCAGTCGAGAATCAAGGTGCTGACATTTTTCCTGTCTGAATAATAACTGAATGCACAGCTAGTATATGCCTATGTTAATTTGTTTACTCTTTCAGGCATTAGATCGGATTGGTCATGTGGACGAAGTTGTAAATGATCCTGAGTATGGACAACTATCACTTTTGTGTTTCAAACTGTTTTTACACATGTTTCTTTCATATCTTTTTAAAATTTCTTTTGGCCTTCACTGAATTTGCAATCTGTTGGCTGTCTTTTTGGTGTGCAGCTATAAGTTTGAGTTTCCCACTCCAGATGATAGACCCGGGCCACCTATTATAAGTTTCAAGTTAGTTCAAGTTTTGTCAGCATACCTTCATTTCAAATTATTCAGCATGTCACAAGCTCACTCAATGGTGTTTGCATTCATGTGGCTGCAGTGATGCATCATTTGGTTATCCAGGCGGCCCCCTATTATTTAAGAACTTGAATTTTGGTATAGATTTGGATAGCCGCATTGCAAGTAAGGACCTTCACTTCATGAGAGTTCTATTCCTAGTTGTATTCTTATGGTTCATGACTGTAATTTATATTTCTTGCTGTGGCCGTTGATTGTTTTCAATCATGAGCCCACTGCTTCATGGGAATGTGGTTTCATAATCTTCTAGTGTTGATTAAATTTTAACTATCTGATTGATTTACTTTTCCCTGATGTATCCAGTGGTTGGGCCCAATGGGATTGGAAAATCAACAATACTCAAACTAATCTCTGGAGATCTTGAACCCAGCTCGGGTACCGTGTTCCATTCAGCGAAGGTGTGACCTTAATGGGGCAGCATAGTTTCGTTTATGTACAGTAGTAGTTGCTTTATTTGTACCAAGTTACCCCACTAAACCTTTTAAACACTCGGTAATTATTATGTAGCCTGCATGATTGCATATTTCAATGTCAAAGCTAACAGTGTAAAGCTTTTCCCCTCAGGTTCGTATTGCTGTGTTTAGTCAGCATCACGTTGATGGACTGGACCTGTCTTCCAATCCCCTTTTGTACATGATGCGCTGCTTCCCTGTAAGTACTTAACAACAATATTATACTCATGTTGCAACTTATAATCCCTCTAATAGTTTCTTCTAATTGGTTCTCATTTCCCATTAAGGGGGGACCGTTACTGTTGGTAAGTATCTGATCCCAGGCCGTTTAATTGGTATGTGGACTTGTAGGGAGTACCCGAACCGAAGCTACGAGCTCATTTGGGTTCTTTTGGTGTGACCGGAAACCTTGCCCTTCAACCCATGTACACTCTCTCTGGTATGTATTTTTTATTCCTGATTGCCTCTAGTTATGCTATACGACCTAAGTTCATCAAGACATAGCAGTTTCGAATTAGTTACTTCTTAAGTAGATGATATGTCATACGAACGCCATAAGCATGCTTTTATCCTATGTTGCATATGTTCTCATTGCTCCTATCTGCCCCGTCGTTCTGTACTGGATATATAACAGGTGGTCAAAAGAGTAGGGTTGCATTTGCAAAGATTACTTTCAAGAAACCACATCTGATCTTACTCGATGAACCGTCCAATCATCTTGTAAGTTGATACCCTACTCAGTACAGAATGTTCTTAACTTCCAATCATTTGTATAGAATAGAACTGTTGGTTCCTTGCTTGCTAAGTCTATTGCAATCGGAAATTGTAGGATTTGGATGCAGTGGAGGCGTTAATCCAAGGCCTTGTTATCTTTCAAGGAGGCATTGTCATGGTACTTAATAGTTACAGGCTCCTAAAAATCGTGCAATATCTTTCACGTCCTGCTTGGAACATAAGATTTGATCACATTTTGCGCAATCCACACTTTGCAGGTTAGTCACGACGAGCATCTGATCTCCGGAAGTGTGGACGAGCTCTGGGCAGTTTCCGAGGGAAGGATATCACCTTTCCACGGGACATTCCAGGATTACAAGAAGCTACTCCACTCTTAAGTGTGCTGGTTTGGTCGGAGTCTGTACCCACCACAACTTTGCCGAATTATGAGATTATAGTTCGGATTTGCGGAAACCTGTGTTCAATAGCGTTGCTGTCTGCGTCTGTGTGTTGTCTCTCTGTCAGCACTATTTCAAAGTTGTTCCTTTTACCGACTAAACAAACAAAGCCAACATATATGTCTTCCATGTTTCAGAGTTCGGAATCAGTGTATTACGCAGCTGTTCTGATCATGCTTTCAATGAATTCATCTGCATATATAACATTACAATATGCATATGGTTGAGATCAGCAAACCACTATTTTAGAAACCATAGGGTACATGATTCCTATTCTACTGCAAATAAATGAACCAAAACAAAGCGAGCATGGTGGGTAAGCTCTCGATGTGGGTGCGCTTTGGTAGGTGTTCCGCCATTCCGAGGCTAGGCTTTGCTGGAGGTCTGGTATACGCAATAAAATTATTTGACATAGTTAGTTGTTAATCTGTTCATCTTATTATTGTCAATTTACCAACTTTGAAATGTACATTCTCCCTTCTATTCTCCACTACTAACTTTCTCTCTCTATCCCGATTCTCAAATTCTCTTAATATAATATATCGTTGTTCTTATAATTAAAATTTCAAAAGGATATGAGACTAGAGATATTCAAGTTTTTGTAGCATAGTACACATCATAATCTATGAGTGAGTATAGTCACATCAATGTCGAATAAAATTTCCACGGTATCACGCGACCATCAAACCTAGTATAAAAAAGCAAGGGCAGTACTGTAGCATAGTATAAATGATTATCTTGAATCAGATGAAAACAGAAAGCTAGAAATTAAATAAACAGATGGATTTAGATCACGACAACATCATCAAGTAATAATGCGCCCGGTCACAAAATTAACTGCTGGAATCATATTAGAAGAAGCTTTGAAGTAGTTGAGCACGGTATCTGGTACGACATTGCTAGTGTCGAAGATCAAACTCTGCAGCCTTGTAAAGGGACATGAGTGTTGTTGTAGCACCTCCATATCATGACTCATCATCTCCATAGTAAAGGAACCCAACTGAAGAGACTTGGCATTCTTGAGTCCATTGAGGATGGAGATGAGGTTGTGTTGTCCGTTCTTTTTAAGTGTTTACCAGCCCAAATACCAGCATGCTCGAGGGAAGGAAGGATAGTCCGTGAACACTCTGGGATCTCCCAAGTTTCAACCAAATTGAAGCATTTGAGTTTCGGTGCGTGTATCTGAAACTTGTCAAAATCGTTGTCTTCAAGATCTGGAATAAGCAATTGGAGCCCGGATATCACAAGTTCATCATCATTGGTATCGAAATCAGTCAGGGATAAACTTTCCAGACATGGAAATCTAGAAAATGGCTCAATAATAGCCTCTTCATCATCATCATCATCATCATCTATATTTGCAATCCAGCAACTCTTCAATTCTAGCCTTGTAAACAGCCGGAAACTGGAAGATTGAAATCCAATACCAAGGGTATTAAACGATGTTAGTTCTAGAGTTTCGACTACATTGCAATCGAGGACAGAGCCGAACATGACATCGAATTGGCTCATGCCATTGTAGGACCAAAATCCCAAGTTAATTGCTACATGTCGAGTGTCGTGAGACAATGCATATTTGATGATTTTTCGAACTAGAGTGTTTTTGGGCTCCCCCTTGTTTACCATATTATTCGCATGTAGGACGACCTTGCTGAGCTTAAGATCAGGAATACAGAGGGACAATACCTTGTCGACATAACTCTCAAGTTGCTCGAAGTTAAACCCTACGTGTTGGGCACGAATGTCGAGAACTTGGACGTGTTTCCAGGCATGTTTCCATTGTTTGGATAACGATGAAGTCACACGGCTGACTTAGTGTCAAGGAACGAGAGGATATGATCGACGATCGCATCAGGAAGATCGCTTAACCTGTCGACTCTCTGCAGGCAGGGACTACTACTGTTGTTCTTCATTGCTCAAATTAACGTAAAAAATATTCCAGCTGTATGAACCCTAAAATTGAGGGGACAGCAAAACAAGTTTATAAGAAATATGCAGATTCTTTCTTCCTTCTCCCAGCAAATTAGAGGGCCCAGGGATCGTTTGATTTTGAAATTTTAAGGACGATTTAGTAGGTTATTTTATACATCTTTTAATCCATATACTTCAAACTATAACAATTGGTAGAACAGCTAATGATTAACAGACCGATATTCCAGTGTCAATGGCGATGTTGAATTGTTGATAGCTAATCATTTTGCTTACATGATATTTGATAAATAAATAAATAATCGAGACCAACCCATCTCCATTGCAGTTGCAGGGGAAGTCATTGTATACCCAAAAGAATTCAAACATGCAGCAGACACATGATACGAAATCAAATCAAATCCATGTCAGATGTTCGCTAAGAATTGCGACGAGAGCGAGAAAACATAGGACGAAACTTGACAACCAAATCATTCGAACTTCTCGAAAGACAACTACTACAAAGCCTAATTTTCCTAATCTTAAAAGACAACCAAATTCTTTATATCCAGGAGTTCCAGGTGAAGAAATTGTAGCACAATCCATCTTCTAGGCTTCTGGCAATTGAGCAAGACTCAATTAACTTTTGGTGTAGAACCAATCAGCTTCAGGATGCAAGCAATGATACGCTGAAAACTACTGGTGCAGAGCCAAACATTGGAAACTACTCTTTATCACCATCAATGGATGATTATGACAGCTATGTCGCTTTCTCTTCCATTGAATTTGCGACGATGGCCATTCAATCTCTGTTTCATGGGAGGATAATAAAATGCTATCATTGAACCTACTTTGATTTAACAGAAATAAGAACTTCAAAATTTAGTAGAAACCATGAATAATTACCCTAATTGGAGAGAATACGAAGAACCTTAACTATTGCTACGAATTAGTAAATATTGCTGATTAAAAGTTAAAACAAATTTAATCTCTGTAACTCAAAGATATTAAATTTGTTTCGATCCATATTTTGAATGATTGAATTCATTCCATTTCTCTAAATTAGTGAAGAAATTAATGTGATGATCGATTTTAAAAAAATTATAAATATAAACACTTAATTGCATAGATAAACTAATCTGGGATTAAGGAGAAATTAACACTTTTTATAATATAGTTGGGCAGACCAGTCAGTAGCAGTGAAACGCAGAGAGGAAGGAGAATAGCCTACGTGGTAGATCAGAAGTTTTTAAAAGGCTTAATATCTACTAGTGTTGATGTTGATGTTGATGTTGATGTTGATGTTGATGTTGAAGTGACGATGAGTGTTGAAAGTAAGTTCAATACTGAAACTTGACACCAAAAAGCTTCAACATCTTGCACTAATCAGCTCCAACTCTGAAGCTACACCAGCAGTTCACTCTGCAGAGCACCAACGACTTTAGACAAGATTTTCTCACTTCACTCATCTTTTTTAGTGTTTTCATACTTTGTGAAGTAGCCATTGCACAATTGATCTTCTGCCTTCATTTAGCTTCCTGCAATCAATGAGATCATACTGCACTTTCCACAATATCAATATCCTTATTTGATTGAGCGGATATTGCTTGCTCTTGATTTAATGAGTTTCAGAAGAACAAAAAGGGCATTTGCAGCTGTGCCAAAAACCATAGTTAAACTATCATACCATAAAACATTCAAATCAACGATCCCAATCTGTACGAATATTCATCATAATACATCGAACCGATCCTCATCCAACTTCTACTTCAAGACAGTAAGGAAATGCACAAATTGTTCCATAAGACTACATCAAGATAAACGTTGCATTATTACAACTTGATAAATCCCTGCCTTCCGAATTTGGATATCTGAAGATCCGTTAAAAAAGTAACGATTCATAACCTCATAAGGTATGTCTTCGTCGGAGTCACACTTCAAGATCAACTTCTTCAATTTCGCAAACGTACAATGTTGCTGCTCTAGAAACCTGGACTTCCTACGGACTTCCTGTACAAAGTAGAATCAGACTCGATATAAAAACAAGATCATTGGCTAGAAGTAGCAAAGCATCCAGATGCACGTACCTCTTTGATCTCTTTGCATAGCGTCAGATATTCCACGTTATGTATGCCATGGGACATGATGACCAGATGTTCTTCGTCAATAGCATAATCGCTATCGTCACTATATCCCCAATGGTTTGTAATATCAGCATGAATAAGGGACGGAAGGGTTAGCTCCGAAAACTCCATGATTTCGCGAGTTGACAATTTGAAATATTTGAGTTTGGGCGCAAATATTTCCAGCTTCCACACATTAATGGCTAAGAGGCTCAACCTGCCCAACTCGAGTCCGGAAACCCTCAATCTCACAGGTCGGTGATCACCGCCTTCACTTTCCCACGAGCAATGTCGCAATACCAAGTCATTCAAACAGTGAAATTGAGAAAAAGGATCGAAAAGCTCTCGATCAGTTAAGAACCGACAACTCACCAGTTTTAATGTTGTTAGCAACTGGAATCTAGAACATACAGGTCGACAATCGATGTCAAACCGCACTAGTTCCAGGGTTCGTACAATGTCAGGGATGGAATCAAACAATTTGAGAAGAGAAATATGAGGTTCATAATAATTTCTGGGCTGTAAGCAGAAATGTTGAGCACCATGGGACACTGCATATCGGACGATCCTTTTGAGCAGATAAAACTCGCAACCATCAGGAGCGTCAGAGTATGAAAATGTGGACCATATAACCTTGCCAACATGCAGCGGGTAGCGTAGGGACAAGACATTGTCAACAAAGGTTTCGTACCTCTCGAATTCACTGAAGTAAAGATTCAGATTCAGAGTATGAACATGTTTCCAGGTGCATTCCCACTGCTTGGACAATACACATGTTTTGACGGCGGATTTAGTGTCGAGGAAGGAGAGGATGTGGTGAATAATGGACTCTGCGAGATTGCTTAATCTGTCAACTCCTCCTGTGGCTGTCATCTCTAGCTGGCTATTTTGCTGTTTTTGGTCATTGAGATGAAATGGAAAGATCAGAAACAGAGACTATATAGTAGTATACAATGAATCTCTATCTGGCTTTTAATGAACTTTTTTGAATTTGTTGGGGAAGTCCAACTACTGCTTGCATGTTGACGGTTCACATTAACGTTACTGGGGTTTATATCTTCTTTTTATTTTGTTGGTCGACTTTCAACCAACGAAATAAAAAGAACAGTTGTAATCTTCGATAATATGTTGAATTGCATGTGTTAGAAAGGTATATGAAAAATTAGCCATTTACTGCAATCATGTTAAAGGAAGGTCTATTCCGTTCATCCTTAACTTCTCAACAACACATTGGCAAGAAGAATTCATTGAACCAAATGAAAGAACAAAAAGAGCATTACATTACATCCATGGAATACCAAGAATAAAAACATGATATAGTGATATATATATATATATATATATATATATATATATATATATATATATATATATATATATATATATATATATATATATATATATATATATATATATATATATATATATATATATATTAGATTGTGTTCGGCCCGTTGGATGAACTAAAGTACTGTTTGTTTGAAAAATTCTAAAAAAAAGACATATTTGTTACTAATAAAAGACATAGTTAGATCATGAATACTGTACAATCTTAATTTATGTGTTTTTACGTAGAATTCTAAAAAATGAGTAGCCCGTACATTACCGCGACACTAGACACATTAGCCTGTAAATCTTGCAACATCTTAATGATAACATCTAGGTCTTACCCATCCCGAGTAAGTCTCTGTTTGGAGTCATCCGCGGTAATGTGGCACCCAGAGGTGTGTCATATATAGTGTGTACCGGGAACCACTGGGTTGTGCTCGGTGGGTAAGACCCAAGTTGGCACAACCTAGTTGTTCCCGGTACACACTATGTACGACACACCTCTAGGTGTCATTGTGCCCTCTTTTACAGTCAGCGGGTGGTATGTCACCCCATACGGTACCCTCGCAAGCCAGGTCAAAAAACGACGAATGTCCAGTTAAATATAGTGGCATACCTTAGTAGATCCACGTTTCAAAATCATCATGGATCATCACATGGTGTCTCCCAGAGCCAACCTAACCGGTGAATGACGCCGTTCAACGTGTTATGCACGTTACTATAGAGATCGTACCAATTCAGCGTAACGTGTTCCATTAGCTGTCTCCGCATGTCCACATACTGACTATCGTCGTCGGGGTTGACTATATATGAAATGCACCTAAATCCACAATGTCCATCATCGCGTGGGTTAAACACGTCACTCAACACGCCGTGCAAATTCTCTAGGATGTACTACCGAAACGGTCAAACTTTAAAAGGCCAAAAAAACATGAGTAAGAACGTTATAGTAAACGAGATTGCAGAAACTGTATATACTATTTAACATACTTCTAGGGGGAAGTGGTACGCCTGGAGTCGAGCAAGTTTTTGAAGGTGTAGATCGAGTCGAGCTAGCTTTGCTTTTGGGAGGAGTACGATGCGCACTAGCATGCTCATGCCAAGAAGGATTCCGACTGTCAATCTTTCTAGCACGAGGTCTACCTTTAGGAGCATCAACAACCTTAGGCTCTTTGAACCTCTCATACTCGGATTGAAATGCTGACCGAACTAATCGACTCAACGCCCTTATAGACGACCTCCTCTAGCGCAAATAGTCTGAACCATCCCATCGAGAATGTTGCGGTCCATAGCATCATAGTCAGCAAAGATCTCGTGATCTGGTGGGCTCGTGTACGACAATGAACGCCAAAACTGAAGCAAGTGGTATGATTTTAGCTCCTCCTCACGAACCTCCTTAGAGTACATACTACAAGCGCACGAGATTCCATGAGTTGTCTCAACTACACAGTTACATGGTGTAACCTTCGAGAGCTCCTCTGTCAAAAGCTCAATTGTCCACTCCAACACAGGATTATTGAGATATACAAATGGTGGTTTCTATGCCTAACGGTATACATACGCGGAATGAAACAAAACAAGTTGTGATTTTTGCATAACTAGTTACGACAACAGTGTGTAAATAACTAGTTATTGCCACATGAAATATGTAACTAGTTACGAAAACAGTGTGTAAATACCTTTCCGCAAGAGTCATCCAAGACCTTCTGAATCTCAATGACCTGTCCATCGATAGAAGCATGGTAGCCCTCAAATAGGGTATCAACAGCCTGATTCGAAGAGTTGTACCACGACTTCAGCGACGAGTATTGGGATTCCACCCTGTTAGTGCTCGTGTTTTCAATATGGAAAACCTTATTAGTGTCGCAATGGGCTCACTAGGTCTTATAAGGTAGCCACTCACTATCTAAATACGGGATCAGTCCTCTAATGTTGGCCCAATCACTATAGATCATGCGTTCCCACTCTTCGTGGAATTCTTCATGGGAAAGTGCGTTCAGCACTCTATTCCACCTCCCATGCACGAAAGACTCATCAACTTCCTATTTCTTCGTGATGAACTTTATTTTGACAACGGTATTCCTTTTCATATGTCACACATAAAGTAAGTATGGCGTTTTCGGAAAGACAGTTCGCAACCCAACAACCAATCCGCACTCCTTGTCAGTCACAAATGTCGTTGGTTGTCGCTTGCCCAACAACGTTTTCAACTGATTCAACACTCAAACATACGTCTCAGCCTTTTCATTCTCAACGAGTACGATCCGATACTAAAGTTCTTCTGCACCATAGTCATGCCGGTCAACTGGATCACTAGTTTCATATACTTGTTGGTGTTGAAGGTCGAACCAATTAGAATGACGTAATACCAAGCTCCCAACATCTGAGCAGTCTCGGGGTGACTGAGAAAAAGGTTGGCCTGATTTTTGTCATCATCCTCTGTAGACTGAACAAAGTACCACAGTCGTGTAGCGGCTCTCAATGTCCAATTCGTCGAACTCATGCCTCATAATTTTTCTTTTCTAATCTTTTACGACTCGTTGTATATGTGATTCATATTGTGATGAGAATTGAACTTCTTGTTCAGAGTGTACCTGATCTTGTTCGGCTGTGTGTGAGTCGCAAGCATGTCCCTGATTTCGCTGTTTTCTTCATTCGTAAGTGCATTGCTTTCTTTTACTAGCTTCGGGATATGACACAAAAAATAATTGTGATATCCTTTTGAGATTGTAGGATTGTTGGTGTAGCCTACACCGTTAATACAGAACTTCCACTCGCCACCTACGGCCTGACACCTCACTGCCAGTTTGAAGGGGCAGTCACACTTCATCTTCGTAATCCGTTTCGGCGGGTCGGAACATGAGGATTTACGAGCAGGTCTACGAGAGCAATATAGATACACATGGTACTCTCGCTATGCCTTGTTTATTTTGTTGGATCCCTTAGTCAACTTGAAATTAAGCGTCTGGGCAATTCGCTTTGAAGCTTCACAAGCTTCCTCAGCAGTATCATAAACATTGTCGGATAAAAATTGTTCGGTGTAATTGATTCCGTCACTCTTACTCACTTATGAATCTCCCTACATTATAAACACACAAAACATACGCTTCATTTATCAATTATCTATACAATTTCGTATTAATTAAATTATTTCTATAACAGAATTAGCAACCACTTACCGAATTGCTCATGACGAGTTAGTGCATTCAATGAACGTTAAAACCATGTGATGAATGTGATTACCTGAAAAAATATTAACGGAGATCGTTGAAAAATAGAAAAAAAATTCGGCCGAAAGACTACCCGATCTGACCGAAAATTTGGCCGACAAGCCTCCCGGCCGGCGGCAAATTTCGGCCGCAGGTAGCCTGGCAGGTTAAAATAAACCAGATAAAAGCTTTGCCAACTGAGTCGGTTTCAGAAACAACAAGACAATTGCATTACATCCATGGAATGCCAAGAATAAAAATTATGATATGTAATTGAAAAGTTATATCGACATGATATTCACAAAGATGGTGAAATGGCATTTCTACAAGTAACATTTCTGATTGGAGACACCATGGTTGTTGACCTCTTCAATCTAAACTTCAACTCTTAAGCATCTCTTCAGCTATTATAAACTAATTAGCTCTGCCCCCAGCACAGTAACAATATCATATCATAAAAATTCAAATAAGCTCATCTCCTCAATATTCATCTCCCTCCCGAATCTGGATGTTTAGGGAAGCATCAGATGATCCATTAAGAAAATAACTATCCAAAACTCTATATTTAACTTCTTCAGTTTTGTAAAAGGACAAGGTTGTTGCTCTAGAAACTTAGAATCTCTAGAGACTACCTGCAGAAAGTAGAATCCAAATGAATATAACGAAACAAGTTCACATCTGCTATAAATATTGAAACAGTAAATCTTACAAATGTACTTACATTGCAGATATCACCACATAGCGACAAAGATTCCACAGTATGTAAACTATGGAACATGCAAACCTGAGACTGTATGTCAACATTTTAATCATCATACATAGAACGCCAATAACTACTCCGAATATCAGCATGAACGAGGGAAGGAAGCGTTAGCTCTGAGAATTCCATGTATTTGTCCAAATTCAAACTGAAGGATTAGAGTTTGGGTGCAAATATTTCTAACTTGGTCACATTAATATCTGAGAGCGTCAAGTTAACCAACTCAAGTCCGGAAACCCTGAATCTCACAGTTCCGTCGGAAGAGCTGAACCTCACTGTTTCGTCATTACCTTCATAACTCTTTTCCACAAACAACTATTCAAGACCAAATCACCGAGACAAGGAAGTTGAGAAAAAGGCTCAAAGAGTTCGCCAGCTGCTGAGACTGAGAACTGAGTACCATATAGCTTTAGCATGGTTAGCGACTGGAATGCAGACAAATCAGATTGACGACAGAGGTAAAGCCATCCTAATTGTAGAGTTCTTACAGTGTCACAGATGTAGTCAAACAATTCGAGAAGAGACGTTTCGGGTGCAATAATATTAATGGGTTGAATGTTGAAATGTTGAGCACCATGGGACACAGCATATTGGACGACCCGTCTGAGCAAACTAAACTCGCTCCCCATGGACCGATAGAAATAATGCTAACATGAAGGGGATGGCGAAGGGACAAGACTTTGTCAACAAACATTTCGTACCTCGAATATTCATTGAAGTAAACGTTCTGCAGATTGAGAGAATGAATATGTTTCCAGGTGGATTCCCATTGCTTGGACAATACACAAGTTTGAACGGCGGATTTTGTGTCAAGGAAGGAGAGGATGTGGTGAATGATGGAGCTTGGTAGATTGCTTATTCTGCCAACTCCTCCTCCGGCTGTCATCTCTAGCTGGATGTTGCTGTTTTTGGTCATAGCTCACAAAACACCGAGATAAAATGGAAAGATTAGATACAGAAACTATATAGCAGGGCACTGAATCTCTATCTCGATTTTAATGGAGTTTTTGAATTTGTTGGAGAAGGCCAACGACTGCTTGCATGACGACGGTTCACATTACTTTTATTGGGGGTTCAAATCTTCTTTTTATTTCATTGATTGAGTTTCAACCAACCATAGAAATAAAAAGAAGAATGGTTACAATCTTCGATACTGAATTGCAACGCCAATGTGTAGGAAAGGTATATAACAAATTAGCAAATCCTATCAAGGAAGGTCTGAACAACACATTGGAAAATAGTCATTGTTCCTGGGAAGGAAAAGCTCCATACCCACTTGATCAGCTTCATGTCTTGGTTGAGCATGGAGGTTACACTTTCGACCATCAAAACAATCGGAGATTCAACGACCCGGTACATACTTCCTTAAGTCTACCAGTTACAAAGAGGAACAAACCATATGATGATTCTAAAGAGTGTATCCATGATGCATATGCAGGGACAACGCATACCTGCAAGCAAACATAGGCCGCCATCACAGTTGCATAGTACAAGTTTACATTATCTAATTATCTAATCTACCACAGCTAATGAAAATTTGATATCGGAAACTTCGTTACTAAGAGAGATAGCATCAATGTACAAAGAAACAGAACAAGAGCTCGGCCGGTTAAATTAAAGCAGATAAAAGCCCTGCCTACTGAGTCGGTTTCAGAAATAAGAAACAGAGCATTACATTACATCCACGAAATATTGCAGATGATTAAAAAGATAGTGAAATAGCATTTCATGAACAGAAGTTTTGTCTGCAACTAACAGTTCTGATTGCAGACACCATGGACTACTCTATATCGTTGACCTCTTCAATTTAGCTTTAACTCTTAAGAATCGTTTCAGCATAGTAACAATACAATATCATAAATATTAAATAATCTCTTCTCCCCAATATTCATATTCCTCTCGTATCTGGATGTTTAGGGAAGCATCAGAAGATCCGTTAAGAAAATAACTATCCAAAACCTTGTAAGGTATCCCGTAGTTAGAGTCAAACTCTATATTTAAGTTCTTCAGTTCCATAAAAGGACATGGCTGTTGCTCTAGAAACTTGGAATTTGTACGGACTGCCTGCACAAATTACATAGAATCCAAATCAATATACCAAAACAAGTTCACAGCTAGAGAAACTGAAAAAGTAAATCTTACAGATGTACTTACATTGCAGATATCACCACATAGTGACAAAGATTCCACGTTATGTAAGCCATGGAACATGTAAACCAGAGACTCTATGTCAATATCATAAACCTCATACATTGAATGCCAATTACTGCTCCGAACATCAGCATGAACAAGGGAAGGAAGCGTTAGCTCTGAATATTGCATGTATGTGTCCAAATACAATCTCAATAATTTGAGTTTGGGTGCAAGTTCACATTTATATTTGAGAGAGTCAAGTTCACCAGCTCAAGTCCGGAAACCCTCAATCTCACATTTTGGTCATCACCTTGACTTACCCCCAACCACAAGCAATAATCAAAGACCGAATCCTTCAGACAGGGAAACCGAGAAAAAGGCTCAACAAGCTCGCCAGCAGCTGAGACTAAGAACCCACAATTACATAGCTTTAACATTGATAGCAACCGGAATGCTGAACAGGCCAATAGATGATTGAGGTAAAGCCACCCAATTGTAGAGTTCTTACAGTGTCACAGGTGTAGTCAAACAATCAGAGAAGAGATATGTTGGGTTCAGTAATATTACAGGGTTGTTAGTCAAAATGTTGAGCACCATGGGACACAGCATATTGGACAACCCTTCTGAACAGACTAAACTCGCAACCAATAGGACCGTGAGAGTAGGCATATGTGTACCAACAAACCTTGCTAACATGAAGGGGATGGCGAAGGGACAAGACATTGTCAACAAACCTTTCGTACCTCAAAAATTCATCAAAGTTCAGCTCCAGATTGAGAGAATGCACATGTTTCCAGGTGGATTTCCACTGCTTGGACAATACACAAGTTTGAACAGCGGATTTAGTGTTGAGGAAGGAGAGGATGTGCTGAAGCATGGATTCTGGGAGATTGTTTATTCTGTCAACTCCTTCGGGAGCCATCCTAGCTGCTTGCTGCTCTTGCTCTTATTGTTTGTTCCTGTTTTTCTGTCATAGCTCGCAGAACACAATGAGAAAAACGTTGAAAGATTAGAAACAGAAACTATATATATATATAGCAGGACAATGAATGAATGTGTATGGCTTTTAATAGAGTTTCTCAAGAGTTTATTTGGGAAGTCCAATGATTGTTTGCATTAAAAGACTGGGAAGTCCAACGACTCTGTTTGCATGATGACCGTTCAAATTTACTTCACTGGGGGTTTAAATCTTCTTTTTGTTTCATTGGTTGAAACTCAAGTTTCAATAGTGATTTAATTCAATACAAGGCTGTTAGTGGAACTTGTTGAAAGGTGACGGATGGAAATTTATTAATTTATACAGAGTACTCTGAGTTGAATCTTTTTTTGAAAAGAAACTCTGAGTTGAATCAACCCAAATTATTTTGGGTGAGAAATATGTTATCTGTGATCGGCAATACAGATTTAATATGAGATGATACAAACTGTTACAATCTTCAATAATAGTTAAAATTTGAAAATGACAAATTATACCCAATCCGTTTGGATCGACAAGTGCAAAGTAAACATCATTTCTTAAGTTACAGAAAGAATTAAACATATGATACAGATGAACAGATAACATACCAGCAAGCAAGCATAGGCCATCTTGGTTGCATAGTACAAGTTTGCATTGCTGCGATTTTGTTCTGTTATTCATCAAAATCTCGAAAAGAAAAAGAACAAGAACTCAGCAGGTTAAATAAACCAGAGGAAAGCTCTGCCAACTGACTGGGTTCCAGAAAGTAGGAAAAGGGCATTACATTACAAGAACAGAATAACAAGAAGAAAATATGCAATTAACAAGTTATATCAACGCTCAATCATTACAGAATCCTCCATACTCTGGATATTTAGGCTAGCATTAGAACATCCATTAAGAAAGTAACGATTCAGAACCTTATAAGGTATATCATAGCTGGAGTCGAACTCCAAATTTAACTTCTTCAATTTTGTAAAAGGAAAACGATGTTCCTCTAGAAACTTTGACATCCTGAGTACAATCTGCACAAAGTAGAACCCATCTCAATATAGAAACAAAGATCTCCTGGTAGTAGTAAAGCACACACAAGCGTGTACCTCGCTGATTTCGTCGCCCAGCATCAGCGATTCCACGTTATGTAGATCACAGAACATGAGAAACAGATTCGATGACAATATCATCATCCGCATTGAAAAGACGGCACCCAATATCAGCATGAAGGAGGGACGGGATGGTTAGCTCTATGAATTCTGTGAAATCCACGGAACAAAATACCAAAGATTGGAGTTCAGGTGCAAATAGTTTAAAATTCCACACAATCATACGACTGATACTCAAGTTAACCAGCTCAAATCCGGATATCCTCGATCCCCTAATCCGATGATCATCTTCGCTTACCAACCATGAGCAATCATCCAAGAACAAATCTTTCAGACAGGGAAATTGAGAGAATGGCTCGTCCAGCTAGTCAAACAATTCGTGAAGAGGGAGGTACAAATTAATCCTCAGTCGAATGCTGAAATCTTGAGCACCATGAGAGACAGCATATTGGACAAGCCTTTTGATGAGACTAAACTCATCAGGATGGACAGGGCACGCACTTAGGTTCCATAATAGCAAAACCTTACTGAGATGAAGAGAATGGCGGAGGGACATGACATTGTCGACGAACCTTTCGTACCTCGAATATTCATTGAAACCAGATTGAGAGCATGAACATTTTTCCAGGCGGATTTTCCACTGCTTGGACAAGACGGAGGTTTTAACGGCTGACTTTTTGTCATGAAGGAGAGGGTTTGGTGAAGAATGGAGTCTTGGAGATTGCTTATTCTGTCGCCTCCCCCGGAAATCTACAACTTGCTTCTGCTGCGTGCATTCTTCTTCTTCTTATTCTTTCTTGTTGATGGCTCTCGAAAACCTGTAGGGAAATTGGAAGAATAAAGAAACATAAATTTGACAAGAAATTTTTTTTAATAAAACAACCCAATCTATTCCAAAAATATACGATTTGGTACATAATTTCGAAAATACATTTTGTTGCACCATTTTAAACATAATTAACGGAATCTCATCAACATTTACATTAACCGTTTAACATAACAGAGGATCGTTTTAGTGTTACATAAGGCTTAACGTCCTTGGAAAGTGACACGTAGGACTCCACGTTAATGAAAAGCGCCACCTCTTCCGTTGATATAATGGTGGGTCATCTTCTTCATGAATGTTGCAACATATTTTGGGATCGTTTGGTACGAGTGATATTAAATTCAATATCACCCAATACCATGGTATTCGAAATATCTTTGTGTTTTGGAGCGCAAATACCATAGTATTCGATATATCAACATCACAAAACTCACGATATTAGAAATTCTTCAAAATAGAGAGTTTCTAATACCACCCTTTAATATCATTTCGCGTGGACCAAAATACCCATGTATTTGGTGAGACACGTCATTATGTGGGTGTCTGTCATTATTATACCCACAACTTCAACCTTTGTCTCTCTCTTCGTTTTTTCAGTTGCCGCAAGAATTTTGGAGAAGAGAAAAATTGGGTGACCAATAAATCCAACGACTAGAGTAGATTGGCGACATCTTCCTCTCTGCTTTAATAAATCGACGACGACGATATGTTCTTCAATGTCCCTTATTAATCGACAAAATCGACAACTGCTTTTCTTCTATCTCAAAGATTCTATCTGATTTGTTTCCAATAATCTATCTCGTTGCCTTCTCTCTGATTTCATGGATTCGAATCTGTATAGAGCGAAGAGTGATTGGCTGCTGGGATAGAATAACTCGATCAAACAGTGAAAGCCATAGCCGCCGTCACCAACACCAACCTTCCCGCAAGAGTAGCAACACCCTCCTATCATCTACCCTCCTCCATACCTATCGGGTGAATACCAATACCCAACACCCAATTACAAATACAACGGTAATTACTCGCAGGCTCTAGCGTCACCGCCGGTATACTACAACTACACCAGATATCCGAACCAACAGGAGCTGAACGTTGCAGCGTAGCTTGCCATAGAATTTATGATGGGATGATGATCCTCTTCTTGATCCTGCAAAAATTGAGGGAAACAAAAAAAGAGTACACAATTTCAGCACACAATTTCACAAACACAATTCTTTTTTAAAAAGTAAAATTGTGAAGTCTCTATTTTTTAAATTGATTGAAGCACAGAGGAAAAAGGAATAAAAAGAGGAAGATCATAGAAAAAAAGAGGGTCATGAAAATGATAATTTTATAATTAAATAATTCCACTATATATTTCATGTCAAATAAAAATATTTATAATTTTTTATTCAATACCAATCTTATTCAATATTACAATATCTTAAATATTATGGTATTCAAGACATCGCATAGACCTCTTCATTCTTATTTTTTTATTTTTTATATTTTTATTTATATTTGTAAAAAATTATATCGTCTATTTAATAACACCTAATACTATTTATTATCTAGATATCACTAACTTTTTTTTTCTCTTTTATACAACATTTTTTTGTTCGATATAATTTTCTATCTAATGTAATTTCCTCTCTATAATTATCACATACAGATACATTTAAATAAAAATAGCCAGGAAAATAGAGGGACAATTTTGGTGAATTTAATAAATTTGAGATAAACTAATAATTGCTAACAAAGAGCAAATTTAAAAAAGTAACTGAAATCTGAATTTAAATTACTATACGAAACAAACAGAAGAAAAAAACGAATAAAAAGACGGAAAAGCCTTGAAACCCTTTCTCAAACATGGGACTCGATTCTCGCTCATCGGCCAACGTTGATCTTTCTTCATTTTCCAGCAATTAGGGTTTCCAAATCCTGCCCCAACAATCTCCCAAAATTCCCCAAAATTTTCCTCCAATTCCTTCTGATCCACCCATGGAAAACAAAGAAGCCAATGACGACACCGCGAGCATCGTCTCGGTGGACAGCATAAACAACATGGCCAGCTGGGTTAGCACCACCGTGATATCCGCCTTTTTCTCCTCTCTGGAGCGATTCTCCTGCGTCAACATCCAAACCGCCGATATCGACGACGATGACGATGAGGGCGATGTTCGCCCTCTCAGACTTCACTCCACCTCTTCTCACAGCACCGTCGACGAGCTCCCGGTCTGATTTGATCTCGTCAATCAGACGGAGATGATCTCGGTACTTCTTGGCATTTGACTGGATGTTTCCTTTACCCCTGTATCCCCCACCTTGTAATTTGGATTTGGACTTGGATGTTCAAATGAAAAAACAAGCTGTTATTGTGATTGTTAATTGTGTCTTCTTTTTTTGCTTTGTGTATATGAATTCTGTTCCTGATATATGGGCACTTGAGATTATTTTCTTTATATGCAGAAATTGCCTTTAGTATTTCTTGCTTCGTTTGATCTAGTGGGATTGTTCATGAGGAGTTAATGCTATTTTGTTATTGAGATTTATGTTCTGGCAGAGTGTATTAAACCGTTCTGGCTCATGATTCACGTTTTCTGAATTTGGCTTTGAAGACATTGTTTTGCCTGCATAGCGTGTTTAGGAATGGGGCCTATAATGTGCACCAAAGGCTGTATCAAGTATGTAGCTCTTGTCTAGACTTTTATGATTATCAAGTATGTGGCTTTTATGTCGTTGGATTATGAATAAGTACATAACAAAGGTGATGCTCGGTTATCGAAGACATAAAGCAAATGTGATAATCAAAACTAGCATATCTTGGCATCTGCAATGTGAACTGTTGACCCCTTCCCCCACCATACCATTTAGTGCTGGCTAGCCTGTCAGTGATAATCTGTTATGGATTTGCTGACAAGTGGATTGTAGTCCTTATAGGGTGGGGGTGGTCAAAGTTTTGGGTATTATTCAAGGGAACTTTTTTCCCAAGGGTGAAAAGGACTAGAGCAACTATGACAGTGAGTTGGTCTTCCAATGGATGGTGCATTAATATCTTACAGCTTGTCTACTGATGATAATTCTTCTGATTTTTATAACGTTACTTTTCTTGCTCGCGTGTCTAGGCAAGTCAGTTAACATGTTGCAATACATTGCAGTCTTGATTCGTCGGATTAGTCTCACTGTTTATGCCATTGGTTGAAACAGTTTTGTTGCTGAGAGAAGGATGGGGACTGGGGATGGAAGTAGTTTGGTCTCCTAAGTTTAACGGTAGAGATTGCGTATTTCATTCACGATCCTTTCGAGTAATTTTTCTTGCTGTCAGATGGTTGGCATGTGCAAATGATGAAACTATATGATCGCATCCTTGGTATGATTGACGTATGTTGTTCTCAGGACATGAGGGATTGCCTCAGAAATAGCACATGTTTCTGTGAAATGGAAAGAAAGAAGATAGTAAACTTAATGATTTTGATGTTACTCGTATCTCATTGCTTTTCAACATCTGATACAAGTTTCTCTTTGAATCCCTCTTCAAGCACTGTTTTGCTATCATCTCTAAAGGATTGCTACAGACATACATATGGGGTATAATGAGATTGCAGTTTCTGCTGTACATGCTTACCAGTTTCATTTGTCTTCATTCTCCTTCCAACAGAGCAGCATTACAATACAGCGGCGGATGACGTAAAATCTTCCCTTTGCTGCCTTCATGACCCCATCCTTTGGCTGGCTTTCGGTGTGCCTTTTAGTTGATGAAGCTACCTTTCTCTTTTGGCTAGTTGATAATTCCATGAATGTTTTTGACTCTATATCTGCTTCTATCTCTTCTGCTGCTCGTGCAACTTGATTCTGCACCTTAGCTCTGTTTATGAGGAGTTCCTTCTCATTCTTTCATCCTCCTTCCTTTTGAAGTGGTGTTTTCTAGGAATCGTTTTGTAGGCGTTACTAGTGATGAGTTGGCTTTATACTTTTATATCCTTTTTTTTACTGTTGAAGTCGGTACATAACTGGTGAGAAGAGTAGCTCTTATCTCAGATACCCTGGCTGAGTGCTGAGCCCTTTTTTTAGGTAGTCAAAAAGTGGAACTGGCCTTTTCTGTGTTTTCTGTAACATCCTGGTAAACAGGTTAACATTGCTTTACTTTGTATTACCAGCATTGTATTTTTGGCTCCTGGATTTGTTGCACAAGCGACAAATGGATCGTATTGGCTAGGTGGACACATTTATTAACGTTTACTCCCTTCTATATTCGTTTAATACTTATGTTCAGACATGCCAGTTATTGCGAGAGGGTAGTGAAATGACATTTCTTCCTCATTAGAAATTTTTGGGAAATGCTCTGTTTTTTATTCAGAAACTTACTCAGCTGCCATTTTGACTTGGAGCAATTAGATACTGTTCTTAGTATTAATGCCTGGTTCTATGACCTAATAATATCACTGCTGTTTTTGTTCTTACCATTGGTTTGTATGAATGTTGTTCGAGAGCAGGACGTAGAATACTGGACCATGACCATAACATAGTTGATGACTCGGTGGGCTATCGTAAGCAGAGGTAAAACCCAACTTTGTCTTTGAAAGGTTGTCTTGTTGACAATGGAGGAAATGCAGGAGGGTTGTAGTTATGTGCACGTGAGGGGTAATAGAGAGGGACCGACAGAAACCCATTAATAACGGGTTGGTGTGTGAACTGAAGAAGGGAGTTTTAGGAGGGAGAAGAACAGATCTTAAAGGAGACAAAACAAAACGGAAGGAAACAAGGAGACCTCCAAAAGAGACCCCCCCCCCCCCGGCCCGCCTTCTGGCTTGAGATTTCAACAGAGAAGGTTAGTAGTTGGAATGGTCATCATTTTGCTTGCAGGTTATAATGCTTTTTCAGTTTTCTCGTTTCTCCCTGAGTCAGGTCTCACGTGGGTGCTTTTACCTCTACCCCCCCCCCCCTCCCCCCTCTATTGTACTCGACTGAACCAATCTAAAACCCTTCTCTTATCACTTTTGGTGTTCTTTGTTGCCCTAAGATTGCCCTGTACGTGTCTCTTCCATTTCCAGAACACTATTTTCTAAGTGTTCCTGTAAATGAGATTGAGGAAGAAGGAATAATAGCTCCTGTGATGAGTTTTTTCGTCCGTCGTTCCAATTTCTGAACGAATGTATGGAAGAAAACATTGTAGAGAAAAAGGTCGAACATACTCTGAGGAGCTTTCTTCTTCTTCTTCTTTTCTTGATCCCACTTTCATCTCACTACTGTTTGGTTCCATTTTTGTGGTCAAGTATGTTGTTTGCAGTCGGTTAAGGTTATGGTTGCCCTTTTTTTACGGTTCGTTTGGATGTGTTATTTTGCATGTGATAATTTAGAGCTAAATGATTGCGTTATTTGAGAATGTGGTATTTAAAAGGTCCAAGGATTGTGATGTGGGAATTATCTTGTTTGATTAATGAGTTGATTCAATGTGGTATTTGACAAGCGAAAAGATCAAATTAGTCGAAATATTATGGTATTTCAAATATACCTCCCCTGTGAGGTATTTTAAAGACTATCGGCTTTCAAAAACATAAAAACCAAAGGCAAGTTTAATTCGAAATAATGAGCCAATTACAGTCGACACTATTTCACCTCACCACTTGTAAGTACATTTATGATAAGGTATCCACTGATTAGTACAAGTCTGGAAAAAGAGATTAAACATCGTTATACTAATTACAAAGTGACTGTCTGAAATCAGAAATTCGATCACCGTCTAAAAATGTAAATGCATCTTGTATACAATTTCATCGTATTTTTCATGATTTTATTTTAAAATGACAAAAGACTAACCACAAGTCCACCTAAGGTTTTGATGAACCAAGTCACTCGTGAGCAACTCGATGTTTGATTCGGGAAAAACTCGTTTGTGAGTTGGTTCGATTTCAAACGAGTCAAGGTTGAGTCAGGGTATGTTCGACTCGATAGGCTCGTACTCGGAAGCCAACTCGAATACTAATTAACTCGATAATATGACTCGCCAGTAGACTCAATATTGTAACATGTGTTGATTTAGATGACATATACAAGAAAAAAAATGTATAAACTTACAAATTTTAGGATAGCTTATTTTTTAGATTGACTTATCAATAGTTTTTAGGGTATAAATTTCAAATGCGACTCAAATTGAACTCTCATTATGAGTTTTAATTAGTAGAGTTCAAGTTGAGCTCGAGTTTTGCTTGACAATGGTAGTTAATGAGTCAGTCTCGAATAAGCTCAAACTCGACACAAGCCAAAATTTTATAGCTCGAGTCAAGTTTGAACTCGTCTAAAAATTAACGAGTCAAGTCTAAGTACAGTAAAGTTCGGCTCCACAGTTCATAAACAGCCCTATCCGCAGTACTGCTTTCTCATTATACTGAATATCCGACCTCATAATCAAATAACAAAACAAACAACCCAACAATTCATATGATGGTTTGTGTCCGATATAATTGAATTGAATATAAAACTGCATTGATATTATTAATCATACAAAAATTGTTCATCTCCAACACATCTCTCTCGATCCAAATGGTGGAATTGGTAATCAAACTGGCCTTGGATTGTAAGTTTGTAACCCATATCATAGTGAATCAAAGCCTGTGCCACAAATAATTTGATCAGTCAAATAAAAGAATGTATGAGAGAAACAGAGTCAAATAACAGGTGAGAAAACAGCCATGGAAGTGTTAGATATACTATTCAAAGTACCTGTGAATTGTAGCAGAAGGTTAATACCTGAGATTGGTTCTGTGACCAACGATCCTTTAAGGAAATAATTGGCAATTTTGTAAGGTATTCTTCTGTGCGGCACATTCAAACACTCGAGTTTCGTGAACGCAATTGTAGTAGGTTGTTGTTCCAGAGATCCGTAAATTTTACGGAGTGCCTGCATGTATAGAGCAACATCAATGAAAAACGTATAGCTTGCAATGCAGGAACTAGGATGGTATATTAGAAACGTGGTGTACATACCTGGACGGTACATTGATGCAGCGTTAGATATTTCACGTTAGAAATTCGAAAAAGTCGCAGTTAATCCGAATTTCAGCATGTTCGAGGGAAGGAAGAGTCAGCTCCGGGAACGCCATAGGTCTCCCAACGATGCGGAGAGTTGATAACTCGAGTTTGGGTGTGGATATTTCGACCTTGTAGACTCCATAAAGCCCGAGTTTCAAGCTAAGCAATTGAAGTCCAGAAACTCTAAATATCTTACACTGGTGACTGTAATTCCCCTGGATGAAACTATTGTTGAAGGTCAAGTGCTTCAGACAAGGAAATTTGGAGAAAGGATCAAACCCTTCTTCAACGGAGGAGAAGGAAATCGAGCACTCGCTCAAATTCAAAGTCGCCAGCACTGGGAAACCAGCAGCGGAAGATCCGAATCTTTCATCAAGGGTGATACGTCTTAATTCTAGGGTTTCCAGATTGCAAGTCATGTCCAAGATAAACAATTCGGAGAACTTCCAATTGATATCCGGGTTGACGACGACTAAATGCCGAGTGTGATTAGACAATGCATATCTGATTACCTCGCATGCTCGTTCCTCAAGCGTCATCTTATTCCAGCGGCTTGCATACGCGTTGTCGACAATGAATCTAACCTTGCAGAGATTGAGTTCGTAGCGTAGAAGCAGAGCCTTGTCCACGAACTTGACGAAACTCGATGTGTTTGGGAACGATTCTGCGTGCAGATTTAGGGTGTGGATATGTTTCCATACATGCTTCCATGATCGGGACAATACGGAGGTTTGGACGCCAAATTTGGTGTCGAGGAACGAAAGAATGTGGTGAATAATCGAGTCGGGAAGATTGCTTAACCTGTCGGTAAGAATATTGCTAGTGACGTCTCTCTTGTTTTGGGTAGAAAGATTGATCATGACTTTGATTCCTGATATTTTCAATTGCTGGAAACCCTAGAAAGAGCATAATAAGAATCAGAGACGATGAGGACTACGTATAAATTGGATTAGGGTTTTCGCCTATTTAAGTAGCTGATCTTGAAGAACTGTTATTTGAATTTTATATTTGAGGAATGATTTTGTCTTGGTGTTTTTCGGTTGATTTGGTCACTTGTTTTTTTTTTGACAAATTCCCACTTCAATTCTTTTTAAACCAACAAATCGATTGTACAAGTGTCCAACCGGAGATGCTATCATCACAAGCAAAACTGTATGGATCGTGGGTCCTTGTACACAAGAACCTCAATTCTTTCTCTCCTGTCCACGGATAAGCGACAACGTGATCAACGACACAAGAAAGTCAAATTCAAAGATGCAACGTTAAAAACACCCGTAAAACCTATCTATTGGACAACATGTCCTTATTGCATTCACTACATCGCTAGTATTATGGCATTCCTATCCTTCCACCGATTTAGGCTAACCGGCCGTCTATGGTTGGCCGGCTGTGAGTTTTGGAATTACTCCCAAACCGAGTTTCTCAAGGACTTCTTGTGCTTTCAGCACTGTAGTATTTGTTGTGTTCATAGGCTCCGAGCTGTACAGTTCACAGCGACGACGCTTACACTCCGCCAGCCTCCTTTCCTCCTCGGGGTCCTCCTCCTGTGTGTACACAGCAATAATATAATTCCTCATTCACTGCTCGTTTGCCCCGTGTTCCTCGTGGATATCTCTATTTCCAAATCTCTCTGTGTCTTCACGATTGTTGTGTCTTCCACTTGCATCTCCGGTTGGATCCGGTGTTGAGAAGCCTTAGTAGAGATACTCCATTGGGGTGTTTGTTGTACTTTGAGCTCCCTCCATGACAGTGCCTTGATCGAGTCATCTCAGCAGAAAGGGAATTCGGTCTTCGGGAATTGGAAACGGAGTGGGCACTTCTTCTTAACATGTCCCATAAAACGACAAATGTAACAAAAAGGTGACAACCGTTCATACTTATACTTACATATGATTTTTGTACCATCGTGAAGGCATACTGGCCTCTCCTTCAGCAGCGGTTTGTGTATGTCCAAGGTGGTCAGAACGCGCATGTTGGCTGTGGGGGAGAACCTCTTGTTCTTCTCATCGTAAGGCACGCTGGAGCCCGCAGAGTCGGCCAACCCTCGTCTCACCGGTTCTGGAAAAAACCTGTGCGGCAGGTTATGGACCTGGATCCTCAAATCGACTTTTTGGAGCGGAACTTTCCCTGGTTCTTCTCCCTGGATCAGTTCGTGCATAATAGAATGTGTTTGTCGAAGAACCATGGTCTGTTGTCGATCATGTGTCGGACATCCAGCTCGTGAGCGGAACCGATGGCCTGCCCTGCCGGCTTCACTCCGGCTCGTCGCTGGTGGACCGCCACACAACGAGGATGGTGGTCGTGATCCCCAGATTCCAGTCAGGCCTCCAGACGATCGAGGTATCGTTGATGTTGGTGTTGGTGGAGCACGATGCGGCGGAGGTGAGGAGGATTCAGAGTTGGGGTTGGATGAGGAGGGTGTTGTCGGATTCATTGTAGATAGTGGCTAGGTATTGACTGAAGGAGTAAGAGATAGGAGGCGCTAGGGCATCCGTCCTAAGACGGTGAATCTTTTTGATTTGGTCACTTGTTTGTTTTCATTTATGAGTCCAATTGAGAAATAAGGGGCGATTTTAATTCTCTCCAAAATATGTGTCTTTTTGTAATTTCCTACTCAAATCACTTCAAATTTGCTAAATACTATATCTATGGAGTGGATATCAAATCACATAGGGGACCACAAAGTCATTTAAAATCATTTTCAAATCCCATTAATTTTTATTAACCAAACATAATATTTCGATCAATCAAAATCACCCCAAATCACTTACTACTCTAAATCTTAAAAACAAACCACATATCAATTTATACTAACGTCTGATATCACAAGAAAGGAGTCAAATGAGAGATGAGAATGAAAAAAAGCGACAAAAGTACAAATGAATATTGTAACCTAAATTTTTTGTTTTAATAAGTGGGATTTAATTTTTGAACAAGGCCATTCTGAATGCTTGATAATTGGCTTTGTAACCAAGCATCCTTTAAGAAAGTAATTGAAAATCCTGCGAGGTAATGTTTTTACTGCACATCCAAATGCTCCAGCTTCGTAAAGGCAGTAGTAGGCTGATGTTCCAGAGATCCATAAATTCTAAGGAGTGCCTGCACATACGAGAAAAATCCATGAAAAAATGTAACGTTAATATCGATCGATCTGAGTATAACTTGTAATGTCGTAGCTAGGATGGTACTTTAGAAAAGTTGGGTAGGTACCTTGATGGTCCAGTAACGCAACCTTATAGATTTCACGTTAGAGATTCCTTGAAACAACGAGACGAAATTTTGTGCAACCGATTTCTCGCTGTTTTCGGTGAGCTCGGAGGAGTCGCAGGTAATCTAAATATCAGCATGTTTGAGGGAAGGAAGAGTCAGCTCCGGGAACCCCATGGGTTTCCCTACGACGCAAAGAGCGAATGACTCGAGTTTGGGAGCGGATATTTCAAGGTTGTAGACTCCATAAAGGGAGAGTTTCAAGCTAAGCAATTGAAGTCCAGAAACTCTTAGTATCTTACAAGGGTTATTGTAACTGCTCTTGATCATGGAACTATTGTTGAAGATCAAATGCTTCAGACAAGGAAATTTCAATTTCGATAAAGGATCGAACCGTTCTTCTTCTTTGGGCGGCCGATTATAGTAAATCATGCACTCGGTCAAATTCAATGTGGTCAACATTGGGAAACGAGCAGGGGAAGATCCGAATCTTGCATCGAGGGCGATACCTATTAATGCTAGGGTTTCAAGATTGAGAGCCATGACTGAGCCGAACAATTTGGATAAATTCGGATTTATTTCCGTCCGTTTGATGACGACTAAATGCCGAGTGTGATTGGAGAATGCATATCTGATTACCGAATTCAATGTCAGCACAAGCGTATTCTGAGTCCAGCGGCTTGCATAGTAGTCGTCGACCATGAACCTAACCTTGGAGAGATTGAGTTCGTAGCGTAGAAGCAGAGCCATTTCCACAAACTTGACGAAACTCAACAAGTTTGGGAAAGAGTCTGCGTGCAGATTGAGGGTGTGGAGATGTTTCCATACGTGCCTCCACGATCGGGACAGTACGGAGGTTTGGACGGCCAATTTGGTGTCGAGGAACGAAAGGATGTGGTGAATGATGGCATCCGGAAGATTGCTTAACCTGTCGGGAAGATTGCTCATCATGATTTTGATCTCTGATGCTATTCAATTCCTGGAAACCCTAGCGTAAGGAACTGCCGAAGCCAATAAGCAAATACTGAAGAGTAGTTAGTATAATAGAAAAATACTGATGAGATTAGGGTTTTCGCCTATTTGGCCCATAAAGAAGTAATTAGGGTTTTAGACTCAACTTTACTTTGACTCAGCTAGATGAATGATTTTTAAGGGGTTTTTTTACATTCATGTCCATATGTTTGGTGTTTAGAATTCGATCTCGATATTTTTAGGTTATCAACACACACAATGATGGAATTAGAATGAGGCTAATTAATCCAAACTCGTCGTATAAGGTTCTTCACTTACAAAGCGCCAAACCCCTTGTTCGTAGCTTTCTCTAGGAATAGAAGCAATGGGCTAGGCTTTAATATAGTTGGAAAGAAATTACGGGTATATTTTAATTCTCGATGTGTATTGTAGTTGATATGTCAAAATGTTATGACAAATTCACCAGCATTTTGCTTACTACAGTAATGAATCAGATTCATGAGATGATAAAGAGGATGGGAGATTGAGTTTATTCATATTTATCATGAGGGTAATCACATAGTGGATTATCTTATTTGTATTGGGCATAAAAAAAGATTTATATGTATTTTTTTCTTATTTCAGATTCAATTTTGATCTATTAGTGTTGTTATGATATATTTAGTGTTTCAGAATAAAAAATAATGGTAAATGAAAAATAGAGTCACTGCTGCACCTAAGATTTTCACCCAAAAAAAAAATATCACACAACCACACTAGATGTGACAAAAAGAGTGACATCTTCCTCAACATAGACACCATAGCAATTTCCACATGATGATATCGAGTCCAAACATCATGTATCAATCACATTAGTGCATTTCTCGCTTCATGATGCTACTATCACGAGTCAGTTTTATCAAGTTGTGACTCCGTTTACTCGTTCACGCGTGTTGCTAGTCAATTAACATTTTGATCATTCATTATGTTGAATTCGTAACCCTCGTATGTCTCCCAAGTCAAGATTTAGTGCACCCATCAATTAGCCGTACATATTTTAAATGTAATCTGCTAGCTATCTTGAAGGGGTCTAACCGAGATGTCACTCATTATAAAACAAACCGGTTCAAATACATATGGAAGATGAGTCATGCTCCATAATGGAGCCGGCGCACCTGATTCCTTTTCCCTTTTCCCAAAATCCAAACAACGTCAAACTAGACTTCCCACTAACCACCATAAACTAATCAAAACCCATCACCTTAATCACTTCATAATGTCGTTATTCCTCGTCATCACTGTCACTGCTCACCTCCACTTTCAATCATGGATGAAGAACAACAATCCATAGTCAACCAGTCAACTTCCGATGTAGTCCCCACCACGCCGCTCCTTTCCTTCCTGCAACGCCTTCAGGAGACCGCGCTGCAAACCCTCGGCAAGGACAGTGGATTCGACGCCAAATACTACATCGACGTCTCGCTCAAGTCCGATCTGCCGACCACCCGGAGGGTGTTCGATGAATTGCTCGAGACTAGTTCGTCAACTGGGAGTACAGTCCCCGTTGAGGATTTCCGTAAGTTTATGGCTGAGTATTTGGCTTCCGCGGGGAGTGATCTCGTGGCGCATGAGCCATTGGATTTCGTGGCGGAGCCTGATGGGTTCTTGCCCAAAGTGGAGAATCCTGAGGTGAGGGCTTGGGCCCTGGAAGTTCATTCCTTGTGGAAGATTCTCATCAGGAAAGTGTCTGGTGAAGTTTTGGAGCATCCTGAACGTCACACTCTGCTTCCCTTGCCTGAACCCATGGTCATTCCTGGTTCGCGGTTTTTGGAGGTTTATTACTGGGATTCTTACTGGGTTATCAGGTAGCTGAGCAACTTTCAGTTTATGGAGCGTTGTTATTGAATTTGATTTTGACCTTGCTTTACTATATTTTTACGCAGGGGTCTTATGGCTAGCAAGATGTATGACACTGCCAAATCCATAGTGACTAATCTTATATACCTTTTGGATACATATGGGCATGTTCTTAATGGTGCAAGGTCCTATTATACCAACCGAAGGTACTTACTACTGTTTAGTTATAAGTGTGTGAAAATCATTGCGAGCTGACAAGTCGAACTGGTTAAATCTCGCAATGGGCATCAATTCGATACAATTCTCCTACGATTTTGTCATCAAAACTTGAACCATCAGTGTCAGGGTTTAACTTGTTAAGCTCTCAGTTACGGCAACCCAGTACTGATTATGGCAGATCAAACCCATGTCCACGTTCTTTTTGCAGTGAGCCTCCTCTCCTGAGTGCCATGGTATCTGAGATATACAATAGGACAGAGGACAAGGAATTTGCCAGGAAGGCACTGCCAGCACTGATCAAAGAGCACAAATTTTGGACTTCCGGTATGATCTACCAACCTAAAGCACCGCAAATATATGTTGGAACGTCATTTTGACAAGAACCTTTTTTTCTTCTGTTCAATGGTTTGTAGGCAAACACGTGATTACAATTCAGGACGCTCAAGGTGTGAAGTATAGTTTAAGTAGGTATTTTGCTATGTGGAACAAAGCTAGGCCTGAATCTGGCACCATTGTAAGTATATACTTCAGCCATTTTGTTTCAATACCGTTGAGTTACCTGGAGTTCATGCTGTGTAAATCTTTCGCTCTCCTTCAGGATAAGGAAGCTGCTGCTAAGCTCTCTAATGATGGTCTTGAGAAGCAGCTATTTTACAGGGAAGTGGCATCAACTGCTGAGTCAGGGTGGGATTTTAGTACTAGATGGATGAGGTAAGTTTGTCCTCTTGCACGGCTAACCTTTAGAACTTATCTGTGTAAATGTTGGTGATTTTTGTTGGTATTTATGAATAGAGATACTACTGACTACACGACACTGTCCACCACATCCATATTGCCTGTGGATCTGAACACTTACTTGCTGAAGGTATGAAAATTATTCGAAAGATCTATCCTTTTGGATAAATTGTCACTGAACTATGATGATATATGATTTGCCTGATTTCCTCAGCTGGAACTTGACATTGCCTTCCTGGCAAACGTCACCGGAGATGATACCGTTGCAAAAAGTTTCTTGGAAGCCTCCCAAGCAAGAAAGCAGGCTATTCAATCTGTGTTCTGGAATTCTGAGAAAGGGCAGTGGTTTGATTACTGGGTTAATGATGATGAATCCTCAGATAAGGTATCTCCCTTTCTATAGCATTATGCGTAAGATTAATAAGATCCAATTCTCTCCCAACAAGAAACTTCCGTATTTGAAAACCTGACAACTTTATAACACTTTCTCTCCCTGATTTTGATGCTAACAGGACTCTCAAACTCACAGGTGGAAAGTTTCCAACCAAAACCAGAACGCATTTGCTTCCAACTTCACCCCATTTTGGATCGATATGTTCCATTCAGGTTTGATCTCCGATTTTCAGCTAATAACATTCTAGTGAACTTCACTATAATCAGATTCTAATCAGTTGTGCCAACATCAAATGCAGACACAAGTTTGGCAGAGCAAGTGACGGAAAGTCTCCAAAGTTCTGGCCTTGTACTTGATGCCGGGATTGCCACTTCCCTGACAAACTCAGGACAACAATGGTAAATTCAATTAGTCAAATCAGGCCAGAACAATCATAACCTCTTGGCTTGACTAAGAAAGGGGTTTTTTTTCTTTCGGCAATTTAATGTTATGTGTTTGTTCTACCGTATAACTAAAAGAAATACCTCTTACAATATGATTATATAACACCCAGGGACTTTCCAAATGGGTGGCCGCCACTGCAGCATCAGATAGTTGAAGGTCTGGTGAAATCAGGGTCAAAGAAGGCCAAGGAATTGGCAGAAGATATAGCAGTGAGATGGATAAATAGCAACTACACTGTGTACAAGAAGACGGGAGCAATGCACGAGAAGCTAGATGTGCGAGCTTGTGGCGAGTTTGGGGGAGGTGGGGAATATGTCTCTCAGGTAAGTTAGCTCCTCCTTCCATGGAAGGTGATGTTGAAACTTGAAACTTGATGATTAATTAGTTTATAACATTGAAGATGTCTGGATATGAGTTTTGCAGACTGGTTTTGGGTGGTCAAATGGAGTTGTGCTAGCCTTTCTGGAGGAGTTCGGTTGGCCTCAGGACAGGAAGATAGGCTGCTAATGAGTAATGACTGAGCTAATGGTTTGTAATGAGGATTTCATATGGAAACATTGTATAAACATAAAAGCACTGTGTTGGTGGTTATCTTGTCCATGTTCATCAGGTCACGGATTGGGCAGGTTATTGATGTTTTGATCAGTCTGATCATGGGTTGGACCGAGTTGGGCTGAACAAATGGGTTCATCAAATCTAATAAAATGAAGAAGTTATTGTGGATCCTCATGTCTTAGTTATCAATTCATATAGTCAACATTTGTTGTATCTCGTAATATCATAGTGAATATGGGTAAAAGCAACCACATACCAACTATCAAAATAAGAAACAAGTATAAATGCAAATACTTAACTATAAAATTACCGCTAAACGAATAATTTAAAACCAAATCTTCACACGGAACAAAACCATCAATTTCTCTTTTTTCCCATGTTCAAATCTCATGTCATATTGACTTCATAATTTGGTCATTATTTTTACTCATCATGTCTTTGTTATTCGAAATTTCATTTATGATGATCAACAAAGAAAGTCCAATGTTAAATGGGGTTCTTTTTTTCCTTATGGTTAAGATTGGAGCAACTAGTCAAAATCCAACTCAGGGTTGAGCATCAAATAGTCCAAACTATTTAACATTAAATGAGTTGACCCAACAAATTAGAGACGACTTTAAAAGTAAAAAGCTAGAAACTTTTTGACATTTGAGGCCAAAACTTTGAAGAACCCTGTGTTCTCATGGTTGCGGCTCTTGTCAAATTATTGAAGATATAGAGACCCTTGGCGTTGATTGCTCGCAAGTCTTCTTGCTTTGCTTCCATCTCTCCACAACTGTTGTTAGTAATTACGCAATCACCGCTAAAACTCTCTTGTTAACTTACGATTCCCATGGCGGGTTATATTCGGAACCTCCCCTAACATTACACATTCCATCATGAAAGCTCGAAGAAACTTAACAAAAAAATTCCTTTTCGATACCTCCTGATTCAACATGTAGAGGCATAATAAAGATGCGTGGAATTAGTGAAATTAGGTCGAGTTTGATCAGATTTAGTCCGATCCAGCCATATCAAGTCAAAATTCGGGTTACCCAAAACCCTAGACTAACTTGAGTTTAGTGTATAACGGATTCTTTTTGTGGTATACTTTTTCATATATAAAATGATTTTCTTCTTACATAGTTTTTGGATTATGTTGTGTCTAGACGAAAGCTCATACAAGAGTCAATCAGTACAGTTAACTGTCTAACGCTAATGAGTTTCATTATTTTGTTACTCCTGTGATAGTATCATTGGTCTCGCAAGGGCTGATCATGACAGCTTCAAATTTTACTTGACGGCGACGTCACTCAAATGTAATTCTCATCAAAGAGGTTCTTCGTATAAAAAACCATAATGGCATGGTAAATGGATTGCTTAAAGGACTCGAAAGCGACCAAGCTCATAAGACTACTAGACTAGCATTGAACCTAACGGGGCAACGCATGGCAAAAACTTAGTGGACTACTTCAACTTGATAGTCCGGATCCCTATCAACCGCCAAAATGAACCCACAACTCGCAACACCATATTATAAACGCTGCACTTGCTTCTAAGGCAAAAAGCAAATTGTCATAATTATAAAAATAATATTTTCTCAATATATACTTTTTATATGTTTCTTTTCTATTCTTACGTTATTCTTAAATTCAATATGGACATAATTTTGTTAGGTATAGGTAATATAACTCAAAATCCAACAATTAAAGGTCCAGAATTTATATTTTCCACCCGATGGAAATTTGGACACACGTCCAAAACTCCTTTATCGTTTCCCAGTACGCCATTATGGGTAGTCGGCGCTATACAATCTCTGACCAGTCAACTGTATTATTAATCTAATGTACTGGAAGAAAGTAACATAGAGATACAACCTGTTCTGTTCTTTTCCATTTAACGAGACATGGAAAAAAAAACCCAATTGCTATAAATAACTTCTATTCTGTCTGGTGTTTTAATTAGATTTTCTTTCTAGAATGATAGTCATACTATCATACCTTATGTTTACTTGTTTGGTTTAATTTTACATTCTAAATTGAGTAACTAAATTAAACAAATAAAGAATTTTTTGCTTGATAATTAAAAGAGTTTGATTTCATAAAAAAAGAAACTAAAAGAGTTTTATTTCATAAAAAAAGAAACTATTAAAGGTCATTGCATTGCAATCTCTATCCACAATTGACAAAACATAAATTTCAATAAAACATTCTAGTAAATTATTTATCGTATGTACCTTTTTATTGTATATATTGATAACTCGTATAAGTAAAATTTAAATCCAATTACATTCTAAAATATGTATATATCGTGGTGTTAATTGGATGGGAATTAAGTGAGATATTTTACGTGATTTGGTTTTTAAATTTCTAACTTAAAAAATTAATTTTAAATAAATTATTTGAAGTATAAAATATAAAATTATTTAAATTCTCCAAATTTATCCACACAAATACAGCCCTGTATTTTCTATTCCAATATGACCATAAACCAAACCATTTCCATTTTCCCCGGGCCCCGGCATCGGGATTGCCACAGTGCCGGCCTCTTTCTTTGCTTCACCCAATCAATGGATTCTCTATAATCTTCCCCAAATAATAAAAAGATCTACTTTCCTCAGTTTTTCTCCTATATAAAGAATCCACCATTCCTCTCGGCAAAGTCTACGTGATGTCGTCAACGCCTTCTCCGTGCAGAATCCATCTTTCATTCTCGCCATGGACAACAACCATCTCCTTACCTTCTACTTCTTCCTACTGCTCCTCCCTTCAATCTTCTCCCACCCCATTTCCGCCGCCACATGCGGCGGCGCTGGCGGCGATCAGGGTCCTGTAGTACCCACTCCACCTCTGCTTTCATTTCTGGTACGGCTGCAAGAAACGGCGCTGCAGACGCTCGGCGGAGGGAACAATTTCGACCCAAAATTCTACGTCGACGTGTCGCTCAAGTTCAACCTCTCTACCACCCAGAAGGTGTTCGACGGTTTGCCCAGGAGAAAGGATGGGAAAGTTCCGGCTCGGGCGTTCCAGAGGTTTGTGACTGAGTACTTGGAGAGTGCTGGAGATGGTCTAGTGGTACATCTGCCGGTGGATTTTGTGGCGGAGCCTGAAGGGTTCTTGCCCAAGGTGAAGAACCCGAAAGTCAGGGCTTGGGCGCTGGAAGTTCATTCCTTGTGGAAGAATTTGAGTAGGAAGGTGTCTGATGAGGTCAGGGAATCCCCTGACTTACACACTTTGCTTCCCTTGCCAGGTCCCGTTGTGATTCCTGGGTCACGTTTCAGGGAGGTTTATTATTGGGATTCTTACTGGGTCATCAGGTATGGTTGGCTTCTGATGATCACTATATATCTCTTTATATTTAGATGCATCTGACATTAGCTCCACAGCTTGAAATTTGAGGAAATATTCGTACTTGAAGTTTCTGATGCTGTGAAATGATATGGGATGAAAGAATAATTGTTTTCAGAATCTGACAGGATACAAGCTGTGATAAAAAAAGATTTCTTATTGATTAGTTTCTTCCGGTTGCTTGTTGAAAAGGTTGAGTGGAGATGGAAACTAAAAGGCTCTGATTTGCAGCATTTTTAGCAGTTTTTGGAAAAGTGTGTCTAATTGTTAATATATGGACTATATTTGATGATCTGATCACGGAGATGAACGATGAAGTAGAACGTGTTTCTGTACAGGGGCCTGATGGCAAGCAAAATGTACGAAACTGCGAAATCGATAGTGACTAATCTGATATACCTCTTGGATACATATGGACATGTCCTGAATGGTGCGAGGTCTTATTACACTAACAGAAGGTAAAAAAACCTTTGAAATGCACCTTCTTTCATTTGTTTTTTTGGAGGTACTTAAATGGTGTAGAGAATCTACTTTTGTTGCAGTCAGCCTCCACTTCTCAGTGCAATGGTGTATGAGATATATAACAGGACAGGGGACGTGAAATTCGCCATGAAGGCACTGCCTGCCCTGATCAAAGAGCATGAATTTTGGACTTCTGGTACTATATCAATGATTCGATGTTGGCTATTCTTATCCTATGATTGGTCCTTTTGGTTTGGGACGTGACTTGACGGAAATTGTGGTTCTTGATGCTAGGTCAACACAACATTACTGTCCATGATGGAAAAGCTGCCAAACACAGCTTGAGCCGGTATTATGCAATGTGGAATACACCTAGGCCTGAATCCGCAACTATTGTTAGTACTTATAACTAGTTATTTTTGGACTTTGCAATGCTTTCATGTCTGAAATTCCTACTGAGTTGTTGGGTGTTTTCCCTTCCCAGGACAGGGACTCTGCTGCCAACATCTCAAATGCTTGCGAGAAGCAGAAGTTTTACAGAGAAGTAGCATCAACTGCTGAGTCAGGTTGGGATTTCAGTACAAGATGGATGAGGTGAGTTCATATCCGAGTTTTAAATTTTCTTTTTTGGGTGAGCAATTTTTTGAGAGAAAATGAGATTCTGTTTTGTCTGTGGCAGGAATACATCTGATTTCACAACACTGTCAACAACATCCATTTTACCTGTTGATTTGAACACTTACTTGCTAAAGGTACTTGATAGAATAGTACACTATATGGATATGTATATTTTTCCTCAAAGCAAAAAATATTACAAATAATGTTCTTGCCCGATTTTGTAGCTGGAACTTGACATTTCAATGTTGGCCAAAGTTACGGGAAAGTCGACAATTGCTAGACGCTTTTCCAAAGCCTCTGAAGCAAGAATACAAGCTTTGAAGTCAGTTTTTTGGAATGCTGAGAAAGGGCAGTGGTTCGATTACTGGCTTAATCACGGATCCTCTCTCGAGGTACATGCTGCTCGTTTTATTGCCATCTGAAATGTTAACTTTCAGGATTGTTTTCTGAATTCTGAGTATTATATTTTAACTCACTTGTCATAAAATGATCTCAGGGTTTTAGCTCTTATTCGTGGAAAGGCTCCAACCAAAATCAGAATGCATTTGCCTCTAACTTCGTCCCCTTGTGGATTGATCAGTTCCATTCAGGTTTCAACCGTTTACAGAATTTAAGTGATCGCATGTCTCTTTCATTTGCTACTCTTGAAATTTAAAGTACTACGGATCTTGATCATGAACCCCAGACGAAGTTTTGGTGGAGCAAGTGTTGAAAAGTTTCCAAAAGTCAGGCCTTATTCGTGCCACTGGAATCGCTACATCGCTGACAAACTCAGGACAACAATGGTAATAACAATCAGTGTATAACCCCTCATCTGGCTTTTGATTGGCAATAATCTGAAATTTGACGCAGCAGAGCAAATTCCACAGGGACTTTCCAAATGGATGGGCGCCACTACAGCACCTGATCGTGGAAGGCCTAGCTCGATCCGGGTCGAAGAAGGCGAAATCTTTGGCAGAAGATATAGCAGTGAGATGGATAAACAGTAACTATATCGTTTACAACAAAACCGGGTCAATGCATGAGAAGCTTGACGTGCAAGCTTGTGGGGAGTTTGGCGGCGGTGGTGAGTACGTTCCTCAGGTAAGCCATCCATCAATGTCTCCAACTGAGTTTTGGAATAAGTAGAGCTGATGTGTTAAGAGGTGTTGTTAATTTGTTGCAGACTGGTTTTGGGTGGACAAATGGAGTGGTATTGGCATTTCTGGAGGAGTTTGGGTGGCCTCATGACAGAGAGCTCGGCTGCTGATACTTTTAGCTGGATAATATACAGTCTCTCGGTGTCATTCATCACCAGGATCTTCAGTGAATAACGTTGGAATTGTTTGAAGGTCCATGAATGTTTGTATTGGGGGAGTTTGTCATATTCTTATGCTGTAATTCTTGGTGAATTAGCATACACTGCGTATCGTTGTATGATTCTATTGAATAAATTAGTCTTGTGGCAAAATGATGTTTTTTTGTTGAGAAAGTGGCAAAACGATGTTCTATTGCCATAGTTGGGTTCCAATACGGGTAAACCCAGGGAGTAGAAGCCCAGCCCATCAGATGTGGGCCAGAAAGACTACCTGAGCTCAAGAATTGATCATGTTATGTTTGCTGACAAGTTTAAGGTAAGGTTTGACCTATAGAATTATGTTTTAAAAAAAAATTGAATTAGGATTAGTGAATCAAAGTTGAGTTTAAAATTGAGTTAAGGTTTAGAGGGTTTGTAGAAGGATAGTTGAATTATGTGATGTAAGAGATTTTAAGAATTATTCAAGGGGTATAGGAAGGTGTATTTGTAATTTTACTCTCGGTGTATGATTTTGAACTTGTTTGGTGGTCTTTTTGATGATTTTCGTTATCTTTTCTGCATTTTTGAAGTTCAACAACTTCTTAATCGAGATTGAAAAATGTACATCTCTCATATGTTTCGTGAAGGAAACTGCGTCACGGATGCTCAGGCTCATTATAGGTGTTCTCTTTCGTTTGTCATGTTATCTAGTATGTCAGTTGAGATTATTAGCTGTCTTCGAGCAGACTCAATGAGAGTTCTTCTCGTTTGATCTTAGTTCATGATTAGGACATAGCCTTCATTCTTTCTAAAAAAAATATCTTTCAAAAGTTTAATTTCCATTTGTGTAGGTTGGAAAACACAATTTCACTTAAGATATCTTATGTCCCTCATCAAGGAACTCAAAACCATACCGAATTGGCTTGTTGAACCGTGAACCGGTCAACATGTCGGTACGGTACAACTAGGTATGATAAAAATTGTATTTTGACCCGTTACTATATTTTTTACCAATCTTTTCTAACTTCTTTCAACTAAACTCGATCCATCTTTTGTAGGAAACATGATTATAGATATCAAACCTTATCTAAGATCCATAGTAGTTGTCTTTCCCGGACTAGTAGATCATTTTCCAACCCGATGAATAATATTACTAGAAATGTTATTGCAAAATATGGTCCTGAATTGTGTATCGATTTCAATACAATCAACTGCCTTGATTATATTTCACTCAACTATCCCCTCCGTCAAATATGACTAATATATGTGTATTACGATTATAATAATTGTCTTAGCGTAAAGTTCGATTCGGATAGAACCTCGATCTAACCATCAAACATCTTTCCCATATAACAAACCAATGGAATCCTTAGATTAGATCTATGATCATTAGCAATTATTGGAAGGCCAGATCATAGACAAAATGATTTAATGCATTAAGTGTGGACCTCAAAACCCCCCCACAAGTAGAGAAAATAGACCACAAAAAAATATCTGGGTTTAAGAAAACAACAGTGATTGATGATGAAGTGATGTAAGTGACAAATCCTGTAGAGTTATGTCGTTACCATAAGAAGCTCTGATTCATGTGATCGTATCAAATACTCACCACCTTTCATATCTTATTCCAAAATCCTGCTTGCTTTGCATCCATCCATCGTACTATTTACCCACCAAGCTGTCTCTGTGATGCCCAAACATTTCCCTCCTCATAAACGACGCAACCCTTTTCCATTTCGAACCAATTAGGATAAGAAAGAATGTGTGATCGTACTATACATGGCCCCTCCTCCATTCAATTGATTAATTAATAGTAAAGTCTTCTATGTCCATGGATTGTCCGATTCGAGTCCAGTTACACCCCACAAATAGACATTCATGTAATGTTTTTTGTGGTCTCTGATTCTACCATACAGGTTTGTCCTGATCAGCATGACCCCTGGCATGCCATATTGCTCTTCATACATCTATTTTTTTATGTGAAGAACTCCATTGACAGGCACCACATTGAGTGATATCGCCGTCGAGTAAATCCCGGGGTTGATGAGACCAGTGATGCCACCACAAGAGTGCTAAAAGAATTACACATTTTGGGCTTCAAACTCATGATCTGTCGGAACAAAGTCAGATACTACAACCACTCATCTACAATATGTTTGGCCTTTCAATGTGGATTTGGAAAGTAGATGTTTAGAGGGCATGGAGCTTGTGCTTTCAAAGTTATTACGATAAAAAATTCGGTGTGTAGTGGATGACGTAGTCCTTGTAAAAGCCTTGACTTTCCTGATAATTTGTACTCGTTTGCAAATACAAATGGTATTGCAGGGTGTTAGAGCTACCATTTCAATGGTAAGACGTGCTTGGAAACCATGTAAAGACCCGTCTCTCATCTTGAGAAAGTTAGCTTTGTTGATTGGCTATCTATGAAAAAAGAATAATAAAAAATTATTATGATGATAATAAAGTCTTCTAGGAGCAAAACCAAATGGCTACCGTCCAAGTTGTTGGCTATAGTTGACCCACCTTCTACCCCCCTAAAAAATTCTATCATGACTGCTATAAAGAGAGGCCATAAAGGAATTTGCAAAGTTGGAACCCCACCCCTTTGAAATCCTGATCGTGACAGGATAACAAACAACACCTAATAATAATATGGAGTCATTTCAGTAATCACAACCTGACCAATCAACAACCAATACATGGATTCCTGTAACATGCATTGCCGTCAAAATATCCAATGGAAGAGAGAACCTGTGAACTAATGAAAGAATCATATCAACTTTCTATACACAGATTCCATACAACAACAACAAAAAGCTGTGAACCCAGTGAACTGCTAATACTGCACTTGGTTTCTGCAGACTACACTGGGAGATACAAATTGCAGCCTGCCTGAAACACAGGCTGAACTAAACCTATATACTATATAGTAGTACACTCATTTCATAGTAGAGATCGTCGATTGTATAAACTGGCCATCTATATATATAAGCAGTGGATAAATTTACTTGTGAGAGATTCTTCAGACACGAAGAGGTAACCCATAATTGAGGTACGTTCTGATTCGTCCATCCCAGCCGGCAGTAACAATCACCAACCCCCACATGTGAGAGTTGAACATACTCTGGCATGCATTCTTCAAAAACTTGAACTCGGATTTAAATTTCGGAGTCGACACTGAAACCGGTTTCGAATTGGGGAGTTTCTCCTCAGGCCAGGTTGCAGATCCTCGGATCAAGGAATCCAACAAAAACCCACGAGTAAGAGAGAAACAATCTGGTGAAGTTACCGTACTATTGCGATGGTTATTCCCAGCGTTGCTGCTAGTTGCATGCACATCCCCAGCAGGCAGAGGTGGTGGAGATAGGATTGTGGCTGGCACAGTTTCGATACCACGCCAAGGAATTGCCACGGAAGCATTCCGGGACATGAAACTCTCGTAGGAGTGGATATGCTTAGCTCGAGAAGATGGCTTTTCCTGTTTATCGTAGTTCCATACGTGGACATTTGAGTCGTCACTCGTAGAGACAACATGCTTCCCATCTGAGGTAAAAGTAGCATGCATCTGGTTCGCAGCAACCCGAAGGCCCGATACTGGATAGCAAGTGCCAAAACCATAAGACCTCCCACAGAACTAAGACGAAGGACGAAATGGCAAGAAGCAGAAGAAGCACTAACCTTTAAATTTGCATATAACATCTGTGCTGCAGAGAACTCGCACGAGAGAATCAGCCGATGTGACAATTACTTTACTCGGATCAGTTGGGGAGAACTGGAAAGGAGAAACAGATTGTTACAACACAGTTGCAAATCAAAATTTCCAATTTGTACAAGTATGAAGAAATGAAAGAAGTTAACTACCTCAAAGCCAGTTATCCTCTTGCCAGGCAACTTTGTTTTGCCTTGCAAGGAAATTTCAGAGTCCTGTCTCATTTTATTATCTGCATCGTTAAAAGAGATCAGAATCTGTAAGCTTAACGAGTAATACTCTCATTGATAACCAGTTATTCAGTTACTTTAATGGTGAAGAAGAAGTAAGCACCGATAATCTCGTAGAAAAGGCAGTTTCCAGTCATGGTTCCCACAAGAGCTCCCTGCAATTTGTCAAGTAACAAAATATCTTTCAACCTCTCCAATAAATTTCTTATAACTCCAAACCTGAGAGTAAGATTTGGCAACCTCTCCAGAAGGACGATAAGCTACAGCAGTGACTATCTCTCCGATATCCTTATAATCAACAACCTGACAGCCAGACACTTGCCAGATGCGGACTTTTCCATCTATACAACCACTAACGAAATAGTCTTCGTCCACAGGATTGAAATGAACACAAGTCACTGCATCAACATCATCACCAAAAACAAATTAGCAAAGAGCAATCCCCTAAAAACAGCTTGGAGGAATGAACAGCAATGAAATCAATGAAGTATACCATAGTTGTTATGATGGAAAACCCTGAGGCATTTTTCGCGACCCACTTGCCAAAGGCGTACAGAGTTATCATCAGAAGAAGACAGGAGCAACTGCAGCACACATTAACATCACAAATTGAGATTCTAAAGAGATGCCGAAAATGCAAGCAAGAAATTTGATACTTACCCTCTGCTTAGACCAGGTGAGATCCAAAACTTCGCCATTGTGTCCCTGGAACTCATGCAGAGGCTTCTCGAGAACCCTGAACACTTTTGGTGGCAAAACAACACAAGTTGAGTCTGATGATATATGCCTCTTTGTTTTGCCACTGTCCTTTGAGATTGCATCAACACCCACGGAAGTTATATTCGACTTATGGTCTATTGCAAAGTACAGACATGACGGATCAGTCGTTGGGACATCAAATTGGTCCGATCTATCATCCTCAATCACCTTCCAAACCCGCACAATACCATCATCTCCACCACTAGCTAAGTATTGGCCATCAAGACTGAATTTCATTGTCAGTATAGACCCTTTATGAGCCAGAAACTCCTGTCCAGTATAGAGAGAAGACAACTGTTTGGTCTTCTTCTTGTGGGAATGAACTTTAAGTCTTTGCATATTCTTCGACCCTAGGCGAGATAGTTCGACAGCATTCACCTCGCTCTTGTTGTCGAGTACTCTCGATGGTGATCCAAACCTACTGAGCCAACCCCTCTTAGGTTTCTTCCTAACCTCCACCATGTTCCTTGCCTCATCCGCATACCTACGTAGAAGCCTCTGAATCAAAGGTGACCATCCAATACTCCTCTGGAACTCTTCAAAGTTAAGAGACCGATTCGATCCCACTTCGCGAAATCGACTAAACCTACCATCTTGATCTAGCTCTTGGAGAACAAACTCTCTCCCGTCATCCAAATTCCTGATTTTGTACTTGAAATCCACCTCCTCATCACCACCATCGTCAAACGATTCCCGAGCTTCAGCTGACTGACAAGAAGTAGACCTAGACAAAGTGTCAGACCAGAACCCTTCTTCTTCAGAACCAGAAGTTCTCAACACTGCGCCGCTATCATTCATAACCCTATCAAACCCTAATTGGATCTTCTTATTCTCCTCGGAAATCCCCGCTTCAAATTCCTCCAACGAATTTGGATCGGAACTGAGATTCATCCATCTGAAGAACTTCCGGCGCCGATCCTCGACGCTTTCCAGATTCTTAGTCCAAATCTCGAACTGGCAATTAGGGGAAACTGAATCTGAAGCCCAGCCAGAGGATGAACATACCTCTTCTTCTCGAGTATCGAAGAATCGCTCATCCTCACTGCAACTCTCCATCGCAGTAGAAAATACGCAATTCTCCGAAACCCTTGATCAAAATACTATTATTCCTTTTGACATGCCCCAAAATTTGCAAGCTTTGAGAGTTGAGGAAGAGAACACGGATCTTGGATAGCGAAGATAAGATACGAAATGGGGAAAATGATAAGAGGGGGGAATTCGGTTACCAAATTTGAACTAACTAGGCAAAACAATAACGGGTAAAGAAACAGATAGCGAGGAGAATAATTAATGCAGACCTGGGTAAAGATTGAATCTTGGGTCAAAACTCAGAAATCAAGGCGGCCATTAACAAGGTGGGGGAGGAGGAAGAAGATTCCACTTGGGGGTTTGGGGGAGGCGAAGAATATTTCGGAGTGTAGAGCCTTCTGCTTACTAGATCTTTCCCTTCACTTTTCTTTTTCTGTCGCTCAAACTTGTAATTAATGGTCTCGTCTTTTTATTGCAAAATTGCAAAGTGATAATAATTCTTTCGACCAGCAGAAATGGAGGTATTAATTAAATCAGTGTTAGCAGCATTGCCAGTGTATGTTATGAATTGTTTCCTTATCCCAAATGAAAATATAGATGGCTTTCATCAACAGATGTGACGTTTTTGGTGGGGTGACGGCGAAAATGGACGCAAACTCCATTGGATGTCATGGGATCGACTTTGCAGATTCAAGAATTGTGGTGGCCATGGCTTTCGAAATTTAAAAGCCTTACTTGCTCGACAATGTTGGAGGCTTTTACAGCAACCAGAACTACTCCTAGCTCATATTTATCGTGTAAAATATTTTCGTTCCTCTACAATACTTTCATCGACTCTGGGATCGCAACCATCTTGGGGGTGGCGTGGCATTCTCCATGGTCATAAGCTACTTACCCAAGGGATGCATTGGCAGCTTGGTGACGGGAAATTCATTAATGCTGTAGAGGACAATTGGCTTCATACCACTCCATCTCACCCTCCAGTGCTTCTCGATCACATCAATCCACATGCAGTTTATTATCGGGTTTGTGATTTTATAGTGTCCGGTGCATAGAATGTTGCTCGGTTACGACAGGTTTTTGTTCTAACGAACGTCAGCTTAATCGAATCAATCCCACTACCTGTTGCGCCAATCCCTGATCGACTTCTTTAGCCATTGTCCTCTTCCAGGGAATATACAGTACTTTCCGCATATCACTTGGTGGTGCAGTCAGTTATTGAGATCTCTATTTTGCCCCCAATGAAATAATGAGAAGAGATGACTTCGTAAGTGCTTGGGCAATTGATATTGTACCAAAATTGAAGCTTTTTCTATGGAAAATTCTTAGTGATATGCTACCAACTCGAGATCTCATTATCGAATGTACCAGCATTGACATTAACCCAATCTACTGAATTTGTCCAACATTAGGCTACAATCGCTTCATCCTCTTCCCAACCATCTCAATTACAACCTCCGTCTTTTCGTGCTCGACCTCCACTGACGGTTGGGCGAATTAAAATTATGGTTGATGGCGCTACAAAACATCCCTTTTTAGGAAATTATATTCAGTGGTGGGAAAAGTTTTGGAGGTATTACATACTCCTTCGTAGTCGAAGCATTAGCTATTGGCGAATCAATCTTTTGGTGTGTCGCCAAAGAACTCCATCGTATGGATAATTCTGCAATCATATAGGAAATACGACTTCTATTACAAAAATTTCCTCAAATCAAATGCTTTCATGTATCACACCGTTTAAATGAATGGATGTGCACATTTCATTGCTCGATATGCTATCTCGTTCCTACCTATATTCTCTCTTGTATGCATTTTAACTTTCTTAGCTGGACTTTAATTATTTTAGTTTCCGTCAGTTCCCTCATCCCTCCAACCTCCCTCTCTCCCCTCCCCCTTTTTTTTAGTTTAGTTTAGATTGGTAAACTATTTTGGCTCTCTCCCACAAAATTTGTTCGTTAAAAAAATTGTAAACTGACAAATTACAAATGTTTGTCTATTAATTTTCAGTAATATTTAGTTTAAAATGGAAAATAAATTTTCTAAATTTAAAATGAATAAATTGAAATCTTAAAGCTTTCTCATTTTCAAATAAATTTTGAATGATAGAATTTTTGTCTCTCGGGACGAGAGTTAAAACCTACACATTATGACGCTAATATTAAGTTAGAGATTTTTGTTTTTTCGAGTTTCATCAATTTTCTAGATCTTTTCTGCTATTCGCTGAGTTTGTTGGGGACTATCTTTTCATGCAAAGTTGTGATGTTGAGCTTACGATCCATGATGAAGGGGATGATGAACTCATCTTCAATGTACATGATGTATAAGATTTAAAGATGTGCGTCACGGGCATTCTCGTTGCAGACAAAAACTAAAATCTTAGGATTTTTCGGAGCCGCATAGCGAGTATATGGAGACATGGAAGATAAATTTCAATCGATCGATATTGGTGAAGTATGTCAAGCACTCTAAGTATAACGTACCCATTTTAACACGCAAATTATATCAATGATGATGATATGATGGTGATGATTTGGATGACGACGATAGTTAAAAGAACATTACAAGAAGTTGAAAAGAAGATAAGAAGAAGATTAAGATGTCATCGAAGGAAAGAAAGGAAAAGCAGAGACGTTGATAGAGATTAAGAGTTAAATTGAATTTATTTTTCTCACTTCTTCGTTAGTTTAGGCTTCCTTTAAATAATTTAGTATTGATTAATGATTAATCCCTCTTCATTTAATAAATAAAGTGAAACCACATAATAATATACAAAACCAAATTCATCCCCATAATAATATTTGAAATTCCCATTACCGAACTCCCTTTTATGATTATTCAAATCGAGGACATGATCTTCCGGTTCAACTCATATATCTAACATTTGTGTTACAATGAGGGAGAAATAATTTTTATTTTTTTGGATAAATGGAGAAATGTTACGTTATTTTATTTGGAAATCGATGCAGGATGCAACCTGATTAATTACATCTACATTTTTATCTTGGTAAAAATGATTGATTACTACATCTTAAGTGTATGGTGGAAATAGGGAAATCAAAAAATTAAAAATGAAATTTTTTTTAATAAAGAATTGTTTTGGGAAACTTGATGGAAATTGCATATGTATAATACAGGAGAACCAAAAACCTGGTCAGCGGGGATGTACAAAGCAAGTAAACCTGCAACCACAAAGAAGACAACCACCCAAAGAACACCTGCAATCATGGAAAACACATCAGCAACAGACAATGCGACCAGCTGCCAAGACAACGGTCTAATCTTGATAACACCGGGATTTCCTGAAAATTCGTCCAAGTAAACTCGGCGCCAAAAAGAGGTAATTCAATAAGCTCACTATCCAATACCCAATCGTTAAACCACTCCATCTCAAGTCTACTCCTAGAACCTCATCTTCACTTCCTCTTGGCTTCTGATCAAGTTAAAATCGCCAATGATGCAGCAAGGGACATCCCACCACCCTTTGCACGAGAAATGTCCGTCTTGTCACCGATCTTCAATCCATCTCCAATCGTTGATGTACTCTCGCTTCAATCGATCTTTGGCACTCTTTCTCTCTCTAAAAACTCGAATCTCTATCTAGAATAATGTGTATTGAAGTCTATTTCGTCCATAGGGGGTCTCGAGGTATTTATAGGCTTCTGGGCAAAGTTGGAGAAAGATTAGCTCAAAGAATCTCGCCAGAAGTAGGAAGATGGTGTGTTCCTCAGCTCTCGGCCGTGGGCATCAATAGGAAGAACACGACATGTTCCTTAAGTATACGGAATTTGACAATCGTGTCCACATAAAAGTTGTAAACAATCGAATTATCTTTCCAACGCTGCTGACCTTGCATCAATTGGACTTCCGAGCGCTGAGTTATGCTCAAAATACGAAACAGTGATGTTTTCTTCCCAAGTCGAACATATTAAGTTGTTTCGGCCTCCCCATCATGTCTTGATTCATCCTGAGACGTCATATGACACCCGAAATGTATCAAAAACATACAAAGAAACATAACACGGCCCAAGGGGCCAAGGGAAACCATATATGCACCAAACGTCATGCATTCGAATATGTTAAGGCATCCAAACATCCAAAATTGTAAATTAAAACGGGATAATTATACTAATAATCGAACTCATCAATAACCTTCTCTCTATTTAGCAGGCGAAGAAACTTCCTCGACGCCACCTCAGCGTAAGACTTAGGGCTATGCACCTTGCCACCGAGGCTCAACGCCTTATCACCTAGGTCCGGCGAGGCCCGTAGCCCCTGAATCAAACGGAGCAAAGGACGCCACCCCCCGGAGGACTGTTTGCCAGGGAGAAGGACAAAGAAAATCTTTCCGTTCAATCACATTTCATAAATTTTAATCACCCATTCCCCTTTGTTATGGAAGCTAGTTAGAGATACACCCCTCCTAACGCTTCTGGACTCGCAAACAGCAGGGAACTCCTTCCAACCAGGCAACCTGTTCCCAATCTAGGAACAAAAAAATGGTTCCTCGACCCATGGACAACCGCAAGCTTGACATTAGATCCATACAAGTCATTCAAAGATTCCAAGACGACCGACCTATTCCTAATCTGAGCAGCTCGGCAAAATCGATCCAGAATCCGAACCCCCTTGGAAAAAACACTCACCGTCCCCTTACCTAATCCCTCGCTCCCTCTCACCCTCTCTCTCATCTCACTAATCCTAAGGTGAGTCCAATTCAGAGGGAATACCTCCCTCATTTGTTACATCAATGTGATACTGCAGCTTGTTCTATCACCTGATAAGGTACCGTTGAAAGGTGGCTCACTGCTCGAGCTGCCAAGCTCTAGAGCTAGGCACATCCTATCCCTTCATCATCATCGACAAGGATACTGTCTAGGCTAGTTACCAGCCATCAGCCGACACGTAAAAGTCTGTCATATGCCATCATGGAGCTATATAATGCACGATAACCACTAGATTTATGACACAAATTAAATCTACCATGACCTTACACGCCCACATTATACACTACATGATGACCCTTACACCTAGTCATATGAACTTTCTTATCTCTCTTATACACTTACTGCATTTACATCAAACCTCTTCTTACTACTATCCCGTGTACGACTAACGAGAAACCACCCACCAAGATTTATGAGCAACTAGAAACGAACATCCTTAACCATACTCAACCCTCGATTCGAACCACACATTGGTCTACCAACCAGCTGTGGGCGAGAACAATTGGCAAACCACATAAAAGGTTTAAGAGGATCTACATATCTAACATTCAAGTGCCAAAACAGAAATGGAGGGAATATCCATCAAAAGAACAGACATATCGAATCTCATAACTCACATCGACAACCAAGCCAACTTAGACTATTGCACACCTGCCAGGCAACTAGTCCCATGTAGGGATGCTGATGGGCACGCTAAGACATGACCACGTACAGCTTAGCGACCGAAACGAAGACAACAATGTCCTCTCTCATTGTAGGTGTGAGTCCGTTCTTAAGGGTCCCAACCTCACAAAAACACCCGCTTCTCACACTACACAAAGAGAAAGGCCATCACATAATATGTATCCTCGCTCATTGTAGGTGTTAGTCCATTCTAAAGCGTCCCAACCTGACAAACACACTCACTCAGCCTACACCCGCTTCTCACACCACACAAAGACGAAGGGCATCATCATGTGTGGAAACCCAGACGCCCCAACCATCATTGTCCATCAGAGTTGGTTTTAGATTTGAACTTTGAAGAGTATCAAATTTAGTCTTGGTGCGTGATCAACGTTGACCGGAGACTAGCCTAGTGATATCATTTGGACCACAACTAGCAAAGAGGAACCATACATTTCAACGGGCCAATAGGAGGCCACCCTGTGTACTTCCGTATATGAAGTTTCGATAATAATAATAATAATAATAATATAATTAAAGTAGGAAATACCTAAATAGTAAGCAGGCCAATAATTAAAAGCAACAAAAATCCAAAAGAAAAATAATAAAATGGAGGGCCAGGAGAAATTTAAATCACCAATAATAATAATTAAACAAAAAATTAAAACACCATATTTCTATAGTGAGGGGTGTGTCATTTGTGTCCTTAGCTTCACACAATTCACAAAACTAATAAATTTGTATGAATGGTCTATGAACATGCACCCACGAAACGACGTTTTACTTACTGTGCCATGATTACAACTTGTTACTAATCATTTCCAGACTGCAGTTTTCAGTTTTCTGACATTTATTTAGCTACATCAATCTTTAAAGTTTGATTATTTGAAAGGAGAGAGCATAGAAGAATGGACTTGAGGGTGTATAATATAAGTTTTGTTTGATGAATTTGAATGGTAAATACAGGTTGAACCAACAAGTGCATGAACGTGGCTGAACAGCTCTATAAGTGGCCATGGACTCACCACCCCATTTCTCTCTTTTCAACCAAATCAATCAATCACATTATTTCTCTTCTTTTTCGTATTTGGTATGTTTATTTAGTAAAGTTTCCTTCCGGTATGCCTTCTCTCGAGAAATATGTAACCCTTCCACGCTCACTCTCGATTCAGCCCTGGTGATCAAGCTAGCCTTTAGGTTATGCCAAACAACGCCAATATTATCTTGGAACAAGCCTCATATCGCTGTAAGAATAACATGCCCGTCAAAATTGAGAGCAAGCCATTCAGCTGGAGTGACGGCCAAGAACGCATCCATCGTCGTCTTAGTGGGTGAACCAGTTTAAACTGATTGGTCGCATATGCAGGCCTCCTCAATAGTCCTCAGCCCAAAATCTGATATGTTATGACAAGGCATTAGGAGTGGTGCCAGTAAAGTAAACTTGTTTCTGGTCTACCAAAAAGACTCGCGGTGAAGAGGGCTCATGCTCGACGTCTTTATATGGTGTGTGATCCAAGACAAAAGTGGAGAATCCCAACTCATTTAATCTTCAAAAACATAAACTAGACAATTTTAGATGTAAGTATTCATTGAAAGACAATCCCGCAATACAAGTATAACCGTCTCTCTCAACGGATTGTTGGCCCTAAGATTTGAACCCACCAGGTCAACCCAAAACAGATCGTTCCTATTTAGGCAGGATGCTCTCATCATCCACGATAAATGCGATTCGGATCATCCTTATCGAGGAAGAATCTCATTGTATAACCCACACACTTTTTATTTTACATACTGGAGTCGGCTGGACATCCATCTTGCGAAGTTGAATTGGATCATCTCTATAGGGCTTAAAGCCTTTGTCGGGAAAACATAATGGACCAACAGCCTCTTTGGCATTCTGGGCTAATCCAAACAGGCTCAACTCCCAGGGCCCAAAATATCCGATTAATTTCATTGATTAAACTGGATCGGTACCACATTACATGTATCTTTATATTTTGTACACACTTTTTTATACATTTTACTACTTTACATCAATTTATTAAACCATTATCTTAAGTTATATATGTTTATAACTTTATCTAATGGCTTTGAAATTAATATTTTCTCTTCAAGTTTTTCTTATCAATCTCATAGTATTTTTGAAATGAAATTCACCATTTCAAATTTTTATATAAGTTTTTTTTTTCTATTACACATCCAACAAGATTAGTTTTTAAGATAATTTTCTATTAAAATGTGAATTTTTTCCAAAATGTATGTGTTATTAAGTCAGAATATTACCAAAATGTATAAGCCATAAAATATAAATAGTATTGTAATGTTGGCGAAATTGATTTTTTTTGACAGAATTTATGGATCTTATTAAACAAACCATTGAATAACATGTATTTCATAGTAAAAGAAATGTAGAACTTATAATGTAAAACAATGAATTATGATGTCCCTGGCCCTTTAGCTCCCACTAACAACTAATCGCGAATAAAATACGGCGTATATCATTATAGTTGGTTGGTAATATATGAAATACTATTATAGTTAAGATTTTGTATCGAATCCTATTATAACTGTAATGTTTATTTTTCCATTAATTTTATGACTGACAAATCCAACCCATAGGTCTAAATGACATGTCATTGTCTAATCGACATAAATAATAATAAAATATCAGCAAATTTAAATAAGTACATAATAAAAGAAAGAAAACCCTCTATCTTCGATTTGCTGTGTTCGTCTTCATAACGGACAATAATCATTGTTGTGTCGTAAGTGAAGCAAAACCCTAAAAGAGGGAAAACATGAGAACAAAGAGGAATTCAATGGACCATCTCTTCTTGGGTAAACTTGTAACCAACTCTGCTACAGTACTGCATGCAGGTTTCGAAAGTAATATCATTAGAACACCGTCTAAGTATTTTAATGATTAGAGTATTTTTATTAGTCCTTAAATTTTAGGTATCTAATCCAATGATTTAAATTAAAAAAAGATATAAAAATAAAAATAGTACCTAATTTAGTAAATTAAAAAAATAATAATAATAATATCCTAAAAATTCCGCCTCATCCATATCTCTAAAAGCCGCTCACTTACATTTACCAACAATAAAAAATCACAGATTCTCTCAACTGGAATGGAAACCGCCATGGTTGGCGGTAAATAATTCCGACGACCTTCCGTCGATTGATAGCGCCGGAGGCAACCGCCTCCTCAACAACAACAAACCCTAAACGGTTGACCCCACATCGCCACTGTTTTTATAATCGAATGAAACCTCCATTGATGTAGATTTCTATCCTCATTCTAATGTTTGTCGTCGACCACCGGAGTATTGGATTACAGTTGCCGCCAAGCCATTGTAGCAGTAGGAATAGGTTAGTTCCCCTAGTCTTACCCACCTCGTTTAGATTTCAATAGGCATTGACTTCCGATTCTTCCTACTTAGTACCATCGAGCGAAAATACGTCAAAAATGCTCTGCTTCACCACGAATGATCCCAGTCATTCACGGCAACAAGCAGCGCGATTGTGGGGGGGGGGGGAGGGTTGGAGATCGATGGAAGATACAGCCTCTCCAAGCAACAAAGATCAAGATTTAATTGTTCGAGACAAGATAGAACAGACCAAATCAAGATCAGAGATTAGTATCAGTAGGTTTATTAGGGTTTTGACGGATTGGGAACCTGATTAGAGTTATATTGTGGAACTTGTCTTTCAACTTGGGACAAATGGTTCATTAACTTTCAGGGAGGTACCAGATAGGTAGTACTAAACTAAGTTTGTATGTTATGTACTCTTATTCATGACACGTGCCATCTGGTTTCAAGTTTGTAGTTGTGGGATTGGTTTAAGAAACGTTGGGAAACTATAGATTAGACAAGTAGATAGGTTTCAAACTTGTTGTCTCAGAAATTGGTATTGAATCATGAAAATCAATGAAATAAGATTGGTTAAATGTTGTTTGGTATTGACTTGTCTGTTTGTTGTGAATGATAAAATATGTATTAAGACTTGGATGGCATGTGAGGGTTCCAATGTCAGAAGATGGTGACCCATCGGGAGAGAGTGACGAGGAAATAGATAGGGATGATTACAGAAAAAATGAGAGGAAAAAAGAGGTAAATTGCAGATTTCTAAACGTTTAGTTCAATAAAATATTGAAGTAGATAATTGTGACTATTTTGTGATATGTTCCATTTAAACGTAGGGGTACTCGAAGGTGTTTCCTTTTCGTTGTCGGTGTAGTCTGAAAAGAATCAGAGATTTGCTGAATTTGAGAGTCACATCTCCTCCAAAGATACAGGCTTTTGAAGAGACGGGGTTTGGGGGTGTTTTGATGGTTCAAATTGGGTTAATGTGCGAGTTTTTTAATCGGTGGGCGTTAGAAACTTATGATCGAAGAAGTAAGTCTTTCTTCTTCATCAAGGATGACCCTCTTACCGTCACCGAAGCTGACGTATAAAACATATCACGAACGAAAAAAGGAAAAAACATATCACGAATTAAATAAAGTTTGATTCAAACAATGTATAAAACACAACCAACCACAAAAAGAATTAATACCTCCATTGTTTATAGCATCATCGTAGTTAGATTGGCCCATATCTAGACGGAAGCAAAAAAGAATTTGTGAAGTCGAGACGAATAACACAAAAAAATAGTGAACATTTCTAGAAAAAGGAATAAATTATACTAAAACGCTAAAAAGGTATCTTCATCGATTTCTTCATCAGAGAAATTTGATTGAACGACGTCCGGAAAAAAATGTTTGGATACTTTTAAAAGGAACAAAGGGAAAAGGTTAAGTAACCAAATTAGTACTAAAAAGGTAAATAAGGTACATAAGGTACCTATGGGGTGACTAAGAGGGGGGGAGCGGAACTGAAAGAGGAAGAAGATGAAGATGCACATCCAACAATATTCATGCTACATACAAAAAAAAGTTCAGTCGGAACGAAGTATGAAACAAAAGGGATGAACAGTAGGAAGCAAAAAAATGAAAAACGGAAAGACTCCTACTCAAATTGATCAACGAAAAATTAAATAATAAGCGACACCTGAGGAAATCAACTAGGAAGGCAGGTACTAAAACAAATTAGCCACAGATAGCTGATATAGAAAGAGTGATCAGAAACGAAGATAAAATGAAAAAACATGATAAACGATGTCCAAGGAAAAAAAATGAAAGAAAAAATGAGACGTCGTCGGGGAAAGAAGAAGGCGGCATAAAAAACAAAAAAGAAAATAAAAACTACCGAACACGTGAGAAAAAAACATGAGGAAACAGAATTTTGAAATAACAATTAAAATGAAAGAAATTTGATTGATTAAGTCTTTTGAAGTAATCAAAAAGAAAAAAAGAGGAAATCATAACCGTGAAATAAACAGCAAAAAATCTAATGGTCAAGAAGTGTCCTTATGGTTAGGGCACAAATGATGTGTCTTAACCAATGTTTTCATAACTGTACCGGACACCATGCCAAAAAGTCTAGTGGTACGAGGTTTGATGGTTTAATCGCAATTTCATATCGGTTCAACCATTCCGAATATTAATTAAAAAATATTTAAATTAATAATAATATACCGTACCGAATTAAACCGATAGTACATAAAGTTATATTTTATCATATGTCTATTCATATATCTAATAATAATGTTAAATTTACAAAATATATCAAAGTTGATTATACACTTCAACTACCACCCGACCAATTTGTTAATTATAAGTTCACTAGATTTTCACAAACTTCATTAGAAACTTCAAGACACTGAGCAATATCACCACGAACTCTAGTTAAATGTCTCTTCATTTTAGTGATTCCCCACCTTTAAAAAGTTTGCCACACCACAAAACAAACAAGTATAAATCTTCACTTTCCTTTCTATATTTTCATTGACATATTTTCAAGTTGGATTTGTTTTGTTTCGAATACTAGCCCTTGAAAGTGCTACTATTTCTTTTGTCGAATGACTTTCCATTATGAAGTACGAAACAACAAATACCTGCAACAATCAATAGCTAAAAAGGTTTAACAAACTTAATAATCAATACTCAGCAAACTCAGTAAATTTTGGGGAATATGAAAGTCGAAGTTATAAATCAAAAGCTTGATTGATGGTTCAAACCTCACTCAACGATGGTGAAGCAAACTGAAAACGGGGACGTCAAAGTCGGAGTCGGAATTGTCCTATCAGTCGATTTGGGATTCGATTCAAAAAGCTCAATCAAACCTCACTCGACGGTGAAGCAAACTTGAAATGGAGATGTCGGAGTCGGACTCGAACTCGAAGTCGGACTATCAGAGTCGTCGTCGAAGTCAGACTGTCGAAGTCAGACTGTCGAAGTCGTCGTCGGATCAATCAATCTGGGAGTCGATTCAAAAACCCTCAACGATAACAACGAACGGTCATGGGGCTTTTTTATCCCTAATTGATTTGGTGAGATTGAGATAATGAAAGGGATTTGATTTGGTCGAAGGAAACAACAAACAGATAAATTCCAAAACTGCAGCGTTTTCAATTTTTCGGTATCAGTGGACAAAACCGCAGTTTGGACTATGTCGACCGGTTTGACCACGGTTGGCCAGTTGAACCGAAAAAACAAAAATAAAATGCATTTTTCACTATACCGAGTTCTACCCTTCCGGTCTGGTGACCGATACCCTTAAACCAACCGGTACGGTACGGTTTTCAGAACCTTGATCCTAACAACAGAAAATTTGTGCAGGCCCAACAAGAATTAATTGATGAGATTGGTTAGTCTTTCTGTTGAACCCCAAGAAAATTAAATTACAGAGCTAATTCACCCAAATGGTAAAAACAAGGTTTACTGTACCGTCTCTGGTTGTCTCCTTTTAATTTCGTCAAAAACAGTTCATGTGTCTACATCAATTGGTTGTTGGTGAATCAATGCAGAATAATAATAATTAGTTTGAATTTGAAATTTCAAGTAAGTTTGAATTTCTAATGGGAATTTGATGGGCTCCAGATCAGTTTAATTTTTATAGTTTAGGATGTGCAAAGTGCGGTGTGGAGCCTGCCTATATGTGGGAGGAACTCTCGGTCGGCCTGCATTGCAATGATGCTCCTGCTTTAATTACTACGGCCGTGCCGGCTGAGTATGTATTATATTATAAGGGTGGGTTAAATACTTTCGCGGGCATCTAAGTTTGAAGATTGTGTCTAATGGGTCCCGCGAGAAGAGCCCTAAGGTCCAGTCGCGGTGGTCCAAGAAGACGGATGTCTGCCTCCTCCCTCTAGCGCGGGGAGTTATGTCGGAGGAAGAATGACGCCTGTTGCCCAAGTCGGGTTGCTCTTGTCGCTTCGAGGTGGGGCGTCCGGCGTTTCTATGGATGCCACCTCTTAAAGCTGTCGAATTACGAAAGAGGATGTGTTTAATGTTTGATTCGTTGGGTCAATGACTTGTGTTATAGACCGTCTGGTATAACTCTGATACTCATTAATGACACCAACAATCAAAAGGAAAAATTTCTTGCGGGAATAAAAACATAAAGCTCGATGATCTCGATCGACATTGGTGTTGTGACTGAAGTTGGGTGATCATTTGGACCGAGGAGGCATCCCGACAAACTTCATGTTGCCTTACACGATCTATCCTAAAGAAATTTTGTTCCCTTCTCAATCGTACGTATCTAATGTTATGAAATTATTCCTCTGATATAATAAATTTATCTTTACTTGATATAGCGGTATTTCAAACGTCAATAATCAACGTAACTAAAAGCGTGGCATGGATCACATGCACGACTCAACGAGTTTTTGCCTTTAAAAATATAAGTAGAACTTTGTGCATAAATTAGTTTTATGACCAAACAAACCTCTTTCATCCAAATAATTGAAGGGGTAGAATACATAGGAATAAGAACGGTACGTACGACTGAATAGCCACATCACTTTGACATGGAGGTTGAGGGATTGAGTACGAATGGACACACCCATTCATTTAATTTAAATTTGGAAAAAAAAACCAACCCGTTTTCGGTTAAATCATTTTCAAACTAAACCGGTAAAATTTCAAAAGCACGACCAGTGGGCGAAGCTATGTTGAGCTATTGCGACGCCACGGTGGCCCAGAAACTAATGAATAATTAAGGTACTATGTAAAATATTATCACAAAGGTTCAGTAAAAAAAAATTATCACAAAGGTTAATGCAGGCGAGATGGTTAGGTGAACTTACATACAATTTTGCTGGTTATTTACTAATTCTACTTTTTTAAGAAACTTTTTAATTAACGTTTTCCTAGAAAATTAAGTTTAAGCACTAAAATAAATGTGTATCTTACATTATAGAGAATATTATACAGATTTATAATACATAATATAAAGAATTTTAACATTATTTACAATTATTTTTGACAAAAATCATATCATTTATATTCCTTATCAAGGTATAGCAACGTGAGGTGTACAGAAAGTTCCATCAAGATGCAGTCCTCACCAACAAGGCGAGCATGGATCGCGGGTCTTTGCAATAACAAACACTTCAATCCTTTCTCTCCAACAAACGGACATTCCAATATGAATTCACCCTAAAAATAAAAATTGAGGACACGAACAATCACTAACAAGACGAAACACAAACCAGAACCAAAAAAAAAAATTGAAACTAGAAATAAAATTAGAAAAGAAACTTGGCAAATTTGGATGCGCTTAGCAACATCCATCTTGAACTGGTAAGGGAGGCTAGAACCTTAGCCGCTCCAACTCTCAGGCTGAGTGAACTAAACTGGTCGCCCTTGGCTGACGACTATTGACGCAGGGATGATGTCCTGATCATGCTTTTTGGTAGGCTTGGCATCGGGTCAAAGCGAGGGCGGATTCTCATCCTTGATCCCCGCCCGTAGCCGACACCGGGTCTCCCTATTCCCGGCCCCGAAGTGAAAACGGGGAAGAATCACTACCATCCCGCCCCGTCGGAGTATCGGATTTTCGAATTTTACCCGTCCGACATAACAAACACAAAAAACTAGCTTTGAAACCTAGAAATAGAAAAAATAACATGAACAACCAAAAATTGAAAAAACCCGGAAACTGTATTCAATGATGACGAGATAAAGGAGATCTGGCGATCAGGTAGATAGATCTGATGACAAAATTTGTAGATCTATTTAGATCTACAATCATTCCACTGTAAATTTATTGTAGATCTGAAGAGATGTGGTGATTGATTGTTCTTTCGTCTTGTTTCCCTTCACAAACAAGAGAATCAAGTGAAGATAATGGTTGATTTCAGAGTGGTGGCCATCTGCACTTTTGGGTTCTTCGTTATTCTTCTTATCACTCACTCTGAATGGTTATGTTGAAGGGATAATGGAGAATGAAGATAATAAGAATAGACATAGTGGTATTGAAGCAGATTCACAGCACAAGGAAGAATTGAAGAAGCAAGCTGTGGAATTGTGAGAGAGAGATTGATTTTGGATTTTGGGAAGGACAAGTTATGGCTATCATTGATTCACAGTATCATGTGTTTATGGGTATGGCCGGGTCTCCGAGGCGGATACCGATTATCTGAAACCTTGCTCGTGCCCTTTTTCAAGTGGCGGGTTTACCCGAGCCTGGTCAAAAATCCAGTCAACTGAGTAAAAATCGGTCAACGTTGGGCGGGTTTGGTGGATATCCGGTTTAGCGAATTTAAATGCCAAACCTACTTTTTAGAAGGGGTAGAGATGCAGCAACTGCTGTAGCAATCAGCATAGCAGCAGCAATGATGACGACGTTGCCGGTTATGGCGACGTTGGCGATGCTGAAATTGTCGGTGCCGATGACGCCGTTGGATGCATACGGGTGTAGGGTGGTTAGGAGGACTGTGGTAAGTATGGGGCGGCGGTTAGGGTTTCGGGGAGGAGGACCCTTCTCTCTTACGAAAGAACAAAAAAAATTCTCTTATACAAGAGGCAACTCTAACAATATTACAATTGAATAAGATATTAAATAAAATGATGAATGAAGGATTACATATTCATACTATTATAAACATTCATTCTACACATTCATAACACTTATAAATTTCTACTTCTTTTTAAGAAATCTGACTTCTTAGTTCCAGCAATTAACTTCAACTTGTAAAATGTCATTTACAGTAATAAATGCTATTGAGAGATATAAAGAACGTAAGATTGATAAAATTTTATTTTATTTAAAATTATTGATAATACATAGTTGAATAATTATTGGCGGCCACTCACTGGCTTCGCCTCTGAGCACGACCAAATTCGAAATTATAATGCTACAAAGTTGTAAACTAGCACTGGCGTACAATTATTAACAGCGGAGTACTGACAGGTAATTCTAAAAAAAAAGTATTAACAAGTACGTACGTATACAGTATACCTTAATGCCTGCATGCATGCAGTTTGTAGCTAGATAGGTTACATCACCTAATCACTTCACGAAGCAAAATGTGTCCCAAAACACAAAACACTTACATCAGTTACCTCCGGTAGAGAAGACAAACTCTGACCAGTGACCAGTCACAAAAGTTTCCTAACTAAGGGGCAGTGAGTGGCAACAAACTGTGTGCGCGTAGTAATAATAAGTAGAGGAGACACGCTGGTGTTTTCTTAAGCAACAACATTCCGTATTAAAAGGCTCGTCGTCTCATCGATTGATCACGTCAAGCCATAGATTCTCACCCACGTGTCTAACTGAAACTCTGATCATCACACTGTATCATGAACGGGTCGTCCTAGCTAGTCGAAAAAGAAAAAGTAACTAGCTACTCAGCTGGAGGATTATCGGTCAAGGGAGCTGGCCGGGTCTGAAGTGGGTAATGACGATGCTGATTAGGTATATCATCATTTACAACTAGTCTATAGTTGGTTCAAATAAATACACACCAACTTTTTTTTACGTCATCAGTTTTTGAGTTGATTAAGGTTGAACATATTTATCGGGAAAATAACCGGGTCGTTGATTACTTAGCTGGTATTGTCGTAGTTTACCATCACTTGGTGTCCATTTTTATTTTGATAGTCATCATGTTGTCTTTACATTTGTTGTATAACTTACTGAGGGTGTTCCAATCTCGTTTGATTATAAATAAAAGATAGGTACTGATCCATCAAGACTTACCACAACAAATAAATAGCCTTCTCAATAAAAGAACCAAATATATCGTATGAGGTTTTCTCACTAATTTATATCAAATGTTACTTTACGTGAAAATTTTGATTGACTAGTAAGAGAGGGAAATATAACATTTGTATGTGGCGTAAATAAATTGTGAATGTGTATGAATAAAGATGGATGATAGATAATCAACGTAAAAAAAAGTAACATTTGTGCATGAATGATGATCAGACGAGACAACAAACTTCTCTTTTTTTTCGAAAACTGTACGTAGATCGACCCAGAGAGAGGCGATGTTGATGTTCAAATGTATATGAATTGGCAAAATCTTAAGTGGCAAGTGACAATGAAAGCTTATGAAAGTACATATAGATAGATAGCTGGCTCGACTCTTAGATTGATCGAGTGTAGCAAAGTACAGTTCCTTCACGAGAGCAATGATGACAATTTGTTAACAATATCAATTTAATAAATATTTCTTTACATTACAATTCGTTTAGTTTTGATGTTTTCTTATTTAAAAAGAAAAGTTAACATGCAATCTAATGCACATATACTTGGAGTAGAAGTATTGAATGGATGTAGATGGGGATGTGTGTGATGCATACATGTACGTATAGTGTTGATTGATTATTCCTACTCGTCCCATATGCCGTATGGCATTTCCCAAATGGCCACGCACATATAACGTGTCCTTTTCCTCTTTTTGACCACTTAACACTTTGGCATTCTTGAACGTGAAGCAAAAGCCCCCCCCCCCCCCCTTTAATTAGATATATAGCTGAGAGAGAGAGAGAGAGAGATTCTCCACTAAGTAATAGCTAAGCTAATGTAACATCTATACACGATTACGTTGCAATGAGAAATGGGGCGGCAATAATATCAAGCAAGAATGGAATGAACGAGATATGATGATATTTACGTGAAAAAATCAAAATGAGAAAAAATCAGAATGAGATATTTGGTGGGATTACAAGTCATCTGAAGAACAACCTTTTTGGATCACCAATACACTACATTGAATACTCACCAACATGGTGGATAACAAGAGCAGATCAACAAGACGAAAAGAAGATTCCTGACATCGAACCAGATTCGTAGACCCTCCGTCCAGCAGAGATTCCCGAAAAACCAAAGATCAGAACAACGATCCTTCCGGCCAGATTGAAGCAAAACGAATCCTGAACATGCACGCCAAATTTCAGAACGATCCAACGATGCGTTTTTCCGGATACTCTCTTGAACAAGCTGGCTTTTCCAACAACCTTATCTTTTCTTCTTTTTTCTTTTTACTCTCTCACTCACTTCCCTCTGTACTCTGTAACTCTAGACAGGAAATTAATCCCTCTATTCAATAATAGAGACTTCTAAAATACTACTTTTGAACTCCTCAATAAATTCATAATAACCTAACCAAACAATTATAATCACTCCTTAAAAACAGATTAACTCGACCATCATATGTAGTTGGACCAACCCAACCTCGGCCGAAGAAATTAATTTGATTCGCAGGATATGTATTACGCTACTATAAGCTAGCGTAGCGTAGATTGGTGCAGTGCATGAATATTACCAAGTTTTTCAACATCACGATAAGCATAGGTTTCCTAGCGAGATCCATGATCACACGACTTCTCAACTACTGCAGCGTCTACGTTGGATAATTGAAGGTGTCGATCTGAGAATCTTACGCGGCATATGTAATGGACTTAATTAATTCATGTTGTAACGTTTTACCAAACGAAATCGACCACGCAGAGACGGCCGCTTTTAATTATATTGTTGCACATGTTTCTTCCTCTTGGGGCAACATTCACAACATGCTCAGATGCTTCGTTTTCGTGAAAGTGAGAGGTCGAATGCTTGGCACTAAGTAGCATCAACTTAGCATTATTTGGAGAAACTACGATCACGATAGTGGCGATTGTATCGAACCAGTGTTATGGTCGACCAAATGATGATATGTGTAACCAAACGATATTGAGTAGTAGGGTTTGATGTCCAAATTTGTTAATTTTTGTTCCGTTTGTCTAAACTGATTACTTTATCGTTAAGCTTGTCATACTATCATTAAAGAAAACCACTTACATCTATTAAGGGGCTCCATGAACATATTATATGTACATTTCTTGAAAGGTTTCATTAATGCTGAATTGTCACCAAATGATGGGTGACGGCGTAGTTGGCTAGCGCATAGGTTTCATAGGTATTTGAGTGGTTTTAAGTGTCGTGAATGTTTTCGTCCGCCCGCCGATGACCCTGATGATTCGGTTCGGAGTCGCCACTAATCGCTTAAAAGTGGATTGGACACTTGGAGTTCGGTTCCGGCTTTGGAACAACTTGTTATTTTCTTTCCAACTTTAAAACAATTTATCGTTTTATTCTCAATTTAAAAATAACTTATTATTTTCTTTCCAACTCGAAAAATAATTTATTATCTTCTTTCCAATTTCAAAACAATTCAATATTTTCTTTTCGACTTCAAAACAAATTACTATTTTTTCCAACTTTAAATCAATTTATCATTTTATTTCCTACTTTAAAACAGTTTATCATTTTACTTGCAACCTTGAAGCAACTTATCATCCTTCTAAATTAAAAATAATCTATCGACTTCCCCTTTTGAACTGTTTTACAAAAATATGACTGTATTGGCGGCTTTAGTCTTCGCAAGAGTGAAGACGAGTGAATTACATAATAAAAAATTAAACGCACTTAATAAAAACACATCAAACTTATCAATTTTTATAGTACCGGTTTACCGGGCGTTGTGGGGGTGCTAATCCTTCCCCACACGTAACCGTCCCCCTTACCCAGATCTCTGAACGCAGACCATGTCCGGTTTAGGTTCCAAAACCGGAACCAGACTTCAAGTGTCCAATCCACTTTTAAGCGATTGGTGGCGACTCCTAACCAAATCATCAAGGTCATCGACTGGCAGACAAAAACGTTCACGGCATTAAAGTCGAGAGTTTGAGTCATTCTCACCCCATATTTTAACTTTAAAAAAATATAATGAATTGTCAACAAATTGGTAGGGTGAAGGTTGCTTTCCCACCTTTGTTTGTGCTGAGAATTTCTAGGTTGGAGATATCACAGTCCATACACCCTTTTATATATGCCTTGTTAGGAATAAGGTTAAGAGAATAGGGAATAACCAAAATGAAGAAAAAGTTCACTAAGATGATCAACCCCCCAAGCTATTTTCGTTCCAATTTTCTTCAACCAGTATTAGGGTTTTCTATTTCAGGTAAAAGCTTTTATGGGGGTGCCTTGGCCATCAATTGTACATGACAAAAAGAAATAATTAAGATGGTACATGACAAGCTTTGTAGAAGAGTAATCAACCAAATAACTAAACGTAAAAAAAAACATGAAATTAGATGGTACATGACATTATCGCACCAATATTATAATGTGTACGGTACGCGAAATGTTCCCGTAAAGTAGCATAGTGGTTACGTTGTGTGGTTGGAAATTCTAAGGTTTCGGGTTCAAATTCAAGCACACCCTACATATAAATGTTATATTTACTTTATTTCTCTTTTGTAAGGGTAATTTTGCCGATTATTTTCGACTTAAAAAAAAGTACGGGTCCAAAAAATAAATTTCTAACTAATTGAGCAATATTTTTGAATTAGTTGGGATGCAATTGAAACTTATTTTCACGGTGAGGTGTTCTCGAGCGAAATCACCTGTTATATATCATCTTTTGATTCGTCCAATTCGAATTTTTTTTATCAAACGTCTATTGAATTCAATTTAGTTGCATTACCGTGGTTTTGAAAACCGGACCAAAAATTGAACCGGTGGGTTTAGGGGTTTAAAATTTGATGGTTCGACCGGAATCGAAACATTTGCTAATTTGGGTTGGACCGTTTTTAATTATTAAATAAATATGATTAAATCAGACCGGACCATATTTTGTTTGAGCCGGATCAAACTAGTCGGGTAGAGAATTCAATATCATAATCTAACTTGTCCAAACTATAGTTATGAAATCATTTTAAATAGATTATATAAATGATTTGAAGCTTTTTATTAATTAAATAATTAAGATTTAATATATAATTTACTTAATTTATAATAAGATGATACTTTTTATATTAATTAGTTTTCATAATTATAAAAATCCCAATAATTATATAACGTCCTATTTGCCTCTTGTTCGAAGATTTTATCAGATGTTGGTGCAATGGTGCTCCCCTCGATTCTTTTATTATCCGAACCAACTGGTTTTTATCAAACCCAAACATACGAGCGGTAGGGAATAGAGTATGCACTAACAGTCTCCGATTCGACCCGTTGCCATGCTTCCCTTTTTTTTCCCTTTATAATTACTCGTGTGCGCATTAATGGTTGCACAAATTTGCGTATGTGTACATGTTGTGTGTACACTTCTTCTCCGGCTTACTAGCTCTTTAGTTCAATCATGTACTAGTAATCTATTCTTATGTCCTTTAAAACGGCGTAGTAACGAAAAAGAAACAACCCCACAAAAGGACAATGAAGATGATTGTACTTGTTTCTTTTATGGGCTTGACAAATGTGTATTGTACAAGAACAATGAAATGTAATCAATCATAATTAGTGAGTTTGGTATAGTATCAATTAATAGGCAAATAATCATATCATCCCCTCATCTCTATCTACTCATCCACCTTTACCCGTATGCACTTATGATTTTTGGGCCCGGGTTAATTTTCTAACTTAAAAGCATTGTCTATACAAGCCCCGATTCAGAAAAGGCTCATCTCTCCTTATATATCATCATTCCAGCATCTTTTTACGAAATGCAGGAACTCCTCGTGTTAAACCCACGTCGACTCGAATTCCCATGGGAGTTTGACCTTCGTTCTTTCGCTGCATTTGATAAGAATAGCTCGATGGTCAGACCAGATCCTGCTTAAAGCCAGGAGCCTACATTCCACGAAGAGAGCTTCGAATTTCTCCATTCACCAAGGGCCCTGTCTATCCGGGATAGAGAGGGTGATTGCCCGAGGTTGGACCAAGTGTAATTCGCACTGACAAGCGGGAGATCAATGACTTCTGACTGAGAGATAAAATCATTTAGTGCAGCAAACTCAGCAATTGCTAGGTACCGAATTGAAATCGCCAACAATGCATACTGGGATACCACCCATCCATGACAGGAGTGAAGCTGTCTTAATGAAGAAGTCCTCGCGGCCATCTCTCGCAGCCGGACCATAAACGTTGACAATACCCCCAAAGCACATTGTTGCCCTTAGCCTTTAGAATCGCTCCCACGCAGGTGAGACTCTTCCTTATCCAAATTCGTCCCATCTCCTATTATTTTTGTACTGCATTCCTCCTATTGTAATCCTTCCCTCCCTTGTAACACAAACCGTTACGTACATAAGAAAAATAATCATTTCTATTAATTTAATTAATCAAGTATTCTGACAGCTATACAAATTCCTCCAGACAGCAAGATTCCAAACTAATAGTTTACATTGCAATGTCTTAGGTTTGATCACCAACTTTATCATAGGTGCTATCTTTATAGTATATAAGAATTATCCATGTTACATGTTTAAACTGTATGTATGTCCGAACGAGATTTTCTAACCTCAACTCAACTTTCTCCCACTAAACTTCTTGTAAGTTTTCAAAATAATTCAAAGGCATATACTACACAAATACACATGACACGTGTGTATATGTACGTCTACATGCCTAGATAACCTTGTGCAGAATTCTATATAATCAAGGTTCAAGTTTCATTTGAGTTCTCAAAATTAAACAAAGACTTATACAAAAAGCCACGTCTACGTAATTTATATACACACACATGACATTCGTACACTATTTACAATCTTTGACCCTGTCGCATACACACCATGGGCCCAAGAAATTGCACCAAATTGAGCCAAATATCTATGCTTTAAATCATGTCGAGGATGTGTAAAAACCGTGTATATATCTACGTATATACTCGTACATGACATCAGCCTCTCACATACACAACAGTAACCAGTTTTTTACACCGATTCCATCCAAATTTATGTGTTGAAATCATTTTACATATTAAATATTGTTTCGTTATAAACCGGCCACTAATCTAGTTTAGTTAAAAGCAATAATCTAATAATGAACTGCCTGTCCTTATGTTGTGTCCCCCTCTCTCTCTCTCTCTCTCTCTCTCTCCACTTGATTCTCACTCTATCATATGCAACACACAAACTCAAAACCCATAAAGCAAAGGGGTGACAGTGGCACATACATAAACTTCCACTACACATACAGAAACCCAAAGGGAAAGTGGAATAAAAAGTTTGAAGAAGAAATAGAAAAAGAAGCCCTTATTCCCATAAAGTTTCAAATTTCTCCTTTTCCCTGATCTGAACCCCATCTTCCATCTCTGAACCAGCACCACCAGCAAAGAGCCAAAACGAAGAACAAGAAGAAGAAGCTAGCTTACCTAAGCTTAGCTTAGCTTTGTTCCTCTCTTAGCTAGCTACAGTTATTACTTGTTTGTTTCTGAATTCTCATCGTCCTCTCCAAAGCGTCTTTCATCCTCCATGGATACAGCTCAGTGGCCTCAGGTATGTACTGCATACAACAGATCTGCAAAATTTTGATGTTTGCATGCCAAGCGTTTGATGTTTTTCCTCTGAGAGAAACTTCTTGTCTTTTTTCCTTCCTCCTTGTTCTTAAACAATAATCATAAATACCCCCTTTACAAAAAGCTAAAATCTAAAGTGGGAATGAAAAGGAAAAGCAGGAATTGAAGAAGAGGGTTCCTGTGGTGAAGAAGGAGGGGGAAAGTGGCTAAATTGTTTTCTACTTGTTTGTCTCAACTCTCTCTGTCCATTATATGGCTCTGCTCTGAAGTCTGAACCTCTTATAATTGATTGTACTCTTTGCTTTGTTTGCATATATAGGAGATAGTGGTGAAACCGATAGAAGAGATACTAACAACTCCTCAAAATCAGAAGCCTGGGGGAGGAGGAGGGAAAGTGAATAGCAGCAGTAGGAATAATAATAATGATGTTACAGATCAAAAGGAGCAGCAGAAGGCAATACTGAACTGTCCAAGGTGCAACTCAACCAACACCAAATTCTGCTACTACAACAACTACAGCCTGACTCAGCCAAGGTACTACTGCAAGACATGTAAAAGGTACTGGACTGAAGGTGGATCTCTGAGGAACATCCCAGTTGGTGGTGGCTCCAGAAAGAACAAAAGACCTCATCCTCCTCCTAATCCTTCTGATCCATCATCCTCTTCAAACAATTACTCCAACCCTTCAAAGAAACTCCCTGGTTTAGTCTCTTCCCCTGCCTCTACTCTGCCTCCTCCTCCTCTGAACCCTAAGATGATCCAAGATCAAGAAGGACAATTACATCATCAGGATCTTAACCTTGCCTTTCCTAGAAGCTTCACTGAGTTGATTAGTCATCACCATCATCATGAGAGCAACAAGAACAACAACAACAACCATGTTTCAGCTATGGAGCTACTGACAGGAATCTCATCCTCATCTTCTGGCCCAAGCTTCATGCATATGCCTCCATCAGGTCATGTTTATAACAATAATGCATCTCCTTTCCCAGGTGTGAATGTGATGCATGATGATCATCAGGAATTTGTGAAGCCTAGTGGGTTGAGTTTCTCTCTGGATGATATTGGGCTTGGGATCAGTACTAACAGCAATGGCAATAGTAATGGCAACAGCAGCAATAGGCCATTTTTCTCGTTTGAAGATCTGAAGCAAGTTCCTCCAACCAACAATCATCATCATCATGATCATAGTAACGGTAAAGAAGATCAGCAGCAGCAGCAGCATGTTGCAGACTCAAATGGCTACTGGACTGGAATGCTAGGAGGAGGAGGAGGTGGATCATGGTAATTAATTAAGTTGTCAAAATTTACCTAGTATGTGAGTTTTTTTAACCTTTATGTCCTTTGAATTTCTTCACCCTCTATATTCCTTTTTTTTTCTGAGAGAGATAGATAGAGAGAGAGAGAGAGAGAGAGATTCTCTACCACTTTAGCACTATTGAAATTTCTTCTTTTGCGGTGGGTGGAGGTGGTGGTGGCAGTGATGATGACTTTGGTCGGAATTCCTTCATTATTATTATTATTACTAACAGAAGATAGGAGGACATGGGGGAAAATGGGGGAATATATATTTATATATACAATTGGGGTTTATTTTCTCCTCTGTGTTTTGTTCTTCTGTTTAATTTGATTTGGGTCGGTTTCAGTTTGGCTTTGTGGCTCTTTACTAATCCCAAGTTTGAGTCTTTTCATCTACCCGCATTGTCCTTTTTATGCTGGTGATGCTCTTCAATGGGTGCAGGAAAAATATGAAAGTTAGGTTGGGACAGAAACTATGTATAAGTATGGTTAACGTAGCATTATCAGTATTTCTAGAACTGGGTTTCTGTTGTTTCTTCATCTTTTTCATTGATGGTTTAGTTTCATATGAACCCTGACGTACCAAGCTTGCAATGTTTCATGAAAGTTTATTTCTGAAGTGTGAGATTGATATAGAGAGAGAGAGAGAGAGAGAGAGAGAGAGAGGGAAAGGGAGCAGCTTTAGTTTACTTTAGGGGGTGAGGGGGGAGTGGAACCCACGTAAACATTCTCCTCGGCGACCGTCTATGAGGTCTGAAGAGGAGAATAATAATTCACCCACTTGCCTACTTACTTGACTGACTCACCCATGAGGCCATGAATATGAGAAATGGGGTTTCTTTTGCTTGCTGAGAATATATAAGAAAATGGGGTTTCTTTCTTGGGGTTGCGTTGCTGGAACGCACTTTGGAGAAGGAATGAATATGAATGAATGAATGAATGAATGGGAGAGGAGCGTACTTACGTAGGAATTTGTTGAAGTTAATGGGAGGGGTGGGGGAGATGTTGTTATCGGGTTGCCGAAATTGGGGCGGTGCATGGGCCTGCAATACCCTGCATGCGTCTGCTACCAATTTCTGAACTCAGCTTGCACCAAATACCAAACCTCTTCCACCCACTCCCACTGCTCACACTAATCTTGCAATCCAGCCCTAACTTTAAGACCTATGCATGACAATAGTTTTACCAGTTCTAGATACTCTTGCCATGTGACACCCAGTGGCTGAGTTGTGGCGGGATTCCTCGGGTTATGAGTATTTTTTTAATATTTAAAGTGATTTTGATTTAGTGATTTTTTTAAATGAGCCTAGTGTTTTATTTCGTCCTGGCTCCGCCTACTGCGGCACCATATAATTGCAATGGAAGAATCAGGATGGAAATATGTACTAAATCGAATTTGAATCGAAATTTTGAATGTATCGAGTAATTAATTGATGATTTTTAATCTTAATACTAATTTAATATAAAAATAATTCATGGTATTGGTGTTTGTTTTTAGTTGAAAATGTAATATATGTGCCACCGGCGAGTTTTTATCCTATATTTAATTATTTTAATGAAATTTATAATTGCTACTTAGTCTTAACAAATAAGCAGAGGATCATGACTTCAAATATTATTAGTCGGATTAAAAAATAATCATCAAAATTATACATATAATTTGGTACTCGAGGCCGAAAAATAAGATAGTCGGGATTCTCACTGACTCTTTCTAATTCCGATTCTAACACGCACTGAGCCGAACTCAAAATTACCTTAAAGCAAACTCAAAAAAATCGTCAATATGCCCCAAAAATCAATGGTCTGAACCGAAAATGAGGTGAATTGGGACTCCCTGCCCACCTCTAGTTCATCCCCTGGTAATTGGTTGCTGAACACGAGCTAGAGTGTATACCGCCACGAGTTCAATTAGTTTCTTCATTGCATTGCTATTCGGCCTCCATCGGATGCTACTATAGCACTAGCGATCATCTGCTTTCTATTGCCACGCCGGTCTGAAATTAACGGAACAAAAGTGTAAATCTTAGCTTTAAAATTATTATCTTACACGTTCGAATCAAAAAAATTGACAAGTACAGCTGAGATCGAAAATAAAATATTTTACAAAAAAAAAGAGCAGTGTTCAAAAATTATTTGAAATTCATGAAAATACTTGTCTGTTCTCGTACGTACCATCCATACCATTAATGGAGATGCCTCCTTCAACCATGCCATCTAGCAAAAATTATCTTCTGATGTTCAAGCAAATGAAGTTGGGTTTATGATTAACCGTCTCGAAGGTCACGATAAGCAAAAGAAAAAGAAATGAGCAACTCCAGAATTTTCCGTAGCAGCTTTGGAAAGGAATTATTAAAATAACGTGACAATTAACATATTAAACTAAATTTGAACCAAAAAACTAAATGAACATTACATTATGACTAAATTTATCTTTGAGACCATCGCAGCTAAACAATTTTTAGTGATGTTGAGAAAGTCAATTTCAATAAAATTGACTTTTTTTTTAAGCCAGGGTCGAAATATGAATTGAAATTTAAATGTTGAGTAACTAATTTACGAATATTTTTTTAAAACGTAATATCAAGTTAAAATATATAAAAATACATTTGGTGTGCTATTTTTAGTTAAAACAAGTTATTTTTAAAAATTAAATATGTTATCGATAAAATTTTTCCTAATTAAATAATAATAAATGTAAATATTAATCCAAAATGATGATTAATATGTACTGAATACTGAGTGGAAATAATAAAACACTAAACTGAATCTAAAATTACCCTGAACCAAACTTTAAAACATTATTATATATATATAAATTTACAACTCAAAACCGAAATTATCCTGAACCATGAGTCCATCGTATTCACCTCTGTTTTTTACCCAGTTACCACTCATCAAATTGTTTATAAAAATTCCCCATTTTAATCAATTTAAATTTCCCCAATAGTATTTCATTTCATCATTTGTTAATTTTTTTCATTTTGAGCGCGTCATCGTTGGCATCGGCAGACGCCATATCTTGAATTGATTTCATTTTCTAGGGTTGATCATTTCTTGAAAACAGAAAATACAATAAGGAAAAGAAACCCTCTCTTCTTCTTTATGATGTTAATTCACTAGTAAAGAAGAAGAAGAAGAAACCCAATTAGAAAGTGACAAAAAGGGTAAGAGAGGAAGAAGAATTATAGACGAAGAAGAAAATGTACGTGAGAGCAGATCCCTCGACGGATTTGAATCGGAACACCGAATGGTTCACCTATCCAGGCGTCTGGACTACTTACATCGGCATCCTTTTCGCCTCCTGGTTCATGGTTATCTGCCTCCTCGGCTGCTCCCCCGGCACCGCTTGGACCGTCGTCCATCTCGCCCACTTCATAGTCAGTTCCCCCCCTTGCTTTTCAATCTTTCCCTTTTCTCCATTTTCAATTTCGCTTTAGAGTTAACGATGAATGATGCAAAGATGTTGAATTTGTTACTGAAATTCTATATACGTATGTATAATGAGCTGAAATTTGTCGGGAAGTATTCGATTTTTTTAGGGTTCGGTTTGGTAGAATTGTGTTGAATCTGTTGAGGGTTATCAAGGGCTTTTGTGCCCCTTGAAGAGGCTTTGTTTCCTGGCACTAGATAAGATTGGTAATGTAGCTTAACTCTGGAAAATATGGAATGTGAATCACTTTCTGCGCTGTCATAGTGATGAATATATGTGCTTGTTGGATTGAAATCGTAGTGCTTGTCATAGTGATGAATATCTGTGCTTGTATTAATTCTGATGCTTGATATTGTCTCTTTGTGAATGTTCTGTATAAAAAAACTTTACAGATTACATACCACTTCTTTCACTGGAAGAAGGGAACTCCATTTGCTGACGACCAAGGTATCTACAATGGGTTGACATGGTGGGAGCAAATAGAGAACGGGAAGCAGCTAACACGTAATAGGAAGTTTCTCACTATTGTACCAGTTGTGCTGTGAGTGTTCTGCATCTTTTCCCATTTGCTTTATTTGTTTAAACAAAAAGTTCATCAAACAGAAAATAGAGAAACATGGTTGGCTTCTTTAGTTCTTTACAGTCGCTCTTGTTGCTAGGTTAGTATAGCACTTAAACGGTTGTTGATTTTCTTCTGATCACTACGTAGGAATTCCTCTTGTACCCACCTTCCTTTGCGTTTTCTTTAGTTGGTTTGTCCATGGTTTGCTTAGAAGATGTGTTCCTTTACTTATCAGGGGTACCTTCTGGTTCCCCTCTAAGGTTCCTCCAATCATAGAATAACCAAATCTCATACTCACATCCTGGTGCAATATAATCCGGCTGCACATCCATAATCTGCATCTTTGCTTAGCTGCATCATCTCATCTCTATTAGATTGCCTGAGGTTGACCATTTTGTGCCTGTAATAGTTGATTTTGAAATTTGAATGATCATTTCCTTAGAACCATCAGAAGGAATTAGTTTCTTTCTCCTTTTTTCAGCTGTAATTATTCTTATCGTTTTGGCACTGCTTAGCCTGACAATTTTTATTTCAGATTGGAGTCCCCTCCCTTGTGAGTATTGATTGGTCCAATAGCAATTTGCCTTTGTTTGAAACAAGTCTACTTGGATTGGGGGCATGAGACAGCATGAGTAGTTTTTGCGACTTGTTTGCTTTCTCATTATGATGATGAAAATTCATAGAAAATTGGACAGCATCATGAATTTTGAATGAGCTGCTTTAGCCCAGACTGAATATTAACAAATGTTATCCTTCCACATTAAATCCTTGTTGTATGTTTACGTCTTGCAGATATCTGATAGCCTCACACACCACAAACTACCAAAATCCAATGCTGTTCTTCAACACAATGGCCGTATTCGTGCTGGTCGTCGCAAAGTTCCCTCACATGCACAAAGTTAGGATTTTCGGGATCAATGCCGACTTCTGAATCCAAAATGTGGCAGCTGCAATATGTTGATTCCGATCATTTCTGTTGAACTCTACTAGTCATCACTTACTGATACCATCATTTTGACAGCAGTCAAATGTAATGGGGTGAATATCCCTGTACAGAGACGAACCTAAACGAGTACTGGAAATGGCAATATCAATACAATCCTCTCTTTTCTTTTCTCATTATGAAAGTGAATATGTGTATGTATGCTCATCGTCCGGGGTTGGTGATAACTTGCTAAAACCTGGGAAATATGAAATCAAACATTCAATTCTCCAGACTTGATACTTATATTGGTAGAATTTATGCCCGAATTTCATATGCACAACTTCATAATCTTAAAGAATCCATATGGATTTATGTCTTCATTCGATGAGATTCCTGTGTAATCAACCTCTAGATTTGGTTGATCAGCAAATGTTCTTTTCTTTCAGGTGGGCTGCTTTTACAATATAATCTACCAACCTTAAAAATCTGATACAACAACTCTACAACCTAACATCCTACAGAATCACAGTCATCTGATGACGCGAAAAACGACCAATTTCTGGTCATTCAGATCAGAGAGTGACGGTGGCATTACCGTTCACGTTTTCATTACCAACTCTTTCCATGCCTTCAACCAACCTTCGCCTAGCCGATTTGGTTCTATAACACCAAACCTCGAAAGCCTCGCTCAAGTCCGGGAACTTAACCTGGTCTGAATGCATCCAGCCTGCAAGAATATCAGCCTGGTCATTTGATGGCAATGCCAGTATCAGCGACACGATCGCACCTTCTATGTTTTGGCACAGATCTTCGTCCATCCCGTAAGGAAAACTCGTGTCTTGGTCACCTTTCGCGTCTAACAGAGGCTTCAGTTTCCTGATGTAAGGCAGCCATGCCTTCAACAACTGTCCCCGGGACAGTGCTGGTAGGATCACATTCCCATAGCCAACAGCTTCCAATACCTTAACAGTTACTTCTACCAACTTCAGTTTCAAACCCCACATCGTCGAATCGAGCCTCTCGTCCTCGATTATCTCAATAACCCGGTTAGATGTTTCGGTCCATTTCACGACAAAGTCCTTCATGAGATCCATCTTCGGAAGTATACTACACATCCACGCGAGATCAGACACGATATGCAACGTGTCGATCTCTTTTATTTCTAATGAGATGTCAGATTCAGACAGCAATGAAGACATTTGCATCAGTAACGAAGAGAAGATCTGCGAAAGACCTAATCTCACAACTGATTTCACTTCTTTGTCGGCTTTTACTAGAGGGGTATCTTCGTCCTCTCCCAACATGTATTCCACTTGTTCTTGAGCAGAAGTTCTGAGTTCGTCGCCACCGAAAGGAGGACAAGACCCTCCGGTAGATGTAGCGAAGCGAAGGGCGGAGAGAAAAACGCTCTTCGTGGCGCTCAGATCGACCGGTTTTATTCTGGCTGTTATAGGCATAGCTATAGGGCCGAGTTTCGAAGATACTTGTACAATTTCTTCCTCTTCTTGTTCCTCCCAAGGAACAGCTTCCAAATACTGGATGCAGTTATTTGTGATCTCTTCACAGCCGAGAGCAACCGATACCTCGAGAACTCCTAGTGCGGATTTAACAGCCTCGAAGGAATGCAAGAGCGAGTCCGGTTCGATGTATAGCAACGTTAAAAGAGAAACGTGATGTTCATAATTCGCAGCGGAGCATTGAATCTCTACACACGTACCGGGTTCGTGATTCAAGATCCAATCTTCGAAAAACTTGCTCTTGTTTACCAGAATGGAGGAATGGCAGTGGAATGTTTCTGAGATTCCTTCTGAGTTCTTCAATCGAATCACAATGTCACTAGTGCTCCGATCTCCCAGAACGAAATCCTCCTTGGGTGTTCCGGGTTCGTCCATGTGTAGCTAGGAAAGATCCAATACTCATCCTTCATGAAATTGGAAGAAAAAGGAATATGAAGGAAGTTAGCTAATTACCGTAGATCATCAAACAATATCTTTAAGAGTTCCATACAACGACATTCGGATTTCTGATGAACAAATCATTCAAGTTAGCTCCTTAACAAATATTAATTCAAAAAGATAAATCTTCCATAACCCATAATCAAGTGATACCAGTCTGAACTATAGTTTCCAAGGAATTGATAACTAAACTATAAAGCTCAAATCTTTTAGCTAATTCTCAACCACAAACCCTAAACCCAATCAAACAGAACCAACCCATAAGAAATATGATACGATTCAGTAGCAATAATTAGAGCTCCAGAGACACAATTTTGGGAGCAAATGGGTTAAAACAAAGATGGAACTCCCTCAAGTTTGCAGTAACTAGGATCCACCCCCACCATGGCTCCAAACGAATCTCAATTCATATCATCATCCCATTAGATCAAAAGAAAACATCCAAAATTACCTTGAACGGTGGCGGGTTGCATTTAAGTGGCGGAAAATGAGGATAATGGAAATGGAATGTCTAGCTAGCCCGATAAAGAATCAAACCTATGTCTAGGTTTGCAGCTGCTGATCTCCATATAAACCTACTATCAAGCTCCCCATCTAACTCGGTGTTCTAGCAGTGATTTTGGGGAGGATATGTGAGCCGCAGAAGAAGAGAATGACTGGGAGAGGATGATGCCCAATTTCTTTTTTAGGGCGGTGGGTGGTCGGATGGATACCGTCAGATTCAACTCATTCGCCAGAAATATTTTCTATTGCAATGTAAAATGGCACTGTAATTATTTTATTAATCGTATCTAACAAAATAGTTAATTAATAGTTTCATCAGCCGTTAAAAGTTAACGACAAACTTAACGGAACTAACAATTCTTCTCCCTTTTCCCATTTTCCCCTGCTTCACAGTTAACTATTTCTCTCTTCCAGCCCTTCTCTTATGATCCTCTTGGCTTCTTTCTTTTTCTTCAACTCTCCAACGGCCTACTTTCTTCTTCCTTTCTTCGCTGGCCGGAGCAATCGGAGTCGGACTGAAGATCATGAAGTTAGAGCTCAAGTAATGTTATGAATTTGGATATATATATATATATATATATTCTAGCCATTTGGACTTTTCGATCTGATATATAGCAAGTTTCACAGGTCGTATTCTCGTTTGTGTAAATGTAACATTTCATCATGTAAGATATATATAACATGTGTGTTATCTAATGTAAAAATGGTTACATAAGTATTACATAATAGACATTCTTTTTCCGTGATGAGTTTTAACATCTGGGTTATATAAAGTGCAAAATCATTACGTGTTTATGTAACTGTTATGAAATGATTTTACATAAATTTTAAATAATGAATAGTCCTTTTACACAATGAATATTAATTAACACAGTATCGTATACAATTTCAAGTCATTACAAAAATGTAACATATATGCGTAATTCAACTATTGGGTAAGAAATATCTGTCATTCTGTAACCATTATGTAATATGCCTAGCCCAACTTCGGATGCTCTGTTGCAACCTCTGGACCTGTGCAAAATGAAGGAAAGAATACTCATTTTCATGTACCTTGGGAGATGGAGACTCATTTTCATTTTCATGAAAGTTCAGAAAACAGAATCACTGCCCTATTTATATATATAGGATTCCCATTTGAATTTTGAACAAACCTTGAGAATGTTTGCTTCTGGATATAATATAAAACTAACTTTGAAGTATATTGGAACGAAATATAATAATTCATGAAATGATATCAAGAAGTTTTTGACGGCCGAGATAGATTTCCGTTGCGAGTGCTCTTCATTCCCCCATTGTGTATTGGAAGATGGAAAGAATATCCAATTTCATCAACAATCAATTTAGAGGTCATGTCACATTCAATTATATCTTTGCTTCCAAACCCAATTGCAGGAGCCAGGAAGCCAAAGTACAACATGTAGTCACTATTGGCTTCTCTTGCTTATTACTTTAAGAGTTGTTGAATATTGTTAAGTAATTAGTATTACATAATAGATGATCTTTCTACATATATAAGAAGTTTTAACATCGAATCTAATTACGTAAAATAAAAGAACATTACGTACACAAGTATATATCGCTATGTATCCTTTATGTAATTGAGGATCATAATCGACGACTATCGAATACGATCAGGACTAGAGTACTCAAACGAACGGTTCAAATGATCCTTAAAACTATCACAGACAGAAGATAGATAGACAAAATTTTATTCACGCAGTTCGAAAAGCCCCTTCCTCTGCGGAGTCTCGGTTGGGGAGACTCAGCCCAAATCCACTATCAAGAGTCACGGGAGAAAAGTACGGTGGCATAACAGTAAACCCTAAATTACAACCCTCGAGCGAGAAGAACAAGCAAGCAAATCAACAAGGGAGGACATAACAAAAAAGCAGAAGAGGAGGAACAATATTCCTTGAGAATGGAGCGAGAGCAGAAGCTCCAAGCTGTCTAATTGAACAAAGATAGATGAACAAACCCTAACAGAGCTTCAAGAAGAACTTCCAGAACACAGAGACAAAGATCACAAGTGAGAGAGATGATGATTTTAACTTTTCTAAGTCCGTCTTCTAAGCAGGAGGGTTATTTACTAAGGTTGCAAACCTCTTAGAGCACCGACACTGTTTCACTAAGTGCATACGTAAAATACGAACGGCATAAAGCAGAGAAAGGTCACCACCCTATAATTCTGTATAAGCTCATCAGAGAAGTTGAACAATTTGTTTAACAGAGGTACAAGTTCCAACTACGCCAACAAGAACACCAACAACCATGATCCCCACAATCACCAACAACTCCAACCCAACAAATGATCTACTATTCTCCTTATAATAATGAATCCGCATGTAGCATAAGCAAGGCAGCAATATGGTCCCGATCACGCTCAACGCCGATCCAATGAAGGCCATGATGTAGCCGAAGAACGGGACAGCTATTGCTATGATAACTGTGCTGACCAAGATCGAAGTCCTCATTAGGATGTTGAGAGGTTTACTGCTTTGTAAAACGAGGTATCTTTCTTCAAAGGCAGTTGCAATTGGAGTTATCACTATTGCGTATTTGGTCACTGGATTTACTAAAGTTGTGTATATCGCGACTTGTGAGCTTATTTTGGCAACGGGGAAGTTTAGTGTCAGTGGAGACTTGAGATTCTCGCCGTACATAAGGTATGATGCCATTGCTATCCATCCGTAGGTGAGCAAGGTTGTCGCGAAGGTGATGAGCAACACCTACAATGCATATATAGAACACACAAAAACAAGTCATATATCATTCTGATCATTTGGTGGCAATTACTACAATCATGTTTTACGAGAAAGTTGAGTTGAAATTAATGAAAGAAAATTGAGTCGACATTAGGAAATATTGTGAAGAAATTTGAATGGAGTTATGTAAAGATAAAAAAATTGTAAAATATCACTAATTATTGGTTTAATCTAACAATATACATCACATATGTCTTCTCTTTTATATGTCACCAACTACGCAGTTTATAAATCAAAATGTTGTGTCATTAAATTCCGTTGTTAACAGGCTTACATGACTTAATAGTATTAGTTAAGTCACCAAAACAACTTAGCTACATGGACAATTTAGGTTATATCCACCGTAGAACAATGAAGTCAAAATCATTGGAGGAAAATCAGCACATGATCATTTTTAAAAAAATAAAAATAAAAATCATCATGTGATAAATCCAAAAAAATAATTGGTGTTGAGCCAAAATAAATAAATAAAAATCTTGTGCTAGACACAGAGGAAGAGGGAAGGGGCTTCAGTGGTGCTGAGCCAAAAAAATAAATTAAAATGTAATATATCATTTTGTGTTAAAGATTAGATTTAAAATTTGAACGTCACTTAAATTAATTGGAAATTCTTTATCACTTTATTATAATAAATTTTTAAATATATTATTTTAAGTTAAATATATAAACTGTTGTTGAGAAAGTATTTTTTGTAATGACTTATGTTAAGAATAAGTTTCACATAATCGAATGAATCGTTGAATGATTGTCTGGTGGTGTATATATGGAAAAATGTCGTTTGTAGTTTCGACCAAAAATGTATTATACAATCCTTTCAAAACATGAAATCTCAATATAGGGTATTATAAAAAATAAAATATTTGATTCAAATTTTGTTTTTAGTCGTATATAGACACCACTTAACCTAATTCATGAGTACGCACACTGAATAAGCTGTTATCATTAATTGATGACTAGGCATGGAGTTACCATCATACCTTAGACAATTGGGTCCTATCAGCCATGGAGTTGCAAAGCGTCGGGAAAGTATAGTGACCAGCAAAGCTAAAGGTGAACAAACTCACAGCAGTAGGCAAAGTCTGCAGTCTCAAAAGATGACGGCCGCCGTTATCTTCACGAAACCCAATACCATCCACCGTTCCAATCCACATAACACAGACAGCCAATATAAAGCAAGCCACAACCCCACCTAGTGACACGTAAGCAATGACACCCAAGCTTCTGAGCCACGTCGTCGGGAGGATCACGAGAGCGGTCAACAAGACGAACGCTTGCTTCCCGTGGATCTTCAGTCGGCCGCCGATTGTGTAATTAAAGCTGTCGGGGAAAAGCTTGTCTAAATTGTCCCCTTCAAGTATTAGGAACTCCACGGCTAGCAAGTAGAGCGTTAGGTACAGGCAAACCGACACGACGGCTCTTCCTTTGGCTCCGAATGCTAACTCCCCGATGTCTGGGTACGTCTTTATCTGCATGCTTTTGTTCATGCAACGTTGCAGAAGCAAACCTGTATATGTACGTGGATATGGTATGTATATCTAAGTGAAAATTGAGATTTTCATTGTCTTTGTTAATATTTTACGATTCTATAATTTTAGTAACTTGTGTCTACCGTCTAATCATTCTGATTCCACTACCAGATTGATGGGTCATCTTTCGTCAGATCGGGTAAACTGTCTATTGAAATTTTAAAATCTTATAAAATAACGATTTTTTATAGCTAATGAGGAAATAACCATCTATATTTGTTAACTAGGTCTAGCCATACTTTCTAAGAGGAAATAATTAGTTTGTTTGACTTGGTTTGGGTTAGAACCAAGAAAATTAAATTTTGATCTTTTTTATGTTACTTTTTTTTAGACATTTTGATTAATTCATTGGTTAGAAGTACTGATTATTAGAATTTACAATGCGTAAAAAAACTAATTATTTTCTTCCTCAAAAGGCTACTCAAGAGTCGATACTCACCTTTATTTTCTAAACTCGATCGGTTTATTAAGAGTTGTGTAATTAATAACTATCTTCTTAATTATTTGTCTGATCAACTCGAACAATTTAGCTAATGAAACATGAGAATATCTAGTTTAATTCAAACTTTATGTTTAATATACCATTTTAATTAAATGTTTAGTGCAATAGCTTATAAACTGTATGATCCTGTAATTAAATCTACGATTATGATCTTACCCTAATTTTTTCTATCTCACTTGAAATCGGAATCACGATTTTGACTAACTTGTCTAAAATTAAGAAAACTAAAATGTAATATTCAAACAGGATATGTGTGTGGAAAAGGGTAGAACCTGTGAAGAAACATAAGCCTGGTACTAAGAAAAGTAGCGGGAGGCTGAGCCATCCACCCTGAGACAGTGCAAATGGGATTGATAATACGCCAACACCTTCAAATACAAAAGCTCAACTAATGTCGTCAAAAGTTCAAGACACATGATTACTCGAATTGTTGTGAGAGGTTCAGAATTAAACCCATGTCTACGTATTCGGAGGAGGATAGGAGGCGTTTACCAGATAAGGCGTTGATGGCATTGAAGCAAGTTCTAAGAAAAGTGGTGCCTTTGGCTATTAGTATTGCTTCATCAGCTGGCGGCGTGATTGCTTTCTCTTGCGAAGGACAAGGACTTATCATCTTTTTGATCGAGAAATCTCTGCAAACACTTGATTTTATTTATAGTTTAGACAAGACAAATTTCTATATATGCCATAGGTTTCAGAGTCTGAGAGATCCATGCCTGCCAATCTGCCATTGATGGGTCCGTCGGAACTTTTTTTTCCCCGAATACTTCCTTCTTTGGACTCACCTAGTTTTTGTATATTTTAGATATCTCAAAGAAAAAATAAAAGCAATGTCAAACCTTGTCCATATATACATATTCGTTATTCGTTATTTTGTTACGGTGAAATAAATATGTGACAAAAAACTTACTTTTGAAAAATGATTAGACTTTTTGCATCATGAGATTGAAGGACGACTTAATATGTCGGCCATGTGTTCGTATTGGCAAATTTGAATCAGAGAAATAATATTGCAGATTCTGAAATCTAGACCGTTGAAACTTAGTGATTAGTTCAAACATTTGCTCACATCAAAGATTTGCTCTTGTAAGAACTGATTTATTTACTGATTGGCGAGACAATTGACAAGTATTTTGCATATGAATTTGAAAGAATGATTCTAATTCACTGTAACAAATCTCTATAACAAACTAGTTTGTGACCACCAGCCGTCAAAATTTCCAACCGAAAGAAAGAAATACAAAGAAACCAAATCAGTAACAAGAAGACACAACCGTCTCGAAACAGTGAATCCCATCAAACTCCACCGCAAACCTCGGCACCATCCGCCGCTTCCCCCTCTCTTCATATCCAACACCTTGATCCGGCTTCTTCTTCTCCGGCGCAGGCGACCTGCCGTCGTCTAATTTTACCGCCTCCGGCTGCGATTTCTTATTGCCGTTGGAAACGCTGGAAGGCATGTTATTGGTCTTCTGCCCGAAAATTTCTCCCGACAGAATATCAAACGGGCTGAACATCGACATCATCATCATCTTCAGTTTGTTGTTTATATAGAGGGAAAAGGAATACCAAAAGGGGAGAGGATTCCTCGAAGCGGCTGGAAACTTCGTTGACTAGGAATCCTGGTCAAGCTCGGAAACGCCACTATGGACCCTTTATTTTTGTCCAGATGTTTCTGAGTCAATTTCCACGTGGACGGCCGAGATTGGGTAGTCGTACGCGTGATCTTAAAGAAGTCCACGTCGTAGGTTTGAGTCAACGAAGAATGACGTGTTTGTTATATAAACTGATTATATGATGGCCATATGCACACGAGTCCAAAGTGTGGATGGCCCAGTAGGCTCTGATCTGAACTAGGCCCAACGAGAATATATCCATTTGAGAAATCCATAGCTGCGGGCTCAAAACCCAAACCTTAAGGTTAAGTGTAACCACCTTGCAATAAATTATTAAATTCGGAGTAGAGTTGTTTTAGTGGTAGAGTTGTGTGTTTGGTGACTCAGAGGTTTTGAGTTCAAATCCAGTACACCCTATGAACGGATATTAATGTAATGTTTATCTCGTATCTTCTATCTTATATTAACCGAGAGTCTCGATCTACTCCGACCGATAAAAAAGCACCTTACAATAAGAATTCCATATCCTTACACAGGTCCTTTGTCGTTCAGACGAGCATACGTGGCATAACAACTCAAATCTAATGAAAGGATACGATTCATTTATCCTAAATAGCCTAATGCCCATACGTCATGTAGCTTCAGGTAACCGCTCAATACTTTCATGTGTCTCGCACTCATATTCCCACCAAGCATTATACTCCCTCGCTAATTCTATTCAACTCCATCCAACGGATTGATAATTAAGAACTCCTCCATGAATTAGAAAATGCTTCCAAGAGGAACACTCTTTTTACATCGTTCTTCATCACCAAACCACTTATTAATCCGACCGATCAAATGTGAATCGAATTGGACAAAACATTTTGTGGCCGTGTGATAATGAACGAACAAAACGAACAAAAGCAAGTATGGGAAAGAAAGATGCTTACGTCTAATCCCATCATCCCGAGGAGATGACAGGGTTAATAATTGTAGCCGACGTGGCCGTACAGGTGGCCCAATCAATGTTCATTGATCATCACTGTCTCTGGTTGGTTGGGTGGGCCGATTGAGCCCCACGAAACCCAAAACCGAAAGAAAGGAAAAAAGTGGAAAGAGGAAAAGCGAAAAGAAAAGAACTTTTGGGAATTTGGGGTTCTTGAAAAGACGGGACATCAGGCTGTGGACTGACACATGTCCCCTTGATCACCGGCACGGTGATTAACCCGCCGTCTGATTTAATCGCCGGACTCCTCCTTCCAAAGCAATCGCCACGTGTCCGCTACTTTTGCATTTTCTTACAAGTAGTTTCTTATTTTATTTTATTTTTTGACATTATTTAATTAAAACTTAAATAATAACATTAATATTTTCCAAATTACAATTGGATATGTTAGTGACATGCAAACATTAATATACTTTTTCCATTCAACTGTCACTTACGCACTAGTACTAAAATCTATATAGTAATTTTTAATTGTGTTTATATTCACACACCAATAATTTTAATAATTAATTTATTGAATAACTTTTAATTACCTTCATCCCTGTAATTTTTAATAATTTTTAATGAACAATTTTGTTTCTCTTAACATTTATTTTACACCAATGATAAATAGATAATAAATAAAATATTTTCTAACTCATAAATATTTTTAAAAAAATTGTATTGTTAATGTAACATTGCTATTTAATTTTTTAAATTAGTAAGATTGTTAATTTAACAAGTACATACACATTTTTAGCCATTGCTAATATAATCTCACTCACGCTCTATCTCATTTTAACCATCGTTAAAATTTAAGGTAAATATTTTTTGTCGGAATAATACGAATTCCAAATACATATTTTACAAACATCTCATTTCTCTATTTATAAGTGCCAGACGACCAATTCTGAGAAATCAAAGACCAACATAAGCATAAAATGAAATAGTTGCCTAGTTGTTATATTATTAGCCATTCATCGCTCACTAAGCATAGAAAACTACGGCTACAAACAAACCTCTAATTGCAGTTACAACACCAACCATAAACCACAAATCAGTCACCAAACTAGAAATCCTCAAATTCACTTGTTTAGTTCCGTCAGCGATTCAACCTGAGCATCCTTAAACGCAGCCATATCGAGCTTGATCGCATCCAAATCCTTCAGCACCGAGTCCATCTTATGGTAGTCGATTCCGTCATTGGATCGGCATTTGAAAGTTATCAAATTGCAGTCCTCGGACATGCGATCGAAAGAATTACCAAAGACTGGATCAATTTCTGACTCAAACCGCCATCATCAGCCCACTCAAAATATTTGCAATCGACACTCTTGTCTTACTGTATCGATGCAATGCAAGGCCAAATCGGTAAAAGGGGGCAAGTCGCAACTGACGACTACTATTAAGGCACCACAATTTTGCCTTTCACAAAGGGCATCGGTAGAATTCCCCCCCTGGGTTCTCCGCCGTCCCAGAAACGAGAAGATGCACTTGTTGTATGTGTCTATAGTGCTTTGGATGTCGACTCGAGCTGATTGACTCGATGGTGGTTCGCGACGTCTTCTTCATTGCACCAATCCACTGTGGAAGCAACCTCTCACGATCCGTCCCTCGAACAACCTAATATGGGCTCACCGGAAACAAGAAATAAGGGAAGAAGAAGAATGAACAGCGGGGAATGGTTGGTTTGAGGGCGATGGTGGGTAGGGAACCTTATCTTTTAAATCAATTTCAAAACATTAATCCTACACGTGGCTGCTGAACTAAATCCACGTGGCATCGACACCATCCGCCATGGCATTGACGTGGTCGGACTTCTCCAGATTTAGAAAACGGAGTCAGCTAACCATTGCTTTTAACGACTAATTACGATGCTCATTGAGATCTGTTCAGTTTGACCGGATTTTTGTACCACAAAAGGCATTTCCAATAGGTTGTGCCATTTTTTTATATAAAACGAATAGGTTGTACCTCCTTGGATCATTAATGCTAACGTATTTTATTGTAAGTTCACCCGTCTATATATTTTAAAAAGGTAAAATGGAGGTGAGATTCATCAGAGTGCTCTTCTACTGCATAGGGACTAAATTCATGAATTGACATAGAGTTTGGGATTGTTTGTATCCATCATGAAGGCGAACACAACCAACTACTTAGCTAGTACGGTTGGGCACCAAATACGTATTGAGTATGTAAAATTTTCGAATACCGGATCAGTTGTTGGCCTACGGGTCATACTTGATACTTTGGATAACCACATTTGGTCGTCAAGTGAAGGGACCTGAAATTGGTTGGTGCCTCCAACAACCAGCAATTTCACTGTGCATATATCATTTTTCCAGCTTGGTGGTGCATGCCCTGGGATTTCTGAATCTGTCGATTTGTTTGTTGTTTGGATGTCAATTCCGATGATGATAATATAGAGATCCCCCCCTGGTCGAATTAGATTTGCTAAAACTGGCTGTTTTCTATGATTGAAAGCTTGCTAAATTGTTGCACTTTTTCTAGACACACAACATTGAAAAGACCCCTTTTCAAATCAAAATTTATCAGTTAGAAGAAGACCATTAATTCCTTAATTGTGCCAATATCCCAGCTGGCTAATTGGTTAACTAGACCCTGTTTGTAAAGTGCAATATTTCTATGCTCTATAGAGACAAAACCGTTGGCCTTTTTCATTTTATCCGTTCTTTCCAATCTCCACATTCAACGGGATTCTCCTCTTCATTCATATGTAGAATCATGGTCTTTCAATAGTAACTACTTTCAACGAAACTGGTTTTAATCGTGTGATTGTAACATTTGACTTTATTTTTAGAGATATTTAATTCAAAATCTAGAATATGTAATTATTTTGACGCTCCTGTAATAACAATACCAATCTCACCTAGGCTGATGATTGAAGACACTGAAATTTTACTTCTTTGGACCAAATAGGTTTGCATTTTGTCAACTATGAGACTGCCATAAGAAAACTTAAACCATGCACTGTTTCACTGTACTAGCAGGTATGATAACGTAAGCACAATTTCACGATATTTGATCGGTCATGTACACAGAATGCGAACTAACAAGTCTAATACGATTTTTTAATCACCAATGTCTTACTGGTTAGAATAAATTGTTCTAGCCACCATATACTTGTTAGTAGTTAATATGGTATATATCTTGTTTTTTTTTCACATAGCTCCGTAAAGAGACATTAAAATAGTAAGTAGTAAAATGGTAAAATTTAATCTACCCATATTTTGGTTAGTAATTAACATGGTAGATTTAGAATCCAAAAGAATCATGCACCGGTCTGCCCTTGTCATTAGTGTGGATTTTTAGATCATTTTAATTAACAATTTTTAATCAGAACTTTATCGCCACATCAGCAATTTTAGTTCCGTAATTTCTAACCTCTTCCATCCCAACAATTGATTAGCAATTTCTAGTCATCATTTTTACAAACAAACACAATAAAATTGAACCAATCAAAATTATTAGATGTTATTTATCTTCAATTTATTTTCTATTCATAAATATATTTTTTAAAAATTGTACCAATTTGTCTATTTGGCGTTGCCAATTGACTTAGAAAGTACATCTACGTCCCTAAAAATTACTAAAGAGTGCCACATCACCATTCACTTCACTCAACAATTGTTAAAGTAATAAGGATGTAGATACTATTAGTAATTATTGGGAAGACATAATTGTAATAAGCAATAAATGAGGAGAAGAAAAATAAGATACCAACTTATTATTATCCAAGAAAGTTCAATGTATTGGGCCAAACCTGAATTAATACTAATTTACACGTTATATAAGAAAAATTACACAATATTTAAATTCTAGATCCGAATATAGATTGGACCTTGTCTGAGAGGCCCCTATACCCGCCACCGATATTGTTGGAGTTATTAATTTTTTTTTATGAAAATCGACATTGTTGCAGTTAATCATATGATTTACTGCGTAGTGAACTGGTCATAGGATTCTCTTGGTAATGAGTAATAGAAGATGAGTGTCGAAGGGTTAAAGATACCAGTGAATGCCTTGAAAATTATAATATAATAATGCATAAATGTAGTAGCTAGGTTGAGTTGAGTACGTACGTAGCCTTTTTACGAAGTCAATGACAAGATCTCTCTGAAGATTACAATGCTTAGTTAATAATGTTGAACGCACTTACAGACGTATTGAATGAGCAAATGATCTCTTGTTTATAATTTATACCCTAAGTTCTGTCCCGTTCTGGAGCCCTTTTGAGCTAGCTTTTTCATGGCTTTCATACTTATGTCTATACGAACCAGAGATTAGTCAATCGCCAGGGCCTGTGAAATCTAATAAATCCAATGTATTGCTGCTTTAGACTCCTCAAAATAGATAGGCAGTATCAGTTTTTTTTTATGTCTAAAACCTACTCAATAGTTCAATTGATTGGGATTTGATTAGACGAGAGTGAAATGTTGAAGCTATTCCGAAAAATTAAAACGATAAAAATGTAACTAGCAATATGGTTATGAACTTATATTGTCGATATGAAAGTAATATAACTAGTTATAATCAAAAGTCGGAAATCATTTGCAACATTGATTACAACCAATTACAACTTGGTGCATTATTATTATGGACATTCATGATCTGTTATTCTCTTCCCGAGGCAATGAAGAAGAGAGGGGAAAAGACAGAACAATAATGCTACTCGAAAGCACCTTTGTAACACAAAGTCAAAACTTCCAATGAATAGTAACACAAAAGAAAAGAAAGGAGTGCATGGCAATAGCATGGCGTGGGCATGGCTTTACATAAAAGCCCAAATCACCCAGAAAAGAAGTTGTTAATTAACTGGAATCATCTGAATAACAAGGTAGGGCCATATTTAATCATTTGCATTAGCTTATAACAAACATCTTAATCATTGATTATCGGAGATGGTGCGAACAAAAGAAAAAACATATTAATGATTGATTATCTGCCTCTGTCTCTTTAATTTTTTCTCTCTTATGAGCTCGTTATGGTTGGCTGTGAGGTCAAGACAAAGGACAAAAGTAAAAAGACTAAATCTTACACTTTAGATTTACTTCTTCCCATTTTCTTACAATGGACCCTTTTTCCTGTGGCCGTTGACTTGGGTGTATGGACGGCCATGATTAAGCGTGTGTTGGGTTGAGGAGACAAAATCATAAGAACCCTTTGTTAGAATTTTCTGTTTTTTTTCATAATTAATTATTTCTAGTTTGAAAATATTAATTTATTAAAACAAATAGGCAGGGCAAGAAAGTTGGTGTCGTCGGCCGACATCAAGAGGCCGTCCGCTGCGGGATGGAGGATGGCCCGCGTTAGAAACCGCCCGTGGAGGAGATGGTCGCTGGTTTGGTGACCGGAGAAGCGACAGCTGCACCGAAGGGCAGTCGTCGTTGGCGGCTGGAGGATAACGGAAGGGGAGGTTGGTTGACGACGTCCAGAGAGCGGCCACCAGAGGTTGGTCGGTGCCGGGAGGCGGGAGTGCAGCTGGAGAGGTAGCTGAGTGGATGAAGGGGTGATTTTTGAATTTTTCTCCTAATTAAATATAAACCGTTAGATCTAACGCCATGAATTTTATTTCCTGCGATCAAGGATTGCATTTTTTTTTTACAATGATCAAGGATTGTATTATTTGCTAGTATCCGCATTCTTCTGTGTGATATAGATGGATATAGCGAATTACGGTTTGTGTTTTACTTCGAACAGTTTATAAAATAATTTTTATAAAAAAATTATTTATTATTTTAGTCATCCAAAACTTTTTTCAACTTTTAAAAAGTCTATGAGTTTAATAATAAAAATTTAATTTTTTTATCAATTGGCTTTTATAAAATCCTTATCATATTAATAATTATTATAAAAAAATAATAATAAAATATTTGAAATTAAGGATATACTAACCTATTTAAATTAAAATATAAACTATATAAAGTAAAATAAAAACGATACGACAGCCATTGATATATGGTATCAAAGGTTCTGTGTGATGGAGAGAAGCTGAGATAACAGTACGCTTTCTTTCTCACTACTCAGAAAAGTAAATGGTGGGTCAACCAAAATCCAAATGGGGCTTTAGTTCTGATGGAACAATCTCTTGCAATAGTGCCCAGTCGTTACCCTACAACAACACACAATTAACACTCTTACGCTATGCAAAGGAAACATGTTTGTTTAATTAGTGGTCTCTGTTCAGTTTTAATCATCTCTTTCTCCAACCTTCTAAGTGCCAGTCTGTTTAATTAACGTTGTGAGTACTTCCAGGTTTCCACCGCTTCAGCACCTTGACAGATTCAGATTCAGAATGAATGATTGAATGTACCGAGTTAAATTGTATTGATTTTTTAATTTTATAAAAAAGAAGATGAATTCTATAAAATTGGAAATATGTATTATGCTGTATATGAAATAATAAATTGATTCATCTGAAAATATATAGAAAAATATGTAATAAAAAAATTAGAGCTTTAGACTCAAAGATGGGTTTTGGGTCATGGCCTGAATGAGGTTCTCTCTAAATCCGCTACTAACTCTAAAAAATATTAACAATCCGACTTGAAATCAACTATATATATATATTGTCGAAATTGACTCAGCCCAGTTCCGTCATCAAGTAATTTGCTAGTTAATTGGGGGTGAGGAGGGTTTTGAATGGAAATGGAAGAAGGAGAGATGGATCAGTGTGGTTTGGCATCCACAAAAACAAAAGGACTGGGAAAGTTAATAATGGCAATAGAGGTTAAGTCAACATTCTCACACTAGAGAGTTGATTTTTGTTGTAGAAAAATAAAAGAAAAAATGTTACTGATGGATGAACATAATATATACATATGGGGTACATATATATATATATATGCATGATGAAGAATAATTCAATGTCCCCCCAACACTTTATTCTCTAGGGTTTGGGGACCTTTAATTTGCCCTACCAACCTTATGAAATGTGAGTATTTCCCAATACAGAGTGCATATATTGATACTATAGCTATGGTCCAGGAGCACTGACAGACCTTATACACTTTCAGCTGGATAAGACATGATATATATGGGTGCATAGGAATCATATACAAGGATGTGACTGATTTTACAACTCAGAAACAGGAAATTGAAAACAGAGGTGATTTGATTTCATATTCCAATATTGTTCAAACCTAGCTAGCTACATGGATTATGTTATCGGAATCTTTGCTAGCGATTATGTAACGTGTGGACGTTTTGTTCTAAGTGTGCGTCCTGTTAGTTGTGAGATGTGAAAAAGTGATTTTTCATTTCGTATAATCACAAACCTTAAATACTAATCATTTTCATGCCTAAGATAGTGGAATCGACGATTTAAATTATAAAATTGTCGATGTTTAATAGTGAAATAGACAGAGATAGATAGGAAGAGAGAAATGATGGAAGTACAATAACGCATGCAAAAAGAGGAATATAATATATGGGTGGGCTAAGCCTGTTATCTCATTCTCCATCCACACACACACCACTATATATTTCAACTACCAAGCTAGCTACTATACGTACTGTTTCAATTCAAACCTTTCTCTACCCAGTAGCTTAATTATATATGATCCATACATCCGATTAATCAGAAACTATGTTGCTAAAACCGAAATTTTGAATTAGACCGATAATGAACCGAATTTTAAGCTGATTTTTTTGTCAGAAAACCAACCCAAAACACAACCCTCGTTGCCGCCATCTTTAGTCAGATTTTGTAGGAATTATTATTATCTATTTTCAAATTAAATGGATTTGTATTGATTTTGTTTAAAATAAGTATGGAGGAGATTTTGTATTTAAAGAGATATATTTTTTCATCAATCACACCTCTCCATGAACTATAAAAGAAGATCCCCTCTTTCACTTCCTAAAAACGAAAATGACAAAGCATTTTGAAAAGAATCATAGGTGCATCTTTAGTGTTTCAAAATAAATTTTTTTTTATAGATGTAATGATTTTTGGTAATGACCTTGTAGTTATTGTTATTTTCGAAGTATTTCATCTTTTAAATTTTTGAAGTTTTTAAATTTTTGAAAAACGCAAGTCCGTTTGGGTAAAATCCCCAACACAAATTCAACTAATATAAAAAAGTCAACTATGTCAATATTTTTTATTAATAATACAAAAAATGGCAATTGAAGAATACATTTTATTTTTGACGACAAATGAATATGTTTCTCTAAACCTATACTGAGTTAAAATATTAAAAAGAAACATTCGTTGTACGGTGTTTAGTTAAAATAAATGATTTGTTTTCATAAATTTGTATTGTTTGAAGTAAATTTATGATTATTACTTATTAATAAATTGATTGTAAGTTAAAAATTTAATAAATTATTTAGTCTAAATCTAAATAAATAAATAGAAGAACAACACAAAACACCTTTGAAAATACACCCAGCGATATTCAAAAACTTGTTAATTTTTTTTTAACTAAATAGTTGTTAATTTTAGGTAGAGATTCAACGAGGTAGACGTGAGAGGCTATAGGCGGTGGCTGAGGTTAGCCTTCTGCCACAGTTACCATCAAATGATCAACACCATATTAGGTTTCTCTACCTACAACAATTTCAACGTCACAAATTATTATTATTATTGGGTCAAATACTCAAATCATTCTGCAAGTTTGGGGTTAGTTACAGATCAATCTCGTAACTTCAAAATGATACAAATTTGTCTTGCTTTATCCTTTTACATTACGAGATGGTCCTATGCACGGTGGTGGGACAATTTTTTAGGTGATTTTGCCATGTAGGTACTGCCAAATCAGTTTAAATATAATTAAATATTATCATTTGGGTCAATTGTTAATGTGAACCCCGGTTATCTAACAACCAAAACCTAACAAATTTAATTTTATTCGGGTTGGGTTATTAGATAACTGGTTCAAATTAACAATTGATCTAAATTATAATATTCAATTATATTTAAGCTGACGTAGCAATGCCTACATGACAAAACCATCGAAAAATCGTCAAACCACCGTGCATAGGACCATCTCGTAACGAAGAAGGACAAAGCGGGACGACTCTATATCACTTTAAAGTTGTGGGATTGTTCTGTAACCAACACAAAACTTACGGGACGAATTTGACCCCTTTATTATTAAATTACAAGTAACCTTCATAAATATTGGGTGGTGGCTTACAATTAGGTGTCGTGCGATGCCCTAAAACTCACGAGTAACGACTAGCCGATTTTAGGTAGTTATGCTCGATCGTACCCAAGGTAGTCAACATACCGTTTATATTTTAAATTCTTACAATTTTATTACAATTTATATAAACAATTTGTTTTGAATCAATGACAAAATCGGTGGTCTGTGAAATGAAATCTAGATTTTTAGGAAAATCAAATATACCACTACGCACGAGAGGTAAATAAATAAATAAAACTTTGCAATGTTCTTTTTATATATGTTGTATTAGGAGGAGAATATTTGGGTGGGTTTGGGCGAAATTGACAATTACATTATGGTATAGGTAATTTTCATAACAGTTGCCTCTTCACGTGACCGTTATTCCTTATAACGGACTATAAATACAAAAAATAACAAAAACTCTTCCAAATTTACCTTTCATCTGCAAATTTCCTTTCCAATAGCTATAGATACCTCGTAATTTTGGTATTCACTTTAAAGTATCTCCATAAGATGAGTGGTAAATAGAGTAGTTAAAGTAGATAGTTATCAAAAGCACTAAATACTCGCATTTGAATTTTATTTGAAAATATGTCAACTGTCAAATTAATCCGTTTTTCAAAAAGTTCAAAATGTTATTTAATTTATTGAGTAATTATTCTACCAATAAAAATAGATTGTAATTTTATATCTATAGAGGTATTTCAAAATGTCTTTGAACAAACGAGTTATTTACTAAAATGCCTATATTTGATAATATGTACATATTTTTCTACGTTGGTGAATATAATGAGATATTTACAAAATTATAATTTATATAAAAATTATTTACGGTAAAATACATGGTACCGCAAATAATTTACCCATTAGAGTAATGGAATAAATCAGCTTTTTGGGTATATTATGTTGGAATCCAGCGGTGAAAGAGAAACCCGAGACACAGTGAATTTTGACAAGAACTATATATATATAGGGTTGGTGTTAATGTTGGAAAGAGTGATTGTCCAGATTGGTAACAACATGATTAATAACACACAGTGCCAACACAAATTTTGATGCTTAATTAATTAAACTACGATTTTAATATCCTTTTGTGTTATCATATGATAAGGTGGGTGACTTATTATTGGCCTCTTACTATTACGGTTACCTAGTGGCGTTGTTCTCCAAACTTTGTTTTCTATGCCGATTAGTTAATTATTATAAAAACACCTTATTTTTTACTATTCAACGTCCTGATATTTGAATTTAGTGAGTAAAATTATATGAATGTCTTTTGAACTTAATGTTTAAATACACGCATTACGTAATTCGAATCAAACACACTACCTATTTTGAAACTCTCAGCTCTCTGAAAACAATTCCCTTTCTCCTAACAGTTGGGCCACCGCTGGTCGTCGCTGAAAATATTGGTTGTCCAAATACTGTTCAGTCGGGTCTAATTTTTTTTTGAACTTTTCATAAGAGTAGTTCTATATGTTAAAAAAAATTAAGATTCGATGCCATTAAATCTTTATGGTCTGAATCGTTTTGATCGGGAATTTTTATTTCATTGACTCAACCCAAATGGCATAGTGGTTCGTTATATGACCTATATGGATACGATGTTGAGTAGAATACTAAGCATGTTTAGTCACTATGTGTGTTTTGCTATTGTGATTTATTTTGAAATGATATTTATAAATATATATCAGTTATTTTGATATTTTATTTTTGTATAGTAATAATATGATAGATGTTTCGAGAATTTTATTGCCCCTATTTATATAAAACGAATTGACAAAACTCAATAACCCACCTCTTCAAACATCCAATATATACGACTGTCTTTTCAAAGTGCTTCTCCATGACATAACCAGTTGCAACGGCCGCTTAGTGCCACTTTTAGCTACCCTCATACCTCCATGTCGAGCCCAACTCCACAAACACTCGAGGCTCCACTTAGCTAGTGCATGAGTAAGGTCTGAGACTCATCAAAGTAAATATAATTTGATTGGTATTTACCCAAAGAAAATGGTAATAAGTAAAAGGGGGAAAAGGGTAAGAGAGTAATGGTGAGATGGAGGGAGGCAATGTCAGGAGGATGGATCAGAAAATGAACCCTACAAACCCTACATTCCTCAGCCCCTCCACTTCCCCACTATCAGATTCCATTGCTACAAAAATTTAATTTATATAATAACCTAAAGCTTGTTTCTTTTCTTCTTGGGTTTTGTCTTGTTGTACCTTATAATAACTAGCTGCTACTTCTTCTTCTGTACCAGTGACCAGTGTTGTTGTTGTTGAGTATAGTTTCAGTTTTTCCAGTTTCTCTAAGTGGGACCTCCTCCCCACTCGACAAACTCCGACCGACCATAACCCCCCTTCGGGCCCCACCCCTTCCTCTCTAAAGATTAAGATTCCCAGAGGTAAAAAGTTACTTGCTTAGGGCTTGTCATCAAACTGAGCCGAGCTAAACTTCATCGTACTCAAATATGATTCTTTACGTTTCAGTATATAATATGTCACTTATATTTTTATTAGCATAATTGTGAATTAGATACAATTTATTAGATGTAATTTTTGAGATAAAACACATATTATATTATTGAGTCTATTACTCGAGTTCAAACCAGCTCGCGAGCCTATTTTATATGCATAACAAAAATTTATTTAATTTATTTAATGTACCCTAAAACTGTATATATCCGTTCATATTAACTATTATTTATGTTTATGAATCTCTCTCACCGTTCTTTAATGTAAAATTTGTTTAAGAAGTCATAAACATATTGCTTGAAATGATGATTCATGGAAGGTATGATATTTTGTTTTGAATAAATATGAGATATCAAACTCCACAAATTTATTGCTCTTCAAACCAAATTATTATATTAATTAGGTGGGTATGGGTATGGAGGAGGCTTAAGTTAGAAGCAAGAAGTGTAATCATTTTTCTCAAAAACAAAAAAATAGCCATACTCTTCGATATGTGTATACTTAATTTGGACCCACATATATGTATTTAATTTTGGCCACTTCTATATACATTGGTTTTTATTTATTATTAATTTTCTAGGATCATCATGTGAGTGATTTTCCACAGTGCCTAATTTGAGTATACATCTTGACATTTTTTCCCACTGGCCTTGTAGTTTGATCATTGCTTTAATTGATAGACAAATTCATGTTTAATTTTTAGATTTAGTGAGTATTGATTTGTTGACTATATTCTTGAATCTTTATGTAATAACACCGTACTGCATTAGTTAGTTGAATCTATATAATTAGACTATTAAATCTATATATAATTAAAAGATATTCCCATATCTTTCAAATTAATTGCATTTTTTGCGTACATGAACAAGATAATAATGCACAAGCTTAGTAAATACTTGCATGCATGCCGTCAAAGCAATGCGTTTGTCTCGCTAATTAATTAGAGATGAATTCTCGTAGTAGTGACGGATTTAGAAGAGTCTCTTTTAAATTATGGTCGAACCCATTTCTTAATTTAAAATTTTAATATTGCATGATGTTTTTTATATTTTGAATTCTGTATAATCAAACCGAAACTGTTCAAATTGCTCCGTTGAAACCCAGGCTGCCTTCTCGAGTCATGTAGCTATGTATAGGGTTATTCGATCAGAACGTTAGAGGGTGGTCTAGTTAATTAACCTTGTAGCCTAGCCTAGCTGGACCCCTAAGCTTTAAATTAACATTTGTTTTAATTTAAAGCATGAAAGAGGAAAGAAGAGGAAATATGCAAACTGGCAACACAAACATGGCGGTCCGGGCAGATCACCGCCGGCCGGAGAAAATCTAGATGGGGCCGTTTCATGGGAAACTAGACAACAAACAATAAAGATACTCATATCGCTTTTAATTTTGTTCTTTGTTTTGATTTTCAGATCCAGAAAGGTGTAACACAAATTATTATATTGTATAGAATTAAATAATGTAATGAAGTTTACATATTATCCAAGTTCTAGATTTGCGGTTGTGTGTATGTTTTGAACGGAAATTCAAATTTTGTGCGTATAAAATGAGTATTACATAAGTGGCCGTATTTGAGATGTAAATTTTGATTTTAATCAATTTCTCAAATAGACTATAAAAACGTGCTATAACCCATATATGTTTAAATGCTTGAAATATGGTGTACTCTAATTCAAACTTGATTTGGTTGAGTTGAGTTTATCTAAAAAGGAAAAGAAATAAATATTAATACGTAAGAAATGAAAGAACATTTATATGAATAAATGTCTTTATTGCAGGGAAGATCTCAGCGTTCCCATCAAAATTATCAATTGGCAGAGGGAAAAAGAAAAGAAGAGAAAACAGAGTAGAGACAAAACTCAAAGCCAGGGGAAAGATCAATCATATTCATTTCTCTCTTTTCTTCTTTTTATCTTTGCTACTTTCCTTTGGCACATTGAAGCAAAGGCTGTAAAAACATGAGATATATATAAAGGGAAAGGACATCAACCCTTTGGCTTTTGATCTTGTCCTCCACCCGGGTTCATATTCTGTCAAGAAGAGGAAAACAAAACACTCCATTGCTTCGAAAGCCAGCCCTCTGTTTTGTCACTTCTGGCCAACCCCAAACCCAATTGCTCTGTCTCTGTGTTTTTCTTACTTTTGCCTCGTCTTCAAGGAAAGCACTTGCCTCTTTACTTTCATTTGCCACTCTTTTGTTTTCCCTTTTGATGATTCTGAGGCGCACCTGAACCAAGCTCCATCATCATCATTTTAGTACTTCTGGGAAGGGGGGGTTTTGGATCATTAAATGAGGGCTGGTTGGTTGCCTTGCCTACCATTGTAGAAAAGGCTAAATTTTTCTTGCTTTTGGAGTAAATGGGTAGTGGAAAGATGGAATCTTTAGTCAAGGAGAAGCTCAGGAGCCTCTGTTGCAGCAATGGCTGGTCTTTTGGAGTCCTCTGGCGCCTTGATCAGCGGAATTCCATGTGAGTTCTCCTTCTCATTTCTTCTTCTTCTTCTTCTTCTTCAAAAAGATGAAAGATTTTGTCTTTTTTGGTGGGTGATCTGATCTATCTGGTTAACTAGTGGAAGAGAAGTCTTATACGATGTTATTTTGTCCCCATTTGGGAACATTTGTCACTTGGAGCTCCCAAAGGTGGGAGAAAACAAAAGCTTAAGATTTAGGGGTTAATGACCCTTTCTTAGTTAAGCAATTTGATCTCTACCCTTTTTGCTAAGCACTAATAAAAAACAATGAAGAGAGGATACCTTAAAATGATATCTAACATGCAATCCGCTTTCCCTTTCCCTTTCCCACCTTTTGCTTCTTGTTTTTTAGTTCCTTTTGTCAGTTGTTAAGTATATTGAACAGTAGTAGCTCATGGTTGCGACTACGTGGGATATAAGTATAACTCAAGGGGTTGTTTTCCTTCACATGTACCAGGTTGCTGAGAGTTGAAGATGCCTATGTTGAAGAACAAATGCAGACAGTAGTTACAGATTTGCTTCTTCAGGTCCACATTCTTGGTGAAGGGTAAGCCTAAACTTTAGTTAAAAATTTTGCTCCTCCTTGTTTCAATGTGTGGGATTCCAAGGATTCCAACTGTAACCAGTTACTTTTTCAGGCAAGTTAAAAAGATTGGTTGTTTGATGCAGAATAATTGGTCAGACAGCTGTTAGTGGGAAGCACCAATGGATTTCTGCTGCCTCTGTTGAATGCCAAGACTTACTGCAGGCTGATTCTGAGATTAGCAGCTTGATTTCTTCTGCTATGAAGGTGCCTGTCAAAAGCTTTTGATCTACAGACCATTTGTATAATTTTTTGCCACTTTCTGATGACTAGAAATTCTGTTTACAGACCATTTGTATCATTCCATTGGAATCACAAGGGGTCATACAGCTTGGATCTATTCAGAAGGTTTGTGCTTTTTTATCTTATCTCTTTTGGCCTTTAACTGATGCACAATCTTGACCATGGTTATGATGCTCTTACTTATTGCAGATTCCGGAGAGGCTAGAGTTTGTGGAACAAGCAAAAAGGTTGTTCAGTGACATGGAAAGCGCTTGCAGTTTCGATCTGATGACAAGCAAGGCTTCATCATTGGCCTGCGATGCTTCTGATCTAAATGACTGGTTTGCTTCCTTTTGTAATGGAAGCATTTCTCCCATCCGTGGTGAAAACTGCGATCAGCTAGTCGAATTCGGCTGTACTTCATCAAACTCAGCATTACGTATAGAAGAAGCAAAGATTGTTCCTTCATTTGTAGACTCGAGCCGGGCATCTAGTCAATGGAGCAATGGAGGTTCCATTTTGACCTCATTGGAGTCACATTTGGGTTCAGAAATGGAGGTCTGTGATCTTCCATGGAGTTACAATACAGGAGGGTTGGTTGAATTAGCTCAATCAATTCAAGAACATGTTGGAATAAGATCTGGTGCCACTCAGGATGATTCTTTGCAACAATCAGCCAGTAGCAGTGTCACTGAGCTTAAGGAAACAGAAACCTTATGTGGCTTTTCTGCAGACATGTCCAACTTTTTCAAGGTTGATAATCCATTTGAGTTGATGTCAACAAATTCAGGACTTCATGGACCCCGTTCAGGTCTGCTTCAAGATGTTCTACTCGACATTCCATTCAACCAACCGGCGAATATTTCGCAAAGCTGTATCAGTAATGATGTAGCTCAAAACGATCTGTTTGAAGTCCTAGGACTCAGGTCTTCTGCAAATGAGATTACAAAGATTGGCCCTCAAAAGGGGTTATTCTCTGAACTTGGACTTGAGGAGCTTCTAGGTGGCATTAGAAGTTCAAGGTGTGATGCTAGATCAAGCATTATTGATGATGGGGCAGCATCACCTGCTAAGAGAATAAAAATGGAGAACTCATCCTACGGTGTTAACCAAGTTCATCACTTGGGGAATGTCTCTTGTTCATCTAGCAGCACAAGCATGCCTGCTTCTAGTTTGGAGTACAAGGAGAAGAATCTCATGTTCTCAAAGTCGCCAATGGCAATGTTGATTGACGACAGATACCACCGTAGCATCACATCCAAAGGAACTACTACCCCAGGAAAGGCTAAGAAGCCTGAGGAGTCTGTTAAAGGGTCCAAGAAAAGGGCTCGCCCCGGTGAAAGTTCTCGGCCAAGGCCAAAAGATCGTCAGCAGATCCAAGACCGTCTAAAGGAGTTGAAAGGAATAGTCCCCAATGCTGAAAAGGTATGCAAGTTTTAGCCTTTTGTAAGAGAAACATTCTCCCGACAACTCGAGTTATTGAGACTAAATGGTTCACGACACCTTGTCATACACTTCCTTTCCTCTGAACATGAAATTTTTGAAGAACCTTTATGCTAACATTTTATTTGCTTGATGTAACAGGACAGCATTGATAATTTGTTGGCTAGAACAATCCAACACATGCGTTTCTTGCAGAGTGTGACAAAATATGCAGACCAGCTTAAACAAGCTGATCAGCCAATGGTAAGTGATATGTCAAAGTCTAATATTTAGTACATCTGATGATGAACATGGCTGTTTACTCATATAGTTGCAACATTTGTGCAGATAAGTGGCCAAGGGAATGGAAATGGTGGTGCTACTTGGGCATTGGAAGTGGGAGAGGAAACAGTGGTTTGTCCTGTTATGGTTAAAGACCTAGTTCCACCTGGTCTAATGCTTATTGAGGTGTGAAACATACTAAAAACTGTTATAATTGAAGGTTTAAGTGAACCAAAACTGATGATTTCTCCTGGAATTGCAGATTCTGTGCAAGGATCAAGGATACTTTCTTGAGATAGCTGGTGCAGTAAGGGGTCTTGGGTTGAATGTGCTTAAAGGAGTGATGAAAGCTCAAGATGATAAGGTGTGGGCTCGATTCGTTGTCGAGGCGAATTCATCCATGACAAGGACAGATGTACTTTGGTCCCTTGTCCCACTTTTACCCCAAGCAGCAGCCAATAGTGGGGTGGACCAGAACTTGTCAAGTAATGTTCATCATGTCTCCAGAAATTACCAGCAACCAGGACCAGCATGTCATATTGGCTTGGCTGAAGCTACTCAATGATACATTGTGCTAGTAGTGAGGTTTTTGGTGTGACACCTTTCAACAACTTCATGATTTTGAGGGTAATGATGTGATTGGTGATCTTATCAATTAGGACTAGACAAGGATCAAAGTAGGAAACATCAAGGCATGTGAATCTTTCGTTGTTGATTTTTTTTTTCTTTCTAAATAGGTAAAATCCGTGAGAGGTAGTTACTGTGTTTGAGTGAGGATTCAGACTTGAGATCCTGTCCAATTCGCCATCCCACTCTACCAAATATATGTTGATTATAGTTAGGATATGCATTATCTAATACTGTCCTTCGCATTTGAATCGCGTCATCATGCCCTGGCTTAAAAAACCGGTATCTACGAGATCATATGATTTTTTGCGACCGGATTCTATAACCAACTTATGATTTAGGTTCATGAGATGTTGAGTAAAGTACCATGCAAGATCTACCATGGTAGCCTTGTCATGCTGAAATTCTTGGCTTTTCCCCCTTTTTTTGTTTTGTTTGTAGCAATGAAAGTTTCCAAGTGGTTGAAGGTGTAGACACAGTAAACATCCACTTCCTTCACAATCACTGTCATGGATCTGTAGAATCTTTTTAAGATTAAATTTGTAGGAGTTAAATGTTTGATGACAAAGCACTTAAAGTAAAATTTTCTGCCAAAAGATAACCAATAAAGGAGAGATCAAATAACCACAAACCACTAAATGATTCTCTATACTTAATCTTAGCTAATTAGGTAGATGAAATCGATTGCCTTTAATTAAACCAGTTTATCTTAAACCTCGAAATGTTAGGTATTATTGCAAAGCAAGGTTTAGAATGTAAAAAAAAAGAGAGAATATGCATCATAACATCCAACTCAAAGGTTGTATCTTGAGAATGTTCTGCAACAATTTACCTTGTTAAATGTCCTGTAAGAAGTTCCAAACATATTATGTTTAGACCTTACTTCCCCTTGCAAAAGTTAATTTAAGACAATATGTACGATTTGTTAGTAACATGCATGTATACCTCACCTTTGTGATCAATGGTTAGAACATTAACATAAACAAATTTATGAAGATGTATATATCAGAATCAAAATCCGAGCAAACCGAATTGACGGCTTTTTCTCAAGGAATTCTATTCCCTTTTCGGTACCCAAATTAACGAATAATTCCACCCATAAGAAAACGGATTTACTTTTATTGGTGTAGCGGTACCTCAAATGCCAATAATCAAGGAACCCAACAATATGGTGCGAATCACACGACTCGACGAGTTTTGCATTTGAAAACCGACAAGTAAATCTTTGTGTACAAATTTATTTAGTGGGTGCAGAAATTTGTTTAGTTCGCATCTCTTTGGTATGGCGGTTAGGATTGGCAATTGGGTTCGAATAGACTCATCAATTCATTCGATTTGAACCGGAAAAGGGGGTCTCAAAGCTCCTTCTAGGCAAATGAGCAAGCCCAAAAGTTACTATGCTGAATCTGGTTTGATGTTTCAATGTACAAAATGGTACTTAAAGACAAAAAGATAAGAAGAGGGGAAATAAGGTTTAAAATGGGGGGGTAGGGAATGAGGGCCAACTTTTTGTGATAGTTGAGTGTGCCTTTCAAAAACACCAGTGCAATTGTGGGAAAGGCTTAAGTCACCAGGGTGAGAGATAAGTGCTGTATCCATTCAACAAATAAACAATTGCAAGCAGACTTATTAAAACTCAAAACAAATGTCCTAACCTTGATTTGTTTAAGTGATTAAGACCTAATTGTCTCATTCATGACCTAATTTGGTGGTAATGGAAGTGGTATATGTTTTTTTAACAAGGCTCAGTTGCAGATTATACAATGAAGCTGTGAACAACAGCTGGAAGTATGTTTCAGCAGAGCCACAAGATGCAATGCAATACCATATATAGAAAATCTGATCCCCTCCACCACTGGGAGAAATATGATAATGCCATAATATTCTCTTCAATCAAGATCAGTCATCAACGGTTGAGGAAGTCTTTTAGCTAGTTGGTTAGATAAGCCAATAGGATCCATGCAGTAGCTATTGTATATGGTGAGATTGGCAAAGGAAAGAGTTGTTGACTTGTTGTCAGAAGCACTGTGAAACCATTGCACACAAATAACTTGAATTTTGAGAGAAGGTTCGTTTATGGTTTTGACGACATTCCTACTCGAAACGAAAACCTGTGAAATGGTTTAGAAAGTTTATGAAGATTAATCAAACTTGCCGAGCATGCGAGTTAATGGTGTTAATGTATTAGAAGCCCAATGGATTGTCGAGTGATGTAGATTAGCATTCTAGGATGCTAAACTATATAACCTCATAGTTTTATAAAACAAAAACTATATAACCTCAAGAGCTACTAGATAGTGTTTTATCCCGTTGGCCGATTTCAGATTTTTCTGTCTGATTTTAATATTGACAACTTAAATAAATAAGTTAACAATTGTGGTCCATTGGTCAATTTGAAAATTTTCTCTTACCATACTACTGATAATATTAATAATTCAACTGAATCGTAAATAATTATCAATAAGTGGTGATGTTTTCCAAAATTAAGAACAATAGTTTAAACATTTTTTACAATCAACCAACAAATTCATATTACTAAATGGCCCGTCAGCCAGTTTATGCTAACTTCAATATTTAATGTGTTTAAACTTTACCGAATAAAGTTTAACCTAAAATTTATGATGCTAATGTATTAAAATGATTGGTCGTCAAGATTAAAAGATGTTATACACACTTTTTGATGAATAGTTGAACATAATAAAAAATATAATATTTATTGGCCCTAAAGAATCTTAAAAAGAGATCATGTTATGCGAGTTCTGCTTGGATGCTATAGATATATCTCATTCAAACCGACTCAATCCGATTAGTAGTCTAAATTAGTCAAGAGATAATAAAAGAATGAGAAATAAGAAATTGATTGACCCGTTAGAATAATCTTGAAAACAAGATGTCATCTAAAATATACTTAAGATTAATGAATGTGGTCCGATTTGAGCGGACTAAAACCGATTAGTGTTCTGAATTGGTTAAAAGTTAATGACTTGTAGCCTGCTTAACTTACGACCTATAACAATGTACCCTTATGTACCCATAATTTAGGTGACCATTGCCATGTTATTTTCAAAACTTATGCAGACATGGATGTTTATAAAATAATTGATTGAATGATATAAATTTTAAAACAATATATGATTAAGAAGCAATTACCTATAATTTCATTTCGTTAGTATTTTCCGTTCTTATTCCATGTCATTTTCCAATTACCTTACACAAAATGCTAATTATAATTGATATATTCAAAACTAAGTTGTAACTTTAAATTGCAACAATTAATATATAAAATGTAACCTCAATTGACCCAGTAAAATTATTGAAAGAAGGATCATGTTGAGTTATGCTTAGGTTTGATTGATACATCCCATTCAAACCAACTCAACTCTATTAGCATTCTGAATTATTCTTGTTAAAAGAATATAGAAAGAACGATCATGTTATATGGACTGTGTTTAGGTTTGATAGGTATGTTTAATTCAAACCAGCTTAACCCGATTAAGTTTCTGAATTGGTCTAGAACCCTCAAATTAATAAAATGTAAGCCCAGTTGTGGTGTTAAAACAATATTGACAGAAGATTGATTCAGAGTGATTTTATATAGTTTACAAATGAACAACATATTAGCCTCGTTTAGTGTGACGTTAACGAATAATATGATTGAATATACTTGAAAATGTTGAGTGTGATGTGCATGTTGGTTATCTTCCGCATAACGACATAACCTTCAATATTCGATGAATTATTTTCCTAAAATATTCATTTAAAATAGAATAAAATTGATGTCATTGGACTTAAAAAATATAGCGAACAACATTTGTGAAGATCACAATTTATTTTGAGTAACATATAAAACGTTATGGAATAAAAACCAACTGAAATGAGAAAAAAATAGAGCTTTAAAAGAATTAATAAGTTTTTTTTGTTGCAATAAAATGGTTTGTGTGTAAATAAAAAAAGTTATTTGGAAAATAAAAATTCTTCCTAAATTTAAGAAGAAGACTCCAAAAGCTTATGAGGCAAACTTTATTGCTTATTTTAAACTTCTCTTTTCTTTTTCATAATAATACAAACTTCTCTTTTCTCTATAGACTAGTCGATCATATTAATCAGAAACCATATTAAATTTTGAATTCATTTTGTTTCTTAATTCTCTAATCTCGATTCCTTCATCGATTCAACATATGGTAGATGTACAAAATTGACAGGACGAATTGAGTTCTATAACATTCATTGAGAGGAAAGATTGATGGCCATGCCACGTGTCATTCACAAAGTGGAAATGGCATAAAATCTGCAGCCTATAGTTAGCAAGAAGCAAAAGGAGGCAGGCAGCCAACAGCTTGATGCAAAATATCAGACATTATTTTATACACTTAAAATACCCTAGTTGTTGTTCATTGTGGCTTCCCCTAATTTTCTTATCCAAAGGAGAAAAAAGTGATTAGACACCAAGCTGATCGCACGCCCCACTGAGTCAGCCATTAGCAGCATTGACTAACCGTGTTAGATGTGATTGCAGAGCAGTAAATAACTAGTTATAATAAACCTGGAAATGATGAACAAAAACATACATACATACAGTGAAAATCTTGAGGAAAAACCATGAAATTTGTAACCATAGTATTGCACATACCATGAGTTATAATATGTGTGGCCATGAATTTGATCTCATCAGTAGCAGCACCACATTCTGAAACAAATGAAGCCAAAGTTACAAACTTTTCCATCAAGGAAACTTTACCCACCACATAAAAACAAGCAAAATTAAGGACATAATGGAATGACCCTCTAGAGTTTCTTAATTAAGTATCAATTAACTAATGTATATGTTGTTAATGGGATATGCCAATCACCTCCTTTTTACACATATAAATAAGAGGGTAAGTCAGCCTGACAAGTTCATCACCACCACTACCTGCCCATTTGCATGGAACTAAGGCCCCATTGGCAAAACAACCAAACCATTTTCTGCCAAGGGCTAAAAACCTCACAGGCTTCTGGTAAACAGTTACTTGATAAGGAAGAAATAGTGCAAATGGAGTGGAGGATAAATGTGGGAGATGGGTCATCAAAGGCATTGGTCCCGGAGACGAGTTTCGCCAGGAAAGTGGTGGGAGGGCTAAAGGAGTTGATAGTAGCAGGAATCTTTCTCAGAATATGGAGGTTTTTGGTGAAAGCATGGAACTTGGGAGTGGATGATCCAAGGAAAGTGGTCCACTGCATAAAGCTTGGAGTGGCTCTAACTGTTGTATCAGTTTTTTACTACATGAGACCTCTCAATGATGGTGTTGGTGGCAATGCCATGTGGGCTGTTATGACTGTGGTGGTTGTCTTTGAGAACACTGTGGGTAAGTTTTTACTTTCTTCTAACTCTGAAAAATCTGCTAATCCATACTTATTTCCATACGTATCTTAAGTCGGCCCAAGTTCCGAAATCCTGATGCCCTAGCATTGTTGCAGGTGCAACAATCTCCAAGTGTCTCAACAGAGTGTTTGCTACTTCAACTGCTGGATTCCTAGCATTGGGTGTCCATTGGGTAGCTAGTCAATCAGGACAAAGATTTGAACCCATCATTACTGGCCTTGCAGTCTTCATCTTAGGTATGCATACATATATCCAACATCACTGCCAAAAAATGCACCATAGTGCGGAACAATCACACCTAGGTGCGAAAAACACACCAAAGTGCCCTCAAATCGCACCTAGGTGCGAAAAATGTGCGAAAAATCGCACTAATGACTCACTACCTTAAATCTGTTCTATTTGTACAGCCTTTTCGGTGACTTTCTCGAGATTCATCCCCACTATAAAAGCGCGGTTCGACTACGGGTGCCTGATCTTCATCCTCACCTTCAGCTTTGTGAGCGTGTCTGGCTACCGGGTCGAACAACTATTCGACCTGGTTCACCAGAGGATGGCCACCATCATCGTTGGTACTTCGTTGGTGATCATTGTAACGATGTTCATATGCCCCATTTGGGCTGGTCAGGAGCTCCATTCTCTCCTCCTGCGTAACATGGACAAGCTTGCCAGTTCCTTGGATGGTAAGTTACTTGAAAAACCAACTTTCCTTGCTAAAGAAGGTTTCATTTTATATTAGCAAATTTCTCATTGGTGGTGACACAATGTTTTTTTCCAGGATCTATGTACTTGTATTTTGGTGAGAGTGAGGAAGAGAGTGATCCTGACAAACAACTTGCAAACAAGTCGCTTGGTTACAGATGTGTTCTGTCGTCCAAGGCTGCTGAAGAGGCTTTTGTAAGTCACCAATTATAAGTGTCTTCCATAACTGCCGATTTTTGTTAGTACTTCACTTCACATGCCATTCAAGTCTCAAGCCGGATAATTCGATATAAAATAGAACAGTTCAATTCGGAATGTATAGATGAAACAACTTGTTCTTTCACAAAATATTGGAGAAAAACATATTATAAAGAGAGAAGACTAGTGATGACTAATATGTTCGTGAGCCGTAGTGAATTTAGAGGAGCCTCTTTCTAGCCTTGGCCAAACTTTTTTTTAATTTAGGGTTTTGATACTACATAATTTTTGTTATAGTTTGAGAAAAATTAGTATATTTTTCATATACGAATATGCGACCCAATGTATTTTAAATTTTATACAATTTAACCTAGTGTACTAAACTATTCTGAATCCGAAGTTGTTTGTATGACAATGACATAGAATATAATAGCTAGAACTCAAATTTAAGATACAAAACAAAATCATATGATTCTATGTGCAAGAAGATAAAAATCAGGTCAAACACATGTTCTCGTAACTTTGACTCGGGTTACATATTAATCCTGAAATTTCTGAATGTCACATATTGGTCCTGAAATTTGAAAATAGGATGGATTAGAATGGCCCTAAACGTCACTTTTGGGACTGATACGCAATCCAAGCCAAAATTATAGGACTTATTGAGTATTTTGCGCAATTAAAAAAATCAATTGATGAAAATGCTGACAAATATCCCCTCCTGTGATTTGCAGGCAAATTTTGCGAGGTGGGAGCCAGGCCATGGAATGTTCAGCTACAGGCATCCATGGAAGCAGTACCTGAAGGTGGGAGCGGCATTACGAAGCTGTGCATATTGCATCGAGGCACTCAACGGCTGCATCAATTCGACCAACAATCAGTCTCCCGATTCGATAAAGAATCACCTGAAGGAGAGCTGCCTGAAGGTTAGCTCGGCATCTTCCAAGATCACGAGAGAGGTAGCCAAATCCATGGAGACAATGACGAAATCCCCCGCCGCCATGGAACTGCTCACAGAGGAGATTGGGGCTTCGGTTCAGGAAGTACAGGAGTCGCTGAAATCGCTTCCGGAGAAAAAAACGGTTCCTCTGATGGACGTGATCCAGGCCGCGACCTTGGCTTCTCTGCTGATTGAGATTGCTTCCAGGATTGAAGCCGTGGTTAGGTTGATGAAGGAGCTTGGGGAGATTTGCGAATTCGAAGATGGAGAGCTGAAGGAGAAGTCGAAACGGAGTGAGATTTCGAGTGAAATGGAAACTGTGAAGGTCCTGCAGAGGATCTGAGTTTCAGGAAACTGTTACAAATTTGTGTGTAGTGGTAGAGATATCATTGTGTAAGATACAACCACAAATCGGACGATAAGGAAATTCCTCAGTTTCTTTCATACACTACTTGCAGGTTATCGAATCGATCTGTTTCGGTGCAAATTAAACCGTCCATTTCGCATCCTGTAGGTATTCCCGAGGAATCTCGTCCCTCAGAAACAACATCAGATTTAGGACTGGCAAGTCAGTGTCGATAGGCGAACCAAACCTAAGCCATTTTCATTCTTCGAAACCGTCAGTTATTAACCGATTTAACAGAGTCCCAGCCCTAATCAGATTTAATGTGATAGTAAATTTCAAAGGTCGCTAGTATCGTGAACAATTGACCATTCCCAAAACAATGAGCAAATAGAGGTTTGACAGAATTACATTATTGGATGGTGCTAAGAGACACCATTAGTGACAGCAAGTTTCAGCCTTGCAGCTTAAGCTTCGACGTTTGTGGATAAGTCCATGCCTGAGTCAATTCGGCGACCCATTTGTGCAGTGTTCATGCTCCAAGCATTCATGCTTTGTATCATTACATCTTCAGTCCCGTTGTTGAACACAAAGAGCTTAGCTTCATCCTGGACAGCCAATGTTGGATAAACTCTGCTGCTTATACAACTCTTCCCTTCCCCTGCGAAACTCTCGACAATCGAGTGATCGATCAAGGTTCGTAGAGAAAGCTTCTCGTGTTGAGGATCTATGTCCACAAAAGCTCCGTAAGGGGTCTTATCAATCCCATCTCTTAAGGAAGACCTTCTTTGATCACTGCACATGAGCACTACATATGATCCGCTGTTTCGTTTGAAAACTCGGAAGTAAATTGCAGTGTGCTCAGTCAATTCCTTTGTAGCTAAAACCAACAAGCCAAATGGACCAAGTTTGCCTCTTGCAGATGAATTTATATCACTACACATTTGTTGGGGATCTTCTGTCTCATGAGTACTATCTAAGAACTCTGCATCTTTAAGGCTGCTTCCCAGCTCAAACACAATCTCTACGTCTGCCTTTTAGACAAAAACCATAACCAGAATAACTTTTAATGGAAAGGAACCGAACCCAAACAGAAGCGAACCAAAACAGAACCGAAACATAAGTTGATGTAGTTTACCTGTGAAGCAGTGATGCCGTCAACTTCAAAAACAGATCCACCCACCATCTTTTCATGCATAACTTTAACATGCTGACCCCTTAATTTGTTTAGTTCTTCAATCGGCCACTGCATCAATTGCTTTCCACTCTTGTGAAGCCATACTTCTCTTGGAATTGACTGCAAAGTAGAGTTTTAGTCCAGAGTCAATGAAGCTGGTGTTAATGAATGATATAAAAATCAATATGAACTCTTTCCTGATAATTTGAGTTATTGAAATGTAGTGATTCATCATGAAAATAAAGACAGAGGGGTCTCTGTTTCATTTCCGGTAGCTCCCAATTCTTGCACATGACTTACCAAAACTGTACAAACTTCAGCTCTTTTGAGAGCTTCCGATTGAGGAGATGTGTTAATGAGTTTGTATAAAAAACTACTTGAACTCTCTCCCAACAACTCGAGTTATTGGGATGCAATGGTTCATCATGAAAATGATATCATAGCCCTTAAATGACCAAGAGGTCTCCGTTTCAAATTCCGATAGCCCCAAATTTGTGCACACGACTTACCGAAACTGTACAAACCTCAGGTCTCTTGAGAGCATCCGTTTGAGAGGTTGTGTTGATGGATTTTTTAAAAAAACCAAATCTAAAATCTCTCCAACGACTCGAGTTATTCAGATGCAACGGTTCATACCAACTAGCTTTGAAAGTAGGGGAAATAATATAATAGAAGAGCTCTCACCTGAACTCCAGCCCATCCCTTGGCAATGTCATCTTCTGAACTGTCAGACTCGTTCAACCAACCCCAAAGAATCCTCCTGCTCTTTGGCATGTCAAAGAAAGTCTTGGAAGCATAAAACTTTCCATAGTCATACCTCAAGTCACTAACTTTCCCAGTGTAGTCAATCTCCGGAACATACTTGCTCACATCAGCATCATAGCTACCAATCATGTAATAATCATGCGCATGCACAAAAGAACTGATCTTTAGCACATGCTTAACACCCTTAACGACTGATGTATCCAACCCATTCGTGTCGTTAATCGACACGGGAAAGAAGTCCGGACATTCCCACATTCCGGTTTCCGGAGACGAATAAAGAGGATGCTCAGCCTTAGTCCACTTAGCAAAATCATCACCATGATCAGTTTGATACAGAATGGCCATCCCTTCATTACCAAGGAGGCCTCCAACGACGACGTTCCATCTCTTCCCATCCTGCCAAGCAGTGGTGGGGTCTCTGAAAGAGTCCCCAGCAACACCTGGAGGTGGGATCATGATGGGGTTTTGAGGTGATTTGTCCCATTGTTGAAGGAATGGGTCTGAGATGTTGTTAGGGACTGCCAAGTTTTGGACTTGGATGCCATTGCTGTCGATTCCAGTGTAGAGAATTACGGGCCGGTTACTACCAGGAAGGATGGTGGCGGAACCGGACCAACAACTCTTAGAATCGGATTGCTGGGTTGGGGTTAGGGCGAGATTGAGATCGATCCAGTTGATCATATCGTGGGAGACTGAATGTGCCCATACCATTGTGTCACTGAACAATGCGCCTTCTGGGTTGTACTGATAGAACAAGTGGTATACACCATTGTACCACATTGGACCTACGTTAACAGCAAGCAATCCAGAGTGAGATGCGTTTGATGAATAATATAAAAGTCATTCTGAATTCTTACCCAATCCTCTCCCAACAATTCTATTTACTGTGATATAACTGTTCTTCTTTACATGGCATCAGAGAGCATTATAAGATCGAGAGATCTCCATTCTAAATTTACCCTTATTCCGTTATATGACTTACTAAAACTATGCAAATTTCAGCCAATTTGAATCCTCTCCCAATAACTTAAATTATTGGAATGGAATGGTTTATAAAACTTTGAACTTGAGAAATGGAAGGGAAGTTGATTGATTCTTACCATTAGGATCTGCAGAGTCGGAGGAATCCCATTAATCCAGCAGAGCAGCAGCATCAAAAGTGAACGACGATGAGTGGAAATCAAAAGACATTAACAGTGTAAGAAATGTGTTAAAAAATGAGAAGGAAAGATGAATATGGAGAGGCGTACGTACCATTGAGCCAATTTTTGGGAGGTCGGAAGTGGAAAGAGGGAAGATGCGGCGGCTGCTGATTCAAAGAAGAAGCAGGACATTCCAAATCCCCAGATTGTGGGTAGATGATTTCTACGGCTTCATGCCCACTGAAGAAGCAGCACAGCAACAACACAAGAAGTTCTGGAAGCATTTTGAGTGTGGATTATGATCGATGGTGCCGTTTGAATAACAAACCCAGGAAAGGAAGCTATTTGTTGGGGCTGGCAAATAAGCAGCAACTTGAGAATGACTTGTTACTGAGTCTTTCTGTTTGGTCTTTGTTTATTCGTTTTTGTTTCTGCAGATCACTAGTGAGTTAGTTGGCAACTGAATTGGGGAAAATAAATAAAATAAGCAAGAAATGTTAGTTTATGTCGACATGACAAATTGACAACAACAACCTGGTGGGATGAGAATGAAGGCAAATGATTCCTTAAGCAGATGAATGGTCGAAAGCCCAATCATTGATTGGTTGGATACGTTCGCAAGCAGTCAATCCGAGTCCGGATATTTGCCGCCGGCAAACAAATTTTAGTAAGGGTAGTTTTGTTATTTAGATTAATTACTTAGTTTATATTTTTTAGTTAAATTTTTTCTACCACATTTTAGTTAACTGATTTTGAGACAAAGTATTAAAAATATAAATGTACAAATGAATACATATAATATAAAAAATAAGTATCAAGACAAGTACACAAGTATATATAATATAAAAGCTAAGTATGTATTTTAAAAATAAACATCAAAATATGTGTATATTTAGAAAATTATGTAAAAAAATATGAGGAGAATGTATATATTGCTTGGTTACTTCCTTTGGATTTTTGGGATATACTATTTTGTATATTCGTGTTTAATTAAACTTTATTGTACCTGGTTTTATGAGCTAGTATTTATTTTGAGTGTCATTTTGTTTTTATGTATTTTTGTGTATTAATTTTTTCTATGCTCATTTTTATTTAATGTATTTGTTTAAGTGTACTAGTATTTTTACTAATCTCTTCTTGTTTGTGTAGTGTTTTATTAGCTTTTGTTTCATGTATTTGTTTTCAGGTACGAGGTTTTTTCATTGTATGTACTAGATTTTTTATACTTGTTTTTGTAGTGTTGTGCTGAATTTTATTTGATGTACTTGTTTCAGTGTACTAACCTTTTCAGTGTACTAGCTCTTTCAGTGTATATATTAGATTTTTCCCTTCTTGTTTTCATGTACTAGCTTTTTCGGTGTACGTACTAGATTTTTTATACTTTTTTTGTAGAGTTATACTCAATTTTATATGATGTACTTGTTTTAGTGTACTAATTTTTTTAGTGTACGTACCACATTTGTCTCTTCTTGTTTTAGTGTACTAGTTTTTTTAGTGTACTAGCTCTTTCAGTGTCATACTAGATTTTTCTCTACTTGTTTATGTTGTGTTGTACTAAAATTTTTTATTATGCTCTGTGAGTATTTGGAAAGATTGATCAAACTTAAAATGCCAGAAGAGCAATCTCGGTTTATATGTGAAATTCCAAAGATCATTGGAGATGACAGAGAGGTGGAACTAGAGTGCACGCAATTATCGAACCCGGATGAACTAGAACTTCAAGATGGACGGTTGAGATGGATCCTTACTGCAATAAATAGACCTCCTTTATTTGCTGCAGACCCGGAGTCCAGTCACTCCATCAAACGGACAGAAATGAAACAGAGTTGTTAATGTATATTTGGAGGAATCGAGCCCAAGACAAGATCAGATGTTGCTACTGGTTTGAGCTTATGGAGATGGAGTGGGATCAAATGACGATACCGACTCAACAAATTTAACAGATGTTTAGACGGAAAGGGACGACCGGATACATTAATTAAATCTAATAAACAAAAAGGTCAACATGATTAAATTTTTTCGATGAATATTTTGGGAATTTTATTCATAAAAAATGCAAGGAAAACTGATTCAGCACCCTCGTCTGTTAAGAGCAATACAAAATCTAGAAACTTTCTAAACAACAAAAATTACAGACTTTCTATCATCTATACTAAAACAGAAACACATAACAACTACTTATGAAAGATATAAGTATCTCTATAGATTTCTCAAGCCAAATCCACTTCATCCCTGCACTTTTCCTCAGATCTACGTTTGTAACGTTCATACCAAACCATGCTTATAATTTCTCTCCAGATAAGACGTCTACCTTTGATGTCCATAGATGAGGTTGAGGAGTCACTAAGGGCATGCTGAACCCTTTTCCGCCAGCTTGCTGCTCCAACAAATTTCCCAAAACAGTATGACCAAATGTGTTTAATGAAACTGCAGTCCCCCATAATATGATCAAAGTCAACTCCGATCTCACAAAGATAGCATGAAATATCAATGACGATCCCCCCAACTCGCAATCTGAACATTTGTGACAAGTCTACCATGCATAGCAAGCCAAATGATGAAGGAGTGTTTTGGGATACCTGTATTTTTCTAAATCAGATCATGTCATTCAACAACAACTTGATAGGGTCTAATTGTTTTCCAAACACTCAACACTGAATACTTTACCATACGATTATTCTGCCAAAAAGGAGTGCCATTAGCATCAAAAGAGATATGATAATAAATCATATCCCTAACTTGTAAAATCCGTCTCCAAATCCAAAAATGGTATGAGACTTCTTTGCAATCCCAAACATGATTAATTTTGATACGCCAAGAATTTATATATAATTTAGCCTCAATGTAGGGGATTATTTCGATCGATTAGCCCTTTATTATATGATCCAAGAAAAATTCTGCAGCCTTCTGCAGAGTGTGCTTGAATTTTATATTCCCTCCCGACTGATACAACTGATGAAATCAACTCGATGGGATCAGCTTCATATATGTAACACTGATAATAAATGTAGTACGACATACGCCATTTCCAGCAATTCCTATCCATATGTCGTTCCTTTTTAGCGGATAAACAAAATACTAATTGGTAAGCGGCATCGTGCGCTCACAAAATCTAGTTATCTGTTCATACACTAAGCTACTATTAATTTGTATCAGAAGTTTAGAAGTCCAAGTAGGACCCAATTAACTCGTAAAGCTGTAGTAGAAGAGCCTTCTCGCCTATATAAAAGAGGCCTGTACATTCAGATTAACCAATCAAGTTATTTGAACATGCTGCCGTAGTTTGTTTAGTTCTTCAATCAGCCACTGCATCAACTGCTTCCCATCTTCTATCTAAATCCCGTCTTCTTATTCTATGGCCGGAAGATTCGTATAGTTTTAGTTACCTGAAGCCTACAGAATGGACACCTAGAAACAGCCGACGAGCATCGACGACAGAGGACATGGCCACAAGGGACTATTGTCATGTCAACTTCATTGCTCAAACATACCCGGCATACCCATGCTGCTTTTGCCGTCTCCGCCTCCTTGCTTGCCCCTTCCGCCCTTTCCTGCAAACAAGATGCAAAGTGTTCAAAGTTATGTATCATCTCCAAAAGCTTTTTGTTTAGATGAAATATTTTGAATATGTGATATTTTGACCAAAATAATGCCTTTTGAGGATGTGATATTTGTGAAGTGCAAAAGGTTGTGGCGTGAGATGTATCTTGTTTGGCTAATGAGTTATTTAATGTGGCATTTGATAATTAAAATACCACATTTTCGAAGTATTTCAAATACCTAGGAATGGGAAGGTATTTCAAATACCACAACCCAAAATGCCTCAAATTTTGATTTGGTTGGCAAACGAATTATTTTGATTATGTATTTGAACTAACTTGAAAGTAAGTTATTTAAAATATCACGGTTGGACTTGGACATAGCACATATATTGTGTTGGATGCCAAATGAATTATTTTGACTCAAATAACTCAATACGAGTTATGTTGGCCAAAATACCTCACTCAAATACTTTTAATCAATGAAACTTTGATATAAAACAAATCTCACAAGAAGCAGAGTTTTGTACCTGCTCGAGTAGTAGTGCTGCCTGTGATTCTTTCAATTGTTCTTGTAAAGCCAAAGTTCTTTGAAGTAGAGACTGCTTCTCCACATCCAGATTTATCCCTGCAGTGGATAGCATATCGTGTACCACCTGGACAAGTTCACCAGCAGATACTCTACCATATTGAAGATCCTTGAAGCTTTGTATCTGATACAATTAAAAGCTTTTATGTCAGTTAAAGTTCCCCGAATCCAAAATCAATCCAAAATTACAACCGATACTACACTAAGCTAGTATAGCATATCTATGCCATTATACATGACCACCTTCAACCGAAATGGACTATCCAAAATGGTAAGACATCAAAAGAAACCATGCCGTAACTAAAAGATCGAAATGCAAACCTCGGAAGATTTTGGTTTGCTTCCACCAGAACTTTCAGGAGTCTCCTTAGATGCACTTCTCTCTGTTGCTACTTGACTACTCTCGGGTAAAGTTGCAGCGGAAGCATCCCCCGTCGATACGCTTCTAAATGAGAATACTTGAGAAGACAGTAAAGGCTCAACCGTTGAAGTTGCAGTTTCAACCTTCAATCTATAGAGTGCTTGCCCAGCCAATGGTCTGACGTCCTCAGGAACTCTACCATATCTCAACTTCTCACCATTTTGATACCTCCATGCTACTATTTCACCCTTATAGAAGGGTCTCAATGGATGAAGCTGCACTTGAAGAGCATCGGAAGGCAGTATCTCCTTGCCAACCAATTTATTAGCTGTGGGCTCAATCTCTCTTTTCTCCGAACACAGTCTCAGGGTATCAAGAATCACAGTTTCAGAACCTTCTGGACATAAGAATAAGGATCCAAGAGGCAACGAGCTAGGGAAGCCGAGAATTTGGCTGACAACAATAGCAACAACATCAAGAACAGAGATGTACAGAGGCGGCTCAGCAACAAAAATAGAGCCTTTTGACTGATTGACAAAGTACAGACTTCTATGTTTGGGTCCGTCTTTCCACTCGGGAATAATAGAATCTTTAGCCAGAAGGGTGATGTCCAGAGATCTCGGAAGCAGAAGGAAACGAGTATGAAGGATCTTAACAAACCGTAATCTCTCAGCAACCACCTGTAATGAACTTTGTACAGTTTCCATAGATAAATTGTCAGTTGACGTAGTATGATTTGCTATGCTATTAACAATAGTCCACACAGCGTCCAGGAATGATCTGCTCAATAGCTTCTTCCTAACGACAGCTAGAGGCACAGATCGAATACTTTCCAATTGTTGTAGATGTTCTTCCAGATCAAGTTCCTGCCAATGGACAGAGATGTGAGAAAGGAGTCAAAAGAAAGCAGACGTGCAATACTAAAGAAATCTAGAAGTACAACATGTTATAGTACATCACTCATCCGTAAGAAAAGAAACTCTCAAGGAAACATACAACAAATCCAGGCATGAAGCGCTTACCTCTACAACAACTTGAGATAGCTTTCTGATGCGAAAAAGCAAACACATTCTCTCTGGGATGTCTGGGTGAACAAATCTTAATCTCATAGTGTCAATGTTATTTACGTACCGAGAACCATAAGAATCTATATATACACATGACCTTGCATGGACAAGTCTGCAGCCATCATCTGGGATAATTGCATCTTCCTTCAAGGCAAACAGATCAGATGGAGATGCGTTGATAGACATATCGCAAAGAAATGAGAGAATTTCCATCACAGCACGGAGTTCATTTGGATTCAGGCGTTGATATCCACATGCCTTCTGCAGATTTAGAAGAAGATCCTTGGCAGCAGCAACAGATAACATATCCTGAAGGCCCAATTCTTTGAGGACCTTCACAAAAGGAAGGTATGGAGTTGGAAGCTCAAACGCAAATGGTGATAGGTTTACTGTCAACCGGGCAAATAGAGAGCTCGCCGTCACCAGCCGTGTTCCATTAGCAGCAGGCAAAAATGCCACATTCTGCAACTCTTTTTTCTCTGCATAAAGGTGTAAATCAAGTCGTAAGGCAGAAGAGAAATGCACCTACGAGGCTAGAATTAAGGGAGTGGAGAGAAGCAAAGAAAGTAACCTGAAGAAGACAGTGAATCCCAAACACCATCCAGATACTTCAATACTTTTGATGAAGCTTCATCAACGGTCAAAATGCTAGCTGCAGTCGGCCAGTGAGCAAGAGTATCTTCACCGCCATTTCTTCCAATTACCTGTGATGCATATTGTTAAAATGGTAACGATCTTACTAAAAAAGGTCACACACAAGGACAATAGAAGACAAACTAATACCTGTAAATGTTGCAGGACCCTAGCAAATGGTGGCGGACTTGTCAGGTGCAGTACTCCCCAAGAGTATTCTGGTGGAATGACATTTTGTCTAGAAATAATGGGAGAAGAACTCCAAGCCAAAGGCCAATCTTTCACCAGAATAGCTTCACTATATGAAGTCAGAACTCTCTTTCCACCTAGGTTGGGAAATCCTAGTTCAGCAGGAACACAAGCAATCTTCCCAAGGTGATTACAGAAGCTATTGCTGTATAGAACTGCGAAGTTAGATAATATAGCTTCAACAACAGATCCAGCTAGTGTCAATATTTCTGCAGATATCTCATCATGCGTAGAACTTAAATCACTCCCAAAGTCACCATACTCCTCTGTTGACTTCTTGTATTCATGTCCGAGGGACTCCACTTTTCTCGCGCATTCAAGAATTACATCTGCTTCAGCGGCTGTTCGAAGACCTGATTTCCGTAGAATCCGAAGCCAACCCTCAGTACCAAACCTTTCTCCAGGAAACTTTTTCCTTTCACCAGAGAACACAGATGCTAGTAAAGGATCACTGGGATCAAAAAGATCCTTGGGCATAGAGAGATCTACTGAGAATTCATCGGCATTCCTTACAAATTTTGTCTCCTTCAAAATCTCAACTACTGAAGAATCTGATTGCAGGTCTTGCCAATTTGTGTAAAGATAAATTAGGACATCTTCCTGTTCAAGTTGAGGCTTCCCTTCAAATCCTGGCAATCCAAACTTTACTAATATCTGTTGATCATGTAATTCAGGAACTCCAAGGGCACGGAGTAATGAATACCCTATAGAATCCTGTGAACAAGAAAGACATCGCTCATCAGACGGCTTCAGAAATGAATTTGAGGAGATTATACACTGATCTTGACCCAGTAGTCGAGTGTAAGATCCTACGACTGTTCTATATATAGGCAAAGAACGCAGCATTTCCAGCTCTTCAGCCCCATATTTGGGACCATTGGAGACGAAGTCATTAGCAAACAGAGTAAAAAGTGCAGCTCGGTCCGAATCTGAAAGTGCTGGGACTGAAGGGAAATAGCCAGCATGCTTAGCTGTAACAAACTTGGAAGCAACAACATATCCCAATGATTGACCCGATGTGGGAAGACGATAACATGAAGAAGCACAGTCCACAAATGAGGCATCAAAAACAGGTATGTTCCACTGGTTAAGTAGTGACAACAACCATGGATACCTGCGTTTGGCTACGTTGAAAGCAAAGATGTAGGATTCAATCGAGTTTCCATCAGTAGTATGCGTCCTTGAAATACTTCCAGCATCTCCTGTATCATTCACGTCCATGACCTCATTTTCAGACTCTTCGTCTGTCAAAGGTGGAGGAACAAAAACCAGATTGCGCTCCTTTACACGACATAAGATAGGTCTGCCAAGAAAAGCAGGAACTAGAGGCCAGTCGGAAAATAGAGATAGCTCATCAGATGACCCCCCGTAATATTTCCAAAATAATCTTATCCATTCATGGGAGGGACCCCCTTCGCCGCCAGAAAATGATGTATTCTCCCAAGAAAACCATGGAGCTGAATTTGACCCCATTACATGATTTACCCAATTCTCGTGGAAAAGCAATTTCATATGACTTGCCAATAGCTGAAAGGAGAAACATTTGACTTTTAGTAGTGCCAATGCAGCACATTGCAAAAAGATGTCAGAGAGGATGGATCGATCTACGACTTCTGAATGAATGAATTTTGAAGCTAGAGGTTTCATTAGGACCTGCTGATCCTTGTTCCCAATCCAAAGCTCAATACTTCCCAGTTTGGCTAGCTGATTGGATGAAGTTGGACAGGGTAAACCTCTCAACTCCGCAGTCACTTGCTGAAGCCTTGGATCAGAATACCTGCCTCGCAAATCTGAGGCCACATCCCTTTGAACTAAGGGGCCCCCAGTCCTACTAATATCTTCCACAACTCCCCTACCGATATCAAATAATACCCTCCCCAAACTTGTCATCATCTCCAAAGCATCTCCCGAACTAGCTGCACCCTGTCCGGATAAACTGTCAAGTCTCTGCATGTCGGGCATTGAGGCAGAACTAGCTACTCTATTAGATGCCCTGTGCATGGAATTCGAGTTATTACTATGCTCCATTTCCAAGTCAGTTCCATCAGGATTTGATGGTTCAGGAAATTTAACATCTGATAAACAGTATTCAAGGACATCAATATACGTGTCAACCGATTGAAGAACAAAAGGTGTTGATGGAAACTTCAAAAGCTCCCTAACCATCTTTGGTTTAATTTCTCGGACAGAAATTCCAACTGCCTGAATCTCTGTCACCACTTCCCATGGCACTGAAAAGACTGGATAGTGCTCCTTCACAAACCCACAAACTGTAGCCGGAAGTAAATTATCACCTACCCCATTCCCAGGCAGTGAAAGAAACATGCCCTCTTCAGTCTTTACCAGACCTCCTGAATAAAGCTGCCATACTGGAAGATCAGCAACTTGGACATAGAATGGCCTTACAACCTGTTCAATGAAGCATTCCCAATCTGATCTAAGCACTTCAGCTGATATGATGCTGGAGGCATCTCCAGGTTGATTGATCAGTGGATTCCCAACAGATTGTGGCCAGAAGGAATAAATGGTGTCACCATATGCCTTCAAAGATAGAGCAACATCACGTAGAGCAATTGATTCGAGACTAGAACTTGATGGTTCTTTTCTCAACTTCTGCATTTCCACCACCATATGCACGTATGAATCACGAACACAAGACATTAATTCGCTGTTCCAAGCTTCAAGCAGTTGATCTCCAGCTTCCGACTCTGCTTTTGTCACTGCCCGTCTATTCTGGAGCTTGAAGAGAGCACGACCTCCATTATGCCGCACAAGAAAACATCCAAGAACAGTAACAGGTACAGGTAAGACCCCAGACAAAGGGAGAGGAGACATGAGAGAGCCTTTAAAATTGACATCAGCAGGACGACCATTTGTTGATATAAGTGCAGCAACTCCAGCAACTGGTGATAAGTTGTATGCAAGATAACGCCTTCAAGGGAAAACAGTAGTGTTACATGAGATTTTGCACGCCGACAGATTGATCAGAATATCAAGATGTCTAAATGCAATGTATAAGATTGATGTAGCAGTTCAAGTTTCAATCATTAGAAGTACAAAATAGAACCCCAATCGAAGTTCCAACTTACCTATCAAGAGCCATGTTTCTGGTTTGGCCAGAACCAAGGCTAAGTGCAACAAGCCACCGGTCAACAACCTTCATAGTACCTTTGTACAAGTTCACATCTATGACGTGTAGTTTAATTGCAGCATTTGAACTACTAAATAATCTTGATAGTTGGAACTTCCTCCACTTCTTCTCAGAGAATGGATTCCTCAGAGAGGCTGAAGAGGAATCGATAGAAACTAAAAAATCTTGACAAGGCTGTCTGTTTCCTTCATCCCATGTTGAGAGTGACACCTGAAATTTTATTGGTAACTTGTAAAATGCCCAGAAATTTGAAGAAACAAGATCAGAAATGGCTGTTGGAAACAAGATGGTTTTAAGAACAAAAAAATGAAAAAAATGGATTCAGATGACACTACTGATGATCGACACTGAAGTATAATCCAACACATGTTTCACATAAAATTACTTCTAGTGCTACTAATTCATGGCAGATTCATTTTCAAAATTTTGTTCCTATCCTCACTCTCAATAGAAGCTTAAGCTCGACAATTAGAAGTTAATAACTATTGAGTACTGAGAGCTGATACCTTTACAATCGATTTCAAGGAAATAAGTAATCTTGATGCATGCTCCAAAGTTCTATCAAATATCCTATTTACTATCTTCATGCCCGAATCAAGACCATCTTTGAGACATTCTGATGATAATGGCATTCTGATGATCGTGAAATCTGACGAAGCCCATGGCATATCTTGACCAATCAGCATAGGCATGAACTGATCCTTGAAACGCTCTATCAAATTAGTACCTAACACGGAAATTAAGTGGACATACAGAAAATCAAATAAACTGCAATCACAAATTCGAAAAAAAGGAGGCAAGAAATTTGCATCTTTATATGATCACAAAAATCGACCCTTCATAATGCCTCTAAGCAGTTGACTACTCTCGATGAACTAGAGGTTAGGTTAAGCAATTGTTTAAGTTGTTGCTCAGACTCTTTTAATAAACAAAGCGCAACCTATCAATACTAAAGAACTTATAAAAAGATATGAATATCCAAGGAACCCTTTCCTCGCTAATTTCTTTTTATCACTCCATAAGTACCAATGAGGGAAGAGGCATTTATAGAACCTCCGATTATGAGGTAGAGACCCAAAAGAAAACAGAAACTAAGGTACTATTGGACAAACCACCTTCTTGACCAAGCAACCAAAAAAAATTATTATCATATGTTTTAGCACTATCCACGGGGTTTGCACAAAGGCCTCTTCAAATTCTATTCCGGAACTAAAGGATGGTGAGATGGTCAAAGGATACTTTGCACAAATAACATTGCAGTATTTTTCATACTCGAGTAAGTTTCTTCCACCAAGTACTATACAACATGTATCATACTCGACCTTAGTTCTTGTTCACGATCTCACACATGAAAGGGAGAATGAAACCACAATTGCAGAGGAACTTAAATTGGCCCCGGCAATTCGTATGAGAAACACAAAGAGAAAGGAGGAGGAAGGTTGTTGATTGTGGTGTATTATGAATTACCTGTTAAGGAAAACATCTTTGCAGCAGGAGCACGACTTGAAGGTGTACCAAGTGCTAAACCACGTGGATCAAACATATAAAAGTGACCACCAGAAACAATGGACAGTACATCACATATTGAATAACAGCCAAGAAGCCCCAGGCCATAATTTAGAGTATCGCCACGAAGTCTCCAAGGAGGAAGGAGTTGAAGACCACTTATTTCGTCTCTGTTCAAACTGACACCTTCCAGTATAGCAACAAGAGCTGGGCCTTGGAATTCACCTGCACGTGGAAGATTCAAAACAAAGCGATCAGAATCTAGGTTATGCCCTCAAAACATTATCATATTCGAGACATAGTTACTTGCACTAGAAGATACCTCGAGCTTAAACAATGAGCCAGACCAAATTAACTACTAAAATTGGCCATGTTTCTTGCACATACAGAACTTAAGATGGCTTGTCAATTGTGCCTAAGGTATTTCATAAAAGAAAGCACCCATTCTGGTGTTTGGATAGATGTAACAACCAAATATATATTTGAAAATATGTGCAAACAAAGGGATTTAAGTAAGTTGCAATGAAATATAGGCCCAGCCACTTTCAGCATAAATATTGCTCCTTACCAAAATTGTGTTGTAACAATGACTGACAAGGATGTGCCCTTTTGTCAAAGATAAGGCGTACGGTTTTGGCTTTGCAGCAGTCTGCCAACTCAAGAAGGTCGAACAGTAAAAAGTCATTGTCCCCATACAATGCCAAAAGATCGCTTACTTTTCCCGAGTCCATACAAGGTAGATCTTTAGTCATGTCTTCATCAACTAAGGACAAGCAACGGAGTGATTTCACCCCTAGCTTATTTGCCAGATCATTGCTGATACTTGGATGTACAAAATGTTTTCCAGCTAGCACACTGCTCTCAATCCACGGTGCATCATTATACACTAGGTCCCCAGCACACATGAGAAACCCAGAAGAATCTGGAATTAACAATGCCTTACTCGAGGCCTCAACTAATGGCTTTTCAGAAGAAAAGTCTGCCACAGCTTCCAGGATGCAATAGACAAAACTCAACTGATCAGTTGAAAGAGGCCCTTTCACATTCTTCTGCAGACGCTGAAGCACATGAAAGTAATCCCAAATATCAAAACTAAGTCTGACTCCTAGCTCAAGTAGTAACTCTCTGAAGGCTGTTAGCTCAGATGGGACGACATACAAATAAGGGGAGAATTTCACTGGCGAATCAAATGCAAGGGCTGTTGGTGATACAAAGTCATCACCAATCCAAACCCAAGAAACACCATGAAGAGCTGACTTCAAAACCACAAAATCTTCGCTGCCAAGATATTCTTGCAGCCGAGAATAAAGTGTGGGAATGCCCATTTGAAGCGCAGCATCAAAATCTCTCCTTTCCAAACTTTGTAGCTTAAGCTGGCCATAGGATTTGGACAACTCAATCAATTGTGAAGACAGAACAGTCAAACTCAGGCGGTCCAACCAACCAAGCTTTCGTTCCAGGTACATGCTCTTGCACTCAGCATCTAGCACATACAATTTACTTGACATGGTCCACAATTGAGATTTAGGTCTCACGGTCACTGGTGAAGCAACTCGGCTGTTAGATGCTAACCATGGCAATCTTTCTATTGGTGGATTTGCACAAACAGGACACCAAGCAATGGCCTTCAGTTCGGACCAAAATTCTTCTTCATCTTTGTCATAACTGAAATTTTCCAAAATCCATTCAGTATTTGGATCATTTGTAGGATAACTATGGTCATCAATTCTAGAAAAGTCAAAATTTCTATCATCTGTATCTTCTCCTGAATTATTCGCAATAAGTGTGTCATCCTGAAGCTCATTAGAGTCACCGTCTCGATCCTTGACAGAGAGCTTATGTGCAAGTGCATCCAAAAGCACAAGTAACTTATGCCCATATTCCACTGCTTTGACGCCACCAGAGTCGTGCAACAATGACACTGTGTTAGCACAATCAAGAATACCAGAAAAGCCCAAGCATCTCCTGAGTCCAAGGTTAACTAGAATATCCAACGTCTCATGATCAGAAAATTCAGCCGAAGGAAAGAATGCTTGTGAGTGTAGCACATTGCTCAACTCGGTAATACGGGGATCGTATAGCCTGCCAAAAATGTTGAAGCAACACATAAATATAGAATGACCACGTAAATAAGCCTCAGAACCATTTGTGGAAAGCAACAAGAGTTAACAACATCCTTTGTATTTGGACGCAACTCAATGAGGTTCAATGAAAAAATTAGAAGTGTTCTAATCTGCTAATTCAGTCCAAGCTTCCACATACTAGGTAGAGTGGCAGGATCAGCATTTTTTCAAACAAACCCCATACGATACTGAAATTCCAGTAATTCTGAATAATTTAAAGAAAGGCAAGGGGCCATTGAGACATAACCCTGTGCAATGTGGTTAACTATCAAAGCACGGCTTCTGTTCACATGTTACTGAAACAGAATGAGTTCCAGCTTCAACTCACAAACGAGTCATTGGGTAGAATTAAACCAAATTTACTACATTGATCAAATAAACAACCAGAACCGAACATGTAAGAGAGAACATAGAAGTTTTAATGTAGAAACAAGTACCTTGAAGGCTGTTGCCAAGATCCATTGCCAGCCAAAACAAAAGGTGTCTCAGAAAGTGCAGATTTAATGGAGACATCATCCAAGACCAAAAGCTTCACATCGTGTAAAATTTTTGAAACAGCTCCCTGCTGCGAGAGAAACTCTGGCATTCTGTTGAATACATAACCTTTATAAAATTCCACTCTAGACGGTTCTCTGATGTCCAAGTACCTCCTCAGAATAACTCCCTCTCTTTCTGACTCAGTGCGCACGAAATCATCATTTAAAAGATCCTCTCGGACACCATTTGGCTTAAGCCATTTGGTCGGCTTAGACAGACAAACTAGTTTTCTGCTTCGGTAGGATTCATACATAGGAAGCTGTTTGATGAGCTTAATATGGGTGTCATCCATCTGTTCCTCTAAAAACCATTTTGATTGAAGGACAAAACTTCTCAATTCGTGAAGCTCACCTTCTGATGCATCCTTGAAAATCTCATGAACATCCTCAGCCTTGCAAGCAACAGCCAAAAATGCATTTAATATTCCTGCTGCTGTTGGAGGCTGCACGAAGTCACCAAGCTGTGGATGTTCTATAGGTAGGTCACGCCGCAAGAATAAACAACCTACTTTCACCAACAATGAACGCATATTTTCGCTCCAGCCATTATCTTCAATCACATTTGAATCTGGAAATAATCGCAAGAGGCTGTTATCTTGAACAGGCAGTATTGGCCATTTAGAAAATATTGAGAGGTCATCACAGGATGACTTCAGGTAGCTCCATAGCAATCTCATCCATTCTGGACTTGGTTGACCCCGCTGACTAGGAACCCAAGTCACTCTTTTCGACAGCTGCCACTCCGCTGGAAGCAATTTTAGAAAGAGCTTTTCAAGCAAGTGACATGAGAGAAGACAAACATTTAATTTCCTACTCTCAGCTATGCTACATAGTTTTTGTTTAACAATTTCCGGAATCTCAACATCCACAAGTAGATGAGGAAGTGAATCCTTCAACAGACCATACTCCTCGCCCCTTGTTACATAAATCCTTTCACCAGCCCCATTCTTCTCAAAGCTAGCATGTGAACCATCGGATAGAGGTAACAATGCTAAACCACACAAGTTATCTGGCTGAACAGGATCCAAATCAACTAAACAATATTCAAGGGTTACAACAATTGCACCCCTGTTGTTGAATCCACGTTTCCGCCGAATTAACAAGGTTCTTAACAACTGTGGTGTCAAGAGGTTCAGTGAGGAGCATGCTTCCGTAAATTGTTCCACTAGTTGCTTAGAAGCAGTCACTAGTGGCACACCAGCATCTGATAGGGCTTCCACAAGCTCATGAACTTTATAAAAAGAAAAATCAGGGAAAAGTGCTTGCTTGGAAGAAATCCACTGACCCCCTCTTGCCTTGGTGTATAATACACGAAGACCAGATTCAGAAATAAATACATATATTTTCCGCACCATTGATGTCCAGGGTTCTAACACTACTCCCGTTGGCCAATAAGAAAAAAATAAGTCGGATGGACCAATCTCAATAGCAATTTTCTCAAGCAAGTGACAATAAGCCGGGGCAGCAATATTCTCAAGGATGTACAAATTCCAGTCTGACCTTTTTTTTCCACCCCCTGCCATGTCATTACCAAACCAAATGTCTCTCCGATTGGATGAGAGTTCAAAGTATGAATTAACATGTGCAGGAAGACCAGTACTGATTGGCAACGGTAAGAAGCAGAATGCACGGCCCTCAAAATTCTTCCTACTTTGAAGCAAAGTGGTAGATACTTGAAATAGGTCTTTCGTGAAAACACTGCTCGTGTTAGAAATGTCACATTGACCCTCTACCACTACAGAATGTACATAGGCAGCAACGCGAGCCCATGGGATTGATTTATGAGAGTCCCCTCCAGCAACTGCCGAGTTTTTCTTACCTCTTCCACCACCTAAACATTCACCAGTTATCCAACAGTGAAGCAGAGCACCAGAAGGATTTTGCTCCGTGACAACAATCTTTTGGCACTTATGTAAGAAATCTCTATCAATGGATTTGCTCAACATTTTTATCGTCTGCCCTTTGTCCAATCCACTAAACCGGTTCCCATCAATAAGACTGAACAGATCATCAACTGCATTGACCATTTCAGGCTCACTAACAGAATTCCTGTGCACATGGTGGAGAAGCTGCATTTCACTACCATTTCCTTCCTTCACAAAAACAGAAATCTTCTTCACATGGCGTAGAAAAAGTAGTGTGTCAGAAACAACACCCGAGAAAGATGCAAAGAGAGACATAACATCTTCAGTCACATAAGCTTCTTTTTTTATTTGACTGCGCAGAGCTACATTCGAGCTTCTGAGGGGGAAACGGAATAAGGTTCCAGGAAATGGATTCTGCAAGTCACAGCCAAAGTGCAAGAAAGGGGAAAACTGATCAGGAAACTGTTCCAAGATGTTTTTTCCTACGTATTTGATTCTCAACCCAGGATGGGAAGGAGAGATCCCCGGCAAGTTATTGGCATGAGGATCAAACATAACAATGTTATCCCCCGAAACAAATGTAGGAATGTCTGTGAAATGGTATACACAGTTAAATCCAAGTCCAAATCTTCCAATCGCAAAAGGCTTCTCTAATTTGCTTTCTTGGCCAATCCTGGAGATGGCATAGAGATCCTGCGGAGTGAAAACTGAGTCATTGAAACAATACAGTGCAGGACCTTGCCAATCAGCCATTTCGGGAGACAACACCGAAGATGTCCCATATTGAGTCTTATCCAAAAGAAAAGTAACTTCTGAAGCACCAGCATCATCTGCATTCTGAACTAGCTCAAAAAGAATACCAGGCCCATCTGCATACATTTCAAGTATATGCTTAAGTCTCGTAGTCAACGCTTCATGCTGTCCAAAAGCTTCTGCAGCGCCAGATAAACTCAGATTCATTGAGTCAGCACTCTCCGCAAGCAAGATCCTACGGAGGGAGCAGACACCAAGCTTCTCCGCCACTTCATTAGATATATTACCATGGACAAACTTCTGAACAGTTCTCTTTGCGTTCAAAGCTATGATTGATGCTCCACCAAATGAGCAATCAGGGTCGTCTGAGCCAAGCAACCAAGGAGCATCGTTGTAGACTAAATCAGAGGCAGGGAAAAGTCTACCAGAAACATCTGGCAAATATAACTTCAGATTTTGTTCATGAAACTGAACTTCAGCAAGATGTTGGACAATCATTATAGCTGCTCTGATTTCCTGGGGGTCAAGAGGGGATGAGCCTTTTCTTGTTGCCATCCTGGTCAAAATATTAGCAAAATCCATGGGCTTAAAATATTCTCGGACACCAAGCTCCAAAAACAATTCCTTGAAAACAGCTAAATCAACAGGGATAACACGTACATAAGGAGCTAAATGAAGAGGGCCATCAAGAACAACCTCATCACAGGTAGCAAATCCATCTCCCACCCAAATCCAGCGAGACCCTTCAAGAACAGCCTTTACAATGTCCATCTCCTCTGAACCAACTAAACTAACCATCAAAGCATATATCCTTGGCATTGCCAAAGCCAATTCCTGACGAAGAACCTGATCATCGACAATTTCATTGTTTTTACCAAGCTCAAGCAATTGGGCAGCAATCGCACTACCTCCTGGAGGAGAGAGCCAACCAAGGTTATATGCTAATGCCGTAGAAGAGCATTCTCCATCCAGTATTCTCATGCTAGCCGAAACCATCCATAAGTCAGTCTGTGGCCTTACCAGCCTTGGAGGAGCCAGCATGGATGACACGAGAGGCCAGGGTAAAGATGGAAAAGGAGCAGCAACCATTACTGGACACCAAGAGATCAACCGGAGATCATTCCAAAACTTTTCAAGATCAGATTTCAAATGTCGAGGCCTGAATGCAATTGCAGCTCGTGAAAATATTCTGTTTACGGCCCCCTGATCATTGCTTGATTGGTTGGGCACCCACTTCATCGCATTCACTTCTAAGTAGGAAAGAAGCAACTTCCCTCTGGATTGAGCTTTTTGTTGATCTTCATGCATCAGTGTTTCTATTTGTCGGGCACTTTCGATAACAGTCTCGGGAGAAACAGATGTTTTCAGTCCTAGACTATGTAGCATGTCTAGAATGTCAGCTTCAAGGAAAGTACCAGATGGAAAGCTATCAGAATCTTCCAACAAAGCAACCAACTCTTCATTGCGCGGATCATAGAGAACCGCAGGGCTCCTCACAGCCCCATTTAGCGTAGGAACAAATTCCAATTGTCTGACACATTCTTTGAAAGATGTATCCTCCACACACAGTTGTGGCAAGTTTTGGAGGACAGAGACCATGATAGGATTCCGTACTTCAGGTTGCAAGTCCTTAATGGTGATAAACACATGTTGCCTGTAAAACTGTGGCTTCTTCATTCTCTCAATTCCGAAAAATCTTAGCATAATCTGCTCCTCAGTAGCAGTGGAGCACATGACAAACTCAACACCTAGGAAATTTACAGGCACATCCAAGGGGGGCAAGTACTTCTGAGAATTACCAAGATCACAGAATTGAACATCTTGAGTAGAGGTTCCACCATAAACTCTAAAAACAGGAAACTTCTTGCAAGTTCTAATGACAGTTTCATCTATGCAATCTCCCATGTACCATTTTGGATCAAGAAGAAACCGCCGTAGTTCATCTCTCTCCTCCACAAGCAGGTTCTGAAATGATCTTTCAATTAAACTGACATTTGAAGAGAACACATTGAAAATTGACTCCACGACACCAACACAATCAGCATCAGACACATATAGAGACAAATCTGGATGTTCCACCCTATAGTTGGAATCAAGTATCTTGCAACCAAACTTAATAAGGGACCCCTGGACCAAACCAGGAAGTTTATCTGCAGCTAGTAGCTTTGATTCTCTAGAAGGTCTGTAGAGATGCCCAGAGGTGGAAGGCAGTATAGGCCAATCACCAAACATGGACAGTTTCTCACAGTGACTTTGAAGATATTGCCAAAAGAGCTTAAACCATGATGAAGTTGGGAGAATATGCATGGCATCTGAGTTCCACGTAACCTTTTCTTTGTACTTCCAATCATCGGGTACAAATCTAGGGAATAACTTGAGCAAGTACTCAATCTTGAACATAGTTAGATTTGTGTTCGACAATTCTGCGATAGAAGAGAGTCTGCTCGCTATGTTTGCTGGAATATTTGGATCAACTAATTGATCAGAAACCTGTTCAAGCAGGATGAGTTCCAACTCGTCATTACAAATAAAATATGGTATCCCTCTCGAGGGTCCACAAAGTACCCCAAAATCACCATTCGCTAAAGGAAGTAAAGGCATGTCATTCGCATATATGGCAACGTCAGAATCAACTAAATCCTCAAGGCAATATTCCAATAGCACAAGCCTGTGAGATTTGCACAATTTCTGGAGAGATTTGCAACCCTTAAGGAAATGGCGTACAGTATCGGGAGTTATTACTTTCTGCTGAAAACCAGAAGCATATTTAAGAAACATATTAAACAAGTTATCGGGTAAATGAACGATAGGCATTCCAAGCTGCAGCAAGGCCTCACCAAGTTCTTTGCTCTTAGAGAACTCTCCATCATGAAGGAAGGCTTCATGTGGGGTCACCCATTTCCCACCTTCTAGGTCTGAATGCAACAAGGGAGCATCACTGATCATTCTGTATATATTCTCAACCAAAATGCTCCACGGTTCTTCAAAAGGACCAACAGGAAACAAAGAATAGTACAAATCCGTTGCTCCAAGCAACTCTTGTACACCAAGTACCAAGCATCGGAAAGCAGGAGCCACAATGTCTTCTAAAAGGAACTTGTTCCAGACAGAACGGACTTTTCCACTTCTATCCATATCATCCCCATACCAAATGCCACGGCGATTGGAAGAAACCTCAAAGTAACCATTAACTTGCACACTCAATCCAGTTCTAACAGGAAGTGGGAGGAAACAAAATGCCCTACCAAGCTTCAGATCATCATTCTGCATAACCACATCAAAACAACATGAGAAGCTAGCTATGGCTATAATTCTTGTGCGAGCTACATTTGAAGCAAGAAACCAAGACAAGATGAGCCCCTGAAACATGCTAACCAGCTATAGTTCTTGTGTGAGCTACATTTGAAGCAAGAGCAAACAGGGGAGGGAGGGTAACCGATAGTTAGGCTGCTGACAAAGCCTAGCGAATAAAAGGAAAAATAGATGTATGACAAAGCAACTTACATCTGATATGCAAGCTGCAACAGATGCCCATGGCAGCAAGTGAATATCATACTCCTTAGAAGCAGCGGACGCGAAAGAAGCAATTCTACTGTCCGGAGATGCCATAGCTTGCACTATGTGAAAAACATCAATTCTCTTCTTCACTTCACTTCCGGATACTTCCTCACTCAAGAACTCCACAGAATAAGAATCCATTTCTCCATTTCGCGGTAAATTCTTAGTCATTCTCAGAAGTGCTTTCCTATGCCAGATAACTTCATCGTTCACAGAGCTAACCGAGCAAGAATAGAGCTTCCTTGGCCGAGCCTCTCCATCATCCCAAACGTACATCTCGACGGACAAGACGCTCTTGAGGAACAGAAGCGAGAGCACACCTTCTTCATAAAGCTGACCAAACAGGGATAATACATCGTCATTTAAGTACGCCTGTCTGGAAAGCTTACTCGTCCCCGCTTGATCAGAGTTCCGCAGGGGGAAACGGAACAAAGTTCCGGTAAAAGGACTTTTCATGTCGCAACCGAAAGCGCAGTAAGGAGAGAACTGGTCATTGTAGACAGAGATAGCAGCGGAAGCGACGAAATCAATTCTCTTACCAGGATTCGCCGTGGATACATTGGGGAGGTAAACCCCCTGGGGATCAAAGAGCACCACGTAATTCCCACTGACGAAAGACGGCAAATCGGTCAAGTGGTAAACAGAATTGAAGCCAACTCCGAATCGGCCGGTCTTCCAAGCTTGGCCGTGCTTGGCACTCCCTCCGATCCTGGAGATACTGACGAAATCCTCCTTCGTAAAGACAGCATCGTTGAAGGCCAAGAGCGCAGGTCCCTGCCACTGGGACAAGGAAGGAGACAAGAGAGATTGAGTGGCATGGATTCGGCGGTCAAGGCAGAGACGGACCTCGGTGGCGCCGGCATCGTCGGCGTTCTGAATAAGCTCCTTGAGCACGGTGGTTCCCTCGGGATAGTTGAGGAGGACTTCGCGGATTCTCCGAGTTAGGTCTACTTTCTGACCGAAGTCCTCGAGGAAGATGGAATCCTGGGAGGACGAGGCCATTACGGTAGAGAATTGAAGGCGGTCAGTGAGGCATTGACGATGATACAAGGATGGGCTGAAGAGAATGAGGATTCATTCCGAATGTGAGAAAACAGTAGCAAAAATCATAAGGCGGTGGGTGTTAATACTGCTGCAGGAATCTTATTAACCCAACATATATATGGGCTGGTGGAATAATGAAACGATATGTTAAAGAAACTAAAAACGAAAATAAAAGAACATTAGTGGGGAAAGGTAATTTTATTGAAGTGTATATACATTATTTTTCGAATAAATTTGTTGATGTTGTCTCGTTAAAAATCTTATCAGGTAAACTTATTGGGAAAAAAATCATAGTTAAGGGACAAATAGTGCAGTGCGTATCGATTACCCTTGATGATAATATCGACTTTCCTTCATCATGATATCAGTTGATATTTGTCATTCGTCAAATTCTAATTGTTCGGGCTAACATCTCTAAAGTTGCTGTATGGAGAGTCTTGTTGATTAAATCAACCTAGTTATCGCGTAAGCGTACTTGTTTGACGAGTATGTCAACTTATAAAAATATTCGTGCAACTCATTGGAGTTTTGCATCTAAATGTATGTATGTAATATAATCACTGGCCATCCATAATAATTACATGATGCTCCCCTCTTAGATGACTATTAGATGATAATATGTTTCATTAAACTTTACTAGGAAAATCCTATGGGATAAAAACCTAGTGAAGGAAAAAGAGTACATAATCATAACATTACGTTACACTATTTTCTTTCAACTCAAGGATATATGCAATATATATTTCGTGAATCATCTTTAGCATCACATCTGTAAATGGCGTTGTGGCTTTATTAGTCGGTTTCACAAACCACATAATAGTGACATTGTCATATACAATCATCATAGTTCACCAAGTGGTCTAAATACATTAAGACGCACTATTGCAAAACCGAGGAGTTCTCATTTCGTTATGAATATAGATTAAAATTGACATATAAGCACATATAGTGATCTTACCACCATCAAGGCACTTATAGCCATGATGTACCCATATAACTTCTTGTTGGGTATGCTTTATTAGTATATCATTGATGATATACGAGAATCATGTTCGAGAGAAATGTACAAATGGCAAGGTAGTGGTAAGATTTGTTTTTCCACATTTTCATCTCGAACTCTTTAATCAAATAGATCTGAAAGAGATAAATGACCCCTTAACAAGGGGTGATCATTTGCACAATGCGATAAATAGCTACAAATAAATCTTTCTTCCCATAAGGGAGAGATCGAATCACTTTATAAGGTGATTAACCACCACACCACAATCACGTGGTAAACTCATTAATCAAATAAATGATTTTTTTGAAGTACTCGTCATGAGTCGCAATAATGTGTATATTATCTATATAACCAAAGAATGACCACATTTAATGATGTTAAAACAAAAAAAAATACATTTTAAATACAAAGTGAAATTAAGAAAAATTTGATAAAAGTTTTGAAATCATAAAATATCTTAAAGATGGATTGTCAAAATACAACTAAAATAGAGAAGAAATCAAATTATTTGTATAGAGAAATGTATGATACATTAAATGTACTACTTCTCTCAATCTTTTAATCAATGTGATGTCAATTCGATATATTTGAATACTGTTCACATCAACGTGAATTGTTCGCTTATAGCGAAATAAATCCTCGAGGAAATTTCATATACATATATGTATTCTTATGATGCAAACCATACATATAGGTTTCAAGGACATCCATTAAGAGAAAACTCTTTCCCTTTAAAAATTGTCAGACTAATCAAATAATGAAAAGTAATTACAGCTACCACATGAGATATGTTTTCTTATAATCAATATATTATAGGTTTGTTGTACACAACCGTTCAAAATGATATAAACATGAAATGACTCATGACTTTCAAGACTCAAAATGAGATAATCATGTGCCTCATTTGCTTGACATTTTCATGTATAAAGACTTTATGTCTTAAAGCTTTTCATTTTTTTTGGGAATCGGGTTTTGCCTCACTTGGAAATTTTCAACCAATCGTTTCTTTCTCTGCATGCATTTTGGCTCATGATCCTCATAGATAGTTATGATATTTAGCGTTGTACTATACGCAAACTATCGTTAGCGTTGAATTTATCGCGGTTCCAATATTTTTCATCCAAGATATAAATAATTGAGATATCTTTATTAATATCTTTCAGGTACCTGAGGCTCTTCATGAGCATATTTTTGTTATTCTGATGACATTTCTGAAATAATCTTAACCTCAATTTGATCATCTTGATATATAGGCTTCATTCCACTTTGAGGATTTTTTCTTTGGAATCGAGTGGTCTACCACGCTTTTTGCGGGTGTTAGACTCATTGGTTATGTTAGATTGCCCAATATCGGCATTATGTTTATTGGAGCATTTTGAGTTGGCTCATGAGAGCTTTTACTCTAGTTGGGTCAGTAAAGTGTCTAGCAAATGATGAATTATATACTTTTGAACTTCAAGTTCATATTGCTTAGTGCGAGGATCCAAATGATATGATGATTACTCATCTAATCTCTTGACCCACTTTTGTTGTCTTCCCTAGGGAAGTTTGAATATAAACCTTCAACCGAGTCATCAAAATCTCATGACAACGATGTGAATATTTTACTATCGATGAACTCATAATCGATATAATTTCTCAATCTTTGTTGAGAACCCATCATAATAAATTGTGGTGGAGCAATTCAAATGTGTATATCCATCAATATATGCAAATATGGGAAGTATGAAGTTTTGACCCAAAAACCAAATATAATGGAGGAAGTCATAGTAATTGTTTGGCATAATGCGAATTTGTGTTGTTTACAACAACAATATAAATGGAGAATATTTGTTCTCAATATATTTTCATTATTGGATAATCATAGAAATATGCTCATAACCAAAATGGTTGAGTTAGTGATCTCGTAAATTCTAGTTTGTGTTCATATATATACATATGTGATCTTCTAGTTGATACATCAATTAAAATATTCGGTCCACATGTAGGTTGTATGGATCCACAAATATTAACATTGTTTTGTTGTGCGTAAGAGAAATTATCCTATTTTAATTGATGATTATCCAACAATCAATTCTATTTAAAAATAAGCAACTCAAAAATGAGTTATGCTTTGTTGGGGATTTCACTCAACAATGGGTAACGGAAAGGTGAAAAGGCTTTCCTAAAAATGGAACCTTGTTGACAAAACATAAAATTGTTCGTATTCCCAGGAAGTAGGGGAGTCACAAGAACTACTTAAATCTCTATAACCTTAGGAATAATTTCTTTAGAATACCCAAGTTGAGACCTTCGTGCACAACAATATTTAAGAGAACATACTCCTTAGATTATGAGATCATAGAAATTGACCGTATAGGTTCGCAATTCGTATTATGATTGACTAGGATGGTCTAACCGGTTATGTCAAATAATAGTTGTCAGGATGGGTAAATTTATAGTTTGCATTTTTCTCACAATAACATGTGTTTAGTACAAATTGGAGGACAACATTATTGATTCAATAATTTCATGATCATAAACCACATTATTGTTTCTAGAGTTTGAGATTAATTTTGTACTACTCAATATGTGGTGCACTATCGATGAGATTTATATCATCATGTATTGTGTTGATTCTCATCATAGAGTTACTCATTTTTTGTCATGAGAATGGTGCATAGTTTAAATGATAAATAGAGATATTTCTCAATCATCCATGTCACCAATTAAGGTATCAACAATTCTCATACAACCATAATTATTATGCCCATATGAATGAAAAGTTTCATATTATTGGAATAATAATCATATCTTGTTACTTGTGCTTCCAAAAATAAGATAATATATGTGTCTTGACACAATTTACTTTGAGGGCTAAAATAATATCATTGAGATGATCATCAAAACAATATTGATGGTTGTATATCATCTTTCATGTGATTGGAATTGTTCAACATTAAGTCATAATTGCTTTTCATGAGAAAATGATATATTTCTCAAATTTCTTTATCATTGCCAAAATAATAGGTTTCTCCTCCACAATAGTGTATTATTTTGTTCACTCGTGGGAATATATATTATTGCTATAGACCTAATATAATAATCATCCACTTTTAGGAGTGATTTTTTATCTCTTGAGCGAGCATAATTTTGAGACATATTGGCGAGATAGACTTTGATAACTTGTGTTTCTTTGTGGATATGATTATAATCCTTCTTTTCATGAAGTGATATTGTGTCTCATTGGATCATTTTCTCAATCTATGTGTCTCTTGGGACATCCAATCGTATCACACTTTAAGATCGTCATGCACTAGTGGGGGTCATACTTGGCTTTGTCGTTATGCCACAATATATATAAGTGGTTACTCACTTTCCAACCATTCATGCATGGAGGTGATGGCAGGTAAGATCAATGACTTTTGACTTCAGAATACGATTTATTAGCGTCTTTGATGGTTTCATGAAGACCATTATAAATGAATTTTAGCATCCAATGTCCATTAAGGATAATTCTTGCCAGAAACATCAAAGGCAGCAAACTCCAATTACAATATATATTATCAAGAGAAATACATAGAATTAATGAGAAAAATAACAAAAGATAAACAATATGAGCTAATAATTAACAATAGTACATATTACTATCATTTAACATACCTAACGTATGCATGAGAAAGCAACCATGAAGAAAGAATCATACTTATTGTCTAATTATTTTAGCAATAAATAATTCAGACGTTACTAACGTATTATAGCTTTTGACCGGACGTAATATAGCCCGAAATGGTAATAAAGATTTCAAAATAGATAACATATATGAGATAATAGTTATATTAATAGAAACAAGTTGCTTATCGAAAAAAAACAGGAACAAGTATCTAACTATTCGGGACTTGCTGAGGGCAACCGATCATGACGAGAACTTGTTAAGATAAGCAAGACAACGAATCATGTAATCGAATAACTATCATATCTATCATAGAAAATTATAAGCGGAGGATAACCATTAAGACGATTTTAGACCGTAGGTTAATCTCTAAAGTCTAATGACCTTTACAAATGATAACGCCAGTATCATGGAAGAAATTTTTGAAATAGCAGGTTGCATGTATAACAATATTAGAATGAGACACTAGTAATAAGTGTGAAACAAAAATGTCGCAAAAGCGGATGTGTAAAACACTATGGATTTCACACAATAGTTGCATATACCATGACTTTTTCTAATAGAAATATATTAAATCCATTTTAAAAAGAGCATTAGTCACAAAAAAGCAATGACTATTTTGAAAACGAGCATTAAACTTAAACACAAAGTAAGTCAATTCATATTATTTTGTCACATATCACCGACTATTTAGACAAAAACAATATACAAAAAATTTGAAAAATGGATGACCATATACCCAAGGGAAAACATACATAAACGGATGAACAATTAAAAAAACATAAGCAAATGGATATTAGTTTTTAAAAAAATTAGGCAAAAACAATAGAAATTAAGATATATCTATGAGCAATTTTTGCGAATTTTTGATAGGTTAGAGTTACGTGTTGATAACGTGTTAAGAAACTAAAGAACGAAAGATAGAAGAATATAAGAGGAGAAAAATATTCTTATTGAAATGTACATATAATATAATAAAAAGTCTTATTTATAGGCTTATGGAATTATAACCTACCCACATTATTACATATAAAAAAATAATAAAGATAAAAATAAATTATATGTTAATATACTATATTTATAGCAGAATTGGATATGTGAACTCGGGGAATCGAAGAAGAAGACACGGATAGAGCGGTTAGCTTATGGGGAGCAGTAATGTAGAATTTTGATGTTTAAAACCAAATGTAGACCATTAGATTACCATAATTTAATCCTACGGTAAATCTGAGACCATGGTTATTATTATTTTAAGAGTAACTCTCCATTAAACACCAAGTGTTCAGAGTGCAAAGGTATTGTGTTGGAAAAAGCACATGGATAATCGATAACCACCTCACTAATAGGGTACCCATTTTAGTATATTATGTTTAGACGTTAAGGTATGCATGTTATAGAAATTGCAGGAAAAGATCTAAAGAGGGTTGAGATGTGATTCAGATAATCATAAGATTGCTAAGATCAATCTTGAAAGGGGTCTTTTTAGACATTCAACTAAAGTCTGATAGTCAGAGAGAACCAAGTAGGACACTAAAGGTCTGTTAGCAAAGGATAACGCTTCGAGAATAGATCGGACTTCTGCCACAATTGACGAGGAACAAAGAAGAAGATCGGGACCAGCTGTTACAAACACTACCTAACAACATTGGTGATAACAATGCCGAAAACCGCCTTCTAAGAATCGTTCAAGGAACATGTCAAAGACCAAATCAGCACAGGCGTGAGAACATTCAAAAAAAAACAATGGCTCATGAATTCTTCCCTGGGTTGGCAGAAAGGGGAGTTGATGGCGCACACATTCTTTGATGAAGGTTAGTAGAGAAGGCAATGAAATTCCTCCTGTACGTCCATAAAAAAATTCTTTAGAAGTAGGGAGAGATTCCAAAAGCCATTTTCAATCCTTCTCTCCCTGTAGGTTGCTTCACTGAGGCTGAAGGCGCTGAGAAACGTTATCCTCGTAAGCAACATGGTAGGCAGATATGACCAAGAATGCTCTATCTTGTAGAGAACTACCATATCAATTATAATCCCCCATGCAATTTTGGAGCGATGGAGATCCTAATTATATTATCTAGCTCATAGTTGAAACAATACACACTAATCGAATATCTATCCCACCATCGATGAGAGTCCAAAATCTAGTATGCTACATGTTTCAAAGTTCGAACATCTTTTTCCAAGTTTGTGGTTATTATTAAGATTAAAAAGTAAAAAATTCGTAAAGATGGTTGTCAATTTTTTCTAAACCTTAAATTCTAAATTTTAAACTTTAAATATATATAAAGAAATAGAGTTTATTGCAGCACGAAAGTTGGATCTTAAAAAGTCAACGTATCAATTGCAATATAATCAAGATATCTCACTGGAACCCCAAATGGATACCTACGAAAAAACTTTAATTAGGGTTCACAAATGGTTTTTGTATACTTTATCGGGCATGGTTGTAGGAAGAAACTGGTGACACTTCATCCTTTGAGCTTTCATAGCCTCCCTCAAGTGATTGATGAAGAAGCTATTCTATATATGATATGGGATTATAATGCTTTGTACCCAACTTTACAGGATGTTACACACAACGGTGCATAATCTTCCACCAGTTTATATCTCAAGAGTTAAAAACAACATAACGAACCCCCTACCCATTCAGAATCACAGCATTCACTTCTCTCCAGTGCACATCCAACTAGATTGTAGTTGCAAGCGCAATGGCTATCTTTTAGTCTGAACAATATACTTGAACAATATATAAAATTTGAATGCTGTGATTCAAAGTTTCAAACTTTTCACAAGTTTAATCACCACCTTTTTTTGTGACGACGCAGATGCTTGGGGAAGAGACGACTGACCGTCATCTGGGCCTTCTTCCGCTATCAGTCCGTTGTTTTTTCGGTTGCCCATATTGCCAGAAGCATAAATATAAAATCCGATCAAATAGGACCTAGTAACCCTATTTTGGGTTCTGGAATTCCCGACTCCTTTTGTTCTTCTGCCTACTGCGAAACCACCTTGTTTGTTTCTTCTTCTTCTTAGCTTCTGCTGCTGCTGCCGACCTCCGATTAAGACTTTCCCCTACTAGTGGTTATTGTTGTTTCTCGCTTGTTAGCACATGTGAGTTTCTCCTCCTTTTTTCTCGCTTTTCGTTTATGGTTGCAAATTAGCATGGAGTGGGTGATTGTTTGATGGATTTAGAAACGATTCTAGGTTTGAGAATTAGCTTGGAGTTGGTGATGATTTGGTGAACTGGACAATTTAGTTTTATGTTATACCAGTTGCAGAAACTTAGTTTGTGTTCACGGTTAAGAATTGGGTTTCATGATCGTTCCAGTATGATTATGAGTTTGATGTTGCTCAATAGGTGGTTAATGATTCTCGTTATCTTTGAATTGATTATCATGTAGGACAAGCCGATAAGGCAAATGTAATAAGAAAACAGAGATCGGTATAGTTCTTGGAACTTGAAAGCTTAGTGAACTAGCTAGGGTGATGACCATTACAGCTTTGCCAATATCAACCTCAAACTGTTTAAATGTTTCTAAAAATTGTTGAATATTACTGATTTCTTATGAACCATGTTGTTATGAATATGTTTAGATAGCCTGTTAATATCAATATGATTTGGAGCAATTCAATGGAGATGGTTACATCTGTGCGGGTTACTGTAAATTCACTTTTTTTGGGTTTGTGTATTAAAGTTGCGTTTACTAGGTGCTGCCCTTTTTTTGGTATGTTCCATTTCTTTATTTCTTAATTCTTCAACCCCAGACCAAGCAAATGGCGACGTTTCTCATACGCATCGCTTCCCGGATATCCCCCGGCGGTGGTTACCTTCCACGGCATGCCCTATGTTCTTCCCTTCCCTTGCTTCAAGTCTCCTCCATCGACTCACCGACCACCGGAAGTCCAAAGCCTGATTTCTCCTGTCCTTCGTTCCTCCACTTTGCACACTTCTCCTTCCTCTCTCGGGGTCCCCGTTTCCATCCGAGTACAGAAGGCTTGAATTTGAGGTTGGTGGATAGATTTTCGACACTACCGAGCCAGGAGGAGAATCAGGGCAGTATACAGGTTCTTAAGAAGGCAGACTTGTCGTGGATAGATCTCTACTTGCCTGTATATTTACGGTCTTACGCTAAGCTTGCCCGTCTTGATAAACCCATTGGGACTTCGCTACTTGCCTGGCCTTGTATGTGGTACGGGTTAAACACGTTGAATCAGAATAGTACTTTTAGTTTGTGTTTCTCGACAGATTCAACAATTGGTTTTACTCGTTGTTGGTTCAGGTCAATTTCATTGGCAGCTTCGCCAGGGCATCTGCCTGATTTTAAGATGATGGCTTTGTTTGGTTGCGGGGCGTTCCTTTTACGAGGAGCTGGTTGCACCATTAATGACCTTCTCGACAGGGATATTGACACAAAGGTGTAATATCTTGAACGGTGCTGCTTCAGAATCTCAATGAGTTCTGAGTTAGACGGGTGGCCTACTCTTTGGAAATCATACTTACAAACTCTTCAATTGCAGGTGGAGCGCACAAGGTTGAGACCGATTGCTAGTGGTCTTTTGACTCCATTTCAGGGGTTATGTTTCCTTGGCTCTCAGTTGATTTTGGGTCTTGGAATTCTCCTTCAACTGAACGATTTTAGGTTTGTGCTAATGGTTCTTAGTCTTGTAACTAGCTTCTGCAGCTTTTTGTTTGCAACTCGATCTGAAGTCATCCGTCAGTTAGAGTTTCTTCGAGCATCTTGCAAATGTTAATTTGAAAACGGTCACAAAATGATATCTCCAATTCTATCAGATTTGGGATTAATTCCACCTATTTCAAAATCTAAATTTCCTTTTGGACAGTGGTTCAGATAAATCCAACAAATTTTTTTTAATCCAAATTTTAACGAGTCCAACTGAAATTGACATCCTTCCAGCGAAAAACCAACGCAGTTTGAGCCTGACTATAGAGGTGTGACGAGCAACTCTATTTATCCATGGCCATCCATGGCCTTGATTGAAAGATAGGCCGATTTGGGCTTTATTTAACATTGGGCCGTTTGCGGCGCATTAGGTAGGGAGGACCTAGTGAGAGAGAGAGAGAGAGAGAGAGAATCAAAATTAGCTGTTCCGTTCCAACTACGACTTCTACTTTCCCTTTTTGACCTTTTGTTTGTTAAATAATTATTTCTTTTTGTTTCCTTCCCTGTTTTTCTTTCCCGTGCGGTAACGCTCCCAATTAACCGGAACCTCAATCCACCCCTCTCCCAACTTTTCAATATAGGGTTTCCGGTTCTGAGCTCTTGATCACCGATCTCCAACTCTCCAGCAGTTACATTAGTCGCACCAGAAACAAAGGAAGTACCTTCTTCTTCCTCACCGAAGGATGTGGATACCGTCATGGCTGAGTCTAGGGCTTGTGTAACCGCGTCGGAACAGAATCAGAGGCTGGTTTCGATCTCCGTCGCCGATTCCCAATTGCAGGACTCCAGTATCATGATTCTGTTTGGCTTCGGGTGTCGATTCCGCTTCCAGTCGGCATTCGATTCTTACTCTGTCGCTTGTGAGGCCTTCTCTGAACCCCGTCACCTGCAGCTCCTTTGCGGCGTCAAATTCAAACTTCTTTAATAGAGGCCATCCATCTTCCCTCTCCTTCTTCTTCTTCTTTATTTCTTTTTGCTTTATTATTAATTGTTGTTTCCTCCCTCCTGCTCCTTTCCCTTTTCTCTTCATTTTGATTTGTTCATCTCTCCCATTATGGGGGATCCTGTTTCTTTTGACGATTGCGAGGTTGTGGAGAAAGATCCGTCATGTCGTTATATACGGGTGTGTATGCTTCTCCATCGTTCTTCTCTTATTTCAATTGTATACAATGTTGTGTGATCGCTGAAGAACTGAATCTGGACCCGTCTATTTGCAAGTACCTGGATCAAATGATTGCATACTATTTCTACTGGTTTCTGCACAGCTGAATATGATCAATGAATATTGTATTCATTTATTTGCAACTAGCTTGATCAAAGGATTGTATGATGTCTCTTATAGTATATGTAAGCTGAATATGATCTGTAAATGTTTTGTTGCTGATGAAAGTGAGGTGCTTGATTGAGCTTAATTTTGCTTTTATCACTGTACTCCCATTTGATTGGAGGGAATTTATGGATATTATAAATAAACAATGCGTTTGGGTGGAGTATTGCTTATTTTAATGTTAGAATGGTTACATTTTTCACCATGGTCATAATGTTTTATTTTTCCTCTCTCTTTTGTAATCTCCAGTATGATGAGATCTTGGGCAGAGGGGCATTCAAGACTGTGTATGTTTCCTGTGCTTACAAACTTTGTTAGTCGATTTACTGCTCTCAACTTATGGAGGGTGACATCTTGTAGTGACTAATTGAGCTGCTTGGTCTTTCTGTTATAGATATAAGGCATTTGATGAGGTTGACGGAATTGAAGTTGCTTGGAACCAAATGAACGTTGAAGATGCATTACAGACACCAGAACAGTTGGAGAGGCTATATTCAGAGGTTCATCTGTTGAAGTCGCTGAAGCATGAAAATATCATCAAGTGTTACCACTCTTGGGTGGATGACAAGACTAGAACCATTAACATGATAACAGAGCTGTTCACTTCTGGCTGTTTAAGGCAGTGAGTGATGCTCGTCATGCCTACGCTTTTGCTTAGATTTCTTGCTTGTTCCTACTGTTTCTGATCTTTGCAATTTAGGTATCGCAAGAAGCATAATAATGTTGATTTGAAGGCTATCAAAAACTGGGCTAGGCAGATCCTGAAAGGGCTGAACTATTTGCACAGTCATAATCCTCCTATCATTCATCGGGATTTGAAATGCGACAATGTCTTTGTCAATGGACATACTGGAGAAGTTAAAATTGGGGATCTTGGGTTGGCTGCTATCATGCAGCAGCCAACTGCCCGAAGTGTTATAGGTAATACTTGAACCATAAAAGCCTACATTTTTCCCGATCCTGCAAAAGTGCAATGTTAGCCTTTGGTGTACCGTGTATTTAAAATAGCCATCTAACTGAATTATGCAAAAAGTATAATCCATCTGATTGTGCAGGTACTCCTGAATTCATGGCTCCAGAGCTATATGATGAAGAATACACTGAACTTGTTGACATCTATTCCTTCGGCATGTGCATGCTAGAGATGGTTACTTGTGAATACCCCTATTGTGAATGCAGGAATCCGGCTCAGATTTACCGGAAAGTTACCTCGGTAAGACTTGATATCCTGAATCATATAATTTCATTTGTCTATCACCTTGTAACCTTTTCTAAAGAGTTTGTTATTCCCGCCAATCTTTTTGCATGTGCTGTAGGGTGTAAAGCCAGCTTCGCTTTCAAAAGTTGATAATCCTCAAGTTAAGGAGTTCATAGAGAAGTGTTTGGTCCCTGCTGCTGTGAGACTGCCTGCCATTGAACTCCTAAAAGACCCTTTTTTAGCAGCTGGAAGTCCAAAAGAAGTCATCCCTGATTCTCTTCAATTGTCAAGTCTGATGATCCCCCAAGACAAATCGCTTCCCATGGAAATAGATAGTAACAGCAAGAAGTCATCAAAAAATTCTTGTACTGAAAGCTTGAACGAAGACATGCAGTTCTCCCCTCTTGAAGTTGAGAGATGCACAGAGACCAATGGTTTCAGGCTAAGAGGGGAAAAGAATACTGATAATACAATCTCAATGACTCTGCGTATTGCCGATCCATGTGGTGAGTTATTTCATTTTATGCAGGTTAAGTGATTATAGCTTTGCTTGAACTACTACAATATCTCGTCGTAATATCATTCATCTTCCTTGTTTGATTAGGACGGGCAAGGATCATACACTTTACCTTTTTCCTGGAATCTGATACTACCATCACGATAGCAGAGGAGATGGTTGAACAACTTGGATTGCCAATGGAAGATGTTGCTGTGATTGCTGAATTGATTGACAGCTTGATAGTAAAGCTAGGAGCTAGCAGGAGTCCTTCATTATGCTGTGCTACGAGCATGCAGAATGGTTCATATGGAATACAAAGCAGTACAACTTCAAAGACAGGTGCTGATGACAGTAGTATTCAGCTTTTTGCGACTGGCAAGGATCAAGAAAATGGAACAACGATGAAATCCGACATTACTGCTGAATTATATTTCACAGGCGCAAACGAAAATTTGATGCCTGCTGATGACTATGCTGCGGGATTGGATTCAAGCGAGATCAGCACATCAGACTTTGGGATGTTTGACGAAGGTAGAGTTGCACAGTATCCATCAAGGGGAAGTTCTATTGCGATTTCATCCTCCGACATGCCACAAAATCTGAGCTTGTCAAGTATATGCACTCTTTCCATTGCTGACAAAGAAGAGCACGATGAGCTGCAAGTGGAGCTTGCTGCGATCGATATGCAGTATAATATGCATCTCCAGGAACTGTCCAGGATGAGGGAGGAAGCCATGGAAAATGCGAAAAGGAAGTGGATGGCCAAGAAAAAATTAGCTGTTATGTGACTTTACTAGATTGCTCTCTTTAGTTATTTTTTTTCGATTTCGTTGCTTGCTTCGGTGATAGTTGTGGCTGGGGCAAACTCCATACGATTTCCTTTTGGGGTGGATTTTTATTGTTTGTTGAGAGAGTTTACTTTAACCATGGAAATTCTACTGCCGCCAACATTCATTGTGTACAGATCTTATTAGTCCAAAGTATCATTCATTCTTTTATCCCCTGCTTCTTAGTCTGATTTATACTGCACTCTTGCTGCTATACTAGAGGTTCAAAAAAGTTGAAAATGGTAGGTGTGAATTTCGAATCCATGACCTTTATTTTCGTTTCTGCAGATACATTGTCCGAGATTGGCATGTTAATCGTGGTGACTCATTGAGATTGGTATAATAATTGGGGTGGCTTGAAACAGTCACAAAAAATGACTCAATAGTAGTACTATTGATTGCGGTGTGACGCTATGGTTCGTGTCGGCGCTCACCCTCTAATCCTACTCAAGTTGTCCAAATGAAGGGAGGTGTCACAATTGTCCCTAATGACAAAAGCTAATTCATTCCAACTAGAACTGTTTCAGGATAACGGGTTTGCAACGATTACAGACGCTTCAATGATGACACCAAGAAGGATCACTTTTCTTTGCTTTTTATTGATTAAATTCTTATTGATCCTGCTGGCTAATAGAAGACCACCTTCACCTGGCCACGATGATACTACATATAGGCAAAGGGTTGCTGATATGTCAAACTGCTAACGTTATCATGTTCGAAAAGCATTAAAATGCCTTCAATTACCTGTCTCTTAATCCTTAGCATGTTCCAAAAGCTGATAAGCAGGAATGAGAGAGACTAAACAATGTAATGTGATGTACACCAATCCATTCATGATTTATCACGTTCGAGCAGAAAACCAAACAGTAAACATGAAGCAAGTGAACAAACACCGCAAATGCTTAACCTGCACATTTTTTCATGGAAAGGGAAGCGAGAGATGTTTATATATACCAAACACTAAGATTTCGTTCCGTGCTGCTGCTGCTGCTACCAGTTCTCCTTGACAATTTTCGACTTCTCGAGAATGAACTTGCCTTCCTTGTACTTCTGAGACTCTTGATAAGCTCGCTCATACTTCCAGCCAAGCACCTCTTGGCAGTCGCTGCAGTACACGTCAGCGACTGTGTGGAGGCCAGTCGCCAGATTCCTATCCTCCTTCTCCCCTACTGCGATGTTCATCGCATGAGAGAACAGAAACGCTCTACCTTGTCGTCCCTAAACGCGAAAAGCAACTTCTTTGATGAACATATAGAGAACATCTTTGTTGATATATGAATTAACAAGTCTGGAAAATGTTAAACAGAGAATTAAGGATATATTCATTCACCTGAAAGGCCTTGGAAATCACATCATCATGAAGGCCAACATGGTTTCTGCAATTACAGCAGCTGTACAACCTTGGTCCTACTACTTCTGCCATTTTTTGCCTGTGAAACCAAAAGGAAACCCATGAAAAGCAACATCACGAAATCCTTCCACACAGAATCTGTCGAATGGATTGAAGGTCTACTTTCAGATATAGAAGGAAAAGCAAAGTGCTTGGGGCTTATAAATTGATCGATGAGCCAATTATGAGACAATCATGAAACAGTCAAGCTTTGATCAACATTCAGAAATCAACAAAAACAACCCCAGTCAAAACTGATGAACAGATTACAAACAAAACCAAAAAACAAAACTTTGATCAAATTCATGGAATCTACAACTAGGGAACAACTTGTGAAGAAAAAGGTAACAACTTTCGGGGCCTGGAGAATTGAATGCGAGCTGGGTAGTAAGAGTTTGAGAAATGCGAGGCTCACTCAATCAAACTTCTGGAAATGGATCGAGTGGCCTGTCGGGTTACACCTGTGGCGTGTAATCGTTGTGGTGATTGGGAGAGCAAGTTTATATGTTGCTGTTCGGTTGGGTTATAGGGTTTTTTGTACTGTATATAGCAACTAGCAAGTGAGCAAGAGGTGAAACATGATTTTTCTCCTCTAATTTTCTAATATTTTAATAACCAGCAAAATATTTTCATTACAAAATTACAAAATTTGTAGTTTCGCCTGCCTTTGTCTATTAACCACACTAGATCAATCCCCGGCCGGTCTGGTTTATATTTTTCTTTCTCAATCATTAATCAGAACTATGATTAATATAATGTGTACATTAGAAAGATAATTCATTTGCCTTTTCATCTTTGTGACTCGGTGGATGGTCCACCTTGTTGCCCAACATCAGCCTGCTATGAACATAAAATTCTGTTCATTCATTTATTGATCAAAGGGAGAGTCGCATTCTTAGCATGTACCAGATGAGATGCCCCTGTGATCGATGTGAAAACGACCCACATTACCATAATTATTGAAGTTATTTAAAACCAAACCAATCCGCCGCATGAGAGAGAAGGTGAAGGTGTCGGCACAAAGCTCAGGAAGGAAATAGCTAGCTGGCAATCCAATAAACAAATGCAACTAGCAGTAGAGGAAGAACATGTCACGCCAACAAAAGCATTCACCGATGCTTTTGTCTTTCGGTTTCTTTATGCATAGTTTACTCTCTACACACTGCAAGTCTGCAACTTTACTTCGACAATGGCATCAATTTGGTGCCCACCCACAGCCGCTTTTCTTAGAAACCAGCAAACTAGAAAACACCAGAAAATCCAGTTAACACTTTTACTTTACCACTTGCTTCTCTCATCGGTGGTGCCATATTTGGATATATAGTATGGTTGGTAAATTCTCACCTGAAAAACCCCACTTGATCCGGCCAGTGGTCGAATTTCGAGCAACACAACTAGCAGTGACACGAAGAGCGGATAAATGGATCGAACCAACTCACGCAACATTCGGCCTAACATTTTTACTTTGCGCAACTTAAACACTAAGTCTCTCATTGTATAGTGCAAAATTAGGATATCCAGCTCTCATTGATACTCTCGAGATCGCGATAACTTCCGATACAAGAATCCCGCGAGTGATTGATTCAGAATCTTGGCCACTTGATAAGAGGTAGACGGAAAATGGATCGAACCAACTCGAACCGAGAATGAGATGACCAGGGGGCGAAGAAGAAAGGTAGAAACTTTTATTCACTTGAAAATCATCTGCATTTCTCTTCAGAGCCAAAAAGAATTTATAGGGTATTGATCAATGGAATGTAAACAATCTGGACAATAGAGGAAAAAAAGTAATGAACAGAATCAATCAATGCTCAACTGCATTTTCTTCACATGAATCCAGAGACCAGCGATCCAATAACAACTGATAAGAGGACAGAGAATCTGGGTTCCAATGAATAAGTAGAAGAAGTGGGGATGGATCCAAATGCAATTGGAGAAGTGGGAGCAGAATCAGCCAATGCTCCACCAGGGCCATAAGAAGGAGGATAAGCAGTTGCAGATTCATTCCCTACAGTTATCCGAATCTTCTGCTTCTTCTCGCAGTGTCCTGGCTCCCCACTGGTGAAGTAAAACACACCTTCTTGGGTGATGTTGAACAAGGAGTTGCCATTGTTCATGTACAAGATTGGGTTTTTCAGGTTGCACGAGTCGAAGTTCTGTGGGGTTACTTGGATCACTGAGTCTTGGCTTGGTGGGTACAGGAACACTGCAGAAAAAATTCAAACTTTGATGCTTATAAGAGCAAGGAATGATAAAAAAAAATTCAAACTTGGAAACAGAAAAAAGATGAAAACTTACAGAGGGAATCTCCAACAGTTAAGTTGTGATATTTGGACCAATAGATGTAGACTTTGGGGTTTGAGTCAGTGGGGATCCCCCAAGCGTCTAAATCTCCAACCTTGTACTGGTAGCAGGAGACTTGGATGTGAAGCAAAGCAAGAAGCTGAAAGGCACAGAGAGCCAGGAACTTGGGAGTTGTAAGATTAACCATTGTTGCTTTGCTTGCTTGCCGGTTTGTTTTGTCAAAGACTTGGGATTTATCAAAAAATGGAAGGGGGGAACAGTGGTGAAGCACTAATTGGGGGGGAGGTGGGGCTGAAATAATGTAATTTGGGGTTTGTTTAGTTGTATATCTGTTGACAGATTGGAGGAGCAGAAAAGAGCAAGTTTTTCAAAATTGGGAAGTGAGTTGACGAGAATGCCCTCCTCCCTGGATCACTTTCTAACTGATTGGCTGAATGGTCAGAAGTCAAAACCTTAAAAGAGTTTGAATGAGGTTAAGTGAAATGGTAACCTGGTAAAGTGATTGATGAAAACATTCTGCTTTCTTTTTCTGAATGAAGGAAGGAAATGAGGGTAGATGAGGGAATTGCAGTACTTTCAGGGGCTAAAGTTGGAAAGAAAGATCGAAGAAGTGATAAATTAATGAGAAGATAATAATTGGAAAGGGCATGTGGACACTGCCAAGTGGGTGTGATGTTTCTTCTGCACATTCGAAGGGTTTACTTGAAACAGCACATGGCATTTCTGCCGCAGCAGCTGCAACCACATGTGCTCCATTCCATCCATATGTACATAAAACACCGATAAGGTGCGCAATAAGACAGCATACTACCATACTGATCAAACCATTCCCAATTTACGCATCTCTTGATACCAGTTTTAGACTGTTTTCAATACCATATCGACGGTTTCATTTGTTTTACGACCTAAAAGGAAGCATCAAGATAGCAAATAAACAAAAACAAATCTAAGCCTTATTATCTAGTTGTTAGAATAGTCTCAACACGGTTTTTGAGATATGTAAGAGTTTGTCTTGTTATTAAATGGACAACTCTGTTAGCAACACACCATACCACTCACTTGACATGCCAAAGTCCATGCTGATCGGAACAAGACCATGTAGAAGAGCCTGAGGCGGAACAAGGTTGATACATTTATACAAGAGAGAAGAAATTAAACATTATTCAGAGTATCCATTTGTGGGGTGCAGCTAGATTCGAATCGAATACCTCCTAATGACCAATATATAGCTTTACCAATGGAGATGCTTCATACAACAGTTTATATATATTTTACTTGATACAACTAAGAATTCAGTGGAGACATAAGTCATTGAGATGTATCAAAATGCACCGACATAGAATAGAATTTGCTAATGATATATTATCACAACGTGTAAGGAGTACATTGATAGAGCAACAAACAAATACCATGATAAACTAAAACAGAGTTCATCATGTTTTCCAGAAAACACAAAAAAAAAACAAGGCCGCAAGTTGTTCTGAAAACATTAGCTGTTAAACCAAAATCCTTTTCTTCTCTGCAAAACTCAAAGCAGAATATATAAAAAAGCGGTAGTTGCCAATTCGCCACCTCTAGCTTTTACAGTAGCTCTGCATAACATATCAAGAATCTAAAATTTCATTTTAACTCTAACCCTTCTTCTATCTTCTTCCTTCCTATATTAACCCACCTTCTTTACTTGACTTGATCCATCAAGTCTCGTCCCATCGTCCCGCGCTGGATCCAGCAAACCTTTCTTATTGATCCAGTTGCACAACACACAGCTAACGACCAAGTCGGTACAGTGTCAATGAAGTATGCTTGCAGTTTTCAAAGAATCTTGAACGCATTCCCATTTCAATCAAGCATTTAGTGGCTCATCCTCTGTACCCAACTCCCTCATTGCTGTCCAATCTGGGGACTCTGCAACCAGGCAAATTGAAATTAGCACAAATCATCACATACTTGCACTAACGAAAACTAATTTAGAACAAATGCAAATGCCAGAAGTTGATGTCCCATACAAATGGTAGTCTAATCATACTGTGCCCTATTTAGAAACCATTAGATATAAATCTAAAATCGGATTGTACAAGATGGAAGTAATTCTGTAATTGCATTTGTCTTTTTCTCTTCCTTTCCGGTGATAGTCCAATATTAGAAACCTAAAGTCGGTTGCATTAGACCATAACTATTCACCAATAAGCAACTTAGAGCTTCAATGCCTTCTATAAGTCTAGAAACAACATTTCCAAAAAAAGAATCTCTTCATGTGAAACAATTATAAATTTATGACACAGTTTCCCATATACTACCTTTCCCCCAAGCAAAAATGGTTTCATAAAGGGAATTCTGTAAGCTTACTTGATTTTTGGAGCTCCACAATGAACATCAGTCTACGTTGCAGAAGAGAAGCAACAAAGAGGAAAATAGAGCACATGCCAAACATTACAATGATCGGGAATGCATCAACCTGCAGCACCGAGAAAAAGACAAATCAGTTCAAAATATGTGCAAAATTTAGCTGTGAGGAGAAATACAAATTTGAAAGTCATATGTAAGCGTGCGACACTGGTAGTGGAAGAGACTCACATTGTACAACACGACGCATACGAAAATATTAAGAGGAATGCGGAAGAAGTTCATGATGGTGCTCCTAGCCTCCTCTGGGATGAATTGTGATCTCATTTTCATGATTGAAGGCCAGAATATACCCACGCAACTCTCAAAAGCACAGAAGCCAAGAAGCTGGATGCACCCAGAGAAAGAGATTGGCCCACCTTTGACTCCAGTAGGTACAACCAGGAACTACATAAGATCCAAAGTCAATCCTCAAGTTGAAGGTTCACAAGACAAGAGTAGAGTGAGAACCAAAGAGCAACAACTTACACTTGTTACAACAGGAAGCAGAAGGGCAGCTGCAGAGACTAAAAATACTATCTGCATATAACTCTCAACTTTCGGGGATTGACGAGCAAGCAACCGAGAGGCAACAGAACTTCCTAACATAGAAGCCAGCATGAATGTAGCGAAAATGAAACCATGTGGAATTTCCTCACCGCTCGGACTCAGAGCAGGAGTCCACAGGAACACAAAGGTGTACATTGAACCTTCAAAGAGGGATTGGATAGCACCCAACAATGCGATCTTCTCATCTGATTGATATGAATAGTAACAGAGTAAGCAGGAATGCAGAGAAATATAGGGCAAAAGAAGTATCCTTTCTGATACACTTTAACTTTCTCTAAGGTTTCCAGGCTTAGCATTTATATAACTCAGTAAAGCAAGGATAACATTCATCAAGTGAAGATCATCCACAAAAAAAGACAACAGACTCAACCCAGGTAACCAAAAAATGAAACTTACGGGACTTCTAACTGAGATTGAAAAACCGAACATTAGTCTCATATGAACTATGAATGGAGGACTAAAGATTATAAGACTTCCATACGGTAGCGTCTTTGTCAGGACATTCTAGAAGAGAATAGATATTTATCTAGATTAGGGTCTCACCAGAAGCAATGGCAACAGCCGCTCCCTTGAATTGAGTAAGCAAATCCTTGTTTTCTGAAGGATCTCCATAATTTTCTGGCCAGGTAGAGATAATGATTGCCATACCAATTGCAAGAAAGCATGCAGCAGCATCAAAAGGAGCAACAGGCCCAAGTGCCAGGGTATCGACTAGTACATTTCCAAACAATCCAGCAACAATAGCTACTAAGCCATTGCCGAGAAATATGGCCTTTGAGAATGTTACCGAGAGCCACTGTTGATCAAAACCTCTCTGCAAATCAAGACAACAAATACCAAAATTTAGCCTGAAAGCATCTCAAAATTGACAAGATCAAGCCGATCAGGCAAATGATCCTAGCAGAGCTATGCATTATTCAGCACAATTCCTCCCTCCTTTTGCCTTCATACATATATTAAATTAAAGTTCAAGAACATTTGAAACATTTCTACTAAATCGGCATATAATTTTAGCAACCCTACTTAAAGTTACAGCTCAATTAAACCAAGCCTCTACCATTAATAAATTTGAAATAGAAGGTCAAACATCACATGGACAAATCGTTCAAAAAATTCAAACTGATATGAGGAAAGCACCTTAAAGTGTTCCGCGACTAGCCAAGACTCGAATGCCGAAAACAGCAGAGAAGTAGCGATGCCTCCCAGCACCCGTCCAAGCATCAAAACCTTGTACTGAGGAGAATGCTTGGTGATGCAACTCAAGATGTAAGTTATGCAGTAAGTTATAGACGCCCGCTTACGGCCCCTGATTGTGAATTCCAAACGTTTAGCAACATTCATACTACTTTCTCTGTCTCTCAACAAATAAAATACAGAAAATGAGAGTGCAATTCTTACTGTTTGTCAGCAAGAGAACCAACAATCGTCCCGAAGAGCATGGAGGATCCGAAACCAGCGATGAAGAGCTGGCCGATATCTCCCTTTCCATAGCCATACTGACTGTACAAGAAGTAGACGTACGGGCCTTGCAGCCAATCTCCAGCTGTTGACACCACACCACGGATCAAACGCAATAAAAAAATACAACCAAATACATAGAAATAGTTATCAGATAATGATTTGCATAGATCGAGTCACATTCACACAAAAATTAACAACTACGTAACTGCATTACGTCCAATCGCAAATGTAACTAACTACAAATCTGAATTCCAGATCAGGAGAAAGAAGTAGGATCGAAGCTCGTTAAACAAATCCAGATCTAAATCGAAGACGAGAATATAAAGAAGGGAGCGGATCGACGTCGAGACTCGAGATGCACATTATAAGAATGGTGAACTGGAGAATGAGATTCTCGAGTGGGACGGTGGCGGTACTTTACCCATCATGAGAGAGTAGACGACGAGGTAGTTGTTTTTGAAGGAATTGAAAGCAGGAGAAGTGTTGACGCGATCTTTGTTGTTCTTGCTGAGTTCGAGGAGGGCGACGACGGCGGAGAGGCCGCCGAAGACGAGGAAGTAGAAGATCTCCATTGCTCCGGCCTCGATCAGATGATGAGAGTGTGAACAATGGACGAACTGACGAAGGAGAAGGAGAGTGGGTAAGGTGTGTGTGAATATATTGGCCCAGCGTATGGTGCTGAAGAAAGTTCATGCTGAAGGCCGCTGAATTTTTCCGAGGGTCCCTAAACGACACCCTAGTTTTCGAATTAAACGACGCCCTACATTCAAATATGACGTAAACGTCCATTTCGTAAAAATGAAAAAAGTATTATTTCGATCCAAAAACTCTTATGTATTATGTTTTAGTATGTTTTGTTTGTCGAAAACACTCTCCACGAACAACGATTCAAAATTCGAAAGGTACGAAATTCAATTTTGAATTCGAAAAAAAAAAAAAAAAAAAACGGACGAACCGGACGGATCGTCTGTCGGACCCGGACCGGACGGACCGCCGATCCGTCCGGTCGGACCAAGCGTACGGAGTCATACTCCGTCCGTTAACTCCGACCACACGGAACGGCGGTCCGTCTGGCTGGTCTGACCAGACGGATCCGTCCAGTTCGTCCGGTTGGTTAATTTTTTTTATTATTATTAAATTGTATAATTTTTAGGGTTTGTTGTTAATTGTATTAGGGTATAGGGTTTAGGGTTTACATTTTAGGGTTTAGATTTTAATGTTTTGTGTTTAGGATTCACAACTTAGGGTTTAGAGTTTAGGGTTTAGGGTTTAGGGGTTAAATTTTATAATTTTATAATTTTTGTATAGGGTTTAGGGTTTAGGGTTTAAATTTTATAATTTATTAACATTTTGTTTAGGGTTTAGGGTTAAATTTTATAGTTTTGGGTTTTGGGTTTAGGGTTAAATTTTATAATTTTTGTTTAGGGTTTAGGGTTTAAATTTTATAATTTATTAACATTTTGTTTAGGGTTTAGGGTTTAGGGTTAAATTTTATAGTTTTGGAATTTTTGTTTAGGGTTTAGGGTTTAGGGTTAAATTTTATAATTTTTGTTTAGGGTTTAGGGTTTAGGGTTTAAATTTTATAATTTATTAACATTTTGTTTAGGGTTTAGGGTTTAGGGTTAAATTTTTAGAGTTTACGTTTTATTGGTTAGGGTATAAGTTTTAGTGGTTTAGGGTTTACATATTTAAAAATATGAAATTTTGTTGTTAATTGTATGTTTTGATTAACTAATTTGTATCTTAATTATAGGGTTTATGCAAGCGACATGTCAACGAGTACCATGGTAATTGTTGGTCTTTTTGAATCATCAATTCATAGGATATGTTAATTTGAGTGTTTTGATTCATTTCGGTGTTGATATTTTGTAGGAAATGGACGCCGGTGACGGAATTGATTATTCCTACTGGTTCTTATCGGATCATGTGTACGACAGTATCGGTGAAGCGGTTCAAGCAGCAAAACAGATTGCTTTGACGCTCAATTTCCATCTGATCAAAGGGTCAAATAAAAGCAACGACTCGGAAAAAGAGTGTCGGGTTTATCTGTACTGCTTACGGGGACCAGCTCGCAAGTCTGAGGGTTCCACTCCGCCGAAACGTACTACGAAGTCAAAGAAGTGTAATTGTCCATTCAGGCTTGCCGTTCGATCAAAGGTGGTAGATTGCGAGTGGAAGTATTTTATTGACGGAGTCGGAGACGTAAAGAACCCTGACCGGGCGAAGGGGTACCACAATCATCCTCTTATTCATTTTACTGAAGTAAGCGGGGAAAGCAATCCGTTATCAGATGAGGCGAAACAAGATATTCGGGATATGATGGCTGTTCACACACAACCGAATAAGATCAGGTATTCTTTGAACAAGAAGTTCAACACTCGTCATAATATGAATCAGATTTATAACGAGTCGTACAAGATTAGGAAGGATAAATTAGATGGTTTGGATCCGATGGAGTGGACATTGCGTCAAGCTACAGGACTAGGTTATTTCGTCCAAGTACTTAAAGGATGATGATGACGCCTTGTTCATCCGTTTCTTAGCCACCCCGAATGTGTCCGGATGGTTAGTTCATGGTATTTCGTGATAATTATTGACTCGACATACAACACCAACTGCTTTAGGAAGCCAGTGATCCAGTTGGTTGGTGTGACTCCGGTGCGGAAGAACTTTAGCATCGGGTTTGCATTAGTTGATAACGAAAAACCGAGTCTTATGTTTGGGTGTTGAAATGTCCGGAGTTGATCTTGGGTAGGCGACAACCCACTGCATTTGTCACTGATAAGGAGCGAGGTCTGGCAGCGGCTCTCCGCATCGTATTCCCACAGACTCCTCATTTACTGTGCATCTGGCACATGAAGAGGAATATCGAGGCAAAAATTAAGTACATCACGAGTAATGCGGAAATGGCTGAGGCGTTCGTGCATGGTAGGTGGAACAAAGTGCTGTGTGCACTAACAGATGCGGAGTTTTTCACGGAGTGGGAGGATATGGTTTTGAGTGACTGGGCTAACATCGGAGGATTGATGGAGTACTTGAGAAGCGAGTGGTTACCGTATAAGACTCAGTGGGCCCATTGCAACACCAACGAGGTTTTCCATATTGGGTGTACGAGTACGAACAGGGTGGAGTCGCAGCACTCGTCCCTCAAAACATGGTACAACTCTTCCAATCGGGGACTTGATACACTATTTGAGGGGTATCATGCATCGATCGAGGGTCAAGTCATCGAAGTGCAGCGGGCTATCGATGAATCACGAAGTAAGGTATCGTACTGTTAATATGGGTACTTAGTGAATCACTAGTTATTTCTTAAATGTTTAACTTAACTAGCTTTGTCATTCCGTGTAGACTCATCGTTTCTCGCATAGACGACCATTTACGTATCTGAAAAATGAAGTCAGCCTCTAGGGTATTGAGTTGGTGAACGAGATGTTATCGTTTAAGGACGATTGTGATTGTGTGATCAAAACCATGCACGGCCTTCCTTGCACTTGTAGGCTCGAATCTATGGAGCGCGATGGGGTCGAGCTGAAACCTTACCACCTCCACCACTTTTGGCGATCTCTGGAATATCGTCTTCCCGTAGACAGTGAGAAGTAGGAAGACCACGACTCTACAGATCGCGTCATCCTCAGCGGAATGGTTCAGACCATTTGTGATAGAGGTGGCCCCGCTGTACGGGCCTTGACTTCACTGGTTCGGTCCCAGTATCAGCCAGAATCAGAAGGAGTGAAGCAGCCGAAGAAGTCGGACGCGCCAAAAGGGAGGCCTCGTGCGCGAAAGACCGATGGACGGCACCCTTCGTACCACGAGCATGCGAGTGCCCATTGCACCCCACCTAAGGGCAATACCAAATCAGGTTTCATACATGTTACATTATTCATTAAGTATCGTATTTAAGCGATGTTTCTAACATAGGTGTACCAAATAACAAAACCGAATTGCGCAACCGGCTAAGCCAACCACAAGCAAGTCTAAAACTTCAATTCCTAACAGAGGTGTGTAGTTTTTTGAACCAAATTATGTTTCATTGATGTTGTCCCGTCCGTAGTCGTCCTAATTACTTTTTCACCCATCACTTTCAGTGCTTCCATACTTGTCGTATATCCCTCACGGGCTCTGGTCGTTGGCAACATCGGTATTCGACGTCATTGGTGATGGTCACTGCGGGTTTAGATGTGTATCCCACTCTTTTACCGGCGGTGACCAACATCAATACGTTGCCATGCGGCAGGAGCTTATGGATCACGTCCATGTGTACTGGGGACGGTGGTATCATAAGGTGTATGAGGGCGAGTTGGATATTGTCCTTACGACACTGGGGTGGCTGTGGAACACACCGTGTGAAAGACCATGGTGGTTATGGAATCTGGACCTTTTCGGGTTCGCCACTAAGCACAATTGGATGTACGTGGTTTTTGGCATGGGGGTCGTGGTATCCCGTACGGAGAGACTTTTCTCCCGATGAAAATCGGAGACACACCGGAGCCGGATGGTGTCACATTTCTGGTTTGCACCGGTGATCACCGGGTACGTTTATATTTGGATGTCCATGACGGGGTACTTCCAATCCCGCCGGTCACTCAAATGTGGCGGTATTGGGCGGATGACGGTGCCAAAAGCGAGAAGGCTCGGCACGCCGTACCGTCGGGAGAATTTAACGTACCAAATGTTGGTACAATTCGCACAATAGTGCAAGACATTTGATATATTGTCTACGTAATGTATTAAGATTGTGAACTTTGGTGTTGTTAAGTGTTTTAGGGTATTGTGTAATAAATAAGTGTCGTGAAACAATGAACGGTCGCGTTTATGGTCCGATTGGATTGTGTAATAAATTAGTGTGAACGAATTCTGGTCGCGTTTATGATCGAATAAGGATGAAAATCCCTAAACTAAGTTTGCTAAACCCTAATCTACATTCATCTAAACCCTAAACCCTAAACTAAGTTCATATAAATCTTAAACCCTAAAACCCTAAATTCACCTAAACCCTAAACCTTAAACTAAATTCATCTAAACCCTAAAACTCTAAATTCGACTAAACCCTAAACCCTAAACCCTAAATCTTAAACTAAATTCATCTAAACCCTAAAACTCTAAATTCAACTAAACCCTAAACCCTAAACTAAGTTCATCTAAACCCTAAATTCATAAATTCATCTAAACCCTAAACAAAATTCATAAGTTCATCTAAACCCTAAACTAAATTCATAAGTTCATCTAAACCCTAAATCCTAAATTAAATTCATCTATACCCTAACCCTAAACAGAATTCAACTAAACCCTAAATTAAATTAAAGTGAATATAAATTAATTATAATTTAAGAATTAAAAAAAAAATTATAAGGGGCCAGACGGACGGTCGATATTTAAAACAAGCTGAAATTTTTTTTTTTCAAAATTCATTAAAACAAGCTGAAATTAGGTTTACCTTTTCTGAAAGTCGTCGATTTTCGTTCGGAACTTCGATTTCTCGTTGAATCTTCGAGTTAGGATCTTCAACTTCTTCAACTGTTGTGTTTTAGATTGAATGTGTTTGCTCAAGATTGAACTTCTTATAAATTTACGAAAGGTCAATTTAGTAATTTTATCGTTTTAGGGCGTCGTCTAATTCGAATACTAGGGCGTCGTTTAGGGATTCAGAATTTTTCCAGCCAATGGCAGTTTTGTCACTTTAGGCCTCGTTTGGTATAGAGGAAATTATGAGGATTTTGTCAAAACTCAGAGTAACAAACAAACACTTGTTTATTTAGTTTTAATTGGCCAGTGTTTTACGAAAACACTTTTCCTCTGACCCCACATTTCCTCTCAAATGTGCCTTTTTCAAATACATGGTGTTGATGATGTTTTCTTCAAAACTCTGAGTTTTCGTAAACAATGGATATATATTGTCATTATTACCCCCAACTTCCTTTACGGCTATAACGACTATAACAATCGAGGTGGGGAATAAAAGTGAGATATTGGTTTGATTAGCCAAAGCATGTAATATATTATTGCAATTATGTAATGCATATTTGGAAAAACTATATGATTAGCCATGACATATTATAATATATGGTTGTAGATATGTACAAATATTAATTCTTCTTCCCTGATAAATAAAAGGAGTGGTAGGTGTCGGATTTATTCTCATTTATATTTAGTAAGATATGGTATGAGTATGGTACAATATTAATACGTTCATAGTTTCATACATTATTTCAACATAGCAATACGTTTAAAATTTCGGCAACAATTAGAAAATATTAAAATTTTAAAATTAAACGGCTCTACAATAGTACGAGAACGGAAGTTCTAAACGCATATAGTATGTATATTTGTATTATACGAGTATTAAACGAATTTTTGCTAACTAGAAGATAACGAGTCTTGAAATTGGATTTCAAATAAGGGCATCATGGTCATTGCACAATAAATTTCTAACAAACTGAGAATTGCATTTGAATTACAAACCCCGTTACCAAACAATGTAATTGGAATTACACAATCTCTGATTCCTCAATTCCCAATTTCCACATTTCCTCCATTTTCATTCCCCCATACCAAACGACCCCTTAGCTTATTATTTTCTTTGTCTTTTTTTTCTGATAAAAAATTATTTTTCCCTAACTTTATTATTTAATTAATATATTTTACATACGAATTCGGATTCGATTAGTTTTTGCGCTGAAATTTAGTTTTAAAAAATTATTAAAACTAGCACAACTTTGATAGAGTTTCGACAAACTTTTTAAAGTTAAAAACGTGAGTTGATTATTCAAAACTAGACTTTATAAATTTAGATGTAGATATTAGCCACTATAAGGTAATTATTAGCAACTTAAAGTTAGATTTAGATATTAGCAACTTGGAGATTATATAAACAACTTAAATGGAAGGTAAATATAAGGGTAAAAATTATAATTTTTAGCAACTTAAACGTAAATATTATAAAACTTTTCGTAGTTATTATCAATTAAAGGCGGTTATTATCAATTTAGAGACGGTTATTAGCAATTTTAAAATAATCATAGTTATTAGCAACTTAGTAATAAATTTTAGGAATTTAATCATATTTATTAACGACTTAAACGTAAAAAATATATATATATATAATATAATAAAAATATAAATGTACTTATTGAAAGAATTTTCACACTTATTAACAATTTGAAGATACTGTACGATTTCATATTTTAATATATATACATTTTAATGGGTACTGCTACTCTGTGGGGCCAACGGTCTTACTTAATTAACTCCACCGCTCAAGGAAGATATATCATGATGGACGGTTTTGCCCCTGGACCCCAATCCCCGGTTTGAACTTGTTCGTTTGTTTACTTTTTTAATATATTTCGGAGTTTTGAGAAGTATTTTTTTATGAGGCATTATATTATTTTAAATTTTATTCAATTGGATTTGATATATTATTGATCATTTTGGATCAGTCCTACATAATAATTGATGGGTATTTTGTTACTCATTAGACATTGATTTGTCATTGTGGATGAAATTTAAATAAAAATGAGAAGATGGATCAAATCATTAAATTTGCATCTTTAATCTTATTGGTTTAATATTCGATCTGATTTATAGAAGCTTGATTTTTATAGCTCCCAACTCCAAACACAAACAAGATTATAAACATTTATTGAAATTACAAGATTAATCCCTATACAATTGGAGACATATAAAAGAGTTTTTCTCTATGGAAAACTTCATTAACATGTGCGAACTACATATACGGTAAGAAATTTAACACTTCTCCAACCACAACTTCACTTGACATGCATCTTGTACTTCTCTTGACATGCATCTTGTACCTCTCTTGACATGCATATTGTACTTCTCTTGACATGCATCTTGTACCTCTCTTGACATGCATCTTGTACGAGTTTGAGTACTCTTCCAATCCTCGATCAACTCACGACCAAGCTTCACTATCAATTCCTCTGGTTTGGACTCACTCTGCCACTCTCACGTTACGCTCACCCCAGAGTTCTTCTCGTCCTTTCTCTTGCTCAAATACTCTCTTTCTCTTGAGGTATAAATCTTCGCGTCAATTAGGTACTTAGGTTCGATTTGGCTTGGATTTTCCTTCAAGACCCTCGTCATGAAATCATCCTTTTCGGTAGCCCCGCCGGGCTGCGAATTGGAGGAGGAGCTGGAATTCACCTTGCACAGAGCTGTGAATGATCTGTGCAGCAAAGGACGCGCCCTCTGGTGGAAGTTCCGATTGCATTTGAAGGAATTCTTGTAGGGTTTAGGGAGATGAACCCTAGAAGTGAAGAGAGTGTCAATGCTGGTCATTGTTTCAGTGCATGAGTCTTGTTGGTTTCAAGATTGTAATTCCTTAGTTTTATGTTGATACCCCACAGGCTCTCATACCGCAGAACTATTGATCAAGATGTTACTGCATATACTTAGTAAGCTTCCTCAAGATTTCAGAACAAGCAACCGTCTTTCAGACCTTGCAACTGTGGTGAGTTTAGTACCTTAAAAGCAGTATGATGCAGATACCATTTTTCAATAAGTTTCATGAAAACAAACTGATGAGTAACCTCCAACATTGTGATTCTAAATCTGAATGTATTTTGCCGTAACTTGGTGAATTACACCTTCCCGAGAATTACGCATTTAAATCATTAACTTCTAATATCTCTCGTGAATTTATCTTCTCTTGTAGGTGGAATATTTGGGAAGACAGTTTGGTTTATTGCAGAGTCCCTTGAAATTTGATGCACTTCATTTCCTCTCTCAGATCTTCTCATCGAAGTATTCGGTAAAACACTTCTTCGAAATGCGTTCCTTTGTTGAAAAGTGTAAATTCTGCTGGAGTACTTTGATGTGCTTTTTGTATTGAGTTTATGATTATTACTTTCATTGTGAGGACTATCTGACGAGATGGTGTAGCTTAGACATTCAGCTGGCATAAAAAATAATGAAAAAAATTAGAACTTAGATGTAAACACAGGACAAGGAAAGCCAAAAAAAACTGTCACTTTCTTCGAACACAAGTAGCAAGCTGGTAAGCAGTTACTGGTAGGTTTAGAAATGCAAAATGTCAGTAAATGGATTCACAGTTTGCTTTTCAAATCTTACCCGAATTGCAAGTGAAAAGTATGAGAAGTCCTTCTGAGGTATATATGAATGAGGGAAGTAGACTTATCTGAGTAGTAAATCCTTGGTCTACTGATTATACACTTGTTTGCTCGGACTTGGTTTCCTAAGACAATAACATTGAAATTGTTATGGTGCTCTCTTGCTATTGCAGGAACCGCTTTGTGGTACCTTGCGTGTAATGAGGGACAACAATTGGTCAGACTATATCCACATTGGTGTTGTGGATATTTTGCAAAATCGAGTAGGTATAAGTTCAATTAATAGACGATACAATTTATTTATCAAGATTGATCAATTAAAGTTTCATTCATTCATTCATCCATCAGTTAACTTGTCAAAGAACTCTTAAGTTTACTATTAAGAATAAAAAATCTTAAGTTTACCCTCGTTGCTGGAATCACATTGACATATTGATACTTTTCTCAGCATCTAGTTGTCTCTCTTGTGATGCACAGCTCCTGCTGATAAAGTTCATGCTCTTATTTTGGCTGAATCAATGTTGTCTATATCCGGGGAGAAATGGAAGGCGACTGCTTGAAGCTACTGAAAGGCGAGAGGGACGAGCAACGCCTGGCTGGTTTACTTTTAGTCACCAAAGTTTGCAAGCGAGACGACCTCGCCTCTTTGCGCGCCGTTTATGATGCCGTAGACGTTCGCTTCCTTGATAGGCTCTTCAAGACCGGTATTCTACTTTCTCTACCCAGTTTCCTCATCTTACATACAGAGACTTTTCTCTATTCTGATATCTGAAAGTGGATGAATTGCTTGTTTGATTAGGGATGGGAAAAGGACCTGCTGCAGGCAGCGGGGTAGATAACCGAGATGCATACTTGCAGCTGACGGTTACTATTGTTGCTGCATTTTGCCGTGTTCCCGAAATCGCTGCTTCTGGAGATATGGTTTCAAAGATTCCAATGATTCTGAAAATAATGGCCGCGTAAGCTTCTTGTTTTGAGCTTTTTGACTAATTTCTTACACATTGCTATTTCGTTGGCCTGCAGGTTAATTTCTTATGCCTCTTCGTTAACTTTGTTTTTCGTGACCTTCTGATGTGCTTTTAATTGCTTAAACGTTTCTTATCTATAAGTTCTTGATTTTGGTTCTGTTTTCTGCATATTAACCACTATTTTTGTCACTTTGATTACAGATCGAATGCTCCTATTCTTGAAGAATGTTGTGAGATTTTATGTCTGGTAGCAACTTCTTCAGAAGATGGAGTGAGCGTTTTTTATCAATCTGATGGCCTCAGAGTCGTAGCTTCAAGAATGCATATGATACCTGATGGTAACTAATCCTGTCACTAGTAAAATTTCTTTGATAAGTATGCTAATTTGTGTGTGCGCAGACTTTACTACTTTTAATCGCTTTGCTTTAATAAGTTGCAGTGACCACAATGTTGAATGTGATGTTGAGTTTACATGTTTTGTTTTCTTGGTAGGAAGACCAATTGCGCTTACTTCATTTCATATTTGTTGAAGACAGTGCATGAGTCTTGTTGGTTTCAAGATTATAATTCCTTAGTTTTATGTTGATATCCCACAGGCTCTCATACCGCAGAACTATGACAGCTACTATACTCTTGGGAGTATTTGCAAGATGCAAGGGTAATCACTTTTGCCATTGAACTTTCGTTTTCGTTTGGATTTTCGATTCCATTGCTGTTTGACAGACGGCTCTATTTCTTAACTACAGGAGCACGGAGAAAAGAAAGGAAATGACCTTCTTGGTTCAGTACGGCTTCTTGGGAGGTATTTTGCTGTTACATTTTTTTCCAAACACCTTGCTATGTCTATTTTTTTCCACTCCCACTAACTGACTAATAAACAGAAAATACAATATAGAAAACATTAGACCTAATAAACTAAAATTTCTAATTAACAGAAATCATAACACTGATATTTGTATATGTAATTAGAGTCTATCACTGGTTCAAGAAATTGCTACATGGTTTCCGATTTGGTTGACTAACCATTGAGTTTGGACAGCTATCTTGCCGAAACACCCAATGCCTTGAAGGAGAAGGTCGAAGAGCTTTTGGAGTATATGTTGTCAATTGAAGGTGAAGATGAAACAAGGTTCTGTCTCTGTGATTATTTTGCAAAATTATGATGATTAGGTTACATTCCCTACACTTGAAGAATGACCATTCAAATTTGCTCTTGCAGCCCTTTTTATTCGCTATGCTTCCTACTTCCAATGCTTTGCCAAATGACAATGGAGTTTCAAGGATGCAAAATTTTGATTTCATCCGAATGCCATAAGACTGTAAGTTAGTAGCATTCAGGATTTTCTGTAATCTTCTCGTGGTAGTTTTTTTAAATCGTTTGGTTCTTGTGGTAGTTTTTTCCTTAGTCACTTACTGTGCTGTGAATGGTCCAGCTAACCGCAGTTTGTCTCAACAGATCAAACTGGGAAATGCACTCACGTGAAGTGCAAAAGAATTCTGATATTGCTATTTAACATTTGAAATTTTGCAGGTGGTGGAATTTTTTACAAGGTTGATCCATAGCCTCAGAGAAGATGCTGATCGCATCTTTTTGGCATGCGACACAGTAATGAATCTTCTTTTGAAGGTGCGTCTGACATTAAGTTTGTGCTAATTTATTATGTTGCTTGTTACCTTCAAAAGTCAATTGCTACTGCAAGCATGTATAAAGCTCGAAAGACCTCCAGGTAGGCCAGAAGCAATCAAGCAATCAAGTTTGATTGTACATACTTAATCAATTGAGGAGACGCCGGTGCTGGCATTGCCGATGCAAACATTAATTCAGACTGGTGTCGCATCAACAACTGTTGTTTTAATCATTTGCTAGCCTTCCCCTGAACTTTTTTATCGAGGGTTCATTATCTAAAAAAGAATATTTTATTATAAAAGAAATTTTAAAAAGTAATTACTTAAACCGTCCCGCCGGCACGAGCTTCCTTTGTTTATTCCGTTATCTTCTCCGATCGGTTCAGTTATCGTTTACTTTTTGAATCTATCTCAAATAAAAAAATAAAAAATTCTTCTTGAATCGTTGAACAACAGAGCGAAAGCCTATATAACAAGCAACTGTAGTCTTTTTATATGAGTTAGTCCTTCCAAAGTCCACCCACACTCATAAAGTTCATTCTACTGTCGTCTGCTACCACCGACTTAGCTTTCTCAGCGCCGTCGCCTCCCGCCTTCCGAAAAGATGAACTTCGAAGGTTTATATCACTACTTCATCCTGATAATATTGATTTTCATATTTCTTGAATTTAAGTAATGTAATTGAGGTTTTTTTATTATCCTTATTTCGCAGCTCCACGGAGGTATCTAAGGGGAGATGTCCAGATGAACTTCGAAGGTTTACATCACTACTTCATCCTGATAATATTAGCCATCTCCGAATCATCAGGATGAAGTAGTTATGTAAACCTTCGAAGTTCATATGGACATCTTCCCTTAGATACCTCCGGTTCCACACGCAGCTCCAGTGAGCTGCGAAATAAGGATAATAAAAAAAACCCCAATTACATTACTTAAATTCAAGAAGTATGGAAATCAATATTATCAGGATGAAGTAGTGATATAAACCTTCGAAGTTCATCTTTTCGGAAGGCAAGAGGCGGCGGCGCTGAGAAAGCTAAGTCGGTGGTAGCAGACGGCAGTAGAATGAACTTTATGAGTGTGAGTGGACTTTGGAAGGACTAACTCATATAAAAAGACTACAGTTGCTTGTTATATAGGCTTTCGCTCTCTTGTTCAACGATTCAAGAAGAATTTTTTATTTTTTTATTTGAGATAGATTCAAAAAGTAAACGATAACTGAACAGATCGGAGAAGATAACGGAATAAAAACAAAGGAAGCTCGTGCCGGCGGGACGATTTAAGTAATTACTTTTTAATTTTTTTTATAATAGCATACTCTTTTTTAGATAATGAACCCTCGATAAAAAAGGCCAGGTGAAGGCTAGCAAATGATTAAAACAATGGTTGTTGATGCGACACCGGTCTGAATTAATGTTTGCATCAGCGGCGCCGGCGTCTCCACAATTCCAAGATTACCCTCTTTCTCAAAACCCTTTTACTCTAGCTCGCTCTTGCAGTCGGCTTTGGCTCTTTGGAGGTAAGAGCCGATCGACACTGCTTTGCTAATGAGCTTCATTCTGAATGCAATAGTCGACGTTTAGAAGCTAGTTGCCAGTAGATTTGTGATACTTGAGATATGCTCACCACATTTTTTATGTATTTGCTCAAACATAAAGAGAGTCCCTTTCTGTAAGTTAGCTGGTGTTACTGTATATCTTCGACCGCAATTAAGTATGTACAATCAAACTTCATTGCTTCTGGCCTCCCTGGAGGTTTGTCGAGCTTTTATACATGCTTGCATAGCAATTGACTTTTGAAGAAATGGTCCTACACTGTGACAAGTTTTTCAATAGAAATGTTAAAACTTTCATGGGTCTGATGGTTTTCGAACAATAAAACTCAAGATTTGTAGCGATCATGAAACTCAAGTCAACCACGAAATTGGGATCTCCCCAGAAATTATGTTAACAATGATTTTTTTCCAGTATTTAGCAAACAGAGACTTCCTCTATACAATATTTATTTTGCTGAAGTTAAATGTTAGCACAGCCTGTTAGCTGCTACAGAAATTTGTACTTAATATTAGCAAATAGAAATTCATACATTTAATATTACCAAACAAAAGCATATTTTTTAGCATATTCAAAGTAATTATACAAACAAAGTTTTGTTTAGTGATTTATTTTATTTAAGGGTTTCATAGGGATTTTTCTAAAGGAGGAAAAAATCCTAACAAAAAGTTTAGCTTTTACGATTATTCCGAATAGTTAGCGATTACGAGATAAGTGTCAAACGACTATTTTTTACACTTATTTATTATCCTTATTCCTTAAGATACATTTTTTGGGATTTTAGAGAGATTAAAAATATATGAAGAATGTTTTGGGATGTTTTGATGTTTATTCAGAATAGTCAATTCTTAAGAATTAACTATTCTGAAATAATCATGGAGAAAAAGATTTTAAGGCTTTATGATTTTTATATAGTGATTAATTAGGCTAAATTAATTAAAAGTTAGGGTTAAAAACAAAAAATAGGTAGGATTCAAAACTTAAACCTAACGATTACAAGATTACAAGACTAAGTGTATACCGCTAAGCCGAAAGGGATTTGATGATGATCTACCCGCTTTGGACTTTAATTAAACTACCTGTTCACCGATGCCACCGACTCGGCCCAGATCCAAACTTCAGTTCTGAGCCAGATCTTGAACAAGAGCCCAACTGACTCGCTGATCTTATGAGCGAAGCCCGAATCAGTTCCAACAGACCCAACTCGGCCTCAAATCCTGGAGATGCCTTAAGGGATTAGGGTTCCCTATCATCACTCTTTGTCTCTTTCACAGCCACATCCATCACCTCCTTATCTCAAACTTCATCTTCGTCTCCACCTCTCTCGATCTGAACTCCCGTCGATTCATCATCCTCCCGTAAAGTTGACGGGGATATCGAGTCTCCGTCCCTCGGTTATCATCGCCCCATAGTTTTGGTGAACTATAGATAAATTCTGTATTTTTTATATATAATTAAATGACAATATATATAACGGGTACCCATCGGGTGGATATTATTAAATCTGTCTCCGTCCATTACCCACTTTAACCGAATATCGAATTTGTCTATGCCCGTTAATTATTCATGTTGACTAAATTTTACCCATCCAAATAAGGCGGATTTCTGATGGTTACTGGTTTTCGAATTAAAATTACTAAGCATATGTACTAAAACAACTCCAGAAGTTCCCCTCTTTTCTCTCTTTTTTATTACAATCAAAATGCACTTCTATTTATAGACACAAAGTTTAGGTGTAGATCAATAGTGGAATACCCAATTTATCCCTATAAGACCTATCATACCCTAGATTGCCATCTATGCTTAGCTGTCTCTAGCGGGTCAGGTTTAACTCGGTTTGTCTACACTCGAATTGATTCGGGAAAAACTAAATCGACTACCTATTTATATTGCAATCCTGACTATATTTGATCTGATAGAAATTATAAATCCTTCTAAACCCTTCGAAAATAGGCTTAGGGACCTCGCTAGAATTCGACACATTGATGCTCATTTTTATCTTGAAAGAATCGGATTTAAAATACAAAAATAATCCTTACATCTATCTTAAAATCAGCATCATCTGCATAGCCATTCAACTGACTGATTCGATTTTGAACCAATTTGAGTTTTACTGGTCAGTTTGCTCAATAAATGTCCAGAGGCAAAACGGTCTTTTCATTGAATGACATCTAAATTGAATCGATTTAATCGAAACTATTCTGAATTTAACTTAATTGGATCGCAATTAAATCGAGACTTTCCTCCGTAGACATTTATAAACGGTCTAGATGATTAGCCTAACTAAACCTAATATTATACTTAAGAATTTTGTCGGTTTACCTAAATTGGATTGAAATCAAATGTGGGAATCGGTGACCGTGTATGTTGGAATGATATTGGTGAACAGTCCGTCCGTGCTGGTTGAAGATTGTTTGAAAAAATTTGAATTGAAAATTTAAAATTAGGATAGAATATTTTAAAAAAAAATAACATAATATATTGTTGGGTTACCCATGGGACGATTATTGAACGGATACTATTACATCCATTCGCGCCTACTATTCGATAACCACGGATTTCACATGTACCCATACCCATTAATGGGTCCTTCGACCTAATAATTTTAGCTTACGATGAGTGGGTTTCAAATCCTGAGTTGGATTTACCATCCTTAACCGAAGGCCTGATGCAACCCACGTTGGGCTGAAACAGAAAAAGCCCAATAGTTTTTAAAATCACGTGTGTGAAAAGCCTTATTTATCAAAAACAATACTTTGTTTGGTTGTTGCTTCTTTTCCCGCCAATTGTTTGTCTTCGTTATTTCTCCCTTCTCCGTCTCCTGAAGCAAAAAAAAGAAAACAACCAACGACACCTTTGGAGGGAGTTGTTATTCGACCATCTTTTTTCTTTATAAAAAAAAAAAACAAAACGCTCTAACTATCGTAAATGACTTAATTGCTCATTATTAAAAATATAAACACTAAATTTTATTTTTGCAATTTTTATTCGAACGTAATTTTGACGATATTTCGACGAGCTACCCATTGGCGGCCGATCATCACCAAAGTTTACCGTTATTTATTTTAAGAAAAAAATGGTGGCCGCTAATAACACGAACGGACACCAAACATATACAAATTAAATTTAATACCAATCCAAAATAAACGAAGTTTGTTCAAGCTCAACAAGAGATGAAGGCCAATTGTATGTTGATATATTTCCCCGATCTTGATCTTGATCTTTTCGGATGCCGCCCACATTCTTCATCACCATCTTCACATCTTTTAGTTGATGAACCCAACACTCGCGTCCAGTAATTTTCGAATTTTGAAAGACTCCCTCCATAATTTTCATACATATATCCTCTGGATGAATAAATGAAGAGTTTTCAGGCACGCGATATATTACCCCGGTAAAAGACAAAAGTTTTGAGTGACAAGTCTGGAAAAAATTGTTTAGGAACACATGGATTTTATCCCAACAGTTGAAAAAGTTCAAATAAGGATAGGTACTAATTTTCAAATTAAAATTGCCAAGCCTATATACTAAAATAACTCCATAATTTCCACTATTTTCTCTCTTTTTCATATAATTAGTATGCACTTCTATTTATAGGCACAAATTTAAGGATAGATCAATAGTGGAATACCAGTTATCTTTGCAAGACCTCCCCTACCCTAGATTGTCACTTATGTTTAGCTATCCCTAGCGGGTCAGGTTTAGTACTAATTATCTGGATTCAAATTGGTTCGGGCAGAACTGAACCGGATACCTATTTATATTGTAATCCTTACTATATTCAATTTGGTAAAACTTATAAATCTTTCTAAACTCTTCGAAAATAGGCTTAGGGACTTCGCTAGAATTTGACACATTGATGCTCATTCTTATCTTGAAAGAATCAGATTTAAAATACGAAAATAATCATTAAATCCATCCTCAAATCAGCATCATCTGCATAGCCATTCAACTGACTATTTCGATTTTGAACCAACTCGAGTTTGATTGGTCAACCAGCTCAATAATTGTCCAGGGGCAAAACCGTTTTTTCACTGAATGACACCTAAATCGAACCGTTCTAAATTTGAGTTAATTAGATTGTAATTGAATCGAGACTTTCCTCCTTGGACATTTATAAACGATCTAGGTGATTAGGCTAATTAAACCTGATATTATATCCGAAAATTTTGTCGGTTTACCTAAATTGAATTAAAATCAAACGAGGGAATCGGTGAGCGTGTATGTTGGAATGATATTGATGAACAGGGCGTCCGTCCTGGTTAAAGATTGTTTATAGAAATTTGAATTGAAAATTGGAAATTAGAGTAGAATATTTCGAAAGAAAATAACATAGTATATTGTCGGATTACCCGTCGGGTGGGTGTTGGAGCGGATACTACTACATCCATCCCCACTCGCTACTTGATAATCACGAATTTTGGGTATACCCCTACCCATTAATGAATTTTTCGATCTGATAATTTCTGTCTGCGATGGATTGGTTTTATATGGATACTCAAATCTTAGGTTGGGTTTGTCATCTTTAACCGAAGGCCTGATGCAACCCACGGTGGGCTGAAACAGAAAAAGCCCAATTATCTTTGAAATCACGTGGATAAAAAGCGTTATTTATCAAACATTACTTTGTTTGGTTGTTGCTTCTTTTCCCGCCAATTGTTTGTCTTGTTATTCCCCTTTCTCCATCTCCGATAACAAAAAAAAAGGGGATTACTATATGACGCCCTAACTTTCGAATTAAACGACGCCCTAAACTTCGTAATGACGAAACTATCCAAATTTACTAATTCGAAAAACTTAGTATCGACAAAACTATCAAAACGTATAATTCGAGAAACTTTGTACCGACGAAACTATCAAAATACTTATTTCGACAACCTCTAACGGTACGTATTTCGTTAAAAATCGATGAACAGAAGTCGGATGAATCGAAAAAATCAGTACAAAAGGCCCCGGCCGGAAGCTCGTTCCGGCCGGAGGGGGCCCCGGCCGGCCGGCCATTCCGGCCAGCTACAACCTAATTTTCGGAAGGACCGAGGCCTCCGAAACCTAATTTTCGGAAGGACCGAGGCCTCCGAAATCTAATTTTCGGAAGGACCGAGGCCTCCGAAATCTAATTTTCGGAAGGATCGAGGCCTCCGAAACCTAATTTCCGGACGGACCGAGACCTCCGAAACCCTAATTTCGGAAGGGATCGAGGCCACCCGATATCTAATTTTCGGATGGATCAAGGCATCCGAAACCAAATTTTCGAAAGGACCGAGCCCTTCGATAACTACTTATCAAACCCTAAACCCTGAATTTTAAATGCCCTAAACCCTTAACCCTAGAACTCTAAACTCTAAACAATAAAGCGCTTATCCTTAAACCCTATACGTTGTACCCTAACTTTAGTATCCTAGATAATCAAACCCTAAACCCTCAATCAATCCTTAATATTTTACCGGTCAACTATTTTATCGCATCGGTTCTCGTTCATCTACAAGATTACCCGGATATATCCAATTTGGGAAACTTTGTACCGACGAATGTATCAAAATATTTATTTCGGGAAATCTTTCACGGTACGTTTTTCCTTACATTTCGATGATCCCAATTCGGGATGGAACGAAAATTAGCTTCACGAGGGTCGGGCCGGAACGAAATTCCGGCCGGAGGGGGCCCGGGCCGGCCGGCCGTTTCGGCCCGCACTAGTGGCCGGCCGAAACGGCCGGCCGGCCGGCCCCCTCCGCCGAATTTGGTTCCGGCCGGACCCCCTGTGAAGCTAATTTTCGTTCCATTCCGACTTTTATCCCAAATTTTTTCCGAAATTTGTAACGTTATATCGTACTAATTTTTTCAGGTTATCACATTGGAAACACGATATTAACGTTCCGTCGATTCACTGATTCCGCATGAGCACTTCGGTAAGCGAAATTAAACCCGAAATTTCTTTACCTGGGAATCATTACGAAGCATATAGTCGATAATTATGTGTTCTGTGTTTATAATGCAGGGAGATTCATCGCTCAGTAAGGGTGACGACATCAATTACACAGAACACTTTCTATCCGACGATGTTTACGATACAGTTGATGAAGCATTTGAAGCCGCCAAACGAATTGCCCAGACGTTTAATTTCACGCTGACTAAAGGATCGAACAAAATCAATTCGGCGGAGCGAGACTACCGTGTGTATCTATACTGCTCTCGAGGACCGATGCGTAAATCATCGGCTTCCACTCCTCCGAAACGGGTTACCAAAACCAAAAAGTGTAACTGCCCCTTCAAACTGGCGGTGAGGTGTCGGGTCGTGCGTGGGGAGTGGAAGTTCTTCATCGACGGGGTTGGCCAAACCGGCGATCGTACAATATCTAAAGGCTTCCACAACCATTTTTTCGTGCCATACCCCGAAGCTAGCACCGAAAGTAATGCACTTACGAGTGAAGAGAAGAGCGAAATTCGGGACATGCTTGCGACGCACACACAGCCGAACAAGATTAGGTACGCTCTCAACAAGAAGTTCAATTCTCACCATAATATAAATCAGATATAATTCGGGGTTGGCGTTCATTGTCTTACACGACCCCGGCAGAGCACGACGTTTGGGCCGAGCACGATGTTGCTGATCGCAATATTCTTAACGGGATGGTTAACACTATATGCTCTAGAGGAGGGCCATCCGTCCGAGCCTTGAGTCGATTAGTTCGGTCAGCGTTTCAACCCGAGTCCGAAGGTTTGAAAGAACCGAAGGTTGCCGATGCTCCTAAAGGCCGACCGCGTGCGAGGAAGACCGACCGTCGAAATCCGTCTTGGCATGAGCATGCTAGTGCACGGTGTACTCCTCCGAAGAGTAGAGGTAGCTCAACTAGATCTACACCTAATTCGAAGGCTACACCTTCCTCGAAGGCTACTACTTCGAAGACGGGTATGTTCACTTATCGATGTTCCCGGTCCTTCCCGTTTCTCAACAAGAATTTTTTTAACTCATGTGTGATATAATTTCTTCACGGTTCGTCGGTTCGGGAGGTACATACCGGCGGGTATGCACCCGTACTTGGGGACGTGTTTAACCCACGTGGGGATGGACATTGCGGATTTCGGTGCATTTCATACATAGTATCGGGCGGTGACGATAGCCAGTATGTGGACATGCGGAGGCGTCTAATGGAACATGTCACAATGAACTGGTATGAACTCTACACTAATGTCTATTCCACTGACCTAAACGGCGTCATTCACCGGTTGGGTTGGTTATGGGAAACTCCATGTGATGAAACATGGTGGTTTTGGAATGTGGATCTTTTGGGGTATGCCACCATGTTTAACCGGACTTTCGTTGTCTTCGGACCCGGAATTCGCGGGGTACCTTATGGGGAGACTTATCTACCGTTGATAGTAGAAGAAGGCACAACGGCGCCACTAGGCGTGTCGTATATCGTTTGCACGGGAATCATTGGGTTGTACTCACGTTGGATGATGCTATTCCGGTGTTACCTATCCCGCGAAGTCTATGTATTGGAGGTACCGGGCGCATGACCGAGCCAAAGAAATGTGGGAACATGACTTATACCGTGAAGAGCATGTAGAGTATGAACGGTTGATTCAATAGGTCATTTACTTAATATGTGTAAACTTTATGTGACTCGAGCGTACGGTGATTGTGACATAATATTATTCCATGTGTTTGTGACGTCCCATAACGTTCAAAATAACATATCTGGGGTGATCGGTGGCTGAAAATTAGGTATGTTCAAAATAACATACCTGGAGGTCTTCCGAAAACGAAATTCGAAAAGGGGGGGGGGGCTGAAAATGGTTTCTGCCCAGGGGGGTTGGGCCGGCGGCCAATTCCGGCCGGGAGGGGGGTGGGCCGGCCAATGGTTCCGCCGGGAGGGGGGGGCGGCCGATGGTTCCGGCGGGGGGTGGGGGCGGCGGGTGGTTCCGGCCGGGGGTGGGGGGGGCGGGGGGTGGTTCCGCCGGGAGGGAGTTGGGCGGGGGGTGGTTCCGCCGGGGGGGGGGGGGGGGGGGGGGGGCGGAATTTCGTTCGGCGGGAACCCTAATTTCCCGGAAACCCTAATTTCGGAAGGGAGTTCCGAAACCCTAATTTCGGAAGGGAGTTCCGAAACCCTAATTTCGGAAAAAAAACAGAAACCCGCATATCCACACGAGACTTCTGAAACCCTAAATTCGGAAGAGATTTCCGAAACCCTAATTTCGGAAACAAATCCCTAACCCGCATATCCACACGAGACTTCCGAAACCCTAATTTCGGAAGAGATTTCCGAAACCCTAATTTCGGAAACAAATCCCTAACCCGCATATCCACACGAGACTTCCGAAACCCTAATTTCGGAAGAGATTTCCGAAACCCTAATTTCGGAAACAAATCCCTAACCCGCATATCCACACGAGACTTCCGAAACCCTAATTTCGGAAGAGATTTCCGAAACCCTAATTTCGGAAACAAATCCCTAACCCGCATATCCACACGAGACTTCCGAAACCCTAAATTCGGAAGGGAGTTCGGAAACCCTAATTTCGGAAACAAATCCGAACCCCGCATATTTCGGATTAGAGTTCCGAAACCGTAATTTTCACACGAGGGTTCCGAAACCCTAAAAATCGGAAGGACTCGAGGCCTACCGATTCGAAAGGGATCGAGTAAATCGGAAACCCTATTTTCATAACGACATCGAAGCCCTAATTTGGGTTCGTAAGTATGAACAAGCATATAAATATTTAAATAAAACATAGATAATACGAAATGATAGTGACTGTATGTCCATCAAACATAAGCATAATAAAACATGTTTTTCATACATAGTTCGAAAAAAGGAAAGTACATCAAACAATCCACACAACCTCAACCCTCTCTCTCGGCTCCGATATCCGGTATACGGATCCTCAAACCGCACCCGAAGCCCCTCCATGTGATCGTAGTACTCCCGAAGAGAGTCCGCGTCTTTGCCGCCCAAGCGTACCATCGAAGTAGGAGGCCATACCATCGAACACTCGCTGTGTAATCTACGAAAAAACATAAAGGAGAAATTAGATAATGAACATGTACACATTTGAAACTTTTAAAATGTGGACTAGGTATCGAACTTACCAGCTCAGCGGAACTCCAACACCGGGGTTAGCCGGAGCCACGATGCGTGGATGACTATGCTCCTGGAACCACTCCAAGTATCCCGGACCAACATCCCCACCAGCCCGACGCCCTCTCGAACATAAGGTGGAGCCGGTGAAACCCGATGAAGTCCTCGCTCCAACCACATCCTATCATCCGCCGGGGCCCACCGAACGGCATATGTCCCGATAGATTTGGGCCTAACGGCCCGTAGCGGCACAGGGATCGAGGGGGGGACGACCTGTGTGTAGCCAAACTGTCGGAGCACACGATAAGAATCATAGAACTCCCCAACATCGGCGCAACGTAGGAGACCACGGTAGGTCGTGGCGGGGACCTCAATGCCGGGATGAGGTCCAAAAGGAAGCCAACAAACATCACGGGAATCCATGTTATCGAGGAGGCGACGGTAGTAGTCCAACCTCTCTCGTAGGAAGCCCGCACCCCGACTAGGTGACTCTGCACTGTCCCACCTACCAGTAAAAGCCTCTCCGGCCCTACGCTCCCGTCTAAGCGTCCTCGGAGGCCCGACACCCGGAAGTACTCGTAGATCCGGGACCGGAGCAACGTCACACACCCCCGACATCGCCCGGCATCCGCCCCCGCTAGCCTTCCCCAACTCCCGATACAACCGGGCTAGCGCACCAAGCACCCCAAGCATACTCCGGCACATCGGTGATCGGACCCATGAAGTACTCCCAACCGAGAAGCCGTGATCGATCGCCCGACCTATCCCGGAACGTGGTACCTCCAAGAAGACAAGAGGAATACCCCGTAAGCAATATCGTCCCCCATATGCTTACCGAGAGAGATCATGTCCCTCTCGTGCATGGCACCGTGATCATACAAGGGTGGCCCAACCGTCTCCCCCCTGACCGCGTACTCCAACGCAGCAGCTGAGCTGAAGCCAAGGGACTCCGCTACACCCGCTCTCAAGTCAACCAGAGATCGGGGCTTATGAAGCGGTCGTCCAGTGACCGGCACACGGAGAATGTGGAAGACGTCGTGCAAAGTGATCGTCATCTCTCCCCACGGCATGTGAAAGGTGTTAGTATCCGGCCGCCACCTCTCAACAAATGCCTCCGGCGAGAGGCTCGTCAAAGTGGGTCGACATGCATCGGCCCAAGTGAAGAAGTCCGGACTCCCGCATGATCGGCCAAATGGTCCGAGTCCGGATGTCGAACTCGCTCACGGTGTCCCACCGCTAGGGCGCTTAAGGAACCCGAATACCTTCGGTGTCCCCGTACCCCTCGCCCGACTCCCACAAGTAGTGGGCAATGTGACCCCCGAAGCTCGGGATCACCGTCGGCGTCCTCGGTCCCCCCTCGGGAATCCCGGTTCCGTGAGCTCCCATGTACGACTAAGCCCGAAAAAGTCTACGGCACCGGCGGGATCCTCCTCCCGACCCGCGCGAGACGGCTAGGCTTCCCTCCTCTCACGCCGACACTGGCGGAGGCATGTGACGAGCCCGTAGAAGCCAAGTGCGGAGAGCTCGTGTGCAGAGGAGGCATGTGTGGAGAAGCCATCGGCGGGGAAATCTGTGTGTCGTCGTACTCAAACCCCGGCGGTGGACCCACATCCTCGTCATCATCCTCCGGATACGACCTCGCCGGGTACGTAACGAGGGTACCGGTCGGGGGAGTCGTAGATGCGCAACTTCTTGTTCTTCTTCGCCGCCTCTCCCTCTTTCCGTCGAGAAGCGGTGACCACCCGCTCCTTCATCCGATCCAAAACACCAACTTGTTTTCCTTTCCCTCTCATCTTCCGGATCCCATCGGTTTCTTCCTCTACCGGATCCCGACTGTGCGATTTACCTCCGCCTTTCGTTTTCGCCATAATTCTCACTAAACTGCATTTAAACAAATAAATGGTTCTAATAAAATTCGGATTCTACTAAACTAGGTTAAAATCTAATTAATCCTAACTAAACCCTAATACCCTAATCCAAAACCCTAATTTTAGTAAATATTCACTAACTAAACCCTAAACCCTAATTATGATTCACTAACAAAACCCTAAACCCTAATTATGGTTCACTAACAAAATCCTAATTTTTATTCACTAACTACCTAAACCCTAATTATTATTCACTAACAAAACACTAATTATTATTCACTACCTAAACCCTAATAATTCTCTAACATTCTCTAATCAAACCCTAAAAATTCTCTAAAACCCTAATCACCCTAAACCCTAATTAATTTCATAATTTAAAAAAAAAAAAAAAATGGTTGGGCCGGCCGCCGTTTCGGCCGGGAGGGCTCGGCCGGCCGCCGTTCCGGCCCCGGCTAGCTCCGGCCGGAATTAATTTCCGGCCGGGACTAGCCGGGGCCGAACGGCGGCCGGCCGAGAGCCCTCCCGGCCGAAACGGCGGCCGGCCCCCTTTTTTTTTTTTCAAAAATCGTACCTTCAACGATTTCGGAGATCGATCTTCGGTCTTCGAGCTTCGATTTCTTCTTCCGTTAGACGTTTGAGAGTGTTTGGGAGTGTTTGCTACTTGTTCGATTGTGTTCGGAATAGTGAATACACACAACAACTTATAAGGATTTCGATTTTACGAAAGGATAATCTTGTAATTCACTTAGATTAGGGCGTTGTTTAATTCGAAAGTTAGGGCGTCAAATAGGGATTCAGAAAAAAAAAACAACCAGCGACTCTTTTTGAGGGAGTTGTTATTCGACCATCTATTCTTTTTAAAGAAGGAACAAAACATTCTAATTACTATAAATTACTTAATTGCTCATTATTAAAAATATAAACTTTTAAATTTTATTTTCACAATTTCTATTCGAACGTAACTTGAATGATCTTTCGACAAGTTATCCATTGGCGGCCGATCATTGCCAAAGTTTACCGTTAGTTATTTAAAAAATAAAATTGTGGCGGCCAAATCTATCTCCGCGAGTCAGATGTGAAGCCATCCCATTGGATTTTGTCCAAAAAAATGGACGGCTGAGATAGATGTCAGCACCATTTTTGCTAGCACAAGAAATTTTTGGTGTTGGGTATGAATTAAAATAGTTGATAACTGTAACTATTGCATTTTCTAGTTTCATAAAATACCCACTTTATATAACCAAACAAAAAATTGCTATATAATTTTTCAATCACTAAAAACTTGGTAAATATTGATAGACCAATATATGATTATATAACTCATACATAGCTCTTATAATAAAAACTACACACCCTATCATTCACAAATATACGCTTCAATTTCATAAACCCAAAAAGCACATACACAGTAGCAATTTGATGAGGCTACACCAATTATATTACATTTCCTTCATATCGATATAACATTTTGATAACATTACATTTGAGTTCTCATATATGTTACTTAAATCTTGACTCTTTAGTTATTAGTATACATGTGAAGAAAAACTCAACAACTCGGACAATAGTAACATAATAATAAACAATCAACACCTGGTCAACGAGCCAACACAAAATCTAATAATTTATAAGCATTTAATTAACTTGTATTTCGTCAACATGAGTGTATGCCTTAAAAGAGAAAGTTTTCTTATTTCACATTAATGTTCTTTTTCCAGAACCAATTTTTCAGTAGAATTTACTTATGTTGACATACAGTAGTCCTCCAGACAATACTTGCAATGTTAATTAAATCGTAAGAAACAAAATGATGTAACCAGTTAGGGGAGTAACTAGCAGAGTGTGGAAATGACTTAAATTAATTGTAATAAATAGAGGCGGAATTCCATGTAAGAAACAAAGGAATAATAGATATACAAATTAAATTTAATACCAATCCAAAATAAACGAAGTTTGTTCAAGTTCAGCAAGAGATGAAGGCCAATTGTAGGTTGATATATTTCCCTGATCTTGATCTTTTCCGATGCCGCCCACATTCTTCATCACCATCTTCACATCTTTTAGTTGATGAACCCAACACTCGCGCCCAGTAATTTCCGAATTTTGAAAGATTCCCTCCATAATTTTCATACATATATCCTCTGGATGAATAAATGAAGAGTTTTCAGGCACGCTATATGTTGTCCCGGTGAAAGACAAAAGTTTTGGGTGACAAGTCTGGAAAAAATTGTTTAGGAACACATGGATTTTATCCCAATAATTGAAAAAGTTCAACAATAAATTTGCACGTTCAATAACTGGAATAGGCGATTTGTCTTTAACTTTAATGGGTCGCTCCACCTGCATGTATAGTAACAAATTGTCAATAATGTGTGTGCTGTTTGTTCTATATTAATCAAATTATAATTATAAGCAAAAAAAAAAAAAGAAAAACTATACCTCATAAGGATCAGTAAAGAAAGTGAAAGTCAAGGGATGTTGACTTAGTTTGGCAAGGAATTGTTTTAACTCGTGGAAATCAATCAATCTCAAGAGTTTGCAGTTGACTGAGACTGGAACATAGGAGGACAATAATATTGCAGGGAAGCGAGAGCTGTGTCCATTAAAAACAAAACTAGTCAGCATCGGAGCATCGCCGATCTCAATCACTTTGGTCGGCGACCCATCATGGTAGTCTATCTCCACTTCTTGAAGCTTAGGGTGACCAAAAATCTGAACTTTTAGAACCCTGTGGGAACTATCATGCAACTTAAGCGACTCGAGAGATGAAAACTTGGAGATGAACTTAGTAAGGTCCTCAGAACGTATTACTTGCGATAAACCTATAGTAAGTAAGGACATTAACTACATAATATATCGTATAGAAAAACAATTTTAAATGAAGTAGTAATTGAATTAACTTACGTGTCATATAGAGTGATTTCACATTATTTGGCGACAAGGAAACTTGCAGGTTGGGAACGTGCAGAGTTTCCAGAGAGGGCACCCCAGCAATGTCGAAACTACAGTGGTCAAAAAATCCTGCGACATCCAGGGTTTTCAGGTTCTGATGGTTACGGATGTGAAAATTTGGAATTCCATCGATCCTGGACAGCCTCAAGCACTCTAACCGAGGAGCACCAGCGATCATGCTATTCAGAATCGTGTCGTCAGGAAACCTGACATTGCTGAGACAGAGCACCCTGAGGGAGCTAGCGAAACAAGCGAAAGGATTAATGTTTCCGACGATTTTGTAGGCCCACCTGTACGGATAATCGAAACGTCCCTGCAGCTTGAGAACTTCAAGGCGGCGAAATCGGTTGGTACTTGCTGGCGGCGGCTCTAAGCCTAATAATAATAATAAGCGTTGGATGACGCTGCGGCCCAAACTAGAACCCGTGTACTCCTCCTTTATGTCTATCTCTTTTGCAGGCCATAAGATATTCTCAGACGACGACAGCTCATAATTATTGTAGGGGTGGGAGAGCACGAGCTTGGCGGTGGTGGCTTCCAGTTGCAAAAATTTGTTGGCCACGGCCGCCGCGAATATGTCTCCCATCTGCTTATCCTGCCACTCGCGGTAGTCAAATTCAAGGATTGGGTAACTGCGCCAAAGGAGGTTCCATCTCTTTGACAATACGATAACTCTGGCAGCTTGCTTTGGCGACCGTATCCGCCATAGGATTTCATGTACAATCTCGTCAGGTAATGCCGATAATCGGTCCTCATCTTTCTGGATCATCATCGTCGACATGTTCATGCTACTCTAGGAGGCCTACCGTGTTGGATCTCCCTTAATATAAGGAACGATGAAGCAGGGGGAAAACGAAGAGGGCAAACAGAGTCCTCGTGTGTTACTTTGTCTCTGATATTTGGAGAGAATAAGAACTCTACGTAACCACTACTACTTCTTATTATTTTAATTGTGGCACATATCTCTTAATGGAGTTTTTATATGTGTCATTAGTCAAATATAGAAGTATTTTGAGTTATCATTGAGAATAACTATTCTTTTTTAATGATGATGCTTTTAAGTCGGTGTTAGTCTGTTGAATGGTTTATATGTTAATTCAACAACCTATCTATAGCATTAAATCCAACGGATGAAATCAAATGACAAAATTATATAGGACACGTTACACCCCGAGTTCGTAAAAGAGCTCCCGCAAGACAAGTGAATTAGAATTGTTGTTATCCTTTTAGTTAGCCGTATTATTAGGGCAAAGTTAGTCTTAGAGAAAGCTTAGTAATTGGCTGGAGATGAACTCCTTGTAGAAGTAGAACTGTACTCAGTCTCCCTATGAAAGCTTTTCAAATGTGAACATTAATATCCATCACTAGGCTTGAGCGGCGGCGGTTCTAACACGCGGTGGCAACCTGTGGTTGACGGGGTCTAAGTAATAACAGTGACGTTGAAGTTGTGGTTCATATTTTAGTATTCCTCTTTTTAAGAGGTTTTCCTTATATGTTAGGATTTACAACGATGATGGTTAGGTTTTCACTTCCTTTCCTCAACGGTGATCGGCGATGAAAATTGTTACGTCAAATAAGAAAATGATGCGATGAAGCGAAGAGCGGACAAGCTACAACGGGATGAAAAAGGACAGTTTGTGACACCCAAAAAACTCGGTAACTATTATAGTATCCTCTTTTATTTGGTAACTAAAACAGAAGAGGAAACTATATTTAAGAAGAAAAAATCATAAAGGAAATTTTGTAACATGTTAACAAAAAATACTAAGGGGATGTATCTTGCTTTACAAGGTAAAAAATCTCAACCCCTATATATGAAAATATTTTAATAATTAATTCCTTATAAGGGGGCCATAATTTTTTTCATGGTGTTATATTATAAATATAGCTTGTTATATTCATAACTAAATTAGTGGTTCATAAAAACAAAAGCAATTTGCAAGAAGAAAATGGGATACGCCATGGAGAAAACTATAGTACTCAAGCTCTCTGCCTTATTCTTCATGATCTCCTTCCTCCTAGCCCTCTGTGAGTATCATATGTGCATCGTTATTGATATTATAATCACTATTATTAAGCAAAATTATAATATTTAAATATCGAGATTGATACAAAAAATTGAACAGGTAGTTCAGTGGAGTGCATAGGAGCAAGATCGATCGAGGAAATGCATGAAATTGAAAGAGCAGAATCTAATAATGGAGTTGAACCAATGGGTTGGCAATGCAAAAGTGACCATGACTGCCTTCCTTACCCGCAATGCCCTCACCCACTTAAGTGCATTTCTGGCATATGTGAATGTTGATTTCTAGATAATCTAATCTACTTGTCGATACATTACACAAAATAAAAAGACGATCTCTTGTTTATGGTTGTTGTTTGACGATCATTATAATAAATACCAATATATTTATTGGTAGTATAAGACACTTGTTACATAACTCGGCCAATAAGTCAATAGCTATCCAACTTATTATGCCATCGGAGGATATATTCTCAACGTAACACACATGCAAACACCATTAAGGCACTTCATCATAATGTTTGGACATGTTATCTTAGCACAATCCCTATCACTTGAACAACCATTCCCGTCACTCTTAGATCCTAATCCTGCCGTCTTCGAATCGACCGATTTAAATACAAATAATATTGGCGTAACATGTATATGAAACAGAAGCAGACTTTGAGGAACTTTTTACATCCCGTTTCAATTAATATGATAAGAGTCCATTGCTCAAAGCGCTGATTGCCACTGTTGCCAGATACAATAGGAGTAACTTACGCATTTGTTACGTGATTGCTCACTCGCATTTGCTCCATCCTTCTGGCAATCAAGCCTTTTCCAGAAAACCACTCCTACCTCGGATCACGACTAATTTGAACAAACTAGACACCTGCTGTGATTTGGGGTTACTTGCTAATCGTCACAAAATATGAATGGGTCTTTCAAGACAAACGGGTTGGTACTGCTGAGGTTCTTGCTCAGCGTATCCAGGCCTGAGTATCCATTGTAAGTTCGGCCTTGGAGAGCGACATGACAACATTGTAGTGTGCCCTACCTAGCCAAATGAAAGTGTTTATCTCATCGATGTCGGCACCTCCTAAGTTCCAAACGAGTTACATTCGACTCTTGACAGCTCCGTTATCTATGACATTGGCCAGGTAGCCGCTGAAAGCCCGATACAACCCACGTTGGGCTGAAACAGAAAAAGCCCAATTGTTTTTAAAATCACGTGGGTAAAAAGCCTTGTTTATCAAACAATACTTTGTTTGGTTGTTGCTTCTTTTCCCGCCAATTTTTTGTCGTCGTTATTTCCCCCTTCTCCATCTACGGAAGCCAAAAAAAAGAAAAAGAATCAACGGCACTTCTCGAAGAAAGTAAATAAAATTGGCGACAGCGGCGGCCATGATTCTTCCGCTTCTGTTGATCCTCTTCGCCGCCGTTTTCAACCAATCGATGACCCTAACTGTTCCTCAGCAGCTGTACGACTTCTCTCAGATGATCTTCGCCTACGAAAGTAACGGCCCTTTCGTCTCCCCTTCTTCTTCTCCGTCGTCCTTTTCCTCGCTTACTCCCGTCCCTTCCGTATCTCCTTCGCCGTACTCTAGTTCTCCGCCGCCTCTTGTTCCGGCGTTTTTCGTGATTGGCGATTCCGCCATCGATTGCGGTACCAACAACTACCTAGGCACCTTCGAACGCGCCGATCGCCCTCCGTACGGAAGAGATTTCGACACGCGCAGGCCCACTGGAAGGTTCTGCAACGGACGGATCCCTGTTGATTATCTTGGTGAGTTTTTTGATCTCTTCTCATTCTTGGAAAGAAATTGATGGCTCATTTTTCTGTTCTCAGTCCTAGTGAATTTCTGTTTGGTTGATGAGCACAATTTTAGGGTTTATCCATTTAGCTCTCTGATTGGTTCTTTGATCTTGCAATTAATTCGTTTTGGGAACCACTGAATCAGTGGATGATTATGCTATATGTGCTGATTTGATACCTTTGATCAGCATTACGCCTAGGGCTACCATTTGTTCCAAGCTATCTGGGGCAGAATGGAACTTTGGGAGACATGATCCATGGAGTGAACTATGCTTCAGCTGGAGCTGGCATTATTTTCTCGAGTGGCTCAGAACTGGTAAATGCTCTTTCTGCACAATTGCATAGTCTTGTTCTGATTACCCTTAGTAAAATGGTTAGGCAAATGATGAACAATGGTATAAATGTTTTTGGTTTCAGGGTCAGAGAATCTCCTTGACTCACCAAGTTCAGCAGTTCACTGATTCGTTACAGACATTCATCTTGAACATCGGTGAGAAAGCTACAGAAGAGCTGGTATCTAACTCGGTTGTGTACATATCGATCGGGATCAATGATTACATCCACTACTACCTACCTAACATCTCCAATGTGCAAAATCTCTTCCTCCCCTGGAGTTTCAACCAGTTCTTAGCATCTTTAATGAGGCAGGAAATTAAGGTATGATTACATTTCGGTTGAGTTTCGGGATGTCTATTCCTTTTGTGATTCTGATTTTACTAACATTGATTGTTTTTAGAACTTGTACGACATGAGTGTGAGGAAAATGGTGATCATGGGGATGCCTCCTATTGGCTGTGCCCCTCATTACCTGTGGAAGTATAACAGCAAGAATGGAGAATGTGTGAAGGAGATAAATGACATGATTATGGAGTTTAACTTTCTCATGAGGTACATGGTTGAGCAGTTAAATCACGAGCTCCCTGATGCCAAAATCATCTTCTGTGATGTTTATGAAAGTTCCATGGATATCATTAAGAACCATGAGCATTATGGTAAGGACATATTTTAGCTCAACTCTCATAGCGATAGTTCCTGTTATTTTTGCATCTGATTGTCCTACTTGTTTTTTTTGTTGGGTTTACTGAGACAACAAGTGCTTGCTGTGGTTTAGGTAAGTACAAGGGCTGATGTGCATTGCGCCAGAAATGGCTTGTAGCAATGCCTCCAATCATATCTGGTGGGATCAATACCATCCTACTGCTGCAGCGAATGCGATTCTCGCTGACAATATATGGAATGGCTTGCATACGAGGATGTGCTACCCCACGAACATGGAAGACATTGTATCTCGAAGAGCGCAGCGATTTTGATTTGGAAGCTTCAACCAATGACCGGAGTTTTAAGATACTTGTTTCATGGTCGGTTAAAGTCACACTGTATATCCATTGCTGTTTAGAGATCTTACAGCTAATGCTTGACACACTCATACAGAATCCAGCTTGTTTTGTATAGATGCAGAGTGTCACTGATATACTACTTGTTTGTTGGTTAGTTGTAAATGTACAGTCGAACTTCTGAATCAGAAATCAAATCTTGGACATATCAGGAACCGTCTTGAAACTTGGACATATTCTTCCTAGCTAGGCAATTGCAAACTTTTGTTTCTTGATTTCTGTTTGCAATTACTAGCTAGGTAATAAATGAACTCGATCGATGGGCTGATCGCAATTTGATGTGCAATTTCTATTGCGATTTAGCTAGTTAGGTCTTCTGCGTAACAGAGCAATTCGTTTCTGTTTTTTGGCCTCAATCAACTAGTCACTTACTGATTAGCTGATATGCATGAATGAATCAGTGGACTCCACAGGCAGCAAGATCGATCGAGGAAATGCATGAAATTGAAAGAGCAGAATCTAATTATAGAGTTGAACCAATGAGTTGGCAATGCAAAAGTGACCATGAGTATTATATGAACACATTTTACTCTCTAGATATTTCAAAGATCACTTTCGAGGTCAATATTATATGAGTGCTATTGGTTTTTCTAATAACACCAAATAGTTTATCGATGTCTGAAAAAATGATTGAGTATTTTTGTAACTAGTTATTAGATACTATTGCTATAAACAACTCTCATTACCAAACAAGGCTTAATTAATTTGGTGAGGGCTAACTTTTATATTGCATAAATTAAGTTGGGTAATGTTTATGTTATTTGCAATTTTATTTATTTTAATTTTTAAAATTAATTGATTATTGACAGATAAGATTGGATTTCTAAAACGAATGGCTAAGGTAAATTCACATAGATAGAAGTATGTCATATTCTGGGAGTATAATAACCTTCACCATTTATACTAGATAATTTCTCGACCCGTTGGCCAAAAATATGTTATCATAACATCTTTAAAACGAATCTTTCCTTATTAGCGAACGGATTCTTATTCATCTTTTATCGGCAGGATTCGATGCGGTAAGTTTGAATAGGACGGACATACCCATTGTAGGTTTAAAACAAATAAGTGTATCTAGAGATCGTAGACCGGAAATTACAAAACAAATTATATATAGAAGAACAGAAAATAATCACCATTAGTAACTAATTAATATATAGCACAAAGTACTGATGAAGGTAGATCTGCGATGTAAATATAATATTATGCTCTTCCGAGAAGCCGACTTGTGACCAAAGTCCAAACTGGTGTTATTTGATCAAGTAGTGATGTTGGCCACCGAATCATCACATATGACTTCTGACAAAATATTGATCGATCTTACTAGAGTGGCAGCTAACGTAACCGCCGAAACCAAGGCCCAAGCCTCCGTCACCAACGGCTCCTGACAGACAAAGCGACCTGTCCTCCCATCAATTACCATCCCACCGGAGTTATACAACACTATCCCACTATCCCGTATCCCGCCTGCTGGACGTCGTACTTAAACGAGCCGTCACACAATATGGTAAAGTCATACCTGATCAGCGGTTGAGCCTCGAATGGATTAGAAGCGACTAGAGCCACTAGAGGACGCGGCACCCGCGAGTAAGTAGCCCACATCCCAAACTCCTTGTGGAAGTAGAACTCCAACGCCGGAAGATCCACTGCTGAGTTCCTGAACACTACATCATTATGGGACTCCCGCATAATCCAACAAGCGAAAGCCGCCTTGCGTGGAATCACCGGATCCGTGGAAGCTTGCAAGCCAAAGAACCAATCTGAAAAGAGGAGTCAACAGAGGGACAATTAGGTGCTGGAAGCACCCAATCCCAAAACCCAATGGTACAAGGACATGCAAACAACATATGGGGAATGGATTCCTCAACTCCATTAGGATTGGTGAACATTAGGAAGTCAGACGGCTGCAACAGAGGGTCTGCCTGCTGTGCCTGTCATCGCGGGGAAGAAGGATGGCAGATCAGAAATATCCGAAAATATGGTGACCTTTCTGAAGTTTCTGAAAGATAAGTGACCAATCTGCGTTATTTATAAAGTTTAGAGACTACACTGTACCTTCTTGAAGTTGGGTGATTGAAATGAAAATAGCTTTTGTTCAGGGTTTGTTCTGCATAACCTGGAGTAAAAGGACTGACTGTGTAAATTGCCAATCCGGGCAGTGAAATGACAATTTGTTTTCTACAAGTTTTAACAAGTTACAAAAGAGTAAATAGAGCACAACTCGACCGTTCAGCCTCTAAACGATGGACCGTCAGAAGCTGTGGCTTCGTGACAGCAAGGTGAACCATCTCAGATTGGATTTTGAGATTTCAACTCGTCAATGAGGTGGTTTGGTTTGAAGGGGATAAATTCTTTACGTTGCGATAGTTAGGTTACTTGTTTATGTTCTATATGATGTGTTAATTCTAATTGAATTTCATGATTGGTACGTGGTTATTTGTGTGTTGTTGCATTTATGTTACAAAGTGATGTGCCCTTAGAATAGCACTTCTAAGTAAACGGATAATGAATAAGGAGATGAACAATAAGTTGATAAATAATGTGTACCTCATTAGCTAAGCCCCACCGTCACTAGTTGTCGACTTAGGTTCTAGGGTTCGAGTCCCTATGTTTTGATGACTGGTTGGATACGTGCTCTGTAGTCTTTCATGGGTTCGAGTCCTCGTATTTATCCTGGGTTCGAGTCTCAGTATCATTATTATCGTGGGTTCGAGTCCCCGAATTATTATCAACGTGGGGTCGATTCCCCGTGTTCTTATTGAGTTCAAGTCTCATTGATGTTTAAGTTGACAATAGACGGTTGGGATAGTTAGATGAGTTAGGGGGACCATAGATGAAAGTTGATATAGTAGATTGACATGATTGCAGAAGTTTAAGGAACCTAGTGATGGTGTAATTTGACTTTGACAAATTAATGTCCTCATTGTTATGACATGAATTTATGTTGTGATTGTCACTTAATAATGTATTGTTAAGTCCCAATGTTTTGGGATTATCTTTTAATGTTAGAGCACGAAAGACTGACCTCGAACCACCTATCATGATGTTTGAAAGTTGTTGCAGGAGTAGAGTGACGCTGATTCGGAATATGGCAAAGGTGGACTCGGAATTTTGAAAAGAGTTTTTGAAATTATTTATTAAGACTTGATTTCAAAGCTCGGTTGCCCACGTGTTAGGCATTTCCGTTGTTAGTTAATAAGTTTATTTCATTCATTTAAAGATTTCTATTTTATTTATTTTATTTTTGTTTTAAAGTTCCTCAGCCAGGATATTTTGGTCATTTAATAATTCAGAAGAAATGAAGATATTACATTTTAGTATCAGAGCCGGTCTCCCTCTGTCTCGTTGGGAAACCGACGAAAGATTGGGAGTCAGTCATGTTTAAAGAAGTCGAAATGGTTTTTGAAATAAAATCTTAGTGTTAGAAAACGATTTTATGTATTTGACCAGGTCTAAAGTCCACTCCACCGAATTGGCTCACTTCTGCAAAAAGGTTCTTAGCGCGACTTTATGTTTAGAAATATTGGCGTAATTATTTATCTCGACAGCCTCAATTTCGGGTACGAAATTTCTTTGAAGTGTGTAGGAAATGTTACACCTCGATCTTAGATATTTAAATTTGAATATGAAATTTCTAAATTACCCTTTAGAAAGTCTAAGAGAAATCGTTAGAAGAAAATATTAATTGTTTTTTACAATCAATAATCACATTTTATTAATGTTCTATCAAACAAATATTGTTCAACATACCCGTTAACTAGATAGAAAGGCTCTCACTTCAAAGAGAATGAGTGGAGAAATAAAATTGACGCGTAACAAGGTGCGCCACCCTATTACTATCCCTCCTTACTCAAACAACCTTCAAACTTGGTGTGAGACGAAGAAGCTGCTAACGTTCATTAATCATACTACCGAACTCTGTACGATTGTCTTCTTCTAGCCCAATAGCTAGTTGCACTTGCAAACAATAGACCTCATAAATGATATTGTTGTAGTTCGTGGTACCTATCCACCAAATTGCCTTGCTTGTGGCAAGCATTTTGGTATTTGCGAGTACTTAATATACACAATACTAAAAAAATTTCAAAAATATAAAATCCAAATAATAAATTCTAAATTTCGTACATTCAATCCTAAACACTATTGAATAATGTTAAATCCCTAAACATTAAATAATAAACAAAGACTAAAAATTGCACTCCAAACTCTTAACCTTTTTATTATAACTCTAAATTAATAAATAATAAAATTCAAAATTAAACTCTAAATGCTTATCACTTGACACTAAACTAAAACCTCAAAATTCAATTTTAAAAAAAATCATCATCAAAACTCTTAATTTGAAACACCTTACACGACAAAATCATGGAGTATCAATACCCGTATATGTCGAAGCGTTAACCATATGATTATATATACAAAATTGTATGATTTTTTTATATGCTAAAAGCGACTTTGGATTTTAGAATAAGGCCAAACAAACAAAATAAGAAGAAAATCCAACTCAAGAGATCCGATCAATCCCCGCCGACACAAACGCACGTCCAGAAACTGAAAACAATGCATATGATTTCCTTCTGGCGACAATGTCTAATAACAACAGTACTCTACCAACATCTCAATGGGGGGTGAATCAGATTCAGTTCTCAGTGTTTGCTAAAAATCTTGGAGGTTCCATAAAACTGGTTAGTAAACTTTCAGAGCTTGAGGGCAGCTTTAGCCATGGCAAGGGCGCCTTCATAACTTTGGTTCCCACCAATAAACCCGCTCATGTGGACGAAAACACAAGCCGGGATTTCTGCTTCATTCGACAGATCCGCATCTCTCAGTCCTCTCCATTTAACCGGGAGAGCTTTTCGGCTCTCGAAGCTGTCTGGAGACACTGCCATTGCTTGCACTCTCCAATGCTTGCTACGATCGTCCTGATAGAGAACGTATTTGATTGAAGGCTCAATCTTCATTTCCTCCTCAAGCTCAAACAAGTGAAGTTTCCACTGTGAATCAAACTCAAACAGTTTTAAGTATTACTTTATGTGCAGAACTAATCGAAGCAACATAGAAGGCAATAGATGATTGGATTCTACTTACAGGGCAGAATTGGGTTAAAACCATGATCTCTCCACTGGGATCAACGTCGAACCTGGCTGCAAGACATCCCAGAACTATTGATCGGGCAGGCAACCACGACCTTGCATGGAAACGAAGACTCTGCAAACAAAGAGAGGTGTGATCATAAGAAGCTAACTCGATACAAAAGTTTGTTGCAACAATGCTCTAAATCAAGTGGAACTCACATCTAAGAATTCGCTACCGGCCAAAGCCATTGCTCGCTGGAATGCCTCGTTCTCCTTCTCGGGAGACTGATCTGGTTCAATCCAATCGAGATTTAGCCTCCCAACTCTTGAAGACAGGTGAGTATTATTCACGTATCTTGGTGGCTTGTCGGTATCATACCGGCTGATTCCATTGTCACCTGCATCAATCGCCTGGGAAGCAAGGGAAAGAGTTCAATTCATAGTGATCAAGGCAACTGTCAGAGAACAGGCCTTGATGAACATTTGTGTACTTGGTACAGCAATTATACCTAATTTGCTAGTTGTGAGGCTAAGCTAATCTAAACCAAACTGATCTGGAGAACAAACAAACCTCCATAAAGCTTTTGTAAATAGCAAGGAACAAACGTAGGACATCAGGGTGCTCCTCATCAACTTGTAGCTCCTTGGCTATAATCTCCTTGCCGAAATGCTACACAAACACAAGCAATAGAAAGATTAAAAAATGAGATCAACAGTTTAAATGGAGTAGAGCAGACCGCATAAACAATGTGATGGCATTCCATACCTTATAGACAAGTCCAGCGCTACTAAGTTTAGTAGAGAACCCGTGTCCAAACACCTCCTCAAATCCCCTCTGATGGTGATCGTACCGATCGCGACTCGGATCATACACACCTCCAACGTCGAGCACTGCATCAAGAGTCTCCAACACCTGACCAAACAGAATCAGTTCATCCATCATTAAGTTGACAGAGACTCAAATACAAGTTTACCTAATAAAAACCTAGAAAATGCTTTCGATTACAGAGGAAAAAGTCATTTTGATTCCATTTCAACAACAATAATATACCACAGATTCCTAGTTAGGTAAGGTATAGCCACAAGCTCTATAACTCCGGAATCTCTGCAATTCCTCGCAACTAGGCAATGAAACAATTGGAGAGCTATAAATCTGTAAGGGGATTGAATAAGAAACCTGCGAGTCGCGGGTGCGGACGATGTCAGCGTCGGCGAACTTATTGGTGAGACGAATCATGAAGCAGCCGAGTGCCTCGTCGCAGTGAAAGGTACCATTGTGAGTGCCGACGCGCTTGTTAAGGGAAACAGTGGAGTAAGGAGGAGAAGATACAACGGGGGTAGTAGCCATGGGGAGGAATGGGAGAGGACGACGAGGTAGCAAAGGAAGAAGAAGGGTTTTGGGGAAGTTGAAAATGGAGGAGGAGACGAAGAGCTTCTGCGCCTTAAACCCTGTGGTAGTTAATGCCAGCATAGCCCTCCAAAACTTTACGACTTCACTCTCACTCCCTCCTTCAACCCAATAATTGAAAAACAGAATGAATAAATAAGAGCATGGCCGCCCCATCCGATAAAATCGTGTTTGTATAAACTGGTGTATAACGAGCCTGCCGCTGCAACGCGTAACGATGAGATTTCGTCGTCTCTAAAGTTGGGATTCCCATGGGGACTCGTTGTTGGAGTGTGTCGAGTCATCGGAGGGTAACCCGGCTACGGAATATGTGCGAAATCGAACGGCCTGTTTGATGTAGGAATGAAAAAAACCACTATACCCACAGTCAGTCACGGGTATTCAACTGATGCAGAAAATACTCGCATTTCCCTTAACCAAGTTACATGATGCAGAAAATGTCTGCAAATAGACTTGTGAAAATTAGTCAATTATGGGTTTAAGTACATCCGTCCCATCTTCGTATCCATCTCCACCTCAAATATTAAAGTACTATAATTTGGTATGTTGAACTCAAAATCCAACCATAACATACACAATTGACTGCCGTTCAATGAACATCTAAGATACAATACAGTAATGCATCCGGACATGTATGAAACTGAGAATAGGGTCGGCAGACCCGCCCCAGTGCCATCTCACGGAGATGAGCCTAAACTCTACGAATCGACGAATTATCATCACTAGGGTTTAACAGGGGCATTTAGCTCATCAGTTATAAGGTGTAAGATAATATTATGTTATACGTATTATAGAAAGACTACCTACTGCTTGCATATAGAAATGTAACATAACATTATGTATAACTAATGCCTCAACACACTATAGATTTTAAAAAAACTGATACATAATGACTTCACATAGCGCGCATTAGAGCAGAGGAGCTTTCGTTCCCCCAACACATAAAATTTGAATGAATGATATCTGCTGCTGCTGCTGCTGCAAATTCCAGCTGATTTGGCCGCCGACGGGGTGATTGAATCTTAAAAAGAATATATCAGTGAAGTTACTTCACCGCTACCATGTCGATAGGCCAACATAGTTAACCTTTCCTTCCCCATCCAGGTCAATCCAGAAAGAATGGCCAAATAACTATTAAAATCAGCGCGCATCATTTACAGCCCTTCCCCGCCTTTTGCTGCTGCAATTTACAAGTAGTAGCTCTCTCACTATACAGAAGAAGAAGCTTTTTAGGTTTCGGGAACAGCTTCCCTCCCGTCTGATTTCAGCTGCCGCTGTAACTGCAAACACAGCATAACCGTATGATATATTCATCCACACAACGACACGCGGATGAAATCTAATACAACAGAATCATGATTTTCAATCCACCCACCTGTTCATATTTCAGCTTTTCAGCAGTCAGTTCGTCGGACAAAATGGTCATTCTGTAATAAGGAGAGCCCAACTTTAAGTTTAGGAATTCCAGTGCAATGAGCGATATGTATTGAATAATATACATTAGAAAATTATCTAACCTGGAGTTGAGTTCAGAGATCTTTATCAATAATGACCGCTCTCTCTCGGAAGCAGCAGTGTCGACCTGTTTACACACAATATAAGCAGAACAGGTTATCTCATATGACATGACGCATTGGGTTGAAATTCTAATCCCATCATTTTCTGGTGACCAGAAAAGAATTGGGGTGAGATGCCCATATCAAAGTTTGTCAAACCAAAGATTAGGATGCAACGCAACAGAAGAAAACTAAAATCTTGATAGTTCTAAACAAAGATAAATGCCTTTGTCAATGGATAACGTAACTACAGCTGCATGTACCAACCGGAGGTTCCTACAGAAAGACATAAGAATTGGAGACATCAGAAATCGTGCTTACATTCCCATTATTCTCGAGGCAGCGGGGCAGCGGAGGCAACTTGCCATTTGGTACACCTGAAATAACAGAAAACTTGATTTAGTAGCTCATCTAACATGATGATGACATCAAATCGGATGCATTAACAGACATACCATCAGACAACTCCGTTGGTTGTAAGCTATTCAACAAATTCAGAATGAGCTCCTGGTATAAATAAACAATCAAATTAGAGAGTACTTGATTATGGATGTCTACTGTGAACAACCCTGTACCGGACGCCTGATGAACAATTGATTTTTGTCCTTTATTCACCTGTTGAGTCGAGGTCTGCTGGAAAAGATTCTGAAGGTGAGTCATGAGCTGCGGTGCAGGTAAATTGCTGCTACTAACCTCTTTTTGTGATTGGACCACCGGCTGAAGAATGAAAATGTAATTAACTTTTCAGTATTTTTTACGTCTGCAAAACATTAATGAGACAACCATCTATACAAAAAAGGGATGAAATAAAACAGGAAATTATGCAATAGAAAGCATTTCTACTTCCTCCACGAGAGCAAAGTACAACTCTTATAAGGAATCACTAGTAAATCTTAGCCCCGCTCAGTTGAAGGCTATATCAACACATAAAACAAAAAATTTGGCCACACATTAATATGGATGTTGAAATACCAATGATAAATAGTCTGAACCACAAAGCCAATCCTAAGAGGTCAAATCAACTCCTTGATTCAGTCAAGCTCATAAAGGTTTGGTTAAAAAGATCATATGATTAAAGGAACAGGTTCACAAGAAGTGAGAAGAACGTACAAGCAGGGAGAATAAAAGTCCCAAACAAGGTGGAAAAAAGACAAAGAAGAGCCCAAGTCATTCAAGAAATACAAACCATGGGTTTGGACTCGGTTATCCAGTCACCCACGCTAGCAGACTTTCTCAGTGGTGATGTCTGAAAATAGTATCCAAGAAAAGAAAACAATTGAGCTATACATGCAAGGCAAGGCTAATTGAAATAAGATAGGACATTGTTCACCCACCTGTGAGGCTCGACGTTGAACCGTGCTCAAAGGAACATCCTAGGGCACAACGTTAAGTTAGTAAAAGCCATATGAAAAAACAACATACTTTAAGAGTTGAACATACCTTTGCAAGGTCCAAATTTTCTGATGTCACCGAGAATCGCCCTTTGATTTGTACCAGATTAGCTTTACTCTTATCATCCAGAGAATCTCTAAACCCTATTTGTTTCAGTAATTATTTACTTAGAGCCCCATAGTAATGGATAGGCTACAAGATAATTTCAGAGATAGCATTTGTTCAACATACTTCCATAAGTTCTTACCTCCAGATGATTTGATAGGAGCCGAAAAACTATTAGCTGAAGCTCGGTTTGGTAGCATCAAAGGGCCACTAAAGCTTGGAACTTTTCTTGTGATTTTTTCATTTGTTGGTTGAATTTCATTCTCAAACCTATCTCAACAGGAAAGAGATTAAATAAGTTGATTTGTGCTAGACATAGAGAGATGCAGACAGGACATGACATTTAAAAAAAACACTTCGCCGGTTCAACTCAAAACATCAGATTAAGCATGCCAAATTAATTTCAGGGACCATGAGCACGACTTGAAAGCTGTAAGATGCTAAAGTGGCAGAATAAGGTATGGGCTTGTGACATAATTAGCACAAAAGCACTGGGAAGAAAAAATAAGTATCACCATATCGAACAAAATGAGCACAAAGACACAAAAAGTATCACGAGTGATTATGAAACAGACAAACCTTTCCGAAGTACGAGCTCTTTCTGATGCTGACTGGAATGCATTACCAGGAATGAGCGGTCCACTAAGATTTTGGCGACTTTTGACTGCTTTAACCTTAGTCTGCACAGCTTCCTTTTCTGAGGTTGATGCTTTAGACTCAGCGCTTGAGTCATTTCTGTCAATGCCAAGTTTCTCTGGATAGCTTGCTTCCAGTATATCATTCTCCAGAGATGTTTCAGTTCTAGACTCTAGTAGTGAAATTTCACTAGTGGAAGAGTGTTTCACCAGATGAGGCTGGCCATTGGTTAAAGCCTGTCCATATAAAACAGGGGAACGGTCACAAATCAGGGGATACAATATCTGGGATCTAGATGAGGAATCTCAATGAACATAAACCAAACATTAGTAATCAGTAATGACAGAAAACGGTTATCTTAAAGATATTGTTTATTGTTGACTGTAAATTATATATCGTGAAAACCTTATCCCTCCCAGAAGGTTTCGAACTTCCATCTTCATATCTAGTCTGACACATATCACCATCATCACCATCGTCATCCTCATCTCTTACCTAGCAGAACATTAACAGAAGTTATTTCAATATTAATCTGTCAAGAAGAAAAACATGTCTTAAAGCATCTTTCGCTTAAAGGCTATAACTTTAGTACCAGTGACGCCTGGGCTTTCAGATCCTCGATGTCAAAGTGCCACGCGCTAACTCCTCGTTGGTACTCACTCTGATGTACAGACATACAGCCATAACAAAAGATATCAGGCAAAACTTGAAGAAACATACAAAGTTTGTTGCTAAAATACGATTTCGCTCTGGTATGTCACTAATTCTCATGGTACCAAAGTCAGAATTTGATATCCTTGCAACCAATGCTTAAAATTTGAGGACCAAAAATGCTAAGTAATGCTTTACATGCAGTTTTATGTGCAGTTTTATTAACATTAAACTGATGTGAAGTACCAAAACCCAAATTAGACAATGGCGAGAAGTAGTATGAACCTGCGACAGAGCTTCTTGTTCAGCAGACGGCATTCTTTTTAGAGCAAGCTGTGCAGCATCCTTAAGCTGAGACGTTTCAGTAAGTTCATTAGCCACCTTTCTAGTGAGAAGGCACCAAGGAAAAATCACATCAGTACAATGGTTCACCTGAAGTGCTTTGACACGATTCCAAAGTGGAGGCAAGTCGGCAAACAATTTCTTCACAGATAGCTCCGGTGGTTTTGCATGCTTGAAGAATGAGTGTTTCAATAACTTATCCGCAGTCGGCCTTTTTGTTTGATCTTTTACAAGGCACATTGCAACCATTTCTTTAAAAGACTGATGACAACTGGAAGTCCTTTAATTAGAATCCCACTTATGAATGAACGAATCGAGAAATAGCCAAAGATCAAATAAACTATCTTATGCAACAGCTGCAAGTTAATAACCTTCATATAAAATATCTGAACTGAATCTAGCAAGAACGACGCCAATACCTTGGAGAACTTTTTATCGCGATCATAATCAAGCCCAGGAGGAGCATTCTGAATTGTCATCAAAAGTACCTACAATAAAGGAGAAAACATTACTGAAAAGAAGTGGTTAAAATGAGAAAGAGATAGGGAAATATCAAACTCTGCAGTCTTGTCAATTCAAAATGATGAAAGTACCTTCATTGGGGGATACTTTGAGAAAGGTGCATGACCATGCGCCAACTCCAATGCAGTAATACCAAACGACCATATATCAGCCCTGTGCAAGAGAACAGATAATCCTATGTCAGATGTTCTATCTCACACCAATTCTGACTTATATTTTCTTTTTGATGTCCACTCACAAATAGGCTGATTAACATAAACTCTGTAAGGTTCAATTTTTACTGATTCATAACAGATGCCCATGATGTAATCAGTAATCTATTGGCAAAATAACTATATAAGGTCCAATGCAGAAGGTAGAAAAACTCACTTTGAATTATATCCACTTCCTGGCTGCAACACTTCAGGTGCCATCCTGAATGAAAGTAAATATATGAACAAAAAAGGTTGCATCACAATAACTAGAAAACACTGTCAGTGAATGTTTCAGGCTTACCAGCACGGAGTTCCCACAAAAGTATTTCTTGCACGTTGCCTGTCTCCTGTATCAAATATGCAAGCTGACACACCAAAATCAGCTAGTTTTACAATTCCATTCGTATCCAGTAGTATGTTTCCTGCCTGAAATGACAATTGAGATAAAGGAATTCAATATCCGACCAAGACTGTGCAAAGTAATAGGAGAAAAAAATACAGTCAACCTGTGAGCTTGCTATGCTAATACTTTGAACCAAACTGACCTTGACATCACGATGGATGTGGCCTTGACGATGTAGGTAATCTAGGGCCTTGAGAGTTTCTTTTAGAATGGAACCAATAGCAGCTTCTTCAAATCCATCAGGAAATGCTATCTTCATAAGTTGCAAACAAGAACCCTCTGCCATAAACGGCATAATCACCCAAAGATGCCGATCAACGACAAATGAACAAAAAGCCTTAATAACATTTGGATGGTCTACCAAACTCATGGTTTGAGCTTCTTTACGTATATCATCCTAAAAAGAAACAAACATATGTTGAAGTATTAGTCAAGATCTTATTCCTACATGAAATTCCTTCATGTGAAGGAAACAGAGTGAAGGATATATAAGACAGCAATCGGACCATTCACACACAATAGAATTGCCAAAATGCACGTCACGAGAGGTTTTTCATAGCACATCGATCAAGAGTTCAAATGCAGTGATTGTGGAGCATACAAGAGTTCTTCCAACATGTGATTGGAACCTTCTTGTATGTGGATGTTAACTCAGAATTCACCAATTGAAACACTTAATCTGTTCTAAACCTAACCATTCTGTCCATGGTTGCAGCTAAAAATTCGAGTATTCAATCCAACCTGAACCAAGAGAATTACAAACTTCCAGCTTTGGAGTCTTAAAAACCAAACTGCACATTTCACATCACCCACAAGCAACCCCAGTTAACAACATTGCAGCGGAATCAGCCTAGAAATGAAATACCAACCAACCAATTTCATTCCACCAAAACAACCACGAACTGCTTTCACTAAACCCTTAACCCTACTTACTCTAGCTACCTGGACTTCTTAAAACAGTACTATGAACGTTAAAGGCTGGATTTTCCAAGTCGAGCTCTACAATCATAGATTCGAATTTAAGCAGAATACGAATCATTAAGAATTAAACACACGAATTCAATACGTCACGCACAGTATCCATAACATATGGTCGACACCTAACCAGTCAAATCAAGTCCAGGTAAATGAAATCCAATACTCCAAATCCGTCAACCGAATACGATCCAGTCCTCGCAACAAGGTAAGTCCATACGAAATAGCATACCAGATTGCTGTTGCATCGATCGAGATCCAAGCACTTGACAGCAATGACTTCGTTGGATGGAATATAGATCGCCCTGTAAACCGTAGCGCTGGCGCCATGGCCGACCTCTTCGAGAAGCTTATAGTCAGTATGATTGACAGAATACATGCGCTGACTACCTCCCATCCCTACCACACACCACCAAACCAATCACCGTGGAAAGCGGCCAAGCTGCGGCCGGGAATCGAGATTTCCGGTACCCTGGAGATAATAGGAGAGAAGGAGTTGACTCGGAGACGGAGCTTGTGAGGACAGAGGGTGATTCAGAAGAAGGTGAGCTTTTGGGAGCCGAATCCGTTGACCGCCATGGGAGAAGCGATGATGATAAATTGATGATAGTACTAATAGAGGAAAGGAGAAGGACTTGAGAGAGTTCAGAGACTTTGATTTGAGGTGGGAAGTCGGGCAGAAAGAAAGAGAGAGAGAGGAGGAAGGAGGGCCGCGGTTTGAAATCCAGGCGAATAGTATGTTCCAGGATGATCCTCGACCGTTAAATCTCAGGGTTATATTTTTGTACTGATCTAACAGTCTATATAGAAAGGGTAGAAAAGTCTTTACAAAATTGAATTAATTTATTATTTTATAGAAAGCTATTGCTATCTCATAGGCCGTTGACAGGATGGTGACTTTCAGGAGAGATTTCGGTCACCGTCCGACGAATTTTTGACAAGACTGCGGTTACCGTACGATAACGTTTGCAACGAGACTCCGGCCACTGATCGACGATTTTTTCGGGCGAGAATCTGATGAATTTTTCGACAAAAAGTTATAGCCGAATATATTTTTTAAATTATATTCAATTGGTTCTTTTATAAATAGTTATAAAAACTAATCGATATAATTTATAATCATGGCTATTTATTATAAAACATAATTGGTTATAACCTGTTATATATTTTATAACTGGTTATAAAATATAACTTGTTACAATCATTATAAAAAATATAATCAATTATATTTTGAAAAATATAGCTTGTTATAAAATATAATTGGTTATAATATATAATTATAATCAGTTAAATTATAAATATAACTAGTTATAAGATATCCAATTATAAAATATAATCGATTATAATTATGTCTCGTTATTAAAAAATATAACAAGTTATACATTAAATATAACCAATTATAAAATATAATCGATTATAAAACATGATTAATTACATTATTACTACTCATGATTAGAATTTTATAAAAAAAAAGTCATGATTATAAATAGTAACTCGTTTATAGCTCCTAAAAATTGCTGTGGTTATACACCTTCCTCTTATTTCTCCTTTAGTCCTTAATTTTTGAATCTTTGCAAAATGGTCCTGTAAAACGTTTAAAAGTTACTGATTGCAGAAGTAAGGTTCACAAGTTTCATGGTCACTTAACTTAGAAAATTTGCATAATGGGCACCTAACGTATAAAAATACCAAAATGGTCACTCTTCCCTACCAAATTTGAATTTCGCCGTTGACGACTCCTGCCGTTGCATCTTCCTCTCTCTCCTTCCCCACGACGATGACCTAGCCTCCTCTCCTTCCGTCACAGATCCAATATTTAACTTTCGAACCTTTTACTTATCTGATTCTTACATAAAACCTCCAAAATCCGAACTCAAATCTTTCTTCAATTCTAGAATTCAAATAAATTATTTTTCTTTATATTTAGTAGTTGATAAGTAGAATTTTAAATGACGGTCAAATTTGTTCCAAATTCGATATATTACTGTCAAAATGCATTGATTATGGAACAATTATGTTTTTAAGACTAACCACTCTCATTCTTCCTTATCATCTGCTCTACATTCCATGTTAGTATCCTATCACTTTTGAATAGTATTATGGCCAGACCTTGAACTGGTTTGGCAACAAGGTTGTCCCTCTAATAAAAAGGTTAAGGATGCAGGTTTCCCACAGACAAAATAGCAGATCAATCAACTAGCCTTTGTTGTAATTTTGCTTGCTTGTTATATTTTGTGAAAAAGCATCCCTCACTGGTTGAGCCGAAATCCGACCAAAATCCAAGAAGTGTACTATATTCACATGAACTAAATAATTCAGATCTCAAACTCATATCAACGAATCGAAGGAAAGAGCATTGATAAGGCACCACATTTTGTGGGCTTATTGCTTCTCATTTGAAATATGGGCCTGAATTACAGTGTATCCTTTCATGTGTCCCTCCAACTCCCAATTACTTAAGCTGAAGCCCAACAAACAGTCCCGTCCAACTGCATCAAAGTCCATCTCTTCCGCTGGCCCAAAATTCTCCCAATTCCACTCGTAAGTCGTAATAGTTTATATAAAAAAAAATCTCCACTCGTAATATCTGCTAAATAGTAAATACCATCACCTATGTTTTAGGAATTTTGACAGATAATTTAGAGTAATTTAAATTTTCAAAATTTTTTTTGTTTTAAATCACCCGTTTGGGACATAAAAAAGAGGAGATTTAAAATTACCTTGTAGACCCGAAGAAAATTTTGTGGGTGATTTTAAATCATCCAGAAAAGATAAAAATTTAAAAGAAAGAAAATTTGAGAATTTTAATCAAAATTACCCTTTATTTCTTTTGACAATTGATATGATCATAAATAAATAAAAAATATTTTTATATTTTTATTTTTATTTTTATTTTTATACTTTTTACAATAATTACATTCAAAATCACCAACAAATTACTCACCCAAAAAGTCTATTTCAAAAATAATAAATTTTATTCAAATCTCTTTTATTTCAAATCTCTAACTATTTCAAAAAAATTCTACTTTAAAATTCACACAAAAAATTGAACTTATAAAATACGTTGGGAAAATGTTTTTCTCTTACTTCAATAAAATATTACCAAAATACAATTTTATAAAACCTGAGAAAACATCATATTTTATAATAGTGAGACTACTATAAGACAAAAGTCTGAATTGCCGGCCAGCAAACAGAGTATTTGCTGCGGTAAATAAATCATGATCATTCATTATGGGTATTTAATCTAACGAACACTATTGTTAGTGGAGTATTTTTGTCAAAAAGAATCAAAAAATTCCTCATGATTTATTTCATTACGATTGTTGGCGGCTGGAGGATTTAGTGGCCGGATTAGGGTTTGCTCTGCCACCACTCTGATCTTCCTCATCACCTAAGCTCTTCAATGCATCTTCCTCACCAACTCGACCGTCTCAATCTTCCACTTCCATAGCGATGGCAGCGACATCGAATTTGATTTTGTCAAGTTGGAAGGCTGGGTTTAATGAAATATATTAGAAGTAGATGATTAGGTTTGTGTCGGAAAGTAGATTATTAGGTTTGTGTCGGGAATTTTCGTACAAAAATCGAGTACGAAAAGTAAGTACAAAAATCAAGTACAACAAACATAAAGAATAAAAGTACAAGCAAAATGAGTACACAACTCACAACAATAAAAAATCAAGTACGTAACACAAACCCTAAACTAAGTACAAAAACCAAGTACATATAAGCAAAACGAGTACACAACCCACGACAATAAAAAAATCAAGTACATTTTTATAACCCTGAACCGAGTATGAAAACCAAGTATAACAAAGCTAACACTAATTTCAAGTACCAGAAAACTGAGTACACAACCCACAACAACAAAAGATCAAGTACATAACACTGACCCGAGTAAAAAATCAAGTACAACAAACCTAACACTAAAAATCAAGTACAAGAAAAACGAGTACACAACCCTATATCGAGTATAACAATCAAGTTCAACAAACCCAACACTAAAAATCAAGTACAAGCAAACGAGTACACAACCCTAAACTGAGTACAAAAATCAAGTACAACAAACCTAACACTAAAATCAAGTACATAAGCCTAACCCTAAACCGAGTACAAAAATCAAGTACATAACCCTAACCGTAAACCGAGTATAAAAATCAAGTATAACAAACCTAACACTAAAAATCAAGTACAAGCAAAACGAGTTCGCAACCCACAACAACAAAAAATCCGATACATAAGCCTAACAACAAAATTCAAAATTGAGTACATAACCCTAACAAAGTAAGCACAATAAAAAAATCGAAATCAAAACTCAAAAAAATCTTAAAGAAAATGGATGATGTTGCATAATTTATTTAAGAAAATGAAGAGTCGTTGTCGCGGAATGAGAAAAATGAAGGAGTCGCAAAGTGAAGAAATAGTTGAGTGGATGAAAGTGATAATTCAGAATTGACTTTGAGATGAAAGGATGAGAGTGAGGATGAGATGATGAATGGACTTCCAAAAGAAAGAAAAAGGGAGGAGAGAAAAAATAAAAATGATTAAAAATCCTCTGTGATAATGAGTCTATCCGATCCGCCATATGAAATAGTTAAATGGATGATGAAGATTTTTCCTTGCTGGCAGCAAATATTTATAAGTTATTTGTTGTTGATCTGGACTCATAAGATAATAAACTTTTTTTAATAATAATGACGCGCTAATAGTCTATCGCAGCCCATAATATTTTAATCATCTTTACCATCATCTAAGTAGAGTTGTTCTTTTTACAATCTAACAATCACATATTATGGAAATATTTCCCCAAATTTCATGAGATATTGCGATATTACGAGAATATACACGACCTATACGTAATTTAGTGTATATCACGAGCTATTGAAGCCGTTTACGAATCTATACATGACATTCATTTCCGTCATCCTGGGTGTCGAAATTGACCTGTGTGGCCCATATGTTGGTGATGTGTATTGAAACCCGGGACACGTCGGTAAATTGTGGAGACATTTTATGATGTGGATTAAAAAATTAAATTTATTACTTTTATTTTGAAATTACCCTAGGTGGTATTAGCCACATAACCATACCAACCTTATCTCCTTCTTCTCACCTTATCTTTCCTCGTTTCTATCGTCTCTCCGTCAATCTATCTCCCCCACCTTATCTCATCTCCTTCAGACATCCTGCTATCCGTCTCCGATTAGACAGTGGCGACAACGGTACATTGAACCCGAAAGTCGCTGCGGTGGTTGTATACGTTTCTGGCGGCAATAGCGCCGGCAGACGGAAGTACGATTAAAAAGTATTGGGGTCAGGGTCTGAAGCTATATTTAAGGTATGTGGTCCTAGCTACGGTTTCGTGGTTCATCTTGTACTCTTCTGGGTGGACTAACATGTTGTTGTCGCTTTCTGGGTAAACGAATAGTTGCTTTCACTCATGTACTCTTCTTAGGGTTTCGTAAAGGCGATGGCCACTACTTGCTGCCCCGTTCGTAGTTGAATATTGTTGTTAAAGTTGTATTCTGTCTCTTTCTAAGTTTATTATTATGGTTTTAGAGTTTCACGTGCAGGTTAGGGTTCCTTTAGTTTTGAATGCGATTTTTTATCTCTACCCATGCAGGATGGATGACACTATTGAGTTTGTTGTTAATCATGGCGGAGCGATGATTCTGGGTTCTGGCAGACAAACATATGTAGGTGGACAGGTTGTTGAGGTCGGGATGCTGAAACATGGGCTAACTTTCAAACTGATGAAGAAGATTTGCAGTCATGAATTGGATTACAAATCTATTGAATGAATGTTCTTTATAAACCTAGGAGCAACGTTACCTGATCGTGTCAAACTGATTGAGAACGACGATGACGTCAAGATGCTGAAACAGTCTTCAAACTTGGGGGTTGTTACTTTGTTTGTAGAGGCTACCGGGTATACCAGTGACATGGTTGACAATGAAGATGACATTTCAGCTGAGGAACACGGGCATGGTGGCAGTGGTACAGACGATATTCACTTGATCAGTGATTCTGACCGTACTACATATCCAGAATTTCTCCAAGTCATGGAGAACTTGGGCGTTGCACACAGGTGAAGAAAGATTGTCACTAACGTGTTTGCAAACGTTATTGAGGTAAATCAACTCAATGAATTCACAGTCAATCCACAACAGGCTGAAGAGATCAATGTTACTGGTGCTCAAGAGGCATGGCCTGGCATCAATGACATGAGTTGTGACCAGCCACCTCCAGTTGATGGTGATGAGATGGCTAATGATGAGTTTGTAGAGAGCGACAGTGAGGACTCTGATTATGAACCATGTGCTGTTGACACTAAACCAGAGGTTTCAATTGACGACGATAGTTCTGGAGAAGGTGAAGTCTCTGAAAATAAATCCAGCTGTAGAGGGTCTTCCCAGTCTGATCACCTTTGCACTGATAAGGTAGACGGTGAGGAGGTAACTTCGATTGACAGACAAGCCTACTACGATCCTAAATGTGACCAAAAATATTTGGTCTTTCGGGAAGGTTTGAAATTCACTAGTCCAATAGAGTTCAACGATGCCATTCTCAACTACACCATAGCAAGTAGGAGTCGATATTAGGTGGAACACGATCTAATTAGCTGAATAAGGAGGCAACATGTACTTTTAATGGATGTAAATGGAGGGTGTTTGGGGCCTGGATTGGGGAGAGAGAGGCATTCGTCGTTAAGTCAACAGGTTTTCCACACAGTTGTCCTCGGACAATGCACAACAAAGCAACAAAGTGTCAATTAATTGGCAAAGAGGTATCTACATAGGGTTCGCTCCAATCCACACTTTGAGCCAACAGTTATTACCGAAACGCCCCAACTTGTTAGGCCAAAGCAGCAGACATTTTCACCATATAATAATGGGTCTCCCTTAATAAAGAATCTGATCCTGGACTTGTGGATTGATAACAGTGATGTGGCGAAGATATTTCAGGGGAAGTGAATGAATGAATATAAATGAATGGGATGCTACCTAGTGTGTTTTGTCGTTTTGCTTGGCAAGGACGTGTGCTGAACACGAACAGTTTGTGTGCTTTCGGTAGGTATATTACTCGTTTCCTAACTCCAATAGATTTATGGATACCATCGAGGGCGGATCTACCGGATGCTCGGACTTATTACTCGCGATATATATGAATTATAGTTTCGATTTAGTACTCTGATTTGCTATTAAGTTAGAGGGAAAAATCATATTCAATTTTTAGAACAACTTGCTCTAACTAAAAGTAACATAACAAATATATTCTATTTTTTAAATATTTTAACTTAATATAAGAAACATTAAGACGAGATAACAATTGAAGAAGAATTAATGCGCATATAAGAAAGTAAGAAGAGAGAAATGATGATTGAGCTGAGTTGAATTGACTATTGAGTGCATTCTATCTCTACTGCGATAACTACGTCTAACTATACCAACTCAAAATTCCACAGTAGTCGCATAAACAGATGTCAACGCATGCATGCAATATTTGTTAGTTACTGTATATCCACACTGTCGTAATAATAATTACCCACCGATCGATTATACTGTGGGGATATTTATTTTCTCCAGTTTTTATAATAATTAACAGCTCAGCAAAAGTAGGCAAAGTGAGAGCTTCAAAACCACCATTATAAAAGAAAAAATTAACAAAATTCTACACAATAAAAGAAACAAAATCCTACTCAAATAAAAAGTAAATAAGTAAAAGCTAAGTCATCATCCATTTTTAATCGTATATGTGATGAATATCTCAGCCCCAACCACGACAGGGACGCATGCAGGTAATCAGAAGATATGGGTGGATTGCGTTTTGTTTACTTTTTCTTTCTCTTTGTTTGTTTGTTTTAATGTGGTAATCAGGGGTGGGGTTGGGTATTGTGTTAGGCACACGTACACATATCGGCGTGTGGTTGGTACAATTATATTTGGAAAATTAATTTAAACTATAGGATTAATACACGTGGAAGGCTCAATTTATTGGGTTTGTGTAAAAAATAGCACCGCGTATCTGAATTATAATTTATGACAGTAATTTGAATTTTTGTTAGTTCTGTTAAGTGGTATTTGACGTATCACTGTCTCGCATCTTGCGTGGCAAATTGAGAGATGACGTGGCTGGCGGTGAAAAATTGTTTTGCCATGTCTTAACTATTCACCACCCTAACCCCCTAATTCTGCATCCCTAATATTGCGATTGACGATTCGCCTTCGATCTTCTTCTCTGCAGCTATCACCTTTCTCAGTTCAAACCCAACAACCCTGCAGTAATGGAGTTAAAACAAGTATAGATCCTGATGCCGAAATCTGCCGTACAGCTATTGTACATCGTTCGTCGGAGGGACAGGTTGTGGTATTTGTTCACCTGGATATACCATGGCCGATGGGGTCAGACAGATTTTTGGGGAGGATGATATTTTTATGAAATGCTCACGCAATGCAGCGCAATCTATTGGGGATAACATTCAATCCCATATCAATAGCCGAAGAAGTGAAGAGATGTAATAGAAGATGACATTCAACAACCGATAAAATCTCCTACCCGGGTTCTTCCAAGTACCGGAAACCATCAAGACAACAACTTGATTGTGCCTGTAGTTCGGCCAATTCGATCCTGTTGACTTACAGGATGGACTACCAATTCCTTTCATATTACTTCTATGCTTGCTACAGGGGAAGAAAAATGGAAGCCATTGAGGCCGGCGGTCTCGTCAAGAATAGAGGATCGAAGATAAGGAGGAATAAAAGGAAGAGGACATAAGAGGATAGGGAGGAATAAATCGGTAGAGCAACATTATTTAAATGGGGATAGAACCGGGTTGGATATAACCGTAAATCTCATTTCATCTGACGTGGCGGAGCTATTAGTCTATGTGGCGCTTCATGTGGACACTGTCATGACGGGGTCAGTTATTCCGTCCGTTTTAACGGTCAACGATACGCACACCGAATTTCCGTTAAATTCAATTCAAATGGTGCCATAAATTATAATTTGAAAAAGTGGTGCCATTTTTTGCGCGAACCCAATAGGTTGAGCCTTCTATGTGTATTAATCCTCAAATATATATATATCTAGACACAAACTCTATATGTTGAATAGGAGGGCAATTTAAAATCCATACAAAAATATTTCGGAATTTTCAGCATTTCTGATTGGAGGAGCATTTTTTATATTTCCAAAACATTTTAAAAAAAATGTAACTAATTATAATTTAAAAAATATAATCAAATATATTTCTGTTTATAATTATGTCTACTTCTTAAAACATAACTAGTTATAATTTAAAAGATATAATTTATTATAATTATGATTAGTTTTAAAAGATATAAATAACTATAATTTTAAATTATATAACTAATTATAAATTTTTGCCGGAAAGGTCACCAATCGTTGACCGAAATCTAGCCGGAAAAGGTGTCGTCAGGTGGTCGGAGTATCACAAGTCGTTGGTCGATCAACCACAATAATGACGTCGTAGTGGCTTTTCTATTCAATCCTTATTCGCCCTCCTCTTCCTTGCCGACGTTTCCCTCAAATTAGTTAAATCAATTATTGAAGTGAATTTTTCTTCCTAAATGATTTGATTACTTTTAACGCTACGGGTTGAACAAGGAATATTCAAGGATCAATTTAAGTAACTTATGGTGCATGTACAACTTCTGAAATTAGTTGTTTACAATAGATATGTTCTTCCAAAATAATATATGCTCTACAGCTCTAGCCTCTAGAAGATGGACTAATATGTTTTATATTCATTACACTCCAAAGTTGATGGATGACAAAGGCAAATGGGATGTTATTATAATTAATATTAATATATAAACCCTTTAAAAAAGACTAGAAACAATTGGATTAATTTCATTGTCATACAATATTAATATATCTACCTATATATTCCCCAATATCTAATACAGTCATACAGATTATAGATTCAAAAGGGTTTATAGATGTAGTGATGGGTATCACGTACGTTCCAAACTGGCAACGCCACATAGCCTTACCCTTCCAGTTATAACATCTTAAATATCTATATTCATTACTAGTTTTTATCATGTGAAATTAGATTTCTAACTAAAATGTTTGACAATGTTAAATCCGCCACTAATCAAGATATCAAACTTTCTACTTCATTTCATGTTCCAAAAATTTAACAGTAGATTATATGTGATTATTACTCGAGTTAAATTAGGTCTCTAAAATCAATCAAAACTTCGAAAATAAGAATTTTATTCAATTAAACTTTTCTCCCAACCTCAATTTCTTTTTGCCAACTTCCAACTCAATTTTTCCAAGAAATGTAATTCTAATCTCCAAACAAATCCTTATTCAATATATTAAGCTGGAAAAGTTACCTTTTGTGTTATAAATTTGTCTAGCCATGACTTAGGCATAGCATTTCGTGATAGCTATCTGATATCTCATAGTTGCTGGATTCCTTGTGAGTGGATGTTCTTTTCTTCTTTTTGTTTTACATTACAAAGTTACCATTCTTTTATTTCTATGTTCAAACTATTACAGTGGGTAAGTGTTAAAAATAATCACCAAGTGGGGATAATGGCACATTCCAATCGGGTGTTTTGGATATGTAATTACAATTTGGGTGGAGATTAGTCTCAAATCACCCATTTGAATAATAAAAATTAAGAAGAAATTTGAGGGTCAATTCAAATTACTTTTTGAACATGGACAAAATTTCGTAGGTGAATGAATTCAATTTTTTTAGAAATATATCGGTGGAGAAAGTTGGGATTTGTAAATATTAAATTATAACCAAAATTATCCTTAATTGTTTCTTTATTGGTTGATATAGACTTACAGTCATAAATAAATTGGGGTATTTTAGTATTCTAATCTCAACCACATAATTTCAGTATTTTAAATTCATTTTAAAAAAAAAATTCGATAGTTTCATTTTAGATGCTATTTTGCAAAATTTTAATGACGTCAAGGAATATCATTCTTCATGTAAGGCAAAATTTCATTGATGTCAAGGAATATCGTGTACTCATGTAACGTAAATATCTAAATATTACAAAAATATTATCTTTCATTATTGTTTTTATAACCTATGAATTCTGGCACTTGCCGAACTAAATTCCTAGTGCTGGCCCTCAGTTCCAATAGAATTATTAGCTAGCCCCATATTGTTGAGATTCGACCTCCATTAAATATTGAAATTGATTGTCCACTATACTTAGAGTGAATAATATATAGCTGATGATTGACCCACCAAAGGAAAAGAAAAGAAAAATCACATTGCTTTAATTTAAGGTAACCATGTCTATACCTAGCTTGGGAAATCCTCCTTCATACATGGCTGCTACTATTAAGTGAAAATTATTGAGGCAGTGCCAAGTCAGACTGTATAGGAAAAAAGCAATCTATGTCAAAGTTACGTTAGAATAGAAATTGGGGTTCTGTACAAACCATGAAATTGAATTATATCTTTAGACCATTGTGGATATGTCTTTCCCGCTAATGTAGTTCATTGATAGAGATGTTGCATTTGTGTTCCGATGTGATAGGTGTTTACCATGGATGAAAGTTGGATGAACAAATCTAGAAGTTTCGTCAAGTATATACATGGCGTGGATAATTTTCTAGAGTTTGCATTTGGTTCTCTAACTTGTCGCGATGACAAGATATTGTGTCCATGTAAAAAATGTTTCAACCATTATTGGTACTCTCGAACGGAGGTGAATGATCACTTAATATGCCCTAACGTCGATGATAGGCACAATAAGCGGAGAGAATTCGAACTACCTGGGGAGATTTTGGGGATCCATGTGAGGAAGCTTTGAATTTCTATGACATCAGATTTTCTAGGTCAATCGAAATCCCAATTTGTTACTTTCTAATCGATCGATTTTCAGCCATGAATGGAGGAGATGTGATCCCACGGCGGAAGGGGAGGGGACTACTCGCGGTCACTGAGGACTACTGTCGGGAGAAGTAGTTGCTTGATCGGACGAGACAGCGCACCCGTCATCGTTGATGAAAGCTGAAAGAGCAAATATTTACAAACACAAAACAAAAGTGACTGGTAGGTGCAATACTAATTTCAATGTGTTCATATATTAATTTGGTAGGTTGAAATATCAAAAAAGAAAACTAAAAAGTTTTGACACGGGATGTTATAGTAATTAAGACATTACTGAGTCAGACGAACACATAGTTCTGCCCCATCTGCCCGTCTTTCGACAGCCCAAAGTTGACAATTTGGTAATTTCATTAAAGATTTTAAAGAAATAAATAAGGATGGTGGAGATTAAATCTAAAAAACGGACGACCCATATCAAATTCTCTAGATGGAAGTATTGGTATTCCAGGAATATTGAAGAGTTTTCCTTGACATATTCAACTTAAAAATGGTTTTGCATTATATAGTTTTGCCAATAGTATACTTTTACCGATACGTGCCTTTGTACCATTAGCCATAGCCCATGGACGGAGCCTAGACCCGTGATTAAAAGTAAAAATATGTTAACTAATGTTGTGTATTTTACATTTTGTTATACTAATTCTATTATTATATATAAGTATGTACATGTGATGATATAATTGTGATAATTTTGACTGTTAAATCGACATTTAAATGATAATTATATATATATATATATATATATATAGTTATAAAAGAGGGTTGCATATAGATTATAGATATGTCCACCCAAACTCTCACTCAGTCACTCATATGTGATGGACGTGGATATTCATCTATATATGTTGACCCGACCCCATTGGAAGAGAATATATATATATATATCAAGATTAATCATCGGCCCGTTGGCCTCAATTGACCCATTAAAAGAACCTTAAATGTAAGATAATGTTATGTGAGCTTATGTTTGATGAGTTTGTCCAATTCAACTAAATTAATCCAATCAATGTTTTGAATTGTTCAAGACATAATGATTCTTATTAGCTTACAAAAAATGAAACCTCAATTGGCCTGTCTTGGACAAATTATTATATCATATGAACTATACTTAGTTTTTAAGGATTTTGCCAATTCAAACCGATTCAGTGATGATTTGCTCAAGAGTTAATGATATGTAATTCGATTAACTTACAAAAATAAAATCTTAATTGACATGTTTATAAAATATTGAATGGAGGATTGAATGATTTAAGACCACTTATTATGTTAGTTGAATCATACATTAGATCGATTTAATATTTTTTGTATAATTTAGAACGATTTAAGGTTTTGAATCAACCGCATATTATTTTTCAATATTAGATGAATATTTTTGTGAATGGAGTGAAATTGAAATTAAATATATCAAAATGGATGTTATTGGAATCAAAAAATTATTATGAATAATATTTGTGAAGATAATAATTTATTCTGAGTAGCTTAAACAATGTTATGGAAGAAAAATTATTAGAAAGGGAAAAATAATTTGGTGAGAGATTAGAGAATAAATTAAAAAATTATTTATTATGGGAGGTGAAATATGATTGATGGGATGGAAAAGAATAAAATACTAAAATTGTTATATGTCAATCCATTTTAAATATATTCCTATATATATATTTTAAAATCTCCGTCACTTAGCTATAGAGAGGAGATGATGAAGATGAGTAGTTTGGACTTTTGGATCAAATTGAATGGCGTGTGTTCAACTTGTGGGAAAAAATGGACCAGTTGGGACCAAGAAAGGGACTTATTATAGTGAAGAATGGAGGTAGAGCTAGTAAGAATCTCCCCACAACAAAACAAGACTACTACTACACATTATTATTTTAGTGGTTGCAACTGAAAGATTTGGAGGGGGAACAGTAGTCAATGATAAGGGTCATCATCGATGGCTTCAAATCAGATCCTGATTCCATGGTCTGTTGTATCTTTCAAGCACTAGTCTATAATTATTCCTTGCCCTTCATTATTGCTCAACTTGGTACCCACATGATTGTCTAGGGTATTGTCCTTAGCTATATCATGCATGTGAATGTGTACCAAGTATCATTTTTCTTTTATTTTAATCAAGTATCAAACTTTTCATATTTGTGTTCACACTATTTTGCATAGGATTGTATAAACGCCTAATGATTTCATACTTGAGTATTTTTATTTTGGAAAACTTAACTTATCTCGTTATTAACATTTTATTTAATCCACGAACCCATTTTTATTAATACAGTCTGTTTAATAAATAAATATTATTTATCAAGTACTTTTAAAAAATAAATATATTATAAAAAAATAATTACAAACATTATATATATAAATAAAAAATAAAATATATATTTTTCGTATATTCAAAAAATAATAACTATTTTTTTCGAATTTTATTTTTAAAAGATTATAAATAAAAATATTAAATAAATATATCTTGCTAATATTCTAAAAAACGGATTGTAATTTGTAAAAACGGACCGCACAAAGTAAAAACGGACTGTACAAAGTAAAAATGGATTGCATAAAAATAATTTTTTAATTAAAAATATTTTAGTCTATTTATGAATGCACCAATAAAAGACGAATTATATATAGCATTGGACTAAAAAAATTATACGTCATCTTGTATTTACCAATAAAATTTACTTAACTGTGGGCGGATCCATCGTCTAAGACATTTTGCATCTCAAATCCACCTTCCCTAACCTTCGCCTACAGATGGTCTGATGCACATTTTTTTAAAAGAAACTTTAACTTGTTATAATTTAAAATATATAATCAATTATATTTATGCACCTCAAATCCACCTTACATGATGTGCATGCATTGTTCTTGAATATCTCTTATAAGTATTATTGGATAATCCTTACCCCTAAGTAGATATTTAGGTTATTACTTTTTATCCTGGATCTCCTCACAAAATAATCTAGACGAAACAAAATAAAACAAGCTCTGATTCAAAATGGTAAGTCAATGCTAACCCGACTCAAACCATAACCAACTAATACATTCAACTGACCCAACTCAAATCCAAGTCAACCCCAAATCCAAGTGAAGTCCAAATCAACCTCAACCCATGTCAAGTCCAAGTCAACCCTAACCCATCTCAAACTCAAAACCCAACTCAATAAACCAAATTAACATTCCAGATCTAAGAATGGCAAACCCAACTCGGGACTTGGGTACCCACCCAAAATCCACCCACCGAGGGCTGAAGTTACTCGGTCAAAGAGACCCGTTGACGGGTACGGGTACATCCGAGACCCGGGATTATCGGGTAGCGGGCAGGGACGGATTAGTAGTATCCGCCCTGATACCCACTCAACCGATAACACATTTCCCCTTAAAATATTCTACCTTAATTTAAAATTTTCAATTATTAGATCCAATTCCAACTCTATAAACATTTTTCTCCTTATCGACAAAAATTGTATTTTTAATACATTTTTCTCCTTATCTTCTTACAAATTGGAAATTTAAGAGTATGTTTTTATTAATTTTTATATAATCTAAAAATATTAAGATTTTTTTGTTTTGTTTATTAAATAAAAAAATTATATTTAATAATCGGGTTTTACCCGATTAAACGGGTAAAATTCAAAACCCGCTAACGAACGGGTACGATTTAAAATTTATGCTCGTTTATGTAAACGGGTGAGTACGAATAAAATAAAATAACTAAATGAATAAATAATAAATATGCCTAACCTATACCCATTGATCGACATCTTTATCCAGATCATCAACTCCAACTTCCCCGCCAGATAGATTTTAATGGATTTTTTGGCTTTTTGCTTTCTCATTCTTTCTGGAAAAGTGAGGAATTTAGGGCGGCAAATAGGAAGAAGATAATGGAAGTACCTAATCTAATAAGGACCAAATGGATGAAACTAGCTAGGTAGGAGGAGGTGAGTGGATCGGACCACCTCATCGCCTACTCGCTCAATGGTTCAAGGTTTGGTGCAACATTTGATCAGGTTTGCACTGTCTCCTTCGCCGGTTCATAGTTGGTTTGATAGCATGGGTTGGTGGAGTTTTGTTTGGATGGAGTTAGAGATGGGTTTGAGGTTGGAGTTAGAAAATGGGATTGTTTGGTTTGGTTTTCATTTGTGTTTAATTGAGATTAGTTGGGGAGTTAGATATGTGACGATATAAAAACAGTGATCATATGACATGCTCATTGTGTGAGTGATGAACGGATTTTACTCGTTTTAAAATAATTTTAGTTAACGAATTAATTAAAGTTGAATCTTTCAAGGGTCTCAATGTCGTGACTACTCAAAGTTATGTAAAGTGCTAATCGATTAAACAGGTTTTGTGGTGTAGGTTCCACGATTTCTAAAACTATCAATTATCCTAATAATGAAAATAACAGAGAAAATAACATAAGGCTGCAAGGCTGTACGATATAAGGTTTGAACCAAATAAGAGAAAACTGTTTAGACTTCGAATACCTCTAGGCTATCCAAATTCATAAATGTTAGAAAAATTCCACGATTTAAACAAATAAGACATATTCAATTCACCGTCACAGTTCTTCTCTAATCAAATTACACCCTTTCAGGTCTGCTAATCTGCTACCTATCTACTATCCCAACCCGCTCTTTCGAGTTAAGATATAGAATCCGCTAGGCGACAAAACAAACGAGTACTACTCACACGACAGACTAGTTTATTCACTCTCGGATGAGGGTTAATGCCTAACCTAATTGATTAATTTCGGTGTTCTAGATATGCAAGCTCTTTCGAGACAAAGAAAAATCTGACAAGGTTCTATTCAAGACGGCCAAGCAAGAATATGAACGGAAACAAAATTAAACGTAAACCAAAATTCATCCAACTTGCATAAATCGTCAAAGTCGAACAATCATCCGTTTATAAGGAATTACCTAGGGTTCATCTAATCTAAGCACGAAGAGTTTAACTACTCATAATCATGAAGAACAAATCAAGGAAAACATTGGAATTAGATTTACAAGAAGAAATCCGAAAAACCTAATTTCGTCGAGAACCATCGAAGAAATTGATATGTCAATCTTGATTATGTCTTTCAATCCGAACTCCTTGAAGTCGATGACTTCTCGTCGCTCCGAAGTCTCTAAAATTCTCTCTAACTTTCATCCCCCCAGGTCAGTGAATTATGAAGGAGAGTTGGGCTTTTATAGAGAAGGATTTCTTAAGCCTGTCGGATACCAAAAGTGCGCCCAATATTGACCAAAAGTGTGCTACACATTGTTGGTATAAATGTCAGAGACCTAACATCCAATTAAGGACCAAAAGTGCGCCCTAACAGCCAAAAGTGCGCTGCACACTTTTGGTACATGTTAGACGCATTTTTTGTCTTTAACACCGATTTGGTGATTTTCTCCATTCCTTGAGGCATCCAGCCCTTCCTCGCACTTCATACAGTTCCGAATGATGCCCCAATGTTGCCGTGTTCCTAAAATCGATCAAAACACTACAAAAAAACATTAAATTGACCCCGAACGGATCCGAGACACTAAATCGACATAGATGCTCAAAATACACGAAACATCCTAAAATTCTACCCAAAACTATACGAATATGCATGAAATGTCGTTTAAACGAGGGCGATGAACATGACAAATCGAGTGTCATAAAATACCACCACACTTAAGCTTTGCTTGTCTTCAAGCAAAAGGCTAATAAAAGTCACGAAACCCATCTACAACCAAATCAACTACTTAGCGACGCAAAGCAAAATTCATAATCCTCAATGTGCCCCTAAAATTGCTTAATCGACAAGTGAACCTTTAAACAAACCGAAATAAGATGTAAAGGTCTCACAAGAAGTTCCCCAACTTCCCACACATCATCATACATGTTTTATCATCCATCTAGATTTACTCTGAGAGAATTTTGACTTATGGAGTCGAAAGCACTCACTTAGTGTTTAGGGACGGTGTTTATTCGCTCATCATCAACTCTGAAGTGCGCTTCCAACACTTGCACATCAACCTACTCTTACTCATCATATCAAAGCACTTCAAGCACTAATCCATAGGTCTTTTATTCGGCTTTGTAATGTGAAAAAAATAGAGAATAGAAGGTGAAATGATTTTGGTGGTGGATGCACACAGTGGCGAACGACTCGGTCTACTCTAATATGGAGTTAAGTTACTACTTACAAACATCATTATGCAATGATCAAATTCAACTAAGAGCTTCAAAATAGCTCGTCTATCCCTTATGCAAAACCTACTACTTCGAGTTTTTGGGCTCATTTATTCAACTAACTCGAGACCTTTTGGCCTTCTTTTTTATTTTTTCTATTTTTCTTATCTCGAAATAAGGTTTTTTACTTGTCTCCTTCTTTTTCTGAGATTTACACTAATTTTCACTTTTTCGACATTCTACATAAATATCAATAATGAACAATGGAGACTAAATAATCCTGCATTTTCAAAACTTAGTAACTTTAACTCCTGGATCGACCGAGTTACATGCCACTAATGTACACTTGATCAAATGAAGGCTTGAAAGAAAGGGGATACAATATTATGGGGGGTTATGAAAAGACTTTTTGACTATGATTTGGGTTACCTAGAGGAAAATATAAGGACAGGATGGATATTTTTGTGGTGGAGTTTTTCTAAGTGCCTCTATCATTTTAGTGCATCAGTGCCGAGGGAATTCAAAGTGGTATCATGCAAGTATCGGATTAACAACAAACAGAGAAGACCACTCAAATTTTTTTTTAACAAATCTAGTAATGAAGCAGATTATATATACTACAACATTGTCTTTTAAACCTCACAATGGTTTGCTAGACAGTAATTTGGTAACATGCATGCCCAGTCACATCAAGTTGGAGAGTTTGTGCTACTCTAAAGTAATTCTAAAGAACGAATCAATCGACTTTGATCACAAGCCAATACTTCTATCAAATCTAGGTTCACAAGTAAATTAGCAATTTAAGTGCACAAATCACAGGGATATTTTCTGAGCATGTCAAGTAATCGATTCAAAAATGGTTTCAACAAACTTGAGATTTGGACTGGTATGCAAGACGACTACCCAACAAGTCTAACTAATAAGAATCTTATGCAAATCCACCTCCACACTTAGTTTGGACAGTGTTCTCACTGAACGAAACGGAAAAATTGCATAGGAATACCTGGAAGTCGTGAGAAATCCGAAGAGGCAAAATGCATGATCCATGAAGCTCGAATTCGGTTGCGATGCGAACTCCTGAAAAAAGACTCAGACACACAAAACCAAAAGTAAAAGTAAAAAGGAACTAGGACAAGTATCCAAGTCCCACACAAAATAAAAGTGGATACACTATCCGAAAATAATGAAAGAAAAAATACGAGATAGAACGACAATCACTGATTCTCTGAAATTATTTTAAAAGAACGTTGAAATTGTCTATATAGACCAAAAATGCGCCGAAGATATACCAAACTGAACGAAATACTAAACAGAACGATGGCATGAAAATTTATCGATAAATATATCAACACGAAAATAACTTCACATCCAAACCATCAAATTAAGAAAATATTAAAATTATAGCTAGCTTTGCTTTGTGTTACTGGTTTTTTTTTGTCAGACTAAAATTTTTTGTGAAAAAAATTAAACCAATTATCGATTTATACATATCACCCTTGCACATGGCTCATACTAATTTTCTGTACATCGTTTTAATTTTATAATATGTCCACGACGGAACTTACTTGAGCAAAGAGTAATTGAATGAGGAAAAAAATAATCACAAAGTCTGATGACAACAACTCCTTAGCTTGTATTTACCCAACAAGTTGTAAAATTAAAGATTATTCCTCTACTTGTGCTGTGGTTGGACATATTTTCTTTGAGATGTGACCATGTTGGCTGGAATAATTTGGCCGGATGGAAAAAATAACAAGTGTTTGGTCAATTTTGTCCTCGTGAATTGTCTCTAAAATCAATAATTCAAATTAATCGTCCATCAATTCCTTGTGAATACTAAAACTGATATACGAATAGTTTTTCTAATACTTGTTTCAATGTGTTTCTGTATAAAATTGTTGATAAATATTGATCATATGTCCCAAACATATGATCAATAAAAAAAATGTTCCAAACATGGAGTAACATATTCCTATAATGAAAACCTTAACCATCTCAATCAAACATTTATCTCTGTTTTTAATAGTTATTGCTAATTCTTTAAGAACTAAACGACCAAAAAGTTCATTTTCACCGTGCTTAAATATTAGGAATGAATAAATATTATATAGGTAATTAGATTTGAATGATATTTTCTGACCTACTCATGTAATTCGATTGTTCGATTGTTGTCGTTACAAAAAATTGACGTTTTCATAAAATAGCGCAGTTGGTTGTACCGTGTAATGAATTCGAGTCTAAAAAAATCACGATAGAAAGTGGATAGAAGGCTAGCCCTCTGCTGCGGCTACAAAATATACCTTTTTTTGTCACTTTAACTATCCTCCGTCGGAAGTCGGCATTTCCCCATTTTTCTTTCGTCTTTGGAATAACAATAAGCTTCACACACCCACATCAAACACCACTAAACAAGAATAACAAACGCAACTAAAATTTCAGCTCCTATAAATACATATCCTTATCACAACTCCCACCATTATTTTACCTTGAAGCCAAGCAGGGACCATAACAGCAACTCAGGTAGCTAGTGCTTCATTTCTTGCATTATTTTAAAGTCACTTTCACTTCTCTTCATGTAACTTACAACCCTTTTTTTCCAGAGCCATGAACATGGAGCAAGAGCAAGCAGCAGCTGCAAAAGACAAGAAGGAGATTAACAAGAAGCGAGATGATAACAAAGACGAAGACAGTGACGAAGATGGTGCTGATGATGAGCCATCATCATCTTCGCCAGAGGAATTCCTCAGAGCACAGCCATGGACGAAGCAGATCACAGTGAGAGGATTCATAGTGAGCATAATGATTGGATCAATGTACAGTGTGATAGCCATGAAGCTCAACCTGACGACCGGATTGGTTCCGAATCTCAATGTCTCGGCTGCACTAGTGGCCTTTGTCCTGATCAGGGCATGGACTAAGTTGGTTGGGAAGTTGGGATATGTTACAAAGCCTTTTACAAGACAGGAGAATACTATGATCCAGACTTGTGCTGTGGCATGTTACAGTATTACCATCGGAGGTGGATTTGCTTCTTATCTCTTGGGGCTAAACACAAAGACTTATGAGCTTTCAGGTATTCATACAGAAGGGAACTCTCCTTCTGCTGTTAAGGATCCTGGGTTTGGTTGGATGACTGGTTACCTTTTTCTGGTGTGCTTTGTCGGCCTTTTTGTCTTAATTCCTCTCAGAAAGGTAATTAACTGAATCCCCTTTATGGGTTTCATCTAAAAATTATAAAAGTTTCTTGCTTTACAACTTTACTAATTAGTAGTTACAACTCTAATCAATTTTACAGGTGATGATTGTAGACATGGAGTTGACTTATCCTAGTGGCTTAGCCACTGCAGTTCTCATCAATGGATTCCACAATCGAGGCGACAAGATGGCCAAGTACGTTACAAAGTTTCGATCTTTTTACAGTACCCTATGAAACCAACATCATGTTTCTAAAAATAAGATTCGATCTTCCATATTATGTTTCAGAAAGCAGGTTCGCGGGTTCATGAACTACTTCTCGATGAGTTTCGTTTGGGCACTGTTCAAGTGGTTCTATGCAAAGACAGAGGAATGTGGGTTCAATCAGTTCCCAACCTTTGGGTTGAAAGCTTGGAAGCAAACGTAAGCAGAAAGTTGAAGTCTTTTTTTTCTCTGCATAAATTAAGTTGCAGAGAAATAAAGTACTTTTCTGCTGATATTTCTGCAGGTTTTATTTCGACTTCAACACAACATACGTGGGAGCAGGGATGATAGTTTCACACCAAGTGAACCTTTCTCTTCTTTTTGGAGCTATTTTGTCATATGGGATCATGTGGCCTCTCATCGACGACCTTAAGGGAAAATGGTTTGAATCCAATCTGGAAGAAAGCAGCATGAAGAGCTTATATGGTTATAAGGTCCCTATCTCGAATCATTCCCCAAAATCACTTCGTTGGATCTAACTTTCCAAAATTCCATCCAACTTTCTTTTCACCTGCCAATTTCGAGAAAAAAAACACTTTTCAAAGTGTTTTTTTTTTGCTTTCAGCTTCCTTCTATTCTTAAATATGTTGTTGGATTGGGATATTTGCTGCAGGTTTTTCTGTCAGTTGCACTCATCCTAGGAGATGGGCTCTACAATTTCATTAAGGTAATGAGTTTCACTATCATCAACATCCACGGCAGGATGAGGAACAAGAAGCTCAAATCAGAAGGTAACCCAACTTAGCTAATTAAACACCAAACCAACAATTCTTAATGTACTGTTTTTCGCGGCAGATTTGGGCTGTAATTGGCCAGATTTGGGGTCAATTCCGGACGCCCAACCAATTTCGTTGGATATGTTTTTCGCGGCCAAGTAACACCCAATTCTGTTGAATTTAGAGACTTAATTCCGCCTAATTCTAGCTTCCAAATTCCGTTTGGAGTTGTCTGGATTTGTCAAATCCGATGGATTTATCCTTGAATTCGAATTTCGAGGACTTAAAAATTGTAGCCGAAACTGGCACCTTTGAGCGAAAAACGATACCAAAGTTTTAATTTGTTGTTTTTATCTTCTAATTTGGAAAGATTATTTAACAGGAACAGGGGAGTTTGAGATAAAGCAACTGGAGGACAAGAAACAAACAGAGCTATTTCTACGAGAGAAGATACCTATGTGGATTGGATTGGTGGGCTACATTTCATTCTCAATCCTCTCAACAATCATGGTACCAATGATTTTCCCACAGCTGAAATGGTACTACGTCGTCGTAGCCTACATCCTAGCTCCATCTCTGGCCTTCTGCAACGCTTACGGAGCAGGCCTCACCGACATAAACATGGCCTACAACTACGGCAAAGTCGCTCTCTTCATCCTAGCAGCTGTTTCTGGGAAACAAAACGGAGTTGTCGCGGCTCTAGCAGGTTGCGGACTCGTAAAATCGGTAGTCTCAGTGGCTTGCATACTGATGCAGGACTTCAAAACAGCTCATTTGACACGCACGTCACCTAGGGCCATGTTCGCTAGCCAGGTCATGGGGACTGCACTCGGCTGCATAATGGCTCCCCTCAGTTTCTTCCTGTTTTACAAGGCTTTCGACGTTGGGAACCCGAACGGGGAGTTTAAGTCGCCTTACGCTTTGATTTACAGGAACATGGCTATACTTGGGGTTGAGGGTTTCTCGGCTTTGCCTACGCATTGTTTGCAGCTGTGTTATGGGTTCTTTGCATTTGCTGTGGGGATTAACATGGTGAGGGATGCTGCTCCTGTGAAGATTGGGAATTGGATGCCGATGCCTATGGTCATGGCCATCCCATTTCTCGTTGGGGCTTATTTCGCTATTGATATGTGCCTGGGGAGTTTGATAGTTTACGTTTGGAGCAAGATGAAGCCGAAGAAGGCCGAGTTTATGATTCCAGCAGTTGCTTCTGGGATGATCTGTGGGGAAGGGTTGTGGACTCTTCCATCGGCAATTCTTGCTCTGGCGAAAGTAAATCCGCCGATGTGCATGACTTTTGCCGGCTCCTAGGAATTTGATACTCAAACCACTCATTTAGTTATACCTAGTGGACATAATACCTACTGTTATGACTTGTACCAAACCGGTTGTACCCGTTCCAACCGGAGACAAATCTATACACGTCAGTTACCAAGTTCATCATGGTTACTTCACAGTTTTACCATGAAACTTAGAATCATTAGTCTCATAGGTCTGTCTCCGGCATATCAGCATTAGACCAGTTAAACTTGCAGCAAGGAAAAGAACCAACTGTGTGCTTAATTTAATAATTTATGATGATGCAGCAAAACTTCACAAACATCCAAAAAGCTTTTCACCTGGCATAGATCAATCACCCAATTTTGCATTGACATGTGAACTGAAAGTAGATGCTTATCATAAAAGACTTTTCCATGAACTGTATCAACACAGAGGGCCGCACAAAGTGGTGACATCAAATCAGCACATGACGACACAGAAATTATGTCTCAACTTTGATGGTCGTTTCTCACATTGTTACTGGTATAACCTGATCTCCCTGAAAGGATTTGTAGTTCTGGTTTGTTACACTGCTTGACCAATTTTAGAGATGCCAGGTGTAAACAGCAAAATGATAAGTCACTTTTAAGAAAGCTCTCTATCACAAACGTATAACCAAAAGTTCAAACCTATGAGTACCCTAAGATGCATTTATACCCAAAAGATGAAATGACCTGCTGGAACACATCTTGATTCAAAACTAATTGTGACCTTTCCCAGTCATTATGTTGGTGCAGTGGGGTGTGCACTTAGATATCCAAGTTTAAGATTGATAGTGATAACCACAACCAATAAATCCTTGTTGATGTGATATGGCATAACTAACTAGAGTAAAGAAAAAGCACTATAAACCAAATTAATGCATAGTGCGAAGATACTAATGGAGTAATTTGGCTTTGGTGCATGAGAAGCTGCAATGTAATATGGCAGATTGACTATATAATTCATTCAGCAAAACCTGCTTAAGATTGGTTGGTGTCCCAGCTCTCACTATATCCTGTGCCAACCCATACTGTAAAAAAGACACTAACTTAGCATCTTGAGAACGTAGATCGGAGATACAACAGAAGATTCCAAACTACTATGATACTAAGTCCAAAATTCATTATCTTATATCTTGCTAATTGCTCCTCTCACAATTGTTTACTTTCACAATAATTCCACTGAGTTGTAACGTTGTTTTTCAAAACAATTTGCTGACTCACTTGAAAGATCGGTAAATGAAAAGAACTTTACCTATTTGAGCAAGTCCCCCAACTGTTGAAAATGCCTGAAAAGCATTTTCAAAACTCAATTACACCACCGTAGTGATCAAATTCTACATGTGCTCGCCGAGATCTTCAGACATGTACGCTCCAAACAGCGATCGGCTGGTGAGCTAGCATTCCCCTCTCGTATTAAACTTATGCTCTAGGCTCGAGTTCCAGCGATGGCAACGGCACGTCGTCTGGGGTAGCTCGGTTAGACGGTTACTGCAGATTCTGGAAGGGGTATTTTTCGACATTGGCCGATTTCATCCCAATTAATAAACACAGAAACTAGTGGATGAAATGGAGAAATAGAAGAGCGTCTGATCGGCGACGCTGACGAGCTGAATGGAAGCTCAGAAAGTACGGGAAGAAATAGAATTTGACTTTTTCAACGAAGTGAAGTTTAGCTCAGCCAGCGTAATCCAATATCTGCCTTTGGGCCGCACTACTGGGTAATGCAAGTGAGAAAAGGCCCAAGGCCTATGACCATTTGATTTTTTAAAAAAATTTACTTATATTATTAAACTCGTGGCAAAAAGACACTCAAACAGTTAAACAATCAGTGAGAAAGTCATCGACATTTGGCAGCCTGTTTGGGCATTGGGGACCGTTTCGGTCAACAATAATTTCGGGTCTTGATTCCTATCCAAACTCGGTTTTATTAAAAAGTAATCGCACTATAGTCCACATTTTGATGGTGACAAACGATAGAATTAATAATCCTATTAGGAGGCTAATTGCGACTTTGATGGTAAAATGATGTCAGAGACATTCGATTAAGAATATTTCATTTGTTCATACGCACTGAATTCAGTTGTTCTATCTCATTGCTCGATTTAATATTGGGATTACAGGACTGGGGATTAAACCAAAAAGATATAGCCACCGAACTGCTTCTTAAACAGCAAGAAACTCTAGCGTGGAAACATCTGAAAATGGTATAGAAAACCCTCGCCCCAACCTGAACCGTGGATCCCGAATGATCACGGGCCACCCAGCCGATCACCCCACCCACCCTGGTCTAAATGGAACTAGCATCAACATTGATTTTCAAGGAGCCAACCGAAGGAGGATCGAACCCAAGCCGGCAACACACGAGGGAGCAGAGTAACATCAGGAGGCACCATAGAGGAGGAATGAGCAATATAGCCAACCGGATATTCTGCAAGCGAGACTCAAATTGCAGCAAAAGGGAAAAAGGAGAACATTAAACTTTGTAAAAAAAACAACTGAATTCTCAGACCTCCATAATCGTCACCAATAGAAAGCCAAATTGTAACAAAGTCGGACGACAGAAGACTCTTGCAAAAAAAAAGAAGTGTTTCAAACTAGTGACTGTGGAGGGAAGGCTAGCGCATGAGAAAGAGAGCAAGATAGTGAAGGAGGAGGTGCTCCATTGATTTAGAGGCCTCAAGACCGACCAGGCACACATGAGACACTATAAGAATACCTCGAGCAAGGGTATCATAGACAGGTAAGCAACCCCAGAAAAGATTTCAAAGGAAGAACTGAAGCTTTGGAGGAACCAGAAGCAATCAAATAGACTTCCAAAAAGCCGAATCTTAGATGAAAAGCCCGAAGGGCGAGAACGGACTCAATGAACCAACTCGCGGAAGAACAGGGACAGATAATAAGCATACATAATAGTAAAACAACCAGACGGAGAGAAGTGTCAAATCAACTTTAGTATAACTAGTCGTCATATACTCATTATTTGATATCATACTAGACCAGTGTGCTCTTGGACGCTATTGTTCTTAGTTTGAATACAAAAAAAAATTCATTTTAACCCTCATGAGTTGAGTTGAGTTGTGTGTTTGAACATTCGTGTTAGGATATTGATAATATATCGTCCATACTTTTTAAAAATTTGCCAGCGAAAATCAAGGAATTATTATATTTGTTCCCACAAACACTCATATATTCACATGCTTATAAATTGCCTTCCTATTATTTATTTATTTCTCATTTCCACGTTTCTAATATGATCAAACTCAACAATATATGTATTAAACATGGGTATTGATATATCTTAATTCATACATCACATGAATTTGCATTATTCATTCTTCTCCCTAAGTACTAATATCTGTGTTATAATCTTTCCTGCAACCGAAATTGTTTTTCTTTTCGAGTAATCAGCTTGAGTTGGCTCCTGAGCTATTTCAATTCATGTGTGTTTCGATTTTTTGGGTCGGTAAAAGGGTTTGAGCTTGTCGATCAAAAGGGTTTAATATATAAGCTACTTGTTTTATATCGGGCCGCAAATTTTTGTTTTCTGTTCTTTTAGTTGGCTTGTAACATGTACTCTTACTTTTAATTGTAGTACATTTTTGTGGGTTGAGTCTTCCGTCCCTAATATAATATACAAATTTTGGTGTCTTTTCGTCTAATATTTTTTTGCTTATTCTCACTAATCGTTGATTTCTTGCGATGTCTACTATATCAATTTGTTGCTATGGCTTATCCATCTCCATGACTTAAATTCCTCAATTTTCCACTTGGGTGGGCGATAATAATTTTAATTATTTCATAACCTATGATTGCAGATCATGACATTTCAACAATTGGATCCTTACCCCGGCCCGGTACATGCTGGCCAACACGTTTGTCCATATATAAATTGGGATACACACTCTCCTCACTTCTCACTTCTTACCTGTTCTTTTATCAAATTATCATCAACAGTCCGACATTTCTACAAAACATCAGTCTGAACTATGGCTCCAGCAGAGACAAAGAGTCAGGACATAAGCGTCATCAACTCTTCCACCACCAAGAAAACCAACGAGCTGGACCCGGCCGCTGCGTTAGCTTCGGTCCGCCACGAGTTCGGAGAACATGGCGGCATTAATATGTCCATCGAGGCCTCCGCAGCCTTCACCGTCATCGAGCCAGAGACCATGGGCAGAATGTTCGCAGGCGAGCTCGGTCCTGATGGAGATTTCTTCATCTACAGCCGTCATTTCAACCCTACTGTTCTCAAGCTAAGCCGTCAGATCGCCGCCCTTGAAGGCACCGAGGCTGCCTATTGCACCGCCAGCGGTAACCAAACATATAAACTTACAAAATAAATTACGGAATTTGATTTTTTTATATGCTGTCCTACTTAATATGGTGGAATTAGGAGGGGTTGAACTCGGGTCACTGTTCGGGGTTCTTTGACTCAAAATTAATGAATTTCTATTAAAATTGTCAATATTGGAATCTTAACTCGTTTGATATAAAAAAAATTCGAGTGTGTTAATTGTAAGAAACCGTGTATTTTGAAATGTGCATGTTACGAGATGGTGCAGAGTTTGTATATTTCAGAAATAATCCAAAGTTTTGAATTGTCTTTATTTTGTGTAGTTTATAAAATTTCTCTTGAAAAGTAGAAACTCTAACTTCTCCGAATAATCCAATGGTTCCTTCTGTATTTACATCTTCCGAGTTTTATGACATCAACGTTATTACTGCATTATATTAAAGGTCCATCAACAGACAAAAAAAATTACAAAATTCAAAAACCAATTAAGAAGTGTTTCCCAATGACACATGTAAATGAAATTGACGAACAATCACATTCTTACATCTCCTAATCCACTCAACCCTTTATAAAAATTTATTATTAAGGACCATCGTCCTCCAACTTTAAAAAAAAACACTCTTTTTCTATTTCTACATGTCCTCTAATTCTAGAATTCCATACCAAACCACTCCTAAATATTTTTAATCGTGACATTTCTACATTCACCTCAAATTTAAAATTTTACTAGGTGTGGTCGAGATGGTAAAAGTAAGTTCAAATCTTGCGTCTGTTAACTGGTGCATGCCAATCAAAGTATTATTTGTCGTTTTCGGTATGGACATCTAATAACATCTGACGTGGTGTGTGCATGCATGGGCAGGTATGTCAGCGATAGCATCAGTGATTATGCAACTGTGCAACAGCGGGGGAAACGTGGTGGCGTCGAGCAAGCTCTACGGTGGAACGCATGCACTGTTGAGCCATTTTCTGCCGAGGGCATGCAACATTACTACGTCGTTCGTCGACATAGCCGACTTGGAGGCTGTGGATAGTGCGGTGGTGGAAGGGAAAACCAACGTCCTCTACTTGGAGTCCGTCTCCAACCCAACTCTCACCGTCGCTGATATACCGCAGCTGAGCCGGATTGCTCACGGCAAAGGCGTGAAAGTGGTCGTCGACAACACTTTCTCTCCAATGGTGCTGACTCCGGCCAGGCTCGGTGCTGACGTCGTCGTTCATAGCGTCACCAAGTTCATCAGCGGTGGTGCTGACATAGTGGCAGGTGCGTCCGTATATATTATATATAGAGGTCTAATTGATTGGTTAAAACTTTAAAAAAAATCTTATATTCATATTTTAGAAATTTAAAGTCAATTATTGATATTTTAATTGATTGAAGATGGATGGAATTCGGTAAAATGACAATTGACTTGAGTAGTCACTTGTTTTTCCATAAGCTTATACGCCGCAATATGTGGGTGAAAAAAATTTCGTTAACAAAAATCGATTGCATAGCCTGAAAAATTGTCTAATTCAGAAAATTATTATCTAATGATCAGAACTGATGGTCTAACAACCAAAGTTGGTTAATGATAAAAAATAACATAATTAAATTAATTAAATGTGAAACAAATATTTTATTTTAATTAAACTAAACTCTATGTCGATGGGTGGGTCTATGTCAATTGATTTGTTATTAGAACTGATAAAATGATAAATGGGAATGTATATAGTCGACATTCAACCGACTTCTTAGAAAATCAACTATTTTTCTATATTCTTAATATATTTTCCTAATGCATCAAGTATTTCACACCATAACAGGTGCCGTATGTGGGCCGGCTAGCCTGGTGAACTCGATGATGGATCTCCACCAAGGCGCTTTATTACTTCTTGGGCCAACGATGAATCCAAAAGTGGCCTTCGAACTATCCGAAAGAATTCCACACTTGGGCCTGAGGATGAAAGAACACAGCAAAAGGGCAATGGTTTACGCAACCAGGATGAAGGAATTGGGCCTCAATGTCATTTACCCAGGCTTACCCGACCACCCGCAGCACAGTCTCATCAAATCCATGGCTAACAAGGATTACGGCTTTGGTGGGATGATCGCATTGGACATGGGAACCGAGGACCGGGCGAACCGGTTGATGAACCAGCTTCAGAACACCACTGGGTTCGGGTTAATGGCTGTTAGCTTGGGTTACTACGAGACCCTCATGTCGTGTTCGAGTACCAGCACTAGCAGCGAGCTCAATGAGAAGGAGCTTGAGACTGCTGGGATCTCGTCGGGCTTGATAAGGATGTCGGTTGGTTATGTCGGGACTTTGGAACAAAAGTGGGAGCAGTTTGAGAAGGCTGTTTCAAAGATGCATGAAATTGAGATTAATGTTTGAAGTTTTGAGTCTATCGGTATAATTATTTGCTTACGGTGTGGTAAAATAAGGGTTCAAAATCGGTTTAACTATATGATTGAACCTTTTCTTTAACTATATTAATCATCGTACCATACAATATTTAATGTTTGTGAAAATGCAATTCCATTAATATTGGAATTGGCCTTGTTTTGTATTTGGGGTAAAATAATTGAATGTATAAATAATATTCACGCAAAAAAGTAACCAAACAGATAATAATTTCATTTTCCTTAAAGATAATAGTTTCATATAACTGTAAAATGTTTTGAATATTTCGATATTCTAACTCATTATTAATCTATATATGTTATGAAAATTATTGCCATAGTGAATGTCCAATTGTAACTCCTATGTTTATTGTATTATTCAATGTAGTTTATTTCCCTCTTTTATGTGTAGTAATGTTAGAGAGTATATGTTACTATTCCATGAGCCTATAAATAGAGCTCTCATTTGTATCATTCTTCACACCTCAATAAGAAACTCTCTCCCTCTTAATATTTCTCTTGTTCTTGTCTTTCTTTGAGTTTAGTTTTATAACACGTTATCAGCACGTAGACTCTATGTTATTTCATAAATTATGAAGCATGGTGTTTGTCCGATCATATCTTATATGCCAGAAGTCGTTTACATATGCCACTCTATTTGGTATATTGTTTTCGATATTGTTGGCTAATACTAGCTCATTCTAAATCCTATTTTTTTTCATTCTTGCTTATCATGTTGATTTCCACTTGTGCCATAAATATTTTTGTTTGTACAATTTTTACTCATAATGTTTTCTTACTTCCACAGCTTTCTCTCTAATTAATTTGATGTGTACATCTGTCGTTTTTTTTGGGTAGGAATCTTGATGAGATAGCATTTTTTTCCTTTGTTACTTCAGATGAAGTTTAGCACAATTGGATTTATATTGTTATAATTATGATATTGTTTATATTTGCTCACTTTATTTTATTTATTTATTTTAAGTGTGACCGATCGATCAATGTTTACCTTGGATTTTATACAACAATAATTAGTTTGTATATTATATTATGAATATATGTGTTTTTCCTACATGCCCATTTGCTTAAAATATGAACTGTAAACCCATTAACCTAATTTGCATCCCACCTTGTTATGAGTATTTGCCCTATGAGTATAATAATTATTATGAGTGTGTGTTCGTTTGACTTCTCTATTTTCAAATTATTAATTTTTATTAATTATATTCATGTTTTGATTTTGTAACCTTACATTTTGTTACTTCGCCCATGAACTAAAATTGTATTGTTGGGTGTTATATTATTTTAATTCATAAGGTGTCAATGTTGGATAATGATTAAGAAAATGAACGATAAGATGATGAGAAAGATGTACCTCATTAGCTAGGCCCTATCGTGACTGGTTGTCGACTTAGATTTAAGTTTTCGAGTCCCCGAATTATTATTATCGTGGGTTCGAGTCCCCGAGTTATTATTATCGTGGGTTCAAGTCTCCGGATTATTATTTATGGGGTTCGAGTCCCCGTGATCTTATTAGGTTCGAGTCCTCATGATCTTATTAGGTTCAAGTCCCATTGATGTTTAAGTCGACAATAGATGGTTGGGATAGCTAGATGAGTTAGGGTGCCCCTAGTGAAAGTTGAGATCCTAGATTGAAATGATCATGGAAGTTCAAGGAACCGAGTGATGGTTTTATTTGACTATGACGAACTAATGTCCCGACTGTATGTTATTACATGCATTTATGTTGTTATTGTTATTAATAATGTATTATTAAGTCTCAATGTTTTTGGGATTATCTTTAAATGTTAGAACACGAAAGACTCACCCCGAATCACCAATCAGGGTATTTGAAAGTGGTTGCATGAGCAGTGAGAAGCTGATTCTGAATATGTGGTAAATTGAACTTGAGTTTTTAAAAGTGCAATTATATTGAATTTATTGAGTCATGATCTTCGATATTACGTTATTTCATAGTTGTATTTAGTAAGTAAATGAGTCGTGTTACTTAATCTCTTTTATAAGCTTTTTTGTTTGTTTTTAAAAGTTGTCTGGTCAAGATATTTTGATCATTTAATAATTCATACCCAACTCTACAATTTAGATGATGCTTCACAAATGCTTAACCGATCTCTTTTTTGTCCAATATACAACTCTCTTACGGTCTTGCATGGTCTGATCTCTCATACTCATTCTGTAATTCTCCCATAATTTTCTGACACGTGCATCCTCCAAATCTTCATCATACTTTTGTCATAACATTTTTCGCAAGGGCTACTTCTAATTAAATATAATTGGTATGGTTGTTCTAAGCTAACATGCCTATATATTTATTAAAAATAAAAACAATTCCCACTCTCTCTTTGTACAAGTCACAACGTTGTTTTGGAAAACATATATATGTCACAACTTTTTGACATAGTCTCTATTTATATGGTTGTTGTCAACAATTGTCCAAGGCTTTGAGAATCATTTTTATTTTTTGGCAGTTAACCAATCGTTTTCATTTGCAGGCCATCTCCTTATAATTGTAAGTTTATGCTTACTATACGACCTTTACGCTCGTCTTACTTTACAGTTTACTGAAAACATAGTTGACGAACGTTAACGGGCAAACGTCACATGCATGCATTTGCATTTTGTTTGTATCTGATGGGCCTCCCTCGCCCACCGGCCCGTTTCCAATAAATCAGTGGTTGAATCCAATAACTCAAGCCGTCGTTCGATTCAGACGGTTAATCCAACCAAATAGAAAAATTGCTAGTGGATTTGCAGACTTGGTACCTTGACAGGTCTGCCCAGTCTCCTTATTAAACTTTAATTATATTCCATTAAAGAACAGACACACACAATCTTAAAGAGCAATTTGCCCGTCTATTCAATCCAAATCTGACGTCCACCTACTCCTCATCTCACAATGTCCTTCTGATCTCTTACTAGCTACTACCCTTCTTTGTTCTTATTGTGAGGTACCATATGTCGGAAGATTCTAAATTTCCTTAAACAAGCGAGAAATTTTATTGGGCTAGCCAGTCCATCGGATGAAACACTATTCGCAAAATAATGATGATGATGAGGGATAGGCGGCGCCCCAGGACCAACGACCTTCTTATAAGACCAGCATGCCCTAGCCTAAAGATCACGCTCCAGTCCCTACCCAAGCTACATACTTTGAGTGAATTGATTGTTCCGAACCAAACTAATTCAGTTGATTTACTCGGCCGCCGTTTAGGATCAGCGTTGCATAGGATGACTCACCTGCTCGCCTTCTAGCTAGCTAGGGTCTCAGATTTAAGCGAATCTGTGTCCCTTCGTCATCAACGCTAAAATCATGTCTAAACTTAATCATCATTCAACAAGCTAACCACGTATGGCGAACGAACCCATACCTTCAACTTTTATTTGTATAATTTCTAGTTGCAAATAAACTAACTATTCATCTACCCTTATCAATACCTACTTGCACCTCTCTCTCTCTCTCTCTCTCTCTCTCTCTCTATAAAGGAAGACAAATCTTTCGACTTAAAACGCACAACATCCCCTATCTCTTCCTTCTTCTCTCTTCCTTAATTTCTACACAAAATTTTCTTTCGAATATAATATTATGGCGCCGGCAAATCAGACAAACAGCCATGAAATGAGTGCCAACTTTTCCACCACGAAAAAAACATGTGAACTGGATCCCGCTGCCATGTTAGCTTCCGTCCGCCACGAGTTCGGCGAACACGGCGGCGTTAACATGTCCATCGAGGCCTCCGCCACCTTCACCGTCATGGAGTCCAACATCATGATCCGAATGTTCGCCGGGGAGCTAGGACCCGACGATGGCGATTTCTTCATCTACAGCCGTCATTTCAACCCAACTGTCCTCAATCTCAGCCGTCAGATTGCCGCCCTTGAAGGCACCGAGGCCGCGTATTGCACCGCAAGCGGTAACCGTACTCTACTTTAAACGTGTACATATATGTATTCATACACGTTTCATATTTGTTGCGATATTTCCAATGTGGGAATATTGCATGCTCTATGCATAGGCTTGACAACGATTTATGTTCGGTTTGATAGTTGATACTTGATATCTGGTCTCACTTGTTATAATTTTGGTAAATTTATGTTCAGGACACCTACTTTTTATCTTAATTGTTAGGACATTTTAAAACTATTAAAACTTTTTGCTCATTTTTTGTTGATGGAGATTATTAGTATTTAATATTACTTTTATTTATTTAAATCACTAACTATATTTAATCACTCCACCATGAATTATTCCATCAATTCTTTACATAATTATTTTTTATTTTCAATTATCTCTTACACTATTTATAGACACATTTTAGATAGTTTATCTTTTTTAATTATTATTTTCTAACAAATTCTCTGATTCAAACTTTCTATAAAAAATATAGGTGACAGAGTTCTCTTTGAATCGACTATAATGACATTTAGTATGTCATTGTTGTTGATGTTTTTGTTGTCATCGAAGGTTTTCCAACCGTCGGCACCAATTAAACAACCTTTTCTGAATTTCTCGTATATTTTTCTCTAGTGAATTTTAGATCCTGTTATTTTCAGGGTCGTGAGCTTTTTTATACTTTTTTATACATTTTTATCATTCCTTTTCTTTCTTCTTTCCTTGTTTCTAATTTATTTTTTTATTTGTAGAATGAAAATTGTTGTTCGTTCGTCTCTTCCGTCATCTTCTTCTTTCAAATTTCTTGATGATCAAAATGAGAAAAGTACAAATTCTTAGTTTTTAGTATCAATTATACTTTGTAAGAGAATTTTATTTATTTCTAATTTTGATAATATCCCGGCTCAAAACAACAAAACATATGCAGTTTTCTGTTCCTCGAAACCTAATTTAACACATCACGCTTCAGATTTCAAAATTAAATAACTTTCCGAATTTGTAACAATCATTCCAACCAAAAAGTATTCTAATGATATTAGATCCATGATACACATATCCATATGATTTTTTTTTATAAAATTAATATTCAAAACTCTCAATTTTATTACTTTAATATTATATATATATATATATATATATATATACACGTAATAATTTTTTAATTTACCCACAAAAAATATCATACTTGCGGTTATTATTTTGATTCGGCACTTAATTCATATATTCATTATTGACGTGGTTTCGGTAATTAATATGATAGGAATGTCTGCGATAGCATCGGTGATGATGCAACTATGCAGCAGCGGCGGACATGTGGTCGCATCGAGCAAGCTGTACGGTGGCACGCATGCACTGTTGAGTCATTTTCTGCCAAGGGCATGCAACATTACAACTTCGTTTGTCGACATACTCGACTTGGAGGCAGTGGAGAGAGCTGTGGTGGAAGGGAAGACCAATGTCTTGTACTTCGAGTCCATCTCCAACCCAACTCTCACCGTCGCTGATATCCCCGAGCTCAGTCGGATCGCTCACAAGAAAGGCGTGAAGGTGGTCGTTGACAACACTTTCGCTCCGATGGTGCTGACTCCGGCAAGGTTCGGCGCTGATGTCGTCGTCCATAGCGTTACCAAGTTCATCAGCGGCGGCAATGACATAATTGCCGGTACGTGTAGCTTTTGTTAAAACTTAAAATGTCTTTTCAATAATTAAAAATAAAATATATTAAAAAAGTTAATTATTATTATCGATGATAAACATTTGAATTATTAAAAAAATAAAATACAGCGTCGTTAGATTGGAAGATTATTTGAATCAGGTGAAAATTATACTTGACTTCGGTCAATATTGGGTCTTAATTTATGCATGTTTGATGGTTTGGTTGGCGTTATCAGATCAAAGACTAGACTTTTCTGTAAACTAGATAAACTTATTGTTGTCTAACCCAGATTGGAATGACCGGTCCAACCGGGAACCGGTTTTGAAACTGAAACTGTAACAGTGGTTTCGGTATATGAGTCCAATTCATTTTTTATCCTATTCAACCACTGATTTTCGTTGGTTTTGACCATCAAGTCAGACTCGGTTGAACCATTTTGTTTATAAAATAAAAAATGTCAAGAGTAAGAATTCAACCTTAGTCTCCTAAAGGCTCCCAAAAGTACAGATATGAAGTTTAATTTAATGAAAAACTGAAATTTGTTTAAATTTCTAAATTTTTATTAAAAATAATTTAATATGTTACGCTTTCAACTAGTTAAATTTTAATAATTAATTAATAATTAAATTGGTTTGACTTTGATACACTAATGATCTAACTTGATTGAATCATTAAATTCTGAACACCTTAGCTAATTGATATGCCTTTGATCCGGTTTTGAAAATCATGTAAAGCTCATAAATGTATTTTTCTTGGTGAAGAATCTCATAATTGTATTAGTTGCTTTGTTTGGTAATATTGTAATTGCCTCCGATTTTGCGGCCAAAATATTTCTCTACATCAATTTAGAACCTTGAATCTCTATATAATTTAAGGGTTTAAATTAACTAAGGATAATATCGATATGTTGTTTTAAATATTTTTATTGAATCATTATTGAATCATCTTCAATCCTCGTGTCTATCCGCCATTAATCTAGAATATGATTAATAAGTGGCTAAATTTTTTTAAGGCATAACGGTTTCTCTAACTCCAAATTCGGGTTGATTATAATTGTGATTTGTGAATTGTTGCACCCACACATGTATGTACGTATACAGGTGCTGTGTGCGGGCCTGCAAGCTTTGTGAACTCAATGATGGACCTCCATCAAGGGGCTTTCCTTCTACTTGGGCCGACAATGCATCCAACAGTAGCATTCGAACTATCACAGAGGATTCCTCACTTGGGCCTGAGGATAAAAGAGCACAGCAACAGAGCGTTGGTCTACGCCACCAGGATGAAGAAACTGGGCCTAAAGGTGATATACCCGGGCCTGGTGGACCACCCACAACACGGCCTGCTGAAGTCCATGGCTAATAAGGATTACGGCTTTGGTGGGATGCTCTCACTAGACATGGGAACCAAGGAACGGGCGGACCGGTTGATGAACCAGCTCCAGAACGTCACTCATTTCGGGTTCATGGCGGTTAGCTTGGGTTATTACGAGACTATCATGTCTTGCTCCGGTAGTAGCACCAGTAGTGAACTCACCGATGAGGAGCTCAAGAACGCTGAGATCTCGCCGGGGCTGGTGAGGGTGTCGGTTGGTTACGTGGGGACTTTGGAGCAGAAGTGGAACCAGTTCGAGAAGGCCATTTCTTTCTAGGGTTGGTGAGCACTAGTATCGCTCTGTTTATTTGATAAGCTCTTGATGTTAAAGAATATGTCTTTGCATGGAATTCGGTTCAATTATTTGGTTGAACTTGATTATCATTCCATATGTTTGAAATTTAAGCTTTGTCTTGTACCTACCACCAAATAAAACTTTATGAGATGTTGGTGTGATGAATCGTTTAGTCCCAATAATTCAAATATAAATGTATAGCTTCCAATTTCCAAAACCCAGAGGAGATGAGGAAAGTGACGGAGCTCATCAAATATATTCGGTCCACTCCACTGGCAGGGACTTAGAGAAGAGGCAAATGCTAACTACGGTATATATTGAAATAATCATGACTACTCCCCTAAATTCACCATTACAATAAAGTCAAATGGCCTGTTTTCCATTGCAGAGTGTTTTTTGGGGGGGTTGGAGATGTAGTAGGGTTTTGAACTAGGGTTTGATCAGTGAACAAGAGAGAATCATGCACAGACGACTAGCTAGGAAGAAGCAAATCAAGGCTTGTCTTGGAGTGGACGTATTATTATATTACAAGTTTGAAAGTGTATATGTATATATTATAACGAGAGATGATGAGAGAGAATCTTGTGTTTCTGTGGTCAATGACAAATGACAACAAGTAGTAGAGAAGGAGAAGAAGACCTCAAGAACAAACGACGAGAAACACAGAGAGCAAATGCCCACTCCCCGAAAACTCATTAAATTCAAAGTTACCTAACACCGTTGCATGCCTAGCCAGCCTGCAGATTAATTTAATTTAACAACAACGAAGCTTTCCCCGTTGAAAGAAATAAAAAGAAAACATGCAGCACTTTTCAACCACTCCCATTCCCATAACAGAACAGCATTACATCTGATGCTCTCCCACACTAGTACTCATCTTTTGGTTTCTACTTTTTGGCCTTATTATAAAGGTTTCTAACAACTCGAGCCCCCTCAAATAGAAACTCTCCGAAAAAATAAAGTTTACACATGATAAATCATATGCATATAATGGGTATATCGAGATTCAAAACAAAAATTAGTTGAGATTAATTGAGATTAGTCCCATCCATAAATTAATCGTGATTCAAAATCAACAAGTGATTCTTTTGAATCCCATATTCACAATCAAATTTCAAGACCAAATATGTAGGTTCAAAGCTGGACTTGGAGCAACAGTGAACCCTGGACGTGTTGGAAATGCAAGAGATGAAAGCTTTAGCTAGCATTTGACAGCAGCCCTAGCCCTATACCTGGTCAAATTTGGGTGCATTATCACCTCTGACTGGCGTGGACGTGAATCGATGTGATATTTCTTCTACATACACACACACAGACACCTTAATTTAATCTAATATAATAGTATTTGAACGCTTCGTAGCTCCAATAGCTACAATTTTCTGCACATTGATGGAAATGGTCGACGACCATGTTACATGACTATTTGACAAATAATATCGCTTCTCTCGATTTTGCCGTTGACACACTGTTTCATTTTTATTTATACTATAGTTTATTATGACATAACTAAAATATATACTTCTTTTTACATTAATATTTACAAATTTTTGTTTTTCTTTTTTCTTGAGAATTTATGTGCAGAAAAAGAGGGGACAGTGGCTTTTAATGTGCGTCGTCAGAATTGGGGAAATTTTTTGAACAAACATCGAGGCATAGCAAATGTAGCTTTCTTTTTATTTTATTTATTTATTTTGGTCAGCCAGCCATGTTGGATGTGGTACCCGGCAAAGCCCGGCCCAATACCCGTAAAACCAGGGCTTCATTTTCTTGCTTGCAAAAATGACTCATTTTCATCAAGTTGATCAATAATTTCATCCTCACAAAAGATTCCGAGTTAAATTATTGCAAGTCCAATTGTTACTTTAGATGATGGTAGTTTTGTCATAAATAGCTTCCAATGAGGGGGAATTTATCGGGAGATATCAAAATAGCAAACGTGTACAAACAGAATTAAGAATCGATCAAAATTATGAGATTGATCTCTACACAGGCTGCGAGATATGAAAGAGCATATTTTACCATCAAATGGACAGCTCCATTTACGACACGTCGAACAACCTGCACATGTAAACGAAAACAAGCGGGCAAAAAGGCAAGAATCCTAATGAAAATAGCTCCACCAACTACCCAAGGAGTAGGTCTTTCAGCATGTCATTAAAGTAATAGATTAAGGATGGGAAGGATTAGTATTTGAATGAGCTTGATGCCACATTAAAAAGGTCAAAGTCCATGATTTTGGAATGATCCAATAAAAAAGAAAAAAGCTGTGGCAATTTCGAAAAAAGGTTAAAGAAAGAACATATAAATGACATCAAAATTGAAGGGTACATGTACACATGTACATGTACACAGCTGCTGATATGTTCCCAATGCAAAGATGTCTGTTTTGGGGGAGGGTTGGGTTCTTGCTTTCTTCTTGCCTTTCTTCCAAACCTTTTAAGTAAGTCAAAGGGCAATAGGGAAAAGAGGAAATGGTGTGTCATTTGTCAACAACAAATTCAGATTTGAGTTATTAGAGACCCCAAAAAGCAGTGAAGGAAAGAGTGGGTTTCTAAATTCAAACACAACCCATATGGTGGACTGTGGTATGTAATGCAAAACACTACATATCCATGTGCTTATATTTATTGAGACCCCTCCTCCCTCCTTTACCTTTTAACATGTGATGAGAGGTCATATTCCTTGCTACACCCACTATTTTCTTTCTTTTTTTTCTTCTCATTTTCAAATACACTAGGCCATCATCTATAAATATTAAGAAACTTACATAATAATATAATATATATATATATAAGTTTGAGGTTTGGAAGTAGATGGGAAGGTCTTGTATATCCGTCACTCATAACAATACCGTGCGGATCACACGACTCGATGAATTTGCCTTTGAAAATTATATGCCAAACTTGAAAAAATATGTATAGCTTCTTCTATTTGAAATTTTTGTACAACAGTGGCGGATCCCGGATCAAAACATACACTGAGCTGGATTTGAATTGAAATTTATGTACTGAGTAACCAATTTATCAATATGTTTTTTAAACTGAATCCTAAGTTAAAATATACAAAAACACATAAGTTGTGCTATTGTTAGTTAGAGCAAGTTGTCCTAAAAGATTGAATATGCCACCGACGATTTTTTTTTCCTAACCAAGTAATAGTAAATGCAAATACTGAGCCGAAATAATGATTAATATGTATGAAGTACTGAGCCGAAACAACAAAATTTTGAGTCGAATCTAAAATTGGCCTGAACCGAACTCAACAAAATCGTAAATATATACATAAATTTACGACTCATGACTGAAATTACCCTAAACCGTAACTCCCTCGGACTCCCCTGTATCTGCCCCTGAGTACAAGACCATTTTTTTATTAATTCAAGCATTGTGTATAAGACCATTGGACGAAAGTAGAACGTATATGAATCGAAAGGATGGGTAAACAAGTAAATATTAGTGAAATGTGAAGTGGAAATTGAAGGAGGAACCAATGAGATATGAGTTGGGAGGTGTTGAAAATGAAGCAGTAGGATGTGTCTCTTCTCTCTCTCTCTCTCTCTCTCTCTCTCTCTCGTCAACGTAAACCCGGAACCCTTCATCGAGAGAAGAGATATAAATTCAAAAAAATTAATAATAAAAATTATAACAAATGAAATGGATGAGTTTCGTTCTGCCCAAGAAGAAATATATAATGTAATTCCCAGTCTACGAGGCTTTGTGTGTTTTTTTTCCCTTTAAATTCCTATATTTCTCTCTATTTCTTACTTACTTCCCACCATAATAACATGATTATTACCATGTATAAAAGTTTACCACATTTCACACTCCAACCTTTTATATCTAACGTACTTCGTACACGTTCTTTAATTCAGAAGGCTCTAATGTCCGTGAGATCATTTGAGGATTGTTCGACATTTAACTAATAAAACCGTCCATTCCATAACAATCATGGTTCTTGAATATCTCTCAAGGATTACTTCACTCACAAACTTTTCAATCTAGATATGATTTTTCAGTCCATTTGCCATCAAATCTAATTCATGTTTTTTCTTTGATATATGTGATAGAGCTCTTGGTTAGGTATGAGATGTAAAAATTAACAGAATAAATAAAGAAGAAGAAATGACGTTTTGCAATTGAGCTAATCAAGTGTTACAAATTACTGCTATCATTTAATTTCTTTGATAACTTCAAAATTCATTCTCATGAGAATCAGTCTCTCAACACATTATTAGGGGGGGGGGGGGGGGGGGATACATGCCATTCATCTCATAAATCTCATAAGCTATTGCTGACAGCCCATTCAAAAGCTATAGTATAGAGTTTGCAGAGTTTGCAGTAAAAGTCTAATCAACTCAGTTGAACAAACCCTCCTGAAAAAACCACAGCTAGCAAAGAATTAACTGATCATCAAGAACAAAATCTGGAATAATTATGAGCCCATTAATAGGAATAATTACTAACAGATAGTATATATGTAGGAAGAGTAGCCTGACAATTAAAGGTGGAAAATAATAATAATAATAATAATTATGGGGGTTAGTTAATAGTTAGGATATTTTGGGAGGAAAAAGAGGGGGAGAGAGCATTGAATAGGGGAAGGTGTGATTAGGTAATGATGATAATATTATATGCAGAGAAACAGCAGCAGGTGCAGTGGTTGCAGACTTGCAGCGGCAGCAGCAGCAGCTAGCATGCCTTTCCTTTCTATTTCTCTTCATTAAAACCAAATACTGGAGGAGCTCCCTAAATTCAATTCATGGATTTGATTTAATTAATGATTTCTCTCTATTAACAAACATCATTAGACTACACTAATAACAGTTTTAATTCTGTTTACATGGTCATTTTTTGGCATAACTTTCTGGTATTGCGTTTTTCTCGATTTGCGCTAGTTTTTTTTAGAGTATTGGGCTGTTTTTTTTCGAAAAAAAATTATTATTTAGCGCGTAACGGCTTAGAAAATGGGTGCTCGTCGATAATCTTACAATTATTAGATAGTTATCTTATGTCAGATTGAGAGTTGTTTTCTCTCTTTATTAATAAACATTATGCGGTAATATTTAATCGATATATAAAGGTTAAAATTCGGTGTAACGTTCCGGTGTTGCGTTTTTTCTCCATTTATACTAGGTTTTTATTGTAGCATATTGATCTTGTCTCCTTCCTTGTCAAGTATGTTTTGGAGCGAATAGGGGTTAGAAAATGAGAACTAGTTCGATGGCCTCACAGTAAACAAATGAAAAAGGCAAAGGGCGAGGGAAGCGGTTCCAAATGACTAGAATGATGATTTTTCTGTATACTTCGTTGGATGGTGGATGATGGTCCTGATTATTAATCCATGTTAGACTCAAATTTGCAAGCAACCGACAATATTGGGTAAATTTCCTAACTCAAAAAAAGTCAAACCGGTCGGATGCTATAAGGTCAACATTAGAGATAATTTTAACCACATAATCAAGATTGAAATCCATTCTAAGAAGGCTCATTAAATTAATTATCGTTGAACCGTGATAATCCGACCCTATTTTCAAGGGAGGGATCTCCCTCATTTATTGGGGTTGCATGGTGAATTTTTTTTCGTAATATGTATGGTATGTAATTTCAATCTACAAATAAACAAATTTCTAACTCTCAAACTTATCATCTTTACTACGTACCAACTCTATTAATGTATAGATCCATGTACATATGTTTAAACCAATATAGGTCATATTGGTTGAAAACACCATATTTAAGAAGTTTGATACATATGTAACAGAACATGCACATACTAATCTTAGTTTTTTGCAAGAAGGTTTCCGAAAAATGTCATAAAACTTTATTAAGCAACCGAAAAAGACTCCATAACTTAATTTATTCAATTACATACTTGTGTTTGTTTAATCCATTCATTTTTTATTTTGACGTATTCGAACCTAACAAAGTAATTAATCATTATTGTACTTGTTCACGTACTTATTTTTCATTCTACATACTAATTTATACATTAAATTTCTATATATGCTAAAGTTTCTTGTACCAAACTCATTACATGCTAAAGTTCTCACTTGCTTACTGAATTTTTTCATGCACTCGTTTTTATTTTGTAATAACGTTTTGATTTTAATTCAGAAAACCTAAACTAAAAGCCAAAAAAAGACTGCCCCCCTAGACATGGAAGACCACTATTATCCGTCAACTATAAAAACCAAACAACTCAAATTTCTCCCTAGCTTGTTACCGCTCATGGGAAATTTTCTTGTTGCTGATCCGGACTCTTCTTTTGTGATTAATCAATTGGTTATTTAAAATTCAAAATAATAAATTAACAAACATATTTAAAATTATTTGGGCTTAAATAATATCGGGCGTATATTCGCCGGAGTACGTAGTTGTTACCGGAGTTGAAAGGGTCGTCGTGGTAATTTCTGCCGAAACCACGGCCTCCAGATGTAGTAGTAGGGTCTACACCTTTTATTACTTTTTTTTTCCTCTTTCTTAAAAATAGTGAAAAATCAAGTAAATATTACCGTTTATATTATTTTCCATTTCAATATTTTCTAAAAATAAGGAAGAGCAATAACTATTTTTGTCGTTTAGGAGAGTGAATGAGTCGGGTCCTAGCCCTTTTTATATCGGCCCCCTTCTCCTCATTCTCATCTTCACCATCTCCTCCTCTCTTATCTTTTCTCCCTTTCGAGTCCCTTTCTCTCTGGTTCTGAAAGAGTCGTGAAGAAGGCTGGAAGCTTTTAAATATCTTTTGAGGGGAATGTTGTCTGGCCCGAAGCCTCTATTGACAATGGCCGAAGATCAAATTCGGGAGATGGGTTTAGCGACTTCGGACCAGGCTTCATTCCCCCCAATTGCTCTGCTCCAGTTCCCTCTAATTATCTCCGATCCGGATGATTCCTTGTGTTTTATGATATTATCTACATGGGTTTTATGATTTATTATTGTTCTGGAGAGAAAGCTATATACTTTTAGGTGTTGGGTATTTTTTTTTTCTTTTGCAGGAGCAGATTGGTGTAATGATGAAGGTGGGTTTGACCTTACTGACTGAAGTTGAATAGTGAGAGAGAGACAAAAGTTTTTAACAGATTTTTTTTCATCATTGCAGTTTCCTAATCGGACCGAGGAAGGTTTTTCCTGTGTCTTTCTCCTTCAGTCAGTCACACAATCAAAACCCTTTTCTTTTTTCCTCGCCACCATCGCAAAGATCCTAGCTTTTTCCAGTTGTTCTTCAATCTTGTTTAGGGTTTTGTTACTGGTATGTTCATTGCTCTGTTTGAAACGTTGACTGGTAGATCTGTATATGGGTAGTAAGAAGAGGGTCCTTCAGAGTACTATAGAGGGCATTAATGACCAAACCCATATACATCCAAATTCTGTTTCGCTCTGTATTTTTTTTTTCAGTTTTGCCGTTCATTCTTTCTCTTAAGCAGTGGTGGTGGGTGGTGGTTGAATCGTATGTGTGTTTAAGTATCATGTGTGCTTCTTGATGGTTTATTATTGATGGCATATTGGTGTTAGGCTGCTTTATGGTTTCGCCTTTTGGGGATTGTGGGTATTTCCGTGTAAAAAGCAAAAGACTTTATTGGATCCGTGCGCTTTAGTCAACTACTAATAATGTCTTCCTTACACCCCCACCCCCCTCCCTTTTCTCCTTGTTTGTTTGCTTGCTTGCATGGGTTTATGTGAAAGATTAATGATTGACGACTTCTATATGTGTATTTGGGGGGAAAGTAAGTAGCTGACTTTACTTGTTCAGACTTAAACCTGTGAACTCTCTTTACCAATTTGTGAAGTTCTGGTGTTGGAGTAGTAGTAGGCTGAGGGGTGGGGGGGGGGGATTTGATGCTTTGGTGCAACTGTTGCCTTTTCCATCTAACTGCAGAAAGCGTGTGTATCACTCAAAACCCTCATTCCCATGAACAGAAAATAAACGAAAAGAATCCCGTAGAAGCCGCATGCAGCTTGTAAATGTCTGCTGGTTAATAGCTTGAGATTTTGACAGTACCAGTAAAAAATGTCGATCTTTTCCATGTAAACCGCAAGTGGGTGTGTGTAGAAAGTATGAGATGGAAGTGTATAAGAATGTTGGCAGTGAATAGTATATATTACGTATGTAAATACTCAACATGGAGAAAAGATGTCTTGTTTCCTTAGCGTGTGAAGGAGGAAATTTTCTGGGTTTGAGACTGGATTTTTTGCTTTACCTTGCAATCTATCCATTTCTCAGAAATAGAGATACCATTTGTAAACATGATGCTAAATTGGACAGTTATTATTTTCACGTTTAATTCAAAGGAAAGTTGACTTGAGATTAATGAAAGGAAGTTGGAGTTGAGGATGGAAGAGCTCACCGTAAATTAAGACATAAAAAATTACGAGGATAGTTTAATTTCCATCAAGTAGCTTTGGAAACACAAACTCTCTGAAGAGCTGAGGTTTCCAGTTTCAGGTAGTAAGTCATGTATACGGGGGGCTACCGGGATTTAGCAGAGACCTCTCGATCATGTAAGGCTCTGGCCTCATGTACAATGTCAATAACTTTTGCATCCCAATAATAATTCGAGTTGTTTGGAGAGTGATCTGATTGATCTTTACAGTATTAAGTAACACGTATTCCAACCTCAACTGAACACTTTTCAACTACACCATTTAAGAGCGAAAAATCACTTGATCTGTAGTAGTACTTCATGAACGGGTATAGCTAGTTGTTTCGAAATGTGGGTTTCGAGTTGTTAGAGCTGACATAATCAAATTCAAAAAAAAAACTAGGCTAATTATGCAGAGCAATATCATAAATTTCTGAGTCCTACCTTGGTGATGAAGGTAGATAGAGTACTGCAGCATGGGAAAGAGTAGTCTCTGAGTCGTATGCAAAAACACCACACTTAAATGATCTGCTGAGACAGTACTACTACTACTCCTCTTCTCTCTTTCCAAACTTTGGGTTCTGAGCATTTACTATTATGCAAGTTTAGTCACCATCAACCATTGACGCCATCCATGAACACTTCTCTACCCTCTCTCCTTCTCTGGCCACTAGCTAGAAATCATTATTCAATTATATATACATTTGAAGAGTTTCTGCAACACTCCTATCATCATCTTCATCATTAGGATTATCATTACATGTGAAAGTTTGTTGGGTGGGGGTACGTGTGTGTGTAATTCAATTTGTCAGCTTAACTAGTGGGTTCCAAAATCATGAATCCTATCTATCTAGGTATATTTATTATTATTTGTTTTCTTCTCTACGACTGCATCTCTGTTGCTCTGATTCACCCTGGTTTTTTACTCCAACCTTATAAGCTACATTTATTGCTTCTTTCTTTGTTTCTTTCTTTTCCCCTCTGTGTGCGCTTCAGACTCTGTGACTGTGTTGTTGTGTAGTCTGATCATCTGATGCTCAGTTGTTGTTTCTGGGTTTAAGTCATCCAGGCTCCTATATCTCCCTAGCTTGCTACCACATTCTAAATCTTTCTCAATGCAATGATTGTCACCCCCACAAATAGCTTTAAAGCTCATCTTAGTAATCATCAAGTGTTTTTGTTAATGAAGAGGACTTCAAAAATATTCAACACTTGTTGTGAAGTTAGTTTAGCTAGAAAAAGAGTTATGCATGTGAGATAACGGTTTTAATTTAGTTTTTAGGATTATGAGTTTTGTTTTGTTTCGTAGACTCGATTTATCATGTCAATGCACTATATATGGTTTGGCTAGTGATTCTCGAGTTGTTACTATTCACTTGTACATAATTGTAAGGTCTGATTAACTCATATCAAACCATAGGAAATGTTGTGTGGAACGGTTTACGTGGCTATAATTTTGAGCCAAAACATTACGTAAGCGATTAATTTACTATATCATTCACGTAATGTTTTCACATTCCATTTAATATTTTTGCATTATTATAATTAAGGCGTCTTTTTTACACCGATCCATCTTACGAAAAATGAGACGAAATATGGTGCCTCCACCAAGGTTTGGATATGTCTTTGATGGATCGAGTTTACAAATTTAAAATAGAAATTCAATGAAGATGACTTCAAAAAATCTAACACTTGTTATAAAGTTAGTTTAGCTGGAAATTAGTTGTGACAACTGTTTTGGTGTTTTGGGTTATGAGTTTCAAATATACGCACGATATACGAAGTGGACTCGATTTATCATGTTAATGCAGAATGCACCATATATATATGGTCTAGTTAGTGAGTCTCCAGTTATCGTTATTCATATATAAATAATTGTAAGGTCCGATTAACTCATACCCAACCCAACCAAAGAAAATGTTGTATGGAACGACTTATGTAGCTATAATTTTGAGCCAAAATATATGCAAAATGATTAATTTGGTATATCATTCACGTAATGTTCCACATCCCATTTAACATTGTTGCATTCATTATAAGGTGCCTTTTTTACACCAATTCATCTTACGAAAAATGAGACGAAATGCGATGCCTTTAACAAGGTTTGAACATGTCATCGATGGATTGAGTTTACAAATATTAAAACATAGTCACATCGTAATGATATAAATGGAACGTGGGTCTAGTACGGAAATAAAAAAAAAATTAAATACTATCGAAATTGGACGGTCTTAACTAGTATCCTTATGAGCAATGTAAGCTAATTAATTTGGTTTGTTATAATAACGACTACTAACGTCCTAAACAAAGACTTGAAATGCATGTATACAGTAGACATTCTAGTAGCTAGGCTTTTTGGAAAATGCAGAAGCCCTGAGGTGTAAGCATGTAGCATGGGAGGGTAAAGAGGGGGGGAAATAGTAGCAAGTGAAAGTAACAGTAGAACAACCACAGTATACGTAGTCGTTGTCGTAGTAGTAGTGAGTAGTGAGTGTTAAAAATCTAAACACTGTAGACACAGAGAAAGAAAGAAAAGAAAAGAGTGATGGATGGGAATGTGATTTAGACTGGCGTATGCTGCAGCCAGCAAATGCTCCCTTGTTTTTTGGGAGAGCAATAGCTAGTCAGAAACCAGAAACAAACACCCCCCCCCCCCCCATTTATTTGCGTATTGATGTCCTTAAGAAGCTAATTGAATAAAAACTGTACTGGTTTGATTTGATTAAACAGCACATTGCATTTACAGTTGAATAATGAACTTACAGTACTACTGATCTCGATTGTGGTGTATGTATGTGATTGTTTCCTGAGCTCCCTCGCTGTCTCCTGTCGTGTTCTGTCTTTTTTTCTCCCTTTCTCTGTGTCTTGTTTCTGTTGGAGATCATACATTTATTAATAATATTTTAATTGTATTCTAATTGCATCCCTCTGGATTCCATCATTGCTGTCCTTAATTATAATTAATGGGTTTGATAACAGAACAGGTGGTTCTTGTGCATGTCCTTTTGCTTTCCCGCATCCAAATATTTATGTTTTTTCTAAAAATTAGGAACATGAACATACATTTGATTATGTATTTGTTATCCCAGCACAAATACAACCGGAGACCACCGGAGGCTCGCCAGCAGCAGGTGGTGCTAATTATTTAAATACAACCTTTTTCCTTGACGTTCTTGAATAGATTTTCCATATACCCATGACTACTGGTAACACCCCAAAAGATAACTAAGAAGTAGGCGTGACACATAACAGGGGCTCTATTTGCGGGATGGCGGACAATTTGGAGACGAGCTCGGGCCTACATGGACTGGAGGCGAATGATATCCTGGACGATGGAGCCATTGGGGGCAAGGGAGATACGGCCATGATGGATATGTGCAGCCACCTGGTCAGCATCCCCTTGAACATCAACCTGCACAAAACTAACTCAGTAGCACAATAAACAGCTCAACTACTAAATGATCAGAAATACCTAAGCAGGAGATGCCAACAACATGAAGAACATGTCAATACTCAATATGAAATATGTTGAATAAAGGTTTACGATTTTTATCTATCTGAACTGCTCTATTTGATTTCATTTTATGAAAATATAGAACAGAATTTCACCGACTTAAAAAAAGATTGAATGAAATGACTCCATTTCATTGAAGTTGTACAATTTTCCACTGTCGGCCCTTGGGCTTGGCCTAATCTGTCCAAACAGAGATCGACAACAAGCGCGGGTAAGTAACTTGGATTATACATCCCGGGCTTACGGAATGGAAACATGAATTCACCGTGGCCCGTAGCCAGGCTAGGCCCAATTCACTGGTACTCCATTTTTAGCCCAACAGATAATGCTGATTGCTGCTGCGTAGCCCAACTTTTTAAAGTTTTTCTTATGTCGAACAAGTTTCACAATAACCTTCTTACTTGTGTTTATCGTCGATGAAACCAAGGCTTTTTTTTTAAACCTTAGCGCACCTAACATCAATCACAATCATTTTATTTTCTGAAATATCGAATAATCATAATGTCCCCAATAAGTCAAAACAAGATAAGAAAAAAAATTAGAGTAAACACCAAAAGGTATCTCGTACACAATACTAACAAGATAACCTGATGCATGATTACCTTCACGATAAATATAAATAAACTCGAACTTTCATACCCTCTCATCAAGTCTTGAATCTGGTTCACAACAAAAGAGTGCTGGTGAATCTCCCCTGTCTCCTGGCGTATCAACAACAACGCGCAACGAGAGTCGAGTTGCACATGTACTCTCCAATACCCACTATCCCAAGCTATATTAAGAATTGTCACAATAACCCTTAACTATGCCCGGGAGGTCGATCACACCCTCAACCTCATGCTGAATGTCGATAGAATACGACTAGCTGAATTTCAGATCAAGCCTCTTGTAACTGATCGGTCTCCGGATTAACTGAACCATCATAGTTAAGGGAAAATCACTCTAGAGTTGGTGATTTTAAGGAGATTTGCACTTCCATTATGGCTGGGCAACCAGGCCTGACGGCCTAATTTTTAATATGGGCGTCCTTAACTACAAACATCCAACCGTATATTCGTTATGTCAATAACGCGAGATTGGTGCTAAGCTGCTGAAATAGAGGTTCATTTTTGGTTCTTCAAACACACCAACAGACAATCCCAAAAAAAGTCTAATGTTCGTATCCTTCAAATGGTATATGATCCATAACAAAAATGGTGTCTGAAAAAAAAATTTAAAATAATATATTATCAAAATCCGAAACCCAAAACATACACCCCAAACATAATATATATAATTTGCTTGGATTCAAATCTGGATTGGTTGCAAATAAAACAATTAGCAAAAAACAAAATTTTGAAGAGTAGAAAGTAGCTAACATTGCTAGGACAGGAACCGAAGGAGATTGATCATTTGAAAGAAAACAATGGTGAAATATGAGGCACATAACAAAGTTAGGTTGTGCTCTGTTCACCAAACTCATATCGATCATCAGACGTAGACTGTTTACAAGACAACGAGGAAGATCAGTATCTCAATAACTCAATATCAACCTTATATATACTTCATGTACTAAACTGAATACCGAACTACTCACGAGCCGTTTTATTTATCAACAACCCTATAATCCAGGTTAGGTGGGTCATATTCCCATTTCACTATAGGACCATTTAATTTGATGTGCTGTGTAGTGTACCCATTGATCTGGCATCATCTATAGTGTCCACGCGGCTTCCCACAGCAAAAACTTGGATAACCAGCCCTATTTAATTTTCCCACCAAATATAAGTTTGAATCAATCAATATGATCTTGACATCACTAATCTGCAAATTCATATTTGTAATCGACTGGTAGTGTTGGTTAAGTGGAATAGCTCAATTGTTATAGTTGTGTAGTAAAGATTTGAAGATATTAGATTCACTATCAAATAGATAATTATTTTCTTATTGTGTCAATTTATCATCTTTGTGCTGGAGTGTAGGCCCGACCATCATCTTTTCGTCATCCATAACTCGACGAACATCGAATATATGGTTAAAACGGAACACCAGTGGTATGATCCTCTTGCACCTTGTGGAAGGTACGTACACATTGCTCCTTCTTGATTTCCCACATTTGTCTTATCACATCCACAACTGCTAGCTGCAATATAGATAGATGCACGTACATATCCCACAATGTAGCCAAAGCTTTAATCACCTCTTCAATTTTTACTTTCTATAACTTACAAATATATAACATTGATCACCACCCTATTAGAAGAAGAAGAAGAAGAAGAAGAAGAAGAAGAAGAAGAAGAAGAAGAAGAAGAAGAAAACTAGATATAGCAAGCAATACGCAGCAGCATCATTCCACCACACACTCGCTTTGTTTTGTTGATCGAGAAGAAAAAAAAAACAGGGACAAAAAAAAACAGAAAAAGAAAAAGAAAAAAAAACCCAGCCAATGCCGGCCTTCAAGTTGGGCGGTGGGGAGCTTCCTCTTATCACCCATCTCTCTAAAAACATGATCATCAAACACTATATATCATGGCGTAATTCATATAGTAATTTACTAACAAGCCCTCCTCCAAATCACCTCCAGTTCCCTAGCAAACGCCTCCTGCCGGCCCACAATAATGGTAATATGGTCTTTATTCTCAACAACCTTAACTTTAGCACGTGGCACCCTCCGCTGCACGTCGAAGCTACACTCCACCGGAATCAGCTCGTCGTCGCTGCCGTGGAAAACGTTGACGTCACAGGTCAACCGGTCATTGACTTGGTCCAAGTACCCGTCAAGCTTGCTTCCGGTGCCGCAGATAATGTTGTGCAGCGTGTGCCACGCTGCGTTGTGAGTGTGGCAAAAGAACCCTTCTAGCAGAAACGTCTTCATCCTGAAATAATTAATATAACAATATTCCGTCATTATTCAAAACTTTATTAGAGGGTTATTGGAGGGTTATTGGATTCGAACTCGAAACTTTTAACAATGCTACCATCAAAGGTGACTCTAGAGAAAAGGAAACTAAAGGCCGCGAAAATGGTTGGAGGGTTATTTAAGAGGCAGCAGGGTGGTGGTTAGGTATGTGCAAGTCTTTGTCATAAAGAGATATGATGTTATATGAATTTTTCAGGTTGTGTACAGTGGAATCAATAAATGTGAAGAGTCTGAAATTTTCTTTAAAGAGTCTCCGTCAGTTTGGTTGTCTGACTTGTAGTCCATCAACATTTGACTCTACTGTCACTATATCAATCCAAATTGTGCTCTGCTGGAAATAACTTAGGAAATGCTAATTATATATATATATATATATATATATATATATATATATTTTACTTATTTAATTCAGTCAGAAAAAACAAATTATTCATTATTACCTAAACCAGCTTAATTAACTAGTTGGATACATTCATTAATTTGATCAAAGGGGTACAGTTAGGAGGTGGTGGTTTTTAAGTACACTTTAGAACCCTACAAACTAAAATAATGAAGTGATGATCAAACTCTCTTATTATGGGGTTTCCATATTTATTATGTAGGTGACCCACCAAACGTCTGGCAAGGTTTTAAAAGTCCTCTTGTATGCATGTACAAGTTAAATACTACATGAAGAAGAGACGGAAGTGTAAATATTCATTTTGATCACTAACCTATTAGGCTTATAACCCCTAGTCACCAAACCTATTGAAAGTAACATTCATACCACTCATCTATTAATTGTAGTTTTAACCCTTTCATCAACTCACCCCATTTACTCGAGATCAGCTGTTGTCATGTCTCCTATTCCATCCTGGACTGAACCCATCTAACTTTAATGATAATGAATGTGAAAACATTTGGTTTAGTTTGGATGGATAATTACTAATTAGATTTAGTTAAGTTGGTAGGATAGCTCGACTCAATGATGAAATAGGTGACATGCCAAAAAGGGTGATATGGACTAAGATGTGAATTGTTTTGGTGGTTTATCAGAGTATTGAAGGAATCAAGGAATGACCAATTCTGGGGGTAATACTTTATTAATAGACTACTAGACTAGTGGTATGGAAATGACTTTTAATAGGTTGGTGAGCAGAGTGTTACAGTCATATTGGTTAGTGACTAAAATGGATATTAACCCAGAAAAAAGAGGAAGGAAGGTTTGACACTATATTGGTAGTAACTTGTCGAAGGAAAACAACTTACTATCACAAACTTATACCCATAATTTTGGCAAACCAAACCACACAATGTCGTATCTGGTATTATACCAGCCAGTAGGTAGGCATTGACTGTGCACCTCACGCGCCAAACAATTTCAAAAACAGTGTATTAATTGTCTGCGGATTCCACAACCATGAATTCATAGAAGTTACAGAAGAGCTTTCAAAGCATTTCCTGTACACAAAATTTCACCCCGTACTTGTTTCTGGGCTTTTTCAGAAGCTATAAAAGTGATAAGAACTCCCCAAGTCCCACCCTAGTTTTATCCAACCCTAGTTTTAATGTCTGACATACATGTCACCTAATTCATCAAATCATATTTAATATTTATAGACATTCACCTAGGCCAAAGAATTATTTCCTTGGTTTTACGCGTTGACCCAATTGACTCACGTATGTGTCATTACTCTTCAAGGACAAGGTAGAAACAAAGAAACCAATTAGGTAATCGAAATGGGTTTTTAGATTTGGTGGGTGTTGTTGGGAAAAAACTTGAGCATATCTAACTCTAATTACAGTAATAAGACACGCACTAATTGTAGAAAAAATAAAGTTGGGCATGGAAAAGGGAAGAAGGAACAAAATTGGGGTGGGAATTGTAAAGTTGTAAAACTATAAAATTACCTGTTTCTGGTCACGAGTTTGGTCAGAAATTCCCATAGCCGATGGTTCTTGGATAGAACCAGGCAAACCGTTCGGGTAATATGCTCGTACCAACATGCTAACGACGCACCAAACGCAATTGGCGGCCACACTCTCCTCGGCGCTAATTTCCTCATCACGTATTGAGTCGCTTGAACCCCTTTCGGTACCGGGAAATACGGCTACAACAAAAACAATGTACATTTAATCATCATATTCGAGACGATAAATAAGAATAGAGAATTGAGCAATGTGAGAGAACTCCTACGGGTGCGAGGAGGGTGAGCGATTTGACCGAACCAGGGTACTTGACTGCGAGGGCCAGAGCCAAAATGCAGCCAAGCGAGTGAGCCACAATGTGGAACGATTTGACCTTGTACGGTTCGATCACCGACCGTTCGATCATTTCAAGATGCTCTCTCAGTGTGTAGAGTGAGTCGGTTGGCTTAGGACTCCTTCCGAATCCGAGCAGATCCACCGCAAACATCCTATATGTTGATTTAGCTTCGGCCGAGAAGTTTGGGAATAATGTTTCCGTCCAAACCGACGACGAAGAGATGAAACCATGGATGAATAACACATCCTCCTTCGCAGTTTGACCATCTGATTAAATTACAGAAACAAAACATTAATCGTTATTCGTTACATCACAAATTAATCAGAAAATCAAGTTGAATTATTTAATTACCTTTTGGTCCTTGGACCCTAACAAACAGATCGTCTTTCCCTCGAATAGTCCAACTATTGCACACTGTACAGTCACAATCGGACCACCGCGGAGCATCAGTGCGCAGCCTCAATCCACCGCCTCCGCCGCCAGCGATGTTCTTACCCTGCAGCATTTCGACGACGGTAGAGGTCACGGTGAAACTAGATCTGACCACGGCGGTAGTACTAATCACTCCCGATCTCTTAATCCCAGTGAAATCAGAAACCTCAGAGAGCAGCGACGGGCGTGAATACAGAGTGTCGGAGATCTCTTCCAACTCCAGCTTTGTCGAACTCAACGAAACGATTCGTGACTCGCCTTGCTCGGAGACGAAGATCTTACCGCAGCTAGTGATTGCGTCTTTCGCCGACGTGCAGTAACAGGGCTTCCATTCCGCTTCGATTAAGAAATCGAGAATCTTGTAAGCAAAACAGAGGACGAAATCGAGGAGGTCGAGAAAAGAAAACACGACGAAGCTGAGGGCCTCGTGGATGAATCTCCCCGTGGTGTTTAACGCCATTCTTGTTTTGGGTATGAACCTCCCCGTGGAGTGTAATGCAGCTGCCGCCATTTATTACAGATGGAAATCCTCCAAAACAGGGGAGATTTTTATGCAAGTAACGATCTTTGACGAATATAACCCTCGCCCAGTTTTCCCGACGAGGGGAAAGAAGGGAGATTTATAAAACTAGCTAGCTAGTAGTGAAGAGAGTTACAGAGGAGAAGAGAGACGATGGAGTTCAGTGAGGATAATATAGAGGGGGGTGGATGAGTAAATGAAAATGGTTGTTTCGTTGAAAAATTAGTCGATTGGGGGGGGGGGGGGGGGTGGAAAAAGTTAGGTGGTGGTTGAACCTCCTAGGTACACGACCAACAAAATTGCCCATATTCCTAACTTGTAAATAACAAGTTATTTGCCCATCTCCGAAGAAACTGTTTCTTGCACTTCAGTTTATTATCACTGGCTGGCAATCCAAGGGGCGTTATTTTTATCATGGATAGATAGATACGGTGTCGTTGGATTTGAGGTGTACATTAACATTAACAATCTCACTCTGTCATCTACTCATCAAGCATTCGGGTTCGATGGAAAACCGTTTTGGCCAAACCGAACCGAATCATGGGTGATTCTGATTTGCTGATATTTGAGATTTTTGTTTTTTTAGTAGGTTGGAGGCATAAAACTCTTGGGTTTAAAATTTGATTTAATGTTCATTTATATTCCACACAATGCTCAGTACATAATCTTAATATCACCTCTTAAATTGTTTGACTACAACTAATTAAGAGATAAATGTTAGGGATGTTACTATTCCTATGTTTAATGTTTTTAAAATTAGTATATAACTCCACCACTTTTTAATTCCTTTGGTCAGGTTTGTTCAGATAGACCCATTTTTATTGAAAAATATATTATTTAGCTAGACCATTAGTTTTTTTTTATGGATGGTTCCAAACATGCGCATCGAAGTAGCGGACCATCCTAACTAGACAAAAATCATATAGATTATTAGAGAGTGATACAAGAATGAGGTTATGAAGTTTCGAAATATGATGTGAAAATTTGAGGGGTATCGGGCAAACCTTTTGGGCAATTCAATTTTTTAATAACTATATATATTTAAAATATGGCGATGAAACGCGCTTAGATATTATTTAAAACTCGCACTTATTTAGGAAGCGAAACAAATAAGGGACATACCTCGATCCAGCGAATCAAAGAAATGCAAACCATACATAAAAGAGTGGCCCAAATTAGTCAAGTAATCCACAACACAATTTGCTTCACTATAAATATGGGACAACCTAACCTCCCACTGATAACGGCAAGAATGTCCTAGAATTCCAGAACGAGAATCGTGTGTTGATGTTTGACGAGCGGATTTTACCCCGCTAACCAAATACCCACTGGATTGCTTTAGTGGAATCGTTTATTTCGTCTTTCTAACGCTATTACTCAACTTAGATATGCAAACTAAACCAAGTAACAATGCTTGATTGGTGGTTTTTATGTTGGTGTATCAAACTATCAACTAATGACTGAAATAAAACAAATCAAAATGCAAGAAATCGAGTTTCACACATGGAATGAAGGTTGTTCGGATTCGAATCCACTAAAGCTAGCAATGCATGGATGAACGACAAGTTATCTCAATTATTCAGGTTATAATAGCTTGATGATTTCCTACGATAGTCTTAGATTGCGCCTCTAAGGATCTATTTTGCTCGACTGTGACTCCTCTCTCGAGCTAATCTACACCCAAGCAGAACACACTAAAGGTGTTCGATGAAATGCCACAACGATAAACGATGCAAAAAGCCTAGATTAAACGCTCCTCTGTCGAGCTAACGAGTAACCTAGAGTTCTTCCTATGCGACCTATTGATATACGTTGCTCTCGGACCCATAAATCAATGACAGAGATTCAATTAAGATGATCAGACGAGAATGAATATGAAATTAGGTTTACCATGAACAAACGATAATCCTGAATAACATCGCTAACAATATCAATGATTTAGAAACCAATCATCCATACAAAAGCTAAGCTAAAGTTTCATCTAATCCAAACAACACAAAGAGTTTAGCCGCTCATGGTTTCGGAAAATAAATCACAAGAGAAGAGAAGAAAAACCAAAGAAGACGACATGTTCTTCATGAAAATCCCAATCTTCTACTTGATGGTTCACCCTTCGCCAATCGTGGTTGATCCTCTCGCTTCAATCGTCTCTCTGGAACTCTAGCTCTCTCTAAGAGCTTGAAAATATGTGTATAATGAAGTATATCTCGTATATGGGGGGTCTCGGAGGTATTTATAGGCTTCGGGACCAAGTTGGAGAAGGATTAAGTTAAAAAATCTCGTCAGAAGAAGGACCATGGAGTGTTCCACTGGGACAAGGCCATGTCTTTTCTTCTGCAGCTCTCGGCCGTGGGCATCAATAGGATTTCCGAGCGATGAGTTATGCTCAAAATACTAAACAATGACGTTTTCTTCTCAAGTCGACCGTAGTGAGTTGTTCCGGCCTCCCTGTCATGTCTTGATTCACCCCGAGACGTCATATGACACCTGAAATGTACCAAAAATAGATAAAGAAACGTAACACAGCCCAAGGGGTCAAATGGGGCAAATATGCACCAAACGTCATGAATTCGAACATGTTAAAACATCCAAACACCCAAAAATGTCAATTAAAATGAGAATTATTGTACTAATAATCGAACTCATCAATAGTACAGAGAAAAAAGCATTATATGGGATATGATAGCAATTGCTGCATCTCAACGCGAGCAATAAAAACTCTTCCAAAGATTCAATTTGAAAGCTTTTACAAAAAGAACCTATATCATCACGTAGAATACCACATGCCGCCGCACCTCTAAACTCTCTAACACTGCACTATAAGTCCTAAATAATAAACTCAAACCTCCTAATTATAAACACAAAATATGGTCCACGGTGATGGTACGAAAGTTTTAAGATATAATTATGCATTTTATTTTTTAATCTAACTCAGTAAACATTTCAATCATGATTTATCGAATGGGTACATAATAAAAAACTGTAAACAAATGATATTTGGACCAAGCTAATCTAAACAAGCTTTGCGCCAAACGCTCTTATAACATCGGTGTATAAGTAACAAGTCAATGGTATATCATTATTGCCTTGGACTAATAAAAGATTCGATCAAAATTGGGCACTGCTTCTTCATAAAACCAACTATATATATATATATATATATATATATATATCATTTACTGCTTTGGTGTGAATATTCTTGACGAGGACATGCGTATTGACAGAGCAAACTAAGATTAAATACTACCCCCCCCCTTTGGATGCTAGCTAGAGTGAGTTTGGTTATCATTATACGTCCTAGTGCACAAGTCATGAACAATTGAATAGCCAAGCCACCCAGAAGCCTACTGTCCTACAAAGGAAGCTAGCAATGCTTATGGAGAATGAATCAACGTAACTGGCCAGCCAAAATTTAATGCAAAAATCATGTTGTAATAGATTTCAACTGCGAACCACTACTCCAAAATTGATGCCACTATTTATTGCCTTCTGGACTACATCACATGATCTCCATTCCATATATACTACTACCTTCTGCTACCCTCTAATCTATCCCAACAAAGTATTATGCACGGTCATCTCGGGTTCGGCGGCTTATCCTCGTGTCTAAAATTCGAGTTTTCGTTACATTAAGATGTTGATTAATATATTTTTTATGTGAGTTCGGGTACGTTAAATCATTTTGGACATGCATTTGCTATATAGAATTCTGAAAATCAAAATAACGCACATCGTTATGATAACTCATTTGGAACTTTGTAGTTGAACTCTTTAAGTGTTGTGTTGTTAACATTTAGTTTCATTGAATATTGACTAGTTTATTATACAATTGACTTTGGTACGGCTTCAAAACCATTTTTGGCCAATTTCTTTACTCTACCCTGTCAAGAAGCATAATAAGGTTATGAATATTAAAACGATTGATAAATTAAAACTAGTTAGCCTGCAGGGTGAAAATAGGAACATAGAGACAAGAGAGTAGTGTCGAATGCCAAAGGCAATGTCGTGCCAGAGGGTCGTAACAGCGATGCACACAGTGATGCTCTGATTGGATTTTTGGCGGTCGGAGACGACGAAACTAATCTGGTGATTTGCGTCACCAGCGATGATATTAACGACATATTGTGCGATGACAACAAAATCACAGAACATACTACGTGCGTAGTATACGGGTTTTGCTTTAAAATCGCCGTACAATTACTTGTTAACATCATCATCATCATAAGAGGAAGGTCCGTCCACTTGACTTGCTATACCCTGGGAAACATAACTTAAGTTACCTGAGAGGAACACATGCTGAGAGTAGTGAATTTTATATAGTAATATTTGATTTCGCACAAACAATCTAAATTTTTAAGAAAATTAAGATAATACTAGTGAAAAAAAGTTTAGAAGTTGAAAATTATGAGGGGTCGTAAAATGAATGTTACATTAAGTGATAGAAACAATTTCTTAAAAAAATTAATGTATATTTGAGTAGTATATCGAAAAACCCAATTTTATTGGGAGTCCATACACCAATTAGGCATCCTTTTTTCGTAGTGGATTCGAGGTGGAATTGGCGTGTTAACGGGGTTTATTCCAGACGCCCAATCAATTTTTCCGGATATATTTTCAGCGACTACAAAGCAATATTTCCAATTCTTCCGGATTTAGGAGTTTATTTCCGTCTGATTTTGGCCTTCAAATTTCATTTGAAGTGGTCTGAATTTATCAAATCCGTTGGATTGCTCTTGAATGCAAATTATGATGGCTTTGAAAATCCCAACCGAATTAACATTCTTTGAGCAAAAAAATGATACATTAATCTAAACTTCCTTCCCAAATCCCTCTCATTTCAACTAAATTTGCTTACACTAGTCTCAACTCAATTTCAACCTAAATTATTGTTTTTATTTTTCAAATCATGTCCAACTATAAGGATGGCAATAGTTACATATAGGAACGGATTTGGTATATCCATTATTCACCTGTCTAGTTGTCGAATTTTTCCGTACCCCGTTTATATAAACGGGTGTAATTAATAAATCATGTCCATTAATTTGCGGGTTTCGATTTACTGTCTTAATCAGGTAATCCCTGATTATTAAAATAAATTATTCGTTCAATAAACACAATATAACATTTTTCAATCTTTAAATTGTAGAATAATCGAAATATAGTAGATTTATATTTACAAATAAAAACTTAATATTCAATAACAATGAAACATATCCAACAGAAATGAACGATACAATCTAAATAATTTTATTTAACTTTCGTAAATAAAAATAAAAAAGGATAAAATTTTGTAAACTCTAATTGGACTTCGAATAACTTTTTCTTTGTTAGCCGCCGCCCCCACTCCCACCCCAAACCTATGCCAATTGCCAAACCTTACAAATGCCCCCCTTTCGTCCTTGTTGGCCTGCGTTATCATGCATGGTGCTGAGGTAGGATCCTTGCTTTTCAATGATGATTTGACTCAGGGTAGAGAATGAACTCTTAACTTTTGATAATTGTATAATTTTTTTCTCAACTTTTTTATTTAATTCAAACTTTTTACATACGAACTTGAATTTCAATAATACTAATTTCTCAAAGACCAATCTTGATATATAGTGTTTTGGTTAATTTGTACAAACCATATTTGTTTCAGGTAAAATATATGCGTTTTGAATACGGACGTATATCTAGACAAAATAAATCAAGAATTTTATCCAAAATAATAATATAACAAAAAAAATAACATTATATAAGTATCCGTTCGTCAGATGTAGCTAGATTTAAAATACCTCCGAATCTCCAATAAAGAACATTACCTCTAAAGCAATTAAGTTGAATACAAATATAATAAACAATAGATGTTTCAACTTCTCGTGCATTAAGAATATCTTTTATTTCTAATAGAATTTCTAATGAAATCAAGTCACAGGTTGTCGTAGGCGGTGTTTTATTTATTTTTACTAAAACTATTATACATTTTATAATTATACGAATCATTATTATTAAGATGTTAAACCTTTTATTTGGTAAATATTGATTTTTCTATATATAGTTTAATTTTTTTTCTTTTTAAAACAAATAAAAAACACTTCGCCTTAACTAAATTTCTAGCTCCGTCGCTGCTCCGTTCTCATAATTAATGACTGAACTTGACAAGACAGAGGTTGCAATAATCCGATCATTTTGATAACGATGTTGCTTAATTGAAGATTTAATTATCTGACGCCGTTTCATCATCTTATGCTTCATTTATGGGTGTCCATTTTTCCGGTGCCGCACAAGACTTTCTTTCATGATAGTGGAACAAGTGCAAACCCGCATTTGTTTTTCAACATTTTTGTTGAAACAAAGGGTACCAGGAGATTTGGACGTATGATAATAACACGTATGAATTAGCGGGATCAGGACGGTTAAAGATTTTATATAGAATTTCAAGTTCAAAGATTTGAACTCATATATTTTAGATAAATTTTAATTTCAACAATTTTACATAAAATTTTATTGCTATCGAATCGAGGAATCATGCATGTGTGGTGTGCTATACACAATTTTTTAAAATTTTAGTCACTGATGTTCTAGGTTTTATTTCTTTTCAGAATTAGGTAGAAATTGTAATCGAATAACTAATTGGTGAATACAATTTTTTCATTTCGACTAGCAACAAATATATTTTGTAAAACCATACTAACTTTAAATATACAAAAATAAATGTTTGTGGTACAATCTGTACTTTAAAACGAAATGGCATGTGTTACCAATAAATTCGTTCCTATATTTGATGTTGGAACAAAATGTATAATTATTAATTTTTTTTGATAAATAATGTATGATTATTATTTCCTAAGTTATTCTAAAAAGACAAGTAAAAGGAGAAGTTCATCATTGGTCGAAATACGAAACCATCAAAATTTTACATATAAATTATGATATAAGAGAGTTACGATTCTTTGCAGCTCCCTCTAATTTAAAATAGGCATATATAACAAATGAGTTTTAAATAATGGTTTAATATTGCACTAATCTAAAGATACATTATGCAAAATTCGAAGATTCGAAAATACTCTAGGAGAAATTAAAAAACCCGCTAATTTTACACAAATATTCAGCGGTTTAAGAATGAAGGACTGGGCGGTGACCCCGGCCCCAGTTCCTCCACTCAATATGAATATATGATGGCCAGCTACAGCTAAGCCACAAACCCTAACACCCTACTCATCAATTTCTGAGTATAATGGAAACTCTTTCTATTGTTGTTAATGAATTGGTTTGGATGCTTGACATGACAGCTAGCCATATAGTTTCCTGCTGCAGGGTCATTAATTAATTAATTAATTAATAATGCTTCTTCTAATAATTTAGTGGCTTCTCCCCAAAAACAATTGTCCACCTATAGTATATGCTAATATGCATGGTTTAAGCCTTTTAGGCTTACACCCTATGAAAAGAGAAGGTGCCATCGTCCATCAGGTGCTACTTATTTCAAAGATAAACTCTTAAAAATTTGTTATACGTTAAGAATCGTTGCATTTCAATAACTCGAGTGGTTGGAAGAGAATTTTAATTGATATTTATATTATTCATTAACACGCACCCTTTAAACCATAACTCTCGTAAGAGTGACGAGCGAATTTTACCTCGCTAATAAAATACCCACTAGATTGCTCTAATGAAATCATATTTTCCATAGGGTCTTCCTAACGCTATTACTCAATTCGATTATGCTAACTAGACCAAGTAACCGAGAATGTTTGTTTGTTTGAATGTTTTTGTAATCAATTATCAGGTAAGAATGTAAATCAAAATGCAGAAATTGAGTTTTAAAGATTGGATGAAGGTTGTTCGGACTCGAATCCACAATAGCTAGCAATGCATGGATGAATGATATGCAATCTCAATTATTCAGGTTATAATGACTTGGCGATTTCCTACGATATTATTAGATCACTGTCGCGCTTCTAAAGATCTATTCTTGATTCATCCCGAAACGTCATATGACACGTGAAATTTACCAAAAACATACAAAGCAACGTAACACGACCCAAGGTCCCAAGGGGAACCAAATATACACCAAACGTCAAGAATTCGAACATGTGAAAGCATCCAAACGTCCAAAATTATCAATTAAAGAGGGAACAAATGTGCTAATAATCGAGGATATTAAAGAGTTGAGGTTTACACAACTTCAATAAATCATATACACGGATAAGAGGCTACTGAAATCCAAAACGAAAACGTCTCGACCATATAATTAATGCTCTCATACCATCTCAATACCCTTCTCCGACTTAGCCTCATGATTGTTATGGAGATGAGTAAAGAAGCGCGCGGCCATGCATTAATGGAAGAGATTGGAGGGGTATCTTGGCCAACTAAGTCAACCCCCTGCTACTGCAATAATAATTAACCGACTTTCTGCATGAAAATTGAATTATATTGTTCATGGTAGCAGCAGTAAAAGTCAATTACCTTTGTCTCCCCAAAAGCTCCGAATTCAATCTATTTATATACGTGTTCCTCGGGAAGCTTGACGTGCATGGTTGTGCAAATTAACCCAATCATACGTACAACTGCTATCATTGGTCGGTTTTTCTTTTGCAGTTGCGAATGATTTTTTCCTACGGTAGAGATGTATCCGGCGCTTAAAAGCTTGCTCGATCGCCGTTGGTTGGCTGTTGATTTGCAGTTTGCATTTAAGAGAGCACGTTGACCTTGAGCAAATTATGTATGGAAACCCAATGCATGGCTAGCTGTGGGGAATGACAGTGTTAGTAATTTCACTACAAGAGACGTGGGGATACACAAAATTGCCCATAGCTATTCACATGGGGGTACTGTAAGTGTAAATAATGAAGTGCCATGCTGTAATAATATGGATTGACCAATTATTGATATTTTTAATTTCATCAGAAATAAAATCTTATTTATAGATCAAGAAAACAAGTAGAAAGTTTGGTTCCTGGCCGGATACAACAATATAGGTCGGATTTTTCGAGAATGAAATGCATGTCTTGCTAGCTCTAATCGTATCCGATGTATTTTCGACGTTGGAGATGCAGAGTTTAGTGAACACATGATGGTTTGTGGTTATGAGGTTTTGGAAAATGGATGAGTACTGTAATACATTGTTTTCCATTTCAGAAGTTATGTGTTTTATATACCAATGAGCTATTTGTAGATAACTAATACGTGGTGTGAGTTTGTTGGAGTACCAAGGGGGTAATTTTGTTTAAAAATGATGTGATGTATTACTGAATATTCTAGATTAGTGATGAGTGTTGTCATTTTATACCTCAAAGATTTATAAGTGACTACATTATTTGATAATTTCGAATAAACATGATGCGTACATCACTGTAATATGGATACATGAGCAAGTGGTACTCTTAAAGACATATATGACCAATAATTGAAAAATTCAAAAACAGAAAATAAAATAACTTAAACTCATTTTTTTTTAATTTTTTAATCGAAATATAGGAAACAATTTATAATGAAACAATATAAAACCATTTTATAGAAAAATAATACTATAAGTGTTCACATAAATTAAATTTAATAAACACTAGAGTCGCATAAATGGAAATATTTATAATTTTCAAAATGACTAAAATACTAAAATACTAAAACATAAAATAGTAACTGTAAGTCATGGACTCTTGGTGTGGGGCTGCAGTCATGGTTGATTAGCACAGCAGTGTTACGCGGAAACTGTGTGACTGTCGCTGGCCACGTGGCAGTTATTATGGTGATTGAGGCTATAAGGTTGGAGGAATCGGTATTCCATTATTGCTTGGCCACCTCTGCAGGATTGTTATAATACGAGTATCGCATTCAAATGGTCTTCTTAGGCTTCTGCCCACTACTGTGAGTCAGAAGGTTGAGTAGGTCTGCTCAATAGGCCTTAAAAGCTCAGCCTTGCATAGTTCTTGTGGTTTGGGCCTTTATCATATGCAAAGTAACAAAAGCCCATTTAAATGCAGGGCAGAGCAGGTTTTTACTTTTTTCAAGATAGCAATTTGGTCAAGAACTCCAAAAATTGTTAGGGGTGATGGACGCCACCAAGCCAAGGGAATGGAGAGGATTGTCCTTACCGTGGAGGGACCAAAACCGCGAGCCAAGGTTGGCTGGTGCCATTGCCCCATCCACAATTAGCTCGGAGACGGTAGGTGGCACGTTACGAGGGTTCTAAAGGAATCCGAGAACCATTACGAACTACCAAAATTTTCGAGCAAGAGGTCTCTACATGCAAGAAGCTTGACCATCTTCATGAGGGGATGATCCTTTTCTTGTTGTGAGTAGAGTACCGTTCTCGAAATAACGCCCCTTTAAAACTTGGTTGCCTGAGAAGTTTGTGAGGACTTATAGCCAATATAGTTTTGAACAACCTTCCTCTTTGATTGATTCCAAGCAAAGCAAACGACTACTCTTAACGTTTTACCAATATTACCCCTCTAGGCATACATCAATCTGTCTCATTTCCGCGTAGAGATCTGTAGATACCAAGAAAGACCAAACCCTTTACCGTAATTTCAAAAGTCGTCTCCCTATTTCCAAATTCCAACCGACACGAAATTCTCCCAACTATAACCAAAATACAAAAGTCTCTCATCAATCCCTTTGTGTGGTTGCTTCCCATTCTTCTTCCCCTTCTCAAATCAAAGGCCTCGCCATCTTCACTGAGCGAGCCATTGCCAGATCTTCTGTGATCTCCGATCTCTCTCCCCCCTCCTCAAACGGATCCCATGGCTAGGTTCCTTCTCTTCCCTCTCCTCATCACCATCTCCATCCTCTTCTCCATCTCCTCCGCCGAGATCCGCTCTTCGGAGGTCCGATCCGACGACCGCCCAATCATCCCCTTCGACGAATTTGGATTCACTCATTCCGGAATTCTCGAGCTCAACATCTCCAAGATCCGCCTCTCCAACACCAATCCCGATCTCGACCAAGCCAAGATCGGTTTCTTCCTCTGCACTCGCGACACATGGCTCCACGTCCTGCAGCAGCTCGAGGAAGGCGAGATCACCTGCGCTCTCCAATCCGACCTAATCAAGACCGTCTTCACCTTCAAGGACATTCCTAAGAACAATGATTACCACGGCGTCGTGTACAAGGAACACGATGCCGATCAGTACACGCTCGTGTTCGCTAATTGTCTGACATCTGTCAAGGTCTCCATGGACGTCCATTCCGCTATGTATAACCTTGAGAGAGGCGGCAACACTCGCGATTACCTATCAGCTGGTAGGACCATCCTCCCTAGGGTTTACTTCTTGTTTTCATTGATCTATTTCGTCCTCGCCGGCATCTGGATTTCAATCCTGTACAAGAAGCTACTCACCGTGTTCAGGATTCATTTCTTCATGCTTGCTGTTGTTGTCATGAAGGCTTTGAATTTGCTCTGTGAAGCTGAGGATAAGTCTTATATCAAGAGGACTGGTACTGCCCATGGTTGGGATGTAGTGTTTTACATATTCAGTTTTTTCAAAGGGATTACTCTATTCACTTTGATTGTGTTGATTGGGACTGGGTGGTCATTCTTGAAGCCTTATCTGCAAGATAAGGAGAAGAAAGTGCTGATGATTGTGATACCACTTCAGGTTGTTGCTAACATTGCACAGGTGGTTATCGACGAGACAGGCCCATACGGTCAGGATTGGATCACATGGAAGCAGGTTTTCTTGTTGGTTGATGTGGTTTGCTGCTGTGCGGTTCTATTCCCCATTGTTTGGTCCATCAAGAATCTGAGAGAGGCTGCCAGGACTGATGGAAAGGCTGCAGTGAATTTGATGAAGTTAACCCTTTTTAGGCAGTACTACATTGTGGTCATCTGCTATATTTACTTCACCCGCGTTGTGGTTTACGCACTGGAGACTATCACTTCGTATAAGTATCTCTGGACCAGTGTGGTGGCCAGCGAGTTGGCTACACTGGCATTTTACTTGTTCACTGGGTTGAAGTTTAAGCCTGAGGCACACAACCCTTACTTCGTGATTGATGACGAGGAAGAGGAAGCTGCTGCTGAACAGTTGAAGCTCGAAGATGAATTTGAGTTGTAATTTGTTTGGAATAATCTGAGAAGGGGTCCGCCCACTCCAAGCAACCGAGATGATTAAGGTAGATATAATTTTACAATCAGATCTCTTTGTCTATTTTGACTATTACGGACATATGAGTGATTGTTACATGATGAATGTGGTGCTTCTTGTTGCGTTAAAAGTCATTAGGGTAATTTGTCTTTGCGTTGTTGTGTGTTAAATTTTCCATTTTTTTTAGTGTTATGGTACGCCAGGCTGCATATTCTCCTATTTAGACAACTGCGTAGCCTTTGTATTGTTTTCTGGTTACTTTTTTCCTTGTCGACAGTGTTGTTCACATCTTGACTGTGAGGCAAATAAGATTCTTGAATTGTGGGAACTGTGTGGCTGATGCATTGCATATGTATAGCATAGATCAAGTTCTGGTACTGGAGACATTCTTATTAGTTGTTTTCACTATAGTGAATTTGTTCATGACATTCTTGTTTTAGTGGGTTTTCCGTAGAAAAGAATATGAACAAGCAGCTACTGTCGTTATATGCAACCTTCGATACTTTCCCTTTAATTCTTTTTGTGGAACTGGCAAACATGATTTAGAGTTGATTTCAAGTGTCATAATAGAAAGGTCATTTGAGGGTTGAGACACAATTCATCCTATTTTCTCATCAAGAAGTACAGTGCGGATGTGTCCGATGAATGACCAAAATCATTGCGATGTACATGTACATCCTAACCTGGTGTATCCAGAGTCCAGACTCATTGCACTGACAAGCATTTGTAAGCTGACAGGGACGATGAAAGGATCGCACCCTGATCAGTACAGTGACTCCCAATCAGAGAATAGGATAGGAAGTTTCACTCTTTAGTTTTTAAACCAAACTGAAAATGAATGTTCAAGTTGAGGTTGACCACGAATGAAGGATTAGTTGAAAAGTGGTGGGAAGATTGGAGAAGTAAAACATTATAAGAAACGTTTACGTCCTGAAGGGGATGCCAAGTTTAGGGAGTTGTATCATCATTTATACCCCACCGGTCCATTGGAATTTTGTTACAGCATCACATCGTCCCAACCCCATTCTCCTCTTGGGTCCCACCTTTCACCTTCCTATCTCCCTCCGAAAGCAAAGCAAACCCCTGTTGTGTGGACCCCGCCGGAAATCTTGGTTAACGCCGTCAGACCCCAACTTTTTTCCATTTCCGTCGTGACCTCATTATCCCATTCCTGGCTTGTAATCCCTCGTCCGAAGGTAGTTTGGGTCCATGCTTCTACTTCTACTTACCCTTTATTATGCCATAGGCTGCTTTCAATGAAATAATATGGTCTAATGGAATCATTGAATTCCTAAGAGGGTACTCGATGTTAGTTAGATCAAGAGTTTTAAGTAATCGTTTTAATGTATTCAAATTTTTAGATACGAATTAAAAAATAAATTGATTTGTATGACGTGTTTAGCTGAGCGGTCATTTTGGACAGAAAAATAAAATAAAAGTGGACGGCATTGTGGTTTTATTGCATCGTTCAAAGATAAGTAGGTTTCATGTTTTATAGTATTTGATTATATTGGTAAACGCTTTGGTACTTTGGATGTATCAGTACCCTTTATACTAAAAATCTTACATTTTGAAGATTTAAAATTCGAAAATAAATTCTAAACCCTTCTGTAACCCTCAAACTCTAAATCGTATCACAAATTTAACTTTTGACCATAAATTTAAATTGTTAAATTCTAAACCTAAAATATTAAACTCTAACCCTCTAACATCAAAAACTTAATTTTAAATATAAAATATAGCAAAATTTGGTGTAAAGACTACTAATTCTCTAAGTAGTATATCGAAATGTTTTCTGATTATACCCTAAAACGTGAGTGCATGTACATTTGGACTTTTTCTCGCAATGAATATTTTGAATTAAAATAAATGCCTAGTTAATATATTTGTGCGGTGTGACTCGACTATCCGGCTCATCACCGAAGAGTTCAATTAGCAAAGATGACCGTTAAAGTTAACGGGAAGCAAACGTTAGGATTGACTCTTTGTAGAGTCCTGTCTTGTAATGTATAAAATCTAAAAAAGGGAGGTCAGTGCCTGTAAGCAGCAATTTTTCTTGGGGGTTGATTCCATTTAAATCAGCACCTGCTGATTCCTAGATCTGACGGTCGATGATGGATCAGGCCGGATCCAACGGTCGGATATGTCCAGCTTGGTTTTTTTCGTTTTATTGTCTACACTATATCTTTTCGGTTTGAGTTGATTTTAGATTGAATTTTGGTTTATGGTTTTTGATTTTTTGGTTTTTGGGTCGATTTAGAGTTTAAGGTTTTAGAGTCTAGAGTATTAGGTTTTAATTTGGATTTTAAATTTTGAGTTTGAGTTTTGTGTTTTGTTTACGGTTTAAGGTTTAGGGTCAAGAGTATTAAGTTTTCAATTTTGATTATAAATTTTGAGTTTGACCCAAACCCAAAATCTAAAAAACCAAAATCCAAAAACCCAAAATCGTAACCCAAAATTCAATCTAAAACCAATTAGAACCGGAATATATGAAGTAGAAAAAAAATGAAACAAAATAAATTGGATACATCCGACCGTTGGATCCGGCCGGATCCATCAGCGACGTCGGATCCAAAAATCAGCAGGTGCTGATTTAAATGGAATCAGCACCCAAGCTCTACTCTGTAAGCAGAAGGAAGAGAGAAAGAGAAAGCAAGTGGTTGGATTTGGCAGTATTCCCCAATGGGTACGAATGTTGGAAACCAAGGAAGCAAACCCAAAATAACTCCTTCCTCTAAATGGCGGCACCGCTCTTCCTTCCTTCCCCACTCCCCATCCCTTACCTTTGCTGCAGATAAGAAAACTTCACATACACCGCACACATACACAGTGAGAGAAAGAAAGAGAGAAGAAGGCAAAATACAAATATTGCTCCTTTCTTGTTTGAATGTATGTCTGAAATGGGGGAGTCTGGTTTTCACTGAATCAAACCCAAAATCAAATGGGGAAACGGAGAAATAGTGTGGTTCCTTCTGTGGGTTCTTGTGTTAAGGAAACACAAACAAACCCTAGAACCACCAAAATGGTCTCTTCTGATGAAGACGATTGTGGGTTGGCTCTAAAACTGCAAAAGCTTCCATCTTGTAACGATATGGCACTCCTGATTCCTCATCATCATCATCATCATGATCATGGCGGTGAGAGTGGCCCCTTGTGTTTCTCCAGGTCAACCAACTCTGTCTCTTCCTCCTCTGTTCCAGATTTTACTCATATCTATAATGGTGCTCTCCTCCCTCCACCTGCTGCTGATGTTTTTCCACCTGTCTCAAGGTCCAATCATTCGCCAGGTCAGTCTGCAACTTCTTCCTTTTTCCTTAACCAGAAGAAAAGAAAGATCGAAACTTTATAACGTAATTGTTCTTTCACTGTAGGAGAATCCGAATCCCCATTTACAGCTGCACAGTGGCAAGAGCTGGAGAAGCAGACCATCATTCTCAAGTACCTCATGGCATCTCTTCCTCTCCCTCCTCACCTAATCCCTAAACCACCTTCCAACAGTAAAATCCAATTTTTGCCCCCAAATTGGTTGTTAATTTTTTACTGCCCTATGTTTTTCTGATTGGTTTTTTAAAAAATCAGTGGCCAGACATTCGTTGGAATTGGGGATATCGACGAGGCAGTCGGATCCGGAACCATGGAGATGCAAAAGAACTGATGGCAAGAAATGGAGGTGCTCCAGGGATGTCGCTCCTGACCACAAGTACTGCGAGAGGCACACCCGCAAGAGCCGTCCCCGTTCAAGAAAGCCTGTGGAATTTCACTTCGACGATAATATCACCATGAATCATAAGCCTAATCTCCAAGGCTTAATACCCTCTTCTTATTTTCCTTTCTTGCCCCCTCCTGCTGCTGCTGCTGCTGATGATTCTATACCCTATGAAACACCTAGGTCAATTTACTATCTCCTTATTTCTTCATTTATGAATGGTTGGGACCATTTAATAATGTGCATGTTGTTTTCTTGTTTTGACTGTGTGAAGGAATTTGGAATGGGTCGTGAAGGGTGAGGCAAATGCTGTTCCTTCTGATTATTATTACATGAGAAAAGACGACAAAGATTCCATCTTTGAACTTGATCATCACAGAGAACAGCAGCCAACTTTTCCCAGTACTCCATATCAATGCGAGTGGCTAGGGAATGATGATCACTATAACACCTGGTTCTGTAGTCTTCCCAAGTCAACTACTTCTTCCACGGATGCTGCTACTGCTACTGCTCTGAGTCCGGGCGGACTTGCACAAGGACAAGAGACGAGGCACTTCCTAGATGCCTGGTCAACCACTGCCCACAGTGAAAAAAACTACATTACCAGATTAGATCGCAAGAAGAGCTCCCCTGTTTCTTCTGCTGACAAAGCGACATTGCCACTTACTTTGTCAATGTGTGGTGGTGGTGGTGGGAGTACTGAGACCAGCTATGAAGTAGTAGAGGGAACTAGTTTGAGAACTCAATGGCTGTCTCATGGTTCTTGGCCAATGAGTTCACCACCTGGCGGACCTTTAGCTGAAGCTTTATGTCTTGGCATCCCCTCCAGCAGATCGAAATCCCCTCCGAATTTGACTTCCGGCATCAACTCCAGCTTCCCCGACAAATGGTAACTCGTATCGTGTCATTTCTTGCATCGAATTGGACTTTAGATGAACAGAGCTGAATGAGGAATGTGCAGAACTCTAGTTCTCTGCAAATTCTGTTCTATTTTGAATACCTTTGGGTACTTCTGTCACTGTTCTAGTTTGATTTTGGATCCATGTTTGTTTACAAATGAATATAAGATAGTACTCTGCAACTAAGGATAAAATCACAGAACAGAACAAGTCCAATTCTTTATTGCCTATCTAAGCCACCTAAGATCAGTGGTGGAACATGGAGAAATCTCCCCACCAATGCTATCAGTATAACAGGAATTAGCATAATAAGAAGATCCTCTCTCCATTCCCAGATTGTGCATACTCTTGAAGCTTGGCGTCCTCAAATTCTGACTAAACCCCGTAAAACCCCCACTCGGGTCAGGAACCGGGTATGACAGCCTCTTCTTAGCTGAACCTGAAAGCGCACGTTGATCTCGCTCCGGAGTACCCGGCCTGCTCCTGGGCGCACTATGCGATCTAACCCTCGCCTTTGCTGACTCGGTCGCCGCCATGTAATTCGGTACACTTCCAGAATTAGCCCCGATCCCTCCGTACCTCGATGAGGAAGACGATCTCGCCCCGAAGCTTGGCGTGTGCGCCGCTGAATAGCATCGCGGGCTAGCGGATCGGACTTGGAGTGCTCTCGATCTGGATGGAGATGGCGTGATCGGAGTTTGGTGATTGTGGTGGCTGGACCTAGGACTGGGTTGTTGCTTGTAAGAGTACGGTCTCGATGTGTCGATCTCTAGTGTTTTGATTGAATCCCTCCGTTCAATTGACGGATGCTGTGACTGCTTTGTGGCCATCCAACGGTCCAGCCATCTTGCTCTGTCCTCCACGAATTCTTCTTCTTCTTCTACTTTATATTCTGATTCTTCTGGTTCTGTGTACGGACTTCTTATTCCATTCCCAGACTTCCATATCTGTGGAATTATATTAGTTTGGGATTGAGTAACGGAGTGAAGAGGAGAATGAATGAACGAACAAATGAATGAATGAATTGAAACCTGGTTGCAGAAGGCATAAGCGAGTGCCTTCTCCCGTTTCAATGCTGCTTCCTTTCGTGGATCGGAAACATCTTCGCTTCTCCGTGGCTGATGATCCCCCCAGCCGTCTAGGACTGAGCTCAAGTCTCTCGACTGGCATTCACACGTAGAATTATTTGTGGCATTTCATTATCCAGATCATCAGGACTCAGGAAAGTAGACACAAATGTATTTATCGTTTCCTAGTTTTTTTTGTCTAAGGTATCACTCAGGAGTCGGGATACACTAGAAATTAGTCAAACTACTAACATATTGACGGAAAAAGAGGTCAAACACAATTTGGGCTAGAGAACAATAATGGTGGGCTTTCAGCTACAGACCATGGGCTTTTAAGTACTCACCTGCTTTCTCTTGGAAGGGTGATGATGTGAATTTCAAGTTAACAAACATGACACCCTACTCAAACTAGAAAATGTAAATTTTTGGTAAATTATTCGAACCTGATTTATTAATTATTTTTATGAGTCAATTTCGAGTTTAATTTGAACTTCACTAATTAAAATCACGATGAGTTTAATTTGAGCTCAATTCGAAGCTTGTACACTAAAAACATCGACAAGTCAAATTAAAAATACAGGCTATCCTAAAATTTATAAATTTCTATCTTCCTCATTTGAAATAGTTAGATCTATATAACGTACCACTAAGGTCGACTTCATTAGCACAATCATAATTTACATATGATTTATATCATATAATGCACTTATCATTAGTCTACCATCAAACGATACTGTCAAACTAATATTCAAGTTTGCTCTCAAACAAGCTCATAAACCTGTCGACTTGAATATACCTCAGTTTAAACTTGGCTCATTCAAAAGAAAACCGAATCATAAACAATCTTTTTTTCTAACCAAATATATCAAACTGTTCACAAAGGACTGGATTCGTGAACCGCCCTGATTTCACCTAGGTACTAGCTAGGCCCAGGAAGAAATAGTACTTCCCCCATTTTCCCCCATTTTCTACTTAGGGGAGGATTCGTTTTACTATTTAAACAGAGCAACCTATTCAGAATAGAAGAACATCACCATTCAAGCAAAAGATTTCAGTAGTAAAGTTTTTATATACTATCAATTAGTTAAGAACCCAGGAATATAGTTGAAACAGTTGAGAGAGCATATATCAAATATGAATTAAAAGACTATTATACCCTGGACTTGCGGTGGCGAATGTCACCGAGACAGGTGGTATCCCAGAAGGAAGCGGTGGGAGCTGACTCAGCAAACATGGACCGCCTCCTGCTACCTCCAAGCAATTGGTCACCACCGAGTCGATGGTGCTGCTGCTGCTGCTGAGCCCTCACCATAGCTTGCATGCACCTCAGCGTCAGCTTCGCTTGCTTCCTCACGTTATGCCCTCTCACCAGCGCCTGCAGCTTCACCAACCCCCGTAGCGCCCGAAGCGCCCTCCTCGCCTTCACCATGAAACCAACAAAAAAGACAAATTAGAATCGTATTTATCCAAAGTCTCTCAATTGATTAATTAATCAATTACCAAGTAGCCCCTGAAAGCCGTTTGGATGACGAGAGCAGCAGCCCCGTAGTAATAGTTATTACCACTACGGTAGTGTTGCTTTTGTCTTAACGGCCTGCCGTTACCGTTAAGCCTAGCTATCTCCACGGCAGCTTGGGCAGTGACGACGGCTGCAGCTTCCGCAACTGCCATCGCACTTGTTGCAGCTTCCTGCAGTGTTGTTTTTTTACTATTTAAGCCCTCTTTTACTACAACTACTGACGACTTATTCGTTGGTGTTGCTGCTTCATGGCTAGTATGGTCATTTTGAGTGGTGGTGGAAGTTGGCTTTCTGAAAAGCCACCTCCTTTTCTCCCTCTTCTGTTAATTAAGGGAAACGAAAGAAACATCAGCTCATCAGCAATCCAAAAAAGCTAAGGCAACGACTATTAGTTTTGACTATACCTTTTCTTCGTCGAGGTGGTGGTGGTCAAAGTCGTGGTCGTCTCTGCGCCGGGTGGTCTTCTTAGACTTGGTCGGAGACCTGAAAGCTCGTTTGACTTTGGTCAACCATGAAGAAGAAGAAGAAGAAGAAGGAGAGTTAGCCTCAGTGGTCTTGGTTCCCATTATTGCTTGTTAATGCAGCACTGAAACTGATAACTCTTAGGGAGAGGCTTTGCAATAATGTATAGGTGCAGGGGCGACCTGAATCAATATATTGAGGATATTATGAATATTTGTTAGCTAGGGAATCGGACATTATAAAATCAAAATGAAATTCATATAATAGGGAGGGAGAGGGATCTTCCAAAATATGCGAGTTTAGGTACCCTACACACTTTACATATGAATGTGTGCGCAGTGTTTGGTAGCTGCAGAACACGGTACGCCGTGACAAAGGTATAATTACATTTTTTTATATAATAAAACTAAAGTCGATGATATTGTAGTGTGTACCGATGAGACCATTGATAAATTAATGTACGTAAATGATAGATAGATAAGGAGGAAGGCGACAGTTGGATGTACCATGTGTATGTATTATACACGTACAAATAAACACCGCTATTAATGTCCAGGATATCCTACGGTAGTTTATAGACTAAGCTACATGGGTGAAATGTCTCTGTCAACCATGTACCAGACCATAACAAACCAAATTTATGATTTTGTATCATTATGCCTTGTTATCTATCTTCTGAATCACTAATGATTTTGAAGTAGGTGAAGTTTAAAACTGGTATGAGGATATGCATGTTAGGTAGAGATGGTGCAAATTAACAAGTAGAGACAACGATATAACAGTAATGATAAGTACATACATGTACGTAGAGGAGGGATTGTGTGTTGTCATTTATTACCGTGGTAATGACACAAAGTACACGGTAAGACTCCAAAGGCGGACCAATAATAATATATGTCCCAGAGTCCAGAGATGAAGGTTTCTGCATTGGGTGGAGATGAAATTAAGAGTAGGGGGGAGGCACTACTGATGAGTTCACGTGGGCAGAATAAGGAAGCAGAGAGTTTTAGGGAAGAGATTGATAGTCCTTCAAATTATGTACCTGGAAGACCACACCTTCCACCACTATACTATACTCTACATATTTTCAGCGTTTATATTAAGTCGTTAGCTTCAGAACACGTGGTTTGGTGGTTGGGCTCACATCGGGCCGCGACATGCTCCAATCTGACCCAACTCAAGCAGATCACTGGGCTCCGGTTTTAAGTAGTTGAACTCGGGTTTAGTAAAGCCAATATGAGGTGTGATTGAATTCAAATCTAATACCTTAAAATCATCAATACGTAACTCTACCAACTCTATCTTACTATTTAAGAATATAATATAATTTATAATGTCCGGACCAAGTAATTAACATGTCACTAATTAATTTGTGAAATAGTATCTTTTCTAGATATGCATGTACTTATGATGTAGGTACGTACAGAACAAGATAAAAAGTTTGGGGTTTGGGGGTGTTTTTCACTTGCCATTAACCCTTTCTCCCGACAGACATAAAGAAAAGACCGGTCAAAACCCAAGCTCTTTCTACTTCTGTCTCTGTTAGGTTATTGATTCCGAAATTTGGGGTTTTTGTCTCTCACGTAAACTAACAAACTATCCATCTCAACTCCAGGGCCACCACCACCACCATCCCCATATGTCACACAACTTCTATAGTGCTTCCTCTACACATTTAGGCGAAGGAAACCAGGAAGAGTGAGATTTATCAAATTTTATAATACAAATATTACATTTACAATTGAACAGTTAAAAATCAAGTCACTATATTCATAAGAAAATCCATGTTTATTTGGATTTGTTGGAAAAGCCCACTTATTCAAAACCGTTCGGCCCAATTTGGCTTCACCGTCGTCAGATTCCGATTCCGTTCTTTATTAGGATTGGGATTACGTATCCCTGCAGGAGCAGGACAAAGGTTCTCCCGGCCTCTTGCCATTATAGATACACACAGCCGATCTATTCTCCTCTCAACCAAAAGCCATCATGTCAAGTCCTCCAACAATGATCAACGACGACAAACCACTGCGAGCCTCCGAGGAAGTCAGAGTCCTAGTTCCCACCTTATTCCTTGACGAACACGCTGCACCTCCGGGCTGGCACGACCCAGCATTACGTGCATGTCAAGAAAGGGGTCCTGGAGAAGGCGACCTACGTCAAGCTGGAGCCGCACTCGATCATTATTGAAATTCGAGGATGGGAGATGAAGACAACAAGGGGTTTCTTGTGGAGAGGAAGCCTGGCCGTGCTGTGAGCCTTGTGGACACGGATTCGAAGATCGATTTCGACACCCCGCTTGACTACTGCAGGGAGTGTGATGCCGATGGGGAGGCTGATAGGCGGAGAAGAAGAAGAAGAGAGGATGCAAAAGGTCGTGGTGTCTTTTCTTTCTTTTCTTATTTACTTGCTTAACTTGTTATCTTACTATTACTTCTGCTGATCAGGTAATGAAAGTGCTTCACATGTATTGGGTACATGTATTTGGTGCTTTGGATAGAGTATTTGGAAGTGATATTTTAGCCTAAATATTATATTGTGTGGTATTTTGGCTTAAATATCATATTATGTAGTATTTCGGTTAAAATATTATGTTTCGCATTCAAAATAGAATTGAAGGTATTTTGACATGATCTATTTGAAATAGTGGATTTTGGTAGTATTTGAAACAATTGGGGATGGTATTTGAATTAGTGAGTTTCATAAGATTCCATTATTTTTTAAACCCAAAACTACCCTTGATTTGCTATTCCTTTTCACACCTAGACTTGACAATGAGACGAGTTTCGGATGTGGTATCTATACTCATCTTTATCATATTCATGAAATTCATCCCCACCCTCGTCCTCATCCGAATATCCATATTCATACCCATCCCAAACTCGTAGATTTCGAATATTCGTGGCGAATACCAGTGGGTATCCCCATTCCCGCATAACTTATTAATTAAAAATTTAAATAAAGACTACCACATAATCCAACTTCAACAGACTTTAAGACATAAAACATCATTTTACAGTAAACCACATAACAAAATAATCTCACAAACATGGTCATGTCTTTATTAAGGATTGAGTTTTATAAAGTTAATATAGTAATAGATCTATTTATTCATCAAATACCACATGTGAATTAACACATTGTTTTAAACTAACCAAACAAGATAATTTTCATATTACAAGCTTTTTATACTATACAAATATAAAATTCTCAAATAATCCACAATTTTACTCCAAAATATCACATATACAAAATACAACTCACCCAAACAATACAAGTTGGTCAAAGAAAGTACAGAATTGCCCACTCTTCCCAGATGTACAGTACAGCCTAGGCTGGCCCAGCTGGCCCAGACACTCAAAAACTGCCATGTAGGCCCAGCCTATCCATCACCATCAAAAGATGCTGTAGGCATTTTAGGTAAATCCCAGCCCAAAAATGGGCTTTTGTTTGGGCCATTCAAGGAGCACGTGACTCACCCCTCGTCTCGGTATTTCCACCAACTCGCCATTAATTCAGTTTCAACTATCCACGTGCCACCTCTCTCTGAATTTTGAATTTAATATTTGGCGCCTCTGCTTTGCTTACAAAATTTGAAATATTCCTACTTTTCGTGTCTTTCAAAATTCCAATTTTTCCTTTGCTTTCTCCGGGTACAAGACATTACCCACCGACGTAAAATCCACTTCTTTGTCTTCTCTCTAATAACCGTCTCTCTCTCTCTCGCTCTTAAACCACCACCTCCGCCTCCTGCCGACGGTGGCCGCTTAAACCCTCCATTGAGATGGGCTGCGTCTCTTCAAATCTGCTCAACAACGAAGAACACTTCTCCCAGCTAGGCGGTTCCGCATTAGGCGTCGGCCACCACATTGTCTCCCTCACCTCCACCACTTATGGCCTCCTCAACCTTGACCCGCCGCCGCCACTCTCTCCGACTGCCACCACCATCACCACCACCATTGCTCCTACTCCTCCAACTCGATTTACTCTAGGCTCCGTCTTCCCTTCCTCCCTCTCCGACTCCTCCAATTCCAACCCCAACCGCACACCTCTCTGGTCGCAGCCCAGCCCTTTCCGTTCTGATCGTCCAGAAGTAATCAATTCTTGGGAGCTCATGTCCGGCCTGGATCCAGTCGACAGCTTCCGATTCTCAACCCTCCCTGCTCGAGAAGTGGTGGAGGAGGAACAGATTAGCAGCATAACACCTCCTGCGGTCCTCAAAGAAAACTTAAACCCTAATTTCAGTAAGGAACCCCCAAAATTTTCAAATTCGCTAGACGAATTTGAAATACTCTGCCCTCCGAAAGGGGAGAACAGAGTAGTGGTCTACACTACCACCTTGAGAGGGATACGGAAGACTTTCGAGGCCTGCAACGCCGTCCGCGCAGCAATGGAGTCGTTCGGGGTTGCGATCTGCGAGAGGGATATCTCCATGGATCGCGGCTTCAAGGACGAGCTGAGAGAGTTGATGATGAAGATTCGATCTGGTAGTGGGAGTGGTGATGTCCCTGTGGTGCCGAGGGTGTTCGTGAAGGGGAGGTACGTGGGAGGGGCGGAGGAGCTGATGAGGATTGTGGAGGAAGGGATGATGGCTGATTTGCTGCAAGGTGTTGCGAGGAATAAAGGGAAATTAGGGTGCTGTGAAGGTTGTGGGAATGCGAGGTTCTTGCCGTGTTTTGCCTGCAATGGGAGCTGTAAGATTGTGACAGTGGTGAAGGAGAAGGAATCGGCTGCGGGGAATGTTGTGGTAAGGTGTTCTGATTGTAATGAGAATGGTTTGGTTCTGTGCCCGATTTGTAGCTGATTAATTCTGCTGCTTCTGTTGTAGTACTAGTACTAGTAGTAGTGGTAGTGATAGCATATATAGTCTGCATATGTTATATAGTGATGTTGATCAAAGGCAATTTATCTCGACTTGCTTATGGGTTCTGAATTTTATGATCAAAGATTACTGCTTTGATACCCAGTAGCAGAATATACTTCCAGTCTCTCATATTTTATTAAGACTGGTCACAACTCACAAGCACTAGACTGTTTGCCATGGAAAAGCATCCATGGAAAAAATGCAGGTTGTGGGTACTAGAAGAACTTATTCGATTCATTTTAGAGTCGATTGAAACGGATAGTTTTCCGTATCTCGAAAAATTGAATTATCTTCGTGGCCTTCATATTTTGTACTGATTTTGGAGTGGGTTGAGGTCGAGATTGTGTGGGTATCTGTGTGCCTTAGCTGTTGTGTTTCATGGTTTAGGTGTTAGTTCAGTGGCTCGTTTCTTTTCTTTTTCTTCTGCTTGGATTGATGCATCTGGGAATAGCATTTGGGACGATGTCCGAGTCCCATATCCCAACTTTCAGAGTACTGTTCCTGGCACCAACTCCGTTTGTGACTTTCTGTTCCGGAATTGTAAAGCACACACCACATAAGTAACTCACACAGGTCGGAATTACAAGTAGAGACCTTGCAGTATATGATTCTATGAGAATTATATAATGGCTTGTGTTGAAAATTACAAGCACAGAACTTAGAATGTCTAGGCTCCGACATATTTGATCTATCAAAATATCAATTCAATTCCTCTGCGAAACTATAACCTGTTTCCATCTAGACAGTCGGGATTCCCACTGTCCAATTAGCAAAATTTGTCCTCCAATGCTAATTTTTTTGTGAGTCGAGTATGGTACAGGAGTTAAGTTTTTACTCTTCTTCCAACGTCAACGTTGTTGCGAAGGATCAAACATTAGTTCGTCCTTTCAAGTGTAATTCCTAACACCGCACCCACAACAATGCTAAATGATACGGGGCATCATACAGCAGCTTGTTAAGCGACTCGGGCCGACCGAGCTGGCAGCCCATCCATCCTTCGAGGCCCATTAGTGACAAATTTTCGCCAGCCCAATTGTCGATGCAAGAGAATGACCCACCTGCATATTAAAAAACATAGGTAAGCTCTTTATCCAAAAAAAAAAAAACATAGGTAAGCTTCCCTGTAATCAGTTGGACACGGGTAAACCTTGCTTGCGTGGTCTTTAACTTTTGGAAATATTGCTGTTAAGGATCCGGGATGAGTTTGTAAATCTCTGATAATTTTTTGATAAACAGTCTAACAGATGAACCTTGCGAATTGTTCTGAAATTTAGCCAGGAAAAGGCTGAGCAGTCACTGGAAGTTTTGGAAAGTTGCAAATAAGTAATTCGGGCATAACTCCTCCATTTGACGTCCAATGGATGAAATAATTATTTTGTTAATAATCAATTATGTGCAGATAATGAGTTATGTAGTGGCGGAGCCAGAAATTTCATTCGTCAGGGGTTGAATTTTTATATATACAATACTTTGTATTTCAATTTGGTCGCCAGTTGCCGGGAGGGCCCCTCCCAGCATAAAGCTGGCTCCGCCCTGGAATTATGGGAAGCTACAACCGGTTTTGAAGGTTAGCCAAAGTTTGTCGAAGGTGGCGAGAAAGTCATCCCACAGTTATAATAAAAAGAAAGAAAGAAAATAAGCAGCTGATATTAATTCTTAAAATAACTAATCACAAGAAACACCAAAATGGAAATAAAGTTATATATATATATGAAGGAGATGATGATGTAGTGCATGGATTCTATACGTAATCTGAGTTGGTTGGAACCGATTGTGATAGTTACAGTTCAAAGTGGGATATACATATGTTTGTTGCCAATAATATACATGTCTGGTGTGGATGTTTAGGTGGTGCATGCATGTAATTAATTAATTAAACCCTCCTAAGTAGCAATATAAATTAACAAGTAGTTAAACTCTAAACTTGATTATTATAGACAAAACGTTATCATAATCATATATGGTCGTAGTGCCACCAAACTTTGATGCGAGCTGCTCAACCGCATGCATCACCTAATTAATTAACTAAACCTGACTAATTTAACGCATACAACGAAACAGAAATCAGAGAATGTACCTAACACACTATTAATTTTATGTTCAAACTTCAAAAAGATTCAATTTATTACTTAAGAATTCGAATACTTGTTATTTTGGTAACCCGTATAAATGATAAAATATAATAATTGTAAATGATGAAAATACAAATAACGTCAGCTCCTCGAATACGTAAATATTCCATTCAATTTTTTTTTGATAACTTGATAATCCACTTGAAATGCAAGAAAAAAGTCCTAGATGCTTAATATGTTTTTTTTAAAGTCCGTCAGTACTTATTTTTCATTTATAATCAATCGAGATTATGAAATTCTAAAGAAAGCATATAAAAATGTAACAAATGAATATGTAAGTAAACTATGATCAAGACCAACTAAGACGACAACAACCTGATTGCCGTGCCGAAAAATGTGCTCACCTTTGATAGTCCAATCTCCATACAACATCTTACAAAAGTTGACGACCTCGAAAAAGTGTTGGTGTGTGAGCTCAGCGTCCCTGGCAGAAGTTGAATTGCAGCTTGCCTGTCCAGCTAACAACAACTCCCAGTTCGTCCTTGGTGATCATACAAATTCCCAAGTCAATGCTACAACCTTCAAAACAATTTATTTATTTTTATTATATTTTATTATGGCCGAGACAAAAAAAAACTTATCACACGGTATAACAAAAAACTTCTTCCCATGATAAAATGATGTGTATTCACAAAGTGTTGGCAGTGTGTATAAAGAACAGTAGGGGTAGTATTAATTAAAAAAAAAAAAGTGTGCATGCATGCATGTATGTTAGTATGTAGGAGTAAATATGGTTGAAGGTAGAGTCGTTTTCACGTACAGATGTGGGTGTTTGACAGTTTGAAAACTTTCCTCTGATGTTGACGACGCTCGGGCGCAGTATCGAAATTGCTTAATTACATCCGTTGAATTAGTTTCAGCAATCAGCATGTGTACTACTCATTACCTTTTGCAATTAAGTTAGTGGAACCTTGGATGGCGAGATTTCTACTAATTAAAAATAAAACTTCCAATTTTTAACTTGATAATAATTGAAAATTCAGAAGCTTCAATCAAAATGTTGCGTCTGCTCTATCGTCATCTATGCATCATCATCCACTGCCTCCAATTACATTCATGAAACAAACTTAATTTCATGCACCCTACCTACTTAGGCTGCAGAATTTCAAGTCTGTTACCATGGCAAAATACGTCTAGATCTAACCTCCAACTTTACTAAATCATCGTGGTCCCTGCATGCAGCCAGATGCAGACGGATAAAAGAAACGACACTCGTGTTGCTACAACGTATAGTACACTGACAAAGTATGCATCCATCATATCTTTGTGTATTTCTTATCCTATAGTACCAACAATAGTCGACAGACCAAACCTAGTAGTAATCATTGATCATCATATTCATATCCAACTAAAGGAAACATATTAAAACATGTGGGTGATTTTCGTTTAGTTTTTGTAATTGTGTTGCAGTATACATTAATTATGTGTGTTTTAAAACAAAAGTATCATCGACACATTAATTAAAATAATTCAAACCGACAAGTGGCATAGTGGGTCTGATGATGAGGTCGGAGACGACGACGATTTGGTGAAGCTAGTCCAGATATCATTGTCGTCGTAGACTAACAGCTGCTGCCGCGCCAGCTGGTCACCGTCGCCACGTAGGATGACACCAACCTCGTCTTCGTCGTCGCCCCCGGCGGCGTTGAGCTGGGAGGCAACTAAACGGTCGAGGGCAATCCAGTCATTAATCACATGGTCCTCCGTCGACGTCGTCATCATCATACTACGGTTGTCACCCGACGCAGCAGCAGCAGCTGTCACGTCAAATCCACTTGCCCGGTTGTTGGAGGAAGCTTCATTATTGTAATAATAACTCCCATTATTATCATTACTAATATTAATATTAAATTCATCCTTATTATTAATGTTGTTACTCTCTGTCGTCGCAGCAGCTGTCACCATCCCCTTACTACTCGTATTCATCGTACTAGTACCACCTTGTTGTTGCTGATGATCAGTTACCAGCTTAGGAAGATGCATGAAACTCTCCTGGATCTCTATGCGGCCGCCGTTGCTGCTCTTTGTGTCCATGTACATAAGTATTTGGTCCATTACCCAGTCGTCGCTATTACCGATGATTCGAGATTTCGAATCCGGCTGGTTGTGGTGAATGATCATGGAGGAGTAGGGTGAAGAACAAGATCGGGGGCTCTCATTGGTCTTGTGATAGTTCTTCTTCCTGAACACTCGGCATACCACCCACCCATCTTCTGACCCTCCTTCCCCTCCAATAACATAATTACCACAGTTGCTCAAACCCTGCTAATAATAACCCCATGCACATACATACATGCAAACTAAATTAATTTTCTTCAACTTAAATAGAATTAAATACTTGCTAGCTATTGCTAATAGTCCTATAAAATGGGCTGTAACGGATTTAGGTGTAAATATTTTTAAAATATCACTGGGAGTCTGAATTTTTGAAAAGTATTTCAAAACTATAAGAAAAATATAATTAGTTTAAAAGATTTAGACACGAATGACAGAGTATCGGCCTGGGGCGGCAACCCCCCAACATCCGCAACCGAGAATGCCTGAGATATTATTATCCCGATCAATGCTAAATCTAATTCGAACTTTTTAACACGACAATCGAACAGGAAAATGAGAGGACTAGAAATCTTGGTTGTATTTCTCATTTCAAATATTATTCAAAGATGGATTTAGAAAATTTGATTATATATACTTGAGGCGTATACGATGATCAAAGAGAGATATAATCTGATTAAGAGACTTACGGGGGAAAATAAGCTAGTGTTGTGGTCAGTATCGTCGAGGCGGTACTCGTGCATGATCCAGTCCGATTTCTGGCCGTGGGGGGCTCGACCTTGGTAGAAAACAAGAGTCTTCCTCAACCCAATCCTTCTCCTGTTCCCGCTGTATATGATCTTGTCCCTTCCCGTCGCCTTCCAAAAACCAGCTGTGGTGGCTCTGTTGGTTCGGGTTCCGGTCGGGTATTTCTTGTCCTTGTGGCTGAAGAAGTACCAGTCGTTCTGCTGAGCCGACCCTATTTTGCACCTCTCTGGAAACACAATACCATATATAGGGTTTACAATTAACCCCTTGTGGCGTAAATTGTAATTATATGATAATAATACCATAGTACCATGTTCATACCTTGGATGTCCCAGGGCTCGAGCTTGTTAAGATCGACCTCACGAATGACATCGAGGTCGATCTTATCAGAAGCAACCTTCTTACGGAGGTAGTAATGGAGCAGCTCTTCCTCAGTGGGATGGAATCTGAATCCAGGAGGGACCGTTGACTGCCCGTTTATCGATAGATTCACATGATCCCCTGCCATTTAATTTCTTCTCTTTTGACTCTGCTATCTATCTAGCTAGCTAGCTCTCTAGGTTGGTACTGGAAAAAGCTGTGTATGAATGAATTAATGCAGCAGCAGCAGCAGCAACAACAGCAACAGAGAAGAGAGAATAGAAGCGGAGAAAGCGGAATAAAGGGCACACATGAGAAAAATAAAAGAGAGGTGACACTACTTGGGGCCGAAGGTGAAAGGCGGTTCTGTGCGTAAAGAGTAAAGAAGTTCTATGGCGGGTGATTTATAGGGCGACCCGGGACCCGACCCTGGGTGGGGGACCAAACCGGTTGGGGTCCACTCAGAACTCAGTCGAGTGCCCTGTGTTTTGATAAGCCTGATTAGAGAAAAGTCTACGCCTAACCAATAATAAAGACTGCGTAACTATGAATTTTAGCTGTACTGAGTAGTATTTCAACCGCGGGGTAAAGGGTAAGTTGACACATGTAACGTAAGAAAAAATGACTGGCGGCAGGAGGGGGTTAAAAAGATTGGCCAATTGCAGGGGTAAATGGTGGTGGGTCCCGGAAATGTTGGTACTAACAAGTGGGGTCCAGTTTCAAAAATGATTTTCGAGGGTGGGAGCCACAGCCTATCTCTAACTGCGACCCATGACCTTAATATATCTCTTTGAAAGCCACCCTTGATTAACCACTCCTTTTTTCTGTTTTCATCTTTATATTCTTTCACGTTTCAACTAACCTAATTTAAATTAATTGCATCTCTATAATTAAAAAACCTATAATTACATTATTACAAATAGTGATATTATATCTGGTTACTGTTCACAATATACCATCATTATTATTATTATTATTATTATTGATCTCAGTTATTGATGGTTTTATGATTTTATCCAGGAATCAAGTCCAACGATCAGTTTATAATAAGTAGGCATATTTTGACGGACCAAGGTGTAAGTTTTAAATCATAATATTAGGATTGAAGTTAGCCGCCTTAGCGGTTTTGCTGACTAGATCATGCCACTTTGCACCATAATTTGGAGCTATAGAGAACTATAAAAGGAAAAATCCTCTAATAAAATATGAAAGAACGTATATTGTTTACCGACGCTAAAATAGTCAAAGGTCTATATTCGTTGAAAAGAATATTTTCTTGTCTTCCTGATACTTCTCTGTCTCTCTCTTATTTATATTATCTACTTGCCTCAATAAAAAATCATAATCTAACGCTTCCACGTTCTACACACCTTATCAGACACGGAAAGCGTGGACTATAACATAACCTCATCAAAAGACGCTTACTAAACTCGGCTCTACATCTTCAAACCGCTCATTAATCTGCTTAAAGTAACTCAGCACGATTAGTTATTAATGGTAAGACGGCAAGGAAGGAATAAATACGAAGCAGCAGCATTCACATCCTAGGATCTGAATCCTTTGTTTAACTTGTGCAACCAACCACAAGGAGAAGAGACGATGATGACGATGGGGGTGAGGCGGCACTGAGCTATCAATTTTTGTTTCCAACTTGGTATTATATGATGATCACCCACTAAGAAGCACAGATATTTGTAGTAATTCGTGTCGTTGAAAACCTTACATAAACTATCAAGTGTATAAATAATTGAAGTGTTTTGATATGTATGGTGTAATAATTGGTAGAGCTTTTTAAAAAAGAAAAAAACATTTGTCAACTAGCTAGCTGCTGTCACAGCTGGTAGGATACCACCAGCAGGAGATAGAAGAGACAGCATGAGAGTCAGTTTCCATTTCCCTAAAGTGGGAATAAAATCATCATCAAATATATCCTGCAGGTTCCCTCTCTTTAATGTAATTTATTTGTAGTAATTAATAAGACCAAGTATATATATATACATAATATTACCCAAATGCAGTGATCATATATATAGATAGCCTACATCAGTACACATCAAAATGAAATCCATATCAAATTGATGATGTCTTTGTTGCATGGATGAAATATTAGCATACAGTCTATCTGCATGCCTGGCTGGCACACATGCCTATGTTTCCTGTAAAAAGTTCACTACAAGGTCTTAATCAAACAAAACCAACGGTTCGTGGTTTATCATATCACCCATGTAAAACAGCCTTTCATGTACATATATCATTATTCTAAATCCTGTATGTTTGACAAATATAACCTACCAATTAAATTTTTTAATTACTCTATCTATATATCATAAATGTTGTAAGTAATGGGTAAGGTTGAGCATTGGGTGGGTTGGGTTTCGTTTGACGACAAAACCAACCCACCTATTAATTGGTGGGTGACTGTTTGGACGATTTACACCCACCCGCTTATTGGCGGTGAGCGCTGCTGGAGGGTAATGGTAGGTGATGAGTGGATTAGTGGTTTAGTATGGAATGATAATAGACTTTTAGCCAATGTTTTTATTGAGATTCCCATCGCAAATTCCATATACTAACAACCAAAGACAAAAAAAAAGAGAACCATTCCTTAAATAATAAGAAAATTAGCTAATTTTAACCTCAAATTTATGATGGTACTGAAACTCAAATCAACTGCATAAAAATACAGTTGTTACAAGTAGGCAATCGTACCAAACAACAGAAAACATTTGCCCATAAAATATACATAAAGCAGGAAAACCACACATCAACCCTCAAACAAACATCTACAATTATCCCAATACAAAACAACAACTCTCATAAACATAATAGCCACTGAAACACCTTATAGTTTGGAACTGAAAATTGAGGATTTTAGCCTAAAGAGTATAGACTCTATTGAAAAAACCCTAAATAATATAGATGCAGGTGGGTTAGTGGGTTACCGGCCAACCAACCCAACCCACCCACTAATTGGTAGATAATTGATTACTCAACCCACACCTACCCGCTTTTGAATGAGCTGGGTTGTGAAACACAAGTTTGAGTAAGTTTGATGGGTGACCCGACCTATATATTTTTTTAGAAAACCTCGATGTTCACTCTGCGACCCTAGTAATTGGTCACTGTTGTATAATGGGTATGATGTAGTGCGTCCGTTAACAGAATCTATTTCCATTCGACAGTGCTAGGTTTTGTAGTGATTATCTATCCCTATTTGCATATTTTTTGAGCGAATATTAACTTTCTCGTGTTTCATTCCCGTGTGGTTTTGTGTTTTGGCATTGTATGCCTAGACCCGCTCACTTGGACCGTTTCGGTCTATTTGATGTGTTTCTTTATAGTATTTGTTATCCACGAGTACTCTAAAGACAGGTGGTCTAGCTATGGGGCTATGGACGCGGAATAAAGCACGGTTGGAGCTCGAACGGAAGAACGGAACAAGGAGTGGTGAAGAAGAAGGGTTGCACACCGTGCAGTCCTAAATCGCAAATCGGCCTAGCTGTCCACAGTGAGCTGCAGGCTGAACCCGTCCACAGCGAGTTGCAGCCTTGGCTTCTGCTGCTCCCCAAGCTCTACCACCAGAGTCCGTTCCAGCTGCTTCTTCGGCGTTGCCACCCCCAGATTTGGTGCAGAGGATCTTCAACTTTGAAGTAGGGATTGAGTTTGCCCGCCGATATGGAGTGTATTGGACATGGATAGTGGCGCCCCAGAGATACATTGACATACATGGCTTTCTGGATCAAGGATGGGGTAGTTGGTTGATTGGGTATTACAACCAAACAAGTATTTGGCTGTTGGTACAGGTCGATGATCAAGAGCTCTCACATGCGACCCGAGAGTTCTATTCTACTATCAGGATCGTGAATTGCACTTCTACCCTAGAGGCGAGTAGTATCACATTTAGACTTGGAGGTTGAGGGTTCACTTTCTTGGTGGATGAGCTTGGAGAGCAAATGGGTTTTTACACCCGTGAGCAGGTCGTCAACTTGGAGTTATTGTCGTTGGCCACCATGGAGAAGGAGGCAATTCCGGACCCGAGGAGTTCTGGCAGGATATCTCGTGGGGAAGTACCCCCTACTCTTCTCGCCTGTCGAAGGCGAGACGGGCTAAGTTTCCGAGATTGAGACAGCAGAGCTGCTTGGGAAAGCGCAAAGCAGAGAGCAGAGAGACTTGGGAGCGAGGTGAGAGGACTTCGCCAGGATTTCAGCAGTATGCCACTGAGAGTAGGGACGCTTGGGGACGTCAAGACAGGAGAGCTGAGCAGTTTGCTGAGACTAAGGCTCAGCACGACCAGTGGATACAACACCAGGGACAGCAGATCACCTACATCCACGAGCAATAGCATTGGCAGAGTGGACACATGTCCTACTATCAGGACAACTACTCCACTGGAGCGACCTACCCCCTTTGTGGCCAGCATATCCGCCAGCACCACATTGGCCCGAGTATGATCTGTACCCCCAGGTCCCGGGTACCCATATTGATAGTGCTAGGATTTGTAGTGAACAAAAACTTGATTGCCAAAATAACTGCGAAGTTATCTCGACGACACAAGTGTCGTATGTGTCCAAAGATTCCTCTCGTTATGCTTTTACTCAAACTCGTCAACACGGTCTAGACTAAATGAATTGATTTTGGTTTCTAATTATTCTATTAACACAATTACAACTAGCAATTTAGGTTTGATTAGAAAGAGAGAACAAGCTATTGGATGAGATGATTCATCAAGCTCAACTTCGCAATAACAGTCGGATCGAACAAACATTGGACTTGGATTAAATAATACGATTCCTCTCATTACTCGTATGGATCCGAGGTACGATCATGCTAAGAACCTGCTAAAAAGGTCACTGAAGACTCGTCGGTGGGTCACCGAAGACATGTTGACGGCAAGGGGTGGCGTAAAAATTAGATTTAATTTTTGTAAGTAAGTAAAATATCTTAAATATCCTTTCAATAAGCCAACTTCTTATATGTAATGGTCTATATTTATCTTTGAATAAATTGAACCCAACAAATCCTTAATCAAAATGATTTGCCTTCCCATAAAAAAAAATTAGTTCAGAAAGTGACTTATTTCCCCTAAATCTTTAGATCTTGAGCTTCAAACAAGTGATCCAAATGAAGATCTAAGATGACTCTTGTTCCCATCAAAGAAGATTGATCTCTTTGCTTTTAACCCGGATTCCAATCCTGCCTTGAAAGTTGAAACACTGACATAGTAAGTGATTATCGATATAAGTTGAGCGACGAATTAACGATGTTAAATCCCTAAAAGACCGCAAAGAAATGTGGGTAATTTTAGCACTGATTACGTGGAAGGGCCAAGTGTGGCGACTAATTAGTGTCTTCTCAACTGAACCCAACCAATCAATGGCGACTGCAATTCCAGCTAACTCCAATACTGATCTCCAATGGTAGAAGGAAGGCAAATGATGATGATGATGAAGAAGAAGAAGAAGTTGCAATTAGGCTTCCATTTCCAGACTTTCCATTAGTGTCACCAATTGCCGGTAGAGTCTCTCAATGCATCAATTAGAACCAACGGTATAGCACTAACATGGATCATCTAGAACCCTATAAGGGGTAAATGGTAATTACCAAAAACCCACATCTTGATTATAATAGAGTATCACGTTTGATTAATTTAATTTATATATTTCTGTTATGACGTCTTTGTGTGTGTCAATTATTTTGAATGATGATATATTAAGTGTAATTTCCCCCAAATTTCATGCCTAATCATGATGACCATTATAATTCCCCCTCTCCAGCAATTGACGGAGCAACCACCTCCTCTTCCTTTCATTCACTCTAATTTCCCCACCTTCCTTCTACCTTCGATATTGCAATTAACGGTTTTTGTATTGGTTGGAAGTTTGTTGGCTCTTCGTTGTACGTACCTATTGGTCATAGGTGATCTCTCTTTCATTGGAAAAAACCTCCGGTTTCTTCTTTATGAAAAAGAAATAGTTACTTTTTTTTTGTTTGTTTTGGTGGTGTCTAGCACGCTTTTTGGATCGTAAAATCGGAATTTTTATTTGCCAAGTCTGTTAAGAAAAAAGATTTTGTTGTTTTCACTTAATTATCAAAAGTTCAATAACTCGTAATCCGCCCAATTCGTAGTTCGATGAACCTGTAACCAAACGAATCTGTTATCCGGCTAACACGTAAGCAACGAACCCGTCACCCAATCAACAAATAATCCGCCTAACATGCAACCCGCCCAACTCGTAACTTAACTAACTGTGATCATCCCAACCCAACCTGAATAGCCTGAATGACCTTATTAAATATAATATTAAAATTTCAATTTTCTTTAATAAGATTTAAGTCTATTAAAGTGATATTCTTCCTCCAACAATATTTAAATATTTAAATTTTGACATGCCAATTGTAAACAAGTAATTCTTCTTTTTGCTAATATTGTGGCTTTGTTTAATTTATTATAAAACTAAACTCAAAGAAAGACAAGAACAAGAGAAATATGGAGAGGGAGAGAGTTTCTTATTGAGGTGTATGGAATGCTACAAATGAGAGCTCTATTTATAGGCTCATAGATCATAACCTATACTCTCTAATATTATTACACATAAAGGTGGGAAAATAAATACAATGAAATACATTGAAGAATGGAATAAGGAGTTACACAATGGTGCATTCACTATAGTAATTATATTCATAACACTCCCCCTTGAATGACCATTGGTTATACATCGTTCTTCGAATACGCTTTTGATACGCCTCATTAAAAACCTTACCAGGAAAACCCGGGGGAAAAACCATGGTTAAGGGAAAAAGAGTACAATTGCGTATTGACTCCCCCGATGATGATATCGGTTGAGATCCTTCATATTGACTCCCCCGATGAGGATATCAACTCTCGCTCATCATTATATCGCTTGAGATCATTCACTCATCAATTCCAAATTTGCTTTCCAACGGTTGATGCAGAGAGATCTTTGGTGAATAAATCAACCAAGTTATCACTTAGGTGCACTTAGTTGATAAATATTTCAACTCATTGAAGTTTGTGCATAAAATGTATGCATCACATGATCGATGGTCATCCATAATTCACATGACACTTCACCTTAGATGACCATTAGATGAGAATATGTCTCATTAAAACCTTACTAGGAAAACCCTATGGGATAAAAACCTAGTGAAGGAAAAAGAGTACATAATCATCACATCACGTTGCAACATTTTCTTGCAACTCAAGGATATATGCAAAATAAATATCATGCATGATTTATAGGATCGATCTTGAAATGGTGGTGTAGCTTTATAAGTTGGTTTCATAGCCCACTAAGTGGTAAAATTATCACATGAGACCAATTTATGGTCAACCAACACAAATATGACCAAGATTACTACTTCAAAATCGAGTACATCTTGTGTCTTAATAAAGGTCGATTAAACTCGACATAGAGTCACATAGTGATCCGACTACCATCCGTGCACCGATAGCCATGTCATATCCATATAACTTTTTGTTGGATATAATTAGTATATCATTGATGATATACGAAAATCATGTTCGAGAGAGATGCACAGTTGGCAAGTTAGTGGTAATCTTCCACATCTTCCATCTCGAACTCTAGCTAATCAATATTTGATTGCTTTGAGAAACTCTTTAGGAGTCTCAATAAAGTGTATGTCATCTATATAATAAAAGATGATGATGACACTTAAACTCTTATAAACAAAAAAATACATTTTAAATATAAAATAAAGTATAGAAATTTTTATAAGAATTTCAAAATCATAAAATATGACAAAGATGATTTTTCATCATTCAAAATTCAACTCAATATGAAAAAGAAATCATAGTTTTATGCATAGAGAAATGTATGATATGCTAAATGGACCACTTCTCTCAATTATTCAATCCATATGACGTCAATTAGATATAACTTGTTCACGTGAACTTGAATTGTTTGCTTATAGCAAAATAAATCCTCAAGGGAATTTCATATACACATGTGTATTCTAATTATGAAAACCATACATATAGGTTGCAAGGACATCCATTAGGGGCAAACTCTTTCCCTTCACATATTGCCAGACTAATCGAATAATAAAAAGTAGTTGCATCCACCACATGAGAATATGTTTTCTCATAATCAAAATGTTATAGGTTTGTTGTACAAAACCTTTCAAAAATGAGATGTTTCATAACTTCTCATACTCATACTTTACATCTCAATGTATAAAGACTTGATGTCTTAAAACTTTTCATTTCTCTTGGGAATTTGAATTTGCCTCAAATTGAAATTTTTTTAGCCAATCATTTCTATCCGTGCATGCATTTTGGCTAATGATCCTCATTTTCAACTATCATATTTAGCGTTGCACTATACGTAAATATTTCGTCGATGTTGACTTCATTGGGGTTCCAATATTTTCCATCCAAGATATAGATAATTGAGATATATATTCATATCTTTCGAATTACATTCGATACTCTTCTTGAGCACATTATTTGTTTCTCTTGGTGGCTTTGTTTAAATAATCTTAACCTCAATTTGACCATCTTGATATATAGCTCCATTCCACTTTTGAGGATTTTTTCTTTGGAACCGAGTGGTCTATCACGCCTTTGCGGGTTTTAGACTCATTTGTGATGTCGAGATTGCCCAATATTGGCATTATTGTTATTGGAGCATTTTGAGTTGGCACATGAAAACTTTACTCTCGTTGGGTCGGTAAAGTGTCCGCATAATGAATTATATATTTTTGAACTTCAAGCTCATATTGCTTAGTGCAAGGATCAAAATAATATGATCATTCATCTAATCTCTTGGCCAACTTTTGTTTTCTCCCCCTAATGTTGGGAAGTTTAAATATAAACCTCCAAACGAGTCATCAAAATACTCCCGACAACGATGTGATACTTTACCATCGATGAACTCGTAATCAAAATAATTTCTCAATCTTCATTGAGAACCCATCCTAATAAATGGTGGTGGAGCAATTCGGATGTGTATATCACATTCATATATCCATAGATGGGAAGTATAAGGTTTTGACCCAAAAACCAAACATAATGGAGGAATTCATGATAATTTCTTGGCGTAATGCGAATTTGTGTTGTGCATGTAAATGACATGTTCACAATAATATATTGGTTTTCAATGACACATTTTCGTTATTGGATAATCATGAAAATATGCTCATAACCAAAATGGTTGAGCTAGTAATCTCACAAATTTTAGTTTTCTTTCATATACACATGTGACCTTCTAGTTGATACATCAATTAAAATAATTGGCTCACATGTTGGGCGTATGGATCCATAAATATCACCCTTGTTTTGTTGTGTGTAAGATAAATGATCTTACTTTAGTTGATGATTATCCAACAATCAACTCTATTTGAGGAAAAGCAATCCAAAAATGAATTATGTTGTGTTGGAGATTTACCCAACAATGGGTAACGGAAAGGTGAAAATGCTTTCCTAGAAACGAAACCTTGTTGACGAACGAAAAATCGTTTGTGTTCCCGGGAAGTAGGGGAGTCACAAGGACTACTTAAATCCCTATAACCTTAGGAATCATTTCTTTAGAATACCCAAGTTGAGACCATCATGCACAACAATCTTCAATAGAACATACACTTTAGATTATGGAATCATCGAAATTGACCATAGAGGTACTTATCGATTCGCATCATGATTGAACCGGGATGGTCTCACCGGTTATGCCAAATAATAGTTGTCAGGACGAGTGAACAAATTGGAGGATAATATTATTGATTCAATAATTATATAGCCATAGACCATATTATTGTTCCTCTCTTGATCCTAAACAAATTGGAATAAGGATTTTGTTCCTTCGTGAACAATATAATAGCTCGATCTAGAGCTTGAGAGAAAAGTTGTACTACACCATATATCTTGGTGCACTATCGATGTGATATATATCACAATTAATTATGGTGATTCTCATCATAAAATACTCATTTTTGTCATGAGAATTGGTACATAGTTTAAATGATAAATAGATATATTTCTCAATCATCTATGTCACCAATTAATAGATCAATAATTCTCGTATAACCACAATTGTTATGTCCATCCGAATAAAACGGTTCCTTATGTGAACAATGATAATATGTTGTCACTTATGCTTTCGGGAACAATGTAACAAATTAAATGTGTCTTTGCACAATCACTTTGAGTGCTAAATTAACATCATTTTGATATGATCATCAAAATAAAATTGATGGTTGTATCACCTTTCATGTCACTAGAATTTTTCAACATGATTATCAACTTAATCTTTTCACATCTCTATCACCAACGAGATGACCAATTTCCCGTCAAACTCGAGAAGTTGTGTGAATTTCATCATATAATTATTCGAGATTTTGTTCAACTATTGGTTGAAAAATACTTTCATTGGTACTATATGCCCATCAAATCCACATTGAATTCCGTATATGAAATAGTAATCATGTATTGTGACATTTTCATCGGAGAATAATATGATATAAGTGTATGCACTTCGAGAAATATGATAGTGTCATATGAGATTTTCTCATCACAATAAATTTGGATGGACTATGACCTTTGAAAGATTAGGTCTTTCTCTTCCACGATAGTGTATTGACTTTGTGGGAATATATATTGTCTAATCACTTTGTGGACATATGATTATATCCACTCACTTCATGGATCGATATTTTGTCTCATTGGACCATCAACATTGGAAATATAAGATAACCCGTTTCTCAAGATATGTGTCTCGTGGGACATTCAATCATATCGAGCTTTTATGAGTATAATCAATCACTAAAAAGATTGATATTTTGTCATTTGACCTTCAATATTCGAGACATATAAAATATATGTATAGCTTTGTTCTTTCGATATGTTGTGTCTCTTGGTACTCATCTTTCGGCCTATCATTCGGATGATGGCGAGTAAATAGCAAAGCTTTAGCTTTGTCATGATAAGACGTGCATTATCGTCTCGTTTCACCAATACTATTATATATGGATTTTAGCCTCGAATGCCCATGAAGAGTAATTCTTGCCCGAAACATCAAAAACCACATACTCAAATTTAAAAAAAAAATTGACGTAATTATCAAAATAAATAAATTAGATCACATTATGAATGAATTAATAATGACATGAATATACTATTAAAACCGTAATTAACAACATATATAATACATTTATTTAATCCGTAAACATAACTTACGATTCCATTAATAATGACATGATCATTAGCCATTTAAATATTTAATGACAATCGTTGATGATGATTGAAAAATATTAATGTAAACGTAATGTAATAATGTGATGACCAACGTTACAAAAATAATGGTTATGATAATAATCGATAACCACCGATCCGTTTCCTTTTGACAAATATGCTTTAATATTAAGTAAAATCGATAAAAACAAAGGAAAAAAATACATATGTATATGCATAAGATGTCTATTACCGTTTGCGTGATCAATAATAATTGAGCAAGAAAGATAAGCTATCAAATATTAGAATTAAGTCATAGACATATATGAACACAAAATAAATAAATAATATTGTCACTGGGTGAATATTCATATAAACAATTTGTTACTATGTATCTTCGGTGGGGTATTAGTAGAAAACAAACAAAAATGAAGATTGAAGAAGTAAACATATGAATTAGCTAATAGCCCACCTTAATGACCTATTTTTAAATAGTAACAATAGCGTTATGAAAAAGTAAGAAATGAAAATGAGAATCACAAATTTTTCTTAGTATATGTATTCAAAACATAAGATAAAAGAAAAAGTACGTAATATTCAAATGGGTAAATACTTAATTTAAAATATGGCAATATACATATACTCAAAGAAAAAAAACACGTAGCAGATATAATAAATCTGAGAATTGTCAATAGCAGGAACAACTTGCGTTAACCAATTATATTATAGGAGAAAAAAAAATTGATGTGATGATATAATAAGCTAAAATGTAAGGAATCGAGTAAATCAATGTAATAACATTTGAAATCGCAAACTAAATCTAGTTTTGAAACAAAAAGAAAGTAGGTAGAAGAATAAGAGAATCGAGTAAATAGCAATCAAATATCAATCTTTGTAAACTTTTGAGAATCGAGCACTCGTGCGCAATAATAAAATTGCAAAAACGGGCATCAGGAGCATAAGCATGAACTCACTGGCCATATGTATTGTTTGTATGCACTTCGCTCATGATTACAAGAAGTTGCTCGACGGCGAACTTCGTGCCGATAACGTATTATAAAACTAAACTCAAAGAAAGACAAGAACAAGAGAAATATGGAGAGGGAGAGAGTTTCTTATTGAGGTGTATGGAATGCTACAAATGAGAGCTCTATTTATAGGCTCATAGATCATAACCTATACTCTCTAATATTATTACACATAAAGGTGGGAAAATAAATACAATGAAATACATTGAAGAATGGAATAAGGAGTTACACAATGGTGCATTCACTATAGTAATTATATTCATAACATAATTATATTTATAAAAATGAGACAAAATATTTACTCTTAAGCTTTAAATTTAAACTATAAACACTATAAAAGGTATTTTTTATTAGATAAAACAAAAAGTCATATTATGTTTCGTGAATTTATTGTGATCCAAGAGGCAACCCAAACCAACCCGTTCAATCTGAGATTACGAATATGCGACCTAATGAATCTGCAACCCGACTAATATGTGACACAATAAACCTATAACCCGATAAGCCCGTAACTTAATAAGCCCGTAACCAAACTAACCCATAAACCAATGATCTCGTAGTATGACAAAAGGAGAAACGACAGTATTCTTTGAAGGTTACGAAGATTGGTAACAACGATCAGTTTGTGCGATATTATTGCTAATTACATCTTGGTAACATATATAAAAATATCAAAGTAACGAGAACCTACTACAGAGTTTATAAATATACCTGCGTAATAATCCAAAAAAATATTTGCAATAAAATCAATAAGATGACGTGGATGTGCTTCCTAATTGTATTCACAACACTAATTATTTTACATCTCCAACAAGCATCATGTTCTAAAGACCACCGCAGGAAACAACAACTAGGACACCTAATAGAAGACATAGTTGCGGAAATTGAGCAGATCGCCGCCGGAGCTCAGGGGCCTCCGACTCCCGAACGACCGCCGCCCAAGGTCGGAGGAGTGTTTTACCCGATCGGGTTTGGAGCAGACCCGACAGGTCATAAAGACAGTACCGACGCGATACAGCGGGTCTTGAATGACGCATTTCTACAGCTCTGTGATCAGAAGCGGAAATTGCTCCCCGGAATCAAGGACGTGGGCGGCCCCGTCATCGATCTCCAAGGTGGCAACTACCTAATCTCCAAACCCATCATTTTCCCTCCTTCCGGCGGTGGCAACATTTTGGTATGTACAGCCTCGTTAAATCATATTTTTAAACATTACGTGTGCATCAAAATTGGGTATATTTTTGTAATTTTTTAAAATTGGTTTAACGCATTTTTAACTTCGGTTTAGCATTTCGAAAAAAAACTTCGGGTTTAGTATTTGGCCAAAAACGGAACTAGAAAGAGTTATAGAATTTCGACTCTCTTTATAATTTTGAGTATTAAATTATATATAAAATCTGGACGCTTTTATCATTTGGCTCAATCAACGGTAAATCTCAGTTGGATAGTTCAATGCATTATGTTTAATTATACAAAAATTAATATACATTGAACCATAAAAAGAAAATATACTAATCCACATATAAATAAGGCGATAAAATTACATACTATCCTAGGGATGGAAATCGGAACAACAAGTTACATGTAATCCTGAACCCGCACAAACTTGGATACCCATTATCCGTAAATTCTCAGGACATATAAAGTAAATAGTTACGTGAAATAAGTCTAAATACTCGTGTAATTAATTAATGATTTAGATAAAAGAAGGGAGCTTAAGAGCGACAAAGGACTTCCCCGACGACAGGTTCCTAATCGAGCTCATCTCCCCAAGATCAGAGGTCCTAATCAACAAAACAGACTCCATTCAAGAATTCCAAGGAGTCGGGATCTACTACGAGGACATAACCTTCAGAGACATCCTCTTCGATTCCGGCTTCCACGGGGGCGGCCTTCTGGTTGTGGACGCCGTCAGGACACGCGTCATCAACTCCTACTTCATGAACTTCACTTCCCAGGGCATGTCAATCCAAGGCGGCCACGAGACGTTCATCTCCTCTTGCTTCATCGGCCAAAAACCCTCTGTCGGAAACGACAAAAGCGAGAAAAACTTCTCCGGCGTCGGCATCGACATGGCCAGCAACGACAACGTCATCACCGACACGGTCATATTCTCCTCGGAGATCGGGCTGTTGTTGAGAGGGCAGGCAAATGTAATCAACGGGCTCCACGTGTACAACAAGGGGACTGAGTTAGGTGGGTCCGGGATTTACGTGAAAGAAGGTGCGGCGTTTACTCGATTGGATAATTGTTACATGGATTACAACTCTGTCGTAATCGAGGATCCGTATTTCACGCACGTGACGAATAGTCTGTTCTTGGGGGACGGGAATGTGGTGGTGAGGTCGGTTTACGGGAGGATTACGAGCTTGACGATTACAGATAATTATTTTCACGGGATTAGGCTTCCGATTGTGGAGTTGGACGGGGAGTTCGAGAACGTTGACCAGGTGGTGGTGGAGAATAATCAGGCGAAGTTTATGGCGGTGAAATCGACGGTGGGGAAGATGACGGTGGGTGGGAAGGGGAAGAGATGGGTGGCGGATTTTAACGAACAGTTGTTGTTTCCCAACAAGATTAATCATTTTCATTACTCTGTTTTTGTGAAGCCGAAACAGGGAGGAGGAGAAGGAGGTCAGTTTAAGCTTCCGATTCATGCGGCGACGAATGTTTCGGGGAATGTGGTGGTGGTTGAGAGCGAGGAGGTTGTTGATGCGGTGGTTTCGGTGGTGGTTGATCAGTTTAACCAGATCGGAGAACCCACTGCGGCTCAGTGGCTGGCTGTTGACTAGTGTTGTTGTTGTTGGTTAATATTTTTGGTTCTCTAGCTGTTCATTGAACTGATGCCACTCAATCTCTTGTAAAAATCAATCTATGTGGGTACGAGGGTGCTACGGCAGTGTTGCAGATTGTTCAGAGTTTGGAGTTGTAGTCGAGTCATGTCATCGTCTACTGCAGAGTCAATTTTTTTAAACGGTGAACTGGGTTAGAAGATATAAAAACAGGATTGTGCCTAAATTTGCTTGCTGGGTCTTTAGTTTAACATCGAGTCTTTCAAGCAAAATTCCTCCGAATAAATGCGAAGAATATGTAAACAATATTTTCTTTGAAGATCACTACTATAAAAACGTAGCCAATTCCGAAAGATTAATTAGACCATAAAAGTGGTATTTAGTCAAATTAAAACCAACAATCATGTAATGGATAGATTGTTGTATTGGACTTTTTGGGCGGACCTTACCAATTTGGTAATCTGCAGGTTCGATGAAATTCTCTTCCTTTCCGTCGCAAGCTCCTTCCCAACAACCTCATCGAACACCCTCTCCCACCCGCACTCCCACTCGCCACTTCCATCGCACAGCTCCATCGACCCGTTCCTCCACTCGGTCCAGCTCCACGACTTGTACAACAACCCCATCACTTTCTCCATGCACCGACGGCCTTTGCAGGTCGAAATGCATGGCCTGCATTTCACCCCACTTAGGGACCCACGGCTTGACAAATGCGGCAACCACCACCCCTGCGTTTTTCGGCGGGAAATGATATTTCCTGGTGGAAACGATGCAGAAAGGGAAACGATGCAGAAAAAATTCACCATACCAATATTTTTATACTAATTTAACCGATTTCAGGTTTGATTATTTCAATACTCATACTGTATCCATATTTGGATGTAACAACTTCTTAATTTACCATACTCTAAATATATTTAATCAACTCAGATTTGATCGGATAATCAGGATTACAATTATCAATTCTACGGATAAATATAAGTGCGCATTAAATAAGTATTATTGATGGTTAGAAATGTTAGCTTTGAAAAAAAAATGAATGAAAAATTTGTGTCACTATCATAAATTATGTATTACTTATCTTGTCAATCAATATAAGCCCATGATTACACCATCAAACCGACTACCATTAATGTTTTCAGTATAGTACCCAATACATGTTTAATTAGTAGGTTATTCAAAAATATTGAAGGCCTATTGGGCCGGAATATAAAATTCATGTTATTACATGGGCCGAAGTAGGTAACAGAGGAAGAGCCTTAAATAGCCACTAGTGGGCCAACCAAAAGACTTAAACTAATTATTTATCGGAATTGTGTCTCAATTTTTCATTTTCATTTGACGATCCTCAGAAGAATTGATCAATCGATGCCCAGAAAAAAAAAAGATAAAATTGAAATAAGAAATAGAGAACTGGAATGGAAATAACCAGGAGCTGCTGTTTATATCTCTAAGCTGCTATTACACAGAGAATTACAACTGTATGTATCATGTATTATATCAATTCGGCAAGAAAGTAGAAATAACAAGTAAAAGTAATAGAAACAAAACTCTGTTTTTTTTTTATCTCCTCCATTAAGATTTATGAAGAAGGTACTGTGAAATCAAGCAAGCCAAGACGATGATTTCTCCTAGACCTAGAGTATTCATTTCTGCTACTCTTCGTAGACATAGCAGTCGCAACCCACTCATCCGACGAACAAGACGCGGAAGACGACGAAGACGAGGCGGAGGCAGAGGCGGAGGAACTGAGATTCGACCAGCCTCCGCACTTGGCGACGGTGCTAACATTATGAACCAAATCATGAGTGGATCCCTCCTGAGACAAAATCCTCATCAGCTGATCGGGACTAATCACCAGCTTAACTTTCCAAAACCCTGCCTCCTCCCGATTCCCAATCTTCCCCCCGCCGACGCCTCTGCTTCCCGAAGAAACGGAAAACGCCTCCGTGTGCGGCCTCTTCGTCTGGTGGTACTGATTGCCGCTGCAATCTATCGACGTCCGATAAGGCGTAAGCGGACATGAAGAAGTCGGAGAGCTATCCGATCTGGCGTGGTGCGAAGAGGAATAGGACCGTCCTCTGCTGGTGCTTCGGATTGAGGATGTAGGGTTCGGGATGGGGAGGAGGTAGTAGGTGCCTCCGGGGAGGAGATTGTCGCGTGGGGAGAGTGGGGTCCAGTAAAGGTCGTGGGAGGGGAAAATAGCGTGTCCAGGGAATTCGGAGGTGATGCGGGATGCAGTTATGGGTGAATTGAGTTCCAGGATAGCTCCGGTTGAGGTTATCACTCTGATCGAAAGTCGTTCGTCGTCGTCAGCGGCGGCGACGGTGTCCCCTGTAAGACAGTTCCCCATTTGTTTTTAAAAGTGGAGATGAGAGTGAAAGGCTGGCTGGCTGGCTGGCTGGCGGGGTAATAGAGTGGAGAAAGGGCGAATCGATTCGTCGGTGGGGATGGAAAGGATGCTTCTCTGTGTGTTCCTTTTGAATTTTATTTATTTTATTCGAATGGAACAGGGGGAACGCGGCGGTGCTGGCTTCCACGGCTGCCGCAGGATTGGTAATATCGTAACCTAATATAATAGAAGGATAAATATTAGACAAAACATATTGTTGATGTATATTTCACACTATGAGTTTATGATTGCTTACGAATTGAGCCGAGCTGAACTTTGCACTGTTTAAGTTTGGCTCGATAAAATAATTGGTCATCGATACCGACTCATTTGGCTAGGGTTAATGATATTTGAGATCGAGCTCTGCTGGGTTTAGTGCTCTCCTTTCTCGGTCTTACGCCACAGGCTGATGGAGGAACGCAAAAGAAAGATTGAAACTTTCAATTGGGCAGATTCAATAAAACAGTTGGGGAGGGAACGAATTGGTTGCCAGGAAGACGCATGGCATGATCATGCCGTGATTACAGCAGTCATCATCATTTAAAAAGAACTCCTTTTTAATTTGCCTTTTTCAAGAGACCGATGCCAATCCCCCTCTATCTACTATCGCATGCGGCCGCTTTAACCTTTGCCATATGGCATCGCAACGTGTCCATGGAAATCTGCTAAATACGTTGGGCCGGATAACGCTTGCATTGGGTCCAACATACTACAATTTTATCTCGCTAACCACTGTGACCCAGTTACTCCAATTTCAGCCCATCCACAAGAAAACCATAATATCCCGCGGGTGTAGATGCATAGGATCACCCTGTTAGGATTACCAACTGCTGCAATTGATGTCACCATAAAAACCAACTGCTGCAGTTGATGCAGTGGCTAACTAATGTTCGATCTCGCGCCTGGAAGAAAATTAAAATGCCAGTATCGTATATCAGGGTTCACACAAAAAAGGTGCATATGACTTGGAGACAGAAGGCAGACTCAGATCCGGCAGGAGTTTCGATTGACTACTTTCTTCTTGACATTCATCGCCGCCTTCCCATTCTTCTTCTCGTTGGCATGTTTCGCCGCCTTTCCCCTCTGTCCGACACCTCTTGTCGGTTACTTCAGCGATTGTTTTCCTCAACGATGGTATGCCAGCGGTTGTGGGCTTGGCCGCTTGGGTGTATTCTACTCCCCTGCTCTTATTTTCTCCCATTCGTCATGTATCAACAAACACGTGGTGAGTTAGGATGACGAGGCATAGTTTGCTGTGAAGTTTGAACGGTGGGTTGATGGATTTTTTAACGGAAGGAGCTATTTATAGTTGGTAACTTAGTAAAGTAGTATAAAGTAAATTAAGCATTTTATAGTAGAGTGGGTTGTTTGTTTAACTGGACAAAGTAAAAGTGCCAATGGCACCATACGGGCATATGGCCACGGTAGCATATATACATACAAGAACCCGAAAGTCGCAAATTGAATAAGTTCCACCTTGTGAGAAGACCCATGGTCACGTTCTGCAAACAGCGCCATTTAAAATTTGGCATCTATGGGGGGAAAACATTGATCCATATCATCAGAAAAAGTCGACTAAAAATAGCCATTCATCCCCTATTCCATTACATTGATTCGGATTCCCCGTGCAGTGATGCTTCCAAGCTGCAACCGAGGGGGTTGGGTCAACCGGTCAAGTCAAACAATGGTGACGTGGTATACTATATATAGACAAATGGAAGCGTGGGTACTCTGACTCTGAGTGTTGATGTAAGGAAGAGTCAACAGTAGTAGAAGATGTGGGTGGTGGGGGGGAGTTATAGTTATGTATAACGGACACGAAACGTATGCTGGCACGATAGGATATGAGTCTCACTAATAACTAGTAACATCACCCATATAATACCAGAGGTGCTTGGCCCCCATCATTATTTCATCGGTCCCCACTAATGAAATAGTTACAGGTAGGGTTAATGTACAATTTATACATAATATGGTGATAGACCTACGACTAGCCACAGCAACTTGAGTGATACGAATTAAATGGAGTATTTATTCGATTGGCCTACTTTCCTTCTTTCTACATGTTCAATATTGCTTTGTGGTTTTAATTTCCACCTCCCATGCCCGCTGCGATATGAATACAATAACTTAAGTTGTATATCCATCCGGAAAAAGGCATAAGAAAGTGACAGTCGACGATCGACCATGGTGATGCGAATCAGAAGAAGCTCTACTTCCGTCATCAAGCAGCTGATCCGCTCTCCCTTCTCCGGCCGTTATATGGATCTCCGTACAATTAGCAGTACAGCCGGCCATGTCATCACTTGCCTAGGTACTACTTATAAGTTATAACAACGATCCAACTTCTTAACTAAATTCCTAATTAACTTGCTTCAACTACAATTACGAAAAGCTGCGGTGGCGAAAGGGCCAAGGCAACCACTGGAGCTGGAGGAGATAGAGGTGGATCCGCCGCAGAGGATGGAGGTCCGCCTTAAGATCCTCTACACATCCGTCTGTCACACTGATCTCAGCGCCTGGAAATTAGAGGTTAGAAATGTAATTTCGAATGTATATATATTTTGGAGTGTAGAATTTTCTATTATGATTTATTTAATGAAGGGTGGGCGGGGGGTATAAATGTAAAATAGAACGAAGGACAGAGGGCGTTTCCGCGGATTCTGGGGCACGAAGCGGTCGGGGTGGTGGAGAGCGTGGGAGAAGGGGTGGAAGACGTCAGTGAAGGGGACCACGTCATCCCTATTTTCAACGGCGAATGCGGCCACTGTGTCTACTGCCGGACGGCGGTACCGACGGCGACCAATATCTGCAAACATTTTCGGGTGGACCCCATGAGATCCGTGATGAGGAACGACTCCCAATGTAGGTTCAGGAGTCGAATCGACGGCGGACAGATTTTTCATTTCCTCAACACTTCCACCTTCTCCCAGTACACCGTTCTTGACTCTGCTTGTGTCGTCAACCTCAAATCCCCGCTTCCCTCCGCCGGCGGCGACCCTGAAGCGGACGATGTACTGCATCCTCCTCCTCTTTTGATATCTGATCATCATCTGAAGATGATGAGCTTGTTCAGTTGTTGCGTCTCCACCGGTGTTGGGGCGGCGTGGAATGTTGCGGATGTACAAGCTGGATCAAGCGTCGCCGTTTTTGGACTGGGAGCTTTGGGACTCGCTGTAAGTAGGATAACCATTAATTAAAGTTTACATATCAACTATTAAGTGTAATAATTGTAGTACTGATAAATATATGGTGGTCGATTTGATTGTGGCGCAGGCAAGTCAAGGAGCCAGGGTGAGGGGAGCTTCCAAGATAATAGGAGTTGACATCAATCCCGACAAGTTCATCAAAGGTAATTTCTGCAAATTTTGGTTATCCTACTTACAGGGTGGGTGAGGGGAGATTCCAAACTTCTGCTGATTTTGTATGATTGTTTTTTCAAATTTGTCCTAAATTTGGGTGACCGTCAATATTTTTAATCACTTGAACAATAAAAAATTTATCGTAGAAATTGTTTGAATAAGAGATTTCTTTAATTTGTAATATATGTAAAATAGTAAAGGGTTTCGAAGTAGAATAGATTTGAATTTGGTGAACTATTTCGTAAATAAATTTTCGACAAATGATTTGTAAGAGATTTGAATTATTTAAATTAATACATTAACTTGAAAATAGTAAAATAACAACGTTTAAGGGAACCATGGGTCCAAATCAGCTTCCAATCTCTTTCTATAATAGCATATCTAAACAACCCATACTCGGGATTTATCGGCCATTTTCCACTTATAATTTCTCTTGTCGAAAATTGCCACTCGAGTTAATCAAACATTTTTGTGTACAATTTAAAACCAACTATTTGTAAAACACATTGCATATCTAAAGTCCATTGTAGTTCGGAAATTCTAAATCACCGACCTTTGGCCGATCTAACCAACCTGCAGTCTGCAGTAATTGGTAGTAAATCTGTGATTTTTTTGGTTTGTACCGCCAGGGAAAGCAATGGGAATCACGGATTTCATCAACCCAATGGAGAGCTCGAAGCCTGTTCATGAGGTTCATTTCCTCCCCTCTATCCATTGCTTGTCAAATTAAAAGTATTTCTTCATCAAACAAATGATGGTGGTTACACTTGCTGGTTACGTCGTTGGAGCAGAGGATAAGAGAAATGACAGATGGTGGGGGCGTTGACTACAGCCTGGAATGCGTAGGCAACTGTCAACTCCTCCGAGAGGCCTTCTTGTCCACCCATGATGTATGTACACTAACAACTAATTAACCTTCTCCAAATTGCTCTCAACGTAACCCTTTTTCTTCGATTTAACACCAATTAATGTCTGTTAACTGCAGGGCTGGGGTAAGACTGTACTAGTAGGGATTTATCCAACTCCTCAGCTACTGCCGATCCATCCGATGGAGATGTTCGACGGTCGAACCATCACCGGTACCATATTTGGTGATTTCAGGGGCAAATCCCAACTCCACCACCTTGCCCATCGATGCCTGCAGCCTGTAATCCGCTTTACCACACTCTCAATATATAGCTCAGTGCTGTAGTTCTTCTCTTATTTTGTTGTGATTTTCTATCTCTCGACGACAGGATATGAACTTGGAAGAGCTTATAACGCACGAGCTTCCTTTCGAGAAGATTAACGACGCCTTTCAACTCGTCCTCTCTGGGAAATCTCTGAGATGCCTCCTGCATTTCTAAGTCTAGGCGGGCGCGGTTGCTTGCTAATTACGCAATGACATAACAAGAAACAGAGTTGCATTCATAAAAGCTTCAACAAATTAAAACCTCCGAGGTTCCGTCCCTCTGTACGACGACGAGCCCTTTGATGGGTAGCTTCCGGTGGAATTAGCGTTGGGCGAACAAGGGTTATTGTCCCATTTGTAGGGTTGCAAGATTAAAGATGAAAGTTACGAAATTGAAGTTTTGTCCAGTTTGTTTGAAACTCATTCTAAGGTGTTTTAAATTCGCTCCAAATGTAAAATTAAACGATGATGGTTGATGTGTTGTATTTTTTATATATTCTTTTTTTTATAAATTATATTTTTGTGTGTCGAAATGTATTCAAATTTAGGATTTTGAGTACATGTTTGGTTATCTTGCCCCTCGGGGCCGTGTTATGGTGTTTGGTATGTTTTTGGTACATTTCAGGTGTCATATGACGTTTAGAGATGAACTAATACATGATTGGGAGGCCAGAACAACTCAAAACATTCGACTTGGTCGGAAAACGTCTCAATTTCATATTTTGGACATATCTCCTAACTTAGAAGTCTGATTGATGCAAGGCCCGCAGCGTTGGAAAGATAGTTCAATTTTCTACAACTTTTTTATAGGTCTTTGTAAATTAGACCAAACATGCGCCATTAATAGACAAAAAGTGTGCGGCGCACTTTTGGTCTGTGTACATCGCACTTTTGGTATCGACAAGCAAAAGGAAACGCCCCTATAAATGCTCCGAGACCCCCCTATAGACAGGATATACTTCATAATACACATATTTTCGAGCTCTTAGCGTGAGCGGGGGTTCCAGAGAGGCGATTGAAGCGAGAGGATCAACCATGATTGGCGAAGGGCGAATCATCACGTCGAAGATTGAGATTTCCATGAAGAACCTGTCGTCTTCTCCGGTTTTTCTTCTCTTCTTTTATGATTTATTTTCTGAAACCATGAGCGGCTAAACTCTATGTGTTGTTTGGATTATATAAAACTTTAGCTTAGCTTTTGAGTGGATGATGAGTTTCTAAACCTTTGAAATTGCTATCGATGTTATTCAGGATTATTGTGTGTTCTTGCTAAACCGAATGTCATATTCATTCTCGTCTGATCATCTTGATAGAATCATCGTGATTGATTTGTGGGTCCGAGAGAAACATAGATTGATAGGTCGCTTAGGAAGAACTCTAGGTTACTCGTTAGCTCGAGAGAGGAGCGTTTAATCTAGACTTTTTGCATCGTTTATCGTTGTGGCATTTCATCGAACACCTTTAATGAGTTCTGTTTGGGTGCAGATTAGCTCAAGAGAGGAGTCTATGGCCGAGCGGAATAGATCCTTAGAGGCGCAAGAGTGATCTAAGACTATTGTAGGAAATCGTCAAGCCATTATAACCTGAATAATTGAGATTTGCATATCGTACATCCATGTATCGGTAGCTATTGTGGATTCGAGTCCGAACAACTTTCATCTAATCTTTGAAACTCGACTTCTTGCCTTTTGATTTGTTTTATTTCAATTATTAGTTGATAGTTTGATACACTAAAAACAACCAATCAACCATTGTTACTTGGTTTAGTTGGTTTAATCAATTTAAATAATAACGTTAGAAAGATCCTAAGAAAATAAACGTCTATTAATTTATTCTAATGAGTATTTTGTTAACACGGTAAAATCCGTTTTTCAATGGTTGTATACATGAGTTCAGAAATAAGAGCAATGTGGCATGAACTAGTGTTGTATTGATCCTAACAGACGGTAAGTTCTAGTTGGATTGGGTTTAATAAGAAGTCCAAAGTCTCATCGAGTGTAATAAATAAGCATCTCTCACAAAATAGTGGGAATATCTCATAGCTTCGTTGCATTTCAATTTACTCCATGGCCTCAAAATAAGTTAATGGATCGCTCGAGGGAACTTCATGGCGGCAAAGTTCAAAATAGTAGTAGGTCTGGCTCGCTGCAATTAGGTCATCGCTCGTGTATCAAGTCTCAAACTTAAAAATAATGTGATGGGTTGTCATAGTTGGAGTGGGAACATTCCTCTTAGTATACATGTTTTATTGAGTCCTTTCGTTCTTACACTCTTATATCATTGTTAAAAATTTATTATTATACATTACCTTCGCAAAATCAAAATAAATTATGAATCAGGCGAAGGTAATACGACTTAACACCATCGATTATAAGCCCAAAACCTATATCATCCACTTGAGATGACTGGGATTGAAGGCACCATTGACTACCATACTAGTGGTTGACCCATTGTACGATGACATTCCAATTTGAAACCATACATACAAACCGAACGTCAAATTGCTCGAGAGCGGCTGACACTTGTGAGCCCTATCTACTCTAAGCTTCGTGTTTCAATTTGATTAATGGTTGCAGGCATCCCAAGGAGTCAGGGTAAGAGGAGCTTCCAAGATAATAGGTGTTGATATCAATCCCCACAAGTTCATCAAAGGTACTCAGCTCTAATATGAACTAATCAATCCTCTCAAGACAATATGCAGAGGATTTTCCCGAAAATAATTTGACTTGTTGCGCCAGGAAAAGCAATGGGAGTTACAGATTTCATTACTTCGACCTTAACTGTTATCAATGGTGTCCCATTATGTTTTCTCTTAACCGGCCGATGTTTCTTTCGTACGGCAGGATATGAACATGGAAGAGCTTATAACCCATGAGCTACCATTCGAGAACATTAGCGACGCATTTCAACTCCTCCTCGCCGGGAAATCGTTGAGATGCCTCCTGCATTTCTGACTTTGTGTTCCCAGCAGGCAAGTAATAATATAACAAAATAGAAAACAGAGTTGCATGAATAAAATTTCTCCAAAAGCCTCTTGAGGTTTTCGTCCATCTCTACAAGTCAAACTAGGATTACCCCTCTCCAACAAAAAAGGACTAGAAAACAGACAACTTCTATCCTATGATGACGAGATCGCCGGCAGCTGCAAACAAAAGCAAAAAGCACTGGCTGTATACATGGAACTCGGATTAAGAGCGCTGTAGCACGAGACGGGCAGAAAACATCCTCATATTTTGGGTGTAACGTCTCTAAATATCATAATATAGATACAGAGCAACTAAGATGAGCCAGATAAACCAAGATTGCTGCTGCCCTTCACTGCCCGGGAAGACGAGGAGCTCGTGGCCTAACAGGAGTCTTCGACGGGCTAACCCTGTATACATACGCAAAAAATACACAATTTTATACTCAGTTCCGAATTCTAGATGACTAAGACTTTTATGCCGCTGCAGCTAACAAAGTTGACGTCTTTACCTTATGGGCAATGATCCCAGAACCATTCCACTGCAGTTCAGAGCAGCAATTGCACTTTCAGCCTGCAAAACCCAGCAACTTAATTAATTTGTGGACTAATGTAAAGAACTAGATTAAGTTCTGTAATTCAAAGGATAGCTCAGTGATTTGATTTTGAAACATTGGTGGCCTGAACTCCAACAAAGAAACATGTGATGTTCAGTTTGTGTTGAAACAATTCATGTTGTCTGGATAGTGATGTCTGATGTGCCATTATTAGCAGTTATGGAATGGTTGTCCTAAAAAACAACAGAATCTGGTGCATTATAATGTCTGGACGGAATAGCAAGTAAATGAATACCTAACTCAAGTCAGACACTCTGCCTAGAAACATAACAGTAGTCTATTCGAACAAACTAACAAATCAGGCCAACGGTCGAAACCGAATTGTAACATGGCTTATATAGCATGCTTGTTTTCTACAAGCAGTACAGTCATTGAAAAGGTAATATGAAGTTATGAAATCTCTCAAGAGCAATTACGTTTATTTCATTAAAATCGTTCAAGTCTAGAGATAACATATTCAAGGCAACTGGAACTATTTTAACATCTCTCTACCGTATTTCACACTCAGTTAAGGTATTGAAGTTGGAGCATCTGATGATGTGTACACAGGATCCAAAGAAAGAAACCACTTCTCTTAGATTATCACTAAGTCTAATCGATCTGTTATGACTTATGTGTTGTAACGAAATAAGGAGACCAAAGTAGCACAAGTCCATGGAACCGAAACAAAGAAGTCGCTAAGCAACTAATAAAATATTTCAGTGAGTTAAGTGTTCTAAGTAGACGTTTATGGAGAATGAAGAAGTAGTACCTGCACAAACTCCACAAAAGCGATGCGAGTATAGTGGTGATAGTCTCCAAGAAGCCTCAGACGATAAACCTGCACCGGACCACATAATAACCCAATTACTTTTGATCCTTCCTAATACTGTGGATGTGGCATCATCAGAGCACCACTGCTCTAAAAGCTCATCGCAGGAAGAAATCACAAACCTCCCCACAAACAGATTCGAAAAAGGTCTTAATTTCAGCTTGAGTCACCTACAGAGAACATAGGACAAAGTACATAAAAAAAAGATGTTGAACTAAGGTATCAGACTCAGTCATTACTAAGGTATCAGACTCATAGTCATTCCATGAAAACTAAAAGTCACCTTCTTGTCAATATTTGTGCAGTAAATGGTTCTAGTGCACATTTCCCGTTCATCATCATTCTGAAATCCAAAGTATCAACAGTATGAATAAGGTTATTAGGAATCATTTAAAGTAATCACAACAAGGTATTCTCACCCTAGGCAAAAAGGTTGGGTTAACTGGTGCTATGGCAGTCTTGGACGGCAGCACCTTCACAGGGTAAAATCCCAGCATTGTTCCTGACAGATTCAATGCAGCCTGTGCGCCATCTGTTTGAGCAAAACAAAAACATTGATACCCACAAGGAGGAAGACGAAACATGGGAAGTCAAAAGATGAAAGAACGCATCTTTTACCCTCGTCGGTGAACTCAATGAAAGCAAAACGCAGAACAGAATTGGGATCACCACATATGCGACAGTCAACAACCTTCAGGGAAAAGAGAGAATCTTTAGAAGAACTACAAGAGAAAGCCAATCGCAGATAGAGCTAAAACTATGAACATATACATTACCTGCCCACAGCCAACAAATAGAGCTGCAAGCTGTTCTTCAGTGACCTGATTTTGTCCAAAAGCACATGTCAAGTCAACCAACAAAACAACATTCAAAAAATGACCAAACCAAGTACAAGAAAGTGTGTAAACCTGTTGATCAATATCAGAAACATAAACCGTCCTCCGAATTATGTCCTCCCGCTGAGCCATGCTTGTTCTACTGTTGATCCTACGCTTTGATTGACCATAGTTTTTCTTCTGAAAAAAAACACAAAAGAATCAAACTTTGCATCTTCCTATGACTGATTGGAGATTCAAAACCAAGCCTCCAATAAAGAAATTCAATACCTTTCGAGCAGGGGAGCCAATTTTGACAGCATCGGGTGGGAAAACGGCACCGTTCTCAGGGTAGAAGGCAGGAGCAAAAGCATGGAGAGTAGCTAGTGCAGCAGTGAGCAAGTGATTATTGTAATGGCCGACGCCGTTGTTGGATAAGGAAGGGGGAACAAACTCCTCCGCCATTGGGTTGAGCTTGGAGAACAAGTCCCGCAATTCCCTCATGTTCCTGTCGTAACTGCGGGCGGCATCGCCGTCGGAATCACCGTCGGGATCGGATCGGGGGTTGGTGGTGTTGTTGTCGTTGTTGAGAGTGTCCGACGGAGGTTGGTGGTCGGCGGCAGATCGGTCCTGATCGGACGACGGCGGGGGAGAAGTGGTTAAACCCATACTGATTTCAGCATCGCCAGCAGCAGCGGTGTCGACAACAGCCATCGTCGGTGGTAGTCTTAACTAGTTTAGTTTTTCACCAGTCAAAATTGGCGGTCTCAGCCTTCCGGCTAGCTTACGGCGTGCGCCTGTCACTGATCAAACGGGAAAAAAACGCAACGGATTTAAAGAAATAGAATAATAATATATATCCAGAATCAATACATAAAGACATAAAGTAAAAAATAAAACGTCAAGGCAAAAGTGGAGGTGGGAAAAAACAAAGAAGAAGAAGAAGAAGAAGAAGAAGGTGAAGAAAGAAAGAAAGAAAGAAAGAAAGGAAAGCACAGCTGATAAGCATATTATTAAATGAAATGTATCTTCCCAAAAAAAATAAAATAAAAATTCGCCGGCGGCGGTGACGCGAATCTCCACTCGCCGGCAAACAAAAAAAGGGGGAAAACACTATCTAGTCAAATGAAGTTTCAGACGTACAGAGGTGAGCGGCGGGAGGTGGCGGCGGCGGCGGCTGGTAATCTGCGAGTGGTGGCGATCGGTGAGGAGAATTGAGAGAAATGTGGAGCAAGATTGAGGAATCGGATTTGAGGGATGAATGTAAACAAATAAAACTCTGTTTTAGCCGAGGGGGTCGGGGATTTGGAGTTTGATTGTTTCCAATTTGATCATCTCTCTCCCCCTCACTTAACTCATTCCGTTCCAACAACCACCCAAATAAAATAAAATAAATAAATAATATACCCCCCCCCCCCCCCTCCCTCTCTTTCTCACCATACAAGTGCCAAGTGGCATCATCTGAATGGATGCATCATTTGGTCTCTCTCTCCAACTTCTTCACCCACTGAAATTACTTTAACCTGATAATTATGTAGTTAAGTTAAGTTTAGGCTTCAAAGTATGGACCTTTTTCTCATGTACACATTGTTCACGATTTTAAAACTGTAATGGTATGGTTTTGAGGGTGGAAAGTTGGAGAAATTTCAGTAAGCTTTTTAACTGGAAGGAAAAATTATATGTAATTTTAGGGGGGTAAACTTTCTAATTATAATCTAATTTACCTACCAAAATTCATATACGGAATAAGGAAGTATAGTAATAATAGAATGTACATTAAATTAGTAAGATAAAAATGTTGAGTTTTTATAGTTGGTTATGTATTTCGATCTTCATAAAGATAAACCAATAATATATTTGATGTTTCCTCTTTTTAAAGAATATAATACCTTTTTTTAAAACAATTATAAGGTCAAATCCGTTTTTAAATTTAGGGAACATAACGTTTTAATAAACATAATACGAAAAAACAAGAATATCTTGATTTTACAATATGCTCTCCAACCCTGATATTATACAAAGTAAAACCTAGAGTTGTAGACTAGATTGGCTCTCGTTATCTCCATACATCACGTTTATCAACAATTGTCTCAAAAAAATATACCTCAATAAAGTGAGCAATCGCGAGGTTGATATTATAATTAATTTTTGATACTTTTGTTATTTAGAACAGTGGTGCGATGACAAGTGACAATATTCTTTATAATTCTAGTGGGTTTTGTCGCGTTGTTTGATTATTATTTTATACATAAATAGAAAGGAACATGTGGATTCGAAACTTAATCGGTTTGTATCTGTTAGCGTAAACAACTTCTTCATTGTTATTCAATTGTGCACGTTATTCATACTTATTGATAAGCCAACTGTATTGTCAATCTTCCTTGCCCATTATAGGCACATCAACAAAGTGAGCGGCTAATTGACTAATTGTGTGGATGGTGAATCACGAGGTTGATATCATAATTAATATATGATGGTTCGGTTATTCGTAATAGTGGTATGACGATAGGTGGAGGTATTCTTTGTAATTTTAATGGGATTTGTTGGGCTACTAGCAGATTGTTATTTCATACATCAATGGAAATGAATATGTGGATTTTGGACACTCAATTGGCTTGTATCTATAAGGTTAAGTAACTTTTTCAACATTATTGGATTGTGCATGTTACTCTTACTTATAAAGAGAAGGCAACTGTGTTATGGGCACCTCAACAAAGTGAGCGGCTAGTTGTGTGGATGGTGAACCACGAGGTTGATATTATAATTAATACCTGATGTTTCAGTTATTTATGACAGTGGTGCGACCACATGTGGCAGTATTCTCTGTAATTCTAGTGGGATTTGTCGGGCTACTAAACTGTTATTTCATACATCAATGGAAATGAACATGTGAATTCTCTACATTTAACTGGCTTGTATCTGTGAGCTTAAACAACTTCTTCAACATTATTCGATTGTGCATGTTACTCATACTTATAGAGAAGGCAATTGTGTTGCCAATCTCCTTGCCCGTTATGAGCACCTCAACAAAGTGGGCAGTTAATTGTGTGGATATTGGTGAATCACGAGGTTGATATTATAATTAATATCTGATGGTTACCGTTATTCAGAACAGTAGTGTGGCGATAAGTGGCGGTATTCTCTGCAATTCTAGTGACGTTTGTCGGGCAACTAGGTTGTTATACATCAATGAAAATGAACATGTGAATTCTCGACACATAACACGTATCCGTGAGTTTAAACAACTTCTTCAACATAATTGAATTACACACGTTAAAACGTTACTCATATTTATAAAGAAGACAATCGTATTACAGATCTCCTTGTCCATTATGAAAATTCTTCTTCTCTTAGGATGCATTATCTTCTTTTTCGCATCTAGTGATTAATATTTACATCGTCTCTCCCTGGTAAAAGGAAAAGGCAAAGTGGAAAATTAAGTGTTAAACTCGAATGTGTAATCCCATGGTTTCAATTCTGTCTCCACTCTCCAAGCATCAACTCTAGTTAGGTTGGGAAAAGCTGTTTGGAAAACCTGCAATTAAATAAGCCCAGATCCGGGCGGATACTCAATACTTAATCCACACCACACCAAACCAAAACAAAGGCTTACCTGTTTCTTACTGTTTTACCATCCTAGGTAGTTTTTGCTCTACTACTCCGCCACCTTGTAGCATTTACTGTAGCCAGCTGCTCTGTTTTTTCATTTTTGCCTGCTTCTGCTTTACTCTGCAACCACATTCGTCTGTTCTGCACAGTAAAAGAACTGAAGGAGCACAAAAGGGCAGTTTAGTGATTTGCAAAGAAGGGGAGCGACATCCATATCTGGAATTAATGGAAGGCGATATCCAGAATCAGATATTCTCACTCATCATTATCAACACCTATATTTCTGTTTCGGAGAAAATAAGGCTCTGTTTTTGAATGCTCTGTTTTTGTTCTGTAAACCTCCTCCCCCCAAGCCCCAATGCAGAGAGAGTCAGAGGTAGCTTAGATAGACGACAGAAAAATGCAAAACAAACCCAAACCCCCCAAACTATGAGAGAAAAATGAAACAGATAAGGGAAAAAATGGAAAAGTAAAGTAAAAGACAGACTACTCCCGCGGCTTCTGCAGCTTACATAGTCATCATTCATGAATTGAATTGATCCCCATTTTTTGCCTCATCCATGCTCCCTCGACCAGAACGATGCTCCAACTCCTTTTGTCTTTTTTCCTGATAATTCATCTATCATCATCAAACCCATTCTTCTACTCTTTCATTTAAATTAATTTCTGCTGCGTCTCATCACCGCGTCATCCCCTGCAAACCTTTGTTTGGTTCTTACTTGCTTATCAAATGTTTTCAAAAGCTTGGGGTCATATGGGGCCGGTCTACCTGACAGTGAAATGAAATGATGACTAAGACCGTCCAAACATGACCTAAATTCATAATCTTAGGGTCAAGCTCAACTGACTCATTTGAAAAGTGATATAACTATATAAGGATTATAATTTGGATAGTGTAGAAGAAAAAGACCTATCATTCAAGATGAGACATACACTATTCACTTATTCCATACAATCTGAAATTCAAATGTTATACCGAGCTAACTACATTCGGTTAATAAACATCTATAAACACTTGTGATACTTATGTGTCTCCAACTCTTACCTTCATTCGTTTACCTCACTTTTATATGAACTTCCCTGCACACCTTGTTCAAAAGCATCTAAAAAACCACAAAAGTGCTTAAAAAGAGATGTTCTACGATCATTTTGATTTTCCATTATCGTTGAACAATTTATCAATCAGTTCAAAAAAAAATTGCTCGGATAACACCAAATTGAGCATCTCAAATAGTTTAATCTATTAAACAGTTTATAATGACCAAGAAAAACTAATTAGAAGAAGTGATCTATAAGAGTGGCAAATTTAAAGTACACAGACTTGTATTTTAGGTCGCTATATTATATCATTTTTTCATTGAAATAAACCTTTCGGTCAATACAATATAAAAAGTAGAAATAAATATTATATTGATGTCCATGTATAAGGTGTTGTAAGATTCATACTTGGTACATCAAAATCTCCAACCACATAACGTAACCAAATGTACTACTCCATGAGACTATTCCATTGTCTCCCTTCTTTCTAACTTTTATGTGTTCCTCTTATTATCTTATTACGAAATAAAATAACTTAGATCGTCGGTTTGGATGTTTGGCTAAATTTGTTATTCTATGTTATTTGGCAGGTTAAACAAATTCATTTGATATGTGAAAAAACACGTAATATTCTAAAATTGTGGAATTTCAAATACCTTATGGGGGAGGTATTTGAAACTCTACAATATTTTAACTAATTTTGTATTTCTATTTATCAAATATTGCATTAACTCATTAGCAAATAAGTTAATTTTCACACTAAAAAAATTACATAATTTTTCTCCAAATTTATAAGAAATTATAAACGGAATTGAATCTTATATACAGTAATGAATACTAAAAGAGAACTTAATGCATGAGTTTTGGGATTAATGATTGCAGGATCCCGATCAATTTTTTTATTTGATAACTGCAACAACAAAGAAACTAAACTACAAAGGCTCCGATCGATTTGATTGATCGATAACTAAAAATTCTTAACTTTTATTCGAAAAACATACCATTTAATTCGTTATAAAAGGTGATTTCTGTAGTGTGGTCCGCTCCGTATTAGATGAGGTTGACTTGAAAAGCACGAAAGCACACAAACCTTGCTTTTTATATACTTGCCGGGAAGGGTTAACCAATGTACATGGGACTATTGCCTTTGCTTGCTTTTGGCCTGTGGATTGTGTGGGTTATGAATATATGATTGAAGAATTGGCAGTTAGATTAGATATATCGTTTTTAAGACGGTCATTCTCCTTCCTCTCCTTCTTCATCCTTATACGACTGTCATTCTCTCCAATCTAGGGCTGCTCCTTCCTTCCCCGTGAACTCCGATTTGACTGTATACGATCAACATCTCCCCACGTCTCTTCCTTCTCTTTACTACGTCGAAATCTCTCCTCCTATCACTGCTTTGGTCTTCTTTTCTGATTTGATTTGATTCGTTACTTCTTTGATTGAATCGATTCTCTATTTTGCTTTCTCCCAATGTGTGCGCGCGCAGTCGATATGGATAATCAAGCCAACGGTAGCTTGTCTTCCTCCTCCTCCAGCAGTCCCGATCAGGAGAAGCAGATCGTGAAACAATTGACTAATGAAGCTGAGTTGAGTTTGAAGGAAGGCAATTTGTACTTTGTCATCTCCACTAGGTGATCTTAATTCCTTTTTTATTGCATGCTCCTAATTTCCGTGATTTTGACTTGAATCTCCCGGTGAGGTCTTCGAGTTTGGTTCTATATTGTTTATTGTGTGAATACTCCAACTTGTGGATGGATCTGCTTGCTGCTCTGTGAGTCTTATCCGGCCGCGTGTATGATTCTGACTTCACTTGCATTCTATCTGTTTGCGAAACTTATGATTGTAGTAGTTATTGAGTGTGCCGGGTGTTTTTTCCTTGCATCACCTAGTTCTTAGCAGCTCTATGGTTTTGCTCAGGTGGTTCTTCAAATGGGAGAGGTATGTTGGTCAAACTGCCAGCGATTGTTTATCTGGCTGGCAATCATCTGATTACTTAAATGCTGATGGCTCTACTAGTAAGCATGTTGATAGACCTGGGCCTATCGATAACTCCGACCTAGTTGACGATGAAAGTCATTCAGAGGAGGGTGAACTTGATCTGGTTAGGACCTTGCTTGAAGGTAAAGACTACGTGTTGGTTCCTCAGCAAGTTTGGGAAAAGCTTATGCAGTGGTAACTAATCCCCTCTGTTCTTTCTTCCTCTCAGATTTTCTATACTTAAGATAATATTGTTAAGATAATAAACTAGTTTGTTTGGGTTTTGATTATGGGATGAATCGATTACTGAATGAAAGTTTACATTTTAGAAGCTCGTAAGAGGGGGGGATTATAGGCTTTATATGCATTGTCTTCAGGGTTAGTCCACGATTGATTCAAGTAATGTGAAAGATGACTGTTATAGTCATTACCGTCTAGTATCGCTTATATGGGCTCTCAGAGGCCGTACTATTCCTTATGTCCATATTTCTGTCTCCGTGGTATCTCTTCAGGTATAAGGGAGGTCCACCATTGCCGAGGAAGATGATTTCACAGGGTACATTTGACAAAAGGCAGCTCAATGTTGAGGTATATCCACTTCGTTTGAAGTTGATTGATTCCAGAGACGATAGCATATCAGCAATCAGGTTAAGCAAAAAGGTAACATAAATATTTTTTCAATGGTTCTCTTCTCTAAGTATTTTTGGTGATAATTCTCATATATTTGCAACATATTGTATTTCTGTTAAATACGTTTTGGGTTTCTTGATAATAATATGTGGTCTGTTTGTTCGGTAAATATGATTTACTGCTTACTACTAACTAGAGGAATCTTTCCTCAGCTATTGTCTTGTATCCTTGCAACTAATTGTGCTCTAACTCTTGTCAGTTTCCAATAACCTTCACTAGGCATAGCTGTAAGTAAGATTTGCTGTGTGCTGAAGCAGTTGAAACTGAAGGATTGATATTTAAGCAGTCAATATTCCATATATAGGAAACTTTATGAAAACAGAAGCTTTTATGTGATGACTGCTTCTCAATCTATTGAACGGTTCCATAGATTTTCAGGACTCCAGTACCTTTATTATTTCTCCTTTTCAGGCTACGTCCCAAGAGCTGTATCAGAGGGTGTGTGCACTTAGAGGAGTAGAACAAGAAAAGGTATGCTCTGGCGTTGTTGTTTATCGTGCTTTAAGGTATTTTCCGTTATTCTGACCTCTCCAGTCGTTTTTGTTTGGTTCCTGTATTGGATGCCAGTACTTGCTCTGGGACTACTTCAATAAACGGAGGCATTCACGTTTGCTATATTCTCGCAATACCCTTGAGGAATTGAACTTGCAGATGGACCAAGAGGTTGTTTGCTTAACAATGTATACATCATAATATATTTGTTTAGTACTTCCCTCTTGTATTAACTGGTTGCATCTTTTTTTGGCATTTCACTAGGTACCAAAAGTTGAATGGGTTTTTTTGTGGTTGTCTTTACTTGTTTGTGGCTGATGAGAATTACATATTACTTGTCTGTGACAGATTCTCCTTGAACTACAAGTAAATCTGTCTAATGCTTTCCGATCTGGACGAGATTCAACTGGGAATGAATTAGCTGTGGTACCCCTGGAGCCTCCAAGGACCTGTCAGTCAATTGCTGGGGGCTTAAGTGTCACAAATGGCTACTCAACCTCATGTAGCCGCAACACACGGCTGAGTGAGGTGAACCCCATCTTTAACGACACCAATGAGGATTTTGATTCTCAAAACTCTTCCAGGGAAGGGGAGAAGGGAGGTTTGGCCGGATTGCAGAATTTGGGAAATACTTGCTTTATGAACAGTGCTTTACAGTGCTTAGTCCATACTCCCCCGCTTGTTGACTACTTCCTGCAAGATTATACGACAGAGATCAACAAAGAAAATCCATTAGGAATGCATGTAAGTTGTTTCCCTGATTGTTGCCACGTGATGGTTTCTTCTTAAGCTCCTTCAATATTATTTCTTAGTTTTGTTTTAGCTGTGTAGGGTGAGCTTGCAGTTGCATTCGGTGTGTTGTTGAGGAAATTGTGGTCGCCTGGGCAGACTGCAATAGCTCCACGTGCATTTAAAGGGAAACTAGCACTATTTGCTCCCCAGTTCAGTGGCTACAATCAGCACGATTCCCAAGTTAGTCATTATCAATGTCAAATGTACTTCCAGATTTTGGTTTTTCATTGATATTTTTAGCCCCTGATTTCGTTTGAAATATAGGTTCCATCATACAAGCAGTTTGTTTAAGCACAATAACTGAATATTAACAACTCTATATCCTGCATGCTTCTATACCTATTGTGCAATGTAGTCTGTTTTTAAGCTATTGTTTCGAAGGATGCGATTAGTAATACCTCTGAATTTTATTATAATACAAATGTACAGTCACTTTTTCTATTCCAATAGTCGCACGATTTCCTCTCAATGGCACCATATCTGAGATATTCAATAATTGGATATCTGTAGGAGCTTCTTTCCTTTTTACTGGATGGCCTGCATGAAGATCTAAATCGAGTTAAGAGAAAGCCATATGTTGAAATGAAGGACAGGAGTGGTCATCCTGATGACGAAGTGGCAGCTGAGAGTTGGCAGTATCACAAGGCCCGGAATGATTCTGTGATTGTTGACGTTTGCCAGGTAATAAAGATAACATCGCGTTGTCCTAGCTGTGGGTGAAAGCTTGAAACCCAAATAGCTTCAAGCCTCATTTTTATTTTCATGATCTTGGTGTGCTGCATATGATATCTATCCACTCTGTTCATAGGAAATTTTTGAAGCAGTTAATTACATACTACTCACTTTACTAACAATGGGTCTGTGATCAGGGTCAATACAAGTCTACATTGGTATGTCCAGATTGCGGCAAAGTTTCAGTTACTTTTGATCCACTCATGTACTTGTCATTACCACTGCCTTCAACTGTCATGCGGTCTATGACTGTGACAGTGTTTTATGGGGACGGAAGTGGTCTTCCAATGCCATACACGGTATCAGTGATGAAAGATGGGCAGTGTAGGGATCTCAACAAGGCGCTGAGTGCCGCGTGCGGTTTGAGAACAGATGAAACTCTTTTGTTGGCAGAAGTATGCATTACTCCCTAGTTTTTGTTGATATTCTTTGTTCGTATCATCTGGATTTGAGTTGATCGTCCTAACTGTCCTTTTCAGGTCTATGAACACAAGATCTATCGTTTCTTTGATAATCCTTCACAGCTGTTGACTTCGATAAAGGATCATGAACATCTTGTGGCCTACCGACTGTCTGTACATGGGGGAACAAACAAGAAACTAGAGGTTATTCATCGGGAAAGGTAAATCTCAGCTCTTACATTTCTTGTATCAGTGGGCTTACTGGCAAACATGTAAACCTGAACAACTTTTAGTAGTTGGTTTGGCTTACTGAAGGATGATTCTTATTTTGAAAGTGATTGTGTAAGGGTATATTCATGGATGCCGAACTCTAGTTAGCCATTGAAGGCCCCTCTATTGACATCGACATATCCTATTGCTGTCATACCGATTTAATGTGTTTCCAAATGGTTTTCTGTGTCTTCTTGGCTGCATTTCCTGGTGTTGCCTGTTGAGTTTTTCTTGGGCTTTTTTTCCCTGGAATTAGCCATGTATCTAAATTCTTCAATTCACAGGTCTTCAGCTGACTTTCAGAACTGTATGGTTGGGAAATATTTTGGAGTACCTCTGGTTACTTATTTGGAAGAAGACCCAACAACTGGAGCTGATATTGATGTTTCTGTATCAAGATTACTATCACCCTTGAAGAGAACATGTTCTTCTATGTTGGCTCACAGTGGCAGGGAAAATAATAATCACGTTGCTGCTAACGGGGAAACATCAGATGGACCAAGAAATTATTCAATGGATGTTGTTGCAGAGGATGGACCCTGCCAACTACTGTCAAACCAGCTTTTCATGATTGAAAATCAGGGCTCAACCTACAAGCGTATCTTTAGGGACTCTGTCTTAAAAACTTTCAATCATACGAAAATCTTCTTGGACTGGACGGAAGAAGAACATCGGTTATACGATTCTAGTTATCTGAAGGATCTTCCTGATGTGTATCATAAGACTGGATTTACTGCAAAGAAAACCCGATCTGAAGTTGTCTCTTTATTTTCGTGCTTGGATGCATTCTTAAGGGAAGAACCTCTAGGGCCTGATGATATGTGGTGAGTGAGACATTTTAGGACATGTTAATTTTCCTTGTTCGATGTTGGCAGAAAAGTATAGCAAATCACACGTGTGCTTTGATTGATGCAGGTACTGCCCAAACTGTAAAGAACACCGTCAAGCTACCAAGAAACTAGACTTGTGGATGTTGCCAGAGATTCTTGTCGTTCATCTGAAACGGTTCTCGTATAACAGATTCTTGAGGAACAAACTGGTTACTTTTGTGGATTTCCCAATTCATAATCTCGATTTGAGCAAATACGTCAAGCAAAAAGATAGTGAGATGTCTTGCACTTACGATCTTTATGCCATCAGCAACCATTATGGTGGTCTTGGCGGGGGACACTACACAGCATACGCAAAGGTAAATTAAATAGATTCTGATGTTAACTAGCGTCAAATGCATATAATGTTTTCCCTTTAGTTATAAACTGCAACAGAGCAAAATGGAAGTTCTGTTTTTTTCTCCTGTGATTACTTGTATGACACGGATTGTTCTTTCCCCTCTCTTATTGACGAGAGTTGTTGCAGCTAATCGACGAGGACAAATGGTATAATTTCGATGATAGCAGGGTTACTCCTGTTAATGAGTCTGACATCAAGACTTCGGCTGCATATGTGCTCTTCTACAGAAGAGTGAAACCTCAAAGCTCGGAGGGCCAGGAGATGAAGACATCATAGGCTGGCACATAGTTTCTTAAAAAGGTCAGGATCTTTCAATCCATTTACGAGATTTCAACGACCTCCTTATGTTCTGGAGACTGGTCGAGGTCGTATCACCCACATTCAGCTTTTAATTTGGTGCATAAGCTGAGTGTCAGTATGTGGTGATGGAAATGTGGAGCATCTTTTCTGGAGCGGATTGTGGACAGAAGGGGAAGGTATACTTAAACTGTAGCTGGATGAAAGTTTAGTAAGAAGATTAGGAAAAGTTTAGCTGTTATATTTATTTTCCTTTCCCTTGATAGTGCTTTGAGAAAGGGAAAGGTATGATAATGATCAAAATTATGGGGTTAGTTTTGTGGCAGACATGACATCTCCAAATTTTTCAACAAGGATTCATTTCTGCCTTAATTTGTCATTTTCTTTGGATGTTTTCTAGTCCACACTTGAAACCCATTACCCGCAGCTGCCCACCACCAACCATTACAAAAGAACAAATAGAAATCGCTGTGTCTCAGTAGTAAATATTCCCTGTAGAATTTGATGCTCCTGATGGAAAGCTGAACATATTTGCTTTTTTATTTTTGTTTAGCAGTCTGCAGGTCATAAGCATTATTAGCCAATTTAACCTTTCAGCTTTTATAATGCTTCTTTCCATAAAGAGAAAGGGGAATACGATGCTATTCCCACTATGTTATAGCCGTTACCAAACCCATCTCTGGCTTTTTTAACAGTATCCACCTACAGCTTTGAATCCCACGTGCAATGTGTTAGATTCGCTGATGCCTAAATCAGAAGAAAACAACCGAGGAAAATAAATGGCCTCCGTCAAAATGAATTTGATAAAAATCATGACAGCAATGGAGTCGGTACAATAATACTACAGTGGCATGGGCAACTTAATCTCGCACATGGCAGCCCCACATGAAGAAATGTAGCTCAGATATCCAGACTACTGACACAAAACGACAACAATCATCAACATGCCTCCCCACCATTGGAAAGATCTGGACGCCGGCAGCGAGCCTCTAGATATCGACAGAAACCCAGTCGAAGAACTCCCCGGTGCCGACTGCGGACTCCCGGAGCTCGCCCCTCCTCCACCGCCTCCGCTGGTGGTGGCGGGACTGCTCTTATTTCCGCCTCCGCTGCTGACGGCCGGCATGTCTATTCCGATTGAGTACGAAGGGGTTCCATCGGGCTTCAAAAGCCCATAATTCCTTTCAGAAGTTGGGCCGGGCTTCATGTTCTCGTTGAACAGAGCAAAAACAAAAATGTTCAGATCAGTGCTGGGCCTCATCGGAGTCCCCTTCCGCTGGCAGATAGTCTTGATGAGGTTGCCGTTGTACTTCTTGGCATTCTCCGGTGTGGCCCCAGCTTCATCAGCGTCGCCTTTGGACGGCCACCCGGTCTCCGAGATCTGAACGGGGACGTCCTTAAACCCTAGCGCAGCCAGCGCCGAATGCACCGCGTCGATCTGAGCGAACAGCATGTTGTCGTAGTGCAGCTTCGACCCAGAGTCGACCATTCCTTGATTCGGCTGGAACAGGACGAAATCCAGCGGCACCTGCTTCGGATTCGCCTTGTAGGCGAAGTAAGGGTAAGCGTTGATGAGGAAAGGAGATCCGGTCTTGGCGTGGAAGTTCAAGATCTGAGTCAAACATCCGGTCAGATCTTTGCTGAATGCGCCGGCAGAAGGTGGATACGAGCTCTGGAGGATGGCGATGGAGTGAGGAGTGGTGACGGTGACCTGCTTCTGGAGGTTTAGAGATTGGACGGCGGAGTGGATGGACTGCATCGCCGGGAGGAGGTCGGCGACGTAGGAGGTGTCGTTTAGGGTGAGGACTTCGTTGCCGACGGTGATACAGGTGATGTTTGTGGCCGGGAGGTAGGACTGGACGTTTGATTTGACCCAGGCGCGTGCATTGACAGGATCTCGCATCTTGGAGAGGAACTCATTGCCGAGGCCGACAACGAATTCGACTCCAGAGTGGGCGAATGCTTTGAGTACAGGCGGGCTGGCGTCATAGAGCTTGACTTTAGTTGCTCCCAGAGCTTTGATTAAAGGGACTGCGTTTTCTGGAGAAGGGAGGTTGTTGGCGATTTGGCCATAGTTGATCCCGATTGCATCTACCACCACCAGTCCAGCTGCAGTAACATATTGAAATTTGAATCACATTTACAAAACCAAAACGATGAAAAATATAAGGATTGGGGGAAATGGGAGCTTAATGAGTAATAATTACCTGAAAGGAAGAGTAGAAGAAGAAGAGGAGCAGAGTGGGTGAGGAATGTGATGAACTTGTTCATAATATTCTTCTGGTAGACGGGAGTAGCTCGGTGTTGGTCGGAGATGGTGGAGTTCAGAGAATAAGAAGAGGGAGTGAAGTGTGGACTGTGTGAAGTTGGTGAGGAAGGTAAAGGGTGGGAGGATAGAATGGAAGAGGTTATCAAATATAGAAATTTGGAGATATTATTAAATGAAGTGGGTGGTGAATACAGTGAGGTGGCAGTGTAAACAAAACTGAGGTCGGCGCCGGTGAATTTGGGCCTAGGGCCCGATAATAGGTGACCGCTGTAGCCTTTTCGCTTGTCGAGTACTTGGAAGTCATGGAAATTATTATTTTATTGCTTCATGTGGTTGTCGAAAGGTTAGTGTAATTAACTAAATTATATACGATAACATTTGTTCTATAATAGTTATAATGTGAAGTTGAAATAGAGAAATAATAGCCATTGATCTGATCAGCGATATTCTTCAAACAAGGAGTTTTGTTGTCTCGGATTATCCATGGAGGCGTAGGTTCCTTATTGTGCATTTGAAAAGCCCAGTGGGTGATGAGAAACAAATTTCAAAAAGTAACGCCGTTGCCGGGGATCGAACCCGGGTCACCCGCGTGACAGGCGGGAATACTTACCACTATACTACAACGACTTTGACGTTAGCATTTTCTTTATCCTTTTATTTTTTTAATTGGTTGCCAACCATGTTTGCAAGCACTAAGCATATGTAAAGTGAAAACTTGGGCTGCCACTAAAATCCAGGCTAATTTTTTTCCTGGAATGCATCAGCTTGATTCAGATCAGAGCATCGTTGTTCTACAACATCGGTTTCGGGATGAATGCTCTCTCAGCCTCACGGCTAGAATTCAGGTGGGAAGATGAAATGAAGTGGAAGTTGGAACCAAGAGTTGCAAGTTAGCTTGCAATTTAATAACAAGCAGGAAGATTATGGTTGCTCAAGCCATCTCTTAACTTTGAGATTTAATGGTATTTGTGAATATCTGGTATGTTTTTCTCGACGAAATGAATTTTTTTCTTTGCGATCAAAATCTCGTGATTTTATTCGAAGCATCAAACTCCCAAAACGCGAGAAAAAGAGAGACAAAGGTCCACTTGCTAAGTTGAATCAGCATACCTTGGTACAACTAGCTTACCGACCATTTTGATTATTAATTGACATGAACGATTCGTGGGTTCTTATTCAACCTCGCCAGTCTCCGAACCACGAGCCTGGCAAGTACTAATTTCGATATACCAGCCCTTACTACATAGAGAAACCGTTAGAGAAGTCAGCTTAGCTAGCTACCCTATACCATCCTACCATACCCTTGGCTCTCTTGGCACAAACTATTCCACCACTTAAGGAGTAGCGACATTTTCCTTGGCAAGAGGTGCAATCTCATCTCCTTCAATACCAGCCTCGCTCCCAGCAGCCTCCAATCCCAACAGCATCTTCTCCCACAATCTCGCGGGCCCCTTCCACGAAAGATCCTGTGCCATCCCATTCTGGATCATCTCTTTCAGTGCAGCCGTCCCAAATGTGGCAATAACCCTTGTCACTGCTGCAATGATCTTAACTACATCAGCCTGGTCGACTGCTTCACAATCCACGTTGAATGCTCCCATTTGGAATCCTGTGTAGCCTTCTTTCACAGTGTCGACCAGCCCTCCAGTGGAAGCAACACAAGGCACCTGTTACATTTCATGTGGTAAGTATTGATGAAATCGACAAGGACGACTAAGGAAGAAGAGAGGAATTAGAAATATCACCGTTCCATATCGCATAGCGTGCAATTGAATGAGACCACATGGCTCAAATCTGCTGGGGACCAACATGAAGTCAGCACCAGCTGTGATCATATGTGCCAAAGGGACATTGAATTTCGCCACTCCTCTGACTTTATCAGGGTACAATTTCTCCAGCTCCTGAATTTGCTTCTCCATGTGTTTCTTTCCTGTTCCCTGCAACATCCACACAAAAATTCATCATCAACTATCTATGTCAAGCTTTCTACATTTAAGGTTTAGTTGGACACTTACGAGGATTATAATCTGGAGATCCTGTTCAATCAACTGTGGGATAGCTTCACAAAGAATGTCTGAACCTTTCTGCTCTTCCAGCCGACCAATGAATCCAAAGACAGGAATACTGCTGTCAACAGGCAATCCACACTCTGCTTGAAGGGTTTCCTTCAACAAAGGCTTTGCATCCATCACCTGAAAAATACAAGAGATCCAACTTGATCATCTGATGATACAGTTATCAAGTAAAGTTTAAGCTTTTACTTTGGAAACCTACCGTTGTTGCATCGTATTTGATATCAATGTACTTATCGGTCGCAGGATTCCACTCTTGAACATCCATACCATTTGCAATACCAGCAACTGTTTTGACGCGAAGAATGTTATCCAATTCGACACCTTTATCTTCTCCAGAGACTAGTTCCTCAGCATAATACGGACTCACAGTTACTACCCTGTCGGATTCCAATATTCCAGCCTTCATCCAGTTGATTTTCCTCCCTTTCACAGGCTTTTCGTACCTGCAAATATTTTTTAATAAAACAAAAGCCTTTCACAAACCAACTATGAACTAGCCAATGAAACATAACAAATTGCCGAGAGCAAACATTGGCAACAATATTTCATTCATCCACTCCAAAAGATCCATACCCATCCATGAAGTCAAAGGAGCTTCTGAAGGAATCTGGCAAATTGAGAAGGGAAAAGTCCGAAAAGCCGAATCTTCCTTGATAAGCAATATTGTGGATGCAGAAGGCAACCTATTCATCACCATCCAGTCAACATACATGGTTAATAACAACAACTTCTAAGTTTCTCTTAGTCATAAGAACCTATTATTTTAATCATGAAGTATCACCATACCTTAGCATTCGTATAGATGCCGTTTGCCTGATAAATGCATTTCAAGTAACAAGGGAGGAGAGCCGTGTGCCAATCATTGGCAATGAATAGAACATCCTCCCCTGCAATCATTGATAAACATCATTATGTGAAGAAGAAACTAAAAGTAAAGCTTCTAGAGACACACAGAGTGACTAAACTCACCATACGGTCCGGAGAAATACTTGTTGCTGTTCAAGTTCAGAACCCTTGGTGCCTCCAACGCAGCCTGGAAAAACAACAGCCATAAAGAAAGAACTTCTACAGCTTCAGTGGTAAAGTAGAAAAAAACGAATCACTCACTTGGCAAAGCAAGCTGAATCTCAATTGGTTATCCTTGTAGTCAATTCCTGCAGTAGGACCATAAACCTTGGATGCAGTCTTACCCCACACCTTTTTAGATACATTAAAAGAATATTCAAGTCAGAAAACAAAACATGGACATTGAACCAGAAAAGATCCATCCAAGAGGAAATAAAAAACCTTCTCAAGGAACAAAGGATGATCAACGAAAACACGATCAACCCCCCTCTTGTGACAATGGAAGAAGCGCACAGTCTCCAGTTTATCCCCAACTTGAAGCTAAACATACCCAATAACAACAATGTCAAAATCTTCTGTACAAAACAAAATTTTTGAACGAATGCAAAATTACCACAAGGAGCTTTTAGGATTTTACCTCAACCAAGACTCCAGTGTCCCAAGCATCTTTGTACTGGTCATACCGTGGGCACACCGTCATCACTCTGTGTCCTCTTGCCTGTAACACAAAAAACACTGAGAACCGAAAAATGAAAAGGAAAAATGAAAAGAAGAAAAAAAAGTAAAACCTCACCGCCATGGCAGGGGGGAGTCCACCAAGGACGTCGCCGAGACCTCCGGTTTTGCTCCAGGGCCCACATTCCGCCGAGAGAAACACCAAATCCATCCCGATTTTGCTTCCGGTTGTGGTAGATGAATCAGTAGTAGTAGCAGCGGCCACTACCTTCCCAGCTCTGGTGGATGCAATCGATTTCGGTTGGGTTCTGATTTGGAGTTTGTCGACCATGTTCACTGTCCTTAGACCGTGGTGGCTCATTAGGCCTACGGCAGCCGCCGCCGGCTTGACGTCGGAGCTGACATGGACGGTGGCTCTCGAGACAAACTGCGCAGCCATGATGGTCGCCATTGAACCGCTGCTAATCTCCCTTTGATCTGAAAGGCAGAAGGAAAACGAAAACGAAAGTTAAGCAGCGATGAGGATCGTGCGGGGTAATCGCCGGAGTAAAGACGGAAAATAAAAAGGGAGGAAGAATGATTTGAGTTAGTGACAGAGTGGAGTGGACTGGTGGTTGCAGGCAGTTACCTCAAAATAGAAGGAACAAAACCGAAAAGAGTGGAGTGGAGTGGAGTGGAGGACTGAAGGTGTTGTTTACTGAAATTATGGAAATGGAAGGAGAACGATCATTGCAATTTTGTAGGCTCTTGGTCGTATGACACGTGGCACGTCGAGCACGGTTGAAGAAGAAGATCCACGAGAAAGATGGCGGGCCTTGGTTTAGTGGGCTCTACTTAGTAGGCCCAGACTGGAAAAGGAGAATATGCTTTAATCAAGCTATGGCCGAAGTACGAACGAAAGCTACGGCTTTTCCTGGACCGTTGAATTAATTCGAAAAAAGAAAAACAAAAATGGGGATTATTAGTGTACGACTAATCCTGGGGTGCTTGAAGTTAATTGTCGTCACTCGGATGTTTATTTGGATTTTGGTGGGCTCCAGTTACCCAAACATCTGAGAGCCACAACTGGGCCGGGCCCAGCCCAGCAAGTTGCACATGAGGGTGTTCCCGATATTTAGTGTTTTGACGGTGGAGAAGAGTCGCGAATGCCTAGCCAGAAGAATGTATGTGTTTGTCGTCTGCTGCAAAATTGCAACTAACTGCACACTAAATCACGTGCATGAATGCTATCATGCACATCTTTCTTGGCCCCTCGTTTTCACTGTGAGAGATTTGTGCTCTGTTTACCGAGATATTGAGTTATATTTTTAAGTTGTTGGAGAAAGGAAAGGCCCTGAATTCAACGGATTTCAGTCTCCTGACTGTCAGCCATATCTCTCACTGGCAATTGCAGACACCAGAACGTGAATCACACTTCCAGATGCATTGCAGATAATAAGACAGTTTGATAAAGCTTCCTCAATCATGCACTTCCCAATTTACTTACTGCTCTGACAAGAGAGATCTCACGTTACCTTTTGTGCCCAATTAGTGAGGTGTGGTATGGTTTTCAAAACTGCGTGGAATGTTTGAACTGTTGAAGCTACATAGCACATATCAATGTTTAATAAATAATAGGCATAGTGCGTTGTTCATAGAATGTTCGAACTGCGTCAGGCCAGAATTGGATCAGTGCTCTAAAAGGAGACGGCCCAGCGAGAACTACAAAGGATGATTAGTATTGCTGCTCTACCAGGCCCGGTACTTGCACATACCTGGCACAGTTGGAGCTACCCTATGGAAATCCTAAGTTCATATCAGTTTGTTGAATTGGCCTGCAGGAAAATTATGTCATGCAGGATGATCCATCTCGGAGGCAGCAATCCGTCCAATCCTGATCGGACAACCACTCGCTATTACAGTTCGGACGACGAGGGAGAAAGCAATAGTGATGAACGGAGCACCTAGTAGAATCCTAACACAGTGAGCAAGCCGAGCTTGCACAATCGCAGGACAAGGATCAGGCTTGCTGTTCAAGATGTTCACCAGCGTTATACAATCCGATCTGATGCTGGAGCCTGGAAGGACGATCTTTGGCAGCAGCATCATAGTCATACTCAAGCGCATCTTGAATAGCAAAAGCCTCAGAAGCAATGGGCAATGAACATGAAACAGAACCAACCATCCACTCCAGTCACAAACCTGTCCATGAATGTACGAAATGACAACCCCATAAACCGCCAGCTTTAAATCATGTCTGAATGATCCATCGTGGTGAATCATCTCATTCATAATGGGGGCGTTATGTCTGTTACATCATCTGATTCTCCTTCAGTGATCAACAATTTATTTTCAATGATCTGTTAATAAAAAAAATAGTAGCAGAAGCAGACAACCCATTCATAATATATAAAATTCACCAAAAATTATGAATGCAGAGACTACCCCACACCATTACAATATCCTGGCTGATTTTAGTAGAAAGCAAACAACTTGAAACCGAAAACCTCTTCGCGCAAGAAGATCAAAATTTGAGGACAACAAGATTGAATAAAAATGGGACATAAAATGCCGCCGCAGAACCATCCTAATCCGTAGCTACAACTAGTTTCTCAAAACATTAACCAAAAAAAAGCAGACTTCATAATCATCCATCTCCAGCCAATTTCATCTGTGAGCCGTGACGAGTGTCTCTATGAACCTCAACCCGTCGAATCTAGGCTCGAATTTCCCCTGTTCCTGCTCTCCACGCACCGTCGAAGAACAACCTCTACATCCCTAATTCACATTACATTAAACCCTCGTCAGAACCCCTAGACCGATTAACAACTTTCAGATCCCAACTACAAAATTAAAAGTTCCGTTACATTTTCAATTTTTTCAAAGGTTGGGGGGGGATTGATTACCTGGGAGGCCACGCCACGCTCAGCGGCGGTGGTCGACGAGGAGGAGGAGAAGGCCACTGTGGAGGCAGCAATCATCGAAGCGACGACAGTGCAACAAGGGCCCTTCATCTTCCCGTACGCCGGGATCTGGATTTCAATTTACAAGGAGACGAAGCCCGACGAAACAAACTCGCCGGAACTTCACCGCCGCAGGAATGGAAATTGAATTCGTTGAGCGTATATTAATTTAGAAAGGCGAAAGGAGGAACATTGTGATGTGTGTTTTCCCACATTATATACCTGGTGGAGGAGGAAGCCGGAGGTGGCACGGCAAACCGAAAGACAAAATAAAGTGAATTGGAATTTCATTTTAGTTCCGGCCCGTGAGCTTACGTGGCATCACCTGGCCAACACGACCAACAAGAAAGAGAAAGAGAAAGGTTAGAGTCTTCGCTTAGTTGGTCACATCAACGAATAGTAAAGCAACACGTGGAGGAAACTGTGACAATACGCAAGAGATGGCTTGCGAGAGAGAAACAGCGGTAGCTCAGATGCAGGTGTGTAAACGTGGGTTGGCAGGTAGACAAGTAAAAGCCCGTATGGTTTGTTGTTCAAACTCGACTCTGTGCCTCGGTCAGTGAGCCCCCGTGTGAACGTGTTACAGTTGTATATTACCCTGTAATTAAACCAACATGCAAATTAACAAATATAAAGCCAAGAAGGGTTGTAATTTCTAAGCAGTCTCTTAATAAGAAACATGTCACCGTTGAACACGACTATTTACAAGTCAAAAGTTTAACGCGCTTCATTCTGGGAAAGTAATGCGTGTCGAATGAGAACAACGTGTTCAACTGTTGTATACGAGTTTAATAGTCATCGAAACTGATACTACATGTGGGCAGTGGCGGATACGACCCCAGGTCCAACCATTTTCGAAGTTCGTAATTTTTTTTATATGTTTAGATTGGTTGATATTTTTTTATATGCGACGTAATATTTAGACTCTTATACAATTCAACTCATTCCATTGAACTATCTTGGATCCCCCGTTGCATTTGGGATGGTTAAGGAAATACAAATAACTAAAAACACAACCAACCGTGGCTGATTTAGGGGAGCCTCTTAGGTCACGACCTATTATCTTTTTTATATTTTAAGATAAATTAGTATATTTTTATATACACTATTGTGTATTTCAAATTTTATACAATTTTACTTACCACACTTAACTATTATGGATCCGCCACTGCTATATATGCATAAAGCATCGGAGGACAAACTAAACGAAAATACCCTAGCCATTTTTCATTTTTGAAACTGACAAGATGTTCGTCAACGCTACTACACATGTGTTATTTGTATATTATCTTTACAAAATAGAGGAATAATAGGTTTTACGTTGATTAGTTTTTGTTGACAATATATTAATAACACATGAATAATATATAAATTGTTGTCCGCAATTATAAATTATTTGCATGTAAGTATCGAAACCGGACCAGTTACGTTAGCCATTTCCCACACCAAAAGCATAATGACTTTTGATGCTATTTGATTTATACGATCAGCTGTAGCTGTGATGTGATCCATTTCATCTCAAGAAATTTGCTTCAGACCGTCCTGTATTTCCCGCTCAAGAATATAATCAGGCAAGTTGGTCACCAAAATCAAACTGAAAAGCAAAGGAAAAGGACAAATAAACCAGCACCACTACCATCTGTGTGCTAACCACAGATAAATCACATCAGCCACTACATAATTACTAACCACAATCAGAAAACTCCATTGTGGTATAGTCTTACATCTCTCCTATGGCAACAAAGACCCCACATCCCACCATACAGATTCCACCTTCCCCTATCTTCATCCTAACTACTCTTCCACCACAAAAGATATGTTGAAACTGTAACGAAATTACCATAGCTGATCAGACAGAAGAGATCAAGAGAACAACATTAAGAAAAGCCAGCTCTTGTTATTCTGCGCACCTCAACGGGTTTCTTCTTCTTAGTATCATCTTTACTGTTATACAGCTATCTATGTATATAATATGTATCCACTCTTTCCCTGAAAGCTGCAACAGCTTCTTACTCTTACATCATCACCACCGCAAACTACGTGCAAAGGAAAGAAAAAAGAATCACAGTAAAAGCTTCTATCCCTCCAATCTCCAACAGGGTGGCCAATTGAAGAGAAAAACTTCCATTTCCCCTGATTGCACCTACCCCAGTACACTTGCAATAGAAGCTTAAAGAATCTCTCTCCCCATCAGAATCTCCTCCCAATCTTAGCAAATCTTCTACCTACTCCAAAGATGACTGCCTTTGTAAGGAGTCCCTTGTCAAGGGTACACGCTAGAGCAATAGCTCCACCAACTACTAGTATCCTTGGTATGCAACCCTTCTGTGGTTTCTCCATCGAACCTGAGGTTTCAATCTCGGTTGAATCGCTAGTGTTGCGGTTGCTGCTGCTGCTATCTAGAGATTCCAGGTAGTCTGGAGTCACTTTGGTGTTGATTTGAGCCATGGTACCGCACGGAGAAAGTGGGGCTCCGGACGCTCTTTCTTTCTGATACGCTCGTAGACCTGGCTCAATTTTCTTGACAGCTCCCCACATTCCCTGTCGCACTCCTAGTTTCGCAATCTCCCATGGGATGCCCATGTCCTCGTAATGGAAAAGTAATACCTCACACGCAGTCATCTGACCATTTCCTCTCTTTGATTCAACTGATACAAAAAACGAATATAGATGAGACACTAGAAATGTAAGTGATCAAACTGAAACAATGAAGACAGTAAACAACCAGTTACCTGCACGAATGCACCAGCTTGAATAGTAGAGATCAACACGGCGTGGCTTGTTGCGCCTTTGAACAGAAGTACATGGAACTCCCTGTGGATGAACGGAAATTATGGTAAAGATGTTGTATTCTAAATCCGGAAATCATTGGCAATAGATAAGACTGGTGCGCACACACATGCTAATGTTTCTATCTATCTTGGTGAAAATGCAAAGAGATAAGATTGGTAAGAATACACACATGCTAATGTTTCCATCTCTATCATTGCATCATCTGAAAATCTGAGCCCTGCTAACACTCCATACCAATTTTGATCATGGAAGAAAAGCTTCTATCTTTATGTTAAGCGAATAATAGGAACTCATTACAGCATTAAATGTCGCATTCCCTTTGCAACATACAAATTAGACCTCTGCCTTGAAATTATCGTAAAGCCAGACGAGTCCTTTTGGAATTGGAAGTTAAACGCATAGGCTAAACATGGTAATAACGTATAAACAGAAACCATAAGAGTTCCCAATACCTTGGTGACACAGTAGTATGTTCTGTCAGATTCCCAAATCCGGCGGCCAATGATGTACTCTCTGTCGCTACAGAAGAAAGGAAACTGCAGGAAAGAAAATGAAGCAATTAAGACAAAGGGAATTTCCACCAGATGATAAAGAAAGGAGCAAAGGCAAAGACTTTCTGTCATACCTTACGAACCCACTGAACCATCATGGTTCCTGTGGTAGGACACTTCTCAAGAGTTTCAGAATGTAAAAGCATGTCATCCCACTTAGCTCGAAACTCATCATCCCAGAAGAAGTCCCTCACCATTTCAGGAGTTGCATCCTCGTATACAGTACTGCTACGGTACTGGGGAGGCCCACTCTGCAAAAAGCCACCATTCTTCAATAAAAAAAAATTCGATTGGTGATTACCAACCAAGCAAATAAGAGATGAGCAAAACTGGTATGCATACCTGAAGATCCCTCCTCCAAGCTTGGTAGGTCATGGTAGGGGTAGAACGGTCCATCATCTGAATCCAAGCAGGGCCTCCATCTTTGACTTCAACAAGCTTAGACAAGTACTCCAAATCATCCGTTGACACAATACTCGTTTTCCCCTTCCCGGAACTAAAGCAAAACGACAATAAAAACAGTTAGAAACCGAGAATTACCAATTGGGTATTTTTCAATTGAACAAAATTGCGTGAAAGAACCTTGAGTCAGAAGAAAGGGTCGGCGGGGAAGCGTCAGAGGAAGAGTGGATTTGATTCACATCGTCATTGGAAACCCATGGGATGAAGCTGGGAAGCTGAAGCTTGAAGCTTGAGGAAAAAGAAGCCGGAGATTGCGGAGCGGAGAGAACAGCCCACTTAGGCTTCCAGGACCATCCAACGAGAACGCCGACGACGACAGCAATCCAGAGAGGAGCAGCTAAGAGGGAGAGCTCAGCGAGGACATCGAGAAGCTTGGGGCGTTGGAGAATGTCAAGTAAGAGTGGCCACAAAGCCATGGATGGAGGAGTAGGAGTGAAATTGAAGCAAATTGGAAACCCTCGGCGGGAGAAGATGTGGGGGGTAAAGAGCAGACGAGGGTTCCAAGAGGGAAAGGGAGAGAGAATGAAGAGGGAGTTAAAAGGAATGGAGGGATGGATGAGGATGAGGATGAGGATGGAAGAGTGCGGTCTGCGGATAAGGAACTGGAGGAGATAAGCGGTAGGCAGGGGTGTTTATGAGATTACAGTAGGGTCTCTTTGGGAATTTTGCGTATTCCGTATTTTGTTTCTTTTTTAACAAATACGTATTTGTATGATATTTTATTGGACCATTATGTGTCTTGTGGTGGGGGAAGTATCTCGGTGGGTATAGGTTTATCGTATAGGAATATTAATTCATATTATTTTATATTACTTTTTGTTTGAAGTTTATTACAAGATTAATTAATATTAATATAAAGGGGTGGAGGTTGTTGCTGAGAGCCACACCACGTATAAAATGAATGATTTAGGCTGTTGGCTGCATCGACTGGCCGGATAATATTCGATGGCTTCCATACGTACGGTGCAGCAGTAGTATACAGTATACACCGGCTCACAGGAAAGAAAGAAGAGACGAAGTCAAAGTCAGCATTTTGGATTTGAAGTGGCTTTTTTCCCTCGTTTGAATCAAGTAGAAGTAAGTTTCTCCAAATGAAGTAGGCTGGCTAGTAAACGTCGTTAATAACGGCAAGCAACTGAGGTGAGAGGACATCATCAGCTCAACTTTGTTTACTGCTATTCGCCTTCAATTTCCGTTGGCCACCCTTCTTTTCTTAGGTAACTTGTTTCATCTCTTTCCTTTTAACATAATATGCTCCTGACTTGGTTAACAAACAGCTGCAATCGATCCCTTAGGTTTGTCCGAAATCATAAAATCTATTCTCTTCGTATCAAAAGTAATCGCGTCGTCCATCTCGTTAGCGGATTTAACGAAAGTGTCCTCTCGGCGTTAGGCCCACTCCATCCGAGTAGGAAGCTTAAACCGAACCGAAAATTACGCCGACTTAAAACTCAATTTAACTCGGTTGGTTAGGTACTCACATAACCGGCTGAAATAACTGGTTGAATTTTTGGGTTAGTGGTGAGACGTGAAGGATCTCTACAACGGATTTTTGTGTATCGGTTTTTTCCAACCGATAGTATAGACGGCACACACACATTCGGTTTGGAGTAGTCCGATAAAAAGAGAAACATTTCGATAAAAATATTTTGCAAGAGTATTTAGTCCGATATGATATGATATATCAATTATATTAATTTTTCAACTTAGAACTTTCATTCCTGATCACATTCGAAAAAATAATAATTGGACAACCCTAATAAGCAATAACCGAGTATTGAATTAATAACCGGTTATTGAGTCCACCCATTACCAATTACTCTCTGGTTAGCCATTCTAGAATCAAGACATACAGACTAACATTAATATTTTCGTTTTAGGCAAATTTCCCACTGAGAAATATGAATCATGTGTTGTTCATGCGCAACTCGTAAGTTGTTAGTGCTCTCCGTCCAACCGGCCACTAAAATGCCGCATTTCCTCCCACTTTTGCCTACATTGTCAAGGATTTTGACGTAACAAGTTCAGTTATAGGCTTGGTGGGTCACCCCCTGGTTTTATACACATAGCAGAGCATGAAAGCCAATCATTTCTGCAATCAATGCAGGGCACTTTTAACTAGGACGGTTGACCAGCCAAGCCGTTCACGAGCAAGGGTGAAGACAGCCCGTTGTCAGGAGAGGCTTTCTATTAAACTAAGGTCTCTTGTAGCGAGCAGCTTGGCATTCGGCTAAAAATGCTTTTTTAACGACTTGTCTCGAGTTTAAATGAGCTAAATTTGAATTAGGGTATATTTGATTTGATAGGCTTGCGAGCTGGCTCGAGCTCAAAAGTCAATTTGAATATTAACTCGAGTATAAGGTTCGTTAGTAGACTCAATAACGCTATATGTATCTTTCCCCAAATACCGATATACAATATATCTTATATAACTTATTGTACTAATGAAAATGCGAGTGTGAATTGCTCAATTATTCAATGTTTTTTAGTCTAAAAACTTCAAATTCATCTCAAACTAGACTTATTGGAAGGTTTTAATAAACAAAGTCCCAACTGAGCTAGAAATTAGCTCATCAAGGATTGTTAACAAGCCGGGTTTGAGCTCGATGCGACTTAAAATTTTCTAGCTCGACGCCACATGCAAAGTTTTCTAGAGGTGCTTAATGAACCACATCATCCCTCGTCGTTTGATTAAATACATAATGGAATCCAATTGCCCGAGCATCATTACACAAAAACCGGACAGATGTATTTCCACCCTTACTACATACATATCATTGATCAACTATCGTAACAGATTGAATGAACACCAATCAACCAATCAATTAGTCGGTTCGTTAATAGTTTGGTTTAGCCACTAGAAACTGGTGTGCCAGATTGCTCCATCACCTTCTCCACAACGCTGGTGCACTTCTGCCATTCTCTCCGCCGATTTGCATATCCCGCTGCATGACCAATCAAACGACGCAGCGCAAGCATTACCTGCATCCGCCTTCCACTCACAATCTACCACAATCACACACAGTCATTTCGCAGGAAGAGAGTCAGTAATTAGCATGGCATTAGACTTACACTCTTACCGGGAGGTGAACCGCAGCAGAGGCTTCGATCATCGACATGTTCCACGTCTAGTCCGATAAACCATGACCCCAGTGATACATCTTCGTTTGCATATCTATGAAGTATATGCCTGACAAGGGACAGGACACACAAATTCACACTAAAGTTGCATTCAACTCATCTGAAACCAGGAGCAATGTAATCTCCAAAACATACTCACCGGTTAACAGAAATGTAGGTGGCCAGATCTTTCGAAACAGCGTATATCTGTCCTGTTGCGTGCCTGAAGTACTTATTCCCTTCCTCCCCAAACTTCCAGTACTCTGGTTCATGGTACTTTACACTTCTGCGCTTTCGTTTGTAATGTTCATTAGTCAGTTAGGGGTATGCACACATCATAAAACCACATGTGAGTGATCAATATATCTATTTGCTTACTTCTGAGCTAGGACTGGTCCAGATTTCATGCAACCTATGTACACACGGGGTTTCGATCTGTGACGTGCCAATGTGGACCCAACCATACCTGCCAAATGTTCATAAAACAAACTGATACTATGCATAAACACAGGGTTTGTGCCGTTTTATCGGATCAAGAATAAAAGTGAACTGACCAAGGTTAATGTGTACATCGTCGTCAACTTTTATGTAGAAGTCGGCATCCCATTTGGCAACAGCAGTTGAGAAGTATATTTGCGTTTTCGATGACAGTTCATGATAACCTTCTATGTGATTCTGCAACATGAATGATTGCAAGCTTGCATCACTCAGAAATCAATATGTTCTTATATGGAATCGAAAAGGATGTGTGTACATACCAGCCGTAGAAAATCCTTGTACTGGCCTTCTTCAGCAACTATAGCTCGATCTAGAATCCCACCTGAAGATGCACTGACACCAAAAAAGTTTAAGAACTCAAAACTTCCTCAAAACCAGACATGTGATGCTGAAATTTAAAGTAAATGGCACCTGTGTCCAATGACAAACCGCATGATTATACCCTTCTCGGTTTCCAACCTCTTTAAATCCTGCCCTGGAATGGAAAATAGAACACGAAATATTCAATGGACCGACTGTTTACCAGCTACAGGACGCCCACACAAAAAGACAATGAAGGTTTCACCTTACCTTTGGGCATCCATGTCTCTCTTATTGAGTCTCTTCGCTTTCTGCTGCTAAATGCAGTCATTATACCCATGACAAAGAAAACCTTTGGCCGATTCTTCAAATGCTCAGTTCCTGGTTTTGTCTCAACGAGAGGTTCTTCTTCGTTAGAAGCTTTGGAAGCTCTTGCAGCAGCCAGCTGCATCTCCAGAGTGGAGATTGTTTTGTCTAATGTCCTGCCAATGTAGTCACACGCAATCACGACCTCCCACAATGACCATTAAGGAGGCAGAAAAAAAGGTGCAACGAACCGTTTATAAAAGCATAATAAAACTTGGTTTATAGGACTTACATGATCATATCATGTGTTTGAGAAACTTGAGAAAGAATGTCTGTAGTCTCCTGTAACAGTAGAATAAAACTTTAAAAGTAGTCTAGATGCATTGGCTAAACAATGAGAAAGTATGCCATCACTTGAATACCTTCTTTTCACAGTTAACGGTGGGATGGAGTAACTTGGACTTAAGCTCCATGGATGAACTTCTTTCATCTACTTTGGCTGAATCAGGAAAAGGCCAGAACCTGTGGAAGAAATAAGCCAATTCGAGACTGATCAAGGCATGTTCAGTCCCTTATCCATAAATGTACATAGATAAGATGCTGCATCCAATTGAAATAGTGAACGCTCCTAATAAAACCTAATGGCATGTGAGGAACTACACGGGGCTTAGTTCAGCTGAAAAAAGACCAAATTTGGGGTTTTCAGTTATCTTCTGAAGGAGATGATTCTTTTTTGTCATCCTACATAGATGATACTGGTTTGAAGCTCAAACCTATGTTCATAACACATATTAACCAATACAATTTTATGCATTAATGACACCTCAACTTAAACCTACATTCAGCTTAATGACTACGAGTCAGATACCAAACACATACAAATCAACATGTTTCAACAATAGAACATTATTTCCAGATGCGATATCTCATGGCTTTAAGACTCAAGGAGATCAGTATTCAAGTGCAGCTAAAAGGTCTGGATTTGCAACTTGATTTCATTCTTGTCAGGGGGCTCAACACTGCATGTCTTACTGTGAAGCTTACATCTTCTCCCCAACCATTGTACATTGGACAACACATTCTTAAAAAGGGAAGGATAGTGGTTCTAACTTGCAGGGACACAAACATATACGTATCTGATCCATGTCACCATGTGTTTGATCTGTGCTTCAGATTCCTCACCTCAAAATCGGGAAAGGATTAGGACAGGATAACTAGAGTCTAGGGTGAAGGATTTCCAAATCTGAAGTAACAATCGTTGGAAAGGAGGAAAAAAAAAAGTTGATCAAATCTACTAGGGAACATGCAGCAAACAGGGTTGCATCAGTTTCGCCCAAATCTACTAGACAACGCTGAAAAACCCCAATCGCAGAAGTCTTAGTAGCAACAATAATAAGTAACTCCAAGATACTGAGATCTAAGTTGCTGTGAAGTAAGCTATGTAGTTACCTGTTAACAACAAGGTAGCCCAAGAAGAAGCTGGCAATGCAGAAGATGGCGAGCCATTTGGTGGAAACACCGCTAGTGGGTCTTAGAGGCCTGCTGCCGGACGCCATCTTTTAAAGTTATAATTTCTGAAAAGGCTGCTCCTTTCTAGTATTCCTTAGTACAAAGTTTAAATCTTTGTGTAGCTTTGATGGTGGGGGAAGTGGAGGCCGAGCAATAGCAGCAGCAGCAGCGACGGCGAGCCCATGAGTTAGAGGAAAGAGGAAGAAGGATCGTTGAGGGTGGTGAAAGAAAAGAAAGGTAAAGCGGACAAAAGGCTATGGATTTGAATTATGAAGCACAAAGTGCCAAAAGAGTATTAGGCCAAATTGTAGAGGGCAGGCAGCGGCAGGGGAAAGCAAGCAGAGTGTAAAGTGTGAGAGGTGAAGAGGAAAGGAAAGTGTCTAGGTGGGGATGGGAATCATATCATGGCATAACAGTAACCTACGGCCTGCAAATCATGAAAGCTTCATTAATACACTCCTCCTGTAGTAATGTTGCTTCCGCTTTCCTTGTGATTTCTATCGGTTTTCGTTTTCTTTTTCATTATGAAAGATTATTTAAGACTGTTCTTTTATTTATGATTTGAAAGAACTTGCAACGGCTATAATTAATGGTTTGGTGTGTGGTTGAATCCTGAGATTAGTTGAGAGGATGTTTGAGCGCTAGATGTCATGTTATTATGTTTTAATATGATCAGTTATTATTTTAACTATTTGATCATCGTTGTTTACAACAATTTTGGTAATAATTACATTTTTGTACAAAGAAAGAAAAAATTTAATTATAGTTATTGATGAATTTATTGGATATTCAAATCATGTTTGGTAATCACATAAACAAAGTTAGATTTCCAAATTATTCGTGTCTTATTTCATAAATTTTCTTTCTTAAAATTATGAAATATAACTTGGAGTTTGGTTGAAACTGAATTTGAAAGAATAGTGATTTTGAGATTTGGATTTAATACCTCAAATTACAAAAATTCAATTTGAAATTAGGAATTATTTTTACCCCTAGCCTAAAGAACGGCTGATTAATCGAAATTGTTCCCTACCTTTGGTCCGAATTACAAATTTGAGTCATGTTGTATCAAATATAACGAGTGTCATCCCTTTCGTTATCAGACGTAATCATTTTGTCTTATCGTTCGGCTCCGTCATAACGACAGTTAATTTTGTTGATGTGGCAGTTCCACCTATGCTAAAACCGAACCGATAATTATCGATGGTTAAAACATGATAAATCAAATAGATTAAAAACACGATTGTTCGTCCTTTTTATTTCAGATTGTAACCACAAGGTCCTTTTCGAATTAAATGGTAACACATAAGCCCCGTTTTCATGAATGATGAATCCAAGTGCCCTCGTTCGTCCTTCATCAAGCCGTTTCATCCATTCCACCATTGTTGCATGCAAATTTAGCAACCTTCGAACAAGAGTTGGAAGAAGATTACTATAAAATATGAAGATTCGTGAAGAAGACACTAACGAGTGATCAATTTCTGAAGCTGAAAAGGAGACGAAGATCGATTTTGAATTGGAGGAGATCCTAAATTTTACTAAATTCGGCTAATCACTCTTTTTGGTCCGTTACATATCAGCTATGTACAAAACCGTCCCCTACGTATCAGTAGTAACGTATTTGTCCCTTTCGTAATCGGATGAAACAAAAGAGTCCCCACAAATGATTCCGTTTGAACGCCCGTTAACTTCGCTGACGAGACGTCGTCCACGTCAACATTCCATATAATGTGGCTGTTTCAAACTAGATTAAACCAAACCGTTAATTGCCCACTTGGTTTATTACCCGATTAAATCCCTTTAAAACCAAAGTGTAATACTTAAAGAGGATAAAAGGACGAGACTCTTTAGTCTCCCATTAAAACTTAACAACCTCGAGAAATCAGAAACCATTGAAAAACATAACCCAGAAAATCTATATTTTTCTGTGATTCTCGAAGATAATAGAGATTTAGTAAAAGTTAAGTTTTTTCAAAAGTTTAAGCGATCGATATTCCTCCAGCAAATCATCCATCTTCCTCGTCGTTTTTCATCGTCGACTGTGTCCCATTTGTCACCGATCATCATCGTCATTCACCATTAAAAGCTTCAAAGTTGCATGCAATAATGGTGAGGTGAGTAAAACGGTTCGATGACAAAAAAGCACTTGAGTATGGTAAGTTTTTCTTCATAATCCAACTCAAATATGATCTCGTTGCATGCCATTATGAAGTATGGTTGTTTTGATATGGTGGTGGTCCCACACCAGAAATAGAGCTTAGTAATTTAGTGTTTTCGGGTAAGGTTTTGGCAAACGTTAGAGTTAATTTTTGTTGCCCATTTTGTTGAAATTGTTTGTTTAATCAGGGTTTGTATCAGTTTGGGTTTTGGTGACGTGGACGACGTCACGTCAACGAATTTAATGGGCGTTCAGACGGAATAATTTTTGGGGACTCTTTTGTTTCATCCAATTACGAAAGGGACGGATACGTTACTTCTGATACGTAGAGGGACGGTTTTGTAGATAAATTAAGATACTACCAAATAAAATAAAAATAAAAAGATAAATTAGGTGTTGGGTTGGTGGGCTATAAAACAAAAGGCCCAAAAGGTCGTCTTCAAAATGGGCTGTGTTCAATATTTCATGGTATTTCGCTGTCTGTTCAACAAAAGGCACATCCCCACATCCGCCGTCTCCTCCCTGCCGACATGGATCAGGAATGAAGAATAACTGATGACGGGGAGGCTCCTCTTGATGAAATGGGTGAGGTCGCTGACCGGGACCGACATCGGATAGAATCTGCCAAGTAGCAGAAAGTGGATAGTGTTGCTGCTGCTCGCTTCCGGCGAGTATTCTGACGCCGCCGGCGAGTTCAACAGACCGACCCGAGAAAGCGTTTCCACTAGTATCCACTTTATGCAGCTCAACGCCGTGTCCACCCAGTTGGGGATCTTCGCCGCCACGACGTCGTATCGGAATTTCATGGCTAGGCAGTGTCACTTGTTTGATCGATGTAACGAAATTAGAGAGGTACATTTACATATATACAGGCAAAAAGGAAACAGAACACGTAGGTTTAAACGACGTGCCGTTTTTTATGCGGCCGGAAATTATCCGCTAAGACTTTCGACGTTGTGTTCGAGACACTGAATTTTGATTGTTAATTAGGCATGGCTGACACCTTTTGCACGCATTGTAAGAATATTAAAGAAACTAATTATAAAAAATTTGTTAAACAAAATGTTGATGATTTATATTTATTGTAATACAATGGATAATTGTTGTATACGTATGCCACTTGAATTTAATACATAGGTGTGGTCATTATACTAATATGTTATATTGCTAACACTACTATCGTTACAGACGGAATATCAACTTAAATAGTCCTGCTAACACAACGAACTACATATACACCCCATATCATCATTAATCCTAATCATCACCAAACAATTTTATAAAAATTTTAAAAAAAATTTCTCCCCCCTCCGCCTCTCCCTTTCTTTCTTTCTTTCTTCCTCCTCTCCATCTCATCACTTTGTTTCTCAATAAGAAAACAGAGGAGGCAGCTTCCCATCCTGTTCCTCTAAAAGCTCTTGTTTTATTTCCCTGGTATATTGAAAGATTGAATATAGCAGTTGCAGCATTTTTCTTTCCTCGCGGAGAACCCTTGCAGAGCAAGTTGGTTAGTGCCGGGATGGCTCCAGCTGCTCCTATTGCCACCTTGTTCTCATCTATGACAGATAGACTAAAAAGGGTAGCTGCTGCATTTTCCCTGGCTTCAATGCTTCCAGTTTTCAGAACATCTACGATATCGGGTATAGCTCCTGCATTGACAATAATCCCCTTGTTTGCGTCATTAATGGAGAGATTCAGAAGTGCTGTAACAGCGTGCTCCTGTGTGAGGGAATCTGGAGAGGACAATAACTCAACAAGGAGCGGAATGGCTCCTGCTTCAGCAATGCATACTCTGTTGTCGGCATTTCTCTTTGCTAGCAAACGGAGCTCTCCAGCTGCAGCTCTCTGCTGTTCTGGATTGTCATTCGCCAATTTCTCTAATAAACCAAGAATGGTTGTTTGATCACAATCCGAGACACCGATCCCCAGTTTTCTGTTTCTATAAGCAGCTTGATGCTTAGGTAGTTCAACACCATTGCTTTCACACCACAGGGATATCAAACTCTTCAAAACATAGTTAGGAGTAAGTGCAGTATGCAGGAGTGTTTGCTGGGTCTTCGGACATTTCTGAATGCAAGATCTTTCATACCTCTGCACACGCAAGTAATAGAAGGCGTCATTAATGGCCAATGTCAAATAGTCAAGTGAATAAGGACATGAACAGACCTGGCAGTAGAGACAATAACATGATCTTTCATCAGTTCAAGAGAAATGGGGCAGCGGAAATCATCTGGTATAACGGGAGATATGTGCTTAATGAATCCCTTCTCAGAATCAGGAGCATCAACTTCTGGGTTCTCCACTTGAACAAAGATGGTCAGCTTTCGAAGAAGGGAAGAAATCTTGTCGAACCAGTCTCCAGGATCTCCCTCGCTTGAAATTACTAGCTCCTGGAATGAAACAGACTCGTTTTTAAGATTATCAATCGTCTTGAGTTGAAGCTTTTCCGAAAGCCTCCTTAGTACAGAAGGGTCGAGATCTTTGTCTCTTTGTGCAACAGCTAAATCATGATCCAGTTGTACATCACGAGAATCTGGTCTCGCTGTCGCTCATTTGAACTGAACATGCACTAGCTCAATCTGCCATCATCAATATTTGTCATCAAATACAAGGATCGAGCAATGATATTTCTGACGAATGATTGCATGAATGGTATCTATCCAGAAGTAGTAATACCTGTTCCCGCACTTCCTCTGACAAATCAAGCTTCTTGTAAGAAATGTTGCTCAGTGCTGCTTCAATTTGTTCTGTAATCTGGTGAAACTCAACTGCCATGCTATCTAGATACAAGGCTTTCCATACAGAAATAAATCATTCAGAAACAGTACTAAAATCTCCTCTCTTTCAGAGGAACAGGATGGGAGGCTGCCTCCTCTATTTTCTTATTGAGAAACAGATTGATGAAATGGAGAGGAGGAAGAATGAAAGGAAGAGAGAGGTGGGGGGAGAGAAATTTTGTATTTTAATTTGATGGGTGATGATTAAGATTAATGATAATGTGGCGTGCACACGTGGTCGGTTTGTGTTGGTAATGCGGATGGAAGTTGACGGAAATTATGGACGGCGTCAGTGGAAAATAACCATTTAGACCAAAATGACGAAAGTTAAATCTACGGGACTATTTAAGTCGATACTCCGTTACTGGCTCGTTATGTCATTGTTACATCCACCTTGTGAGTAGTTGAATTCATCATCGTTATGTTTAGTTTACCACTCTTTTATGTTGGTGATATATACACTTTACGAGTTTGTTATGTATTTTATTATGTCCTCGTTACGTCGTTATTACGTCATTGTTATGCCCACGTTATATGTAAATTGTTATATCCACGTTACGTCATTATTACATCATTATTATATCCAGTTTATATGAGAAGAGTAGAGAGAAAAGCTGGGAAAAAATATCTTTTTAAATTCCCGTTATATCCTGGTAAAATTTTAATCATTAAATTAAAATTGACAAAATTAATTTTGAATCGTTGGATTTTATCTGCACAATCCGAGAGATTGGACTTCTCGGATCATTAGCAATTTCGGAAACAAGCGACCTTCACCGTTTATTTTCACGTATGGCGTATATACACGTTGGCTTTGGTACCAAACCACAGAGACGCACGTCGGAATACGCACTCGATACACTACTAACATACTGTACATGGTACGTAGAAGAAGAAAAATAAACAGTAAATATAATATTAGGAGTCACATGAGGGAGCAGGTGGCGTTGACGTTGTCGTCGTTGAACATGTTGCTGACCTTGTCGTCGCCGCGGTGGGTGACGGGGACGTTGCCGTGGCGGTCGGGGAGGTTGTAGCCGTGGCGGTAGTAGTTGTAGCTGTCCTTAAACTCGGCGGTTGTGTCCTTGAAGTAATGGTTGGATGAAGTGAAGTAGAGCGGTGGATTTGGGTACGGCCAAAACTCAGCTCTTTTGCCGGACCTCCGAATTGCCTTGAGCACCTTGTTCCTTTCTACGTACCCTACCACCGTCACTTTCTCCATCGCCACCTCTACCTCCACCGAATCCACTCCTACATACATACGTTATTCCATTTATTAATTATTCCCAATAATTTCAATGAATTTATTACTGTATAAAATTTGAGTAATGTGATGATATATACAGTCCGTATTTTATTTTGAGTTCATATTTTATTATAAATTGACTAATATGTCCTTCATAAATAGATTTATTTACTATTTTACTAAAATAACTCTTATCGTATTACAACACGATTAGAGTTTTATAAAAAGCGAATCGACGAAAAAAGAGATTTTTGAAGACGTTATTGCTAAGCTCATAAATTTTATGAAATGTGGAAAAAATTTGTAGACACCATTGATGATTAATATGATACAAGCTATTTTAGCAAAATAGTAAATATATGTTTAATTAAGGATATAATAGTCATTTTGTAAATGGACCAGGAAGGGGTATATTTTACCTCTAAGCTTATAAATGGCCCTCTTCACCACTCTCTCGCACCCGCTACAGCACATCCTTACTTTAAGCTCCACTGTCTGCAAGTTAATTTATTTCACTTTTTGACGAATGAATAAATGCATATAGCAACGGTTAAAAAAAAATGTAGGAATCAAAAGTGGAAAGGGTGTTGGATATTCTAAATTTGGTTAGTGGATTATATTGTTATTAGTACTGTAATGGTGAAGGCTGGCCCAACCAATAAGACAAGGATCATTTTTCAAATACTTAAAACTTCAGGCAAGCCGGAGAGAGTCATGGACCGCATAGCAAAACCTAGGACGAGATATAACTTAGAGAAGAAGCAACTAGGTCTGAGAAGAACTCAACACGAGTAAGGTGAGAAAAGACGATGATAGCGATTGACGATGATTGATGAACCAACCTGCAAGGAGAGTGGGCGAGACTTGGTCTTGTCGGAGCCCTTGTGTTTCATGCTGCGGTTGATGGGGGCAGAGATGGAGTGAAGGCCGTGCTCTTCACCAAAGTGAAAGTAACAGTAGCTAATTGCAGATATTATCGACTTGAATGCTGTGGCCAACACATTTGACCCCATGAAGAAGAAGAAGAAGAAGAAGAAGACAAAGAAGGACTAGTTACGTTACGTTACGTCGTTAAATACAGTTAATAAGGGTATGGTCGGGGATTTATAAACTAACTATAAATTGACTAGTTGTAGATATTTTATTTTCGTTTATAATTAATTATTCTTCCGCGTGCCATCTGCGTAAGCGCATTGGTTCCTTATGTTGCATGGGCCGGTCAGATTGTGTGTGTCTTAAATGTACTGACAGAAATGATTTTACGTAATATTCCCCACCCCACCAGACCCCATATGAATTAATATTACCGGCTGCTGGGACGTAACAAGATATTATTACACATGTATGTACGTATATATATTATTCTTATCCTATAACAAATGTTCGATCCCCTTACATTTCCTTGTATTATAATATTTATTCCAACTTGTACTGCGCTCTCAATGATGTTTTGTTTATTCTAGCTGCTGTTCTAGAGGAACTAATAGACCATATTTCCTCAGTATATATCTTTGATAAAAAAACAAAGTATCCCATCCCCTGAGAATGGAATATATTATGTGTCTGCATGGTGCGAATCTTTCTTACTAATACCACATGAATGTGTTATGGTTCATTAGTTTTGAGCTAAAAACGTGTACACTTCTATCACGTGTCACTTTTCCCTTTTTAATTACTGATGCGTATATGATAATTAAAATAAATGGACACGGTTAGGTACGAGATTTAATGTTTACATCGAATAAGGAAACTAGTGACGGACCAGTCTGCCATTATTATTCTAACTAGTTATGTCTTATGTAGTCATGTAACTCAGTTACTTAATATTATACCTAATTATACTGTAATTATATAACTAATTATTAAAGTTTATAATCGGTTACAGACGATTATAAATAATTGTAGTATTATCTAGTTATTCATGTAACGACTATAACTAGTTATAATTATGACTGGTTATTAAAAATATAATTTGTTATAATTAGTTATAATAACTAATTATAGAGTCTAATAACTAACTAAATACAAATAATTATAACTAGTTATAAAAAAAGGTGGGTAGACCCTTTGGTGTTTCGCTGGCGATAATAATAAATTATTAAAGCATGTAACTAGTTACAGACGATCATAAGTAGTTATTAAATCATGTAACTAGTTAGATGCACTTATAACCAGTCGCATGTGACCTCAACTAGAGGCGATTGAAAGTTCGCTGGAGCATCGCAGACCCTCGTTCGAGGGGGTGAAGATACGATATGTCGATTATTATTACAAAACCGATGAAAGGAACAGTGGTGCCATTTGGTTGCATATGAGAAGATCATGGGTACAAGGAATGTGCACAAACACACACACACAGAGACGCCAGAGCAGTGGTTTTGTTCTCTTTTTTTTTGTATATAGTTTAGGAATATATACCCACCCACCTTATCTCTTCTCTGCGATATTTATGGGTTCTATTATCTATTCAAAGGTGGATGGATGGCTATAGAACATAAGCTTTCATGACTGGTTATCATATTACCTACACATACAACACAAACATCACCTTCATAAATCTCAGGAATATATCCCTGTTGTTTCAGTCATTTCAACAAGTCTTGTACCATTCTTCTTCTATTTTTCTGTTTCTCAGTATCTTCATAATCAGAAGAGGCACTCTACCTAAACCGCAACCCAACTAGACCATTGCAATCAGGGCGCGACGGATTCAGAACGGACATGCGGGAACAAGACTCTGTTTCCAAAATCGAATTCCTGTTCCTAAACCGAATCCATTGTATGAGGTTTTTGTTTGGGAATAGATATCCCCAACGAACAAATTTCACAAATTAGCATTCTTCTTCGCTTTCCCCATATTATCGAAGTTTGGATATAAAAAATTACTGATCGGATTTGGTTACACAATTCATATTGAGCTGGTATATTGTTCATAGAATAATTGACAGCTTTATAAACTAGATGAGTAGACAGTCCTATCATAATTAGAAATCTCATCTCATCTCACTACATATTAATATGTAGTATTTTCACACAAATGATTTTAATACATAAATATATTTAAAAAAATGAAGCTCTCCCCTTACTTTTTTTTCTTAAACCAATCACATTTAAAATGCTTAATTGTTTTATTATTATCTTAGTTTTCTAAACTCTCTCTCACTTACATCTTTCTTTTCACTTTTAATTAGTTTTTCCTTCATAACATTTTATACTTTACCCTAAACACAGTGTTCCCTTCACAAATGTTATTCGTTATAATTTTTCGAGTAAAATGACATCAATCTTGATATATTTCATTTTAAAAAAAATCATCTTATATCAAAATCAACAATCAATAATATATACAGGATTTACTATCAACTATATCCAACCACCTTTATTTTTTTACATATATATACTTATCGGGTCTATGTGTTATATATATGCTTATTGGATATATTTGTTATATATATGCTTATCGGGTCTAAGTGCTAAATATTTAAACGCTTAACATTATGATTCTATATATATATCTAAAGATTGAGTATTTTCATAAACTTACTATTTCTATTTTTAATGATAGGAATTCCCTATCGAAAATTATAGCTTATCGAGATCTATTTACGCACAATAAAAATACATCATGTTAGCAATACCAATCGCATGAAATAAAATTTATCAAAATTTATATATAATATTTTATCATGTACTATAAATATTTGAAAAATAAAAAATGACAAATCAATTTTAACTATAATATGGTATTATCCCATTAAAACTAAGTAAATATATTTACTGTAATATGATATTATCTCACTAAAATTAAGTAAATTAAAATACATTGTTGTATATATTACAACATTAAATTAGATGATTGATTATAAATACTTATGTTCCCTTGATTTATTAAAATTGAACTTTATAATTAGATGTTAAAAAGATACAAATCATACGTGTCCAATCAAATCGGGCAAAATGCTAGTAACTATTAGCTACGAACTAGACGACTGATTAATATGGCAGAATACTAACGACTTTAACTAAACACTTGTCACAAAACATTTCCAACTCAAAATTGAAAACAGACCAAAACAGTTGAAGCTTCAAAGGGACATAGAAGCATCAGTTAGAAAGTCTACCCTCGTCGCTTCTGTTATGTCGAAAATCATAAACTACATTATATACTAGGTCCTGCATCTAAAAGCCCCACTTAACTATACAAACGACACTCTGTTTTTCTTCAACTGATACATAAGAGAGTCTGCCTTCTTGACTATGTGCCTAACGTTAACAAACACATTATAGAAACATCAGTTTACAACCCATACTTGCCCATCATCACCACAGACATCTGCATATTCCAACCATACCCGCCACCAGAAACACAACTCCTGATAAACCAATCACCCATGTTGACCTAATAGCAGAACCATTCTTCTCATAAGTTTGAGAAATCGAACCTCCATGTTCGCTTTTATCATTCCCTTTTAACCTCAGCCTGAGGTTCTGCTTGACGACCGGGCCTTCTTTCATCTGATCATCACCAATTGCCTCATCGCCTTCTTTAGCATCTTGGCCCTGAAATCGACATTTTCAGTGACTCGTAAAAAGTATTGTCTTTTACAATTTTAGGACGAAGAAGGCATACTATAGGGAGCATCGAAAATTACAGGCCAACAAACTTACCTCGGTTAGAGTTGATTGCACTTCATCTTCATCTTCTACGCAGCTTGTGTCTCCTAGTCTTGATTGCAACCGTAGCCTCCTTGCAGCAGTACCCTGGCCAACAAAGTTGTCTGAAGCTCGTGCTCGAGGTTGTCGTTGTCTAATCTTGATTCCAGTTCCACCATCATTTGCATTGCTTACAGGGTTCTCCATGGGGTGGGACATTCCAAAGGATGTGTTTGTTGCAGAATTGGCAGGATGAGTTGCTTGCGTAACAAAACAATCTCCGTTGCCACCAATATTTCTGTTTCCAGATTCTCTGGTAAAGAATCCTGTCTGTGCAAAAGAAGATCGAGAAGCTGATTCCATCTGCAACAGCTAATGCCAATCAGAAGTTGCATACTATTAAACTCATCAACCGACGTAAGAGGATACAATGTGACAAGAAACCAGAATATTTCGTAACTTAAAGTAGCAGTAAGAAGATAAATAATAATAATAATAATAATGGATAGAATAATCTAATTAGCAGAGTCAGTTGGTCTTCTGCGGTCTGCCCCAAGATAAGTCTTATGAGATGCAAACCATAATTAGTTGTCAAAACTATAATCTACCATAACTAGACATGAAGACCTAAGCCTCAGAATTCATATGCAAGGCAAATCCTACATAACCAAATACAAACATGCCGGTCTCCTAGTATGAGTTATCACAAACAAGAATCTCTTTACCGGAAGTTTTATCTTTTACGACTGTTCAAGTCAATTTTCACAGATAACTGTTCTTTATATCATGCCAAAAGAAACTTAATTTTGGTCCACCTTAAGATAAAACGCTAAGCCTCAGATTTAAATAAACAACGGGCGATCATCCTGCAATAACAGATAGTTTACAATCTCGTCTCCTAGTTTGAGTTATCTAGAATACGATACAATCTAAACATTTTGTGTTTTACCTGTGCTTGAACCATTTTGGCATCCATATTGTTGTGTAGTTCCCAGTTTCTTACATGGAAACTTTCTGGAAGTAAACCAAGATTTTTGTCACTGGAGGCTTCTTCAAAAGACAAATCATCGTTATGGAACACCTCATCCAACAGCTCTGTGAGGGATACATCTTGTTCACTTGTGCCATCCTGGAATTGGAATCCATTAAGGTCATTACCAAAGTCATTGTCATAATGAGAGTCGAAATGTAGCCCCAGATCTCCATAAGGGTGCGGCTGCATTGGGGAGAACATTTTGTAATCAACTTCACCAGATGTGAACTCATAAGGATGGGAACTCCCATCCACCAGTGCATTTGCCTAGAACACAATGTAAGCAAACAAACGCATTCAAAAAACAGTTACACTCAGACATTAAAAGGGAACATATAGAAACTACAAACTGAAAGCTTACAGAAAACAAAAAAGTCGAAAACTTCACCTCTTCAACAGTCAATTCCGTGACATGATCCTCCACATCTGAATTCATATGACTATTGCAGCTGCTATCAGCAGGAACAAAAGCAGTAGTAGGCGTCATGCTCTCTAACAAAGTATCCGACTGTTTTCCACCTCGCATGCCGGACGTAGCAGTCTCCTGAACTAATTCTGACGTTGCTTCATCAGGGGAGGACTTGGTAGTGGTTGGAGAGTAACCAGTTTGCTCTACTTCATCATACTTCACCACATCAACCTTCTCCTCCGGCTTCCGGAACAAGCGAAAGAGGACAAAAGGAGCCTAACAATACGAGGACAAAGAAAGCCACATTTAGAAACAATATATCAACATACTAGTACGTAGCTAAGCCCATGGTAAAAAAGAAAAACCTGGCCTGGTCCGGTGCCATCAAGATCTTCGAGGGTAGGGCGATACTCGTGCATAATCCAGTTACTTCGCTCACCCTTTGGAGCACGACCTCTGTAGAAGACCAACGTCTTCTTCATGCCGATGGAAACAGGAGTAGAGCCAGGCCTCCTGGACCTAATGGTACGGTCTTTGCCAGTAGCTTTCCAGTATCCAGCTTCAGTAGCCCTGTTAGACCTATGGCCATTAGGGTACTTTCGGTCACGAGGGCAGAAGAAGAACCACTCCGGATCATCAGTCTTGATCACAGATAGACCTACAAATTAATTGGTGAAGCGGTAAGATACCTATAGAGTCATGCAGCAATAGTGCGCAGAAACTTCAAAATTGGAGTAAGTAATATAGTAAAACGGAATCGAATCAGTAGAGGAAATCCAGAAATTATTCGCATCCCCATGAATGAGTAAAAGAGCGGAATCACTGACTCAATCTTTCACATCGAAATAAAAAAATAATAATAATAAGAGGAAAGGAACGAACCAGGAAGATCCCAAGGCTCCCATTTGCAGACATCGATTTCAGGGATGACCTCGACCTCGGAATCGCGGCCGTTGATCTTCAACCTGAGGTAGTGATTGATGAGTTCCTCGTCAGTAGGCCTGAATCTGAAGCCCAGAGGCAGAGATTGCATCGATATCACAGCCATTTTTCTTCGGATTTTTTGCTACTGAAACCTAGAAACTCCTAATTCTGCGATTATTGGAGCAGCTTTATGGAAAGGGAACGCTTCGCTAGGGTTACAGACACCGGAATTGAAATGGGTATGGAGGTTTGATTGGATTGGAAGCAGGAAACAGGGGAATGGGAGGAGCCGCAAAAGGGAAAGTAGAAGTGTCGCTTTTGTCAACTCTAGCGGCCAACTTTAGTAACAGAGAGTCTTACTGATTAAGTTAAGGTTTTTAGACTGACTGTCTCTGTGGCCAAATCTGCTTCTACGCGGTAATATTTGCCGCATGTCAATAATAGCATTATTATGTTATTTTATAGGCTCAAATACTGAAATAGTCCCTTATATTTTGGCGGGTTACATTTCAGTCCAATAACTATTAAAGGATGTGGAGCAGTTCTGTTATTTTCTTGTGTGTTACGATGTGGTCCCATGGCTGCAAGAATTTTGGACAGATTTGTCACATATGCACTACCACGTGAAATTTGAATAAAATATTATAATTTGGGTCAATTGTTAGTTTAAGTCAAACCAGATAATTTTTATCCGCTCAAATTGAATAGTGTAATACTAATTGATGATTTGGACTTTGAGAAAATTTTGATGAAAATTGTGGACATCCAAATATATGAGTTGAGGAGTACAAATATTTTGATACTTAAAGTTGTGGGAAGGAACCAAGAGCTAGAAGCAACAATGTGGCAAATTGAAGCCAGCATGAGGGAGAAGTATCTCCGAGTCGGTGGTAGACTACATTGCAGGTAACTTTTCAGTTTCTTGACACTCATTGTTGTGGTTAATTCGAGATTTCAGGACGAAACTTTTTGTAAAGGGAAGGAATTGTAACACTCCACTTTCGATTCACTAGTTAAATCTAGTTGATGCTGAGTTGATTGGGGTCAGAGTTAAGAAGAATGGACGCCAATCTTAAACTTAGGCCGTTAGATGATAATTACGTTATTTTGTTTATGGTGTAAGATGAGTTATTGTATAAAGTGGTGGATGAAAGTGAGTTGAAAGGTTTTGCTAATTATTTTTTATTTGATTTTACATATAGTTCAACCAAACCACAATTAAACCATCAAACCTCCTATCATTAAATATCATTGAAAACATTAATATTACCACATTTACAAACAATATTGTTTCTTAAATATATCTCAAAACGAACAAAATTCCAAACCAGAAAATGTAACTAGATAAGAAAGGGTTGTTAATCTTTTAACAAAAATAGGCATTAGCCAACCATGTAGTTTGTTCTATATATATGGAGGAGCGCACAACCTTGTTGTTTATTCACTTAGCTCCTCCCTTTTAGGATCCCTGGCTAGTACCACCTGAATTGTGCATTGCCAAGGACCTGGCAGCTTGGAGTAAGGCGTGATGCCCCTCTGCAGTGTTTCCTCGCCATTCATGACATCCATGGACAGATTTGAGAGGGAAACAAAGGTACTTTCTTATGCTTATCGACGATTAGTGTTGAAGTGAGGGCTATTCTCGAAGCTACAAGGACAACCGTTTTATGTTCAGAAACCACCACGATCTTTTCGAATTGCATTAATATCATTAATGTCCTTAACAATCGAAGTCTCCCTCGGCCATGGGATTGATATGCCACCCTTTGGATGATATTTCAACTCACTGATAAATGCTCCTATGATCAAATACACTTTAACTCCTCGGGAGCTCGGGAGAGTAACATTCTGGCTGATTGGGTGGCTTCATCTATCAGAGCCCACACTTTCCATCATGATCGAGTTCATTCAATTTCAACCTTATAGTCGTAGACTTAGGAAAATTGCTAGCCTCCTCCTCTATGAATGGTCTCCATGGCATCCACTTTTGAGTGGTAAAGCCTGGAAAATCACAAATCTTGAACCACTCCAAAATAATGGGCTGAGTTGCAGTACACAATTTGGACTTAGACCCTCTTGATTTCCTTCAAGACATTCGCTACTAGAAAGATTGGTGAAATGTCAAGCTTGCTACGCAACCACACAACTTGGAATCAAACATCTTGCATGCATCAACAGATACCTGGAACACCTATTATGTGTTGCTTATTATCAGGGCCTAACAACTTTAATGAATAATATATTAAACAAACATCTACCAAGTGTCTAATTGGACTAATAAAATATTCAACTAACTCATCTGGTTATACACTGAAGACTTGGATGGCAACAGCTGTTCATATTCAGAACAACCAAACAACATTGCCTAATATCACCCTGCATTCTTTTAAAAAGTAAAGGAACAACCTTCCTGCATTATAGAAAGATGAGTAAAGGGAAAAGAAAAGACTAACTGGTTCACCATCTTAACCTGGCCCTTATCATCTTATCTCAACAATTATACATGCTTGTCATCTTATCTCAACAGGCCAAAAGCTGTGCAGTCAACCAATGAACTGTGGTCCTCAGACTCAAAACATAAACCAAATCAAAAGAAAAAAGGTTGTATGGATTGGTAAGGTCCTCTAACCAATATATACACTGTGATAAGGCTGTAGCACTCTACCCTCCTCCTCCTCCTGCTGCTGCTCCTTTGGTTGTGTTTAACTCTGTACAGCTTAAGTTAAACTATAATGCGGGATGATACCCGAGATTTACATTCGCATCCACCCGGTGAACTCCTCTCCTAGAACTCCATTCGTTGCAGAACTCCAGAGCCAACCTCAGTGCAGTTCCTAGTCCAATCACAACGATCACACCTGTATAACTCATGTTTAGTCTCGATGCCACGATTCTCGTTCCAACCTCATCAAGTTCCAAATCAGCAACCACAACCATACTTATTACTTACCGATAATTATGTTGACTGGTAGAGCGGAAACCCCCAGGGTGATTGAGATCAACACGTCCAACAAGAGGCCCCCGATTAGGATCGAGAACGCCACCCAAAGAGGACTAGAGCAACTCTGTTTCAAACAGCATCGTATAAGAGGTAAGCACCATGGGCGAACTGGAACAAATGACAGTAGACCTTCAACTTACCCTTTGCCGGTCTTGAGGTCTGTATGTCGGATCAAGCCTCCACACCCAGTAATTTGTCTGATACAAAAAGGAAACAACCTCAGCTCTTTTTTTCCTAACATTGGATTCTAAGCAACTTGAACACTCCACACAGCCGCTGACGCATTAAGCAGATTGGTTGTTCTAACAACTGACTAAACCTAATGACAATCACACTTCTGACACAAACTAATCGAAACTTTCAATTTTGTGCCTAGTTTCACCCACCACAGCTACTTTGGTTACGCCGAAAAAGGACAAACCAGCACCAAGTAAATGCAACATTACATCATCAGTTTCCCACTTCATACCAAGGAAAAACAAAAAGATCACGCCTTTATTTTGGTTGGCAAAGCATCGAATACCTACACTTGGTTGAGATTCCGGAGGAGACACATTTACAGCGATATCTCTGCAAGAGGAAGAAAAGTGGGGAAACAATAATTCAAAATTGAGTTGACTTCAATCCAGGAAATGGAGAGAGTTCAGTCATAGAGAGTTGACTTACTGGCATATCTCACACTTATTCGACCCTCTAGTCAAGAACCAAGCATCTATACAGGAGCGGTGGGATTTGGCAAGACCACCTTTGCATTTGCACCCAAGATCTATCAGCACTTCTTCTTTGTCCTGTTGGCATACTCTACAAGGACAGAAAATCGGAAAAGAACATTGCTTTGGCTTGTTAAGGAATAAGAATTTATCATTAACATAGCACAAACATACCTGCAGTTATCATGAGAGCTCGGAACCCTTGAGAGAGATGGCTTAGTGGGTGAAGCAGGAGCTGGTAAATTGGAAGGAATGGGAGGAGGAGGATTGTCATTAGCAACAACAACCACACAAGGCACAGAAGTGGCAGTGGAGGCATGATCTTCTTCTTCTTTGGCGGCGGCAGCGGCTGGAAGGTGGTCAACATGCTGCTGCATCTCCAAGTCAAGGTCTTGAGCAGGATGGATAGACAAATTATTTTCATGAGAGGGATTCCCATCGCCAACCTTATTAGCCTCATGCATCTGCATCTTACCTATTATACAAAACAACGGACGATTCAGAAACAATCAGCAAAGAATGAATCTGATGGATTCCGAGCTGTTTATCATCCAATTGAAACGGAAATGCTACAAGTTCTCAAAGCGGAATTCAGGGTTAAGAAACGCTTTTGGACTGTATTAAGGTTTGCCTTCAACCTCGTTGTGTGGAATCCAGCAACTGGGGTTTCTGCGGTTCAGATTACCCAACACAGAATCGGCAAAATTGAGAATCAATAGATGATAAAAAAAAAACAAGCAGAAGATCACTGAAGGAGCCCCAGTGACCCAGACACGCAAAAAGGAACCCGCTTTACACCTACCAACCAGCCACCACAAATCTCACATAGGAAGAAGAAAAAGTAAAAGGAAAGAAAGGAAGAGAAAGGGAATTAAGGGAAAGCGCAACCTGGAGAAAGGAGTTATATTTTTGGCTAAGTGAGAGTTACAAAAATGGAGAAGGGAGAGACAGAGATTTTGTTGTATTATGGGAACTGGGAAGGGATAATAATAGCTGCAGAAGGTCGGCAGTTGCTGTTAGTAGTCGGCAGTTGCTATTAGGAGTAATTGTCTGCCTGGCCGTGGAGGATGGATTGGATGACGATAAATTGGTAAAGTGAAAATTGGAAAACAAAGATAATTATTTATTTTAAAATAGGGTTTTGTTAGTGGTCTGTAACCATGTTTTCAAAACCGTACCTATCGTACCGTAAATTTAGTGGTAGAAAGTTTAATGGTTCAATTATAATTATATATCTGTTCAACCATTTATAATATTAAATAAAAATAAAATATATAAATTAATAGTAATATTATACTATATAAATTAATAATAAAATTGAATTATATCGATAATACAACAAGTTTAATATTAAAATTTAACTTATTAAAACATAATATATTAAAATATAAAGGACCAATCTTGTTATTATTTTAAAAACTTATACAGCTTTAAAAGTTATTTATACTTTACGTGCTAAATTATGAATAAACCTAACCGTCATACAATATTTAGTAATAGCTTCATTCTTCTCCATATCTTTTATGCAACCAAACCATGGTCCAAATCAAAATGAAGTGGAAAGAAAACCCATATCAAAACCCAAATTAAAACCGGATCAAATCAAGAACGAAGCCACTCCGACGACATCTAGTGGTGGTCGCCATCTGAATGGCAGCGATAAAAATGGTAGGAAATGGGCGTCGTCGTTTCATTTCTACTTAGAAACTGTGAAATCTTTTTTCCTGTAACAAATTACGGTATGGTTGACATCGATCAGTACGACCGCAATTCACCACTTCAACCGTTAGAATTATGAAAAAACCAATTTTCATCATACATGATTATATCAGATCAGTCTGTTGATAAATACATAGTTTAACCGGTTCACCATGATGATACGATAAAGTTTTGAAATCATTGGTTTGTAGATTCACTCCTCCGACTCCAAAACGCAATCGCCAAATAGGAGAAAAAATTCTTGTTCACAGTTGGCTTTCTGGTTTTCCAACCAACCAACCAACCAACACAAACAAATCTTTTTGGATCAAGTAATGTTCTTTGTTGATTCCTTTCACAGGCTCAAATTGTTTGTTTATGTTTGTTATCATTGTCATTCTTAATTTTGTTTTGCCATGATCAATTGGACTCGGAATCTACTATCATAAAAATGTTATAATGTTAGTGTTGTCATGTGATAATTAATGTTATTTATAGGAACGTTTTTTTATATATACAAATATTATTTTATTCTTTTAAATACCAATTTGTTCATCTTAAATAGCAATTCGTTTATGTTATGTATGATTCTCATCTTAATAACGTTGATATATATATATATATATATATATTAATTTGGTGACCAAACCTCAAAATAAAATTATATCATAATTTTGGTAATCATACCATAAGATATTCTTAAATCTGGCAAAAATCGTTTTGAGATTTTTGTGAGACCACAAAGGACCTGAGATATTTTCACTTCAAAGTGATATTTGCTAAGGGCAATGTCACATGTTTGGTGTAAGCATACAAAGAAAATAATGGTTTGGTATGCCAATCATTTTGTTAACATGGTGGTAGTTGTATCAAAGATATTGTTAAGTATCTGATATTCATATTTGGGACATATATAAACAGTACAAATAATATATATATATAATTTGTCACTAGCTACAACTTACAATTAGGCAATTAGTGTTCTAACAATAAACACGTACGCATTTAGTATTTGCAGTCAAAACACCTAATAGACCAGTGGAACTATACATAACCTTGAGTTTCTCACATTCAAACATCTTTTCCAGAACTCTATCCTCCAGATCCCCAGAGATTTGTGATGAAACCCTTCTGCAGCCATCGACTCCTTTAACAGAATGAAGGACCAACTCTGACATTTGGTCCTTTTCGACCTGGCCCCTCAACTTATCCTCTTCAATGAATACATGAACTAATTTGGTCTGTCCAAGCCTGTAAGCTCTATTTAATGTTAATATTAAGATGTTCACATATGAAAAAAAACCAACACGGAACATCAAACTGTAAAGATAAAAGTAAATCGTATCGTATATTAATTGGAATTAAGTCAAGTGGTCTTTAACGAATTCGTTTTAGGAAATAAATCTAATTCAGAAATTAAATGTAACGAACGGATGAGATTCTCATCAATGAACGGTAAAGATCAATTTCTAATAATTAGAGGATTCAATAAACCGGCAATATCAAAACTTTCGCCAAAAAATTAAAAGGAATCTGAGTAAAAAAATAACTTCTAATTGTGTATGCTCAAATAAAAACTCTAAAACTAAAAGAGGAACCAACCACTGCTTAGGAGGAATCACACGAACGGACTTTGGACCACCAATCAAGATCAGGCCCACATTATTCAGCATGCGGCCAATAATTGAGAATAAAATACATTCCACGCCATTATAATCTCACTTAAATGTATTGAATGTCATTATAATTTAAATTTGCACCGGATGTCATTATAATTTTAATTAGTCTGCATCGTTAATCTTTTCGTCAATTATCAACAAAAAATATGTTAATTTGCTGATGTAAACACCACATTGGTACCAAGTCATCGACTAATAAAAATAAAAAATAAATAAAAATTATAATATATGTTTTCCAATCGCTGATTTTCGTGACCATCTTCATTACTGCCTCCGGAAATCCGTCTGCCATTAGTGTCATGGTTGTGTAGCGCCACCGCTCCTCAACAACGCTCACTGATCAGTGATCCAACATTGCAGGAGAAAATGTGAGGCTGCTCCCGCTCTCTGTTCCGGTTCTCTTAATAATTTTGATACGGATTGCCGATTATTTTGTGAAATCGATTCCTCGCTTCTTAAGGGTGAGATTGAAGTCGAGAGTTGGAAACTCAACAATGGCGGCAGCTAGCTAGGAACAATACTATGAAATTGGAAACATAATGGAGTTTGGGACGAGCTTCGACGGCGGTGAAGGAGGAGGAGAAGATTATTATTCCATGAGGAAAATTAGGGTTCTTATTTTTAATATTTGATAAAAGAATTTATTTTTAATATTTTATTATTATTAGTTGCTGACTTGATACTGATGTGACGTTCACATCAACAAATTAACAAATTGTTTGTTGATAGTGGAGAGAAAGATCATCGGTGCAATCTAATTAAGACTATAATGACATCTCTTGTAAAATCTAAACTATAATAACATACGGTGCATTTAAATAAGACTATAATGACATAAACAACATTTTACTCCAATAATTAACATAATCGCTCAAACCCACCGGGAGCCCAGTTACTAACCCCATAGCCGCCAAATTCTAAGCTGAACGCAGCTATCCATCATAAAGGGTGGAGATCCCGTCTAACTGAGGTCAATAATTAGCGGACAATATGTAGCAACCCGATGCGATTTCAAAGAGACTACATAAAGAAAGACGATTTCTGTCATTTAACATAAGTCATTATTCTTTTACTCGTTATCTCTAACTTATCCACCTTAGGTCTATATGCTTACGGACATTTCTCGAAACTTTTTTATCTTCTGCACAATCAATTACACACCTTATTCCTCTCTTAAATATCCTCTTGCTAACTCTCTCTATACGCTTTGTGAGGAACCATTCGAAACACTTTAAATCGACAACTTAACAATCAGCTCGGTTCTCCAATTCCAACCAATTATTAAACTACCATTAATCTCATTAGGCGAAACACAACATGTTATGTCGCCCACATACACAGATACGCTAAACAACAGCGATAGGTAAACAAAACCCACCAACTCTTTATATCATGCCAACGTAAATCTAGTCTAATGTGAAATTTTGAAAAGACATATAGTCATGACAATTGCATGTAATATATTAATGCAGATACAAAATAGGTAACTGTATATGTTCACAAGGGTAATGCTTTGGGATTCTAGGAATCACCGTCGTATTAATATTCCTACTTAGCAATCACCTAATTAAACGTTAAATCGATCATTGCCATGTATGTTTTACGTAAGAGTATCGGTACCCAGAATACCAAAAAGTTCCGAGCATAGAAATCAGAAGCTAAGACACAAGTGATGGCAGAAGCGATCCCTTTCTCCTCGCCTAGGCAAAAAAAAGAAGCAGAAAGAAGAGAATATATCCCATTCATTTCATTACAAGTTAACTTATTCCCCACACCTCCAATTCAGTTCAAGATTTCTTCTTATTAAAGGCGATGACCCTAAAACCTGATTTCCACGTACCCTCTAAACACATTGCCTAAACTTCCTTTGCTCCACCATTATCCCTTAATCATGTTTCCAGGAGCAAACAAGTCGAGCTCGGCTCCCCATCCCGACCACCAACCTAAGCTTCTCGATCGCCACGTACGAGAAATGGTCAATACCATCACCCAACGAGTTTCCAGCATCCCAACTAGTGGTGGTAGCCATTCAGCCGCGGCCACCACCACCACCGCCACTGACGATGATGAACTGCAACAACATGGTGTGAGTGTCATCACCCTCGCTGGAACCAACACGGGTGCCACAATGCGCGGTGAAATTGACCGCGACTCTCTCCAGCCTTCCAAACGAGGGGTAGTAGGACGCAGGAGCAACAAGAGCAGCGATATGGAGGATGAAGAGGAAGAGGAGGAGGATGCTAATGTTGGGACCTACGTCAACAGCAACTTCCAAGCAGTGAACAACTCTATCATGCTGGACAGCAAGTACAGCACCAACGACCCTGGCGTCCACTTGGAAATCTCCGACCACCGCAGAGAAGGTAAACTCGACACGAGGGGAAGGAAGAACAATGTTGTTGATGACCACGGACCTTCAAAATCTCGGGGCCTTCGTCAACGTCCTATGCACCACTCGGAGCATGACGCATCCACCTCCGAGTAATCACACAATAAGAAACCCTCCATAAACTACAACCTTTTGTCTACCACTAATCACCAGTCTACATATATGAAGAATAAAGAAACTCTTGCTGCCTATTATATCACGTGTCCATTTCTATTTCTGTATTGCTTGATTTTGCTGCTGCTGCTACATTATAATGCATGAATCCCACTCCGTTTGATTTTTTGTGATTTAGTGGAAAATGATTTCAAATTGCAAGACATTTGAACTATCAGAGATATTAAATATGCAAGTGATTTCATAAATAGTTCATTTATTTAGAGGAATTTTGAAAATGAAAATATGAATTCTAATTTTGTAAACTACTAATGCACCCCTTACTTTATTATATTCTCCTACATTCAATAAGACAATTTCCTACCCAAATTACTTAAAAATCAAGAAATCTCATCCATGAAGCAAATCACCCCGAATCACTTTGGGACTACAAGGTGATCTCAAATCCACTTCATTTTCATATTCACATGTATTTCTACCAAATCACTCAAGGCAACAAAAACACACTCCAACTCTTAGAAACAAACGACCCCTTAGTTATATATATCAGATTCAATTCACACTCACAACAGCAAGGAACATCAGGTATTTGGAACACAAATCAAACGCACTATGTTTGACAACAAAAATTCAAAGCAGAATAGGAAAGATAAACAAACACAGATGGAATTACAAAGTCTTGTGATTACAAACACATGGACTTTTCACTAGTAGTTAACATTTGCAGGTTCGTCGAAAAGGCAAGTTACAATCAATCTTCTTCCTCTTGCTCTTGCTCTTCCTCGAGAAGCTTGTAGCTGCTGAAATGCTTAACCCGGAACTTCCATTCTCCTTTCACTGCATCGTACGAGACAAACTCGGCATCTTGCTCTTCTGTCTTCTTCTTCAGAGTTTCCTTGTACCTCTCCACCCTCTTCCCTTCTGTAAACTCCTTCTTGGTCTTTTTATCAACGCACTTGATGTTGAGAAGAGTTACCTCAGCAGGCTTATTAAGACCTTGTCCAATCGGCGGTTTCTCATGATGGTCATCCATATAGACGATCACTTCCCGGGTGTTGAAATGAACCAGAGAATCCAGGTCAAGCCTTCTCACATCTGTCTCATCCAAAAACTTGATGCTTCCAAACCCTCGTCGTCCAACCACAAAGTCCTTCACACGCCGGCAAAATCCGGGTTCTGCCCTTTCCTTGGCCGCCAGTTCTTGAATCCGGGGCTCTGTATAGTAATCTGCACGACGTAGCTTTGGCATTAGTGCCTCGATGTCTGCCCCATGCTCATAAACAATTGCTGCTTCTCCAGCTCTGTGACCACTAAATCTCATGTACGATTCATCTTTCTGACTGGAATGATCTTCGTGAACTCCGTTGTTGAGCTTCTGGCCCTGTTTCACTTCCTTGCTGCCAATACCATTTTCAGCCGGGTTCTCTGCATCAAATAGAAATGAAGAACATTTTACTACATGAAATCAGGAACATGTATTTCAATACAAGATCAAAACAATCAATCAAAGAATGCAAGGCCATTTGATTCCCCTTCAAACAGCAATTTCATCCAAAAACATAAATCATATATCTTTATCATCATAGGGGATTTGCTCAAGCAGAAAGAGTTAAATACCACGAAAGAACCTTACCAAAAAGATCAAATGACACGGGAGCACATGAACTAAGAATAAAGAAATAAACAGAGATAAAAGAATATGTTCTTACTAGCTTTGCCGTTGGGCCTGGTACCATTTACGGAAGGAACACCCTCTCCATCCATCGCTTCTAAGACTTTCCCTGGATATGGATATTTGTCAGACTATACTGGACAGTAAACACAAGAACCGACAGAGACACGGAGTAGAATCATAAATTACAATGTATAAGGTAAACATTTCAATTCTGGTTCGACCAGAGGAAGAGAGGAGGGAGGAGTCAGAAACTTGCCATTCTGATTTACATCCTTAATAGGAGATCCTTTATCTGCATTAGCTCTTAACGACCACTGGTCAACAGGGCGAATCACTAGAGCTCTTGGGTTCTCCCGGGGAACGAAGAGAGCATCTGCTTTTGGCGTGCTTGGCGATTCTTCCTCATCGCTGAAAAATGGAACCTGGAAGCAGTCGTTTAAACCAAGAAAATGAGTGGACAAAAATTTGAAAATCCTGGCAAATGGAATTAATCCGAGGATGCACAAGTTCCAGCTTTTTTTATGCAGCACAAATTACCTTGGGACCATCATGTTTCGGGTAGTATTTCCTGGCAGGCATCTTCATACGCCTTTGTAGTAGGTGCCGAGAGGTCAATAAGGAAGATACTCTTACAGGTGCAGGTTTGTCAACCACCTGGTACCAGAGAACAGGATCCGTAAAAAAAATAATGTATAACAAGTGGACATCAAACAACAAGAACAAAAAATGTACATGTACAGCCTAACCAGAACAAGTAATATGAATAGGCAATCAGATATGATGGATAAACAAACACTTACAGGCAAGCTAGAGATCCCGTACTGAACAGAAGGTGTAGTTCCAGCTCGTGCTATTGAAATTTGTGGCATTGCTGGGAGTGTACCAAAAGGATTGGTCACAGGTACTTGAAGTACACCGACAGAATTCTGTGTGACAGGCCTGCAATAGCAAACAGAAGAGAACCATTAACACATATTATAGTGGAGCAGCAGAATCATCGCTGCAATTTCCAAGTAGATGTACAAGGAAAACTAAAATTATGTAAAAAGAAACCAGTTCTTAGCACATCGCAGAAGCAAACACATGCAGCACAAAAGATAAATATGGACACACAAATCTTAACTATAATGATAGTATGTTTACAGATAAATTAAGAACAAGGGACGATACATACTGCTGTCCCAAAATGTTCTGACCAAATGCACTAGTAAAGCCACTTGTACCACCTGCAGTAGGAGAAACTTAACCATTAATTTTTTATCAATCACCAACTAAAAACTTTACTGGAAGTGAGAGGATAACATAGAGGAGTGGGGACGACAAACAATTAAACATTCACATAAAAATTCTAAGTACCTGCTTGGGCTGTACCAAAATTCATAAAGCTAGGTTGAGGCTGTTGAAAAGGTGCTGCGGTGGAGGCCTGCGTATAGAAACAATTAGCCGTATGTACCAAAACAAAAAACCTACAAATCTTGAATTCAGAGTTAAGCGACGCAAGAACCAACAAACAAACTTGCTGCAGTACAAAAGTAGCTATAAACAGTTAATGCCCAAAAGAGATTGAAAAATAATAGGAACCATATCGAATTTCAAAACGTCAGTTAACCAGAAAATTATTGTCTGGCACATATAGACGGGCATTATTTACTCATTACATGGAAAGAGACCAAGCAAAGGATTTTCAGGGTTGCTCACCGTCGTCTGACCAAACCCTCCAGTGTTGGAGGAAGGAAATAAAGATGTGTTTGAGAAAAGGCCACCACTTTGTGAAGTAGCAGGTGTATTGAAAATGTTTGACTGGCCAAAAGGAGAGGCAGAACTCGGTCCAATGGAAGAGGCAGTTTGTGGGAATAAAGAGGTTTGTCCAAGTGAAGGAGTGGTCGACTGAAATGGAGAAGAACTGCTGGGGAAGCCCATGCTGGGATTAAATGCGGAAGTTGTTCCTTGGGCAGTAGAAGAAAACAATGAAGGCGTGGAACCAAAAGTTGATGTGTTTGATGTGCCAAACAAAGATGGAGAAGTGGTGCCAAATCCACCTGTTGATGTGGAAGGAAATGATGTCGACTGGAAAGGGTTGGCAGTCGTTGAAGTTCCAAAAGGGGAAGAATTGAAAGTTGAGGTGGGCGATTGTCCAAAAGGCTTTGGAGCAAATGGATTGGATGGGGTTGAAGCAGAAAAGGGATTCACAGATGATTGAGGAAATGCAGATGAAGAACCAAATGGGTTTGACTGTGCTGCTGGTGCACTAAAATTGATTCCCGCAGAAGGTTGACCTGAGGGCTGAGGTCCACCTGCAAAACAATAGATGAAAGTTCGATGCAGAAATTGATTACAATATATACCAACCGAAAGTGTAAACTATTATGGAATGTTTATTACCTTTATCTCCCAATTGATAATCCTCCCATCTCAGCTCCTCATGGCTCTTTTCTTTATAGGCAGGCATGGCTGATATTGACTCCAACTTCCCCGGCTGCCCCCCTTGACCAGTGCCGTCTGTGTCAGCAGTAGTTGTATACGGTACAGCTCGACTTCCACCTTTCTGCGCTCCAAATTGTGTTTGGCCAAAGCCTGAGCTTCCAAATGTTGGTGTTGTAGCCTGGGCACCTGATCACGCCAAATAGGACAAATAAAACATCATCATTATTAGCTCATAAAATTGCAAAAAACTTTAATGGACTTGAATAGAAAAATCTATGGATTGAGTTCCGAGTGACCCACCAAATGCAGAACTCTGAGCTCCAAAAGGGCTGCTTCCAAACGCAGAAGTTGACTGACCAAACGCAGAAGTTGATGCAAAGCTAAATGATGGAGAACTAGATGCCCCAAAATTTTGAGTATTTGAAGCCCCAAATGCAGGAGAGCTTGCAGCTCCAAATGCTGGAGTGCTTGCAGCACCAAAAGATGGAGTAGATGAGCCGAAAACAGAAGTATTTGATGTTCCAAAAGCTGGGGTATTAGACACACCAAAGGCTGATCCTGTGCTACCAAAGGCTGGGCTTGCTGTCGATCCAAATGCTGGGGTGCTTGTCGCACCAAATGACGGAGTACTTGCAGCGCCAAATGCTGGGGTGCTTGTGGAACCAAATGCAGGCGTGCTTGTTGTACCAAATGCAGGTGTGCTAGTAGCACCGAAACCAGACTGAGATGCAGCACCAAATGGCGTTGATGTACCAAACAAACTGCTACCAAAAGCAGGCTGGGATTGCTGGTTTGTGCTTCCAAACGGAGTCGGAGTAGTACTGGACCCAAAACCTCCAAAAGCAGGCTTTTGACCGAAGGCAGATGACCCTACATAAAAAACAACCGATTGTCGTAATTTGCAACACCGTATAGAATAATGCAAAACTTCATTTTCAGCCCAATGCGGGATGTTTTGACAGACCAAAAGTATAAAACTAACAAAAAAGCAATAAGGCTTTAGTCTGACACATAAGTTTATCACTATTACTTTGCGTATGATTCAGAAAGAGGGAAACACGGATAGGATATCAATGAATAGTGGACTTAAAGGCACAGACAAACTAAGAAACGAAATCAGCAAGAAGCAAAAAACATATATAATCCATTGCCTATACACTGAACAATAGCCTATTGCCCTAAATTATAGGCAGGTCAAAACCGCCACCAACATGTTAAGCCACAAAGATTGAAAGTAATAGGCTACAGATGCAAAAAAGTGCTAAATATTACAGCCCGGCAATGAGAGAAGGACACAACCGGAATGGACTAGCACCAAAATACACTTACCACCAAAGGTTGAGGGGGAACTATTGAAAGCAGGAGTGCTAGATGCTCCAAAAGCAGGCATTGAGCTTCCAAAAGCAGGTGATGACGAGGCCCCAAATGTTGTTGTAGACGGGAAAGGTGAAGAAGCTTGAGGTGCACCAAACATACCTGTTGAAGTTCCCCCAAAAAAGGAGCTCCCTGTTTGCGAACCAAAAGGGGTTGGACTCCCAAAAGGTTTAGGTGCAAAAGGGTTATTGGCTGGAGCAGCTGTCTGGCCAAATCCCGATGACCCAAAAGGGTTACTAGGTGTCTGTCCAAAAGCTGGTAAAATATGGAGATCATTAAAATATGTCAACAAAAAGGAGTAGGCAACTAACCCTAATAATCGTCTTTAATACCAGACATGAAAAAATAAAAATACTATTTCCACTGCAACTGAACTCAGCATTTACATGTTACTCAACTAGTTCAATCTGCAATTATCTTCCAGATTGAGCTGGGAAGCCAACACGTCATTTCATAACTGGCCTTGTGGCATCAACAGCAGAAATCATGCAAAGCAACAATCATGAAGGCAGATAGCCTTCTCATCCAAAACATGGAAACGGACTTTCAATAAATACCAATACGCTATGTCTGCTTCATCACCATCACTCCATCGGTAACGACCAGTCGGTACATGTTCAATAATATTAAATTTGTTCCTAATAAGAAGTCATGCAGCAATATTCGTAGACATAGAAAATTGATGGAGAGAAAAACTCGGTACGTACAACGAAGTGTCAATAAAAGAGACTATGAAATACTAGTCCTCGGGCAAAACAGCAAGGAAATGAAGCAATAATCACAGAACACTTACGATTCGGAGAACCAAACATCCTTCGTCGAAATAGATTGCACAGTCTCGGAAACGATTGAAGCTACGCTGCCTGAGAGGAACACAAAATAAATATGGAATCAATCGTACTAACTCGAAGAGAAGAACAATCAAGATCCACAGCTAGTCACAAAACTATGCGCAGAAATCAAATGAGTAGCAAATCCAAATCAATGAAGAATTCAGTACACGAGAAAAATAAAATTAGAGAAGTTGTCCATCCTAGGGTTTTCTAACATTTACCTCCGAAAGAGAAAGATGGAGCGAGTGAGGGAGAAGCGATTTTGGATCGGAACGGAGACTTGTGAGAGCAAGACTCGACCAGAATGGGACGAGGGGAATGGAACGGGAGAGGGGTGCGTCGGAATCCTCCACCTGCCAGAGAGACTCTCTCCCAAACAAACGCACAGAATAACAATTGTAAAACAAATGCCTACCCTTAAGGCTCGCTCCTTTTATTTGGAGAAAATCAAACAACAGAAGAGATGACGGAAGCCGCGCCGCGTCGCGTACCCTTGAAGTCGAGCCTCAGGGGGGATAGTAGTAGCGTTGGTTTGAAGTCCAGCCCTATGCGAGCCGAGCCGAGCTGCGTCGCGTTGAAGTCCAGGCTCAGGGATAGTTTCGTAACTCAGCAATTTATGTCCACGTTTCAACTTTTACACTCTCCCTTTCGCTGATGGTTTGAGTGACGGGTCAAGGACAAAAATGGGTTGGTGAAAGAAATCAACCGGAATTAGTAATTCCGTACCCTTTAAACGGGGAATTCAAATCCCGGGCCTGAGATGGAAATGGGCCTGGTATAGATTTCAAATCCGGTGGAATTTAACAGTCATTTTCTGAAGGAAAATAAAGAATTGTTTACTTCCAGCGGATATGATCAATTCCTGCTCCCATTCGTCAACGTTTTTGATAGTGTACAAATCATTTCACATTTTTTAAAATAAGTAAGAAGCAGTGTTTCAAAATCTAACAAATCAGTCCTAATTCGTCTTTTAACTCATTTTTTCGACAAAACAAATTTCGTCACTCGTTAACATACTTACTCAGTAAAATTAATAGGTGACTTTCACCTAATTTCCCTTTACCCATAACTTATTCTCGGTCAAATATACTACCCACCTCACTTTTTCAAATTAAACCGGGCAACACCTACATTCTACCTTGTGTATTTAGAAAAACAAAGTTAATTAACCATTTAGTTAGTCTGTTCATCTACTTCATTTCTTTGTTTCTCACTCTAATAGAGCTTTTTTTTATACTAAATCCAACTAGTATCTTGCTGAATTCCAATTTATCTTTATGACCCTTACATATGTAAGTCACAAAGCTGTAAGTAGCTGTTTTCTTCTCTGTTTTGCATGTTCAAATTATAGTATAAAATGCAAGAGTTCTGATTGAAAATGCAAGAACAAAGAGTATGTGCAGGCTGATTACAACTCCCCTCTGAATCTGATTATATTTGCCTACATAAAACATCAACCACCAAGAGTGGTGATTTTTATAGTTGAAAGCGAGATGTCAATGACTGATTCTTTCAAGGCAGCTACTTAAACCTGCGTAATAAATGCGAATATGCACTTCATTCCCATGGATTTTAAGTTTACACTTGTGAGCTTAACATTAACAGAGATAAACTGAGCAACTAATTCGGTGAGTGGCTGCCCAAGAAAAGAACAATTATGTAAAGAACTTGAACAGTAGTCGCAGCTTATGTAAACCAATACACTTGAGAGCCCTGCAGTAAAATAAGCAGATATTGAATCCATCCAACTAGTCAACTACAGCACAAGCCTCCAGTATTCAGTAACAAGTGACCAAAAGACAAGAGTTGGAAATTCAAAGAATCCAATAGTATCTCAGTTTTTTCATTGATTTATATGAATCATTTGTCAGTATATCTAATTACATAACATTTACAGTTTTCTCGATGTTCCTCCTCAACATCACAACTACAGTAGCTACATCAAAACAATAAGTAAAGTGCAGCAGCCGGCGACAAAATCACAACCCTCATCATGAGCTCATATCTACTTTCCTACCTACACATCTACGCAAACAATCAATCAAATTACGATGATTCCACCACAGCTTTTGCACTTGGTTGGGCCAATCTCCAAACAGTCACAATCCCTGTTGCATCCCCTGTGAACAATATATCATTAACTCTTCTCATAGTCCTTACTTCTCCTTTTGAGTACATTTTACCCCTTTTCTTGAAAGACGGAAGCTCATATACGCTGACAGTATCATTGTTCCACGAGCATAGCAAGATCGCATTCCCATTTGGGTTCTCTACCCCGCAAAGACCCAGAGCACCACAATCTTCATCTTCGTGGGTATACACTACCTCCAGAATGCGCTCTTCATTCAAAGCCCAGACTTTGATCTTCTGATCAAGAGAGCAGGATAGTAGGAATGAGTCATAGCAGAGAAGAGACATCACAGCATCATCATGCCCCTTAGTCGTCTCAATGCACTCAAGAGTTTTGTTATCCCAAGTAATGATGGTTCCATCCATTGAACCAGAGAATAGCCTTCCAACTCCAAATTTCAGACAAATAACTGCACTTTTATGGCCATTTAGAAATATGGGAGGCTGAAAAGGACTGACATGCTGCTCAACACTGAGATCTACTCTCCAAGCCACAATCATACCATCTCGAGTTGCAGCGTACAAAACTCCCAACCCTATCTCCAAGGCATAAACTTCTCCAGTAGGTCCACTTAGATTGTATTCAGCTCTTGATCTTGTGTTAATGGCCTTTACTGAATTTGACAATCCAAGAAATAGCCAATCACCTCCATTGATCAAACAGCCTATCTTCTCACCAACATCAAGTGTGCTAGTGAGCTTACCAGTGGGGCAATCCCAAGCATGCACAATACCATCATTACTAGCTGAGAAAAGCGTCTTCCACCAGAAAGAAAGATCGATCCCAGAAACATTGTTACAGTGGCCTTCAAGCCTTGCCAACATCGAAAAAGCATCTCCATAGAACCAGGAGTGCAAGAATGGGCAGGCATCACCTCTGCTACACTTGCCAGACGACATCCAGTCTTCACAAGGGGGCTTCTCTTCTGTTGCAACCTCAGCAGCGACCTTGGATTTCTGCACAACCTCGCATTTGCCGTCACAAGGGAGCTTCTCTTCCGTCACAACCTCAGCAGCGACCTTGGGTTTCTGCAAAACCTCGCCTTTGATTTCACAAGGAGGCTTCTCTTCTGTTACAACCTCGGCAGCGACCTTGGGTTTCTGCACAACCACGCATTTGCCTTCACAAGGGGGCTTTTCTTTTGTTGCAACCTCAACAGTCTTAGGTTTCTGCACAACCACGCATTTTCCCTGAACGGATCGTGTTGATGATGAGGAGGTTGGTGGTGCACGGCGGTAGATATTAGAACGCACTACTACTGAACGATGTTGTTGCTGTGGCGGTGAATCTCCGTGAACAAATCGACAAGGGTCTTTGTTGCATTTGCCCTGTTTCCAGAAGTGGCACACAGTCGTACTCTTCACGCGTTGGTACACATTCGTAGGAAGCACCATTCTGCAAATACTGAATCAATAACGGTTGCAAAATTCCCAAATGATAAACCAGAAAGTAAAACCCTAATTGTAGAAAAAAATTGAAACCCTAACTCGATCGTCGGCACAAAATTTCTCCGAAAAGACAAACCAGAAAGCAAAACCCCAAACCTAGAAAAGATGTTCGACAACAGAATGGAAGAGATGGACGATGAAATCGAAGAATTGGAAAGAAAAACGACAACTCAAGAAGTAAACCCAGAAACGCAAAAAAAAAAGTTTGACAGTAAAATTGAAGAGATTGACGATGAGATAGGAGACGAACCTGAGAAAACCAGAGCGAGAAAGTAGGAAGATGAATCAAATGAGACGAAATCGAATACCCTTGAGGAGAAGCTAGCAAGCGCAACTCTTGAAACACGCGAGAGGTACAGAGATATCGCAGAGACGGAAGACTTTTTGAGAAAGAATCAGTGTTTGAGAAATTGGGTGAAAGTGAGAGAGCGAGAGAGAGAGAGAGCGGTGGAAGAAAATCAAGAACAGCGAATGTGAGAAATGGTGGCGCGGAGTATTAATAGAAAGCGGCAAACTCAGAGCAGGATGGAATGACGCGTACAACTATTAACGGCTATATTAATTAAACTGAATCCCTAAAACATGCTTTTAGAAAACATTTTTGGTTGAGTGAATTATTAAATTACTTTTTAGTAAATTTTGAAAATTTATAAGAAGTTCAATTTTCAACAAACTCAATCATTCTCAAACTCGAAATTTGGAAGTCGATTTCGAACTTGAAGATCCTAACTCGAAGATCCGACGAGAAATTGAAGATCAGAGCTTAAAGATCGACGACTTTCCGATCAGGAAATCCGAAAAAATCCAAGTTTTAATTCGAGAATAAGTTGATTTCAGGCCGGTTGGAGCCCGAACTTTTTTTTAATATTTAATTATATTATTGTAATTAGTGAAATTTGGTAGATTTAAATAATAATTAGTATGAGCAATTAAAATGGTAATTAGTAGAATTATATAAGTGTAATTAAATGAATTATCTTCTGATTGGTTAAGTTTATATTTTAATAGTTTAGTATAATGTAAATAAGAATTAATTCGATAATTAATGTTAATTAGTTAAGTTTAGATTTTTTAAACATGTAATTAACTAGATATATTATTTCGTTAAATATAGTTGGTGAATAAAATGGTGAGAGAAAAGGTGGTGGTAAGCAACATAGTATTGACCCGACTTACCTTATAAAAGAAGAGACATATGGAATCCAAAAAATGCGAGGGAATGACAAGTCAATGGAAACTATTAGTAGGCTTGTAGAGCGCGTGATTACTGCTTCGAATCGAATAGAAGCAGAGAAGAAGAAGAATAAACAGAAATTCTACGAGACCCCTGAGTCTTTCCCCCTATTATGATTTCGGTACGTCACGATGGGCATGATAGACCTCCATCCCCCGATAGGCCCGTTAGACCCCCTTTCTTACTTCAAATCGAAGATTTATGTCAGATGACGGCGAGGAAGAGTTTCTCGGTGGCTATGAGTCCGATACTTTTCCACCTCCACCGTTTAGGGTTTCTACAGGGTCGTCCCATACATCAGCGAGAGTTGGGGTTACAGTTGGGATAGATGCTCGTATTGCTCCTTCCACGAGTACACCGCCCCGATTAATGCCTCGATGTCGTTATCTACCTGAAATCTACAAAAAAACACTCCAAAACGACATCAAATGGACCCAATCAGGTCTGAAACACTAAATCGAGATAAAAGTTTAAAATGTATAAAACATACTAAACTTCTACCTAAAACAATACAATTATGCATGAAATATCACTTAAATGAGGATAATTAACATGACAAATCGAGTGTCATCATCTTCTTAGTTTCGTGTTTGAAATTCGATTATTTCAATATAAAGAATATAAAACTCGTACTTAAATTAAAGGAATTATGTTAATTTTTTTTAAAAAGTAAAAAAACAACTTTTAAATACCAAAGCTGCCCGTCAATATGGGCCTTCAGATCTATAGAAGCATAAAAGCTGATGATCCAATGGTCTATACTGAATTCAGCACCATGCTGAAAGTTGTTTTCAGCCCAGCATGCGATCTCGCAGGACAGGACTAGGCCGGTCTGGTACACCACGGTTTCACTATACTTGCATACCGGCCGGCTCAAAAGGTTAAACCATCGTTTCGTCGTGGTTGAACCGGCTGGTTATAGTCAAATTGCGGTTCAATTGTTTAGTATTGTTTTCCATGTTTGTAAAAAATAAATGGAGGTGGGCAGTGAAGATCAAACCTGCGCTCTTAGCAGTCTACATTTTATGTTCAATTGTTACAATCAGTTTATTATATAACAAACACTCGTATATAGCATTATTTATTGTTAAATAATGGGAGATCAAAACAAGAACTAGCACTAAATTCTGTATAAAAAAGAACTAGCACTAAATCAAATTATTTATTGCATGCATCACGTCTTGAATCATTTTTTAACTTTAATTAATGTTATGGGCGGTTTTAATAATTGTTGTTATTCTCATGTGGTGGATATTTAGTTTCAGATGTGAAAATAAAAGGTGTTATTCTCGTAATATATTTTATCGAAACATTAAAAATAGATTTAAATCATTGAATTGTTGACATTTTTTGCATTGTAAATTGTTTCTTAACTCTATGTACTACAGGTAAAATTCGGTTTTATTATTAATTTATCCGGTACGGTATTTTGCTATTAATTTATATACTTTATTTTTATTTAATATTACAAACGGTTGAGCCGATATGAATCATTGATTAAACCATCAAACCTTCTACCTTTAACTTTCTGGTATGGTATTTCGGTACGATTTTGAAAACATTGAGTCAGGACATCAAAAAATCTCATCTACAACTTCAAACTCATAATCCTGTATTAATTAAAGCGGACACTCCGGTAGAAACATGTACCCGAGAAGAAAAGAGGGAAAGAAATATAAAACAAGGCCAAGATGGTCTGAAAACACTGAAACTAAAGGGAAATTTCAGATAGCTATAGCTGCTATATATCCAAACAAACACTGAAACTAGCAATGTGCACCGAAAAAAACTGAAAATGTCCAGTTTTGTTTACTTATGCTACTATATCTATATTTACTTATATGCTGCTCGTGTTTACTTACACACCGAAACAGCTGCAGAAACTGCGAAGCAACTGCAAAAGTACACATCCTGTTCCTGCAGAAGGTTGACCAGAGAGAAGCGGTTCACCTGCAAAACAATACAATGTATGAAAGTTAGATACAGGAATTCATTACAATGCAAACCAACCAAAACTGTAAACTATGATGAAATGTTTATCACCTTCATCTCCCGATTGATAATCCTCCCATTTCAGCTCCCCGTCGCTCTTTTCTTTACCGGCAGGTATGGTTGATATCGACTCCAACTTCCTAGGCTGCCCCCCTGCATTGGTGCTTTCTGCATCATCAACAGCAGTTTTTGTACACGGTACAGCTCGACTTCCACATTTCAGCTCACCACATTGTGTTTCGCTAAAGCTTGAGCTTCCAAATGTTGGTGTAATTCCAGGTCCTGCTATTGAAATTTGTGGCATTTCTGGGAGCGTACCAAAAGGATTTGCCACAGGTACTTGAAGTACACCGAGATAATTCTGTGCAAAAGGCCTGCAAAAGCAAACAGAAGTGAACCATTAACAACACATGTTATAGAGGAGTGACAGAATTATTGCTGCAATTTAAAAGCAGATGTGCAAGGAAAATTCAGAATTATAGAAAAAGAAACCAGTTCTTAGCACATCGCAGAATCAAAGGCATGCAACACAACTTTATCCATAGTGATAGTAGGCTTACAGATAAACTAGAGCAAGGGGCGAGACATACTGCGGTGGAAAAATGTTCTGACCAGATGCGCCAGTATAGCCAAAGCCAAAGCCACTTGTACCAGCTGCAGTAAGAGAAACTTAACCATCAATGTTTTGATAAATCGCCAACTACAAACTTCACTAGAATTGAAAGGATAAAATAGAGGAGTGGGGACGACACACCCATAAACATACATGTAAGAAATTCTAAACAGTACCTGCTGGGGCCATAACAAAGATAAAGCTAGATTGACGCAGTTGAAAAGGTGATGCGGTGGAGGCCTGTATATAGAAACGATTAGCAGTATGTACCATATCAAAAACCAACACCTTTAGAACTCGCAGCTAAGGAAGCGCAAGAACCAACAAACCTCTTTGCTATGCACATGCAGATAAATGAGGCAATATTTACTCATTAACACGAAATAGACCAGACAAATGATTTTAAGGGTTACTCACAGTCGTCGGACCAAATCCTCCAGTGTTGGTTGAAGGAAATAAAGATGAAGTGTTTGGAAAAAGGCCACCACTTTGTGAAGTAGCCAGGGTATTGAACATGATGTTTGACTGGCCAAAAGGAGAGGCAGAACTCGGTCCAATGGAAGAGGCAGTTTGTGGGAATATAGAGCCAGTTTGTCGAAGCGAAGGAGTAATCGACTGAAATAATGGAGAAGAACTGCTGGCGAAGCAAATGCTGGGATTAAATGCGGAAGCAGTAGAAGTAAACAAGGAAGGCGTGGAACCAATAGTTGAAATGCTTGATGTGCCAAACAAAGATGGAGAAGTGGTGCCAACTCCACTTGTTGCAGTGGAAGGAAATGATATTGACTGGAAAGGGTTAGTCGTTGAAGTTCCAAAAAGGGAAGAATTGAGAGTGGACGTAGGCCACGATGGCGAACTTGAAGGTTGAAAGAAGGGAACTAGTTCACCTGCAAACCAATTTATGAAAGTTAGAAACAGGAATTCATTACAATATAAACCATCCAAAAAGTGCAATTTATTATGTAATGTTTATCACCTTTATCTCCCAATTGATAATCCCCCCATCTCAGCTCTTCGTGGCTCTTTTCTTTGTAGGCAGGCATGGCTGATATTGACTCCAACTTCCAAGGCTGCCCCCATGCACCGGTGCTTTCTGTATCATCAGTTGTTGTATACGGTACAGTTGGACTTCCACCTTTCTCCGCTCCAAAATGTGGTTGGCCAAACCCTGAGCTTCCAAATTTTGGTGCTGGAGCCTGGGACCCTGACCACACCAAATAGGACAAATAGAACAACATCGTTACTAGCTAATAAAATTGCAAACAACTTTTGTTGACTTGAATACATAGCAAATAATCTTCAAGTGACCCACCAATTGCAGAACTCCGAGCTCCAAAGAGGCTGTTTCCAAATGCAGAAGTTGACTGGCCAAAAGCAGAAGTAGGTGCAATGATAAATGGTGGACAACTAGATCCTCCAAAAATTGGAGTATTTGGAACCGCAAATGCTGGTGAGCTTGCAGCTCCGAATACTGGAGAGCTTGCAGCGCCGCACGCTGGACTTGATGAGGCAAAAAGAGAAGTATTTGAAGCTCGAGAAGATGCCCTTGTTCCAAAATCTGGAGCATTAGACACACCAATGGCTGATCCCGTACTACCAAAGGCTGGGCCTGCTGTTGATCCAAATGCTGGGGTGCTAGCCGCACCAAATGATGGAGTACTTTTGGAACTAAAGGCAGGGGTGCTTGTTGTACCAAAAGCAGGCGTGCTAGTAGCACCGAAACCAGACTGAGATGCAGCACCAAATGGCGTTGCTAAACAAAACAAACTGCTACCAAAAGCAGGCTGGGATTCCTGGTCTGTGCTTCCAAACGGAGATGTAGTACTGGACCCAAAACCTCCAAAAGCAGGCGTTTGTTCAAAGACAAATGACCCTACATAAAAGACTACCTATAATAAGTAATACCATATAGAATAATGCAAATTTTGTTTTCAGACCAATGTGGAAGGGGCGCTCTGATAGACCAAAGTGTAAAACTAATGAAAAGGCAAAAAGGCTTCAGTGTGGCACATAAGTCTATCACTATCACTTTGCGTATGATTAAGCAAGTGGGAAAACATAGATAGGCTATCAATCCTTAAAGGCAGAGACAAACGAAGAAAAGAAATCAACAAGAAGCTAGAAACACATATAATTCATTGCATCTAGCCTGAACACCAGACTATTGCCCTAAATTACAGGTTAAAACTCCCACCGACATTTTAAGCCACAAAAACTGAAAGCAATAGGCTACAGATGCACAAACACATGTATGTTACAACCCAGGAACGAGAGGACACCAACGGAATGGACTTTCAAAGGAGAGAGCATGAAGGCAGAGAGTAATCATACCCAAAACATGGAAAAAAAACTTTCAAGGGATAGCATGCGCTAGTTAGCAGTTATTTCTTCTTCTTCTTCATCATCACTCGGTCGGTAACAACCACTCAATACATGTTCAATATATTTAATTATTTCCAAATATGAAGTCATGCACCAATGTTCGCAGACATAGAAATGGATGGAAAAGTAAACTTGGAACTACAAAAGAGCCCAAGAATTCATGTCATACTTGTCCCCAGGAAAACAACAAGGAAAAGAAGCAAAGATTACAGAACACTTACGATACTGAGAGCCAGACATCCTTCGTCTCAATGGATTGCACAGACTTGGAATTGATGAACTACGCTGCCTGAGAGGGAGACAAAATATAAATGCCTGAGAAGGAAAACCCAGAACTGCTACTCCGCTAGCTAGTTAACTCAGAATTGAAGTCTTCAGCTAAATGCTTGCATGAGCACATAAATCGAACCTTGAAGCCAAAAATTGTAGCAAGCATACCATGACAACAGATACAGGGATACCAAAATAAATAAATCAACAGCATAGCATAGCTTCCTATGTCTAATACAAGTGCTTGAATCTGACATGCAAACTAGAACTGCAGGGATTTCGTAAGAATAAAAAAATAGTTACAAGGGAAGAGTGTTGTAATATCAGAAAAAGAGATCATCAGCAACACAACTATTTAACAAACCAGCAAGTATAAAAATGACAAATATACAAGTCTAGAGTGCAACAAGAATCATCTGACACCAGAGTTGAGTAATCACTCAACAAAATCAATCAACTCCCAACATAGCAACCATGGATCAAACAATTGAACAAGAACTTAGAAGTCATAAGAAGTTCAACTGAATAACCAATAAACCTGGCAATCCACGTTAGGTTTCAGGCTCTTACCTCAGTGATTTGGACTCCGATGAAACTACGCTGTCTGTGAGGAAGACAAAATACAATACATATAGAATCAATCACGCAAACTCGAGAAGAAGAAAAATGAAGATCCGCAACTTGTGATAAAGCTATGCGCAGAAATCTAAATGAGTAGCAAATCCAAATCGACGAAGAATCCGGTACACGGGAAAAGTGAAATTAGAAGTTCTTCAGCCTAGGGTTTTCTGCGAGTTACCTCTGAAAGAGAAAAATGTGAGACGAAGAAAAAGGAACGGGAGAGGGGTGCGTTGGATACCTCAAGCTGCCAGAGAGACTCTCTCCCAAACAAAAGCACAGAATCACAGTATACAAAGGAAGCAAAACAAGCCTTATGGCTCGTTACTTTATTTGGAGAAGCAAGCCGCGTCGCGTTGGTCTGAAGTCGAGCCCCAGGGGTAGTGGCGTTGGTTTGAAGTCCAGCGTCAGGGATAATGGCGTTGGTTTGAAGTCCCAACTTCACAGAGGAGTTTGGGTAAAGAAGAAAGAGCGGGAAGATTTTGAGTCATGGGTGGGTGGTTTACTCTAAATGGGCTGGGTAACTGTAATTGGAGGAAAAATAATAATCACTGTGTTACTTTTTATGGGTGTGTATTTTGTTTTGTATAGTATCTTTTATTACATGAACCGACTAATATAATTTTAGTTAAAAAATTATTAATGTAATTTATTTTTACTTGGCTAATATAATGTTACTTTGTATAATTTATTTTTATAAATACAATTCATTTTTTTTTGTACCGTTCATTAATGTAATTTATTTTTAAATAAATGTTTTTAAAATGATAAATAAATATATCTTTCAAATAATCTTAAAAAATATTCCAAATTATAAATACAAATAAAAACTAAACACAAGAATCAAGAAACTAAGTTTTTCCCTCTAGTGTAGGATTTGTTTTTCTTTTTAATAACCCTCACTGTAGGGTTTCACCATCACCACCATCCAACACTGTCATCCGCATTACCACACTCGCCTCTATCCTCCTTCCCTCTTCATCACCTCCTCAACTCAACAGCAACATTGCCGAGAGTCGGCAACTACATACCCCGCCATCACCAACGTCAAATCGCCACCACAGATCCGCACGACCCCTCCTTATCCCCGCTGCTTACTATCTTCTCGGAATCATCGATCACCCAAATGTGGAACCACCATGCATCCTAATCAACGAGGCAATTGGGGCAGACCAAATCTGGAACCTCCGCGACGCGCACTACTACAACGCCAATAAGGACAATCACGCCGGGTACAAACTCGGGTACCATGCCCTCCTTGGATGCTGATCCAGACCTAGTCAAAGTGTGAAAGTTCAAGGGCTATCCCTATGGGATAGCGACGATGAGGAGCTCTCGTTGAAAGAAATTCATCGTATTATAGGCGGATGCTATCTATTACGTTTTCAACATGAGATCGACCTCCATCGTATTATTACGGACGGGTCGTGGCATTATGATGGACACCTGTTGATCCTACATGTGCTCGGTCCAGGGGAGAACCCCAAATCAGTACCACTCGATCTGGTGCCGTTCTGGGTTTTGTGCACGAGTTACCGGCGGACTACTTCCTGGAAGTTGCAGGGAAGGTGCTAGCGGACTATGCCGGGAGTTTTCTGACACACGATCAAACAAATGATGATCGTGAGGGAGAGGGCCACTATATGCGCATACAAGTGCAACTGGACTGCTGAAAACCACAACGTTGAGGTAAATTGGTGCTCCTTCATGGGGATGCTGGAGTCAAATGTCACGTTTGGTACATTTGCGGAATCATGGGCCATAGAAACAAGTACTGCGAACTTGTGTTTCAAATTCTTGCTGATCAAATCACTCGTAAGTGAGATGAATCAATGCGTGTGAAACCTCGTAATGCGTTGGATGTCACAGTTTCTAGATACATCCAATAGAAGAATCCAAACAAAGTTGGGACAATGAAGCAAGCGGCACCACATCGGCAGCCACAAACCATGCCAACGAGGGCCAACACACCATCTCACTCGACCGGGGTGCAAACGAGCTCATCACTGGCAATGTGCCTTTTTAATGGGTCAAGTACCATCTCCACGGAAGTGTTAGACAAATATGAAGATATGGTGGATGAACAGGCGGACTGGAAAAGGCGTCGGGGAGAACACCACAAAAGGGAAACGTTCTACCAGATCATCAAGGCAGTAAGCTCTCTGAATCGTCAAAGATGAATGCTCACGACAACACACTACAGATTCAAACAGGTCATCTAGATGAGACCCACCCATCAGCATAAATGCGAAGGGGGGTTGCGGAGTAGCTTTCGCTCCGGCAACGGATCCACCCCGACAAGGATAACATTCTTCATCTGCTTTAGTTTCAGACTTTTTTCATTATTTCTCTGAGGACCTTACTTTCTTTTCATTTGTTTCATGTCTCGTATCTTTTCGTTGTTAGAGGTTTATTTTACAGTGGTCGGTGTCCAATGCTCGACCACTTCAAACATTGGTAGTAGTTGAGTCGACTTTTGAGCTTTGATCTTGATGGCTAGCTAGGTATTGGGGAGAGTACGGTTGTCTTGTATATGATCCAGAATCATTACAATCTTCTTTGTACCCGCATATGGGCTACACCTCCTAGGTTACCACCTTATACGTTGTATGTGTGCTTCATTTGGGATTCTAATGGAATACGTGTATGCCGATTTCGTCAAAATAAAAATAAAAACTAAACATTTGGAGATATATGTATTATTGTAGTTTTTGTTTTTATTTATAATTTTCATAATATTTAAATTTTAGAATATTTTAAAGATATTTTTGAAAATAAAAATTTATATATTTTAAAGATATCCGGACTTGTGGAATTGAAGAGAATGAATCTACGGTCGATAGCTCGACTATGTGGTTTAATAAATCATTAAAAGCAAGAAAATTGCATGCCATATAGACATCAACACGTTGTTTATTGCATATGCAATCATTTATCATCGTCATGCTATATATATATATATATATATATATAAATGACATAATGTAAAATTATTTACATGATTTAGTTTTGTATTATCAATAGGTTGTGTATACTCTCATAATAAATAGATAGATCGTGATAATGTTGAGAATTACCTCTGAAGTAAATTTGGGTTTTATGCATATTAGTTTTCATAGTTCAGTTGGTTAGAGCATTTGTTTAGTAAGTGGGAGTTCTTGAGTTCAAATCTATGAAATTATTTATATATTTTTTCATTGGGTTTACTACCACATTGTTATATATGTTGTTCGTAAAAGTTTTATTGCAATAGTTTGTAACATTGTGGCCATGGTCATAATCTACTTCATTATTGGTGTTAACTTTATTTTTACTATTAATTTTACTTTATTGTTATATATTTAGAGTTAACTTAATTTTAAGTATATTAACTTGTATGGCTTATAACTCAGTTGGTTAGAGTACCTCTTTAATAAGTGGAAAATCTTAAGCTTAATTCTTCATAATAATATATTATATTAATAAAAACTCAATGAAAGAAAAGTTTTAAAGTTATGATTTGTCTAAACTTTTAAATTTCCAGTGAGAAATTTAAATATACAATTTTAAAATTTATTACTTTTAAAAAAATTACAAATTTTCCTTTAAAAAAATAAAACTACCAATTTTCAGAACACAACGTGGTCATTGGTTCATAGAAGTTTGAATCTCTTGTTGAAGTACAGGTCAAATATCTCATTGACTTTAAGTTTAATTATGAGGACGGATACTTCCACGCTGAATTGGATCATAGAGTCCTAACTACTACAATGTTTATTTTTGATCGACACAACGTAAGAGTTATGTATCATGTATATGTTAGTAATGGCGGAATCGGTAATGGGCTAACCAGGAAATTACTCAGGGTTTTTTTATTTTAAATTGAAAAATTTAATGTAAAATTGTTAAAATTTGAAAATTTATCTAATGTTTTGATTAATTTATTTTAGCGTTCGCTCCAAACTTGAAATTTCACCCAGAGTTTCTAACCATCCTGATCATGTTCCACTACTGTATCTAACCTCCATTTTCTCAATCAAGATTAATTAGTCACGAACCCTAAATTTACCGAGTTTCGTGAATAAAAAATAAATTTACCTTTCTCGCCTCTGACGCTGTGCCGTCGTTGCTGCCGTCGCCAACGAGAAAGCCGAAAGTGGATCAATACCGTCGCCATTCAATAGCGATGGTATTGATACACCGTTGCCATTCAACGACGACAATAATGTGTAGACCGTTGCCATTCAATGGTGATGGTAATAATTTTTTATTTAAAATTTGTAATTATATAATATGTATAATATATTAAATATTAATCATAATAATATTTTTGTAAAATTTGTATTTATGTATTTGAACTCGTAAATTAATAATATTAATTATTGAAATTAATAGTTGTAATTATATAATATGTACAATATTAAATATTAATCATAATAACATTTTTTTAAAATTTGTATTTATGTATTTGAACTCATAAATTAATAATATTAATTATTAGAATTAATAGTTGTAATTATATCACATGTACAATATATTAAATATTAATCATAATAATATTTTTGTAACATTTTGTTTTATGTATTTGAACTCGTAAATTAATAATATTAATTATTAAAATTAATAGTTATAATTATAAAATATGTACAATATATTAAATATAAATCATAACAATAGTTTTGTAAATTTTTTTATGTATTTGAGCTGGTAAATTAATAATATTAATTATTGAAATTAATAGTTGTAATTACTGAATACGTATGATATATTAAATATTAATCATAAAAATATTTTTGTAAATTGTATTTGTGTATTTGAGCTCGTAAATTAATAATATTAATTATTGAAATTAATATTTGTAATGATAGAATATGTACAATATATTAAATATTAATTATGATAATATTTTTGTAAAATTTGTATAATATTTTTGTAATTAATTTGTTGAAACTGTCTAACTATTTGAGTTGAGGATCGGTAGAATTATTGTTCGTGGATTTCAAGAAGCGCAATGATGAGTTATACGGTGAGTTCTCGCTATTGAATAAAATAAATAGTTGAATTGCAGGTTTAGTGTTTGACATGTAGTGAACGAATACTATGAATATAGTACACCGACTGATAGGTTTTTGTTATACCATGTATAGGGAAGTTCTGTGATGATGATGGTGTTGAAGAATAGTTGAATTATGGCGGTTATTTCGTAAACGGGTTGTTTTACGACACTATTGATGATGCGTGTGATACGGCTCAGGACATTGCTTTACGCTTAAGCTAGAGAAGCAGTCGTAGATCCACGACTACAGCAAAGTTAGGCAGCCTGACAGCAACATAGATCCCGCCCGAGAGGCAACCTTGAGCTGTACTTGCCTATACAGATAAACAAGTGTAGACGCACGCCAACTGTACTCCCAAGTCATCCGCACATCTTGTAATCCCTTAAGAACCTCAATACGGACACGAGTCTGACTGCGGTCCACAAAAATAGTGGAGCCCAACAACGCAATCAAGTAGCAGACGGATGTGCTCGTATCTTCAAGATCACCTGTCTCAACAGCTCCCAGTAAGTGGTCAAGATGAAAACCACATCCTGCATAACACTTCCCTTTGATCTCATCACCTAAAACATTAAGCATGGAGGCAAGTTGCGCCATATAATACTTCTCGCCCTCTAAACTAAACTGGGTGAAATGGCGAGCCTCAGCAGAAGGTTACTGGAACCTCTCCAACTTACGAACCACCTTTACAAGGCGGAGCCTGAACTGTAATGTCGGCCTCGAGTCCAAACTGCGCATCCAGAGGCGGTGGGTTATGTGACCGCCAAAATTAGGGACCAGAGTAGGAATCTGTGGCCCACCAGGTGCTGGACCAGGGAGCAACCACTCCTCGCCGATGCTGCTGGACTGGACCCCTGTAAAGCGTCCAACTCTGCCACGTCTAGGGCCCACGGTAGAAGAACCATGTGATCCACGAGATGACCTGTTACTCGCTCATGATCCTGATGGAGCACCTGTACCCCTTCCTGCTGGTCTCTTCTGCGATCAAGCACTGTCAAGTAAGAGGGGGTGAAACGAGATATCACGATTGTCATCCTCTGCATCGTCACTGTCCGATAGGATATGCTCATCATCGTTATATGAGTCATCTCGAATGGTATGGATGTCATCCCCCAAATCCGGGAGCTGGCTAGCAAAAATCTCATCAACTGCCAGCTCTCTCCTAGCAGAGTCCAGATTGGGGTCCACATATATCGATCCGGAAATTTGAAACTGCGCACTCGACTGACCAACATCCTCTAGCGTAGATTTCTTTCCCTTCGCTCTTTCCTCGTTCAAGTTTTGATTTGAGGTAGAAATAGGACGATTGATAAATCGTGGCAAACGATGATCTCCTTTCGATATCGCTTCCAACTATATATGCAATTTAAATCGTAATTATTAATTAAAAAACTAACACTAAACCCTACTTTTCAAACAAACATTAAATTTGAAATTTATAATTAATAATTCATCTAAAATATATGACTAATTACTAATTGGAAATCTTTTATTGAATAAATTTTTCATTACACTAATTACATTGTAATCCTAAGTTTGTATGTACTAATTCACCTTAATTAGCATGACTGATTATTAAATCCTAAGTTTGTATTTAATAATTTACCTTAATTAGCATGACTAATTACTAAATCCTAAGTTTTTATTTAGTAATTTACTTTAATTAACATGATTAATTACTTATTTTCAAGTATTAATTAAATAAATATTTAATTACCAAATATTTAATTACAAAATAAATTGTTAATATATTTACTAATTAACCTTAATCATCATAAGTAATTACTAATTTTCAAGTATTAATTAAATAAATATTCAATTACCAAGTTTTAATTTCCAAATTAATATTTACTAATTCATCTTAATTAGCATGACTAATTATTAATTTTTAAGTATTAATTAAATAAATATTTAATTACCAAATATGTAATTATTAATTTAATAAACTAAATCTCACTAATTAAAGTTTAATAATAAATACATAATAATTAAAAAAATAATGACAGTCGCCAAATGGCGAATGTCCCTACTTTTTTTTTAATCTCGTACCTCAGCGGCAGACGGCGACGGCGACGGCGGATCTCATGGCGGCTTGGGGCGGACTTGCGGCGGACCTGTAGTGGATTTGAGAGTACAGGAAGCGGCGGCGGCAGACGAAGGAAACGGTGGCGGTAACGTAGACAACGGCGATGGCGACGGAGTGGGGCGGCTTCCAGCGGGCGAGGCGGCGTGAGGCGATTGGTGCGGCGGCGGCGACGAGTGGCGGCCGGCGGTGGCCCAACTGTTAGGATAAGAGGATTTTTTTCAGAGAGCTGAGAGTTTCGAATTAGGTAGTGTGTTTGATTCGAGTTGGGTCATGTATGTATTTAAATATTAGTTTTAAAAGATATTCACGTAATTTTACTTACTAAATTCAAATACCAAGGCATTGGATGATTAAAAATAAAACGTCTTATAGCAATTCCTGAAAAATAGTTCTATTGATTTTACGTTACCTTTGTTTCTTTTGACAAATCATATTTTTTACCATTATTGTAGGACTCCAGCTGCATGGTAATCAATCGAGTTTGAGGTCTCGAATCGAGGGGACAATAGGAAATAAAATAAAATAACATATACATAACCGAGTTAATTAATTTGTGGGCCCAATTCATTACAACTTTCGATAGTGACCACAAAACTGTAGATGCAGTAATCCATCAAATTATACATATCACAAGCGAGAGCGTACGCATAGGCCAAATGGTGGATTAATTGTCACATAGGAACAGGGTTGACGTGGCCAACATCGTCATAATCGTTATGCCAGCTCAGAAACTAACGAAGAGAGAGACTGTGTAATATCAAACTTTGTGTAGAGATACGCCACTAAGTTTTAAGGATACCAACAAATTAAAACTAGTAGTTTTTCTCACAAAAAAATTAAATTAAAAATTAAATTGAAGAAACCAAGGCGGAGTCCAATCCGTGGAGCAGTGATATTGATTTTGGATCCGATCCAGAAAGCCCGTATAAATAAAAAACGTCTACAAATAATATGTTAGATTTAATGATTGAGAATATAAGGATAAATTTGATATTTTATAATCATACAAATGTGTATACTAAGTAAAATTATATTTAGTACCGTATTTAGTATAATACTTAGTATTAAATTTTGTACAAAAGTCATACAAATGTATATATACTTTTGAACGGTTTTACAAACATATACACTTTTGTATGTGTATCATTGTCGATACAAAGTTGTACGGTCGGTCGTTGGAATTTTTTTGTAGAAATTTAAAACCGGCAATGGCGATCACATGGGTGGAAAAAATTTCGTCAACAAAAGTTGGAATAGTTGAGAAATTGATCGGGAAACTTTTCGATTCTAATCGAAGATAAATATTTATACAATATAATCATATTGGCCCTAATTAATGTTAACCGTTAGATCATGTGGAGGAGATCTAAAGGTTGAAAATTGAGGAAGCAACTCCACAATGAGACTGAACGAAGGGGGTATAATGCGAGTGATTTGTCTTCTTCTTTTTGACAAGTTCGCTTTGGTGTTTAGTTTAACCTAAATACCTATAATTAATATCTCATATTAAAATTTTAATCTCATATATATGGTCGTCGATATCAAGAACACGGCCTGCATCAACATTGAAAGCAAGCCGCTGATGTTGGCCACTTCGGTTGTCTCCATCGGATGTAACGATTATTATTAAAATACAAACTCAATTACATCTTCGAATAATCGAATATAAAGAAGACTACAATCCTAAGCACCTTATTAATTCCCTTTAATCACAAAAATTAAAAACATCAATATTAGTTATACCGTTAATAATTCATACATGGGGGCACCAGCGCCAGGAGAAGGTATGAAAGGGAAGAACAAGAAGTCTTCCGGCAGAGGACACCACAGGTTCGTCGGAGTTAGGCAGAGGCCTTCAGGGAGATGGGTGGCGGAGATCAAGGATTCTCTTCAGAAAGTTCGCCTCTGGCTCGGAACATTCGACACCGCCGAGGACGCTGCCCGAGCCTACGACGACGCGGCTCGGGCCTTGCGTGGAGATAACGCCCGAACCAATTTCGAATTGACTCACCCGACCTCCGGAGGCGGCGGCCGGGGAGGACTTTCCGACAACATCGAGCCTTTCTCGTTTGAGGAGGTTTGTGGGACCGGGAGTGAGGCTGCTGACGGGATTCTCGGGGCCCTCAAGGCTAAGCTTCTCGACGGGAAAGGACTTCGGCTTAGTAACAATAACACAACCAGCGTGGGCGCCAGCTCATCAGGTGTGCAATTACCAATCAACCATCGCGGGGGTAAAGACAAGGGTACCGTTGATAACGGCAACGAGGGTAAAAAGGTAAATAACAACCCGACGACTCAGGTTGGTAGACCACCGAAGCCTCCTCCCAAACCTAGCCAGGACGCTCGGATGGATGGCATGGATCATCATGCCATGCTGAGACATCATCATCATCAACAACAACAACAACAACAACAAGAGAATTACCAAATTGCCCAACCTCAATTCCATCAAGAAATTGATCAAGCAGGAGTACTCACCAATCTCAATGATTCAAGTTATTGGGAGAGGTCCAAGGTTATGGTGTCTCCTTGGCACGAGATCGCCGCAGCTACGGCGAACAACAACGGAGGATGGACCGACCATAATCAACAACCACCGCCAGCTGTCACATCGTATGAGCATCATCAAATGATGGATCAGTGGCCACAGCAGCACCACCACAACGTTAATTCAATAGACACGACGGGTGCGAATTTGTTCACCACTACGTGCTCGACGTGGCCGACGTCAATTCACGACCAATCGGGCATTCCGTCTTCGTCGTCGTTCATGAAATCGGACATAAATCTAGCGACGACGAGCAACGTCAACGTTAATGTTAACAATAATCATCATCACAACCAAGGGGGGTGGATGCCGTCATTGACGGAGCAACAGTTTATGCAAACGGAGATGGGTAATACTGGATGGACGCCTCCACCTCAGACTGGTGGTGGGTCCGGTTGGGACCCTCTTCTCTACGTGTCCTCGGTGCTAGGCTGACACTGTAGCCAGCCTTGGGATCATCGTCCACGTCATCATCATTCTTAACGATATATAGTACACGTGGATTGGATTGAGATGATGATGATGATGATGATCAATGATATGTTAATCTATATGGATGCTGTTTGGAAACAAATTCATACGTCTTTTTTTCGTTTATAGAAGATGGAAACTAATTGAGCGGCCGTTTTAATTCCGTCAAAATTTGGACTAACAGCCAATGAATTTTTTTATATTTATTATTATGGTTCTAAACCAAATTGCATGAATTTTTTTATATTTTCTTTTATAATAAATGCATTCAAAATCACCTATAAATTATCCATCCAAATGGGTAATTTGAGACGAAATCTCATCGAAAGTCCAAATCACTCGTCAAACGACCCAAAATATTATTTGTATAAATAGAATTTCAAAACATATTATATAAGCAATTACTTCAACAAAAAAATTACCATTTTTTGAAGAGGTAGAGAGCTACAAAGAAGAGTTCCTGCGTCCAAGAGGAAGCAAACAAGCGCAAAAAAAATTAGCAAAAATATTCTGTAAGCCAATTAGTACAAAGCTGCGACAATGCTTTGTTCCATACAACGTGGAGATGATATAGGCAGAGTGAAGAATTAAACACTAAGTCCTAATTTGCATTGACGTTTTAAGAGACAAAAGGAATGGTCGCAATAAGAAAAACAAAATTAATGGCTCTTACTTCAGCAATCAACATCTTCGCAACAAAAATAAATGTTTTAACGATTAATTAACCTTTACACTTTCTAACTTGGGATAATTCAACAAATTTTTCTAGAAAATATAGCTTTAACCCAAAATCCATAAATGGTCACTAATTACCCTAACGGTCACCAATGATCTTTTTTAATAGGATAAATCAATGACCATCAACAAATACCATTTTTATGAAACTGTTACCTAATTATTGGTCTCTAAAACTATATTTTTCCGATAGTCTGATCAAGTCTCATATTATATTTATCTTCAAACTGTAACAATTGTTAAAGTGAGGTGGAGAATGAATGAGTGTCATTTAATAAACAATTATTAAAAATTAAAAAGTTATTTAAACTAGTATTTATATATGATTAATTAATGAGGTTAGATTGTTTAATATTACTTTTTTTAAAAAATTAATTATTTAATATATGGTAATCTCTTCATTAAAAATTATTAAAATATAATAGGGATGGAGGTGATTTAAAATTGTAAAATAAGATATTATTAAATTCGCTTACGTGATTATATCGTTTATATTAGCAATTACTAAAAAAAATATTTGTGATGGAAAATGATCTTAAAATAATTTCCTATATTTTTTTTAAAAAGGCTAATCTCAAGGCTAATGCTATAGATTTTCACCAAATTTGTGTCTCGGCGTTAATTACTTTGGTGACGTCATCAGATCGTCGGGATTTGGGATTTGTCGAAGAGAGCCGGTGGGCAGGTTACGTTGGTAAAAAAAAAACAAAAGAAGGGTAATTATATTGCCGCTGATACAAGCTTTGTAGTAATTGTAAATTCCGTGTAAGCAACTACAAGTTAAAAAGGGATTCCAAGGAGATGACAAAGATGACCAAAGTAATTAAGAACTGAAATTGGACGGTTCCTTCTGAATTCATCCCTCTTACATTATCGATAAAAATGAATTAAAAATGTATTACAAATATATGTTGGGGACTCCTTTTCACTAATGCAATGATGGAGACCTTGTGTGCTGGTTTTGGTAACTGCCCTTGTCATTATAGAAATTGAAACAATGACAGATATTATAATACACTCTTTAAAATTAATACTTGGTCGGTTTAAAGTTCATTAGAGCTGTGTGTCTAATAATCTGGATAGGGGGTGAGCAATTTGACACGTGGGAATGAATCTATCGGCCGTTTGTGCCTTCTCGGGTCCCTTTCTCTGTACGAGCTCGTCCCATCGATATGATCCGTTACATGTCATTGTCTATTATATTTGGTGTTTCTTACAGGTTATTTTGCAGGTGGACATCATTGGCAATGCTAAGGCGGTTCTCTCTCGATTCGCTCAATGGAGCACACATTATGGAGCTAGCAATGCCATCACTTCGGAGGTGCTTGCCATCGATCGACTCCATGTGCAGGTTGTTCAGCGGTCTGGAAATGGAGCTTCCCACTCAGTGGCACGTGAAAGGCTCTTTAATTTCTCCAGGCTGCTTTGGGATCAATCTCACTACCTCAAACGATTCTTAGATTGTATTTGCTTGCTTACTATCTTGATCTCTCCCATTGATGACTATCTATGACAAAAAAAAACGGAAATCACATAGTAGGTTGATATTTCATATATAAAAAAATATAATAGAAGTGATTATGTACGTTAATCAAAGTTACATGACCTAAAAGTTAGATCGTTACAATGTTATGAAACCTAATTTTAGGTGAGTAGCATTGTTTTTTACTGTTGTATTTATGTAATGTGGGTTGGTCACTTTGACCTATCCAGTGACAAGGATACGAAATGGTGCTTCTTTAATTCCCTGATTTAACTCGACACTCTTGTCCTTGAGTGTTAGGCGTGTCTGCTAAACCAAACCCATCCCTTTAAATTACATTTGGGAAGCCGAATATCATGAATTACTAGCTAATTGGTATGTTTTTTCCCATCCAGATTTTAACATGGTCACAGATTTTAAAATGTTGTCATTGGCTTTATCTAAACCTACAGTTATTTTAATGTTACAGTGACATATGTTGTGCCGCCACACACAGTTTTCTGAAACTTTCCCAATCAAACGGTTCTGAAATAATGTAATCATCGATGGATATGTAAATTAGTGGGATGCTTAGTTGTTGTCGTTGCTCTTGGGTGGACTGTCTGATGAGAGCCCAACAAATGGTACCTTTCTCCCAGCTGGGAATGCCCGGGATTTACAATGCTATATACAATGTTTCATTTGTCTAATATGTAGCAACTCACCAACTTGACAGGTTGGTGGAGGTTTCATGCTTTTTCATGAGGTAGATGCGTCATAATTTTGGCACGTGATCTAAGGGGTGACCAACGGCCATCAGATCCGGCCCAGAAATCCTTATTCCGTCGGAACATTCGATGGGGCCCGAAGATCTCAACTGAGAAGGACGGAGCCTTATGGTGTTTCCAATAAGGACCTCTAGAGTCCATATTTAGTTTTTTTTGTCAAATTGTTTAATTTTAGTTTCGTAAATAGTCGATTGTATGTGTCGTTTGTTATTGTTTTTTGGTGACTCTTAGCCGTTGTACATATACTGGTGAGAAAAGGACCGAGATTAACGCTTTTGCGAAGACCCACGGCCCATACAACTCCATATCCCTATCGAGGATATCAGTTAAACCAGCGGGAGGGCAATGAAGAAGCTTCTCTCCCGAGTGGCTATGACCATGGCTGAGTTTTGCGATGAAATCAGCCACTGAATTCGCTTCTCTAAAGACATGTTTGACGCAGCAGTGCTCTTCCGTTTCCAACATATTGCGAATATCCATAATGATTGCCCACAAAGGGTGAGCATCAACACCGTCCAACGAGATCAGCTGAATAGCATCAAGGGAGTCGGACTCCACACCCGGTGCAGTGGACGGCCTTGGCCCACCTCTATTCCACATTTGGACCCTCGATTTCTGTCATGGCAATCAATCGGGAAAAAAGGCCTCTCATAACATTATAGTTTTTAATGACGACACCATATCGGATTATAGTTTAGATTCTGCACCGTATGCCTTTATAGTTTTTTTATCGCTCCCTACTGAGTACGCTAGCCAGTTTTTGATAATACAGCCGGTCACCGTCCTCCGCGAACGCCACGTCAACGTCCAGCTGTACCACACGGCCCCCACATGTAAAAAAAATTGAAAACCCTTAATCAAAAAAATTATAATTTCTAAACTATAATAATATATGATACATGATACAGTCATAAAAAAAACTAGGATAGCATGGTCGGCATTTGTTCTCAATTAATCCTACTAGTTGCCCCCTGCTACTGCTAGTTTTATAAAGAAAAAGGTTCCATTTTATGGTTGTATTAGGTGAAGGCGGGCTGGGCCAGAGCCTAGTTTGAGCCCATGATCCTTCTCCTGCCCAGCTTCCATCACGTGAAAAAGAGGAATCCCAGATCCGGCAAAAGCACATCTGAAAGTGATAGAGAGAATATATCCAGACCAGATCCAGCTCCATTACTTTCTACCCGCTTTCCTTTCATACGAGGAACCAATTACTGCTCAACACACCCTGGCTAGTCTTCTTGACTTGGTAGTACACCCGTGTTACATTTGTTGTAGACAAAGTCTAAACGAAAAACGCTTGCAAGTGACAAAGACCAAAATTGACACTAGTCTTGTTTTAATAAGATTTCTTTTCATAACAATCAAGTACAAACAAGACCATTACAAATGCATAACTAAGCTACCAATAACGTCTTTCCAATTACGCATGCTGCCTTTGCCACCTAATCAACGATAAGATTATGTCGAGAGGCGAAGGCAATTCGAATCCACGGACACTTGAAAACATAGATTATGATTTCGGCCAGCACCGCGGAGCACTCCCAAGGAGTCGACATAGAGGGATTGACGTCTATTCCATAAAAGTTTTGCAGAAGGCAAAAATAGCAAAAGTCTTCCTTTTTCGTTTCCGGCAAAGAAAAAGCAAAAATCAAGAAAGTGGAGGTAGAGACATGTCAGTTTGATAGCATTTCCGTTGCCGCTGTCGCAACTCGAAATCGAAATCCAAATCGAAAACTGACTGTTCCCAAAAAAAAAAAACAACCTGAACCCTAATTTTCTCCCACTCCACAATCCAGTCAAATTTCTTTCTCCGGTCAATTTCTTCCTCATTTCACTCTCCGGTTGACAACCGACGGAGATGATTCGTGAGGCCGCCGATGGCCATAGACCGCTGCATTCCTTCCAACCTTCAAAACCATAACACCACCACCATCCCCAAAATCCCTCACTCTCCTTCTGCCCTGCGACTCCCACCACCACTCCCTCGACCCCGTGACCGCCGATGGCTCGACAGCTACTTAGCCACTGTCTTGCTTCTCGCCGCTGCTCTCATCCTTTCCACCTCCGCCTGGCTCTCTCTCGTCTTCTCCGGAACAGCCATCCCTTGCTTCCGCCGCCGCAACCTCCCCGACGGTTTCCCAACCACCATCGCCGCCGCCGTCCAGTACAAACCGCCGCCTCCACTCGCCGGATTCCCCCGCGGAAGTCGCAACCTCTCGCGTGGTAGTAGTCAAGATCTCTTGACGCTGGAACACTTGGTGTTTGGTATAGCCGGATCTTCGCAGCTATGGGAGCGGCGGAAGGAGTTCATTCGTCTATGGTGGCGTCCCGACGAGATGCGGGGACACGTTTGGGTCGAAGAGAAGCTCCCCGCCGTTGAATCGGACGAATCGCTGCCTCCGATCATGGTATCTGAGGACACGTCGCGTTTCCGTTACACGCATCCCACGGGCCATCCTTCTGGACTTCGGATCTCTAGGATCCTCGCCGAGAGCTTCCGCCTCGGACTCCCCGATGTACGGTGGTTCGTCCTCGGAGACGACGACACGATTTTCAACCCTGATAATTTGGTTGCGGTTCTCAGTAAGTATGATTCCTCTGAGATGGTTTATATTGGATCTCCTTCCGAGAGTCATTCTGCCAACAACTATTTCAGCCATTCCATGGCCTACGGCGGCGGTGGAATCGCCATTAGCCGTCCGCTTGCCGAGGCTCTCTCCAACATTTTAGATGATTGTATAGATAGATACCATGGCTTCTACGGCAGCGACGATCGACTCCATGCTTGCATTTCCGAGCTGGGAGTTCCTTTGTCAAGAGAGCATGGATTCCACCAGGTACAATGTTGATTCTTTTGCGTATTTGAATTGTTTCAGCTTAACTGATTTTTTTTTCAGCTTAACTGTTAGGTTTGCCATTACAAGCACTAATTCACACAGTTCCATTCCCCAAAAGATTTATCGAATTTCTTATCCAATTCAGTGGTTTTCTTATGGCAGTTTGACATCAGAGGCAGTGCACTTGGTCTACTATCTGCCCACCCGATTGCACCCTTTGTCTCGATTCACCATGTCGAAGCTATTGATCCACTTTACCCGGGTCTAACCACGCTAGAGAGTCTCAGGCTCTTCACAAAGGCCATGAGTCTTGATCCCACTAGCTTCTTGCAGAGATCGATTTGCTACGACCATGTTCGCCACCTTTCCTTTGTTGTCTCGATTGGGTATGTTGTACAGGTGTTCCCTGGCATTGTGCTTCCGCGTGTTCTTGATCTCTCAGAGAAGACCTACTCGGCGTGGAATGGTAAGACTAAGAGGAACGAGTTCGATATGGATACCCGAGATCCTTACAAATCTTATTGCAAGAGGCCTGTCTTCTTTTTCTTGAAAGATGCGGTTAAACAGGACAACGATACGTTGGGGACGTACCAACGAGCTAAGCTGAATGATGATTTGAAAAGAAGAGTCTTTTGCTTTCCGAAATCCAGTCCTCTCCCTCATGTGGCTAGCATTCGCGTGTTGGCTCGTCCATTGAGGAAGAATTGGCACCTGGTGAGTTGAACTAAACGCCTGGTATCTGCAAAACCTCAGCAGCTTTGATTGTGTAGTCAATCTGTTCGATTAATATTCTGAGATTTACTGGAACAGGTTCCTCGACGCCTCTGTTGCAGACTGGACTCTGCAAGTAATGAAATAGTTGTTGCAGAGTGTGAAAAGGGATCGCAAGGTTCTGTCACAGATTCGACACAAGTGATTAGCAGACCTTCATGATCTTGATGTTGAGAGTCTCGCGACTGAAAAGATGCTACCTTGAGGAAAGGGGGTTTCCTACGTTGGATTCTACTCCTTGCAGGAGTTTACTCTTTGGCTCTGATCTTTCACAGCACCGATCGAGTAAGTTCACTGATTGAAGGTGTAAGTAAGATTAGTCCCGCTGGCGAAGTTGTAAGCCTCTGCTAACCTAACCTCACTGCTTGAGTTTTGCTTGAATGCTTCACATTAGTGTAAAATTTACGAAATTGATGGAGATTGTTTCGTTTGACAGCTTTGCTTTCGTGTCCTACCTTCTACTTCTTGACTTCTTGTAAATTATGTATCTGCTGTCCGTTTTAGGTCATGTAGTACGTTTGAAGTGGTGAATTTGAGGAGGAAATAGGCATCTTTCTTTCATTGTTTCAGAGGCATAGTAGATTGTGAGACTAAGTGCTTATACCGAGCATTATTATGTATAAAGAAAATATGTGGGAGATGACATCATGTTTCACAACACAACTATTATCACGAGACAGCATTACCCTAAACATATGTAAGAAAACTTGTAACATCTCATGTAACTTTACTTGCTACACAAGGAAGACCTACAACTTCTACCTACCTTAATCCAACTCTGGCTTAGTTTTACTCAGTTTCATCTTTGCTTTGAACCTCGATTTCACCAGCAGTGTCTGTACCGTGTTTGAGAAATTTCCAGCAGCCATGAACACCAACAGGATTCCACAGAATATTACCTGTCACCAGATCTCACCTGTTAGTAGACTGCATCTTATATGGTAAAAAGCGATGGACTAAGTTGCTGGTTACGAAAACAAGCCGAATAAAAAACATGAGGAAGGAAGAACTGTAACCTGCCACTCAGTGACGACCCTCGCGAATGCAGTTCTCAGCAACTGCAATCCAACATACGCCTCAAACCCCTAGCAAAGAAACACCAACAGCCAATATGCAAAACATTTCTATTAAGTACTTGGTTTTCAGAACTTCGAAATTATTGATTAAACGATGAAAAGATAGCTTGGTCAAATGATGTTCACCTGTAAAATAAAGAGAATAGGTGCCAACAACCACAACTGGCCATCTACACCAGCAGTTTCTCCCCATACTACATCCATTCTCTTTGCCTGCAAAAGCCAAACACTTTAGATGAAGATTCACGAACCGATATTTGGGAAAATGATTGTACCCAATATGAACAATTGGTGTTTGATAAGATTACTGGCATTGGAATACCTTCCCCAATGCAATTCGAGTGTAAAGTCTCTGTCGCTGGTATCTGTTCTGTAAAAGCATTGCGACTCCTTGCATCATAGCCCATTGCAAGAAGAGTTCTACCCCTCTCTGGAAACTACCGAGTTATTACACGAAAAACCAAACCCAATAAGAACAGTACAACACTGCAGAGTAAATAGGAACCTGTTTCTGGGCGCAATTGGGCTGTCCTTTTATCTCCCATGTAAGGCTTACTAGAGCCATTATCATAGCACAATAGTGATGGTAGATCCACCTGGAAAAATATTAATTTAGAAAGGTTGGACAGTATTCTAATCCAAAAAGCATCTGGATCAGCTTGAAGTTTCTATACGTAAAGAACATCATAACTTGTCAGCCAAAAAGTTAGGAACATGTAGCCATACTAAGATATCGTCACAGTCTACTAGCAAGCAGTAGTTTACCAAACACTTGGAGGTTAAACGCTATCAAGTCCTCACACTCATAACTTAATTATTGATGAGGAGCTACTAACTACCAGTAGGAAACCCCCACGACTGGATGTTTGGTGATAGCGCAAACGTTATCAGTCACCAATTATTAGCCAAAATGTAAGACGTACTAATTTTATATGACGGAAAACATTTTCTTAAGAAGTCACGTATGAAGATAATTGAAAGCCTGGATTGAACAGTCTGTGATGAAATATCACTCCCAAAGATAAAAGTTTGAGCTGGTGAAACTGGCTACAGATAGAGAGGAATATGTCAATTACCAGGGACGAATATCACTTCCATTGGCCCTCAGTATGTTTTCTCGCAACGCCAACCCGGTATAGAGGAATAATAACCATGACTGAAGAGTGAACAAAATTGAAAATAAGTGAGAAGACTGGTCAATCAAGACAAATTCCAAAGTAGATTTAAAACGTGATTACCTGATACAATTGAACAGGGAACGCTGGCAAACACCCATCCCACACCCAAGACCTCATAATCAGTAGAGCTGATGGGAACAGCAGAAATAGAAGGGCAGTTCTATCCTACTCCAGAGAGACAGAGAGCAAATCATGATTACTTAACAGGCTGGAGAAACTGTCTTATGACCCTAATTAACTACAAATTTCCAGACTCGAAAGTATGGAAATTACAGGAATACGAGGAGAAGGGAGACTGATATAAATAAAGCATACCCTATAACTGTTGTACTCTTCTTTAACCTTCAATTGGACGTCTTTACGAGAGGCTTGTACGTTAATAGGACCCAGAAACATCCTGAGAAATCTCCCTGTAAGGATGAATGGGGTTAGGTGAGTAAGCTCGGAGTAGAATTAACAGCTTACAGTGCTTTGAAGTAGATCAATTTTAAACAAAAATGAAGCTGAAGAAGGAAGAAGTACCATGGCCCTTGGAAGGAAGAAAAGCAGCTGCTTCCCCATCGGAAATGAGAGATTTAGCTCTCTGCAACTCCTCCTCCAGCTGTGACAACAAACAAGCAATTGATCAGATAAGAAGAAAACCCGGCCGACATTATCATACTCTACAGCAGGAGAGGAAGTGAAGTGAAGTTCCGGTGAAGTGAAGAGAAGGGAAATGAATGAGTTACCTTGTCAGAGAGCTTGGCATCGATGAGGCGGCGAGAGACGAGGGAGTGAAGAAGAGAACGGCAGCGGTGGATTGAGGAGTCGACGGAGTTAGCGCGTTGGCGGAGCGATTGCTCGTAGTTGGAGGAAGTATGGATGTGAGAGGCAGCCGATTCCTGAAGCTGCTTCGCCTCTTCCACTACTCTTCCCACCTCTTGTTCCACGTTGCTCGCCGATTCATCCGGCGTAGAATTTCGGCCGGCGTCCATCACTCTGATTCTTTGTTTAGTCTTTTACCCCCGCTCCTGCTCCCTTTCTCCGGCGAAAGGAGTGGAGTCGGATCTGAATCGGCGATCAGGGTGTAGATGGAAACAGCGATAACCTAAGCAAAACGAAATAACGGAGTAGCAGAAATTGTTTTGCAGTCCCTCGGAAAACCTTCGGCCGGAGGAGGAGAGCGGATATTTCGACTAGGGAACCTTGAGCGTTTGCTATGATTAGCCTTCCCTTCCCTAAAAGATGCTCAAATATTTTGATTCTGTTTTGGTACTCTGGCTCGCTCGCTCGCTCACTCTTTTATCTCCCGCAATTTTTCCTAGGGTGGAAATTGGTTTCCGATTAGTGCTTTTTAACCGCAAATTGAACTTAGTTTGTGGTTAACCGTTAATCATAAATTTGGTTAATAGTTCAGGTTTTGACATTAATTTATATGCATTTATGGTTAGCGATTAACCTACAAATCAATTGATTAACCACAATAAAATCAAACTATAGATTCAAAATTATTTCGAGTTTAACTGAAAGTATTTCGAGTTTTATAAAAAAATTAAAATGACATGGTTTTGTAGTTAATTATTAATCAAACCACAAGTTGAGGTACGGATAGTGGTTAACCATAAAATCAAATATTTGTGGTTTTCGGCAAATAAATTTCCTCTTTTGTGGCTTGGTCAACCATGAAGTTTGGTTCGGTTAAATCATAATTGAACCACTTATAATTGCATTAAACATTGGTACTATTCCACGATCATTCGGGCATGGAATATCATTTAAGGGTCGTTTGGTATACGATATATTGAGTGTTATTGATATTTAAGAAAGAAAATACTGTAATCCTTGTTTGATATGATAAGATTGATATTACACCGCAATTACACATATACCCTCACTGATAGTTAGTTTACCGTCATTATAGTTGACCTCCATCCTCTCTAGCTGACTCCCCTTTATGTCGATCTTCAACAAAATTATTCCTACCCAGTAGATGAAATTATGATCTTCGTTAATAAATAATGGTCTATTGACACGATTCAAACTTCCCAAAGGTGAGTAAGCAAGCAAGATTGTCTTTCTTTAAATAATGATCGTCAATTTTGTTTTTCAAATCCGCCATCAAACTCGCCGTCAAGCTCAAACTGACTCTCCTCGTTTACTAAATCTCTATCTTCCACCGCCTTACCTCCTCCGGCAGCCGTCAAACCACCGGCATTTCAGTCTCTTGCTCTTCTTCCACAACATAAATCCCTCTCACGCAATCAACACCGGCGTCGTCGTCATCGGAGCCGGCCTACCCGCCGCAACCCACCTCCACTCCATCCTCCGCCAAACATCCGACACCGTCGGTGGCCGTGTCCATACTGACCTCGTCGACGGCTTCGTCTCCGACCGAGGCTTCCAAATCTTCATCACCGCTTACCCAGAAGCCCGAAAGCTCCTCCACTACCCGAAACTAGATCTCCACAAATTCTATTCAGGTGCCCGATTATAAAATGTTATTTGGGTAAGAACATGAATAGTAGGAGGTAAAAGAGAGAGGAAGATGGCATTAGATGAGGGAGGAGTAATCATTATGAGGCGAAAAAGGTGGATAAAGTGGGACAGTTATAATGACGTGGCGTGTAATTTCTTTGAATCGGAGGGGTGATTTAGTCCGACCGAAGTGATATTGGTGCAGCATATCAAAATATCCTCATTTTCGGAGGATATTGAATAGTGCATTATTGCGATTTAGATATCACCCAATCATTATATTCACGTCCCGAAACACAGAGATATCGCGAATCTCACGATATTGGGTAATATCCGATACCAAAAGAGGCCTTCATAGAATCGAATCTCTATTTGACGCCATAATATTAAAACTAAACAACGCCTTAGATTGAGTAAATTACGTTATTGTCCATCGGGTCCGAAGTTAGCAGCTCGTGCCGGCGACGTTTCTCTCCCGGTTCTCCTTCCTGCATTGTCCCTACGTTTGATAGGGTCAGGAGTGCCACTTATAGACCAGTTGTCGGTGATTTCTTCTCTGGTGGTCCGTCGGTATTTTCTGCATAGGTTGTTGAAGTCGAGCCTTGGCGCGGCTGGAGATACTCCATTGTGAGATTTTCTTCGCTTGTGACGCTCTTCAGGAAGATACCTTGATCAAATCATCCCAAAGAAAGGGGAATTGGACCTCCGGCAATTAGAATCTCAGAGGGCACTTTTTCTCAGCATGACCCAGAATACCACAGATGTAGCAGAAACATGGGAGTCGTTCATACTTAAATTTACATATTACCACCGTTCCATCTTGTTTCACCATCGGTCACTCCTTCAGCAAAGGTTACCTCACATCCAAAGATACCTGAATCCTCATGAAGCCATTGGTGGAGAACTGATTGTTCTTCTCATCGCAATCCAAGAAACGAAGAGTTGGTTCCACCATTGCCCGCCCGAATGCTTCGGAGAAATATCCTGTCGTTAGATTATGGATCTGAAGCCAAAGATCGACGTGATGCAGAGGAACCTCTTTCGGTTCGTCTTCCCTTGTCAGCTCGTGAGCAATGTGGACATGGTTATCGAAAAACCATGGCATGTGGTCAATGACATGTCGCACGTCAAGCTGATGAACAAATTTGAAAAGGAAGCGCCCTTCCGCCAAGGTCTAGATTTTGACGCCTTGTTCAGGTTGCCAAGTGTTGGCCAAGATCTGGGTCATCTGAGCCAGATTTATGTCTTTCTTTGTGAGAAAGGAACCGACAATGCGAAATTTGAAACCCCACGCCGGGAGTTTCTCCACAATATCCGCTAGAGGTAATGCAGACACCGAGGAAATCAGGATCTTCGGTTATGCTGTCGCTGCAGTGTTGGTCGGTGGAGTGACGTCGATTGATGATTGCACTGCCGGTGGTGTTGGACTTCGAGCCCCTGATTCGCGTTGTTCCGCCGTTTGATCCCGCCCGGGCTGAGGCGAGCTAGCGCACGCGGGTCGGTGCGGCGGGCGGGGATTCAATTGCAGTGGCTAGGAACGCATGATGATGGTGGCGACGATGGGTGATAGATGATGGTTAATGGCGGCGATGGATGATAATTGATGGTGATGGCGGCAGAGTATGGTGGTTGAGGATAGACAACGATGGGATGCAGAGACGGTTGCTCTCTTCTTTGTCCGGATCCGGCTTCAAATTGTTCGGCGGTCTGGTAATAGAGTTGCCCATGTGTGGCACTCAAAACTCCTAAATATCACCCGAGAGTGTTGCCGAGAATCCTCGCTCTTTATGTTAATTCGTAGTTGGTGTATGTTGGCTATCTCTTTACCTCCGCAAAGAGCCATCTTAGGACAAAAAAAAAACACTGACCACGTCTCCGATGAGTCATCCTACAAAAAACGGGTCATCCTATACAAATTCTATTATCGATCGAGTTACTTTTTGTTTAGCACAGTGAGTTGTCCATAGTCTAACAAATTTGTTTTTATTTTTTTCGAGTTTCCGTAGATTATATTTGATTGGATATTTTGTTTTGATTTCTAAATGAGTTATTTTGATGATATATTTGAAATAATTCGAAAGTGAATTATTTGAAATCTCACGATTCAAAATATTACAAATTTTATATTAATACCAAACGAGATATTTTAACCTAAATAACTTATCGGCCCAAAAATCTCACCTAAATACCTCTTTATATTAGGATATTGAGTTTAATTCAGATAATTAACTGTAATAGCCCGAAGGTCTATTAAAATTAACGGCCCGATTTAATCTCGAATCAATTTTTGCGTTCTATATATAAAGTAATAAACACAGAGACTAAAAGAAAGTCCGAATCTAAAACAATTAGAAAAACCCAAAAACCTTCAATCTGTTCACGTTGGAATAGTTGGCTGATTTCCTTTCAATTTCGGCTGAAACTCTTCTGCGCTAAATTATTTTATACTTACTGCTCTCAGTCACCGGAGTAGAAGGAACTTCTTATAATATTCTGCGGCAGCCGACGCCGATCGTGGGATTGAGCTAGACCTTAACAAGCGGGCAAACAATCTAAGTGGAGGCCTGCAATGGACCCCTCGATAATGAAGCTCCTCGAGGAAGACGAGGCAGGGGTTTTTGCCTTCTATCTTGTGGAGCTGGGGTTTGTCAGAGTCTTCTTATGGAACTGTGATTAAGATGCAGTTTGGTGCTTCGTTTTGCAGGATGAAACAATGCATTCCGGTGCTGACGTCGAGGCTTTCCAGGCTGCTCTCAATCGGGACATCGAAGGTGACAAAAAACCCACTCCCCAGACGCATGATTCAGGTAATCCCGCATTTCCCCCGATTTAGAATGTCTTTGGTTATTTGGAAGCTGTGGCATTGTTCATAGTTCATGGGCTGGGTTATGATAGGGAGATTCCAATGGTTGGGATACCATGAATGCCCATTGCTCCTGTTCAGAGTTTTTGAATTGCTGTATGCAGTTGCTAGTGCATCTTTTTATTATCTCGGATACGTTGCTGGATGGGTAGTTTAGTGACGTGAAGCTCATGATGGTTACTTAAATTATGTTACCAGTATTCTCGCTATGGCCTTCTTTGTTAGTATAATGTCAGTTCAGCTGGCTGCAAACTTTTTTATGATGCTTAACTGAAAAATGTGGTAGCTTTTACGAATGAAGGGAACCAAGATTCGTCTCAGCCGCTTCAAAGCTGGCCGTCAATTGGACAAGATGGAATTCCAGCGGGTCCAAGCAATCAGGGGCTACTTAATTTATCACATGCACAACAGTTATCACACCAACAACAGCAAACGTCTATGGTGCTCGATCAACGCTCATCTGTAGCTGAGAAACAGCAGCAACTTAATGATGTGTCACAGGGACAAAATCACACTCCAACGATACATCAAAACCAACCCCAAGACAATCTTCAACAGGTAAAGGTGGAACAGGCCCTTACTCAAACTCCCGGGACTACTGTGATTTCAATGTCTGATAAAAGTCCTGCTCCAATATCTGAGCCTGGGAAATCACAAACCCTTGCTGCTGAATCCCAGTACCAGAAGTTCATAGAACCGGTCGTGAATCCAAATAATCAGGGAAAGCAAATACCATTTGTGATGTTGTTCCCTGCCTTAAAACCCCATCTTGATAAGGACAAAGAGATGCAGCTCGGGATCATCTTCAATAAACTAAAGGTGGGTATCTGCGTTGATTGTATACGTCAGTAATTTGTTTACTCTTGTACCGTATATTTTCTGAATTTTCTGCCACCTTTTGTGTTAGAGAAATGAAATCCCAAAAGATCAATTTGTCAGGCATTTGAAGAATATCGTAGGGGATCAAGTGCTAAAGCTGGCAGTTTCTCAGTGGCAATCACAGGTATGAAAAAATATATTGAACGTGAGGAATGTCTTGGTTGACATTAGTTAATACCAATTTTTTTCTGGAAACGCAGCATGGACCCAAACAATCCCAGTTACAGTCTCAAGCTTTAGCTCGTCAACAAAATGCCAGGATACCCACCAGTTCTAATCCCTCTCAACTTCCTGCTGCCCATCCATTTGCTCCTAATCAGAAGGGACCGAGTTCTTCTCCAGACACAGCTTACAATGCTCATTCATCAGTCAAACCGCAGGCTGATGGTTCAGCTCGTTCTCTTACCGGGACCGGTAATCCCAAAACCCAACAAATTGTCAACTTTAGCCGAATGACTTCACCCAGTGCAAACGTAGTCAACCAACATAGAGATTCCTCTTCAGTTCCAACCCAAGGACTCAACAAGCAAAACCAACAACATTCACACTTTCCACAGACTTCCTTTCCCATGTATGGTGGTACTGGAAGTAATTTCCCCACATATTCTGGTACAGCAAAAAATGCTTCAGGCGCATCTATGAATCCACATCATCAAGGAATTGGCATAAATCAAGTAGGAAAACCTAGCCAGGCAATGAGCACCCTCAATAGTGCCCCTATGTCTCCTTATCCTCCTAGCAAGACAACATTGCAGCAAAATCCAGTTCCTTGGCAAGCATCAACAAACAAAGACCAAAGTCGCACCCCATTTTCTCCTATGAATTCTGTAAAACAGGATGTTGTTGAGCGGGCTGGTGAGCAGTCACAGAAACCGCAGTTTGGTAACCATCGTGAGTTATCTGCTGGTGCTGCGCAAGGAAACACAAGTTTGGCGAGTTTCAAAGATGATTCAGATAAGCCTCCTTCAAGTGTTGGTTCCTTGATATCCTCTGATACTGCACGCTCAAATTTAGCTGCCCTTTCCAACCCGACTCAGTTGGACCATAATACTCAGGTAATGCTATCTTTTTTTTCTTGGTTTAGGTATCTCATTGTTTCCTGGCATTTACTAAATTGGTCAAGGCTTGGGTTTCCTTTATATGGTGTAAGGTGTGAGTAAAACTCTTGTACGTTTTATTTTATCGAGTAACTTCTATTAAAATTAAGTGCTCCGGAGAATAGTTTGAGGAAATATTATATTTACATGATCGGAGAATTTTAAAACGTTGCAGCGCAACCAACATGATTTTAGATGCCTTTTATCCTTCCCTATTAGTAAACGAGTTTCAAGAACTTTCTCAGTAGTAGTAGGAGTTAATTTGTTCCTCTGATATAATGCTAAGCTTAGGAATTTCAAAGTTCATGCGAGAAATTTTCTTTTGTTTTTCCCTGAGTTTTGGCATCATGGCTATCGGACCATATCATGGACTGGTATGGTGGTTCTTCCATCATCCTGCCTATTAAAAACCTTATGAATATCAGTCTTTTAAATAGTTTTACCCCCCATGCACATGAATTTCCTTTGGAAGGACCAAATTGATCGCTTACTTTAGATGTTGAAGCCAGTACTGCTCGCATTATATATCGGCGCATTATACTTACTTTCATAGTCATTATCTGTCTTCCATTCATTCATAGGCTGCCTCCAGGATTCCTCCCTCTTCTGCAGCCCCGAATGCAAGAAATCCCCCCAAGAAACCTTCTGTTGGGCAAAAAAAGCCACTAGAAGCTCTTGGATCTTCACCGCCAGCAGCAAGGTGAAAATTCGACATCGTTCATTGATTTCGTTCTAGTTTGTATCTGCATTACATTTTATTGTATCCTCCAATAATTAAAAGTTTTCTGGATGAACGGAACCAAAAGAGTGGTTTATTGGTTGTTGAGTCCTTCCATACGATGAACTCAAGGGTTCAATCCCCACCTCTACTATGAGATAAAAAAGGACTTTCTAGACCAACTCTTACACCCTCTTTCCGGAATTTGTACAGTAAGAAGCAGAAGGTTTCTGGTGCATTTTTTGATTCGAGCATTGAACAACTAAATGATGTCACTGCAGTCAGTGGAGTTGATCTTAGGGTATGCATATTCTCCTGTTATCAAGCTTGACTGATGAATATTATCAGAGTGTGAAGAAACTGAGCTTCCAATGTTCCTCGTATGTGTTATTATATTCCACAGGAAGAGGAAGAACAGTTATTCTCTGCGACCAAGGAGGACGGTCGAGTTTCTGAAGCATCTAGAAGAGTTGTACAAGAAGAAGAAGAGAGGCTGCTTTTGCAGAAAACTCCTCTTCAGAAAAAAGTGGCTGAGATCAGTTAATTTTCTTTCCATCATATTTTCTTTTATGAAGGAGGTACTGTCCATTGTGCATATTGGTTTACGTCTAGTTTGCGTGTCCTTGCAGTGGTCAAGTGTGGTCTGAAGAATTTCAGCAGTGATGTCGCAAAATGCTTGTCCTTGGTGAGAAGATAATTCTTTCGCCTTCTTATCGCCTTCTTACTTGAAAAATATTAGACATTTTCTAATGAAAAGATCTGTTTAGAGCGTGGAGGAAAGAATGCGAAGTTTGGTCAGTAACATGGTCAGAATGTCTAAACACGTAACTTCATGCATCATCTCTGCTACTTTGGAATTTTTCCTTCATTCGACTTGATGTTACTTTTTCCTGATTCAGACTGCATTTCTACAGAGGATTGACTCAGAGAAGTCCAGGCACAGGACAGTAGTTACCTCTGATGTCCGGCAACAACTTATGACAATGAACCAGCACGCTAAGTCTGAATGGGAGAAAAAACAGGCCGAAGCAGAAAAGCTCCGGAGAGTAAATGAAGTAGGTTTTTTAATCTGCATGTTTGTGATGTGGTCTTCTTAATGATTCTATCTAAATTTCATTGCTTAACTCCATGGTGGATCGTCATTCGTATGTCTCTATGATTGATATGTCAATGTAGCCCGAGGCTGATGGTGGATCTGAAGCTGACAGGGACAAAGATGATGCGAAAGGAAAAGCCAGCAAGGTATTCATCATTTACACCATATTGCCAATAAGTGGAAGTTCCATTCAACCGTACCATGAATGAATGCAACATTTCTGATACATAGGTGAACAAAGAGGAGGATGACAAAATGAGAACAACTGCTGCAAATGTTGCTGCCCGAGCTGCTGTTGGGGGAGATGACATGTTGTCGAAATGGCAACTCATGGCCGAGCAAGCTCGGCAGAAACGTGAAGGGGGTCCAGATTCTGCATCGTCTTCTCAATTCGTGTCAGATGGAAGTCATAAGCCTCAGACGTTGTCTGGAAGGAACAACAATCAAGATGGACAAAAGAACTCTAGTTCTGCATCCTGTACGTTTGACAAAATCATCATAATTCACATGGTTGCTTCTGTATCTCGGTTTTTTTCCTGTCTTTTATTGTTGGATATTGCCAGGGAGTGGTAGAAACTTTGGGAGGAACAGCCGAGTAGCAGCTCAGTTGAGGGAGGATCGGACTTTATCTATCAAGGATGTGATTGCAGTGATGGAACGAGAGCCCCAATTGTCGAAGTCTACGTTGATTTATAAACTCTATGAGAGGATTCGGTTGGATCGGCCACCCGAATGATATTCCTGAATCTGGGTGGCTTCGGATGCTGTGGTTGAAACCCAGTTTGGTGCTTCAGCTCATTTTTTTATTTATAGGAGCTGCCCCCAACAGCCAACTTTTCTATTCGGTGGAAAGCCGTTTCTGTTCCGCGCCAGCGGAAAGAGTATGGACCGTTGAATCTGATCAACGAATGACGCACATGACAAAATTGAAAATTGTACGAAGGGCATAATTGAAAAGATGGGAAATTTTGGTCAATGGGCGGGAAATAAATGGGCGGCAATTTTTTCAATAATATCGGTGAGTTTGGTGTAATGATTGGACACATGAGATGAAATAATTTAATAAATGTTAAGAAACTAAAAGGAAGAAGAGCAAGAATATGAGAGGAGAAGAGTATTCTTATTCATGTGTAAAGATAGTACAAGAGAGCACTATTTATAGGCTCTAGAATTCATAACCTATACATCACTAGTATAACTACACTTAAATAGGATATTCATTCTCATGTTCAATGTATAGGAGTTACAAATGTAGGAGTTACAAATGGGCATTCATACACATAATTATAATATTCATAACACTCCCCCTTGAATGACCATTGGTTAAAAATATTCATTATTCTTCGAATACGCTTTTGATACTGCCTCATTAAAAACCTTACAAGGAAAACCCAATGGGAAAAACCATAGTTAAGGAAAAAAGAGTGCAGTGCGTATTGACTCCCCCTCATCATGAAATCAATTAAGATCCTTCATTCGTCGAACTATAATTGTTGTAATAACTTCTCCAAAATTGATGTATGGAGAGCCTTGGTGATTAAATCAACCAAATTATCGTTTAAGCGCACTTGTTTATAGAGTATGTCAACTCATGAAAATATTCTTCCAACTCATTGGAGTTTTTGAATCTAATGTATGCATGTAATATGATCAATGGTCATACATAATCAATATTTATAATACGCTCCCCTTGGATGACCATTTGATGAAAATATGCCTCATTAAAACCTTACTAGGAAAACCCTATGGGATAAAAACCTAGTGAAGGAAAAAGAGTACATAATCATCACATCACGTTGCAACATTTTCTTGCAACTCAAGGATATATGCAAAAGAAATATCATGCATAATTTATAGGATCGATCTTGAAATGGTGGTGTAGCTTTATAAGTTGGTTTCACAGCCCACCAAGTGGTAAAATTATCACATGAGACCAATTTATGGTCAACCAACACAAATATGACCAAGATTACTACTTCAAAATCGAGTACATCTTGTGTTTTAATAAAGGTCGATTAAACTCGACATAGAGTCACATAGTGATCTGACTACCATCCGAGCACCGATAGCCATGTCATATCCATATAACTTTTTGTTGGATATAATTAGTATATCATTGATGATATACGAAAATCATGTTCGAGAGAGATGCACGTTTGGCAAGTTAGTGGTAATCTTCCACATCTTTCATCTCGAACTCTATAGCTAATCAATAGTTGATTGCTTTGAGAAACTCTTTACGAGCTCAATAAAGTGTATGTCATCTATGTAACAAAAGATGATCACATCCAATTATGTCAAAATAAATGAAACACATTTTAAAATATAAAATTAAATTAAGAAAATTTTGGTAAGAATTTTGAAACCATAAAATATGACAAAGATGATTTTTCAAAAAAATCAACTTGAAATGAAGAAGAAATTATATGCATAAAGAAATGTATGATATGCTAAATGTACCATGTCTCGCAATCTTTCAATTCATATGACGTCAATTGGATATAATTGAATATCGTTCACGCGAACTTGAATTGTTTGCTTATAGCAAAATAAATCCTCGAGGGAATTTCATATACACATGTGTATTCTAATTATGCAAACCATACATATAGGTTGCAAGGACATCCATTAGGGGCAAACTCTTTCCCTTCACAAATTGCCGTACAATCGAATAATAAAAAGTAGTTGCATCCACCACATGAGAATATATTTTCTCAAAATCAAAATGTTATAGGTTTGTTGTACAAAACCTTTCAAAAATGAGATGTTTCATAACTTCTCATACTCATACTTTACATCTCAATGTATAAAGATTTGATGTCTTAAAAGTTTTCATTTCTCTTGGGAATTTGAATTTGCCTCAAATTGAAATTTTTCAGCCAATCATTTCTATCTTTGCATGCATTTTGGCTAATGATCCTCATTTTCAACTATCATATTTAGCGTTGCACTATACGCAAAAATTTCGTCGACGTTGACTTCATTAGGGTTCCAATATTTTCCATCCAAGATATAGATAATTGAGATATATATTCATATCTTTCGAATTTTCGATACTCTTCTTGAGCATATTATTTATTTCTCTTGGTGGTTTTGTTTAAATAATCTTAACCTCAATTTGACCATCGTGATATATAGCTCCATTCCACTTTTGAGGATTTTTTCTTTGGAACCGAGTGGTCTATCACGCCTTTGCGTGTTTTAGACTCATTTGTGATGTCAGATTGCCCAATGTCAACATCATTTTCACTGGAGCATTGCGAGTTGGCACATGAGAGTTTTACTTTGTTTGGGTCAGTAAAGTGTCTGGCAAATGATGAATTATATACTTTTGAACTTCAAGCTCATATTGCTTAGTGCGAGGATCAAAATAATATGATCATTCATCTAATCTCTTGGCCAACTTTTGTTTTCTCCCCCTAATGTTGGGAAGTTTAAATATAAACCTCCAAACCGAGTCATCAAAATACTTCCAACAATAATTTGATATTTTACCATCGATGAACTCGTAATCACAATAATTTCTCAATCTTCATTGAGAACCCATCTTAATAAATGGTGGTGGAGCAATTCAGATGTGTATATCACATCTATATATCCATAGATGGGAAGTATAAGGTTTTGACCCAAAAACCACATATAATGGAGGAATTCATGATAATTTCTTGGCGTAATGCGAATTTGTGTTGTGCATGTAAATGACATGTTCACAATAATATATTGGTTTTCAATGACACATTTTCGTTATTGGATAATCATGAAAATATGCTCATAACCAAAATGGTTGAGTTAGTAATCTCGTAAATTTTAGTTTTCTTTCATATACACATGTGACCTTCTAGTTGATACATCAATTAAAATAATTGGCTCACATATTGGGCGTATGGATCCATAAATATCACCATTGTTTTGTTGTGTGTAAGATAAATGATCTTACTTTAGTTGATGATTATCCAACAATCAACTCTATTTGAGGAAAAGCAATCCAAAAATGAATTATGTTGTGTTGGAGATTTACCCAACAATGGGTAACGGAAAGGTGAAAATGCTTTCCTAGAAACGAAACCTTGTTGACGAACGAAAAATCGTTTGTGTTCCCGGGAAGTAGGGGAGTCACAAGGACTACTTAAATCCCTATAACCTTAGGAATCATTTCTTTAGAATACCCAAGTTGAGATCATCATGCACAACAATCTTCAATAGAACATACACTTTAGATTATGGAATCATCAAAATTGACCATAGAGGTACTTATCGATTCGCATCATGATTGAACCGGGATGGTCTCACCGGTTATGCCAAATAATAGTTGTCAGGACGAGTAAACTTATAGTTTACATATATATATACATATGTATCTCAATCACAATAACATGTGTGTAGTACAAATTGGAGGATAATATTATTGATTCAATAATTATATAACCATAGACCATATTATTGTCCTCTCTTGATCCCAAACAATTTGGAATAAGGTTTTTTTTCCTTCGTGAAAAATATAATAGCTCGATCCAGAGCTTGAGAGAAATGTTGTACTACACCATATATCTTGGTGCACTATCGATGTGATATATATCACAATTAATTATGGTGATTCTCATCATAAAATACTCATTTTTGTCATGAGAATGGTACATAGTTTAAATGATAAATTGAGAGATTTCTCAATCATCTATGTCACCAATTAATGGATCAACAATTCTCATATAACCACAATTGTTATGTCCATCCGAATAAAAGGGTGTCGCATAGTTACATATGCTTTCAAAAATAGTGTAACATAAGTGTTTATGCACATTCACTTTGAGGGCTAAATTAGTATCATTTGGGTATTATCATCAAAATAAAATTGATGGTTGTATGACCAAAATCAATTGACAATACCCTTTCATGGGTAAAGATACACTTCTCAAATTTCTATCTCATAACCAAAATAATAGGTCTTTTTCTCCACTAGTGTATTGACTTTGTGGGAATATATATTGGCTAATCACTTTATGAACATATGATTATATCCACTCACTTCATAGAATGATATTTTATCTCATTGGACCATCAACATTGGAGACATAAGATAACCCGTTTCTAAAGATATGTGTCTCGTGGGACATTCAATCATATCGAGCTTTTATGAGTATAATCAATCACTACAAAGATTGATATTTTGTCACTTCGACCTTCAATATTCGAGACATATAAAATATATGTATAGCTTTGTTCTTTCGATATGTTGTGTCTCTTGGTACTCATCTTTCGGCCTATCATTCAGATGATGGCGAGTAAATAGCAAAGCTTTAACTTTGTCATGATAAGACGTGCATTATCGTCTCGTTTCACCAATACTATTATATATGGATTTTAACTTCTAATGCCCATAAAGGGTAATTCTTTCCCGAAACAACAAACGGTCACAAAATTAAATTTGAAATTAGATATACATATCAAAATAATAATAAAATAAGTTAGATTTAATGATAAAGTTTTAAAAAAAAATTGGGACATAATTATAATTTCATATCTTTTGATTGAAAAAAAAAAGAATTAATATTTACTTTTCACTAAGTATTTCACGATTAATGAATACAAATGTCATTTAATGCCTTCCCAACAGTTAGTTAACATTAGCCAACAAAATGGTAACATCACAAATGATAATCTATATAAGAAATAATATGAAATTGCTACGACGCTACAGTAGCTAAGATATCAAATTATGATAGCACAATGTGATAATATAACAAGTTTCAATTAAAAATCGAATTATTATCTGCATAATATATAAATGTAACGTTAACAATAACTATTATGTTAAGAAGGAAGTAGGGGGCCTTTAAAGAAATAATAAAATGAAAATATAAGAAAAAAATTTAATCGTACATTTAAATATGGACAATGTAACTTATGACTTGTCACCAAACCGGAAAATTCTACGAAAGCAATAAATAATTTTTAGATAGCAATAATATTAGAACTAAGGAGCAAAAAAACAAGTTGGTCAATCATCATATGAAGGGCATAAGGTTCTAATCTTTTGGGAATGACATAAAAGTATTAAAATTTCTAAAAATAATAAAAAACATAAAATATAAAATAACATAAATACCAATTAACTGAAATATATAAACACTAATATGTGTATACCGCCCACTTGAGCAACAAGAATGCTCTATGAATGGTTCACATTATCATATTATAATCGGTAACTTCAATATGATACTAATCAAAATAAAAATGAAATAGTATATTAGAGATAGCAAACTAGACAACATAAAAATTAGTAGAAAGAAAACCGAAAATTAAAGATGGCCACGAACAAGAACATCTTAAAAAATACAACTTTGTAAATATTTGAGAAGGTAGAACATCGTGCTGATAACGTGTTAAGAAACTAAAAGGAAGAAGAGCAAGAATATGAGAGGAGAAGAGTATTCTTATTCATGTGTAAAGATAGTACAAGAGAGCACTATTTATAGGCTCTAGAATTCATAACCTATACATCACTAGTATAACTACACTTAAATAGGATATTCATTCTCATGTTCAATGTATAGGAGTTACAAATGTAGGAGTTACAAATGGGCATTCATACACATAATTATAATATTCATAACAATAAAAATATTTTTAATTTCAATTCATTTTCTCCATTCTTTCTCTTCATTTACTTTGTCGTCATTTACCTATTACTCTCTTAACCACCTAAATCCGGCGAATCCACCACTGTTGAAGCAGCATTCGTTGACGGCACATGAACAGCGACGACGGTTTGCATGTACTGACTGAAGGATGGCAAAGTCCTCTGATCGCTGAGGCGCGCTGCCTGATAAGGAACACGCGGAGGATGAACATTAAATATAGTTCATTAGATCTAAAAAAATTGATCATTAATATGTTATCTAAAGGTCTATATTAATATGTTATCTAGTTCGTTTTATTTAAATCATTTTAATTTGTACATAAAAGTCCCTGCCACTGACGAGTTTTCGATGACTGTTACAGCGAATGACCTTCTCCCACCGTGCTACAAGGTGTCTGGCTGCTCAAGGGAAGAACTTCGGCTGGAACAGCATCAACAACAACAACATGGTGTCCTGAAGCTTTTACTGGTAAAAAAGTCATTTTTGTTTTCGAGATAACTCAAGCTGCGGGGAGAACCTTAGGCTCCGTTTGGCAAGTGTTTCAATTCCGATGAAGTGATTTGGAGAGCAAATTAATGGGCTAATAAGAAATTGGTGGAAGAAATCAAGTCTATGACTGTCAAGTCGGGCAAAATAGTGTCGAAAAGGAGGTCGACAAAGTTGGAACAAGGCGATCGAAAAAGTATAAACTGTAAAATAAGGTTTTTTTGTTTGACAATGTTGGAAGGGTTCTGCATATTTGTGATAAGAAAAAAGATTAGATACAGACAAAGAAAATGAAATATTATAATAGAAATAATGGAAGGAAAGTTAACAGAATTATATCGAATAAACTTGGGAGATCACGTAGCATTTGTTGACATATTTGGGTGCTACCATAATATTTTTTTATTTAAAAACAAAACAGCCAATAAAACGTCGCCACGTAGTGTTTCTACTAGGTACATGTTTTCACCGGAGTGTTACCCTTTATTTAAATCATTTTAATTTTGTATGAAAAAGCCCTGCCACTGGCAAGTTTCCGGTGACTTTTACAGCGAATCCACACGCTATGGCTTTTCCGGTACATTTGCTTTCAGATTTATGTATCTGGGTTTGCATAAAGTTTGAAGTTGTTTCTGAGATTCCTGTGTTTGAACCATCTGGTTTCATCATCTCAGTTAAATTAGGACTGAAAACAGGTTGCAACAAAAGAACACTGAAAGTAAACATCAGTGTTTAAGATTGAAATGCATCGAGTTCAATGAATTCAGATTAACACCTGCTGAGTTGACTGACTACTTGGAATGCTCTTGTTACAATCTGCAAGCTGTTCTGCTGACAAAAGAACCAATAGATAGAAAACCATTGCAGAAGGTTTACACTCTCAGGACGAACTCTTGCACTGCTGCAATTACTCTGCAATAAAGACCATTTGAATAATGGATAGTAAGCAGATCCTCACTGCAAAGATGTGGGAACGAGAACACAGTTTGCATTGATAGATTGAATATTGACATCCAATGTGCTGTAGCTGCAAGATGTTCGAATTCAACGGAGCCCATACAAAAGCAACTAGCCAAGAACACATTTGTTAACGTTGAGATAAGACAGCAGCCTCGAGGCGTGCTACCCGAGCCTTAAGCATTTCTAACTCACGTACAATATCTGCCTTATTCACAGGACTTGCTTCATCAAGTGGGACTTTGACTACGCGCTCTAAGGTTGACTCCGGCTCTTTCTTCTCGCCTTGTAGCTTGGTAAAAGAGGTGTTCTTTTCTGAAATCAATACTGCATTATATTAATGAATCAACGGACATAACGGGATTTGTTCGAAAAAAGGACACAACGTGTTCACATACTCAACACTCCAATCAGGAGGTGTCTCTTCCAAGACGAGCGACACAAAAAACTGTGATCCATGATCTTGCGGCCACATTTCGACATCTCCTAACCCACTCAACCCCATATTCAGCTTAAACAACTCAGGTTTCAGCTTAGTGATTTTGATAGCCACATATTCAGCTTAAACAACACAAACTTTGGACCCTAATTCCACTCTCTGGTCCTAACTAGTTGCTGCCATGGAAAAAAGAATTATACAAGATTCAAACTTTGATGATTCCATTATTCTTTTCTCTCAGCCAATCCACCAAATGCGCTATCTAACAACGCTACCCAGTTTACCATCATTCAAACTCCAGGATTCCACAAATCAAATTCACAGCAATTAGGCAAAACCTAGAAATGGGGATTCAAACAATTTCAAATTAGAGCCACCAAATAATTACCTGCAAAAAATTAAGAAGAACAGGGACAGTGAGGTCAAGCAGCTTCTGTCAATGGCGAATGACTGAGCAGTGAGGAACTCAGTTGGCGGCGCTTGATTATGTGATGGATCGATGCTGCTGAGTGCTGATTCAGAAAATGGCCATATGCGTTTATTCAAGGGTAGTATGGTAACTCTGAAGCAATATCAATTCCAGTCGATAATTACTGAACAACAAGGAATTCAATTCTACCGGAATTATCAAACTAGGAGAATCCAATTCCAGCGGAATTCAGTGGAATTGTCAACTACGATAGAATTTGAATGTCAACGACAGCCAATTTCATCAAAACAGCCCAGCTTTCAAATCCTTCAACTGACGATTCCAACACAGAAGAAGTACCGAAACAGAGACCCCCTTCTTCAACCAGTTGATTGTCGAGTAACAACAGATCAGTAGTGGGAGCAAATCTCGACCATCGCCTCCCTTCCTTGTTCAGCAGCCGCCCGCCGTCTCATCTCCCTTCTAAGTCGTCCGTCTTTGCATTTTGTCTCCTCTGCCGCCTTCGCCATCCTCCCCTCTTACCAGTTGCTTCTTTCCTGGGACAGTAGTACTAAATCTCGAGGCAGCTGACGAGTGAAGAAGCTAGTCCTCTATCCAGTTTTCTGGAGCAAACTAACATTATGATGAGCCAGCTAGTTGGGGATCAAACATTGAAGAGCTCGATTTGGTGGTGAGTAGATTGGACCTCAATTTTAACATACTTTCGCCTCACCCGGAATGTCGGGTTCCTCTTCAGCAGTAAGGGCCTGGAGGACTGCCTTTTTAACACTCCGAGACGAAACCCTTACGAGCAGCCCTAAATCGAAGTCCATTACCCAACTTCTCAATGATCTCATTTTCTCAAGTTCCGGGGCACTCATCTCTGCCGCCCCTGACCTTCCTCCTCACGAGGTACCTACATTTCAATTATGTTGCTGGTAGAATTGTTCTTTAATGTGGAATATCTGAGCAACTCTTTTGATTGATTGGAGATTTTTCAGGTTACCTCTGATGTACTGTTCCTCATGGAATTGGCTACAAGTTCTCCAAGCGGGCAAGATGTGTCGCCAGTTTTTGCTTATGTTTCCTCTTTGGTATTCATTTCTTTCTCTATTGCTCTATTACAACTTCCTATTCTGGTTTCTCAAGTAAATTTTATATACATAGTTTTATTTGGGAAAACTTGCTGGCTCACCAGGTGCATGATATCTGCAAGCGTCAATGTGTTCCGCTTCAACTGAATTCTTCTTCTTGGGTTTCTGTTCTCAACTGTTTCTCTACCATGGTGGAATTCTTCCTTGCCCACCCTGGTTGCGAACCTCAATTCCTGTCTAAAGCTTCACAAATCGGTCATGCTTTAGATTGCTTGGGGACGGTTAGGTTGGTTTGTTTTCGTTCTTGGTTCTTTTGTTATAATGTCAGCTTGTACATCTACTCACACATTTCTCTTGATAAAATCATCTTCTGCCCGGTTTACCATGTTAGAGTACTAAAGCTTGTTCCTTTTTTCTTTGACTCCCAGATATCTTGCCTCTGTCTATCGACACAAAAGTGTGCTATCAGATGATGTGCACTTAACAAAGTTTCTTATTGCCATAATTGAAAATTCTCGTGGTCCGTGCTTGTTGTCATCTTACATAAGCCCCGGCAAAAATGTTGCTGCCTCAAGTGGCCATAGATTCTCGAAATGCAGTAACTTATGGGAACTTCAAACAGCTGCATTTGTTTTGCTAAGTGAAACATTCACAAAATCCGGGCCTTCGTTCCCCACTGATATTTGGCAATCTGCTATTGAGGTATGCATTCTATTGACGGATTTGATGGTTTCTAAAGAAGTGACTGACATGCTTTTTTCCCGTTTACTAACCCAGGTGACTAGGAAAGTGATGGACGCCTTGGTGTCTCAAGGATTCCTTGTTGAGGGTGCTCCTGCGTCAAGGTTGAAAGAAATTTTATCCTACGGATCCTGAAAACAATATATGCACTTGAGCACACATATTACAGTACAAACTACAAAGCTCTTACAGCTTCTTTTCTCCGTATTCTACATTTTGTAGGTTTTATGCTGCTCTTCTTGGTTTTCTACATCTGCTTCTTACCAATGCGAAGGGTTCCCATAATGACCATGTATGTGAATATCTGCTTTCAGGTTTCAGAATAATTTTCCTGATTTTAAGTTTACCACACACAGTCACACTGTGTGGATACTTTCAATTTCCACAGGTTCCTGCTTTTGTGGCAACTTTACGAATGTTCTTCACATATGGCCTCCCTCAATCCAAATTCTCCAGTAATCTTGAAACACTCAAGAATGATGCTAGCTTGACTGCTGGTAAATTGATTTCAGACGAAACTAAGAAAGAGAATAATCCATATCGCCCTCCACACTTGCGTAGGAAGGGAACTGTAAATGGGAAGCAGTGTAAAGCTCAGGGATTACCTTGTTCCACTAGCCAAGAATCTTGTGCCATGGAACTTATTTCGTCAGATTCAGATTATAGTGACAGTGATGCATCTATTAATGAGAATGACACTATTCAAAGTTCGAAGGTCAGGACTGCTGCCATAGTTTGTTTACAAGTAAGCACTTTTGGCTATCCTTGAAATTCCAGAAATGGATTGATTTTATAGCCTCATCCGCTCATCAATTTCGTAATGTCTATTGTTTGTTTCGTCAAACAATTCCTATGCTCAAACAAAAAGTGTAAATATAAAAACTTTTAGGATGGTCCCGCAAGAAAATGTGTAAATGTCACTTCTTTGATAAAAATCTTCAACATTGCTTATAGAATCTATTCTATCTATTATATTGATTTTACAAAGCTCACATTTCTTAGTACTTAACATTGAGCATACCATCAGTTGTTTTTTACTGCAAAGCATTTGTCGAGGGGGTGACAATTACTCACCCTTTGGTAATTTGACCAGACCCTATCCTACCCATGCATTATGGGTTGGATACGAGTCAATTTTATGTGTTCATGATCAATTTGGCCTCTAGCTTCTGGTCTGTGTTTGTTATTGATGTAATATTAACAGTATTAACCCATTGTTTTGGAGGATCTTTGTCAAGCTGATCCCAAGTCATTTACCGCCCAGTGGACACTGATTTTGCCTACAACTGACATACTAGAACCAAGGTAAGCTCAACGCAGGATCATTTTGTTTATTTCATCTAGACTCACAGTTCCTTGAATAAGTAAATATTGTATTAATGTGCAGGAAATTCGAAGCTACTCTGTTGACTTGCTTGCTATATGATCCTCATATAAAGGTAGTTTTGTTGGATTTTATCATACTTTGATGTTGGGCAAGGACAGAAATTTGAGAAGGTGTGTATAGGTGTTAGTGTGTTACCCTCAACTATCAGAACGCAGAGAAAATAATTTCTTGGTGAAGCCATGAGATTCGATTCGTTTGACATGGATTATTTTCCAGCATAGATGGCATCTGGTGGTCCCTTTTCCATTTCGGTTTGTTTGTGTTGCAGATTGCTTCTTACAATTTGCACTGAGGAGGTGTGATGATTGACTTCTTCTACTGTTGATAATATACAGGTGCGGATGGCATCTGCATCCACTCTGGCTGTCATGTTGGACGGCCCTTCATCTGTTTTCCTGCAAGTAGCTGAGTACAAAGAGTCTAGCAAGTTTGGATCTTTTATGGCCCTGTCAAGCTCACTTGGACGGATACTGATGCAACTTCATGCTGGTATCAGAAAGCATTTTGCCATGGTTGAGTTACATTTGTGCTGTTCGGTGCTTTTTTACACTTCTTGCATGCTGCTTTAATGCTTTCTTCCGGTTGTCTTTGTTGCAGGCCTGCTTCACTTAATAAAGCAAGAAACTCACAGTAGATTGCTAGCATCTTTGTTCAAGATTCTTGTGCTTTTGATTTCTGCTACACCGTATGAACTCTGTGACTCAGAATTTTAATATTAAAAGGATCAATTTACGAATCTATTTGATTTTATTCCTTTTGACTGGGAAGATTTCGATTCCATTAGGATTTTTTAGTCGAGAGTAGTCTTCCCTGGTAACTTGTGTTTCTTTTCTTTGAGTTACACGTGTGCTGGGCCCGTGAGATAGACACAGAAAAGCATACTGTTTCAAGTTTTTATACTGAAACTTAAGTGTTGGCCAACTGTGGGCTATCTGAGGGGTGAGGACCACGTTTATAAACTAAGATCCATCTCTTTCTTTAAAGTCAAATAGTCCCAGCCCTGGAGATCTACAAGCTGAAGAAGTTATAGTTTTGTCATCCTTGCTAGCTGAGAACCAGTCCTTAGTACTCTGGTGATTTGTCTTCAGGTACTCGAGAATGCCAACTGAGTTGTTGCCCAAGATAGTTACATCTCTTATGGAAAGGATGGAACATGGATTCCTTGTCAAGGGCGACCAAAGTAGTTTGTTGGTCAGTGTGCTTTATATGTAATTGTAGAAATGTTTGAGTAATTTTGGGTCTGCTAGTCCAAGGGTAGAATAGGACATTGTAAAGAGGAAAGTTGTATTGCATCTGACATACTGTCATGGACGACCTTTTTCTCAGGCTGCCTGTATGAATTGCTTGACAGCTGCCCTTTCCACCTCACCTTCATCACTGCTTGTTAAACAAATGCTTGCAGAAGAAATAGCAAAAGGTTGGGTCTTTTTTCTTCCCTTGTATTCTTTCTTTTTGGAAGGAAGTGTGAAATTACAGCGGATGATTATGATGTCTTAGCTGTAGGATCAGAGTAAGTTAGCTATCTTGAGTAATTCTAGTATTTCTATCTACGTATATCTAGCCTAAATAACAGCAATATAGGTATAATTATAGTAAGAGGGTAGGTAAGGTAATCCCTGATTTATAGGGATCTTCCGTGTGATTATTCTACTCTCTAATGGGAGCAGCGTCTGTATATATACTAATACTCAGTCAGGAATAAAATCAACATACCAGAATTCAATTACATTATGGAATTCTTTATGGTATCAGAGCGAGGGTTCATATACTAGATCAAAGTTTCGTTCCCTCTCTCTCTCTCTCACTCGCACACCATGGCCAACACAAACAACGAAGTCCCTCAAACCGGCAACTCACCGCCACAATCACCGTCTGTAACTTCAAAAGATCCTTCTCTGAAGCGATCAAATCCAACAGTTCCGTCGGAGTCAGTCCTAGGCTGCATCACCAATCACCGTCTCAATGGAGACAACTATCTTCAATGGTCTTCATCTGTCCTCAAATTTATCTCAAGCAAGGGGAAGAGAGGATATTTGACTGGAAAGTCTAAGCAGCCAACAGAAGATGATCCAGAATTCTCCAACTGAGACATTGAGGACAACATGGTCCAGTCATGGCTCCTAAACTCAATGACCACATCAATCGGAGAAAAGTTTCTTCTCCACCAAATAGCTCACGAAATCTGGGAAGGAGCGAGGCACACGTACTCAAACCAGGCCAACAACGCTGAATCCTTTAAAGTGGAGATGCGTCTTCATGATCTCAAACAAGGAGACCAATCTGTCACTCAGTACTATGATGAGCTGAGCAAGTATTGGCTGTAGCAGGACCTGTACGATGTCCATCTGTGGAAATGCACAGATGATGCTGAGCTCTATCGAAAGATCCTACAAACTAAGCGGACCATCCGTTTTCTCCTTGGCCTCAATCAAGCCCTAGATGAGGTCAAGGGCAGAACCATGGGACGTCTACCTCTCCCTTCAGTTCAAGAGGCCTTTGCTGAAGTCAAGTGGGAAGAAAGCAGAAGGAAGCTCATGATCCCTGACTCCAAGAGTACTCCAGTTGAAGGCTCTGCTCTCGCCACTCATTATTCTGGGAACTCACAAGGACATGCTTACACAAAGTCTGGCAAGCCACGTCCTCAGTGCACTCACTGCACCAAGATAGGTCATACAAAGGAGACGTGCTGGAAGCTGCATCGGAAACCTGCCGATTGGAAGCCTAAGGCAGAGAGGGAGGCTCATGCACACGGTACCGCCGAATCGAGCGAGCAACGCAATTTGGTCAAATCACCAGAGAGCAGCTAGAGATCCTCCAGCAAATGATGTCTCAATACACTGCTAAGAAGGCATCTGCAGGTCCCTCTGAAACTCATCACAGTCTATTTGCCAGTCAAGGTATTAAATCTGTTGCTTTCATTGCTCTAAACCAGTTCAAACAGAATTGGATATTGGATTCTGGTGCCATTGAACACATGACCGGCTTCAGACAACTCCTTCATAATGTTCAGGCTCATGTAGGAAAGGCAGGAGTTCGTATTGCTGATGGGACCATTGCCCCTGTTGAAGGAATTGGGACAGCTTATTTAACTCCTACTCAAACTGTGTTTCCTGTGTTTTATGTTCCAAAGCTAAACCGTAACTTGATTTCTGTTAGCCAAATCACAAAGGACTTCAATTGTCAACTAACATGTGATCCTTCTCAATGCACATTGCAGGAGGTGAGATCTCAGAGGATGTTGGCAAGTTTTAGCTATGTGATGGGTTGTACCTTCTGAAGACAATAAACGGGTTAAGACCAGAAGAAGAGGTTTCCAAGTCAGTGCATTTGAGTTTTAAATCGAGTCAATTGGAGTGTCCTGTCATGATGTGGCATTACCGGTTAGGTCATTCCAGTTTTACCTATCTCAAAAAATTGTTTCCCAAGCTTTTTATCAATAAAAACTCGAGTCTCTTTTATTGTGATGTCTGTCAGCTTGCAAAACAAACAAAGGTTGTCTATCGTAATATACCGTACAAACAATCACATCCCTTTTCTATCATTCATAGCGATATCTGGGGTCCATGTTCTGTTAAAACATTCAGTGGCTTTCGGTGGTTCATCACCTTCATTGATGATCACACCCGCCTAACATGGACCTATCTCATGAAATCCAAGGCTGAAGCAAACCAGATTTTCCAAGCGTGTCAAAAACAAATCACAACTCAGTTTCAAACACCTATTCGTGTTCTACACACAAATAAAGCAAAGGATTACTTTAATCAATCCTTAGACACTTTCCTCATAGCCAACAACATTGCTCACAGTAGCTCTTGTCCTTATACTCCTCAGCAAAACGGAATTGCTGAGCGCAAAAACCGTCACCTGTTAGAGGTTGCTAGAGCCTCACTGTTTGCTGCGAAGGCTCCAAAAACCTTATGGGGTGATGCTGTTCTCACAGCTACGTACCTTATCAATCGCCTCCCCAGTCGAACTCTACGTTTTAAAACTCCTCGTAGTGTTCTACTCAAGGTTTTTCCTCACAGTAATGCTCTCTCATCAGACCTTCCTCTTAGAGTATTTGAATGCACAGTCTTTGTTCATTTAGACTCATCCCTCCGTACCAAACTACACCCTAAAGCAGCTAAGTGTGTCTTCCTTGGGTACTCTCCCCATCATAGTGGTTACAAATGCTATTCCCCTACTACTCACAAAATTTATCATTCCAAAAATGTCACGTTCTTTGAACAGCGTCCATTCTGCTCCCACTGTCAGCCTCAGTGGGAGATTTCTACTATTGAGTCTAATAATGTTGAGTCCTCCATTGGCAGTATCATTACCCTAGAATCTCAGGTTGTCTTAGAGCCCCCTACGGTTGTCTCAGAATCCCCTACAGATCATACTGCACGTGACCAAAGCCAAAGCCCTCCTCTTCTGGTCTATCAGCGTAGGAAGAAGACGGCAGAAATCACACATGCTCATCCTGACCAGGAATCTGATGAGAACTCAGCCTCCCAAGAGATTGAGTCAGAACAAATGGAGCCAGGGGTTGAAAGTGTTGATGTGATTGGAAGTGGTGATCAAACGGAGGAAACTTATATAGATGGTACAACTCATCTTCCAATCGCTCACAGAAAAGGAACCAGAGCATGTACAAATCATCCTATTGAGAGATGGGTCTCCTATGGTAACCTAAGTCAGAAGTACAGGGCATTTGTGGGGACTCTTGACAACACACGGATTCCTAACTCCATTGAAGAGGCTATGAGTATACCTCACTGGAGGATAGCGGTGTTGGAAGAAATCAGTGCACTTCTGAAGAATTAGACGTGGGATACTGTAAGATTACCAGCAGGGAAGTCCACAGTGGATTGTAAGTGGATATTTACTGTGAAGTACACTTCAAAAGGGAAGGTTGAAAGATACAAGGCACGCCTCGTAGCTAGGGGATTTACCCAGTGTTATGGAGTGGCCTACGAGGAGACATTTGCTCCAGTAGCCAAGCTTAAGACTGTGAGGGTTCTCCTAAGTCTTGCAGTAAATCTAGATTGGCCCCTCTACTAGCTAGATGTGAAAAATGATTTCTTAAACGGAGACCTAAGTGAAGAGGTCTATATGAATGTCCCTGCAGGTGTCACTACTGAACCAGGAATGGTGTGCAAGCTTAAGAAGGCATTATATGGTCTAAAGCAGTCACCGCGAGCCTGATTTGAGCGGTTCTCACTGTCTGTGAAAGGATATGGGTATTATCAGTGCCAGACTGATCACACCATGTTTGTGAAGCAGAATCAAGAAGGGAAAAGGGCTATTGTCATCGTATATGTTGATGATATCATCATCACAGGGGATGATGAACAAGAGATCAGAAATCTCAAAAACAGACTGACACTGAAATTTGAAATAAAGGACCTAGGGAACTTGAGGTATTTCCTGGGTATTGAAGTGGAGCGATCACGCAAAGGATTGAGCTTATCCCAACGAAAATATGTTCTAGACCTATTGAAGGAGACTGGAATGATCGGGTGTAAGCCTGCTAGCACACCAATGGAACATAATTTGAAGTTTACCCATGACCAGGAAGCAGCACCAATAGAGAGGGGGAGTTACCAGAAACTGGTAGGAAAGTTGATATATTTGGCTCACACTCGTCCAGATATTTCCTTCCCAGTGAGCATTGTGAGCCAACATATGCATAATCCGAATGAAGAACATATGGAGGCTGTAATGAGAATTCTAAGGTACCTAAAGGGCACACCAGGTGTTGGACTGTTATTCCAAAAACACACCGGGCGCGGGATCTCTATCTACGACGATGTTAGCTCGGTGGAGACCTCACCGATCGACGATCAACCTCAGCGTATTGTACCTATGTTTGAGGGAACTTGGTGACCTGGCGGAGTAAGAAACAGGTCGTTGTCTCAAGAAGCAGTGCAGAGGCGGAATACAGGGCACTAGCAGATGGCATGTGTGAAGGGATTTGGCTAAAGCGTATTTTAAAGGAACTCAAGATGGAGGATGAGAGTCCTGTTAGAGTGTTGTGTGATAGTCAAGCAGCTCTAAGCATCGTAAAAAATCCAGTTCATCATGACCGTACTAAACATGTTGAACTGGATCGCCATTTCATTTCCGAGAAAGTGAGTAACAAGGAATTCGAGATGGAGTATATTCCTTCTAAGCTACAGATTGCTGATATTCTTACCAAGGCTCTATCTAGAGATATTTTTTACGACTTACAAAGCAAGCTTGGCCTTCATAACATCTACAGCCAAGCTTGAGGGGGAGTGTGGAATTACGGCGTATGATTATGATGTGTTAGCTGTAGGATTAGAGTAAGTTAGCTGTCTTGAGTAATTTTAGTATTCCTACCTACGTATATCTAGCCTAAATAACAGCAGTATAAGTATAATTGTAGTAAGAGGGTAGGTAAGGTAATCCCTGATTTATAGGGATCTACCGTGTGATTATTCTGCTCCCTAATGGGAGCAACGTCTATATATATACTAATACTCAGCCAGGAATAAAATCAACATACCAGAATTCAATTACATTCTGGAATTCATTAGGAAGGTCCAATCATTTCCGTCATTTTTGTTGTCTGAGTTGGAATTGTGCAATAAATCTTTTTGAAAGTCAATGTGTCACTAACAAAGCACACACGTATATGTAATTGGAGATGCAAAATTTAGGACAGTCAGTTATTCTAAATATAAATCTTGGTTGGAGGCTTTTCCAGGTGTCTTGGTAGACAAGGATCAGTCTGGTGTTCTTTCAACAATATTTCAATATTCAGAGCAACTGTCCAGCCTAACAATATGCTTTGAGGCTCTTCAGGTAACTATATGTTGGGTGTTGTCTTCATTACCAAGGTCTTAGCTACATTGGTAAACCTTTATCCCCTTAAATCAGTTTCTCGATGTTAACAACCTATGGATCCATGCGAATAGTACATCTTTTTGCTTGATTGTGGTAGTTATAAATTGGAGATTCTCTAGTTTAGTGGACAAGAAGGTATAGATAATGATTCATTTTGAGCCCCTGAAATTTTGGTATGCCACGAGTGTGTTTACCTGATTGTGGCCTCCACAATTCACCCTGCCAGGCATTATATCCAGGCTGTTGTAATATCATTTTTTATCCAATAAAATTAAATTTACCCTTTACTTGTGCAGACTCTTAGAGCTCTAATGCACAATTATCCCAGTACAGCACCAGAATGTTGGGAGCCTGTGACCAGCTTAGTCTCCAATATCTTGAAGGCCTCCACTGTGGAAGGATCCTCAACTATTTGCCAAGGTAATGGCGACTACAATGTTGGCTTTGTCGGAGAGAAGGTCATAACAGCAGCCATCAAGGTAAACGATCCTTTTTTATTTAGTAACACGTTCTTGGTTCTATTCAATGACCTAAAGGCCTTCTGGGCACTCGGTTTGTTTCTGTATGAACTCTTGATAGGTCATTGTATCATATTTTTCATATTTTTTTACGGAGATTTCATTCCTTTCCTGTGGGATAAGTGCATATAAAAAATTCACAACATTGACAGAAACTAAATATGGAGTCTTCCTGCTTGCTGGTTCTCTTTGAAGACCAAAGATCAATTTGTTTGGTTCTATCTCGGATAAGGAGCTGCTGATCCTTGTGTTTGTGTTATGATGTTCTAAAGCCATGACTCTACTACTACCCCACTCTTTCTTACCCATTTTAGGTTACAGACGAATGTCTCCGTGCAATTTCTGGATTTAAAGGAACAGAGGAACATTCTGATGATAAATTCCCGGAAACCCCTTTTGCATATGACTGTATAAGGGAAAAGAAAGTTTCTTCTGCACCATTGTATGAAACAGAGAGTGCAGTGGATAACAAAGTTGAATCGGAAGCATGTGAAACTGCATGTGATCATTGGTCCAGGACAATAGACTGGCTTATGCCTCTGATACTACGGCACAATTCTCATATGGTAAGCTTTTAGTCTTCCCTGATTTTTGCAACACAAATGTAGTTCATTGTTTATGTGGTATCAGTTAGTCTTGCTGAAATTTTTGTTGGGAAAACTGGAAGTGCTAGTTTGGGTAATATCACAAAGAATTCTCAGATGGTCTATGATGGCTCTAAGCAGACAGAGTTCTGCCCTTTTTCCCTATGTATATTTTGTTTTAAGTGCACTTCTGGACTTCGGTTCCTTCACCTCTATTTAGGTTTTTATTTATGTTATACTGAAGCGATTAATGGGAATCTGTTTCTTATGTACCTTTCCTCTGTTTTAAGGACAAGATTTATTCTTCTTAGCTGATTATTTGTAATTTTTTATCCAACAAACCAATTGCGACTCTGTACAGTTCCTCAGGTCCCGTCTCCTACTAGCATGTCGATTGAACTAGGCATATGGTGGATTGTTTTTTCCTTTGCATATGCATTTGTTTTTTCCATAGTGTCCTGAACTGTAAAGCTTACGATGTTACCTTAGTTCTTACTTTCCACATATTGCCTGGGTAGCTGAATTGTTCTGCTCTTGATGGAAAGGTGAGAACTGCGTCAATCACTTGTTTTGCGGGTATTACATCCTCAGTCTTTGGGGCTCTCTCAAAGGATGACCAGGAGTTTATTGTACATTCATCTGTAAGTTACCACTTCTGATGCAAAAGCCAGGGGCTTGGCTTCTTTATACGACGGATAGAGAACTTTTCTTTAGCATTTCGTCAAAGTTACTTATTAAGTTTGCTACATCTTCTAGATCAGTGCTGCTGTGCACGACGAAGTGGCTTCAGTTAGGTCAGCTGCTTGTCGAGCGATTGGTGTGATTTCTTTTTTTCCACAGATTTCTCATAGGTAATATGTTCTTGTATGTTAGTTATGTCTGTCATCTGACCTTTACGCATTGTAAGATAATGAATAAGGAATGGAGTTTTTTATGAAATCCTTTAATTCGTATAGTGCAGAAATCCTTGATAGGTTTATCAATGCCATTGTGAAGAATGCTCATGATCCTTTAGCTGCGGTATGCTTCATGACTCTATTGCATTCATTCGTCTTGGTATGTGCATCTATTTACTCATTGAGCGGAGTTTCTTCCAGGTGCGAATTGCGGCTTCATGGGCTTTGGCAAATATATGCGATTCTTTGCGCCATTGTGTGGATGATTTTCCCTTGAGACAGTCTACAGGTTTGGTTTGAGGCAACCATGAGTCATGTCAGATGTATCTTTGAATAATTACCATCTATCAAGTGCTTATATTGTTCCACGTTTTCTTTGTAATAGATTCAAATGCCAACCCCAACGTGGTTGTCTTTCTTATGGAGACTGCACTGCGTCTGACAAAAAGTGGAGATAAGGTAATTGAAAGCCACGGACTGATAATTGTTTCATTGTGCATTGTGGATAGTTCATACAATATAGATAGTTGCATGTAATCAACGAGAATGGAGTACAACTGCAAACTTTATCTACAGAGTATCCCTTTTTAACATAAGCCATCTTGTACCATAATGGTAATTATTGTATGTATGAAACGTTATAATTTTGGTTCTTGTCCTTTTTAGCAGTACAAGTGATTATGTACGTTTCTCTGTCAAAGGTTTGATAGTATGTTAAAGTTAGTGTCTCAGACACTTTTTTATAGTCATATCAGACTATCTTTACCATAGTGTTGCATATTTTCATGACAATCAGATAAAATCAAATGCTGTGAGGGCTCTTGGAAATCTTTCAAGATTTGTCCGAAGTATTGATACGTCTGGAGGTGGTGATAAACATGTGAAACATAACAATTTGAGGTTCGAAGGAAAAAGACTAGTTGGGCATGGCCGTGGAAGTTCTGGTTATGCTTCGTTAGGAGATCCATGTTTGTTGCAGAAAATGGTTCAAGCTTTCCTTTCTTGTGTTACTACTGGGAATGTTAAGGTACTGTTTTCCCATTTAGTTTGTAGTCGACATATAAAGTCACAAGGCTTTGGTATCCCCATTGTTCTCCCTTTCTTCATCTCTACTAAAGCCTTTACATGAATTTCTTAGGTCCAATGGAATGTCTGCCATGCTATCAGCAATCTATTTATAAATGAGACTTTGAGGCTGCAAGATATGGATTGGTAAGAATACTCCCGATACAAGTATACTATGATTTTGTATTACCTTCTGTAGTCCTCTTCCTGGAACAAACTCCCGAGGATCTGTCTGGTACATACTCTTTGACTATTTTGTTTGCCTCAAGTTGGCCCTATGATAATTTGCAGTTAATATGTCATCATGTATCATTGTTACTGGAGTGGTGGTAGTCTCTATCGTGCTTTTGTCTCTTCTTTTTATTCTTACCCGTAAATTATAGCACTTCTGTTTCTTTCCAATTATGTTCGCTTATAATTTCTATGGACTTCAATACTTCATATTCTATTTTTTTTTTGGCTGACAGGGCTCCATCAGTTTTCAGCATCCTTCTGCTCCTGTTGCGTGATTCTTCTAATTTTAAGATCAGAATACAAGCAGCTGCTGCTCTGGCTGTGCCGGTCTCGGCAATAGGTCAGTTGTAGGCGTCCTTTATAATATGCTTCCATTGTTAAGTCTGACCTGATCTTCCTTGATAAAAGTATTCATCTTTTGCCTGCTAGCCTATTGATCTTCTCGTCAGCAGATTTATCGTGCATTGCTAGTACAATTGCTGGCTGATGTTTTGGTATCATATCATGATTCATACTGAAATGTTTGGGAGTGAATTATTAGTTGTCGTTTCACCTCATCTTTGACTTGATGCAGATTATGGAGAATCTTTCCCTGATGTACTCCAAGGTTTGGAACATGTGATGGAGAATCTAAGTTCGGACCAGATTTCAGCACCATCAAGTTTTAAGTATAGGGTTGCACTGGAGAAACAGGTGGAGTATCTCAAACTATCTTAGCTTACGCAGAACCACAATCTTAACTTCCTTTTAAAGTATTGGGACTGCCTCCTACCTTGGTTATGGTAAGTGCTTCCAGCACCGATAGATTAAGGAAGGTCTATTGTACCAGGTGGTCCCTTTTCTCTAGGAAATTCTAGAAGATAGATAGTGTAAGAAAGAATGGTTTTGAGTGATTGGATGCTGAAGTCTAGAATTGACCTACAGTAACTTGATGAGGGAAAAACCCATGATCTGGGCCAATGGAAAAGTTATAAAGGAATGAACCTTGGAGCGGCTGACTTGAAGGACCACACCCCTTACTCTGTGATTTCAGATGATCAAATTTCGTTCCGTAGCTTGTTAATTCTTTTTAAAATATTAAGTAATGGATGGCAGAAGTCTAGCATATATATGGTTTGAATACATTGGAATAGAATCACTAATGTGTAGTATGGATCAGGTATATATACTCCAAAATGAGGTGAAAGTCGATATATTTACTTTTATACCAAAAAGGGTTATGGATACCAGTAGGTACTCACTATTCATATCCAATGCATGGGTAGAGTATTTTGATACGGGTTTATGGGAGGTGAGGACGAATCGTTATTTCCCTGCTTGTGTTGAACAGGGTAGGGACTATAACCTGATAGATACGACTCCATTGTCATCCCTCATTTGATTTTCATAGTACTGCATTCCTTCCTATTCTTGTAACTTTATTGCTCTGGATGTAACAGGTAACATCTACCATGTTGCATGTCCTTAGCCTTACGGCCAGCATTGATCACCAATCCGTGAAAGACTTTCTTGTCAAAGTAAGAATTTTGATTGGTAAAGCATTGAGAATCTGTCCAATATTCTATTGCGAACTTTTAGTGCCTCTATTCTGGTAACGGATTACAGAAAGATAAGAGAGAATCTATGTCTTGTACGGTTGCTATAATGTAGAACTTCGTACAATACGGTGGAATGTGTAAATTCTCCTTTATCTCTTTCGTCAAAACTCAAAAGGAACGGAGCACGATTGGATTGATAAAAGTGTTTACAGTCGTCTTTTATTTTTTTCAGAAAGCATTGTATCTAGAGGAGTGGTTTAAACTTCTATGCTCGTCCATAGTTGAGACAAGTCCTCAATTTGAAGATGCAGATGCCATTGTAAACCGAAAGAAACAGATGATATTCAAGGCAATCCAATCTCTGATTCAAGTCTATGGGAACAGTAATCATCATTCAATTGCAGGGAAGTTCAAGAATTTGGAAAGAAGATAGCAGATGATGATGGCAATACCTTTGGATTGGCTCATTGGATCTGTTTTCCTCAATGGCTTATCATGGATGTTGTTGATTCCGGATTGCTGATAAGCCATAATTCAGGTCAGGTGCTCAGTCTGTCTTTGGAGATTCTGGGTAGACGGTGAATGCTACTACTGAATCTGAAGTTCCGGGTGCTAATGTTGTATCTGCAAGTGAAATACAAATGCAGGATACGCAAGAGGTAGATGTTAGAAGATCATGTTTTGCGGGTGTTTAGGAGTCGGTAATTTGCAGAGTCTAACCTGGGCGGTTGATGTGGCGTAATCTGGTCCAACTGCTGCCAACTAATGCTGCAAATGATAGTATCTGATATTCTAAATGGCGCCATGTTTATGCAGTTTTTTGTGTAAATTGATGAATGCATCTGCAGGGCAAAGATGGAACTGTTCATTATGGCAAAAGCTTTTTGTGCGATTGAACCTGGGAAGCCTACTGTTCATTATGGCAAACTAGTTGGTATTGGGTAAGCTTAGATTAAAGTAAAAAACACGTTAATTAATTAATTAAAAAAAGCCAAATCAAGCATTAAATTTTACGGCTAACCAAATCGCAATGTCGACTCCTAATTCCGATCTTCACTCAGAACCGGTGGCAACCCTGACTTGGCTATGAAGTTTCATTTTCGAAGAAGAATGTGCCATGTAAGTTTTATTGCAAGGGAAGATATTGAAGCAAAGGAAGTGCTGATTTACATTCGTGGTTGTACTCATCAACGCTAACCATGTTGAGGCTAATCTGGAATCTGCACGTTGGGCGAATGAGGTACAGCGGCCGGACACGCCATTGAGGAAGGAAACCGCCGGTTGTTCTCAGAAATCGATGTTGTGGCCGGACTCCGGAGTCCAACCTCTGTAAATTCACTTTGCCTTCCCTGTTTCTGGAAAGTGCAAGTATCTTTAAACTATTATTCAAACAACAAAAGAATTTAATAGACAACGGAGTTAGAAAAACAATGGTTAAATATGTTTGACCAACTATAGGGTGTATGCTGTAACGTAATTTAAATTTAGGTACTAAACTAGTAATTTAGTGGCGTGATTAAATGTGTTGGGCATGCAGTAATTTGGAGCTCCCCTCATCCAGCCACCAAGATTAATAATATAATGTTGATGACACTCTCAGAGTTGTGAAATTGATAATTTGAAGTTTATGGTCTAAATTTAATCATAATTTACAATAGACGGTATTTATGGAATATTTAATGAATTCTTTTTTGTTGACTTATTTATCGGCCTTGTATTTTCTCGCGTCCTCCCGTACGGACTTATCCCCGCCAATATTTTGTTGATGGTGGTGGAACGAACATATTCATGGCTCATTGATCTCACATTTATGTTTTGGAGCTTTTGGATGTTCATGAGGTTTGTGATTAGTTATTTCCTACAGATATTTGCAACCTGGCTATGGTTCCTACAGATCGTGGGTCGTTGGATCATGTTACTTTTGGGTCAACTGTCATCCAACAGTTGAAATGAGTCAAACGAATTGACTTGAATGGAGGTAGTTTCAGAACCAAAAAAATGGGAAAAACCATATGGGTGTGGGTCATTGTACGAGCATGTTAAGTCGCTAATACGACTATTTTACAGGCTCGTCATGTTGTTGTTACGCCCACCATACGAATAGTTGAATTCATCTTATTATGTTCGGTTTACCACTCTTTTATGTCGGTGCTATATACACTTTATGAGTCTGTTATGCATTTTTATTATGTACCTTTAATAAGTTCATTATGCTGATGTCATATATAAATTGTTATATCCCGTTACATCATTGTTATGTTATTATTATATACAGTTTATGTGAGAAGAATAGAGAGAGGAGAGAAAGAAAAGTTGAAAGAGAGAAAAAAAGTTAACTCCCTTTATATCCTTGGTAAAAGAGCCATAGCAATTTCGAGATATTCCGCGGGGTGAACATGAAAAACACTACTAAGTTGGTTCTTTCTCGACTCGCTCACCGATCCATGACCACTTCATGCAGCTGAAGAATCAAATATTTATTAGTTGACATCTGATAGTCATAGATAGAAGATAACATACACATGATCATGAATGAACTGACAGCAGAGGAGGTTTCATAGAATTGATGGATCTGGTAATAAATAGATAGTGATACCCACGACTGACGACCCCCATATCTCACGCCTGAAATCGTGTAAGGTTATAAGTTAACACTGTTAGGAAAATGCACATCGATGCCTTGATTGTAATAACTTTACTTTAACTACAAAAAAATGTCATGCTGATATATATGTTAATAATAATAATAATAATAATAATAATAAGGTGGTGAGAATGAGATTATGGGATGAGAAAGCATTGACTTCCTTTTCCCACGATAGCTCTCTCTCTATGTCTTGTACATCTCCCCCCCAACTTCCCCCATATAGTCTTTGTCCCTCTTCTTTACTTTTGCACTGTTTACATTCTGATATGTTATCACCAAAATTGACTACCATATACTTTTCACTGTTTAATTATACATAGATGATGCACACTTACCACTAAATGTATGAATTCTTTTGTTTCCGACTACGACATGATCCATTTGACTTTCATCTTTAATTATAATACAAAAACAATACTTGGCAAATATTACAATGTTAGTGATACTCCACATCCAAACAAACGATATTTTGGTTCATTGTCAAACCGATGATTATAGTAAAAATAATAGCTCCTACCTAATTAGGTCATCGCTTCAAAGGTCTTACGTAGCGTCATCTTAGTTAGCGGACTGCTTCAGTCTAACGGATTAGATCGTCTAGTTAGATCCAATCGCTCAAATGCAGCCAACCCAACATGCCACGATACTATAAATAAGAGGCATGCAACCATGACAGAACTTTATCAATTATCAACTGAGCTATATCCCCTCCAACCCGGATGCTTCCAAAGTGAGTGGCAGGTGTGATCAGACAGAACAGATGCCTCGAAGACACACTAAACAGAAGAGAAATAATGTCTCTCAATACGTACACTACATACATTTTTTTCTATTTTCTCTCTTACACTCTTGATGCCCCTGAACACGCTACTACATTATCTTACTTGTGATGAACTGCACAAATATTGAACTCAACGATCAGACCTAAAGTCCAAAACCGTACTTAAGCCATCCAAGACCCATCATTAACTATTATCCATTCTAGACGAGGCCTGAACACTTCCGTATTGTTATGTAAAATGAAAAAATAGCACCTTTTAATTTATCTTATTATGATGAAAGCCACACAATTACAACAAATTATAAATATTAAGAGCATCCATTGGGAAATCGATAAAGAAACATAAACCGAATTAGTGAAACACTCACCTTCAATTGTACGGACCCTTTCCCCCCCTATATAAAATACCAACTTCACATATTATTTTATAACACCTTTGAGCATCTACCCACTCTCCTCTCTATCCCTCCGACTCTTGAAACCTTCCCCACTTCCACCCCTCCCCTGCATCATCATCATCATCTTCTTCATTCCTAACCAAAACTCGATCCAATTCCCCAAATCTGATCAGTCTGTGAATTCAGATGCAAATTACCCATCACTTCAATCCATCAATCTAAAGCTTTTTTGCATTTTCACTGTGGCTCCCTTCCTTCCTCATCCTCTGCCTTAGCTCCACATTTATAAAAGCTCTTCAAAGCATGTAAAGTTTTCCACTTTCCTCTCCAAAACCCACAAAAAAATTTATCTTATTTGATCATTGATGTGTGTGCATTAGTTTTCCCGTAGTTAGGATCTCTCTGGCAAAGGTGAAGATCGTCCCGCCGTAGCAAAACCTTCATAAAAACCCCATCAAATTATGTAATCTTGTCTTACCACTTTGTATCAGTCCGATCCACCACCAACAACAAAAACCCAAAAGAAAAATTAGTTTTTGCTTAGTTAAATTATCCAAAAAGAGAAAAAAAAAGGTTGGAGATGCCGGAGCCGGAAGGAGGAGGGACGCCAGCGACGCCGGGGACGCCAGGGGGTCCTCTGTTTTCGGGTGAGAGGGTTGACTCGCTGTCGTACGATCGGGGATCGATGGAGAAGAGATGCAAGTGTTTCCCGGTGACAATTACCGGTGGATGGAGTAACGGTGGTGGTCAACCGAACGTCGACGCGCCAAGCTGCTTCACTGATTTCCCAACTCCCGATGTTTCTCTGGCTCGCAAGGTTGGCAATACTATACTAGCTTCTGATTTTTCGCATGAATTACGTTCGTGTCATTTCCTTAATGGAGTTAGTTTTGCATAATTATTACGTATCATAATCAGACAGTAGGTTAGGGGTGTAATTATTAATTAATGTGTGTAGTTCATAAATGAGACGTCTTATTCAGAATATTTAGTCATAAAAATTTGTATTTTAGTACCAATAGCTAGGATTTAGAAGGAATGGTAACACCACCCTGACATCATAGCTAGGGTCGAGTTCATTGGTTTGTGAATTCGATAAGAAAGAAAAAAAAAAGAACATTAATATCACGAGGATGATGATTGAAAGAAAATGAGGATAGCTGATAAAAAAGGAAAATCAGAATAACTTTCAAATATATAGGTAGAGATAGTTCAACATACAAATTAAGAGTATTTTTATTTTTGCGGATATATGGTCGGAGATTTTTTGTAGAATTTTAAATTTATGATGAGTTTAAAAGCATATGAGTTCATAAAATTTAAAAGATATGAATTATTTATCTCGTCATTTGTAAATTTTACATCATAAAAAGATATGCAATTTTTTATTGGCTAGTAGAAGAAAACAAATACATAGTATTTAATTTATGCGTGAATAACATATGGTTGTATGAAAAATGAATTATGTGCGTGAAAAGAAAAATAAATGTGCATAAATAACTGATAATGTATGTGAAAATATAACATTTAAAAGCATGAATGGCGGAACAAATGGTTTTCTCACAATAAAATAAAAAAATTACCCAATTCAAAATACATTAGTTAAAGATTTCAAACATAAAACTACATCATTTTAAAACCGAATAACCATAAAAAAAGCCTAAATTCACCCACTTCTAATTTTGCTATGATATACCATTAATACAAACCATGGAGGATGGGTGAAGAAGTGACGTCAATATATACATCCAAATTACAAATCCGTCCATATAAAAGGGGGGCAGTAGCTACAATTGATTAATTATAAGCCGCCATATATATAATTAAACAAGGCCAGTAGAGTCCCTACCTGATCATATCCTTCCAACTCTCTTAAAAAAAACCAAGTTGGAACAATGGGACTAGGAAATGAGAGTAGTTGATGTGATGTTTGAAAGGGGGGGGAAGGTTGAAGCTAGAAAAGGGAGTACGTAAACTGAGTTAAACTATGAACAAAATAAAATAAACAAATGATACCCTTTGGAACTAATATTCCATTCTCTCTCGATCGCACATCATGCCCCAAAAAGGGATCGGATGAGAGGCCAAGGAAACTGATGTTATCGTGATTGCTTTTCACAGGGCAACACGTAGACGTAGTGGCAGTAACATGAAACAGGGCATAGTGCATGCTCCTACGATCTATGTAGCTCTCTCTTATATTCCTTTCTTTTCTAATGAATAAATCATAAGATAGAAAGTAAAAGTAGTCTCTCATTCTAAACCATACATTTAATACAACCACCTGCTAGCTGGGTCCAACCCATCCCCACAATTTTCCTGTTTACTGCAGAATCACCAACCAAGACGACTGACACTATTCTGTATTTGACCTACAAAAATCAATCTCCTTAATGGCTAACTTTCTAGCAATTGTTTTGAACCTCTGAATCTGCTCTCTTTCCTCTTCCTTTCTACTTTCTAGGCTCTTCATTGTCAAGCACTTCGGTCGGCTTCCTGCTATGATATGGAACGATCCAAATTCGACAAGGACTTCATTTGTTTAGCTCATGACGTGCCCAGTTCCATTTTTAGCTCGCCAGCTCTCTTGGAAATAGCCCATAAGTATTAAAGCAAATCTTTCATGGCTAAATTTGTTCCATCATAGAAATGGTTTTTATCCTTTCGAGCTCAAACAATAAGCTATGTTATGTCGTCTTCATTCTGAAATGGTTTAACAATTTCTAATAAAAATTTTATCGTCACATCAACTATTTTGAAAATGAATTTAATAAGTAATTTTTAAACACCTTCATCTTAACAATTCCTTTAACAATTTTTATTATTTACTGTTAACACCTCCATCTTTAATTTTTTTGTTTTATTAATTTATCCTTATAAAATTAACCATACTTAAATATTTTGATTATAAAATTGATTCAATAAGCATATATGACATTGCTAACTAAATTTCTAAATTAACTATAAGTTATGCATCTTTAGAAATTGTTAAATGGGTGCCACCTCACCTTCCACCTCATTTTATAATGGTTACCGAACTAACTTATTATGTGCTCGTTTAGGTTGATTTATTTGGACCGAATTTGAACAGAATAAAAAAAAACTTCATCGAACTTCAGCCTAACAAATATAATAAAGTTAAGCATGATCAGTTGGAGAAATTTATGTTGAACTCGGCTAGTGGGCATCCCTACTTACTAGCTAGCTAGTGAACCGTTTAATTAAATAACTCGGATTGAAAATATTCAATCCTCGAAATACTAATACTAATGTTATGTTTGGCACTTGAAATTATGATTCTTAAAAAAGTTAAATTAAAATAATACAAAATGATTGAATTGAGGTTAGAAGGAATTGAAAAAAATATATATTAAATTCAAAGGATATGAAAAATTCCTAAGAAATTTTATTTTCCCATGAAATAGATTAGGAAACATGATTTCAATTAGAATCTTTATTTTCTTTAATTCAAATTTCCATCTACAATAATTTTTTAATCCAACTCAACTTTTTTACATTAATCTCAACTCAATTTTCTTAAAAATCATAATTTTTATTGTCAAATATGGGCTAGGAGTTTTTTTTAAAAAATAATTAAAATGTTGTTTCTTAGGTGGAATTTTGATCAATTTGTTAACAATTATGTATTCTGTTTAGTGTCTAGTGGATTTGGGTTTGTGCATTTCTAATTGCGTGAGGAATGCACTTTTTCAAATAAGAGTTGACGGTCAAATTTGAAATTGGTGTTATTTTAGTTAATGACCAAATTTAAAATTGATATCATAAAATGTATTTGAAAATGGTAAAAAAATATTGGTGGTGTCAGACGTTCTGGAATAATTAAGCCTAGCTATAACCTAATCGATTACAACTTTTAACAAACACTCTTCCGATCATCGAACAACCACCCTAAGTAATTTCGCACGATCCTGATGGGTTTAGTTGGGCGGTGAGTACAGCTAGGAGCAGAATTCGTGGGGACATTCATACTGATATTCGCAGCGACGGCGGGGCCCATAGTGAACCAGAAGTACAACGGAGCCGAGACGCTGATCGGAAACGCGGCGTGTTCCGGGTTAGCGGTGATGATCATAATACTATCCACGGGCCACATCTCGGGGGCCCATTTGAACCCGGCCCTCACCTTAGCCTTCGCCTTCCTCCGCCACTTCCCCTGGGCCCACGTCCCTGCCTACATCGCCACGCAGGTGTCCGCCTCCATCTGCGCCGCATTTGCCCTGAAGGGAGTGTTCCATCCGTTCATGTCCGGCGGCGTCACCGTTCCTTCTGTCGGACATGGGCAGGCGTTCGCGTTGGAGTTCTTCATCACTTTCATTCTGCTGTTTGTTGTCACCGCCGTTGCTACCGATACTCGTGCGGTAAGTAATTAACCGAGGGGGCTGCTTAATTAGTATGTAAATTTTTTTTGTTATGTTAATAATGATGAAATAATTATTGGGTTTCAGGTTGGAGAGTTGGCGGGAATAGCAGTTGGTGCCACCGTTATGCTCAACATTCTGGTTGCTGGGTTAGTAACTGTTGTCTTTTTTTTTAATAAATTTCAAATGTTAATTTACTTCAAAGATAAACATTAAATCAATTTGTATGTTTAAAGGGCTGTTAAATTTTTTTTAAAGCTATTTTAATGTTTATTTTTAAAAACCTACCAATAGTAGTAGTGAAATCACTAGTACGTATGAAAAATAATATAAAATTGTAAGTGTATAACAAATCATAAAATTATAAGATTTCATAATTTTTTAATAGTAAAAAATATTTAAATATCAACGAAAGCAGAAATATAATAAGTAGTTAAATGTTGTTTAAAGTTTATTATTCAAACTCTAATTAAACATTATAAATAATCTAAAAAACTTAAGTTTTCTGATGAAAAAGAAGCTTAAGTTTTCATCAACATAATATCTATAAGTGACCATCTAAATAAGTCTATCATTTCAAATTAAACTTTACCTGTCCGATGGACGGTTTTTTTTCATATAATATATATATTATTAATTAAATAACTCCATATTTTAATGTTTTCTTATAGATAATACTGATATTAACTATATTGATATGTGTGAATTATTTATTTTAAGCTAAAATGTTTTAATTTATCATCATGTAGTATTTCGGATGGAATGTTTTTTTTCCAATTTGTACACAATTTTTGAAACATATAAATAAATTGGTAGTCATATGAATGGCAAAAAATTAAACTCAATTAAGAAAATATTTTTACTAAGTATTATACTATCAATTGTATATAGAGTTCGTCTTGAATTGTTGAAGTCTAAATGTTTTAAATTATTCTTCTAATCGTTCCATTATTTCCATCACTCCATTTTATTATTTGTTATCAAATTAAAATCAAATATAACTTAACTAATTCAGCCCAACAAAACTCTAACCAATTTGATAAGAATTCAATAACATTTTATTGAACATAGTCTAATTTATATGCACTAAATGTAACTAATTTTTTTAACTCGATTGACTCAAATATTTTACTAATTTAAATATAATTATCCTACTCATTAAAATATTTAGTACTATGTGTAAGTTGAATTATGAGCGCAACTTACCTACTATATCACTTGACAAATTTAAATTTGTAACTATATGACTTGCAACCTGACTCACATATAGCCTAGTTAATTTAATTTATGATATGATGAATGTAACACTCGATTAAATCAACATGTCGCCCACACAACTTGCACGTTTGACTCTATTAAACGAACCTAATTTGCTCACTATAACGTGCAACTAATTAACTCTTCAGCTATAGTGAAAATAAAAATAGTAATATTTGATTAAATTAGAAAGTTAAATTTAACCATAATTATAAAATATAGTAATCTTTACTTTTTTTGTAGAAGTAAATGTTGATTTAAGCGGAAGACTCAAGTTCTTTTCCTTAAAAGGTTATTCTGTTATGTTGTTCTTTTATGACAACCGTTATTTTCTTTGATTAACAAAGTTTTTATTAGGGATGATTAACCCCACCTGCTATAACCAATTCAATTTTAGGTAGGTAAGTGTGGGTTGTCTAGCTAGTGATCTACTCAAAAGTGGATGGATTGGGTTGGGTAGAGCCCACTAAAACAGCGTATCATTGATATTTACACGATAATTAGGTGTATAATTTATTGTCATTTTTTATTAGTTTATATTTTTTTCGTTAGTTGATATAAAAATTCTTATTATTTGGTTATGGGTGAATGTTCACAACTTAACTAATTAGACATATGGTGAAACACCCCCCAATCCATCTGTACCAAACCTACCATTCGTCTATCCGGCTTCAACCACCCACATTGATCCAATACGTGTATAGATGGTGGTGATAGAAACATTGATCCATACTATTGATAAATACGTTAGTTTTGAGGGGAAATCAAATCACCAATCCAATATTCACCCATTTCCAATTTCAACTACCCAACATAGTTTTGATTCTTAAGAAAATAATTTATGAAAATTGTAATGATTTCCAATTCTAAAATAGTGCCACTTTTAATATTATATATATATGGTTAATATTATGAAACTAAGCAATTAAAACTTGCCACTTGAAAAATATCATGTTAATAGTATGAAAATTAATTTAGCAAACAATACATGAAACAATAAAAATAATTTTACCCCTAAACCATGCAATACAAACACGTTACAGGCTGGAAGCCCAAAAAAAAGGCACCAAAATATTAAATATTGAAGAATCTGAAAATTAAGAAGAGGATCTCCACAAAATGGATTAAAATATTAAAGAATCCTAAGATTAAGGAGAATGAGTGAAATGCTGATGTGGCCGTTTTTATAATATCAATAGCTTTATATTATTTTAAGATATAAATAACAATTCGTGTTATATCAAATTTGTAGGATCATTAAACATCTAGATCTTCATCATCTTCACGTTTTTTTATGTTCTTCTTTCATATAGTAAGTCATTTCATCTACGTCTTCGTTATTTATAAGATCATTTCCAAGTATATGTTCAAGTGGATTTTCAAATTCGGATCCATTAAATTATTCTTTTGTCTTATTCAAAATTATATTTGACAGATTAGTTTTGGTTTGCTTAAATACATGTGTTGATTCGTTCAAGTATGTGTTCTGACTCGCTAAAATCAGTTGAGGTTCGCTCAAAGAAGTAGAATCATAAACCGGTGTGGAATCGGCCAGTTCTAAGATTTCATAGATTTGTACCCGATTTCACCTAATTCCAAATTTATGTGAAATCAAGATCACTATGCCTTAGAAAAAAGTGTAGAATTATCGATTTCACTACTATGTGCTCCTGCCACCTCTCTGTCGGGAGGCTCGGGCTACGTTTCAGTGAATCTCCAATGACTTTCTAGGCGAATTTTCCAACATGTCGTTGTAACAAGTTTAGAATCGTTGTAACATATGTATAATCATACGAAAACCTGTTACACGAGTAACAAGTTATAATTGCCGGTAACCAATTATAATCGAATGGTTATGCAATAATAATATATATATGCAATAATGCAGGCCATCAAGCGGGGCATCGATGAATCCGGTGAGGACAATAGGACCAGCAGTGGCAGCAGGGAATTACAGAGCAATATGGATATACCTAATTGCCCCCACACTCGGCGGTCTAGCCGGAGCTGGCACCTACACCGCCGTCAAGCTCCGTGACACCGAAGCTGACCCGCCTCGTCCCGTTAGGAGCTTCCGTCGCTAAGTGAATTTCATCCATCACTATCATATCAATCAAATTCTCCCTTGTACGTAATGGAGGAGGAAGAAACAGAGTTGTATATATATTTGGCATGTAACTATAATAAGCGCGATGTGATCATCTGCGCCTGGATTGGATTATGTGTGTGTTCATGATTTGCTACTGCTTATAACTATGCCTGTGTGGTGTATTTGTACGGGCAACGCCTAAGAAGTGACGCTTTTGTACTTATAAAAGTTTGTGTTTTACTACTTTACTACTTGTGGGTTTGGTTTTTGGTTGGATTATGGTCGCATTCGTTTCAGTTCAGAATATTAAATTTAGATATATATATATATTTATGATGTTTTTGAATTCAGTTTAAGGCAATTTTAATTTGATTTCAAATACTCAATGTATGGTTGTGTTAGAACTTGAGAGAGTCAGTGAGAGTTCGGACTCTCTTACTCACTGATCTCAGAAACTAAATTATATGTGATGTTTTGATAATTTCATAATTCGATTAATGCTATTTGAAAATTCTGCTCATCTACTTATTTGTTTACACTATGTAATTTATACCATTTAGATTTATAACAAATATATTAGTAATTAATAATCATAACTTTAGTTCAAACAATCCATAAGGAGAAATCGCTCGTTATACTTTCAATTTTTTAAAAAATGTATTCATCAATTAATTATAGAAGACATAAAATTTTCATTTCAAATCCAACTCAATGTATATTTCCATCGGGTCGGATCTACCGATGGATGCATGAATCGCTCTCACTCTTCTAGCATTCATGTCCGGTGCCAATGTTTGGACACACTCACAAAAAAAGGTATATCCTCGGATAAGGCCTATACTTAACTTGATATTATTGTCCCAATTTTGGCGTAGAGTTAAATAATAAGTAATAATCCTTAGAAACAATTATTGATTTATTAATGCCATCAATCGGAATTCGGAAACAGCCAATCGTGGGGGGGTGTCTCTAATGTCTACTTGTTCTCGTCCTAGTTTGTCAAATTGAAGAATTAGTTTCACTAACTTGTCGAATTTAATATTATCAGCTCACATGACGAAAGCCATGACTCGTTTTTAACCCACTAAATTCAAACTTCTCCAAAATTAATAACTTATAATATTCTCTTTGTTCATCGATTCAACTTATGAACACGACTTCCCAGCCGGCTCCCAGTTATTTGCCAACTTGCCGTATTGCCATTCCCTGTTGTACGACTGTGAAAGGTCTTTTTTTCTGACTATATACGGCTACGGAAGTGAATGGTTGTAGTCGTAGATTATATGATAACATAATCATTTGAAAATTTCTTTTTACAATATAAATACACTAGTGTCTACACCTTTTATCTTTTATGGTCGGGAATTCGTTGTCGTAAATTTTGAATTCGCTTTTAAGAGAACGTTTTATCTACCAAACTATCATTCGCTCTTGTGGATTACTAAATTTAGGAATTTAAATTTTTTATTTTTTTTTATAGTTGATATGGTTATAAATAAATTAAAACATTTTACTGATTTTCTCTCTTTATAATAATAGTACTCAAAATAATTTATAAATCACTTATTTAAACTATTTATTTTGAAAATAATAAACGCTAACCAAATTCAAATTTTGTTTTTATAAATCACGAATCCAAGATGTAATTAGGTGAATCTCTTTGCAATGGTGCGAGTTTGAGTCAATTACTATTATATACTGACCCAAGACCCGGCCCAAAATGTATGGAAATATAAAAGAGGCCTTATGGTTACGGGTGGCAGCCTCGCCCCAATGGGTTTTTCCCGCGGAATTCAACCGTTGAAAGACAAATTGCAGTTTGTTATTTTGTAAGAAATCAGATTACAAATTCCGAAATACCCACCAGAATCAGACAAATGAAAAAATACAATTTGATTGAATACCTTAACAACCTGCTTCTGCACCCAATTTGATTCCGTAGCCGGACCCCTCTACTTCATTTCTTTCTCTCGTTGCATTTTCACTACTGATAAACCCTACCCTTTTCTTTACTAATTTCTTTTATTTTGTTCGCCTGCAAGCTCACACTTAGTCAACTCACTGCTGCAGCTCACAAGTCACACCAAAATTACTCGTATTCAAAATCAGTTTGATTGGGAAAACTTGTCAGTTTGTATCTGGTTCGGTCTTTTCTGCTCTGGAGACGACGAACTGACTTTCTTTCTTTCTTTCTTTCCGCCATCTGATTGATTGCCACAAACTTTCAGCAATTCCTTCGTGGGTTCTGTTTTCCTTGGATTAAAGTAGTGATCTTTCGATTGTTCAAGCAATTTCAGCATCTGGGTTGTTGATCTCTTTGTTCTGGGTTTTCATTGACTTTCCAATTAATGATTTGCTACAAACAAGGAATGGAGGCAGCTGATCATCATCAATTGTGAAGGCAAGGCAGCAGCAGGAGGGGGAAAAACTGAGTTTTGAATTTGGGTAGAGTAACAGACATCGTCTATCATCAACAAAAGGCTGAAGGAGAGTACTGGAATGGATACTGAAGGAAGAGGGTTCTCTTCAGATTTGTGTAGGAATACAAGTGAGGAGATGTTCATCAAGTCCTTGATGGAGACTTCTTCTGGAGTTGCAGCACCTACCATGGAGATGCTAGGGTTTAAGAATCTCTCCCAGAATTTCCGAACCGATAGTGAGGAGCTCTTCAAGAGCTGGCTTACTACTGGAGAGGCAAGCAGTATTACAAGCTTGTTTTGCCTTTTGTTACCTTTTCAACTTCTTCAAATCTATCTGTTGTTTGACTTTGTGTTTTGCTACTGTCATCTTGATTGCTTTGCTTTCAAATATTTGTCTTCTCAATTATTTGCTTCTGTCTTTGTTTGCTGCTGATCCAAGGTTAGAATTGGCAATTACACTTAATTATTCAAATTTGTACTTAGTAATGGAGCTGATCCATCATCCTATCTGCAGAATAATCATGGATATGGCACACCAAGCATCGCACATCGGACGCGACAAGCATCAAAGAGGTTAGTCCAATGGTTAACTTCCTTGGGAACCATATGAAAGTGAATAAGATTGCAAATCTAGAAAATTGATACTCAGCATTCGGGTTTGGGATGACATAATTTGATGGTTACCAAATGGTTCGATCTGTATGAAAGGCGAATCAAACTATGACTAATTCGACCTTCTTGTGGAGTATTCTTATAACAGAGCATACCAGCCAATATGTTTGTGTTTTCCCCGTTTCATTTGCATTCCTTGTTCCAGAACAGGCATGCATCTGTACATTGCAGATGTCAGAGATCGATATTAACATTATCTGATGATTGCAGGATGACCAATGAAACCACTAATTTTTCGAGTCACCAACACGGGGTAACTTTACAAAAGGAAAAAAACACAGATGTTCTGTTTACACAAAATCATTCGACAACTGAGGATACCTACAATCGACAATTAATCAAGTAAGAACTTCTTCCTTCTCTTCCTTCCGTTTCCTTGGCTGCCCTCATTATGATTCGGCTGATCCTAGCTGAAGTTTTCTGGTGTAGTGGCAAGATTATTTACCTGACATTTTCTTTTTCCCAATAATTTCAGTAAGGGGACTGTTGACAGGAACATGCAAGCTAGTAATTTATACTTGGCCAAGGTCTGAAACATCTCCAGTTTTTCTACTGAACTATCATGCTTGTTGAGCTTCATTAATTCCGATAGCATCTTTCTCTCCTCTTAAGCAGGCCTGGTTTCAGAGTTCTCAACCTATGACACGGAGCAGATCATCTGAGCTACGGTAATATAATGTCAGATCGGTTTACCTTCTAGATTGAGTAACTAATTTACCAAGTAAACTCGGTTGTTTTATGCAGGAAGAGATATGTGGCCATGCAAACTTCTGGAGAGAACGGTTCTGCAAATGATGAAGGTGGAATGAGACACGAGTTCTCAAATCAAAGCCGTCTCGGTGACCCCTCTTTGCACGATGTAGCGAATCAAATCGGAACATTCATGTCGCCATCCAACTCATCCTCGTCGAATTTCAACACACCTCAGTCTGGAAATTTGGACAACGTATCTTCAGTGGTGAATATGTTGAAGGGCACCCTCGAACGCAAGAAGCTCGGGAACCCCACTACCATTGGAGGAACTATGGAAGGCGGTTCCAATGCAATTTATAATCAGCAGCATGGATATGCGCAAGAAGTAGTTACGATGAACCCTAGATTCGAGGAAGGGAACCGGGGCCTAGATAGTTTACAAGAGTTGGCATCAGCAATAGCCAAGAACCCTGTGAACAACACTAGCTTTCTGGAGACGGTTCAAGAAGTGATGAATTTCGAGATGGGAGGCTTTAATGCAAATCCGGCCAATTCGATCCAGATGAACACGGTTTCTCGTGAGCCTTCTCCAAGCGAATCTTCAGCTGCTGCGCCGGTTGTTTCGTCTAGGTTCGACATGTATGATGGTGCCAGCAACTCCAGTCAAAATGTTAATTGTGGGAGCTCAAAGAAAGCTGCTGCAAATGGTTCAGAACAAGGTGGAAAAGCCAGAGGTAGGAACCTTGGGTAGCAAGAAACCTCCCTTACCTACCATAAACATAAAGCATTAGACTTTCGGGTTTGTTATCTCTTTTATTCATGATCATTATTAACTGATTCATGCTTGCAGAAATCAGAGAAAGGATAATTGACAATCTGAAGGATGACAGAAAGGTAAATTTACTCGTTCAATAATTTTGTATTTTGGCAGTTTCCATTGATTAAACTTGGGAGTGTCTGTTATTATTTACAGAAGCTAGTCCGATATGGGTCAATAACATCAGCTACTTCAGGTAGGAGATAAGAAAGATTCTGATTTGAAATGAGTAACCACCCCACAATGACTTGCAGTCTAAGAAACTCTTGAGTTATGTGCAGTGGAAACTGGAGACCCGACGAAGAAGCGAAGGGTGGAACGCTCCCGGAAGTAACTTCAATTTCACTTGGCCTATTCCTTTTTCGTATTCTGTCATTTGATCAGCTCTTGAAGGTTGGTATTGTTGTTGATGGTTTTATTGGTGAATGGTGATTGGTAGGATGGCGGAAGCGAAGGAGAGGAGTTCGACACCTGCAGTTCCGTCGGATATGCAGTCAGTGACCAAAAGGTGTGAGCTTTTGGAGAAGGAAGTTAGATCGCTCAAACTCAACTTGTCTTTCATGAACCGGTAAGACTGCAAAGAAACAAAATATTCAAATATGGACATATGGGTTGCTTGCTGCTGCTTCATAACCAAGTTTATTATTTATTGAAAACATATCAGAAAGGATTCTGAACAGACTAAGCAGATTGAGGATCTCCAGAAACAGAACGAGGAGTTGACAGAAGAGAAAGAACGTCTGCTGGAGGAGATGGAGAGGATCCTTTCTGAAACCGGCAAGTTCTGACTTCAAAAACACTCTCATCATATTGCTAGTTGCTACAGAAGAAGCTATATTTTGACTTAGGACTTAGGGAAACATAGCCTCCTTTATGAACAGTAAGTAAGATGGCTAAATATGGCTTATCCTTGGTCAATTATGTCAATGTTTTACTTTCTGCAAACTCTGTATCAGACGTGCTAATTACTTCTCTTGGTGATTATGTAATTATATGTTAACGCATACAAGTCATTTTGAAATCTTGAAACGATATTGTCGGTATTTGATTTTGATATGCTGAGTATTACATTACAGTAATGGATAGACAAAGGAATTAGAGAATGGAAATTCTGGATTGGGAGTGTTGACGGTGCTGGACTTCACTTCCTATTCTTCTTCTTCTTCTTGTTTACTGATGTTGGAAAGCAACACTCTTTCCCATGCCTTTGATGCTCTTCGGACGATTAATTCGATTAAGTCGCTGTCGAGCATAGTCTTCAGAGGGCCTTGTGTGTTGCTACGATGATGATGATGATTTGTCTTGTCCATCATAAGCCGCTCAGCGACTCTCTTGAGTTGATCAGCAGGCATTCTCGTATTGGTTGAAGCGTAAGAAGCCGATTAACAGTTTCTCTAGGTAGGCCACTCTCTCTCTGCTGCATTCTCCCTCTGACGATCTCATCATTCTCTTCACTTCTTAGCCAAAAACAGATTATTTAGAAAGTTTCTGGTGGTAATCCAACTGCTTCAAAAATGGATATTACTGTTGATTTTATAGGGAGAATAAGTTGGGTCTTTTTCTTACGTACAAGAGTCCTTGAGAAGCAAGGAAACCAATAGCAGCTTGGAATCCTTTTCCTTCTCGGGCTCGCTCGCTGGAATTCAAATTCTTGATAAATCAATTCTCTTAAACAAGCCCGTTGTTGGTGTGTTTCCATAAGGATTGTGCCGTTTGGTTTTGGTTTCTATTTCAAACTGAACATAATATTAGTATCATGGATGTGCACCAAATTCTGAAAGTTGCGCTGGTCCCTCCAAGCATATGCTTCTTGCATAAGGCTGATATGGTAAACACCCCCAATCAATCAGACTCTTCCCTCCTTCAACAGTTGGGTTAGTGCTCTGATGTGATGGAAAGCAAGATTTCAACAATTGAATCCTACAATGTCCATGATTTTCCTGAAAAGATTCCGGTCCGAAAGTAGCAATCTGACTAATGAGCAAGTCTTGTGACAAGGTTAGAAATGACGTGAAGGTGGTGAATTTGTGAGGAGATCTTGCTGTATAGCTTGTTTGCTGAAATGGAATCCCACAACGTCCATGATTTTACTGAAAGTAGCAAACTGATTTCCTCTCGGTATTTCCCCGACGAGAAGATTTTGTGACATGTTTAGGAACCCCTCCTGCCAGAGAGCCCCTTTAATCTGATTCAAAGGTTACCTGATAGAATAATCTTCTCCTTTTGTCTCACTATGTGTTTGCTTGTGAGGGAAGAAATGCCTCCCTCCCTCGCATGTTGTATATAGTTGATGAATTTTGGCCCTCTAATGACCCATTTGGGGTTTTGCTTACTATTTCAAACTCAAATTTGGGGCTGTGCACCAAATTTCGAAAGCTGTTGGTCCCTCTAAGCATATGCTTCTTACTTACATAAGGATGATATGGTAAAGGGTAAGGATATGTATGCTTATTATTTCTATCACCAGCTAATTTCTATATGATGTTTCTGATATAATGTTTTCCTATCTATGACGGTATGCGGATGTCGAAACTTTGAACGAGTTTGTGCTAGAGCTGTTGATCCCAACAACAATGGAGCTGGTTCCAAGGTCGAGACCTGACAACATTAGCTTACTTGGATTCGCTAGTGATTCCTTCTCACAAGCAACAGTGTTTATTATTATGATTCCAAGATGAAACTTGAGGTGTTGGATATGTGGAAGGGGATGGCAGTATCCATATATGAATGGAGATTTCGCTTTGGAGTGATAGGAGCAGTGATGTGTCCTTGTGTTTCAGCTGATTCTTGTGGGACATGTACTGCTGGTGCATATTTGTGCTGATCTAATTAATAAAATCACTCGACTTGTTGATGGATGGGCATGCTACTGTATTTTATATAATTGTTTTTTCACGTAGATTCAAAGAACTGTACAAGCTAGCTCTACTAGGTATACAATTGTACAGAGCTGTTTGATACGTCTGCTGAGATGAACAAGGTGGAAGGAGGGAAGTTGCGAGACGGTTTATATCTTTTCAATGGTTGATTGCATATACAGAGATGAAAATGATCAACAATCAAAATCCTGGGCATGCAAACTCTCTTTGTTGAAACCATTTCTGGTCTCCAACATATAAACAAACACAATCGTCATATGTAGTTAATAGTACCTCCCAAATAAAATAAAAAAGAAGGTTCCAAAAGTTCATTTACTGTAAGATCCTAATAAAGCTGTGATGATACAGCACGTTTCCGTTCAAACTGATCATAAGCATGTCTCGTCCTCAAGAAGAGCAGCATACTAGAAACCAACCCGACAATAGCCAGACACCCCCACCACACAAACGTCAAGAAATAACACTCCTTCCCCATGCATACTATCGAGTCCGAGTTCAACACGTTCATAATGCCTCCCTTACCGGACCCGGACATTGCATTAGCATCGTACACTATGGCCGCCAGGAACCCGTAAATGAGCGATCCTACCGGGATGTTGGTGATGAGAATGTTATGGTTCACACTCACACTGTTGGGACCGAACAGCTCCGAGGTTATAGACACAGCTGCTGCGAAAATGAATCCCGAGCTCAGTCCGACCATGCCACTGGCTATGTACAGTGCCATCTTGTCACCTGACGCAGCCAGCAGGAAGAAGGCAATCGGCGTAGGGAGAAGTCCAATGGTTAGCCATGCTGTCCTAGCAAAGTACAGCTTCCTGAAAACAACTCTCGAGCTATATCAGAAATTGACATAAACCAAATTACAGAGAAGTGATGACATATTTTTTACTTACGTGCGAATGAAGTCAGGTGCTGCGGAAAGCAGGCGGCCGAAGAACGAGAAGGATGAATACACCGTGAGAAGAGATGTCGTATAAGGACCCTGCCCAAGGGATTGTGCAATTTGTCCGAGGTTATTGCTGTAAACGAGTCCAATTGTGCCTCCGCAGAAGTAAGCAAGGAAGTATAGCCAGAAATCCAACCTCCTCACAAGTTTTAAAGCTGAGTGCTCTTCTCCCAGCATTGTCAATTTATCTTTCCCAACCACAGCTTCACAGCAGCTCCCTTTCGAATCGCTGTCGTTGATACTTTCCTCGAGAAGTGGCGAAATATCCCATTCCAAAAATTCTTTGTCTCCTCCATTGGTGCTCGACTCGCGGATGAGAAGCTCCTTGTGAAGCTCGAGATCATCAACATCAACAAGCATAAAGGTAGACCCTTCAGGAATTTGGAAACTGGTATTGACGATGGCCTCGTGAAACCATTGCCTGGCATAGACAATCCCAGGGATGCACAGTGGCAGAATGAGGAGGAAAACTGCTCCAGCAAATCGCATATGAGCAATCATTTGATCGGTTGTATTTGTACCGAACAAGAGGAGGTACATGCCGTTGAGTATGGCTAACAAGTTCAAGATGATAAATACAACTGAATCCCGGCGGACACCGTCAGGGGACAGAGGATCTAAAGTTGGTTGGCGGAGAATGGGGACTAAAGCTACAACGGAGACAATAAAGGGAGCAAGAGCATTTAAGAGAAGGTACAGCTCATCCGATGATGAATCTATAGCATTAGCAGCAAGGGTGTAAATGGCTGCACTTACCCCGTTGAAGCTTACAGTGAGGGAAAGTGCCAAGGATCGACTGACTGGGAAGTTTTGAATGCAGAGAACAAAACATACAGTGTTGAACCAGCATATGCTGCACCCAGCTATTAGACAGAGCATGAACACCTGCACTCAATTAGCACATAAATAAGACCACTGGGATCAGGAAAGGATTTAAAAGACTCCTTATTTTCTCAAACCAGCATACAAAAGAAACCCACTTGAGAAAAGTTCTGCTAGACAAAACAATTGGCAGTGAAAGTGGGATGCATTTCCTAATTTTTTTTTGTTGAAAGCTCAGCAGAACTCATATATCGTATAGATCCTTCTTTACCATCCTTACACAACATATTCAGTTGCAAAGGTTGAAGCTTAAGATTAGTACTAATGGAGCCTAATAGGATTGATGAAAAGAATCAATCCCTAATCTCTTATTCATACTTGTACGTTGCCTCTGTCCAACTATTTGTACAGATTGGAACTTTGTAATGAAATCAAATGACATCAATTTCAAGTATGGAAGCCCATAAATCACAATTATGTGTGCCAGAGAAATCATGATAGATGAAGTTAGTAATGTGCTGAGATAGAGACAATGGGGCTTCATAATGTCGTATTGACGAGGCAGCAGAGGGAATTGATGAGCCCAATAGAAGTATAGAACCTAGGTGGTTTGTTAAATTGGCACAGTTGGATGGTTTCTCACATAGAAATCAAACGGAGATGGACACAAGTTTTTTTCAGGTAACGATTGGTCGTTTCAGATAACAAGTTGTTGGAGTATGTTGAGCAGGGATTATCTGCACACTGTTAAATGCAAGAAGATGAGATGCAAACACAGACGAAATTGGACATTAATGAATGAAAAAGAAAGGATAAACTGCTGGGACCCTTTCTGAAAGTTCATGGCTAGTCTCTTTCATCATTCCCACCTCACAAGTTCTGTATCTATATGATATAGATAGTACTTATTGGAAAGAGACTGGCCTTTTCCCCTCGCAATGAGTACTATCAATATCATATAGATACAAAACTTGTGAGGCAGGAATGATGCAGTACACTACTTGGTTAGTTGGTTGGTTGATACAAGATCATGATAACTTGGTCACGTGGTGTAACTACAGCCTCCTAGTACAGTTTCTAACATTCAAATGCAAAGGTACTCCATATAAAGGTTCTGCAGATTATATATGAGAAAAGAATAAGACATTAGAAATCAGTTCAGCACTTTTTTCTTCTAGTTTACTTCGTCAATAAACCCAACTAAATCCATCCATGACGCCAGCCATCGGTTCAAGTTATTAGTCTCCAAACTCTTTTTTTTTGTCCATATAAAATTTGTTTGATAAAAGAAGAATAATATTAAACTTATAAGGCATCATTTAAAAAAAAATCATATAATTAACTGTTTCTGTATGTTAAAGGATAATATTAAATGCAGTAAAAATGAATAATATTACATTTATTTATTTAGCTAATATGATTACAATTATATATTAAATTTTAATCCATTAATCTCAAGGAATTTTGTTGTTGTAAAGCAACAGAGGAAAAGCGAAGACTCTGGAAAGTGGGAATTAAATAACCAATCAATCAATAAAAAATTAAAGATAGCTAAAGTGACCACTTTGCAAAAGACCAATATGGAAAGTGATGAAAATGGTAATTTACAGTAATGCTCAATGCTGTTTGGTTTGGGTTGGAAGCCAGTAAGTAAAGAAAAAATTCAAGAAGAAACCGGGAGAAATGCTCGAAACGGAAGAAGATGAAGAAGGCTCACTTACCAGAATGTAAGGCAGAGATATGAATTCCCGAATCACCAACCACTGAAGGCCGTAGCCAAAAAGCCCCATGAACGCGGCGGAGAACAGAACCGTCCATAGCGGGAAGTACATCAGCGCCAGTCCAGACGACCAGCCGAAAACCTTGCCCAAATCGGACGCCACGGCCAGGTAATTCAATTGGACCTGGGAGATCCCTAGAACCGATTTCAATTGCGAGGAGTAGGCGGAGAAATCGAAATTGGTTCCGGTGAAGGCCTGAATCCATATCGTCGCCACAAGTATCATCCATTTCCTCGACTGTCCGGCCATGATGGTCGGAAAAGGCTCAGTTGGGGTTGTTGAGACGGCGCACAGTCTTGGAATGAAACGGCTGCAAGAGTGCGAGGAAGGTGTGGGAAGGTGATGAATCTGCGTTCGCCAATGAATGTCTCTGTGTGTGTGTGTGTGTATGGCCTCCGTTTTATAATATCCAAATTAAATATATTTTATTTTTAACTTTCTTTCCATTTGTCTGGACTCTGGACCCCACTTAACATTTGTTTTCCCTATTTCCGATTTTGTTTTTCAATTTTAATTTTGTTTGCTCAAATCAAATCAAATATTTGTTGTTGTCATCACTTTTATTTGTGCAGAAAGAGAACTAGAATTTTGAAGAACAAAACTCAGAATGTTGAAAAGCAAAAACAGTTGCAAGGAAGAACGTTTGGAATGGGGGAGGTGTTTTCTGTTTGGGATTTACTACAATGATGGTCTGTCGTCATGAGGAGTCGTTGCCTATGGTCATGTTTCTTTTCGTAATAAGTGAATATTTTGTGACGTTTGAAGGTATTTCGTGTTATAAAGAATTTTGTTTTGAACTTAACTAGATAGTAAACAAATCATGTCCGAGTCAATGAACTCGTTGATCCAAACTCGTTAAGAGGTTCCGTATATGTAGTCTTGTTGTCAGCTAGCTAGCTTAATATGGGCTCCCGGTTATTGGCTTGCGAGACTGTATGAGTACATTTATGTTGATTCCAATCCAAATTCGAAATGAATTTTGTTTTATCAAGCTGAGCTCGAACTCAAATAAATAAAAAGTCGAGCAAAATGCCCTATCTATGATGAGCAAGTGAGGGTTAAGAAAAATCGAATAAATTTCTATACTAATTTATACGAGAGAAATACCACATATCCTCTTTTAAAGTTTAGTAAAAAGTTTTTAATTGACTTTCTAAATTAAGAAATTTGTTAATTTAGAGAGGATATATATATATTTAATTATTACTGATTAAGTACCATCTCATCGTCCATTGTTAAAATTTAGGAATATAGATGTTTTTAAAAGGAATAGGGCTTGCTTAATCAAGGTTTTACTAAGTAATTTCATTTCCTATTGTTGATACGAATGGCCATGGTAGTAATTTAAGGTTAGCTTAATGAGTCACATGGAATTAAAAGACCATTACTATATAGAACTTGATATTTTTGGGAAAATTAATTAGTTGGTGAGAGACAGTCAAAATTGTTATATTTTTGTTGAAATCTACTATATTATTCTCAGATTTTAGGAATTGACACATCAACATATATAATTGTCCATTTAAACTTCAATCTATATTTTTAGAGATTTCACCAATCACAATTTTTCCTGCTAAATATTTGATTAATCAAATATTATTAATCAAACTTTTAATTTTAATGCCTTAACCTCTGCACCATTGCCGACGGAAACTCTTCTTCTACTGTGATCCAACGCCGACGGGAAGGCCTCCTTCCACTCTTCACCAACGCCGACGGAAATCCCATCTGCGTAATTCATATTGGATAAAAAGGCCCTTTATACCGACGGGAATTGATTCCCGGGATCTTGGATTTGATTACAGTCGGGAATTCCAATTTGTAAAAGCTTCGAATCTTCCCACTCTACTTAAACCATTGCTCAATAAGGAACTCAATTTCATATGCATCCTCGGGAATAAATTGCTCAAACCTTGGAATCATCTCATGGTAATACTGAACTTAATTTACTAGAAGCATCTTCTGACAGGAATCATTTTTTTACTTGAATTTGATTGATTGAACAGTTGTAGTCGACGGAAGTTGGGATCGGATCCTTTCATACCAACCTGTCTCACTGTTTCACCCAGTTGTACCCGCCAAACCTACCAAACATGTCTTCCACAGGAAACACAAATTCTACTGATGGACGAGGTGAAACTACACTCATAACCTATTCGCAGAAATTCATTTACGTTTATAACATGTTCGCAGAAATTCATACGTCTCTTACACTCATACTTACTATGTTACTAATTCATGCATTGCTTTCAAACATGCATTAACAGAGCAAGTTTCCGACCGCAAAGAACTAGGAAAAACATCAGAACATCGTATGAAGGTATGTTATTGCTTCTATCACTTTTTCGATAACTATCCGCAATCTTATTCACAAGATTGCATTTCTACGAACGGGTTTCCAACAAATTAGATATATGTTAATCATCACAATCAAGAGAATTTATGCGGTGTTCAGAAGAAAAAAGCGATTAAGATTAGCACAAGGAAACCATGTTCATCCTTACGCTAATGCAGGTGATATACATTTGCACATTACTTTGGCCAAGCCATTGTAACATACAAGCTAACTGAGTATTTTCTTCCAATTCATTGCAGGATTGGACTGGATCCTTGGTCGACTTGGACTAAAACGGTATCGGATCTTACGTATGATTAAGTTGTAGGACCGCGAGATATGAATACAGAGACGAGGTATTCAAATAGTCGATTACATTTTTCTTTAAGATCTTTTAAGAACTATATGTAAAACCATTGTCAACAGCCTTGCCTATGGTGGAATATTTCAATTTGGGACCTCCTTCATGTGTTTGTCATGCTATTATGTGGCGGGAGGAAAGTACTTGGGCTACATGGAGAGCATCGCTGCCTACATTTCAACTCTGTTGCAATAAAGGCAACGTTAAAATAGCTCCAGTAAGGGAACCTCCACAATATTTGAAGGACTTACTGCAATCCATTGGTCAGAACAGTCATCACTTTCACATATACATTAGGGCTTATAACGAAGTCTTCTGTTTCACATCTATGGGGGGTAAGGTTGATCACAGACTCAATGACGGAAGAGGTGCGTACATTTATTCAATTGGCGGCCAAATTTATCATCGCATTGGCTCACTAATCCCTCCAGAAGGTCAACCTCCAGTGTTTCTTCAGATATATATTCATGATAGTGAGAATGAGATTATGCATCAGTTGAACTCCTTTAACAATGATGCAAATACAAATCCTCTTTGCCAGTCCATACTTCAAGGCTTCAGTAACATGCTAGATGAGCATAATGTCTTGGTTAAGATTTTTAGGTATGCTCGCAAATAGAATGAATGCTGCATATTTGCATGCTGTCAGATTGAAGCTACTTGTAACGAGAAACAGTGATGGTAGAGAATATGATTTACCCATTGTTGATGAATTAGCAACATTAATAGTTGATGAAACTGGAGGTGCTTCATATCAACCTGACATAGTCGTCGAACATCAAAGTTAAGAACTCCAGAGAATGCATTTCAAACATCCCATCATTATGTCATTACAATATCCTTTGTTGTTTTCTTATGGTGAGGACGGCTGGCATGAAAACATCCCTATACAAAAACCTACAAAACCGTGACGGCTGTATCACAATATGACTTTTATGCTTATAGACTGCAAACAAGAACTAATGAGTCATCACATTTATTATTGTCTAAACGTCTTCTTCAACAATATATGGTAAATGCATATGCTTTTGTCGAGGCTGAAAGATTGGAGTGGGTTAAGAATAATCAAATCAAGTTACGTTCTCATTGCTATCGTGGATTGGTCGATGCATTCATGCGAGGTGATAACAATTTGGACCAAACGGGGAAACACATGATTTTAGCTTCATCTCACCACGATAGTCCTCCATGCAAATATGAAAATTTTCAAGATGTCATGGCAATTTATTGTTGGGTTGGATATCCTGATCTATTCATTACTTTCACCTGCAATTCCAGTTGGTCAGAAATTCAACTCATAGTCAACGTCAATAGAGATACAGAGAGAAAAGATCCTAATAGGGCCGATGTTATTGCTCGAGTTTTCAAGACCAAACTCAATCAATTGATTTATGAGTAAAACTCAAATGATTTTTGGATAAACTGCTGCATGTAAGTATGCACTCAAATTATTTAATTTTGTCATTATAATTTCTTTCTCTTCCTGGATAATATATTCTAACCACCATAAATGTCCGTGTGATTTTGTGCAGTTGTCCATGCAATCGAGTTTTAAAAAGTTTTTTCCTAAGACATGTGTAAATACGGATGGATTTCCACGTACAAACGACGTCAAAATGGTAGATGGATTGTAAAGGACAATGTTAAACTTGATAATCGCTTTGTGGTTCCCTAAAATCAATATCTATTACTCAATTTCGATGCACATATCAATGTTGAATTATGGAACAAGTCAAGGTTAGTAAGAATTTTAATGTATTCTTTTACAAAAAATTTCTTGGATTCTGCGGATTGTGTGTAGTGACCTAAGTCTAAATTTCATCTTGCATAAAAGTAATTCTTTTTAGACTGTAAATCAGTGCATGTTCGTGGAACAAAAATTAGTGATAGACTAAGTTGGTCTTACAGCCAAGGTTGCTCTTAATCACGATTTTAGTCTAAGTCTCACTTAAAACCATTCTAACATATATAAAATATGCTAACCAACCTATAAATATAATGATAATTATATAATATCAAAATTTAAGGCCCGAGTATAAACAGACAAACCCCGTGTATCCACGGTTATAGTTAGATCAAATATCTTATCATTCACATTAAAGACTGTTCTAAAACTAGTCAGAACCACAAGGTTAAGTTAATTAAGCTTGTTTTTTTTTCCAAATCAACATGCAATTTGTTTTGAAGAGAGCTAATATAGCATGTGGACTAACTAATGGAGAGAATTGAATTTCCGAATTGGATTATGTAACAAGGAAATAAACATGTCTACGAATGAATAATTAAGGAAAGAATGAGGTAAACAAATTAAGGAAAGAAAGTAAGGTATGAGCCGACAAACCATGTTCGAGTCAATTTTGGCTCGATTTGTGAGCTCATTGAGTCAGACTTATCAAGAGGTTTTGTATAGGTAGTAGACTCATGAGCTAGCATAATATGGGCTCGATTATTAACTTGCTGCTCAATCGTTATGGGTAAATTTAGGTTGACTCCAAACTAAATTCAAAATGAATTTTGTTTTATCAAGCTGAACTCGAGCTCGGATCAAATTCCAACCCACTAAAATAAAGAGTCGAGCAAAACTACCTTATCTATGATGAGCAAGTGAACCTTAACAAAAAAGAGTATATTGACAACTAATGAACGGATTTGGTTCCGGGGAAGTGCTTTGATCGTAGAGCCGTAAAGAACAAATATAAAATTATTATGGAAAGGAAAGAACATCGAACAAGTTTCTATACTAATTTATATGAGAAAAACACAGTGTATCTCCTTTTAATATAGTAGCAAAATTCTTCTGTTTTTTTATCTTTTCGTAATATATAAAAATGGTGAACAATTCATTATAAAATCAAACACAAAATCATATTATATATTCTATTTTTTACCATAAAGCAAAATTAATAAAATCAACAATTTGAAAAATTAAACACTAAGCCTCTAATAGTGTATCTTAAACCCTAAACACAATTTTACAATCTCCAATTTCTTATTTTTAAGCTTAAAACGACAAAAACAAGTAAAACAAGGTACCATGAATATACTATATAAAAACAGGTGTTAATAGTTAGCAAATCATCGTGTGTGTACAATACAGTATACTTTTCTGTGTCCCCCAATAAATTTAAATGTAGAGTAATGACTAATTAATGAATCTGACCTAATTAATAGTCGGCTGGAATGCCACAATCCCACATGATCAGCATAATTAGCAACATGTATAATCAAGAGCTTAATGAGTTGGCAGAACAACAATTGTCAAGAATCATTTTCGACAAATGAGCCGGCAACTGACCAAATTAAGCGGCAGAACATGCTTACTCTTCCGAATATGTCTGATTTTTAAACTATTTGCAAGTAGAAATGAGAATAATTACGGGAGAAGAGGCGAATCATTTTCACAGGTAAAGGGCATGCTGGCGATACGATACCAACTTTTTCGAAAATCAGCACACAATTTTATCAGCTAGACTGAACAACGCAGTAACAATATAAACTTGGTTTGGTAGGTAAAAAGTTCTACGGAAATAGAAAAATTGGCTCTTCAAAAATTACTTCTTCGAAATCTAATTTCCCTATTCTTTGAGAATGCAAAGGATCGTATTTACCAGGCATAGCATATTCTTTTGTTTGCTTCTGAGAAAGTGCAGCTAGGAGACAATGCATAAAACAAACAAAATCCAAAAATAGTCATACAGAACAGAACACCCACCTCCACCAATGGCAGATTAAGCTGTGTCTGGCAATATGCTGTCTCCCTGAGCCTGTACGGTCCACACTTGGAATATAAAAAGCTAAACAAGATGGCACTCCAGTAAGTTTTAGTTTACTTAAGTTACTTCAGATGATTACCTATACTTCAGAGTTCGGAAGCCAGAAGAACCAACTCAAAGAGGCATCTGTGTGGCCCATGTCCACCGTGGGTAATGAGATGTAAGGATCCCAGCCTTGAACTTCTCCATCAAATCCAAAAGAGCTCTAGGGTGGGAAGCATAGTTCATCTTCTCTGCCTTGACAACAGTACACTTCCCTCGTTGTTCGACCCCGAATGTTCCCTCTTCTATTTTCAGCTTGAATGCATATCTTGTGAACAGAACTCGACGAAAGACGTTCATGAATCCCTTGTCATCATGTTGGCCGAACCTCATAGAATGAAGATCTTTAGCAGATATTCCCATAAGCTGTTCAGCACATTCCTGAAAAAGGGTCACCCATGTGATGTCGGTATGGTCTTGTATTTGAAGCTGGAGCATGTACCTGTAATCACATTCATCGACACATTGATCGCACCTCTCACAGCGCCACTTCCCATCTCCATTCTTTGTAACCTTCTGGTTACACTTTCGCTGCCCAATCATTATAGAGCAAGATGTGTAGGAAACCTATCAACCACTATGAAATTGATAACCACGCTTACAGTAATCCAATTTGGACCCATGGACCTCCCAAGCTTACCTTCTTTGATCTGAGAAAGAGTATTTAGAGCATCAGTTCTTCCCTCAGTTGACAAATTCCTGGAAATAGAGACAGAGGGGGTGTTCCTCCCTTCCTTGTCAAACCACTGTTTGAGGATACGAGCCTCTGGGAAATCTGGATCGATAAATAGCTGACTTGTAGAAATGGTCCCCAATGTCTTGCCATTGAAGAAACTAATCCAGGCAGATTTAACTGCAAGAACAGCGAATTTCCCCAAGTCACAAATATTCTGCAGTACTTGACCTTCTGCGCTGCAGAACTTTCCACATAGGGTCAATTCAACACTACGGCCAGACATGTCTTTCAATTGTAGGTTTCTCTTCTGGCTTTCAGTACCATTGTTTCTCAGCATTGAGGTTGATGGAGTGACAGAGGACACAATTCCAATAACATCCACAACGTTATAGTTATGATCCACTAAACCTCATTTATTCGACAAAAATGAAACTGCTACCTTGGAATCGAGTTGTCGTCTTCGTAACAGTACTGTACAATGGAGCCATTCTCCAAGAAGATCTCTATATCGTTACGGTGACCACAGTTCTTCTGGAAAACAGGCCTTAAGCTTCCTTTGGAGATAAAATAAACCCTGCCAACTTCAATTTTGGGGTAGAAGTAATCAGCAACTGCATTAAAGCAAGTTGCTCTAATTTCAGCCCCATCAGAACCAAGAAGGTCAAAAGGATTTTACTATAGAGCTTCATTTCTGCTTTTGAAGTTACCCTGGCTTTGATTGCCCATCTAGCCTGGTATAGATTTAAAGCACCAATTGGAATGATCATTCCTCCAGGAACCTCATTCCATACAAATGGTACAGCAGCAGGTGGTTCCGGATATGCCACTTGAGACATATTACAATGAGTGCCTGAAGGAACCCTTGGCATATCTGATGAAGTAGCACCAGCATTTATTCCAGCAACATAGCTCATTGGATGATATGTAGATGGATGGGATTGCCCTGAATCCAACGACACTGGATACCCAATCAGACGACGTTCCTTTTCCACCACCAGCAATTCAATTACAATAACAATCATACTTCCAAGAAATACAAGTGTCATCATATACAACAAAGACACGCTTCTAATCACGCGGATAGAATTCTGTCAGACTATGAAATCAGAGGCGATGAATATTGAACAAGGATTACTCACTTTCGAGTTTGGACAGTTGTGCAAGTGTCTTTAGTCAACTGAACAAGGGAACCAGCTCGCAAGTTTCCATCTGTCACCAAGTAGTTAATCTGAGTTCCGAGCATTGCCGTCTGCAAGTAGCAACCGTCAGATAGCACCAACTTGAACCGGTCGACATGATGCTGCACTGATATCATTGGCGCCCGATTCAGCTCTGTCACCTGCACTATAGGCTGGAGATCACGGGAAGCAGCGCCTCCAATAATACGCGCGATGTGAGATCCACCATAGCTGTGACGGAAAAACTCAGCCCTCTAGTAGCAACGAAACTGGATGACGATCGGAAAGACGAAATAGAGAATGGAAATGGGTACGATTTGTTTAGGGTTGCAGAAAGATCAAGAAAAAACCCTAAGGAGAATGAGCTGTCGCACCAATTTGAATTGAAGTGATCTTCATCTTTGAGAGGGAAAACGGAAAGGTATTATCGACAAACTTGGAATTTTTAGGAAACGTTGCAAACAAGGTCATTGTATTTCCGATAAATTACAAATTGATACCAGGGCTGGAAATTTTACAGTTTACGGGTATCATTTAAAAATTATTATTATTAGTGGTTAACCGCAAAATTGAACCCACCTAAAAAGATTCGTAGTTTTTACTAGCTAACTCTTAAAAGATCAAACATATTTAAACTACATGAATTATTCATAAAGGACTTGAATTACATTTAATGACGGCAAGCTTTATTTTCTTAAACCACATGTGAAGTCTTCATGATCAACTAGATGTATTGACTCATAACTCGATGATTCAAATTTTAAATGACTTATGAAATTTAGAAACCAAATTGTATGTCTTATATTTCAATATCGATATTAATGATTTTCGGTCTAAATATAGTTTAGTTATGTGGTTACTACTAACTCCACCACATAACCGCAGTGGGAGCAGTGATTAACTGCACAATAACACGGTATGGTTAGTAGTTAGTTATTTGACTACAATTGAGGTTTGGTTAGCAATTTCAACCCCTACCATGGGCAATGGCCTTTGGCCAACGACTCATGGAAGTGTGGAAACGGGGTTATGATTTGTCGCCATGAAAATCGAGTTTTCTCACCCTAAAATGCAAATGAGATTACCAAATTGCCGTTGTTGAGTTTTTAAAAACACATCGTACTTACGTTGGTTCGAAAGAAAAAAACACATCGCCCAATAAAAACACATATTGTTCTTAACTGCAATGTTTATCCCATTCTCAGAGTGGATTCTGCAGCTAGAACTTCTTCCAAACATCCATGCAATCTCTTTGGTAAGCCGAAGGATAGCAGAGTTGGCAGTTTCAAACACAAAGTGATTAGCATCATCAACACCGTCTCCAGCATCATCAAGCGAGAATATCGTCACATAAGCAGAGAATTCCTCGATTTCCAGTCGACTTGGATATCTTCTCAGAATCGAGTGAGCATGATGTACCCATTACACCTGAATCCACGAGGCCAGTGTTTCTTAGCCATGATTGCTACATGACTGTATATGGAGATCAATGCCAAGTGATTCTGGATAAGGTCCTTTCCAGAGACTCGAAAATCATAGGGATACCAAGAGTTAAATACCTTTTTTCATCTGTTAAAGGACAGCTGCAGATTTTTCGATGTTTTAACAGTTCAAAGCTGTAGATAACAGTAGTTAATGCATGCATACATACATATTATACGAGCACCACCCCAACAATACATACAAGTCCACCACCCCAGCAACTAACAAATTATATTCATCAACAACAAGCTTCATTCGACAACTTAACGTTGACAAATACATATCATAATTAGCTGATTACAGTCCTTCGTCATAGTCGATAATCAGTGGCCGAACACTACTTCCAGTAGTCTGGTGAAAGGGAAAAAAAACTAAATCAGGCCTACATCATCACTGAGGGGCTGATTGATACATTTACCCAGAATTCATCTCCTCCCATGGTGGATGATGCAGCTACGTCTCACAGAGTTCATTATTCCTGATCCTGTACAATACAAAGTATTACATATACAAAACAGCAAACTCTGCAACTTTTTCTTCTGATTTTACCAGTTACTTCGGGTTGGCTGCTTCTACTTCCAGAGTTGACACTGCATCTGTGTAACCACTTTACACCTTGGGAGCTGAAGAAGTAAAGATCCCGGCTTTGAACTTCTCCATCAAATCCAGAAGAGCTCTGGAACGAGAACCAAAGTTCACCTTCTCTGCCTTCATAGCAGTTGCCTTCACTCGTCGTTCGCCATTGAAACTCTCCTCTTGTACTTTCAGCTTAAATACGTACCTAGTAAACAGAACTCGAGAAAGAACTTTCATACACCCCTCGACATCTTGTTTCTCAAACTTCATTACATAAAGATCTTTAGCAGATATTCCCAGAAGCTCCTCAGCACACTCCTGGAAAATGGTCACCAATGTTACGCCGGTGTGGTCTTGTATCTGAAGCTGTACCACGTACTTATAATCACATTCATCAACAGAGCGACCGCACCTTTCGCACCACCACTTCCCATGTACGTCGTTCGTAACTTTTTTGCTACAATGGCGGTCTCCAATCATTATAGGGCATGATGGGTAGCAAAAGTTGTCAGCTCTTATAAATGTGACAGCAGCATTGACACTAACCCAATCTGGTTTCCCGGAAGTCCCGAGCCTCTCTTCTTTGATATGGGATATAGTATTTAGAGCATCACTACCCCTTCCCATACTTGATACTTCCCTGGAAATAGAGATAGAAGGGGCGTTCCTCCCTTCTTTGTCAAACCATTGTTTCAGGTTGCAAGCCATTGGGAAATCCGGATCGATAAATAGCTGACTTGTGGAAATAGTGCCAATTGTCTTGCCATTGAAGTCACTAATCCTACCAGATTTTACTGCAAGAACAGGGAAGTTTCCCGAGTCACACATATTTTGCAGTACTTGACCTTCTTCGTTACAGAAATTCCCCCACAGGGTCAATTCAACACTACGGCCAGACATGTCTTTCAACTGTAGGTTTCTCTTCTTTGTTTCAATACCATCTTTCCTCTTTACTGAGGTTGCTGGAGTAATAGAAGACGTAATTCCAATCACATCTACGACACTGCTGTTTTCCATCGCCTCAACCTCAATTATTTGACGAAAACGAAATTGCTGCCTTGGAATTGAGTTGTCATCCTCATGACAGAGCTGTACGGTCGATCCACTCTCCAAGAAGATCTCTAGATCGTGACTAAGGTGATTATAGTTCTTTTGGACAGCTTTTAAGCTTCCTTTGGAGATAAAATAAACCCTGCCAACTTCAATCTGAGGGTAGAACTGATCAGCAACTGTATTAAAGCAAGTTGCTCTAATTTCACCATCGGAACCAAGAAGGTCAAAAGAAAAGACTTTCCCTTTACCACGATGATTGGTATAATGCCTCATTTCTGCTTTTGCAGTTACTCTGGCTTTTATTGTCCATCCATCCTCATGTAGATTCAAAGCACCAACCGGAATGATCGTTGCAGGAGCCTCATTCTTTGCAAATGGTACGATGTTGTTGTACGATCTAGGTGGCTGCTGATTAGCTGTTTCTGACATGTCAAAATAATTGTCTAAAGGACTTGTATCTTCCTGCCTAGGATTGTGTAAGCCTACAGCCTGATCAAGGTACGGCATACTTGATGGTGATGATTCTACAAAAGTAGCACCAATAGTCCTCCCGGCATCATAACTCATAGAATGAGAATCATTGTTCGGTTGCTTAACTTGAGGGTGTTGCCCAGATGCTGCAACCAGATTCCGATTTTCTGCTACCTGACAGTCAATTATACCACCACCATCAGACAGCTGAGGATATGAGTAAGCATTCATTGGATGATCTGTAGGTGCAGCCGGGGATGGTCCTGAAGTCTTTTGCAATGACAGAGGAAAACCAATCAAAAAGCCACATTCTTCAACCACCACGGCCATATCAACTACAACAATAATCCTGCTAGCAAGAAATATAACAATGTCATGAAACCGATTAGCTCTCTTAAAGACGGGCATCCAAAATTAACCAGCTAAGATAGATGCACCACGACACGAACTCAGCAGTGGCGAGTCAATTAACTTGGAATCATAACCTACGAAAGCTAGCAAAATTGATAAAACGACGGACGCTGAAGTACGGACTACTCACACTCGGTTTTGGATGGTGATGCGAGTGTAATGAATTAACTGAACAACGGAACCAGGTCGCAAGTTTCCATCTCTGACCAAGTGGTTAAGCTGAGTTCCGAGCGTAGCCTGCTGCAAGTGGCAACCGTCGGATAGCACCAATCGGAACTGGTCCACATCCTGCTTTCGTTTCGTCTGGAGCTGCTTCAGCTCCGTCACCTGAAGTATCGGCCGGAGATCAGGCGAAGTGGCGCCTCCGGTAATACGGGCTATGGCGCCTTCAGTCAGATCCACCATAGCTGAAACAGTAACACTTCACTTCACCCCAGCATAAAGTGGATAACAGTACTGAACCAAAAAGGTGAAAAATTGGGTGGTGTTTGGATCTGGGGAGCTACGGGAGAATCCGATCGCAAAGAAGAAGAAGAAATGGGGCTAATTAATTAGTTTGGTTCAGAAGAAAGATTGGTGAAACCCTAGGGGACACAGAGAGACAGAGAGGAACAGAGGCGCCATTTTGAATTGGAGAGGGAAAATGGGGGATTACCAGTAGCTTTCATCGCACGCTTTGCAAGTGATACATGCAGATCACTTGAGTATGAGTCCTAACAAATTAGTCACTTAACCTTTTTATTTTCACTGAAATAGTTACTCAAAGTAATAAACCGACAATTTTGTAAACATTTTGTACATTTACACTAAATATTGGATCCACAAGGTTCAGATTTTGAGCACAGCACAGTGTATAATACATACGAGGTTGGTATTATGATATTAAGGTGATCAATTGGTATATTTTTATATCTGTCTGATACTATTTTTAGACTATCATTGATATTATATTACAATGATATATAGTTGATTAATAATATCACAACACTACTCTCCTCTTGCTACCCTTTATCATGATTTTGTCGTTAATCTTCATAAATTTTTAACGATTTAACCGTTAATGATAGTCGACTGTTATTGTTGGTGATGGATAGCATGTCAATGAATTACTACACTCGAAAAAAGTGGTCACTATATATTGTTGGTGATAGATAGCTGCAAGTAATCAAACACGACTTGTTATTAATTTATTCCCCCATGCCACAAAATCAAAACCAGTTCTTGGAAGTTGTGCTAAACAAACCAAACTTAATCTCCAAGGAAAAAAACAACATTATCCTTCTGCATTCCTGAGAGTCACTAGCCTGCCAACTTACAGCAGCCTGGATTGTCCCCTTCATTCAGAATCTTCATATCCCACCATTGCTGCTATAAACATAAATCTCTCAATGGTCCAATCCCAATCCTCCTTTAGCATTCCAAGAAAATTTTACAACAACACACACAACATTGATTCTTCCTCCACCATACCCTATATGTAAACAAACCCAAAAGCAAGCTCAGCTTCTGTAGCCACTGAACCAATAACCCATATGGATGAACCACCAAACACACAAGCAAATCATGTGTTTCCTCGGCAACCCAATACTCTATACGACTCAATCAAATGCATCCTTTTCAAAGCCGCCATCAATGGCGCTGAAAGGCTGATGCTTGAAGGAAAGAAGAAGCACACCAATGTCTGCAACTTTATCCACACTTTAGAAAACAGAGGATCCTCTGCCTCCCCTGTTTTTTCAGGTGAAATGATTATGATCAATCCCCATCACAAATCCGAACCCTTTCTCCCCATTTCCAGCATCCTTAAGCTTCCACATCTCCTGATGATGAAGTTCTTCGCTTTCCAAATGCATTTCCTGATATCTTTCTTTACATTCCCTATCCGGGTTACGAGCTTATCGTTCATCACGCTGAAGCAGGCGGTACAGGGGCACTTGGTGGTCAAGAACATTGTTCTCAAGCTCCGTGGAGCTGTCGTCAGGAAAGCAATTGGAATTGGAAGTGGAGAAGCCAAGAAATCTGCGATGACGACAAGAGACGTGGCTGTGAAGTTGGCGCGTGGAGTTGTGTGGTCTTGTTATGTGGGTTTGGTGCTTGCCGGGATGCTGGCTTGTGGGTTCTTGTTTGGGAGTTTGCTTGTGAGCAGTGTGGTGGAGCCGCCATTTCAGGGGAAGGAAGCTTTGAACTTTGACTATACTAAGGATTCTCCGGTTGCTTACTTGCCGTTGGTTGTTCCTCACAGTCGGAAGCTGCAGCTTACTGTATCGTTGGTGATGCCGGAGTCAGATTACAATCGGAAGCTTGGCATGTTCCAGGTATTTTCTGCAGCATGATCCTTGTTGTGATAATAACGCAGCAGCAATGGTTTATTACAGAACCTGTTTACTAGATCTGAATTGAACAAATACTTAGGTCACCTTCTTGGAATTGGGAGATTGGAATTGACCAATTCCAGTAGGATGGAAAATTCCTTATTTTCTTTCACAAAATGCCAGTCTAATTCCGCCGAAATTTATGCCCAATTCCACCTCAGATATGGAATTGTAATTCAATTTCAAAGTGGCTGGAATTGCAATTTTCACACAAAATGGCTCAAATTCGGAATTCAATTCCGATCGGAACCCAATTTCAATCTTTGTTTTTACCGTAAAACAAGAAATTAACAATTCTGGCGGAATTGACAATTGTAGCAGAAATCGAATTCCATAGCGGAAACGATCCCATTATTTGCTGCTCAGAGCATGAATTATGAATCCATTCCAGATAAGAAGGATAAATGAATAGTTTGGATTTTCGAGGAAAGGATTGGGCATCCATTATTCCATAGCAGATTTAGTGCTGATTTTAACCGTTCTTTAAAATTTTTGAAATGAAGGTGAGGGTGGAGCTACTGTCATCAATGGGGAAAGTGATGGAGACCACAAGCAGTCCATGCATACTGCAGTTCAAAAGCCAACCCATCCGCCTGGCCGTGACCCTGATCAAGAGTTTGCCACTCTTGATCGGTGCAATGTCAGAATCCCAAACAGTCGAGCTGAGGATGGACGCACTCTCAGCAGGTGGCATCGACGACCCAACTGCTTCAATCAAAGTGTCCCTGGACCAACGAGCCGAGTATAAAGTACCCGGTGCTGGAATCCCTGAAGTTTATGCAGCATGGCTGAAGCTCGAATCTCAACTCCCTCCAGCAAAGAGGTTGTTGTGGCAATGGAGGAGAACTGTCTACATCTGGACTGGAATTCTCCTGTTTTTGATACAGTTGGTGGTGGCATTCGTCTTCTGTAGACCTTTGATTATTCCAGCAGCTGGATTTGGAACAAAGTCGTCGTCTCAGATTGTGAAGGTGTTTGCTGCGAAGTACATTGAATGAAGGTTTGTGCATTGTGGAGGAACAGTATTGCTGAGAATTGAGAATCACCCCGTGAATGGTTTTGAATTTAGGGTTTAGGATAGCAATAATTTGCTCCAACGGTTGACTAATAAAACGTGGTCATTACAACATCTTCGAGACAACAGCAAGAGAGCGGGAAGCTAATTGTTTGAATTCCTTGCATCTTACAAGTTATATCATAAAAATGGGGGGAAAATGATGTGGCTTTAATTTGTTAAGTGAAGATACTGAATTGTAAACCAAGGGTAACTAACAGTAGATCATTAGCAATTTACGTACCGATAGTCCAATACCGTGGATGATATGCTAACTCCTATCAGCAACAGGAAAGATGAAACAAGGTTGAAGATCATCAGAAAGGAGACGAAATTTGCAATGAGCTATACCTGCTGTTTTGATGAATTGCAGTTAGCTACAACGCTCAAAACTTCAAAATGCCATACCCGAAGCAAAACAGAGATATATATGTCAGCATCTTTCGAAAACCCTGTAAAGCCTCTCCAGGGAAGCAACCTGTTTCAACAAACATCAGAGTATCGAACAAACTGCACAGGCAAATCTTCATAAACGAGCTATGTGAAGGGTGAATATTAAATTCCAGGTGCAGAGAATTACCTTTACAAACGTTCCATTCGTCGCCATTGAAGAGGGCGGCTCAAGAAAGAGTCTCATTGATGGAAAAAGGACATGCTGGATTGACCATTCCCGCTGTGCCCATGCGTTCTCTGCCTCAGAGAGTAGGTCATTATCAATCGCATCCCTCTCTTCCATTTGAACGTCCTCTGTAACAGTGGAAAGTGCAATTATTTTCTGACAAGTTTTGCTGAAAATGATCAATTCAACTTTTTCTAATGCAGAAGCTCGTAATCCGTCGAATTATATCATCCTGGTCTTTACCGTTCTTGATTTAATCCTGTGAGCATGTCTTACCTCCAACGGCACTTCCTTCAGGATCATTTGTGGCTTTTTTCTTGTAGAAGTCTATCCCATCACCTGATGGATTTGGTAACAGAGGTGGACGCATGGCGTAAAAGTTGGCAACGGCAGCAGCAATTCCTTGAAAGCAATTCTTCTCATTCTCCCACTCAATCTGTGATGAGCAAGGAAGAAAACACATTAGTTACTTCTGCATTTTCATTTGAAGGACTTCTAAAAGGTTACTTTGGAAATTACATAAAAGTCATATCATCCCAGACGAGGACAAGTAATAATGGGAATCTGGAACTCCAAGTATCCGACATCAAAGAAAAGTCATTTAGGATGTCAAACTTACGTCATTGCCCAAAGTGAGTAAGAAATCTGGAACTCCATCCATATCAGGTGTATATTGGTCAAGAATGACAGGAAGCCCCGACAAATATCCCTCTGAGTTTATGGATATGCCAAAGTACTCGTCCAGCATTTCTGTTTTCTTCTTCAGCAATTCCATATTCATCTGAGCATGATCAAAAAATACGAGAGAAGCTGAAATTAGTAGCCAAATTAATGTTGATAAACTTTCAGGCCTGAAATGACGTCAAACAATTACAAACACCCAATAGGATATACACACAAACTTAGAAACTAATGTAATCCACCAACACATCTTGAACAGTCTGGATAATTTTTTGGAGACAGCTATGATTTTTCCGATTACAGTGAACACAAAGGATAAAATTAGTATTGGACTATGCAATCATTGACTTGTTTCTATCCTCAAAAGTGAAACTTTGCTCTCTGGAACACATGTAAAGTTAACATCTCATAAGTGTTTACTCATCCAAAAAAGAAAAAGACATCTTATAGAGTTTTTAAATAAAATTTGTTGGCTTAACTAGAAGATCAGTGTTACTGCTCCACTTCCTAAAGAAGGTGTGATCTTGTGCCTTAGAGCATATAGCTGGCGCTACTAAAAAACCATAACACACAAAAGTAGGCCAAAGAGAACAACTGTATGTATTTTATCATCCAGAGTTCCACAAGAGGAGACCGAAGATTTCAAAGCTGACAGGAAGGATAGATACAATGATATAATAAAGCAATTAGTCCAAGAGGTTACTTCTGCAATCTTCTGTTTCAGGTCATCATTTTCATAAGATTCTGCATCAACATCGTCCTCTTGCAGCGCCAACATGATAAGATCTTTAATTGGGGCAGGATCACTTAGCTGAATGGCATTAAAATGAGCAAACCGCCTCAAAACTTGCTGATACATCATCTCCTTGCTGCGCAGACAAGAAAATTCTTGTTAACAGCTTTCCTAGTAGCATAAACTAGAAACACCTAGAACATTATCTTCATCTAGTAGTGCCAAAGACAAGATCTTCGGAATTACTGGGGTATATAATATGGGCAGATGTAAACAGTTCATATAAAATGCATAAAGAATTAACATTACCAACAGAGTTAACAGTCCATATAAAATGCATAAAGAATGAACACTACCAGATAAGGATGCCTAACTTTACTTCGTTGGTAAAATGGATAAGAAATTACTAAACAAATAAACGTTTATATACCATATCCAAGTCAAAAAATAAAATTTATTCCTTGCGGTCTAATCTTTCGAGCATGTTCCATAAATGAACTCCATTGCGAAGGAAAATCAGAGTTTACAAATGGCAACAAATAAATAAAAGAATCACCCAAAACATGCATTCCTCTAGTTTAATCTGCAACTACAAAGTATAAAGTGCAACATCTAGAAATCTAAAGGTGGCAGGTTGTTACCTTAAGTTCACTACATTTGCAAGATACAGATGAGTACCATGCTGAAGCAGTGCAAGAACATTATCTGCCATTCCAACAAACGTGCATTGTCTAACTATGTCCAGCAAACCTAAATCAAAACAAAAGATACTTAGCAGGAACTGATCCATAGAACTGATTTGCGGAAACAGTAAAAAAAATAACAAAGGATACCAAAATCACAGTTGTGTTTCATGCCATCAATTAGTTCCTGTATGCTAGTAAGATCTGCAGTTTCCCTTGGATTTCTTCTTTGCCTAACAGCAGACCTAAAGCAGTAGAATTTCCAAAGTAAGGAAAATACATAAATGGGGCAATACACGAGTGCAATATTCAACTACCCATAAAGCTTATTCTTCAGCTTCAAACTTAAATTCCAAACTGATTCGTAAAACTGAAAGACCATGCTGTTGAAAGTTAAGTATCAAAGTTTGAAAGCTGAGCATTATTAATGTATAGAAACTGCACTCAGAATTTTATCTGATTAACGAATATTTCAAATCTCTTTACATGTGTTTACTTCGAATTCATACAGTCTGCAAAATTTAGACGTTAAATTTTCCAAGGATTGCTCAATTTTTCTGGTACTTCTATACCAACATCAATACTACTGATTCTCCAGACATCAGTACTTTCATCAAACTACCTAGATTATTAAATAATTTATGTTCCAAACAGACGAAAGAACAAATACTCAATTCTTCTTTAAACAGGCCTTAGCTTGCAAGATTGCTAGACATGCATGTCTCAAAATGAGCAAACTATGAATAGAAATGAGGGATGAAGTCAAACGTAAAGCCCATCAAGTGTCGACTCCAAGACATTTCACGCTGGAAGCATAGAATATATGTAAAAGAATTATCCTTTTTAATCTTTTTCAGTTGAATCATCATTTTGGTGAAAACCTACAATACATAGTTCTTTAGAATTAGCATAAACTAAAGATATAGCAGAAATATTCATAACAAAATAGCATAAGAGGCATTTAACCAACCACGATTTTTCGCCAAAGGAAAAAACAGATATGGTAAAGAGAATTCTACAAATTTAGACATGACAAGGGCCTAAAGAGCCTATATATTATCCCCATGAAACTTACATAGTCAGAGGCTCGGAACTATTATATCTCAATAGACAGATAGCAGAATAGGTGACTAAACCATAAGAATGGCCATAAGATAAAAACGAATATTGATTAATAAGTCAGTGCTCAAACATTACAGTTCTTAGGGTCAAACTATCTTTGACAAATGCGCTATATAAGTCATGGATAGACATAGTAATGATGCTTTCCAACAATAGAGTTCAGCACCCACAGAGTTCCATTGATTAAGGAAAGAGTAACTGTTCGATATTCAGTCACAAACATTTTCTACAAAAATCAACATCCACTTTGAGATCCCCCTACCTTACTGCTGCCAAACTAGGATACACTTCAGAACCTTCGAGAGGTTTTGCTTGTAAGTAAGCATCCAACCTCCCTGCTGGATCTAGCGCATCAGTTCTAACAATTTTATTGACTGCTACCTTTTGTGATTTCGATGCTGTTAAAATGAAAGTGCACAATTTCACTAAACAATAAAAAATTGAGTATAAAAGATAATTTTGCAGGCCTTAAGGAAAAGATTGGAAGCACAATTGACAGAACAGCCAGAAGAAAAATGATAAGACCAGTGAGTGGAGAGTCTATGTCTGAATCCTTGCTTGCACTGAATGGACTGAGTTGGGACGCTTCTACAGTCTGTGTCATGCACAAGTAAACGAGACCAAGAAAGTGCTCAGTGATCAAATTTAATATTAAGGGAGTGTGAAAATGAATCAAGTCAGTAAATAGCAGATCCCTTTTTCTTAAGTGCACCTAAACGTAAAAATGAGGCTTGTTAAATTCAAGCCATAGTGATGTGATAATTGGATAATAAAACCAAGACGTTCTTCCTAAACCAAGATGGAAAAAAGACCACCAACGTTTTCACACATAATGAGATGGATGCAGGTAATAACTAATAAGGTGTCGGAAGCTTGACCTTCTTGCTAACTTCTATACATGTCTGTTCTGCGAACACCCTTCTGGTGTTTGAACTCCTCAATTTCGATTCTGCAAGAAACTGTATCCTCTCAATGATTATTTCTTGATTCAGAAGGCTGACCTGCATGGTGGTGCAATTGCATCAAAACAAACTGATCTATCACTGCAGAAAAATTCCAAAATTCGAAGAGAAGATACAAGATAATCAATACAGAGAGAAGAGATAGAAGAAAAGGAAGCGATGGAATGAAGAAAGAGAAGCAACAATGAGTTCATTAGATAGCTTTCAAAGCCTTGAGACAAATTATAGAACTCTTCCCAAGCTTTAAAGCAAATTACAAGGTAAAACCGTCGCAAAAAAAGCCAGATTATACTATGAAAGGTATAACCTCGACTAATATAAGTTAATTCATAAAAAACAGAGTAATGATAGTCAATAGGCTATTCTCGATCGCATAATTTTTAATTGGTAAATAATGTATTGTCCGGTCACTGGCCTCAACTGCCACAAGTATTACCTCTCTTTTTGTTGGATGGACATTCACATCGACATGCTCAGGTGGAAGTTTGATAGACATGTAAACAAAAGGTTTGGATGCTTTGGGTAAGGTAGCAGCATAAACAATTTCAAGAGCTCTCTTCAAAGCAGTGCATTCCACTAATCTGTCTGCAGCAAATAGAAGAAGAGGGAGAAGATTTTGAGGATGAGATACAGTCCAAAAATTATGAACACCTAACAATCAATTGAATAGTGAACAGAACAGGATATTTAAACGTCCACCAGTATAGCAATCAGGATCATTCTCTTTAGTCCCCCATTACTTGTAGCATTTGTTAGTCTAAACAGTATAGAGTTTCTCTCATAATCCTAAGCCTCAAAAGGACCAGAAGGTATTAGCCATTTTGACATTGGTGTAAGCTACAAACATTGAGACTATAGTTAAGCAACCTTGTGAAATTAAATAATTGAGTAAGATTACAGAAAATACAGATTCCTATTGGTTAAGAGAGAAAATTCTTGTAATTATATCTCATTATACACAGAAGTGCCATCTAAAAGAGTGGGATGATAGAAAACCAGGGATAAGTTAAGGAGGCTCAACAGGTTACTGACAAACAGAAAGATACCAAGAAAGAATCCAAAATAATCCATCTGAATATATCCCATTCCCCTGTAAGCAAAACTAGATAATTGCAGCTCTGGTAACTGCGAACCAGAGTTATATCTTCAATGGAAGTTCAGAACAAAACTGAGTCTAACATGTATTTTGTAAGAGAAGGAAAGTAGTCACCGATAGAAACCAAATGTTCCAAGAGCAATTGCACAGCTAGACTACAGATAACTCATCCAAAAGCCAAAGCATATACCATTTATAAAAAGCACCATTGTTGTTTTCTTTGCTATGTAATTTGAGGTTGAGATAAATCCATCCATGGAAAAGATTGATCCTGCAGGATCATTGTCAGAGCTTTCTATCTTCATCAGATTGCAGAATACTGATGCCCCGTAAACAGATCTTATTGAATCAAGCCTCGATGAGGTTGCTGAGGAGTGGACATCTGCTCTTCCAGCTCCATGCTGACATAATAACAAATTTTTATTCCGACGTAATTTATCATACCTATAACCTAACCCACAAAAACAATTTACATAAATTATTTGCCAACCTTTCTGCACGAAAAGCTCACACTTGTGTGATGGATGGCAAATCGGCTAAGCACGTCTACAATTTTCAAGTAATCATCGGCTGTATTCTGAAGTGTCTTCTTCCGAGCAGTCATGTTGTAGAATAAATTCTCGACCTGACAAACAAAAATTCACTAAAACAATTTGAAGCATGAAGACTAAAATGGCTGTGGAGAAATAGATAACAAGAATCTACTCTGCATCAAAATCGACTATAGAGCTAAATGATAAAGTGAGCCATATCAACAATATATACCGTCAACCCAGCAGATAAACATATGCTATTTCTCTAAAAGTAGGATGCTCTCCGAAAAACTGTATATATATTTGGCAGGTATGACGGAAGTTAAACAGAGAAGCAGCTGGATAAGAGAAGTCAGTTGGAAAATGGCAACAGCATTGCTTTATATATGTGCTGTGGCAAAAAGGAGACCATAAATATGAAAAAAACTACATGCTTTGTTGTAGTTTAATTCGGTTAAAACAGCATCTTTTGGACACCTCTAGATCTTCTCAGCTCGTGACGTGATCACTGAGAATGTGGCTTTTCAAGTACTAACCTTTTTGCATCCAAAAATCAGAAGCCTGTTTACCAGAAAGTACCCACGGAGACATGTTGCTACGTCAGTCACGGTACTAGATCGTTGGTTAACTATTGTATCTTAAGAATCAAGTTTTGCAACTTGTAAGCAAAGAAGAACAAGCGAAATTAATCGTACTTGTAACTAGTACCATTATCTGAGTTCCTTTGACAGCAGCACAAGCCTTCGGTTGCTGCTCCATAACGCCATCTTTATATGATACCCTGAACAAGATATATAAGGGAACAAGTAGGAAATTAGTTTGGAGACCGATTGCTGAAAAATAGTCAGATTGACCTTATTCTCACAGTCTTAATGAGAATTCTTTCTAATGTAAGTTATCGCACAAGAATCTACACAGACGAAGAGGTAACCAATTTGCTACAAAGTCTAATTCCTGTAGAAGGATAGCATGCAGTCCCAAAATTCATCATCGGAAGCCACGATACCAGCACCGTCGCCTCATAGACATTTGATCAAACAGTTAGAACCGCACCCACCTGTAACCATGCAACTGGCCTTCTGTGATGGTTGTGACCGTGACATGAGCCACGTGAGTCATGCTAGCCAGCGCCTCTCCTCTAAACCCCATCGACTGTACCGTCTGCAAGTCCTCGTAAGTAGATAGCTTCGACGTCGTGTGTCGCTCGCAGAGTATCGGCAAATCTTCGTACTACAAAAAATGGAAGAAATAAGGCGGGAAAATTACAGCTAAGGCGGAACGAAGTCGACGCAAGATTCGAATTCGGAAGTGGATAGTACTCTTCTAGACTTACCCGAATTCCGTGGCCATCATCGGAGACTTGAATGAGCTTGAGGCCTCCGTCCTTGATGACGACGTTGATGGAGGTGGAGTGGGCGTCTAAGCTGTTCTCCACTAGCTCTTTGACAGCGGAGACTGGCCGTTGAATCACCTCGCCTGCCGCAATTCGGTTCACGACAGACTCGTCGAGGCGGCGAATCTTTGGAGGTTCCATTGGATTTGGCGAGGGCGGCCTCTCCAGTTCGAATTCCATGTCCATTGGAGTGTGATTGCTCTGTACTTCCGACTTCCCAGCTTTGACTGCTCGGTCCTATTTCTTTTTCTCCCTGTGCGGTTTGGCTGATTGGCCGAAATGGTCCTTACATTTGAGTCAAATCACAAACCAGTCTCTGTCGTATTAAAATTAATCTCGTAAACCCTCCCGTTATCGAATTTAACTAATATGTACCGTCATCCGTCCGTTAAATTTGCGGAATCGGAATTTACTAGTTACTGGTGAGTGTTTTTGAAAAAGGAGAGACAATTAATTGGCCGGATACGTAAATTAAATATGCACCTGAATATATAACAACTTGTCCGGCATGCATAGCAAAGTTTTTTATATATTAAGGCATGCAGATAGTCTTATCTCTAATGACGTGGGGACCTCGGCATGGCTAACATTTGCATGGGAACCAAGCCCACGTGTAGAGTAACCTTTGCATGAAAACTCTTTCTGGCCAGCTCCTCCCCGGCCCCTTATATAAACTAACAACCCCATTCCTCCTCAACCATATCAAATCATCAATCACATTACGAAATCTGCAGCTAATTACTTAATTTCCAATGGCTATGGCTTCCTCCGCCACTTTCACTGTTGCCAGCTTAGCCTCAACATCACCACCACCCTACAAAGGCCGCGTTCATGCCGCGACCAACATGACTAGCAGCTTCACTCCCAAGTCGCATGCTGCTGCTGCCTCAAAGAAGTTTCACGGCCACCGAGCTGAGGTTGTCGCCAAACAAGACGGCCGCATCTGTTGGGGCGACATATTCGGAAAGCAAGACGCCGGCGGGGAGCAAGATGCCCGCGTTCTTTGGGCTGACATATTCGGCAAGCAAGACGCCCGTATTTGTTGGGGTGATATATTTGGCAAGGAAGACAGCCGCATTTGTTGGGGCGACATATTCGGCAAGCAAGACGCTGGCGACGAGCAAGACGCCCGCATCCTTTGGGCTGACATATTCGGCAAGCAAGACGCCCGCATCCTTTGGGCTGACATATTCGGCAAGCAAGACACCCGTATTTGTTGGGGTGATATATTTGGCAAGGAAGACAGCCGCATTTGTTGGGGCGACATATTCGGCAAGCAAGACGCTGGCGGGGAGCAAGACGCCCGCATTCTTTGGGCTGACATATTCGGCAAGCAAGATGCCGGCAATTGTTGGGGTGTAATATTCAACAAGCAAGCTGATGGCGGCTGCATATTCCGTCTGTTCGGCAAGCAGTCAGCCTGAATCGGCACAAAGAACTGGTTGATTACTTCAAAATAATATTATGATAATAATAATTACAAGTCAATCCATAGGATGTGACTTTAATTATGTCACCATGTTGTGTACTAAGAACAAAAATAAACATCGTAATTAATAAATAACAACTCAGGGTTTGTTTCCTGGGTACGTGTATCGTGCTTAGCCAAACAGTCATTTTTCTTAGGTGTGACGAAAAATTTCTATTATACCCCTAATAGTTAATGACCACAACAAGAGGGTACGTAGTCGATTCTAAGCCAAAAAAAAGCGTAGTTGACAACATTTTACAGGTTTGCCACACTACAATACGTATCTTTAATTTGTGATATTATCAATATCAAATAATTGTAAATATACAGTGTAGGTTGAATTCATAGCTGTACGATTAGCATCACACCATAACACACGATTGTGAGAAGATGTCGTCGCTCCTCCAATTCGAGACGTCAATTTGCAAAAGCAACTACAATAGTAAGTGTTTCTGGAACCAAGTTCCTTCAAGGCCCTAGTAGAACCTTGATCCGCCAAGACCACAATATCAACCCTTGGATGACTCCTGAGAATACCAAAATTCAAGAGCCTAGATTGGAAAGGGCAATAATGTCTTTCAGAAATTAGTTTAATTTTGTTTTCTTTTTAAAAGTTATTCCGCCGCGCCACCTCCGACGGTCAATGACTCTTCGTCCGACAATGATACATTTTCAGTCATCAGATCTCAGAATTAAAAATAAGAAAATTTCGCTCCTAATTTTTTAGGCTGCTTTTGCACAGATTTTAGGAGTTAAACACACAACGACACAATGTTGTTGTGTACTAAGAACATAAGTTAGCATCGTAATGAATAACAACTCATATACTTAGGTAAATTATTAGGTCGCATCTTTTCATCTAGTGCAAATGCAAGCCACTTATACAAAATTTGAAAGAAAGATTTAACATTCCAATATTTAGTTTCGAGATTGTCAATTGTGTTCCTTCACTTAAGCGTCAAGCTTGTTAGGCCGTTTATTGGTTGGTGGTTTAAGTCTCAATCTTAAATTATATGGGGTTTTGGCCTACTATTAACCCAATTTTTATTTATTTATCGGGTTATCTAACTTTATTTAATCTAAATTATTTATTGACTAGATAGTCGGAATACAATTTATATGAAAAAATCAAAAAGAAAAAAGTAAGATATAGTCATACGTTAGGGCTTACCAGTACAAATCTGAGAATTTAATAGATTTGGTTCAATTTCCTATAGATTTAGCAAAGAAGGGCGTTGGTCATGTCGAAGTGTAAGCATTCATAACCGATACATGCTCATTGTCATTTGATTATTTCATATGAAACCGATAGAGTCAATATCCAAGAAGAACAAATCCAAATTACAATTAAAAATCTTATATGAACTCAACCCGTACGCCAATTCTTAGGGTGCTTCGCGGGATAGAGCTCCTTCTCATATTTATGTGGATATATTTTAATCCACAAATTTGGAGAGGTAATCATCGGCCGGAGGTTGAAGTTGAACACGGCCTCGTCGGGTGCAACAGACCTCCAATGGCGCGGCGAAGCTGAGAAGATCGCCACCGTCTTCAAGTTATGTCCGTTCCGAAGAAAATAGTAGAGTAATTCCATCTTTCAAACCAAAAACCGGTCAGCTTTAACTTGCTCCAGATGTTAAATTAAATCGATAAAATATTAAAATGAATGTGGTTAATTAGAATTCATTTACTTAAAGCCAGCCACGAACATCAGTGAAGAGCCTCTTACAACGAGGGAATTTTCTATGGAAATAATTCACCAACAAGAGATCACAGCACTTTGATTGTTCCAATGTCAAACTGATTTCTTTGGCCATCGGGAAAGAGTAGAATCTATCCATCAGTTTTGTCCCCGCAAATGTTGGGTTCAATCTTTAAATAATATACATCATTTATATGGAATTAAATGATGAAATCAAGGAAATAAAATGAGTTCCAGAAATTCTAGATTATAATTTTGTAAACTTGAATAAACTCTCACCTCCACCAAGAGGCCAGTATTTGTCAAGACCTTGATTCCGAATAAGTTGTATATAAGCTTGTTCAGTATGAAATGGTTTACCTAAACAATTTCCCTGAAAATATCGCAAAGAGAATTGATAATTATAAGAAAGATAATATTGTTCGATCATTCGTTAAAGAATCATGTTTTTCTTTAAATGATGTATTGATTATCATCTTGCGGGCTTCAAATCGAGCAAGAAATCGATGCAATTCTAGTTGTTTTCAAAGTTGAACATGATCAGCTCGCCATAGTAGTGTAGGGTGGTGAGGGAAGGTGCGTTGATGATGATCTCCTTGAGGGATGTGTAGTTGGCGAGTCGGAACTTTCAGAACTTGTTCAGATTTCCCGCGGAGAACTTGATGTAATCGGTAGTGTAGCAGTGGATGTTCTCTAGAATCTCGAGTTTCGTGCAGCTTTTGAGTAGGACATCAAGGATGATCACATTGATATTCAACTTCTTCATCGAGCAAACTCTGAGGAATCAGAGCCCGGTGACTTGGAAATCCTTGGTCAGCGGCCCGAGATCAACGAATACCAAACAGAGGGCCTCGAGGGTCTTGATCTGGAACAAGAGGTCAGAGGTCACCCGGAAAATGTATGAATGCATATTTTTAGTGTTGTAACAACCGATAGGATTCGAAAATCAGATTGGTTCAAATTTGGTCAGGTTCAACAGTAACCAACCAAATTCCCACCTTCTAAACACCATATTATCCCAATGAATTTTGAGTATCACCTGAACGGGTGTTTTCATGGTCAAAATTCAGCTCCACCTCTTCCACTCCCTTTTGAGCCGCGTTGTGATCCAATTGGCCACCATGGCTTGATTGTTCAAGTTGTTTGCCGGGGTGAAACAGAGCTTCAATGAATGGATCTTTTTGATCCTCCATACTGGTCCATTATTCAGCCCACTATTATTTGATATTGATCCATGTCTATTATTGCTCTTCGAAAGGACAAATCAAAGTCCAACCTTTTTCCATATTTGAAACAATACCTGGAAAATTAGGTATATACAAAAAAGTTGTAAAATGATGATTAAAATGACCATGATAATGCAATCCAACGGACTCTTTTACATTTTTGTACCTGAATTTCTTGGCTACAATATTTAATTGTACTAGCTGTTGGACCTTGAAGAAGTCCAAGACCTCCTCGAATATCTTGTTAGGCAAGGGTAGTAAGTCTTTGAATTCAGTGTGGTTGGCTCTCTGCCTGGGGATGGCACTAGATGCTCCTCTTTGAGTCCGCTTCGGAAGAGGATACATCATGTTAAACTCTCCAATCTGAATGGAGACAGTGATGGATTCATTGAGTTCAACGTTACTCAACATTTATATGTCTATTTGAGTCGAACAAAAGCTGAATTTGATAAATATTTTATTTTTGTTTGTTTGTGTTTTGATGCTTATATTATATAAAGGAGAATGCGGTTTATAAAATATAGGAAGGAGGGGATAATGTCTGAATGAAAAACGTAATACTTCGATTCGCTTTCATCCATCTCCTCATGTAAAACATATACCTTTTTTATTAGAACTAGACGTTGGAGTACTCTGAACGGACGGAAAAATTAGCATAGACTACATTTTGGTTTCCAATTTAAAGAACAAACATTTCTAATGATAAAGGTCAAGTTGTTAATGAATCATAAAGTTAGAAATTATAATTAGGCTAATTTTGTAATAAAGATAGTACTAAACAGTTTTCTAATCCGCGAAAAGTGATTTTTATCCGCCCAACGGATATCAAAATTCAACGATCAATAATTTATTTTGATAGCCTTTTCAATCTAATGGCTCAAAATTGATGGAGATATTTTCTAAAATGTTGCAACTAAGTTTTTGTTTGAAATTAAATCTTAGAACAAACTTTCCCCTTCCAACAATTAATTTTTTTTAAGCCTCGTTTGGTATGGAATAATGAAAAGTAGGGGAAGGTAGAAAAAAAAAATTGAGGAATTAGAGATTGTGTAATTCTAATTACATTATTTTGTGATAAGGTTTGCAATTAAAATACAACTTTTAGTTTGTTAGGGATTTTATTGTGCAATGACCATGATGCCCTTATTTGAAATCCAATTTCAAAACCCATCATCTTCTAGTTAGCAAACATTCGATTAATACTCGTATAATACATATATATATGTACTATATTTGTTTAGAACTTCCGTTCTCGTACTATTGTAGAGCCTTTTAATTTTAAAATTTTCTAATTGTTGCCGAAATTTAAACGTATTGTTATGTTGAAACAATGTATGAAACTTTGAACGTATTAATATTGTACCATACTCGTTCCATATTTTACTAACTATAAATGAGAACAAATCTGATACCCACCACTACTTGTATTTGCCAGGGAAGAAGAACTAATATCTATACATATCTACAACAATATATTATAATATATCATGACTAATCATATAGTTTTTCCAAATGTACATTACATAATTGCAATAATATATTACATGCTTTGGCTAATTAAATCAATATCTCACTTGTATTCCCCGCCTTGGATGTTATAGTCGTAAAGGAAATTAAGGTTAATAATGACAATATATATTCATTGTTTATGAAAACTTAGAGTTTTGAAGAAAACATCTTCAACATCATGTATTTGAAAAATGCACATTTAAGAGAAAATGTGGGTTAAGAGAAAAAAAATATTTTCTTAAAACACTGACCAATTAAAACTAAACAAACAACTATTTCTTTATTACTCTGAATTTTCACAAAATCTTTTTAATTTCCCCTATACCAAGGGTTATTCATTTTCATCATCTCTCTTTCTCCACTTCTTTCTCTCATCTTTGTTTTCTCTCAAAATTCAAATGTAAAAAATTCTAAAAACATCAGAAGCAAATCCTGGAGATGGAGGTTGGTTCTAAGAACATCAGTTTTTCTTTATCCACGAAATTATAGCGTCGACGGTGGCTGAAGTTGGAGGTACACTTTACAAGGATGCCGAAGCCAATAAGGCTTTTTTGGAGTTTCTAGTGATGGAGAGGAGATATGGTGACACCGCCTTTTTCGATGGGGAAGATGTAGTTGCTCTGACGGCGGAGATCGAGAGAACAACGAGAGAACAACCAAATTTGGTGTCTGTTTGATTTGAAACCTCGACCAGATCTAGTCTCTCTGCTTAATGAAAGGGTTGGTTTTTCATCTGGAGTTTTGTTCTCGTGCTAATTTCTTTCATGGGTCTCTATTTTTCATTTGGGTTTTCGGAACTTTTCTATAATCGTGAAGAAAAAGTTCAATTTTGTCACTTGGGTTTTTTTGTCTGATTTTGTTTCCTCTTCAGAACTTTTTTATGGTGGTGCTCAATGAGTGTCTTGATTTCATGCAGGTGCTACACATCACACCAAATGTCTCCTTCAACTCACCTCTCCATCAAGCTGTTGGTGTCCTCTCATCTTATTCATTTAGTGATATTTTTGTTTGTTGGGAAAGTGGAGATGGAGTAATTAGTACTGTATTTACTTTGCATTATTTGGAGTTGGTGGGTGTATTTTGTATTGTTTTTCCTTTCTTTATACTAAATATATAACCATCATTGATAAAAAAAAATATGGATAAAACATGCTTGTAATATGTGGATATGACATACTCATAATATGGATAAAACGGATTTGTAATGTGAATATGACAGACTCATAATATGGACAGAACAGACTTGTATGAGATTACAAATATATAACATACTCATAATGTGGATATTAAAAATGTTGAAATATAAAAGTTACAATAAGTTCACTTATTATGAGTTAATTTATAAAAACGTGTAAGAACGATGACATAACATTTATATAACATATACATAACAACTATATAACATTTCATCTCCTAAAATGACATAGGAATCAACTAAGTTATTGTGGATTAATTTACACCAATCTTTAAAAACGTGTTAAAATGGTTACATAAAAATTATAAGTAATAATAATTATAAGTCGAACTAGTCGTTGTAGGCTTGATTTACCCAAATCTCTAAGGTCTTGTTTGGTATAAAGGAAATTAGGAGAATGTTATCAAAATTCGGAGTAATGAAGAAATATTTGTTTGTTTAGTTTTAATTGGCTAATGTTTTACGAAAACACTTTTCCTCTGAGCCCATATTTCCTCTCATATGTGCATTTTTCAAATACATGGTGTTGAGGATGTTTTCTTCAAAACTCTGAGTTTTCGTAAACAATGGATAGATATTGTCATTATTACCCCCAACTTCCTTTACGGCTATAACGACTATAACAATCGAGGTGGAGAATAAAAGTGGGGTATTGGTTTGATTAGCCAAAGCATGTGATATATTATTGTAATTATGTAATGTATATTTGGAAAAAACTATATGATTAGCCATGGCATATTATAATATATGGTTGTAGATATGTACAAATATTAGTTCTTCTTCCCTGGCAAATATAAGTAGTGGTGGGTATCGGATTTTTTCTCATTTATAGTTAGTAAAATACGGGACGAGTATGGTACAATATTAATACGTTCAAAGTTTCATACATTGTTTCAACATAGTAATACGTTTAAATTTAGGCAACAATTAAAAAATTTTAAAATTTTAAAATTAAACGGCTCTACAATAGCACGAGAACGGAAGTTCTAAATGCATATAGTATGTATATGAGTATTAAACGAATTTTTGCTAAGTAGAAGATGATGAGTCTTGAAATTGGATTTCAAATAAGGGCATCATGGTCATTGTACGATAAATCCCTAACAAACTGAAAATTATATTTCAATTGCAAACCTTGTCACCAAACAATATAATTGGAATTACACAATCTCTAATTTCTCAATTTATCTTTTCTACTTTCCCCCACTCTCCATTACTCTATACCAAACGAGGCCTAAGTTAACATTCATTTCAAAACATGATTGTTATTTTACGAAGTATTTTTGTCATAAAATTTAGACAATATAAAGTTAATGATTTTATTTTTTTCAAAAAAATAAATAAATAATATCAAAATTGATCTTATTAGACTCAAAAAATTAAAATTAACAATATTTATAAATGTGAAATTATGTTTCATAATTATAATAAAATATGATGATTAAATTATAATTAGGGGATGTTTAAAGAAAGATGATGAATGAGATTGAAATTAATAAAAAAGAATTAATTTTTCAATTTCCATCCCATTAATTTCGTTTTCCCTCTCATTAATTTTAGATTCCCGCCCAATCAATTTGCCAACTGTTATAGTCCAAAAAAGCCTATTATGCTTATAGACATATCAACTATAAGATTAGTTTTGTGATTGATCTAACGATTGAAAATCTATTTATTGGGACGGATAAAATTTATTTTTCGCAGATCAGAATTGAGTATTAAAAACTATTTACTATATTAGTCATATCATCGTTTTCCAACTTTCTTTTATAGAAAAAAATTATAACTAACTACCATATATATATATATATATATATATATATATATATATATATATATATATATATATATATATATATATATATATTTACTTTCGGATATTCGAAGATTTACTTACCTTAAACAAGTTGACTAAATTTGATTTTGACTTGCAATGGATTTGCCTTCAAGAGAGCATTAATGGACATGAATAAATTAAACCAATGTGGGTCGTATTAATGGGTTGAAGATCGAGACATGAAAATTGTCCTGCATCTGGTCAACCAATCTGAATAATCAAGTTATGGTGGCCCATTGAATCCATAAATCGGCCTAATAAAGAGTGGAAAAATTCGAGTTGAATTTCAACCATAACTTAAATCCAATCACACACTTGTTAATCAATCTAAGTCGCTTTGGATATTCTAACCAGTAAATAATGGATCGAATTTTTTAAATTGGGCAAACCTTGTACTGTGCCGTATAATGCAAATCGCGAGGAGTAGTACATGACCAAGTTGTTGTCTATTTTTGTTATTCCATCTAATGAACTGTAATCTTTTGAATTTTGATAGGGCCCACCACCATTTAAGGCGTCGACGGCGTGGGCCTCCATTTCCCCTTTTGTTCCATACACATACAGCCACAGAAGTGAAGTCACTTCCCTGTCTCAGTCCAGAGCTGTCTTCTTCCCTTCCATCAATCTCCCAGATAACCTCCAACTGCAAATGGCAGACGAAGAACCAGAGCTCGCTGCAACTGCCACCGCAGAAGGAGCGGGAGGTGAGACGACCAACAACAATAGGCTCATCTCCTCCTACCTAGGTCTCAGCTTCTCAGTCTTCCTGGCCTTACTCCCGGCCAACGCCCTCACTCTGCTCCCGGCTCTCCAATCCCGCATCCGAGACCTCTCCCTGCGCTTATTCCAAGCCGAGGAGCAGCTCAAGCAGATGAAGTCCAGGCGGCACGAGGACTCCAAGGCCAACGCCAGAGTCGTCGAGATCTTTGCCGGGAATCGGAACGCGTGGCGCGCGGAGGAGAAGCGGCTCCTGCAGCAGATCGACGCCGCCAATGAGGAGGCGGCGGTGCTGAGGGCGAGAATTCGAGATTTGGAGAAGGAGAAGGAAGAGTGGGGGGTCAGGGTTCATGATTTGGAGAGGGAGGTTGGGGAAAGAGAGGAGATGCTTGGGTTTATGTCCAGAAGCGCTGCTGCTGCTGGTGGTAATGGTGGTGGCAACGATTATTATGAGGAGCATGAGGGTAGGGTGGAGGAAGGAGGTGAAGATGCGTTTGGTGATAATAATAGGCAGTGGTTTGCTTCTGAGGATGAGTATTTGAACGGGAATGGAAATGGTAATTTCGTGTACGGCGGCTCCTTTCATCATCAGCAACAGCAACAGCAACAGCAGCAGGAGCTTCGTTATGGAGGCTTGGGTTCTGAATTTGCTGCTTCAGCTTCCAAATTCTGGCCTGAGGGAGCTAACAGTCTATGGCAGCAGGTTTCTCTTTGATTTTCCATTACTGCCTCTGCATTCCTTGCAGTTTATGGTATTCGCCTCTCTACATAGATTTTGGACTTCTCTTTGTTGGTTGCTTGGAATTCACTCATATTAGCTGAACTCTACCTAGTGTAGAAGTGAATCACTGTGAGTTCTTTTGTCAAGAAAAAAGTCAACGATTAACAAATCCTAATCTGGAAATGGGGAAAAGGATACTTTCAAACGCTTAAACTTTAAAAAACGAGAGAAGGGTAGATGTACTCTCTTGATTCCGAAGTTGATCCATGAATTGCAGACTTGTCTAAGATCCTGTGAGCATTTACATGTTCCCTACCTGGATAGTCTCGTACTCATTTTGTATGTTATTTCCTTTCGTTGACTCCATGAGTTATATCTACATTTAGAAGGTTTGGTGAGATTTTCTTCGGTGGTGAAACCTAGTCAAAGAGGCTGCTATTCATCCTTCCCATCTTGTTGATCCATTGTTCATGGTGGCAATGTTACTTATCCTTTGACTTTGTTATCAGCAATTGATGACTTCTTATTGCTGATGATATTTTACATAAATATTGTAAAGGGTCCTCTTTGTTTCTTTCTTCACATTGGTTGAATGTCTCTTTTCACTTGGATCTAAAAAGGGTGATCAAATTGAGCAGTTCATTCCGTTTGACGCAGTACATTACTTATGTGATCTATAGTTAAGCAGCATGAACCCAACACTCACAACATCATGGACTTTAAAGGCACCTTTTGTCTTCTTTATCTTGTTTTACAATAGTTTTTTCAGTTTGGTTGTGATCTGAAAACTTTTTCCCTGATAATGAATCCGGATATGCTTTATTGGCGCTCACTTTTGCTGGGATGTAAACTGACGGAGGTTGGAAAGTTCGTTCCATTAAAAAATAAAGGAGTTTGTGGAATGACAGGCCTTTCTACATTTCAATTCCTAGTAAAATATTTGTGTCATCAGGTTCACTTGACTTTTAAATCAATGTGAGGCCTTTCACGATGGACTAAAGATGACAAAAAAATGTTGCTTTTCATCTAGACTTACCAGTTGGTACAGTAATGGTAGAAGTGCCGTTGTCATTCTGACCTTTATCCTACAAGTGCCTTTTTTCTGCCTGACCCTTTTTGTATTCTATAAATGAACTGCTTTCTTGCATTTGATCTTGCAGTGTTCTTGCCAAGATAACTTCTCATACTGCAAACGAGTCTTAATTGATCTACTTTTTTATGCCCTTGTTCTTGCAGGTTTTTAATTCGAAATTTTTAATCTTGCAGGATGGACAGCATGAATCTATTGAATCACACTATCACGCGAAACATTTTATAGCAAGGTAGATCTAATATTTGGTGATGCTCTATTGTTTCTCCACCGAATTTTGGTACACACAAGTAACCTACTTTTTTCTGGCCCAGAAGGGAATCTCCTTGGAAAGTAGATGGTGATTCATCCGGGGTTTCCACCAAATTAAAATTGCTTGAACAAGAACTCCTTAATCTGGAAAAGGTTGGAAAGGGTGATCTGCTTAAAGTTCCATCACTTCTCAGGAAGCAGACCAAGAGATATCAAGCTCTGGCCGGAAAGATTGACGATCTCTGCAGAAGAATGGTAATAATACAACTATAATGGTCTTTGAATTTTCTTTAACCTGTTCTACTTTGCCTCGTGATATTTATGCCACTGTAATGTGTGGAATGCCAAGGCCTAAGAATTCCCATTTTCCATTTTACAGCAAGCAAGTGATCCGTGTGAACCCGCACTGAGTCCGGAGTTTCGAACGCAAAGGCAAACCGAGTTCTTGCTGGAAGCATTCCGGCTTCAGCAGCGTGCATCCGAGACGGAACAGAAGCTGATGGCTCTGCAGACAGAGATAGGGAAGAGCGGGGATGACGACTTAGGAAGCCATCAGCAGCAGTACACGAAACTGGCGATGAGAAGTTCGTTGAGCTCGATCAGAAACAACTTGAAAGAAGTTCAGAGGAACCTTGAGATCTGGTTGGCAAGAATCATTGGTGATCTGGAAGGGATTCTGGCAAGAGACGGGGCTTCGCGGGTTAGGGATTACTACACTTCTCGGTATCCTTTTAGTACTCAGTAAGGCTTATCTGACCGATCATATTGTCATATCAGTAGTAGCGCTAGTAGCTGTTGTAGTGATAATCAAGTGCCTGATCTGAAGTTAGTAAAAGAAAAACTTGTGCTACTACATTAGGTCAGTTGGTAAATATGATGCTGATGTTAGGCTTTTTAGCCTTTTAGTAGTAGTGATGATCATGGCTCAGCTGACCATTGTAACGTAATTAACAAGTGTTCTATAATGAGAATATTTTGAGTATCATATAATAATGTTTGTTTTAGTAACATGTGCGTGATAATGGACTAAAACAAGATTAATACTAGAATAATAGAACATTACTTTTAATTTGGCAAATGATCATAAATAATTTGGTAATTGACGTTTACGATTAGAATTCCGGTTGAATGAATGATTTGGATTTAAAATGGATTTAGGTGGTTTGATAGTGGTATAATTTGATATTTGATAAATCAAACATAATTAGGTGAATTATATTATAAATGGGACTTGTGGACCTGTCTATAATTATTAAAATTTGGTAAAATCCGGTGAATTTGAATTAAACCGTTAGAATTGATTTCAGTGAATTAATTGTTAAAATTTTGAACTCTATTTTATGCCTTCAAAGATAGAAATTTATTGCTCTTTCTTTTCATATAAAATTATCGGGTGTAAGTTTTATACTACCTCAATTAGTATTTGAATCCCCAAAATATTATAGATAGGATACGTTTATAATATTATTGGGATTATGTGACATTTTTTTATGAATAATTATTTCATTTCACCAAAAAAACAATAAGCTCAATACAACAATCTTTCCACAAAGACGAAGAAAGGCAGAAAAAAGAAACTGCCAGAAAACAACACCAACAGCTATAAAGCCTACATTCTTGGGCACATATTAATACAATCTAGCAGCTTCTTCTCATCCATTCTTCCAACAGCTTTAGCATAAACCGAATCCTTGATAGTCTGAATTATGTCTCTAACTTGAGTGTGCTTATCTTCAAAAACTCTGTGACACCTCTCCTTCCAAATTGTACCAACAATGAGACACCAGGTAAGCCTTTTAACCTTCATAGCGTTCGAATTCCCACCGATTAATTGACAAGCAGCATCAACATGCTTCTCCCAATCCAGAAATTTGCAGACTTGAGGCATTAGCTCTGCCATAATCTCTCTCGAGTAATCACAGTTAAAGAAGATAGTGGTTTTTCATATTGTGAAGCAAGCTTTTCAATTGAGGTAGTACACTTTTAAAATTACTGTTAATCATGCCATGTATCTCTTCCTGTTTCATATTTGCTGAGATAGAGAGATCTATCTGCACTTACCAGGTGATTCTTAAGTCCAAACCTTCATTCATGTTTTGTCCTTCATTTCTTTTGTTCTTATATGATTGGTCAGTCCTCCTCTTGCATTCTGATGGATAGACATGAATTTGTTTGACCAGAAGGAGAGGGTGATTAGAAGATTATAAACCCACCCCACCCGTTAATCTCATACTTAGCGCTGTGGTATTCAATTGGGGATCTAACACACTCATTTCCGGCAGGAAGGAGTAGCTTGGTTTGAGGGAGGCTTAGGATGATTGTTTTGTCCCTAATATCTGAGCCTTCAGATCTTTGTGATTCGATCTCACGGTTTATGATTGTTCGCTGGCAGCTTCCTTGCTGTGACTCGCCCTTAAGAAACCAAGCCCGGGCGAAAAACAATGGGCTTTGATAAATAGTGGAACTGAGGGCGTCATTGATCATTGTGGTCGGAAGAGAAGATGACTCGAGGAAAGCAGAAGATAGAAGCGCAGCGCAAAAATGCAGAGAAGAATCAGAAGAACAAGGGCTCTCAGTTTGAGGCCAGAGTTGTTGCACTCAAAGTTACTTGCCCCATCTGCAAGGTAACTTAACGATATTCGAGTTTTAATTTCCTCGAGATCCGTCTTCCTTTATGTGGATGCTCAGGGATCAGGTTCGCGAATGAAATACTTTCGAGGAGGAGCTCGAATGTGTGAAATTTTTCAATTCCTTCATCCTTAATCCCTAGCTTGATTGTTACTCTTCCCTGTCATCGTCTGATGATAGGATATGGATTTTGTAATCGTCGCTCATTCATCTAATTCCGTATGCCTCTATGTGTTCCTTTTCCCTTGCCGTAATTTTGAACGCTCGAATTGCAGCATCCGGTAGAGATTAGGTATGGAGTTGGATTTGTTCCGTATGTCAAATAGGTTTTGGGGATGGGTGGGCTTAACAAATTCGCTAGTTTCCAATGGACATATCAAGAATATTTTGACTTCTGGAAAGTAAATTAAGGAATCTTGACCGTGTCTCAATGGTTATATTCGCTGTAGTAGTTCCGTAGGATTTAGGCAGTCTGTTCCTAAAGAGTGAAGTTCTTGAGAAATTGGCTAATGAGTAGTGATTGGAATTTGTGTACTCGTAATTGAAGAAAATCGGATCAAGTATTGATGGTTGCTATACTCTCTTTGATTCTCAGTTTTGCATCATTTGGTCTCTGTTTCTGTTTCTGTTTCTGTTTCTCAGGCATGAAATTAGCTTCGTCAATCAGTGGCATTATATCAGATAACAATGCATAATGTGATTTGCACCTAAGCGAAGAAATTATTGCAATTGGTAATTGCCGATTGTAATTATAATGTTGAATTGACTGAAAGGGAACTCATTTGTTCTGTTGGAGTGAAACCCAAGTTCCATGCTATCACAGCATGGTTGATTCCCTCAAGCTTATGCTAACTATTGTAGGATGTTGCTGTTCCTATGTGATAAAAGTAATTAAAAAACGTTTCTTAAAACATATTTCTGGAATACTACGCGAGGGTGACTCTCGAATAAGGGCAGAGGGAGTTCCTAATGACTAGCTACTCCTGAAGATGGAAAAACGAAAATGAAATGAACAGAGACTTGGTGGAGCATCTAGCTGTCATTAGGGTGAATGAAATTATCAACCGTGATTTGCTTTCTGGCCCTGAACTTGTGGTCTGCTGATGTTTCTGTTCATCTGGAACTTTCTAGATTATGCTGTGAAATGTGAATCCTGTTGTATTCCGATTTCCGGTAACAGTATGAAGTAACGGACAGCGTAGGCATGAAGCTACGGTTATGCTTTGCTATGTTTTGAAGTCACTTGATATAATTGTGAACTTAAAAGGAGTTTGAAGTATCTGTTGTTCGTTTCATATTTGTTGAACACTTGAAAAGCTTTGGCTCTTGATGTGCCTACCTACTAACTGCTAAGTATTCTCTAGGAAGGAATAGCCCTACATTATCAAGTTGCTGTCTTATTCCGTGGTCACTGGTCAAGCAGAGTAATAGATACACTTCACTTTTTTAGGCAATCTTATCTGGTTGTTATGATAACGTTATGATGCAGGTACAATTAGCAAATCAGAATCAGCTCGGGGATCATTATGGAGCTAAACATCCAAAGGAAAAGCCCCCTGCTGAATCAAGTTGAGTGGACTTCCTCCCTACCTTGGTGTAAACATGTACAAATTGGACCGCCCCCCAGAAGACCGATATCGATGGAATAAAGTTGAAGTGCTTGGCATTCCTTTCGTTTGTGAGCCTTTGAACAATGAAAAATTGTCTGCTAAACTATGTGGTTTGGTTTTATGAATATGCATTTTTGTTGATCTGCGTCTTCTTGGATCTCTTTACCCTACATCAGAAGTTGATGATATGAGCGAATTTCGTCACCCTACATCAGAAGATGATGATGATATGAGCGAATTTCGTCGATGTTGTTTTCAGTAGGGTTATGATACTCATGCGTTTTTCGGACAAGTGAAGCTGACCGATCGATACAATCTTTCATTTTGGAAATAAACAACGCGGAAAGCTTGATTTGTGACATCGCATGCTCTTTATTTTACTTCATCGCAACAATACAGACATCAATCGTTCATTTTGGAAATAAACTACAAATAGCCCCACAACAATCAATATATGTTTGCATCAAATAATCTTAAAACCACTTATATGGTGGTTTACTTTATTGTCTGTGTTTATCCAGCTGCTTCCTGCCAAGTTAGCAGCAAGCGTTGGCTGACGATGAGGTTGTTCTACCATTATTCTTACTCAACATCGGATCCCATTCTATTCCTCCTTTGCCACAACCGCCAATGCCAATATCATATCCTGCAACATCCGCATTCACCGGCGTCTCTGATCTCATTGCGACCTGAGACGAAGAAGTTGCTTTCAGTTTCAGCCGCTGTCTCTCGGCTCTCGACCCGATCACCTGGCCCATTATGGAAGCCCCGATGGTCAGCGCCATGGCAGATTTAGGCATCAGTACCGATTTCCTCAGCATGGCGATGAAAGGCACTGCTGCATGAACTGCGGCAAACCATGACATCGAGAACTTCTGCGTGTGTTCCTTCCACATCCCCAGGGGAATGTTTGCTGCCATTCCTAGCATCGCAATCACCAGCATTTTCGCTGGTAATGGCTGAGGTCTTATGGTCTTCACAAAGGCGGTACGGGCTAGCGCTGCCCTTGCAGCAACCACGGCTGGTGGACATCTGAGCTTCATCCCGGGTGGTGGCCGAAGTGTTGATGCCACGAGTGGGAGCACACGACTAACCGCTCTGTATGATTTGGCAATCGGGCAGTTTCCTGATTGTAACCATTCGTTCCCGTTTGCTTCGTGCTTTGGCACGTTGCCTTCCTGCCAAATTCGCATTCAAAATGACAGATTAATTACTAGTATCGTCCATTCATATGAATGATTCCTAGATGCAACTTTTGAACCAAACTAGCTAGCCGTCTGATATTTCCTCATGTGACTACTACTAATAGCAGTTTATGGGTCAGGAATAGCGAAACCAGGATGGTCGGAGATCCTAAGCATGATTTTAAGTTTACAGTGAGTCTGAAAGCTACGTTGAGCAATATTCGAAAACACACTAGGCAAAAACTTACAGCGGCCTAGGATGATCGCCCACCCCTAGTTCTGCCGTTGATGTTCTGCTTCGCTCTATTTATTTGTATTTCACCTTCTAAAGTTTTACCCCGACGAAAAGAGTGCAAATAAATGGTAGGCAACTGTTTAGATAGCAAAATCACTGTTGGGAAAGGAGTATGCCCTTTACCTGTGACGATGGTTCTCTCTTGTTGGCTGAATCAGATTTGGGTTTCTGCTTCTTCCGTTTATCATTGAAAGAACCAAAGCCAAAAGGTCCCCCTAGACCAAAAGAAGAGAGGCTTATGGTGGCCGCTTTCACAGCTAAGGGGTTGAACTGGGGAGGAGTTGGCTCAGTATGCTGGAAATCATCATGATAATTAGAGCTGCTTGCGAGTGGAACAACCCCATCTTTGCCATGAAAGAGCTTGAATGCCATGTCAAAATTAGGAGCATCTTCAAATATCGGACCCTTGGTTCCCTGAAACCAATAAAAAAAACCATAAGCAAAACGATAATCCCCAAACCATGTTCAGTATTATATCAGCAAATCCTAACCAATGTCTATAGCCAAAAGAGAAGCAAGAATTATCATCTGTAAGAGCGTAACAACTTACAAGACCAGGGAAATGCACAGATGAGAAAGAGAAGCTTGTTGGCTTCTTGATGTTCCTCAAAAATGGGCATCTCTGTATAGCTTTGTCGTCAAAGTGGCATTCAGATGCATTGCCATCGATTCCTTTAAACAGCGAGTCCATGGTGACCTGAGATTATTGGAACACATTGGAGTAGAACTTCATTGTCACATTCCCAAAAAGTAAAAACAATCAAGCACCAGTTATTCACATACCGATGATACGACAGCTAATTAAAACAGCAGTAACATAACGGGAAATAGCAGAGAAGAACAGGAATCAAAAGTAATAGCATGGTTGGTTTCAAGTGCTTATCCCAGAAAACATCCAGCACCTAGAATCCTTTACCATGGAGGAACTCATAGCATCGTTCTAACTGTTCTCGAGCATTATGATTGGATATAATCTTTATAAAAGTTTGCTTTTAAAAAGGCAGACAAAATCGCCACTTGGTATCCTTACAGACGACACTGCTCTCAACCAGGCTGCTGGAACGCATAAATCCAACAGAAAGTGTATGCCTTGTAAATGTCTACATTCCAGCTCATGTCTGACTGCAGAATGATTGTGCGGCAGGGGAACTGAAGAGGATCAGCCGAATAAAGGATTCTGCAATGTCGCTCTGTTGTATTCGAATCAGAAACAAACCACAGCAATATAACAAAGGGCGCCATTACAACACATTTCATCTTCCAGAACTCAATCAGCATTCAATTTATATATAATCTTATTTGAACAAAGCAAAAGTTGAACAGCTTTCAGCGACAGCAATGCGAAAACGTCAGCTCCGATTGAAAGATGAAACTAGTAGATGATCAAATTTGAGATTGTCATTCAGCTCAGTTTTACAGAAACTGCTGACACCGGAACGCCGAGGAGAAGGGAGCAAAAAAACAACGATGAGCGAATGTAACCTAGAATTGCGATTACTACGTACGACGCAACCAGAAAGGAAAGCTAAGAAGCTAATAAGAAGGAAGAGAAGGAGCAACGGAGTTCACCTCCTGCAGGAATTTGAGCGAGCGTAGTTGCGCTCTTGGAGTTTTCTCTCGAGTTTTCCAGGGAAGGAAGGAACCAAACAAAGAGACGTGGGGTGGACACAATCTATTTCCTTTGTAGAATTTGGGATGGCTTGGGATGGAAATCACAAGGGCATTTTCGGAAACTTCGAGAATGAATGACTGGCCGTGGACCTAATTAAGTTATTTTTTTATGAGATTTAAACCACCTCCAACTCACAACTCTAATACCAAAAGAATTAAGATTAATGAAGCCTTAATTAATAAGGGCTTTATTGTCAAATCCGACGAACCTTACGCACCAGCATGCCCTGCTCTCTTCGGATTATGACGAGCTGAAGAAAAGGGATGGGAAAACATCCTTATCTTATATTTATCGACAGGCAAACCATGTCGCCGACTTTCTTGCCAACGTGGGTCATTATGTTGACTATGGCTGCCATTTTATTAACTGAATCTATAAACGACGCATTACTTTCGAATTAAATAATATTCTAAATTGAGTAAATTATGTTATTGTCCTTTCGTAAAATCGAAATCCATACAAGAAGTTGTGTATATCGACTAACTCAAACACGTACAAACACTCACAAACAAATATCAGAAGGAGAAATCGAAGATCCGGGGAGCTTCTATGAAGATAAAAAATCGAAAAAAGGGATTATAGGGCTGGCCGGCCGCCAGTTTCGGCTGAAAACCCGCTCAGCCGGTCGCCGGTTTCTGCCAAAGCAGTGCCCAGCCGGAACGGCTTCAAGGCTGGCTGCTGCTTCGGCCGAAACTGGTGGCCGGCCAGCCCTTTAATTTTTTTTAAATTTCAATTAATTAAGATTTAGGGTTTAGGGTTCCTTTTTAAAATTTCAAATAATTAATTTATGTAATTAATTAGTATAATTGTTACTGAGTAATTAGTATAATTGTTTTTTTAAAAAATAGTGTAATTATTAGTAATTGTAAGTGATTAACTAGTGTAATTGTTAGTGATTAATTAAATTAGTGTAGATAATTTATTACTGAAATTAATTAAGGAATTAGTAATTAGTTTATAATCAATTGATAAGTTTAGATTGTGATAATGTGATTACTAATAATTGATTTTGTTAGGAAATTGTGTATTAAGTGAACGTAGTCAATGTCGTCAAAAGAATTTTGAAGATCTTGTGCCAGACATTAAATTGTGACCCTTTTATTTAATATATATATATATATATATATATAATATCTTACAATCGCTATAATATTGTCTATTGTTATTGAAAAGTAAAATTCTTTTAACATTGTTTGAAATAAAGTTATATATAATTTCTTCAATTCTCGTATCTTCTAAGAGACTATTCTCAATTGTTACCATAGCCAATCCATTAAACTTTTCTTGTGTCATTGTGGATCGCAGATAAAACTTTAACAATTTCAATTTCAAAAAACTTCTCTCTATAATAGCAACAGTCACATGAATAGTTAATAAAATTCTATGAACTATAACTGCATTAGGAAAATAATTAATACCTAACAAAAAATTTAAAATTTCAAGAGATGATAGAACTTGATTAGGCAAACAATGTTATAATAGTTTAAACTCACCGTATAAATCATTACCATCAATATCAGATTGTTCATTGTTTTTTAAGTACTTTTTCAATATGTATGCAAGAAGTATTTAAATATGAATCATCCAAAAAATAGAATTTTTTAGAGCTAAACAAGAAACCAAACACAAATTCAAAATTCTCATATTGCTCAATTTTTTTAGTAAGTGACGAAATTACTTGATCCATCACATATATAAAATAGCCGATTCTAAATATTTCTTCTCTAAACGAAGATGCATCATTAGACTCATTATCTCGTCCCTCATCAAAATGTCTTTTCCTTATAATCTTACGTTGTTGAGGAAAATCTAAATCAACCTTCATGATAATGAAAATTTCTTTTGTTTGGTCTAAGGCTTTTTGAAAACCATCTTCTTTATATTTTTCAAAAAAAAACTCTTTTCACTCTAACAATCACATCATCAAAAAGCATATTTTTGGATTATAAATATTTATTAATTAAATTCATAACATATAATATTTCATACCAAATAACTAATGAAACAACAAACTTAAAGTTCATCAAGTTCATTTTCAGCCAAAGATTTAGCATCACTTCTTATTTTTGAATCATTATCAACTTCGAAAATTTGAAGTAAAACTTCTCTTACCTCTAAAAATTAAAATCTAATTGCTTTTACACTTTCAACACGGCTCTCCCACCCGGTGGATACAAATAGTTTCAAAATTAAATCTTTCACATTTCTTTCAAAATATGCCATTTTTATTATAATTTGTAAATATTGTATAAATTCTTTGAATAATTTCAAAAAAATCTCTAATCTTACTACAAGAATTAGTCATGTCACATAAAGTCAAATTAAGACTATAAAAAGTACAAGAAGTATGTAAAGCTTCAAGATTAATATGTAAAAGCCTTCTTCGTACACTACTATGTTCACCTTTTATATTTGATCCATTATCGTAAGATTGCCCTCTAATATTATCAATGTCAAGATCAAGAGAAATTAATTCATCTTTAAAAGCATTAAATAAACCCAAACCGCTAGTATCATTAAATAAAAACTCAAGAATGGCTCCTCAATAGATACAACACTTGAAGAGACATCAACAATATGATATCAATCATTAAGACCTTCATTTGACAATTGATCCTTTCTAACTTTTTTATTGAAAATCTTACAACAAAAACAAAACACCTTATCAATCTTTTTTAAATACATTATCTAATCCCTATCCGGTCTTTCACCATTTGATAAAATTCTAGCATAATAAAATGCATAAAATCATTTAGAAAACTTATTTTAGGGCCGAATTGAATAGATTAATCTCGTTTTGGTCCTTTTGAAACTAAAATATCTACTAGTTTAGACTCAAGTGAATCCCACTTTCTAAGATCAAATATATCAACTTTTAAGTCAACACTACTAAAAACAATATTAGCATCCAAATCAACATTACTAGACTCAATATTAGCATCCAAATCAACAAAATCAATATTAGTAGAATCAAAATTAATATCCAAATCAACATGATCAACATTACTAGAAGCAACATTAGCATCAACACTATCACAATCTTTTATAATAAATTTATCAAGTGTTCCTTTTTGAGATCGAATTAATTCTTCTATTCGTTATTTCTTTTTACGCTTATAACTTTCGGATTCAAATTTTCTACGCGACATATTTTTTAAACAAGCATGAAACACAATAAAAGAGGGACAAAGTTTAAACTTTCACCACAAAGTTATTTACGTCTAGACGTCCAACAATTAGGCAAGCAATGGACAGGTGAGTCTCCACTCTTAACTTCCTAACACCTATGCTCAAACACAACAACAAAAGGTCATAATAATGTTAGGGACTTGAGGGAAAAGTAAAAAATAATATTTAAAAGGGATTCTTCACCCTTTATTAATCCCACATAAACCTGCAGTGGCAAGTTGGCAACACTTACCCTATATAAATTGAACTTTTACAATAAATAATTGAGCAGAGACTGAGAATTTTTAATATTAATGAAAGTTGAAGAACGAAGGAGACTAGAAGTATGAAGAAAAAGATTGAGAAGAAGATCTGTCTATTTATTTGAATCTCTAAATTACTCCTTAGAATTTGAATTAAATGGTGATTTAAATTATATAAAGACTAAAACGCTTTTATTTCAAAACCTATTTTTATTTAATTTGAACTATTTTCAATATGTTTTAATTGATCGACTTGTCCAACAAACCTCAGCCGTCCAATCTAGGTAAAAATTCAAAAAAAATCGACGAATCGATCGACCAATCGACAAGATGGACAGACCGGACGGAGAGGATTTCCTTCTGGCGAGACTAACCAGACAGACAGGATTTCCGTCTAGCCCAACTCGCCGAACGGACGGTGTGTCCATCCGGCAAGATGGGTCAGACGGAAATCAAGTCCACCTGGTTAGTCTAGCTGGAATTTTGTCTCGGGATGAACATTAAATTTATAGCCGATCGAACTAGCTTTTCAACGCCACCGGTTTTGCATCAATCGGACTTCATGGCGATGAGTTATGTAAAAAAACTAAACTTCGAATTTTTATCTAGATTGGATCGGCTTAGGTTTTTTGGACAAGTTGATCAACTAAAACATACTAAAAATAGTTCAATTGAATGAAATTAGTAGGTTTTTTTGTGTTTTTACAATAAAAACGATTCAGTCTTTATAAAATTTAGGACGTCGTTTAATTTAAATGGTAAGACCTCGTTTAGTAACCTTCCTATTTATTCATCAAGTTAGAGGCTATGATGGAACCTTTTTACCGTTGGTTTTGGTCCGTTGGAGATTTGAAATGTTGATAAAGTCATGGAGATTTGAGGTTTTCTCTTAAACTGAAGGCTCTTTTTTTAATCTCATAGCCCATAGCCCATATATATAGATATATGATAGGAACCTAAAAATGTGCGTTGTGTTGATGGGCCGATCAGCAGGGTAATTTGGACGGATCTGAACATAGTTTAGCAGAATGTGAATTTTATGTTAGAATAAATTACATTATAACAGTAATATGTAATTAAGTAGTAATTTTTTGAAAAAAATATTATTTATCACAATTAAATAAATTATACATTATATTTCAATTGTGGCTTAAATATCTATGATGCCATCAACTATCAGTTTAATCTAACAATATATGTTACGTATGGTATATCCGTATGACACCGAGTTTTTAGATCAAAATGGCATACCGTTATATTTCATCGTTAACCAGCCTTCAATTATAAATTATATTGTCCTTTATTTACAGATTTAAACCTTCAATTATTTTATTAATAAAAAAATTCAAATCATTTATATAACTTGAACCTTGATTTATATAATCGAACCGACAATGGTAGAGATGTCTCCCCATATGGCATCTCACGCTCTTCAATTGCGAAAAAAACAATGGTTAAAGGTTTAGGGTTTTATGGTTTAGGGTTTTAGGGGTTCTAGGGTTTAGGGTTCTAAAGTTTAGGGTTTAGGTTTTGGGTACCCTTTCGTTGTACGATTATTATTTTTAGGGTTTCGGGTGTAGGTTTTTATGATTTATAGTTTAGGGTTTATGGTTCTAAGGTTTAGGGTTTAGGTTTGGGGTACCCTTTCGTTGTACGAATGTCGTTTTTAGGGTTTCGGGTTTAGGTTTTTATGGCTTAGGGTTCTAGGGTTGAGGGTTCTAAGGTTTGGGGTACCCTTTCGTCGTGTACTCTCACCTTAGAGACTTGTCTGTTCGGTTATTTCAATTTATAGGTATGTCAGACTTCAGATGTTTTTTTTTGCCAATTATTTTTATGTGCGATTACACCTTCTAATCGCAGTAATAACGGTCCCGTTGAATTGACCTCGTACTCAAAATCGCAAAATTAAAAAATAAAAAATAGAAAAACTCGGCCGGCCACCCATTTCGGCTAGGGGTTTGGCCGGCCATCTGTTTCGGCTAGCAAATGCGCCGGCCGGTCGGTCGTTTCAGCCACCGAACAGGCCAACCGGAACGACAGGGCGACCAGCGCATGTGCTAGCCGGAACGGATGAAAGGCCAAACCCTATACTAACCGAAGGTCAAGGATAATATCGTTTTTATAAAATCTAAAACGTTATTTTACTCAAAATCTCCGAAAAAGTAATTTTCTTTATTAATGGTTTTGACCGTAATCTCATGCATTAGCTGAGATATGATGTGGTGGAGGTCTGTGTACTTGGATTGATTTCTAACAATAATTTTAGCTACGGGTTCCCCTTAACGGTTTGCACCCAAACAAAAAATGGAGCCTTAATAAACACTAAACTAAACTAAAAGTTAAAAGATTTTGTAGACACTAAACTAAAATGACTTGGGACATGGAAGTGCTCAAGGTTAGGTCACTTTACAGTTTACATGGATGTGATTGTCGGTTTCTTCTTAAGACCCACGTGAAATAAAATTGCCCGAATTTACGAGAAAATACTATTTGATCGAACACCTAAGTTTCAGCTTAATGACGATCATCATTCCCCCCCCCCCCCCTTGAAAATGCCTTTTCCAACCGTAATTATTAATAAACAAGTTAGTCCTTGTTGCCAATTTGCGACGAGCATTCAAGAACTAATCTAATGACAAATTAGTAACAAAAGGAAAACGAAGTTTGTGTTAGTAGAACAATTAAACATATTAAAACTATTTCCCAATCACCATAACGATCAAAGTGATAGGAAACACATCCAAAGTAATCACCAGTAAGTAAGTTCAAGGAAGAAACATAACCAGATTACAAAAATCAAACCGTGAGTATCAGTGTTTCTACTCAATTTATTTATAGATTTCCGGCTATATCCAATCCTTTCTAGTATCGTGTTTGGTTACACTTCTTCCATTTGATGAATTATGGAGAGTCGGTTGAGTAAATCCAGAAAAAAGATCATTCCATGATCATCATTTCTTCCTCCATTCCAACGGTCATAATTTTGTTAGGAAGCGAGCAGTACTGTTAGTTGCAACGGTGACATTTCACTTTGATTTGACTGTTGGTTCACTCAATTGATTCTTGATTCATGTTGGTTGGACCTTCATATTCCCACCGGTTTTAACTTTAAAATCAAATTAAGTCTGATTATAACACCTTCATATGAAACTCAACTAACAATATATATCATATACAAGCATATGCCATTTGTCAATGTATTATCATATGTGGTATTATTTACGTTGACAATGACTTTTCTCGACCATTTTTCCTCAATAGCACTCCCACATAATATAAAATATATCGTAAATTTAGTTCAAAAAATTCAAATAAAAAAAATACTAGTGGCATATATATATATATATATATATTTATTTAAATAAAAGCGATACAATGATTGTTTTTATTTTTATTTAAAATTAGTATTGAATTGAAATGAATGTTTTCGTCAATTAATTACTTTATATATATACACATATAAATTTCCGATTGAAATTTGATTTGACGGTCCTCCCTCCGGCGATTATAGAGCCACCACTCTTTTGTAAGTCGATCCGACTTGCAACATAGTTAAGGCATCCCAAGATCCCTCCCATGCACTGCAGCAGGCTACTTGCCTTGCGACACTGCATAAATTAAAGGGAACAAATTACAAAAATATATCAACGCGTAGAAGTTATTATTGTAACGTTTTCATACATCATCTAGTAATTTAGTCTCCCCACCGACATCTCTAATGGACGGCACGTTCATCCAAACAAGACCTCCTCTCCTGGGACTCATCTCAGATGTCTTCTTGTCATTGTTGTTGTTGTTTTTTTTTGTATGCTTAGTTAATTGATTCCATAAATCAAATACTAAATCGTTTGGTATATTGACTATTGTTGTCATCAAACAACTACAACTTACTAATGGCTCACTAATATCATTTCTAGGTCGGTCTTTGAGGCTTATGCCGTATAGGGTTGGTTTTGAGGAGAGTACGGTAGCATGGTGGTCTCACATTTGTGGGGTGACTTTTACCCAATGTGCCCGTTTTGTAGGTGCAACACCTCTCGATAACTGTTTTTTGCACTTGTACGTCTTTGGCTCAGATAAATAAAAATATTTCGTAAGAAAATAACAATCTTTTAAATCTTAATTGTCTTCTCAATTGTCATTATCAGCAACAAAAAACGAGGGCATGATGTGTTGTTTGTGACTTGTGAACATGGACCACTTCAACTTCATCACCTAAATCTCATATTGTTAACATCAACTTCACCTGTGTCAAACCACCAAGTTGCAATTCTTCTACCTTTATTTAATTATAAAATTCACCAATTTCCCATCTTTTGATTTAACTGTTTTGTCGGTATAATTAGCAACCATGGAGCACAGCACCAACATACATAAGTTCTCAGTACAAATAACCATGTATGTATTAAATACAAATGCCATACAATATACAAACTATTCTTAAATTTTTTGGACAACTATATATACCATATAGTACTCAAATTTGACAATAAAATATTGCGAATTTGATTCCAAAAGTATGAAAAATTGTACATTTTCTTAATTTTCTGCCTTTTGATAAATTCTCAACTGACTCAATTCAAACACAACAAAATTTCTCTACTAAAGAATTCAAACACTGCAAATAAGATAGTAGCTAACAGGCTTGTTTAATTTTCCGTACAGAACAAAAAAATTATATATATATTTTAATATTTATTGATATATAAACTAACATGTACGAATTGAAGCTGTAATTTGCGGTGCTTAATAAATAGAATGAAAATGAGGATAGAACGTGGTATTGAATTATTGCAATTCTATGCATGAAAAATAGTAATGAGTGTCGGCACTCTCTCTCTCTCTCTCTCTCTATTAACTCAGTCTTGCATTCCAGCTGAATATTTTATTTTTATTTATTTATTTCGGACAAGTTGGAAATTTCCTTCACCGTCACGGAGATGGCAATTATGAGAATCGCCACTGGTCTCTCATTACTAACGAAATTGATCCTCAAAACAATAACAAATAACGACGCAGATACCTCAAACTTGTGTCGCTAACAGATCAATTACTACTACTTACTTGGTTTACTTTTATACCAAAATCCTTCGGTAACTCTAATTGACTTTTATTCGGATAAAATCACAATTAATGAATTATTATAAACGATTTTTTTCTCGATGAATATTAGATTTTTATTCATCCAAAATCTGCACCAATTATGTAAAACAAGCGGTTGCGCCAGTTCAGTACAAAGATCTTCTCACAAACACTATAGCAAATGAAATAGGTAAAATAACTATTTCAAAATTACACTCAGAATCTCTACAAATCGCTTTAGCCGGGTCAATAACTTCACTACTCTTCTCCTCAAACATGTATACGACATCTCTCATACCATATATGACTAATAATAACCCTTTCAGACTTCATTTTTAAACTAACTATAAAAGATAAAATACAAAATATTATTTAAGTTTAAACTAATCTTTTCTCACCCAAATTTGTACTTTTATTATAAGTCACCTAAGTTCCTTATAAATAGTCATTCAACCATTTATATTATTATGCAAAAAAGCCATTTATATTAACTATATTGTTCTATATCATAATATTCTATATCGAAGATGTTGATCGGAAATATTGGCTATATTTATTTCAGAACCATCAACATAAGTTGACGGTACTTGTCATTGTCAATAGACTTATCGAAAAAATGGTTTTTGGTTAACCACTAACCAATGGTGATTAGTGATATGATCAACATACAAGAATTTAAATCAACCATACCGTTGGTATCTATTAAAGATATTTTAACGAGACCAAATCAATAATTATACTCATCATGACCCTTAGTTTTATCCATTAACCATACTAACAATTCATATTTTTTTAAATCATTTAATAACGAATAATCATTTGAAAAATATACAAACAATGACATATGACACTCTCAACTGATACAATTAGTTATGATCAGTGTTTAAAAGGCGGAATTAGGCGGCCGCCTAGTGGCGATTAGGCGCTAGGCGATGCCGAAACGCCGCACCTAGGCCATATGCGGTAATTCCCCAGTAGGACCCTGTTGCGAAGGCGACAATTACAAATTTTCGTCAAATTAACTACTTTGTATATACCAAACTGAATCTCTACTCACTGCTACATCTACCATGTATTGTTGCAAGTCTGTGAATGCTCAGCTGTAACAGCAAGAGTAGTGAAGAAGTAGTTAATGGCTAACTATTGAACCGAAATGATACAATTTAACACAACTTGTATATATGAGTATTGGTTAACCAGACGATAGTCCTTTACTTGGAATCATCTTGAATGAAAGAAACATGATGGTGTTAGCTACAACGACCAACTCCTTAGATACGGTGATATTTAGCTAACTTGTAAAGTACAGTGATGGTTTCGTCATGTGTACAAAAAGTAAATGATCATAATCGTAATTATTCAACACCAACTTTGAAAGAAAGGCTGTGAAAGGGTCGAATCCCGTTAATACCGCAGACCCAAACAAACAGGGAAACTGTAACTAAAAAGACAACCCCACACCAAAAATAATAATAATAAAAAAAAGAAAAGAAATGGAAAAGAAAAAGCAGAGACTAGAGACAGAAAGAGCGACAGCTCAGCAGGACAAATACCAGAACAAATGCTAAATTATTATTTTTAATTTTCCCGTTCTATCTTATTTTTCTTTATTTAAAGAAGATGGAAGAAGTTGCAGGAGGAAATGGGTGTGGATTTGCAGAAGAGGAAGAGAGATTAAGCTGCTGTAGATCCAGATTGAGATTGAGAAGAGAGATTATAGAGAGTCTGGTTCTGGGACACTTCCTCTTTGTCTCGGACCCTAATTCTCACTCTTTCTTCTCCATCCATTTATATTGCTCTCCATGTGTTTGTGTTTATGCCCCTGAGAGAGCAAACAGAGATCTCCAATCTGGAAAATCTCATCGTCTGATACAAGAGGAGGAACGGGATTTTCCCTAGCTGTTGCTCTTTTTTCTTTTTTTGCTTCTTCAGCCAGAGAAAGGTAACAACAATTCAGAGCCAGATTACTGGAGAGCTTTTATCTTCTACCCTGCAGCTTTGTGCTTTCCTTATCCTGCTTCCTTTTTACCTTGTGTACCACTCATACTCGTCAATTTGCTCTCTTTTTTTGCGGGATAAGAGTTATTTTCTTTCTTTCTTTCTCTGACAAGTTCCCCTGCTCCAATGAGGTTTTGCTGTTTCTTTTGTTTTATGCTGAAATTTTAGGCGTAATTCTCGCTACTTACTCATTGATCTTTAATGGCTTCCTTCCGTTTTCCTGGAGCAATTTGTAAGGATACGCAGATCTGCATTTTGTCTTTGTTTGTTCCTACTCATTCATTGTTTAGGCTATTTTGTTTTTGCTTTCATCTCACGGTGGTTTATCTCTTTTAGCAAATATTTCTAGTCCTAGATCACCCTCCCTACATGGTGCTATTCTTTTACTTTGTCTAGAGAAGTAAGAAATTGATGAAAGCAAGTTGCTATCATCCTATCAAATCATTTGCCAATTTGGACATTTGTGCTTTTCTTTCTTGCTTTTGATTTTCGTCAAAGGTTTACAGCTCATCATGGTCTTTGCATGGAATTCAAGACTTTTTGGAACAAATCAGTGTGCGGAATCATGAACCCTTTTCTTTAGTTGCAAGGAAAACTTGTTGGAATTGTGTGATTTACTATAGTTAGCGCGCCTAGCACCTGTATTATTTCCTTTATGACCTGTTTAATAATGGTGGTGTTTGGTACACAAGATCTAGTCCCCCATTTATCTTCTTTGCCTTTTTGGTTTGGTGGGGGATATAGAAGAGGAGAGAGATAGTGTGTTCTTACTTAGGACGGTTGGGTTTGATTGAGTAGAGATGGGTCCCTAGTCGGGAAAATATTTGAAGGGCGGATGTAGAAAGTAACTAAAGCCACTCATCTTCATGTTGCTGTCAGATCTCGTAAATATACAACTTCCTATAGCAGTGCGCTGGTATCTGCCCGTGGTTCTTCCCTACTTCATCAAATTCTTTACTCTCATTCCTTTCTTCCATTTGTTGGTTTTGCTTTTTTTGTCTACCAGTCTTTTGTAGCCTTATCCCTATTTGAGTGGTTGCTTCTGTTTTTATCCCATCCACTTATAGCGTTGGATCTGCAAGGGTTAAGATTGCTGAGAGCTTATTTCATCCTTCATCTGCTCATTCCCACCGTACTAGCCACAAAGCCCACAATCAATTCATTAGTTTGTTGATGTTCATTTTCTGAGTAGAGAAACGGTAGTTGAATTGGCGTTTCGAAAACTCAATGTGATAAGGGCATTTGTCTGTGTTTTTCTGAAGCTTAGCTTGATAAATGAGAGTGCCTTTTAACATTTTAGTGTGTTTGCAGATAGTCTTTAAACAAGCGGGGGTTCATCATGAAGCATCACAAAGATGGGAAACCGGGATCCCCATACGATAGAAGTCCAAGGCTTGTTCCCATGGCCCTAACATGTGTGGTGCTTTGTGGACTCTCCTTCTACCTTGGTGGAATCTTCTTTTCTGAGAAAAACCAGATTGAGGCCAATAATGTGAAGGTTGCAACAATTGCATCACCTAAGGAAGCAGCCATTACGCCTCTTGAAGTCAAATCTTCGACTTTCGGGGAATGCAGTGCTAACTATCAAGATTACACTCCTTGTACAGATCCAAAGGTGAGAATCTGCTTGCTCCTTACTTTTCTCCAGTTACATTCAAAGTTCTTATGTTTGTTTTTTAAATGTGCAGAGATGGAAGAAGTATGGTGTCCACCGCCTTACCTTCATGGAGAGGCATTGCCCACCAGCATTTGAGAGGAAGGAGTGCTTAATTCCACCTCCTGATGGGTATAAGTCACCAATTAAGTGGCCCAAGAGCAGGGATCAATGTTGGTACAGGTAATATTCTCTATTGTGGATAGTACTTTGTTGTGTTTGAGTGAGACGTCATCTGAACTTGGATCATCTCTGGTTTCAGGAATGTGCCATATGACTGGATCAACAAGCAGAAATCAAATCAGCATTGGCTGATAAAGGAAGGTGATAAGTTCCTTTTCCCTGGAGGAGGTACTATGTTCCCCAACGGTGTGGGTGAGTATGTTGACCACATGGTTGAGCTGATCCCAGAAATGAAGGATGGAACTATTCGGACCGCCATTGATACCGGTTGTGGGGTAAGTTCTGTTCTTCAACTAATCGTAGCATTGCCCTTCATATCTTGCTTAAAAATACTTATATATGTTAAATTGACAGGTTGCTAGCTGGGGAGGTGATTTATTAGATCGTGGCATCTTAACTCTTTCTCTTGCTCCAAGAGACAATCACGAGGCTCAAGTACAGTTTGCTCTGGAACGTGGAATCCCTGCCATTCTGGGCATCATTTCTACACAACGTCTTCCCTTCCCTTCTAATTCTTTTGACATGGCACATTGCTCCAGATGCCTTATCCCATGGACTGAATTCGGTAAATCTGTTTATAAATTACTTGTTCCTAGTCTTAAAGTACCCTGCATATGATCTGTGAACTGTTGATTTCTTAATTACTGCTGTTAATTCTTTCAGGGGGAGTCTATCTCTTAGAAGTTCACCGCATCCTACGTCCTGGAGGCTTCTGGGTGCTGTCTGGTCCTCCGGTTAACTATGAAAACCGGTGGAGAGGTTGGAACACAACAATTGAGGAGCAGAAGTCAGATTTCGAGAAGTTGCAGGACTTGCTAACTTCAATGTGCTTCAAATTGTACAATAAGAAGGGTGATATTGCTGTGTGGCAAAAGGGTTCTGATGAATCTTGCTATAAGAAGCTTGCTAATCCTGATGTCTATCCACCCAAGTGTGATGACAGCATCGAACCAGATTCGGCTTGGTACACCCCACTCCGACCCTGTGTTGTAGCTCCGGGGCCAAAGATAAAGAAGTCGGTTCTTGAATCGATCCCCAAATGGCCAGAGAGGTTGCAAGTTGCATCTGAGCGCATCTCAGATGTTCCTGGTGGGAGTGCTGCAACTTTCAAACATGACAATGGCAAATGGAAGGTGCGGGCTAAGCACTACAAGAAGTTGCTTCCTGCAATTGGCACTGACAAGATTAGGAATGTGATGGACATGAACACAGCTTATGGAGGGTTTGCAGCAGCTTTCGTCGACAGTCCTCTGTGGGTCATGAACGTCGTATCTTCTTATGCCCCAAATACACTTCCAGTGATCTACGACAGAGGGCTCATTGGAACTTACCACGATTGGTGAGTGGTCCTGAACTGCACTTTACTCCTTTTCCATTTCTATACTTACATTAATAAAATATGCAAGAAAAGTAATTTTCGTTGGTTGTTGGTTTTCACTAACTCCGCTACTCTTTGTTAGGTGCGAGGCATTCTCAACATATCCCAGGACCTACGATCTTCTCCACGTTGATGGCCTCTTCACTGCCGAAAGCCAAAGGTAAATAAAGTCTCTTTCTTGACAGCAACTTGAGCGGTGAAATGATTTGAAGGGGAAACACAAAAAAACAAATGTTGGTTTTGCTCTGTAGCTGACCCGAAGTGGCCTACATTAGTTGAATCATTGAAAGAGTTGAAAAATGAATCTAAAATCACATGGGCGCTCCCATTGAATAAGAGTGTCACATGGGAGTCTAGGCTCACATGGGATTTTGGTTACCAGTCGTTGTTTTTCATGGTACTGACACAAGTGCGGTGCACTGCAGTTCAGGGAACATAGTATATATGCATAAAGTGCATTTATTTTAGGGAGAAATTAAAGTGGAGGTGATGTTAGTTGGAAAAGATTTCTCAATTGGGATTTTGGATTGAATGAAACTGCAGGTGTGAGATGAAGCATGTGTTGCTGGAGATGGATAGGATAGTGCGGCCGATGGGCTACGCAATGATCAGGGAATCGACCTACTACATAGATGCGATTGCAACGATTGCGAAGGGGATGAAATGGAGTTGCAGAAAGGAAGACACAGAGTACGGAATCGAGAAGGAGAAGATATTGGTGTGCCAGAAGAAGCTCTGGTATTCCTCAAACCAGAGTTCATGAACCAGTCTGTAATGGGAACAGAAGAAAGAGCCATAGGTATAACTATAAAGTAATGCTTCGTTGAAAATACTACCCCACCGACAAGGACACAGAGCAACAACTTCTTAAAGTGTTTTATCTTTTTTTTTTGTATTTTTTGGGTTTCTGAATGAGATAAGAGAAGATATAGGAAGGCAAGAGAATCCCTTGAAATCTAAGTTTCCTAATGGAGATGAATAACCCCCCCCTCCTACTACTACTACTACATATATTCTTTCTTTGTTGGCTGAGGATAAACAATTTTTACATGTAAACCCACCATTCTTTCTTTCCAAGGCAAAAAGGACAAAAAGCTGTGTGTGGTAACAACATTCTTGGCTTCTTTGCCATTATGTTGTTCTTTTCTTGTAGGTTGTATTTTGAATTTGTAAGAGGAAAATGATTGAATGGAATATACTACTATCGTTTCTTCTGTCTTATTGTCATTTCTACTTTAATTAATTGTATGTATGTGCTTGGACACTTAAATATCTTACCATTCAAACATAGAAGCTGCATCAAAAGGATGAAGAACCATGGCTTATAGCATCTCCAAATGGCAAGCAATCTCTTTTTATTGACATGATTTGCCATTGGATTTGGAGGTGCTGATTCATCAGGTAAATAGGTTGAACCATGGCTCACCAATAAGGAACAATAATGGTAATGGAAATCATGGTTACAACCTTACAACAAATATGTTTCATCCTATGCATGTTATATGTAACGGTAGGAAAACAAAAGACATTATCACATGCAAAAGGGCCCATTATTAATAGCAAGTTATGAAAAAGACATGTTAGTTGGCCTAACTTTGAAAATAAGAGCTGAAAGCAAGGGATAAGAGAATTAGATTCGTCCAACAACCAAATAGAAAATCGCATTGTAGCAAGGAAGAGTCATCTTTGATGCCAGTCGACGGTGGTCCTCGTTGGGATTTTCGGTCGTCGGTAGCTAACGGACGGCCATACTCGTGCTTGGTTGCAAAATATGTACAATTCTTAGAAAACAAGTAGGTGTAAAAAAAACTAGTACAATTCGTCTTTTGAAAAAGGATTGCAGAAAAATAGTTCCGATAAAAATGGCCCGATGGACAAATGTTTTTTGGGAATCTGAGACCCGATTACCAGAAAAATGTGTACATCTTAACTTTGTTGGTGTTAGTTGTGATAGAAAACTGACAAGATTTTTATAACATTTTTCATCTCCTACACATAACCAGGCATGAAATTTGTACATGCAACTTTTTTATGGTGAAATCCCTGGAAATCTCTTGAAACAAAGCATCAAATCAATTTCATTTCTGTCTGGGCTTGTGCTCAGCGTCAATCCTTCTTCTCCCATAGCCCAAGTCAAACTCATAAAACTATGAAGAGGAACATTGTTGTACGTGTTACCGAAAAAATTGCAGTCCATGCCATACCATATGTCAGTATAGTTTAGATTTTGCACCATATGCCACTATAGTCTTTTTAATATCGCATATCAAGCCCATTCGCCGGTTTCCCATAAAACATCCGGTCACCATCCTACGTGGACAAGTCCATCTGTGCATTTGGGGTCTTTTAAATAAAAAATCAGAAAAAGGGAAAGAAAGATCTGTAATTAAATAGTCATCCCAATTAAACAAAGTCTTTCAGACTTCTCTTTGCCTAACTCTTCATATTTCTTCACGAAGAAAACAACTCCAATTTCTATCCCAAGAAAATCCACGTGAATGAAACTTTTGAAAACTCTTTACCTGCACCATCCGTAATCGTCGACGGCTATCAAGCTCCGGCGAAGAAACAGAGTATGGAGAAGCAATCTCAGATGAACAGAGATATCAAGGAAACTAGTTCGAGAAGACGTAGTAGAGGTGAATGTATTTATAATCTAGATGGTGAAGACGATGGTTTGTATGTACTTGTTGATGAGGATAATGAAGTTTCTGAGGAAGAAGAAATTGATGTAGAAGGTTATCAGCCAGATGGATTTCATATCGACAATAAGATGGCGGTAGTTGAAGACTGTGATTGTGGGAACTCGGATGAGTTGAATTCAATACCCTCGAGGGATGATGAAAACATCAAGGGGGGTCGAAGAAAGCATAAAGAATTCAACAAGGAAAAAGAGATAGAGAATCCAACATTTGAAAGTGGCCAATTGTTCGAGGACTTTGCCACATTCAAGAGAGCAGTCAAGAACCACTCTATTATGACCAAACGGCCTATCTCATTCTTGAAAAGTGACTCGACACGCGTTCAGGTGTGTTGCAAGACTAGAACGTGTCCTTGGTACATTTGGGTTACCAAAGGCCACGATGGATTTGGTGTGGAAATTAAAAATTGTTGGCTGGAACATGATGAGTGTGTTATGCAGTTCGGAAACAGATTTGCAGACTACAAGTTCACCGCTAGATTTGGGAGACGAATGATATCATTCAAACTGTGCAAGAAGACCTTCACCTGCAAATTGGTGTCGACAAGCCTGGTAGAGTGCGAAAACATGATGTTGAATTGGCCAGAGGTAAAACAGAGGAGTAATATGCAAGATTATATGACTATTGTGCTGAAGTTAGAAAGTCAAATGTTGGGTCTACTATGTTGGTAAAAGCTAAAGAGTCCAGGTAGTTTATTAGAATGTATTGCTGTTTAACAGCATGTAAGGAAGGATTCTTTGCTGGATGTAGACGTATTATATGCATGTTGTTTCTTGAAGACATTACATGGTGGTCAACTTCTTACGGCTATTGGTCTTGATGGGAATGATGGTGTTTTTCCTATTGCATATGCCATGGTCTTAGTTGAAAACGAAGACAATTAGACTTGGTTCTTGAAATATTTGTGCAATGATCTTGGTATAGAGGAGCACTCTTCAGGGCAATGGATGTTCATGTCTGATAAACAAAAAGTAAGTTGTCTTTGTATATATGTTTGTAGTTGATTTCTGAGAGATTGATAGATAATGAATGAACTTGATGGATTATCTTTCATTGCAGGGTTTGATGAATGCCATTAGTACTGTTGTACCGTATGCAGAATATAAATGTTGTGTCAGACATGCTGAAACAGTAGAACCTACGGCTGAAAAAGAATCGACGATCAACGGAGCGATTAGTCTCTTGTTCATGTCTTTTTTTAATGTTACTTACATGCAAACCCAGACAAGCTAACAAATTACTTGTCATTACAGGCCATTCAACAAAGCTCGATCCCTGTATGTATATTGTGTATTTTTGTTTTACAGAATATTATTAAGATTAACACTCGAATCTTTAAAAGAACACTCAATTATAACCTATGCGTCAGAGTACCGCAACATCTTCCCAGAGAGCTGCACAAAAGGGAAATGTGATATGAAGATCGAAACCATGTGCTATTAGAGGAGGAAAAGGAAGAGGACATGAACACCCGACTCAGTGATTAACTTTAACACGATGTTTTTATATTTTGAACTTTGAAGCGAAGATAAATAAGGGCTTACGTGTGGGCCCCCCCACGGCGGTGGCAAACGCAACTTGTGCCGTACGAAAAACAAACCAACACAGACACAGGGACGGTCGAAAAAAGAAAAGAAAAGAAAAGCAAAATTAGTGACGTAATTTATAAACCAAATAAGAATAATATTTAAATCTCGCGGAGATTGGGATGGGGGTAAAAATAAAATCCTTTTTTCCTCCTCCTCCTCCTTCTTCCGACCTGATTAGGGATTTGCTTTCTCTCAGTATTATTATTATTATTATTATCACAACAAACCAAAAAGAGTAAACGTGGGTCGACAGAGGAGCTCTGGATTCCTCTCTTCCCGTCCAAGGCGACGGTCCTTCCTCTTATGCCGCTTTCTTCTCAGGTTATTCCTCATCTCTCTCCCTGTTATTCCTATTCCTTAGGTTTTGTTTGATGATCTGTCCCTCAATTGCTTTGGATCTGATGTCAATCGCGCTGAGATGATTATTGGTACGGTTTTGGATTCTAGTTCGGACAGCTGGAATTAGTTTGATTGGTGGTCGGTTACATCTCAGCTAGGATGGGTTTCTCAGATCGATTTGGATTGTCGATGTATTTTGTATTCATTTGCATGAATTCGGATTTGATTAGGGTTGGGGATTTGGAATGTGGAACGGGGTTGGGGCTTCTCTGGTATGTTATGTGTATAGTGTTTTCATTTTGTGGATTCTCTATAGCCTTTTTTGTTTTCTGTTCTTTTATCAAAATTAGCTGACATATCGCTCAATATCTACTTCATCTAAGTGATGCATTGGGACACTCAATTTGCTGCTGCTCCTTTTTTGGTTTTATTATTGATATTGTTAGGCTTCCTGGAACATCGTGAATACAAACCTTTTTTTGAAGTCCATGGGGCTGATCTTCGCTGCAGAGCTTTAAATTCGTATAAATCCATTTTGAGGAGTAGAAATAGTCCTTACGAGTAGCAGAAGGGCAACGCAGTATCATGTCTCATAACATAATAACTCCTCTGATTGGTTAAATGCTGAATTTTGGAATTAGAGGTACTGAATTCTAGAAGCTCTTCTTAGCTGGCTAGACTGGTATTTATTTGTTCAAATCTTGGTATCTATCATGGCATATCAGCTTGTATGTTCGCTTAAGTTTAACGGGCGATTATGATTTGTTTTTTTGCCACGTTTGGAATTAGAATGAAGATTTGGTGGATTATGAATCCATATTTATGATGTTGTTGTATATCTCAGTGTATATTCTTTGGTCTTTATATGCTTCTGTCCCTTCTTTTTTGGTTTAGGCTCTACCAGACTTGGATCTAAACTGCTTTGTCCACTTGCATAAGACATGGAGCAAGTGCACATCTGGTCAAATTGCTACCAGTTTCGAGCTTTTACATTTCAAGAAGTGCTCGACTGGCGTTTCCTTGTTCTTGGAGATTTTCTTTTGGTTTCCTTTGTTAATTGTACTTAGTGGAAGGATTCTCCTCAACAGAGAGTATTGGAGGTGTGATGCAAAGTTTTTCTGAGATTGGTGGTCCATCTTTAGTGCCCTGGTTCAAGTAAGCGTGTGTCTCTTTTTTACTCTACCTCACTAACCTGTTTATTTTATCTGACAAGATATTACTTTTACAGTGAATATCTGATACAAACACAAGAACTGTCCGAAATTTCTGCAAGCAGATCATCTGGACTACAAGTAGAGTAACTGGGCCAAAGTCTTCAGGGGTCCTATCTTGAGTGGTCCGTTTAGTTGATCTTAGATAAACTGTTGCCTCAAGTCTCCACCCTTTTCTTTGCACCTCTATTCTTTATCTTATTACTCCTGATGGATACTAGTGTCAAGGTACCGGTCTCTGAAAACAATATCATAGAGTAGATAAGGTAGATCAAATTTTTTTTTGAAACCCCATTGTCTACATTACTGTCAGGTGAAACTATCTGAGTTTTCTTGTCTCATCGCATCTTAAGCATGTTTACCAGTACTTATTTTCATCCCGTGTCCATGTCCTTGTCTAAAAGTTGCGGGTTAGTTGATGAATAAAGTAAGGGCTCTTTCATCCCCCTTCCATCTTAGCAAGTCTAGAAGTTTTCAAAAATAAAGCGAGGACTGCGTTGCAAAGCAAAATGGAGAGGTGAATTTTCTTTCCCTGAGACCTTTATGGGTAATGCTTCTTAATTGTTTATTTCTGTCTGAAACTGCTGATTGATGTGTCACAGGTACAAGCTAATCAAGGAAGTTGGTGATGGAACATTTGGGAGTGTCTGGCGAGCCCTCAGTAGACACTCTGGTGAAGTTGTAAGAACAGTTTAGCTCGCCTTTCACTTGTTTACTGGAAGAATGCTTTGCTATTAAGTATTGCTGATCCTTCCCCCCCTATTTAGGTTGCTATTAAAAAGATGAAGAGAAAGTATTATTCTTGGGAGGAATGTGTAAATCTCAGAGAAGTGAAGGTGGCCTGCTTGACATATTTGTTCTTTTCTACTGCGCGAGTTCACCCTAAATATCTTTAATTAATCAGAATTTTCTTTTTGTAGTCTCTGCGTAGGATGACTCATCCAAATATTGTGAAGCTCAAGGAAGTTATTCGAGAAAGTGATGTTCTGTATTTCATCTTTGAGTACATGGTATATATTACTTATCTATTGTCAATTTATTTATGATAAACTTCATATTTCAATTTGAAGCTGTTTTTGTTCTGTATTGTAATAACTTTTGGCTCCTTTTGACATTTTCCGGTACAGGAATTCAACCTTTACCAACTAATGAAGGACAGAGAAAAGCTATTCTCTGAAACTGAAATAAGGAACTGGTGTTTCCAAGTATTCCAGGGTCTTGCTTATATGCATCAACGTGGATACTTTCATCGCGATTTGAAGCCAGGTTAGTGGTGGTGGTTGACATGGAGAAGTGAAATGAATTGTTTATTTCCAATGATATAGAATTGAACATATTTTTTGTTAGTAATTTGCAATGGTGCTGGTGCAATATATTTCTCATTTCATCTTTGGGTTAAGTTTCTGTTTTTGCTATAAAAATCTGTGGATGAAAGCTTTGTATCCCCTTCGGACTGGCAATTAAACTCTGGCGTCCTTATTTGTACCTGTACTTGGGAATTTCTGATTGCATGTTTTAACTTATTTGCTAGCCTAATTTGGTTGATATTTTCTTTTTATTTGATTTAGAAAATTTGTTAGTTACTAAAGCTGTGATCAAGATTGCTGATTTTGGTCTAGCACGGGAAATCAATTCACAACCACCATACACTGAATATGTCTCAACAAGATGGTATGATGCATCTTCGTTTTTGCAACTTCTATCGACAACTGGACGGTTTTCAGTCATTGTGTTTCGTAATCTTTTTATTTATATACAGGTACCGGGCCCCTGAGGTTCTTCTTCAGTCATCCCTATATGGTCCTAAAGTTGGTAAGTGCGCTAAACAGTTTGCAATTGTAAAGTTTGTGGCATAAGGGTCGGATCTTGCAGAAAAGAAGAATAAAGTTTCTTCTCTTTGCAGATATGTGGGCGATGGGTGCTATAATGGCAGAGCTTTTTAGTTTACGACCTCTTTTCCCTGGTACCAGGTATGTATATTGAGTTCTCGTCTATAATCCATAATGCTGGGATTGTAGTTTGGAATGGGTAGCATTGTAACCCATGTCTACCTTGATCGTTGTATCCCTGCAGTGAAGCAGATGAAATTCACAGAATATGCAGTGTAATAGGAACTCCCACACTGGACACGTGGGCTGATGGTCTAAAACTTGCCTCCAGTATGCACTACCAATTTCCAGTGGTAAGATTGTTTGTCAGCTTCCTTTCCTGTTGTATAATTGTATTGCATTCCACCATTCTGCTTTCATGGTGACATCCTATTACTTGGTAGTTAGAGTTGCCAATGTTTGAAACTGTAAATCTCAATGCTTGAGTAGAAATTTATGTGTTTAGAATCCACAAGGTTGGGATGTATTTGAATCAACGATGTGTAGCTTGCTTGTTAGGAATGGCAGGATGCATGTCTATTAGAAGAGTTCAGTTCTTCCTGGTTCGTTATACGTTATGATAAGCCATTTATCATAGACCTTGGAAATGCCACCGCATTATGTTTTTTTTGCTGCAATTTTAGTATAGTGTTCATCAAAGCTTGATGTTATTGGTGAAAATGTTTCTAGAAACTATTTTTGCATATTACTGATTTTTATGAACATTGCAGTTCCCTGGTGTGCATCTTTCAACAATGCTACCTTCAGCCAGTAGTGATGCAGTTAAACTTATTACGGTATGTCAGGTCCTTCCTGACTCTACGCTTGAGATTACTACACACAGTTTCTGTATAGTATGTTTATATAGGCAGCTGATATGAATTCGTTTTAGAGTATCTTTGCGGAAGTTAGTTTCCTTTCTCATTCTTTCTATTCTGAACCTGTAGTCTCTGTGTATGTGGGATCCTGACAAGAGGCCAACAGCTTCCGAGGTCCTTCAGCATCCTTTCTTCCAGGTAGCTTACTAGAACTTCCTAATTCAGTCCAGGGGCTCCTAAATGATTCTTTCTCTTTAATTTAGATTTGTGCTTGAACTAGTAAGTAATCCTGTTCAATTTGTTGTTGCAGAGCTGCTTCTATGTCCCACCATCTCTCCGCTCTAGGCCATCTGTTACTAGGACGCCTCCATCTGGTTTGTATTATTTGCGATTGCTAGCCGTTTTATTGTTTGAAAGATCAACTGTTTTAGTGCTCTGTTTTGTTGATATAATTAAATGGCCACATGTCAGCTACAACAAAGGGTTCGATGGAGCAACAATGTGCCAGAAGATCCTCTTCAACTTTGCCTAGCTCAAAGATGGTCTACAATTCCACTTCTGGAAAGTTACATGCTTCTTTGAGTACTGGTCAGTCTTATTAAAATAATGGACTTTGCATGACAGACTCAGTTTTAGGGGTATCGTCACTGTAATTAATGCCATCTCTTTGAGACCATTTCCTGATCAGTATTTTATTAGTCATAGGGAGAAACCAGACTTCTGATGAGCTCTTACATGGAGTTCGAGCTGATGTGTATTCTAGTTCTAGTGATGGTAGTTTGTAAAAATGCTTGATGAAATGCACATATTAAACATAAGGAACAATCTTCAGCCATCAAAAAATGAATCTTAACCATCTTACTTTAATTCAAATCTGCAGGTGTCCAGCGGAAACTTGATATGGTTAATCAGGTACGGACCAATATGTTCTGTTAATCTTTTTTCTGTTTCATGTTTATATTTATTCTTCGTCTTCCTTGATTCAATAATCTTATGTGCATTGCATTAGTACTGTTTTTGGGTTTTTACTATCTCTAAAATGTTAGTTGCATAAATTTGGACTTGTGTCTTTGAAGGGATCACTTGCTTTCTCACTTACACTCGTGAAGCAGATGAAACTTGACTAAATAGCTTTTATCCTTGAAGAGTGACATGATTTGAGATTCAGTTACTAAACACAACTAAAACGCTGATGTAATTACTAGGGTTTGAGATGACTCAGTAAGGTCGATTTGCTTCTGACTGCACTGATTTTGTTGACCTGTATGCCAAAAAAACAATGTGTCCGTTGGACTGTAGATGCACTCCAGTAAAATTATGCCTAGGGTCTGTGATGATGGAAATTGAGTTCGGTTTATGGCTTCTGTTTATTACTTTTCATTCCTACTTTTTATTAGGATGAAAATAAGGATGACAAAACACCAAAGAATACTGCCAGGCAACAACCAAAATATCGTCCACCAGCAAGGAAAAGCCCTAGTAAGATTCTGACACATACAAACTTTATTAGTCTCTTTCTGCAAGTGTTAACCCGAGTAATGAATTTACGTGTTAGTTAACGCTCTGAGAAATGACGAATGTTTTTGGGCACGCAGCTTCAGCAATCAGGGGTCGAGCTACCAATGGGAACTCGGACATGGCAGATAAGTTTGGAAGCATGAGCATAGGGTCTCGAAAGCCGACCGTTGGGCAGACGGCTAGCACGAAGGCACCATCAATGAAGACAGGTGTGCAGTGGAATGCTGCAGCGAGCAGTGACTCGTTCCTGAGGTCTGCAAAACCATTCCAATCTGGGAGAAGTCTGACGAGAAAAGTTGCCGGATGAAACTTAGCTATGTGTGTAGGCAATGAATGTATAATTTGTTGCTTCTGAACTGTGGGTGTGCTGAACCGTTTTTAATAGGCTAACTAGAGTTGTTTGCCAGTTGCTTTTTATCTATGCTGTTGTCCCCTCCCCTTGGAGACTGATATTTCAGTGTGCTCTATATACAGTCTATACTATACACCTTTTCTGTTAAATGTTGGGTTGTGAATTTTCAATGACCTGAATAACCACTACAAAGCCGCAAGAATCTATATAAAGATGAACATGCTACCAATTCAATGAAAGTCTATCTCGCAACCTTTCCGAACCATCGATGCTGCAAGAAGTGTTGTAGTTGTTATTCTGGCATACCTGCTGTTTGGTTTTGTTCCACCGATGCCAAATCTGATACCTGGACCTGCAACTCAAATAGCTCCGTTGGTTATTCACTTCCACATCCAACAACCCATGTTTCTTCATCTTGGGAAGGAGTCGCATGCAATTCCCAGTCAGGTCATGTTGTTGGCCACGACCATCAGCTTCTATTGTTGATGGAAGATCGAAGGCTCCGACACTTAATTTGAAGAGCAGCTCATTACAGACCAAAGACACAAAATTAGTACCAAATAACACAACTATCAATGTTAAACCATTTCACCATGCTATTATTGCAGCAACCGCTGCTAGTTGACAATATCCATGAGAAGGTTTATTCTAGTTTTGGATCAGCGTGCTTTCTTCCAGAGGCGGAACCAGAAACTTCACCGAGGAATGAGTTGGTGAGAGAAAATAATAAGCATTCGTGAAGAAACATGCACCATTCAGAGTGTCATGTTTCATATTAAGAAGGTAAACTAAAAATGCGAAGCTAAAGATTGTGTCTAAGATTTAAAAAGGGACTCCACTTAAAATTTATAAATCTCGAATAACGGATCTAACTCAACGATTTGCATCATTTTGAACTATCTTGTCCAATCAGCGGATGAGCAATTTATGAAGATAGAAATAACATTTCATGTTTTTTTTTTCAATTTAAAACACACATTTCAAATTAAATCACAACAACACAGATATAAGAAGATGCACATAGCTAATATTTTTTAAAATTGTGTCCAAAAAAAGTCTTTTCCAACACTCAACGGAAAAACACAGTCCAAATCTAGCAGTAATATTATGATATATATAGCCTTTAAAACAGCCCCCCCTATCACTACCAGCTGGTTTTGGCAGGTTCAACCTCATTCACAATTTTATCACAATCCATTTTGACAGGGGAAGAATGAACTAACTGTATTCTCTTAGGGTGAGAATAGTTTCTCAGTTGCCTTTATATTTGTTACAGACTTACATTACAAAGGCATCAAAACAAATACCGAAACTAACCTAGAAGCCACATTCAAAATCCTGATTAAATGAAGAAGGACTCTTACCAACAACCAATTCATACTAAATAATCAACTAAGAATCAAACATACTAAAGTGCCTACAATTAAAAGATCACTACTTTAATCCAAAAAAGACATAGACTGATACTGAATGTTTACCTGACGTTGATGTTGCTTTAGTGTGGTTACAAGTCCACGCTCATGCTTCACCATCTACTGAATGTTGAATTGAATCCACAGTACTGTACTATATGGGAGTTGACTACTAAAAGGAAAATAAAACAAACAATGCCACATTCAAAATCCTGATTAAATGAAGAAGGACTCTTACCAACAACCAATTCATACTAAATAATCAACTAAGAATCAAACATACTAAAGTGCCTACAATTAAAAGATCACTACTTTAATCCAAAAAAGACATAGACTGATACTGAATGTTTACCTGACGTTGATGTTGCTTTAGTGTGGTTACAAGTCCACGCTCATGCTTCACCATCTACTGAATGTTGAATTGAATCCACAGTACTGTACTATATGGGAGTTGACTACTAAAAGGAAAATAAAACAAACAATGCATTGCCTAGCCTCCTAAACATTTGAACATTTTTGTAAATTGGAAGGCAACACAAAATACATGAACAAAACATGTGATAGAAGAGTCCAAACTGCCAAGCAACACAGACACCAGCAACAATCAATATATGCAAGACTAACAAAATTCATTTTCCAGGTATCATATCAACATAAGATTCAACTTCACTATTGAACCACCTATTAGACTTGAGAAAAAAGGGCTCTGTTGGCATATTCACAAATGCAGAAATAGTCTAATCGAACTCAGCTATGAAATCAGGTATGGGTAGATCTTGCAAATAAGAAAATGGACTACCAGACAGGTTCTGTGAAGCAAAAAGCATATCACTTTCATGAACCAAATCAGAATCAAATGAGCAGGGGATGTAACTAGGGCTAGAAAGACGGTTAATGAAATCGTCATCAATTATAGGTACCTTAGAGTTCAAGGATGAATCAGATGAAAAGGATATGAGATCTTGATTTGGTTCAACAAGGGACTGAACTTGCTGTCCAGTACTGCCATGTTCTATTTCTTCCTCAAGGAGTGCCAAAACATCATCATCAAGATAGAAACCTACTTCACTCTCAGAGTTATGAGACTGATTTGTTAGCAGCACTAGCGTATTGTGAATGTTGGGCATAAAAGAAGAAGAACCAACTCCATCATTTGAGGCAGATGAAAAGGATATGAGATCTTGATTTGGTTCAACGAGGGACTGAACTTGCTGTCCAGTACTGTCGGGTTCTATTTCTTCCTCAAGGAGTGCCCAAATATTATCATCTAGATTGAAACCTACTTCATTCACAGAGTTGTGAGACTGATTTGTTGGCAGCGTATTGTGAATGTTGGTCATAGAAGAAGATGAAGAAGAACCAACTCCATGATTTGAGGCAGATAATGATATCAAGTCGGGAGAGAGAGTTGGGGCACCATCACAGATTCTAGGAACTTTTGAAGATGGCTGTGAGGAACAGCCAGCAGCAGCATCAAACTTTCTCTTGCCAGTGGTGGGTGGTTGAGGATCAGCCCCTTCACTGGTTTTGTGATGGTTAAGCTTGCATATAGCTTCCTCTGAGTAGGTCTTCCCACCGTCAATGCTGATGGTGTACTCCGTCAAAAGCCAACAGCCATTTTCCGGAGATGTGAGATTTTTGTAATTGAATCCCTTACAAACCCCACACAGTTTCTGTGCACCGCAATCAATCCCCTCCATTTTTTTAACCTTACTGGTTTGATGCCAAGTACCCCCTGAGATTCCGACGGAACGGTCGAATCTGGTAGAAGAAGTTTTGGACTTATTGAGCTTGGTGATCACGTAGACATCACCGATAGGGAGGCCGAATCTTTCCGATTGACACCTTGGCCAAATCTCCCATGGTTCTGCGGAGCTGTACAAGTCGCAGACAACAACGGGGCAAAACGGAATATTTTGCAAAGAGAAACCGGAAATATGATTGAAAAGGTAACCTACCAATTCTTCTTCAGATGGGTTGAAACGGTAACCCGGAGGGAGCATCTGGAGATGTTGAGGCTGTTGTTCTACTTGTTCCTCCTCCATTTTGATTTCTCTAGTTTGAGAAAGCAAGAACCCAGTTCTGAGCGAGCAAAGAATCTACCAGAGAAATCAGACCGCGAGAATCCCAGATTCAACAAGAGACTGAAACAGAGGCTAAGCAGCAGAATGTTGCAAGATAATTCCAAAAAACGAAGAAGACGAAGACAGAGGGCGTGAGAGAAAAAAAGGCTGATCGGAGGTGAGTGAATTGGTAGTGCCGGAGCGTGAAGGAGTGAATAGTAGTAGTACACCCCCATTATACTGCAGGTGGGTTAACGCTGGTAAGGACTCAGATGAGCGGTGGAGATGCGCTGGCAGCGGCTCTATTTCTTACTGGCAACGACTCTATTTCTGACCTGCAACGGCTCTATTTCTTACTGGCAACAGCTCTATTTCTTACTGGAAACGGCTATATTTTTGACCGGCAACGGCTCTATTTCGATCATCAGACGGACGCGGTTTGGGAGCTTCTTTCTTCCTCGTCGCTGTTTCAATGTTAATGAATGAATGAATTTCTTATTTTTAATTTAAGAAATTTTAAAGAAAGTTGAAGAAGACGTCTTAAATTACCCTTTTTTTTTTATTTTTAAAGCAACTTTGGGCCGAAACCCATTAAGTGGGCCTTGGCTACAATAGAATTAAGACAGTGGAACATACGATTGGAAAACAGTCGATGTATTTTATTACTAAAGATGTTAATAAGAGAGATCGTTACAATAATGGAACTGATCAGTGAACAAATTGACGATACAATATAGTTAATTGAACTGATTAATGAACATATTGACGATATGATATAGTGGAATCCAACGACATTTCCTCGAAACTAGCTAGTAATTAGTTACGACGTAGTACGCGAGGCAAACAGATGGCGAGCAGTAGTGGAGCGGTAGTCATGAAGCTTTTCCAGCAAGGACCAGCAGTACGTACGGCATCACTACGGGGAACTAAGTGGCAGCCGTAAGAGCAATGGAGGGAACAGCCATCCAAACTTGGGAGGTTGCAGCTCTGACGGCAGTTTTCGAAGCATTCATCGTAATTGTTAGCACCAACTTCGGACGAGAAGAAACCAATCATAAACATCAAAACCAGCACTGTCGACACCTACAATAGCAGCAGTTGCGAGAGGACTTGATGTTGCTGTTTCGCCATAGTGTATGTATGAGTTTTGGTTGAATATGTTATTGTATTTGCAAGCACAGAGAACCTCAATTATATATAGACTCGTGTGTCAAATAAATAACATACCTTGCCATATACGGTATAGTAAGTCTGCCTAAATTGTAAAAAGGACTAATTACGTAGAGATGTAGAATCTCAATTCAGGAGAATGTTAAAGAATGAAGGGTTGAAAAGGTTTAGTTTCTTTAAAGGAAAAGGAAGCCCTTAAAATGGCAAATTCGCGCCTCGGGGATTTTTCGTACAGGTCCTTAATTGATTTGGAGTTCGAAAAAAATTTAATTAGCAATTTAAACGAAGTTATTTTAAATATACAAATTAGATTAATGTTCTAAAAAATATTTTCAATAGGTTGTATTATTTTCGATCAAATTAAATAGGTTGGAATTCATCCGAACGAAGAAAGAATTGAATTCCAGCAAGCGAGTCCCACAAGGAAAAGGACTCCAAGTTGCTTCTCAAGGACTCCTGTAAGAAAAAACCTCCAACTTATTCGCTCTATAAAATCAACAGTAATATCTATTGTTGAAGCAGCATCATTATCACCAGAAACTTTCTTCATAATCTGTTTTTGGCTAAGAAGTGAAGAGAATGATGAGATCACTCAGAGGTAGAATGCAGCACAGAGAGAGAGTGGCCTACCTAGTGAAACTGTTAATCAGGTATCAGGCTTCTTACGCTTCAACCAATACGAGAATGCCTGCTGATCAACTCAAGAGAGTAGCTGAGCGGCTTGTGATGGACAAGACAAATCATCATCATCATCCTAGCAACGCACAAGGCCCTCTGAAGACTATGCTCGACAGAGACTTAATCGAATTAATCGTCCGAAGAGCATCAAAGGCATGGGAAAGAATGTAGCTTCCCAACATCAGCAAACCAGAAAAAGAAGAGAGAGATAGATGCTCCGTGTCATAGGTTGAGAACTTTGAAACCAGGCCTGCTTAAAAGGAGAGAGAGATAGATGCTATCAGAATTCATGAAGCTCAACAAGCATGATAATTCTGCAGAAAAAGTTGAGATATTTCAGACCTTGGCTAAGTATAAATTACTAGCCTGCATGTTCCTGTCAACAGTCCCCTTACTGAAATTATTGGGGAAAAAAGCATTGTCAGGTAAATAATCATAAAGAGAGCCAAGGAAACTGAGGGAAGAGAAAGAAGAAGTTCTTATACTTGATTAATTGTCGATTATAGGTATCCTCAGTTGTTGGATGATTTTGTGTAAACAGAACCACTGTGCTTTTTTCCTTGTGTAGAGTCGCACCTTATTGATGACTCGAAAAAATGGTGGTTTCAGTGGACATCCTGCAATCATCAGATAATGTTAATTATCTCTGCAATATACAGATTCTCGGTATTAAGAATTCTCCACAAGAAGGTCGAATTGGTCATAGCTGAATTCGCCTTTCTGCAGGCTCACATAAAAAAGATCAAACCATTTGGTAACGATCAAAACATGCTATCCCCAAACAGAATGCAAGTATCATCTTTCTAGATTTGCAATCTTATTCAATTTCATATGGTTCCCAAGGAAGTAAACCATTGGACTAACCCCTTTGATGCTTGTCGCGTCGGATGTGCAATGCTTGGTGTGCCATATCCATGATTATTCTGTAGATAGGATGGATCAGCTCCATTTCTAAGTACAAATTTGAATAATAAAGTGTAATTGCCAATTCTAACTAGTGCAGCATGGATCAGAAGCAACATAGATAGAAGCAAATAATAAAGAAAAATACTTGAAAACAAAGTAAAGTCAACTAACAAAGGTGATCAAGCTGCACTGGTTAGAATTATTCTGATGAGGTATTGAGAACCATGGATCACCACTGGATCAACTTGTTTGTAGAGTAAAAACAGAACTACCATAACCAAAACCTCAACTAACAAATGTGATCAAGCTGTAAAAGGTAACAGAACACAAACAAGTTTGTAATAGTGCTTGCCTCTCCAGTAGTAAGCCATCTCTTGAAGAGCTCCTCACTGTCGGTTCGAAAATTCTGGGAGAGATTCTTAAACCCTTTCATTTCTTCTCTGTAATGTGGTTTATGTCAATTTCTGATATAGCTCAAGAGTTGTTTTCAGGAAGCTGTACTTTGCTAGGACAGCATGGTTAACCATTGGATTTCTCCCTACGCCGATTGCCTTCTTCCTGCTGGCTGCGTCAGGTGACAAGATGGCACTGTACATAGCTATGGCATGGTCGGACTGAGCTGGGGATTCATTTTCGCAGCAGCTGTGTCTATAACCTCAGAGCTGTTCGGTCCCAACAGTGTGAGTGTGAACCATAACATTCTCATCACCAACATCCCGGTAGGATCGCTCATTTACGGGTTCCTGGCGGCCATAGTGTATACGATGATAATGCAATGTCCGGGTCCGGTAAGGGAGGCATTATGAACGTGGTGAACTCGGACTCGATAGTATGCATGGGGAAGGAGTGTTATTTCTTGACGTTTGTGTGGTGGGGGTGTCTGGCTATTGTCGGGTTGGTTTCTAGTATGCTGCTCTTCTTGAGGACGAGACATGCTTATGTCAGTTTGAACGGAAACGTGCTGTATCATCGCAGCTTCATTAGGATCTTACAGTAAATGAACTTTTGGAACCTTCTTTTTTATTTTATTTGGGAGCTATTATTAACTACACATGACAAATTGTGTTTGTTTATATGCGTATAGCTGTTGGTAACAACAAAGAAAAAGTGTGCGTGCCCAAGATTTTGATTCTTGATCATTTACATATGTATATGCATATAGAGATAATAAACCGTTTGATTCTTGATTTTGGTTCGCTATAGGAAAATTCCTATTTCAAAATCGAATTGATGGCATCCGAATATCGCAACTTTCCTCCTTCCGCCTTGTTCATATTGTCAAAATCCAGTTCGTCATACCATGAATACAAGCTGACATATCAAACACCCATGTAATAATAAGATGAGCAGCTGCTGGTGAATTGGGATTACTCAGAACCTCTTCTTGGAGAATGTCTCCCATCAAAATTCTTTGAATCCACGTGAAAAACAAGATATAACATATATATAGTAGCTTGCCATCAGCTAGTTGAGTGATTTTATTAGGTCAAAATATGAAGAACAAAGATGCACCAGCAGTACATCCATTACAACAAAGATGTGCCACAACTGGTCTAAAAGTCTTTCTAGTGGACACCTGCCAAACAAATACAAAAGCTGAACGAGAACATAAAGCCAAACAAAGAAACCAAAAATCAGACCGGAACATAGCTCAACCAAACCACCCAGAGGAATTCCTCTACTCACAACAATATTTCTCCAACCATCATCTGCAGCATCTTATATCTGTAGACCCAACTTAAGCAACCAATGAAATGCAAAACCTTTGTGAAACAATGATAGTCAATAGCTGGTGAGAGAAATAATAAGCATACATATACTTACCCTTTACCATATCAGCCTTATGTAAGAAGCATATGCTTAGAGGGACCAACAGCTTTCGAAATTTGGTGCCAAACCCCAAATGGGTCATTAGAGGGCCAAAATACATCAACTATAGAAAACATGCGAGGGAAGGAGGCAGTTCTACCCTCACAAGCAAACACATAGTGAGATAAAAGGAGAAGATTATTCTATCAGGTAATCTTTGTATCAGATTAAAGGGACTCTCTAGCAGGAGGGGTTCCTAAACATGTCACAAAATCTGCTCGTCGGAGAGATACCGAGAGGAAATCAGTTTGCTACTTTCGGACAGGAATATTTTCAGGAAAACCATGGACTTTGTGGGGATTCCATTTCAGCAAACAAGCTATACAGCAAGATCCCTCACAAATTACCAGGCTCACCACCTTCATGTCATTCCTAACCTTGTCACAAGATTTGCTCATTAGTCACTTTGCTACTTTTGGACCGGAATCTTTTCAGGAAAATCATGGACATAGTGGGACTCAATTGTTGAAATCTTGCTTTCCATCACATCAGAGCACTAACCCCCTACCTGTTGAAGGAGGGAAGAGGATTGATTGGGGGTGTTTACCATATCAGTCTTATGCAAGAAGCATATGCTTGGAGGGACCAGCAACTTTCAGAATTTGTGCACAACCATGATACTAATATTATGTTCAATTTGAAATAGAAACCAAAACCAAACGGCACAATCCTTATGGAAACACATTAACTAGCAAACATGTGAGGGAAGGAGGTAGCTCTGCCCTCACGGCAAACACATAGCGAGATAAAGGAGAAGATTATTCAATCAGGTTACCTTTGTATAGATTAAAAGGACTCTCTGGCAGGAGGTTCCTAAATCTGAAATACCAAAGATTTTCATCATTTTGAACCATCTTCCCCATTCAGGTAACATCTGTACATGATTTTGCAGAGGACCTAGCAAAAGGAATTTACCATTCAGGGTATCGTGTTTCATATGTGTCCACAGGTCGGGTTGTCTGGATTTTTCATCAATATCATCATTTAACAGCTTAACAAGATGAAGTTTTCAGAGCACATATTAAAAGATTGTGTACCAGATTAAGGTGAAGGGACTCTCAGGCAGGAAGTTCATAAATCTGGAATACCAAAATCTGACTCAACGATTTGCATGATTTCGAACATCTTGTCCAATCAGAAGGCAGCCATTTAAGAAGATAATAGTCACTTACTAGCATTTCAAGTTAAATGACATTGATACGATATTAATATCATAGTCCTAACGAACACATTTATATCAGTTCATTCATGACTTTATCATAAACCTACCATTAGACACTCAGGTTCATTGCCATAACAGTTTCGCATACAAGAATGAAAGCCTAGATACGTGATTAGTGAACTAAACAGGAAGCAACTCAGGTAAAAGAGTAATGAAATAAACAGGCAGCAATTCAGGTAGAAGAGTAATGAACTATCAGGAAGCAACTCAGGTAGAAGAGTAATGAACTATACAGTAAGAAATTCAGGTAGAAGAGTAATGAACTATCAGGAAGCAACTCAGGTAGAAGAGTAAAGAAGATTATGCAATTTGTGTCAGATCTAAAAACACATAGAGAGTTGGCAAGCAATTCAGGCATCAGTAACAATCAATATATGTAGGACTTCAGAGACGAGTTTCATTTTCCAGATATCATGTCAAAGTAATATTCAACTTCAGCATTGAACAACCTATTAGACTTGAGATAAAGGGTTCTGTTTGCAGGTTCACAAATCTAGAAATAGTCTAATCGAACTCAAGTAGGAAATCAGGGTAGATCTTGCAAATAAGAAAATGAACTACCACGCAGGTTTTGTGAAGCAAAAAGCATGTCACTTTCATAACCCAAATCAGAATCAAATGAGCAGGGAATGTAACTAGGGCTAGAAAGACGGTTAATGAAATTGTCGTCAATTAAAGGTACTTTATAGTTCAAGGATGAATCGGACGAAAAGGATATCAGATCTTGATTTGGTTCAACGAGGGACTGATTTTGCTGTCCAGTACTGTCAGGTTCTATTTCTTCCTCAAGGAGTGCACAAACATCATCAAGATAGAAACCTACCTCACCCTTAAAGTTGTGAGACTGATTTGGTTCAAATAGGGACTGAACTTGTTGTCCAGTACTGCCAGGTTCTATTTCTTCCTCAAGGAGTGCCCAAATATCATCATCAAGATAAAAACCTACCTCACCCTCAGAGTTGTGAGACTGATCTGTTGGCAGCACTAGTGCATTGTGAATGTTGGGCATAGAAGAAGAACAACCAACACCATCATTTGAGGCAGATGATGGTATCAAATCAGGAGAGAGTGTTGGTGCACCATCACAGATTCTAGCAACTTTTGAAGATGGCTGTGAGGAACAGCCAGCAGCAGCATCAAACTTTCTCTTGCCAGTGGCGGGTGGTTCAGGATCAGCCCCTTCTTCACTGGTTTTATGATGGTTCTTGAGCCTGCATATGGCTTCCTCCAAGTAGGTCTTCCCATCGTCAAAGCTGATGGTGTATTCCGTCAAAAGCCAACAGCCATTCTCCGGAGATTTGAGATTTTTGTACTTGAATCCCTTACTAAGCCCACTCAGTTTCTGCAAACCGCAATCAACCTTCAGTTCTTTACCCTTATTGGTTTGAAACCAAGTAGCCCCTGAGGTTCCGATGAATCGGTCAAATCTGGTAGAACAAGTTGTGGACTTTTTGAGCTTGGTGATCACGTAGACATCACCGATAGGGAGGCCGAATCTTTCCGATTGACACCTTGACCAGATCTCCCATGGTTCTACGGAGCTATACAAGTCGCAGACAACAATGGGGCAAAACAGAATATTTTGCAAAGAGAAACCGGAAATATGATTGAAAAGGTAACCTACCAATTCCTCTTCAGACGGGTTGAAACGGTAACCCGGAGGGAGCATCTGGAGATGTTGAGGCTGTTGTTCTACTTGTTCCTCCTCCATTTTGATTTCTCCAGTTTGAGAAAGCAAGAACCTAGTTCTGAGCGAGCAAGGATCCTACCAGAGAAATCTGACCACGAGAATCCAAGATTCAACAAGAGAGTGAAACAGAGGCTAAGCAGCAGGATGTTGCAAGAGATTTCCAAAGAACGAAGAAGACGAAGACAGAGCGCTTGAGAGAAAAAAAGGCTGGTCGAAGGCGAGTGAATTGGTGGTGCCGGAGCGTGACGGAGTGAATAGTACACCCCCATTATATAGCGGGTGGGGTGACGCCAGTAAGTGGACGCAGATGAGCGGTGGAGATTCGCTGGCAACGGCTATATTTATGACCGGCAACGGCTCTATTGCTTACCGGCAACGGCTATATTTCGACCATCGGATGGACGCGGCTTGGAAGCTCCCTTTCTTCCTTCTCGCTGTTTGTATATTTATTTTTTATTTAAGAATTTTAAATGAAGGTGATGAAGACGGCTTAATTATATACCCTTTTTTATTTTCAAAGCAGCTTTGGGCCGAAATCCATTTTGGTCCACAGTCCAACGATTAAGTGGGCCTTGGCTACAATTGAATGTGGCCCAAAACGAACCATTAATTATTTACAAGCCTGTTGCAGTTTTAGCCTACTGAAATGAAATGCAGTCCAGCAGAGTCAACACTCCCAATCCAGAGATTTCCATCCTTTAATTCCTTTGTCTATCCATTTATTCCATTACTGTAATGTAATACTCAGCATATCAAAATCAAATACAAATAAAATTGTTTCAAAATAACTTGTATGTGTTAAATCGGAAGTGATTGAAATGTCAAGGTGAAATTCCTGGACTGAACAGAATACGTCTGAACTCGAGTTGTACCAATTTCCTTAGTTGGCTGAACAACAACAATTTCACGTTTGTGGAAAGAACATCTAAATCGGTAAATGGCTGTAGAAATAAAATCAAGGGGTACGGTAGGTACAAAGAGTTTGGTTATTGATACAACGGAACGACCTTTCATAAGCTAAAGCCATGTTTGTTGCAGTGGACATGGAAGCAGGTTGGTCCAAATTTTTCATGGCATCCAAACCTTAGATATGCCACCAAACCATAATCTCACAACAATACATTATTCACAAAAAGCAATCCTTTTTCCAGGCTTCCAATACTTTTAACTACTCAACAAAGCCATCACTTTCAACTTCATGGCGAGTTTCCAGGTGATGTAGTGCTCAAACAAGCCTCTCTTCCAATGCACCATACTCGGCTTCGGCTAGGTGTGTCATTTGCAGACGAGCTTGATTTTGGTTCGCTATAGCAAAATTCCCAATCTGAAATCGAATTGCTGGCATCCGAATACCGCAACTTCCCTCCTTCCACCTTGTTCCTCTCATCAAACTCTCCATGATGCACTCTCATACCATGAACACCGGATGACATATCAAACACCCCCTTAATAACATGAGCAGCTGCTGGTGAATTTGGATTACTCAGAACTTCTTCTTGCAGAATGTCACCTATCCTTGTCAATATGCTGCATGCCAAGTTTCCCAAAACCCGGGAGTATGCTTCCAAGATTGCATGTCCTACATCCTACAAAGGTTTAACAATACTATCAAACTTTTGTTCTAAGTCTTACCCTAATTTCAAGTGAAGGAATTGTTATATATGTACCTTGCCATAGTGGATTTTGGTAGCATCAAGAAATGTTTGAGGAAGGTTTGGATGAGTAGCCTTAAGTTGCTGGACCGTTGCTTCAGCTTTGTCTATAAGACCCTCAACCTTATCAAGTTCAGAAATGGGGTCCTTGGCAAAAGTCCAAGATGTTCTCATTGGGGATTTCTTTCCAGATTGTGATGCTTTGATTCTCTCTTTCCATCCTAATATCGCCGCTTCCAACTTGTTCACCACTTCCATCACTCTATGCTCAGATTTTAGATTCAGAGAATCGATTATCTCCTCGATTGTGGCCGAATCTGTTGTTAGTAACTTGTACAGTTCCTCCCCAAGATTTTCCCTCCCAGACTGCAATCACAGCAAAGAGTGAATTCCCTTTTCAGATATATAAGCAATGGTATAATGGTGGTGGGAGTGTTAATGATTTTACCGTGGGAAGTGCATCTTTGATTATGGTTGGGACATGCATTTCAAGCAGAACACTATCATTGATGGCTTTGGCAGCTTTGAATACTTGATAAACAACCCTTGATTTCTGGACCAGCTTCTTCCTCTCCGAATCGGAGAGCCCGGCTATTGGAACTTGCGGAAGCGGAAGCCACCATCTCTTGCTCAGCCTTGTGCTCTTGTTTCTTCCTTCAGCTCTGCTCCCAACTTCTGAGTACCAAAACTCATTCTTCACCATTGAATCCAATATCTCCTGTCAAGTTTTTCGAAGTGAGAAACACGTTAAATGTCAAACGATTTGACCAGAAAGCGCAAACAATATAAGAGATCAGATCACCTACGATTAGCATCGAGTCCAACTTCTTAAGTGCAGGAAGATTCATGTGGATGTCTGCACGGGCTCTCGGAGTCATAATCTGCTTCAATATTCGAAACATCAAATTCCACACTCCACCACCAAAGTTGAAGAAAAGAGCCATCATTTTTCGAAACCCTTGAAGAGGGAAATGAGAAAGTTTACCTCCATTGTCCTGCCATTGGCACCATGTTGCTTAGCAGGAACCAACTCAACCATATAATTGGTAGGAGAAAGTAACCACTCCATCTCCCTTCTCCACTTGTTCTTCCTCTCTTCAGGCAATGGCTCCAATTTCCATAGCTCCCCAAACACAGATGCTAATTAAAGACATTCAAATCTAATCAGTTTCACCAAAGTTCGAAACTTTTTAAGCAAGAGATCGAAAGTAAATCTTACCTGCAAGACTTGTTACACCATTGGACAATGCTAATGCAGCAGTGAGTCCCTTAGTCCCACCTGTGACATCTTCACCCAACAACAGCTTTGCAAACTTCTCCTTCATCGTCTCAACATCTGAGAGCTCAACTCCATAAGACGGCTTCTCTTCGGCGTAAAAGTGCTGTGGGCTTTCAGGGATGTCCCAGCAGCAGTCATCAAAGCTCTGGTCATCTCTTTTCACATTCATCCATTTAGAAGAAAACGACCCAAACGCATCCTTGCTCGATGAGCAGCTGGACGCACATTCATCAAACGAATCGCTAACGAATCCGTCTCCTCTACTAGTCCCACTCTCATTCTCAAAGGACTGGTTATTATTGTTCTGAATGCAACTCTCCAGTCCATCATACGTAATTACCCCTGAACAAGGCGCAAAATGAACATCATCAGTCCCACAGATGAACTAACCATAGAATTTGTTTAAAAGATCAGTATCAGCTGAGTTCTATCACCAGCTGGTTAGATGGATAGGAAAGTGTTGAATGGTCCAAGCAACTTTCCACATTGAATGGGGTTTAGGATTTACAGAAATGGGAAGAAGGGAATCACAGGACCACACAGCAAGAAGTAAATGTGATGGAAAATGAAGGACTGAAGGAGTAAGGGACAAAAGGATATCATCCAAAACTGGAGAGTGTTTGTCTGGCAGGGCATATGCATGTGGCTTCAACATGACTCTGATCTGATCCGTCACTAAAGGATCAGCCAAAATGGTAAGTGAATGGAAATCAACCCTCCACATGCAGTGCCACAACACATGCCTAGTTATCAAACATTATTCTAAACAAACCAGTAATCATTCTGATCTATAGTAGATCAAACACGGGTAAGATTAACGATCATAAGGAACAATGTACTGATTTCGAAATTTTCGGTATGAAAGTGACATATCTCTCAGGGTTTAATCAATTGCATTTCTCTGTACTTGTCCTATTCTGGAGGGCACACAACGTCATGAAATGATATTATTTTGTACTAGTACTATGGTTCCCAAGGAAAAAGAAAGGTATGAATCATATTAGAGAAATTAGAGATCTATAAAGTTTTATGGATCGGTCATGGACCCTACTTGGAAGGAAGATCAACCACGCACAAACCACTCAGACAGTCGGAAGTTGCAGATCATTTGTATTATACTATTTTAAACAGACTCTACTGCAACTCATTAAACTAGTGTACAATCATCTACTATCTGCCATGTGGGCACTATGATGCAGGACACGTCACTCCTCCAAGCTAAAATACAGCATTAGCTCAATAGAGAAAAGAATGGTCAAAGTTATGGAAGCAGGGCAAGAAAGAAGGATGGATGTCTGGGTCTGGGTTCAGTCCAGAAATTTAAGAGACACCATTAAATACAAACCTCCTTCTGTGTACAAAATTAAATGCGGTAGGAAGTAACAGATCCACGCCGATGGTATTCACTACTTCATTACTGCTTCCCCCTGCTGCGGCTAGCTCATTTCCGCAGCAGGAAAGAGACCCATTAATGCTAACAGCATTCACCATACGGCATTACTTTTTCCTTCGCAACCCGTAAGGAAACGAATTTTACAAAGTTGTTAATTGCTATGTATTTTAGGGAGGTTGTTAATTGCTATGTGTTAGGTATGGCACTTTGGGGGGTTTTGGTGAAATTTTAGTGACAGAGGAAAGCTGAGCTCGTGGGATGCCTCTTTTTTGCATGCAGAGACCTTAAAAATAGTAACCCAATTCATAGCCTAACAGTTAAACATCATTTTCATGTTTATTAAGGAAAATTTGTGGAAAGAGAAGAAGAAGAAGAAGGACTTACTGTCATCTTCGTCGAAGTCGAAGCTGATTCCTCTGTCGCGGGTGCAGCAAGCGAGTTTGCTTCTCATCATCATTCTTCAGTTCTTCTTTTTCTCCGGCCACCTGGGATTAGTAGCAGTATGAATCAAGCTTGGAAATGGGGGAAATGGAAACTTCTTATGTCTCTCCGTTTTTTGTTTTCATTATGGGCTCTGCTGCTTTGTTAAAACAGAGAGAAAGAGAGAGAGAGAGAGAGAGAGAGACAAAAAAACGGGTAATGGGGGGGGAAGCAACCAACTTCTCAACGGATATTACGCATTTTGTGTGAGAGATCGTCCCCTCCCGCAAAAATATAGGCTCCCCACTCACACGATTCTCAACGTTAAGAATTTATAAACAGAGGAGAAAGAGAGGGGGGGGGGGGGGAAGAAAGGCGCTTTAGCCAAAAGGTGAGTGATGGTTTGGAAAGAAATATTTAAGTAAGGATCATAGGGAGAAAGGGCAGGATTGAGACCTGTGATTTGTGAGCAGAGCTTCAAAAAGAAGAAGGTGAAAGGAGATTGAGTGGGATTGAGGTTGAGAAATGTAGAGAATTTATATGTCAACTGGTTTTGAGATATGAAATCAAATTGCAGACTGCAAAACAGAGAGAGGGTTTGTTTGTTTGTTTGTTGGGTATACTATTACTTAGTAGTGGTGTCAGAGGGAGGGAAAAGAAAAGAGGATTGGATCGGAGAAGGCGAAGTTGGAGAAGGAGAATAAATAAGGAGGAGGGGGACATTTTAGAGAGAGAATATGACATTTCCTTTCATTTATTATTTGACTCATAGTAAGACGCACACCTCCCATGACTCACTCACTAACCGGGCCCCAACCTTGACTAGAGCTATTTAATTGACTGCTGATCGGGCTAATCGGATTATAGATTAATCGAATTGTGAGTTAGTTGGGAGAGAATAAAATAAAGCCGTTGATAGCCAAGCTTAGCTCCCCCGAGTCGGTCATCTCATCAAACAAGAGATGATTGAAGAAGAGTGGTGATCAGCTACACCATATATATATACAATGCATGTTTCTTCCCTTTATCTTAAATTTTTTAAAATGTAAGGGCCCATTTAGTATAGATGTTCGTTGGTTTTAAAAACGGGTAAAAAACAGTAACCAAGAAAATAAAAATGAGATTTTCCGTCTAAATTCGCAGACGCAGCAACAACGTACAAGTAAAATCGTCTTTGCGTTGATGAGTACTGGAGATGGCTGCCGGCGAAAGTGTCGAGAAGCAGCTTGAACTCCGTCAAATTAGGTCAGGGATAGGAGGTAATATTAAAATGTCATTGCTGGGCCTCGAAGCGTTTATGGATTTTCCAATAATCCAATACGATCAATAGTAACTAGTAATCTTATTTCTAAGACAACATTTTAATATGACATCCGCTTATTCTTAAAAGGGTGGAGAAACCAAAGTGTTGACTTTTATTTATTATGAGATAATAATAGTAGGCTATGCGTTCAAGTAGTCGAAACACACCAGGTGGAGAATGAGTGCGGCATGTAATGTAAGAGCCAGCGACGACGTATGGTGTCCGCCGTTGAGAGAGCGGCACAGTTTTCAGCTGAGAGAGGAGGAGCGGCTGCTTAAGAATTTGATTTCACATTTGGATTAGAGCTGATCCCCTTTTTATAATTAAATCATAAATGAAAAGTTTTAAACACTCGAGATGGACACCCCAAGTTTCTACATTTGTTCTTGTCCCCCCCCCCCGCGCTCCCTGTAAAAATTAAAAGTTGATAGATTTGAATCCCGGTTCACTATTCTCGTCCAGGGCAAAATAAAGTTGGGGTCACTACTCATTCTACAAAAACAAAACAAGTTAGATATAACACAGTTAATTCAATTTGCCTCTAAAAGTATATCGAATCGAGACCACGTTTACGGCCAATTCATCAACCCTAAAAGAAAATGCATATTTCACATAGAAGATGGAAAACTTTAAATTTGGTCACCAAAAACTCATAGTTTCACATTAGTTACTCAGTTAAATTTAATATCATGTTTGGTCACAATTGTATCAAATAAGTATATTATCGATCTTCTTGACCTTGCCAGGTATTCAGACTCTAAACCATGCATGCGCTATTCCTATGGAAATAAAATTTAAAGTTGAGTAAGAATGAGGGAGGTCCTCTTGATAACCTCACGCATCCTGTATTATCGTTTACTTATGTATGTAGTGTAGGTTGTTAGTCAGTCACTAAACAGTCCTCGACAGTTTTTGACATCTTGCATTACTCGATGGACAGTTGTCTCTTCTTTTTCTCGACGGTTTCCTCTCAGCTCTTAACATATGCAGATGTTTAAACCTCCACGATATACTTCCAACTAATGTGTTCAGTTTGAGCAATATTTTATTTCCCAGCGTTATAAAAGCAAGACATGGTGTCAAAATCCTATATTAAAGTTGAATATTGTTCCATATCTGATGTTTTTTTCTTCTGAAGTTGTCTGAATTCAATGGGTGTTAGCTAAGCTAGATGATGTTGTTTCTCTTCATGTTCGGCTATATGCGGATGAGACGACTACTGCGATTAGCATTGCCACTAATTTAGTATTGCATGACCGGACCAAGCACATTAAAACGCAAGTTCACTACATATGTTACTTGGTACATAAATGATGAAGGTAACATACCTCCTTACTAAACCATTAGCTACGTACTAGTTTATCGTCACTGATTTTTAGCTTTTAGCTGACAAATTGCATTACGTAGTAGTCACCATCAATTTGTGAGGGCTATTAGTGTAGACAGATGTTTTAGGTTACATGCCTATTTATGTTGCTCAAGTTGGCCCATCTTCCCTCTTATATTATGTTGCCGAGATTCCTATTACAAGACACATCATCTTGCATTCTCCATCATCAATTCTGATAATATCTCTTACCTAGTTACCTCCAATTGTGGACCAATAAATCATCCTAATCGAAAACCACATAAACTTTGTTGCTTCTATCTTCCGATTATCATAAATATCATTTATAAATTTTCCCTGACTTAATTTAAAAAATTAGGAAGTTAATAATAGTCTCATGATTTATAGTTACATAGATTACCAAAATGACCAAAAGAATGAAACTAAAATAGGAACGAGGAGTAGGGAATCCAAAACAACAAACAAATTAACACAAACGAGGAATTGGACATTGATGCCAAATAAAATTTCTACAACGAAATCATAAAATCACAAATACACATCTAACAACAACTCTGCGATCTTGCCAGTTTGTTTCCTCAATCGGTATTTTATTCCATGTTTCAAAAAATCCATGCTAGCTCTTTCTCCTTGTCTCAGCATTTCATGTTCTAGCTGTTCATGTTTTGTTTCTGTGTTCATACCAGTGCTCGTATTTCCATTGAACAAAATCAGGCTGGAGGGGGCTGTAGTTGTCGAGATGGAAAGCAAAGAGACACATGGGTCCGTTGGTGGTGCAAGCACCTCCTCCTCCTCCTCTTCCTCCTCCAAGAAAAAGCAATCCAAGAGACCTAAATGTAATCAAATCCTCTGATTCATCTTTCTTCAATTCAACACTGTTCATGATATATATTCTTCATTGATTCATGAAACTGCAGATTCTAGGTTTTCGCAGCAGGAACTTCCGGCATCTAAATTCATTATAACACCAACGGTGGTGCGAGATTTGATTAAATTTCACGACTTTTAGCTACCCTTTTTTATTCTCTTTACTGGGTGTTCTTCTAATTTTGTTGAATGAAAATGTTTTTTCAGGTCATTTCGACATTTGTTGCAATCGCCATTGTGTTCATCCCACTCGGACTTGCTTCCTTATTTGCATCAGACCATGTAATATCATCAGCTGACAGATTCTCTTATTTCAAACTTACAACATTGTCATCGATCTATAAAGACTAATTTAACCCATGAATTCGTTGATTATATCCATAGGTTGTCGAGATAATGCATCGGTATGATAATCTCTGTCTTCCTGATACTTCAAATGCTGTGAAACACATCCAGAGCAAAGAAACCAACAAAACTTGCGCTGACAAATTAACTGTTAGTCTCAGCTTCACTTTTTACCCAAATGGTAAACAATTTCAATTCAACAAGATCCCCTGTTCCTAAAGATTGTGTGTTGTAATTTCTTCCCCAGGTCTCTAAGGAAATGAAGGGTCCAATCTTTATCTATTACCAGCTCGATAATTTCTATCAGAATCACCGCCGGTAACTGCTAAACTTCACTCTCTGTGTGTGTACATATACAATCTTTTATCTGAGTTCATGTAATGCTTGGTTGTATAGATATGTGAAGAGTCGAAGCGACAAACAATTGAAGAGCAAAGCAAGTGCGAGAGACACTAAAAGCTGTGCTCCGGAGGCTAACACTGACAAAGGCCCCATTGTTCCTTGTGGACTTGTTGCTTGGAGTCTTTTCAACGACACTTACAAATTCGTTGTTAAGAACAAAGCTTTAGATGTCAACAAGAAGAACATCGCATGGGATAGTGACAAGAGTCACAAGTTTGGGTCCGATGTTTACCCTCAGAATTTTCAGAGTGGAGGCCTCATTGGTGGCGGGAAACTAGAACCAAGCAAACCGGTGAGTACATTATTTGTATCTCGATTGAGTCGACATAAAAGATGAAGGTACATTTACACATACTTCGTTCTGATTTGTATAATTATGCAGCTGAGCGAGCAAGAAGATTTGATTGTATGGATGCGAACGGCTGCATTGCCGACATTTCGAAAACTATACGGAAGAATCGAGGGTGACCTCCAAGTGAACGATAATATTGAGCTTGTGGTAGAGAATAACTATAATACATATAGCTATGGAGGTAAAAAATGGCTCATATTGTCGACAACAAGTTGGATAGGAGGAAAGAATGAGTTTCTTGGGATTGCATACTTGACCATTGGTGGTTTATGCTTGTTCTTGGCGGTCACCTTCATACTTATCTATGTGCTTAGGCCAAGGTAAATTTAATTGATTTCAAATGAAAGTTTTAATCTGGTTTGGCAGATGAAAAGTTTAATAGAAATTTGAACATTTTTCTGGCTGAATGGGAAAATTAAATCAAAATGAAATAATTTTGAGAATAAATTTTTTCATTACCGTCTAAATTCAATCTAACTTTCTCCCACCAAATTCAACCTATATTTTTTGGAACATTTTCATGAGATATAGTTATGAAATTTAGAGAGGGTTTAACTTTAATAAGTTGTGGTTTGGAATTGACATGTACATGCAGGCAACTTGGGGATCCGTCTTACTTGTCGTGGAATAAGCAACCACGAGAGCCATGAGAAACTTATTTTTGTAGAATTAGGTGTAAATGACTTTTATTATGTAATGTGAGTTAATTTTGTATTAATCGATATTTCTCTGTTGATATAGGCTTCAATTAAATTTATATATAAGTGGAAACCGGTCTAAGTAATGTTTCAAACCGGTTGCATTATTCGTTCACACACATGATACTGTTTATTAGTGGATTCATTATTGCAAAGTTGACTCTTCCAGAATTGTTGGTGTGGGAAATATAAAGAGAAAATTTTAAAAACCCAGCATCCTGCCTGTAGCAGGTCATTCTTGTGTTCCTCTCAGTGCTGGCCGGTTGCTGTGATGTTGATTTTACGCCCCTTAACCGGTTATTGTCGCTTTACCCTCTCTATCCATGTCTGCTGCAATGAGATTCGATTGCTCTACGATTCCTGTCATGCCGACAAGCTGAATAGCTTCGCCTACCGTGCTTGGTCTCTTCAATCGCCTCGCATGTCGCTCCTCATCTTTTCAGCCTCCTTTCCATGGTCATATCTGCACCTTATTTCTTCACTTTCTCTTCCAAAAGCCACAAAGAGAACAAGGAACTGTCTAGGAGAAAACAAAAGAAAACGAAGAGACCTAGTCGAGCTTGGGGCACACGGTGCCGCCTTATTTGGTCCAGCAAAGGGCGTCTAGGGCTCTGAACTGTGTCAATGGTCCGTTAACGGGCTCCATGTTGCCGAGCTACTTCCGTGGATGCCACTCGCAGCCTCACTTGTCCCGGCTTCGTCGGTGACTTGGACGGCGTTTGATCAGTGGGTTCGGTCGTATCCATGAAGTCCGCCTCCGGTGCCTCCGAACGTCGCCGCTTCTTCTCCTCGGTGATCCGGAGTGCCGCCACGTCCTTAGTTGCAGTAGCAAGAATCTGGGCCATGTCCTTCTCCTGGTCATCCGGGCTTTCTCCCATGCAAATTGCTAAGGCTTGCACATTTGACAGAACCTTGGAGGAAGTAAAAGAAAGTCAGCCAACATATGTTTAATAAGATTATATTCTCTTGAAATAATTGTAAATTAAAAGGAAAAATTAAATTTAACAAATTAATATAATTTAAAACCAGAAACATAAATGGTAACAAACGTATGAAGGGAATGACGAATGTTATACATATATCCACTCTGTAATTCATTTCAAACTCATATAATTCATATATCCACTCTGTAATTAAATTCCAGTCACTTCATTTTTTATAACGTCAATGGTTGCCTAGCTAGATTACCAATGTTAGAAAACGTTTGATTCATATTTAGCATCCGATCTGTTTATCTTTAAAATATGTATATACTCGTGTCTTCCATAAGTGATCATCAATGAACGTCACAAATTAGTATATATCGCGAAGAAATTTAGAATCTACTTCCCAAGAAAACGTCCATCTTATCATAAAATTCTGTCATGTAATGTTTTTTTTAGAAAGAACTCCGGACCTGACGTGTTAATCTTTTGACAACCTAATTCGATTAAACGGTGTTGTGCAAGTTTAGGCCCCACACAAGAAGGTTGAACATTCTTCTTCTCTGATAACGGCCTGTTATCTTATGTTTTAGTTCCAGTTTGGTAGTTTTCTCTGGATCCATTATATGGTGGGTTTAGTCATTACCAGCCAAGTCCAATACCATTTGGGTCTAAATTAACTTTTTGTTTGGATGAACAAGGGATAAATTCTAACTTTGCTGTCAAATTTAATTCTTTACTTTTCTTTCCCCATAAGAGAAGATCAGATTCGAACTAAAAACCTTTGGATATTTGTAACTATACTAATCGATAGCTTTAGCCGGCTCGGGTAGTAGCATTTGGATCAATCTTGTACTGTTGGTAAAATCGTGAAGCCCATCTTTGTCAGCAACTTGTTAATTTAAAACTAGATGAGTTGAACTGTATGATGGTAATTGAAAATTGCTTAAAGAATCAAATGCGGCTTGTCCCGTTGTAAAGCATGCAATTACGAGTGGGGCTCAATTAACTCTACACCACTGCATGCACCCGTGGGGTTGTCTAATTCTAATTTTAATTCTAACCTGTTTTTTAAGTTGTATACCACAAAAAGAAAAAGAAAGAAAAATTCTTGATGCTTAATTAGTCATGTCATCATTTTTATTTTATTACTTTTGTAGAATATATATATAAAAGACAAGCAATCAACTTTAATTCACAATGATTTTTTTTTATATCGGACGAGATTGTATACAATTTCAAATGTACTAAATTGGATATAAAAATTTATTAATTCAGACCAAAAAAAATTATATATTATCAAAACTTTAAATTGAAATGCTTTTAGTCGAGTTGGGTTTTGTTTTTCGGTTTTGGTTGGCACTAGTTTCTTCCTTTTATAAAGTTGGATCCTCCGTTGAGTCTTGTTTGTGTGTTTAATTTGCTTATGATCAATTTGTCCGGAGAGTTTAAAAATGAGTTATTCATCTTTTTAATGAAATTGTCCCTTCTAAACCCATATTGGGAACACACCTTTTAATTAGATTTATTAGTGCTTAAAGAATGAAATTTTATTTTATTCTCAGTTCCATCATTAATAAGATTGAGAAGGTAATTTCCTTTTTATGTAAAAAAAAATTAAAATTGAACAATAGGATATGACGTGGTAAAAAAAAGAATCTACTAGATCAGCAAGTAAAATACACAAAAATTGTTACATTTTTCACCTGCTAGTTAAGGTAGAAGAATAAAGTTGACAATGTTACTTAGTTTTGGTTTTTCGGGTGAAATATGGGATAAAATTTGGATGGGAATGAAGAAGTTAGTTTTCAAAATAAAGTTTATTGATATTTAATTAGTTTTATATTTAAGAAAAAAATATTTAGAATTTCATTTTACATTTTTGACTTGTTAATGGCAGGTGAAATGTGGGATAAAATTTGGACGAGAATAAAAAAATTAATTTTCAAAATACATTTCAGTAGTATTTAATTAATTTCATATGTAAATGAAAAAATGTTTAAAAATTCATTTCTCATTTTTCACCGGTTAAACCAAACATTAATTATTGTAAACTTTGAATTTAAGATTGTTAGAGCACGACTTTCCTATTTTTAATAAATATTTTTGTTTTTTACTCAAGTAGGCTCTTTGTAAAAACAAAAAATATATAATAAATATATAAATCTAACTATCTTCCCAAAAAAGTAAAAATTATTGAGTTCGTTAGATGAAAGCAAACAAAAGAACCTTACTACAAGAATAAGTTCATTAATAAATTCATTTATAAATAAAAAATAAAAAGTTCATGGATAAATTCTGAAACATCGTGTCAAAATTACTAAAGGCAACTATTTAAACTTGACAATTGGCTCCTCAAGGTTCTCATAATAGCTCTCTTGGTCCCTGTACTTTGAAGTTTGAATACAGGAGATGGGACTCACAAGCCACAAGTAGCTCGTATTTTTGAACGAAGGAGGCAAGCTAAGGTATGGTTTATGTTGATGTTGTTGACCGGTCCAACAGTGAAGTGGTCAACCGCTTATTATAATGATTCGTTAGAATTTTGATATATTTATGGTTTGATCCTGATTCAACTATGTACTATTAGACTCTACGTACACCCTATCTTGTAGGAACTAACAAATGTGTATATATTTGATAATAATGAAATACATGCCTGGCAAGTAATTAGCCTTAGAAAGGTAGTATATTCCACAAATGAACATAAGTTATAAATTGATGTTGAATTCTTTAATTTATACGAATTTTTTATTTAGTTATAAATTAATTAGTATAGTTTTAAACTCTAGAGTAACAAATAAGTGGTGGAAAATTATAGGTTCTACCCTCTTTTGGGCTCCATTTCTACCATCTCTTTGTATTCCTTTGCTTCTTCCTCCGCCGCGCGACAAACATCAATCGTCTTCTTCTTTCTCTTCTTACCTCCACACGTAGTAGCATCGGCTCCCTGCTAACCACCATCACTATGGCAACGCCAGAAAATGGACAAGAGGATCATATGAAGAGGAGCTCGACGCTGATGGGGCGGTCAAGTATGCAGTCGGCGAATGCGGCGAGCCAGGGTAAGAAACCGTCACGAGGAAAATCAATGCGAAACCCGCGACCGCCAGAGCCCATCACACAGGGCAAAGGAGAGGTTGCTATATCGGGGGGAAATCCAAGACCGACAGTACAAGCTGAGAAATCGTTGGACATGATAGGAGGGGTGTCTCCGGGTTTTGAATTTTTGGTGGGTCCGCCGATGGCAGCCGGCCATCGAAAATGATCCCTTGGTGGTAGATGGTGCTCCTGGCCGCTCCATTTACATCAAAATTGGCCAGGCTACTTTTTTTTGTTAGTTTTTCAAATGGGAATTTTTTAATTTATTTACACCTTGTTGGGGTAGTTTTTTTGTTTTTTTTTATTTTGGGTTAGTTTCTTTGCCTTCTTAAGTTAGTTCGTGCTGAGTTTGATCGAAAACGATTATTAGAAAATTGAGGATGTGAAATATTATATAATTTTTCCTTATCGTTTGTATGTGAATAATGACTTTCAAACACAAGGTTGTAATGGAAAATTTTATAATCAATAAAATATCGCCATTTTATATATAAAAAAATAAGTGGTGGAAAATTCAAGAATAACCATTGGCCTTTTTATTTTGTCAATCAACTGACGATAGAAGCTAAAATACAAGGTAATTAAGTTAAGCATCACATGGAAGCAGAAAACAAATAAAATGCTATATTCGGTTACTAGGAAACGATAGGCTAGGATTTCCTTAAATAAGAGAAAACGTAAAGTAATTAGGGACAGAACATAAGTAATAATAAACTAGTTAATGTTACATGGAAGTGTATATGATTAACAAGTTTTTAAGTGTTATATAAAAATTATCAAATGTAATTCAAGAGAAGAAGAATGAAGGAAAATATGACAATTTAGTTTGTGCAGTAATAATTTGACAGTATTTATAGTCTCGGAGTTGGACAGAGTGGTTTTATTAATATCGATTGGTACCGTCGGTACAATTTGTTTCGAGGTGGTCCTTCTAAGCCAACTCGTGTATGGTTGAGTCTTATTAAAATTACTAGGCGATCAAACCGTACGTTGTCAACCCTTAGAGTGGCAGCCGATCAACTCTCTCCTCCGGACAATCGACTACTACACGGGCTTTAGCCAGACCCATATATATGTCAAAAATGTGTGTGATGAGACATAAGATGCATGGCATGGATGCTTATTGGGAAAAAAGTTAGAAGAAGGAGATGTTTAAGGAAAGAACAATAAATACAATTAACGATGTTGTCTTATCAACTAAGATCCAGATTATAATAATAATAATAATAAACCTTAAAACAATCAATAAAATGAACGTATGGGACGAAGAGGGTGTGGGCAGTGGAGAAAGAATTTAAGGCATAGGCTAATGAGTTTTTTTTTACAATTAATTAAGTAAGTAATATATATATAGCTTTAGTTTAAAGCACTGAATGATCTTGAAATGGAAAAGGTGTGAACTAATGTTAAACACGCCATTTCAGGAAGTGATTCTGTCTATCAACTGGACAAACATCAACCAATCGCATGCCTGTGCCGCAAAACAACTACCTTCACGTGTGCCTCCATTAAATCCCCCCGCGAATCTTAGGAGAGTCTTTCTTAAATTACGAACTAACTCGTTATCGATACGTGTCAAATTTTATATAGTAATCCAATTAGTGCTTTCGACCATTCTAAATTTCTACAGCTCCTCATTAAACAATGATATGTGGTCAGCGGGGATATATGGGGCCTAATTGTTTTTATATTTATATGTTGGTTGTTATTTTTTTATATACGGCCTAATATATTTGAATTTCTATATTGTTCAACGATGAGTGCGGTTATATAAATGTAAGAGAGACCTCCATGCATTTTGGACAACCTCTTCAACCCATTTCCCCCCCACTACAAAGCTAAATTTCTAATTAATCTTCCCATATTAGAGAGATCAATTAAGTTGGTCAATACCCCCATGCATCTTATGACGATGGTGATGATGGAAGTTCACCATCTCCATCACAACACAACCACTACTAGTACTCTTCTCCTTTTGCTTCTCCTTACAGTCTCAACTACAACAGCAACTGGTAGACCACTTATAAACAACAACCACCATGATGAGCAGCATCAACATCCTCCTCCTCTGCCACCGCCTCCCGGAGCTCCAGGAGGTGGCTGTTTGACTCCTCCGATGCCACGGGGGCCACCGGCTCCAATAAGGGTTGGATTGGGGTACCGTTACAAAGTGATGGAGGAAGATGCTTTCAGACCAACATCTCCTGGTCATAGCCCTGGCGTTGGTCATAATAGCCCCCCTACTGCTCCATGAAATGTTATAAACTGAGATTCCCCCCCCCCCCCACCCCTCTTCGTTTCTCTTTTTTCCCCCTAATTAATTAGTTTCTCAGATTGTTTTTTTGCAGGGTTTTGATTTCTGTAAGATCATAACACCTTTTCTTTGTCTTTATTATTTTATCATGGGATTTAATTACTGCTTATAAATATATAATATTCCATTTCCCTTGTTTCCATTCTCTATCTCAGTACGAAAATGTTAGCTTTTCATTCTTATGTTTTAGAAGAACATGAGAACATATTCTTTAGTAATTTAAAAAATTTCATTGTTCTCTCTTTTAAATAATTGTTGTCGATTATAATTAGTTATTAGGTTGTATAACCAGTTAAAAAAAACTATAATTAGTTATAAATATTATTATGTAATTAGTTAGAGATGGTTTCAATTAAGTATGTAAGATGGCTGAACTCTCACCGGAGATGGTGGCAGAAAGTTTTAAATCAAAAAATTGTTTTATTAGAAAATCTAACTATCCACTTAACACTATTATACACCATGAAAACAGTCAAAAGAATCAAAACTAGCACCAAATGTCTAAGATGGATGTTTGATAATTTATGTTTCATATTGTTTTAATCGATCGATTTACTTTCGATAACAATCTTAAGTCGTCAATTTGAATCCAATACAGCCCGTATATAAACACTAATAATATAATACTCCTTTTATTTTCTCTATATTATACTGACATGTTTGTCTTATTTATTTTGGACAGAATAAAATATCAATTATTTTCAATTTATTAAACTTCATTCATTTCCTATAGAAATAAATTTAGTATACTGAAAGGGGGGGGGGCTGTTTAGGAAGCACCTTCTATCCGCCGGCACGGAAATATTTCTAGGCTGTCGGATTGTTGAAGTTCAATTTAACGGTTGATTATGAAATCATATGAATTTTTAATTTCAGAATGCAATTAAAGCTGAGAATTATAGAATAATCCTATAAATTGACATAAAAATTATATAACACGCTTATAAATTAAAAATAACATAAATAGGACATAACAGACTTATAACACATGATAGTGCATAACATATTCATAGCACATAACAGTGGCATAATATATATGTACCATGGTTATAACAGTGGTATAACATACGTGTAAACGGTTATAACAGTGGCATAACAAATTCATTCGTATTGTAGATATAACAGTGGCATAACAAGTTCGTTCGTATTGTGGACATAACAATCGTATAACAACTTGATTTGAGATTTGTTTAGATTCTAAAAGTTTTCAAACCTTTGGATCTATCACTTGATCGGACGGTCCAGAGTCTTGCTGAAAAAGATTTAGAACAACGGGGGAGGGGGAGCTACAAGGCATGATGTGTGTTTCGCTTCAATTCTTCACTGTCTTTATTCCTGTTTGGAACTAGAAAAAGACTCGTAGCTCCCGGAAACTAAATACCGAGCGTTGGATATTTTCTCCCAGATCGAGCGGTCTAGAGTTTAGGGGTAATAAGGTATTTTACCTCCTCTCAACCCCGCAGTCACTGCCGCTGCCGACTGATCCAGTGGCCGCTTCTCTAATTCCTTCCTTCCATGGTGGTGGGAATAGCAATGGGTAATGGACGGAGTAACCCTCGACGTGGTTATGTAGTTATTTGAGTGTTTCTTTGTACATAATGAAAGAAATAGGAAACCAGCCAAATGCAAGTTTGGATAAAGAGGAGAGAATTTTGGACTTTTCAAAAGGGAAAGAAACCCATGAATCATGAATACAACTAGAGTCCCACTATATTGCAACTAATTGATGTCCTCTGTATTGAGTCAACTCAAAGCTTCATTCCTTGGTCATATATAACTCATCATCATCATAGTACTTGATTTTATTCACTCAACCTCCCCCCACTTTTCATTATTAATTATTCCCTTTTGCCTTACGAGCTACGTCCTGACGTTAACCTTCACCCATCCATAATTCCATATCATTAAATAGTACTGTTTCCTCGCATATGGAGAACCATAGAACCGGATTGCTCGCCGTCGTCATCTCCCTGTTCCTCGTCTCCTTCGCTTGCTGCATCATCGCCGAAACCAAGAAAGTCAAGGTACAACGCACGATGATGTTGACTGACTCCAAACTTGGAATCTAACCAACATGATTATTCTGTCTTCCTTGGCAGAAGGAGGATGCGAAACTGCACAACCAGATGTGTGGCATGCCGCAGAGCCACGCATTCGGGTTCGGAGTAGCGGCGTTAGTCTGCCTGGTAATCGCACAGACGGTGAGCACCTTCGCCGTCTGCAGCGCCCTCTCATCATCCTCCACCGCTAAGAACAAAAGGAAACCGAGGACGATCTTGTCCTTTCTCTTGCTTCTTCTATCCTGGTACGTAATCTCGTACTCTGTTTCTCTTCTCGGTTTTTGTCTCCACGTAGCTGCAGCAACGTCATCAACCATCTTTTCCTATGTATTTATGATTATTTTCTTGATGCTAAATTCTCTCTTTGGTGGTGGGTATCAGGGTGAGTTTTGGGGTGGCGGTGGTGCTGTTGGCTGGGGCAACTAGCATGAGCACAATGCAGGCGTATGGAGAAGGATGGCTGGACGACAAGTGCTACGTAGTGAAAGATGGAATCTACGCTATATCAGGGGTTTTGTCGTTGGTTTCCGCAGCCGCTGCCATTGCCTCCACCTTCAGAAAAGATCAGTATGAACATCAAGGTCGTAGATTACATGAACAGGCTGCTTACTCCCTGACTTTTTAATTTTATTGTTTTTATATCTTTATTCACAAGTATATTATGTAAAAACTAAATACACGGAAGCAAAATGTATATAGAGACTAACAGAACATAGAACACGTAGGTCCACTTTGAAGTTTCAACAAGAGACGAGACTCTAGTGGGCTGTCAATGCGGATGTCCACAAAGACTTTGACTGCAACTGGGGCTGTTCATGAATAGAGCCAACTAAAACTTTATCAAGCTCAAACTTAGTTTGTTAATTTTTAGGTGAGTTCAAGCTCAAACTTGCGAGTTAAAATTGTTTGGCTTTGTCGAGATCGAGCCTATTCGAGCATGGGTTGTTAGTTGCCTTTAATGAGTCAAACACGAGCTTAACTCGAACTTCGCCCGTTAAAATCTTTGATGAGTGTCCAATTTGAGCTGAATTTAAAGTTTGTACAATAACAGACATTTTTTGCATTAACAAGTCACGCTAAAAGACAAGCTATCCTAAAATTATTAAGTTTCTATATATATTTTATTGTATATGATATTTGAAGCAAAACACATGTCGCATTATTAAGCCTATTGACGAGTCATATACTCGAGTTAGTATTTGAGTTGCCTCTCGAGCTCGCGAGCCTCTATCGAGTCGAACATACCCTGCCTCAAACTTAACTCGTTTAAAATCGAGTCGAGTCCCGAAAGAGTTCAAGTCCTTGTACAGTTCCAAGTTCCTTGCACCTGATTTCAAATCCTAACATGCAATGCTTATTCCAGCACATACGGTTTCAAACTTTTGGTCAAACCTACAATCTATATATTCTTTCAATGTACTTAAACCTAACCACTTTGACCTTAACCCGTCATCTTTATTGTTCAAAGTCCAGAGCCAACTCATAAGACCAAACACATAAAGACGCCATATGAGAACCTAGCCTGTAGTTTGCCTCAGACAGAGTCCAAGGACGAAGTAAAACTAGCAGATGATGAACTTCAAAGTGCGTATCTGGTTAAAGAAGTGGCGCTCCGGTATGCATTCATAAATGCATGTTCCCTTGCCCTCTGCCACCATAGCCATACCCCCTTCCCCAGTTTTGTGAACCACTGTAGTTATTATAGCCACGTCCAGGGCCACTGTAGCGTCCGTATCCCATGTTAGGTCTCTGATCAAAGCTGCCGAATGTCTGGTATCATGAAGCAGTAGATAAAAATCAATACAGTAGCAATCATCCTATAGTATAGTGATATGGAATGTGTCAAAGACAGTAGCATGCAAACCTCAGTATCGTGCCTCATTCGATCAGAAAACCTAAACTGCCCATTCCTTCCCCTGCCGCGTGAATGACAAGAAATTGTGTCAAAGAAGTCGTCTTTCTTGTATGCAGGCTGTAGCAAAAAAAACAGTAATTATATGAAGCAATGAGATAATCACGACTCTCGAGGAACGAAATCAGAAATCTAGCACCATGGATGAAAGAGGACTTTAAAATGCCACCTGAGGATCAAAATTGTTTGGCAAGTGAGGAGCTACATTTTGTTGCAATGCATTGCCCTCGAGACCGTCTGCTTCATTATTTGGCTTTGCCTTTCCCATATGACCCCACACTTCATCCTTTTTGAACTTCTCATTCATTGCTTCAAAATCAAATTCTTCAGAGAACATGATCTGGATTTCATGCAAATGAAAGAACAGAAATAAATTACTAAACCAATCTGACAAGCATCAGGTCACAAAGTTAAGACGTCTGCCAACAGCAGAAATTACATTCAGTGCGGTAACAAATGTTTCATAACACTAGCATGTGACGAAATGACCGCTCCATTCTAGTGCATCTCAATTTTAGGGTTTCCAATAATAACTTGCACACATGGACACCGACATAATGTTTGTGTATAAGAGTAAAATGAAATACCCCGCCCAATAGACGTATAGTCGAGTGTCAATGGATCAACAAACTCGTGGGATTCTTATTGAAATTTTCCAAAGATGATTAGATGAATGTTTGTGAGTTCAGACACTTATTCAAGTAAGGACTAGTTCTCAGCTCCACCAGCAATATAATAGCAGTTGGCCACATGTACTAGTAATAAGAATGGAAAAGAAAAGAAGAAGAGGAAGTTATAAAGAAAACATTTACATGCTTAATGCCGAGAGATAAATCTGTGAGGTGGCGAAATTCTATAAAAATCTGAGTAAAAAATGCTTCAGCTTAGACATAAATTGTTTCCACCAAGACTACATAAGACTAACGAGTATAACTACCACAAACTAAGCATTCATTGTATTCATAACTCAAATATTATGTGAAAAATATTACGGCATGCTGGGATTTGCTCAAACAATATAAAAGTTCAGAGGGCATAAACTAGCAGGTCGGATACTCAGATTGCAACAGATCACATCAGTCTCAGGGAAAAAAGCACTCAAACTATTTTATAACGACGAGCATAGAGATACCATTACTTCGTGGTAACAAGTGACTTTTGATTCCTCCCCTCTCTTTCACGTTTCAATCATATATAATCTCCCTACACCAATCAAACATCTAGCTACATAGTCGCTACATCCCATGCCATAAACAGTAATCAGACAATATTCATGAATATTAAGAAATACAACAAGGAGGATCTTCATAACAAAGAAAGCACGTGTACCTGTGTCGAGCTCGGCAATGGCAATAATGGAGCTTGAGAAGCTGCAGTAGAAATCAAGGACGAGGATGCCGATGACAGTGGGGTCAGCATCATGCTATTCTGTGTAGAGAACATACTTTGCATAGGAAAAAGGGAAGACTGTGAAAACTGATTCAAATTCGAGGGGTACGGAAGTTGTGATATCAAGGGATTGGAAGTAGACACTTGAGAGGAAGCAGAATAAGGCATGGGCTGGAAAGGAGGCATCCCTACATGGTTAGACTCAGCACTGCTAACATTTTGATTTGTACCAGTCTTTAGATCTCCTCCACCAGAAATTCCATAGGCGGAAAAAGGTACTTGAGGTGCAATTGTGAATGCTGAGGGTGGAATCAAAGGAGATGAAGAACTTCCTGGTGGAATAAGAGAATGCGAGAAACTAGAATTTGCGGCATTTGAGGCATTAGATGGCGCTTCTGATGTATGCCATAATCCCTTTACTGGAGAATCACCCGGTCCAGGAGCCAGCACTTGATTTTGCATTGGGAAGGAAGATGGAGCAGTAGATGAAGGATTGAAAGGGCTCCGTGGATGAGCAGGAGCAGGCCCACTGAATGGATTTCCACTATATCCTTGCCAATACATCTGTGACGACAAAGGTTGACTAACAGTCTGTGTTGCTTGAGAAAGATTTGATTGGTAAATCTCAGGCGGATGTGAAGGCAATGCAGCAGAATGGGCTCCAACTGTTGGTGCAGGTGCATTCGGTACTTGACTTGATTCCATGCTAGTCTTCCGAGCAATTGAAGCTGATGATGAACTTGAAGGGGCACTAACATACTGTGACTGAAAATAACCAGGTTCAACAAACCATCAATACTCTCACAAACTGACAGAAACGCTAAAAGTTAATTACTTAAATTTTCCACAAGACAATACCTGGATAATGGCAGGGTCTTCATATATTTGCTCGGAAGTTGGAGCAGGAGGTGGGGACTTCACTTGTAAATCCTGAAAGAAGGGGGGGTGGAAATCAGTCAGCGCAGGATCTACAACAAGATATTAGCATTTTCCAGGAAGATCAGACACCATTGCTTCTCTAAGTAATTCCAGAAGCTAGGCTTGGTAAGGCATCTACTTGGTGCAAACATTAGATGTTGCTTACCAGATAAAAAGGATCGTTACCTTAATATCACTCCCACGAAATAGAATGAAATCATACACCTTCTCACTCGCAGGAACTTGTGGGCCATCTTTCTTTCGACCCTCCGTTCCATATGACCTGACTGAAACATTATATAAGGATGTACATCATTCAGAAGCCAAAGTCTCACCTTATTGCATCAAGTGATCATCATCATGGATAAACAGAGAAAAACCAGACATCAAACAGCTGGAAGACAACAGAAGCTAAAGGCAGAAACAAACAAAGCAAAATTCCATATGCATGCGGTGGAGGGTGGTAAACTCCTTCAATCCACAGTAATGAGGCAGTTAATATTGCAACCGATTCACCATAGACAATTACTAATTGAAACCGTAAATATGTAAGCAATGAAAAATTAATCGCAGAGGAGAAAACGATGATGAAACCGAACCAGAGCACAACGTAAGAGCGAAGAACAACGAGCAGAAGAAGGAAAGTGGGAAAGAAAAGAAGCTAAGGCTAACCATCTTTTAGGGCAAGCGTGGAATCCTGAACGTCGAGGCGATAGAGGACACCTTCATAGCGAATTTCAAACTTGGAAATGAGACTAATGTGGCTTCCTAGGTAAGAATCGATCACATTCGACGATCCTGGTGCCGATGACGAAGAAGGAGCGGAAACAGGAGGGGAATCAGAAGAAGATGGCTGCAACGCCGGCGATGATGACGGCGGCGAGGAAGCCATGTATGGAATCCAACACCGGACGAATAGCGTGACAAGGAGAAGATGGAGGAGAATCCGGAGGAATCCCACAAGGCGTAGGAACCGAAGAAATGGGAGATGAAAAACTAGGAGGTAACCGTTGATGAGTTTTGTTTCTGCGATTAGGGTTCCATTTCTCTATCACATTTTGGAATTTGGCGGGGTTGCGGTGGGATAGGTCGGTTGATTTTCCTGTTTTTTGTTTTTTCTTTTCATTCATTTTATTATTAAAATTTTAATCCAGGTTTTTATCAAAAGGTAAGGGCTGGTTTGATACTTTGACATGTGATATCTCGAATAATATGATATTGTATTATTAAAAAATTATAAAATTTTTTGTTTGGTATAAGTTATTGAGTGGTAAGGGTTGGAAAGAAAAAGATGTGGTATAAGTCCCGGTTTATAAATTGTAATAACAAGGGTAGAAAAAATTATCATTGTGACACTCAGATATATGTAACTATTAAATTGTCTTGGAGAAATTATATCCATCGAAAAGATATTGGGGTCAATATTACCCCATTTAGGTAAATATTGAATATTCAATATCACCGGATAGCTAGTTATTCACACTCCGAAATACAGAGATATCTCGAATAACTAACTATTGGGACTTGGGTGATATTGAATATCAATGCCACTCATACCAAACATGAAATACTATTCGATGCCCTTAAATTTGAATTATTCGAAATCTTAGCTTATATAAATAATTAACCGTCGTTATTGTAAAAATTTGGAGAACTTACTACTTCTACTCAATTGAACTACTTTCACTACGTCTTATTTGATCAAAAAGTTTTCCGAAAAACTTTAGCCAATCTAGTTAAAGTACAAAAAATTTAACAATATGGACGTGCGGCGTTTCCGTCCAATGAGGCAAGCTAAACGAAGGGATTTTCCGCCGGCTTGCTTTAAAATGATCTAAAATTGGAGAATGCATGTTCTAGGAAACTTGTGGGACAGTCGCACGTTATTGAGCATAGTGAAGAATCCAATTCATCATTGATCATATGAAGTATGTTAGACTCGACGAACCGTTCATAATTGAAAAAAATGAACAACAAAGAATTTGAAATGGAATTTGTCTTGTAGATCGTAGATAACTGGATGTGTTTGGCAATAAGTATCATAATTCTTAGAAATGTGGAATTAAAATAATACAATATATGAAAACTATATATGAATTTCGGTTTGATTTCGATTCAGTACATATTTCGACCAATTCATCAATATATAATTTAGGTACCTTCTAAATCTCCTGCTAAATTCAAACCTAATACTACCAAATCTCCAACCACACAACGAAATCAAATACACTACTTCACGAAAACAAAAATCGGTAACTCCTCCAGTTTTACTTTGTGCAACTTATGGATTAAGCATCGTCAAGGATAAGCAAAGTGGTTGTAAAAAGGTTGTGTTATAAGCATAGTGGTTGTAAAAAGGTTGTCTTTTGACACCCGCTAATTATCACAAACAAAATACACCTTTTTGGGTTTTTGTCACGCCACCGAAATTACATTATTGATATTTCACTACAAAACAAAATACTCGTGCCCCTGCGCTGCGCTCACTCTCTCCGTCCTCCTCTTATCTAATCTTATATTAAAAACCCATCGACAAACTCAGAAACTTCCCCTTCCCAGGCCTCCGCTCCCAATGCCCGATTCCATTTCTCCCGTCCCCATGAAACGGCATCCCAAACGGCGGCCGGGAAATCACCACCTACAGGCTGACCAGCAGCAGCAGCCGTCTCTAATTCCCGGCCTCCCGGACCACCTCGCCCAACTCTGCCTCTCATCCCTGCCTCCTCCGCTTCTCTTCTCCGTCTCCAATTCATGGCGTAGCCTCCTCTATTCCCCTTCCTTCCCTCCTTTCCTCTCTATCTACGCCCTCCTCTCCTCCTCCGACGGCAACTCCATCCACTTCTCCTCCTTCGATCCCCTCTCCTCCAGCTGGGATCCACTTCCTCCTCCGCCGCCGCTCCACCCTCCCCTCCGCCTCCTCCTCCGCCACCCATCCTTCATCTCCCGACACCTCCCCATCCAGTCCCTCTCAGTCTCTGGTCGCCTCCTCCTCCTCGCCGCCACCACCGACAACCTCTTCCCCGCCCTCTCCCGTCCTTTGGTCTTCGATCCCAATTCCCGCTCATGGTCCTCTGGCCCTCAGCTCTCTGCTCCACGCCGATGGTGCGCTGCCGGGACCTCCAACGGCGCTGTCTACGTCGCCAGCGGAATCGGAACTCAATTCTCCCCCGACGTCGCCAAGTCTGTGGAGAAGTGGAATTTAATTGAATCGAATGGTAGTCAACATTTGGGGGAAATCAAAATTACTTCTCCCCCGAATTGGAAGTGGGAGAAGGTGAAGGGGATGAAGGACGGGAGATTCTGCAGAGAAGCGATCGACGCTGTTGGGTGGAAAGGGAAGCTGTGTATGGTGAACGTGAAGGGGAATTCGGCGGCGAAGGAAGGCGCGGTTTACAACGTCCGTCGGAACTCGTGGGAGGAGATGCCGCCCGGGATGATCGGAGGGTGGAAAGGTCCGGTGGCGGCGATGGAAGAGGAGGTAATGTACGTGGTGGACGAAGCGGAAGGGGCGGTGAGAAGGTATGTGGCGGAGACGGATGGTTGGGAAGAGGTGGTGGTGTCTCCGTTGATGAGGGGCGCTGAGCAAGTTGCCGCCGGTGGAGGTAGGGTGTGCGTTGTTTGCGGCGGCGGCGGTGGTGGGATTGTGGTAGTTGATGTGGTGACGGAGCCGGCGAGGATTTGGGTGGTTGACTTGCCGAATGGGTTTGATTCTGCCGTCGCTGTTCATGTACTGCCAAGGATGAGCCGGCCGGAAATAGCTTTCCCTTTAGCTTCTTCCGGCTCTCCTCCTTGTGCCTTCATGTCTACGGATTAAATTTTGATTTTTGATTTGTTTTGTACTTGAGATTTGTGTTAAGTATTACTTGCACACATACACACAATTACAAAATTACAAATTCCTAACACACGGTGAAAATGAAATTACTGTTATATTTTATTTGGTTGATGATGTGTTTCACAGCAGTGTTGGCTTAGATAAATAACTAGTAATGCTATTGGTTCATCCGAGAATGAGACAATTGAACAATCAGTTAGTCAAGTTGAGGATTTACTGTGTCAACATTTAACAGCCTACTTGACTGGTGTTGAGGTTCATTGATTTTTGGTTGGTTTCAGTTGCAGATTAGGTTCAGCTTGGTCAATTTTATCTAAGCCTTTACTTTTTAATTCAAGGAATATTTATGAAAATCCTACTCAATTTTCTCAAAAGGAAATCATATTTATGAGGTTACTAATTAATCATGCACAATACGACGTAAAGGGTGTCGACTTCGGCCGCGTTTACAAATTTGGATCACTTTAAATGAAAATTCGGAGAGTAAATTTAGGTGGAATTACGGAAATTAAACTTAATATATTTTTCTTGGTTTAGGTTAAAATTTTAGAATTATTTATGTCCGAACTATTGGAATAATAGGGTGGAATTGAGCTAAGTGGTTTAAAAAGTAAAGAAAATAATATTGAAATGATTTTGGTCCATCCGTCCGTCCAGGTATAAAGAATTATGAATTCCAGCGGGATATTTTGTTGTGGATTAATAAATGTGGGGGAATGAAAGTGAAAATTTGTCGTATTAAGGGTGTAAGCATATGGAGCTGGTAGGCTGAATATCACATGCCATCGCTTTTTTGGGTGATGATGGACTCTGGACATTCAATATGGGTCTGACTGCCCTTTCTGTATTTATTATTTCTCATTTATAATACAGTTTATCTTCTAAATTGGATTAGTTCGGCAGTGTCAACCCAACCGGCCTGCCATTATATCACGAATGACGTCAACTTTTGGTTCACAGTTGTCTCCGATTTGACCAAGTTATCATCTTCATTTCCATAGTTTGGATACAATAATTTGTTGGTGGAGTTGTGTTGTAACGATTTGGAGGTAAATATATGTCTGATGTATTTTTTTTTGTCTAACGTCTTTTTGTATTGGATTATAAAGATGACACCTTCAACCCTATTGTGTGAAAATATGGATGACGAAAGGTATTTAATTCGATTGTAGATCCAAATGATCGGTTGGGGTTTGTGGATGTGTATTTGACTATTGATATCCAAATGAATGGGTATATCCAATGAGTCAGAAGGTGAATTTGTATATGGATCTATCCATTATTTCCAATGCCATTCAGTACCGCTGTTGCATATTGACGGCCTCCGACGGGTTGTTTAAACAAAAGAAATATTATTAATTTTATTAGAGTCAAGCCAACGATAATTACAACTTCTGTCATCATGCAACTACCATCTGATATTGCCGTCAAGCCACCCATTGACGGTCTCCCATCGATCATCATCCAGGCCTCCTATCAGCGGTCTCTTATCAACAACCTCCCAATGACGGTCGTCCAATTGCATCATCCATTACTACCATCCAATCGGTGATATCTTCCATATCGAGAGTGCCAACACCACAAAAGAACACCAAGACAGTTAGAAGAAAAGAAACCGCCAACACCATGATCATAACCACATCCATAAAGTGGGAGGTAACTCCCATGACAGTTGTCTCCCGTGGTTATAACCACCTGAGAGTGCCTATAAATACAAGAAGCCACCAACGGAGTCAGACAAAAATCACAAAAAGCAAACATAACCCCTGCAAATACAAGTCAAATGGATCTAAAAATCAATTTTAATCGATATTGGCTTAGCGTGTTAAGAAATAATTTTTTAACATCATTTGCCTATTATTTGAAGGGATTAAGATGATGAAACCTCCTTTGCTGGCCATTCCCAACATACACGTCAAATACTAGGCTTTTTCAATAGTCATAGATGTAATTTTTAATTTGGAACTCTCTTGAACCTTTCATAAAAGTAGCAATAAATAACCATTGTAGAAGTCAAACACTCTTATTCAAATTTTGTTTGAAGAGGTATATAGACCGCGTAATTAATCTATTCTAAATATAAAAAAATGTATTCATTATATTAAAACACAAAACAATTTGGCAACAAACAATCCCAAAAATGAAGTCATGAATATGATATTGGTATCAGTAACAACGCATAGCCTAAAGGAAGTGAGGGGCCGGCGGATACTTGGTGTGGTGGAGACGCAGTTGAAAGAATGCTGTCGATGTCTGGTATAAAGACAGGAGATGCAAGCTAAAGCTAATTAAGGGAACTATTTGTATGTAGTATTAATTTGCCGGACTGCACTCATTCATTGCACTTCATTCTCTCAATTAATATTCTTGGCTTCACCACCTAATCAACTCTCTCTCTCTCTCCCTATACTATACTCTATACATGTGCTTCCTATGTATGCTCACTTCACGTATCCACCTTTTCAAGTTTCAAAAGTTTTGGACATCGACACCGGGCGACCACCCTTCTTCCGCCCCAATATCAGGCTTTCATATCTCATACGATATTAAGATATTGAATGAGATAGATAATGAATTAAAAAAGTATAAATATTCATGTTTGGTGTAGGATATGGACTTCTCTCGTTTGTCAGCCCTCCTGATTCCTTCCAAAACCCATACTTGTTTGTTCGAGCAAATGTTGAAGGGATTCAATATGGAATTGTGAATAAGGGAAAATGTCGTCGAGAAGGCTGAGCAATTTCTTCGTTGGGTCTCGATAGACGGTTGGAGGAGGCGTAGTCGTAATTGCTTCGTCGAACACTGATCTGCTGAAGAAACTCATCATATATATAAATGATCGGCGGAGTTCGAAGTAAATGAAGGCTATTGATCGGCGGAAGTTCTTTTGTTTCCTTTCCGATCAGGGATTAATTGGTTTCCCGCTTGGTATAGTAACTGTCCTTATTTGTTAAAAATAAAATTGTTGTGGCTAGTTGGGAGATGCAATTTAATTTACACGTCACCAATTTTTGTAAGAATTGTTTGTTAATGTTATTGCTACTTTCTACCCTTATTAGACTTTGGACTTTTAGTTTCATTGGCAAAGCCAGAAAGCCATCGGATCACAAGGGAATTGATAATATTTATTCACTTTCTCGATTGTTATAATGTTACGTGATATTTTGAATAATTAATTGTTTGAAATATTATGATATTGGGTAAGATTGATATTGAATCTAAAAAGTATAAATATTTTTGTTTGATGTAAGATATTGAGTGATAGAGTTTATGAATAATTAGATATAGTGTGAGTCTTGATTTGTAATAATGAGAACAGAAAAAATTATTATTATAGTCCTCAATTGCATTGCATGTAGCTATTAAATTAGGCAATTATTTTCATGGAAAAAATATTGAGGTAATATTTAATATCATTTAGTACTTTTTAAATGGAATATATTTCATAATTAATTGAAAATAACCTATACAATGCAAAGAAAGGGATCGTATGTAGGGGGCTTATGGATGAAAGAAAATGACAGTTTGAGTTCGATTTTAATACTATTATTCTATTTGATCGGATTGTAATTTTAATCGCCGATTATCATTAACTAAACAAACCAACCAAATGATCTTTTGGTTTGTTATTGCAAGCGGGTTTCGGTTGGGATTGATCTTTCGAATTTCATTGTCAATCCTACAGCAAACGGTCATAACCAATTGGACAGATCTGACTGTTACAAGTGTGGAAACGGCCCAAGTCAAGTTATCCTCCATGGGCTCACATTTACAGTTCACAGTAGCCCAGGTGTCCCTCATAGAGTGCCCAACTTTCTTCATGCGTTGAGCTTTCGCCCCTCTTTATGCAGTTACCCTTCGTCTGGAAATCAGGAAAAAATCTCGCAGAGCAATGGAGAATGAGGAATTGATATTGGAAGAGCTTCTCACCGTCGAAGCTGAAATTCAAGACGTTCAAGGTTTTACATGATTAATATATCACTACATTTTTTCATCACTCGTTTTGGTGGAGTTCTTCTTTCAAACTCCTACTTCATCACCTCCCCCCTGGCTTGTTTTGCAGGCCAGATAAAGGCGCTGTTTGACAGGCAAGAGAAGTTGGAGGAGAGGCAGTCTGACCTCAGAGATTTGCTAGAAGCATGTCAAGCTTCCGGAAGCCCTGCTCATGGCTGCCAAGCTACGACTTCGGAAAATTGGTCCGGTTCATTTGAGTGGGATTCCCAGGCTGAAGATGTTAGGCTCAATGTTTTCGGGATATCTTCGTACCGTGCGAATCAGCGTGAGGTAGGTCTCCTTCACTGAACTTAGTTGGTTTCCTGTTTGCGCTTACCGTATAAATTATGTAGGAGTTATTGATGCACTGTTTGAGTGAAGTTGGAGCATATTATATGCCAATTGCTATCTGTTACTAATAACACTGATGTATAGATACGGAACGACGTATAGAACACTGCCTTTTTTTCCCCTTGACAAAGCAGCAATGTGATCATTTCATGTGTGTTTCATCATATTTATATAACCTCAGGGGTGAAACCTTGTATTTGTAATGTTGATTACTACTATCAAAGACCTCAATGTGCTTGCTCTATTGGTTGTATCGTAACGAGATCATGGATTAGTCTCCTTTTTATCGCTTGGTCAAAAGATGAGCTATAGCTTGCTACATCCTCTCATTTGCTTACCAGATGTGAGATGTTACTGTTCCAGTGTCCTTCCCTACTGCCGCATCAAGTGCAAAAAAGCTATCTTGTGGGTTGCTTATAGCAAACTAGTTGTTCTGGTTGAAGATGGATACTCTTGTGATCGTTCTCCATTCGCCTATCGATGTGGAGTAACTTTTAGTTTCTGTATTTTGCACCTGACAAAAAAACTTATAATGTTTTATATCTTTTATTAGATTGTAAATGCTGTGATGAGTGGAAAAGATGTTTTAGTGATCATGGCTGCTGGCGGTGGGAAAAGCCTTTGTTATCAGCTTCCAGCTATGCTTCGGAATGGGGTTGCCCTTGTTGTCAGTCCTTTACTTTCTTTAATTCAAGACCAGGTATCCTTTCTATCTTTTGTAATTTGTAATTTTGTTTTATCCCTTAAGCTGGCCCCAAAGTTTGAACTTAGGTGACTTGGATGTTTCAATCCACTTTTGATCACTAAGCTAATTCCCTGGAGATTTGAACCATACATGTTTATCTGTGAATATTTTCTATCTAAGTTACCCATTCTAACTGTCATCGGTGATACAGGTGATGGGACTGACTGCATTAGGGATTCCTGCATTCATGTTGACATCAAGCACTAACAAGGAAGAAGAGAAGTTCATATATAAAGCTCTAGAAAAGGGTGAAGGAGAGCTCAAGATATTGTATGTTACTCCTGAAAAAATATCGAAGAGTAAAAGGTTTATGTCAAAGCTTGAAAAGTGTAATCATCAAGGTCGTCTCACTCTAGTTGCAATTGATGTAAGTCGTTTTCAGCGGTTTTTGGCTAAGATGTACACTCCTTTTTCGGTATCCAATGTTTACGTTTGAGCTTTTGCCTACCAAAATCGTTTTAATACATAACCTGCTGATTTATCAGTTGCTGTCTTTTCTTCTAAGGGAATAACATTGCTCCAAGTTCTCTTCTGCTAAGCTGCTAATTTACATTCCTAGGGTCAAGAGAGGCTATAAGTATAACAGTGGACAGTGGTTCTGGAAAAGATGTGCAATATCGGTGATATTATCTTCAAGGACACTTTCAGTTCAACAGTTATGTTGACTTACTGGTGAAGAATGAATCATAGAAGCTTAGGATAAAACAAAGTTATATGGATATATTGCAACCAAATTCTTCCATAGATATTTTTGAGAGCCAATTGATCACAATACTTAGAGATAGAGATGGTCATGGTTTTGTCGGTAACACTATACAAGGCTGCTCTTTTGATCTTGCTTTAATTATTTTATATAATTATTAACTACCAAAATGATTTCCGGTGTTGTGCTGGCATTTATGAATTTGTTTGACCACAATATTGGCTTACGATACTCGATCCAACAACAAGTTCTGACTCTTAAAATTATTAAGTGAAGTGGTCTTATTTATCTTTGTGGTACTTTTTACTAGGCTTTTTCTTTATGATGGGTATGATGCGCGTGATGCTTGACTAGTTCTGAGATACTCAAAGACTCATGCTTTTAATGCTTTACAATAATAATCTAGCTCATTTTTTGCTCTGATTTCTTGAATAAATTTGCAGGAGGCCCATTGCTGTAGTCAGTGGGGGCATGATTTCCGTCCTGACTACAAGAGCCTTGGAATCCTCAAGACTCAGTTTCCTAGTGTTCCTGTCGTGGCGTTGACTGTAAGTGTGATATTTCTTCGGGGACGGTCAAAATAAACATACGCATCCATGTTCTAGGTTTGTAACGACTTGCAATATCCTTTGCAGGCAACAGCCACTCAGAAAGTCCAATATGATTTAATGGAGATGCTGCATATTCCAAAAAGTGTCAAGTTTGTTAGCACAGTCAACAGACCAAACCTTTTTTATAAGGTTCAGTAAAGTGGCTTTTTTCTCACTTTCTCCTGACCAGATCTTTATTATAAGGTTCAATACTTGTGAATGTTAATCTGCCAAGGCTTCTTTTTGTCCAGGTACGAGAGAAGTCCTCTGTTGCCAGAGAGGTGATTGATGAAATTGCTGAATTCATTCACGAGTCTTACTCAAACAATGAGTCTGGTATTGTCTATTGCTTCTCACGGAAGGAATGCGAACAGGTTTCTGGCTTCCTGTTTCTATTATTCTTGCTGAATTTGCTGATGTAGGAAGTTAATTTCCTGTGTAACTGCATGAATTTTTCATGAAAGAATGACTTAGTCAATTTTCCTGCAGAGTACATAACAAGTTCTTTATGGTTTCTTCTGTTCAAAATAATTTTCCCACCAAAATAAAGAATTTACCTTCTGTTTCAACTGGAATGTACTGACCGTATTCGGATATTAGGCGCCGCTAACTAGAGCAAATTCATTTATCTCATTGAATTCCAACTTTAGCTGAACTTGCTATCTTGATTCTTGACACTCAAGGAATGCTGGACTTGGTGGCCGTCATTCTTTTTCATTCCTTCTCCACAGCCCATTTAAAGTTTTTTTTATAAAGACCCATTTATAGCTGTAAAATGAGAAGTTAGGCTTTACTGTTTTTCTGGACTGGGAATTAGTGCAATTTGAACCATGTTTGCCTGCATGCACTGTGAATTATTTGCTCGTGTTCTTGTCCAGCGTTCATATAAATATTGATTTCTTGTTGTGTTGATGTAATTAGTAGGTTGCTGCAGAATTACGTACACGGGGAATTTCAGCTGAGTACTACCATGCATACATGGATCCCGATTCACGTGACAAAGTGCATATGAGGTACCATTATTGTGCTGTGATAGTTATTCTTAAATTGAAGTTTATGTATGTTTCCTGGCCAAGACAATTGAGTGATAATATTAAAAATTGAACGCAATTCTACCTTGAGCTACGATAAATTTCTTGGGGGGTACTTGGAAAATCAAACTGAGGGAATAAAAATTCGTGTAGAAAGTAACTAATTTTTATAAAAGGGACAATGTTAACGTTTAATTGAACATGAGAAAGGAAGGTTGTAAAGTTATTACAATTACATCAATACTATCAGTAGGAACTACTTTTTTCTGGCTAAGATTGTTATTATCTTGCATCCCTAATGAACTAGACTCTCTCTTTATTGCATGCTGCATTGCTGCTGGATAAGTATAAAGATTGAACCCTGGGCTGGAAAGTTATTCTGAAAGAGGAAGGAATATTTACCCATAAGTCCTCTAATGGGTATCATATTGGGCAAACACAAAAGAATAACTGAATTATTGACAGAGTCCACAGTGGCAACCGTAAATTAAGTTTCTGTATTTACTTGAAGTTCTGCATCAATTAGTAGTTTTTGTGTGAAATCGATTGATCTATATTTCCTATGTCCGATGCTGCCTTCAGGCACCTTACTGTACATTGCTAGGTTTTTAATGTCTACCGCTTTATAGGCTTTTCTAATTCCCTTTCCCATTCCCTAATTAAATTATGTCTTGCTTCTTTAATCTATGCTGATGAAGGAGACTTGAATTTTGTGTTTCTTGTGCACGTTTGCTCTATTACTTACAATTTGAGTGGCCTCATGACACAGGTGGAGCAAGAATAAGTTGCAGGTTATTGTTGGCACGGTAGGTGCAATATAAGATTACGGCATTTCATTTTGTTTTATCTCAACCCTAATTTTTGTTTGTGTGCCAGGTAGCATTCGGTATGGGAATCAACAAACCTGATGGTAAATGCATTCCTGTTTTGTGGCTAGCGACTACTTAATTGCACGTCTTAACATGTATGGTTGTGTTTCTAATTCCTGGTTGATGTTTGTAGTTAGGTTTGTTATACATCACAGCTTGAGCAAATCAATGGAGACATATTACCAGGTTTCCCCCTCTTGCCTGCTGAACTAGTCTTTCTCGTGTTCTCTTCTTATATATCTCCCTGATTTCAGGAGAGTGGTAGAGCTGGACGAGATGGGCTACCTTCAGAATGTCTAATATTTTTCAGATCTGGTGATGTTCCAAGGCAGGTAATATCTCTCTCTTATTGCCATTTGGTTTCTACTGCATTATACTTGACTATATTTGGATTCATGGCTGCACAGAGCTCGATGGTCTTCTACGAGAATTCTGGACTGCAGAATCTCTATGATATAGTACGATATTGCCAGGTAAAGCTCTCTCATGGTGTTTTACATGCATGCCTGCTATATGGCCTCGCTACTGTGAAACTCATAAAATAAACCACATGAAGAAATCTCATGGACCATTAAAGTTCGATTGAATGTTAGAACTTTTGCTTGAGGTAGTCTACCTACAAAAGTAACCCTGCATATACTTGCAATCGAGAGTAGCAGAAATGCCTGTTATCATTCCTCCCTACCTGGCCTCTTAAGTTTTACGTACTAAAGTCGATAACCAAATTCCTTGCCGACTTCGGTCTGTTTACCTCCAATGTACATGTTGTTGACGAATGGATTATTGATCACCTCTTTTCTTCAAATTGTAGTCGAAAAGGCAGTGTCGTCGAGCTGCATTCTTTCGACATTTTAGTGAGCCACTGCAGGACTGTAATGGTAAATTTGGTGTTGGTTCTCGTATGAAATTTTGACACTTGAATTACTGCATACTAATCTTTTCTTTCTGCAGGGATGTGTGATAACTGTGCCTTTTTGAATGAGATTATAGAAGTTGATGTTTCCAGTAAGTTTCTTTCCCTAGCAATCTGGTAAATTTAATCGAGTCCTCTATTATCCTCTTCAATTCAGAAATTTTTTGAGTACTTGTTTGTCTGTTTGCCATTTCCTGTGCCTTGTGTCATACTTGTAATCACAATGTTTAACAAGGGGTGAAAGAAAAATCACGATTCTCTTCTTTTTTCCTTTTTCAAGAATCTACAGGAGTAGTACATTTTCCCGTGTTCGCTTCCACTTCCAATATGCAAGTAACCATTATAGAATAATTCTACATGGTTCTATGTAGAACTTGCAATTTTGAATTCTTATTGTACGTTTCTTTTCTTTTTATTTTTCCTATCGGAGTCGGTAAGTTGCACATTTGAACAAATGAAAGAAAAGACAAGGAACCTGTGGAGTTAATTTGCTTAAAGTATTGTCCCACAAATGACAGATGGAAATCCCACAAGTGACTAATTATAAAAGTCCCACAAGTGATTGCGGTTATGACATGACAACTTTTCTTATCCAGATTACGCGTCTTCAGCTTGACCCCTCTGTCAAATCCAATTCTTCGCTCACATAATTCCTTATTTGAGCAGTCCCGTTGGAACAACGTTTGAAACATACAAATGAATTTATGTGCTGACAGTTAATATTTGGTTTTCTATGCAGATTATGCAGTTGCTTTTGTCTCTTTGCTGAAAAATGCAATGGAGAACGATCAAAGGTTAACGATGCTACAATTATTAGACAAAATGAAACCCAAGCATAAGGAACTAGGTTGGTTCTCTGCCTTGTTCTTTAGTCGTTAGGATAAACCGTTGTTCCACTTGCCTTTCACTTTCACGTTGACACTCTTGGTAAACAATTGCAGTATCTTTGATCTCAGTGCCAAAATGTTTGCGTTTGTCCAATATGAGCGAGCTGAAATTTGTGTTTTCTCTGTATCTAATAGGATCTACCTTAAAAAAGGAGGAAATGGAGCAGCTTGTAGTACAGCTTGTACTTGATCGAGTTCTGGTAATTAATTGTTTCTTCCTTAGAACACTTTGGATAATGCACGAGGACAGTTTTGTAGAGGCAGTACTTGCTTGATTATGTGGTCGTGGTCGGCCTTTGTTCGTTCTTCCCAGATGATTCCTTAACGTGTGCTGTGTTTTCTCATACAGAAAGAAGAATTTCAGCATACTCCATATGCTACAAATGCGTATGTCACGGTTGGACCATTGGCAAATCAAGTGCTGCAAGGTAGGATTCCTGTCTTTTACTAATGATTATGGGTTCCCTTCTGAATTTTCAATTACATACAAACAGGGAAGAAGGCTGTCAAGATTGAGACTTGTAGCAAACAGAAGATCAAGTCTGGAGATATGAGATCAGTGAAACACAGATTGTCAGGGTTAGAGTCCAAACTTGATGAGCTGCGGAAAGATCTCTCTTCGAATCATGGTGGGATATTCCCTCATTCTGTGCTGTCCAGTCAGCAGATGAGCATGATCAGCTCCCAAATGCCCAACTCAATGGAAAAGGTAAAAATCATGGCAAGTATTGGAAATGCAGGGAGGGCCTTTTCAAGCATATATGTAGTGCTTTTGATGCATCCTTTTGTTGTTGCTGCAGTTGGAGAAGATAATTGGAAAACTGAAAGCTGACAAGTACGGGGACAGGATTCTGGAAGAGGTTAAGAATTATGGAGGTTCCGAAGAGGAACCTGAAAGCTCAACATTGAAGGATGAAGCAAGCGGTGATAAGAGGGCTAGTAAGAGACAGAAGACCAGAAAGAATGTGGTGGTCGTTGATAGCGAGGAAGACGAGCCATGAAGCATTATAAGGATTCCCAGAGAGGAGATATACAGGATTTTCATCAGCGTTTGATGCTGTCCGACTCTTTTTTCGAATCATGTTGGTTCCTCGTTGGCACTCCAGATATTATTGTCACTAGTACCTTATTTAGGTGTTTAAGGTGGCTCCATCTTGGACTGACCTCTGCTCGTTACCCAAATACAACATTTTATTAAAAACATCGATCCAATCATCAGCACGACGAGCATTGCAATTTGCAAACGCAACCTTACTACATGAGGTACTCGTTATTTACAACAAACACATCAAGTTCAGTTTAGTTTTGATGGTAAATGATCCGTATCCTATTCTGTAAGAAGACGAGAATGTGGCAAGATCTGAAAGACAAAAGTGGCTTATCCGACCGACCCTTCAAGCTTCAAGCTCATCAGCTGATTCACCTCTGCCCCAAATTCATCTGGAAGCTCATTGAGCACATATCTGCAAAACCCTTATATCATTGCAGCCATTGCTCTTTCGTAGTCGATCCCCCTCTGCTGAAAGTCGAACAGCTGATCCTCCCCAATTTTTGACGTGCTCGCTTCATGTGCTACCCATGCTGTTGGATTCTTCACCTGTTTTTTAGTGTCCTGGAAGGCCTTGAGGGTTTGAGGAACTTGGATGAATCGGAGATGGGCTGGGAAGAGAAGCAGGGGATACCGTTGGTCAAAAGAGACGACGCCATTTGGTAGTTGTAAGCTTTATGAGGATGTTGTTTTTTTCAGATGAAATTAATAGAACTCAAACATGGATATTTGTATTCATTTAGGATTAGGCATTGGAAGTCATTTTAGGTTTGGATATCTAACATTTTGATCACTAGACCTTTTGTCTAACTCGAGTTATTCTTAGATGACTAATCGATATTTCTGTACACGTTCGTGCGAATTAAGTCTATCCAGCGTGCCCTTTTAGCCTTCGAGCATTAGGTAATCCGTTTGCTCAACCCAATGCCGCATATAATGCTTTTAGTGCATCCTTTTTGTTGTTGTTGTTGTTGTTGCAATTGAAGAAGACAATTGGAAAAAGTGAAAGCTGACAAGTACAGGAACAGGATAACAATTATGGAGGTTCTGATGAGGAACCTGAGAGCTCAACATTGAAGGATGAAGCAAGCAGTGATGACTGATGAGAGGGGTAGTAAGAGCCAAAAGACCAGAAACAATGTGGTAGTTGTTGATAGAGAGGAGGAAGATGAACCATTTAAACATTATTTTTAGCTCTGCAAACAACCTTAACTGGTCTGTGCATTATCCATGGAGTTGCATAGTTGATTAAAAATTACACATAAAAAAATATCAGAGCCTGGTTTCGATCCAGGGACCTGTGGGTTATGGGCCCACCACGCTTCCGCTGCGCCACTCTGATATTCACGTGATTCTGGTATGACGTTATGTTCTTGTTCCATTTCCGTCATTCTAAAGACATCATGACCACAGCTCTAATCCAGATAAATAAGAACATAATTTGATTCTGTTTTCAATTCAAAGGTGTTGAGTTAGTGTCATAGTTATGTAGGGACTAAAGAGATGACTCATTAATAAGGCTACAGTTTTAGTAGCGACGGAAGTTATTAATGTACATTGTGCTATCCATAGGCGATGATTGTTCGAGGTTTCACGTTGTAAACAGGCATATGAATTCAGTTCACGAACTCAGCTGTTAGCATCCGGTTGCGAACTTAATAGTGGATACCAGATACTTCAACCAATATAATCTAGTTACTCACATGACTAATCCCCCATGTAATTGAGTGCGAGTCATAACAGGATCCCCCTAAAGAAAAGAAAAAATGTAAAACTACAGTGGACTTAGTCTCGGAAGCCACTATTCTTCGCACCAACTTCATGCATAGCCTGGAAGGCGACTCTGTACTTTTCAAGAGATGTGGAGCCAGCTTCAATGTAACCACGAGCTGCTTCTCTCAAACTCCATGTCATCAAGGCCTTGAGTTCTTTCGTGTCTGACGGTGACTCTGCATCACGAGGAGTGCCATACTCAGTATTCTTGGTCCACCGGTGCAACATGTACCGAGATGGAAGTTCCCTTATACCAAGCAAGTCGAAGACTTTCAGAGCGTGACGACAGAGCACTCCCTCAAATTCAAACATCTTGCAGCTACAGTTGATGTTCAGATTCAATCTATCAATGCAAACTGTGTGTTTGTCATTCTCGTCCCCACATCTCTGCAGTGAGCATCTACTTACCGTCTTCTCTTCGAATGTCTTTACTGCACAGTAATTGCAGCATTGCAATAGTTCTTCCTGAAATATCCTGAATACAGTGATGGTGTAAAGCCTTCTGCAGCGGCTCTCTATTGGTTCCTTCGTAAGCAGAACAGCTTGCAGACTGCAACAGGTGAAGTCTTCTTTATGTTCCTCTTCCCTTTGCTGTTCAAGGACTTGCTCGTATAGTGAAACGAATTCACCTTCAGCTTCGACCAGTGAATTTAACGAGGATGGTGATCTTAGATCGCCATTTATCGGAATGCCTGCAAAGAATGATCCTCGCAGGTACAACGGAACCCAACATTCACGATTTTCATACATTTTCTGAAGCCATATACTATCCTCCAGGCCATGCCGGTTAACAAGAGCATTCCAACTAGTAGTGAACCCAGCAGGAGTTGAGCTCTGGGATATGAACTCCTCATACTCACATCTGAAGTCATTGGACATTGACCTCAAGTTTCCTTGCTCATTTGACTTCAAATGACTCGAAGAGAAGCGATAACGTGTCCCCGGAAAGACATGAGCAACTGCTTGTTGGATTGCATCCTCTTGATCTCCTATAACAGATTTCGGGCAGCTGCCGGACATAGCCTTATGCCATGTTTGAAACAACCAACTGAATGCCTCCTTTGATTCGTTTGGAATTAGAGCACATCCAAGAATCACTGGTTGCCTGTGGTGGTTAACTCCAAGAATCATGGCAAAAGGCACTGATGAATGGCTCTTCTTCCTGTATGAAGTATCACGTACAATGGCATCCCCGAATTTGCTACCTGCAAATCGTGACCTTCCATCTGCCCAGAAAATGCTCTTACATCTACCATTAATTAATCTCCAGACTGTAAAAGAAGCCTATGTTTTGTGCTTGCCTAGTCTGAAAATAATCAAGAAGCATAGGGTACCAGTCACTCCCGATTCCATTCTGAATCGTTTCAGTATCTGGGGAACCCAATCCACCACTTACCTGATCCATCACAGACTCCTCAGCTTTTAGCCCTATGGCATGATTATGATCTTTCTCAAAACGATCTACTATCCAAGTTCCGTTTTTTTGCATCTTTATCCTCATAAATGCCCCACATCCAACTCTTGATGGATGCCAAAATCCTTCCCTAGAGCACACGAATAGGCAGGAGGTAATTGATGCATCATGATTCGACCGAACTCGAAACCCGGCCTCTCTGCATAAACTTGATAAAACTGATAGGCTTCGTCAGCTGAATCGAACACTAGCCCCGATTGTGGCGCAACACGATACTCCGTTCTAATGCGTTTGACATTGGCAACTTGGGATAAACAGGGACCGTGATCATCGACTTTTTCTTTTCGCCTTGGAGCAGACGATTTTCTTACAGGAACAGAATTTCTTTCATCAAGAATGAGAAATTCATGGTTATGATCCTTCTCCATTTGGTCAATCGCCCATTTCCCGGATTCACGCTCCTTCTGCACCCTTATGAATGCCGGACAGCCATTCCTTGAATCAAGCTGGAACCCTTCCTGCTGGCATACGTACCTCCTGGATGCAACAGATCCATCTCGAGAGCGTTAAAGCTGTCTGATTCTGGTTCGAAACCCTATGCGCGTGCCATATGTTCTGTACAACTCTCGAGCATCATCGGCTGAATTGAATTCTAGCCCTATATATGGTTCAATCCCTTTACCAGAGGAGTCCCATAGCGATGGACTTGCATGGGATTTTCTTATACAACCATCATCAAGTGCCTGCGAATTTGTAGATTCACAGACAATTCCAGAAAACTTTCCTTCATTCAACTCTTTGAGTTTGTGCAACACCTCATGAAGAACCATTATTACATTGTCTTGAATCGGTTTGTTTACAGTGAATGAGGCCTGACGCAAGAGGTCTGGAGATAAAAAAAGTGGGAATAACAAAGATGAGCATTCTTCCAAAAGGCCGCATTTTTAGTTTCTATGGACAGAGATATAAGCATTACAGGCAGAGTGGTACTTGGTCAGATCCAATTTTATTAAATTGCCACATCCCAAGCTATTAACAATTCCCATTATTTAGGAGCGTTATATACATTACCAGACCACCCCCTCAACTAATGTTGCATTCCCTAGGATCTTCAGCAGAAGATGCTTCTGCCTCTGGGAAACCTACAACATATCCACCACTGTCCTCAACATCAAACCTGCTCTCGAAATATGCCACTGCTTCATTCCTCTGCAGCCTCAATATCCTCATTATCACATCTGGAGTCAGGTATACCTGCGAATGGTCTTCCCTACCCTGCTTGTTCGACTCCATAATCTGTTCACCGGACATGCACGTGCATACATATACACAAATCGTCACTTGGATTTATATGCAGTAATCATAGTCCAGTATGCAAGGTTATTTACCTTTTCTATGTTTTCTGGTAACGGAGGAGATCCAGATGTGCTGGGAACCCAGAGCTTAACAGTCTTCTCTATCCCACAACTTGCAAACATAGGCATACAAGGATGCGGCTCAATTTGGTTAACTACGTGGCGATCGCCAAACATTACTCGAACAAGCCTTGAATCCTGCTTCTTCCAGATAAATATGTGACCACAATCAGATCCCGTTGCCACATACTCGTCATTCAGGCCCAAGAAACTGACCCCTTTAACTGTCTGTGAATTCCTGTGTCCCATGTAGACATGTGGCCCTTCAAGTTTCTGCAACTCTTGTGCTGACAAAGAGGATGGATTTGGACCCATCCCCATGTTCTTTTGGAATAAATAAATAAGTTCATCATTGTAAGAGACAAGAAGTTCACTGGAGTTGGAGTAAGCCAATGCAGTTATATGCACGCTGTTGTTCTTGATCAAGTGACTGGGACACAAGGTATCAATAGGCGAGTCACCATTGCTAGATGAATTCCATCGACATTTTCTTACATCATATACACGAGCATATTCATCAGAACCTCCTATGCTGAAATAATTTGGTTTCCTTGGATCAATAACAATTGCATTTAACCTGATCTTCTTCAGATTCTGTTTGCCAGTCTCTCTCAGCTGGGAGCAGCAAAAGAGCTTTGTGCAAGAAGCACTACGAAGATCAAACTGTCAAAAAGTCACAGCAAAAACCTGCTGTCAAATGTGACTGACAAAGAAAAAGCATTTCGCAAATGTTGATAATGTACTTAATTTTGACTGACATGTTGCACAACGCCATCTTCACCGCAGCTATATAGTATGTGAGGACTTCCTGGCTCCACAGCAAGGTTATGCGCACGCCCCTCATGTTCCCCCAGCCTCTTTGTATCCACAGTGCCATCTCCTGTTACCTGGCCTAGCCGAACCTATAAGGGTAGCAGTGATGCAGTTGATTGTCAAGCTTGCTAATAACGAACTCCATCCATACCTCCACGCAAGTGCATTGTTGAAAACTAACATGATTGCTATTTGTATTTTCTGAATAACCTCAAAAGGAAATAAGTTAGCCATTGGTGTGAATTCACCTGTCCATCAGCAGAGGAAGTAACTATTGTCTGATCATCAGTGAGAGGCATGATTTTAGTCTGGAATATATTGTCCGAGTGACCAGAATCATATGACATCTTCTTCTTTTGGGTTGCCCAATCCCAGAATATGACTTGTCTGTCATCGGAACCAGATATGAGAAGATCCCCAGTGGAGTTGAACTGAATAGCATTAACACATCCATCATGACCAACCAACTTCCCGTGAAGATCAATTTGTTTCACAAGGACCTGCAAAGTAAATACAAGCTTAGAGCAAGATTTGACATGCTTCGAAAACTTTAGTAGAGGGTTTACAAAGGGTACAAAGCATTTTTAACTACAGTAAGGAACACAGTATAACTGCAGATAGACGATACAGCCATTCATTTGAGTACAACTCTTTATTTTCAGATCGTTAGAACTCGATCCGATGTTCCAATGAAAAAGGTGGAGACAATAGTCAGAAAGCTTCAAACCGACGGAAATCGACCTAATTCTGATTATGATGCTCCATCATCGACAATACAAGAAACAGATAAATACCCACAAGAACCAGGAGGCGGTGTGGGGACAGAGATAAGAACCTCAGAACCAGAGAAGCAGCGAGAAAAGTATTTGGGGGAGGACAAACCCACTTCTCGTCTGAAGATCTCGTCGAATCCGACTTTGATTTTCTTTCGAGGAGTCTCCATTTCCATTGCACAAGTATAGCTGATGGGAACAGAGTTCATCTGGGAACCATCTAGCAAAGTAAGAATAAGAATATATATAAATGCGAGTAAATTTAAAACAATGATCTGTAGAGATAATCAACTTAGATTAGATATTGGGCCACCGCAATGAATGCCAACAGATTTGACTGATTATGATTTACGGAGCAGGGTTGTTGATGAACCAAATCGTTTTGGCTATCGGTTTGAGCTGCTCATCGCTCAGCTCATTTGGTTCAAGAGCCAGCTCGGTTTGTGAGTTTGAATAATCGATCTCGCGAGTAGGCTCAGTTGGGCTTGTGGAATAGCTCTTAGATGAAGCTCACGAACGGAGTTCGAACTTGACTCGTGAAGGGCTCTGTATAAAGTTCAGGAGTTGACCCAATTTTGGCTCGTGAAATGGCTTAAATTGTAAACCTTTTATACATGTTATACGGTTTGTTTGATGAGTTATTTGCAAATGTTGTATTTTAATGTAAACTAGTACATTATTTGGAAATGTTATTTTAGTGTGGTGCAAATGATTTGTAGTTGTAAATGCTAAAACACCATACCCAAATACATCATCCAAACAATTTATAAATTGTACATAATGATTTGACGATTGTCATCTCATTTTTAACCTCTCGAATCAATCACAGTGACTATATCTAAACATATGCTATTTAATATATTTTTTTATTTTTTAATATACCAAAATATTAATGACAAGTAATATAACCACGAAAAATTACCAATATATATGTTTTAGAGATGTATAGTGTTTGTTTGATGAATAAATGTAGTCCATGACAAAATGTTAGTGATATTCGGTAAAGTAGTCTAGCACGGACTCAAGCACAATTAAGCTTATAAACGAGCTTAAGCTCGACACGCTTGCAAGCGATCTCAGGTTCGATAAAGCTCGCAAATGAGCTGAATTTGAATCGGCTCGAGTTAAAAAAATGTTGGGTGAGTCAAGCTCGAGCTCGAGTTTAAATCAACAGCCCCTCCAACAAACGGACAAAAAACTAGCAATATGAAGAAGCACAAATGAGAAGCAGAAGCCAACTGTTGACTGTTGAGTAACCTGCATATACATTGCACTTATTGGGTGACGACTGGGGATCAAGTTCATGGTACATTCATCCTAGAATCCTAGACAAATTAATTCAACACATTTGATGATCAACGACGAACAACAACTGGCTCAATAAATTGTCGTTCATCACAGTGCCTCTCATCCCACCAACCAAGTTCATTAATCTCCATCAAATCTCCATTTTACTTACTACCAGCAAAGCAAAGACTACTAGTAATTCATTAGCCAAAAAGATGACTTGCTGCTCAAGAGAGGCTATGCTACTCTGACTCCTAAGAAGGAGGCTGCTGCTGTGACCCAAGAAGGGGGAAGTGATGAAAGCTGCTGAGGCTAGCAAAGCTGCTGCTGCTGCAAGCTGCTGCCACAGTGAAGCAGGAGGTGAAGGCTGCTGCTGTCAAAGAGGAGGAGAAAGTCAAGGTTCTGGCTGCTGGGAGTGGTGGTTCTTAAGAGTTTTAAGATGTGTTGGGAGATAATATATGCTAGTAAAGAATATTGAAGATGGTTTGCACAGTTATATCTACAAAGATTATTTAGTTTATGTTGGAAAGTTCTTACTATATTCTGTTTATTCTAAAGCAGCCATCCTCAATTTAAATACAAAAAAGTTCTATATTTCTATCTTTCTGCATTCATTTATCAGAAAGAGACATAAAAAATGGTTTGATTGAAGAAAGTCAGTTAGACTAAAGTACCTATCAGAGCCTGGTTTCGATCCAGGGACCTGTGGGTTATGGGCCCACCACGCTTCCGCTGCGCCACTCTGATAATTATGTTATAGATTCCGTTTGTATGGTACTTATTTCATTTTCAGATGCTGTTGATGTCAACAGGATCATCGCCCTAACTTGAACTTCAATTGCATTGAACATTACTATTAACACCATAGCCTCATTAATGAGTCCTCAGCCAAAAATTGAGATTGAATATCACACTCGGACTACATACGTGAATCACCCGTTCACGTATGTAAATATAAAATATGATTAACCGCTCAAGATTCAAGAATACTTTAACAACCTTTAGATAAGCTCAATTTGTTGTTTGAAGCAGATTTTCATTAGCTTAAGTTACAGCAACACTTGCCTTGCAATAGTAGCATTCATCTGGGCCATATGCCCTCAAGTCCAACTCCAATGGGGTGTAAAATATCTGCTTAGGCCGAATTGGTGTGGTTCTGGCACCCTTTCGACCTTTTTGGTCAAATTTCACGCCCCAAATTGACAACTAATCAAATTCAAGTGCTGGTTACCACTTATGGTGCCAACCAACACCCATAGCCTATGCATTCTCCAACTTCTAGCTTCTTAGAGTATTAGTATTCGAATGTCACAATCTTATCATCAGATTAGATTGAGTCGAAAGCCTACCAAGGCATAAAGGAAAGGTTCCGATTCGAGCGAGAGCCCAAACGGGGGAGAAGAGATCTTCTAATATACAAGGGCTTTAAAAGGTGGAATTACTCATTTGTGCACACGACTCAAAAGCACAGCTCTCTAAACCTAAGTCATTGTCCACAAAACCAAAACCTTTCAACACATTCCACGTAATTGAGACATTGAAGCAAAAGCTTGGGGAACAAAATGTCATGTCCAAGTCGCTGATTCCATTGTAAAGGCGGTATCTTTCTAAGGAAAAACCTAACCCTATCTCTGAAGCAAAAAAAAAGACATCTATGTATGATCTTATGAATAGATGTACTGAACAAAAGCAAAACCATAAGAGTAACAAATTTGATGGTATTTGGTGAAAAAACACCAGCTAAAACCCTTTGATTTTACACATCTGTTACAGCAGCAGCAATGAAAAACACGAGTAAACAATGTTACGGTGGCAGGAGACACTCTGATTATTGCAAATAGAAACATATTTTACACCAATTATCGTAAGACAACGAACCCTGACATAAACTAAAGCTGTATCCTATTTATACATATCTCATTTACACTTGAAAACAAACAAGACAGGAATCGCATAACAAGGTTTTGCCCAACAACATAAACGAACAAGCAAAAGCATTAAACAAACCGTCAACACCATGGCATGAGATACCAAATGAGTCCCCATATTTCACTCACCAATTAATCAATCACTTGCACATAAGGAACGAAACAGACACCGGTGACAACTGCAGTATCTTCCAATTTCCGATTGTGCAGAAAGAATGAATGAATATAATGCAGCACCTGCAAATATACTGGGTTTTGCAGCTTCTCAATTCCTTTTCACCATTTTTCAGTACCGTGGCTCACAAGGGGAATTGAGGTGCAAAAACCCAATTCAAATCAAAGTGTAATGTGCCTGGTGGGCACTGTCTCATTCTGCTGCTTATTCGGAATTTGAGTCGTAGAATTCACTTGGGCATGGGGTCATCACTTCTGATTCTAGCAACTGAACCACCCTGTGCATGGTGGGCCGGTCATCTGGATTCGAAGATACACATCGGACAGCAATTGAAAGTAGGGCATCAAAGCATTCAGCTTGCAAACCCTCACAGTGTGGATCGACAATCTCCCTTTGCCTATTCTCAGATGCCAAATAATTTAACTGCAACAAAGGAGAACAAATTAATTGGAAGAACAATACACATGACGAATCTTGACAGAACCAATGCACATAGACACAAACACTTCTTATGACAACACTACACTAAATTACGAGAAATCGTCTTCTACTATCGTAAGAATGTTAAGATACCTACCCAACCAACAATATTGAGACCCTTCTCAATGAAAGATGCATCTGTTGGTCGCTTTCCACTTATTACTTCAAGCACCAGGACGCCAAAGCTATATACATCAGTCTTTTCTGTCGCTCTACCACTTTGCATGTACTCTGTCAATTGATGAACACATTAATAAAATCCATTGAAGCAATAAAAAAATTAACTAATCTAAACAAAAAGACGATCATCCTTTTTGCACTATATAACTGATGCGTGAAGAAAATAAGCTACTACATTTTATCTTCACCAGACACGGACCACTTACCAGGGGCCAAGTAACCAAAAGTTCCAGCAACAATGGTTGTGATGTGTGATTCTTCATCTTCTAGCAATTTAGCAAGCCCGAAGTCAGACACTCGAGCTGCTAAATTGCCATCAAGTAGAATATTGCTTGATTTTATATCACGGTGTATGATTCTAGGGGAACAATCATGATGCAGGTATGCAAGCCCCTTTGCAGCTCCGACAATAATATTGAGGCGTGCATCCCAGTCAAGTTGTTCAGTTTTTTCTGCAAAAGGCAGCATAACGCATCACATTTTCTAGCCAATAGTGAAGCAAACAAGAAATGGGAAACTACTACCAGGTGAAATTGCACATTCTCAAGGGCGATAAATAAGAGAAAGTTCCATAATCTTAAGGATAAATCTTACCATGGAGCACTTCATCAAGACTTCCACCCGGTAAATAGTCATAGATCAACAATTTAGATGTTGGAGAATTACAATATCCTCGCAAATTCACTAGGTATCTGTGTTTTATGCTCCCAAGAATTTCAAGCTCCCTCTCAAAGAAGCGATCAAACCCTTCATTCATCTTCACGATTCTCTTCAAAGCAAACACATTGCCATCATCCATTGCCAGTTTGTACACTGTCCCAAAGCCTCCACAACCTATCACATGCCCCTCCGTCAAGGTCTCCAACTTCTTAATAATGTCTTTGGAAGAGTATGGCAAGTCTCCATGAAACATTACAATTGATGCACCTAACGCAGCAAAATAAAAACCTGTAGAGCTTCAGATAAGTGCCAGCGACACAAGAATTCCTGGAAGTTTACAGAAAAAAAGTTCAGCGTACCTCCACTAACATCCATTGCAACACTGCTACTTTCATTTCTACCAAACTTCTTGTATAGAAAACAACCCCAAAAGCACATGAGTGCCACAAGAAGCAGAGCACCAATGGTTGCAAAAGCGCTGACAATCAACCTTGCAGGATATCTCTTCTTGCCTCCTGGAATTAGAGCTGCAAACATTGACATCTTTATTTTTCTCCCATCCAACTGAACAACTATGTCATAGTTAAAACAACAAGGAAGAAGATGGAACAGATGGACTAAAAAATAGAAAATCGGATTGATTCTGACAATGTGCACCAACAAGTCTAGAGCAGGAGCGTAAGATGAAATTTTAAAAGAATTGGAATCATAGTTAGTCATACCTGACCCAGACCCAGAAGAACTGTTTGATGACCTGCTATCATCTTTACAAGCTACACTGATCTGTCTCCCACACAAGTCCTTATTTCCAGCAAACCTAAACGACACAATTGAGGCTTTAAGTGTATGGTTCATAACATTCGATTGCTAACATTGCAGGGCGGGCCCACCCCAGATTCTAATGAAAATTGTAAACATGTTGACTTACGAGCTGTCTGGAAATTGGGTGAGTGAACCCTCAGATGGTATTGGTCCAGTGAGAAAGTTGTTGGAGACATTGCTTCAAAAGATCAACCAACAAATTATACAAAATTAGATCTGAACTCAACAAGCTTCACTGGACAACTAGCATTTAATGGACAGCTTAGGCTGACGAACATGCAACTCACAAATTAACAAGTTTGCTTAGTTTCCCAAGCGATGGGGGAATAGATCCACTGAGTGAGTTACTTGAGATATCACTGGAGAAAAAGCAACAAAATGTATATAAGCTTAACTTCATTATAGCGCTACTACTCAGACTATGTTATACAGTATGGACAAACTAAAAAACTTGACACAATAAGCAAGCAATCCATAACTAATTTTCACTAGATTTACTGATTTAGTATTTAGAACAATAATTGGATTCTGGGTTTCCACAGTCAAATCATTATCATGGAAGAGATCCCGAGCTTCATAATTTAAGACATAGGCGTCTGGAAATGAGGGACACAATTTAACTGTGGGTTTTCATTACCGCTGCCTTTAAAGCTGAAATATCCTTAGTCACAGCATCCTAAAATGTTGGCCAAGAGTAAAGAGCGATTCAGCAGTTGCTTTACAGTAACGAGTTTGCTTCTCATGAGTTCAATTTACGCTTGTGCGCTACATTAGCAAAATTACAGAAGCTTTTTATCTAAAGTCCTTTTTATCTAAACCCTCTTATCAATCCTACTGTACGACACATAAGAAACTACTACTGTTTTGTCCATCCTGAATGCTTAACTTAGACATCCTGTATATAAAACTATTTGTGAAACAAAAATAAGCAAGGTTCGCTTTAATCACTAGCAGATAAGTAAAATGGATTGAATCTTTGGCCTTGAAAAGAAATTGCATAGTGTAGAGTTAACTCTGGATGTCAAAGAAGTCATTCAAGAGCAGAACTTACAGAAACTGAAGGTCAGATAGGTTTCCCAGTTCACCTGGAACAACTCCACTCAAGTAGTTACCTTGCAAGTATCTGTAAACCACAAAACAATTTGCTTCCAGTCAAGAAACAAAAAGATACACACAGATGCATACAAACTCTCCACATAAACTCCCCATACACCATCACAAAAAGAGTGGCAGCTAAAAGAGAGGATGATTCCACATGATCTATAAATCAGCTTTAAGGTTTGTATTTGCAGGGAGGAATGTGTTGAGATAAGTTGATCTTTTCCGCACTCAGCTTGCAAGTCCACGACCATACAGAATGGAGCAATTTAGAGAGTACGATTGTCAAATACATTTCCTAAAAAATTTGCTGATTTTAGAATAATTCTCTACTGAACTAGTTACAAGATAAGTGTTCACAAGCCCAGGTGACCAAGGAATCTTACAATTGTTTCCAGATAAAGTAACAGAAAATGTATCAAGAGAAAAGAAGCAAATGTAAGTAGAATAACTTACATTCCCTGCAACTCACTGCAGTTTCCCAAGTCAGAAGGTATATTTCCATAGAAGTTATTGTTATATAGAGCACTGCATAAGGAAGATTAAAGACAACCATGTTTTGATCAAATAAAAGCAGCTTCTAAGATACAAGCAAGAATAGTAATAAGTCAGCAAAATCACTAAGTTTAATGACAGCCATGTTTCGAAAAACAAAGGAGCTACTAAGTTACAAGCAAGAATAGTGGCAAGTCAGCAAATCACATACAGAATCTTCAAATGGTCTAGCTTCCCGAGGTCAGCTGATATAGGTCCACTCAACCTGCGGTCCTTCAGACTCCTGCACCAATGAAATGAGAAAGTTATAAAAATACTGATAACCTACTAGTAATCTAACAAATAAATTACAAACATTTGAATTTTCCACAACCAGAAAAAACCTAAGACTCTAAATCGAATATTAAAGAACTGGAAACTAAAAGTTTCCTCGTCCAGAGAGAGAACATCAAGATTCAAGTCTACACTCACGCTCACTTCCTATAATGACAAAACACAGACATCTGTGCATGTGTGTTGCTTGTAATGGCAGATGGAAAAAAGAAGATCCATTATCTGACATATAATTGTTGCATTTTCATAATATCCGGAAGCTTAATCTACTAAATATATCACATTGAAAAGGGAAATTAATTATTTTCCTTTTATTGACAAAACAATATAGTTTATATGCAGTTCACGACCATAGGTCACCCATACTGAATGAAGCAAGGTGAAATAGCTAGGACAGCTCAGACAGCCAATACATCAAAGGCCAACGGGAAAAAACATGGATTTTTATTCAAACTACAATTGCTTCTTCACTTTGATAGTTCATACTAATAATAGACAATTGGGGAAAACCAAGAGACCATACAAAAAGCCACCGTTATAGCACATTCCATCTACATACCATGTGTTCTAAATCATGTGCGCCTACTAAAATGCTACGTTGAACAGATATATAAGCAATATAACATCATACGCGTGATCGCTTTAACTCTAGCAATTAACCAAAATTGGTGCTTTGCTCAAACATAAAATTATTCGAAGCTCATAGCGAACCAGTTTAGGTTTGTAAACTCACAAATACACCACTCTCTTGGTTATTCGATCACAAGTCACACCATTCCAACCACATGGGTCGGAATCCTCTGGCCTCCATCGGGGAAGTACTGCGTCTGAACGAACAATAGAATTTTTGAAACTTAAAAGTGCCTCACCTGCACATACAATAATTTTGACTTCAGTTGCTAACAAGATTATTAGGTCATCAAGCACCTATACCAATACATCTAAATAGTATATGCAATGATAAACGAGCTATTATGACAAATATTGTTTTGCTAATTTGTGAGGTAATTCCTCTTGTTATTGGTCTTGAATGATGACCAACTCTATTTATAAACCCTAAACCCTAAATAGAGTTGTACAACTAGGGTTAGAGTCCAAGTCCTTATAGGAAAAAACTACTACACTTATTAGAATAATACCGACTTCCTATGCAAGAAAGGAAAAATAAAATAATCCTAAATAGGCTATAGTATCTCAACACTCCCCCTCAACCTTGATGTAGGCATAATAGAGATCGAGCTTGCCCTTGAGGTAGTCCAAAAATTCTCTTGAGGTAGCCTTAGTAAGTATGTCGGTATCCGTTCGCTGAGGGAACATACACCACTTCAATCACTCCACTCGCTGCCTTCTCAAATATGAACTGTCTATCCACTTCCACGTGCTTAGTTCGATCATGATGGACTGGATTCTTGACAATGCTAATAGCAGATTGGCTGTCGGTTTGCATGACTATAGGGCATGTTGACTCATCTTGCAGTTCTTCAAACAACCTCTTAAGCCAAACACCTTCACACACTCCGAGTGCAAGAGCTCTGTACTTTGCCTTGGCATTGCTTCTAGCAACTACATGTTGTTTCTTGCTCTTCCAAGTGACCAGATTTCCCCACACATATGTACAGTAACCACTAGTAGATCGCCGATCTGTGAGTTCCCCTACCCAGCTAGCATCGGTGTACACTTCAACCCTCTACTAGTGTGTTTCCGGAATCTCAAGCCCAATCCCGGTGTACCTTTTAGGTACCTTTCATCACAGAATCTGTAAACCGTTCAAACCATGCCCTAGGAGATTGTTTGAGGCCATATAACGCCTTATGTAATCTACATGCCATACCTGGGTGTTTGTGACCCAATCTTTCTGCCACATTCATATAGACTTCCTCTGTCAAATCTCCATTCAAGAATGCATTTTTAACAACCAGTTGAAATAGAGGCCAATCGAAATTTACTGCAAGGGACAACAGAACTCGTATGGTGTTGGGTTTAGCTACAGGAGCAAACGTTTGTGAGCCGATCAACTTCGTCTTCGCGTATTCTTGACTATCTCCCATTAGCTCCTCTCTAGGAGAGTGATCAACAGAAGTAGTTGGTTCAGTGTGAGTTTCTACTCCACGGGGCCGTCGTTAATATGTTTGGGTGATTGGTGACCGCTGTTCACCACCATGATGAGGAGGAGCAACATTTTCTGCTTCTATTCCTGCTCCTTGTGTCAAATTCTCATCCATAACTCCCCATCTTGTATTAGAATTCCATAGTAGCAACTCTAAGACCTGTAGCGAAGGCTGTTGCGGTGACCGACCGTGCTCCCCCGGAATTGCTGTTAGGGTGTAATACGGCTCATGCTCAAAAACGTCACATCCATTGTATGGTAGAGACGACGAGTCTGAGGAGAGTAGCACTTATATGTCCGTTTGTGAGCTGAGTACCCTAGAAACACACACTTGAGTGAATGAGGGTCCAATTTAGAGCGTTGGTGAGCATACAAGTGGACAAACGCTGTGTAACCGAACACTTCGGGAGGAAGTGAGGAAGAGAATGCATGAACATGCGGGTAAGCCTGAAGTAACACTTGTCGTGGTACTTGATACTGCAAAGGCCTACTAGGTAGACGATTGGCCAGGTACGTAGCTATGAGCAACGCTTCTCCCCAGTGGTATTGAGGTGTGTTAGTTGTGAACATCATTGCACGAGTCATCTCTAACAATTGTCTGTTTCGTCGTTCAACAATGCCATTCTGTTCTGGTGTTTCTACACATGAGCTACTATGTAGAATGTCGTGTGTTTGCAGAGAAGTGCCAAGAACAGAATTAAAATAGTCACGAGCATTGTAAGTTTTCAATACTTTGATATGAGCTTGAAACTGAGTCTGAACCATTTTGTATAAGGACTGAAATACACTGGAAGTCTCGGATTTATCCTTCATGAGGAATGTCCATATCATTCGAGTGTGCTCATCAATCATAGTAATGAACCAACGTGCACCAGTCGGTGTTTTGACTCGGCAAGGCCCCCAAATATCGCTATGTATAATAGCAAATGGTGCTGTAGCAGTGTACGGTACTGAGGGGTAGGAAGATCTAGTGTGTTTTTCATACTGGCAGATTTCACAAGCAAACTGAATTCCCTTTTTATTGATAAATAAGTCTGGAAGGAAACGTTCAAGATAACCAAGACTAGGATGGTCAAGACAAGTGTGCCATAACATATTTTGACTGTCTATACTACTAGTTTACGACCCTATTGCTGCAACTGCCTACTTCCTTGACTGATCTCCTTGTAGCAAGTATAATCCCTCCACCAGCTTAGTTTTGCCAATCATCTTTCTCAAAGCTAAATCCTGAAACACACATATCCCATCACCAAACAAAACTTCACACTTTAGATCTCGAGTAAGTTGGCTGACTGATATATAATTACAGTTTAACTTGGGAACATATAACACTGGGAACAAAGTAATAGTGGGAGTAACATAGACCCTGCCAACCCCCGTAATCGGAGCCAAAGTTCCATCGGCGATTCTTACACCAGAATTATTGAGGTAACGCTGTAAGTCCTGAATAATACTTATGTCTCCTGTCATATGATCAATGCATCCAGAATCCAGAATCCAAATCATATTTCCTTGGAGTTTATAAGTATATTTTGCAAACATCTTCTCCATAATGCTCAATTGGCTGTTTGAGAAAGATTTCGGAGTATCATCATCCTCTCTTTGTTCAGCAAGGTTCCCACGTTTTTGCTTCCCTTTCTTCTTTGTTGAGGCAGTGGCTTGTCTCGAGGGACGACCATGGAGGCCCCATTCCTCTCGAATGTGTCCGGTCCTTCCGTAATTGTCGCAGTATCATCTTTAGGTTTATCATACGCTACAAGTGTTGGGGATTCATTTAGATTTTCCCAGGTTCTGGCAGCATCACCCTATGTTGGTTGGACTCATGTCAGACATACGCAAAAGCCTTCCGAAGCTCTAGAAGGGGCGACATCGCCTTAACACGACCTCGAACATCATCAAGATCTTTGTTGAGACCAAGGAGAAACCGGATGGTTCTTGTCTGATTCACTAATTCCCAATAGATGGTTGCATCTGCTATGCACGTCCACTTGGGTGATCGGTACAAGTCCATCTGAAGCCAAAGATGCGACAGGGTCTTGTGGTATGCTACAACCATTATATCACCCTGTTTGAGGTTGTAAAGTTGCGTCTCAATCTCCATGACTTCTGCCGTGTTATTGGTGTTGGAGTAAGCATCATCAACGTTGTCCCATACATCCTTGGCCATTTTATGAAGCAGGTAAAGCTCGCCTATGGATTTCTCCATGGTGTTATCAGCCATGACTTCACAAGGTTGTCATTGATCTTCCACGTCTTGTATGTTGCTTCAGCAGCGGCTAGTGCAGGTAAGTCGCCATTGATATACCCCTCCTTGTCTCGATCAGCAAGGTGAATCAGAAGGGATTGAAACCACTGGAGATAATTATCTCCATTCAGCTTGTGAACTGTGATAAAGGAGGCGTATTTATTCGCCTGAGTTGAAGTTGGAGGCGGCGGAGGATTGCTTCCGACTTCATTGTTGTTGTTGTGGTCGTTGTCTGAAGCGATGACTTCTCCAACGTTCCCGGACTTGATGTCAACCATGATAAAGTGTTTGAAAAAGAGAGTTTTAGAATAGAGAGAGAGTTGAAAGGCAACGCCAGATTTGCTTAGGTTTTTGCAAACCGGGCTCTGATACCATGCTAATTTTAAGGTAATTCCTCTTGTTATTGATCTTGAATGATAATAACCAACTCTATTTATAATAGAGCTATACAACTAAGGTTAGAATCCAAGTCCTTATAGAAAAAAACTACTACCCTTATTAGAATAATAAGGACTTCCTATGCAAGAAAGGAAAAGCAAAATAATCCTAAATAAACTGTCGTATCTCACATGTTCATCACAAAAAGCATATGCAGGAAGGAACATCTAGCTACACCCGACCAATATCCTCTATGTAATCAAAAGAGATGACACAGTCTCAAGCTTACAAAACCAGTCAAGGAAATAACTGACCTCCCAAACATTACATTTCAAACATGAAACAAAAAAAATGGTTTTACATCAGATCTAACTAGAAGGTCCAAGAAAAACAAAGTTTGGCAAACCAGAAAGGACCAACTATATAATGACCAAGGGGTTGATACACATATGCATGGGTGAGGTTTTGTTCAGCAACTTAACTACACTGAATTACAGTCACATTAACTTCAAACATCTTAAATGGATCGATCAAATATAATATTACCATCAGGACTGATAGCTCCTCCTTCCTTTAAAAGCATGTAAAGCACAAGGGCAGAAACAAGCCAAGCCCTTAGATATATCATCTGACAGATGGCCATAATGGCACTTGTCAAGCATAATATAACAAGCAGAAATCATCTGACGGGCCAAACTTGAGAATGCTTTCTATGTAACATCTGTTATCAGGCCAAGGATGACCTTCCCGCCAGATAGGATAAGATAAGGTGTTCCCTGCAAAAGACATAGTTGCCAAACGCCACATAAGAACATTACAGGAAGAAAAGGGAAGCAATACGCTAAAACTAATCTTGCATATGATATATCATCAAGTACTGTCTGTTAACTAAAATAAAAGCATGCATCTTTATGTTATAACACAGATTCACGGTTGATTAGTAATGAACATCAGATAAGCTAAGTTAAAGTTCCAGACGTCCAAGGAATCCCGAACCAAAAGAACTGTGACACTTACTGAAATTTACCAGAAACCGAATTATTGGCAGATGGGCCAAACAGCAGCCAATCAAAACTACTCTTTACTTGCACCGTAACTCAAAGGCTAAGATCCTTCCGCAGCAACCTGAGTCCAACCAATAAAAGATACAAAACGTTTCAGGAATAAAAACAAAACGAAAGAAACAGACGTCGGCTAGGATACTTGGAGTCTGTGCATAAGAGCAACAAGAGAAGAAGTCAAATGTAAGATGTTAAATCATATACCCAAAAAAAAAATCCAGTAGCATTGCTCAACGAAAAGAAACCTCTCTTTGTCAATCATAATTAGCTCATTTAGGTCTTAGGAGAGAGGACAACAATAATGATGACAGCTAATGGTGACATAGTATTAAAGAAATTACAGTAGTCTAGAGTAGGAGGAGGAGGAGCATTAAAATGAGACAAATGGGTAAAGTATTGAAACAAAAAGCAGAGAAGGAGAAATAGCTATTGCTTCCAAGGAGACGATAACGGAGTTAGTTTAGGACACAGCCACTGCTAGAATCACAGTTACTGCTAACCAACGATAGTTCTTTCCCCAAAAGAAAAAAGATCACTGCTTTCTGATATTCAGACTTAGGAGGAACACATTTGACACAAAATTCCCAAGTTGTTTAGAAGCTGTACTGAACAAAGTACAGAAATGCGAAGCCCTCCAAACAGTAAATAGAAAGCCAGCCAGAAAGACCCACCACTTGAAAACAAAAGGTAAGGAGCAACAGGAGCAGAAGCCAGAAGTAACATGGCTGGCTGGCTACTGCTGATTGAGCTGATTGTACCATAGATAATGAGAAGCAAGCAAAAACAGCTATAAATAAAAATAAAAAATCAAGCTAGGTAGTAGGAGTGGTAGTCAGAGAAAGACCTAATTGCAGCTCCAAAAAAGGTCAAAATCGACAGTGAGAGGTACTAAACTTGACGCAATCAAAAAATGCAGAAACCCCTAAAAGCGAAAACCCAGAAAAGCAAAGGAATTTCATGCAGTAGATTAGTAAAGAGTAATGAAAGAGAGAGAGAGAGAAGGGTAAGGAAAACGGAGACGGCGCTGAAGAGAAATGGGAAAAGGGTAGCTTACCCTTTTGCAAGATTCGATCTGCAGAAGGAAGGAGATTTGCAGATTGGAATGAGGGGAGGAGGAGGAAGAAAGAAGTGAAAGAGAGTGAAGGAAAGAGGAGGAGGAGGAGGAGGAGGAGGAGGGAGCTTGTCTCCCAGTGTGAGCTGTAAAGGCAATAAAATTCCCCCCCAAGGGGAAGAAAATATAATATTCCCCAATATAGTAATGATAATGATAATAATAAAGGAAATAACGGGAAGGAGAAATGGAGAAAGTTATCTGTTGGGGAATTATAAAAATGAATTCTTCTGGTTTGGGCTCTGTTGGTGGTGGTGGGCGGTGGCGGAGAGTGAGTGAGAGTGGTGGTAGTGGGGGGTGAAGTAAATACAGTGTTGGAGTGGAGAGTGAAGAAGCTGTCTTTGATCGATCGCAGCATAAAGGGATCTTTTTTTATAATGAAAAGAATAATCGACCGACGCTTTCTCCTGTAACTGCTTTCTCGATTTCTGAGTTGGAATCGGTACCCAATCCAACAACTCGGAATAAATTTCAGTCATGCATTATCTAACTCTAATGGTTGAAATTTGAAGGGGCAAATAGGAAAATTCGATCATATTTTTTTGGATCTTAATGATTGGTGTTGTCGACTCCATACCGATTGTAGTAATCAGTCCTGGCATTCGGTCAAAATTGGTTGCTTGAATTCGGATAAAATTATGACCGATTTTGAATTTAATTTGTCGAATTCGTAATCGAATTGGACTTTGTTGAAAAAAGGAATTGAGAAAAGATCTTAAATCTGTTTTTCGGACTTTATTTTGCTTTTTGTTGGCTTCCATTCATTAAATTTCAAAAAGTCTTCACATTACATATTAACAAATAAATTCAATAACAACATATTACAAATAGTCAAAATGCTCAATTTCATGCCTGAATTCGGTTTCGTTTTGAATTCGATCTAAAACCAAATTCGAATTCACAACAAATTTGCCTACCGAATTCTCACATGAATTCGGTTAAACCGAATAATCGAATTCGAACTGCCACCCCTTATTGTAATACACTTTGTATGACTGTGTGTAAAATCTCATAGAGATTGTATTGTACAAAACTATGAACCTTCGCTGGCACTACCGAACTTCATACAGATTATAGTAGAGTTTGTATGAACTGCGTACAAAGTATCATACAGATTGTGGTACATATTGTATACGTTATATATGCACTTCATGCTCAAGTCCATACAAAAGTATAATAGTGTGCATTACAAAATGTAATAGTAGTTATTTCGAAGAAGAAGAAAAGTGTTATGGTAGTTGTATACACTGTGTAGGTACTGTGTACAATCCCCATACACATCGTGCACACTTGATATGAATATGTGTAAGGCTCGTACAAGTTGTAGAATGAAAACTAATCATTAATATGTTGAATGGATTGTGTATTAAGCCCGGTAATGATGTCAATGAAGAAAATTATTGGATGTGCATACGGGGAAATTTTAGTGTATAATAATTTTTTTTTGTAAAAGCAAACATCATCATATTTTGAAAATAGACAAAGCCGTCATTAAATACAGAATCTTCAAATCGAAGTTGCAGTCTTCACCAACGAAATTAATATAAATCGCGAGTCCTTCCAAAATATAAAAACCTCAATCATTTCTCTTTAAAAATAAACATTTCAAATAAAAATCACCCAATATAACAAAAAAAAACAAATATAGGCCTAAAAACAAAATAAACAAAATTGAGAAACAATCCAAAAAAAACAAGAAAAAACCCTAGCAGACATGGATGTGTTCCATCTTTATTGAGAGCAGCTAAGGGAAGATAGAACCTTAGCCATCTAGACAGTGCATCAGTGTGAATGACCGGTCCCCTGGGATAGTCCGGTTGTGGATGAGGAGGTGGAGCATTGGCTGAGTTCCCTAGGTGATTTCGAGAACTCGCATTCAATATTCGTCTCCTTGGGTCAGAAGTTGTAAGATCGCATATGCGCTGTTTATTGGCAAACGTGATAGGTTGTGGCAGAATCATGATGACGAGGCCTTCGACAATTGCGGCAAGGGTTTCCAGATGGAGGACCTCGTGCAACTTTCCCTCCAAGAGATAACAATTAGGCAACAACACTGCAACAAGAATCCAAGATGAAATCGAAAAGATGAAAAATTCGAAAAAACTGGAGACGGCTACGGGTTTTATTCTCATTGAGAGTTTTTTCCCCTGGCCGTTATTCTATATTTCCGTATGTGTAATAAATTTTAAAATATCAAATCGAATATTTATTGAATTCTTTTATGATTATTGAGTATGTTAGTTAAACAATATATTATATGAATTTAGGATACTTATAATGGTATATATAAATTTATGCTTTTCATAAATTATGTATTTTGTCCGTTAATGATGTCAATGAACAAACCTTTTAGTGTGTAGTAGATTTCAAAATTAAGAGCGTGAATATTGGTTAAACTCTTTTAGGATCATTGAGTGTCTATAAACTCTTTTAGGATCATTGAGTGTTAAACCTTAGACGTTCTAGTGACACTTGAGTTCTTACAAAATCGAGCTTATGTTGGGTGAAAGTTCGATTTGTACACAGTAAAATACAAGAGTTGGCCATAAATTTTGAGAATCCTCCAATTTTTGTTTGTGCAAATCAACTATAAACATACGGAGGAACTGTTACGAGAACACCTTGTTTTATTTTCACACGAGAATGCTAGAAATAACCATTAAATCTTGGTACTAAGATATAGTGTACTAATTAGTTCAAAACTCAGGCTTAAAGCTCCGGGTAGTAACTAGTATCCCGACAACCATTAGTAGCACAAAGTGCATAACTGCATACTTCACCAACTCGGATATTGACCAGTCAAATGGGGATAAACACAAACCCCAGGCCATTTATGATGATAGCAATTTGATTTCACTGCATTTCTCTATCTCGGTAGAGCTAATACTGCAGTGCAGAGACCATTCTTTGAATCATCAGTCTTTGCCATTGATGACTCATTTCATAGACTCCTCATACTGAATACTTTTGAGTATATATACATTTCTAATTGGACTCCGAATGCTGCTGGTGCTTCTTCGTCCCTAAAGTTTGAACTGCTGAAAACATGTAATTCTGTAATCTTTCCAACAAACCAAGAGGGCCATTCTCATTCCTCTGCATACTACCTATAAGCCACTTGTAATCCGAGACTGCAGCTTCTGAAAGCGGTTCCAAGAATTCGCTTTTACTCAAGATCCCAGGAGGAGGCGCTCCATCAATCAGATTCGTCTCCATTTTTGGTTTACCTTTGATCAACTCTTTAGGCACCACTCCAGTATGACTGCTGCTGTCTAGGGCGGACGGGATTGATCCGGGGATCACCTCCTGTTTGAAGGGCAATGCTCTTTCATTTTGCAGACAGAACTCTATCCACTGATGAACTAGCGGAGAAGGTCCTCTCACTCGCCCACCAAGCTGCTCCTTTGTTTCCAACCCGGACGTGGAAGGGATTGCCTGAAATCAGAAGACAATCGAGACATAAGGAACGAAACAGACACCGGTGACAACTGCAGTATCTTCCAATTTCCGATTGTGCAGAAAGAATGAATGAATATAATGCAGCACCTGCAAATATACTGGGTTTTGCAGCTTCTCAATTCCTTTTCACCATTTTTCAGTACCGTGGCTCACAAGGGGAATTGAGGTGCAAAAACCCAATTCAAATCAAAGTGTAATGTGCCTGGTGGGCACTGTCTCATTCTGCTGCTTATTCGGAATTTGAGTCGTAGAATTCACTTGGGCATGGGGTCATCACTTCTGATTCTAGCAACTGAACCACCCTGTGCATGGTGGGCCGGTCATCTGGATTCGAAGATACACATCGGACAGCAATTGAAAGTAGGGCATCAAAGCATTCAGCTTGCAAACCCTCACAGTGTGGATCGACAATCTCCCTTTGCCTATTCTCAGATGCCAAATAATTTAACTGCAACAAAGGAGAACAAATTAATTGGAAGAACAATACACATGACGAATCTTGACAGAACCAATGCACATAGACACAAACACTTCTTATGACAACACTACACTAAATTACGAGAAATCGTCTTCTACTATCGTAAGAATGTTAAGATACCTACCCAACCAACAATATTGAGACCCTTCTCAATGAAAGATGCATCTGTTGGTCGCTTTCCACTTATTACTTCAAGCACCAGGACGCCAAAGCTATATACATCAGTCTTTTCTGTCGCTCTACCACTTTGCATGTACTCTGTCAATTGATGAACACATTAATAAAATCCATTGAAGCAATAAAAAAATTAACTAATCTAAACAAAAAGACGATCATCCTTTTTGCACTATATAACTGATGCGTGAAGAAAATAAGCTACTACATTTTATCTTCACCAGACACGGACCACTTACCAGGGGCCAAGTAACCAAAAGTTCCAGCAACAATGGTTGTGATGTGTGATTCTTCATCTTCTAGCAATTTAGCAAGCCCGAAGTCAGACACTCGAGCTGCTAAATTGCCATCAAGTAGAATATTGCTTGATTTTATATCACGGTGTATGATTCTAGGGGAACAATCATGATGCAGGTATGCAAGCCCCTTTGCAGCTCCGACAATAATATTGAGGCGTGCATCCCAGTCAAGTTGTTCAGTTTTTTCTGCAAAAGGCAGCATAACGCATCACATTTTCTAGCCAATAGTGAAGCAAACAAGAAATGGGAAACTACTACCAGGTGAAATTGCACATTCTCAAGGGCGATAAATAAGAGAAAGTTCCATAATCTTAAGGATAAATCTTACCATGGAGCACTTCATCAAGACTTCCACCCGGTAAATAGTCATAGATCAACAATTTAGATGTTGGAGAATTACAATATCCTCGCAAATTCACTAGGTATCTGTGTTTTATGCTCCCAAGAATTTCAAGCTCCCTCTCAAAGAAGCGATCAAACCCTTCATTCATCTTCACGATTCTCTTCAAAGCAAACACATTGCCATCATCCATTGCCAGTTTGTACACTGTCCCAAAGCCTCCACAACCTATCACATGCCCCTCCGTCAAGGTCTCCAACTTCTTAATAATGTCTTTGGAAGAGTATGGCAAGTCTCCATGAAACATTACAATTGATGCACCTAACGCAGCAAAATAAAAACCTGTAGAGCTTCAGATAAGTGCCAGCGACACAAGAATTCCTGGAAGTTTACAGAAAAAAAGTTCAGCGTACCTCCACTAACATCCATTGCAACACTGCTACTTTCATTTCTACCAAACTTCTTGTATAGAAAACAACCCCAAAAGCACATGAGTGCCACAAGAAGCAGAGCACCAATGGTTGCAAAAGCGCTGACAATCAACCTTGCAGGATATCTCTTCTTGCCTCCTGGAATTAGAGCTGCAAACATTGACATCTTTATTTTTCTCCCATCCAACTGAACAACTATGTCATAGTTAAAACAACAAGGAAGAAGATGGAACAGATGGACTAAAAAATAGAAAATCGGATTGATTCTGACAATGTGCACCAACAAGTCTAGAGCAGGAGCGTAAGATGAAATTTTAAAAGAATTGGAATCATAGTTAGTCATACCTGACCCAGACCCAGAAGAACTGTTTGATGACCTGCTATCATCTTTACAAGCTACACTGATCTGTCTCCCACACAAGTCCTTATTTCCAGCAAACCTAAACGACACAATTGAGGCTTTAAGTGTATGGTTCATAACATTCGATTGCTAACATTGCAGGGCGGGCCCACCCCAGATTCTAATGAAAATTGTAAACATGTTGACTTACGAGCTGTCTGGAAATTGGGTGAGTGAACCCTCAGATGGTATTGGTCCAGTGAGAAAGTTGTTGGAGACATTGCTTCAAAAGATCAACCAACAAATTATACAAAATTAGATCTGAACTCAACAAGCTTCACTGGACAACTAGCATTTAATGGACAGCTTAGGCTGACGAACATGCAACTCACAAATTAACAAGTTTGCTTAGTTTCCCAAGCGATGGGGGAATAGATCCACTGAGTGAGTTACTTGAGATATCACTGGAGAAAAAGCAACAAAATGTATATAAGCTTAACTTCATTATAGCGCTACTACTCAGACTATGTTATACAGTATGGACAAACTAAAAAACTTGACACAATAAGCAAGCAATCCATAACTAATTTTCACTAGATTTACTGATTTAGTATTTAGAACAATAATTGGATTCTGGGTTTCCACAGTCAAATCATTATCATGGAAGAGATCCCGAGCTTCATAATTTAAGACATAGGCGTCTGGAAATGAGGGACACAATTTAACTGTGGGTTTTCATTACCGCTGCCTTTAAAGCTGAAATATCCTTAGTCACAGCATCCTAAAATGTTGGCCAAGAGTAAAGAGCGATTCAGCAGTTGCTTTACAGTAACGAGTTTGCTTCTCATGAGTTCAATTTACGCTTGTGCGCTACATTAGCAAAATTACAGAAGCTTTTTATCTAAAGTCCTTTTTATCTAAACCCTCTTATCAATCCTACTGTACGACACATAAGAAACTACTACTGTTTTGTCCATCCTGAATGCTTAACTTAGACATCCTGTATATAAAACTATTTGTGAAACAAAAATAAGCAAGGTTCGCTTTAATCACTAGCAGATAAGTAAAATGGATTGAATCTTTGGCCTTGAAAAGAAATTGCATAGTGTAGAGTTAACTCTGGATGTCAAAGAAGTCATTCAAGAGCAGAACTTACAGAAACTGAAGGTCAGATAGGTTTCCCAGTTCACCTGGAACAACTCCACTCAAGTAGTTACCTTGCAAGTATCTGTAAACCACAAAACAATTTGCTTCCAGTCAAGAAACAAAAAGATACACACAGATGCATACAAACTCTCCACATAAACTCCCCATACACCATCACAAAAAGAGTGGCAGCTAAAAGAGAGGATGATTCCACATGATCTATAAATCAGCTTTAAGGTTTGTATTTGCAGGGAGGAATGTGTTGAGATAAGTTGATCTTTTCCGCACTCAGCTTGCAAGTCCACGACCATACAGAATGGAGCAATTTAGAGAGTACGATTGTCAAATACATTTCCTAAAAAATTTGCTGATTTTAGAATAATTCTCTACTGAACTAGTTACAAGATAAGTGTTCACAAGCCCAGGTGACCAAGGAATCTTACAATTGTTTCCAGATAAAGTAACAGAAAATGTATCAAGAGAAAAGAAGCAAATGTAAGTAGAATAACTTACATTCCCTGCAACTCACTGCAGTTTCCCAAGTCAGAAGGTATATTTCCATAGAAGTTATTGTTATATAGAGCACTGCATAAGGAAGATTAAAGACAACCATGTTTTGATCAAATAAAAGCAGCTTCTAAGATACAAGCAAGAATAGTAATAAGTCAGCAAAATCACTAAGTTTAATGACAGCCATGTTTCGAAAAACAAAGGAGCTACTAAGTTACAAGCAAGAATAGTGGCAAGTCAGCAAATCACATACAGAATCTTCAAATGGTCTAGCTTCCCGAGGTCAGCTGATATAGGTCCACTCAACCTGCGGTCCTTCAGACTCCTGCACCAATGAAATGAGAAAGTTATAAAAATACTGATAACCTACTAGTAATCTAACAAATAAATTACAAACATTTGAATTTTCCACAACCAGAAAAAACCTAAGACTCTAAATCGAATATTAAAGAACTGGAAACTAAAAGTTTCCTCGTCCAGAGAGAGAACATCAAGATTCAAGTCTACACTCACGCTCACTTCCTATAATGACAAAACACAGACATCTGTGCATGTGTGTTGCTTGTAATGGCAGATGGAAAAAAGAAGATCCATTATCTGACATATAATTGTTGCATTTTCATAATATCCGGAAGCTTAATCTACTAAATATATCACATTGAAAAGGGAAATTAATTATTTTCCTTTTATTGACAAAACAATATAGTTTATATGCAGTTCACGACCATAGGTCACCCATACTGAATGAAGCAAGGTGAAATAGCTAGGACAGCTCAGACAGCCAATACATCAAAGGCCAACGGGAAAAAACATGGATTTTTATTCAAACTACAATTGCTTCTTCACTTTGATAGTTCATACTAATAATAGACAATTGGGGAAAACCAAGAGACCATACAAAAAGCCACCGTTATAGCACATTCCATCTACATACCATGTGTTCTAAATCATGTGCGCCTACTAAAATGCTACGTTGAACAGATATATAAGCAATATAACATCATACGCGTGATCGCTTTAACTCTAGCAATTAACCAAAATTGGTGCTTTGCTCAAACATAAAATTATTCGAAGCTCATAGCGAACCAGTTTAGGTTTGTAAACTCACAAATACACCACTCTCTTGGTTATTCGATCACAAGTCACACCATTCCAACCACATGGGTCGGAATCCTCTGGCCTCCATCGGGGAAGTACTGCGTCTGAACGAACAATAGAATTTTTGAAACTTAAAAGTGCCTCACCTGCACATACAATAATTTTGACTTCAGTTGCTAACAAGATTATTAGGTCATCAAGCACCTATACCAATACATCTAAATAGTATATGCAATGATAAACGAGCTATTATGACAAATATTGTTTTGCTAATTTGTGAGGTAATTCCTCTTGTTATTGGTCTTGAATGATGACCAACTCTATTTATAAACCCTAAACCCTAAATAGAGTTGTACAACTAGGGTTAGAGTCCAAGTCCTTATAGGAAAAAACTACTACACTTATTAGAATAATACTGACTTCCTATGCAAGAAAGGAAAAATAAAATAATCCTAAATAGGCTATAGTATCTCAACACTCCCCCTCAACCTTGATGTAGGCATAATAGAGATCGAGCTTGCCCTTGAGGTAGTCCAAAAATTCTCTTGAGGTAGCCTTAGTAAGTATGTCGGTATGTACGTTCGCTGAGGGAACATACACCACTTCAATCACTCCACTCTTGCCTTCTCAAATATGAGCTGTCTATCCACTTCCACGTGCTTAGTTCGATCATGATGGATGGATTCTTGACAATGCTAATAGCGGATTGGCTGTCGGTTTGCATGACTATAGGGCATGTTGACTCATCTTGCAGTTCTTCAAACAACCTCTTAAGCCAAACACCTTCACACACTCCGAGTGCAAGAGCTCTGTACTTTGCCTTGGCATTGCTTCTAGCAACTACATGTTGTTTCTTGCTCTTCCAAGTGACCAGATTTCCCCACACATATGTACAGTAACCACTAGTAGATCGCCGATCTGTGAGTTCCCCTACCCAGCTAGCATCGGTGTACACTTCAACCCTCTACTAGTGTGTTTCTGGAATCTCAAGCCCAATCCCGGTGTACCTTTTAGGTACCTTTCATCACAGAATCTGTAAACCGTTCAAACCATGCCCTAGGAGATTGTTTGAGGCCATATAACGCCTTATGTAATCTACATGCCATACCTGGGTGTTTGTGACCCAATCTTTCTGCCACATTCATATAGACTTCCTCTCACAAATCTCCATTCAAGAATGCATTTTTAACAACCGGTTGAAATAGAGGCCAATCGAAATTTACGCAAGGGACAACGAGAACTCGTATGGTGTTGGGTTTAGCTACGGGAGCAAACGTTTGTGAGCTGATCAACTTCTGTCTTCGCGTATTCTTGACTATCTCCCATTAGCTCCTCTCTAGGAGAGTGATCAACAGAAGTAGTTGGTTCAGTGTGAGTTTCTACTCCACGGGGCCGTCGTTAATATGTTTGGGTGATTGGTGACCGCTGTTCACCACCATGATGAGGAGGAGCAACATTTTCTGCTTCTATTCCTGCTCCTTGTGTCAAATTCTCATCCATAACTCCCCATCTTGTATTAGAATTCCATAGTAGCAACTCTAAGACCTGTAGCGAAGGCTGTTGCAGCTGACCGTGCTCCCCTGGAATTGCTGTTAGGGTGTAATACGGCTCATGCTCAAAAACGTCACATCCATTGTATGGTAGAGACGACGAGTCTGAGGAGAGTAGCACTTATATGTCCGTTTGTGAGCTGAGTACCCTAGAAACACACACTTGAGTGAATGAGGGTCCAATTTAGAGCGTTGGTGAGCATACAAGTGGACAAACGGCGTGCAACCGAACACTTCGGGAGGAAGTGAGGAAGAGAATGCATGAACATGCGGGTAAGCTCGAAGTAACACTTGTCGTGGTACTTGATGCGCAAAGGCCTACTAGGTAGACGATTGGCCGGGTACGTAGCTATGAGCAACGCTTCTCCCCGGTGGTATTGAGGTGTGTTAGTTGTGAACATCATTGCACGAGTCATCTCTAACAATTGTACGTTTCGTCGTTCAACAATGCCATTACGTTCGGTGTTTCTACACATGAGCTACTATGTAGAATGTCGTGTGTTTGCGAGAGAAGTGCCAAGAACAGAATTAAAATAGTCACGAGCATTGTAAGTTTTCAATACTTTGATATGAGCTTGAAACTGAGTCTGAACCATTTTGTATAAGGACTGAAATACACTGGAAGTCTCGGATTTATCCTTCATGAGGAATGTCCATATCATTCGAGTGTGCTCATCAATCATAGTAATGAACCAACGTGCACCGGTCGGTGTTTTGACTCGGCAAGGCCCCCAAATATCGCTATGTATAATAGCAAATGGTGCTGTAGCAGTGTACGGTACTGAGGGGTAGGAAGATCTAGTGTGTTTTTCATACTGGCAGATTTCACAAGCAAACTGAATTCCCTTTTTATTGATAAATAAGTCTGGAAGGAAACGTTCAAGATAACCAAGACTAGGATGGTCAAGACAAGTGTGCCATAACATATTTTGACTGTCTATACTACTAGTTTACGACCCTATTGCTGCAACTGCCTACTTCCTTGACTGATCTCCTTGTAGCAAGTATAATCCCTCCACCAGCTTAGTTTTGCCAATCATCTTTCTCAAAGCTAAATCCTGAAACACACATATCCCATCACCAAACAAAACTTCACACTTTAGATCTCGAGTAAGTTGGCTGACTGATATATAATTACAGTTTAACTTGGGAACATATAACACTGGGAACAAAGTAATAGTGGGAGTAACATAGACCCTGCCAACCCCCGTAATCGGAGCCAAAGTTCCATCGGCGATTCTTACACCAGAATTATTGAGGTAACGCTGTAAGTCCTGAATAATACTTATGTCTCCTGTCATATGATCAATGCATCCAGAATCCAGAATCCAAATCATATTTCCTTGGAGTTTATAAGTATATTTTGCAAACATCTTCTCCATAATGCTCAATTGGCTGTTTGAGAAAGATTTCGGAGTATCATCATCCTCTCTTTGTTCAGCAAGGTTCCCACGTTTTTGCTTCCCTTTCTTCTTTGTTGAGGCAGTGGCTTGTCTCGAGGGACGACCATGGAGGCCCCATTCCTCTCGAATGTGTCCGGTCCTTCTGTAATTGTCGCAGTATCATCTTTAGGTTTATCATACGCTACAAGTGTTGGGGATTCATTTAGATTTTCCCAGGTTCTGGCAGCATCACCCTATGTTGGTTGGACTCATGTCAGACATACGCAAAAGCCTTCCGAAGCTCTAGAAGGGGCGACATCGCCTTAACACGACCTCGAACATCATCAAGATCTTTGTTGAGACCAAGGAGAAACCGGATGGTTCTTGTCTGATTCACTAATTCCCAATAGATGGTTGCATCTGCTATGCACGTCCACTTGGGTGATCGGTACAAGTCCATCTAAGCCAAAGATGCGACAGGGTCTTGTGGTATGCTACAACCATTATATCACCCTGTTTGAGGTTGTAAAGTTGCGTCTCAATCTCCATGACTTCTGCCGTGTTATTGGTGTTGGAGTAAGCATCATCAACGTTGTCCCATACATCCTTGGCCATTTTATGAAGCAGGTAAAGCTCGCCTATGGATTTCTCCATGGTGTTATCAGCCATGACTTCACAAGGTTGTCATTGATCTTCCACGTCTTGTATGTTGCTTCGGCGGCGGCTAGTGCGGGTAAGTCGCCATTGATATACCCCTCCTTGTCTCGATCGGCAAGGTGAATCGAAGGGATTGAAACCACTTGGAGATAATTATCTCCATTCGGCTTGTGAACTCGTGATAAAGGAGGCGTATTTATTCGCCTGAGTTGAAGTTGGAGGCGGCGGAGGATTGCTTCCGACTTCATTGTTGTTGTTGTGGTCGTTGTCTGAAGCGATGACTTCTCCAACGTTCCCGGACTTGATGTCAACCATGATAAAGTGTTTGAAAAAGAGAGTTTTAGAATAGAGAGAGAGTTGAAAGGCAACGCCAGATTTGCTTAGGTTTTTGCAAACCGGGCTCTGATACCATGCTAATTTTAAGGTAATTCCTCTTGTTATTGATCTTGAATGATAATAACCAACTCTATTTATAATAGAGCTATACAACTAAGGTTAGAATCCAAGTCCTTATAGAAAAAAACTACTACCCTTATTAGAATAATAAGGACTTCCTATGCAAGAAAGGAAAAGCAAAATAATCCTAAATAAACTGTCGTATCTCACATGTTCATCACAAAAAGCATATGCAGGAAGGAACATCTAGCTACACCCGACCAATATCCTCTATGTAATCAAAAGAGATGACACAGTCTCAAGCTTACAAAACCAGTCAAGGAAATAACTGACCTCCCAAACATTACATTTCAAACATGAAACAAAAAAAATGGTTTTACATCAGATCTAACTAGAAGGTCCAAGAAAAACAAAGTTTGGCAAACCAGAAAGGACCAACTATATAATGACCAAGGGGTTGATACACATATGCATGGGTGAGGTTTTGTTCAGCAACTTAACTACACTGAATTACAGTCACATTAACTTCAAACATCTTAAATGGATCGATCAAATATAATATTACCATCAGGACTGATAGCTCCTCCTTCCTTTAAAAGCATGTAAAGCACAAGGGCAGAAACAAGCCAAGCCCTTAGATATATCATCTGACAGATGGCCATAATGGCACTTGTCAAGCATAATATAACAAGCAGAAATCATCTGACGGGCCAAACTTGAGAATGCTTTCTATGTAACATCTGTTATCAGGCCAAGGATGACCTTCCCGCCAGATAGGATAAGATAAGGTGTTCCCTGCAAAAGACATAGTTGCCAAACGCCACATAAGAACATTACAGGAAGAAAAGGGAAGCAATACGCTAAAACTAATCTTGCATATGATATATCATCAAGTACTGTCTGTTAACTAAAATAAAAGCATGCATCTTTATGTTATAACACAGATTCACGGTTGATTAGTAATGAACATCAGATAAGCTAAGTTAAAGTTCCAGACGTCCAAGGAATCCCGAACCAAAAGAACTGTGACACTTACTGAAATTTACCAGAAACCGAATTATTGGCAGATGGGCCAAACAGCAGCCAATCAAAACTACTCTTTACTTGCACCGTAACTCAAAGGCTAAGATCCTTCCGCAGCAACCTGAGTCCAACCAATAAAAGATACAAAACGTTTCAGGAATAAAAACAAAACGAAAGAAACAGACGTCGGCTAGGATACTTGGAGTCTGTGCATAAGAGCAACAAGAGAAGAAGTCAAATGTAAGATGTTAAATCATATACCCAAAAAAAAAAATCCAGTAGCATTGCTCAACGAAAAGAAACCTCTCTTTGTCAATCATAATTAGCTCATTTAGGTCTTAGGAGAGAGGACAACAATAATGATGACAGCTAATGGTGACATAGTATTAAAGAAATTACAGTAGTCTAGAGTAGGAGGAGGAGGAGCATTAAAATGAGACAAATGGGTAAAGTATTGAAACAAAAAGCAGAGAAGGAGAAATAGCTATTGCTTCCAAGGAGACGATAACGGAGTTAGTTTAGGACACAGCCACTGCTAGAATCACAGTTACTGCTAACCAACGATAGTTCTTTCCCCAAAAGAAAAAAGATCACTGCTTTCTGATATTCAGACTTAGGAGGAACACATTTGACACAAAATTCCCAAGTTGTTTAGAAGCTGTACTGAACAAAGTACAGAAATGCGAAGCCCTCCAAACAGTAAATAGAAAGCCAGCCAGAAAGACCCACCACTTGAAAACAAAAGGTAAGGAGCAACAGGAGCAGAAGCCAGAAGTAACATGGCTGGCTGGCTACTGCTGATTGAGCTGATTGTACCATAGATAATGAGAAGCAAGCAAAAACAGCTATAAATAAAAATAAAAAATCAAGCTAGGTAGTAGGAGTGGTAGTCAGAGAAAGACCTAATTGCAGCTCCAAAAAAGGTCAAAATCGACAGTGAGAGGTACTAAACTTGACGCAATCAAAAAATGCAGAAACCCCTAAAAGCGAAAACCCAGAAAAGCAAAGGAATTTCATGCAGTAGATTAGTAAAGAGTAATGAAAGAGAGAGAGAGAGAAGGGTAAGGAAAACGGAGACGGCGCTGAAGAGAAATGGGAAAAGGGTAGCTTACCCTTTTGCAAGATTCGATCTGCAGAAGGAAGGAGATTTGCAGATTGGAATGAGGGGAGGAGGAGGAAGAAAGAAGTGAAAGAGAGTGAAGGAAAGAGGAGGAGGAGGAGGAGGAGGAGGAGGGAGCTTGTCTCCCAGTGTGAGCTGTAAAGGCAATAAAATTCCCCCCCAAGGGGAAGAAAATATAATATTCCCCAATATAGTAATGATAATGATAATAATAAAGGAAATAACGGGAAGGAGAAATGGAGAAAGTTATCTGTTGGGGAATTATAAAAATGAATTCTTCTGGTTTGGGCTCTGTTGGTGGTGGTGGGCGGTGGCGGAGAGTGAGTGAGAGTGGTGGTAGTGGGGGGTGAAGTAAATACAGTGTTGGAGTGGAGAGTGAAGAAGCTGTCTTTGATCGATCGCAGCATAAAGGGATCTTTTTTTATAATGAAAAGAATAATCGACCGACGCTTTCTCCTGTAACTGCTTTCTCGATTTCTGAGTTGGAATCGGTACCCAATCCAACAACTCGGAATAAATTTCAGTCATGCATTATCTAACTCTAATGGTTGAAATTTGAAGGGGCAAATAGGAAAATTCGATCATATTTTTTTGGATCTTAATGATTGGTGTTGTCGACTCCATACCGATTGTAGTAATCAGTCCTGGCATTCGGTCAAAATTGGTTGCTTGAATTCGGATAAAATTATGACCGATTTTGAATTTAATTTGTCGAATTCGTAATCGAATTGGACTTTGTTGAAAAAAGGAATTGAGAAAAGATCTTAAATCTGTTTTTCGGACTTTATTTTGCTTTTTGTTGGCTTCCATTCATTAAATTTCAAAAAGTCTTCACATTACATATTAACAAATAAATTCAATAACAACATATTACAAATAGTCAAAATGCTCAATTTCATGCCTGAATTCGGTTTCGTTTTGAATTCGATCTAAAACCAAATTCGAATTCACAACAAATTTGCCTACCGAATTCTCACATGAATTCGGTTAAACCGAATAATCGAATTCGAACTGCCACCCCTTATTGTAATACACTTTGTATGACTGTGTGTAAAATCTCATAGAGATTGTATTGTACAAAACTATGAACCTTCGCTGGCACTACCGAACTTCATACAGATTATAGTAGAGTTTGTATGAACTGCGTACAAAGTATCATACAGATTGTGGTACATATTGTATACGTTATATATGCACTTCATGCTCAAGTCCATACAAAAGTATAATAGTGTGCATTACAAAATGTAATAGTAGTTATTTCGAAGAAGAAGAAAAGTGTTATGGTAGTTGTATACACTGTGTAGGTACTGTGTACAATCCCCATACACATCGTGCACACTTGATATGAATATGTGTAAGGCTCGTACAAGTTGTAGAATGAAAACTAATCATTAATATGTTGAATGGATTGTGTATTAAGCCCGGTAATGATGTCAATGAAGAAAATTATTGGATGTGCATACGGGGAAATTTTAGTGTATAATAATTTTTTTTTGTAAAAGCAAACATCATCATATTTTGAAAATAGACAAAGCCGTCATTAAATACAGAATCTTCAAATCGAAGTTGCGATCTTCACCAACGAAATTAATATAAATCGCGAGTCCTTCCAAAATATAAAAACCTCAATCATTTCTCTTTAAAAATAAACATTTCAAATAAAAATCACCCAATATAACAAAAAAAAACAAATATAGGCCTAAAAACAAAATAAACAAAATTGAGAAACAATCCAAAAAAAACAAGAAAAAACCCTAGCAGACATGGATGTGTTCCATCTTTATTGAGAGCAGCTAAGGGAAGATAGAACCTTAGCCATCTAGACAGTGCATCAGTGTGAATGACCGGTCCCCTGGGATAGTCCGGTTGTGGATGAGGAGGTGGAGCATTGGCTGAGTTCCCTAGGTGATTTCGAGAACCTGCATTCAATATTCGTCTCCTTGGGTCAGAAGTTGTAAGATCGCATATGCGCTGTTTATTGGCAAACGTGATAGGTTGTGGCAGAATCATGATGACGAGGCCTTCGACAATTGCGGCAAGGGTTTCCAGATGGAGGACCTCGTGCAACTTTCCCTCCAAGAGATAACAATTAGGCAACACTGCAACAAGAATCCAAGATGAAATCGAAAAGATGAAAAATTCGAAAAAACTGGAGACGGCTACGGGTTTTATTCTCATTGAGAGTTTTTTCCCCTGGCCGTTATTCTATATTTCCGTATGTGTAATAAATTTTAAAATATCAAATCGAATATTTATTGAATTCTTTTATGATTATTGAGTATGTTAGTTAAACAATATATTATATGAATTTAGGATACTTATAATGGTATATATAAATTTATGCTTTTCATAAATTATGTATTTTGTCCGTTAATGATGTCAATGAACAAACCTTTTAGTGTGTAGTAGATTTCAAAATTAAGAGCGTGAATATTGGTTAAACTCTTTTAGGATCATTGAGTGTCTATAAACTCTTTTAGGATCATTGAGTGTTAAACCTTAGACGTTCTAGTGACACTTGAGTTCTTACAAAATCGAGCTTATGTTGGGTGAAAGTTCGATTTGTACACAGTAAAATACAAGAGTTGGCCATAAATTTTGAGAATCCTCCAATTTTTGTTTGTGCAAATCAACTATAAACATACGGAGGAACTGTTACGAGAACACCTTGTTTTATTTTCACACGAGAATGCTAGAAATAACCATTAAATCTTGGTACTAAGATATAGTGTACTAATTAGTTCAAAACTCAGGCTTAAAGCTCCGGGTAGTAACTAGTATCCCGACAACCATTAGTAGCACAAAGTGCATAACTGCATACTTCACCAACTCGGATATTGACCAGTCAAATGGGGATAAACACAAACCCCAGGCCATTTATGATGATAGCAATTTGATTTCACTGCATTTCTCTATCTCGGTAGAGCTAATACTGCAGTGCAGAGACCATTCTTTGAATCATCAGTCTTTGCCATTGATGACTCATTTCATAGACTCCTCATACTGAATACTTTTGAGTATATATACATTTCTAATTGGACTCCGAATGCTGCTGGTGCTTCTTCGTCCCTAAAGTTTGAACTGCTGAAAACATGTAATTCTGTAATCTTTCCAACAAACCAAGAGGGCCATTCTCATTCCTCTGCATACTACCTATAAGCCACTTGTAATCCGAGACTGCAGCTTCTGAAAGCGGTTCCAAGAATTCGCTTTTACTCAAGATCCCAGGAGGAGGCGCTCCATCAATCAGATTCGTCTCCATTTTTGGTTTACCTTTGATCAACTCTTTAGGCACCACTCCAGTATGACTGCTGCTGTCTAGGGCGGACGGGATTGATCCGGGGATCACCTCCTGTTTGAAGGGCAATGCTCTTTCATTTTGCAGACAGAACTCTATCCACTGATGAACTAGCGGAGAAGGTCCTCTCACTCGCCCACCAAGCTGCTCCTTTGTTTCCAACCCGGACGTGGAAGGGATTGCCTGAAATCAGAAGACAATCGAGACATAAGGAACGAAACAGACACCGGTGACAACTGCAGTATCTTCCAATTTCCGATTGTGCAGAAAGAATGAATGAATATAATGCAGCACCTGCAAATATACTGGGTTTTGCAGCTTCTCAATTCCTTTTCACCATTTTTCAGTACCGTGGCTCACAAGGGGAATTGAGGTGCAAAAACCCAATTCAAATCAAAGTGTAATGTGCCTGGTGGGCACTGTCTCATTCTGCTGCTTATTCGGAATTTGAGTCGTAGAATTCACTTGGGCATGGGGTCATCACTTCTGATTCTAGCAACTGAACCACCCTGTGCATGGTGGGCCGGTCATCTGGATTCGAAGATACACATCGGACAGCAATTGAAAGTAGGGCATCAAAGCATTCAGCTTGCAAACCCTCACAGTGTGGATCGACAATCTCCCTTTGCCTATTCTCAGATGCCAAATAATTTAACTGCAACAAAGGAGAACAAATTAATTGGAAGAACAATACACATGACGAATCTTGACAGAACCAATGCACATAGACACAAACACTTCTTATGACAACACTACACTAAATTACGAGAAATCGTCTTCTACTATCGTAAGAATGTTAAGATACCTACCCAACCAACAATATTGAGACCCTTCTCAATGAAAGATGCATCTGTTGGTCGCTTTCCACTTATTACTTCAAGCACCAGGACGCCAAAGCTATATACATCAGTCTTTTCTGTCGCTCTACCACTTTGCATGTACTCTGTCAATTGATGAACACATTAATAAAATCCATTGAAGCAATAAAAAAATTAACTAATCTAAACAAAAAGACGATCATCCTTTTTGCACTATATAACTGATGCGTGAAGAAAATAAGCTACTACATTTTATCTTCACCAGACACGGACCACTTACCAGGGGCCAAGTAACCAAAAGTTCCAGCAACAATGGTTGTGATGTGTGATTCTTCATCTTCTAGCAATTTAGCAAGCCCGAAGTCAGACACTCGAGCTGCTAAATTGCCATCAAGTAGAATATTGCTTGATTTTATATCACGGTGTATGATTCTAGGGGAACAATCATGATGCAGGTATGCAAGCCCCTTTGCAGCTCCGACAATAATATTGAGGCGTGCATCCCAGTCAAGTTGTTCAGTTTTTTCTGCAAAAGGCAGCATAACGCATCACATTTTCTAGCCAATAGTGAAGCAAACAAGAAATGGGAAACTACTACCAGGTGAAATTGCACATTCTCAAGGGCGATAAATAAGAGAAAGTTCCATAATCTTAAGGATAAATCTTACCATGGAGCACTTCATCAAGACTTCCACCCGGTAAATAGTCATAGATCAACAATTTAGATGTTGGAGAATTACAATATCCTCGCAAATTCACTAGGTATCTGTGTTTTATGCTCCCAAGAATTTCAAGCTCCCTCTCAAAGAAGCGATCAAACCCTTCATTCATCTTCACGATTCTCTTCAAAGCAAACACATTGCCATCATCCATTGCCAGTTTGTACACTGTCCCAAAGCCTCCACAACCTATCACATGCCCCTCCGTCAAGGTCTCCAACTTCTTAATAATGTCTTTGGAAGAGTATGGCAAGTCTCCATGAAACATTACAATTGATGCACCTAACGCAGCAAAATAAAAACCTGTAGAGCTTCAGATAAGTGCCAGCGACACAAGAATTCCTGGAAGTTTACAGAAAAAAAGTTCAGCGTACCTCCACTAACATCCATTGCAACACTGCTACTTTCATTTCTACCAAACTTCTTGTATAGAAAACAACCCCAAAAGCACATGAGTGCCACAAGAAGCAGAGCACCAATGGTTGCAAAAGCGCTGACAATCAACCTTGCAGGATATCTCTTCTTGCCTCCTGGAATTAGAGCTGCAAACATTGACATCTTTATTTTTCTCCCATCCAACTGAACAACTATGTCATAGTTAAAACAACAAGGAAGAAGATGGAACAGATGGACTAAAAAATAGAAAATCGGATTGATTCTGACAATGTGCACCAACAAGTCTAGAGCAGGAGCGTAAGATGAAATTTTAAAAGAATTGGAATCATAGTTAGTCATACCTGACCCAGACCCAGAAGAACTGTTTGATGACCTGCTATCATCTTTACAAGCTACACTGATCTGTCTCCCACACAAGTCCTTATTTCCAGCAAACCTAAACGACACAATTGAGGCTTTAAGTGTATGGTTCATAACATTCGATTGCTAACATTGCAGGGCGGGCCCACCCCAGATTCTAATGAAAATTGTAAACATGTTGACTTACGAGCTGTCTGGAAATTGGGTGAGTGAACCCTCAGATGGTATTGGTCCAGTGAGAAAGTTGTTGGAGACATTGCTTCAAAAGATCAACCAACAAATTATACAAAATTAGATCTGAACTCAACAAGCTTCACTGGACAACTAGCATTTAATGGACAGCTTAGGCTGACGAACATGCAACTCACAAATTAACAAGTTTGCTTAGTTTCCCAAGCGATGGGGGAATAGATCCACTGAGTGAGTTACTTGAGATATCACTGGAGAAAAAGCAACAAAATGTATATAAGCTTAACTTCATTATAGCGCTACTACTCAGACTATGTTATACAGTATGGACAAACTAAAAAACTTGACACAATAAGCAAGCAATCCATAACTAATTTTCACTAGATTTACTGATTTAGTATTTAGAACAATAATTGGATTCTGGGTTTCCACAGTCAAATCATTATCATGGAAGAGATCCCGAGCTTCATAATTTAAGACATAGGCGTCTGGAAATGAGGGACACAATTTAACTGTGGGTTTTCATTACCGCTGCCTTTAAAGCTGAAATATCCTTAGTCACAGCATCCTAAAATGTTGGCCAAGAGTAAAGAGCGATTCAGCAGTTGCTTTACAGTAACGAGTTTGCTTCTCATGAGTTCAATTTACGCTTGTGCGCTACATTAGCAAAATTACAGAAGCTTTTTATCTAAAGTCCTTTTTATCTAAACCCTCTTATCAATCCTACTGTACGACACATAAGAAACTACTACTGTTTTGTCCATCCTGAATGCTTAACTTAGACATCCTGTATATAAAACTATTTGTGAAACAAAAATAAGCAAGGTTCGCTTTAATCACTAGCAGATAAGTAAAATGGATTGAATCTTTGGCCTTGAAAAGAAATTGCATAGTGTAGAGTTAACTCTGGATGTCAAAGAAGTCATTCAAGAGCAGAACTTACAGAAACTGAAGGTCAGATAGGTTTCCCAGTTCACCTGGAACAACTCCACTCAAGTAGTTACCTTGCAAGTATCTGTAAACCACAAAACAATTTGCTTCCAGTCAAGAAACAAAAAGATACACACAGATGCATACAAACTCTCCACATAAACTCCCCATACACCATCACAAAAAGAGTGGCAGCTAAAAGAGAGGATGATTCCACATGATCTATAAATCAGCTTTAAGGTTTGTATTTGCAGGGAGGAATGTGTTGAGATAAGTTGATCTTTTCCGCACTCAGCTTGCAAGTCCACGACCATACAGAATGGAGCAATTTAGAGAGTACGATTGTCAAATACATTTCCTAAAAAATTTGCTGATTTTAGAATAATTCTCTACTGAACTAGTTACAAGATAAGTGTTCACAAGCCCAGGTGACCAAGGAATCTTACAATTGTTTCCAGATAAAGTAACAGAAAATGTATCAAGAGAAAAGAAGCAAATGTAAGTAGAATAACTTACATTCCCTGCAACTCACTGCAGTTTCCCAAGTCAGAAGGTATATTTCCATAGAAGTTATTGTTATATAGAGCACTGCATAAGGAAGATTAAAGACAACCATGTTTTGATCAAATAAAAGCAGCTTCTAAGATACAAGCAAGAATAGTAATAAGTCAGCAAAATCACTAAGTTTAATGACAGCCATGTTTCGAAAAACAAAGGAGCTACTAAGTTACAAGCAAGAATAGTGGCAAGTCAGCAAATCACATACAGAATCTTCAAATGGTCTAGCTTCCCGAGGTCAGCTGATATAGGTCCACTCAACCTGCGGTCCTTCAGACTCCTGCACCAATGAAATGAGAAAGTTATAAAAATACTGATAACCTACTAGTAATCTAACAAATAAATTACAAACATTTGAATTTTCCACAACCAGAAAAAACCTAAGACTCTAAATCGAATATTAAAGAACTGGAAACTAAAAGTTTCCTCGTCCAGAGAGAGAACATCAAGATTCAAGTCTACACTCACGCTCACTTCCTATAATGACAAAACACAGACATCTGTGCATGTGTGTTGCTTGTAATGGCAGATGGAAAAAAGAAGATCCATTATCTGACATATAATTGTTGCATTTTCATAATATCCGGAAGCTTAATCTACTAAATATATCACATTGAAAAGGGAAATTAATTATTTTCCTTTTATTGACAAAACAATATAGTTTATATGCAGTTCACGACCATAGGTCACCCATACTGAATGAAGCAAGGTGAAATAGCTAGGACAGCTCAGACAGCCAATACATCAAAGGCCAACGGGAAAAAACATGGATTTTTATTCAAACTACAATTGCTTCTTCACTTTGATAGTTCATACTAATAATAGACAATTGGGGAAAACCAAGAGACCATACAAAAAGCCACCGTTATAGCACATTCCATCTACATACCATGTGTTCTAAATCATGTGCGCCTACTAAAATGCTACGTTGAACAGATATATAAGCAATATAACATCATACGCGTGATCGCTTTAACTCTAGCAATTAACCAAAATTGGTGCTTTGCTCAAACATAAAATTATTCGAAGCTCATAGCGAACCAGTTTAGGTTTGTAAACTCACAAATACACCACTCTCTTGGTTATTCGATCACAAGTCACACCATTCCAACCACATGGGTCGGAATCCTCTGGCCTCCATCGGGGAAGTACTGCGTCCGAACGAACAATAGAATTTTTGAAACTTAAAAGTGCCTCACCTGCACATACAATAATTTTGACTTCAGTTGCTAACAAGATTATTAGGTCATCAAGCACCTATACCAATACATCTAAATAGTATATGCAATGATAAACGAGCTATTATGACAAATATTGTTTTGCTAATTTGTGAGGTAATTCCTCTTGTTATTGGTCTTGAATGATGACCAACTCTATTTATAAACCCTAAACCCTAAATAGAGTTGTACAACTAGGGTTAGAGTCCAAGTCCTTATAGGAAAAAACTACTACACTTATTAGAATAATACCGACTTCCTATGCAAGAAAGGAAAAATAAAATAATCCTAAATAGGCTATAGTATCTCAACACTCCCCCTCAACCTTGATGTAGGCATAATAGAGATCGAGCTTGCCCTTGAGGTAGTCCAAAAATTCTCTTGAGGTAGCCTTAGTAAGTATGTCAGCTGTCTGTTCTGCTGAGGGAACATACACCACTTCAATCACTCCACTCGCTGCCTTCTCAAATATGAACTGTCTATCCACTTCCACGTGCTTAGTTCGATCATGATGGACTGGATTCTTGACAATGCTAATAGCAGATTGGCTGTCGGTTTGCATGACTATAGGGCATGTTGACTCATCTTGCAGTTCTTCAAACAACCTCTTAAGCCAAACACCTTCACACACTCCGAGTGCAAGAGCTCTGTACTTTGCCTTGGCATTGCTTCTAGCAACTACATGTTGTTTCTTGCTCTTCCAAGTGACCATTTCCCCACACATATGTACAAGAACCACTAGTAGATCGCCGATCCGTGAGTTCCCCTACCCAACTAGCATCGGTGTACACTTCAACCCTCTACTAGTGTGTTTCTCGGAATCTCAAGCCCAATCCCGTGTACCTTTTAGGTACCTTTCATCACGAGAATCGTAAACCGTTCAAACCATGCCCTAGGAGATTGTTTGAGGCCATATAACGCCTTATGTAATCTACATGCCATACCCGGGTGTTTGTGACCCAATCTTTCTGCCACATTCATATAGACTTCCTCTGTCAAATCTCCATTCAAGAATGCATTTTTAACAACCAGTTGAAATAGAGGCCAATCGAAATTTACTGCAAGGGACAACAGAACTCGTATGGTGTTGGGTTTAGCTACAGGAGCAAACGTTTGTGAGCTGATCAACTTCTGTCTTCGCGTATTCTTGACTATCTCCCATTAGCTCCTCTCTAGGAGAGTGATCAACAGAAGTAGTTGGTTCAGTGTGAGTTTCTACTCCACGGGGCCGTCGTTAATATGTTTGGGTGATTGGTGACCGCTGTTCACCACCATGATGAGGAGGAGCAACATTTTCTCGCTTCTATTCCTGCTCCTTGTGTCAAATTCTCATCCATAACTCCCCATCTTGTATTAGAATTCCATAGTAGCAACTCTAAGACCTGTAGCGAAGGCTGTTGCAGCTGACCGTGCTCCCCTGGAATTGCTGTTAGGGTGTAATACGGCTCATGCTCAAAAACGTCACATCCATTGTATGGTAGAGACGACGAGTCTGAGGAGAGTAGCACTTATATGTCCGTTTGTGAGCTGAGTACCCTAGAAACACACACTTGAGTGAATGAGGGTCCAATTTAGAGCGTTGGTGAGCATACAAGTGGACAAACGCTGTGCAACTGAACACTTCGGGAGGAAGTGAGGAAGAGAATGCATGAACATGCGGGTAAGCCTGAAGTAACACTTGTCGTGGTACTTGATACTGCAAAGGCCTACTAGGTAGACGATTGGCCAGGTACGTAGCTATGAGCAACGCTTCTCCCCAGTGGTATTGAGGTGTGTTAGTTGTGAACATCATTGCACGAGTCATCTCTAACAATTGTCCGTTTCGTCGTTCAACAATGCCATTCCGTTCGGTGTTTCTACACATGAGCTACTATGTAGAATGTCGTGTGTTTGCGAGAGAAGTGCCAAGAACGAAATTAAAATAGTCACGAGCATTGTAAGTTTTCAATACTTTGATATGAGCTTGAAACCGAGTCCGAACCATTTTGTATAAGGACTGAAATACACCGGAAGTCTCGGATTTATCCTTCATGAGGAATGTCCATATCATTCGAGTGTGCTCATCAATCATAGTAATGAACCAACGTGCACCCGCCGGTGTTTTGACTCGGCAAGGCCCCCAAATATCGCTATGTATAATAGCAAATGGTGCTGTAGCAGTGTACGGTACTGAGGGGTAGGAAGATCTAGTGTGTTTTTCATACTGGCAGATTTCACAAGCAAACTGAATTCCCTTTTTATTGATAAATAAGTCTGGAAGGAAACGTTCAAGATAACCAAGACTAGGATGGTCAAGACAAGTGTGCCATAACATATTTTGACTGTCTATACTACTAGTTTACGACCCTATTGCTGCAACTGCCTACTTCCTTGACTGATCTCCTTGTAGCAAGTATAATCCCTCCACCAGCTTAGTTTTGCCAATCATCTTTCTCAAAGCTAAATCCTGAAACACACATATCCCATCACCAAACAAAACTTCACACTTTAGATCTCGAGTAAGTTGGCTGACTGATATATAATTACAGTTTAACTTGGGAACATATAACACTGGGAACAAAGTAATAGTGGGAGTAACATAGACCCTGCCAACCCCCGTAATCGGAGCCAAAGTTCCATCGGCGATTCTTACACCAGAATTATTGAGGTAACGCTGTAAGTCCTGAATAATACTTATGTCTCCTGTCATATGATCAATGCATCCAGAATCCGGAATCCAAATCATATTTCCTTGGAGTTTATAAGTATATTTTGCAAACATCTTCTCCATAATGCTCAATTGGCTGTTTGAGAAAGATTTCGGAGTATCATCATCCTCTCTTTGTTCAGCAAGGTTCCCACGTTTTTGCTTCCCTTTCTTCTTTGTTGAGGCAGTGGCTTGTCTCGAGGGACGACCATGGAGGCCCCATTCCTCTCGAATGTGTCCGGTCCTTCCGTAATTGTCGCAGTATCATCTTTAGGTTTATCATACGCTACAAGTGTTGGGGATTCATTTAGATTTTCCCAGGTTCGGCAGCATCACCCTATGTTGGTTGGACTCATGTCGACATACGCAAAAGCCTTCCGAAGCTCTAGAAGGGGCGACATCGCCTTAACACGACCTCGAACATCATCAAGATCTTTGTTGAGACCAAGGAGAAACCGGATGGTTCTTGTCCGATTCACTAATTCCCAATAGATGGTTGCATCTGCTATGCACGTCCACTTGGGTGATCGGTACAAGTCCATCGAAGCCAAAGATGCGACAGGGTCTTGTGGTATGCTACAACCATTATATCACCCTGTTTGAGGTTGTAAAGTTGCGTCTCAATCTCCATGACTTCTGCCGTGTTATTGGTGTTGGAGTAAGCATCATCAACGTTGTCCCATACATCCTTGGCCATTTTATGAAGCAGGTAAAGCTCGCCTATGGATTTCTCCATGGTGTTATCAGCCATGACTTCACAAGGTTGTCATTGATCTTCCACGTCTTGTATGTTGCTTCAGCAGCGGCTAGTGCAGGTAAGTCGCCATTGATATACCCCTCCTTGTCTCGATCAGCAAGGTGAATCAGAAGGGATTGAAACCACTGGAGATAATTATCTCCATTCAGCTTGTGAACTGTGATAAAGGAGGCGTATTTATTCGCCTGAGTTGAAGTTGGAGGCGGCGGAGGATTGCTTCCGACTTCATTGTTGTTGTTGTGGTCGTTGTCTGAAGCGATGACTTCTCCAACGTTCCCGGACTTGATGTCAACCATGATAAAGTGTTTGAAAAAGAGAGTTTTAGAATAGAGAGAGAGTTGAAAGGCAACGCCAGATTTGCTTAGGTTTTTGCAAACCGGGCTCTGATACCATGCTAATTTTAAGGTAATTCCTCTTGTTATTGATCTTGAATGATAATAACCAACTCTATTTATAATAGAGCTATACAACTAAGGTTAGAATCCAAGTCCTTATAGAAAAAAACTACTACCCTTATTAGAATAATAAGGACTTCCTATGCAAGAAAGGAAAAGCAAAATAATCCTAAATAAACTGTCGTATCTCACATGTTCATCACAAAAAGCATATGCAGGAAGGAACATCTAGCTACACCCGACCAATATCCTCTATGTAATCAAAAGAGATGACACAGTCTCAAGCTTACAAAACCAGTCAAGGAAATAACTGACCTCCCAAACATTACATTTCAAACATGAAACAAAAAAAATGGTTTTACATCAGATCTAACTAGAAGGTCCAAGAAAAACAAAGTTTGGCAAACCAGAAAGGACCAACTATATAATGACCAAGGGGTTGATACACATATGCATGGGTGAGGTTTTGTTCAGCAACTTAACTACACTGAATTACAGTCACATTAACTTCAAACATCTTAAATGGATCGATCAAATATAATATTACCATCAGGACTGATAGCTCCTCCTTCCTTTAAAAGCATGTAAAGCACAAGGGCAGAAACAAGCCAAGCCCTTAGATATATCATCTGACAGATGGCCATAATGGCACTTGTCAAGCATAATATAACAAGCAGAAATCATCTGACGGGCCAAACTTGAGAATGCTTTCTATGTAACATCTGTTATCAGGCCAAGGATGACCTTCCCGCCAGATAGGATAAGATAAGGTGTTCCCTGCAAAAGACATAGTTGCCAAACGCCACATAAGAACATTACAGGAAGAAAAGGGAAGCAATACGCTAAAACTAATCTTGCATATGATATATCATCAAGTACTGTCTGTTAACTAAAATAAAAGCATGCATCTTTATGTTATAACACAGATTCACGGTTGATTAGTAATGAACATCAGATAAGCTAAGTTAAAGTTCCAGACGTCCAAGGAATCCCGAACCAAAAGAACTGTGACACTTACTGAAATTTACCAGAAACCGAATTATTGGCAGATGGGCCAAACAGCAGCCAATCAAAACTACTCTTTACTTGCACCGTAACTCAAAGGCTAAGATCCTTCCGCAGCAACCTGAGTCCAACCAATAAAAGATACAAAACGTTTCAGGAATAAAAACAAAACGAAAGAAACAGACGTCGGCTAGGATACTTGGAGTCTGTGCATAAGAGCAACAAGAGAAGAAGTCAAATGTAAGATGTTAAATCATATACCCAAAAAAAAAATCCAGTAGCATTGCTCAACGAAAAGAAACCTCTCTTTGTCAATCATAATTAGCTCATTTAGGTCTTAGGAGAGAGGACAACAATAATGATGACAGCTAATGGTGACATAGTATTAAAGAAATTACAGTAGTCTAGAGTAGGAGGAGGAGGAGCATTAAAATGAGACAAATGGGTAAAGTATTGAAACAAAAAGCAGAGAAGGAGAAATAGCTATTGCTTCCAAGGAGACGATAACGGAGTTAGTTTAGGACACAGCCACTGCTAGAATCACAGTTACTGCTAACCAACGATAGTTCTTTCCCCAAAAGAAAAAAGATCACTGCTTTCTGATATTCAGACTTAGGAGGAACACATTTGACACAAAATTCCCAAGTTGTTTAGAAGCTGTACTGAACAAAGTACAGAAATGCGAAGCCCTCCAAACAGTAAATAGAAAGCCAGCCAGAAAGACCCACCACTTGAAAACAAAAGGTAAGGAGCAACAGGAGCAGAAGCCAGAAGTAACATGGCTGGCTGGCTACTGCTGATTGAGCTGATTGTACCATAGATAATGAGAAGCAAGCAAAAACAGCTATAAATAAAAATAAAAAATCAAGCTAGGTAGTAGGAGTGGTAGTCAGAGAAAGACCTAATTGCAGCTCCAAAAAAGGTCAAAATCGACAGTGAGAGGTACTAAACTTGACGCAATCAAAAAATGCAGAAACCCCTAAAAGCGAAAACCCAGAAAAGCAAAGGAATTTCATGCAGTAGATTAGTAAAGAGTAATGAAAGAGAGAGAGAGAGAAGGGTAAGGAAAACGGAGACGGCGCTGAAGAGAAATGGGAAAAGGGTAGCTTACCCTTTTGCAAGATTCGATCTGCAGAAGGAAGGAGATTTGCAGATTGGAATGAGGGGAGGAGGAGGAAGAAAGAAGTGAAAGAGAGTGAAGGAAAGAGGAGGAGGAGGAGGAGGAGGAGGAGGGAGCTTGTCTCCCAGTGTGAGCTGTAAAGGCAATAAAATTCCCCCCCAAGGGGAAGAAAATATAATATTCCCCAATATAGTAATGATAATGATAATAATAAAGGAAATAACGGGAAGGAGAAATGGAGAAAGTTATCTGTTGGGGAATTATAAAAATGAATTCTTCTGGTTTGGGCTCTGTTGGTGGTGGTGGGCGGTGGCGGAGAGTGAGTGAGAGTGGTGGTAGTGGGGGGTGAAGTAAATACAGTGTTGGAGTGGAGAGTGAAGAAGCTGTCTTTGATCGATCGCAGCATAAAGGGATCTTTTTTTATAATGAAAAGAATAATCGACCGACGCTTTCTCCTGTAACTGCTTTCTCGATTTCTGAGTTGGAATCGGTACCCAATCCAACAACTCGGAATAAATTTCAGTCATGCATTATCTAACTCTAATGGTTGAAATTTGAAGGGGCAAATAGGAAAATTCGATCATATTTTTTTGGATCTTAATGATTGGTGTTGTCGACTCCATACCGATTGTAGTAATCAGTCCTGGCATTCGGTCAAAATTGGTTGCTTGAATTCGGATAAAATTATGACCGATTTTGAATTTAATTTGTCGAATTCGTAATCGAATTGGACTTTGTTGAAAAAAAGGAATTGAGAAAAGATCTTAAATCGTTTTTCGGACTTTATTTTGCTTTTTGTTGGCTTCCATTCATTAAATTTCAAAAAGTCTTCACATTACATATTAACAAATAAATTCAATAACAACATATTACAAATAGTCAAAATGCTCAATTTCATGCTCCGAATTCGGTTTCGTTTTGAATTCGATCTAAAACCAAATTCGAATTCACAACAAATTTGCCTACCGAATTCTCACATGAATTCGGTTAAACCGAATAATCGAATTCGAACTGCCACCCCTTATTGTAATACACTTTGTATGACTGTGTGTAAAATCTCATAGAGATTGTATTGTACAAAACTATGAACCTTCGCTGGCACTACCGAACTTCATACAGATTATAGTAGAGTTTGTATGAATCGCGTACAAAGTATCATACGGATTGTGGTACATATTGTATACGTTATATATGCACTTCATGCTCAAGTCCATACAAAAGTATAATAGTGTGCATTACAAAATGTAATAGTAGTTATTTCGAAGAAGAAGAAAAGTGTTATGGTAGTTGTATACACTTGGTGTAGGTCGTGTACAATCCCCATACACATCGTGCACACTTGATATGAATATGTGTAAGGCTCGTACAAGTTGTAGAATGAAAACTAATCATTAATATGTTGAATGGATTGTGTATTAAGCCGGTAATGATGTCAATGAAGAAAATTATTGGATGTGCATACGGGAAATTTTAGTGTATAATAATTTTTTTTTGTAAAAGCAAACATCATCATATTTTGAAAATAGACAAAGCCGTCATTAAATACGAAATCTTCAAATCGAAGTTGCGCCTTCACCAACGAAATTAATATAAATCGCGAGTCCTTCCAAAATATAAAAACCTCAATCATTTCTCTTTAAAAATAAACATTTCAAATAAAAATCACCCAATATAACAAAAAAAAAAAAAAATATATAGGCCTAAAAACAAAATAAACAAAATTGAGAAACAATCCAAAAAAAACAAGAAAAAACCCTAGCGACATGGATGTGTTCCATCTTTATTGAGAGCGACTAAGGGAAGATAGAACCTTAGCCATCTGCACAAGGCATCAGTGTGAATGACCGGTCCCCTGGGATAGTCCGGTTGTGGATGAGGAGGTGGAGCATTGGCTGAGTTCCCTAGGTGATTTCGAGAACCTGCATTCAATATTCGTCTCCTTGGGTCAGAAGTTGTAAGATCGCATATGCGCTGTTTATTGGCAAACGTGATAGGTTGTGGCAGAATCATGATGACGAGGCCTTCGACAATTGCGGCAAGGGTTTCCAGATGGAGGACCTCGTGCAACTTTCCCTCCAAGAGATAACAATTAGGCAACACTGCAACAAGAATCCAAGATGAAATCGAAAAGATGAAAAATTCGAAAAAACTGGAGACGGCTACGGGTTTTATTCTCATTGAGAGTTTTTTCCCCTGGCCGTTATTCTATATTTCCGTATGTGTAATAAATTTTAAAATATCAAATCGAATATTTATTGAATTCTTTTATGATTATTGAGTATGTTAGTTAAACAATATATTATATGAATTTAGGATACTTATAATGGTATATATAAATTTATGCTTTTCATAAATTATGTATTTTGTCCGTTAATGATGTCAATGAACAAACCTTTTAGTGTGTAGTAGATTTCAAAATTAAGAGCGTGAATATTGGTTAAACTCTTTTAGGATCATTGAGTGTCTATAAACTCTTTTAGGATCATTGAGTGTTAAACCTTAGACGTTCTAGTGACACTTGAGTTCTTACAAAATCGAGCTTATGTTGGGTGAAAGTTCGATTTGTACACAGTAAAATACAAGAGTTGGCCATAAATTTTGAGAATCCTCCAATTTTTGTTTGTGCAAATCAACTATAAACATACGGAGGAACTGTTACGAGAACACCTTGTTTTATTTTCACACGAGAATGCTAGAAATAACCATTAAATCTTGGTACTAAGATATAGTGTACTAATTAGTTCAAAACTCAGGCTTAAAGCTCCGGGTAGTAACTAGTATCCCGACAACCATTAGTAGCACAAAGTGCATAACTGCATACTTCACCAACTCGGATATTGACCAGTCAAATGGGGATAAACACAAACCCCAGGCCATTTATGATGATAGCAATTTGATTTCACTGCATTTCTCTATCTCGGTAGAGCTAATACTGCAGTGCAGAGACCATTCTTTGAATCATCAGTCTTTGCCATTGATGACTCATTTCATAGACTCCTCATACTGAATACTTTTGAGTATATATACATTTCTAATTGGACTCCGAATGCTGCTGGTGCTTCTTCGTCCCTAAAGTTTGAACTGCTGAAAACATGTAATTCTGTAATCTTTCCAACAAACCAAGAGGGCCATTCTCATTCCTCTGCATACTACCTATAAGCCACTTGTAATCCGAGACTGCAGCTTCTGAAAGCGGTTCCAAGAATTCGCTTTTACTCAAGATCCCAGGAGGAGGCGCTCCATCAATCAGATTCGTCTCCATTTTTGGTTTACCTTTGATCAACTCTTTAGGCACCACTCCAGTATGACTGCTGCTGTCTAGGGCGGACGGGATTGATCCGGGGATCACCTCCTGTTTGAAGGGCAATGCTCTTTCATTTTGCAGACAGAACTCTATCCACTGATGAACTAGCGGAGAAGGTCCTCTCACTCGCCCACCAAGCTGCTCCTTTGTTTCCAACCCGGACGTGGAAGGGATTGCCTGAAATCAGAAGACAATCGAGATTGGACGGCTGATAAAAGGATAGGGAAAGTAGATGCTTTCTGCTGCAAGCTCTATTCAAGATTAGCCAATCTTTACAGAAGACATTTCACCGCAAACAATTTATGAGGCAAGACATACCCACAGATCCGCCCATAAGCTAGTTCCAGACTTGGGAACAATAACTGCAACATTGGACATACGCTTTGCCACAGGAAGAACATCACTGCTCCACCCAACTGCCACCCATACATCTCCAACTCCAAACGCTTTTAGATGGTGGGTGCTGTCAAAGAGTCGCACCTACATGGGAACAAACAGAAAGACAACTTATAGGATGCCTAGAAAAAATAACTCAAAATTATAAGCTATCATGTTCCTGACTTAAATCATCAAGGATGCACAAGGTTTATGAACAGAAGATTCAAAGCTAACTACCTGTTTTGTCAGTGATGCCAGATTCTGCAGCACTGCATTCCTCCCTCCAGGGATTTGCGAGTCCATGTCTTTTGTGTTGTAGGACGCTCCCATGTATTTTAAGACAGAACCAATGACCTCTCGAGGAGAATCAACCATTGCAATCTTACCGGCAAGCTCCGGCCGCCATAAATCTGCCCAATCCTGAAGAGAACGCAACATTTATAGTGGTACCTTAATGAGCTATATATTCATGAAGATAAATTTATATAATGCTGCAATATGCTTCGTGTTATGATAGTGTTATAACTTATGCTTCTTTTGTGAACAATTTTGGAGAAGGTTACTTCACACTAGCAATAAAAAATGCATTACCTCTATTGGAGCCAACTTATGCTGTCGAAATTTGCTTTTCTTGTATGCTATAACCATGCCACCCCACCGATATGGTGCAGCCCATATCTCACCTTTAGGATCTAATTCACCCTGATGATTCCTGCGGACATATACCTGATACAAGTTCAGTGTAAAGATCAAGTGAATTGCTCGGGATACAAATGAAAAAGTTCAAAAATAATTTGCTAATAGAGATTAACACGCCCAACAAACTTTACAGCTCTATAACAGGCAAGGCAACCAAGTCAAATGGTGGTCACTGTGCTCAGCAAGTGGACGTTACATTATCTATGCATCTTTGAGTTGATTAAACCAAGTCAGTTACAACCAATGGAAGAACATCTACTAGATGCTAAAGAAAGTACTAACAGAACATCTAATATTTCTAGCAGAAAGCTTGACTACATAGCTAAGCTCAATATTTCTTGGAATGCATTATCAGTCACATTCTTACCTTCCATTTCTCATTCAAGCCCTTATACCAATCCTGGTCCTCCACCCCTTTCATAGGCTCAACCATAGACCTTTTAATCGCATAACTGAGCCACGAGTCACCAACACTGACTATATCAGCAGCCACAGTAGAACTTGGAGCTACTTTGCGTTTGTTCATTGGTAAGGATAGATCAGAAAATATGTCCTCCAGACTTGTGACAAACTTGGTGTTGAACTTTAATCTCTTGCCCTGAGACTGGACGAAATCCTGCATGGCATCAAATTTTCATCTTAAAATCAAGAAAAATAATCACAATTCAAGACATAACAAGACGCAGTAGAACGGGATAGATTTTATTAAAAAAGGGGTAGAACAAGCCAAGTAACCAGCGGGAACTACCTTGATCCAAGAAGGAGGAACGGAGCCACGGAGAGCAACAATGCGTAGAGGAACAGAAAGAGCAAATGTCTTTGATTTCCAAGCGTTGAATGCAGCTTCAAGCTCCTCATCACCGTCAACGCTCTCCACATTCTCAGATGTCGCATCCGTATGAACTGAATCATCTGAAAACTCACAACGAAACAGCAAAAAATAAAACTATCAAAAATTTGTCATTTATCTCCTGGTTTACAAATTTTCAAGGTCAAAAGAACACAGACTAAAAAACGAAGTAATTTGCTTACTTTGCACAGAAACAGCAGGGAGAGGCCGCGCGACGGCAGCAGGACATGCGGGAACTCCGGAAAAACGGAGCAATATTAGAGCAGCTGCAGCAACAACATAAGAAACCGATACGGCGACAGTCGGAAGCGAAGATGCAGGAGGAGGATCTTCGCCCCGGCGATCGGAGACGGCAAGCGGAACTGTTCTCCGGTGGCGGAGGAAAGGTAGGAATACGACGCGAGAGGGAGAATTGGCCTGCAGGAAATGGAAATGGGAACGGGAAGAGGAAGATGAGACTGTGGCTTTAGGGTTTCCAAATTGAGGAGGGAGCGCAGAAGTGCAGAGTGAGACTGTGGAGATTGATTTCATCCTGGACTGGAAGAACAGCCAACGAATTTCAGTCGGAGTGACTGATCGTTTAGTTATCTTGACGTTTAAAGACTGTTATGCTAAGTTATTAAAGATAGATGACCTTTTTGTAACTGTTCATAAGTTTAGTCGCCAATCATGGAAATTAATCAATCACTTGCCCGACAGAAAGGACAGCTACTGCCTTCCCTCCTTTTTCTTCTCTCTGTCTTCTTCTTCTTCCTCGTCATTATTTTTTTCCTCCTTTCTTTCTCCCATCTTTTTTCTATCACTTTCTCGGTGTAAACCCAGAGATTCCCGAATCAAAGTTTTCGTCCCACCTCATCCTTTTCGTCTCTGGCATCAATTGAAGCAGCAGAAACCAGGAAGAAATTATTTTGCAGGAGTAGTTAGCTGTGGAGCTGGTTGAGAGAGGGAAGGATTCTACTGCGTTTCTATTTTGGGACGCCATGGAAGCATTCAAGAAGCAAGCTGCTAAGCTCAGGGACCAAGTTGCCAAGCAACAGCAGGTTCACCCCTTCAAATCTTCGTCTATCTTTTATCGATTTTTGTTTCGCTAGTTGCTAATTTCGGCTGATTAGATGGCTTCCTGAATGTACACTGTTCATCTTAGCTGAACTTCAACAACAATTGTGCCTACAAATCATATTCCAGGTGTTTACTTTCATTTACATGATTTGTATTTCCTAGCCACGCCTGGAGGGGCATCTCGTTCTAGTTTCCATGTGCAGTATAGATGGATGGAAAGGAAAAAATAGAAACATACAGGCAGTTAAAGGGAAACAGATTGGCATGACTTGTATATCTACCATATTGCAGGCAGTAATGAAACATTTGGGGCATTTTGGCCATGACTCTGTTGTTCTCGATGAGGCCGAGCAGCAATGCTACAAACAGCTTCAAAATCTTTACAATTCTACAAGGGCAGCTAAGGTACAATGATGCGATTGTTCTGAATGATCATGTTTCAAGGGTCTCGAGTGCTTGTGCTTTGGGCTTAGTGTAATTTGGCACCAATGTTGATTCATGAGATGTGCTAGACAGGTTTGATCCCCCTATGAAGTGAAAGTTTGTTTTTTTGTGCAGCATTTACAGAAGAATATAGTCCGTGGAGTTGAAGGTTACATATCTGTGGGTTTGAAGCAAATGGACATAGGTGAGTAGTACGATAGGTCATAGCTTGCTTGATGCTGTCCTTGCCCCTCCCCTAAAATTGACACATGTGGTGCCAATTTCCTTGTTTTAGCAAGAAAGTTGGCCGCTGACTGTAGCAAATACGGAGGTGAAGGACAATGCACTGATCCTCATGTTTCCAAGGCTGTTAGTGAATTTGGTAACTCACACACTTTAATGGAGGATGAAGCAGAAACGTTGCTTGGGGTCCTTAGTGGTCAGGTAATAAGTCATTCATCTGATGTTTTAAACCTATATAGGCATAACATGGAATCTCTTGGCCAGAATCCGTCAAACTCTTTGTTAGCCTATGAGTGTATGCATCCCTGCACGTAAAAAACCATGTTAATCGCACATGAGTTTTCTTCTGATAAATAGTTCGTGAAGTTCTAAGCTAGTAAATCATGTTAACGATATAATTTTTCTGCTTCCCATCTTCTCTTTCTAATTTTATTACAGGTGTATAATGTTAGGTTTCTGAGCCGATTCGGGCATTAATCACTGGGGCACCTTTGGAGGATGCCCGTCACTTGGTTCATCGGTATGACAAGCTTCGCCAGGAAGTTGAGGCTCAGGTAATATTTTATTCGTGTTGTTGTCTGGGTGAGCTATTACAAAAACCTGTACTTTTCTTCTCATTTTGCTTGGTCTTTCTTCAGGCAGCTGATGTAATGAGGCGCCGCTCAAAGACTAAGGACTCCGATATAACTGCAGAGAATAGCATGAAGCTGCGGTCTGCTGAAAATAGGTTGACTGAGCTCAAATCTAGTATGGTTGCACTTGGAAGGGAAGCAGCTGATGCCATGTTATCAGTTGAAAATCAACAACAAGAGATCACAACACAGCGGCTCTTTGCCATGGTAATTTAGGCTATTTGAGCCTCTTGATAAGTATGCATTCAGTATAGTTCTTTGAGAACGACTGCTTGTGTTTGAAGTTTCTGTTTCTAGTTGGATTGGCAATTGATTTTGACTTAGCTGCCACCCCTGCATCTTATGTATTCAAATTGGTTTCCAGTTACTGGTCCATTAGATATTTTACCATTCCATGAACTCATTTGTTAGCTAATTACTATAACTTAAGATCTTCTGCCACAACACTATCAATGCTTAGTATTCTAGTTCTCCATGAAAGAAGACGACACAGAGGCTTATTTAAGGTTCTTTTATGAGCTCACCACACTCGTTGAGGAATCTTCTGTCATTGGAATATAATTACTTTTTGTGTCTAAACTTATTAATAAGCATATACACAATAGATTGCGTGGCAATGGATCTACTATCATGCTGCATTGGCTGTGATTCTGAGTTACTCCATCTGAATTTCTTACAAAAAACCTGCCAAACTTCAATATTAGCAAGAGCCGGACGTAGAGTGTGTATGTTGTGCAATGAATCAAGGTCTACTTTATTTCTCCTCATGTTGATATTAAACATTCAATTTCAGGTGGATGCAGAGAGATGCTATCATCGACATGTTCTTGCTACATTAGAGAAGCTATATGCTGAGGTAAGTAAACTTGGGTTAACTCTGCCGTATCATTACTATCGTCCACTCACTAATGTGTTCCATGAATTTCTGTTTCCTTAATCCTCTTTCTTTCATTCAGCGTTTTGGTCCATGTTTTGTTTACCATTTGGTTGTCCTCACATGTTGTCTATCTCGGATAGATGATTTCGGAGGAGCAACTGTACGAGTCCACATCACAAACAAAAACCATAGAGAAAGACATGAATGTCCCATCTCAACAACAGAAAGATGCGAATGCCCCGCCTCGACAAGAGAAAGACGCGAATGCCCTGCCTCGACAAGAGAAAGATACGAATGCCCCGCCTCGACAGGAGTATACTATTACTAACGGAACAGATGATACTAGCCCAAAGGATGCACTTTTTATAGCAAAGGTCTGCAAGTTCATAACAAGACTACACAGTTGTTTAAGGAATATGTTTGCTTAGTCTGAGTACTCATAGGTTGCACTTCTTTTGTGTTTTTTTTCTGTTAACACCTCTATCGCAGCAGCCATTCTCATTGCTGTTCTTATTGCATTTGGTATATTCTCCATTAGTTAGCAACTTCGTATGCATGGACAGGATGACCACGCATTTCTTTTCCTGATGAGAGTTGTGTTCATACGCAGGTTGTGCACCAATTTGATGCTCAAGCGGAAGGGGAGTTAAATCTATCCATTGATGATTATGTCATAGTTCGGCAGGTACTTAGCTTGTTGAGTTCGATCCGATGCTTAGGCTCATGTCCATGTACCCATAGCCTTAAACATTCATTCTAACTGCTTGCTTGTTGGTCGGCTGGAACTCGGTTTCACGACACAGGTGGCCTCTACGGGGTGGTCGGAAGGAGAATGCAGAGGGAAAGCTGGATGGTTCCCTTCTGCATACGTCGAGAAAGATGAGAAAGCACCAGCAAACTTGCTGTTGGAAAGAGGCTCACCAAAGTCTTGATCCATTTAAAAAGCCAGAAAGTAGCTGTTGGTGTACAAATATTGGTTGTAAATTCTCTTTTCATTGGCACTTCTGCGTATGTAATGTTTAATTGGTCAAGTTGTCAAGCAAATGACTGCAAGGATGAGACTTTTGACGGTGTAAATTATAATTTCAAGGAGAATGTTGTTCAAGAAAATCATCCAAAATAATCCTCAAAACTCATATAGATAAAAACAGAACAATTCCTTGTAAGGTATATTATGTATATAAAGTGTCCATGTATGTATGATATGCAGAAATGGAAGCAAAACCATTAGTAGAACAACTATTTTCCAGCCAAATGATGATTATCATCATCACTAAGGGCATCAAAATCCTCTTGGTCTTCATTCCCATGGTAACTCATCATCCTGGAGGAAGCCTGTTTTGCCCATTTGACAATCTTATCAGCCTCCCTGTTTACTCTCTCTTCTTCTTTCATGGCCGTCTTCATTATCCTCTGCTGCTCCTTCACAGAAAACGTCCCGAGATCAGACAACAGGTCGTCTCCTCCATAGCTGCTTCCCCAATCAAACTCCCAATTCTCTTTGCTCTTTCTCCTCCTGGCAGTCTTCTTCGGAGAACACCAAAAGCACCCCGGTTTCCTTGGTGGAGAAGGCGACTCATCCCTGGAAGAGTTGGATAGCCCCAAAGGAGAACCGACGACGAATGGCAGCTTTGATTTCGATTTCAGTATCGAATTGGAAGAACTCTTCTTCCTCGTCATCTCGACCTTCTCTTCAGCAAAAACGACATCTGAGTCGGAAGACGAATCGGAAACATACTCACGCTTCGATTTCTCGTTCGGAGTGTCCGGAAAATCCTCTTCACCAATTACTTTGTCCTGCTCTGTTTTTACACTTCCAAGTTTTTCACCGGGAACAGAGAGACAATGATGCAGATCGCTCTTCGATTTGGAGAGAGATTTAGGCTTGGTAGGATAATCATTAGCGGCGGGGGCGGCGGGGGATCTGGTTCGGGAGACGGGGAGAGATTTGAGCTTCCGGAAGCGGGTGTCCAAGTCGGAAGGGAGGAGAGAGTCGTTGAAGCTGGAGCAGTTGATTTTGGAGACTTGTTCGAGGACGCAGAGGTCCTTGGTCTGGGAGATGAGTTCGTCGACGGCGGAGTCGTCGGTGTCGGAGAGGGTTCCAAAGCCGAAGTCCGCCATTTTTTGTTCGAGGAAGAGTGAGAATCAGAGAGTGAGTGAGTGGATTGCGCAAACCTGTATGGTAATTATTATTAATAATGGAAAGAGAAGTAGGGAGTTAGGCGGTGGGTGTGAAAAGGAAGAGAGGGTTTGGGAAACAGGGGAGAGGGGAGCGTTTCAGTGGCTGCCTTAACGGCTAGCTCTCACTGTGCAGTATGCACAGACAGAGATGCATAGGCCAAAAAAACGTCAAATGAAATATTCTGTTGTCCACTCTCCCTAAATGTTTTGAAGAATAATAACAAAATCTATTGCAAAATTAGTAATTTAGTATCATATGATAGTAATTAATTATTTTGTATCAAGGGGCTAACATGCAAGCCATATGAGTTATACACATTCACTCAAATGTACCTACATGGCTGCATACATATTTACAATAAGACATGAGGACACGGCCATCACTAGCTCCCTTATACTATCATCAAACACTCACACATACATAAACACCGACGATGTACACTTTCCATCCCGATCAAACCTCCAAAACTACACCTTTTTGGTCGACACGGCTGGAGCCGATTTTTGATAACTCGAAGTCCTAGAACCATCCACCACTCTTCTACCTTTGTTTTTCGGAGCAGCACCGGACTTAGAAGATGCCTTGAGCGACGACGGTGGCCACTGGCCGCAGCTCACAGCCATGTCACTATTATAGTGTAGAAGAGCTTGGAGGCTGTCGACGATGGCATGCATTTTGGGCCTATCCCTTGGGTTCAAACTGATACATTGGGCCGCAAGGTGGGCCAGTTGCTTGGCTCCTTTAACTGAGTACTGTCCAGCAAATCTTGGGTCGATAATGTAACGGAGCCTCCTGGTGCTGGTGAGGTACGGTCTAGCCCAATCGATGAGGTTCTGCTCGTGCTTGGGCCTTGACCTTTCCATGGCCCGCCTCCCCGTAAGAAGCTCGAGCAAAACGACCCCAAAACTATACACATCGCTCTTGGTTGTCAAGTGTCCCGTGGCAACGTACTCGGGTGCTGCGTATCCGTACGTGCCCATTACTCGGGTCGTGACGTGGGATTTCGACCCTTCCGGTCCCATAGTCGCCAACCCAAAATCTGACAGTTTAGCTGTGAAATCCTGCCACGTCATTGAGAATTGAACCACGAATTAGCATAAACAATTCAATTTTCGACAAATATAAAAACGAAGTACGTACGGATTGGAGAAGGACATTCGAAGTTTTGAAATCGCGATAGATGACAGGTTTGTCAGCATCGTGCAAGAAGGCCAATCCTTTAGCTGCCCCGATCGCGATCTTCAACCTTGTCCCCCATGGCAACGTCACCGATAGCCCTGCAATTAGTTAGTTCGTTACATATATCAAGCGTTCCTACCAACATATACACATTATAAACATAAAATGGGAGTTGGTAATTACTTTTAAACAAATGATTCTCCAAGCTACCACGGGGCATGAACTCATAGACTAGAAGTCTGTCTTCTTCCTCGCAACAGTAGCCAATCAACTTCACCAAATTCGGGTGCCGAAGCTGCCCCAGAAATATCACTTCCGCCTGCAAATCAAATCTCCGAACGGAATTCAACTCTCGGACGAACATTTTTACGACGAAAAGTAAAGAATTGATCAATTCCTACTCCCAATTCCTCGATGGAAAACGATAATACAAATTACGTACCAGCCATTCACGGTGTCCTTGGAGACCTTCGATGTCGAGCAACTTAACCGCAACAGGCTGGGCCTGGAGCCCTTCCCTCAAGTTATCATCAACATAACCTTTATGGACTCTCCCGAACCCACCTTCCCCGAGCAAGAAATGGGCTGCAAAGTTCTGGGTAATAGCCCGCAGCTCCAACAGCTGGAAATCGTATAAGTCCGGCCCAAACGACTGGGCCAGATCCTCCGCTATCCTCATCGACGACGACCTGCTCAGGTCCGAAAACGACAGCTTCCTGAACGACGGCAGAGGAGCTATGTTTTTCGAGAAGTCCGACTTGGAAGGACGGCACCGGCTGAAGTTGCCGCAGAATAACGTGTCCCCCTCGTCCACAACGCAGCATGATTTGGCGGTTAACGGCCGCCACAGCGGCTTCGAGTTTGTTGAGGAGGAGGATGAATTAGAGGAGTTCTTCTCCTTCATTCTTTTGCTTTGTGGATTCGGTGGGTATAATTGGAAGTTGTGTGGGATGGATGGATGGATGATCAACTTAATTAAGTATATACAGGAGAAGGAATGAAGATAGAGTGTCTTTCTTCATTCTGCAACTGCTCTAACCACTCTACTAAAACAGGGGAATAATATTTCTTTTTTGTGTAATCGTTTAGGGGGTGGTGATAGTCTATGATTTTGTCAGTTTACGTAGTGTCGTCATGCAGAAATTAAAAGTGCAGGTGGTGTTAGAGGACAAAGACATATGACTTTTGGTGCAGTTGGGGTAATTAACAAGTTAATCCATTGGATGCTGTAAAGTCTGATGAACACACACGAATTGCGAGTCCCACCTAATTAAAACAGCCGACCAGAGAGCAAGAAGCCTAAGTACGGCCAAGTGCAAACATGGCCTACTGTTGTTGATGATGATGATGATGAAAGCATGAATTTGGAGCAGTTGGTGGATCAATATGAAACAGATGATGTCCACTGTTTTGTTGCTTATGTTATGGTTCTCTGCTCCACTTCATTCATCAACCATACATTACCGTCAATCGTTATCCTCTCTTAATCAAATCTCTTTTTTCTCTAAAGGTGGGTTCTTGCTTCAGCATGCATCCTCAGTTTAGGGCTGGAAGGGGTGCATTTAGTGGTTAACCGAATTGAATCATAGGTCATTTAGAGTTTGAATTATTGAGTAGTGAGTCGGCACATTTGCTTGACCATATAGTTCATGGAAATAAAACTCGTTTGATTCTGTTCATGTGGTGGACTGACAAAGCTTGGATTGACAAGCACAGTTTATAAACATGGTAAATCAAAGTCAGAACTCAAGCCTAGTGGCTCCTGATATTAAGTTGTACAAAAAAACTCAGAATACGGAAATACGCCTCATCAAGCCCAATTTACATTACGCATCTTCTTCTGTAGCTCGACTAATGAGCAGATATCATCCACGGTCGTGAGCCTAGGCATTAAAAAGAGGGAAAGGATGTGAATGCCCTTGTGCACCGGAAGCAGCTCCAGACCCATGTTGGAGTTCGATCATCAGCCTCCTTACAGCCTTACTCATCTGCTCTAGCCGAACTGCATTCATCGGAGCAAGACTCGGTGTTGCTGTCTGTCCGGGCTTCGGATTAGCAGTTGCAGTTCCGGTTCCAGTAGCTTCATCAACCAAGCATTCAGACTCTATCCTTTGTTTCGCAGACTCCACAATCTCCTCGGCCTGATCACATGCTACCCTAAACAACTCCCACTTCTGCTTAAAGTTCTCCAACAAAGTATCGGTACCGACTGTCTTCTGAGCGCTGTCCAACTCTTTGGTCTCTATCACATTCGCTGCTGCAGCAACAAATTCCTGATAGGCATTGTTTAGTGAATCCGCCATGTCATCCATCACATTAACCATCGCTGGCAACAGCAGGAAAACAAGCAAGGATTGGTTTGATTAGTTTACTAAGTCGAACTCTCTTGAGCACTCCGCAAATCTGTATTAAAATTAACAAGCTCCTGCATTCATTTATTATACAACTATTAGTTCTAGGTTACAAATAGGAAGTATAGAATTGTGATTTGAGAAGAAAGTTGAGAGCAAAAGGATTCAAATTTCAGAGCCAAATAGAGAATTCAAAGCCTCTCCCAACCTTTTCTGTTATGATGAATCATGGAATTCAATTCCTGAGTCACAGCCACTAGATGGCACAAGTACAAATAGGGAACTCACAAAGCATTACAAGGTCCAAGCAAGGCCTTCATGACTCGGCAATGTACAAACGAGAACAAACCAAACATGTTCGTTCAAGATCACAAGCAGTTATGTTTCCTTGTTCAACTGGCAACCAGCAAGCACTCTTTTTTAAACATCCATAATGTAATCAGTTATATGCCCTTATAGTCATCCATTCACCATTTACAACAATAACACTGGTCGTTCAAATACATACTAACATCGCAAGCTTTTTCTCACAGAACTAATTTTGAGGACAAAGGAGAAAAAGGAGAAAAAAACTTCTAGGTTATGGAGGCATCAAAAGCTCGCCAATTGGCAATGAATGCACGGAATAGAGAAGAAAGAGCTCTTTTCACTATTCTCAACCTTATCTTTTCTCACAAGGGCTTAACAATTTAAGGACGTTTGTAAGCAGCATGATATAATTCTCCTTCTAAGTCCAAGATTGGTGATCAATTGACCAGCCATTCGTGGGACATAGAAACCCTTGATGGGTCTAAGAAGCCATATCAAAGGTCAATACCCAGTAGTAACCTCATAGCAAGCTCGAGAATTACTAACAATTCAGCCAAGTATGACTTTAACAAATCGTTGACAAACAAACATTTCCATCACCTCTGGAAACCCTAACACAGAAATTTCAACATACGTAATGCAGCAACAAGTAATCAATCGAACACAATGAATTCCATAAGACGAGAGTAATACCTGAACTAAGACCATTCGAAGTGGCAGTAGCGTTGGGAAGAAAATTGGTTTCTTTCTTTGTCTCTTCTCTTCCTCCGTCAAGAGCTGACCGAAACAGAGAGCGCCTCCGATCTCTCCTTCAGTTCAAGTACCAGGTCCCTCTCTTCGATGTCCCTAATTCTCTTCCTCTGTGGTGAATCGACCAGCTGTAGTGCCGGTAAACGATGGTCGACCAGCGATGGTGAGCTGTGATAAGTGTGATTGGATGTGGCGATAAAAAATTTAACGGATGACCGACCCTTTATAATCTCGTTCAGCCCACACTGGGAGGGTCCTGCGGTTCTAATAATTGAACGGCGCCGTTTTGAGTGTAGCTGGGGTTAAATTGTAAATTTTTGGAATCCGATAATCAGAACCACCGTCCGGAAACCTGCCGCCTAATATGAGATCGACGGCCGGTTCCTCTACATCGTTCATCTTCTTCTTCGCCTCTTTTCGAGTTTGACGGCAAGCCCACCTACTCCTACTCCTCCGCAACCCCCTGCCGTCCACAGCTCAGCAATTGAAAAATCTTCCCTTATTGGTACAAAGCTGATTCCTGGCATTGAAGTTCTTACGGGTATTGATTATCGGGATAATATGGGATTGTATCTGAAGTTTATGCTTGATCGAACTGCATATTGGTTAGTTTGTATACTAGTTTTACTCGTAGGGAGTTGGTAATAGTTTGTATACAAGCTTATCAGTTGATTCTTAGAGAATTTGCTCTCACGACAGAGGAAAATGAGGCAGAGACCCGTTGAAGCAAAAGCCTCTGTCGTCGAAACCAATGCTCAGCAGTATGAAGACAGGAGATCCATCAAATCCACTTCAGTTTCTGATACTAGAATCTTCGCCTTCTGTTTTGCTTTACGGATAGTTAACTCTCTCCTAATACAGACCTACTTCAACCCGGATGAGTACTGGCAATCTCTGGAAGTTGCACACCGTCTTGTTTTTGGGTAACTATTTTTTCTTTCTCTATGCATTCATTGGAAGTGTCATTTCCACTTTATAGTGAGTTCAACTTCATTTTGACACGCTTCTTTCGTGGAAGTGCCCTTCACTTGGAATGGGGTTCTATGCTGAGTTGCTGACCACTCATCTATTTGAATGTAGTAAGTTGGTGAATGATTAATGATTCAATCTGCAGGTATGGTCATTTGACGTGGGAATGGAAGAAGGGAATTCGTAGTTATTTGCACCCTTTGGTCTTTGCGGCATTTTATAAAGTTCTAGCAGTTTTGGGTCTTGATACTCCGTGGTTAATGGTATGTGTATGCTGCCTGCTGTGCTTTATATAAATTTCTAAGGACAAAGGCTTGAATATATGTTCAGAGAAATTTTCCTACTGTCTGAGTTTCATGTCATGGTGTATTTTCTTGTGAAGACATGAACTAAGTTTTCGCTCATGTGTGAAAGAAAAAAAATGTTACACGTTACCAAAAGTTTCTGCTAAGATGCTGCCTAATTCATACATTACTGTTTATCTTATTCCTAAATGTAGGTAAAGTCTCCAAGGTTGTTGCAAGCCCTGTTTTCAGCATTTGGTGATTTGTACTGCTATAAACTTTCTTTGGTGATCTTTGATGCTTCTACCGCACGATGGGCTGTATCCTCTTGACACAAGCTTTTGATACTTGATTATATAGGGAAGCAATTTTTGGCTACTTAGGATCAGTTGTGTTCATGAATGGGTACTTCACTTAACTCCTCAACAGCTTTTCTCTCAATTGACCAATTGGTTTATGTTCTTTTGCTTCAACCGCACATTATCAAATAGCCTGGAAACAGTTCTTACATTAGTGGGTTTGTATCACTGGCCTTGTATGCGAACCTCTCCTGGTGATGCTTTGTTGGGTTCAAGGAAGGTGGGGTTGCTGATCGCAGGATTAGCATGTGCAATCCGGCCGACATGTGCTGTTATATGGGTTTATGTTGGCTTACTTGAGCTGCTTCTTACTCGTGACCGAATAAGATTTTTCGCTCTGGAGGTGGTCCCCATAGGGTATGCAACCTTTTTCTTGATGATAGTTTCACCTTTCTTAGCAACCTGTTATTGTGATTTGGGCAGGAACTTCTATATCTGGCTAGTAAAGTGTGCTGTATAGGGGCCTGTTGGATGTTCTGAAATCATTACTGTTATTTATTTTTTGAACTTCAAGCAAGTAGATTTTATGTCTGCAATATAAGGTTAACTGAATGTCTCCAGGCCTTTTATGTTCCATTCCTCCTGGTGAGCCTAATACTGTTGGTGTTGTGACTTGTTGTAAATGCTGTATTTTCTCTCTGTATCAGTCATGTCCATTGGTGTTAACATTTTGTCATTTTCAGATGTTGGATTAGTCGCTGAAAAATGCTACATTTCTAGGCGTCAAATATGCCAAATGACATGGGAAAGTTTATTTTTGAAATTCATTGCTGAATGCTGATCATATAAGAAACTGCTGCTTGTTCCTGTCCTGTCATTTGTGCTGTGTTGATGATTTTTTTTCATTTAATCATTTGAAATTAAATTACACGAGTACCATGCAAAATGTGTTCGGATTTTCAGATTTTTCATTCTTGTATGTGATAGTTTGTGGTTGGTGGTATTTTTTGTCTTGACATTTTCGTTTATTGTGTCAGGGCACTCATACTTGGACTTTCAAGCTTAGTTGATCGAGTTATGTATAGCTACTGGGTATTTGTACCTTTGAATTTTCTCAAGTTCAATTTTCTTTCCTCTGGTGGAGATTATTATGGAACTCACCCTTGGCACTGGTACTTTTCTCAAGGATTTTCAGTTATGCTCTTCACTTTCTTACCATTTTCAATAGCTGGGATCATCAAGTCCAGATATTGGAAGCTTTCCGGCCTAGTTGCATGGGTTTTAACTCTCTATAGTTTATTGGGCCACAAAGAATTCAGGTACCCCCATCAGTGTCTTCGTTCCATCACAAGTTTTTAGCAACTCCTATAGTTACCGCTTGAAGTTTGTTCTTCTAATGCTCTGAAATACAGGTTTGTTTTACCTGTGCTTCCAATAGCTTTAATGTTTTCTGGATATTCGTTGGCCTTGATGGCAAACCCTGCTCCCTCAAATGGCAAAAGGAAAGGTTCTTCGAAGAACAAATCCCTTAAGCAAATTGTATTTCCGGTGTTCTTCTTGCTTGCCACGAACATTCCAATGGCCTTGTACATGAGTTTGGTCCATCAGGTATCGTGCTGAAATTCCCATCAGTAGAAAACCTTTGTATCGTGTCGTTGAGATAGGACACAATATGGATGCAAGGCATGCTCTTTTTATGCTGTTACTTACTTCTAAGCATGTTTGATAGAGAGGAACTGAAGATGTGATGATCTATCTATCCAAAGAAGCTCGTGGAGATAAAGTCAGTAGCATTCTCTTCCTAATGCCTTGCCATGCCTCACCTTACTACTCTAGTCTGCATTACAATGTGCCAATGCATTTCCTGGACTGCACACCAAGGTCCTTTTTTCCCTACTAGTTTGTAGAATCTTATAATAGTGTTTCCAGCAAGTCGTGGATTCTCATCTGGTCATGCATCCATCTCATTTGCAGCGAAGGGAGAGAAATCCCAGATGAGTCAGACAGATTCCTGATGGATCCCGTTGGTTTTATGGAAGAACTCTCAAAGGAGTGGTCTCCACCGAGTCATATTGTGTTATTCGAGTCAGAGGAAAGACTATTGAAGGAATTTTTGTTGTCACGTTCCTTTAAAGAGGTAATGAGAATTTTGCTTACTTATGATTAGGTCCGACTGTTGGGTTGGCCATATGGTATATACATTTGCTTCAGGCTACTGCATTTCCTTTCTTCTTTTCTTGAGCTAACTCGATGTTTGTAAACAACAGTCGCAGAGGTTTTTCCATGCCCACTTCAAAGTTGATCGTGATCTCCAAGCTTCAGTTGTAGTTTATACTTTGGACCATCATTGACGAGGTCCATCCTTTATCTCTCCGCCTGGTATTCCATGTCATTCACAAGGGTTCAACATGACTGAGAGGTTGATAGGGGCTGAAGCTATGATGCAGATTGGGTGGTGACTTGCAAATTCTCTTTAGCTTTTCATTTGACTGAAAATAGAGCATTGTCATGTGGCAGAAATGCAATATCCCTTCACAGTTCACAGTACGAGTTGTCTGCTAGTGTTCTTAATTTCTTGCTCAGACAGGTGCTATGTTGTCCAACTTAAAAAAAGCGCTAACCTTTTGTTTTAAGGATCATTGCATTGTATCGTTTCACTTTTTGAAAACACAGAGCATGTAACATTGTATCAGCCAACTTCTTACTCGGAGACAAGAATAGCAAGTTTGTGGCTTTCGCTGCATCTTGCAGGTATTTTAAGCATCTATGCTGAACCTACATTTCGAACCAAATTTTTGTAGTAAAGGGTGCGGCTTTAGTTATAGGATGGAGGTGACGCTTGCAATATGGTGGTCAATCCCTGTGAAACTTTTGGAGGTGACACTTGCAGATATGACTAAAAGTGGATTGGTAAGTAAGTAAAGTCATTCTAACTGACCGATGTGATGCTATTAGTTTTATGAGGGTTTATTGTCACATTTGGTTCCTGGACTGGTACTTCCTTTTAGGAACAATTGCAGCTGGAGAGGGTAATTACTGGCTTTCTGTTTGGTGGCTCTGGTTCACTATGGAACTCTTCAGTCTCGTGGGAACCTGGTAAAATTTGAATTTGTGCCTGAGACAGATACTAATATGGTGCTGACTTCACTTTACAAAAACTGCTTGAAGTGAAGGCACATACTGAATCTTGTAGAAGCATGTTCTAGTTGCAGCTTCATTCTAGTTTCTCCTCTTCGGCTTGTAAAATTTCCGCAATATCACAAGTGATATCATAACCTATCTTGGCGATCGATGTTGAAACTAGAACATCAATTGCTCGTATCAGTACCATTCATATACCATCAATTCTTCTGTTGGTGTTTCAAATTTATTCAGAACTACTGAAATGGAATTGTACATTCTCGTCTGATCATCTAAGAAACTAGAGGTCATTCTATTGGAAGGTGAATTATAATTGCACTTATTTCCTTAACCATTTGATTATTTGTCACAAGGATGCAGTCTTTAGTTTGATTAACCTCACAGATTTTCAAGTATATATTGTGACAAGAGATGACCAGGGCTAGCTTAATTAGATTGGTTCATTATTAGTTATAATTTTAGCGTAGGAATATCTTCTTAGGTTGGGTTGGGTGTAGTTTTTATTAGTTTTCACTAAAAGATTGTACTTGGATACATGGTTCATGTAACTGGCAAGCAGTCGTGAGTTTGAATCTCGCCAGGGGCATATCCTCCTTTTTCTTTTACCCTGCTTTGGGTAAGTCTAAAATACTGGACCTGTTTTGCAACTAGTGACAGTTGAATCCCTAGCAGCAATAGTACTCATCTATGAACTATGATTAGCAACTTCTGCACTTGTTAATTGCTCTCATCTTCACCCGATCGAGGCCTATGTATCTTAAGTCACGATTTTATCTAAGTTTACAGTCCAACTCTGTGATTCAACAATTTTCTGAAATTTTCGTCATAGACGAGCAACATAATCATCGGCATTACTCGCTCTTCTCGAACTACGTACATTAGCAACTCCAATAAGCAAATGTCTGGGTTAATAGAATAACGTCACATGCATATGTTATCTGATGCCCTACTCAAAGTTGCACTAATAATTAGGTGGCCAAGAAACATAAGATGTTCAAATAGTTGACTAGCAGCAACAATCTGGCTTAAATATTTCTTCTCTAACCAATAATATATTTGTGTCCCTGAAGTTTGTTAGTCGGACGTACGTGTAACTTTTGACATGACTAATGTTGGTTATTAAGTAATTAATTATTAAGGAAAAGGGTACGATGTAGTTAACTAGTTGTGCTGTCTTAGGATGTGCTCCATCTCATAAAAAAAGCAGTCCGTCCAACTAAAATTAACAGAATTACGCGAGACATAACAGCCCTTTGACGTTTAAAAATATCAACTTCAGGTTGGAATTTTAAGGCGTAAAGCTGAATATCTTATGTACTACTTTCGCTAGGTTCCAAGCGCAGTTTGTATCAACTACATCAGAAGAGTTTGAATACATACTTTACACAATCATACGTGAAAATCGTTACAAAGTGTATACACAAAGCATGCATTATGAATTGTATTCATTTTGTATAAAATGTGTAGAAATACCATATAAGTTGTATGCACTTTGTATTAACTTTATACAAACCTCGTAAAGTTTTTGTACAATCCTTGTATAAATTATACGGTCATTATTTAGGTAATTAAGAGTTGTACGTATCATAAAATGGGTGGCACAATTAACCGAATGAGACATATGAATAAGAAAAACTAAAGGAGAAGCCCGAAGAAGATCTTTACATTTTGAAAGTATCTCACCCACCCTGATGTCCGAGATGGAAGAATTGATGAGACAAATAGCTTCCGCCAAGTCTGAGTAGATTATGAAACTTTCCAGATACCTATAATAAGCAACATACCAGACTTGTCGAATTATGAAGAACTCCAAAACATAATGGATCCGTAAAATGTTGAAAAACTTGACCAGTCCCCCAAACCAAGGAGCCACATGAGCGGTGGACCACCATACCAATTGCACCAAATTGCAGAATCAAATTAATGACTTGAACAACAGCATCCACATGAACTATCCAAACTTCTTGTGAAAAAAGCGTAACTGCAAGACTTCGGGTTGTAGAAGTTTGCTGCAGTTGCCTTGGTTGATGTCGCTGCATATGCTGAGTAGCCTCCTACCACTGAAGTTGACATTGTCGAAATAATGAGTCAATTGAAGGAGGTAAAGAGAAAGTCAAATACTTAAAATGCTAAAGTTTGAAAAGTTAAGAGGGCCATATGCAATGCATGCAATCAATTCGGCTGCCCAAAACATATTTCCATGTCACACTTGCTTAAGTGCGTGTCGACCGAGCTATCTCCACTTTCCTTCACTTTTCAGCATTCAACGTAAAGCACACCACCACCGTACCATACATAACCAAACAAACCCAGTTCACTAACTTGAAGAACATGAACAACAAGCACCGTTGCATCTTTTCAACCTGCAGCAATAGTAGCAGAAACAGATTCATGGCATTCAACACCCACTTAACCAACAACAACAAACCCAAGAAACTCCTCCTCCTACCTAATTCCTCCTCCTCCCTTTCAAATCTCTGCACCATCTTCTTCTTCATAGTCATTTTCACCATCCCATCTCTCTTTGTCCTCCGCCGCTCCCCTGCCCCCTCCTCCTCTGCCAACCAGCCATGGTCAGGCGACCTGCGTGCAGCTGACTTCTCATGGAACCGTCTGAGTTTCGTGTCCCAAGACTCTAATATCAAGCTCAAGATTGCTGTTTTCTCACGTAAATGGCCTATTGGCACGGTCCCTGGAGGCATGGAGCGTCACGCTTTCACCCTCCACTCTGCTTTAGCTCGCAGAGGACACAAAGTTCATGTCTTTACCTCTCCCGTCCACGACCAAGCCTTCCCTTCTTCCACCACCTCTTCTCACGGCGTGGTGATCCACTCCTACAAAGGCGAATCGTCCCGGAGGTTCAAGTACAGAGAGGCGTGGGAGCTCTTTGAGAAGGAGAACAACCGATCATCCTTCGACGTCATCCACTCGGAGAGCGTGGCGATACCCTACTGGAAGGCTCGCAACTTCCCCAACCTCGTCGTCACCTGGCACGGCATCGCCTATGAGACCTTGCAATCCAAAATCTACCAGGTATGCTTGGTAACATTTCAGTTCGAATTCAGATAATTGCTCTTCGTATTTTCAATATTGTTTTGGGTTCGTTTAATTACTATTCTAAATAGCATTTTGGTTAATAAAGTTCATACCGGCCATCTCCTTACATATAAATTTCGCATTCACAATTAAAAAATAAATTTATCGGTTTTAACTGATTGATAGTTTAATATTTATACTATACCGAAAAAAGATAAGTTGCAAGTACAAACCGGTTTTTGAGTGTAACCATATTCACCTAGCACGACATTACCTATGTTGTCTTGCAATCCACCATCCACCTAGGCTTGATAATGGTTTTGTTCGGGGCTGGATATTTGATATCCGTATTTTTATTCATTGTTGATTTAGGTTCGTTTAATTTTCATTCGATAATAAATTATTCATAATCTACCATATCCGTCAAATTTCGATTAAAACCATCAAATAACTAATTTTGTTTAAGAAGTTAGGAATTAAATTAACGGATTTGAATACTTTAATATTCGTACTCTAATGTACCTGCACATATTGGTTTTTGATTTATCCATAACCTAAAAATATATTGTTGGTTTGAGTTTTACCAGTTCGGGTTCGAATAGATAATCGAAATGACAATTTTCATGGGCTGGATTTGGCTCGGAAGCCGAAGGAGGCCATACTACCAGAATTCAACGCGAGCATGTACGGACTCGTCCCCAAACTGATCAACGAGATTCGATTCTTCCACAACTACGCTCAACACATCGCCATCAGCAGCAGCTGCGGCGAAATCCTGAGAGACGTGTACCAAATTCCCGGAAGGAGAGTCCACGTCATCGTCAACGGAGTCGACGAGAACGAGTTCGGAGAGGATAAGAGATTGGGGAACGAATTCCGGTCCAAAATCGGAGTTCCTGCGAATGCAACTTTAGTGCTCGGCGTGGCAGGAAGATTGGTGAAAGATAAAGGACATCCGATACTCTACGAAGCGATATCCAAGTTCATAACAAATCACCCGAATGTGTACCTTGTCGTGGCAGGGTCTGGTCCATGGGAGCGTAGATACAGAGAGCTCGGACCTCAGGTTATGGTTGTGGGGTCCATGGCTCCGTCGGAACTGAAGGCGTTCTACAATTCGATCGACGTGTTTGTCAATCCGACGCTTAGGCCGCAGGGTTTGGATCTTACTTTGATGGAGGCGATGATGAGCGGGACTCCGGTTATGACGTCGAGATTCGCGAGTATAAAGGGGACGATTATAGTTGATGATGAGTTCGGATTCATGTTCTCGCCGAATGTCGACTCGTTGATGGAGGCATTGGAGATGGCTGTCGACGAAGGTGCAGAGAGGCTGGCGCAGAGAGGGGAGGCTTGTAGAGTGTATGCTGCTTCCATGTTCACTGCAACGAACATGGCTTTGGCTCATGAGAGGTTGTTTCTCTGTATCAAGAACCAGACATTTTGTGCATACCCTTGATTTTTTTTTATAAAATTCGTTCAAGTAGATAGTTTTTCTCTATGGAATGCGATTATTGGTTGAATGATCACTGTAGATGATGATTTGAACCTTCATTATGAAACAAATGAGTGGGAAGTCTTCTACTAATATCTGGCGCATTAGTATATATATTGCATAGTGTAAGAGCTAATTAAGAAAATTCAACATTCCAACTGAATTCGTTGTTTCATAAACATAAACGCCTCAGAATGCTGACTGAGATTTGGGACGTGAGTTTATCTTGTTTGCTGAAATGTTTCCTTTTTCTGCTCGCAGCACCTGATGTTGCTGAGTTCTTGTATATCGTCAACAAGTCTGTTTATGATGAGAACCACTGTAGGCTGATTTGGTAAATCGGAGGCTATCTATGAAGAAATTGCTGCTGCACTCTCTGATTCAGAAAGGAAGAAGCTGATCCCAATTGACAAGGATCGGAGACATTCTGCAAGAAGAAGTTCTGAGTAATCCAAATTCACCAGCAGCTGCTCATCTTATTATTACAGGGGTCTTTCATATGTCTGCTGGTGTTCATGGTATGAAGCTGCATTATGGAGAGTTTGATGAGATGAACAAGCTGGAAGGAGGGAAGTTGCGATATTCGGATGCCAGCAATTCAATTTCGGATTGGGAATTTTGCTTTAGCAAGACCAAAACCAAGCTCGTCTGCAAATGACACACCTAGCCGGAGTTGAGTATGGTGCATTGGAAGAGGCGTGTATGAGCACCATATCGCCTGGAAACTCGCCATGAAGTTGAAAGTGATGGTTTTGTTGAGTACTAACAAGTATTAGAAGCCTGGAAAAAAGGTTGCGCTCTATGATTCAGAAAGGAAGAAGCTCATCCAAATTAACAAAGGAATTAAAGAATGGCAATCTCTGGATTGGGAGTGTTGACTCAGCTGGACTACATTTCATTTCAGTAGGCTAAAACTGCAACAGGCTTGTAAATAATTAATGCTTGGTTTTGGGCCACATTCAATTGTAGCCAAGGCCCACTTAATCGTTGGACTGTGGACCAAAATGGATTTCGGCCCAAAGTTGCTTTGAAAATAAAAAAGTGTATATAATTAAGCCGTCTTCATCACCTTCATTTAAAATTCTTAAATAAAAAATAAATATACAAACAGCGAGAAGGAAGAAAGGGAGCTTCCAAGCCGCGTCCATCCGATGGTCGAAATATAGCCGTTGCCGGTAAACAATAGAGCCGTTGCCGGTCATAAATATAGCCGTTGCCAGCGAATCTCCACCGCTCATCTGCGTCCACTTACTGGCGTCACCCCACCCGCAATATAATGGGGTTGTACTATTCACTCCGTCACGCTCCGGCACCACCAATTCACTCGCCTTCGACCAGCCTTTTTTTCTCTCAAGCGCTCTGTCTTCGTCTTCTTCGTTCTTTGGAAATCTCTTGCAACATCCTGCTGCTTAGCCTCTGTTTCACTCTCTTGTTGAATCTTGGATTCTCGTGGTCAGATTTCTCTGGTAGATTCTTTGCTCGCTCAGAACTAGGTTCTTGCTTTCTCAAACTGGAGAAATCAAAATGGAGGAGGAACAAGTAGAACAACAGCCTCAACATCTCCAGATGCTCCCTCCGGGTTACCGTTTCAACCCTTCTGAAGAGGAATTGGTAGGTTACCTTTTCAATCATATTTCCGGTTTCTCTTTGCAAAATATTCTGTTTTGCCCCATTGTTGTCTGCGACTTGTATAGCTCCGTAGAACCATGGGAGATCTGGTCAAGGTGTCAATCGGAAAGATTCGGCCTCCCTATCGGTGATGTCTACGTGATCACCAAGCTCAAAAAGTCCAAAACTTGTTCTAAAAAGTCCGCAACTTGTTCTACCAGATTTGACCGATTCATCGGAACCTCAGGGGCTACTTGGTTTCAAACCAATAAGGGTAAAGAACTGAAGGTTGATTGCGGTTTGCAGAAACTGAGTGGGCTTAGTAAGGGATTCAAGTATAAAAATCTCAAATCTCCGGAGAATGGCTGTTGGCTTTTGACGGAATACACCATCAGCTTTGACGATGGGAAGACCTACTTGGAGGAAGCCATATGCAGGCTCAAGAACCATCATAAAACCAGTGAAGAAGGGGCTGATCCTGAACCACCCGCCACTGGCAAGAGAAAGTTTGATGCTGATGCTGGCTGTTCCTCACAGCAATCTTCAAAAGTTGCTAGAATCTGTGATGGTGCCCCAACAATCTCTCCTGATTTGATACCATCATCTGCCTCAGATGATGGTGTTGGTTCTTCTTCTTCTATGCCAAACATTCACAATGCACTACTGCTGCCAACAGATCAGTCTCACAACTCTGTGGATGAGGTAGGTTTCTATCTTGATGATGATGTTTGGGCACTCCTTGAGGAAGAAATAGAACCTGGCAGTACTGGACAGCAAGTTCAGTCCCTCGTTGAACCAAATCAGTCTCACAACTCTGTGGGTGGGGTAGGTTTCCATCTTGATGATGATGTTTGGGCACTCGTTGAGGAAGAAATAGAACCTGACAGTACTGGACAACAAGTTCAGTCCCTCGTTGAACCAAATCAAAATCTCATATCCTTTTCGTCCGATTCATCCTTGAACTCTAAGGTACTTTCATTTGATGACGATTTCATTAACCGCCTTTCTAGTCCTAGTTACATTCCCTGCTCATTTGATTCTGATTTGGTTTATGAAAGTGACATGCTTTTTGCTTCACAAAACCTGCGTGGTAGTTCATTTTCTTATTTGCAAGATCTACCCTTACCAGATTTCCTACTTGAGTTCGATTAGACTATTTCTAGATTTGTGAACCTGCAAACAGAACCCTTTATCTCAAGTCTAATAGGTTGTTCAATACATCATATCTGGAAAATGGAGCTCGTCTCTCAAGTCCTACATATTGATTGTTACTGATGCCTGAATTGCTTGCCAACTCTCTATGTTTTTTTAGATCTGACACAAATTGCATAATCTTCATTACTGTTCTACCTGAGTTGCTTCCTGATAGTTCATTACTCTTCTACCTGAAATTGCTTATTGTTTAGTTCATTACACTTCTACCTGAGTTGCTTCCTGATAGTTCATTACTCTTCTACCTGAATTGCTTACTGTTTAGTTCATTACACTTCTACCTGAGTTGCTTCCTGATAGTTCATTACTCTTCTACCTGAATTTCTTCCTGTTTATTTCATTACTCTTCTACCTGAGTTGCTTCCTGTTTAGTTCACTAATCACGTATCTAGGCTTTCATTCTTGTATGCGAAACTGTTATGCAATGAACCTGAGTGTCTAATGGTAGGTTTATGATAAAATCATGAATGAACTGATATAAATGTGTTCGTTTGGACTATGATATTAATATAGTATCAATGTCATTTAACTTGAAATGCTAGTAAGTCACTATTATCTTCTTAAATCGCTCCCTTCTGATTGGACAAGATGTTCGATATCATGCAAATCGTTGAGTCAGATTTTGGTATTCCAGATTTATGAACTTCCTGCCTGAGAGTCCGTTCACCTTAATCTGGTACACAATCTTTTAATATGTGCTCTGAAAACTTCATCTTGTTAAGCTGTTAAATGATGATATTGATGAAAAATCCAGACAACCCGACCTGTGGACACATATGAAACACGATACCCTGAATGGTAAATTCCTTTTGCTAGGTCCTCTGCAAAATCATGTACAAAGGTTACCTGATTGGAGGAGATAGTTCAAAATGATGCAAATCTTTGGTATTTCAGATTTAGGAACCTCATGCCAGAGAGTCCTTTTAATCTGATACAAAGGTTACCTGATTGAGTAATCTTCTCCTTTATCTCGCTATGTGTTTGCCGTGAGGGCAGAGCTACCTCCTTCCCTCACATGTTTGCTAGTTAATGTGTTTCCATAAGGATTGTGCCGTTTGGTTTTGGTTTCTATTTCAAATTGAACATAATATTAGTATCATGGTTGTGCACAAATTCTGAAAGTTGCTGGTCCCTCCAAGCATATGCTTCTTGCATAAGACTGATATGGTAAACACCCCCAATCAATCCTCTTCCCTCCTTCAACAGGTGGGGGGTTAGTGCTCTGATGTGATGGAAAGCAAGATTTCAACAATTGAGTCCCACAATGTCCATGATTTTCCTGAAAAGATTCCGGTCCAAAAGTACCAAAGTGACTAATGAGCAAATCTTGTGACAAGGTTAGAAATGACATGAAGGTGGTGAGCCTGGTAATTTGTGAGGGATCTAGCTGTATAGCTTGTTTTCTGAAATGGAATCCCACAAAGTCCATGGTTTTCCTGAAAATATTCCTGTCCGAAAGTAGCAAACTGATTTCCTCTCGGTATCTCTCCGACAAGCAGATTTCGTGACATGTTTAGGAACCCCTCCTGCCAGAGAGTCAACTCCCATGTAGTATAGTACTGTGGATTCAATTCAACATTCAGTAGATAGTGAAGCATGAGCGTGGACAAAGCAGCATCAACGTCAGGTAAACATTCAGTATCAGTCTATGTTTTTTTTGGATTAAAGTAGTGAGCTTATGATTGTTCAAGCTGGTTTTTGTTTCAACAATATAGGTATCTATGCTATATGTTCATTCATTATTAACTCAAGTCATGTTTGCAGAAATCAGAAAAAGGATAATTGAAAATCTGAAGGATGACAGGAAGGTAATCCACTTGTCCAGTTCCTTTTATAGTTTGGCAGTTTCCATTGATTTAAACTCGGGACTGCCTTCTATTATTTACAGAAGCTAGTCCAATATCGGTCATTAACATCTGCTACTTCAGGTAGGATAAGCAAGCTTCTCATTTGAAATTCGTAATACCATGAGTAACCCCAAAATGACTCGTAGTCTAAGAAACTCTTGAGTTATGTGCATTGGACATTGGAGACCCGACGAAGAGCACAAGGTGGAACTCCAGAAAGAAGCACTTTGCCTATTCCTTTTTGTAGGATGACAGGAAGGTAATCCACTTGTGCAGTTCCTTTTATAGTTTGGCAGTTTCCATTGGTTTAAACTCGGGACTGCCTTTTATTACTTACAGAAGCTAGTCCAATGTCGGTCAGTAACATCAGCTACTTCAGGTAGGATAAGCAAGCTTCTCATTTGAAATTCGTAATACCATGAGTAACCCCAAAATGACTCGTAGTCTAAGAAACTCTTGAGTTATGTGCATTGGACATTGGAGACCCGACGAAGAGCACAAGGTGGAACTCCAGAAAGAAGCACTTTGCCTATTCCTTTTTGTAGGATGACAGGAAGGTAATCCACTTGTGCAGTTCCTTTTATAGTTTGGCAGTTTCCATTGGTTTAAACTCGGGACTGCCTTTTATTACTTACAGAAGCTAGTCCAATGTCGGTCAGTAACATCAGCTACTTCAGGTAGGATAAGCAAGCTTCTCATTTGAAATTCGTAATACCATGAGTAACCCCAAAATGACTCGTAGTCTAAGAAACTCTTGAGTTATGTGCAGTGGACATTGGAGACCCGACAAAGAGCACAAGGTGGAACTCCGGAAAGAAGCACTTTGCCTATTCCTTTTTGTAGGATGACAGGAAGGTAATCCACTTGTGCAGTTCCTTTTATAGTTTGGCAGTTTCCATTGGTTTAAACTCGGGACTGCCTTTTATTACTTACAGAAGCTAGTCCAATGTCGGTCAGTAACATCAGCTACTTCAGGTAGGATAAGCAAGCTTCTCATTTGAAATTCGTAATACCATGAGTAACCCCAAAATGACTCGTAGTCTAAGAAACTCTTGAGTTATGTGCAGTGGACATTGGAGACCCGACAAAGAGCACAAGGTGGAACTCCGGAAAGAAGCACTTTGCCTATTCCTTTTTGTATTATTCTGTCATTTGATCAACAATTGTAGGTTGTATTGTTGTTGATGATTGTCTCCGGGAATGATGATCAGTAGGATGGCGGAAGCGAATGAGAGTTCGATGCCTGCAATTCCATCAGATATGCAGTCAGTGACCAAAAGGTGTGAGCTTCTGGAGAAGGAAGTGAGATCACTCAAACTCAACTTGTCTTTCATGAACCGACAAGACTGAAAGAAACAAAATCAAATATGGACATATGGGTTGTTGCTGCTTCATAACCAACTTTCTTTATTCTGCACAGACTAGGCAGATTGAGGATTTCCAGAAGCAGGAGTTGACACTTGACAGACGCGAATGCTAGAGGAGATGGGGAGGATCCTTTCCGAAACTGGCAAGTTCGTCATAGCTTGCATTGAAATCCTGCCATTAGCTGGTTGCTACAGAAAAAGGTATTTTGAGTTAGGAGTTAGTGAAACATAGGCTCCTTTCTTCCACATGTTCATGCCATCAAAGATCCTAAGTACCAACCAAGATGGCTGAATATGATTTTTCTTGGTCAATTATGTCAGTGTTGAAAAATTTTTGCAACTCGTATCAGATGTGCTTATGTCAACGCATACGAGTCATTTTGAAAACTTGAAACAATTTTGTTGGTATTTGTTTTGATATGATGAGTACATCACAGCAATTGGGATCTCTGAACTAAATAACCGTTTGAAAGAGAAGAGCAACAGAAAGGGACAGTGGGGGAGGTACACTTACTCCCTCCTCTTAACATAGTTATGGCATTGAACGATAGAGTCTAATGGTAGGTTCATGATAAAATTGTGAATGAATCAATACATAAACATGATGATCAAAAGAGGGGATAAAAAGAGCATTCTTGTCTTCTTATAAACATGTATTCGTTTGGTCTAGGCTATTGATATCGTATTAATGTGATTTAACTTGAAATGTTAGTAACTCATTCTTGTCCTCTTAAATTCCTCCTTGCTGATTGCTAAATGATGCAAATCGTTGAGTTAGGTTCTGGTCTCCTAGATTTATGAACTTCCTGCCTGAGTCCCTTTGATCTGATACACAATCATTTAATATGTGCTCTGAAAACTTCATCTTGTTAAGCTGTTAAATGATGATATTGTTGACAAGTGGACATAACTTTGCAGTTTTGAAAGCTTTAACCTTCCTCACATATGAAACACGATACCCTGAATGGTGAATTCCTTTTGTTAGGTCCTCTTCCGAATGATGTACAAAGGTTACCTGATTTGAGAAGATTGTTCAAAATGATGCAGATCTTTGATATTACAAATTTATGAATCTGATACAAAGGTTATCTGATTGAATAATCTTCTCCTTTTATCGCACTGTGTGTTTGCTATGGAGTCCCACAAAGTCCAGGATTGTCCTGAAAAGATTCATGTCTAAAAGTAGCAAACCGATGAACAGATTTTGTGATAGGTTTAGAAACATGAAGGGGAGCCTGGTAAGTTGTGGCGGAATGTTGCCGCACATCTTGTTTGCTGAAAGTCCCTCTCAGTTGGTCAAATGACCTTGGGATTTGGCCTGTGAAATGGTTGTTGGATAGGTGCAATGATTCCAGATGAGCTAACGTTTCGGGAATTCCGTAATCAAAGCCACGATAAATCAATCGATGGTGAGAATTTTGTCGACATACATCTTTAAGGATCTGTGCTAAGGAATTTGGGGTTTGAGAGTCGATAGACTCACCAAATTGATTGGAGTGCAAGACCAGAATTCGTAGCAAAGGCAGATTCTCCAACAAATTTGAGAAATTCCCAGTCTTTATGAAATTTCAAGACAGATGGTTGATACTCAGAAGAATTGGGATAGACTGCTGACTGGGTGGGTCATCAAGTTCAGATTCCACTGCTCTAGTCTCCCAAGTCGCAACATCCAACTGTTGCACCCTCGGCACCATTTCCAACTTTCCTTTCATGTTGTGGATTTTAGGTAGCCAAGACTGTCTGAGGACTGTCATAATAAAGTCTCCCAATTAGTCCAGCTGAATTGGAGATTCTGTTTAACAGGTTCCCATTCTGTGATCCAGGTATCAGAAGCCTCTAGGGGAATGCACTTATTCAGCCGAATTGGTAGGTATGTGCTAAGGCTTTTACACCAACATGGGTGTGCACCAAATTTTGAAAGCTGCTGGTCGGTCCCTCCAAGCATATGCTTCTTACTCAAGGCTGATATGGTAAAGGGTAAATACATAGGTATCTTCACAAATGAATGCTTTTTATTTCTCACCAACTCATTTCTAGATGGTATGTCATGATATGCATCTTTCGAAACTTTGAACGAGTTTGTGCTAGAGCTGTTGATTCCAACAACAATGGCGCTGCTGCCAATGTCAGAGGTCTGACACCATGACCTTACTGAACCAGCATCAATGGAGATTTCACTTTTCAGTTATAGGAGCAGTGATCTGTCCTTGTCAAGGGATCGGATTTGGGTTGGAAAAAGAACAGAGATGGCATAGTCATGTAATATCAACGACCACAAGGCTTACAGAACTTGAGAGTTCCCTCTCAAAGAAAAGAGCAACAGATATTGACTATCATTGCTTCATAAAGGTTTTGCATTTCATTGGTTGCTTAAGTTGGGTCTGCAGATATGAGATGCCACAGAAGATGGTTGGCGAAAATGCTGTTGTGAGTAGACGAATTCTCTGGTTGGGTCATGGTTTTGTATTTCTTTGTTTGGCTGTGTTCTCGTTCGGCTTTTGTATTTGTTTTGGTAGGTGTGGGCACATCTTTGTTGTCATGGATGTATTGCCGGTGCATCTTTGTTCTTCATATTCTGATCTAATAAAATCACTTGACTTTTCGAAACTAAAATAACTACTGGGCACAAAGTATGAAACAATACGTGTGGCAATCCCAAGCTTAAAAACAATGTTTGATAGTATTTTAAACCTTGAGGACGTAGGACATGTAATCTTGGAGGTTATGAGTAATCCAAATTCATCAGCAGCAGCTCATCTTATTACAACAGCAGCTCATCTTGGAGAGTTCGATGAGATGAACAAGCTGGAAGGCGGGAAGTGCCAGCAATTTGATTTCGGATTGGGAATTTTGCTATAGCAAACCCAAATCAAGCTCATCTGCAGATGACACCCCTAGCCGGAGCCGAGTAAGGCTGAGAGATGCAGAAATAATTAACCGACAACCAACAGTTATCCTAAATCTAGCAAACCTACTGTCAGGCTCTATGTGAAATTCGAGAATACATCGACTAGGACGATTGGAAGAATAATCAACATGCAACTTAAATCATTATCCAATATAAAGTGCTGTCTGGTGGTACAATGCCATCCTGAACATAACGGTACAAGAATATGAGAACAACACCAATAGATGGTTGAAGATGTCACCCTAAGAGGCTAAAACCACTACCTTAAGAAATTGAGCTTCCAATGTCGCTTAATGTTTTGAGAAGTTTGCTTATGCAGCGAACGATGAACCGTTCCACAGAAAATAGTTACACCGTACAATTAGTCAAATACAAACATACAATGTATGCACATAATTTTATTGCATATCCGACTATACGAGGTTATACAAGTTACACATGGCATAATCATAAACCTTTCTTCTGGTGATGTACACACATCTATGAGCCTCTGCACCTGAAAGACTGAAACAATGACTTATACCACCTCCCACTTAATAACTGAAAATCACTGTCAAGTTGAAAAATCCTCTTTCTATGCAGAGGAGAGGAATCACACACAGAGCTTATCTACACACTACATTAAGATAAAAAAAGGTCTTGACGCCCAAAAGAACTCAGCAGTGGCCACTTGAAGGGCACAGAGCCATACCAACAAAAACTCAGAATCATGAGATTCATTTTGCTTAATGTGCTGCAGAAGAAGTTTCTTTGAAAACTTACATGGGAAGATATATTGGTGGAATCCAAGTGCCCGTATCCATATGAATTGACTATTAACTTTGCATCGCAATTGGCATAATTTCAGAACTTGGGTAATTTGTTCCTCCGACTTTCATCACCAAGTCGTTTCCTTGATCAATGCTTCCTGTGTTGTTTTGAAGAATGGCTAAAGCCTCTACAATATCTTGTTGCACAATAAACTGCTTATCACCGAAGATGTCATCTTTACTACTGTCACTGCTGGGAAACACAACAAAAGATTTTGTCCAAAGTCAAAATCTGATAAGTTGAAATGAAAGCATGATATGGTAAAAATAAAACTGAAAACGTATTTTCCTGATGGTTCAATAAGATTTCAAATACATACCCAGTGTTTGGAAGACCAACTGAAACCTGACAAGGGTCATCATCGTCATCTGACTTGTGCAATTCGCTCTTCTCGCCAGAAAGGCTAGCATCTTCAGTATTTGAGGCTAGGTGTGGAAATGAGCCTTGGTCGTTGGAGTATTCGTTGACTTCATTTTCTTCATCCAGCTGACTCTCAAAAGAATCTTGCCCCTCGAAAGTGGAAACACCTGAAGATCTGAAAGACTCCTTAGCTCTCATAAGCCATTCTGCTGCAGGCCTCCCTCTTAGGGAGCTCCCAACCCTTGCAATGGCTTCTGGATACCCTCTTTACATGCTTTCACAATCTGCAGTTCAGAACCAAACTAGATAAGTCTCTCCAAACAAGATAAATTTTAACTACTGTCATTGCGCTATAACTTAAACTACATGCATATTGTTCCTAATAACGAAATATACAACTTCGAAATATATGACATATCATCAACACATAGAGATCACGTAGCTAATAGCAATCACAACGGTAGCTACCAGATCAATAGACGAGCAAATTAAATGCCCGAGAACTTAATCAACCAAGTAGGTTCGGTTTTCCAAAAAGCAAATTAGCACACTGCACATTCGATCAAAGGCCAAAAAGAAAACAAGAACAAGAATTCGATGGCAAATGTTTCTGCAATACATATACATTACCTGCCTCACAACAGCTTGCTCCGGAACAAACGAGTTCCTATCATTCGTGAGTGCAGCACTAGAGAAAAGAGCCATGGCGTCTTCATCACTCAAGGGTTACATTTTGTATGTGGAACTAATTCTGGGGAACTCGGAACTAGAGGTCACCAAAATCTGGTAATTCTGTATTTGGAACTTGAGTCTCAGAAGAAGAGATTCTGATCCAGCCGAAAGATCATCAATTACCAAAAGAACCGGCTGAGATTGTATCTTCCTCATAAGGTTCTCTAGTTCAAAGATAGCTTCATCTTCACTCTGTAGTTCAGGTAGTGGGCAATTGTAGTGCTCAAGAAGTCTACCCACTATAGCCATCATGTTAGGACTTCTCCCAGCAGTGACAAATAATATATTCCCCTTAAATCTATCTGTGGAAAATCAACATTAAAACTAAAAACACCGCCATTGTTCATCCCAAATACACAAAAGATGAAGAAGTAGCTAGCTAACCTTTAACTTGTGTATCCTGGCAGATTGCTGTAGCGAGAGTGGTTTTCCCCCATCCATCAGGAGCAGAAATGACAACAAGTGGGAGCTCATCTCCGAGCAGCTGTTCTTTCAACTCCATCAACGGAGTTTCTAACCCTACTGGATCAACTTTCAAATCAGAAGGGGAGCAGAGACCTAAAAGTGATCGAGGGAGGGACTTCCTTATTTGGCTGTTCAGCTGTTTGACTTCAAACAAGGTTTCTTTCTGGTCTGCAAATTGAATGATCTGCATAACGCTGCCGACGTACTAAGGGATGGAACGGTTCAACCTCAGAAGCTTCTTGGCATAGCTGTACCTCTTGAATATGTTGTAGCGATGGATCTTCAAGCACTTACGAACCAACAGTTCCCCTTCGGTCATCAACTCCTTTAGATCGGCCATCTCATCCGGACGATCGAAATCTCTGTTGAAAGCATCGATTCTCTTGATATCTGGAGTCAAATCGTTGACGGTAGCTTCGAGGAGTTTTAGGGTTGGGGCGAATTGGGAGTTGGTCTTCTTTACCTCGAAAACTACTCCGAGGAAAGTTCCGAAAACTAACTCCAGACCAGCTCCAGTAGCAGCTGAAGCTATAAAAGAAGCAGCCATATGGCTTTCTTAAGAGGGAATCGACGAAAAGACACGGAATTTTGGGGGAGAAACTCACTAAGTTGAACAACCAGGAAAATCAAATGGTGGGTAGTTAGAAATTGGGAGAAATGAAGCTACCAATTAGGTTTGTTTCCGTCTTCTTCTGGTCCTGTGGAGATGAAAACGACTACTTAGTATCTAGCCTTTGAGGAACAGTAAAAACCAGACCCTGGTCGTGATCTGAACTGAGGTGATATGGTTGGTACCGGAAAATGATTTTCCGGGAAGGCTCTGTTGTTACTTTACGAAGTTGCCAACAACTTTCATTTTCGCTTGGATTTCATTAAGGTGTAGACAGAGAGACACAGAGTTAGTAGGGGTTATTAGCCTTATTGTCTCGTACGTTTTAGTATGGTACAAAATCGTCTCATTTCAAAACTCGACTAATCAGTCTTAATCTCGTTTTCCAACTTACTTTTTTTCGACAAAACACGAGTTATGAACATGCTTACTCAACAAAATTAATAGATACATTTATTCAACAAAATTAATAGATGAGTGTCCACCTCATTTTATTTTTGCCCATAAAACATATTTGGTATAGGGGAAATTCGAGTGGACATTAACAAAACTCCGAGTTTCATGCAAACAACAGTTTGTTTGCTTGGTTTAGACTGGTGTTTGTTAAAATACAAATATACAATCCACTTTTCCTCCAAAAAATATATTATCTGATATTTAGTAGAAACTAATATTTCTCGATTCATTGAATTTCTCGCGTGCACTCAATGATTAGTTGTCCACTCTTTTCCCTTACTACACTTTCATCTCTTTTTCTACATTGATGTGTTGCAATTTGAATAATTGATTTATTGTGGGCGAATTTAAATCTTTTTTTATCAATCAATTTCCTCTTTTTAAAGTTCGGCCCATTGTAATGCTTCTTTATGTGCATCTTTATGATTCGAACTTAAAATTTGGAGTGGAATCTCAAAACCTATCGGAAAGTTCATGTATTTGTTAGACATTATTATTTCTATACAGTACCCATTATTTGTTTGGACTGATTGGAGATGGTGATTGAAATTTAGAAGGATGGATGGGAAGCAGAGAGATTTCAACAGAGGTTAGATGAAATTCAATGGGATTAGGCAGAGAAATTAATAAAGAGATGGCGGCGGTTATTTTTTTAAATAGAATAGGAACCCTAATTAGATAACAATTTTATATATTTATTTTTTGAGTAATAATATTATTATGTGACAACAAAATAGAGTATTGTCACAACATGTTTTCTACAAAATGTCCTCAACGGTATATCAATAACCTCTGAGTTAATAGGTGATTTCACTTTATAGACTTCTAGATGGATAATTTTCATTTTTGGAAATTTTATTATTTGTAATTGCAATGGAATTAAATATAATCTCGTAAGGACACATAGTATATAGAACTTGTATTTGATAGTGAATGTCAATAAACATAAAACCGTGATGCATATATTTAATATTACAACAGAACTCATGAATTTAACTCCTTACGATTCCTCCACCTTTTACGTTTCAGTGAAAAGGAAATCATACATTGTTTTTATTTTAGTTTAGGGGATACAATTGAATCCTGAACTTTTAGTTGGTTTTTAATAAGAATGAATAATATTATTTAAGAATCGGAATCAACACTGACGCAGGTTGGGTTGCAAGGGTACGGGCAATCTATTTTCTCGAAACGGTTCCTATCCCAGAACCAGTCTCCAACTGCCTTCCCAATTCTCTGCAACAGATTTAAACAGACACCAAACATCAGTTTATATCAGAATGGAAAGAAGCTCCAAATCCGCAGATAATAAGGATTGAGGACTACTGGGTTACTCACTGTGTTGGCCAAGATCGGACCTTTGCCAGCCCAAGTTAGGGCCGACCCTGATTGGCAATGTGCGTAGCATGAGTTAATAAACAAACCCCTTGAACTAGTTGTTGCGTTACCTAGACCTGTGTTCACTGCGCTCAAGAACTGCGTCCTGAAACCTACAGGTTTGGTTAAGAAGACGATACTCATTACAACACAAAGTCAACATCCTCCATTTTCCTGTTCAGTTTTTTCACATAAAAATGCAAATATAGACGGAATTGGAATTTGGGCAGCGGAAAACGACAGCTTAGTATGTACCTTGTAGAGTCTGGAGTTGGGGAGCAGAGCATTTCTTCAAGTCAAGCTTGCAGCTTTTCCATTCTCCCATCTTATCAGTAGAGGTGGGTGCAAGTACATTCTTTATCTGCCAGGAATCGTATGCAGAGTTGATGAGGAAAAGAGGAGTCTTCAGGGTCTGAGCAACATACTGTGGGAAGAAACACTGTCCTCCGCCAAACAAACAGAGAAATAAGTCAACCAACCAAACCAGTTGTGGGGTAGAATAATCAACTGAATACTGGAAGTTTGTTGTAATTTAAGTACCAGTTCGGGCTTCATTCTTGAAGTGCATGACGCAGGCAAATTCTTGGTGGAGCCCTGAATTGAAAAAACAAAAACAAAAAAGAAGATGATGACAGCACGTTGAGAAATTAAATTGAAGTCAAGTAGCAGCATGCGTATATACAACAGAATTGCTGCCATGGCTACGTAATTGACATATACGAAGGAAAACAGAGTAATGGGTGGGTGGTGGTGTTGTTGTAGAATACATACGTGTGTTCTGACAACGCCGCCAAAGAATTTCTCAATTGCAACCCCTCCTGTTATATCCTTCCTGCAAATTGCAATAGTGAAGCACAGTTTTATTTATTTCACTTTTAAAGATGAAGTTAGTTAGGTGATTTTTTTAGAATACTGCGTCGAAGCGCACTTATATATTATTTAAAATCAAGTTAATTAGATGATTGGGCAACAACTCGACATAAACAGAGATTTTACATCATGATAGCACATCAACATTATTCCAGAATATATAATTTTTTGTGGTATTAGATCTCGGCTACGGATCAGGGCCAGCTGCATTATCCTATGTTAATAACCCAATTTATTACATAAAAACATTTATTCATATATTTTTGCGTTGTTTGGGTTGTGCTACATACACCTAAGGGAATAGTTCTATGAATTGGATAATTAGTCACAACTTTGTATAAATGTAAAATGTAACGTTAAGATAAGATAGGGTCGGAATTAGTGAGTTGAATGATTTACGGTCATATTTTCCGCACTCGAATTATATGCATAATTGACGGATAATTTTGGATTTGGGAGTCAATTCCACCTAATTCCGTACGAGAACTACATGCATAAAGCAACCAATTCCGCTGGATTTTGGAGCTTAATTCCACCTAATTCCATTCACTAAATTACGTTTAGAGAGGTCTGAAATTTCCAAATCCGATAGATTTCGCCTTGAATCCAAATTATAACGGATTTGGAAATTTCCCTTAAAAATAAAGGACGTTTTGAGCGGAAAACTTGGCCTACGATATAATTACAATATAATTGTATTAGTTTGATCTTCTAATTTGACCCCAACTATATATATGGGGATGTTTCTCAATAATTATAATATAATTTGTATCTGCTTGATTTTGTTATTTGATCCTATTATATATGGGGTATGGGGTATGTTTCTCTCGAGTGGTTAGTTGGTTGACTCTCTATCCTTCACATTTACACATTCGTAATATTTTTGAATTCTAAGCATTAATAATATCGATAATGTATAGATTTTTTTTGAACACTGGTATCATCAGAAAAGACACAAACATTTTTGAAAACATGTAACATAGATAGCATACCCATGAATGAAGAAGCCAGCATCAGAGACACATTTGACACGAGCAGAAGCCGGCAGCAGTCCCCTGAACTTGTCACAGTGCAATATCGCAGCCAATCCACCCGCTGAGCAACCCGATAGTATAGCCTACAAACAAAGTGGAACCCTACCCACTATTACTACCAACACTTAATAATAAGATCAATCAATGGTGGATCGGATAACAGCGACTAGACACCGACTTACATTCTGGGCATTCTTCATCCCTTTGGCCAGCAGATCATCCATAACTGCTTGCCAGATCCTCTCTCCCCTGAAGTAAAGGTTCGTTTTCTGTTTCCCCCCACACAATCATCATTAAACACTTGTTTGTTATAGCCTGGTGGGAAAAACAAGTAATGAAGCTAAAAAGATTGAGCTAGAATTACCGGATCAACAGCCTCCACGTCACCAGTGAAGGAAGAGCCGTCGCAGTACTTTATCTTGATTCTGTTCCAGTTGTAAAAGTCTGTCACCCCCAAAACACAGAACAATCAATTACATAAGCAAAACAAAAAAAAAACAGAGAAAAAAACAGAGACAAGATCTGTGATGCGTAACAAATAAAAACATTACCAGGATTGGAAGCAACTTTGCTACCGAGAATCCCAGAGAAACCCATTGTCTTATCCATCTTCGAGGAAGATCCTTTGTACGTATCCCTCCTCGACACGCAGCTCTTTGTGTCGGCGCACCATCCTCCTCCCTGTTCATGAGTGAGTCAATATTCCAGTAACAGCTTATAACAGTACTGTAAATCATTAATTACTTCTAACTAGTAAGTAAAGTTGAGTTCATTAACCTCAATATGGACGACCCAGTTGTTGATTCCTGAACCGGAGCCTTTCTCCAAATGGTATGCTGGTGGACTTCCATCTAAGCACACTGTACACACAGAGATCCCATCAGAGAGATTAATAATTATTGCTAGATAACTTCATCAAGAGAATAAAGAAAGATCAAAGAACGAACCAGCTCCTCTGGCTTTAGCAGTTTGGAGAATGGTGATGGGGATGTCTCCAGCAGCATTAGCGGCAGCTACAAGACAAGCACACAGAAGAAGAGGCAAGTAACTCCAACGTCCCATTATCTTGTTCTCCTTATGTTGTTGCAGCTGATGATGGAGAAGAAGAATCCCAGAATAGAAAGGATAAGTAACTAGAAAGCAAACAGAGCAAGCAAAAGAGAGGATTATATTCTTTGGGAACTTGGCGGTGGATGAGTGGATGAAGGAAGAGGGAATATAGGGATTTATATAGGAGATGCCAAAAAATAAAGTAGAGAAATAAATCAATAATACAGAGAGAGAGAGAGAGAGGGGCAGAGAAGTGGAGATTGGGGGAGGAAGCTACCTGGTGTAGTGAGTGTGATGAATAATAAATGATGAATGTGGAGCTTCTGTGATATGAAGAAAGATCCAATTGGTGAAGAACACGGTTTTCCAGTCTGGGATGAAGCAATCAGCCGTATTGAATTATTTATGTTTTTTGTTTGAATTTTACGATATGATATGATTTAAAGGGTAATCAGGGATACTTTATGTAAAGGACAGGAGATAAACATGAACATGTGCGCCCCCACTCTCACAGTCAGAGCCCAGAGGCCAAACTAGTCTTATTCACGAACGCAGTTTTCTATTCGACATTTCCCTACCGTTTCTGAAATTATTATTAATAAGTTCAAGTGGTCAAACATTCAACAGTAATCAAGATAAGAAGTGTTTTCATGTCTTCTTTCTTGGAATTGCTAAACTTGTTTTTTTGCCATTGTTGTCTTTGTTGCGTATTTTGCCGCCCCGCCATGAATGTCGTAAATATATTAATTAGGAGCTTTGACGTGGTTAGGTAATTACATATGTCAACTTTGCAATTACGTGCTGCCCTTAACTTAAGCACGACCGACATGCAGGTGGGCTACATTGGTCATCATCCGGAGCTCTGTTTTTAGAAGATGGGCTGGGAGCATATGTCTACGTTGCAAGAAAAATGGTGGTACCAAATTTGAATTTGGCAGAATATGGGACAATTAGCTGTAAAGCAGTGGCGGTGCTGCGGTTGGCCCATCCAAGATTCAAATTCCGCCGCCGCATCCACCAAACAATTATGCGCCAAAATAACTTACTACATCAGATCTCACCGCCTAACCATGAGACCGATAACCGATTGCCGAAGTTCCCAACTCTACCTATCCAACCAAAAGTTACATTTATCCTTATGATTGATTTAAGAAAAAAACTAATATCATCCTTGGTATTTATGGAGTAGTTTAGTCGGTAATTAGCTAGTTCTTTTTAGTTCATGAAAAGAAGAGCTAGCCCACGGAAGACGGGGGAAAAGGCAGAATCATACAACACCACACGTGTACGTACGTATTGCGACTCAGTGGAACATAACTTATAGTGAACAAAAATGAAAGAAACATCACATCAGCCTGAGCTGGAAATTAAAGCTGATGCGTCAACAACTGGAGGTAATCAGCCACAGCCCACAGGTAATTGAAGCTCAACGTGGTTAATTTGTTTGGCAGTCACGATGTATATCCTCGTACCCACGTAACATAACATAACAGAACTTTTGAATTTCGGGACACTGAATTTAAGCCACCTCAGGTTTAATTATGTCAACCAGATATCCGTATTCGCTACACACCAAAGCTCCCTTCGTCGGCTATTCCAACCCTACGTACAGATATATGTAACCATCAATTTTAATATGCCCTTGCAACATATTGATCCATCCGCTAAAGCTTAAAATATTAACGACACTACCCTGACTGTTGTTGAATAGTTTCGTTTCCGGGAGCCTCCCCAAATTCCTATAAAGGATCAAGAAAACGGAAATCCGGAATATGAATCTGGTACTAAGAAAAAACCTCTTGGCACTGTTCCAAGAAAGCCTAATTTTGAATATGGTACCAAGAAAATCCCTTTTGGCACTGTTCCAAAAAAGCCTAATTTTATCTGAACCGTCCAAAATTAGTACGTCAAATCTAATGTAACGGGAAAAAGGAAATTAAGAACAAAATAAATAAGTTTGTGGTTTCGCTTGCCGAAAAGTTTACTGATTAATTTTTGGCCACTCCGATCCTTGATAACGAATTTAATTTTTCAGTTACGTGATCATCATCGTCGGTTCTATGTTTCTGGAAACTTTTTATTTTCAACAAAAAGTTTCCGACGACCGGCCATACAACTTTCAATATAACGTTGTACACTCAGTACATGATTTTACATAGTTCGTACTCAGTGCATACAACTCAAAAGGGTTCAAACCACTTTAAAATCATTTCGTTCCACATTCGATGTAAACAATACCCTTGATACACTTGTAATGTAATATTCGATGGAGCAGAACCTTGATCTTGAGTTTTGGGGGTTTCACAAAATTATGGTTGAGATACCATTGCCTATATATCTGTCAACAACATATGAGTTCAAAAAATCCCCTTACAACAACATATGTTCGAAATTCTAGTCAACCTTCCCTCACTTGTTTGTTGACGGTCTTTATTTGGGTTTGTGTTCTATTCTTGGTAGAACATATCTTACTGTTAAAAATATAATTCACTTATCTAAAAAATCATATGAGTTTGAAATTACCTGAGAGAGTATGAACAATATTCAATTCTTGTTTTGGTGAAAAACCAGCAATCATGCCCAATGTGGTATAGTGGTCCTAAGAATACACTGTCTGTCCAAAACGACGGTGCTGAATCAGGATCTGATGACTCTTGTAGCTGATGTGTGGAATGATGAGCCAATGGCGGCAGGTTCTCACCTCACTTGATAACTAAGCCTGTTCCATCATTTTGTTTAGCATTCTCTCCAAATATATCACCTCTAATCTCTGATCATCATTTGTTCTATGTTTCGTCTTTCTAATCATTATATTGAGAAACAAGAAAAAATTAGGGTTTAAGAAAAATTCTTCATAAAGAAAAAGAATTTTTGCTCATTTTTCCTTATTATTTTTATAATATTCATTAATAAAAAAATGAAACTCTTACATCTCTACCATCACCAAAATTTGGTCATAAAACAACACCAACATTTATGAATATTATTGCCTGTGAAAAGAATCAGATGTGATTCCCACTTGAATCACGTTGTCGGCCTTAACCTCAACAACATCATCATTTATGAAGGAATCAATAGATGTAGCTCCATCAATACCTCTCTCAAACAATGAACAAAAAATCTTAGTCAACCACATCTAATCTTTGACAGTTAAATCTCAAGGACTGCAAACTCAACAATAAAGCACTGCAATATTTGTTAGTTTTACACTAAAAATTCCTCACTCATTTGATATTATTAGACAATGACGTTGTTTTGGATATCTTATGATATTCATTTATCCAATTTCCTCATCATCTCATAGAAAACTAGTTTGGCAATTATAAGCTGTTTGGAAGATTTTTCAATATCTTTATTCATAATTTATAAGTTTTAGATTTTTGTTGAAATAATCAACTCTCGCTATCTCCTTTCCATGTTAGGAATAGCTCCCTACAATCTATCAACCTTGGAGTAATAATATTTTATGGAAAATACATAATTTCATAAGTTATTTTCATGTCGTTGCAGGAATTAATGCTTAATTATTGACATTTTCAAAAATATTTCCAAGCAATATTTTTTTAAATTTCAAATTGCAATATATTGATATTTTGGAAAATTTCTTTTCATACTAGTATGTTTGGAAGATTTTTCAATAGCGTTTTCTCCATTCTCAATCTATAAATTTTAGATGATTTTTTGGAATGATCAACTCTCTAATATTCTGCTTCATTTTCATGTTGGAAGCAGCTCCCTACCATCTATCAATTTTGGAGTAACATTATTTACTCAAAAAAAAATTCCAATTTTATAGACTATATAGTGTTATTGCAAGAACTAATGCTCAACTATTGTCACTTTTATGGAAACTCCATAAAATTATTTTCTTAAAATTCAAATTGTAATATATCGATGTTTCGAGAGACTCCTTTCTCACGGGTACATTTGAAAGATTTTCCAATAGCGTTTTCTTCATTCCTAATTTACAAGTTCTAGATGTTTCTTGTAATGATCAACTCCTCACTTCCATGACGGCCTACAATGTATTCACCTTGGAGTAACATGATTTTCTAGAAAAATACCCGATTCCATAAGCTATGTAGTATAGTTGTAAGAACTAATGCTTAACACTATTGTCACTTTCATGGAAGATTCCGAAGCAATATTTTTATAAATCCCAATAGTATATTGATGTTTTGCGAAACTCTCATTCTCACTAGTATGTTTGGAAAAAAAATTAATAGTGTTTTTTTATATTTCTAATTTATAAGTGATGACGTTCAATTTACTTCATTCATCTCTTCCATTTAAACGATATTTCATACATATTTTGATGAAAAGAATTCAAATCCCTCATCTCATTGTTTCAGAAAAAGGAAAGCTTAAACTAACTTACAAGATATCATAGCCGTGCAAAAATTATGAAAGAGTAGTTGCTATCCAAAGATTTCGAAGAAACCTATAATCTTGAAGAATCTATAATTAGGTAACGGCTAATTAATCAAGAAATGATCATTAAAATATTCTTATATATAGGAGTAAATGAAAGCAAATTAGTTATCGAATTGGAAAATAAAAACTGCGGCATTACATCTTTTAATTTGCACTGCTGTTGGAGTTTAGTTGCTGGATTGATTACTTGTGGATTTACAAGTAATTCTTGTTTTTTAGTGTTGAGTTGCAGTCAAGAGCATTCGTAAACGGAACTTAAGATTGACTTCCCAAGATTTATCTCGGGCGTGGACTAGGGGTTACACCTGAATCACATTATATTGCTTGTGTTCTGCAATTTTATTATGCTTATTCATGTCAAATTAACAGGCATTTGTAGGTTGTATCTGACTCAGAGAAACCTCTGAATCATAATTGCAGAGAACATGAACTTGATGTTTTCTCTTTGAGTTGGTGATTTGGAGTCTAAAGCTTATTCTAATTCTTTTGCTTGGGCCTAGACTAACAAAGAAGAGGATACGATTGAAGTTTCCCAGTGATTCGCAAACTCTCACCTCTCTGCCTTTATTCTTCTCTTCGAATTAACTTACGATTCAAAATTTCTCAGAATCCATTTCGCTCATCTTCTAACATATTTATCTCACTTTGGGTAGATGTTTAAGGTGTTTTGTGCATTCTAGACTAATATTTCGATTTAATGTCCCGAACATGATCGAGGTTCATTTGATATCGTTTTGGAGTGTTTCTGATAAATTTTGAAGTATTCGATATCATCCGGGCACTAGGCAAAGTGGTATGACATGCATAAATAATCTAATTAAATAATGTGCTACCGTTCTTTATTACATATTACCTATTAAAAAATATCGTGTTGTGATACATATCTTACTATAAACAATAACACATGTAACCAAATCAATTGTTTATACATAATCAAGTGGCCACCTCAAAAAAGGTCAATAAATGCATTAAGACATCATCATGGGCCATTTTCATAGCATTCATACATTTTTCTAGAGGACTTGTTGTAATAATAGTCTGTTATGTTGTTACATGACAACATCCAAATCCACCATATATTTTTTGTTAATTAACCTAAATTAAGGTGTATATTTGTTGGATATTAAGTAATTTTAATTCTTATTTTATTTAAAGTAATATCTTTTAACTTATAGAAATAAATTTCTTGATTTTGTTGGAGGAAATATTGACAAGCGGATTTTACTCTGCTAATCAAATACCCACTATATTGCTCTAATGGAAGTTTATTTCCCTAGCGTCTTTCTAACTCTATTACTCAATTGAAATATGCTAACTAGACCAAATAGTAGTGAATGCTTGTTTGTTTGTTTGAATGTTTATGTATCCAATTATCAACTAAGAATTCAAATTAAAAAAGTAAACAAATGCAAGATATCAAGTTTCAAATATGGGAATGAAGGATGTTCGGACTCGAATCCACTACAGCTAGCAATGCATGGATGAACGATATGCAATCTTAATTATTCAGGTTATAATGGCTTGACGATTTCCTATGTTAGTTTTAGATCACTCTCGCACCTCTAGGATCTATTCTGCTCTACCGTAGACTCCTCTCTCGAGCTAATCTACACCTAAGCAGAACGCACTAAAGGTGTTCGATGAAATGCCACAATGATAAACGATGCAAAAAGCCTAGATTAAACGCTCCTTTCTCGAGCTAATGAGTAACCTAGAGTTCTTCCTAAACGACTTATTAATCTATGTTCCTCTCGGACCCACAAATCAATGACGATGATTCAATCAAGATGATCAAACAAAATTGAATAAGAAATTAGGTTTAGCAATAACACATCATAAGTCTGAATAACCTCGATAACAATTCAAATGGTTAAAACCCCATCATCCATACAAAAGGTAAGCTAAAGCTTCATCTAATCCAAAAAAACACGAAGAATTTAGTTACTCATGATCTCAAGAACAAAATCACAATGGAAGAAAAGAATAACCGGAGAAGAAGACATGATTCTTCGAGGAAATCCAATCTTGACGTTGCTCTTTGATCCTTGGCCAATTGATGATTGATCTCTCACTTCCAATCGATCTCTCTTGCTCTTCGTATCTCTAAAAACCCTTATTCTCCTCTCTCTGACCAAATTCTGATCTATATTAGGTCTCCCCTCCTTTTCCTATGTCGAAAAGGTCTTATATATGACCCACGAAAGACTGCAGGCCCGCTGCTAAAAAAGTGCTCTGTGGCCGAATTAGTGCGTACACTTCTTCGTTCGAGACGCACTAATCTCCTGCCTTGCTAGCCTTTCACTGTTTTAATGATTCCCACTTCGTTTGAGCTCTACTTTAGTCCCCGTTCGATCTCAAGTGTCATGGAACACCTAAAAATGCATAAAAACATGCAAAACAACGTAACACTGCCCAAGGGGCCAAGGGGAACCAAATATGCACCAAACGTCATGAATTCAAACATGTTAAGGCATTTAAACGTCAAAAAATATCAATTAAAGAAGGAACATATGTGCTAATAATCGAGCACATCAAATATCTCCAAAAAACAAATCTTGCGGTTTGGTCGGATACCATATCGATCGCCAGCTTGCAGTTGATCTCGAACAATTGAGTTCCTTTGCGCCATGGTTCGATCTCAATCTGGGCTTCATCCATATATTGTACCAAAATTAATTAAATAAACACCCCTCTCCGGTTAAAACATGGCGGACGGTTTTGGAAATTGAGGAAAGTAAGGGTTGGTGGTTGAGATTATAAAACCTTAAATTCTCAATCCAATTTTACATTTGTGTCCTTTTTATTTCAGCCAATAAATCTTAGTAACCCTAGATTTAGATGATGTCATGGGACAACAAATTATTTTGTTGTCATAACAAGTTCATCTGATGTTTTATAAAAAAGAAAATGTAATTTCAATTACTCAATCAACTATGTTTAATGTCTAGTATTTTGCAATAACTCTCGAGATACGATCATACGATTACGAACGAAGACCAAATTTTCAAGCGTGTTCAATTCTCGATCCAAGCTCTTCGACAACAATTCTTCCTACATTGGCTTGAGGGTGGGTGATATGCATCAACTACTACAACGACGCTCCCTGCTTCTCCAATTCCTCCACCAACGACTTATTTTTCTCTTATGTATCATAGCCTGATATCTTCAACAAAAAACGAAGGCCAATTTGAAGTGGGTAGATGGTGCAAACTACCATTTCCCAGAAAAGTCTTGTAATTTTATATCGGCCCCCACAAAACCAACAAACATGACATCTCGCTATTATTAAAGCCCCGACGATCGAGATCAAACCCATCATACAAAATTCCCACTCCAACCCAACACCCACTCATTACTACCCCATCTGTCGACCAACCAACGTCGCAAACGGCGGAGTACTAAAACTCCCGTTAACAAACATGTCAGCAAGCACTCTATACATCCCTTCCGTGAGATGCACGCCGTCCCAGTTAATGTAACTCGCCGGATCGGGGCAGGGCTTCTCAGCACCGGGAGTGCCGCACGTGGCGAACACGTTGAAGTTGTAAGGGGCGTCTCCCGACCCGCAGCAGGCCTTGAAGGGCTCCTTCATCCCGTACTTACCGGGGTTCTTAACGATCTGACGGTAGGCGTTCCAGTAGTCCAAGTACACTATCGATGCGTCCGGGTAACGGGTCCGGAGTTCTTGGAGCTTGGCTTGGTAGACCGAGTTGTGGATGCTGGTTTGGTTGTTGGCACTCCTCACGCAACCGAGCTCGTCTCTATCGTCCTCGGGTGCTAGGGTCAGTGCTAGAGTTAGGCAACCCGATGGTGGTAGGCCTTGTACTACCATGTATTTGGCTCCTCTCTTTAGTAGTGCCTGCTCAAATTTTGATCTTCAGTAAATTTATGACAAAATATCAATTGCAAATCAAATGAACATCTATGTAATGTTCTTACCATTTCACAATCTACTTATAAAATATACATCGGTGTTTACTTATAAGGTGACGTGTTTGAGAGGTGCTCACCACAGCTCCCTTTGATTGCACAGTATTTGTGGGGCCATTTTGTATAAGAACATAGTGAAATTGACTAGTATGTGTAATTTTTTTTGGTAAAAAACGGCGTAGATCGTAACTATACTGATGGATTTAACCCACGTTAGTGTGCTACGAACTATAAGTTTAAATGTATATTTACTGGACAATTAAATTATATTGACCACCATTAGTTGAAGTATTTTGTGGGTAGTTGATAGTTCATATATAAATTAAATATAAATACCGAAATTATAACATACGTACAGCATAAGAAGAGCCAAATTACTTAATGAGAAGACTGCAAGATGTTCCGTTTCTTTCTTTTAAGATGTCAACATCGTGATTAAATTTCTGAGCTGAATATGTAATAAAATGATCGATAATAAGGGGCCTGACCTCAATGACTCCGGTAACGCTACTGATGCCGAGCTTCCGAATCGTATCGCCGGAAACTTCTGATCCAAGAATGTAAGCGTAGTCGTTAACCCCAATCTCCCCGACCCAAAACAGAGCATCCTCCATCGCTGCCTTACACTTGGCCTCCGTCTCCACTGTGGCACTCCGATTACATCCAACCCGCTTCTCCAGAAACCAGTCGAACCAAATCATCTGCGTCTGAATCGACTGCGGCGTAGCATCCAGCGACAGGTTGTTCCTCACGAAGAACCTGTGGTTTATCGCCGTGGCGCCCCCGACCGCGAAATTCACGCCGGAATCGCCGCTGCTCCCGTTGGTTAGACTCTTGTATGGAGGGAGGAAAGGGAGGTTGAGGGATTGGGTGACGAAGTCGATCACGAGCCGGCCGTCAGAGTATCGGTTGGTCGGGCGGTGGAAGAAGGTGACCCCGTACGGTGGGTTGGACACGTGGCCGAATCCTCCGCCGGGCCCTGCCGACCTTGTGTTGCCTGTGTCGGTGAATGAGTCCCCGAAGGCGTAGATCTTCTTGAACGACTGAGGGTTATTATTGGCCGCAGTCACAGCGGCGGCGGTTGTAAAGAGCAGAGTGATGATGGTGGCGGCGGCAAGTGGCGGAAGTGAGAATGTTGTCATTTTTTTTGTCTTGGTTATGGTTGTTGGATGAGTGGCGGTATATGTAGAAGAAGGGTTAGTTGGAATCGATTGAATATGGTTGGGTGAAGAAGGGGTATTGAATGCGCGGTAGATGATGATGATGACGATGATTCCGATTTACCTGGTTTGGGTCATTGTTTTTCTGGCCGTTGTGGACGGTCGTTGCAATTTTGATGATAGACGGTCGTTGCAATTTTGATGATGGATCATAAATGAGGGAGTAATAGTAGGCTGGGGTTGATAGCTTTTATGAGAGGGAATTGTCGTTAATTTTTTATTTTCATAAATAGCTTCTAATGGAAAAAATTAAGATAGAAAACAAACATAAATAATTATAAATTGACCCAGGATGTGAGATCGATCTCTATATAACCTGAGAGATATGAAAGAGCACGATGAGCCATTGAGTGAGCAGCTCTATTCGCGGACCGTGCGGACAACCCGAAGCTGAATCCGAGGGCAGGTCGTCAGAGTGACAAAATCTTCGTGGTGATAGCTTCGCCCGCAACGCACCTGGTGGCCCGCTGAGAGAGGCGATAAAGGACCAGCTCAACATCACCTTCGATGTCAACCTGCCACTATCCCTGTCAGAAGCACCACGAATAAACATCCCTGACTACTAGGAGCTCCAAAACATAGGGGTTAAGGAGTTCTGGATAAGTCCGCCCTACACCCTACAAAAGTCTTCTACCTACATCTCGAAAAATCAAACTCACCGCCCCTTCCACCATCGGCGTCACCGCCCCATCAACATTGATTTTGATCCCCGGCAGCACCAGTGGACCACTATGCTCATGTCAATGATGTTATTATACATGGACCACTATGTTCTAACAATCTTCAACTAAAATTGGATGTGTTGCAATAGTTTCATATAATTAATTGAATCGTGGAACACTTTGTGCTTTTTATGTAATTGTGGAACAAATTGAGTCTTGTTGTGTGTAAATAGGTTGGGCACATACAAAAAAAAGTAAGAATATGGTGTGCATATTCTTTTAATTTGGTTGAGATTAACAAATTGTGATTGGAGATTTAAAAGGAAGATCTAAATCATTTGTATTTATGCCCAACCTTTACGCAATTAATATTAATTTTTGATTTATAAAATTGATGCAGGTTTTAAGACTAAGTTATAAAATTAATGCATATTATGATATCCAATGTAGATTGAAGAGGAGGAACATGACAGTTATTTCTTCCAAGAAGGACGATGTTGTCGTTGAGGATTAATAAATCTAGTCTTTTACTATGTATTCAGAGTAGAACTAAGAAAGAGTTGGAAGTTCTGTTATATACTCGGATTAGAATGATTTTCTTTGATATATTTGTATTTTTATGTTATAGAATTTATTCTTTGATGGATTTTTTTTTCTATATTATGTACTTTAAGATGGTGCTCTTTAATATTTTGTTATGTACATGAATATTAATTCAAGTATAAATTGAACAAAAATTGCAACAAATGAATTTGAACAGACAATATGCATAAAAGAAACCAATGTTCCATAAAAGAAATGAATATACAATCTGAACTATTTAATAATAACATGCACATAATCCTCATCACCCAACTGTAGAAGCAAAATGGCTAAACAATCAAGAGAAGGGTCTATAAGATGCATCCTATAAATCGAATCAAACGATTATCATTTCATTTCAACTTCCATTTAATCAGATGGTTCAAAATTAACCAGGGGTAATTTGTGAATATTTTTTTGAGAAATTTAAATTTCAACTCCCATTTTCCAGCAACCTAATCCCTCCCACAGACCTTGTTACTCGTTACTATCGTTCCTCGAAAGGACCAGCCCAGTCCCCCGGTCAGGCCCATATTTCTGTATTGGGCCTCCAATTAAAATATGCAGTTACGTTGCTAAATAAAGATATTTTTATTTTTCTCGTCAGTTTTCCTCGCTCACACTACCACAGAAATGGATAATGTACACTTCACGAACAGAGGTCCTCTTTCTACTGCATCGCTACCAAAATTTAACCAAACGCTTTCAATTTCTCACCGAATACGATTGTCGCCGCGGAACTTGTGTGTAATCAGCAGAAGCAACGTCCATGGCTACACCCACCTGCAGCTTTCCCTCACCGCCAATCCCCCACCTGAGGAAATCAGTGACGAGTCTCGTTGTTACAACCAGCAGCATTTCTCAACACGAGTATTGTAGTTCCAACTTCCGGATTCACAACAAGAAACCAACAACAAGATTTTTGGTCCGCTCAAGTTCAGGCAAGAAACCCGACGAACCACCAATTCCGTCATGGGCCGATCCGAATTCCGACGAACAGCCGCCTTGGGCACGGGGAGAATCCAGCAAACAAACTGACGGCGGGGAATTCCAGATCCCTTTCTACGCTTACCTCCTTGCTTCAGCCATTACTGCAATTGCCGCCGTAATTTAGAATATCCCAAATTTCCCTCTCATTCTCCTTTTAGGACCCCTGATTGAAAAGAAAGCTCCTTTTTAAATTTTGGTGCAGATTGGGTCGGTGTTTGAGTATGTAAACCAGAAGCCGATCTTCGGGGTTCTCTCCGTCGACAGCATTTTCTATGCTCCCATACTTGGATTCTTTGCTTTCACTGGCATCCCTACCTCTGTGAGTTCTGCTGTTGTTTTTATGGACTAATGGTTTTTCATTAACAAGGAATCTGAGCTGTTCTGATTTTGCAAATTGGTGCAGGCATTTCTGTGGTACAAATCTGTGGAAGCAGCAAACAAAGATGCAGAGGAACAAGATAGAAGAGATGGCTATATCAAATGAACCCACTGAACCCCATTGCACCATTCCGATGCTATCTTACATTGTAATTTCTTGCCTCCAAATTTTGATTAATTGCCACTTAATGCAATTCTGATTTTGATTCCACTTTTGTCGTATCATAATCTCTTGACCAGACAAGTTGCTTACGAGCCCTGCTCGAGAAAATCTCGTTGGTGAGTTGGCTTGATTTTAAATGAGCCAACCTTGAGTTAGGGTATGCTCGACTTATAGGTTCGCAAGCTAGCTCAAGTTCGAGAACAAACTCGAATAGTCACTCGAGTATACAACTCGTTAGAAAACTCCATAATGAATATGTGTTTTGCCTCGAATACCATGTATAATAAATCATACAAAACTTGGGATCATGCTAATGAAAGTGCTAGTGGTATATTGTTTAGGTTTTAAATGAGAAATAGAAACTTGCATATTTTATATTAGCTTGACTTGGTGATTTGTTTTAGCGTACAAACTTCAAATTCAGATAAATTGGATCCATCAATGGGTTTTAGTAAGCGAAGTTCGAGTTGAGCGACTCGTCAAGCGTAGTTAACGAGCCACGCTCGAGCTAGACACGAGCTAAAATTTTATAACTCAAGTTCGAACTCAAACTCGCCTAAAAAGTAACAAATCAAACTTGAGCATAGTGAAGTTCGACTAAACTCGGTTGGTGAACAACCCGTGCAATTATCTTTTCCTAAGGGCTCAATTCACCCATAATTAAAAACAACGTCATTATATGACATGCTAAGAAGGATCATGTTGAAATGACTGAATAGTATTTTGAATTGAATGGTTGAAGTCAATGGTACATATACAAAGCTTACTGCCTATAAAACAAAATCTATAAAGGGCAATGGCCTTTGTTTATTTCTTCATTATTTCATTGCATGAATCAATCTGCCAAATCTAGCCGCAGTTTTCTTCTCTCTTTATATCTTCCACTCTCTTCAATCTTTTCCTCTCATTATTTAGCTATACAAGAAAGATATGTAAACAAAGAATTTGAAGAATTTGGATAAGAATGATTAATTGCTATAAATTTGGTTGATCTGATGAAACAGTTCCTCCACCACCACCGCCGCCACCGGAACCGCGGCAAGTTGGATTGCAAGGGTAAGGACAATCAATCTCTTGGAATGACTTCCTGTCATAAAACCAATCTCCCACTGCCTTTGCTATTTTCTGCATTGTTTGATGGTGTTTAGAGGGTTACTGAAATTAGAACATAGGCAAAAACGGCTTGTTCGTTACAAGGTTTGAGCCAGTTACTTACCGTCTGACCAAGAACTGGAGAGTCGGCCATGTACCAGCTTTCTTGAAACTCTGTTTGGCAATGGGCGTAGCAGGAGTTGACGTACAATCCTCTGGCTGTAAAATTTGATGACTTGGGCAGTGTTTTCAAGAACTGCATCCTGAATGCTGTAGAAAGAAATGGGCAAAACCCAGAGCAGATGTTAAAGGCAACGAAACATGATAATTGTTCGAGTATAGCGTATGCCCAGGAAGATGAATAGAGAAAGACGGCAATAGTTTGAATGCATCCTTTTCTGTCACACCTTGCATCGTTTTGATCTGAGGAGGTGAGCAGTTGTTTATATCCATCTTGCAGGTATTCCAGGAGCCATGTGGATCGGCATCGCTTGGCGCCAGGATGTTCTTTATCTGAAAACGATTCCAGAATCCGATACTTCCATCAAGATTACTACACTCATTTTATTAACGTTGCAAGCAGTTTACTTTCTCGATGTGTAGAGTAATGTGCAAACCTGCCATGAATCGTAGGCGGCATTCAGAAGGAAAACTGGTGTTCGAACTTCCTGGATTACGTTCTGTGGGAAGAAGCACTATATAACAAATCCAAACCAAAGTGTTAAAAAAATTGTGTTTACAGGAATGCATATAAGGACATTAATCAAAAAGGGTGTATGATTTACCAGTGATGGATTATTCATTCTCCCCCTACACGACAGAGGCAAATTCTTTGCAGAACCCTACGAAATGGCCATCAAAATAGTTTGTACATCAGAAAGTGTCAACATTCGAATGGCACTATCGAATAACATAACTGCAAAACCAGATAGGATACATGTAAATTGACCACTTGGTTGAAATAGGTTTCAATGTAAGAAGCTCCTGAAATATCCTTCCTGTTTTGAGAACACTAAACTTTCAGAACTTGCACCTGATCAGATTAAACTCAAATTTTGTGTCTTATTTAAGAAGATAAGCTTACACATTGATAAAATAACCAGCATCTGAAAGGCACTTTACTTTAGCTCCTATCGGTAGAAGAGCTTTGAAGCTGTCACAATGCAAAATAGAGGCCAATCCACCAGCTGAGCATCCAGAGAGAAGAGCCTGCAACAAAGTTTCATTCTTCTTAACAATCATTTCAAAGAATTGTAAATTTTGAAATCATAACATAGAAAAGGCCATACATTTTCAGCATTTTTCATCCCTTTGGCAAGAAGATCCTCCATTACAGCAAACCACACTCTTGCTCCTCTGAAGTGAAGATTAGTAGCCTGATCAAATTATTATCTTATCAACCCAATCAATTTGGTTCGAACTTTAGGATCAACATTTCAAGAAAATTGTAAACAAACAACTCACAGGATCTACAGCTTGCACATCACCAGTGAAAGAAGACCCGTCGCAGTATCTAACCTTAACTCTGTTCCAATTATAGAAATCTACAACAGATTGCAACCAAAACATAGAACGGTGATCATTAACCTAAGGTCATTGGAGATTGTTTAGAATATCTACCTAGAGAAGTTTATTTGCTTACCAATGTTTGTGTTTACCTGGACTGAAACCACGTCTATTGCTCATAATTCCCGAGAAAGCAAGTTGGTCCCCCATTTTCATCGACGAACCTAAACTCGTACTCTTACGAGTGAGACACGATGTGAAATTGTGACACCATCCTCCTCCCTACAACTCCAAAAAAAAACCAGCTGATTTGTCTTTGATTAAGTGTGGATGTTGAAAGCTAACTACTTCAATGTCAAAGGAGGGTCTATGAAACTTTACATACCATACACTTTAGTTACATTTGACGATTTTAAGAAACATTATACAAATGGGTTTTCAATATAAGTTTCACAAACTAACAAACTAACCCATGTGGCCCTAACATCCTCTAGACATGAATTTCAAGACTTTGAGAATGTACCAAATTGCAAAATTTCTTTATTATTCACCACCGACAAGTTGGTGACATCAATAAATGATTTTAATAATAGTAGAGTGGTGAAGTTGTGACCAGAAATACCAACCTCAAGTTGGATTAACCAACTATTGATCCCTGTGCCATATCCTTTATCAAAATTGTAAGCTGGTGGGCTTCCATCCAAGCACACTGAAGATAGAAAGCAACAAAACAAAGAAAACAGAGGCAAAGATGACAAGTTTATCAGCAAAAAACAACACCAAACATTGGAAAATTCAGTGTTTCAATCCATTTCTTCATCAGCATTTTCTCACCAGCTCCTTTAGAGACGCCACTCGTCACATATGTAATTGGGACATAAAGGCCCTCCGTTCTGCTCATACACACCAAAGCAAGAGAAGCGAAGAGATGCCAGCATTTGCCTAATTGCAGCAATCTGGACTCTTCAGCCATCCTCTCTACCCATCAAAACAAAAGGATAATTAGATCACAAATTGTGTGACAGAAAATGGACTTTCTTGCTTGCCTCGAAGTAGAAACACATGGAATAAGAACTGAAAGGTTAATACAAAGGAATTTCCTTTCTAAGAGTATCTCAAGAATAAAATATAAGCAATGATTTCAGATCCCTGGTGTTTTTTTATTTAATTTCAATTAGCTACCCAATAGGAAGTCATATTATGGGCATATTGACAAATGTAGTACATCCACAGCAATCAAACAACAAAACAAATAGGCAGACATCACACATTCCAATTGGAAGTTCCTGTCTTTTCTGGTTTTGCTCACATCTACAAGAAGACATCACCAAAACCCAGAAAATTCATTTCTTTCATCCCAGTGGGATTAAAAAATTCAGTCTCAGCATCTCTTGGGCCACAACCCACCTGACCATTAGTTCTAGAGCTCCCATAATATATAATATTCTCTATATCTAGAATGTAATTAGTATAACACAACACTAACAGTAGAGACAAAGAGAAAAGGAAGCAGCTTTAGTCATGAAATTCCCTTACCGTGTAACAAGAAGGAAACTTGAGACCTTGGAACTGCAGTACAATGCAAGACGAAAATAACCCAGTTCAGAGATGGAAGCTCTGCAACTGGAAACAATGGCTGCTGACAATGTCGCTATTTTGGCTACTCAAGGAACAATGGGAGAGAAGTTCGTTGCAAAAAGAGGAAATAAGCGCTGGCATTTATCATATTATTAGGTCAGTAGCTTATTAGCTGGGCTTCTGGGTATTTTGGGTTGTGTTTGGCTGGATTGGATATTGAAGCAGAAAACGGAACCAAAGAAGGAGCCGACACCAATTCGCCTCAATCCCAACACAACACCAACCAACTGTGAATGTAAAATTGTAAACAATAGAATGCGGCTGGGTTCCCACGGTTGTCTTATTTATATATTAATCCTCTGAATATTACAAGCAAGCCACTGATGCTTGTGCTATTTACAGTTCTACCCTATTTACTTACAGCTGCAATCAATTCAGTCTTACCAAGCCAATCCTTAGTTTTTGTTACCTTTTTACACAAAACTAACTCTCCCATCTCATCTTGTGGAGATTCTTGCGTATATGTTTGGTAAAGACATTGCTAAAGGTGCTTTTCAGTTACATCTTCAGTGCAAAGGGACCAACACATCACATTTCTGCTTTACAGATGATTTGATCTTTTTCACTTAAGAGAATCGGTAGCAATCCAAGGTGTTGCCGAGGTTCTGACAACAAACAACATGTATATCTATATCAATGATATCATTATACAGACAAGTTCGCCCAAACGAACCGATACTCTTTTTCATATTTCCTACATCTCATATCTATGTGCCTAGCATTGAAACTAGAGACTTACTACCCTCCATGACTACATCATCTTTCCATGCGAGGTTCGTCATATCCAGTTCGCCCAATATGAAGATTCGAGGTTTGATCTTGAACAGGTAATAACTATCTTACTCTAAGATTCGAAGTTTGACACTGAACAAGTAATAACCATCTTACTCTCCATCTCGAACGAGAATATTACTCCACTAGAACATTCGAAGGGGAACAATATCCAACACTTAGAAGGATCATCATGTTAAAAAGAATTGATAGTATCTTGAATTGGAATGGTGGAAGTCAATGATACAAATACAATGTTTACTCTGTGTATGTATAAAATATAAACGGTAAAGGGACATTGGCACATTGCCTTCTTTATATTCATCATCATTCATGTGCTTTAATCAATCAATCAATCAAATCTAGCTGTGGTCTTCTTCTTTCTTTATATATATTCCCACTCTTCTTTACCCTATTCCTTTAACCTTTTCCCTCTCATTATTACGCTATACACTAATGAATATGTAAAACACCAAATTTTGAAGAATTTGGATAAAAATCAATAGCTATAAATTTGGTTCCTCTGAGACAGTTCCTCCACCGCCACCGCCACCACCAGCAGCAGAACCACGGCAAGTTGGATTGCAAGGGTAAGGACAATCAATCTTTTGGAAAGATTTCCTGTCATAAAACCAATCACCCACTGCCTTTGCTATTTTCTGCAATTTTTTCCAACATTCAACCTTGTAGGGCTTGATGCTTCTTACTGGGTTACTAATGGTAAAAAACACAAAAAGGGACATTCTTCACTTACCGTTTGACCAAGAACAGGAGAGTCAGCCATGTACCAGCTTGCCTGAGATTCTGTTTGGCAATGTGCAAAGCAGGAGTTTACATACAGTCCTCTGGCTGTTGAATTTGATGACTTGGACAGTGTTTTCAAGAACTGCTTCCTGAATGCTGTAAGAAAATAAAGAAATGTCAAACTCATAACACTTCTTTTGGAGTTGCTAGCATGTTAAGGGCAATGTCACACCTTGCATTGTTTGGATCTGAGGAGGTGCACAGTGGTTTAGGTCCATCTTGCAGGTATTCCACGAGCCACGAGGATCGGCATCACTTGGCGCCAGGATGTTCTTTATCTGAAAAAATTACATGAAAGGGGATTGAAGTTTGCATAGGTCCGTCCACCAAGCTTTGTGCATATGAGATTACTATATTGAGAGCTGACGGGATACGTTCACATGATCTCTCAGTCAATTTGGACAATGAGAATGCACTGATTGCATCCCAACAAATCGGGTTTATAATTAGTTATTATAACATTCCTTTTACAGTGCTAACCTGCCATGAATCGTATGCAGAATTCAGAAGGAAAACCGGCGTTCGAACTTCCTGGATTACATTCTGTGGGAAGAAACACTGCAAAGTGCAAACAGTTCCGAAAACCAAGTGTTAACAAATGTGTTTACATACGAGAAGAACATCATCAACGAAAAGAAGGTGAATTAATTACCAGTGATGATGGTTTCAATCTTCTCCTACATGAGAGAGGCAAATTCTTCGCGGAACCCTACAAAACAGTCGTCGAAGTAGAGTTCAAACAAATCAGAAATTATAAACCCCTGAAATGGCTATCAAATAACCTGATAGGATATCATACATGTAATGTGACCACTTGGTTGAAATAAGTTTGAATGTAGGAAGCTCCGGAAATATCCTTCCTGTTCGGAGAACATTATACTCTCAGAATTCTACAATTGGTTAATTAGATTTAACTCAGGAATCTGCATAGTGTATGATCGTGTAAGAAGATAAGCTTACACATTGACAAAATAACCAGCATCTGAGAGGCATTTTACTTTAGCACCCATTGGTAGAAGAGCTCTGAAGCTGTCACAGTGCAAAATAGAGGCCAATCCACCAGCTGAGCATCCAGAGAGAAGAGCCTGCAATAAAGTTTCATTCTTTTTAACAAATCATTTCACAGAATAATGGTGAATTGTGAGGTCAGAACATAGAAAAAGGCTATACATTTTCAGCATTTTTCATCCCTTTGGCAAGAAGATCCTCCATTACAGCAAGCCATACCCTTGCTCCTCTGAAGTGAAGGTTAGTAGCCTGATCAAAGTACTATCTTATCAACCACAATTCGACTCGAGCTTTAGGGCCAGCATTTCAAGAAACAATATAAAAACGACTTACAGGATCTACTGCTTGCACATCACCAGTGAAAGAAGATCCATCGCAGTATCTAACCTTCACTCGGTTCCAGTTGTAGTAATCTAGAACAAGACAAAGTTAACACAACTTATTAAAAGAGTGAAGACCAACCCAACAAGTTTATGAGAAAAGTTAACTGAAAGTGTGTATATGGATGGTTACCTGGATTGAACACACGTCTGTTGCTCATAATTCCTGAGAAAGCAAGTTGGTCCCCCATCTTCTTCGACGAACCTAAGCGTGTATTCTTACGACCAAGACACGATGTGACGTTGTGACACCATCCTCCTCCCTACAAATTCACCAGAATGGAAAAACTTATTGAACATAGTGGCACAAGAATATCATCCGGGTTTCTGTATGGCATTACACTTTGAAGAAAACTGTAACGGTTAAAATTCGATACCGGGGGACTAATTTGATACATAAGCGTAATTATGTTTCACGATGATAACTTTTCGGAATCAGTAGTCTCATCGATTCAAACTGCGATAGGGAAGTTTCACAAACTAACAAACAAACCCATGTGCAGAAACATCTCCTAGCTAGACATCAAAATCTAAGATTTCAAAATGCACCAAATGACATATTTTCTTTATTCACCGGCAAGTTGGTGACTTCAATAAATGATTTGAGAGTAGTAGTAGGGTGGTGGTGAAGTTGTGACCAGAAATACCAACCTCAAGTTGCACCAACCAACTATTGATCCCAGTTCCATATCCTTTGTCAAAGTTGTAAGCTGGTGGGCTTCCATCCAAGCACACTGAAGATAAAACCAACAAAACAAAGGCAAAGATGACAACTTTATCAACAGAAAAACAACACCAACATATGAAAAGTTCAACTCATTCGGTCATAAATGATAGATATGTTCTCACCAGCTCCTTTTGAGACACCACTCGTCACGTATGTAATTGGAGCATAAAGGCTCTCGGTTCTCGTCAAACAGATCAAAACAAGGCATACAATGAGATGCAAAAATTTGGCTGATAGCAGTAACCTGGACTCTGCCATTTCTGCACATCGAAAACAAACACAGAAGGATAATTTGCATCATTTAGTTTCTTGCTTTGCATCAAAGTAGAAACATATGGAATAAGAAGTAAAAAGTTTAGTGTAAAGGAATACACTTTAAAAGAGTATCTCAAGAATAAAATATAAGGAGATACCCTGAATTTTTATTGATTTCAAACAAAAGCACTTTAGGCACCCAATAGGAAGTCACATGATGGCCTTATTAGACAAATGTAGTGCATCCACACCAAACAAACAACAAGACAGATAAACAGACACAGTCACATTCCGAATCAAAGTTTCTGCCTTTTCTGGTATTGCTCGTGTCTAGAATAAAACAGCAGCCAAACCCAGAAACCATGTTTCTTCATACCAGAGGAGATGAAAGTTTCAGCCATGGTTACAATTTCCAGCAGGAATAGCAGTAGAGAAAGCAAAAAAGAGAAAAAGGAAGCAGCTTTGGTCATGAAATGCCCTTACCGTGTAACTTGAGGGCTGAGAACTTCAATCCCTTCAACCCAAATGCAAGATGAATAAACCCAGTTCTGCCCAACTGGAAATAATGGCTGCTAGCAATGTGGCATTTGACAAACAGAGGAAATGAGGTTCTGGGTTTTTTGGGTTGTGTTTGGTTGGATTGGATGATGAAGCAGAGAACCCAAAAGAGAAAAGGAGCCGACACTAATTCGTTTTCAATCCCAACACCACCTATGACGGAATGGTGTTTATATAGTAGTGGCGGAGTTGTGTCACTGTTTAAGCCAATGGAAAGGACAGAGAAAATGTAAGGGAGTGGTGAATTATTCTGCGACAGGTGTCAGGTATGGGTCAACCAGACTAATTATCAAGGTTTTGTAACAAATTATTATTATTAATCAGTGGACTGATTATTGACGAAGTCGGAAAACAAAAAAAATTCGTAAACGTCAAGTCCTTAAAGATATTCAAGTTTGTCAGCAATAAATTCGAAGGATAAGACTTTGGAGTCCACCCGAAAGAAAAAACCCTTAATTTTATTATTAAATTATATTAGTATAACAAAAGATGTCTTTAAATATTAATTACCTAATTCTAAAATTTAATAGAATAAGGAAAAGCAAAAATTATCTTTAAATATTAATGGTTTAACTAAAAATTATCAAGATAAAGAAAAAAACTAAAACCTAGTAAAATTAAGAAAATAATTAAAAAATTTATTGACATTAGGAAAAGGACTCAACACTAATTCCTTTTTTATCCATTTCGCGAGCTGCACTCTGCATCAATTATAAACACCGTTTAGCTATAATGGAAAAATAGTGCGATTATTTTACTACAAAATTAAGAGGGGAAAAGAATTTTTGAAATTGGTGATCGAATGTCAACAAGTTCCCACACCCACTAATCATTAGTTTTGCTCATAATTCAAAGTTTGTTTTAAATGTTTAACACGGCGAATAACAAGAAAAATATATATAGGATATGTTTAATTAATTAAAAGTAAGGAATAAATAACTTTGTCTCGTGTTCTCATTTCTCATTTAATTTCCTACATCTTTTGGTAAAGTCTTGGTAACATGTTCTTATACAGCTAGGCGTTAGCTACTTTTGGTAATGAGGTGGTACCTAAAAGGTACATAAACCAAAAATTAGGGCGTTACGTGCTTAATCGCATATTACATTTTTAAATATAAGATTAGAAAATGAGTTTATAATTCATTAGACATTTTTTTCCACAAACTAATTTTTGATTATATTGCATCTCTCCTCTCCCCCAAGTATGTTGGGAATGAGATACCTAAATTACTGTTATGACCTTTAAAGTGTGAACCTTCAGATCATAACATATACCGGGGAAATAGACAAGAGCCATGATTCGGCATGTGATTGACGGTGCAAGATGCCGCCGACATCGAGTGTTAGATTTGTTCATTTCGAAATTTGCAAATTGGAGATGAATACGTACAAACCAAACGGGAAGCCAAACTAATAGGCACAAAATTCACATTAAAAAAACTAAAAAATAACAGAAGGCAGAATTTAGTGCACGTGTCAGCAGTATTCTGCAAAATTACTGTTCCCAATGAAATCGAAAAAAAAAGATAATCGACCAAAATAATAAATTTGGGTAACACTCCGGAGGAAACATGCACCAGGTACAAACACTACGTGCTGATGTTTTATTAGTTGTTTTGTTTTAAAAGAAAAAAAAGTTATGTTAGCACCTAAACATGTCAACAAATACAACGTAAACACCCAAATTTATTCGATATAATTCCGTTAACTTTCCCTCTATTATTTTATAATTTTCCCTTCTTTTTTAATATCTAATCTTTTTTTTGTCACAATTATGCCGTACTTCTTCACTATCGTTAAACAACAAAATCTTGTTTTACAGTTTAAATTACCCAATGTCTTTACCCCCTTCTACAATCGCAATCAGCATTTGGAGATTAATTGTTACACTAAACAAAAGCAGAAAAAACCATGATTCATATCATCGACATTGAGAAACCACCAAAAGCTTCAGACGCCATCTCCATGTCCTAGCTCTTGTATCTTAGCCACTTCAAAGAGACTTGGCCATGTGGGAGATCAGGTCAACAACACGGGTACTGCAGTCCCATTCGTTGTCGTACCACGACACGAGCTCGACGAAGTTGTCATTCAATGCAATTCCAGCCTTGGCATCGAAGATGCAATTGACCTGTTGTCACCGAGGAAATCAGCAGAGACAACATCCTCATCAACGTATCCAAGAGTACCCTTGAGCTTACCCTCAGACTTCTCCCTGTAAAATACAGCACTAGATGCTGAAGGTGAATGGAATGAAAAGGTTTACTTGATGGCAGCCTTCTCAAGCTTGACGGTCAAGTCAACAACTGAGACATCAGCAGTTAAGAGACGGAAAGACATTCCAGTCAACTTGCCGCTGAGTACTGGGAGAACCTGTAAACGGAAAGGACTCATCGTCAATTCAACGGCTCAATTTCAGAAGAAAATAAACTGCACAACTAGTATGTAACTTGTACTGCATCTATTATCGATAAAAATTTACATTAATTAAGATAGAAGGAAATTGAAATAAAAGGAAATACAAAAAATAGAGTTAGACCGTGGTTGGTTAACTGTTTCGCTCTTTTAAATTATCGATAAATGTTGGATAATCAAATTGCATTTGTTTACATATTTAGGTGTTGAGACAACATTATTTCAAAAATAAAACAAAATATCCAATGATACTCCGCCACGTGGCGTTTGTACCGGGTGAATGTTTTCATCGGAATAGGATGAATTTTCGCGGTTGAGGTATATACAGGAGGAAAACATCTCGGTATTCCTGGAGTATTTTGGTATTTTTGTGCTTAAAAATAAGATTTTGAGTTTGTAGATTTGTGATTAAGGGTTAGGGTATAGTGTTAAGGGTTTAGAATTCAATATCTCATGTTTATAATTTATTAGTTTTGATTTATAGTTAAAAGTTACGCTTTATGATACAATTTAGAGTTTGACTTGAGGGTTATGATTTAGAGTTTAGGGCGTTATCATCATTTTTTAGTGTTTAGGGTTTACTGTGACGAGTTTAGAATTTATTTTTTAAATTTTAAGTCTTAGAAATGTAAGATTTTTAGTATAGAAGATATCAATACCTTTGGGTATCAAAAAGTCTACCACATAATACAGAATGTACAAACTATAAAGTATATTAAATTCTATATAAAATTTGATGTACAATTTAGACTTTTCATATGTATAACATGTAGTGAAAATTAGGTGACTATCAACGGTAGTTGCAAAAGATTCGGCAAATGGCGATGGAGATGAAAAGAAGAATAAATTTTCGTATTTACTCTTTCAATTAAAGATAATACCAATCGAGAATTGTAATATTGTTGAAACCAATCGAGAGAAATGATTTGCTTGATCCTAAATGAATCCAACTCAAAAATCTTAAGCTCTACCGACACCCTAACCAACCTTGTATGATAAACTCTTCAAAGTAATTAGAAAAAGAAAAGAGAGAAACGTGGAAGATTATGCAAACTAAATCCCCAATTAGTTTTCTGGCCAATAATCATCCGACACATGAAAAGAATGTCCCACTTAATACTAAAATACTGCACATGAAGGATCACAGCAAGAAGAAGCAATAAGCGGTGGGGGAAACGAAACATCAGCCGTCGTTGAGCCAACCAACCAGTGGTTGTCCTTAATTGTACCCAATCACAAGCCTCTCATTTTCTCATATCGGGACAAAAGGTGACATGTGATGCGACTACTCACCATATTAAAAATTATATTAGAAATTGACTAGCTAGAATTTGTTAAAAATCGACCGATAAATGAAATCAAACTGAATCAAAAGAGAGATACGACACGTATTATTTTTACGTGGAAGTGGAAAAATTTTGTACAACGACGACGAAAGCTCCTTTATAATTATAGAACTGATGTATGATCTGAAGTTGTTAACATTTTCCTGCTTGACAAATGATTGACGAGATGAAGAAAGAACAAGTGAAGCAATAGTGTTTATGAATAGAGCAATACTTAGACTCAATTGCGAGAAATGGTAGAAAAACTGCGACACAATTGTAAATTATGTTGGAGCAATTATAATACTAATAACTAATTGAGACCTTAGTCAATATTTGGGTGTTCTGAATTGTGAATAGATATTATATTATTTGTAAACTTTATTGGTAAACACAATCCCAATTTCAATTTTATTTTTGAAAATATCCCATCATTTGTATTCATATATGCATTCACCTCGGAGCATACATAATGTCTATCGAAGGTGGAGACCCCACAAACCATGGTTACATAGATCGCCGATTCTTGCAAAGTAAGATGACCTCAATCCTCGCTCTTCAAAATTGACGTCCAAAAGATAACGTCCAAAAACACTAAAACAAACTGTCTAACCGAAATATAAACTATGAAGAAGGAAAAATCTAGCAAATTTGGATGTATGTCCATCCTTATTTGGAACCGCCAATCGCCATGGGGGACTAGGACCTTAGCTATCCAGCTAGAGAAATAAGTGTGGTAGACTGGTCACGTGAAGTTGACAAGCATGTGGCGCGAGATTCGATCCCTAGTCGAGAGAAGCGGCGTTGGGGGTGTTTTTTCGGTACACTCATGGCGACGGTGGTGGTAGAGGGAGGAGCGAGAAGAAAACCTTGTTTAAACTCTCCATCCAAGAGACAACCCTACCTCTCCAACTGAGAGAAAACCCCAACTCTCCTCTTGAGATACAACACTACATCTTCTATAGCAAAGAAGGCTCAAAGAGAAAGTTGCAGCAAAAGAAAGCCAACACAAGGGCTGATACAGCAAATAATAATACTCTAGGATGATTGAAAGATCACCCAGCAAGAGTGTTTCAGGTTTTAGACAATCATTTTCAGGGCTCTCTGATCCCTATATTAGAACTCTTGGTCGTTCACAATGCGTGTGTACAGTCTGCAACATTGACAATGATGCATAGCTGGTTTTCATTGGGTTTTGCAGCTGAGTTCACATGGCGCAGCCGGTGGCACTATCAACAAGAAGTGGTGGCTTTACTCAAGACAAGTCATCGATTGAGGAGAGGATGTAAGTGAGCTTCCCTTTAGTGGCGTTGTAGGGTTTTGGGTAAACGCTCATGGGGCTCCTTAATCTTTATGTTTTGGAGCTCCTGGCCCTTTCCAACGCGTGCGCGTGGAACTTTGGATGAAAAGTGTGACAAGTTGACATTGGCGGTGATGTATGCATAGCTGGTTCTCTTACGGTTTTTGCAGTGGAGTACACATAGCAAAACTGGTGGAACTTTTGTGTAATTGCAATCTAGTCACTCAATTAGTTTATGAAGTGCAGTTAATTGAAATTCGATTTTCAGTGAGTTAGGTTAACGACAATTGATTATGAAATTGGTTAAAATGCACTAAACCTGTTAAAATTTGAGCTCAATCCGTATCTGGGCTGATCTCGGGTTAATCTATATAGCAAGGTGAAAACTTTAAAGATTCATTTGAAAAGTTTGAATGCTTGCCACTATTCTGATATCAAAACCGTGAGTATAATGTTGTTTTCTCCGTTGAACAAGCTAAGGCTAGGGCTTTTAGTTGCCTAATTCATATAATTTTGCAGAAATTCATAAGAGGTCAAAAAATCTTATTCAACTACAATCTGCCGAGGAAGGAATTTTAAGACAGAAGGGTTGTGTTCTTTGGATCAAGCAGGGTGATAGAAATTCAAGGTTATTTTTTTAACTATGTTACGGCTAGATGTGCTCGGAACACTATTCACAATCTTACTAATGCAGCTGGAGATTTGGTGGGTTCTCATGAAGAAATGTCTAAGGAAGCGGTTGACTTTTATAAGAAGCTTTTGGGAAATAGCTCTGCAACTACTCCTTGTGACTTAAATGGTTTGATCAGGACAAGGATTAGTGATGATCAAGCAAGCATGTTTGTTAAGAAAATTACTGACAAGAAAATTAAAAATGCTATTTTTTCAATGGTTGGTGAAAATTCTTCAGGGCCTGATCGTTATACAGTTTTCTTATTTAAAAGATGCTAGGAAATTGTGGGAGGGATGTCATGGATGCGGTGCATAACTTTTTCTATGGTGGATATTTGCCTAAAGGGGTTAACTTTGTGATTCTTGCTTTGATCCGCAAGAAACTTAACGTTTATAATATGAGGGACTTTAGGCTTATATCTTGCTGCAACGTGATCTACAAGATCATCTCTAAAGTTTTGGCCAACTGTTTATGAGAAGTTCTTCCTGACATCATTAGTCCATCTCAATCTGCTTTCATAAATGGAAGGTATGTTTGTGATAACATTATCCTTGCGCATGAGCTTATTCGTACTTATCACCAGAAGGCAATAACTCATAGATGCACTTTTAAAATTGACCTTCGTTAGGCCTTTGATTTTGTGGAATGGAATTTCATTATTGTTGTCTTGAGAGCTATGCATTTCCCCGAGAACTTCATCCATTCGATCAGTGCCTGTTTAAAGTTGACTATGATTTCAGTTAGTTTCAATGGTGCTCTTTGTGGCTATTGTCCAGCAAAGCAGGGATTTAGACAAGGAGACCCTATCTCTCTGTACCTATTTGTGATTTCAATGGAAGTGTTGTCTATGCTGTTTGACAGAGCTGCAATTATGGGGCATATTCATTATCATTCTCAGTGCAAGAATATTAGGCTTACGCACTTATGCTTTGCAGATGACTTAATGATTTTCACAAAAGCTGATAATTATTCTATTAATGGGGTTAAGAAAGTACTCTCTCAGTTTCACTCTTTCTCTGGATTGAGTTATAATGCTGACAAAAGTGAACTCTTTATAGATGGTGTTGATCAGATAGAAGTTGCTGATTTAGTGAAAAAGCTGGTTTTCGTGTGGGTCTTATGCCTTTTCGCTACCTTGGTGTTCCTCTTTGTTCTGCAAACTTAAGAAGCATGACTGTAGGGCTTTAATTGATAAGATTACTAGTCGTGTTACCGATTGGAAAGCTAAAATGCTTTCTTATGCTGGGAGACTGGAGCTTATCCAATCGGTTGTGAGAGGTATTATGCAGTATTGGATGTTGATGTTTATGCTGCCAAAGGAAGGGAGATCTAAGGTAGCATGGAAGAATCTTGCTTTCCCGAAAAAGGAAGGAAATATTGGCTTGGAAGATCTAATCAGTTGGAATGCTATAAACGTGATTAATCATTTATGGAGTTTGTATGTTAGAAGTGGATCATTGTAGATTGTCTGGGATTATAAATATCGAATTAAGAAAAGAAATCTCTAGAGTTTTAACTTTGGGTGGGATCCTGGCGTTGCCATCGCATCATAAAACTGAGACCGGCTACATTCAAGTTCATTTCAAGGGATGGCAACGGTGCTAGATGCTCGTGGGGAGGAAAACCTATGAACAAGTAAATATATCAGGTAAAAGCTTAATTTAAAAAAAATACATGAATGGTTATTTCTCTAGAGTTGGATTATGTACTTGTTTAATATTTCGACGAAAAATATAAAAAAATGATAAATAAGAAAATGGAATTATAATTTGGTGAACATGATTGAATTTGGTGGTTAGTGTGATGACAAATTAAAGTTTAGTGGTATTTGGTATATTTAACTCTATTTGTTCATAGAGTAGAAGATAGCTCAGTGACCTAAGTAAGCGTTTTCCAGAATTAAGTGATCTACAGAGGAACTTTTACTCGCAAAGCTGAAAACTTCAAATTGCCGAATCTAAAAACAATTCCTAGTTTCCCTCTTTTATTTTGGTTTTCCCTCCCTCGATACCGTCTGGAGTCTGGACGCAGATGTGCTCACTGCTCATTCGTATCTGGAAATGGAGGTAGGAGAAGCAGGGCGGCGGAACGGAGGCGGTTCAAGTTCGAGGGAGTCAGATCTCAACAAGTCTTTCAATCTTGCCATTCGTTCTCTCCTCACCGGTTGCTCTGATGAGGTTAGTCCCATTTTCGTACTCAATATTTATCCTTTTTCTTCCTGCAATTCCTGTAAGCAAATAGAAAATTTCGATCCTCTTTTTAACAAGCAACGAAAGCGGCACTCTGCAGGAATTTCAGAAAGCGTTCTCGAAGTTCAGCCGTAAAGAACAGTTAGGGATCCACAGATTGTACATTCAGGTTAAGTTCTTCCATCTCCTTCAAACTGACAGTGTTGCGTGGAGGATTAGTAGCTTAGATTCTCTTAGAGCTTGATTTGTTATAGATTCGCGGAAATGTTATCGTGCTGCAAAAGTATCTGCGCTGATAATGATTTTGCGTGATGTTCAATTTTCAGGTTATCACATCTTTGCATCAAATGATAGGGGTATGCACTGCATTGACTATTGTTTTAAGTTACTGTATCCAAGCTTTTCTATGTTTTTTTCCTATTTACTGTACAGTGGTTGCATACTTAGTCAGATTACTCCGTATGTTGGTTATTTAGGGAGAAAAAGTTCTGTCTGTGCTCTTCATCAATGAAATATTATCTTTTCTGCGCCTCTTGAGGCAGTTATACATACATCATTAGTTCACACAAAGGTAGTTGGCTATCTGACATTATATTGATGAAGTAAGGTGGCAGCCTTATTTCTCGATCAGAAAGATTATGATGATGTTAGTATTCCCAAAACTATCGTGTGGAACTGGCAGTTAAGAACTTTTCAGTCTAGCTTCATGATATATAGTTAGATACCGGGTTGTGGCAATCAGGTAAAAGCAGGATGTCCAAGTGGAAAACAGATTTTTAGCAATGAAAACCAGACTGCTGATAGTGTTAGAGGAGGGACAGATCAATTTTGCTTTTCACTCGCAGGGCAAGAAGTCAACTCAACAATACTCTCTTACATGAGAGGCTGTGCTACGGTTGCTCCGCTTAGATTCTAGGATGCATAAGCAATAAACACTAGGAAAACAGTTCAACTGTGATAGACGAAGGATTATAAATATGCATGATAAGACACCAGTTGGAAGAATCACATTGCAACTAGGTGGGCCTTACATAATTTCTAAACTCTCTGTTATTTTGGCAGGACGAGTTCCAGTCATTGTGCTCTCAGCTGCAGGTATGGTTGCTCCTCTCCTCTCTCATGCTTCCTACTAATATCAAATTGCAATTTATACCTTGGGTAGGAAGAGCGTCAAGCCCACCAGTCATTGCCAACATGTATATTTTCTGAATGAGTTTTTGGTTAAGAGAATCAGTGCATCACTAGTGGAAGTTAGGATAGGCACAGTTTTAATCATTGGATTCAAGTGTTAATTGATTCCAGGACAATTAGCTCATTCTTCGGATACCGAAGAGAATTGATCCAAATGCATTTTCATATTATATCATTGCCTGGGCTAATAACACTGCATTATTCATAAAAGGTTGTCCAAGTATTTTCTTTGCGACTTGTTTGAGCTAGGTATCCGAGAAACAACCTAGGAACTCATAGAATTGTATTTTTAAAAAATATAGAGTACTCTAGATGAATTCCCAAAAAATAGGCATTCAAATCAAAATCCTCTAGAAAACTACAGCGTGAAGCTTCAGTAACTTAGGTTTTGGTCTGCTTGTATATATGCTGTTGCGTCGTGTCATGGTTGCTTGTTTTCCAGGTGGGAACCGCTCTGGAAACCATGGAGCACATCATGGAGGAACAATCCTTGGACCCTTTGTTTTTTAATAAGTATGACCCATCTTTCTCTACTTAGTACTTAACTTCAAAGAAGACAAATGCCCCTAAAAACAGTTGTTCAATTTAATTTCTCTCGAGTGGGATCACTAGATGTTATCCTGTTAAATGTTTTGGCCCATGCTATATAAAAACAAACCGTTATCCTTACATTTTGTTCCCGTTTACTCAAATTAATAGACGGCCTTTGAATCCCACCACCATCAAAAGCCCTTTGCAGTTATTTCCTTCATCGAAACATAACAGCATTAAGCCTCAAGTCACATTGCTACAAGTAATATAAGCTAGATTCAATAAACTATCTGTGATGCTTACATCTTTCGTTATATAATCTGTAAATTATTTTAGTCTTGTGGCTCATACTATGGTTGAAGCAGAGAGCTCATTCCTTAATAGCATTCAGGAGTGGTAAATGAGATCTGATTATTTTATACGAAGACTATTAGCCTTAACATGAATACACTTGCTGATGTCTATTTTCATGTGTTTCCCTTTAGCATAGAGAGTTCAGTGTCTTTGTGGGAAACACCGTGAATTTGACTGAAGGTGTTGTTCAAAGGATAAGAATTAACAGAACTGGTGGCCAACAGTAGTAAATTACCATAATAACATTGTAGTTCTTGCTTAGAGTTTTCGTTGAAGCAGATTTTGATCTCTGCAGAAGTAATGTCACTGATGTCGCTTCTAGTTTGTCAAATGTGAAAGAGGAGGAAATCAAATACTTGATGGGCGTTCTAGAAAAGGTTGGTATGTTATTACATCACAGCTTTGTAGCCCTGCAGATTTCAGGTGTCATGTATATACGATACTGTAAATGACGAGGATACAACCCTTATGAATTGGTTACTAATAGAACCGTATCTGTGATCAGGCTGAAGAACAGAACCGCATCACACGAGATCGTATTGAACTGCTAAAGACAGCAAAAAATGATGGTTCAAGGACACAGATATCTTGAGGTATGCACGCTTCTTCTGTAACCTCTTTGTTTCAGTAAATTACAAAGAACTCGAAGTATATTAGTTAAAAGTTTCATCCCATGCCATGGTTATGCTGTAATAGTAGTCTAGAGTATATTTTGGGCAATTTCACTTTCTAGGACAATGTTTGACATAGTTTCAAATGCTGCTATCATACCTTAGCGTTGATATTAGAAATGTTGGAAAAGAACTTGAGCAAACTGGAAGAGAAAACAGTTGGTGTGAGTCATTAATCACATATTTAGCATCATGTGTTTCTGGAAATACAAGATGATAGTAAATTTATCTATTTGTTAAAAAATTATCCTCTGGTATAGACTATAGAGAAACTCGTGTCTTAAGTTTTAAGATATAGATTTTGAAAAATGCCAATACAATCAATCCATAAAATGAATTCACAAATACCAGCCTCCACGTATTTGATCAATGAAATACCTGATTTTTACTAAAAATGTGGACTTTCATTCATTAAAATACGTTGTATTTGAACAAAGACATGTTATTATAAGTATTCTTTGTTTAAAAGTCTTCCGTACCAGCACCCCATAATGATATTCTGTCAACCAAAAGATAGTCTTATACTCAGATATGATATGTCTAGGCACGTGTTAGCACACAGAGCTAGCTCCATGTTTTAGAGTCACGGAATTCTCACCAGTTAGGTGATTGAAAATCATTGTCAAAGGTCATACAAACGAGGGGGGACAAATAATGATTTTTCTATGGGGACATAAAATCCCATTATGAATCATTTCATTTCTTCTTCATATGTGTGTATGCCCTGTGCAAGATAGAGAATTGACATGGATACAAGTGAGATGTATTATCTGTTAGAATTCTGTTAAACTTGTATATTCATGCACTCTGTGAATAAATACAAGCTTTTGGGTACACTGCATCTGCTCGTGGGTAGTAAACATGAATCAACGAAGTGACTGGTAACACTAACAGTTAAAATTTTGGTTGCAGGTCCATCTTGTTTGTGAAGAGTGGACATCAAAAGAATGAGTGACGGTTGTGAGTTGATGATAAGATGAGGTTTCATATTTAGGAGGCTGTGGAAAAGTCGGGTCAACAAAGGAGGAAGCTGTTTCCAATCTCTGGTTTAAGGTTTTTGTTTCCTTCTTCTTGTGTGGTTTTTGGGTTGTTGATATTAGTTTCATTGTCGTTGAAACTTGGAGCCTGCCCTGATATTTATTGGTGCACACATATTCCCCCCCTTTGTGGGGGATGACTGAAGAAAGAGAAACAATATGGGGTTTTCTTTACATCGACCACAGATATTGTAGACCTATGGGCTTTGTCTTCCACAGATATTAACAATATAGTACAAAGCGGTTGACAAACTGGTACATAAAATCTCTGGTTTTAATGATTTCTTTAGTATAACGCAATGAAAGAGGAGATGCCCTCTCGAATCAATTCATTGACTGCACATGACACACGAAATGTCAATCGTGATCATCCAGCTTGCCAACTTCTCCTTTATTGCAATTCTATCATTTAAGATTAACCAGCAAATTACACTGGTGCTAGGGATTTTCCAAACATTCCAAATTAGATGAGCCCAAGAGACATCAGCTTGTTTAGGCCTAATCGTACTCCAGACCCTTTTAAGATTATGACGAGGCATAGTACTTCCTTCCCATAAACATTGTCCAGAATCATTCAACGAGAAATGTGGCTGAGCAATATCCCTAACCTTCATAATTCTCCTCCGGATCCAAGAGCCAGATGAAACTTTCAGAGACCAGAGATCCTTTTGTTTAATACGGTATTTAAACACCCAGGCAACCCATAATGATCCTCCACGAACTATCAGAGCCCAAAGATGCATTTAAGGTGTTAGCGACATTCCACGAATATAAATCCTTCAGGCCTACTCCACCTTCCCCTTTAGGATATGTCAGGTACTTCCAAGCCACTTTACACTTTCCTCCATCAACCTGTACCCCACAAGAATCTATTACACAACTTCTCTATATCTTTGAGTAGATTTTTCGGGGGGCAAGAAAACAGGCATCCAATAATGGAGGATTCCACCAATAACTGAGGAGATAAGCTGGATTTTTCCAGCATAAGAACGGCTTCTAGCCTTCAAATCAGTGATTTTAGAAGTGGTTTTGTCAAATAAAATCTTTCAATTAGCAGTTTTCAACTTATCTAAACCCCCAGGTAACGAAAAGGAAGAGTTCCAACACTAAAACCAGAAGCACTGATAAGTTGAGCAGCCACATCACTCTGAACTCCCGCCAAAAGATCTCACTTTTCCCAGGGTTGATTTTCAAACTTGAAATAGGTTGAAATTGAGAAAGAACATCAACAACCCCTTTAATCCCTTCCATCGTGACTTTAGCAAAGACAAGAAGGTTATCCACGAACCCAAGATGAGTGGTTTTTGTGCCTGCACATTGCGGATGAAGAGCAAATCTTTTCTTCTTCAGAGCATCATCAAATAAGCATGACTGATTTTTCATGCAGATAACGAACAGGTAAGGTGAAATTGGATCACCCTGTTTCAACCATTTGCATGCACTAAAGTATCCACTTAAGGTGCCATTTAAGCAGACAGAAAGTTTAGAAGTTTTGAGACATTCACTAATCCAGTGTATAAATCTACCAGGGAATCCCATTGCACTAAGAACATCAAAGAGAAACTCCCACTCTATTGAGTCAAATGCCTTCATCGGATCGATCTTGAGCGCACATCTAGGAGTAATAGTAGTTTTCCCATAGGTTCTAAGTAATTCATGATCTAGAAGAACATTATCACCTATACTTCTTCCTTTAATAAATGCTGTTTGAGAAGGGCTAATCAAATCTAGAAAAATTTCCCTCAGTCTGTTTGAAATCACCTTTGAAATTGCTTTGTATACAACATTACAACATGAAATCGGTTTGTAGTCCCTAGGTTCAGTTGCATTGGTCTTTTTATGAATCAATGCCATACTAACTGAATTAATAAAGTTTGGAAGATTACCTCCTTCAAAAAAATATGATACTGCATTAATAACATCATCTCCCCAGAAGGCCTTTGTAATAAGAAATAAAAACATTAGCAATGTTGTCAAAATCATCAACTATGTCTCCCTTCTCATTTCTGATATGTCTAATAGTAATTCTAATATGCCTTGTTCTGACATGGACATAGAAAAAATTTATACACCTGTCACCTTCTTTCACCCAATTTACGCGAGCTTTTGGCCTAAGATAGCTAGTTTCGGCAATCTTCAAATCTTCATAGGCTGCAAGACTTATATTTGTTGCTTCCAAGTTTTGAACATTCGGATCAACATAGGTATTTCTATGCATTTTCTCATGGTTCTCTGTAGCAACCAGTACTTTCCTCTGAATATCCGAATAGTGTTGCTTGTTGAAGCCCTTTAACTCATACTTCAGCCTTTTAAGTTTTCCATACAAATAATGGAATGGACGATAAGAGCTTTGTTGTCTCCAAACCTCCTTCAGAATACCCTCAAAATCCTTATGCTTCATCCAATAATTAAAGAACTTAAAAGTTTTTGGTCTTGTAGCTTTAACATAATCTGTATCAACCAACACTGCACAGTGATATGAAGAAAAACAAGGGAGAATCGTTACCTTGCTACCAGAGTACTTACTTTTCCAAGCATTATTAAAGGAACGGCGTGCAGGGGTGCATGTCGTTCCCCTGTTTTGGCGACGAGTCTATTTTGATTTTTAGGGCTGCACGGCGTGCAGTCCCTTTTTCACCATTTCTTCATCCGATCTTTCGTTCGAGCTCCAATCGTGCTCTATTCCGTATCCAGAGACTCGTAATCAGACCATCTATCTCTAGAGTACCTTTAGATAACAAATACTACAAAGAAACACATCAAATAGACCCAAACAGTCCAAGTGAACGGGTCTAGGCACATAATGCCAAAACAGGAAACCACACGGGAATGAAGTACGAACAAGATAATATACACTCAAAAAGCGTGCTGATAAGGATAGATAATTACTACAAATCCTAGCACTATCACATGCCTACTATCTACAAAGTGTGAGTATATATGTGTGGAAACAAGTACATAAACGAGATTTTGTAGCCACATATAGTACGTACTCGTTGACCGAAAGTGTATACATGATCATGCACCGAGCATAGTACATGAGTACAATATTCTATGTCAAACAAATTGTAGTCGAGTGGTTGTAGCACCTGACTTTGTTTCTAAAGATACTGGGTTTGAAACTTGGAACGCACAATCATTTTGGCCCCTGTAATTGCATCACAATCTCACTTGGATTAATGACCAAAAGCTTCAAATTTTATCTTACGACAACTATCACTAAATATAGTGCCTGCTAAAGGAAATCTTTGTTATCAAACATTGAGTACAATATTCAAATACGTGTCGTCTAGAAAAAAGAGCACATTTAGAAAACGAGGGACTCAGTCGGCATGAATTGTACTCATCTAACAACATTAGATTGTAAAATAAATATTTGCCCAATGGCCAAATTCAACCTTGACAATCTTTAAATAGAGAAATTCAAGTAACAAATGTTATCGTTACATGCACAAATAATTTAAATTAGCTAGGTTTCCTTGGCCATGACTGATTATTTTATGCGTACTTGTCCAAGTCTATGGCACTTGGCATTTCCTTGATATCATCCCACCAACTCGGAATTTGGGGATGAGGTTTTGACTTTTCGACTAACTCAACATATTTGTGACAAGTTATTTCTGTTACAGTTGAGGTTAATTAATTAACTCGTGTGTTATTATTATGGTGGTAATACAATTTCTATTGTGTTGACTTAATTACACCTTTTGACTCGATCAAACCAGATGGGTTTGAATTCCAAATTATTGGACAGCTGTGAAGTAAAATTATTAGAACCACTATTATCACCTATTTACATCATCAGTAACGTACCTTAAATTGACTTTGTAAAAAAAAATTAGTTTACAAAACTTTGATTATTTGTTATCTGTACAGTCCAGAGAGAGAGGGGCTGGTTGATCAATAAATCGTTCGTTCTGAAAATTTAGGTTGGTTATTGAGCGGTTTTTTTATAGCACTTTTAAGATGGTTCTTTATTTTGGATGAAAAATGTTGAGTTGTTCGTTAGCTTTCACAAATTAAATGATGGGATTTTCCTTCATACCTTACGTTGGTTTATACCGTTAGAAATCGATAATAGGGTGTTTAGAAATACGAGTAAGTTAGAGATTGAAGTAACACAAAAAATTTCTTGTATTATCGAAGCTTGGTTGAAAGATGCAGATGGGTTCGCGAGTTAACGGTTGTCGAGCTGTAGGGCGAGGTTGTGCTATTTTTTTAGGGAACCAACTTAGCATTGTTGGGGACGGTGGTTTGGTCAAGTGTACTCACTAATGTATGTGTTGTGTGGCGTCATTTTTTGGTTTGGGGTTTATCCTTAAAGGAGGCCATACATAATATAAGTAAAGTGGAAGTTTCGACCAACTGCCTCCAATAGTCACGAACCTAACAAATGACGATATGGTATTTTTGCAAGGTAGAATGCGGGATGGAATTTTGAGTGTTTTTTTATTTGGGCAGAAAATTTAAATCCTAATGAAGTACATTTTGAGAACTAACTTTCTCATTCCATTCCACATTCCACCTGCCAAACCGACCATAAGTGTTCGAACCATTTTAAATTAGTTGACATGCTATTCTTGTTTTATGATTAGCATTACCTGTAGCTAGCACACACAATCGACGTCTTTCATCTTACAACAACAATACAAATCATAAGCCTTTGATGACTGGAGCTTTGGTATTTCATGTGATGTGTGGGTCGAAGTTGGGACATAACATAACCCTGCCTTAATTCATGCTTAATTTGCCAACGTACGTACGTGTTACATGTGCACATCATCGGACTTCTCTTCTCATTTGAGTCGTATTTAATTAGTATACTGTTATCTCCTTTTAAATTAATTCTGGACGCAATTAATTCATGTATAATTTGAGTTGACTTCAACAATTTCCTAATTATTATTTAGGATTTAAGATTTAAAATTTATGATTAATTCAAGTCATAACCCACAAACAAACTCGTAACCAGTAACTCAATAAATTCGTTACGCCAATAAATTCTTAATCGATATACCAGTAATGTGAATGAATCGATAAATTGAGAGGTTAATAATGCCACTAAATTACTCGTTAGAAATGATGACAACCTCTAAAAGTACATTGATGCCATAGGCCTTAGTATATACACAAAGACAAGAACCCAATATGATCACAAAGGACCCTAAGTCTCGGTAAAATTAACAAAGACCTAGGTGCGCATATAATGGATAAGTTACCAACACACGTACCTCTATGCTAATCTACTAATAGCTAGAATCAAAATGCCTAGTTAGCCTTAGTGAGTAATTAATCCAGGCCTTACCCTTAACCCAATAAAATCCCATAATAACGAGATGCCGAAAATAACACGTTCCCAATAATAAAATCTGCCTATCATAACCATAACCATTAACAATCATTCGACAGTACTATTTGTGTATGTGTGCTGACGATTTAAAGGTACCAGGTTCGAATGAGTTACACTCCAAATACGAACATTTATATAATGTTTATTTTTTCTTATAACTTAAACCCGTAATCCGCCGAAAGGCCTAGCCCGAGGAACAAAATATTGCGTTTAAATATGTAGTTCTACTCGTCTCATTTCTATTGAAACAGAAAATAAAAGACAGTGTTTTAATAAAACATTATAATAAAAATGCTGAATGATGAATCGAAGTCGGATTGCCCAAGAGAAGAAACCATAATCACCATTCATTCAATGGTCGAATTCATCGTTTACAGTCCACCTTATGGAAACTGTAATAATATTTTCTCAGCTGAACAACCTAATTACAAAAATATTAACTCCCAGTTTTGGTATGACTTGAGCCTACAAGAAGAAAACTGAATACTTGTAAAAAACAAGGAAAAATAAATAAATAAAATGGAAGTGAAAACATGGATCATCCTACTACCCCCCTCACTCTGTTGTACATGTTTCTTTTACCCATCTCAAAAACCCAACAAAATAAAATAAAAAATAAATATTGAAGCCTTCCTAACTCAGGGGTTAGATGATTCTTCTCTTGCTGTACAGTTGCCCTATATATTCTCATCCTTTCTCCTTTGAAGAAAAGACGCAGTAGCGAAGGAAATTGTTACGGTGGTAAATTTGAAACAAAACCCATCAAAATGAATGAATTTTTGATCCAATGGGTGTGCAGAATAACTTGGTGGATAAGCAACTGTTTGTTTATTTCTTGAAGGAAAGCTTGATGGGCAGACCATTCTGGGGAAGAGCAAAAGGACCATACTGAATTCCACTACTGTCACCCACCATAGACCACCTGCCCACAAACACATCATTATTTATTTTTATTAAACAAATTTTCCATTCTGTTGCTATATTTGGAAATGGGGAATGGATAGGAACACGAACACTTGACAACAATGTCTGCAAATAGCAAAAAAAGATCAGCAAACCGACCTGTACTTAGTGGTCAGGTGATGCAGCAGCACCAGAATCTCCACTTTTGCTAACTCATTCCCAGGACATGAGTGGGTCCCGCTTCCAAATGCCATGAATGTATTGGCCCTCGGCGCCACCTGTTTTTGATACATCAGAATGAGAAAGAGCGAAAACACATATATAAGTATAATTTTTTTAACAGTTTTACCTTGAATCTGGAAGGGTCAAATTTCTCAGGATCAGAGAAGTTATCTGGGTTGTGGTGAATGTTCCTGAAAAGTGGTAATACTTTCCATCCTTTTGGGATCATGTACCCTGATAACAAAAAAAAGTCATTTTTTTCAGGATAAAGAAATGTAACAGAGAGTTGTGTTCTATACTTCTGTTCAAGTTCTATTGAGTCTGACCTTCATACTCAACATCCTCAACAGCTTCTCTGAAAGTGAAAGAAAGAATGGAAGCAACTCTCAGTGTTTCTTGAATCACCCTTGAACTTATTGGCATCTTCTTTGTATCACCCCAGCTCATTACTTCTTTCTCCCTCTTCCTCATTTCCCTACTTATCTCTTCTTGCTCTTCCTGTAAACAAAAACCCCAAATTCAATTAGGTTTCTTTTTGTATATTCCCCAAGAAAAAAAACCGAAATTTTGCCAACTTACAGTGACGGCTTGAAGAACTGTTGGGTTATCTCCCAAAAACTTGAGAACCCATGTGAGAGCACTGGCGGTTGTGTCCCTGGCGGCGAAGATTACTCCGATTACATTGTCGGCGATTTGCTCGTCGGTGAGTCCTGCTTTATCCACCATAAAAGAGCCCAGGAGATCGTTGTGGTCCTCCTCCTGGATCTTCATTTCCCGTCTTCTTGCCATGATCTTTGCCAGGATCAAAGCCAATTCCTTCCTTGCTTTCATAGCCTTGTGGAACAGAGTCCCCGGAAGGTTCACTGGCATTGAATTGTACCCTTTTTCCAGGATGTAGTAACACCTCTTCAAATCCTCCCTGTACAGCGTCGCGTCCTTTCCGAATATCGACAGAAGCGCCACATTGAACGTATACTGCAAATTAAGCACATGCTTTTAAAACAGAGTATTCCAAAGACATAGTACTCTGTTTTGCTTTAACGAAAAAACAGAGTACACTGTGCTCTCAGGTTCTGAGGGTGCGACCAGAAACTTCTCTTTCATCCCGATTTAATTTTTCTTTCTAGTCAGGAAAATGTTCAAAATTTCATCCGACTTTCTATAAAAGTCCCATGCTTTTTTCTACATACCGATTTCATTTCGAGATAAGTGTTGATTTGGGGAAGGGACTCCCAGGATTGGAGTGCTTGGACAGCGAGGGATTCGACTTGCGGAACGGCGTGCTGAATGGATTGAGGAAGGAAAGCGCGGAGAACGAGCTTTCTCAGCTTGGAGTGATAATCACCCTGGTGGAAGAAAATGGCCTGACGGCCGAGCATCCTTTCTTTACTGGCGGGGAAAGTGGGCTTGAAGAGATTGGATTTAGTGACCAGCACGAATTTCGCAGCTTCAGGGCTGGAAACCATGACGCAAGGACAACCCAAGATGTGGGTTTTGAGAATGGAGCCGAATTTCTTCACCTTGGAGGCGAAGAATACGTTTGGGTCCTGGGAATAGAGCTGGAATGTTTCGCCGACGTACGGCCAGCCCATGGTTCCCGGCGGCAGAGGCAATTGGTGCCGGCGGCGGGAGTTTATGAAATGGTTGAGGAGGAAGAGGAAGGAAGAGACGGCGGCGGCTGAGAAGAGGAAAAGGGGGAGGGTAATTTGGTAATTGGAGGCGTCCATGATTGAAATTGATTGGGTTTTGATTTTAGTTGGAGATGGAGGAGAAAAATGAAGGGGGGAGCAGGACGGGTATTTATAAGGTATTGGATAGTAAGGAAAAGCTGAGCTGATCCAATGCAATGGTTCGAGTCGGTTCAGTTGGTTTGAGCTCGAAATTAACTTATAACTAACTGACGCGTAAGTTAAGTAACAAATAGTAAGAATTCCATGATTTGAATAAGTCGTAAACAGGCCAACAAATTTGTTATTAATTCCATTAACGTATGAACTGATTTAACCAATATGTAAAACCGAATAAGTCCGGTTTGGGTTAAACAGGGAGGAAACATGAAAACTCACTCACTGGGATTTCTTCTTTCTTTTGTTGTATGATGATCCGTACAATAAATAGCCTTTGTATTTTGCATATCCCTTGTTGTCCTTTTTATTCCCCCATTTTTGCTCTACACCTTTTAGTGTCTTGTCGCTATGTCCCCAGCTGTATATTACTTCAATTTCTAAGCAACATTTCTCTTTGGGATTGCACCTGTGTTTACGTATCTCATCACGCATTACTATCTAATTCTTAAGAGATAATAACTCAGTAATTTGGGTTATCACAAGGTTCCAATAATGATCATAAACTGGATAAAATCTTGTTCCAAGTTAATTCTGTTTCTTCTTCATAATTGATTGTACCATACAACCAATTGTATGAATGCATAATCGCCTATATGATTTGAATAATCGGTTATATGTATGAAAGCTATAACCAGTTATGTTTCATAACGACTATCGGAGCTATGGTTAATTGTCAGAGCTCCCCTAAACGATTATTGGAGCTATGACCGATTAATAAAGTAATATCATCGGTTATTACAATAACACGTTATCGTCTAACCAACAACTTCTTCGGAATATCGTCAAAAATAACACTAAAGTATCGGCTGGCGGTGGCTGAAAAGTGGTAGATGGTCCCCAAGGAGGCTGGCCATCGGTCACTAGAGATGGTCAAGATGAGGTGGCAAGAAATTATTAATAAAAAAATACATAATTAATTAAAAGATCTAAATATCCTCAAATCTTAAGGTCAATTGTTATATGTAGTCTGTCTTTTACTGCGTACAGTCTGTGTATTAATATGAACAAACTAATATACTCCTAATTATAAAATACTAATGCAATTTGTTTTACTTCGTGCGCTCCACTTTTACTTTGGACAACCTATTTTCACTAACCTAGTCCATGCATAGTCCATTTTCGTAATACGGTCCATTTTAATTTTTTATAATATTTCAAAATATATTGATTATTTTTAGAATATTGAAAATATATATGATGTCAAGGACTTTGAGCTTATGACAAGTCTCATCAATCTAATCCTCTCAGAGTGTCACGGTCTTCTCAATTCTATCATGTTCGTTTTGATTCTTCATATGTACTTCAATGGGGTAATTACTGCTTATTTAGTGACAAAAGAAGCTTTATAATTATCTTGTCTTTAATCCTCGCAATTTAATCGTTTGATATTGTGGAGTTGATCATACTCTTCTTTCTCTAGTATACCTTCCAAAATTTGCCTTTTTGATAATAATTAACATCAAATTTATGAATTTTAGCATTTTGAGACAGAGAGTGAGATTATAATAAATTAGTAATTGTTAAAGATAGAAGAGTATCTATTAAATTATTAATTAACAATACGATATTTATGTATGATTAATAAGGTAAAATTATCCAGTAGGAATTATGCAAAATTATTGTTTAGAAACAAATGATGTTAAAAATTGCTAAAATATTATTTTGATGTAGATGGTTTGAAATTTCTAAATAATATTATAGTTAAAGTTGATGGTCTGGCCATAAAAATCATATTATAAAATTATTAATTGATTATAAAATATGTGTTTTAATGCATTGTATTGTATTGTGAAATTATAAGCGTATTGGACACTATTCTCTCATGTGGATTCCGTAAATAAACATTTAATTCAAGATGACCGACTCTGAAATGATTGATTTCAATTGATGCTTGATTTTCTAGTTAAATATGATATCTCAGAAAGAAAGTCAGATGTCTTTTAATTCGTTTTGAGACACGTGGCGACCATTCTAGTAGCTAGATTGAAGATAATTAATAAACCCACCCGTACCCACGTCCTTCTATACTCCTCTGCATATCCATAAATTCTACCACACAATAATGCATTTTTCTAAAAGCAAAATGTCTAATGTCTCATTGTTTTGTGAAAAGGTGTAAATTTTTTATTAAATAGTAGGAAATAAAGATTGTATTTGTATGGTGTGAATAAAAGTTAAATGTACATGAATAAAATTAAATATATATAAATAATTGATATTAATATAAAATATAACATTTATATGTGAACGGTAAGATAAATAATTTTTTGTCTTATAGTAAGATAATAAAATTATCCCTTTTCAAAATGGTATTCATTGGATGGCCCTAGTTTTTATTGTCTTTTCTCATTTGTTAAAATGTAAGTAGCGTTGTAAAAGTTGTTTAAACTCACCAAAATTTGATGGTTCGTGTTATGAATTATTACGTCGCAATAATTTGAGTCGTTAAAATAAAGTTAATTATAGATTATATATATACATATATTATTTTCTTACACTTTCTTTCAAACGAAAGCCAACTCATCACGGGTTTGAAATTTACACATGCATACCTTGTATTTAAATCAACTGTGTTAAAGGGTCATGGAGATTTGAACATACGACGAACACTTGGTCAAGTTAGCTCTGGCGCCATATAATGAACCGTTGCGTAAAAATAACTCGAATTGTTGAACGAAAATTAGTTATGAATCTGAGGAGGTTCAGTTAGTAGCATGAATCTGAGTCGCACAAAGTTATGCTGCATGCGTAAGGTTAGCCAAAATTACGCAAGTATGATTCATGATGAGATGATATGTAGGGCAAGTTGCATAGCAATATTGCACTTGTACAAATGCATTGTCCAAATACTCTTTCTGCTCTGCTCTGCTCTGCTCAGCATCAAAATGCAAAGTATTTCACTCTGACACTCTCCAATATGGCCGGAAGAATGGAGTCACCCAAAAAACAGAAGTTCGTAAAATTAATGCGTCAGTAAGGCCCCACGAGAAATAGCTCGAAATAAGAACATTACACTTTATTTTTGCAAAGAATATTACATTTTAGTTTGCAAATGTATAGAAAATTTCTCGAATCAAGTGTCAACTATTGTTTTCAAACTAGACTCATCTTCGATCATGCATCGACGACGAACACTCTTTTAAGGCTATTTATCACATGGTGAAAATTTTTAAAAGTGCAACAATTCGAAGCTTTATTTCAAGTTTGACTTACGGAGACTGGGAGGAGTCACTATAAATCATATAATCGTAGACAAACTAAGTGGATACACCTATGGTTGCATGCCACTTTAAATGATGACACCGTGGCTCGGGCATGTACCTGTAATGCACCGGTGGAAGCTCCAAGTTCAGCATAATAAATACAATGGTAAGTAATAATGTGTCAAATTAAAGAATCAAATTTTGAATTTTTAACACATCAAAAAGTGTTTTTGCTTTAATAGTACATAGCTAAATTTTGCTCCGACCATTTTCAATTTTGTTTAAATATAATTTTATGTAATTTTTAAATGTAATAAAAATTGATGGTGTTATATTGGTCTTTAAAAAATAAGAATTTTAACATAAAATTTATCCAAATTGAAACTAAAATGAATAATTGTGACGAAAATAATAACAAGGGAAAAATGAAAAAATAAAAGATCCCAAAACCCTCTCTACCATTTCGCTCTGACCATTTTTAATTTTGTTTAAATGTAATTTTATGTCATTTTTAAATGTAATAAAAATGATGGTTTTATATTGGCCTTTGAAAAATATAAAATTTAATATAAAATTTATCCAAATTGAAATTAAAATAAATAATTGTGCCGAAAAATAAAAACAAGAGAAAAATAAAATAAAAATGACAGATCCAAAAATCCTTTATACGAATACAGACCAATTAAACAAATTTAAAATTTTTAAGCACTTTAGCACTTTGGTTTTCACCATTAAAAGAGTATATTTATAACTTTTTGACACTTTATCCCATAAAATAAACTATCCCCAAATCATATGCAGCCAAAAACTTTAAACAACATCTAAAGGTCAAGCTCTGTATCATGTTATACGTGTATACTCGTAGACTTTCATTTATTTATATGTAGCAATCAGATTCAATTGATTAATTAGAATTTAAACATTTAAAGTTTGTAATAGAAAAACAGTTATAAATAACATGAGCGTACGGAAGGGGATGATGTGCACATTGCATATGTACGTAGTGCCCAAAACATGGCTTTTTCTGAGTCATATTTTAACATAGCGTAAGTGATTACAAAGCCATGCGACCCCCCCGGACCCGGTACAAAATCTAGCTGCTTATCAAAGTTTCAACATAGAAGAAAGAGACAAAATAACAATCGCTGACTTCTTTTTATTTATTTATTTATTTATTTATAAATCACTATCAAAATTTCAAATTAATTCATTGAAATATCCACCCGTGGAAAAACTAGGCACATATGGGATCCCAGAAAATCATATCGGCAGGAAGCCATTGAAGTCGCCCACGAAGGATAGCCATGTCCTTACACAAGTGGTTTGGCGGGTCAGTCCGGTGTAACCCAGTCCACCTACATAAAATGGTAGAGGGGTTGCGAAGCTGCTGTCAACTCCAGCAGCATCACACCCCACTGTCCATGTTGTTTTGGTCGTAGTCTCTTATTGTAGCAGTCAGTCATGTTTGGTGGAGAGTGAGTCTCTGATCCATCATTAGCTTTTTTTTTATGTCAAGTTTTGGCAGTTTGGTTTTTTAGGATTTTCGGAATTGTCTTCCCTTTCAGAACTAGAAGTGTAGCGTTCGATTTAGTTTCGAGTTTATGAGGTGATTGATTTTCGTATTAAGAAGAGTTAGGACATGATGTATATGAATTATTCGATTCATTTCAACTACCCTTATAATCTAGTTATAGGTTCCACCTCCTAATAAGTTACAGTTCATACAATGTATACAAGGAATTGTCAAATGATGAAATGAAAAGCACGTATGCTCTTTTGTTATAAAAAAATCCTCCTATACTCAACTTTTGAAATCAACAACTCAATAAGTTGACTTAATATCTATTTTTTTTTCCAAACTGACTTAATATCTAAATTAAAACATTAATTTAAAATTACACTTTTTTATTTTCACAAAACATACCAAACATATACTTTGTTAAAATGCACCAATATTTTTGACGAAGTAGTATATATTTTCTTGAAATGTACATTCTTTGGAAGTTTCAAAATAACCAAAATGGATATTGTTAGATTAGTTGGTTTCCGTACAAATTTTGGTATAAAAAATCCAAAATGAAGAAGATATAGTAACAATTTAAAAAAAATGGGAGAAAAAAGAGCCACAATTTATCAAAATATTTCTCTGAGACCGTATTTCTTTTATGTCCAACCCCAATCGCGTGAACCGGGCAATGAGGTGTTTATCCAAGTGTCTCTCGGATTGGGTCGTTGCCGCTTGGTTCAACTTTTGGATTGCTCCATCGTGTTAGAAATGAAAGATAATAGTGAGTTCGTAGGTGACGTAAAGGGAAAAAATAACAAACGAGAAAAAGGGTGGAAGAAACTTTTAGTACCATATAGTGTGTCCTCATTTGGGCAGTTAATCTAAACCCTTGAATTAAGGCAACTCTCCAAATATTGCTTCCACGTGTGCTAGGGTTGAGGCATTGTTGAGATAATCCATTCTCAACGTAACAGTTCATCACACAAACCTTAATTGAACCGTGAATTGCTTGATCGGGTGGCTCATCGGATTCTTACTCGAAATAAGATCGGTTTAAATACTATGTTTAAGTCCTTAAGCAGAAAGATAAAATTCTGCAGAATGGGGAATCAAACATCATAATTTTCTTTTGCTGCCTACAAAAATATTTTTAAGAAAAATACATAAAGAGTTATTTTATTATTATTATTATTATTATTATTATTATATAAAAATGTTTTGGAAGACTTGTAATGCGAGGAATAGTGGACTGGAGGATAAGAACAAAAGATTTGGAAAGACAAAATAAAAAATAAAAATAAAAAGATATTAGGGGTTTTTATAATTGACTTGGAATTCTGCATGGCTGCAAGTATATCCATATGTGGATATTGTGGATCACAAAAATTTGGCTAAATTCTTGAAGACATCGTAAGTCGCCAGCTAGAGGTTAAAGATAAGAGTGCTGGAGCTACGATTCACCACAAACAACACAGTGGAAATATAATACACTAAAAAATAACCACGATAGTGACGTTAATTACTTATTACTGGCTTTGCCTTTATCGACGATATTATCACAGTAAAAAAACATGGAAAATAAATGGGATTTTTTTTTTATATTAGTAGATTAAATTTATATGAAATAATGGATCCAGATGATATATATTATTTAGTGAAGTTGGCCAACTCTTAACCAACATATTTTTGCTAACTGCACTAAATGTGTTTAAAACTTTTATTTACATATTATCATAGGGCTATCTAAATTGTTTTCTATTTGTTTTACACTTAACATTCTATGATCATATCCAATGGTAAAGTGTAAAAATGTCAAATTAAAGTGCTAAATTTGATTCTTTAGGACTTTGAAAAGTGTCTTTGCTCCAATTGTGAGTGCTACAGTGTCAAATCAAAGTGCGAAATTGGACCTTTTAAGAAGTTTTTAAATATTATCAAACTTGATCTAGTTATATTTGTCTTTAAAAGATAGGAATTTTAATATAAAAATTATCCAAATCGGAATTCAAATAAAAAAGTTATAACGAAAATGAAACGATGGGAAAATCGATAAAAAATCACAAATCCCCCACAAACCCTCTCAACGAATACAAATCATTAAATTAGTAAATTAAATTGGACATTGTGGCACTTGGTTGAGTTAAATTCGAAACTTAATTTTAAAATTTTTAACACTTTAGCTCCAAACATTAAAACACTTCAATTTAGCATTTTAACACTTTAACTCTAAACATCATAAAGAGATGTTGTAACAATAGCATTTTCTCAACGGACCCAAATTCAAACCTCAAATTGGATAATCAAATCTTCATATATAATAGACAGAATATATATCACTTCTTCCACGTCATTTTCAACGTGGCTATTAATCAGAAAGTCCTTTTTGTCGGATCAATCTAATAAATTTTGGATCATTGGATCAGACCACTTTTGGGCCAACATTCATTCAATGGCCGAAAATGAGTCAAACGAATTGACTTGAATGGAGGTAATTTCAGAACAAAAAAAATTGGAAAAAAATCACATAAGTGTGGTCATTGTACGAGCATGTTATATTGCTAATACGACCATTTTACAAGTCGTTATGTTGTTGTTATGTCCACCTTACAATTAGTTAAATTCATCATCGTTATGTGCACTTTATCGCTCTTTAATATACACTTTACGAGTCTGTTATGCATTTTTATTTTGTCCCTTTAATAAGCTCATTTTTCGACTTCATATGTAAATGGTTATATTCACGTTACGTCATTATTGCATTATTGTTATATCATTATTATATCCAAAACGCGAGAAGAGTAAAAAGAGGAGAGAGAAAAAAAATTAAAAGAGAAAAAATATTTTTCAAATTCCCGTTATTTTTTTTAAAAAAAGAAATTAAAATTTACGAAAATAAATTTGAACGGTTGAATTAACTGTGGCATCAATCCAAACAAAAAAGAGTTATCGGATCAATAACATTTTCGGTCATATTTGTGATACTTATGATATTGTTTTGAAGAATGGGTAATAATGGAAAAGATGAGGTGCTGGGGGATGGGATCCTCCACTAGAAGATGAGTGGAGAAGATGGACAGGTTTGCGTATGTGATTTGCCCATCCTCCCCTGCTGGCTTTATTCTCCATCATCTACCCATATTTCTTTCTCTAAGTGCTCTCTACATTCATATTTATTTTCCATAAACTGAAATATATATTTTGATATGATATTTTCCTTATCGCTTTATAACCTCCACTAGAGATCCATCATATCCCCCACCTTAATCATGACAAAACTAGATTACAATTATAATTTTCACCAATATTTATAATTAAATCACATTTGGCTAATAAAATTAAAACGTCAAAAATACCCAAATATATGAACTTAGAGATCGGCTGAGCCGGAGTCTGAAAACCCCCACTCTCAACTCTGCCTATAAAACAAACACTTATATATCTAATGTTTATTTTTTTTTCTATGTAATTAATTATTTTCATGTTTTGTTAGAAATACACCTTAATTATTATGGTCACTAGCTGGCTAGGAATTACACACGTATGTGTACAATTATACCTAATCCATTCTCGGTACGTACCCTTTATATACCTAATCCATTACATACAAGTAACATACTAACATAATACTGTTTTATCATAGTGGCAACACTGAGGGGTGTGTACGATGCCTGCCCATCATCAGAAGCATTCTTATAAACTAGTGTATTAGTTTAAGCTTTATCGATTACTTAACAAATTAAATTATGGGTTCCTAGGTAGCTGTTTAGAGAGTTGAGTGAAAGATTTTACTCTTTTTACGTATTCACCCCACAAATAATTTCGTAAACATAGATTTTCCATCAATATATAGTGTGCAATTGGCTGTCGGATCACTGCACAGAGTCGGATCATTACACGTTATTGATCTAATGTATCAAAAAGTGTTTGGACCAAACTAGTATAACACTAACATGGGTAATCGAATTTCCGTTGAAATCTAATCATGGCAGCTAGCTAACCTTAGTCTGTCATTTTTTGTCCTTGTGAAGATATTCTTCTTTTTAAAAGTCAGTGGTGACTTGGAAGCCATAGCCAACTGACACATACAATATGAAATATCATAAATGTTTGGGTTTTCTTTTTTGTTTTTAATTAGAAAAGAATAAAGCAACGTGTTTCAATGTGATTTGTGGTGTAGGCATAATATTGTGTACTTTCAAATGTACCCATATGATTATGATTACGATTTCTGGGGACCGTTCCACAAAGACAGGTCATTTTTTTTTTGTATTTAATATCTGTTTGTTTTGGTCGCTTAATTAATTTTCTAATTACGTTCCCCATGTGTTAGCTTCTATATTACTCACTATTTTTAGGCATAAAACAGCAGATTTTAAGACCAATTAATTAAAGTATTTAGGAAAGTAGTGTTGTGAATCTGAAACCACATTTTGTCCGATGGAGTAGTGTTTAGAGTTTGAAGAACATTATTTCACGTCGGTCGGGTAAAACTAAAACTACATTACATGCATGGGATGCTTTTGGTTTTGGGAATAAATATGTAAATAGAAAAATAGAGAGGACAAAGTCAAACGGCAGACAAAGCCAGTTGTATATCCCATGGGGGGGCTTTCACAGTCTATTCCACGACATTTTATTATTATTATTATTATTAATTGTTGGATGTGTTAGATTTCAGTTTTTCTAACTATGTATATATACATTTCATCCAGACCAAAACAAAAGCAAAGTGCATATTGTCTTTTAATTAATTAGTTATTTGTTAATTTAGAAGTAGATTTGGTTGACTTCACTATAAAGTCGACGGGTGTGCCTATGCCAGATCAGATCCGGTGGTCAATTATTTATCTTCTTATTAAAATCTGGACTAGGTTTATTATAGTACTCACCCAACAAAGTGGAGGTAATATCTAGTTTACTGGTATTTATTTCTGTTTAATCAAATCTTAAAATCAACCTTAAAATCAACAAAGTGGAGGCATATATTAAATAAATATTGTTAAAATTTTTAGTTATCATAATATAAAATTACACCCGTTGTTATTCAAATTTCTTTATAGAGTTACATTTTTAACTAAATCACAAATTATCATCTCTATCAACTTAGCTTTTTGTTCAAATCACTTAATCTATTATTTTATTATATCTAAAGTCATATCCTGCAAAATAAGGTATTAAAACATATTAATACATGAAATTGGGATAGTAATATACTAGATTAGTAACCGTCTCTAGAAATGGCCTATACTAACTTCCGACCCCAGCCATTGGAGGTGACTTGACTTGATCTGATTGGGCCGCAAAAAGAAGAAAACTGTATGGGCTTTTGTAAACGAAAAGCTTAATTGGGCCCATTTTTTGCCCTAGAAGTAACGCATGTAGAATTCTGCTCTTGTTTTTTCGGGTAGAACATAGAATTCCGGAGTTTAATGTACAAGATGTGTTAGAAATGAGAATAGACGTTACAATATGTGTTAGATATAAGGACTCACAAGCCCTACAATAAAATAAAAACAGAACAATACTCGCCCATTTTTGTTGATAAGTCCGATCAAATGTTTTTTTCCTTTTGACGAGGAATCTCCGTATAGCCAAATCAAACATGACTATGCAGCACTTGAGGCGCCCACGGACGACTCTCCACGTCGAAAACAACTATTCATCATATCAACAACATCACCCATCTCGGGCCTCGCATCGTAATCATCCAACAAGGCCAAGTTCGCCGCATGGACCAACGTCCAAACCTGATCCCAATCCACATTCCCATCCAGCTTAGGGTCTAGAAGCCTCCGGACCCCGTCCTCCCCACCTTTCGTCCTAGCCTCGTCGGTCCACTCGGGGAGCGTGACAGAGCCCTGGACGGCCTTGAGCCCCGTGATGAGCTCGAGGAGGAGCAATCCGAAGCTGTATACATCGCTCTTGGGGGAGACGAGCCCCGTCCTGAGGTAGTTGGTGTCCACGTACCCGACGGACCCTTTGATGGCTGGGAGGGGGGGTGGCGACGATGACTTATGGCGCAGTGGGGGTGGGGGTGGGGGTGAGGGCTCGTGGCCGAGCTTGCAGAGGCCGAAATCGGCAAGTTTGGGGTGGTTGTTGTCGAGGAGGACGTTGGAAGACTTGACGTCGCGGTGGATGATGGGAGGATCGGCCTGGGAGTGGAGGTAGTGTAGTGCCTTGGCGATGTCTAGGGCTATGTTGAGGCGGTTGGACCAAGTTAGGAGGTTGCCGCTGGTGGTGGTGCTGGATGACGCGTGCATCTTGTCGAATAGGCTCTTGTTCACGTATTCTAGTAGAAGCAGTTGCTCTCCTGCATGCATGCGTTTACGTGTATACATGACATTATTCATGGCCTTTGTTGTAATTAATCAATATTTTTAAGGGTCGAAGTTAGGGATCGAGAAATTGGAAATTTTGAGACCTCGTGTGGGCTGAAAATAGACTTCACCATTATGTTGAATTATTTTCAGCCGTTAGATTATTTTTCTTTTCAACTCTTCCGATCTATAAATCTAAATTAATGTGGGCAGTCTTGGTATTTACAAAGTTTTTTTTCCCTTATTTTTCTTTTAAACTAACATAACTCAGTTCAAGTCTGATTTTTATGATCTTTATATAGAAATACTCATCTTTTAAAGATCAATCTAATGAGACCAATATTGATTTTATTTCAAGGACTTTAGAAAATATTTTTTCATCGACCGTACATACATCTAAGCTGCTAATACTTACGTCAAAGTTGTAATACCTAGATTTAAGTTGCTAATAATTATGTTTTCTCTCTTATATCTATATTACGTTTAAGTTGTTAATAACAACGTCTAACTAAATAATAACTACATTTAAATTGATAATAACTACGTCTACCTAAAAGGTGCTAAATCTACCTTTGAGATGGTGATAACTACGTCTGAATTTCCTCCATAACTATGTCTTATTGACTAATAACTATATTTTCTCCCCTTATATCTACCTTACATTTTCATTGACCATACATACATCTAAGGTGCTAAATACCTACCTCAAGGTTGTTAACGCCTATTTCTATTAGTTTCTAATAACTATGTTTTGCCCTTGTATACCTTATGTTTAAGTTTCTTATACATATTCTAATATTTTCTCCCCTTATATCTACCTTACATTTTCATTGACCATACATACATCTAAGGTGCTAAATACCTACCTCAAGGTTGTTAACGCCTATTTCTATTAGTTTCTAATAACTATGTTTTGCCCTTGTATACCTTATGTTTAAGTTTCTTATACATATTCTAAGTTGTTGATACCAACGTCTAATTCTAAGTTAGTAATAGGAACGTCTAAGTTGTCAATAGCTACGTCTAAGTTGTTAATGGTTACGTCTAAGTTCTCAATAACAACAACAACAACTAATTGGTAATAGCTATCAAATTTAGTTTTGAGTTAGTCAACTCATGTGTTTGACCTCGAAAATTAAAGTTTGTCGAAACTATATCATGACGGATTTTGATGCAAAAATTATTCAAATCCGAATTCGTATGCTAAAGATATTAAGTAAATAAAAAATTTAGGGGAAATAATATTAATTAATTGAAATAGTGTGTGGAAGTTACAAAACTGCCCTTCTACTGCAAAATTCAACAGAATTCAATCGCGGAATAATTCAACACCACACGCCAATACGAAAATTTTCGTACCCAATTACAAATTTCCCGAAATATTTAAGGAGCTGGGATCTCAAATACCAAATAAAAATTATGGGTCCGGTTCTAGATTTATAATATGAGAATTGAAAAAACAAGGTTAAGTTCGGAAACGAGACTTATAAATCAGAAATCAGTTATTTACCACTAATTCGGAGACAGGGTCTCATTTCCATCCTACCCCTAGTAATTATGAATATGATGCAAAAAGAAAAGAAAATGAAGAAGAGACTAATTAATTTTAGGTGGAAAATAGTAGCAGTTTAGAGGAGTCTCTTTTAAATTAGGGTTTAGTTTAGAGTTTTGAGGATAATAATAAGATGTTAGTGAGAAAAGGATGGATATTATTGAATTGGAGAAAAGAAGGATAAAAAATTGAATATTTTCGAGTTAATAACAAATGTTTGGATATCAATTATCGAATAAAAAAACAAAGATTTGGATATTATCGATCAGTTATAATTGCTTTGAGATGATTCTTCTGGTTTTAGGTTATAATTTCTTTATTGTTGTCCACTCTGTTTCAAGTTTCAACTCTTGATCCTATTATATTGCTTTACATTTTTTATTTTTAATTGTGAATGAAAGAGCCAACTTTTTGTTGAGCTTCAACTTAACCTCGTTTATAGTAGTTCACTAGTCAGATTGGACTAGGTTTGAAATTGAATCAAATGGAAGTTCAAAACAGAGTAAAGGAAGAAAATAAATTATTAAAACGGATAATAGAATGATATAAAATTCATAATTAATTCTCGTGTAATGATTTGAGTTATTGAGATATAACTGTTCATAACCTGGTATCCGATGCAAAGCGTACCTTTCTCGAAGCAGAAACCGAGCAAAGCGACCAAGTTAGGGTGAGAGATCCTGAGCAAAACAGAGACCTCATCCAAGAAAACCTTACGGCTACCACCTCTGTCCTTCATCACCCTTTTCACGGCACCGAATTTACCATCCCCAAGCTCTGCCAAGTACACAAACGAAGTTCCTCCGACACCAATCCGAATCCTGAAATCCCTCGTCGCCACCTTCAGCTCTTCCAATGCGTACGTCCGAATCCCGCCGCTGCCGCTCCACATCCTCATCATCACCCTCTTCTTGTGGTACCCCGCTGCCTCTCCATCTCCGCCAGGTGTGCCCTCCTCAGGGACTGATCCTCTACGTACTCCCCTACCAGCCACCGGAGCATCATCGTTATCAGCACCACCATCCCTATCGCCCCCATCATCCACAGGCTCCGCGGGTTCGTTGTCGAGAACCCGAACAGCCACATCAGTAATATGATTAATCAAGGAGATTGAAGAAACAAAATGTACACTATGGAAGAGATCAAGGAATGATAAATATTTTTTTGTTATTGAGAACAAATTATGTATATATATGTAGTGACAGAGATTGGCAGAGTGATCGCCCATTGAATGTATGTAGAGAGGGAGATTGGCAGAGTGATCGCCCATTGAATGCAATTGAGCATACATGTAACCATGTTTTGGAATTGGGAAATGTTTATTGTGGGTTTATCATTATCGCTATACCAGAAATAATTTGGCTACTGAAAAGAAACGATGGATTATTATTATTATACCTACGAATACAGAAAGGAATTTGTTTTATTCTGCAATTGAAATGGAACGAGCGTAGAAAGAGATGAAATAGAAGCTCGAAGAGATGGTTGTAGGTAGAGATACAACCACAAAGTTGCAGGATAGGATTACTAGGGCATTGGTTCATCCTCTGGTTAATGCAAGCTATTGGCACCAAGTGTTCACGCATCCATCTTTTGTGACGTTAGGTCGATCGTTTTTTTTAGAACGATCGACAAATGAAACAATGTTGAATCATTTTTACGTGCTAAACATTTTGGAACTTTTGAAATGTTAAAGAGGAGTCAGATGCATAAACTTCATTTGGGAAAGTCTGAATTTTTAGTTGAAACAACTTCCTTTCCTCAAACTCTTTGAAGCAATCAGAATAGGTAATTAATACACAAATTCAACTCCATCGGGCAGTAAACAAGCAAAGATATCTCAGAATACAGAGCTAGCTTGCCATCAGACACTAAACCATCAAAGGTAAAAAGGGTATCCAGCATTGTCTACTTAAAAGCTGTATGAATCTCAGATGGTCGAACCGCGCAGGCAAAACGGAACAGCATACACTAAACAGCTCTTGACTAAGGCCTTCAGTCTGATATTATGGCCGGATTCAGAAACCAAGTACAAACATCAAAATGCCGTCTTGTCTAACATTCTAATAACCATTTCCAAACTCAGCGTAAGAATTTCAGTAACCTTCTACTACTGTCAAAGGCCAAAACTGGCGGGAATCAGAAACAAGGCTTTGCTAAAGAGAATATGTGAAAGCAGCAGCCAGTAGTGAATACCAACTCATAACTCAAACGGTATGCCCAGGTCTCGACTCTTCACCTCGGACAATCAAGATCAGAGTTCTCAGCCAACTCAAGGCCCTAAAATCCGCAACCCCTATAATCAGAGAGGATGACAAACAAAATCAGCATCCTCACTTGGAACCAAACATTCGAAAGCCAGCAAAATATTAGTATAAATACTCACAGGAGCAGCTTACATGTATTCATCAATCATCTAAGTAATAGTACGATCCAGCATTCTTCTGCTCCCTGTCTTTTGTGGAGTCCAACTTGTTGATCCTTGGTCGGAAATTAGTTGGATCTCGCCTAAACGTTATGTCTAGGTGCTGCATCAAGTTATACAGGATATGGTGGTTAACTCTCGACCAGCCAAAAATGACAAGTCAGACAAATATGATGATGAGATCTTTGCTTGCTGACAAAGACCAGATATGTGAATGACCCAAGCTTTTAAACAAACATTGCAAAGATAATCCATAGTTATCGAGAGCACTCGTGTAAGCAAAAGCAACAATAAACCTCTAAGCAATATTTCCAGAAAGAGCAAATAGAGTGAATGGAAACAAAAAAATATATATATATATGAAATGTGTGGACGGACTTACTGATAGGAAAAGGTTCATGCCAGTTAACAAGGACTGAGGAGAGTTTGCAGTACAATCTATAGATGGCTGTCCCTCGTATACAATAACACGATCAGCCAGATAAGTTGCCATGATAAAATCGTGTTCCACCACAAATGCTGTCTTCTTTGCATGGAGAATGAACCTTTTGATGACTTTGGAAGCAACAATACGCTGCTCAGAATCAAGATATGCACTAGGCTCATCTATCAGATAAATGTCCGCTGGCTGCAAAGGAAGAATTTAGAAACCATCAGACAAGTTTTCATATGAGAAATTTTAGTCCCGAGATCAAAAAAAGCAAACCAATCCAGGTTAATGAGCATGACATCATCTATCTTAAGTATTCACCATCCATCAAGCATACCAGATCTTACACAAACAACTCAATATCAGCATACTGGACCATATAAGATCTGGAGCACAAAGCCACACAAGAAAAGCCAGAGCAAAACATATTGCCAGTTCATTTCTTCTTCTTGGTAGACCACATTATATAATGCCTACTCACGTATTCCCAAAGTTTAAATAGCAACACAGCAAAATTAATGCAATCAGAAAATTAAGCCTGCAACACAAACACACAATGTAGGTAGGATCTTCTTACCTTTCCTAGACAAAGACATAATGCAACCCTTTGCAATTCTCCGCCAGATAGATTGACTACTTCTTGATCCATCAGCTGTTCAATAAGTAGCGGTTTCATGACATCTGACATAAATTGAGGATGCATGTAAGAGTCGCGGATCTTCTGATGTAGCAAATGCCTAACAGTAGATTGGAACTTGGGACTGATCTTTTGGGGCTTGTACGAAACATTGAACTCAGGTATATCTGCTTCAGATCCTTCCACAGTATCAGGTTTGAGTAGACCAGCCTACATATTTTCTTGTCAGAGACTTGATTGAGAGAAATCTTTTGAGATAACAAAAACTATGAAGAGAATAACAAAATAGCTACCAGCATCCGAATAAAAGTTGTCTTCCCTGTGCCATTTTCTCCCAACATCACAACAATCTGAGAATCAGTGAACTCGCCCTCAGCAACACGAAGCCTAAAACCACCCTGAGTTTTAGACATTGCTGGGTACCTATATCGTGCATAGGTTTCAATCTCTTCGGCATTCTCCTGGGGCGTCTCAGCTACCTGTTAAAGACAATGAAATAAATGAGTAAATGGGTACAGAATGTCAACCAAATAGTTCAAGCTACATAATAATTTTCATTACCCTAAATGTAAGTGATTCATCACGGAATCTCAGATTTTCTGTAGGAACAAATCCAGCCAGGAATATATTGATTCCTTCTCTAACAGAGAACGGTAAGGTTACAACCCCATAGGCACCAGGCTTTCCATACAAGCAGCAGATAAAATCAGATAAGTAATCCAGTACGCTGAGATCATGCTCCACCACAATCACATAACTGCACAACAAACACAAAACCCATATATCACAACATATCCTTGACAAAAAAGAGAAAGACGACGAAAACATGGATGCTAACGAAACCTATTGGGGCGGAGTAGAGATCTGATAACTTGGGCAGCTTTGAGCCTCTGTTTGACATCAAGGTAACTGGAAGGTTCATCAAACATGTAGATCTCGGCACTTTGTATGGCAACAACAGCAATGGCAAATCTTTGTAGCTCTCCACCAGATAAATCACCGACATTGCGATCGATGACCTGGTTCAGCTGAAGATCAGCACACAACTCTTCTTTCATCCCTCTTTCATCTTTCTGTTCAAGCACCTGTCCTACATTTCCTTGGACGGCTTTAGGAATGTGGTCAACATATTGAGGTTTTATGATAGCCTGTTCAACAAAAAGACAGATATTGAGAAATATCGACAACTAGTATGATGTACAGTGTTTGAACAAGTTTCTAATACTACGCAGTATACAGAGCCAATAAACATAGATACAATAAAAAAGTTGATAAAGAAGCTTAGCAAAACCAGATAAGTTGCTAGTTAAAGGAAATTGACCTAGAGGCAATCGAAAATTAAGGAACAAGGTTTGGATGAACTTTTAAATTAAATGCAAAGAGTAACCAGTAAATATCTATCTGCAACTAGTAGACAATCTTTTCTATCAGCTAGATCTTTGGAAGCTAACTACTGTATGACATCTAAATTCATATTTGTTGAAAGCTTCGGGACAAATAATTACAATTAAATAAAATATTTCTTTATAATTAAGACATTCATCATCTCCTTCACCACCATAGCAATTGTACATACCTTCAAGTTGTCTTCCAAGATACGGGTAAAGTAGTTCTGGAGCTCCGACCCTCTAAAGTGAGTCAAAATCTCTTGCCAATCTGGGGGGCTCTGAAAAGAGTAACCAAGGAAAATCCTCAAGGATATGCAAAACAGGACCTTCAACAGGAGTACTTAAAAGCACTAGTTAAGAGTAACTAATTACATTAAAGCGACCCAAATTCGGCTTAAGTTTTCCGGCCAACACTTTGAGTGCTGTTGACTTCCCGATACCATTGGTTCCAACCAAACCAAGAACTTGACCAGGCCTTGGCACTGGCAGCCTACACAAAAACTCATATTGTGATTTTTGAAAAAAAGAAATAAAGTTCTACAAGCTTTGTTTCTAAGCTGTCTGTCAAACCTGTGTAACTTGAAGGTATTGGGACCATAACGGTGAGTTGTATCCTTCTCCAAATCCTTAGGCAGATTAATGATTTGAATCGCCTCAAAAGGACATTTCTGCATCGGCAGAAAAAGACAATCATTAGTCTTTGGGACAACGATAAAAGTAACAAGAAACCAACACCAGAACTAAAATCTCAGTCAAAACTATCGAACCTTAACACAGATACCGCAACCGATACATAACTCCTCAGAGATGAAAGCTATCTTAGATGCAGAAGCAACCTCAATACAGAGCTTCCCTGTTCAAGGAAGGCCCATCCCAATCAGAAGAAAACAAAAGGATAACAATAACGAATGCCAAATTCCACCCTATCTGTAATCCAAAATGAGGCAAAAACTGAAGAAAACAGACAGCCATCCTAATCTTTGTACGGGTAAGTATGATTCAGCGAGCAATACGAATCAAAGGACAATACACAGAAATCGAGATCGGAAAGGTGAGAAGAGACGAATCAGAAGAATATGCATACCAGTTTTGACGACTGGACAGCTCTTTTTGCATTCCTGGCGGCACTTTTTGGGCTTGCACCGATCGCCTGTGACGATTGCAATTCGCGTCAATCGGTCCGACATATCTTAGGCGGCGGAAGACTTATCTCTCCTCCTCCTCCTCCTCCTCCCTTTCTTCTTTTTGCTCTCTAGTAACCGTAAAAAGAAACCCTAATTAGGGAGAAACAGAAACTTGTAGGTAGAAAGAGGGGAAGAGGGAAAGAAAGAGAGCTGCATACCTTTCACAGGAGGAAGAGAGCTTGAGCAAAGACGACGGCAGCTGAAGGAGAGCTGAGCAGAGAGGAGAGGAGGCTGTTAATATGTTCGACGCGAAAGCCCTACGGTGCGCACTACAGACACACTCCTAGTTTTGATGCTCTAAGGCTTTTTTCTTTTTTACTTTTTTGTTTTTTTATTTATTAAGAGGAGCTTTTTAGTATTTACGTTCTTTGTTTAACGTGGATAGGTATAAACACAAAAGTAAAAACATTTACTTGGCAAGCAAGTATGGGGAGCTGTTTGAAATTCATGCGAATAACTTGTTACATGACGTTCAGGATGGTTTTCAAGCGAGTAACTTGTTTTACATGACGTTCAGGATGATTTTCAAGCGAGTAACTTGTTTTACGACGGTCAGGATGATTGTGTGTCGTTAGATTTTAAAATTTTGGCTTTTTAATAAACTAACGATTTATAAAAAAATTATTAAAGTTTTTCACCAAACTACTCTAATTATGTTTTTATAAAAAAGCAACTGTGACCTCATCTCATGAGTCTTTGTTGACCTGTCGTTGCTTTCCGACGAGACTTTGGTCATATTTATAATCAGTTATATCTTTGAGAATATAATCAGTTTTTTTAACATAATTTTTTTAAAATATCGAAAATGCCAAAAAAGCCCCTACCGTCATAAATTCCGAAACTATTTCGCTTCAATTTAAAACTGGTCCCGCGAACGTGGCCGTTGTAAACTTTACTTAACTTCCTTGTAGCACACATTCATTGGACGAAATGTTACCCTAATGGTAAATTTCTCTGTGCACAGATCGACCATCAGCCTAGTTTTGTCTAGCTGTATTTGGAAGGCGCAAGGTCTCCTCGCGACAGGAGTTCGTTGGTGCATTGGAGATGAACAATCCGTCTATATTTGGGAGATCCTTGGTTGTCGGTAGATGAGAATTTTCTGTTGGAAACGACGTTAGATGCCAGGTTTGCGGAGGAGCGGGTCTATCTCTGTTCCATCAACCATCGTCACTGGTCAAGACCAACTTTTGTGGCATTATAGTACAAACGTCATGAATTGCGAAAACTCTTAGATCTTCGGGTACCACCTCGCTTCCACCATTTTATTTGGCATATTGCTCCAAGATGGCGCCGATGTGTAACTGCTCGCCTGTTTGAGAAAGGGGCAAGTAGCTCATACTGGTCGAGCTCCACACTGTCCACGTTGGCACCTGCCTCCGCCGGATTTTCTGAAATGCAACATGGACATGGCCTGTTTCACCGCAGCTAACATTACCGGTTTTGGCTTCGCCCTTCGTGACAGTGCAGGTACAATCCGGCAGTTCCAAATGCACTCGGGCGTGAGTTTGGTCAGTGACCTTACTCGAAGCTATTCGGTGGGTTATATATCTCGGCTACTCCAAAGTTATTTTCGAATGGGATCTCGACAAAATTGACACCCTTTGGGATCACAGTTGAAACCAAACAGTAAACTCTCGTTGGGACAAGGAAAAACCCAAACAGCGAGGCTGAACAACAACATAACTAGCATTATCGACCTAGAAAACCATGAACAGCAGCCGGCAGGTATGTACAAAAGAGCACCCAAGCTCCCAAAAGGGTATCAACAAAGTTAGGACTTATAAACATCGTCCTACATATACCACTTTTCAACAAACGGGATCAAGTGTATCAACAAGAGCCATGCAACATACATATAACATCAAATTGTGTGAGTTTTTATTGGACTGTCACGAAGGGAAAGAGTCTATATGAGTATTATATTATGCAGAAGGTTTCCTCGGTCATCCACAAGTTGAAGCGCTTGCTTGGTTAATTATTTCCACTTCTTGAACTTGCCTCCTCCGAACATTCCACCATGCTTTCCATGCTTGCCGTGTTTGAACTTGCCACCACCATGCTTAAACTTCCCCTGCTTGAACTTTCCACCGTGTCCGTGTCCATGTCCATGTCCATACCCGCCCATGCCCATGCCTCCGTAGTGAGCACCACCATGGCCACCACTATGGCTGACATGGTGAGCACCCATTGCAGCAGCAGCAGCTGCTGCGGCACCGCCAGCAATCACTGCCCCTATGCCACCGTGTCCTGTATCAAAATCCAGAAGTACATTACTACTCAGTAACCAATTACCACAATGACACATCCAATTTCATCTCTTTCTACCAAATCTAGTTCGAACCAACAGACAATCAAGCAAAAGGAATCCAGTCTGTAATCTCCCCCTTTGAGAGTTCAGGTTAGTCAACATCAAAGACACAGAACAATCACTTCAACCAAACCAAGGCACCAACCAGAACAACCAACCAACCAAGATTTCCATTTAACATGTCACGATTCCAATCCCATCACACAATTCCGATTACAAGCCAGAAGTACATTACTACTCAGTAACCAATTACCACATTTAACACATCAAGTTCTTCATCTTCTACCAAATCTAATTCCAATCAACAAACAACATGGTCCTTTAAGGCGACAATCGTCGCTCTTGTGAGTTGGCCAGATTAGAAGATCAAACAACAAGACCCCAGTCTATAATCTCCTACCTTTGACAAGTCAAGTGAGTCGACATCAAGATGCTGGAGGGTGAGGTGAGTTGACATCTCAACCAAACCAAGGCACCAACCACAACAACTAACTAACTAAGCAAGAGCAAGATTGCCACAAAAGTATGACGATTTCAATCCCACTACACGATTCTGATTACTGGCCAGAAAATGAAGGTCAGGTAATTGGCTCTAAGCTACCCTCAGCATTATCCCATATGATGAACAAGAAGATGAGATCCGGTAGTGACAGAGTTTCAATGGATTGGAACGGCCGAGTTGAAGAAATACTATGGTCTAACATGAAGAACCCAGATCACACAGGAACAAACATAATCATTCATGCAAACGTATCCGCATTCATTTCAATCACCATCAGTGGCAAACATATCATTCAAGATTCTAAGAAAATTAACAACACCCGGATGGTGAAAATACTAGAGATTAAAGAAGCCCAAATACCTGTATGGTGAGAGGGGCCAGAAGGGTAACCGTGTTGCTGAGGAGGGTAACCTTGAGGAGGGTAGCCATGCTGAGGAGGATACCCTTGCGGAGGATAACCTTGCTGAGGCGGGTAGCCTTGCGGAGGGTAACCGCCGGGAGCCTGAGGGTAGCCATGCGGTGGAGGAGGACCACCAGGGTAGCCTCCTTGCTGAGGGTAGTATCCACCAGGTGGAGCTCCGTGGCCTCCGAAATGCCCAAACAAACCCTTATCTTGCTCATCGTGATGCTTGTCCTTCCCACCTCCCATCGTTTAGCAACTTCAAATCAAATCAAAATCCTGGCGATCGAAAGGGAGTTACATAATCAGAACAAACAGGAATGAAAAACAGAGAGAATTCTGAATGGAAAAAAAAATCAAACGCGATTGAGATCGATAGGAGAAATAGAGATCATAGACGAACACAAAAGCGAGCGAGATCAGAGAGCAAAAAATGTAATTGATTAATATCAGAGGGGAGAATTTGCGATTACCTGTTTCGATTCGACGCTATTCTCTCTGTAATGGAAGAAGAAGAAGATGGAGTTTTGGTACAAAGGATCACCAGAAGTTGAAAGAGATTTTCAAATCAATATATATATATTATAAGCAGGACGTGATCCGTTGCATTCGGAATCGTGCAATTGAAGATTTTATGTTGCTTAGGTGGGTAAAAAGCATGAATGGTCACTTCTCCCGATACGCGGCGAGGAAATTCATTCCTGACCGCCGGCAAATAAATCCAACCTGGGCAATTTTGTCATTTTAATAAAATACTAAAGAAGGCTAAATATTTAAAATTTAAAATTTAAACCCTAATACTCTAAATCTTAAATTTAAAAATCCAAAATTTAAAATCGAAACTCAAAATTTAAAATTTGAAACCCAATACTCTATACTCTAAATCTTAAAATTTCAAATTAAAATCGAAACTCAAGATCTAAAATTCAAAATTAAAAATCCAATAACTTTAAACGCTAAACTTTAAAATCCAACCAAAATCCTAATACTAACCCAAATTCAAACCAAAACAAATAAAAAAATAAAATATCAATTTTGCCTTTGAATAAAATAAATATCCCAACAGTCAAATCTAAAATAGAAAATAAATAGTTCAGATCTTTCAATCGAAACAAAAAATTCCTTGCTCCAGATCGGGGTCGTCACTTATGTATTTATCGGGCATGGAATGGTAACCAACCGACATTATATTTATTAAATTCATATAATATGTTTACATTTGTGACAATTAAACTTATTTCCAACTTCGTTAGTTATTTACTTATTCTATCCATTGTGTTTATGTAGAGGTGTTATGAAGAATTTTTTTAACATAGATGATAGCTGGCTTATAAGATGAAAAATCGAGCAAACACATCAAAATTAAGAACATATCATATTCGTAAGATTGATTTTAATATGAGTCGGAAGATATGACATAGTCTGTCTCAAGACTCATACGAAACTTTCTCGACCAACTTTAAATTTATTCGAAAACAAACAATTAGAAAAGTAAAAACTGAAGATTACTCAAAATTAGTACATAAATTTATAGTGTATGTAGGAAATATCCACAAGAGATAAAATAATAAAGACGTCAGGGCCCTCCACGCGTTAACGGAGTCGACGCGTAGTTTAAAATTGCTTTGCTTATGATTTTGTTTTCTCATTTCTTTTCTTTCTTTTAAATCTTTTTGGGGGCATCAATTCAAAAGCAGCGGTGAGGATGACTATAAAATTTCGAATCTCAGTCCTGAATATAAAAGTTTTGAGTTGTCACAAAGATATGTATTTCGGAATTATTGGAGCTTTACAATTTTATATTTGTTTTGCTAATCAATTCAGGGAAAATACGGTGAATTCGAGCGCAACATATACTATTAGATCGCTAGCACACAACGGTAAACGAGTACATATATTTGATATCGTTAGTTTGTTGTTTGCGAATCATAAATAGAACTAACTCATAATTTTGTCCAGGTTTCATTGTTTAAGGATTTATGTGCTTAAAGCCATCTTAAACTATATCGTAATTTTAAATTTTTGAAAAAGAAGGTACATGAAGGTACAAATGTAACTCGAAATGTGCGATTAGTTTGTTGCGTTAAATGGGAAATGTAGATCACCAACAATCTACAATGGTGACGTCGTTCCGTGAGTTTTTAGACAGATCGTAGAAGATCGAGATCACTCACATGAATATATATCACTTGGACAGTATTGTGCATGCGCTGATTGTCATTACTAATCTTGATCCATTATTACTATATATTGGCTTTATTATGAGAATCGGGAATGAATTTCATAAACATAAAGAACACATAGATCTCAAACATGCTTGGCAAACTAGAAAAGCCACATGAAGCAAGAAGAAAGAAAATTAGCACAATGAATATTGCTAACAAACTTGTTATCCAAGAAACACACTCGCATGCAATTAGACAACAATTAGCAACCTTTCTCCACACTGCATGATCATACTTAAACAAGCTAGACTAATTAACCAAGAAGATCACTAGCTACCAGGGATCCTCTGCCTAAACGACATCAACTTCTTGGGACTCCCCATGTCGGGCAACACCCAAACAACCGCCTTGTAGTTGGAAATTGAGTTCCTCTTTACGGCGGCAGTGTCTAATACCGTTAGGCTCAAATGGTAGTTCTTTCCCTATATGATTTAGTAGGCTCCCGATGTCAACGACACCCGCGCCAATTTCGTCTCTGATTCGTTGTTGTGTTTGTTGACTGCAAACTGGGCCACTTCTATCACTTCCAGTTCTAACGGATTCTCGATCTTGTTCCATCCACCGGCTGATGATGCCGCGGCAGTGCGGACGAGGGCGAGGAGGACTGCGACGATGAGGACCTTTGAATTCATTGTCCTGTAGTTTCCAATTAATTTAAAAGGAATTGAGACTATTGGAAGCTATGATGTGTTTTAATTTGTTGAGTTGAGTTTGGTCGTATAAACATAGGACGTAAGACTTGTTGGAAATATACATTTTGGGTTTGAACAAGGAAGAAGACTCTGATGAAGAAGAGCTCAATGACCACATTGTCACTGGAAAGAAGATGGAGCACTAGTATGCAAAATAAGTACAAGTTCTATTTGTTAAGCTACGTCGTTGCAGTCTGTATTTGAACTGATGCTTTGGATTGTTGCCACATGTCAGCATTTATTTGTTACTTTCTGTTATATCGTTGATGCAAAGTGAACTTGGAAATCTATCCATATAAGAAGCTAAATAAAGTAGAAAACTCGTGCCCCTTCGGTCATGGATTCCTTGCCTATATAAAGAAGGCTATAATGTTGGATAACAAACACAAGAAAAATAATCTATCCTAGTTTATAATTCTAAGTGACTCTAGTATCTAAAGCCTTAGAACTAGAGTGGAGACGGTCTTATCCCCAGAAGGGATTTCCTTATACCCAAGGCTTATAGGATGAAAATATTCTTTTCGGAAAGTGATACCCACGATTCCGTCTTGATCCTAGATCTCGTCACCTATCAGAATTTAAAGTATTGCTACTTGGAACCTCCTAAACTAACAAGACTTAGGGGTGGTTTGGTAGAAAGAGCATGAATTGTATTTGGAACATTATGATTCTTAAATAAGTATGGTATTTTTCAAAATTCATAAATGGAGATTTTGTATCACCAAACAATCTTTTGGGTTGTTGGTGAAAAGAGGAGGCTAGCTGTACGAGGAGAGAATGTCAATTGTGCCAAAAATAGCAAATAAAGTAGTTTAGTTTCTAATGTAAATTCGAATTAGTTGTTTCACATCAATTTTTTAAGGCTCGAATCTTTGCTTCGAGGCTGTTTAAGCATGGTGCTTACGTACATTCAATGATGTAGTCAGGATTTAGATCCAGGGGTGTCGATAGATAATCTATTTAGTTAGAGTTGAATCAAAAAAATTTATAATAAGTAATTAGTTAATGAATTCATTTTGCCTCCGCCACTACGCTGATCTCATTTTGTAAAGAGATTAAAAGATGATTTAAATGTCAGTATTTGCGGATTATTCTTATAAACTAAAGTCTTTTGTCTATAAATACTAGCCTGAGACTTTAAGGAAACGCTTCAGTATCCTGAGAATATAGATATCTTTTTATTACATTTTTCCATATTTTGTATTTAAAATTATAATTTTTGAGGTTGTAAGTTTGTATTTAGGGTTCATGATATAGTATTAGGGCTTAGAGTTTAATATTCAGGGTTTAAGATTTATTAATTTTGATTTATAGTAAAAAGTTAGAGTATGTGATACGATTTTGAGTGTGAGTTTATGATGTAGTGTTTGAGGGTTCACGTTAAGTATTTAGGGTGTTAGCATCATACTTTTGTGTTTAAGGTTTAATGTAAGGTCTGTAGGATTTAATTTTTGAATTTTAAACCTTCAAAATATACTACTTTTAACATAGAGGGTACCGTACCTCTAAGGTACCAAAGCGCTCACAAATAAATAAATCATTTTCAGAATTGATATATTGTTTCAAAATCCTTAAATCATTCAAAACCATAGATGACTTTAAGTATTACTTGGTATTTAAACTAAGTAAGAGAGGAAGACCAATTTAATTTGTCTCAATAACTATGGATATGTAATGGCCCAACAATAAATGGTAGGTATGTAATAAACTAAACGTTGGATTTCTAATGCTCCAAGGTTGACAATCTGGATTGGGTTCTAATTAGAGAGGTACGTGTTATTAGATCCCATGCTATTCGTCTATTGTGTAACATTACTCGTTCGCGTAAATAAGCATAAAAATACAACTAAACCATGGCAACGACACGATATTCTTAACTAACTCACCTTTTAAAACAAGTGGCCAAGGCGCCATACAACTAACAGAGTCTGGTCTAAAGAGTTGAACGTCTTATCAACCTAAGTAAGACAAATTTATTAGACTAAATCCTAACCAGAAAGCCCCGAGTCACTATTTCTTGTATTAGCCGAGGTTCAAGTGCGAAGACAGCTAGCTTAGGCAATTTTGTAAGTGTCTCTACTGATCAAGATATGTGTTTATCGATGAGCAGAGTTATACCAACTCTGATTTAAATCTTCGTAGCATCTCGCGACCAGTGACCACCATAAACCAGTATTATACAAAAGTGGATACACAGAAAAAAGCAGCTGAAAACCCAAAATCTGAGCTATGAGAGCCAAGACTGGACAAACCACCCCATAATCTGGAGGGAAAATACGGTCGATGTTTGTTGTTAACTGTGCAACAATAAACAGGTGCAAACGGCACAATGTGGATATGTTGGCGCCTTCTGTTATACCCCTACAGTCGAATAGCCTCCTCAAAAGAGAAATTTAGATGCAGCCGTAAACTTTGTCAGTAGCTTCCTACCTCTCTGTTCTGTCTCCTTCAAACTCTACTAGCTCATGAATTAAGTTATATAACCACAAGACAAACTACAAAAAAACATCATTGCAGTCATGGCATCCAAGTTATGAGTGTTTCCCTCTATTCTTTTCAGTTAAATCAACACTGTTATATATCTCACTGCGCATTCCGAGCTACTTGTTCAAACTATGAACATCAGTGTTCTATGAGCAACTTTCAGGAGCTTGATGAACATCTATTATTTGCTCAGGTATATCAACTCATGAACCTTTAGAACATTGACTTGAGTTCCTCCCTCCACTTTCCTACCTAACAGCATCATCAACAACCATGAGCGCTGTGCAGAGATTCAAAAGGAACCTTGAAAATTACAATCTAGTGAAAACAATATGACAAAGTAGGGTAGCAGACAAGCAGGAACTATCTATAATCAGCCAACCAGTGACTAAGCAGAAATGAAGGATTCTATCATGATTGGAAAATAATACAAATCATAGATAAGAATTCTAAACATACTTCATAGGTAAGGTAAACCCATGGAAACAAGTAAATCCATTGAAGCGTCTACTGGGCATCAATGCTTATCGAAACAAAAAAAAACAAAACCAGGAATTGAAGCGTGTATTAGTTCCTGGAAGCTGGGAAGAAGAGCATTTCAATGTCTTACTACGTGGGGGAACTTCATCAAGATTTGACAAATTGTTGGGAAAGCAACTTGGCTATCTCAGGGATACCAATTCTTTCCTTCCCAGCCAGCAAAGATTTCAGCTTGTCTTCAGTGAGATGATCTTTCTTCATTCCGGGATTCTGCAACCAAATTCAAGTATTTGGGTGATTCTACAGATACCGTAGTCCCGCCAATCAACAAACACGACAGAATCGAAGTAAAACGAGAATATCCAGCGAAACATTACGACAGAGACATTCTATCGAACACTTGGCAGGCATCACCAAAAACACAGAAAGAAGAACAAAAAGAGAAAGAGAAAGAGATTGGGAGCCGAACCTGGCGATTGTTGAGCTTAATGAAGCGGGAGATGAGCTTGGTAAGATCGGAGCGAGCGGGTTCAGGAATCCCGAGGAACTTCCCCAACTGAGAAGAAGAGGGTGGGATGACCTTGGCTTTGATCTGGGAATTGACGATGCTTCCTTTGGATGCGTAGGCAGGGTGGCGGATCAACGCCTTCTTCAGCAACATTCTGGTGTTTCCTACCGCCATTTTCTCTCTTCTAGAAAGCACAGCCCTCGCTGGGATTCTGCTTAGCTCAGCTTTTGTATTTTGGGAGTTTAATAGAGATTGCCTGGGTTCGTCTTAAGCTCGTTTTGTACGAAGTAATAGAGAATGAAAGAAAAGTAGAAAAAGGGAATTGAAAAAATAGAAATTATGAAATTTTAATTATATTATTTGGTGATATAGTTTGTAATTGAAATATAATTTTTAATTTATTAGAAATTTATTGTGCAATGATCATAATGTCTTTATTTGAAATCTAATTTCAAAACTCATCATCTTTTAGTTAGTAAAAATTCGTTTAATACTCGTATAATATACATATACGTACCATATGCGTTTAGAACTTCCATTCTCGTACTATTGTAGAGCCGTTTAATTTTAAAATTTTAATATTTTCTAATTGTTGCCAACATTTTAAACATATTGCTATGTTAAAACAATGTATGAAACTGTGAACGTATTAATATTGTACTATACTCGTCCCATATTTTACTAACTATAAATGAGAACAAATCTGATGCCCACCACTACTTGTATTTGCTAGGGAAGAAGAACTAATATTTGTACATATCTACAACCATATATTATAATATGTCATGGCTAATAATATAGTTTTTCCAAATATGCATTACATAATTGCAACAATATATTACATGCTTTGGCTAATCAAACCAATATCCCACTTTTATTCCCCATCTCGGTTGTTATAGTTGTTATAGCCGTAAAAGAAGTTGGGGGTAATAATGACAATATCTATCCATTGTTTACGAAAACTCAGAGTTTTGAAGAAAACATCTTCAACACCATATATTTGAAAAATGCACATTTGAGAGGAAATGTGGGATTAGAGGAAAAGTATTTTCGTAAAACACTGACCAATAAAAACTAAACAAACAAGTGTTTCTTTGTTACTCCGAATTTTCACAAAATCCTCCTAATTTCCTCTATACCAAACGAGGTCTTACTCACATAACTCATAAGTCCTCGATTTAACGATTTTCTTAAATTCCGTTTGAGGTTTGTGTTGGAAACTCCTAAGCTAACAGTTTGTACATTTTACATCCCTAGTTTTCTCAAGTTTGCATTTTGCAACAAAAAACTTAGACTGCCTAGCTAATATATGGATAATTTCGTTGTAATTTCTCGAACCTAATAAAAAATAGCTGTTCCAAACATAAAATAGCTTAAAAGGTAGCGGCGGATGATATCTCCGAACTCCATAATGCTCTTATTCGCTTCGTAGTTAACCACCAAAATAACAACATGCTTATCCATCTTTATTTCCACGCACCACTTGAGACCTTCCCACAAAGTTCTCATTTCGTTCTTTTTAACCACGTGGCCACCCATCTTTGGCATATTCGGTATCGCACCAGCCTACTATGACTAACTTGTTAAATAAAGGTACTTGACGGAGCAAGTTGTATAAACAGCTCCAATGAGCAATTGTTAATTGAATCTCTAAATGGCGCTCTAATATTCGAATTAGACAAACTTCTAGATTGAGTGAATTATCAAATTGTCCTTTAATAAATTTTGAAAACTTATAAGAAGTTCAATCTTCGACAAGCTCAATCATTCTCAAACTCGAAATCTGGAAGTCAACAAGAACTTGAAGATCCTAACTCGAAGATCCGACGAGGAATTGAACATCCGAGGTTGAAGATCGACGACTTTCCGATCAGGTAACCCGAAAAAATCCAAGTTTTAATTCGAGAATAAGGTGATTTCCGACCGGCTGGAGCCTGAACGGACGTCGGCTCCATCCGCCGCCGTCTGTTTGGCTAAATTTTTTTTAATATTTAATTATATTATTGTAATTAGTGAAATTTGATATATTTAAATAGTAATTAGTAGATGCAATTAAAATGCTAATTAGTAGAATTGTGTAGGTGTAATTAAATGAATTATCTCCTCATTAGTTAAGTTTATATTTTTCAATTTAGTATAATGTAAATAAGAATTAACTCAATAATTAACGATAATTAGTCAAGTTTAGATTTCTTAAACATGTAATTAACTAGATATATAATTTCTTTAAATATAGTTTGTGAATAAAATGGTGAAGACAAAAGGTAGTGGTAAGCAATATAGTACTAACACGGCTTAACCTATAGAAGAAGAGACTAATGGAATCCAAAAAATGCGATGGAAAGAAATTAATGGAAACTATTAGTAGGTTTGTAGAGCACGCGAATACTGCTTCGGATCGAAGAGAAGCAGATAAGAGGAGGAACAAGAAGAAAAATAAGAAGAAGAAGAAACAACAAATCTACGAGACCACCGAGTCTTTCCCCCTTATTAGGATTCTGGTATGCCACGATGGACATGGTAGACCTCCATCCCCCGATATAACTAGGGCTCTACGTATCGATCATGAGTATTTGAAGTTTCCAGTTGGACGTGCTGTAGGTGGGGATGCCCGATACCCTTGGCTGACGGGTACCAAGATGCATGAGGGGAACGGTTTAGTGGATCCGGATGCGTACATGGTCTTCTTGTTTTTTCTATTTGGTTCAACGATGTTCACTGATAAGTCAGCCGATCGGACTCGTCTCGTGTTACGTGAGTACTTGATGGGCTGTGTTTTCACGGTGTCACGATTTGCTTGGGGGACGGGTGCGCTAGCATTGTTGTACCACGAGCTTGGTAAGGCTAGCCGCCCGAAGTGCAAGGGGATGGCAGGCTGTGCTTCTCTACTTCAATCTTGGATTCACGAGTGTTTACCTAGTACTCATGCTGCTAGAGTAGTGTGCCAGGAGTGGAGCGAGGTAGAGGCCTTAGTTGGGCGGTGGAGTAGTGGCGAGCAGTCTGAGCGGTCCTATGAGTTCATGCACCGTAGGTTGGAGTATTACCAGCATTTTCTTGATGATATGACCACACGTGATGTGACCTGGCTGCCTTTCGGCCCACGACCCGAGGTAGAAGTTCCTGAATCAGCGATTCGTGGAGTGATTCGTTTTGCTACCACTGCAGAGTACTATGATCTGACTCGTATCGTTAAACAGTTTGGCTACGCGCAGATGATTTCAGGGGTTATCCCTGCTCCTGTCAAGAAAATTAGGTCAGCTAAACCTAACAGATACGTGGTTGAGTGGGCTGACACTACCGATAGAGCATGGAGGGACGAAGACTGGTCTCAACTGATGTCATTTCAGTGTTTTTTTCGACGTGTCGATGACGTGATTGATATCGATCAGTGATACATGTACTGGTATCGACGCCACAGCCACCCGCGCATCCTCCGCCCTATTCTTGCGGGTGCTCTCGTGCCGACAGATATAGTAAGTATGATCCTTACTGATGCTCTCGTGCCGACAGATATAGTAAGTATGTTTTGGTTAAACTTTGCACTGGTATATACACGATTGTTGACTATTTGCTTTTCCTCCAGACAGCTAGGTTATAGGGTATTGCACCAGTTGCATCCCTACCTTTTCGGTTCGCTGGGACAAGAGTACGAGTCTGATGCTGAGTATTTGGAGACGGTCGAGCAGCTGCGTTGTAGTGTTGCAGACATATACGTTGACTTCCGCCACCAGAGACCATGCCACTAGACATTGTTTCCCCTATTGTGACTAGATTAAGTTCACGTTTCTATCCATGTTATGTATGGAGACTCATGTATTTATGTTTGTTAGTATTTGCTGTTATGGACGAGACCCTAGAGAACACGGCTGTGTTCCACCCTGTTTATTTATCGAGTCAACTTCCAGAGAAGGGACAGACCGTATTCTTTAAGTATACAGAATTTGACCATACAGTCAACATAAAAGTTGTAGATAATCAAACTATATTTCCAACGCCACTGACCTTGCATCAATTAGCCTTCCGATAGATGAGTTATGCTCAAAATACTAAACAGTGACGTTTTCTTCCCAAATCAAACATTTTGAGTTGTTCCGGCCTCCCCGTCATGTCTTGGTTCATCTCTAAACGTCATATGACACCTGAAATGTACAAAAAAACATATGAAACATCATAACACGGCCCCAGGGGGCATGGGAACAAAAAATGTACTCAAAACTCGAATTTTAATACATTTCGACACACAAAAATATAGTTTATAACGAAAAAAAGTGTGTCGAAAATACATCACATCACAAGGTTTGTAAATTTTCAACAAAGTAAACTGGGAAGAACAGCAGCGTTGCCTTCTTAGAGTGGAAGAAAGCTCGGATGACTACTTACTGAGGTATTCTCTTTTTGCTTTATCTGTTAGTTTCTTTCCACCTTTAATCTTCGACCGGCGAGTTGCTGTTTCATGCATTGGCCGATAATCGTCTTTATCTTACGTTGATGCATTGATTTGTAGTCATGAAAAATGTCAATTTGGCTTTGACAACAATTACATTATACATTCTTTCTTGCGCATCCGTATGTTTATTCCAAGATTACGGTGCCTAAGTTAGGATTTATGAAATCCAAACCTAACAGGGAAGTCAATACATTATCCAGGAAGAAAAATGTTACCCCAAAAATCTTCGGATCTTGGTCCCAGTCTAAAATCTAACACCTTATTCATTCCTCTGTTGAAAGATGAGAAAACTCTCTTCAAAAGTGTCTTCCCTCTAGAAGTGAAGCATGCTAAAGTTACCTCAGTTGTACTCGATGAAGTGCGAAATAAGCAATGAGTCGATATCCTACCAACATCAACGCCATAATGCACACATCCATCCACAAATTGTCCAACCCCATTGATTTGATGGCAGGATAGTCTCCAACCCTGCATAGGACTCCCTTTGAACACTCGTAAACATCGTCCTCTTTGTATTGAACTCCCAGCAGAAGCTTGTAGCAGTAGTAACTGTAGCTCAGGTACTTAAGCCAAACTATAAATGGTGGTATTTGTTGCACGTAGTACCCACCAGCAATTAGGAATACCAAAGTTGTGACTGAAGCTAATGTAGTGGCTTTTTTAATGTCCATAAGAATAGCACCAATGGCTAATCCTAGACTTTGGGAGACAAGGACACTGTAGAGAACTGCGATTAGGGACAATATGAAAGTTACGGGATCAGCTTTAAGCCCGCCCATCCAATAAAGTATGAACACAAAGGCTGTAGGAAGTGCAAGCTCCAATGGCAGGTCGCCGACGGTTCTGGCTAGAAAGTAGGATGAGAGATGATACATTCCAGATGCTCTTTCCTTTATTAGCATTCTTCTTTCTTGGGGGAATGTGAAAACTGCATTGTATAGAGGATAGAAGCCCCAAAACACTGAGAAGAAGAACAGTAGTGCTATCTGCATTCCAAGTCAAAACACTTGTCAGTATATGGAGAGAAACAAGGAAATTAAGGTAAAAAATTCCTGTACAATGAACTCTTACACGGTCCTCAATGTGAGATGTTGGAGTTTGCCACCAGAGGAGACCTCCAAGTACAGCAACACTGATGACTTGGAAAATTCTCAGCTTGTTGAATGATTCAAACCTTCGCTCCCTCAATCCCCTCTGGAATAACACCTTGAACTGATGCCACCAGCTTGTGGACCACTCCTCTGACTTGATATTTCTTCCTGTACATTTTAGTCATGTTTTTAATCTCAGTATTCGGACAGAGAAAGGTTTTATATAAGGGAAGGGGATTGTAACAGACTGCATACTTGCGGGGTTATCTTTTGTGTAGCTGAAGTTACTCATATCCAGGTTGTAAAGTTCTGCTTTTAGACTTGTGAAAATGTTCTTCTCGTAAGCAGAAATTAGAGCTTCCCTTACCAGCTTTTGTTCCTTCTCTGTGTTCTCACCCTGTTCACTTCCATTCCTAGCATCCGGAGCAATACCTGCATATTGGTTTCATTTATGAGATATTCTCTGAAGATCACACTGTTGAAAGTGTGATACAAGATGAAAACAAGAGAGAAGAACAAAGATTGCCTAGTTAATTTTTGCAAAACAACTTTCAGTTTTTAAGACCCTACTTTTCAATTTGTTGTTGTGGAATTACGTAAATTAGTCAGAATAGGAAGTTTTATATTCTGTAGATGTATCCTAATTAGTAGTTACTCTATTAGAATTTCTACTTATGGTAGGAGTCCTAAATCCTTGTCTATATGTAATCTCGGCTCTTTCCTCTGATCAATAACATAAATATTTTACCTACTTCAATAGTTGTTAATTATCTGTAAAGAACGAGAGCAAGATGCTTAACAATTTATGCTTAACTATTCAAAACTAGATATGAATTTAGAGATATATCAGAGCTTAACATTGTGTTCATCGGATCATTCGGCGAGATGTGAAAGTTGGGAAAAGTGGTTGAGAGGGTCATGATAGAGTCTAGGTTTGAGGTCCCATTAACCTCCACTAAAAAGTAGGCCAACTTCCATTGTTGTCTTATCTTCTTTCACTAGGAAATCAAAAACTAGGATATTAGAATGGTCTACCATAGAACGCTTTCCTCTCTCCTTTACTAACCATTCATTTTCTTTCCTATTAGAGGAGCATCAACACAGCCATACTCGTGAATAGAGGAAATAGATGAACTTAGATGGGAATTTTCAAATTACCGTTAGCCAGGTCAAGTAAAAGGTCAGATGGATTGACGGTCATGGATGTTGAGAAGCCGATGGAGGAAAAGTAATCCAGGGCAGCTGATGCAGGACCATAATAGATTGGTGAGCCCTCAGAGAGCAAAACTACCTTATCAAACATGTAGTATAGTCGGCTTGAAGGCTGGTGAATGGTGGTGACTACTGTTCTCCCTCCGTCAGCAAGACGTTTTATGGTTGTCAGGATTCGTTGAGCTGTGGTTGAGTCCAAGCCTGACGTAGGCTCATCCAGAAGTAGCAAGCTTGGATTTATTAGCATTTCTTGACCAATGCTCACCCTTTTCTTTTCTCCTCCTGAGATTCCTCTAAAGAGTGGACCACCTATCATGCTGTTTCTGCAGCGGGTCAATCCCAACTCAACAACGACTCGTTCCACGTGCTGTGCTTTCTCTTCACGTGTTAAGGTTTTTGGTAGCCTTAACAGTGCAGTGAACATGAGAGTTTCGGCCACTGTAAGATGTGGATACAAGACATCGTCTTGGGCAACAAATCCTGTGCGTCTCTTTATGATTCCAGAGAAAGGCTGTCCGTTGTATGTGATCTTTCCGGACAACTTACCATTGAGCCGACCACCAAGGGCAGTTAAGAGGGTGGTTTTGCCGCTTCCTGATGGACCCAACATTGCCAGAATCTCCCCTGGGCAAACCATTCCTGCTATCCCGTTCAGTATGGTTTTTTCCTTACTGCGCCATGTACCTCCACAGCACAATCCTTTCTCTTCCAGTTTAATTTTGTAGACCGCCTCCTCAAACTGTAAAGATAAAAATCCAAATCTTGCAATTCTCAGACAATGACTCCAAAAAAAGTAAACTATGTTGAGAAAGTTCTATCTGAAACTTCTTGAGTTTATCAATGATAAATCCATGCATTAAAGATATCACCAGTAAAGTTGTTGTTTATGGATTTAAAGGGAGAAAGATTAACCTTCAAAGTTACAGGATATACTCTGAGTTGAATGTCAGATTGTGGGTCGGGTTGTACTGCATACGAAACCATACCCATACTATTGGGTTCAGTCCTTCCTGTAAGTCCATCCACCGGGGCACTGCTGTCATACTCAGGTTTTGGGGCAACGCAGTTGACAGGCATGGTGCTAATCAATTGTTTTTGGTGAATGGAAGAAGTTGAGAAATATGTTTTTCCACTTGGATCCTAAAACTGAAATGGGGCACCAATTTATAGTCGAGGGCACATATCAAATTCCTCGCGTGCTAAGTCTGATGCAGAGCTAACAGTTATGGTGGGTTCCCACTGTCTTTTTTCTTCAGAAAATATTCTGTCACTAACTCTTGTTATTTATTCTCATCTCTTCTTGAGCTCACTTTTTTTCATCTTTTGTTTTCCATCTTTCCGATATACTAGCTCCTATACCCTTTATGACTGGGAATGAGGCTGGATGCCAGTTTTTCTTTTGTCAGAAGTGAGAAATGATGCATGCCATTGAGAGAGGTCGATCAATTGAGGAATCTGACCCTATGGTTACACGAGAATGCTTTCTTATTTGGAAATGTCATACCAATAATGGGGTTAAGTCATTGTGGTGCAGCACTAATGCAGGTGTTCGCTGCCAGTTTTGGGTCACAAGTCACCTTTGCGGGATGTTCCCTTTGTTTTTAGCTGATTCTGCTGCACATGCGTGTGACCATAAATAGTCTTTTTGTGATTGTGGAATTGGAAAAGAAAGGGACATTGTTAGGTACTGCCTACTAGACAAATGATGGTGCTGACCACCGCTTCTCACAGAGTACCGATATGTTGAAGCAAGTGGGATCTCATAAGGGCCTGCGTATATTGCAATTACCTCAAAAAGTATGGTGGCCATTTGTACGCCTCCTCCAGTCCGGCCTCCCCTGCCCATCCTACACCATAAAACGAAGGAAAAATTAAGAATTATGTTCTCCTTAAGTTAGGCCATGCTTTCATTTGCATTCTGATTTCTGACATGCACTCTCCTCCTTGCATGGACATAAACATATACGTTAGTGTTTGGCCATGCATAAATACTTGCATTTCTACTGCGTGAAAGTTGATGATGATTATGGCAGCTATAAACTAACATGTTTCCTATTTATGTGTGTCTGGCAGTAATGGGTTTATGATCAGGTGCATAGATGATTTGGGGTTAAGTGGTATCAGCAGTTTGTGCACATGGCCTGTAGCCGTTATGCTGATTTGGTTCGCTAGAGACTATTGTTTCATCTCCTCTGGTCTCTCTCAATCTGCAGTACTATTCAGGTAATCCCTTCGGTTAATTTGCATAGAGGTATCTGATTCCATACTTGTAAAGATTTGGCAGAAACTGCTACACATAAAAATAAGCCCACATCACATGTGTATCATAGTTTATAATTAGTTCCACTTGGGTACGAATTGTAAGGGGGTGCTTAATGATGAATATTAGAATTCAGGACATTTGACTATTCTTGCGTTGTGATGCCACAAGATGTAGTATTTATATTTGCCAGAATATTTAGACCGAAATACAAAAACTTATCCTACTGTGTAAAAGATTTAGTTGCATCTTATTCTTCCATTTAGATGCATTGTTTTTTAATGTTTTCGATCTCTCGGTTTTCGTTCGAGTTTCTGACAGGAAAGATAAAATGTTGACAGTTGATTATTATATAAACTCACGTAGTGCGACAATCAAAAGGAGGACGGTGTTTATGGGAACACAACTCGACTACTTCGACTTTATGGGTTTGGAAGAGGCTAATGAAATGCCGTGAGATCATTGTGCCTCATATCACCCAGAATTTGAGAAGAGATTTCTGTTGGGATGGAAAACTAATGTCTCGATATAAGGTTACGAGGGTTTGGGACTCAATAAGAGTTCGACGTCAAGAAGTGAGCTGGTGGAGGTTAGCCTGGGAATCTCCCACGATTCCAAGGTACTCCTTCATTGGATGGCAGGCTTTGATAGGGAAACTCCCCCAGAAAGACAAGTTGGTTGCTTGGGGTATAAATGTGGACACTTCCTGCAGTTTATGTGATGTTGGGGACGAAAACTCGGTACATCTATTTCTCAAGTGTCCGTTCGTCTCCAAACTAAAAGCTAAACTATTCTCCCGACCTACCTACCAAGGAGAATGGGAGGATGAGATTGCTTGGATGAGAACCAATTTCCCTGAACACTCGCTGAAGTCGAGAGCAGCAAATCTCATTTGGCGATGTCTAATTAGCCATATATGGAAAGAAAGATGTTGTAGAATTTACACGGGAGTACGAAAGGAAGTGGAGCAAATTGGAAGACAAATCTGCTGGAAAATTTCGGTTATGAGATGTAGCGCAAAGATTAGTGGATTTATACAAGAGTATAGCAAAATGTATAGATGATTATAGTTGAAATCATAGTAGTATAGGTTACTTTTGATCTTTGTTGTTCTTACAAGTCAGCCGCAACTGATTGTTTAATGGAAGTATTTCGATAAAATAAAATTAGATATTCATCACAAAAAAAGGAGGACTCGTCTTTGTTCTGGGTTTTCTTGATTAAGCTCTACGCATATTTTACTTTAAAAAAACTTGTCAATTCGTGTACCCAAAATTCCTGGTGTACAATTTTACTGAAAGCAGCCCTTAAAGCTGAGAGGAGTTGGGTTGTTTTCAAGTGCTTTTGCCTTAGTATTCCAAAGACAATAATGACATGACTCGACTCGTCTCATAGCTGTATTCATTTTCATTGTCTTGGGGGACCATTTTATAGCCATTCACATAACTCTTGAGAGAACGAAAGGCAAATCTCCTGAGTTGTACATGTTAGTTTCTCGGTTACAAGTTACACTGTCTGTTTCTGATTCCTTTCCTCCAGAATATATGTTGTCAAAATTATACTCATCGTATGTGTTAAATCAGACAAGCTGCATAACTGTTTTTCTTGGTTTTCAAAGGTGAACCTCATACTACTAGCTTTTAACCGATCTGATCTCTGGTACGGTTTGTTAAATTTCTCATCTTTGTACCTCATCGCATATGATAGAAATGTTTGAGCATACGAAAGGAAGGGTGAATAGGGGGCCGGGAATATTTGCCAAAATTAGTAAGTGCGGGGCGAATATGGATGCTTGGGGGGGATTTGGGTGGAGGGGGTTAACGTTTACTTTTTCATTGTATACTCTCAACTCTCCAGGGGCCATCAGCCAAAATGATGCTTGCTATTTTATTCCCCGTAAAGACTGTTGTTTCCTTGTCCTCCACTGTAGTTTTCAAAATTCGTATCACCAGAACCAGATATGAACATTGCATTGCATTCCTTCATATTTGTTTAAATTAAGACAAGATATAGATGCTAATCTAAGAGTCTCAAGACTTATTATTCTCTCACCCTTTATGGGGGCTGCACTTTTATATTCCGTGAGAGAGAGGGAGAGGGAGAAATGATTACAAGGAGAACCCATCAATCGGCTTCCCATTTATGTCCTAATAAAGGAAAATTTGTCAAAATATTATTTGTTGCAGCATCACTTTGACATAAGAAGTGTAGGCTCCCTTTTCATCATTTCTCACTTTTTGATTTGTGAAAAAGAGTAATGAAGAAGAAAGAGTTCATGGTAACTCTAATATGGTTTGGGAAGCCTAAGTTTGCAGTATCAGACCTTGTTTCTTGGCACCGTCGGACTATAGATTTCTTGACACTTGTGATTCCATAATGTTATCATTAGAACTTGAAAGTTGATTCAGTTTCATATACACTGTTTTGAATTGGGCTACATGGAGGCTCTGTGGGTGCGCATAATAATAATATTGGGAGTGCTTGGCTTCTTCTTTCCACCCCTCAACTTGCATGTTATTTTCTTTTGTTTTCAGTGAAGGGATATTTATTTATCGTTTTTTTTACTGAAGCATTTCCACTTGGCCATTTGCCAGCCAACCCCAACCCTGTGCTTTTAATACAGTGCTAGTAATTCACACAAATCTTGTTCAAATTTCGCATGTTAGCTCCCCGGCATTCCTATCTCTCTGCTTTTTTTCAGTTTGTCGCCCTCAGTATGTATGTGTTGACAGTGGAAGAAGTGTTGTCTGTGTAGGATAGAGTTTGAGATTCCACTTGTTTATCTTGTTTGTGCTGAGTTGACTGATGATTAACTAAGATCCTTTTAGCTTTGCTATTATTTTGTTGCTGATTCTTTTTGACATAGAATAACAATTTGGAATTAGATGCCTCTTCTTTTCTTTCTTGTGTGGAAAGGTAAGATGAAGGAAAAGAATGTATATTCTTGAACAATCCATGGGACGAATTGAGACCGCCATGCTTTTGTGTGGCCTCTTGTATTGCTAGCGATTGGTGGTTCAAATGGATGGTTTCAGTTAGTAGTAACTGGTTAAACTTGAGCAAGTTCTGTACTAGGATGATTGCAGAAAGATGCATGTTTATGAATAGTTAGTTTTCAAATATCCTTTTGTTTATGTGATTAGATAGCTGTGACCTCCTCTTTGGACTTGCTTGCTTGCTTGCAGAGCTATTTTGAAGTCATCCACGGACAACTCTGGTTCCTCCAGGTGGGTTGATTGTTGTTGGAAGAACCTGCTTTTTATTTTTGATGGGTTCTACGTGTGGTGTGCTGCCCTTTGTTCATAGGTCCCTTTTCTTTATTCCCCTTTACCCTCTTTGTGTCGGTACTTTTATTTATTTAGTTTCTAGTTTGTGCATGCATTTGTGTCACTAGTTACTGTATGGTATATGTTATACCTGTCATTCATCCAAAGATGCTTTCCAGTTTGTTAAGCAGTGATAGCCCTGGTGCATCACTCAAATCCTGCAAATATTTTCTACTTGGTCTTGAGTTTTTGATAGGGTGTTGTTCTGCCCAACTGGTTAGCAAGCTAATGAGTGACTTGATTGGAGGGTCCAATGGGTTGAGTGAGAATGCGAATTGTGAGAGTAGTAAGGGGAGAGTGATATTATATAAGAGTTTGTGTCAGAGATAGAAAAGTATTGGGGATGTATCCGAAGGCTTATGACCGATTGTAAGCATATATGGTTAAGGCATGTAGGGGCGAGATAGATAATTTTTCATAAATGCAATGGTCAATGTGTTTTTATATCGGTCCATAGTTGCATAGGTTTGGTTGACATGTGTCAGTTGATGAGTGGTGATTAGGCTTAGCCGCTTAGACAAGATTCAGGCCATTGATAATGGGGGACTAGGATGCGTCTAGACTTGAGATTTTGCATGGTGGACGATTGAGTCATGGGAGTGGGTTGTTGGGCATAGGGGTCATAAATTGCCCCGAGTGTGGTTCATAAACGAGTGTTGGGAGAGCTTTTGAGCCGTATTGTATTGTAAGCTTGCGGTGTAGGTGTGTTCTTGTGGGGTTGTACCTTGTTGAGGAAGCTCTGACATTGAAGAAGCTTGGAGGGCAGATCCTCTCATGAGGGTCGGTGCGTTGCGAGTTGTTCTAGTATTGGTGTTTGCACGGTTCTGTAGGATGGCATGTAACTATCAGATTTCAATCCACGGGTGGTGGGGGTCTGGCCGTTTCCTCACACGTTTAATGATAAATTTGAATTAGTTGTTATGTTGAACGGAGGTGTGGAGATCTCGAATTTACCAGTGCAAAGATCGTCGATTTAAAGTCGAACGGATCTACATTTGTCTGGCTAATGTGATTTTTCAATCAACATCCATGTCAATCTCTTAGAACATTTGTGAAAAGGAAAATGAAAATTAGAACTCACATATCTAAAGAGCCGCCTAGCACAATGTGGTCGGCTATAAAGAGATGGCACGGCTGATGGCTCTCTTTGTATCTCTGGCTACTTGCACCTTTATTCCTCATATAACTGATAATTATGATTTTATGCTAATTGTCAATTGGTGTATAACACTTTTGTTCCATTTTGAGATTTAGTCGAAGTTAATTTAAAACAATTAGTGATTTTTTAAATAATTTTTTTGTTTAGTGAAATTTTGGAAATTGAAAAATAATTTTTTGATTAACATTTTTTATAAATATAATAATACATTTCTAATATTATCTCATTCTCTTAAACTCAAAAAAGACATTTTGGTATTTTCAAATTATCTTTCAAATAATTCGAGATCGCAACCTAATTTTAAATCACTTTTAAATTCCACTTCATTTTTTCCTTCAAGCGTAATATTTCGACACCTTTTTTTATAAGGGTATTTGGACAAAATCACTCATCAAATCTTTTCCAGCTGTACAAAACAAACTGCACCTTAAATGTTTGCAATACGTAGTGTGATATCAGAGTTGAGAGACTAGCTGCTAAAGAAATCATCTACCTGTTCATTAAAGTTAATTAATGATTCATAATTGAAGCTATATACCTAGGTAAAGGTGGCTAATATAGTACAAATCGAATGATCAAACGTAAAAAAAAAAAGTGACACTTTGCAGATCTGCAAGCCCTGCATTAGCATAGCAGCTAAGCTAACGCACTAATTGCAAAAGATAATAATACTAGAATGACAATGCTTTGGGGTTGGTGGTCTTAGCTTTATTAGTGTAAGCTATCGTGTGTCTTGTCCTATTATCTAACCCTATGCTATTTTGTATGCATAAATTTCCATATTCTCAGGCTGAGAGTTCTCAATACTTTAAATATATATATATATATATATATATATAGCCTCTTGAGATAATACAAACAAATGAACTAGATTAGATTCCACTTTTAAAAAAATATTGTAATTAATTTGGCCAGGATATTGTTGTATATCTATTGCGACTGTTAATCCCTTTTTTTTATTGAGAGTAAAGTTGCACATCATAACCTTGCTAGAATGCTAGGACAAGTTATAAAAATTCCAGTGTATTAATGCTCATACAATTGGATCCTGCTTTCTTTGCAAACTGAGCACTTAACTATTGATTTTGTACAAACTAGTCAAATTCAGTATGACCCTGCGAGTATGTGTCATTTATTTCGAGTCGGTGTTCATTTCATCCCGACATCTCTCTACGTCTCGCATGAATTGATGTTTGTTTCGGATTTACAAGGGCTCGTATCTTTATTTGTCTATCCATAAACGGATGCCGTGAGCATGGGCTAGTAGTTGTGGTTGAGTGACAAATGAGTCACTTTGGAAATTTATAGTAAATGGAGTTGGGAAGCCGACACGTGTCCACCATTCTAGCAAATAATTAGTGAGTAGTGGACGCAGACATAAAATAATAATAATAATAATAGGATAGAGTTAACAGTAGTTAGTGGTGGGGGATTCTACACTTTGGTTGTTTGTTTGTGCCTTCTTAAAAGGTAAATTAGATTGCGTTTATACCCTCTTTGGATCCTCCAAATCATTTGGTTTCGAGTGAAAGGCCCATTTCCCATTTGGGCCCACCTCTCCCCTCATCCCACCATTACATGTCATATATATATATATCTGTCCATCAGGATGGACGAGTCATAAATCGGATTAGTTGAGTAATGGGTCAATCAGGTCACAAATTAGTCGAATTTGTATGTGTTAGTCCAGTTGAATGTTGGCTCATCGGGTTGTGAGTTAATCAATTTTCGGGCTGCTCAAGTTACTACCTCGTCATTACTAGGCATGAACAAGAATACAAGTGCAAGGTTGTGGAATGAATTAAATATATAATGATTGAGTAGAAATTTGAATCCATATTAATCGACATATAATTAATAAGATGAGGGTAGAAAAGTAATTGAGTAATAGGAATAAGTGGGGGGGGGGGGGTCCTATTTCCTATATATAGTCTCAAAGTAATAATTATTACGAGTATAATGCATTCTCCATAAGCTTATTAAACAAAGAATTAATGAAGGGCCTCATCTCATTTCCTAACTTTCTATTCGGCATAAATTGATTTAAGGTTAAAGATCAACTCCCATGTCTACCAATTTCAAGCATTATGAAAATTGACGTGCTAATATTCTACTTTGACACGATTATAGCTTCAAACATTAATCCTGTATTTCGAATATATTAATGTGTCTGGATTCAAATAAATAAATAAATAAAAAAGTCATGCCTGCATGCTTGGGGTCCATAATTAGCTCACTTCCTAAAAATAGTAAAATACACTATTCTGAAACCAGAGAAGAGAGCTGACAAGGATCCCACTCCATAATATTTTATTTTTTGGGTGTTGGTTTATAATTATTATTATTGTTATTATTTTCTCCCCAATCATTACCTTGGAGAAACAAACTATATATATATATATTATGTATCCATCATCATTAGTGAGTTAATGTTGTCTTGCTTTCCTTGGATAATATCTAATTAGTCCAATATCGGAATAAAAAGGTTTTGTTACTTGGAAATTTATCTTTGGGGAACTTATGAGTAAAAGTAAACTAATGATTTATAAAAAATATATGTAAACTATAATTATTATATGATAATCTTCATCTCGAAATTGATTTTTAGTACTCAAGTAATAAATTCTTATATGAAATGTTCAAAATTGAAATTTTATCCAATATATTCTCAAATTTCCAACTCACTTAAGATTTAAAATTATGTCCAGAATTGGTACTGCTTACCTCTCCAATACAATATTTGTAACGTCAGCATGAGCAATCTCTCCAACTTCTGCCCGCCTGCAGCAGCATATCTTAGAACACTCCACTTTTCAAAGATCATGACATGTCTTTTTCTACTATATATTATCATCCTATTAATTAATTCTGCTCCATTCATTAAGAAAAAATAAATTTAGTTGTGCTCCTTCGAAATGACTTTGATGGCATGGTATAATTAACATTTTGGACTTCTTTTTAATGTGTTAAATGATGATATGTTTTTGGATATTGTCCCACTCTGTGATATTGGTGGATCAATGAGTAGTTCGGATTAAAAAATTAAGGTGTTTGTTGAGAGAAGATATTAGAGACATGAGTGTCATTTCTCTACGGATGTTTAATATTTTATGTTGGTTTTCTACTACTTTTGTATCTCTAATGGATTATTCTCTTTTGGAGCTTCTTAAGTACTATATGTAGTTTTTCCAACCATAATTTTCGGTTATTGTGTGTATTCGTGGTTTGGCCCCTTTCCTTGTTATTCCAAATTCCATGTCGTGGTACTTTAGTTTTGTTTAGGATTGACTCATTGTTGCTAAGATTTTGAGGCTAGAACAAACGTCCACTTATGCATTTATATATGCTTTAGTTCCAGATTGCTCACTTTTTTGGTAATGGAGTCGTCTATTTTGTGATAGTCCTAACTCGTAGATATCTCTTACTAGCTAATAGGCCTTATTCCTTTAAATAAATGATTAAATTTTACTGTTTACTATTTTAATTTGTTTTTGTAGATAATTTGTGTTTGTGTAGGGAAGCTATCAGAAAATAAGAAAGAAAGAAAGAAAGAGGCTATTAATACGATGATGGCTACAGCCTACATAGACGAAAATTAAGGAAGCCCAACCTTAAATTATCAATTGGTTACAAGTCCATAGTTGAAGCCCACAAATCTAAGCAGTTGGAAGCCCGGCCCAAACTAAAAGCTTATGGACCGATACCTTCTGATGGCATCAGCCAGTTATTTTATTGGGCTGTCGTCGTAGCTGTTTCAATCTAATACATTCCGGCTTTCTTTGCAACCAAAGAGACCGAGATGCAAATCAGGACAAATTAAAATTTGAATTTTTATAATAATATTGAAAAATAACTAAAATTTAAATCTCAGAACCATCTTTAACTGGATTAATTGACTAGTGGGTTTGATATTAGAGTTAAAAAAAAAGATCAAAATGCAAATGATTGTTCATTACAGCAAATTAGCTTCAAAGATTTTTTTAATATAAATAGCAAAGGAAAAATCATGGTAGCAAAAATAAATAAATTAAGCATTAGCCTAAACGATTAAATCGATCTTCAATCGATTTGTGAGACATAAAAAAACTTTTTTTGCTATTTCATGGGCAGCTCCGTTGGCCTCTCACCATATGTACCTGCAAAAGCAAGCACGTCGTCAGAAAATGGTTCAAAGATTTTTACATTTCAAAGAAATTATTTTGTTACTTATTTTCTATCGATTCATTTTTTTAAAAGATTTCGGGTGTTCTCCAATCTCTGGTGATGGTGGTTGTCATCATCTCCAATTATTAAAAATAGAGAAGAAATTTGGGAGAAAAGCTTTGTGTAAGTTCAAATACAGACTGAAACGACGTAGCTTAACAAATAGAACTTGTACTTATTTTGCATACTAGTGCTCCATCTTCTTTCCAGTGACAATGTGGTCACTGAGCTCTTCTTCATCAGAGTCTTCTTCCTTGTTCATTTCACCAGTAGCAATTCTTCTTGACGGCTCTGGTTTCTCATTTGTTACCAATGACTGCTAAACACTCTCATCCAAAGTCTAAACTCGCACAGGTTGATTGCTTGCAACTATTAGTAGTTTTATATGGGAGGGATGGAGACTTCTTATTACTGATTTTTAAAGTGTTAGTTTGAATTAGACATCTTATTTTTTTGCGTTTGCATTGATTTATATTGAATGTGACCATTTTTATAGTTAGAGTATATGCAAGTGGTATATTTTTATTTACATGTGGAAAATACTATGAAAATGGCCCATATAAATAATTTATATATAGTTCAATAAGTTCTAAATAATCAATTTCACAAACTGAGGTATTGCTTTTGTCAATCTTTAAATGTTACAAGTTTAATAAAAAATCAAACTTCTAAGAATCAGAATCTATTCAAATAATAGGTCACAATATTACTATATAAAAGTCAAATATCAAAGTGTCATACTTGCCTATAAAACATTAAGTCAAATCCAATCTTAATTTAGAAACAAATTGAAAACCAAACCGTATAACATTACAACATAGTATTTCAATATTCGTAAATATCAATTTCATAATTCATATTAATGAACAAATTATTTAACTAAAGTAACCAAATTAACACTAAATTAGATTTGGACCGAAATTAAATAGTCAAAGACAAATTTATCACTAATACTATTTACTTTTGAACCAGCTAAAAAGTCAAATTTTGCAAAAAATTTAACAGTTTGACCATTTTGAATGGCATAATAGGTTAAATTGAATCAATGAACCAAAAAAACAATTTCAATTGAAAAATTCACTTAAAATGAATGATGCAAAAAAATTCTATCGTCCTCCTTCTAGAGGATTCACCCTTTCTGGAGTTTTCTTCCCAGCCGTGGAATTATTTCACCCTCCCGTTAGGATTTTATTTACTCACCCCTTTCATCAGGGCTTTGTTTCTTCCTCAACGTAAAAATTTGTCGGCGTCATCGTCATCGTCATCATGCCACATTCAACACTAGCTCCTGCAACAATCATTACAGCTCGTTTTGTCGAAAAGCAGTCGACAGCGACTTCGAACTGCACCAACACAGGATATGGCACGTCCTATGCAAAAGATCTCTAAATCGCTTGGTCCACGGCGTATTAATGAGGATGCATTGATGCTTGATACCACAGGTGCCTGCAAACGTGGTTGTGAAGGAATGTCGTCTGAAAAAAAACGTAGCAAGGGAGGAAATAGTCAAAGACCAACTAAGTCACTAAGAAAAGGAATTTTATCTCCGGAATTTGAAGTACATGCGAGTCAACTTGAGCTGGTTTGCCCAGGCTTATAAAGGAATCAGCTTGGTGGATCATCAGCCTATCCACCATGGAGATACAAGGACTAGATACCCCTCCGTCCATGCTCGTTTATGTTACTGTGCTTGAATTTTTAATATTTTTGTTTACTTTGCAGAATAATAAGTTCTTACTTAGAGTTAGAAGTAGTAGTATTATTGGTTTTGTTTATGTCGAGTTTAAAGCTGATTACAATCGTGAAAATTGAGTATGTGAAATACTCTAATTACTATAGTATATGTTTCTCTTTTGTGACTTTATTAGGATGCGTCTCTCAATTAAACTAATGTAAACTTCCCCAAACTTTGTTCCAGGAATGAGATAATTATTTTTTATTTGTTAAAAGAAAACCTAAACAGTTTGAACGTTTTTGGAGAGTTTAATACATTAAACCTCACTATCCTTTAAACAAAATTTATTTTAACCAACCAAACCAACCCAACTGACTCCTCAAAATCTATAAGGTCAGACCGAACAACACAGGTTTTGTGCTGCTATCGACTCTCTTGTCTCATACTTTAACTACCACAGATGAACCAGACAATGCTTCCAACGCCAAGTTAAAGATTAACTTAAAAGTACGAAGTTGTTGATTTTCAAATAATGGGACAAAATAAAAGTTTGGTAAAGGTGTCTTCTTCTTCTTCTTCTTCTTCTTCCCTCCATTTCATCTTCCTTCCTTCCTTCCAGTTCAATCAATCAATTAATATCTTCCCCTTTTGTCCCCTCCCGGACTGAATATTATCTCTTCCCCCATTTTCCTCCGTCGTTTCACCCAATAATCATTTTATCTCCCTCTCAAAGCGGTCAACGTCAACGATGGCCGCTTCAGCCGTCGTCATCGGAGCTCTTGAGAAAGATGTCCGGAGAGCCCACATGTCGATGGCCCTCGTTCAGCTCATCAATGGAGGCTACCATGTTATCACCAAAGTAGCTCTCAATGTTGGGATCAATCAGCTCGTTTTCTGCCTCTTCCGCGACCTCCTTGCCCTCTCCATCCTCGCCCCCGTTGCCTATGTGCGGGAAAAGTAATGTCAAAACTGAAATTTGTCTTCTTTAACGGTTTAGCTTACTAATTGGATGCAATTTGAAGCTATTTCATTATTCTCGATTCATTGTTGCTTATGTGAAGAATCAATTTGTTGATAGGAATTCTTACACAATCTACTTAATCTTAGATATGGGTATCTTGAATCTGGTTCAATTTGACCTAACATTTTGACTTGGTCAGAATGCTGTTCTTGCTGAAAGTTGGTAACTTTAGCTGCATGAAATTAGATAAAAAGGTCCCATTTTGTGAGATGTTGAGACCATTTTCTGCTGTCCTGTATTGTAGGAGGATTCGACCGCCCATGACTAGGCGTTTGCTCATGGCTTTTTTCTTTCTTGGCTTATCAGGGTAAACTCTAAACCTATTGCAAGTGTTTTTATGCTATAACTTGTTTCTGTGAAGTGCAATTCCTGATAACTAATCCGCGAGGGTGTTTCCTTGCTCCATTAGGATTTTTGGCAACCAGCTCTTGTTCCTTCTTGGTCTTAGCTACACGAATCCGACTTATGCTGCTGCAATACAGCCTTCCATTCCAGTTTTCACATTTGTCTTGGCTGTGATGACGGGGTGAGTGAGTCTGATGAACTTTCTCCCACGTCAGTATCTCTCATTGGTAATCTGCTTTTGATTTGGTGAAGCTCTCTGTTGGGAAATGTATGCTCGGATATATTGTCTGATGTACATGTTTGATATGCAGTACAGAAAGATTGAATTTGCTCAAAGCTGAAGGTCAAGCTAAGGTTTTAGGCACTGTAGTGTGTGTTTCTGGTGCCATATTCATGGTCCTTTTCCGCGGTCCTGCTGTCTTTGGACAGGCAGAAGCTGATTCTGGATCCAATGAAATAAGGGCTAGGGGTCAACCAGAGCCTGAAGGATGGTTTCTGTCCAGCCTTCTGGACCTTGGTCTAGAGACCTGGCATCTTGGGGTTTTATGCTTAATTGGAAATTGTATATGCATGGCAGCTTTTCTAGCCATTCAGGTAATCTTTAGCTGTTATCGCATGTTAATATTCTCCTATTAGTTGTAAGAAAGTTTGGAGGTTGGTGCTCTCTTTTCTCTTTTGCCTTCTGCCACTACACTGATAGATATAGCATCGGAGCGGATGGACTTTGTTGATTGTTCATGCAATCACCATTAAACTGCTTGATTTATAGGTAGTACTTAGACCCTGTCGATAACTTATTGATGTTGTTCAGCATTGACTGACTCATAGTCCTAACTTCATTTATATTTCTACTAGGAACTTTTCTAGTTTTCTTATTGTGTATGACTTTTGATTGGCGTTTTTGTCAAACTGGTTTGTACTTTGTACACAGATAGTGGAACTTAAATGCTAAATGGTTTGTGCTTTATATTCATTTGATACTTGATACGGATTTTGGGAAAATCTATCAAAACTCTTTTCTTCGATCACAAGTCTAATGTTTAAAGTGGTTTACCTGTTTTTGCTCTAAAATAAACTAAAAGGAAATTAGGGAGTTCAATCTCACTACATTACATTGACTTCAGCCAGCCACCCTTCCCTGATAGCTCTAAAATAAACTTGCTAGCTTATTGACGCTGCAGAAGTGATTTTCCTGAGAAATACTGAAATAATTTCAAAAGCATGTAATCTACTTTGACATTGGTGTGATACACCAACCTAACAAATCAGTCCATGTATTCTCCTTTGCTTCGCTCCACTTGCCTCTCGTACCAGCTAAATCCTAACGAGTCTGGAAGAGGAGGAACAAGTTGGAGCTGGAGCTGACCTGGGCTAGTCAATGTTTCCTAGACAAAGTTGATGACATTACTGCTGCTGCTCTGAAATTTTCCCAGGCTCCAGTTTTAGCAAAATATCCTGCCAACATTTCAGTCACTGCATATTCCTATGGCTTTGGAACTGTATTAATGGTGCTGACAGCATTCTTCATGACGGATGAATCCACGGACTGGAGCTTAACTCGGTCAGAGTTCTTGGCTGTTATATATGCTGTAAGTCTTTCTAGCCGCGTAAATTGCTAAAGATTCTTTGATATTTTCTTCTTGCAAATGATCATTGCACTTAAAAGGAAGTTCTGTATATTTTCTTACCTTAATATTCAAATGATCCAGGGAACTGTTGCATCTGCTCTTAATTATGGACTAATAACATGGTGCAACAAGATCTTAGGACCCGCCATGGTCGCCCTCTACAATCCACTTCAACCTGCAGCATCTGCCTTTCTCTCGAGAATCTTCCTGGGAAGCCCTATTTATCTCGGAAGGTTTTACTTACTCGATCTCCGAAACTCCTGGCATTCATTTTCATTACACCACGAATTCTTTCTGTGTAGTTTGGACTGTGAAAGCTGACATTCTTTTTTCTGGAAACAGCATAATAGGGGGATGCTTAATCATAGCAGGGCTGTATTTAGTGACATGGGGATCATACAAAGAGAGAGAAGCAGCATCAGCATCAGAAAGTCTGGTTCTTCCGCATACGCCAGGCCGGCCATCCGATCCTCTCATTCAAAAAGATGGGACCATAATCAAAGGTTTGTACCAGAGGGGAACCTCTTCTCCGGTTCATCGTTAAAACCGATAGATTAAGAACAAGTAATTGTCTGGATATTATTTGAGTTTAGAATTGTTTTTTTTTCTTGTTCATCAAAGATCATAAAACCAATCCATGGATCCTCAGTTGTTTGAGCATTTTGGTTGGTGGTTCTTGTCTTGTTTATAAATCAGGCTCTAACTTCTGCTCATGCAATATCCATACAGTTAAAGAGATTCGATAATGTGGTGGTATCAGGACAGTTATTATTTGCATGGAATCTGGCTGGAATTGCCATGTTGTCGGTTTATAATCATTTGTTTGATCAGTTCGAGTTGGATGACATGCCCTTATGATGATGCATCCAGAAGTTGGCGATTAGAAGATGTTGAAATGAGCAAAACCTAAGTCTTAAAAGGACAGAACAATAGCCTAGGTAGATGAATAATTTTGCCTGCTTGGCATTCTTTTGGAGCATTTGAGGTTTTTAGCCCAGCAAAAGAAAAGAGAGTAGAAAAGAATGGGCATCAAAGAGACAAGTTATTGGTTTTTTTAAAACTTTTGCAGAGAAAATGTACTTTTTCACATAGCTATTAGTATTCTGAAATGCCAAATGTCGTCGTCGGCTCTTGCAATGTCATTGATAGACACTGAAATGAAACAGACATAACAAGCCTCCAAACACTATGTTTACGTCGAGAGGCTACGATGATTTTGTTCATGATGGTACGTAGTGAAGAGCAGTAAATAGTAAATTCACTTGGAGGAGCAACGCCAATATGTCTTGCTATCCAAAGGCTTTGGTCGTCAACATAACCAATGATGATAGGTTGGAGCTGACTGCTTGCGGCGAAATAAATAAATAAAATTACATTTCATCTTGTATATCATTTTTTTAATAATCCCCTCAACTTTCCGGTATGTCGAAGACCGTGTTGCAAAATCTTACAAGGTTGGAAAGCTAAATGTCTTTCCCCAGCTGGTATAGAGGTCCTGATTAAATCAATCGCGACAACCATTCCATGCTATACTATGTCAGTTTTCAAACTTCTGAATGGGCTTTCTCGTCGTCTTAATAAACAGATAGCGCGGTTTTGGTGAGGAGAACCCCTATTATGCGTCGTATACACTGGAGATCGTGGTCATCCCTTTGTCAACCCAAAATTGTTGGCGGACTAGGCTTTTGAGATTTTACCTCTATTAACCAATCCTTGTTGAGTGCTCTTTGTTGGAGACTCCTTAAATCTCCCGATTCTTTAGCAGCTCAAGTCCTCAAGGGACGGTACTTTCCTAACGGATCTCTTTTAAATGCAGGGAAAGGCTCTTCTCCAAGCTGGGGTTGGAATAGCATCCTTTATGGACGAGAATTGCTCTTGAAAGGTGGATTGTGGTTGATCGGAGATGGCGCTTCTATTTCCACTCTTGACAGTGCCTGGCTACCATCACTTCCACCTTCATCTCCAACGCAGCTTCCAATTACGCTTACCATCCCTCCAAGGGTTGATTCACTGATTTGTCATGGGCAGTGGAATACTCAATACCTCAAATCCAAGTTTACTCCAGAATCAATTAAGCTTATTCTCTCTATTGTTCTTCCTTTCATTCGATCTCCGGACATATGGGTTTGGGCGCCTTTTCGCTCTGGTGAATACTCGGGTTCCTCCGGTTACAGGCTGAGCCGCAATCTTCTTGACCATCCACCTTTGACCAAATCCGGCCCAGAATTGGTGGACTCAACCGTTTGGGCCCGTACTTGGGCTATGCCCTTACAGTGTATTGAAATTCTTTATGTGGAAAATTCTTCACGGAATTTTACCTCTAGCCGATGGCTTGCTTAGTCGAAACGTCTCGATTTCAGAGACTTGCCAGGTTTTTCTTGTACAATCACTTCCTTCATGGCGTGCACTACAAACTGTGATTCTTTTATCACTCCGATTCAACACCCGGCGAGTCTTTGGCGAAGTGTTTGTGGACATGATGAAGGGCTAGCAATTAAGCTGGTTTATTTCTGGTGGAGACTTTGGAAATAGCGGAATCTGGTGGTCTTCGAAGGTTACCAGCAATCTATTGCCAATCTTAGTTGCCAGTTCTTCCATCATTGGCTGCACGGTGCCCGCTTTTCATCTTCTTCTCCATCTTCGGCATCGCCTATTAATCCTGTTCAACGGGCCTCTGCTCTAACATCATTCAGATCAGGTCAACGCCCCGCTTGGTTCTTCTCAGTAGATGCAGCAGTTCGAGAACGCATGGAGCACAAGAGTTAATTTAGGGGATGACTATGGCACTTTGGGATTGGCGCTATGTCGGTTTTACGGATCCCTTGTCTCAGCGACCGGGAGAGTGATTCCTCATATTACCAATCCACTCACTCTTAAATTCATGGCTATTCGACAAGCTCTACTTATATCTCGAGAGCGAATTGATGATTCGGTTTCTATCTTCTCGAACTCTGTCGAAGTTGTTCGTCTCCTCAACAATTCGGATACTGATATTCATGTCGGTCAGCTATTACCGGAATGTCGATTTATGGCTCTTTCACTCCATTAGTCTCTATTAGTTATGTCCCCGTACGGATAACTGTGCCGTCCATTTAGTGACACGTGAGGCTCTACGTTATCTTATAGTTCGACATTCCTTCTCACTTTCTTATGTAATTCCTCCTTCATTATTATAATTTCTTTTCGTTGTGTATCACAAACTGAAATTTTTAATTTAAAAAAAAAGTAAACAGTAACTTGAGATGGTCAAACCGAAAATCAAAATAAGGGTTTGTTTGGTGTCCCAAGATTGAAGAGTCAGTCACGCTTCCCTGTCTTCTTTCTTCCCTTCTTCCGATCCTACTACCACTTGAAGTTTGTATCATTCAATCTCAAAAACAGTAATTTCACAATTCAAATTCCTTTATTCTTCCAATTCTTGCTCACTCTTTCATCCCAGATTCTTCTGATTCCAAGGTTTCGCCGACTGTCGGCGGAGGAGGAGGAGGAGCTTCCAGATTCGAGATCAGGCCACCATATCTTCATCCCGGAGACTGCTTCTCAGTTTGCCTACTAGTCTCCGGTATTTGATTCTCCATCGGCATTTCCGCCTCCAGGTTAAATTTACTAAACCAAATTGGAAGTAGAGAATGTTTTGAGTTTAGTTTTCTGGTGATTAGAGCAGTTCACTTGCCTGGATACTGCGATCCGAATTCTCTAGAGCATCCTGTTTATGAAAATCAATGAAACAGAGGGCTCTGGCATTACCATATTTCAGTTATATATACAGAGATGGTATTTGGTAGAATAGCGTCTGCGGTTTCTGCTGCGGCCACTCGCCTCTCGTTTTCGGGATCAAATTCTGCTTCCATCTCATATATGTCAACTGGGGTATCACCACCTCCTACAGAACCCGTGGATAATCGGTTTTCTATCTCAAACCCTGCACAGAACAAGGCCAGTTTGAGGCTCTCTTCGTCACTGCAAGACTTGTCATCGTACAGGAGACTTGATCCAGAGGAAGCTGAACCTCTCAAATTTGGGGTTGATAAGAACATTCGTTTGCTACAGAGAGAGAATGTTAATGCAAGCTTCTCAAAGGAGAAAGGACTGCCAGCTGCGGCCCCTTACTCGTTAAGGAAATGGGTCCGGTCGTTGATGGTCTTACTGTGCCTGTTGTTGTTTAGTTTGTTAGGTTATATGATTGCTATTTACATTTATTCTTATTGGTCTCAAGGATCGTCCAAGTTCTATGTTGTTCTTGATTGTGGAAGTACTGGAACTCGCGTGTTTGTATACCGGGCAGCTGTTGATAATAAGAAAGAGGGTAACTTGCCCATTGTGGTGAAATCATTTGCTGAAAGTGTTTCTCGAAAGCCGACTGGGCGTGCTTATGACCGAATGGAGACTGAACCGGGGCTTCATATGTTAGTGCATAATACATCTGGCTTGAAGTCTGCTCTAAATCCGCTTCTTAAATGGGCTCGAAAGCAAATTCCGAAGGATGCACATCAGTCAACCTCACTTTTCCTTTACGCTACTGCTGGAGTACGCAGGCTTCCTAAATCAGATTCAAAATGGCTGCTGGATAAGTCATGGTCTATACTAAAGGAATCTCCGTTCTTGTGTCAAAGAGAATGGATTAAGATTATCAGTGGTATGGAAGAAGCATACTTTGGATGGATAGCCTTGAATTATAGGACAGAGGTACTGGGAGCTAGTCCCAAGAAGCCAACATTCGGTGCTCTTGACCTAGGGGGTTCATCATTGCAGGTCACATTTGAGGGTAATAAACAGTTCCGTAACCAGACAAACTTAAAGCTTAGGATTGGAGCTGTTAATCATCGTCTCAGTGCCTATTCTCTTTCAGGATATGGTTTAAATGATGCATTTGACAAGTCTGTTGTTCATATCCTAAAGAGGCTTCCAAATGCTGATCTATATAGTAGGAAAGTAGAGATTAAGCACCCTTGTCTTCATTCTGGCTACAAGGAGGATTATCAATGTCCTCTCTGCAGTTCTTACAAGCAGGAAGGCGCCAGTCCTGTCATCAGAGGGAGAGAACTTCACAAGGCAACTAAATCAGGAGTGGCTGTTCAGCTTATTGGTTCTCCAAATTGGGACGAATGCAGCGCTCTTGCTAAAATAGTTGTTAATTTGTCTGAATGGTCAGATAAAAGCCCAGTACTAGACTGTGACCTGCAACCCTGTGCACTACCTGAAGGTCTGCCTCGTCCTTCAGGCCAGTTCTACGCGATGTCTGGGTTTTTTGTGGTGTATCGGTTTTTTAACCTTTCTGCAGAAGCTTCCCTTGATGATGTATTGGAGAAAGGTAGAGAATTCTGTGAAAGGAATTGGAAAGCTGCAAAAGGCAGTGTTCCTCCACAGCCCTTTATTGAACAATACTGCTTTCGCGCACCTTATGTAGTGTCATTGTTCAGAGAGGGTTTGCACATCACAGATAACCAGATTGTTATTGGTTCCGGTAGTATGACTTGGACACTTGGGGTTGCACTACTGGAAGCTGGGAAAACATTTTCAACCAGATTAAGGCTTCATAAATATGAAATATTCCATTTGAAGATACATCCAACAGTTCTCATTGCAATTTTGCTCTTGTCATTGGTCATACTGCTTTTTGCATTATCATCTGCTGGCACCTGGATTCCAAGGTTTTTGCGGAGACCATATCTTCCGCTGTTCAGGCATAATAGTGCAACTGCCACGTCTGTTCTCAACATCCCTTATCCCTTCCGTTTTCAACGTTGGAGTCCCATCAATACTGGTCAGTTTTTCTTAAACATCAGTAATTTTGAGTTTTTTTACACTGCAATATAGTTTTTCAATCAACTATTTATTTTCCGTTTAATTTAGAAGCTTGAGAAATCATGTAACTATGTTATGCTAATCAATTTTTCCAACATTTAGAAGTCCTTAAACTAACTTAAAGAGGATACGCCTATATAATCAAGAATCAAGTCTGAGTTGATGATCACTTCAACTGAAAAGGTCTAGATTATTTTTTTGGGTGGTTAAAGGTCTAGATTATGATTACGAGAACCTATACATTTTTTTTCTGAGCTGAGCAATATAATCATATCCATTTGTTGAAAAGGTTCTCAGAAGGTAGATCTCGCCTGTGTTCTTACAAGCCTTTTGCTTTTCCTAGAATGGTTCCGGGTTCATTATCAGGATTGACTCTACGTGGGCTTACAGGCACTAAATTCTAAATTAGGTCTGAGAATTGTTTCTTCATGGGACTATATGCCAGACATTTCAGAAGATCTATAAATAGTGCATGTTCTAAACTTGAGGAGACATTACAGAAGTTATGTGCTATTCCGTATTCGGTTCATTCAAACCTTACCTGGTAAGGGTATTAGTTTTATGTTAATAGATAATGGGTTGTAATGTCATCCCTGAGAACTTGATGGATTGTCTGATAAGCTGACGTACAGTCATAAAAGACATGTAGGCTATTTGGTAAGCAGTTCAGATATGTTAAGACTAGTAGCATTATACTCAAGTTGGAAGTTTTTCTGATTTCTTGCAATTAGCCAATATTGCATTTCATATTTCGTCAAGCAGATATGACCAGCTCTGAACTTGTAATGACAGGAGATGGAAGAGTAAAGATGCCATTGAGTCCAACAGTGGGAGGTGGACAACAAAGACCATTTGGAATGGGAAATGGTGTGGGTGGAAATGGGATCGAGCTGATGGAGGCTGCAGCATTCAGCAGTGTTTCACATAGTTATTCATCAAACAGTTTAGGGCAGATGGTTGAGAGTAGTGGTAGCATGGTCTCCTTCTGGTCCCCTCACAGAAGTCAGATGCGTCTTCAGAGCCGGAGATCACAATCCAGAGAAGACCTCACTTCGTCCTTGGCAGATACTCATCTGGTGAAGGTTTAGTAATAGTAAACCTCTTCTCTAAGCATAAATGTCCCAGCAGCAAATGACAATGGAATTGGTTTCCCGGCCGCCGATGCACTTCATTGACAAGAACACTCGTTTGCTGATGCAGAGTACACAAGCGGCCAACTTCAGCGAAAGACGCAAGGTTGCACTTTCACAGAGATTTTGACAGATGATTGTAAAAAAGATCCCATCCTTCCAATCGTTAATAATTGTCACGTTCACGCACCCATTTTGTGCCATTATGCAAATTCAGAGGTTACCTGTTTTAGACTTTATTCCAGGAAGGTTGATAGCATAGTAATAGCCAAGTTGATGGGAAGATAGATTCAGCAGACAACTGTAAGTTCTCATTTCATTTAAAGTTTTGTTGTAAATCGTCAGAATTCTTTATTGAATCTCGAAAATGGAGTCCTTTCGACTGGCAGAAACATCAGTACCTTTGAAGATGTGAAAGAGCAGCAAAGATAGATAGGAAAAGAAGAGAAGCTCTTATTTACAAGTTATTACATCCACATAGTACGACTGTGAGAAGAGAACATTTCCCATTATACAATTCTGATACAAAAAGATCAATTAGACTGCAACAAACTACATTCTTTTTCCAAGGGTTTCATATTCGTAATCCAGCTCACAATAATTATCGAGTTAATTGTAAAAAGTTGAGGCTCGGGGTCTCGGGGCCATGTATAGAGTGTTGCCTAAATCAATTGGAGATTGGGAAAGTGGGTTCCATCTATCAAATACGAGTCGCCCACCGCGACCCATCCTCCCTCGGAATCTATAGCCGACTGATGATCCACTACCATCCCTACTCGGTGGTGACGGATCCACTGGTGGTTGAATGCCCGCAAATGCCAGCTTCTCCGGTACTAATGGCTTTGTGAACAATAAAACTGGTTCATTTGGATCCTGCATATCAAACCAGACAGGGTCAAAGACAGCCAAAGAGACGGACAAGGATACAGAAGAACGAACTAGAACTAAAATGCTCGCACCATTTTGTTGAGCCAGCCGTCAGGTCCATGCCTCCTTCGTAGCTCTTGCTTCATGGTTGCAGCAGGGAAGTTGAGAATGTTGGAATCTGTCAAAGGTGGATTGTGGATCAGAAGAGGAGGCCATGTTCGTGGACGGCTGTTGGCGAAGTCGTCTGACTCCAGAATTTCATCTTCACTAGATGCAAACTTGGAAGAGATGGGTTGAAACCCGGGAAAAGTTAAGCTGTCCTCGAGGAGCTCAGTTTCGTGCTGTGAATGTAGAGAAGCGTAATAAGCCGACAAGTCCATCAAGAACAAAAACTAAAATGTGCAGAAATTTACAAATTTGAGTTCTGAGCTACTCAGACCAAAATAAAGTTTACTGAAGCTATTGCTTCTTTACATTTCAGCTGCATATCAATCTATCTGCTGCGCCTTTGCGCCTTAAAAGTAGTGTTTATAAAATTTCTACGAGCCACATATTACCCATGGAAAGTCACAAAAGATTAAGAAAAAACTCCATACCTTGTACTTGATTTGGATCCTCTGCAGACTTACTTCATTCTCCATCACTTCTCTTTTCTTCTCTTCTCTCTGCACAACCGAACACAGTTCAAAAAGAAATGCCACTTTTGCATTATGACGTACCAGAAATGCTTACGACACACTCTAAGCAGATCAAGCACCTTAATCAGAGCCTCAAGTATGGTCTTGGCCTGCTCAAGATTGCGCCGGACCTGGAAATAGTAATTCCAAATTAAAGTGAATCCTATTGTATTGATTATTATCATCCAATATATTAGTTTGGTAATCAAAAGTTGTTCCAGCTTTAGCAAGAAAGTTGTGGCTGGCATTCGAAAAAATTGCAGTAGTACTGATGCTAACCTGGCGCAACTTCTCAAATGATTGTACATTATTTTCCCTCCTCTGCATCTGTGATGGAGAAAACTAAGAATCTCAGCACAGCTAAAAACAATCACGTGTTCGGAACATCTGAAAATTGTAGAGGTTAAGGAAAGAAGACTTGAAAGTTGTGCAGCTTATCACCAAATCCGAAATGAATCAAGATCTAGATGCGTACCCTTCGTAGCCTGTGTGCTCTTTCCCGTGGCCTGAAGACATTGTATGGGTTTGTATCATTAACTGGGGGAGGAGGCTGGACAAAAGAGACCAAATTAGAATTTAAAGAATATTACAGCACTACCGACTTGCTTTATAAACGCCAAAACCTACTGATACAAAACAATAAACCCAGTGGCCAACTTTACCAGTTATCCATAGCTCGTGAATGTTGTGGCATTTCTACTCGTAATATAATCGTACCAACCATTTTACATAAGGGTTCTGGTGTACCAATAGTGCGTCTAATTCAATACTGGACGATTTTCTTTTGTTGCAAACATAATATCTTACATCCTACTTATTTCCTCGTCTGAGAAAATGCACTTCTAATTTGTAGCCTTGAGAGATCAATATTTGTTTGCTGCTAAGCTTCTCTAAGCTTGGAGTAGCCTTAAGAACACAGCTAGAAGAGCCGAGCTATCCCAACTATGTTTAGTTCTACATATAGTCGCAGGTCATAGACTCAATGATAGGATATCCCATCCACCTCTAAATAATCTATTGGAAAAAATATCCACAAAATTTACAGTAGCTGTTAGCAATTACCAACCTGAAGACGGCGTAAAACAGGCTTCTGCCATCTTTCACGCTGGCCAAACAAGATAAAAACGAAAGCATTAAACATAACATTGTCATAATTGATATCGTATTATCATACCTGCTTAACCAAAGAAGGCAAAAGAAATCTTCAATCAGTCAATTAAAACGTACACCACAGATTCGTATCAAAATAGTAAAAAGTTTCAATGTTCAACTTTTACTTTGTTGAAGTTTAACGAAAGGGATTACTCTGTTAAATATATGGAAGTAGTGAGTTCATATTATGCAAACTTACATGCCTATATACGCTAAAAAAAGTGGTTGAATGGATAAACAGCTTTACATCAAGAGTGAAGAGACATTGCTATCTCAGATAGATACATTGATACTGTGCACCATAGACAAATGACCACATCTGGTAACAAAAGTTTAACCAGCCAAGAGAAATATAAACTACTTAGACATGTAGCTAAATCACTGGCTAATTGAAACAAGTAAAAACAACTTGCAGTAAAAGCAGTGTAATGCCTCTAAATCAATTTAAACAATATAAAAGGTGTGTTTGCATTGGTTGTTCTATGAAGAAAGGAATTGTGACATAACTTCAAAGATCTATAACTCAAGTAGGAGGACGAGAAGGTCAATTTTGAGTTTGTTAAATAAAACAATGTCTGTTCGGAGTTCTTTTTGAACTTTTTACTTAACAAGAGGAGAACGAAGAACGAAGTTGGAGTTCATTATTATATACAACGGACAACTTCTTCATATGCACAAAACATATTCGGATATTCCACATCTAAATCTCAAGTTCATAATCTACTAACAATTTATTCGTAGCACACCAAAAAAATTATATCATCTCTTTCCTGCCCACATTAATATGGATTCAAACCTTCTCTTTCCAATAATTATAAACAGACCGGAGAAGCCCATATGTGATTGACTGAGTTTGAGCATGAGCTTGCAGCGCCTGCAAGTTAAAGAGTCGAAATAAGATAATAATTAAGGAGTAAAGGAAAATGAGCATCATAAACCATTGGGAGTATGCATAAAATGAAGAGTGGAAAGGCAACCTTTGCTGACATCATCAATCAGAGGATAACCCTTCCACCCCAAGTCATCTTAAAAGATGACTCATGGTATTGAGCAATTCATAGGTTCTCAAAACAATCTTACTAAATAAACTATGTGGCTTTCTCTTAGTCATTTATCTTAAGCTTCCTTGCAACTCCTCTTGATTGCTATATTGACCACAATACTCTTTAACAAAAAGAAGGCCAATCGCTGTATTTTACCTCGATAGCAGCATCAATTTGTAGAAGAACAGGGATTGGAGAACCAAGAGTTGGTGTTATAACTCCAGCTCTTTCTCGGGCCTTATGATCTAATGCCTCCAGCTTAAATAGAAGAACTTCAAACCTACAGCCATAGGCAAAAACATTAGAACGAGGTTACATGGTGACTTGGTACTTTATGGTTATTTTGATGAAAGCTGCTGGGTAGACCACAGGAGCACGGGTCTAATTATAACTCATTTAACAAGTGTTCAAAGATTTAACATTGTGAATAAGGGTAAGACACCAGACTATAAAAAGGACTCAACATAATGATCAAACTAATAACGACAAGCAAAAGAAAACAGATTCCATCAATGTAGACCGTTTAACAGGCCATAGAAAGCAGAACGGTGGTTGATCAAAGAATCCAAAATTTGAATAACATCTGGAGATCCGGTCCTGCACTAAAACATTTCCATGCAGACTGATAATGATAACGAAATGACAAGTGATTAACAGGTACTTTTCAGGAGGAAGGTTATCCTTGTCTCTATTGAAGTCTTGAAGCCAGTCCTCGTCTTCATTGTCAAGATCATATTCAACAAATTCGCCAATCTCAGCTCGAGCTACAAAGAAATGGAAGGATAATGCAGTAATCATAATCAGTTGGAGCAGCTAGAATCTAGCAATAAAGTAACAGGGGAAATGATTTTCAATTTACAATTTTGAACGGGATTTTGGATTAGGAACTTCACTCTAGAAAGGGTTACATTTAGTTTGACATTCATAACAATTAACGTGAAATGAATAGAGTCCCAATGGAAAATATCCATGGAGCAAAAGCAACAGACCTCCCCTTGCTCGAATATAAGAATTGGGCTGAAAGAACGTGCGGCCATAATCTCTCTCGTAAGTATCAACATCGTCAAATTGCGGCGTGGGAATTTCAGAAACTAATTTCTTGGTAGGAACGTGAGGATGATGCACCTTAATAAAAAGAAACATAAGTAAGAAAAGAGCAGAAAGAGACGCCAACTTTCTCAAGCAGTTAGCAGTGTAGGTTGATTATGCAGCTGGGCGGAAGTTGTTTACCTCACTCTCGAAGTCAGCAGCGGAAATGCGGAGCAGCTGAGAGTTGCGAATAGCAGTGGGAGTCGAATCATCGTCTTCAAAATCCTTAACCGACTTCAAAATGGGGAGCTTCTTGGTTATGTCGAGCGGTCGCGGCCTAAATGACAGCCTACTCATCCTCTCACTTGTCTCCCTCTACTTTCTCTAAGTTTGATGATGCCTCATCTCCTGAAATCCCTACCTTCCACCATGTAAAAACAGAATTCAATAGTAATTAGCTCGCCGGTACCGATTCAGGCAATTTAGGGTTTACGACAAGCCAACAAATTGTCGCCAAAGGAAGTATCTTCTGATCTTCGTCTCCCCACCCTCTAGCTCCCCGCGGTTCTGTAGTATCCGATAGATTTGGAGAATTATGCTCTCTACGACTCCGGATCGGTAGTGCAGTTGCGATGCTTTTGGTTTTACTGTTTTAGGGTTTGCAGAGAAACCAAAGGAGAAGCAGAGCGCGCGAACGAGAGCGAAAGAACGTTGCAGAGAGAGAGGGAGAGAGAGAAAGAAGGCAGCGGGCTTTGGGTTTTCACTTTTGATTTTGATACGGGCCGCTATTTGTGGGCCCTTAAAGCAACTTTAAAGCTGCGGCCCGGCTTACCAATCAAATCAGTACACTGGAAGTAATTTTTAAACTTATTAGTTCATCTTCAAGAAACTTAATTCGTCTACTCCGTGCATGTTGACGTTGAAAAACACACATGCCAACGTTTACTGTGGATTGATTTTGATTTGAGTTGTCTCTTCGAGTACATCCGATAAGATTTTGATGTGAGTGAGTCTAAGTTACATTGCTTTGCCAAAAAAAATTAAGTAAAACTGGACGTGAATTTTTCAAAATTGTGATAAAACAGGTAAATTATAAAAATGTATTGTAATTTAATTATAATCGATGTGTGCATATTATTACAATATACAATATAAACTTTTGATGAGAGCTTTGTGTAAAACATTTTATTTTCTATATATCATTTTTATGATGTAAATGAACTTCTCGCCTTTTTAGGATATAACTAGGGTTGATTGAGGTAAAATATACTTTATTATGTACTGAGGCTTTTAAAGTGGTTGGTAATACGGCGTCAATTAATCTCCACGAGGATCCTTGACTCCCATCAGAAAATGAGAATTGCTCACCCCACAAGGACTTTTGTTATAGTAGCGGATTATATTGATTGGGATAGCAGATCATGGTATAAACTTTATTAATCTATACGATTCCACAAGATCTTTGACGCTATTATTCGGACCCCGATCAGCCCTCCGTTGATACATGATGAGTGAAAATGGAATTCACTAAGAATAAGGCCTTTTTCGTCCGATGTGCCTATCACTCCTCCCATGACGATCAATTCATGCCAAATCTACCACCTATTTTCGACGAACGCATCAAACTCTAGAAATAAATATACGGAACATGAAACTAAAAGCCATATATACTTTCTATGGCGGTACTTCATGAATGCCCTTACCTTTTATCACTTGCACGAACTTTAAATTGCGCCATTCATATAACGAAAAGGGAAGAATATGTTATTCACTACATTTTCCTCTGACATGATGTCTCTCATTTCCTTTCCTTTGCATAGTGGCTAGTCTAGGTGGAAGACAACTCGATATCGATGCCTATTGAAAAGCTAGCAACCACGTGCTAAAACATCTGGAAAGTTTGGACCAATTTCATATTATACAACACCTCATGTCCCTTGCCAATACCACATTCCCTCTTTAAGAGGACCTCCACGACTGAAGTCTTAGCACCCATAGTGATGTCAAGATTCACCTCCCCAACTCGCCTAGTCTCCCCATCCACCACACTGTCCCCTGTGATCCACCTCATGTGTCTTACGACATTATGTTTCCAATAATGTTGGATAATGGATGGGAGGATGAGTACTTTCTACCGCTACTCAACCATTATGGTTGAAGCCTATTATGTCCTCCATGCAGTGTCCTTCACCTCCACCTCTCTCCTTCCAATCTTGATGTTTTCCGAATGTCAAGATCTCACTCGCACAATTTTATTGGCCCAAAAGGGCGATGACTTTGGATTGCTTTGGTCTATTAGGTCATATCCTCCTTCTACTGGCTCACCCAATATCTCTATTCTTCACTTCCTTAGGAAAATGAATAAGATGGCGGATTATGTTGCTAAGGTCTCAGGGACTGATTCTCTTGTACTAGGATGGATGATGTTGTTCTGCAAGTAACCCGAATGTTGTTTAATGTTAAAAAAAAGCTCAACTGAAAAAAGTTGCAGGCGGGGAAAAAAGATGGATTTTCTCCGACTTTCTCGGGAGAAAACCCTAGCCAGGTGGCGTCAGTGTCTAATATACCGACGAAAAAACGGGCCAACCCGCATCGACGCCTGTTATTACTTCCCAATCTCCGTCAATCCCTCAAGCGATGCCAAACAAGGGAGGCAAGTAAGGGAAAAACCGAGACGACCTCATAAGACTGTGAAAAAGACCAACTCGTCTAGTGAGATTGATCCCCTTGCTATGGCATGGCGCTCCCAGATCCCCGTCAAGACATCCTTCTCTGGCTTCGATCAGGCTATCCACCCCAATCACCATACTCAAGCGTGGCGTGTTAGTGGGTGGTTTGTTTGGATCCCAAAACGTCCCACCGACTCCTCCGGCCACAAGTACTGCAGTCTCTGAACCATCATCAACTATAACCAATGTTAGCATTCCTATCGATTCGCTCGTCTTTGGGACAGGCGCTATAAATGTCTCGTCTTAGTCAAGGAAGGCCTCTCTCCCTTTTTCATTAATGAATTGTAAAATCTTTATGTGGAACTGTCATGGGGAGAAACATGATGAGTTTCTCCCCTCTTTTAATAACTACATTTCTTGCTATCGTCCTCAGATGGTTATCATTGTTGAACCTAGGGTCAATGGTACCATTGGCCAATGGATTATTAACAAACTCGGCTTTGATGGCAGGATCATCCTTGAAGCTCAAATTTTTGCTGGAATTATCTGAATGCTTTGGAATTCAGTTGAGCTCTCGGTTGTTGAAGTTCGTTCCATGAATCAGTCGATCCATGCTCATGTTTCTACGCTAGACCTCAAGCTACAGTGCGGGCCCTTCTCTGGGATCCCTTGCGGTAGATTGCCCAATCGGAATCCCTCCCTTGGATGGCTATCGGGGATTTTAACGTTGTCCTTTCAGCGGAGGAAAAACACGGGGGTGCGGAGTTTGACCCAGCTAGGGCGGCCTCTTTTTGGAGGTGCGTCGATACTTGCCATCTTATCGATCTTGGCTTCTCTGGTCCTGCTTTCACTTGGTTCCAGGGAGCTCTACGGGAGCACCTTAACTGGGCTCTTTGCTCACAGGATTGGCTGCTGAATTTTCCTGAGTCAGCCTTGCAACACCTTCCTCAGGTGCGCTTCGATCATAGGCCGATCCTCTTTTTGCTTTGAGGGACTACTATCCCGGCTCGCAACAAGCGTCCCTTCAGATTTCTTGCTCCTTGGTTGATGCAAGAAGACTTCCCTCGTATGCTTGGATCCTTGTGATGTTTGGACCTTCCTTTTCCGGGAGCTCTTTGTGCCTTTAGAAATCGGTTGAGAAAGTGTAATAGAGAGATCTTTGGGCATATCTAAATGAGTAAGTCTATTCTTATTCAGCAGCTTGCTGGCATTGAGTTGTTTAACGGGTAGGGTGGTACTAATGCTTCCCGTCATTTTGAGATGGACACCAGGTGTGAGTTGGAACTGACCATTTGGCAGAACTCACTCTTGTGGCAACAGAAGGCTACTACTCAATGGATTATGGATGGCGACCGGAATACCCGCATTTCCACCTTCTCACTCTCAAACGGAGAAGAAGCAACAAAGTTCTTACCCTTAATGATGATTATGGTGCTTGGATAGAGGACCCATCTCTTCTCGGTATCATGGCTAGGTCCTTTTTTGTCGACCTTTGCACGGACCCAGGTACTCCCATAGGCACCTTGCCGAATGGTTTTTCTACCATCTCATCATTCGACCAGCGTTGCCTCCTTAAGCATCCTTCTTCCCTCAGATCCGGGCGCCCCTGATGGATATGGGTAGTTTGAAAGATCCATGCAAATATGGTTTTCAACTTATCTTCTTTCATAAGTGTTGGGATCAGGTTGGTGATGGGTTAGTCTCCTTTATTACTGATTTTTTCTTCATCCCTCTCAGGTAGCCACAATAAATGAGACACTCTTTGTGATTATTCCAAAAGTTTCAAAACCGGAGACGATTAAGCAAGATAAGGGAAGGGTGAGATGGATGGCTTTGAAAATTAACCTTGTTAAGGCCTATGATTGCATCTGGTGGAGTTTCCTTGAAGAACATTGCAAGTAATTGGAATTCCCCCAGCGATTGTTTCTCTTATTATGGCTTGTGTTTCGACTAACCGTCTTCAGGTCCTATGGAATGGCGAGCTCATGGAGGAGTTCACTCCTTCTTGGGGGTATCCCTCAAGGATTTCCGTTATCGCCTTTTCTCTTTACCGCATGCATCGAGTGTCTAAGCCATCTTATTAACTATACAACTTGCTCCGGACGGTCCTCTACTCTCTCACATCTTTTTTGCAGATGATCTGATTCTATTTGGGGAGGCTTCAGAACACCAAGTGGGCGTGATCAATAAATGCCTGGAGTCCTTCTATGAAGCCTCAGGTCAATCGGTTAGCAAGGAGAACTCAGTTGTCTTCTTCTCTAATTGGGTTCCAAGAACGGATGCTGGCAGGATTGGTTCTACTCTTGGTATGCCTATTACTCATAACCTGGGCCGCTAGTTAGGGGTCCCCATCTTGCATGAGCGAATCACAAATGCTACCTATCAAGACATCCTGGATAGACTCGATCGTAGACTTGGGGGATGGAAGGCCTCAACCTTGGCTCTTGTGGTAGAGTTACTCTTGCTCAGTCAGTTCATTCCGCTATCCCTGCTTATATCATGAAAAATACAGTTTTTCCTAACAATATATGTAATGAGATTGACCCGAGAATCAGGAACTTCATATGGTGTGCCACAACAGAAGCTAGGAAAACTCATCTTTTATCTTAGGAGAGGATCTGTCTTCCTAAGGAGCATGGAGGGTTGGGACTCCGTTCGGCCCGCCAGCTTAACCAAGTTTATATGATTAAACTTGGTTTTCTTTTCCTTTTGAAACTAGATGTTTTGTGGGTGCAAGTCCTCTAAACCAAATACAACGGTGTTGTCGAGGGGGGTTTTCGGCCAAGAGATAGCTTCTCTAAGTCAGTCATGTGTAGGAGATTCAGGCAAGTATCTCGGATGTGGAACATGGTATGTGGATTAGCATACGTGATGGGATGTCTACGGCCTTCTGGACCGGGTGGTGGCTCGATTTCGACGAGAAACTCATCCACCACATCTTGTCTTCTGTTGAGGAGCCAGACCCTGAGGCACTTGTTGGGCATTTCTGCACGGTGTAAGGTGAATGGGATTTTGAACTCCTAACTTCTCTGCTTCCCGAAACCATAATTTTGCAAATTACAGGTATTTCCCCACCTTGGTCAGACAGTGGAGAGGACACGCTGAGATGGGGATTGGAGAAGGATGGTAGGTTTTGGATCCGATCCGCTTACGCAATATTTGGCGAACATGTGAGTGGAGACGGCAGTCCAGATTAGCGAATCATCTGGCGGTGGAGAGGGCCGAACATAATCCGCCATTTCCTCTGGTTGGTGGCACACAATTGGCTTCTGACAAACGAGGAGAGAAGACGTCGATACATGGCGACAGATGGTAAGTGCACTCGATGCAACCACCCTCAAGAGACAGTCCTGCCTGTGTTGCGGCACTGCCCCTTTGCGGTTACCACTTGGGAACGACTTGCTTACCTTTCTGAAGATCAAAGGAGTTGGGACTCTGCACTTCTGCCTTGTATCACACACCACTTGAAGGCTTCTGGCACGAGCCTTCTTTTTGGAGTTGCCTGTTGGTACCTTTGGAGGACCAGGAATGAAGTTATATTCACCGTTACTCGCACCTCTCCCGAGGCCTTGTCACAGCATATCAGACATTGGGTCGAGTCGATAGAGGAGGCTTTGATATTAGACCAGTCCACCCACGCTAGTCCGCCTACCAAGACGGTGGTGGATGTCTCTTGGCCGTCACCACCACCTGAGTGGGTTGCTCTCAATTATGACGGGTCTGTTATTCCTGAGACCGGACTTGCAGCTGTAGGAGGCTTGTTCTGTGATTTTGATGGTCGCTGCTTGGCAGCATATTCGATGAACCTTTGTATTTGCTCTATCACCAGGGCTGAAGTGAGAGCTGTTGTGACCGCTTTACAGCTTGCTTAGGAGAAAGCGTACAAGAAAGTATGGGTGCAGTTACATTCGCGTGCGACGATCCAGCTTTTGCTGGCGGGGGTGATATCAAACACCAACACTCTTCTGAGGTCATCAGTTTTCGTTAGATGTTGGATCAAGACTGGTTGATCATAGTCGAGCATATTTACCGGGAAGGCAACCGACCAGCTGATTATCTCGCTGGCCTAGGTCATAGTTTACCTATTGGTGTTTCCTCTATTTCCATTGTTGATCCTACTTTGTCTCATCATCTTTTTTATGACTTGCTTGGACTTTCTTAGCCTCGTTTGGTTATGAATGAAAGGTAGGCGCTGTCACGCCTAGGTTTTACCAAAAAAATGTTAAAGAAAAGGAACCGTCAGTACGACCCAGCTATTTGCATTTATACAAAAGAATCCGATACTTTTATTTCTTCCCAAATAAATTCTACTTCTTTGGAGATCGTAACAAAATGATCATCATTCCCTATTCCCATCTGAATTCCGTCATGAACAATTGAAATTCTACGAAAATGATAAAAACACGAGTCCAGAGTCTCAACAATATTTTTTTCTTATCCCGGCAAACAAATCACACCCATTCAATTTTATATTTAATTTAACGGTTGTTAATTATAATGGGGTAATTTTTTCATTCAAATAAATTAAACGTCTCCACTATCAAAATTTATCTCTTCGATATCTTCATCATCCTCCATCACCCAACAAATTGGAGAAACTATTGAAGGAGAGGATCACCTAATAATTTTCTAAAAAAACAAATAGTAGATTGGAATTTGGTTCTCCATTAATAGAATGTCGCATGTGATGGCGCGAAGTCCCTATGATAAGCTGGAGAAATTGGATGTCAGGGTTGTACAACATCTCGACGACGAACATCCCAACGATTACGATAAGCCCTCTAAGAGGAGGAAGCCGTTAAGATCAACAAGAATAAATAAAGAATGAAGACATTGTCTACTTCATACTATTTTCTCAATCAAGAAGAAGATCCAGTACTAACACTACTACTAGGCGAAATCAAAAGGGAGTTAGGGAAATGATATAATACTTGCTTACTAGATAGAATCATTGAACTAGTGAAATCGAATAAAAAATCAAGTATAAGAAAAACCGAGTACAAAAATTAATTACAACAAACGTAACGCTAATAATCAAGTACAAGAAAAATGAGTATACAACCCACAACAACAACAAAAGTACATAACCCCAACCCTAAACCGAGTATAAAAACCATGTACAACAAACTTAACACTAAAAATCAAGTATAGACAAACCGAGTATACAACCACAACAACAAAAACAAGTACATACCCCTAAACCTAAATCAAGTACAACAAACCTAACACTAAAAATCAAGTACAAGCAAAACGAGTACACAAATCAAGACAACAAAAAATCAAGTACATACCCCTAACCTTAAACCAAGTACAACAAACCTGGCTCTAAAAATCAAGTATGTATGCCTAACTTTAAACCGAGTACAAAATCAAATGCATAACTCTAACTCTAAATCAAGTACAAAAACAAAGTACATCACATATAACACTAAACTGGAGATCTGATGGGGATTTTTTTTTGTAAAACAGAGCTCCGATGACGAAAAAAATTCAGCTGAAAGCTTTTCGCCCTGAGACCAACGTTACTATTTGTTTTAAAAGTCAAATGACATATATACCCCTTATTTAAATTGGATTTTTTAGCCTTTAAATCTGGTGTTCAAAATGAACGGCTCAGATCGATCATTATTAGCAGCAAAGAAACTCATTTTATGTGTTGCTCAACCGGACTCCAAAAACACTTGTAATTAAAGACCAATACAGAAAAATCTGGAATGGAAAACAATACCAGGTATATGGATTGTTTTAATCGCACCATCCCTAATATCTTAGGATTTTCTCCTCCCTAACATCTAAGGGTTTTACAGTAGCATAATCTGCCGCCTCCATCCCCGAGCTACAATCCACCACCATCGCCTTTCATCAGCTCACAATTCCGCCGCCGAACACCCTCCCCTACTCGTCGCCTATCATCCGATCAAACCACTGTCTGTCATCACTCGCTCTTCAAGTCTTTCACCCTAGCTCCGATTCTGCCGCCAATCATCAACTCTACCCCCTAGTTATCGCCGCCACTGCCCATTAGCTCGGATCCGCTGACCACAACGCCTTATATTCAGATCGAAAGCTGCTGCCATACAACCTCCTTGCACGTTAGGTCGTGGACCTGTCCTTGGAGGAAAGCAACGATGAAGAGATGCACATCCAGGACGACAAGCAGCGGTTGCGCCATGACACTGATAATACCGTCGGTCACAAATCGTCGAAATCCTCCAAGATGAATAGCTCTGGCGTCACAACAGGGTACATGCAGGTCAGCCTTCGGCTGCCTGCCCATCGGCATTAATCAACGACACTGCGGAGGCGGGTCACCTTGCGCAGACAACGATCGACGACCACAGTTTTTTCTCCTGCACTTTTTTTTTCCGATTAATAGACTCGGTTTGTTCGAATTCAGTTTTGGTTTTGGTTATTTTCTTTTTAGATGATTTCTAGCTGTTTGATTTTTGGGTTCTGTTAAGTGTATAGGTTAGCTAGTTTTTATATTAATTTATGAGGAGAGTAAGAAAAAGGGTTATGTTATATTTTTGATGACGGCCGTTGCTTTATGTATTTTCGGTTGTGAGTTTACACTTCTCATTTAAATTTATTAATGCGCTTGAACCTCAATTGAGTCAGTATTAATAAATTGATCGGCTATTGTCTTTATCATAAAAAAAATACCAGGTATATAGATTAAGGAAAAACCTAACTGCCGAAAAAAAGTTAAAAATTAAAGAATTCGCACCGCCGCCGCCGCCGTCGTCGCCGTCGTTCATTCGATTCAATCGTTTCCGTCTTCCTTCTTCTTTGTCATCGTTAACAATTGAAGTTCCCCTCCGTTTTCAATCGCCTCTGTAAACAATGAAATAGAGAAGAAGAACAAAAACAAAAAGAAAAGAAGAAGAGAGAAACCGTGTTTGTTTTCGTCAATTTTGGCACGTGCGGTTTTTCTTCCCAAGTTCGCAGAGCCCAGCAGCACTGTTGCATCGTGGTTTCCTGCGATCGTCATCTGCTTGCTTTTCCTTAATCCATATCCGTAACAAGCCCTAATCCCCCTATCGCAGTCGCCTTTACCCTCGTCCTTTCCAGGTTCGTTTTAGGGTTTCCTATGTTTTGATTTTTCGTCTGAATGGGACTCCAATCTCTTCAATTGAACTCAATTGTGTTTAGGTTTAAGGTTCTTCTTTTGCCCCCCAACCCTGAATTGAAGAGTGTTAATCATGTCGTGTCCCCCCAAATTGTAACTTGTGTCCTTCAATCGCTGCTGTGGTTCAATCTTTTGCTTATTGTTGTTTGTATTACAGTTGGACTTATTGGTTTGTGAACACAGCCATTCTCTGTACTGGCAACAATCAATAGTACCTTGGAATACATTTAAACTTTTGTATGTGATCAACATTGTATTCAGCCTTCAAAAGGAGTGTTCTTTGTTATTATAGTTGACTAACTGAATAACTGTGTCCTTTGCCTAGTTTTTGTTGATAATCTTACTTGACCAGCTCCTAACCTCCTGTTCGTTTGCTGCATTCAGCATTGGAAGCTGGGACTTAATTGAAGACTTCATTTATTTCTGCAGTTGGAGCTAGAGCAGTATGGCTAGGCTTTAGCGGTACAGTGGAGGAATGAATCCTCCCCCTGCTGCTCCAATGCAGGGTTTAGTTGCCAACAGTCGCACTATGTGTGCGGAACCCACCGACATTATTGGAGCGCGCCGATTTATGCAAACTAAAGTGTAAGAATCTCATTGTTTCAGTAAATCTCTGCATTGTTCTTCCAACTGGCAAAGGGACTTTAAAATTCTCAATAGTCTAGAACTGTCTCCGCACCTTCACTGTGCAGATAATCACCTTACATCTGTTTTTTATTTACTGTAGCGAAACTTCAGCCTATCTCTTTAGATGTTTATTAATTTCATTGCATTTGTAGGTGTTAGTTGCACTTAATAAGTTGTCTGTTTCCTACCTAATTAATTATCTCATTTGTAATTCGGAGTTCTACACATTTGTTGGAACTACCGTGCCCTGCCTCTGTGTTTCATAGTTAATTGAAGAGAAGATATGCTACACTGTACTGTTTGCTGTCTTTGTTGGTCCCAAGATTCAATCTTATGTCCTTGCTCCTAGGACTGTGATGGAAACAACTATTAATCTATGGATGAATATTTATCTGTTATGTTCTTGTACCCTTTATGTTGTTATTCATAGATTGTTGCATTTAGTATTTTTGTTGCATATACCTTGTCCAATCACTTTGTTCACTTCCACTTTGTATGAAATATCTGGTGGGTAGTATTCCATCATTTCACTCTTGCTGGTGGTCAGCAGCATGTTTATGTTGCTAGTTTCTTGTATGCGAACTTTTAATATGACGCGTTCCTTGCAATCTTTTAAATCTTTGTTTCCATTTTCCCCAGATGCGAAATTATATTGCAGCGGCAGCCACAGCCGCTTACTGAACAGCAGAAACAGAGATATATTGATTTTTCTAAACGGTTGGAGGAGGGTCTATACAGACTAGCGGAGTCACAGGTGGTGTGATTGAATCCTCAACGTATAAAAACTGCTAAAGAAAATATATCTTGGATTATGACATGGCTGTAAAGTGCTAATTCAGAAAGCTGATTGTTCTTCGTCTGTGTGCTTAGCGATTATTTGTTTACTTTCACCTTTCATCTGCTTGCAGAAGGAGTATTTGAACCTTGGTACCCTAGAAAGTCGCATGAGCTTTCTGCTCAGGCGCAGCACCCAGAATCAACGTCATGCTCAAGCTCAACTTGTTAACTCTTCCTCTTTGACCGGGACCATGATTCCAACCCCTGGGATGTCACAAAGTTTGAACTCAAACCTGATGACTTCTCCTGTTGATCCAACAATGATTTCTTCTAGTGCAAGTGACGGTATAGCGCCAACAGGTGTCACCTCTGCAAGCATGATGCCTACTACAGTTATGCAAGGTGATTTTCCGGGTACATGATGATGGAGTGCTTTTGTGGGACCATTAATTTACTTCTCTAACTGCTTCTCTGGCATACATATATGCAGGAACATTATCAAATGGGTATCAGCAATCAGCAGCAAATTTCCATAATAACTCTGGTGGAAACTTGTCATCTATGGGCGTGCAAAGAATGGAGGGCCAGCTGATCCCCACTCCTGGATTCAGCAGTAACAATAATAATAATCAGTCATATATCAATATGGATAGTTCTAACAGTAGCATTAATCATTCAACTGCTGAGTCTGCGATGTCACAACCAGCCCGACAAAAGCCGTTTAGTGGTGGTCAAAACAGTCGCATACTGCAAACCCTCGGCAACCCAATGGGCAATAATATCAGATCTGGCATGCAACAGCACTCTTATGGGTTCTCAAATGGGTCGTTAAATGTTGGAATGGGAATGATGGGGAACAATATGCAGCTCTTGAGTGAACCTGGCCCCTCCGAGGGCTATATGACTGAGACTCAGTATGCAACTTCATCCAAACCATTCCAGCAGCCCTTTAATCAAAATCAGCAGCAACTAATTCAGGGTATCATTTTTATACCTCTCCATTTCCTACATGAGCATAAACTTCCTCATCCTCACATACACTCTTACGTGCCTAGGATACACAATTTTCAATTCATGCTATGTATGACTAGTTGTTTTGTCTCTGCCTAATTCAACCATGACTTGCTATTTATTCAGGTGATGGATATGACATGGGTTCTGATTCTCTTGGGCCAGGGAGTTACTATGGTGCTGTATCATCGGTTGCATCCATTGCAAATGGCCGGTCTATGCCAAAATCCCGTTCTCCTCTGGTAAACAACTCTTCAAATCTGCATGGCATGGCACAGGCTGCGCTTGTAAAGTCTGAATCAGTTGATCCGTCTGACAAGGTGAAATATCCTTTGCAACTGAATTCAAGAGATGTTCTCCTACAATCTCATAACCAGCAACAATATCAGCAAAATTCTCACGAGATGCAACAGCAACATCTTCAGCGGCAGGAAAGCCAGTCCCAGTATTTGTTGAATACTGGAACTTTCGCCCATTCTCGGTTACATTCTGAAATTGGTAATCAAGTAAAGCGTGAGCCTGGATTGCAGGTCCACAATGAGCTGTTGAACACTCTTCCTTCTGAGCAGATCCAAGTTTCTGCATTGCAAACCCAATTTCAACAGCATGTTTCTGAAGATCGTTCCCAAGGTGTCAATCTTGCCTCTGGACATGAAGTATGTACATCTCAGCTGGCTCAAAATTCATGGCCAATGCAGCAGATGTTGCATCCTCATCAACAATTGGCAGAATCCCAAAGTAAAACTAACGGCTTTCCAGTTGAACCACGAGCGGATTCATTGTTGCAGGGTCAATGGCATCCTCACTCGCAAGACTGGGTTCACATGCATGGGAGCATGTCAAATGAGCAGCACTTCCAAGAGGACTTCCACCAAAGAATATCAATGCAAGATGAAGCTCAACGTAACAATGTAACATCAGAAGGACCTGTCATTGGTCAAACAGTCCCTCCGAATACATCAGAGACACGGAGTGTAGCCAGTAATGCAAACTATAGACCTAGCAATCCAACACGTGATCATCAGTTCAGAAACCAGCAGAGGTGGCTTCTGTTTTTGTATCATGCTCGTCGTTGTAAGGCTCCTGAAGGGAAATGCCAAGAGCGTAATTGCATTACTGTTCAAAAGTTGTGTAGACATATGGATACATGCAATTCTAGATCTTGTTCATATCCTCGGTGCCAACACACTAGGACATTGCTTCAGCACCACAAAGGTTGCAAAGATGCTGGATGCCCTGTTTGCATAGCCGTAAAAAATCATCTGGAGAGTCAGTTTAAGGCACGCTGTCGCTCTATCCCTGATGCTGGCTTGCAGAACAAGCCCAACGAGAATACAGATAATACACCAAGACTGATTGCAGTATCTCCTTTGGTCATTGAGACTTCGGAAGATTTACAGCCGTCTCTAAAGCGTATGAAACTAGAGCAGTATCCCCAATCTCTTAAGTCTGAGATTGAAAGTTCAGCTTCTGCAGCTAGTGATGCTCATATGACCCAAGATGTCCCTTGTCAAGACTATAAACATGGAGATGCTAGTGTGCTTGTCAAGTCTGAGTACTTGGAGGTTAAGTTGGATCCTCCTTCAAGCTCCAGACAGGCTAGCCCTGACAGTTTTGAGAAGAAGAAGGATACCATGGATGAAATAACCAGCCAAAGGCACAATGAAGCAAGTATACAAGTTGGGCCTGGCGATTTAATGCAAGTTGAAAAGGAGGCTAATCCTGTCAAACAAGAAAATGTTCTCCAGCCAGCTGAAAATGGATCATGCACCAAATCTGGAAAGTCAAAGATAAAGGGTGTATCGCTGACAGAATTATTTACACCTGAGCAAATTAGAGAGCATATTACAGGCCTCAGGCGCTGGGTTGGTCAGGTACATCTCTGTCGTGAGAATATTCTGTTTTGAAAACTGTCATGCTGATGTCATAACCTCCATGTCATCCATATATCATCATTGTTTGTTCAACCAGTTATAATCATTATTTTCTGTGTTAGTTCTTACCTTAAACTTCTGTACGTTATCTTTTGCTGCATTTTGATAGCAACATACATGACAAGAGCTTATGATTTATCTCATTTCAAGCGGTATTAACAATAAATAAATTATCTGGTTATTGATGTTTTCATCTTCTTTTGTGCAGAGCAAGGCAAAAGCTGAGAAGAACCAGGCGATGGAGCACTCAATGAGTGAAAATTGTTGCCAATTATGTGCAGTTGAAAAGCTTACTTTTGAGCCACCGCCGATATACTGCTCCCCATGTGGTGCCCGTATTAAGCGAAATGCAATGTATTATACGCTGGGAGTTGGTGAACACCATTTCTTCTGTATTCCATGCTATAATGAGGCCCGTGGTGACAGTATTTCTGTTGATGGGGCTTCCATTCCCAAGGCAAAGCTTGAGAAGAAGAAAAATGACGAGGAGACTGAAGAATGGGTGTGATTTTGTGTTTCCTTAACATTTCCAAATTGTTCGGCTCTTCGTCTTGTGTAATTCTGCTGACATATCTATGTTTTGATTTTATAGTGGGTTCAATGTGATAAGTGTGAAGCCTGGCAACATCAAATCTGTGCTTTGTTTAATGGTCGACGTAATGATGGGGGGCAAGCTGAGTATACTTGCCCCAACTGCTGTATGGAAGAGATTGAACAAGGAGAGCGCACACCATTGCCACAAAGTGCTGTTCTTGGGGCCAAAGATTTGCCGAGGACCATACTTAGTGACCAAATAGAGCAGCGATTGTTTAAGAAACTGAAGCAGGAAAGGTTAGAGAGGGCAAGGGTTCATGGAAGAAGTTATGATGAGGTATTACAGTTTTTATTTCCATCTACTAGTGTACATGCCATGTATTGTTTGCCTTGAACTGCGATGCAAAGGTGAACAATATAACCGACGGCAGGAAAGCCTTGTTGTAGTTATCATTTCAATTACTGAGGTTTCGTGGCCTACAATGGTCTTCACTTGTGTGTAGGGGGTGCATTGTCGAATTTTAATTTTGTTCAACATTTTTATTGCGTGGGCTTTCTCCATAATAATGTGTATTCTGATATCTTTGTTACGCCTGAGTCTTGATAGAATAGAGCTTTTGAATTTGAAGTCTGACATAATCTTTTTGTCTCAGGTTCCGGGAGCAGAAGCACTTGTGGTTCGAGTTGTTTCTTCTGTCGACAAAAAGTTAGAAGTGAAACAGCGGTTCCTTGAAATCTTCCGTGAAGATAACTATCCACTTGAATTCCCATATAAATCTAAGGTAAGAATACCAATTTATGGTTATGTCTCTTTATAAGCAGATGCGTTCTGACTTTCTTTTAACGTTGTTTTTAATTCAAAGCCTTACTATTCAAAAGTAACCTTACTAATGTGAGGGACGAGCAAGTAAAAAATTCCTGCTTCAAACTTAAAAAGAAATGAGAATATCTTAGACACTCTCTCTATTGTATTATTCTGATACTTGATTATATACGCTCTCTCTATTGCATTATCCAAATACTTCCTTTTCTGTGTGGTAACGACTGTGTGGTAACGACTCTTTTGATTTAAAACTTCTCTTTCAGGTAGTTCTATTATTTCAGAAGATTGAAGGTGTGGAGGTATGCCTGTTTGGCATGTATGTGCAAGAATTTGGTTCAGAAGCGAATTTCCCAAATCAACGCCGTGTTTATTTGTCATACCTGGACTCCGTAAAATATTTTAGACCTGAGGTCAAAGCAGTGACAGGGGAGGCACTTCGTACATTTGTGTACCATGAAATTTTGGTTAGTGCTTATTATTCCCTGATCTTATTTGGATTGTCTTTATGATAATTGTGAAGTTAATTTCCTTTCCTTTCATTTACTTCTGTTTGCAGATTGGATACCTTGAGTACTGTAAGAAAAGAGGCTTCACTAGCTGTTATATATGGGCATGTCCTCCGTTAAAGGGCGAAGATTACATTTTGTATTGTCATCCAGAAATCCAGAAAACACCAAAATCTGATAAACTCCGGGAATGGTAGGCCTTTTAAAAAGCAGTTATGAATTCCTGTTTTGATTAATATGCTTTTGTTGTCTAACCCTCCCGGCTTGTTTTTTCTTTGTCTCTTACTGTAGGTACCTCGCTATGTTAAGGAAAGCTATGAAGGAGAATATAGTGGCTGATCTTACAAATTTGTATGATCATTTCTTTGTATCCGGTGGTGAATGCAAGGCAAAAGTGACAGCTGCTAGGCTCCCGTACTTTGATGGTGACTACTGGCCTGGTGCTGCTGAGGATTTGATTTATCAGCTCAACCAAGATGAAGACGGCAGAAAGCATAATAAGAAGGGAACTACTAAAAAAACCATAACTAAGAGGGCTCTTAAAGCATCTGGTCAGTCAGATCTTACTGGAAATGTATCAAAGGATCTGCTGCTGATGCATAAAGTAAGTCTTCTTTATAATGCATCCGTGCATGGGACATTGTCCAATTTCACTTTATCTGTGGTTTTTTCATGTCATGCTAATGAATGCAATGTTTTTTCTCAGCTTGGTGAGACAATTTCCCCAATGAAGGAAGACTTTATCATGGTTCATCTACAGTACTGCTGCTCACATTGCTGTACTTTAATGGTATCTGGCAACCGGTGGGTCTGCAACCAGTGCAAAAAATTCCAAATCTGTGACAGGTACAAGTTGCGATGAGAAACTACGGTTGTGGGTGTACTTCAAATATCAATTAATGAAATTTAAAATATTGATATTTAAGGTTAGTTGGGTACAGTTCCATGCAGACTCTCGTCCCTGAGTAAGACCTTTGGAACTGCTTTCATGAAGAACGTTTAGTTAAATAGATTTGAACCTTCTTTTGCCATTTTCAGATATTGAAATTTCTTGCTGTGGATTTATTATTGAGGATTTTCAGTTGAGGTTGATCCTCAACATTTATCGTGACTGGTGGGAGATCACTTCATGGATATTATCTATAACACTATATAACCTTTAAGGCTAATTTTTTGTTCAACATTTCTCTTCTTGAATTTGTGATGTTATTGTGGGTTTTTTTGTTGGGCATTCATTTGCTTCTCAATCATCTTGGATGGTTAAAAACTGTGATCGTTAATAATTCTCTAACCTATGATTTTGACGTATTTGCTTTCATACTGTTGAAGGTGTTATGAAGCTGAACAGAAGCGTGAGGAGCGAGAAAGGCATCCTGTGAACCACCGGGAGAAACATGGACTCTATCCGGTAAGTTTGCAACAATTTGTTGTTGGTTGAAACTTTTCTCTCGTTACGATGAACTGTAAACAGCATGACTGGAAATTTTTGAAGGTTGAAATCGGTGATGTGACTGTTGATACGAAGGACCAAGACGAAATTCTTGAGAGTGAATTCTTTGATACAAGACAGGCATTCCTTAGTCTGTGTCAAGGAAATCATTATCAGTATGATACTCTGCGTCGTGCTAAACATTCCTCTATGATGATTCTTTACCATCTTCACAATCCAACTGCTCCTGCTTTTGTGACTACATGCAATGTTTGTCGTCTGGATATTGAAACTGGTCAAGGCTGGCGCTGTGAAGTTTGCCCGGAATTTGATGTTTGCAATGCTTGTTACCAAAAGGATGGTTGCGTTGACCATCCACATAAACTGACGAACCATCCTTCAATTGCTGAACGTGATGCCCAAAATACGGAAGCCAGACAAATTAGGGTTCTGCAGGTACATTTTTCAAGCTTAATCATAAGGTTACTTTGAAGAAATGACTAGTGTTCACATTATCCGAGATTCCATTGCTATTTGTCATGATTTTCTTACATGATATTTTATGAAATTGCAGCTTAGGAAAATGCTTGATCTTTTGGTGCATGCATCCCAATGCCGTTCGCCTCACTGTCAGTACCCAAATTGCCGGAAAGTGAAGGGGCTTTTCCGGCATGGGATACAGTGCAAAACACGTGCATCTGGAGGTTGTGTTCTCTGCAAGAAGATGTGGTATCTTTTGCAACTTCATGCCCGGGCCTGCAAAGAAGCTCAATGCAATGTACCCCGTTGCAGGTTTGTGTACATGTTAATCTCATCTTAATTCCGGTAGGTCATTCTGAGAATTTTGAACGTATTTGAAGCTGTCATGAATTATGCAGAGACCTGAAAGAACATTTGAGAAGATTGCAACAGCAGGCCGATTCTCGTAGAAGAGCCGCAGTGATGGAAATGATGAGACAAAGAGCGGCTGAGGTTAATGGCTCTTCAGGTTAACAAAGTCTGTAAATACTAAGTATGCTTTCCGGAAAATTTTGGTGCTGCTGGGATGAGGCAGTTGCAGGCAAAGCAAGAGTTTAGTACATAAACAGCTTATATCAGTTTTGGTAAAGAGTTTTGGGTAGAGATAGATTCATTGATTTATGTCTCCTCAAGTATTCTCTGTAAAGGGCAAGCAAGTTACCAGAAGAGAAGAAGAGCTCCTCACTTGTGCATCGTCAGTAGCAGCTAACTATATAGTGTTCCCTACTGAAAAGTTGGTGGTATAGGATTGCTGATGGTTTTTTTTTCAGTCAATAGGCAGCAGACATTTGATTTAGTCGATTCTTTGATTTTCAAATCTTCAAAGAAGAGGAAGAAGTGTACGTTTTCCAGAGTTTTGTGTTTTAATCCCTTGCTAGTAGCTTATCATCTTTTATTGCTTCTCGCGAACACAGGACTTACATGACATCAAAGCCATCTAAAAGCACATTGGCTTTATCAAGATGGTGATCAATTTTTGCAATCATTGTTTTGTACCAAATCTACTGATTTCCTCTAAACTCTGCGATTAGTAGATGTATTAACCGTGCCGTGGCCTCCTTGGGTCCCGATACAACTCACTTCGGATCTAAAACTTTGATACTATACAATACTCGACTAATTGTATTTGAACATTTATATAATCCGACTCAATACATCAAACCTTCTGGATCTACCGTTGAGTATTAAAACTTCTAACCTTAGCCAAGTGGGTAGCTTAGTTGGTAAGAGTTGTGTGATGGTGACATAGAGTACTAGATTCGAATCCAGTCACATCTACAAATGGACATCCGTGTAATGTTTAATTGCTTCACTCTTATGGAGTGAGTCTATCGGCTTTGTGTTGCCCCTCGTTCTTCCACGTATGGACTGATAGACTTCCCAATTAACATGGCCTGCTTGGTGCTTTCAATATTATTATTAAATGATCAACAAAATTATTATTATGGATTGATGAAGGTTTTGTTTTATGAAAATTGAACGATCAAGATAAAATTTAATAAGGTGGAACTTACGACACCATTGGCAGTAAAATTATTCCTCTCGTTGAAAAAATAAAATTTACCATCACTACCGCTACGCCACCAGTGCTATGTAATTAAGTGCCGCATGCATAACTGTCCATAACAATCCTGTCTATGCAGAACAGTCGAATCGAAATTTTGAGGCCCCGAAATCGTGAGGCCTATGTCGGAGGGCCATCCGACCCATGCTAATGGACGGCTTTGAGTACAAGTTATCCAACGTGATATTAACAGAACTTATACGGCCATATAGTAATAAATCATAATTTTTTATATCTTTCTACTCAATTAAAATCCATATCACAATTTAGATAATTTTTTAAACTTTTATATGGGTTGGCTTTCTCGATTCACCGTAGACAGCTATATACAAAAAAATCACTAAAGTATGTCAATTGGCAAAAAAAATGGGCGGGAAAGTCGACGCGATTCCCCGTAGTGATAAGTAAAGCTTCGTCCGGAAGTTTCCGAACCCTAATTAAATTCCGGCGCCTAAATTCTCTTTCTTCCTCGCTTCCTTCGCACTTCCAACTCTTTCCCTACTTCCATCTCTGATCTCTGCCTCTTCGCTTATCTTGTCTTTGGCCATAACTATGGTTCTGCTTCGTTCTCGAGAAGTCACTCCAAAATCCCTAGCGAAAGACTCCGACACTACCTCCAATGACCGTGAACCCTCCGACGGTCAAACTTCTCCACCTGCCTCTCTTCCGTCTCAAACTCCTCCACCTGTCTCTATTCCCACCACCACGCCCAGAAGGAGCTCCCGTCTCGCTTCCAGATCGCCGCCTGCAGATGAAGCGCCTCAGACTTCCGGCCGCAAGAGGAAGACTACCGAAATTAAAGCTGAAAAGGAGGAGTCTCCCTCGTTGGAGGGCACCAGTTGTAACCAAGGTCTCGTGATTGCTGATACGACGACTAAACAGGAGGATGAGGGGGAAAGTGGTGGGAAAGACGACGCTATTCCCCGTAGTGATAAGCGCACTAGAAGATTTAGTAGTGAAGAAAAAGGGAAGGGGAAAATTGGGGAAGCGGGGGTTTCAGATCACAATCCTTTGAGAAACGGGGCTATGCGGCCTCCAGGAAGCCTGATAATTGACGATGGCAAGGCAGGTGGTGAAGGAGGACGACGAAACCCTGATCAGGAGAGACTGACGCTGGAAGAAGGTAATGAACTGGAATCTAAAGTCAAGTTCTTTGTTGACTCAATTAGAACCCAATTTCCGGCGGAAAATGTTAAACGGCCTACGGATGGTGGTTTGACGAATAAGATATCTGGTTCACGAATGCACCAGTTCAAGGAAGCCGCCCGCAAGAATGCGGCTCGATTTGCTCATGTTGTGGCTGAAGAAGAGCATCTGCAAGATGAGGCCACTCCTGGCGTTGAAATTGATGACCCATCTACTGAGGAAGAAGACAAGGTTGAAGATTGGCCAGGTCCTTTCTCGACTGCCATGAAAATTATTCGGGATAGATCAAATAGGATCAACTTGCAAAGCTGGAAGCCCACTTCTGACAAGTCAAAGTCCGTTGGAATAAATTGGACTCCCAGAGAAAATGGTGGCGGTAATTGCTCGAAACCATTGGTGCCGCCTTCGTTGCAACAACTCTGCATTGAAGGTCTTGCCAAAAATGCCGATGCAATCACTTCACTCGAACATGTTCCTGATGTTTACAAGCATAGGCTTTCCCAGTTGCTCTGCGATTCTCGAAAGATGAATACTAGATTTCTCCAGCTTCTCGTTAGTGGATCTCCTTCTGAAATACGAATCAGGGATTGCTCCTGGTTGACGGAGGAAGACTTCAAAGATTGTATTGAGGGGCTTGACACCAGCAATTTAGAGGTACGTGTAAATGAAAGCTTCCATAATGTACACTAGGCTTTAATAGTTAATTAATGCGAACAATTGGTCAGTTGGATCTGTGGTAGTGAAGGTCGACTGGAAGGTGATTACTTGGCATGCGTCATAGTCGAATGTAATACATCTACGTTTGAATCGTCACATGAAATGGTTTGTTGGATTTTCTAATAGGTGTTCCTGATGTAGAGAATGTGAATTAGCCAGCATTTGGTTTAATTGGTTAAACAGTCTGTTTATATTTGCTTTTTGAGACAAAAAAACAACTTATAATTGTGTATTGCATGAAGTATGTAGTAAGTTAGCACTTTACTCAATTGCCTTATCTGTATGACTATATCAATGAGCTGTTATATTGTAATTGACCAACCGTGGTATCCTTTCATCAGGTTCTCCAACTCGACTTTTGTGGAAGAAGCTTGCCTGATTATGTTTTTATGTATAGCTTAGCTCGATCTCTAAGCAGCTTGCCTGCACTAAATACTGTATCTCTGAGTGGTGCTTATCGGCTTTCAGATGTTGGACTTAGATCAATTGTCTCTGCTGCTTCTACACTACAATGCCTTAATCTTAGCCAGTGTTCTCTAATTGCTGCAACTAGTATCAGCATTTTGGCAGACTCGGTGGGATCTACTTTGAAAGAACTATATATTAATGACTGCCAAAATATTGTCGCTATGGATATGTTACCTTCTTTGATGAGGCTTCAACAGCTGGAAGTTCTGTCATTGGGTGGTATTGAAACCGTTAGTGATGACTTCATTATGGCTTATTGTGCTGAACGTGGAGATGCTATGAAGGAGCTTATTCTTTCTGACTGCGTGTAAGCATCTCTAGAGGGTTTGTATTGCGTAACTTGATTTCCATGGAATATTTTCCTGTCTCATTATAGTTTTCATCAATTCAATATTCTTATTTATGCTTGATGTTGAAAAATTGGATGCAGGAAATTGACTGATACTTCCTTGAAAGCCATAGCTACTGCATGTCCTCGACTGCAGTCTCTCAACCTTGCAAATTTGCGGAAGTTGACTGACTCGGCATTAGGATATCTTGCAAACGGCTGCCGTAATATTCAAACCTTAAAACTCTGTCTCAACAATTTCAGGTATGTATTTCACCAGGTGGTAATTTTCAGTGTCAAATGTAGTTAGGATAGGTCGATAGTGTTTATATTTTGTTGACCAGCCAAATAATCTTTTCCCTGTGTGGTTTATTCTTGTTGGAAGTTCCGTTGTTGTGCTTTCTAGTTCCGCTTAAGAGTGGGTATGAAGAAAAGAAATGTTCCTCATAATTTAAGCTGCCAGTAGATAACTTTGCTATTGTACCCTGATTCTCCTTTTTGAAACTTGACGTGCTAAAATTCTTAGATCTTCTCTTCTCCTTGATTTTGGGACAGTGATGAAGCAATTGCAGCATTCATAGAAACTTCCGGGGAGACATTGAAAGATCTTTCACTTAATAATGTCAAACAGGTACGTGAGTTTCGGGAAGAATATAGTTATTATGAACTAGGATTGCAGAATTGGAATGCATCATCAAAGCATTGTCCATGCTTAAACGGGCAAAACTAGAGAGTTGTCTCTATGTCTAAAAAATCTTGTTGTTATATCAGGTTAGTCACCACACTGCAGTGGCTGTAGCTAGACGTGCAAGAGATTTGCAGAGTTTGGATATTTCATGGTGCCGGAACTTGGAGGACGAGGCGGTTGGTATGATTGTGGATAGCTGTTTGTCATTGAAGGTGCTCAAAATTTTTGGGTGTGATCAGGTAGAGTAAACTATACATCTTTTTAATCTTCTCTTTTATTATCTTGTCTGTGGGTTTGGTTTGAAGTTGAAGTATATGGCAAACTGGAAATGTTGCAGCTGACAGATGTGCTCATAGGCGGTCACTCGAATCCAGTAGTGGAAATCATTGGGAAGAAGATGAGCCCAGCTTTAACAAATGTCCGAAAGGGTGATGTTGGACCATCATTCCCAGCGCACTATACATCAGTGCTATCCTCCATGTAAACTTGGTGTGTTTGCTGTTTTGATTTGCAGATTGGGGCTACTAATATCTTGGCAAGGTCACAAGGGGCCCTATTTATGAATTATTATTGTATGTAAATAGATGCTAGCTAGTTATCAATGTACTATGCAATGCTTTACTTGGTAACCAGAGACTCGTAATGTTATGAATGAAGTGGTAATTGCTTTCAAACCACCCAACCTTCTCAAATTTGTTAGGGTTTTCCGCCGGATATGAATAGTCTTGGCAGCCCATTTAACTCCGCGGAAACGGACTCTTTCTTTACTTCCCAAGCCTACATTTGTGTCGAGGAAACCCCAAGGCATTCTGAAATTCTACCTGTTGAATAAATACCGATATAAATTTCTCCTTAGAAGTCAACAATAACCCCACGACATGTGAATTTTAATGATATTGACTTCATGAACGTATAAACAAAGGTTGGTGCCTGCCTTAAAAGACAACACACAAATTTTCAATCCTTTTCACATGCTCATGCCCACAAATTCATCCATACCTTTTCAATTTCACACTCTTCACCGCCTTGTGCTTATAATTCAGATACCATCCTACAAAGATTCTTACTTATTACTCTCTTTTGGTTCTTGCACAAACCAAAAGAAATATAATCATCCCCTAAATTGTGAGATTTTTATGTACAAAGGTTGTGAGATATGAAAAAAAAAAATTTGTCATTTTATGAGCAACTCAATTACCTACAGATACCAGCGAGGGCAAGCTTTCAAGAAATCTAATATTTAAAGTCTTTTGAAGTTAGACTACGTGGTAGTCTTATATTTAAAATTTCAATCAATAAGTTATGTGGAGATGGGGATACCAACTGGTATTCGAAACCCACGAGTATTCAAAATCCACTAGTTTGAGATGTTTATGAATATATTCAGACGAGGACGGAGATGGGGATGAATTTTATGAATAGGTATAGAGATGTGTATAGGTATCCCGAAACCCGCCCCATTGCCAAATCTAGTTGTGAAAAGGAAGAACAAATTAATGGTAGTTTGGGGTTTAAGTAATAATAGAAATACCACCTTCTACCCCCAAGTATTTCAAATACCACCAAAACCCACTATAAAATATCTCATGTTAAAATACCATTGATTCTGTTTCGGATGCCAACGTCGTATTTTAACCTAAATACCACATTATGTGATATTTGAACCAAAATACTACTTTCAAATATTCAATCCAAACTATATATAAAACTTTTATAATAACTACGCCGCCAACCATCTACGGAGCATAAGCTTCTTCTTTTAATGGCAATGATGAACATAACTTCTAGAGTTAGAAATAGATGAAACCTTCTTTTGGACACACCACCAAGACTTCACAATAGTAAGCCATTACACAAATGAGCGAACTCTGAGAACCAACCGATCAGAATTCAGAAGCCTCCAATACCCTTTCCTCCTTTCTAAATTAAACTCAGATAGGAAAGAAAAAAGGAAAAAATAAACGGAAAACGGCCCCAAGTTTATCGAAAAAGGAAACCCCAAACCGCCCACACACAAGAACAAAAAAAAAGCTTCGATTTTTCGCAGAGTGGTCGTCGTCGTCGTCGTCGTCAATCTTTCCTTAACAATTGAAGTTGGTCTCCGACTTCATTCAATCTCCTCTCCTCTGCTAGCCAATCACTGCAATAGAAAGAAAACAAAAAGAAGCCAAGGGAAAGAAAAACCGTGTCTTTTCCCTTTCTCCTCAATTTGGCACGTGCGCTTTCCCCCCATACCATAGCAGCACTGTCGCATCGTGGTTTTCTCGCGATCGTCATCTGCTTCCTTCTTTTTCTCTTTTGAATCCACAATCCCTAAATCCAGTCGAATTCGTCTCCCAATTTACCCCCTTTTTTCATCGTAATCGCCTCTGCCCCCCTCGTCTAACTCAGGTTCGTTTTAGGGTTTACTTTATGTTGATGAATTGCCTTCTGTATGAGTTCAACTCAAATTGGGTTCGGGGTATTCGTGTATTCCGTTTTCTGAATTTGAAGCTTCTGTCTTTGCTTCGCCCCAACCCTGCAATTGTTGCCCGCCCCCCCCCCCCCCCCCCCCCCCAAATCGTAACTTGGGTTGTTCAAAATCGCTGCTGTATTTGAATCTCTTGCGTATAGGTGTTTGTATTGTAGTTGAACTTCCGTTGTGAATGCTGTCATTTTCTTAACCGGCAACACTGAATTGTAACTTTGAATGCATTGTTTCAGCCTTTCAAATCAGTGTTCTTTCTTGCTTGTTGTGGTTGACTAACTTGATAACTGTGTCCTTCGCCTGGTTTTTGTTTGTAATTTTACTTGATCAGCTCGTAAGCTCCGGTTCTGTATTGCTGCATTTTGGCAGAGTTGGAAGCTCGTACTTGACTGAAGGCTCCGTTTCATTTCTGCATTTCAAGCTAGAAGAGCATGACTAGGATCTAGCGACATTTTGGAGGAGTGAATCCTCTTTCTCCTGCTAAAATGCAGGGTTTAGTTGCCACCCCTCGCAATATGTACGCCGAACCTGAAGTTGTTGGAGCTCGCCAATTCATCCGAACTAAAATGTAAGATTCTTACTCTTTTTATCATCCAATCTGTGCATTGTTCTTCCAAATGACTAAGGTACGTTGACTCTTCGGTACAATAGAACTGTCTTCATTTTTTCCAAACATGGACTATCACCTTTAAATCTGTTTTCCAGCTAGTCTAGCGAAACTTCAGCTTACCTCATTAGATTTTTATTAAGTTTATTGCATTTACAGATGTTGGTCGCACTCATTAAGTTGATTGTTTAATTCATTGTCTTGTCTGTAAATCAGAATCCCTTACATTTTCTTGGACGACTCTGTGTCTCAGAGTTAATTGAAGATACAATATGCTTATACTTTCCTTGTTGCTTATTTAGTTGGTCTAATGTGTATTCCTAAGTCCTTGCACCCATCACTATGTTGGAAACACTTGTTTATGAACTGAGTATTTACACACTAATAAGTTGTTGTACCCTTAATTTTATAATTCATAGACGATTGCAATACTTTTGTATTTATGTATCAGATACCTTGTCCTATCATTTTGTATGAATTACGGGTTGGGTAGTTGCTTCCATCATTTCTTTCTTGCTGGTGACCACCAGCAGGTTTGTGTCTCTAGTTTCTTTCATATATAAACTAAAAGAATGATGCCTTCCTTGCAATCTCTTGACATCTGTATTTCCATGTTCTCCAGATATGAGATTATATTGCAGCGGCAGCCTCAGCAAGTTACTGAACAGCAGAAACAGAGATTTATAGATATTGCCAAACGATTGGAAGATGGTCTATTTAAACATGCTCAGACAAAGGTAGTGAACTGTTACCTTTGTAGTTGTTGAATCCTTGATGTATAAATACTGCAAAAGGAAAAATACATTTTGGGTGCTGGTCTCATTTACTGTTTGTGTTTGGTTGGCGAGTTCTGGATGCAGTAAATTCAAAATTTGAAAATTTCATTGTTTATATGGTATGGTGTGCTTAGCGATTGTCTGTTTAATTTCACCTTTCACCTTGTTTCAGGAGGAGTATATGAACCTTGGTACCCTAGAAACTCGTCTGAGCATTCTGCTCAAGCGCACATCTATGAACAGCCAAAATCAACGCCATGCTCAACTTGTCAACTCTTCCTCTGCGGCTGGTACTATGATTCCAACCCCTGGGATGTCACACAGTGCAAACTCAAACATGATGAGTGCTTCTGCTGATCCAACAATGACTTCTTCTAGTGCAAGTGATACCATAGTGCCTACAGCTGTCACCACTGCGAGCATGATTCCTAGTAGTACTATGCAAGGTGATTTTTTGGGCTGACCATGCTTCCGAGTGCTTTTGCTGGGCCATTTTTGTAATTCTCTTACTGCTTCCTATATATGATGCAGGTGCAATGTCAAATGGGTATCAACAATCACCTGCAAATTTCAGTATTAACTCTGGCGGAAACATGTCATCTATGGGCATGCAGAGAATGGGGAGCCAGATGATCCCCACACCTGGATTCAGTAGTAACACTAATAATAATAATCAGTCGTTCATCAATATGGGTTCTTCTAACAGTAGCATTGGGCATTCAACTGCTGAATCTGCAATGTCACAACCACCACAACACAAGCAATTTGCTGGTGGTCAAAACAGTCGGATACTGCAAACCATTGGCAGCCAAATGGGTAATAATATCAGGTCTGGTTTGCAAAATAAATCATATGGGTTCGGAAATGGGTCTTTAAATGGTGGAATGGGGATGATGGGGAACAATATGCAGCTTTTGACTGAACCTGTGGTCTCTGAGGACTATATGACTGAGACTCAGTATGGAAGTTCACCCAAACCGCTCCAACAGCCCTTTGATCAACATGATCAGCAATTTATTCAGGGTATCATTTTTGTACTTCCCTTTTTCTACACACATGCATACATATATTCGGGTCCACACATTCACCGGCACCTTTTAACGTCTAAGTATTCTCACCCACAGTTCTCTAAGATGCAATTATATTCTGTTCATGCTACCATGTTCCATGTTTATCTAATTCAATCTGTGAATTACAATTTGTCCAGGTGATGGATATGGCATGAATTCTTCTGATTCTCTTGCGTCTGGGAGCTTTTATGGTGCTGTATCATCTGTTGCATCCCTTACCAATGCTCAGAATTTGAGTGGCTTACCGTCGATGTCAAAATCTGTCTCCGGTATGGTAAATAATTCTTCAAATTTACATGCAATGCCACAGGCTGCGCTTGTAAGGTCTCAATCAGCGGAACATTCTGACAAGGCAAAGTATCCTCCCCAATTATTGTCAAGAGATGGCCTCCTACAGTCCCACAAACAGCAGCAGTATCAAAATTCTCATGAGATGCAACAACACTTAATTCAGCAGCAACACCTTCAACAACAGCAGCAAAGACAGCAGCACCAGTATTTGTTGAATGCTGATATTTCTTCACAAACTCGGTTACATTCTGAAATTGGTAATCAAGTAAAGCGCGAGCCTGGATTGGAGATCCACAATGAGCTTTTGAACACCAAACCGTCTGAGCAGATCCAAGTCCCTGCATTTCAAAATCAATTTGAACAGAATGTTACTGAAGATCGTTCCCATGCTTCCCAAAGTGTCTCTCTTGCCCCTGGGCGTGAAGTATATACACCTCAGCAGGCGCAAAATTCACAGCAAATGCAGCAGATGTTGCATTCAAAGGACCACCAACTTGCAGAATCCCAAATTAAAGTGAGCAGCTTACCAGTTGAATCACAATCGGAGCCGTTGTTGCCTGGTCGGTGGCATCCTAACTCACAAGACTGGGATCACATGCCAGGGAGCATGTCACATGAGCAGCACATCCAAGAGGATTTCCGTCACAGAATATCCAGGCAAGATGATGCCCAACGTAATAATTTGGCATCAGAAGGACCTATCATTGGTCAAACAGTTCTTCAGAACACATCAGAGACACGGAGTGTAGGCAGTAATACAAATTATAGATCTGGCAATCCTAGCCGTGATCGCCAGTTCAGAAACCAGCAGAAGTGGCTTTTGTTTTTGCGTCATGCTCGACGATGCACAGCTCCTGAAGGGAAATGCCCAGAGTTTAATTGCATTACTGTTCAAAAGTTGTGTAGACACATGGACAAATGCAATTCGAAGCCTTGTTCATATCCTCGGTGCCAACACACTAGAACATTACTCCAGCACCAAAAAACTTGCAGGGATGCAGTATGCCCTGTTTGCATACCTGTAAAAAATTATCTGGAGAGTCAGTTTAAGGCACGGCAGCGTGCAACCTTAGATGCTAGTTTGCAGAACAAGCCCAATGAGAATACAGATAACGCACCAAGATTGATTGCAGGAGTTCCTTCTGTGATTGAAACTTCCGAAGATTTAGATCCGTCTTTAAAGCGTATGAAGATAGAGCAGTCTCTCCAGTCTCTGAAGCCTGAGAGTGAAAATTCAGCTTCTGCAGCTAGTGATGCTCATATGACTCAGGATGTCCCATGTCAGGACTATAAACCCGGTGATGCTAGTGTGCCTCTGAAAGCTGAGTACATGGAGGTAAAGTTGGATCCTCTTTCAAGTTCAAGACAAGCTATACCATTACCTAACAGTGTCGAGAAAAAGATTGATACAATGGACTATATAACCAACCAAAGGCCCAATGAATCAAGTATGCATGTTGAGTCTGGTGATTCAGCTAAGCAGGATAGGATGAAAATTGAAAAGGAAGCTAAGCCTGTCAAGCAAGAGAATATTCTACAGCCAGCTGAAAATGGAGCTGGGACCAAATCTGGAAAGCCAAAGATAAAGGGTGTGTCGTTGACTGAATTATTTACACCTGAGCAAATTAGAGAGCATATTGCAGGCCTCAGGCGTTGGGTTGGTCAGGTATTTCTTTCGTGCGAATATTTTGTTTCGAAAATATTCGTGTTGTTGTAAGCTGTAACTTCCATGTCATTTTCTCTTGTTCAATGAAGTAATGACTTGCATTCAGCCTCATCATCTATTAATCGTTTGGGGTTTTTTAATTATGCAATTTCCAGTTTATCTGTCCTGGAACTTTTTGCACATCTAATGTTTGGGACCTTTTACTTGTCTTTTCTTAATTCTGTTGCTAATTCTTCCTTTAGAGTTCTCAATTGCTGCAATCTTGGAAATACCTTACATAACAGAGTTTATTATGGATTTCAAATGTTATTGATGATAGATGAGTTATCTTATTATTGTTGTTGTTTTTTGTACAGAGCAAGGCAAAAGCTGAAAAGAACCAGGCTATGGAACACTCAATGAGTGAAAATTCTTGTCAATTATGTGCTGTCGAAAAGCTTACTTTTGAGCCTCCACCAATATACTGCACTCCTTGTGGTGCTCGTATTAAACGGAACGCAATGTATTATACTATGGGAGCTGGTGAGACGCGCCACTTCTTCTGTATTCCATGTTATAATGAGTCCCGTGGTGAAAGTATTGTTGTTGATGGGACTTCCATTCCTAAGGCAAGACTTGAAAAGAAGAAAAATGATGAAGAGACCGAAGAATGGGTGCGTTTTTGTTTTTGTGTTTCCTTAAACTTTCCACTGGTTTCCTCTAAGGTCTTATGCAACTCTTCTGACGTATTAAATATTTATGCATTTGCAGTGGGTTCAATGTGACAAGTGTGAGGCCTGGCAACATCAAATCTGTGCTTTGTTTAATGGTCGGCGCAATGATGGGGGGCAAGCTGAGTATACATGCCCTAACTGCTATATAGCAGAGATTGAACAAGGAGAGCGCACACCATTGCCACAAAGTGCTGTTCTTGGGGCCAAAGATTTACCGAGGACCATACTTAGTGACCAAATAGAACAGCGATTGTTTAAAAAACTGAAGCAAGAAAGGTTAGAGAGGGCCAGGGTCCAAGGAAGAAGTTATGATGAGGTATTACAGTTATAAGACATGTGATTCGGATCCCTTTGTTATACGTGACAGACCAAAAGTTTTGAATTTAGGGATTAGAAGTGTGAAACAATGTTTTGTCTCAGGTTCCGGGAGCAGAAGCACTCGTGGTTCGAGTTGTTTCTTCTGTTGACAAAAAATTAGAAGTGAAGCAGCGGTTCCTTGAAATATTTCGTGAAGACAACTATCCACTTGAATTCCCATATAAATCTAAGGTACAGATGTCAATATAAGTTTATGTCACTTACAGGCAGAGCCCTAGTTACTTTCTCTGAACGTTGTTTGTTAAGTAAGATGGTCAAGAAAATAATTCCTGTTTTAAAAAAATGAGCATGTCTTCGTCTCTCTGTCACATTACTCAGATAGTTTATTTTTTATGGTGTAACCACGCATTTAACTCAAAAAATTTCTTCCAGGTAGTTTTATTATTTCAGAATATTGAAGGTGTGGAGGTATGCCTGTTTGGTATGTATGTTCAAGAATTTGGTTCAGAAGCGCATTTCCCAAATCAACGCCGTGTTTATTTGTCATACCTGGACTCCGTAAAATATTTTAGACCCGAGGTCAGAGCAGTGACAGGGGAGGCACTTCGTACATTCGTGTACCATGAAATTCTGGTTAGTGCTTATTATTCACTGATCTTATTTGGATTTTCTTTACGATAATTGCAAAGCAGCATTTGAATTTCCTTTCCTTTCATTGACGCCTATTTGCAGATTGGATACCTTGAGTACTGTAAGAAAAGAGGTTTTACTAGCTGTTATATATGGGCATGTCCTCCATTAAAGGGCGAAGATTACATTTTGTATTGTCATCCAGAAATCCAGAAAACACCAAAATCTGATAAACTCCGGGAATGGTAGGCCTTTTAAAAAGCAGTTAATAAATCCCGATTTGATCAACATGCTTGTGTTGTCTTAACTGTCCGGGCATGTTTTTGCTGTGTCTCTTGCTGCAGGTACCTCGCAATGTTAAGGAAAGCTGCAAAGGAGAATATAGTGGTTGAACTTACAAATTTGTATGACCATTTCTTTGTATCTGGTGGTGAATGCAAAGCGAAAGTGACAGCTGCCAGGCTCCCTTACTTTGATGGTGACTACTGGCCTGGTGCTGCCGAGGACTTAATTTATCAGCTCAACCAAGACGAAGACGGAAGAAAGCATAATAAGAAGGGTACCACTAAAAAAACTCTAACTAAGAGGGCTCTGAAAGCATCTGGTCAGTCAGATCTTACTGGTAACGCATCAAAGGATCTGCTGCTGATGCATAAAGTAATTCTTCTGTTGCCTTAAACTGTCTTTATAATGCGTCCGTGCATGGGCCATTGCCCAATTTTCACTTATCCATAGTTTATTCCTTCTCATGTCATGCTAATGAAGCTAATGTTTATGTTCAGCTTGGTGAGACAATTTCCCCAATGAAGGAGGATTTTATCATGGTTCATCTCCAGTACTGCTGCACACATTGCTGTACTTTAATGGTATCAGGCAACCGATGGGTTTGCAACCAGTGCAAAAATTTCCAAATTTGTGACAGGTAAAACTTGGTCTCTTGCATTACTTTAGGATGACATTTGCATGACTGGATAAATCATGACAGATTGTTAAGGGGTTAAGGTTCAATGGATACAATTTCACGTATACTTCTTTTTTCTGAATAATAAGACATTTGTAGCTGCTGTCATGAAGAACTTGGAGTCTACTAGGTCGATTAGATGTGACTTCAATATTGACAATGTTTAGTTGAGACTGGTCAGAATTACTTTATGGCTATTATCTATAACCTTTACGGCTAACTTATTTATTAACATTTTTCGTCTAGAATTCCTGATATGCTTGTTTTTGTGGTATCAATTCTCTTCTCAACCATTGTGGATGGTCAACAATTGAGGTCACCAATGAAGCTCTAACCTCTGATATCTAATGTCTTTGCTTTTATACCATTGAAGGTGTTATGAAGTTGAACAGAAGCGTGAGGATCGAGAACGGCATCCTGTGCACCATAGGGAGAAACATGGGCTCTATCCAGTAAGCCGGCCTCAACTTTTGTGTTGGTTGATATGTTTCCTTCATTAAGAAAGGTCTATAAGCATGGTTGCTAAATTGTGCAGGTTGAGATAAATGATGTGACTGTTGATACGAAGGACAGGGATGAAATTCTTGAGAGCGAATTCTTTGATACAAGGCAGGCATTCCTTAGTTTGTGTCAAGGAAATCATTATCAGTATGACACACTTCGTCGTGCTAAACATTCCTCTATGATGATTCTTTATCATCTTCACAATCCAACTGCTCCTGCTTTTGTGATGACATGCAACGTTTGTCATCTCGATATCGAAACTGGCCAAGGTTGGCGGTGTGAAGTTTGCCCAGAATATGATGTGTGCAATTCTTGTTACCAAAAGGATGGTTGCGTTGACCATCCACATAAACTGACAAACAATCCATCAATTGCTGAGCGTGATGCTCAAAATAAAGAAGCTAGGCAGCAAAGGGTTCTGCAGGTACATTTCTCTTGAACATATTCATAAGGTTGCTTTGAAGAAATGACTAGTGTTCACATTCCATTTCTATTCACAATGTTTTATTAACGTGATATCTTGTGGGCTGCAGCTTAGGAAAATGCTTGATCTTTTGGTGCACGCATCACAATGTCGTTCGCCTCATTGTCAGTACCCAAATTGCCGGAAAGTGAAAGGGCTTTTCCGACATGGGATACAGTGCAAAACACGTGCATCCGGAGGCTGTGTTCTCTGCAAGAGGATGTGGTATCTCTTGCAACTTCACGCTCGGGCCTGCAAAGAATCTCAATGTCATGTACCGCGCTGCAGGTTTGTGTATTATAATCTCATCCCGAGTTGTTGTCTTGGAAAGTATCCAACATGTCATGAATGTTACTCTTGATATGCAGAGATCTGCGAGAGCACTTAAGAAGATCGCAACAGCAGTCTGATTCTCGTAGGAGAGCCGCTGTGATGGAAATGATGAGACAAAGAGCTGCTGAGGTTGCTGGCACTTCAGGTTAACAAGTCTGTACATACTAAATATGTCTTGTTTACCTTGGAAAGGAAAGGCTTTCTGGAGAAGAGGATGTAAGAAACAAGAAACACAGTTTTGGTGCTGCTGGGGAATGAGGCAGTTGCAGGCAAGGGGGATACGGTGTTGAATCATAAACCGTTTTGATAATCGGTTTTTGGGTAGGGAAACCGATTCTTTGGTTCATGTCTCCTAGTGTTCTCTGTAAAGGGCAAGCAAGTTGCTGTGAGCAAACCAGAGAAGAAGAGCTGCCTGCCTCACTTCTGCGTCAGTAGCAGCTAACTATAGTGTTGTTCCCAACTGGGGAAATGAATAGGATTACTGATGGCTGTGCTCATTCAATGACTTTGAGATTCTTTGAATTTGTATGTTGAAAGAAGAAGCTGAAGCTGGGTAACGTTTTCCAGAGTTTGTGTGTAAAAACATGTGAAGAGGTCTACTTTCTTGGTGGCCTGTTGTACCATATTCATTCCAAACTCTCTCTCTCTCTCTCTCTCTCTCTCTCTCTCTCTCTCTTTTTCCCTTGTTAAAGGAATGTCTTCTCTGGTGTTTACAATCAGGACTTGTCACTTTTGCCATTGATGTATTATATTATAGTGTCATTCATCCTCGTTCGATTTACACATGCTGCATCAATGGTGATAGATTTCTCGAAGACGAATTGGGTGACATGGACAACTAGCCTCTATCAGGATTGTATTTCTGCTCTTACATTCCTAAATTTTTGCAATCCTTAAAGTGAGGTGGATACTACTAAAGATGTGAGGGGATAAATTATAGGGTAGATTTTGACGATAGAAATTACAGAGATGGATGTGTTTAGATTTTGCAAAATGAATTAATTATTAAAGTCGATGATGTGGTGGTAAAGTTTTTATTAAAAACTGCTAAATTTTTATGGGATGGAGATAATGTTAATGCATATTTCTTAGTTATTTTCTATAAAGTAAGAAATTAAAATAATTTAGATAGGATGACTGAAATAATAATGTTTTAATATAAATTAATATATAAGTTAAATGGGCAAACTCTTAAAAATTTGAAGCCAGGAAATCCTTGCTGACGAGAGAGGGAAAGTGAGGCAAACAGACACAAAGCGTGGCACCATCTTACTGGCTCTTTAGATTCATTTTCCTACTTAAATTAAATAAATAAAACCCAACCCCTCCAAAATGGATTAAATTTACAGTTATAAAATAAAAAATATTGAATATTATTCTGTGGTCTCCATTGGTTTCCACTAAAAAAAACACACTTGATGATCACCGGAAAAATAAAAAAACTGAATTCATAAAGATTCTGAAACTCTGCAGGTAGAAAGTAGAAGAAACAGATGATGAAAGCCACTGCAATTCTTCCAACTACCCCCACTCTCAGAGTCGGAAATGCCAATGCCTTCATCAACTATTTCGCTCCTCACCCCCGACCATTTACTTTTCCTGCCGCCGTCGTCAAGAAGTCCACTCCTCTCACCATCGTCGCCATCTCTTCCTCCGACGACAGTAAAACCACCAGCAACAACAAGAAGAATAAGAAGAGCTCTAAAGGCGACGACGACCAATCATTGCCCCCTACCACCATCACCGCCGCCTCCAGCGATCCGTCGAAGGAGTCGCAGCCTATCAACCTGGATGACGTCAATCCGGTGGGGCTAGGCCGTAGGTCGCGGCAGATATTCGACGAGGTGTGGCGGAAGTTCTCCGGACTAGGGCAGATTTCCCGGACCACCCGACCCGACGAGACCGCTGCAGCTTTGGACGCTCTGCTCATTAGAGAAGGTCCGATGTGCGAGTTCGCTGTTCCAGGTGCGCAGAACACCACCGTCCTCGTCGTCGGGCCTACTAGCAGAATTGGCCGCATTCTTGTCAGAAAACTCATGCTCCGTGGCTACTCCGTCAAGGTTTTGTTTTCCCCTTTCCGAATTTAGTTTATACTACTCTCAATTATAATGATATTTTGGTGTGTTGAATTTCTAATTTGAATGCGGTGGTTAATTTTCCAATTGTTAATTACAGGCTTTGTTAAGGAAGGTAGACGAAGAAGTGGTGGAAATGCTGCCAAGGTCAGTGGAAATAGTGACAGGGGATGTAGGTGATTTTTCTACAATTCAGGAAGCAGTACAAGGCTGCAACAAGATCATCTACTGTGCAACAGCTCGTTCCACCATTACTGCTGATCTCTTCCGGGTTGATCAGCAAGGAGTTTATAATCTCACCAAAGCCTTTCAGGTCTTTTCTTCTTTCATATGTGTTTCAATTCCCCTGCATCTCATTCTTGGTTGAGCAACTTTTTTCAATTAGGGGATTTTGTTTCCAGGATTACAATCACAGGCAAGCACAACTGCGGGCTGGGAAAAGCAGCAAAAGCAAGCTTCTGCTGGCAAAGTTCAAGTCCGCCGAGTCATTGAATGGTTGGGAAGTTCAGTTGGGAACTTACTTCAAGGATGCTGCTGCTTCCAAGTATGACGGTGGATTAGATGCATCATTTGAGTACAATGAGAATGGAGAGGCAGTTTTCTCAGGTGGCTAAACCGGACTCTTTTTGTGTTACCTGAGTTGGATGAAGCATCCTGGTTTTGCTTGAATGTGGTTCTTGTTGTTTATTGTAGGGTATGTTTACACCAGAGGAGGGTATGTTGATTTGTCGAGAAAGCTTTCGCTTCCCTTAGGGTACACGCTCGACAGGTATGTTGCTTATTATACACGGATCTTCGTGTTGATCTTAGAAGTTTTTGTATTGATTGGCTTGTTGTAATTTTTTTGGTCAGGTATGAAGGGCTTGTGCTATCTGTTGGTGGTAATGGAAGGTCATATGTTCTTATTCTTGAAGCCGGTCCTTCAGCTGATAGAACCCAAAGCAAATTATACTTTGCAAGATTCAACACAAAAGCAGGGTTCTGTAGGGTATGGAACTGTCGACAGCTGGTTTTCTTTACAAAGCCGTCGCTTTGATGCAGTTTTTATCCATAAGTGTTCCCCTATTATCTGATGACACATACATGCGTTCTCGGTAAATTGCAGGTTAGAGTCCCATTTTCGTCTTTCCGTTCTGTGAAACCAGATGATCCTCCACTAGATCCATTCCTTGTACACACAATGACCATTCGATTTGAGCCCCGAAGACAGGTCTGTGTCTTTCTGGGCCAATAAGAAAACCATAGTGGTTTCATGGTCACATTGTTTTAGGACGGTAGTTTCTTTCTTGTCAGTGATGCTGATTCTATCTGGCATTTTGCTGCAGAGATCTATTGAAGCTCCTTCAGGACCTCAGCAAGATCCGAGGAGCTTTAAATTGATATTCGAATACATAAAAGCTCTGCCGGTACAAACAAATTCATAACTACCCCATCTTTCTTATGTGATGCTGAGCTAGCCGTTGCATGAGCAACACTTTGACATCTCTATTTAGCGTTTATAACAAGGTTAACCTATGTTGTGCAGACTGGACAAGAGACGGATTTTGTATTAGTGTCATGTACAGGGCAAGGAGTAGAACCTACCAGGAGGGAACAAGTCCTGAAGGCGAAAAGGGTACTAGTTTGTAGTTTTTTTTGTCCCCCATAATCGGTTGATCATTCCATCCCTGGTTTAGTTTCATCTTTGGCCAAATTTTCTTCAGGCTGGTGAGGATTTATTAAGGAATTCAGGACTTGGATACACAATCATTCGTCCTGGACCTCTTAAGGTAATTATCGTACTCAAAGGAAAATGTACGCCTTTGTATTTTTTTCTTGGAGATTTAAGGTAGTTAGAATTGTGTACGAGATCAAAATGGAGTAAGTTTATGTTCATATGTTGGACTTAAAGAATGGTATTTGCAGGAAGAGCCTGGTGGGCAACGTGCACTGGTTTTTGATCAAGGTAACAGGATTTCTCAGGTAAGGAAAAATGATTCTCTCCATTTTCAAAGATAAAGAGAACACCACGATCTGGATACGTTTTTAGCCTAGTGTATTAATTGCTATTCATGAACTCAGGGCATAAGCTGTGCCGATGTGGCTGATATATGCGTGAAGGCCTTGCATGATTCAACTGCTAGAAACAAAAGCTTTGACGTGAGCCATAACAACTTATATAAGTGTTGATTTTTGAGGGTTACATTGTGCTATACATTGCAGATAAATTAATTCATCTATGTATTTTACAGGTCTGTTACGAGTACGTGGCTGAGCAAGGACAAGAGCTTTACGAGCTGGTAAGGAGCATTCAGAATTTTCAAGTAGACCGTTGACTGAATTGGAACAAACTTCATTGATGTGAAACATAATTTTTACTTTGAAATGGTTGTGCAGGTGGCACATCTACCGGACAAAGCAAACAACTACCTTACTCCTGCACTCTCTGTGCTTGAGAAGAACACATGAAATGCTCCAATTAGGCAACAAAAGAGTGAAACCGTGAAGATATTGAGTGATGAGTACAAACATGAATATGGATATGCAACCGAAGTGATGTTTGAAGAAGAGTTGTTTCATGTTGATGAGGTTTCGTCGTCTTTGGTGATCGGCATGTTTGTAGTCGTAATGAGGGTATGTAATGTTGTTGTACATTTGTTCATGTATAGGCGAGATACATAGTAAAGATCGGAACAGGAGTATACGAAGAAGTCGGTTGTAGCAATGTAACATCAGAGGGGGTGGATTTTGGGAAGTGTTATAAAAGTGTATCTTTGGTCTAATGTTTGATCCTTGTGTTCTGTTCTGTACTCTGTATCACATCTGAACTTTTTTCATGCAATGGAAGTAACAGACAAGGAAATAGATTCTTCATTTCTGGGAAAGAGGATAAGATGGAAAGATTGGATGGATAATGTGTCGTAATAAGGTAAAGAGGACAAAAGGACCAGTCTCGCCTCATCTGAGATGTGTTGTGGTTGTAAGCTGAAACCTGATCACAAGTTGGAGAATTACAGCGGATGTAGATGCAGATGCAGTTTTGTATGGCTGGCAACTCCTCACCATGTATAGAGGATCATTGACTACGTGGGCACACACATGCTGCAAAATGGCTAACCCATTTTTTGCTGCACGAAAATTTTCACAATTTGTTGATTTTTATTGACCATTTTCAGTCTACTTGACATTGTGGGGATCATTTCTTAACTTGTGAAATATTTGATTTGATTTTTTTATCATATAACATTATTTATTTTGATTTATGATCACGCTACTGTTAATATCATACATACTTTAATTTTCATGTTCAAATCAATTTATTTACACAACTTAACTTACTATAACTAATTTGTTTAACAATTTACGAGCACGTAATAAAGAACGTGTTATGAAACAATCTCTATTTGTTTCACTTATAAAATACGTTTTGCATGTCCAATCCGGATATTTAAAAAAATTGAGAAATGATAATTTAATACTAATAATGAGTAGATGGGTAATATGGGTAATACGGCTGCTTGGATGTCCATTTTCGTAATTTTAATTAGATTTCATAAAATCCGTGTACTGATAGAGGATGAGGGAGGAAGCAACGAAGGGCTGAGAAGGCAGGGGAAAGTAGGGAGGATGAGAGACCATGTAATGTATAAATCATGACCACAATTCTTCTTCAAACTCTTTTTCGGAAAAACTAAAACAAACAATGATATTACAGAATCACCATTACAATATCCCCGAGATCATTACAAAAAAGCTCAGACCAACACCTAATTCCTCCTCCTCCTCTGCCGCCATAGCCACCGCAATCAATTGCCCAAGTAGAACTGCAATTAGCCGACGACGCCTGGCAGTAAGCGTTGCAATAAGCCAGCTGGTAGCTGCCTGTGCGGTGCTATTCATGTCCCCGTCAGCGCCGGCGGCCGGCGCAATAGAGAAGTCCTCGAAGGGAAAGAAAGGCAAGAGAGCGGCGGAAGGAGGCGAGGAGGAGGAGGAGGAGGAGGAGACGCTTGGGAATGTGCCGCAAACACTGGCGGGAGAATGCGGCGAGGAAGAAGGGAAAGATTGTAACAAGAAGAAGATGAGGATACAGAGACCTAAATCCAGAAAAGCTGAGGTTTGCACTGTCAAATGCGTCAACACCTGCATCCGCGGCGATGAAGGCGAAGGCCCTTTCAATATCAGGAGGTAACAAATTAAACGAAACACACACAAATTAAATTAAACAGTAGCTAGCCTCTAATCCTTTTTGAATCTGAATCTGACATTTGATCTTTGCTGTTAATTACAGACCTCTGGTGGTGTTCAAGCAAGGATTCCGTAGCCGCCACTACTGGTAAGAAAACAAACAAGCTCTTACGCTAGAAATGTGATTTTTCGAAACCAACAAGTGTTGAGTTGAGTGGGCAAATTGAAAGACTGTGTATTATTGGTTGCAGCTTAGTAGAGTGCTCTGACATCTGTAATCTCATCGGAGATGGAGATGATGGCCCCTGACCCACGACTCTCTCTGTTTCTTCATTTTTTCTTATATGTATGTATGCGGAAGAGCTCAAAAGCAGACTGCTTTACCAATCCACTCAGCAGAAGCAAACTGCGTTTGTTTATGTTAATTGTTTAATTATTTCAATTGTATACAATTGCTAGTACCAAAATATACAGTCATGAATCCGATTATCCAAATATACAGTCATGTTGACTGCGATATTCTTCTCACTCAATTTAGTTTCCAATTAGAAGAAATTTTGTTTATGTTACTCTACCTGTATAGTCCCAATTAATAATCCAAGTCCTAAAGGAAGCAACAGAGTGTCTGCGATCAATCATATGGATTGGGTTACTCATTACACTGCCAACACACACTATTGACTAACGACTATGTGTACATGTCTCCGGCGGAGACTCTCATAGCCTGGACAACGGCGGCCGCTTCTCAGAATCACCATGTGCACAAGTAGTAGAAGATTTACCAGTATTGGAAATCGTACTATTCTTGTTGTCATCGTGATGATCACCTCTTCACTAGTCTGCTGCTGACGGACGACGGTAGTTCATGGCGGCTGATGGAGAATACAGTTCTCCCTGTTCCCGCCGCTGCTGCTTATGGTTGATCGCAACCTATGGGGAATAAAGCTCACCTTGTCCCACATTATCCTCAACCTCTTTTGAATTGGGCTTAATACACATAGGAAGCCTGATCTATTGGTTTCACACAAAAAAATGACATTACTTTCTGAAAATTATCGATTTTAAATGAGTTTAACGGAAATTGATCATATGTAGTAATGATCGCTAAAATTGACGAAAAACTGACGTCATCATGATAGAGATGAGGTTGATTGCCACGTAAACACAAGAGTATCTCATATCAACTGTGACTTGTTCAATCATGAACCGATTCTGTGATCCGATCCGTGTCATCCACCCTTTCTCAACCCTTTCACCCATCATCCATACAAACAAACCCCTTACCCATCATTAACTCTTCTCTCTGTTTTCCTTCCCCAATAACATAAACTCCTCTGTTTCTCTCTACCCAGAAAACAGAGCACGAAATGAAGTCCATTAAAACACCACCACCATGAATCCGTCGGACCTACGGTTCTCACCAATCTTGAAGCTTCCCTAAAGCCTACATGGAAACGCTTCTCTTACGACTGAATCTCCCTTGCAACCAACTCCTTCAAATTGCACAACATCGTAGGATAGGTTGTTCCGGAAGAACGAGGAAGAAGAAGAAAAAGGTGACGATGGATAGGTTGGAATTTGAATCGGGTCACATGAGTCGGTCAGAACGACATGTAAATATATGCTGACTGGGCTTTACCATCCGCCATGTCAGCCATCTGATAACCACGTTGGATACAAAACAAATTCTGTTAAATCTACGATAACAAATGTAACAGAGTTGAAAATCGGTAGATAGATTGGGCTTTCTAGGCGTATTAAGCCTTTGGATTGTATTATTGGCTGTCCTTGTACATTTCCTTCGCCATTATGTTCTCTAGTGTTAATTCATACATACGGTGGCTACTGTGTGGTGTGTAAAGCCGCCAGTAGTGGCAAACAATTTGGAGACACTTGGTATATATGTGATGAATTAAGATCCAACTAATGCTGCTCATGGCACGCTTCTGTACTGAATTCCTTCCACCGCATCTCTACATGTCTTGCTGTCTGTCCCACTACGTGTAAAGTGGGGCTGACATCAATGTCGTCGAGCAGTGAAATCAAATTAAAGCCATAGGTAGAAATGGTACATGATAATATTTTCCATAACGAGAGTATTGGATAAACAATTGACACTACTAATCTTATATGAACAGCTTCCGACTTCTGAGACATGCCATTAGCACATTCCTCATTACCCATACTGCATTTTGATTTGCAGGGGCGTCAGAAGGTTGATCCATTAAATCCAAAGAAGGGACGCTGTACACAGACAAAGAAAATAACATAAAACGAGGAGTGAGATGATAGTCCAGTGCGTGATGCCAAGAACATAATAATTTAGTAACAGTCAGTTGCATTGCTGAAAGTGAGAGATTCCAAAATCTAGGAAAGAGGAGACAGCATCTTCCATTCTCAAGTTAAACCTATACCTCAGGTGCAAAATCCGATGCTTACTTTGGGTGGATTTAAATATCACTAAGGATTCATTCATATGTTCACTGGTTATGGTAGAGTATGCTGTTAAAAAGGTATGAGCTTTACAAAGACAACTATGAGACAGAGCCCTGGTTACAACATTAATGAAGCCTAAAGAATGCAATTAGTCTACAGCTCAAATTATGAGGAAAGGTAAGTGAGAAAGGGAACATTAGAGGGAGCTGTACCTCAACATCGTAAAATTTGATGTAAAATCGGGAGCTATCGATGGAGGCCTTTGTTTGAAGAATCTCTGCAATGGTAGAACTAAGCTTCCCGTTGACAGTTGGCCCCAGTCCCCCTATCGAAATCAATTCTCCAAATGCAGCAGGCTCCTCCGTACCACCAAACGCCATAGGTACCCCGCTGTTCACCACAATCATCACATACTGAAGAAGAAGAAGCAACACCAGCACAACCATCAACAGGTAACTTCGAATATTACTAGCGGTGTGAACGGAGCCAACAATAAGCGTACTCAATTCAATAGAAGCAAAAAGATACGCAACACTTCAGCGGATGAGTAATTTCATCGAACACCTAGAGGGCAATGCACGGAGAACGTAAACAGATATGGAAACTCAACTGATTCAGGCTTGCCAATGATTTTAGAAACGGCTTTGGTGGCGTCTTTCAGGATGTCAGAAGTTGTCACTGCATCCACTGGAACATTCGTGTACAGATTCAAGGTCGGCATTTTCCACCGCCGCCCTGCTGCTGCTTCTTCTTCCTTCTTCGCCACTGGTGCTGGCTGGATAAGAGCTTGCTCCCCCGAAAATGGGTGGTCTGAAACTGGACTCTTCCCCTCCCATTCCCAGAGGGTTTATGGGCCGAAAGCCCAAACCCAATAGACTAAAGGTTCCCTGACCCGACCCAACCAATAACCACCTAACCTAACCCGGTACATTACCCACTAAAACATCCTCTCCGTCAAATCTCCGCAATCAGTCAAATCTTGCAGTCTCCGACGAGTCAAAATTGACAGAGAACAAAGCGAAGAAAATGGAGCCGCCGACGCCGTCTCCCAAAGTTGCCGTTGTACTGTTCCTGCTTAAAGGCAAGTCATCTGTTCTGCTGGGACGTCGCCGATCGTCAATCGGAGATTCCACCTTTGCTCTCCCCGGCGGAAACCTCGAATTTGGTGAGTGTGAGTCCGCTTTCTTCTATCTCCATTTCTGTTAAGATAATCATCAGACGCCGTCATCGTGTTGTCCATTTCTCAGGAGAAAGCTTTGAAGAGTGCGCGATAAGAGAACTGAAGGAAGAGACGGGCCTGATGGTTCACGAGACAGAGTTCCTAACGGTGACGAACAACGTGTTTGTAGAATCACCCAAACCCTCGCACTACGTCACCGTATTCCTGCGGGCGAAGCTGGAAGACGATCAAGTTCCTCAAAATATGGAGCCTGAGAAGTGCTACGGTTGGGATTGGTACAATTGGGAAGACCTCCCTTCGCCGCTCTTCTGGCCGCTGGAGAAGATGGTGAAAAGCGGATTCAATCCTTTTGCTCAATGATCTTAGGGAGAAACGATGCAATTGGTTGCCTGTGTCCTCTGACATCTGTAGTGTAGATTTTTTGTCAACCGTTGGCAGCTCTCTGGGTAGCTCTTGTCAAATTCAAATTTATAACAACACCTAAACTCACCATTTTCATGGAAGTTCTTGAATGGATTTTCCTGAAACCTATTGTCTACAATTGCAAAATTAGTTAACAGGTTTCTACAGTCATGGCTTCGCTGCAGCCTACAATGAAACTGGAAATTTGGGCCTTTTGTGGTTTCGCGATTTTCCAGCTTGTATCCATTAACCTGAAATACCACATTTAACCGACCAGAGCTCGACCCAAATGCTGGTTTGACCAATCCGAACCGGGCGTAGTTCGGCCAAACAGGGGCCAGGGTTCCACCCGAAGTTCTTCTTTATGGCGAGTTCTCCAGACCCAACCCGCATGCCCGAGTCGCAACCCAGCGAGGACCAGAAAGAACCCTCCTTTCACTACACCCCGTCGAGTTAGCCGCCGTCCGCCGCTCCTACGGCAGTTTCTGAACTAGCTTCTCTGGACACCGTCAGTGACTACAAGGAAGGACTGTACTGAGTAAGCCTTGTTTCACTTTCTCTACAGTCGTCCAACATTCTTGTTATAAGTACTTGGATTTTCATTCGATTCATATTCTGGATATCTAGGAAATTTAGTTGTGAGCATGTTCTTCAGAGAGAAGAAGGAAAGTTGGCAAAACGAATAACTGATCCGGACATCGTTGCCTCAGCAGAGAATTGTTCTCTAATTGTAATCGAAGCAGTTGTTCTGATATTTCTTTCGCTTAACGCTGGCGCTTTTTTCATAATTGTTTTCCGGCTGTCCGAAAGATAAAACCAGAACACCTTGGGGATTGGTGTATGAGCAGCAGTTGTGACTTTCATTGTTATTTGGTAGATGGACACAGAATACCCCTTCATTGCCATCCCGACCACCCTTTGAACAACTAGTGCATTACTCATGCTCTTTTCTTCATTCTGGTTGGAGGTAGATGGTGGAATTCGATGATGTCCACTCTTAGATTTTTCAGTTTGCTAGTCTGATTGTTTTTAGCTGCATCTTTTATTGATGGTACAGAAAAAGGTGGTGAAAAAATTATGAACAAGAAGGAGATATTCAAGCTAGCTAAAGGGTTTAGGGGGAGAGCAAAGAACTGCATCAGGATAGCGAGAGAGAGGGTGGAGAAGGCGCTGCAGTATTCCTACAGGGACCGTAGGAACAAGAAGCGTGACATGCGCTCCCTATGGATTCAACGAATCAGTGCTGGCACCAGGCAACATCATGTAAGTCACTTCTTTTCAGTGCAAATGGTTTCCCCTAGATTTGGAACTAAGTTTCGTGTATGTGAGGACGCTACAGTCATTCTGAAAGACCTCTTATTTGTCTTTTTGGATACCCAATACGAAGTAGTAACCTTTTATGCTTGTAATAAATTTTGATAACTGCTGAAAAGATTTATTCTCTGGGACTAACGCTGAGTGCTGACCTTATATATTTTCCTTTTCCTAGCTATACATGAACAAAAATGGTTGGTTCAGATACTTAAGGAAACTTATTGCGTAGTCACTAGCTTACTGCTCTTTCTCTTAACTCAACCAACTGGAATTGAATTCCTTAAGACGTGAGTTTTGGTTTTGGTGTACAATTTTGCTTTATATGCGATCCTTGCAAGCTTTAGCTGGTTGTCTGAAGTGAGCTTGCTTCCTAGGTAGTAGTGTATGAGGGTGTGTTAATGAGAACTGGAGTATGCACGTACGTACAGGACAATTCTTGTAGATTAGTACCTTCTGATGTCAACTCCTAGTTCCTAGTTTAGCAGTCACATCTCCTCGTGCCCCTGACTTATTCATAGTCCGTTTTAGTTGAATTTGAAAGCACGCGTGGGCCTCATAAGATGAAATTAAGTTAATAATTTTCACTTTTCAGAAGTGTGACTTTCCCAAGTCTGAAATGGTGCAGAGGAGAATAATATAGGATGATGATCAACTAAAGTCAGGGCAACTTGCTCCATCTACTATATATTAGCAGAAGGAACGAGAGGAATGTCAAACAAATAAGAATATAGTGGGTAAAACAAACGTCAGTTAATAAGAATGTAGTTGGTAAAACAAATGTCAATAAGCTGACTATTTGGGTTAAAGAAGACATGAGATATACTACGAGTCTTACTCTTTAAGTTATTTTCAACACAATGAACTATTTAATGCTTAAAAGAATGCTAAACTTCCAACTTGAACTGGTTGCTTTTACTTTTGTGAATGTCGACAAGTTATGAGCAGTTAAGCTAACGTAAGATATAGTCAACCGTGAATAGATATATCGTATATGCTGCTGCCTTAAGTAAGTGTGAAACAGAAGACTGGTAAATGGTAATGTAACAGTTTCTGGTTCTTCCATGGAATGATGTGAGTGTAGGTTCATTATGGACACTTCATGCATGGGCTTAAGAAGGAGAACATCCAGCTGAACCGGAAAGTGTTGTCGGAGATATCTATGCACGAGCCGTGCAGTTTCAAGGCACTGGTAGACATTTCTCGCACTGCTTTCCCGGGAAACAAACACATCTTCCATCGTCCCAGGAACGTGAACATGCCAATCAGTGCCTAGCTGATCAAACTTCTGTAGCTGATAGCAGACCTGGAAATCTACTAGAGCTTGTTGGGTTGAGAAATTCAGCGACTTTGGAAACAAGGGGAGCAAATAGGGAACCAAAGCTATTGTATTTCTGCTGCAGGTTTAGGGAGCTTGGTTATCCTACCTTAGTAACTGCGGGCAGTTGTTATGGTTCAGAATAAATACGAGTCTTCCAGCGGGTAGTACTTTAGGTTTTCATTTTCCCTTGGTAATGTATGTTGGTCAGGAAACAAAGGGAGGAATGTCATTTGATTTCATCTCTAATCCGTGGAATTGGTGAGAGATTTTCTCCCGATATTCACTATATTGGGATGTAACCGTTTATAATATAAGAGTATTTAAATGGAAGGTTTTAACATTGAATCCCGTCGAAACCACTGCTGTAATGATTTCGATTGAATAGAACTTGCCGGATTTGTAAACTTCGAATCCATTTCGTTATCGTTTGTCTTGAGAGGGCATGTCAAGCTTCTTCCAATGGCAATTATAGGCTTGTTATAACCAGTTGAGAAAAGTAAATCTATGATCATTAAATTTAAATCATCATACTTCTTCCAACAATAATATACTATTTCATCTTAAATTTTCAAAGAAAACTACGCAATATCGAAGCTTTAAATTTGAAAATGGATGTGGAATCTTAGTATTGTATTGCTGCCTTGTTGACTATGCGGGGTTGGTTGGTTGGTTGGTTGGTTCCCCACATTGACTTTAGAAGAATAGTCAGTAGTCTGAATGTTCTGTTCGGTTTGGTTCAGACCAACCTTACCGGTCGTCAATCATCATCCGGCTTTCTAAATACAGCAAGCAATCTATTTACTTTTACTTCCCTCTTCTGCCTCCTAATTGAATGTTTTGGTCAACCAAATGAATAATAAACGATAGTTTACCCTATAAAAAATGAACAAGTTTTTTTCTCAAAATTATCCTATTTTTTACAGTCAAGAAAAATGATGACGTGTTCTTAGTTATTTTTATATCATAAATAACTCTTACGATATTGTTTGGTGTTAAATGAATCAAAAGATTCATTTCATTTCCAAATGAATTACTTATAGAATCATTTTTGAAATGAATTTCTATGTTTGGAATATTATATTTAATTCTTAAAAATAAATTGAATTGAATTCCTAAATCATATTTGGTATATAATTCAAAAATGACATAAATCAAAAATTTCTACATATACCCTTTCAGCAGATATGACATTACTATTGAGTGAAAGAGCTTATTAAATTAGCAACTGCATCACCTTAACCGACATACCAAAAAAGTAATAACAATTAACAAAGAACGAATGCATATAATGACAGTCATAACCATTAATAATTAAAAAATGTAATGGTTATTGAATGAAGAAAAAGAAATGAGGTATCTAACCTTTTTTAAAACTGGTGTTTTGTTGCCGGTAGTAAACATAAAAAGGGTTGAGCAAACAGAGAGTTGGCCGACTAATTATATATTAAATTTGATAGGTATGATGTTAATTTAATTATTAGTTGAGGGTAGATAAGTCGTTTTAATGTAATTAGTAAATTTTTGTGGAATTCATTTCGAAATACCTACTAAATTTCACGGAATTGCTAACACTAACCTTAATCCCGCAGAATTCAAAAATTAAAATTCGAAATGAATTCCTTTACATACCAAACAAAAAAACATTCATTTTGAAATGAATTTCATAAGTTTTTTAGGAATTTATTTATATCAATGAGAGGGCTAATGGAAGAAATAAGGGGTTAATAGGAGAAATCAAGATAGCAAACACAAAATAAACTAAAAATTGAGCTAAATTGTAATATCGGTCTTGATATGAAAGAGACTGTCTCGCTACTGAATGGGCAGTTCCGTTAGCAGACCGTCGAACAACCTTGGAGCCGAGGACCATCCGTCAAGTAGATGAGAATCTCCGCAATGATAGCTCCACCAGCCATGCAACGCGTAAACCACTGAGCGAGTCGGGATAGCACCAGCTCAGCACCGCTTTCAATGTCCATCTACCAGAGGCCTCATCAAAAGCACCACACATAGCAAGATGCTCCAAAACACAGGGGTTAAGAAGTGCTGGATATGTCTGCCTTGTCACAATAGACCCCATCTGCATCACGATATGTTGATTGGAGTATTCATCCATAATGGTCCAAGTAGAGTTGCTCTGTATATCTGCTGACATATCTAGAGTTCAAATCCAGTATATCCTATGAATAAACACTAATATAATATTTGTTTCCTTTTTTCTATTTTGTAGTTAAAAATCTCAGTCTACTCTAAAAATATATATTCATCCATAATGGGAACAAGTTACAACAGGTTTATTAGTATGGGCAATGATCTGTTGACCAATTTAGAGTAGTTGTATAATTTTTTTTTCTTAATAATGGAATAGAACAGATACAATCACATAATATAATAATTTCGTAGCTTAGTGTTCAATAATTACAATCCATGTATATAAATTCAATAAGTTGACTGACTCATTCAAACAACATGATGATATAATAGTTGTAAGATATTCATAATAAATATTATGTGTTTTTAAATTTTAGATTTTGCCATTTCAGTATAATTGTCATTTAAATTTTTAATTCATATTTTTAGGATTTTAACCATTCAAATTTATTTTAATATCCCTCTTATTTTAGTTTACTTAATTAATATTTCCCCCTAAATTTTTTATTTAATTAATATTTTTTACATACGAACTTGAATTTGAATAATTTTTGCGCCAAAAATTTAGTTTTTTAAAGACGATTAAAATAAACACTCATGGTATAGTTTCGACGAACTTTTGTTTTGATGTCAAACACGTGAGATGATTAAAAAGTATAGATTGACATAAGAATAACAAAGTTATGAGTATTTACTATCAACTATGTCTAATCACCTTTATTTTTTTACATATATATGCTTATCGGGTCTAAGTGTTACATATATATACTTATCGAGTCTAAGTGTCATATATATGTGCTTATTGGGTCTAAGTGATAAATAATTGAATGCTTAATATTATAATACTGGATATATATCAACTAAAGGTTCAGTATTTTCATAAACTTACTATTTCTATTTTTAATGATAGCAATGCCCTATCAAAAATTATAGCGCATCGAGATCCATTTACGAACAATAAAGATACATCATGTTAGCAATAGCAAACGCATGAAAAATCAAAAGTGACACTCATCAACTGTTACTATAATCTGGTGTTGGCCAACTGAAACTAAGTAAATTAAAATACATTATTATATATATTATAACATGAAATTAGATAATTGATTATAAACACTTATGTTCTCTTGGCTCATTAATTGAACTTGATAACTAGATTTTAAAAAGATAAAATTTATATCTGCCCGAACCAAACCGGGTAAGGTGTTAATATAATAATAAATAGCCAAATAAAAAGCGGCGGGAGAAACGTTTATTTTTACTTGACCATTGACGTGAGGAATTGAGATAACAAATAATAAAAAAGAAACTTAAGCATATGTATCTGAGTCGTGAAACCAATTTTATTGCTACGAGTATACAATCTGAAAAATAATTAAGAAACGATGTTGTTTTGCCACTAAATAAACAGCTTTATAACCCGATTAGCACAACTGTAGATCACCTGCAAGTGGACATGATTATTTGGTTTTGTTTTTTAATCCCAAAGTCTCAAGTCCCTATTTTCCTAATCTTTTATTTATTGTAAGTTGCAAACATTACCTATCTGCTATGCTACGTATATCAACTTGATCAACTTTTTTTCTCTATCTTAATTCTTACATAAACAAGTTTCATGACACTCATCTTGTAGCCCCAGCTCCCAAGAACACACTAAATTGACCTAAATTAATCAGTTACTTGTTCAATCATATATGTCAAAGATTAACAAACACGTATATAAATCAACTTTAATTTATGAGGTAATTACAAAATAAATATGAGCAATTGAGGGTTGAAACATGTTTCACTTTGACTGTATATGCATGAGAAGTGCTGGTTTAACATTTTAAAATATTTTCTTTGGAAAATGATCGCCATTTTAAAATATATTGTGGGCTTCTTAATTTTTATGTTTTGAAACATTGGTGTTGTTTTGTCTAGTAATTAGTTATAAACATATGTAATTATAGTTGGTTATTATATTGAATATTTAGTTATTAAGTCGTATAATTAGTTATAAATAATTATTATTAATTATATTATTATAACATGTTATTCGTGTCTAGAGGAACATATCAAATTTGAGAAAAACGCATACGTCTAATATGATATTTGTGTTTTTAAGGGTTAGGGTTTGAATTTGGTTTGATTTTTTAAGAAAAAAAACAGATTTATCATATATTTGGTTTTTTTTTATAATTATGAATATTAAACCGAACTTTTCAATTTTAGTAATGGTTTTTTTATCGAAATTAGATTATTTCAGCTTTTATTCTTGAATTGCCCCATGTTTTGGTATTCGGTTTGGTTTTATCGATACCAATTAACCGATTTACACCCCTACTTGTAAGTATAGAATGGTGGGTTGAGTTGACTTTTTTGAAAGTCGTCTGACCTTATTGTTGGCTTGTCTCTTTAATTATGATCATATAGTGTTCATTAGTACTATTATGTCTCCTATGAAATCACAATTTTTTAATTAATAATATTGATCAAATTCTTAAATAGTTCTGTTATTACTCTTATGAGAATTTTCCATACAGTGGCCTTCATAGTTCAAACTTCAAACCTGTTTATTCAAGCCGACTATTTATTTTCCTACTGAAAAATTTGGACCCATCCAACACAAAAGGTATATATGTAGGGTGTAATTAATTTTAAATTTAATATTTTTAAATTGCTAATACACGACTCTATTAATTAAAATAATTTTATTTAAACGATGTTTTATATTTTCTACAGTGTCACATATACTTAGTGCAAGTGGTTGATTAATGAGTTTTTTTTAATATCTCACCGTTTTTGTGTCTATATTTTTTTATAGAAAAATGGAGATGGAAAATTCAAAAAAAAATAATACCTAAATATGTAGGATCACTCGTTAATTGGTAGATCAGTTTATTATGCAGGAAGTAATGAGATACAAAGATATTATTATATTTTTCAACACACACAAAAAAAAGATATGATTAATTTATCAATTTCACTTCTATCGTTTACCTTTTAATTTCTTTTTAATTGCCTCTAAAACATTTAACGATCACAAAAAATCCAAATTAAAAAAAAACAAAAGAGGAACTCACCCATGCAACAATTAAAAACTTGTAAACACAACACAACGTTAGGCAGTGTTGCAGTTTACAAGTTTTCAATTTCGTTTTTTGTTTGTTTACAATTTTATTTTTCTCGGATAGTTTTTTGCGGAGACAATAAAATAGAAAACAAACAAAAATTTACGCATCTTCTAAGGGGTCGTCCGATACATATGATCAGAAATTCTCGGGTACGGTGCCTAAAAGATATCGGATACCACTTGACTCGATGCTTTCGATCTCGATTTTGTCGTCCACTGGAGCTAGAAGTGGAGAACTACGGGACTGAGGAAGCAAGGAAGAATTGTTCTGCAATTGGTTGCGTGCTACGATCATGTCCCAGAGACCGAACTGAGGAAGAGGATGTCGTCATCGTTGATCAAGAGAAGATATGAAGGCGTCTCTCTCTCAGCCCTAACCTAAATTTTTCAGAGAGGCATTTCGTGATATGAAATGAATAAGATTATACGAAGGGTTGGGTAATGGGGGTAACTAGGTCGATACTCAGGACTCAAAATTATGTTAGGTCAAAAACTTTGGTTAATGTCGGTTAAGGATGGTTAACCAAAGGTTTTTATCGACTTAACCGATTAGCCTACTCCAGGCTTAGCCTTGACCGATCCACAATTGATTGATTTTTGGGTTAAGTCGACCTCTGCTTGACTCAATCTGTTTATAGGTTATAAACCAATTAACCAACACCAATTTCCCAACCCTTATTTTCTGGAGCCTTAATTATTCTTCCCAGCTCATTGGTGGATCAATAGAGTTGTGGTTCGACTTGAAGATAAGAATCACTAATGTGCGGTTCCTCGCACATCATACAAAGGAAGAATAGTAAAAGAAAGTGATGTACGGGATAAAAGGGGGTAAACATGTGTATGAGAGGCATAAAATTCGATGACACATACTCATAAGCGTATGACCAGCCGTAAACGTATAGTACAATATAGATGTATAGTTGTAGGCGCGCAAGATGTCAACGTAGCTGAAATATCAGAAATGTAACTGTCCCTCTTTTTTTTTCTAAAATCCCTTATATAGGTCGATAGTAGCATGACCATCAAAATTATATATTAGCTTTGCCCCATTGTGTTCCTTTCTGCAACATTAAGTGTAAACACTAATTTTGGATTATATAACAACAATAATTACAAACCCGACGACAATGTATGCTACAGCAGGTACGTATACCGTCATAATATATAACATATATTAGTGTATGAAATCAGATTCAATTAAATATAAGTAAACTGGTATCATATATACAACTTCCTGGAGTTGGTGCACCTAAACATACATTGATTCAACCTACATGATCTCTTGTTTATTATAAATAGTTCGTCCGACGATTTGAAAATTTTAGATGAGAATGAGAAAATATATTAACCGAAGAAAAACTTACATTAAATTCAGTTGTTGTACAAGATATAGTTTTCAAAAATCTTAACAATACTAATTTATTAATCATAAATCTCAAAACAAATATCGCTCAACAAAGCTAATATAAAAGACGGTCTAGCTAACATATGAGCAGTTTAGTTTGCACTACCTCCTCACAAACTGAATTGAAAATACGGTTTCAACTTCATATTTTATTTTACGCAACCCGTATTTTAATAAAAACATACTAATATACCCTTAATAATCAAAATTAATAAAAAAACGTACAAAAAAAAAAACAAAAAACGTAGGTAAATTTGTGAAGCGGGCTTATAAATTTTCGGTGAAGAGAAAGTTTCGAATAATTAATACAATAAAAATTATTTGAACAAAATTTGTAGATTAATATTTTTTGCTAATAATATAAACACAAACTTTATATAACCGTTGGCTATAAAATTATTGATCACCTTCACAATCACCCCACTCTTGCTCCACCAAAACCAACAAGCTTCCACTATGCCAAAGATATTTTTTATTCTTAAATACTTATACTAAAATTACACGCGTAATTACGTAATATGGTGCATTCTAATTAATTTTTTCCCCATAACATAATGCAATATATAAGAGGAGTTGGTACAAACTAATAAGATAGGCATGCATATTTATATAGTTTTGAATGGAGACTCAATCAAAAAATGGTGTCACATTATATTGTACGGTTCCTCCCTTCTCCGATCAATTCAACTTCCGGAGTTGGTACTGCTGAACCTAACCTAAATATGCATATATATATATATATATATATATATATATATATTATGCAATTCAAAGTCTACAACCCCTTAACTGTACAACCTTTTTATAAATATTTAAAGGGAAAATATACATTTACAATTTTTATTATGCAGAGTTTGTATCTGCATCCTTATATGATATTTTAACCGATCGGACATCTCGTATTTTGAAAATTCAAACAGACACTCTGTTAAAGTCTTAGTCCATTTCTTCATTATATTGAATGACATGACATGCTAAATAGGCTTTCTTGCACACATAAACAACTGAATGTGTGGGATGTGTGCTGAATGGCAAATCGTCAGCGGCTAAACGGAGCATCAGGAGTGAACTACAACATTCTATACTATAATTGTTAGATCAAAGCATTAACACCTACTGACGATTTTCCATTCAGCACACAACGCACACATTCAACTACCCATGTGTACAAGAAAGTCTATTTGGCGTTCCACGTCATTCAATATAACATAAAATGGACAAAGACCTTAACGGAAGCCTATTTAAAATATTTGTCAAAATACAAGACGTCTAGTCAGTTAAAAAGTTGTACAACCGTGTGAATGTAAACTTTACATAGCAAGGAGGTATAAATATGTATTTTCCAATATTTAAACATCATGTACATTTGTTGGCTTCCCGTTCCATGCATTAATTTCATCTGCGTATGTCCTCCTTTCACATACAGTTTATAATAAACCAATATGTCGACTACTATATTCCAAATGATGTTTTTTACCCTCGGAATTCCGATCGGTATCGCATCCTTCCGGTGTTTTCCGGCTTCCAATCGGCATGTATCGCCGAATTATCTTTCACTCGACACATATCGTCGACCCTTCCCCACAATGAACATTAGCAGTCATCCTCACAATTCGCCTTTACTTTGTTGATGCTGAGCACGTTCACGACAAGATAATTGCGTCCGCTTAATTTGTGGTATAGACTATTTGCTTGGTCATTTCTGCTGTTCAAGATGTTCGTACTGGTTTGTTCTTGGAGGTTTGTCGACATTTGATGTGCAGCTCCAATTCTTTCTTTATTATGTATTTTCCGCAAAGGGATAATAAAACCGCTCGTGATAAAAAAGGCTCTACATTATCCTTTATTTGTCCATTGGGTTTATGTTATTGTATTTTGTAATTTTAAATTGCATTTTTTTTTCTTCTAACTCTCATGTATCAAGTTTTATTCCTCCAAAAAAAATTCAAATGATGTAATAAATCCTCTTACAATAAACTTGGTCGCTAAGCACGCTAACAAGTTGTCAACTATTTTTGCCAAACTCTATTATATATATATACAAACATATATTTAACATAGTTTACTCGATTTTTTTATACCCAATTGATACTTTTTTTTTGACAAAAAGTAGTCAATCTCATTAATGAAGGCACATACATTTGACCTTATCGGGAAGTCAACTCGGAGGTATCCACATACAAGGATATATGCAAAACATATTGTCTATCTAGCGCAATGGTGGATTAAGGACCGAAATATGTACTGAGCCGGATTTTAATCGAAATCTATGTATTGAGTAACCAATTTATGAATATTTTTTAACCGTACATAATATTAAGTTCAAATATTTTAAAAAACCATTTGTTGTGCTATTTTTTGTTAAAGCAAGTTGTCTTTAAAGATTGAATGTGTTACCGGAGATTTTTTCCTAACCAAATAATGGTAAATGCAAATACTTAGCCAAAATGATGATTAATACTCGAGTACTTAGCCGAAACAACAAAACACTAAGTTAGATCTAAACTTATCGTGAGCCAAACTAAAAAAAAAATCGTAAAAATATACATGACTCCCAACCTCAATTCTTTCTATCCTAACAAAGCAATACTCATATCCCCTAAAATTCTCATAAAAATGCACCACATACGCACCACATCATCATATTCGATCAGGTCTTTCCTATAAAAGTTGTGAATCACCTTCGAAAGTAATGCTTGGAAGCCGGAGGTCAATAACCCACCGCAAAGCCTTCAACAACACCAAAGTCTCACCTTCCTTTGCGGGTATCAGTCAGTCGAAAAGCATCACAAATATGATCTCGGATCACCATATCCAACCCGGTTTATGTTCAATTGGCGAACATAGCTACATCAATGTTACACTTTAATTCACACTTAATTAATAGAATTTTTTTTTATCTATAATCTAAGATAGTATATTTCTCACAATAAGAGGGGTAAAACAATAAATGACTAGTTAAAGATGAATTAACCGAAAAGTATCAGACTATGAATAAACACAATTAACAAATATCCGTGGACAAGTTGACAAAATGGTGTGTGTATAAGAATGTAAATCCATAAATTGTCTTAAGGACTAATCTGTTACTTTTTCACAGTAGAGGGGCTAAAACGCATATTATCCCATTTGAAATGAAGCAAACATCTCGACTGCGGCTTGCCTATAAATTCAGCTTCAGAAATCCCATTCTACCTTCACCAAAACCAACAAGCTGTGCCTTCTGCACTACTCTTTATACATTCCTCTCTTTTTAATTATCCGCCACGTTACCATGGGTTCCATCTGCGACGACGACGTCCAGCTGCTGCTTGACACCAAGCTGGACATTAACAAACAAACGTCGAAGATCCCCTCCAGCGGCGGCGGAAACAGCTTTGCCGTGACGCTGGGGAAGAAGCAGGTGGTGGCGGCGGCGCTTCCGATGCAGGAGCATTGGCTGCCGCTCTCCAACCTCGACCTCCTTCTTCCGCCGGTCGACGTCGGGGTCTTCTTCTGTTACTCCGACGGCGGTGGTGCAGCGGCGGTCGGGATACTGAAGAAGGGGCTGGCGCAGGCGCTGGTGACGTACTACGCCTTCGCCGGCGAGGTGGTGATAAGCTCCGGCGGCGAACCGGAGATTGTGTGCAACAACCGTGGAGTTGAGTTCTGGGAGGCGTATGCTGACGTGGAGCTCGGGGAGCTTGACTTGTATAACCCCGACGACGCCGTTGAAGGCAAGCTTGTCCCCGTTAAGAAAGACGGCGTCTTCGCTGTTCAGGTATATATATGTTATCTTATCTAATCATAAAATCATGCATTTTAATTCCGTCATGGTTTTCACAACTTACTGAATGTCCGCTCTGTTAGTTCAATGGTATGTGGCTCAATCATTTAATTTGCGATGATTAAATTGTAATTATATCGAAATTATAATGGACAGTTTTGATGAGTGATTCAAGATTCAACCAGTAGAGTATTGAAAACGTTGATTTTTGTACTCATGTAGTGTATTTCGAATAAGTATGAGTAATTGGTCTGATTTTAATGAGACGATCATAATATTTTACACATAATATTCTACGTTTATTCATTAATGACTCCTACGTAAAAAATTAAACTCAATATCACTATGAAATAATACAGTTGGTTGTACCATGCGGCTAAAAACCTGGAAATATTGGATACGAATACACCTACACTCCACATATAAACAGATATGTTAAAATTATTTCCTCTCTCGAATTTTGCCATATCTTTAACATCTACGAGTGTGGACCCAATCACCCAAATGAGCTCCTTAGGATCATTGTTCAGCTCATCACATCTGTAAAATGTCAAGATAATATTGATTAGTATTTTTCTAACTTAATACATTTAGCTTGTAATATTTTTTTTGATAAAGTTAACTTGTAATATGTACATCAAATTAATGTATTCTTGATTCGCAGCTAACCATTTGAATTTTGAAACAACTCATTATATATATGGTTTCTTGTTGTGTGCGTAGGGGTTGTTTCATTTCTATGCTTTTTTTTATATGGTTCAATTTATGACGTATATATGGATATGGAGTAGTGGCCTAGTGGGCAAATTCTATTTACAAAACCAAGGAAAACGGCCAACCATTTTAATGAAACCAAACGCAAACATGACCATTAAACAAGGATTTTGGCTACTCAATCATTGGTCCAACCCCTATTAACTAACCGAACCAAATATTTGTTTAGTGATTTCACTTATTTGACGAACTTGTATTACATAATACTGCATGTGTCATATGACGTAATATATAACTGTTCCAAATTTGACGGCAGGTGACGGAACTAAGATGCGGGGGAATAGTGGTGGGATGCTCCTTCGACCACCGCATTGCCGATGCCTATTCATGCAACATGTTCCTCGTCGCATGGGCCGAGTCCACCCGATCCAAGCCCATCTCCTCCCCGCCTTCCTTCCGCCGGTCTTTACTCAACCCTCGTCGTCCCCTTACACTAAACCCCACCCTCGACGACATGTACGTCCCCTTATCAAGCCTCCCTCCGCCGCCGCCTCCTTCCGCCGCCGACCCCGTCCTCCTCAGCCGCATCTACTACGTCATGTCGGAAGACCTCGCCAGACTCCAGTCCCTCACTTCTAGAACCAAGCTCGAATCCTTCTGCGCGTTCCTCTGGCAGCTCGTCGCCAAATCTTCCCAATCCGACATTGTGTCCAAGATGGGGATCGTGGTCAACGGACGGTCCAGATTGACCGATATGGACAGATACTTCGGGAACGTACTGTCGATCCCTTACGGCGGGAAGCCCGTGGGGGAGCTGGTGGAGTCGTCGCTGAGCCAAGTGGCGGACGGGGTCCACGAGTTTTTGAAACAAGGGGCAAGCGGGGAGCACTTCATGGGGCTGGTAGACTGGGTGGAAGCCCACAGGCCCCAGCCCGCGATCTCAAAGATTTACAGCTGTGGGGCGGCGGAAGGGCCCGCGTTTGTGGTTTCTTCGGGTCGCGGGTTCCCTGTCGGGGAGGTGGATTTCGGATGGGGTCGGCCGGTTTTCGGGTCGTACCATTTCCCGTGGGGAGGGAGTGCCGGTTACGTGATGCCGATGCCGAGTCCGAAGAAGGAATCGGGGGATTGGGTGGTGTACATGCATTTGTTCGAGGAGCAGTTGGAGGTAATTGAGAAGGAAGGCGCGTCTGTCTTCAGGCCTTTCAGTTGGGACTACGTCGTTTAACTGATTGGGTACGTGGTAATTAAGAGTGCGTTCTATATAAAAGGTGCTCGATCGGACGTGGCTGTAGCGAATTATATATAAGTTGGTTATTTTAATTATTTTTACGAGCATACTTCTGTGTTGTACGTATGCATGAAACGAAATAGTACGTGTCATGTGTTATCTAGCTTGTGGCCAAACTAAGGATATTGAAATATTTTCCATATATATAGCGAGTGTCAACGTACGTACAAAAACGCAAAAGGGGGTGGGTGACTTGAGCCAGGAGGGGGTGGGTGACTTGAGCCAGGAGTCGGTCTAAGTACCCCCTATCTCTGCCCATGTATTTTCACGTCTAACCCTCAAACATTAGATGATAAAATTATATTTTTAATAGAATCCAAATTCTGATTTTTGAACATAAATCTAAATTACCCAATCATAAAGCCTTTAGTTAGACTTTAAACACTTACCACTATGTCCTAAACCCTAAACACCAAACAACAACTTCAAACTACTCTTAATTTTAAGCATAATATATAACAAAAATGTGATAGAGCGTACCGTAAACACATATGTACCAGAGTCTTTTTCATATATATTATTACAAATTGGTGGCATTAAGTTGGAGATAGCGACTTAACTTCTTACACAGTACAAACTTGTATTATTATCATTATTCTATATATACTCTAAATTAAATGGGAAAATAACGTTATGTGTGTATTATTTATTTCGATAAATTATTGATGTGTTGTAATTACAGTCTCAATCGAGGCTATTTTTCTTTAATATGAAATCTGCGTACGTGTCCATGCACTCATTAACGTCCATGTCATGAACGAAGCCAAATAGCCAAAATCCAATCATAAACAAAGCATATATAGTTCAAAAACCATAAATCACATGTATTTCTAGCTGGGTTTGTTGCACAAGCAAAGACAAATCTTCGTTTCGTAATTTTCCTTTGTATATAGTAGGGATGACACTGGCTTAGAGGACCAAATTAGGATCATGATGATACTTCAAGGATTAATATCAGCCATCCAATTCAACGAGATGGATCTTGCGGTGTAACGGGGTAAAATAGTCAATGATGCACTATCAGTAATTATTTGTGTTTGTCAATTATTAGCTTCATTAAATATATTAATCAAAGTCTTGTACGTTTGCTGCTTATTCCATGGATGGTGGCAGCTCAACTGACTGCATTGTAGATAGGTCATTGGTTTGACTCCAATTATTGCGTACTATAAATTATTCTGTTGTTATCAAGGCTTATGAAATCTTAATTCTTAAAAACAGCAACGAATGAATGCGAAGGCTATTAGGTTTGGTGTGGAAGTAAACTTGTTATTTTGGCAGTTTTTGCTAGCTTAACCTACAGCAAAAATATAGCATGCTACAAGTCATTATCATGATTGCATATGTGTATTTCGGCTGAATTGTTATAAAGCGTCCTACTTTTTATTGTCAAATGCCTTATTATTTAAATTCGATATATAAAATTATGTGAATGCCCTTCGAACTTCCTCTTTAAATACACATGACGGCGGTCGAATAAATAAAAATATTTAATTACTAATATCTCGTCCACTATCCCACAAAATCTCCCACTTTTATTTTCTCTCTCTCAATCAAAAACCCTTTCTTCTTCGTTTCTAATTTTTCTGTTTGGTATCATCAAAAGAACGGAGTTGTCACCATTATCGTTTCCTCCGCTAAAAAATCACGCATGCTAACCACCAACCCGCCGCCGTTGCTCGCCTTGAAGAACCTCGCCGTCGCACACCTCGAATAATCGTCACCATGAAGACTCAATGCCGCCAAAACCCGCCGCCGTTCCCCGAATGACCTGCCGTCGTTCCAAAATTCATGTGTCGCCAACCAATAGTTCAGGTGATGACTTACATTCCGTACTCGCCGCATAATTGGATCTGATTCTCTTTAATGAAATGATTCCGACCGAACCAACATGCAATAGTCGGGATCGAATGAAAAGGTTAGTAAACGTTACTGATTCCCGATTGCAATTTGTTTTGGTACAATTTTTCTATTAATTCGATTATGATTCATTAGTATATTGTAGAACAATTGCAATAAGCTAATAAGTATGACCAATTTGACAAGTTTTTGAATAATGTAGAGACAATTGAAATGCGAAGATGAATCTCAACATTATAATTAAAATTTAAGAAATCATCTAAAATAAATAATTTTTTAAAACAAATATTAATTAACCAATTGAAAACTGTCAAAATGTGTTTTAAAAAAAGGAAATGGATAATTCCCAATTACACAAAAATAATAACGGCTGTAAAAAAAAGAGAGGTTTTATTGAAACTAGAATATAAAAAGGAAAAAATATAGTCTCTTCCTCAATTAAATGGAGAACACTCATTTAAACCGTCAAATAAAATATAACGATCTTAAAATGTACTAACGGTTAAAACAAAAAAAAAGTGCCGTAACCTCAGAAAATCTATTATCTTATCACCATATAGGTTGCATGGAATTTACAGAATGGACCTAGTCGTGTCTCCAAAAAAAACATAGATAATAGTTTCAAGAAATTTGAAAAAAGAATGTGAAACAAATAGCTAATATTTGTTAATCACAAATAGCTTATCAAATTTCCAACAAAAATAAAGTTATGGGGGATTGTGGTAAAGCTATAGATATGGAGATCAATTCGTTAATTAATTATAGATATATATATTTTATTATAACAACCAATTTAGAAAATAAATATGTAATGCAGCAGGGTACATAAAATCTTCCTGCTCTTTATAAATATGCAATGATATGCTTTTTTTTTATTACTCACATCTCAATTGGTTTTGTTATTTTTATGACAGAGACTGGATTCCAATTTATTCGTTGTTTGATTTGATCACAACAATGGAATGGAAAATTTCGGAAAGATAAAAATATACATCAATTTATGAGCTCATTGTAGTAGTATTTTATGGCGTGAGAGTGGTATTTTATGATGTCTTCCTGTCAACAATGCCAGATAATTAGATGTGCCTAATACATCGTAGTAGTTTTTTTATGGTGTGGGAGTGGTATTTTATGGTATCTTCCCATCAGCAACACTAGATAGTTAGAGGAGTCAACTACAGTGTAGGGGTACCTTATGGTATCTTCCTGCCAGCAACGTCAAATAGTTAAAAATATCTAGTACATTGTAGTGGTATCTTATGATATCTTCCCGTAAAAACACGAAATAATTAGAGGTAACTACTACATCGTCCTCGAAAAAATATTTAATAATATTCTTACTTTTATACCGTTTTTTATTTTCCTAGATTCATTAAAAAAAACATTGATTAATAATGAGTAATTGGTTTGAATTTCTATTATTTCAAATGCTCCTATACATTCATCATGAGATTTATGTTTTTCAATTGTATTTATATTAGTCATTACATATTATAAGTATGTTTTGGTTATATATGCATACATCAATGTTGGCTTGTGATGGGGAAAATCGAGATAGCAAACTGAACTTCAAATTTATTAAATTACATAATTTCTATTGCTTTATTATATGTTTGAATGCACGAATATTTAAAATACTTTACACACGTAGATAAAATACGTTAAAATCAGCATATACAGTTTGCTTGGTCTACAAACTTTATGTTTATATATGCAAAAATTCCCAATAAATTGATGTATGGATGAGGTGACTTAAGTTTGGGATACTAAACAGCATATTTTGTTTTTCTTTTGTGTGTGATAGGATGTGCAACTATCATGAAGCTGGTCCTTTTTTTACCTAGGGTCAGGATCTCAATAAAAACACAACACACAAGTTGTGGACCTGACCTCGCATGAGCGGACTCCGATTCGAGACAAAAATCCTCGACCAGTAGAAGTTGTCGTTCTGGATCCACCAACTCCAACAACGAAAGTTATAGATGAGGACTCGATTATAGAAGTCATTGGCCTAGATCCTCCAAGAAAATTGAGGTTGCTAAGCTTGTTTCTTCTGATGAAGTGCATGTTAATGATCCTTATCCTAAAATTGAGGTCAACTGATCTTGTATCGTCTGAAGATGACGAGGAAAAACCTACGCTTATGGTTCAACTTTGCCAGTACTTCCATCTAAGCATCTTCTTTATTAGTAAAAAATCATACTTGCTACTCAAATAACTCAATTTACCAGGGTCATAAGAGGGGGATGACACTGTCTAATCATTGAGACACCAAGTTCTCACCCAAAAAAATTACATGCCCCCATCATCAAGGCATTGAAAGTTTGTCAGGAAGGAACAGGTACCGAAATTGAGAATCAAAAGGCAGGATTCCACAGTTCCTGGAAGCCAAGAGGCTTTGTCGCCGCCTCTGCGAAATACATTGCTCAACAAAGACAGCCTGATTAGGTGGCAGGTAATGAGAGATCCATACTGCCAAGTTCGAGTCATCCACAACGCTTTTAGCAAAGCAGTGCACCAACTTAGGCACCAAAAGCTTCCCTCTGCTGCTCACCCCGACGCTAGCCCTTATGAACTCGTGCTGAGCTTCTTCAAGCTCTTCTCTTACATTCTTAGCCGTGTAAACCCTCACCTGCATTTCGAGTTCGGCCAGACGGTCTATTAATTTTGGCACAGTAGCCTCCCGTAAGCCATTTACAGAGAGGGCCTTACCGCAGGAGATGAATACATTCCACAACTCAGTGCAAATGCTACAAGCGGCTCATGTGCATCAACTGCACACTTGCGTTGTTCATCTGACACCTTCAGTTTGTGGAGAGCAAGAAGCAATGCCTGAGACAGAAAAACCAGTGTTAAGTTGAACCTGTGATGAACAGATAACAATAATGTGAAATTCGGTTCTAGGTTCTGCAGCAGATACAATTTGTGGTCTGTGGAGAGGAGGTTTCATCTTCAAAATCGCATACTCAATCACAGCTGCGCTGAACGAATGGCCTCCGACAGTATAAGCAGCCTGAAACAGTCCCACACCCTTATTTGACTATGATGCTATTATTCTAGAAAATTGAAAATGGATTGGAGAATGGAAGCTAGCAGAATCAAACCTTTTGCATCAAAGAAAACAGTTTCAAGTCGCTTCGGGGAACTCCGTAAGCCAAGTAAGCCTGTTGGCAGTCGTAACGAGTTAAAGAGGATTAAGAAACTTTCTTTACCTGTTCGAAAAATACATTGCAATCGAATTATATTACTAGGAGTGTGAGAATGACACTGACATGCATGATCAGTGCATTGTACAAGTTGATCCAGAAAGCCAGCTTCTCATTGCAGCTCAAGTGAATAGGGTTCACTTTGGCCAATTTTTCCACGAGTGTTCTGTCCCACGCAACGCATTGGATCAGCTCAATAACTCACCACAATTAGAGCATGCACACTAAACGACTACCATTTCAATCAGATAACTTGATAAAAGGAGAAATGAGACAATTACCTGAACTTCCTCAATGCTCCGGAGGCATAATCTAATTGTTTATTTCCAACAGACATCCAAGAGACTTCAGTGGCTAAGCCATAGTTCCCGATGTCAGCCCAGCTTAATTTCCCACGCACTCTGTAGGGATCAAACACATTCTCGGAAGATAACACTTCGTTGTTACTTTGGACATCGACTTGAGGGCTCTGGACCCATGATGATAATATAGAGCGCTCGGATGATGACCACCATGATGAATTAGAAAGATGCCCACGAGGAGAGACAGGTGAAGACTCACTATCCAAAGTAGATGACTTGGATGGTGTAGCAGAATCCGCTAAGCAGATGAATATATTTTTCATACACTTCACCATCTCCTCAGAAAGTTTATTAGGGTGATCCCAGAGGCCCTTCGATATCATTCCCTTTGAGAGCGTGGGTTTCAGATGCTGACTAAGTTTGGTTCCTGTCTTTATACTTTCTCTCTTGCTGTCCAAAGAAGATGTTGACCTGATTGCATCCTGATCCAAAGCACATTTTGTAAGTTACTTCTGCTGCTAATTTAGAATAACCAGAAACAAATTCTTCCAAACAGAAATCAATCTCATGTTCAATGTCAAATGACCCTCAACGAAGACAGCTAAAGCATACCAAAATATCAACAAGGTGGTAATTACTTCCACGTACAACTACTAAATTAATCCAAAATCTAAGCAAAGGCAACCCAGGAAGTACCTTAGCAACGTGAGAACAAGAAGTTTCTGCGGAAGTTGTAGGCCCCACGCCTTGGTGCTCCAGTAACATATCTCCATTCAAGTTAACAAGTTCGGAATCAAAATGATATGTACATCTCAATGAAGGAATCTGGAAAGAGTACGTTAGGAAGAGGTTCAATAAACCACAAAATCAACTTCACAATAACCTAAAATGGGATAAGTACGAATCCAAGTCAGTCATCAAATGCATATACAAGTATACAGCAAATTTGCTTCTCGGCATCCTATGCTAGGAGTAACTTGAAGGCTTGGTTTTAAGTTTCAATAGTGATTATGCTAACTACTCGTAGTTACTGCATATAGTCAAGAAGTATTGAGTAAGAAGTTCCAACTAGACACTTAGGTGACAGGACAGCAAGGTTACTATTGCAGTGATACTACTTCGGGATATGCCGTGTTGATTACCATTATTTTGCTGTTGTCAGAGGTGCAAACAGACACTGAAGGCAGTGATGCATGCTTCAGGCGGTATTCAGTAAGGCGCCGCTCATTTCTCTCTTGACTAAGTTGGAAATGTAATGAGAGAATCTTTTGTTCAAGTTCTGTAACTGTGACTTCCAGTACTGCTATCGTAGAGAGAACCTCCTGAGCCTGTAGGAACACAAAAAATAATCTTCGAGTATCAACTGCTTGAGGATAATTAATCCAGAGGTGATAAAATTGTCAAGTGGGCAAAAAAAGTTGCATAACAATCTTTTTGTCTTAATACTAGCTGCTTTTGTTTGTACAGTGCCATGGCATCACAAGTAAGGAATTTTCTGCCTCAACTTCATAACTGTTTTCTATCTCCACAACAATATTTTACTGCTTTGCAAGGTCTCAGAGACCGTCCAATAAGAAACCAAACAAGGTTGAGCACGAAAATAGTACAGTGTAGTTTCAGTCCTTACTTTTCCAATAGTTCTTTATCCCCATGAATTCATCCGATTAGACACACAAACTGATGCATAAGAAAGCTGTCTCCAGCACTCCACCAATAACGTAAAGAATTGCACGATAGATCACAATGTCTAAAGAAAATGGAAGAGCTGTTACTTGGACTCCATGACATTTGCTTCCGTTTTTATTCACATGCATATGGGAAATCATAAAATTTCAATCTAAGAAAGTAACTTACTTCATGTGGGAGGCATGAGAAAGAAGATAGTGTTGCTGCACTTTTCTCAATAGCACTTTCCAGTATCTCATGTATTTCAATCTCTGCTTGCAATTGCTGCTTTAACCTTTGTACCTGTTAGTCACATACATATTCTGAAACTATTAACCGAACAAGTTTGCATATTCCTATTAAATTCTTAAGCCATCAGGCTATGTTACTCAACTGTAGTAAAAAAAATAACAGACTGTGACAGATGCCATATCCAGGTAAATAGTTTCAAGAACCTTCTAAGCCTAAATCTTACTTGACCACTAGAGCGAACATATTCACTGGTATAAGCGATAGTTTAGGAAATAGACAATTGATATGAATTGCAGTTCCTCTCCATTTCGGTAAATTACTTCTGCAATTATAAAAAAGAGATACAAAAACAAGTGAAGAGAACAAATTGAGACTTCTAAATTACGTTAGCTTACATCTTTCTCAAGTTGGATTCTAGAAGGATAATATGTTTCCAATTTAACGTTTGAACCGGAGCTACTTGTAGATTCTGTCATGTTGCTGGCCTGAAAATTACCAACCAGAATGTCAAAAGTTACATGTCTTTCGCACGCAAAATAAAATAGAATGTTAATGCTTTGCAGGCTGATATGAAACTCCATCAAGAGAACGTGAGGCTCGACAATAGCTGGTACTGACCGAAACTTTAGAATCACTGCACCAATATTCGTTCACAAGATCTAACTGGGTTGCTGAGTTGCCATATGTTGCACCAGAAGTGGAAGTTCTAGAAATGGCTTCATTTCTGTGGAAAAAGACCAAAGTAAGATAAAGCAAAAGACCATTGAAAGGAAGCTGAGCCATGATCACTATTTATAGTTGAAGACATAAAGAATCAGCGGCCTTAGTGGCTGAAGGAAGATCCAATGGCAGGAGAATCACACATCTTGTTAACTTGGCCTTTAACTTTTAGGAGAAAATTCACATCCTAACATCTCCCAGTTAGCTGAGCAACTGTACCACCATGTGCAAACAAGCTTCATTAAGACTCTTAATACTTACTTCAGATAAGGATCAGAATTATTGAACTGGAATCTGGGAGGATCTTTGTCAACAACGATAATCCCAAAAGAACAGGGGAAGGCAGTGCATAGTTACAGAAATGCAAAGATCATAAGATGTACACTGTGCCACCTGTGAACATGTGATGAATACAAACAAATTCGTGAATGTCACAGCAACCAATCAGTTTCAACACAGGCATGAAGATGCAATGAACACATGTAGGAGCCTTCATAACAACTTGAAAAGGAAAGTCAGTAGAAAATGAGAAGAAAGCAAATTGTAAAAACGCCATAATAGTAGCAGGCAGCAGTACCTTCCATGTTATTTTGCATCTGTCACTATTAATGGAAGACATAGAAAGGGGGGCAAGGAAGTGAAGTTCCATGTGTTATGGAGGTATCATTTATGACAACAAGTTTCAATTTTGTATTCATGTAGTTAGCAAGGATAGGCATCTGCAGCCAAACAACCCTTCATCCCCTGGTCAAAGAAAAAGAAAAGACAAAATGGGGAGGCAAAAGCAAAGGAGGTAGTGCAAAGGAACTGTTCTGCCACAAAGAGGAAAATGGTAGGAGGGGAAAGGAAGGAGAAAAAGGTGGGTACATTGCAAATTTAGCAAACACTCAACTGATACAATAAGTAGAAGATAACCATTACCTTTGATACAAAGTGATTCACGGCTGAGTTTGAGAGAGAGAGAGAGAGAGAGAGAGAGAGAGAGAGAGAGACAAGAAATTGATAGGCTGATGGGGCCCTTGTAGCCCCGTTCATAGTCATGGAAGGAAGAAGAGTACTTGAAACAAAAAGAAAGGGAATTTTGGGAATGCAGAAAAGAGTAGAGTGGGGGGAATCAACAGAGACTCCACATGTGAGTGAGAACTCCTTTTCAAAAGGAGGAAGCTAGTGGTGGTAAAAAAAACAATTGGGAAAAATTGCTTTAAGCAATCTATGGAACAATCATGGTGTGGAGATTGATCCAGTGGTCCCTCAGTTAAGCCTCTATTATTAACATGAAAATTCCCCACCACCGCTGTATTGAATGATAATTTCTTCATATCACCCCACCGCTATCCTCAGCCCCCCAAAAACAGAAGCAAAGACATAAAATGGAACAAAATAGGAGGGCATCCAATTCGATAAATCCAGCTGCTAGCAGAAAGAGATGTGTCAAATGCATATCGCAGATAAGTTGGGGCCGTGTAGGGTATATATAATCAAGAAAGAAGAGAAAAGGCGGGGGTTTATAGTAAAGTTGAAATCTATTTATCCAAGAAGGCTACAATAGAGATTAGAGAAGGAGAAAGTGACTTCACCTCAGCTCTGCAATTCGGTTCCAGTCAATGGCGCGATCAGAGAATGACCACCGCACACCGCCGCCTGATAATGACACCTGAAGAAGAACTTGGTTTAAAAAATTCAAACTTTATAGAAAAAGATGGAGAATGGAGGGAGAAGAGTGATGGGTTGAATGAGGACAGAAGTGTAGAGTTGAGCTTCTCCTTTCTGGATTTACCTAAACGAGGGGAGCAGTGATATGACTGCTCATTACTATTGGAATACAAAATAGCAGAGAGAGGGAGAGAGAGAGACTGAGTGAGTGCGTCTGTGTGTACTCTCTACTCCCGAAGCACAATAAACAAAGGTGGTATCTTTTTCATAAATTTTGACTCTTGTTTTCAAAATTTAAGAAACTGTGAGAAGAGAGAGGGGGATGCTATTCATTCATGAACTCGACAAACACAAAACGCCATCTCCCACCATGGATATTAACCCAAAATACATACGGAACAAACAAACTATCAGAATTAAAATAAATTAAGGAAATAAAAACAATCACCTTCATTTCCTGCTACGAGTAATGTTTGTAACTGAATTCTTAATCGTCGTCCTAATTTTCAAATTTTGCATCGCGCCAAAATAGTTCAAACAACTTTTGATAATTTTCGACAAATCGAAGTCTGACAATAACTCTCTAATACATTTCAGTTATTTCATCTAATTTATGACAACGAAATTTTAAAGATAGAACGACGAATATAGTAATTCACTAATTCCCATTTTCACTATTGTAATGGCAAAGCAAAAGCATCTTTTTCCATATGCTTTTCACTTATCTAGCAATACTAGGCACCATAACATACTTCCATGATTACATTTGCAGAGATGCCACTATGCATCTCCTCTTGCCAACCAGATATCTTAGGGTCATGACTTGTATAACAATTATAATAGATTTGTGTACTATTTGCTAATGCAAAATCAACGTATAGAACAGAATCAGCCACGTTCTGGCGTGCGCCTAGGGGCAGAGGTAGATGCAACATAAACATCCCGGAGAGAAACCATCTTCCTGGCAACATCACCCATCTTCATACGCTCTCTACACAACTCTGCAGCACAACGCACACCAATGTCAAGAACCGAAACCAAACAGTCTCTTCCACTTTCCGTCATTTCCATTATTTCCTCCACTTTAATTGCATCTACGCCTCCACCTGCAGCTGCCGACAGCTCCATTGACGGATCCAGTACGGATAATATTCTTCCTGGGATTGCTTCCTTAACCAAGTCTCGAAGGTTCAGCCCATCCTTGAACATTTCGTCGGTGGGTCTTTTCCCTGTGAACATCTCTAGTATCAGGATTCCGTAGCTGTACACATCCCCTTCTTTGTACGCTGCAACTGCCATCCCGTATTCTGCATTCCCAACTCAACAAAGGCATGTAAGTATTTGTATGCTGTAAAGGAATGCTAATTATTGGAATACAACGGTTCTCCACATATGCTAGTAATATTTACCTGGTGGGGCGTAACCAATTGTTCCTCTGATTCCAATGGTGCTACTTTGGCTTCGCGGCGAACTGATCATGCTGCTGTTTTTGTTGTTGGTTGACAGAATCCTGGCCAGACCAAAGTCTCCAACACGAGCAAGCATATCAGCATCCAGGAGTACATTGCTCGGTTTCAAGTCACAATGAACAATCGGAGTTTCACAATCGTCATGGAGATATTGCAGTGCGGATGCCACGTCCACTGCAATGTTAAGCCTTTGGACCAGGCTCAATTTTCGACCTGAGTGATGAAGCCAGTCATCTAAGCTCCCATTTGACATGAACTCGAACACCAAAGCCTTGAAATCATTGCCCTTATGGTCCAAGCTAGAGCAGTATGTTAGGATCCTAACAAGATTCCTGTGTCGGACGTTCTTCAATGCATTACACTCTGCCACTAAGCTCTTGTAAGCATTCTTTTCTTGAATGTTGAGTACTTTGATAGCTACTGATGTATTCATTTGATCCAGTACTCCTTTGTAGATGGTGCCAAACCCACCTGATCCAATCAAGTTATCTGAGGAGAAGCCATTTGTTCCTTTGTGGAGTTCTTTGTAGGAAACCATCACAAAGTGGGTTAGAGCAGAATCTTCAACTGAATTTTGTTTCTTTGATCTTCTTACTTTGAACAAGTAAAGTAACCCCAATAGTGAAAATAAAGAAAGCGAGACCAATACAATTATAAGTGTCAGCTTAATAGTAGCAAGTCTTTTTTGCTTGGTTGTTGCTTTATTGGGGCAGTCTTGCAAATGGAGGTTTGAGACTCCACCACAAAGCATAGTGTTACCGATCAGAGATATGCCAGTCGAATTTCTGAATATCCCTTTCGTTGGAACCTCACCTTGAAGATCATTGAATGAAAGATTCAAATGTTTCAGAGCTTCAACCTTCTGCAATCCAATAGGAATTCCTCCTGTGAAATGGTTCCTGGAAAGATCCAAGCTTTCGATGCCTTGGAGTGATGCCATAGCTTCAGGAATCGTTCCATTCAAAGAATTCTCCTGCATAAACAATATTTTCAGAGTCTTGCAATCACCAATTGATGCAGGAATCCCCCCTGTCAGATTATTGTAAGACACATCCAAGAGTTCAAGATTTGTGAGATTCCCAATCTCATTACCGAGGCTCCCGTTGAAAGAGTTACGAGAAAGGTTCAATCCACTTGACAGGGAAGAAAGCATGAACACCACTCCGGGTATTTCGCCAGTGAGTCTGTTTGCGGATACATCCAGTTGGTTCAGCTGCTGGCAATTCCCCATACTGAAAGGAATGGCTCCTTTGAGTCCATTATTCGAAATGTCAAATAGATTCAACTTTGTCAGGTTTCCAACCGACAAAGGAATCGGACCTGTCAAATAATTCCCTTGCATCCATAAACCTTGCAAATCCACAAACTTACCAATATAGCTAGGAATTGAACCTGTGAAAAGATTATAAGAGAGGTCCAATTTATTCAAGTTGACCAAATTCTCTAACCCATCAGGAATATTCCCTTTGATTGGATTGTACCCAAGGGTCAATTGATATAGCTGAGCTGATAGATTTCCAACAGAAGCCGGTAAAGGCCCTCCAAGATTATTCAAGTCGACACCCAATTCCCCAAGAAGGCTGCAATTACTCAAACCCGTTACAAATTCGAAATCACCTGATGAATTGGTACCAAGGTTATTGCCTCCTGCGTTGAAGTGCAGAAGTTGCTGTAAACTCCCCAAACAAGATGGAATCCTGCCAGTGAAGCTGTTTCTGTTCATGTTGACGTCAGACAACTGAGAAGCATTGCACAAAGATTCTGGAATCGGGCCATACATCAAGTTTCGAGAGTTTCCATAGTTCTGTAGATTTGGAAGAGTGAACCCAATATCCTCCGGGATTCTTCCTTCAAATTGGTTGTAGACCAAAGTCAAGGTGATCATGGATGACAGATTGTAGAGAGAAGGAGGAACTTCACCAGTAAGTTGGTTTACCCCAACTACAAAAAAGCTTAATTTGGAGAGTTGACCCACCGTCTCAGGAATTTCACCCACCAGATTGTTATAGGCAGCACGAAAATCCTGGAGCTGTGTCAGGTTTCCTAAAGAAGCTGGGATTTTTCCTGTCAGGTTATTATGGGATAACTTGAGGATTTTTAAATTCGATAAAACCCCAATTTCCTCAGGAATGTTCCCTACCAAACCGTTGCCTGACAGCCCGATTTCCGTGAGCTGGGAGCAACGCGTCAGATTGACCGGAATCTCGCCACGAAGTAAGTTCCTTGTGAGATTCAGGGTATGAAGGAGGGCAAGATTCCCTAAATTCGAAGGGATCTGGCCGCTGAAGCCATTGGTCTCGAGGTTAATGGATTGGAGAGATGTCAAGTTCCCAATGTGAGATGAAAGTCTGCCACCTAGGTTGTGGCCTGGTAAGTGTAAGGAAATGACTCTTTGTTGTTGTTGTTGTTGGCTGCAGGTGATGCCTTGCCAGTTGCAGAAATGGAGGGAGTTGTTCCAGGAGTTTAGAACTCTGTCCGGATCGTTTGTTACTGATTTCTTGAAATCGAGCAAGGCGAGTCGGTCAGTTTCATTGCTTCCGACAGCGTTTGATTGGCAGGGGAAGTTGAATGAGAGGAGTATTGGAAGTAGTAGAAGCTTCAGGAAATTAAGTCGACCTGAGCGGATTGAAGAGTTTTTTATTTGTGTCATTATTGTTTTTTTCATGGATAAAAAAATGGGGAAGACTGTAATTTGGAACAAAGGGGTGAGAGCTCGAACAGAGAAGAAGTGGAAGCTGAGGATGCACCAATGGTTGAGTGGAGATGGTAGTTTTATATCAGTTGAAGTCTTAGCATTCTGCAGAACAACTCTGAGCACCTAAATATATGTAAAATATTGACTTGAAATGAAGAAAACAGTATTTTAACTAGGAATTGGGGTTGTTGTCATAGAATGATCCAGTACGACGAACTGGGCATTGTTGATTCACAATCAATGAAGCCATCCGTATTTGATGATTAGTCAATTGGGTCTGGAATTTCGAGTTTTGACATTTGAGTGTTAGGATTCTGCAGAGTAACTTCGACAAGGCTGCTGTTTAAAATCTAGGATTTTGGATTATTTGACTTATCTTTTTTTAGGGTCTATATCAAAAGACTATTTAAGTCTTCTTACCTAAACTATTTTTTTTCCAATAAATATCTTGCTAAACTATTTTAATTTTTATTATTTCTATAAAAAGTCCCTGTCACCTCATTGCCGCCGATGAGTCACTCTTCGACGACTTGTCCAGTAAGCCTCACCCTCTCAGACAACTTTTTCGACAAATCTCCAACTAAAATTTATAACCCGTTATTTTTTAAAAAATTTAACTAGTTAAAAGAGAAAATAACTAGTGATATGATTGATACTAGTTTTATAATGTTAAATAATTATTTACAATAATAATTGGTTATAATACTAAATAATTAAGATTTTTCGATGAAAAGTTATAACTAGTTATATAGGTGGAGACTTCGGTACATATGTGTATTCGGTACATTCAACACTAATAACATTTATTCTAAGAATTTAAAATCGAAACAATAAATCTTAAACACCTCACATGCAATCCTAAATATTAAAAAATAATGTTAAACCCCTAAACACTAAATTCTAACCGTCAAACATTAGATCATAAAACCATATTCTTAATCGTATTTCAAACTCTAATTTTTTATCATAAATCTAAATTAACCAATCATAAAGCCTTTAGTTAGACTCTAAACAACTACCACTATGTTCTAAACCCTAAACACTAAACAAAAATCTCAAAACTCTTAGTTTTAAACATAATATATAACAAAAATATGATAAAGTGTATACATGTGTACCATAATTTTTCCATAAAAGTAAATTAAGTAATTATAATTTTAAATAACCCATTATAACGCGATATAACTAGTTTGTAACAGTTAGGGTCTAATTGTACTAATGGAGAAGCATCTGGGCCGTTGTTATTAACACTTGGAAAATTAAAGACCACGTTGTTAGTTAATAGAAATTCAAGATTGATTATGTAGGAAAGTTAGGGACCAAGAAAGGTAGTTACCAGGTTATTCATAACAGCTCGAATGTCGGCCAAATTGAACGGCGCCGGCGCTCCTGGGTCCAAATTGGGCTCTCCTCCTCCGTCTTCCTCCTTCACCGGAGCGACCTTGAACGGGGCAGCATCGCTCACCTGCCCCAACAACGACTTCCCAGATTTCGCTGCCAACCATCGTTGCAGAAAAAACCCCTCTCCTGGACAAATCCATCAGGATTATTTCTTCTCCCCTGCCGGAAAGCCCTTCGCCTACGGCTTTCTGTCGATCGAAACCATCGTCGACCGCTTACTCAAGCCGACCGGAGATGACAGACGTTAAGCCAACACTCCGCCGTTGCCTTCGATGTCGACGTGTACGACTCTACACCCTACCTTTCCGATCTCGTCCAATGCTTATTGAAGAGGACCCATCGGCGGTTGCTGATTTCGCTCCTTGGTTCCGCCACGAGCTAGTGGATGAAACTGCTGTTAATCTAAAAGTAATAATGTATAGTAAATGACAAAAATACCCCTACTGAACATCCTGCTGGATTTTAAATTGCTCCCTAGAATATTGGTGATGAAATGGTTGAAAGGGAGATAATATTGTGAAGTATGATGAACTGACAATCAGTAACGAACTGATTACTCATTCACATTCGATGGATTCCATATATGATGATGACAATAATTTAGCTGTGAAACAAAAAGTAAACTCTTTTTGTTTTAAATTCCAGTGTTTGACATTGTGGGATGTTTGGTTTAAGGTTCTTGTATCTCTTCAAAGTCCAGCATCAGCTTACTCTATTATTACATTTGTTTAAGCCAATCAATTTGGTTACCCACACACGCACACCATCTCTGACAAGAGCAACCAAGAGTTCAGTCAATTTTGTCATAATTCATAATAGCCTTCTCCTTTGGAAAAATTTATTCTTTTTTATTAAATTATCATGTTCATAAAAATGTACATAGCATCTTAGATTGATTTATATTTTAAAATGAAACTACTCGGCTGTTAATATGCTCAATAGTCACATAAATACATAACCAAATGAAAGAAACATAACTTGATAATTGTTTTTTATTTTATTTTTTCAAAGCTCCTGCCACCTAGTTGCATGATCTAATTATTAGTTAAATATAATGATTAATAGTTAGACGGTGTGAATTATTTTTAGTGAAAATAGCTAGTTATTTTAATATGATAATTAGCTATAATAATAACTAATTATATATCGAATAATTAGTTATATAATTTAATAACTAATTATATGAATAAATAAATAGTTACATCATTGCAAACCAAAACCAAAACAAGTTGTTGCTTTTTCTATCAGAACTTGCATTTTATACTATAATTTGAATATGCAAAACAGACTAAGGAAAGTTGGTGTTGCATCGATAATTTGAATCAGCCACGTTCTGGCATGCGCATTGGGGCAGAGGTAGATGCAATGAAAACATCCCTGGCAGAAATTAGCTTCCTGGCAACATCACCCATCTTCATACGCTCTTTACACAGCTCTGCAGCACAATTCACAGCAGTTTCAAGCACGCAACTCAAACATTCTCTCCCACTTTCTGTTAATTCCATTTCCTCCACTTCACTTCTTCCATCACCTGCTGCTGCTACCGGCACACCCATTGATGGGTCCAGTACAGATAATATTCTGCCAGCAGGAATTGCTTCCCGAACCAAGTCACGGAGATTCATCCCGTCTTTGAACATTTCGTCGGTGGGTCTTTTTCCTGTGAACATCTCTAGTATCAGGATTCCGTAGCTATACACATCGCCTTCTTTGCACACTCTATCCCCCATCGCGTATTCTGCATTCCCATATGTATTAGTTTCGGGTTTTTTATGACGAGAAACCCTTTGCACAAACGCAAAAAAAAGAATAGTGTTTGACATATGAGTGTTGTGTGTATGCTAGTATATGAACAACTGCAATTTGTTCATACAGTTTCATGAACAATTAATTGTAACTTACAAAACAATGACCGGAACAATTCTTACCTGGTGGGGCGTAGCCAATTGTTCCTCTGATTCCAATGGTGCTACTTTGGCTTCGCGGCGAACTGATCATGCTGCTGTTTTTGTTGTTGGTTGACAGAATCCTGGCCAGACCAAAGTCTCCAACACGAGCAAGCATATCAGCATCCAGGAGTACATTGCTCGGTTTCAAGTCACAATGAACAATCGGAGTTTCACAATCGTCATGGAGATATTGCAGTGCGGATGCCACGTCCACTGCAATGTTAAGCCTTTGGACCAGGCTCAATTTTCGACCTGAGTGATGAAGCCAGTCATCTAAGCTCCCATTTGACATGAACTCGAACACCAAAGCCTTGAAATCATTGCCCTTATGGTCCAAGCTAGAGCAGTATGTTAGGATCCTAACAAGATTCCTGTGTCGGACGTTCTTCAATGCATTACACTCTGCCACTAAGCTCTTGTAAGCATTCTTTTCTTGAATGTTGAGTACTTTGATAGCTACTGATGTATTCATTTGATCCAGTACTCCTTTGTAGATGGTGCCAAACCCACCTGATCCAATCAAGTTATCTGAGGAGAAGCCATTTGTTCCTTTGTGGAGTTCTTTGTAGGAAACCATCACAAAGTGGGTTAGAGCAGAATCTTCAACTGAATTTTGTTTCTTTGATCTTCTTACTTTGAACAAGTAAAGTAACCCCAATAGTGAAAATAAAGAAAGCGAGACCAATACAATTATAAGTGTCAGCTTACTAGTAGCAAGTCTTTTTTGCTTGGTTGTTGCTTTATTGGGGCAGTCTTGCAAATGGAGGTTTGAGACTCCACCACAAAGCATAGTGTTACCGATCAGAGATATGCCAGTCGAATTTCTGAATATCCCTTTCGTTGGAACCTCACCTTGAAGATCATTGAATGAAAGATTCAAATGTTTCAGAGCTTCAACCTTCTGCAATCCAATAGGAATTCCTCCTGTGAAATGGTTCCTGGAAAGATCCAAGCTTTCGATGCCTTGGAGTGATGCCATAGCTTCAGGAATCGTTCCATTCAAAGAATTCTCCTGCATAAACAATATTTTCAGAGTCTTGCAATCACCAATTGATGCAGGAATCCCCCCTGTCAGATTATTGTAAGACACATCCAAGAGTTCAAGATTTGTGAGATTCCCAATCTCATTACCGAGGCTCCCGTTGAAAGAGTTACGAGAAAGGTTCAATCCACTTGACAGGGAAGAAAGCATGAACACCACTCCGGGTATTTCGCCAGTGAGTCTGTTTGCGGATACATCCAGTTGGTTCAGCTGCTGGCAATTCCCCATACTGAAAGGAATGGCTCCTTTGAGTCCATTATTCGAAATGTCAAATAGATTCAACTTTGTCAGGTTTCCAACCGACAAAGGAATCGGACCTGTCAAATAATTCCCTTGCATCCATAAACCTTGCAAATTCTTGAACTTGCCAATATAGCTAGGAATGGAACCTGTGAAAAGATTATAAGACAGGTCCACTTTATTCAAGTTGACTAAATTCTCCAAGCCACCAGGAACATTCCCTCTGATCGGATTAAAGGCAAGATCCAATTGATAAAGCTGGACTGACAAATTCCCAACAGAAGCTGGTAAAGGCCCTCCAAGGCTATTGAGGCTGACACCCAATTCCTGAAGAAGGCTGCAATTACTCAAGCTCGTTATGAATTCGAAATCACCAGATGAATTGGAACCAAGATTATTAGCTCCTGCGTGAAAGTACTTGAGTTGTTGTAAATTCCCCAAACAAGATGGAATCCTTCCAGTGAAGCTGTTCCTATTCATGTTGACGTCAGACAATTGAGAAGCATTGCACAAAGATTCTGGAATAGGCCCATACATCAAGTTTCGAGAGTTTCCGTACTGCGCTAGATTTGGAAGAGTCAACCCGATGTCCTCCGGGATTCTTCCTTCAAATTGGTTGTAGACCAGTGTCAGGATGGTAATGGATGACAAATTGTAAAGAGAAGGAGGAACTTGACCTGTAAGCTGGTTTACCCCAACTACAAACCGGCTTAATTTGGAGAGTCGACCCACTGTTTCAGGAATCGGACCTGCCAGATTGTTGTAAGGAACCCCGAAATTCTGAAGCTCTGACAGGTTGCCTAAAGAAGCTGGGATATTTCCTGTCAGGTTATTACTCGATATCCTGAGGACTTTTAAATTCGATAAAACCCCGATTTCTTCAGGGATTTTTCCTACCAAACTGTTGCCTACCAGCCAGATTTCTCTCAGCTGGGAGCAGCGCGTCAGGTTGAACGGAAACTCGCCATGGAGCAGGTTCCTGCTGAGATTCAGGGTCCGAAGGTGTGCGAGATTCCCAAAAATCGAAGGGATCTCACCCCTGAAGCTGTTGAACATGAGGTTAATGGATTCAAGAGACGTCATGTTTCCGATGTGAGGTGAAAGAGTGCCAGCCAGGTTGTGGCCTGGTAAGATTAGGGAAATGACTCTTTGTTGTAGTTCTTGGCGGCAGGTGATGCCTTCCCAATTGCAAAAATGGAGGGAGTCATTCCAGGAGTTTAGTACTCCGTCCGGATCGTTTGTTATTGATTTCTTGAATTCGAGCAAGGCGAGTTGGTCAGTTTCGTTGCTTCCCGAAGCGTTTGATTGGCAGGGGAAGTTGAATGAGAGGAGTAGTGGAAGTAGTAGAAGTTTTAAAATTGAAGAGTTTTGCACTTGTTTCATCATTGTTTTTTATTTTCTTTTGGTGGATCAAAGTGGGGAAAGAAGATTGCAACTTGGAACAAAAGGGTGAGAGCTTGAACAGAGAAGAAGTAGAAGCTGAGGATGCAATAATGGTGGGTTTTATATCTGTATTAAATGTTTAGGATTCTGCAGATAGCAACTTTGATCACATGAATATATATATATATATGTAAAATATTGGTGATAAAATATTAGAATCATCCAGTATGACGAACTGATGATTAGTCAACTGGGTTTTTTTTTAAAACTCAGGCGTCACAACCCTATTTTTTATTCACAGTTCGATGAGATTGAAAAACTTTAAATAAATCATATAAAATGGGTATGGATAAAATAGGATCATTATCAGGAATAGAACAAGCATTAATAAATAAGTGATGGTCAAGGCCGGTTAGAAAGTTCCCGGCCCGATTGTCTTCCTCATAAATATGCTAAATTTTGACCGTCCAATTTCGATCCAACATCTCATAAAACTGTTCGACCTCAAAAGAGTGCTGGTGTGTGATCTTACCCTTCGCCAGCATAAACTGGATCGCAGCTTCCGAATCCAACTGCACCCATACCTGTCTGTACTCAAACTCCCAAACAAGTTGTAACCCAAACCCAACAACTCTCAATTCGGCCTTGGTGATCGAGTAAATCTTCAAGTTCATTCAATACGCTGCCAAGCAACAACCATCAGAATCATGAAACAAGCCTCCTGTTGCTATTTATCTAATTTCAGAAATAACGAATTTATCTATTTATCTATTTGGTCTGATTATTTGGTGCGGGAATTCAGAAATCTTTAGAAATTTGTACCTCTTTAGAAATCCGAAGTTCCCAAGGAAGTTTATAATCTGTATTATATAAATATAATATTGCGTCACGGTGTAAATAAGAAAACCATAGCTTTAGTTTTCATTACATTCATTCGGGGGCCGCATCAAGCATCATCATCATCACTAGCAAGTCCAAGCTCCCTTCACCTCCTTTCACCAATCACCTCGCCGGAGTCGCCCCAGTCGCCGCAGGCGACGTCGGAACTTCCTCTCTTAAGTCTCACCCCAGCGGCGGCTGCCTCCAATCTCTATTCTCGAGTCTCCAGTCTCCAGCTTCGAGTCTCCAATCGGAGCTTCGAATCGACACTCTCCAGCTTCTCGAATCTCGTCTCCCGACAACGTCTTGAATCTCCAACAACAAAGGGTAAAGGAACTTATTTTCTTCTTATTTTGCACGGCTAAGATGGCATGCGAACTTGTCTCATTGTCTCCTCCGTCCAGAGCCAATTCCAATCAAAATTAACTGAATTGGTATAAAATGCCCTAATTTTTATTACTCAATGCCCTATTATTTAAATTCAACGAGTAAAATTACACGAGTGTTCCTCGAATCTAATCTATAAATACACATTTCTGAAATCACTCGCCGCCGCCGCCGCCCTCTACCGCCGCCCTTAGCCGCCGCAGCCCTTAACCGCCTCCGCCGCCACCGCATCATCCAGCCGCCATTCCCCGCTGTCGCTCCTCCGATGAGGTAAAAAAAAAGGACGGTTGGCACGACGACCGCCAACCTCACCGTCGGCGTTGAACGCCGACCGTCTTGCTTATTATATTGTTATTATTTAAATTATAATTAGGGTTTATATTTAGTTTAATGAATTGATATTTAAATAGGTGGTAATTAATATTTGTTTATTGGATATTTAATTGATTAAATTTTCAAAATTAATAATTAATCATAGTAATTAAGGTTAATTAATAAATATTAGTAAAGATAGTAACAATTAATTTGATAATTACATATTTGGTTAATTTGAGTAATAATAGTGACAATTAAGGTTTAGGGTTTTGTGTTTAGGGTTTGGCGGTTTAAGGTTTGACGATTTAGGGTTCAGAATTTAGAGATAGGGTTTAGGGGTTATAATTTATGGTTCAGGGTTTAGAATTTAGAGACAAGGTTTAGGGATTATGGTTTATAATTTAGAGATAGGATTTAGGGTTTAGAGTTGAGAATTTAGAAATATGGTTTAGGGTTTAGGGTTTAGAATTTAGATATAGGGTTTAGGATTTAGGGTTTAGCGGTTAGGGTTTCTTCACTTACACCGCTACACCGTAAACCATACAATCCACTCCACTTACATGCATGTCCCATGCAATACACTCCAAACATGTCTCATGCAAATTACTTCTACCTTCATAATACTAATTAAGATATGTATTAATTTGCATGTGTCATGATAGATAATTTGCATTGGATATGCATGAGACATGGAGTAAATTTTCATGCGGGTAACCCAAATGTTAGATTTTTCTTTATTTGTAGGGTTCAGGTGTTTAGGGTTTCCAATTTAGGATTTAGAGATAGGGTTTAGATGGGTTAGGGTACGGTTGAAGGGTTTAGCGATTAGGGGTTAGGGTTTAGAGATAGGGTTTAGATGGGTTAGGGTTTAGAATTCAAGGTTCAGCGGTTAGGGGCTAGGGTTTAGAGATAGGGTTTAGGGTTTATTGTTTTACATATAGGTTTTAGCGGTTAGGATGCAGGTCCTTGCTTTTAATTAATTTTTGGAAATTAGTGTTTAGTAATGCTAATTAAGGTGAATTAGTAAATATAACTAATGATAGTAACAATTGTTTCGGTAATTAAATACTTGACAATTGAATATTTATTATTAATATTTGAAAGTTAGTAATTACTCATATTAGGGTTTAGGTGAATTTGTGAATATTAGTAATTAAATTGAATTTATAAATATTAGAGTTTATTACCTCGTATGTAATTGCCAAATTAATCGGTAGTATATATACTAAGTAACCTAAATCATCATAACTAATTATTAATTTTCAGGTATTAATTCAAAAAATATTCGATTACCAAGTCTATAATTATCAAATTAATTGGTACTTATATTTATAAATTAACCTTCATTAGCATGACTAATTAATAATTTTAAAAAATTAATTAAATAAATCTTTAATTACCATGTATATTTAATTACTAATTTACTAGGCTAAATACCACTAACCCTAAACACTAAAAATTAAAAATAAATAAATTAAAATATACGGTCGGCACGCCGACCGCCCGACCATCGCGGTCGGCATCCGACACCAACGGTGGTTCAATATGGTCGGGGTCCAATGCCGACCGCTTGAACGGCCGTCGGCGTTGGATGCAGACCGTGTATTTAATTAATTTTTTGAAATTGTTTAGGGTTTATGGTTTAACGGTTAGGGTTTAGCGGTTAAAGTTTAGGTCCTTACTTTTAATTAATTTTTCGAAATTAAGGGATAATCATGCTAATTAAGGTGAATTAGTAAATATAAATAATAATAGTAACAATTATTTTGGAAATTAAATACTTGACAATTGAAAATTTATCATTAATATTTGAAAGTTAGTAATTAATCATGTTAGGGTTTAGGTGAATTTGTGAATATTATCAATTATCATATCTACAATTATCAATGTAATTGTTACTTATATTTACTAATTCACGTTAATTAATTTAATTAGTGTGACAATTAATTAATTTACAACCGTTAATGAAATACATACTTAGTTACGAAATAATTAATTACGATATATATATTTAATTACTAATTTACTAAACTAAATAACACTAATTTAAATATAAAAATTACAAATATAATTAAAATTAAAAAAAAAATTTGAACGGCGTGCCGACCGCCCGACGACAGTGTCAGGCTGTCGGCAGGCCGTCCAAATTTTTAATACTTCATCGACAGTGCGACGGCGGTGGCGGTGGTGCGGCGGCGGTGGCGGTACTGCTGCGTGGGTGGTGAGGCGGCGAATGGGTCCGGCGGTGGAGGGTGTTCGGCGACAGGGCTACGACGACGATGACGGGGTTTTTAATGGTTGTTTGAATAAAGTATGGAAGTTTTTTCGAATTTTCGCTTCTTATAAAAAATTTCATTTTACTGTTCAAGGGGTGTTCACATCAGTTTTATTACGAAACTCAAATATTATGATGATATTAGAGCGTTTAACAGGTAAAATATAAAGCGTGGTTTAGTACCCAAAATTAAACACTCGCTAATCAGCTTAAACTGGCACGCAGAAGCAGAACAACCCTCTCCGCTATCATCTTCAACACCTGCCACACTCTTTTCTCCTCCTCAACCGCCGCCGCCTCGTCGCCGTCGCTTCTCGTCCCACCTTGCCGTCAGCTTGCAAACTACTCCGCTGCAAACATGGTGCTTTTCCTAATCCCTTCTTTTTTTTTTCTCAGTGTTTCACATTCCTAATATGTTTACGATCCATGACGCAGTCGGGAGTCGAGAAGAAGCCCGAGACTCCTGAAGAAATGGAGCGCAAGAAGAGGAAGGAAGAAAAGGTATATATACACTATTCTGATTCGGCTGTCATCCAAATTTTGCTATTGGTTTCTGTTAAATGTAGATTGCTTCTTCCCAAATTGAGATTTTTGCCCCTATCTTCAAATCTAGGCTAAGGAAAAGGAACTAAAGAAGCTGAAGGCTGCCGAGAAAGCTGCTGCTGCTAAGCTGCAGGTCAATTTTCTATTCCAAGTTTGAGCTTTTGCCTGATGCTTGAATGGCTGGAGCTTAACTGGTCGTCGTTCTTTTTTTGGTTAGGCACAGCAAGGGTCTAATGCCGCAAAAAAGAGTGCTCCTAAGAAGACGTCCATGCGAGATGACCATGAGAATCCAGAGCATTTTGTCGACCCGGAGACTGCTCCCGGTGAGAAAAAGAAGCTTTCTTCCAAAATGGCAAAACAGTATAGCCCAACTGCTGTTGAGAAAGCGTATGTCCTTCGTTTCATTGGTTTTTGTAGTCTTCTTCTTTACTTGATGAGGTTGAAATCAGCACATTTACACTATTTTTATTTCTGTGGATTTGTAGATGGTATCCTTGGTGGGAAAAATCAGGCTACTTCGTGGCAGATGCTAAGAGCTCCAAACCACCATTTGTCATAGTAAGTTTCACGTTTATCACTAAACATTGGCTATTCTAGAGTGTTTAGTGGACATAGGTTGTTATTTGAATGATGTCACATTAGGCTTTCTGCAGAAGGTAAACAATGGATTTCAAAATATAGGAGATATTACACACAAGATGTAGATTTTTATCTCATATCAGATTATATTTGTTTTATATTCTTGATGCCCTGTACCGCTACTCCTTACATATTTTATGCTTAATAATAAAGTCTCTGCCGCCTTAAAATTGCTCACATTATGTAGGTTCTTCCACCCCCAAACGTGACCGGAGCCCTTCACATTGGCCATGCACTCACTGCTGCCATCGAGGTGACACACATGTTCTATAGTTGTTACCGGTTCAAACTTTGTTCTTATTAGTTTTTTCTAAGGTGTAGTTTGTTATGAGCAGGATTTGATCATCCGATGGAAGAGAATGTCTGGTTTCAATGCCTTATGGGTGCCTGGCATGGACCATGCTGGGATAGCTACACAGGTGAGTACAATTTAATCAGTCACTGTCACACTTGGGTGAGCTGTGTCTATTCTAGTTTATGGGTCTCTTTATTGGTTGTTGGAACTTATGGGGATCCCTTAATAACTTTTGCAGGTAGTTGTAGAGAAGAAATTGATGCGTGAGCGCCAATTGAGTAGACATGATATTGGTCGTGAACAATTCATAGCTGAGGTTAGTGTTATACTGATTTTTGATGTTTCACTATATGATCAGTTCCAGTTAGACTTCATTGTTTTTTTGTTCTTGCTTTTTCAAAAAGGTATGGAAGTGGAAGGAGGAATATGGCGGAACAATATTGGGTCAGTTGCGACGTTTAGGTGCTTCTCTTGACTGGTCACGTGAGGTAAAAGCTTCATATTCTGTAATCCGACTTTGCCTGTAGATTATATGTTGGTCTACCACTAACGGTCATTTGCTTTTTAATTCTTGTTTCTATTTCAGTGTTTCACAATGGATGAGAAAAGATCAAGGGCTATCACGGAGGAGTTTGTTCAGCTTCACAGAGAACGTCTCATCTATAGGTATTAAATTGAATGAATGACATATTTATGACCAGATAAATTTCTCCGACTCCTTGCATAATTAAAGGATGCGGCTTACACTTGTGAAACAAAAATTGAATCATCGAATTTCGCATCTATAGTTTAGTTCCTGATTGTCTCTTATACTGTCTCTAGTGCTGATATAGGAAATTTAACAAATTTAATTGAAAGAATTTAACTTCATATTATCTTTTGGTTGAGCTAACAATTATACAATGGAGCAGGGATCTTCGGCTAGTAAACTGGGATTGCACCTTACGAACAGCTATATCTGATATTGAGGTAAGGCTTCCTTTTTTGTTGGTTAAGTGAAAATCCCTTCTCATTCTCTGCTTGTTGAATTTTACAAATTGTTAGCTACCGTATTATTAGTGATATAGGAGATATTGTAAATATGTTATGTAGGATACTGCTGATAAGGCAGATCGTATATGTTAGGATAGTTAAAGATAAATATGGTAGGAGATAATTCTATATCAATAGAGAATCAGTACCTAATAGGAAAATAGACTACGATCCTACTCCTATATATGTATCCTATTATTCAAGCAATGAAAGTAAGTCAGAAACGATACCTCTAGAACTTATATGGTATCAGAGCCATCTTACTAAAAGTAGTATAGCTTCTCATCCATGGCGCCAGAACCAGTCAGCAGTGATTCCATCATCGATCCAGTCACTACCAATGTATCGCACGCTGCTCAGCCAATCGCTGCAGATAATCCACATCTGCATCACAACGATTAAGCCGAACGGAGCAAACTATGTACGCCGGTCACGATCCGTGCGCATGTACATCGAGGGAGATCCAAGATTGGATACATCACCGGGCCGCTACCAAACCGGAGGAGACGGACCCTGCCTTTGCCGTATGGGATGCTGAAAACTCTATGGTGATGACATGGCTCGTCAACTCAATGTCAGCAGAGATTGGGGCCAACTACCTGGGGTACAACACAGCAAAGGAGCTATGGGATGATGTGGTAGCTACCTACTCGGATCTTGGAAACCAGTCACAGGTATACGAACTTACCCAGAAACTGGCTATGATTGTTCAAGGAGAGGATTCTGTTACACGTTATTATAATCACGTTGAAACAAGTGTGGCAAGACTTGGATCTATTCAATGATCATGTCCGGAAATCGGTTGATGATCATAGGTTTTTTACGAAAACCGTGGAAACTAACGAAATTTTCAAGTTTTTGGTGGGCTTAAATGCCGAGTTAGATGAGGTGCGTGGCAGGATTATTGGGCGTGACCCTCTTCCCACTATAGGAGAAGTGTTTAATGAGGTCCGTCGAGAAGAAAGTCGACGCCGTGTTATGCTGGGAGGAAAAACCCAGCCAGTGCCTGAAGGGTCTGCCCTTATTACTGGGAAACAGAAGGAGGCTGCCCCTGAAGCGATGGTAGCTTACAAAGGGGGATCCCATCGTGGACCTGATCCTAAGGCCCACTTGAAGTGTGACTACTGCGGAAGGACTAGACATACTCGTGATCGATGCTTCAAGCTGCATCCAGAATTGCGAAATCCAGCTCCTAGTGCTCCCAGTGACAGCAGCTACCAGCCTAGAGCTCACAGCGCTGTGATGCAACCGAAAGGTGGAGCGCTCGGCAAGGAACAGTGGAGCGGATTCTCGTCACTACTCAAGCCACGCTTGTCTCGGTCACGGTAACCCTACTGATTCTACAGCACATTCAGGTAACGTACTAATGGCACGATCTATGAGGAATTGGATAATTGATTCTGGAGCCTCAGATCATATGACACATGATTCACTATCCTTTATTACATATGCATCACAGTCAGGATTTAATAAGGTCAAAGTGGCTGATGGTAACCTAGCTTCGATTGCAGGCATTGGTCATATTCCTATATCCAAAGAACTTACCCTAAAATCTGTTCTACATGTTCCTAAGCTGTCCTATAACCTTCTATCCACTCACAAACTCACCCAAGACTCTAACTGCCGTGTGGTTTTCTATCCTTTTCATTGTACCATTCAGGATCGGAGCTCGGGGAGGGTGATTGGCAGAGGTAGGCAGAAGGAAGGGCTCTACTACCTAGAGGAGGAAGGGCTTGGTGTTAAAAAAGGTCAGAGCTTGGCCTGTGCAAGTTCTGCCCCTGTCTATGAACAGATCAAGTTATTACATTCTCGCTTTGGTCATCCTAGTTTTCAATACCTAAAACAATTATTTCCCAGCTTATTTCAAGGAATAAAATTGTCCGTTTTTCAATGTGATGCACCGCCAATATGCTAAGCACCATCGAACAAGCTTTCCTAGTCGGGGTTACTCCCCCTCCAAACCATTTTATTTGATTCATAGTGATGTATGGGGACCGTCAAGGATCCCGACTATTTCTGGAAAAAAATGGTTTATGACCTTTATTGATGATCATACCCGAATGAGTTGGGTCTATTTTTTCACTCACAAAACTGATGTTAAAAATATTGTTAAACGGTTTCACGGCATGGTTAATACACAATTTGGAGTCAAAATTGCTATTTTAAGAACGGATAATGGGACGAGTATTTTAATTCCTATCTAACTGAGTTTTTAAGGTCCCAAGGAACAATCCATCAGTCCTCATGTTCTTACACTCCCCAACAAAATGGCATCGCTGAGCGTAAGAATCGGCACCTCCTTGAGGTAGCACGAGCCTTAATGTTCTCAGCCAACGTCCCTAAATATTTATGGGGAGATGCAGTGTTAACAGCAGCTTACTTAATCAACCGTGTGCCTAGTAAACTGCTGTCTTTCCAAACCCCTGTCCAGATTTTCAGCAAATGTTTTCCAGAAACAAGATTACTAGGGAATTTACCCTTAAAAACGTTTGGTTGTATTTGCTTTGTTCTAGTTCCATCTCAATTTCGGACAAAACTCGATGCTCGTGCACAAAAGTGTATTTTTCTTGGCTATGCAGCCACTCAAAAGGGCTATAAATGCTTTAATCCAGTTACTAAGCGATCGTTTGTCACATGTGATGTTGTTTTTTGGGAACAGCAACCCTATTTTTCACAGAATTTGCTTCAGGGGGAGAATTCTGATAACTTACAGTCCGGTTTTGAAGCAAATTTTTGGGATACTGAAAACATAGATTCGTTGCCTATTCCTATACCTGACAATGTGAGTCGTAGTTTCTATGATCAGCCCATGACAGGGGGAGAAGCTCAGGTAGAAGTAGTGCCACCCACTACTAATTCTAACCTTCAGGTTTACACCAGGCGACCTAGACCTACGGGTGTTGTTGCCCCAACTTCCATTCCTCCAACTAATCACTCGAATGGACCGAGCAATGAGGATCCTAGCAATGGTGCAGAAACACAGACCAGTACCTTAGATCCAGGTATTCAATCCAACCCAGACTCAGACCTTGGTTTTCCGATTGCTCTCGGAAAGGAATACGAGCATGTACTAGATATCCTATCTCTAAATATGTGTCATATGCAAAGTTGTCCAATACTCATAGATCATTCGTGTCAAAGGTAACTAACCTATTTGTGCCTAGAAACATAGAGGAAGCCATGAATGATGAGAACTGGAACTTAGCAGTGCAGGAGGAAATGAGAGCATTAAGGATCAACGATACTTGGGGGATGGTTAATTTGCCAGCAGGAAAAAATGTTGTGAGCTGTAAATGGGTGTTCACCATCAAATTTAAAGCTGACGGCACAGTTGAAAGATATAAGGCCAGACTTGTGGCACGAGGATTCACACAGACATATGGACTGGATTTCAATGAGACATTCGCACCAGTGGCAAAGCCCTCAACAATACGGGTGCTACTTTCTCTGGCTGTCAACCAAGATTGGCCACTTCACCAGTTGGATGTCAAAAATGCATTCCTCAACGGCACGTTAGATGAGGAAGTATACATGACACCTCCACCTGGATTTGAAACACAACTGGGACAAGGAAAGGTATGCAAACTGAAGAAATCCCTCTATGGACTGAAACAGTCCCCCAGGGCTTGGTTTGAGAGATTTGGATCAGCGGTTACTCGCTTTGGGTTTAATCAGAGTCAGGCTGATCATACCATGTTCATTAAGCATCTACCTAACAATAAGCTCGTAATACTTATTGTGTATGTGGATGACATAATTATAACAGGAAACGATCTTGAAGAGATCAAGCTGATCAAGAACAATTTGGCACAAGAATTTGAAGTAAAAGATCTAGGACCACTGAAGTATTTCCTAGGTCTAGAGTTTGCAAGGTCTGCTAATGGTCTATTTATGAATCAAAGAAAGTATACACCGGACCCGCCGGAAGAGACGAGGGATGATGGAGTGCGGACCAAAGCAACAACTCCTATGGATGCAAATCATACCCTACGAGTATGTGAGAAGAACGAAATCAAGGATCAAGAACGCTACCGAGGCTAGTTGGAAGGCCGATCTACCCGGCTCACACTCGACCGGACATAACCTTTGGCCGTGAGTGTAGTAAGCCAGTTCATGCACAGTCCAGGAGCTATGCATTTTGATGCAGTCTATCGAATACTCAGGTACCTAAAGGGATCACCAGGAAAGGGGCTGATGTTCAAAAAGGGGAACAATTTCCGGGTTGAGGCATATACTGATGCAGATTGGGCAGGGAACCCCATTGATCGAAGATCGACATCAGGGTATTGTGTGTTTGTTGGAGGCAATCTGGTTTCTTGGCGTAGCAAGAAACAGAATGTAGTGGCAAGAAGCAGCGCAGAGGCAGAATACAGAGCAATTGCTCAGGGAGTATGTGAGGTTATTTGGCTGAAGAAATTACTCGAGGAACTACGGATAACGGTACCAAAACCAATCAGATTGTATACTGACAGCAAAGCAGCCATAGCTATTGCTCACAATCCAGTCCAACACGACCGCACTAAACATGTGGAGATAGACAGGCACTTTATCAAGGAGAAACTAACTAGTGGTTTAATTTGTATGCCATACATTTCTACAACAAGTCAGGTCGCAGACATCTTCACCAAAGGACTTTACGCAGGACAATTCAACTATCTAGCAAGCAAGCTGGCTATGGAAGATATCTTCGCACCAGCTTGAGGGGGAGTGTTAGCTACCGTATTATTAGTGATATAGGAGATATTGTAAATATGTTATGTAGGATACTGCTGATAAGGCAGATCGTATATGTTAGGATAGTTAAAGATAAATATGGTAGGAGATAATTCTATATCAATAGAGAATCAGTACCTAATAGGAAAATAGACTACGATCCTACTCCTATATATGTATCCTATTATTCAAGCAATGAAAGTAAGTCAGAAACGATACCTCTAGAACTTATACAAATTAACGGTTTTAACTGACTAATTTTTATTTATTCTATGTAGACTTTTTTTTTATGATTTTACACTTGATTTTACACAGCTTTATATTCTACTTATGTTGTATTGCTTGATTTGGTTTCTTAATTACCTTGTGCCGATGCTAAAGTTATTTGTCTTATATGTATTTTAGGTGGATTATACAGATATCAAAGAGAAAACATTGTTAAAAGTACCAGGCTATGATAAACCTGTTGAATTTGGTGTGTTGACTTCCTTCGCTTATCCGCTGGAGGGAAACCTTGGTGAAATAGTAGTTGCTACTACTAGGGTGGAAACAATGCTTGGTGACACTGCTATTGCTGTTCATCCTGATGACAAAAGATACAGTCACCTGCATGGAAAATATGCAGTACATCCATTCAATGGAAGAAAGATTCCCATTGTTTGCGATAGTATTCTTGTGGATCCCAATTTTGGGACTGGTGCTGTCAAGGTAAGTTGCTTTCTTGTTGACAAACAAAATGAATTTCTTGTTTTGACATCTCATTTATCATGTTTCCAAAATTTTTTTGACAGATTACTCCAGCACATGATCCAAATGATTTTGAGGTTGGGAAGCGACATAACCTTGAATTTATAAATATATTTACCGATGATGGTCATATTAACAGCGATGGGTCAGAATTCACTGGGTTGCCACGTTTCAAGGCCCGTGAGGCGGTGACTGAAGCACTGCAGAAGAAGGTAGAACAATTTAAGACTCTGATCTTGATTGTTGGCTACTAAATTAAATTATTCTGTAACCTTCATAGAGAAATCTCTTTCTCCATCAATTTTTATATTAGTGTTTAAAACTCCCGGATGCAAAAAACACTAAAGCACGTGCCTGCTAGTACAGAAACCTATGTTATTACTTAAGAACCTGTAAGGTGCAATTCTGTATGTTTGTACCTTGCAATGGTGGCTCTTGGCAAGGGCTCTGTACATTTCTTGTGATCCGAAGTATTAATCTTGTTCTGTGCTCTGCTTTGCATTTTCCATGTCATTAGTTAATTAATTGTTTGCAGTACTGACGGTTTCACTTTATTTGTGGAAGTAGGGATTGTACAGAGGTGCCAAGAATAACGAGATGCGCCTTGGATACTGTTCAAGAAGCAATGATGTTATTGAGCCAATGATAAAGCCCCAGTGGTTTGTTAATTGCAGTAGCATGGCCAAGCAGGCCCTTGAAGTGGCAGTGGAGGGCGAGACTCCAAAGCTTCAGTTTATTCCAAAACAATATTTGGCTGAATGGAGAAGGTGCGCTTCTTCTTCCTAGAGGGAGCTCCGTTTACAGAAATCACGATTGAGAAATGAAATTCTAAACATCTTCTGTTTCCTGGTCTGCAATGTTAATTATTTAACGGATTTCTGAAAGTTAATTGATTTACCTTGGTTTTTGTGGTCTTATGATGTCTTCATTGTTGAGGCATACTAATTCCAACCTTGTATGTTTTGTAAAAAAGGTCAGACGTTACATGTGTCATTCATGTATTGTTTTGGTAAAAGAGTCATTTAAAATTTCAATTAGGTTAAACTCAGTGTGTAGCTTAGTTTTATCGAACACAATTATAAAGTTCACCGGTGGAGTGCATGGGGTTCATATTGTCTGTTTTGTATATCTAATACTCAGGCTTGACCTGTGAATTTCGAACCGAAGTGATTTGAATGTTAGAATTTGTTTCTTACTGATCTATCTTTCTTGTGACGTTCATTTTTTGCTCTTTATTGGGTTTACTCCTTTTGTTTTCTAGCATTCATATTTACATTTTGGCGTTTGGATTACCAATTGATGCAGATGGCTTGAAAACATCCGTGATTGGTGCATCTCAAGGCAGCTTTGGTGGGGTCACCGTATTCCTGCTTGGTATGTTACCCTTGAAGGCGATAAAGATGAATTTGGTAAACATGATGACCGATGGGTGGTTGGAAGAGATGAGAAACAGGCTCTAGAAGAGGCAAACCGAAATTTTCCTGGCAAGAAGTTCAAGATGATTCAAGATCCTGATGTGCTAGATACCTGGTTTTCCTCTGGAATGTTCCCGTTAACTGTATTAGGATGGCCTGATGAGACAGATGACTTGAAAGCATTTTATCCCACTTCACTCCTTGAAACCGGTCATGACATTTTGTTCTTTTGGGTTGCACGAATGGTGATGCTAGGCATGAAGCTGGGAGGTGATGTGCCATTCTCTAAGGTGAGTGACTGTATACTAGGTTGAAAACTTTGGGACCTTTTTGCTTACAAGTAGAAATGTCGACTTTCAGAGTACGTTGCTGCCAAATATATATGGAAATTTAGTTGGACTCTTACCTTTTTGCAGGTGTATTTACATCCAATGATTCGTGATGCACATGGACGCAAGATGTCTAAATCTCTTGGAAATGTTGTTGACCCACTGGAAGTAATTAATGGGGTATCACTTGAAGGACTTCATAAGAGACTTGAGGAGGGTAACTTGGATAAAAATGAGCTTGTTACTGCCAAAGAGGGTCAAAAGAAGGACTTCCCTAATGGTATAGCCGAATGTGGTGCAGATGCACTTCGCTTTGCCCTTGTCTCGTATACAGCTCAGGTTGGTTAATTATTTGTCCTTTTGGAATCTTTCTTCTGCGCTTAACTCTAATCACTCACTGATCGTGTTTCACACCTTCCAAATTTCAGTCTGATAAGATAAACTTGGACATTCAAAGAGTTGTTGGATATCGTCAGTGGTGTAATAAGCTGTGGAATGCTGTTCGCTTTGCAATGAGCAAACTTGATCTTGATTACAGCCCTCTTTCAAGTTTATCATTTGAAACCTTGCCCTTCAGCTGCAAGTGGATCCTTTCAGTCCTTAACAAGGCCATATCAAGAACTGTGTCTGCGATGAATGCATATGAACTCTCTGATGCTTCAAGTGCTGTGTATTCATGGTGGCAATATGAGTTCTGTGATGTTTTCATTGAAGCAATCAAGCCATATTTTGCTGGCGACAGTTCATCATCCTCTGAAAGGAGGGCTGCACAGGACACTCTTTGGGTATGCCTGGACAACGGATTGCGTCTGCTTCATCCATTCATGCCATTTGTTACTGAAGAATTGTGGCAACGTCTTCCCTCAGCTAAGGGCCAAGCAAAGAATGAGTCCATCATGGTTGCAGATTATCCATCACCAGTAGAGGTAAAAACACTTCTATTATTCTGAAAAGCCTTCTGGTCTGGACAGCCTAAAGATGCTTCTAGACTTAATTAGTCTAAAGTTACTTCGATTCATTTTTACTGAAAGGTGCCAACAACGGTGCTATAGATGTTTGATTGGCTTAAGCTTCAGTCTATTTATCTAGTGTATGCTTGGCTGTTTTCTCAATGTAGGCTTGGAGAAATGAATTGGTGGAAAATGAAATGGATCTTGCTGTGTCAACTGTAAAAAGTCTAAGATCGTTGCGGGCTGTGGTGCTTGGAAAACCAACAAATCAAAGGCAAGTCTTTCTTTTCCCAATATGTCATGCTTTCTCTCTTATCTCTGTTTCTTCTACACTGAATCTCGGGTAATATCCCACTTCTCGTCAATATGAGCATGCATGTTTGCCTTCTCCAATCTCAGTTGACCATGCTGTTGTTGGATAGTATTACAGTACCAACACAATAAGAAATTACCATTGTTACCAACGAAGGTGTGACATTGATGGTGGAGCATAAAATGTTCTGCTTGCTGTCAGGCTGCGTAACCTTGTCTTAATCTGATACCGTTTCAGTTAGCAATCTGAGTTTGTGTTTTAGGAACTGTTCAAAAGGCTTCCGAACAAATAAAGTAGCATTATGAAGTACCTCAATTGTTAACACTTACCATGGTGTGGAAAGTGGGTTGCTTATTTTGGGTTCTTGCTTTCGGATCTAAAAGCACCGTGTCTCCTTGAATCTTTCTCACGAGTACATATATTTCTCCAGATTACCAGCTTTCGCATTATGCCAGAGTGAAGCAGTTGCAGAAATTATTAGAAGACGTGAATTGGAGATCTTAACCCTTGCATCCTTGTCATCCTTGAAGGTATAGTTCTGTTTACAAATTCAGCACATCTCTGTTTGTGCTTTTCTTTAGTATTAATGGTCTTTATTTGGATAACTTAAATACTAGAAATGTGGAGTGCATTCTGGACTTTGCTTCGTATTCAAGAATGGGACTTCATGAAATTTTCCTTCGTTTATTAGTTTGGAATGTTGTCGGGCCTGCTAAACCGAATCCCAATTTACTAGCTATTGTTGAAGATTTGGGGAAAATGATTCCTTGATAATTGTTAATGAAGTACTACATGGACTAAATAGAGATCTCTGCTACAAGAGATGCTTTTAGGACAGGAAACTATTACAGCTATACTGCACGGAACTTCATATACAGCGAACTACTAATTAGGCGATAAAAAGGAAGCTAAATGACTAGGAAATATCCTCTAGAATTCTACCAGTGTCATCAAGTGGGTGCCAACTCTTCATTCTAGGGCTCTAAGTCGAATCTGTATTTGGAATTGTCTCTATTCTTTGCAATTTGTAAAATTTGGAGTCCCGCTTTTGTTACTGATAAGCCTGTGATCATGTGGCTACCATTCTTTTTAACTGAGATTAATATGTTCACAGGTGCTACTGAGTGGGACAGATGCTCCCCCAGCTGGATGTGCATTTGAGAATGTCAATGTCAATCTTAAAGTGTATCTCAAGGCTGAAGGGAAGGTAGATACAGCAGCAGAGCACAAGAAGATCATAAGTAAAATGGATGAAATACAGAGGTGCGTTTTCTATTCGGCCAAATGTATATACTGCATGATATAGATGTGTATGGTCTCTGCATCTTGTAATGCAAACGTGTGTATGCCTATCTAGTTATTGTTGCTGCCCTTTGCATACCCCTCATTGCTGTGATATTTGGCACACTTTTCGGATGTTTGGTTTCTCGAGGGATAGAAATCTTGGTTTGGTCTTGAAATTACGTACCATGGTTATGTGGCTTAACGGTTTGCAACCATGAGTATCCAATGGGTACCTCTTGCTCTATTTTCCCTCCTTATCGAAAGCATGACGTTGTTCCTTCTTCGACTGAAACTATCTGCCCACAAATTAGCATTTCCATGTTGCTTCTCTTTCACGTCATTGTTATATTCACTGACAGTTTCTTTAATTTTTCAACAGGGAACGAGAGAAAATGGAGAAGACGATGAATGTATTAGGGTACAAGGACAAAGTACCGTCGCACATCCAGGATCAGAATACGGAGAAGCTGAACAAGCTCATTCAGGAATTTGAATTCGTCAAGCTAGAGAGCGCACGGCTTGAAGCTGAGATTGGCTCATCGGAACAGCAGTAACAACCTAAATTAGCCAAGAAGCTGGATGGATGATCGCAACATGGCCTTGCCTAATTGTTTGTTGGTGATGGCTCTTGGTTGAAACAATGTTTGGAGTCTCTTGTAATCTCACTTGAGAGCTGCTGTTATATCGTCCATCGAAATTGCCGTACAAGTTTCGTTTATAGTTACGGGATGTAGTTAGGTTATTTATGCAATTGGATAGTTGCTTTCAAAGCACTAAGAAATGAAGCCAATTTTGTAGTTTAATGTTTGCATTTGTCCTATTAAACTTCAATCTGACACATAATTCGTAACCAAAGATTTTCTGGTTAAAAGGAAAAATTACTGTGGTGAAAACAAAGAATAGAACTTGCTTCCAATTGCTTATATATCATATAATCTTCTACTCACTATAATATGAAAACATCTCTTTCAAACTTTGCAATTTGAATACATCTTTCTTTCAAACTGCTACCTCAGCATAAGACAAACAAAAATCCCAACTTCAAAGTATGCTCATTGGCTAGGGTTGAAGAAGCCCTTCAATCAATGCACTAAATCCAATCCATGATCTAAATCTTTGCTAATCGTAACATGTGAGTATCAAAATAGTGGCTTTGCAACTTGAGGTAATGACTTGAGAAGGGGCAACGAAGGCTTTCGCACCGTGTGATTGAGCAGCATCATAGTTGTTAAAAGTGTTAGCGCTCCAGCTTGATGTGCTGTGCCAAGTGAAACAGGTACGTACGACAGAAGCGTTGATATTCCTAAACTTACCTGTAAACAGGACGCCATTGCGGAATAAGGATATTTGAATGAATGAACGACTGACAAAGATCACAGCTAATTTGCTAAATGTTACCTGAAGAATAGCCATGCCAACCGTGCTGCCAATCAAAGATCTTACAGCAGGGTGTACATCTATCTTTCTCGTGAACCACCACATCGCCGCAATTGAAGCTAAAGTCGTCGTTGCAAGTATACGATGATCGAGCTGCAACACAAAAAATCATATCCCTTCAAGTATCAAGTCTTGCACACTCCACCCAAAGGAAACAATGGAAGAAAGAAGGATTACCTGAACTGTTGCTGTATTCTCAAAGAAGTTTCGAATTAATGGCTTCATCTCCAATATGCCATCAGGGATCCAGTTTTCACCCATTTTGGGGAAGGTGTTATATGCGCGTCCCTGCATGATAGAAGAAGCCACAACAATAACACCGATTTAACATCCAGTCATCGTTCTCTTGACATAGCGATGGAAGCAAAGCATAATATGGAGTACTCACAGCATCATTGCCAGCCACAAAAGCTCCTGAGATGGCAGTAATACCAACAATAAGGCTTACAGGAAGAGCGAGTCTCTTCACTTTGGCTGCCCCACGGACCCAAGTAACTGATTCTGCAGGCGGTTCAGGCATCACAACAGAAAGTGCAGTCCAGAAAAGGCCAGTATAAATAGCAAATGCTGAAGTAAGATGAGCTGCTAGACGGTAAGGACTAACTCTTGGCTCTACGTATTCAGAAGCTGGCTCCTGCAGACAAATCAATTCCAATCCTTACAACCAGGGTAACCGTAGAAAGTACATTTCAACCACGAAGAGAACCTAGCATTCCTTACCTCTAGACCACTTTTGACCATCCACCAACCAATCATACCCTGCCCAGCACCAAGAGCAAAGAGACCACACAGTCTCAGTCCGAGTTGCACTGTTATATATCCCTTACGCATGAAATACGAAAATGGGAGAGCAAACATCAGCCCAAGGGCCCTTCCCCACATACGATGACCATATTCCATCCAATATATAAATTTGAAATCATCAAGGCTCATCCCTTTGTTCACACTGCAACAAGTCGGTCACAAACAATCAAGTGAGTAATCGAGCTTCATCCACTCAAGAACACCTACCATTTCATTAGGTTATAATCTTTCATAAGCATCTACAATCACTTCAAACACATATACATGTCACATTCTGCCATTCCCATTCTCATCTCATTTCCAACGCCTAGTACATCAAATCAAATAATACAATATAATGTTTGTGTTAAGTGTTGACTAACCGTTTGTATTCAGGCGATTCCTTGTACTTCTCAAACTCCTTGGCCCACTCCTCATCGGAAAGAGGAGGGAGTTGACCGGTGAATTTCCAATCAGTCATGGAAAGTCCAGAACGGGTGAGCCTAGTGACACCACCGAGAATCACCATACTGAAAACCCAAGCAGCTGATCCAAACAGCCAAATCCCAACCATCTTCTGAGCACGAGGCCCTGCTGTTACCAGCAACTGCCTCACTCCTTCCTTACTCTCCACCACAGCAGACGACGCCACAGTTGAAATATTCCTCGTTGATTTCACATTGCCGGCCTAATTTTTGTCCATGGAAATTCAATACTTTGAAATTGGAAAGTCCGGAAGTCTCAGAACACCTATATAAATTTACAGATTCCAGAGTTGGAGGATTCTTTTTGTTTACCTTAGGGAGGAGAGATCGAAAGGTGTGGAAGAAGGACCTAGCCGGTAAAGAAGGCTGTTCACTGATGTACCGGGTGAAAGGAGGCGGTGAAGGAGGAGGATTCCGTCGGATATTGTAGATTGTGGTGTGGATTGTCTGTTTGTTCCTCTTTAGAACAGAGGACATTACTCGGCTGCCAAACATCGCGTCCTGAAGCTGCAAACGAGAGAGGTTTAAGGGAGGTTTTTGCACTCACAGACTGGAAAGCTTAACTCGGCCAACAATGGCGGAAGAAAGAAAGATAGATGGGGGAGAGATCGGGCCTCGGCAGAGGAATAAAGTCCGGTTTGCTTAAAGTTAAAGACGATGTCGTTTTAAGATCTCGAGCTACGTTGGGCAACAGCTGCACCGCACGAAGTTATTGTGGACTCGCAGCTTCCACCTCATCCAAAAAGCAATGTTTTCAGAACCCAACTAGCCTGGCCGGTCGGACCAGTCTGACTACAAACCGGCTCATCCGTAAGCGATTTGGTGGCTTGGAAGTTGCTATGGTGGTAGAGTGGTGTATTGGCGGCCTGGAGGCTTCGGGTTTGAATCCAGTACACACCATGAACGGATACTCATGTAATGTTTATAAATTGCTTTCTATCTTGTACTAATCAAAGTCTCTACCTAACAACAAGAAGATATTGGTCAAAGTCGGACGTTGGCCCGATTTAACTACAAATTTTGATCGATTCAACTGAGATTAATGTATCGGATGGATCAAATTTTTGTGCCTACATTTGCAAGTCTCAGGAACAAAAGATGAACAATTGTCATCTATGCTAATGTCATAATTTAATTAGAGCATGCATTTAATCGATGATATAAACATGGGTGTAACTAATTATTTTTACAACTAATTATTAAGTCAAACAACTAGTTACCCAAAATTGTAACTAATTATAAAAGATGGTCTTGCTCTCGCCGGTAATCATAACTAGTTATTAAGTTTTGTAATTAGTTACAAACACCTTTAAGTAGTTGCACATTATAACTACTTATGAAAAAGGGGTCAAACCCTCTTCGGAGGAGTTTCATCGGTAATTTATAATTAGTTATTAAATCGTGTAACTAGTTACAAATGATTATAACTAATTGTGGAAGGTGTCCGGACTATTACCGGGAGATGTTCGCTGGCGATTATAATTAGTTATTAAGTCTTGAAACTAGTTACATGTGACTATAACTAGTTATGAAAGATGGTTGGAAGTTTGTCGAAATTTCGCCGGAAAAGTCTAATCGGTGATTATGACTAATTATTAAGGGCTTATAACTAGTTATAGCCAACTATAACTAGTTACACCTGCCTCACGAGCCACTAAATGAACAACGTTATTATCCCGAAAACCACTCAATTACTCCATACTTCTTGCTTCATCATCACTTATTACATATATTGAACTGCTGAAAATTCGTTAATCAACTAATTCCTGTAAGAAGAGAATACAGGGGGTGTAACACCCATACTACTAACAAGTTTGTGTAAAAATAAAACAGCGAAGCAATAATAGGGTGCTACGCTACTTATATTGTATATATCATTTAATGTTTACACTCATCCAATTAATTCCTTCATCATAATCTAGGATTGTGCTTATACATACTTAACTAATTAATTCGTCAACACAAAAACTGCTCAAAATGTCATATATGACTTATTGATTTTTCACAATACAGTACACTATACCAGAAGTCCAGCAGGACACATATACATATAGAGCAGAAGTCTCGAGCTTCACAGGCTCGGACCAAAGTACTCATATACTTGCCCTCAAGGCCACTATATTTACAAAATCATATCTCACATTATACTAGTACACAACCACTCATCACATATGCACATGAGGAAGTAAGAGTCTCAAACGATCTTTAAATACAAAACGAGGATCAAGACACAATCTTCAATATCTACCTGGCGTCGTCACCATGATGACCGACCCCGGAGCTCGATGATACCATTTTGCAGTGTGTGAACCAGTAAAGTCTACTGTCACTCTGAAATGGAAAGTAAGGGTCAGTGCTAATCACTGAGTGAGGATCTCTGTCCTAATCACTCTAAGGTACAAATAATCATATAGAAAGTATACATCATATAACACATAAGGCTAATTCTATAATCTAATTTATATCCATATTTTATTTGGGATCACAGCTCACATATGCTGACGACCCACGTAGAGTTAGTGGCACTAAAATGGCCCACATAGAGTTAGTGTGGCGCTTATCAAAGCCCACGACAATAGTTAGTTGTGGCGCTTACCAAGGCCCACCGCGTAATAGAAGTGCAATAAGCACAATCGCCAACATACGGGCCCTAACTAGGTGATCAATCAATTATCAGATTTATTCAATAATCAGTAATAGCTACTGCTCATATTAACACATATATTAAATCAGATATATCAGCAAAGTAACAGAACATGTATCATATTAAGTAATAAATATGATAAAGAAGCATATAAAATCATAAGATTAAACGAACATTACCCTATCATGCATATAGCCTTAATAATAATAAACTCATAATGGAACGTCTAACCCGGTCGGATACGCAGGAGACCCTCACCATAAATAATCCTTGAGAATACCAATATAAGCTTCCGAGTTGATAACGTAATTCCAAAGATCTTTGATGATACGAAGTGAGTACCCGTGCTATATTTCTCTTAAGTGTCAAGGCTATAAGCTACGCTGTATCTGTGCCTTTAATTAACTGGGTGTATGCCCCCTTTAATACTCTTTCATTTTGTTCTTTTATTTACAAAGAATGCATATTTAGCCTTATCCTAAAATATGTTACGGCTCATTTCTCTAAGAATGAAAGAAAAGGACAAGTAGGGATGAAAATGTGGGAAACAAGACAAATGAAACTGTTGTCATGAAATGAGGTAGTATCTGCATGCATGCACGTGAGTTCTTCTTTCCATGATAATTATCCTTATCTTCTTGCTAACTCATGTTTCTAACATTATATAAAACTTGTGTTGTTCCATACCAAGATGATGAGAACAAAATCATGCACTAGTTAATATTATATTTTATCATGAATCTGTACATTACCATGTATTAAATTAATTTAACTGATACTTTTGATACGATCGACCAGAATGTTACCATTCCTATAAACTTGTATTTTTTTTCGTACTAAAATCGGGATATTACATGGTATAAAAAAAGGGATGGAGTAAGAATTGCCCTCCACTAAAACGGTTCTTTCCCAACAAAAATTTCATTTTAACCCCATAAAGTTAAAAGGTTTCTAAAAAATAACATAACTCTACAGATACAACTGATGAAAAACACAAGAAAAATATGAATAACTTACAGCAAATTTACCACCACCACCACCCAGTAGTTCATAAACTTTATAAGAAGGTTAAAAAAAGAGCATAAAAAATCAAACTCGTTCTTCTCTCCTTTTGTTTTAGCCTTGTAGATAACAAACTTGTGTACGTAGGAGTGTGACCTTATAGTAAAGAAAATTTAAAAGTTTATGTCTTCGGCGTGACGAGAAGCAGTAAGATCATCTTTCATGTTCATGTTCGAATGTTGAACCAACGTCACTAACGACTGCACCACCTCCGACATTGGTGGCCGAAATCCAGATTCCACCTATAGTTTTTTTTATCAATTAAAGACCATATATGATATTGTAATATTAAAGATAATTATGATAATTTGATAGCATGATCGAAATACCTGGACGCAAAGGGCGACTATATCAGCGAACCTCGAGATCGATTTAGGAGGGTAAAGGCCACGGAGTGCTGGATCCACCATCTTCTCCACCGCATCTATGTCATGTAACTGCGGGGTCGCCCATCTCACCAGTGCTTGTTCCGGTTTCGGCTTCGACCTTCCCAAATTTAGTTTCTATAAGTTAGACTAATTCATCAAGAATATAATAGTAAAATGAGTTTTACTATTGCATAATAAGGCAAATGTGTCCTCCAACAACACAAGAATGGATGATACGTACTGATCGTAAGGCATACGGCCCGTAAGTAGCTCTAGCATGACAACTCCGAAGCTGTAGATGTCGCTCTTTATCGTGTATTTTGACGGCATTGTGCACTCTGGGGCATTGTAACCTACTCCTAAGTTCTGGCTTGTCCTCTGTTTCACCCACATTGTAATTTTATCAGTCAAAATGAGATATTCAGATGAACTGATGATATATGCATGCGAAGTAGAATATGAATTATGTACCGTGTGGAAGTTGGCCAAGCCATAATCGCAAAGATGAGGATTGAGATCGAGGTCGAGTAAGATGTTGGACGATTTGATGTTCTTGTGGATCACAGACGGAGAGCATGCTTCGTGTAGATGCCTGTATGTATGATGTAACGGTAAAGTAAGGGTTTGACATCTAAAATCATGTTGAATTGTTGATTTAAAATTAGTGGCCGGTAAAGAAGTTGAATTGAGGGTGAGATTGAGGGATTACTCGACGGCCCTGGCAGTGGCGAGAGCGATGCGGACGCGGGTGTTCCAAGTCAAAGGGTTACTGAAATCCCCAGAATTGTGAAGGAAGTCATGAAGTGAACCGTTCCTGTAGTAGTCGTACACCAGCATGTTGTGCCCTTGCTCCGAACAGGAACCCACTAGTTCTACAATGTTTGGGTGGTGAATTTTCGAAATGCTGCTTACTATCTCCGCGAACTCCTCGCTTGCCTTCCCCTCGTGGAAGTTCGACGAATCAATCTTCTTCACAGCCAACACCTGAATCAAATATCAATACACAGCTTGTTACTAACATAACTGTCTCTAGATGGCACTGTCTAGGGTTTAGTCGTTAGACAAATATGACTAAATGAGGACAACTATTAGATGTTAGGGTTTTGAATTTTGATGCTATGATCCTTGTGGCTAGTTCAGTTTATGGAGACTCGCTTACTATTATGGATCTTTGACATGTACTAGATCTGCTTCTCGCATTGTCAAATCGATCATTTTGGGTCTCTGATGGGTACTAGTATGGAATTCGACCATGATTAGTACAAATTTCGTTACATACTAGTCTTAAATCACACTAATATGAGTTCCGACGAGTACAAATATATACTCGCGTATGAGATCAGCCACATTAACAATGGTATTTGGGTGACAATAATGGCACAAACAATGCACAATATACATTTTTTTAATGTTTTAGTACGTTTTAATACGAAATAATAAATTTAGACACCCGCCAAAACGAATTACGAAAATAAACAATTCACGAGGTGTTGTAATGCGCCGTGCACTGTGTGACCAATAGAGCTTTGCAAATCAGCAAATCACATTCCACTGCCAAACAAAATGGAATGACCCACCAACTTTTGATATTATTAGTTTAGTATGTGAAGCACCACACAAACCGAAAAAATTTAGACAGTTCTATAATAGTGTAACATAATTTTGCTCAAAATAATAACCATGTCTGGAATCGAGTTGAATTTAAATCTCATTTTTTGTTACTATATTCTAGTGTTAAGACTTAAATGTGATCAAATCCGAAAGAAAGTTATTAACTATCCATTGGCTAAAAAATTAAAGGTTAAGATATATTCCAACCATACAAAATTTCGTTTTGAATTTATCAGGGGTAATTGAGTAATTTACCACACTAAAGCGACTGAATTTCGAATTCCAGCGGAAGTAAAGTACCTTGCCGTCAGGGTATTTGGCTCTGTAGACGCGGCCGAGAGTTCCCTCGCCGAGAAGGCGTCCCGGAGCGAAATCAGCGGTGGCAGTCTGCAAGTCGGACAAAGAGTAACATATAGCCTTAGCAGAGGCGGGGTCTTTCTTGGAGTTGAGGCGGGTAGCGAACTCCTTGTCGTTCAGTGACTGCGCAAAGTCGGTCGGCGGCGGAACCTTCTGCAGCTTCTTAATGTCAACTGAGGCCGCCGATTCGAACGACTCTGCAAAGTCAAAAAGTTCACAATCTTGGACTCAATTGATAAAATTCTAATATATGGGTTTTGCTGCCTTTTAATTTACCTCTAATGGGGTTGCGATGAAAAGGGGAGTAAGGGTCGCGGGAGAGCTCGTGGGAAGTGGCGAGAGGAGTGACAGCCTTACGACTCATCTTTTCTTCGTCGTCGAGGAAGGAAGAAGGGGAAGAAGAAGATTTCTTCCTCGAGAAGAAGACGATGATGAGAAGTACAATGATGATGACCACTCCGAGTACTATCAGAGATATCATTACAGCAGTTGATACCTTAGGTCCCCCACCTCCTCCCTTTGCATTCGCTGCTTGTTTCATCCCCGGCGGTGCAGCCCCTCTCGACCACTTATTCCCGTCAGTCCTACATGATCAACACAACATACATGTTAGAAACCGAACAAGAAATGAGTGTTACCGATCTGGTTGAGTCACCGATTAGGAGCTAAGCTAGTACTCACACTAAGTTGTTGATGTCGACGAGCTTTGCAGGGATCCAACCAGTGAACTTGTTGTTGGCGACGTTCAGTTCTTGAAGAGGAAGGTTTCCAAGCATATTGATCTTCCCTGTAAACTTATTGTTCTGCAGGAACCTGAATCAATTAAAAAAAACCCATCATTCATTTTATATCCTAGCTAATTTTTGTAATAAAAAGGTTCAGTTAGTAAGGTTTGTGATTGTGATTCATACAATTGAGTCAAGCTTTTAAGAGATGAAAGGCTCTGTGGCAGATCTCCTGACATTTGGTTGTTCGAAAGATCCCTGCAAGCAACGCAGCATCAATCAATCTTTGTTATAACATTGAATGTGTAAAGTTGTATGTAAATCAAATGTTTGTTGAGACTGACATGATTTTGAGCTTGGAAAGTTTCTGAAACATGTCAGTTAGTTGCCCGTTCAGCTTGTTATTGCTAACATCTCTGCATATGTAGTGTTCGATTTAGACAAGAAAGAAACAACTACTGAACTATTAATCGCTTGTAATTGTAATGCTGGCCGGAAACTTACAAATGCTCAAGGTCAGTCATGAGGGAGATTGAGAAAGGTACATTCCCTGTAAACTGGTTTTTGGATAGATCTCTGCAACAAAGATCAATGGAGCAATTATCAACTAAGGAAAAAATGAAAGAATATTTCAGAAACTATGTAAATTACATGTAAACTGCATTTGGAGGGAGCTGATAAGGAACCTCCTGCTTCAGTTTGTTCTTACTCACGTCACTGCACAAGGAAACTTGATACATTAACGTTAACTTATTGGTTGATATTGAAATTAGAATATGATCAAGAAGGAGAGGTGGATTTCATGAATAATTACAAGTAGGTGACAGATTTCAAGTTTGAGAGTTGGTAGCCCAAAGTTCCAGACAGTCCCAACCCTGATAACCTTCTGCACAGAAAAAAATAATGTATCGTTAATTATTTGGACGGCTCGATTTAATCATATCGATGGATCGATCCAAGGGCGGGTAAAAAGTTGGTACATTTCAGTAACTTTGGAGCCTGCGCAGGTGATCCCATCCCAAGACTCGCCACAGGGATCGCCGCCGCTAGCCTTCCATCCATCTAACTTGGACGGAGAATTTAAGCTCGTATACATCACATTCAGAGCAGCCACTGCATGCATGCATTCATTCATGGCCATGCCACAACAAAATTGTCAAATTATATGTGCTCATTCAGTACATAATAACGTAACTTATCCCACCAAGGGCAAATGAAAATGTTAAGAGGATTAGATCATGTCATTACCATGCTGAGAATCGGTCTTTGAATGGACAAAAGGGATCCAAATCCCGAGGAAGAAGACCAGCAGGAGTGTCGTCCCTAGGAAACCAGGGTACATTTTTCTCGGAGCGAAAAAACGTACCCCAAGTATTATCAATACGATACAATAGAATAATAACACATCATCTAACAAGATGCACCCCTCACAGACAACGTAAGGTGGGATGATGATGTAGAAAATAGAAGCTATATATAACGTGAAAGCTGCTTTCCTTTCACCAGTTGCATCTAGAGTAGATATTGCTCAATCTCTCAACAAGATGAACGATGATTTGATCGTAAAGATCCGTATATTTGTCTTTTCCCTCTCTTTTTTTTGAATATTTTTCTTCTTTTTCGTACTCGAAACTATTTTACTTTATTCTCGTGTGGATAATTTGCTAATAAATGTGTTTGTTGTTGTGGTTAGGAGATTGGAAAAGAAATGTGAAGAACACAGAATATGGAGCAGAAAAGACTCGGAATGAAAAGAGAAGAAAGAAGCAGAGAAATGTGGAGCAGAAGATGGGGAGATTGCTCCACTTTACCTATATTTGGAGTCAACAGGCAGGAAATTATTAACAATGCACCACGTGCCATCCTCTCATTGGTTTTGTTGGGATTGGTTTCAGTGTAAACAAACAGTTTGGATCTGTTTCTGTATGAAATTTGTAATTGTATTTTTTGGATGAAATGGTTAAAAAAAATTTGTTGTCTCCGGAAAGAAGAATAAGATAACAAACACACAAAAATCTAAGCATGAGTCCAAGTCGAGAGATCGGTCTCTACACGATTCGGGAGATATGAAAGAGTATGTCTCATTATTTTATGGGCAGTTCAGTTGGCGATATGTCGGACCACCTGCACCTGCAAACTCAGACACGCAGCCAAATAGGCCAGAACCTCGAACAGCACTACACCACCAACAACACATCGAGTATTGCGACGAGAGAGCTTCAACATGACAACCTTCACGTCTCCTATCCACCTGCAATACACCTTACTGAAAACACCACGTACACACATCACGAACGCCCTAAAACTCCAAAATATAAAGGTCAAGGAGTTCTGGATACATTCTCCCAAACTCCTGCAAAACTACTCTACTAGCGTTCCAAAACACCAATCTCACCATGCCATCGGTAAGATCAACCACTGCACCATCCACATTTATTTTAATGGGGGCAGTGGGGTATCCAGGATGAAATGGTAAATTTAAAGCAAAAGCTTAAGGAAAGGTTAATGTACAAAAACGCATGTGAATAATGTATCTATAATTCAATAGTTATTCATCTGTAAGTTAAAAAAAGGTGAAAGCTGCTGCATAACATAAGCAGTTGTTATTAGCAGTAAGGAATTACTGCTTCTCTTCTATATATTTTATCTTTCCTGTACACAACCAAGGACAAGGATCGAGCCCATCCAAAACCACAATAACTTACATTGAGCTCGATGACCAAAAGAACACAACAGAGAAGAAAAATATAATCCCTATCCATGCCTCAGGTTCGCCTAGATGTTCTTCGTAATGGTTTAGGGCATTCGTCTGTCACGACTTCTACCTCTCAAGGGATTGCTTAGCATTTCGTTTCCCAAGCTTCGTCAAGAGGTAACCCATAGCAACTTTCGCCCCCAGGCTACAGTTACCACGGGAGAGGCAGATGACCCCTCCAATTAGCAGCAACCCATTTGTCACTGCTTTTCGTGATGGCCTCTTCTCTAGTCTCTTCTTTCGACTCCCGGTCACACTGGTTGATACAAGAGCAGTAGGATTCTCTGGTGTGCCATTGACACTATCTGTTGTTTCAATTCCAAGGGGAACCTGCATTAACATTGTGTAGTAGTCGGGGCATATGAGCTAAAAATTGACACTTTTGACTAGAAGTTCGTTGGTTTAGCCAATTTTTTTTGACAGAGGGACGTAAATAAATACACACAGTTGAACTAATGGAGTGTCTAACCTTCTGAACCAGAGTGAGGGCGGAAATAGGGTCCATTCCAAGTTGATTACTTAGCGAGTACTTGCACAGTGCTGTATGCATTTTGCAAACGTAGCTCCATATGCCCCTCGCAAAAGCCAATTTTGCCATCTCCACATTTAGACCAGCATCTTCTTGGTGATACATTTTTATCTCACAAGCATCTCTACCAGGAACTGTTACAAACCAAGCATACAAAGAGTTCATCAACTCATTCAACTTTGGAGGACTAAAAGTTTTAACCTCAGATAGCAATACTTCAACTGAGGAGCTGGTGTTTTGACATTGAACTAGTAGACATTCAGCAACTAGGATCATCTATCGTGATTAAATACAGGTGGAATGAAAAGAAATAGAGTAGAAGTAGGTCTTCAAGAAACAAAACAGGAAATTAGGATTAAGCCTCAGTGGTCCACTGTCATTACCAGCAGTATTTTCTTTACAAAAATAATTAGGACCAATAGAATCATAAATTTACAATAAGACAAAGCCTCTGGCTTATTCTTGCTATGAGTTCAAGACCACAAATTTGAAATTTCAAAAGAAGGCCAAAAAGCAATGTCGTAATCAAGAACTTGCCTTTCCTAATTCTCCAACCAGATCTGAAGTGTCTGACTCGCACATACTTTTTCCCCAATGGTGCTGTCTGATGTTCACATTCCTAGGCATAATGAATGAAAACACATATTAGGACAAATGTAAGACAGCCAAGCCTAGCGAGATTAAACATTCAGTGTTCAGTTATTGATGGTCAAGAACCCGAAATTCAATTAACTTATTAAACGCAAGTTCATTTAGGCAATAATATTTCATCCAGTGGATAATTGTTCCATTGCGTTCTTTCCATAAGTTTATCATTCATTGTATTCACTATTTCCTATCACAAAGTAACACACCTACGGATAGATAATGCTACTAGGTTCATAACCATCGATACTGGCTTATTCTTGTAACTTTTCTCTGAAACTAAACAAACTCTTCATATAAACAACAGAGTACGAACATAAGGTCATCCATTTTCACACGAGGAAACCGAAGACTGGTTCACACAGGAGCATCACAACATAGGAAAATAGAAAGTAGGGTTCTACTTCCAAATCAGAAGGCAGATGGCCGATAATACCTTAATGAAACAGTAGAATGTTTTATCCTTTCCTTCCCACAATCTCCACGCCAGTATGTACTCCCTAGGTGTCAAAAGTGGGAACTTCTTAATAGTGCGGCCAATTTCAGTTCCATTAGATCTATCCACTTGGAGTTGCTCATATTCAACCACAGTTTTGTCCCACTGCTTTCTGTAATTGTTATCCATGTAGAAGTCCCTAAGCAACTCAGGGGAGCAGTTCTCGAAAACCGTCACACTCAAGTACGTAATAGGTCCATTCTGCAAAATGGAACAACATCAACAAATTCATCTTCAAGGGACGGAAACCAAGTTTAACAGAGACACAGCCTGAGAATATATAAAATTAACAAGAAGCACCATGTGGGGGATTTAGCGTGGTGTAGAACTGGAAGAAAGAAAACATATCGACAAGAATACTTGAAGGAATAAGTATTTGAGGAAGGATAGAGGAGTAAGTAACAAACCTTGGGTTTGCAGTATTTCGCTGTATAATGTAAGAGATCGTTTCTCTTATCAACAACAGGTTCCCAGCTCTCGCTCTGATCAACCTCATCCAGATTTTTAACCAAGAAGTTCAAATCCGCTTCCGAAACCAGCTCCGACGAAGAACTGCCAAAAAATTAAATTTAACTATCAGGTCAACAACAGAAAGCCATCGTTTCAACAAACTAGAATCAAGCTATGGAGTCAAGGAGGGCATACCAACTTAATCCGAAAACCCCAAGGTTTAATTCAACAAACTAGAATCAAGCTACGAAATTTACCTGAATTCAGGGTTAGAAGCCATAGAAGCAGGAGGAGCAGCAACGGCAGCGGTGGCAGAAAGAGGAGAAGATTGAGAAGAAGGAGAAGAGAAGACGGAGAGGAGGAGGCGCTGGGAGAAGTGGAGGAGGAGGATAAGGAGAAGGGAAAGGAGAATAGCGGAGCCATAGCCGAAGTCGGGAAACCAGGTCGGGGAATCGGAAGCGCGATTCAGGAGGAGAGATTGGAATCCGTGATGCAGAGAGTGGAGATGCTGAAGAATCGCCATTAGCCAATGAGTCTTTGACTGGTGTGATTCTTCTTCTTCTTATTATTCTAATGGTAATGGTTCGTCGTCTCGTCGACATGGGATTGCTTGTGGTGTAGGCTTTTGGATTAAAACCTCCATGTCCATGTGATGTTGATGTGAAGCTGTGTAGGGCATGGCGGAGGCTCCCGGGCTGCAGTAAATGTATTGAATTGAGCTCACACGGTCCCCATTTGGAGGTTCGGATTTGGGTCAGGTAGGGATGGACATTCACGGTTAAAATTGATTAACCGATTAATTTAATCGGTTAATTAATTAATTTAAAATAATTATGTGGGTGAATTAGTTAAGGTTTTAGATGTTTTTTAAAACAAAATTATTATCGTCTCTCTTCATGTTTATATCTGTTATCTTAATCAATATCAACATTAACCGACCTATTTTGAACGGTTAATTAATCCATCACCATCATATTTGTCGGTTAATCAATTAAACTACGTGTGATCAATTATTAACCACCGCGGCCGATTTCCATCCCTAAGAACGAGGGTCGCAAAAGCTCTAGCAAAATCTATTTAACATGTTACAGTTAAAACCTAATTTGTACAAGGGTGATCAGTTCTATATTGATCACAATTGTTGTACCCTGACATTGGGATTGATGTTGGATTCTAACTTTGTTTTGCAGTTCATATACATCTACATACATGGAAAAAGTGTTCCGCTCAGTTGGACTGATGATCGAATGAGTGATTTAGTTTGGATAGTCGAAAGAGGTAGGAGTGAATAATCCGCCTTCCCTTTTGTGTGCCTAACAGTCATCTTTCGAGCGGTTTTTTTGTAATATGTATTAGATTGATACTCGGCTTGTTTGTCCGTTTATTTTTAACTATTTTGATTAACATAATGTTTTAAATTAGTATTATCAATTTTCAATTTATTAAAGGAAAGAGAGAAAAAGTGCAAAACGGATAGAAAATGTTTAATATATATTACTCATTGATTGATATTGATAAGGGCGTTATGGAGACAAAAAAAATAATGAAGGGTCGATATTAATTTAAATAAGAGTTGTGGGTCGATTATCTTACGTGTCATGAATGATAGGGTCGGTTATTTCTGTTATGTTTGGTCCAAACTAGAATTGTTCGGATTTAATATCATTAGGATACCTCCTTAGTGTCCTAATGATTAGGATATTGTTAATAGCCATTTAATTTTATGAGCCAAATTCAATGGCTCAGATTTTAAAAAGGCACATGGGATTAATTGTTCCTAATTTTATGTTTTTTAATTATTTAAAAATGGGATATGGTAAATGGAAATTCCAAAACTTACGGTACACTATTATTAAAACATGTCACCTCCTTTTTTTACAAAAAAAGCACACCACCTCCTATTTCTCTCACCAGAAACAAAAACAAAATCAAATTCGTCGCCGTCCGGAAAAACTAGATCTTGGAAGCTTCATGTGTTTCAGATTCATCGCCGTCCAGAACAACCCAGTCTTTGCCATTGACTAGCACCGCCGACAGGTTCAACCCAACCTTCTTCCGTAGGAGTTTCCCGATATGTTAGTGCTCGCTTACCTTATTTTTGTACCTTTTGAAACCGTCGATGAGTGTCGTTTGTAAACCCTAGTCGTTGCCTTCTTCTCCATCGGCGTCTGCTTATTCTCCGGTGGCCAGAACCACATGCACAAGTCCCATTCAACAACGGAGGTTAATTGAAGTTTGAAATTGTCGATTCTAAAGTTTCCTAGGTTTATTTTAGATTTCTTGCTTAATCGTCGTCGATTATGCCGTCAAGATCCGCATCTATTCTCCGAATGATACGTAGTCGTTCCGAAAAACAACCACTTCCGGCGAAGAAATCAGAGGCTACAACTGCTTCTCGTCAGGGAATTGTACTAGATTACGTTTATTCATAATGTTCTATGTTGTTCCAAAATTTTAATTTTGGGTACATATTGTATTTCCAAATTGTGTAACAATTGGTTCCTGAATTTTAACAGTAAATTGTGGTTCTAATTTTTAATTTACCACTATGTTCCAACTATTCTAAATTATAACTGGTTAATCGAAGTGATTCAATGTTAGTTCAATAATAATATAAATCAAAATTATTATTTTGATATTGGTGGATATCAGTTAGTGCTTACAATCTAAGACAAGATCATGGGTAGTTAAATAAATTGATAGTACGTGTGTTGTCATTTTTGTGCTCAAAATTTAGTTGGGAACAAAACTAATACTGGTTGGGGACCGGTTATTTTAAAACATATAATGTACCTAAAAATAGTTAGGGACATAATGTACATGTAGAAGAAACAAGGATGGGTCGAGAATAATCCTTCTTCTGCAGAATTGAAAGAGGAAGAAGATGGAAGTGTTGATCCAACAACATTCATTCTACATACAAAATAAAACAAAAGTTAATGAGGGACTAAATAAGTAAGAAGGGACGGACAATAAGAATTTTTTTAAAAAGTGGAAACCTGGAAGACGCCAAATCTAATAGTTCAACAGAGAATTGAAAATTGACACCATCGGACAAAATTTGAGAACTAAAAAACATGAGCTTAATCAATTAACCTCGGATGATCGAAAAAAAAAGAGTCTCCACAAACGATGAACAATGAGCTGTTGTCGGAGCGAATTAAAAAACGTTGCCGGAGAAAGAAAAATGCGGCGTCAGAAAGATGAAATCCAAAAGAAAATAATAATTCAATGAAACAATAACTATTTTAAACATGACACATTACATGGGAAGAAATATTTAATAGTTCAAAAAGAAAGGTAAGCAATTGATTAAAATTGGATTTAGAATACAAATATATTGGATATAGTTAGTCTCTTAAAAAAATTATAATTATAATTAAATAATAATTTTAACCGTCAAATAATCAACAAAAAATGCTCTAATGATTATGACAAAAAAGAGATATTCTAACTTCAAAAAAATTGAGAATTGCTTGTCCTTTCATCCTACTCCGGCTCCCCTTCTTCCTGCTCAAATTCCTACTTATCAATACGACTTTTCAAACGATCGGTTAAACCTTACTCATCACTGTGCCGACTCCTGAAAGAAGGATGTCCTGATGAATTCTCCATAGTCTATAGCACTCCATCAAGAGCTACAAGTTTGGGGAACCAGGCTTATTTGTGCTTTAGTAATGAGCAATTAAGCACGCAATATGTACTCGAAAATGGCCAACTTCTGGCAACCTAGTTCTGCTCCATTGTAATGAAGTTGAAACATAAACGACAGAAATCTATAAGCATTACAAGGAAATGACAGTACAGGAGGGCCAAGTTAAGCATCAAACACAAAATTAAACTGCAACACCACGAGACCTCTCTCAACTCAATGCTCAAATTGCATAATAATATATTACAGATGAAACAACTCATAGTCTCAACCAGGTTATGAAACCTCAAAACTTAAACCATTAAAACAAACTGGAAATCTAAGATATCAAGAACCATAGAGCATATTAAAAATAAATAAAAACCCCAATCAAAATCTACCTTCTCGCAAGATCGGAGACGACAGAACTATCAGGCTAATGCCAGATTGGATATGGACTTATGAAGATATCTGTCCTCTCGTGTATCTTCCTATCCGCCAATGGTAGTCGGAGAAATGGAGACGGGTGTCGCCATCGTTGTAGCTTCTTCTACGGTGGCACCCACGGAACCATCTGAGACACCTTCTTTAGTAGCATTGTCGTCTAAGCGCACCACCTGAGCAAAGCTCTTGGACATCTGCTTCAGGAAACTACCTGGAAGGTTTGCTGCATTGCTGCTCTCTTTTTCTGGAGCAACGCTGTCATGAATTGCAGCCACTTGATGCTGCTGCTGCTGTCTGGCTTTCCTTTCTTGCATGGCTTTCTGTCTGTCTTCGTAAAATTCAAAGTCGTCTAGGATGGACATATCTGTCTCGTAGTTCTTAAATATGCTCAACATCTCGAGTCCTTGCTCCAGTTTAACCTACAGAATTACCATATTTTTACATGCATTTAGTCTTTCACAAGTGGATAACTTCCATCAGCTAAGACTTTTTCGAGTTGTTTATGCAAGTTCCTCGAGAAGAAAATCTTACCTCTTGTGTGTCTCGACTATTAGTGACGGGCTTATTATCATTATTTTCCAGAACTATATGGCGGAACTGACTGTTGGGAACATCCTTAATCATGTGCCACTTGACAGGAAACTGCCCACTCCATTTATCCTGCTGCCAGTAATCCACGCTCTTCTCGAAATTGACCGGTCCTGTCATTTCAGCAACTCCACAAAACTGAGCACTCGCATTAACCTGCCATATCGACCAATTCGTAAGAAACCAGAAGACACAGTGGAAACTTCAATGTCAAGGATGAGATTCATATACATGAATGAGATATTATTAACCTCGGAGATGGCCGAAACGAGCAGTGAATGTTCTGTTATGATATCAATTCACTATCACAATTATCATTCTCGAAGTCTAACCTAAATCTACAGTAAGCTTAATCCAAAGATCAATACTTACTGAAAATAAGAGGAACACTGGGCATGGATCTTCTTTTGTCTTGGCGTCAGCATAAGCAGCATCCAATTTTTTGTTCCCATTGGGTGTGCTAGCCCAAATACCATATTTAATGCTCTTGTGGACATTATCTTCACTGTATGATTTGATAATGAAGAACTTAGCTTCCTTGTGTTCAGTGACAAAATCAGGTCGATTGTACGAGTCCTCATTGATCTGTTGGGGAGATTTGCTACATTTGGTGCTCTCAACCGAAGCACCAGCATGGTCAGTAGTGTTTTGATTCTTAGGCTTTGAAGCCCTTGGTCCTCGGTTTTGTTCATTCAGGATATCAAGGTTTCCGTTACAGCCACACAGAGGAACACTGCCATTTCCACGCAATTTATTGTTATCAAAGGAAAGCCAACCGCGACTGTTCGTCCCCACGCCCTTAACAGAAGCATTGCCAAAGCTGGGTCCTTGATTGAAAACACCATGCGTATAGCCTCTACCAAAGGAACTCGAACCAGAGCCAAAGCCGTACATGGACCTCTGTTGCTGAGGTGCCTATAGAAAGGTATTAAATCAGTTCCAGAACAAGTAGAAGCAATTTCAACAAGGCAACACTTCCAGGATAGCAAAATCTACCAGTTGAAGGCACATAAGCTGTGAATTGGGAAGGAGAATTAATGAACTATGGAAGGGGTTTATAAAGAGGAGATCATAACAACATATGGCGATCCCAATACAATTCAGTGCAGCGAGGGTGTCTTTCTTTGTCACTAAAGTAATGACACCAAGGTGTTACCTTTTATATCATCGGAATCAATAGGGTCCTAAAAGTGAACTCGCAGAAGAAACTAAAATTTTCAGATAGCCGTTGTCCTCTAGCTAAGTGTACTTGCAATACTTGCAAGTTGTAACGATTAAAAAAAAAAGATTAGATTCAATCATAGGACAAGCTGAACAAACAATGTGCGTATAAACTAGTAAATATGTGCAGACAAAATATTCCAACTGCATACGAGTTCATAATCATTCAAATTGGAAAATATACGAAGCAAGCTAAGAAAAACCATGAAAATCTGTTAAGTCCATAGAAACAGATCAAGGAGAACTTAAACCATCAGAGTATCAATAGGGAAAAAAAGAACAACATACCATTCCCATATTCTGCCCAAATGATCCAAATGGAGGGGTTGGTTGTGGGGATACTGCAGGAGAGTAGGGAGTCAAAGGCCTATGCCTGTCAGAAGGCCTAGCGTAATCGGACCATATTCCTCCAGACCTTGATCCATCAAACACCTCATGGAAACCAAGACCACCAAGATTTCCTGGAGCATTGCCTCTACCAAAAGATCCCGAGGGAAGAGGGTATGAAGGTCTTGGTCTAGACAGCATGTTCTCACCATGTTGATCAATAGCTGGCAAGGCATTGAATTCAGGCTGTGAGACTGGTGTGTGGGGAGACACATATGGCATATTAGGAGGACCAAGCTGCTGGTAATATGGGGGCCCAGAAAATTGGACTTGTTGCGGAGGGTAAAACTGTGCATCTCCACCTACAGAAGGCAAAGGTGGAGTCACGGGAGAATATGGCCCGTATGGAATTTGTGGCCCGTACCCATATCCACCATGAAAGACAAGAGATGGATTCTCATTATAGATGCCCTGATTCACAAGATAAGGTTTGATGATCAGAAGGGGGGGGGGGGGGGGTCAGAAAACATGCAGTAAATATGGATCACAAGAGAGGAAAAGTCGAACTCACTCCAGATCCCAAGTCCAATCCTTCAGCATTGATATAGGGAGAATATTCATCCCACTCGCCACTTCCATTGTCATAACCTATATTATGCCAAACAAGGAAATGTATATGAATTACATAATCAAACTCCAACTATACACTATAACAGTTGGAACATTTTACTTAAGCACCATACTTCATCACAGTCACTAGTAGCGAAATTATTCTGTTGCACTCCATACCCATCTAGGATAACGTTAAATGTACCCAAAAAGGGAAGGGGCTATAAACTAACCTCTGTAGTAGAAAGCTTGTGGCTGAGGGGAATAAATATTCGGAGGATAGACTGCTTGATCTCCACTTGGGCCAAAAGAACCGAACTGAGCGCCATGCGTTGGATGACCTATAGTAACAGCATCCTGAGAGAAATTAGAAGAAATTGATGTCTCATTATGTTAACTACAAGAAGCTGGTAAGTTAACAAGTGAAAGAAACAATAATGCCATTTAGAGAAAGCATATAAAAATGAGTAACCAAGACATTTGAGAGGAGAAGAGCATAAGAATATATACCCTGTCCTTCATGTTGTCTGGTTGAAGAAGTTTCTCTTCTGCATCCATGATCAATATGCTCAGTGACCCAGAAGAGTCTTACAAACACAGGCAGTACAAATTATTGACCAACCAAAGCAAAACTCTTGATAGGAAAATTCATGCAGACCTATGAGGTACACAATATAAATAGGAGAAAATGAATACTCTGGAAGTTAAAAATCCTTCAAATCTAATAAAATGAAAAACAATCTAACATCCCCGTGAATAAGTACCAAACTTGATTATTCACCAGAGTGTGTTTCAGATATCCTATGTGAGAATCAGGTTGCCCAAAATGGAAAGACGGACGCAGGAATTTAATCTAATTGCTCCAATCCTCCAACAAGCTGACATATAGTACGAGGTCCATACAAAATCTGGCAATCCCTAACTCAGATGACATATTTTTCTCTAACCATATGTCATTTTCCCTACTTCTCACAGAACACAAAAGCAGTGATACAGCTGCGATTTCACTTACTAATTTTGGGGATCTGAGATAACAGTATGCATGTAAAGACAAACACTTTCGTTGAAACAGCATCCGATCAATCCAGATCGAAGTGTGCCCATATGGCAGTAATACTATTCTGAATAAACGATCTCCAGAAACAGTCTCAATTATCGTAAACAGACGCAAAAGTATTTGAATCTACATCTCCAATGAATAGACGACGACACAGATCACAAATCGCGATTGACTCCACCCCCAGATCAATAAAAAAAAAACTCAGACCCATCAAATCGACAAAACCAAAAGAAGCGAAAGCAGGACAAACCAGGTATAGATCGACGGAGATAAAATCAGAAAGATCGAACAATCACGACTATGTAAGATGAATGAGGAGGATTTAAGAAATGGGTACCCGTAGAGAGATCGGGTGATGGTGATTGGGCTGCCGCCATGAGTGTGGGATTTCGAGGAGGAAATAGGAATCTAAACTGATTAACTAACCGCGGAAATCTAATAAGGGAAAGGTGGGGATCAGAATCTGAGGGAGAGAAGGGTATCAGAGAGAGTATCTCTGTGTAAAGCTGGGTGGGTGGCTAGCTAGCTAGCTATGATTGAGTGAGCGAGGGAGATCAGATAGGTATCTATCGAGGGAAATGAATATGAATCTCCCACTACTGATCCATTTTCCCCTTTTAAGCTTTCGTTGCTGCTTTACATAATAATAAAAGATTGATAGATGCAATAAGGATAACGCAGATAGATGGTACTGGTACTATTACTACTGCCCTTTTGTTCGATGATTATGATGATTGATGATGCCCTCGTTTTACCCCCCAACTAGGGCTTGTTGAGGGTTGACGAGCCAAGCAAGCCGCTGCTCGCGACATTTAGACGTTTGGTTTGAAAAAAATTGGGAATTGGTTTGATTTTAGACAAGCTAACTTGCGTTTGCATAGGTTCGCGAGTTGGGTCGAGTTGGAAAATCAATTCAAATACTAGTTTGAGTATATGGCCTGTGAATAGACACAATAATTAAATATGTGCTTCTTCTTAAACAACATATATAATAAATAAGTTGTGGTTGTATTAATGAAAATGCAAGTAGTCTATTATTGTTTATGTTTAATTATTTTGATCGAGAAAAATAGAAATTTGTGAATTTTCGGATAGTTTGTTTTTTTAACTTGATTTGTTGATACTTTTAGATTTTTAGTGTACGAGTTTCAAATTCAGTTTAGATAATACTTGGGAGTTTTAATGGGAGAAGTTTAAATTTTTTTCTCTTCTAGGATAGTTAATAAGCTAGACTTGAATAGGCAGCTGGAGCTCGAGACGAGCTAAATTTTTTTAGTTTGAATTCAGGTTTGAGCTCGCCTAAAAAATATCAAGCCGAACTTGAGCAAAATAAAGTTCGGCTCGGCTTGATTCGTAAACAATCCTATCCCAACCTAGGTCAAGGTTGGTGAACCATTTTAAATTAACTGATTTTTAACCCGTTAAAAATGAATAAAGTCTTAAATTGATTGAATTTCTGTAGGATATTAGAATAAAGATGGCGAGTTGCGACATGAATGCATGGATAGTAGATGGATGTTGAATCATGAATGGATACGTTTTCTCTTAAAATAGGTTTATATGAGATGGTTTATTATGTTAAGAAATAGTAATTTTGGTAACCTGTTTAGCGCTATGAGATTAGAGTTGTTAAAAGTTGACCGATTGATTTCGAAATCAAGCTAATCAATCATATGAAGTAATAATTTATAGTGATATGTGGGCTAATTGGGTGAAATGATCCCTACGTTTGGGCCAAATCACAAATTAGTTCATTTCGTATCAAAATTAACCTCGTCTTTCTCATTGTCGGATTTAATTAATATGTCATATTGTCTGTCTCTGTCTAAACGCCTGTTAAATTTGGTGAATCAGGGTTATCTTTGGGTCCACTCGATCTCATGTGACACATTTCATATAAGCTCAAACAAAAACACCGGTTTGGTTTGAGCACCACTCTTCATATGAAGTTCACAATGTGATATTTTTGTAAAATTTTACATCATTTGTGACATATCTGTAATTTCTAAAATATTATGTACAGTCATGTAATTATACAATAATACGCAACATCCTAAGATCATCTCCATTATAGAATAGGAATTTTAACGATCGGCAATATTAGTAATTAACTTATTCAGCAATTTTTAATCAACTTCATTCCAATAATTGTATAGCAATTTCTATCCATTAATTTTACAAACAAACATAATTAAAATGAACGAATAAAAAATCATTATCTATTATTTATCTTCAATTTATTTTTATTCATAAATATATTGCTTAAAAAGTCAATCATTTTGTCTTTGTGACATTGTTAATTGACTTGCTAATTTAACAAGCACTTTTCCATTCCTAGCAATTGCTTATTTGGGTGTCAGCCATCTCACATTCACATCACTTAACAATTACTAGAAAGTAGGAATGGAAATGCTCCAAACAATGTATCTTGTTGTATTTTATTTTATGTAGTCTTTATTTTAATATAAATGAATTAATATGACTTTAATAAAAAGATTTATTTATTATTTTGGTAAAAATAATTTGTAGAATTTATCAATACAATAGATGTTTTATGAAAAGAGGATAGATTTTTTGAAATGTGGGAGAATTTTGTAACTCTCATTGATGATTAATATAATACCAATTATTTTAGTAATAATAAATATATATTTTATTAAGAGTATAATAATCATTTTATAGCTGCACAAAGTAAAATATGGACGGTATATATAAATGGGTTTTATAATCCATTTGATATCAAATTTTATAGAAGACTAAACTTGTGAATCCTGCAGGGAAGTTGACCCCAGTCAACAGTGGACTAACTCTATGACCAAACCTTTTGCACCCTTCACTTTGTTATTCTGTGGGCCCTAATTAATTAGCATCAAACGACCAGATATCCTATACTGACTTGTGATTGTGTCATGCTTCTTCTTCATGACGCTTACTGTCCCTGAGTGCTTCATTCTTGGTGCTTTTGATGCTCTCAATCAGCTCAATCCCCTGAGTCTCGTAAGGTATCAACATCGTAGCTACCAATGCTATTGCCACTATACCCACGAACACCACTACCGCAAGCCGCTGTTGGCATCTCTCAGTCAAGCTTACAGCCACAAACGGAGCTGTCATCCCACCGATTCTTCCCATCGAGCTCGCTAGCCCGAACCCAGTTGACCGCACTGATGTTGGGTATAGCTTCATTTCAAACAATAGAAAGCCAAACGAAGTTAAGATATCATAAAATTCTTACCCAGATCAATACGTTGTTTTTTGTTTGTTTACCTCTGGAGCTAGTACGAAGGCAATTGCAAACGATCCGGTGATGCAGATACGAGCTCCGAACAGAAGGATTGTCGTCACGAGTGGAGGTTGGTGAACAACTAATGGGAGGACGAAGACACAGCAGATGAATAGCATCGATGCCATGGAAAATTTGCGACCAATTCTGTCGACTAACAGAAATGCCACTACGAGTCCTGGACACTCTGCATAACCCGAAAAATCAAACCCGGTTAAACCTAACAAAAAGTGGTTTTTATCTCAAATCGGTTGTGGTTGCTGATTTTTTACCTGCTAGAGTAGCAATGAAAACGTTCTTGTACTTAATACCAGCACCAGACCCTTCAGACGTGGGTGACTTGCTGCACAAGTTACTGCGATTCAACTGAGTGGTCAGCAGAACAATGCCGTAGTAGGAAAAAGCATTTCCGAAGAATATGAACCACAACATCACTGTGGATCGGGCTAGCTTGTGAGACAAGAGAAGCCGGATCGTCTTCCAAGGTCCCAAGTTGGAATCTTCCCATTTCGGGGGATCGGAATTGGGCGATAAAGCTTGTTGTTGTTGTGCTTGGAGCTCGATTTCGTGGTCGGTAAGTAAAACACCAGGAGGCAGGCTTTTCTTGTTGATTTTTGCTACTGTTTCCATGACCTTAATAGCTTCATCTTTTCTGCCTTTTAGGCATAGGTACCTTGGAGACTCAGGCGTCCAGTAGTAGAACACAAGAAGGAGAAACGATGGGGTTGCAGACAGACCCACTAGCCACTTCCATCCTAAATTTGGCATCACAACCTGATGAAAAAAAACAAGCACAAAATTGAACCAGTGAAACTAACCATTTTCAAATGTTTACTTGAAGTTACGTTCTTTTTTTCTGCTGCGGAATTGGAGGCAGAATTGGTCGGATTCACGAGTCAATTCGGGATGTCGGACCAATTCCGTCGAATATGTTTTATGCAACTCCTCAATTTTGTCGGATTTGAGAATTTAATTCCGTCTAATTCCAGCCATTAATAGGTTGTTTGTTTTTTGGATTTGAAGAGTAATGTTGTGGGCCCGAGTGACTTGGTCGAAATATCACGTTTGAATATAAAAATGAAGTGAGATTTGAAATCACTTCTCAAATCACTTAATGTACAAGAGATTTGTCAAATTTCAAGTTGGGTAGGAAATGACCAAATTGCCTTGTTAAGTGTAGAACAATGAGATAACTTAAGGGTGTATTAGTCATTTAAAAAATTAGAATTTTTCTTTTAATTTTCAAAACTAGCGAGTTATTTACGAAATCACTTACATATTTAAAATCCTTCATATATTCAAATCTCTTGCTATTAAAAAACACTTTCGATCAAATTACAAAAATCAAACCATCCATAAATTTCGTTTGGAGATATCAGGCGAATTTGGCCTTGAATCCGAACCCCAACGAAAATTCCAGCCATAATTAAAAACGTTTGAGCAGAAAAGGAAGCCTTGATCTAACTAACATGCTGGCATGATTTCACAAACAACTGATGGACTTACCCAAGCAATTGAGACTTGAAGAATAGCACCAATAGTCCAGAAAATGTTGAAAGCAACCATCCATTTGCCTCTGTTAGGTGCTGGGACGAACTCAAGGAACCAAGTGAAGACTACCGGTGCACCTCCAAGACCGACCCCTACGATGCAGCGAGCAACCAACAACGCCACATAATTCCACGCGAACGCGCTGAAAAGTCCGGCTAAGGCAGTAACTACTGCCGTGAACAAAAACCCTCTCCTGCACACACACTAATTTTTTTTGAAAAGGAAATGGAACATGAACACGAAAGCTAGCGGTGGGGAGGGGATTCGAAGTCCTGACCTCCTGCCCAATTTGTCAGAGAGGAGACCCCAGACGTAAGAACCAACAAGCATGCCAGCAAAGACCACAACGGTAACAAAGGTCTCCTGATCAGCACTTAGATTCCACTCAAGCTTAACGGCTGGGCCGATGAAGGACAGGATCATCATCTCCATTGCCTCTGCAATCCAAGCCAACCCAGCGTATAAGCACATGAGGGTTTGGAAAGTTCCAAACCCCATTGACATAATTGCTCCATCCACACTGTAACCTCCTCCAACTGCCTGATCAACCTAAACCAGTGTATAATTAATGAAAATTAAAATTAAAACTCAGAGAGGACATAGGCTAATCATTACTCACCTTCATAGTAATATGACCCAGATGGCTAAATGGTTAAGATGGAGATGAAGAGTGGTTTATTCGATTATCAAAGGGTTGGGGCAGAGGATCAGCAATAGGAAGAGTATCAAGTATGGTAACTGTCAAAAAGAGAGATTGTCTAGATGCCAAGTACAGAAAGATTCGGACTTTTTGACCCCATGACACTGGAACACTCAATAGAACAGAACATCAACAGCACCATGGAAAGAGTATCTGCCTGCTTTCTTTCTTCTTTGTGGCTAATTTCCTGGTTTATATCCTAACTTGGACCGGCATGAGTGGAGGTGAAACAACACAGCTCATTGGGTTTTGGAAGGACTCGATGATGGCATCGAGGGCGAGATTCTTAATTTCTTTTAGGCAGTATGCTTCGTTAGTTTCTAATCCACCAAAAAAATTGGACCAACACCCACTTACTTTACTTAGTTGTTAACTTGTTATGGGGGAGTAAGGATCTGCCGATCGACGGAACATTTTTTTTGTTTATTATGTGGGGTTTTTTAAAGATTCAGTAGGTTGGTAGTAACTGTCAGAAAGGTAGAGGAATCAAAACTTATCAGTAATTGGTTTTTGTCTAACCATCCATTTTCGCGGAATCACGATACGGGGCGTGTTAGTATATAATGGTTCAACTCGGTTCGATGTTGATTTGGTTAACCAACTAAATTTAATTTTTGTTCATTTTTCTCCGTTTATATAGCTTAATCGATATTCTTGTAGTGATTAAGCTATTCTATTGTACTCTCAAAACCATAGTATGATTTCGTTCTCTCATGTGACTTAATCGGCAATTTTTGTCGAAAACTACATAAATATCGCGCCTTTTTCTGAGACCTAGCCCCCGTAAGCAAGATCGCGGCGTAATAAGGTCAAAAAAACACAATGACTCTTCGTTTTTAAAAAAATTATAGAACTAATTTATAATCCGCGTCAAATTTACTGGACGGTATGATTATTCATGGGAGGAATATCATATTTGACTTTTGAGCCGCCACTGTTGACGGAGACATGGCCAACGATCCACAATTTATTCAACATCATCTTCATCTTTTTATTATTTATTTATTTATTGAACATCATCTTCATCTAAGTATCTAACACGACACTGCTCTTCTGCCAGCAAGTGTCGCCGTAACTCCACCACCGCCAGATTCCGATTCTCCGGTCAACTAATGACAAAATGTTGTCTTTATCATTGTTGCCGTGCAGTGTGATCAATATGATTGATTATCGACATCCCAACAATACATCATCATTCATGCTATCAATCAATTTACAGATTGTCATTGAATTATTATGACATTTTTGTATGTTTCCTTCTTTTTTCGGCTGCTTTCGGGCCGTGATTTCCGACAATATATGATAAAATAGAGATGCTTATGTAGTTCTAAATGATGTTCATTTAGACTACATTTAATCATTTTTTGTAATTAATACCTTTTAAATTGTCCGATTAATTAAGTTGATCATGAACCATTCATCAAAACGATCCAATACAACTAAGAATCCAAACAAACTGATAACTAATCTAATTACAATTTTCATATGATATTGTTTCACACTTTTCCATTCGAGTTAGTGACATGTTAGTTTAGCTCATTGTTTGATACAATATTGATCGATTTTTTTTGTACTGATTCTCCAATTCACTACAATTTTTAATATTTTATAGGAAAGTGCTTAAAATAAAAAAATAAATGCAAATTCAGATCCATTTTCAATATTTATTACAACTTACCAAAATTTCTTTCATCTTCGAGTCAATTCTCAACAAATGTAACATTTGTTTATGAGTTGGGCCAGGACTGAATACCAATCTGTAAAAGCCCGTACCCTGAAACCGAGTCCGGCCCATTATAATACTAACCAAGATCGGAAAGGAAAACCGCGTTTTCTGAAGTTACCGTAACCGTTTGTGACCGTTTGTTACTGTTTCCTCATCGGCGATGGAAACCTAACCAAGATCGGAAAGGAGAACCTATTTCCCATTTAAAACTCTGCCGATCAAATTCCTTTATCTACATAAATCAATCACTTCAAGTCTTCAACTAAGACCATTCTCTCAAATTCTTTCTCACTAAAATCCGATCATGAGTTACCTGCAAACTATTCGTTACGGCGGCACACAGTCCATCGATGAAGTAATTGTTCTCAACGCAGCAATGCCGCCACCGCCTCCCCGCGTTTCCCGACCTGTGTCCATCGCCCGACGGACTTTTCCGTCACAATTCCACCGTCAAAACGCTGATCCGCAGTCAACCCCGCATTGGGGATATCAGATGCCGGCGGGAGTATTCGTCCGAGCAACTCCGCCAGCGAGATCCGGCAGCCGATACCCAGAAGCCGATTCACGTAGACAGACGAGGCCACGCGGTTACGACTTCGAAAGACAACAAATTTTGACGCAATTCCATCCGGCGGAGGAAACGACGGTGTTGATGCCACCTCCGACGGGAGCGGGAAGGCAGAGGAGGCGACTCCGTCTGGTACTACAAGAGTCAGCAACAGAATTCGAGATTGCGGTGGCGGCCTCTGCCGATGAGTACGATATGAGGACTACCGGCGTTTCAGAATCCGCAATTGAAAAGCTAGAGAGGGTGGAGATCGTCGGGAACGGCGGCGGTGCGTGGAAACAGGGTGATTGTTGCACTATTTGTCTTGAGGAGATGGGTTGCGGCGAAGGGAAGGTGATAAGGCTTGATTGCAAGCATGAGTTCCATGAAATTTGCTTGATTTCGTGGCTTCGGAAGTCGAATTGCTGCCCATTGTGCCGCTTTCAGATTCCAGATTCATAGACCTTTTCCCCTGTTTTTCAGTTTTGATTGCTAGTGTTCTTGGTTCATAAAAGTGGATGTGAACGTTTGTATATTGAAGTAAAGAAAAACCAAGTCATAATTTTGAGTGTTTTGTAATTCAATCTTTAACTCGTAATCTTTGATCTGATAAACTGTCAAAATTGGTTAATCTGTTAAGCCATATACAGAGATTGTCATTCAATTTGATGACATTTTTGTATGTTTGTGAAAACAAAAACCTTGGAGCTTCTGCCCAGGAAGATCCAAAACGAACAAAGCATCAACTAATTAATTGGTGCCAATGATGGCAATGCAGAATAAGATTCCATCTCAGCATGTCTGGTAGATTGGCAACGACTAAGAATCCAAAATGATAAGCTAACTTTCTAAAACTGAAACAACCCACTAAGAATGACAGGACACTAGCAACCTGGTGAAGTGATTATCCACACATAAAAAGGAAAATCAAATAGCAGGCAGAAAGGAAACCCAGTTTGTTTTCAGGCCTCTTCATGTTGTTTTTCATACTTCGTACTTGCTATGCTCTCCGTCAATTCACGGCCCATGGTATCGTACGGAAGAAACAATGTCGAAACTAAACCTATTGCGACCACCGCAGCAAACAGCAACAGTGCTTCACGCTGATGGCATCCTTCCATCAACCCTACTGCCACAAATGGACATGTCATCCCACCAATCCTTCCCATCGCGCTTGCAAGTCCAAACCCAGTTGACCTCACTGATGTTGGGTACAGCTACATAAACCAAGAGCAACAACACACAAAAACAAAGCTTTAGGTCTAAAAGGTGTAATGATGAGCTTTGACAAATATAATAGAAGTTGCAAAATGTTTACCTCTGGAGCAATCAGAAAAGCAACAGCAAAAGTTCCAGTGATGCAGATTCTTGCTCCGAATAGAAGAATCGTGGTTACAAGTGGAGATTGATGGACAACCAATGGCAGCACGAACGCAATACAAATGAAGAACAGGCCAGCCATGGAAATTTTGCGACCAATTCTATCGACGAAAACACCCACTAGGATGAGGCTTGGACATTCTGACAATTAAAAAAAGTAACTGGGTCAGCGATGATATTACCAATACTAGACTGTATAAAGAGAATGTGTTTCTTACGCACCTGCTAAAGTGGTTATGAAGACATTCTTATAGTCAATTCCACCGTCCGAGTTGTTTTCAGAGTTGGGTGTATTTGGGTTGCAACGATCAGGACGATTCAACTGGGTAGTTAACAGAACAAGGCCATAGTAGGAAAATGCATTCCCGAAGAATATGAGCCACAAGAGTACTGTTGAACGGGCCAATTTACGAGAAAGAAGCAGCATTATAGTCTTGATGGCACCCATGTCAGCATCTTTCCACCTTGGAGGGGTAGATGACGATGCATCAGGGGCCGCGAACTCTGGCGAAACAATTTGTCCTTGTTGCTCCCTTTCATGATCGGTTATAAGCACACCAGAAGGCAACTCCTTCTTGTTTAATTTTGCTATCTTCTCCATAATTCTAAGGGCGTCATCCTTCCTACCTTTCAAGCACAGGTACCTTGGTGATTCGGGTGTCAGAGGATACAACACAAGGAGACTGAACGAAGGAATAGCAGAAAGCCCAACCAGCCACCTCCACCCCAATCTTGGCATAACAATCTGAAACGCAAACGAATTAGGACTAACAGTAGATTTCATATCAATTAACCCAACGTAGAGAGAGCATGATGACCTACCCATGCTAGAACAACCTCAAAAATTGTTCCAACGGTCCAGAACGCATAGAAAATAATCATCCACATGCCTCTATTTGTCACAGGAACGAACTCCAAGAACCAGGCAAAGAGTACAGGTCCACCTCCAAGTCCAAGGCCAACCAAACAACGAGAAATTAGCAGCACAACAAAGTTCCAAGCGAAGGAACTAAATAGACCTGCTGCAGAAGTCACTAATGCTGTGACAAAAAATCCGTTCCTGACAAGAGTAGGAAAACAACATAAAATCAAAATTAAAAACAAAGTTCCAAGCTGCATATACCATACAAATGCTGAAAACAGAGCTGCAGTTGCAATATCAAGTTGGTACTATAGATCAATTTCAGCCTTTTCTTTCCCATTCACAGAGTAATTCTGGTCAGAAAAGGAACTATAATTGTCACAAAACAAGATCACCATTGACCAAGGACAGTAACCTGATTTATCATTAAGTTCTCAAGTGAAAACTACATGCAATTAAAAAAAAGCAACTTCAGCTAGAATTTTTATGTGACGAGTTGTATTACTACACAAGGAGTCCTCACCTTCGTCCCAGTTTGTCAGAAACAGCACCCCATGAATATGCACCAACCAGCATACCAGCAAACACCACTACACTTAACAAAGTCTCTTGATTGGCAGATAGATTCCACTTAGCTTTTACAGCTGGGCCTATAAATGAGAGAATCATCATCTCCATAGCCTCCGAAAGCCACCCCATACCAGCATAAAGGCAAACAAGGATCTGGAACTTTCCAAACCCCACGGAAATGAGAGCTTCATCCACAGTGTAACCTGCATTAAGATTTGCCATCTGAAAAGAGGCCAAAGTTGAAGACGAGGTCAAAATATCACCAGGAAGGAGTCATTTGAATACAGAACATAAACAGCATACCTTTAACGTAAAGTATAAAACCACACAGGACCTTAAAAGCTACCAGAATTACACCAATTTAGATACAACTACACTAGATGCATGATCAGAATGTGCAAAGCATGTCAGATTCAGAACCATATAACAAAGAACTGGAACTTGGAACGTCTGCTATCTACATGTTTGTTTCACAGAGGAGAGCACTATATTTAGGAAGCTATATTTAGAAAAAAAATAGTATTACTCGGATCATTTAAGCCACAGAGTATCCATTAGACACTATGCATGATTCTTTTGGAAGATACATATGTATATATCGAGCAATTCCCTCATATCCATCCACCATCTTATCAAGGAAGCCGTTACATATCCAGAAAACATGAAAGGCCTTCAAATTGCTTGACTGGAAAACGCCATGACGACCAATTATGACAAACAAACAAATAAACGAACTAGGAAAGGAAACAAACCTCTGTAGAGACGATCAGGAATGCGGACAACTCTCCGTTTTCTGCTTCTGTGGAAGAGCATAATGAATAATCAAGAAAGCGGAACTATATAGAGAAGCTCACTTTTTCAATGCATAAGCTCACAGGTGCTAACTAGTAGAAGGTACGAAGGCATTCTTCTAAACGTATAAGCGGTGTAGTCTGTTTTTTTCTATTACATCGTTGCTGGAAGAGCAATACAGAACACCAGAAGTTCATAGATGAAATCAATCGCAATATGAGCGATTCAAACACCATTTCAAACTTGAAATTCTCCAGCCAACCGACTGGCAGATATATGGCTTTTATCCCTACATCGCGATGTTCCACTTTCTCCTTCTTCCTTCTGGTCGTGTATGACGCCGGCGATAGAAACAGCAAAGTCGGGAGTGGCATATATGATCGGGGAGAGGGACGACATTAAAAAAGAATTGAAGGAAGTTTAAGTACGGTGGTGCCAAGGTGCCTCCGGTAGTAGTATTGTGCGGAGACAGATTGGAGCTACGGGATACCGAGGAAGAACTACTATCGACGAAGGTGTCACCGTTACTGTTGAGCTCGCTCAGGCCGCCGGTGCATGCATCAGAGGGCAGCGGACAGAAAAGGTAAAAAGTTAAAAACAAAAAAACAAAAAATGCAGTTGGGCCATGCTTCCATCGAGAGCCCATTGGACTATACGGCAGCAACTCCTGTGATCCAGAACAGATAGTTAATTAGTGGGCTTTTCGTGTAATATACTGAATTCGGAATCGAGCTCCAAACTCCATTATATCCTCCTCTACCCTCTACCTCGCAAACACAAAATTTTAAACATCGCAATCCAAATCATCACCATATTTCAATTCTATTTTAAATGATGAACCAGTGTTTATGCTGCTAGAGAATATTATGGGGTTCGATTTCCAACATATCTGAAAAAGGGAGTAAAAACGTAAACTGATCTCCGAATCCGAGATAATATCTCGATCGAGTATCATATGCAAAAACCACAATCGTGGAAAACAAAGAGCAAGGCGTAGGAAATTGTAACCTGATGAGTGAGTCAGCGGCTGGGTATCAAGTATTCGTAGGCGCTGTGGCTTTCCGACGTAGAAAATGAATGAAGAATTGCAGAAAGCAGCGATGAAGGTAAAGAAGATGGCGAGGCAATTGGGTTTGTGAAATAAATAAGAGGAGATCTGGGGTACATGATTTGCTAAGTAGGAGGAGAAGTTTGTTATTAAATAGATCACGGGTTGCCCCCATCTTTAGCTGATTGTTAGACTCATCAAAACTGACTGATATTTACTCGGCCGCACCAAAATATATTTATTATTATTTTCAGTTGGACAAAATCAACAAATTCATATATTTCCGTATTTCATTCGGTGCGGAAAATCAAAATAGACTTCAGTATCATGTTGAATTATTTTTAGTTGTTAGATTATTATTTTTCAACCCTTTTAATTTACAGGCCCATATTAATATGAGAAGTCTTGGTATTTAAAAAATATTTTATTTTTATTTTTTAAAACTAATATAACTTATTTAATTTAAGTCCGATTTTTATGATTTTTATATAGATATGCTTGTCTTTTAAAAACCAATTTATCGAGGCTAATATTGATTTTATTTCGAAGACTTTAAAAAATATTTTTTCATTGACCATACATACATCTAAACTGCTAATACCTACGTTCAAAGTTGTAATGTCTAGGTTTAAGTTGCTAATAACTATGTTTTCTCTCTTATATCTACATTACGTTTAAGTTGTTAATAACAACATCTAACTAGATAATCACTACATTTAAATTGATAATAACTACGTATATCTAAAAGATGCTAAAACCTACCTTTGAGATGGTGATAACTACGTCTCAGTTCCTTCTATAACTATGTCTTATTGGCTAATAACTACGTTTTCTCCCCTTATTATCTACCTTACCTTTTCATCATCCATATATACATCTTTGGTACTAAATACCTACCTCAAGGTTGTTAACGTCTATAATTTATATTAGTGTCTAATAACTACGTTTTGCCCTTGTATACCTTACGTTTAAGTTGTTTATACCTAATCTAAGTTGTTGATATCAACGTCAAACTCTAAGTTAGTAATATAGTTATGTCTAAGTTGTTAATGATTACGTCTAAGTTGTTAATGGTTGCATCTAAGTTGTCAACAACTACCTATAAGTGGTCATAGCTATCAAATTTAGTTTTGAGTTAGTCAACTCATGTGTTTGACCTCGAAAAAAAATGTTTGTCAAAACCATATCATGACTGTACTTGTTTTAATCATTTTTGAAAAACTAAGATTTTGGCGCAAAATTTATTCAAGTTCGTATGCTAAAGATATTAATTAAATAAAAAATTAGGGAAAATAATATTAATTAATATGTAAAATAAATAAATAAATTAAAATAGTGATGTGGAAGTTACGAAACTGTGCTTCGGCGGTAAAATTTAGCAGAATTCAACAGCTGAATAATTCAGCACCACACACCAATACCATAGATTTCGGGTTAAAAAAAATCAAACTCACAACTATTTTATAAGGGCATTCCCTACAATGACTTGCGTTAACTCAAAGTAAGTGATTTTGAGTTTGTTACGTAAGATATAACTACCGTTATGTAAGCCTTACGTAACGGGAAAAATTAAACTTGTTACGTAAGAATAAAGGCCGTTACATAAGACTTACGTAACGACAGTTATTCCTTACGCAACATGAAAAATTAAGCTTGTTACGTGAGAGTAAAGGTCGTTACGTTTTTGTAACGGGCAAAATTAAACATATTATGTAAGAGTCAATGCCGTTACGTAAGCCTTACGTAACGATAGTTATTCCTTACGTAACAGACAAAATTAAACATGTTATGTAAGAGTAAAGACCGCTGTGTAAGGCTTACATAACGACAATTATTCCTTACATAACAAACTCAAAGTCACCTTACTTTGAATTAAGATACCAGACCGGACAAGTATTCGTAAAAAAAAAGTACATCACAGTCAAATAACATTATAATGCCATTAGATAAATTCTATTCATAGAAATTCTTTCGTAAATTATGATCATTATGATATTATTAGATAATAATGTTCTGCCCCAATAGTTATTGTGAATTAGTAATTCGACCCTATTTTTTTCATTTGACCTCATAATGGCCATCTGCTTTCTCCGGCAGGATTGTGACGACAAGTTGGGGATGGCAGTTTGGACACAAGTATTGGGTAATCCCGATCATGTTCTGAATTCGAGAGGAGTTTGGGGTTTGATTTGAATTATCATATTTTCTATTTATAGATATCAGATATTTGTTTCGATATATTCGACGGGTATCTGAAATACTTATTATTAACAAAACCTTATTACTATTTGATAAAAAAACAAAACTTTACTAATATATACAAAATTTACTAAATTTATTAGGCTAAAAATGGAGAGTAAGTACGTAGTTTACTAGCTTTACTAGTTTGAAATGATTGAGAATAAAAATATGACAGAATGTTGTAAGTTAGTAATGCGGTACACGAGTTAAACTTATTGTTCATATTTTTTTTTTATTGTTGATTTGTTTGTTCCGGTATTAACAAGTATCCGAGCCCCTGATATTCGTACGGATACGAGTGTATAGACATCCGAATCCAAACGAGTTAGGAGTTTAACTTGAGTGTCACTGCGCTTTCGGATATGGACCAGATACCTATTCAATACGGATAAGTTTACATTCGACCGCTTTCTTGCAGTCTCTCTACATCTGCTGCTAGTGGCTGATTTAAATTTTGACCTATTTAAATTTTAGTTTCTTCATTAATTTCTGTAACTTGATTAAATATTTTGTAAAAGTTTAATTGAATGATAACTATAATCCACATACTAATGAGTAAGTAAGAATCATAAAAATTTGATTCACAACAACTGAAATATGAAAAAGACAGATGTGTAAAGTTGTGTATATTTTATTAGGTTAAGTTCAATAAAAAACACAAACTATAGTTAGTCATTTCGATTTAAAATTCGGTTTCTCCAATTAGACTCTATATCTATGTTGATTTTTTTTATAATATGATTTGACATTTTTATGATACGAACAAACTCTCTTGACGAATTTTCTTGTTCCACCACTAATTGATGTACAAATTGGAAGGTCAACGGACTATCCGATTTAACCGGTAACAAAATAATAGTATGCATGATACAATCTGTCTCCATCCATCACTTCCTTCCGTTACTACTGTATATACACAAAATTATAGTCATACAAGCATATTTATACCAATTTATGAAACCTACAAACCCTTCACACAAACCTTAACACCTTGCAATAAATTTAAGAATGTATGATGGTGAAGATGGTGAACAACATGACAACAATAGTTATAATGGTGACGATGATGATTTTGTCCATTACCGAGGGTTTTAGATAGCGGTGATGTGATCTAGAATGTATGTACACATGGAACATTGAATGAAAGTTTGGATTCCGTATTATATTAGTTATATAAAGTTGCGATTGACTATGATGGTGGTGCAAAATGTGTGGTATAAAAGTATAGCAATGTGGTTGTTTGCAAGTATGTGCTATGTCGTCGGTTTCAAACAACGTCAAGTAGCGGGTCAACTTTTGTTTGATCAAAAACTTGACGTCACTTGTCCTTAAAAAAAGTTTACTTTTGTTTGACCAAGGATTTGGCGTTGCTCCGTTGGTAACCGACGCCAAAGGATTTTAACGTTATCAGATTCGCCGTCGTTTTTCTGACCGATGTTAAGTTACATGGCGTCAAGAGCAAATATATTGATTTATCCCTATCTGACACTGGCAACCATTTTGACGCCCCTTTAAGGTATTTTGCCGATTATACATGTACCTCATTCCCTTTGTCAATTCGTTAATTATGCCTAATGAAAGCCTTCCCATTGCTGCAGTTTAAATATGCTGCATCGGTTGCTGAAGGGCTACAGTGCGGTGCTGGTGCCTCCGACAGTAGTGGATCATGCATTGTGCAGGGACAGGGGTTGAGCTATCGAGATAGCGAGGTTTAATTGGGCATTTACAGAAACTGAGTTTAAAGCAACACTAACACCAACTATCAAGATCCATTTAAAATCGTTGATGTAAAAAGACTTCAATAGCCTTTCAAATAGAAAACAATAACCAATAAAATGTATACAATAAGCATTCAATATTCATAGTGTATGTAATGTTCTTTTGATGGATGATTTGTACTCCAATTTCACAATTATGGTCTACTTCATGGATTGGAACCACGCTAGAAAAATGCCTCATTTTTTATTATTAGCGGCGGCGAGTGTAGGGTAGGAATGGCCTGAAACTGAGCAGCAAGCCAAGCCCCGAAACCAAGTTGAGTACAAAGAACACCATTTGATTTCCTGGAAGGAACGCTGCATCTTGCCGCGTCTCTGCCCATGAAAATCTGCACAGAGTCGAATGCCAGAGTATCAAAGCATGCTTCTTTCTGTTAATATTCTGCCATTTAACTGAAGAAGAAGAAGAAAGGGTTAGTTGGATTATACTTACAGAGAACCTCCTCCAGCCGGACCAACTGCTTTGAACAGAGACATTCCTGTCATTGAGATCCCGTTAGCAGCTCCTCTCTGATGTTGCTCCTGGTTTTTGTTTTCATCCCCACATTTCAGTAAAACATTCATTTCAGTTTTCACAACCATCATATAAAGAAATTACCATCAACTTACCACTGCATTGTTTTGTAGAATAGTCAAGCCAGTTATGATCGACACCTGGCAGTGGAAACCATAAGTCCACTGTTACTTAAACAGAGAAGCTAACACCATCCTTTAATCGTTAATGTGAAATGCAGATAACTTGTTATTCTCATCACTTACTGATAGGAGATTCTTCAATATAGATGCGCAATTTAGTAGCAGATTTAGAGTAAAACCCGTCAATTTTGACATAAATGGGTAACTTGCCAACAATGGAATTGATAATGCCTGCATATCATTCCCCAAAGAAAAAAGAACAAAGTAAGAATGTAAGGAGCACAAGCATTTAGGTTTACCCCAGGAGATACAGAGAATAATTGCTTGACAAGGATTTGATATTTTGATTACTTACAGCAGCAATACGGCACACCATTACAGGTCCGAAAACCCTCTCCGCATATGGATACAGGGTAAGTTGGAACACAAGCAGTCCAAGACCTAGTTGTTCAACATTATTGTGTTAGTGACTCGAGGATTATCTACCAACCTGCGTTTATGTTCGTAATGTTTTAAAGTTTACGATACCTGAGACTGCCAGAACTTCACCAACTTTCTGTGTGGAATAACCAAGTCCCCCAAGCTTTCTGGGACTCACAGCCCATAATGAAAATATCTGAAGAAAACCAAGCAAGATATCACATTCTAACGGCATTAGAATCATCGGTGACCAACATATGCCTCTGACCTCTCAGTCCCTTCTCTGCAGGACTAAACTGCAATATAATGGTATAAGAGATGGTGTACCTCTTGGTAAGCCATATCATGAAGTGAGAAGATGCAATATATGATGATAGATGACATTAGAGGCCAATTTCTTAGGAGGCTATTCTCGGAAGAAGCTGGTTTCTTTTGCTCAATTGCTGATTCCTCGTCGTCTCCCTTGGATCCACCAGTGCTGCCAGGTGCAGTTTCCAGTGCATCGGAAGGGTCGCGACATAGTTCCATATTTTCTTTGTGGTTGTGCAAAGTTTCCTGTATATTTTAACAATCTTTCATTGTGAGGAATCAACTTTCAGCAATCCATGAAAACAATCAAATTCAAAAAGCTATGAGCAATAAGGATCTTCACCGGGAGCCAGAATGAAGCTATTGTCACTCCACTGGCAAAAACCGCTATGGCAAGGGAGGGCAAGAAGTAGGGAAACCTGAGTTCAAAATTAGCATTTTTCATAACAGTCAAAGATAGATACTAGAGCAAAAATCAAAGCAAATCACAGGCAACGGAAGTTTAAATATACCTCCCAAATAAAGAATCCTTGGAGAACAGAGTTGGGTAATTTTCTGCTGGCTGCAGCAAGCACAATGTCAAAAAAAGCCTTTGTGGCATAGAACATTTCATTTCGCAGAGCACGAGCAAAAACAATATGGAGTACCTGGGCCAAGTAACCTCCTAAAGCTGGACCAACGATCAATCCTATACCCCATGCTGTTGTAATCTGATTGTTAAGGTTCTTGTTAGTTTTGTCTTGTCAGTAGTACTGATGCAAGAAGATAAAAAAATCTCACCGTTGACAAACCCAATGCTTGATGTTCGTCTCTGAAAAGTTCGCTTGCATACGCCTGTTCATTTGAGGAGAATTCCATCATAAATGAAAAATGAGGTTTTCAAGCATAAAAAAAACCCAACCTTTATTGGTCCAAGTAAACCATTCAAGGATCCAAGTAAGAATCTTGCAGTAACTGCCATCCAAAACTTTGTACTGAGGCCGAAGAGAATGTTGAAAACCACCCTGACAGAATCAAATGCTAACCTCAGCACGGAGATACAAGATTGAAGACAATTTTAAATAAAGGAGACTATGAAAGAGCTAGTGAGCACTCACACAGACATAGTTCCAAAAAGTATAACAGGCTTTCGACCGTAGCGATCAGCGACTAATCCCCACGCAAAAGAGGTCAAAGCTCTACCGAACATAAATGAGGATCCTTCACAGTGAAAAGTGGAGATTTCAGATTGTTTCACCAAAAACTCAGGTAATCCAACAACAGGAAGAGATGATAATATGTGCATATACAAACTGACCAACATATCCAGCATAGTAACCAATGTCTTCCTCTTTTTCTGTAATTTTGAAATCCCTAACCTGATGGTTTAAATAACGACGGGGAGAAAGAAAGAATAAACTTAAGACCAGATTCACATTCAATGTTAAATAAATAACAGAAACCATAACTTCCATGCTCACCATGAAATAAAGGTAGGGAAAGAGAGACGATATTGGGAGAGCTGCATAAAAAAAAAGATTATTGTCAGTAAAGGTGAAAGAAAGACAAACTTAAGCATGGCCACTAACCAAAAATCCTATACAAATATCCCACGAAACCACAACGTTTACATTTCCAAGCCTTCCATCTCTTAAGCTACAACTCTAACATGCCCCGGGAAAGATTGCGAGTGATCTATTCACCGGAAAATTCACTACTTTGAACCAGCATTGAGAAAATACCTTTCACTCGGTCGCATATTAGTCCATAACCATTACCTAAACAATCATTACTCTCTTATGGATACAAGGGCTTCAAGAGTTCAAGTAATAATGATAGCTTTCTTCCTTTAACATTATTACCCCAGAATATTCGTAAGGGAACTGCTTTCCTTTTCCTAGCAACATGGCTAGAGGCTAGATGTCTAGAATATTATGATAGTTTTCAAAGGAAGGGGAGTTCTGATGCTGATATAAAACTAGTAATAGAAAGGTGTATACCTGTACAAAGCACAACAATCCATATTGAAAGGAACTCTCGAATAGGAAATCCTCTGCTCAAATATTTGTGCTGATCGACCTTACAACCAGGACAATTCTCATAATACTGCCTCTTTAACAGTGGAACTGTATACTCTTCTGCTGCTGCCATATCTTGTCTTCTTTAGTAGAAAAGGAGAAAAATATTAGTAGCCTCTCAGCTCGAGAAGCTCCACTTCCTTTGCACCCAAATTCAATCTCTTCACAGCTGTGAACTATTAATATCAGCTTCCAACGTACAGAAAATGAAAGGAATCAAACAGAGAGGATAGTTACAGTAGAGAATATGATGCGATACCAATTTGCTGATATGGGAGCAATCAATATTCCTCGTGTCTTTGTATAGATAAATAGAAGCAGTGATTTTACAGAGACTATAACCCCGGAGAACGGATGGCCATATGAAAACAAAGCATTACATGAAGTTAGGCAAGGCAACTGATCAAATCATGTATTGTCTGAAATCAGTTTTTGTCTAGTGATGATGTACTGTGATAGCAAACAAAGAAGGAGAAGAAGATGCGGATGGGTCTTAAACACAAAGAAAGGCTAAGCATGGCATCAGAGCGGTGAAACAGACAAGTCGAGCCCCACAGCCAAGCCAATCATCACTGCAAATGTCATGAACATGGAAGCAAAGTTTGAAAGGAAAACCACGTTTTATCCTATAAAAATACTGCACGAGGATCAATAGATAAGGAAGACGACAGGATTGGTTTGGATTGTTGTTACAAGAGCCCTACCAAAATGAAAAGTGGTTGGTCAAATGATAATCCAATAAATATAAAAAGGAGAGCTAAATGACAGGTTAGACGACAAATAAGAACAGGCAGAGTATAAGTATATGAAAGGCGGTTTCTCTGAGGCAATTACTCAAACACCTTACGTACATTGGTTCACATGGGAGACTAATAATCAACAAAAAGCTCAGAGCTTGACTGGCGGCTATATAAAAAAATTCAAGTGAATTTTCCTTTTTCATTGTTTCTGACCTCGTGGAATTAAACATTGGTCGTCCACGGTCCACTAATCAAACATAGTGACATAAATGGCACGAATGGGGTTTGCTGACCAGATTGTAGTCGCTACCAAGAAAAAGTACGAATACATCAATACAATGCAGTGCAGATGAATGATAAGTGATTGGCCACGTTCACGCACCTGATTTGAGTGAATGGGTTGTCCCTGTCAGTCATTAATGGCGGGACTCTGGTAGGTTGCCGGAGATCGCTCGGTATGTCAGAGATGAACGACGTGTCGACCATAGTCAGTTAGAAGATGGATTGCTTCAGTCTTTGTGTTGTGGCTAGTGATAATGGCGCCATCGGGGTGAGTTATGGTGGTTGGACTGTAATTTGAAACGTTTGCCGCTGGAGACCGGCGATCCTCGGCGGAGGTCATATCATCACGTAGACTACAGTCTACAGATGTTGATGATGCAATTTAGTGGCTTCGGGTTTGGTGAGAGCCGTTTGGAAAACCCGAGCCCCGACCCAGTTTTGTCATAGCCGGGTAGCTCGAGCCTCGAGGCCCGTCGACTGGAGTCCGATTCTGGAGCAGGGCCATTGCTTCCTGAATCCAATTCAAAAGCAATTTGAGTTTTTGGATTTTCACATTATCTAATGATCCAGATTAACCAAATGTAATATGATAATATTATTTTAAATATTTTTATTCGATCAGATTCCAGTTATCTTCAATTATCTGGTTGTTTTTGGTGACCAGATCATCGTCTCCCGTCATTCAAAAGTTTTTCAATTAATTTCCCAACGATTCTTACCTATGTTGACAACAAATTTTATACCCTCGTGATCATCGTCGTCTATTGTACGACTCTGGGAAAAAATTAATTTTTTATAAATATTTTCCGACGTCCGGCCATATAACTTTATACGGAGAGTTGTACGGATCATACAAATTGTGTATAGGTTTGTGCAACTTGTACATGAGTGTATATTTGCATGGCTTTTGAACAAAGTGCAATACTTGGCGTACACATTTTGTATGAATGTGAAATACCAATTTTTCCGTTTTTTTCAACCGTTAGATTTAAAACACAGTTTTTGGATGGTTGAGATTTGTAAGGGCTTTCTGGATCGCAACGGCGGAACTGAACGTCGGCCAACCTAGGCCACTGCACAGAGTCCCATGGTCCGAAAGAGATAAAATTCTATGTAAACCTTTCGAAATTAAATTTCTTTCAAGATTATATCTATATTAAACCTTTAAATTTGAAATCTCGCTCAAAATCTCAAACTATCCTGATCGGAGCCTAAAATAATTTCTCCCACTCCAAATTTACACTCCCATCGACTGGACTCGGACTCGGGCTGTGCCTCCCATATTCATGTTTTATTGTCAAATTTTAAACGTGGGGTCAAGCTAATTATACCAGGCCATCAACTTTTAACTTGAAATCTGATTATCTCCGACAGCCTGGTGTGGATCTCTAACCCGATCCAGTTCATCAAGTTTGGGAATAGGACCTTGAACACCCCCAATCAGTTGAAGCAGATGGCAACCACACTGTCCCTAATAGATTTTACCTGAAAAGTCTGAAGCGGGTCACATTATGTTTAATGAACTGGGTCCTGACCCTCTTGATATATAGGTAAAGTACGCATTTTCAGGCTGTCCATACTTGATTTGACCAGGCCGGACCGAGCAAACTGGTCCCTCGGAATAGATCTCCAACTGCAAAAATCGCTTTCACGCAGATGTGCTGGTTAGAACTTTAATCAATGATTAAATATGGGTAGGTTTGGAGTTATGGAGAAAGCATCGCCAGCACAGTCGACATCAAGGGGTCCCTAGTTAGACTAAAAAGGATAATAATGACTAAATTATTTTGACATCAAGTAGGGGTCCTCTAGACAACAGACTCAGCAGCCACACCCAACGATTGGAAAGTCTCCGGCGATCAGAACTTTGGCCACTTTCTAGCTGCCAGTGGCTTTCTATTTTTCACTCTCTTCAAACACTTTTTAACGTGCCTCACCCTTTTTTTTCTTGGATCGAATCCAAAATAGCAATAAAATATATGAGATCCTCATCCTCGTACATCTTTTCATTCATCTCAGCCTCATATGATGAATTAATTCTAGACAACATGTTAATTTTTTATCAAAATCTCTGACTATAAGATTAGATAGTTGGAGTTCCATCTAATCGACACATCCAAACACATCCTCCACTTGTTTTGAATCTTGTTAGCATTATTGACAACTATCTAAAAACTATCTTCTCTAACAGATGAAAAATTAACCTACTTCACACACTTTTTAACTTTACTAACAAATATTTCGATTTCTTGCAAATCTTCAGTCATAACCAAATTAATAATATGTGCCACACATCGAACATGAAAAAACTTTTCATCCAGAATCTCATTTTCCACATTGCTACCTTCTCTTTGAAGTAAGCAAAATCATTAACAAATGTATTGTGTTACAATGCAGCACAAAACAGTCCTTATCTCCCACTGGTCGAGTATTCTTACAAGTAAAACTCCAATATCCGTCCTTTATGACGGGCTATCTTAGTGAAGCGAATTATCGTCTTAAAATAAAAATTCCACTCAATTCAACGGAAAATAAGTTGGGGGCCCATTCTCAGCCCGAGCTTCAATTGCAGCCCAATTCCAAGTATAAGCCCACAACGCAACTCCTATTGGTCCCTGGCGAGAGGAACCTTTCACCGTTCTTCAGCCTACGTACACGCTTCCAGTTTCCCTCCCAAAGTAAAAAGATCATCATCAAAACAGCATTTTCGTTTAGGAAATGCCTTGTTTTCCTGCAATTGTTCTGGGTTTTCTTCTCCTAAAACTAATGTAACTCTACCTGCTGAAGCTGTTGATTCTGCAAATGAGACGGAGGAGTTGACCGGTGCCCACGTGGAGGAGAACAAGGGGAGACGGAGATGTATGAGAAGCTTGGAGAGTGTGATTCTTGAGCTTGTAGGTTTTTTTTCTCCGTACTCCTTTGCTTGGATTGTGTGCTGAAATCTTTGTGTTGCTGGATGTAGCTAGACCTGGAATTTTCTCCCAAACAAGGAGCAGACATTCATAGCATTGGATTTCCCTGTTTGGTCTATATGATTGTGTACTACATTTTAAAATCATTTGCCTAGGTCCAATAATCATCATACAGTGTGATGGATTCAGCCACCCTCATGTTTATGATTCTTTTTGGTAACCTGAAGAATGTATGTGCTAGTATCTTTTCCCAGAATGACCAACAGTTAAGAGTTTTGATTGATTTGAATGCAATTCGATTGTGAGTCCATCAAGCATTCCTTTGCTAGGTTATGTTGATCTTAGCTTATTTTATTTAACTAATGGAACTGGGTTATTTACTTATTTTGGATCGAACAAAAACCATAAGAAAAGTGGTTTGACCAAGGGAGTTCAGTGAAAGGTCTTAGGTTAAGTTACATACGGTGAACCATATGCAACTAATATGCTCTAGTTGCTAGTTTACAACCGTGCCCCAGCTGGGTGGTGGTGATCTAACTTCTGTAGAACCAATGCATTAACTTTTGCTTTCTCTAAGATCCATGATCAGGCGAATATGTTCAAGATGAAGTTATTCATGGGATCTTAACATCCGTCGAAGCGTTTGACCAGTGTTTATTGGCAACCAGATTGCCTGCTTTCAGTTATGATGAAAGTCCATCTGATAGGATGCGTGCTTTCATTTCATAGTTTCAACGGTTAGGAATCTACTTTTCTGGTTTGAATGTTCTGGCGTGGACAGAACGTATTCTGAATGCCCAATGCTTAATGGTTGTAGAGGAATCTGGACGAGGGATTTAAGTAGTTTGAAGAGCTGATCAATGAGTCAACGACAGTCCTCAAGATTGGTGACCCTGTCTCTGCCAGGCAAGTTTGTTTGATCTTGCAGCTTATAATTACACGCAGTTGGGTTGTACTTGCAAAATAGCTTATTGCCCCTTTAAGATTTATACCATTGAAGCAGTGCATTGGGTTGGGATTATGAGATCAGAGAAAACGAAAACGCATGCTGCATTAGTTGAAAGGTGACAGATTCATACTCTTCTTACTTCCAATTTCTCAGTAATTGCTACATAAACGATGCATGTTTTGTGATTCATTATCTGCAAATGGTCTATATATAGCTGAAGTTCCCTTTTCATAGCAACATCTGCAACAGACAACTGTAAGGGAACCCTTAAATCTCTCCAAACCCTTAAAAACTAAAATGAAAAAAACAGAATCTGTCACAGGAGTGATACAACAGAAAACAGAAAACAACCATAGTCTTATTCCTTTTCCAATGAATCTTTCTATGCTTCACATTCACTATCATTACTATTATTGGCATTCATTCCCTTTCTCCAATCTTCCTCCTTCTTTCAATCTTCACCGTCATCCACCTTGCCAAATTAGCCCCATCTTGTCATCTTCTCTCTGGTTGATATTTGAAACCCAAAAAGGGGAAAAAAGTCCTCTGTCTTCTCGCGCCAATGGGCGCGCAAGTACCCGGACTTGCGTGCTTAACCTCTTTTGCATCATCAATCGGGACACCACCACCACCACCAGCATCATCATGTTTGAAATTTTTATCATCTGTAGCGATATTATTATTGTCAGCATCAGCAGTCTTGGTATCTGCAGGAGGATCCCCACAATCGGACGCATTGCTGAAATTCAAAGCCGGGTTAGGAGACAATGATGCCCTGGGAACATGGGACCCGGCCACGGAGCCTTGCGACGGTGACGAATCCAACTGGGTCGGCGTGCTGTGTGCAAAAGGAAGCGTCTGGGGGATACAGCTGGAGCACATGCAGTTAACGGGCGTGGTTGACATGAACGCGTTGGTGTCCATGGGCGATATCAGGACGTTGAGCCTGATGGATAACAGACTGGATGGTCCGTTGCCGGAGGTGAAGAAGCTTGGAAAACTGAAGTCGTTGTTCTTGTCGAACAATTACTTCTCCGGGGAGATTCCTGCAGGGGCGTTCAAAGGTATGGGGTCGCTGAAGACGCTGTACCTTGCGAATAATGATTTCACAGGGAGGATACCTGAGTCTATTACAACGCTGCCTAAGCTTACAGTGGTGAAGCTTGATGGGAATCAGTTTCAGGGTAGAATTCCTGAGTTTCAGCAGAAGTTCCTGCGAGCTGTGAATTTGGCTAAAAATGATTTGGAAGGTCCTATTCCTAAGAGCCTCAGCCACATGCATTCCAGCTCCTTCTCAGGTCATCCATCATTTACTCCCTTCCCTTCTTTTGTTTATTTAATTATAACTCGGCCTTTGATTGAGGTTGTATGAGAGAAAGAAACATGATCAATACTTTTACCTGCCATATTGTGCTCTGAATCAATCACAATAAGTTTAAGCCAATCGGGTATTCGATCAAGCCTTTTGGTATTTTTAGCCATTACCCTTTTGAAATTTGTTACTCACGTTTTCGATTTTTTCATGCATCTCTTGGTTCCTTTCTCTTGATCAATTGTTTTCACACAGGATGTTTATGAATATAACGAATTTTCAGGCAACATAGGGCTATGTGGTGCACCCTTAGCTCCATGCTCGGCAGCCCCACCACGGTCTCCCACAATCTCTCCATTACCATCTCTGCCATCAGTATTGGCTGAGAAAGAGAGAAAGACCAACTTGACACTAGGGATCATCCTCATTCTCCTGTCGCTGGTAATCATACTCATGATGATCATCTTATGTCTTCTGCTCCGCCGCCGCCGCCACCGAACCTGCCCCTCCTCCCCACCGGCGGTCATCACCCACGTCAAATCCATGACTCCCACTGCCATGGAGACTGCCACGATGGTTAAGCCGGTTCAACGGGAGTCAACGATAAAGAAGGTGGCGGTTGAGCAGGTGAACCAGCTGATTTTCGTGAGGGACGACATGAAGGAGAGGTTCGAGCTGCAGGATTTGCTGAGGGCGTCGGCGGAGGTGTTGGGGAGCGGGACGTTTGGGGCGTCGTACAAGGCAGGGGTGATTGGCCAGCCGGCGATGGTGGTGAAGAGGTATCGGCATATGAACAACGTTGGAAGGGAGGAGTTCCATGACCACATGAGGAGGATTGGGAAGTTGGATCATCCTAACTTACTCCCACTCGTGGCTTGTTACTATAGGAAGGAGGAGAAGCTTTTGGTGTCTAAATTTGTGAATAATGGAAGCTTGGCTACCCGTCTCCATGGTATGTTTTCATATACACCATCAGTCTCTCTATTATTTGGACCAAAAGGTTCGAAATTTAGAATCATGATTTTAAAAAAAATTGAATTGAGATTAGTGGAAGGAAGTTCAGTTGAGATTGAGGGGGTTTGTTGTCATGAATTATTGTATTCCAATAACTTGAGTTGTTGGGAGAGAATTCAGATTAATATGTTGTTCAATAACACGCCTCTTTAAACAGAAGCTTTTATACAGAAACTCTTAGAATAGTTGAGTTTTCCACTACATTGGTATGTCATGTACACGGATTTGAGGTTATCTTGATGCAAAATGGAGACCTCTCGATCGTGTAAAGCTCTGATACCATATAATGAACCGGTGCATTAGAATAACTCGAATTATTAGGAGATAATTCAAATTTATTTTTATATTATTCATTAACACTTAATAAAAAAAAAGTGAAATTAAGGAATATATATGATTTCTAGGGAAACCTAATTTCCACTTAAGTAACTCGACAATTCCACTTCAAATCTCTTATATCACTCTATTCAACTTTCCTCCAATAATCTTAACTCAACTATATACAAGTGCTCAATTCAACTTTTTCAGAAAATATGATTTTAAATACCATATTCTGCCTAATACTGATTCATATATATTTGTATAGGTAACCATTTATCGGAAGAAGCATTGGATTGGCCAACACGATTGAAGATAATCAGAGGAATAGCAAAGGGTTTAGAACATCTCCACAACGAGCTCCTCATAACTACCCCTCACGGCCACTTGAAATCCTCAAACGTCCTTCTCGACGATGACTCCTTCGAGCCCATGCTGACGGATTACGGGATACGACCCATGATCAGCGCGGACCTCGCACGCAAGCTGATGATCACTTACAAGTCGCCGGAGCACGCTCAACACGGGCGGACTTGGGGGAAGACGGACGTGTGGAGCCTAGGGATAGTGATGCTAGAGATACTGACCGGGAAGTACCCTGAGAACTACCTAACACAAGGGTACGCCAGTAATTCAGACCTGGCGACGTGGGTGAACAACATGGTGAAGGACAAAAAGATAGGCGAGGTGTTCGATAAGGACATGGTCGGGACATCCAAGGGTGAGATGATTAAGGTTTTGAAGTTGGCTTTGAGTTGTTGTGAGGAGGATGTCGAGAGAAGGGTTGATATTAAGGAAGTTGTTGAGAAGATTGAACATTTGATTGATGGCCAGGATAGTGGAAATGAACAATAACCTCAATGGGTTTCTTTTAATGTATTCGTGATGAAAGTATTTGTTACAAAGAAATCATAACCCTGTTTTACAGCCAAGATTGCTTAAACCTTAACGACATTGGAATTCGAGCTTTTCGGCTACTCAAATTTGATGTGTTTCAAATAGAGTTATTTGTGGGTAAAAATGTCTTATATATATTTTAGGTTCCGTTTCTAAGTTCTTTCTTGATAGATTGAAGTTCACAAATTTTAAATTCAAAGAGTAAACAAAGTTGTGTATGATTATCCTAACATTATCAAATTATTATTAATCCATTCTTATGATGAGAGTGATTAAAAATAAGAAAAAATTTAAAAGGAAGGGTTTTCTTATTCATCAAACAAAACGCTTTTTAATATTTTTAAATTTGGCATCGAGTTGGTTAAATGATGTATCTACGAATTGTACATTAAAAAATCACTTATGTAAGTGTGAAGTGTAAGCTGCTTCAAAAGAAATATGAAGCAGTAGAAAACTATTTGGTACCGGAGATTCGATCTCAAAAAAAATTGGCCACCGAACCACCATCATCACAACTACTTTCTGGAAAATTTATTTTTAGCAAAGTGTTGTGCTCTTTTCTATATGTACCCACTTTTTGTAGACAGTACACGCTCTATGCATGTGTACATATCTTTGTAGTCTTATACATAACATGTAGACCGTATACCGTACATTGTACATTTATATATGCCTTTGTAATCGTCCACACGCGCTTTGTACACATCAATATACATACTTCCATACATAAGTATTATTTACTAACTTTTTTACACATACTCACTTTTTTTAGGTAAAATATTTTAAAATGTTACAACCTTTAATGAAATTATGAAAAATGTCACTATCATATCGATATAATTTTTTTTGTCACCACCTATCAATTTTTCGTCAACAATATCCTGCCGTTAGTAAAATTGGTCTTTCGTGCCACGTGGAGTTGACGCCGTTTGATGAAGCAGCAATTTGCCGGATTTTGACTGCCACCTAGGCTGGTGACTGAGATAATGTGATAACTGCTTTTTTTCTTAAAATAAGACGTGGAATTAATTTGAAAATGATCTGAGCCGCCACCAGTCGCTTGTCCGGCAGCTCACCTCTGTACTAGTCGCCAAATCCGCCTCTTCCGATGGCGTTGGAGAATTCGTTGGTGGCCTCTTTTAGCTCGGAATACGTGAACCACTTCGGACAGGAAGGAGAAGAAGGTTGACGCCATTAATGGTCTGTTTGTTTCTTCTGGTGTTGTGAATTACTGAATTTGAAGGTTGAGGTTCAGGACTTTAATAGCGGATAGTGCTTAGCAGCAGCATCCACAGTCGGGTTGACGATTGACTTTGTATCTGCAGCACAATTTGTTTGTATTCTGCAACCAGCAAAGCACGAACGAAGTTACTCGAAAGGAACACAGCAGATATCTGGTATTAACAAATTGTACTCTATAATCGAGCAAAACAAAAAAGCAATTGGATCTTAACAACCTGATGTTCAGGCCGAGAATCTCAACATCTCAAATTAATCTGCCTAAAACCTTCCGGTAGCAAGAAGAAGGGATCTTTCCTTATGGTGGGGAATCACATCGGATCGAAGGCGATAGATTTTGGAGCTATCATCGACATCACTAGAAGAGCGTGGAAGCTGGAATGATGTTGTTTTGGTGAGATCCCCCTTTGAATCAAACCTTATCAACCTCCCCAACGATTACAGGAACCATAAGAATGTCACTACCATCACCAACATTTGTACGTACGATGGTGGAGGTCAGAGACTGGATGGCGGATGTCGGCCAACTACAGAAACCAGTGAGAGGATCAAGAAAGTGGTTCTTATTTAATTCGGTGTCTGAAATTTGAGCCGTTAGATCAAAATGTTGAAATCTAATGACTTAAGATTTGATTTAATGAGATGAAGAGATTTGTTTTGTTGTTGCCGATCCTACGTACAAATATGGACGAGACAAGATTCTTAAGCTAGCCATTCAAATAAATAGACGGGGAGTTGTCTAGCAAAATGGTGGAGGATATAAAGAGTCTCAACACCTAAATATTTTCTTTAACTAATTCCCAACGAAAAACAAACAAAAATTTCTTTTCTGGATAAAAAAATTCAAAAAAATAATTCTTCTTCTTCTTTGATGAGATTAAGAAAGAGATTATGCAATCATCATCGATCATAGACGTCTATGTCAAAACAATAATCTAATTATTCGACGAAAAAATATCAAATAATGTGGCATCAAAAAGGAAATCCGACGAAAAGAGGAGGTGGAGGAAGAGGAAACGGATTGATAGCCGTTGCGATTGACAAAGACAAAGGAAGTCAGCATGCATTGAAATGGACAGTGGAGACTCTCAACAACAGAGGCAATCCCATCATCCTCATTCATGTTCTTCATAAACCTTCAACTTCCTTTATTGCAAGTAGGAAAAATCACGTCTTCATCCTTTTTAATTCGGCTATATTCTAATTTAAAATGTCTGTTTTTATAACTATTATAACGTGTTGTTATGAATGTAGGCCAGGCAGGAGGAGGTACAGGGAAGCTGGATCTTGAGAACTTGACCAAGGATCTTTTCCTCACTTTTCATTGCTATTGTACCCGTAAAGATGTAATTTTTAATTTTATTGTAATTTGTAATTAATGACGTAATTACCTTTTTCTAATTTTGTTTTGGGGTGTTTTACTAGGTGCAATGCTTTGATGTTATACTGGAAGGCAACGATGTTGGGAAAGCAATCACAGAATACGTTTCCTACGCTGCCATTGAGACCTTGGTTTTAGGTTCCCCTTCTCGCCATTCTTTTATTAGGTATCATTCTCCTCAATTCAACCAAATATGTCATTCTGTCATATGATAGTATCAGACCCAGTCCGATTCTCGAGTCGGGGGGTTTCCTTCATGGATCCGACCGAGGAGTAATTTTGACCCTTGGATCTCTACATCATCTAAGGGTCTAGGTTAATCAGGGGTAATATGGTCATATTGTTTTAAATATTTTTGTTGGATCATAACCCAATCATCTCTGATTGCCGGACCACTATATCCAGTGACTAGACCACCATCTCCGGTCACCGGAAAGTTTTACAATCAATTTTCCTGTCATTCCGATCTCTGTTGACGAAATTTCTTTAACCCATGTGATCACCGTTGTCGGCTTTACGTTTCGGGGAAAAAATTGCTTTTCTAAAACAACTTTGTACGGAGAGTTGTACGGATCATACAAATGTCTACAAATTTGTACAAATTCATACAAAAGTATTCCATTTTGTACGGGTTTGTACCGAGTACAATTTTTAAACGGCTTAGACTTTTTAGGGTTTGCTGGGTACACTTCTTCGGTTGTTTAATTTCAACTCTACACAGGAAGTTCAAGGCAGATATACGTGGTAATGTACTAAAAGGGGCACCAGATTTTTGCAACGTTTATGTGATCACAAAAGGGAAGCCTTGTTCAATCAAACATGCATCTCGTCCTGCCCCCTACGTGTCTCCTCTACTGGACCAGCTGCAGAGTAACAATATTCCCACCACAGCCACTAATAATAATAACAACGATGATGATGAAGCTGATCATTACGACGACGTTGCATCTCACATCTCTTCCAGAAGTAGGAGCTTTGTAGGTAATTAATTAGTTCTTACTTTATTACTTTGTCTCTAACGTAACATTAATTACGTCAGTAATTAATTATGATCTGAATCTAACGCCATGGTTACGTTGCATATCTCAAGAACGGGCACCCGCTGCTAGAACTCGTAACTCCTCCATCGATGAATCTTTCAGGTAATTATAAAAATCTACATACCCGTTACTGAAATTCATTAATTTGCGTTAATGGGGTGGGGTATATAGACACATCCCTATCCCCATTCCTAAAATTTATCGTCATCCCTATCTCCATATTGACTATACTCATTTGAATATATATTTTCATACTCATCCTTATACATGTGGGTTTCGAATACTTTCGAATATTCTCATTCCGTAAAATTTAATTAAAATTTAAAAAATTAAAATCACATAATTCAAATTTAAAAGCTTTTTAATAATACGTTCTAACTTCTAATATGTTTATAAATTGGTTATAAATAATAGGTGCAGCACCAAAAAGTACACTTTTTTTTAGGTTTTTTTTAAATGATACGATTTTTATAGTTAGAAGTATCATAATTAATATTATTAGCGGGTTCTTTTTAGGTAAAGGTTGAAAGATAATATTATATACGTGGGTTGGGTATGAGTATGTAAGCATGTCTTTGATTTATCTTCATTCGAATATTTCTCATACACGACCCATAGCTAATTCAGTGCGGGTATTACGCTCTTCCACCAAATCATATAGAATCGAATACCTGCGGGTACGAATAAAATTGCGTTAATCAAGGCAATGTTAAATTCCATACCAAATTACCTAAAGCAATTGAAGTTCCTTTTGTTTTGTGAACACAGATCGGGATTTGGGAGAGGAGGGAGAGCAATGAATGCAAGATCATTTGCTGAAATGCTGGAAACAGAAAACACTTCTTCTTCTTCTGCTGATGTTTCATTCATTAGCTCCGGCAGGCCCAGCACAGACACTTCTTCTTCTGTGGGCATGGGCGGCCCCTCCGACCATTTCGACATTTTGTCAAACCCGCAAGTCTCGACTAGCTCCGACAATAGCTTCGGATCGTCGTCGATGATCTCTTCAAACAAGTTTGTGGACTTAGCTTCCATGCAAGAGTTCTCCTTCGGCTCCCAAGATCACAGCGCCGCAGCTTCTTCAGTTTCATCCCAAAATGTGGTACGTTACGTATCCACATTTTCTTACCCCCAACAAAAAAAATTAATGTTCAGTTTCTGAGAAATGCTTCAAATGGATTTTACAACGCTTCAAACCAAAGAAAGACTGTCAAATAATAAAGCCTGAAGTTGAACATTTACGTTCATCATATATACAATTGAACCCTAGACCTAATTTAGATAAGGGAATTTAACAATATACGTTCATTTTTTTTGGACTATAAACATAGTTTTGTACATGTTATGCCACTGAATTTTCAGTTTGGACGACCAAAATGTCTACAAACTAATTTAGTCACTAGTCCAAATAACACGGGTCGTTTGGATGGGTGATTTGAAATAAAAGAGATTTGGTTAGAACTTGCTATTTTTGTAATCGATCATTTGAATGGACAATTTGTGGGCGATGTTCAATATAACTATTATAGAGAGAAAAATACTAAAATACCCGAATTTGTTTATGACCATATGGACTACGAAAAAAAAAGAAATGATATTTTGGTTAAAATTCTTAAATAATATCCATGAGATTTTTACATCTTTTGGGGAATTTGAAACCATTAATGAAATTGTTCTCGAGCCAACAAGATGATTTCAAATCACTCTAAATCTCTTTTAATTTAAGTGTCTAAAATAGTGATTTGTGACCAAATCTCCATCGAAGTCCAAATCACCTATTTAAATCATCGATCCAAACCACCCGTAGGTCGAGAGTATATAATTAACCCAAATGCCTCAATCGCATAAAGGAATGAGGGAGGCCTTTCGCGACCAAATAACTCCGTCACATGGAGAAATGAAGCGCGACCAGAACCCTTTTTGTTACCCTCCTTCGCATAATAGTAGAAGCTGTTTGGCGACGGCTACCCCGACTCGTCACAAATTAGTAGCGTTTTTAGCGACAAATTTTGTTCCACCGTAACTTTTCTGTTGCAAGAAAAAGTGAATTTATTATGGTGTCTTATCAAACTTGTATTGCGCTGTAGGATGACATGGAATCCGAGATGAAGAGACTAAGGTTGGAATTAAAGCAAACAATGGACATGTACAGTACAGCATGTAAAGAGGCCATTGCCGCCAAGCAAAAGGTATAATATTTACACATAAATTAACTAAAAACTGACTATTGATCACAAACTGAAATAAATTACTTCCATCTAATTTCAATTAGGCGATGGAGATGCAACGGTGGAGAAGCGAAGAAGAACAAAAGCTGGAAGAAGCCAAGAGCTCCGAAGAAGCCGCCTTATCGAGTGTTGAGGAAGAGCGAGCTCGATGCAAAGCTGCTATGGAATCAGCTGAAGCGGCTGAGAAGATTGCGGAAAAGGAAGCTCAGAAGAGAATCTCACTAGAGTTGAAAACGCTCAAGGACGCCGCGGAGCTAAAGAAGGCGATGAGCGCCGTTGCGAAGAACAACGATCTTAGGTACAGAAGGTATTCCATCGATGATATCGAGAAGGCTACTGATGGGTTCGATGCATCGAGGAAGATCGGAGAAGGTGGGTACGGACCGGTTTTCAAATGCTACCTTGATCATACCCCCGTAGCTGTTAAAGTGTTGCGGCCTGACGCTGTTCAAGGGAGGTCACAGTTTCAAAGAGAGGTAATTTTAATTTATACAAACTATCTAATCTAACTGTATATTCAAGAGTAATGTTTCGGTATCATTAACCACATTTTGGTCATATTTTGTACTTACATTAAGGTCATTTCTTATGTTTCGAGATTCGATAATTTTTGTTGAAATGACCGTTTTAGAAACAACTCGTTTATATTTCGTTTATACAGATTTTTAGTGATGAGATATTTAATAGTCAGTAACGATTGATACCGAAGTGTCCGCCATATCTATATACGTTCAAATACAAAGTTCCACCAAGTTAATTTTTTTTCTCGTTTGTTGATCAGGTAGAAGTGCTAAGCATGATACGACACCCAAACATGGTCCTACTCCTAGGAGCATGTCCCGAGTACGGCATCCTAGTCTACGAATACATGGCAAGAGGAAGCCTAGAAGACTGCCTCTTCCGCAAAACCACCACCTCCGTCACCACTCCACCCCCACTCTCATGGCAACTCCGCTTCAAGATCGCTGCCGAGATCGCAACGGGCCTCCTCTTCCTCCACCAGACCAAACCCGAGCCCCTAGTACACCGCGACCTCAAGCCGGCCAACATCCTCCTCGACATCAACTTCGTCAGCAAGATAAGCGATGTCGGCCTCGCCAGGCTGGTCCCAGCCAACGTGGCTGAGAATGTCACCCAATACCACATGACATCAGCTGCGGGGACGTTCTGTTACATCGACCCGGAGTACCAGCAGACGGGAATGCTGGGCGTGAAATCAGATGTCTACTCGCTCGGGATCATACTGTTGCAGATCATAACTGCTAGGCCGCCCATGGGGTTGTCCCATGTTGTGGAGATGGCGATCGAGAACGGCAAGTTCGGTGAGGTTTTGGACAAGGATGTCAGTGATTGGCCGATGGAGGAGACTTTGACGCTGGCCGAGTTTGGGCTTAAGTGTGCAGAGTTGCGGCGGAAGGATAGGCCGGATCTTGGGAAGGCGGTTTTGCCGGTTCTTAATAAGTTGAGGGAGTTGGCAGAGGAGAACATGGGGTACATGTTTTACATGGGTGCTGCTCCGAATCCAAACCGGAGTGTGGCTTCTGCAGTGACCACACAGGAAGTGATGAGTGATCCACAAGTCATAAATTCTGGATTCTCTTCAAAGAATCCGTCACCTGTGTGCTCTCAAGTGGAAACATAAGCACAAGAAGCAAGTGACTAATTTCATACCAGTAATATGCACACATATTTTATAAATTTGGTTCCCTCTGATCATTTGGTTATAGATATGCAGTAGGAGCTGCCTGAAACTGTACAAAAAAGGAGCAGTACCTAGTGGTGTAAGGAGATCATGAAGCAAAATGATGAACAAATTAATGCTCTCTAGAGGGAATAGTCGACTGTTTCCATCCGCTTTTTGGACGCATTGTAATGGTTCTCAGCACGTGATTACCATATTTTGGGTACTGTGTATTTTGTTCCTAGTCTTTTCCTCTATCTGTACTAGGTAAAGCCATTCTGGTTCTTTCTAACAAGTAACTACCGTCTATTGTCGAATGATTATCAACAGGAATGTTCTTAAGTTATTAAATTTCCCATACCGTATCATATCACTGGCCGTCAACTTCAATAAGTTGACAACCAGTGAAAAAAAGATAAACTAGTGGTTCAAAGAACAAGCGAAAATTTATATAGCTGAAAATTCGAATTATCAGTCACCTAAAAATGCTATACAGGCGACATATTCTAGATTTTAGATCTAGTATTTACTAATTCCCCACCTAACTGCAGTCAATAACTTGAATTATTAATGAAGAGGGAGGCATGATAATTACATAAAATATCTAGGGTGCGTGACCTTTTGCAAATGAAGCTTATCGTCCAAGTATTAGAGGACTTGAGAAGAGCTCAGCGTTGCTTTTGCCCAACAGAGGAGGATCTAGATGCCTGAGCTTGGACATCCAATCCAACAGCTTCGTTTACTTCGTCATTGACTTGGTTTTTGGCAGAGGATCTAGGTTATTCCTGGAAATTTTATAGCAAGAGATGAATTGAGTAGCAGAATTGTGAGATCGTGTAGTAACAGATAACGGAAATGAACAGGATGCCCTGCTGCAGAATAAAGCATATCTATGAGGCGCACCTTCTTAACGACCCTTGAGATAGAAAGGGGACGCAGCAGCTAAGCGTGAACACAGATCTTAACATCCACCATGTTAAGGCCGTCCGCAAGAATGCATACCTGTAAATGTAACGAAACTCCCATGTTTGATAATTGTATTGAATTTATGAGAGAAAATTTTCAATTGTATTATAATATGAAGGATATAGAGTTAGCATAGGAGAATCCTTCCTCAATTATGAAAACTCTAAATACTATTCCTATACTAATAAGAAAAAATATTAAAATTTATTCCTATACTAATAAGGAAAATATAATATTCTTCAACACTCCCCTTTAAACTTGGTGTTCGATCATGATGAACAGGATTACAGACTATGCTGATTGCTCCTTGGCTATCACACAAAAACTGCATAGGACCATCAATCTCAATCTTCAGCTCATTCATGATGCGCTTCGACCATATACTCTCACAGATTCCAAGTGCGAGAGCTTGATACTCAGCCTCTGTGCTGCTTCTAGCAACAACCTTTTGTTTCTTACTTCGCCATGTCACAAGATTTCCCCAGACATAACTACAATAACCAGTTGTAGACCTTCGATCTGTGAGTTCACCAGCTCAACTTGCACCAGTATAGACAGTAATTCCCTGTTGAGCAGTTCTCTTGAAGTAGATTCCTTTTCCAGGTGAACTCTTCAAGTATCTTAGGATTCTGTGAACCATTCCCATGTGTTCTTCAATAGGACAGTGCATGTGCTGGCTGACAATCCCAACTGCAAAAGCTATATCGGGTCGAGTGTGAGCTAAATAAATCAGTTTCCCAACCAATCGTTGATACCGACCTTTTTCAACTGTAGAAATATCCTCCTTCTAGCTAAGATTTTTATTCGGCTCCATGTGAGTGTCAATAGGCTTACAGTCAATGAAGATGGAGATGTGAAACCTTTGATGGGTTTTGTGTATGGAGAACTTCTAAAGGCAAAGAGAGAGCTAAAGGAGGCGTTAATTAGTGAGGAACTTCGCTGCAAAGAAGTCATTGCTATTGTGGACAAGAAGATGAAAGGTAGACTTGATACTCCCTTGCATTTAACAGCATATCTCTTGAATCCTCATTACAGCTATGCCGATCTATCAATATTCGATAATACCGATGTTACCACATCATTGATCACCACTGTTGAGAAATTCTATTATGATTGTGATGAGGATATACACGATCGGGCGGTGAACGTTGAGTTCACCATATTTTAAAAAAAGGACACTTTGGAAAGAAGTTAACAAGATTTTGTCAGCACTTTGATTACAATCCTGGTTAGTTCTTCTTCCCTCATTTTTTTATCATTTATGATTTAGTCTTATGAGCTAATTTAGATTTAGTTGTCTTCTTAGTTGCTTGGTGGAGAATGTATAGAGGTGAGACACCACATTTACAGAGGATGGCTATAAGGATAATGTCATTAACCTCAAGTTCTTCCGCTTGTGAGAGAAATTGGAGCACTTTTGAGTCGGTTAGTCTTCAAATCTCTATCTAATGTCATTGCTATTGTGGAGAAGTGGATATTAGATGCAAGGTCATAGTAAATTGTTTTTGTAGATTCATACTAAGAGAAGGAATAGGCTTACAACAAATCGCCTCAATCAACTAGTGTACATTCAGTTCAACTCCCGATTGATGTCCAAGCGAAGGAAGATAAAGGATAAGAAGAATGTTGATGTTCTCATGAGCTCTGATTCAGTTGAAGCTCAATGATTCATATATAAGGGAGGAGACATGCACACATTGCATGTGTTTAGGGATGAAGACGATGGAGGACACGACGACATCCCATGGAGTGTTACTGATGATGCAATTGGAGCTAGTGAGAGTCAAAACTAGTGAGAGAGCTTCATGATGTAGAGTTTGATTCCGAAGAAGAAGAAAATAACGAGGAAATAGAGCCGATCGCTTTCGAGGATGATGAAGAATATTGACGACTTACCAAGCTATGAGCTTGATATCGCCTTTATGGCTTATCTTATGTCTTTATGATTTATCTTATGCGTGCATTATTCTATGTTAGAACTTGAACATTAGTTATCTTAAATTTTATCAATTACAAAACTATAACTTTGTGAATTTTAAACTGTTATGTTTGAACTTGTCTATTTCACTTAAATCTATTACATTTTTTCAAAACGCCTAATCGGCCAAGGCGTAAGACAAGACCTCACCGCCTTACTACCGCCTTACGCCTTCCACAACCTTGCTTCATAGGCGGTGTTCTAATCCCAAAGTCCACTTGTAATACTGCAAAAAGAGGATAAAGAGTGCAGCAAAGAATGCGGGAAACTTCTTGTTTCATTCAAATGTAAAGCTAACGAAAATCCGCAAGTCAACAACCCAAACTGCAGCTTGGCTCCAGTACCTACCAGTCTTTATCAGGCATGTTGAACCCTCGTCAAGTGCATGGAAGGCGGAGGGCCGGTATATAAAGGACGGGCCTTTCAATGGTTGTCCAAAGTATAAACTACTACTGAAGCTTGGAGGTCGCGGTCAACCTTGAAGTGAGCATGAAAAAACCTCCGTGACTGTCATTTACAAACATTGAGTTAGCTCAAGCAAAGAGAAAAGGAAGGGCAGTAGACTGAAGCAAAAGTATATACCATATGGCCTGATGGCCAATAATGAACCTAGTAAGTAAACTATATTCACATTACCTGTTTAAAGGAATTTGACATAAAAAAATCCTTCAACTGTCTCTCCTCTGATTCGAATAACACAATATGACTAGGTAAAGACCACTCCTTTGAGAATTCTTCCATAAAACCAACAGGATCAATCATGAATCGGTCCGACTCATCTGGGATTTCTCTGTCTTCGCTGCAAATGAGATGGATGTATGACTACAAGAGAATCCAAGACTTGCTGGAAATACTATTTCTACAAACTGATAAGAAATGTGTACCTTGGTGTGCAGTCCAGGATACGCATTGGCACGTTATAGTGCAGAGTGGAGTAGTAAGGTGAAGCATGACAAGGCATTAAGAAGAGTATACTACTGACTTTATCTCCACGAGCTTCTTTGGATAGATAGACCATCACATCTTCGGTTCCTCTCTGATATGCTTAGAAGTAAGTAACAGCATAAAACAAATGCCTTGCATGTACAATTCCATATTTTCTCTTCTATCTCAACCACACAAGGGAATCCCCACGATGCGAATTTCGGCATTTACCTGATGGACCAAACTCATGTACAAGGCCATTGGAATGTTTGTGGCAAGCAAGAAGAAGACAGCAAATACAACTTGCGTACGATATTTGTTGCTCGAAGAACCTTTCCTTTTTCCACTCAACGGAGAAGGTTTTGCCATCACAGCCAGTGAACACCCAGAAAACATCAAAGCTATTGGAAGAACAGGTAACACAAATCTGTATATTACAGAATTAGACAAAACATATTAAGTTCTGAATCATAAGTGTAAGAGTTACTAAAAACTTGTGAAGGAACGAAGACACCGATGGGGTACCTGAATTCTTTGTGACCCAATATGCTATATAGAGTTAAAACCCATGCAACTAGGCCAGAAAGCTTCCAATGTCTAGACTTGATGATCCCAGCTATGGAAAATGGTAAGAAAGTGAAGACCATAACTGAAAATCCTTGAGAAAAGTACCAGTGCCATGGATGAGTTCCATAATAATCTCCGCCAGAGGAAAGAAAATTGAACTTCAAAAAATTCAAAGGCACAAATACCCAAGAGCCATACATGACCCGATCAACTAAACATGAAAGTCCAAGTATGAGTACCCTGACACAATAAACCAAAATGTCATGGAAAAAACCCACCAAACACTCACATACAAGCACCAAAAATAAGAATATCAGAACATATCTCGTGCAGTGATCATGTAATTCAATATGAAGTGTTGAAATGAAGAAAAAAACATCGCTCGACACAAATGGCAGGACAGGAAGCAGAAGAAGTTCTTAATATGATCGACGTTCAACAATAAATTTCAAAGATAAACCTTCCAATGTTGAATATTTGCCGCCTATAAACGTAGATTCCAACTGCTAATTCAACATCTGAATATGTTAGTATCTATGGTTATGACCAATCCCTGGAGAAACTAATACAGCATTTATAAACAAGCCACAGTGCAAACAGTATCAGGCTCGGTACACTCTCATCATGACAGCTAAGATATGGAGACATCAGCCAGCATTATATTGCAGACATAACGACAACTTGCTTGCCTCTAATGATTTCAAAACATCCAACTGGTTGGCTCTATACAGCATGTTTTAGTAGCCAGATAAAGAAGTTCCTACCCAAATCACAAAGACAGGTTGCTAAGAAAGGTAAAACCATCATCAAGAAAAGGTAACGTACCCTATAGGGACCACTTCCAGAGCAAAAAACCTTATTCGATCACGTGTAAGAAGCAGCTCAAGAAAGCCAACATAAACCCATATAATAGCACATGTTGGTCGGATTGCACAGGCGAATCCCGCTATCAGCAACCCCACCTTCCGTGAACCATCACCAGGAGAGATTCGCATACACGGCCAGTGATACAAACCCACCAATGTAAGAACAGCTTCCAGACTATTGGATAATGTGCGGTTGAAGCAAAAGAACATAAACCAATTGGTCAATTGAGAGAAAAGCTGTTGTGGAGTTAAGTGAAATACCCATTCAGGAAGACAACCGATTCTAAGTACCTAAAAAGATGATTCGTTATTAGTTTCTGTTTACAAAGAATGAATCTCTATTGGTTATACTTATAAGCAAGTAGCAAAAGCATGTTTCAAGAGGATACAGCCCAACGTGCAGCAGTAGCACCAAAGATCGCTGAAGAAAGTTTGTAGCAGTACAAATCACCAAATGCTGAAAACACACCTTGCAATAACCTAGGAGCCTTTACCTACATTTAGGAATAAGATAAACAGCAATGTATAAGTTAGTAAGCATCCTGCCAGAACTTTCTATAAAGTAGACAAATCTTCTTTTCTTTCATGCATTCAAAACAGTGTCAATACACTATGACATGAAAATCGGATAGCAGAGAGATTTTATCTCAGCATGAAAACCATTGCTTGGAATTTGAAAACAAGCACTTCGTCGAGAATATACATACCATTAACCATGGAGTATCAAGACCCAAAACTGCAAGAACTTTATAAAAGGCAGCAAAAAGCAAAGGGTGCAAATAACTACGAATCCCCTTCTTCCATTCCCACGTCAAATAACCATACCTGCAGATTAAATCATGAATCATTCACCAACTTGCTACATTCAAATAAATGAGAGCCTCATTCCAAGAGAGGGGGACTTCCACGTTCAGAACATCAGTTAAAGATGAAGGTGATCTGTCTAGAAAGTGGAAATGGCATTTCAAATGAATGAGTAGAGAGCAAATAGTTAGTTACCCGAAAACAAGACGGTGAGCGACTTCGAGGGATTGCCAGTGCTCATCTGGGTTGAAGTAAGTCTGTATTAGGAGAGAATTGAGTATCCGGAAAGCAAAACAGAAGGCGAAGATTCTAGTATCGGAAACTGAAGTGGATTTGATGGATCTCTTGTCCTCATACTGCTGATCGTTGGTTTCGACGGCAGTGGCTTTAGCTTCAACAATTCTCTGCCTCATTTTCCTCCGCCGTGAGAGTAAATTCACTTTATAACACTACCCAGTAATAATCACAGCAAAATTTGCGCCGAGGAAAAGCTCCCCCAAAGTGACGAAAGTGCATCGTCTTGCTTATCTGATATTTGGGTCTGCTGGGGATGGGAGTTTATCGGAAAAGGGCACTGTTCAAAGCTCTGTACCATTCTACGAAACAATTTGAGACTTCTCCAGTTTACGGATCCGACTGTGGAGCATTACTCTGACATTTCTCTTTTCGATCGTTTGATTAGAAATTCAGGATTAGTATACCTGTTTAATTCAAATCATAATTTTAGAAATGGGAATCACCAAGCCGTCTTAGCTCAGCTGGTAGAGCGCGTGGCTTTTAACCACGTGGTCGTGGGTTCGATTCCCACAGACGGCGCTTTTGTTCTTCTGCTTTTCAGCCCCCTTAGTTCTTAGTAAACACCAGAGTTGATGTTGAAAATTGACCCACAGACCCTTTTTTTTCCGGACAGACCTGTTTGCTAAACCCCCCTATTCGAGAGTTGCTGTTATACCCTATTATATTCTTCTCCTTCCTTTGCCGTCAATCCTCCCGGCTCCCTCTCCCCCTCCGCCACCGCTAATTCAAGGTGATTACTTCCCTTCTCTCTTTCTCTCTGTCTTCTGGTATTGCACTTACAGCTAGGTGAATAAGATTTGTTAAGCTGTCCTTCTGTTGTTCGTTGCTCCCGAACAGTATAATTATCCTCAATTCAGTTGATTCTTATAACTGCTCAAGACACACTTAGCTAATATGGATTTCAAACCCATGAAGCTTTTCGTGGTTTTGCAACCCTTTATGAAATCACTGACCAGCGCACAACTTGCTATGAGCGTTGTGCTTGATTCTTGGATCTTTTGATTAATAACAAAGTCTTTATTAGAATAAATGTCAAGATGCTGACTTTTCTGGTGCAATGATTTGTTTTCCTGATAATTTATGCTTCATGTTTCCTGCTGTGCGTTATCACAAGGCTATTGAATAACGGGACTTTGGTGGTTGGACTTGCAGAAAGGAACATATAGTCAGACCGACAGACATGGAAATTGATTTAGGGAAAACTCCGTTTAGTATGGACTTCCATCCTTCCGATCACTTGGTTGCCACTGCTCTTATCACTGGAGACCTCCAAATGTTAGTTATTTTTCCTGTTTTTCTGTTTGTTACTTGGGTTCATTATAGAACTCTGCAACTTCGATGGGTTTTAATAATATATGATTTTTCTCGACATAGATACCGTTATGGGGCTGACTCCACTTCACAAAAGCTGCGAGAAGTTAAGGCACACACTGAATCCTGTAGAGCTGTTCGATTTATTAATGGTGGACAAGGTAGGTACTCAAGCATGTTTCAGTTACCGTTTCCTTCCAACTCGCTCTCTTCTATCTTTCTTGTTTAACTTCCCTAATGATTTTTGTCAGAAAGTGACAGTTATTTCATTGTTTCAGCAATCATAACAGGGTCTAGTGACTGCTCTATCTTGGCAACAGATGTTGAAACTGGAGCAGTAATTGCTCGTCTGGAAAACGCTCATGAGTACTACTCTTATACAACCTGTTCTTCTCTTGGTGTTTCAAAATTATCGGAACTACTGAAGTGGATTTCTGCATTCTTGTTTGATCATTTAAGGAACTAAAGCCATTTTGTACCAGTTTTAGTGAATAAGATGAATAAGAAGTTCCATCATTCCTTAATTATGTTACTTGTTGCAGGGATGCAATCTTTAGTTTGATTAACCTCACAGAATCAACTATTGCGACAGGAGATGATCAGGGCTGCATGAAGGTTAGCTTCTTGCTTCCCTATTAGGTCCCATTTTCTTTTTTTCTGTAGAGCATAAGTCGCTCTCTGATTTAAGCGACAGTAGGACTGTAAGGAGTTGTGTTAGAAGAGTAGGGGGTTTTTCAAACTATTCTAGCTCTTCTGTCAAATGCTGGTCCTGGAGGCATTTTTTTTTCGGTTTGAGTTTACAGTTGGATTTACTTGCATCCTTATTCTCCTTACTTTTTAGGTATGGGACACTAGGCAACGCACTTGCTGCAATACGTTTGCTGCTCACGAGGACTATGTTTCTGATATGACTCATGTATCTGATACATCGAAACTGCTGGGAACAAGGTTATATGTTCTTTTATTGTTTTCTTTCCCTATCATGATAGCAGATTCCTATCATCGTGATTTCATTTGAACAGTTAAATGGCTACTCTTGTGGGATCTTAGAGGTTTATTCATTCTTTTTTATAATCGTACTCATTTTTGTCCCAGCTTATCAGTATTCATCTTTCAAACTCCTACAAAAACCAATAAAGTATCGACAAAGACTCATTTTTGTGCATTTCCCTACAAACCAATTTTGATTTCAGAGGCTTACCTAATTTGATCAGAGTGATTCTGTTTGGTAACTTGTTTCTCATTGTATAGGATCAGAGAAAAATCAATGTCATGCACTTACTTTGCAATCCAACGTAGCAGTTTCAAATTGTTCTTTGTCTTTTTCTGAGCTAATACTATATGTTTCTGATTTTTTTTTTTGACATTTTTTAGTGGGGATGGCACTCTGTCTGTCTGCAACCTTAGAAGCAATAAGGCAAGCATTTATCTTATCTCGTACTATACAGTGGCCAAAGTTTATAGAAGTTCTTATCTCGTTACTTTGTTCTTTGTTTCCAATAGGTCCAAACTCGTTCTGAGTTCTCAGAAGAAGAATTGTTATCTGTGGTTGTCATGAAGGTATTTTCAATTTCGTGACTCTTATTATTTCCTGGACATCTTTCCGTATCCATTAACAAAGTCATGTTCTAGAATGCTGATAATTTTACTACTGTGAGATTGAAATCATCGCCAATAATGATTCTATGCAATTGTAAATATATTGCACTGCGCAGAACGATAGTAATAAGTTTATAACTGTTGAAGATTTCTGGGGGTTTTAGTTGCCATATGTTGTGAACATAATCGATCGGGATGGAAATTGTAACTATTATGCAAATCTACGATGCTGATTTCAAATACATTGTGGGCAGAATGGGCGGAAGGTTATTTGCGGCTCCCAAGCAGGAACACTGTTATTATATTCCTGGGGTTTCTTTAAGGACTGTAGGTACGCCCAAGCATCAAAAGTTTTAAGTTTATGTATGTGCAGTGCATGTGGTTGCTGAAAATTGACGGCTGATTTAACGAAACCAAGTTTCTGATTTCCAGCGATCGTTTTCTTGGTCTATCTTCAAATTCAATTGATTCTATGTTGAAGGTACATTCAGAGCTGAATCTTTCAATCTTATCAATCTTGTAAACCAGTTGGCTTTAAGTTGCTTAGAATGACCTTGTTGTTTCAGCTGGATGAAGATAGACTCATTGCTGGATGCGAGAATGGACTTATCAGGTGACTTCCCGGAGCCACTTACGGGCATACCCCTTGCTGGATTATCAAATTTCCTTTCTTCGCTCACATTGTTCACCGTTATGTTTTCAGCTTAGTTGGTATATTGCCCAATAGAGTCATACAACCACTAGCTGAGCACTCAGAGTATCCTATTGAGCGCCTGGGTAACCAACCCTCCTACTTGACACTTCATTTATAAAACTGAGCACTAAGGGTATCCTATTTAACTGTTGTGATATGGTTGCAGCATTTTCACACGACCGAAAGTTCCTGGGCAGTATCTCTCACGATCAAATTCTGAAGGTCCTCTCTCTGTTTCCCTCCTAGCTTATCATTACATAGATAAGATGAATTGCGGTCTAGCGCACATTCGATGCCTTGACATGCTATTTAGGTTTTTGGTGGTTTGTTTTCATTCATTCAGCTATGGGATATGGAAGAGTTATTGGAAAAAGTGGAGACGAATGGTACTGAAGCGCGGGAGGGGAATGCATCTGAAGATGACAGTGACGGGATGGATTTAGATATGAATCCTCCCAAGTCTAAGAAAGGTATGGTGTCTTTGGATGGATGGTCTAGCTATTCATTTTGTTGAAATGGGAATCCATGATGTTGTGCCTTTAAAATGTTGCAGGGGGCAAGAGGAAAAATGGACAGAACAATAGTAGCAGCAGCAGTACTAGTTTCTTCGCTGACCTGTAGTACTTGGTACCACTTTTCCCCCCTCTATTTAAGTGAATATGGAAGATATTTAAGACCTTTTGTTTTTGTTTTCTGTTGTCTTAGCCTTATAGGATAGAAATTCGTATGGATTTGCTGTTCTTTAGTAAGTTGGATGTCGATGTTAGAGTAGTTAAATATGAATTTTGTATGCTGGTGTGAGCTTGATACAAATTTTTGTTGTAATCCACATGGAAGTTGTAATCATTACTACTTTTTGTTATCAGAATAAATCATAAGTTATAAAATAGAAAGAAATAGTATTACATTCATCCGTTTATTCGATCGCTGGATTCAAACTCCTGAACTCTAAGTCAATAGCACACAACTCTACAACAATAACAACTCCATTTAGACATTTATCTGTACTAATTGTAAACACACAATTAAAACGCAGATCAAAATTTATAGACTTAATGGCTCTACCAAAATGTTTGATTTTTTTTACCAATTGCTATATATGTAAAGGGTCATAAATTGACTATTATATCCTTAATAAAATATATATTTACTATTTTGTTAAAATAACTTGTATCACATTAATTATTAATGGTGACTACAAGATTCTCCCACTTTTCAGAAAATCTATAAACTTAATAATGGCGTCTTCCAAAATGTCTTATTGTCGATTTTCTTTTCACAAAACCGTTATCGTATTGATAACTAATACCATAAAAGTTACTTTAGCAAAATACTAAATAAATCTTTTTATTAATGATAATTAGTCCATTTATATTAAATTACAGACTGCAACACTTTTTTTATGTAAGGCATTATCATACAATATTCAACTTTCTTTGGATAAATTAAATTATGGAAAAGATTCTGATATATTAGTGTACACGGTACACGTTATCACATTTTGGCTATATATTATGCTTAAAGCTAAGAATTCGTTTGATTTTTGTATTTAGATGGGGAATTGGGAGGGAATTGGTGGGGTCAAGTGATTTGGACAAACCCTTGTTTGATTTTTAAAAATGGTGGAGATTTAAAATCATCACATGTGATCTCATGGTGATTTGGAGAGTTATTTAAAATCACCATGAGCTTGGTGTGATTTAAAAATTTCAAGTGATTTAGGCACAAAATGACATATTAACCAAATTACAATTTAGTAATTACAACAATGTCATTAAAAGTATGAAGAATTGAGAAGATTAATTTTAAAATTAGAGGGTAATTTAGTCTTTTTTAAATAAGTTAATTTAATTTTTTTTTGTTTGAAAGTTAGAATCACTCTTAATTTTGAAAAACAAATAAAATATTTATGAAATTATTAGCTATTTGAAATCATTAGTAATTTCAAATCACTAGCTATTTCAAATCACGTTCTTCCAAATCTCAAATTCAAACGACCTCTAAGAGTTGTGAGGTCCTTGTTTAGTGTTTAGGGTTTAGGACATAGTGGTAAGTGTTTAGAGTCTAATTAAGAGTTTTATGATTGGTTAATTTAGATTTATGGTTAAAAGTCAGAGTTTGTAGTACGATTAAGGATCTGATTTTATGATCAAATGTTTGAGGTTTAGAATTTTGCTTGTAGGGGTTTAACAGTATCTTTTAGGGTTTAGAGTTGCATGTGAAGTGTTTAGAATTTATTATTTCCGTTTTAAATTATTAGAATAAATATTTTTAACTTTGAATATAGCGTGTACACTAATTCACCGCAGCATTTAAATACCCTGCAATTTAAAAAAGGAAATTGGCGGTTTAAGGAGCACAAAAACGGTCATAAACATTACTTTCCCAGAATTGTAGCAATTGTTTCTCCCCCGTGATTTCGCTCCATACCCAGTAAATTCATTCCCAACTCACCGATTATTCAGCATAAGATCCTCTTTAATTATTTCACCTTCCTAAACTATTCTCCTCCTCTACTCCTCATTCTCTTCTCTTCTCTTCTCTTCTCTTCTGTATTACATATTCTCAGCAAAACAATGCCACCAAAGGAGAAGCAGCACCACCACAAGGATAATGATTTCTCTCTCAAGGAGACATCTCCGGTCATCGGCGGAGGCCGTAACTCCACCTCCACCATCGCTCTGGTCCAGCCCCGCCATTTCCTCTACGTCAGAATCGTCCGAGCCAAACTCAACCCTGCTGATTCAGACGCCCCCATCTGCCACCGTCCATTCATCGAGCTCGGAATCGGCGGCTACAAAGCAGCCACCCGGGTCCTTCAGGCTCCGACCCATAACCCGGAATGGAACCAGGTTTTCGCCTTTGCCAAGGACAACCGCCTGCACGGAAACATCCTGGAATTGATTCTCAAAGATGCCGGTCCACCACCAGAAGAAGAATCCTCCGAGAGTAAGAATTATCAGCCTAAAGTCATGGGTAGGGTCTATTTTGAGATGGGCGATGTCCCGACCCGGTTCCCTCCCGACAGTCCGTTGGCTCCCCAATGGTACAAATTGGATGCTGCAGGAGAGCTGATGGCTGCGGTCTGGATCGGCAATCAAGCTGACGACGCCTACTCGATTGCGTGGCATTCTGACATGGAAAATGTCGGAGAGAACGTGACACACACTCGCTCCAAAATCTATCATTCTCCACGGCTCTGGTACCTAAGGATCGAGCTAATCGGAGCTCAGGATTTGGTATTTCCTGACAGGAATAATCACCCGAGGGGTACTGAAGTCTACGTCAGGGCGATGTTAGGGCACATGATCCTGAAGAGCAGGATTTCTCCTGACAGAACCACCTCAAATTCTGGATGGAATGAGGAGCTCGTTTTTGTCGCAGCAGAACCTTTCGACGATCCTTTAATCTTGATTGTGGAGGATCGAATCAGCGGTGGAAGCAACATCGGCAGGTCGGTGATCCCTCTCGAGAGCTTGGAGAGGAGGTTGGTGCCCGTTCCGGCCACCGGAGAGAAATGGATCAACCTTGAAAAGATTGAGAAGGTTCCCGAGAATGGTACTAAAGTGATCAAGTTCGGTGGAAGGCTACATTTGAGGGCTTTCCTCGATGGTGTATACCACGTGTTTGACGAACCGACTTACTACTCGAGCGATCTCAGAGCTATTTCTCCCAAGCTGTGGCCTGAGAGGATTGGGATATTGGAGCTCGGAATCCTGAAAGCCGAAAATCTGGTCCCGATGAAGTCCAAAGAAGGCGGTAGGGGTTCGACAGATGCTTATTGTGTCGCGAAATACGGTCAGAAATGGGTCAGGACGAATACAGTAATCGACAGTTTTGCTCCGAGCTGGAATGAGCAGTACTATTGGGATGTTTACGATCCTTACACAGTGATCACAATCGGAGTGTTCGACAACTCACAAATCGGTGGCAACAAGATTTCCGATCCTAGAATCGGGAAAGTCAGGATTCGACTTTCGACGCTCGAAACTGACCGAATCTACACCTTATCCTACCCGCTCATTGTCCTGCAGCCTAACGGAGTGAAGAAAACAGGGGAGCTTCATTTAGCAGTGAAATTCACTTCAACTTCTTTAGTCAACTTGCTCCAAACTTACGCACAGCCATTGTTCCCCAGAATGCATTACATCAATCCGATGTCAGTCTACCATCTCGACTCACTCAGAGCACAAGCTAGACACATAATTTCGGCTCGACTCGGACGAGCAGATCCGCCGCTGAGAAGAGAAGTAGTGGAGTACATGCTCGATTCAGGGGCAAACGTATGGAGTTTAAGGAAAGGGAAAGTGAACATGCATAGGTTGTTGTCCAGCTTGAGCTTTTTATCAGCAATATCAAAAGCGTTCGATTCGATTCGAGAATGGAACAACCCCTCCCTTACACTCACAGTCTACTCAATCTTCCTAATCCTGGTTTACTTCCCTCAGTTGATTTTACCCTGCGTGTTCATAACCCTTTTCGCGGTGGGGATCTTGGGGTATCCGCAGAGGCCAAGGCATCCCCCTCACATGGACGTGAAGCTGTCGCAGGCTGAAGATGCTTCGGCGGACGAGCTGGATGAGGAATTCGACACGTTTCCAAGTTCGGTGAAGCAAGGGGAAGTGTTGAGGAGTCGGTACGATAGGTTGAGAGGGATAGGTGGGAGGGTGATGATGATGGTGGGTGACTTGGCTACGCAGATGGAGAGGGTTCATTGTTTGTTGAGCTGGAGGGACCCCAGGGCTACGGTGTTGTTCTTGATGGCGTGTGTGGTGTGCTGCAGTTTGGTGTATGTTTTCCCAGTAAGGTATGTGGTGATATTGGGAGGGAGTTATGTGATTAGGCCGCCTAGGATGAGGATGAATGGTATGCCTTGTTTGCCTCATAACTTCCTCAGAAGGCTTCCTTCTAACATGGATTCCTTGCTCTGAATGTCAAATAGGTTGTTTTCAGTTTCTTCTTTTCATCTCCTTAGTACGAACTTTTGTTTCTGGTGAACAAGGCAAAGCAAGAAAAACGTTGCAGCAGACGACCATGATTTTATGCAACGTCTCGCCCCTTTTGTCTGGTTTCTGTAACTTTTTTAGACAGAGAGTTCTTCTGTAACCGGTAAGTGGCAAATGGAAGATCAGGGTTGCATACCAGCCCAGTCGAGTCGAGTCGATCATTCTGCTGGTTCAAGTTTGGTTTTGTTTATTGTTAATTTTGTTTTGAGTTTGAATCGAGATTCTGGAATTGAGCTTGGCCTCGACTTGTTTACAAAAGTGAGAGCTTGTACTCGATTTCACTTTTCGTCAGCTGTAATAAGTACCCAAAGTTGCCGTTTCCCTTTATTATTATCGTTATTTTCTTCATATTTGGAGAACAACTCCTTTCTTATGAGTCCCAACATTTTCCTGACATGAACAAATCTGGCCTTTCAAAAATGGATACAATGATGTCAATCTTGATTGCATTTGAGAATTTGTAAAACTTGCTACATTTTCCAGGTTAATTACTATGTCTACCATGTGTGATTATTACGTTTTTTCCGTTAATTTTACGTTGAAATTGAATACATCATTTTTTAGTTAAGTGGTGTCATTTTAACATTTGCATCGACAAAAATTTCATTTTATGAGATATCGTTACCACGTCTAACGTCATTCTACAAGAATATATATAACTTTATCAAGAATTGTATTATGGTGAATTGTCTAAAAATTGATGAGAACCGATAATTTTCTCTTTTTCTACATAAACAATTTCTTGTTATGGTGAATCTTTTTTTCCTGATCCATCCAAAAAACTAAACAATTTATTTATTTTCTAATAAATTGCCCAATGATGAACCAAGACCCGACAACCCGTCCAATAGACCGACCCAACGGCTAGATCTAGTGGCTCAAAATGCATCAATCCAATTTAGCAACGGGCCATCAAAACCATCCAACGAGGGTTTCTGCCTAGCTATCCTATCCCTCTGTCCCTCAATGTCAACCATCATAATCTCACCATTTCAAGTAGGTGACCACTCTAACCCTAACACACACGACAACATGGATCCGACCGGACCTCAAGACACCATAAATAGCAAGGTGGCTCTATCATTAAAGGGACATGCACCATTCTACAAACCTAAATATCACAAACTATACTTCTTTGATTTCGATACTCCAATATACGTACGTTTTACTCATACACCATGCGAGAAACCGTCCCGGAGAATCCAAAACGGCAAAACACCCTAATTAGTCCTACCTGGGATAGAAAAAAGAGACATGAGCAAAAATATCCTACGCCCATTTGATTCACCGAATTTGGTAATTGGAGAGAATTAGTTGACGGATTTCCAAATGAGGGGCCTTGATTGTTTCAGCATATCACTATCGTTTTGTTTTGAGAGCGAAAATACTTAGCCTTTGACAATTACAGTTAACGGTTCAGACGACTCTAGTTTGGTTGAAACGGAATACAATTACTCTTACCAGCTTACTCTGTTTTGTATGTAATCATATTAATTATTACAAAATTTAATGGAATATACAAAACAGCATGCAATTAGCTGAGATGATTATAATCGACAGCAATTTTCGCTTCTTAGTATAGAGGAAATTAGGAGAGTTTTGTGAAAACTCAGAGTAATAAAGAAATACTTGTCTGTTTAGTTTTATTTGGCTAGTGTTTTACGAAAACACCATTTAAGGTTATTAGAATTAATTATTAACCATGTCCAATCAAGTTTGTTTGTTATACAAATTAGCGGGTCTAAGTGTTACATCAACTAAATATTTTATTTTTGTTTGTATATATCATATATGTAGGAGAGTTAAAAAGTATAGATTAACATAAAAATAACAAAGTTATCGGGATTTACTATCAACTATATCCAATCAAGTTTTTTTTACATATATATGTCTATCGGGTCTAAGTGTTACATATATATGCTTATCGGGTGTAAGTGCTAAATAATTAAAAAAATAATAAATGACACGTCAAGTTTTACTATAATCTGGTGTTGCCACACTGAAACTAAGTAAATTTAAATACATTATTGTATATATTGCGAACATTAAATCTGGTGATGGATTATAAACACTTATGTTTCCTTGGTTTATTAATATTGAACCTGATAACTAAATTTTAAAAAGATACAAATCATATATGCCCGGCTAAGCGGGGTAAGATGCTAGTTTATATTATTCACCGACACACCCATCAAACAGAAGCTCTCATAAGAGTTGAAGTTTGCACAATTTCGATAAGTCATGTGCACGAATGGGGCTACCAGGATTCAAAACGGAAACCTTTCGGTCATGTAAAACTTCAAGAACCGTTACATCTTAATAATTCGAGTTGTTGGAAGAAGATTCAGACTGCTATTTATATTATTCACTAACAAAGTCCACAATATGTCCAAGTTGAATTATTCTAATGGTAAAGACCTATAATTGTATGTTGGCGATTCAGAAGTTTCTAAATTTAAATCCATCACGTCTCATTAATCAGCTATATTTTTACCGATATAATATTTATTTCCCATTTTTTTCTTATATTGATAAAAAGGTGAACTACTCATAGGAAAAAAGAAAAAAAAGTCAAAGTCCACCATATCCAATCATCTACCAGAAATTGAACCAAAGTATGTAGTGAGAACCGATCACACTTGACAATTTCGGTTTTCTGGGTGACACATGATTTGCATGAATTTTGTTCACATATTTGCATGTAATCTAACGGTAACCTATGTACCTCTCACATTTACACACTTGCCAAAAATTCTCCTTCACGTTGACACGAGAATTTTACTTTACCCTGCTAGCTAGACGAGTCATTATCATTAATGTTACTGTCACAATTATCCTGGCTAGCTAGCTAGCTACCGTACTCCTTCCTGCATTTCATTAGTCATTAAGTATAAAAACCACACCACTAATCCCCGCCCTTTCTCCCCCAACAAACACATTCATGATTCATCCCCCCTAGACTAAAACGCCCACAATAACCACACCATATATCATGACGACGACGACCAACCTTCAACTACTAATCACCGCCCTCACCTTCTTCCTCACCTTCTCTCCCTCTCTCCAACTCCGACCACCGTCAACCCCGGCGAGGAACAACAGCGCCACTACTGCACCGGCACCGGCGGGGACGAGGTGGGCCATACTCGTGGCTGGGTCCAACAGCTTTGACAACTACAGGCACCAGGCCGACGTGTGTCACGCGTACCGCGTTCTGAAACGGGGAGGTTTGAAAGACGACAACATCGTGGTCTTCATGTACGACGACATCGCTTTCGATGAGGAAAACCCTCGCCCGGGGGTCGTCATCAACAAGCCCACCGGCGACGATGTCTACTCTGGTGTACCCAAGGACTATACCAAAGAGAATTGTACGGCTGATAATTTGTACGCCGTAATTCTCGGTAATCAGTCTGCGTTGACTGGAGGCAGTGGCAAAGTGGTGAATAGTAGCCCAGACGACACCGTTTTCATCTACTATGCTGACCATGGCTCTCCTGGCGTAGTTGGTATGGCTTTATTTTATTTTGTTTTTAATGTTTTAAGTATTTTGTCAGAGTAGTAATTTCTTCATGTATACTAAAAAATTGTCTATCTATCGCTTTTTATTATGGTCATTTCATCAATGAGTCTTTTTGTTACGTTTTCAGTCCAATTCTATCAATAATTCTTGCTAAACGCTGATGTGATCATGACATAGTTAGATAGAATTATTAATGAAGTTAAACGAATAATGTAACAAAATGATTTGTTCGATAAATTGACAACAATAGAAATACTAAGAGAATATGCAGTTTAAAAGACCATAAAATGGTCCACAAAACGGTTAGTAAAAGCTCAAAACGATCACTAAATTGTTTATCAATCGCTTTTTAACATGGTCACTTTATCGATGAGTCTTTTCGTTATATTTTGCAGTCCAGTTTCATCAATAAGTATGTCAAACGTTGGCGTGTTACGATACTTACTCAATAGTCACTAATTTGCTTGTCACTAAAATCCACGGTGAGTGGATGAAGAATTTCTTAATATGCGAGGACGAATGCTAATAAAGCATAGCACAAAACACCATTTTCTTTTTTAAAATAACGTTTAATTTTCATTATTGTTTATATGAACAAACAAATTGGTTTGTTTGACGAAAAATATATATGGTATTTTATTATTGATTAGTGTGAATTAAATGAGAGCAGGTATGCCAGTGGGGGGAAGAGTGTACGCGAGAGAGCTGATGGATGTTCTGCAGAAGAAGCACAGTGCGAATGGCTACAAGAGTATGGTGATTTACATGGAGGCGTGCGAGGCGGGGAGCATGTTCGACGGTGTCTTACCAAACGACATCAATATATACGCCGTCACCGCATCAAACCCGTCGGAGAGCAGTTACGCCTTCTACTGTCCCGACGAGTACCCTACTCCGCCTCCCGACTACTACACTTGCTTGGGTGACTTGTTCAGCATCTCTTGGCTCGAGGACACCGATTTGCACGATCCCCGCTTCGAAACCCTTGATCAGCAATACCAACTGGTTCGTTTCTATTATTTATAACTAGCTAGTAAGTACATGTGAGAGGACCATGAGTCTGAATTCTCGAGTGGGGACATTGATTTTTGGATGCGATCCATGAGAAATATGAGCCCTTGGATCTCCACACGATCTAAGGGCCATGATCAATTAAGGGCATTATGATCATTTTGTTTCAATATTTTTTATTGGGTTTTAACAAGCTATTTCCGATCGCTGGACCACTGGTTCCGTTGACAGGACCATCATATTCGGTCATTGGAAAGTGTCCTAATAAATTTCCCTGCAATTCCAACCTTTGTTTATGAAAAATTTTACACCCGCGTGATCACCATCGTCGGCTCTATGTTTTTGGAAAAAATTTAGTTTTCTTGAAAATATTTTCCGAGGACGGGGCATACGACTTTGTAAGGAGAGTTGTACTGATCATATATATATAAACGTGTACAAATTTATACAGAAGTGTATACACATTTGTATCGCTTTTATACAAAATATATTACTAAATACTGTACTAAGTATAATACTTAATATACATATTTATATAACTGTAAAATGTCAATTCGTCCTTATATTTTCAACTATTAAATCTAAGATGCGATTTTTAAATGAATAAAACTTGGGCAGACTTTCTAAAAACATTTCTTTGCTCTGTCTCGAGTGGTGTAAAATTACTTTGATCAGTACACAATAGTAAACTCCATATATATATATTATAGGTGAGGAGGAGGACGGGGAAGGATTATGGCGTTACGGAAGTACAAAGCTCTCACGTGATGCAGTACGGAGACATCACCATTGCTCAGCAACTGCTCTCTGTCTACATCGGCGGCGGCGGCTCGGACCCCTCTGTCGCCGTCAACTCGATTAATCATCCCGGTAACTATAGCACCAACTCGAAAGCAATTAGCCAGCGGGATATCCTTCTCTCGCATCTCGAGCAACAGTTAAAGATAGCGGCAGAAGGGTCGCAGGAAAAGGCGGAAGCCCAAGAGAAGCTTAACAATGAGGTGTTCAATAGGAAGCGTGCGGATGAAACGATGAGTCGGATTGGGACGATGGTGTTTGGGGTTGAAAGTGCCGACAATTTGATCAACTTCGTTAGGCCTTCCGGCCAGCCTCTGGTTGATGACTGGGATTGCTTCAAGTCCTTTGTAAGTAAAATTCACTTTGTAAGTACTGTGTTCTCAGTTATTAGATTTATGAATTATGATAATTAATGTTGAGGGTGACAGGTGGAAAAGTACGAGGAACTATGTGGGAAGATGACGGTGTATGGTAGAAAACACAGCAGGGGACTAGCTAACATGTGCAATGCTGGAGTCACTCTACACCAGCTCACCTCTGCTTGCTCCGATGTTTGCCATAGTATCATCACCTAATATGTATATTGCAATCTCCCGGCTTGGCCTTGTGACTATCAGGACCAGCTAGGGGCCGTCTCGATCTATATGTGTTCTACCTATACTAGAATCAGGATTCAAAACGAATACTCTGTTTTAATAATCATATTAATGATGAGGCGGATGGAATATTATGTATGATATACACCCATTTGAATAAATAAATTTGTTGGGATGAATCCAAAATTGGAGACTCGTCGAAAAAGTTGTCGGAAACTCACCAGAAAGGTGGTCGGAAACACAATGGTCTCCGAAACTCATCAGTGACGATGTAGTGACATAAAGATTAAGAAAATAAAAAGTGAATAACAAATGTGAAATGACAAAATTACTCCTTAAAAATTAAAATGAGTGGTCGAACCTGATTTGGAATGAATAAAAAATTAAAAACAGATGCCACCTCAATATGACATTTAGGCCTGTTAAATATTGGATATTCCACGTCATACGAAAATAGTACCCGGAGGGCCCAAGATAACTACGTGGCAACGTCTCATTCGTGAAGCTGACACGGCGTCAGGAAGACATGGACGCACGGAATATGCCAATCGGCACATTTTTCTGCCCACAGACCAAGAGAGCGAGGAGGAAGGAGACGGCGTAAGTCAATAGACCTTTTGTTTTTATATTATTATAAGGAAATCCTTTTATCCGAACCAACTCCCTAACCCTGAACCAAACTGTAATTTTCCATTTCTTATAATTTGGTGTTTCTTTTCTCTCCGATAAACGTCTGCAAAATTTCTGCAGAAACAAACAGAGAGGAAGAGGAACAGGAATCCAGACTTCGAGGGTTGGACAGAGCTTTGATACTGTTGAAAGGTCTCCTCATCGGAGAGAGCTCTCTGGTCAACGGCGGTTAATTTTTGCATCCCGCTCTTCTCTGCATTTCCTAGGTAGCTTTTACCGTTATCGCACCGTCGATTCTCTCGCGCGCTAGCTTCATCCGTTCTCTGCTGCCGGGATTATGATCTAAGTACGCGGATGCGGTTCTTTTCGTGGATTAGTAAATCTTTGTAGTGGTTGTTGGATGGTTTGAAAAAGGAGATTAGGTGAATGCACTAATCTGGTTCGATTCCTGTAGATCTTAGGGTTTAGCATGCCTGCACGCTCGTCAACAACAAATTCTTCATCATTGATTTTCGTCTCCGTGAAAATGTAGGGTGTTTCGGCTGTGTTTATATGTTTTGTTAAGTCAGCTCTTAGGTTGTTGTTTTGTCAGTGAGACGACGCTATCTTTCCTGGTAATCAAACGGGAATTGGTTGTGGGCAAGCCAGGAGGAAAATAGTCTTAGTGATAGGCTGATAGCAACACTTTTTTCTTGCAGTGATGATATTTTCTTAGATACGGGGATCATAGGTCAGTGAGACTTATGGTGAAAATCAACAATCATCAAGTTTTTTCTGTTTGTTTATTAGAATCAACAATTCCTGTTGCCAAGGGAAACGGGATTTTTTATCAAACAATGGTTTTATTTATGGGCTGTTCTGCCAATAAGTTATAGTTGCAATTTGCAAATGTTGATTTCCAACAGTTTACTCTAAAACAGACAGATGCTCCAGAATCTTTCCTATTGCTCGTTCTAGAATTTTGATTCATTTACTTCTATCTGAGAAGAACATTTGAATTAATCGGTAGGTAGCCCATTTAGAATGAATCTGATTTTTTCTTGTATGATTGTTCGGTAGAATTTAATCACTGTAATATGTGAGCAGTATACTGCTGATAAGATTGTCAACGTACTGTCTTGAAGTGCAGTCTTTTGGTGGTTGTCACGTTCTCTTTGTTTCTTGAGTATGTTATTAGTATGTGCTCGTCAAATTCATCTACTCTGCTGTGGTTTTTTATGTCTTGATCACCTATTTAGTGCCCTCTTGTTGCAGAATTTAGATTTCCTGATTCATGTTGTTGAGCCATATGTATGATTTCTCTGTAAGGAGTCTATGTGTGGATGGTATTTGTACTCATATTGACATAATTTTATCTATTTTGAATTGGTTTTCATAAATTCTCTATCATTTCAGGAGTTGGAGATATGGATATCTTTTGGCTATACTAGACCTGCTTGTCACTGTAATCCAGACGGCTGCATTTTCCATAAAAGATTGACATCCTGAGAAGTTATATACAGAGTAACTTCATTGCTTGACAAAGAAATCTAATCCAAAATTCAGCGACCTGCATCAGGGGGCGATTTGCCCCAAAACACTGATAGCCTTTTTGCTACGGTGCGAAGAGTGAGTTCCTCCAGTGCAATGATGATGGGGGAGGATGTTGAGGGTGGTAACTTGGGGTCATATGCTGAGAGGCCACGGACTTTCCCCAATATGCGAAACAAAACTTATACCCCACTGGTAAGGAATCAATGGCTATATGTTGGTGATTTAATTTGAGTACACATTGTTTTATGTCTCCCTCGTATTCATTATGTAGCTGTCTTATGCAGTATTTTATCCATTGATATTCTATATTTCTGGACGGTTACTAGTACTGTCTGTTTCCTTGTTAGTGTTAGGAGTCCATGTGTATAAATGCCCTAGAATTTTTTGTTATCTTGTATATACGTTACCCGAGCTTCTGCTAGTTAATAGTTCTTGCTCTGTTGCTGCCATTCTAGACCAAGTTCTGATAGGTTTACAGCTAATCAGTATCTTGTCCTATTTGATTTCATCATCTCCATTCCAGCTGTTCAATAGTTTCAGAACACAAATGAAATCCTGAACTCACTAGTTGTAAACCTTCAATTCTGCTGACAGACATGAACTTATTTAGTTTGGCTTTCCCACGTAGCGTATTGGTGATTTTCTTCTTGTATCATCTTTAGAAAGTTGTCCATCAATAGTCTTCTGTTTCCTATTACCTTTGTGCTCACGAGATGTGTTTTCTTCTGTTTGTTCCCCCCTGTAGGTCTTTCGGATTCTTATGGGAATTAATGTCCGTGTTCTATTTATACTTTTGTTATTGGCCTTCGCGGTGGTTTTTTACATTGGAGCAAGCACTTCTGGAATCATTGTGTTTGTATTCACAGTGTGTATCATTAGCTTCCTTCTATCAGTTTATCTTGCCAAGTGGGTACTCTCGAAGGACGAGGGACCTCCTGAAATGGCTCAGGTATTTTGATAACTTCTAGTTCCTGCTTTCATGACAAACTTCTAAATGTTTGTTACTAACCCTATTGTCATGTTATGTTTTGTATTTAGCTTGGATATGGATGAGGTTGCCACCTAGCTTTGTGGTGTTTGTTTTATATAGACCTGTGTAACTGAATGCTTAACTATGCTGTAAAAATTCTGGTAGTTGGCTGCTTAATTGTTTGTATACTGTTCAATTTAGTTATTTTGGCTGGGTTTTTGTTAGATTTTCTGTTTTTTTTGTTACTAAAGAAAATTAGTCAACTGATCCTTATTATCATACTTCCTAGATATCAGATGCCATACGGGAAGGAGCAGAAGGTTTCTTCAGGACACAGTATGGAACTATATCTAAGATGGCAATGTTACTTGCACTAGTGATCCTATGCATTTATTTGTTCCGCAGCACAACTCCTGAACAAGAAGCTTCTGGCGTAGGGAGGTGAGTGCCTCTCCAAAAACATCACTGTAGTGATTTTTATGCCTGGGTTAACATGGTTTTTCTCTATCAATGCAGATCAGTAACCGCATACATCACTGTTGCTTCATTTCTTTTAGGAGCTCTGTGTTCAGGTGTTGCTGGTTATGTTGGGATGTGGGTCTCAGTTCGTGCAAATGTAAGGGTGTCTAGTGCTGCAAGACGGTCAGCAAGAGAGGCACTGCAGGTTGTTTCATTTACAACCTGTCTTTTCCAATGTGTTTTTATCATTTTACATGTCTGACAGTTGACAGTATCACCTGTGACTTAAACTTAATATGTGCAGATAGCTGTTCGTGCTGGTGGTTGTTCTGCTATGGTGGTTGTTGGAATGGCTGTAATAGGAATAGCCATCCTTTATTCCACTTTCTATGTCTGGTTGGGAGTGGATTCCCCTGGTTCGATGAAGGTTACAGAATGTGTGTATCTATTTCCTTCTTCAGCAACTTATTTTGACATGATTCTGTATCCTGATTTAAGAAGTGTGTTTATAGGATTATGTATCCTGATTTAACCACAGAAAATCCAGGCTACTTGTCTCTGGGATGTATATTTCTGGAGGCATTCAGATTCATAGGAAATGATCGTTGCATGGATGGCAATTAATTTTTTATTCGCCATTTCATCCAAACACACTTCTTAACATCGATGTTCCTAGTCAAACATAATGTGCTGATTTTGTTTTTCTCTTTCAGTGCCTCTTCTGCTAGTCGGATATGGTTTTGGAGCCTCCTTTGTTGCTCTCTTTGCTCAGTTAGGTGGTGGAATATACACAAAGGCTGCTGATGTTGGGGCTGATCTTGTCGGAAAAGTAGAGCAAGGAATACCTGAAGATGATCCTAGGAACCCTGCAGTCATTGCTGATTTGGTATTCGTTCTTGTCTCTTAACCACTTGGTCTTCAATTCCTGTGTGTTGCCTCCTTTGTTGCTTATATTTGCTATAGATTTTCCAGCTTCCTTTTGATATTTAAATTAGTTCTTTGTTTATTCAGTTCATATTCTTCCCCTTGAGGAGAAATAGTTGGTGAAATTTGAAGCTGACTTAGAAACTAAGGAGTATATGCAGTCAACTCAACCACGATCAGTTGGTTAACGTTAGTGCCATTTTTTCGTCGTTTAGTGGATGAGGAAACAGGAGGGAAACCCTTCGATTAGTTTAGGTCCCCACACTTCTTTTCCCTGATGTTTTGTTCTGGGCGGCTTTTGTTAAATTCCTCAGAAATGGTGCTGGCATGCTTGAAGCGTGCAAACAAAGTTTAATTGTAGATTTTTGGTAAACTTTAACCTAAAGTCCAAACTCTTAGGCATGCATGATGGTCTGATGAAAAATGTTTAACTTCCAACTGTGGTCTAAAGTGTTAGGGCAAAAGTGGAATGTTGTTCTGAAAGAGAATTAGTTTGCGCAATGGAGTAGGCGTTTGCTAATTTCCTAAACTAAAACCATGTATTTGCAAAGAGAGCATTTTTCATAAGCTTTATCTTTGTTTCTCTTCAATTATTTTAGAATATAAGATAAAGTAGCTATCTGTGTTATTTTTAAGAAAGTAGGTCAGCTATGATTTAAAGCATCAGCCTATAAAATTCGAGTGCTGAAGTGAGTTATAAAGAGAATGCATTGTTCGGTTATGATTGAAAGCACAAGGTCGTTTTTTCCTTTAACTTGCATCAATTCACACAATTCCTTTTCCTTTTGTCCGCTTAAAAGTTAAAGCAGGAGAAAATTTGATAGATTTTCAAGACTTTCTTCATTTTAAGTTTCAACACCAGTTGCATGAAGTTACTGCTGCTACAAGAATACTGCCATTCAACTATGGTTTCATCATATGTCTTGTCCCCTTACGGGTTTACTTATCTGTTTTCTGTCTCTTCCATGTTTATCGTGCAGCATTGTTGGAATCACATACTGTTTTATTTGAATGAATCATTGTTGGATTGTAGGTTGGAGACAATGTTGGAGATTGTGCTGCTCGAGGTGCTGATCTGTTTGAAAGCATAGCTGCTGAAATAATTAGTGCCATGATACTTGGTGGAACAATGGCAAAGCGTTGCAAACTTGAAAGCAAGTATCTAAATTATGACAGATGGTTATTTCATTTCAATTGTGAATTACCAACTATGAAATATCTGAAATGTCTAGTCATATTCTCTGCTGTTGACGGCTTTTTTACGGATCTTGTTGATTGTCTATCAAGCTCTTATTAAATAAAATTACCATTCATAATGAAATATAGAAACCTAAATCTGTTGTTGCTTCATTTCATTTTTGTTGGCCTTATTCTTGTCCATTATTCATGCAGATCCATCTGGCTTCATCTTGTTTCCTCTTGTTGTTCATTCCTTTGATCTGGTTATATCTTCTATTGGAGTACTTTCAATTAGGAGCACTCGCAGCTCAGGTTTGAAGTCTGTTATTGAGGATCCAATGGCAATTCTTCAGAAAGGATACTCTATTACAGTAGTCTTGGCTGTTCTTACATTTGGTGCGGTAATATTTCTTCTGGACTTAACCCATACTGAAAGTCAACTCTTATACTTCTATTTTATTTTTTGAATTGGACTAATGGTGATTTTATATGAAATTCCTTGCAGTCAACCCGTTGGATGCTGTACACTGAGCAAGCACCTTCAGCCTGGTTTAACTTTGCCCTGTGTGGATTGGTTGGCATTATCACTGCCTATGTGTTCGTCTGGATCACCAAGTATTACACTGACTACAAATATGAGCCTGTACGGTCATTAGCTTTGGCCAGTTCCACAGGCCATGGGACTAATATAATTGCAGGAGTTAGTTTGGGTCTGGAATCAACAGCTCTTCCTGTTCTGGTCATTAGTGTATCAATCGTGTCATCCTTTTGGCTTGGTCGCACCTCAGGTCTGGTAGATGAATCTGGAAACCCTGCTGGTGGGTTGTTTGGTACAGCGGTGGCAACAATGGGAATGCTTAGCACTGCTGGTTATGTATTAACCATGGATATGTTTGGCCCTATAGCTGACAATGCTGGTGGCATTGTCGAGATGAGTCAGCAGGTGATTTTTCCTGTCTATGACTAGGTGTTTTGCTCCTTTTTCCAATTATGTACTCAATTATGACTTGAATCTAAATAATTAGCAAAATCAAAATTTGAACCAATTTTCTTTACTATCCTTTGGCAGCCAGAAAGTGTTCGAGAAATCACTGATGTGTTAGATGCTGTTGGAAATACTACAAAAGCTACAACAAAAGGATTTGCCATTGGATCGGCTGCTCTTGCATCTTTCCTTTTGTTTAGTGCTTATATGGATGAGGTTTCTACATTTGCTGAAGAACCTTTGAAACAGGTAAAGTCATTGCTTACTCCCAAAATTTTCATTTGTCTGATTTCGTAACTTTAATAGCTTATGTTTTGTTTAACTGACTGTTAGGTTGACATAGCCATCCCCGAAGTTTTTGTTGGAGGATTGTTGGGATCAATGCTTATTTACTTGTTCAGTGCATGGGCTTGTTCAGCGGTTGGTCGAACCGCACAGGAGGTTGTTAATGAAGTCAGAAGGCAGTTTATCGAGAGGCCAGGAATCATGGTCAGGATGCTACTGCCCTTCGTAGTCCTGTGACTAATCCCCTTACGTGTATTCTTAATGTGCACTTGTTTTGATATGATACAGGAGTACACGGAAAAGCCAGATTATGGCCGCTGTGTTGCAATTGTGGCATCTGCATCTTTGAGAGAAATGATAAAACCCGGTGCTTTGGCTATTATATCTCCTATGGTAGTGGGTAAGTATTCTAAGGTTTTTTCAGTTGTTGGACTGGTAGCTGCTGATATATGAGATGGAAACTGTGCCGCGCATGTTATTTATCTCTATTATAGGGAGCTTTTGCCTTGTGACACACTTGACGAAAGATTTGGGGTTTTATTTGGGTTTCAGGGGTTGTGTTCCGGATCCTAGGGTACTATACGGGACAGCCACTTCTAGGAGCACAGGTTGTGGCAGCAATGCTGATGTTTGCAACAGTGTCTGGTATTCTGATGGCTCTATTCCTCAACACAGCTGGTGGTGCATGGGACAACGCCAAGAAGTACATCGAGACAGGAGTTCTTGGAGGTAAAGGGAGTCAGTGCCACAAAGCTGCAATTACAGGGGACACGTAAGCATCAATCAAATTATCCTCTCTTTTTTTCACTTAGCCTGTTGATTCTTGTGTCAGAATAATAATGATCTTTTCGAATTTGATTTACAGTGTGGGAGATCCTTTTAAAGACACAGCAGGGCCGTCGATTCACGTCCTCATAAAAATGTTGGCGACGATAACGCTAGTGATGGCTCCCATCTTTCTTGAAGGAAAGAGTGTGGGTTGATATGGATATGCTTGTGATCTATTCTAATCCATTGAGCAGAGGAAGAAGTTTAGAGTACTGTCTTGCAAATACAGAGAGAGAGCGAGAGAGAGGTAGCTAGTTTGATTTTGATTGGAATGTACATTTAGGAATGGTGTTTGAAAGTGTTCTTTTGCTGTTTTCCGGAAACACAAATAAAGAGAGATTAGTTTAGGTTATCTTTTACTTTTTCATTGGTCTGTCAACGTTGGCCAGCCTAGCCACAAGCACCTTCTTGCCCATCGATAAGCAGACTGGAATGTGTACGAACCTCTAGACGCCCTCATTATCCGCAGTACATGTCATAGAAGTCGAAATTATCTGTGGTTAGGTCTTTGAGCTTCGTAATTCAATATGCATGTCCCTTGCCTCTAGACCTTGTGTTGTGTATTTCACATGTTCTGAGTTTGCAACTTCTCAACCACATCTGTAAGCTCCAAAAAGATTTCCCAAACACCATCAACAACACTCTTGATGAGACTCCTCGTCTGGCTTTGGACGTTGAGACAGATTTCCCCACCGCAAAGGCGGTTGAAGTCGCCTCTTAAGGTTATCCACAGCTGCAAAGATGTCAAGAAGCTTCAAACAGCTTAGCAGGATCTTTCTTACATAAGGTCACCTTTCTCCCAAACTGAAGGAATGACACGATAACGTTATGTTCGCTAATTTACAGCAAACAACGAAGATATTTTTGGAAACGTTACTGTCCTGGTCGAATTAGGAGTTTTCCGATCTCTCCTCCGCCTTCGTGGATGCCGTCAAGGATTCCGGTAGGCTCTTCCTTTTTGTTTCGAAATTTCGGTTCTCCCTCGTTTTTTCCCAGCTGGTTTGTGCGCCGATTTGATTCTAAGGTTACTTGATTTGTGCGTTTGTATCAATAATGCGAGGTCCTAGTTTTTCCAGCTGAATCACTACACGCAAAGTGTTGCATCTTGTTGAAAATTTTAGATTAACCTGTTGCTTAAATCACTTTGTTAAGTACGTTAGTATAGTTTGGGAACCATATTGGGTTTGACGTGATCTGGGTAGAAATATCTTCTTCTCGACCTCATTCGCGGCTAAGCTAAGGTGCCGCGTAATAGGAGCTTAGTCTCCGGTGTCGCGGCCAAGATGCCGTGTACTAGGAGCTTACTCTCCGCTGTCGTGGCCAATGTGCCTTGTGTTTTTTGGGACCTCTGCCTCGTTGCTTAGTGCTCTATTAATGGATTTTTGTTCATTATCAGATATCACAGAGGCACATACTAGATTTCTTGTCCACATTCAATAAGGATGCTGAAATGAAGTGAAAATGCAGTGTATATGCTTCGACTTTAGACCTCGTATTCACAGTGCCTAGCCTTGTCTTCCCCCTCGCGATTGAAACATACAAGTCCAATCTTTGTCGCCTTAATGTTAATATTATGGGAGGTCCTTCACTTCGATAATGGCTCTACACAGTTTTGTTTGTGATGGACCCGTAACCATGGCTCTGCTCCTTGACTAGCAAGCTCATCGACGAGTTCAAATTTTCCGATACTCTGTTTCCGAGCAACTTTAAAGCGGACTTCACTTGGTTGACTGTTTTGAAAACGTTACCCCTGAGTTTAAGGTAATTGATTTTCGGCTATTATCTCCTCTCAATTAATGATTATTCATAGCGGTTAATTTAATAGAATGCTAATCCGACATTTATACTGGTGAATTGCCAAGATTTATTATTTTTATTCTAATTAATTCTCTTACGATCAACCTAATGCGTGGCTGTTACCTAACAAATAGATGGAACTGGGTTTTACCTCTATATGGACTTTCGGATATATCATCCTTTTCCTCAATTAAAATTTGTTACAATGATTGATCATAATAAATCACGCATTAAACTAATCTCGATTAATCAACATCGATTAAGGACCAATTTTGCTCAGCGGTGGAGGCAGAAAGGGCTCTCAATGAGAGTCAAACTTTAGCCGTCGCAGTTTCCAGCTTCTTTGATCTTCTTCGTCTTTTCGATTTCACTTTGAATTTTTTGTTGCACTGCTGTCTAGTTGCTCTCTCGGAGAGTTTTTCAAACCACAACCCTAACCACCAGTCACCACCGCCATCATCGTCATGCGGCCTTCATCGTCTCCTATCCCCCGTCACGCCAGCACCCAATGCCAACCAACTTGCCCCTGATCTCTGTCCTGTGAGACCAGCGGTCTCCAACCCGCAAAGCGGGGATCCGGCGCCCGGATCCAATGGCGCATCACGCGACAACTGGTGCTCCCCCGACGTCGCCCACACCAACCGGCCCTCCCTCGACTTCCTGCGTACCCGTGATTGTAACATCGAAGGACCTGGAATAGAAGGTTCGGACACGAAGCCACTATTGGTTTAGCGCATAGTGAATTCTTAATAAGGATTGAATGTTTCATCAATTAGCTAGTCTCTTTCAGTGTTGTTTTACTTGTTTTCTTTTCTATTAATGTTGTTTCCCTTTGCCGGTGAGCAAGGAATGAGGTTGTCGTTTATGCGAAGACCCGTGTTTCATACATCTCTGCATGTAGAATCTGTACTTTCAATGAACACTTTATACTTTCGTTTACAATCATTCTCGAAGGAATGAAATTTGGAAATTTCTCTTAAAAAAATAAATAAATCACGCATTGATTTCATATCTATTAAAAGGGTAATTATGAGATATTTGAATCAGTTTTCTGATATTTTTAATCATATTAGACGATAATTAAATAGGGAGCCATACAATAATGCTAAATTTGCGTTTTAAATTCCTATCTTGTACATCCATTTTGCATAATTTCACCTTTTTTATTGATGATATTCATTAAATTGTTATTTTATTTTTTAGTCTTTTTTTGTCCAACTATTCCTTTTTTATTCTTCTTTTTTTTATTCTTTCTATTAAGTTTAGATTAAATTGATGCGTTATCTTAATTCTCCATTTATGAGGAAACTTAGTAAAAAAAAAGAATGGCATGATTATTCCAGATTCTCTGGACACCTTTGCAAAGCAAGCCAATGAGATCACATCTGATCCGGTACTATTGGAAAACACAGCTGTGCTAAGGTTGAATTCAACCTCAAATACATTATTCACAACCAATTCCAAGTGTTTGGTCCGCAGATCAATCATGCCTTAAACTTCTTGCACATATTTTTCAGACATTGGCTTCTCAAGGTAACTTAGTTCCATCCCTTCTAAACTTCTTCCCACATTCGCAATCCGGATATCGACATATGCTGATGTACACCATGGTAGCATGTTATTAGCATTCATTCTCTCTATTATGGCCTGAACTTTTTCTATCACAGTCACTGAAGGAACCGAATTCGACACGACAAGCTGCTTGTACTCTTTCCGGAGCTTCCAATATGCATCAAACAGAAGAACACCATCAATTCGAGCCCGTTTCTCAGCTTCTTTCAGCTCCATCACAATCCTCAATGACTTTCTCACACTGCAAATGTATGGCTCATTGGCAACTGAATTGTCAACCAGAAACTGTAGCATGTCCTACAGCCGTTGGAAGGCAAGACCACAGTTGCTAGCTAGAAACTTGAGTGCTTCATCCAGCTGCTTCAGGGAAGCAAGATAGAGATAAAGATCAGAACTTTGATCGTGATCTGAGACGATGGACTTGAGGAGCTCCTGGATTGATCCATATATTTTCAGCACAGCTGCAGCGGGACCAACAGCTCGCACGACTTGGTCTTTGATCGCAGCGAATGTGCATTTCTGAGATAGGGCTACCAAAGAAGGTAAGTTCTTCCCAATATGATCCAGCTTCTGGCCAGTTGTATGCAGTAGTGAAGAAGGTGCTCTTGAATCAATGTCAGGTTTCGTCGCAACAGGTGCTCACTCTGCACGAGAAAAGCCCAACTGTAGCAGGCCATAGCCCATCGTTTAAAGTCTGACAAAGCCCACCTAATTTCCTACTGTTCTTCTTCTTCTTATAACGTAACCCAACCTTATCTTGCCGGCCTGAGAGAGTCTCTTCCTACTCACTCCCAATTTACTCTGCTGTCACATTTCAATTTTTCTAGGGTTTATCCACAGAATTCAGCTTCAGCGCTCTGTTCTCTTCATCCTTAACCCCCTAAAGAGCACAATGCAACAACCGGCAACCCCGAATTCAGTCAGGCCAAACGAAGGCGGTGGAGGCAAGCCTTCGACGAAGAGGAAGCCGCCAACGCCCAAGGAGCTGATATCCCACTACGAGTCACAAGGGATGGAGCCCCAAGAGGCTTCCGCCAAGGTAATCGAAGACCTCCAGAAGGTTCTATACAGGGTTGTCTCCGCCAACAGCAAGGGGAAAAAGAAAGACAAGGCTTCGTCGGAGGTTTCCCGGAAGATTGACGCGGTGAGCAACAGAGTGGCGGTGCTGGACATGAAGGTGGAGTCCAAGCCTGGCTACCTCGGAGCTTTCAGCGTCGGAATCGCTTCGGGTGTGGCTCTGCGAGGGATTGAGAAGGTTTTGCCCAATGTTTGGGAAGGGATTGGTCAAATTTGGAGCGCTGTTGGAAGTGTTACCACTAAGCCTCCATCTTCGTGATGATTGCGAGTAATTGAGAATGAATGAAAACTTGTCATTGTCAGTTTTATGTTATTGCACATTTTGGTTTTGAATTGGTGTTTAGCTTTGGGGAGGAATGAAATGGATGAAGCTTCAACAAGCACCGATTCCATCTTTCCCTGCCGATGACAACGAACACAAAGTAAGCCTTTTTAACTTGGATGGAGCAGCTACCATGCCAAGAACACGCTAGAATAGCAACCATATCCAGTCCGGAAGGCCTTGCATTGTATCTCAGGGGAAAACGTCAGCAGAGTAAAACTCTTCTAAGCGACTCCGGCTTTCATCAAACAGAGTAAAACTCTTCTATGAACTCCATACTACAATTTGTGGAAATATGATTCCACATAATCAATCATGAAAGCACACTATGTCGTGGAATTATATAGCTCGACCACAATAACTCATTTAGTATTTAATAAATTTCGTAACCAATTGACGTTAACATAACTCGCCGAAAATCGAGTTTCAATTAACTGTATTTCATAAACTAATTAAGTGATTAAATTGAAATTATACAAAAGTTTGGGAGTTAAAATACAAAATTCAAAATGGCGAAAGAAATGAAATAATGGTTGGAGAATTGTACAGTGCGCCGCATGGATGTGAAGCGAATTTTGGTAGTTTTCATTTTTTATAATATAATTTTTGATTTAATTGTTTATATAATTTTTTATTTAATCGGATCTATATAAAAATTCTATCTCCCTTTACTATAGCCAATTTACTGACCGAGTCTTTTTTATTTTTTTTGTCGTATAATATTACGTACAAAGAAAAGTAATATGAAGACACGAATATGAGTGAGTACATAAATGTGAACGATAGGAAAAACAAGTACAATAGTGCTTACGATAAAAAAATGAGTACAAGACAAGTACATAAGTATGTACTATAATGCGTTCATAAACCAAATACGAAGACAAATACACGAGTGCGTGTATAGTATAAAATCTGTACGTGTGTACATGACTATCTTCAAAGAATGTATACGCTATAAAAAACCAATGTAACGACACGTATATGAGTGAGTATACGTACAATATTAACAAAAGTTTAGTACAAAATATGTATACGAGTGAGTATATAAATATGTACAATATTTTAAAAAAATAGTACAAAGACATGTACACAAGTGAGTATATAAATATATACAATATTAGAAAGAAGCTAGTACAAAGACACGTACACAAGTGAGTACACAAATATGTACAATATTACAGAAAATAAGGTAAAACATACACCTATCGGCACACCTTTGGTACTTCTCAGTCTACCAAACTCTCTCGTCCGCCTTAACCCCTTATTTATGGGGTCGTTTGGATAAGTTATTTTGCAAATGAGATATTTTGGAACAAAATGACGCTTTATTTGAAAATGTGGTATTCTTGAGATGCAAAACATTTGAGTAAGAATTATTTGTTTGGCTAACACAAAAATAATGAGTTATGAGCTTTGAATTGAGAGCTTTGAATTGAATTATTTCAAATACCAAATCCATAACCATGCATTTGAAATAACTTGATTCGAATTACAAAATATCACAACTTTTATTTCGGTCAAATGAGGTATTTTGACCCAAACATTCGAACGACCCATATATCTTATTAGTGTCGCCATAGACTCATTCGATTCGACCCTCCAAATCGAACCACGGTTTGTAATTTGGAGTTGGATTGGTATTTATTTATTGTGTTAAAAACGTGGAGAAGAGATAACACTGATTGGTCGATTTATTCCTACCATCCACAATTTCAGTGATGTTTTTGTAATTAATCCCAGTACAGAAGACTGAACGTGAACGGATAGAAGGGATATCATCTTCGGTTAATCGGTTTCCAAAGTCCCGCTATCAGCTGGAAGCAGCAGATATCGGAAGTCGAATCCAATCCAACACCAGAAGCTACACTAGCTAGCGGAGACAGTTTTTTGGATCAAGCGGAATGTCAATCGCCATTGCTGCTACTGCGACCACCGCAATCCTAAGCAGCGGCCGTGGTGGTGGCTACCTGAGGAGTGGCAGCAGTACTACCTTCATCAGTTTCCAAGTTCGCTGCGCTGATTCCAATCCAAACCGCGGATTCGGTCCCTCTAACAAAGGAAACAAGGCACTTACCTCCTCCATATTGTGTTTTTCTTCTTTTTCTTTCTCTTGTTCATTGTGATAATTTCATGGCTGATGATATCTTGAGCTCTTTCCTATTTTGAAACGAAATTCAGGCCTCTCTAGACGAGAAAGGCTCAAAGAGACCGCCAAGGTAATTAGTTGCTTTTAGCTGGAAAATTGATACAAGCTGGAATTTCTGATTGTATTCTCTCAATAAATGCGAACTTAGGAGTGATAATTTCGCTTGATGAACGATCTGGGAAGTATATTCTTACCTTTCTTTTCCTCTAATGCAGGAAATCAAATAAACAATCTTCCTCTTTGCCGACGCGTAAGTTCATGATTCAGGAAAAGTCGACTTAACCTCTCAATTTGATCATGCCCATTTATGGACTAAACTGAGTAGTGACGATTCATGAATAGAGATTTCCACTTTCCTTTTTGGCCTCATTATCAATTTCCATACCCCCCTAAGGAGTCTGTTAGCAGCTGGAATGATCTTCATCGCTGTGTTCTGTTACCTATGGCTTGTTCAACTGGTCTTTCTGATTCATTCACCTTGCCATCTAAGATTACATTGGGCTAACACGAATTTTCGATGTAGAGGCACCTGGTTTAAGTGCTCGGTTCGATGGGAAGCCTAAAAGTAGTACCGCAGATCTTGAGTTTGAGCAGCGGTTGCAAGCTGTTAAAAGGTGATTTTTATCTATGACCTTCCTATAAATATTAACATTTTGGTTTCCACATGCACTGTCTATTTCCATGATGCATAAGTGATAGACTACTGGAATCAATGGATAGTATCCAGCATGGATTTGTAATGATGGAAGTGCAAAGGGTAGTTTGTTCGAACGTGATATGAACAAGACTGAGGTTTTCTTGTTTGGAACATATATCTCTAGGATTTCATTCAGCTATACTTCAAACTGAATGACAACTACAAAATCATTAATTCACTGAATAAGTTCGGTTTTCCAAGTGTTGTTTTTTGCGAATTTCCCTCCTTTCAGGTTTTGATAGTTGTAATGTGCAAGGAGTAAACATGTTTTAATAGTTTTGTCACTCTTTCTCGTCAGGTCTGCATTAGAACAAAAAAAATCTGCCCAGGTCAAAGAATTTGGACCAATTGACTATGATGCACCAGTTGAGTCCAAAAAGACCACGATAGGAACTGATACGAAGGTAAAATCTCTCTTGCTCTTTTCCACGACTGCTCTTCTTGATAATCATTGATCTCAATTTGCTAGACTGATATTTACCTTTTCGCTGACCAACAGATTGGAGTAGGAGTGGCTGTTGTGGTGTTTGGTTTGGTTTTTGCTTTTGGAGATTTTCTCCCGACAGGAATGTACGTATATAGAGGTTTATAAAAAAAAATATGTTCTGGTACTTGGTTGTGGTTTGGAGATAAAAAGATGGTTTCAAAGTTGATAGGTTAGGAGATGCCTGCACACTTCTTGCCTGCAGAAAAGGATGGATCTGTCTTTCTTAAAAACATCCTGCCACTGTTGATTGTATATGACGCTTTGTAAAATGTATAATGTATCTATCATGCTCAAAATATGTTTAACCTAAAACGTTCATGGATTCTTGTATCCCAGTGACCTCAATAAGCATGCTGACATTTTTTTTTAATGAAATCGGGTGCTGACAAGTTCTGGTAGTTTGTTTTTCCTGTTTCTAATATTTAACACATTTTTTGTGGGGATGGAACTCATTTCATCTATGTTTCCATCTACCTTTCAGTGAAAGTACCACTGAGGAAGCCATGGTAGTCAATAAGAAGTTGCCTGAAGAAGAGAAAGCTGCTCTTGAGGTATCTTCCATGGAAATCCTCTATTTCCTACTTTTCAACAACTTAGTTCATAGAAAAAAATCAGTTTAGTTCATATGAAATTGTTGAAGAATATTATATTTTCCTTATTAGTATAGGAATAAGTTTCAATATTTTCCCTTATTAGTATAGGAATAGTACTTAGAGTTCTTATAGTTGAGGAAGAATTCTCCTATCTCCTAGCTCTATATAAACTTATGTAACCCTTATGTAATCCTTCATATTTTAATACAATTGAAAGGTTTCTCTCATAAATTCAACATGGTATCAGAGCCGCCGGCTAGATCTTCCGGTGCCGTCAGTGTTAATCTCACCGTTGGTTCACCATGACACGGACGACGAGATTGTTTCACCTTCTTCCTCTGCAAAGCACTCTTCTTCTTCTACCATTCATCCTTTTTCTGCCGTCTTCGAAACTGAGATGGCAGCCAACAACAACAATAACAATTCCAGATCTGAACCAGCCTCTGGAGGAGCTTCCATTAGAAAATTCAATGGTAAAAACTACCTCCAATGGTCTCAGTCAGTCCGGATGTTCATCACTGGGAAAAAAAAGGGGAATATCTTACTGGTATTGCAAGCAAACCAGAAGAATCCGACTCAGCTGCCTTCACCAAGTGGGACAATGATGACATTCAAGTTCGGTTCTGGCTCATCTCAACGATGGAACCAGATATCGGCGACAACTATCTTCTACATCAATCTGCAAAGGAGCTTTGGGATGATGTGAAAGAAATCTACTCCACGCAAGACAACTCATCTGCTTTGTTCGAAATTGAGTCCAGACTCTACCATTTCAAGCAAGGTAACTTGAGTGCAACGGAGTACTACAATGTACCTGGCTTCAACTTGGTTTGTATGAAGCTCAGAAGTGGGATACTCCGAATGATCCAAAAACATTCCGGACTTTCATGGACAAGAAGAGGACAGTTCAACTGCTTTTTGGACTAAATCAAGACCTAGATGCTGTGAAAAGTAGGGTTATGGGAACGAAGCCCTTTCCAAATATGAAGGAGGCGTTTGCTGAGGTTTTGAGAGAAGATGATCGGCGTCATCTGATGGTTACAGAGACAAAGACAACCTCTGAACCCAACAGTTCAGTCCTGAAAACTGAGGCCTCAACCATAGCTCTCTTTGTTAAGAACAACCATGATAAGGGGAAACAGAATCCTACTTCTGCTGCCTCTTCAAAATGGTGTGATCTCTGTCAACGACCCTTTCATACGAAAGAGGAGTGTTGAGAAATAGTTGGTGGACCACAAAGATGGAGACCCAGACTGAACTTGAATAAGCAGAAGCCTCGTGCAAACGCAGCTGCCACCAAACGCAGCTGCCACCAAAGCTGATGATACGACACAGTTTTCAGCTGGACAGTTGGAGACTCTGAAAAAAATGTTTGCACAAATCATGAATACTGAGAAAGCCGACCCCGAGAAATCTTACATGTCTAGTCTGTTCGACAAACAAGGTACTTCGGCTGCTTACACTTCTAGTCAAAATTCTCAAAATATTTGGATCCTTGATTCCGGAGCTACAAACAGTATGACTGGTTATAAAGAGTTGATACAACACTTAAAACCTTACCCTAGAAACTCAGGTGTCCGGGATGCTACCTTTTTTGAATCACAGACCTACTTTCCTACCACTGTGATTTAGGGGGAGCAGACAGATAATGATGGCAGCCATAGCCTCGTGGATAGTCTTGTGAATACGATTTGTTTAGAGGAAAAGGATACTCCATCCGAAGTTGTGAGTTAGGGGAAGCTCCCAACTGATGTTGTAAGTTAGGGGGAGTCTCAAATGTCATCAGAGGAACCATTAGAAAAACCTCTTTTTGTTTATCAAAGAAAAAAGAATACTGTAATTGAGGATGATACTCTTGAGACAGGAAATAGTGGAGGGGGAATTTCGAATCGTGATCGAAAAGTGATAGTTGAAGAGATTGAAGAAGAGGGAGATAATTTGAGTGATCTAGAGGTTCCTATTGCTCTAAGGAAAGGTGTAAGAAATTGCAAAACATATCCGATTGCTCGACAAATCAGCTATGATAGTTCTAGCAATTCTCACAGAGCATTTATATATGCTCCCGACGAGGAACAAATACCTAAGAATATTGAAGAAGCTATGAAACATCCTAAATGGAGAAGTGCTGTCATGGAGGAGTTACGAGCTTTGGAGAAAAATAATACATGGGACATTGTCTCGCTTCCGAATGGAAAGAACACAGTTGATTGTAAGTATATCTTCACCATTAAATGTAGAGCAGACGGGTCGATTGAAAGATATAAAGTTAGGTTGGTGGCTAGAGGTTTCACCCAAGCATATGGCGTGGATTATGATGAAACCTTTGCACCAGTGACAAAGCTCAACAGTATAAGGGTACTGTTTTCTCTGGCAGTTAACTTGGACTGGCCGTTACATCAACTTGATGTGAAAAATGCCTTTCTTAACGGAGAACTTGAAGAAGAGGTCTACATGGTGTTTCCTCCGGGAGTGAAAATCCGAGAGAAAGGGAAGTTTGTAAGCTTCGCAAGGCCTTGTACGGGTTGAAACAATCTCCCCGAGTCTGGTTCGACAGATTTACCAAGGTTGTGAAGAAAGGAGGATACTATCAATGTTTGACCGATCACACTTTATTTGTGAAGCACTCACCTACAGGGAAGATCTCCATCCTCATTGTGTACGTGGATGATATTATAATCTCTGGAGACGATGTAGAAGAAATTAAGAGACTCAAGGATCAACTGGTAAAAGAGTTCGAACTCAAAGACTTGGGAAACCTTAAATACATCCTAGGAATGGTGGTTTCGAGATCTCAGAAAGGTATCGTAATCTCTCAACGGAAATATGTTTTGGACTTACTAAAGGAAGTGGGAATGCTTGACTGTAAGCCTATTGACACTCTCATGAAGTCGAATAAAACTCTTAGTAGGGAGGAGGATATTCCTATAGTTGAAAAAGGTCGGTATCAACGATTGGATGGGAAATTGATATATTTAGCTCACACTCGACCCGATATAGCTTTTGTAGTTGGGATTGTCAGCCAAAGACATGCACTGTCTTAATGAAGAACACATGGAAATGGTTCTCAAAATCCTAAGGTACTTGAAGAGTTCACCTGGAAAGGGAATCTACTTCAAGAGAACTGCTCAACGGGAATTACTGTCTATCCTGATGCAAGTTGGGCTTGTGAACTCACAGATCGAAGGTCTGCCACTGGTTATTGTAGTTATGTCTGGGGAAATCTTGTGACATGGCGAAGTAAGAAACAAAAGGTTGTGGCTAGAAACAGCACAAAGGCTGAGTATCAAGCTCTCGCACTTGGAATATGTGAGAGTATATGGTCGAAGCGCATCATGAATGAGCTGAAGATTGAGATTGATGGTCCTATGCAGTTTCTGTGTGATAGCCAAACAGCAATCAGCATAGTCCGTAATCCTGTTCATCATGATCGAACTAAACATGTGGAGGTAGATCGTCATTTTATATCTGAAAATGTTAGTTCTGGTGTGGTTCGAGTGGAATATGTTCCTACGAAGTAGCAGACTGCAAATGTTCTTACGAAGCCTCTTTCAAGAGATGTGTTTGATCACTTCCTGTGCAAGCTTGGGTTGATTAACATCTACACCAAGCTTGAGGGGGAGTGTTGAGGAATATTATATTTTCCTTATTAGTATAGGAATAAGTTTCAATATTTTTCCTTATTAATATAGGAATAGTACTTAGAGTTTTCATAGTTAAAGGATTTTCCTTTCCTAACTCTATATAAACCTATGTAACCCTTATGTAATTCTTCATCGCTTAATATAATTGAAAGCTTTCTCTCATAAATTTAATAGAAATGGACCTCTATCTTACTTTCGTAATAGGGCATAATTACGTCTTACGATAGTTTGCATCTACCTATATATTTGTTGGCAATAAGGAGTAAAGAGCTGTAGTGAAAATTTAACTGCCATATGGGATGTTAATACCTGCATCATTTCTGTTATGACATGATGCCACTCGATTCTGTAATGAATATAATTTACTAATACCTATGGACTATGGTGTTTGCTAAACTAGTTCTTGCTAGAGTTGTAACAAAATTCTAATACCATCTCCATGTTTTGTGGCAGAACAGATTGAAGGAGTATGAGTCGACACTCAGCGTCTCCCCAAAAGATCCAATTGCACTTGAAGTGAGTAATGGAAATTTGTGAATGGTAGTTTACCTTCTTCTTGCTTCCTATTCTTCAATTATACTGTTGGGCTATGTTATAGTGACCTGTGACTTTGGTGTAATGATTTTCCGTCATGCTATCAGCAAGGTTTCTTTTGTATTATATAGCTTTCACTATAGCTTTCACTATCTCGAGTTAATCAGTTCTCCGATGTACTGAAAGTGCTCTTTTTAAAAAACTCTGGCTCTCCTTGTGATTGATATTGTAAGCCAGTGCTATCTAAGAAATTTGACCTACAGCCATCAAAATCTGTGTTACATACTTTAAATTGAGGCCTGAAGTTCCGTGTCGATATAAACCATTTCTTGGATTTTGTGATTTTCATACTGCTTTTCAAGACAAGATGAGCTACTTCATGAAGAAAGTGTACTATTTTTTTTCTTAGGGACAGGAGTATAGCTTGTTTTGTGTTTCGTTGGAAAGAGATGAACTGAAATATATTTAAGGGATCTTGCAGGGAGCTGCTGTAACCTTGGCCGAGTTGGGAGAATATACCAGGGCTGCCTCTTTGTTACAAGATTTGGCAAAGGTTAACTAATCCTCTTCACATCCTGATTGCTTGATCATTGGCCGCACATTTTTTTTCTTGATTTACATTGTGAAATTGACATAGTTCTCTGTGCTTCATTGCTATCTGATCCATTGTCCATGTTAGGCAAAGCCAGATGATCCCGAAGTTTTTCGTTTGATTGGAGAGGTTAAATATGAACTGAAAGACTACGAAGGGAGTGCTGTTGCATATAAAACTTCTGCAAAGGTTAGTGTTCTGCCATAATTCTGGATCGCGTCGAACATCCAATGAGAACCATAAAGGTGTCGTGTAGAAGAAAAAAAGTTAGAACCAAGTATAACAGCGGGTGGCCCTGTTTGTAGCTAATGGTGGCTATAAACTTATATCGAATGAGGTAAATTGTGTTCACTGTGATATCTCAATATCTCAGGTCTCCAAGAGCACAAATTTTGAAGTTCTGCGTGGAATTACTAATGCACTCCTTGCTTCAAAGAAACCGGATGAGGTAACGGATATGCTTCTGAGTTGCTCGCTTGACCGGAATCTTTTCATTCAGCACTGTGATTGCTCCTCATACCTCAGTTCTCCTTTTATCGCCATTAAGATTTCCAAATATATCCAAATCCAATTTGGTGCAGCTGCAAGATTAGGATTCATTAGGTTTTTTATCTTCCATCCATGCCTGCTCCTCCTAACACCACTAAACCCGTATAGAGCAGTTTCAAATGAAATAAGGCCATTGGTTCAATGGCTGTGATGTCTTTGACTGATAATGATGGCTCCAACGTTACTTCTTCCTAGCCCGTTATTTATCCTTTTCTGCTCCTATGATTTGCAGCTGAACAGTTCCTACTCGATTCATATTGCTGGTTACTTCTATGCGCAAATATATCATACTGAAAGAGTAGACAATAGTGCATAAGGATTGAAAACATGGTCTGTGTTTGTGTTTGTTACAGTCCTGTATAAGCTAACATATTATAACACCTTTGTGGTGAAGGCTGTTCAATTCCTTTTGGCCTCTCGAGAGAGCCTCAACTCTGAGAAGTCTAATGCTGCTGAAGTTCTGAAAACTGACGATGGACCAGTAGAGAATCAACCAGAAAAAGTGGACCCTATTCAGGTTGGTCACGTTAATCTAGTTCTCCTGGCATGCACCTAATATAGTCTGATACATAAATTGGATAAAAACGAGGAACCCAAATGATGCACTTCTTTTGTGCTTATTCAGGTTGATTTGCTACTTGGGAAAGCGTATTCAGATTGGGGGCATATCAGTGATGCTGTAGCAGTTTATGATAAGCTCATCTCCAGCCAGCCTAATGACTTCAGGGGCTACTTAGCAAAGGTAAAACAGAGAGGTAGATAGATGGATGGATAGTTCGACTGTTGAGCGTTTCTGTCGAATCTCAAATTATTAAATTCAAGCGCAGGGAATAATATTGAAGGAGAATGGGAACCCAGGAGATGCTGAAAGGATGTTCATACAAGTCAGTACTACTCCTCATCTATCAAACTGTGATTATTCGTCTTGCCTCTTCTACCATGTAACACTCTTGTGTTGCAGGCACGTTTTCTTGCACCGGAGAAAGCCAAAGCCTTTGTAGATAGGTACGCCAGGAAATGATTGCAGTTGGCTAGAGGCTTACTCGATGTCCACTATGTAAAAGCTAGAGTTAGTATCACCGAGTTTTCTCGAGCGGAGGAGGCCGAGAATAAACTAGTGTCACAATGGCCTATTCCACTTTCCTTGTCTGTCCTGTAATACACGCAACTACACCTTCTGAGTTCCAAGTTCTCACAGATAGTTAATAGGGTTGCTAACATAAAATGAATACGGCAAAATATAAGAAGCAACTCAAAAAGGATGTGTTGTTTCGAGTTGGGAAATCGTCTTTTGTAGCACTCTGCAAAACAAAGAAAAAAGCAAACCATGTATCACTAAGGAAGTTCAAACCACGAAGAGAGGCATTATGTAGAACTCGAATCTCGGGTTGCAAACAGACAAGTACTGAAACGAGCAATCAACTAATACACGTGACGTGACTAAGCCCACGTTCTAAGTTCACAAAGCTAAGACAGGATATGATGATATGATGCCATCTGCAAACTAGTTATAACGTACTCACTCTTTATATAATGCACATAAAGAACTATAATATCAAGTGGAGGAATCCGAAACAGCCCTCCTCCTCGAAAATTGGCACCGTAACGTCTCAAGAAACCATTCCTGCAAAAATAGAATGCAAAGCCAGTCAGAACCAACTCGAAACAAAACAAGAGTTTGGAACAGAACATAGATAGTACGTACAGATATACTGCAGCAGTCCCTTTCATACGAACATCACCAACTCAGGCCTGCTATATACGTTGTTCTCCTCATCATCCAGCACTGGATAAGCAGCCACAAGCGTGTCCTGTGCGCCAATGTAAAGAGAGTTGTAGATCTTCCAGTACACTTCCCGCACTTTCCGAGCTGGGTGGAAAAGCCCCTGCAGACAATAGTTCAACACAACGGCAGCACCCAGAGCTACCCTCATTCCTTCTATGGCTTCCATTACAGCATTTATCACGTGAGGAGAAGTCTCAAATATGTTCGGCCACACAAAGTTGAGCAGGTGAACTAGAGCATCCTCGCAACCCAACCCGGCAACGCCAAGTGCCATATGCTTGACAGCTGAAGCTGCTGTCTGCCTGTGAACCAAGTCCCTGTCCATGAGGGCATCCTCGAGCAATGGCGTTACTGCATAGATGTAGTCTTTACCCATTTCGCCAATGTACTCGAACAGAAAAGATAGGGACTTCAAAACACCATTCTGGACATTGAGCTCTGGAACACGGTACTCGTTCATCAAGGCAGGAAGCACTGTGAAGGGCGAGCAAGTTTCTGCAACTATAGCAATAGCAACAGTGGTACACACACGATTCTGGCGCTCCTGGACCTTGAGATTGTTCAGCAAAGTTGCAAGAACATCTTGTGGACCGATGGCTTTGGCGATATACCCGAAAGTGTTCACGGTAGCTCTACGAATACCCTTCTTGTGCGCCTTCAGCATCTCAAGCAGTTCAAAGCAGATCCTCATCCATTCTCTAGCTGGGACAAACTCAGCACCACGATCAGCAATACGGCCAACAAGATCAATGCAGTTCTCCTGGACTTTCTCATGTCTATTCTTCAAAATTGGTGTCAGCCTTGGAAGCAAGTCCTTGATGGGAGGAGTCATTTTTGTCATACCAATCACATTGACAATAGCCTTCAGAGCTCCCAGGATTGATCCCAACACTTCGGGATATTCTTCTCCCAGGTACTCATACAAGACAACACCAAGATGACCCATAAGCTGCTCCTCATGGCACTGCTTCATCACAACAGCAATCCTAGAAATTAGATCAGCTGCTTGTTGCCTCACCTTCGCACTTTTGTTGTTCAGCCGCCACTTTATGGTACCACAAATCTGAGGGAGATAAGGTTTCACTCTCTGCCCAAGAGAGTTGACAACTGCTCCGAACCCATTAAGCATGACATTGGCATCATCACTAGTCTGTTCTTGGAAAGCATACAGAATACCATCTATCAAAAGCTCTTCCAACCTAGCATCAATGTCAGAAGAACCCAAGTTCGTAACCACCTTCTCAATTGTTTCCATAACCATCCGACGGTAAGGCTCACTCTCGTCTTTAAGATCCTCAACAATCCTCCCAACAATATCTTTAACACCAACCTTGTTAGCAATCTCCACGGTGGTTTCTACAAGTTGCTTGTAGTTTCTTCTATCCAATGCCATCCTTCTAACCCAGAAGTTCTTAAAGAATTCTGGAAGAATATCATTACGGATGTAATCTGGTTCCACACCCTCAGTGCTGACACATTGCTTCACCACTTTCAGAACAATCTTCTTCATTTCTTCATCAGGAGACTGAAACTCACGGATGAGAATGTACATCACTTCCTTAGTGTAGTAAGAGGCATACATAGCATCCATCAGAGGAATGATAAAACCAATTGCCTTCAAGAAGGCAGCCAAGACCTTTCCGCGGTGTGACCTTATTCCTTTCCACAAGGGTTTCAGAACAGAGTCGAAGCTTTCAATACCATAAGGTGCAGAAGCCTCAGCAAGGGCAGCCAAAGACAATGCAGTGATGGTTCTCACTTTTGGGTTCTCGTCAATTAGTCCATGCTCTATAATTTCTACCAGAGACCTTAAATGAGGAAGAACAGCACACCCAATGAGAATAGCAATCTGCTGCACAATCTTGATACCAGTGTGACGAGCTTGCCACGATTTCTTACTCTGACACACAGCTTTCAGAAAAGGCAGCAGTGCTGGAATACCAAGAGCAGAAGCCACAACACTGAAAGCTCTAGCAGTTGTATTCCTAACATATTCATCAATATTATCAATATCAGGACGCATAGCAGCAATCATAGTTGCCAAACCAGCAGCTCTACTCAAATTTGAAATGATCTCCCTTCCTTCAACACGGGCATAATAATCTTCATCAATAAGCAACGGCTCAATAACAACAAGAATCTTGTGCACGTAAGGCCTAACCAGCTCATCCAACTTATACAAAACCCTATCAATCACCTTGACTAGAAGATGTCTCTCCTGATCCTCCAAAGTGGGCTGCATAAGCAAAGGCAGAATCCTGTTGAACAGTGGGCCAGCACCAAACTCTCTTGCCTTATCTGTCAACTGTCGCAAAGCAGTCTTACGCTGAGGCGGTGTTCCATTCTTAACCTTCAACAACAGCTTCATAATCTTCCGCTCTTTTTGTTCATCAGGTGTCAACTCTTCCTCATCGTCCTCATTTAACAAGGCTCCAAAGTACTGATAATCCTCCGGCTTCATATGGGGCAACCCACCAGGAGCTTCTTTCGGCACATCATATTGCTGCCCCCTATTCTCTTCAGGTATAGCATAAAGCGGAGTACCCATAGGAGTGGGTGTAGCCAACAATTTCCTGGCAGGAGTCCTAATGGGAACATAAGATGCCGGTGGCTCCAAAATCTTATATCCTTCCAGAGGAAATATAGCATCTAGTTCCTCATCAGTCAAAGGTCTATTCCTCTCTTCAATATCCTTCTCCCATCTCAATAGATTATACTGCTCCGGAGTAAGAGCACCACGTTGAATGAGACTCGGAGTTGGGGTGGCCAATTCAATCCCACCAACAGGAGTAACACCAGGGGTATATGCAGCAGCAGGTGTAGCCCCAGCCATCGGAGTCGCACTTCCCATAGTTGCAGGAGTTTCATCCCATCGTGATCTTTGCTTTTTAGGAGTCGGTGTGGCCAACCCTTTGGGAGTTGCATCCCAAGTCACCCCAGCAGGTGTAGCACCAGGAGTAACACCACCAGAAGGAGTTGCATCCGAATCAGCTACCCTTCCGGGAGTTGGGGTTTCATCCCATCTATTCCTCCTCCCCATCGAGGGGGTCGCATCCCCAACTCTACCAGGTGTGGGAGTAGCAGCATCCCACCTTCCAATCCCAGGAGTTGCGTCTGGTAAATCCCAATCAGAGCTCGTCTTAGCTTTCTTAGCAGCCCCAGCAGAAGCTTCACCTTCCTGTGACTGGTCCCATCTATTCCTCCTCTTCGGAGCTGCTGCAGTTGTAGCAGGTGCAGCTGGCTCCTTCTTAGTTACTTCAGAGTCCTTAGCTTCTTTAGCATCTTCCTCCTCCTGCTTCTTCTTCTTTGAAATTTCCCTCAACGTCGCCTCTCTCTCCCTCTTCAGAGCCTCCTCCCTCATAACTTCCGCGTAAGTCCTAACTGACGGATCCGGCGTCTTCTCCCCCATCGCAAACGCATCATGTCTGTCCGGAGATATCACCCTATTCAATCTCCTGCGCCGGTAATCATCCTCGCGATCGATAATCCTCGAAGGCTTCTTGAAACCGCCGTCATCATCGTCATCGCCGCCGCGAGGCATCTCCTTGAGAAGCGACTTGGGAGCGGTATAGGAGGCGAGCTTGCGAGCGACTTCATTGTCGGCGATGTCGTTGTCTTCGTCGTCGTTGACGGGGATGGAGGTGACGTAGGAGTCCTTATCTGTTCCGCCGTAGAGGTCCTTATCGTAGTTGAGCGAAGTAAGGGAGGCGAGCTCCTGCTCCATCCTCTTCCTCTCCTCCTGCGTCTTAGCTATCTCTGGATCCATTGCAGGAACTCAGGGAGTAGGGAACGATAGACTTGAATCTGGAGTAGGAAGTTCAATTGGAGTTGATTGGAAGACTTTCTCTAGAGAGAAGAGAGGGAAAGATTTATGATTTTAGGGTTTCTGAGAACAAGATTGGGGAAAATGTAAGGTGACGGGGGAAAGAACCGACTCTGGGCAAGTTTTGTGCTGGTTTGGGTTTATGGTTCAAAGTCAGTTTATGTATAGGATTGTGTCTTTGGGCTTGATCAGGCCGAATTTGGTTTACTAGTTACTCTACATTAGTCTTTGGGCTTGATCGGGTCAAACTTGGGCCGGTTTTTTTTCTAAGATATTACTCATCACATACCATAGATAACAAACTTACAAACAGTAAAGTAAATTAAAAAGACGTGTGTCCGAGTCTGGATAATATAGAGTTTCGAGTGCCATAATATGGGTAGCTCGATTATCCTAATGAAGGACGAATTTGATGTAGACATTGATGAAGGATTGAAATATTTATCGAAACTCTTAGAGTAGAAGACTGCATCTGATATCAGACATCAACGAATTAAGTAATCACACAATTTCTCCAGAATCACTGTGAATGACAGTACATACCGAGGGATGAATCGAGGCAAAGGAAATTGCAAGCTGTGCCTCCGAAAGCTCTAACACGAAGGGGTATGTAATGTGCGGAAAGATTCAATATGTTACCCTTGCATAGTTGCCCCTGGCATCAACACACACCAAACCAATAGATCGGAATCAAGGGGAAGAGGAGGACTCGGCCGCACCGCCACATCCACAAAGTATCGCCAAGATGGACTGGTTAGAAATGGAGATTACGGCAGGCCGTGCGAATATGGGAGAGGCTGGCGAGACGCATGTTGATTGATAAGTGCTAATCCTTCCGCTCAATGGTTCGTGAATTGACGAGCAAGAGAGTCAATTGATGGTTGAGAATTGGTGAAGACCACAGTGTTGCGAGATTTCCAAAGGCGTCACCAAATAAAAGGTAAGCTTGATAGAGTCTTGTACACTGAACTGATTCGTTATACGCCAAAAGTAATGAGGTGATAACAACGTGATGTGAATATCTCACAACCGCAAGCTGCAGAGAGGAGGTGAGCAACTGGGCATTTGACGAAAAGATGCTGAAGAGTCTAATTCTCTAGTCCGCAAGCAGGACAAAAAGCATTGGCATTCATGCGCCGAGAACGCAAGGCCTCAAAAACTGGAAGAATGTTGTGAAAAAATTTCCATAAAATATTTTAGCTTTGGAATCATAGGCATGGACCATAATTTAGCCTAAAGAGTTGCGTCAACAAGTGTTGGTCCTAAAATGGGGAAAGGTGGAGGCAAACTGAGAGACCGGGCAAGACGGTACCGAAGGGACCTTAATGATGTCCGAGGTGCAAAAATGCCATGCAAGGGAGTCCGGAATCTCGCCGGCAAGGGGGAGTGGAATGAATAAGATGCTGGTCACAGAGATGGGCTCAAAAAGAGATGAGATCAGAGGAGCATTCCACGAGCCTCCAAAAATGAGGCCGGAAACTGTCGACGGGAGAGATCCCGGTGTCACGACGTTTGCTAAAGGGATGGGAGCTTATGGAGGAGTGGTAGGCAACCAGCTAGAGGTTAATGTCGGGACATGCCGCCCGTCTCCAATAAGCCAACGAGATCCAGCAAGAAGGAGGGCTCACCCATTAAGGATGCTTGACCACTCCCATGAAGGACGAGAGGCTTTTGTAGCTCCTAAAAGAGCCATCGTCGTAATAGCGTGCTTGTATAACCTGGGAAACCAACACAGATGGCCTATGAAACAAACGCCAAACTAAACTAGCCAACATAGCTTGATTAATGGAAGCGAAATTGCGGAACCCAAGCTCACCTTCTTCAAGCTTTGGCTGACACAGAAAGTTCCATGACTTCCAATGCAACCGCCTAGCTTCGGTAGAATGGCGCCACCAAAACGAGCGACAAATTTGTTTGAGCTGGTGCACAAGGTAGTAGGGAGGCGGAACATCGACATTGCTTAACAGAGAATGGCTGAAATGATAGGTTTTAAAAGGACTTCCAAACCTGCCGGTGACAGACATTGTGATTTCATCCCTGAAAATGGTGAGAAATTCGATCTTCAATGTACCGAAATACTGTCGCACGAGAGCGGTGGACGTGAGTCGAAAAGACCTAAATATTTATCACTAAGACCGATATTGGAAACTTTCAAGAGATTTCCCATGAAAAGCTGCAAATCCACTGGAGTGTTTTGATTGAAGTGAAGTGTCAACTTGGCAAGGTTAACTTGTTGCCCGCTCGCCCGTTCACAGCGATGGAGAATCTCCATACGGTTAGTGCATTCTCGAGGTGAAGCACGTAAGAAAAGACAAGTGTCAACCGCAAAGAGGATGTGTGAGAGGACCGGACAATGGCAGTTGAGACGCACACCCAAGAGAACTTGGTGCGAGATTGCATCTTTGATCAAGGCAATGACGCCTTATGTTCTGATAGTAAAAAGTAGGAGGGATAGGGGATCCCCTTCACGGAGTCCCCGAGAATGGGTGAAACGAGGAGATGGGCAACCATTGACGAGGACCGAGAAGAAAGCGGTTGAAAGGCATTTTTGGATCCACATGACCAATTGCGGGGAGAACCCCAAAATGAGCATAATTCCAAAAAATGAAATGCCATTCAATATAATCATTGGCCTTTTCCATATCAAATTTTAAGATCATAAAACTAGCTTTACCTTTCGTTTTGCAACGATGATAATGTATGAATTCATGAGTGATAATCAAATTATCAGAGATATCTTAATTTGAGACAAAGCCATTTTGAGTTGGAGTGATGATTGTAGGTAATACTTTAGCTAAACATGATGTTAAAAGTTTGGAAATGATCTTATAAGGTAGTTGGCATAAGCCAATAGGACTGACATTCCGTAAGGAAGAAGCTGCAGAAACCTTAGGGATGAGAGAGAGATGGGTATGGTTGATGCTCTTTTAACATTCGAGAAGAGTGAAAAAGAGCATGACTAAGTTTGGACTCCTCTGACGCGACCTATGTGCCGTCATCCAAGACCAAAGTTCCTAAACGATTGAAATACATGTACTCAATTGTTGAGCGATGCAAGAAACTCGTATTAGGGTCATCGGAAAATAACCAATCATTGGGGCATTTCGCCCACTAGTAGGCCGATTCCTCCGCACAAGCCTGGGTTAGTTCCCGCTCAAGTGTGAAGATTTTCTCCCTAGGAGTTGAGTAGAGACCTGTAGGGATCAGATTTCCTCCTTTAGAGCCCGTATCTGACGAGCAGAATTCGAAATGTCCGATCAACTCCAATCATGTAGGTCATGTTGAAGGTGTTTAAACATAGAGTGAAGACATACATACACGAGCCCGCTACCGGCTGTGACCAACTATTAGTAACCAAATGTGGTATTTCCTCATTAGATATGCTATCTATTGTCAAAACGAAAGAATTGACACCACAGAGAAGCTGATGTCAGGTCCAGTCCCAAATATATTCGCCCAAATTTATAACTAATGTAAAAATATCATCATGTGGTTCTCTTCGTACTAGACAACATGATCACGATATTTATTGATACATGACCATCTTGTCATAATTTCTTATCTCGCGACTAAGATTCCTAGACCAAAATAATATTTTTTTGTAGTGAATAAAGCCCGACTCTTAAATAGCGGTCATTTTTCCCTAACGCACCCCTCTAAACCCCGCTTCCTTTTTTTTTTTTTTGAATTTAGTTAAAATTGGTGTACTATCTTTGTTGCTCCAACCCGATAGCTTCGGCCTAAAAAACCATTTTATAACGTTTGAAAATTTTGAACCTTTCTTTTCTTTTAACCAATTTTGAACCTCCTGGACCAGTACAAACCTTCTCAAGTACAATTAATTAAGTGGATACAAAACAACTTTAGCTTGGACTACGGATAGCCAACACATAAAAGAAGTATTTGTTCGCAGTAAATAAATCTGGACCGTTAATTCTGGACATTCAATCCAACGAATCAATAATTGAGCAGGGTTAGATATGTCATTTCATAAAACTGTTTAAAAAATCAATAATTTTGAGTTGGGTCAAAACTAAAAACCCAATATTTTAGATTCTAAACCTCAAAATCAAAACTCAAAATCAAAACTCAAAATCTAAAATTCAAAATTGAAAACTCAATATTCTAGACTCTAAACCTCAAAATTCAAAAACTCAAAATCTAAAATCCAAAATTGAAATCCAATACTCTAGATCCTAAACCTCAAAATGCAAAACCCAAAATCAAAAATCAAAATCAAAAATCTAAAATTGAAAACCCAATACTCTAAATTTTAAACCTCAAAATCCAAAACCCAAACTCAAAACCTAAAATCCAAAATTCAAAACCCAAATTCAAAACTTAAATAAAACTGTCAGTGATAATTAAATAGAGAAAGAAAGACATGAAAATATATATATGAAATGACAGATACACCCTTGGTTTAAATTGGTCATACTAACTGTTAGATCTGAAGCCTATAATAGACGGTCAGGATTTTTCCTTAACACCAACAAATAGAGGCTAATCTCTCGTTTTGGTCCCTTAGGTATGGTCCCTTACGTATCAGTTATGTTCAAAACCGTCCCTTACATATCAACAATAACGTATCTATCCCTTTTGTAATCGAATGAAACAAAAGAATCCTCATACATGATTCTGTCTAAACGTATTTTTCTTTGTCGGAAATCCGGACTGTCTAGCTTGACTATAGCAAGAAAGTATTGTGTCACCCAACTTCTAGAACGCAATTGAAGCGCACATCGTTAAGTTTGGGTTGATAACTATTTGGCACCTTACCTATTAAAAGGGTATATTTTGGTACTTTACCTTTGGTTTGTAACTAAATGATATCTTACCTATTGAACCGTAACTTTATGCTACCTCCATCAAATTATTTTTATTATATTTGCTGATTGGGGTGGATGATTGGGCTTTCACGTTAACATTTAACATAAACAATGGATGGAAATTGGATGGAGGTACCACAGAATTACAATTTGATAGGTAAGAAATCATTCGATTATATACGAAAAATAAAGTACCAAAATATATCCTTTTAATAGATAAGGTACCAAAAATATTATCAAACCTGTTAAGTGGATCAGTATATATTGATCTCTAGTGCGATTTTGATAGTCGATGTATGCTAATTAATAAATACAATATACTATGGATTACTATTAATTGAGAATGAATTATTGGACACTGACACCCAGATTGAGAAATATGTGACCCAGAAGATATTGACATTATTAACATTAACATATATAAATAAATGGGTATTTGTAGGTGCATATGAGAGACAGTTGACACTGAAAGGAAACAGCAACGCCACAGCAGCTAATCCCCTTTGCACATGCTTAAACTTTCAACTACTGCGAATCAGGCAGTAGCTAGGAGGAGATCAGGGTACAACCGTAATTCCAATAATTGTGCCATCAGGACAAGTTGGTTGGACCGGCTACTTATAATTGGGAGATCCACATGTCAATTATTCAATAAACTGTACCAATATATCAATACAGACCTTAAAAAATAGGTGCGTTACTAATAATAGGAATATTATAAAGTATTTTTATTTTCTGCAATTAACGGCAGGACTAACAATATAACTGAGGTTTTCTTTTCGAAAAAAAAAACAATATAACTGAGGTTTTAACATAGAGGAGTTAAAATTATAGAAAGCACAAAAAGGTCACTATTCATTAATCAATCATGAAGATGTGCTTTAGTTGCATTCTAACTAAATCCATTTCTTCCTTTGGTTTCATTTGATTTCCCATTAATTTAGTTCATTTCATTAGTTTGCTTTAGTTTTTTTATTGGTTTAATTTGTTAGAGAAAGTAGTAATGTATTGATGTTGAGATGGGCATAGGGGTGGGAATAATTGGGTCATTTTTTTAATTGAATTTAGTCCGGTTCGGTCAACCAAACTTCGGATAAATTGAAAATCCTAAATCAGTAAGATGGGGTCGAGTTCAAATGTATAATACATAAATAAGCTTTTAGACTTTTCGAATAAAGATCCCTATTCAAACCCGACCAAGAAAATATCATATCGTAACCATCAGACTTACTTATTACTAAATTACTACCTTCATAAAGTAATGCATGGATTTATAGTATTTACACAAAGCAAATATAATTTACTTTAATAATACATTTTAGTCATTAATATTGGATATTGACTTTTTTTTGGTGCCCAATTATCCGATTTGAGTCAAAGGTTGTTGTGACCATACGTAACATAATTGGGCAGAAAGAGTATCGAAAATACGTACAGATGCAATTCCTCTCCTATTGTGAAACCAGTTTATAAGCTATGAGTTGGTAGTCCATTTCCATCAACATTCTGTTCTTGTTGCCCGATTTATAAGCTGATGGACAGGTCATAAGTCGAGGCCATTCATATTTATCAATAAGACAATCATACATCCGATTATTTGTTTAATATTGGTCACGAAATACCCTTAGTTGTGTATAATTTTTTTATTTCCAATTGTTGACTTATTAATTAAATTATAATATACTTGGTGTTATTTTAATTGTGAATGAACAACGGACACATTTAGCCAATTAATTTTTTATAAAAAAGTACAAAACTAATTACTTAATATAAACTAGTGGTAAAATTTCGATGTGGATAGTTATCTATCCTATTTAATCATCTTGTGCTGGCATAAATATTTACTACAAATCTCATTTATCTCCAAATTTGATCAGACTCAGATGGGTGGTTGTAGTGATCCGAATCAGACGGCGAGGAGCAAAACCCAGCAGCACAAACAGGAGACGCCGGGAACCCAAACTGATGGTGCTGCTCCTCCTCTTCCTCATCGTCAGAAACCCATTCCCCTGCATGATCCGACGCCGTTTTATCTCTCACGGCCTTCAGAATCCTTTCGAACGCCGCGACCTCACAGGGGATACGGAGCACCCCTTCGTGCTGGAACCCGAACTCCTCCTCCGCGTCCCTCAGCAACACCCTGAACGCCTGGTGGGCCAGATACTCGGTGGGGACCTCGTACCTCTTCTCCTCCTTCCCCACGCTCATAGCCACCCGCCCTCTCTGCACCGCCGCCACGTCATTGAAAGAGAACGTCCGCTTCATGAAATTGATGCTCTTTTTCTTGTTGCTTCTGCTGCCGGAAGAAGAAGCAGGAGGAGGAGGAGAGCAAGAAGCGGCGGCGGAGGCTGAGGCGGCGAGGCGTTTCCATTTCTTCAGGACGCGTTGGAGGCTGACCACGTCGCTGATCTTATTGTTGTTGGTTGGTTTCTTCTTGCTGCTACTGCTACTGCTACTGCGTGAATATGAATATTCCATGGTGCAATATTAGCTTAGCTAAGAATTAGGCGGTGGTTGGGGGGATCACTGAGGGTTGGGATTTATAAAGATAGCCGCTTTGTATAGTGATGATTGGAAATGTATCATTATTGATTTGGACAGTGGTGATTGTGAAGAAGATGCATATAGCAACTACCTTTTTTCTCAATGATTTTATTACAAACAAATCAAATAGCACAAATATAGAAACAATTTTCTAATTTCTATATAATAGAGCACTATGACCATGTCTTACCTTCTATTTCTTATTGGAATTTGTAATTAGTTTATTACAAATGGTATTAATTTGATCAATAATTAATCTGCCAATCCCTCTTCAATTTGTATTTTGACACTAATATATATTTTATAAAAACAGATTATTAAAGCAGCTCGTTTTTAATTTACGCAGAAATAAAACTCGACCCGTACAAAGTAAAAACAGTTCACGTGAAGTAAAAACAGAATGCATAAGATAAAATTGGACTACATTTTGTAAAAAATGAACCGTATTAGTAATTTTTACTCTATAAATATATTTAAAGATTTATATTAAAAATACGGATTTCACACAGTAAAAAACGGCTCATATAGATTTTTTTAGTAAAAAATATCCGATTGTGATACTCATAAAAATAAAAATAGGATCCAATAGTTACAACAAATGACTAATACACTATGAAAGAGAGAGATGGTGACTAGCATCTTAATAAGAAAGAGTCTCACATGCCACTCATATATATTCTAAAAGAATTTTTTGAAGTTTCATAATTTCGTATATGATATTATTACGTACTCCGCCAAAAGTCTGACAAATGGCATTATCCCGATCTATTCCCAACACCGGGCCTCTAACTAGTAACATGTACTTATCAAATATGTATCAACTAGGCTACAAACTCTTCGATTGATTGTGATATATCATCTCAACAAAAGTACTTTATGAGACATTCTAAAAGAGTTGGATCTAGATCTATATACCCAGGTTGGATAGAAATTAAAGAAGTTGTACAAGTCAATCGTGCTCAATTACTATTGCAGATTTATAATGGTGATGATTTCCGATTATTTGCAACGGCCTAAACCGTCAAATTATTATCAAATGAAATATATGGAAAACCCACTGGGAGCATGTGTTTGCACAAGCCTGCCAGGCTGAGTAATAATTCACAGTATCAACTTTTTGTTTTTTATTTTTTATTTATGTGTTTGAGGGTAAGAATTATTAATTTATTATTACTAGAGATTTTCGTATTTGGACACTGATACGATATACCTGCTTTACAGTATTAGTTACCCTGTAGATCTTGTTTTAATTAATCGATTTTTATATGTAGTTAATAGTTAACAGTATGGTTCAATTTCTTGACTTTTTTTTGGGAGGATCATTTAAGATGGGAAAACCATGTGGGAATGCTCATGAATGTTATAGAAAGTTGCTTAGTATTTCAAGTTAAATTAGTGTGTTTATATGGTTTAATCCTCACAAGTTGGGGAATTTTTTTTAGATACGATTAAATTGAAAATTATGTAGACAGTCAAGTCGAAATTTAAATTATAAAATAGGCAATTATCAATTAAAAAATGAATATGAATTAGAATATAGAATTAGCCTTATGTGTTATATGCTATATACTCTCTATATGATTCTGTGTACCTTAAAGTGACCAGGACAAAGATCCTCACTCAATGATTAGCACTGACCCTTACTTCCATTTCGGAGTGACTGTAGGCTTTACAGTTCACACACTGCAAATCTACGATATGGTATCATCAAGCTCCGGGGTCGGCCATCATGGCGACGACGCCAGGTAGATACCGAAGATTGTGTCTTGATCCTCGTTTTGTGTTTTAAAACCCGTTTGGGACTTTTACTCTCATCATGTGCATATGTTATGAGTTTTTTTGTACTAGTACAATGTGAAATATAGTTCTGTAAATTATAGTGGCCTTGACGGCAAAATATATGGTGACTCTGGTTCGAGCCTGTGAAGCTCGAAACCTCTGTTATGTTATATACCGATATGTGTCCTTACGGAATTTTATTATAGTGTTCTGTGAAATAAACAAGTCATCTATAACATTGTGAGCATTTTCTGTGCTAATCGTATGAGTACGTATGAGTAGAGTTCTACATGACATATATGGCATCAGTAGCGTAGCACCCCTATTACTGCTCAACTGTTGTATTTTAAATCGAATCGATTGAGTATGGGTGTTACAAGTTGCTTCCCTATCTTGATGGCAGCTGCACCTATCCCCAAGGGTCCTCATCTTCCCCTTCTTTGATCTTAACTGCTAACGAATCTAAAACTGATGAAGACAAAGGATCCGAGTCTGGGAAAGCCAATGAGGAGTCCTCTGCTTCAACTCTTGCCAAGGAACAACAAGTGTAACAAGACAATAATGCGCGGGTTTTATCATATCTCATTGGATCCACAAAACCAGCGATTGCGCTCACGCTTCGCTCGTTTCCATATGCAGCTACTATCTGGACACATCTAAGGAAGACTTATTCTCACGTGAATACATCTCGATTATTTGATCTGGTATATGATCTCGCAAATCTTACTCAAGGTTAATTGAGTGTTAACGATTACTATCTTGTGGCAACACACATTTAGACGGAACTTGACATGATTTTCGCGGCCAAATGAATTATGAAGTGCTTCTAGAACCGTCCCGCAGTGGTAGCTTCCAGTTTTTGATGCGTCTGCGTCCCGAGTTTGAACATGTCCGCCCCATGCTTATTACAGAGGACAAAACAGATATGAATGCCATTTTTGGTGAGTTGATTCATGCTGAAACGTGTTTTGTAACTCAAGCTCAACTCGATGGCATGGGAGTCTCTAGCACTGCCTTTGCGGTCGGACGTTATCGTTCGCAATTTAACTCCAAACAGGCAGCTTCTCCCACAGTTTCCTCTGGTTCCCCGGGTTCGATTAGTGGCAATGGTAATTCAAGTCATTCTGGAAATTCGAGTAGTTCCGGTGGTTCGACAGGTATGGTTAAATGCAACTTCTGCGATGAAATTGGGCATCCACAATCTCTTTGCAGAAAATGGAATTGGTGTAACTACTGCAACCCTTCTTCTTCACCAATTCTTGAATTGTTCTTCCATTCGAACTCCAAACGTGCTTCGATCTGTGTCCATAGCCTCATAGCCAGACCACCTGTTTTTAAAGTACTTGTGGATAAAAAATAATACAAAGAAACACATCAAAAGGGACCGAAACGGCCCAAGTGAATGAGTCTAGGCATACAATGCCAAGACGCAAAACCACGCAGGATTGACACACAAATGAGCTAGTATTCACTCAAAAAGTATGCAGATAGGGAGAGATAATCACTACAAATCCTAACACTATCAGTAGTACCATTGGGATGATGCATAGGCTTCAAGATCAAAGTATGCATATAAGGAGAAATAATCACTACAAATCCTATCACTGTCAGTAGTACCATTGGGATGATGAATGGGCTTCAAGATCAAAGGTGCTATACAATTCATCTTGTTTTGATAATCTTTCAGAGCTCTTGGATTTAGAGGAATTCACTGTCGCGCATAATGTGATGACGATAAAGTTTGTGATCTCGCCTGCAGCAACTAAGTTGAAATCGATGATGTCTTACTCCATGACGAGGATAATTATGGTTGAAGGTCGGAACACTATGCTACCACCACCATCCCTCACTATCGTAGTCATTTCCCGTCTACAATCTGATCGAATCCCGAATCTGAAGAATCTGAAAAACTTGACTGAATTAAATCTTTTCGCTAGTCCTTATCTTGAAGAGATCCAAGGACTTGGAGGGCTGAAATCATTACAAATTCTCAAGATAGTTAGGATGGGAAAGTTAGCTCATATTGACAGCCTTGGGAATCTCATGTCTTCTTCCGACTGCAAGTTGGCAGAGGTGGTGATAGACAGATTCCCGCTTCTTCGTGCATTAGAACAACATGATGATGTTGATACTAATGATGCAGTACGAATTATCGAATCTTTGCTCAGCCTAAAGATCAAACAATGTCCATTAATGGATTGCAGATCAATACCCAAACTCTCCAAGTTTCCAAGACTTAGGGAGTTTTCAATTGAGGACATCGATGCGCACATCATGATGAATCAGCCAGCCTACAGCTGCTACTGGCAGGGATTGACAATCTTGGAGAGATGGTTGAATTGCGATTCTGCCATTTAGCGAAGGTATAGAGACTACCTTCTCTATCAAAGCTAAGCAAGTTGAGGAAGTTAAAAGTGGCTGACCTTCCATGTTTACGAGAGATTGTGGGACTTGAAGAATTGAAGTCGTTAAAATCGTTAACTGTCAGTGGTAGCATTTCATTGGAAAGATTGCTCATTGAGGGTCTACCCCACTCCAATATGGATTGTATAATGTTGGATTTGAGAGGATGCACAAACTTTGCTAACATTCATTCTGATCTTTCGACCCTCGAGACCATAGCAGTCATCAGGTGGCCAGACGAACCCTTGACGCCACGTGCTTAACGCTGCTTTTACTTGTGTTTCGACTTTGTACAGAGTTTTGATAACATAATCCTTTTTGAGGATTATAATATCGAAAGGAAGAGCACTTTGTTTCCTTCCCCCCATCTAGTTGCTAATAGTACACACTAATGCTAACAAATTGATGACAATAAACAAACTAAGATGACCATCTGTATAACATACATAGTTATCGTACCACTATGATCTTATTTTGTCACACCAAATAAGATGACATGAGATTCCAGCTAATTTTCATATGGTTTGGCATTGCACCCACAAACCGGAGGACATCAGCTTGTTCACTTGTCATTGCAGATCGTTGACGAGAATCTGATCTCTGATTTAAGATATTCATGAACTTGGCAATGTTGGGAAGGACCATCTCCCTGCAATGGAGATGCAGCAGCGGTACTTTCGACAGTACACTTCCTTTCTGAACATCTATGCCGTCTGGCCTCCGTAACTTGTATGGTTTCCCTGAAGATGGCTCGATATCCACTCGAGGCATTTGCCTCCATCTCTTGTGCACGAACCAGCCATATTTATAGTCCCCTACGATCGGAGTACCCAGCGCTTCAGCACAGTGGACGCGAAGCTGTGGAAAGAACGGAGAGAAATGAGGATAGTTGAGTGGGAAATAATTGACGGGTAAGCACAATTCGTCCACATGCTTTCTACGTTACCTGGTGCTTCCAGCTAGTGAGTGGACGAAGTTCGAGCCAAGAGCACCCGTTCATCATAGGACCTAATACTCGATATTCTGTTATGGCCTCTTGAGAGGGTTCAAACCCAGAATCCCGTGCCAGGATAATTCGCTCTGTCTTTCCATCATCAAGAAGGACCTGTAATTATAATAACAGCTAATGTAAACCCTGTTCTCATGAGATTCAGAAAGTTAATCTCAAAGATTAACAGCTAGGAGAAACCTTTGAAAGAGGAGCACGAATCACGCCTTCCTTCTCCATCGGGGAGCCTATAACTAAAGCCCAGTACCTTTGGTATGTAGCTTCACATGCATCATTCCAGACCTAGAAAATCAGTATGAATGATATTTCGTAAAGGTGAAACATTGTGCATTGCCTTAACATTGTTTTAGTTACATGACATGATCATCGAATGGAAGTACCTGAGATCGAGATTTTGCGTTCCTCAGGTTGCTGAATATCCACTGAAGATAAGATACACTTTCTTGAGTCCGCCCCAATAAGATGAGCCCACTACTTTCCCTATCAAGACGGTGAACCTGGAAAAGGTTTACAATCGAGCATCAATATCCAACATGGCCAGATTAATGAACATTTTGAGGTTACAGACACTGCTTGAGAATTTTTGAAATAAGACAAATATATGCAACAATGTAAACACAGCATAAACAAGCTCACCAACTTGGGACCCTCGTCGTAATCATATGACAAAGCGGCAGCAGCCAATGCATCCATACTGTTATGAACAGGCATACTACCCTGAAAGAAACGTGTCCGGAAAAAAGAATTCACAGGTGAAGAGATTCAACAGAAGACAACTGGACAGGAGGGAAATAGTACCTTGACCGGCAATTTTGGCGGCTTATTTAGGACGATAAGTGCTGCATCCTAGGATCCCGAATATAGAACCATCAAAACTCAAACAACAATAGCATGTATAACTTACGGTACTATATGAAAGAAATCATGAATCTACACAACATAGCATAGTTATCCCACAAGAATTAAACAAGGATAGAGAGATCATGAAACCTTGTACTTCACCAGCCTTTGCAAGTAGTCAATCTCATCTGCATTTGGGTATAAAGTACCACATGGTATGGTGTCAAATCTCTTTGAGATTCTAGACTCAGCAATTGATACTGGGACATGAATTTTTGCTCCCACTTCCATTGCATCATGAGGCTTAATCTGCAAACAAACTGTTTTGTAGAATAATAACCCACACACAAGCATACCAAAATACAATTTGATAGTTAAATCTTATGCATGCATACCTTTCTCACCGATCTCTCCAATCCTTTCAATTCTATCGAGTCGTTAGAAGTTTTGCATTCCACATAAACCTAATACAACTCATCCCCAATACAGAACTGTGAGGAAGCAACCATAAACATACACAGCAAAACTAAATTCACCCTTATTTGAATGCAGACTCAAAGAAGCAAACTTGAGATAGTAAAGACGTGGTGAAGGTAAGAAGAAGAACTCACAAGGCCCTTCTTAAAATGGGATTCAATATTTTCACCGCACATCTCATTGAAGTAATACTTAACCCAGCTGATGGCAGTGAGACGCCCAGGATCACCGAGCAAGATCTTCCCAGGAAGAGGCAGCCCTGGAAATGGAGGCAATGAAAGAAGCTGGCGGGGCTTTGGACCTTCTTTAGGGGGACCTAGATAAGCTATATTGTTGGAAACTCTGATGACCGGTTGTGCATAGGCAGGCGGCGGTGGAGCGATTCTAGAGTAGAATCGAACTGCAAGCTCCACTGTAGAGAGCACTTCTATTCGCCATTGCTTTACATCCTATATTCCGCTACAGCTACAATGAAAGGAACTGAAAGTAAGTTTAACTTACAAACAAAATCTTTGACCGTTAATTTGATTTGAAAAGTGGTGAATTTGCAGGAACGAAGAAATATCGGATACCTTGAAGGGAGGAATCATCAATGTTCAAGGTGACGTCAAATTCCTCAAACCTAAATAACAACCTCACCGGCGCAAAACCAAGAAGAAGATAAGAGGAAAATTCGGTCGGGCTCAGCTCTTGAACCCAGGAGATGGGAAGAATTGGTATGCACCAGAAACAGGGGTTTTGGTGAAGGTCTAGGAAGAGAGTTAAATCATAAATGCGGCTCACGTCACTATATTTTAAGTAAGTGCACCATATTGCCAATGTACTTCAAATGGGGTATAGGGAGGATTGATAACCTTATCATTTAACTATTTAACCGATTATAATTTTATTACATTTGACGGTTATTATTATATTTTAATAATTAATCATGTTGATCGAATATTTTTAAATTATGATAATAATCATTAATCACTAAAAATAGATTAAGGTTAGGTTATGTGTTTTGTAATAATCACACCATCATCATAACCATTCCCGACCTGAGGTATAACCAATATATATCCGTTAATATATAAGTCTAATAAGCCCACTAGCTAACCCAAATATACATGAAATCTATCAAAAAGACTAAATCTAAACCGTTTACTAATTCTTTCCAAAAAATATCTCATTTAACGCACTTTGGACTTGTGGTTCTCATTTTAATTACATAGCACTGAATAACCATCGAGAGCAACAATAACGTTAATCACATGAGTATGGTGATGGAATTAAATTTGTTATCGAAATGGAAACAGAGATAATTATACCGTTACAAAAACGAATGCGTAATAAATATATACCATAAATAATGAGTATTGCCATAACCATCCTCAAACCTCCATGTGCGAAGTTTCATTTAGAACTGCATATGAACCCCGTCGACCAATTTCAAATAATTCAAAGTAATCATCTTAATTCCTAAATAAATGCCACTTGTCAGGTTTTAATATTGTTTGATGGTGTTCAACTATTTTGTATGGGAGCTTGTTCTTGCATAGGATTGGAATGTAACCTAGCCAGGTTGTCCAAAACGTGGCACACTAGGTCGGATGTTCTCCGGGAGAATAAGGTTCTTGTACTACTTTTGCCAGGCAACCATGAATGAAACCGAATCGCAGGTAAAACAGGACAACATACCTGAGAATCATCTTCATTTCTTTTAGTCGATTTGACCATACAACAAACGGTGCAACTAAAAATGAATAAAATACAAGTTAAGTGACTTGTGTGCAACTAAGGTAATAACGAAGAGTTGCATGTTGTGCTAATCTAATAAAACAATCAAGTCTTCATTTCTCTACCAGAAAGCCAACCTCACTTCTCCTCAACCAAAGCAAAAATACTCGTTCATATCAACTGCCAAATCCAGAATATTACATCTTGAGTTCGTCAGTTCATCGCAATTGTCCTCTGATCCTCTGCATATCCACCTCCCTTGTACATCTCTTGTTCAGCAAGCCACCACCTCTCAAGAAGATTGGCTAATCATTGCTAATACCTACGCTCCTTCCTAAGACATCAACTCATGCTGTGATGGATCTCAGGTAGTTCTCCACGCTCAAGCTGAGCATCGTGAAAATCGTAAACAAAAACAAACTAGTACATAATTCGGCTCAGAATAATTGAAGTACATAATTCGACTCGTTCGGGTATAACATTTATTCCATATCCATTTTGTTGTTTTTCAAATTCAACCAGATATCCCTGTGATCAAGAGAGCGTCAAACTTATCACAGATTAACTACCCCGTTCTGGCAAAGCCAATTGATCATGATAAAGAGATCAATGAACCAATGACTAAGGAAATACAATTAAGAAAACAAGGTGGAAAGGAAGAGAATTGATATCGATTGCAGAAGAGTACGTTATTTTTTTTATAAGGACTCAAGGTCAAATCAATTCTAACTGTCCTATTCACTAATGGATGCTCATGCATTTCATTAATATGGCACCTCGTGATTAGGGCTCTCGAGCCGATAAAGGTAACTGAGAATTTCAGAGTTAGAAACAGTAAGCTCTAACATCAGACTTCCAGGAATTCCATTTTGAAAATGACCAGACCCATTACTGAATTAGCTGAGTCAACTCAACGTCAATAGTTAACTCTATGTCAGAGAGTCCAGCGACAGAGACTAGTTGATCTTCCTGAGCGAGTTAACGTAAGTGTAGCTAGAGAATGATACGAAGAGCTTCCGAAACCTGCAGAGATTACGAGTCATCAAATCACTGAAACAACAATATTGCAGTTGTACCAGTTATTAGTTCTCTCACTTTTCCAGAAAGCACACGTACCAGACCCATTGGCTTGCGTGTGCTGCCATTGCATTGAAGCTTTTCCATGGTTGCTCATTCAACAAACAGCATGTCGTGTGGTTGCCTAATTTCATAGCTAGCAACATGGACAACCAAATATCGAGGGGTCCACTATACTTGCGTAGTATGTCGCTACTGACCTGAACATTACCATTATGAATTCGACTGAAACAGATATTTTGCAGATACCCATCTACCTAGTAATTTCAAATCAGATGAACTGAACTGAACTGAAAAAAGACTCGAGTGCAGAAAAAAATCCAGTTCGGCCATCAGAAAACATTAAATTCTGACATGCCGCTAAAAATTGAAGAATTGCATAGAGGAATCTCTCACCCAAAAGTTAGATGAAAGATCACCCTAATATTCAATTTAGCTTATTGTGGTGGGACGATTTTTGAAATTGGACACTGATGCAAAACTTAAACCACAAGTTAAAAGAGATAACATGATCGTGCACGATGAAAAGCTATAGCGCATATATGAAGATCAAGTATATCAAAGGATAGGAAACCGTACAAGTTCCCAGGCTTCTATACGTCTTTCTGAGGAATCTTGTAACAGCTTGCTGCTTATACAAAACAAAACCAAAGAGAAAGAATTGAGCCAGCGCGTAAGTAATTACTGAAGCCAGAGGATAAAATAATTCCACATAGAAATATAATGGACAGCAAATTTCATGAGGTTTGCGACTAGGAACCATCGACAGTGCCTCTACCGAAGGACAGTGAACATTATATGCAAGACAATTGCAAAACGCACTCGCCTAATCATACCACAACTCATATTAGAAACCGAAATTTCAGTGGAAAACAAGTATAATGCTGATTATCAGGAATTAAGCAACAAGACATCATCTGCTCTAATCATTCAATGCGAGGCCGAAAGCCACAAGAGTAACAAAATTAGATACAACACAAGCGCCCAAGCTCATAGCTCAGTAGTCCTCAACATTTAATTGGATAAGAATACAACAACACTATTTAGAAGACTGAAGATCTATTTAAGGGCAAGACAACTCTGAGATCTTTGTAGATGAATTAACTTACATTACACCATAATGCACATCGCGGTGATTACAATGACCAGATACTCCATGACTGTCGAAAGTAATGACCTATAAAAGGCACATATAGAAGAACTAATAAGATAATTTTTTTTGCATAAAACACCAAAACACGAAAGGTAAAAACAACCACTAGCCCACTTGATGGACCAAAGTTTGGACCAAGCACTGATATGTCAGCGGAAAGTAAACAAGGTCATACTATGTCAATATGATGATTAGACACCTCGCCTTGGATAATCTTCGACAATAAGTCATGGTCCCATACCAGCCCAAAACCATCCTATATTTGGAGATATTTTATGATTTATCAGATTACAGGTTCACAAGAAAGTAAATGATGGACACAAGCAAATGAAAAGCTTTTCCGAGATAAATCAACATGCAAAACCTGCAAATCTGGATGGTCCAGTGTTTTCACATGCTGAATTGGAACCTGCACGTACAAATGTCACAGGCAATCCAACAATTAAACTGGTATGAATCAAACAACCAAGAACAAAAAAAGAGCAATAAGCACCAATTAACCTTGCAGTCAACTAAGATCACAGAAGTGTTCTAAAAAGTTGCTGAACTACCCCTATGCTCTGATAATACCATATCATAATATTGTCAAGGACGTTGTTTACTATCATAACTTTGAACCCAGGCTAGGCAGACATCAACTGTCATCTTGTAGTACCGTAGGTCATTACCTTGAGGACTAAACAAGCCTGGTAAAGCTCATCCTTTCTGGTGTTTCCCTGGCCATCTGCATTGCCTGTGTAGTATGCAACAAAAAAACAATGGCCATTAACAAGGAAAATAAACATTTAAAAGATAATGTACTATATCAAACATATGCCACCTATTTGACCTGTTGTAGTATCTAAGCACCTTAAATTTCCCAAAAACTCTGGTAAAACACCAGGTTTTTCATCCACATTTTTTTCCAAAGGATACTACCATATTTATAACAAGTACTAAACCTAAGCATGAATCATTCAATTGTCATGCAACAACCCAGCACCATTAGAAACCCTTCAATTTGAACTTATAGCGTTTATATGGGCTCATATCAATCATAGAAGCACTTAAATAATGACTTTCATGTAACATGGATTACAAAAGTGATTTAAAAGTAAAGATAAGTTGCATACGGTATAGACAATTTTAACTGCAGGCAAACAGAAGACTCTCCAAACTAAGATTTGAGGCTCCTTTTGGCTCCATCAAATCCGTAATCATGTCATCAATTAAAATGTCAGTACTGAAAGCAAATTAATAAATGCTTGCTGCAAGCGTAATCTATACTCTCGAGTCTTGTGTGTACACTAATGCACCGTTTCACTGATTTAAGAAGATTACTCTAGCACCATGTGTTCACTATGCAAGTGTTCCAACAAGTCACCAAGTGGAAGAGGCAAATCACCTATTGACAAGCATAATAAGTAGACATTGTGGCCTCTTGAAATGAGATAGTTTATTGTCGGAGAGAAAAACCTGAGATATAAAAACCAAAGTTCAATATAACATGCCATGTATGGGCCGAAAGTTTTATATAAACTGGACTACTGTGAGCTTTAAACAATATATACACAATGAGGAAAGAAACTAATAAATCCTATGCAAAATAAATCTACGATATCAAACCTTTACCAAATTTCCTAAAAGAGGCCATTACGTCATCATGATAAGCAAACATGATGCAGTTGATTGAAAGTTTGGCAGCAAAAGCAACAACAACATTATCAAAGGATAATCCAAAATAAGCCATTGCCATTCTTTAAGAAGAATAAGGTTCTTAACTTCTCACTTGATAATAACAAATGAAAACCTTGAACAAAAACCAGCAGCAAGAAGAAGCACTATAATGTGGATGGTAATGGAGCAATTTATGAAAGCTTACATGGACTCATCATCAGGGTGAGCAACAACAAGAAGGACACTTTGCTTGTGGGGTGCACCACCTGATAAAGGAAAGAACTAAAGAAGAGTGTGTCATGAATTCACAAATGTTTCACAGAAGAAAATTGACAAGAATGCAATCAGTAGCACCTTCTCTCAGAAAGGTGTTCTTAGATTGTGAGCTTGCTGTCTGGAGAATCTTCAACAGCGAAGCTATCCACAGCACGACTAGTGAAATAAAAATGAAGAGGGACCCCATTTCAGGTACCTGCACAAAAGGAAACCAAATTTTCCTTCTGTCGTAACATCCTAAACTCGAAATGTGGACACAAATTAGACGATGAACGGATCACAAGATTAACCTCGGCAATTGACTTTGACGAACGGTGGAAGGCTGCTGATTCCGCTGTCGATTCAGTTGGTGAAGGAGGCGATTTGTCCTCAGTTGGTGAAAAAAGAGAAGGAGGCGATTTGGGAGATGGAGCTGCAGACCATGTCGATTACACAGTACAAACGGGGGTAAGGGGCGGGGTCATTTTTCGCCAGGCTTCAAACAAATCAACGGGATTTACCAATTCCGGTCTGCACGTTTGGGAATCTGAAATCCATATTAGAGGCGGAATCCAGCTTCATCCGGAATTCAATTCCAGCACAATTGGACGGATAAGTTGAATCCTACCAAACTCCCCTGGACGGAAACGCTGTCGTTCAGTTACCGCGACGATCGGAACTCGCTGCCGACGATAGTAACGTTGTTCGTGATTACCTCTGGAGAAGACTTGGCACACTTGCGGTGACTAATGGGGATAGACCCGGCCCCAAACCCGCCTCGTTGCTATCGTATTTTTAGTTTTTACCATGAAAAGCGAATATTTTTCTGAGGAGTATTCAAAAGAGTCGGAATTGGGAAAGGAGACTGGAGTGGGTCCCGGCAAAACCGAGAAAGCGCTAGCTCATCATCATCACTTTCAAACCCAACAAAACCCTAAAATAAATAACACAGAAGCAGTCAAGCAGCAGGAGGGAGGAGGCAAGGAAGCTGCCCCTTCATCCAAATTCCAAACACATAAAAAGGACAAAACACAAACGTGAAACTGAAGCGGGAAATTCGGCAAAGATAGCAAAGATATCTATCTTTTCTGGATTTTATCTCCCACCGGCCGCCTCTCAATGTCCCCTAAGCCGTCGCCGTCCCACAGTCACTTTAGCTCCACTACTACTACTCAGGCATCTTCTTTTCCTCTCTTCCTTCACCCTTTTCTTTTTTCATTATTCTTTTGTTTGAGTGAGAATGGGTTTTGAATTGGAATCTCATCAGCAGACGGTGAAGAAGGCCAACAACAACGCCAAAGTCGAAGGTGTTTTCGGCGACGTCTGCGCCATGACCGTTTTGCTCCCCAAGGGACTTGAGCTTGACAATTTCGATAATCCTGTCTCGGTTCTTCCTCCTCCTCCATCTGATTCGTTTCCTCGCCTTGACTTCCCCTTTCGTCTTCCTGACATAGGCCTTGCTATCCGAGTAAGCTTCCTTTTACTTTATTATAATACAATACTAATAATAATATAATTGGGGAAAGATGGAGATTTTGCAAGGAATCAGCTTTGGAGGACATCTATCTCACTGTTGTTAAATAGATTCTGGCTGGTCACTTGTTGATCTCAACTTGTATGTTGTTTGCAAGATGTTTTATCCTGATCCTACTGATGAATTTGGATTGCAAAAGTAGATTCTTTACTTTTTCCTGTATCCAATCTCGCTGCAACAAAGAGGGTTTTAGCCCTGCACTGCAGCTCTTCTTATTTTAATAATCTTTATTATCCTTTTCTTCTGTTGCTTTAGAATATCACCAAGACTAGAGAAGTTGGGGAGTTCCTTAGTGGTGCCTTAGCTGGTGCAATGTCCAAAGCTGTACTTGCTCCTTTAGAGACCATCAGGTCTTTGCTTCACTCTTTCTTCCTCATCAGTTCCTTCGCGTTTTCCATTTATCCTTATCTCGTTCAACCCTATTGATAGATCAAATCCATTGTTTCTTCATGAGTAGTGCTTATGAATGATGGTAAGTGTAATAACTTTCATGTTGTTTATCGACTTTTCGAGCATGGCTGGTCTCTACAAGATCGTATATTCTGCAAAGTCTTCTCCTTTCCCACTGTATGATCTTCTTTTTGTAAATCCTTTTCGTACTGTAAAAGGTTTACATGTGGTCTTTAATGTAAGGAAGTGTATACAGGAAGATCAGTTTAAGTAAATCCCCAATTTATATCTTCCAGGGATGGAGAGTTACTATAAAGCAACTATGAAGGTGGTGAGACTAGGGATTTTGACCGTTGAACAGTAAATTGCATTCAGAAATCATAATCTGTCGATTTCTACTACCAATGTGGATTAGCGTCGCACTCCCAGTTGTAAATTAGAACTTACCAATGTATTCTTTCCACAATGAGAGGTTGGAGTTGGAAAGTTGGAATCTATTGGAACTGAAGAAACTATCTTTATGACTAGCATTATCTTCTACTTAGCGAGCCAGTAGTTTATTCATAGACCTACTTGCTGAGCCGCTGCATGTTTATATTTGCAGGACAAGGATGGTTGTGGGGGTTGGATCTAAAAACATCTCCGGCAGTTTTATCGAAGTTGTTGAGCAACAAGGCTGGCAAGGGCTGTGGGCTGGCAATGCTATCAATATGCTCCGTATCGTCCCAACCCAAGCAATTGAGCTTGGTACATTTGAGTGTGTGAAGCGGACATTGACCGCAGCACAAGAGAAAGCTAAACAGTCTGAATCTCCAAGACTACAAATTGGTTCTTTCAGATTGAACTTTTCTCTTTCATGCATTTCTCCTGTTGCTGTCGCCGGTGCTGCTGCTGGCATCGCTAGCACTCTCGTGTGTCACCCTCTTGAAGTTTTGAAGGTATTTCGCACTGATTATTTTGCTTAAACATAATGAAAAAGGTCTGAACCTGCTGGAATTTAAAAAGTAATATTAGTCCTACTTGAAGCAATATTTCCTCTTCTTGATCAGATTCCATATTATTCTGGACAAGATTCTACTGCGGTTTGATATTTGAAGCTTCTTATTCTGTACAAGATTCTGTACAGTCTCTCTGCTCTACATAATTCCTGACAGTTTCTGTTTCATATTCTCGCAGGATCGGTTGACTGTTAGCCCCGACCTATACCCTAACCTAACTCTAGCAATTAGTAGCATTTACAAGGATGGAGGTATAGGTGCCTTCTATTCTGGTCTTAAACCTACACTGATTGGTATGCTTCCGTATAGTACATGCTACTATTTCATGTACGATACTGTGAAGACTAAATATTGCAAGTCGAAGAATAAGAAGTCGTTGAGTCGTCCGGAAATGCTCGCCCTTGGTGCAGTTGCAGGTAAGCTTCCATTCTACCCTCTTGTGCTACTCTTCTCCTTTAGCTTATTGTATTCGCGTACGATTCCAAATCAGGTTTGACGGCCAGCACCATAAGCTTTCCACTGGAGGTAGCTAGGAAACGACTGATGGTGGGAGCTCTGAAGGGCAAATGTCCCCCTAACATGGCGGCTGCTCTCGCTGAAGTCATCCGGGAGGAGGGACTACTGGGGATGTACAGAGGCTGGGGTGCAAGTTGTTTGAAAGTCATGCCAAACTCTGGCATCACTTGGGTGTTTTACGAAGCGTGGAAAGACATACTACTAGGTGAGAAGCGACTTCTATGACTTAATTTCGGCTGCCACTATCGGCGTATCTATACTGGAGGTCCAACAGTGAAGCGAGTCTCACTTGGTCTGATGCTGGCGAATAATATTAGTCTAATTCACATCATAATCTGACCATTTAATCTTTAGCCCTTAGGCATGGCCCTTGAGGCTTCAAAATTTTGTCTTCAATCTCGTCATTTTTAAGTGTACCAACACTGAGTGTTCTGTAATCTGTCTACCATCCTTTATTTATGTCATCCATTTTGCTCTATCGGCCTATCTGGAATCAATTGAAGTTTACTACAGCGGTCGATCTCTGTTACAACAAAACCTGGATATTTATGATGCAATGTGAAGGTTCATAGTTCGCTGTAATCATTGCGATGTGAAAATTATGCACATTTAGCATGAATGGTGTTGATCAGAGAAATTCAACAGAATGACTAACAATGAATTTTTGCGGTTCTCTATTTACACAAAACTCCACAAGTGGTTGTTAGAAGAAACAGAGGAGAGAGTTGTGGGTTTTTGTGCTAGCTATCTTCTCCAGAAGTGTTGTTGCTCCGCCCTAACAACCAAGAGAGACAGCTGCTGCATGTTTCCAAGTTCTCGGCCAACATGTACAGGCAAAATATGCACAATGCTGTCGCAAAAGATCGAAAAGGGTTAGCAGAAATTAGTTAATTTGCAACATGAACAAAGCTCGTGTGGAGCGCTTACCAGCATAGGCAACTGTGACACCTGAGACCAATCGTCCCAAAGCTGATAGTACATAGAGACAGCTTACGACCTGAAGGAGGGGTTCTATTAGGATGCCATCATATTTGAGAAAATATGAACATTATCATTTTCTGTAAAACAAAGCAATCCAATGAAAAACAAAAAAAAGGATTGCAATTGCACTGGGTGGACCTAGAGTCTGATCAAGTAAAACCATGCACTATGTACCGAAAGGCTGGACCAAATGGACATCGTTCAATTATAATCAAGTTTGAGGTTCAGAAGGATGCCATCAAGCATATAAATGTTTCAACTTTGCACTATACTTTCTCTGTCTAATATCGCCGATCCTTATATTATGTTAAGTTCCAACTCTGTGGTAGCATTTGGACAAAAAAAGGAGCCTTAAATCTCCAAGTTCCATCACGGTAACCTTTTCACTTTCAAACAACTCATCCAGACCTTGAACTATTTTCTTCATGCTTCATCAATCGATTTACTAAGGAGAACCGGCCTTAAACTGACTAGAAGAGCAAAAACATGATCTTAACACCCCTAATTGTGCCAAAGAAGACGCTATTATCCCCTTCAAATTTCATCTCATTGCAAGTCAATAAAACAACATCCCATCTTGTTTCAAAAGAAAGAAAACAACATCCATCTTTGGCAGATTAACCTCTAACTCCACCATCAATCTGCATGTTAGGGACAGGGAACTGATACACAGATGTATGAGGTCTAACCATTAGCACAAGAAGAACAGCATCACCTCAAATTCTAGATCTTACTTCAAAGCTTGAACTCTAACCCAAACCTCACTACACAACTTTGCACAGACTAGGAAGACTAAAATATAATCATCTGATCTGGTATTACCCCATACATGACTAACTAAGAGAAAAAAAGGACAAAACACTCAATAGAACTTCACTAAACAGTCTATAGCCTCGAAAAGTTGCAGACAAACAATATGGCATGTCGGTCTGAACCCCCAATATTGCTCTGCTACGATAAGATATACTCACAAATCGTATGGAAATTAAGATGTTTCGAAACTATACTAATGCGAAAGACAAGGCCCATAGCTGAAAGATTGGAGTAAGAAACTATACGGAAGATAACCAAAACAGGTTCATTGCCCCTAGCCAAATAAGTACTGGTGGAATACTACGAAATTGGTTCACAAACAAAGTGCATGATCCTATTGACAGCACTATGAAAGAAGGGAAAACCTCACATCAATTGACTCATGTCTGGCGAAGTACTCAACGGTAGCAAAACTTGATCATTTTGAGTAGGTGCATAGTTAGAACTACCTTGAAGAATAACCTCTTGTCATGTCCAGTTGCTGCAACCCTCAAAACAGATTCAGCAGCTCCGATGGTATTAGCAAACCACGCAACAATAGTGTTAGCAGTGTCTTGAGAGATCTGCCACTCAAGTGGATCCACAGGTAATCTACAACACCAAACACTTTATGTATCACAATTGGAGCAAACAAACCTAATTCTATACGTTAGAGGGAGAAACACGCCTAACTTCCATGAAAAAATCGATCAGAGGAAACGTACGAGATGTTCAATTGACGGAAGAGAAGGCCGAGAATGGCGAGGGAGCAGAGAAGGACGATGAAGACGTCGGAGAGAAGAGAGAGAAGGCTGGAGTTCCGATACGCACAGTGGTAGTACACAAGCGAACCACATACCATTCCTATAATTGGCCTTCCTATTTCGCTCTTCTTGATGCTGCCACTTCCTCCTCCTCCTCCTCCGCCGCCGTCGCCGTTACTCTCCATCCTATTTTCTTTTTGCGTCTCTTTCTGAATTCAATTCCACATCAATTTTATCCTAAGAATTTCCCTTCGCTGACTTTCGCAGCCGCTGGCGCCCGTTGATTTTCTCACCTTGCTAAGTTTCTAGAATTCTGGAATCCTTTCTTTTCAGCGCCGGTCAGCGGACTTTTTGCAGATGGTTCATTTCATTTTCAACTTGGGCGGAGGGAGTCGACTCACATCAGACCACTCGGTTGGTTCGTCGGAATATTTCGATTTGGATACAACGAGGCCGGCAATGCAATTTTTTATTTTACCAAAGGCCAGCAATGCATTTGAACCGTATGGTTGTATTTGTTTGGGCCCATATTGAACGGGCTAGGTTATTGTTAAATGGAAAAATCAATTCTTGATGAATCAATGATTAACCTTTAGGTGGGTTAGGTCATCCCCATCCATGTGAATTTGTACGATGTGGTGGTTCCTATGTGACACCTATTTGTAATTGAATATGTGAATGACATGGATGGAAGGTAGGCTTGGCAATGATTTGGATACGGGACGGATACCTTTTATCTATTGTTTGTGAATAATGCCCGTTGGTTTTATCCGTCACTGATCTATTAAATTTGATGGGTAAAAAATTATTATCAAGCCCATATTGGTACGGTTTCGGATAAACCTATGGTTGTCGGGTATACCCAATATGAAGTAAAAACTGTGAAATTTCATTACTCAGAATTCAAAAACTGAAATCTAAAAAGTAACCAACACCAATTCAGGAAACCTCCAGGTTATGTACTGTTAATACCTGTACTGTCTCAAAGTTCACGAATCGGACCAAATTTCCAGAACTCAGCAATTCATATCCTGCAAGGAAGTGTACGCACCTGCCAATCTATCGCCTTTGTCCTTGCAGACATCACAAACAAAAGTCTAGAAAAAAACACAACCACAGAACCAACACACCAGAATCTTTCCACTAAATCCACAATTTTCGCAGCAAACACACAAACACTATGCCCTAACATCATCATCATCAATCAACGTGTAACATATTTATGTTGCTCCCCCCCCATCCTCCTCCCCCTATACATTACATGTACACATAAGCATATTTTCATTTCACACTCATTACCAACTACTAAATCGTATATACTTTCATCATCCTCCCTCAATTTTCAGCTCCCCATTTCCCCCCATCACCACAATACTTTAAATCTTTCTTTCTGTTCCCAACTTTAATCAATTCTTATTTCTTGTTGCACAAGAATCTCCATCTACCCTTTCCTTCTCGCATCCAGTTAATCCATCTTCTCATGGCTTGGCTTCTTGAATCACAAGTACAAATAACACTTTCTCAGGGTGTTCGCGTAACCATGTTTTGGTTACAACGTCCCCCACTTCACGACTCGGTGGCTTGGCTTTCTGCATACGTTAAGTTGGGGTTAGTAAGCCATCGACACCGAGGCATCATGAATAAACAGACCAAGTTATCTACATTAGGTCGAATCATAATCCAGCAGGAGGCTCATCATACATGACTTAAAAGACTTAAGCGGAGGAAGCCACGGAAAAAATGAATGTACAAACACAGAGATGCATACCTTCACCACATAGCTGTTCGTACCGAGCAACTATGTGCTTCCCATAAGTGTATTTCTTCAAAGCATTAATATGGATTTTTATGTGATTGAGCAGTACTTCTTTCTGCCTCTCACTCCCAATATCAAGAATCTTCTGAATCACATAATTGGCAAATTGGTCCTTCATCATAGTCTGCAATGCAACACATACCACCAAAAATTATTTCGGAAGCACCATTTCACAAAATCAACAGTAATTTGCGCTTATTATGATTAGCTAGTAGGGAGCATAGTTGGCCAGATGTGGTTAGAGTTAGGGCTAGACTAATTACACTACATGTAAGTGTTCAGTTTTTCTCTAGTTACAAACGAGTCCGAATAAAAGTAATTTCCTTATGAAAATTCGAAAGTTGGCATGACTCACCAACAAGCCATCGTTATCTTCAGGTCGCCTAATGATCTCCTCTATCAAGAGGTCACGTTCAGCAACATCACCATATTCGAGACACTTCTCAACAACATTTGATGCGTATTTATGCTGACTCATCTGTATGACCTTCCCATTCAACTTGCTGATAATTTGACTCCTCTCATACTCCTTACCCCTCTCCAGAACATGCTGCACAACAATAAAGATTTTAGTATATCGATGTATCATGTCAAATCAATAAAACATAGTACTCTCTTTCCAGATACGAGTTGGTTCAAAAAAGTTGGTGCATTCAGGTTAAGTAAGCACAGAGCTTGGTACATACAACTACTATTACAGATTTCGAAACATGAGATAGCAATCAAACAACTTTTTCTTGTTGGGAATATTGTAGGATAGTCGCCTATTCATACTTTGATCTATAGGTAAATCAGACAACTTTCTTGATGAATCACCTACAATTTAATCATCAGCTATCATATGGAACAAATTGGCTATCAATTTCCATCATCGAAGAGGAAATTTTTTCTTTATTTTCATTTAAATAGTTGACATAAATAAACCGCACAACAGACAGTTTGGCAACATGAAAAGCACAAACAGATTAAAAAAATGGCCGACCTGGGTGACATAGTTTCCATACTGGTCTTGAGCAAGATGGAAAGCAGATTCCAAAATCTCATCAACTATACACTGGCTTTGCTGACCTTCAGAACAATGTTCCAGAACTCTCTACACAAGCACAGAGATCAGAGAACACCATTACAGCAAAAAATACTAGAATACATGGCAGCTTGAACGCATATTGATGGAGCTTACTTGAATCACACGACATCCATAAGGATGAGTAGACAGTGTTGCAACTTGGCCTCTAAAAGCAGAAATAATAAAATCAATATTTTCCGAAGGAAGACATTCTATGCATTTCTGGATCACATGATTCCCATTCTGATCACGAACGCATCTCATCACGTGACCATCAAGCTCTTGAACGAGTTGTGCTTTCTGGTCAAGCTCGATCACCTCAAGGGCCTAACATGAGTAACTCCGGAGTTATTTCAATATTTTGCAACTTTACCAAACAAGGTCATAAGAACTCAACAGAAAATTTCAAGGAATGAAAACTTTTATCTTGTCCCTAGCAGGGAGAAGACATCCAGTTATACAAAGATTGCAATCAATGCTATTCCAAGCAAGAAATTGTCCTAACTTCGATTTATCGACAGCCGTGCAAAAGGGTTAGGGCCAACCTGGTACTTATCATGTAATCTATTCCCTTCCTATCTTGTATTGACGAAAAGGGCTGCCCCAAAAAAAAGAAATCCGGAGTACATACGAACATATAATTTTATGCAAGGAGAACAGAAGATGGCTTGGCTGTGGAGTCCAACAATTAAAAAGGTGCCTTTTTAACCGATAAACCTTGGCTATACAATCAACTGTCAAGATTTCCAGAAATATTCTCAGCTACCCAGTACACGTTTCAGAAAAAGAACCCAACAGCCAAAACATCAAAATTTCCTTGCTTGGAAATTCATTTTCTAGTATGTGGTTGTGATATTCTCAAAAATGTGCACCAACCATTGAACTCTACATTACTTTTTATGTGTAACTTCATTGAACAGAGTCGTTAAAAACAGGAGGCATTAATTAAGCCCACTTACTCTGTAAACGTGAGGAAAAACTCAACAGTATAAAGCAATCATATGTTTGCTTGCTCATCAGAGAAATAAACAAACAAAGCACAATGCCTTGAATGAACAGTTCATAGGCTTCTAAAGAGAGGAGAGTTACGGATACTAATACCAATCCAGCAGTTGCCAAGTATGATGGTTATTAAAGAAAGCTACCTGACTCCCTTAGCTTACCTTCTGTATCACACGACAACCATACATCTGCAGACTCAACTCCAGCACCTGGCCAGCAAGTTTATCTGCAAGCTCTTTTCGCTGTTCAGTACTTCCATGTTCGAAAAACTGTAACACAAGCATCCACAGAAACCATATCTAATTAATGAATACATCAAGGGAACCTATCTCTGATGGAAAAGAAATCACCAAGTATACCTTTTGTATAACATAATTTCCAAAAACATCAGTCATCAACTTTGAAGCATGAGGAAGCACTTCCTTAAAGACAGAATCTTTCTCCCCGGCACTGCAGTGTTCCAGCTTTTGCTGGATAAATCGACTTCCATGTTGATCAACACTGCAAACCAAATATACGATCAACTCATCTCTTTTGTCGGGTGAAAATGGTTTATTCAAGAAACAAAGCAAGGAAATATAGAAGATGAAACCTGAATTCAACTATATGGCCCACTATATCAGAGAGCTCAAACTTGCGTGCATTGCTCGATTTGAGCTCTTCAAGAAAGTAATGCCTTTTGTGGTCATCAAAGCTGTTGCTACCTCTTGGGCCTTGACTTCCTGAGTAGAGGCCTGCATTTCTGTTTGAAGCCTGGGGATACCTTCCTTCACTTCGCCGTGCAAAATGATTCCCTGTCGCCCCTGGGGAAGAAGGCAATACAGGACTAGGAAGAGGTGAGGCTGGGAACTGGGACATCACACCCATAGTTCCAGGCCCCCCATAGTAGCTATTACCATTAACTCCTACTTTTCCTGGGCTTGGAATGCTTAGGTTTCCATAGGTAGGAGGTTGGAGGTTCCTGTCGCCCAAGTATGTAGGAGCAGACAGCTCTCTCCTCTGAGCAAAGGCAGCTTCGAGTTGAGCCCCACTAGTTCCACTTGATACTAGGTGGTCATGCTGAACTGTGGCACCATATGCATCTCCGAACGGATGCTGAAAATATTGCATGTGAAGAGGATCCATGAGAGATGGAGGTTGAAGCATTAATCCATGAGGTCCATAAAACTTCCCTTGCTGATGTGACCCTCCTATATGTGCAATGCTTTCCCCAGTCAAGGGAGCAGCAGTCCTGCCATCAGTACCTGGTGCCGAAGCAGCACCAAATGGCATAGGAATAGGACCATGTGAAGGATAGCTCGTCATATATGGGGGGAGAAACGTTGAACCCATCGCATATCCTCCCAAACCATAATGTGGAGAGTACAGACCAGATGGTTGGAAGTTTGGATAGAATGGACTCCCTGCTGTCATATAGGCTGCTGCAGTTGCATATAATGGAGGGTTAAGTGTAGAGGAGTTCAATGATGGCTGTACGTCCATTGATGGGAAACTTGGGTGGCCATGGGATATGTTATTAACAGGACCGTGAGGATGATTCATTGCTTGTGAAACCATGAGAGCAGGGAGTCCATGAGCCTGATGCGAATTAGTATTATGCATAGATGGATGCTGCTGAGGTGCATTTCGGCTGTAAGATTGTTGCTCTTGTCTGTTTCTCATCCTAGGCTCTGCAACGGAGCCAATAATAGGGGAATCACCTTCCTGACCAGCTTCATTTGTGCCAGATTCATCCCGTTTCTGGAGCGGAGTTCTTGGGAAAGAGGATGTTTGACTGTCATTTCCCGGTGATAATTTGGGAGCATGAACCTCAAGTTCATATGCATCTTCATCAATTTCAACATCAGAACCACCACTTTTTTCGGGTGCTTCTGACAAGCTAATAGAAGAAATATTCGATGTAGCAGTATGGATATCTTGTTCAGCATCATCTGCAGCATGACCTGAGGAACGAGAATGACTATACACAGGAGAAGGGGTCCGAGGGAAGTCTTCCTGCAAAGTAATCACTGTGTGAGAAATGGAAGTAGCTTGAAGCTAACATAAGAAAATAACAAGAGCAAGCATTTAAATAGATCTACTCGGTGAACTATTAACGAAAATACACCCTGAAACACACATACACACATGAGAACCTGTGTCCATTGCGGCCCCCCACGATCAGTTCCCAGTATCCAAACAAAATACCCATGCCGTCCAATGTAGTGTAGACAACTAAAAATTCAGCTAGCATGCATAGAAGAGTGTAACTAAAGAACTAGGAAGGATTTTTTTAGAAAGGCATCAACCTAATACTGAACGAGAGAGCGAGACCAGAATCATGGAATGGAAAGGGTATGGGGAAGCACATAGTCTTTGCACAATGGTTAGTCACATATCCACGTCAAGGTCAACAAAGTTGTAACAAATTCTATTCTTGAATATCACCCTTTTACACAAAAGTCAAGTGAACTTGTACTGAAAGCATTGTTGAAAGGCACCAATTACTTGATATCATCATTAATCACCTATCTGTGTCCAAAAAAATTCATCACCTGTCAAGGATGGGAGTATAAATGTAAGTACCTGTATGAGATCCACTAGACTTTTATGACGAGCAGCTGCAAAAGCACCATGGCCCGAGATGAGAACACTGCTATTATCAAAGGAGTTTTCTGATTCTTCCTTGGATGATCTTTCATCTTCAGGCTCCTCCTTATGAGTTGAAAGGGAGCCTCCAGACAAGTGCAAGGAGACATTGCCAGAGTCATCTACTGAAGTAGATCTCCAGTTATTGCCCAAACCACCAATATGGCGTACCAAGCGCCGATTCTCTCGAGATAACAGTGGTGGTGGGAGTCTTGGATTCAGGTTTATATTAGAACAATAGTAAGCCAAATAAGCAGGATCAGAGCGCAGCTGTTCTTCCGACTCGCAGTTCTCAATAGCATTGTGTAAGCTTTCCAAGCTAGGATTCATGTTCAGGTTCTGTTGAGCTAAAAGATTCCCTATAGCTGCAAAAGACCCTTCCATACTTGGCGGTGCACTACCACTTCGATTCGGAACACTTTCTGATTGATCTGTGTGGATCCTATGCCCTTTAAGAAGTAACCCCAATTCTTCAGCAGCAATAGACGACTTTAAGGGTGATCCATAACTAGCAGCATCCTTGGTTGAAGACCATTTTCTACCCTCCACCATTCTCACAGGGCTCTCAGTTGCCATATTTACCACACTAAAGATTCTAGTTTCTTTCCCCTAATTGCTACCACTATCCCTTTGCTACAATTTGAACTAACACTGCAGTAACACATGAGATTTCAGTTAACTGACTGTAGTGGTGACTGAAGTATCTTATCATTCAACCATAAACAGGGTTGCGGAAAAGTAAATGACACCTCAACACAGACAAGGATCACAAAAACAGCCAAGATTACGTAAAACTGGGAAGAGATAAAGGATAGTGCTAAAAAAGCGAGGAGTGCCAGAATTCATGAACAATACAGCACATGAAGCAGCCAATGGTCAAACTACTATGAACAGAACCTGAGAGCAACCTAGGGTTCAAAATAAGTCTCCTGCTCGACTTTCCATTTCATCAAGAAACCAACAAGGAGCCAGTAAAGGCCAACCACCTGTGTGACTGGAAGATCATGATACCAACCTAAAAACACGAATTAAAACAAAAGTACAAAACAAAGGCAAAACTGCATCAATGCATCATTATTTCATAATCAGCAAACAAGTCTCATGTCAAAGTTCTGTATTTTCGGCTTTGGGACAGTGATCAGAATCCAAATATTAACACAAGACCGAATCTTATAACAGGTGAATATGTGAAAATTCTTGGACTGACCTACTCGGAGACCTCATAACTTCACCCTAAAAAGAGGGATAAACCCCAGAGAATCCAAACATGAAGAAAAGATACTACAAAGCATGGAAATTCCCACAGAATGAAAACAAACAAACCCACCAAAGCATATAGACAAAACAAAAATAAAATAAAAAGAACATACACCCTTTCACACAGAAGCTAGTCAACAGCCAGAATAGGAAGAACAGGAAGTTAAATACGCCATGAAAGGAGTGAGCTTGGACTCTCACCAGTCACCAAATGAATAGCAGATGAAGCCGAAACTGAAGCTGTAACAACCCTTGGGAGAAGAACACAAAAAGAAGAAGAAGAAGAAGAAGAAGAAGCTCAAAGGAAGGAAAAGGAAAAGGGAGAGGAGCTTCTGGGTGGTGTGCCTAGTAAATTACAAAAATAAAATGAAAAGAAATTGGAAAAAAGAAATGTTCTTTCGTTTGTTTGAGAGAGAACCCTTCAGCAACAGTTAGCCCGGACTTGAAGCTTTAGACTTTGTTTCCGTTTAATTTCCAAATTCCTAATCCATACTAATAAAATAATCGTCCTAGTTGATGATTAATTACTCAATTAAATAAATAAATAAAAAGAGTTAATTAACTCATCCAAAATCCCCCTTGGCTATATCTGCTGAATGACGAAACTACCACTTGAGGGCTGAGGATATTGGTGGGAAGGGCATTATAGTATTCTGAACAGAGAAGCCTTTATTGGGGAAGGGGCCGATTCTCAGGACGCGTGTACGTCAGGACCTAGACAGCAGGAACGGACGACACGTGGACGTCGTGCTGTCGTTGACGTCAGCAGAGGCCGAGGTTCTCTCTTGTGTTTTTTATTTATGTATTAATAATATATATATCAGCTTGGTATGTCCGCGAGAGACAAATTAAATAATTAATTATGAAATAATAAGATTAGAGAGAAACTATCAGCTTAATAGTTTTGTTTTGTCGCACGAAATTGGTTAAAGAACGTACGAAGTCGAAGTTAGATAATAGATATCCTTTTCTTGTTGTTTTAAACCTTTACTTGATGCACTCAATCTATTACTGCACGTGCATAAATAATTGAACATTTAATAATAATTAACATATAAAGTATTTTTTCAATGCAAAAGTATATTTTTCCTAGGTATTCTAAGGATATTTTGTATCTGTGTGATTTGAGTAGTTGTGAAATAGAATGTTTAAGAGTCTATCAATTTATACATCAATTTCATATTTAATGATAAATCGTATTATGATTGATCTATTTTAATTTTTTCAAATTTTGCACATTTTTCATTTTTCAACGGTTGGTATGGGACAAATTTCTTTAACATGAATTTTATATGCTCTATATTATGTATCACACAATGTCTTATTGTAAATTTGTTAACCAACCCCTCAAGTTATCTAAATACACCAATTTTAAATTCAAATATTTCATAAGTGAGGTTATAAGCAATAAATACACTTGATATTACTAAATTTTAGTTAGCAGTCATATTAATCATTAAACTAAGTTATGTTCACCAAATATCACTAAATTATAGTTTTATTTACTAGTTACTATTATGTAATTTTTTCAGACGGAATGCTAATGTGGCCACTATAGTCGGCATTTAGGGGGGGATCAGCTACTGACGGGTCATTTTTATCAAAACTCACCTTTAAAATATTTCATTTTTTTATTGTGAAGACATCTATCGAAATATATTCAATGATACGGTACATGTATAGTGATATCAAAATAATCGAAGCAGTTTGCCAAGTTGGTATTTCAAACCGATGAGTTAGTTTTCAGCTAACTCATCCTCTAAATGTTGTTTGTGTTGAGCCATGTCACTATTTTGTCCAAAAAATAACAGAATGATAACTAAGAAAACAGAACTATAATTTAATGATATTTGGTGAACATAATTTAATTTTATGGTTAGTATGATTTAAAATTAAACTTTAATGACATGCGATGTATTTAACTCGGATTATAACTAGTAAAAGGAGTTGGTTTATAATATTTTTAAAAGTATCATAATTAAGAAGAGACTCGAGTAGTATCATGACACAATCCAACTTAATTAAAATATGGAGTAATGAGCTAACAATGAGATACTAAGAATTTACATTGTGATTGGTTGAATATGTAAACCTCTTATTTTTATCCAAAAACCAAAACCCTGGAATTTCTAATTATAGAGTATTCCTATTTTTTGACAAAAGAAATGAAAAGATGGAAACAATCCACTTGTCCACGTCCCAGTAGCCGGTGACTCGCGAAACACGTGAAGGCGCTGTGAGTGTATCAGAATATGAATTATCTGCAAAATTCAAAAGAAAAGACAAGAAGCCGGTGTTGTCAGGTAATTTACGGACGTACCCCCAGAGAAATGGATAACGTTGGGAACATCAGCATTCCTGCGAGGAAAAAAACTACATAAAATTTAAAAAATAAACGCTGACCAAGTTGACGACACCTATGACCTATTATTGGTTTCATTTTTTGAAATTACTAATTAGTCCTCCTGTTTGTTTGTTGTGTTTTACCTAATTAATCACAACACAACAGTGAAAAACGAGACTTTGTTTAAGGGGGCATTCCTCCGAAGTGGCTGCTGGCAATGCTCAAGCCATTTTTTTGTGCCCAAACCCGAAATCAAACCTAAAATCTAAAATCGAAAATAAAAAATTCAAAATAAAAAAACTGAAAATCGTAACCCAAAACTCAAATAAAAATAAATCAAACCGAAAAAATATGATGTAGATAAAAAAATAAAAAAAAATTGAATACATTCGACCATTGAATTCGGTCGGATCATCGAATCTAGGAATCAGCAGGTGCTGTACTGATGTTCTAAGGCCGTAGGATGATATGATGAATCGATGACTACTGGTTTTATTATTTTCCTAATTATTCTTCTTCTTTGACTGCCTCTTTGAATCAACTTTTGTCATTCACTTGTGACTTTGACTCCATTGTTTCTTCCAACTCATGTACCTTCTCTTTACACTTGCAACTCCTTTTCATCAATATGTATCTTTACACTCTTTGACTCACTAGCAACCCAATATTTAGTGCATTTTCTCATAAGGATGGAAGAAATTAAAAATAAAGAAAATAAAGATTAGTGATAATCACTAAGCTAGTATCTAATCTACGAGTATAAATTATTAATAAGCAGAATTGAAGATATATATTATCTTGGTTGCGGGGTGCATCCTACCCATGGTTAGGCGCTGGATAGGCAAGGCATCTAAGTCGTCCCAAAGTGTATATGGATTTGTGAAGTAGAGGCCGGAGTGAAATGGCACTTGTTTTCGATATGCCAAGTTGCGAAGAGTTACTGGATGTGCATTGGGAGATGGCCTCTCATTGAAACCAACATGGTGGGTCGAGCTTCAACAGCTGAATGGTTGTTCCACCTGCTTGCGGGGCAATCAGAGGCTTGTGTGCTAGAGCCAAGAGGTCGTCATGGTTCTATAGAGTATATGGAAGGAGCGTAACTCGAGGGTGTGGAATGGAAAGCATACTACATCGGAGTGGATCGTTAAACAGAAGCGAGTCTTTGTCGCACTCCCCCTTCATTAGCTTGATTTCCGGAACACAATTTCCTATATGTTTGCTGGTTTCGCTTGGAGAGGGAATTCCCTAGCCCTTAAAGATGTGACATTTCTGATCCCTCCCGCTGAAAGACAACGGCTTATTGGAGCAGACTCGCTCAATCCCAGCTGAAAAACTTATCCTATAAATGGCAGAGGCTTTGCACGGCCAACCGGAAGCTCTGGGGTGTCAGTCCAGCTGAAACCGACACTGAAGTTGAAGATGGAGTCCTTTCTGAATGAGGGTGACGGTCTCGATGAAGTGGCTGTGCAGCTGTCTCGAATGCCCCCAAGTACTCTGATTCCAGACAGAGGCATGAACTTCAGAAGCAGCGCCTAGCTTTGGCATATCCTAGCTTTGGAAGTTAGATTCTTGCCTCCAGGAGTTAAAGCCATACATTAAAGCCCAAGTGAAACTAATAATTTTTCTCTTGATGCCTCTTTATGTATATTGAAGAGACTTGCTAGTATAATGATGGCTAGACCCCAGCACTTCATGAGCATTCAGACAGACAAATGCGAAGAGAGGAGTGGAGTGCAGTGGTAGACATCAATAACCAACAAGTAAACTTGGTCATCGATTTCCTTCATTTTCTTAAACCATCATACTTTTATCAGAAACAGTCGGGTGAAGCAGTCCAGGTGTTCCAAAGCGAGCCAAGCGATACATGCCTTCCTCCTAGGTTTGGTTTCGTAGGTGGAAAGTTAGCTTTCATGTCTAGCAGAAAAATAGTCAAAAATTTCATTAAACTTTCTACATAACTAATACTTTCTATACCGGATCTAAATGTTATTAGTAATGGTTCCTTACAGCCTAACCTTGGGGTAAATTTGATTGCGGACCTGAAGCTATCTAATAAGAACATTTCAGGTTGAGGAGACCAGAAATGAGATGGACAACGACGGATAGGAATGGGATTCTCCCTCGCAACTTTCTGTGATCTTTCATGTAGTAATGGAGAGGGATGAAAAGCTGTGATCTTTCACAAAAAGGATTCTAACTTGGCATCAAGCAAATCTACAAATGCGTATGAATTAGCATTTCAAGTTTCCCCATTACAAGAAAGACTTGCAGCCTTCGATGAACTAGGCTATAACCTAACCTTCCAAAACAAAACAACCCTTCCCATTCCACAAACTAGCTAGGCTACTACTAGCAAGGGAACAGGATTGGAGAGGGATCTCTCACCAGCTTATTTTCTGCCAAGTTCAGTTTCTTAATCTTGTCCTCACACCAAATCAACTGTTCTTTACTGATCCTCACCATCCTAAGTACACGACATACGATTTTGATGTCAATGAGCCCGAATAATAGCTGAACGTCCTCGTACCTTTCTGGCCATGATTTCTTCTTCCATCCTTTACTCTTCTTGCATAGTTCCTTCAGCCTCACCTTTTTCTACAAACCATAGCAGAGAAGATTTGGTACACAATCCTACTATGTTGAAACAATGGTTCGGCACACGCAAAGATTACTTCTTGATTGCTTTGAAAGAGTTTGATTACCTTGTCTATTGAAGACTGGATCATCTGAAGTGGTAAAGCAATCTGATTCTGGTTCCCAAACAATGTAATTACAGCATTCTGCTTTTTCTTGTCCATCTTGACGAAAATTTGGAAAGTAAGAATCGAACTCTCTATAACTCGAATGAGATCAGGGGCATGTACCCTCGAATCCGATTCTAGCTCTTCTGCCTCTTTTGCATCTGAACCTGAATGATTCACAGAACAGTTACTTTCACCGCTGCAACGCGCGCTTTTTTGAAGGAAGGATAACAGAATCCATTTGGGACAAAAATAGATGTGACTTGCCTTTTACATTTGGAGCTTGGAGCAGTCTTGGCAAAACCTTCCTCGAACGGGCAAACACCTCTGCTCTAAAACCTTGCTCAAAGGGCTCGTTCTCGATGAACCGTTGCAGCAGGACTTGAAACTGCTGAAACAGCTGAGCACTGTGATTGTAACACGTGGGGTTTTCAGGCTGGCATGAAATTCTCTGACACAGTTGAGTGTATTGGCAATGGAGTGCCTCCCAAGTCAAGCACATCTGAGCCACGTACGCTGTCTCGAGATCTTGGTATGGATCGTTCATTGGCTGCTGCAGATGCTCAGTTTCGTCTTCAGGTTCTTCCATTTTCTTCATCGATAGGCAACGGAAGGGAGATGGTAGCTTCTTCGACGATGACTTTGGGGACGGAGTAGTAGGCATATAACAACCTGTAATGAAACAGTTTACCAGCGACCATGAGATAGAGAATTAGAGAACTCTCTTCATCCACACTAACCATTAGAGATCATGCATCCAATTGAAAACAAGGTAGAAAAGCAATCACAAGGGAATGAATGTAGGGCCATGATTAGGGACACTGGTGTTCATAACCTTAGTAACCCCAAATCGATGCATGCGACTTACTGAATCAGTGCAAACGTGACCTCCTCTAAAAGCTTAACTTGAGGGGGCGTGTTGATAAATAATACAAAAGCCAATCGGAATCCTTTCCCAACAACTCGAGCTAATGTATGCAGTCTTCGCATATTTCATAGATAATCATAACATTTTGCAAAGCAGGTAATTAATTCTCAAGGATAGCTAAAGAGCCATGGAAGAACAACCATAGTAGACTGCTGAGCACCTTCATCACAAGAGACAAAAAGAGAAAGGCGCTTGAATCAGGAATTCAATCAGATGTCACTGTTTATCTCTAGCTTGCACTAATTACAGAATGTCACAATCTAAGTAACATCCAAAATCAAGCTTGAAACCAAACATGCAACCAACACATTGTTCATTTGTTTTCCACTATACCGCCAAACTTATAGAAACAAGTAGTTCACAACCCTTAAAAAGACAAATCCAGAAAGGTGAAAACTTGTTACCATTTTCATTAAGCTGGAGGAGGCTCATACGATCAAAGAAGAGCATTCTGTCGCAGTACTTATCATAAACAGCATCAAAGCCACCCCACCATTGCCTTCCTTGAGCTTCAACATCTCTCCATTCCCCACAGATGGTCTCCTCAACTCCTGCTTCTTCTTCTTCGTCTGCATCTTCTTCTTCAGGGAAAGAGTCTTCCTCCGGAATCAACACCATGAAGCTGTTCCTTCTCAGCTCCTTTAACCTCCTCTTCACTTCATTGGTTATGAAGTCATCATCATCGTCCTCTGCATCTCCTTCTGCAGCCACATTTTCAGTTGATTTGTCCTTGTTGTTACTCAAATCATCAGAGTCTTTCTTAGGCTCTTGTGGGTTTGGAACAGGCTTGTCCTCTGGTTCTTTCTCTGGTTCTGGTTTGTGAGCTCTTCTGAACTTCCTCACTTTGAACAGATCCATCGGAAGACTACTAACACTCCTTTCTTCCTTCTTCTTTTTTCTTCAATTTATTCAAAACCAACAAGTCTTGCCAGGAGACAGAGATGGTCAAGCCAAAAAGAAAGGAATATAAAAACAGAGATACAAAAAAGAATCCAAGGAGATCTGGAGAAAAATCTCAACAACCAAAATGGTTGAAAATTCTTGAACAATAAAAAACAAATTTTTAACCCAAATCAATCTCGCAAGTTTCGAAAGGCTGAAACTTTACTGCTTTTTTCTACAACCCATTTGAAGGAAGAAGCTTCACCAGCATTGATGGTGATTTTTTAGGCAGCAAAAGCACAGCAAGAAGAGCAGAGGCGGTTCTTGACTGAAAGGAGCAAGAGTTAAGGACAAAAGAATCATGATGCCATGGGAAGGAAACAATATTTGCTTTTAGTAATAATAATAATAATCTGAGTAAAAGAAAAAGAGGAAGAAGAAGTTGTTTATGTTATTTCATGTAAGGGTTCCTCGTGAAGAAGGAAGAGCAGAGTAAAGGCAGAACAGGACAGTTTCGAGAGAGAAAAAAGAAGGAAGACAGAAGTTTTTACTGTTTGAAAAAGCAGTGTTGGGGGAAGGAAGACGAAGAAGAGGGAAATGCTATAAATGTGATGCTAGCTAGAGAGTCATTGGTTATGGTACTGTGTGAGTGAGTCCTCTGTTCCTCTCCCTCTCTCTGCGCACTTTCCATTGCAGATTTTTCGAAATGACTCCCCTTTTCAACGCCATTATGGTATTGGGTTTTAAAAGCTGTAATTTATAATTTAATTAGATTCTGGAGAACGGTTTAAACCAATTAAAGCCACAACATTAAACCCTTCTCTGTTTTTCTTATTTTAAACTTTTTTCTCTCAAAAGCTTAACCCAAACCGAGCTTGGGAAGTATAAAACATTGGAGGTTTTAGTTACAGTGAGTGGTAGGTTTTAGTGTTGGTCAAATAGAGTTAAAAGACTGAAGGTTTCAAAAGTAATTTTGGGAAGCAGAGTAAATTGGAGAAAGCAGAGTAGTGACATGTTGCAGAGAATATTGTCAGAGGCAGAGAGAGGACTCCTCTCTTTATCAAATTACACTGTTTCAGTTTTGAGAAGAGAGAAACATGACAAACCAACAAAATCAAGAAACGGGGAAAACTTAGAACTTGACTCTAGCTCCAGGCCTCAAACCAACCTGTTCTCCCTTCACTACTCCAATTATTCTAATAGGCGGATAGGCCATTCTATCTATCGGGGCGGATATGTTTTCGATCGTCCGATCTGAATTTGCACAATGACCATGAAAGAGAGTATAGGGGCGGAATCAGTATGGAAAAATTTACATGAGCGGGAAAAGGACAGGTGCGAAGCCGCCAACTTTTTATTCACGTGTGGCAGTGATGTGACATGGCAGAGATGTCGGTCTCTGAGTTGCGAATAAACAATTATTTTATACACTTTTGAAACATAAAATATTACAATTTCGGACATAAACAATTATTTTCACATCCCTCCTTCTCCCTCCCCCTTTCTTGTTTTCTTCCGCCATTAATGCCTTCGAAGGTTAGCTTCCTTGACGACGATGAAGCTTTTGTGTAGTTAACTGAAGTGGTAACGAGAGGTGTTAAATGGCATCTGAGGTTCCTGTTGATGACGAGGGGTTATAAGGACTGTCCGAAGAATGGAAATTCCATCCACCCGATCAAGGAGAGAGTTATAGTAGTGCAGATGTACAAGACGTTAACCAAGAAGATGTCGTCGATGGTAGTTTCAGTCAGCCAGATCTTAGTCAGATGAATGGTTTTAAAGGTATACGCATCGATTTTATGTTTATTGTAATAACCACTTTAAAAAGGTGGATTTTGTTCTTCTCCCTACTTCTCGACCATATAAATATTCTTCAATCAAAGATTGCGAGGTCAGATATTGTAATGGGTTTTTGGAAAGTTCTTTACCTTTTTTATCCCCTTAGAATGTTATGGAGTGACCTTTAATGCTTTCGAAATTTGCTGGATTGGATTTAATGCGTTTACTGGTAGGACAAAATTTCCTTCACGGTATTGTAACATAGTCAGAATGGTGATATAAGAACAACAAAAGTCAGAATAGTGATATAATGATAACATTGTCAGGAAGGTTACATAATGATCACATAGTCAGAATGGTCTTATAACGATAACACAGGCAGAATGGTCATATAATGATGTAACTTACATTGTGTAGGTGAGGAGAACATAGGTCCTGCAGACGAGGACAAGTGGAAGCTTATGTCTTTCACTACACACCAAGAGTGCGAGGAGCTCTATAGAGAATTTGCCGTCAGGAAGGGATTCGACACTAAAATTCAATCAAGGCGTCTGGTAGGGTGTTTGTGATGTTCTTCAGCTGTTCCATTCTCTCTTGGGCCTTCAATTGAACCCAAATAAAATAGAAGTCTTCTACTCTTCTACGATCAATCAAGTTGTTCATGATGCTATCCTAGCACATATTTATTTCAAGGAGGGAAATCTTCATGTCCGTTATTTGGGAGTTCCCCTGATATCTGGTGAACTTCCTTCTGTGATTGTGATGTGCTTATTCATCGTAGTACTGCCAGGATCTCGGGATGGAAAGTACGGACGTTGAGTTATGCAGGTAGACTTAAGCTCGTCACCTTAGTTCTTAGTACAAAGCTGTGGAAAACTCTATAGCGATTTCCTTTGGAAATTTCCTGAGAATGAAAGGAAGAAAGTGCGTGTGGCATGGGAATTTTTTGCTTTACCTAAGAAGGAAGGGTCTTGGTTAGTGCAGTTTGGGATGGCATCTGTAATAAGGGTTTACGAGTTCCTTGGTGTGATCTGGTTTGGGAAAGCCCACGTATCCCTAAGCATTGTTTCATAACATGGCTTGTTGTTAGTAATAAGCTTGTGACAAACATGATGACTGCCTTGTGTATCTTTGTTCTTTTGGAACTGATGCCCTCAACTACCTGCTGAATGACAACGAGTATAGTAGGAACATCCGACGCTACTGTTTTGGGGGTGACGAGCTGATTGTCGTTGATTGGGAGGACTATATTCGCCAATATTCGGCTTGCTTTGGTGGGGAAAATGAGGATGCTCGCTCTAGTCGCCTCTTTTAGCGTGCCATTGCCAACTCCATTTGGTATGAACGATGTAGGCAACGAGCCGGAGAGTCAGGGATCGCCTTTGAAGTTACTACTGCCAATATTTGTAGGAACGTTGCTTATGTTATGAAGTAGTATATGTTTTTCTTGTCCTCAGTTAACAGAATTTTGTAGCTCTTCAAGGCGGGAGGGTGTGTTTGCTCTCCTATACTTTTGATGAGTAAATACCTATATTCATTAAAAAAAAAGTGCATTTATTGTGTTCCAAAGCAAAAATTGCCTTGCATGAAACAAATTGGCATGCTCGGTGGCATACGTGTGTTTGATCTAATGGCACCAAAGAGGAGGACACAAGAAGGTGATCTTCCACAAAACTCTATGGAGGAACGACAGGTGATCGGCGCTGAAGCAGACCATGGGGGTGGAAGTTCAAACAATTTTGCTGAAGAAGTGGCGCCACCTCAATCGGTGCCAAGTGCTGATCTTGGCGGCGTAGTTACTTCCATCCTCCAAATGATGGAGGCGGTCCATAAGACAAGGATGAAGAACATCCAACAGGTAACTCTCTGATTCACATCTCTTGATCAACATTTTGAGTCTCAAAATGCTAGGCATTTTGGTCAAGTTATTGAAGTTGTTAATAAAAAGTACATTAATGATTTTGATAAATTAGAAAAAAATTAACCTCATCAGCTGCACAAACACAGACACGGTCACTAAATGGTATGAACAAAACACCAAATAATTTTAATGGGAATGCGAATATTCCTCCTGTTGGTGGCCAGTCCAACCATGGCAAGAAAATCTTTTGCTGGTGAATAACCAACCTTGTGAACTTTGGTTCCAACAGGAACGACCGCAACTGTTCTATGACAGTCAGAGTGCTATACACCTTGCAAAGAATCTAACGTTTGATTCTAGGTCCAAACATATCGATGTTTGATATCATTGGATTCGAGATGTGGTGGAGTCCAAACAACTGCCAGTTAAGGAGATCCATACTGATGAGAATGGATCTTATATGTGCACGAAGAGTCTTCCAAGAGTGAAGTTCGAATATTTTCGATCAACAATAAGGATGACAGAGAGTTATAATTAGCCAAAAGGGGGAAAATTGTTGATCCCGACTTCATAACTCTATCGCTAAAATTAATTCCACCAAAAAATTGGTTGCTTTTCTTCAATTGCATTTCCCCAACTGCTCTTTTTATTTTGCTCCCTCTCCCAAATTATGTATAAAATAGAGGCAGTGGCCTTCATTTGCATCATCCCACTCATCAATTACCCTTCTTTCTTTTCTTATGTACGTCTCTATATTTGTGTAGTGTCGTGTTGCAATTTCTTCATTTATAACAATTGAAAGACATTCTTTCAATTATTGGTTAGATAAGTGAGCGGTAGAAAATCTCGATAAATGTTTTACCATGGTAAGAATATTTTCTTGTGAGTGATAAAAATAGTGAGATAGCTGTTTTCGGGTTGGGAAACACTTGAGAGACACTATTTATGGATCGGCTCGAATCGCCTTGTAGCTACCTTATTATAATGAAGAAGTGCTTGTAGCTGTTTCTTACTGTCGTAGATGTACCCTCCGCGTTGGAGGGGAATTATGTAAATCCCGGTGTTATTGACTTACCGTTTTGTGTTAGACAATTTTGAGAATAGTCGTTGTATATTGCATTATTAATTTACCACTGTAAATTGGTCTAAGGATGTTGGCTTAATTATCGTCATTATGGTATTGTGGTGGTAATCACCCGTCCATAGTGATTTTAATTGTGGAGGATTACTGCCACTTCCAACTTGCCTATGAAATATTTACGGTGTGTGGTTTATTAATGCAATATATTTACTCTATTCTCTTCCGCTACGCCCCAACATTTTTGACCAATACAAATATTAGATGAAAGGTAAATATATTTGTAATTCTTTGTGTTAGATTCGAATTTGTGACTTCCAAATTATTAGCATATAACTATATCATCAGATCAATTCTATTTTGGCCATAAAATGATGTATTTCGATATGAGTTGTTGACACAAATGGTTGTTTGGAAGTTAAGTTTTAGAAAATAATTGTAACACATTTGATACAACATGTGAGAGATCCATGAGCTACACTGAACAATCCGACCTTAAAAGAAAAGATGTGTTTGTATTTGTAGCAATATTTTCAAAACCGTACCGAAAAGTCTAATGGTAGGATGTTTGATGGTTCAACCAAGGGTTCATACCGGTTCAACCGTTTGTAACATTAAATAAAAATAAAGTATACAAATTAATAGCAAAATACTTCATGAGATATATTAGTGATAAAACCGGATTATACCGACCATACATAGAGTTAAAAAAACAGTTAACAATTCAAGAAATGTCTATAATTAAATAGATTAAATTTATTTTTAATGTTTAGAAATAACCCATATGTTTATCAAATTATATACAATTTCATATAATAATTTATAATTCAAAGTTTTGCGATTTGAGGAATTTTACAAATTTCACAACAATTATTAAAACCGTATATAACATTGAATAAAGTTCAAAATTGATACAAAACATGATTGTATGCATAAGTAAGTTGATTTAGCTTAGTTCGTGTTTTTATCTTTCATTATTTTTATCTCGAAATTAGTTTAGATTTGGATACACAATGTTATTTATGAGTATTTAATATAATAAACTAACTATAACAATTAGACACGAAATGAAGATGGAGAGTTGGTAAAAGAATGTCCCCTTCTTCAAATAGCGCAGGTTCGATCTCCATTGCCAATTTTCTTTCAATATTTAAAAGCAAGGTAACAACATTGTTTCAACCACGATAAGTGATTTAACCGTTTGGCCGACTGGTATGCAGATATATGTGAAATTGTATTGTCCTGGACCGGGGTCATCGGTTCACGATTCGACTGGCCAGTCCGGTACTATTTTCAAAACACTGGTTTGCAGGGTGATCGATACTATTTTCAAAACACTGGTTTGCAGGGTGAAATAAAGGTAAGAATTCCGAAGTTAATATGTGTTGGGGTGAGAGCACTACAAATAAATGACTTCTTGAAAAGTCATTGTTATCCACCCAAAACAAATCGGTAAGAATATTGGAAGAGAGCACTATAAATAAATGACTTCTTGAAAAGTTATTGTTATCCACTTAAAATAAATCGATAAAAATATTAATTGAGAGCACTATAAATAAATGACCTCTTGAAAAGTCATTGTTATCCCAAAACAAATTGGCAAGAATATTGATCGAAATCGGACGATATTGTAATTGTTGGGAAGTTACAAGTTAATATAAATCACACATCAGCAAAGGCCGAGAAAAATCCATGGAATATAAGTAAAAAATCCATTTAACTAACGGGACCTGGGAATTTGCCCAAGAATCAAAGCCCAAGGTTACCTAAACCAATCTTAGCTGGCCCACGAAGTCGGCCCCGGTACACGGTGAGCCCTAACTCTAGGGTAAAGAACCTTGTATATTCATTACCCAAGGGCTCCGATACGCCCGTAGAGGTGCCTCCACCTAAATCATGAACACACGGACTCACAACTAAGATCGCGTGAAGACTATAAAGGGAAAGATCTCGCATTTATCACAGATTTTACTACAACACCTAAGGCGTTGATGCTTTCTCTCGTACAGAACTCCTAGGACTTACACAGACACCTACAAGCCACCGCCTCAGTATTTCTTTGCCTTCGGCTCTCACTAGAATCATATTTCTTTGCCTATCAGTAACGGGTTTATATAAATAGTTGCACTGCGTATGTAATTTGTCTATCACATGACCTTTACGTAAGGAAAATTGGTGTTCAATTCAGAGTAATTATTAAGTAGGAAATAAAATAATTTGTCCATCACAATGTTAGTAGAAACTGCATAGCAAATAGCATAGACTCTATGAAGGAAGGGGGACACAGGCACGGTATTCCGCGAGTGCCCAGATGGGAAATAGAAGTCTGTAATTTGCAAAATGGAGAGTGCAGCTTGCTCTGAAAAGTCCTGTAATCTGCTGGTGTGGGAAACCACCAGAATCTAATTGGGAATTGATCAACAGCTTTGCAGCTCCATGCAGGGGCTTCGCATCTCTCTCTGCCTGCTTACAATTATCATCCGAATTCCAAACTACTCACTTATAATGAACTTAAAATTTCTTGAGCAAATTAAATTAGTCACGACAAAAAAGCTAACCTGTCCAGTGTGAATGAGAGCCATGAGTGCCCAAGCAGTTTGTACCAAATTTGACCTTCCAAGCTCACAAAATTTCTACACCAACCAAAATAATCCATTACTGTGTGTTTCAAAGGTATGGTGGAGTGGAGTCGAGGGATTTTCTTCCTGGATCCAATTCAGGAGCAATTTGAGTGTTTTGATTTCCACATAATCTATCGGATTAAATTGATTAGGAGTAATATGGTCATGTTGTTTTAAATATTTTTGTTTGATGATAACTCTGCCATTTTTAATCGCCGGACCACCTTCTCCGGTCATTGGAAAGTTCTCTATCAATTTTTCGGCCACTCCGACCTCCATCGACAGGAATTCTTTCACCCATATGATCACCGTTGTTGGCTTTACGTTTATGATTTTTTGGCAATTTTCGCATACATAAGTGTAGTACGTAGTACATACATTTGTATAGTTGTGAAATGTCAATTTTGTCCTATATTTTTAGCCGTTAGATTTAAAGTACAATTTTTAGACGATGACGATTTGTTAAAGCTTCCTAAATCAGTCCAAGAGCTGGGTCTCTGGCTCCCAGCACGGACTCTTTTGACATGATAGATTTGTATTGAAAATGAAGAGTGTACCTTTTGAGAAGCAGAGTGGAAGCTCTCCCCCCATCCATCATCACCATCATCATGTAGTTGGGTTGCTAGCAGAAAATCCACTCCTTTACGAACTGCTGCAGAATTATGGTAAGTGTAACCAGCAGCCACTAAGCCTTCCAATGCAAACCATGTCCCATATATGTAGCATACCCCCCAAGTACCGTACCTGCAGCAGAATCCAATCACTTCCATATCTGCATCAATTAATGTAATTACAGCTAAAGCTGATAGAAGATATCATTAATATTGTACCATGAGCCATCGGGCTGCTGCGATGCTTGAACGAATCGGACAGCTTTCGCAATGCTGTTCTCGACATCTTTTCTTCGGTAGGATGGATGCAACTTTCTGAACAAAACCAGTGATTTGATCGTAGAACAGGTGCACTCCACGTATCTGTTAAAATTGACTGATCAACCCGCAATTATCTTAGAACAAAATTGATTTAAATTGAATATTTATCTTCCTTACTCGTGCTCAATCATAATGTTGTCCACAAATTCCGTCGGGTTGAATTTCTGATCATATATGCACACGTACGTGTTAATTAATTAGTCAAATGGATCAAGTATAAAGAGAATATATATATGTATAGTGCTAGCTATACCTCCATCCATGGTCTGCCTCTTGCCGGTTCCCATGCTGGCATGCCTCCATTTTCACTCTGCACGTCCAGGTTCCAGAGAATTAATGGTGGAAATTTGGATTAGAATTCATTTTCGAGTGGGCTCAAAATTGAGCTAGTTTGTGAGCTAACCAATCTCTCAACCCCATAATCCAACCCTTCTACCGAGCCGATTTGGGAGCCAACAACCAGAATTAAGATTCAAAATCAACCCGAATTACAAATTTTCCAACCTAATTGGCCAACAGCTCTAACAGCTTATTTGGTTTAAGGGACCGATGAAGAGAAAGGGATATATATATACCTGTAGAGAAAGAAGAAAGTCCACAGCATCGTACAATCTTTCTGTCTCAATGCTTTCACCTACTAAATCTGCCGGTTTCATAGACAAGAGTAAGCAACACTGCAAGAATACACACAAAACAAATGACTATACAAGTTTAATCAATCAATGCATCCAAAATGAATATATGAAATTAGGATAAGTTATATAAATAAATATACGTAAAATACGTACAGTCAAACTCTCGGCGGTACAATCAGAAGTGGGCCATCCCTGGTCTGGATCAGAGTATCCCCATGAACCTTTGGCCAGGTGCCGATACATGCCCTGAAAGTCACCTGGTGGATCCTCCCTTGTCTGAATTAATTATGTGAAAAAATTACAATAAAAATTAAAGCACATTCAATTAGCTGCTATATATATTATGTTTACCAAGTAGATTGTTTTGTGTTATTAAAGACCTGGGATTTCTTCAAGAAGTGGTGGGCTTTAGATAGAACTTGTCCAATTTCGTCAGTGACAATGTTGCTGGAGAGCAAAGCCTGAATCCCAAATACCGTGTCCCACACTTGGCTCCCTAGCCCCTGCGTTTCATTAAAATATGCAAGGTTCTTCACGGGTCGCGCTTTAACTCGACTATATATTTTGTGATGAAGTTTGATTTGGAGATGTTGAGTTCGACTAAACTTGGAATTTCATATCGAATATCCGTCTGAATCGCCCGGTATTGACCGGTTTTAAACCATTTGACCGGATATTAATCAGGCACGAAAACCCCCAAACTTGCAATTTTCAAAGAATTCATCTGCCGCTCCTATTTCAATCCATCATGGATCTGCTTGCTAATTGCTATAAATAAAGGGATAGACATGCATCCAAGCCACCCACCACCACCAAGCTTCCATATGCATTTTGGTAAGATGAGCTCTGATTCTTCAATCTTTGATTTAAAATTACAATATCGGTACCTGAATTTGGAGGCCATCTTCAGCGACCCATATATAATCAGGAAATCTGGAGAGATGCTTTTGGTAATGGTCTCCATTTGGATCTTGTACCCAGCAGGCCAGCATGCATAACGCCTGTGTAAAGTAAGTTGGATCACTTAATTTGTTAGTCCATATATACTATTTAATTGGTTGGGTCAAGAAATGGTGAGCCAGCCAGCCAGCCAGCCCTTTGGACTACAGCCCAACCAAACTACCAAAATGATTTATTACTACCTTATTAACGCTGGCGAGAGTAATGTATTGGCTGGCTTTGTCTTCATAATGAATGTGTTTCATAGCAGCCTCCATAGCTCTCTCTCTAATCAACTTTGAAAATGGCCAGCTCCTTAGTATCGGCTCTGCAACTGCATCAAGTACATCCCACACTACATCTTGTATCCAAGGACGCCGATGACATATGTCCTCCTACAAATTATTATTAACTTGGCTAAATATTTGTTATTCCAAGTTTATTTATATGGTATAGGAACTTGATTGGTATCAGAATATATAGGTGTATTGTACATACCTTGGCACAGGAGTGGCGAGCTTTGGTCCAATCAATTTGATGGTAGGGTTGGGTGTGGAGTTCTTGACGGAGTTGAAGAACCAGAGGAGTGATGGTCCCCACGTATCTCTTCCCGTATAAATACGACATTGGCATGTACACCATTCTGCTATAACACCACATTTTTGCTGCACCCACCATAATATATCAATATATTATATTATTATATACAATTTTAAGATATATGACGTCATATAACCTACCGGGATGCAGAGGAAGAAAGGATGGTAACAGCCAAAACTCTGGAGGGATTGGGTTGTTTGCTGACCACTCCATCAAACCGAGTAGCTGCATGCATGCATGCGTACATATACATATATTTAGTATACAAACAAACCCCACGTACGTACGTGGCTGATTACGTAAGCAAATAGTAAATAGACTTTGTTATATACCGAAAGCCAGAATTTGCCCCAGGAAGAAATGTAAGTAACACCGCCACGGTCAAGAATCCAGGTTCGAGCTCTTTGGCAGGCGTCGTCTCTGCCGCCGTCGGGGGGTTGTCCCATTATTCTCATTGCCACGTAACATAGTGCCGTACAGAACATTGTGCTGTGTCCTTCCACGTGGAGTCCCCACCCTCCATCTTCATTCTGCTCCATTGGTACGATAATTAAATACAATGTGAATACATATTAACGCGGTGTTTTTTATTTTGTGATCTGGTCACAAATGGATCTCAAATGGTAAGAACCTTGGAATAAAAGGAGAGATTTTAAATATGTTTTTAGTAAATATTTCGTTTGTTTAATAAAAATTTGAAAATTAAAAGATAAATTCTAATTTTGTAAATGACTAATATATCCCTAATTTATCATACTCTCATATACTAAATAAGATAATATGGTCATTTCTTAATTATTTGACAAATCTTTTGTTCATAAAGTAGATTTGAAATCACGTTCCAAATCATTTTTGATTATCTTTAAGGTCACAAAATAATTTCAAATCTCACTTTATTTCCATATTCAAACATTATATTTCAAACCCAATCACACAAAATGTACAAAACAATCTAAAAAAACAAACGCCCCTAAAGTATAAGGTGCAAATTAAACGTGCGTGTACGTGTATTTAATGCACAAGTATTGTGCTGCTGAGTGTTGAATGATCTCTCTGACATAATTTTTCCCCATGAATGAATGAATGTATATGTGTATGGTCCAAGGACAAGATTAGTGTGCATGAATTAAATGAATGCATGTGTACTGTTTTAGCGACAAATCGAAGATAAATAATTTAATAATAATAGTAATAATAAACAGGACGACAGACGGTCTATTAATGCTCTGCATGGGCGCATGCATGTGTCACATATATATGATAGTTTGTTTGTAGCTCACGTTACTGAAAGAAAACAATTTAGTGGGTGGGGTCCCGGGATAAGATTTATCTTTTATTCTAGTTTCGTCTTATTATTACTAAAACTGAAAACATGTCACGTTTTGTCTTCGCAAAGATTGTACGTAAACACAAGTACAGATACGGTGGGTGTACGTAGAGACCTGGTGATTATAGATGTAGCGAAGAGCTTCCTTGCGATGCTCAACTGTCGGAAACACAACATTAAGATGTCCAGTTATGTAGAGACATATCACCAACGGTGGGAGATAGAACATGGTCCCTGCTTCTTGTGCCGGCCAATGTCCGTCGCCACCTTGCAGCGCCGCCAAATAGTAAACTCCTCTCTCTACCGCCGCTTCCCTGACCGCATCTCTTATCTCTTCCTCTTCTTCTATTTCCTTTACTTTTGGTATCTTCTGCTTGAAACCCTTCTCTCTCAGGTACTGAAACAACATATAGCGTATATGTTAGTAATCAAAATCTAAGCTTAGAGATTAGAAGAACCCTTTTGGATGGGCACCACATTCGAACCTGAAACTGCCACAGAAGGTCAGAACTGGACTTGACTCGGAACCGGTTTCGGTAGTAATCGAGACGAGCTTCCTCCACTTCGGCCCGCTCCTCGGGCGAACCGGCGTCGGGGTCGAATTCCCATGTCTGCCTCCCCAAGAAGTTGAATTTGCTGCTCAGATATGGATCCACCACTTTGCTGCTATTTCTTCCCTCTCCAATTTTAAGCCTCCACATTGGTTGTTATTGCTATGTGTTGTTGGTTTACCGTATATGATCTGATGGATCGGTTCCTTTTTATAGCTAGCTGTGTGCTCCATATATTTCTTGTAATTTTGTTATATTGGAGATTTAATGGATAGGACCACCTGCTATGACTGGAGTAATTGAGAAGCAAAATTAAACGTTTGCACGTGTGCCCAGTGCGTATATAGATCAATAGAGGTACACAGGCAGTGGCATTTAGGTGTCGTTTGGGCAGGACAATTGAGAAGAGAGTTTTGAGAGAGTTCGAAATTTAATTTTTTAAATTTGGAGAATTGGTTTTAAAAAAATCGGTGGACTAGTAAGAGTGAAAGAGATTTTGAAGGAATTGAATTTTTTTTTATGGTAAGCGTAAGTGATTTTGGTACTTAAAATAAATTTTCTTTTAGCCCTTAAGGATTTTTGAAAACAACAAATAATTTTATTTTGTTTCCTGAAAATTACATTCAACTTCACTACTTCTTTTTCTTACCTTTAGACACTTATATAATTTTTTAATGGCTTTTGTTGAGAAAATAATTCAAGTAACATATTAATAATCCAAGAGAAGTTTGCATAATTTATAAGTGTCTGTCAATTAAATTAGTATGATGTTTTTTGAAGAAAATACCAAAAAATATATTTATGCAGACTTAACTCAAAATGAATAATATTATACTAATTGAAAAGATGATGGGCTGGAGTTGTAACAATTTCAAACCAAATTAGTGAACTTTCATATATCATATACAACATAATGCACTTTATATCTATTTTACTTCTTTAGCCATTTCAATTCACGTTACCTTGAAAATATCTCCGAGGGTCTACCTGCTAACATCCACGTTTATGTTTCCTTCACTCCTGCACCCACAATCACCCGGTGGACCGCGTCGCCAAAGCCATCCGAACCGGACTGGCTGTCTGCCCTCACAAGCTAGGGTTTTAATTTGTCAAAAATCCGAATAAATCACCTACCAAACAAGCTCTTATGCATCAATTAAGAGGATAAGAGAGTTGGTACTAGCTAGTACTAGTAGTAGAGTAGGGGAATGGACAATACATGCACCTTCACTTCTCCTGGTAGTATTTGTGAAGACTCATGATTTTGGATGTACTTGTAGGAGTCTAAAGCATTAATATTAGGAGCACTCCTTTTGGGTAAAAAATAAGTAGATAAGTATGATGTGCAGTAAACGGCAGCACATCATTAAATAGGCGGGAGAAAATTGATGGAAGTCTGCCTAATAAATGAATTATGATTGTATCGGGAGTGAGCAAAATGAATTATTGCTTCTAGTTGCGCAATATTAACTCACAATGCCACATGTTCTGCTCCCACTTTCGACAAGATTGGCTGAGCTGTTTCATATTTTATTTTGTAGTCTATTTGTGAATTCAACGTTGAATAAATTATAATTATAGATTTCACAATTTTTTTAGTGGCAAATATCTAAATATTAACATAATAAAAAATATATAAAGTAGTTAGAACATTTCCATCTTTAATTTTTAGGCATGTAATATCTCATCTTAACTGTATCCTTTGAATATCTACATGTGCAAATTTAATGGATTAAACATGTGAGTTTAATTAAATGTGAAGGTTTCACCCACCATGTTTTAATAGATAGGAAGAAAAAGAGGACGATACAACCACCTCCCCACAATATGCCATTGCATTTCCTTCTCTTATCTGCTTATGAAAAGCATGTTTATTTCCCTAAATTGGTAAAAGGAAGAAGACAATAACATTTTACTATAAAAATGCATTAGTTTTATACTTAAAGACGAACACATCTGTTGGTACGTAGCTAAGCTCGAGATGTGAAAATTGTGCATTCTTGTTGGGATTAGAGAATGCAGAAGTTGAGAGGGGCTTCGACCCGAAAGCTTATACCGGTGTTTTTGCTAGCCTTTTCGGTGAGGGTCTCCTGCATATCCGACCGGGTTAGACTTTTCTTTACGTGTCTATTTCTAGTTTTACCTGCCATATGCATTCATGCTAGGAGTGTAGCCCTATGCATTTATTTCATTTTGCTGGCTGTATTTGTGGCTTATGGTGTACATAAAATGATATATGTTTTCTTGTCTTGCTATTATTTTTGACATGATATATGTCGTGAACTTATCTTACTTAATGAGTAATCACTTAGATAATTATTCTAGGGAAAATAATGGGTACATGCTTGATCACCTAGATTAGGGCCCGTATGCTGGCGATCTATGTGTGCATATGCACTTATGCTACGAGTATATGACCCTTAATGGCTACGACTTATTCTACGAGTATATGGCCCGTAATGGGTATTCCCTCTGCTACGTGTTTACGGCCTTGAATAGGTGCCGCCTCTGCTACGTGACTGCCCGGGAGTCGTCCAGCCTACGTATGTCGGGATCCCAACTAAAATACAGAATAAATTATTAGAGTTATAGGAAGCTTTATGTGTTACGTGATGAGTTATTTGTTATGTGATTATCTGCATCCTAGATTGACTCAGGGCTAAAGACCCTCACTCAGTGATTAGCAGCTGATCATCATGTCAAGGAGGACTTCATCGATGGGCGACCGTGGCGATGATGTTAGGCAGAATCAGAAGAATGAGTGTTGATCCTCACCATTTATTTATGGGTTTTAAACTCGTTTTGTCTTTTACATATTTGCACCATTTGCATAAGTCATGTGACATTGTGTGTATTTAAAGGGTGCAAGATTGTCCTATAATGTGTAACGTCCATGGAGGCGACGTATTTGGTAACTCTATTAGTATTTGTGGGGTATCAGATTTTTCACCCGTTATGTGTCTTTGTGGACTAATGTTGTTGCATTGAAATACAGAATGCTTATGTTTTCTTAGACTACATGCGTGATTTGAAAGTGGGTCTCTCACAGGTTGGGGTAAAAAACCCGATGCTACTACATGAAAAAAAGGAGATTAACAAAATTGTTTAGTCTTACTTTTATAATTGTCATGAGCAACGTATCACCCCGTAATGATTCTGTTGTTTTTCATAAAATCAACAAGCTCAGTTTGTTTTGGGTGTTACATGAAGGATGGGGTGACACCTAATAAGCAATTGTTAGAGATGGATAACTGCTTGCCAAATTAGCAAAATTACTAACTTAGCAAGTCTATTAGCAATGCCACATAGGTAAATTGCTATATTTTTTAATAAATGTATTTATGAATAGAAAATAAATTAAAGATAAATAATATTTCATATTTTTTATTGTGTTTGTTTGTAAAAATGATGAATAGAAATTGCTAATCAATTGTTGGGATGAAGGAGGTTAGAAATTGTCGAATGACTTAATTGTTAAAGTTATTGATGTGACGATAAAGTTCCTATTAGAAATTGCTAATCAATTTATGAGATGAAGATAATTTTAGATGCTTATTAAGTTCATCATTCAAAGTGAAAACTAGAAAATAAGAGTGATAATCAACCTTTCGGCAACAATTTAAAGGAGAAAATGCATTAATTTTAGATTATTGATACGTTTCAATTTTTGCTTATTACTAAAATAATAAAAAATCTATAAATAAAATAAATTCAATTACTTATAACACTTATTTTTTATTTATGTCAAACCGAGTGAGATAAATTGATATATTTTACTTAGAAAACAGAATCGTCAAATACATGAAAAATAATTGATTTTACAAGATTCCAATATTTTAATCGAGATTTTACTCTATCCTACTAACTACCAATTTTAAGTGAATTGAAATCGTTAGACACCAATAAAATTATAAAACCTTACAATCTTTAAAATTAAAATCGTCGATTTCACTACTTGGTTCCACAATATCATTGTTAGAATGTTGACTTAAAATTTAATTATCCAGTAAATCTTATGAATTACGGAATAATAATGGATAGAAAAGAAAAGACATTTGATTAGGAACTACCAGTAACGAGTTGGTGGATTAAGGACAAAAGAAAGAAAGATATATAACAATAATAATGATGTGAACAGCTAGCTTCAATGTAGTCCCCATTTAATGAGAATATTACTGTAGAATTGTCTGCGTAGAAAGCTGGACTTTTGAGCTTTGAAGGGCAGACTTGTTATATGGTCAAGAAAGTGTTGTCCAATCTTCTTGTTTACTTCAAGTCTTGTCTGTATTTTAAGCTCTTGTCTCTGTCGTCATCAAGAACATTGGGAGAATTCAAAGTACGTTTCTGCAGGAAGGAAATTCTGATTTTAGGAATTACCATTTTGTTCATTGGAAGTTGGTTATAACATGCACCTCTAAGGGTTGGGAATTATTGATATACATACATGAGCTGTGCAAAATTTGGCTTGTAACTGGGTTTGGATGTTTGCAGTACTGCAGAGACCTTTGCTAAGTGGAATGTACATTGGGATGGAATGTCTAATTTAAACTTAGGGAGGAGAGAACTGTGGAAAGGGTCTTAATTTGTGCTTTGAGGTGCTTCTTAATTAATTCATTGGATATATATTATGCAACACACTGTTCCTGGATATCCGATTCGGGATCAACTAGTTTGGTTCAGGGTTAATTTTGGGTTAGATAAATGGCATGTCACCAGTGTGATATAGCGCATCACAACCATAATAGGTGTACACATTACGGACATGGTATGTTACCGTACGGCCGTGACATGTACGTGTGCATCCCCTATCGTCTGAAATATAATTGTGATCAACCTACGTACATGTTACATTTTTTTGGGGTAAAAGGGATTGGGCGAAAGTCCTAAGTCATTAAACGAATCAAATGATGGGTAGCAATTCCTTAAGGATCAGCTGCAATACAATCAACCACCTCAAGGAGGAGCGGAGCAACGATATGAAAATCAAGGCTACGAACATGTCACAAATGAGCAAGACAATCGGCAACACGAGTTCCTTCTTTAAAAGTATGAGTGATACTCACATTCCAATCTCGAGCGATAAATCTTTTACCTCCCTCAATTTATATCTGATGGCCGAAATTAAACTCATTATAATTAAGAATGGATGGCAGTGTAGTGAGAAAATCAAATTGAAGGCTAACAAAACTTAATTATCATATATCTTTAAAATTCTATATAACAATTAACAAACAAAGCAATGATAAATTTAAATTAATAATTAATTCTCTAAGATAGTCTAATCACAAATTAATCAAATTCTTAAATCAATAAATCACTAATTATGCTTTGTGTAATCGTTTTAATTAAATAATTAATTAATTTTAACAAATTTTTATTGTTTATAATCGTATTTTTATGAAATAATTAATTATATTACTAATAAAATTTTAGCTCTAATATTATTAATTATAAGTCTAATATTTGTCTATATGATAATTAAATCATTTGAAAACATAAAAATCCGGAATCACATGACCAAGCACAGCACAGTGAGTCTACTCCCCTGAACTCCAGTAGTCCACTCCGTGACCATCCCTTCTCCTCGCCGGGCTGCCTTTCTTCTCCTTCGATCATTCGTCGAGATTAGATTGGATTTGATTTTGATTTCATCCTTCAGAAGATGGTGGAATCGAATGTAGTTCATTCCCCTCTCGTCACTTACGTCTCCGTCGTCTCCCTCCTTTCTCTCTGTCCTCCTTTCGTCATTCTCCTGTAAGTTCTTCTCCGCCTCAGTTTTCATTCCACAATCCATATGCCCTTGATTTTCTGCTTCTTAAGATTCACCTCTGGATTTGGGGATCTTCCGGATCTTAAGGCTGCCGTGGCGATTCCACGGCGTTATTATTATTAGTTATATAAGTCGTCATGGTTAGTTACTCCAGAGAAAAACGGAAAGCTATATGTGGATCATTATTGGCCACTAAGATGAAGTGTCGTATGTTATCCTCCTGTTTATCTTTATTCGTTTTGGAAACTAGTGTGTTCCATATGCATATGCATGCTTGACGTTATTTACCAAGGTCGCAGACTCCCGTACCCATGAGATTTGGAGATTTGATAGCTGACGACAGTAGAACTTGACTCAAGGATGATTGGCCAAGTGATAATTAGTGATAATGTGATGACGAAAATGCAAAAATGGACAACCTCACTACGAAAACATTAGATGTGTAACTACTACTTCTGTTGTAATGCAGTCGAGGGCTGGTCCGTAGACCAGGGAGCCCCCCTGTATCATCTCTGGATCAGCCTATAGACCAAGTAGTGTCTTGTTGAATGATTGTTCTTGGATGGATTTTACGTGCCCTAAATAACTGGTAAAGGAAAAGAGTATAAAATCAAATGTCTATACGTTTTTTTTGTTTTGTTTACACATTAGTTATGCCAAGTTCGGAGTTGGACATAAAGAGCGGACTCTTTTTCCCTGTTGCAGATGGTATACGATGGTGCACTCTGATGGTTCAGTATCCCAAACTTGGGATTATCTGGCTCAAACTGGGTTGAAGGGACTCATCGAAATATGGCCAAAACCAACTGCTACTGCCTGGAAAATAATTGGTTGCTATGCTGCATTTGAGGCTGCACTCCAGCTTCTCTTACCTGGAAAAACTGTTGAAGGTCCAATTTCTCCAAAGGGAAACCGACCTGTTTACAAGGTGCGGGGTGCTTTTGGTTGTGTTGCATTATATGCATTGTCGCATTTTGATGCCACGGAACCATCTTAGTCAAACGAAAGCAGGGGCTGGTTCAGTGCATTGCACGCTTGTCAGTATAGTGAATATTAGTTTCTCTTCCACCCGACTCGGAATATTGAATGTTTTGTCTAATTACTTGGTTCTGAAATCTTATTATGATTCTTTTTGAATTTTTGCAGGCAAATGGCGTGCTCGCATATGCAATGACAATGGTTACATATGTTGGCTTATGGTGGTGAGTCATCTGTCTATAAATGTCGATGTTCCTTAAAATTGTGTGGCGATCTGACCGTAAGTAGTAGAAATTTTTGGTTTCAACTGGCAGCCTTGTTTCTTGAAGGTAGAGTTATTTATTACTGTTCCAGTTTGGATTGCAAAGGAAAAGAAATAGTAGCTTAGTTCTTTTTCCTTATATGCTTGACTTTTAGATGAGGAATTGGCTCCCCTGCTCTTGGTTTAAGTCTTACTATCTGATTCCCTGCTTTGGTTCTGCCTATCTTATTTTGTGTTTTATTGTTCAACTTTCCTGATTAATTCTCATGTGCCTCTTTGTGTTATTACATATTTTCTATGATAATTCATAAAGTGAAGAAAAATAAACCTATTTGACTAGAATGTGACCCATGTCCCTAAAGTAGTTGCATAACTGTGGATCCCTTATGGGTTCATAATTTAGTTAAAAGTTTTGTTATGTTGACCATGAGCCACTCTTGCCACAATCCTGCAAATCTGGAAGATCTTTCTCAATATTTTTTTAGCTTGTCCACCTTTCACAGTTTCCTACTGTTAGATAGATGTATTTAATCACGCTTGTTTCTGATGGAAACTAGTAACTCTGTTATGTGTAATTTTCAGGTTTGGGATATTCAACGCTGCAATGGTGTATGATCATTTAGGGGAAATTTTCTCAGCTCTCATTTTTGGAAGCTTAATCTTCTGCGCTTTCCTGTATATTAAAGTAGGAGTGTGTTTGTGTAGTACTTATCCACAGTTTTTGTTACTTATATTGTATTGCTTACCCAATTTTCTACTTGTGGCAGGGTCATGTGGCACCATCATCTACTGATTCTGGCTCCCTTGGGAACATAATAATTGATTTCTACTGGGTTAGTGAATATGTTGCTGGCCTAACCTTAGTAAAGCAATTAGAAAATTGTTCTAAACAGCAAATGAGAGGAATTGAAGGAAGCAACATTACAAATTTGGCAGATCGCCAGCAAATCTAAGTTCTAAGAATGTTTAATCCATGAGTGTAATAAGACTGTACCTGATGTAAAACTGTGCATTATATTCTCCTATTCCTTTTGCAGGGCATGGAGCTGTACCCTCGAATTGGCAAGAACTTCGACATCAAAGTTTTCACGAACTGCAGGTTTGGGATGATGGCTTGGGCAGTTCTTGCATTGACATACTGCTTTAAGCAGGTGAATGAGATTTTGGTTCTTTTTAACAACAAATTAGATCTAATATTTCACTCAAAGAATTATCCATGCTTACAGAGTTAGTTTTAAGTTTCTTCCTTTATGCATGACTGATGTCATGAGAGATTGTCATTCATTCTACCGATCCATCAATTTATGGTGAATTGCTTTTCATTACTGTAACTCTGGTGGCCCTATGTGCAACTCTTTGCAATTCCAGGTGTAGCTGATTGAAGAGAACACTAACTGAGTTTTTAGTTGATAGTTTAGAGATTGGATTGTTTAGTAGCATATCCTAAGGATCAACTACTCACCATAATAGCTAGATGATATTTTCAGTTCCTGATTACTTTTTATATAACATTGTCTTTGTGAAAAATGATTATCTACCATCTAGTACTAATATCGTCATATTTTTAACAGTATGAGCTCTATGGAAAAGTGGCTGATTCCTTACTGGTTAATACTATACTGATGCTCGTGTATATCACAAAGTTTTTCTGGTGGGAGGCTGGGTATTGGAATACAATGGACATTGCCCATGATCGAGGTAAGCAAGTGGTACTTGATATCTGGTTATCAGTTATCTGCAAGCCTGAATTTAAGCATTCACATATAGAAGGATACTGGTATTGAAGTATAAATATTTGCATGAATTTTCGTTCATCTTTATCTTCTCTGATGTGATGGAGCCTCACTGTTCAACTGAAATACTGGATCTCAAAGGCGTACAAAAAGTTTTCCACCTTCCCTTTTCACTCTTGATAAAAATATATTTGGTGTAAATTATTGAAAAATGTTTTATGATTTCACCTTTTGAATATCTTGCTGGTTAAATCAAGTTTCTATGAACTGGGACTCTAGTCATTGAATTGTTTTCACTGATTAATATTTCTTATATTACTGGACAGCTGGCTTTTATATCTGTTGGGGATGCTTGGTGTGGGTCCCCTCTGTATATACTTCCCCTGGCATGTACCTAGTCAACCATCCTGTAAACCTTGGATCTCAGGTAAAGGTCTCCCTAGTTTACTGTTCCTGAAGGTCTATACATTGGTTTGTTGACGTGAGTAATCCGTTCTGCAGAAACACAGTTCTTTCTTTTCAGTCTTGAATGACAATGAAGCTGGTTTGCTAACAGAAACTATTGTTTTCTGGTAAATGAAAATACATCTATTCTATTATAGTTTGCTAACGTTTATGATGAATTCGAGATTTACAGTTCTGTTGATTTAGCTAGATACTTTTTCCCATGGGGATTATTGTCCGTGTGGGCAGCAATCATGTTAGTCTTGGCCACTTAAACCGGCAAAGCTTGATTTTGTCTGCCCAAGAGCGTAACATAGATTGTTCTCAGGCTTTACAACTTACTATGATTCTGTGTAATGAGTTACTGGGATGCAAAATTGCTGGTAAAAAACTAGTGAAAACTACTTTGTGCTCACATGAAAATGTATGCGAGGGCATGTGACTATTTGACTTAATAAGCTGGATGCATCTGTTCTTTGCTTCTAATGCGCTTGGTAAAAGACCTAATGTTGAATATTGCCGAGACTTATATTCCTCCTCTGATATTTACAGCTTGCACTTTTCATATTGGCTGCTGGCATTGTCTGCATATATGTGAACTATGATTGTGACAGGCAAAGACAGGAATTCCGCAGGACAAATGGAAAGTGTTTAGTTTGGGGAAAGCCTCCTACAAAGGTTATATCTGATTCTCATGGACTTCAAATTTATTATCTGTTTTTGGATCAAGAAAACGTGATAGTGACATAATTTTACTGCTAATGACAGATTGTGGCTTCTTATACTACCACTACTGGGGAGACTAAATCAAGCCTTCTCTTAACATCCGGATGGTAATTGCAGATTCATTAGTTTTCTGCTTTTTTATGTTGCGCTGAGTTGAACAGGAAGTTCTTACAATTAGGCTGCTATTGTCCTTGTGAAAGATTATGAGGTTTCTATACCGCTTACCGAATCAGCATCTTTTCAACAGGGCTGGGTTTGATAAAGATAGGAATTAGGACATATGATATTGGCCTAATCAAACTTGCATTGGGATTGATTCAGTTGTTCATATTATAGGTTAGATAAGTTGGGGTTATCTGAACATCTGCATTGAGTTGCGTTACTGACTTACTGTTCATACAGGTGGGGCTTAGCTCGGCATTTTCATTATGCTCCTGAAATATCAGCTGCCTTTTTTTGGTCTCTCCCAGCACTTTTCAATCATGTGAGCATCAATGCCTTGGACACGGTTACTCTGTTTATGTGAATGAATAATCTTCCTATACCTAATATACTGTTGCATATGCAGTTTATACCTTACTTCTATGTTATATTTCTCACCATCCTTCTTTTGGACCGAGCTACACGGGATGATGATCGTTGTCGTTCAAAGTGAGTCGATTTCATTTTCAATTTTATTGTAGTCAAGCAAATGGTTTCTTTGAAGATAATTCATTACACCTATGCAAATTTTAATTTCATCCTTGTTGCAGGTATGGAAAATACTGGAAGCGGTACTGCGACAAGGTTCCTTACCGCATTATTCCTGGAATCTATTGAAGCTCAATTTCTCATGGATGGATTAAGGTATAACTTGCATTGGATCTGCTTTGCTTGTCAATACCTAGCTGGGTAATGTTATGATACAAGGCCTTCTTCATGCACCAAATTCGAGTTCGAGGATGTATAAACAAGCTTCGTATCAGGTTTGGCATTTAGGTGTCAAGCAGTTGTAACTTATCTGTGTAAACTATGACTGTTTTGAGTAATATAATTCTTGCATATTTTATCCCTCATGACTGAGCTAGAAAAATATTTTCCATTTTAACCGTCTGGATTCTTGCCTGTTCATGAATGATTGTAGCTAATACGTATCTGCAGTGACGAAAAATAAAAATGTAGGATTTTTATTGCTTACAAACAATGACAGTACAGCACAACACGACTCCAAGAATGCTGAAATAGAACAAATGGATACAACCAACAAACAAATACAGAAATAAATGTGAGAAAGAAAGCAAAATGGAACACAAAATCAAATTATTTGCTTGGTGGTGGGGCGAGGGAAGGAATGGTAGGGATGGACGGCATGGGAGGGAAAGTTGCTTTGGGGATGGTTGGCAATGGCACTGCAGGGATGCTTGGGAGTGGGGGCAGTGTAGTTTTAGGGAAGGTAGGCTGTGCTGGCTGGGGAAGAGTAGGCATCGTGGTGGGCATCGGTGGCAATGATGGCAGTGTTGGCTTTGGGAGAGTAGGCATCGTAGTGGGCATCGGTGGCAATGACGGCAGTGTTGGCTTTGGGAGAGATGGAATTGCGGCGGGCATCGGCGGCAATGTAGGAAGAGTTGGCTGGGGGAGAGCCGGGGTGGTGGTAGGGATCTGTGGAAGTGTTGGCAACTGGAGGAGATGGCGAGCCGCTAGGCCAACATTGAAGCTCGAAAATGCGAAGGTGGCGATGAAGAGACCAAGTACGAATCCGTTGAAAGAGGCCATGGTCAGTTGGATGTCGAAACTGCTGCTTCTGGTTTTGTGTGTTCGTAGGTTTAGTGATGAGGAAAATGGTGGTGGGGAGTTGATGTTTTTATACTGGATTTTGGGTATCGTGGTGGGTGATTTTGGCATCAGATTTTGGTCGGATAAAGCTGAAAAGAAAAACAAGGGAGATAAGTCGGGAGCCATTTGGTTAGCTCAACTCCTCACCAAATCCTAAATCAACAAATGGACAGGTGGGTGGTGGTGTATGAGTTCAGTTCTCAAAAGATGGGCAGAATCCCAAATTCTCTCTTGTTAGCTCAACTTCTCACTCTCACAACCCCTCTCCTCCTCCAATGCCTCCCACAACTATTTTTCGTTGACACTAAGATGGAGAAAAAAATGATGGCTCTTTCTATTTTTCAAAGTTTTGCTATAATTTGTTCATTTTAATTTTGTTTTGAATGATTTTAAAGTCGAATCTTAATAAGATCTATCTTGATGTTATTTCGAAACTTTCCAAAAATACGAATATTAAGTTCTGGCTTTTTATTACTGCATTTTGAACTCTTATTTCTATAAACCGATTATTATTCCTACGTCCCAACTTTTATTCTTAATTCTTGTTTTTTTCAATTGGTAACATAGGAATATTTGAGCATAATTTTTTAAATTTTGTTTTTGAAATACTATCATGATTTGTCTTTGCAAAATAAGAATTTTGATATAAAAATTATTAAAAAGAAAATTGATATAACAAAAATACTAAAAATGTAATAAATAAAAAAGAGAATACGAAAACAGAATGACTCTAAATAAAATTATCTCTATCTTCTTTAGCTTCATTCTCACTCATTAGATCAAAGACTCTAAACAAGGCACCACATGTATCAGTCTAGTTGTTGATTTTGTTTGTGAATCATCGAGTGGTTTTTTTTTGAGGTAATCAACATATATAGAAATGCATGATAGTAGTTTCTAATCTCTTGTTTGCCAGTGAAATGCACGTTCAAGGCATGTTCAAGTTTTGAAGTACACAAGTCATGCAAGCTTAGTACTTTACATAATTACATTTACATGTTGTTTATGAACTAACCATGATGATCTAGTGAGCATTACTAGTGAGATGCAAGTCATGTACTGGCCGCCCACCCCCGGATTGCATACCCCCTAGGTGCTTTACAAGTTAAAAGATGATGGTAAGTAGCTACAACCAGCTTAACCCATTATAGTGGTTCTATGGTCTGATTTATCCTTACAAGTACTTCTGTGGTCAATCTAGAAGTAGGAGATGTTAGTACCGTACCAACCATGATTTGTAGACCCTTATGGCCGACCATTTTATTAGAAAGCTGATTCTTAACTCATGAACCATGAATTTCATGCAATTTTCTGAACCTATTTATGGTTATTGATTGATGTCTTTGACAACTTGCTAGTCACTCAGTGTTTATTATTGACCAAACCATGCTATCTTTTATATTTTTGTATTTATATCCGTTTGCGCAGACACATGTGCTAGAGTTGGAGATGGGATGAGCTGGTTGGGATTCGTTTTCATGTATTTAATTTGGTGTTGTATCTTTTCCATTTATGTTTAATTTTATCGGTTTTGGTCTAGTAACAACTCAGATAGTAAATAATGGTTGAACCACTGACTCAACCAAATCTTCTAGGGTCGGGTGTTCCACAAATAGAGGACTTTTTATTGCTTACTAAAAATGACAGTACAGTACAACATGACTCCAACAACGTTGAAATAGAACAAATTGATACAAACAAACAAATACAGAATCAAATGTGAGAAATTAAAGGAAGCAAAATGGAACACAAAATCAATTAGTTGCTTGGTGGTGGGGTGAGGGAAGGGATGGCTGGGATGGCTGGCATGGGAGGCAAAGTTGCCTTGGGGATGCTTGGGAGCGGGGGCAGCGTAGTAATTTTAGGGAGAGTAGGTTGGGGAAGAGTAGGAATGGTGGTGGGCATTGGTGGCAATGTTGGTAGAGTTGGCTTTGGGAGAGATGGAATTGTGGTAGGCATCGGTGGCAATGTTGGTAGAGTTGGCTTCGGGAGAGATGGAACTGCGGTGGGCATTGGTGGCAATGTAGGAAGAGTTGGCTGGGGGAGAGCCGGCATGGTGGTAGGGAACGGTGGTAGCGTTGGCAACTGGAGGAGATGTCGAGCGGCTAGGCCAACATTGAAGCTGGAGAATGCGAAGGTGGCGATGAAGAGACCGAGTACGAATCCGTTGAAAGAAGCCATGGTTCGGGTGCTGAGGCTGGTTAAGCTTGTAATGATGATATGTGCAGTGAAAGGGGTGCGTGAAAGGGAAAGGTTTTGTTGTGGGTTTTGGGATGAGGAAAATGGTGGTCGGGGATTTAGGTTTTATAAGGGATTCTTGCATTGAGGTAGGTGATGTTGGCATCGTGTTTGGTTGGAAAAAAGAGGGTCAAGTTTATTACAGAGGAGTCGTCATTTGTTAGCTTAACTGCGCACCAAAAGGTTTCATCAACCAAATGCACAGGTGTGTCTGGTGGTTGAGTTGAGTTCAATTTATAAGTTATTTTTAAATAAATCCACTCAAACCCTTTACGATTTGGCTCCACCAGATGTGATATCAATCACAATAGAAATTAGATATCATCGGTTTGTTATTTCAGGGAATTTCTTTCTACTTATTCCTTAAAATTAAGTAAATGCGGCGAACTTGTAAAATTTCAGACTTTATTTTCCATGAAGGAATTTAAGGTCTGCCGGAATTTCAATTCTAGCAGAATCTAATTTCAGTGGAATGATCAACTCTAGCAGAATTGAATTCCTTATTTTATGCTACAATTTTCAGAATTGAAATTAAAACCCTAACCCTCCCCCTGTCGCTGCTGAATCCCTTCCTCCACCAAAGATCGTAACTAACGATTCCACAACCCAAAGTTCATATCATCTGATTGCAATGATGACCAGATCAGAAAAGCTATTCCCTGGTAAAGAAAAATAAGTCGTTAAAGGCGAAAGAGAGTTAAGAGGAAGAGAGAACAGAGGAAGAGAGAATGGAGATGAAGTTGAGAAGAAGAAATAGAGATGTAGAGAAAAACATACAAAAGCCTTCAATAGAGGGGAACATATTTCACTAAAAGGGATATGTACAATCTGGAATTGAAAGTTATGCAGATTTTTTAATCTTTTGTCGAGCTCAAACAAGCTTGCAAGTTACATATTGTTAGGGGAGGGGCATAATGTTTCATGTCGTCCAAATAATACGAGACGATTGAAGTTGTGGGTTTAAGTTGTATGCCACATTGATGTCGGGATGAACAACCGTTCAAATCAAGACGGGTTATTTCACAAACTCGTGTAGAGTTGATGAAAATGTTTGAGCTGCAAATTGTTGTTGGACTCTTGATAGCTTTCATTAAGATCCCGGTTAGTCCGTAAATGGTTTGATAGTCACCATATTGGGTGATGTGAATTTGAGGATAAATCAGATGATCGAAGCAAAGTATGTTGCTGCAATCCTAGTACACAAGGATGACAAATGGCTATTTCGTAAGCTGTTTGCCTACAAGTTTGAATTGTAAAAGACAAATCCAAGTTCTACTACTGTTATCGATTACGAGGTGTACTTATCATTGACCAAATCATATTATTTTTTATTTTTCTGTATTTATATCCATGTGCGCAAATACATGTCCAAAAATTAGAGGTGGGATGAGTTGGTCAGAATTCATTTTCATGTATTTAGGGTTGTATCCTTTTCATTTATATATATTTTTTCGTTTTTAGTCTAATAGCAACCAGAGTAGTATGTAATGGTTGAACGACCAGATCTTTTAGGTTCGGGTATTCCACAAATAGAAAACTTTTTATTGCTTACTAGAAATGACAGTACAGTACAACATGACTCCAACAACGCTGAAATAGAACAAATCGATATACAGAATCAAATGTGGGAAATTAAAGGAAGCAAAATGGAACACAAAATCAATTAGTTGCTTGGTGGTGGGGTGAGGGAAGGGATGGTTGGGATGGAAGGCATGGGAGGCAATGTTGCCTTGGGGATGCTTGGCAACGGCATTGCAGGGATGCTAGGGAGTGGGGGCAGTGTAGTAATTTTAGGGAGAGCAGGCATGGTGGTAGGCATTGGTGGCAACGTTGGCATAGGAATAGTTGGCATTGGTGGCAACGTTGGTAGAGTTGGCTTTGGGAGGGACGGGATTGTGCTAGGCATCGGTGGCAGCGTTGGCAGAGTCGGGATTGTGGTGGGCATTGGCGGGAGTGTCGGAAGCTGGAGCAGATGGCGAGCGGCTAGGCCAACATTGAAGCTCGAGAATGCCAAGGCGATGAACAGGCCGAGTACGAATCCATTGAAAGAAGCCATTGTCAAGTAGCTAGATGTCAAAGCTAGTTTGCTGGAAAGGAAGGTTTTGGTGTTGTAGGTTTAGGGATGAGGGAAATGGTGGTGGGAGGTTTGAGGTTTTATACCGGGGTTGTGCAGTTGTGGTAGGTGATTTAGGCATCAGTTTTCGCGGGTTTGATGAAGCAAACAAAGAACAATAAGCTTGGAGTTTCCACTGTCTTAACTATGCTGGGGACTCATTTTGTTAGCTCACCACCTCACCAAAATCTTTCGTTAAAATTGAGAGTTGAGAGGCGCCATTAATTATGACTTGAGTTTCTATGTTGTTTGTTTGGTTACCTAACTTCGATCACTAATGAATTGGCTGAGTTTGCTCAACTTCTCACCACAGCAACTCTTTCGTTTTCAAACACTAAAAGACTTCATTATTCCACTCTCATGCCCATCTTTACAAGTTTCAAGAACACTACTTACTATTGTAATGCTCCAAGCAAAGTTCTCTGCATGCCAATGTTTATTGTACAGCTACATCTTTTGTAAGTGGAGCAAAAAAAAACTGCAGTAAAAAAATTCTTACTATTGGAAAAATATATATTCAGTGAAATTTATTAGAATATTTAATATATATATATATTTTGTGCTTAAAATTAAGATTATTGAGGGTATCGGTACTTTCTATACCAAATTTTGCTAAATTTTGTGCTTAAAATTAAGATTTTGAAGGTTGTTGATTTGTATTTTGGATTCAAGGTATAGTGCTAAGGGTTAGAGATTGATATCAAGGATTTAGGGTCTCTTAATTTTGATTTACGGTCAAAAGTTAGAGTTTGTGATGCGATTTTGAGTTTGAGGGTTAGGATTTAGTGTTTAAAACTAGCATCATTTTCTAGTGTTTAAGGTTTACTATAAGGATTTTAGGATTATTTTTTGAATTTTAAATCTTAAAACTATGAGTTTTTTTAGTATAGAGGGTACTAACACCTCCAGGATATTGAAACATTCTCCATATATCTATCTATATAATTATATAAGTGTTATGAATATAATTACTATAGTGAATGCACCATTGTGTAACTCCTTATTCCATTCTTCAATGTATTTCATTGTATTTATTTTCCCACCTTTATGTGTAATAATATTAGAGAGTATAGGTTATGATCTATGAGCCTATAAATAGAGCTCTCATTTGTAGCATTCCATACACCTCAATAAGAAACTCTCTCCCTCTCCATATTTCTCTTGTTCTTGTCTTTCTTTGAGTTTAGTTTTATAACACGTTATCGGCACGAAGTTCGCCGTCGAGCAACTTCTTGTAATCATGAGCGAAGTGCATACAAACAATACATATGGCCAGTGAGTTCATGCTTATGCTCCTGATGCCCGTTTTTGCAATTTTATTATTGCGCACGAGTGCTCGATTCTCAAAAGTTTACAAAGATTGATATTTGATTGCTATTTACTCGATTCTCTTATTCTTCTACCTACTTTCTTTTTGTTTCAAAACTAGATTTAGTTTGCGATTTCAAATGTTATTACATTGATTTACTCGATTCCTTACATTTTAGCTTATTATATCATCACATCAAGTTGTTCTTGCAAGTTGTTCTTGCTATAATATAATTGGTTCTGCAAGTTGTTCTTGCTATTGACAATTCTCAGATTTATTATGCATATACATATGTATTTTTTCCTTTGTTTTTATCGATTTTACTTAATATTAAAGCATATTTGTCAAAAGGAAACAGATCGGTGGTTATCTGATTATTATCATAACCATTATTTTTGTAACGTTGGTCATCACATTATTACATTACGTTTACATTAATATTTTTCAATCATCATCAACGATTGTCATTAAATATTTAAATGGCTAATGATCATGTCATTATTAATGGAATCGTAAGTTACGTTTACGGATTAAATAAATGTATTATATATGTTGTTAATTACAGTTTTAATAGTATATTCATGTCATTATTAATTCATTCATAATGTGATCTAATTTATTTATTTTGATAATTACGTCAAATTTTTTTTAAAATTTGAGTATGTGGTTTTTGATGTTTCGGGCAAGAATTACTCTTCATGGGCATTCGAGGCTAAAATCCATATATAATAGTATTGGTGAAACGAGACGATAATGCACGTCTTATCATGACAAAGCTAAAGCTTTGCTATTTACTCGCCATCATCCGAATGATAGGCCGAAAGATGAGTACCAAGAGACACACCATATCGAAAGAACAAAGCTATACATATATTTTATATGTCTCGAATATTGAAGGTCGAAGTGACAAAATATCAATCTTTGTAGTGATTGATTATACTCATAAAAGCTCGATATGATTGAATGTCCCACGAGACACATATCTTGAGAAACGGGTTATCTTATATTTCCAATGTTGATGGTCCAATGAGACAAAATATCGATCCATGAAGTGAGTGGATATAATCATATGTCCACAAAGTGATTAGACAATATATATTCCCACAAAGTCAATACACTATCGTGGAAGAGAAAGACCTAATCTTTCAAAGGTCATAGTCCATCCAAATTTATTGTGATGAGAAAATCCTATATAATACTATCATATTTCTCGCAAAGGCATACACTTATATCATATTATTTTCCGATGAAAATGTCACAATACATGATTACTATTTCATATACGGAATTCAATGTGGATTTGATGGGCATATAGTACCAAGGAAAGTATTTTTCAACCAATAGTTGAACAAAATCTCGAATAATTATATGATGAAATTCACACAACTTCTCGAGTTTGACGGGAAATTAGTCATCTCGTTGGTGATAGAGATGTGGAAAGATTAAGTTGATAATCATGTTGAAAAATTCTAGTGACATGAAAGGTGATACAACCATCAATTTTATTTTGATGATCATATCAAAATGATGTTAATTTAGCACTCAAAGTGATTGTGCAAAGACACATTTAATTTGTTACATTGTTCCTGAAAGCATAAGTGACAAAATATTATCATTGTTCACATAAGGAACCGTTTTATTCGGATGGACATAACAATTGTGGTTATACGAGAATTATTGATCTATTAATTGGTGACATAGATGATTGAGAAATATATCTATTTATCATTTAAACTATGTACCAATTCTCATGACAAAAATGAGTATTTTATGATGAGAATCACCATAATTAATTGTGATATATATCACATCGATAGTGCACCAAGATATATGGTGTAGTACAACATTTCTCTCAAGCTCTAGATCGAGCTATTATATTGTTCACGAAGGAACAAAATCCTTATTCCAATTTGTTTAGGATCAAGAGAGGAACAATAATATGGTCTATGGCTATATAATTATTGAATCAATAATATTATCCTCCAATTTGTACTACACATATGTTATTGTGATTGAGATACATATATATATATAAATGTAAACTATACGTTTACTCGTCCTGACAACTATTATTTGGCATAACCGGTGAGACCATCCCGGTTCAATCATGATGCGAATTGATAAGTACCTCTATGGTCAATTTTGATGATTCCATAATCTAAAGTGTATGTTCTATTGAAGATTGTTGTGCATGATGGTCTCAACTTGGGTATTCTAAAGAAATGATTCCTAAGGTTATAGGGATTTAAGTAGTCCTTGTGACTCCCCTACTTCCCGGGAACACAAACGATTTTCTCGTTCGTCAACAAGGTTTCGTTTCTAGGAAAGCATTTTCACCTTTCCGTTACCCATTGTTGGGTAAATCTCCAACACAACATAATTCATTTTTGGATTGCTTTTCCTCAAATAGAGTTGATTGTTGGATAATCATCAACTAAAGTAAGATCATTTATCTTACACACAACAAAACAAGGGTGATATTTATGGATCCATACGCCCAACATGTGAGCCAATTATTTTAATTGATGTATCAACTAGAAGGTCACATGTGTATATGAAAGAAAACTAAAATTTGTGAGATTACTAGCTCAACCATTTTGGTTATGAGCATATTTTCATGATTATCCAATAACGAAAATGTGTCATTGAAAACCAATATATTATTGTGAACATGTCATTTACATGCACAACACAAATTCGCATTACGCCAAGAAATTATCATGAATTCCTCCATTATGTTTGGTTTTTGGGTCAAAACCTTATACTTCCCATCTATGGATATATGAATGTGATATACACATCTGAATTGCTCCACCACCATTTATTAGGATGGATTCTCAATGAAGATTGAGAAATTATTTTGATTACGAGTTCATCGATGGTAAAGTATCACATCGTTGTCGGGAGTATTTTGATGACTCGTTTGGAGGTTTATATTTAAACTTCCCAACATTAGGGGGAGAAAACAAAAGTTGGCCAAGAGATTAGATGAATGATCATATTATTTTGATCCTTGCACTAAGCAATATGAGCTTGAAGTTCAAAAATATATAATTCATTATCCGCGTACACTTTACCGACCCAACGAGAGTAAAGTTTTCATGTGCCAACTCAAAATGCTCCAATAACAATAATGCCAATATTGGGCAATCGACATCACAAATGAGTCTAAAACACGCAAAGGCGTGATAGACCACTCGGTTCCAAAGAAAAAATCCTCAAAAGTGGAATGGAGCTATATATCAAGATGGTCAAATTGAGGTTAAGATTATTTAAACAAAGCCACCAAGAGAAACAAATAATGTGCTCAAGAAGAGTATCGAATTTTTGAAAGATATGAATATATATCTCAATTATCTATATCTTGGTTGGAAAATATTGGAACCCCAATGAAGTCAACGTCGACGAAATATTTGCGTATAGTGCAACGCTAAATATGATAGTTGAAAATGAGGATCATTAGCCAAAATGCATGCACGGATAGAAATGATTGGCTAAAAAAAAAAAAAAATTCAATTTGAGGCAAATTCAAATTCCCAAGAGAAATGAAAAGTTTTAAGACATCAAGTCTTTATACATTGAGATGTAAAGTATGAGTATGAGAAGTTATGAAACATCTCATTTTTGAAAGGTTTTGTACAACAAACCTATAACATTTTGATTATGAGAAAATATATTCTCATGTGGTGGATGCAACTACTTTTTATTATTCGATTAGTCTGGCAATTTTTGAAGGGAAAGAGTTTGCCCCTAATGGATGTCCTTGCAACCTATATGTATGGTTTTCATAATTAGAATACACATGTGTATATGAAATTCCCTTGAGGATTTATTTTGCTATAAGCAAACAATTCAAGTTCACGTGAACAAGTTATATCTAATTGACGTCATATGGATTTAATAATTGAGAGAAGTGGTCCATTTAGCATATCATACATTTCTCTATGCATAAAACTATGATTTATTTTTCATATTGAGTTGAATTTTGAATGATGAAAAATCATCTTTGTCATATTTTATGATTTTGAAATTCTTATAAAAATTTCTATACTTTATTTTATATTTAAAATGTATTTCTTTTGTTTATAAGAGTTTAAGTGTCATCATCATCTTTTGTTATATAGATGACATACACTTTATTGAGACTCCTAAAGAGTTTCTCAAAGCAATCAAATATTGATTAGCTAGAGTTCGAGATAGAAGATGTGGAAGATTACCACTAACTTGCCAACTGTGCATCTCTCTCGAACATGATTTTCGTATATCATCAATGATATACTAATTATATCCAACAAAAAGTTATATGGATATGACATGGCTATCGTTGTCCGGATGGTAGTCGATCACTATGTGACTCTATGTCGAGTTTAATCGACCTTTATTAAGACACAAGATGTACTCGATTTTGAAGTAGTAATCTTGGTCATATTTGTGTTGGTTGACCATAAATTGGTCTCATGTGATAATTTTACCACTTGGTGGGTGTGAAACCAACTTATAAAGCTACACTACCATTTCAAAATCCGATCCTATAAATCATGCATGATATTTATTTTGCATATATCCTTGAGTTGCAAGAAAATGTTGCAACGTGATGTGATGATTATGTACTCTTTTTCCTTCACTAGGTTTTTATCCCATAGGGTTTTCCTAGTAAGGTTTTAATGAGACATATTCTCATCTAATGGTCATCTAAGGTGAAGTGTCATGTGAATTATGGATGACCATCGATCATGTGATGCATACATTTTATGCACAAACTTCAATGAGTTGAAATATTTAAGTGCACCTAAGTGATAACTTGGTTGATTTATTCACCAAAGATCTCTCTCGCATCAACCGTTGGAAAGCAAATTTGGAATTAGTGAGTGAATGATCTCAACCGATATAATGATGAGCGAGAGTTGATATCCTCATCGGGGAGTCAATATGAAGGATCTCAACCGATATCATCGTCGGGGGAGTCAATACGCGAACAGTACTCTTTTCCCTTAACCATGGTTTTTCCCACCGGGTTTTCCCGGTAAGGTTTTTAATGAGGCGAAGTATCAAAAGCGTATTCGAAGAACGATGTATAACCAATGGTCATTCAAGGGGAGTGTTATGAATATAATTACTATAGTGAATGCACCATTGTGTAACTCCTTATTCCATTCTTCAATGTATTTCATTGTATTTATTTTCCCACCTTTATGTGTAATAATATTAGAGAGTATAGGTTATGATCTATGAGCCTATAAATAGAGCTCTCATTTGTAGCATTCCATACACCTCAATAAGAAACTCTCTCCCTCTCCATATTTCTCTTGTTCTTGTCTTTCTTTGAGTTTAGTTTTATAACAATAAGCAAATATAAATTTTTTTTTGATACCTCATCCATAGAGCCTTCCTCCTTAAATTTAGCAACCGTTATATTTTTTTTCCAAGAAAAAACTCACTCAATAACCTCTCTTATCTCACACATCTCTAAATTCGAAGGGAAGCAAATTTCTTTTCGAAAACGCCTCTTAGTATGAAACTTATAAATTTGATGGTCTTTGATTTGCTCTTCCCAAACCTTCGGGATTGGGATGAGTAAAACTTAACACCTTTTTTATGGTAGGGGCATGATCTTTGCAATGCCACCACCCCAAAATTCAGAGGACATCAGAATTTGGGCTTTTAATCCTAAAGTCATTTTCACTGTGCGATCTGCTTATCGGTTGGCAATTGTGAAAATTGGCACTCTTCAACACTTGGCGATCGATGGAGATTGGCAGCGATTATGGGCAGTTGCAGTTCAGCCACACATGAAGGATCTAGTTTGGCGGTGTTCTAGAGGTGCAATTGTCACTCGACACCAACTCATCCGAAGAGGCACTGACATCCAGGATTCATGTGGGTGTTGCAGCAGCTCCGAGGAGACTTTCGAGAATCTCTTTTGGTCATGCCCTTTTGCTCAAGATGTTTGGCACGATGCGAAATTGTTGAATTGGTTACATGATCCCTGGCATGGCAACAACACTTGGAACTAATGGCTTCATGTTTTGCTCGAGACGAATGCATCGTTTCTCAAAGCTCATGTGTTCGTCCTCTTAGCAGGTATCTGGCGCGAACGAAATGATCGTCAATTGCTTGCATTTCAAATTCCAAATTTAAATGTAAATGATATAAGTCTTAAAACCAACCATATTGACATAGAATATAAAATTTAAAACATGGAAAAGTCCCCTCTTATGATAGTGACATTGTCGAAAATCGTTATATCCCAATAATTCGAGTTATTGAGAGAGGGTTATGATAAATTTTATACTATTCATTATCACACCCCTTCAAACAAAAGGCTCTCAGAATAATTGAAGTTTACAGAGCTTCACACCGTAAGTCACTACACAAAACGAAAACATCTCAATCTTTTCAGACTCTGATATGTCAAAAATCGTTACATCTAGAAGAGTTGTGATAAATTTTATAGTATCATTAGCAATTGAAAAAATATATCAACCGCATTTTACAACATGTCAACCAAAAGTTTCCCGTGCAATTCAATGACAAAAAGACAGGACCCCTACCCTAGCTAGCCAAACTGACAAAAATGGCGAATCACTGTGTAAAGTATAAGCCTCCATTGGCCATATCCTCTCCCTTCTTCTCTTCCACTACTTCATCATCCTCCTCCCACTATCGCATACCTCCTTCCACTTCCCCAAACTTCATTACAACCATCCGCCCTCTGCCTCCACGTTCGCGATTTGTCCCCTTCCGTAAGCCCTTAAGATCCTACAGCTGGCGACGCGGTCGATACACGGAGGCGGAAGATGATGATGAGGAGAACGAGAACAATTTATCCGTCCCGGCATCGGCGACGTTTGACGCGGCGGTGAATCAGTTCAATCGGAGGCAATATTACGACTGCCACGACTCGCTGGAAGCGCTGTGGATGAGGGCGGAGAATGAGCGGAGCAGAACTCTGTTCCACGGCATCCTCCAGTGCGCCGTCGGATTCCACCACCTCTTCAATCAGGTCATCAATCAATCAATCAATTTGCCCCTAATTAGTTAACCCCTAGTATATGGTATTTCAGTTGGTGATTTTGGTTCATGATGCTGATCGATCAGAACCACAAAGGTGCGATGATGGAGCTAGGAGAAGGACTTTGTAAGCTGAGGAAGATGAATTTCGAGAGAGGTCCGTTCCGGCGATTTGAGGAAGAGATCTCGGCGGTGCTCGACTTCATCTATTTGACTCAGTTGCAACTCGCCGCCTGTGAGAGTCCTTCGCATTTTGGTCACCGTATATGTTACATGCTCACATTTTAGTCACTGAAATTCCAATTTTTGACAGGTACGGAGGATATTTGTTTGGCGATGGATCAATCAGAAATATCGTACCAATTGCTGGGAGGTTACGGAGCTGGGCAGCAGATCTACAGTCTGGGAAGGGACGAACAAAGTGATGAAGTAGTAGGGGTAGGGGTGACTTTTCTTAAATTCTTACCGCCGATGCCCATTACGCCAAGTTCGGGTGTCGACGACCACCCACTAAAGGTGAAGCTTCCGACACTTGATGTAACACACGAACATCTCCTTGGCATAAGCCGGTAGATGAAGAATGATGTGTCGTACCAAATTATATGTTCGGGTATATATAGTAGTAGATATCGTACATCCTGCAGAAGCAGATGTTCAGCATCATCGACACCAAATCAGATCGAAAATGTTTGTAATTAACAAGGATGATATTCTTTGTAACCAACATCAAATGTTCGTACTTAAAACCTCACTTAGCAACGTATTAATCAAAAAAATGCTAGCTCAACAAGTAAAGATCATAACTCTAAGGAAATCATTACCAATAGGGATGCATTGCGGTATTGACCTTTGTTGGTTGACACCCCTAATGGAACCGGCAGTGACAATGTTCTCGCCGCCTGAAGTCAAGTCATTCCCACATCATGGAACCACTAGCTTTGGAGTTCATCACTATTCAGCAGGCCTTGTTCGTTGCTCTATGTCGGCATCTCTCCCCAATCTCCATGTTCACGGACTCAGCAAAGACTTCAAGACTACTTAACCCTACAGCTCCTGATATTCTATGGGATTGCTTCTCTCCAGAGTGTCGCAACCTATTGACTTCCATCCTCTCCATCTCAATTAAGTATGTACCTCGACAGGGTAATTGTGCCGCTCCTTCAATAGCAAGGGTGGCTCTTCATTACACCGTCTTTAGTCCTCGCAGTTTACGTTTAGACATTCGACACTACCTGGACATTTGACTGTATGCTTCTTTCTTTTGGGTATGAAGGAATGATACCTTCGGAAAAACAAATCAACTACACTAAGACTGAGAGGAAGCCAAAATGGTCCAAATCTCTTCAGTGTTGCTTCTTAATTGTCCTGAAAGCAAAGGAAGCAACCTACTGCGAACAAGATGACCCCTTTATTACCATTCATTTTTCAACGACTTCAAAGTTTCTACGGGCTAATTTTGTAGTCAAAGTTAAAACATAGGGATAAGAGTCACTTTGATTGTTTCATTATCCCAAATTAACTAAAAATTCTCCAAGAAATTAATTAACAATTTTTAATAAAGTTCACACCACCACATCAACAACTATACAACAATTATAACAATTGACTCATATTTCTAATCACCTCCATTCCAAAAATCCTTTAACAATTTCTTTAAAAAAATGTTCTAATGTGCTTATTTGGCATTATTAGCATTAATATTTGTCTTAGAAAATTGGTTTATTGCTAATAAAATTAATCTTTCTAAATTAACAAGCACTCCACATTCCTAACAATTACTAATTAAAACAACCTCGCCATTCCACTTGTTAAAAAATAGAGACGCTAGAACTTGATTTTCAGTCACAACTGACAACCATACAAAGCCATTTGTATCTGAATTGCAGTAACTTGTCCGCCAAAGTTAACAACTCAAATGTGTCAGTCAATACATTAAACTTCGTAACAGTATTGCTGACTCCAACCTTACAATTCACTGTCAGTGCATCATTTTGACGTCACAACTGCAACTTCCATTTCTTTACCCCGTAGAAATGGTCTACACAGTGGAGTGTTTACAGGTAGAAAGTATACCATATTATACTAACAAAGCTAGTTGACATTACTGAATTATTATTTTTTAAGAAGTAACAGCAAATTTGGTACATAACTGAGTTGTTAAAATGTGTTATGTCACTCATATTTGGTATTCGATGGATACTAACCACTAATGATTTTTTCAGACATCGGATGCCACTTACGTTTATATCTTTAACGACACCTACTAATTTTTCCGTCCATTCTTACGTTTATAGTTTAACCACAGATGTCTTGATAAAATAAATGCTAATTCAAAACAAATGTGATACTTGAAAAAAGTGCTCGATGACATCAAACTGATAAACAATTTAAGAAGAAATTATGTGTTGCTTACAAATCCTAGGTTTGTTACTGTTGTCAGCATCCAGAGATGGCAAATAATCACGTATGCTTTAGTATGTCTGTTCATTGAATCCGATCAATAACGACGTTCATTCATATTTAAAAATAATTGAGAAACTCAGACTAGGTCTAGAAGGAATTCTGTAACGAATGAGCAGAGTCAACTTTTTGACTAACCGGTTCTTGTAGGCAATCTGCTGTGGCCTCTGCATCAGCTTAATGCCCAATCCACCTGCATTTTTAAAGCTGCCATGCCATCTCTTCTCAACGATATTTGCTTCCTCATACCAAAAGTTCGAACTTCCTTTCCACTTCACCTTTCGAAACACAGTTTAACAATGAAACATAACGAAATCTCTCATTTCCTCTTCCTCCTCTGTCCCCTGAAGCTCCTGTTCTTGCTGCTTTCACTCTCAGCCTCACTTAATCCTCCTTTTCAAGCAAATGCTTCTGGAAACAACCTCACCGACCGACTTACCTTACTCGAGTTCAAGAAACAGATAACGAACGACCCAGATGGAATTTTAACCTCATGGAACGATTCTCTCCATTTCTGCAACTGGGCCGGCATCATCTGCAACACTCAAAAAAGAGTCACCACTCTGTCCTTGTCAAGTCGCTTCCTTGTGGGCACTCTGTCTCCGCATATTGGCAACCTCACCTTCCTCCGAGATATCAACCTCATTAACAACAGCTTCCACGGTCAGATTCCGCCACAAATTGGGAACCTCCGTCATCTTCGAACACTCAATCTAACAACAAACTTCCTCGCGGGCCAGATTCCCACAAACCTGACGCGTTGCTTAAAGCTCAGGACAATCCTGCTGGGGCACAACAGTCTTGAAGGAAACATCCCTGTGGATATTGGCTTGTTGTCAAAGCTTCAACACTTGAGGATAGGAACCAACTATCTGATGGGTCAAATCCCGGCTTCATTGGGGAATCTATCACGGCTGGTGGAATTTGCTGTTGCATATAACAGTCTGGTTGGAGAAATACCTGAAACCGTGGGTAAGCTCTCCAGGTTAAGTATATTTGTGGTTGGAGTAAACCAACTCAACGGCACCATTCCCCTCTCACTTTATAACTTGTCGTCCTTGAACACGGTAACATTAGTTTATAACCAGTTTCAAGGTACTATCCCAGAAGACATTGGGCTCACTCTCCCAAATCTCTGGAGTTACGGAATCTCCAAAAACTGGATGTCCGGGTCAATCCCGCAATCATTTTGCAATGCTTCAAAATTGTATGGCATCAACATGAACAAGAACAGCTTAACTGGGAGCATTCCAACATGTTTGGGGAGTCTATCAAAACTTTCGACCTTCCATATGGGAGCGAATAATCTTGGAACCAATTCAGCTGGTGACTTTGAGTTCATGAGAGGTTTGAGCAATTGTAGCCTGCTGCAGGATGTTGGAGTCAGCGCCAACAATCTTGGAGGTCCTTTACCCAACTCTATTAGCAATTTGTCGGTTCAGCTCGATCAATTACTTGTTGGATTCAATCCAATCAAAGGGACTATTCCTGGTGGGTTGGAGAATCTTGTCAACTTGATGAATGTTGACCTGTCTTATAACCTTTTCACAGGACCAATTCCTTCTTATTTTGGCAAGCTATACAATCTACAAGGACTAGGGCTGAATGGAAATCAGTTGTCCGGTAAGATTCCATCCTCTTTTGGAAACTTGAGCATATTGAATGAACTTGACATTTCAAATAACCAACTCGAAGGAGCCATTCCTTTCAGTTTGGGAGCCTGCCAACAACTGAACCTGTTGGACCTTTCTGCCAACAAACTCATTGGTGAAATTCCAAAACAAGTTTTCAGCATTTCTTCCCTGTCAGGTGGACTGCATCTATCCAGGAACTCCTTCGTCGGGGGCCTTCCTGATGAAATTTGGAAGTTAGCAAATTTGGAAGTTTTAGATCTGTCTTACAATAATTTGACCAGGGGAATTCCAGCAACTATTGGGGACTGCAAAAACCTGAAAACGCTTTACTTGCAGAGCAACTCTTTTGATGGGAACATTCCTACAGCTCTAGCCTCCATTAAAGGCATGGAAGAATTGGATCTTTCCCGGAATAAGTTCACTGGTGAGATCCCATCAGGACTACAGAGCATTCAAGCTCTAAAATATTTGAATCTCTCATTCAATGATCTCCAAGGCAAGGTTCCAGAAAAAGGCGTGTTTGCAAATACAAGTGGGTTGTCTCTGACAGGGAATACCTTGCTTTGTGGTGGTGCCATCGATCTCCACTTGAAACAGTGCTCAAATGCAAAAACAATTAAGCAGAAGCGAGCAGCCACAGTTAAGCTGACACTTGAAATCGTTTTGCCGTCTCTGACTTTCCTTATGCTATCTGCAATTTTATATCAGTGGAAGCTGTGGAGAGCAAGAAAGGAACCTGCTGTTGGAGATACTATTTTGAGCCACTTTGTGATGGTGTCATACAAAGACCTCCATCAAGGAACTAATGGATTCTCATCTGACAATTTGATTGGATCAGGTGGGTTTGGCATCATCTACAAAGGAGTTTTGGATCAAATCAGTCCAGGCTTAGTAGCAGTGAAAGTACTCAATATTCAAGAAAATAAAGCTCATAAGAGCTTATTAGCTGAATGCAATGCATTGAAAAATGTCCGACACAGAAACCTTGTTAGAGTCCTCACCTACTGCTCTAGCTTAGATCACATGGGCAATGATTTCAAGGCCTTGGTTTTTGAGTTCTTGACAAACGGTAGCCTAGAAGACTGGCTGCACTCAGACCGCAATTTGAGCCTGGTTCAAAGGCTTAACATTTTGGTAGATGTGGCATCTGCACTGCACTATCTCCATGATCTATGTGAAACTCCAGTCGTTCATTGTGACTTGAAGCCCAGTAATGTACTTTTGGATGCTGATATGGTTGCTCATGTCGGAGACTTTGGTCTGGCGAGGATTCTGTCATTCGACAACTCATCTGGAAATGAAAGCAGCAGCATTGGAATCAAAGGAACAATTGGTTATGCCCCTCCAGGTAACAAACACCTAACATAACTGTTATATTGCATTGCTAAATTATTCATATTTTATGAATTCCATAATCAGATAATTTGTATGTTTGAATTTTGGGGAAAATAGAGTACGGAATGGGAATGTCGGTATCTGTTGAAGGGGATGTTTATAGCTATGGAATCCTTGTAATAGAGATGTTCACTGGGAAAAGACCTACAGATGAGATGTTCAAAGACGGAACGAATCTTAGGGACTTTGTGAAAGCATCTATTCGAGATGGAATAACATCAGTATTAGACCCATCGATGTCGCTTTCTTTAACTACAGCTGGAGAAAGCAGACTAGTAGGAAACAGGGAAGCTGATGACAATAATCACAGGAGCATTGAAAATGTGAAATTGGATATGTCTAAAATTGGGGAAGAGTGTTTGGTTTCAGTACTTGAAATAGGCCTGGGTTGCTCTGCAGATAGTGCAGGAGAACGTATGAAGACGGCAAATATCGCAAGAAAGATGGCTTCTATCAGAGACGTTTTTGTTGCAGCAGCATCTGTTGGGAGGCGCAGGCCACAACGAATCTGACTTAAATGTCATTATTCAAGTCCTTCATTAGTGCTCCTATGGATCATTATTTATCATTGTTGTCATTGTTGAGCATAAATACTCTCAAAGAAATATTCACAAAATAAAATGTATAATCTTTCGGTATTGATTGTCGGTTTTCATTTTCCCGCTGAGCATAAAGGAATCTTTTTCCTTTGCCACATAATCAAAACTCCAGGGTCACAAGTTGAATTGCAAAGACAATATAACATAAGAAAACATAAGACCTCATAAATAATTGTAGAATTTCGAAATTATTATATATTTTTGTTAATGTACAAAATAATTAGCAATGGATCTAACCACAATCTAGACATTTTACTACATTTTTTGATTTATTTGTATAACTTCTTTTTTCTCTGGTCATTTTAGATTAACTCTTAAAAAAGATTTGTATGAAGTTATTCAATAAACATTCAAAATTGACGACACTAATTTAAAACATTAAACGCCAAAATGGTTAGTTAAATATAAACTAGCCAATGGATTGGTGGTCAGTATGGCAATGGTGCGGGTTTGAGATAGAAGTACATATACCCAGCCCCATAAAATTTATCTTATACCCATTCGAATACCTATATGCATATCCTCATCTGTGCAAATTTTATTAAAATATAAGACTACATCATCCAAATTCATAAGATCTTAGAAGCCACAAATCATCATTTAAAATATAAGACTACATAATTCAAATTCATAAGATCTTAGAAGCCCCAAATCATCATTTAAAATATAAGACTACATAATTCAAATTCATAAGACTTTAAAAGCCACAAATCATCATTTTATCATTAAACAAAATATAATAATGTGATAAATAAATTTATCCTTTTTTATCACTATACTGAAAAAGTGTTTTGAGTCACGACACCGCCAATAGATAATAGAAATAAAGGCCAACTTGCGTAGTTTTAAATTATTTATGAAAAGGGTACGGATATTGGGTGAAATACCTAAACCATCCCCGATTTTTCCCTATTCTTTTCTAACAAATATTCCCCATATCTGTCCCATAACACGATCGATATGTATATTATCCTCTTTGATCAAATCGGGAGGGTCAAATACCCCTAGATAGTAATATTTTTGTCGCCCTAGCTGGTGGTTCACCTAAATTATCATTTTGGTGTTTATTCCATGAAATAAAGTGAAACCAAGTAAAAGAGAACTTACCCCAGGGTGATATTTGTCGTTCTCATGCTCCCATTTTTCAATACTTGTGTCGTCTCCTGATGACCTGATAGATACAATTAGATGTTGATGGCTCCATTTCTACCATTCTTTTCTTCTTCATTTTTTGCGTAGCCGCCCTTGGTGGAAGTATACTGCAAGACTTATCGTATTGTCTTATTCTGTGAAAGCATAAACTATAACATTTTTTGTAAATGAATACATCAGTAGAATATAAGAAGCTGATCGTTATAGGGGTTACCTGTATATAAAATTGTATCGTTACAGTATTTCTTCTTCTCATAATCTGAAATGAAAACACTCAAACTTTCTGCCGTTCCCATTCTAGTTGTAGACTTCATAATCAGTTTCCTCTTCCTAAACTCGCCATTGCAAGCAAATTGTTCAGGAAACAATGAGACAGATCGACTTGCCCTGCTGGAGTTCAAAAGTATGATAAATATTGACCCAGATGGAGTTCTGAAATCCTGGAATGATTCAGTCCATTTTTGCAAGTGGCTTGGCGTTGTGTGTGATCCACCTGGCCGGCGAGTCACATCCTTGGTTCTCCATACACACAATCTGGTTGGCAGCCTGTCTCCGTACATTGCCAACTTAACTTCTCTTAGGTACATCAACCTCATCAACAACAGTTTCTATGGTGAGATTCCGCCACAGCTTGGTAACCTAGTTCAACTTCAACACCTGAATTTTAGTGCCAACTCATTTGAAGGTGAGATCCCAGGCAACCTGACTCGTTGCTCCCAGCTAATGTATTTTTTGTTGGAAGCGAATAACTTACGAGGAAACATCCCAATGGACATTGGATCGTTGTCAAAGCTCAAGTTCCTCAGAGTAGGAACCAACAATCTAACAGGATGGCTCCCTCCTTCCTTGGGCAACCTCTCAATGCTCATTAACTTTGGCGCTGCATACAATAACTTGACCGGAAGTATTCCAGCAAGCATTGGCCGACTATCAAGCTTACGCTCAATCACTCTTGGAATCAACCAACTCTCTGGTTCAATCCCTATATCCTTCTTCAATATCACATCCATCATCACCATTGCAATTCCTTGGAACAATTTACGTGGCCGCTTGCCAGAGGATATGCACCTTATGATGCCACACCTGGTAAACTTTGCTATTTCAAAGAATGATTTTTTTGCTACCATTCCGGATTCCATATGCAATGTCTCTCAGCTGGAACTTGTGAATATGAATAGAAACAACTTTTTGGGGAAGATTCCTGCTTGCCTTGGTAACCTTAGAGGTCTTAAGTGGCTAGATATAGCTGCAACTAGTCTTGGAAGCAACTCAACAGGCGATTTTACATTTTTAGAATCATTGAGCAACTGCAGCAAGCTACAACGTGTGGGTATTAGCTGGAACAATCTTGGTGGCCCGTTACCCGTATCTCTGGGAAATCTTTCAACCACGCTGACATCCCTTTCTCTCGAGGGCAATCATATAACTGGATCTATCCCTGCGGGTTTGGGGAATCTCTTCAACTTAATGGATTTGGACATGTCCTACAACCATCTCACAGGCGATATCCCCTCTTATATTGACCAATTTCAGAATCTACAGCTGCTTTCATTGACTGGAAATCAATTGTCAGGTCAGATTCCATCCTCTATGGGCAACCTCACACGATTGTCAGAACTGTATATATCACAGAACAAACTCCGAGGCAACATTCCACCCACTATTGGGAACTGTCTTCAATTGTGTGCCTTGGATGTTTCAGAAAACAGACTAAGTGGAGCTGTACCCCCCCAGTTAATGAGCCTTTTGTCATTATCCATATTGTTGAACCTGTCAAACAATTTACTCACTGGCAATCTGCCTGCAGAAATTGGGAAGTTGAGAAATGTGAATACAATGGATCTCTCCAATAACCATTTGACAGGGGAAATTCCTAGCACCATTGGGAGTTGCTCGAGTCTGGAATACCTTTATATGCAAAGAAACTTTTTCAATGGTGCCATTCCTCCAGCTTTATCTTCTCTGAAAGGCCTTTTAGAACTAGACCTTTCACAAAACAACTTACGAGGAGAAATTCCTGAAGATCTGTTAGACATCCGCTTAAAGTCTCTGAATCTTTCTTTCAATTATCTACGAGGTAACGTACCACAGAAGGGCATTTTTGCAAACGCAACCATCATCTCGTTGATGGGAAATATGCTTTGTGGAGGTGTACCAGAGCTCCATTTGCCACAATGCTCAAATAAAACAACAGAGAAAAGAAGGCCTCCAACATTGAAGCGCATAGTCATCATTTTCAGTGCATCTTTAACTGTACTTTTTCTGGTAATTGTGAGCTCTCTACTGAACTACAAGCTGATGAGAAGATCGAACAAGCATGTGAATGTAGAAGATCTACCAGTAGACCATTTCATAAAGGTCTCTTACACAGACCTCTATGAAGCAACCAATGGATACGATTCTGAAACTGTAATTGGGTCTGGTGGTATTGGCACAGTCTACGAAGGGAAACTGAAGCAGATTAAAGCACCAGTGGCTATTAAAGTATTGAACCTGCAACACAAGAAAGCGTATAAGAGACTGGTGGCGGAATGCAACACAACAAGAACCCTCAGGCATAGAAATCTTGTGAAGATTGTATCTTACTGCTCTAGCACAGACAACCAAGGTAAAGCATTCGGAGCTCTAGTTTACGAATTTGTGGGCAACGGGAGCCTGGATAAATGGCTGCACGGCAGTATCAGTGATGGCAAAAACCAATCCCACCATCTCAGCCTTCTCCAAAGACTCAACATCGCAATAGACGTGGCATCTGCATTGCACTATCTTCATGATCTCAGCGTAACGTCAACCATCCACTGCAATTTAAAGCCAAGCAACGTGCTCCTGGACGAAGACATGGTTGCTCACGTAAGCGATTTTGGTCTAGCGAGACTACTTGCACCATCCGAAAAACACGCAAGCACTATTTGCCTACAAGGGATGGTTGGCTATGCTCCTCCAGGTAATGAAATGGAATTCAAGGACTGATTCCTAATTAGAATCTCTAATTAGCATATTGAAAGACTAATTACTAAATAGAAACCCTAACCTGCAGAGTATGGAATGGGCTCCACGGCATTGAAGGAAGGGGATGTGTACAGCTACGGGATCCTATTGCTGGAAATGCTTTCAGGGAAAAGACCAACAGACGATATGTTCAAGGACGGTATGAATCTCCGTGAGTTGGTGAAGGCTGCATTTCCGGAAGAACTTCCAATGTTGGTTGATCCATCAACGTTTATATACGGAGAAGCAGAGGGAATTGACGAAGAGACAGTTGAACCGGGAGAAACCACGGAAGCGACCATTAAAGAGAAGCGGGGGATGACGGAGAGGAAGAAGGTGGAAGATTGTTTGAAATCCTTGCTTGAGTTGGGAGTCAGGTGCTCAGCTGAATCGCCGAGGGAGCGGTTGAACATGGAGGAGGTCACGAGGAAATTGCATTCCATCAGGATTGCCTTTCTTGCGAAGTCTGTCTCGCCGCAGATGGCAGCTGGCGGGAGCGCCCGGCAGACCATTTAGAACTCAAAACTCATAAGTTTAACAATGGGTTATTTGGGATTATAGTATTTTTACCATTTTTATTTTATCAACTTAATAAAGAGGCCCCTCTATTATTAAAAATTGTTTTTGCTCGCTCCTATTTTACCAACTTGTTAAACGTCTCCTTCCGTTACTTCATCCCTTGTCTTGTCGTTATTTCTCGCCTAATCAACATTGCCACACGTTATATTGATGACACATGCCTAATGACGGTAATATTTAACCCCTATCGTAAAAATCGTTCATGGAGGGAAAGCTGTACAAAGGGTTCACCATTTGATTAATTGGGTAGCTCCAATGATTGGAGTCAACAAATCTATTTTGAGTCGATTTTCGAAACAGAGCATGGCTTTTGTGGAGGCCGACGAGTGCATTAATGTTGAAGGTGGGTGGAATTGAACTAGTTGATGATTGACGACAGAACTAATTCTACTGGTATGAAGGAGGAAGATAATTATATTCAACTTGAAGGAAGAAGATGCTTATATTCAACTAGATGAAGAAGGAACTAGTGGACGAAGAATATGATTCAACTGGATGAAATATCGCCGCCTCCCTTGTCTTGGGCTGAGGGGTTGCGGTTGCGGCTGCAATTTAAGCAGAAAGATGAATTGGAGATGAAGGAAAAGATGCTTATTCGGGTAAATCTTGCCCACTGAAAATTCTTATAAGAAATAAAATTAAATAAGGCATAATTATCATACTAAAAAGCCACCTGTCATCCTGGATGACTAATTAGGCGAAAAATAACGGGAAGATAACTAATGGAGTAATAGAAGGAGACATTTAGCAAGCTGGTAAAGTAGAAGGGAGTAAAAATAATATTTAATAGTAGAGGGGCCTTGTTGTTAACTTGGTAAAGTAAAGGGGGCAAAAATATTATTATTCCTTTGTAAATGATGTATTTGAAGCAAAATGATGTTTTATTTGGAAATTTGATATTTTTAGGTAAAAAATTATTAATATAAATAGGTTTAGTAATTGTAATTCGAAAATTGATATTCATTTGAAACTCGTTTAATTTGGGTGGATAAAATTTGGTCAACATGGGTAATTGACGGGTATGGACAAACCTGATGCTCAATCAAAGCGGGTAACGGGCGGGGACGGATTTCATAGTATTCACCCGATGGATACCCGCTATATATATTATGTGATTTAATTACATATATATAATCCAAAACTCATTTATAGTTCGCCAAAACCCTACCATCGTCTTTTCTATTTTCACGGAAACCTATTCAAACTATTTAGATTATACAGTTCATTTTTTATGTTGGATTTCTTTCATTGTTATTGAATACGACCCATATTTTTGTCAATATAAGCAACTATATTTCGATCATTCTACAATCCAAAAATTAGAAACTAAGTAATTTATTTTAGTAGTCGGGGATTACCCGATTAAGCGGGTATATCCGAAACCCACAAACTAATGGGCACGATATAAAAAGTATACCCGTTTATACAAATGGGTGGGTACAGGTAAAATCCAATAACTAAACGAGCGGGTAATGGATATACCAAACCCATACCCATACCCACCCTGTTGCCATCCTTAAACACAAAATAATGAATGATGTGTTTTGAATTGAGTTATTTTAAATTTGACTAACACAAAAATAATGAGTTTTCTGCTTTGAATTGAGTCATTTCAAATACCATTCCTATATCCGAATATTTGAAATAACTTGATTTGAGTTATTTCAAATACTACAGTTTGTAACTTGATTTGAGTTATTTCAAATACTACAGTTTGTAACTTGATTTGAGTTATTTCAAATACTATAGTTTGAAATACTATGATTTTTGTTTTGGATGACAATCGAGGTATTTTGCCTCAAATAACTCAAATTAAATTATTTGGGCCAAAATAACTTATTCAAATACCTCATCCAAACGATCCGAAGAACTACCATAGCTTTCTATTAAAAAAAAATTTCTATTCGGCGGGTATGTGTTTCTATCCGCGCCAACAATTATGTTCATCTGGTGACTGTCATTGAAGCATTTTCTATAGTTGTTGATCTACGGTCGTATGTGGGGTAATTTGTGAAGAGAAAATTATATGTTCAGTTTGAAATATCTTTCAAATTTGAAAGACAAAAAACTCTAAAATATTACGATTTATAACATATCGCCAAAATATCACCACGATATCAATATAATTTCGTAAGCTTCAGCATCAAGTCTCCGAAAAAGGAAAAAACTTTACTTTGATAGGTATAGCATTGCTAGCAAATAGAAGTTACTCACCCTTCTCTTTTGTCACAAGATGCCTCCTTTATTCGATCCATGCCGCCTCAAAATTTCATATTGACAGGACGTGCGAGTTTGAAGCTTTAGCTCGAGGGGCGATTATACAGTGCAGTCAGCTTACCATGTTGCCACAAAAAACAATTGTAAATTTTGGACATGAAGATGGATGGAAACGGATGGAAGTATCACTTTATTATACACCTCAAAGTTCAGTGATTGATTAGCTTAAAAGTTGTAAAACCTAGACGTTATCGATTCTACCTATTCTGAAGTGCATGAACCGTATTATTATAGATATGATAAGGAATCTGGTAATATGGAAATCGCTCAAACATTTATTAAATCAAATCCAAGTTTCAATTAACTTACCAAATTACTTCATGTTTTTCAATTTGATCTTATCCCCTCCCTCCTATTTAAACCACATCCTCCCGATAAATAATCTCAACCTCAAAATAAAACAAAAGCCACATAGCATATCCTCTTGTCCCTCTTGTCTCAGTTATGCTCGAGTGAAAAAGAAATAGATATGATGAACAACATTGAGATATCAAAGTTTAGCTCAATGTGGCATGCTCCCAAATGCACTCAAAGAGGAACATCTAGTTCCATAGCCAAGGAGAGAGCCAACAACCACACTAAATGCAAGGACTTATTGCCATTGCTGAACGATATACTGAAGGAGATCTTGGGCTTTTTAGACGTCAGACAACTAGTACAGTTCAATATCGTAGCCAAGCAGTTCAGGTAAAACAGTGTACAAGAGCCAGTTTGATTTTCTTACCATTGTGATTTTAATTTATCATTTGGTAACTTTTATGTATATACCTATTTATCCGGGTACCGTTTCAGATCTGGCAAAAGGTTGGATTTTGACTTGTCGTTCTGGAGAGGGTTAATGATCATAGATCAATATCAATCGATAGTGGGTCAGATCATGGACCAACATGATAGATTCAATATCCATTTACTGAAGATGTGCTTCACCCCGCCTAACAATTTGGATAATCGGATCATGATGGCCCATTGGATCAACAAGTCATCCGAAAAGAACGTAGAAGAGCTCGAGCTTAATTTCAAAAATGGCTTAGAGCCGTTCAGGTACCAGTGTCAAAACTATTTGGATATAAGGTATTTAATTAGGGGTGGGAGTATGGTCTGTAACGGTTAAACTACACCAGAATGACCACACCGATTTTGTAAACGGTGCAATTCTAACAACACTACAACTATTCGATCATACATTTACAGGGTGACATCTGACCTCATATTCCAGTTCAAAACCCTTGAGACTCTCCGTATGGTGTATGTTGATATAGGGTCACCAAGCAACAATTTTCAAGTCACCGAGTTTAAATTTCTCAACATCAACTCGATAAAGAAGGTAAGTATCAAAGTGGTCATCCTTGATATCTTTCTCAAAGGCATTCAAGCTAATTTTCTATATTTACCATTTCCTACTTGACAAGCTAATGCTCAATGTGGAGAGAATCAAGGTCAAGACCACTACTAGTGTGTTGATGGAGGTGTTAGTTTATTCAATTTTAAAAAAATTTAATTCTGTATTTGTGTTATACTTATTTTTTTCTATGTGATTACACATATTTTTGTAAACAGTTGTATATTATCTATAGGTTGTGCTCAAATTTGGGGAGATGTACTTAAAGAATAGGTTATATTCTTTCATACCGGGCAAAGAAATCAACTTGACTTTGAAAGGATCACAGCATCACAATCTGTTCACGATAACTTTAATCACTTCGACTAGCCAATTAAATTGGCAGACTGCGCGTATAGTACATAAATTCAGTCCGGGGGTGAAGATGATTGATGTTATAAAATGATTGGTTTGACAATCTGTGATTGTTTCTTATTTTTTGCAAGGACAAGCAACTAACACCGTTCCAACTCTATGTGCGGCGCATACGCGTGGAAGCAAACAATGACGCCATGCTTCGAGGAAGAGGACGTGCAACCACCACCAGTACAATGGACAACAACACATACTTCTCTAACAAACCGGGCGCTAGCCTCGAGCTACCCGTATTTGGAGCAATTGAACCTTATTGGTTTTCACTTCGAATCAAAGGAGATGAAATTGATATGCTACTTCCTCTGAAACGGAGACAAGTTTGGCAATTTTCTCAGCCTCGTCGTGCCACTGGAGGCCAATCAGGCCCCATGAGACCATGTCCAACTATAACTTTCAATTGATGTTCACCTATTACAATTTGCGAATTAAAATATTTCAAGAAGAATGAGGTATATTCGGTTAAGCACGCAAAAAAAGTGGCACAAGGGTTAATTCGTCAAAATAAATCAAAGAGATATAACCTTTTTAAAATATTATTTGGATTCTCATTCCTTGAATCAGTGTGACTGCATTAGTCATATAAGCTTTTTAATCATAATTTAGATTCGTTTTCGTTGAATCTCATTTTCGGACAAATAACAATTTGAATTGAATATAGTTGGAATCTCAATAGACAAAGCATTTGGGTGGATAATAGGCTCAAAGGCCATAGTTCGAGACTCGACGGAATCAAACATCATTGAATGGGCTACTTAACAAGGTTAAAGTCTAATCGAAACAGCAAAAAACCTTGCAAACTTACAATTTCAAAACTACTATCCAATTCCCAAATCCAAACATTGAATGTATGTTTATTTATAAAAAAGAACATTCAATATAATTTTCCTAATCTTATTACCCCACATTCATATTACACAATTCAATTATTTTATCATAATTTCCCATTATTCGTACTTGACTTACACCTTATTTGACTTACACCCTATTCAGTGTTCGGGAAGGCGTACGGCGGCCGGCCGTCGCCTAGGCGTAAAAATCGGTAGGGCGGAAAGAAAAGGCGACGATTAGTTAGAGGCGGATTGATTAATGCGGAGCGTCGCGGAATCGTCGCGGCGAGCACCTCCTCGGTGCCGAGACGGAAAATGCGGAATCGGGGCGGTTTAAAAAAAAGGAAACATTTGGTAAAGCCAGGGGAGGAGTCGCGGGGGAATATGAATATGCGTCGTTTTTGGACTGAGAACCCAATGAAATTAGGTAGATGTAGATCCCGTGAGCGGGTTTTGCCTTGTCGTATTCCTGGCGGATGATGTAATCGACGGTGTCGTAAGGAATTGAGAGGAGGGAGGAACGGAGAGGGGTTGGGGTGGAGGAGATGGCTGATTTGATGACATTAGAGAGACGAGATGCGAAGGAAGAAGGGGAGTGGGAGATGTTGAGATGAGGAGAGTGTTGGAGGGCAAGGCGGTGGGAGTTCTTGTGAGGAGGGACGGGATCGGGAGTGATGATGTGGAAGTGGTCGGAGGTGCGGGTGGAGGAAAAGAAGGAGGAGAGGATGTCGGCGGAGAAGTCAATGGAGGGGAAGGCGGAGCCGACGAGGTGGAGGTGGAGAGAGAGAGGGAGGGAAAGGGATCCGAATTTCTCACAAGCTCACACCGTTGTACCCTCCTTTGACCAGCGGCTCTGTCACCGACCTTTCGACGGGCTCCGTTCATCAGATCTTCTCGTCAGATTCTCACATCAATTCCACATTTTTCCATCTTATTTTTTCTTTCGAATCATACCCTTCCTAACATTCCACATTTCCATCTGATTGATGAATAAAAAAACAGGGGAGATGGTGAAGAAGGATCCAGAGTTGTTCACCGCAAAGCTTTACTGGAGGCTCTTGCTGAAGAGTTACCGCCTGGATCTATCCGCTTCTCCTCTCACTTAACTTCCATCCAGAAACAATTTGGAATTGTACTCATCTACTCTAGGGAGTGGTGAAAAACAAATTCATTTTCTTATTGTATAATCTTCAATTTAGTTATGTGTAGTATAAAATACCCTGTTTACTATCTATTCCATTTCATATAATTCCGATTCCATTTTAAATAATTCAAATTGAAAAGTTAACTTTAGAGATAAATTCCGAATTTGAATTTGAAATTGAATCTGAATTATTTTAACTAAACATAATTTCCTAATTTCTCTTCTATTTTAATTTGAAATTGAATCTGTATTATTTTAACTAAACATAATTTCCTAATTTCTCTTCTATTTTAATTTGAAATTGAATCTGTATTATTTTAACTAAATTCAATTCCTAATTTCTTTTCTAATTCAATTTCCTCCTATTTCAAATTAGCTAGATTTTGAAATTAAAATGAAATCCATAGTGAACATAGCCTCATTACTGGATAGTTTTGGCAATCTTGACCGCTTAACCGTTCAACCGACCGTAACCTGACCAAGTTTGACGGTGAATAATCGAATTGACTGGGTATTTTGAGGTTACGGTTATAACCCTTAACCGCTAAAAATGGGTAAGGTTAGGTTATGAGTTTCATAGTAACCGCACCATCACCATAACCAAACCCATAACCATCACCGACCTGCGACTTAACCTTTATTTACCCGCATTAGTGAATAGGTAAAGCCCAATAATATTCATCATCCAACCCAATAACACCCACATAATTAGCAATAGCGGTGAAACGTAATGTCCACTAACATTTCAAATGGTGAAGCCCATAAATTAACCATGAATGTCGTAGTTAATTTTATCAGATGCTATTTCTAGTTTTGAATTGGATTTGAAAAATTTTATATGGATGAATTTGTAGCATTTTTTGTTTCATTTTGTATTTTTTGCATAACGGTGAATAACCATTGGGAGCGGTTATAACCGTAACTGGGTGGGTATGGTGATTGAACTAAATCTATCACCGAAATGGAAATGGGGATGGTTATGGTTAATAACCGCCAAGAAAGTGGATGGGTAATGGGCATGTCATAACCATCCTCCCAATTGCCAAGCCTATTACTGGATTGAAATCTAAAGCGGAATTGAGTTTACACAAATATTTAAGTTAGTAAAATACGGTTATGGAATAATACGTTATTTAAATATAGCAATACGTTTAAAAGTTTCGCAACAATTATAAAATATTAAAAAATTATAATTTTTAAAAGTCAATATAAATTAAAAATGACTGAAACATATCTATGAAATAAAATACATGTAATAAACGGGTAATACGTGTTTAGTAAGTGAAGTATCGAACAAATATAAAAAAATGAAACGACTATACAATAATATGAGAACGAGAATTTTAAACGGATATAATACGCATACATGTATTATACAAATATCAACCGAATTTTTGCTAACTATAAAAGCGTGACCTATTTAACGTCACAGACAATTAACAAAGTTTATTTTTTACGAGTTAAAACTAATTTCTGATGGATTTTGATAGAAATAGTTCTTGTTAACGAAATTCCTATTTTTAAGTCATGTAGAAACGCAAAAACGTAAGCTTTGAGTAGTCAAAAGCTGCAAGTCTACGGTTTATTCTCTCTGTTACATCATATGCTCTTTCATAACTTTTGCTACCTAATCAGTCTACATTTCTCTGTCACAATCTAAGCTGGAAATTCCTGATATGATCAGGTTCTGATAGGTTGTGACGGATTGCATTCAGTGGTTGCTAAATGGCTAGGAGTACCTGTCCCGGTACATTCGGGGCGGTCCGTGTTTCGAGGGATAGCGGTTTACCCTGGAGGACACGGACTCGGAAGTTCGTACCAACAGTTTGTGGATGCGGGAAACAAAAGTGGGATTACTCCTTTGAATGATACGGAAGTTTACTGGTTATTGACTTGTCACAGTGGCAACGATAACGACCCAATCGAAACAATAGAGGTCATCAAACAGCATACATCAGGCTTCCCACCGGTCTTCCTCGACGTGGTTCGCAAAACCAACCCAGCATCCGTATCATGGGTGCCATTAATGTTCTGGAATCCGTGGAGCATTGTAGTCAGGAAACCTAAGCAAAGGGAATGTCGTCGTGGCAGGGGATGCTATGCACCCAATGACGCCCGATCTCGGACAAGGAGGCGGGTCCGCTTTGGAAGACGCGGTGGTGTTAGGGAGACAGGTTGGGAATCACCTGATAGGTGGAGCGAAGAAAGAGGTGGTGACAGAGGAGATGGGTGGAGTTTTGAAAGGGTATGTGAAGGAACGGAGATGGCGCGCGGCGGGATTGGTGGCGGGGTCGTATGTGGCAGGGTGGGTGCAGCAGAGTGGGAGTAATTGGTGGAGGAGGGTCTTGAGGGTTTTGCTTCAGAAGTATTTGTTTAGGCTTGGTATCTCAATTATGATTGTGGCCAACTCCCACCAAAATGTTGAAATGTAATAAAGTCCTATTGCAAGGATGAATAGTCACGAGTCACGACCTTCCTTGCTGAAAGGCCTACATGTTTGAGCATATTTTAAGTGCAAGTGGTAAGCCCTGACTTTAGGGCTTATATGTTTAAGTCTAATACACCGTTAAAGACAGAAAGTTCAAATAAAGATCAACATGGCTAGAGTTTGTCTGGCTGGTGTTTGTAGGCCCTGGCCAGAAATGAATTGTTTTATGACTCTTGGCCGATCAAGCTTTGATCAAGCTTATCATACATAGTCCATCACGGTTACATCATCGTTGATACGCATTTGTGACGAGATCTTAACGAACTGCACGCTTCGAACTTATGGTTAGGATCCCCCTATGACATCAATTGTAATCAATACTGGGATGAAGCCACACTGTTAGTGCAAGACTAAAAATATTGTCATGCCACTTTATTGAGGTAGACTTTTCTTGGGTACGTACTCCGCTCTCTCTCTCTTAACCATATATCATTTTCTGATCTCACTACTATTACATCACTTGACTTGCAATAAATTTGGATAAGATTAGACCAATTATTATATTTGGACCCGACAATCACAACCTCAATTAGTCATACCTGAGACATGGATGAAGCAGATGAAAGCCATGTATCTATGATTAGTACTTTTTAACATTCTAAATGGACGAAAAAATAGCCAGCATCACATACGTTACTGCCAATATTGTGCCAAAATTTATGGTAGAAATCGATAGAGAACCCATCAAAATCTGGTGTTTTAGAGGGATTGATAAAAAAAACACCGCTTTCCTTATGTCGTCATTAGTGAATGTAACGCCATCACTAATGCGTCATTCATTGCGGAAGTTCGACGAGGAGGTCAAGCGGTAGAAGGCAGAGAGGCTGAAGAAAGTGAGAGGAAGGTAAATCACTAGAGAAGCAGGTTTCTACTATTGAAAAAACAATTGAAATGGGGTTGTTGGCATTTACATGTGATTTTGTAGGTCTCGAATTAAACGAAAGTAGGATTATAACTTTATAATCGAAAATATAACAGACGAAATTGTTTTTAGAGAAAAAATATATAATATGAGTATTTATATATAGAGTGTAGTTGGATTCAAATTCGGTACTTCTAAATTTTCTATTACATAACACAATCAACTATGACTTTGTTTAGTATGGAGTAATGGAGAGTGGGGGAAATAAAAAAGAGAATTGAGGAATCAAAGATTGTGTAATTCCAATTACATTGTTTGGTACCAAGGTTTGCAATTGAAATATAATTTCAGTTTGCTAGGTATTTATAGTGCAATGATCATGATGCCCTTATTTGAAATCCAATTTCAAGACCCATCATCTTCTGGTTAGTAAAAATTCTTTTAATACTCGTATAATACACATATACGTACTATATATGTTTAGAATTTCCGTTCTCGTACTATTATAGAGCCGTTTAATTTTAAAATTTTAATATTTTCTAATTGTTGCTGGAATTTTAAACATATTGCTATGTTGAAACAATGTATGGAACTCTGAACGTATTAATATTGTACCATACTCGTACTGTATTTTACTAACTATAAATGAGAACAAATTCAATACCCACCACTACTTGTACTTTCCAGAGAAGAAGAACTAATATTTGAACATATCTACAACCATATATTATAATATGTCATGGCTAATCATATAGTTTTTCCAAAAATGCATCACATAATTGCAATAATATATGCTTTGGCTAATCAAACCAATATCCCACTTTTATTCTCCATCTTGGTTGTTATAGTCGTTATAGCCGTAAAGGAAGTTGGGGGTAATAATGACAATATCTATCCATTGTTTACAAGAACTCAGAGTTTTCAAGAAAACATCATCAACATCATGTATTGAAAACTACATATTTGAGAGGAAATGTGGGCTCAGAGGAAAAGTGTTTTCATAAGATACTGACCAATTAAAACTAAACAAACAAATATTTTTTTGTTATTCTGAGTTTTCACAAAACCCTCATAATTTCCTCTATAACAAAAGCCCTATATTATTTTATTGGTACTAAAAAAAACTCTGTCAATACATTAAACCTAGTCAATTATTCGTAATAATCATTGATCAATTATAACATATCTTAATTAGTTAATTAGATTTGTGTTGAAGAGAAAATCAATCCAGCCATAAATGATGGAACGTTGACTTCAATTCCCCATCGCTCGGACTGAAAGTGACACCCAACCCCTTTCTGTAATCAATTTCCGCTGGGTACGGCATACAGATGTTGCAATCCAACAATGGAAATCGGCCAAAGGGGATCTAATGGTCAGGGAAGAAAATATTCAAATTTCCACCAATTTGTTTTGGGTGCAGAATCATGATTCATCAGCACCTGCTGATGGGTCGATCCAACCGCTGAGATTAGCCTTTGAGGTCTGACGGTTGGAGAGAATATGGACAGAAAATCCAAGTGCTTCTTTCTTCTTCCTCTTTATTTCCTTTCTCGAAACCAAGAGCTGTACGCCCCGGCTGCCGCCTTGGTGCAGATGGGCCAAAAAGCAGAAGCAGCAAGAAAAAGGAGGATAGTAAGTGGTGAAACTGAATACGGTGTCACAATCGATCTAGATTGGGCCGGATATGACATAACGACTCTAAATCGGAGGGAAATTGGAGGATAACGACAAACGTGATAGAGGGTAATAACGATGATGGGGGAGGAAGAAAATCGACAATGATGGGTGGAGGAAGGAAGTCGACGATGACGAGCGGAGAAGAGTGTGGAGTGGAGAAGCGGATCTGAGGGTTTCGCCGACCTATTGTTGCAGAGGAGGTTGGGTGGGTTGTGTTTATCAGGCTGGAGAGGCGGAGGAGGATTCGGCGGCCGATGAAATCTCCCGAGTTGGAGGAGGATGGGAGATTAGATGAGACGCTAGATTTGTTTTGTGTTTTTGACAACAACCGTCAGATCTGAAAGGCTAAAATCAGCCGTTGGATCGACTATCAGCAGGTGCTGATGAAACTGGATTTTGCACCCAAGAAAAGCTGCATTCCACGGCCATACCAAAAACATACTAACGAACCCCCACCCCCCACAGGCCCACACACATTATTAGGAGCGCAGCCAATTATGAATGAGTGAATATGAAAATTGAGAATAAGGTCAATTATAAGATTTCTTCGCCACTTTTATTTTTATTTTTGTCCTATGTATAACTATCAACATATTATCATTTTTGGTGGTCTCAAGTTCGATATATAATGGAATGATCATTTATAATCGTTACTTATTTGATCGATGATTCTTCCTCGGATAATAGGGTTGGATTAATGTTTGATGAATGTCGCCCCGTACGTGTGAGGTCAACATTATACAATTTTAAGATACGTGTGACGCCATCAATATCTAAATCTTGAGTTTAGTCTCTTATATCTTTTGGCCTTGTCAAGAAAGAAAAAATAATATCAAGCACACAAATGGGATAACTAATAAGCGACGCCGTAGCAACAGATTCACTGTGGTAGCTGGCGTGATCATCAAAGTCAACTAGACCAATGAAACTTATTCTTCGGTCATGTCAAAAAACTGCAGCAGGTAAATTATATAATTATTAATAAATTACCAAGGAGACTCGTACTATTTGTTTGTTTGATTGAGATGAATGACCGAATGTCAACGATGATGATTATGGCGGCTAAAGAAAAAGACGAGTTCCCTTCATCCCTTCCCTCGCATTATTGCAATTCAAATTTTTAATTGGCTCCTCATGCTCTTCCTTCTTTGATCTTTCACAGAATCAATCTTCCAGACCTCTCAGATTAGACCAAACCATGGTTATTATGATCATCACCCCACTTTCAGCAGCTCTTCTAATTCCCACTCTCTACTTCTATCTCTTCTCGGCCGCCTTTGCCGCCGACACCATAACTACCTCTCTGCCGCTCCTAGACGACGGCAGCACTCTCAATTCCTCCGACGGCATCTACCAGATGGGATTCTTCACCCCACCAGGGAGCAGCAATCTCAACAACCGCTACTTGGGAATTTGGTACAGAGAAATCCCCGTCATGACTGTCGTTTGGGTAGCCAACCGCAACAAACCCGTTCCCCCCGCCGTCGCCAATTCTTCCTCTCCTCTCTCAGCCCTCCTTCAGCTCACCGATGCCGGAACCCTCCTCCTCCTCGATCGAGTCAACGGCACCACAATCTGGTCTTCTTCTTCTTCCTCATCAGTCAGTAGAGGCAGTGGTAATAATAATCCAGTGGCTCAGCTTCTCAATTCGGGAAACCTGGTGGTGAAACCTCGGGAGGAGGAGGAAAACCTAGACAATTCAATCTGGCAGAGCTTCGACTACCCTACCGACACATTCCTCCCCGGGATGAAACTCGGGAGGAACCTAATCACAGGTCTGAACCGTCGGATTACATCCTGGGCGTCCCCTGAAGATCCATCTTCAGGGAATTTCACGTGCGGAATGGAACTCGGAGGGTACCCGGAACTCGTCGAGCGACGAGACGGAATCCAAACGTTCCGTACGGGATATTGGACCGGAGAGAGTTTCACCGGTACGCCTCATCTGAACCCTAACCCTGTCTACACTTACAATTTCGTCTTCACCGACGAGGAAACCTACTACATCTTCCATCTCCGAAACGACTCCATCGTTTCCAGGATGGTCATCACCCCGAGCGGCCTCATTCAGAGGTACACGTGGCAAGGGAGCAAACAAGGGTGGATGATCTACCTGACGGCACAAAACGACAACTGCGACAGGTACGTAAGCAAGGCGAGAGAATTATTGAATGACTATTTTGTAGTATATATATCAAGAAAGTTGTCATCAACCGTTTGGAGGGTAAAATGCACCGAGTGCATTTATTTTTTACATTCGATAATATATTATCCATTAACGTTTTATTGGAATACCAGATAAAGTTTATACTTAATTTTAATTATACCGATCAATTTTTCGTTAATCTCACTAGTCAGGATAGTATTTTAATTAATTTATGATTCAATCAAGTGACACATCTCATTTTTTTACCTACTGAGATGGTGACCTCGATGACATGGCTGCACATCACAGCTTTTGTTGAATTTTTTAAAGGAAAAAAAACTACTGTGTCATCTGATTGGGTCAATAAATTGATTAAAGTATCATCTTCGATTAAAAAACAGAGTATTAATCGATGCAATTAAAGTTAAAAGCAAATAATAACCGATGTTCGAATAAAAACGTTGGAGGTTAGATTATGTACATCTAAAAAATTATTTAGCAATTTCTAATTACCATATCATCGACTTTAGTAATTCACTCTTTAAACAATTTTTAATCACTTATTACATCTCTAAAATCATTTAGTAATTTCTTATGTTTAGAAACATGTTTCCTTTTCAAAAAAGAAGAAAATTGGTACATATCTTATGTGACATTGTTAATGGAATTGCTAATTAGCAATCACCCTTAGATCATCTCCATCTCAAAAATGATTTAGCAATTTGTAATAAATATTTTATAGCCACATTATCAACTTTAGCAGTTAAGTCGTTAAACAATGTTTAACCACTTACATCCCAACAATTCGCTAGCCATTGCTAATGGACTTGCTAAATTAGCAATCTTGCTAGTTTAGCAAGCAATTCTCTATTCCTAACAATTGCTTGCTAGTTTAGTAAGCACTTCTCCATTCTTAACAATTGTTTGTTGGGTGTCATCGCACCATCCACATCACTTAACAATTGCTAAAAACTTAGAAATGGAGATGCTTTTACATCCGTAACAATTGCTAATAAAAATGTCGTATCACATTCACGTCACTTAACAATTACTAAAATATTAAAAATGTACATGATGCTTTTAGTATACACTGAAGCCAAACATAAGTCGCATCCTACAATATTTTCGGGAACATAAAAACTCATTATAGAAAACTATCAAACGTTTTTTAAGCAAGAAAACTATCAAACGTAAGTATTAACAAACTTAATTATTATTTATTTATTGTGGACTTCACTCAACTGAATTTTTAACTAAGCCACTGCAGGTACGCTCTATGCGGAGCTTACGGAAGCTGCGATATCGAAAGCTCTCCAAGCTGCAGCTGTCTTGAAGGGTTTGTTCCGAAAGATCAAAAGGAGTGGGATATGGTGGATTGGAGCAGTGGGTGTGTGAGGAAGACACAGTTGAATTGTTCTGGAGATGGGTTCGTGAAGCATTCTGGAATAAAGATGCCCCAAACGGCGAATTCGTCTTGGTTTAATGTGACCATGACTTTAGAAGATTGTAAAGAAGCTTGCATCAGGAATTGTTCTTGTACAGCTTATGCCAATTTGGACACCAGGAATGGAGGGAGTGGCTGCTTGATTTGGTTTACTGACTTGTTGGATATCAGAGTCTTGTATGATAATGATCAGGATCTTTACATCAGGATGGCTGCTTCTGATATAGATCAGAGCGGCCTTGTGAAGAAGAGTAACAAGGTGAAGTCTAAGAAGAAATTTATATGGATCATCTTGGCCAGCGTAGGAGCGGTGTTAGCAGCAGTTGGATTCATCGTTTGGTTTAAGAGAAAACAGCAGCATCATCAACAACAACATAATGGTGAGGCGAGATTTATCTTTTTAATCTTGTTTACGACTTGGGTTTTATCGAATGATCGTTTGATTTCAGTAAATGGGAAATTTTTTACAGCTTCAGAAGTTTGTAAAGATTTTTCGTGCTGTTTTGGTACCAATTATAAGAGAAGTGACAAAGAAAATATAGAGTTGCCATTGTTTGATCTGGCTACCATTGCTTCTGCAACCAACAACTTCTCTTCTAAGAATGTCCTTGGCCAGGGCGGATTCGGACGTGTTTATAAGGTACACATATGATTAGTTAGGGATGGTAAAGATATGGATCTGAAGTTTGTCTATACTGGAAGTTAAAAACTTGGCTTGATTTGGTGTGGATGACAGGGAATACTAAAAGATGGACAGGAAGTTGCAGTGAAGAGGATGTCAAAGGATTCAAATCAAGGAGCGGAGGAATTCAAGAACGAAGCAATCCACATTGCCAAACTTCAACATCGCAATTTGGTTAGGCTACTCGGATGCTGCATTCAACGTGATGAAAGAATGCTTGTGTACGAGTTCATGCCCAACAGAAGCTTGGACTTCTTCATTTTTGGTTAGATGCAGTCATCTCCTTAGCTCGCGCATCATATTCTGTCGCTCACTTATATTTCCTGAGAATTATGTGATGAAGAACTTGTTATTTGCAGATACAACTCAAAGCCAGCTACTTGATTGGCCTAAGCGATACAACATCATCAAGGGGATTGCTAGGGGAATTGTGTATCTTCACCAAGACTCGAGGTTGAGAATAGTACATCGTGATCTCAAAGCCAGCAATGTATTGTTAGATTACGAGATGAACCCAAAGATCTCGGATTTCGGGCTGGCAAGAACTTTTGTTGGGAATGAATCCGAAGGAAATACAAGAAACGTTGTGGGGACATAGTAAGTAAACCAATGTCTATCGTATAACTTATGTGTCATGTTGAGTATCTTGAACTTGATGATATAATTGATTGACTGCATAGTGGTTACATGTCACCGGAGTACGTCATAGACGGAGTTTACTCCATCAAATCCGACGTGTTCAGCTTCGGAGTGATGGTCTTGGAGGTAATCCACGGGGAAAGAAACAGGAGATTTCATCATCCCGGTCATGATCTCAACCTCCTTGGCCATGTAAGTCGACAGACTTTGTTTTCGATTGCTCCGATTCTAAATCAACAGGTCAAATTTCCAATGGTTGATGATGTATGAGATTTTTTGGGCACAGGCGTGGCACTTGCACATGGAAGGTAGATCTTTCGATCTGATAGACGCGACAATGGCTGAAAGGTGTGACCGACACGAGGTGTTGAGGTTGGTTCACATCGGACTGCTATGCGTGCAGAAGAAACCGGACGATCGACCGAGCATGGCGGAAGTGGCTATTATGATAGGAGGGGACGGAGAGTTGCCGGAGCCGAAACTACCAGGCTTCTTTACGGAAAGGAGTGTGACGGAAGGATGGACTTCATCTTCGACTTCAAGTGGTAATAGAGGAACATGTTCCAATTCCATGAGTGTTACTATGTTACACCCTAGATAATCAATATATAAAAGGACATCATAACCAACTGTTAAAAGTTGGTGCAATATGTACATTCCTATATGAAGAGATGCATATCCAAACATAGATTTACACACTCACCGCTATATTTTATTTAGTGCATCCGAGATCACTAAAGTTCAAATTTTAATACGCGACTACCACTTTGTTAAAATGATTTAACGGAAATATAACATGGACTGATCGGCCATTAACGGTAATGACGATTATGGTTGACATCCGTCCAACATATACTCACTAGAGTCAACAATAACTATTTTGTAATCTTTGTCAAAAAGAATAACTATTTTGTAATCACTATAAATTAGGTGAACCATCATTAAAAATGATTTCGACCATTAAACATCGGTCGAACCTTTGAACTTGTTCCAGCTTTTAAATCTCTCGCTTTACCATTTCAGCGTCGGACTCGATTCTCATAACATTAGCCGGATAACGAAAGCATCTCCAGTCGTCAACGCTGATGGCTGATGGAAGCTTCCAATTTGCAACTCCTTCGCTGAGACAAACCGAATATGGTATGGTCCACATCATCCGCAACCTTACAGAAGAATGGGCACGAAACGTAACTCCCAAGGGGTTCCTTCTTGTTTGTTTCGTCGGAATAGATGGCCGCTCCAAGGAAAGGGATAACTCAATATATCATAGATTAGTATTTCTGCCGCCCACCCCATTCAACTCTTTGGTCAAACTCAAACCACTATGTAAACCACAGACCCACCAATATAATTACTTGCAACCACACAGGAAGAGTTAACATGGATCAGATTCCAGTGTGTAATAATATAATGGAACAAGAACAAGTGGTGATTGTTGGAGCCGGGATAGCCGGCCTTGCAACGGCGGTGGCGCTGCACAGAGTAGGAATCCCATCCCTTGTCCTTGAGAGATCTGAAGAGCTCCGTACCACCGGAGCAGCACTCACTCTGTTCCCCAATGCCTGGCTAGCTCTCGATGCACTCGGCGTTTCCCACAAGCTCAATTCCCTTTACCCTCCTTGCTCCCGCGGCTCCGTCACCGACGTGGCCACTGGCGCCGTACAGGACGTCTCCTTCCGCCGGTGAGTGACCAAGCTAATTGGGTTTTTCATTTATTTGGGTTTTCAGTATAATTAACAGGACTCCTCTGTTTCAATGTAATATAACAGGGGAAATGGAAACGGACCAAGGCCACTCCACCGTAAGGCACTGTTGCAGGCTCTGGCCGAGGAGTTACCCACAAACTCTATTCGATTCAGCTCTCATCTCACTTCCATTGAACAAGGAGACGATTCCACTACGGCGGTTGTACATTTGAAAGATGGAACAAGCATCAAGTCGAAAGTTTTGATAGGATGCGACGGATTGCATTCAGTGGTGGCACAATGGCTAGGGCTTTCAGCTCCGGTACATTCGGGTCGATCGGCGGTGAGGGGGCTAGCGTTTTACCCTCAGGGCCATGAATTTGGGGACAGCATCCGCCAATTTGTGGATTCAGGGAAAAGGGCCGGTTTCGTCCCCTTGAATGACAAAGAACTTTACTGGTTCCTAACTTGCCAAGGTGGTCAGTTCACGTACGACCCAAAGGAAATCCAAGCGGAGGTGCTGGAAAACTACGCAGCAGACTTCCCACAAGTCTACCTAGACGTGGTTCGCCACGCGGACCTCTCGTCCATGTCGTGGGCACCATTGATGCTGAGATATCCGTGGAACATCGCTGCAGGAGGAAGGCTGAGCAGAGGGAATGTCACGGTGGCTGGAGACGCGATGCATCCGATGACCCCTGATCTTGGTCAGGGAGGGGGCTCTGCGCTGGAGGATGCCGTGGTATTGGGTAGGCACATTGCGTTGGCAGGGGAGGATGTTGGTAAAGCTTTGGATGGGTATGTGAAGGAGCGGAAATGGAGGGCGGCAGGGTTGGTGGCCGGGGCATATATAGCAGGGTGGGTTCAGCAAGGTGGAAGTAACTGGTGGAGACGACTTGTGAGGTTTGTTTACTATAAGTACCTGATGAGGGCAGTGGTAAAGTTTGTCCAGTATGATTGTGGGAAGCTTCCTCAGCCTGGAAAATTGGATTGAGTTTAGCTGTCTGAATAACAGCAATTGTAGGCTCTGATAGTGGAACCAGATTCATTGTTGCGTTGCAGCTATCATAATAAACAGATAACTATGGAACATTCACTCCAAAATGCACCTTCTTGACATTGACTCTACTTGTTTATGCAAACAATTGCTTCTTCCTTGAGGAAAACAACCAACAATCTCGTGTGCATTCCAAATGTGCTTGCTTCATTACCTATACCTCAAATGCAAAATTCAAGTTTTGGTGACCAACGGCACATCTTGTGCACATAGCGAGTCTAATCAAGTCCCATCTCCATCAACTCAGATTCAGATACGACAAGTCAACTGACCCAGGGCAGCTACTAAACTCTACCGAAGCTTAAACATCTAGCTCCCGATAGTCCACGTAACATCTATTGCATCAACCCAGATCTTCCACGTTAAGTTGAACAGTGCAGTACAATTATCCGACTACCGATCGACATCCCACTTTCTAAACGTAATCAGAGAAAAGGTATGCCTCATCTTTCTGATATGCATAGGTCAGGGTATTATATACAAGAGGCTCTAGTATAAATCTAGGCCGAGATCAATCAAGATCAATCAATCCCTACACACTAGGGGCACTAACTTATACTGGGTACTATCATTAACTACAGCTAATTATCTACTGCCACGTAATCTGTGATATGGAATCACAGAGATATGCATAATCCAACAATTTCATTCTTCACAAGACGGCGCTTTACATCAGTGACAATTTTCTTCTTCACATTCCATGTTCCGGAAAACCAAATCTCAACTAATAACTACTTTAGAATTTTTCCGGTACTGTTACAACATAGCAGACTGCTAAGAAAACATACCTCATATTTTGCTGCCGAAACCTGCATTAGATCTGGGGCACATAAGATAATGACTCGTGGTTGTGGTTATTCACTCGTGTATATGCATGGAACGGAATGAGAACAAAAATTGGGTTGTGGTTATTGACTGGTTGTGGATTGGGGTTCTATTGGGTTGTGTGCCTCGATGTCGACATGCCGGATGCCAGGGACGATCTCTTGTATCTCTTTTTCAAGTCTATCTACTTCGCTTCCTAGAGCTGTCACCAGCTCCTCACCTGAAACCCACAAGAACACCAGTATTACAATATGGCTAGCAGTGAATTGAAAATCAACTCCAACCACGTCCCAACTACATACCATATATGGACATGACCTTGAGAAGCGCAGCATCATCCTTCATCTTTGCACCATCCCGGAACTACACAAAGTTAACCACCACCATCATTCTGATTTCAACACTACCAAACCAAAGTCACAGCCATTGGCGAGACCAGTCAAGGAAAGATTTTATAGATGAAATATGATTCACCTGTCTCGCCCACTCTTCCCGTCCTATCCTATTTAGATAATTCTGCACCACCATCTCTCCATTAAAATCTGTTTCACGTGAGCAGTGTCATCATATGAAAATCACAATAAACTCAATCATTATGCTGGAAAATGACAGAGAATCGTGTGGCAGGAATTCACCTATTTCTGCCTTAAATCTGAAAAATCCAGGCCCAATCACCTCACTTTTGCAATCATATAATGAATCCACAACCTATAGCATAAACCAATCGCTTTTAGAACTTCAAAGTGTAAGAAAACTGCCAAAAGCAATGGTAACTGAACATCATCATACCGGGTCGTTTTTTAAGAAATGAAGGACCTTCTTCATATCATTGTCATCCATTGCTCTACCAATCAAAGCATGCCTATTCCTTTGGATGAGGAAAATAGCTACCTGCATTTGTCAGATTCAGCAGTTGTGAGTCGGAGATCTTATTATTTTGAGTAGGAACATAACACATGCATACATATACTACAAAACCCTAATTGCTCTCAAATTAAATTTCCTTCGTGTAACTAATTCTAACTATGATTCTACTTTATCCCCAATTATGTTTCTTCCCAATTTAGGTTTCAAGGCCACTTATTTATTCTAGATTGGTCTAACAAACTTGAGGATGCAATTTCTATTTATTTTCAGGAACTGCTAAATGACCAAGTAGTTTGGCACCCTTTGATTTGAATAGTCACGGCCATGAGAGAAAGGCTAAATAAGTATGGTCAATGGTGCATTAACTGGAGTGTATGTTTACTGTTGTATAAACTTAGCTATAACAGAAGTGTATGGTTCTTGAATCATCCTACCCAACTGTTAGAGTATATTTCCATCAACTTACCATACTACATCATGGAAATCCTTCAATGTACATTCAACGACACTACATGATTTAAGTTGCAGAAAGATCAAGTTGGATAATGTACCATTCCCAACAGATTCCCAACTATGATTGAACCTATTGGATCATAAATTGGATTCCCTGTGACATTCACTGCAACCAATGAAGCTCCAGCAATAACCAATCCAGTTACTGCAGCACCATCCTGCATATCAAATTGAGTTCTAGTGGACATTAGACAGCCACATGAATCATTAGACCATATCTGTAAGTTCTAAGTTCAGTAATAAGTACCACAGTACAAATGGATAGAGATGCAAAATGACGGTCTTACCAATGCATCCCAATTGTCAACGTACAATATAAAAGGCAAAAAAAGCCCTCAAAGTAAAAGCTTTCAACTGGCATAATATGCAGCGCTGATACTGTTTTAGGTGATTCAAGATTAGTGTTACAGTTGTTATTAATTTTTACTTGAGCCAAGTAACCTTCCCTTATGCTAAGTAACATTAAATCGGAATACTTAAGCCCTCAGATTGATTAAGATTTGTCATATCAAGTACAAAAATCGCCGCTTTCAACTATGTCTGCAAATATTCCTCAGATAAATTTACCTCTGTCATCACCGCAACAGCTGTGGGATCATGACCACGCCATACATAGTCTCGGATGGCCATACCCTCTGCAGCTGCACCTTTCTTGACCGCTTGTATGGCGACAAGAAGAGAAGCACCTAAAGCAGAGACATAACAGAAGACAACAGATATAATATGAGTAAATTAAATTATAAGCCGGTAAAGTTTACCAGCTTCAAAGACACGTGATATGCACCTTCAATTATAAACGAGCCACCAAGCACCAAAGCTGCATATTCAATGTTTCCAGGGGGCTGTAGAAAACATGCATGTCAATAAAGCTTTACCATCTTGACCAAGGTAAACGTTCAAAAGCATAGGACCCTCAAGAAGTTGAGCATTAATAGACAAAGCGCTGACAAAAGAATTCCAACATGATTATAGAAAAAATCCACAGAGTGAAAATCTGGCCTTTTTACCTGCGAACTCCACAAGTTCTGAACTCCATTAACAATTGTAGCGCCAGAACCCAGGCAAAAGATACCGACAGCAGATATCAAGGACCACACAAACCGTTCTTTGGAATAGCCATAACTATACAGGACACAAATATTAATATCAGTCGTCAGTAGCAATATGTAAAATGCTTAGCAAGAATATCCACACTAGCTTTCAACTATAAGTGAAAAGTCCTGCCGTGGTGAAGTCACAGATCAAAGGATGGTGGGACTTTCCCCCCTTGATATAACCTCCATCGCAAGTGATCAACTAGATTCTCTGACATCTCAGATGTCCACTACCAAAACCCTGTTGATTCATAAGATTTCCCAAGTGACGAGGAAATGCAAGGAAATACAAGTGGGCTCCAATGTTAACAAACAAGTATTGTTTACAAACATGTGGTTCTTAATCAATCTATATCAAGTATTATGCAACCAAAATATTGCACATGATCAGTAAATGTGTGGTTTGAAACTAACGGATGAAGAGCATCTGGGGCACGCCTTGAGCTTCTTAGACCATAAGCAAGAAGTGCCTGCAGCATGAGCAAGATCAAATGATAACTGAATCTCATAAAGGAAAATACAATACACGATTAACATCTTGGGGGGGGGGGGGGGGGGGGGGGGGGGGGGGGGGGGTGTCAATGTTACATCACCTGATTTGCAAAATCAGCAATTGAATGCACAACTTCAGCCATCATAACATGACTCGAAGTTGTCCACCACACCCCAAACTTGAGAGAAAAGACAAGAAAGTTACACCATAGTGCTGTTGTGACTGCTCGCTGGCTGTAAGAATTGAGAAAGAGTAAATTGTAGCAATTACAAGCTAGAGAAAATACTGATGTAACAAATCATAAAGAAAACAGTAGGTTGTTGAGACATCATCCAACTACCCACGTTACTTTCACTGAAACTAGACTACTACTTGCAGAACACAACCTGTGCAAAGCTCTTCTGAAACACTATATTGGTTCAGTCCACATTAGGGTTCTAGCAACATAACCAAGCACACTATCACACCAGACGGATGAAAGTTGATTAAAAGCATATGCAAAGATGAAACAGACCTGTGCTGATCACTTATTGCAATCTGCTTAACTTGCTTTGCCCTCGTGAAAAATCCTGTTGCAAACAAAAATCCAGTAATTAGATAAGCTGAACCATCCAGTTCATCAAGAAAATTGAAAGAAGCTGCAAAACACCGGAACTCACCACGGCCATGAACTGCAAGGAGAAAATTCCGGTGCTTGTGATCACCAATTGACGAAACCAAGCCCGGAAGAGAGACAGAAACTCTGGATAACCCAAACGAGTGGAACCCACGGCGAGACTGGTTGGAAGAAGAAGAAGAAGAAGAAGAAGGCGAATAAAGGGTAGGTTTTGGTCTTGCGAAATCACGTTCCTCTGAACAAGCTTCAGTACTGCCGTCCCGTCGGTGGCAGCATACTGGTGACTGGGAAACCGAATCCCGAAAGGTAAAAGGTGAGGAAGAAGAGAAAAGAAAGGGAGGATTATGCTTGTGGGGGCGTCGAAGGCGGGAGAGAAGGCTGTATGATGTTTGCATTAAAACCAGCTTACGAATGAATGAACGTAAGTTCACTGGGTTTCGATTCCTAGACGGGTTTTCATAGATGAAATGTTTCCAACCGCCGGAAGCTGGTTTTCTAATTTCTTCTGAGTTGAGGTAGAAGGAGATTTGGCGAAGGGATTCCTTCCTGCAGCCTGCGTCAGCTGAGTTGGCTCATCCAACTGCACAGAGAACAACTCATTTAAGCTTTCTCAACAATTTTAAATGGCGAACTGGAAATGAGGGTATTGGATCAAACAATTAGGCCCAACTTCTGAATGGGCTCTTCAAATCAAAATATGGGCTTTAGACCCAAAATCTCAATGTCAATCAACTGAAGTCTAGCTAAAGTTTTGATAATTTCCAAAATGCGGCTCATGAAATTAAAAACAGTCAGTTGTAATGGTAATTTTGAAGTAAAATCAGTTCAATTTTATAATGTATAACTCAAAGAATAACCATTTTTAATTATAACAAAAAAAGTAAGTTTCTAAAATTTGGACTATTCATCCATTTCATTATTATGATTTAGAAGAAATTTTTTGAGGATTACAACAAGAAATTATTAGAGATAAAGGAAACTAAAAAGTTTGGTGCTATGAGTAAAATATCTGATTGGGTTTGGCGGATAATTCATCATCCAATCCAAATCACCCAATAATTGATGGGTAACTAAATATACAACCCAAACCACATCCATCCACTTTTGAGCGGGTTGGGTTATGATGGATGGGTTTGGGTGAGTTGTGTTACCGTTGGGTTGGAAGATGTTTTGTGCTACCAACCCACTACGGGTTATGCAACCCATCAGGCATTACTGGATTACGGACATTGGAGTCTTTGTAACCTTATTGGAGTCCTTGGAAGTCCTTGGGACCATGAACTTTACAGGGGTTTCCAACACTTCTATTCTAAGATTCACATAGACTGCATCGTTTTTGGTCTGTTCGCAAGAAGCAATGTGCAATGGATCTGTAGTAAGTTTTCAAGTAATGACACTGACTTGCAATGAGTTTCCAAGTAATAGCTCATATAATTACATTTACTTGTGCGTTTTTCATACATTTACTGGGTTTTCCTCATTTTCCTTAAAAGTTGTATCTTCTAGCATTCACACTCATAAGTGTTGTATTTGTTCACTGGTGGTATGTTGTAATGATACTGGTGTTTGTGTGGTAGAATTCTACTGGTCCGATTGGGGATGAACGGTTTATTAATGAAGGTTATTTGTTGTTATGGGCTTTTTATTATTATATATATTAATTAATGGCACTGAAACACCCTAGTTAGTCTAGGGCATTATATTTGAACAAGTGGTTCAACTATAGTCTGCCCAGGGTGGGGTTACAGTCTCAATAATTTTTGGTAATCACATGGGCAGATTGGTTCTTGTCAGCATGGATACAAAGTAGGGTAAACGGGCTAGATATGCTCAGATTCTGTGTGGAACTTGATCTATCTAAACCCTCTTTCTTTCGGTCGTCGAAGGGAACGATCTGCGACGAATTTGGACAAATTGGGAGCTAAATTGAGGAAGGAGTGCAATCGGATCTCCGGGCATACCCTGCTGAGAAGGGTGTACCACTGGTACCCTGAATCTTGCCCCTGAATTCCATTTGAGCACCTACCGTGACCACGGTACCTAACAACACATATAGATAGATTGTTAAAGGATTTCAGCAACACTTTTGTGTTTTCTGAATCAAAATACACGACCTCAAGAGACCAGGAACAGCTTTGTTCAACTACTTTTGGCACGATGATGGAAGGTTGGAGCTAAGTATGAACATTGAAGCATGAAATGAAGGTTTTGAAACCAAAGATCCAAGGTTGGGATCAAGTGGATAAAAGTGTACATAAATCCAGCAATTGTATTTGTACCATACAACCACACTTTATATCCCAAAATTTCAAAATTAGAATAACAACAAAGCACAACCTGCAGGCCTAAGTTGGGTTGTCTTACATTAGTAACTAGGCAGTGAAAATGCTGGGGTAGGTTCTTGGAAACCACCCATGGATAGAATACAGAATACAGAATGGGACATACAACTCCAGTCAAGCTCCAGAGAGAGCTTTACTTTAGGGCCACAACCAATCTGAGTATTAACATCAAGCTGAAACAAGTATAGGGTTAAAAAGAGTGTTGGAAATGTATTTTAGGAGGAGGAGAAGTAAGAAAAAAGACACAGGTGAATGTGGTTCGTCAAATGCTGTTGAGAGTGACCTAACTCATGATCACCCCACCACTGAACATAACATGATGACGTCCCTAAAAGTTTGGATATTTCACCGAGTTTAAACCTCATAAGACACCATCCACGTCATGAGGCTCTGATGCAGTGAACAATATATAGAAACCACCAACTGAAAATAGTGTTTCATTAAGAACCCTAATAATATTTTGATCTTAATTAACCGTTCTCCTATGAATCCAACCATCAGGCTCTCTCGCTCCTAACTTTTCATCGGATATAGAAAGCAGACGACAGAAAGACAAGTAGAAATGGCGACCACCAATGCATTAAATAAAGCTGTTTGTGCAAACAGTCAAACACTATACCTTTCCGGCCACCTCACTGCAATTATTGGGGTAGTCCACAACATACCGCAAACTGCAAGAAAACACCGCAACTGGATAGTAGGGAATGAGAATGAGGGAGAAGGAAGATCCAAAAAATCGCCAGGGAGAAGATGAGTGATTGGTAGTAACCAGATGCAGGCAGCTGATGACGGCAGGACGGAACCAGCTGATGAACTTGCAATGATAGGATGTTGGGCTCATGGGCTGGACTTGCAAAAACAAAAGTCTTGGCCCACATTACAATTATATCATGCAGCCTGTTGAGTGAAAAAAAATAACCACACCAAAAAAATTCGAAACAAAAATAGGTATATATTATTCAGACACTTCTTCATGTGGTTGAACAGCTAAGAATCTTACAGCTTAAGGTGACGGAGTAGTCCGATTAAGAGTTCCTGAATTTGAATCCAACACATATTATATATAAACATTAATAGCATTTTTTTTGTTTCATATCTATTGTGATGTAATGGCATGTTCACCAGGTCACGAGACCATGTTTTTCCGGTTTACACCCAAAAACTGAACTACAAAAATGTATATTTTGTGAGTACACCTTTCATAAGATAGAATAAAAGAATTAACTCAAATTTGATATTTCCGACTCACCAACACACAACTCTATTACCGTACTTTATTACTGTTGGGCAACTCTTACATAGACTATGAATAATAGAGTTGAATAACTAAAAAGTCACAATTATATGTCTCTACCACAAAGAAATTTGCTTCCTTTGGGTATTTGCAGAAAAATCCCATTTTTCACTCTTTGATTGAAGGGTAAAAAGGAATACAAATCTCACTCTGATTTCAAGTCATCAGTAGCAGTAGAAAGAAAACTCACTTTCCTATAAAAATTACATTAGCCGCTAACTTTTCTATACTGTACTTTACACCAAAGTCAGCCATAAGTATACCATACCTTCAAACCTAAATGGCCTGCAAATTCCTCCCCCATTTTCGAATTTCTGAAGCCTAGTCTGTAATAACTAACAACTTCCTTCCATCACCATAGCCAATCTTCCTTGGGAGCAATCAAATCACCATTGCCCTTCTTTCCTGCCTCGTGACCTACTTACTTTGTCTTCCCTCTTTCCACTATCACTACTCTCCACATCTTGCCGGGCCACTATTCTCAAAGGGTGAGCTTCCGTATTGAAAACCCACTCGTCCAATGAGATCACAGATGACGGCGAGAAAAGAAGGTATAGATACTTTAGCGTCTCCGCGAGGAAAAAGCTCTGCATCATGTTGTCTTTGATCCCAGTGTTCACCTGAAACACCACTTACAATGTTAAAAGGCGCAAGACCTAAGAAGTTAGACTTACAATTGACATGATTTCCAGGATGAAAAAGTTTGCTTACATCTTTGAGTCCAACATATCCGCCTTCAACGCGTGAGTTCTTCTCAAATGCTTGGAATATGTTCCAACCCCACTCCTGGTATGTCTTGTTCCCCGTTAAACGCCATAAGTAAAACAGCGATTCCACAGTTTCTGGCCTCAATATGTTCCATGATGTGCCAACACTCATATCCTGACATATCAAGTAGAAAAAAAAACCAATCAGCAAACGTCAGTGATTTACATTGCACACACCTTAGAAAATAGATGGACAACCTCTCCAGATCGGAAAAAATAGTTCTCTCCAGCCAGTTTTGTAGGTGTTGATTGATAGAAGTTGTAACAAGTCCAAGCAAGCTGCAAACGGGGTACAAAAGGAATTAATTTTCGACTATACAGTGCTCAAGTGAGTAACAGTTTAACATCCAACAAGGGAAAAGGAGCACAAGAAATCATCTCGCAAGAAACTGGCTCATAAATTTCGAATCCACAATCTGTAGCATTTGGCCACAAGACAACAATCAAAGTATTACAGTACGGTCCACAGGAAAAGCCATGACTACCTCCTCTGCGAGTGAGAGAAATTTCTTAGACTCGGCAGGCTCATAGCCAGCTGATCCCAGAGCCAACATTCCTGGAGCAAAGCATGCTAATTCATCCATCTAAGACAGAAAGAGGTGAGAAAAATGTATCAATGATCTGAACGACACGACACTCTAATGTAATAACCAGAAAAGAATAAACAAAAGAATGCACTAAAGTGCAAGCTAAGAGCAACCCTTGAAGAATACTCCTGGAAAAAATGACGGCAACGCTGGTAATAAAATGAGCTTTTGACTTCAAAAATGTTCTCCTTCTTGAACATAACAATTGAAGGAAAGGAAGAAAGAAGCCGTGAAGAGTAACTTTACCTTGTCTGTTAACCAATCACCACTCTTTTCACAAATGTAGGTGTAAGATGAAGGGGTACTTCTTCTAATCAAGCTTAATAGACCCTTCATTGATTTTTCCCACATGTCTCTGCAAGCAAGCAAGGCAATTTATGAGGTGCCAACAAAAATGGTTGCTCATCAATGAAATAAGAGGAAGGTGGCTGGACACATTATCTTCACTACCCCACCAAAATAGCATACGTAAGAAAATAATATATGTTTTTCCCTTGTTGGGTATATAGAGCAGAATGTTAAGTGCGAAGTATGGAAATTTGTCACAAGAACACAATCAGGATCAACTTCTTATGGTCCAAAATATATGGATCTATGAAGTATGAATAGATGTATGAAGAATTAAACAAGCCAGGGAGAGAACTTAAATTCTGGTGTTTCTGATTTGAGCGCACATCTCCAGTTTCACATGCTAGACATTCAGCTTAAATTATTACTCAAGCTAGCACATCCAAAAGAACCTGACCTGTAAAGTTTCACAGCTGAAGTTTTATTTCCTTGAATCCACACCTTGAGCAGATACTCGTAAAAGCTGCAATAACATTTCAAAGTTGAAAAGAAAGGAGTACTATAGATGAAAAAAGACAACAATACAAAACTCAAGAACCTGCCTGTCACCCATCGCGCCAAAAGTTATTGTGGAGATTGATCCAGTTCCCGTATCAGGGCTTATATAGATAGGTAGAAGGCCATCAGCAGGGAAGGTTTTATTGAGCTCCAGTATAACCTTTTCAGCCTAAAGCATCAATTTGGCAGGCACCAATGAGTGTTCAAAAAACTATTGGCTTGCAAATATGTTAGAAACCCGAAGGGGATGGCTAATGGTCAAAAGCCGATGAAAAATCTCAACTCATCTAGGTTCAATCTGGAGCTGGCAAGCGACCGTAGAAAGCATATTGTGTCAATATTTGCACATGTATTCTTTAGGAACAATAATCAATCGTCAAGAAAGCAGCCTTTAACTTGAAACAGAAAGTCGAAATAAACCAAAGCTATTGTGTCCTCAAAAGACCTACTTTCTATTCAATTCGAGGAGAAGGTTTGGCTACCCTTAGGGGATAACGGGAAAAGCCAATTTCCGCAGAGAATCACTTCTTATGAGAACACTTGACAGTCACAACAAATGTCATCTAGTACATATACTCATGGATAGAGCACGGACCTTTTGTTGGTACTTTGGGTCTCCTGTCCTTTGAGAGAGAGCAAAAAATTCAAGCTGCTCGGTACCAGAATCTGCAAGAATACTAGAACCCTACAAACAAGAAAATAAAATTACATGTCAGCATCAAAGCTGGAAGTAGCTGAGACATTTTGCAACAGAAACATTATGCACATTAAGGAATAGAGGAAAACCAGAAAGGATAAGCAAGGAATCCCGAAATGGTCCCCAAGACATGGCTAAATGTTCACGTACATTGAAAAGAAATGAATAGTCAGGACACGGGGTAACAAAAAAGGGGATGTGTTTAACCTATTATGTCCAGTAAGAAAATTAGAAGAGAAAGCAGAATAGAGTAGTATCATTGATCAATAATAGACAACTTATATCATAGCATCGTAACCTCGAATAGAATGAACTCTGCATAGTCATGTATCCATTGCTATCTGCAACTTAACGATCATTACCCTAGCCTTCATATATATCTGTTAACAAGAAAAAAAAACTTCGTGAATAACTGTAATGAATAACTTACACCGGTCCAACCAGGGTTGTGAGGATTTCCGTGTTCCAAGTTGATAATGTTATAAGGAATGCCAGTAGGTGTATCCCATGCAGGCAACAATCTATCAGCGATGTCTTTAGCCTTGTCAATGAAAAGTTTGTCGCCAGAAAGATCATAAGCACTGAGTAGACCCCCTACAACTCTGAAACAAATCGAGCCATATCAGGAGCACATAACCTCTCAAATCATGCTAGAAATTTATGATAAATGCAGCACGTCAGTTTTGCTTTAGAATAAATGTAACTACACGTTAAACCTGATAACGAAACCTTATTGTTGTCTCAAACACGCTAGCATCATAATCCTTATTGAAATCCAATGAATTTGCAACCCACCTACATGGAAACAAAATAAGTGAAAAAGTGGTTCAATACTTCAGTTCATATGCGAGCAACAAAAGCTGAAAACTAATGAAGCAAAAAGTTAAAAGGACACCAATCCGGACTAGCAAAGGTCAGGGATCAATCAAATCAACCGCCAAATGCCTAGGCATGCAAAGCTTGTGAGGTTTCATTGAAAAAAAAACTTCAAGCATTCAAATCACTCCTTGCATAATATATCCAACATCAAGAGCTCCACTATGTAAAAAGCAAGAACAAAATCAGGTTGCTAACTCAAGTGTGTCAGACACAAATCAACCAACCGAAAATATTAGCATAGCAGACAACAGGATAATAACACACAGAATCTACATGTGCAGAGGTGATGCACTTCATGATTCCCAGAAATAAAACAGCATGATCTCCAATGCTCTAGTTAGTAGTAACTATCTATTTTCTTTTCTGAGGAACTAGTAACTAACTAGATAAGATTGATTTGGTTACTAAAGCATAATTCAGTAATTGCTTCAATAATAACCCATGTAATGCTCAGTTGTCAAGATAAAGGCAACAAAGTTTCCAAGTCCGAAACAGAAGAAACTAAGGATTCACACTTACTCTCTAGCTCTTTGGAACTGCTCATCCAGGCCCATTATATATAAGGTATCAAGAGCATCTATCAATGTTGCTCCAAGACCACCAAAGCTATCAACACCATTCTTCGATTGAGGCTGCCACCCCAAAGAAGAAGAGCTCAGAAGATGATGTCACAACACAGTTTTACAAGCATGGATAAATCAATTGCCAGTTAATATTTCATTCAAGATATTGCCGGATGCATACCACTTCAACATCCTGGCATATAACTCGCCGGATCAAAAGAAAAGGGAAAATTCTTTCTTAACTATGAATATTCTAACATTTTGAGAAACATAATACCATAACACTATGATAAGCACATAGACATCCGTAAAACAAAAATGTGTTAATTCAATCGCAAAAATAAATGCAAGTTCATGAACTGTGCCACACTATAAATTGAGATGAGGAAAATAGGGAAGGATTCCTATGCATACCATTAGCAAAAAGAAACTTGGATCGTACCTGAAGTTCATCATGACCCCATGCATATTTTTCATACGAACTCCAAGCATGAATCATGGCTTCTTTCACTTTCTCTCTTCGGTGAATACTAACAGGGTCCTCAGGAATAACCTTCGGGGTGACTTTGGAAGATTTCTCAATCACTGAGCTGACTTCATCCCCATGAGTACCCTTTAACTCTTCTAGCTGAAGAAGCAAACTATTTTCAGTCTCAGAAGATCTCTCAAAAATATATTCAGTAAACTACCAATGAAAGAAGTCAAACAAAACATCTACTATGTGCATACAAGAATAGACCTGACAGTAAAGATTCTTTGATATTGGAGAGAGAAGAAAGTTCAAAGGACACAGCACCAAAGCTTCTCTCACAACCCCGATCAAAATTCAAATAGCATGAAGACAGGGAAGGAAGGAACTGAGAAGCAGAAACATGGGAAAAGCCAACAAAAGAAACCATTGCCTAATGGCAAACAATGATCAACAGTGAAGTTTAGGCATCCTTACCATCGATTTTATTTGGTTCAGTTCTTCATTTAACTTCTCAACTTCCACCTGCAAAGTTGGACAGAAACCATCAGATTGAAGAAGGAACCACTTTGCAAGAGCTCGGAACTGCAGCAGTGGAAGAGAAAAAAAGCATAGATGGGTATCCAGATACATAGATGGGTATCAGGATAGTGATGTGCGCTCATGCATGTTAGATGTTTTAAAGTGGGAAAATAAAAACAGGGCGAAAAGGCCCTCATTGATAAAAACCCAAGATTTTATAAAACGTATAAGCTTGCTATAATTGTTAGAATTTTTCTAACTCGTCGAGAATCATAATAAGTAACCCAAATGACCTCCTTGTATCATCTTGCTCCTTTGATGTTCATTTTGTTCACATTCCCAGAAGAAGAAATAGTTCGGTAAAAGCCTCACTTTTTTTCAACCAATACTAGAAAAAACCACTTGCATACTAAAGGCGGCAGTCCTGATTAAATGAATGCTCAACCATCAGATGTACACATAAATTGTCACATACGAAGTGTTCAAGAAAAGTGCGTTTTTCTCCCCAACATTCACCAACCATTAAAAGCTCCAACATTTTTGGCTTCTCTACAAAAGGACCCCCATTGAGCAAGAAAATAACAGTAACAGAACCCTCTCTTATCGCTACACTTAACGATCCAGGAGTACAACTCAGATCTATCATGCCCTTCAGTCATGATTCCAGCTTATGGAACAAATGGAAAAATAAAATGGACGAAAGCCAACACAAAAGGTACCTCGTGCTCCTGGATGAGAGTATGGCGATCCCAAACGAGCAGAGTGGCGCAAACGAAGGCAAAGAAGAGGAAAGCCAATCGCTTGGGCCGCTTGAGGTAATAAGCAGGGTTGCAATACCTCCATTTCGAGGAAGATGACGACGAGGATCTGCTGCTCCTCCCCATTGGGAAATCGGATCCCTGACGGGCAACAGCAGAAAATAGAAGAGGGTGGAAAAAAAGAGAGCTAGAGATGTAGATTAGATGTGGAAAATCGAATTATCAATACTGCGGATGAAATCAATGCGATCATCCAATAGTTGAAGTAAACGGGGAACGGTGGATCTGGCAGAGAAATGAGGATGTCGAGATTCTGGGCTAATGAGACAGACGGATTAAAAAGAAAAAGAAGTGAGAAATGGAGAAATTGACTGATCGGAGACTTTCAGGTTGGAGAGGAGACGGGAGGAAACGCCACCTCCTGAAAATTAAAGTTCGGGTCGACATTTTTTCTTTTAAAACTGAAATTAATTCTTAGTTGTGGCATGTTTGGTCGACATTTTTAATGATCGAATTTATAATTACAAGAAAATGTAATTAATATTACATGTAAGAAACACTTTAGAGCATGTTTGATTTTGGTGTTTAGATTTGTCTTTTGGGTGAAAGTAGTTTTTTTTAATTTCCTGAGTTGATGAGAAGTAAATTTTAAAATTTATCTATTTCATGGAAAAAATTGAATTATAAAACACCAAAAATAAAACTTAACGAAAAGATGAATTTTATGATTTTTTAAATTGTAATATGTTGGAATTTCTCAATTAACTTTATGAAGTTATTTTGCTTAGCGTGTGTCGTTTGTGAAATTTTATTAAATCGAGTTTGGATTTCGCGTCGCTTGTTTGTCGACGTCGGAGAGCTTTCCTCTGTGGGTGTGCTCCTTTCGGGCTTTCTGTTGTCAGTGGAACGCCGGTGGATCTTTGGATCTCAGGCTCTCTTGCATCGCTACTTTGCTTGTTTTTATCATTCTTTTATGAGTGTTTTGCCGTCTGGTTGGATCTGTCCAAGAGGATCGGGGGAAATCAGAGACCTCTTTTCCGTCGCAGGTTTCGATTGTTGGAGTCAAGGACCAAGATATGAAATTTGTTGAGATCATTGATGGAGTTCTCATCATCCCAAAAGGAGGTGATTGAGAAAGGAAAGGAAAAAATGAGTGCAGCTGTCGTCACTTAGTTTGTGGGTTCTGCTCCGCCAATTCGGATTATTGTGTTGATGATAAACAAGCTATGGGGTAGGTATGAGAGATTACACTTTCTAAACTTTATGAGGGATTTTTTTTTGTTTGAATTCCCCTTGATCTCTCTGTGCAATTGGGTGCTTGGGAAGACCTGGCATATCCATCATTCTCCAATGGTGCTGAGGAAATGGCAACCAAGAATTGTTATGTTGGACTTGGAAGTCAAGGAGATTCCCACCCGGATTCGTTTGCAGAACGTTCCTCCTTAATTGATTACTAAAGCCGGCATTGAATGGTTGGTTAGTAGGATTGGAGTGTCGATTAACCAATTTATCTGTGAAGGGCTTAACATTAAGGTTTGCATTCTTCTTGGAAAAGGTAAGATATGTCCGAAAAACCTTGCTATTAATCTGGATGGTATGAGATGTATGATCCCTATTGATTTGCCTCTTGCAATAACGTATTAGATGAAGAAACCAATGACTGTGCATAAGGAATGGAGACCAAAGCCCCTGCCCCCAATTTTGCCTATTAGCCCTCCAAGGAATGTTGGAATTGAGCCTTCTTTGGATGGGGAGATTCTGTTAGCTTAGGAGGTTCCAAGTAGCAATACTTCGAGATTTGATAGGTGATGAGATCTAGGATCAAGACGGAATCGTGGGCACCACTTTCAGAAAAGAGTATTTCCACCCTTACAAGCCTTGGGTATCAGGAAATCCCTTCCGAGGATAAGACCGTCTCCACTCAAGTTCTTAGGCTTTAGATACTCGAGTCACTTTAGAATTGTAGGCTAGGATAGATGTCTGTTTTCTGTGTGTGTCTGTCACACTACTACCTCCTTTATATAGGCAGAGGGGTCCAGGGACGAAAAGGTGTGAATACCTTGCACCAAGAGGTGCCATTATCCCCAAAGATAGACTTGTAGGCAACTGCCATGAAGTCCCACGGGTTTTGGAGGGAAAACAACTCAGAAAGAGTTTGAATCAAACGAAAGGGTGTGTGCCCATCAAACGAAAGGGTGTGTGCCCATTCATCCTAGAAGAGAGAGTTATCAATTTAACTACCTAGCTCCCCACCTTCACTCTAGCTCAGCTCAATACCGCAGCTAGTGACACTATCATCCAGCTCAAGGTTGAACTGGACGAGCTTCAGTGTCAGTCCTTAGCTTCATCTAGCTCACAGAGGAGCTGATGCTAGCTAGTTTCAGCTAGCTCCGAGCTAAAGTGAGGTTTCCCGTGAACTCACGTATCCGTCTTAACTTTGATATCACACCAGGTCAAGTCCATGGTGCATATTTCCAACAGATTCAGCTTCCTGAGGTTACTAACATGGCCTTGGCAGGAGGAGGAGTGCCCATTAATATTGAGACTCCTTCGAGAGTGGATATGGAGATGGTCCAACAGGTTCCTGTAGTTCAAGCTATACAAATGGAGATTGCAATCCAGTCCTCTACTGAAGGTGATACGGAGAATCATATAGATGAATTGGTCTCACAGATTGTTAAGAATGACATTACTGAGGAAACTGATCATCCATACAGGTCTCATATGATACACTCTCCAAGCCAAGCTGTTTTGGGTGACTTCTTTGGGAAAGGAAACTTCCCTCTAGCTAATCCCAAGAGGGGCCGTAAGTAGAAGAAATGAAGTTTCTGGTTTGGAACCAATGAGGTTTTAACACATTTGCGAAACATAGCTATATTAGTAAGTATTTACATAAACTTAATATAGATGTTTTTGGTATTTTAGAGACTAGAGTTAAGAGTAGTAAAGCAGTTAAGATCCTGGAGATTACCTTTTCGGATTGGGAGTATTTTACTAATTATGATTGTAGTAGTTTGGGAAAGATTTGGATTCTTTGGAGGAAAACTACAAAGCTCAGTGTGGTTAGGTATTTTGAGCAGTTTGTCTTAATGAAGATTGAGGGAGTTAACCCTTTATATTTATGTGTTGTCTATGGTGTAAATAAGAGTGGAGAAAGGAAGAGTATGTATGATCAAACCTTAGGTAATCTCCCTGTGGATCTTCCTATGGCAGTTTTGGGAGACTTTAACGCTATTGACTCCCCTAATGAAGCTTCAAATGCAGTTGGTGTTACTTCATGTATGATTGATTTTCAGAATTGGATCACAAGTAATGATTTAGAGGATCATGCGCTTTCTTTCCTTGGCATAATAATAGAGTTGATGACCCTATTGCAAAAAGGATGGATCATTGTTTTATAAACTCTCTTTGGATCTCATGTTTTAATTGTAGTAGGGTGGAGTTGTTGAAACCTGGAGTTTCTGATCATTGTGGCATTTTCCTTGAGACTGATCTAATTATTCATTCTTTGCCAAAAGCCTTCAAATTTTTGAATTTCTGGACTGATTGGTATGGTTATAAGGATTACATTGAAAAATCTTGGTGTTCTCCGGATGCATTCAATCATAGAAGAGGCTTTGAACGTAGTTATGAAAGTATTAGCAATGTTAAGTCTGCCCTTAGACAATTCAATAAGCAACACTTCTCAGGGATTAGTGATAGAGTTCCAGCTGTTGAATCTGTTATGAAAAGAGATTAAGAAGATGCTCACATTACTCCTAATTCTGGCTTGATTGAGAAGGGAAAAGGAGTTATGATGTGTCGAGAACCCTTAAAGTTGATGAGGAAGCCTTTTATTGTCAAACATCTTCTGAAAACTAGCTTAAACTTGGTGATTCCAACATCAGGTGTTTTCATACTTCTGTTAAAGCTAGGCAATCTCGAAACCAGATTTTGCAAATTGAGAATAATGATGGTGATCTTGTCACATGTATTGATGACATTTTTTATGTGGTTGTTGGCTATTATAAAGTGCTATTAAGGTGTGTAAATCCCATGGTGCAACGGTTTTTCGCTGAAAATTTGGGTAATATTCTAATTAAAAAGCTTCCTTCTTCTTTTGATGATCTTCTCTATGCTCCTTTTGAGGTTGAGGAGGTAAACATGCTCTTTTCTCGATCCTGAATGACAAAAGCTCAGAGCCAGATGGATTTTCAGCTCATTTCTTTAAATATTCATGGAACTTGATTTGTTGTGAAGTTGTGGATGCAGTTAAATTATTTTTTGAAACTGGGAAGCTTCCTCGTATTGTCAATTCAACTATTTTGACTCTAATCCCAAAAAAGATTAATGTTATTACTGTAAGGGATAGTTGGCCTATTGCCTGTTGCAATGTCTTATACAAAGTAATTGTAAAGATTCTAGCTAAAAGAATGGTTTCTTGCCTTCCAAAGATTATTAGCAATATTCAGTCTGCTTTTGTTTAAAGCAGAATGATAGGGGATAATATTTTACTGGCTCATGACCTTATTAATTTGTATTACTTGAAGAATACCTCCCCTAGATGTGTACTGAAGATCGACCTCAGTAAAGCCTTTGACTCTGTTGACTTGTGCTATCTGTTTAATGTTATGAAAGCCATGAAGTTTCCTTTAAAGTTTATTAATTCGTGGTTGTATGGAGTCAATTATGTTCAGTATAGGCCTCAAAGGGGGTCGGTAGGATACTTTGTGGTTTGTAAGGGGCTGAGACAAGGGGATCCCTTATCCCCTGCTTTGTTTGTGATTTCTATGGAACTCCTGCACTACTTAATATATAAAGCTGCTAGTCAGGGGCATATTCCTTTTCATCCAAAATGTAAAAGGCTTGGAATTACACAACTTAGCCTTGCACATGATCTTCTTGTGTTTACTAATAGAACAGTTGAAGGAATTACTGGAATTTGCAGGTTCTTAATGATTTCTACAGATATTCAGGATTACAACTTAATCCTGAAAACACTAAAATGTTCTTCTCAAGTTCCGTCTCTTAGAATGTTTGTTTTGATGCTATTGAGGTCTTTGGATTTAAGGAAGGGAGGCTTCCCGTGCACTACCTTCCAGTACCTCTTATCTCTGATAAGCTTACAACTAAAGACTGTGATGTTTTGATTGATAAAATCACTGTTAGAGTTAAGGGGTGGAGAGTTAAAAGTCTTAGCTATGCTGGTAGACTCCAACTAGTTAAGTCTGTTCTCAATTCAATGAGCCGCATACTGGATGTTAATTTTTCTTCTGCGTAAATCAGTTATTAGATTTGTTTAAAAGGTTTGTAATGACTTTCTTTGAGATGTTAGAGAAGGTGGAAGGAAAAGAGCCAAGATTGATTGAAAAAATATCACTTTACCTTTAAGAGAAGGAGGGTGGGGAGTGAGAGATTTGTGTGACTAGAATCTTGCATGCATTATCAGTCACGTTTGGAACATCCTTATGAAGGCTGTTTCGTTATGGATTGTGTGGATAATGGAATATGGACTCAAGAGAAGTTCCATCTTGAACTGTACAGGGGATCCATACCATTCTTGGGTGTAGAGACGTATTTTGATGGCTCGAGATAAGGCTACTTGTTTTATCTCTTGCTCTCAGGATTTAACCCCCTTGTGGTGTGATAAGGCTATGCCTAAATTCTCTATTTCAAATGTTTGGGAATCATTCAGGAAGAACTCTCCCCCTGTTTCTTGGTTTCAGATTGTTTGGAGAGCCTCTCTGATTAGTAAACACTCCTTCATTATCTGGCTGGCTGGTCATGACCGTCTCGCCATTTGTTTGAAGATGGCTTCTTGGGGGGTTGATGATGGATATCTCATGTCTACTAGGTCTGCTTAGTTAGTTCAAATGGTGAGCACAGAGAGTAGTTTCCTACATAAATGAGACTTGGAGGAATTAGAAGTAACACTATGTTGTCGGAATTAAGGTCGTAACTCGGAAGCTGATATCGGGGTTTTTGAGGATTATTTCTGGTGAGGGTCTCCTGCGTATCCGACCGGGTTAGACGTTCCATTATGAGTTTATTATTATTAAGGCTATATGCATGATATGGTAATGTTCAGTTAATCTTAAGATTTTATATGCTTCTTTACCATATTTATTACTTAATATGATACATATTTTGTTACTTTGCTGATATATCTGATTTAGTATATGTGTTAATATGAGCAGTAGCTGTTGCTGATTATTGAATAAATTTGGTAATTGATTGATCACCTAGTTAGGGTATGTATGCTGGCGATTGTGCTTATTGCACTTCTGTTACGCGGTGGGCCTTGGTAAGCGCCATAACTAACTATTGTCGCGGGCTTTGATAAGCGCCACACTAACTCTATATGGGCCATTTTAGTGCCACTAACTCTACGTGAGTCGTCAGCATATGTGAGCCGGGATCCCAAATAAAATATGGATATAAATTAGATTATAGAATTAGCCTTATGTGTTATATGTTGTATACTTTCTATATGATTATTTGTACCTTAGAGTGACTAGGACATAGATCCTCACTCAGTGATTAGCACTGACCCTTACTTTCCATTTCAGAGCGACAGTAGGCTTTACTGGTTCACACACTGCAAAATGGTATCATCGAGCTCTGAGGTCGGTCATCATGGTGACGACGCTAGGTAGATATCGAAGATTGTGTCTTGATCCTCGTTTTGTGTTTAAAGATCGTTTGAGACTCTTACTTACATCATGTGCATATGTTATGAGTGGTTGTGTACTAGTATAATGTGAGATATGGTTTTGTAAAATATAGTGGCCTTGAGAGCAAGTATATGGTTACTCTGGTCCGAGCCTGTAAAGCTCGAGACTTCTGTTATATATATATATATATATGTATCCTGCTAGACTTCCGGTATAGTGTACTGTATTGTGAAAAATCAATAAGTCATATATGACATCGTGAGAAATTTTTGTGTTGACGAATTAATTATATGAGTACGTATAAACACAATCCTAGATTATGATGATGGAATTAATTGGATGAGTGTAAACATTAAATGATATATACAGTATAAGTAGCGTAGCACCCCTATTACTACCTCGCCGTTTTATTTTTAAAATGAACCTGTTAGTGGTAGGGTGTTACAAACTAGTTCAGCCAAAACGATAAAGAGAAAAAGTCTTCCTACCAGGCTACAATACAATTCAATCATCATCATAATATAGTGTTCGAAACATAACTTGTTCTAATAACTACATTTTTTCAAAAAAGAAACTACTGCATTCCATGTTCACAAAAAGCTAACATCCACTTTTAACTACTAACCACATAAACATTTAAACAGTCTTCACAACTTCCTCCAAGCTCTCATCTTGCTCGTGTTAATACCAATTCATAGTGCATCATAGCAGTCTCATGTCCAACTGTGTACAAACTATTGTCGTTGACATCATTGAAGACTTTGATGGCCAAGGTTACCCTTCTTTCCTCCATCCTTTCAATAGCATTCCAATTTATTGGGCATTTCGATTTCCCTATGCCAGCACTCCATCATGTCGAATATGAATTTCCAAATAAGTTAATTCACAATACAACTTGAACTAGTTCAATTTATCTAAACCAACACCCAAACATACTGAACTAGCTGTTAAAATCAAACAACAACACAAACAAACTAAATACAGAAGCCTAATCGCTGCAGCGGCCATGAAACAAACAAAACCATATTAGCATTCCAAACAATGTCGATCATAATGACCTAAACAAAACACAAATAAGACACAAAATAGATTACCAAGATTACCAAACAATGTCATTCATAATGGTTGTTATTACGAAACTAGTTCCCTTTTCTTACCAATCAATGTCATCATCACAATCAACGTTGACAAAATAAAGGCTAGCTGCTAATATAAAACTAGTTTAGACAAATAGAAGACAAGAACACTAGTTCACCCAAAATCAAAATACAACAGCCTTGGATTACCTTTAATATTGAAAATTTAACAACAAAATTGTAAGGAAACGTTCTATATCAAACAACCAAATTTGGGACGGAATTGGGTAGGAAACAACCTACCGAAAACAAGGGGCGGAATTGCTACTACTTCAAGCGCTGTCGGATTCGAACCTCTATCACACCTACAACGCAGCCACTACTACATCATTATGTCAAATTTTAGGGAACCTGAGCTGTCGAATAAAACCAACAACCAAACTCGTTCAATTAAAAGACAAAACTGAGAAGCCTTAGTGGTCGATTCCTCCGAATTGGTTCAATGGAAACCCATATCCGAACCTGTGCCACCCAACTGGTTATGTTCAAACCCAGAAAGTTCCTCCATCTCCATCGATTAAGTTCCACCGTAAACGTCGCCGAAGGATTTGGATTTGTCGTTGTCGTCGATTGAAGTAGTTCCCTCCGTACTCGTCGTAACTGCTGGCCTCCCACCCGTCACCATCACTCATGGAATAGTCGCCATCGTCGTTATCGGTGAGACCAAGTTCACTAGTCTTCGCAGAAGAGGGAGGGGTCGTCAGTTGAACTAGTTCCTCGCGTACTCGGCGAGATCTAATGGTTTCCTAGCCCTCACAATCGCCAATTGAATCGCCATCGAAAATGTCGTCGGTGAGACCTAGTTCAGATTGTAATTATAGAAGAGAGAGGGGGGACTAGAACTTTTGGTTGTTTATGAAATGGAGAGAGAGAGAGAGGGGTAGGGTTTTCAACATATATAACTATTGAATATCTAGGCCATTAGATGATATTTTCTTGTGATCCGATGGTCATATCAAATCATCTAGATTAGAGATGATTTCTATTATCTCTCTATAGGTAATCTCGGTTTTGTGTTGTTGGAATAGATTAAGGTTGTCGCGCATCGAGCCTGAACCAAGCTGAATTTGACAGTGTACAAGTTGGCTTGTTACTTGTTAAACAAGTTTGAGCTCGATCTCGAGTTAGAAAATTCTAGCTCGTATCAAGCTCGAGCTTATTCGAACTTGTATGGTTAATTACCATTGACAAACCAAACTCGAGTTCAATTAAAAGTTAGTCTAATTTGAGATGACTTACATATGATTTATTGTAATGGTGCATCATTCGTTCTACCAACGAGCCATATAATCAAGCTAATATTAGAGTTCTTCGAGCTCGAGATCGAGCCAACTTGCAAGCCTATCGAGTCGAAATACTCTGACTCAAATTTGACTCATTTAAAATTGAACCTAGTCACGAATGAACTTTTTCCAAGCCGAACGTCAAGTTGTGCACTAATGATTTGGCTCGTCATTCGTCAACAATGATAAAATATACTTTTCGGTCAATACAAGATAGAAATCTGAAATAAGCGGGTTTACATTGTCCGGTCAATAAGTTAAGTTTAGAGTTTGAATTTCGTGGTTGGTGGATGAGTGAAGTAGTACGTGTCCCCCGGCGACGTGCCATAGTCAAGCACCACCTTCACCCTTTATACACGTATCAGTTCCTGCAGAAAAACACCGCCAAAACACCCACATTGCCCCCACCCAATCACAACCGTCACCCTCTCACCACCCTCCCCCAATCTCAGCCGTCCACTTCCTTCCCATTTTCTTCTCTCTCCCCCTTATCCACCAGTCTTTCTATTTAACCACCTTCCTTAATTTCCCACCCTCCTTCCCTTCCACGTTTACCTTACTCTCCACTCTCAATTCAATTCCTCCAATCTTCGTTCGTCTTCTCCAATGGCTCGCACCCTTTCCTTCTACCTCGCATCGGCCGCAGTCTCCAGATCATCCTCCGCCTCCTTCCGCTGCCTCGCCCTCCGATCGCACTCCAACCTTCCCAACAGCAACGCCGCCCCCGATCCTGCCTCCGCCGATGAATCCTCCACCGATCCTCTCCTCAGGAAGCTCGAGGACGCCATCCACCGCATCATCGTCCGCCGTGCTGCACCTGATTGGCTCCCTTTCGTCCCCGGATCCTCCTACTGGGTCCCTCCTCCTAGATCTAACGCTGGCTCCTACGGTATCGCCCAGCTCGTCGAGAAGCTCGCCAATCCCTTGACCGATGAGGAAGCCCTCTCTGTTACCACCGTCCGCGGCTGGCCTTCCTCCGATTATTTTATCAAAGGTATCCATTATTCTACGAATAATCGTTTTGGATCCGGTTTCGATCCGGTTTCGATTCTTTTTCTTCCCCATAATTGTGTCAAGGGTTTTGTTTTCCTTTCTCGTTGGGATTGATTTTTTATTCTTTATTGTGATTAATTGATTACTGTGAAGGAACATTTTGGTTTATGTGCAATCAATTAACGTCTCACAGCTTGTCGCATTACATTTATGTCTAGAAATGCGTAGATCGACATTGAATTGAGGAAAGAGTTACCCTTTCGATTTGGTCCTATCCTAGATAGGAACCTCCCTTAAGCAGAGTATGAACTTCCGAGATTAAGGAGGAGCTTGTTAACCACAATTTATTGTACTGCATCAGCTTTGCTTAATGTGCAAATGACAAGATTCTTAGTTACTGAATTTCCAGTTTCATTTTTGTTGTTGTTATAATGATTCTGTATTTATAAAGCCCAACCATTGCCTGCAGATTTTATTTTACGTTTGTAGTAATACTCATTCTTCCATTAATGAATGGCTTTTTGTCTTGTTCATTATCAGCTCTTTGTACTGGGAAAAGGAGGAGTTAATGTGATCTTTGTTGACTTTTCGTTGTGTTTCTTTTGTTCGTATCTGCTCTTGTATGTCTTTCCGATATAATCTCTGCTTTGCTTTGATTTGCTCTTTGGAAGGGATGGTTTCATGAAATTGGATGATCGGTTTATTTTATGAGGAAATTGATTGTTGTATTCATAACCACTTAATTCCATTCTTCGTTACTTCTCCTAGGTGCCAGCTTCGATCCCATAGTTGTAAATAAAACTCCAGATGTATCGGAGAAGGATTCGTCTTTAGATCAAGTCGAGACTGAGGAAACTTCAAGCCATGCTATTAAAAATGAGGCTGAGGAAGGTTAATTTATACGACGGGTTTGCATCTGGGTAAGCAAAAGCTTTTTCATAATAACTATTATTAAAATTCTAGCAGTGCTCGAGATTAATCTTTCATCTTTCTGATGCGGCTCGCGAGCTATTTTGATGTTGCTTTTGAACAAAAAGCAGTCCAATATAGCTGCGTGGAGAGGCCAAGGTTTCAGTTTCTGTTGATATATTTAGGTGTAGGCATTTCTTTGGAGCAGAGAACTTTGTATGGATCTTGATTGGTTGCTGATGCACGTTTTTTTTACAGAGGCTCTCTGTATGGAATGGACTCGGGAGCTTCAAATGTAGATCGGAGAAGCGGGATGCTGCTATGATGTATGAGGAGTGAAGAAAGAATGAAGAAAATCAACTGGGAGGAGCTGTACAGATGCAGCAAGTAACAGAGAATGGAGGTTCTACAAAAATAATAAGAGCTTTCCAGTTGGCGGCTGTGTAGTATTAAAGATTGCCCGCAACTTCATTGTATGTAAAGGCGCCTTCCTGGTAATGCCCAAGACTGCAAGACTGCAAATGTTCATTTTTATCTTTGCATGTACATATGTTTCCCCAAGAAGATAAATAGTGCAAACTCTTGTTTTACTCTTTACTGAAATAGCGTCTGGGAATCTCTCGTTCTACACATTTTTGGTAGAAAGATGAGAGAAACAAGGTTTGTCACATTATCGAATGTGCTTTCGTTCTGGGCTTTTTGTTCAACGTTTACTAGTGGTTCCCGTTGGGAGTAAGAACACTCCATCTCTGAGATTTATGATGTGATAGATTTAATCTAATGCTCAGGAAAAATGCGTCAAATTTGATGTATGGATCTAAAACACTATTCCAAAATTTGCGAAGATTCGTTGGGCTGCACATACGCAACACAAACAATACACTTCATCTCCATTGATGGTGAATAGGTCATCGACGGTTTGATCAAAGCTCAAAGCGTAATTAATGTAATATCTTATCAATCCCTCTATAAGACATATTCAAAAGGGAATACGAATATAAGAAATGCAAAAGTTACAAACTTGTGCATAAAGTTTATATGGGGCAGAACAATATTAGGGTTTCGGAACCAATCAACGACGTGCGCCCTAGGTGATGCAGGGTTGGCGAGGGTGGTCAAGCCATTCCTAACCGTAACATTTGAATGGGAGGTGGATGGCTTTCGCGCCTAGGTAGCAAGTGCCATCCAAGCCAGTTTACTATTTTACTTAAAATTTTATCTATAAATTCGTTATTACGTATTAACCCTTGAGCAAAATAAAATACATCTTAAAACAACTCAAGAAAGAATACAAAAGAATACCCTACTTGGCAACAACCAATAATAAATCTAACGAGGAAACTATGCTGCATCATTCTTCACGTTTACCTCACCGTTGTTTCCCTCCACCTACTTACAACCACAGCAACTTCCACTGTTTCACGATAGCTTTAGTTTCCATTATTAATAGTAGAGATGACAATAATAATTATTATCACAGATATATATTCGTGTGAACCCAAACCGAATTAAAAAGAATAAAATTGATGTTGATTGAATAATTTCAAAATATAATTAAACTCAACAAATTTTATGTGCGTGTGTCAATCATTTGTATCATAACTCACCCGATCAACGGACAGCACTAATCTAGTATTGATCGACTCTTTGACATTCACTCACTCAGCCCTAGCTTTACGCTCTCTTTAGTCTTTACAAGAGAAAAGAAACGCACTCCCTCTGCCTCCATTTGTCCTCCCTTTACAACACGCGCCCACAAGCTGCCGCTTCACCATGCTATCAACCTTCGTTTTCCCACGCGCCGCGCCGTCATTCCCTCTGTCGGCGCCTACCACTCGGCACCGTGGAACCTCCCTCCGAGTAGCAGCTCAGTCACAGCCTGCCGCCGTCTCGCCGCCGCCGCCGGCCGCCACCTTGACGGAGAAAAAACTCAATAAATACAGCTCCCAAGTTACAGAGCCCAAGTCTCAGGGTGGATCCCAAGCCGTCCTCTATGGAGTAGGGCTATCGGACGATGACTTGACCAAGCCTCAGGTAGGCATCTCCTCGGTCTGGTACGAAGGGAACACTTGCAACATGCACTTGTTGAAGCTCTCGGAGGCAGTGAAGCAAGGAGTTCAAGAGGCCGGAATGGTCGGATTCAGGTTCAACACTATTGGTGTCAGTGATGCTATCTCTATGGGGACGAGAGGGATGTGTTACAGCTTGCAGAGTAGGGACTTGATTGCTGATAGTATTGAGACCGTTATGAGTGCTCAGTGGTATGATGCCAACATCTCAATTCCCGGCTGTGATAAGAATGTAAGTCTCATTTTGATGTTTTCCCCTTCTTTTCTTCTTCTTCTTCTTCCTTCTGTGTAATGGTTGAATTGAGCTAGGTTAGTTGTGGATCTCCGTTATCCCTAATTGATTCCGACATTTCTGAATGTGCTACATTTTGATTTTTCTGCGTTAATCAAACCAATAGAAACTCAAGATTACGGTGTCTGGCTGAACAAGCTCTCAAAATGGAAGCTTATCCTTTTTTTTCATTGCCCATGTACTGAAGACTGAATTTGTGAGACTGGTAGCTATTCCTTAAGTTCTAATGTTAAAGACGTGATAATTTCTGATATAATTTGACCGATCTGGTGTTCAACTCCCTACTCAACTTGGTTTTCACCGGCCAGTGTAGAATGACAAACAATGGTTAGTAAGTACTAAGTAGTCATTGTAGGGAGTTTGAGCGGTGTCTACCGATGTTGTTTTCTGGAATTTCTGTGGTATTGTTAACAGACGTTCAATTCAATTCTTTTTTTAATCTTTGACACGATTCTGCAGATGCCAGGTACAATTATTGCAATGGGAAGGCTTAACCGGCCAAGTATCATGGTGTATGGTGGATCTATAAAGGTTAAACATGTCTTCTGCCTCTACCGGTTTGCTTTCTTCTTTCTTAAGAACGTCTTGTTATTGACAAGCAAGTTCAATTCACGCCTGGAACTCCGTTTCACCTGTTCATCACTTTTCCATGCTTTTCACTAACATCTTCTTGCTTCTTATATTTTGCAGCCTGGACATGTGAATGGTCATACCTATGATATAGTATCTGCATTTCAGGTACATAAACTTGTGCATTGTGCGTTATATCTAAGTTTTTTTATTTCTGGCTCTCTTCTCTTGTTATATTTTTTTTATTGGTCTTGTCATTGCTTCTCTTCTTTGTAGGTCTATGGAGAGTATCTAAGTGGAGCTATAACTGATGACCATAGGAGAGAAGTTTTACAGAATTCGTGTCCTGGGGCTGGTGCCTGTGGTGGAATGTATACTGCAAATACAATGGCTTCTGCTATTGAAGCCATGGGAATGTCTCTTCCATACAGGTTCAAAGAATACTTGAAAGGTTAATTATTTATTGTTAGAAATTTCTTCTTATACGTTAACTTTCTGTTCAGCTCATCGCTACCTGCTGAGAGTGATTTGAAGCTGGATGAATGTCGTTTGGTTGGAAAGTACCTTCTAGAGTTGGTTAAGATGGACTTGAAACCACGAGACATCATCACTCCTACATCATTACGCAATGCAATGGTTACTGTCATGGCACTAGGTGGATCTACCAATGCTGTGTTGCACTTAATTGCTATTGCAAGGTTAGGAGAATGTTTCCTTACACAACTTTATCTTTTTATTTATGGGAAACTGATGTTTGCTCATAACATTCTGAACAGGTCTGTTGGTTTGGACCTTACACTTGATGACTTCCAGAAGGTTAGTGATGAGATCCCATTCCTAGCTGATCTCAAACCTAGTGGCAAGTATGTTATGGAGGATGTTCACAAGGTATGACTATTTAGGAATGCGATTAAATCAAATTCCTGCCAATTCATCTTGTATATCCCATGACATCGTCTTTTGTCACTGTGTTTAATTACATTATACTTATTGTCCAAATGGATGTTACCTTGGCAGATTGGAGGAACACCTGCAGTGCTTCGCTATCTGTTGGAATTCGGTTTCCTTGATGGAGATTCTTTGACTGGTAAATTGAACATTATTTATCATGTAATATCTGCACTGACAACAATTTTGGATGTTTCTTTTAGTTCATGAATATTCTTGAGGAATTTTTGTGTAATAATGCAAATAAACATAATGAACCCTTCCTTCAGTGACCGGGAAGACGTTGGGTGAAAATCTGGCAGACTGCCCACCTTTGTCAGAGGGTCAGGTGAACTTGTCGCATTCTTTTCTATCATTATTTCCTATTCTTTGCTTTTCAATGCCGTCGAATGCATTGCAAGAAAGTATTTTTTTTTTGTTGATCTTTTAGGAAATTATAAAGCCTGTGGACAACCCCATCAAGAAGACTGGTCACCTCCAAATATTACGTGGGAATCTCGCACCTGATGGTTCTGTGGCAAAAATTACTGGAAAAGAAGGGCTTTATTTCTCTGGTGATTTTTCTTTTTCATTTACAAGTTGTGCTCTGATGCTGCATCATACCATTCAAAACCCATACTGAAATAACTGTTTACCAGGTCCTGCACTTGTGTTTGAAGGAGAGGAATCTATGATGAAAGCCATCTCTGAGGATCCTATGAGTTTTAAAGTAAGAATTGCATGGTTATTCTACAAGTTATTTTCCTGTAAACTTCAGATATCTGCAGTTAAGTATCTCCAAGGAGCTCCATTTCTGTTACAAGTGGTAGCCTAATTTTCCCAGAAAGGAGCTGTTAAGTCCTAATATCGCCACGTAACAAAAAAAAGATCCTAAGATCGCCCTTATTTTCCAGGGGAAAGTGGTGGCAATTAGAGGAGAGGGACCAAAAGGTGGTCCTGGCATGCCAGAAATGCTAACACCAACAAGTGCAATTATGGGAGCTGGGCTTGGGAAGGTTTGATGCTGTAAAATGTTTCACTGGTGATGACTGACCCTCTGCATTAGTCGCAAATCACAGATTATTTCTTGCGTGTTTAATGTAGGATTGTGCATTGTTGACCGACGGGAGATTTTCAGGAGGTTCACATGGATTCGTGGTCGGCCATATTTGCCCTGAAGCACAGGTCTGTGTATTACATTGCTTTTTCTTCGACCAAATGTCATTCTGTTAGATAGTTCATAACATAACTGGATCGGATGGAGGAGAGGGTCAATGTTTAAAGGCTGAGAGGAGAGGGTCAATGTTTAAAGGCTCAACCGAAGTCGAACCGTTGAGAAAAATGTTCAAAGAACTGGTCACAATTGTCATATCTGAAAAAATATATTAGACTAACTTCATTTTCACCTTGAGATTAGCCTTTAGCCTAGTGCCTGGGAATGAGGAACATTTGAGCTCATTCAAAGTTCAACTCGTTAGCTTATAATAAAGTATCATTCCGGCAACATGATCTGCAGGAAGGTGGTCCCATTGGCTTGATTAGAAACGGAGACATAATCACCATAGATGTCAGAGAAAGGAGAATAGATGTTCAGCTTACGGATGAGGAAATGGAAGAGAGGAGAAAGAGTTGGACTCCTCCATCATACAAAGCCACCCGTGGGGTGCTCTACAAGGTAAAAGGAAACTTCTGAAAAAAAGCCAGAAAGAGTATCTCTATCATCTAGCCCAACTTTCACTTAAACCTTGATTTTGTTTGTTTCCCAGTACATCAAGAACGTTCAATCAGCTTCAAAAGGCTGTGTCACAGATGAGTAATGCCAAGTAGAGTGAAAAATGGCGTGCTTCGTGACCATGGTAGGCGCTTCATCAAGTAGTGGTGTACCCACTTCTGTTCTGAGGAATGTCGATATTGCTCATGAGGGAAGTCTTTGTTTAGTTTCGAGTGTGGAAGCCTTGTGCCCTGGTCAGCTTCATTTCATTTCTAATGCAATCTCCTGTTTGATGGATCTTGTTTGTTGAATAAGTTGTACACCACAGGAGTTGTAGGTTTGGCTATCAAGCAATAATGGCTGATATCGTCCATGGATGTCAGAGATTTTGGTAGTAATTTCATTTCAACATAATGCTTCGAGTTAGATACCATCCTGTAACATATGCCCCCACCGTTCTGCATTTAGAGTTCCCCTGAATATTTGAAGCTGATTGATTGGGTTCTAGTTGTATTTGAAGGTGATTGAGTTTTTTTCTTCTTCCAATTTCCAACCATTCAACTGCTAGCTACGCTGAAGTTTCCTCCTGGTATCTAGTGAATCTCTCTGGTTGTTATCATAGTGTCTAGTGTCTCGGTCTTATTCTTCACCCTCCTCAGTACCTACTATGTTATCTTTGACGAATCCTAGTGGGAGCGGAGCGGTGGGGATTCAGGCAGAGGCAGCCAATCCAAGAAGGAGACGATCCCGACACTGATAGAGGCAGCCAATCCAAGAAGGAGACGATCCTGACACTGACAGAGACGACAACCATTTTCAGCAGGGTTTATGGCTTCCTTCAATGGATGATTATAACAAGTTAAGCGCGATTATAACAAGTTATTAAGTCGTGTAACCATTTACAAATTAATTATACAGCCCGGCCCCAGTAATAGATGATTATGGAGCCCCAGTTACAGATGATTATGCAGCCCGGCGGCGGCTGGACTGAACTTTTTGCTTCGAAAACTAATTCATCTGATGCATCTTCTACTCTCTCCTATCCATTTTCCCAACCCTAACCCTAGGAATTAGAAAGAGGGTGGAAATTATGGCCACTAAAGGTGAGCAGATCCGAGAAGTCTTTGTACATACGCCGAAGGCCGGGGACTTTGATGGGCTGGAGCTTGAACTATACGGCAATCTTGCTCGCGGCGGAGGCATGGTCCTCGATCAGAGACAAGGGAGTGATTGGGGCGTAGAAGAAGCTGTTAAAATAAAAATAAAATAAAAATAAAAAATATCCGTGTTTTGACTTGGTTGAATGGATTGAATGTTTCAGGGTTGAATATAATTCGCTCTCGGAGGAAACCATACATATTAGAGGCAAATAGTTAATAATATACGGTCGTTTGAATTAGTGATTTGGATATTTTAAAATATTTTATCGTGTTTGGATACTAAAAAGAAGAGATTTGGGGAGATTTAAAATCACCTTGTGTATCCAGAGAGAATTTCGTGGGTGATTTCAAATTATCCGGAAGAGGTAAAAATTTTGTAAGAGAGAGGGAAAATTTGAGAATTTTAACCAAAATTCCCTATCATTTTTTTTATAATTGATATGATCATAAATAAATCGAAGATAATTTCATTTTTTATTATCCTTTTATCTTTTTCTCTCCCAACAATAATTACATTAAAAAGTCATCCACAAATCACTTATTCAAATGATCTATTTTAAAAATAACAAACTTCATCTAAATCTCTTCTATTTCAAATCTCTAATTATTTTAAATCATTTATCCAAATCACCGTCTAATTTTCCATTTAAATATGCGCGAGAAAAAGAGGTAAAATCATGGCCTGATGCTAGCTTTCCATTCTAAAATTTAATATTGTCAATTATGTTTATCTCCAGTTTGAGGCATTCCATAACTGGGTAACAAAATCTTTATATTCAATGTTTCTCTCTTGATATTCGTTATAAAAAAATGTTCCATTTTCAAGCTTCGTTACTAAATATATTTATATGTTTCCAATTGTATTACGACGTCATTATTACATGACCATATATGTATTGTTACCAAATTTCTTTCTGAACCCAGTTCACTAGTATAAATCTGTCTTCTTCTAATCAAAACTACCAAGTTACAAAACATAAACAGCATATCCATCTAAGAAGACAGAGGAGATTCAGCTTTTACCAAACTAAAGAAAAATGGCGAAGCTTGCAATCGTATCAATGTTCGTTTGCCTCGTTCTCTTTCAGTTTGCTGCTGCGTCGCAGGAAGGTAAACTTGTTTTCAATTAAAAAATAGTATCGCGATATGATGACCTCTCTTAGCTTAAAAAGGCTTCCAAAATATTATAGATGAGCTCAAATGGTGCCCAAAGACGGACGTGTTCATAGGAGGATGCGGAGGGCCACAACAAGAGCAATGCCTTTTGGATTTTCTGGGAAAGTATGGAGCTAGCAGCATGCCCAAAAATTGCAGATGCACCCCTGCTGGCGCGAATCATTCTTGTACCTGTCAAGTTGTTTGCAGTGTTGCTAAAAATCTTTAAGCAATTTGTATTTTACTAGCACACTTTGTTCTTCATTTACTACTCAGCGATGTAATAATTGAAGGTCCCCTGCCTGTGGCTATAGAGAGTTTCATATCTGGTTCCAATAACATTTCTCATACTCTCGTTTGGGTCTCTCTCAATTGCGGTGACTATGGCCATACGAAAGATATTTGACCGTCCCTCCGTCATATCCTTGGCCCTGATTGGGGAGACTTGTGTAGCAAACTTACACTACAGCAGATTTTGTCGCAGGACGCAGATGCATCGTCACAGGTAATTATCCGCAACTATTTTAACATACCTGCGACGAATGGATCCACAACAGCGGTTGTGGCGGCTATAGTGGAATTATCCCGCAACAAACACTGTATCGAGATGTAAATATATATGTTCTCCATTTTGTTGACCGGAGCTAACGAGGAAAATCAAACCACTCAAAATGTCTCATCATTGAAAGGAAATTTATTTTGATTTCAAAATTAATTAAACCCACAATTAAAATTTTCAATGATCTCAAAACCTCTTTCAGTAATCTAAACATTCTATTACAAAATTTCAATTCAATTCTCTACATTTAAAAAAAGACTCAAATCACCCATTAAAAAAAATGAATAAAAAGAAATAAATAACCATTTAATATAAATATCCTTGAAGCAAATGGCTTTCCCTTCATATAACATAGGGTTGGCATCGGGGCGGATCGGGGCCGGGTAAGTGGTATCCGTTCCCCACCCACCGATGGTCGCCGGTTTCCCCATCCCCGCCCGTTTACCCGCTGCGGGTTTCAAAACCGTTACCACCATAATTTGTGGGCGGTTTTCGGTTACCCGCGGATGCCCATACAAGTAACGAAAATTATAAATCTCTTAACTTAAAATCCATACATCATTCCGAATCTGAACTTCAAACATGAATTCTTTAAATTCCAGAAAATTACTAAGCAACATTCAAAAGTTCACTATCACTAAGCATCATTCAAAAATTACTAAGAAACATGAACTTGATTGAGCCACATTTAAGCTCACTGCCACTGCCCACTGTCCACTGTCACTAAGCAACATTCAAAGGTTCACTGTCACTAAGCATCATTCAAAAATTACTAAGAAACATGAACTTGATTGAGCCACATTTCAGCTCACTGCCACTGCCCACTGTCCACTGTCACTAAGCAACATTCAAAGGTTCACTGTCACTAAGCATCATTCAAAAATTACTAAGAAACATGAACTTGATTGAGCCACATTTCATTTCACTGCCACTGCACACTGTCCACTGCTGCACTGCAACATTCAAAAGTGGAAAACAAAGTGTTAAGTTCATGAGCGAGAAGAATTCGGAAGAAGAAGAAGAGATAATTGCGAATTGAGAAGTATGAAGTATCATACCTTAGGATATGCGGCAGAACTACACTCAATCCGATTGTGTCAATCATCCAAGTGGAATGGTGACTTCGTAAAAACTGCTGTAGGTCCTAATCAAGTACATACAATCAATGAATCAATCATTTCAACATCAGATCACGTTGAGAACAGATCATCAACATTTCAAAATACTGAAATTAGAAACTTGAATCCAGAATTTACCTCCAACTGCTGATTCTTCGACGAAAGAATCTCGAACCGATATCGCAGAATACACCTTCCAATGCCTCGATTCCAGAATCAGTTCCTGGCCAGAAATTGACAAACAAAAAATTCACAAAGTTAGAAAAAAGCAGAACTAAATTAACAGATTTGTAGAACTAAATGCTCATAATTACCTTGTTGCAAATCCTCCATTATCCAGCTCCTAGTGCACATCATAGCCTCAACTGTCGAGTAATGGAGTCTGCTCCGATGAGGGTCTAACAACCTCCCACCAGAACTAAATGCACTTTCAGAGGCAACCGATGTTACGAGGTATTGCCATAAAATCCCTTGCTATAGCTTGCAAAGTGGGATATTTCAGCCCATGAAATTTCCACCACATCAAAAGATCAAATACCTCTTCTTCGGACCTTGTTTTCGAGGAAGAACTTCCTCAGCTAAATAATGGTCTAATTCACTAGCTACTAAAGTGGCTTTGCTCTTCTTTCTTTGTCTTACAAACAACTCGAAATCAAGATCATTATCTAAAGCGGAGGTCGAACCGGAACTACTAATAGGACCAACCGGTGCAGCCCTCTTCTCGGCTTTAGATTGATATTCCATAATCAAATTACGAGAATTTGTTTGATATTATCGACACCAACTCATTGTCCGTACTCCCAAACTTTGCAGCATAGTAATCAATCACATGTAGCTTATATCTAGGATCCAAAATAACTGACACGGCAAGAACCAAATGGATATCATCCCAGTATTTGGTAAACTTTAGCCACATGTTATGAGCCATAGCAGAGATTACAGGGTTCAAATCAGCACACCACTCAATCAGTTTTAGTCGAAGATCACAAATCTTAGGAAAAAATAAGTTGGCAGAGGGATACTTATTACCGAGAACAACTTAGTGATATCTGAAAAAATTTCCAACTTGTCGATCACAACGGATGCAAATTCCCAATGAGCATTCGTTGGAACCGAATTGTACCGATTATCTCTCTCGTTTTAGGCGAAAGAAGACTTCTTTATACGGTTTAGCATGAGAAAGCATTGCATAGGTCGAATTCCACCTAGTCGGACAATCAAGGACTAGTTTCTTTTCGATCACCACCCTAAGTTGCTTAGCGGTTTCATAGAATATTTGAACTCTTTTAGGTGTAGAATTCCAATAAACTACACTCTCCCTCACCAAAGTTATACCGTCCTTGATTATATCCAAACCGTCTCTCACAATCAAATTCAAAATGTGTGCAACACACCTCATATGCATCAAACTACCATCAAGAAGTAAATCGACCAACCGAAGTTTGTTTTTTAGTTGGGGTATCATGGCATCATTTGTGGTACAATTGTCCAATGTGATTGAGGACAACTTACCATCAATATTCCAATCTAACAAGCAATCGAACAAGTCTATTCGCCAACCTCTCACTAGTGTGAGGGGCCGGAACATACATAAACCGCAACAAAATTGACTTGAGTTTCCATGAATTGTCGATGTAATGGCCGATTCATCGCCATATAACCCATCTTCCGATTTGTGGCAGTCCACAAATCGGTAGTGATAGCCACCCTTCCTAAATTTCCATCTACAATCCGCTGAAATCTATCCCTTTCAACCCCATACAAAGTCAAGATGTCCTTCTTGATTGTGTTTCTACAAGGGACGGTAAATTGGGGTTGCAAGGCACAACAAAACCTCTTGAATCCCAGGTGCTCAACGATGCTAAGAGGGTACTCGTGAACCAAAATCATGGAACAGAGTTCCTTCCTAGCAACATCAGCTTTGTACTGGGATGCAGCAAGTTGGGGGTGGACCAGTTGGATTGTAATTAGGGCCAAGAATCCTTTGCTGGCCGTCGTGAATCTTTTTTTGGATACACGAATTCCTTAAATGGTTTCTCAAATGTGAAGTTCCATTATGTGTTTCCCCACCCAACAATTTTCTACAGTACTTGCACCTAGCCTTCATTATTTCACCAACCCTAACCCTAGAGAAGTGTGGCCAGACATTGGATGTAAGCCTACGTAGTTCGGGTTCATCTCCATCACCATTACCATTAACCAGATTACCATTAACAGGTACAATGTCATTTGCCTATTCAGGTTCGTTACTTTGGATATCTTGTTGAGGTGCATTATCATTTGATTCTGCATTATGTGCACCTTCCATCTGATAAATGTATCGTTTATATTAATTAACTGAACGAGAATAAAAGAGTTAAGAAGATAGTAAGGAAGAGAACGTCGTAGATGAGAATTTCGTTTTACAAGGTTTCGTTTAAGGGAACGAGTTACTAATTAGTAATTACTATTAAACATTTCGTTTTAGCTTATCGTTTTAGAGCAAAGGATAAGATTGGTCAAATAGATTAGTAGATTAATAGGTGATTTCAGTTTATGATTTGAGTTTAACTTTAAGGTTAATGTTTTACTAATTAGTAATTACTATTAAACATTTCTGTTTTAGCTTACTGTTTTAGAGCAAAGGATAAGATTGGTCAAATAGATTAGTAGATTAATAGGTGATTTCAGTTTATGATTTGAGTTTAACTTTAAGGTTAATGTTTTACTAATAAGTAATTACTATTAAACATTTCTGGGTTTGCTTACTGTTTTAGAGCAAAGGATAAGATTGGTCAAATAGATTAGTAGATTAATAGGTGATTTCAGTTTATGATTTCAGTTTAACTTTAAGGTTAATGTTTTACTAATAAGTAATTACTATTAAACATTTCTGGGTTTGCTTACTGTTTTAGAGCAAAGGATAAGATTGGTCAAATAGAGTAGTAGATTAATAGGTGATTTCAGTTTATGATTTCAGTTTATGATTTCTGTTTAACTTTAAGGTTAATGTTTTACTAATTAGTAATTACTATTCAAATTTTCCATCATCAAACAATCCAAGTATAAACTAATCAGTTCATTACATTTACAAGCTTACAACAACTCAATGCAATACAAAGTAACTAGTAACTAATCAGTTCAGCACATCAACTCTATATAATAACCAAACGACCAATTGGTTCCGGACCACACAAACAATACGGTTTCTAAACTCAATACGATAACTATAACCTATTAAGCTAATCAATTTCCAAACAACACCGACAAGACACCGTGTTCGATGGTTACCTTATCCAATGTTGAGTAGAATCTTGATGATTACGGTGACGAAGCTTGATGATCCCAATTCCCAGAAGCTCCTTAACAACAGAAACCCTAAACAAGAACGACAAACAGAAACGTTAATTGCTTCTGGGAAAAGAACAGAAATGCATATATGGAAAATTAGAAACCCTAATTGGCTTACCTTGATCTAACCCTACAGTACTCGCACCAAAACTTGATGGATGATGATGGCCACAGTCCACAGATTGACAGCTCCAAAACCTACACAATACACATGCACGAACACAAAGAGTCAAGGACAGGAGTTTTAACCCTTTATTTCGGCGAAGAAAACCTTCGGACTCAATGAAAAAACGAATCAAAAACCTAAACAACTTACTCTCTTTTTTTCTTAGTAGTGGTCGTTGCTAGAGTCCGCATGTGGCTCGATGTTGAGGTACCGCTCCCAACACGAAAGGGGACCCTATATATAGAGGACAAGTTGTGAGAAACTCATAATACACGAAGAAGAAGGAAAGAATAAGTGCATGCATCGATATTATATGACTTATCTGTGATAATAATCGAAGAATCAGGGGAGATATGAACCCTAATCGGAAAATAATCATTTTTGGGAGTTGTAATCGACGAAATCGTCGGATTGATAGGTCAAATGTGTTGAAAACAAGAGAACAGAGGAAGGAATTAACGAATTCGTCGGAGATTTCATGGGAAATCGTCCGATTTTTCGTCGGAGAAGGGTTTCATCGAGAGGAAATCGCGATGGAGAAGGGTTTCAGTTGAGAGAAAAAGGGGATTTGGACGGCTAGGGTTTCAGAAATCAGACTGAAGGGGAAGCTGCTGCGCGTTTTTGGTTTATATACCAAAGCCAAAACGCAGTCGTTTAGATCACGGTTAACCAACGGTTTGGCCGCGGGCCGGATTCCGCGAAAACCAACCCCACCCGGTACCCGTGTCTGCCGGTTTTCGGGTTACCCGCGAACCATCTCCGGGTCCAAAATCCGGGCCAAAAAGCCCACATTTCGGGTAGAGTCCACGGTTACCCATCGCGGGCCAACCCAGATGCCATCCCTAATATAACACATACAATTTCAGAGAATTAAATGGATATAAGAAATCATGGTTTTAGAGGAGGCCGAGTCGACTCCTTCGAAGTCTCCCCAACTCGCTGGTCATATTCTATTGTACCTTAAAAAAATGAAGTCTTCTTCAAAGTCTTATAAAATTGATTGCCAGCCATTTCAAAAGTCTTCCTGCAGCTGTTATAAAAAGGGGAGTCGTGATCGCTTGATATTGCACCAAAACCATTCATAGCTCCCAAAAGAAACTAATTTAATCATGCCAGAGCTGATGTCATGGGATATGTGTTCCCACAACCATTTCTTGGATAGCCTGGGACATCGCAACTCCATCTCAGTGTGTGTCCTTGCGGACACAAACTGGGATGCTTACACCGAAGAGCATCCATGGGGGAAGGCGTTCGTGGGCCACGTGCCGTTTCATGGACAGCTGATTGTCCACGGAGTGATCATACGTGGCCAGAGGTTGAAGGACCTGTGCAATGATCTCAACACCTACCAATGTCGAGTTAATCGTGACGGTTTCTCCTTTTTCTACATCGCCACTACCGTCAAGCACAGAAGGCTCAACGACTTGTTCCCATGGTACAAGTACGGCGTGCAGCCAAAGTTCGACACTGTCTGGGATAGGCTGGAGATATCCAACGACAGAGTCACTATTCTGAGCGGCGGCGGTGCTAATCAGAAGGCGGAGTTGGATGCGCTGAAGAACAGAGTGGCCGAGTTAAACCAACGGATTCAAGCCAAGGACGTGGTTCTGAAGCAAAAGGAAGAGGAGTTGACCAGGAAAGGTCAAACCATTGTAGCTAAAGATAAGGTTCTGAAGGAGAAGGAGGAAGAGTTGATCAAGAAAGGTGAAGCGATTCTGGCTAGGGACAAGATTGTAAAAGCGCTAGAGGAAGAATTGACCAAGAAAGATGAAACTATTCAAGGTAAAGATAAGGTTATCAAGGACAAGGAAGAGGAGATTAAGAAGAAGGATAAAACCATTCAAGTTCTTAAGAATGCGATCGATGCCTTCACCAGCTAAGTTTGACCACCAGGAGGATGAGCTTCCGACCCACTAAATTATTGTTTCCAAAATAAAAAATTGTTTTTATTTTATTTTATTTTGTAAAATAAGAATGAATAATGGTGTGAGAAAAATGTATTTTATTTTATTCTATTAAATACCCAACTCGGTGTATATTTCAATAATAATTCGGCCATCGATAGGGTTGACTCTCATGCTACAGCTGTCGAATCCAACGAGTCCGGATTCCCAACAAGGAACATCATTCCTTGCACCCCAGCGAATAGGTCATGCCCATCCATGTGTGAGTTTTTGTTTCTGCTTACCTCACATTACATTCACCCGCGACAACCAAGCCTAACTATGTAACCTTTGAACTAGTGCTGTATATCTTCCAAGGAAACCATCCGCCTGGGGCCGAGCGCTGGTTGGGCACTTGGACCTCTCCGGTGGGGAGCTGAAGATCCACGGCGTGGTCATCAGTGGACAGAAGCTGCTGGAACTGTCCAAGGATCTGTACAAGTACCAGTGTCGGATCAACCGAGACGGATTTGCAATCCATAGGGACAAGTTCAACGGGGAGCATCGGAGACTGAACGATATGTTCCCCTGGTACAAGCACGGGGTGAAGCCACAGCTTATAAACATGGAGTACTGGAACAGGCTGGAACTATCCAATGACAGCAAGACTATTATGAACTTGCAGGGCAAGGCTGATCAGGAACTGGAGACGCTGATCAAGAAGAAATTAGATCAGTTTTACCAAACTAAGTGTGAGATCAAGGAGAAGTCAGAAAAATGTCGAAGCTTGCAATCATGGCCATTTTCATTTGTGCCCTTCTCTTTCAGTTTGCTGGTGCATTGCAAGAAGGTAAATTTGTATGTTTATAGCTTTTTCTCCTTGTTAAGATTATGTATTCAATTACAATAGTGTCGTGGCATAATGAATATTGGTTTAAATGTTTTCAAACTATTATAGACGAACTTAAATGGTGCCCAAAGACGGACGTGTTCATTGGAGGATGCGGAAGGCCACAACAAGAACAATGTCTTTTGGATTTTCTGGGAAAGTATGGAGCTAGCAGCATGCCCAGAAACTGCAGATGCACTACTCCTTCTGGCGCAAAACATTCTTGTACTTGTCAAGTTGTTTGTAGTTAATTGTGTTTCGTTTACTACTCTTATACTATAATAATTGAAAGTTTAATCTTCATTTATTATCTCATGAAAATTTTACCAATAATCATCATTTTCCTTTAGTAGTGACAACCCTCATGAACCATAGTACGTAGAGGACCAATAGTCTTGTTACAACAAGATTAAGAAAGTTAATGTTTGCGGGTACTATTAGAGTCCTTGTAGATCTTATGAACACAGCCAGTCAAATATGCACTCAAAAATACTTAGGCAAGTAAACATATTTGAGATATAAGGTGACATGCAACATCTACTAACAAAATAATAAAATACATTTTGGAGTGTAGTGGATTAGAACTCTAAAATCAATTATCATATTTCGACTGAAATAGTGTAAAGAGAGTAAAATCCGGTCCATAGTTTTAAGTTGCACGATATGTCATTATAATTAAGATTCTATACTTGATGTCATTATAATTAAAATTTACGAGCATTACCTCTGTAGGTTTTCTCGAATCAAGTAGGTTACCGAGTTTACATGGCTGCCAAATGGATTACATATGGTCCAGAAAAAATAAAAATAAAAAGTGGTCTAACCCTAATTTTCGTCTCCCTCACCGTCCTTGCATTTTTAATAGTGTTATAATGAATCATCAATCAAGTTCTACAACTCAATGTTGCTAGTCCATCACCATTTCCTCTGTACCTTCTCCCACTACCAACGATAATGGAAGAAAGTATAGAGGAATTGATGATGGACTTCGTGTCATCGCCTCTTTTCTTACTTTAATTTTTGACACCTAAGTGAGGACCGTGGAGCAGAGGTCAATGGCGGTCAGCAAAGAAGGATTAAGGGTCTAGGTGAGGACCGTGGAGCAGAGGTCAATGGCGGTCAGTAAAGAAGGATCAAAGGTCGAGTTTGGCGGCTCGAGTTGAGGAGTTGAAAGGGAAGGAGAAACAAAAAGGGGAAAAGTTCTTTAAATAATTAGGTAAGTTTCAAAGAAACATTATTTTATTATTAAATATGTTTCATCTATAGTCTATGTGACCACCATGTCGGTTCGTTAACCTATTTGATTTGAAAAATCTACAAAAAAAGGTAAGTATATGTAAACCACAACTATAATGACATCTAGTGCAAAATTTTAACTATAATAGCATCTCGAGCAATAACTTGCAACTATAATGATTCATTTTACTTTGTGACCTTTCTAAAAACTAGCCATCAATATCAAATACTCCAAAGTAAATCTGCCAAGCTGGGCTTTAAAACAAAGAGTATTTAGACCAAAAAATAGAATGTTATGTTATTTTTTATGACAGAAAGGTAAAATGTTAAGACTGTACCAAGCATTACACATGAACAAAAGACTAGAAAGCTATAAATTTCAGTTAATCAATCTGGTCCCCGATAAATTTTTTTGCGACGGTTTTCTCCGACAAGCAGTTTAACTGAATGAGCCCTTTAATTATAATAATTTTATTATACGATTTTTTCGTTGATTTTTCTATCAAAACTCTATTAAATATACTGAGTGTACATACTACATCAATTTATCGATCCAATTAATCAATCTTTTTTTCTTGACAGAGAATTTTAGTAAGCTAAAACTAATTAAAATAATTAAAATCAATTCTATTTTTCCCCCAAGCTTCTTCCTTCCTATTTCCTTTCTTCCTCGTCTTATCATCTTCTCCGTAAAGAAGACTGATGATCGCAACTCTGAGCATCGAATCATACTTACAAACTTTGAACACAACTAAAATCTCTATCCAAATGCACAATTTTTTAGAAAACTATTGTCTTATTCTATAACCAAAGTAGATCATTATAAAAAAACCTGAATTAACCATCAACACCTTTGTAATTTCAACATTGAGTTCCACCCACGGCGAATTGGAAACCCACTTATTGATTTATAGGATAAGATAAGCGACAATGACTTTTACAGTCAACATATTTAATGAAATTTGAATGAAAATTAACGAAAAAAATCAGTATGGTAAAATTATCATAAGCTCATCCGGTTAAAATATAATAAAGAAATTGTTTATTAACATTATATAGTAGAGGGTGTAAATATGTATTATTCTTTTTTTAACGGGAAAAAAAAAAGAAAATGAGGAAAGAAGTGTTAGCAAGCTGGATGAGACAACTCACCAGCTGTTGCGGCTATCTCAAGTGACACTGAAAAAAGAATACGAGAAGAATTGTAAATAGAAAATATTAAGATGATGATTAAGTAACAAATTTTTAATGTAAGAAGAAAGATATCCCCTTTTTATTTTCTAGAGATAGAAACGGTAGGAGAGAGAGAGAGAGAGAGAGAGAGAGAGATAGCAGAGGTTCGTTTGGGAGTGAGACAGATAGAGAGAGACAGAGAGCGAGCCGGGAGGGAGGGAGGGGGGGAGGAGGGGGGGGGACAGTGTGAGTGTGTGAGATATTTGCTCAGAGAGAGAAAGAGAGAAAGTGAGAAATAGAGAGAGAAGAGCTGCTACCAAGTCTTGTCCTTTTGATTCACCATCCATGTTATTGTTATTGCTGCTGCGGTTGTCCCCCTAATCTTCCTCCAGATTTCTTCCTTTCCCTCCCTTTTTCACGCTTCTTCTTCTTCTGCTTCAGGTATGTGTTGATTTCTTTCTCCTTCCCTTTCTTAAACCCTTTCCCTCTTCTTATGGTTTGTGCGTTTATACTGTTCTCTCTCGCTTCAAACTGTGCTTTTTAGCTCAGATCTCTCCCATTTGCTTGGTTTTGGCCTAAATGGTTACCTTGGTATGCATTGCTTTCTGGATTTCTGCTGTAAAGTTGTCTCCTTTTCTTGCTTTTTTGTTGACCCAGATTCATGTGCTCTGGTTTGGTGAAAGTTTTACTGTAATGGTTCAAGATCTGGATGCTTTTTTGGTTGTTCGACTGTGCTGGATCTTCTATTTTTGGTGTCTGTTCTCTTTGATTATCTCCCTCTAAGTTCCAGTCTTGGATGGGATCTGGAGAATTGTAATCCCTAGTTTTTTTCTGTAGATCTCGTTAGTTTTGTGGAATATAGTGCTGTGGTTTTCACTTTTCTCAGATGGGGTAAGTTGAAATTGAGTCTAAGGTTATGTATATGTGCAAATATGGTCATCTTCTTGGTGATTCTTACTTGTGATGCAATGTCAACCTCACAAGTTACCGTGGTCTTAGGTTTTGATGAACTACTGCCCCTCTGTGTTGCGGATAAAATGCTAGATGCTTTTATTACAGGAATAGCTTAACCGTTGGTGTTTCACCAATTGGGTCTCTGCTACTGAACTTCATGGATCTTGATACTCCTTGTGTTTTGCTGAAACCTTGATGTTCAATTGCTCAGCTCTTCTGTTTTGGCTCCTCATTTGGGTTTCCTGGACAATATCGTGTTCAACTATTGTGTAGGAGTTTTTGGTTGAAAGGAATTGTAGTCGTCTGTTTGATTTGTTGATTATTCAGTCTTTTTGGTCCATTATTCCGGGTAGTTCTTCTTGCTTACTAAGAGTGAACTAAAGATGGTTTAGTAACTGCTGTATTGCGCCAAAGTTATCTGTATATAAGCTCACCATTACTTGGATGACTGCCATTGGTAATAACGAGGTGCATCTAGTTTGTTTATTCTTGTGCTGATGTTTTGTGTCATTGTGAACATTTTATTCTCGTGTGTATTTGTTGTGGATATAACATCAATTTTTCCTTTCTTTGATAGGAATCTGAGATAGCATTAGCTGAAGCTTTTGTGCTCTTCACAACACCATACATTTGTCACGTTAGAACACCTCATAGATGATTTCATATAGTGCCATATAGTGCTTACATCACGAACTGTGATGATTCTTACTCCCATCAATGGTCAAAGCTTTTTTACACTGTTATCTTCTAATTTGTGCTTCACTGGTTTTAAGGAAGCTGAAAAAATCTCATCGTTGCATATCAGTGCGAGACTTAGTTTTAAGAAAACTCTCATAAAATCCCAGATACAGAATACTGGTAGACTTTATTCTCATGGACTGTCATAAGGATTCTCAAATTGTTTTTACCATCTTTTCCTTCACTGAATGAAATGAGATTCTTATTACATTCTGAAGTGGAATCATATATGTACTACTATGCATCTACATGTGCTTTTGAACACTGAATTTTTTTCTGTTCTCAGGAGGATTTTGATCATTGTATCAACACGTATAGCTGCACTTTTCCTGTGATTACTTCTGCGGTCTCTTAAAGAAGCAAGATGGGTTCCCGTTTCCCATCTCATCAGCTCAGCAATGGCCTTTATGTATCTGGCCGGCCTGAGCAGCCAAAGGAAAGAACTCCAACAATGAGCTCTGTGGCCATGCCCTATACAGGCGGTGATATCAAGAAGTCAGGAGAATTGGGAAAGATGTTTGATATTACCATGGAAGGCTCGAAGTCAAGAAAGTCAGGTCCGATAACTGGTGGTGCACCTTCAAGGACAGGATCATTTGGAGGTGCAGCTTCGCATTCAGGACCAATCATGCCCAATGCTGCTACTAGGGCTGCTTACACTTCTTCCGGTGCCGTGTCTTCAGGTGGGATGTCTGGTTCAGCTTCAATGAAAAAATCAAATTCTGGACCCCTTAATAAGCATGGTGAACCTCTTAAGAAGTCTTCTGGTCCTCAGTCTGGTGGAGGGACACCTTCTGGTCGTCAAAATTCTGGCCCTCTTCCTCCTATTCTGCCTGCAACTGGCCTCATCACATCCGGGCCAACTTCTTCTGGGCCACTTAATTCCTCTGGGGCTCCTCGTAAGGTGTCTGGTCCCCTGGAATCTATGGGATCAATGAAGGTTCCCAGTTCTGGCGTTATTCATAATCAGGCTATCTCTATTCTCAGCCAAGATGATGAGTTTTCGTTCAGAAAGAACTTCCCAAAACCGATATTTTGGTCACTCATTCTACTCTTTGTAATGGGTTTCATTGCTGGTGGATTCATCCTTGGAGCCGTCCACAATGCCATACTTCTTGTCGTGGTTGTGGTTCTTTTTGGTGCTGTTGCTGCACTATTCACATGGAATAATTGTTTCGGGAGAAAAGCTATCATGAGCCATATTTCTCAATATCCAGATGCTGAGCTGCGAAATGCTAAAAATGGGCAATTTGTGAAGATCTCTGGGGTATGTATTCTTGTTATTAGGTTGTTCTTGTCGTATTCACTTTTTCCGTAATGGTCATTAGCGAGTCTTTAAGGTAGAGACTTACATATCACTTTCATCTAATTAGCTTTTACCTATTCTCGAGCGGGTGACCTGGTGAGTGGTTGCCACAGCTTGTGCTTCCGGTGGGAAGAAGCAATTCCTGCTAGGCCAACCACACTCTACTTTGTCTAAGTTCTTATCTTCGATGTTAAAATATGATTTCCTCGATTGATAGAAAAGGCCTTCGGATAGTCTGAAGGACAACTAGGTTGCCTAGAATAGGATATATAATCATCGAGTGAGCGGACAATTGCTTTCGCTGTTAAGCACCTCTATTGGTGGAATGAAAACCAAGAAATTGAAGAGGCTTGTCTTGTATTGTTAAGGACGTGAAGTCATGGCCTTCCTTCCCATGGAGACTTCAATTGCAGCAATGGTCTATGGTACCAGCAAATGAAATCTCAAATCTGCGTGATAAAGAAAAACTTGTTATGCTATTTGAGTAATGTGGATGACCAGGACAAATTTTATCCAGATGCTTATGCCTAGGAGAGTGTAATTGGCGATATCTCCCTGTTTTATTTGTTCATTGTGATGATTTATGACCTCTAGGAAATATGTGTGGTCTGTTCTTAAGCTTTTTATGTGCAGCAATTTATATTGTGTGCACTTGTCTCCATTTTGAAGGTTGTTACTTGTGGTAACGTTCCTCTCGAGTCGTCCTTCCAAAGGGTTCCTAGATGTGTATATACATCCACCAGTTTGTACGAGTATCGGGGATGGGATTCAAAAGCTGCCAATGGTCAACATCGCCGTTTCACTTGGGGGCTCAGATCGTTAGAAGTGAGTAATTAAAATTCTCAGTCCATACATCTTGGAGAAACATGCATTTGCACTTTCACTGTGATCTATAACCTTTTATTGATTGAAAGGGTTGAGTGTATTGCTGCTGTTTGGGATGTAGGTGAAGTTACGACCTATGTTACGTTTTTTAAATCATTATTTAATGTTCTGGTCCATTTTCCAAAATTTCGATGTGGAAATTCATTACATGCCTTTTTCCAGAAAACTTGTTGGATATATCTCTCTAAAAATTCGAAGATCTGTTTGGCAGAGGCGTGCAGTTGACTTCTACATCTCTGACTTCCAATCGGGTTTGAGAGCGCTGGTTAAAACTGGCTATGGTGCAAGAGTGACACCGTATGTTGAAGACTCCCTTGTCATTGACATCAATGCAGGTTCTGAGGAACTGTCTCCGGATTTTTCCAGATGGTTGGCTGAAAGGAATCTTTCAAGCGATGATCGGATGATGCGACTGAAGGAAGGGTAAACAATCTCTCCTTCATAGCAATATATACAAAGCTCATACACCTTCGGTCTTTTGACACAGTTTACACTTGTTTGTTAATATTGGTTTAGGTACATCAAAGAAGGAAGCACAGTGAGTGTAATGGGGGTTGTTCAGAGGAATGACAATGTGCTTATGATCCTGCCTTCTACTGAACCTTTCACGACGGGTTGCCAATGGACAAAGTGTATCTGTCCGGCTAGCCTCGAGGGTATCGTGTTGAGATGTGAGGACTCATCCAAGAATGATGTCATACCTGTGTAGTAGTTTGTGTTTGTTTGGTTGGTAGACTGTCGTCAGGCACTTCCTTTTCCTGCATATTTCTTCATTAATATTGGTGGTGGTTGCAACAGCAACTGGCTTAAGGCAACAAACGGCAGTTCTGGTGGTGCTGGTGCTGGTGCTGGTAATGATAGTGATGGTATTATGAGAGTGTGATGTTGATTGTAATGATTAGTTGGTGGTGTTTATCTTCTTTGTAATTTTGTTATGGGACGTTCTACTCGTGTATAGTTTTGGTGTTTGGTTTCTGATTATTTTAATCTTTGAGTTAGTTGGGAGGGGGGGATTGAAGAAGGCTGGCTTTTGGTTGTTATGGAAGGAAGGGGTCTTGATCTTGATGATGATATTTGTAGGGTTACCACCATGTTTGAGCAGATGATTGCTATTATGGGAGTTTATGTCAAATAGAAAAACACCATATGCGAGCTATGTCCTCTCGACTTTAGAAGAAAGATCGCTACTTTTCTTTTGTTTCTTTGTTGTTGTTTCCCATGACATGAATTGACACGAAAATGTTGCAAATATTATCCAATTCTACCTTGTTCATGTTTAGTTACTGCTTCCTCCATAGTCCTATTCTCTGTGTTCTCCTGCACTTGCTGCTTGACACAAATACTTTACTGAATACTGATATTCACTGTCCAGACTCCAGAAGGTTAATGCCGGGATGCTCTCTTTACCAGTCATTTGCAGTTTTATCTGTTCGGTTCAAGGGTTGCTTTTGTGGTTCTGTTTCCACAGTTGTCAAATGCGAAGACAGGTGGATCTCCGAACCATCTGTGGTTGTTGTGGAACCACAACAACGGAACCCTCAAAACAGTTGGGAACTGTTCTAGTGTGGATGCCCAACTATTAGTAAAGTGGCGAATGGGAAGAAGCTGTGCGGCATTGGGTGGGAATGCGAAGGCTTTCGGCCTAATGTTGTAAACTAAACAATTCGCTTGGCTGAGGGGACAAATTGAAAGTGGTGAAAACAGCTGGGGATGAGGCGGCGACTTGTAGGTAGATGATAGCGAGCCTAGATGGGCGGTGATTGCCATGGAGGAGAGCGAAGGAGGATTGGGGGCAGGCAGAATGGCTTTTCGGCCTACTGCTGTAACCAAGCAATTTTCGATAACTTTTTCTCCAAGCAAAACAACCTTGTGGGTACGCTGCTGGGTTCTAGGCCTACCATATGACATCCTGGCTAGATACTGCTTGCAAGGTGGAGAGGTTATGTCTAGATGTCTCTGCCTTCACGGAGTTGTCCAGCCTAGACGTCCGATGACCAACAGTGAGAGAGTTCCGATCGTCAGGATTGAACGTTGTGATGTTCAAAGATCAAATAAAGAGCTGACAAGAACCGGCCCGACTCTACTTAGTCCCAACCTGAGCCAATCCTATCAAAAATTTAAATTGACAAGTAATAAATTCAAAATTTTACCAATCTAAAATCTTATGAACTGTCCGTCTTGTCAATAAATTATTTCAAATCCGATAATTCTGCAATCCGATCAATTGGTCCCATAACCTGACTAACTCCACCCGTAACCCATATAACGCAATTATGGAGTTGCGCCTTAATTACATTTACAGTTTACAACTTGCAGGAATGGAGAGCAGGTGTAAAAAGGAAAAGGGGAGGAAACCTTTCTACAGAATCACGAACTCTGCCTTCTGTGGATCTGTTGGTTTCTCCATTGATCGATTAGATTCGTCTCCGTCCTACTCTTACTCGACGGAGATACGGAATACTTAGATGTGATGGCACGGCTGCCAGGATCAAAGCAGAAACCGACGACGAGATTGGCCGTAGTCTGTGTTGCCTTGCTAGGTTTCGCTCTAATCGCCGATTATCTCTGGGCTTCGTCTCCGCATTTCGGAGCTTCAACTTTCTCCGATGTCCATATCCCCATTACCGATCTCATCATTCCCGGAACCGGCGGCAACGCTTCCGCAAAATCAGCGGATGCTGAGAAGCAAAAGAGTAATGCCAAGGGGGAAAACAAGTACGCTAATGTGCCTGAAAGATACCTCTCAGCGACATTTGCTGATTTTCCTGGCCCTACGCTAGATTGGAAGAAGATGGCTAGTTCCCCAGTGCCGCGTCTTGATGGAGCTGCTATCCAGATTAAGAATCTTCTCTTTGTCTTTGCTGGTTATGGAACCATTGATTATGTGAGGACCTTTCTTTTTCCTATACTTGCTTTTTTTAAGGCTGCACTTCGATTGGTCTCTGTCTTTCTTATGGATCCATTACCTGAACTTGATGATTACTTAGCATTGAAGCTCAGCAGCATACGTTGTACATGCAGATGTAAACATAGCTCTTTTTTCATCACAAGATTTGAATCCGAAGTTTGTTGGATCTTTTAGTGTATCTAGTATGTCTTCCATTTTGTGAGGCTAAGTAGCAGTCAGAGAGCTCTTGACTTAGATACTGAACCTTTTTGTTTGAAAATTGGGGTTTCCTCCTTCCCCTCCCCTTGGATGCTTCCATAGCAATATTTCAATGGCCGATCTGGAAATTCGTAGAATTCAGGCACTGCGGTAGCTGAACGTTTGAACAACACTAAATTTCCAGTTAATTGTGTTCTTTCCTCTCATGCAAGTATGTTCACTGAATTTCCAGTTAATTGTGTTCTTTTCTCTCGTGCAAGTATCCTTTGAGCGCACTTGTTTTTTCAGTGCATTTTGTAAGGCCAATGCTTCGAGTTGAGTGTAACGAATCAGAGTTGGTCTGTAGCTGCCATGACTTCTTACAAACAGTTGTTTTCTATTGCTTTTGTTGTGGAATAGGTACATTCACACGTCGACATTTATAATTTCACTGATAATACTTGGGGAGGGAGATTTGATATGCCCAAAGAGATGGCACATTCACACTTGGGAATGGTGACAGATGGGAGATACATCTATATTGTGAATGGACAATATGGACCACAGTGCAGAGAAGCAACTGCTTATACATTTGTGCTTGATACTGAAGCAAAGCAGTGGAGCCAGATGCCACCGTTGCCAGTTCCAAGGTATGTACTTTTGCTAGAGTGAATGCTTGGAATTCGGTACCGGAACATTATATCGATGATATGATATTTCGTGAATCTGTCATAATGTCAGCATAAAGAATTTAGTGTCTTGTTTGGCTGCTTGTTCATGTGTTTTGAATCAGAGTCTGGAAATCATTAGGTAACAGAGTTCTTCTAAGTTTAGTTTGTCAAACTAGCTTCATAGTGTTGGAGGAGCATTATGGATAGCAGACGTTATAATGCATCACTATTCTGTGTGCAACATGGAAATTCTGTAATATGGTTACATGTCAATTCTGCTCAATTCATAGGATGCCTTGTCTTTTTGTTTGAAACTATACTGGAAACTAGCCTTTATTTCTTTTGAGTTTTGACAAGATTTCTATTGAACAAGATATGCACCAGCAACACAGCTTTGGAGGGGTAGACTTCATGTGATGGGCGGAAGCAAGGAAAATAGGCACACGCCAGCAGTAGAGCATTGGAGTCTGGCGGTTAAGGATGGAAAATCCTTGGAAAAGGAATGGAGGGAAGAAATTCCCATACCTCGTGGAGGACCTCACAGGTTCGTTGCCCACTACAACACAAGTACTGGTTATTGATTATTGTGTCCTCCTACTAGGCTCTTGTTACGGAAAGCTTAACAAATACTTGTATTTTTGTTTTCTCTAGGGCTTGTGTTGTTGCAAATGATCGACTTTATGTTATTGGTGGTCAAGAGGGTGATTTTATGGCTAAACCTGGATCTCCAATATTCAAGTGTTCGCGTAGAAATGAGGTAACTCTTTGATAATTATTTCTTTCGTCTCTTATCGTTGTTCCAGGGTATAGGTGTACATATGATGTGTTTGAAGGTCCATTGTGATCCGGGGCTCTTTAAATTATAAGCATTTCTTATAAGAATGATGAATGGCAAGACTCCACTCACCCTGATAGTCTATTATTAGAATCGTGACAATGGAATAGTGAGTTAACTCATTCTTCATCATATAGAAGTTAATTGATTTCCTTCATAGAAGTATCCAATTCTTCATGTCCAACGCCATAGTTTGCATTTCCAATTATGTCTTGATGCCTTTCGCTTATGTTCTGAGATTGCATGGTTTCTTGGAATGCCTCAGGTAGTATACGCTGATGTCTACATGCTGGATGATGAGATGAAGTGGAAAGTGTTACCTTCAATGCCAAAGCCTGACTCTCACATTGAGTTTGCTTGGGCGCTTGTAAATAATTCCGTTGTAATCATTGGAGGAACAACAGATAAGCATCCTGTAACCAAGAGGATGGTCCTCGTTGGCGAAATCTTCCAGTTTAACCTAAACACACTGGTAAGAAATCATTTCATTTCTTTGCTTGTGGTCTTGGACGCTCTTCGTACAGAAGATCTCTTACCTTTTGAAGTTTGGTAACTCGTTGATGATTTGCAGAAATGGTCGGTGATCGGGAAGCTTCCTTACCGGGTGAAAACGACACTGGTAGGATTCTGGGATGGAAATGTGTACTTCACTTCTGGGCAGCGAGACAAAGGACCAGATGATCCATCACCCAGGAAAGTCGTTGGGGATTTGTGGAGAACCAAATTGAAATTGGAACTCTGAAGTCTCTGTTCCATGTTTTGTATCATTAATTCTTCATTGATTTAGACAGTCATATGTATTATATTTACAATATGATTATTCTTTCTTTTTGTAGTTTTTCTGGTTCAGTTCTATCTTCATATGATCACTGCTGAGTTAAAGAAAGACAAATGTGTATTCAGCCTCGTGTTCTATCGACTACATCTGATCTGATCCTTAGTCGATATAAATAACCGGTTAGTCGATATAAATAACCGGTTTATACGACTAGTTTAAACAAAGAATGGACTAATCTGGAATTTTTTATTGATTAAACACTTAAGCCTGCACAAAAACTGTTTACATGAAGCTTCATAGCAAAGCAAACTCCTTGCTGAGATTACCAACTACTGGAAAAGCTCAACAACAAAGAGCTCTCCATCGAACCTCAACCCAGCTGCTTCACCTGGCTGAAGCAATCCATCCACCATTCCACCGAAAAGATACAGATACCTCCCTGATTGATCTGCACATGCCCTGTGGAACGATCTGCGGTTCGGTTTATCGCCCTTTTCCTTGATCTTCTTCCACAATGAAGATGCGACTGCCTCAATGTCTAGGATCAACAAGTCGTCTTTTCTGTGCCTGAGCGAATCTTCTCCTCCATAGATGAGCAGCCGGCCTCCCAGAATCATAGTAGCTGAATGACCAACTCGACGCAGCGAGACTCCTTGAGGTACTTTCGACACTTCGTACACGATCTGCGCCCACCTGAGATCACCTTCACACACTTGCAGAAGCCACACATCATCCATGACCTCATAACCAATTCCCCTACCTCCAAAGAGGACCATCTTGGTTCCTCCGATGCACGTTAACGTGTGTCCTGATCGCGGTGGAGGTGCCGGATGAGTCAATAACTCCAGCCATGTTCCGGAATAGAAGTCTTCTGATAGCTCCAAAGCCCATGTGTCCCCTAACCTAAGGCCAGCGAGTCCGATCCCTCCCTGGATAACCATTTTCCTCTCGAAGCAGCAAGCAGCATGCGCACCCCTCGGTGGCGGGACCATCGTTCCGACGAGATCAAGTAGCCTCCATGACAATGTGATTCCGCCACCAATGTTGTCTGTGGGAACAACTCGTCCAACCCAAGTGTCATTGTGACGGTCTCCACGGTCATTGATCCCGCCGAAAAGAATGACATAGTTTCCAATAGTAACACTCGTATGGCCAAACCTCCCACTCGGGATCCCCGTGCATACTTTCTGCCATTTCAACGTTGTCCGGGGGTTGCTGCCGACGTATGTTATCCATGTCTCGTCAAGATGGCGACCTGCGAAGAACAGAAAAATGCAAAACCAGTACATGGATTAAAGGGTTGTGGCATGATCAGAATAAGGTACGTAGTACAATCAATCTCTTAGTGCTTATTTTCTTGCTTGAAAGCATTCTAGCTCCAATATAGATAGATAGATAGATAGATACACACTGAATTAAAAAACCTCATTACTTGGTGAACGGATGAATGGAACTGATTCAGACTGATACAGGCTGCTGTAACAACAGTAACATTCTGACACATTCCATGATTTTGATGAAGCACTAAATGGAGAAAGTCACCAAAGCAAACTGCACTATTTGGCGACAAAAATTGACTAATTAGAGAGATCCTGCTAAGTAAGCTAGCAAAAGAGACGATCTATCCCATCTGTCCACTTGCCTATTCTTCTTAGATAGACATAAAGGCTTGGTTTGGCAAGAAGAATCATGGTTTCTAGTAGGAATGTTGAGTTAAGATTAATGAAAAAATTTGAGTTGAGATTTGAAGGAGTTGCGAAAAAAATATTAAATCAAGAGATATAAAGGATTTCTAGAAAAGTTTAATTTCCTTTTGAATAGGTTGAGGTAACACAATTCCACCTGGAATCCTTATATATCCCTTCATCCAAGTTTCCTTCCACAATTCTTTCGAGTTCTAATTCAACTTTCTTACGCTAATATCAGCTCAATTTTACTACGAATCATGGTTCTAGTTGCAAAACCAAGCCAAAAGACATGATCGTTCGTTAACTGATTTCTCAATAAGATCACCAGGACTTGAGTGCATCAAAGAACCCTATGATGCATAATTCACAATCAACCAACATGATTCAAAACTGGAATGATTCTCACAAACAAAGAGAATAAGATTCGGTCCAAAAATAGTAAAAAAAGGAAAAATTGACCAACCTCCTTCACAGCCGCCGCCAAAGAGGACTAAGCAATCAGATATAAAATTGAGTGAGTGAGAAGCCCTGGGGCTAGGGATCCCCAATTGAGCATCTGGGTCCGGAATAAGTCTGATGCAAGACACGGAATCAAGGCGAGACAGCTGTCTGTAGAGCGACATCCATCTGGAATTTGGAAGAAGGGAAGATCTGAGTGAATCGACAGAGGAAGTCCCGAATTCCCTGCTGCAAACAGAGTGCCAGAGGGTATCTGAGGTAGCGAGGGACCTGAATTTCTTGCAGGTGGTGGAGAATGAGAGGATCGAGTCAACGGGGAGCAGGAGCAATATGGTGAAGAGATGATCTGGAGCCATATTAAAGATGGGCGACGAAGATGAAGATGATGATGATCCATTATCGTTGTAGAAGAAGAAGGAAGAAGCCATATGAGGAAGTTGGTGAGTTCAGAATGATTGAGGTGTGTGCAGGATGATGGTGATGATGAAGAAGAATAAGCAGCTGCTTGTGCTGCTGTTACTATCACTGCTCCATTTGAGAGCGAGAGCTGTTTTTGGATTTTGTTTGGTAGTAATAACAGCCGGGACAAAAACATTAACAAGAATAAATAAATGATTTTGTCAAAAAAGAATAAATAAATGCGACTTCTTTCTGCGAAAATGTTGAATTTTTACTGTTGGGTAATTTTGAAAGATTATTTACCCCACGGTCCAAAGATTATTCTGGATGCCATCACATTTTTTTATACTCGTATTTTTGTCTTTATCTTCTTTCTCCGTTTTTATTTTTTACTGTTACTCGTTACTGTACTATAAATCCATAGAACATGTTACAATTACTGATTCATAAATTGAGTCAAAGTCGAATTTCATTATACTTAATTTTTATTTGTTACTTTGAATGCTCGTTTAAATTGACTAGAAAGTTGCCTATCGAGTCGAGCATACTCTGGCTTAATCTTGACTCATTTAAAATTGTGCCGAATAAAAAACAAACTATTTTCAAACCGAACACCAAAACTGCTCGCCAGGAACCAGACTCGTCGGTAGCCCTAGCAAAAACCGTAAAATCTACCAAAGCAGTTCGAATGGCTTTGGAATGAGGGTTAAATAGTGGTTTGCGTACCATATAAGTAAAAGTTACACCGAAACAAACTCGTGATTTTATTACTGCGAGAAATGGGTATTCACAATCAACTTCTGAAAAGTGAAACCAACTCCTCCAGTCAAAACGCGAAGCAACAAACCCAAAGTTCCAATTAGCCTAGAACAAAAGAAACCCGAAAGAGAATCATGTTGAAGGAAGCAGCATCAGGTCAGTAATTATTTCTGCAGGTTACCAACTTTGCCTTTGTTCAACACTTTCCTCACAGCAAGCTTAGCTTCCTCCAAATTCTCTACAACCACCCCTTCTTCAAAGGATAGCCTCTGAACGTTGAACTACAAAACATAAACCAGACAACCATGCAAGACAACGAATCGTGACAGGTTCATTGCATCCTGTGGCAGATGCAAACTCATTTAGAGAAAGATGTAGTGTTTCCTGTTACCTGTGCACCTTGACGAACCCTTATGTCTATCCCTTTGCTGTCTATTGATATGATTGCAGCATCATCTACCTCCATTTCACTTGCTAACAGCTCTTTCAGTCGCTTTGAGAACATCACATTCAGTTCCTGTCCTCAACAATGGTTTAACTTTGGTATATTCTACGTTTGCATTGGTAGCTGAAACAAAGAATTTGTAAACATCTTTACCTTCAAATTGTTCTCTCCTCCATCAACCGCAATCTTATCTGGAAGAAGGGCCTCATATTCTTTAACGTCCACCCAAGCAACAGTGCCGAAACCTCCAATGAAGTATATATCACTGCAAAATATAAGATTTCGGGAACTAAGTACATGTCCCGAGGCAAGAAACATAATGTATGGGTTTCTACAAGATCTTTCCAATAATCATTACACCAACCGACAGATGCACAACTCCAACAACCTCAATAAAGTGGTTCTTCATTTGACCCGTTAAGATGCAGAGTCATCGAAGATATATGATGGAGCATTATTGTTAAGTGAAGACCAGATGCAGGACTGGAAAAAATTAGTTGGTATACAACTAGTTTATTTTATGATGGAAAAGACCTTATATTTCGCATCCTGAAGTAGTAGAAATTCCCCCACTGCTGGGAAGGACCTTGCTGATGTTTAGCAATATACTGTTTGTGAGCCCATTCCTGAAAGAACAACCTGACCAGCAGTCAGAATTTACTAATAACAATAATAGTCTGAGTCAGAAGAGGAAATGTTGAAGTGAATAGAAGGGTTCATGTTCTAGTTAAGAAAGCTTGACACCTTTCTCAATATATTAGCATTTAAAAGCCCAACGGTGTAATCTGGATTGATACAACCTTCACTATGGTGTTTTTTCTCGTGAACAGCCAACAAACGATTGCCAGCTTCGCAGTGACCTCATATATATGCAGACTCAACCACTGCTATGAAGAACGGAAGCAAAGACATCTTACACATGCAAGAGAAGGAAACATAGAAGGATTAAAAATCACCTGCTCATCTTCTGCAAGCGGGTAAACATCTCCAAAGATTGTAACTCTTGCATTTGATAAGCTGCTCCATCCAGGTATCTGTCAGAGCTAACTATTAATAATCACAAATGCAGAAGATGTAGAAAAGATCACCGAAAGCAACAAAAATTCATCAGTGAACCTGAACAACTAGGGTGCATTTGGGATCTGCTAATAAGTTCCGTGTGTGTATGGCCAAGGGTGAAAACGAAAATATTGGATCTGCAAAGAAAGAACAGTCTTCAAAGTAAGCATATGGCCATCATTAGACGGAAATGAAATCATCCACCATGGATATTCTTTGCATGTAAAGAAGAGAGTTCAGACGAAAAGGAAGCCAGTGATCTGAACCTTCCAATTTAAATATTCTTAGCCAACAGGTTCATAAGCTTCTATCTCGTCAGATATTCAATGAGAATCAGAACAGTAACAGTGCAAAAATGGATCTATTACGACAAGAAGATACCAGAAACTTAATACTTACGGCCCATTGCATCTGGTGCAAAATCTACCAAAGAACCAAATGGATACCCTTCTCGCCGATGATGCATCCGAGACATTACAGTGCACAGATGGGCGAATCTAGCCTTAATCACACACACAAAATTCCATATGAGATACAAAGCTTGAAGGAAAAAAACCAATCATACATCGAGAGACAATGTCATATTTGCAAAAATCATATTATTAACGACGCTACTTGTTCCATGAGGTTCCGAACTGCCAGGGCTGGTCGAGGTAAGCCATGTGCTGAGGTTGCACTCTGTACGCCACCAGAAATCGGGGTTCTGAACAGCCCAGCTCTTGTTCCCCCACTGGTTCCACTTCCAGGGGAAGCTGTCATCAAAGGTAGCTGCTCCACCTTCAAAAGTTTCTCAGAATCCTTTTCATTTCCTTCATTTTTCTTTATGAGTTCCTTCATAACACAAGAGAGGCCGTCACTACCAAGCTGTAGCAGCCATTTGATACATCCATTTACTTTCTATATCACAGAGAAGTCACAGAGAAGAAAATGTTCCAAATATCATATGGAAAAGCAAGAGAAAACATCATAGCTTTCTAAATTTCCTTATAGTGATGTTTACTTAATGCATCCAGGCAATGGAGTAAAGAGTATGGCAGGAAACAAAAGAGCACTTTGTTCCCCACAACTCTAATCCTCTATCCACTGCTTCTAAGTATCGTAAATTTGATGTGCATTCCATCATTAAGGTACAAGACTCCTATAAATCCTACCGCGTCCTTTTAAGCTCTTCATTTTATTAAAGTTAAGAGTGTAAGGAAACGCAAACCTAAATGAACCTATTTTTCTTGTTTGTTTACGAGCGGAATCCTTTGCGATTCGAGCACAGGATGGAAAGTAACAATTCACAACAAGAAGCAGATCCTAGTTTTCCTAAGCGCACAAAATGCTTCATATCAGCCAACTGAATTCGATACAAATGGGGATACCTGAGACAGAGAAAGGGCTGCGTCAGAACTTAAGGCAACTTCATCATTCAAGCGGCGAGTCTTATCGTCGCCAGCTCCGCCGCCTATAGCAGTACGGCGGAGTCGAGGGAAGCGCGCGGTTTCGACGAATTTGGGAGACCATATTCCGGCCTTAGCGGAGAGAATCTTGGTGGAAGATGAGGAACAGCAGGGAGAAGAAGAGGAGGGAGTGAGGAGCGGGTATGATTCAGGGAATTTGGAAATAAAGGCCGAACTTGCAAGAGCCTCCATTGAAACGGTGGAATGGAAGAGACAACAAAGAGGAGAGATTTAAGAAGGGTTTTTATGTTTTTTGCGTTGTGGGGGAATGGGAAAGCGTGAAGGCAAGGCGGAGGCGAACCAAAGCTTAAGGTTTAAAGAAGATAAAAAAAAAGTGGTAAAAAGGTTTTTATTAATAGAGAAAAAAGATTCTGCTCGCTCCACTTTAATTTTTTTAATCTGTGGAAAGATATTTATATTCGTTGGTATGGATAGGCTAAATCCAATAATTAGAAATTTATTTGGACCAAATTTTTAATTCAATGATTAATATTTGAGGAGGGGATTTTGAACAAATACTAACATTTCAAATTTGAATCATAAAAATGAAGATTTAATATTAACTAGTACTTTTTTAAAAAAAATTTATTTCATCTTTTTCTACTTTTACTTTTACGCCTTCTTTTTTCAAATTTAGATTTCGAAAATTCTCAGAGAAGTAGATGATGATGGTGAAGTTTGGTCGGGGAAGAAGCAGAGCACTTTAACTTTTTTTTGTCAAAGCAAAATTAGAACAAGCGTGATGACTGAGAGGCATAAGAAGAGGAGGTACGACACACCAGATCTGATACTTGTAGATCGAAAGAAGAACGAGAGGTACGATGACCGCAAGATTTAGTAGCTGGAGCTCTTGTTGCTGGGTTGGAGTCATCGGCGAAGTTCGGGCAGGGGTGCGGCATGGGTACAGAAGATTCTTGTAGAGAGAAAGTTGGAAGCGAAGAATGACACTTTCACCTTTGATGTGAAAGTTTAAAGCTTTGTTTTATAATTTGACTGGGTTTATTGTTGATTTCTAGATTTTTTTTAAAATTTGATTCTATATGACTTCTGGGAAAGAAGAAGTAATTTTTATTCTTATTTCTTGTTAAGGTCATCCCCATTCATGCAAGTCATCTTCACTTTCAAAAGTGGTCCCTACTGCCACATCATATTAATTTGCAACTCTCCACACTCCATCATCATATCACTCCCATCCATACAACTCAAAAAATAATTGTAAAAATGAGAGCCAAGTACACTATAATCTTATATCTCTATTATCTTAGAAACAACAATCAATTAATATAAATAATTTTAATTATCATATAGACAAATATTATATTTAAAATTAATCACATTAAAGCTAAATTTTTATTAGTAATAATATTAATTATTTCATTAAAATACGATTACACAATACAAATTTGTTAAAAGTAATTAATTATTTAATTAAGACGATTACACAAAGCTCAAATTTAAAAATTAATAGTTGATTAATTATCTTCCGCATCATCTCCAAATCGACTCCATATCTCTTCTATAAAATCAGATTGAAGTCGGTTATTTGTTTACCTATTACGGATCCTTGCATTATTTCAGAGATACTATTCATACTCTGGGAGACGAGTTTGCGAAACCGTTGGCATGGATAGACTGAAGTTGACTTGATCATCAATATAATCAAAATTACGAAGATATGAATCCCGCTCATCTTCGACGATCATGTTATGCATAATTATATATGCTCTCATTATATCTCCGATTATATCTTTACACCACATGCGTGACAGTCCATTAACGATAACAAATCGTGCTTGGAGTACCCCAAATGCTCTCTCAACATCTTTTATAACAGCCTTTTACATCTTAGCGAATAACTTGTGTTTGAGCCCTTGCGGTAATGGGATTGACTTGATAAATGTGTCCTAGTTAGGATAAATACCATCAGTGAGGTAGTAACCCATATCATAGTTATTTCCATTTACAGTAAATTGGACTTTTGGTGCTTTTCTCTCCAGCACCTCATGGAAGACAAGAGATCGGCCTAACACACTTATATCATTCAATGTACCAGGAAGACCAAAAAAAGCACGACATATCCACAAATCTTGTGAAGCAACATCTTCATGCATAATTTTAGGAGTTTTATGATTCCTTCTAACATATTGACCATGCCATGCAGTGGGATAATTTTCCACTCCCAGTGCATGCAATCAATGCTGCCCAACATACCCGGGAAACCTTTTTGTTGCCCCATAAGGAACAGGCGTTTGATATCTACGGTATTCGGCCTTCGTAGGAACTCATCCCCAAACACAATGTTGACGACTTTTACAAATCTCTTCACACCTTTTGAAGTAGTGGTCACAGCAATTCGAAGGTATTCATCAACGTTGTCTGTTGTTGTACCATAAGCTAGCATTCGAATTGCTGCTGTACATTTTTGAAGCACCAAGAAACTCTGTCTGCCTGTAACATCAATTGTGCTTTGGAAGTATGGATCATGATTCATGACACCTTGAACTATATGAAGAAAAAGGTTTCTCCGGATACAATATCTACGTCAGAACATGTCTTCTGGGTATCTTGGGTTCGCAGCCAAGTAATCATTATACAAGCAGTGGTGAGCATCTTCACGACCCCTTTCAAGCACTCGCCTAGGCCTCCTAGGACGTCTTGATGAAGATGCTTCATCTTCTTTTTATTGTTGCACTTGCACGTATTGTTTCCCTAGCTTTGAGTAGGTATCATCGAAGAACCACTGGACAATATTAGTTGAAGAGAATGGGCTATCAGGATTGGAAATTGTAGGAGGTGATAAAGATGAAGAAGTTGAAGAGTTCATCTCCGTGTCGGACATTTTGCTAATTTTGACTTGAAAAGGAAGTTTGTATCTATATTTATTGATGACAATTTGTTAAGATAAGGTGATAAAATAAGTTGATCAGATGATGTGTCGTATTCTTACTCATCCCGATTGATTACTAAACTTCTATCTCACGCACCACAATAATCCTATCTTTTCTTCTATTTCTGTGACTGCTCACACACTACTATCTACTTTCTCTGCTCACACAACTAACCTCACTTGTTTTTTCATTTCACTGCTCATACAACACTATTTTCTCTACTCACACCACTAGCTTTGTTTTTTTTTCTTTCACTGCTTATACAACATCATTATTTTCTCTGCTCGCCACCACTATCTTTACTTCTCAATATTTTATTACTAAATTCATGAATAAAATGATGTAGATAATGTGCAGTATGTTGATTGGCTCAAAATGATTTCTATATGTTAGGTTGATAAGGTTGTGACAGTAATAAATAGAAAACATATGTTAACCATTTTTTTCACCTTTGTATTTCTGAACAATTAGCTCTCTTCTTCTAATTAGTGTTTATGGATCCACTCCACCCCATTTCAACCCATTTTTTAATTTCTCTCAAAGTTTATCTAATGAGCCTAATGATGACACCCACGATTCACAATCACCCGTCAATCCATACTCAATGCCTCTGTACCTTAATTACTCAATGTCTATGTACCCTAATTACTCAATGCCTATGTATCCCCAAAATTATCCACCAATACAAGTGACTAATGCCTTTTATCAAACCCCTCCAAACCAATCTCCAGTCACCCAACTAGTAACCTTGTCTGCCGCAACCGATCTTCCAACTTTAGATTACAAAATAAAAGGACAATTTTATTTGGTTTTTAGCAGCATAGTAATTTCCCACCTTTGTAGAAGGTTTTGAAGAATGAGTAGGTAAGGAAAAGAAATGGCAAGTACACATTTTGTTTTTCGAAAATGCTCTACTGATATTATTAACCTTGCGGTTAAAAGATATTTAATTTGTCAAACGATCCTCAAAAATAATTATCACTTTTATTGAGCTAAACCCAAACTCACAATAGTGTAGCAGGAACTTCCGCATTCAATTCATACTTTTAATTATCTTCAAAATAAAAAAACCTTAAACGAAGCTAACAATTCAAACTCTAAACTCTATCTGATTGCAAAAACATGAAATAAATAATTGTTCAAACAGAAAAAAAAAATCTGAAACTAAGAAAGCAATAAACGGCTGGTGGAGTCCGAAGTAGAGTCACCCAAAACATAAAACACTCAAAGAGGTTAATACCTCGAATGAATTCTTGTCAATAAATCACTTCTCGTGGCAGGACCGATTGTGGAGGCCTGCCGATACGAGGTGTTTTAGATGTAACCAGAAGTAACCATAGCTAATACAGAGAAGGACCAACACTTGAGTATTGCACCACCAATAAAGCAGCATTATTTCTTTTGTGGCCTTGCTAGTTATTAGTTGCATAGAATTTTTAGAATTTGTTGAGATTTCTTTTCCTTGTTTCTTTTTATGTATGTCTTTTCTCTACATTATTTCTCTAGGAACTAAAGCTAAACTAACCCTTTATAGAAAGGCTCTGATGTCACTCATCATCATCCCTATCATGGCCCCTCATTCCTTGCTTGTTTCTCAAACTAACCCTTCAATGATAGGTAATCTCTCCATCACACTCTCTGACTCTTTACCTTCTTATAACCCTTCACTCCCAAGTTATTACTTCCCCTTTTCAGCACCCCACTGCACCAAACAATACAACTCTACAAACAAAATCAGCCACACTCTCATCACCAAGAACACAAAATGAAGCTACCTGGGTTCTCTTCAGGATTGCTTCTTGCTGTCACAATGGTTGTAATACTACTCACTTCGCGATCGATACGAATCGTATGGCTTCCCTACAGGTTATCAACAACCAGTACTGACCACATTACTGTCCAAGCTGGCACTAACAACATCATCACTCCTTCCAAAGGTCCTGGCTTCCCTCCTGTACTAGCCTACTGGATTTTCGGCACAAGTGGAGATGGCGAGCGGATGTTGAGGCTTCTGAAAGCAATCTACCATCCCAGAAACCAGTACTTGCTGGAACTGGATGCAGAGTCCTCCTATGACCAGGAGCGTGTAGATTTGGCTTTACGGGTCGAATCGGAGAGGGTATTCTCGGAATTTGGGAATGTTAATGTTATTGGGAAGGGATGGGGTGTTAACCAGATGGGTGCATCTGGGTTGGCTGCAATGCTAAATGCTGCTGCTTTGCTTCTGAGGTTGAACCAACACTGGGATTGGTTCATCAATTTAAGCCCTGAAGAGTACCCACTCATCACTCCAGATGGTAAACAGGGAAAAAGAAAGTGTCTTTTTCCAATACTAGTTAATTTGATGGATGATTAATGGTTACAGAATTAATTCGGCTGTATGCTGTGTTGTGGTGCTGCAGATTTGCTGCATGCCATCAGTTCATTGCCTAGAGATGTCAACTTCATCCATTATACCAATTCTAATGACTGGTATGAGTAATCAATTAGCACCGTATGCCTTATTTTTCTATGAGGTATTTTGTATATGCGATCTTCTGAATCAAACTGATATATTATTAGATTCAAGGGTTTATAGTGTTGGAATAATTTATCAGCACATACGAAAAATCTATTATTAAATTTTAAATCTAACAGCGAATTCAAAACCGTCATTAATTTAACAATAAATTTTTCAAAATTTCACTTTCTATTTCATTCTCTCCTTCCCCAAAATTTAGAAATTCTTTTCCATCTTTTTCAAATTTACAAAATCCTTTCCCTCCTCCCTAAATTTTCAAATTTCCCCACATTCTCTATTTCTATTAAAATAAATAAAAAACCGTTGTTAAACATGCAATTTTTTATAGTGATAACTGGAATGCCAAAGTAATCGAAATATTGTAGTATTTCAAATACTTAGAGAGGTGGGGAAGTATTTGAAATAACTCGAAAATGAGTTATTTGAAATATCATAGTCCGAAATATCACAAATTTTAATTTGGATGTCAAACAAGTTAATAATTCATCCAAACAACCTTAACGCGTATTTACGAAGCCTCTTCAAATTAAGATCAGGAGAGGGGTTGAGTTTATCTCACCAAAAAACAAAATGTGTTTATTAGAATGGTTGCTCTCCATGATTGATGGTGATACTGATGCAGGAGGGAGAAGAAGATGCAAATAGTGGTGGATCCAAGCTTACATCTCAACAACAAGGACAGCTACCTTTACTACGCTGTAGAGAAACGCAACATTCCTGACGCTTTCCGCATATTTGGAGGTCATCTCATTTATACTCACTCATATACATACTCATTTGCAAAACCATGTATTATTAACGATAAATTATAACTTGTTACAAATGATTATAACTTGCTACTGGTTCTTGCAGGATCGCCTAGGGTGATTTTAAATAGGGAGTTACTAGACTACTGCGTGCAAGGATGGGACAACCTCCCAAGGAGACTGCTAATGTACTTGGCTAACACAGCCTACCCATTAGAGACATACTTCCACACTGTCCTCTGCAACTCCCCTGACTTCCAGAACACCACCATTCTCAACTCTGACCTCAGGTACAACATCGATCACAAGAATACTGATCACGAATTGCAGTTGGCAGATATGCTAGGTAGTGGGGCTGTGTTTGCCAGAGCATTTAACAGAGATGATGATGATCACTTGATTCTGGACAAGGTTGATGAGGCTGCCCTGAAGCGCCCCAGGGACGAAGTAGTGCACGGGCAATGGCGTAGGTTACAAGATGATGATGATGGTAGCACGGTTCATAATATTAATGCTGTGAAGGCAGGGTTGAACGGGGTAGAGCTTGGGATTTTGTTGGCTAAACTTGCTTCCCAAGGAACAAATACTAGTTACTGCCATCAAATGCTTTCAAATCAATGAGTATGCGTCATTCTTTTTAAACACAGTCACTGATTACCCATAAAATACAAACCCTATTTATTATCTTTGGGTTTTTCCCTTCTTAATCGAAACCTTTCGACCAAATATCATATTCATTATAATCTACTGACTTTAAAAATCAAAATAGAATGTTCGTTAAATAGTTATGATTATCTTCTATATCAATTTTACGATCCTCGTTAGCATATGAGACTAAAGACCGTAACAAATTGAACCGCATTGTTCTAATCATTAGGGCCGGCACCGACCATGTTCGAGTCTGCCCAAAGGCACAACATTTGTGCTAATTCTCACTAATCCAGAATCACATATACATTGAGAAACAAGTGAATGTTCAAATAATTGTTTCAACTTCATGACTCTGAATCAAAAACTACTGATTCATCACTAATTGGCCTCCTTAATCCAAATATTTAACCTTCCTATTCAAACTACAAGGACAACACATCTATCTAATTACAAACCCATTAATTAATTAACATTATTATTAATCAAACACACGACTCTCCCCACCCCTCCACCATCTCCGATTCCCGCCGCCGCGATCTCCCACCGCTCCTCAACTGCCCTTCAAGTTTCGCCTCCACACGGACAATCAGCTCCGCCGGAACCCCCGAAACCTGCGCCAATTTCAACAGATTCCGAGGCGAGTTGTCACCACTCAGCCTCGCTCCGAGCCAAAACGACGCCGCTAAGCTCAACCGAAAAGGCAACACTCTCCCCGGTCTCCCCCAACACATCTCCATCGCCTGAACCGCTTTCGCCTCCACCAGGTCACCTTTAACCCCCAGCTTCCTACACCAATTCGAGAAAACAACCCGGACCTTGCCATCATTGATACCGGATCTCCTCAAATCCAACGCCTCATGGATCGACGACGAATTACCAGAGCAGAGCGATTGAGGAGTAGTGGAAATGCAGGTGGAGGAGAGAGCCGAGGAAGAAGAGCAGGAAATGGAGTCAGTTTGGGAAGTGCAGGAGGTGCAGGCAGCAGGTGATTGAGAATGAGATCCAGGGCCGGAGAAGGAGTTCCCCGTAAGAGAGCGGCAGTGAGTGCAGATGAAGAGGCGGAGATGACGAGCGACGAGGAAGTTAGTGGCGTGGACTCTGGAATCGCAGTGGAAGCAGAGGAAAGCATCGTCGGAGCTGCAGTAGAGATCCGGCGATCCAGAGCAGAGCTCGCAAACCCTGATTACCCGATGATGATCCTCCATTGTTTTGGGAAATTGAAGGAAGATGAGTGAGAGGAAAAGAAAGGTAGAAAAAGAGGAGAAAATAAGGAGGAGGAGGGTGAGAACTGAGAAGGGAAAGAGAGATTAAAGGGAAGCCATATAAAGAATCTGTGGTGGAATGAGAAGTAAGATTCGAGAGGAAAGAGGAGGAGAGAGATTCAAGGAGTGGTGGTGGTGGTGGTGGCGGGCGGCGGTGGCTAAAAATAAAGAAAGGAGTCAGTTAGGAATATGTGGAGGAAGAAATATGAGACACGCCGACTGTGTTTTCCCCTCACGTTTGTTTCTTGCTGGCTTCCTACTCTGCTTACACTACTCTACTACGACCATGTACATACGCTGCGACTGCGTGCTTATTCCATTGGTTATGGAGTTATGGTGGTGCCTCCGTCCCGTCTTTTCAGTTAGTTTCTGTCCACAGAGATCTCTCTCCTTTCTTTCTTTCTTTCTCCTACACGTTTTCAACCCTTTGGCTTAATTAGTTCGCGTGCCTAACTTTCAGTCTATTGCTGTTTTCCACATTGCTCTATCTCGCTTTTTTTAGCCTCTACTGTAATAATTTTGTTTCATCAAGACACCTTTAGTGGGGCTAATCGCTTATGTATTTACGTACTAAACCGTCTCCTATGTATCAAAAGTAAGGTATTTGTTTTTGGTAATTCTGTCTCAACGCCCGTTAACTTCACCGATGTGACGTCGTTCACGTCACAATTCCGTCTTATGTGGCTGTTCCAAATTAATTAAAACCAAACCGTTGATCGCTCGTTAAACCGAAGTGTAATAATTAAAGAGGAGAAAAGAAGGAGATTCTTTTGTGGTTCTTTATTCTCTACAAACATGAAACCCTAAATATCATATGTGATATCAATTCAAATCTGAAAAATTCGTAAGAAACTCCCAAACATGAAAAACAGAAATGCGACGACTAGATTCCACTTATCGAATACCGTAGTTGGCATCTTAAAAATCGTCTGCCATGATTATCTTCGGTTCACGACGTTACCAGCACAACTCTTTCACCGCACTTGCATATAAGAAGTTCAGCCATCTTAACTACATATAGCAACAAATATGGGGATTCTAAAGAGATAAGATAGAGATTGAGTTTCAAAAATAGAAATCTGAAGTGGATTCAAGAATGGGTGGGTAGGGGTTTTTAATCGACGATTGGAGGTGGAAGAAAGTTTTGCTCGATTCAAGAAGGGGTGGGTGGGGTTTTTTGGAGTTTTGCTCGATTTGATTTTATGGTGGGAACCAGGGTTCATATCGGTTGGGTTTTCGTGACGTGGACGACGCCACGTTAGTGAAGTTAACGAGCGTTCAGATAGAATCATATGTGGGGACTCTTTTGTTTCATCTGATTACGAAAAGGACGAATACGTTACTTTTTATACATAGAGTACGGTTTTGTACATAGCTGATACGTAAAGGACCAAAATGAGTGATTAACCCCCTTTTAGTGGTGGTTCCCATTAACCATCTTGCCAAGAAAAGCTTAAATTGTGTACAATGTGTCTGATTGGAGATCTAGTCTTTACATGATACGTCGTGGGCCATATAAGACAGCCTTAGTGCTTTCTCTACAACATGACTTGGTAGCAAAGGAAGACAGAAAAATAAAACTACCAACTACAAATTCAAAAGGAAACAAACCTAGTCATCAGAATCCAACTCGAAACAAAAAATCAATCAATGAAAATCCAAAGAAAACTTAACAAATTTGGGTACATGCATACTTTAATGGAAATTGTTAAGAGAGGTTAGAATTTCAGAGCAGGTTTAGGACTGAGGCTAGCCATCCTGATTGGTTAGAAGTGGCTGTAAGAGATTGCGATTTTCGAAGGAGAAGATGGCTGATCCAGAGTAGATACGAAGAAGAGATGGAGAAGAAGATGGATTGGTGATGATTGCTGGCCGCTGCCGCCTTTCGACGGAGGAGTGCGGACTGTCGCTGCCGGAGGAGGAGCAAAGACGGAGGAATCGCGAGTCTGCGACGGCCAGGGTTGACGGTTACTGTGAGAGAGATTAGGAATTTTCCTTTGAGATTTCGATTTCTGTCAATTCTCAACCATATCCATTCATGACAAAAACGACAGAACATAATGCATATTGGGCGAAATCGTTTGCAACCGAATTCCCCAATTTCGAATTACATACGATTTTCCTACTCGTTTTTTTATTGTACATTCAAATTTAACACTTAAACTCGGTTTCGATTGGACGAATTCGGTTTCAGATTCAGTTCAACAACAAATTAAATTCGTATTCGCAGGCCTAATTTTCACCATTAAAATAGTTTTGATGTCAAATTTGAGCTCTTTTGCACTTTCGCATTTATTGGAGATGGTCTATATAATCCACTTGATTGAATTCCAAGCGAGGTTACATGCTAAGATTCAGTCTATTATGATTCGATTTCCTCATCTTACCTAATGTTGCAACATTAGGTATGACAATTTTATTTGACCATGCGCGTATTCCATCCTATCCGAGTCAATCAAAGATGATAATACATGCATTGAAGAGGCTACATGGAATACCTGCAAACAAAAAATGAATAGAGACGGGTTAGGATGGGTTTAGGTACCCGCCCCGTACCCATATCTATACCCTAATCATATATATTAAATTACTTTTCAACTCTTATATCTTACATAAACAAAATAGGTTAATAACATAAATGGTATTTTACGTATTAAAACAGTACACTATGATATCATATCTGTCATTTATCGGGAATACACAGGTATTCGAATCCCTATATAAGTATAAAAATATGTATTCTAAATGGAAATAAAATAAAAGATGGTGGGAGGAAGACAGAAGGGGTAAAAAGTGTAAGGATGAAAGTGTAAATGAGAAATAAAGAAAAGTAAGAAATTGATGGCAGCGAGTGAATGGAAGGCGAAAATATCAGTGGGGGGACTTGACTGACGTCAGGTTGTTACCCACAGGAGCACATCCTCGAATCTCCACCAAAGAAATCTTGTCTGTTGGCGACGACGACGACGGTGCTGTTAATGATGAGAAGCAAAGGGGAAAAGGGGCAGTGGACCATTTAAGAGAGAAGCGCACGTACGTGTCGAATTGCGGATGCACCTTCATCATCAGACAAACGACACTCTGATTGCGTGGCCGTTGGTGTTATGATTTGTGTGGTTGCTTGCGGGATTTGATTAGTAATCGGAAGTCTGAAATGGATTTGGAGCCACAAGATCTTTTCCTCATCATTCATTTGCCACATTGCCAGCAGCATGCAAGTCTCCCCCAACCCCCACTCGTTTGTTTCTTTCCCTACGTACCCCAAAAATGCTCAGATGTGGTACGAACGATGCGCATTTATAGCAACCCGGCTATCTTTCGAAAGCGGGTCCGAGAGATTGTCCCGACGGATCGTGAGCCGTTGGATTAGGCTATTCAACTTTCATCCAACGGCTGAAGATGTGGCAAATGAATTGACTTGAATGGTGTAGTTTCGGAAAAAAAGTTGAAAAAATTCATATGGGTTTGATCATTGTATGAGCATGTTATGTCGCTAATACGACCATTTTACATGCTCGTTATGTCGTTGTTATGTCCACCTTACGAGTAGTTGAATTTATCATCGTTATGTCCGTTTACCACTTTTTTCATGCCTAATTGTGTGGTTTGTTGATTGACTTGCATTCTTAACGCCATGATAGAGAGCGTCGGAAAAGAGGATAGAGGCGGAGGGATCGAGAGAGAAGGTGATTTACGGCTGATTTTTTAGAGAGTGGTGGCCTCATTCTCAAATTGAATTAAATCAAAAGTTTCACATATACTCTTATTAGCTGACAAGACATTATTATTACTCATTGCGTGGAAGAGTTTATTGACATAGCAATTATATCACTTTAACCGACATATCAAAAAACAATAACAAATAACAAATAATGAATGCATATGATGGCAGTCATAACAATTGTTAATGAGATAATGCGATGATTGTTGAATGCAGAAGGAGAAATTGGGTATTTAACCTCTTTCAAATTGGTGTTTTCTTGCCGAAAGTAAGAATGAGAAGGTTTGAGCAAATAGAGAGTCGGGCGACTCTAATTATATATACTTTTTGTTACTAAAACCTACAAGATATTATTAATCTCAATTAGGTATTACATCTTCCAGCTTTAGCTGGTCTGCCGTAAATATAGGAGGTCAAACCTCTCCAACCAATCATCCGAAATCCGAGATTCGAAACAGTGAACCAATGAAGAAAGCCTCCATATCCGTCGAGACCATTGACAATCACTCAAAATTTGAACCTGTGTTTCCTCCAAACCACAAAAAGGAAAACAATCACCATACCTCAAAATGCTTCTACTAAAGGTTAAAGCGAGTAGGCAGCAAATTCCTGAGAAATCGCCACATGAACTGTTTCACTTTAAGAGCAATATGAGGCGACCATAATTTCCTCCATAATTATATATATTATGTTTGATGGATATGGACTAAGTTGTAGTTAAGGGTAGATAAGTGTAATTAGTAACTATTGTAAAATTCATTTTGAAATACCTACTTAATTTCACGGAATTAATAATACTAACTTTAATTCCGCACAATTCAAGATTTAGAATTGAAAATGAATTTTTTTACATACCAAACATACAAACATTCATTTGGAAATTATGGTAATGAATACCATAAGTTTTTAAGAAATTAATTTATACACCAATCAAGGACCTGAGTTGTAGCACATGACCCATCAATTGCCTCGAGTATCATACTCTATTTGACACGTTACATCCACCGTTATGAGAGTGTATGGAGCGTGTTTATCAAGACTATGAAGGATCTAAATAGTACACAGCAGACAACAGTACACATGATAAAAAAAAAAACTGTTTTCAATTTATGGGATTTGTATCAATATCATACTGTGCTGGATGAACAATTTCCTCCCATACAAGAACGCAGCGGTCCCTCTCTCTCATAGGTTGTTAACAGCGGTAACAAAAATTGAACATTATATCCAACCCAGCTCTTCTGTACTGTACTCTGCTTATAACTTACTAACCCAATGATTGCCCCCGGGAATCATAACATCATCATAACAATTGTTCTATATACACGGGAAAACAGGTCTCCCTCCCCATCTGGATCCTAAATGTTCTTCACAAATGATATCAATAACCCAATGGAGACGTTGGAGAAGTACGGTGGACTTTAGAAACTCACATCACCAGAGCCACATATATTCCAATTGAAGAAACTGAAAAGATGGTTATAGTCCGACATAATAAGATGCCAACTGATGCAGTTGTGAAAGAGCATGAGATCCAGAACCCGCTTACCTAGACTTGCAGGAACCTCAAAATTAGTAGAGGCCTAACATCCTTAGTTCCGCAATATGGCTGTCATCAAGTTCAGGCACATTCTTGCTGGCGTCTCGATCTTCCACCACGTACTCCTGTCATTACAAAGGTACCGCATTGGACCAACATGAATGTTAATCACGCTCCCTTGTAGAGGACAAGTGGAGAACATTGACAAAAGGAACAAGTCCGAATCTCATTTTGAGCTACATCCACTCGATCAACTGACAGTAGCTCACATGATTGCCTCCTAATACAAATCAAGATTCAAACTCAAGTTTTAAATACAGCCAGTCAGCTTCCAAGTCCAGATGTCAAAACCCTTATGTTTTTATTTTGATACTTCTCCCTTGTGTGCGGTTGGTCAACTGACATCTCTGCCAGTAATCGGTCTGTTCAAGTTCATAAGACATTTATTAGACTGCCTGTCAGACTAGAAGCCTAAAGCAGAGACATTTCTAACCTGTGAATAATTATGCTTCTATTTTCCTGAGCTAATTTATCTCAGCTCGCCATGTCGATAGATACTCGTTCATCAGTCAACTAAGCTATGGTTTGGTGTATGTTTCAGAGATGAACTTGAAAGAAAAAGAAAATGCAAGCTCAAAGCTACAAAATTGAGAACCCGAATAGACGACTACCTTTGTTAGCTCTTGTTTGGCAAGAACATGGTAGTGGCGCTCGTTGATCCTTTGTCCACATATTATAGCAATGAAAAAACCATAGAGCAAGCCCACCAGGACAATTGCCAAAACTGGAATAAGATGGCAAAGTAAAGAGTTGGTGAGATGTTAAAATCTACAAGGGATGCATAGAATGATTCCGAACATCCAGATTACAGGTCTCCATACATTTTTGCATAAAATTCATAAATAAAAATATTTCACTTTTGCAATGCATACCGGCCATTGTATAAAACCCATAAGGATGCTCTTCATAGCCAAACATTTCTCTGAGTTCCTCCCCATAGAACTTGTACACCAGAACCCCCAAGAATGCAACGATCTGTACAACCAAGACTTTCAGTAAAATCTCACACCAAGAACTTTTAGCTAGTACATCATGGTACTCTCAAAAAGACAGGACGCATCAAGAATGTAGACTATATAATAATTAGCAAGGAGGATTACATCTACACCCATCCAACAAAGTTAACAGGTAAGATTGTAACACAGTAGCTATTTCATCCATAGAAAAACATATTTTAGATAAAAGATGACGAAGTCATCAAGTAGAATATTATAAGAAAACATTTAAGACGTCAACGTTTCTAACTAACTTTTAGCACAAGGAAAAATACGAGTTTGAACTTTTAAGGGCCTTTAACCTCGGATCCATATAGCCTTGCAAAGGTTTTAAAACTTGGTTCTGTTAACGATTACATGTCCGGTGAAATAAAGCTAAGCAAATTTGTTAAATAAAAAGAGTAACGACATGAATCAGATGCCAAGTGTCTGTGGAGTTGATCTCAACCTATCAGTGATAATCAACACTTCAGGAACACACTTTAACCAGTCATGCAAATAATTAATTCGCAACATTGACACTCAATGAGCAAAATCCAAGAGTCTATGATTTAAGATATGATAAAGCAAGGTGATAACTACCAAACGTACCAGCTGAACAGCAATAAAAATGAATGCATGGTCCCGAGCAACAAGGAACTGAAACTTCAATCTCAACCACCAGCGATCAGGTGGGACATTTGCACGCAATACAAACAACGCCCGGCACTCAGTACAGTGGGCAAAAGCAAATCCCTCCTGTTACGATTATGAATCCAAAATTAATCACAATCTCCTGTTATAATCAGATGCATAAGCCCATTATTCAGGAAAATATTGGATTATCATTCAGCCCCAAAGAGCTACAATCTAGAAGCCTTCAAATGCAATGACAGCTTTTGAAAATAGAAATGAATCAATAGAAACCTCCGAGTCAACTGCTTTATCAAACATGGAAACTCTTTACCTTTGTGGATCTCCAATTATCGAGACACGATCTGTGGACATACTTCTGAGTGCCTTTGCAATGACATGGTGCAATTAAGTCATCCCCTAAAAATGTGAGTGCGTTTTCAGCTCAGTTGAATGTAAACTTTCGCGTTCATAAACAGACCAAAAAATCCCAAACTACAAATTACAAGGTATATAAGCATCCTGAAACAAAGAAAAAAGGAAAAATACAGAGTAGGCAATAGACCTTCATAATCAAGACAAATACGGCAGAGTGGCTGGTCTGGGTTGATCAGATGGCAAGTTTCATCAATACAAAGACTTTGTAACTCATCACCAGTAACAAGACATCCACGTTCTAATGTAGTAATCTCACATGAAGATGATGATCCATCAGATTGTCGTGAATTGTCAGACTGGCACAAGATGGGTTCACTTTCTGATACGTCTTCCTTATGACAATCATGTAAAACTAATTGCATAGCGGACAGTGTTGAGTCAGAACTGAATCATGAGCATCATCATAAGATCTGTACCTCTTACTGAACATCTCATTAGCAACGCCAGAATCTGAAAGATAGCAAACAAAGCATTCAACAAACTGCACATTAATATGATACACCATAATAAATGTTTGCGGAGTCCTCGGTCAAATATCCCAAAAATACTGACTCAACTTAATAACGGGAGGGAACTTCCAAAACGAATAAAGAGGAGGGCTTCAGTTTCAACCTACCCATTTTCTAGCAATTAAGCTAAAATCATAGGGATATCCCGGGCGACAGAACTTTAACAATTTTACATGATTTTCAGAAGAAGACAGACCAATTAAAGGGAACATGATGTTGCAGAGGGATGTTGATTTCAAAGATTCAAAATGCAGCAGGAGCAGCTATCAATATTCCATTTTTCTAGCGCAGGGTATAATAATTCTGATGGAAAACTGGTAGAAAGACCAGTCCTCCAAACATGCACTTTCAGAAGAGAAAAAGCGAAGCATACATATTAACCATCAGTTTTCCACCAAAAAGTTGTGATGGGACTTGAAAAAACAATAGAGAGCAGATTCCATTTTCCTGTTGGCCACACACTCCACCTATTGTATCCACAACGAAACACGATAGGTGCTTAAGACTAAAGATGTGATCATTTGATGGCAAGTTTGATAGCTAAACAGACATCCCTGCTCATCCCCAAACAAATCATACTGAGAAATTGGCCAAACAAATTACAGAAGAAAAAACAAATGTGAAATCAATGAATCAAAGAGGAAGCTCTTATCCATCGGAACCAGATTAAGAAATGATATCTCGATTTCCATTGGAAGCAGCCGATAGGAAGAAACTAAACAATTTCAATAAACTAACGAAGAACACAAAGGCAATCGAAATCCAGAAGAAGCAGGAAAAATCTTGAATCCAATATCCAACAACGGCAAGCAAATGCCGCCTGGAATCCGGTGAGAAAGGAAAAGGAGAGGGATGGAAAAAGAGAAGGCTGACCTGAATGGAATTGAGGAAAAATGAGGGAGGATCCACATGAAATTCATATAGAAAAACGGAATTCGGGAATTCAGCAATCAAATCTCTCCGATTTTTTCACCAGAATTTCTCAGGAGAATGACGGATTCCAATTATGGAAAGAATATGATAATTGTTCTTGCCTTGTTGCTCTTTTCCTTCCTCCTTGCCTTCAAATCTAGGGTTCGCAGGTTTGTCTCCAAGTCAATGAAAAAACAATGACAGGGGAAGGTAAGGAGAAGGATAGAGGCAAAGAGATGATAATTGATAAGAGAGCGGACAAAGGGAACCAACGTCTCACTCAGCCTCCCAGCGTTTGGACCGACTACCGACCGTTTTCCCTGATTTCATTTTTATTTATCTATTTTACATTACCCTTTTTTTTACTCTTTTTCCACAGATTTTAATTTCTTCGAAATACAAGACGCCACAAAAAAAAAAGATACAAACCGCCATTGTCGCGGAAATTGCTCCACAAGAGTTTATCAACATTTACAGTTGCAGTGTAGTATCAATAGAACAAATGACCAATTTAATTACAGAAGTACCTGTACAGAGCTTGATTTAACATTCTTATTCATATCAGTTATGACACATGTAGAAACAGGCTAGGAACACAGTCCTTGGAAATGAGGAATATTTCAATAACCCAGCCATGTAGATGGTATTGGCTGAAACCTGTTCTTTGCACACGCCAAGGCCTCGTAATACTCCGAATGATCTAAACAGTCGCGAATATCAGTGAACAGCTTGTCAAACACCCGCCACTGCACCTTTATAGATTTTGTGTATGGGTATGGAAGAAATACCTGCAAAAGAAAACACAGTTCAGATATGGAGAGATAGCAAACAAGGATGTTCTTGGATACTTACATCCCCTTCATGTGCAAGACATTTAAGCATGCGCTCATTCTCCTCCAGGTTGTCGAGAACGGCCAACCAAATTTGTGAGGCAAGCTCATGGGCGATATCTCTGGATTTCCCACAACCAATGAACTGATCTGGTCACATCATAATGTTCTCTCAATCAGTATTCAACTTCCACCAACTGTGTAGAATCTTATGCTACACAATGAACAATGACTCTTCTCCGACCATTATGTTTGCAATGCTACTCTCCAGTTTTACTTCAATAGGCAGGTGGAAATGATATGAACTCAAGAAAAGGATCGACCAACTTATGAATCATAGCCAGAGACAACGTTCTATTGTGGAATTTGCAGAGGGAAAGTAACAAAGTACAAAAGGTTTGAACCGTACCAATTATGGTTCCGTGAAGTATGCCAGATGGAGGCGGCACCGTGAAACGCTCAAGTTGCTCTTTCAGAAACAAGTATGTGTGGCCAACAATTTCATCTACCTTGCCAAAGATGTGTTTACTCGCGTGCAAAGCTGTATATCTCCTGAGGCATAAAGAGCATTCGAGGTGTGAGAATGTTGAAAAGCCAAGAAAAGATGCAAATGGTGTTTCACAGGACAGTGAAGAAATAGAGTATCTGGGCATCAATATTCCCCTTTTTCCTTACAATTTTCCAGACCGTAGAAATAGAGTATCTGGGCATCAATTGTCCTTGCCATAAGGGTTGATTTTCATCATAAAATGATATAAATTGAAGAGCTTTGTCCCTAGCATTCAGAATCCTCTTCCAGACCCAAGAGTGATAAGAGGTACCAATGCAATTCAGAATGGTCCTCCGCTTGAGTCTGTGCTCACTAACCCAAACAATCCAGAGAGATCTTGCTTGCATCAAAATATTCCAAACATGTCGCAGGATACAAGCCTGATTCCAGGCCACCAAGTCTCTAACCCCTAATCCACCCTCCTTCAGGGGCATAACAACAAACTTCCAAGCCACCTTTGCTTTCTTACGACCTCCATCTGCCACATTCCACAAGAAATCATACAAATCTTCTCAACATATTGTAGAACTGATTTAGGAAGAAGGAATACTGAGAGCCAGTATTGACTCATAACATTCAGTGCTAAATTTACCTACTGGAACCTATCTGCATAAGTCAAAACTTTAACTCTTCACCTTTTAACCCTGACTGTGATGTTTTCCACCAAAACATCACAATCCCAGACTGAGAGCTTGCCAGAAGTGAGAGGACCACCTAGATAGCGGATAGGGAGATACCCTTCCTTAAAACCTGTAGCATCAGTGATGGCTAGCCTAACATTAGGATCATCAGATGCCGAAAAGAAGATTGCAGTTTTTTCAGGATTGAGTTTTAATCCAGAGACAGTATAAAATTCATTATGCACATTGCAAATACCATCCACCCCTTTTCAGTTCCATCTGTGAATACTAATAGATCATCTGCAAACCAGAGTTGAGTAATACCTAGTTTCCTGCACTTCGGATGGACAAAAGGTTACCCCTACTAGCCGCTATGGAGGAGTTCCATTGAGATAACAAAAAGAGCAGGAGACAGGGGATCCCCCGGCCTCAATCTTTTGCAGCCTTCAAAATATCTCACTGTCCCACCATTGAGGCCAACACTAAACATAACCGAGTCAAAACAATCTCTGATCTACTTAATAAACTATAGAGGGAACCCCGTGGCTTGTAAAACAATTAACAGATACTTTAAGTCAACCGAATCAAACGCTTTCATGAGATCTACTTTTAAACACACCTTGGAGAGACATTTTTAAAATGATAAGCATTCACCAAATCATGAGCATGTAATATGTTATCACCTATCATTCTTTCTTTCACAAAAGCTAATTGAGTCTTGCTAATAACTTCAGAAAGACAGTTCACCATTCTTCTAGCTAAATTTTTTACAATTACCTTATATAAAACATTGCAGCAAACAATCGGCCTATAATTTTTTATATTCGCAGCATTAATTTTTTTAGGCAAGAAAGCTAAGATATATAATACAAGCAAAATATATAATTGAGCATAAAAACATTATAATTTCAATTGTAATAAATTTCAGTCGCATACATACATGTGAAGTATATGAATTTAAAAATACGAAATTCAAATCTTAGTATCCAAATGGAAATGTATTCATACTTGTTTTGTAATTCCATATATATAAATTGATCAGTTCAACAAAGCAGTGCTAAGAATAATAATAATTTTTAATCCAGTTAAAAAATAATAATTAATTTGAGTGGATCAGATGCAAACATTTATTCATACTTATTTTGTAATTAATATGAGTGGAAAAAATCTTAATAATTTTTTCCTGCCAAGGGTGCCAGCCCTCTTTCTTTTCGTATTTAATTTTTCCAAATCAAATGCATAATTACTTAAATGGTCCCCTAAATGTTGGGATGGGAATCACATCACTTTGAAATCGACAAATTTTCATCATTCAAACATGTATTTATGATCGGCATCTGTCTTTTTTTCATCTTTTTCCAATTCCAAGTAAACTAGTTTGTCGGCCTAAAACAAAAATGAGTAATCCGCTTTGATTTAAATTTGTACAAAAAAGGTCGATTAACCTTTATGAATTACGAATATCATGACTGGTTATTCAAACAAATTTAGGATATTAATTTTTTGTAACAAAAACTTATCAATTCGGCCTTATGTAAAAAAGTATTTGAGAACACTTAAAGCAGAGGCTTTGCTAATTTGATTGATGTATAGGTGAACAATACAGCGGTATCGTTTAACAAGATAAATGAGAACTCGATGGAACATGCAGAGACAGTCATCCAAACTAATTTCTACGATCCAAAACGGTTGACTCGCGCTCTCCTAAACCTTTCTTCCGCCGACCACCTCCGTAGCCGCCGATTATGCTGCGAAGTTCTCACTTGCTCACCACCGGCAACTTCTACCTCAATAGTACTGCTAGCTCTACCAAGAATATTTCCAAGCTTTAAATAACTTGAATTTTATAATAAGAGATTATGGTTAGGTAATGTTTGTTTAGTTGTTGTTTTGCCGAAAGTCTCAGTATTGCCCCCATTGACATGTTCACTGCCTGAATGACAGCACTTCATATTTTCTTTAGTAACTAGTTATTCGGATCATTTAACTAGTTTTTTTCTCAAGTATCTAATTATTTTGAAGTAACTAGTGTTTTTTTACATCCAAACTTCAAATATTGTCAATATGTTCCATAATCAAACAAATATTAATTCTTCCAATCACTCAGCATGCAGGTAGAAGGAGACTCTCCAAGAATAGAGGTACACGAGTAACCAGATTGTCGTGTAACATGAAGAAATCATATTACTATTCCTCTAAACCCAAACAATCCTCAAACTAGGTTGAAACTTAAACGGTCGATGACATTCTGAGATAATTCGATCCTATTTGTCCTACACGTCACACCAAATTGCATGCTATATATATATTTTTCGGTTGGAAATGATTATAACCATTAACTTCGTGGGTATGATAATGAAACTATTTTTATCATTAAGATAAAATCAATAATGGCTATAATTAATAATCATCATAGAAGCAACAATGTAATGGGTATTTCCATAACTATCCTCGAACCTTCTCGTTGCGAAGCTTACTTTCCCTCTGAACTTGTCTCGCTAGGTTGCCACTACGTTGCTAAAGCCTCCAATCCTTGATATGCTCGCCACTACTAATTACCACCTCTTATGGCCTTGATGGCTGTTGCCACACTCGGCGATCTGATATTAATTTCCCGCCAAATTCTAAATAAGATGCCAACGACCTTATGAACCATCCCCACCGAGGCACTGACTCACCTTCAAGCACACCAACCCCGCAATCTTCCAACATCTTCGAGCCACAGAGCAGTATAAGAACACACGAGCTACGCTTTCCTCTACATGCACACATAAACCACATCCAATACAACGAATCACGAGATGGAAGCCCGCTTAGCTTAGGGCCCTTAATGATGCCGGTTTGAGCTCGTGACCCGGTTCTACAACTCCATGCCACACTCTCTTTCGTGCATCCGCATCCACCGGATCACGACCATTGATCTCTTACGGTCCCGTGCCGCGTGTCTACGGGATCACTTCTACTACTAATAATTGATATCTTTTCTCCTCTTCCTTCTTCAGAAACACTACCACCACTCTGTATTTCCCTTCTTCGATTGAATCCGCGGTGAGTTACTCTGATCCATTTCAAACCTCTGTGTTTCAATCGACTTTGGCGACCAGGAGCTTCTAATTTGTTTACCTTCCGCGAATTGCTTACTTACCTGTTTTGTGCTGCTGCTACTGCAGAAGATGCCATCGATTTACGGAGCTCGATTGACTACCTTCGAAGATTCAGAGAAGGAAAGCGAGTATGGATACGTCCGGAAGGTACTTTTGTTTGTTTTCCATTTTGCTCATTGTTCTTTGTGGCATTTCGATTTCAACTTATGCAGTGAGATCGATTTGATCTACTGCAATTCGATGTACCGTAGTTTGACGGCAATCAGATCGATTTTGCGATATGTTTCCTCTTAAAATCTACAGCGAGTTTAAATGGAAAGAAATTTGGATCTTTGTTCATTGAGTGAATTGTGTGATCGTTCATATGTTTTCAACTTTCCGATCTGTATATTTCATTTTCTCTAACTGTAGGGATCTTGCCCCTCGTTCGCTTATTCTATTGTCAGATCATTTTCTAGAACAGATCGCTGCGGATTGATTAGAGGCTCTAGACAAGGCTAATTTAAGTTCTACTGTTAGGCATTCATGATCTTTACGTAGAGAAGCTTGTCATTTAAAGTATTCTGTATAAATTTGGACTGAGTGGTGCACTTTCATGGCCAATCAATCGTTGTAAGGTAATGATGCTAAAAAAACTCGAAGTTGTGTTTCCAAATTAAGTGGAAGTCCCTTTCGATCCCCTCTTTCTGATCCTCAACAAAATGGGGCAACATTTGATCAAAACAGAAATGGGAAGACACACTGGAAGTTGTAAATTATTGTTGACGAAGAGAACTTCTGTTAGTCCTTTATCTGCTGTAATTACTTTTGGCAGTTAACCTCTCCCTGTCCTTTTCACCAATCTTCTTTTTCCCTGATTTCTTGGCATGCTGGAGTCAGTGATGATATCTTTCTAATTTTTGTTGTACTCCATCTTACTATGAAGTGTATGAATAAGCGGTGCAACTACACTGTTGCTCCTCTAGGTTGGATTCTCTGTTTGTTACTGATGTGTTTATTAGGCATTTTGCTTTGTTAGCTGATTGTGGTACTTGACTCACTCTCTTTTTGCTTTTAGGTGGATGTTCAATGTCTATTCTTTTTGTATCAGCTGTTTGCTGGTTGATTTAGTTTTGCACTATGACACCATCTTTTAGCCTGCTATTTTTTTCCTAGGTATCTGGGCCTGTGGTTGTTGCGGATGGGATGGCTGGTGCTGCTATGTACGAATTGGTTCGAGTTGGTCATGATAATCTAATCGGGGAAATCATTCGGTTGGAAGGGGATTCAGCCACAATTCAAGGTTAATGATTCTCACTATGTCATTTTTTTTTCAATGAATATTCTCACTATGTCTTTGTTGTTTGCGAATTCTGAATTTTTGACATAACTCTCACACCTACTGGCGTTTGATGCACATTTTTAAAAATTTGCTTCCTCTAATGTGGTGTGAGAAGAATTTGAGCATTCTTTAATGTTGTTCCGGGATTTCATTTGTCGGCTGAAAATCTTAGGAGTTCCTTATATTTTCCCGGCACTCAAGTTCTGCTCTTTGGTTTCAGTGTACGAGGAAACGGCTGGTTTGATGGTGAATGATCCTGTTCTCCGGACACGCAAGGTACATATTCTCTCATGGCTTGATGTATTCACCATTGCCATTGTGTTTTGGCTTATAAAGGCGTAATGTTTATTATCCAGCCTCTATCCGTGGAGCTGGGACCAGGAATATTAGGGAATATCTTTGATGGAATCCAGGTGTGATCCCCTTACCTTCCTTGTCTTTGCTCGAATGCAAATTTTCCTGATATTTCTCATATTGGCATATCATGACTATACTGTCATAACAAACACTATTACTTTTTCCTGCAAACCTTCTGATTATCTTCTATGAATATAGAGGCCGCTGAAAACCATTGCAAAGTTATCTTGTGATGTCTATATCCCTCGTGGTGTTTCTGTCCCTGCCCTTGACAAAGATATTCTCTGGGAATTCCAGCCTAAAAAGTTGGGTAATATCCGAATCTGGATACTGGCATACTGTTGTTATTTTTTCATGCAGTGAATTGTGAAATTCGGCCTGTTTTTCTAATTTTGATATTCAATTATGTCAGGTGAGGGAGATGTTCTGACTGGTGGAGACTTGTATGCTGTGAGTACCAACTTATACTCTGCAGATTCCTTCTAGTCAAGCATACTCATACTGGCCAGTTTAGCCCTATTTGTGATTCCCTATTCCTTTTCATTCGTTTCATTGATTAGGCTAATGCTTTGCCTTTGTTTTGTTTTTGGGTAATCTAGACTGTTTTTGAAAACAGTCTTATGCAGCACCATGTGGCCCTCCCCCCTGACGCCATGGGAAAGATTTCATATATAGCACCTCCTGGTCAATATTCTTTGAAGGTTAGTTGTGTTGGGTACTGTTATTCTTTCTACTTAATACCTTGAAAATTTTCCTTAGTCATGTAAATGTTTCTGAAGAATGCTGCACTGACTTTTAGTGTGATGGATGGAAGTCTAGGCAACCATAAACAAGACTTGTATATGCAAATCTTTGCTTGTTTTGAAATCTTTCAGTGTATTCATAAAAAAAAAATCTTTAACAGTTTGTGTACTCTCATCTGAAAACTCAAAATAATGATGCACAGGGCATTAATAACTCGGATTTTTTTCTTCGTTTAGTGTCTTCAGTCCTTGTTTTTCAGTTTGCTTTTGCATTTCTTAGATGATATATTGTGGCACTGGGGTGTGTGGTAGGAGGCCTAGGATATGCTTTAGTATTTGGGTTTGGCAACTTATACTATATTGTCTGGTTTCTGTAACACTAAAGTTATTCTTTTCTAGTCTCATGTAACATGTTGATGATATTGAGATTGATAAACAGTTTTCTGGTATTGTTCTTTTTAGTTTTTTGTGCCACCTTAAACGATTAATGTGAAAGAATTATGGGTACCTTGTTTAGCTTGCTAGCTGTTAAGTACAGTGCATCTTATTCTATGTTTGGGCTGAATGTTAAGAGACAGACCTACACTTAGATCAGGAGAATGATGGCAGTAAGCCAGATTATTGAGTTGAGTATAGGTCAGAGAATCCTCCTCTTTTCATTGATGATCCAAATGATTACAAGACTAGGAAATATATAGCTAGGTTTAGGAGAGTCCTACCATAACTAGAATATATCCCTAGATATAAACTTACTATCTTTATCTTCTAGAATAACTTATAATAATCTACCAGCTAACAACTAGCTAATCACAGTAGATAATAATATCTTTCAACACAGATTATTTGTTTTATTAGTTAGGGGACAGTTACAGCTAATTCTGGATTATGTGGCATGGCTTTTGACATGAATGTTTCTCATGTCTGAATGCTTTCATTTCCTAAACTGTCGGCTGTTTGCTCTGCAGGATACGGTATTAGAACTTGAGTTCCAGGGTGAGAAGAAGAAAATTACCATGCTTCAGGTTTGTCATTGTGCAAGTTAGTATTGGTCCACTCCAATGTAATGAATCTTATCTGTGTTCATGGTTTTACTTCTAGACTTGGCCTGTTCGTACACCAAGACCTGTTGCATCAAAGCTTGCTGCTGATACCCCTCTCCTCACTGGGCAGGTAGTAAACATTCATGAATGCATTCGCTTTTTCAAACCTTCTTAGTCTTTTAACTTATGCGACTTGTCCCTCATGATTCTGCTGACTTTGTTACACCAGCGTGTTCTTGATGCTCTTTTCCCTTCTGTTCTTGGTGGGACTTGTGCCATTCCTGGAGCATTTGGATGCGGGAAAACTGTCATTAGTCAAGCTCTTTCCAAGGTGAACTCGTAAATAATTTTGTGTGTCTCAGTTTTAGCTTGATATGACTAATATGGATGGGTGACAATGAATTCTTGGTGCAGTACTCTAATTCCGACACTGTTGTCTACGTTGGTTGTGGGGAGAGAGGAAATGAAATGGCTGAGGTATGTGTTTCTCTTTATATCTGAATAGTTATCTCATGCATGAGGACCATTGTAATCAGGAATTGATCAATTACTCAGGTCCTTATGGATTTCCCACAATTGACAATGACGTTACCCGATGGCCGCGAGGAATCTGTCATGAAGCGTACAACACTCGTTGCGAATACATCAAACATGCCTGTCGCTGCTCGTGAGGCTTCAATTTATACAGGTAAGTCTTTGATGTAAGACTGCTAGGTTGTAGCTTCAAGTAAAACTGTGAACTTGGATACTATTGACTAGACCATATCTTGTGGGAATCACCTGATATCTTTACTAGAATTTCAGTATCGTTGGTATTCTCCTTTCTCTTGTCAAACATTACCTCTGTCTTTTGTCTTGCATTAATTTTCTGGAATACAATTTCAAATATACATGCTTCACCGAAAAGAAACTGAAACTCCAAGATGCAAAAATCAAATTCTAGTTAAACTATCTGTACGATTACCATTAAGAACTTTGAAAATGAGTATGCTGGTCTCATTCTTTAAATTTACCTAACATTCCGTAGGTTCTGTTCTGTCATTAAGTGATCATCCCGTGTATGTGCTCCATGGCAATCCTGCTGAAGCCGTGAAGCTGCATACCTAACCATCCAATTCTTTTGGGTGTCTCATACAGCAAGAGTAACGTGTCTTTACTTTTCATCTGAATGCTGCCTATTTTATTTGCACAGGAATTACTATAGCTGAATACTTCAGGGATATGGGCTACAATGTTAGCATGATGGCAGATTCAACATCACGTTGGGCAGAGGCGTTGCGTGAAATTTCAGGACGTTTGGTTAGTCTCTTTCTTACTGGCTTTGGTTGATTAGATTTTTGGAGATGTATTTGTTATCTGAATAATGCTATTCTTAATTTTTTTCTTCCTTTTGCTCTTATATCTGATTAGATATGATACTCATTCTTTACAGTGATTCAACTTTTATTTTATGTCGACTCTTTTGTTCCAGATACATAATAATCGTACTGACCATATCATTAAACATGTTCTTGAAGGACAGTGGGTCGATGTCTTCTTTCTATTTAATACATCGTAGCTAATGACATCTTAATGTGACTGTTGTTATTTTCATGTTATACATTTTTCTTTGACAAGATTCTCTACCGCTCAATTATTCTCGATTTTCTTTCCAGGCTGAAATGCCCGCAGATAGTGGATATCCTGCTTATCTGGCAGCACGTTTAGCTTCATTTTATGAACGTGCTGGCAAGGTCAAATGTCTTGGTGGTCCCGAGCGTAATGGCAGTGTCACAATTGTTGGTGCCGTTTCTCCGCCAGGAGGAGATTTTTCTGATCCTGTCACATCTGCTACACTCAGCATTGTCCAGGTGAATATATATTCTTATGTTTATCATTTAAAAGAAATGAACCATATTACTTGATCGGAAGTAAGGGGTACAACATTGTACATGTTATGGGGCTTGTAAATGGACGTCGCTCTAAGCTTCAAATATGTTTACAGCTAAATTATGAGTGGTGATGGATTATTGTTATAGAAGAAATCAGCCTGTGTTGTATGAACGAAAATTATTGCAGTCTACGAAAGAATCAATATTGCTGTCTTTTGTTGCTGTGATGAAGATGCTTTTGTTTGCCACCTAGATTTTTGAAAATGACAATAAATCAGTATTCCTTGTTAAAAAATCTTGTTGCTCCAAACCTGTAGAACATGGATTGAAATAATAGCTTGTGACAACTTGCAATCAGTTCAATGGGATGGTGGTTGGGAGGTGAATTCTATGGAGAAGCAATCAGAAGCATACTCAATTGCTAGCTGTACCCAAGATTGGACCCAGACACGGGGCTTTACCTGATCTGTGGCTAAACAGGAACGTAGTCTGATTTAGTCTTAAAAGATTGAACCAGTAAAAATTGCAATAGTGCTTCTGTTCTTTTTGTCTTTGATACACTCTCCCGCTCTTTCTACTCGTTTTGTGAAGCTCTAAATTAAATGTTATATGCAGGTTTTCTGGGGTCTGGACAAGAAACTTGCACAGAGGAAACATTTCCCTTCTGTAAATTGGCTGATCTCCTACTCGAAGTACTCTTCGGTATGTTTTTACTGTCTGGCTGTTTTGCTAACAATTCAACGCTGAATCTGTGTTGATAATTGTTCTGTATTCTTTATTTAAGTAGTCGTCAAAAATGTTCATTTGATTCTCTGCACAATGTAGGCATTGGAACCTTTCTACGAGCAATTTGATCCCGATTTTATCAACATCAGAACCAAGGCCAGAGAAGTGCTACAAAGAGAAGACGACTTGAATGAAATAGTGCAAGTATGTTTTATGGAATTGAAGAGCAAGAAACTTTAGCGCATTGATTGTCTTGAAATCTTCGAGAGCCACATGTTTTCATAGTCCATAAGATTTATCCTGCATGAGTTTCTATCATGAAGTGTGTAGTGTATATAATCGTAAAGAGCCCCTCTTCACTTCAGCAATTTGTGAACTCTTCTATGCTGTATTACTGAGTTATCATCCCTTGCTTCAGCTTGTTGGAAAAGACGCCTTGGCTGAAGGAGACAAGATTACTTTGGAGACTGCAAAGCTTTTGAGGGAAGATTATCTCGCCCAGAATGCATTTACCCCGTAAGTTAACATGCATAATCTCTACTGGTCAACAGTCAGGCTGGCAAGTTTACGATCTTTTTGCTCATTTCTGTGAGATTGTGATAGTTTCCCCCTTTTGATTTTGATGATAGATATGACAAATTCTGCCCTTTCTACAAATCCGTTTGGATGATGCGCAACATAATCCACTTCTACAATTTGGCCAACCAGGTAAACTATGCCATCAACCCCACTGTGTATATATGTCTCTGAAATCCAAAACATTGGTATTAAGTTGTGGAATGTGGGCAGGCTGTGGAGAGAGGAGCTGGTATGGATGGTCAGAAGATCACATACACCCTTATTAAGCACCGGATGGGAGACCTTTTCTACCGCCTAGTGTAAGCATCCATCTATGCCACACAACTTAACGTTCATCAGATGATGATGTTCTCACACGCCCTTGATATTATATGCAGGTCTCAAAAATTCGAGGATCCGGCGGAGGGAGAACCTGCTTTGGTGGCGAAATTCCAGAAGTTGAGGGACGACCTTACTGCCGGTTTCCGTGCTCTGGAAGATGAGACCCGGTAATTCTGCAACAGTTTGTTGTTTATCTGAGCTGCAGCTGCGAGTGGTTTGGGGGTCTCCTATTTATTTCATTAGTGCGTCTGGAGAAAGGCCGCAGAGTACTGATAGCTTCGCATACTACTGTTATCACTTTTGGAAGATGGATCAAATGAGAAATTTGATTTTTTCAGTATAGCATCAAAATGATCAGAGAAGTGGCGACTCGCTTCCTCCTTCCTCTCGTGTATTTATCGTAATAAAGGCGTTGTATTTGTGTTGCCTAGCTGTATTGGATATCAGATATTTATTATTGCAATAATGCCGTCTTATTTGGTGGTTTTATTTTGTTACGTGTAGACGCAAAAGTTATTATCCCCAAAGATGCATAACTATGCTAACACGCTTCTCTAGTTCTGAGTGCTAACAGACCATATAGATAATTAAAAATATACAGTAAGCAAGAGCCAAAAATATGATATTCTTGATTTCCAACGCATGTCAGTAAATGAGAGGAGACGATCAGTTTCCAGAAACCAGTTCAAATCTCAGAAAATGCCCGCCAGCATCCATTTAGATAAAACAGAAAGATTAACGATGTTTTACACCATCGGAACACAGGAAATGTAAGAATACAGACACACCAGGCTCGGCACATCGTCTTCTTTCACCCAGGCCCAACTTTAGGAATGTCATAGTGCTCACTCATATTTGCCAGATACTGGTTGAAATCTTGGATCCTATCTCTGTGTGATTTGTTCGCTTCTTTCGCCATGCTGTGTCGGTCCAGCCTCTCCCTCTGTTCTATATATCGTCTCTCCGCAGGCGTCATATGATCTTTGTAACTGCCAGACTTACCTTCATTGCTCAGTTTGCTGTTGCCTTCTGTAACCTCTTCATTCACATCAGCTGATTCTTCAGCAACTTGATCTATAAAGGGATTATACTAGTTAGCCTTGCAAATTCAAGTACTTAGATGAAACAGTATAAACCACAATATATTTCTAGTGCAGTATCAAATTCAAACACTAGTGCATTTGAAATAATCAGATGAATCATTGTCATTCGGAAGAACAATCCGAATACTCCTCAAACAAGCTTGTAGACCTGCTACTGTATAAGGTGTGGTTTCACTGACAGCTTGAGGAGTTAGGTTGTGGCTCTGTAGAAACTTTGTTTTTTCTTTCTTTCTCAACTGTTAGGTTTGCCTTGGGAAACACAGTTGAATGCTTATTAGGAGGAAAGTTGGAAAGGGGTAAAACGCCAAAATATTGATGGAGAGGATATATGTAAAGAGTCTGAAAGAAAGTCCAGGAGAGACCTAAGGGGAGGCCTGTATAATAAAAACCGAAGCAAGCAAGACAGAGTCAGAGGAAAAAACTGTAGTAGCCTCCGACACGTGGCTGAATCACAACAGATCGCTCTAGGCGAACATATGTGATTCAGAGCAACAGCTTGGCCAATCCTGGCGAACATTTGACATGAATACTAAACATTAAATAGCTCCTGAGATTCCTATAATAAGAACCAAAGGAATTATCCAAGGTAATCACCCCACCTGATTTTTCCTGAAAGGGATTACACCCTGATACTTCTTTGTATCACCTTCTCCTCATATTTCCTTACGACGCCTCACTTTTTTCTACTTACCTAATTCCCTTCTTTACCTTTCTACGAGGCTACTTCCTCAAAAGCCAGACACATTCCTAAGGGATTTGGGCCTTTGATACCGTAAGACGAAGAATGTCGGAACATGACTCCATCTTTTATTCTTTGTTTAATTTTTTATTTTCCGCAATTCATTCAGAAGTTCCCACTGCAGCAAAATTAATCACTTCGTTCTCGAAAAACACTGATGAATATACAGGATAAAATTTAAAGGTCACGGTATGAGCTACACAGAAGGGATTTGAAGAATTATTCATGCATCATATGTTCCAAACGCAAATAAACCCGATGAAGAAAGAACTTGTTAAGGAAAATGAACACTTAAGGAGCAAGTAGAGATATTCGGAACCTGCTGATAGCTCAGTTTCGATTACTTGAGCAACCTCTTCCCGGATTTTCTTCTGTTTCTTTTTCTTCTTTGTACCACCAGCTTTTACATCCAAAGCCTTGCCCTTCAGCTTCAGCTTCCCACCAACCACATTGTCGAAAGCAGACATCTACATTGTTTACAACATTAAGTTAATAAAACAGATTTATTCAACGCCAAGTCTCGTGTAAAAATAAGAACAGAATTCAAACTAGGCAGACAAGGATACAATCAGGTTTAAATAAATATGTGAAATCGACTAAAGATGGAAAATTAACTTGGACAATCAAAGCGCAAGAGTTAGAAACACCAAAACCCCAAAATTCAAACCCTAAAACTGAGAAACAACCTACCATGGAGATTAATAGAAGATCACACAACGTTTGATAACCCAACCCAATCAATCAAGAAGTGTCCAATTTCACGGGAGCCAACAGTTGGAAAGAAAAAAAATGCGCCCTCGATCATGAAAACGATCCAATTAGAGAAACCGAGAGAAGTTGAAAAAACAGGGAAAGAGCAGAAAAACAGACAGCTGAAAGATTCAGAAAACAGTATATCGCTCATCTGAAGATGAATTCATGGTATCGTACCTGGAAACTCAGAAGGACGATTCTCGCTCTGCTACTTCTTGCATAAATATTGATGACAATTTGCTCTGTTGTTTCGACGTTTGAAAAGAGACCGAGTTTATTGTATAGACTTAGGTTAAAAAGCATATACAGTACCCTAGGTACAATGAAATCACACGCTAGTCACTATTGTTTAAAAACTTTATCGCATAGGTAATTTCCCGTCCGTATCCGTTAAGTGTTTTCCGACCAAATAATTTTAACAGCAAATATTATCTTTTCCATCTAAATTCAATCAATTTTTTCATTTGCCGAATAAAACCACATGTCAATCTTTCTCGGTTTTGTTTGAAATGTCAGGAGCAACAAAATACGTTGATAGATAAACTATAAACTAAAGGCAGCAGAGTTGACGCACGTAAGCATCTCAAAAATAGTCAAAGATGAGCAGCTAGCGTATTATGAATCATTTCTATGTTATTTGTCAAACCCAGCTGAAAGTCTCTTCTCCACTTTGAATTCTTTTGGCAGATAAAAAAGCATGTATATAATGTTTAACTAATCAAAGGAAGCCAGCTTGTCGCCACACATTGTAATTGATAATCTCTCAACTACGTTTGGAGATTCATTCGTTCACACTAATTCCATGGCGTCTGCAAACATAATCATCTACTTGCCTTACATCTTTCTCTTCCACTTACTTCAACTTCTTCATGTCTCAGCCAACAACCACAGTGACAGGCTCGCTCTGCTGGAATTCAAGAAAGGAATTACCAATGACCCGCATGGAGTTTTCAATTCCTGGAATGACTCCTTCCATTTCTGCTATTGGCAAGGAGTTCAGTGCACTCCTGGAAATGATGATCAAAGGGTCACATCCTTGCTTTTACCTCAGCTTAGCTTAGCTGGCACTCTATCTCCACACATTGGCAACCTCAGCTTCCTCAGATTCATTAACCTCGAAAACAACAGCTTCCGCGGCCAAATCCCATCGCAAATAGGCAACCTTTTCCGCCTCCGACATTTAAACATGACCCAGAACACATTTCAAGGGAATATTCCGGCCAACTTAAGCCGATGTTCGCAGCTCAGGATCCTGAAGCTGGGAGGTAATCAACTAGTAGGAGGGATTCCTGCAGAGATCGGGTTGTCTTTGTCGAAGCTGGAAATTCTCAGAATTGGAACCAATGACCTGACGGGAACTCTCCCTGCTTCCCTTGGAAATCTTTCGCAGCTGGTCAATTTGGGCGCTGCGTATAACAATTTAGTGGGTCAAATCCCTGACTGCTTCGGTCGACTTTCCAAGCTGAAATTGATTGCCATTGGGGTCAACCAACTCACAGGTACAATTCCTCTGTCTCTGTACAATGTCTCATCCCTCAACATCATGACATTTGCTATGAACAAACTTGAAGGCACTTTACCAGAGAATTTAGGTCTCACTCTCGCTAACCTAGCCTACATTGGTGTTTCCGGGAACAATTTGTCCGGGACGATCCCTCGATCATTCTGCAATGCTTCTCAGCTAGTTGACATCAACATGAACAGAAACAATTTCGTTGGGAGGATTCCAAACTGCTTGGGGAATTACGGTGGGCTTCTATGGGTAGACATTGCTGTCAATAACCTTGGTTACAATTCAACGGGGGACTTCGATTTCTTGACTTCCTTGACAAACTGCACCAGACTCGAACGCTTGGGGATTTCTCTCAACAATTTTGGCGGTGCATTACCGGATTCTATAGGAAACTTATCGTCAACCCGGTTCAAAGAGTTATTCATTTCATCCAACCAAATCACTCTTCTCCCCGAGTCACTAGAGAATCTCATTGGGTTGGTCAATGTCGAAATGGCCTTTAACTTTCTTAGAGGCTCCATTCCTTCATACTTTGGGAATTTCCACAACTTACAAGGACTGGACTTGCAAGGAAACATGTTTTCAGGCAAAATTCCCGAGTCCATAGGCAACCTCAGCCAATTGTTTAAGCTTGATCTCTCGTCGAACAGACTAGAAGGCCTGATTCCTGCAAGTCTAGGGAAATGTACTAGACTCAGTTCTATTGACATTTCCAGCAATAGACTGAGTGGAGCTATATATCCAGAGATAATGAACATTTCTTCTTCATTAGTAACACTGTTCAACATGTCCCACAATCTGCTCAGCGGGAACCTTCCTCCTGCAATAGGAAAGTTGACTAATTTAAATGCAATGGATCTCTCATACAACAATCTCACAGGGGAAATCCCAAACACGATCGCCAACTGCGAGAGCTTGGAGCATCTATTTTTGCAGGAGAATTCATTTGATGGGATCATCCCTCCATCTTTGGCTTCCATGAAAGGCTTACGGGAAGTGGATCTTTCCAAGAACAAGCTGTCAGGAGAAATCCCACAACAGCTTGAGAACGTTCGATTTCTCGAATATCTAAACCTCTCTTACAACAGTCTTGGTGGGGAGGTTCCGAATCAAGGAGTATTTACGAATTCAAGTGCAATTTTGTTGATGGGGAATCCTCAGCTTTATGGCGGTGTGGTTGAGCTTGATCTTCCCAAATGCCCAATTCCACAGCCAGCTAGTAGTAGCAGACTTTCCAGCAGAGTTAAATTGAGCATCATACTTGTTCCTGTTCTTATTCTGGCTCTTTTGATAGCAGTTGTATCATTTTACATGCACAGAAGATTAAGGAAGGCTGAATCAGTTTCTGAAGATGGAATTCATGAGCAATTTCTGAGAGTTTCTTACAGAGAACTTGATGAAGCAACTGATGGGTTCTCTTCAAACAACTTACTTGGTTCTGGTGGGTATGGTACTGTCTACAAAGGAAAGCTGAAACAAGTTCAAAAACCAGTAGCTGTTAAGGTACTTGACCTTCAAAGAAACCAAGCCTGTAAGAGCTTAGCAGCGGAATGCAACGCATTGAGGAATGTTCGTCACCGGAATCTTGTAAAGGTTGTGTCTTTCTGTTCTAGTTTGGACAATAGAGGCAATGAATTCAAGGCTCTAGTGTTTGAGTACATGGAGAATGGAAGCTTGGCGGATTGGCTGCATCAACACAAAAAAAACTTGAGCATGTTACAAAGGCTGAACATTGTCATAGACGTGGCAACCGCGCTGCACTATCTCCACGATCTTTGCGAAATACGAATCGTTCACTGCGATCTGAAGCCGAGCAATGTTCTATTGGATGGTGAGATGGTGGCTCATGTCAGTGATTTTGGGCAGGCAAGACTACGAGATGACCCAATTTCTCAAAATAGCTGCAGCAGCACAGTTGTGGTAAAGGGAACCGTTGGTTATGCTGCTCCAGGTAAAATTCAGACTCCTCTGTGACATTACTGATATACTCTATTATGATTTCTGCCATTATTCCAAGATATTATAAACAAAGAAAACCCCTTTTTTTACATTATTGGTGCAGAATATGGGATGGGGAGGGCGGTGTGGGAGCAAGGGGATGTATACAGTTTTGGAATATTAATGCTGGAAATGTTTACAATGAGAAGACCTACAGATGGAATGTTCAGAGACGGTATGAATCTCCATGAATATGTTAAGGCTGCTGCTTTGGTGGGGAAACTTGGGATGATAATAGACCCATTTCTTCTCATGGAAGAGGAAAGGGGTGATGAAGAACGGGACAGAAGAAGGACGATGGAGATGGAGATGGAGACGGAGGAGAAGATACCGGGGTGTTTGGCGTCAGTGCTTGAAATAGGGGTGGCTTGCTCTGCGGAATCGCCGTCGGAGAGAATGAGAGTGGCGGATGTCACAAGGAGACTCGAGTCCATTAGAGATCAGTTGTTGTGCCGGTGCACACCAACTTAACTACTCCGAATACCACTATACTTTTCAAAACTTGTCGTACGGACCACTAAACATTTTTTATTGAACATTCTTTTCTTTCACCATCACCATCTATTACTAACTTTTAATTCTCCTTCCCCATCTACCACTTTTTGTATAGTATCATGGAATGCTGACTTGAAAAATAATGTTGCGTCCGATGTCAAAAATAACGGTAGAACCAAAATAAATTACGGCTCGTTTGAATAATTTATTTTAAATACATGGTATTTTAGAATAAAATAATATGTTATTTGAGAATGTTGTATTTATGTGGTACAATAGATTTGTAATATGATTATTATCTTGCTTGGCTAATTTAAAATAATGTGTTAATTCACATGTGGTATTTGATGAATAAAAAGGTCTATTACTATATTACCCTCATAAAGCTCAGTCTCTAATGAAAACAATAACCGTGTTTATGAGATTATTTTGTTATGAATTTTATTGTAAAATGATATTTTATGTTTTAAAGTTTTTTTAAGTTGGATTATGTGGTAGTTTTATATTTAAATTTTTAATTAATAAGTTATGCGGGATGTGGATACCATTGGTATTCGAATCCTACGAGTATTCGAAATCTACGAATTTGGGATGGATTATGTTATTGATATTCAGGTGAGGACGATAATGGGGATGAATTTTATGAATAGGTATGAAGATGTGTATACATATCCTGTCTGAAACCCACTACATTGCGAAGTGTAGTTGTAAAAACGAAGAATAAATCAAATGTAGTTTGAGGTTTAAGAAATAATGGAGTGTTATAAAATCCACTAATTCAAATACAACCAAAATTCACGATTTCAAATATCTCATGTCACATTATAACCAATTTTATTTTGAATGCCAAACGTGATATTTTAATCCAAACCCTACATAATATTTATATCAAAATACCACTTCCAAAATATTCAATTCAAACCGGCTATTATTTTACGCGAGCGATGAACGGCCATTAATGAATGGAATACAATCGAAGAGGGATTATCTTCCAATTACCTTATCCACCACAAACTTTTCTAAACTGCTGAAGCAGTCACTAGTGTTAGCTAAATTCCAGTTCGGCCATCATACTTCCAACAGTCTTCGCAAGCACTTGGACTCACTCAACACTGTACGTAGATGAGTTTATGTACACCTTTTGAGCTTTTCTTTTTACTGTTTATTAAAATATATACAATCTTCAACTAACTTAATCACTCTTTGAAAATCATATGTTGTATATTTGATCGACCACAAAGAAAACTTATTTCTTATTTGAATTTATTAGTGTTGTACTGAATTTAATTTGATATATTTGTTTCGGTGTATGTACTAGATTTTTCTCTTTTTGCATGTTTCAATGTACTAGCTTTTTTAGTGTATGTACTAGATTTGTTTATACTTCTTTTTGTAGTGTTCTACTGGATTTTATTTGATGTATTTGTTTCAGTAGATTACCTTTTTTAATGTACGTATTAAATTTTTCTTTACTTGTTTATGGTGTGTTGTACTAGCTTTCATTTAATATACTAGAGTTTTTACAACTTTCTCTAGTTACCAACAACAATAATCAAGTAAAGGCTCTAACCCCTACTACACACTAACAAAAATAAAATCAAAACTCATAAAATGAGTGCAAATTGAAAAATATAAGAATCAATCGGGAGATCAAAATCTTTACTCATCCTTTGAATGATGAGAGGTTAAGTTAATTCCACGCCTTCAACCCCAATCACGCCGCATTATTATTTTGTAACGAAAAGTTTTGAGAATGTGAGAGGAGATAGAAATCGAAAATGGATTATATATATAGTAGAATGCCAATATTTCAAAAAAGAAGTTGAGAGGATAAGAGTGAAAATTGAAAGAAGTAGTTGAGAGAATGAGAGAATGAATATTAAAAATGAATGGACTAATCCAAGAAAGAAAGATGATCTAACCGTCGAGAAAAAAAGTTTAAGATACGTCAGATTGATATGCTTAATTGGACGGTCGGGATATTTCCTTGCCGCAGACAAAGACTCCAAAAGTAATTATCGTTGTCCTGCCAGCCTATTCTATGAAATCAATTCCAGAACTGAACTAATTTGAAATTTTAAGAAATTGAAATAGAAGGAAAATTAGAAATTGAAATTATGTTTAGTTATTTTTATGAAAAATTCTAAATTTTAATAATAGAATTTGGAATTCCGTTTACTAAGAAATATTATATCAGTTTGCAACACAAAATACACAAAATCAAGATAGACACATAAAATTTTTAATTCGATTAGTTATTAGTATTATTAGGTTTTAGGAGTGCGCGATGTCGTTTAATCGTTAGTTGATTTGTAGACTGTAGTGTGTGTTTGTTCACCCGTCAATACTGCAAAAAATTTCAAACATTATATTTTGGAAATCCGAGTCCTACCTGATCCTATACAGGATAATTTCGGTTTTACCTGCCAGAGTCGAGTTAAGCCAGACCAGGTTTTCCAGTACTAATAACTGAAATGCATCGTTGAAGTAGATTGTGTCTGCTTTCTATATATACTGCAAATACATGCATTTCTTCAAAATCGATTTATATGCAATACTAAGAAAGACTTTTAATGAATAATATATGAAGGGTTAGTTGATATTTAATTTGATTTATTAGATGACAATCATAACCACTAATACGACTATCTGACCGAACTCGATTCAGTCAAATAGGATGAAACCTGAGTTGATAAGGTATTTTAAAGGTATGGGAAAACTCAAGAACCGTTATATACAGTTACATGTAGGGTATGGATATTGAATTATCCAAGTCAAACCCGATCCGATAAATTAAATTTTTTTTGTGATGAGATCCTTTTATGTATATAATAATTAATTATTTTCATTTTTACAACTATCATGTATAAAATAATCAAATGTTTGAATTATATAATTTAATTTTGTTCTATTAGTGATTTTATATAGTTTAAGTGTTTGAAAAGACATATAAATTGTTGATTTTTTTGTTCGAGTTTTGAAGTTTTTTCGATTACGGTTATAATCGAACCCCGATAGAGAACCCGAAACTACAACGGATGGGAAATGTATATCAACTATTCGAACCCGAATCCGACCGTTGTCAAGCCTTAAACACAACTAACTAGATCTAAAGTTCAATTAGAAGAGAAAAATCCCTTTAATAAATAATATGTTTTTAGTTAATATTTAGTTTGATTGAATATAATTGAATTGAGATCCAACAAAATGGTCCAACAAAATTAATAAAGGAAAAAAACCTCTTCATAAATAATAAAACATATCTTAAGTTTATATAATTTAAATATTAAATACATATTGATTGCCAATTGCATCATACTTTTTCGCCTCCCTCATCTTGTCAACTGCATCATACAAATTCAATTCAAGTATGGGGATAAGTAAGTAAAGATGATGAATTTAGATTCGTACATTAATCAGTAAAAATATTAAAAGATCTGGAAAATTATCATGTAATTACTTTTACCTGAATTTAATTTCTTATAAAATTTCAAATTAAAATAAAATTTCACTAATTCGTACATATAATCTTCATCAAAATAAACGGTTATTTTCATGAATGTAGAGGTATAAAAAGGTCTCTTCATTCTTCACATAAGTTAAATTCTTTTTGAATTTGGCTGAACGTTGATGCTCTAAGTGAGATGATTGAGAAATGACAATAAATTTGAATTTAATTATTATATAAACCAATTTTTTTTATGATAATCACATTGCAAGTTACAAAGCTAACTACAAAGCCATTGATATGAAGTGGGAAAGAAAACTCAAACCCAAAAGCTAATTTTGTTTATCTAAAATATTGATTGATATAAATGAATTCCTCAAAAAATTATGGTATTTATTTAGAAATGAATGTTTCTATGTTTGGAATGTAAAATATTTTTTTTCCAATTCTAAACTTTGAATTATGCGGAATTGGGGCTAGTGTTAGCGATTCTGTGGAATTGAGTAGGTATTTCGAAATGAATTCCCCAAAAATTTACTAATTACATTAAAATGACTTATCTACCCTCAACTAATAATTAAATTAACATCATACCCACCAAACCTAATATATATAACCAGAGTCTACCGACTCTCTGTTTGTTCGAATCTTTAGGGTAGACTGCCGGCAACAAAGCACCAATTTGAAAGAGGTTAGATACTTCATTTCTTCTTCTTCATAATAACCATCGCATTTTCTAATTTTTAATTGTTATGATTGTCATCATATGCATTTGTTCTTTGTTAATTGTTATCGTATTTTTGGTATATCGGTTAAGGTGATAGAATTGCTAATTCGATAAGTTGTTCTACTCAATGAATAATTGTAATGTTTTATATTGAAATTATATATGTGAAAACTTTTGATTTAATTCAATTCATTTTATTTTTAAAAATAAATTTTTAATTTATTTGATGCCAAACGGTAGTAATTGACCTCCCAAGGGAAAAAAGACGGGGTAACAATTGGCCTTCTTGGGTATATTTGTAATTTTGGTTTGCAGTTAACCAACGAGCCTTGTCTTCTGAAGATTCCGAGTCCAACCCGTAACTATTGCAAAAAAGTATGCTGTTGACTTTTCCATCCCTTTGAATGAACTTTTCCTTGTGGTTGACTATTACTTCATTCAAACTAACCAAATTGAACGCATTTTAGCCGTTGCCAAATGAGGTGGAATTTTATTTCGTAATTATGTGTAGGTAAATTGGTAATTTAACAAGTTTTTTGAAATAAATTTATGATTAACAAGACCAATTTTCTAAAATAATTTGTTATATTAAGGATGTATAGCTGAGCTGGGCGGAGTTGGTATGGAGGGGGGCTTGGATTGCTTCATGACATGGCTTACAAGGGATTTAACTGTTGACATCTTTTGTGCTTTCTTTGTCAGACTGGAGTTGATGATATTCATCATCTGTGATTTTGGGAAAACTATTCCAATCTACTGCCTGGGAGATGAAGGCCCCAACTGATTTTGAGTAGAACACCCTGTGAGATGAAAACTTATTCAAACTCGTAGATCTGAAAGTTGAAATAAGTAATCCAAGGCTTGATCCATCAAAAATAAAAAATTTGCATCCTTGCTGCTGAGCTGCAGTCATTTAAGGAGCTAGGCATTGAAGGTAGCTGCTGACGCATGAGCAAAGCGCAGCAGGAACCATGCTTCCTTGTTACTATTTGAAGGCTGTATTGTAATTGTATAGTAGCCGTGTCTCCCAAGAAAACAAACTTTGAAAAAGCAAACACGAAATTTCTCAACAAATTGACTCACGCTAATATATAAATACCAGATGGCAGAGGGCATCAAAACCCAGAAACACAAGCAGAAAAATCAATTATTAGTCAAATACAGCAAAAAGCATCATAAACAAAACCAAAAAAAAGGGAGGGGGGAAAGGTTGATGTCCGATATGTCCACAGATATGGGAAGCATTCTGGAAGAAGAAGTGGTGATAGTGGGAGCAGGGATAGCTGGTCTAGCTACTGCTCTGGCCCTCAAAAGAGTTGGGATTAAGGCACTTGTGCTTGAGAAAGCTGATGCCCTCAGAACCACCGGAGCCGCTTTGAATCTGTTCCCAAATGCTTGGATTGCGCTTGATTCTCTCGGCGTCTCTCATAAGCTTAAACCCCTTTACCCTCATTTGACCACTGGATCTGTTACCAATATCCCAACTGGATCCGTCAAGCAGATTTCTCTCACTGGCTTCTTCTCGTAAGCATCATCTCTGCAATTTTCAACCTTTCTTCTTGTTTTCTTTTGGATTCATTCTTAGTTTTACTTTTGTCTTGTAACCCACCACAGGGGAGGGGAAGGACCAAGGCCAGTTCACCGTAAGATCCTGCTAGAGGCTCTGGCTGAGGAGCTGCCAACTGAATCAATCAGATTCTCTTCTCACATCACCTCTATTGAAACCCAACAACTCCATGGACTTGCAGTTGTGCATTTGCAAGATGGAAGCACCATCAGGTCCAAGGTTTTGATAGGGTGCGATGGACTTCACTCAGTGGTTGCACAATGGCTAGGACTCTCACCTCCTATCCATTCTGGCCGGTCTGCGGTTCGTGGGCTGGCGGTCTACCCTAAAGGACATGGATTCGAACGTCCGGTTAAGCAGTTTATCGACGTTGGCAAAAGGGGCGGCTTGGTTCCATTGAACGATACTGAACTCTTCTGGTTCTTGACTTGTCAAGGTACATAGTTGCCATTTTCCTTTTTCACCGGCTCTTTAACTTTATTCAAGTACCAAGGATGAAATTGGCTTTTCAGAAAAAGTAACACTTTTCTGTACTCAAAACATTACAGGAGACCACAGGACATACGACCCAATCACAATCCAGAAAGAAGTGCTGGAGAAACACGCCTCCAACTTCCCAACATTGTACCTAGACGTGGTCCGCAACTCGGACCTTTCGTCCCTGTCGTGGGCGCCACTGATGCTCCGAAATCCGTGGAACATCATAGTCGGAAACCTGAGCAAAGGGAACATCACGGTGGCGGGAGATGCAATGCACCCGATGACGCCCGATTTGGGTCAAGGAGGGTGCTGTGCACTAGAAGATGCTGTGGTTCTGGGGAGGCAGATTGGGAATTCCTTCCTGAAGAATGGCAAGTCGCTGGTACCGGAAGAGATGGGGTCAGTGTTGAATGGGTATGTTAAGGAGAGGAGATGGAGGGCGGCCGGGTTGGTTACGGGTTCGTACGTATCGGGTTGGGTTCAGCAGAGTGGGCAAAATTGGTGGAGGAAGCTGCTCAGGGTTTTCTTCTACAGTTACTTGTTTGTTGCACTTGCTAGGTTGATCAGGTATAACTGTGGCAAGCTGCCTGAGGTTGTTGATCACGACAGGAAATCTGATGGGTCGAGTAAGCTGGATTAGAATTTTGATTTGCAGACAAGTACTGGGGTTTCATTTAGTTAATTACTCAAGAGTATGACGATTAAATTGATATGGTGTTAGTCCAAAGTTTGATTTCTTTGATGTTGTGAATAAGTGTCCGTATTAGTGTTCATTGTATTTCCATTAATGATCCTATTTTACCCTACCTTGTTTGTATGATTTATTTGAAATTTTCTAATCTCGTTTTATTGTAAATAAAAAATAAACATTAACATGTTTGAGTTTTAAAAAGTAACAACAAAATTTAAATTATTAGATTTAGAGGTTACCTTCTGATTAAGCAACAATGTATATTTAAGGGTGTAGTTTGCAATTTGTAGTCCAGTTTTTATTTCGTACCGTCCGTCCGTTACGGACTAAGGCACCCTTCATTATAAATTACTAAATAGATATTTTATAGGTTTTTCCTACTTTCCGGAGTTGAAATTAATATTTTAAACTTAGCATTCATTCCAATTATTTAAAAAAACCCCATCTTTAACCCTAAACCTAGAAAATGAAGCCGCCGCCATTCATCATCTTCTCCAAGCTTTCATCTGCAATCCACCTGCCCTCCCTCCCTCTCAATCCGAATGTTGATATCTCAAACAAATAATGCAGAGAAGAAGAATCGGAGAATCAAAGGCAAAACCCAAACAAACCTAATTCCATTTCCCATGATTCAAACAGAAGTTAAAGGTGACAAAAACTAAGAATAAATCAGTTGTGTTTAACTTGATGATCCTATTTGCAGATGAATTCAAAACGTCAATGATTACCTGAAAATTGACAAACAACTCAAAAATCTGTCAAAACGCAAAAGAACTTGCAACTTGTGACAAAAATTTCCCCGCCTGCATTCATTTGTATTTTATAGGATTTGTGTTTTGCTTGGTTTTCATTAACATTTGTTAGAATTTGTATCATGTTTTGATTTAATCAAATAATTTGAATCCGTTTTTCTAACATATTTTATCACATATTTTACTACAGATAATATTTTTAATCAATGATGTATTTGTCTCTTATGTTAAAATACGGATGGTATAAAATAAAATATGAACTATTCTTATTAATTATTAAATGGACCACATTGGTCAAATTTAGATTTGACTAAGTTATTTTGATAGAACGGATTTGGTTTTATTCTTGATTCAACTATAATGGACAATTATAATTTAAACAATTGTAACTATTCAAGTCGCACCCTTTCACTTCATGTACACTTTATTTTCCTGCAAATTTCTATATATTTAAATGGTTAATTAGTAGACGGATTGGAAAAACATTTGGTCCACAAATTATGTAGTTAGTTTAGGTCATAATTTACATTTTTTTATTCATTATATTCTTATTATTAATCTTATTCTATTACTATATTTTTATATAATTTACTTAAAGTTTTACAACCTCGTTTGATTACAGATAAAAATTAGCGGTCTTAAAAACTAAAAAAATCAATGAGTAGAAAACAAAGGTAGGATTCCACGAGGGCCCAATGATGAATTAGTTATCTGAGGTGTTTTCAGAAAAATATAAACCGGCCTCTGTTCCAATGCTCGTCGCATTGAATGGATCGACCGAATGTTCTTAATAGTAACAATTAATTAATTAATGTGGTCTGTCATATTTAAGTGTCATCAACGCCACCAAACTCAAATCAAACTAATCATCAGTCATCATCATCACTATAGCTTAATATTATCTTCTGATGGCTTGGAAACTGCGTTTTGCTGCAGCAGCAACAGTTGTATTATTACTGATGATGATGAACCAGAGTGCTAGTGTGAGCTGTGCGGAAGTTGTGGATCCAACTATTGGTTTCACCGATCTACCATTTGATACCAACCATTACAAGATTCACAGACCATATGATGTTCCAGAAACCTTATGGTGTCCACAGGCTTTGGGTCTACTCTACCGACCATCCCTTCAGCAAAGGCTGTCCCACCAACCCAAGAACTGAGATCATGGTCAACGTACGTAATATAATTTCCATCTCTCTCTCTCTCTCTATCTATCTTCTCTCCTCACGCTCAAATAGATTAGGGCTACTGAATGATCTGCAGGTTGAGTCGCATATTGGATCGATCTTTTTAAGACGTTCTTATACCTTGATTGTGTACAAAATACTATTAAGCGGTTGTTTTTAGAATAAAACAATCACTCTCAATTCTTTTCTCTTACACGTGAAAATAATAAGGAGATTAATGGAGAACACTCTGGAGTTATTTCTTCTCAATTTTAAAAATAATTAATCCGATGAAAAATCGAATATCCTTTTCCATTAAAAAAAGGATTTAGATAGTTCAAAAATAAATTATCTCCAAACAAAAACAACCTTTCGACCCACTTAACTGACCGGCCGAAAAGACAAAATTGAAGTCCTCCCTGGGACCCTAGACAAAATTTAGTAACCCCAAAAGACTACACCCTTAACTAGTTGTTAGCCACATAAAAGTAAACTAAATGCGCACATAAATTAGTTACAAACACTTATAACTAGTGATAGTACGCGGAGTCTGGTCGGAATCCCACTAGATGTGGAAAGAGTGCGGGAGGAAAGTCATCAATGAAATGAAACTCATCGTAGGTTGGTCGGAATCCCAGTAGTTGTAATCAAAGCCCAAGGGCAAAATGTGTTTTTTTCCTGGTTGAATTTCATCCAAAGCCCACTGACGGCGTGCACTACATCTCAGCCTTTTTCATACAACCTTATACTGAAGCAATACTTGAAAATAGAAACCCCAGCCTGTGTTGGAAATGGACTTTAATTCCTTTACACTTTACGCTCACCCGCCATTAACAACTTTACATGATAGAAGATTTACAGTTGCTGTGTTATCTACTCTTTTCATGACTATGCCCCCAGATTTTTACAAAAAGTTTGTCCCAGCCTTACATTTCCTGACGACTACTGACTACTGTTACTATTACTGTTACGATTTCTCAATCGCATCAATGGCTTAACAAAGTACTCGGATGCTGGAGTTTCAGGCACTGGTATCAGCTTCCCAATTGCAGCTAGAGGCCAGCTGCGATTACACAACAAACAAAAGAGATATAACTCCGTTAGTTAGTTTATAAGGGATGAGCATCATTTGTTCGTTTGCTAGATGATGAACCCAACCTGACAAGGCCAATTGCTAGTGAAACGAGCCACAGCTTCCAACTCAGCTTCACGGTCTTGGTGAATTTCCCAGAGAACTCAATCAGGATTATCTGTTATAGGATGGTGTCAGTAATTAATTCTTCACTGCTAGAACAAAAGAAAGGCAGATTATGAAAACTGTCCTGTCAGTACCTGGAGAATGAAAGTAAATCCAATTATTCCCATAAACAACTTGTTCTTGGTCACACCGCTGAACACATTGATTTCGTCAGGCTTTCGAGCATTGAACTCGTTGAATATCTATCCACATGAAATAAGAGATGTCAGGATTGATAGCGTGTTAAAGAGGCCTATCAGGGCTCTTGATCTCCAAATTAAAGAAAGCAAGAAAGGAAACCAAAAGCACTCAAATCAAAGCTTAATTCCATTTTTTCTTGTTCAAAATGCTTACCTGACACATGACAAAAGTATTAAAAATCATGGTGTTCTTCACAATTGTGGCACGTGGCTTGCTATCATGTTCCAGCCCAAGAATGGAGATCCCCGAGAAGTTAAGTACAAGGAGCACACCCACTTGATACATCGCCTAAAGATAAATGAACAAAATCAGTACGAGTCTTGAAGCTAAAATGCTCATCTACACTTTTAATTACTTCACGAAAAGATCTTTGAGAATAACATGCAAAATGGTAGTACACCATACCTGTATGAGCAGGTTCCTCCACATGATGTTTGTAATTAGGGGTTCCCTGAAAATTCAAACATCAGGATCAGGACTTGTCAAGTTGTTAAAAAGGATGGCCTAGGATCAGAAAGTAACTAAACACAACGGACTGGGTTGCAAAAGAAACGAAGTTCAAGGCCAAGAATCACTAACCTTCGTCCAACTGGTGTTCTTTCCATAAGATGGTCCGTTGGCGGCTCTGTTGCCAATGCAAGTGCTCCAAGGGTATCCATGATAAGATTGACCCATAAGAGCTGAAGCAGCAAAATCAACCAACAACTTAGACTGTGCTAATAATAAGTTGACTGTCCGGTAGGCATCCCTAGATATACTATTAGAGTGCTCGGTCATATATTTATGTTAGTTATGAATCTATCAAAATATAAGGTAATAATCCTCTTATTGTTATTGATCTTCAATGACCAGCTCTATTTATAATATAGCTGTACAACTAGGGTTAGAGTTCAAATCCTTGTAGGAAAAGACTATTAGAGTCCAAATTCTTATAGGAAAAGATTACTATCCTTAATAAAATAATACTAACTTCCTATGCAAGAAAGAAATGTCGTTATTGGCCTCTATTACTATATCTATAGGTAATAACTTTCTAATTGGTCAGAGGAGACGGAGGCATTATGTTGTTGGTGTGACTCTGGCTAGTGTCTACGTTTGCGTTTGCGCCAGTCTCAGTGGTCACAACCTCACCAACTTGTTCGAACTTGATTACTCCGCCGATCATGGTTGCTGTCCAGGAAGAAGAAGTTTAAGAGAGAGAGAGAGTTGGTCGGCGGTTGAGCAGGAGATCCTAGAGTTCCAACCAGGCTTTGATACCATGTCAAAATATAAGGTAATAATCTTTTTGTTCTTATTGATCTTCTTATGGATCTTGAATGATAACCAGCTCTATTGATCTTGAATGATAACTAGCTCTATTTATAATAGAGCTCTACAACTAAGATTAGAGTCCAAGTTCTTGTAGGAAAAGACTACTAGAGTCCAAGTCCTTATAGAAAAGACTACTACCCTTAATACTAACTTTCTATGTAAAAAAGAAATATCCTTATTGAACTCTATTACTATATTTATAGATAATAACTTTCTAATCAAAAACATACTAAAAAAAGAACAAATAATAATAATAACTATTCTGCCGTATCTTAATAGAATCAATGAATCCTAACACTTCCATGCTGCTTTTTTGGACTATTTAATATTAATAATGTATTGAATTGAGGGACAAGGGATACCTGCACTGCATTTAAGGGGACATCACCAGAGGTAATTGCAGCCACGACATTTATGACTAAAGCTGCAACGTTTACAGTGAGTTGGAATTGGATAAACTTCTGGATATTAGCATAGACAGAACGTCCCCAGCGTACCACCTGCATTTAAGAAAATGCTTAGTAAATAGCCAAGAACACAAGTACAGAATATAGGGAACATTACACAAAGAATGGAAGGGCTTTATCCGGCTTCATAATCAAATTAGTGACATGGCCTACCAACCTTCACAACTGAAGCAAAATTGTCATCCAATATAATGATGTCTGAGCTTTCCTTAGCAACTTCCGTCCCTTGAATGCCCATTGATAGGCCAATATCTGCCTAAAGTTGTAGAAAAAATGGATATAAATACAACCACAGAAAGAAATAATCCACAAATGAGAACCGGGGGAGAGATACAATGAGCTATTAAACGTGAAAACGGCCATGCGAACAAAAGATCTCAAGGGAGTGATGCAATGCTAGAGGGCTAGAATAAGTGTTGACATGTACAACGTCTATCCTATGCATCTAAAGGAGAAGTATGAGCACAGGCTGTTCATTATTTCTACAGCAAGAGCGGGTTTAGAAATCAGAAAGAGGAATGTGTTGGTACAAAATGAAACTAATTTACAAACAATCTACTTTAAAAAAACAATATATAAACGAAATAAATCTCACTGATAACTCGCATCAATAGTTAGCCAATTCGTGATACCTATTTAGCGGAAATTACAAGGAAAGATAAGATACAGACCTCATGGAGTGCTGGAGCGTCATTAGTGCCATCTCCAGTCACGGCTACAACTTCCCCTCTCTTGCGCAAGGCTTGAACAAGCAAAAGCTTGTCATTAGGAGATGATCTTCCCATTACCTTTGGCGCCAAATGTAATTGAATTGTAATTATTATTTTAACTCAAATTCTCACCAGTTAACTAACCAGATCCATACTCTTCATATTATTGACATCCAAACTGTTTGCTACGTACCGTAATTCTGTGAGCAATCTGCTCTCTTTCTTTCTCGGAATAGGCACGAAATACCTTGCCTTCTATGACATTTGGCTCATTGGCATCAGCAGTGGAGCTTAAAATCCCACACTCCAGAGCTATTGCTCTTGCTGTTTGGAGATTGTCCCCAGTAACCATCCGTACCTGCAGATTAATAAGCATATTTTTCAAAAGAAATCTAGAAAAAAGTTATGGATCAAAGTAGGTGGCGTAATCAATGTATAATGTCTGCATCATTATAAATCATCACTGGCCAAAATTATATCTACTTATGATTTTGGAACTATAGAATAACAGAAAAGTAAGCTACCTTGACACCGGAACTTGTACATATTCCCACTGCATCTCTAACACCAGGCCGACAAGGATCCTACACATAAAGCATGGATGGGTCAGTTGGAGTTGCACATGTCCTAAATCAGCATTGTCAGTAAAATTGAGAGGAAATATTAAACATCGCAGGCTAAAACCTTAATGCCAACAATTGCGAGCAAGACAAGGTTGTCTTCAGGTAGAACCCATTTTGCCAAAGCCTCATCATCAGTGGGAACTTTTTCCAATTCGTATCGCCGGTAAGCAATAGCAACACATCGCAAGCTGCGTGATGCCATGTCATCAATGGCGCCTCTGAAATATTCCTGTTTTGAAGTTGTCAGATAATCAAATCAGGGTTTGCTTCGAAGGTCGCCACGAGTATTTCATGATAAACTACTTAACCTCTTTGAAAAATTTAATAAAGTGTTTTACCCATTCAAGAGCTGCGTTTGAAATATAGATTATAGATAGATTGCATAAGTCAGAATACAAATCAAGCACTCTCAAATGCAGATGTCACTAAGTTGAACTTTTTTACTTCTCGACAGACATTAATTTGTAACAAAGTAGTCTTCACCTTATCGTTATCAATAGATTGTAAGCAACCATTTGAGTCGAGATATCCAGTACACGATGCAAGAAGTATCTCAGCTGCTCCCTTCCAGTGTACGTGTACACTATTATCCATCTGCCATGAATCATGTAGACAAGTAAATCCACAGCAAAAATAAGAGATGTGAAGTTCAATGAAATAACAGAAACAAGAAATTAGTTAGCCAGCAAGACGTTGAAACATGTTTTCATTTTAGAGTCGGCAAATACGGCATGACGTAACTACGTCTTGTGTGCTTGTGATGCGTTTTCACAGATCTACTAACTTCTGCATAGAGCATTATTCATTTTATGAAACCTTTCACTTCTGTAGGATAATATTTCGTACTGGTATACATTCTAATCCGCTTTCAGAATCAAAGAGAATTTTTAATTATGCCAATCGAAGTCATTATATAAAGAAAGAGCACTTACCTTCTTTATGGCAACACCACCTCGCTTTTTCTCAGAGTTGAAAGGGAAAACATGGAGAATCGTAGAAGCTGATTTGATTGCATCAAACTCCATTCCTAACTGAAGCCAAGACATCCCATGTAACTAGACGTACAGGGGAATACAGATACAGGAATTTCAATCATAACACTTAGAATGTTCAAGAATATACCTTGACTGCCCAAGAAAGGATAGCCTTTTCAGTGGGTGATCCAGTAACCTCTACATCTTCACCAGTCTGTCAAACCAAATGCAACTAAGTCTTACAGAAATAATCTTAGGATACCACGGAATAATATTGGTAGCAGGCACGAGAAAGAAAGTATCAATCGATTTATATACGTCATGCACTAGGATTCCTTCCTACCAATCGGTAATTGAATGAAAAAAATCGAGGGCATATATATGCATGTAAAATAAGTGCAAATGCTTTACCAAAAACAAAAGAAAAGGTGCATGTGTCAAATTCCCATTATTCTGACAGTACTTTTCAGGTGAAGTTAGTGGAGTGGCGAGGTAACTGAGAAAGAAAAACTCACCTTTGGAACAAAGACGTTGCCTGTGGTATTGTGAGCAACACCCTCGCATAACAATGACCTAGGCTCGGAGTGATATTTGGAAGGGTCGTTAGCTGGATTTATTCTGCTTTTCCCAACATATGCATCGACCACAGTCATCTGCAATAAGAAAGTTTGAGCAGTAATACTTAGGCGAGGAAAGTGGCTTTACGTGTGAATTATGCATCTTCTATCTCATCTGTAATATTGACAGAAAATTTCAAAGGACACAACTTGGAGATCAATTCCTTGATTGTCAATATTAATAATGCTTGTATATTGATAGATCGGACATCTCCTATTCAACAAGACCCTTTATTTTATTTTATTTTATAGTATCTGCGCAATTTGCTATATCTGGTTTCTCTACCCGCATCTCAAACTTTTACAAGTACCAACCTCATTCAAGGTCAATGTGCCAGTCTTGTCACTGCAAATTGTTGTTGCGGAACCCATAGTTTCACATGCTGAAAGCCTGCGAACCTGTAAACTATACAGTCAGAAGTTGTACAGAACTAGAATTTTGTAACTGAAGCAACTAACAGGTAGAGACTGATACTTGCCAAGGCTTTATCTGCCATCATCTTTCGCATTGAATATGCCAGGCTGAATGCAACAGACCACCAGAAAAGAAAATCGGAAATAAGAAGAAATGAGTAAACAAAAAGGAGAGGACATATGGGTAATTGTGACAGCAAACCAATTGCCAGAAATTGGAGACTTACGTCAAGGTAACAGCCAAGGGAAGTCCCTCGGGTACAGCAACCACTACAATAGTAACCTGAATTTCACCAAGTGAGTGAGTAGTCGATTTCAAAAATCAAAATGTCAAACTAAGTAAGAATTTGGACATACTGCTATGGTGATAATTTTGACCACTCCATCCAACGCTGCACTGAATTTGGTCTGGCCTTTAACAAACCCGATTGTCCCATCGGCATTTGTTGTATGTCCAGTAAAGAATCTAATTTTTATATTCAAAATACTTCATCAGCAAAATCCAACACCACGAAAGATGAAGGCATGTACAGCATGATGAATATGTTACCTGGCCAGAAGAACAACAAGCACTAACAGAGCTACTGCAAGCCCAACAATCCCAATAAAAGTTGCAACTCCATTCAACCGCACCTATCATCAATATTTCAAAATTAATCTAAAATACACAACAAACAGTTAGTACTGGTTAATTAAAAGCATGAGAAATGGGAAAAACCTGTAATGGAGTCTCTTCCCCCGTATCCTCAGAGATACTTGCCATCAGAAGTCCCCACTCAGTATTGATTCCAACTCCAGTTACCTATCAGTTGTGAGAAAGAGATGGATAACACAAATTGTTGAATACATGAAGTGAATGGGAGAAGATTAATCGAAATCATTCCTTTAGAAGGTGTGTCAACCAATCAGTGAACCAAAAGAGTTAGGAGGATCAACAATACTAGTGCAACCGATTCAGACAACAAGTTCCTTCCATCAGTCCACGACACAAAAGTTTTGAGGAGAAAACTATTAGCTGCCACCAAATCCTTATATATAAAATTTCCCCAGAGGGTTATTTTTTCAAAAATTCCTTGGCAATAGTTACATTGTCATCCATACTTGAAAGCAGAAGTCCAGCCAAAAATAATTCATCAAACATGAGAGTTGAGACCAAGCACAAGTGTCACTACAAAGAAGTCACTCTTGCAGTGCACAAGACAATGATGCAGCAAAAAATGGAAGAAGCGCCATGTTCCTTACCAGCATGACACCAACTCCATCAGCAACTTTACAACCAGACATCAAAAAGGGGGACTTATGATCCTTGTGTACCTATAACAGGAGAAAGTATAAGAACCAACTCCCCCACAACCTTCACAATCAGATAGAAAGAATCAGCACAGCAGTAACTCACGATTTTGCTTTCGCCAGTCATGCTAGATTCATCTATAGCGAGGGAATGGCCACTAACTAAGACTCCATCAGCTGGCACCTAAGTAAAACACAACGGTATTTATGCAATTAGCTCACTTAAGATTCATATGCATAGGTAAAAGATGATTTTTCAGCCATAAACACATACCTGATCACCTATTCGTAGAGGTATAATATCACCAACAACAATATCAAAAATTGATGTTTTCACTGCTCTGCCACCTCTTATGACCTGTACAAGGGTTTCACATGAATAAACACATGATAGTGAAGATCTAAAGCAACCACATATTTTTCTTAACTCGAGCACGTACCTCTAACTGTATATTTCTCTTTTCATCATTTAAATTTTGGAACTGAAGAGACTGACGATAATCACTAACAGCTATGGAACAAAGAAGAGGAAGAATCAAACAAGGACCATTAGCAAAACGAAGGAACCAAATTGCTCAAGGAGAAAGTCAGTATTAAGCAAAGATGAAAGCCACATCCTCATGCAATACTTTTTGGTAACAAAAAATACACAGTACAGATAATGCAAAAAAGTGCGAGGGATAAAATGAGAACTAATCAATTAAAGAACTAAAAGAATAGTTTATGTTAGACTGATATAGAAACAGAACAGAAATCCTTAGGCAGTATATCAGATTGAGCTTTCTCAAAAACTCAAACCTACAAGATTATGTCTTGAATTGTTAAAAAGATACAGCAAGAAACATAAAAAGAAGACTGAGTATGTAAGGAAAATGAGGAGAAATTATGAAATCCATATATTTAACCAACCATGGTACATAACTCAATTTCTGGAACTAAAAATTCACGAAGAAGGTACCTGTAACAACTATAACCAGGATAACTGCAATATATATGCTTGCGCCATCATACCATCCTTCTTTGATACCCTATGAATGACAGGAAAGTTGAGAACTTCAAAATCTATAGTTGAATGGGAAAGCACAATGAACAACTACATAATGCATGTCATCAACAAGTATAACCACATACACTGAGAACAAAAGGAAAAGGGAGCGCGAAAGAACCAAAAAGCTAGGTAAACTGATATAGTCATTAATCAAGGAAAAAGAAGAAACAAACTGTAACATGTGAAGTGTGAATATCCAGTTAATTTTTTCGAAAACATTAAAATTTTCTTCGTGTGGCACACCAGCTCCTACAATAATCGTGTTTGGCTGTTAAAATTCCGAACAAATCACTAATGGTATATACCTCTGTCTTAATTCCCAATGCTAAAGATAATACGGCAGCCACCATCAAGATGATAAGGGTAAGATCCTGCCAAGCTTCCCATAGGAATCTCTGCAAGACATGGCACATTACATCTCTAGCCAGTACAGGATTGAATAGAGAGCAGATATTCAAATCCAGACATACTAACCAAGAAGCTTCTTCCTTTACGCCGAGGGTATGTGTTTGATCCAAACACATTCTTTCGATTTAATACACCAGCCTCATCTGCAATAACTCCAGTCTCCAAATTTGTTTTCAACATACGTTCTAAACCTTTTACCTGATTGAAAAGAAATCAAGAACTGAATAACCTAGGTCTGGAAATAATCCAATATGAAAAAGAAGAGTGCATCCGAGATCACTGCTTACTCCGCCATATTCTTGTAGAGCTTCTAAATTATGATCCCTGTTCATGGACGAAAGTTGTTCTACCGCAATACCAAAATCACCAGTACCAGTAGGGGGTGCAACTGCTGAAGAACCTGACACTTGAGAAGTAACAAGAAAATAACACGAGGATAAATAAAAGACATAACAATATGGTGGCCAATGTGGACGTTAAAACATCCACCATACTTAGGGTTTGAATTTTAGACTACAATCATGGTCACAAGCTACAGTGATACACAGGCTGGTCACTACTAAACAAACTAACGTTCAAAATCAATGAACATGGAACACTTTTCATTTGTTCACAAGTAGCAACTAAGAGTTATCAACTGGGATTACGAACTAATTATGAAATATATCCAGAACAGCACTGAGGGAGTGGAATACCTAATTGTCTTTCCCCAGCCAACTTGAAAAGCACTGCTGCCTGGCAAATGAAACAATTATGCAAAAGAGTACGTTAATTTACATCAGAAAAGACAGCTTCTCTCAAAGAAATTGTGTATGCATCGAAAGGTGATATTGACAGGTAGACTCATTACTCTTATGACTTGTGCATGTGCTCTAACCATCCGCCTTCTTTGTTCTTTCTCTTCTTCCTTCTTCAAGTCCAACGTGTACCGAAACCGACGAGACGCATTTAAAACCAGTGCTGCTTGCTGAAAATAAAAGTTAATAAGACGATTGAGTGTCTGTGTCTATCAGTTCGCTAAGGAATTAGCTATGCATGCAAGGCAATATGCATCTCTAGCAATCTATTAAACTCATCTATCACGCATTTCATCAATTGCAATTCAAAGACGCCACTAACTACGTACTGATCTCATGCAAATGTACAGTGATCATCATTAGATTTCTACAAGAATGTAGATTATGTTGAGATTGTAAGAACAAACGGAGATTATATGAGCAAACTAGAGACGACATAGCATAAAATGTAAACGCCGATTCTCATTAATTAAAGAATGGAAAAGATCGACAGTGACTGAATACGAATATTATTAATTAATTACCCTCCATCTTCTAAGAGTGTCATGAGAAGCATTCTTGGTCTGAGCAATATCAAAAGGATCAGTTTCATCAATCAAATCGTCTTCCTCTTCGCTCTCCATCTTCTTCTTCTCGTCCACGAAACCCTTCGCGGATGGACTATTCACGGCCGCCGAGGGAGTAGTGATCCCCGCCTCAACGTCATGCTCCGGCATTGTCGACGACGTCGACGATAACAATCCGTTCAAAGAGCTCAAACTCATCTCGGCTCTCTCTCAGCTAAACACTACCAAAACGGGAACCAAAATCAAAGTTAAGAAGAATCTTCACTGATCGCTGTACCAAATTCGCGATTAATTTATTTATCAATCAAGTGATGAAAGGTTCGCTAGAAAAAAACAATTGTAGAAAGGAGAGGACACCGAGAAAATTTCTATTTATAGAGAAGAAACAGTCGGAAGCTGGGACAGCTTGGCTATCGAGACAAATGGCCTAAACTCAATTACAACCGGCTCCGCCGTCGTTCACGGAGGCTAGAAATAGAAATGTTTTTTCCTATTATTGTTATACCTGCACGGCGGTCGAATTCCTGTGTGTGTTGTCACAGATAACAAGAAAAAGGTAAGAGTGAGGGAGATGGCCTAACTTTGTTGATTGGAACAGCCTACCGGAATCTGGTTAGGTGGTGGTGATAAACACAGGCCAGCTGAGGGGTGGCGGTAGTTTGCAAACGGCCGGAGAGCGATCCGATCGATCGGAGTGAGGAGCGAGTGCTGTAAATATATTTTCTATTTTTTAAATTTGGGTATGTGGGGAATTTTTTGGTTATCGAGGAAGATAATGCGGAAGTTGAGGAGGAAGGTAGTAGGAAGTTTCGCTGAAGCTTCCCGCCAACATACTTTCCACTTTTTCAGTTAAGGGTCTGTTTGGGTAAAATCAGAATATTTTATTTGGGGAGGCCAAAAGAAAGCGTGTTAGTTGACACGTGTCTCGTCGTACAGCGTGCTAACTACTTAGTATAATTGTATAAAGAAAGAGCCAAAATGACGATGGACCGACCAAAGATTGTTATATGTGACCAAATGAGTATAAGACACATTTCCTTGTACTTTTAATTTGTCTGTATTCCATTTCCATAAAATGTTTATAAATTTAATACGTGGTAAGGAATGGTTAAATATTCTATAAGGACTTAATTTTGTTCGGTTTTAATTTTTCAAGGTGAATAATGGGTTGTTTGGATCGAGAATTATTAGGTTGTTAATTGTGTTCGCCTAATTTAGATTTAAAAATTTAATTCAAATCTTTTACACTCATAAATGAATGATGGTAGTAATTCTCTTCTTTAAAATGACATAAGATATAAGATGATATAAAAAATTTAAGGAGAAGAGTTGGTCGGAAAATATACAGAAGGAATATCCATTTTATGTAGTATCTTAACTTTTGGTAGTGGTGACATATACTGTTTGTATAGCTCCATGTGTAGGCGGGTGTGGTCCATTATTTGAGGTTAGCTTTTTCATAGGTGATCTGGACTTTTTAATCGTGACGATTCCTTTTTATGGTTAGAATTATGTCGAATAGAGGTCGTGAAAGGCCCATTAATAGTTGACGGTCCAATTGGAATGTCAGGGCTTTGTGTAGAAAACATTTTCCACAACTATGGACTATTAGGGCGATTCTAGGCTGAATCATGGGTTGGCTATTAAACTCAAACCGAAAGGGATCAACTCAAACCAGAAGGGCTCAACTCAAACCGGGATGGCCCATCAACTTTAATATTTTATTTGAGTTCAACTTTTTTAAAAAAAATAGACAAGATATAATATCATTAAAACGAAAAAGAACCAAAAGAAAATAAAATTAAAAATTATATAAATATTTTTACGTAGGGCATATCTAAATTTCAAACCTCTACATCTTACTCATCAACATACAACTTTACCCGCATAATCATTCTCAGACTTATTATTTGAGTTCAACTCAACTTAGAAAAATCTTAATTCTACCCTTAATCGATTAAAAAATATTTACTCAAAATATGAAAAAGGCCTCACTTTAGTCTAATTCCATTTATAATTTTATATTTATTGTAATTTCATGTTCTTATTTCATAGATTGTTTTGTACCATTTATAAAAAAAAATTGTTGTGTACCCCACTGACCCATTTTAATTAATGTGGTTACTGCGGTGATTTATCCTACTGATGACGTGGTGAGATTGGGTGGTATAATAATTAGTGGGATGACTTTGTAGGGAATCATACGAACTTTTTGCGGGGCTCCTTGACTCCTGTGTTATAGAGCTCTTATTCGTTCGCGATGTGTGTGCGTGGTGGTTTTAGCACAGTGTATGACAAGTGGGCCTTGAAGGGGACGGTTTGTCCAAACTCTCTCGACTCAGTACTTAGTGTGTTGCTGGTGGTGAGGTGGTGACCGAGATTCTGGTCTGTTGGCCGCTTGCGATTTTCAGGTGCATGTGGTTTGGCGTGCCGCAAACAGATCTGCCCATAAAGTCACAAAACAAGCTCTTTCATATCTCTCGAATCGTGTAAAGATCGATCTCACGGTGATGCTTAGTTGCAGTTGAAAATTAGATTTGGATTTAAAGTAATTTGGGACCTATATCTTCATTTGAAAATAAATAGATATTTGATGGAAGGTTAATGGGTGGATGGAGGATCTGGATGAAAACGGGTGGTGGTGATGGGAGGTGGAGATGGAGGTGGGTGGTGGTGATGGGAGGTGGAGATGGAGGTCGGTGGTGGTGGATGGAAGCAGAAGAATAGCAGGGAAGGTGAGGAGGGGAGGTGGGGAGGGTAGGATAGGTTTTTGCTTTTTGTTTTATTTTTAAATATTTAATTAATAATGTTGTTGATGTGGCATGTCAATGCCACATTAGGAGACACATCATATTTGGAGTTTGAATTTTCGTTAATTTGAACAGAAAATTTATTAAATAACAAAAATTGGTTTTATTTTAATTTGGGTTAGATTTTACAATTCCCGTAAAATTTTAGTCAATTTTTAATTTTTTGTCTAATGAAAATGACAAAACACATTTTGTTGATAAACATTACCAATTCATTTAGAATCTAAATTGCAATCATTTGTTGGAATAAATGAGCCGCAAACACTAACAGAGAAATCAATTCGAACAAATAGAAAAATCAATTGATCTAAAGAGAGACAAAGAATTTGAAACTAAATTGAAATCAGACTAAACAATTGATTGTGATCGTATATAAGAAGCACTGTCTTCGAAGTAAAATGCCCCGAAATTAAGATGTACCAATTATAACTGAAGATAATCACACATGTTATTCAAATTCGTGGTATTCGGATCAAAGGTTGGAATAAATCTTAAAAATAGAGACTTTGAATTAAGAAGATGAGAGAATGAATGATTCAATAATTTGCTTCAGAAACTATTATGCTTATATAGCAGTAGTATCATTAATAATCCACCGAAATCGACCTCTCTTCTTAGGACCATCATCATCTCAACAGCTCGACTTTCGTGGGATTTATATTCTCTGGAAATCAGCTCCTCTTCTCAACATTTTGAGGGAAAGAGTCGATTCCTAAAAATACGTTGAACTGTTACTAGCCGTTAGGCCGAGTCAACGATTTAACTTGAAACCAAAACGCAGCGGAGTCACTTAGCTACTATGATGCCGTTTGGATTACTCAGTGGATTGAATTTCCACCAACATCCTTGATGCTAGTCGCCGATCTATGCTATCATTGGTCAAAGGTCGTCGCAACTGCAGTCATCAGTTACCGGTCTATATCGCCATCAGGCATCGGTCACGTTTGTCAGCCGAAGGTTGATGCCGCCATCACCATCAGTTGCCGGTCTATATCGATATCGCGGTTGTCTATGGCCACCACGCACTGTCAATTTTATGTCTATAACAATGTCGGTAGTTAGTCACTGGTATTCGTTGCCTTCGATTTTTGTCACAAGTGGCCGGTTGCCGCTGCCATCCGTCTGAGATGTTGATCTAGCAATATTGAGCTTGTATTTGACGATACTGGACTGCTATAAAACGCCATAAATTTTTACTGCCAAACGGCCTATCATTTAATTCAAATACGTCAAATTACGCAAATGCCCTTCGAACTCCCTCTTTAAATACAGAAGTTGGGGGTCGAATGAAACACACTTTCTAATTTTCGTAAACTTTCAACACTCAAAATACTCTTTAAAATCAACACTTAAAAGAATTTCAATGCCGAGACTTGAACCTGGGTGTTTCAGGTGAGAGCCGAATATCCTGAACAACTAGACTACAACGATTTGGTTGTTAAATTAAGTTCACAAAGTATATTTCAGTTTGCTTTCCAGAAGATGTGAAAACAGAAATATAAACATGATCATTACCTATTTGCAGAAACAAATAGAAAATCCCATAAACTTGTTTACACCGTTACACGTGTAAGGCTCACCAAGCTCTTTAAATTGGTTTATCAGAACCTTAGCTTTCATCATGCATAAATTGGTTTATTCCAAATCATTATTTATGTTACAACTAGGTTATTGCATTGATTCAGAATGGTAACCAGCTAGGGCTCATGCGCATAGGGTTATCCAAATTAAATTTTTTGTAGTTAGGAGGAAACGATTAACCTATGGTTGGAAATGATTGCTGAAACGATTTTTGTACATTCATGTTCATTTGGCTCCCTTGTTTGACGTTCTTGCTGCTGCTACTGCCTATAGATTTGCGTCAAGAAGCTTAGAAAGAGTGGGAGGATGGCTGAGCTCGAAAGAAATAATGCAGGTTCGGATGAATATCTGTCAGCTTCAGTAGTTGAAAATGTTAGGGTTCATGTTGCTGGCTTCACTAGGACAGCTATCCCACCCTCGTGAATTTCATATAACACATTACACCCAATCAAACCATTAAAGCCTGTACCATCAAAATAAGCTTCTTTCATATCAATCGACAATCCTTCTGACGTTGGATTTATGTGTTTGGTTTAATTTGTTTTCTTTTGCACTGTGACAGCGTGCACACTATTACCCAGCTCCTTGTTGGTAAGCAGTCTTAATAAAAACTGAGCAGCTTAGACGAACGAGTCTTAGGAATCCAACCCTATCCTGTAACGAGCAAAGGGAGAGTGACTTGGATGGTAGTTAATATAAGAAGTAGTTCAACTATGTTGCTCTCGTTCAGACTCGGTGAAGAGGAATTCGAGTGGATATCGCCACTCCTAAACAATCATTCTGGGAAGAAAACCGCATGTGCTTGGAAAGGCTCACTTACCATGCTCATCGAGGAAGGCGCAGGTAATATCCATTCTCTTTGGTTGTTCAATGATGGTGATGATCGAGATCGTAATTCATGTTGTTGGTCCAAACTGTTTACCGTCCAAATGGATGATTATCCTTGCGAGTGGGTGAGCGAACCAGATAACAACTGGAAGTCATTCTTGGTCTATCGATATGATGATCGTCTTGCTTTAGCTTCCATGGCGGGGGAGCTCAGGTCTCGAGTAGGTTATCATATCCAAAGAGGTTTCGAGTTTACAGCTACATCAGTTCCGGTCCCTGGCTCCGGCGCGAGTTTGGTAGTTGATGTTTAGCTATCTAGCTAGCTAGAGTTGTCTTTGTGTTACTGTTTCTTTATTACTTTTAGCCTTTGTGTTTCTACAGAGTTTGTATGGATGGTGTTTTTAATCAGTGGATGTTGCCTTCTATTTCATTGCAATATCAGGGCTAAGAGAACCTTTCTTGATTGCAAAAGCATGGAATAGAAAGGTTCATAGAGTGCTTACTAGGAGCATCTCCATTTCAACCAACTTACTAATCTGTAATGTCCTAGCATTCAAATTTCATCAAGGCTAACTCACATTGTTTAATCACTACCTTACTCCTATTGCTTCAGTCATTCATTCCATTGGGACTACTGAGATGCAGTGACAAAGTCGAGCAGAAAACCAGAAACAAAACTCGTTGACAGCCGACCAAGTGGAACAAACAAACTCAAATGAGCCTAGCTAGGACAAAGAGTAAGCTGCAAGTAGCTGTTGTTGCGAGGCAGAAGGGAATATCGACGAAAAGGTAGGCAAGCCATTAACATGATTATATTGAAGGCAAATTTCTTTATACTGTGTTCGTTCATTTCAGCTGGTTTGTAGAATCAACCAACGCACTATTCGACCTATATATATAAACAACACCAGTACGTTTATCGTCCCGTTAGCCGGACATGTAATGTCTGATTTTTTCTGCATTAAATCTGCTCCCCTTTCCAACCAGTTCTTCATCATCTTCATCATCTGCTGGAGAGCCAAGTGGTCCACGTGCTGCGGCTATGGAGCTCAATGTGTCAGCAGATTGGAGCTGCGATCGATAAAATGTTTGAGTACCATGTCTAACATTGGTAGGCCTAAATTCTAATGGTAGCTTAGTGGCCGTGGTTAAACTTTTCTAACATTGGTCATGATCGTTGTTGGTTTTTATTTTTGCCGTTGTTGGGTAAATGATTTTTTTTAGTGTAAGGAGGTGTCATCCTTATAATAGGTGACTCCAGCAATCTAGATTGTTTCACTAATACGGGAACAACCTCGTTCCCATCCCTCCGCACTAAATGAATCGAATAACACGGTTTGGACCTCAAAAAAATCTTGCAGCTTTTTGGGTTGATACCAAATATACGGGGTATTGACATTAATAATCTCGTAGCTTTCAGGAATTATCATAATTGTTTTAAGGTAAAGAAATTTGACTTTTTGGTTCGGTGCTGAAATTCCGTCCGTTGTAATTCCCATTTTCAGTCCAATTCGCCATGTTGGAGGTCCACGTCGGAGCTGAGTCTTTAAGTGAAACTAACCGAACTGATAAATAGAACCACAATTCGCCACATTGGAAGTCCACATCTGCACGCCATATCAGTGCAGAATCTTTAAGTCAAACCAACCGAATTGATAAATTAAACTGAAATAACCAAAAGACCGAATTCACAAGCCGTCAATCTCGCCGAGGAACAATCCTCCAATTCAACACTTCACTTACCAACACAAATTAAAGTACCAGATCTTCCCATAAAGTACCCAAATTTAAAATATAAATAGGGAAACATCTTCGATATTTTCGATATATCGATACTCCCAGTAATTTAAATTGATCTTGGCCGCTCGCTGTTGAGTACAAATCTCAACCGTTCCTTCTTTTGTTGTTCGAAATTAAAAAGGTGCTCTCTCTGTTGAACTTGGGTGCACCGATGCACTCCCCACGCGACGTCTATTTAAACGATGATTACTTGACTAAACATCCACCTATTTTTCACATATTAATTATATTTTAATATTTAGATAAGTCCCATTAACCCGCCCTAAGTGAGTAAGATGATTAAAGCAAGGTAATCAATACCGTACCGTACCGGCCAGTTTGACCGGTTGAACCGGGTACCGGCCACCCATCCGGCATGACACAGTATTAGTTTAACAAGGTTGTTGTTTGGATGTTGTACCGTAAATACCGCCGTACCGGATTTGTATCGGCCGGTTATAACAAAACCACCATTGACAATAAATCAACAACAAACTCCTACCTCTTATACTTTTACTTAATTAAATAATAATAAAAAACAAAGTTACCATAAAGGGCTAAAGCCCAGTAGCCCACAACATAATAACAAGAACATACGTTTAGAATTTAGTTTAAGGCTTTTAAGCTGGCTTTTTAGGGTTGATTGTACACATTTTAAAATCAAAAAAATTCTGATTCGTAGCGGTTAACAGTTATAACCATAACCGTAAAATATCCAATCAACACGATTAATAACCGTCAAACTCGATAAAAATACGATCGATTTAACAATTAAACGGTCATGCCAACTTTACTTCTCTTTCTATTCTCCTAATTTTGACTTCTGCTTTTGTGCTATTTCTTTGTGGTAACGTATGTTAAATTTAAGAGTTTGGCTAGGATCTTTCGAGGTTGTTTTTCTGTACTGACTACGTATTCAAAACAGAATTCCCTTTCTTCCAACCTTCCTATCTTTCCTCTACCCCTCCACCAACTCTCTCCGTTTCCTCAAACTTCAATACAACCGTGGCGTTGTAATCACAAAGTTCACCGCGTAATTGCATCCACTAACTTCCTTTTTGGCGTCTTCTTTTCCTTGTTTACTTCCTGTTGGTTGATTCGATCTGATCTCTGAGCCGTAGCCATAGCCGCAGAAGACGAAGAACAAGTATGGCCTCGGTGAAGACCGCTCGGTCCAGGGCGGCTCCAATGAAGGAAAATGGAGCGGTGAAGACGGAGGAAGGTCTCAGCGCTTTCAAGTCCGATAAGTTCGATGCTGATTCTTATGTTCAGTCCAAATGCTCGCTCAATGACAAGGTGAGGCTCAGTTTCAGTTGTCTATCGACTGGTTACTTTAGTGAGTTCCGGTTTGCGGCGGTTAGCGTAAGGGGCTACTTGGACGATTTACTGAGTGCGGTTCTTCTAATTGGCTGTTTATTGAACTAGCGTAAGCTCCGCTTCTCAATTCACGTTTTCTGTTTGATTCGAGTCTGAAGGAGCTTTGGAAGTGTTTTCATTGGCAGCGAATATTTTGTCTTCGGTTCTGTAGTGGTCTTCGAAATTCGATTAACTTCTACTTGAATCGAATTGAAGCCTGTGATTCTTGGACTAAACTTCCAGCCATGCCATGGTGTACTAGTGCTTGAATTTCACTTTAATAATTTTGTTTTCCTGGTTAGAATGTTTGTTTTCCTTCGTCTGACCTCTAATATTACCCTCTCTACTATCGTTTTGACCTTTGCCGGTCACCAAACTAGTTAGGTGTACGTTGTATTGGTGCTCTCTGTAAACTTTCAAGGAAATGCAACTTTGTGACTTTGTTTTGCTATTACTCTCCAGGAAATAAGGCAGCTCTGCTCTTATCTTTTGGATTTGAAGAAAGCTTCTGCTGAGGAAATGCGGAAAAGTGTTTATGCCAACTATCCCGCTTTCATACGGTGAGCGTTTTAGTGGCCAGACAGTGGTCTGCTTGGAGATCATGTCTTGTTACTCTTTTTCAAAAATTTGAAACAATATACTCCTTCACAATTCTGTGTCAAACTTAACCTTCGTATATTCTCATAATTTGGTGGCTCATAGCTCTATATTAAGCAGTTTTTTCGTTTCATCTGCAGTACATCGAAAGAGATATCGGATTTGGAAGGAGAACTTTCATCTATCAGAAGCCTGCTATCTACTCAGGCTACATTAATTCATAGTTTAGCAGATGGAGTTCATATTGATCAGTTGTCTGAAAAGGTTCCCGAAGATTCCTCTGTAAATAATTTACTGAATAGTGAGGATAGAGAACCTTCTACATTGGAGAGATGGTCAGTTGAATTTCCTGATCTCCTTGATGTCTTATTAGCTGAGAGGAGGGTCGATGAAGCTCTTACAGCCTTTGAAGAGGGCGAGCACATAGTTTCTGAGGCAAACGAAGCAAAATCATTGAGTCCTTCTGTACTCCGGTCATTGGAGACCACAATTATGCAACGGAAGCAAAAATTAGCTTATCAGCTTGCTGAAGCAGCATGTCAGCCTTCTACCCGAGGTGCTGAACTTCGGGCAGCCATTAGTGCTCTTAAAAGCCTTGGGGATGGTCCACGTGCTCATAATTTGTTACTTAGTGCACACTTTCAAAGGTACCAGTATAACATGCAAAGCCTCCGTCCGTCAAGCACTTCTTATGGAGGAGCATATACTGCTGCACTCTCCCAAATAGTTTTCTCGGCTATTGCTCAAGCTGCTACGGACTCTCTGTCTATTTTTGGTCAAGAGCCAGCATATACTTCTGAACTTGTGATGTGGGCTACTAAGCAAACAGAGTCTTTTGCTATTCTTATAAAAAGACATGCTTTAGCATCATCAGCAGCTGCAGGTGGATTACGAGCTGCTGCAGAGTGTGTACAGATAGCTTTGGGTCATTGCTCTTTATTGGAAGCTCGCGGCTTGGCTATTTGCCCTGTGCTTTTGAAACTCTTTAGACCTAGTGTTGAACAAGCAGTGGATGCTAATCTCAAACGGATTGAAGAGAGCACTGCAGCTATGGCTGCTGCTGATGATTGGGTACTAACTCATTCTCCAACAACCACTCGGAAGTCTGGAAGGGCTATTGCATCTCTTGGTACTGCCATTGTTTTCCAACATAAACTCACCAGCAGTGCTCATCGGTTTAACTTAATGGTTCAGGTAATCAATATTCGGAAATAAGGTGCCAATCAGCCTCTTCTGCGCACTTACCTTGTTCCAAAGTTCTTGTTTTTTTTCAATTGATGTTCATTTGCTTCTCATTTCTTGATGGATAATGTCGCTCCAAGTAATTTAAGAAACTCTCCCATTTATATTTTGGCCTTGTAAAACATTGCCTTCTCCTCTTATTTGATCTCCATTATCCGGACTGATTGTTTTTGGTTCGTGTGCTACTGCTAAAATGAGGATCCTTAAATCACATGTCTCATTCTTGAACTATTGTTTTTTAACTTGTTAAATCACGTCTTGTTAAGAAAGAAAAAGCCCTATCTATATTTATTCGAATTGTAAAACCAGTAGTTAAATTTTACTGTCTAATATCCCGCTTTCTATTTCTCTGTCAGGACTTTTTTGAGGATGTTACACCTCTTTTGAGTATGTTGGGTGGTCAAACACTGACGGGAGTTTTCCAAGTATTCAACTCATATATTAACATGCTTATAAAGGCATTGCCTGGTTCTATGGAAGAAGAAGCCAATTTTGAAGGTTTCGCTAATAAAATAGTCAGAATGGCTGAGACTGAAGAACAGCAGATTGCCTTGCTAGCAAATGCATCATTGTTAGCAGATGAACTGCTGCCTCGTGCAGCAATGAAACTATATCCTCCGGTTCAGACAAATTATAAGGATGATAGAAGTAGGAGACATGTTGATAAACCAAATCGTCATCCTGAGCAACGAGAATGGAGGAAACGCCTTGTGACTGCTGTTGATAGGTTGAAAGATACTTTCTGCCGACAGCATGCACTGGATCTAATTTTTACGGAAGATGGTGATAGTTATCTTTCTGCTGAAATGTACATCAACATGGACAATAGTAATGTAGAGGAAATAGAATGGCTTCCTTCCCCAATATTCCAGGTATGTAAATGTGTCATTCTGTAACTGTGCACCACTATGCTGTCTTTTAAAACAGATCGACTATCTTAAGATAGTATTACAAGTTTTCAAAAGGTTATACCTAAAAACTGATATAACCGCTTGAGGTGTTTTCTTAATACATGTAAACATGCCACTGTTAGGTAAATACTCAGCCGTTAAGGCCACTGACTAAGGCGAGGTACCCTTAAAATCTGCACTTGCTTGGGTTTCGCTGGGTCGAGTTTTTCCACTTTTAAGGGAAAATCCCTGTCATAGAAATATACATACGAAGATACTCATGTAGATGATGTCGCTTCGAAAGTGTAAATGCAAACACCAACTTAGAATTGATTTCCAAGTTGGCTTCCGTTATAGTTCTTCTATGTTTCTGTTTTTCATTTAGGTGGGCTGGACTCTATTGTTTGTCAGGGTGACTGCATGCAATGTGTCTTGTAACAGAACACAACTTCTGTGGGTGGACAAAAGATCTGCCACCTTCAGACACTTAAAAAGCTTTTTATTTCTATCTTCAGAAACCTTTTTTACATATAAATCCCACAGTTTCATTAACTTCGCATTGCATGAATAAATTTCTTGTCATCCATCTGATGATCTCCTTGTTTCAGTCGGGCTATGATGGCATCTTGATATGATCTTTCATTTTTTCAAATGTGATGTGGCTCTCAACGATTGTTTCTGTCTTGTTGGGTTGAAAATGCAGGAACTATTCTTAAAACTGAGCAGGATGGCTAGCATAACAGCAGACATGTTTGTGGGGAGGGAAAGGTTTGCGACTTTACTGTTGATGAGACTTACGGAAACAGTAATCTTGTGGCTATCAGAAGATCAGAGCTTCTGGGACGACATTGACGAAGGACCAAGGCCACTAGGTCCTATGGGGTTACAACAGGTATTGAAACACAAAAACAAAACAGTTGCAGTTATCCAATCATATCTTTTCACTATTATGCCCTAATATGGTCTGCGTTTGCTGATGATTCACCCAGTTCTATCTCGATATGAAGTTCATATTGTGCTTTGCAACTCAAGGACGTTACTTGTCTCGAAACTTGCATCGTGTTGTCAGCGAGATCATTAACAAGGGTATGGCAGCATTCTCGGCCACAGGGATGGATCCTGACAGGTAAAATAGCTGCTCCACCAATCACCAACCCTGATTTTCGTTAATTTCGTCAAACCGGACGAGCATACCTGAATGTTGTTGAAATCGCAATGTAGCTACATTTGTCATCATAGACTATTGAGCTGAGCATTTTGTGATAATAACAGGGTACTCCCGGAAGACGAATGGTTTAACGAGGTATGTCAAGAAGCGATGGAAAGGTTGAGCGGGAAACCGAAAGCCATAGACGGAGAAAGGGAACTCAATAGTCCGACAGCATCTGTGTCAGCACAATCTATGTCATCTGTTAGATCTCACGGGAGTAGCTGATTGTCTCTTTACAAAGAAATCTATTCATCCATCCTCTGTAAATATCACAAAGATAGATTCTGTAATATTCTTCCTAACAAACCCTCGACTCGTTCGTAGATAGATCCCTTCGGCCTTTTTCGGTTTGGTTGTTTGTAATCAATCTTCATCATGGTCTGTAGAGGTTAGTTCACCTGGGCTTAGAGCGGCTTTTATTTTGATATTATCGTTTTTAACAAAGTGATGCTTAAAAAAGGTTCACAAAACCATTTTAAAGTGCCTAGAATTGTTCACTCGTCACAATGTCACTAACGCTCTGCAACACAAATCGCGCAATCCGTGTAGATATTGGACACTCAAAATCCAACAATATTTATCTTTCACCGCTAATTTCTCAAAATACTTTCGCACTAAGGCAAAATATATTATCTATTCATTTCACTCGTTCGTTCGTCACTACTACTACTACAACCAAAGACCAACAAGGTACCTAAAACAAGAATAAGCAAGAGAACCAAGAGGGGGGAAAGAAGAAAAGGAAGTGAAGATGTCCGCCATGCACCCGGTTAGTTAGTATTTTTAGTCCTGCAACTACAGCTCTCAGAGCTATAGCCTTCAGTATCCAAGAACCCTCCAAAAACTTACCTGACCATGCAGCTGCGGGCGACCGTGCTAAGGGTATGACCTCTCATTACTCTTTGTAGCAAAATCCTGCAAGAAAAAAAAGGCGTAACCCCTATATGGACAATCATCCATCCCTAATATTGATGTCAACAAACAATGCAAGGCGCTAAAGAGCAAATGAGAAACAAAAGCAATGGTTAGAAAGGAAGTTGCTCAGCACCCCAACTTTAACAACCTGCTGGCAAATGCATGTCTGGGAGATAAATGTACATAAAAGAACAACAGGACCAGATATGGCATGTGCAATAATGACAGCTATAAGTTAAATAGAGATGCTAATGTTGATGATAGTAATGAAATGGATGTATGCAACTGCTGCAACCATGCATCCTATCATGCAGGAGCATAAAGATCAGAGAACGTCCTCCCTTCCGCTCTACTGGTATGTCATAGATGACTGAGCTCCACTCGGGCTTGGGGAAGCAACAGCAGGGTGAGGTCCATCTTTCCTCTTCCCAAATGGATTCTTCGAATACTTGCGTTCAAGTTAAGGGAAACAAAAGTAGGACATTGATTACAACATGAAAACCATAACTTAATTTCAATTATACTTCGATTAATATTACTTTACGTTATATGATGACGCAGACTGTAAAAAGGATATTGTATGCGCATGCCAATAGTACCAGAGCTGGGAATAACTGCACCTTGTAAATTTCTGTGCACGTTCGTAGCACTGTTCAAATCCTGAAAGTTTTGGTTACGAAAACATGACATTGTCAATGTATTTAAGATCATAAGAAGAAGGGGGGTAATTGATTAGTAGGCCAGCCACTCACTTCAAACTCGATAAAACATACTGTATGCCTTTCTTGTCTCAAGACTTTCATTTGCTTGAAACTAGGTTGGCTGCATGAACAAAAGGCACCAAATAATCCACCGAAATGGACAATATAAAATTATGCAGTTTATTTATTCCACATCGTGGATGGTTTGAAAATCTATATAAGTTGCAAACAACAAAAATGGTTACGAGAACCGTAAAGAGAAAGGAAAACAATGCAGTTGAACTAGTAACAAACCAAAGAGCAACATCAAAGGGTTGCTGAGAAGTACCCATACCCGCTAAATAGTCCTCTCAGTTCCTCTTCATTGATGTTTTCTCCAAGATTCCCAATAAACAGCGTGTTGCAAGGAGGATTATCCTTCGTATTCTGTATGAATTATTTGACAGGAAAAACCGAAAGAGGTCAGAAAGAAGTTTTAGGAGAGCAAGCCATCATACAGGACAAACAAAGCACAATGTGCATGACAATCAAGGTATCGGCACCATTTCCAGGTTCAAACAATAATTCCAACTATAAGTGGACAATAGATATCTCTATAAAGGCTCTAGAGTACCAAATCAGCAAAAGCTCTAGGTCCAAAAAAAATTGTTCTCAAGTGAGACCACTTCTCGCTTCTACTGCAGGATGTTAATTATGAATGTATGTTTGCTCTTCCGAATTTAAGCCCACAGAGGGGTACACCTTAAACCTACAACTCCAATTTTAGTCGAACAAGTTGATACCAAAAGAGTCAGAAGTTTAACAACAGTGCTACTGTTAGTGTTAGTTCTGCCGCACGCACTAAAATATTGACATCACCTGAACAGGAACATAACTACTTGGAGCTGGTACAGGAGCAGGTGCAGGCATTGGTACGTGAGGCACATGATAGCCTCCATATGGATCATAATGGTGCGGTGGTGGAGCCATGTACCTAAATTAAATAGATCAATAAATCATATTCACACACAACATAGAATTATTGCAATTCTAACCCAATCCATGCAATGAGTGGACGTCCTGATTTTTGTGGTGGGATTATGATATGATATAATGGAAATATTCACGGCCAAGTTCAGGAATGCCATGTACCCATGGTGACCCCAAGCAGGAGGAGGAGGATGGTGAAATGGAGGTGGCGAGGGATAAGCAGCATGGCTATAGTCACCCCCAGTTCGTAATCGCTTACTTTGATCAAAAGCACTTGTGTCTGATACTATTCCTGTGGATGAAAAACCAACAGCGTGTGCATACCAGCAATTATTATACCCAGTTGGCAAGGAAACAAAACATGAAATTGACAACAACAAAAACATAAGAAAAAAACAATGTGAGCAAAGCAGGCTCATGGCAACAGCAGGGGTAGCATTCTCCCATAAAATGTATTCGACTGATCTCATTGGAATTTACCATACCGCATCCAAGTTTCAAATATATAAAGAATCTTATCCATTAAGATAGCTATGGTTTCTGAACGAATGCTTCGATTGTTAAGGCCAAAATTATGTCAACATTCAATATTTCAGTTGCTGCTACTCAATGTGGACAAAAAGGGATATGGTACCTCAGTCTAGTTAAGTGACTGAATTACAAACATGATAACTCTTACTTTACTAATTTGCTTCCGTTAGTGATAGCCAAAAGCGTAAACATATGAGATAATATATCTAGGACGGCAACCAGCGCAAATGCCCAAAGTTAAGTTTAGCATGATCATCAGGCAAAAAAACCACAATTTGGAGTGACAATGAGGGAAAATGCCATGTTTTCTAATTTACAATGCTCCTTGCTCAAGAGAAAACAATATGTTGATGGATTTGATAGCATTGCGCAAGAGTCAGGTAACATGGCTAAGAGGTCAAGTCGAAGCTCTCTATCTAAGTAATTGCTAGTATTCCTTCAGAATAAAACTATAAAGACAACTGTATCTCTCTACTTAAGAATCCCCTCAAATGTCTGCAATAGACCACCTATTTTACAACCTATCAGGACTAGTCTTATCCCCAATGTAGATCATCCCAATCCTTTGGTTTGAAAACAAAAGAATAGCTTGGAACTTTTCTTGATACTTGATAGTGTTCTGTACATGTGCACATCACCTATCCATGAAACCCAAAGAAGATGCAAGGAAAAATAAATGCCCCATGCAAGAAAAACACCAAACTTGCAATGACCTGACCTGATATGCAAAGTGATTGAATCGAGAAGCACTTTTTAGCTACCCTGTCTATTCTCATATATCCTACGAACCAACTACTAACGTCAAAGACTGGCCAGACAAGGATTAAACCAGTCTTTCTCTATAGCATAGAAACAAAACAATCACTGGGTCTAGAAAAGGAGGTACCTCTTTTAACAAACAGATTTTTCTTGGCCATTTCAGTGTGTAATACCGCCCTCAACTCGGCGTCAAAAACCATGTCCTAAACAAGACACCCCAAAATTAATGTTGACAGGAACCAGATTAGAGCAACAGAGTCATAGTTGCAATGACACAAAAGAAAAGGGGAACCTGAAGTGCATCCTTGGCAGCAATAGCAAATGGAGGAGTGGAGAATAGAGCAAAACCCATAGGCTTTTCTCCTTTGAAGTTAACCTGGGAAGCTTCATAACCCGGCAACCATCTCAGCAAGTTCTGCAGTTCCCTCTCCTTCACATCTTCCGGCAGCCCAGTGATGAAAACCGTCCGAACCTAGAAAGAGAAGAAAACAACCCCAATCAAGTCACGAACTGAGGAGGAGATACGAGAGAGCTGTTAGTGTTACCTCGTCCTGCGCAGGGCCGCGGTTGGCATTATCCAACGTAGCAAGAGGAGGATGAGGATGATGAACGGAAGGAGGAGGGGCGACAGCGGCGGAGGGCGGTGGTGGAGTAGGAGCCGGCGGCCATTGGTGGTGGTAAGAGTGAATTCCAGCTCCGGCCATGTAGATCGGAGAAGAAGGAAGGTTGGACCGGAACGGTTGCCAATGAAACGCAATTGCAGCGGCGGTGGGTGAGAATCCCGCCGGGGGGGGGGGGGAGGGGGTGGAGGGAGGAGTGCCTCTGAGTTGTCTGATTATTATTTCGATGGCAACAACTCGTACATGGTCAGTTAACCCTGATTTTCTTTCTCCTAGTAAAGTAAAGTAAAGCAAAGCAGACTTCTTATTGCAAATCGTTACCTTTGGAACTGGAATTAAGACTACCCACGAAGTCGTTTATCAAGTAGCTCCATTATTGATTCATTAGAGATTCTGGAAGCCCTGATACAGATTCCGAAACTCTAGGTGTTATGAGTTTGTACATATGGCTACAAATTAAATTTGTATATTTTAATACTTTAAATAATAAATATAACGAGACTCATCTTTATTACATTGGTAATTTGATACATTTTAGTGATATCCATCCCTACTATTTGACTTTTAAAATAATTATATTGTAGCCCTCCTCACATGGATAGTCTTTATTGCTTATCAATAATATGAGGGTATTAGTCTATTTACTTGTACACAAATTATTTCACATGTAATGTATTTGTGTGTGAATTAATAGAATTTGTAAATTATTGAGATTAATAAGATCTTTCTCTTCTTTTTCTAAAATAATCAATCAAAATAAAATTACCTTATTTATCGTATCAAAAAAATATTATATTTCCAAACATACATCATTTTACGATCTAAAATGCCTCATTTACTAATTCCTCGTTAAACACTTGAAAAGAAAAACATATATATCACGTGGCTTCTTTTCCGAAAGTACATTACCCCACAATGCAGGCGTTGGATTTTAGACATGGAACTACTTGAGGTTTCTTGGCTTTCTTATTCCGTCATTTGGCACTCCTAAGTGGCTCGTAGTACGTGGCATTTGCCGTGTAGTTAGTAGTAGTAGTAGTACGAGTTATCCTTTGTAATATATCAGTTAATACTTTTTTCCAACAGTACCAAAACAGACAAGATTGGGATATAAGTGTATATATATTTGTAACATATCGAACCCACTATCATCATCATCACCAGAGAAAGAGAGAAAATGAAGAGAAGTAGTGCTGTTGTTATTAGTACTGGGTTGATGCTGCTGCTCTTTACTTTCTCCCTTGGTGAGGAGGTCAGCGTTTGCTACTGCAACGACAACAAGTACTCACCACAAGACCATCCAGCGGAGCTCAAACGGTACATCCCATACGTACTTGAGCAATTACATGTTGTCACGCCTCGAAATTCGACCTACGAGGACATCAAGTACCGATATGCATACCCCAGCAGTGCAAATCCTATGGTCTATGCATCTTCCTTCTGCAAGCAGTCTCCAGCTGCAGAATGCAGGCACTGTCTCAAGGTAGCCAAAAACAAGCTTCTCCATAAATGTAGACACTCTGTTGGGGGTCAATTCTATTCCGAACTTTGCTTCCTGCGCTTTGAGCTTTATGACTTCTTCCCTTAGACTACTTCATTATGGCCAGCAAAAGAAGATAGAATTAACGTGTTCCATGTTTCCCGTTTCCGAACATGCAAAAGATCAAAGAGATGTAAGAAATAAGAATGACCCAGGCAATTGCTACGAGTTTCATTCTCAGATTCGAATTACATCGGATAAAGGAATAAAGGATGATAGCCAAAGTTAGAAGAAAGCACAGGAATCCTCAAACAAGTAGTAGCTAGTTGCTGCTGCTGCTGCTGCCAAGTCGGATCTACCAGTTTGTCCAGAGAGAAATGAACCCACCATCCCTTTTATCTACACGTACGTACGCCCACAAGAAAACTGCTGTTTACAAAAGTATCCAGACTCCAATCTCTTCTTACAGGTCACCAGTTTCAGACTTCATCTCAAATACTTCTTCTCTCTCTTTGATTAACTTGAGACCAACATACCTGTTTCACAAAGCATCAGTCATATCTATAATAACAGTCTCAACTACTTAACTTAATGATGCAGATCTTGTATTTATCATTAATTAGCTTATTACCTGCCAAGCATCATTAGAGTGGCCTGGGGATTAGTCCCCGGTGAGATGGTGAATGTTGAGCCATCCACGATTCTTAGCGACTGGATCCCAAGAACCCTGAAATCCTCGTCCACCACTTTCCCCACCACGCATCCTCCATGGTAATGCCATATGGTACTAACAGTTCTTCTACAGAAATCAGCCATCTGCTCATAATCAGACTGATCAACAGGCAGTGCTGGCCCAACGAACCTGAAATTCCTACCACCATACCACTCCCGGAACATGAATTCTGCCATTGCACGGCTTCTCAGCACATCTCCTATCTTTCTCGTCCCATTCACACACCTCTCCATATCAACAGGGCTCGAGAAGTAATTGAAACGCACTATTGGGTTCACCCTTACATCTGTTGACGCCAGCCTTAGGTACCCAACCGATTGCGGCCCGATAATTTTCTCCATCAGAGTCGCCACCGTCAAGTACATAGGCGTAGATGGTGCCCTGACGAAGATCGAATGCGCAGGGGATAATGTGAACGGGATCACATTGGAGGCTGCCTCTACATATGCTCCAAGCTCGGTGATGCCGACTACTTGTATCAACGAGTGCTCCAGAGGCATTGCTGGCACAAATGAGATTCCATTCCTAGGATTATCGTACAAGTATTGTCCCACATATGGAAGATGGTACATCACTGGAATTCCCCAGTAGGAAAGGTAAGGCCTCGGGCCAATGCCACTCAACAACAGCAGCTGAGGGCTACCAATGGCACCGGCTGAGAGCATCACTTCTCCATTCTCCCGCACCATAGCATGATGGTACTGCCCCATTCTATCACGGTACACCACCCCAATGGCTGAAACTGCAGTCTTAGAGCTGCGTCTACCCTTGTACGCCAGTAGAATCCTCTCCACACTTGCATACACGCCCACTTGTATGTTGCTGGCATTTGCATAATTGAGGAGGTCAGCAGCGCTATGCCTTCGACCTCTTCCATCAAATGTTGAACCACCGATCTTAGTTCCCGCCACATGATCCACTGTGAAACCATTGTAAGGATCCACTCCAGCCTCCAGCAGCCCATCTCTAACAGCGGATTGCCAGTTCCTAAGCTCCGGTCTGAAGACTACTGCTCTTTCTACCCAATCATACGACTCGTTTACCATTCTGAGGTCCCAATTAGCTCCAGAGTCCCGATAGAAACCAGGATCTGCCCTGCTATAGAATCCGGCATTGATCGTACTGCTCCCGCCGAGAATCCGTCCTCTGGCGTTTGGGACACCATCCTCCGAGATGAAGGATTGAGCAGCCGAGTCGAATGAGTCGACATTCGTGAGCGTGGATAAGAAGCCTTCTTGAGTCATCAAATTGGGTCTTCCGTAAGGAACTCCGCCACGTTCAAGAAGAAGAACCTTATAGGACTGCGATAACGTAGCAGCCAATGGGCAACCGGCGGTGCCTCCTCCAACGATAATGTAGTCATAGTTCTCTTCGGACGGTAAGTCTGTGGCGTTTACCACGAACTTGAGGTAGCTTGGCTCTGCACAGAAAGTTGATCGTCCATCGAAATAAAAAAAAAAATCAAATATCCGGACCCCGAATCAGATAAAAGATTGACAGTCATAATTCTACAGCTCTGGATCAAAAGCACAGTTCGTTCCAGGTGTTTTTGGTCATTCAGGCATTTTTACAGTAACCTTACATGCAAGTACAGAGCAGTCACAAAAATCACAATATTAGAGATTATTATCAAACAAGGAAGACTCCGATTGCTTCCCGAGAAAACGGAAGATCGTTTACCGCAACAAGTACAATAGTAAAGCGTGTAGGCGTCTGTTTGGCTTCCAAGGAAACGGAGAAAAATATGTATTGAAGCAGGCTGCCTAATCGAAGAACACGGCGAAAAAGAATCGATCGGATACTGATCTACACATCGGAAATGAACAGATCAAGATTACAGAGCATCGGAGAAAGAAACGGAAACTGACCTCGTCCGGGGAGAGGCCTGGCATGAGAAACGGACGCGAGCAAGAAGAGCAACAGCACGATCAAGAAACTCAAAAACATGAAGCAGGGAGCTGGATGATGCATTAGTTAGTAAGGATTTCCCTGGTTTGGATTTTCTTGGAGCAGAAAGAATTTTGCCGTTGGGAAATAAGAGATTTTCCAACTGGTGTTCTCTGTTTTTGGTGGGAAAGCAAGAGCAGAGGAGAGAGAGAGAGAGAGAGAAAGAATGGAAGTCTTGTCTTGGTGGGAAAATTAGTTTGACGTAGCAGATCTGCAGGTGGTAATCTAGTTAATGGGCTACGTCGGCCCAACTACGGTCATTAAGATTCTTGACCGCAACAAATAAACTTCATCTAATCATCAAGAATGCTGTGTATGTCAGAGGTTTGAGTGGGCTTGGTCCAAGCCCATATTCCTTGTTTGTTAGCGTAGTTAGGCCTGTTATTCCTTAGTTTGTTAGTGTGCTTAGGCCTGTTAGCAGCTAAATTGATTTGCACCTTGTTCATTGCCTTGTCTGTTAATTATTAGTTAGTTTCCATTAGTTATTAGTTTGTTTTGGTGCCTCTTTGTATAAAGCTTGAGGGTTAGGCTTCGTTAACTTTTCTTTAACGATTCATACCAAAAAGAAAACAAACCAAGTCCTTTATTTTCTTCCAATTCTTGACTGTCAACGGTGTAACTTCTGAGTGTGAGTAGCTACGTACTGTAAGTTCAGTTCACAATGGCAGATTGTTTTGGAGCGTGCAAGAAGAAGAATGGAGGAGAAGCCTCTGTTCCATCTCATGCAGGTAAAAAGAAAGCTTGGCTTCTTTGATTGCTATTGATGACTCCGATTTAACAAAGTTTCAAAGTTGGGTTTTTTTTGGTTCCAATTGAGAGAAAAATATAGTTGGTGGTTATGAGCAGATTTTACTTTGATATCTTAATATTAACATTCCTTTCTATTTTTGAAATCAAAAAATTGTTTGCATTAGGAATAATTACGAAATACTGGTCTACTTCATCAAACTTAGTTAAAACCCCCCACAGTTTCAGGGCCAGACGCAGACATAAAAGAGTCCCTATTTGTATCATTGGGAGCGGGGAGGGTAGGATAAGAAAGGCCTAAACGTTAACAACAAGCCAAGCCCTTCCACCAAGTTCAGTACAAAAAACACCATTTGAGTTCCTGGAAGAAACCCTGCATCCTGACGCGTCTCTGCCCATGAAAACAGAGAACCTCCTCCAGCTGGACCAACTGCTTTAAACAAAGACATCGCTGTCATTGTTATCCCATTAGCAGCTCCTCTCTGATGCTGCTCCTGTTTTTGTTTTGTTTCAAAACAGTGAAAAAAAACCATTCATTCACTTGATCCATCATGCACACAAAATAGTCCAAGAAGTTGAAAACACTCAAACTTACCACTGCATTGTTTTGCAGTATATACAAGCCCGTATCAATCGACACCTAAGAAGAACAATAAGTCCGTTGTTAGTTCACACCATTCCTTTCTTTGTTGATGCCAAATGCAGATAACTAGCTTTCTAATTCCCCTTTTTAATCACTTACTGATAGGGCACTCTTCAACACAGATGCGCAGTTTATCAGTATACTCAGACTGAAACCCGACAACTTGGCCATAAATGGGTAACTCGACAGCAACGGAATGCACAATGCCTGCAAGTTATAGCATCATCCTAACTGCGTAACTTCATTCCGTTCCGGTAAGAACGAAATAACGAAAAGAATGGACTTAATTAATTACTTACAGCAGCAATACGGCACACCATTACAGGTCCAAGAAGCCTCTCTGCATATGGATACAGGGCGAGTTGGAACACAAGCAGTCCAGCACCTAGTTGATTCAACATGATCAATTATGTTACAAAGGTTCCGACTTTTAAATTTAAAATGTATCATCATTTGCATGTTCTCAAGGTTCTCTTAATACCTGTGACTGCTAGAACTTCACCTACATTCTGTGTGGAGTAACCAAGTCCGCCCAGCTTTCTGGGGCTCACTGCCCATAATGAAAATATCTATACCAACATTCTGATGCCATTACAATCATAGATAGAAATGAACTGCAGCATACATAAAGAGATGATGGTGTAATGTACCTCGGAGTAAGCCATATCATGAAGCGAGAAGATGCAATATACAATGATAGACGACATGAGTGGCCAATTTTTTAGGAGACTTTTCTTGGAAGCTAGTTTCGACGTCTCTGGCTGCTCGATCATAACCGATTCCTCGTCATTTCCATTGGATCCAACACTGCTGCTAGGTCCGCTTCCCAAAACATCGCTTGGTTTCATATTTTCCTTGTGGTTATGCAACGTTTCCTGTGTATTTCAGTTACAAGTTATACTTATGAGACAGAGAATCAACTTCCAGCAATCCATGAAAATAGTCAGATTCGAAAAGTTTATGAGCAATATATAGAGATGTTCACCGGGAGCCATAAAGAAGCAATTGTTACTCCAAAAGCGAAAACCGAAATAGCAAGGGAAGGTAAGAAGTAGGGAAACCTGTAGCACTTTTCATATGATCAGCAGAAAAACATTGAAGGAAAAACTCTCTAAGTAAAGAAAACAAGCAATTAGTGTACCTCCCAAATAAAGAATCCTTGGAGAACAAGTTTGGATAATTCACTGCTGGCTGTAGCAACTATAATGTCAAATTTTCTGCATACAAAGAGTTCAGTTTTACCAGATTTGGAGTGTTTATGTGTGATACCTGGGCGAGGAAACCTCCTAAAGCAGGGCCAACAATCAACCCTATACCCCATGCTGTTGAAATCTGATCAGTTTTAACATAATATTCTAGTTATTACTTGCAGCTGTGTTATTGCAAATCAAAGAAAGATGAAGAAAGAAAGAATTTCACCGTTGACAAACCCAATGCTTGATGTTCCGGTCTGAAAAGTTCGGTTGCATAGGCCTGTACTCATTCCAGGACAAAACTGATCATTATCAAAGGGATTGAGGAAGGAAAGGGAAAGTATCAGAAATGATGAGGGGGAAGTAAGAAAAAACCCCAACCATAATTGCTCCAAGTAAACCATTCATGGACCCGAGTAAGAATCTTGAGATAACTGCCATCCATAAGTTTGTACTGAGGCCGAACAGAGTGTTGAAAATCGCCCTGTACAGATAAAACAAATGTTAAGGATTCAATCAACACAAAGAATGTTAAAACAAAAGGAGACAGACAAAGATATTGTGATCAGAACTCACACAGCTGAAGTTCCGAAAAGTATAACAGGCTTTCGACCGTAGCGATCAGCAACTATCCCCCAGAAGACAGAAGTCGAAGCTCTTCCAAACATGAATGAGGATCCAATGTATCCAGCATAGTAACCAATGTCTTCCTCCTTTTCTGCAATCTTGAAATCCCTAACCTGTATCATTTAATTTATCAACAGATCGATTCATAAGTAAAACTAGTTGTTTCATTTATTTTAGCAGAAAACCATAATAACTTGCATCAAACGCCCACTCACCATGAAATAAAGATAGGGAAAGAGAGACGATATTGGGAGAGCTGCATAGATGAAAGGAAAAAAGGGTCAAACTTAGGCATTGTCAACATCACAACTTCAAAGGGAAACTAGACAAGACATATAGTACATGAACAAAGCACGACGATCCATATTGAAACAAACTCTCCAATGGGAAATCCTCTTTTCAAGTATTTGCGTTGATCCACCTTACACCCTGGACAGTTGTCATAGTAGTGCTTTTGTAGCAGAGGAACTGCAGAAGCAGAATAGTCTTCTTCTGCTGCTGCCATATCTTGCTTCTTTCTTTAATTAGCTGTAGAGATGTTCCACTTCTTTGGTTGGCACCCTGAAGCTCAATTCGAAACTGTTGAACTAGTAATTGATATATATATATATATAAGCTTTGCCACGTGAGTATCGGACATGAAAGGAACCAAATAAGGAAAGTTGTCCAGTCCACAACAGAGAAGCTGATACAAAAATAATAGTTCGCTGATATTATATGCCTGGTGATGGTGAGAGCAATCAATTTTCCTGTTTGTATCGAATAATAAATGCAGTCAGTCACTTATACCAACCCCCACATTTCTTTTCTTTGTTCATACACAAATCGATAACTGGATTAATAAGAGAAATTAATGTTTTTCATATAAACTCGATTAATGATCTAACACACTATAAGGATGGTAGGAAGAAGCGAAGACGTAGTGTAAGGATGAGTCATGAGATTCTATGTGCGAAAATAGACACGTTGATTTGAGCCCACAGGCAAGTCGCAATTATTATTATATTGCCGTATACGTCATGCGATCATGACCATGGATGCAAAAGTTTCTTCTTTTGTTTTCTTGGTTTTGGCGCTGGGATGGAAGTTACTAGATGGAATATAAGGATTGAGTTCATGGGTTTTTTTGTTTGAGTTCACCCATTTACATACATACATACAAAATCTTACCTAAATGCCTATATGTATGTGTTGAATGTCCCCTTTTGTCCCTCTCAAATTACTTTTTACCGAGAATTGAAATAACAAGTCAAGAAAAGAAAAGGGTCACATTGAAATCAAAATGGGTTGCTCCATTTCTTTGCCCTAAGATATCCGATAAGAACAATGAACAGGATGATGTGGCCATCAGCAGACTGCATGCAGTAAATGAATGGGCAAGGCAGGCAGGTGAATGCATCTCCTCGTTCGAGAATCCCTTTTCTCACCGGCACCCCCCTAGTCCTTATCTTATTATTATTATTATTATTATTATTATTATTATATGCTTCTTCTTTACTCTCTACTTCTAATTACACGTGGATTTTCCCATTACACGTGGCCTTTCCCTTTTTAATAATGCCCGATTGCATGTGCCATGCATGTGGCCCCTTTTAAGTGAGATTCTGTTTCTACAATATTTTAATTTAATTTAAGAACGTTCAATTACACTGTGTTATTTAACTTACTTGCTCATTTAACAATTTAAACGAGTGGTTCTGGTTCCGGCCGGTGATCACATCCTCAAACTTGCATTGCATGCCACATGACTTTTATCATAATTTTGTGTAGTGGTTAGCTGGTACTCTAAGCATTATATATCAACGTGTATTATTAAAATATTAAACAAAACATATTTCAATTTTAGATAACTGATATGCTGATCCTTTCTACACCACATTTCCAACCTAACCCCTATATTATAGTATTTGCACTCAAATTAAGATTTGTTCCTTTTAAGTTAGCTGACTGGCAGTTGGTGTATGGACTGTTGCAGCTGAGTCTTTGGGCTTACTGATCTGTCGGCCACTGGAATTGGGCTACTGAGAGCCTATGGCCCATCAACTAGCAACATGACAGGCTTAGATATGATCAGATATGATAGTTTTGTTTTATAGTAGTCGAAGAGAATGATATGAGCAGAGCAGCCTCTGAGGCAGTTGTAGAAGCTTCGGTTCTTAGGACCGGAGTTGAAGTGAATTAGTAATATATATAGCGGCTTCCCACGTGTATCTCTTGCGTTGTTATGATTAATTATTAGGTAGCTAACGGGAGCAGCCAATCAGTACGTACTACTGTCCCTTGATTGTACGTTCCTTGGTAATTAATTGGTATGTATAATAGAACAGCACTGACTTCATTTTACAGAGACTGAACCCGGGGAATGAATGAGAATAAAAGAGACCGTTTGGAGGATCGTTCGGCTATTTTCTCCATCGGCTCAACACAGGCCCCGGCCTCGGATGGCTTCACGAGTCCGTTCTTCCAACACTTTTGGCCATAAGGGACGTGTCAAGAACCGTTGCATCTTTTGGCTATTTTCTCCATACCTACCTACTACCGGCTACGAGTGCCGGGTTGGGTGGGTTGGTTTGTTGTAAGTCGTTGATTACTTGTTGATTTAATTTGAGGGAATGGTTTGTCCAGTCCTTTAATTTAGGGGTAGTTAATTTTCTGGGTGTGGAGTCATCGGCGAATGGATTATATTAGGTGGAATGGCCGGCGGTGTGGAGACGGACAGGTGACCATAACTAACTGATTTGAACTTGAGTTGCAAAATGTATAAAACAAATAATTAAGACAAATTTGTGTAATGCTGACTGAAACAAATGAAGACAAGATGTATGCAAGTAAAGAGAGCTGAAAGGAGAGACCATGTATTATTCATTTCTACTGGTTGATATGATGAGTGGAATATGGTTATTAGCTTGGTAATGGAAGCCATCAGTGTTCCTTGATCGTGTCTCTCTGTAAATCACTGCATGAATGCTGATCCAATTATGTAATGTGATGATAAAAGAAGGAGGGTAGGTAAGAAGACCCAGCTGGGTCTACGTACGTGCTGAAACAGAGACACGTTGGCACACCCAACCCCCAGTCAATCATCACTGCGAACGTCATCCACATGGAGATGCAAAACGTTAGAAAGGATCGGAGTTGATTAGAGTACCGCAGATGTGAAGTGCAGGCTGCCTTTGTTGTTCTCATCAACAACCGCCGGATTCGCAGCTCTAGCTCGAATCCAAACTCACCTTCATAGCTCTCCGATGCCGGAAACAGCGATGTCCGTGCCTCTCGCTTCGCTTCCAATTTCAACGAAGTCCGTTCCGCAGTCAACTATTTTCATGAGCACCAGTTTCCTCGTCTTCTTCAATATCGCTATGTAAATTCATTTTGATTTGTCCTTGGAATTAGTTTGTTTCTTTACAGTCAGATCATCAGACTGCTATCATGCTCTGTTGCATTTGAATGGTAGTGTATATAGATGATATTTGGCAAGGTTTGAAATTAGGATTATGTAGAATTAGGGTTTTAAAGTTATTAAGCTTATTTTGATGAATTGCATTTTTGTAACTTTATCATGGCTTTAATAAATCACCATGCATGGGTTATTTACTTCAGTTAATAAATTGTCTTTAGTACTGGAACTCTTTTGCTTAGTGGTTCACATTAAAATTCAATTCATGTCTCTTAGAAGGTGTCATGAGATGATGATTGTTGGTGCATCTACTTGCTGTTAGGTAACAATTGAGCCTTTTTTGGCCTATAGCTTGATTGGTCTACTTCTTTCAGTTTCTAATGTTGTATCTGACATATTGTCACTGTTACCTTAATAAGAGGCGTCGTGTTGCTGAGGCTGAGGTTGAATCGACGAGCGTCGGAAAGGAACTATTTGATGGATTGAAGCCAATCATGAAGGTTTTTACCGCAAGTTTGGGAGAAGCAGTTCGAGGTGGAACTTTTGTCGAACAGGAATCAATGCAGGTTAAGCTGACTAGAAAGCGCAATGACGTACAAAAGGAATTATAAAAGCTAGATGGATTATCTGTCGTTGAGAAGATGCAAGCAACCTTGATTCTCGTCGAAAATGTACCGAAGTTGGAGTTGTTTATTCGACAGAAAGATAATATGCATGTAATTTTCGTCAAATGCCTTCTTCGTTAATTTTAAAGTGTCTAATAGAAGGATTCACGTTGATTATAGAGGTTTTAAGAAGTGTGGAATCATTTTGCAGAGGTTTTAAGAACCGTTGAAAAAAAATTGAAACATTTTTCTGAAACAGTAGTATTTCTTATAAATAGAGGACATGCACAATCAATATATTGACTTGTTTTTTTGTTGAACAAATCTACATTCTATTTCAATTTGAATTATTGTGGGTGATGATGATAAAGGAATTTTAGTCATGTATATTATTATCTCATGTTTAGTTTTTTATCGAGTTTTCTATTTAGTTGTGTATCTAAATGAAAAAATTTAAGAATCCTATAAGAATTTATCTTGAATTTTAAATTTTTAAAAACCACTCGTATTCATATTCCATCTTATATTCCCTTTGTTAAACATAGTTTTAGGGTTTTTTTCTTTTAAAAATTTCCTTTCTTATTGTGGGAATGGTTTATTATCCTTATGTTAGAATTTTGTTTAGTCATCTTTATCGTTAAAATTTTGTTTTTCCTTTAATATAGGAATCTCTCTGCATCATCATTATCATCATGTCACATTCAACATCGACTCCTGCAACCATTGTCACAACTCATTTTATCGAGAAATAGTTGATGTCTACCCTAAATACTCTAATTACATGTTTCTTCCTTATAAAATATTTTAGGAAGTGTCTTATAGTTGAACCATTATACTGATTCCTCACATGCCCAGTCAACAATCAAATAAAAAATAAATTTTGTTTTGTAAAAGCATTTTTATTGCTAAATTTTAACAAAATTTTTAGCAATTATTAAAATGAGATGGAAGTTGTGGTAACACTCCTTTAACCATTATTAAAAACATGCATATATTTTTTAAATTAACAATCTTGTTAATTTAAAAAATAAATTAGCTTCAAACACTTTTTAAGAGAAATATATATGAGTATAAAATATATTATAGATGATCTATTTATTATTTATGTAAAAATATTGTTAAAAAATAAAATAATAATAATAATTAAAATTGCTAAAAAATTGTATAGATGGAAGTAATTAAAAATTATTTCATAAGTTAATAGCTAAAATTATTTATATGATAATGTAAATACAACTAAAATTTACTAAATGAATTTTATAACAAAAATGACATAAATTAGGTTACGACAAGAATATAATTTTTTAAACCTACTGCCTACCAAATGGGGTTAAAAGAGCAGGTTGAAGTCGCAATACCCGATTTGGATCATAATAATTGAAATTACCTATTTGCCACCTGATTTGAAGGAATGGTTTGTCCCCATATTTATCCACTTCCCTCCCTGTCTCCATTAATGTGCAAGTAGTCAAGTACCCGCACCACCGCATTTTTTGGGAATCAAATAAACAAAATGTCCTCCATAAATCTTCAAGTCATATGGCAATGACGATGACACTTCTACTATCGGATGGCCAGGATTTATTTTCACCCATTTCCTTCAGCATCTGATTAATTCCCGTCACCCTCATTCATCACAGCCATACGATGAAAAAAAACATTAAATTTGCCATCTTCATCTGTTCTGGGTCAACAAGCTAAGGTCCAGGAGGCAGCTGTCATTAGTATTTGCTGGCCTGTCAGTTGATCGAGGAGGCCACACTGCTGGGTGTGGACTGATCATTTATCAAAAGCAATTTGGGACTAGTTGAAGTCACCGTCCCCAACAAAAATAGAGAAGGTCTCAACCAACTAGTAAGTACACTTTAATTATTGTAGTGGATACAGTAGAGTGATACATACATACATACATACATAAATCAGAATGGTTGGATTTGGAAGTAAATAACAGCACGTACATACGTCGACTACAAGTCATGATGATGCAATGCAAAAGATGCATGTTTGGCTCTGTAAATATTATATACAGGAGTTGGTACTGGGTAGGTCTGCAATTATTATATAAAAATGAAGAAATTAATCATAAGCAGTCAGCTAAGTACGTAGCATGATTCATGTGGATGATAAGTACACAATTGATATTTAATGCTTATTAGTTAGAGTACAACTGCTAGCTTATAAGCCACTAGAAGAAATTATGATGATGAGTCATGTGGGCATACATGCATGATCATGCAGGATCGAGTTCTCATAATTATATATGATGATCTTCTTCTGGGTATTTCAAGCATCGAGAAGTCACCACGTCCTGCATTCTTATTATTATTTTAGTGGCCCTCTTTTCTTTTGCTATTTTTTTTAATATAAAGTTCTAGTGTTAAATCCCAATATTGAAAAATTCCCATGGTTAACGGCAAGCCATAGGGGTTGGATTGGAGAGAAGAGTAACTTTTGAACTTCTTACGCTTAAGGATAGTGGGCTGTTTTGTATAAATTAAAAAATTAAGGACTGAATTTCAGATAAAAAGAAGCCGCAAAATAGCTACAAAAAGTTTAGGAGATACAAAAGAAATTATTCATATAAGGATTATTACTAATTAATCATCTAATTTTTTTTATAATCGGTTATATTGTAAATATAATCAGTTATAAACATTATTATAACCAATTATATTTAATATATAATTTATATTTTTTAATAACTAGTTATGGTAATAACTAATTAATTTAAAAGGTATAGTTATTATAACTAGTTATTAAGAAAATATAACCAGTTATAATTTAAAAATATAATTGATTATAAATTTGCGTCGAAAAAGTTGTAGGAGACTCACCGAAAAATCACCGGCCAGTGACCAGGGTCTTGCCGTAAATTCACCGGCCAGTGACCGGAGTTTTGTCGGAAGAGTGACTGGACGGTGACCAGGAAGTTGCTGACCGGTCAACGTTGACGATGAGGTGGCAGTGTACTTTTATAAAAATAATAAAATAAATAAATTTGTTAAAAAGACATCTGTACCCTTTTTATACAGACTGTTAGACCTGTCAAAGTGAAAAATCCGTAAAATCTAACGATTCAAAATTGTCCAATATCCTAAAACAGTTTTTTGCCTGGATTTCAAACCTTCTCCGTTGGATTGTGCTAGATTTTTGTAGAAAATGGCCATTTGGTAACTGTTCATTATTCTTGTTTTTTTTCCTTAATGTTAATTTTATTTATTTAATTAATATTTTTACATTTGAATTTAGATTTGAATATTTTTACGTCAAAATCTTAAGGCTCGTTTAATATCCATTTCTGTTTATTTTGGAAGAAAAAACAAAAACTACAAAAAATCAAAACTATAAACAAAAATATGTTTACTTTGGCATCATCAAAAAATTTTAAAACAAAAAGCTGAAATTGAAATTATGTTTAGCTGACACCTTTTTGATTTGGATTGCAAACATTACAAAAAAATTCTTCTAAATATAAATGATGAAAATTTGAAATTACTATAAATTAAATATTTTAATGATTATTCCATATTTTATTTGCAATTGCATCATGTTTTTCACCCATGCTAAGTTGTATGAAAATAAACTAAAGTCATATTTAGAACAAAACTTCTTTAATTATATCCTTTTCAAATTATTAAACTTCATAAATCACTAGTAAACCATTCTGAAATTTCATAACTTATAACTTAAAAATTATAATTATGTTATTTATCGGTTTGTTCAGGTTCGGATTTGGATTCAGATATTTCAATATCAATATCCTACTTATACCCACATGTACTAAATTTTGAACTTATCCATACTTTAAAAATGCATGTCAACTTAAGGTTGGTCTTATTAAACCAATTCAAATTCGAACGGATAACCATAATAACAATTATTATATCATCCCTATCGATAATATTATTTGAACCAAAACTTCAAATTTGAAATACAATTGAATTACTAAATTAACTACAAATCATAACAACACTAGACGTGTAACAACACACAAAAAATGAAATATCACAATAAATGGTAACGCATATATGAAAAATGAGTCATCTTAACAATTTTTATTAATTAGTCAGATTATATATCTTGCAGAAGTTAGCACTCTAGGCGTATAGACCACACACAAAATAGTAAAATAAAATAAACAAAGTGTTCATAATGTTTTGACCAATTTTATTTTAAAATCAAATATGTGAGTTGACTGTCTCAAAAAAATTATTAACAATTTAAATTGTTATTAACAACTTAGACGTATATATGATTAATAAATCGGTAAGATTATTATAAAAGAGAAAAGGTAATTATTAGCAATTGAAACATAGTCGATAAAACGCAAGATAAATATAGGGGTGGGGATAATGTAGTTATTATTAGAATGGATGTACTCATTTCTGGGTGCATCTCCTAAATTATCTACTTTTATATATGGCTTATGTTAAAATGAAAGCACGTGTTGTATATGTTTGCAGTTGAGAAGAAAGTAATTATGGTTCTACCATTACTTCCAACTACATCTCTTTAGTACTGTCAATCAATTCGACTAGTTTTAACCAACTGCATTTCTCAACTAGTTGTTACGGTCGTTCAACATGCTAGCTAGTTTGATCTTATTTTCATGATCATAACACTTGGGTTATGTTTGGTTTCATGAATGTGCAATGGAAAGCATGTGATTCATAGGATTCTTAATTTCATGATTGATTCATAAGTATGAACCGTTTGGTATTAAAAGAATACGAAATTTATTTCATTTTAAAATGAATTTCTATGTTTGGAATGTCATATTCATTTCTTAAAAATAGATTGAATTAAATTCCCAAATTATATTTGGTATACAATTTAGAATTGAATTAAATCAAAAGTTTTCACATATACCCTTTCAACATACATGTCATTACTATTACTCACTATGCGGAAGAGTTTATTAAATTAACAATTAGATCACCTTAACCGACATGCAAGAAAAGTAATAACAATTAACAAAGAACGAACGCATATGATGGCAACCATAACAATTAATAATTAGAAACTGCGATGGTTATTGAATGAAGAAGAAGAAATGAGGTATCTATGCTTGGGTGTTCACAACAAGAATGAAAAGCTTTAAGCAAATAAAGAGTCGGCCGACTTTAATTATATATATATACACTAGTTTTGATGGGCGTTAATTTAATTATTAGTTGAGGGTAGATAAGTCATTTGAATGTAATTTGTAAATCCTTGTGGAATTCATTTCGAAATACCTACGAGATTCTACGGAATTGCTAACACTAGCTAGTCTGAATTCCGCAGAATTCAAAACTTAGAATTAGAAATAAATTCTTTTACATACCAAACACAAAAACATTCATTTCGAAATGAATTCCATAAGTTTTTGAGGAATTCATTTGAAAATTTGGGTACAAAATTGATTATTAAATAATAATGAAAATATAAAAAAAACACTTTTTTGGAATCGAAAATACCCAAAAAAATTAAAAATAAAATTAAAAACATTTTTGTTGTGATCTCAAAATAGGCAAAATTGCATAAAAATCTCAACTTGTTATGTTAGATGTAGACATGCATACACAATGATTGTTGTATTTGGAAATAGGCACCGGCCTAGACGGATGGCATTGGAGGCTTGGACGGAGGCGGACGATCCAGTCATGTCACCACGTACGTCGACTACCAATCAAAGCAAAATTATACTATATAGGGCGGGGTAGGTTTGCCATTATGGAGAAAGCATCAGCACACCAGTAATTAAGTCGGCTAACTAGTAGATCACGTCGTGCATGATTCATCAATATTCATGTGGATGTTAATGAATGGTCGAGTTATGGCCTTATGGGTTGGAGTTGGGGATGGGGATGGGGATCGTAATCTTTCATATTATTAATAATAATAATAATAATAATAAAGTTGATATTCAATGCTTAGTAATAGAGTACTAGTTAAGCCCGCCAGGTCATGGTCTGTGGTCTCATCATATCCCTTAAGCTTCTGGAAACTGCAATTACCCTCCTTCTCCACCATTCCTTAGAAAAATATTAAGAATGGTAAATTTATCATTTTCAGGTCAGAAATTATTTGGAAAATACATATCATCGACAAGACGACAACAACTCATCCTTTAGTGTCAGGTGTTTTGCTTTAAGAAACAGTTTTCATGGAGGGCTATTTTAGTCAATATTTATGTCTTTGTTTTATTTCTATTTCGAATGATTTTTATATTAAAATTCTTATAATTCATAGACGAATTTGACAATTATATCGATTTTTATGTTTTTTATAATAAAAATTTATATGTTTTGATGATAAAAAATGATACATTTTGAGGGGAAAATTGCTATATATTATATATATATATATAAGAATTGTTATGTTTTGACAAAGTATTACTACATGTTGCATTTTATCCTTGCGTCCTAAGTTTTATTCTTACTTATTAATTGTTTTTATTAGTGGATTGTTTGTGTGGGAGAATTGAATGATATATTCGGATAGGTATATTTGTATTTGAAATTAACATTTGGTATTTCAAATATTCAAATTTTTGGAGTTTTTTGGGATAAGACTTGAGTTTATCTAATCAAATCAAATACAAGGTTGTATTTGACCTCAATCTTTTGTAATTCAAATATAAAAATAATTGTGTTGATTTAAAATTTACAAGCTATGAATTACACTCTGTCACTGTAAGTCTAAATTCGGAAGCTAGACCAAGAGCTTCAAAAACATTTGTCAACCTTGAAAAAATTTTCGGTCATCGAAAATTAAAAAAAATGCAATTGAAAATTTATGGATTTATGAAAGACACAAATTAATACTATCTTTCCTTAACTAGACATCTATACAAAGTTCACCGTAAACACACTCAAATTTCAATGAATTAAATGGGCGCCTTAAAAAAAAGTAAAGAATTAATTTGAAAGAAAATATGAATATAAATAGAGAAAGACAGAAATACCCTGTTTTCTTGAGTTCATTGACCACCGATCGCCACCTATTAGATGGAATGGAAACTCCAATTAATTAAACACGAGTTAAGGTCTGAACGGATAACAACTAACAATGGAGGGGTTTGTTTATTTGTTAAAAGTTAAATCATAGTGTTGGCGACTCCGGTCTGCTCTTCAAACGCGATACCACTTTTGACCTTCACTTTGCTGAATATGGACGCCGACGACGACGACGACGATTAATTTTTTAAAATATAACCCACGCGGTGGGGGTGGTCAGAGAAACTGAGTATGAATATGTTGAGAAATGTTATGTAGCCAGCCAACTTCAGATCTTGAGTTGTAAACAAACTTAAATTTGGATTTTCTCGATAACCATGAAAGATCCGGTTAGGTTCCCACCTGCACACTCCTAGCCCCCATTATTTATAATGCATCTGCCTCTGCCTCTCCATTCATTCCAGGCCCCCATTCTGTTCCTCTCTGACTCAAACCCTCAAGAATCATACAGCACCCCCAGCTTCTGCTTCACCCTAAAGAATCATACTTCCACTCTCTGTATTATAATCTTGCATTGCACTTTCAAAGGTACTGTTGATTTCTACTCCCAGGAAGCTACTTCCATGATCCCCTAGCAATTTGTCTAATTGATTTTGCCGGTGGCTCATGAATGTTCGTCTGGAGAGATTTTAGTATTCGAGTGTCTCTTTCAATCCCTTTCCATGCTGAACTCAATTTATTATTGTCCATCAAGTGGGTCACTAACTGGAAATCCTAATTATTTTTGTTTGCTTTGAGTTATTATTGCTTTCGGCCTTCATTTTCCTTACTCTGCCTCTTGTCATCTGGCGTCTTCCTTCCCCAGCATCCATATTCAATCACAACCTCTGCAATCTGTCTGTCTTTTTGCTTTGAATAATTACTTTTCTTTTCGCTTTTTTTTTTGGAAAATAAAGGTCTAACCTTTCACTTGGTTAGCCAATCCTGTCTATATGCATTGGAGTATCGTTGTTGTACCAAAATGGGAATGCAATTTTAAACAAGCTTAGCTTGGCTCCACATCCGTTGAAGAAGACTTCTACTTTAGTTTCGCTTCTTGCGGGGCTCTCGTAGTCGTAAGACCAATACTTGCATATCTTGTCATCTTCGTTACCTGCTTTCCTGTGTCATCTCAATGCTCGTGATTCGGGAATAATTTGTAATCGGGCTTCCTTCCAAACTTAGTGCATCCATGTTCATGACGTTTGCAGTGATGGATTGGGTTCAATCGACGTGTCTGTTTCACCACTTAGATGTCATGACTCATTGCTTACTGTACATAATTGGTTACAGACTTACAGTCTCTGTAAATCACGGCTTTTATTATTTATACTATGACACAAAGAACACGGATTTCTACCATTAGTCATCATATCAACACAAATTCATCAGATTCTCTGTTGCCCTGTTTAATTCGTTTCATTTCATTTCTGATACACGTGGGAAGCTGATATTACTATTTCGCAGTTGAATTTGGGTGCAAAGTAAGTGGAGCTTCTCGAGCTGAGAGGCTGCTGCTCGTATTATTCTCTTTCACTCTGCTAAACAAGGCAAGAGATGGCAGCAGCAGAAGAGTATACAGTTCCATTGTTAGACAAGCAGTATTATGAAAATTGTCCAGGTTGTAAGGTCGATCACCAGAAATATTTGAAAAGAGGATTGCCTATCCGGGAGTTTCTTTCCATATGGATTGTTGTGCTTTGTACAGGTATACACCCTTCTAGTTATTTCCAGTTTTAAATCAACATCACGACTTCCTTTGAAAATTTCTCATATTTGAGACATGTAGCCATAATCCTTTTGTTCTATCAATGCAGCTCTTCCAATATCGTCTCTCTTTCCCTATCTTTATTTCATGGTGAGCATGCGATGGATGCAAGTTATTATGGGTTTCTGCTAAATTAACTACTTTACTTATGAATCTGTTCATAAATTATCAGGTTAGGGATTTCAAGATTGCAGAAAAAGAGGAAGACATTGGTTACTATGCTGGATATATTGGTGAGTTTGTCTACGGAACATACTATCATCTTTACCTGCTGTGATATTACTCGATTTCCTGGTGAAACAATCTGAAATCAATCTCCTTTTTTATGATTTGAAGGGTCCTCGTTTATGTTCGGTAGAGCTTTGACTTCTGTTTTCTGGGGACTAGTAGCTGATCGCTATGGTCGAAAGCCAGTTATACTTTTTGGAACTTCCTCTGTGTGAGTGCTCACTAGATTTTGAAAGTCTCCTTTGTTTAACAATGTCTTCAATCCTGTCTCTCTGAGCCTGACGTTTTGCATTTGATTTCTCTCAGGGTGATTTTCAACACTCTCTTCGGCCTCAGTACAAACTTTTGGATGGCTATTGTCTCAAGATTCTTACTTGGAAGCTTGAATGGTTTACTTGGACCAATAAAGGTTAGCTTTTTTATCCTGAAACCCTCATTGTTCATATATGATAATTCCTGTTCTTCAACACTTGGTCAGTACTCTTTTCCAGCACGAAAAGACATCGAACAAAACTTTTTCACTTGCTGACCAATTCATATTGTGTTCTTCTGAAACAAACAGGCGTATGCAAGCGAACTTTTCAGAGAGGAACATCAAGCATTGGGATTGTCAACGGTGAGATTTCTTCCTCTTTCTTGCATTTCAGTACTTGATGAACTCCGTCTATTTTTTTTACTTGATCTACTCTGTCAACACCGCACTAATAACAAGAATGTTAAAACTGATCAGATTTCAACAGCATGGGGTATAGGATTGATTATTGGCCCAGCATTAGGAGGTTTCCTCGCCCAGGTATGCGACACACTCAAAATCTAGTAAAAATGAACTCTTTGTATGCCGCAGAAAGCAAAAATTTGACATTCTACTTGCTACAGCCAGCAGTGAATTACCCAACCCTGTTCTCCGAGGATTCTTTCTTTGGGAGGTAATGTCAACTTCCATTACTTGTTTTTTCCTTTGAGTTCTGCTCCAATATCTGTTACTCATATGAGAATTGCTAATTTTGCACTCAGGTTCCCCTACTCCTTGCCCTCCCTCGCCATTTCGGTGTTTGCTCTTGGAGTAACAATCGCTTCTTTCTGGCTTCCGGTGAAGATCTTTATTGCGCACCTCTGTTTGAATTTGATTATATCCATGGATTGTTGGAACTTGTTTCTCTGTCCCTATAAGTTTAGCTCATCTCACTGAAAGATGGTTAACATACACAGGAAACTTTGCATAACCACAAGGAAAATACGAAACCATGTGACCACTCTTCCGATGCTTCGGAAACTGCAACTGGCAGCTGTGGTGGATTAAAGGAAGGCGATGAGGAGTCAGCGATTGAGCCAGAGAAACCTGCTCCCAAGACAAGCCTCATAAAAAATTGGCCACTAATGTCATCTATCATCGTATATTGCATCTTCTCACTTCATGATATGGCTTACACGGAGGTACACCATCTCTTACGGCATTACATTGTTTTTAGTTCTGTAGTGAAGGGTTTGAGAGTAATGCCATTAGCATGTGATGTTCTGTTCTGTAGATATTTTCGTTATGGGCAGTCAGCCCCAGAAAGCTTGGTGGACTTAGCTATTCCACGCGGGATGTTGGTGAAGTGCTAGCAGTTTCAGGTATCGTAAACTATGAAAACGTTATGAACATACAAATGATGCATGTGATAAAGTCAGAACCTTGTAGCTACAGACATTGCTAGATAATGACTGACTCACTCACATAATAATGTTGAACAAGTAGGTGCTGGACTGCTTGTGTTCCAACTGGCCCTGTATCCATATGCGGAGAGGCTTTTTGGACCTGTGATGGTGAGCCGTATTGCTGCTGTAAGTAACCAAAACCTTGTCAGGCAATTCGTTCTTTAAATCTCCTGGGTCAACCTTGAATGCTGGGTGCGGAATGAAGTTATATAATGGTGGATGCAATGCAGGTATTATCCATTCCGTTGTTGGCAAGTTACCCATATCTTTCAAAGTTGACGGGTATCACTCTGAGTATACTGGTAAACTGCGCATCTGTATTGAAGAATCTACTATCAGTAAGTGGTGAAAACGATTAGTTATCTGCATTTCACATCGACATCGACAGGATGGTATTGTGTTGTTAACTAACTACGGGCTCATGGTTTTATCTGTCAGGTTTCGATTGTAACGGGCTTGTTTATTCTGCAAAACAATGCAGTGGTAAGTAGTTGGTTATCTGTATTTTTGTCATACAATGTGTGTGGAGTGTGAATATGGTTTACTGAAGTGGGATGGAAAACAAAAACAGGAGCAGCATCAGAGAGGAGCTGCTAACGGGATATCAATGACAGCAATGTCTCTGTTTAAAGCTGTTGGTCCAGCTGGAGGAGGTTCTCTGTAAGTATTTCTTCCTCCTCTTGTTCATTTAAGTGGAAAATTAAGAGAAAGAAGCGGGGAGGTAATGAATGTAAATGTGTGCAGGTTTTCATGGGCAGAGACACGTCAGGATGCAGGGTTCCTTCCAGGAACCCAAATGGTGTTCTTTATACTCAACTTGGTGGAGGGGCTTGGCTTGTTGTTCTTGTTCAGGCCTTTCCTATCCCACCCTCGCCGCCGGTAGATATAAATAATAAAATGAGGTGATTGTGTGTTTTGTAGATGGAAAATTGGTGGGGTTTTCTGGGTGAGGTCTGTAGTTCCAATGATTGTGGAAAGTGTAGTAATGTAAAGATTGTGCACCAACTAATGTGATAAAGGGTTTGCTTTAGTGCCAATTCATAGCAACAAGACTTTTAAAATCATTGAGCCGTCTTTCACCTCGTCTACCTACATTGAAAACCCCTTCCTATACTTTATCCCAAAAAAACCCCCTTCCTATATGAATAATTATTTCTTGTTTTTACCATTCATTTACTCAATTCAAAAGTAAAATAATGAATTGTTACATGATTTATTAAAAACAATGACATCAACAATCATGACTTAATATGGGTGAATTCTTCAGTATACCTGGTATATTGAAATTTTCGGTGCGCTTACTTTTTTTTTAGGTAACGTACATACCTTATTAACGTCCATTTTAAGCTTTCGATCTCAACGGTTCACAATTAATCTAATTTTAAAACTCAATTTCAAATATCACATTTGGTCTCATAGTTATTTTAAATTCTCAAACTCATCACTCCTTTATTATGTAAGCCTAAATTAATATACAAACACAATTTATTAACATTGCCCTCTTTTCTTAACAGATTTTACATCCCACTTCCACATCATCCTTATTTCACACCCCATATCATTCTACTATATAGTTGTTCATTGTTCTTATCTCCCCGCCCTATCCCCATAATATCTACTTCTTTAAGAGTGAAATCACTCATGGTTAGAGGCCTCTTCCCAATGCTAACCAATATGAGCCGCGGTAATATTTGTACTTCTAACCATTAAATCTCTTTTCATCCTAACCGCTACAACCCCAAATTATGTCGAATGTTGTATGTGTGTAATTTAGGTTGAGTCGAAAAGTGCAACCAACGAATCATTCCTTAAGAAAGGCCTCGGGGGTGATCAAGTCCCATGGCAGAAAGTCGGAGACGCATCGGTGGTTAAGATCATCGAGCTTGAAGATAGAGCGACTTGGCTTTGAAAACCTGTATGTTTCTATTGGTCCGAGCTCATACTTGCCTGCACAAGCAAGAGTAGTAGAGGAATATATCATGGCACAGAATATATTGCAAGCAACGGAGGATGAGAATGGAGGATCTACTTGCTTGTTGAAGAAGTTCCATTTAAAAGTTCCAGTTTCGAATTTGATTGAAGATCTGTATACTGGTCAATGTTTCTTGACAGTATATACATTTGCCAGAAATGGCCTATAAAACAATAAGCAGCTCTTCTCTTTTGAACAATAAGCTTCGTTAACATTTTCCATCAACATCTGAGCGACAAATTTAGATGCGATAAACAGACCACAGACGACACAAAAGATAAATATATAGAACCACCAATTCAGACTGATGAAATTAAAAACCCAAAAGACAGCCACCCTGCCGTCTCTATTACTTCAATACTCTTCTCCTTCTTGGTAACCCTCTTGATGTAAATCTACAAAATAGTTCGTGTCACCCTTTTGAAGTTCAGCTGGCTCCTCATGATATCCAGCTTTCTCAAGTAGTTCACAAGGAACATATATGATTTTGGAGCGATGAGTTTGCTATTGTAAAGATCCAACATGATGAGTAATTCAAAGCTTCATACTAACTTCGCATAGGCGAACTATGTTCACTAGATAAGTATGGATTTCTCTCTTTACCTTTCTCATATTTTTCTAATGAAGTACCAATATATGATATGCAGTTGAGTGTGTATCCGTAAGCACTGCATTCAAAAGCAAAAGTGTATTATTTAGACTTGGATTTTCGTAATGTCGTTTGTAGCTGAACTTAAGAACACCATAATGGATCACCATCTAAACTACAAAGAAACTAATGATTAGTGGAATATCTATAATAGTTTAAGATTATAGAATGAACTACAAATTATCTAGAGGGCTGAACTCGTTAGGTTAATGGAGAAATAAAAACTTGCCCTAGCTGAAACACATATTGGCCAGTGAAATTGTCAATATTTCTGGTTCGTGGGATGGCGATTGGATTTGATGTCGTAATCGCAGCCGTCGATAGCGAGGATGCCAGAGATTGGATAATGAACGAGAGACAAGCCAGAGATAGGGTGAAATAGAGGCGGCGATTGTCTCCTTCAAGACGTGTCGACTGAACTTCTGATTCTTCGACTCTAAACCCTAAAATCACTGCCCACTCTGATATCCTCCCTCTTCTTCTTGATCTAGACGTAATTCTCACATTCGGGACCGCTTCCTTCATCCTCCACGACCCTCACAGGGTCGGCAAAATAACCATTATCGTCAACTTTAATCCCAAATTACTTCTTCCCCCAATTCATTTTCATCACATTCAGCTCTTCATCTTCTCAGAAAAATAGCATAACTAAGAAAATGAGGGTGATGTTTAGGATGAAGTTTGATTATGTGAGCAATCTGTTAGTAAGTTTATGAAATGTTAGAATATATAATTTGAAATCAATTTAGGCAAACATTATAAAAGAGTAATGAGTTGGAGAATTGAAAATAACTATGAGACCAAAAGTGATATATATAATTGAGATTTAATATTAGATTAATTGTGAATCGTTGAGATCGAATGCTTAAAATGAACATTGATGAGGTATGTATGTTACTCAGAAAAATATGGACACACTAAAAATTTCGATATACCAGGTATTCAGAAAAATTAACCCTACTTGAATTACAACGATTGTTAACTTATTGTAATTTGATATGAATTGATGTTTTCAAATATGGTACTTATTTAGTATTTGACTTTTTGTATAGTGAGAACTTGATCAGAACATATTTTTTGAGGTTCAACCATTGATTTTCCCACTAATCGGCTTCGACGGTCAATTCAATTTTGACAGCATTAATACTAATCATTACATTTCCACCTTATAATCCATGTTCATACTTCAGTTTCTGCAGTTAAAAAGAACCTCTTCTCCATACTAAAACCAAAATACAAAGAGAAAAAGAAAAAAAGATTCACTATTCTTTCTACCAAATCTTCTAAACCCCAATTTCAGAATCAGGTTTCAGTGTTTTGCAAGAGACCTAAGAAGATATTAAGCTGGTTAGCCACAACCCAATAATTGCAGAAATGAGAAGAACAGCTATGCATGGATTTCTAGCTCCACCATGTGACGTTGACCTGCGGAATTACAAACCAAACATGTAATGGAGATCACCTTTCAGGCACATGAAGTAGCCAGCCGAATTAAACAGTACTGGAAGATTTACAATACCTTTCAATGGAGCCATGAAAACCAGCAGTCTTGATTCCAAAATCAAAGGGGAAGAGAGGATCGTAATGTGCATCTCCAAGGTTCATAGGAAGTTGAGCCACACTCTTAAACCATGTTCTGGCAAGTCTCCCAGTAAATCCAAAGTCACCAAACAGGACATCTGCCACTCCTTGCCCTTCGCTGCCTGGTAACCAAGCTGCCACAAGCGCATCCATTGAACCAATGTATGGCTCAATCACAATGGGTCTCCCTGATACTACCACAACTACACACTTGACAGCCCCGCACACATTGCTGATGGTACTTGTACCAGGGTCTTTCATTGTAAGATCGCTGCTATCCCCTGCAGTCTCTGCATAAGGTGGCTCACCAACAACCACAATCGCATAGTCAAATTTGTTCCCCTCCAAGAATTGGATGTTGGGATCCTCTTGGAAGACAACCTCTGTTTTTGGATCAACCGTGGACCGTATGGCAGTAAGGATGGTGGTTCCTATAAAATAGCAACAAGTCAGAATATTTGGTTACCACTCAAGAGAAGCCCTCTCTAATTATGATCGACGATGTAAAGTGGTTACCTGAAGTATCATTGTTCCCGCTAAATCCCTGCCAGTTGATAGTCCATCCACCACATTGATAACCCAAATTATCAGCGTGTGTACCAGCAACCAGAATTCTTGAGGCCTTTTTGGGAAGAGGTAATAGTGGACCAGTCCCATTCTTCCCGTTCTTCAACAACACAGCTGATTTTCTCACTGCCTCACGAGCCAAGTCTCTGTGTGCCTGGAGAAGTCATATATATGCATCACTTATTGTACCACTATACAAACAGTATGTAAAATGAAGAATGGAAATAAAAAAGGCTCAAAACAAGAATGGCTCAGAGCTGCATGAGACAACTATTGTTTACGGCTATCACTATGATACAGATGCCCAACATTGAGATTTTGGACTTCTTTTAACGAAATTGGAACAAAGCTTAGTAGGTGTGCCATTCCACTACTGACCTGGCTTCCAAGTTCATTAACAAAGCTTAGATCAGCCATAGGGTTCTCAAAGAGACCCAAATTGAACTTCACCAGCAGAATCCTTCGTACAGCATCATCAATGCGATCCATTGGGATGACATTGTTCTTTACCAGGAGAGTAAGGTCATCAATGAACTCAGTATGGTTGTATGGAAGCATGACCTGGGAAAAAAGAACCTTAGTTACCAAACTGTGAACTCAGTTCTTAAATTGCTGAGAAGTACTTGAAAATAGTGTCCATGGATTCAACCTCAAACGAAATTTCCATACATACTAACCATGTCAATGCCAGCTAGCACCCCTTCTTGCACAGAATAAGTATAGTTTTCATGTGCCGTTGGGGTGATCCTATCAATACCTTGCCAATCGGAGATAACAAACCCCTACAAAACAATCCACGATAGGAACTGCTGTTAATGTGCATAAGATATCGAGATACCAGAAACTATTTTGGTAGCAGCATTATGCATATTCAAACCTCAATTATGGGCGCCAAGTAGTGAGGGACCAAAGAAAAAACACATCAGTATATAAGGAAATAAAATCTGAGTGGCAGTATCTGAAGCATCAGTAAACAGACAAGAACTCCATAAACCTAACTGGGCTACGAGGTCCAACCTTAAACTTAAGGGTGCCCTTCAGGAAGCCCATTATTAGCTCTCGGTTAGCATGCATCTTCTCTCCGTTCCAGCTAGAGTAAGATACCATAACAGTTGAAACCCCTTTGATCACAGAATCAGAATAGGCAGGCATGTGAATGCTTAACAACCCATGCCTGTCTATTATCGTATTATTCTCATTGAGGCCCTTGGTTGTTCCACCATCACCCACAAAATGTTTAGCGCAAGCTGCTACTTTATCCCTGCAACATAGAAACATTCACTGACAAGCAGTAGAAGTGTAGAAACTCTAGTTGGGATGCATTGACATCAAATGCAAGACAAGAAGGGTTTTATATGCTTTAGCTCTAGGAAACCTGTAAAATCAATCTAAATGACATTCATATATACTAAAAATAAAATTTTTAACGAATTTAAGCAGTTGGATCTTATGAAAGGATGAATCACATCCTATATCAGGAATATCGGATTCCAAAAACACAAATAGACAAGATTTTCCTGGTCTCATTCTCACTTTCCAATGGCATAAGGAACTCCTCTTCGAGAATGAGCAGGCATGTCTCCTTGTAAACCAGGTATGATCTCTGTCATTGCTTCCACAACCTTGGGATCCTCACTATAGCTCTCATAACACCGTCCCCACCTTGGGTCTCTACAGACCTGTGGAGGGTATGCCAACAAAAGAGAGAATCAAATCAAGTAGAGCTAAGTGATCAAATCAGCAAGTACTCATTTATCAAGTACGGATATATTTATGTTCCAAAAAAAACAGCAATTCGTTCACCGCTATGCATGGTGCGAAGACGTAAGGAATCCCTGTGGCTCTAGCTTCAAGAGCAGTTGCAGCACCAATTCTCTTGACCAAGTCAGGATCCCTATACACAAAGTGCAACAAATTAAAGCTCCACTAATGTATGGAATGCATAATATTAATGAGAAGGATTCGTACGAAATCACCCCAAAAAAACTTGTCAAGAAAGAGTAAGATGACGAGGCAGAGAACATAAACTACCCCGCGGCATCTTAATTAACTATGAACTTATCATACAACGACTGTTGCTCTCGGAATATTACAAGACAAAATGTTGCTACTCTCGTTTTTCCAGATATTTAGAATAAGAACGAAGACAGAATTCTGACATCAACATATCTTCTAAAATGGAATAAATTCAAATAAAGATATTTCCTTCCTCAAATTTACACTTGCCTGGTGGCTCCAAGACCAACGTTGTGAGGGAATATTGTGGCATTATACACATTGTTGTGTCCATGAACAGCATCGATACCATATATCATTGGAATCCCTAAACGACTGGACATAGATCCTTTCTGAAACGTATTTACCATATCAATCCAATCCTTGGCAGTAGCATCAGGAAGCGGTGCACTCCCTCCACCACTCAATACACTACCTGCATGAAGCAAAACGATAACTCAAGTCATCTCTCCTCGTCTAGCGGGCTTCATAGTAAATATATTTCCATTCAACACTTTAAAACTCGTCAATGAAAAATTCAACCGATGCACAAAGAACATCTGAGGCAATTCACGGCACAAAGAAGGAAATAAGACCAATCAAAATAGACACATTTGGGAAACGAGGGTTCATATGAATGCTACATCACATGACCACAGCAATTAGACAGTAAGTTACAGCCGGCAGCTTTAATGCTACGGCCAGTACACCAACGCAGTACATTACCCTAACCATGGAAGAAGTAAGAAAGTTATCACACCATACATGATTTAAATACGCGAGAAATGTATGAGCAAACCTATGGAGTAAGTCCGCATAATCTCCGGAGTGGCTGACTCCCTATCGAGCTGGGTCATCTGGCCAATCTTTTCGGCGAGTGACATTCTACTCATTAGGTCCTTAATTCGAATAGTCACTGGTTGCTTCGGATCTTTGTATTTCGCCGTCTCTGCCTCTGTCCCAACTACCCATGCGCACAGCCACAATATCCCAAACAACTGAAGCCTGGAACCCCTACACATCCTTGAGCAAGTTTTTCCTGAAGCAGAAGCAACAAGAGACAGAGTAAATAAACAAGCAATGACACAGTTGCAAGGAAGAAAACGAAAGACAGTAGACTGTCAATATTGCACACTACTCAAGCCGAAAATAACGAATCAGGAAATACTTTCACGCCTCTCTCGCCGTAATCGTCTAATCGACAACGCAATACAAAAAAAGGAACAAAAAGTGAAGCTGGTTAGGTTGTCAGCACTGGAGCTAACCGCCATTGCGGTTACTCTCCGAGCCACTCTCAAGAAGCATACAGTGCAAAGAACAAACGGAGACGCGAACAAAATCCGTCGTCAACCGTACATACAGTTGAAGAAACTCGGACGCGTTTCTTGAGGTACGGCCGTGGAATTCTCTTTGAATTATCGGGAAGAAAACAGCAAGGTAGCGAGACTAAAAGTTGAGTGGCGAAGAAATGCAGAAAAGAAAGGTGGAGAAAGAGAGAAAGGGAAAGCAAGAGGGTTACCAGGAAGGAAAAGCAGCAGAGCAGGCAGTGGCAATGGCGGAAGGAGGGAGAATCGGAGGAGCAGAAAGAAGGAGAGTTTGTGAAGGATGAAGAAGAGAGGAAGTAAGACGTAAAATGCTTTTCTTCGGTTGGCTTGATTTCGTTGTTTGGTTGCAGCTCTCGGTTCGTGTGAGTACAGTCCAGTAGTGGGAAAATGGTAGTGGGGGGGTTGTGGGGGCAAAGTGCGTGGGAAACTGGGGAGAATGGTAGACGAATGAGTCAATAATATTCTGTTTCTCTTTTCCTTTTCGGTAAAAAAAATAAGAATGACTCGGCCCTCATGCAGTTATTGGACATTTCTATTCCGTCGGAATCAAACCCAATGAAAGGTGGTTTTATTTGGGGAAGTTTGGCGTTTGGATTGATTGAGTTTTGATATCAGCAATTGAAATATAGAGTTTTTTGGTATGGGTGATATTTAGTATAGTGTTGGATGATCTGTAATTTCTGAATGACAGAAGGTAGGAAATGTCTTGAATGGTAGTTGTGCAGTGTCATAACTTTAGAAACTAGATTTATTGACTTGAACTTTTTCAATACATAGGTTGGTGGAAGCTCTCGAGACTGTGTTAGCTTCAGCTGAACACTATAGATGCGTGAGGCATGTAAGTGCTAACTTCAAAATCAAGCATAAACACACTAGTGCGAGGAAAGCCTCCTGGAAGGCTATTTATACCGACAACCTCATGGATTACAACAAGGCCGTTAATGAGTTGCGCGCCCTTCAAGAATCAGGTGATGAAACTGGTTGCTATGATGACTTCATAGCGCAGAACCCTAACACTTTCTGTCGAGCCTTTATATCAGGGTTCCAAAATAAGATAGTATAGAGAATAACATATGTGAGACCTCAAAGGGTGTATTGTCAAATTTAGAGGCCTTAGAATTCTGAAAATGTTGGAAGAAATTAGACTGTACATGATGGGTACAATAGTTCACAAGCATAAAATGTATGGACAACAAGTAGATGGTTTAGAGATGTGTCCTAGGATTAAAAATAGGATGGAGAGAACAAAATTTGCTTGTAGGAACTGTACTAATCGTCCTTCTTTAAAAACCCTTTTTCGAGTGCCCCATTTGGGATGAAGGGTATGTAGTCAATCTTCAGGCAAGAAATTGTTCATGCGGGTATTAGGAACTTAGTAATATACCTTGTATCCACTTTGTTGCTTCCATTACCTTCATGAGGCTGGATTTTATGTTAGTTCTTATCAATTATACTTTGTAAAAATTAAAATTGATGGATACTAATTACCGTGTTACATTACAAACTAACTCCAATTGTAATTTTCTCCACGTTTCATTATTAACACACATCTCTTTCTCTAATTGTTTTCCACCCCCGTCGCCGCACCCCTAACCCCAACCACAACCAACTCTGGACCCCCAACTCTCCCCTAACCTCTAATCCCTTAGTTATTTTATGATGATTCACAATTTTGTCTTTCCTTGACGAAGCTTCTGCGAATAAAAAAATTAAAAATCATTATTTATGGGGTGGTATAGTGGATTTTTGGGTGTGTTTTGATATATAACTATTTGCTTAAGAATGGATAGTGTCGAGTTTTGTATATTTTAGAAACATAATTTTTTTATGAATAAGCGATTTTCATTTATCCACCAAAAATTATATACAAGAGTTCTGAAATAAAGGGAAACAAACATCAAAGCATCAAAGCAAGCCCATGGTGACCTATTCCATTCTAGGAAGGTCTTCGGTGGTTGTTATGAACAATTCACATATATGAACATCAAAAAGTTTTGAGAATGTGTCACACATTGATGCAATGTTTCAGTTTTTATTTTGTACAGAGAAAACAGAATTATGTTGCATACATGTTGGTACGACAATCAATATTCCATACATCTATAATTATGAATAAGGCTAGAGGTGATGCTAACTGGTTGCCAAGAGGGGCCATCACCCTCCCTGACAACCTGTGACGTAACAGTGTGGTATATATTAGAGTTGTGAAAATACAAAACAATAACAACATAAATCACAATTTAATCTTTTGTGTGGAGGCTAGATGTGATATCCTAAAGAAAAGTATTTAGAGTTCGAACCCTCTCAAACAGCAAAACGATTTTTGCTTTATTGACATTAAACATTTCTCTTTTTTTTTTATTCTAAAAAATATTCATGTCATTCATCAGAAACAAGGTTACTTGATCATTACAGATTAACGTACACCAAGCAGAAAGAGCAGACCCAATTAGGTTGGAAGTCCTTTATCCAAACAAGTATTTTTAAGGACTTGAGATTATACATTGGAGATGTATGATCTCACTGAGTTAGGCACTTTCTACTTTGCTTGTTGATGGTGTTAGGCCTTCAAGCAAAGCGTTAACGAAGGTTGATATCTTTTCAGTTAATTAACTTGATGTCCTTTCAGTTGCTGATTGTTAAAATTGGTGAAATATTTGTCTAAAAAAAAAGGGAAAAAGGAACGTGTCAATATGTTCGCGTCAGCGTAGAATGCGTCTTGCTAAAATGAGTGACGAGAGAGATAGAGAGGGAGAGTGACTGGGAGAGAGAGAGAGAGAGAGACTGATTACTTGCTCCAACAAATCGCTAGTGTGGAGAAAGAAAGACGAAGCAGATAACTGTGACTTGATCGAAAATGGCTGCCTCGTCATTTACCGCAACCTCCAACACCTTCCGCCGTCCCTTTCCTACGATCATCAACGCCACTGTGCTCGGAGGAGCTGTCTCCTCTTCTTCCTTCCTCACCTTTGCCGCCACTCGATCTTCTTATCTTCCATCTCCCACTGTGTACGCTTCAACTACTCTCCTCTTGTTCATTCGATCATAAGCTCCTAATCTCCACTTCATCGTGATTTCGCTTTTGAAAACAAGTGTTGCGGGTTTGGGGATCCCAAATTTGGTGATGCGTTCTCGTTTGGAATGAAGCTCTTTTTGGTTTCTCGTGCTTTTTTTGTCGATTGTGCTGTGGGCTGACTTTTTTCTTTCTTTCTCTGCTGATTTGTCAACTTGCTGGGCAGATTGTCTTGTTCTAGGAGCATAGTTGTTCCCCGAGCATCACAATCCACTGCTGTGGAGGTCTGGGAGCATAATTTGTTTTCATTAAGCCTGAGATTGTTTATCAAGTGATCAATTCTTGTTGGTGTTCGTTGAACTGGGTGTGGGTTTTGAATTATTTATAAACAGGATGGGAGTTACTATGACATGGATGCAGTTCCAACTCCTAAGGTGATCATCGACCTGGACTCTGATCCGGATGCAACTGTTGTGGAGATTACTTTTGGTGATCGTCTCGGAGCACTTGTGGATACTGTAAGAACAAATTACTTGATCTACTCTTGCTTTTTCTGTGACCGTGACAAGGATTAGTATAGTCATTGCATGTGTGTGTATACAATCATTTTGCACCACTTAAAAGGTCAAGTGTTTGACAGATGACGGCTCTCAAAAACCTTGGACTTAATGTGGTGAAGGGTAACGTCTTTTTGGATTCTTCAGGCAAGCATAACAGATTTTCCATCACTAAAGCGTAAGTATTACTTGGCTTCTCCTCTTTGTATAATAATGACTGCTAGCAAAAAGGTTAAAACCTAGGGTAGCTTGTTGTGTGCATCAGTCATCTCCAACTAAATTGTCCGGGAACTTGGAAGTTTGAATAATTGAGATAAAGCCGGGGCATCATACGTTCAATTCTTAAACGAAGTAGATGAAGGTGGGTAACTAAGAAACTGGGAGAATCTTCTTGGATGATTACATGTTAGCTATTCTGATGCAGACCCGAGAGTTAGTAGTTCAAGCAAACATGCCTATTGCCTAGTTCAAGACTAGATAAGAATTCAGTGTGGTTCCTTGTGTATAAGTCACAGAGATAGAGTGTCCTTGACACTCGTTAACCTTGACAATTTTTAGCCAAATGTGTTGCTAGGAAAGGTTTCTCAAATATACAGTCATGGTAGTTAACGTGACAGGCAGAACCATTTGATGACACTTATGTGACGCCGTGTGAAAATTATTTTTAGTTTTAATTTGGCTTCTGATTTTATGTTTAGTTTTCAAATTGGATGGTGTGCAGAAATTGTGAAAGGTGAAATTCTGTGTCAATGATGGAACCTTTTTGCAGTGACAGCGGTAGAAAGGTTGAAGACCCAGAACTCCTTGAGGCAATACGCTTGACGATAATTAACAATCTACTCAAGTATCACCCTGTAATGTCATGCCCCGTTTTTTGATGAACTTTGTTGATTTTGTGTGTGCATTGCACCTTGTCTCCGGGAATCTAATCGCTGTCAGCTACTTTTCAGGAATCGAGTAGTAAGTTAGCCATGGGAGTCTTCTTTGGTTCACAGCCACCAAACCAGAAGGTATTGTGTTTTTTTTTGGATACACTGTCCAGTTTCTGGTTTTATACTTCCTCTGATGTTCTTTTTAGTATTCTGGAGGTGTTGGACATTGCAAATGAAGATGATCTGTTACCGCTGCTAATAAGTTATAACTTTTCAATTCTCAGGTAGATGTGGACATTGCAACCCATATAACCATCTCTGATGAAAGTCCTAAGCGGAGGTAATAAGTTGATTGGGCATTTTAATATCTTTCCCTTCCGATGAAAGAACTATGGACTGGAAAGTGTTAGTAACGGACTACTGGTTGGCATCCAAGAATACTGTTGAGAAAAATGACTCTATGTTTGTGTTGCAACAGCTTACTGAACGTGGAGACAGCTGATCGTCCTGGTTTACTCGTGGACTTGGTGAAGATCATCAGCGACACAAATATTAATGTTGAATCAGGAGAGTTTGACACCGAGGTACAAAGATCCAGTGATATGATCGTCCTAGGATACACTTGGTCTCTGGAAGACTTTGGGAATGAAGCTGTTGAAAATTCACTTGGAAATCTCGTTTTGTTGTACAGGGATTGTTGGCTAAATCAAAGTTTCATATCAGCTACGGTGGTAGAGCTGTCCCTAAGCCTCGCCAGCAGGTAGAACAAATCGATGGAATCTTCCTGCAAGATATAACTTGTATACATTCTGATGTGGAATGTCTCTGTTCGGAATGTGAATTTTGGGACAGGTTCTTGCGAACAGCTTGCAGTATTTCTTGAGGCGGCCATCAACAGAGGATTCCAGCTTTTAATAGGGTCAGAGGAATTGTGAGCGGATTCGAAGAGGAGCAACCCAGTAGCATGATACAGTGAAATTTCCCCATGCATCTCTTCAAGTATCAGCCTCTCTATCTGTCTGTGTGGTAAACCATTGTGTTGTGTTTCTTTTGACTGCCATAATATGCATGAATAGCCAGCCAGGCTTTGTATGAATTTCTGATGTTTCCTTCTGAGTTTTGATTGTAACACTTTTAGACAGCTCCGTACGCGTGCTTACGTAATAACATTTACGAGGCAGAGAAGAACCAAACCCAGTAAGCACATTATATCATATTTTAAAGTGATGTGGTTATGTAACTAGGTGACATTAGTAATGCCAAATGCATGGAAATATTATTACCTTACGAAACGTTGAAACTGTTTGACTGTTAGATTTAAAAGTTTAGTGAGCGTCGATGTATTTGACCGGTGAATATTAACATTCTTATGATTTAATGGATTCCCTTCTAAAAAGCTACCTATGTGCTCTTAAAGAACAAGTTGACATGGAAAGGAGTCTAATAGCGTTTAACAAAACCAGAATTAGCATAACTAATAGCAATTAGAATATACGATTAGTGGGAAAATCCCTACTGGAAGCTGCGAGTTCATATGAGAGCCGAAAAACCTGTTGTTGCCACCGCCGAAGTGAAAACACGTTCATCAGACTCCTCTGTTAGTCTCGCTGGGGCATCACCAACTAGGTATTCTGTTTGTGCCACCGGTGGAGATATGAAGGATCACGATTTGGGAATCAGTGGTCAACAATAGTTGCAGAAGGACAGAAAAAGAAGATGCTGCAACTGTGGTCAATATTTGCTGTTGCCGTTGTTTGAGGACTCGTAACAAACTAGTGAATGGGGAATAATATATATATATATATATATATATAAAATGTATTTTCAGATTTTAAAATTTAACAAATTAGCATAACCGCCCATTTAAACTTCACTTTATATTTTTAAGGATTTCACCAATAAAATCTTTCCTTCTTACATGTAAATATTTTTTTTTTCTTCTGACTGCCACCTCAGCTATTTTTTGAGTTTCCGATCTTCTCTTTCACTTCCGCAAAGTAAATAATTACCCTCATATTTTCTTTTTTCTTTTTGACAAAACAAATAACCTCTCTTTTTTCCATTAAAATATTTATGAAACAAAGGTATAATGAAGCATCGTACATATATGGTGATGTATATTAATTGTTTAAATAATAATTCTTGAGCTTATAAATTCGAGCATTGAGGTTCATAATTTTAAAATTGTATCTTGACATAAGAATTATAAAGTCATCGGAATTAACCGCCAATTATATTCAAAAAAGAGTAATTCGTTATATCAACTTTTCTTATATAAGACTATCGAGTCTAAGTGTTATATCAATCATACTTGAAAATTATTGAATACATAAAATAACTTGGTCATCGGAATTAACCATTAATTATATCCTACTAAAGTTATTAATTATATTTAATTTTCATATATAAGACTATTAAATATAAGTGATACATCAACTCAATATTTTTTTATAGATTTAAATAATAATAACAAAACTATTTGGATTAACAATTAATTATGTAAAATCATCTTTATTAAACACTAAAGATCAATACTAAAATCCTAAATATTAGAACTTAATTTGCAAACACTACATTGTAAACTAATCCTAAATTATAGTTTCAATTCTAACTTTTGACCATACATTCAAAATAAAAAATCACAAACCCCAAAAATTAAACTTTAAACCTTTAACTCTTTATCCTAAACCCATAATAAAGTAAAACCTAAAAATTCTTAATTTTATACACACCATACAATAAAATGTGATAGAGGGTACTTATTACCAACAAGCTGCGAGTACACAAATTGTTATCCATATAAGCTTATCGGGGAGTTTAGATCCTACGCCAACTTAATATTTAATATTATGATTTACATACACCAACGAAAAATTAAATATTTTCATACATTTATATTTTTATTATTTTTAATTTAAACATTATAATTTATTTTCATAATTTAATGGCAGTAGTGACCTATAAAAATATAACTCATCGCCATCCAATTACAAACAAGAAAATGGTAGAAAGTGCTTCAACTAAAATTTAGCAACATTGATATTTTTCTATTTATTTGCAAAATAATTATATATTACACCATTCACAAGCTACACTTTTAATTTTTAAAACATTTTAAGAATTATTTTGTTCAAATTACATGACATGGCATGTCTTCCTCTTATTATTTGTAAGACTACCATTAACTCAAATTATTTTTAACTAAATTTTAGATTCATTTTTAGCTAATTTTCATGCATCGACAACAATAAATTGTATGTTATTAGAAAGAATTCGATAATAGAACACACATTTAAAAAATATCTACGTAAAAAATGATATTAAAAAATTAACCCAGTAAACAAAATAAGACGGAAAAAATTAACCGGCCAATGTACGACAAACTCGTTTACTTTGCATTACTAAACTTAGGCCACCTTACATGACTGGAGGAATTAAAAAAACTAATAAGAATCTAGTTTTTATTTTTTATACAAAAAAAATAGACAAGTGGACGCCAAATTGAGCAGGCCCGGCTGGCAGTTATAGGAGCTTAATCATATATTCTTCGCAATTTGCTTACTTGCGTTACCACTTTTTCGGGTTTTCCTGCTTCAAGATTGTATTTTTTTTAATAGAATAACAATATTAGACTTGCCAGTTCTAATTCGAAAATTGGTACTCACTCAAAATTTGTTTAATTCGAGTGGGTAAAACCCAGTCAACACTTGACGGGTACGGGCAAATCCGGTATCCGTTTAAAGTGAGTAACGGGCGAAGACGATTTTTATAGTATTCCACTTGAATCTCGTTGAGTATATAATATATATATATATATATATATATATATATATATATATATATATATATATATATATATATATATATATATATATATATTATGTCGTTTAATTATAAATATACAATCCAAAACTCATTTATAGTTCATTAAAATCCTACCTTCTTTTGTTTCAATTTCATGGAAGCCAATTCAAACTATTTAGATTATATGGTTTATTGTTTATGTTAGATTTGTTTCATTCTTTTTTTTTTTTGAAAATTGGTCTACTTTTATTATTAAACTCTTGGTCAAATGATATTTAATTTGTCAAGCGACCCCATGGAGGATTACCACTCTTAACGAGTGAATTCTGAACCCACAAATGAATATCATGAGCTACCACATTCGTACTTCCAATCATCCCTATAATAGAAAACCTTAAATGAAGATTAATATCTCAGACGCTAAACTCTACCCGATAACAGAAGTAAGAAATAAATGTTCAAACTGAAATACAAAGCCAATACTAATAAAACAAGAGACGGCCAGTGGAGCCCGAACTGGGGACACTCAAAACATCAAACACTCGAAAAGGTCGAGATCTCGAGTGAGGACTTGCCGACGATCTACTCTGCATGACAAGACCTGCAGAAACCTGCCTTCGCCAGTTGTTTTGGGTTTTTCTGAATCCCCTTGAGCTGCTTGGAGGGGCTCTCTACGCTATGCTCTATACCCTCCATTGCACGCGTACTCCCCCCTTGCGGTTCTTGGCGTCTCTGCTTCCTTTCTTATTGCTGTACCAATTCTGCAGTTTCCAATCTCTTAGTTGTAACGACATCTTTAGCCGGTTTACTTAGTAAGAAAGGGCGAGCTATAAAATTATGTTGGAAGACCTGTAGGTTTGGCGACAAGGTCGGACGATGTCGCGGTGGTCCCAGCTTGGTGGCTAAATTCGGCGAGTTGGCTTCTGGATTCTCCACGATCCATTGCTCGCCTCCTAAGTTGTTGAGGTATCCTTTTTCAGCAGCGCAAATTTCATTGCTCCATAAACATTCAGGTTCCACTCCCAGGTTCAGGAATCAAATGCTACACAGACGATCAATATATGGCCCATATAGTCACATATAAAGTAGAAGGTCGCCAGTTTCTCATACATGAATTTGCATAGTTTACCCAGTTTTCTGGGGTGGCAAATCATCTTCTCCCGTTTCAGCGGCATGGTGGTGTCTATAGTGATGTGAATCTGCATGTAAGAGGCGCTCGAACGGTATATGACAAACTTTCCACGAATTCTCCAAGACCTCGGTCGACCGTCTCTGTGAAGAAACTCTTCGGTAGGTCATGAATGTGAACTCAGAAGTTTTCATATTGCATTGAGACAGTGGTTGCATCCTCCCCAACACATAGCTCATGACAACGAGCTAACGATCAAAGAGCCATGATCCGTTATCTATCACCCAACAGAGATCGATAGAGTAATAGAACCGGAACAGAATCAGGTGATATCCCGGGTCTTCAGTCAACATCCCTAGGCCCGGTTTCCAGATGCTCGCCAATCTACGTTGGACGATGTTGAGATTGAACGAATGCTTCGTCGGGATCGATCCCACTGCACAAAGTGTGTAGTTCACCGCACAAACCCGTTTCGTCGGAAGGTCAAACTGCACTAGGGTGTTCTCTGCTATGGCTAGATGAAGCACGTCCAATCGGGGTTGCGCGTTCTCTTCCACCGTGGTGGGGTTGACCATGGTGGAGGAAATCCTAAAACTACTTTTTATTGTTATTGAATACTACCCCTATCTTTACCAATATGAGCAACTATATTTTCGACCATTTTATAACCTAACAATTGAAAAATGAGTAATTTATTTTAGCAGTCGGGGATTATCCGACTAAATAGGTAAATCTGAAATCCACAAACTAATGAGCACGGTTTAAAAATTATACTCGTTTATACAAATAGATAGATACGGATAAAACCAAAAAACTAAACGACCGGATAATAAATATACTAAACCCATCCTCATACCCACCCATGGCCACCTTAAACAAGATAGTATATTTGGCATTTGAGGATAATATATGGTAACTATTTTACATTCCATCCTATGATGATAAGATGATGATGATGATGAAGAAGAAGTATGGGCACTCTTATTGTGAAATAAAGAACATATGGTTAATCTGTTTTGGATTTCTTATTGTGTACATGAATATATATCAATCGTATATATCCGTATATCAAATGTATACTTATTTGATCTTTTTAAATCGATAAGTACAACCCAAATTTCAAATGTCGTCCACCGGATATATAGGTCAATATGGCAGTAGATTAAGTTGTTGGCTATGTTAGCCAGGTTATTATTGACACCCTAATTGTAAAATGTGCTCTAACACGAGACACCTTATATTTTCTAATTGGGTAAATTGTGTCTTTTGAAAATGTTTCGAGTATTATTACTTTGTAACACGGTGTCGTCAGAAGAAATAATGGAAGCATTCATCTTCCGGAAAAAAAATAATCAATGGAAGGAGTGTGGAAGTGGAAGATGAGATGAGAAATGAGGAGGAGGAGTTGATGGAGACAGGCAGGGCCATGGCCACCAAATACGTCACTTTTAGAGGAAACAAAGATAATCCCAATCAGCAAATCATATTATTGGTAGGATAATGGGATTCATAGCTTGAGGACAGAATTTTGTTTGCTCTTTCATTCATGGCGGATTTTACTAGGCCACCAAACACTTGCTTCCTTCTCCCATCCCATTCCTATACCCTTTGGAATGCGTGATGCTCTTCCTCTGACTTGGGTTTCTTTCTCCTCTTTCCTTTTCCATTTATAGCTGGAGCTCCTCATTTAATCGCCCTTGTCTTATTCTCTGCCCCCTTTTTTCTACTTTCATCTTCTCTGGGTTCTTTGCTGCTATTGGTTTGAGTCAACAGAGAAAAATGGCTGCTGCTGCTGCTTCAACTTTAGTTGCTAATTCTGGGCTTCACCCTGCTGCTGACAATCTCCCCTTGTCTTTGGGTTTCGCTGCTACTCCCACCTCTCTTTCCTTCAATCAAATTGGTGGTAATACTTGTTCCAGGAGAAGGTAATAGCAAATTAGTAATAGTAGTAATTGCTCACTGTTTCCAGAAATGTGCCTTGTGAGTCTTATGTGGGTTTTTGCAATTAATTGTTGGTTGGTTGCTCAGATTGTTGTGTTCTAGGAAACTCATCAATCCTCGAGCATCAACAACAGCAGTTGAGGTGGGCAGGCTGGCTGTTGTTGCTAAAATGATGGATTTTGCTTCATGAACTTGTTTTATTGATTCAGGGTTCTCTTCTATTTGTGTTGTTCCAACAGGGTTCGAATGGTACTGATACAGTTCCAACTCCAAAGGTCATAATCGACCAGGACTCTGATCCCGATGCTACTGTCGTCGAGATCACCTTTGGGGATCGCCTTGGAGCTCTTCTTGATACTGTATGGACATACATACATACCCCCCTTTCTCACTCGTGTTCTTTAGTCTCTTTCATTAAGTCTGCAATTTATCTTTTGGTTGTTGATTGCAGATGAATGCCCTCAAGAACCTCGGACTGAATGTTGTTAAAGCTAATGTCTTTCTCGATGCTTCTGGGAAGCACAACAAATTTGCCATCACTAAAGTGTAAGTTTCCGTCGTTTTGTATGCTTGTTTATGCCTCTTCTTTCCATTTTGAAGTTTGTACGAGTGAATGCCATGTCGTCGATTCACTGCTTGGTTTTCTTTTTCTCATCGAATCTCTTTATGCAGGAGCACTGGCAGAAAAGTTGATGATCCGGAGCTGCTTGAAGCAATTCGTCTGACGATTATAAACAATCTGCTTGAGTATCATCCGGTAAGCATTAAAAGCACACTTGAAAATTAGTGGAACCCAAGTCAATTTCTCATGCAAGTGGAAGAGTTCTTTAAACGAAGAAGCCAAACTTTTAACAGGCTGTGTGATCCAATTATGCATATAGTTTGGATAAGAACGAATGAATTTCGATTTTGTTCCAGGAGTCAAGTTCACAGCTCGCAATGGGGGCTGCATTTGGCGTAGAGCCACCTAAAGAAAAGGTTTCTGTTCAACTTCATCATTTTGTAGTGTTAACCTTCGATTATGCTTTGAGGTTATGGAATCAGGTTACGTTTGCTAATACCGTTTTATGTTGATTTCTCAGCTTGACGTGGATATATCAACCCACATAACCATCTCTGATGACAGTGCAGAACGAAGGTAAGCACTTCTTCAGATTCCTGTCACAAACATTTTGATACAACTCTGCTGATAAAAAGCATTTTGATATGTTCTGCAGCTTACTATACGTGGAGTCAGCTGATCGCCCTGGATTACTGGTCGATCTTGTAAAGATAATCTCAGATATTAACATTGCAGTGGAATCTGGAGAGTTCGACACTGAGGTAAAACAATTGGTTATATTTATGACACGGTTTGGTTAATGAAACTTAAAGACCAAAAATGATGCAATGAAGCACCAACTTTCCAGGGGTTACTAGCTAAGGCAAAGTTCCATGTGAGTTACAAGGGTAAAGCAATCATCAAGCCCCTCCAACAGGTAAAGAGAGTCTCCATCATCATCATCATCATGAGTTCTGAAATATTGTGCCCTCGTCTTGTTATTTGAACTGAACTATCATCTTATTTGCTTACCGGCAGGTTCTAACTAACAGCCTCCGATACTTCCTGAGGCGGCCAACGACTGAGGATGCTAGTTTTTGAGAGTGCACATTGGAAACCATACATTTTTACTCTCTTCTTCTTTCCTTCTCTTCCCCTTCCTTCAATTCATTCCCCTGCTGCAGTGGGAAAAACTGTAATATTGAATGTGCTCTCATTGTCTAAATATATAGAATACCATCCAAAATAGGAGTCTCACAGGCTTTATGGACCAGCGCAGTCCTCCTGATGCATTAAATACTTTTGACCCTTTCAATTGAATCAGTTAAATCGATTTGAATTGAACCAAAAGGGTGCTGCTGCCAATCAAGTCACTGGCGATTTCAAAACACAGATCGACCTGATACATTTTATACTGGAGATCAATTCAGTAAACTTTAAACAATTAGACTCACTCTTCAATAGACAGGTATATTACCTAGGCCTGGAATTGGTTAGTTGTTAGTCACATCAAGATTTTTGGTTAACCGCCAACCGCATCATTTTTTTTAAAATGTGGTTAGTGATTAATCACAAAACCGCGCTATCCGCAATTAACCACAAAACTTAAACCATCTAAGAAAAACTCTTAGTCCTAACTAACTAACTCTTAAACAATACAACATAGTTAACCTACAAGTGATAAAGGATTCAATGTCTATAATTTTTATTTTTTTTAACAGCACAGGAAACTTGATGATCAAATCAAATGTTCTGATTCATGAGTTAATGATTCAAGCTTTAATATGACTTAAGAAATTCAAAAACTAAGTTGCAGATAAAGTCCTAGTTGTCTTCAACTATTAGCTATGTTTATTAGGTTTGTAAATTTTGAAAATTCTATTAACGATTTTCGGCCTAAATGTAATTTTTTAAAATAGTTCGGTTATGGTTAACCAATAACCGCACCGCATCGGTTAGTGGTTAACCACACATAATATGGTGCGGTTAGTGGTTAGACTAAATTGTGATGCCATTAACCGCAATGTTCGGTGTTGTTAACCATTAACGACACCGTTTGAGTGGAGTTGCTCCGATGATAAAGCATGTCTGGTTGTCCGGAGATCCCGGGTTTGAATCTAGTATACTCCAAAAAATGAACACCTATTTATTTTCTGTCTTCTATTTTATATTGACCGAGTCTCAGTCTACTCTGACAAAAAAAAATTACTATGGCACCATTTCTCACGGTAGTAGTACCACAAGTTAGTATGCGCAAACTGCAAAACACTCACAGACAGACGGGACACTCGAGCCGAAAACCAAGTGAATAGTACTGTGGAAGGATAGAAGATATTAAACGTGGAAATTTCATTCTTTACAAGGATTACACATCCCATCTTTCTCATCAAGATCTAAGCTCTAAACATAATTTCCAGTCTTTCATCCACCATCTCAGGGATTGATGTTCTAAAGATTAAAGATTTGCAAGCTCAGAAGTCTGACCTATTACATTATGTGGGTTATGTCACTTCCTTGTTCTGGTTTTAGTGCAGCAGCCAAGTCACAATTTGTGCTGGAGAAGAACTTCCAAGGAAAGCCAGCCATTGATGCCAACAAACCAAGCTCTCTACCAACAAGACAAAAATGTAGAATGCAACTGTGGTCTTAGCCATCATATCATCACCATCCCTAAGACTTCCGGAGCAGGACGTTTGACAATCGCCGTAGCAACAAAATTTCCCAGCTTTATAAGGGACGCACTTCTCCTGATTCCCCACGTGTAATAAAAACAGCATTCCACTTCTATTGGAGCAAGTCGGATTTCCTAATCATCATCTGTACAAAATAGTTTATATACTCATTACCAACAACCAACTGTTTACTTTCCTTTTTTAGCAGTAGCAAGTAGTAACCACTTGCCATATTTACTTACCGCTCGAATGGTCAACATGTACGAAGAAACTCGCTGCAACGATAAGATAGCACAGGATGAGCATAAGGCCTTTGAAGTAGTTAGAAGTTCCTTCCTGCGCCGAACAACAACGAGAACGAGGAATGATAGTGAGTGAATAGAAAAGCAAGGCTTCCCAGAGAATTCCAGAAGGTCAACACAAGAGTCAACAAACCTGCAGCATGAATGCCACAACTAGAACAGTGATAAATAGGGTAGCTGTCTCGAAGAGTTGAAAGTTCAAGTCCATTGGCTGCCCCATTATCCACCCAACAACGACACAGAATGGAATCTACAATTTCCCAACAGAAGAGACATCGAATAAGCCACGTAGATGGAAATGAGGATTAAAGAAAAACTGATGTTTCCAACAATAAGCAATGGCTCAGGGAGGTATAATTACCACAAACATGGATATCTGTGTTGAGGATCCAATAGCGACGCCAAGGCTGATGTCCTAGAAATACATCATCACAAATCGCAAGCATGAGTACTTGGTCAATCACTATATTTACTAATATACAACACCAGTCATTCGAGCTTACAAGCTTGTCCTTCATAGCAAACATGATAGCACTAGCATGTTCAGCAGCATTTCCAACGATAGGGAGTAGGATCACGCTTATAAAAGCCATAGGCATATTCAGCGACTCAGATGCTCCCTGAAAATATACAGCAATGGGATTAACTTAAGGAGAAAAATCGATATGATGGTGATAAAATTCGGTGATTAGACTGAATAAAACATTTTAGCAACAAAGAAATGTACACGTTCTGAATATTTAGGTTAGACTTAACAAGTGCATTTGTTTTTACCTGTTTTTCCAACTCAAACTTTAGGATATGATGAAACAAACATACTTCTAGGAAAATAAATTCTTCAAATATGACAACGAAGTGCTCGAAACATAACGGTTATAGTTCAAAAAAATTGAACTTCTCGAACAAGTTACCCTTTTCATATGGCAATAACTCTAAAATATATATCAAACATATTTTACATTTTTAGCTTGTAACACTACACAGATCATTACCTGGATGGCATCGACGAGGTATGCAGACAACACAGATATCCATAGAGTCAAAACTGCAAGCCAACCAATGGATTCCCACTTCGTTATTTCTGGTACTTCTTCATCTTGATCTTCTAGATCATTGTTGACTCCCTGCAGAATCTCAGAACGACTAAAACTGCAGCAATAAACTCCACAACAGCCAAAATTCTATCCACAAGGCAAAAACACTAGCAGTACATTCCAAAAACATTGTTCACTTTTGTATCGAAAAAACATTTTCCATTCTTTGAAGCAGATTACTTTCCTCAAAGGTAGGAACTTGATGAATTCATTGTTAAAACTAGTATCCCACTTGTCCCACAGTTCATCGTAATTAACACCAAGATTCACAAATTTAAGCCCGTGGCGACACAGACAACAGTACCTCATCCATAGGGCCATACAGATTATGCTGACTCTTAAGTTGGAAGAAGAGGTAGCTTCCGTAAGCCACTAGCATAATGCAGCTACTGAATCTTGAAAGTGACATTTCTGACTTCCCAAAATGGACTTCAGTACGTGTGAAGTGAAGCACCGCTGGAAACATGATCCCCATCACAGCCATTAATAATAGTCCAGAGTTCACTACAGCAGCTGCCTGTTGCAAGACAATCCAATTCAACAATTTTATACGTTCATCGGCTGAGACATCTGACCTGCATCCTGAGGAAAAAATGATTTAATGTGATTATGAACATACCTTGTTGAAAACCTGAACCTTCTTGTGATGAACAATCCCACCAGTGAAGAAAGAAAATCCAAGTACCAATAGCATATTAGATAAGATGGAGCCCAATAAAGATTGCTGAACAACTCGCACCATTCCACTCTTCAGTGCATAAATAGATATTATCATTTCAGTCGCATTTCCAAAGGTTGCATTCAGAAGACCGCCAACTGAGAAAACAACAAGAAATAATAAGATTGATGTATATACTGGAAGCTTACGTGGCGTTGCAAATTTGGAAAAAGCTTACTGAGAATGAAATACTGGAAATATGAAATGAAATTCTATCTAGATGGAAACGTTTCAGTTTTCATATAAGTGAAATAGTAGACAAATCCATATAAGTGACAAAATCTTTCGCACCAAATAGATCACAACAAACTCACCGTGTGCCACATCAGATTGAGGAACTATTATATGCTAACATAACAACAAACAGTTCTACTTACGCTTTGATAGAATGATTTATACTGGCACAACGTTTTATCTCCAAAACTTATAATGCAAAAGAAGAAACTTATAAACAACAAGTCTTTTATGCAACTTCAACGTAACGAATAATTTCTACATCAATTACCGCAATACAGATTGTCCGGCTGGGTTGTCCACATTGATTAGATATTGAAATTAAACAAGTCAAGACCAAGTCAAAGCTTATTTGACATGAATAGCAAGGCAACCAAGTTCACAAGAGCAATGCTTTCTTTGGTTTTATCCACTTAACATAGTTTTATTTTCTACATTAATGGTACCTGTTGATCCAGTGTAGTAGGCAAGTTGCCTGCAAAAAAATTAAACTGTCTGTTAAAACTTTCAGAAAATAAGAACGAACAAAAGTAAGTATCATATATGATTACTCTATGTCACTTACTCGGTGGCATAACCAAGCCGTTCGGCCAGAGGTACAATCCCAACTAAGCTAAAGAAGAAAACCCACACCTGCCAGATGTTGAAGAAACCACCAACCAAATCAGATTTCTTCTCAATAAGCCAATGAAAATTGACAAAACTAAACCTAACTCCTCATAAGAGAAAGAGAGGTACATACATGCTTTCCTGTGAAGTAATGAAGCAAGATTGCGAGGGGACCAAAAGGGAGCAACACATTGATCTTAGCTCTAATCAAAACAATGTAAAACGAACGCAACGGGCTCATCTCCATCCGCTTGACAATCCAGGAGTTGGCCAAATGATCAGTACGGGAGGAATGATTCGAAGAACTCAGTGGCAATGTCTCACTCTCAAAGTCAAAAGTAGACGATTTCCTCCTACTAGGGGAGGATACACTGAACAGGATCTCCATCTCCTCATCACCAGATTCTGATGCTGCAACTGTTACTTTCTCATCTATAGAACCCATAACTGGAAAAAAGGGAAAAACTTTACGAACAGATGAACAAGTATTGATAGGAAAGTCAACCCGGCAGAGGAACCCAGCAAACCCAGTTCAGAAAAGCTCAAGAAACATCATAAAGTTGCAAAATTTCAAGAGATCAAGCTAGGAAAAAGGGAGGCTGGAACTTGCCAACTCCAATTGATTGATTACCTGATGCAGACAGGAAGCTATAGAAGTATGGAGGAAAGGCTGATCTGAACAGCTAGCCTCGCCGGCAGTTTGTGAGATCTTAGCTTTTTGGGGGCAACTTTGAAATTGTCAAGAGAGGGAGAGATAGATGGATGGATGGATGAATTGGAGAAGCACTAACAAGGGAGAAAGTGGCAAAGTTGGATTGGAAAAGAGAGTGGTCTTGGTGGAGATGACAGAGGAGGAGAAGTTAGTCGTCAGATTTGGATTTTGGGCAAAGCAAGGAAGTTGTAGTGCTGGGAAGGTTCTTAGAAATAGCGCCATTAACTTATTAATGGTTTTCTCGCTAATTAAAACTTATTAAAATGTTTGAAAATTGGGTAAGAAGTTTGTCTGGTAACTTGCATTTGGCCATTTAAAGTTGGTTACTTTGTTTCTTCATCTTTTCTTGCCTATTTCTACTCAAATCTACTATCTATTTATATATGGTACCATGTTTCTTTTATGGTATTTGTGATTTAGATGGTTGATTTCACAGAATATTTGTACATTAACAAAACTAATTTTTATAAATTTAGGAATATTTTAAGTGAGATTGTGGAATCTCTTCCTCCTATTTTCTTTGTTCAAGAGAAAATCTATATTACAATCTTTTTCTATTCTTAATACACTTTCTCTTCTATCCTAAATCGGTTACAACCGAATTTCTCGATGAGTTTGTTTGGAATTAAAATTATTTCCTCTTTTTAATACAAGTTTTGGGAAGTTTAAAATTATTTAATTAATTCTTTCTTCTTTATAATAATTATTTTTCTTAGATTTGGAATCTGATTATTTCACGTCTTTTTTTAAGAGTTATAGCCAACAATTCGATCCACGCTGTTCCCATCTTAAATGTTTGGACTATGTAGTGTAATACACAATATTCCTATTTAAAAAAACATGTCATACACAATGTTCCTATCTTAATTTTATGGAAAGTGTTGTTCAGAACCAATCTAATGGTCCAACATAATTTCATATGCACTAAGTAACCCAAGAAAGTTCCATGTTCCTGATATCAACTGCAGCATATGTTGTTTCATCTAAAAAACCAGGGTTCAAAATACTCTCTGAAATCAATCCCCGAGACCACCCACTCATCGCTGTCGAAGGCTCACGTTTGGCTTCCGCCGCCACCGTCCATCGTTCTGGATGGGATGACGCACGCCCACGTCGATTGGCTTCTGTTCGGTGCACCTGACTTCGACGGTGATGCTGGTGGTCCATGTATAGTGGGGGCATGCATTCGACTACGTTGAGCCCCACGATCCCAGTCGTGTGTTGCGTCAGTACGGCTACTAGCAGACGATCCCGGATTCGATTCTGACGCCGGAGTTAGCTTCTCGACCGATGGATAGGACGTAGTACATAGTCAGACACTCCATGTATGACTACAGCCAGTTTGGGCATTTGTTGGCCCCAATGTACTTCAAAGACGGCTAGTGTGCCCGAAGCGTCTGACAGTAACGCGTCTCTGGAGTACATGACGTGGTACCTCGACCGTACACACACACATATCGTCCCCACACGCGCAGCTGATATGCCACACCCATTACTGGTTCATATCGTTACAGAATACTTTGTTTTGCATTTTAATTTCCATTAATGGACTTGGTTGTAATAGTTATTATTAATTTTTGTGCAGGCCCTAGAGCAGAGGAAGAGACGGCGGCGACGGCGACGGTAGTGCGGCGGCGGCGGAGGAGGAGTCCGGTGGCAGGACTATGGCAGCGGCGACGATTTTTTTATGTTCGTTTGAATTATGTGTGAAAGTTCTTCGAAATTTCGCGTCTTATAAAGAATTTCATTTCACTGTTCAAGAGGCGTTCACGTCATTTTCATTACCGAACACAAATATTACGACGATATTAAAGCGTTTGACAATAAAATATAGGGCGTCGTTTAGCAACCCTATATAAATTAGTAAATCTCATAATTTAGCAAATCCCAATCATGGATTAATGTGCACCAGTATCATAATTGATAAAAAAGGATAGTCTTTACGGTTGAACACAATCGCTTTCTAACTAATGAATCATAATTGGAAATCTTGAAAAGCTTGTACGAAAACATATGAGTAGGTACAAAGGATCTTCGACGGAGGCGACGCAGAGGAAGATACGGAGGCAGAAGCAGAGGAAGAGACGGCGGTCGGCGGTGGCTCCGTATGCTGTTCAGCGACCTATCCGAATGAAAATCGCAGAAACAAGGATGAGAGCTTTTTTTTGAAAGAGAGAAAAGGCATGTAAGAAAATTTGGGGGAACCACCCGTGATTTATGGATAGTTTATTTTGTTTTGATTTTATTTTCCCACCTTCTTTTAGATTAGGTACATTCCAACTTCATTATATAAATTGTGATCATAACCGTTGGCTCTTAATCCTCAAATCCTATGGTTCTTTTTTATATCCTTACTGTGAGGACATTGAGGGGGTGTCCTCACGATAATAATTCCGAAGTTAACGGGCGTTCGGACGGAATCTAGGGACTCTTTTGTTTCATCCGATTATGAAAGGGACGGATACGTTACTATTGATATGTAGGGGACGAGTTTCTACATAGCTTATACGTAAGGGACCAAACAAACAATTAACCATTGAGTTTCATCTATTTTCAATATCAACTATCCAAACCCGAACTCGACTCTCACCGAGCCAAACAAAATGGAATGTGAGGACTCCGATTCTATATCAAGGAAGAACCCTTCATGGATGGAATGAAGGATCAATTTTGGTTGGCCCTTGAATCCCCACATGATCTAAGAAAATAGGTTCAATGGGGGCAATATGATCATGATGTTGTATTTAAATAATTTTGTTGGACTGGAATCCAATAAGCTCCAGTCGTCAGATCACCTGATATAATCGTCAGACCGTCATATCTGGTGATGGACCACCATCCCCAGTCACCGGAAAGTTTTCCAGCTAATTTTCCGGCAACTCCAACCCCAATTAATGAAAATTATTTCACCTACGTAATCACTATCACCAACTTTACATTTCAAAAAATATTCAAATGATCAACCTTACAATTTTTGATCATATAAATTAAGTGTGTACGGTTTGTACAAAGTATAATAATAAGGTGCATCTCGACAGGTTAGCACCGGAATAAGGAAAAGACAACCCTTTTTTTGACATCAAGACAACCCAATTGTTTGTTTTATTTAGTACTTGGATAAGAAACCCACAGTAATAGCAAACTGAAATACAGAAGCAGATCCAAATAACACTAATTTATTCCAGAAGTCCCTACTTTCACAAATTAAGCCGATATGTCGGCATAAAGCTGTAGAAGAGTTGAGATTCAGAAGACTTGTTTATTGCATGATCAGGCGGAGTTGGCAAGGCCTGCATCAAGGTTCTTGGTAAGGCTGACGACGAAATCCATGTACTTGGTCGGAGGTGGGACATTGGGTTCGAGCTTTTCATATTCGATAGCCAGTTTGGCCACTCCATGTTCACCATCGCCTTTAGGGTCGACCAACTCGTAGATTACATTGTAAACTTTGTATATCTTCATCACATCACCATCCACTCCGACAAGTTTGGCGATTTTCTTGGCGTCGTCGAATTCAACCCTTTCCTTGAACACCTCTTCCTTCCCCTCTTCAATGTTTACGTGTTCCAAAGAAAACAAAACATGTACATAGGTTACGTTAAATAAGAGCTCGTATACACTTCTGTATATGTTTGTACAAATTTATAAGCACTCGTATTATTTATAATTTTTCATACAAAGTTGTATTGTCAATTATCGATAAAAAATTTCAGAAATATAAAGCTGACGACCGCGATCACGTGTGCGGAAGAATTTTCCTCAGCGGAGCTCGGAGTGACCGGAACATTGATCGGGAAACTTTCCAGTGATCAGAACAGAGATCGTGACCCGGTCATCGAAGACAGTTGAATTCTTAATCCAGTAAAAATATTTAAAACAATATGATCATATTACCTCTGGTTAATTTAGACCTGTAGAAAATATAACTAAATTTCTATAGGTCTAAATTATTAACGGATCTAGAGGACGAAATACCATGACTCCGATTAACAGAGGTTTAAACCCCTGTTATCCGGGGACTAGAACCCCTGCTACTCAGTTATAGAGAAAAGCCCCTATATGAAACTGCGAAAAATGGTAAGAATAATTGAAAGTGTAGGTACCAACCACAAGTGTAGTTCCAGATCTTGATGGTGTCATGACAGTCCCAGTCGCCCTCGTGGACTTTAACGTCCTGAATGTTGGAAGGAGCATGGGTTGGGACGTGGTGTGCAGTCTTCCTGAATACTTCGTAGAACTTGGCCGGCGGTGCTTTCAGCTCCACCTCTGCCTCCAGCTTCCCACTCATTGCCGACGAGTCCACGGCCGCCATATCTATCACCTTTTCCTTAAAAAAACTTGGATTGTTTTGTTTTGTGGAAAAAACCAAGCTAGCTCCGCCTCTATTTATAGATAGCTGCAGTCTTAATTTCAGTGTTTGTTTTTTTAATATAAAACAATATTGTTTTATTTCAATATATAGTACCATACTCTCATCTTAACATCATCCATTCTAAATCCTAATTTTAAATTCAAAATCCAAAATAAAATACCTTAAACCTTCCATATCAACCTCCATTGGGAGGCAGATGCATGTTAACTAGTTAAGGTCCGTCCTGCCATGTTCGCAATCTTATCAGATTCGTGATAAATATTATATCGTAACAGTCAGTCAGTCAGTCAGTCCCATACCAAATCATTGCGCAAGGTTAGGTGGTAGATAGTGATGATCCATCCACATGACATATCTATTCACTTCCTTTTTATACTTGTTTTTCTATCTAATCGCTAGGCTCACGGCCTAACAGCAATGCAGCTTTGATGTTGATCAATTATTGTATTTCATATACATTATAATTTTTTTTTATAAAGCATAAATATTTATAATAAAACAAACTGTTCTTCATCAACGATATATCACCCCACAAGTTTTTACTATTCATTATTATGCACATATATAATTGGCTACAACCCATATAGACCATATAGGTTGTAATCGAGTGATAATAGCACTTGATTTTCTTTTTAAGAAACTCAAAATGTTTAATTATTCCAGCGTCGTTGTGATGACATCATCGGTCTCACCTGGACGGCCGTCAACCCCGGAAGTTAACTGGCGACGACATCACTAAGAGGTCATTTGTGCGGGTGAATTCGTAGGAAGAGGATTTAAATAACTAGATAATTCAAATAGCTAGAGAATATGAGGGTCATACTATTTTGAGAAATGGAACGTTTGGATGAGTCATTTTAGGTGATTGTTAGGACTAGAGAATTAAAAAGTGAAATGAAATAGAATGAATTCTCCCAAAATCCCCTCCCTAATCTACTGACTTCAATACGAGCTCAGAATCTCTAGGGGCTCACAGCAAGAATTCAATTCTCTAACATTCTTCCGTAATTAATTGTAATCCAAATAGTCTATTTGGCGAAATCTCTAATTTAAAGATTTTACAGTCGAAATTATCTAAAATTTTCCATTATTTTCACCTACACAAATAAGGTCTAAATGTTGTGCCAGTGGCGGAGCCCGATGGAACTAAGTGGGGTCCTAGGCACTCATTTTGAATAAAAATAACAAATTTAAATTATACACCTAGCACAAATGATGGTATAATGGTAAGGATGCAGATGAATGGATACCCAGAAGAAGCATTGAATTCTCCATTACTCTATATAAAGTAATGGAGAGCGGCAGAAAAATAGAAATGGAGAATTGAGAAATCATAGATTATGTAATTATTAAGGAATGTTAATTATATTGTTTGGTGATAAAGTTTGGAATTGAAATACAATTTTAAGTTTGTTGGAGTTTAATTGTGCAATGATCATGATGTCCTTATTTTAAATCTAATTTCAATACCCATCATCTTCTAATTAGCAAAAATTCATTGTCCACTCGTATAATACATGTATACATACTATATGCGTTTAAAACTTATGTTCTCGTATTATTGTAGAGTCGTTTAATTTTTCATGTTTATTTGATACTTCACGTACTAAACATATATAAAACACATATTACACATTTAATATACATATATTAAATAATCAAATAGATATTATAATATTTTTAATTTATATTCAATTATAAAATTTTAATATTTTTTAATTGTTGCCGAACTTTTAAATCTATTGTTATGTTACACCCCGAATCTGGTGGGAAATGTTTTTGCTCAGAAATACCTATTTTATCCCTAAGATCTTTCCCTTTAGGTATTGGTAGAATACTAACATTAGTATGATTATGATTATGATTATAATTATAATTATAATTATGACTATAATTACTATAATCCTATGATAGACCAATGTGTTATGCAATATATTTAGCTTAGTAGGAATTAACATGATTCGACCGACCCATCGATCTTGGTTAGATCAAGTGGGACTGATCGGTAGTCGAGCCAGAATAAAATTTATGCCAATAGATTTGGGTCACAAAACTCATTGTGGCTGAATGGTTAAGCTCTCAGACCTTCAAGTCAGACGTCTCAAGTTTGAGTCTCAATTTTGATTTTAAATCCTTCCTTTCTCCTCTCAACAAAAAAACTACGTAGTTTCGATTAAGTGGGGGGAGCATCGATGACGTCAGAGGGGGACATGTAGGACACCGGCAGGAATGTGGCAGTGACTTGGCGCTGATGTCAGCCATCTTGCCTCTTCTACTATTCTCCTCGACACGAAATTACCAGCAAGATTTTTAGCCCTCTGATCAAGCTCCATCTAGCGTCCAACTCTATTTAAACTTGATTTATTCAACCCTAAGCCCTACCAATCGATTCCACAGCAATAGCAACCTCGTTCTCGCTTGAAATCACAACCTCCTACAATCTTGGAGCGAACGCCGGTGACCTCTTCACCTCGCCGGATTCAGAGAACTAAGGAGGTAAAGTTTGAGATCTTAGCCTTGTTTCGTTATCGTCTAGGATTCCATAGTTGTTCCTCTCGTTTTTAAGCTAGCTTCATTTAGGTTGCGGGTGATCCGAGGGACTCTTGACGAACGTTCGACGGTGGCCAATTTCAAACCTTCGATCGATTGTCCATCGCTTCCTAAGTTAGGTAAGGGATTGGTTTTCCCTCTATAGTGGATTTCGTTTTGTCGGGATCGTACCTGAACCCATTCGTGTTTGTATTGAATTCTTGAAATCTCAGAAACAGGCTTGACGTCGGCGAGGTTGTGAAGCTTTGAGTTGGTGTTTCATAGAGATTCAGAGCCTCCAAACTAGTGGGAAAACTTGGTATTAATTTTAGAAACTAATTCATAGCACTTAAATTGATTTTCCGGTATGATTTCATTGCCTGTGCCGGAATTTGGGATTCGCTCGCCGAAATCTGGGAATTTTCCAGCGAGTCTGATGATGCCTGAGTGGAAGACGATTGTTGAGCAGAAACGGTCCTGACCCGTTTCGGTTAAACCGGTTCGAGTTTGGTGCATAATTTCAGAATCCATCCCTTAACTTTAGACGAAATGTCAAGTCAGTCACAGTAAAAGTTAGAAACTCTCTGTAGTAATTTCCTTACGCCTTCATAATCTAAAACTTTTAGATCTTGATAGTTCCGGCCCAATTCACTTCAGCGGATTTACAAATCAGCTGTTTTAGTTACGAATCCTATCATCTGTTTCATTCGACTCTAGAATCGATCTTAATTAAATGGTGAAACCAATAACGTTGTTATTCGAGATTAATAATATGAATATCCTAGTTTTCATTAAGATTAGATAATATTTAGAATTATGACTTAATAATAGAATTAGAAATTGCTTAGTTTAATTAAGAATTTAGTTTCCTTTCTCATAGAGTAATTGAAAGCTTCTATCACCTTATGGATAATAAAAACATTATATCGAATTACCCTCCTTAAATGTCATGATTAAGATAGCTCTTCTTAAGTTACGTTCTTACTCCTATCTCTAACCTATGTCGAAATGATTCATCTTCCTGTAACTTCACATTTAAAATGAGAAGTGATTTCTTCGAATGGCGCCAAGCATCAACCCAGATTCTTCGGCTATTTCAGTTTCTCAACCTAATCTTTATCCTCGTCTTTAGGCTCTTAAAGGTGGTCCAATTCTAGTGCTTATCTCATTTTTTCCTCCATTGGACCTTTACCGCTTGATTTCCAGGTGGGTTGGTTTAAGGGGGTAAATTCTTGTTGTGTATTTAAATTACGTTATGCAATGATTTATGATTATTGCACTTCTCATGAATCATGATTATCCTAATAGTTAAATAAGATTAAGATTCATATGATCAAATAATACACTCATCCCTAGATAGACCATCGCCCCCCATTATGATTTACGGGCCGAGTTTTGCCCTCTATGATTTATGATACTGTCTGATGGATACATAATCCCAGACCTCTATGATTCAAGCACTAGGGTGGTGCGCTAGTTAGCAGAGTTAGGGGGGCCATAGATAAGAACATGATTACAAGTACATATGACTTCTACTGAATAGATACTAAGACTCGCGATATACTTAAGGCCTATAAATAATATTCCATGATTATGAATAACTCTTAATTAACTTGTGATAATGAAACCTTAAGATTACGATAATAAACACGCAAGACTGACCCCGAGCCACCCACCAGGTCACGCTGGAGGAGCTAGAGATCAACCACCCTCAGGAGAGTGCGATCGTTGCCCATCATGTCGCTGGACTCAGAGTGAGTGACAAGCTTAAGAGGTCGAGTATTTGCAGTTTATGGAGTTAGACTCGAGACTATTTCTTTCAGACTTTTATTGTTGGATTTTATCGTTGAGCACCCACTTGTTAGGATTTTATTTCATCTTTGACTATTATGAGTTTTGTTAGCAATTTTGGATCGATTCTATCAATTTTGTTTTGGAGCCATTTAATATTCCCGAGCATTTTGGTCATTTAATAAATGCTAGGAGTTTAGGGCTTAACATGCTATGTTGAAACAATATATGAAACTTTGAACGTATTAATATGGTACTATACTTGTACAATATTTTACTAACTATAAATGAGAACAAATCTGATACCCACTACTTGTATTTGCGAGAGAAGAAGAGCTAATATTTATACATAACTACAACCATATATAATAATATGTCATGGCTAATCATATAGTTCTTTCCAAATATGCATACATAATTGCAATAATATATTTAATACATGTATTAGCTAGTCAAATCAACATTTTTTCCTCATTACAAGAAAGACCAAGGGCAATAACGATAATGTTGGACAGTTGTTTGCAAACCCCAGAGTTCTGATAAATACATGATTTCAATATAACTTATTTGGGAAAAAAGTGGGTCCAAGGGAAATTTATGTTTATAAAACAACTCATTAAGACTAATCAAACAAAATTTTTATCACTTTTACAAAAACTCAAACCAAATTTCTTTCTTAACAAACAAAACATTAGTAATTTTTAGTACAAAGTATATATTAATATTAGTGATTATTTTCTTAAATTTATAGTTTTTTGTTTAATATAAGGTGTCTAATGAATTTATTCTAGTTTTTATTTTAACACAAACTACTTTTGTCTAATTCCTAAAATTTTCTTGTGTATGACGTGATGTATTTTCGATACACCTTTTTTCGTTATAAATTATATTTTTGTGTGTCGAAATGTATTCAAATTAGGGTTTTAAGTACATATTTGGTTCCCTTGCCCCTCGGGGTCATATTATGGTGTTTGGTATATTTTTGGTATATTTCAGGTGTCATATGACGTTTAGAGATAAATCAAGACATGACGGGGAAGTCGGAACAACTCAAAGTGTTCGACTTGGGAAGAAAGCGTCACTATTTAGTATTTTGAGCATAACTCATCGCTCCGAAGTCCAATTGATGCAAGGTCAGCGGCGTTAGAAAGATCATTCGATTTGTCTACAACTTTTATGTGACACTATAGTCAAATTCCGTATAATAAAGGAACATGGCGTGTTCCTCCGCTGAAATTGCCTGATAAAGTTACAGGGGCCAAGCACGGCCAAGAACACGGTCGTGGTCCTGGAACACGGCGTGTTCCATATGGAGAACGCCGTGTCCCACCCCCATACGGGTTTAAAAGTCATTTTCCTTCTCCAACTTGGTCCAGAAGCCTATAAATACCCCCCGAGACCCCCGTGGACGACATGTATTCATTATACACATATTTTTCGAGCTCTTAGAGAGAGCTAGTGTTCCGGATCATTCATTCTACACATATTTTCGATCTCTGAGAGAGAGAGAGAGAGAGAGTCCCATAGATCGATTGAAGTGATAGATTATCATCGATTGGCGAAGGAGCGAAGATCGGCGACAAGATTGAGAATTCTCGACGGATCATGTTGTGTTTCCGGGCTGTTCTCACTTCCTTTTCCCTTCTTACTTCCCGAACCATGAATAGCTAAACTTTTCTTGTTGTTCGGACGAGATGAAGATTTAGTTAAGCTTTTATATGGATGATTTGATTGGTTATTGAGGTTTATTCAGACTTATAATGCGTTCTTCCTAAAACCTAATTTCTGATTCAATTTTGTCTGGTCGTCTTGATTGAATTATCAGCATTGATTTGTGGGTCCGAGAGGAACATAAGTTGATAGGTCGCTTAGGAAGAACCCTAGATTATTCGTTAGCTCGAGAGAGGAGCGAATGTTTAGGCTTTTTGCACGTTAATCGTTGTGCCATTTTATCAAACATTATTAATGCATTTTGTTCAGGTGTGGATTAGCTCGAGAGAGGAGTCTACCGTTAGAAAAAATAGATCCTTAGAGGCGCGAGAGTGATCTAAGACTACATTAGGAAATTGCCAAGCCATTATAACCCGAATAACCGAGATAACTTGTTATTCATCCATGCATTGCTAGCTTTAGTGGATTCGAATCCGAGCAACCTACGTAGGATTTCAAACAAAGGATTGAGAAAGGACGAAGAAGGTAGATTACCTTCTAAAACTTCCTCGACGATCTCTAAGCCTCTCGTACTAGTCTGGAATCGATCAACGAGTCCCTCTCCTCTACCTGGAACGATCGCCGGTCGTCATATGATTGCAAGGAAAGAAGAATTAGGTTTCTATAATTATGAAATCACGACTCTGCTTTTATAAGACGTCCACCACGCCCATGGCCTACTGGTAACTACGCCTCTGGTTACATGGCAACCACGTCCGTGACCTACTGATGGTCACAACCGTGATCCTCCTGTCTGTCATGATCGTGACTATCACTGACCACGATCGTGATCTACCCGATGATCACACCCGTGACAGACTGTCTGTCACGCCTGTGATGGACCGTCTGACAGTGATTCACAGAGACTCACAGTTGCCGTAATTAAACCCATAGCCAGACATCAACCCAAAACCGGAATATCACAATATGATGTTTATGTTTATGTTTTTTCCAGAGTTACTATATTGCCCTGTGTAAAGAATGTAGATGTGTTTGTGCTTAATTATAGGTTTAGTATTTCTTCTCCGTCGTACTTGTAGTACCAAAAAAATGTGTGTAGTGTCGAATTAGGTATTTGCATGTTTTAAGATTTTGCAATCTGAGTATGGATTGGTTTGGTGCTATTGACTTTATTGCAAGTAGTGGCCGAATGTAGGAAGGGGTGGTTTGTATTGGGGAAATAGGCAGATACCACTCACTGTCATAAACCAAGGAAAGAAGAATCAACTAGGAGATCAGATACCACTCAGTGTCAAGATACCATGAAACAGTGCTAAAACCAGACAGAAAAATATGACGCACTTAAATTCAGAAAACTGAAAATGAGGAGACTTTGCTTTCAGTTTCAGATTCCCATGTTCATTCCCATTACTTTTCAGTTTTGACTGTCCCCGCCTTGGAAAATGAATTTAACAGTCAACCAATCAAATGATCACCCACAACCTTAACCTTTTTATTTATCATCATCTTTTTCAAAATTTTAAAGGGTAAATTTGGATAGGTGTATTTGCATTCAAAATTTATATTTTGATTTTTAAATATCGAATTATGGTGTTTGGATGAGACTTGAGTTTTGTATTTGATTTCAAATCAAAATATAAAGTTATATTTGACCCCAATTCCTTTGTAAATTTCAAATATAAAAAAAATTGTGATAATTTGAAATACACAAGCTACGAATGACACTCTAGCAATCTTAAGCGTAACTTCAGAAGCTAGACTAGAAGTTCGAAAACATATGCCAACAAAAAAATTTTCCGGCACTTTTTCACATTTTTTCCGGTTACCGAAAAATTTGCCGACGATTTTTTCCAGTCATTTAAAAAAAAATTCGGCGCTTTTCCGGTGATCAAAAAATTTGCCGGCGATTTTTCCATGTTATCAAAAAATTCGCTTGTGACTTTTTTCCGGCAACGATTTCGGCTACCGGCACTACCTTCACATGTCGGCCGATGGCAGCCTCCGCTGCCTGTCATTTAGCACCATCGTCAGCCGCCATCCGCCAGCAACCTCCGTTGTCGGTCGCCAACCGCCGGCAAACTCTGTCGCCTGAAGTCATTGCTGCCATCGGCCGTCGCCCACAATTGCCAGCCACTTTTGCTCCACCTGTCGGCAAATCGGCCATCTGGAGTCACCTCCATCTGCCAGCCACTTCCGTCGGCACTTTCGCCGCCATCAGTCAGAACTTCCGCTGCCATCCGCCGGCACTTCGACCGGCAGCCTCCGCCGCTAGGCATAGGCCGGCTTCGCCACTACCTCCATCCACCGACATTTCCGCCGCTAGGCGTCAGCCTGTTTCGCCACCAAATCCACACACATGATTTTAATTTGAAAAGAATTTCAAATTCATGCATAAATTTGAAATTCCAAATGCAAATACACCCATCCAAACCCACTCAAAATGAAATTAATCAAAACTAACTTAATTTCATCATACGGCTATTTATAAACACTTACCAATCTCTTTTATCTATCTATGAGCGGTAAGTCCTAATTGATGACTTAATTCGAACAAAAAAAATGGTATATTTGTTAGTAACAAAAAATGCCAATTTTGCAATTAATTATTGAGAATGGACGGAATAAAAATACAAATCATGAATCAACAAGCCCGCCCTAGAGATTCGGGAATACTTATAATAAAAACTTTCCAACCCGAAAATTCAAAGAAATATGTAAGATTGAAAGTCCTTGCATGAATTAGGTAGTTTTAATAACTTACAAAACGAAATAATATCTATTCGATCATAAAAAAAATCCCACATAGCACTCTTGTAGGTATTCCTTACAACTAAACACAACGTATAGAACACAATCGTTAAGCCTTGCGATCATCATTCGATAGTTGTAAAGCTTCAAACTTGAGAGGAACAAGATCAAGTTGAGATCTTTTCATGGTTATTTGTTAAAAGACAAGACAGCATTACGGAAATTCCTAAACTATAGTCCAATTAATAAATAATAATAATATTCCCAGCCACTCTCCTTTGTTTCCCTCCTTACTCTGTCAGTCGTCAACACAAGGAACAAAGTTTTGCCTCAATTCCATCACCTCTCTATTTTATTTTCTCCAAATATTTTGTCTGTGTGCCCTCGGCCCTCGTAATGCTCTCCTCATCTCCATTTCTTCTTCCCCCAAATCTCCAACCTGCCATTAAAAATTCCTTACATTTTCCAAGTCTTGGACGAGTTGACTTTCTCTCATAGCCATTTCAATTGCCAACGACTATTTTGATAGGTACTTTGCCCTTTTTCTCTTATAACTCCGCTGTATCATAATCATCATCTCTATCTCACGACAACTCACTCCTTTCCCCCCACTTTTCATTTGGGTAAATTCTCTTCCCTTTTCCCTACTTCCTTTTGCTTAATCAGTCAAATGGCTTCTTTCTTTTTTGGGGGGTTGTTGTTTAATCTTTGCATGTGTTGTTGATGGCTTTTTAAAAAGAAAAACGGAAATATGAAAATAAGTTTCTCTTATGAAAATGACAATGGGTCGTTTGCATTTTGAGGCAAGTTTGTGATTGGTTCCCTCTGATCTCCCTTTGGCCTTTTGTTTTGATGGGTTTGTTCCCTCTCTATCTCTATCTCTGATATCTCATTCGGAAATTCCAACAGGTATGGGGAGTTGTTGATGCAACAGTTCAATTGAAGAAGAAGAATACGACTCTGGAATTTCTTAGTTTTTGATTTACTGAATGAGAAAGCATTGTATTTGGTTCTTCAATCTATGAAAATGGCCAACAAAGACCACAGGAAACGGGTACAAAAGATTCAATCTTTTTCTCTTGGGTTCTTTCCTTTCTTCTTGTGATTTCATGGATTGTTCTGAGTTTTCTGGGTTTGTATTCTGTTGCAGTCTTTCCTTCAGAAGATTTTCTCGTCAAGGGAAGTCAATGTGAGGAGGAGATCCACAAGAGATCCATTCAATTCTCCTGATGGTCAGACTTTTATCATATGCTCTGCATTAATAACTTGTGATCATTGCTTATGGTATCAGATTTCATCCCATTGTGAAACACGAGATGCCAATATTCTTATGCCATTGTAATTTTCTCTTTTGAGTTCTTTTCCTTCTAAAATCCCAATTCTGATTGTGAGGAGATAAACAAAATCTTGCATTAGTGATTTGGTGGTGGGGCTTTCTTTTTTATAATGAAGGGAAACTAATTCGCAATTTCAATCAAGTAGGCTTGTAGGATGGATAAGAACCTATCTATTACTGTTTGCAATTTCGCCCATGTTGTAGAATATATCCTTTTGAACAATGCAAGCAAGGAAGCTTCAATAGCATATATCTGTTTTCTTTTCTTTTTCTTTCAAAGTCTGGTAAAAATGCATGTTTTCTTCTGAAGGAAAAAGGTTGGTCAAGCCAACAGTACTGTTGCTGGGTTCCATCAGGAAAGCACTGAGATATAATCATTTTAAATTCCAAGTGTTTGTTTTCTGGCCTAATGTTTGTTGTGCTATTGCTGTTCTTTCATCAGAAACACAGACTGGTTCAGCGGTCGAGGCTCTCTTTACGAACCATTTCGATTTGCAGATGCCTAATCATCAGACAGCAGAACCATTTCGGTAAAAGAAAGGAATCATATGTCATGTTCTTCTACTTGTTGATGTCCCTCTTTGTGATTGGCCTTTCTGATCTGTTGCTGATGAATTGACCTGATGGGAACAAAATTGTTGAACATGTCCAGAATTTTTGTGGCAACGTGGAATGTGGGAGGGAAATCTCCCCACAGTGGACTCAATCTGGATGATATTCTCCAAGTTCACAACCAAGCAGACATATATGTCTTAGGGTGAGCAAATCCATCTCATCTCAGGATTTTTGGTTTTTGTTTTTCTCTCTTTATGTTTCTGATAGTACTTTCATGTTCTCTTTTCTTGTTAAACTGTTAGTTTCCAGGAAATTGTTCCATTGAATGCAGGGAATATCCTTGTGGCAGAAGACAATGAGCCAGCTGCAAAGTGGTTAGCTTTGATCAACCGGTCACTAAACAAATCATATGATGATGTAGGGTCAAAGCCCTTTGCCTCTCTTGCAACTCCACTTCCCTTTCAGAGACCATCTCTTAGGAAGACCTGCAAGAGCTTCAGGACCGAGAGTGTTCGTCGTCTTAAGACCTGCAACTGCAGTTTCGCAATGGACAGAAGGAACAACAAGGAGTTTTGTCTTTGGTGTCCACAGACTAATTTAGGGGATGATGGGTTCTCATCGGATGAGGACGAGGATGGACTTCATAGCTATGGATCTTCATACATTGCTGCTACTAATGGTGGCAATCAATTGAGATACAGCCTTATTGTTGGGAAGCAAATGGTTGGGATTTTTCTGACTGTTTGGATGAAGAAGGAGCTTGTTCAACATGTTGGTCACTTACGAGTTTCTTACATTAGTCGAGGAATCATGGGTTGCCTTGGCAACAAGGTAGATAAGATGAATTTTGTTCCTTTAGGGCTTTTTGTTCTTACAATAGATTTGTGATGGTGACCTTAATTTCTGTCTGATGAAAATTGTAGGGTTGCATATCTGTGAGCATGTCTTTCCATCAGACAACCTTTTGTTTCATCTGTAGTCACTTGGCATCAGGAGAGAAAGAAGGAGATGAACTTAGGAGGAATTTGGATGTGATTGAGATACTCAAGAACACTCAATTCCCCAGGATTTGCAAATCACCCTTCAGCAACTTGCCTGAGAGAATCATCCAGCATGAGTAATTCAAATCCTGAAAGATTTAAACTGTTTCTCTCTTCTGTTTCCAGATCTTGTTGGATTTTACTCACGTATCTTCTAATGATGTCTCATACAGCCGGATCATATGGCTAGGTGATCTCAACTACAGAATAGCTTTGAATTATTCGGAGACTCGAAAGCTTCTTATACGTAATGATTGGAATACCTTGTTTGACAAAGATCAGGTAACATTATTTAGAGGAATGCCTTGTTATGTACTCTATTCTACATATCAGACTAACAAGTTGAAAGGTAAAAAAATCACTGCAGTTGAAGATTGAGAGGGACAAAGGCAGAGTGTTCAAGGGATGGAAAGAAGGGAAGATCTACTTTGCACCAACATACAAATACTCGTGGAACTCGGACATCTATGCTGGAGAAGTTGTAGACTCCAAGAACAAAAGAAGAACTCCAGCTTGGTAACAAAGTTTGAAACCATGTTTTCACATATGCATGCATGAAAAATTGTACAACTGGTTAAGCTGCTTTGCGGGTTGCAGGTGTGACAGGATACTGTGGCACGGAAGTGGGATGCAACAAATGTCCTACGTGAGGAAGGAATACCGGTTTTCGGATCACAGACCGGTATGTGCAACGTTCCTGGTTGATGTAGACACCGTGGAGGTTGCTTCAAGGAGGGCATCGTCTGCATACTATAACATATGAAGATAGAAAGAAACAAGTACTGATGAAATGGAGAAGATATAGGTACAACAATTTATTCTTTGCTAAAGAACTTCCACAGATGAGGAAGAAATCTATAGAGGGCATGGTTGCTGTCATTTCCCTCAGTTTTGTGGTTACTAATTTCATTTTAGATACTGATAGCCAATATGTATAGAGATGGAAATGACAGTGGGTGTTGATAATAGGTTTTACTGAGAGCAAAGTCTTTTGATTCCTAAAAAAATTCATTTGGAGAGACATTGTGTACAACCATTGTGAATGAAAGAGAGGGGGTTAGAATTTTCCTTATGCAGTGAAAAGTAAGGTCACATTCTGTCAAATGAAAAGTTAATAATGCCTGGAAATCAAACGGAAGTGAAAATCTGTATGGCTGATAGGCTCTTTTCGATACAAGGTCTCCATAAGCATCTAAGGAATGTTTCGAATAACCACTCAAACGTTGGAATACTCTCATCGTACAACAATGTTGCTTTAAAATGTACATTTTATCATGGAAAAAAAACATTGTGAGCACATAACTGGTTGTATAGAGCATATATCAATTTATGAACTACCATAACTGGTTACCAAAACAGATAACCAGTTACAAGAAGACCAATTATGAGTTTCATAGCAGGTTTCAATAACACATAACCAGTTACACCAACTAAACAATAAAGTTAAAGTGGGTATGTATCATACTCATTATCATCACCAATTCACCAAGGCCTTCATCATTTGATGAATAGAAATCCATTCTATTTTTATTATATCAAACTTAACGATATTCATCTCTTGCATAGTTGTATTGATCATCATATAACATGTTTGATGTTTCTAAGTACTCGTCTTACGTCTTATTTTGAATGACGGTTAGAGTGTTATTCCACCAAAGTCTTAGATAATGTGAATACACATGATCACATAGTTGACTCCATGCATCTTCAAGTTGTTTGTTTTTTAAGGGGGATGTAGCAAAAAGTATCAGTTCTAACATTTTTGTTTTGGCTTGTAGAATTAATTAGAAGTTGCTGTTGTAAAGTGGATTGAATAACAGTAAGTTTATGTAAGGGGTTTTGCGCAAATAGAATTTTTTATCTAAATTGCTATAAAACGCTCTAATTTTTACTACTCAACGCCTTATCATTTAAATTTAATGAGTAAAATTACACGAATGCCCCTTGAACCAAATCTTTAAATACACATCTCTGAAATCACTCGCCGCCGCCGCCACCCTCCGCCGCTGCCCCTCTGCCCCCGCCCTCCGCCGCCACCATACGATCCTGCCGCCAAGCCCGACATCATTCCCCGCTGCCGCCCTGCCGACGAGGTAAAAAAAATTTGGATGGTCGGCACGCCGACCACCAACCGTCACCGTCGGCATCCAACGTCGGCCGCTGTTCAAGACGCTCGGCATTGAATGCCGACGATGACGGCTGATGGTCGGCGTGCCGACCGTCCTATTTTTTAATTTTTTATCATATTGTTATTATTTAAATGTAATTAGGGTTTAGGTTTAGTTTAGTGAATTAGTAAATAGGTGGTAATTAATATTTAATTATTGAATATTTAATTGATTACTTTTTTGAAATTAGTAATTAATCATGATAATTAAGATTAATAAAATAAATATTAGTAAAGATAGTAACAATTAATTTGATAATTACATACTTGGTTAATTTGAGTAATAATAGTGAAAATTAAAGTTTAGGGTTTAGGGTTTGGCGGTTTAGGGTTAGGGTTCAAAATTTAGAGACAGGGTTTAGGGTTTATAACTTAGGGTTCAAGGTTTAGAATTTAGAGACAAGGTTTAGGGTTTATATTTTAGAGATAGGATTTAGGATTTAGGGTTTAGAATTTAGAAATAGGATTTAGGGTTTAGGATTTTAGGGTTCAGAGTTTAGAATTTAGAGCCAAGCTTTAGGGTTTAGGGTTTAGGGTTTATAATTTAGAGATAGGATTTAGGGTTTAGAGTGGAGAATTTAGATATAGGGTTTAGGGTTTAGGGTTTAGAATTTAGAAATAGGGTTTAGGATTTTAGGGTTCGGGTTTAGAATTTAGAGACAAGTTTTAGGGTTTAGGGTTTATAATTTAGAGATAGGATTTAGGGTTTAGAGTGGAGAATTTAGAAATAGGGTTTAGGGTTTAGGGTTTAGAATTTAGAAATAGGGTTTAGGATTTTAGGGTTCAGGGTTTAGAATTTAGAGACAAGTTTTAGGGTTTAGGGTTTATAATTTAGAGATAGGATTTAGGATTTAGAGTTGAGAATTTAGAAATAGGGTTTAGGGTTTAGGGTTTAGAATTTACACCGCTACACCCTAAACCATACATTCCACTCCATTTACACGCATGCCCCATGCAATACACTCCAAAAATGTCTTATGTATATCTCATGCAAATTACTTCTACCTTCATAATACTAATTAAGATATGTATTAATTTCCATGTCTCATGATAGTTAATTTGCATTGGATTGGACATGGAGTGAAATTTTCATGTGGGTATTCCAAATATTTGATTTTATTTTATTTTTAGGGTTGAGGGTTTCTAATTTAGGGTTTAGATGGGTTAGGGTTTAGAATTTAGGGTTTAGGTTTAAGGGTTTAGCGGTTAGGGGTTAGGGTTTAGAGATAAGATGGGTTAGGGTTTAGCGGTTAGGGGTTAGGGTTTCCGGTTTAGAGATAGGGTTTAGGGTTTATGGTTTAACGGTTAGGTTTTAGCGGTTAAGGTTTAGGTCCTTGCTTTTAATTAAGTTTTAGAAATTAGGGTTTAGTAATACTAATTAATGTGAATTAGTAAATATAACTAACTATAGTAACGCATGTTTTGGTAATTAAGTACTTGATAATTGAATATTTATCATTAATATTTGAAAGTTAGTAATTACTCACGTTTGGGTATAGGTGAATTTGTGAATATTAGTAATTAAAGTGAATTTATAAATATTAGGGTTTATTTTCATGTATGTAATTGCCAAATTAATTGGTAGTATATATACTAAGTAACCTCAATCATCATAACCAATTATTAATTTTCAAGTATTAATTTAAAAAATATTCGATTACCAAGTCTACAATTATCAAATTAATTGGTACGTATATTTACAAATTAACCATAATTAGCATGATTAATTAATAATTTCAAAATATTAATTAAATAAATATTTAATTACCATATATATTTAATTAATAATTTACTAGACTAAATACCTTTAACCCTAAACAGTAAAAATAAAAATAAAAAATAAATTAAACGCCAACGGTGGTTCAATATGGTCGACATTCAAATGCCGACCGTCTTGAACGGCCGTCGGCGTCGGATGCCGACCGTGGTGGTGGGACGGTAGGCATGCCGACCGTGTATTTAATTAATTTTTAAATTTTTTTTAGGGTTTATGGTTTAATGGTTAGGTTTAGCGATTAAGGTTTAGGTCCTTACTTTGAATTAATTTTTTGAAATGAGGGGTTAATCATGCTAATTAAGGTGAATTTATAAATATAAATAATAATAGTAACAATTATTTTGAAAATTAAATACTTGACAATTGAATATTTATCATCAATATTTGAAAGTTAGTAATTATCATGTTAGGGTTTAGGTGAATTTGTGAATATTATCAATTTTCAATCATCATATCTACAATTATCAATTTAATTGTTACTTATATTTACTAATTCACGTTAATTAGTGTGACTAATTATTAATTTACAACCGTTAATGAAATACATACTTAGTTACGAAATAATTAATTACGATATATATTTAATTACTAGTTTACTAAACTAAATAACACTAATATAAATATAAAAGTTACAAATATAATTCAAATTAAAATTAAAATTAAAATAAAATTGGACGCCGCCCGACCATGTCGTCGGCAGTCAACGCTGACTGTCATTCCTGACCATCTGCGTTGACTGCCGACGCCGTGGTCGGGCTGTCGGCGTGGACCGTCGACGCTGTCGTTCGGCGGTCGGCACGCCATCCAAATTTTTAATATTTCATCTGCGGCGGCGGCGGCGGTACGACGGCGTCAGTTGTGAGGCGGTGGAGGGTGTCCAACGACAGGGCTACGGCGGCGGTGGCGGTTTTTTGTTTACGGTTCAAGGGGCGTTCACGTCATTTTTATTACCGAACTCAAATATTACGACGATATTAGAGCGTTTGACAGTAAAATATAAGGCGTCGTTTAACAATTTTTTTATCGACTTACAAAGGTTAGCTAGCTATTCAGGTTCTGATTTTCAACGTAATATAAAAAGATGAAGGCTATGATCATTGATGGTATGGAAAAAATTATTTTTTTCACATATTCCTTTCACCATTTTTAAATGTTACTCTATGAAAATTTATAAAAAAATTAATTAGTTAATAAGAGAGAAAATAACATATTTATATGATATAAATTAATTAATTATGTGCGTGAATAATTAATGATTGATGTAAAAAAATAATATTTTATATATGAATTGTGAGAATGATTTTGTTTCATGATAAGATAACAAATTTTTTCCTTATTGTATACAGGACCACTTTGACAAAAAAGCTAGCTGGTACGGCAAGACTTTTTTCTTTTTTTATTATTACAAAGAATTTTTTTGATGGGTATCATATGATATCATCATTAAGTAAACTCTGGAGGTAGCAGTTGTCAGCCCAACTGAAACATGTGATGTCATTACATGAACATCAGAATAATTGCATACTTTATGCTTCAAACTTATAATGTTTGTGAATATAATCATGTATTACAACTACTCGACTACAAGTCGTACAGCAATACGGTAAGACTCCAGAGGGCAGCTGAGCTGATGATATAAAGTTGAGTAGGGAAATCCAGAGAGAAACAACTGATATCGATGATAAGAAAAGAAGTTGAAAGATATTGATAGAGGAGGAGGAGCATGTGAAGAAATAGACTAGTACAAATTATATATATATAAATCTGCTGCAGAGATGACGACAAACATTTCTTTTCAAATTACCCAGAAAAAGATCTTATTACTATTATTATTCTAATTACGTTTGGTTACAGAGGAGTGCCTAGTTTCTCTGTCTGAACTGAAGTTCGCAGCCAAATATTATGCACTGCAAAACTTTTGATAACTTGTTAAATTTCCTTAATTAATTCAACTACTGTGCACACTAACAAGCATCCTATGCATAATAATAATGCTACAAAACTGTCTTGTTGTATAAGGCTTTTTTTCTTTTTTCTGAATTGATATTTAGACTTAAAGTCCATCAAAGTGGAAATTCGTTGTTCAAATTTTATCTCATCAATCACAAATATGATTATTGTTACCACATCGACAAATTGAAAACTGTGATTCGGAGAACTTTAACCAGTGAACTTGTGGCTGCATAGCAAAAACGTGAAGTATTTTTTGAATCTTATACAATAGGAGACAATATTTTTGAAATGTTATATTGATCGGTATAGATATCATTCTGAAATGTGAGAAAATAAGTGGATAGTTTAATTTCTCTAAACTGGTCCAATGAGAAAAGTTGAAATCTAATTTATTAGAAAATAAATAGAACCTGACTAAAAAAATATGTAAAAACTTTTTCGGCTTGAATATTGTTAGAGTTTATACTAACCCACCCAAATTTATTTATATCCACCCATTATTAACAAGAAAGTGGGTGTTTACCGTCTAATTAATAGACGAATTGGTTTTGTCGTCAAATCCAATCAACCTCACCCAATATTCAACCAAACAATCACCCACCAATTAGCGAGTGGAATAGTTTTGTCGTCAAATCCAACCAATCTCATCCAATATTCAGCCCTAATGACAGCCATTGGTTAGGTAATTTGGAAATTACCAGCTAGCTCCTAACCCGATGTTGCTAAGTAAAAAATATTCATAGATGGTGAGCATAGAAGGATCTCTGTGTCTTAGGTTAATTAAGAAGATGAAAAGGATAAATGTTAACGTTAAGGTGTGCTAAATTAAATGAGAGGGGAGAAAGGAACAAATGTTGAGTACGTAATTAATTAATTAATAATTAATTAAACAGTAGTTTGGAAAATGGCAGCAGAATCCACTGGAGAGTCTGAGACCGACCCGTAGAGTGAAACCCAATGAAGTTGATTTGGTAATTAGAAGATCACGTGAATAATCACATGATCCGCAAATATAATACAATTCTAATTTCATTAACTAAAACATTAAGAGAGTGAGTTTCTGGCAAAATATTAAATTTAACTCAATTGCCAGCCTCTTGGGAACTGGGGTCACGAGGATGGTCAAAGATTTATCACGTGACATGAGGACATCCCCGTTCAATCTCTACTTAGTTTTTGCAGCTGCCTGATCTCGCCCATGCTTCTTTTGGATCAAGTTTAAATAAATAGTCTATTAGATTTTAGTTGTAGGGCATGTTCGATCCGAAAGACTTATGGTGATTCGGTCATAGTAGATAGATGGATAACGTCTAAACTATGTAGATGAAGAATTAAGAATATCAATAGATGAAAACATGTAGATGAATAATTGTGCATGCTATATATAAAACAAGTAATTGTAGGTTAAATACGAAAGTTTCGGTATTTTGAAGGTATCAGTATCCTCTGTACTTAAAAATTTATAATTTTTAGATTTAAAATTCACAAAACAAATCATGAAGTCCTTATAGTAAACGTTAAACACTAAAAAATGATGCAACAGTTTAAACACTAAATCCTAATCCTCAAGCACTGCATCATAAACTCAAACTCAAAATTGTATCACAAACTCAAACTTTTGACCATAAATCTAAATTAATAGATCTTAAATCCTATATATCAAAATCTAACCCCTAGCACTATACCCCGAATCCTAAACAAAAATTTACTACCTAAAAAAATCTTAATTTTAAGTATAAAATATAGCAAAATTTGTTATAGAGAATATCGAAACGTTTTATATATATATATAAAACAAAATATTATACATCTGCTAATTGTATTGTATTAGAGTATATATAACTCGTTATACACAAACTCACCAAGAATTAGAACAATAAAATCTTATTATTGATTGTTAATTCCAACTAGTTTTGACAATGAAGTACTGTCTTAACTTTGAGAAACCTGCCTTGCTGTGGCTAGTGGGTGGTGGCACATGGCTATACCCTCCCTTTCATTTACTAACTTAGTTAACACTATAAAAGGGGACATACATATCAGCAAGTACCCTTTTTCTCTAATCTCCTTAACCCATCAGACCAGTAATCAAAAATTCAACAACCCAACAGAAACGATGATCAAATTCAAACCATCTCTCCTCATAGCTGCAGCAATGTTGTTCCTTGTTCTTGCTACCCAGTTCGGCTCCTTACAATCCAGACACCTTCCTTCTTCTCCAACTCCTTCAACTCGTAGCTCTCACTCGCAGCAAGTTGTTCCAGCATCGACGACGGGAGATTCGAAATCCACGACATTAAAGGTGAGGAGGAACGGGCAGCAGCCGGAGAAAGGAGTAGGAGTTGGGGTGGAGGTTGGAGCCAGCAAGAGAAGAATACCACCAAGCAGAGCCAACCCAAAGGGGAACAAGTAGTAATCCCTAGTAATATATATCCTCTCATCGTATTGATTAGTTTATAAATTAATTAGCTAGGATTAATGTACGTAGGCTAGTTTTATTTTCTAGGTTTTAATTATAGTGTTTATTCTAGCAAATTTTGATGTATTACTTACTTCTATATTTTTCTATGGATCTTAATTCTATTTCTGTTCAAACTTAAATATAAATTTTAAAACTATAACGTATATATTTTTAGGGGGCCACCAACAATCCAACATAAAATTTCCATCGCCGACGGTGGTCGTAGGATTCCGGTTGTGTGACGTCACTGTTTCATTTCCAAAAAACTTGATAAAATTCAAACACCACACAATCTGATGAATTAATTAATAACAACACAACAATGAATCCATACAAATAAATAAGTGACTGGTTTTTGTCCCCCCCAAAAAAGTATAGTATGTAAAAGTTTTTTCATCAAAAATTAATTTCATAAAAATCCAGCACCAGAACCCTGGATCCACTTATCCCCTTGAATAAATGCCTTCACCGAAAACTTCTCAGCTTGCTTCTTATCCATACTCTTCACCCCCTTCCACTTCACTCTATTCTTAGTAGAAGCTCCTGGCCCATAGTTCTCATACTCCGAATAATAAATCGTGGGCGGGGCCGTGGTTCCAATCCATGGCAACCACCCCGTAGGGTCGATGATACTCCCAATCATCGACCCCATGTATACAGTCGTTGAGTAATCCTTCCACGGCCGTCCTAAAAAGTTTTTAATTGCGGACACCCCTTTCCAGTTTCCTCTGTAAGGCAGTACATTGCAATCTTGAACGACGATACCAGTGTTTTGATTGGGATCGGTCTTGCCTTGCGCGGTTATGGTGTTCTTCTGGCCCTGCATGGGGACCTTGGGGAGGATGTTAGAGTTCTGGATGACGACAGCGGAGTTTCCGAAGATGAAGTCGACGGTGCCGGAGATGTTGCACTCGCGATAGAACTGGCGGTTGGCGTGCGCGTAGAGGGTGTCCTGGAAGGCGTCAAAACTGCAGCGGTAGAAGACGGACATGTCGCCGTTGCACATTAGGGCCACGGCTTGGTGCTTCGATGGACCTGCCGTGTTTACGAATCCCATGTCCCTGGCAATGAAACCTTTTCCAAAAACAGCTGCGGGAAAGGAAATGTACAAACAGAGTGTTATTATCACATCTGAACATGTACAATTGACATAACTGTTACTTTACTACATATAAATTGAGAATCCTATATAAACTCAGCTTGTAAAATTAATAATGACGTACCAAAAGTTCCGGTGGAAAACGTTGGAGTCCCATCAACAACATTCCGATTCCCGGTAACGATGGTGGAGTCCATGCCGTCGCCAACCATAACAACGTTCCACATGTTCTTCTCAACCCTCACATTCTCCTTATAAACTCCCTTCTTCACATATATCACAAACCTCTTTTTCTTAATCTTCTCCGGCACCGCTTTCAGCGCCTCCCCTATTGTCTTGTACTTGCCGCTCCCATCTTTCGCCACCACTATATCTGCCTTCCTCCTCAATGCTTTCTCATCCTTCTCCAACACTTCCAAGTACTCCCTCCGCTCCACCTGCACCCAATCCAACAACCTTCTCCTCCTCTGTCCGCCCCTGCCCAGCGAGCTCGCGGCCGCCACCTTTTCGATCCATGTCACTATAGCCAAACTGTTGCTTGTCAGCTCGGTAGAGTTCCTCAACACCCCTTGGGTCACGTCATCTAGGACATCCGTCATGTTGGCCTCTTGGAGGCCCTCGATGCACGTGTCCTGGTACGTGGCTACTGAGCTCAGCCATGTCCTCAGGTCATCCACAGCGTCCAGGATATTACTGTTGGACGCAGTGGCAGAAGAGGAGGTGTCGTTGAGGTGGTCAGACGCTAGGGCCAAAAGCTCCATGCAGTTGGAGACTGCAGTGGCATTATTGTAATTTTGAGAGAAATATTCAGATGCTCTGTGGATTGCGCCGATGGCGACTTGTAAGGAGAGATTGAAAATATCTTCAGGGCGGAGGTTGCCTGATTTGGCGCCAGATGACATGCTTTCGTAACAGGAGTCCTTGTAGAGCGTCACACCGCATACGGCTGCCAGAGACTTGTTGATGGACGTTGTACTAGTATTGTCATCGTAGTGACGGTTGTTCTTTTTGCTAGTGGCTTGCGTGCCAATCACGGAAGCGAGGACGATGGTGAGGAGGACGAGGGAAGAGATGACGATGATGGCGATTCGCTTTCGGGATCTACGATGGGCGTCCAGGCGAGCTTGCTCTGAGTCGTCGATCTTGCCGTATGGTCGGAGGAGGTTAGACGCCATATGGTCGAGTAGGAGGTACAGTAGTAATGTAGATTTTGCTGTGGTGGGAAGAAATGGAATGTGACGTTGTTTATTTATACGACGTCGTTGGTGGGCGAGTTGTGATGAAACGCGGCCAAACGTGCGATGCACTTTGTGTAATTAATATGAATTATATATAGGATGGATGGGTGGATATAGACATGTATGAATGTTAGTAGTATTGGAATAATGGTGGCGTTTGGGAAAAGAATAATGCAGGAGTGGTGCTCATGTTTTGTTGGTTGAAGCAGTGAGTTAATTGTTTCTTATTCCTGATGCTCAAATTAAACGTGCAATTTCGGTCAAACGTATGATTGTTGATGGACAAACTCACCTCCAACAGTAATCTAATCTAATTCGCAAGCAATTTTTGGTTTGCAGTTCATAACATTTGGGTTTGCATGCACGCCGCTTTACTTCGTGTGGGAGAAAGCCATAGGCTTCACGAATGCAAGAGAGCGGCAGCAAGGCTGCCACAGTGGTGATTCCGATCTATGGTTGACTGGTTTTGCAGCAGCGGCGATAGACAGCGGCAGAGGCGCAGCTCCTGGGAAAAGGCCGGCGGATTACATCATCCTAAAATTAAGGGGGAAAATACTTATTTCTTTAATTCCGAGAATACCCTTCTGTGTTTTGATGGGTGTCGCTCTTAACTGAACTGAGTTGAATTATTTTTGGTGGACTCAGCATCCAGTCATCAATTGATAAAAAAGATGAATGATGCCGAACGGGAAGGCTATTGGTGTGCTGATATTTTCTTATAATCTAATAATATTATGCAACTACTAATATACTAATATTTTTTTAATAATAAGGATAATCACATTTAAAATTAAGCAAAAGCAAGTATTAATATTTTATAATATTAAACATAATGAAGGTTTAATATTTTGAATACAAGACAATATAATTTAATTATAGACCGTTATTAATATTCTCTACGCATTATTTAAATGATATCAATCTCATTGTTGAAAATTTCACCGGCTCGATGTCGATTGCGCTCGCCCCAAAGTAGTTCTCCATCGATCGCCTCGGGGTCGACGTATGGAAGTGTTGGGTCCATACAAGTAATCCATCCTACAACGAAAACAAATATTAGTAAGCAACAAATTGAGAAAATTACTATAAAAATACTAATATTACCGACTAGTTGATTACGGAACAAGAATTTTCTTGTCGGTATCGCTAAACCAAAGAAGGGAGTTTATGTGAATTGTGAATGTGTGAGGAATGAAAAAGGGAATGTGAGGTATTTATAGAATCCGTTGGAGGCTACCTATAACGCGCAGCGCGTTGTAAATGAGCGGAATTGTCATTTTGTATTTACGTTTCAAGTTGATTATCTACGTAATTTTCGATTTAATCTTTTAAAAAATATTTAATTAAATATCTTTTACAACGAATTTGACCAATTTGCCAGGGCTATAAATCCAAAACGGTCCGAACAGTTAGTGTCAAATTTGTGTTGATAATTGGAAGAGTTAGTGTGAATTAATGTCCAAGTTATAAGCTAAAACCCACCTTTCTGTTGACCTTTACGATGTCTCCTTCCTTCCATACCTTCTTCCCACCCACCATTTTATTCCCCTCACTTCAAAACAATTTCAGCAGAAAGATCCACCATCTACGCTTCTTTCATGAAAAACAAATCAAACTCACCTTTCAAGCTGATGTCTATTCTTTATTCATATTCTTCTTCTCCTGCTCCATCGTCATTGCCACAATTGTACCTAATCCCATTCACTCATTTCCCTTGCCCCCCTCCTCTCAGTATTATTCCTTTTTTTATTCTCAATAATCCCATTACTATCTTCTTCTTCTTCTTCTTCTGCTTCTTCTTCCAATTCCTTCTTCCACATGGGGAAGGAAACGAAGAGGCTAGTAGATGAATATGAAGTAGCAGAAGTCCTCGGGAAGGGAGGATTCTCTGTTGTCAGGAAAGGAATCAGGAGACCCAATTCTGCTCTAGACACAAGAACACCACCACCAGCAGACCAAGTTGCAATTAAAACCCTTAAGAGACTCCAAAACCCTGCAATTCCAGGCAGGGCTGGACCCACCCTCCCACTGTGGAAGCATCAGGCCACCGTCTCCGACGCCTTGCTCACAAACGAGATCCTAGTCATGAGGAAAGTCGTTGAAAAAGTCTCCCCTCATCCGAATGTTATTGACCTCTACGATGTGTATGAGGATCAGAATGGGGTCCATCTTGTCCTCGAACTCTGCTCGGGAGGGGAGCTCTTTGATCGGATTGTTGGGAGGAAAGACAGGTACTCGGAGAGGGAGGCGGCGGCGGTCGTCAGGCAGATAGCGAAAGGTCTGGAGGCTCTTCATGGAGCTAATATTGTGCACAGGGACTTGAAACCTGAGAATTGTTTGTTCTTGAATGGGAGTGATGACTCTGCTCTTAAGATTATGGATTTTGGGTTGAGTTCTGTGGAGGAATTCACTGATCCTGTTGTTGGGTTGTTTGGATCTATTGATTATGTGTCCCCTGAGGCGTTGTCGCGAGGGAGAGTCTCTTCCAAGAGTGATATGTGGTCTCTCGGTGTCATCCTCTACATTTTGCTGTCAGGGTTAGTGAAGAAGTAAATTTCTGCTATTTTTTTGCTTAGACATTTTAGGGTTTGTTAAAATGGGTTTGGGTTTCTTTTTTTTTTTTTTGGCGTGCAGGTACCCTCCTTTCATTGCACAGGCAAACAGGCAGAAGCAGCAGATGATACTTGCTGTATGTATTGTGTTCTATGAAATGCCTCTGTGGCCCATTTTTGTTTTTTCTCACCTATGTTTGAAGGTGCTAGCTTTATTGTTGGGATTTTTCAGGGTGATTTCAGTTTCGACGAGCGGAGTTGGAAGCAAATTACATCGTCTGCAAAGCAATTGATCACTGACCTTCTGCAAGTTGATCCTCACAGAAGACCAAGTGCTTTCGATGTAAACCCTATAAACCCTAAATTCTTAATTTGATGACTTTCACATAGATTTATCATCCATCATGTAATTAAAATTCAAATTTTCCTGTGCTTTGTCCTGCATTGTGTGGGTTTGGGGATATGGCCACAACCAGGTTCTGAATCATCCATGGGTGACAGGAGACTCGGCAAAAGAGGAGCGAATGGACCCAGAGGTCGTCACCAGGCTGCAGAGGTTCAATGCTCGACGCAAGCTCCGTGCAGCGGCCATTGCTAGTGTGTGGAGCAGCACAATCTTCCTGAGAACCAAGAAGCTCAGATCTTTGCTGGGATCTCATGATCTCAACGAGAAAGAGCTAGAGAACCTGAGAGTGCACTTCAAGAAACTGTAAGCCATTTCCAACTTCATTACTGAATGGTCAGGATTGGAATTTGTTTCAAATTGGCACTGCCTAAAGCTCTCAACTTTTCCTTACAGATGTGCCAAGGGTGACAATGCAACTCTGCCAGAGTTCGAGGAAGTGCTGAAGGCTATGAAAATGTCTACATTAGTCCCTCTGGCCCCTCGAATCTTCGACCTCTTCGACAACAATCGTGATGGAACAGTTGACATGAGGGAGATCCTATGTGGGTTCTCAAGCCTCAGGAACTCCACCGGAGATGATGCTCTCCGTTTATGTTTCCAGGTGAGACTGGCTGGCCAGATCTTAACCCTCCTTTTATTTTCCCCTTCTCACTTACTCAACACATTATCTATCTACTTGTGCAGATGTATGATATAGACAGGTCAGGATGCATTACGAAGGAAGAAGTAGCCTCAATGCTTCGCGTAAATCCCCGATTGATCCTGAACTCTTTAAGTTGTGTTTCCTTCCCTGGATAAGGAATGACAAGAGGTTGACTTTGTGTATGCAGGCCTTGCCAGTGGAATGTCTGCCGGCAGATGTGACCGAACCTGGGAAGTTGGACGAGATATTTGACAGGATGGATGCGAACAGTGATGGGAAAGTGAGTTTCGAAGAGTTTAAAGCTGCAATGCAGGTTGACAGCTCTCTCCAGGATGCTCTCCTCTCATCTCTGCGTCAACAATAAGAAGAAGCTGAAACATTGATTGACAACTATCTACGCTATTATTATTAGTGTTCCCTAATTTTATAGAGAAAAAAAACATTATGGTTTTGTCATTCTTGGTACAGGCGGGTCCTGACCTGAAGGCTCTGATATTTCATTACAGAAAGTAGTCAACATTCAGGCTAAACAAAGTGAATGAAGGTGGTTCTGATTCTCAATAACGGTTCCGTAAACTTGTACTCTTGATAAGAATCAGTTAGCTGAAAGATGGTCATCGATTCAAGGACATCCGGAGTTACAGTTTTCCAGGTTAAGAAGGCGTAGAATTCACAATAGAATCCATTTTGTCTAAGCATCTACAGAGAAAACACAAATCATCCCTTAAGGTCCGAATAACTGTTAGTCAGACTGGATAGGAGTGGTATAATATAATTGGAGGAAAAGGTTAACCGACGGTGGTTGAATTCTTGTTGACGTGGTGTATTGACTTGTTCTACAATCGAATGGAGGGGACTGAAATGTTCAACACGTACGATTAATGACAACTAGAGTGGTAGATGATGGTGCCAGCCTGATGTTGAAGCTGAGGTAAGAAACCTTTAACCTTTAACTAGAGTAGTAAGAAACCGCGTTGATGTAATGTAGAATTAACTTAACTTCTCTGCATATCTCTCCTACAGTCTCTTGTATATGTACAAACGCAACAAAATCACACATTGAAACCTGGCATTTTCCCTATAAACAAAATTAATGTAGAACTACCGAGTCCTTTTCTTCTCTTCTCAACAGTGAAATGACATTTGTACAACTTGATCACCAAAAACAAAACCTTTAACACGAGTGATGTAGCAAGCTTTCAACGATGCCTTCCTTATATATGTCAAGTCCAGGTTCCAAACCCTTCACTGCTGCATAACAGCATGCTACCAGACTCTATTCTGTTCCTCAACAAAACCCTGTCAAACAGCATACTTTGCTGCAATGACTGCAGCTCGTACTCCTCCACATCATGATCATTACAACTCTGACTGTCTATGTCCAATCTTTCTATGGCTTTTCCCAACCCTTTGGTGTATTTCTCAATGTCTTGCTGAATTTCTAAACTGTTATTTGAATTGCGTCTGAAGGAAAACTGAAAGCTTCGAGCTGAGTTTGTATCGGCGCTGCTGATGCTAACTTCGCCTGCTATAGGCTCCTCCACCTTGCTGCTGCCAGCTGATAGCCCTGATGCCCTGCCGCTCCACATACTTTCTGGTTCCTGAAGAATACCAACATCACACAATACTTGATCAGACATTCGTGCACCACAACCATCATATAGTCGTGTATGTTTTTGTTCATGGCTCATTGCTGACTGATACAAGCTTCAGTTATTCAAATTCTGATATTTGGATAGAAATATTGTGGAAGTGAACAAGTTTATTGTTAAGGCAGTACAAGATTCCTTCAACAACATGGGGAAAACAGAAGCCAATGCAACCAACCTTATCATTAATAACATTTTTCAATTCACTATCCGCTGTCATGCTAGGGGTTGCCGGGGAGAAAGAAGAACGATCAGCAACATGAGTCCCAACAAATCTCAACGATGGCTCCTCTTGAGACGAAAAGTCAGAACTGTCGAAAGTTGATAGTGAGACACATTCGTCAAAGTAAGCCATGGCTTCTTCTGTTAACCGTTTGGACATCTTCCTTCTCTCCATGCTAGACTGTCGACAAACAAATAACACAATAAACAGCTAAGCCGCTGATTTTTTGAAACTGAAAAGACGCAACAAATAAAGTCGGAACATCAGTGCCTCAACAGGTTGGTTGGTTACAAATAATAGGCCAGAAATTTGACCTGATATCATAGATAGAGATGAGTAGCAGAAGAGGTCTCGGGTTACAGATGAGACAACTTACTTTTCTTCCAACTCGAGGCTTGCGGCCATTAGAGGCCTTAGGGTCTGGGAGCACTTCCTTTAAGATTCTACTCAGCTCCAGACCACGGTGTTCCTCAACAGCTAGATCTGCCCGAAGTTTCATAGCCCTTTCATGGGACTAAGGAATTTTCAAAAGCATCTCAATCATCAAGTCTAAGTTAAACATATGAAGATTACAAGACAGGAAGGACCAGTACATAGAATTGCTATCACATATACATACATATAGGCTCTCTGTTATAAGTAAAAATTCTGTATGGCATTCCCCCTTCTTCCCGAAACACATAAGGTAGAAGCAGAACTAGACAGGCTCTCAGTTTTTAGATAAAGCAGACAAAACTCAGGAGTCACTTTCTCATGGCAACTACAATGCGACCACTTTACTTAAATGAAACGAGTGACCAAGAAAAGAAACGGCAATTTACTTTCCATCTACATTGTCTCAATTCCAGTAATCCATGAAAGATAATGAGCAATCAATTATCTCCTCAGCTGATAACATACTAAAGAAACAAGTAGTTGCGAAGATGTCTAAAGAGAATTTGCCCCATAGCACACAAGTAACATAATAACTAATGCATATGCTGTCTCCACATGCCTGAAATTCCAAACTAAAATCAACTCCAATAATTGCAAAGTCGTTCACAAACATAACAAAAGGCAACTTATCATGCTTACTTTTCATAGTATCATAGCGAAACTATTCTGAATCACATCAGGCAACAAGGAGAACTAACCTGTTCTAGCTTTGTGGCGTATTCTCTTCTGATGTCCAGAACCAATTCAACTGCACTTGGATTCACTAAGTCCGGAGGAATATCAGTTATATCAGCACTACCAATTGAACTCCTTTGAATGGCCTGAACACCAAAATAAACACAGGTGAATCATACATCACGACCTCTTTTCAAACGTCTTTTCACTTTTGTGTTATTACCATACGTTTTGAACTTTTAAGACCAAGAATTAATGGGTCCTTGTCAAAACTCAAGTGTGCATGGCTTAAAGCTCAAGCATAATAACTAGGATTCTAAGAAAGGTCTTAACATGCAAGTTGATATCATCAGAAAGAAATCTCAATAAATGTTCCTCGCTTTGGAACTTAGATGTCGCCATACAAATGCAAAGATTGTGAGAAAGAATAGCTTCACATATCCGCCAAAAACAACTATTATAGATGACAATTGTGTCTCTCCACTGCCGCAAGTAAATAATGCGAATCAAGCAGTAGTTTCAAATGTAGTTGACCACAACGATACGTGACTTACAGTTTCAAGGTCACCTTGTATGTCAGCAATAGCACGTCTGACTTCAGATCGGACAGTTTCATATATACGATCAGAGGTATCAGATCCCAAGTTATCTACTTGGGATGCCTGCATTAAGCAAGTGAAAGTGACAACTACTGTTAGAATGTTCAATAGATAGCAAATGGTCACAAAGAAAGCCGATAAACAACAAGATTTTACATAAGAAGAAGGAGGAATCATATCCAAGATCAATGATCACAATGCTCTAGCGCCTCACCTTCATTTGCTCACATACAGCTTTGCTAGTTTTCTCTTCAGCGTCCGTAACCGCGTCTCCTAAAGTTGCATCTTCCCAACTATAAGTCGGTGAAGAAGGCTAAAACCAAACACATTTGAAAGCATAGACAGCTAGTAGTTCAGTTTCATAGTATTTAGTCAGCACAAGAAGATCTAAAAAGAAAAAGTAAGAATGCAAAGAAAATACCAAAGTTGCAGCTGAACCATCGGATTGAACACTGCTTCTCCCCACACCCTTCACTCCACTAGCAGAACTCTCATTTCTAGGCAGTGTAGGCAAGCTTCTTCTAACTTCTGCATCACTCTATAAAAGAAACATAATTTCAACTCCCCAGTTGAACAACAATCAACAGAGTATATAGACCGAGAAATGTAATCATGGTTTGGAACCTCAGAATCCACAGAGGAATAGGTCCTGGAAGTAGGGGCCCGGGACACAGAGCGAGATCGGCGGTGGCTGATATCCACCCTGGATAGGCTTCTCTCTCTCAAGCTCGGTTTCCCATTGGCAGGAACTGCTGAAGGCTTGACAGCGTCTGCCGTTCTGGACATAGATCTTCCTCTCCTGATATCAGAATCAGAAGGACCATTTGGCTTTGATAGCTTGGGAATTGACTCCTCCTTTAACTTGGAACCAAGAATTGGAAAGTCCTGAGCTTTGGTTATATCCCTGTCGGGAGGGGATGAGGAATTGGACGAGTAGAGTGGGTTCTCTCTGGTAATCAAGAAATCTGAAGCGGTAGAGGAAGAAGAGTAGGAGGAGGAAGTGTTCGGGCGTGGGTTTCTTGCGGCGGCGCTTACACTTCTTGATCGGCGGAGAGCATACGGCGGCGCCGATTTGGAAGTGCCTGTGGTAGAGTTGGATTCCTTATCGGATAAAGATGAATTCTTTGAGGAGGAAGAGGGAGAGGGACGAGTGGGTCCTCTCCTGGAAGTGGATTTGAAAGCAGAAACCGCCATTTCTGCTGTCTGGAGACTACCGGGAGCTCACCGGGGAGCTCCCTGGAATTGAATTAGCTAAGGTGAGTTTCTGATGCGACAGATTCAGAAGAAGAAGACAAATGAAAGGTGCTGCCTCGGCTGGAGAAGCCAAAAAAGGCTCTTTTCTAATGATTGGGGGAAAAATCTCTGGGTTTGGAAATTGGAAGCTTTTCGATTCAGATGATCTAGGTACCTTTGTGTTTGTAGCAATTAGTGGGCGTTAATGGTGGTGGGTAAACAGTGCACACAACACAATGTGTTGTTAAAAACTTAAAATACAATGGGGGTCATAATGATTGATTGATATGATTTGAACTTTGATTTCTTTTTGTTTTCATTGCTCCTTGGAATTCTTCTCCTTTTGCTTTTTGTCTTCTTGCTCTTTTGAGAAAAAGGGGTAATATATTGCTTCACCAATTAATCGCGTACAGCGAGAGAAAGAAATACTATACGGAACAAGGGATGGAATTGATGACAGATAGCCAGTCCAGAGGAAGAGTCCTATGACAGGCCTCTCTAGCTACCCAATCAGCCCTATAATTCTATTTCCGGGGAGTGAAGCAAATCTGGATTAAAGAGAACTCGCACAGTGACTCCGAGATGCATGCAATCGTGGCATCGATCAAAACTCCCGTTAAGTATATTGCCTTTCTTGCTCGATTGATGATACATTGGTATCTTCATCCATTTCTTTTGCCTTCTTTTGACAAGACGTCTTGTACTTAAAAATATAATTTATTGGTTTAATACGCCGGCTCAATATATGAGATTAAATATACGAATATCTTATTTAACACATCGTCATTAGTGATTCCTATTACTAAGTCAATGGGCGAAAGATCTTACATCATATACATTCAGTGTTAACGCAAAACTGTAGACTCCACAGGCGCTACATAGGCCGAGACGTATCAAAAAGAACATTGGACCTCATCACCTTACACTCTGGTTAAACTGGGTAGTAAGGATAACAAATAAAGCTAACTATGAGTTCAAGAGCAAAAATAAAGAAACCAAAAAGAACGCAACGAAAAAAAACCGAATGCAACGTAGAATAGGGTTACTACACGCCAAGGAAGGCGAGGCACTGGCTCTCCTTAAAGCACTTTGGTGGTTTGGGCTTCAAATTTCAAGTGTCTATTTTGAAGACGATTCACAGGTTTTCTGGTTGGCTATCACACAACAAGATGAAGATGTGAGTGAGTTTAACGAAATTCTGTGAATGTGCGCTCTCTATTAAGAATGTGGGATTACGAGTTTTGTTTTATTCGGAGAGAAAGGAATGAGGTTGCTCATATGTTAGTTAGACAATATACTTTTCATACATTTCTGTCTTCGGGTGTCGTACTTTCGATTTGAATTGTCGACAAAGTTTCAACCTTGTACCTTTCAACAAATCCTTAATGAAATTGACTTTTATGTAAAACAATAATATAAAAAGCTGCATTTTCAATAAAACAAAGTAACAGAGTCGATCATATATTTACGGAACTGCTAAACATCACCCTAACTTTCGAAAAAAATCGCCCTAATTTTAAAATTTTAAATATGAAATTCCATAAATGCCCCTTACGTCGGCGTTTAATATTCAAAGGACCAATGGAGTCCATTCCTACACCATATCTTCTTACTTTCATCCTCGTGTCGCCGGAGATTCGCCGGAGTTTCGCAGGACCACCGCTGCTGATAGATAGAATTTCGCGGATCCGTCGTCTCCGCCATACGGTGAAGGTCAGTATGAACAAAAATCGGAAAAATTGACCCAGCAGCCCAAACCGGACAGCCGGTTAGGAAACCAGCAGTCCGATTAGGACAGATCTCATGGACCATGTACTTACAGGTTGGCATTTCGAATTTGAAACCGTGTATAGTGCGTTTAATCATAGACGGGAACAGGTGGAGCGGAGGTTGGCTAGCCCTCATGGATCATGCAGAGATGATCACCGGGTGTGGGATGCCGATCTTTTTGGATTTGCTTCCATGTACAACTGGGTTATCGTGGTGTATGCATATACTCGGAGGCCCGTTCATCTCCACACATATGGTTCTACGTACTTACCTATTTCATGGGACGGTCCAGTTCAGCAACTGGATGCTACACTAGAACTCTTTTGTACCGGGAACCATTGGGTACAAATATAGTTAGCCGAAGAGAACAAAGTGCGACCACTTCTAGATTTCAGCCAAGTGAATACGATGGTCCAGAGTGTAGAACGGATGACATTGTGGGAGACGCTATACGGAGGTAAACGAGCACTATTTGTACGAAGAGGTGGACATCATCCACCATTGTAAGTTTTTGTTCCCTTTGTAACTGTCAATCTCGATGTAATATCAGTTCTAGATGTAACTGTTGACTTGTTCTAGTGATTTAATTGTTAACTTGTTCCGTTAGTAGCTATATGCAATGTCTTTTGTCTACTTTTCAACGTTTTTTAAAACACAATATGAACATAACAATAAATATAATTACTGAATCAAACACATTATATCATAAATGTAATTACTGGATCAAACACATTATATCAGAAATGTAATTACTGTATCAAACATGGAATAACTAAACCACAATCCATATTCACGATGACACAACATCGTACAATATCACAAACATAAAATATGTCTTAAAACACCAAAAAATAAGAAAACAATAGTCTAGTGCATAAAGATGAACAACATCCGAAAATACAAATAAGAAATAAACGGTCTAGTGCATAAACTCTCTAAACAACCCCTCCATGGATTGCAACAACCCAAAGTACACTGGTCCTCTGTCAACGAAAGCCTCTACAGTGTCGGCTTCCCAAAGGGGCGTCAATCCGTGGACAATGCGGTAAGAAATAGGTTGTGGCGGCTGTAAAAGACATATAAACAAATTAGTCACGGTTACATTGTAGACGAAACAAACAGCAGTCCAATTAGTAAAGAGGAAGTAGGACGCACAAACTCAGAAACTGGGGGATCATCTGTCGTGAGTGATGGGGTGATGTATGGATGTGCGCGGTCGAGATACCATGCCAGGTAATCGGGGAACACATTCCCGTCAGGTGCATGAGGTACACTAGGTATGCTAATCTTTGGCAAGTATGCCAAAGCACCGAGATTGCTGAAATTGCACCTCGAGTGGCGCACATCATACAGTACACCATCAGCAGACCTGACAACAACCTCTGGCATCAAAGGTGGGTGGGGAATCACCTGTTCGTACCCATACTAACGAAGGACACGAACGGGGTCATGCGGCTCAATGATGTCAAACGCGTGAATCCCTCCAAAATAGCACGATCGTAGGGTATCACCGTCATCTGGAGTAGGGGTGAAGGGAAGCCACTCCACATGTACATGTGTCAACCCATCTAATTGAGCATGGAGATGCCCCAGCCTGTCATCAACACCTCGTCCCCTGCCAATCACTCTCGGAGGGTCCCACCTCCCAACAAGTGCCTCACCGGTCCTGCACCGGTGTGGGAATTGTGAACTGTGCAGACACGGGAAATACTCATAGATCCAAGACTGCAACAAAGTTCGACACCCACAGAGTGACGTCGAGGATGCCCTCCTAGCTATCCCTAGCTGCCTGTACATAAAGGCAAGTGCAGTAGCTCCCCAGTTGTAGTTGCTCACTCTGTCGATGTCACTAATACCCTCCGGGATGCTAACACGACCGAGGCTCCCACTGCGGTCCATAAATAGTGTAGACGCAAGCAAACTGAACAAGTAGCAACTGGCGGTGTCGGCATCAGGGAGCTTACCCGTCGCTGCTGCCGACAGGACTCTATCCACATGCATCCCCCCCCCTTTGAATAGTGCATCGGCCTCAAATCGTTCTCGTGGAGATGTAACATAGATGCTGCTAATCCCTTGTAGTTCTTCTCTCTAGAATCACTAAGCTGTGTCCCAAAGAATCGGAATCAGTATCAGGTAGAAGACGTCGTGCAGCGTGATCGTCATCTCTCCGAAGGGCATGTGTAAGGTGTTTGTGTCAGGCTTCCACCTCTCCACAAAAGTCTGAATCAGTGCACTGTCTAACTGGGAAGACATAATGACCGCGAGGTGGGACAACCCCGATACCGCTACCAAGTCTCGTGCTCCCTCTATCTTCCAATCGAATTCCCTTAGGGCTTTCACTGCCTTCTTCAAGGTGTACAACTTGAAGGTCGATGGGGGTCGACATGCCACGCCCTCTCTACACATGCGGTATGTAATATGCCGACCGAAACTGGGGATCAGGTCGATGATCTTAGGCCCACCAGGTGCCGCCGCCTGAAGCAACCATGACCCAATAGTGCTCGACTCGACTCCGACGGAACGACTACCTCTGCCATGTCTAGACCGAATAGAAGAGGAACCCTGAAATGACCTGCTACCAGCTGTTGATGGACCATGCATAGTAGGCGGATGGGGGTCGACTAAAAGGGCTGGGTGAAATGGAGGATCATGTTGATCATCATCAAGCTGGTCATCGCCCGAGCTCTCCGAATCATCTCGGATTTCATCAATGTTCGGTGATGATCCTGCTGCGATGCTATCTAGTATCTGATCTGCACTCTGTTGTGTCCCACCAACATCCGTAAACCCAAAGTCGAACACAGTCTCGGGAATGTTAAACTGCAGCTCTGGCTGCATGAGGCTAGGCTCACCATCATTCGCACCATGTTGCTTTTTCTTCTCAGCATAGAACTTATCGAGTTGTTCTTTATGATCGGAAGCAGAAACGGCACGGTTCAGAAACCGTGGTAACTTATTCTTCCGTTTATTACTTCTGTCCGACATCTTGATGAACTATCTATCAAATTTAAATTATACCAACTACTATTAGTATATCAATTACCTATAACATATCATGACAACAACTAATTCACATAATACACTACTTATCATTAACAACTCATAATTAATGTAATATTAGTACGCACTTAACGCCACTAATATACACTAATATTCCATCCAAATCCCAATTTGGACAGTTATTTAATTTCATATTTTTACGAATAAAATGACCAAATTAATTATTTGTGCTCTAAATTTATATAACACTATTTAATTAGTCACATTTACATAAATTAACATAATCATCATAGTGACATATCATAATTTCACTATTTAATTATCATTTTAAATTATCATCAACAAATTTCATTCACTATAATGACTAATTATTAAAATAAATAAATACTTTTACATTCATTCACTATCACTTTAAATTATCTTATTTAATTTCTCAAGTTACAAGTTTAAATAAATACTTTTACATTCATTCACATTCATTTACAAGTTTATTAATTCTATTTAATAATTAAAATAATAAACAAATAATATAATAAAAAATATTGATCCTAATTTTAAATAAATCAACTTACTTTATATTAATTAGATAATATTAAAATTTTTAAAAAGGGCCCAGCCGTCCAAATCGGACGATCGGTTGGAAAGCCAATCGTCCGGTTGGGCAGCTCGGTTTGAATCGGGCAGTCCGTTTTGGACGGTTGGACCTGGGTTTCCGACGTACCTCGTGCAGGCGGCGGAGGCGGCGACGGCGACGACGACGACGACGACAACGGAGGCGGCGGTTGTGCGGAGACGGTGGCGGTTGTGCGGAGACGGCGACGGTTGTGCGGTGACAGCGGCGGTGTGGGGTGTGGGCGGCGGAAGGAGCGGCGGCGGCGGCACGAACGGCGGCGGCGGCAAATATGGCTTATTTTTTGGGAGCAAAATTTGTGTTGGATGGTGAAAATGATGACAAATGATTCTGTTCGGCGGTTTTTAATACGAAATTGATGGGAATTCGCGTAATTTTATATATTATATTCAAATTTTCGGGTGATTTTTTTCGAAAATCAGGGTGATGTTTAGCAGCTCCCTCCCTATATTTATAGGCGTTCATACTCTTAGAGACACCTCTCGTGAGTGGTTGTTGACCCGAGTTTGGACAATGTATGCTTGCTTGATTATAATGAAAGTTGAGATTTTGCCTTAAACAAAACGGGAAAAGAAAATAAGAAAATATAATAACTTTGCCGCGAGGAAGCTACTAAGCTTAAACCCTCGTCGTGAAGAACTCCTCCATCACTGCTTTACCTTTCTCCCTTCTTATGTTTCCATTAAACCTTTCTGGTTTCACTCTCTTTCCCTAGTTTCATTCCTGCCATCCTCCTGGTGTTGAAAACAGTTAGAAAACTTGAAAACCCTATTTATATAATCTATCTTCAAGTCTTACTGTAAAATGAGGGGACGACCTAATCTTTCTTTCCGTCCTCGGCCTCCGCTTCCCACTCAACCTCAGTCCAATGTTAATCCTGCCGCACCGGGGACTTCACAATCACAGGTACCTTTTATCTTTTCGACTGTTTCCTCTGCTTTCGTTTCTGTTTTCTGTCAATGGTGAGTGCTGATGCAGCTGTGCCGCCTCGTGGTTTTGTTACCTGTAAAGGGTTTTCCTGGCAACCCTTCACAAGGAAATCCACCAAACATGTTTCAGAACGCAGCTCCGATGCAACCTTCTCAGATGCGTGGAGTAAATCCTCGAACTTTGAACAATGGGCAGCTCATACCTAATAATAATATGCCTCCGCCAATGATGATGATGCAGCAGCCAGGTCCCTTCAATGCTCCTATGATGATGCCTCCACAGCTCAATCCAGGGTTTGTTCCTAATCCAATGTTCATGAACCAGCAAATGAACTTTCAACAACAAGGGCAGTTGGTTCTACAGCTTGCTAGCTTGGTTCAGCAACTCAGTCAGAATGGTGGTCTCTTCAACATTCCGCCCAATCCAATGCAGAATATGAATCCTTCTATGTTGCCTTTACAAATGCCTAATCTTAATCAAGTTCCGAATCCAAACATTTTCCCAAATCAGATGCTTGGTGCTGGGCAGCAACCTATTCCCAATCAGCAGAACTTTGTGATGCAACAACAACAACAACCAATGGGTGCAAATTTGTCTAATAGCTCGCCTGCTACTACACAGTCTGGACCGGGGAACCCTTCTGCAAATCAGCAGAGTTTCCAGCCGCAGTCTTCTCCCTTCTCTGGACAGCAGGTAGCTACTTTGATTTACAGATTAGACTAGTTTAGTTGCTACATCCTTGTTCACTTGTTTTCTTGGGCAATTGTGGTTACTGCATCATTGAAGCATTAGCTGTTGGCAAGTTTTAAGTCATATTCTTGTTTCAGGGTGGAAATTTTGTTGGAATGCCTCCGAACAGAAATACAAATTCTCAGTGGGGAAACTCTACAAGGAAGGACTTCCACCACCAATCTATCAAAGAGGGCTCACAGCCAGGGTGAATAATTTCCCCTTGCTTTTTGACTAATAGTTTTCTGCTTTGGTAACAACGGAAGGATATCGACCATCTGTTTATATTGAATTTCCCCTGTGCAGATATAATAATTCTCAGTTCCATCCAAATGATAACAAGAAGAGGAAATTTGAGTCAAAAGGTTTGTGTCCTTGCGCCTTATATGAACTTATAATGTCAGATGAAGTAGTGTCTATTTATCAGCAGATCAAACTTTTACATTTCAGTATTGCTTCGATTGGTCCAGTTGCCATGTTTCTTACCGACTCTTGAGTGGGTGGTTATTTTCTGAGTTAGCAATACATATGCGTATAAGGCACCTAATCCACCAAGAAGATTGACTACAAAATGTTCATTGGAACTCCATGAAGTTGAAGGACTTTGTATCGGCCTGCGACAGTGTTGTTTCTGCAATGATTTTTATTTCACAGCTTCTCTTTGTACTTGAACATCTTGTTTGTGGATCACAAACTAAGCACATATCAATAAGCAGACCATGTTTTTTTCGCTTGGAAGATCTTTACGAATTTTCAAATTACAAATTTTTAAATATTGAATTGTCTGTAAAAACGCCTTGACACCACTTTTCTAGCTAGCTGTGTCTATTTTGAATGTCTCGCTTCCTGACTCATGAGCTTCATATTCATGTTTTTCCGGAGGATAAATCTAATAACCACTGTCTTTATCTGTATGAATTGAGAACGGAAATGATATGCGTCTTTATCTGTATCAATTGAGAACTGAAATGATATGCGTCTTTTTTCCTGGGGAAACTCATAGGGCGAGGTCGTGAAAGGCCATCAAAAAATGGTAGCAGTAACCCTGCAACTCCTGTTCAAGGTGGGGAAAAGAAAAGGTATCATCTTCTCATCTCATCCTTACAATTATTGCTGCTTTACTTTGCTATCCAGGGGAGACAAAAGGAAGTAAAAGTGAGGTGATGTGCCAAGTAACTCTTGTATCTGGAAGGTTTGTTTGGATTTTCAAATGCAGATAAGAATAAATGATTTTGTTATCCAATGGTGTTTTAATTAGAGACATGCAAGACCTTAAGTTTTCGACCAGTGAAGCTGGTTCGGTAAGTCCTTACCTTAGTCATAACATCAGGGTCATTCCGGCATAAAGAAGGATTGAACTAAACCTGGACTTCGTATCAAATCATTTTCTGATATGTCTCATTGCTAAAGGATTCTTCTCCAAAGAGGCATCGTAGGGTGGTTGTTGTAAAAGGGCAAAAGGACTAAAAATTATTGTTTTCTGGCCAATGCACGCTAAATTGCTTATACCATTATCGGTCCTGTCTTTTGTCTTCCATCACAGTAACTGATTTTTACTTTCCATACTTTTTTCTATCTACAAGGGTGTTGATCCCGAACTATCCAGAACATGACGTCAAACAGTGGCGTGAACTACGTAAGAAGAATTACCCAACGAAAGGCAATGTAGATAAGGTATGATCCCCTGGTCGCTCTCCCGACATGTTTCACTGACCATACTGATTGTTTTCCCCTCTATTTACGACTATAGAAGCAAGCTCTAAAAGTAGCAGATGCTGAGGCCATTAAGAAAGAAGCCCAAATGCGCCGAGAGGTACACTTCTAATTTCTACCGCTATTATCGAGTTACATCTGTGAACCATGCATATAAATCTAATGTTTGGCATCCAATCAGAGTTTTAGTTAGGATGATTGCTTTCTTTACATGTCTGGGAAGAAACATTGCAAGGGAGTCAAAACACCTGGGTTGAAGTAGGCTGTGTGGAATTATTATTCTGAAGATGTTCTGTGAAACTTTGACTACAAAGTTGTTCTCTGGACTCTGATCAAAGTTGCAAGTTTTTTTTACCATCTCTATGTGTTATTTTTCAGGATAGTTAGTCCTCACAGCTAAGTAAACTAAAATGCAATCTTCCTCTATGGAAATTGTTGCTCCAACTCCCTTATAAAACATTCTTGGTTGCGAATTGTGATTCTCGAACCCGTTGTAATCTGTTGTGCAGCAACTGAAGGAAGTTCTGGCAAAGCAGGCTGAATTGGGAGTAGAAGTAGCAGAAGTTCCATCGTATTACTTGTTGGATTCAGAAAAGCAAGTTAATGATCAAGAGGGAGACGGTAAATGGCAGAAAAAGAAAGGAAGGTTCCAACAGAAAAGGGAAAGACGCAACAAAAGAGGCCAGAAGTTCGGTAACCAAGCGACAGCAAGCCATGAATCGTCAGACATTGCGGCCCCTAAAGTGAAAGAGCCTACACTTCTGCAAAAGCTGCTGAGTGAAGACATAAAGAAAGACAACCAAAGATTGTTGCAGTCGTTTCGGTTCATGGAAATGAACTCTTTCTTCCAAGATGGGCCGGGGAAGCCTTTGAGTTTTCCAAAGGTAGTCGTTCAAGAAGACGGTATCGAGACTACAATATTCGAAGATGTGAAGCCTGAAGAAGTAGAGGATGAGACAGGGACTGATATATTTCAGGGTGGTGATGAGGAAGAGCATGATGATAACGATGAAGAAGACCAACAGATGAAACCAGGGGATAGTTTATCTCAGGGGAAAAGGAATCTCGTTAAGGAGATTGTGGTGACGGAAGAGGAAGAAGGAGAGATCATTAACTGAAGATGGAACTTGGGGTCTCTTGCATTTTGTTCAACTAGGGCTCTTGATTGTTGTGTTCCATATAATATACCAACTTGGGCAAACAAAAGAACGAGGTTTTGTTCATGTAGTAAGAGCGACATGCATGCAAGCTTGTAGATAAGAAACCTGTCTCGTTTTGGTCTCCCTTTAATTTTACTAAGTTTTAATAACGCCGATGTCGCTTAGCCGTTAGTTGATTTGTAGTATGTGTTTATTTACTCATCAATAATGTTAAAAATTTGAAATATTATATTTTGGAAGTCCAAATCATATCCGATCCTATTTAATACGGGATAATTCATGTTTCTTTGGCCCGAGTAGGGCTAAGCCAAACCGGATTTTCCACCACTAATAATTGAAATGCATTGTTGAAGTAGATTGTGTCCGCTTTTTATATATATATACTGCAAACACATGTATTACTTCAAAACCGATTTACATACAATACCGAGAAAAACTCTTAATGAATGATATATAAAAGGTTAGTTAATATTTAATTTGATTTATTAGATGACAATCTTAATTACCAATACGGGTATCTGGCCGGACCCAATTTGGTGAAATAGGGTAAAACTCGAGTTGATCAAGTATTTTAGGGGTATGGGAAAACTCGAGAATCGTTAAGTGTGGGTATGGGTAGGGTATGGATATTGAAGTATCCAAGCCGAACCCGACCTGATAATTTTTGTTTTTGTAATGAGATGTTTTTATGTATATATTGATTAATTATTTTCATTTTTTACAATTATCATTATGGAATAATCAAGTTTGAGTTATATTATTTAATTAATGATTTATATAGTTTAACTTTTTGAAAAACGATATAGTTTCTTAATTTTATGTTTTGAGTTTTGAAGTTTTTTCGATTGTGGTTATAAACCCTGTTTGAAAATTGACGAGTATGGGTACAATATGAAATTTACCACCCGAAATGTTATATAGGGTGGGTATTGTCTGAATCCAAAACTACAACGGGTGGGGAACGGATATCAACTATCCAAACCCGAACTCGACCGTTGCCAAACCATAAGACACAATTAAGTGAGTTCAAAGTTCAATTAGAATGAAAAAAACCCTTTAATGAATAATTATATATTTGTTTAGTTACTATGTAATTTGATTGAATATAGTTAAGTTGATATCCAACTAAATGGATTCAACAAAGTTTAATTAGAAAGGAAAAAACCCCTTTAATGAATAATAAAGCGGCTAATTAAAATTTTTGGTACCTTACCTATTAAAATGGTATATTTTGGTACGGTATCTATCATTTGTAATCAATTAATACCTTACCTATTAAAACGTAACAGTATGATACTTCCATCCAATTTCCGCCCATAATCCTGTTAACTTACTAATGTGGCACCGGCCGAACTTCCGACCGAAGTTTGATTTGAAGAAATCGTTACCTGGAAAGTTTGATCTGTTGCAAATTTGGTTACTCTGGAGGCGATTCGAAAAAATCGTTACCTAAAAAGTTTGATCCGTTGCAGGTTTGGTTACTCAGGAGGCCAACATGAATATATATATATATATATATATATATGTACATCGATTAGGGGGGACGGTTTCAAAATATGGAGTTTGGAGAGTCGTCGCCCATTTGTCCAAATATGATTTTGGAGAGTCATCTCTTGCTGCCACTTCTCTCCAACGACCCAAAGAGACCACTTCTCTCCAACGGCCCTTCCTCATAAAATCAAGACCTTGTGGGCGTCCGCGCTCGAGGGCTCTCGGCGAAGCATGATTTTAGGGGAAATTAACGGAATTGTGGACGGAAATTGAATGGAAGTATTATATCGTTACGTTTTAATAGGTAAGGTACCAATTGGTTCAAATGATAGGTAAGGTACCAAATTGTACTATTTTGATAAATAAGGTACCAAAATGTTAATAAATGTTTTGGCTTTATATAGTTTTAAATTTGAAGTTATAAAAGACCCTGTAGCTTCTTCATCATTGATTTTGCTTCCGACTTCAAACATATGGAGGTGCAAATAACATCTCAACAACGTCACCCTTGAGTTTGGCTAATCCTATCCAACTGTAATTTCACCGAGTTTGATGGATAATAACCGTTTCAATTGGTTATTTTGAAGTTACGATGATAACTATTTAATTGCTAAAACGGATAAGGTTAACCAACATTTATCCATCATTACATAAGCCTCATGAGTAAGTCCACCGATGTCCCGAAAATGAGAAAACTATAGCTAAATACCTAATTCATTATAGATTTATCAACTATCTTCATTACTCATTCCTTAAAAACATCTCCAATTTTTTTTCCTAATCCATTATCAATTTTGATTTTTTTTTACTTTTAGATTTTATTTTGTATGTGTTTTGTTGATAATGATGAAAAATTGTTTGGAGAGGTTATATAACTGTATTGATATAAAGATGGAATTGATTCTGTCATTGCAATAAAACAAGAATATTTATGATTAATAAACAGTTTTGTTAATAAACCATTATAAAACTGGGTGGATAATAGATATGCCATCTAAGAATTTTAGACATTGGAAATGTTGGAATTAAGAGAAATTCAGGTTTAGCAAATCTTTTTCCCAGAAATCATGCTGTTCTTTTCCCTGAATGAAGTGTTCAGTTGGCTAAATGCCAATGAAGAAAGAGGCGTATCAAACCCCTGGATGGTAGTCAATATCACCATTTCAAGCTTCCAAGTTCCAACCATTCATCAGGAGTTGAGCACCAATTTTAACTCCAAAGACATGATCACAGCATCACGCTGTTAGTAGCATCTTAAAGTTCTCCGAAACGAACCAAAATCCGCAGAACCATAACAATTCTCATCGTTCGATTCTGTTTCATGACTCTCAATTATATTAAGGTACCTGTTTAACCTTCTGCAATGCACAAAGCTTGCGAAGTAACAACACAAGGTAGGTCAAAAAAATGGCATAGAAGATGATGATGATGATGATAAATAACAAATCTCCATCATTTGATTTCACATCCCGCCAATGGAAACGACGTTCATAAAAACTGATAAAAGACCCTAAACATAAACTTCTATTGACCAAGTCTAAACAATTGCCTCAATTCGAACATGACTAATCCATACGATTCTAATCGAAGAGGGAGAAACCCAGGTCACCATCGCTCTCTACTTCGGGCTCCTCCTGCAAAAATGTTCCATTACAAAACCATACGGAATAAAACAAGGTAACAGAATCAACTTCTGGGGTATTCAGCAAATGTACCTTCTTTTTGTCCTCAGCGGCAGGAGCAGCGGCGGCAGCAGCTGGAGCCGCGGCAGGTGCAGCAACGGCAGCAGCACCACAGCCACCGCCAGCACCAACGTTCATGATAAGGTCTGCAATGTTTTGCTTCTCGGCCAACTTGGTGAACAGACTCGGTCTTAGTGAGAGTCTTACTTACACAACCCCAGCACATCACCCTACATGGGTAATGTACTTGATTACATCATGAACCACCAAGCTCCGGATACCACTGTTCATCTTTTTTGTTACATTATCTTCTTAGCATTTAATTATTTTTCACACTTCCAACAACTAAATCTGATAACAATAGAGCACCACATCAAACTTACAAAAGGCCAAAAATCAAAGAAGAAATTTGAGGAAAGAAAAAGGATATTAGAGACTAGGAACACAAGAGAAAATTGACCATACAAAAAGATGGTGTAAATGCCACTTCAAAGAACAATTTGTTCACCAACTAAAATCGACAATCAAGGTTCTATTAATTTTTAATATTTTAAAAAATTAAACAAGTAGTATACATTATTGACAGTACTAAAATGTCGAATTTATGACTAAAAATAACAATTTCAGACCAATATAATCTAATAAATATATTAAAAAAAATAGGACAAATTTTTTAATGGACATAGACCAAAAATTTTAAAATCAAATTACAAGGTCCAGTCCCCATTCTAATAAGTTCAACACTATACACCACCGCCTCTGGAAAGTTTGCCTGAGAAAACAAAACTCTAACCCTCTCCAAAACCCTAAACAGCTATCTTCAGCAACTGCCAAACTCACCATTGCCGTTGCTTTCCATCTCTCGCGTCCTCCTCACAATCAGGCAAAAAAAGAAAAGCCATTGATAGTATCACCCGCGCATACAGGTCCAGCTGGTTGACCGGTATTGACCATCCTTCCACCAGCGTTCCTTCTATTCCGCCTCTCACGGAAATTCATTCAGTTCCGAGATTGCCTACTCAGGTATATCTGAATCTTCGTGTCCTTGTTGAGTTTATCGTTTCATGAATTTCGAACAAGAATAACAATGGCAAAGTCCTCTCTTTCGTCTCTGTTACGGCTTTGTAAGTCCAAACCCACGGGTTCCAGAACCAGGGTTCTGCATTCGGTTCAAAATTTGCAATCTTTGAGACAATTTGACAATACTCGCCGCATTTTCCCCTCCTCTGGCGTTCCTTATCGTCAATTCTCCACGACCTTGATTGAGCTACAACGATTTTTCTCCAAGGGCTCCAGATATGGATGCTTTAGCACTGCTGATGTAAGGCTGTTTTCTACGGAACGGGATGCCCTTAACGGACAAAATGATGATGAGGGCATTAGCCAAGACACTGATGTGAACGCTGGGGTTAGGGCAGACAACGAGAATGTAGTGAAAAGCCATGCGCCTGATCATGATGCTGATGTGAGTGATTTCCAGGATGATCATCACATTGGTGATGCTGTTGGCAGCGACAAAGTTGTTCTGAAAAGGAATATTGCTTTATCTGATCCTATAGACTTGTATAAGGAGCTCAGAGATTCTGAGGGGCATGGCGACCAGTTAACACGATCTGACTGGGGTACTCTGCAGGATGTATTCTCTTGCTTTGCGAATTCGGGTTGGGCAGCTAATCAGGCACTTGCAGTCTATATTGGCATGTCATTTTTCCCAAGAGCTGTTGGAGAGTTCAGGGATTTTTTCGTTTCCAAGTGTTCTGATGAGGTTGGGCTGCACTTGGTGTCCCTTGGTCCGTGTGATGATGCTGTCAGGTTCCTTTTCCCAATATTTGCTGAATACTGTATAGAAGAGTTCCCTGATGAGATTAAGAGTTTCCGAGCTATGCTTTTGTCAGCAGACCTTACAAAGCCGGACACTTGGTTTCCTTTCGCTAGGGCAATGAAACGTAAGATCGTGTACCATTGTGGCCCAACAAACAGCGGAAAGACTTACAATGCACTGCAGCGATTTATGGAAGCAAAAAAGGCTATTTATTGCAGCCCGTTAAGGCTCTTGGCCATGGAGGTTTTTGATAAGGTGAATGCACTTGGGGTTTATTGTAGTCTTCTCACAGGTCAAGAAAAGAAACAGGTTCCTTTTGCAAACCACGTTGCTTGTACTGTGGAAATGGTGTCCACTGAGGAGATGTATGATGTAGCCGTCATTGATGAGATCCAAATGATTGCAGACTCATCCAGAGGCTTTGCCTGGACGAGAGCATTGCTCGGGATGAAGGCTGATGAAATTCATCTATGTGGAGATCCAAGTGTACTTGACATTGTCAGAAAGATTTGTGCAGAAACTGGAGATGAATTGTATGAACACCGTTATGACCGGTTCAAACCGTTGGTTGTTGAAGCGAAAACCTTGCTGGGAGATCTGAAAAATGTCAACTCTGGTGATTGTGTCGTTGCATTTTCAAGGAGAGAAATTTTTGAGGTAAAGTTGACAATTGAGAAGAACACTAAGCATCGATGTTGTGTTATTTACGGTGCATTGCCGCCCGAGACTCGAAGACAGCAGGCTAACTTATTCAATGATCAGAACAACGAGTTTGATGTGTTAGTTGCAAGTGATGCAATTGGGATGGGTTTGAATCTTAATATTAGGAGAGTAGTGTTTTACAATCTCTCCAAATACAACGGTGACAAGATGGTACCTGTTCCAGCAAGTCAGGTCAAGCAGATTGCAGGAAGAGCTGGTAGGAGAGGAAGTCGTTTTCCAGATGGACTCACTACCACCTTGCATTTGGATGATCTTGCCTATCTGATTGAGTGCTTAAAGCAACCTTTTGAGGAAGTTAAGAAAGTAGGACTCTTCCCCTTTTATGAGCAGGTTGAATTATTTGCAGCACAGCTTCCTGGTCTTACCTTTGCTAAGATGCTAGAAAAATTTGGTGAAAGTTGCCGTCTTGATGGGCTCTACTTTTTGTGTAAGCATGGTCACATAAAGAAGGTAGCAAATATGTTGGAGAGAGTCGCAGGTTTATCTCTCAAAGATCGTTTCAACTTTTGTTTTGCTCCCGTTAATATTAGAGACCCAAAAGCAATGTACCATCTTTTAAGGTTTGCTTCGGGTTTTGGTCGGAAAGTACCTGCAAGTATAGCAATGGGTATGCCAAGGAGTTCTGCCAGGAATGACTCTGAGCTCCTGGATATGGAGACAAAACATCAAGTTCTGTCAATGTACCTATGGTTGTCTCATCAATTTGACCCTGAAAGTTTTCCACATGTAAAGAAGGCTGAAGCCATGGCGTCAGACATTGCTGATTTGTTAGGTCAATCTCTTATTAAAGCAAACTGGAAACCAGAAACAAGACAGACTGCTGGCAAACCAAAACCTCAAAAGAAAGATGAAGACGGTCACGAGAGGCCTAAATCACTTATCAGATCGTTTGTAGAGTAAGTATCCAAATCTAAGTCATAATTCTGGACGTCTTCTTTCCTTCAGTCCTTGGCTGTTGGAGTATATGTTAGTTCTGTTTCACGTTGGGTTCTGGTTTTACTAAATAGGCTTTCCCCTCCCGACCTACTTGTTTATCCGCTGTCAATTGATTGCTTTACTAGTTCTGGATTTGCTATACATTTTTAGAGGCGAAGTAGTCAACAAAGGATCAGCAGCTGGTTTTATGTGTAGCAAGATTGTACTAGGCTGCTTGTGGATGTTGATTTGTGCCCAATGGTTGTATGATCATGCACAAAAGGAGTTGTAGTCAACGCAATGAAAGTAATAATAGTATGCTAGCATGCATACTGGTGCTTTTGGACCTGGTCGTATTACATGCATATTTATTACTTCTGTGACCATGGTTGTGGACTCTGTGACTTTGGTGGAATTCTTCTTCTCGTTTTTAGTTTAGAATATATGGTTTTTATCATCTTGCTAAGCGTTTCCTGTCATTTTTTGTAGGAGAAGACAAGGGAAAGAAATGAAGCCTGAAGCTTAGGAAAATTTGGCAGCTTTAGTGTATCTTACGGCCGCGGGTAGTTGAATAATTTTTATGTTTAGTTGAAGCAATTACTATTGGAGGTGTCATATCTCTCTCTCCCTCGGTTATGACATCTTCAGTTTTGTACGATCTTCTAGTTCAGGATGTAGGTTCTCGGGGTTAATGATTTATGGTTCCTCCACCGAAAATCGACGTGGCTATGCACATCTCATAATGATGTGCATTCTTGTAACATTGAAATAGTATAAAGGTTGCTATCTTCTAGTTGCTTATGTGACTCGGAGTGGTTTTTTCCTATTATTGCTAAGATGGTTGGACAGTTTTTGTCCATATCCAGTCACTGTGTTTCAGCTGTTGTTCCAGGGCCGAGCAGTTTCGTCAATCGGTCCAGTCATCAGGAGACTCTCCGAATTTAATTGCAAGGCTAACTCATAATTGAAGAGGCAGATAATGTCTGAATCGTTAGTCAATTTGGGAATGAATGATTGTCGACAGGAAGACTATGAGAAACTTAATTTTTATTCAACCTGAACTCTGATCTCAGAGATACTACAATAGCAAATTATTACATTTGTATACACTATGAATCAAGTCGTGGTTAACTTTTTAGAACTCAAACTGCATATTTGCGGTGTAACCAAGTTCATTCATATAAGCAGCCATTGCCTTGTTCATGCTGGGTGGCCCACACCTTAGAACCTGGATGTCAGGAGTTGGTGGCGGGCAGTAACTTTGTATCATTTGCTTGGTTACACGACCTATGCCGCCATTCCATCCTTCAGTAGGAGGCTGCAACCAACCAGACGAAGGATTAGCAATGATGGACGGAGTAGAGAGCCACGAAACAGAGATTGGAAAAGCAGCCATACCTGACTCAGCACATAATATACCTTGAAACGACTCGGGAATCTTCTGGCGAAACCATCCAGTTCCGCCTACAGCATCGTCCACAGTTTGACCATAAGATGTTGAAGATTATTTGATGATCAAGAGGTGAAAATGATAGTTTACCTTCAACAGAATGTCCTGAAATGTTGTGTTGGCGTAGATGAGAGACAGATTTGTTTTGTCTTTCGGGTTCTCTAATATGGCTCGAGTCACCTGTAACATATTATAAGGCACACGACATCAATGCATGACCAACGCAAGCTATAACTGATTTTTCCTTGGAAAAATGTTCTGACAGATGGACCTGGAACATAGGGGTAATTCCAGATCCTCCAGCGATCATCCCGAGAGCTCGCACTTGACCAGGTTTGTAGCTGAATCGCCCCTTCAATTGTGGAATGTAATCATTATTGCGAGCAATCATTACGAATGATTATACGTTCATGAAGGTGTAGAAGACTAACCGTAGGTCCTTTTACAGCGAGATAGTCGCCTTCCTGCATCTCCCTGAAATGATGAGACATCCTTCCATGTGGGTACATCTGGATCCATTAAAGAAATGGTCGTTCTTCATTCACTACCCCAAGAGGAAAACATTTTAAGGGAAGACAATAATATTCAGTTATAATATGGGGGCTTTTTACTAACTTTGATAACGAGTTCAAAATAGCCAACGTCAGAATCCAAGGTGACTGGAGTGTACTTCCTGGTCACTTCTTTGCCTTCTCTGTCCTGTCCTCTGGTTTCACAGTTGAGACAGATCAATGAAACATAGGAACTCGATATAATATATAGGCTTTGTGGGATTGGAAGAACACAACAGAAGTGAGTTTTGTTGAACCTGCAAACGAGGTGATATCCAACAGGAAGGCCCAAGATGGAATTTGCACTAGGAAGAACAAATCTGAACTTGGCAACATTGGGGCTGACTGCTGTTTTCTTAACCAGCTTGAACTCCTGGAATTTTTCAGGGTCTAAGCAGCCTTTGGGCTTTCTGGTGTAATAATGCCAAGCAAGAGCAACAGAGACTGAGACCAGAGTAACAAACACCGGCAGCAGTTGTGAATGAGGAATTGATGACACATCCTTCATGTCAAAACCAGAGGGCAAGATGATGAATTTCTGCATAGTTACTGAAAATATGAAGATGATGGGAAACTATTCTTCAAGCGCGTTTGATTAATATAGAACAAGAATCACATTCTTGTGCTTTCCTTTTGCTTCTTGTTGTTATGTTCCTCATTCCCATTCCTTCCCCACTTTCGTCACAGATTGATGATTCTCTGCACTGTTGAACGGCTAGTATGGAAAGACACTTCGCGTTCATGCAATAGTAAAGAAACTGAGAATCAAAAGTAAAATTAGTATTTTTGACAGAACATGTAGACTGGTTGAGGTTTCACCAAAAAAAATATGTATACTGGTTGAGGCAACTCTCCACCTATGAATAAGGTGGTCAACTCTACATGTACGACTGTAAAGTGAGACTTGACAACTATATAATATTAAGTTACTAATTATTCATTAAGTACCTTAAATTTGGGTTACTGTATGTTTCTGTTGTTTTTATTGGAAACAACCTCGGCTAAGATCCCCATACCCCCAAACCTCTTCTTCCTTCTCAATTTCCACAGTTTCTCCACCACCAAACATGCCTTCTCTCCATCACTAAAAAGCTTTCCCCGCCATCACTAATAGTCTAATATGATCTCCTGTAACAATTTAACATATCACTAATCCTGAAAAGCTCAAAACAATTAACCAAACAATTAAACCACTAATCAATGGCAGAGTCGCCGGAATATCTCTATCTGGGTTAGGCCCCTCCGGCTCATTGATTCCAGACAAATATGTCACCCCCCTTCTCTCAACTTACCATAATCATCCTCAACAACTCACTCACTGGTCCGGTTATGGATTTTAGCTCCAATCCCAGGCTTCAACAAAGTAACTTCTTGGGAAATATCTCACCCAACCCAACCAAGGAAAGGAGGGGACCAGGCAAACCATTCTGAACAAAGATTCACACGAGGGTTTTAACCAAAGAAAAAAGTTCTGTCGCGAAGCCTTGCACTACCTGCCAAACAACAAATCGAGGCCAAACATCTTGATTATGGCAAGCTTGATTTCTGACTTACCAATTGTTCCATATGACTATAATAAATCAATCTCTCCATCAAATCCCTTGTACTTCATTTACATGTCTCATAATATTATAATTTAGCCAGTTTTCTAACTGAACATTGTATCTTACTGTAGTCAGATAATGCAGAACACTAGGTAGAGATGAATGTCTTTTTTTTTATCTCTATCAAGATCAATAAAGAGGGAGATGAAGTGCCATATCTTTAGAACAATGCTAGGAAGAAATATACACATTAAAGGCATTCTCGGAAAAACATATACACAGTAGTATATTGCCCCATTGATCAAAGAGTGTACATACAACAGATAGGATTTAACCTGTATAAATCAGTGAGCTGTTCCATAAGTATATCCCATCAAATGTTTTGGCAGAAGAAAAGTCTTGAAAGACATGAAGACAGTCCTCCTGAGGAAAAGCGCATCTTAGACAAGAGCTGGAAATCAGAATATGTCGCTGAGAAAGTATCACTCCCGTTGGAATGCTATTACCCCAAACCAACTAGAGGAAGAAGGCAACTCTTTTCGGGATTTTGAGCGATCTTCCACTCTTGCTCGTGAGTATTGGCGGTTGAAGATGTTCCAGTAAGCGGAGCTTGGTGAGTATTTTTCTCGCGCATCCGGGTGCTACACCACTTTATCCAACATGTTTGTATGCAATGTAAGAGGCAAATTCACAATTTGATGCCTCACAGTTTCAGGAATTTGAGTCGAAGAGCGGTCTAGATTTCAACATATATTCGCAATAATCTCACTTACACGCCACAAATCTTCAGTCGTGGGAATGTCGCTTTGATCCGTATCTCGCAAAGGTTGCTCTCCCACCCAAATATCATCCCATAAACGAATATTCCTGCCATCACCAACCCTCCAAGAGAAACCATGTTCCAAACACTTAACTGCTTTAACAATACTTTTCCAGTATGGAGAACCCATTTTGCTAGCATTATAGTCGTCGAACGCTCTACGTACTTGGCAGCAAACACATAAGTCCAAAGTGAGTCCCTGCTGGTCCAATGTGAGGGAAAAAAGGACTTGCACCCCATAATCTTCTTCCAAGTCCAAGAGGCAGCATCTGCCAGTAAATGACACCAAATATCACATCTCCGAAGCCGATACAACAAAGTCCAGGCAACCCAAAGGGAGCCAGAGCACAAAACCAGACTCCAGAGATGGCGGAAAACACAGGCAACATTCCACCATTTTAAACTTCGAATACCAACCCCTCCTTCTTCAATAGGGGAACGCAAGGTTGTGCCAACTTACTCTTGCTCTTTTAGACACATTGTCATCCGAGTTCCAGAAAAACTTAGAACAAATATCTTCCACCTGCTTCACAATAGACCGAGGCAGAATAAAAATGGGCATCCAATAAGACGCCATACTGTGAAGGACTGCCTTTACTAATTGGAGTTTCCCCGAGTGACTTAGCAATGTCGCTCGCCAGAAGCTTTGAGACGACCAGAGACAAGACGGACTCCAAGGTAACGAACATGCAAGCTCCCAATCCGGAATCCCAGAACTTCCTACATTTCATTATGAACATCCAAAACAACACTTGCAGAGCAGAAAAGAGTAGATTTCTCAAGATTAATTCGCAACCCCGAAATGCTATGGAAGGTGGAAAGAAATTGTTTCATCTGTAACGCACCATGTAAAGTGCCATTGGTGAACATCATCAAGTCGTCTGCAAAACAAAGGTGAACAATACCAAGTTTTCGGCAACGCGGGTGAAATGGAATATATCCAGCAGCTGCTGCTCGAGAAGCAAGGCAATGCAGAACTTCCATGCCCATTACAAACAAAAGCGGCGACAAAGAATCACAAGTTAATTAAAATTGCAACTTAGATAATTTGCTATATATTTTTTTAAAATATTTATAAATTAAAATAAATAAAAATAATTAATAAAAAAAATTTGATTCATTTTATTGTGTTTGATTGTAAATGATAAATAGAAATTGTTAACGAATTGTTAGAATGGATGTGTTTAAAAATTGTTGACGATAAAGTTACTATTAAAAATTACTAATTCATTTTTGAATGGAATCTAAATAATAAAAATCTACCAACTGCATCCAGTAAACAGTCGTCCTCCCACTACAACATTACCAGGTTACCTAGAATAAATTATTGATGTTAATACAACATCATGGCTACAAAAAATTTGGTTATGTAACTGAAGACAACTACACATCGATGTTGATACAACATCACCACTGTTAAAAAGTTCACCTAAAAGGCAATATTCTTATTCAATAAGTAATTACAGATTGACGTCATAAATAATTTGTTGAAAGAAAGAGAGTAAAAGTCGATGAAAAAACCAAGTGATGAGTAAGTAAAGGTTGCCAACTTGGAGGGATCCAATCTCACATGCACACTCGTAACATAATTGATTCTAGAAACATGAATCCGTTGGTAAGGTTGCGTAGGCACGATGATGTAAGTAACGAATAATATTGGCCACCAACGTGTTTTCTCCTTTGCTTTCATTTTCATCATCCTATCTAGAAGGCCAAATATAGAAGCAAAATTAATAATAAATAAAGCTATAAAAATTATAACCCTTTTACTTTTCTCCCAACTTTATTTTCTTTTCCACGTTTATCCTTTTGTTGGATATTCAATGATGTACTATTTTTTAAATTTATAGAAATTATTAATGTCAACATTAATAGTTATTTTCTAACTGGTTTAGTTAGTTTCCAAGCACACACCCATCTATTATTCATTAATGTCAAAATCAATACTTACTTTTCAAGTGGTTTAGTTAGTTTCCAATTCTATTCGGGGAGGATGGTTGATATCGATTTTCGTTCATTGTAGTTTTAAATTTGGATAATAATCGCCTTAAATAGCCTTTTAGATAGTAAATTGGTTGGTTTTTAATTTAACTAGTTTGTTTACAGGACTTTTATGTAAGCTTGACAACTACTCGATTCAGTTTGATTTCGGATAGTTCATATATGTCCTTACCCAATATAGTTTCAGGTTTGGGTAATAAGATTGTCTGCATGCTTAGCAATGGTGTTGTGTGAAAACCATCCCTATACAACTCGATCGAACCACGCGGTTCGATCCATACAACCACTTGCGGGTTCACTCATCGTCACAAATCATACATACCATACACGGAGATACTAAAAGCATGAAACTCCTCATAACGTAAGAAAATGAAAACGTACAAAATAGAACATCAATGTCTCAAAATCAAGTACCAAACAAAAATCCCGCAACAAAGGAGAAAATCAACATCCAGAGATAAGTAACATGAAAATCAAACTGAAATCCTCAAAAACATGAAAAGGGATAATGAGGTCCTCCATGGTACCTCTCTGTATGACTCCCAAAGCTACTCAGTCGAGGAGTCAGAACTGCTTGTGTCGTCCTCTTAGGCGGCATTTGCTCTCGAGGTTCTATCTAGAATCGGGGTCAGTGATAAGCACTGATTGTCTATCTAGAATCGCATATGACTGAGAGTGACATCTTGTAATGTGACAGTGTGGTCCTGTAGGCATCAACCAGACATCAGCTACCCCTAGCTGTGGACGGCCTCGTGGTGGATCAGACCATGAAACCAACCTGAATATGGTGTGAGCAGCATCTGAAGGCATACTCTACACGTCCTGCCTGAATCTGATTATCACCTGGGGATTGTGCAATTCATGGGTGGGTGACCGACACATAAAAACCGTGAGCTAGTCTAGTTAGGCATATCCTGCCCTAATCATAACTATGGATCACACGCCACAGTTCAAATTCCAAAAGCTTATGCTCGAAATATAATAACTGAATGTACAATAAATCACACGCTACTGTGCAAACAGAGAGCCCTTGCTTAACATCCTGTCGTAACATCTAAATAGTAGATCACACGCTACAGTACCCCCGCTCTGAATCACATCACAACATATGTACAATAGATCACACGCTATTGTACAGTCGTGAGAGCCCTTGCTCTGAATCACATGGAGAATTCAATCATTGAATTCCCCAACATCCTATTATAGTCTTACGCTTATAAACAGAATGTAATCCTAACCCCCATCTCTGATTTCTTTTCCTGGTAGAGTTTGAAATGTAACAATAAGATTGATTACCTTCTGAAGCTTCATCTATCCTCTCAACCCTCTGCCAATGATTTGGAATTGATCAGCTCTGCCTTCTCCACCTCCTGAGAGAGAACGCCGTTCGTCAGAGAATTTTCTACGTTTTATTTTTTGTGTAATCTGAGTTGCCGGTCGTGACTTTGGTTTTCTGTGAATTCTGAGTTGTTAAGTTGGTGTTGATTTGAAAAAGAAGATTGAATCGCCGGCAAACAACAAATGGGAGACTCGTGGAGCTCGACGACAAACCCGATACCAGTTGATATGACCTTGAGAAGTGGCTCGGCCAATCAAGGCTGTTAATCCTTTCGTACACATGATAAAAAGGAACAGTGACAATGGGCAGCCATGGCGCAATACACGAGCCGGAGAGAACTCTCTAAAATGCTGGTTGTTGATCATGACCGAGTAATCCACACAGCGAACACAAATCTCCATTCACACAATCCAAAAAAAGAAGGAAACCCCACTTCACACATTACCGCTTCAAGGTAAGTCCACTCTACACGACTATACGCCTTGGATATATCAACCTCGAGGGCTATATCTGCCACCTCTGGGGTTGCATTTGTTGTGAGCTATGAATGGATTCGAAAGCTTGTATTATATTCGCCATCTTATATGACTTCATTGTGATTTCCTAACCTTATTTGATCGTAAATAAAAAATAGGTATCGACGTATTCTGAACTTTAAAGAAATAACTATGATATTAGCCAAGTCAATAAGTATTTTGTTGTCATAAATTTGTAGTTGATGTTAATTAGATTACTTTACAAATAACGGAAAGCATTATATATTTTCAAAAAATAATTGGTTGGATTGTAAGTATGTATGATTTATGATTTAACCAGTTTGGTATATGTATAATCAAACCAAAAACCATCTAAACCAAAGGAATAATAAAATATAACCAAACCAAATCAAATCAAACCAAGGTATCAAAATTAGTTTGGTTAAAAATAATTACATGGTATGAGAACCGTATTAACAACCGTAAAAATCACTAACAGTACCAAATCCAAAAAGAAAGGATACTTGATTTAATGATTTGTGGTTTACCGGGAAAAAAAATTCATCTGATGATTCGGGTAGTACCGAAATTGACATTGAATGCAGATAAATCCGAATAAGCCGGCATGAGAGTTTAATTAATTAATTAATTATTCATTAGGTTTCTTAAATTTCCACTGACAAGAAAAAAGGATTTCATGGTTTTGTGTTCCATTTGTTATTAGACGTGAGAACCGAAGAAAGACATAAATGATCAAAAGAGTGTGGGGTTAATTATTTTTTGAAGTAGTTGGAACAAAGATGTTGAATTTTTGAATTTTCTAGACAAAGAAAGCTCCAAAGCTTGGAATTTTATTTGATGTTTCCCTCTCCCTGGAGAGAGAGTTACTGTTGTGGCCGCCCTTCTATGACTCCTCCAGTCAGTCTTCCTTCCTTCCTTCCTTGCCTGCCTGCCTGGCTGCTGTCTTCTTCTTTGGGTTTTTCTTTGGAATAAACTCCCTCTCCTCCTCCAGCCAGCCAAACCCAAGCCAGCCGTCCCCTTCCTTCTCTCTTTCGTCCTCGTCTATAACAATGCATTTGTCCCCTCTTTTGACTTTCTTGCCTCTTTGATCAACAACTCATCCATTCTTCTTCAACTTTTCTGCTACCTGCAACAGCACCACAATCTGCAGCTCTTTCCTGAGCTTTGTTCCTCTTATTCTTCTTCATTTTCCTGTGATTTCTGCTCTCCAGCTGTTTCTGGGTAATTTTCATTTGACGTTACTTACTTCCTGTTGTGTTGGGTAAAAACTCTGTCTTCTGTCTCCAGTTTCACTTCTGGGTATTGCTTAAACCATCCATTCTTCCTCTGTTTCTCAACACCCATTTGATCTTTTCTTCCCCGGATCATGACCCATGTGAAGCCTCAGTTGATGCGAGGAGAATAGTGTTGAAGATCCGATCTTTGACGAACCCTTCAGCTGGGAATGGATTCATCTTCTTCGATCCAGTTTGACAGTTCCTTAAGCAATGAAATCAATTTGGGTTCAAACTCCAGGAGAAGTGCTTCTTCCCACCGTTCCCGGAATTCCAGAGCCGGTTCAACGAGGGAAGTTGGTTTCAGTGATGTATCAGGAGGAGGAGGAGGAGGAGGAGGAGGAGCTACTAAGCCTGTCATGTATGGTGGATCCAGGAGGGCGGATTCGGAAGCCTACAGTATGTCCCAAAAGGAGATCAACGAAGATGATGCGAGGTTTGTTTACATTGACGATCCTGGAAGGACCAATGAGAATCTCGAGTTTGCTAGCAACTCCATTAGGACTGCTAAATACTCTGCTATTTCCTTCTTGCCTAGGAATTTGTTTGAACAGTTTCATAGAGTTGCATACATTTACTTCCTAATTATAGCCATCCTCAATCAGTTGCCTCAGCTAGCTGTTTTCGGCCGAGGAGCTTCCATTTTGCCACTTGCCTTTGTTCTCCTTGTCACTGCTATTAAGGATGCCTATGAGGATTGGAGAAGGCATAGGGCTGATAAGATAGAGAACAATCGGTTGGCTTGGGTCATGCTTGATGGTCGCTTCCAACAAAAGAGATTTAAGGATATTCAGGTTGGTGAAGTCATCAAGGTGGAAGCAAACGGTACTCTTCCTTGTGATATGGTCTTGCTCTCTACCAGTGACCCTACTGGGGTTGCTTATGTGCAGACTATTAACTTGGATGGCGAGTCGAATTTGAAGACTCGGTATGCCAAGCAGGAGACGCTTTTGAAGAATCCCGAGAATTTGGTCATGTTTAATGGGCTGATCAAGTGTGAGAAGCCTAATAGGAACATATATGGGTTCCATGGAAACATGGAGATTGATGGGAAACGCCTCTCACTTGGACCTTCAAATATTATTCTTCGAGGTTGTGATCTTAAGAATACTGCTTGGGTTCTTGGGGTTGCAGTGTATTGTGGACCTGAGACCAAAGCTATGTTGAATAACTCAGGAGCCCCTTCCAAGAGAAGCCGGCTTGAGACACGAATGAACTTTGAGATCATCATGCTCTCTGTGTTTCTTGTTGCCTTGTGTACCGTTGTATCAGTATGTGCTGCTGTATGGTTGAGACGCCACAACGATGAGTTAGATACTATGCCCTTTTATAGGCGAAAGGATTACAGTGAAGCCGAGCCTGATAACTATAACTACTATGGATGGGGAATGGAAATATTGTTCACATTTCTGATGGCAGTAATTGTGTTCCAGATCATGATTCCTATTTCTTTGTACATCTCTATGGAACTTGTTCGGGTTGGTCAGGCTTATTTCATGATTCGAGATGCACACATGTATGATGAGGCATCGAATTCAAGGTTTCAGTGTCGGGCTTTGAATATAAACGAAGATTTAGGGCAGATAAAGTATGTGTTCTCCGATAAAACTGGGACACTTACAGAGAACAAGATGGAATTCCAATGTGCAAGCATATGGGGTGTAGACTACAGTGGTGAGAAGGCCATCACTGCAGATGAGCAAGGAGGATACTCTGTTAAAGGTATTCTTATTCCACCAGTAGTCTTGAAAAGTTATCTGGCCTTTTAAAAATCTTTCTTGTATCTCTAAATGTCTTGCCTTTTCTTCTTGTGGTGCAGTGGATGGGGCGACTGTGCGTCCAAAGATGAAGGTGAAGGTTGATCCTCAGCTTCTGCAAGTGTTAAGAAGTCGAAACAGGACTGATGAATTTGAACACATCCGTGATTTCTTCCTTGCATTAGCCGCTTGTAATACGATTGTGCCTCTCATCGTTGACACATCTGATCCTGTTTCCAAGTTGATGGATTATCAAGGGGAATCTCCCGATGAGCAAGCATTGGCTTATGCTGCTGCTGCATATGGATTTATGCTTATAGAGAGAACTTCGGGCCACATAGTTATTGATGTTCTTGGTGAAAGGCAAAGGTAATTTTTTTTTCATTAAGTCCTATTTTCCCTCGGTTCAGTTCTGATCACATTTACTGTTACATTGACTCATTGAGCATGAATGTGGTACTTAAATGCTACAATCTAGTTTTAGTCCTCGCTTTTCCAACATGCTCATACACTGCCTTTCGAACTCGCTTCTGCTGAATTTTCTCCTTGGCGTTTTTCTTATTACTCATTTTCGGTACTGCAGGTTCAATGTCTTGGGTTTGCATGAGTTTGACAGTGAGAGGAAGAGGATGTCTGTGATATTAGGATACCCTGACAAGTCAGTCAAAATCTTCGTAAAGGGTGCTGATACATCCATGTTCACTGTCATTGATCGATCTTCAAGCATGGGCATAGTACGTGCGACTGAAGGCCATCTTCATTCTTACTCCTCCATTGGGCTCAGAACATTGGTTATTGGGATGCGTGAATTGAGTGACTCGGAATTCGAGAATTGGCATTCTTCGTTTGAAGCTGCTAGTACCGCTTTGATGGGCAGGGCTGCTTTGCTTCGGAAGGTTGCCAGTAATGTCGAAAACCATCTTACCTTACTTGGTGCCTCCGCTATTGAAGATAAACTTCAACAGGGTGTCCCTGAAGCCATCGAGTCACTGAGGATAGCAGGAATTAAAGTATGGGTTTTAACTGGGGATAAACAAGAAACTGCCATATCAATTGGCTATTCCTCAAAGCTCCTAACTAACAAAATGACACAGATCATTATAAACAGCAACTCCAAAGAGTCGTGCCGGAAGAGTTTGCAGGATGCTTTGCTTGTGTGTAAGAAGCTTAGCAATGTGTCTACCAGGACATCTAACGATGAAGAAGCTTCTGCATCTTCTGAAACCTTAGTTGCTTTGATCATTGATGGGACCAGCCTTGTCTATATCCTTGATAGCGAACTTGAAGAAGAGGTATGGACAACACAAATTCACGTCAATCTTTCACCACCACGCCACAAACTTTCTTGTTTTCTCTAACCACTCCAAATTTTTCCTTTTTGGCTGTGCAGCTCTTTGAATTATCAAGCAAATGTTCCGTGGTCCTTTGTTGTCGTGTGGCACCGCTTCAAAAAGCTGGAATTGTCGCCCTTGTGAAGAACAGGACTTCTGACATGACACTATCTATTGGTGACGGTGAGTTTTCCTAAAACTGCTTTCTGGAAGACATGTTTATCAGTTTCTGATTGCGTATACCAGCTAATATGGGTCTTATTAGGTGCAAATGATGTTTCAATGATCCAAATGGCTGATGTTGGAGTTGGAATCAGTGGGCAAGAGGGTCGGCAAGCTGTTATGTCATCTGATTTTGCCATGGGGCAATTCAGGTTCTTAGTTCCTCTTCTGCTGGTCCATGGACACTGGAATTACCAAAGAATGGGATACATGATAATTTACAACTTCTACAGGAATGCTGTGTTTGTTCTTGTCTTGTTTTGGTAAGTAAAGTGTGCTTTGGTCAGTTCAGATTTAATGAGTGGACTATGGTGGCTGGTCTTCGAAAGACATAGGCAGTGGTTTGATTCTGAGTTATTTGCTCTATGTTTGCAGGTATGTGCTCTTCACCGCTTTCACTTTGACAACTGCCATTAACGAATGGAACAGTGTGTTATATTCTGTAATCTACACAGCAGTGCCAACTGTTATAGTCGGTGTTCTTGACAAGGACTTAAGCAGGAAGACTTTGGTTAAATATCCTCAGCTTTACGGAGCAGGGCACAGACGAGAAGGTTATAATTCAAAGCTGTTCTGGCTGACGATAATGGACACTTTGTGGCAAAGTGTGGTTGTCTTCTTTGGCCCTTTCTTTGTCTACCAGAATAGCGAAATCGACGCAGCAAGTATAGGGGACCTGTGGACTCTAGCAGTTGTTATTTTGGTTAATTTGCACCTGGCAATGGACATCACACGGTGGAATTGGCTAATGCATGCAGCCATATGGGGATCCATTGTGGCAACTTTCATCACTGTAATGATCATTGATGCCATACCAAGTTTAGTTGGTTACTGGTACGTCATCCCTCTCTCTAACTTCATATATGCATATGGTTAGTTTCTAATAAACAATCTTTCATTCTCTTCCTAGAAAACTGATGGTGCAACGATCTTTCTCCTAATTTGCAGGGCCTTTTTCCATATCGCGAAAGCCGGATCATTCTGGCTTTGCTTGCTCGGCATAGTTGTAACTGCACTAGTTCCACGGTTCTTTGTAAAACTACTGTATCAATACTGCACACCTTGTGACATCCAAATTGCGAAGGAGGCGGAGAAGTTCAAACCTTTAAGAAGGGATTTTGGATCTACAGAAGTAGAAATGAGTGCCATTTTGGGTTCTCCAAGGAGATGATGATATGGTAAATACGTTCCCTTCAGCCTCTCCTGTGTCTTCCTTTTTTCTTTGTAAAGTGAAAAAAAAACCTTACTTCTTTAGGCTTGTTTAGAGTCTGTCTCTCCCTTTCTCTTTGGTTATCAGGTTTTCCCATTGTTTGCTATCCAAAGGATATGTATTAGAGTTCATTTAGTTTATACACTTTTCAATTGTTGTATCTTCATACTTGTCGATTGTAAATTAGTGTTCTTTTACAGAGTAATTAACACAATGTACACAAACAACATTTTACCACTGAAAATACTTCATATGAAGATTGAGCTTTCTTACACCATTGGCTTCTGTAGTTCGGTTCGATTTTGCACGATTTCGGCTGCTTGATTTAATGATTTAGCAAAACATCCATCTACGTGGCTATCAAAATACGCTGTATAATTCCTACATTGTAGCTATTATCAGGTTTAGAATAAGAATAAACTTAACATGTACATCCTCATGCATGCTCTAAGCAAAAACAATCAACAAAAGTTGGTTTAAGTTTGGGAAGATGTAGAAGCAGTTGAATCTTCTTGAATTTGAAGGCAGCAGTCACCCTTCCATGATTCTTGAACTTGTGCTGCAAACTGCAAGTTCCAGAGTACATCTCCAATGGATGGCCTCGTCGATGGATCATTGGTGAGACATCTTGTGCATGTATCTACCATTGTTTTCAGCGACTCACTTGAACATTCCTTCTGAACATTAGGATCAACTATACTCCTTCGAGATGCGTCATCAGCAGCTGCGCTTACCTGCAGTCAACAATCATATAACCATTTTGCTCTCAAGTTGCCTTTGTGAATAGAATTCATGAAAGAAAAGATACTGACCAGGTCTTTTAAGACTGTGACTTCATTCCTGTACAAGATCGGTCTTCCAACTATTATTTCAAGCAAGATTACTCCAAGGTCTTCCACATCTTTATCATCTTCAGGCTGCTGCCTGTTAAATTTTCGTAACCGGAATTAAAACCGAAGTGCCGAAACATTAACTATCAAGTAAAAGGTAGAAACAGAAACAACTCCTGCATACCTGGCCTGGAAACTCTGCTTTTGTCCTGGAGGAAAAGCTGCAGCGCCCACCTGAAAATGGATCATACTGAATACATAAGCTTGGAACTTCAAAGAATGTTTCTGAAACAGAAGGGGAAAGAAACCCAGTTGATAAAAAAACTCACACTTGCTTTATTCCCATCAAAAGGAGGGAGGTTGAAGTTACTGATCTTGACATGATAATCATGGTCCACCAGAACATCTGTAATCTTTAGATTGATTGAAAACATTCCAGGAACGATTCCGGTGTGCAGGAATTGAATTCCTTTAGCAACTCCAATGGCTGCCCCTATCCGTTGCATCCAATTCAGCTTCTTCGCTGAAGATCCTACCACATGAATCCATCAACGAGTTTCAATTACCCGAAAATGGAAGAAGCTCCTATAAACTTGAGCAACATGACACAAAGAAGTGAACTTTTTACCAGAGATGTGGTCTCTTAGTGTCCCATTAGGAAAAAACTCAAATATAAGAAACATCTTGCTAATGTTTGACGAATTTTCCAGGCAGCAGTCCGAGCAGTGACCAAGAACACTAACCAAATGGCTGTGTCTAAGCTTCGAGGCCAACTCAATCTGGTGTGTAAACGTCTGCTGATTTTGTTTCTTCCTCAGTGTTAAGCTCTTGATAGCTATGTTTGTTCCATCAGTGTGCTTTCCTCTGTAGACCTGGTAACGGTATATGCAGCAAGCACTGTCAAATATTGTGGAAACCTACAAGGCACAAGGAGTTGTACAGCTGATAAATCCCGCCAACCTGGTTGTGTGTGTCTTCACTTAGTAAATTTGAGGCATTAAAATTGTTGGTAGCTTCCTTAAGCTCCTCCAAAGCAAAGGTTCGATAGGCGGGAAGACCTGCTCCCAGCTTCATTGTTTCTGATATGTACCCTGCACACATGGATTAGTTGGCTTGTTAGATTCTGTTCATGAGAAACAAGGGAGGGAAAAAGATAGAAACTTGTGATCTTACTTGCATCAGAAAGAAGCTTTACTGTGTTTATTCTTGATACATTCTCCGTGATGAGCCTTGTTGGAGTTGATTTTTCAGCATTCTTATGATAAGCTTTCCTCACAAACAGGAAAACCAGGCCGATAAGCGCAATCCCTCCAATAGTCCCTCCCATGGCGCCTGATGCAACTACTACCACCTTGCTATTAACTTTGGTATGCTTCACCTCATCATCCCTGGGGAAGACTCTCACTGCAAGAGCTTCAGTGTGGCAAGTATATGAAGGATTTTGGTTCTGGTTTTTGGTTGACAGGCAGTTGTTTGCATACAGTACAACCCTGGTAGATTCCAAACAAGTGGGGATTTCTCCACTCAAACGGTTGGACGACAGGTCCACATAACTAAGTTGTCCATTGCATGACATATTCTCAGTGAGCATCCCTGTGAATTTGTTCCTGGAGACATCCAGGTAACTGATTGAAGGCAGTGACAGCAACAATGGTGCTGAAATTGGTCCTTCAAACCCATTCAAGGAAATGTCCAGCTTCTGAAGCTGGCGGGCTGAAGCCAATTTTTCAGAAGGAATCCCAAACTTAAAGCTGTTGTTTCTCAAGACAAGGCTCACCAACCTGTTGGAAATGTTGGGGAACTGAGGTCCAAGGTGGTTGTTTCCCAAGTCCAAAACTTGAAGGTTTGTCAGATTATGAAGATCAGGAACTTCTCCAGACAAGTGATTGTTAGCCACAGAAAGAATCCTAACGTTCTCCAGCATTGAAATAGCGTTGGGAAGGAAACCTTCAAAAGAGTTGTTCTTGAGACTCAAAACAGCCAGAGCAGAGAGTGAAGTGAGCCAATGAGGAACGACACCGGTGAATTGGTTGTGGTCAAGAATGAGTGTCTGGAGATTCTTAAGAGATGAGAATTCCATGGGGAGCACACCAGATAAAGAGTTGGAGCTGAGGTTGAGAATCTCAAGTGAAGAGAGTTGGCCAATAGTTGGAGGTAGAGGACCCCAAAGGCCAAGAGAGACCATAGACAAGACCTTCAAGGTTGGGATGGCAGCAAGAGAATCAAAGAAAGAGGAAGTAGAGAAATCTTGAGGGAGCAAGAATGGAGAAGGGGAACCATCATCAATGGTGCCAATGAAGTGGAGCTGAGTTATATTGCCTTGATAGCACTCAAGGGTAGTAGAGTCATTGTTGTTGGTGCAGACATCGCCGGTGGTTAGGGTCTCAGGGTAGATGAGAAGCTGCTGGATTGTAAGCTGCTGCTGTTGCTGCTGGAGTGATGGATGAGATAGAGAAGAAAACATTAGTAACAACAAGAAGATGGAATATTGGAATGGTTTAACAAGTGCACCACCCATGTTGCTTTCTTTCTCTTCAGCAGCAGCAGCTCTTTTTTGCAGTTGATTCTTCAGATTACAATCTCAAATGCCCTTGGGAGCTTTTCGCTGGAAAAGTTGGTTTGCTTTGCTAACTTGAGGCCAAAAGTGTAGTGATAGGGAGAGAGAGATAGAGAGAAGGAAGTGCCTGGCTGAAATGGGAGTTAAGGTTGAGAAACTTTCATAGGCAGAAAGGCATTGGTCTGCGGAAATGGAAAACATATTAATATGAACATGTTAGTTATCATACGCCATTCTTGCCTTGGCTTTTTGTTTCTTGTTTGTTTCGACAAGTGATCCAATGAGGGGATGGGAAGGAAGGGATCACGTGGAAAGGAAAAGGGTTGAAATGGTTTAGGAGAAGTGGAGCTTCTCTCTCCGACTCTCTCTATATATGCTCGCATGGTTATTGGCCTATTGGATAGATAGACGGGAATGATTTTGATATATTTTTTTGGTTACAGAGAACTGGTTCTCGTGTCAATTTTCTAAAAGTTTGGCCTGGTTAAATTTTGATTCTGTGCAGAGATAGGACGGTTAAACACTCATCTCTTCAAAGTAGTCAGCTATTATATTCTCCATCTCCAATTAAATCCACCAGACCCAATATTATCCGAGTCTAATTTAACTCTTTACTTAGAGAAATAAAAAGCCCATTCTAATTTTGGTTCCAAATTTAATTCTCCGACTTCTCTCTAACGAAAGGTATTCCTAATAGCCGACGGTTGAGCTCTAGTTCAATTACAACACAATGGATGCTTTCTTATTTGTCGATATCATCAATATTGCAATTTAAATCATTCGACATTCATCAATTTCAAACCATCTTCATTCTTCATAATCCTTTACCAATTTCATTAATTAACTATATATAGATACTTAAAATGAGTCTTATTTTGCCTACATCTGGTTGAATTGCTTACTACCAATTTAGTAAGCCTTCATTCACCCCAACAACAATTGCCAAATAAATTCCACCTCAGATGGAGATGCTCTAGGAGTGATGGGAGTTTGTTGGTATATTAATTAAAGATACTACAGGAACACAAAAAAGAAGAGGTTGACGTTAATTAGTAGTCCCAGTACAGTGGTAGGAATAAATACATAAAATGGAGTAATTGCAGAATTTTGTAACTTGGCGGCCTCACTCGCTCACGAGTGAGATTATGAGAATAAGACAGAACAAGTCACGGGCCTCCATGACAAAACATATGCAGAGAAAGATAGTCCCCACCGCCCCACTGGCCACTACTACAGAATTCACACCAGAAATACCAGCCAACACAAAAAACCAGCAGCCAACAATCATGTTATGCCAGCACCAGCACTTCAACATAACTACTCCAGTTCTGGATAACATGCTACTAGAAAATAAGATATGTGGATATTGACCCAAGTCTAATATTTCACAATAGGCTAGCCAGCTTAACCCCTCGCTAGGATTGCATTTCAATCTTCAACCATGTATCTGTTCCTTCTTGCACCAAATGCAATTCTCTACAATAACACCACACCCAATATTTGTTTATAAGAACAAGGGAACAACCTGCTTCTATTTCTCATTATATTACTTGTAGAAATGAACGAATTTTTATAACCCACTTAACTGAAAATATCTGAGAATATGCTTTTAATCCAGTCAGGAACCTTATATATGTAGGTCTCTTTGATCCATTCCCTGGAATTGATCTGATATTTGGAACCAGATACTCTGCAACCTGTACAGTCATGAAGGTGGGCCAGTGAGTTGTTTCTGTTTTCCTTTCCTAGCTAGTCACTGGAAGTACTGCTACTTTTATGACCAGTTTAAGTTTCAACGGTTTATACATGCTATGTAAAGGCTCAAACTAATATTTCGTTGCTATTCTTAAACTCTGGATTCACAGTGCAACTCTCCGGCACCAGTCGTCATCCTCAAGTCCAAAAGAACATTAGAGAAGAAAACTCTTGGGGACGGCATTACAAATGGCTAATATTCATTCGTCAAATAAATTATGGACTTCTTTAGTAAGGAGAAGAAAGGCTTACCACTTCTGGAGGTTCAGCCAGGACATTAATGAAGAACTTTGCCTGCAAACAAAAGCAGACTCATCTCATTCATCGAGAGTCGTGGAGCAAACGAAGTCTTAAAATGGATACCATCATCATTATAACCTGCTTTGTTGTAGCTCCAGACATTAGGAGGTCGGTTGTTACCATTCCAGGCTGCATTATACAGAGTTTAGAACAAAGGAAGCAAGAAGAGCACATGCCGGCAGTCATAGTTTCCCATGTGTCTGAATATCATTACAGGAAAACCAAAAAGGAACACTTGCACATGGACAATTGGGTATAGATTGATATGGCAACTGATTCTAAAGAAAAAAGTTAGCCATCATACCGAAAGATTGTGTACTACAACATTTTGAACATCCTGCATCTGCAGCTCAGCCTGCATAGTTAAGAATAAACTTGAGGAATTTTTCTTGAAATGGACTTGAAGGTAGACAACGAAAATAGTTCCATTCGTTGCATTCAGATTGCAGTTACAAGGTACCTTATTTGAGACTATTGTAACTTCACTTATTTGAGACTATTGTGAAGAGGAATTTAGCCCTCATTTGAGACTATTGTAACTTCACTTCTTTTTTTGACGTTAACTTGTACTTCAATTGCCCGTATAGTAGAACTTTAATTGCATCAAGTGAATCGATTGTTACGCATATACCTGCAAGGACTTTGTCAAGTGCACCACACTGCGCTTAGTTGCCCCGTATGCTGCAAACCTATGAAATGATATGAGAAAGAACGGTCAAATGAAATTACAGGAGAAACAGATACACATGATATGATGAACACAAACAGACTTTTCCATTATGCTTCAGAAAGTAGTATCCTGCACAGAATTGGCATAATTTTTCTGAATGGAACGGAGTATTCCACATACGCATAGAAAACAGTTTGATGCATGGATTCATGATTCGGGACACTTAATGTCAACACTATAAAAGGGAAATCATCCAGGACTGACACAATCAAACTTACCCAAAGAAAAAGACAATTACATAGTTGAAAATGGTCAGAAAACGAGAAGATACCTGGGGGTAGGTCTTCCATCAGAACCAGCGCCATCAATGTTGAATATATGACCCCCTCGAGGTTGGTTCAGCATCATTATTATTGCCTTCGACAGATTGTGCCATGAAGTAAGAATTAAATAGGCCTCATAATGGATTCTCAGAAGCAATGAGAGTTTTGTACCTCTCGGCAACATATCATCAATCCGAGGGTGTTTGTGGTAACGACTTCTCTGCAGAGCAGTCCAATGAATTAGAAATACAGAATGTTGTAAGTCAATCAGCTCATGAAACGAGAAACTTCTATGCATCCTAAACAAAAAAATGGTAGAAAAACTTACATAAGGTCTTCATCTGAGGATTCTGCTAAGGGCTTAAAGCTATATGCATTTGATCCAGCATTATTAATCTGCATAATTCTAAACATAATGTAAGATAGGAACAGTAAAACTAAACACTGGAGATTCTTCAATCGTCAGCAAAACAAATTTTAGTGCAAAACCAACTCGGACATGCTTCACTTGTTACTGCATCAGTCTGAGGCCATACTTACTACACTGACAGAAGATGGGTAACCAGAAAATATAAAGTCACTAATCTGATAGGTCATAACTAGGACCTATGTCACAGTAGCTACATGTGGATTAGGAGAATTTGTCACATTATAAGAACGATAACAGCAAGTCAAGGAGTTGAAAGTTGAAAGTCGTACATACCCATAGATCGATATATTTTAGTTTTCCCTGAGCAAATGCGACTAAATTCTTGACATCTTTTCCTTCTCTAACATCACAAGTCGTACCCTGCACAAAAGGAATTGGTGCTCATGAGAAATTAAAAAGGTGCAGAACAACTAAAGCCTTCAACACTTTAGAAAGGTGCAAAGAACGATAGTCGATCAGTCATAAATTTATCAATGATTCGGAAGGAGAAAGTGCAAAGAAGGAGGTACCCACACATGCTGCTCTCCAAATTCTTTTCTCAGGCTCTGGACAGCTGACTCGACCCTTTCAGCTGTACAAAGTTCCAACCAAAGAATGAGGTACAAAGACAACAGTTTATTCTATGAGGATTGAGAACATATTTTTATCTGAACGCTTTATTATTTGTTTCTACAGAAAGATTGCAATGTTTAATGAGCATCGGACGCATATATATAACCTAAATAAACTTGTATAGAAGCAAACACAAGTCCAGATTCCAACCACATTATCTTTGCGTTGCATGGATGAGACTCGCTCCATGAACATACACAAGTATGATGCGTTAACTACTTTTTCAACATCTGTTCACCAACAAACTAGCATGCCATAAACTTGAAAAACCTGTATAGGCAAGCAAATTGGAACCTGATCTTGAGCATATAACGACATTGTCACCAGCCTCTAGGAACCCTTTAGCCAGTGCATAACCTATACCTGAGAGAAGTCAATAAAATTCATATCTAAGGATCAGAAATGTAGGTCACTCTAGGGCCATTACATAAATTTTGCCGCATTGGATGAAACAAAAGTTCAAAAATCAAGAAAGGAATAGCATGCAAGAAGGGTTTTATATAAATAAAGGGATCCTACAAAAAGAAAATCAAAGCTGAGTTGAGCTCGGTGACTGAATTAAGATTCACAGTTAACAAAACCCTAAACGTAAATCCAGTCGAACCCCTCAAACATGTACGATTCAACTCATGTAGGATGGTATAGGAAACGAACCTTTAGTGGAACCGGTGATGAGCACATTGTAAGGAGGAACCATGGGCTCTCTAGTGACGGAAGCTTGGGCCTTGATTACCGGAGAAGTCAGAGCGGCAAACCTTTTCGACGAACAGCGTCGGTTTTGGTTGACAGGACTCCGGCCGTTAGACGAAAGAGTTGCGTGATGACGGAATTGGAGAGAAAAGGAACGCGGAAGTGGCAGATGATGATGAGAGGAAGTAGAGTAGAGGAGGAATTGCAGAAAACTGAAAGAAGAAGAATAAGTAGAATAGGAAGCCATGGAAGCCGCGCTCATTGGTAGAAAGGGGAGAGTGTGCGTAGAGCGAGGGAGGGAGGGAGGTAGGGAGGTGAAGTTGCCTCCACCGCGCTAGTTCCCGCCGATGGGCTAATTCTTACTGCCGCTGGTTCTCTGCTTTCTACAATGCGATATCTCGCTTCCCCTTTGGTTTTCATTATTTCATATGATGACACGTGGCGCCGAAAGTTGATTAGATAATATCTCGCAAAAATTCAGCGCCCGAAGGATTTAGTGGCCGAAAAACTAGTTGAAGCCAATCACCACCAGCCAATTAGTGGGATATGGAGTCGTAGAGTATGATAGTGGAAATGCGGTGTATGTTTTTTAATGGTGTTTTTTAAAGAAAGAGAGGTAAATGGTGGTGTCAGATTTAATTAATAAATTTTTTAAATTTTCTTTTAATTCTAACAATTAAACTCATTTAGGTATTTTATTTTAAATCTAATTTCACTAAATTTTTCACAAAAAATATTTGTTATTCAAAGACGAATCCAACGAGATTAGTTTTGATGATTTTTTAAGTAAAAAATAAATTAATAATTTTGTACTTTGTATTCATTCGAGAGTTTGTATTTGTGAAAACGAAAGTTCGTGTTATCCATATGAAAGTTTGTATTATACATATGAACGTAATTTTGAAAAGTATGAACGTATATATGCAAAAGTTTGTGTTAACTAATACCAATGTTTGATGAAATATACAAACGTATAGATCATAGGAAGTATAGATTGTATTATATGGAAGTTCATGTTATCCATATGAAATGTAAGAGCATATGAATTTGCATTTCATAGGGAAATTCGTGTTATTCATATGAAAGTTCATGTTTTGAATAATTCCATATGTTATTCGTGTTATACTTTTATGTGTTTTTGTCATGGATGATTTCCATATGTCTTGTAGTGATAAAACTAACAAACGTTTAGATTGTTGACACAAACATATAGATGTTCATTAAACTACTATATTTGTACATTCATAAAAATATACATATTCCATATTTGAATATAACAAGATGAAACAATGAAATGTCATCAAAATTGATACATCAAGTTATAAATTAAAAAATATAACTTGTACATTCATCAAAACAACCATTCAAAATTCTTTAAACGCAACACGTCGTCTTTATTGGGTATTACTGCAATATGGAAAGAAACATAAAAACTTGTTAGATATGAACTCATTAAGTTTGTAAGCTTTATCGCTACAAACATAGGAATTCTTCAATAATATAAAGGGGATGGAGAACTCAACACGAACATTTTAATGAGTTTGCAGGTTCGTATGGGCGAAACATACGAACTTATCAATATAATCATACGTTCGTATGAAGAATTCAAACATACAAACGTTTTAATGAGTTCGCACGTTCGTATGGGCGAAACAAACGACCTTATAATATAAACATACATTCGTATCTGTAAACATATATAACACATACAAAAGTATGAACTATCTATATATTCATGTTTCATCAGTACTTTCTTGTGAATTCATCAAGAACACAAGGGACATGAAGAACACGAAGAACCCATAAGATATATATAAACAAACTCACAAATATAAACATACATTCGTATGAGATAGTGAAAACAAACGTACCACCAACACATACATTCGTCACAGTGGGTTGTGAACACAACGTCCGTATCGGCAAATATAAACAAATGACTTACCACGCCATGCATTCTTCTAGGTGACGTGAACAAAACATTCGTATCAGGCAGTGAAACAAACGTACCACCACGACTTGTGTTCGTCTCGGTGAACAAAATGCTTGTATCAGAAACAAAAAATTAGAAAAAATGAACAAAGAACATAATGAAGAACATAAAAAATTCAGAACAATCAAATCCAAAAGAACTTGAAAAAAACGAAAAACAAGAGGTTAAAAGAGAGCTCACGTACCTTTTCAAAATTTGTGTTTCTTCATGCAAAGATCCGTCAAAATAAACCTTAATCGATCATCCATTCAAAAAAATCGAGAAAAAAAACTCAGATCAAACAAAATCATAAGAATTCGAAAAACAAAAGCAAAAATAGAGATAACCCACATTTTCGAAGTTTCTTTACACTCTTTTAGTGTTTTCTTGTGCAACGATCTATCTTGATAATGCTAAGATCCATCTTAAAGAGGAAAAAAACGAACTCAAATCTAACACATTCAAAAAAATGGAGAGAGAAAAGGGGGAACTAGAAAGAGAAGTGAAAACAAATTTGGATCTAGAAATTATGAATTAGAAAGAGAAAGATATGAGTGGTTATGGTATTTATAATATTTTTTTTATTTTTTATTTTATTTTTTAATATTCTCTCATGTGCTTTTTAGATATGAACGTATGAATATATTGGTACTAACATATGAATTAATAAATATTGGTATTTAATGTATCCATAACAAGTCAAATCAATATAAAAAACGCGCACAAATTTTCCAAAACATATCCAAAATATCCCTGATATCAAAAAATATACGTTCGTATATTTTTTAATTCCGCGAAATCCTATATATAATTGGCGGTTATAATTGACTTCAATCATTCTAAAATAGTGGCTGAAACCTCTTCGGCAGTGAAATTTACCCCATAATATCCAGGATGAAATAAATATACTGCTACAGAATTCAAATTCACGCCGGAATTTTATTCTCGATGGAATCATAAATTCACATGTACATTATTCCATTATTTTTTTTATCATGTACTGAAATGGGGTAAATTAACCAAACATGAAATAGTAAGTATATGTTCCAAGCGCAGCGATGACTGCAACCGCCGCCCCCATATTCACCACCAACTCACTCTTCCCCACAGCCGTCGCCGCCATGACTGGTGTGCCTATCTCCTTCCCATTCTTCAGCACTCCCTCTCTCCCTTTCCCTTCTTCCCAAGCATTCTTCCTACCTAAATCAACATCCTTCCCTCTCACTATCAACGGCACCGCTTCTTTACCAATTTGATCTCCACCTCCTCCGCCAGATTTAACCTCCGGTTTCTTGTGCTCAGCCTCCCTAATCTTTTCTTTTGTGGGCACCGCTGCCGCCGCGACCTTAATCTCACTGGCGTTTCCTAGATCCTTGTGTATTGGACCTGCAGCCTGATTGGGATTGGGATTGACCATGCCGGATTCTGGCGATTTGTCGTCGTCGTCCGTGGAGGAGGAGAATTCGGATTCAGATTCGGAGCATGAAGAGGAAGAGAATTTGGGGAAAGTGAGGGTGAGAACACCGGCGTCGAGCTTGGCGTCAATCGGCGGTGAGATGTCGAATTCCGGCGGGATGGAAATGTTGGTGTGAAAGCGGAAATAGCAGTTGGCTTGCGGGTCGAGTCGGTCACCTTGAATCCGGACGATGTGCTCCGACTCCGTGTCCGTTGCCTTTGAGATCTTCACTTCTTCCAGCTTTGTAAAACCTGGTAATTAAAATAATTTAATATTTTTGTGTAATTTATTTGCTTTGTAATTTTTTTAATATAAATAAAACTGTAAGTGACGTTTTAGGTGGACAGCAAAATGAAGAAAGAACGAAGGTAACTAACCGGGAAGATGAAGGCGTAAAAGGAAGAATGAGTGGTGATTGGGCTCCTCAGTTTCCCGCCTGGGTTCAAACGTTTTGACAGAGGGAGGAGGAGGAGGAGGAGGGCGGAATGGGCGAGGCTGAGGAAGCTGGCGTTGCGGGCGCCTGTAATTGGTAAATCCCCCTCGACCACCGATACCTGATCTTTGGTTCATAGCCATCCTTAAAGTAATTAGAAAAGGTGTAGCTGGTTCGAAACTGGCTTTATGATGAGGTGAATATAAGTAGATTGTGATGGTTAATTACAAAGGGTTTAGTGCTATTTATATATACATGGTTCATGCGAGGGAATTTGCCTTGTGGATTGAGACTACATAGATTTTCTCCTACTTTGGTTGTGTTGGTGGGCGGGGTTTGGTTTGGTTTGGTTTGGTTTGCCCCTTACTCTTCTATCAGGTATATAACTAACCTTGCTTCCACACCAGGGACATCCATTCTTCTTTAATTTGGTTGCCCATGACCCCTTATGAGCAAGCACAGTTAAGGAAAAGATTCGGCAGGTTAATCTAAAACTTGTAGGTGTATATTGTGCATACTTAGAGATATTCGTTTATTTTTTCAAAACCCGTACCGGCCATGAGAGCTTACGGTATGAGGTTTGCATGTTCAACAGGGGGTTTATGCCGATTATAATATTAAATAAAAATTAATAGGAAAATACCGGACCATATACATTATTAATCAAACCGGTTAATATTACACAGAGTTGAAGAACATTGAACATGTAAGAAATGTATACAATCCAATGGCTTAAATCCACGGTTTTCAGTTGAGTCGGATCAACTTGACGGTATGGAGAGTTTAATATTAATGTACTGTTGTTTGGTAGCATATTCGATCAACATCTAATGCAAACAAAAGTATGAGTTGGTTGAGCTTAATAAGACCATCTCCAACCCTAAGTCTCAAATGGCTATATTTGATACTTTGCATTTGCCAAAAGATGTTTTGCTGCAATGTTGTAGTTTTATATTAAAGATTAGTACTTTTTTAAGTTTAATTTAATGTTGATTTTATTATTTTAATTTAATAATTTAATAATTATTTTTATATAGATATAATTAATTAATTGAAACAAACAATTTGATATAATTCTTTTGAATTTGAACATAATTTTTTAATTAATATGACCACATAAATAAATAAAATAAATCATTAAAAGCTATTATAATTATAAATATTAAACTTAATTTTATAATATATTAGTAACCAATGAATAAAAATCATATGGATTCCCATAACACTTTTATATATAGAATCATCTCTTTATTTAATGAAATCCACATAACTGTTTTTAATTGATTGGCTAAATATAATTATTTGATTCCAACTTTAGCCAAACATAAAATTAAAAATTATAATTTTTAGTTATTTAAAATGATAACCTTGTACATTAAAGAAATTCCAATATTATAATATAATCATTTGACCATTTAAAATTCTTCATCGAAGATGGTTTAAGTGGAGAACACACAACAGAAACCTTTGACAACAGGTCCCACATTGAATATTTAGCCATTCCATTATGCTGCCAAGTTTTGTAGATTAAAATTGGATACTTAGCCATTCCATTTTGCGCAAGCCGGTTCACTAATATGGTGTGTTTGTGGTAATATTATAAATGATTGAACCGGCATAAAATCTCGGTTGAACTATCAAACCTCATACCACTAGAATTTTTAGTATGATGCTTGATACGATTTTGAAAACATTGATGAGAACGAGTATGTTTCTGTTACGTTACGTTTATGACATTACTATTATGTTATTGTTATGATAATTTAACTAATTAGTTGTTTTCATTTCCCAACAGTGACGAGTTAATCATGGATTTTCCTAAAGAAGGCAGCTGCATTCTTGGTTTTCAATTGCAAACAATGCAATACAGTTATGTGCTATGTACCATTGTCGTAGATTTGCTTACCCACCAGCTCAACAGAGAAGAGTTGGAGGGAAATAATAAAGATGACAAGATTCTACTTTCCTACAACACTGATTGTTAGTTTCTGTACATACTATGTTCGTTCATTGTACATGATTTTATATTCCGTTATGTATCAGGGTGTTGCATAGGAGGAGAGATATTAGAGTGAGATTCCTTTTTTATGAAGTTGTCAAAGGTTGCTAACGTGATCAATGATTATATATATCCCAAATGTGGATGTATGTTTGTTCAACGACCTCAAATATGAAAGCGGTATGTTCTTATTATACAACTGTGTTTCATAACTATAACATATGACCTATATATTATGAATGATTGTCGATGTACTTGTTGTTGTTGTGTTAACTGATGATACTCGATTTTTCGTCTTCATTTAAACTACATTTCATGCAGATTTTTGTATAGTTTTGGGTAGAAGTTTAGAATGTTTTGTGCATAGCTTTTATCTCGATTTAGTGTCTTGGACCCGTTCGGGGTCCATTTGATGTTGTTCGTAGTGTTTTTTATCGGTTTCAGGTACACGACGACATCGAGGCATTATCCGAAACTACATGATGTGCAAAAAGGAGCTGAATGCATCGACGAATGGAGAATTCGCCAAATGCAGGCGATGGACCAAAAGTGTGCCTAAGTCGGACCAAAAGTGCGCCGCCTGACCCAAAGATGGAGATGTGAAACCTTCAATGATTTTTGTGTATGGAGAACTTTTGAAGGCAAAGAGGAACTTTGCTACAAAAAAGTCATAACTATTTTGAAGAAGAAAATGAAAGGTAGACTTGATTCTTCATTGCATATAACAGCATATCTCTTGAATCCTCACTACAGCTATGCCGACCTATCAATATTCGATAATCCCGACGTTATCACATCATTGATTACCACTGTTGAGAAATTGTACTATAGTTGTAATGAGGATGTACACGATCAGACGGTGAACGTTGAATTCACCAAATTCCAAAAGAAAGAAGGACTCTTTGAAAAGAAGTTGGCGAAGTTTTCTAATTTTTTTTTATTACAATCCTGGTTAGTACTTCTTCCTCCCTTTTTTTGTTATTGCCGGTGTTTAGTTTCATGAGCTAATTTAGATTTAATTGTCTTTTTAGTGGCTTGATGGAGAATGTATGGAGGTGAGACACCACATTTACAGAAGATGGTTATAAGGATAATGTCATTAACCTCAAGTTCTTCCGCTTGTGAGAGAAACTGGAGCACTTTTGAGTCGGTTAGTCTTCAATTCTCTCTAATACTTTAATATAGTAGAAGTTGATATTATATGCAAGCTCATATAGTAAATTTTTCTTGTAGATTCATACTAAGAGAAAGAATAGGCTCACAATAAATCGCCTCAGTCAACTAATGTACATTCAATTTAACTCTAGATTGATGTCCAAGCAGAGGAAGATAAAGGAGAAGAAGAATGTTGATGTTCTCGTGAGCTCAGATTCAGTTGATGCTCAAGGATTCATACATGAGGAAGGAGATAAGCACACATTGCATGTGTTTAGGGATGAAGACGATGGTGGACACGACGACATCCCATGAAGTGTTATTGATGATGCAATTGGAGCTGGTGAGAGTTGTGAACCATGTAGGAGTGCAAGACTTGTGAGAGCTTTATGATGAAGAGTTTGATTCCGAATAAGAAGAAAATAATGAGGAAAGAGAGCTGATTGCTTTCGAGGATAATGAAGAGTATTTTTAGGCTCCATGTCAAATAGGCCAGTTATTTTTAGGTTCAAGAATATAACCAATAATTGATACCGCTAACTTTCGTCATGTCATTTCTATGAAGGTGAATATTTTGGAGGACACCATCCAACAACGATTAAGAGATTTAAAACATCGCTTTCGTCTCGGATGCTCCAACAAGTGCAAGAACTATTTCCATGATGCGAACGTCATCTCATCTAACATGGTCTATTGAGTTTTACATCACCATTGGAAAGTCCAGAACATAATATCAAGAACTGGAGTAACAAGATTTATCAGAGATTTAAGATGGTAACTACGGGATTTGTTAACATACGTTGGATGAAGTGCGGATTTTTTGTTGTTGTTGCAAGAGAGCTGTTGAAACTGATCCGACAACGTTCTGCCTTGAATTGAACCACATTTAGACTGCTCTAGCCTCAACAACCCAGCTTGAATTGATGTTGTCTCCTTCAACAACCCCTACTCGTCTTATGCGGAGAGTAGGAAATCTCTGTTTTTTAACACATCAAAATGCTAAGCAAAACGCAAGCTAAGGCGCCGTATCACTTTCTCACGATCTCCCTTCCTTCATTTCCCCCTTTCCCGTACGTCTCTTTCATATTCCCTCATTTCTCGTCTCCTCTCTCTCTCTCGAAAATTTCTTACGCTGCTTTCTCTTACTGCCATCACCCGGGAGCCATTCGAATTACCGTTAATTGGGAGGATCAACTGTCATATTCAATTGACCAGTTTGCCGAATTCGGGAGCCAGTAAGTTCTATTCTGCGCGGGGTTAACAAATTTTAGGTTTTCAGCTCCACTGTTGAATTGGTCGAGGAGGACTCTGTTTGTGTCTTGGATTTAGGGTTTAGAAAGGTGGAATAGGAGGAGGGCTGGTTGTTGTAATAGGGTCCGGGGTATTGATGGTACTCGAAGATGAAAATGCGAGGCTATGCATGGACGGGGAGGTGAGGAGAGGAAGAGGGCTCTGCAGCACATGTGGACAGATCCTACCCCTACCATTTCTGCTGTAGCTGCTGATGTTTCTTTGTTGTCGTCTCCTCTTCCTAATTCGTTTTACAAGGTACTGCTGGTTCCTTTATTATTATTTTTTAATATTTTGTAAGAGAATAATTGGAATCATACTATTGTTTTCCATCGAAGTTCTTATGATTTTTGTGCTTGGTGGTGTCAATTGTCAAATAGGTATACTAATTTTATTCCGAAAGTGAGCATTATGGGGACGTGAAATAGATATTTGAGATCCTTGTGATGAGTTGCAAATTTGGTCACTGTTCGAGTCGCTGATTAGAAATGGTTGCGTGCTTTTGCCGTACGTTCTTTTCCCTTGATGATGGTATTCAGTAAGCTTTGTGATGGGGTCGTAATGGAATTTATGTAGAATTTTTGTCATGACATGGCTTGTGTTTTAGCTGACATATAGGAGTTGGAAAATACGCTGTCTGTGAAATTACGCTGTTAAGCGATGAGGACTCACTTCTTTGTTTATCATTTCGACCATAATTTATAAGTCATGCATTCCTTGCACAATGGAATGCGTACCATGGATCTTGTCAGTATGCACACTTATGTACTGACATCGGCCATTAAGTTTCGTGTGAACAGTTGTATGAGTTGGGACTTGGAAAGGGATCCCATGTTTCTTTCATCTTGAACTAATTGTGGAAAGCCATTGACTACTACTTGTACGGGAAATGTTAAATTTTAAGAAATTTTCTTCTTAATATTTCCTAGCGTTGTGATCCTGGCTTGATGTATAAGCAATGGTTAGTGGTTTTAAACTGAACATACAAAGTTCTGATGTACTTGTTCAGCTGAAAGATTCATCCTGTATCTCATACATCATTTCTGTTGGTTTTATTTGTAAATTGTGTATGGATAAGTAGTAGTTTGCTTTATTTGGATAGTAGTCATTTGACTGATTTCAGATGGTGTCCTCTCCCCTTCTGCTTTATCTTCTTTCCATCAGGACAGGCGCAAAATCTGTATTGGTGACTGTGCTCTTTTCAAGCCGTCAGAGGAGTCACCACCTTTCGTTGGAATAATCCGCTGTGTCACTACGAGTAATGACAATAACTTAACTTTAGGCGTCAATTGGTTTTATCGACCAGCCGAAATAACGCTTGGCAAAGGCATCCTGTTGGAAGCTGCGCCAAACGAAATATTTTATTCCTTCCACGAGGATGAGACATCTGCCGCATCATTACTCCATCTGTGTAAAGTTTCCTTCCTTCCTAAAGGCGTTGAGCTTCCGTCAGGGATTTCTTCATTTGTGTGCCGCCGTGTTTATGACATTACAGACAACTGTTTATGGTGGTTAACTGATCAAGATTATACTGATGTGAGTTATAGAATATTTTCTTGCAGATGGTGGTTAACTGATCAAGATTATACTGATGTGAGTTATAGAATATTTTCTTGCAGATCTAGAAATCTCTTGTTCCTTCTGTCACTTATCACGTTTTCGATAGTTGATAATCTTTTGTTTACAGGAACATCAAGAAGAAGTAAATCGTTTATTGTCTAAGACACACATAGAAATGCATGGCACAGTGCAGTCTGGAGGACATTCACCAAAGCCAGTGAATGGTCCAACTGCAACATCACAGTCAAAACCTGGTTCAGATAGCGTGCAGAATAGTGGTTCATCCTTTCCTTCTCAAGTTAAGGGAAAGAAAAGGGAGCGGGGAGAGCGTGGAGATCCAGGGTTAGAGCCTATTAAACGAGAACGTTCTGTAAAATTAGATGATGTGGATTCTGCTAACTCAAGAGTAGAGGGTACCTGGAAATCAGAAGTGGTAAAACTGAAAGAGAAAGGGGGTCTTGTAGATTTTAGTGCTGTTGAGAAATTGGTGCAATTCATGTTATATGATAGAAATGAAAAGAACACAGATTTGGTTGGCCGGTCTATTATGGCTGGTGTTGTAGCTGCCACAGATAAGTTTGATTGCCTTGATAGGTTTGTGCAACTTAGAGGCTTACCTGTATTTGATGAATGGATACACGAGGTGCATAAAGGCAGAACTGGTGATGGTAATGGATTCAAGGACAGTGACAAACCAGCCGAAGAGTTTCTCTTAGTTATACTTCGTGCTCTTGATAAACTCCCTGTTGATTTGCATGCTTTACAAACTTGTAATATTGGGAAATCTGTCAACCATCTACGTACGCACAGGAATTTGGAAATTCAGAAGAAGGCAAAAGGTTTAGTTGACACTTGGAAAAGACGTGTTGAGGCTGAGATGGATGCAAAGTCTGGGTCAAACCAAGGTGTCTCCTGGGCTACAAGATCACGTATCCCTGATGCTTCCCATGTTGGGAGCAGACACACAGGTATAGCCACCGAGGTCACGCTGAAGAGCTGTACAAACCATCTTTCCGCTGTGAAACCTGCTCCAGTTAAGCTTGTCCATGGAGAGACTATGACTAAGTCAGCGTCTGGATCCCCAGGGTCCAATAAATCAACGCTAGTGCCAGTGCCAGTGCCTGGTGGTACAGCTGTTAAAGAAGGGCAGGCTCGTTATGTTGTTGGTGCTAGCGGTTCTATTGCTTCTCCAACAATGGTTAGGGATGAGAAGAGTAGCAGTTCTAGCCAGTCACACAGTAATAGTCAGGCTGTTTCTGGTGACCAAAACAGAACTGTTGGATTTTCTGGAAAGGAGGACACAAGGAGCTCTGGTTCTGTGAGACCAAACAGGGCTGCTAAAAGTTCTTCACGGCATCGTAACTCGAGCAATGGCTTTCTGGGCCAAGGTGGATCAGCTGTTCAACGAGAGACAGGTTCAAGCAGAAGTTCACCAATGCAAAGAAATCCTGGAGCTGAAAAGTTGTCACAAATTAGTTATTGTGAAAAGGTGGTTGATTTTCCAACAGTCAACAGTCAGAAGTTGGTTGTTAAGATTCCTAACCGAGGCCATAGTCCTTCCCAGAGTGCTTGTGAAGGATCATTTGACGGTCCTTCTTCTGTACACAATAGATCCTGTTCTCCTTTACCTTCTGAGAAACAGGATCAACTTGATCGCAATTTGAAGAATGTCGTCTGCCATGCTAATATTGTCTCGGATGTTAAAACCGAGTCATGGCAGAGCAATGATTTCAAAGACGTGCTGAATGGATCAGATGAAGGTGATGGCTCCCCTGTAACCGGTCTGGACGATGCACACAGTAGAGCGGGTGAAGATACCAAGAATTTAGCAGAAGTCCCAAAATCCACTTCATTGCCTTCCAGCAGTGAAAAAAAGTTGGGAAAATTACCTGATGCTTCATTTAGCTCAATAAATGCTCTGATAGAAAGTTGTGCAAAGTGCTCTGATGGCAATGCATCAACATCAACGGCAGATGATGTAGGGATGAACCTGCTAGCTACTGTTGCTACTGGAGATATATCTACGCCTGATCTGGTTTCTCCAGCTTCTCTGAAAATGAGAACCCCTGTTTGCAAGCAGTGTAATGCACATATCGGCTCGAGGTTGCTGGCAATTCCAGGAGATAATGTGGCTCACGAGTGTGGTCAGTCAGCTCAGAACATTGCTGGTGAACCTGACAACAATGGTGGTCATGTCGGTAAGCTAGATGTTGAGGCAGATGGTTCCTCTCAAGATAAAGTTCCGGCGGAGCACAGTCACGGTCCAAATTCTTCTTTGCTAGAGACAGAACAATCTAAAGAGCAGGGCAAGATAAAGGAAGATAAAACACTTGGAATACCTAGTGGAAGTTTTGTTGGTCTTCCTGTTGTCGATGGTCTAGAAAAGAAATCCGGCAATGTAGGCAATTATCCATGGAAGGTAGAAGCCAGTAATACACTTACTGTAGAAGCCATCTCTGACGCTAAAGAAAAACCAGTAACCTTCTTTTCAATAGGACATAAGGACAATGTTGGTGGTGTTGAAGTTGGGGCTGGTGGAGTTCAAGGTTTTTCCCCACATTCAGCTTCCTATGTAGAAGTGGAAAACAAGAAAATGAGTGACAAAGATCTCAACCCCGTTTCATCCGCAGATCAAAAGCCCCCTGCAGTATTGCATTCTAATAAAGGTAAAACTGCTACGCAGATGCTAAATCCTTCTGATGCTGGACAGGAAATGGTATCCAAATGTCATAAGGAAGTTCAAAATGAAGAGGCTGATGGAACTATTGGCAGGAACCCCCAGCCTGAAAATCCAAAAACTGATCAGCTTAGTAATTCTTCTAGCACCGATACAAGTCAGAAGGCTGAGCATGAGGAGCAAATTCTGTGTACTGGGGCTAATGAGCAGAAAAGTGCTTCTCATGATGAATCACGTATGCAATTGGACCAGAGAGTCGGATGTAGAGGATCCCATGTAAAAAGGGACGAAACAGACCAAATGGAGGAAACTTGTCCGGCTATAGGAGATGCTTCTGTCGCTGTAAGTGGAAGCCAAGTTAATGGAGTGAAAGCAGTATTTGATCTGAATGAGGGACTTAATGGGGACGACGGGAAGTACACAGAACCACGCAATGTAAAATTCCCCAGCTCTGGCTCTATTCAATTGATTAATCCGTTGCCTTTGCAAGCTTCTTCTCTCTCCAGTAGCCTCCCTGCTTTAATAACTGTGGCTGCTGCTGCTAAGGGTCCTTTTGTTCCACCAGAGGATTTATTAAAGAATAAAGGGGAAATTGGTTGGAGAGGATCAGCCGCAACAAGTGCATTTAGACCAGCTGAACCTAGAAAAGCTGTTGATGTCAATGCAATAGCAACTAGTAGCCCTTTTCCCATTCCTTCTTCTAAGCCTACTCGCCCCTTCTTGGATTTTGACTTAAATGTGGCTGATGAAAGGGTCCTTGAAGATTTGGCTTCTCGAGGTTCTGATCAGGATATGACTTGTGTGCCTGACATTGCAGATAGGGAAAATGATGAAGTTCGCAGTTGTGGGGGACTTGACCTTGATTTGAATAAAATGGATGATGATGCTGATATTGGCAATCACTTGACTATGAATGGTCAACACTTGGATTCCAAGTTCGAGTCAGTCAAACCATCATCAGCAGGACTTCTCAATAATGTAGGCGTTCGTTGTGATTTTGACTTGAATAATGGGCCTCTTGCTGAGGAAGTGAGTGTTGAGGCATCTTCATTTGTCCAACAGTCGAGGAATATCATTGTATCTCAGACATCTGTTCCTGCCTTTCGGGTCAGTAATAAGGATCTTGGGAATTTCTCTTCTTGGCTTCCTCAAGGGAACTTTCCAGGTGTTGCATTTCAGTCAGTCTTGCCTGTTAGAGGTGAACATCCGTTCTCATTAGTTGCACCTGGCGCATCTCAGAGAATGATAGCTCCTGCTAGTGTCAGCAATGCCTTTAGTCCTGATGCCTACAGAGGACCGGTGTTGTCATCTTCTCCAGCAGCTATACCTTTCCCATCTGCTCCGTTCCAATATCCAGTATTTCCTTTTGGAAACAATTTCCCACTATCATCGGCAGCATTTTCAGGTGGTTCTACAACATTTGTTGACTCAACATCAGGTGGGAGGCTTTGTTTTCCAGCTATGCAATCGCAGGTCTTGACACCTGCTGGTACGGTTCCATCCTCGTATCCGAGGCCTTATGCTGTCAACGTTCCAGATACGAATAGTATAGGCAGTGAAAGCAGTCGGAAGTGGGGAAGACAGGGACTAGACCTTAATGCTGGGCCTTTGGGTCCGGATAGAGAAGGGAGAGATGAAACTGCATCACTTGCTTCCAGGCAGCTCTCTCTGGCGAATTCTCAAGTATTTGTTGACGAGCAGCAGTCTAGGATGTACCAGGTTTCAGGCGGTGGTGTCCTGAAAAGGAAGGAACCAGATGGAGGAGGGTGGGAAGGCTTCAAGAATTCATCATGGCAGTAGCATGAGAGTACAAACTGCAGTGTTCCCAGCGAGGTGCTGTTAACTTTACTAATTTATATTCCGCCTGAGAAGCTATTTGGTGCTCTTGGCATATAATTTATTTGCTAGTTTCTTTTCTTTGTTAATTTCAGTTCCCTGCCAACCTGGTTCCAGAGGTTGCAATGTCTGTCGAAGGATGATGCGCTGCTCGGGGCGACTGCACGCAGAGCCTTTCGGCCTTGTAGATACTGTTAACTCTGATGGGAAGCAAGCATCATGTCTGTGCTACTACCATCAAGCGGTGCTGGCGCAACAGGTTGAATGAACAAATTTATACATATAGTCGGAAGCCAGAAGGATCCTCGCTATTATGAGCACACATAGAGGTTGAATTGGCCGTAACTGCTTGGAGGCCTGCCGTCTTGTCTTGACATTGGGTTTGGAAGAAGCTCTGTTATATGTACATCGTTTGTTCTTTGTTCAATTTCTTTCTTTTTCTGTTTTCTTGTCACTCTCAGATGAGATCACAACATGAATAATAAGCAGGGAATGAATGGTAAGAGAATTAGTAGCAAAAAGCTTGTAACTTGATTGTTCGTTGGTGTTGGTCCTTTTTCGTTTTTAAACATGTAAGAAGTATTAGTCAGAAGCAGAGGTTGTGCAGAGATGAGATTTCTGGTATATGTAACATTGGTAGTGTGACTGACTATTGAATCGAACATTCCCAAGGAAGCAAAAGAAAACTAACTTAAACAAGAATTTGATCGTTTCTTAATAGCTAGGAGAAGTAATGGCTGCCCTTGGTGTATCTTTGAAGGCTATACATCAGAGTTTTGTTGTCGCCATGGTCGATTTCATTTTAAGCAAACCAATTTCCTCCCGCAAAGCACGTTCCTGCATAACCACATACTGCAATTTCTTAGCAACAGCCTTCAGTTTGGCAGGTACACACAACACACAATATGGACATAAATGAACAATTACTGACAAGAGGCATCCTCGACGAGGCTTCTTTTTCTTTGTGTCTTTCCCTTTCGTTGCTGGCTTGATTACTACCTTGATTGCAGCATCGAAAACTGACTTCACATTCTGCAAATATTATTTATTTCCATGTGTATTACCAATTTCTATACCAACATGCGGCGCACTGGGAATATGAAACCAACTACTACAAACCTGCTGAGTTTTTGAGCTGCATTCGATGAAGTACGTTGCTCCTATGATTTTCCGGAGTTCTTCTCCCTGGTTAAAAGGAAAGAATAAGTTGCTGCCTATCAACTATGGTACCTGGCTGACAACAAAATTAATCACTCAATCCTTGTAAATGAATAATGCTTCACCTGTTCAGTAGTTACAGGCACCAGCCCAGGATGATCAGCCATATAGTGCTTGTTGTTGCGAAGATCTAAAACATCAACAAAATTAACAAAGCAGAGATTCATTGTCTCGGATGACATAAACAGAGCAAATAATATGCTGAATCATTTCGGTTCAGTCTAGAAGTATGCGCTTTACGCCAGAGGGCGGTCCAAATATCTGATAACTAACTAGAAAACCCTTCTCTGTTATGGCTTTTACTACTGAAACTTTGATCTCTCACGTAAACCAGACTTCACCAAACACATTCTCTACTTGTGTGACGCTAGCTATTTGGGAGTTATGCCACATCAATTAGACCGGTTTTCCTTCTTCGGATACTCAAACCCTGTGCATCTTGTTCCACTTGTCTGGGGTATAACACTCACCACAACTTCATGCTGCTTAAGAGTGATAATAACTTATGCAGACTGACTAATCCTTGAACTACCAACTTGTAAGAGCAGATGACAGTACAAATCTGCCAAGGCTACCAAGGTAGAAACTTAAAGAGTGCCTCAGCAATACAAAGGTAGTTGCAGCCTCCAAGTCTACAGTTGCTGTGGTTAACCGGTATCATGGTTTCTGCAATATTTTTCAGTACAAAGAACAACCTACATGCCTACACCTGGTAATGACCAAGACGTAACGCCATAAACTATGGCAACAATCATATGGAATGAGCATAAGTGAGATCGAAGAGTAGTTACCTAACTTGGTACCAACAAGGACCACAGGAATCCCAGGGGCATAATGCTGAAGCTCAGGAATCCACTACAAACACAAAAGCCATAGAAAGCTAATGGGTAAGAAACTACTGCATCCCATAAGACAGAATGGCAATCAAAGATAGATATTCAGACCTTCTTAAGTACATTCTCGTAGCTGGCCCGGCTAACTAATGAGAAAGTCAAGACAAAGACATCTGCACCTCTATAGCTCAATGGCCTTAGCCTGTTGTAATCTTCCTGACCTGTGGTGGGAGCAAATTCAACATAAGGTAACCAAACAGAGTATCATCTAAGGCAAGGCTTTAGAATCAAACATAATTAGGATACCTACCAGCTGTATCCCAGAGGCCTAAGTTGACAGTGGTTCCTTCAACTATTACATTCGCACTGAAATTGTCGAACACTGTGGGTACGTAATCCTGGCAAGAATCGTAAACTTCATTGTTGTTGGCATCATAAAGACCAGATCCTAAGCTTAAAGCAACTTCCCAATGTGGATGGCAAGAAAAGGAAACTCCCTATCTAATCCCATCTCACGAAATTAGAGAAACTGAAGGAAACGTAAGGACAACAACAACAACAACCAAAGAGCTGCAAAACCCAGATGCAATCAGACTGAAAACCAAATGAAAATGTGATAAAAGATTAAAAAGGGGAAGGTATAAGAAGAAGAGGGTTGGAGAAATCATACAGTAGGGAACTTGTTACTGGTGTAGCAGATAAGCATACAGGTCTTGCCCACAGCTCCGTCTCCCACTGTCACACATTTTATGAACCTGGAGGCACTCGACGCCATTTTGATGAAAGAAGCAAAAAGAAGAAGGAAGAAAGAAAAGGGAAAGGGGAAGAAGAAGAAAGAACACGCCGGTGGTTTTGTCTTGGTTGGCAAACAAATTTACTGGAGAGAGAGAGAGAGAGAGGCAAGATGATGATGATGGTGATGATGGTAGAGGTGGTAGATCACATGATTCTCACTCATACACTAAAACCCACAGTAGTACACCAAATTTGGCAAGATTGGAGCTTTACTTTTGGGGGGTTTGCTTCCCTGTGCTGGTTGAGAAATTTCTGAAACGATTTCCTTTTGGGAGTTTCTGGGTATTGGGATTAACAAGGAAAAAAGTAGACAGCTTTAGGAATAATGGAAGGAGCAACAGCAGACTAAGACTCAGCAAGCTATTCCACAAGAACGCCCAACGCCCCTCTCTCTCAAAAGTTGCAACATTTTCCCTTTGTCTCGTTCACCGTTTGAGGCAGCCTGCAAATTTTAATAATTTTGTTATCTTCTTATTGTTCTATAACTGATTTACTTGTACCCATCTCATCATCATTTTCTTCTATGTATTTTGTCATTGTCATTTTTTCTTAACCAACTAGTTTATCCTTATGTTTTAAAAACCGTATCAGACACTATACTGAAAAACTGAGTGAAGTAATGGTAAAAGGTTTGATGGTTCAACCGTTTGTAATATTAAATAAAAATAAAATACATAAATTAATAATAAAATATAATATCATATAAATTTATAATAAAATTGGATTATTCTAATAGTACAAAAAGTTTAATATCAAAATTTAACTTATTTTTTTCATAGTAGACCGAAAATTTCGGTCAAAATCTAACTTGTTAAAACATAACATATTAAACATATTTGACAAAATATTAAAATATCAAAAACCAATCTTATTATTATTTAAAAACATAATACATCTTTAAAAATTATAACCTTAAGTACCAAATTGTAAATAAACATAACCATAATCAAATATTTGGCAATTGGCAATAGCATACTAATACCTAGTGCACCGTTAACATGTTGATACAGGTTTAGAGTTTAGGGTTTAGTTGAAGCGTGGGCTCTTCTTCTTCTTTTTCTTCATTATCAACATCGTTGCCTGGTAACTTTTTTGTAGCAAACTGTAGTATAGTTGATACAGGTTGGTACAACTGTGGTTTACCGGTTTAACCATTAAAGTTACGAAAACACCATTTTGCATCATCTCGAACTGGCCTGATGACCTATACTCAAATTATCCGCCAAGTTTGGAGCGGGTTACAAATTAGTCCTGAAATTTCAAAATGATGTAGAGCCATTTTGCTATGTCCTTCTTCGTTAAGATTTAATCTTGTGTATAAAAACGGATCAATTTTTAAAAATTTTGCCACATAAACATTGCCATGTCAAGATAATTAAATATTGTAATGTGGGGTCAATTGCCAACTGAACTGGTTAGCTAACAACTCAAGTGACTAAACTAAAAAAAATAAAAAACCACCCTAATTAGGTGCATATTCCATATACATTTTATATTGGAATGATGTAAGATGAGCTTTACAAAGAGTAGCTATGAAAATCCTCAAAAGGTTACACATTTTCAAAAGTTCTTAAAATACTAATAATATTGATATTGTTATATTCGTTTTGAAAAAAGAAGAATTTTCATATTAAAAGTATGAAAAAAAAATTTAAAATGAAAGAATTATGTTTAAAATAAGGTGAAAAATAATATTTTTCAAAATGATTGGAATAAAATTAATATTAGTTTTGTTATATTAGAAACCAGCAGGTGTTTAACGGAGAAATCATCAATACGGAGGGTATTAAGGCACACCTGAGTTGCTGGCAGAATACACTGCTGCAATGTGAAGTTGAAGCACACGAGCTTCGTCAATCCATCTCCACTACTAGGATCGCCCGAGACATTGCTTGGGAGCTACACCAACCACCTTGGTTCACTCTTAATGTTGATGGCTTGGTGAATCAACAAGGTAAAGCTGCCGCAAAAGGTGCACTTCGGAACTACTCGGGCGACTGTGTTTTTGCCTTCTGTGCTAATTTGGGCCGTTGTTCCATTATGCGTGCTGTACTGAGAGGCCTCGTCGATGGTTTAAATCTCGCTTGGAATTGGGGTGCTCGTAGGGTTGCTATCCAAACCGATTTTTTGGCTACTACCTGTTTGGCGGAGCAACAAGGTTTCTCCGATCACCAACATGCTCAACTGGTTCTGCAATATCAGGAGCTCCTACGACGAGAATGAGAAGTGAAACTTTTTCATATTTATCGTGAGAAAAATTGTCTGACAGACCAACTTGTCGCTGGCGGCCACAACCTCCCTCTTGGAATACATTTTGTTGATGTGTCCCTTCATACAGTGGCAACTTGGATTTTTTACAATTGCCCGAGGTCGTCCAAACCCCTGTTGCAATAATTGTTCTTTAGTTCTTGTCTTTATAAAAAAAAGATTAGTCTTTTTCTATATTCAGAAAATAAAAAACCGACTAAGAATTGAAGGAGTTAGTATTAAAAAAAATACGGGAAAAAATATTTTAAAATTCCACAACTATATGCCCACTTAAATTTGGGCGGTTAAATTAAAAAGAAATTGATTTAAGATCGATTAAAAAGCTGCAATCTGAGCGACATAACATTTCCATACAACATTTGTCAAAAATCATCTACGGGATAAATAAGATGAAATCGTAGATGTGTGAGAAATTTTTTGTCTCACCATATCACAAATAATTCATAAAATAACATTTATGAGTGGTGAGACAAATTAGTGAAATTAACTAATTAGATGTTTAACTTTTTTCCATGAACAATCCAAGCTCCAAGAAAGAATGAATGGATGGATGGATTTGGTTGGATGCTTCCCTCTGTGAAAACTTGAACCTCTACGTACATGCTCAAACTAACAAGACAGCAGCTAGCAAAAATTGATCTCTCTTTGCTGCCCTACACACCATCATCGTAGTTATCTAGTAGACTAGCCCCCACTGAAGAAGATGATTCCGCTCTCCAATTATCGCCTGATTGTGCCCCGATTACTCCATAGAAACCTGTTACAGTCACCACTGCTCCAATGACACTGCAAAACAAAAACAAAACACATGTTAACATAATGATGCTTTATATATCCATTAACATTTCACTCTCTGCAACACATGCCTGCCTAGGTGGAGCGTGTCACCAAGGAAGAGGACTCCCATGAAGGAAGCAATGGCGATCGACAGGGGCTTGAACATTGCCACAAAAACTGGCCCTTTCACTTGAATGCACCATGACACCACACAAAAGGTAACAACATTCCCAAGTATAGCCTGAGAAAACAATACCTCAGCCACAGATGGTTTCTCATGTTGCATACATATGAAATCTGTTGCAGATATAATATAATCATGGTATGATTTGTGTTTCAGCTTACAGAGTAGACCACTGACACAAGCTGGATATCAGCTTGCAGCTTCCATGCATTTGAGTACTTCTCGGCCATCAGCGACACAACTGCAGATTGAATGGTCCCAAATAGGCAACAGAAGGCTACAATGGTTATGTTGGAATCAAACACCTTTAGCACGGATGTCCGTATGTAATTAGGCACATTTCAAAGATGAATTAAAGGAGTTTAAGAGTGAGTAACTTGTGTGTTATGTTATTACTACATATACACAGACAGACCTGACAAAATGTTGAAGATTGACATGGAGAGACCAGCAATGGCGAGGAGAAGGCCTCCAACGAGCCAAGAACTTGCTGCTGTTATGGAGGGAACAGCAGTTGGATCGGGGAGTGAATGGAGGGAGAAAATGGGAGGGCCTTGATAGAAGATAACGATTAAAGCTCCAGAAATGCATACAAAAGTGGCCACTACTTTCACTTGGCTCCTTAGGCTTCCCAAATCCAACTTCTCCATCCTCAACAAGAAGAGAAAAAGAAAGGATACGTATCAAAATCTGGATTTGGCTAGTCTGGAAAATTATTTAGAAGAGTCCGATGGAGCCGGGGACATTGCTTCTTGGATTAGATCCAGGACCAGTTGCGCCCTTGGATCTCCACAATTGCCCGACCATCTTTCCAGTGACCGGACTGCCATCTCCAATCACAGAAAAGTTTCCCGATCAATTTCCTGACAGTTCCGATCTTTGTTGACGTAAATTTTCCAACTCATGTTGTCACCGTCGTCGGTTCTATGTTTATGAAATTTGTTTATTTTTTCCATGAAATATTTTCAAAACACCAGTGGTACAATTTTATACGAAATGAAAGGTGTATGGATCATATAAATGTGTATAAATTTATACAAACACACATATAAATGTATTTTTTTAACTGATTTATTACTTACAGTACTTAATACAATATTTAGTATACACAGTTGTATTTGATTTGAAATATCAATTTTGCCCTTCATGTTTCAATTGTTAAATCTAAACACGATTTTTAATGGCTGAGATTATTACAGACTTTCTGGATTGAATGCAAAAATAATTTCTCTGATTCGATATTCATCGGAGAATTAGAAATCGGGAGAAAGGGGATAATGAACCTGGAGAGAAGAGCGGAAAGGAAAGTGAAAGCAGGAATCAATTGGCTAAGAGCAGAGGAAAGTGTTGGAGAACTATAGTCAACTAAACACAATTCTGCATCACAGTGATCCTGCACCACAAACCCTCAAAATTTGAAATATCCTAAAGACAATGAAAAGCTAAGAGAAATCAACCGTATGTACGTACCCAAATAGAGCCAGAAGGAAGAAGTTGCAGATGAAGGGGAAAGTGATGGGCTTTTTCTCCTGGGGTCGTCTGTGGAAGAAGAAGGAAGAAGGGAATAAGATGAGAGTTGCGAGGGCGTTGGAGTAGACAACGACATGGCGGCTTTACTGAGAGTTGTTAACCCAACGTCCAAACATTCCACCGTCAACATCCCGACAAACGGCATGCACTCCTTCAACCGGATGGATCCCATTATTATCTTCAGTTTGACGCCTGATAATTGGCAACAGAAGATATGGAGTATATATAATGATTGAAGACAGTGGCAGCTGCAGGTGGTTGTGGTGAAATTTTAGGGCAAGAGTTGGTTCTTCTTTGTTCATTGAACATCATTATTAAGTTTCCAGTTTGCAATTAAGTTAATTCTTCATGTGTTAGTTGGCAACTTAATACTGGTTTCTCACTGGCTTTTTTTATTACCTGGTCATTCTTTCCGCCGTGATCAACTTCTTTTATTGGTGCATAGGCAATTTGATCCACAAAGTAGGGTTTTTGTAATTTTTCTCTCTTAGCGTCATCATTGTTCGTTGTGGATGGGGATTTTGTTGGGGCAGATATAGACCATTGCAGGTGTTACTGTTACAATTTTTTTGTCGTCTATGTATTGGAGAATTCCTTCTTTGTCTATAAAATAATCTTCTCGAGACTTAATATTGAAGATGGTTTAATAATCAATTATAAGAATAATATTTATTATTACAGTTATAATTGGTTACAAGATATCAATAACCAATTATGACAATAATTGGTTATCGAATCGATAATATCAGACAGTAATCACATCGTTAAATATGTAATTAGGGAGTGAGTTTATAATCTTATGGCACCCTCTCCTCAAAAATTAATTTTTGATAATAAGTTTTGCCCAAGAGTGACTTGGGAAACAAAGTAGACTAGCCAGAATAGCCAATTAGGGAAATTGGTATTAGAAGCATAGTAGTATATTACTTGATCAATTGCATATCATATCTTGTTAATTAACAAGTGCTTATAATCAGTACTTAAACACATAACATATATGGTTATAACTCCTTAAATATATCTCATCCCATATGCTTTTTTACAAAAAGAGCACTCGAGACATTATAAGCTCACATACAATACATTCAGCACCAACACTCAAAACTTCTAAAATTGAAACATCAAATTATGGACCGTAAAGTCCTTACAATAAAACACTAAATGGTAAAATTAAAACATTAAATCATTCCCTCAACACTACATTATAACTCAAACTCCAAAATCATGCCCCGAATTCTAACTTTTAATCATAAATCATTAAACGGTAAACAATAATTCTAACATCCTAAACACTAAATCATGACCGTCAACACTACATTATAACCTGAACTTCAAAATCATACTCTTTTAACTTTTAATCATAAATCCATTTTAACAAATTCTAAACCTAAAAAAAGACACTACAGACCCCTAGTATAGTATCGTAAACTCCAAAACCTAAACTAAAACATCTAAATTTTAAATTTAAAGCATAAAATATATTAAAAATATAATATCATATACATAATGCATTACCAATCACTCTATTTGTTTTTTTTTATTTTTGAGAAAACCCATCATTCTATATTAAAAGTTGCAAAAGAAAATGATTTGCTTTTCGCTACCTACAGATTCTTAATCTTATCACAACAGCTCATTTCTCCCACTCTCTCCCCGCCACTCATGAGTCGTCAACGCCTCGTCCCCTTCTGCCAATTTACGCTAATACCCATCGGACCCACAGAAGAAACCAAAACAAAAAACAAAAAGGGAAAAAAGCGAAAATACCGCACCTGCCAGCTCCCACCACTACTACCGGCATTTCCCAGTTGCCCGTAACTTTCCGTTACAGCACTGCCCCTGCTCGCACGTATTTAGCTCCTCCACCCGCTTCTTCTCTCATTTGATTAGACACCGATCGGGCCGAAAGAAAAAGAAAATACGCGAACAGAGTTAGGGTTTCCAACTGCTGAATCTCAATCCCACATGGCTACTGCCGAAGCAGATGCAGATCATATGGCACGGCGGCGAGACGCCGTCGCCTCCTACCCAATCCCAGAAGAAACTTCTTCAAACTCACTTTTGGCCGGTTCTCGATGTTGCTTCGCCTTCCCCTGCTGCTTCGGCTCCCGCCGTTCCAGCTACTTCCCTCCCTCTTCCCCTACTACTACTACTTCCCCCCCCTGGTGGGAGAAGCACCGCTGGCTGTCCACTGGAATCCAGGCGATCAAAAAGGTCAGGGAGTGGTCAGAGATCGTGGCCGGTCCCAAGTGGAAGACCTTCATCCGCAGATTCAACAGGAACCGCAGCGGGGGAATTTCGAACAACCACCGCCACGGGAAGTTCCAGTATGATCCCTTGAGTTACGCCTTGAATTTCGACGAAGGGAATCACCCGGATTTCGATGAATTCGAGGAACAAGGCACTGGATTCCGCGACTTCTCATCGAGATACGCCGCGAATTCTGGATCATCTAATCCGCTGCACATGGACTCTCGCGATGTCAAGGAGTCGGGAGCGATGGTATGAGAGAGCGAGAATGGGGGGGTTGGGTTTGGTACGCCGTCGAGTGCTAAATTGCGCCGTTAGGAGAGTGGGTATTGGGTTGGTGATGGTGGCAGTAATACAGTGAATGCCTCAGTATTTTTTTCCTACTTTTTCTATTTACCTTTTACTTGAAACATTTATAAAATTGAATTTAAAATATTTGGACTGACGCAGCGTTCTGGGTTACAGATTTACATGAACAATCGTATCCTCATCTGTGTTTATTTATTCTTTCTTAAACCATATCCAATGACAAGGTAATGAAGGTAAAGGATCCAATAACAATTGATTATTATATGTAACGATGAAATGAGGGATTTTGACATCTCAAAAACATTTTTGCCTGCTTTTAAATAGTTTTGAAGTTTTTATTTTGAAAATAAAAAATGAATACTTGTATGTAGGGGTAATTGGGTTCGAGATCAAAATCTCCCAAACACCAAAGTACAATTTTACTATCAGAATAACTCTACTTTTAACATTAGTAACTCTTTTGTTGGCCGGAGATGGTGGTCTTGTTTTCGGAGTCAGTGTAGAGAGATCCAAAAAAGTCATTACACTTTTGCTACGATTGCAACATATCAAATGAAAAGAGAAAGTAGGTATACAGTTTGTGTTCATTGCTGTGGTGGTGGAATCTGTGCCTCTTGCTGCTGCACAATTATGAAGAGAGATATTATTAGGAGACAGAAGATATAAGTTAACAAAGTAAGTAAAACGATAGAGGTTTCTTTCTTTCATTATAATTGATTGGAAAAGTTGGCGTATGTTTGAAGGGCAAAAGGATCTATCTATTCTGATTTGATAATAACATTCATGGTAGGATAGAAGCAATGCACCCACCATTTCTTCAAACTAAATAATAAGATGTTGGTGGCAGCTACAACAACTTAGGTAGCTGACATCTTTCTTTCTTTCAAAGGAATATCCATCCATGACCCTGCTGCTAGTTTCTGCTACAGTACAACTTTAGTTTCTGCAGAAGATGCTAATTATAATGCATATAGCACAGTACAAATTCTATTTGCTACAGTTGGGATTTTGAAGTACCCACAATACATCATTATACAAAGGGCCTACAATGAATTAATAGGTATTACAGTGGAATTGGTTCCGGTTGATGACCTGCGGGGTTCAAAGACAAGGCACAGAAGAAATGAGGCAGGAAGAAATAGATGGCTAGAAATGCAATAACCCCAAGATCAGCCTCTTCACCAACCGCCGGCCGACGAGGATTTAGCCAGTAAATCTGGCTTGCACACCACAGGCAATAACAGCAGGCTATGCCCAGAATAAGTTGGTATGACTGGTTTGTCTGTTTCCTAAGAGACTTGGTACTAGACTTCAACCTGAAATGGAAACCAAAAGCCAAGAGCATTTGATTTGTATGTCTCTCAAAGGTTCTTTATTACGCAACTAAATCCAACTAGTGCTTTCCAGTGGAGTTTAGAGAAATACCTATTGACATAAACAAACCCAAGCATTAAGCAAGTGCAGAGAAAACCGGTAACCAGAACAGCATCTGGATTGATTGGGGCACGATTTTCCCACCAACCGGTGCTTAGTATCCAAGTATACATTGTGGAATGTCCATTTTCCTGCACAAATTTCAAATTTTGATACAGGTTCCTAGTTAGTGTATAGTGTAAAGACCATTAAAAGATACTCAGATGGAGATCCAATCATCAACACTTACAAGAAAATCTCGTATGGTTAAATGATTCAAATAGCTCTTTGTTGCTTTGAATAACTTTTAGGGTAGATTGCAAGGCCATGCTTTATGATTTGGTTTGACAAGTGGAAAGTTAGATGGAATTAGATGGTAATGGGAAAGTTCGCTCCTCAAAATCACTTTTTTTGAAATCTAACTTCTGCTTCCAGCCGGAAAATTGTTCAAAATTCCATTCAACTTTCCACCTGTCAAACCCAAATCTATGTAAATAGTTAATCGGTGAGTGAACTCGGCAACCTTATGTCAACATCAGTTATTTGCATTAAACTACAGCAAGAATGTGTTACATGCAAATGAATAAAAAGCATAATACTATGCCTATAACCGCTAAAGAATGGAGAAGCATTTCATGCAAATAAGATGGTAAGAATGGTTCTTCCTAGAGTCCGTTCTGAAAACTCACAGCTCTATTGCTTTGATATTTAGATACACTGCACTGCAGCTATCACAGTGGCTGCAATAGTACGCAGGCATTCTTAGTTCCATCCCGTTCATTCTTCTATTTTTCTAAAATCAAACCCTGAGCAAAGAATGCAGAGTAGCCGCATCAAAATTGATGGCAAGAAGAACAGGTTTATACTTCACTTCAATTCACACAGTTGGAGCTTAACCAAGACAGTGAAGATAGAGAGAAATTAGAACATGAATCGAAGAAAGAAAAAGAAAGAGACCTTCAGACCTCGAATAAGTGGTCTAGGAAAAAGTGTGACAAAGATCCTGCAGCTATTAAGAAGAAGCATTGCTTCCTTACAAGTGCTACCTACATATAGCAAACACTGCAAATCAATTCTTCAATCATTATATAAAAAGCTGGAACTGAACTGACTTTTCATTAAAAGCAACCAAATTTTAGAAATTAGTAATCAATAACGGAAAACCACCACCTTCAGATTAAGGAATTGCCATAAATAAACCCCCTGAGTGAACTTTCCATAAATTGAATGACGGATGAACTGGCACAAGTAACTAAAAACTAAGAATGGGAATGAGCTGTCTTATAATTACCCCAGAAATGGAATCAAGGAGCTTGCGGCGGAGCAAGAGATGGGAAAGCCATGAGTAGAAAAGGGATAAGGGGAAGCCGAGGATGAGGATGTAGTAAACGGGATGATGAATGTAGTCGACGAGGCGGGAAAGGGGGGAGGAGGAGGAAGAATGGGAGAAGAAGGAAGAAAGCCAGTCGGAGAAGGAGCCGATGTCGGGACCCAAGAAGGCGTTGACGGTGTAGATAAGAGTATGGTGAGGGGTGAATCGGCCGCCGGTTAAACTAGTTAGGCCAACTCCCGATCCCATCGCGTACATCAGATGCGCACCGGGACCTGGCATCGCTTTCTCTACGAGATTCGATTCAGCTAACGACTCAAACTAACTGTTTCAGAATTGCTTTTTCTTCCCATTCCATTTCCTCTTAGTCGGCCAAAAGAAACCATGTAGCCATGTAGCTGATTTGTGTAAGTTATTTTATTACTAGCATTTTATACGTCATGTGGTCATGTCGCAGAATGATACATCGCCCATAAAATACGGTTGAAATACCTAGTAGAGAAATCGTTGATTCAACGTGAAATTGAAAAGTAATGTAAAATTATAGTCGTGGAAATAAATTATAAAATCATAAAAAAAATTTCACAACTTTTCTATTATAATAAATATCTCAATATTAATTGAACAAAAAATATATAAAACAGTTTCATGCTATTTAAATTTATTATCCAAAGTGAATACTAAAAAATAAGAGTGATAATCAACTCTTGGAGAGCCATTTAAAGAAGAAAAAGTATTGATTTTACATTATTAATATTATTTTACTTTTTACTTATTATTAAAATAATCAAAATTTATCAATAAAATAATAAATTACTAATAATATTTGGATTTTTTTCTTCTAAACCAAACCGGGCGAGAAGAAATGACAAATTGACAATTTTTACTTCGAAAGTAAAATTGTAACATACATAAAAAAATCATTGATGTTACAGGATTCTAGATATTCCGTTGCTGTTGGTATTCGTTGAGAGGTGGCAGTCAGAAACCAACACCTTCCACATGTCATTCGGAGAGATCACGAAAACCCTACACGACGTGTTGTACCTACTGAGGCTCCCCATTCGAGGCACCCAACTTAGTTCGGAGGGCGAGAAGACGTATGTCAGGCAGCTCGCCACTATGATTAATGTTGATGGGGATGAGATCAGGCGGAAGTGCTACAGAGCATGCGGGTTTCATCTACACCACCTAGTCGAGGCTGCTGAGGCTGGATACCTTGATGATGCGAGCACAACCGTTTGCTACTTGATTGTGTTGCTGAGTTCTATGGTTTTTTGTGACAGGAGTCAGAACTGTGATCGTATTGGGGTTCTCGAGGGGTTGCGAGACGTGCGGATGACTCGGGAGTACAGTTGGGGTATGGCTAAACTAGCTTTCCTGTACATGCAGCTCGGGGTTGCTTCTCGTGCGGGATCTACATCCCTTTCAGGCTGCCTTACTGTGCTACAGTCGTGGATCTACGAGTACTTTCCGAGCTTGCGTTGTAGGCAGACCCTGACCCCAAGTGCTAGTGGGGAGGCACTTGCTGGGAGGTCGGACGGACCTACGATCGTTGAGAAAGCTGCTGATGACGATTTGAGGCTAGACACACTATGATCCGTTCTGGATGGGATGATGCACGCTCACGTCGATTGGCTTCCGTTCGGCACACCTGACTTCGACGGTGAGGCTCGGTGGTCCATGTATAGTGGAGGCATACATGTATTCGACTACGTTGAGCCACACGATCCCAGCCGTGTGTTGCGGCAGTACGACTACCGTCAGACGATCTCAGATTCGATTCTCACGCCTGAGTTAGCTTCTCGACCGGCGGATGGGACCCACTAAGTCAGACACTCTAGGTTTGGCTACAGCCGGTTTGGGCATTTACTGGCCCCAAAGTACTTCAACACGTGTAGTGTGCTCGGAGCGCCCGACGGTAACACGTCTGTGGAGTAAATGGCGTGGTACCTCGACCGTACACACCCACAGATCGTCCCCACGCGCGCAACTGATATGCCACACCCACCGCTGATTCGTATCGTTACAAAATACTTTGTTTTGCATTTTAATTTCCATTAACAAACTTGGTTGTAATAGTCATTATTAATTTTTGTGCAGGCCTTAGAGCAGGCTATGCGGTCTTTCTAATCCAAAAACTCCATGGCTCTCAACATGTCAAAAAGGAAGCTCAAATCAACAGAATCAAATGCCTTTGTCAAGACAGCTTTTATAGTGCATCTTGGTGAAGTGTGCTGAAGAGGATAAGTATTTACGAGTTCATGACCCATCCAAATATTATCTCCAATCTGTCCTCCAAGCACAAAGGCAGATTGGCTCTCACTAATGATGTCAGGTAAGCAAACCTTCAAGCGTCTCGAGAGGATTTTTGCAATGTATTTGTGTAAGACATTATAGCTGGCTATGGGCCTATAATCAGCAATATTGCTTGCATTAACTTTCTTTGGAATCAAAACAAGGAGATAGAATTAAGCACACGAGGAAGAGCCCCAATCTCAAGGAGGTGTTTGCATCCCCCAACTTAAGCTAGTTCTCGTGAGCTCTCTGTCTGTACATTGCTTCCTCCACCATCTTAAGATCTTCCCACTTTTTGCGTAATAATTTCTCCTCTTCAATACTTTCAGCATCAGGATGAGATAAACCTTTAACCTGAGCAGTAGCAAGATGATGTTCAGCATCCTTGACTCTGCCACTCAAATCAGAGAAATGCTGAAGATTAGACGTCCTTAATGCAGCTTTAACATTTCAAAGACGAGCATAAACTCTCTCAAAACTAGCTTTATGGGAAGAAACATCAATATTCCAAGCTGTTTTCACCACATCCGAATAATTTTCTTTATGAATCCAAAAATTAAAGAACGTAAAAGTCTTTGGCAGAATGCCACGTGAACCTCCATATTCAGCAGAATACCACAGTGATCTGAGAAACCCAAATTTTGAAGCTCAACTTTACTAGTGGGGAACTTATGAAACCAAGTTGGATTTACCAGGAATTTATCAAGCCTATGATTAATAGGATCATCAATCCTATTATTGTGCCAAGTGAAGAAAGGTCCAGCAATAACATGTTCAACAAGATCATTGCTATCAATCCAAGCAGCAAAATCCCTCATGCCAGAACAAAAACCAGTGAAATTTGACGCTTCAGAGGGAGAGGAAATAGCATTGTAGTCACCCATAACAACCAAAGGAACATCAGTCTTGAACATACATATGCTGACGTTCATTACTTTTGTTAGCTCCATAAACCACACAGAGTTGGAAGGGAATAGCACCCCCAACTGGCAAGGAAATATACTGATTCGAATAGTGAGTAATTTTAATCTGAACATCTTACCATTCAAACGCCAGAGAATCCAAACTTTTCCAGGCGGGCTTCTATCATAATTTGTAAAGTAATTCCAACTAGCAAAAGAAGTATCCAATTTTTTGAGCTTTATTACTTCTAACCCGAGTCTCAAGTATACCTACTATATCTATATTAAGTTTATTGATATAAGCAAGAAGAAAACTATGTTTAGAGGGAGAATTAAATCCCATTTTATTCCAAATAAGAACTTTCATTACCAGATTTTCTTCTTCCTCTTGCGACGTTTAACCTTTGCAGAAGGCATGAAGTCACTAAGAGTGGGTTTAGGTGGTGTTGCACCAGACCCTTCCATTACTATCTCACCATCACATGAATCAGATTGAATTGAGGCTGCATCCTCCAATACTTCACTAACCACCAAAGTAGCCAGCTCCTCTGTCATTTGTTCAATTCTCTCATTACTCTTAGGACTCAGAGAGCTCTCCTCCCCTCCCAATGGAGGCTCCGTAGAAATAATTTCCTGGATAATTGGTGGAGCCTCCACTAAAGCTTCGGTATCCCCAATCATACCCCCTCCAGCCATTGAACAGCTTGCCACTTCAGGTGCTTCCTCTCCTTGCAAAGAAGGTCGAGAAGCATTGTCTGAAGAAGTACTAGAAGCCACAGTAGTTGGTGGCTGGGATTTCTTAACTTCCCTCCAGAATGGTTGCACAAGACCTCTCTGTTTAGATGAATACTGTCGAGCTTTTTGAACTTCAACGAGAATAGTTACTCACACATTATCAAGCCAAATTTGAATGGAATCAGGAAAAACAGTCTTTGAATCAAGGAGAAGACAAATTTTAATCACCAGCCCTACACGAATGAACTTACACAGTGGCATCCCAATCCTACTCTCCAACCATCTGATACCATCTTTAGTGACGAGATGCGGAGGAAATCCTTGAAGCGAAATCCAAGTCGGCACAGCCTTAATTGCCAGATCTAAAGGTTTAATACCAACTGTCCACTTCCTCAAAACTAAAGCAGAGTGGTGAATATGCCACAGTCTACTCAGTACCCATTCACTGATATTGACCGAGGGAAATTCGATCAGGAAAAAACCCTTCGAAATCGTCGATGGCACCACCTCGCCCTCATATCCCCACAGTCGGTTTATCATCGAGGAGAAAACCCTCATCGGAGAGACAGGATCTAAGAACTGCGCAGCCAGAGCGGATCGCATCTTCACCAACCCCTGCTCCAGAATAGCATGGGGGATCGTGAGGGCACCGTCCACAAACGCTGAGTCTGGGATGTCAAAATATTTCAAATCTGAAGAGGTTTTACCAACAATTCCAGCCCACGTCGTAGCAGAACCACCTTCACCCTTAGCTGATTCAGATATAGTCTTAGAGACCTTTTCCTTATCAGATCCGTGCCCGCTGAACCCAAATGTGAAGGGTTTACTCGGATCCGGTTAATAACCCTGTCAAACGGAAAAAATCCGATCAACTCGGATTGGGGTTGGACAGATATCCGAAATTCCGAATTATAATGTCAAGCCTAAATCCAACTCATTTTTAACTCGTATAGTTTTATGAATCCCGATCGAAACCACGTTAGTTGTTCTGAGTTTAGTGGGTTAAACTCAGACGACTAACTAGTAACCAGCAATAGTTATGTTGGTGGATGATTAAAATTGACAAAATGGAGAGAAACAAGGCAGAAAAAAGTGTGTGTGTTTCCTATAATTAATAATTTTCAACTGCGTGTGCGTTAGTTTCGGGGTAAATCCTAAGGTGACAACAAACCAAAACCAGATACAGAGATGAAAACATCAACTAATTTAGCACCACCAACCATTTTCCCAAACAATACTGTGGATGACTCTGTATAAAGAAACACAAACTCCATCGATCTCCACTACTAAATCCATTTCTTCCACATCCCACAATTCATTCATTGCCACTTCTACTTCCATCACTTGTTCATTCATTCATTCATTCTTCTCCAATATCTAAACCCTTATTGTTCTTTCCAATCTAGCCCATATTTATTATCAAACCAAATCAAAATCCCACACATTACGACGATATGGTTCATACGGAGGTTGTCCGAACAGTTGTTGGCATTATTGGAAATGTCATATCCTTCTTCCTGTTTCTATCGCCGCTGTAAGCACTGCATTTTGTTTTCACTGTATTCCTACGTACGAGAAATTGGAACATGCATGATAGATTTTGCGTTTCATTACATATATTGCAGACCAACGTTCATAAAGATATTCAAACAAAAGGCAGTGGAAGAATTTAAACCAGATCCGTACGTGATGACGCTGTTGAATTGTGCAATGTGGAGTTTATATGGGATGCCTTTCGTCAAACCGGACAGCCTCCTCGTCGTTACCATTAACGGCTTTGGCTTCTTCATCGAGTTGATCTATGTCTCCGTCTTCCTCGTCTTCTCTCCATGGGCTAAGAAGGTACGTAGTACTGCATATAGCAATTGTCTTAATTTTAATAAAACTATATATATATATATATATATATATATGACTAATTAATTAATCATACTTAATTGGTTGGAATTATGTAGAGGAAACTGATAATGGTATTGATATTTGAGACGGTGTTCTTCGCCGGGGTACTACTCATCACAATGCTTGGCTTGCACTCTCCATCCAAGAGAGCCACTTTCGTCGGAACACTCTGCATTGTCTTCAACATACTTATGTACGCCTCGCCCCTGACTGTTATGGTACGTAAATTCGAGAATTAATTAATTCTCCTCGGTCGATCTGGCATGTATACATATATACAATGGTCGGTTTTTCATGTGTGTTGTTTGTATAACATGGCAGAAACTGGTAATAAAGACGAAGAGTGTCAAGTACATGCCATTCAGTCTGTCGTTGGCCGGGTTTTGCAACGGAATTGTTTGGACAATCTATTCCCTCCTCAAATTTGACATCAACATCCTCGTAAAATAACTAACTAAGTCGATCCTTAATTAGCTCACTTCTACTAATTCGAGATATGTACTAACGTGGTGCATGGATCGATGCAGATACCAAATGGGCTTGGAACAATATCAGCAATGGTGCAACTGGGATTGTACGCGATTTACTACAGAACAACAAAGTGGGACGAGGACGACGACGTACCTCAAACTGCAGCCAACAAGGATGTCGAGTTCTCCGACATTCAGCTCTCCTCCTCTAAAGTTTAATTAATAATGTGTGTTTATTGCTTTTAAATCAGGACTATACGCATTCGAAACCAAAATTCATAATGTGCTTCTTCTTCTGTGCATGCATATGGGATCCCATTCTCTCTTGTTTTCATGTCTTGGGTTCCAATTCTGTTGGTAGACAAAAAGACAAGAAAGAAGTTGCGTTAATAAAGTTCCATTGTACACAATATTGAACAAGACAAAGGATTGATGTTTTGTCTTTGCTTGTTTTGTAATTGTTACAAACGATCATGTTAATGGAATACGAAGATGCTCTGGATGTTTACCTTTGATTTGTTGATTCTTGTCCTGGCTTAGTGCTATTTTTTCTCGGAACTAGACCTCTGGGTAAATATAAAATATAAGACAAAAAATAAATATTACGTAGGTGTTCATATGTAGGGTGTAATTCGAATAAAACCCTAAAATTTTTTGGTCATCAACATATAATTCTATTCGAATAAAACCTATCAACTAACACGGCGAAGGGAGGATGGAGAGATGAATTTTTTAGAAACATTTTCTCATGTTATTTAATTAGTATATAATTAAATTTATTTTCAACCGTTAAATTGATTATTTTTTAATAAACGTTCATGGAGGATCTACAATATGCTGGCGGCGTGGAAGCGACGGCAGCTGAGGAGGGCGATGGCGGAGGGGGGCTGAGGCCAGCGATGGAGGGTGGGGCTGAGACCGGCGGTGGCGGATAGCGGCGGCGTTCGGCAGCGGTCGGCGACGGTTGGCGGCGGTCGGCGAGTGTTTGCATAGAGTTTTTCGAGAGGAGAGAGTTTTTCGAAAAGTGAGAGTTGTGTTTGATTCGAGTTATGTCATGTGTGTATTTAAAGATTAGGTTCGATATTCACGTAATTTTACTTATTGAATTAAAATAATAGGGTGTTAAATAGTAAAAATTAAGATATCTCATAGCAATTGAGTAATTAATAAAGGCCACTGAAGTGATATATAGAAGAGACGAGCAACTAAGTTAAGCAAGCAACTCACAGAAATCCTAATGACCCATCCATCATGAAGAGTAACAAAATTCAGAATAATAAAAATAAATACTCATCCTCAAAATGAAACTCTCAATCTGAATCGGCAACCGTCCAAGTCATGTCGTTTTCAAATATCCAGTGGCAAATCTCGATTAGACCTGGACCGTAACCCAAAGCCACGAAAGCTCCATGATCCGAGCTCCATTCTGACGTGTCCATGTGACATATAGCCACGCCGACATTGATTTTCCTTCTGCTCTCCACTTCCACAATGTCAGCCTCGTATACCCTCACTTTTGGGACAGAGTGGCAATAATATAGCAAATACGGGTACAAACTCTGATGACACGACACTGATTCAGTCACTCTCCCACCGTCGATCCCTTTGACTGCCCCGATCATCACCTCCTCCTTTGACCCCTTCACATTCTCCGTTGTCCTCACCACCACGTCGGCCCCTAACACAGTGACCGCAAAGTCAATCATATCCTCTATCGACCCCACACACCTCTTTGTCTCCCCGGCGCTAGGAGCTCTCTCGCACTCCGCTACCGCGTTCTCGATCACTATCGCCGCCGTCGAGTTCTCCCCTGCGTGGAAAATATCCTTCACCTCCTCCAGCCGCGATGACGAGAATGGTAATCTGGACACAATCGCGCGGGGTAAAAATGACCTTTCAGGCATTCTGTCAACAATGTCGGGCATCACCATTACATTCCCTTCCCTCAACATAGACTCCCTGAAGAACCTACTGGCCTCTACTTTCCTCTTATTTACAGAAACACCGTCAGCAACAGCATGTGTTTGGGAGTGGGACCCAGTTGCTTTATTGTAGGACGAGAAAGTGACACCTTTTTTGCTATAGTCTTGGAACGTCCGATCAGAACTGTAGCTTTGGAATCCAACGGTGGTAGCTCCTTTCGAACCTTTCCCGTACTCTTTAAAGGTGTCGTTGCCAGGATTGAACGTTTTCCCATAGTTGGTGAAACTCACTCTGCTGCCGGAATTGGAATTCTGGACGTAAGATTGAAACGTATCCTCGCCGACATTAGCCGCGTCTCTATAATTCGAAAATGTTTCCGCCGCGGAAGCTCCGCCGGTTCCGTAACTCTTGAAATCGTTATGCGGATTGTTCGCCGCGTTTCCGTAACCCGTGAACGAGTCGTTGGCTCCTTGACTCAGCTCGCCGTACCCTGTAAACCTAGAATCGACGGTATTCGATCCTTGGGCGTAGCTGGTGAACTGATCGGGCGAACGATTCCCTTTCTTGGCGTAGCTAATGAAGGACTGTGAGCCGGCGTTAGTATCCTCGCTGTAACTAGTGAAAGAGCGTTTGTGGGTCTTGCTGCCGGAGTCGTAGGTAGTGAATCGTTGACCAGGAACGTTGACTCGATCCTGGTAGTTTTGGAAATCGCCGACGCCGCCGGTGGCGCCGGATCCGTAGTTTCCGAAGGTGGCATTGGCGACGTTGGCGTCAACGGCGTAGTTTGCGAATAGTTCGTTGTGGCGATTTGAGCGGGGGCTGTATTTGAGGAAGGAGTCGGAGGCAGAGTTGATCCCGGTGGAGTAGTTTTTGAAGGAGTCGAGTAGTCCGGCTCCGGCGGTGCCGTAGTTGGAGAAGCGGCGGTTGGATGTGTAGAGAGCGAAGTTTGCAGGAGAGGAGGAGGTGGCAGAGTCGAAGGAGCAGAATAAGTTGGCCAAGGAACAGAAGGAGTTGAAGTGGGAGGAGAGGGAGTTTTGGGAGGCGAGTTTGGTGAGGAAGGCCGATTGGGAGGCGGTGAGCGGTGAGGCTTTGGAGAGAAGGAAGTGAGATATGGGGAGGGCGGAGGAGACTCGGTTGTTCCAGTAACGGATGGATGCTGCCTTGGGGGAAAACGGATTGTTGATCATTGGCTCATTCTGATTCTGTATGTTTTTCAGATACAGCAATGGGTTAGTAAGAGTACAGTAGAGATATACATACAGGAAAATGAAGCTGAATATAATTAAGATGCATGTAATTAATTACCTTTGATGCGTGAAGCAGAGAGACGGCGGGGGAGAAGAAGAAGAAGGAGAAGAAGAAGAAGACAAAGGAAAGAGTGGTCATGGTAGTGTTTAGAACTGTGAATGCTGCACAATATAATGTGGTTCAGTGAGGACTGAGGGAGAAATGGGAAGTGTCGGGGACATAAATAAACAAATAGCTTAAAGGAAGCTATAGCCCGTGCTGCAGCTTTTGAATTATGGCTTCTTTCTTGCCAAGTTACGCTACATAGGCAACTTTTTTTTGGAAGAATTGTTCACTCGCCCATGAGTGTGATGGATGTTATAATATATGATTATAGTTATGTATAAATATTAATTTTTTTTTGACAAATACAAGTAATTTTTAATTTTGAAATTATTTTCATTAGAAGATGATGAATCTTAAACTTAGATTTAAAATAAAAATATTATGATCATTATATAATAAAATCCTAACAATTTGAAAATTATTTTAATTTTAAACAATAATTACATAATCTTTAATTTCCGAATTTTCTATTTTACTTTTCCTCCCCTCTCCATTACTCTTTATTAATTTATTGGTCATCACCACTATATAGAAACTGGGGCTTGTGCCCTGACTGCCTATAAAAACAGCACACTCGTGACACTTGAAGACACACCATCATTTTCCTCTACACAACCTAAACCATACACATATTACGAGCCGGTACACTAAGGGGCATGGCCCATGTGTTAGTGATCGTTGTTGCCAGTCGAAGTAAGAGTAATCCATTTTGGTCTTCCAGTTTATGAATACACATACTCCAGGAGATAAATGGCGGATCAGATTTGTGGATTAAAATTATAAAATCAGAATGAACATATAGATTGTAATAGAAGATGTTTTTGTTTTGAAAATTAAGTTTAAGTTTGGTTTCTTTTATTGTTAATGGTGGAATGGGTTTTGATGTGAACGATGAAAGGAAGACAAAAATAAGTCAAAGGAAAATTAAAAAAAAAGTTTAAATTGTGGTTAGCGGTTTAACTCTTTTAAATCAACAATAAATGTTGGGTGATCAATTTGCATTTACTTACATATTTACGTGTTGAAACAACATTATTTACAAAAAAAAACCCAATGATACTCTGTCACGTGGCGTTTGTACCAGGTGCATGTTTCCACCAGAGTATTTGCCTTAATTTGATTAAATATAGTTGAGTTTATGAGATACAACTAAATGGGTCCAACAAAGTTCAATTATAAGGGGAAAACACCCGTTAATGAACAGTAAAGCATAAATGTTGGGTGATCAATTTGCATTTACTTACATAGTTAGGCGTTGAGACAACATACTCTGCCATGTGGCATTTGTATCGGGTGCATATTTCCATCGGAGTGTCCGCCTTAATTTTTGATTAAATATAGTTGAGTTGAGATCCAACTAAATGGATCCAACAAAGTTCAATTAGAAGGGAAAAAACACCCCTTAATGAATAGCAAAACATGTCTTGGCTTTATATAGTTTTAATATTTAGGTGCTGAGACAACGTTATTTAAAAAAACACCCAAAGGTACTCCACCACGTGGTGTTTGTACCTGGTGCATGTTTCAACTGGAGTGTCCGCCTTAATTTTTGATTAAATATAGTTGAGTTGAGATCCAATTAAATTGGCCCAACAAAGTTCAATCAAAAAGGAAAAACACCCTTTAATGAATAATAAAGCATAAATATTGGGTGATCAATTTGCATTTACTTACATATTTAGGTGCTGAGACACCATTATTTCATAAAAACAAAACATCCAATGATACTCCGTCACGTGGCGTTTGTGCATGTTTCCACCGAAGTGTCCGCTTTAACTTTGATTGGAGTTTGAATAACTGATACTCTTTTCTATGTGTTTGCTAACTTTATGTTTTATCTTCAGATACATTTGTCTGTGGACTCTGTATCTGCGACAGCAATCAAAATAATCTGTCCATCAGTGATACTAACAGCGAGCAGTATGGTTTAAAGCAGAATCCTATTTTAATCTTAGGATGTCGGTTTTCTAGATGAGATCCGAATCCCACTTACACCAGATGGATCTAACATTGCTGCAGGGCGATGGTCACTTAAACAATCAGTTCTCACTCCTTCCATCTACTGTAAGAATAAGATTAGCATTCAAATCTGTGTTGATATTGTAGTGTATTAGGTAGGTAGGCATGTGTGCGGCGGTGGAAACCAGTGGACATTTTTGATGCGGGATTCTAGCTGTGGTTGGTAAACTGAGATATTGTCGTATGGAGATTAGGGAAGGAGTCTCGAACAACTCAAGGAGCATAGTTTATTCCCCATTAGGCTATACTGCTGTTTCATGGTTTATATAAAAATGCATATTCATGTTGCAGTGAGCCCATACTTGAATTGTCTGGCGAGGTGCGAGCTTGCTAGCTAGATTCTCTCCCACCCCCCTACAATTAAACACGAATCTCCAAGACACTCATTGTCCTAAACTGTTAGCAAAAGCTAGGTCCAATGTCACGACAAAATCAGAATATATAAAATGATTCATTTGTTATGCCATATTAGGTGTCATTAATATTAAATTTAAAAAATATAAATATTTTTATTTTGATATAGTAGTAGGGGTTAAAAAAATATGATGTGAGTTTTTTATTTGTAATAATGATGATGAAATTTAGCAATATAACCTTTAGTTGCCTGCATTTATTAAATTGTTTGAGAGGTAATTATGTCTATTGAAAAAATATTGAGTATCATTCTATTTAGGTAAATATTGAATATCATAAGTTATTTGAGATTTTTTTGTATTTCAAAGTGTGAATAGCTTGTGATATTCAATATCATCGAATAATTAGCTATTGTCCAAAATAAAAAAAAAATTCAAATAACTAATTATTAAATGATATTAAATTTAATATCACTTGTTTGGACCTATTCAGGCTTGGCAATGGCAGGGGCAGCCACCAATGGATTTCAACATTTTTTAATTTCTTTTTAACAATTAACACCATTCAAATAACGATTATAGTAGCTGAGTTTTGCAAGCAACTATCAATACAAGATACCGAGTCAACCAACTTAATGTGTTTTTTCGAGGCGAAGATGAACTTGATTTTCAGTGTATCTGCATTGAGGTGAAAAATCAATCCAAGAGTAGCAAACATATTCCCAAGGCCATGAAATCAATGTTTGCAGAGATCATGATTATTTAGAAGGAAAAAAGAACAAGATTATAAACAACCATCAGTTTTATTATTGGTAAAGGAAGAGCATAAATACACAAGGTTGGATCGTGGCGAGACTAGTAACTAAGGGGATTAGGAATGGGAGTCCCATTGAGTCCAATTGGCAGCGCTTCCGTTGCGAGGAATACTGTTGATCCTTTGATACAAATCAACTTTGAAATTGGCCCCGCACACCACTCCTTCGCTATCCGTTCTTGGGATTGCTCTTATTTTGTGCATCGGGTGTTCGAAGTTCATAAGCCCTCCCTCACTATGGAACATGAACCCTGCATTATGCCCAAACCATTCATTACCATTTTTATATATTAATCACTATCCGCACTCTTCGCTTTTATTAAATCTTGCATATTGCTCTATTCGAAACAATGCCAAATAATCACGACTCATCATTCAACTCTAGTTAACACATTGATTCACACCAACAAATTAAACCGCCAGTCCTCCATTTATCAAATTGATATCTAACTCGAGTCCAGTATCAAAGTGATCTCTACCAAGGATGTTGGGTGAGTTCCGCCTATGTGCATTAAAATTCGTTATGTTTTTGTGATTTTTTTAATTTATCTTAGCGCAATTTTAATTCCGGCTCACTATTTGGCTAAAAACATAACTAAATAGGTTAAAAAGAGTCCCATTATTTAATATGTAAAATTTGAAGTTTTTTATAATCGGGCTTAGTTATATTTGAAATCCACCCCTCTATTTTTTTATTTAAACTAAATAATTTATCAAATTAAATTTAATTATTATTTATAATCAATATATTGATAAATAATAAATATTTAATCAAAATTGACGAAATTGAAGAACATTAAATAGCCGGAACACATTGAAATATATTTTATATGTATAATTTGGATCGGAAGGCTTCAACAGGCCGTTAAAATTTTCTCATCCATTAGATCAGCCTTTATTCATCCCTTCCAATCCAAGGTCTTAGATTAAAGTCGGCTGTTTGGATATTATAACAATATCTTGTTTACAATATTATTTTGTAAATTAACATAATTCTCTCTGATTTTTATATTCTCGTCTTTCAAAAACTCATAGACCAATATTGATTTTATTTCAACAATTTTTTTTTAAAAAATACATGTTTTCATCTTATTCCAAGCATAATTTTTTCATTCAAAATCCGATTTTCATACTCTTGGCATAAAAAACACAGTAAAAAAACGAATATAATGATATTAATATTAAAATATTTAAAAACTTTTAAAAACATATTGTTTCGGTGGATCACCCATGTTTTCGTCATCACTTCATTTAGAAGGGGCTCATCTAAAACCATTATGTCGTAAAATGTATATATTAAGAACATGGAGCACTCAATATCTCCAAATTTTTAATAACTACGTCTAAATTGTTAATAACTACGTTTTTCTTTATATCTACATTACCTTTAAATCGTTAAAAAGTAGGTTAAATTGATAATAGCTACAACTAAATTTTTAATAAGTACGTCTACTTCAAAGTTGTTAATACATACCTCTAAATTGATAATAATCACTTCTAAGTTGTTAATAACTATGAGAAATTTTTTAATAACTACGTCTAAGTTCCTAATAACTATGTTTTTATCCTTATATCTACCTTACGTTTAAATGGCTAACACCTATCTCAAAGTTTCTAATAACTACGTCCACCTTTAAGTTGCTAATAACTACTTCACAGTAGCTGATATCTACCTTTAAGTATATACATTTTAATTTTGAATAGTCAACTCACATTCTTTGATCTTAAAAAAAGTTTGGCGAAACCCTAATAAGGTTGTGCTAGTTTTAATCATCTTTGAAAAACTAATATTGCAGTGCAAAAATTAATCAAATCCGAGTTCGTATGTAAAAGATATTAATTAAATAATAAAATTAGTGAAAATAAATTCTTACCAGACAAAAAAAAAGATAAAGAAAAAACTAAAATGAAGTGACGAAACTGCCCTTGGCGGGAAAAATTCAGCAGCCTTCCGCTTAAACTTCCTCCAGCACCATACGGTGGACCCATTAGTTTGGTTTTGTTTTTAGGAAAATAGCTTTAATAAAATTAATTTGTCAATTTTTTGAAAATTTTAATATTGGATATAAAAAATTAATTGAATTCCAACTCTGATAATGACCACATAACGAAGCACAAATTTATACCAGGGGGGAAAGGAGCAAAAGACTTGGCACAGCCAGCTTTAATCACTTGTAGATCATCGCATATCACCACCGACCCATCAGCTGCTATCCCCCAGTACAGTTTCACTCCCCCATCTGACGACTAATACAGTGAAATTAAAAGCTCATGATCATCATCATCATCTATCCATAAACAAGTAAATTTCAAGAAATTAGTAGTCCTGATCATATATATTATGGGCTCACCAGGGCAACAAAGACAGTAGCAGCCTTGCTATCATAAACAAGGAAGGCAAAGCTCCCATCAAAATCCTTCACAACCTGGTCAGCAGGGTAAGGTCCTCTGTCTCTAAGCGTTCTGTAAGCCTCGATTACAAGCATCGCCTCGTTACTGCTGGAGCTCCCCGTCAACCCGTACTGCCGGTTCAGGCTACACAAGTTATTCAAGCTTCCTACGAAAAGGCAGTACATCTCATCCACGGCGCAGAACAGCCTCTGGTGCCCGCGGGAGAAAGGGTTCTCTGGTCGGACGTAACCCAACGCCGCCGATTCGGCCCCGAAGCTGACGGAGAAAGAGTTGTTGGGGTGGCGGGTGATGAACTCCCTCAGCAGGGCGTCCGGAAGCATCTTTGGCTGCTTGGTTTGTGATGGGCTATTCAACTCCTCCGGTGGGTGAGCGCAAGTTTTTTGGAACATCCCCAACATTACTATTACACTTTGTTAATTATTTCTTCTTTCTTTGTGTTTGTTTCTTGTTGTGGCTACTGATGAGAAGAATTGAACAACTGGATTATATATATATATATATAAAAGATTTAAAGTGTGCAAACCGGGTGCTAGGGAGCTGGAGACGTACACTGTTTTTTTTTTACTTTCAGATAACGATGCTGCTGGATGTTTCGGAAAGAATTATGTGATGATTAATTCATTTTTTTATTATAAAATGTGACTGTTGTTTTAGAATACCAAGAGAAGAACCCACGTCACGTATGGGTGGAATCTAGTGTAACGGTGCAGGGGATAAGATTTCTCCTTCTTCAATACCAATTGTCTTATCCCCCCCCCCCCCCCCCCGGTGCAAATTATTATAGGTTTGTCAAATTTTCCTCTTTAATTTTTTTTTGTTGCTGAGATGTTTAAATTAAAAATTAAGATGAAATATAAATTATATATTATAAGTTATAAATTATATTACTGTTAGTTAATTTGTACCGTGCGTTTATTCATTCGTTAATAATATAGAAAATCCCAAACATTATGTTTTGGAAGTTCGAGCCCTATCCAATCTTATTTAATATAGAATAATTGTGGTTTCACTGGTTCTAGTGGGACTAAGGTAGACCAGGTGTTTCAGTACTGGTAACTGAAATGCATCGTTAATATTTCATTTGATTGAACATAGTTGAGTTGATATCTAATTATATAGTTTAAGTATTTGAAAATTGATATAGTTTCTTGATTTTTCGCTTTGAGTTTTGAAATTTTTTCGAGTGCGGTTATAATCAAACCCCGTCAGAAAATTGAAGAGTATGTGTATGGTATGACATTTACTATCCGAAATGTTATATAGGTTAGGTATTTTCTGAACCCGAAACTACAATGGGTGGGGAACCGATATCAACTATTCGAACCCACCGTTATCAAACCTTAAAACACAACTAAGTGGGTCAAAGTTGAAATAGAAGAGGAAAATCTCTTTAATAATATATATGTTTTTAGTTAATATTTAATTCGATTGAATATAGTTGAGTTGAGATCCAACTAAATGGGTTCAACAAAGTTTAATTAGAAGAAAAAACCCCTTAATGAATAGTAAAACATGTCTTGACTTTATATTATTTTATTTTAAGTTTAGTTAATATTTAATTTGAGGGTAACACTCCGATGGAACACATACACCAGGTACAAACACGATGTGGCGAGTTCTGAACAATTTAAAGTCATTAAAATTCTTAAATTTATGTAATTAACAACATTATCATTTAAAAATTTAATCATATTTATTATCAAATATATAATTTAACATTATTTTTCTTTATATTATGATTCACCATCTTTCTCGATTAATTAAAAATTATTTTTTAAACATCTATTTCATCGATTTTTTTTTTTTATGCGAATGTAAGTATGTATTAAGGAAAGAAAAAGTAGCAACGTGTACAAAAGGAGCATGTGCAAAGAAAAAAGAAACAAAAGCAAAACCGATCTACCCAACCCATCAAAGAAAAGAAACACATAATACGAAAAAAACAAAGTAAGGCTCCTGGATACGCAAAGAACAGACCAGAAAAACAGCTAACCAACTGGTACCAACAAAATCAGTAAACTAGCAAGAAAGGCCAAGCAGCAGCCACACCAAGAGACACGCAAAATCGGAGACCTCGCAAAGAAACAGGGACTTGCATTCATCCACGGAGAGCGATTTTATCGACTATGATAAATTGAGAAAAAGTGAAGCAACTCCAAGAGCGAGCCAAGACGCTCGAGGAAACAGTACAGAGGAAGACGGTCGAATCAGTAGTCTACGTGAAGAAGTTTCGTGTATACAACCTCGACGACAACGAATTGTCATCATCAACAGATTAGAATTTGGATGGCTTTTCATCCAACCAATCCCTGCGGCTTCTGTTGATCGAAGCTAGAGTCTCGGGGAAAGATGTCATGATCAGAATCCACTGCGAGAAACAGAAAGGATGCCTCTGGAAGCTACTCGGCTAGATCGAGAAGCTCCGTCTCATTGTCATGAACAACAACGTTTTTCCGTTTGGGAGCTCCACCCTCGACATAATCATCGTCGTTCAAGTCTCATAATCTATCTGAAACTCAATCGATAAACCGATCTTTGCGTATAATTCGAACCCAATTATGAGCTCTTTTCGTTGTATTTTACTTGTAAGTGGACTACGATTTCTCCACTACAACCGTTGATCTAGTGAGGAATCTGAAAAGGCTTTGACGTAGATTTTTCCATGTGTTTCTTAAAGAATCTTTCATGGTTGGCTCGGTAAGATTCTCCACCACCACAACCACCAACTATCGAAGGCTGCTAAGGTTTTTTTACAACGTTGTTCATCAAGATAGATCCTTTTCTGGGTAGAGATGCGATTAGATGAGATGAGATGTTCAAATGTAGAGATGCGATTAGATGAGATGAGATGAGAATATGAGATAAATGATGGATCAGATTTTTGAATTAAAATTATAAAATGAGGAAGAGATACAAAATGTCTTCTGCTAAAAGAAAGAACATATAGATTGTAATGGAAGAGGTTTTTGTTTTTAAAATGAAATTTGAGTTTATTTGTTTTTATTATTAATGATGAAATGGGTTTTGGCGTGAACGATGAAAGGAAGAGAAAGATAAGTTAAAGGAGAAAAAATTAAAATAATGAAAATGGAGTTAGACTCTGGTTAGCGATTTGAATTTATTAAATCAATTATAAATATTGGGTGATCAATTTGTATTTGCTTACATATTTAGGTATTGAGATAATATTATTTTTAAAAAACAAAACAAAACACCTAACGATACTCCACCACGTGGCATTTGTACTAGGTGCATGTTTTCACCGTAGTGTCCGCCTTAATTTGATTAAATATAATTGAGTTGAGATTCAATTAGAAGGGAAAAACACCCCCTTAATGATAGTAAACAATGTCTTGGTTTTATATAGTTTTAATTTAATATATATGTGTTTAGTTCATATTTAATTTGATTGAATATAGTTGAGTTGAGATACAACTAAATGGATCCAACAAAGTTCAATTAGAAGGGAAAAAACTCCTTAATGAATAACAAAGCATAAATGTTGGGTGATCAATTTACATTTATTTACATATTTAGGTGTTGAGACAACATTACTTCGAAAAAAACAAACATCCAATGATACTCTATTACATAGCGTTTATACCGGATACATATTTTCACCGTAGTGCATAAGATCAACTAATTTTTTTTCTTCTTCCTCTTCTTATATTTAAGCTTTGAAGATTACTTTAATATCTTTTTCCTTTTTCTTTTTCCCTTGTCATGATGATATCATGCATGTAGTAACATATTCCATGTATGAGTAACATTTGCATTTCGTTCTTTTGTTGTTTGTTTGGATTTTGGGTATCGATAGATATCCGTAATTTCGAATGGGTATGGAGTTTGATTAGAATTTTACTATGTTTTGTAAGGACGAATATTCACAGAGTATAGATTTAGGTGCCCAAAACCGTTTCGATCTCCAACATTAAACAATGTATCAAATTTTAAAAATTGTGGGTCTATATCGTGGACCAACAAATTCGAAAGAGAGGGAGAGAAAGTTCAGTCCAAACTCATATAGACTGTTCAACTCCCAAGTATAAAGTCACATGTAACTCACAAGTATTATGATAGTTGCTGCTTCAGTCTTTTTCTGCATTCAACAACATCTTCAATGATACTCGATTGTTTGGCATTTATGCTACCACTGTAAGACCAAAAGCCTTCTCCAGTTTTGCTTGTGCTCAATGGCTAATATACTTCTCGAAATCTTGGTAAAAGATGTCTGGCAACTCAAAAGTCCTACTCTTTTTTTGGTGAACAAGAAGTGATTCAACTGTTGACGGATCTGTAACGAGAAGTTAGCTTGGTTTGGTTGATGAGTATTTTACTTGGATATCAGCTGAAAGTGTTATTGCACTCCGATGAGTTGTTAATATGTCAGAGCGCCTTGACAAATGTTGTTGTGGTATGAATCTGCTGACTTGTTATTTCTGCAGACATTTGATTTTGTGGCAAAGGCAGTTGATATTTTTCCCCGTATGTGGTTTCCAGTCATTAACGTCCCAAGCTACGGGTCAGTAAGCGCGATGTTCCATTCAAAATGAGGATGGAAGAGAGATAGATAGTCAAATTTTGCAATCTGGATCATGATGATGATGATGAATGATGATGATGATGATTATGATGATGATGACGTAAGTATCAGATAATAAGTTGGATGGATGCGAGAGGAACAGAGGATAAGCTGCAGGTGGTTGCAAAACAAGCATCCCCTGGGAACTTGACACCCGTTTTTCATAATGTTGGCATTCTTCGAAACTCAGTTGGATGATGGATCAATGATCTATGCCCTTGTCAATGATTATTTTGTTCATGAATTTTATATTTATTTCTGATATATATTAAGAAGAAGAAAGAGATGTTATCTCTTTTAGGCCTTTAGGGTGACTGTTTTTTCTACTTATTACTTTTCTTACTTAGAGGAAATTGGAATGTCCAGGCTTTGATCTTCATGTCATTGGTTTCTAGCTACTATTCAAAAGTGTTTGGGTATATATTCCAGTGACCTGTCTGTCAGAAAGCTCTGCGTTATGAAGATAAAATGATGTGTTTGATTCAATTGGCCTCGTAAATCTGTATCAACAAAAGACTTTGACCTCTGTAATTACAAGAAACCAAAACCACAGGAAGAAATGTCCAAAACTAAAACACTAAGAAAGAAAGTGAGCAGCAGGATTCACCAAGTCGATGACTCTCAGTTCAGCCTTTGAAGACTGATTTTTGACTGACCGAGATTAACCTTTGCAGCTCTGAAAGCAAGTTCTATCTGTGTAAGGCCTGTTTGGTGAATTGGATTCACCAAGCTACCTGAGGCGGTTAGCCCAAGGGAATGACTCCGGTTCAGGTTTTTTGGGCACATTTTTAGGATCCCCAAACACATTCCAAACCCTCAATGTTTCATCTCCTGCGGCTGATGCTATTCTATAACACATCAAAGACAGACAGACAACACACAAACCAAACAACTATGAGATTTTGATTTCTGACAAAATCACTTAGTAAGAAAGTTTAAATTCAGCTGACTGGTATGAAAATATTACACTCACTTGAACAGTAATATTACTAGACTTCAAGAGTAGGAAAGATTGGTTCAGTTATTGAAGAAATATAGATAGTTGATTCCACATTCTTTCTGGTAATGGAATAAGAAAGGTTAACTGCAGTAACTTTAATTTGATTCAGTTAGTTGAAGAAATATAGATAGCATTCTTTCTAAAAGTAGTAAATATAGAAATATCGTCGATCTTAGCTAGACTTCTCACGTGGATATTTTGATACATTTATGTATGAGACGTACTTACTCTCTAGTTTTTCCACTCTGATTTTTGGGTTAGGTGTTTCACTCATTCATTTTCCTTATCTAGACAGTCGCCATAGGCTTGTAATGCAACCAATTCGCCACCACGCATAATGCAAATGACATATCAAGATGACTTTTCTAGATTTATAGGGATCCTCCAACGGCTATATTCTAACGGGTGTACTAGACCGTCACAATATAGTCGTTGGAAACCCCTAGAACGCGTCTTCTAGATTTCAATTGGACTTAGACGGAAGCCAATAGAAAACAAATAGCCCAAATGTCCAATTTATTTCCGAACTCGCCAAATTCGAATTTGCAATAAATTTACCTACCGTTTTCGATTTTGAAATCGAATTTACACTTGAATTTGATTTTTGATTGAGCAAATTCGATTCAAGGGTTATAGTTGAATTACGGTTGCTAAATGTCACGTTTGTGAAAACAATTTCATCAACAAGGTTACACTTGCTGGAAGATTGATTGAAAATTTCAAACTAAAAATGGTAATCTTGTCATCGAAAACGATATTTAATGACCTGCCTCTAATTAATTTAGATTAGGGTCAGTGCCAATTAAAAAAAAAACATTGTACTTATTCGTGTCGGGTACATCGGATGATCGGATCATAAACTGTTGACTGTTGTTTCCTTTCATTCTGATCCTACTGAGAGCTTGCAGCTGAAGGGAAGACGGAGACGATACTGGATCACTAAAGCATAATAATGGCGCTGGAGCCTCCGCCTTTCCAAGAAGCAGATCGTTGCGATGTGTGCAAGTGTGGCTTTAGCGCTTTTCGCCGCCGGGTAATTCCTTATATTCTTCTCTGGTTGTTCTCTTGTCTATTCAACTTATGCTCAGTTGTTAACGAAGAAACCGAGTTGATCAACCGATCAAATTCAAAATACCTGCCTCGAAGAAATGAATCAATTTATTCACTGTCAGTAGTGGCTGGGCATATGATCTGCCGTCGGTTGGTCGGTTTCTGTAGATCGGTATTTGTGAGTTTGTCGCTTCTATATTTCATATTTATTTATGTGGATGATCTGATTGAACAAGGCAATCGGTTTAATGCTTGGAAATATTTCGAGGATAATTTTGATGGTCCTGAGCAAATCTTTCATCTGCAATATATGCTTTGGCTATAAACAGTTTCATGAAATCTTTTTCCTCCTCGTTGCAGCACCATTGTCGCTGTTGTGGAAGGTCATTGTGCCACGAACACTCCTCTAACCAAACGGTCTGTTAATTATTTTGGTTTTTTTTTCTTGTACCTTATGGATATTCAGAGCATTTTCAGTTGGTTCTTCTTTCTTTTCATAAACTTGATGCTAACTTGTTTCTGTTTCTTCTCTTATCATTCATCCAGACTTTACCGCAATTCGGAATCTACACCAATGTCAGAGTATGTTCTGGCTGTTTTAATAATGCACGGTGAGTTGGTTATCTTTTGCGTTTTTACTTAATCTTCTAGAACTTAATTGAAATCCAGCACCGTTTCTGAAACTTAAAACACATAGGCGCGCACATTTACCATCAACTTTCCAGTTTGAACAGGCGCTCATTTACTGTCAGCAGTGCAGTTTTCACTCCTGCTCTTGATTTAAGGTTTCAAGCTTTACTGTCAGATGAAAAAGTTTTCTCATTTACCTTCGATGGAATTTTAGATCAAATGAAAGGTGTTAAAGGTATGTTAGTAACATGTGGTTCAGATGCCACCAGCTGTGTGTATGGACAGCAACCTATTATGCCACCATCTTAGTGGTAATAGCAGCCCTATAGCCCATCTTGCCACTATCATACTGTTAATGATACAAAGCAGCCCCTTATCCTGCCCATGTTATATTATTAGTGATAATGGACAGCTATATATGATATAGATTAGATAAACGTATAAGCCAACTTTTGAGGTACAATCCTCTCTGCTGTTATTGAATTGATAATATGGCTAACTCTAATATAGAGTTAGGGTTACAGAAACCTGCTGCAGGTAGGATATTCCAGTTTCTAACTTATAGGACCTACTACAACTAGATAAAGTGCAACACGGAAACTTACTATATCGAGAATAAAACTATCTTTCCACACTCCCCTCAAGTTTGGTGTAGATGTTGGTCAACCCAAGCTTGGTGATAAAGCCTTCATGTAAGTCCTCTGGTAAGGCCTTTGTTAGAGTATATGTAGTCTGCTGCCTGGAAGGGACATAGCTGGCTTTGAATATCCCTTGCTGAACCTTCTCTGAAATGAAGTGACGATTACTCTCCATGTGCTTTGTCCTGCCATAATGCAGAACGACTATCGTTTAGCATAGTTGGTCGTTCAATCTCCATCCTCAACTCTATACAACACGAACAACACTAAGACCTCTGATCTCTCACTAACTCGATCTCTATAACTTAGGGATGCTAACTGATGTTGCTTATTATAGTAATCTACAGTCAAAACCATTATCTACATCTAATACCTATAATGCAGCTGCATAATACTATAATGAGATTATTTAGAAATCTAACAACTACTTAACTACCCTTTGCTGAATCTACTACTGATTCACAGCACGGATCAGTGATTCTCTGCTATTTACAATAGTCTAGCAGCTAGCCTATCTATACAATATTCTAGCACGTTCTACAAGATCTTGAATAATAATGTTATTTATCTTATATTCATCTCATAATAATTTTACAAAATGGTTTGTGTTTCTTTTCATTATTTGTGAGAAAAAAGTCCATGTTTTTTTTATAAACTAGATTTAATTTTGATTTAGCTTCTGGGTTATGTAATGAAGTTTAGCAGAACTTAGGATGTTGCCACTCATCTCTGAGTTTATACTTAACCTGGGATTCATATCTTGAAGTCATGTTTGAATTAGTTTAGATGGATAATTCTTTCTCCCATTGAAATAGAGTATGATTGTGTTGTCTGTTGTGTACATATAAGGTGGAACTACAGAAATTTTTTGATAATCCAGCACTGAATACTTTAAATTCATGAATTGGATGAATCATGAATGTCTTTAGTTTCAGACTCAGATTCTGCAGCGTGGCTGCTTTTATTTTCTTGTTAAGTATCTCATCTAGGAACAGGCACGTGCTACATCATGATTCATTTGACTAACTAGGATCATGCATGTTAAGTTTTCTCGTCTTTGCTGCCCAATGACCAACGCGCAGTTTGTGTTGCCATTGTAGGAATTTCTTATGCATTTACAATCTATGTTGATATCAATTGATATCTGTACTTATTCTGTCAATTTCCCGGGCAATAGTATCAATTTTTCTAACCTATCATGCACTTTATTTGACTCAGATCATGGGACGTGAATAATCAAACAAGTACATATCCTGTAAACTCCATAACAGATCAAGTTTCTAGGTTAGACATTGAGGAAGAAGTTGAAGCAACAAAAAATTTGGGTTCACAATATCAGTCCAACGCAACTGTTGTAGAATGCAAATGTGGAATGCCTTTATGCATCTGTCAAGCTCCAGCCACAACTACTGAAATTGCTGCACCCCAGGTGTGAAGTAATCGGTGTATAAATAATCAACTCTTTCAATACCTTCCTTCCTAGAATCCCCTAATATTATTCGTTATGTAGTAGGCAAAAGCAGCATCAGCATCTGCATCACATTCAAATCCAAGACCTAAGAAGATAGATGCAACTTCTAAAATCAGAGCTTCCAGTTCCAGTGCCAATCCTGTGTATGTCTTCTTACCATGGAGAACTTGATCTCTGACATTATTTGAGAGATTCGAGATAGTTTTTAGAGCTTAATGTACAATTAACCTCTTCTCTGTTTGTTCATTTGTAGAATATTTATTGTGTAGTCATAAACCTGATGACATGGAATTGTCTGTTGTTATGTTCTATGAATTCTCCCAATTACTAACAGATTTGTTTGTTTTACAGGTTGATTTCCAACAATGGCCAGATTACTAGTGGCGCTACTGAAAAACATCAGAAGCATTATGAAGCTAACGGGGAGGTATCATCTATGCAAAACTTTTAGATGCATCAATCTTAAGCTAACATTTAAAAATAATAAATAATTTGTTGGGTTTTTAAATTTTGAATTGGATAGGGTTTAAGGGAAGCAATAAAGAATGATGATTCTGCTGCTGTAAGGAAGCTTGTCAGTCAGGTATCAATGAACTTTTCATTAATAATAATCCCCCCTCTCCTCCATCAATACTTGATTTTGAGTGATGTAGCAAATCATTGTGCTATTGGCAGGGTGTAGATGCAAATTATCAAGACCGACAAGGAATGTCTCTCCTACATATGGTAATGTTAAGGGAAATCTTACAGAATGTTACATAAACTAGTTATAAACACCTCTCCGAATAACTCGAGTTATTGAAAAGAGCTGATTCTTCACTTGGTATGAGGACCTCTAATTGAGAGGTCCTGACATTGAATCTCTTTAGCCTCCAGTATAACCATTTAACTTGGACTGAACTTGCAATCTCTTCATATATTCATTTGAGGTGGCATGTCAAGGAATGTTACATGAATCAATTATGAACATTTCTCAACAACTCGAGTCATTGGGATGTAACGGTTCTTCACAAGAAATACTCTTCATTCCAGAGTGGGCAGGGTGCTGTTTTTGTAGGAACAATGAACTAACTTGATGATTGGTATTGAGTGTAGGCTGCTGTATTCAACCGAACGGACATTGTCTTTATCCTGATGGAATCTGGAGCAAATCTAGACTGCAGAAACGCGCAAGGTAATTTAGTAGATCTTACTCGCACTTAAATGGTCCCTTCCGTTGGTGAAGTTACTGTGCTTGATTGGCGAGTGAAAATGATAGGTATCCATGGATGGGCCGGGAACGCATTAATGAAATAGATTGGGATAATATGCATGCCTCGAGTAGAAATGTCTAGTAACATACATAGTTGTTGGCTGTCAGAAATATGCATCAAAACCACTTTCAGGTTATTGGGATAGAGGTTTGTAGAATACGCCGTGAATAATTATATAGTAGTCAACTGAAATTGGTCGTGTAATTACTAATTTGGCGTATCAGTAGACAAACCCCGCCACGAGTAGGGTTGTATCTCCTATAAAAGCAATTTGTTTCAACATATCACTGACAATTTCGAGCAACAAGCTATTTATAAACCTACTTCCGAGCAACTACACCTCCTGCCAGATTGATCACACCAAATGGAGGCAAACTGGCCATTGTAATCGTCTTTGAAGATGATATACTCCTAGGATCATCAAAAAAAGCTTTGAAGTAATTAGGCCTGTTAATAGGTAACTCCTACTTAGGTATAATTCTTATTTAGTAGCCAGACGTTCTTTAACGTGTACTATTAAGGATGGTACTATAAATGGAGTTTTCTTCTTACTTATCAATAACAATTACCAGCAAGAGGCTATTTGTTTACTTACTGCAAAATTATTCTCTTGGCTTGGCTCACTCTGATCCGTATCTTGTTTTCTTTAGGGGAAACTCCACTTGATTGCGCACCGGCAACATTGCAGTACAAGATGAGAAAGAAAATGCAAGAAACTGGGGAGGACAACCCACAAATCAACGTTTGAGAGCAAATACATCCTTTGACATACTTTCTGCAACTTTCTTCTAATATTGTCCAGAATGGTTATGTTGTCATAATGTTGTGCATTGACAATGTTAATGTTTTCTTTGACGAACAATGTTTATGTTCTCATTGTTTGATGAATATGTTACACTGGGTACACACCTACGTTCAATTCCTGCATCTTCGAATTTCCTGAAAGCCGTAGCTTCTTGACCTCCGCGTGTCAAAGCTCATGCTTCAAAGTCTCTACATCCAAAAGGTAGCGGAATCTTATCTGCGCCTCCTTAATTGCTGCAACAGTGAAATGATATTATGATACTTAATCGGCAAGGTTTGTCGCAATATTCCTCTGCTTACAGTAAACTCTTTGCCCCCTCACAATGCACTGTAATTTGTAAGGCTGTCAAATGCGCTAATTTAGTGATGTTCATCTTCTCAGAGGTCACTGTTCATCATTGTTCTTTTGACAGTTAGATCTTGCTCTGCTGTCATAGATAGAGACGGAGAGAACACTCAGAATTTGAATGTACCAGGGAATATGAGTAAAATGTATTAATACAAACTCACAATAGAGAATACAATGAAGGATGGAGTTGTGGTAGTAGTAGTAGTAGTAGATACAGAAACTAGTTTGAGATTTATGTATGCAATGATGTATTTAAAATGATGATATGTTAATTTGTCAAGGACAGATGGATACAAAATGAATTATGGTCGTATGTTGATTGGAATTAAGTAGAATGATCTTTTGGTTATTTGAAGTTATAATTATTTGAATTCAGAAATAAATATACGATGGACACGCTAAGATCCATTCGGTATCGTGAGAATATTGAAGTTCTTCCCATATATTTACACCTCGTAGTTTTTCACTACCTTTGTCATCAGTAAGGCGGTTGATGCTTGATATCTTTGTACTTTTGGACTTGATATGTTCAAGTTCGAAAAGTTCGTTGAGAATACTGAAATTTATGTTTCATAGAAGAAAATGGTTCAACTCTATTGGTCGAAGATACACTCTATTTTTACAGATTACAGAAATAATTTCGAGTTTTCGACTGTCGAACTGGAAGCAACAAAATAATTTCCGAGGATGACCATTCAAAAAACGTGGTCAATGTGCACCCCAAACCAAAATGAACACCCAAAAATAAAAAAATTAAATAAACTAGACTAGTTTCTCAGATCTCCCGGTTCGAGTTGTGGGTTTAGAAATTCCAGAGAAATGAATCCTGACCACCAAAAACTTGGTCCTGAGTAGTTTGCTCTTCCCCATAGTTGAACATTCCAGTAGTTTGTTCGAAGTAATCATTGCACAAATCATCAAAACCGGGGAATATCCCGTAGTCGGATGCGAACGTAGCAGGACCCGACCCCATGTTGGCAAGCTGTTCCAAGAATGAGTCGTCGAGAGGCAGCTCAGCAGGTGGAGGGGACTGAACTGGTTCGATGTCGGAAGATGGGCAGGGGGACTCAGCCGACCCAGAGTTAGACCAACCCGAAAGATTCGGTTCTGAATTGGCGAACCGAACGGCGGCTTCCTGAATCTGGTCGCGAGAAAGCGAGCCGGCACCGGGGATGTGTGTGGGGGGATTGTCAGGGAAATTGAACTTGGCGGTGGGTCCACGTAAGCAGAAAAGGGCGGCGTCGAATGCTCTAGCAGCTTTCTCTGGGGAGTCGTAGGAACCCAACCAAATGCGGTCTCGGCTGTTTGGTAGCCTGATTTCCGACACCCACTTGCCCCACTTCCTCTTCCTTACTCCCTTAAACTTCAATTCGTCGGCGGCGGCGGCTGCTGCTGCTGCTGCTGTATGTCTCTCTACTCTAGTTGGTGATTGTTTCACCATGATGATTAGAATTTTATTCTAGTTTTGATCTTTTTTTTGTGTGTTGGAGTTTGGATGTGTGTTCTGTTTTATGATTTGGCGGCTTTGTCCTGAGATTATATATACAATGATCCGGATCGGCTGGTCAACTCAATGAGCCGCGTTGAATTGGATAAGTAGTCAGAGCCCAGTTAACAATAATGTTTGAATCAGTGTGCACGTGGCAGTGGACAGTCGCTGCATTTCCTTTACCTTGTTGGATTACGCGGTGCTGAACTCCTTTCTAGTCAAGCTTTCTTTCAGCACGTGTTACTTTTCATTTTACTCGTGCGGACTGTCACAAGGCGAAGTTGATGTCATTAGGATACCCTTGTTTGTCCTAATCACTAGAACAATACTAGAATCATTTTAAGCTGTTAGATATTTTTGTTATTTTTTTTTTGTTGATAGAGATTGTGTTTAATATAACTTTTTATTTATTTAAATTACTAACTATATCCAATCACTTCACCATTAATTATATAATTATATTTTATTTTTAATTATCTCTTCTACTATTTATTGACATGTTTTAGTTAATTTTTTTATTTTTAATTATTATTTCCTACCAAATTCTCTCTTTGAAACTTTCAATTTTTTCCAACATCAGAATTTTTTTTGAATCAGTTGTGATGAAGCTAATTATATTTTTCAGATACATTATCATTCAAAACAACTGATCTTCAACCAGTATTAATTTTGTTCCCAACTAAATTTTAAGCATAAAGTGACAACACACATGTACTATCAATTCATTTAGTCACTTATATTCCGGTCTTAGATTGTAAGCATAAACTGATATCACATCAAATTTCTTTCCCAAGTTTCAAAGTTACTCATTTTATTCAATATGTTACAATGATGAACACTACCAATCTTGTACCACACATAAAGTCAAGGAACCATATGTCCCAATTTAAAAAAATAGATATAAAAAAGTAAACTATTGATACCACTAATTTTTTTTTCAAATATGTAAAAAATGATTGGCACTAACCTCTCCAAACAGCCGAATCTAGAAGATTATTGTGCTGAGAAGTGATGCCTTCCATCGAGCTATTCCCTCGTTGTGGTAGTTGCTGGCAACGACCACGGGTCATTCATGGTGAAGCAGCGTGTTTAGAAGGCAATTTTGTCTGTTGGTATTGATTAGGTAAAATCGGAAATCAATGTCGAATCAAATCAAAACGAACTGAAAAGAATGTCGGGGACTAACCTGTTCCTGTTGGTACAATGGTTTGCCATGAAATATAAGACAAGCCTCTACCGTAGAAGAAATCGCGGCTGGTGTCATTGGAGACTTCAATCGATTTAAAAAACAAGAACAATATCAACTTTACTTTTTTAGTTTTGCTATTGAAGAGGCGGTCGCCGTCACCGCCGTCACTCAACGAAAGTAAGTCAGAAAAAATTAACGGCGATGATGATGACTTGCAATTCTCGTGAAGAAAAAAGGAAAATTGGACAGTTTTATTTATGGAGAAAGCGAAATTTTTGAGTTTTCATATTTTCTCTAATTATTAAATTAAATATTATTTTATCTTCCTATTTTTATTTAATCTGGGTCATAGAATTAAATACCTAAGATTGGCTAATAAATGTGTCCCAACATTAGGGTCCTAATGATATTACTACCGGTCATAAGGGACGTTGCCCAAAATGGATTGTATGCAGATTGCCAAATCGTCTGTACATGCAGACAAATCAATCTGACGGTGAAGAATGGCCAATAAAGATCTTACGGCTGTTACGAAAACGTGCAGAAAATTTTAATGTGGCTTTTGTCTCCCAACTTGAATTTACTGTGGCTTTAGTCTCCACCGTCAGATCCTAGTCCCCGATCTGATCCGTCCGATCGAGTCATCTGCACATGTAAACTATTTAACAGTACCCAGCGCAGACTGTCACATCACCACAAGCTAATTTATTATTATTATTATTAAACAGTGATAGCAGTGAAGTGGATTTATTATTATTATTATTATTATTATTAAACAGTGATATTGTGGCGTCTCTTCTCAAATTGTCTCTCGATTTTTTATTCCAAGATTAAATTTTCATTATTCTTTATGTTCGGTCTGTCACAACTCATTAAAATCCTGAGAATTTTTTTTTCTCCCTAAGGTTCCGAATTCAAATTTTCCTAGCATGGTGCTCCTTCCTTAACTCTAGCCCTTCTCAAAACATCTTAATCGTCTGTGTTCATTTTTAATAAAAGAATTTAAAAAGTCAAGAACAACACGATCTTTCACCATTATGATGTATCACTTGTAACTTGAATTAATGAATTATTTCTTCTTTGGTAAAAAAAGTATGGTAGTTATGTGGAGCTATGGAATTTCAATCTTGTGAATTAGTGTATTTTTTGCGTTGAGTTGTGTGTTGAAAATTTGAAAATTAAAATTTAGTGTTTCTATCATTTTTTATCTTTTGTAATAACATATTTGATAAGTTTATTTCGATCAAAATAAGATATCGATACCTTGAAAATAATGTTGAAAATAAAAGTGTAGTAAAACAAAGATTATGTCAAAGTAAAAAAGCACTTTGTGAAATAAATATAGATTGCGTAAAGTAAAAATTTATTTGTAATTATTATTTTTAAGTAAGGTTATATTAGTCTGCTTATGTGGAGAACGTTTCGGTACTCTGGAGGTATCAGTACCCTAACACGTGACGTAATATTATTGGCCCTTATAATTAATATACATAGGGTTCTTTTAGAATCCTTAAGTTTAGACTTATCATATAGTTTAAGTATTCAATCTTTCAAAAACAATATTGTCAACGAATCCAATTTAAGACTGTTTCCTCAACTTCATCTTAGTTTAGACTTATTTGGTATTCACTTTATTGTTTTTCAAATTTCAAATACTGACGTGTCCTGTTCCGATGAGCTTTGCGATTGAATGAATTAGAGATGGTGGCGAAACCTAAATCGACAAAGGAAGAAGCTGAGTTGGAAATGAAAAATCAATTTGTTATCTTAGCTATCAGCATTGGTAGGTGCAGATTTGTAAATGAATGTAAATACAAGAAGAATCAGATTGGTAAGTGCATGTAGCGAATTTGCACCCATGCTGTCAAGGACATTATACAGTGGAAATCTTTTTGTGACTTACAAGGGGAAGCAGAGGAGGCGTCGGCGACCAGCAAAAGTAGCCGCAACAGGAGGCAGAGAAGCGGGAGCAGCTGGTGCGAGAGTGATTTCAGCTCTGAAATAACATCCCATGCGATACAATCATGATCTAATCCAAGCGATGGCTCGAATCTTGGAAGGTTCTATACTAGACTCATCTGGAGGTTCTGGGTCATCGGGAGCTTCCAAAGAAAAAAGACCGGCCAAGGATATCCCACCAACTGATGAGGAAGAGGAAGAGAGGAGGATAATGAAGATGAGTAGTGTTAGTGTTATTAGTATTGTATTTCCGAATGATGTAGTAACAATATTTACCTTTCGAATGATGTAGTAACAGTAAAGTTTGAATGATATAAAGCTATGTTTATTCGATTCTACATGTGTATTGGTTCTAGAATTCTAATTGTTGAAATTTTGATTCGAAAATTGCAGAAACTACATTCTGGAAATGGGTTTCTGCCTGAAATTCTATTATGTAATTTAACAGCGGATAAAATCCGCCATTAGTTTAACAGCGGATAGGAAACCGCCGTTAGAATTCCTCCCATTACTTACTAACGGTGGATTCCTATCCAATGTTAAACCATTTAACAGTGGTTAATCCGCTGTTAAACCATTTAACAACGACTAATCCGTTGTTAAACCATTTAACAGCAGCTAATCCACTGTTAAATTAGACTAAAACCGTTGTTAAATAAGCAAATTCTTGTAGTGTGATATTGCTGGTGATGCACCACCAGTCAATGACTATAATGCTATTGGGGATGGACATGAACCGCTAAGTTTTGGGGTCAAAGGTTCTTTGAAAAGTGATTTTTGGCCTCACTTTACTAGATTCTTAGATAGGAATAAACTGATGAAAGCCAAATGTAATTAATGTCCTAAGGTTCTTGAGGGTGATACTACCGATGGTACTTTCTATTTGAGGAATCATAAAAAGGTGTGTGTTAAGAAGAAGATTTATGATGGTTGACGAAAGGATATTGCCACTAACTTTCTTCCTAACAATGTTGTTGGGAAGAAGGAAATGAGTATTAGTCTTTTTAAATTCGAGATTTTTAGGAAGGAACTCGCAATAATGGTTTTGATGCATGAGTATCCACTTGGACTGGTGGATGACTTGTACTTCAAAATTTGCTGTAATGCGCTATAGCCCTTGTTCAAAGTTCCTAGTAGAAACACCACTAAGAAGGATATTCTTGCAATGTATGAAATTGAGAGGAATAAGATTCAGAAGGTGATTAATGGGAAAATGGGCCGAATTGCTGTTACTGCTAATATGTGGACTGCTAGTAGTAAAAAAAGAGGTTACATGGCTATAACTACTCATTATGTTGAAAATTACTAGAACCTTCAGAGCCATTTGCTAAGGTAATTGAAATTTAGATTGTAATTGACAACTTTGTAGTGTTTCTTGAAGTATAATCGGTTTTTATGTCTGTTCTTTGTTGTGTTCCACATGTTTCTCTACGCTCCTGCCCCGCATAGTAGTGAGAAACTAGAAATTATGCTTCGAAATTGTCTTATGTCCTGGAATGTGGGTTGTCTTATCCACTATCACTCTTGATAACTATTCCACAAATGATGCCATGATAGATATGATTAAGAGGAAATTGGTTATGTTTGGTCTTTTGATGAATAGTTCGATGCTACAAATGAGATGCTCTACTAATGTGATTAATTTGTTTGTATAGGATGGATTGGATATTATCAAAGACGGGATTGAAAAGATTACAATTATTGATCTTGCATACAAGAAGCGAAGTAATGACAGGAATCCTAACAACGGATTTCTATACGCGATTTTTTTACTACACATTTTCCACTGTTTCACGTTACAGTAACTGTGGATATTAACCGATGATAGCTTTATGGCGGATAAAATCGTTGTTCAACTAACAATGGATATTAACCGCTGTTAGATTACCAAATACAATTTCAAGATGCAGTACCCCAATTTTCAGAATCTAGTTTTCTGATTTCCAATTTGCAAATACCAAAACTCAGAATTCCAGTTTCTCCCAATTGATGATACAATATAGAATTGAACAAACGTAGTAGTTTTATATCATTCAAAATTTACTATTACTAAATCATTCAAAAGTAAAATATTGTTACTACACATTTGAAAGCATACTACTAATAACATAGCAACCTATTACTTCATACTAACCTACTCATCTTCATCCTGCTCCTCCTCCTACTCCATAGCTGGTGGGCTACTATCATCATGTCTCTTTCCTCTGGAAGCTCCCGATGATCCATAAGAGGGAGGTATAGATCCTGATGAGCCGATATATGTGCAGAACCTTCAAATACTCTAGGCATCACCTGCAACTCGGGGGAGAGAGTACCAGTTTGCTTCTGAAACTCTACAAGCACAACTTTTGTAAACTGTCACATTGCCAGGTTCTGGACTTGAACTCTAGGAGGGAATGACTTTGTGTGTTCCTTGAACTCGAACCAAACACCGTAAAAATGAACACAAGATAGTTAATTGTATAAAAAATCATACATGACATATCTGTATATATATACTACTAACACATACTCTTCCAACTGCAAAATTAGAAAACGAAAACCATGCCAAACTCATAAATAGACTAACAATCACATAACATGTTTACTAACACATCTAAGAAGCCATGTTAAGTACACTCGACTACATTTTTCTTCTATCTACAAACATAGATGGGTTTTAATAAACTTAGCATCGGAGGCTTCTTGGAAAATCCCATATGGCACACTCTTCTCGGCTTCTCTTTTTCATCATAGCATCTCCCCACAATATCGTTCGAACCAATCTGAGAATTATCAATCATTGGATTAATGATATTCCTCTCCACTTGTTTCTACATGCATAAAAAATATACACAATTAAGAATGTACTTCCACCATGCATATATATATATATATATATATATATATATATATATAAACAAAGAAAGACTATACAAAGCGTACAAAATTTAGGGTACTTGATACTTCATACATCTCCTTTTGTCGCATTATTGGGGAACTTCTTCTTCTTCCTACCAAACTTGTGAGTTTCTAGGAAGAGGTCTCCCCTACTCATTGGCCTTCCTTTTTTGTCCTCCTATGAAACCGTATACACATGAAGTTTGGCTTTGAAATTTAAAACACTAATGAACTTTTAATCTAATTCATACAACTTGTTGTTGCGTTATGTTGAATGGCTTCGACCCCGTTGTATGATAGATTGACTATTTAATTTCGTTGCCCTTATTAATTGTGGATCTCTTCATTCTTTTCGTTCATGTATTGTACTTCACAAACCTCTCTTAATCATGAATTTTATAATCGGGATTAGGCTTCGCTGCTACATACTGAACTACACTGTTAGGGTTTTTGGGTCATGGATTTTCTTCCAAACTGCCCCTCGGTGCTCTCTCCACTTCTTCCCTAGATCCTAGAAGATATATTTCTATATATCTTTATAACTTAGACTATAATGATATAGAAATTACAACAAACCATTAATAAGAGATAGAAAATACTCTAATTACGGTATAAAACTTACCCTAAATCCTAAATAAGAGATAGGAAATACTCTATTTAGAGTTGTTGCCAATGATCTACCTTGTCCAAACTGCTCACATATTGCCAATCATCGTGGCCGAATGGGAAGCATTCCAGTTTGATGATCTTCCCAAGCACCTGTCCCAGGTACTGGCCCGATCGTTTGTAAGGCACTCGACCCGCATCCAACTCCCAAGCACCTCCCATCTTGCCCAACGTTCTTGCACTCCTTAACCGTCCACTTTTCCTCAGACGGGTTACCATTTTTATTTAAACAGTCAATATATCATTTTACAAACACACACATATACATAATACATTATTACATTAGATGGAAAATTAGTTTAGAGAGAAAGTATACATACCGTACATGCAACATACATACCACTCTAAAGCCTCTTTCTCCGCTGCATGCCACTGATCATCATCACCTCCATTCCCTCCAGCGCTGCTACCTTCCATAATGTCTGTTATAGCATAATTCATATAATAAAATCAGAAACTAATGACTACAGATAAAATGTATGCATTAAATTGAACAACCATGTTGGAAAAGGTATAATGCCTCAATCAAAATCTGCCTCCACACCAAATCGTGAGAGAGATTGGTTTAAACCGTCCTCAACATTAGGCAACTCTTGGTGCTGTAATGCCTCTGATACATGTACAAAATTGTTTTCATCCCCATTTCATACAAGCCCCTCAATTTAATATGAATTGGAACACACCAATCGACTACCAACCTCTAAATGAAGAAAATCAACGTTTGATGAATGGATTTGGACAAGCTTCCTTTTCAAATAACCTAAAACAAAAAATTCACCGAAATAAAAACAATTTTAAAAAAGAATTCCCAAATTTGAATATATATCAACCTTGAATTAGATCCTCCCAATGTAATAGAAGTCGATCTGTGCTCGATTTCTTTAGAATAACTCTTGCACAATGCATCATTGTCACTCATTAGCAATTCTAAGAACCCTAACACTAATAACCACTAAATTTAAGAAAACCCTAAATAATAACCCCTAAATTTCTATTAAAAATCCTAATCACAACACTAAACACTAAATCCTAAAAGTTGTAGTGCTCATAATATTGAATTAAACCACCTATTTCTAACATCTAACCTAATTTTGACCTTACTTACTTGATTGAGTAGGAAATCCAAGTGCAGAAGTTTGATGAAAGAGCACCGACGACCGGCAAATAGCGACCGACGACCGACAGAGAGGAGAAAGAGGAATGGTTAGGCAAAGAGGAGAAAATGAGAAGAGAAAGAGGGAAAGAGAGAAATGAGGAAAAAAGAGGTATGTTGCTATTGATATCCCGATAATTTGACAACGGTTTTAAACCACTATTAATAACCTAACCACGGAATATTTAACAGCGGATAAATTCAGTTGTTAAAAACCTAATTTATGACGTCGTTTTCTATTAGCAGGACTTGACGCACATTTGTGAAGGTGGGAATTCCCCCCACCCACCCCTCAAATTTAACAGCAGATATAACCAGCGGTAAATCTCACAGCAGATATTATCCGCTGTTAAATGTTCATTTCTTAGCGGTTCCGAATCCGCGGAAAGGTTAAAGCAAATTTGCTGTTAAATATTAAGCCTAATAGCGGTTTCACATACGTTACGCGAAGCTTCACGACTGTGACATGCGCACAAGCCACCGTCGTAATTAGCAGCACCACGGTCGTGACATGTATACACGTTACATGCATAATGTACACCATCGGAACAATGATGAGTCAAGTATATAACTTTGTAGACATGGAAATCAGGTCAATCGGGTTAATTTGGGCGGGTTGTTAGAGGTTGCGGTTTATTTTGGGTTGGTTCATTCTAGTCATGAGTTGCTATATTTCAAATCATACAAAATTATAATCATCATTATGACATAAATATTAAGGTAATTATACTCACATTTGACTAGTTGAAGCAACACTAGTAAATGGCATGCAGTTGAACCACCCTTCGTGATGCATGTGTGAGCTGATGAGACTTAATGACAAGTGATAGGCGGGATTGGGACGACCTATCATATCAGAGTGACAATATGCTTGGTAATGGGGAGAATTTGGGGCGGGGTACCTATACCCATCCCTATACCCGTTCCTACAATCCATCCTCATCCCCGTCCCCATCACCGTTTGAATATCAATATTGATACCCATCTCCAAACCCATGGTTTCGAATTCCCATGGGTATCCCCATCCCCGCACAACTTAATTTAAAATTTTGCCAGTGAGAGAGCTCCGACGGGCGACGTCGTCTGCTCGCTCGTTAGCCAATCAATGAATGAACCCCAACCTGAAACGGTAACCAAGGCTTCACCTTTTCTTATCAGGCAATCAATGAATCAATCCAATTTGTGAAGTTTCGGCTGCGGGCTGCGGCAAAACAAATTGAAGAAGTATCTAGATTTTAGGGTTATCAAAATATCAATTATTACTTATTTTAGTTTTTGGTTCTGTTTTTTTTAGATATAGTAATAGGTAAGGACCCAAATGTAAATTTACATATTGGGTAGCGTATGGGGCGGCGGTACCTAAACCATCCACGATCCGTCCCTAGTTATTTTTTGCGGGTATCTCGTATCCACCCCGTAACCCGTTCAATACGGGTATTCTACGCTTCCACCAAATCAGATAGGGTCAAATACCCGTGGGTACTGATATTATTGCCAAGCCTAAATGACAGGTCTTGAGTTCAGCTTGCGGTTTGTTTGTTAGTTTGGATTGTCTAGATCGATTGGTTGATTTTGGCCGTTTAGACCGCCAGATTATTCAACGGGAAGGTGAGTGGCTGATGTCTTATGGGAGCGGGCCGCTGGACTTGGGCCTTTAGATTCTTTCAGATAACTAAAGTGACCGTTAGCACACTTCAACACCTTGTACAAAAAAAAAACACCTGAAAGTGTCAGTAGAGCGAAATTTGTATATTAGCCCCTTAACAATTCTGATTGACAAATCTGTTTCTGATGTACTTGGTGTTTTTGCAAATAGACTCATCATGGATGAACAGGAATTTTAATTGACAAATAAACAAATTTTTTTGCCACATAAATCTCTTCCACGATTTTGTTGCAAATTTCAATTTTTTTTTCAGATTTGTTGCTGTGGTGTTTCGTATTATTTAAATTAAATATTTGATTCCTATTGTTTTCTGTTAAGAAAAAAGATTTAATATTGTTTTTCTGGTAAAGATATTTATATTATTTTGCTGTAACAGTGGGTGGCCCCGCTTTACTAGCTATCTCAGTATCCCCCTCGATACAGAGAGAGAGAGAGAGAGAGAGAGAACCGGAGCGTACTTGGCACTGTTTGCTGTGAGTACCTCCGCCTCTCAGATTGCCAAACACCCAAAGTCCTCGAATACGTCGACGACCCCGCCGATAACGAGATCGAATGCGCTTTCGGATTCCCCCTTTCAAATCCTCCGCCGCCGCAATTATTCCACCGCCTTCCGCCCTGCCACCACCTTGTTGAATTTGAATTGGTTTGACCGAGGCTGGCTGGCTGGCTGGCCTAAATCTCTGTACAACATCATCATCAGTCACTATTGTTTTGGTTTCTTTCAGGCCTTCGATAAAAACGAGAAAACTTTTCCGGAATCAGTTTTGCAAAGTTCGTTTTAGATTCTTTTCGTTTTTGTTCTTTTCTCTTTGAGCTCTGCGTAAAAGTAGACAAGGAAGAAGAAGAGGCAGTAAAAGAGAGGAGGAGATATGGCGGGGTCGACTTCATTCTCGTCTCCGTTGTGCACGTGGCTGGTTGCGGCGTGCATGTCCGTCACGTGCGACAAGGACCACCGGACCAATTCACACGCGTTCCATTCCTCTTCCTCAAGCTCCAAACTCACCACCACTAGCCGCAGGCGGAAGCTCCTTCTTTCTAAATGTAACGCCGCAGCATCTTCTCCCGCTGCAGCCACTTCTCACTCGCTCTCCAGACGTTTCGTCTCTTCAATCTGTGGATCCAGCTTTCAAGATTTGATGAACTCTTGTTTGGCTTTTGAGCCTTGTAGCCATTACTACACCTCCAATGCCGTCTTCGGATACAGGTCTTTCAATCGAAAGCAGAGAAGACTCCGTCGCCCTGCCTATCCGGGTAATTAGTTCCTGTTATCCCTACTCTACGCTTTTTCATTTCTGTCTCTGCTTTATGTCTTCCGTCGCAATTCATTTTGCGTGAATCGGGTCTTGGATTGTTGTCATTGTTGACCAAGATTTTTGCTGTTAACTTACTCTCTTTAATATTCTTTCATCTGTTTGTGATTTTTACTCTTCCTTCCGATTTGGTTCTTGTAGAAGCTCGCTTGATGTTTGTTTGTGCGCTAGAACTTTAGTTTTCCTTATCATATACATCCATAGCTTCTTAAGCTTATTGAAGATGAAAGTTAGAGGTTGAATCACCTGGATGCATTTGTTTCTCTGGCCATTCTTAGCATGCATTTGAATCTTTGTGGGATGGGTACGATTTCAATTCCCTGGAATTGCAGGCGTTTGTGTCTGTTTGTGTATATTTTGTATTCAAACACATGGTACTGAGAGAACAGCAAACAAACAAAGGATTTGTCAAACATGGAATTTTAAAACAATGCCGGTCCTCCAAATCCCTCTACCAAGCAATGCCTTTGAGCTTATGTAACTCTTAAACAACCAATACTGGGGTAAACATGATGCGATTTCACTTGCTTTCTTACCAGTTGGATTGTAGTTTTCCCGAAATCTCATAGCTCTCATTTTGATTAAACCTCTATTTGATTCATTCAATATTTCAGGCGAAGCAATGGCTGTGGCTCTGCAACCTGCAAAAGAAGCTGGCGCCAAAACAAAACCGCTTACGAAGCAAAGGCGTGTAGTTGTGACTGGCATGGGTCTTGTGTCTCCCCTTGGTCACGATGTTGATGTCTTTTACGATAATCTGCTGCAAGGTGTTAGTGGTATAAGTGAGATAGAGACTTTTGATTGCTCCGAATTCCCAACTGTAAGATGCACGTCACATTTGGTTGCTATCAAAATTGGTGTAACCACTTTTTTCCTCTGCTCACTTTGTCTATGTTTTTTCTTTGTTGTCAACTTGTCAGAGAATTGCCGGGGAGATCAAGTCTTTCTCAACGGATGGATGGGTTACACCCAAGTTTTCCAAGAGAATGGATAAGTTCATGCTTTACATGCTTATTGCGGGGAAAAAGGCTCTGGCATATGGCGGAGTTACTGAGGATGTAATGAATGAGTTAGATAAAGCTAAATGTGGAGTTCTGATTGGTTCAGGAATGGGTGGCATGAAGGTAACTCTCAGCTCTAGGATATTTACTCTTTTGAGGCAGATGTACTTAAACTAGGAGAACAATCTACTATAGAAGTAGAGCCTTGTTGCTTTCTCTACTGACTCCAAATTACCAGTCCATCGGAGTTGGCCATATTTAGCTAGATCATCTATCTGATGATCTTAAGCATGTCACTTTTGCTTTTGCAGCTCACAAAAATAAGAGCTTCCGGCTTCTTTGCGGCTCACCATTAATTTTGCAAAAGATCAATTGTTATTTATTTTACTAAAATTTCTTGCTGATGAATTGTTAGTGATATTGTCAGTAAGATCATCTATCTGATGATCTTAAGCATGTCACTTTTGCTTTTGCAGCTCAGAAAAATAAGAGCTTCCGGCTTCTTTGCGGCTCACCATTACTTTTGCAAAAGATCAATTGTTATTTATTTTACTAATATGTCTTGCTGATGGATTGTTAGTGATATTGTCAGTATGCAGTGTTAGTCCTTGTTATGCCCTTGCCAGAATGGGAGAGTCATAAGATTTCTGTACTTAAAATTCTAAAGTGATTATCTTCTTTGATTCATATATGCACAGGTTTTCAATGATGCTATTGAAGCTCTAAGGGTCTCGTACAGAAAAATGAACCCGTTCTGTGTACCATTTGCAACTACAAATATGGGTTCTGCCATGCTAGCAATGGATATTGTAAGTTATAACTGAAAAGAACGGTGATATATCATACTTGATTTGGTTCCTGTTTCTTAATGATCTAGCTGCAGGGTTGGATGGGGCCGAACTATTCCATTTCGACAGCTTGTGCTACAAGCAACTTTTGTATATTAAATGCAGCTAACCATATTATTAGAGGCGAAGCTGTAAGTCCCTTTTATTAATACTCAGTGAATGTACCTCAAGAAAAAATATTAATTACTACAATGCAGCTCTGTTGACCTTCTCTGTTGTGTTGTGTTCATTGCACAGGACATGATGCTTTGTGGTGGCTCAGATGCAGTTATAATTCCCATAGGTATTTGTTTCCTCTCTACATCGGGTATGGTACTTTCACACATAACTCCCAGTTAACATTTCAGTTTGGTGATTCTTGTTACAGGTTTGGGAGGCTTTGTGGCATGCAGAGCGCTCTCAAAAAGGAATGAAGATCCTACTAAGGCCTCACGACCTTGGGATAAAGTAACAAATTCATTCTTTTATCTCATTATGCATCTGTAAAAGCTTTAGGTTGCTTTAAGAGAGTAGCTGATGTAATAGTTTCCCAAAAGCTGTTTGGTCATTTGGCCGTATAGTCATTACTTGTTGCTCTGAGGTCTGCTGATGGGGCTTGTAAGAGGACAGACACCACTCTGATGATTCATATTGTTGGCTTTATTGCTAGATTTCCAAGTTTGCTCAGGCAGAGTCGTATTCCAAAGAGTTCTAATTTGATTTACAAAATATGTTCTACTGTTTGATTTTATCAGTGAGAACTGAAGCTTAGAACCGTGCTTAGTAGTAATGGCTAGCTCTGTGCTCTGAGATTCTTAGTCCGTTTCTTACTGTGCCATTTTTTTATTAATGTCACCGAGGCCAGTGGTGCTAATTTATGAGCACTGAAGTTTAGAACCCTTTTTTTAAAGCTTAGAACCCTTTAACTATACTATGTTCCCTTATCATGCTAATCTATTGGCTCTGGGGAATTGAGTACGTTGATAGCAGTGTTAGTTTTAAATCTCTCTAGAACTCATCAAATTCTTATCTGTCATGTTCATGAACCTCTACCTGAAACACTATGGTCCAATATTTTGCGACATACTTGATTGAATTTTGTATACAATGCATGATGCACCCTTCAGTGGATTTTCTTAATTTGTTTTGCAATCCTTGATTCACCTAAAATTACCTTCTATTTTTTAATGAGCAGAATCGGGATGGATTCGTTATGGGTGAAGGAGCCGGTGTTCTTCTTTTGGAAGAGCTAGAACATGCAAAGGTATGGCTCATAGAAGCACATCATGTGGCTTCCATTTCTATTTGTTAGTTCCAGTACATTGGATTGTTCGGGAGGGCTCTCTGGAGCTGCATTCTTTGTAAATAACTGTTTTCATACTTCAATTGACCTTGTAAAGCTGTCTTCTCTTTAAACCCACTTTTTCCTATGTGCCCAACTTCTGCTTAACCCTTGAGTTTGTGTTTGTTCGTTTCATAGGTCAACTGAGAATTATTTGTGAAACCACTTTAATAGTTGATGTAAGTTCAGCTTTTCATTTGCAGAGCAGAGGTGCCAACATATATGCAGAATTTCTTGGGGGTAGCTTTACTAGCGATGCTTACCATATGACTGAGCCACACCCTGATGGTAATGAGTTGTAGAAGTGGCCTGCCAGATTGTTTATACACTATTATGTCGTGTTTCTGCCCTAGGTTATATCTTGTATGTTAAATACCATCTGTTTGTGCAAGATATTTAGGATTATATCTTCAAGCTGTTATGCCAATTTAACATTGATTTCGTCCCCTCCTAAATGCAGGTTCTGGAGTCATTCTATGCATAGAGAGGGCTTTAGCACAATCTGGAGTAGCTAGGGAAGATGTCAACTACATAAATGCACATGCTACATCAACTCTTGCTGGAGATCTTAAAGAGTATCAGGCTCTAATGCACTGTTTTGGCAAAAATCCTGATGTGCGTATGGATGCAATTTCAAATTATTATTAGGGTTGTTTAAAATATACAAATATAGGGTGGTCAGTCTTATCTTGTGCTATTTTGTGTTTGCAGTTAAAGGTGAACTCAACGAAGTCTATGATTGGCCACTTACTTGGGGCAGCTGGTGGTGTGGAAGCTATTGCAGCAATACAGGTATCCTGTTTAAGTGGTGTTGAGTATTAGTTTTAATTTGAAGTAGACCTATAGAAATAATGGGTGTAGTGAACATTGTAGTGTCTGATTTCTCCTCCATTTGCATGGAGATAGAGGTCTATTATCTTATTATCAGTTTCTGATGTACGATTTGACTGATTCCTGGTGTAGGCAATACGGACAGGATGGGTTCATCCAAATATAAATCTGGAAAGTCCGGATGACGGCATAGTATGTGCTCAGTGTTCAATTTTTTCACTTGCATAATTTCTCCTTGGTTTGCAATTTTTTTCTCCAATGGACGTAAATAAGGAAGCTTTTGCTAAAATGTTGGTGTAACGACGCAGAATCCAAGTGTGCTGGTCGGGCCAAAGAAAGAAAGACTGGATGTGAAAGCTGCACTATCAAATTCATTTGGGTTTGGTGGGCACAACTCGTCAATCATTTTTGCCCCCTACGAGTGACGTTGGATGCCCACAAGAGTTCGCTGTATAATGACTGCTAAAAAAGGTGCGTGCATGTACTTTTGATAGTCTCTTAAGAACATGAATGGTGATGAAAAAAGATGGTGGGTGTTATAATCATTCTGTGTTTTGGTATTTGACAGTGCTCTTCAGGAGGGGATGCTGTTCATTGTTTCACAGCAGCGAATGTAAATGTGACTTTTACAGCGAAAAGAAAGAGAAATGGCGATGAATGAAGAAGAAGAAGATTTAACTCTCTTTATTCTTGCCGTTTGAGGGAGGAACTGGAAGAGCATTTCAACTGTTATGTGGAGTTTGGATTAAGTGGTATTTTGTTTTAAAATGTTTCTTGGATGGATCTAAATGCTTACATACATACCATAGGCAGAATGGGAGCCCCTTTTATATACTGAATGAATGAGCCTACCTGCCTTGAGTTAATTATTTCAGCAATGGTTATTTATTTATTTATTGTGTCAGTGTACAACTGTGGTATCGACGGATCCGTAGTAATATACCTCTTTCCACGGTATGTTGGGTTAAAACAATTAAAAGTGGGGTGACTCGCGAGTTTGCTCGTCGCTTCTGCGGTCTTGCATTCACCTTTTTTCACCGTAGGGGAGATGCCTCGTGATGATTTAGAGAAGTGTGTACGGAATGATATCTGGGTCGAGTTGGATTATTAATAATATAAGAAGCTGAACTAAAAAAAAACTGTAGATTCCATTTCGTTTTATGCCTTTATGGTCAGTCTACTAGTTCTGTCCGGATTGGTGGCAAAGAAAGGGATTCCTTGCCGCCCGCAAATAAAACGTGAAAGGGGTGATTTTGTTATATGAAATCATTTAATAGGTGCTGTAAATATGTTTCTTCTTAAATATTACAACTTGGTCACCCGACCAATTCCCTCACTCTCACAATTTTCTCATATACACCTATTTGCTCACTTTTGCTTTGTTTACAATTTTTTTTTTTTTTGGCCTCTCCAACTCAATGTACAACACCTATTTATACTCATAATTTTACATTAGAATAATAAGATATTTTTGTTATCTCCACCTACACCATCTCAAATTAATGGACTTCATTTTGTTCTATTGTTTTATAAATTGTTCTACTCCACCTACACCACCTACACCTATTTATACTCGTATGAAATGGTGACGTAACTCGATATGCTTCAACCTTGCGTGAAATACTGGATTCTTCGTCACGGCTATATCTGACATGTTGTCACAGTGAATAATGGTTGGTTCATAATCACCTTGTTGCAAGTCTTCAATTAATCTTTTTAGCCATACTGCCTCGCATGTTGCATCTATTGCTGCAATGTATTCTGCTTCCGCGGATGATAATGCCACAGTCTTCTTCTTCTTTGAGCTCCAGGAAATTGGTTTTGTACCTAGGTAAAATATGTAACCAGATGTACTCTTTCGGTCATCTAGTGATCCTGCCTAGTCATTGTCGGTGTATCTGATTAGCTTGCTTCCTTCTTCATTCTTGTACCTTAGGCCCAATTGTTTAGTGTCTTGGAGAGGATTCTCTTCACTGCTGCAAAATGAAGTTTGCTAGGATCATTCATAAATCTTGAAATGAGACTTACTGAGTGACATATATCTGGTCTTGTGTGTGTCAGATATATGAGTGATCCGACCAGGCTTCCGTAGATTTTTCCGTCAACTTTTTCTGCTCCATCATCTTGTTGCAGTTTCTCGTTCAACGCCATTGCTGTCGCTATGGGCTTGCACGATGCCATGTGAAATCTCTTTAACATGTTTTCAGTATACTTCTCTTGAGAGATGTATATTTCTCCAGGTTTCTGCTTTACTTGAATTCCCAGGAAATACTTCATGAGTCCCAAGTCTGTCATTTCGAACTCTGACATCATTGCTCTTTTGAATTCTTCAATCATTTGTGGACTTGTGCCTGTGTAGATCAAGTCATCAACATATAAGCACAGAATAAGAACGATTTTGTTTTCTCCCTTTTTTATGTAGAGAGATGCTTCATTTGGACTTCTTTGGAATCCGTTGTCTTGATCGTATCGATCAATTCTGCTGCTCCACGCTCGTGGTGCTTGTTTGAGTCTGTAGAGCGTCGTTTTGAGTCTATAGACTTTGTCTTCTTCTCCTTTCTTCTCGTATCCTTGTAGTTGTTACACATAGACTTCTTCTTCTAGTGTTCCGTTGAGGAATGCTGACTTGATGTCTAGCTAGAATATTGGTAACTCCATTTGAGCTGCTAGTGCTATGACTGTTCTTATTGTCTCCATTTGTGCTACTGGTGCGTAGGTTTCGTGAAAGTCGATGCCAGACTGCTGTGAATAGCCTTTTGCCACTAATCTCACATTGTGTTTCTGGATGGAATCGTCTTCATTAAATTTGGACTTGTAGATCCATTTAAGATCTATGACCGGCTTGTCTTTTGGTTTGTCCACGAGCTCCCAAGTCTTGTTCTTCTCGATCATTGACATCTTTGTGTCCATTGCTACGACCCAGACTTTGTCTTTTGCTGGTTCTTCAAATGTATAGGGTTCACAAGAGAAATATGCTATGTGACTTGATTCATAAATTTCTCTTAAGGATCTAACCTTTAATGGAGGCGAGTCTGAATCTGTCACGACCTCTCTAAAGTTGTCTCTAGTTGGACTTCTTCATTGGCTTGGATTTGATCCGCCTCATTTGGAGTTGTTGGTGTAGTTTTTGGATTCTCCAGGATCTCATTTGTTGATGGAGGTTGAGTATCCTGAGTTTACCAGCTCCTCTCGGCCATTTCGTGGAAGATAACATCTCGTGAAATCACCACCTCATTCTTTAATGGATTGTAGAGTCTATAACCTTTGGATTCGTCAGTATATCCGATGAAGATTAGCTTCTCTCCCTTCTGGTCGAACTTGTCTTGATTTGGAGTAGAGATGTGTGCATATGCTATGCATCCAAATACTTTGAGGTGATCCACTTGCGGCCTTTTGTGGTGCCATGCCTGAAAAGGTGTTTTGTTCTTTACTGCTTTGGTTGGTGATCTGTTTAGGATGTAGATTGTTATATTGACAGCTTCTTTCCATAGTTGGTTTGGAATTTTCTTTGTAGTCATCATCCTTCTTGATATCTCCATAATTGTACGGTTCTTTCGTTCTGCTACGCCATTTTGTTGTGATGTGTACCGCACTGTCAACTACCTCTTGATTCCGTTGGTGCGACAGTACTCCATGAAAGGTTTGTAAATGAATTCTCCACCCTGATATGTTCGTAGTGTCTTGATTTGATGTCCGCTTTCCTTCTCAACTGCTGCTTTGAATTGAAGGAACTTGGAGAAAGCTTATGACTTTTGCTCAAGAAAGAATACCCACATAATTCTAGTATAGTCATCCAAAAATAGTAGAAAGTATCTCTTACCACCTATGGATGTTGTTCTGGTTGGTCCGCATATGTCGGCATGTACAAACTCTAGTGGTGTTTTTGCTCTCCAAGTGGTTTTTGGAAATGGCAAGCGATGTATTTTTCCATATATGCATCCTTCACAGACCTTGTCTTCTCTGTTAATTTGGGGAAGACCAACCACCATATTTTTATGGTTCAACAGTTTGAGGCCTTTGTAGTTCAGGTGTCCATATCAGAGATGCCATAGAAAAGATTCATCCATGTTTTGGCTCTTCATTCTTCGACATTGCGAAAGGAAACATCCTGCTGGAAGTCATCAAAAATTTTGCCACTTTCGAGTTGTTGTATTTGTTGATAATCTCACATTGGTCGTTATCAAACAGTAGCTTGTAATTTTTAAACATTAGTTGTTCAACACTCAGAAGATTTTGAGCTAATTCGGGAACGTACAAAACTTCTTGGATTAGAGTTTTGTTGCCTCCCTTTCCTTGTACGATGATTATACCCTTTCCTTCAACTTCCAGCTTTTTACTGTCTCCAATCTTAACGTGGGACTTATATGTATCATCCATCTCGGTGAAGGACTCCCAATCTCCAATCATGTGATTACTGCAACCGCTGTCCACCACCCATAGAAGTTAAGATTTTTGCTCGGCTTTGAAGCAAGTGTATGCGACCAGTTTTTCTTCGTCCTCCTGTCTGAAGCTTGATTGGCCTTCTTCTATCTTGTTTCGGAACCAGTAATCTCTTTGAGAGTGATTTTGAATTTTACACTTGGTGCACTTGAACCTGCATTCTTTGGTAGCATGGTTAGATTTTTTTGCAAATTGTACATCCGTCGTTGGAGTTGCTTAATTTCTCCTGATTCTGGCTCTAGTTGTTGTTTTTCTTGAAATTTGGTTTTCCTCCTTTTTTCTGAAAGTTGCCCCCTCTGCGATTCTGCTCCTGATTTGCTGATTTGTATCCTTTGATGTCGACCTTGGATTGAAAAACTTGCTCGAGTTGTTGGTTGGTAAACCGGCTCAACCTCTGTCCGTGAGCTACAAGTGATCCCATAAGCTCCGTCATGGTTAATTTTTCAAGATCTCTAGTTTCGTCTATGATAGCGATGAAGTGCTCAAACTTCGGTGTTAGGTTGCGGAGCATCCTATCCACGATCTTCCTCTCGTTGATAGTCTCTCCAGTGACTTTGATCTGGTTCACTATCTCTACAACACGAGAATGAAAGTCTTTGATGCTTTCGCCTTCTTTCATCATCAGGTTGTCGAATTGACGCCATAGATTTTGGCGTTTTATGTAGATTGCCTTCTCGGAACCTTGAAATTCGTTCTTCATGACTTCCCAAGCTTCTTTGGCTGATTTGATGCCAAAAATTCTCGAAAATATTGTTTTGCTCACAGCTTGCTGAATTATCATCAATGCGCTGGCGTTCCTCTTGACATCCTCCTTATTCTCCTTCGTCTTCGTCTCGCTTGTTTTGGGATCGTCATCTTTCGAGAAGGCATCGTTCTCTTGTGGTGATTGTTCGATGCCTTCTTGAACAATATCCCACAAGTCTTGCGAAATGAAGATAGTCTCCATTTATGCTTTTCAATATTCGTACAATTCTCCATAAAAAATTGGGATTATATTTGGAGAGTTGGCGAACATGGAACTTGACGATGGTGCTGCCATAGGATTTTGAGGGGATTTTTTTGTAGAGGTTTTGAGAGGGTTTTGTGAGGGTAGGTTATAATATGGTTGTCAAAGTACTAAAGTGTAACTTTTCTGATGAGGAAAATCAATTATTAAAATCGCAACCACAGAGCATACTCAGCGTAACTTTAGCTCCGATACAAAATTTGTAGGGGCGCTAGCGGAAATGTAGCGAAATTTAGGATAAAATAAGATAGTATTTTGATAATTCGCTTAATTAATCACTCAATTTTTTAAATATTACAACTTGGTCTCTTGACAAATTCCCTCAGTCTCACAATTTGCTCACATACACCTTTTTGCTCATAATTTAACCTCTTTGCTCATTTTTGCTTGGGCCTATTGGGATGGGCGAACTGTTGCCCAATCAACAAGCAACACCTCAACGCCAGCCCAATACTTTTCAGATCGAAAATTACATTTTCAGTTCGACAAACGATGGCTATCTTCTAAAGAAGCTAATGCCATTATGGAGAGGAACTTTTCTACCTAAACCACCCTGAAGACAAATCTCACATTATGTAGAAATGAATTAAATGCATGGGCCATGCAAAGACTAGCTAATAAACGCAAACGGGAGGACGATATCAACCAACAGGACAGTTCTCGCACACGCGAGGTATTAGACAAAGAAACCCTATGTCCTCTCCTTCCTATTAATCTTAATCACAAGGAGTCAAGGAGTCTAAATTATCAACGGAGTCTGAAATTCCAAGAAAGTTGTTGTTTGGAAGGTCCCAAATGACTAGTAATTGATGGTAGTTTCGCTTGCAACTTATTGGATTAACTTATTTCTGTTTTTGATTTATATTTCAAATTTATCTCATTTTCGGATGTGCTTAGCTGATGGAATAAGTAGTCGAATTGGATGTAAGAAAGTAATATAGGAAGGTAAAGCTGGAAATCGGGTTGGATTCCAATCGGCTTTAGTCCGTCCCAGTCAACAGGACTTCGAGTAACCTGAAAGTCCAAACTAAATAAGACAAAATCGGGTTTAGCTCAACAAAATACAAAAATTGGATTTTGGGTTTTTTTTTTACTAAAGTCCAAAAAAAAGTTAATTTGACCCAAACTAGAACGAGATAAAAATCATATCATAAATAGTTTGTTCACTTTAAAACGCTCGCGACACCATCTCAATTGTGCATAACAGATTATCAAGTGGTTTATTATTAGGGGTTAGGTTGTTTCGCGCTTTATAGAGACACATGCACTAAAACTTATCCTTCGGAATGGATTAAATTAGACTTATTTTCGGTGTAAATAATTCATCTTCCATTTAAGAAAAGAAGTCAGATAACTTAATATTCAAACTATCTCAAAAAAAATGATAAGAGTCGGAAACCCGACCTGACCCACTTGCTTTCTCAACACGATCGATCAGACACCGTCCCTGTGTACGTGATTCAAAGGTCATCTAGATCCTCTCCCCTTTACAAAAGTTAGTGAGATCCTAAAGGCTACACTCTTAAGAAAGAGAAACCTTCATATATAAGTTTTATTATACAAATATCTTTTCTTAAAAATATTCATGTTTCTCCAACATATATAAGTACATTAAGCGTAGGCCTAGGATTCGGTCCGGACTATTTGGGTGTCTCGTAGCCTGTACTCGAGGTTTCTGGATAACTGGAATACTAAAATCACTCATCGATTTTGAACTGATTGGAGTGGCCGGGTATTCAGTATCCGGGTTGATTGCATTAAATCCAGAGTTTTGCTTAAAAAACCCGACCCTGTAACCGATAACAAGGTAAAATGGGTGACCGCACCCGACCCTAGCCAGCAAAAATCCAATTATCACATAGGTGTGGTCGTTGTACGAGCATGTTATATCGCCAATACGACCATTTTACAGGCTAGTTATGTCGTTGTTGCGTCCACCTCACTAGTAGTTGAATTCATCATCGTTATGTCCATTTTACCACTCTTTTATGTTGGTGATATAGACATTTTACGAGTCTGTTATGCGTTTTGATTATGTCATTTTAATAGGCTCATTATGCCGACTTCATATTTAAAATGTTATATCCATGTTACGTCATTAATACATTATTGTTATGTCATTATTATATCCAGTTTATGTGAGAAAAGTAGATAGAGGATAGAGAAGAAAAGTTGAAAGAGAGAAACTACTTTTAAAATTTCCATTATACCCCTAATAAAAATTCAATCATCAGATTGAAACTCAGAAAAATGATGATGAACTGTTGGATTAACTGTTTAAACAATCCGAGAAAAAGGCTGTCGGATCATTAACATTTTCGCAGGAGAGAAGGAGAAATGTTAACACTTAAAATTGGGCGGGGAGAGAAGGGCATGAAAAAAATAATTCTCAACTACTACTATTCGTTCATCTCTCTCTCTCTCTCTCTCTCTCTCTCTCTCTCTCTCTCTCTCATGGCGCGCCTAAGCACGACTGAGGCAAAGGCGTTGAAATCGTGGGTGGCAATCGGTTGAGAAGTGTCTGTCTGTCGTCTTATTTTGTTTTTAAATCCCTTTTTCCATTGGCTACTCCTTCTACTAATACTAACTACCAATTATCTCTTCCTTTTCCTTTCACCCGTCACTATTCATCGCCACCAGCTACATCTATTATTATTATCATTATTATTATAGAGCTAGCTTCTCTCAATCCTCAATTTACGCAACAAGTCTTATCGCAGCTGCGCTGGGCTGTTCTGGGCGCATAATTAGTTAATTAAATAATTATCTGATCGATCGATGAGATCATCATCATCTCCTTCCTTCGCCAGAAGCACCTCCGGCAACAGCAAACTCTCCAATTACGCCCGCTCCTTTGACTTGCCTGATGATAACGATGATTGGGACTCCGACTGCGAACTCGGTGACCTCACCACCAACAACACCGGCTCAATGCTGCCGATCTTCCTCAACGATATCAGGCGAAACCGCCACAATGAGCTGGTGGAAATCACGCTGGAGTTAGATAACGACTCCACCATTGTTCTCTGCAGCGTCACGCCGCCTACAGCTACTCCCTCAGGCTCAGCTGCCGCCGCCTCCACTCCTGATCATCATCACCCGAACAAGAGCCTATGGAGGAGCTTATCTGCCACATCCAGGATAAGGAAGAAGTTCGGGTGGTTGAGATCGGGATCGTCGAGGACCACCGCCTCAGAGATCGACGGAGGGGCTATCACGGAGAGAGATGCAAGGAGAATTAGGGCCAACCTTCAGCGGTCAAAATCAAGCGCTGAGCGGGCACTGAAGGGGCTCAAGTTCATAAGCAAGGCCAGTAGTAGCACGGTGGCCGGTGGGGGCGGCGACGCCGAGCAGCTGTGGCGGCGAGTCGAGTCTCGGTTTGACTCACTGTCGTCCAGAGACGGATTCCTCGCAAGGGATGATTTTGGCGAGTGCATAGGTGCGTATTAATTGCTGAATTTGGATGATCGATATATCAGGTACAATTCCACCATTAATTAATAGTAGGATGAATTGATTGGCAGGGATGGTGGATTCGAAAGAGTTCGCGGGGAGTGTGTTCGACGCATTGGCGAGGAGGAAAGGGCAGAGGATAAGTAGAATTACAAAGGAAGAGCTTCGGGAGTTTTGGTTGCAGATTACAGACCACAGTTTCGATGCTCGCCTCCAAATTTTCTTCGACATGTGAGTAGTTGCTAACTTTTTACCACTGCGTACGGTACGTTTCAGTTTGAAAACCAGTGCCATTCTTTCTTCCGGCATCCACGATGGCCGTTATCTTCAAACAGATTCCTTTCCCTTTCTTTTTTATTTATTTTACCTATGACCTAATTAACTTTAACCAATGTTTCTTACTCTTTCGAATAATATAAATGCCGTTAAATTGAGTAACAAAAACACCATTAAATCGTTATATACTTATATCTAGAACAGGATTCCGACGTGTATATTGAAATTAAGATTCTCGTAGAAATATATTAATCAGAAAAAAATAACAGCTGGACATAATACTACATAAACTATCTATTGATAATGATAGATTAGTGGCCAACTCACAATATTTTAGTTCTTTTAGCTATAAATTCAAGGTTAAACCAATTACTCTGATAATCTGTTTCTAAGTTCTAACTACTAAAATGATATTTGAACAGGGCAGACAGCAATGATGATGGAAGAATCACAAGGGAAGAGGTGCAGGAGGTAATTATAAGCTGTCCATTAATTAATTATACTTCTTAATGTGTAACAAATTTAGCAAGGTCTCTAAATATGTTGAATATGGAAAATCACGCAGTTGATAACACTGAGTGCTTCAGCTAATAAACTCTCCAAATTGAAAGAACAAGCTGAAGAATATGCAGGATTGATAATGGAGGAGCTTGATCCTGAAAATCTTGGATACATTGAGGTAAATAAAATGATCTTATTTGTTATTTAAGATCCAAAAAATATTCACTGATCACCAGAGCATGGAATATTTATAGCGTGGAATTCAAGTTATGTTTTTGCCTCTAATTTATAAGATGATTAATTAATTGATTCCTATCCTGTATATAGTGGGTCTCCACCCACCACCAACTCATAATTAGGTTACTTTTTAGTTTACGTGATGCATTATTATTGACTTTTTGGACCTTTTTCTTTTATAACTATTTTGAGTTTCATTAATCTCATACATTTGTTACTCACACCTCATTTTTAATTGTTCTCTAATAGTTAGTTTAATGTTGAAATCAGATCATCTTGCATCTGCCACCGTAATTGAAACTTGTTATCAGTAAAAATCTTTATCGTCAATGTGATTTATTTACTGTCCCTGTGAATATATTACGTTTTCCTCTGTCTTGCTTTTAGTTTAGGCCTGGCACTTTGGTTGGTTATTCCGTTTAACCGAATTCGTGTAGCCCAAAACCGAATTTGTATGTTTCAATCGAAACAGAAATCGAAAATTTGGCAATCAATTTGAATTCAGAAAATTCGGTGATTTCAGTTAAATACGAAAGCGAAATCGGCCGCAGTTTTTTACAATATACATGGAAACATGGAATAATGAATATCAGAGAGAAGTTTTTTTTATTAATATTTACATTGATCTGAACAAATGAGGAGTGGGTTTTGATTTATTTACGTTTGTCTTCTTCTTCTCCTGGTAATGTATAGCTATGGCAGTTAGAAACACTACTTCTTCGAAGGGACGCATACATGAACTACAGCAGGCCACTAAGCACTGCGAGCTTAGGGTGGAGTCAGAATTTGAGCACTAGATTTCAACCCCGAATCATGGGTCGCAGGCTTACTTCGATGCTAAGGAGCATCATTGTCGAGAACTGGCAACGTGGTTGTATATTGACTCTATGGCTAATGCTAATGACTCTGCTCTTCGCATGGAAGTTCGTCAATTATAGAAACAGAGCTGCATTTCAAGTAATGGGCTACTGCCTCACAACTGCCAAAGGCGCTGCTGAGACTCTTAAGCTCAACATGGCTCTAATCCTCTTGCCCGTCTGTCGAAACACCATTACCTGGCTTCGATCAACCAAAGCTAGGACCGTCATTCCTTTTGACGACAACATCAACTTCCACAAGATGATTGCAGTTTCAATAGTAATCGGGGTTGTTCTTCACGCGGGGAACCATTTGGTCTGTGATTTCCCTCGTTTGACGAATGCCTCCCCGGAAAAGTTTTCCTTGATAGCATCTCAGTTCGACGGCAAGAAACCCACCTACAGAGATCTTATAAGCAGCGTTGAAGGCGTGACAGGAATCTCCATGGTGGTGCTAATGGCCATTGCATTCACTCTCGCAACTAGTCAGTTCAGGAGGAATTTAGTGAAGTTGCCGGCGCCTTTCAACAGATTGACTGGGTTCAACGCCTTCTGGTACTCTCATCACCTTACCGGAATAGTCTACATCTTGCTCTTTGTACATGGGACTTTCCTCTACCTCACTGACACGTGGTATGACAAAAATGTAAGCCTATATACAATACAACTGGAACCTGAATTTGATTGCACGTAATCTTATTTGGTATCTTAAAGTCGTCTGCTTGTTGATTTTGCAGACATGGATGTATCTTTCTGTTCCACTACTGCTCTACGTAGTAGAGAGGACCATTCGAACGTGTCGATCAGAGCATCAGTCTACCAAGATTATAAGGGTAATCTGATTGATTATCAAGTTGCAGAGGGATGTTCCCTTTTCCTCATCATTTGATTCTCAATCGACTGTTTTTTCTGCCCGGGCAGGTAACGGTTTTGCCAGGAGATGTGTTCAGCCTAACAATGTCGAAGCCACAAGGGTTTAAGTACAAGAGTGGCCAGTACATATTTCTTCAATGTCCATCGATTTCTCCCTTCGAGTGGTGAGTGGCTGAGTGTAAGGAAAAAGCTCGAATACTTGATAGGGTCACGACTAATCCATAATACAAGTAATTTCCTTCTTGTGCAGGCATCCATTCTCGATAACCTCAGCTCCAGGAGACGAATACCTTAGTGTCCATGTCCGGATTGTGGGTGACTGGACACAAGAATTGAAGCGAGTTTTCACTGAGGTTAACGACTCACCAACTGTTATTGGCCGAGCTAAATTCGGTCAACTCGGCCATATGGATCATAGAGGGTAATCACCAACTCGGAATATAAAGATAGCATACCTGTTTACATACTGAAGGCTTTCAAGCAATCTAAAACTAAGGACTCGAAAAAAATGTTGCAGGCAACCAAAACTATATGTTGACGGTCCATATGGGGCTCCTGCACAAGACTATAAGAACTATGATGTACTGCTCCTTGTAGGGTTGGGTATTGGGGCTACCCCTTTCATCAGCATTCTCAGAGATCTGTTAAACAACACCAGAACAACAGACTATCAGACGGTATGTTCGCCCCACACAATGCATAATTAAATTAATGGATGAGATATTAAGCTTTTTCTACAGTTTCCGTTTCAATTTTGTTTATGAGAATCGTGCAGGACTCAAATACAGATACAAGCAGATCAGATTACAGTTCAAACAGTTGCACATCTTCGAATGGGACAGGAGGGAACACTATTAAGAAGAAAACCGTGAGAACCACCAACGCTCACTTCTACTGGGTTACAAGAGAACCAGGGTCATTTGAATGGTTTAAAGGAGTCATGGACGAAGTTGCAGAAATGGACCACAAAGTAAATTCACAAGCACATCAAATCTCCATCTCTGAATCTTCATTGTCAATATAAAAATATGGTTTCTGACATGGCTCATTCTTTTGTAAATAAATGGAAAGGGCCAAATTGAGATGCACAACTACTTGACAAGTGTATACGAAGAAGGTGATGCAAGGTCAACTTTGATTACCATGGTTCAAGCGCTTAACCACGCCAAACATGGAGTTGACATCGTTTCTGGCACTAGAGTATGAAACATATCTTATCTCGTTGTCACATCTCAGATAATAGAAAATTGGCATTTACAGAACTGTTTTACAGGTAAGAACACACTTCGCCAGACCAAATTGGAGAGAAGTTTTCACCAAAATAGCTTCAAAGCATCCGTTCGCAACAATAGGTAAACAAACAGAAGCTGTCTGAATCTAAGTATACCTTGCAATCTGAGACGTAAACTTATACTGGCCAAAACTGCAGGGGTGTTCTATTGCGGGATGCCTATGTTAGCAAAGGAGCTAAAGAAGCTAAGTCAAGAGATGAGTCATAGGACGTCTACACGGTTCGAATTTCACAAGGAATACTTCTGAGACAAGGAACAACGTGGCTTCAAATTCGTTAACCCTGTTTCCCAATTCTTTCTTTTTCTTTCTGTAATTAATAAATTAAATAATTGAAGAGAGTGATACAAAATATATACATATATACCCTATATACAAGGTGAACAGAGCTTGATAAAATGTAAATCCGGTTATATTCAGTACACAACCTTGTTTCAGATATAGAATATAATAATATCATTTTTCCATATGGCTACTAGTTGTTTATAACATGTTTCAAGTGTCATGACAACAGAATGGAGAGTCTAAAGGAAAAAGGGTTCGATCGGTATGGACTGTTGTTAGTAAGTAAGCATATGTATCTATCAAGCAAGTTGCATAAACATAGGATAATTTACACTAAAAGAGAGTGATCATTAGAGGCAAGAGCCATAAGCTGAAGGAGAATTTTCGGCATATAACCTCTCCACAGGTTTGCAATCAGTGTTATGAATTGTAAGAGAACATCACATCACATAGAGAAAGTTCAAATGAGTTAAGCGACTCAAGTTTCAGAAGACATAACCATCTTAATGTGCAAGACAATCTTTCCATAAACAATGTTCCAAATACATGATTAAGAGAGTTTATATGTCTTTTCTCAGTGGCTGTAACCAGTAATATAATGAGACAAACCAATTTTCAACAACATAACGAACCTCAACATCGAAAGGAAATGGAGAAGATGAATCCAGCTTCTCAGAACACTTGGCAGGAGTGCATGAACAAAAGTTGTGGCAAAAACTATAAACCAAAACAAAAAAGCCTTACTGGTGTCAGTCATCAATATGAGACATTCTTAAATTATTTTCTTTGTCAAGTTGGTAGACAGACCTGGTAAACTATTTTGTAAACATCCGATCATTAATATTTACTTAATAATCACTCAAATTTTTGAAATTGTAAATTTCTGTTCAACATCATCCAATTATTTCTTGTCGAAGCCGTCCATCCCCGCCACTCGAATCCCTTCAACCCCGCCGTTGGGGCCCTCATCTTCCTCTCCGTTAATTAATCTCGCATGCAGCTTAAAGTTTAGATGATTCTGAACCTTCCTCGAGCCATCTGATTCTAGTTAAGTTTTGATTCTTATCGATTGGTTCTGATCGCAAGGAAATCGAATGATGTCTTAATCTCAATAACATAAATAGAAATCGAATCAGAAGCTCAGATAAAATCTGCCATCATCGAATGATTTCTATCAATAACCGCTATGTGTATATGCATCTTATGATGAATAATTTATGGGTTATCTATTCCTAGTTCCATGAGAACGTCATTTATGAAATACTCAAGCAGTGTGCGACTATTGGCTTACTATGTCACCTTATGGAATTCAAACAGTATATCTTTTACTTGTTCATTCTCACATTGTTTTGCTTTGTTGTTTAAACGTATGTAGATATGCATAGAGACTTTATCTGATTTGAAATATTCGATCGCTGCTTTGATTAAGTTTGATGTGCACGCTACACCTAAAATCAAGTATAATATGATCTATTATGACCCACCAGAAGAGGCTTTTTTCTTTATCTGTTACTTTGTTTTCGATTTGTACTTTGCAATTTTTATAAATCTGTTCTCAAGAATGAAAAGCCTACTAGTAAAGTATAGTTAAAATAATGATGGATGATGTTAATATTAAAATGTTCACATATGAAAAAACCAAGACGGAACATCAAACTGTAAAGATAAAAATAAATCGCACCTCATATTAATTGTAATTAAGTCAAGTAGATTTTAAGAAATTTATTTTAGAAAACTAATTAAATTTTGATATTAAATACAATGAACGCCTGAGATTTAATCTCACTAATGAACAATTGAAATTAATTTCTAATAATGAGAGTATTGAATATGCCGAAGTACCAAAAAATTTCCGTTAAAAACTATCTAGTAGTTTACCGTTTAAGAAAAAGAAGAGAAATGTGACTATGACAAAAAATTGGAGTACTTTTCTGGGTAGTGAAATTGATTTGCAGGCCTTGCAGTGGATGGTTGGGGACAGCAATTGGCCACGACCAAAGAAAATCAATCTAATATTTCACTATCCCCCATCTTCTCATCATCACCAATTACTAGTCTCTCTTTTGGGATTCCTATCGCTCTCTCTGCTTTTTTCTTTGCCTCCAACTGCTTCCTTCCATTCGAAACTATGGCTTCCATTTCGCTTCCGAAGCATTGTTCCATTTGTCCAACAATCTGGTCTCCTAATAAACCCATATTTCCATCTTCCCAACTTCTACCATATAATTCTCAGCCCAAATTCAATGGCCTCAGGTTCTCCAATTCCTTCGCTGCACCTCGTCATCTCGCTTTCAAGCCCTCCATCGTCGCTGCGAAGGTACATTCTTTATTGGGTTCTGGTCAGATGGGAAAATGGGATTTTTGTTGAAGTTTCTTAATTTGGTATCTGTTTTGATGATATGAGTTAAGGTGAACAAAGGTCAGGTACCACCATCCTTCACATTGAAAGATCAAGATGGTAAGGCTGTAAGCCTCTCCAAGTTCAAGGGCAAGCCTGTAGTTCTCTATTTCTATCCGGCTGATGAATCCCCTAGCTGCACTAAACAGGTATTTCATTTCATTTCCCCTTCTGATCCTCAAACTAATGACACTGCATGCCCACTTAATGATTGTGTTGCAGGCTTGTGCTTTCAGGGATTCGTATGAGAAGTTTAAGAAAGCAGGAGCTGAGGTTGTTGGGATTAGTGGTGATGATTCATCGTCTCACAAGGTAATTAAACTGCAACCATTTCTTATTAGGAATATTTTGACCTGCTGTTCATTTAACTTTGGTGTGTGAATGTTTATTGTAGTCATTTGCTAAGAAGTATAGGCTGCCATTTACATTACTTAGCGACGAGGGTAACAAAGTAAGGAAAGATTGGGGTGTCCCTTCTGATCTTTTTGGAGCATTGCCTGGGAGACAGACTTATGTTTTGGATAAGAAGGGAGTGGTTCAGCTCATCTATAATAACCAGTTCCAACCTGAGAAGCACATTGATGAAACTCTCAAGCTACTTCAAACGCTTTGACTGTACTACTCCCTTTCCCCTTGTCTTCCCTTCTACTCCTGAATTCCCACTCTTTGTACGTACTTGTAAAACTCTATTCAGGGAGAAAGATATATAACTGTTTCTTTCCTCATTTCTATCTGATTCAAATGGGGGCTACTTAAGTACCGTCTCTAATTTTGAAGCACAAGAGCTAGAGGCCATGGAGAGTTTGGAAGTGATCTTCTTTCTCGCAAGAAGAATTGCTTTTGTTCCAAAAGTCAATGTTAAATGGATTACTGTGTGTAATGCTCGACTATAGACAGACTCAGGTTGAAGCACAAGTTCAATTTATGCAGCAGAATACTCGGGATGTTACGATGAAAACTCAAGAAATGATACAACACAATATAGCGACATTAAACTACTGGACAAATCAAAGTCACTACCCAGAGAAACAACTAATCGTAAAATCCTTGAAACCCTAATGGCAGCGGCTCCGAATTCCTCGGAGACCATGGAGACAACCATGCTCGACGTGACCGACGTCCTCCTTGCCTCCCGACCACCGGACCCGGACGACAATTCCCCGGGGCAGGATAGCCACGCTTCTTGGGTTACTGCGACGGTGCTGTCGATCCCTCGCAAATGAGCTCGGTCTCTTAATAGCGAGCTCCCTCCCGTCGACAGCGACGTGGGGCTTCGACCAAGTTCGGGATCTTTGACCCCCTCTCATGAAGCAGAAAAACCTGCCTCCGCATTAGGGTCCACTCCCCCGACTTCGCAGCAGGCATAGAGAACGGATACAACACGGTAGGCTTTGCAGAACCCTAAGGGCGCGTCTCAGTCTAGTCCTCCACACTCTCCTCCAAGCTCTTTCAAGGATGCCATGATTGGCTCCCCTTGGTTGCTGCCGAGTGATACAGAGGAAGTCCTGGGGAGAAAGGGAGAATGTTTTGGGATTTCTTGATGATTATTCGGAATAGTCGATTCTTAGGAATTAACCATTCCGCAATCATCATGGAGAAAATATTTTTAAGGTCTTTACGATTTTTATGGTTTCTTTGGGTAATATAGTAGGCCTAGATTAATTAAAAGTTAAGTTCTAAAACAAGGCGAATGCGGGATTCAAAACCTACACTTACGGGTTATTAAGCTAAATGTTTATCGTTTGGCTGAATGTGATTTATTGATTGAAACTCTGGTCTGGGCAATATTTTCTTGGACAAGCCACGACAGACATGAAATCGTCCACCAAGCCCGCCTTGCTGGCCCGAGTTGCGCGCCCAACTCAGGGCAGACCAGACCCAACCCAGTCCGACTACACGAGTTGAACCTAGAGGCCACCACCTAATTCACGACTGCCACCACCTCCATTCGAACCTTATCTCTTCATCTTCACTCCTCTCACAGCCTCTTCTTTCTGTCTCCTCCTCCCCTTCGTTTAATCTTCTCCGTTGAGCACAGAGACATCGATGTGATGACGATTTATCCAAGAGCCGACTTCAAGAAGAGTGACGATCCCTTCTATGATTCTTTTCCTGCAACAATTAGGTAATGATTCAATTAAGGCGATCAAATGATATCGAATCAGACATTAGGTTTTAGAAAGACGGAACAATCTAGAGTTCTTCCTAAGAGACCTATCAATCTATGTTCCTCTCAGACCCACAAATCAATGACGATGATTCAATTAAGGAGATCAAACGAAATTGAATCTGAAATCAGGTTTAGAAAGAACACACCATAAGTCTGAATAACCTCGATAACAAATCAAAGGATTAAAACCCCATCATCCATACAAAAGCTAAACTAAAGGTTCATCTCATCCAAACAACATGAAAGGTTCCAAGAAAGCTAGAAGAAAGGAAAATAACCCGGGAAGAAAACATGTTTCGCCGAGAAATCTCCGTCTTGTCGCCGATCTTTGACCCGTCTCTAATCGTTGATGCTCTGTAACTTCAATCGATCTCTGGAATTGTATCTCTCTCAAATATCCAATCTCTATCTAGAATAAGGTATATCTCGTCAAAAGGGTTGCTCGGGCTATTTATATCGTCTGTTTCGAATTGGAGAAGGAAAGGTCTGAAAAATCCGTCTGAAGATGAGACACGGTGTGTCGTAGGAGGACACGTCGTGTTCCTTAAGGACATAGATATATTCTCAGACAATGCACTTCTCGACCGTAACTTCCAGAGAAAAGGACATGATCTTGTCCCTGAGGACACGTCTTTTCTTCTTCCACGCGATGCTATTTGGTGTGTGTATGATTTTTGTATTTTTGTTCCATTATTAATGAATTTGTGTCAATATTATGTATTTATTAGAAACATATGATTGTGAATGGACAATTGACGTTATGTATTTATTAGAATTGTTTGATTGTGAATGGACAATAGACGTTTGTTTGTGAATAGAGGATAGTGGTTTTGTTTCAATAAAAAAAAATATTTCAAATAATGTATTGGAATGTCATGATGATAAATGAATGTATAGTGAGGAACACATGGAGTTGAACAGAATAAAAGTAATATTCAAAAACATTTCTTACAGCAATGATCACATCCTCCTCAAAAGATAACCTAACTATGACGGCTCAGTCATCAAATTGAATACACATCGTCGACACATAGGGCATGAGATTTTGAGGTTGAGCCAATTGTCAATACAGTCGACATGAAACATGTGACTGCATTCAGGCATTATTCTACAAAGCTCTCCCACATTGTAATCCTCCAAACAAATTGCACACTCTCCAGATTTGGTCTCCGTTTCACCGCTTCCATACTCAACACAATGCAATTTCATCATCAATCTTTGGTACTTACTCTGTCGCCGCCGTCTTCTCCTCCTCTCCGCGGCCTCTTCGAGATCGGAGTTCCCCTCACCGTCGTTTTCGAACACGCGCCAATAGACGAACTCGTAAAGCATGTAAACAATCATGACCACCAAGGATGCCACAAGCACGCAGATGATCGTCATGAAAACCAATGGGATTATCACCACAACTAGTACCACCACCAAATTGTGATGGAGATATTCTGCTATCACGGAGCTCGTTGTTTCTGGAATGGTACCAGATATCATATCCCCCACAGTAGTGACATTTTCTGGGACAAACCTTATTGTTCGTGCCATTAAATCCTTCTTCTTCTTCTTCTTCTTCTTCTTTTTATTGCATGTGATGATGATCAAGGTGAATTGTTGTTGATCAATGAATGATTTTACAAATATTGTGCATTGTTGGGCTGGGGCAATGAGATACATTTTTAAAGCCCTTTTACAGCTCAAATGTGTAGGTTTCGGTGAGAACTAGATGTTAACTTCCTGAATTGGTTAAGTAGATAATGAAACAAAGATTGGTTCAATTTAACTAATTTCTCAGCCCAGGGTATTCCAATGCCAGCTTGCATTTGTTGTTTTTTCAACTGAGTGCCCCCATTCAGCTGCTTTCTATAAATCATACATTAAAAACAATACATTCAATTTCATTAAGTTTAATTTAAGTTTTATTGAAACTTTTGGTGATTATAATATAAGACTATGACCGATATTCTTTACGGTTTTGTCTAAGGTTACATTTGTGTACATTAATAAATATCATGTTCAAGAAACGCTTTGCTTCATCATCACTAAAAAAAACGGTGTATCTGACTCGTCCAGTTGCCAAGGCTCCCGGTCCCTTGCATTTGTACTCTCCATAGTTACACACTTCCCATAGTACACGCCCCTGCATATGTGGGAAACAAGATCAATTAGTATATTCAAATATTTCTAGCTTAGTTGGTTAAAATTATTGATTAATGTACTTATGGGTATTCAAAGTTTTGAATTTAAATCCTAACTTCTCTTTTGAGAAGAGTGAAATATGAGAAATTAAATTTTAGACAAAAAACAGAACATGCCCCTTACTCCCTCGAGCAAGAAACTTAAACCCGAGTGGTATTAGATCTGGTGGGGGCAAAATTTTCTCTGTAATATAACTAAAGTAGGTTATAAAAAAATTGGCATGTCGAATCAAAAATTCTTTGTGATAAGAAAATTTATATATTTGTGACAGTGAAAAGGATTTACTAGGATAAAGTTAAAATAAAAAGAGATGATATTATGTACTCACTTGATATGAGGGTTTGGATCGTGACCTGAGTACCAAGCGACAGAATTAACGAGAGTTGGCATGAAAGTTTATGAAAAACAATCCTTGGATTCTCCTTCCATGCTCTCCCCGAATATGTACTATAGTCCTTTTTAGCACATTGTATATTGCAGTGAATGAAGCAAAATCTGCTCCCTTCCTTTGATTATTTCCTTGTGTTGAGTTGTTATAATGCTCGTTTTCTCCGCCACCGACTCTAATGTCACGTTATACGTGTCTTTTGAAAAAAAAATTATGAAGTTATGAAATAAAATTAATTAAAATGGAAAAATAAAGTAAGAGATTAAAATGATTCATAACATTCTGTTTTTATGCGATAAAAAATTGGTTTGTGCATTGATGACAAAAGAAGTAATTTGAAGAAAGACTCTTGAGTTTAAAAAGACTTTTCAAGAGTTTATATTATTTTTATTTTAGAAATTGATTAATAAGTTTTAATAAATTTTATATCGTCACATCAACAACTTTAATAATTAATTCATTTAATAATTTCTTTTTTCCTATGTTCCAAAAATCCTTAACAATTTCAAAAAATATTTCTTACAAAAGTGTTCTAATATATTTATGTGACATTATTAACATAAAGCTATTCTTAACAAATTTGTCAAATTACTTATTTAGCAATTCCTGATTAAAAAAGGCGCTTGTCACATGGTGGAACAAGTTTTTTTTCCTCACCATAATAAAATAGTGGGTGTGGAGAGTTCTACTGTTTATAATTAAAAAAAAAGTCTCATTATATTATTATTTTTTATTATGGTGAGATAAAAGAAATTGTCACACTCTATGACAAAAAAGCTCTTTCTATTTAATTTACCAATTTATAAATTAACAAACAAGCCACTCTAAGTCTTTCCTGAATAACCTTCACCTTATCGGATGTCCTATGGACCAACTGTTGTCCCGTCATCTGCCTTTCTCCTTTTTCATCCCAACATAACAGAGTCCTACATTTTCGCTGATAGGACGACTCTTACGGAACAATGCCGAAATTACTATGGTAGGAGTTATTATAAGCAAATTCTACCAGAGGTAACAACATTGTCCATGGCTTTTCCAATTCATTTACATATGTCAGCATAACTTTTTTTAGAGTAAGTATGGACCTCTCTGACTGCCCATCTGTCTGTGGATGTTAAGCCGTAGAGAAGTTCAACCTTGTTCCTAATGCTTTATGCAAACTCTGCCAGGAGTGCAATGTAAAGCTAGGGTCTCGATCTGACATAATTGAGAGTGAGAACCCATGAAGTCGTACTATGTTCTCTACATATAGCCTCGCTAACATTTCATTGTTGGGTTTCCATTTGATTGGAATGAAGTGAGCTACCTTAGTCATTCTATCTACAGTTATCCAAACTGCATATGTACCTTCTTTAGTAGGGGGCAAGCTGCTCACAAAGTCCATAGTAATATGCTTATACTTCCAACCCAAAATAGGTAATGAATTTATTTGACCTATCGGTGGCTGATGCTCCAACTTTGTCTTTTGGCATACTAAGCAAGTCAATACATGTTTAGCCGACCCTCTCTTCATTCCTGGCCATAAAAATGATGGTCTAATCATGTATTACATCTTTGTCACCCCTGGATGCATGACATAAACTAAAGAATGTGTCTCATCCAATATATCTTTTCTTAAGTTATCTACATCTGGGACACACACTCGTCCTTCCAACTTTAGCAAACCATTTGATATCTCAAACTAATTTTCTCCCCATTTTTTACCTTATTCATGATATTCGGAAGCGTGGGGTCTTATCTTTGTCTTTCTCATATTCGATCATGAAGTAAGGTTTGATATGTAATTGGGCTATCAATGTTGTCATCTCATCGACTTCCATGACCACCCTTAAGGCTCAAAGATCCACCAAATCTAGAAGTCGCTACTTTCTGCTTAATGCATCCGCTATGACATTAGCGTTTGGTGAAGCCTCCGCCTCCTCCAGGCCATAGCATAAACATGACCTTGAGTATGTCCTCATGTATGTACAGCTATGGTGGTTTGGGAACGGCCAACTAATGGTTGTGTGGAATGACGAAAAATGAAATATAAAGAAAATGAAATATAATGGGTGGAATGACGAAAAAAGTGACCAATAATAATTTATTAAAACTGAATTTTCTTATATTCTTATATATATTTTCTTAAATTTCACTGCCAAACGAAACACTGTAATGGACAATGCTATGGGCTTTTAAGGTTTGTCATAAAGCGACAGAACTAAAAAAACTATTGGCCTATAATTAATATAATATATTATCCAGTTCCAACATGGCAACACCAAATTGTAGCAAATATAATAAATCTTTTCTTTGATCAATAAAACAGATGACGATAAATAACAATATTTTATATATCAAAATGAATTCCCGAGGTAAAATCTGGAAACAGAGGGAAGGAAGAAATGTGGTTGCAAGAAAAAGAAAGAAAAAACAGAGAAGCCGTACTGGTACTGGTAATTTCATAGAGAAGCAAAATCTGGGAGCATCGTTCCAAATGCTCTTTTGCTTCTTATTAATCAATCTTTCCCTGGTCCCCCCAGTCTTCGGATGGATCCATTCTCTGATCAACAGAAACCGTTGGTTCTGAATCAAATAACACTCCCTCTTCAACCATCATCCTCGTCTCTTCCTTCTCCTCTTCCTCCTCCTCCTCCTCCAGTCCACCGTCCTATGCTCCCCTTATCAACCGCAGAAACTCTAGCTCCACTTCAATGAATTCCACACTTCAACTTCAACTTCATCCCCAGCCACACCTCTTCTGTCGCAACTTCCCATTCCCACCTCCTCAATTCCGTCTCAACCACCGCCGCCACCGTCTCAAATCCCTCCTCCTCTGCACCGCTTTCCTAGAACCCTTCCAGACTTTCCTCACTCAGTTTCCCTCCTCTAATTCTCTAGACCTTCTCGCTCCCGCCATCGGTCTCGCTTCTGGTTTGACTCTCTACCTCAACCAAATCAAGTCCAGGAACAATCCCGACCGCCGAGCATCCAGTGACATCGGCGAATGGATTCTTTTCACCACTCCCACGCCGTTTAATAGGTTTGTTGTTCTTCGTTGCCCTTCCATATCCTTTAAAGGGAACGAGCTTCTCGAGGGAGTTAATGAGAAGTTGGTGGAGCAGGACATGCATTTCGTGCGGCTGAACAGCGCCGGAATTCAGCTTAACGAGAATGGCGATGGCGGCTCGATTCTGGATAAATTGAACTACCAAAGACTTTGCGTTAGCATGGAGGACGGTGGGGTTGTGTCACTCGATTGGCCGGCGAATTTGAACTTCGAGGATGAGCATGGCTTGGACACTACTTTATTGCTGGTGCCGGCCACGCCGGACGGCAGCACGGATCATACTGTCAGATCATTTGTCTGTGAAGCCCTGCGTCGCGGATTGTTCCCCATTGTAATGAATCCTAGAGGCTGTGCTGGTTCACCACTCACCACTGCTAGGTACGCACATTTTGATCCTGCTCGATCTTTCAATACGGATCAAAATGGAAGAAGTAACAGGACATAAATTTGCTTCTTTTTAACGTCGGTTCTCAAGGAATTATGAACCAATATTGTTTTCAGCTTCTTCACTACTTCATTTCATGTAGGTTGTTTTCGGCTGCTGACAGCGATGATATATCCACAGTTATTCAGTCAATCAACAAAGCAAGGCCATGGACGACGCTGGTGGCTGTCGGGTGGGGCTACGGTGCAAACATGCTGACAAAGTATCTTGGAGAAGTTGGGGATTCGACTCCGCTTACAGCTGCCACTTGTATTAACAATCCTTTTGACTTGAAGGAGGTCAATAGGAGCTCACCCTATCACGTAGCTCTGGATCAAAAGCTCACTGCTGGGCTGGTTGATATGCTACGTGCTAACAAGGTGGAGAAGAAAAAGAAGCTATACTGCACATATTACTCACATATTACTGATTTTCAAGTTTAATATGTTTATTCTTGTACAATGCAATGCATGATGCAAAAGTAATTCCTCAATTTCTTTTAGACAGTCAGAATTAAGTTATTTAGGTAGTCAATGACTAAACGAACTTTGCAGGGTCTGTTTCAAGGTAAAGCAAAAGGATTTGATGTGGACAAGGCTTTGTTAGCGAAATCTGTTCGAGATTTTGAGGAGGCAATATCCATGGTGTCTTATGGTTCCAAAGATATAGAAGACTTCTATTCCAAATCCAACACGGCACGTTTAGTAAACCATGTGAAAGTTCCTGTTCTCTTTATCCAGGTGTGTTTCCTTTGTCCACATTGTATTAGTTTTGTGGTTCGCTTCACTCTTCAAAGTCTAATGACTTGCAATTGTATTTGAATTATCAGAATGATGATGACACTGTGCCACTCTTCTCGATACCCCGCAGTTCAATCGCTGAAAATCCTTGTACTAACCTCCTTCTATGTTCTTGCCCGCCACCTGGGGCCAAAACAAACAGCAGAGCAGCTCTGTCTTTGTTCCAAAATCTTACAATGGAGGTAATGGATCCTTTTGGTCAAGAAGGCATTAGATCTGTTTGTCAATTATATTTCAATATAAGTACAGTAGCTGATAATAAGTTAATAACTCAAAACTTGCAAAGAAACTGAGCACTGCCATTGTCATTTTTTAGATTTGCTTGATGTAACGATTGCAGAGACTAAGTTTACTGTGAGGGAAATACAACTCCTCTATAGGATGCTAGTTACAGTTCTAGTTTTACACACAGTTATCTCCAGCTAACTCTTAGTTGTTATCTACAATTGATCACTATCTCAAATAATACGGCTAACTACATGATAATAACTACGCTAATTGACCATATACAGAATATTTTACAAAAATTTAGTTCCTCGGTTTGGCCAACTACAAGTGATAACCTGATTATTGTTTCAATGTCTGTACATATATGCAGTGGCTCACAGCTGTGGAGCTTGGACTCTTGAAGGGTCGTCATCCTCTTCTTACTGATTTAGATGTTACTATCAATCTATCTAAAGGATCAACTCTTTCAGAAAGTGCAGTGGTTGACATTGATGGTCAAAGGAATGACCCCCTGGCTCTGACCGTAACTAATACTAATGGGAATCCCATAGACCTTTCTAACCAGCTTCTTGAAAGTAGCTCTAGTGAGGAGCGACTTAATTCCGGATCAGACAAAAACTGTGACAGTGATTTAGAAATTGAATCTGGATTACAAGAAGCAGAAACACAGGTCGTGCAGAAGACTTCAGATACAGATTTGCTTGAAGAAGAGTCACCAAATCCAGCGGATGATGAAAACGGTGAAGTGCTACAATCAGCACAAGTAGTCATGAACATGCTTGACGTGGCTATGCCTGGTATTGTGGCAGAAGATGAAAAGAAGAAGGTAATACTAAAGTTCATGGTATTCTAGAAGCCAGTTTCATTTCATGTTAGCTTTTTTATACATTAGAGATCATATAGACTGCGCCTCAGAGTTCAGTTCCCTTTTATATGTAGTTGATCATTGGGATCAGAAGATAGTGGTGGAAGATAACCTCATTATTCTTTCTTCCGACTACAAGAAATTTCTGAAAATATTGTCTCTGTAAATTGCTCTCTTAACTTCCGTCAGACAAATATGATCTCATCCTTAGTTTTCCTATTCAAACTAGTATCCCTTTTCTAAGCATCCCCAATAGGATGGATTCGAAGCAAAAAATCTGAACTTTTATAAAATGAGCGATACATTAGTCAAGTTTTCGTAGTTAATCAACTGATGTTAAGTGATTTCTTTCCCTCGTCTCACTATGCGCGTTAGGTGGTCCACCTCGTTGCTGAATGCTTCAGAGTTCTCCAGTTTTCTTATGGCCAATGTACATTACATTGGATGAAGCAGCTTAACTTTTGGCTTGTTTCTATAGGTGTTGACAGCTGTAAATCAAGGAGAGAATCTTTTGAAAGCTTTGGAAGGTGCTGTACCAGAAGAAGTTCGTGAAAAGCTAACTACAGCAGCATCTGGAATTATGCAAGCTAATCGTATGAAATTAAAATTTGATGGACTGACGGGTACCAGAGATATCAAGCTGCCGAGTGTGTCAGGGTTGGAGTCAAATTCGCAAGGTGAATCAACTTCTCACAGCAAGCCAAAAGTCCCTCCAACAGATCAGATGAATATGACAAATATTTCAACAGACGCGAATGGGGATGATCAGTCCGGAGTTCAAGACTCTAGTGGTGATCCAAAGCCTCTCCCTTCTGATAACTTGAAGAAATCTGTTGATTCAGGTCAGCCTCGGGATATGACTGATCGACAAAGTGATACTCTTGCTTCTTCTAGGGCCGGAATGAATGAGTCGGATCATGCTAGTGATACAGCTACAGGAGAAAGTGCTGGGGATAAAAAACCGGAAGCTAGTGTTGAGTCTGATACTCAAGGGGCTGGTAGTGGTGAGGAAGCCAGTACTAATGATCAGGAATCACAAAAATATGATAAATCACCAGCGCATCTAGAAATGGAAAAGGAGAACAATGATGGAGCAAAGGCTGTGGATCCTTCTAGTGATCAGAGTAAGGCCGCATCGGCTAATGCAAGTGAAGAAGGAATCCTTAATCCCCAATCGACAGGAAAGGAAGGAAATGATGATCAGAAGAGTGATAAAAACAGTGAGCAGCCTGCACTTGAACAAAACAAGCCTCCTATTTCTGACCCAAGTCCTCCTAATTTTGATGTCGTTCAAGCCTTGGACGCTTTCACGGGGATGGATGATTCTACTCAAGTAGCCGTTAACAGTGTTTTTGGTGTGATTGAAAATATGATCGATCAGTTGGAAGAGGAGAAGGATAATAAAGATGACGTCAATGACGGAAATGAGGTTGAAGATGAATCGAATGATCCTGGATCCATTGAACAGAAGAAATTCGATCAGTCAGCACAGGCTGGAAACATTTCTAGTAATGCTGAGAGGGTTGTCAATAACTATAGAAGCCAGGAGGAAACGCCTGACCAGTTATTTGGTGACAAGAGTGCGGTCAACTGTAATAGCATGACGAGTGATATCCCAATGCTTATAACCAAAAATTCCCAGAATGCTTATGTCGACGAGTGTCTTCTGGATAAGGTGCCAAGACCCAAACCACTGGATCTGGATAAAGCTACTGCTTTACTGGTTGACTATGTCCCAGAAGATGGTCAATGGAAGCTTTTGGAACAATCTGTCAATGATGCTTCAGTTAGTAACGATGTTCAAGGAAAGGACAAGGACCATCTAAATGCAGGGGTGAATAGTGGAAGCGATTTTATTGTGCCCTCATATGTTGTGTTAGATGCTGAAACCCGGCAGGAAAGTTTCAACAAGAAGGCTGAAAATGCACCCAACACAGAAGATCTTATACATTTTGTGAAGAACATTATCTTGGGTGCATTGAAGGTTGAGGTTTGTCGCAAGCTGAGTGTGGCTGAGCTAAGAAAAATGAAATCTGATATTGGAAGCGATATTGAACTTCTGGCTAATGCTGTGTCTTTGGTAGTTGGGAATGACAAGCATCAAAACTTCAATGAGAAAAACAGTACGGTCAATCATACTTCAGAAATAGCTGATTCCATACAGGCGGAAAAAATTCTGGAGGCCATATCATCATCTTTCTTGCGAACAACTTATTTGAGAAAAATTTTGCCAGTTGGAGTGATAGTAGGTTGTACCTTAGCTGCTTTGAGGAAACATTTCTACATAACTACAGTACCTAACGACCGTCTTGAATCATATGATCAAAATAACAGAGCTTTGGAAAATTATCAAGGTGAAATTAAGACGCAAAAGGATGATGAAAAGCAAAGACTTGGAGTTCCTTCTTTGAACCCTACGAGAAATAAAGAGGGTGACGGTAATGTTTTCAAGAACATGAGTAATGACAGTGTTATGGTTGGTGCTGTTACTGCTGCCCTTGGAGCTTCTGCTTTGTTTGGACTACAGGTAATCTCATAACTGCAGAATTGCTTTGTTTATCAACTTCTGTTCGAGCTTACTTGATAGGAACTTAATTGTGTTATAGCGATGACCAGTGACCACCACATTGTCTTACCATCCATATTTGTGTCGTTTCATGCATGCCAAGATGGGAATTGGTTTTGCATAAAAAAACTATTTATGGAGTTCAAAATCTGTACTTCTACTTCCTTGTTGATGTGTTTGACGTTCCTTGATAAAAGAAAATATCTTTTGGTTTGGTGAAACCTTGATAAAGTTTTGTAGTGTTCAAGAGTTCAGTGATAATCAGTCATATGTGGAAGTGTCTGCACATTTTCTGAAGGGAAGACTTGGAACTTATAAATATGAGCACTTGTTATGTACCAACCAGGTTATATGCCTTAATGGTGGTAAGACCTTTTATACCATTAGACCAGTGAGCTTAACAAGATACATATCATGGTTCAACATAAAGCATGCATTTTTTGAGAGGATGGGAGTATGGATGGGACATTCATTACTAATTTACTATTTGTTTTCATAATCCGCCGAATACTATGCATGATGTCCTTGTGAAGGATTCTTTACCGCCTTTCTTGTTCTAAATATTGTGTAGTGTTTTTGCATTAATGATCCATCGGCCACTTTATTCAATTGTGCAGAACGAAAATGAAATAGTAGAAATCTCAGCAGAGTACATGAATGAGAGTGGAAGCTCTAACATGGCTTTAGACAAGCTTGATGATGGAATGTCTACGAACGATCAAAACAACGCAGTTGCAAGCTTTGCTGAGAAAGCCATGTCAGTTGCTGGTCCAGTGGTTCCTACAAAGGGAGATGGTGAGGTGGATCAAGACAGGTAATAACCTATCTATAGATGGGTTTCCCCGGAATATTGGTATGCATTTTCTTACAATATGTACGTGGCCCAATTACACAGGCTAGTTTCAATGTTAGCCGGCCTGGGACAAAGAGGGGGCATTTTGAGAGTGGTCGGCAAAGTTGCTTTACTGTGGGGTGGTCTACGTGGAGCTATGAGTCTGACTGACAGGCTTATCTCATTTTTGGATATAGCTGACCGACCCTTTTACCAAAGGTAATTTGCAGCGGCCAAATTATTCTCTAGTTCAACCAAATGCTCAATTGTAGTTGGCTGGGTGGGATATGCCTGCTTTTGTTGATTTGCTATGATTTTGTTTTATTGCGTGAAGGCATTTGGTTGCTCTAGACAAGTGCCTCTCGCAAATTTTCGCAAGTGATATTTTTTGGGTAATCAAGCACTTACAACAAAAGTGTGAATCTCTGAATATCTCTGTGGCACTCAGTACAGGGTTGTTGTTTCAGGATTCTGGGGTTTGTTGGAATGGCTCTTGTTTTATGGTCACCAGTGGTTATCCCATTGCTTCCAACACTAGTTCAGGGTTGGACGACTGGTACTCCTTCAAGGTTTGCTGAGCTTATATCAATCCTGGGGCTCTATGCTGCTATTTTGTTGCTTGTTATGAAGTGGGCCAGTAAAATACGTGGTTATGAACATCCACTCAAACAATATGGACTTGATTTCACTACATTGCCTAAGGTAAGACTGTCGTTACAAGATTTACTGTTTGGAGAAGTAAGTTATCTCCTCTTGCAAAAACTGTATGGCCTTCATTCTGTTTTAGTGGTCGTTTGATGATGGAATTTGGTTGAAAGAGATTTGAAATGTGAATTATTTCGTACGATAATTTAGTATTTCTCACTTAAATCATTAGAGATTGAAATAACCCACCTCCATGAGAGGGATTTCAAGAGAGTTTTTGGGGTCTACATGATCATTTCAAATCACTTAAAAAACTCGATTCATTTCTTTCGTCCCAAGTGGGTGATTTCATCAATTCCAACTTTTTTTGTTGGCTAAGATCAATTCAAACTACCACTAAGGTTTTTTCCAGCGGCGCCCGAAACAGTGTGTTGTTAGGCCCTATTGCACAGGCCCTCCAAATTGGGAGGTCTTTAAAATTTTCAAGTGGACATATATTAGTTGTTTGGTACTGATGAACTGTTGATTTCTATGACAATTATTAGTTTTTACTGTTTTAACCAATGCTGTTTGTATGTTGTCCCTTTTAAGTGGTCTTTGTGTTTATCATGTTGGAGTTATAAGCATAAGATGGAAAATGTTAAAGATTTTATTAGATACTTTTTATAAATTTTACATATAGTGGATCGAAAATGAGGCATGTCGTTCGACATGAAGAGGATCCATTTCGGCTACTACCCACTATGACAAGGGGTTTATGTAAGATGTATGTAGTTTAAACGTATTACCATTGCTTGCAGATAAAAAGCTTTCTCGCTGGTTTAGGTGGCGGAGTGGGACTCGTTTTACTTATGCAATCTCTAAATGTATGCTTGGGCTATGCGAGCTTTTCTTGGCCCGCAAGTCATCCTCCTTCGGCGAATCTGATTGAAGATCTGAAAGTGTACGGTAAAATGATTTTGTTTTCCGTACAAGGTACTATAACAGCAACCGCAGTGGTCCTTGTTGAAGAGCTGCTATTCAGGTCCTGGTTGCCTGGAGAAATTGCGGCGGACCTTGGTTATCATCGTGGAATCATCATTTCTGGACTTGTATTTGCACTTGCGCAGAGGTCTCCATGGGCGGTCCCAGCACTCTGGCTTCTGTCTTTGGCTCTGTCTGGGATAAGGAAAAGAAGCCAAGGGAGCCTCTCGACGGTGATTGGCTTACGGGCAGGAATGGTGGTTTCGAGCTTTGTTCTTCAGAGTAGAGGAGTCTTGACGTACAAAGACACGCTCCCTTTGTGGCTCACAGGGAGTCATCCCTTCCAACCTTTCAGTGGGATCATCGGTCTTGCATTTTCTTTATTCATGGCGGTCCTTCTTTATCCCAGGCAGAAACTTGAAGACAATTGGAGAAACCTTGGCGATATATTTGGCCGTAAGGGGAAGCAAGAGAAGGGGAGGGAATAATTAAAGCAAGGATGAGACAGAATTCAGAATTTTGAATGAATAGAAGTAAGTGTATATATAACACACAAATCTGTAATATATAGTGAATTGTAGGAGATGAATATATGTCATAGACACACACACGTCGTCCGTGTATATAGCAGTCATTACAAGTTTATAACAGGTTTATTTACTACTCATAAGATATGCATATGCAAGTCGGGGTCAAGCCACATGGTAGAAACGAGGATCAAGTGTCGCAAAGCCTTCGTAAATATATATATATGCCTATTCTTTAAAACATTTGTGGCACTACCTCGATAGTGCACTTTGTTAGTATCATCAATGTACTATAACAATTAAAGATGCAATTACATCCCTACTTTCACTCAGGCTAACTCTGTAGATTAGGATCATCCCAATAGAATCAGAACGCCAAGCATACAACCTTGAGAGGCGTTACTGGCGCCAAAAATGCAAATATTATTGGATGGAATCTTGGGAACGGAATACAGCCTTCTTCCATTGTTCGACAGATTGGGTTCTCTCTTAGATATACAACATCGTGGATGATTATGGCAGTATAATTAGGTATAGAAATCTAATTACTTGGTTGTGCTTTATGAGTGGCATTGGCGGTTTAGTGGTCCTCCGACCAAGAGCTTTGTCCCCTTCTCCACTAATCCCCAACTCCATTGAAAACAGAAACCAAAATAAAAACAACACAAAGTTAGAGAAAGCCCATATAAACCAAAAACTCCAACCCTAGATCCCAGATCGAAGCTTGCATGTCACCGGAGGACTCCCAGGAGACATCCTCCAACGACATGCACACTTGGATCAGGTCCAAATCGGGAGGGACGAGGAGTAAAGGAGGGTTTTCCGTTGGTTTACCTTTCTTGTGCGATTTTTGTCTTCCTGGTCACCGTTCCTGTTAAGAGGAGGAAAAGAGTGGCGACGTCACTGGCACTGGAGTTGTGAGCGTAAAAAGGAAGGGAGTAAAAGAAGAAGAAAAAGGAGAAGGAGAAGAGGAGGCCGATTTGGACTCAAATTTTACAATATTATCCCTGCTTCAGTTCTTTCCTTAAAATGACCTCTTGGTCTTTCCGTCATTTAATAATGCCCTTAAAACCAAAATATGCCATTAGGATAATTATTTAGCAAATTAAAAGAATAAAACGTGTATATAATTTATAAATTCGAAAGTTTTTTAGATTTAACTTAATTAAAATTAGTTTAATCAAAATCCTTAATTTGATTAACCTAATTAAAATACTTAGCAAACAAAATATACGAAACATGTGTGGCAGTTTAGGGAAGTTGATTTGATTTTATGAAATTTAGATTAACTTGCCTAATTAAAAACATTCAACGAATTAATAAAAAGTGGAGGGAGAAATATAATCCATCTGATCATTTTTATTGAAACCTGAAAGAAAAACTAAATTTTACACAAAAGGACGAGAAGACATAATCATCTAAATAACTAATCAACTCAAAGTTTTGGTATTCGTTTTAACCCTTTCGATGACGATAAATATAATAATACTAAGGGATTAAAACCTTTAAATCGTCAACGGTAAAAATTTTATTAGTAAGATCACAATTTTGGTTTAGAAATACTTGTGACGAATCTACTCGAATTTCGGGTTCGTTTCCTTCCATCTGATGACCTATCTCTAACTCGCTAACCAAATTAACTAATAAGTATCTAACTAAATTACACCGTGTATGTAATATGCTTTGAGACTCTTACTCTCATCATGTGCATATGCTTTGAGTGGTTGCGTACTAGTATAATGTGAGGTATGGTTTGTGTAATATAGTGGCATTCTAGGCAAGTATATGGTTACGCTAGTCCGAGCCTGTGAGGCTCGAGACTTATGTTCTATATGTATATCCCGTTGGACTTCTAGTATAGTGTACTTACTCTATTGTCATAAATCAATAAGTCATATGTGACATTGTGAGCAGTATCTGTGTTGACGGATTAATTATATGGGTACGTATAAGCACAATCTTAAATTATAAGGAAGGAATTAATTGAATGATTTAAAAATAATTAAATGATATATATATATATGTGTGTGTGTGTGTGTGTGTGTATATGTGTATGTATGGTATGAGTAGCGTAGCACCCCTATTATTGCTCCGCTGTTTTATTTTAAAACGAACATGTTAGTAGAAGGGTGTTACATGGTGGTATCAGAGCTCGGTCGTCTTCTGCATTATAGGTATGCTGCTTTCTCTCTTGGAGCGTCGCGAACCTCAAAAGAGGAAAGGTATTCCATACCCTTATATGTACAAAGGATCGAGTGGTTGTCTTTTGTAATGCATTGTAAGTTGTACATAGACATTATGATTTGGAAAGAATTTCTTAAAGGTATTTTGGTATCATCAATGTACTATTTAGAATTAATATTCGTCAAAAGGAAAATAGACCTAAGTAGATAGAGACTGTAGAGGAATTATATGTCCTACAATCATAATGTTATATGACCATAATATATAAGAAGCGTAGTTTAAATTACAGTCTCTAATAAATATAAATACAAATTCTCTTGAGGGTTTCTTTAATTTGTTCGGGTTTATTGTTTCGTTTTTGGGGATTTTGGTTGTCTACAATACTGACATTAGAGCTCAAAGAATGGACATGAAGAAAAAGTCCGTTATACGGTTGCCCTCTCGAAAATATGTGAGATGTTCACAATCAAGTCTCATTTCTGAAGTTGGCCACTGCAACATTACCAAAAGGTGAATGACCAAGTCATATGTGTTGAGAGTAACAATATCCCATTCATCGCCTTCAGGCCCCTCTTGAGGATAAACCTAGAAGTAACTATTAGCACTTAATGAGCAATAAATTTCACGATTAAAATTTCTGAGCACAACTTCACAATTAATTATAATAATAACATGATGATATCATGGAGCTAAAGAGACATCATATCAATTTCCGCCATTGAAGAACTTTGAATCTTACACTGCTTCATTTCTTCTATAAAACTCATGTACGGGTAATGGGTAATAGTAGTGGAAGAAGAAGGAATATGGGGTTTTGGTGTATAATTATCATAGTTTGGGGACTGTTGGGGAGTGGAAGTGGAAATGAGGTACCAAATGGTAAAAATGTAAGTTACGATGGAAGGTCTTTGATCATTAATGACCACCACGAGCTCCTCTTCTCCGGTTCCATTCACTATCCTCGTAGTACTCCCCAAGTAAGTGATTCAATCATCATTAATATAATCCTTGGTCCGTAAAATTTTTGCAAGGAGAAATAAGAATAATGTTGCTCATCACGACACATCAACTAGAAACGATCTCATTTGGTTGTTATGCCCACCTCTATGTAGTGTAGTTAGTATGTGATGTAGACCGATGATAGTAAATCAGGTAACCAAGTTGGGCAAGACCATGTGTAAGCTAATTTGACATATGTAATGTAACATACGATTGGACTAATATGAGGAATCGATACAATCAGATGTGGCCATATTTAATAAAAAAAGCAAAAGAAGGAGGATTGGATGTGATCCAAACCTATGTGTTTTGGAACATACACGAGCCTCAACAAGGTCAGGTAAAAGCAAAACCCTTTCATAAGAATCAAATAATTAAACAACAATTCCATAATTATCTGAACCTTAATTTTATTATTTGGGGATTTGATTTTCAGTTTGATTTCAGTGGAAGACATGATCTAATCAGGTTCATTAAGGAAGTCCAGTCACAAGGGCTCTATGTTTGCCTCAGGCTTGGCCCTTTCATTGAAGCTGAGTGGAACTATGGGTAGGTTTGGTTAAGTTTTCTGCTAGGGCCTGGATCTTGTACGGTCTATATAACCGGTGAGGTGTGGTGAACCTATACTTATTACGTCATACCAGAAGCCGATATGTACAGTTGAATTATTAGACCATGGTTATACCGGCTGGTAAAATCTAATTCAAAGTTCGACCATGATACTCTAAATGATGTCTAATCTTATGTTTTCTTTGTAGTGGTCTCCCGTTTTGGTTGCATGATGTCCCAGACATTGTCTTTCGATCGGATAACAAACCATTCAAGGTAATTTTGGAATTGATTTATTGATTGCGCCAATTGATTCAAGATATTGACCAAAGTTTACTATTTCTTGTCATGCAGAAACACATGCAGAGATATACTGAAATGATAGTAGGAATGATGAAAAGGGAGAATTTATATGCTTCACAAGGAGGACCAATCATTCTCACACAGGTAGAAGAAATGGTCGCTCGATAGTCGGTTAGATCAGTTTAATTATTAAATGATGAATCTTATCAATTTCGGTATATGTAGATCGAGAATGAGTATGGAACGTATGAAGGAGCATATAAAGAAGAGGGGAAAACATACATTCATTGGGCAGCCAAGATGGCTGTGAGCCTTGAAACTGGTGTGCCATGGATAATGTGCAAGCAGGATGATGCTCCTGACCCTGTGGTAAGAGGGCGAAACCCGGTTTTTTATGGATATTTTGTTTCGAGGATTATTGGCTTGGAGGGCTATTTCGATATATGTTACTCGTTTCATGGTGAGATGTGGGTTAGTTATATGTTATTTAGTCAGGCAGGTGGAGCAAAATGGATGAACATATTCGAATTAACATTTAAAGGTGACCAATACAAGAGAACAAGTAATTAGGGTATGTCTATTCGTCTAGACATATGTTTCAAATGGTATAAATCAATTTTGAAAAAAAACATATATACTAGAAGTAAAATGTAGACGATATCAACTGAAAATGCTAGTTTAAAGCAGAGCTGAGAGTATGATAAAATAAGATGAAAGGATGAGATATATCATTGGCACAAATTATCGATTGGATAAAATTCGATTTTTTATGTGTCATTTTTTTTGTACAGATTAACACATGCAATGGGATGAGATGTGGGGAGACATTTTCTGGCCCAAATTCACCTCATAAGCCTTCAATGTGGACAGAAAATTGGACAAGCTTGTATGTCTTAATTAATGTGTTTATTTTTCATTTCGAAAGTAAGTAATGTGTTTATCTTGAAATTGCATTTTTCACATTTTAATCCTCAAAATTAATGGTAAAAAATATACAATTAAATTTAGCTACCAAACATATGGTGAAGAGGCTCCATTGAGATCAGCAGAAGACATAGCATACCAAGTTGCCCTTTTCATAGCAAAGAAAGGGTGTTATGTCAACTATTACATGGTGAGTAGATGTATGCATAATTACGACATACGAGATTGTTTGGATGAGTGTATTTAATCGTAAGTATTTAAATATAACGTTGACAGTATCACGGAGGAACCAATTTTGGAAGAACATCGGCTAGGTACATGCTAACTGGCTACTATGATCAAGCTCCTCTCGACGAGTATGGTAACTCACTATTGATTTTAAACCACTGATCTCTTTAAATTGTTTGTTTGGGTTGATGTTTTAAACCTTGCTCATGGGATATTATTTGAGTTGATGTTTTACTAGAATTGGTCCCTAAAATTTGAGAATTTAGTCACCCAACTTGGTTCAAGACTATAAAAACCGATTAATCAGATTATACCTATATATTTTACTTCTTTTTTTTTACACAATGGTCACCTAATTTATATTTATTTTGACAAACTAATCGTTCTTTTTTCACTAATTGGGCACTTTCAATAGTTTTGTGAAAAAAACTGACCAAATAATTATAGTTTTGTACAAATTAAAAAAACTAACAATGTACAAACAAACTATTAAGTATTTTGCAATGACTATCACCATACCGTATTAGTTTATATTGATGTGTCAACCCTCAACCGGAACTCTTTTGATTAGTATTGACTATTGAATTGAATTCGACCAATAATGTATCGTATTATATTATGGTTCGATCTGTTACCCCAGGCTTGCCTAGGGAACCAAAATGGAGCCATCTCAAGGAACTCCATGCTGCAATTAAGCTATGCAAGAAGCCTCTACTTTATGGGACTATGACAAACTTCACCCTAGGCCAATTTCAACAAGTAATAAACTTTTAACTCTTTTTCCTTTAACTCTATGTTTCATTAACCTTGCTAATGGGATATTATTATGGAAGGCCTATGTCTTCAAAGAAGAGCATTATTCATCAGGTAAATGTGCAGCATTTCTTGTGAACAGCCACAAAAGGCACAATGCAACAGTCTTCTTCAAAGATACATCCTACTTCTTGCCCAAAGAATCAATCACCATCCTTCCTGATTGCAACACAGTAGCCCTCAACACTGCTCAGGTAACTTTGTGCCAGTTGCGGAAAACGCTATATATATACAGAGCAAGGTGGTATTGGAAAACGCGAGACATGATGAGCTATATCCCTACGAGATATATTAGTATATGTTTTTTTTTATAGCTATAAGAAACATTTTATATATTGCGGTGTGAGTAGATTGAACACACAACTTTCAACTCTTCAGTCTGGCGCTCTTCCAACTAAGTTATTCCCGTTAAAAAGCTAGTGTATGTGAGAATAGATTACAATGCCACCTAGTTTGAGCTAAGGAATCCAATGTACTTATCCTAAATAGGTAAATGCACAGTACAACACCAGATCAATGGAGACGAGGCAAAAGTTGAGTTCCTATCAGAAATGGGAGAAATATTCCGAACCAGTCCCTATGTTTGATGAGACAACATTAAGAGCACAGAATCTGTTGGAGCAAATGAACACAACGAAAGATTCCTCTGACTATCTTTGGTACACTTTCAGGTGATTGTCAAAAACTCAAAAGATTATTGTAATTATATGATTGTTTCATAAAACGGTACAATCATTTATTTATTGGTCATTAAAAGTCATTCGTGATCATTTATCGAAAAATTATCACTAACTTGTTGGTTAGCATTTTTTTATAGTGGGATTAAAGTTATAATTATATGTTCATCGTTGGTTGGTTGCTCATGAAAAGTTACCCACCGGTCGATTTGGATTGAGTTTTGATGTCGATGATCTTAAATGTGAATGTTCCTTTGATGCTTCTTCAACCGATTGTATCTTATCGGTTGTTAATATTTCAATAGCTCATTTTTAGTTTAATTTCATCTAAATTTTTTATATAAAAACAAATATTTCAATAGCTCGTTTTCATTTAAAAAATTGTTATGTAAATGTACTTTTATTTTTGTTTCCCAAATTAATTAAGGTTTGAGCGAGAGTCTACAAATACTCGATCCGTACTCAAGGTGGAAACACGTGGACATGTTCTCCATGCTTTTGTGAACAACAAGTTAATAGGTAATTTTTATTATTATTTGACTTTAATACATCTTTTGCAAATCTAGATTTAAACAATGATGAATGTTGGTCCAGGATTTACGAGTTTGTATTTGATGGAATAATTGTGTAGGTCTAAATTTACCTCAAATGCACCCTAATGGCTTGAAATATATTTGGTTGATCGTACTCAGGGTCTGCACACGGAAGTACCGAGACAAGCCATTTCACTTTGAAAGAAACGTTTGATTTGTCTACTGAGCAAAATCACATATCTTTGCTTAGTGTAATGGTCGGATTACCGGATTCGGGTGCATTTCTTGAGAAGCAAGTTTCAGGATTGCGGGGACTAAAAGTGAATAACCGAAGCCTCGATCATCACCCATCGGGATATCAGGTTAGTCAATCTACTGGTTCATATTGAGGATTGAACTACACAGTCAAAGTTATGGACCCAATAAGCATTCATTTGAAAATTCGGTGACCTGATTATACAAATACACTTTTACAAAAGCTATGCGGTTGGATAACATGGTGCAAAAACCGTAACAAATGTATTAATATGTAATATGTCTACTTACATACAAAGAATTAGGTGAATGCTAATTCACCCCAGCTAATCATCCGGTTTGAACTGATAAAAATTTCCTATTCTGTCCGAGTTTGATTATCGTACTTAAAACCTACATGTTCACAAATAAGTAATGTTGGTTGAGGAAGGATTTTTAATTTTGTAGCATATGGTTAACTCACAGGTTGGGTTAGTAGGTGAAAGATTGAAAGTATATACAAGCACTGGATCAAGAAATGTCCAATGGGATCGGTACTCGAGCTCGGATCATCAACCACTCACTTGGTACAAGGTAAACAGAGTTGTCCCACTTTATGCGGACCACGGCCAACTTCGATATTGAATGACTTGAAATGAATAGGCACACTTCATCACTCCACCCGGATATGAACCAGTAGCACTCAACCTTGGTTCGATGGGGAAAGGTGAAGCTTGGGTAAATGGGCAGAGAATAGGTCGATATTGGGTCTCATTTCTAACACCAAAAGATAAAGCCTCTCAACAATGGTATTTCTTTCCAATTAAAAGCTACTAATACTTGTTCGTTTTTGTCCTTTAATTATAAAAGTCGCAAGCTTCAAAGTCAAGTGATCTTGTTTTTCTTGTTTTTATGAAGGTATAATGTGCCTCGATCATTCCTGAAACCTTCAGGGAAGAACTCATTAGTTCTACTAGAGGAAGAAACAAAGACAAACCCACTTGAAATATCTATAGATATTGTCGCCATCACGAAAGTTTGTGGCCATGTGTTGGATTTATACCCGCCAACCGCGACCTCCCTCCTACCTAAAGCGGAGGAGGGTGGAAAAAAGAGTAGGATACGCAAAGTTCATCTTTCTTGCCACGAGGGTCAAAGAAGGATGATATCAAGAGTTTTGTTTGCAAGCTATGGGACTCCACTTGGGGATTGCGGGGGAAAATTCAATGGTACTATTGGGACTTGTCACTCACCAAATTCTGAATCTGTCGTGCAAAAGGCCTGTGTTGGAAAGGGAAATTGCTCAATCTTATTATCACCAATGGAATTTGGAGGAGACCCTTGTCTTGGAATTCCCAAGTCATTGCTAGTTGTTGCCCAATGCAATTAACATTTTAGGGTACATCGTAGCTAGGTTGAACTTTGAAAAATCATTCTTCATTTATGCTAATGTGTTCTCATTTTGTTCTCATTGAAAAAAAATCAGTTTAATTGGAGATTCTCTTATTATTATTATTATTATATATACACACTAAAGTAAAATTTATTTTAGAATCGATTTTTAGGAAAGTTGAGTTACAAATTAATGTAATAAAGTTGAGCTAGAATTGTAAAGGGTTGTGAAAGGAATTTGGATTAACTTGTGAGGAGTTGAATATCATCAAACTTGTGGCGGCTTGAAATAGTGTTGAGAATCTAAAGGGATCCAAAAGAAAACTATGTTCTGTCAGGATTCAGAAATTAGATTTCTTGGTTTGTGTATACTAAGGGCATCTACATTTACATCCATTTACATCCGTATGACGGGGGAATTTGTAAAATGAGGTGACACCAGTGTGATATGGGTGCAAATTAAAATATGATTTACATATATGAGAGAGTCTTCTATTTTTTATAAATTTGTATTTTTTGCAATTACGTAAAGCAATTATAAAAGGGGTCCAGACCAAATATATAATATGGTAGTTAATGTATTCATGTAAGTATTTAAAAATAACTTGATATAAAGTTAACAATAAACTAATAAACAGAAAATAATAATTAGAAGAGATATGGATCAAGTGAACTTCAGTGTATCCATGACAATGGTTTCACAAACTCATTTTCCTGAGTATGAAGAGCACCTTCAAAATCATACAAGAATTTGAAATAGGTCAATAAATAACAAACTTTAATCCGATTTGATAAAAGAAATATAGAGTATATTTGAAGACAATGGAGAATAAAATTAATCAACTATTGCTTTTAAAATATGTGCTTTGTGTGTCTTAATGAAATAATTAGTTGTATTATTAATAAAAATTTAGTGTTTAACACTTTTATTTTATTAATTATATTTTTTTTTCTATATGATAATTAAAATTGTTAGTATTAATTTGTTGTTATTATTAAATAATAGAGATGATAGGAGTATAATGCATTTAGATTCCATTTTTGCAAATGCTGTTTGAGTTATATGGATGAGAGTGATATGATAATGGAGAATGGTGAATTACATATAGGTGAATTCTTCGGTATATCTGGTATACCGAAGCTTTCGGTGTGCCCAGTTTTTTTTGGGTAACGTAAATTCATCACCAACGTCCATTTTCAGTTTGCGATCTCAACGATTCATAATTATTCGAATATTAAATTTCTATTTCACATTTTATTTTTGATTTCAGTTTACAAACTATTGACCATAAGAACCAGAAAAAAAAAGTTATAAACAATGACTCACAATGTACATTGCTCTAATCGGAAGATTGGCCAGCTGTGGGGATGACCTAATTAGTATGACTTTTTTATTGTGGTGATTTTGACATGGATGGTTTAGGGAGCTAAGTATAGGGTCAAATATTGTCTTGTAGCCTTTTCTTAGAATGTTGCTACATGATTGAATTTGATGATCATAACAGAATCTAATTAGTGAAAGATTTATGATTACTGAATTTCATTATGATAAAAATATGTGAAACACAGCAGCAAGCAACAAGGAAACAAACCAGGAGAATACTATGAGAATGCATGTAAGTCTGGCATAAGTTATATAAAATAAATGGTATATTTATTTTTGGTTAAAATTATAGTCATTTATAATTTAGATGTTACATAACTAAAATATTTTTTAACCATAATTTTCAACTAGATGATATCCTCTTTTTTTTTAACTTCCACATGTAGGCTAATACAAGATAAAGAGGTTTAATACTGAAATTTCAATGCGAACATGTGAACATCTAAATTATGGTGTCATGAAATACGATTCATAATCATATTGCACATTAGTGCCCTCTCATTATTATTTGGTGAGCACAAATAAATTATATACATATTACAATGCGAGCAGCATCATGTGCTACAAAAATCTAGTAGTAATGAAATTTTTTGTTGTAAAGTAATAATGAAAAAATATATCTTCAAAATCAATAGCCGTTGTGAGTCTAGGGCCTGTACATGTGCGCTTCTTTTTGTACCAAGTCAAATTACATTTCACTCCAGATTCAATGATACTATATATAACTAGTTATTAGCGTCACAATAGTTGCCAGAGAACCATGTTTCCACAGCCACTTTACGCACGTATATTAGTTTGGACAGACTTGCTAGATTATATATGTTATATAATAAATGTTATGCTTTTTTAAGATTTAAGTTTCATCTTTGTATAATTCTTATTAAAAGTTTGATGTCATATTTCAAATATTTGTAATATAAGCATAAACTGGTGAATGTCGAACCAATCCACTAATTTTGGATTAGAATCAAAATCAACGTAATTGCGGTGGATTCGGAGTTTTAATCGATATATAATTCTCTTACGGCGGCAAGTAATGCCATTAACCTTGTTATATCGATCGGTCAAATCCAAGCTAAGTAGAATGTACATATCATAGCAATAATTCAACATTATTATTAGAATAAAAAAAAGCAAATGGAGTTATTGTAGCTTACTGTTCCCATAACCCTTTTTTAGATTTATAGTCGTGATGCAACAAGATTGAGATAGACTAAGAAAAGTGAAGATTTATGATGCCTTTAAGCAAAAATACGTGATTAGAGATACTTTCTTTTTCCTTTCAGATTTTTTCTTTCCTATTTTACTCTCACTTCATTTGTTTTTTGTTTTGTTTATAACCATTTATATAAGCCTTCAAATGTATTTTACCATTTATCAATTACGTTTCTGTTAATTTTTTTATTTTATAAATTCAATAACATCAACATTATCAAAATTTTATAATGGTGTGAAAAAGTTGATATAACAATGACATCACTTTTATATATAGTGTTATATACGTATGACATTTACTACCCGAAAGGTTCTATACTGCGGGTATTACCTAAACCTGAAAATAAAACTGGTGGGTAATGGATATCAACTATCCGAACTAAGGGGCATGGATATCGTGTGATATTTACTACCCGACATGTTATATACGGCGAGTGTTACCCGAAGCCGAAACTAAAACTTGTGGGTAAGGATATAAACTATCCGTACCCGAACACCACAGTTTTCAACCCTGCCTAAAATTTAATTTGCCTATAGATCTCTTTATACAATTTTAAAAGTATAGTTTTTCATCAACAAATGCTACGTACTTTAATTGTTAGTTGAATGACGTCAATATTGATATATTTTATTTATTTTTAAAAAAATGAAACACCTATGTAAGTATTACAATGATATTTTGTGACATATCAATGGTCTTGGGGGACCAATTAAGTATTCGACCACGATCTTAATAGATATATTAAGTTTACAATTGTTGTTAATGTATTAATTTGGAGAATTCAATTTTGAGACACATAGATAAAAGCACTCTCCACTCTTTTCTAAATATTTTTACAAACACTCTTTTCTATTTGCTATATTAATATATTTATATAATTATGCTCCATCTTTGTATGCATTTAATTATTACAATTTCAAATCCATCCGATTTTTTATTTACCATCTTATATTTATAATTATATAGCTATTTTTTACTTGATTTACGGGTGTGTAATACCATACCAATTTTAAATTAACATTCCACAACATCGCGCGACCATCTAAATTAGTATAGTTTAAATAAGAAAAATGCATCACAAATAAATTATGGATAAGTTTCTATCAAGAGAATAGGAAATACGTTTCGTAGACTAATACTGTATTTTAGGCCTCAAACTAATAACGTATGACAGATTTTTAATGTACTTAGAACTACTGAATATATGCATTAAAAATGCTTAACCTACCAACAGTTATACACAACATGCTCATCTTAATCTATCAATTGACGCGAGCAGAAAGAAACAATATATGAAAATCGTCGGTGTAGCATACAACCGACTCACTTGGCCAAATCACTCTGCAAAAAGCCCTCATCATTTCAACTGAAACTCAAAACAAATTAGACTCTGTACAAAATAAATCAATATCAAGGTAGCTGAATCAGCCCCTTCAGTCACCTCGCATGCAGGCCCTTATCTTTTTTTCTTTTCTTCCTCATTTGTATATTTGGGTATTCTTCTCAGTTCATTTTCTCTCCTACTTAATTGCTTTTGGTTTCTTTGTTGGTCGCACTATGCTTATTAGTGAGATCTCTCAAGAAAACTCACTGGACGAACTGCGCCTGCAGCACATATGGAAGTTGTGCCATCTGTTGCGGCCGGATCAATTCCCTGCGTTCGAAACAATCTGGACGAACGACGAGGTGGGTCTGAGTTCCAATCTGGTGAGCATTTTCCTCCATCTCTCCGTCGGTTTTTTTGTTTTGTTCATCCCCTCTTCATCTGTCGTTTCATCTCATAACTTGTTTTCCGCGTCTCTCCTAGGTTATTGGCGGCGATCGGCCGTGGTTCTGTTGTTGTGGTTATCGGTCGCGACGAATACATTCGGCCTCCCATTCTCCCTGTTTTCCTGTCAGCGGCGAAGACCACCGCCTCTTAAGGTTGTGTGAATCTCTTATGGCCGGTGTTCATCTTATCTAATCTAGCTATTGGTTTTATTCTGATTTTTCCAATTTTTCTTTTGTTGGTTCAGTTTGACGTCCAGACTATTCTATTCTAGGTCGATATCAACTATCAAATGGGGTCTAAATGTGGAACGGGAAAGACCCATATGTTTAGTTTAGTTGTGCTTTTAAATGGCTATTTGTGAGGAGTTCAAAAGCAAGAAACAGGGCACCATATTTTACGTGAGGTCAATTTGAGTAACCGGGATGAAGAAGTTTAGGATGACGAATCGAAAAAACGACAACGTTGGTGGATTGTCGGAGGTGGAGGACCGGAGCTGGTTTATTGATTTTGTTTCAATTTATTTTTATTGTATATACCACGTGAGATTACACATCAACATTAGTGTTTGAATTGTCGTTAATTTAAACGGAAAAGTAAGCGAGATATCATTAAATGTAAATCCGAGTTTAAAATAATTTGAGTTAAATTTGACAATCTGTTCAAAATTTTGACCATTTTTTTATTTTTTTGTCTAAACAAAATAATGAGGAAAACATAAATACCATACTACCTCAACCTTTACTTTTATGATGCATATAGGTTTATGATTACTCTGCACTTGATCTTAGCCAAAAGCTGGTTTATAGATTTATGGGTCAACTTTTCAGAATACTTGGTATATCGAAACTTTTAGTGTGCCCAGTTTTTTTTGGTAACGTAAATCCATCACCAACGTTCATTTTCAGTTTGCGATCTCGACGGTTCACAATTATTCGAATATTAAATTTCTATTTCACATTTTATTTTTTATCTCATATATTATCTCAATTTGTAAATTAATCACTCTCTTTAATTCCTATATACCAATTGATACAGAAAAACATAATTCATTAACATCGCACAATCCTATCTAACAGATTCTATCTCACTTCCACATTATCTTATCTAACAAATGCCACGATATCTATCTTATTTCCCTTTCCCATCCTTATCATCATTTATCAATAGAGATTTTGGCGTGGGCAACGTAATGGTTATAAATTTTATTCCGAATCATGATGAATAGATATTTTTAATCCAAACATTGAATTACTTGTGAAGGTTTGATTCGTGAAGCAACATAGATGGAAGATTGGTTTTGTGTTACTGACCAAGCCCTCGTCAAAATAGCAGTACTGCAGGAAGAGGCATTGGCTAGGAATTGAAATTGAATAAGGTGACTAGAAAATAATTGGATTGGAACGACGAGAATTAAATTATTATATTAGTTTATAAATTGAGATAATACCACGATAAGGATGGGAACGGAAAGTAAGATAGATATCGTGGCATTTGTTAGATAAGATAATGTGAAAGTGGGATAGAATTTGTTAGATAGGATTGTGCGATTTTAATGAATTGTGTTTTTCTGCATCAATTGGTATACAGGAATTAAAGAGAGTGATTAGTTTACAAATTAAGATAATATATGAGATCAAAAATAAAATGTGAAATAGAAATTTAATATTCGAATAATTGTGAACCGCCAAGATCGCAAACTGAAAATGGACGTTGGTGATGAATTTACGTTACCAACAAAAATTGGGCACACTGAAAGTTTCGGTATATCAAATATACTAAAGAATTCACATGATTACAGTACAATCAATACATGAGATTTACGCAAGTATTTTTTTTTTGGGTTTCTTGCTCATGCATCAACAATCTAAATTTGGGTTCTTATTTTGTACAATCGATTCTCACCCCCAACGTCATTTTGGTACAAACTTAAAAACACTTGGTACAAACTACATCATACGTTGACTTCCGCTATCAAGTAGGCATCATCGACTGTCAACATATTTCATCGTCACACTTAGGCAACAACCGGATACGAAGCACATGTTGCAACACCTGCAAATCGAAGTGAAAAAACCACAAGTGAATTCGAATTTCCAACTTCGAATTTGGAAAAGGAATCGAATAAGGAAGTTAGGTTTATCAACTTACCACACATGTTCTTCCCCATTTCCATCTTGAAATAGCCACTGTCGCCCCAATCTCCTCCCCAGGAGTTCTTGATGAGCCAATATGGAACACTATTTTCAACTCCGTATCCCACAGCCAGCACAGCGTGGTTCACATCCTGACCATATTTACCCGAAATGCATGCTTCGTTATAATTAAGCTGGCCATCGGAAAGATATTTAATTTCTTCTATGATTTTAAAAGAAGAATGCTCACCATGGAAGTACTTCCACAGGTGTCACTGGTGTAAACCCCACTCTTGTATAATCGGAAATCAGACACCACCTGGAATGCCACACTTACTGGACGAACCAACCCTACTGCTTGCTTCAGCTCATCTTCGGCTCCCTGAAATTGCAATTATACATTACCAAACATTCAGAATTGGGGATCAGGTAGTATGATGTGATATTTGCAGTAAATAGTTGATCTAAAAAGCAGTTACCAGGGTGATGTTTACGGAGTCCAAAACTTGGACACCAATATTCTGTGCTGAGTATTTGCACAACCCATTCTTTCCTGTGTAAGGGTATGCTTCCTCGGTTTCCAGACCTCCATTGTATTTTATGTATTCAAAAGCTTGGGATGGGAGTCCACCATTGCAGCCATAGTTATTAAAAGACCCAGCACAGTCTACAAGCTGCTGCTCAGACAAAGATATTCCTTTCCCGAAAGCTTGGGCATAAGCTGCTTCAAGAGCTCCAGTCGTGCTGCACAATTTTCAACATTTTATATACCCACCTAATCTCAGTAACTGTAATTTTTAAACGTAGCAATTTCAGCCGCCTACCTGAATGTCCAGCAAGATCCACACCCACCTTGATTCTTAACTGGGCTCACAATTCCTTCATCCCTCCAGTCTTTCTGTAACGTTATAGCCACAGCTAAATTTAGTTAACCGATAAACATTTGACATTTCTCACGTAAAGGAACATTCGTAGTCGAATGCATAACTCATTATTAGGAGTATGACAGTACCTTTTCCGGGAGGATAGCATCGGTTATCATTAAATTGCCCCTCCTGGTGGCAGAGCAGTTTTGTGCAGCTCCTAGCTTTTTCATTTGGAATTCTTCCCATGTCCAATCAGCATAATCTACGTGTATGAACACATCAATCAAACAGTGAAATGAACTTCAAGTCTTCAATACACTTAGTGCTGTGTGTGCACTTATATAAATTGGGTTCTCAAGTTGAAGAGTCTCTATGTAACTCTACTATGAACTAGACACAAATGGTCACAATATTTAGCAAGTTTTGTTTTTGGTCATCGGAGCTCTAGTTCTGGCTGTCGGCGTTATATAGTTGCTATCGTTTCTTTAAAAGAAATACATTATAAAATGACTAATTAGTGTTTAAATGAGAGATCCAAATGTCATATTCAAACTTGGTGAGATGAAGGCCGTCAACCCCAACCACATGGCTACCCGAGAAGATATAACTTCACATATTTCAGATTTCTATAAATAAAATATATAACTTTTCTCAATCAGATTGAATTGAAATATATGGCTTCTAAAATTTCTAAAAATATTACCGGCAAAGTCAAACATACAAGTAGAAGCCGAAGATTAGCCATCCGATCAACAGTCTGTCATCAGGATGATTAGAGGAAAGGAAAAGGGACTTACAATTAACACCAAGTGTGTAAGACAATCCCTTTTTGTTGGTGGATCTGATTAAATCATAATTCTCCTTGAAGATGGAGAACCGCTGCCTTATCTCCTCCTCCATCTCATACTTCTTCTCATGCCTGAACGAGCAAGCAAGCAGAGACTCCGACGGGCATAAGTTGAAGTCAAATCAAACGGATAAGGGAAACCACTAAGAGCAAACAGCTGGATAAGAAGGAAGTCATATATAATACCTGTGAGCAAATCGGGCAAATTTAAGTGCCAAACGAGTGTTGCCGACGACTTTGACAACAGAAGCTTCCAATTCGCTGAGACGATCGGAGACCATCCGGATGGGATTCGACTCGTCGTCTAAGGCTACGGCGGCGGCGCAGCAGATGAGGAGGAGAAGGACGGAGAGGATCAAGGCTGGGCGAGCCATATTTGGATAATGATTATTGAGTGGTAGCTGATCGAACTTATTGGTGGAGGGAGTGGGAACGAAGAGTGTTGGGGTTATAAAGAAATACAATAGGCCAATAGGGTGGGTTGATGAAGACAAAAAAGGAATCTGTAAGATGGGCTCCACCAGGTTTGGAGACGGACATACCGAGACGAAATAGATGTGATTTTCCGATTGGCTGCCTGCTGCTGTAACTTGCCGTATGCTGCGGGAACTCCATACTTCTGGGTTGGTTGAAGCACACCGTGGTTACCGGCTTCACTGAACAAACCATATCTCATAATTTCTTTACGGTTAATCCACCTATCTCATCAATCATCATAACCAAAAACAAAATATTGGTGAACATGGGAAAGATCTAATTGCACGTCAAAGAATTTTTCATGATGGTGAGCGAGGGCTTTTAGAATGTACTATAGCGTGTGATCTATTGTATAGGAAGTTATTATAGTTTGAGTATAACTTCCTATTAGATGAACTATGGAGTGTGATCCACAGACCCTTACCGTACAGTTCGGGATAGGCCTACTAGGCTAGTTCACAACTATGATGTGTCGGTCACCCACCCCCTCATTGTGCATTCCCATAGGAATTCATGTATCAGGCTGGACGTGTTGAGTATACCTTCAGACGTTGCTCACACGGATATTTTAGGGTGGTTTCGTGGTCAGATCTACCATGAGGCCGTGTACACAACTAGGCTGGCTGATGTTAGGTTAATGCCTACATGACCACAAGGGCACATTATTAGACGTCAGTCTCAGTTCTACACAAGTCTAGATAACCACTTAGTGCTTAGTTTCTCCTTGTATGTGTGAACCCGCGAGTAGTTGCATGGATCGAACCACGTGGTTTGATAGGATTTTTCCATCCTTTTCGTGGTCAGCGTTAGGGAGATCCTTTGTCCCCATTGTTGTTTGTCATCTCCTCTGAGGGGTTTTCCCGTCTCCTCAATAAGGAGATTCATGACCATTAGATCAAGGGTATTAAGATTGGTAAGTATTCTCTAACAATTTCTCACATTTTCTTTACCGATGATATATTCCTTATCCTAGAAGTGAATGACCAAGCCATTTCGTATCTTAAATTTTTAATTTGTATGAGAATGTTGCAGGACAGTGAATTAACCTTTCAAGGTAGCTTGTTAGTAAGAGTACCCCCCATGTTTTTTCGACTACAGTATGCTAACCCGATTGGGGTTGGATAAATTGGTCACTAAGATAAGTATCTTGGGCTTCCATCCTTTGTTCCATTCTCCAAACATGATATCTTCAAAGATCACAGGGTGGATAAGCTTCTCAAGCGTTTTGCTAGTTGGAAACAATGTTCACTTTCTTGTTGGTAAAGAGACGCTTATTAAATCAGTCACACTGGCTTTCCTCATTTATGCAAAGGTGTGTTTCAAAATTACTCTTTTTTGTCACTCACCGCCTCAATCGTCATATGGTTTTTTTTAGGGGATCAAGAATCCAACCAATCGATTCACCAGATTAAATGGTCGGACATGACAAAAAAGAAGTTTGAAAGAGGGATGTTTTCGCTCTTTCTCCAATCTTAACTAGGCTCTCATTGCTAAACAAGTTTGGTTTTTGCTCAAGGAACCAAAATCTCTTGTTGCTCGGTTTCTTCATGGTAAATACTTCCCTCGCACTTTCTTCCTCAATCATTATAGTAATACGGAAAACAATGCATATTACAGTAGTCCTCGAAAGCCATACTCCGCCCTTTTTCCTGACTTACTTCTTGGGAAATAAGACTTCCCGCCTTGATCAATAATCATTTTTCCTTGCCTGATAGATTGCATTGGTCTAAAATGCTAGCTTGAAAAGGAACTCCCTTACACTAGTCCAATTCTTTTTTGGTTATTAGCAAGCTTTGAAGAACATTTTATCGATCTTCAACTGGCCGGATGTGGATGGAACGTATGCTACGAGTGCTTTAGTGGCGACGTGGGTACCGGTTGCATTCTAAGTTGATTCAACAACAGCCTAAGTTCCCCCTTATTTCAAACAATTTTCTGTTAGCAGGATCGGGTAGGATAGTGAGTGTCAGGAGAAAGAAAAGAATTAGAAGCATCTCTCGTAGGTTCACCAATTTATTGACTGTTGTCGGGTTGCCCGATGTCTCATCGTAAGATGTTGGTGAGTCTTAGACCAATTGGGGCCAAGGGCTTCTTCACAGCCTGAAACTCAGTTGTGCTATTCCTTCCCTCGCTTTATTTTTTCCCGTAAGTCACTTCGTTCTCTAGTCTGGATTTCTTTTCCTTGACGACTTTTAGTAGCCCTTCTTCCTTCCACCAAGAGAAGTGTGAATCCACCATGGGCATCCCCAGTAGCATTAGCAGAAAGAGGATCCTGAGAAAGAAAGCACATTATAAAGGGCTATTTATGACTTACCCACATGCCAAAAGGAAAGGAGTATGTCACCAAGTTATAAGTATGCGAACTTACCCATGGTAGAAAGTGATATCAGGTTAGAGTAGGGCAAGGATGGGAAAACATACAATGGTATCTTCCTATGGAACCTTATAGCAAGAATAGTCGCCCTAGAGGGTCTTACCGTTACTCCGGACTTAGACACTCTATCTATTAAGCCCTCTTTTTGATCGCTATGAGACTTATTAACAACGTGAGAACTGGTATGATAATAATAACTTTTATAACTCTTAGACAAAGTAAGAGTACTCTATATTGGAAGTACTATTCCAAGCCCTCTTATCTCCCTTAGCCTCTAGAAAAGCCCTACTCCAACATGTCCACGCCTTCAACACGATAGACATCTTAGGACTAGTATCCACTATCCACAGTCTACAAGGTAGAGTTAGTCTTTCTACTGATAATCCTTAACTGAAGGAATCGTTAGCACGTTGTTAGCACGAGGGTATAGAAAATCAATACGAAATCTATGTTCTTCCTCTTTTTCCCTTTCTTTCAATGTCTGCTTTGATTCACTTGAAGTAGACGGACAACTTTTGAAAGTGAAGGTGAATTGCATGATGAGAATTGTCTAACTGAGGTTCATCTGGCCATTGGGCCCATCCGATGGCCCAAAACTTCCCACATTACCATAACTTTAGTGGGGCCCCATGGCCCACATTTAATTTTGAATCAAAAAAAATGCAACCTTCCTCTTATACTTGAATGGATCAAGACATATTCACAGCGTTAGATCCATCTAACAATTCAGACTCATCCAAGCCCATAACTTACAACTCGAAACCTAGCTCCATTTCCGATTTAACTTAGCCAACACGATAATTATCCCGAGTCTTGCAAACCTTTAATACTTGGTCAACTATTGAGTCAATTCCTCAAATTAACTTTATTAATTTGGTTCCCATTATTGGTTCTACTCCACGAGTAAGATTTTAATCAAACCGAAATTTTAACTGAATCGAAAGTTGGGGTGTCACAATATCTTTCGGGTTCTGCACGATCAATTGCTCGCCTCCTAAGTTATTGAGGCTTCCTTTGACATGAGCGTGAATTGCATCACTCCATAGGTGTTGAGCCTCTACTCCCGTGTTCAAGAATCGGATGTTGTGCAATCGATCGATATGGCCCATACGGCCACATATAAAAGCAGAAGGTCTGCAATTTCTCACACCTGAATTGCAGAGCCATCTCAGTTTGCCTAGTTGGTAAAATCATCTTCTCCCTCTTCAATGGTGTGGTGGTATCCAGGGAGATTCGAACTCGCTGGATACCACCACACGCTCTTTAATGTATGAAGCTCTTGACTTGTAGTTGTTTTTATCATCATACTTGACAAACTTGCCCCCAAATTCTCCAAAACCGCAACCAACCATTTATGTGAAGAAGCTCTTCCATAGGTCTTGAATCTAAACCCGACAGTTCACAAACTGCATCGGGATTGTGGTTGGGTCTTCCCTGTCACGTATCTCAAGTAGAACGATGAGTTGCCGGTCAAATGGCCATGGTCTGTTGTCTATCACCCATCGGAGATCAATGGAGCGATAAAAACGAAATAGGATCAGGTGGTTCCCGAGATCCTCTATCGGCATATCTGCACCCGGTTGCCAGACGGATGCCATGTTGTGTTGGACGACGTTGAGGTTGAAGGGGCGTTTCGTCAAGATAGAACCAACAGCACGTAGATTGTAGTTTGCGGCACGAACTGGTTCCATCGGAGGGTGGAACTGCACCGGGGTATTCTCCGCTAAGGCGGACTGGATGGCATCCATCCGCCTCTGCATAGCTATTGCTTCTAGGTTCAGAGGAGGGTCTGTCATCGTAATTATTGAACATGGATAGGGATACGGCTAATCGTCAGTGAAGAGAAAAAATCTGAGGGGTGATTTGAACCCTCACAGCAAGGGGTTAAGAGAACATTCCTCTCAATAGGATGAGTCATGAAACTAAATCTTAATATTTATTTTTTTGGTAGAAAAACCTTCATATTTGTAACCACTAAACTTGCCTATTAAAAGTAAATTATGCATCACTAAATTATAAGGTTAGTATCTAAGTTCCCTTATAGCTTACCCTAGTTATAATTGGTCAAACTCATTTAACCATTGACCGCCTAATTATTTTTATTTGTGTCTATTAATTTCTAATGTTTTAATAATAAGTTAAAAGGCATTTGTTTGGCAGAAATATGGATGAACTGAAAACGTGACGATGGACATCCTATCAAAATCCGAGTTGACTGAATCTCAAACAATGAAATAGGGTTCATCAAGACTGAGTAGTGAACCCTACACACACATTCATTCAGATCGGATCTCATCTTCAACATGATTAATTGCAAAGTAATTCCATTTCACCCGATTATAAACTTTAGAGATGTCAAGGCTTCATCCTCTTGCTTAGTACTTGGCTTCGTTAACATGTGTAGCGATACAAAAGCAATCATAATAATATCTACAATCATTATCGGTAGCTACTTGATTGGACTACTTCACCTAATGAAATTATTATTATTTCCCACATGTAGAAAAAATAAAAATAAACATCTTATTGGTATTTTTTTTGTTTCGATGGTTGAACTACCAACAGACAATTATAAGAAAAAAGATACTACCAACAGACGAGAATTTCTCATCAATAAAAAAGAAACAGGAATTTTCTCTTTCTTATAGATTGATTCAACCGTGTAATGTTCATTCCTTCCTACATATGGAAAATGTCCTAGGCTATACCAACTTATAGTTGAAATAAAAAGAAAAATCAAACTCCGTGTGTGTGTATATATACACTGAAATAAATTAATTACACTTACAACAAAAAAATAAGGTCAAAAACAAAAAGAATATAAAACTCAGGCACCATTGGCTTTTGGATGTAAAGGAGAGTTCAATCTATTTGATCTGGGACTGTGTCGATACCCAGCATCGGAGTGAACAGTCGGCGATCTAGGAGAACTCCGGTGATGCTTCCTCTCGCCGTCACCACCGTGGTGAAGCTTATGTTTATGATGATATTGCTGCTGGCCAACAACATTTACATTATTATCACCACCACCCTGCTGCAAGCTGCTTCCTCGTTCCTTCTTCTTAGCTGCCTTTACTTTGACTTCTTCACTTTCCGCCGGAACCTTCTCTTCACCACCTAATTCCTTTTTGTTTTCCGCAGTGGTGGTGGGTACCACATAGACGAAAGTACCCATAGCGAAATCATTATAGTCCTTGAGTGGGGCCAGCGTTCTCACAACCATGCTCATGGTGGGCCTATGTTTAGGGCGGTGGCTCAAACACTGGTAAGCCAGTGCGGCCGCCTTCCGAGCACCGGTCTCCGAGTATTGACCCTCAAGCCTCGGGTCCATTATCCGGCTCAATTTCCTCGGGTCGTTCAACATGGGCCTGGCCCATTCTACCAAATTCTGCTCCCTGGGTGGACGAGCCTTGTCCACCGATCTCCTTCCCGACAAGAGCTCTAGTAACACGACTCCGAAGCTGTATACGTCGCTCATTGATGTGAGATGGCCTGTCATTATGTATTCCGGTGCAGCGTATCCGTGGGTCCCCATCACCCGGGTCGAAATATGGGTGTCGGATCCTTCCGGCCCGTCTTTAGCCAGCCCGAAATCGGACAGTTTGGCGGTGAAGTCGGAGTCCAAGAGAATGTTGGATGCTTTGAAGTCTCTGTATATGACTGGCTTTTTCGATTCGTGGAGGAATTGAAGTCCCATTGCAGCTCCTTCAGCTATTTTCATCCTCGTTGACCACGGTAGCGATGCTGAATATCCTGCAATTTTTTGTTTACCAAGTCAACGGTCAATATTCATCACACCCCCTCTCAACAGAAAACGCTAGAAAAAAAATTAAAATAGATATTTATAATGGAAATAACAACTTACGTCGGAAGAGATGATGCTCGAGGCTACCACGTGGCATGTACTCATAAACCAGCAGCCTATGTTCCTCTTCGCAGCAGTATCCGATGAGCTTGACGAGATGAGGGTGTCTTAGCTGTCCAAGGAATATGACTTCCGTCAACCACTCGCGGTGGCCCTGGAGACCCTCGAGGTCGAGGAGCTTAACGGCGACGGGCTGCGCTTTCAAGACGCCAGGTCGGAGCTTGTCGTCGATGAAACCCTTGTGGACAGGGCCGAAGCCACCTTCACCAAGGAAGTTGCCGGAGGAGAAGCTCTGGGTGATGATCTTAAGCTCAGCCAAGGTGAAGACGTGGAGGTTTGAGCCGGCAAGGGAGATGGACAGATCTTCTGAAAGCAGCGATGAGCTAGGATTGCTCAGATCTGATATCGATAACCGTCCTTGAAACGAACCCTGCCTCGTCATCGCCATCATCCCCTGTTTGTTCTTTGCCTTGGGTGATGACGTGGACGATGAGCTGGACCGCTTTTTCCTCTTCTTGTCTTTCTTCCCATTATGGTTAACACTGGTTTGGCCCGGTTCCGAACCGAAGCAGCTCGAGAAGAATGAAGCCCATCCAGATTTCTCCGCCGTTGCCATTAATATTGTTCTTGAATTGGAGATCAGCGGTAAGTGTAGAGAGAGAGAGAGAGAGAGAGATTGAGTATGGAGGTGTGTTTGAGGAAATGAAATGTGGGCTTTGGGTGGAGTATTTAAACAAGTGTATTATTGACCTGACCATACAAAAATAAAATATTATGAGAGAAAAACGCGGATGGGTTGGGGGAAAGAAAGAGGCGTGCGACTCCTTTTTATTTTCCCGGGGTTTGATTTTTATTTCCCCACTAAAAGATTAGATTAGAAAAGATGGAGATTTGGTAATTGTGGTTTTGGGGTTCTGGAATGTCTTCAAAATAGTGTGTATTAGTATATGGGCTGAACAAGTCACAAGTCTACCCAAGTTGGTTCGTAGGAAAATGACATTGGGTTTTCCATTATTTCTATATTCCTCTCCCGCTTTTTGACTTTCTCCCACTCCAAGCTTTGACATCCAGCCTGGTTGGTCATTTGTTTCTCTATGTACAACGTTGCATATATCTCATAAATGAGATGGATGATTACGTTAGTGAATACTAAATAGTACACGTACAAAGCGGTAAACTCTTGTGTAAATTTCATAGAATTCATTTTCCCCCTCGCGTGGGCCATAAAGTTAGGTGAAAAGATGAAGAGCACTTGGCAATTTCCTGCAGGTGTATATTTTTGAAATGGTGTGTCACATGATGACGAATTTCTCTGAGGGGTCTTAATTAACTACTAGGATAGGTTTAAATTAATGTTTGAAATAGCTAGCTAGCTAGCTAGGCGACGAATTGACTGACTGGCCGGCGAGGGACGACGCGGGAATTAGTACCAATCATAGACGACGACGGAGTTGGAGTTTCAACAATTTTGGCGCAACAATTTCTTGTCTATCACATGACAACATTTTATTGGTTTTTAGTTTTATTCTTATTCTGGAAGCATACGTTTATCTAATCTCCTCATGCACACGTCCAAGACTACAAACGTAAATCGTTATCAATAAGTTCATTAGTTATACAAATAACAAATAATAATAATATGAAAATTCAGTATCAAAATATTATTTGTTTTGTAGTACGTATTACCATTCTGCTGATTTATGATGTTAAGTCACATGAACTCACTTGTGATTTTCCAGCCCTTAACAGTGAAGATGTTTGACCCAGCAGATCAAACAGGACTGCAAAGGAGCATCATAACAAATAATGGGTCAATACTTTATAAAAGGAATGTTGGATTTGAATTTCGAAATTATTATAAAAGTAATTTCTTTAATTATTACAGAGGTCCAGACAATGATCACTTCCTATATAGCCTACTGCATCTATTGTCTATGCTTATATAATCGTCTATTTCTCTACTAGGAAATGCCCACGGATTTTAGACCGAGCAGGAGCTTCAAACAGCATTGTTGTGTGGTACAAATAGATAATTAGTTATGTTGAAAATGAAAAAAAATATGGAATGAAAATTGATTTAAACCAAACATGTATAGGGCATATGTGAACTGAACTGAAAATGTTGAATTTATCAACTCAGTTTACTTGATCATCGATAGTTTGGTCTACTTGCAACGACAAGTACGTTTTTGTTCCATCTCCTTGATTATTTTTATATGTCTAAAACCTTCTAGAAACACATATGTTGCTGAGGCATATAATTGCTAAAATATATTATTTATTACATCTAAGATATGAATGTATTCCATATCTTCATTATTTTATATCCGGTCAGCAGAAAATAAAATAAAATAAAGGATAATGAAGATAGTAAGTAACTTGGTATGATGCAAATCTATAGATGGTTCGTTGCATATACTAAGTTTGTTAGTTGGAATATGTAATTATTAGTTTGAAATAAAAAAGAAGGATGAACCAGAATCAAGATATACATAGAGGGTTGGATGATGGTGAAGGATCAAGTAGCCATATTAAGCTGACGGTGATGAATGTGGCAGCCTAGTTGACTTCCCTGCCTGTTCATTCATCATTTGGACGGTTGTTGAGTGGTTCCCACAGATCCTGTCGCTTAGTTATCATATGTTTGTGCTGTGATTATTTTGCATATATGGTATATTCTAATAATAATAACAATACTAATGGTACATGCGACGCCCCTAATTAATAGAATCCTAGGAGCTCAACAACACATCCGAAAGTCTTACCACCCGGTCTAGTAGTATGGCAAAACGATTGGTGCCTGTAGATAGGGAGTTATACACGTAACAACGAGAAACAAGCTCAAGTTGGGGGTCAAGTGGTAGGGATGCATACCATAGCGTTTGATTGTGTGATCACGTTACGGTCGAAAACTTTGCTGTCCGGCCTAACCGATACCCATAACCCAAAAGTCTACCACCACTCGGGATATTCGCCATTCAGTGTCCTTGGTGGCCTTGATTCTGGCCGGCCTTGTAGCCTGGTGAATCAGAAATCAGAAGGGCCACTCGCAAGTGGGTGGACTTAATATTTTCAGTGGCTTTCTCGATTGGTTCCAGTTTGATGCACTAGACCTCCGTTAATGGCATTATACCTTAAATCTAATCAATTGAATTTAGCCCATGAATCTCATGTTTCGATCAATTGGATTAACCAGCTCTACCCAATCGATCTGGTTGGCCTTCTGACCAATAAAATCAAATCCTGACCTTTTTGGTTGGTAGGCTCTTGGCTCACCTCGTTTAATGTCAATAACTATGGGCCCATGGGTGGTGCATAAATGAATCAGAGAAGGAGTTGGGCCGAGGCTCAGATTTGGGAAAGTTAACTGTTTTTTTGAATATTAGTGGTTCAGTCACTGATATTTTGAAATGTTAATATGTTTGAACCCAGGGATATTCTGTAAACAATATGAAAAGAAAATAGGTAGGGAGTGAGATGCAAGTTTTCAGAACTCTTGTTTTGTCAGCAAAAGAAGGACAGAAGGATCACTGAATGTTCTTAAGATTACAAAAAAGTAAATGAGACATAACTTCTTCGTTAGGGCTTCGACCAACGCACCGTTTGCACGATTATAATTAGATTGACAAGGGGAATTTTCTCAGACAGAATTCAGAGGTGCTAGGCTGGCTTCAGAGGGTGAGTGTTTACTAGCATTGGTGCGTTAAGTTTTAACCCAAAGATTGAAATATAGATTTCTATTGTATACACGGATATTGTTTTAATTTGGATCGTGGTTATAACGACACTTCATGATTTAATTTGAAAAAGAATGCATTCTTTTTTAAAAGATGGTCTATTGATAGCCAAAATCTATACCCAACTTGGAATATGGTAATGTGTCCAAGCAGACATCGTACCCAAAGCTCAATGTGTATCTATCCATATTATTTTAGTAATTGTCAAGTGATGTGATGTGTAGGGTGATGTGATTTTTTTTAGAAATTGTTAAGGATATAGATTAGCAATGCCACATATATAAATTGCTACAATTTTCAAGAAATATATTTATAAATAGAAAATAAATTGAAGATAAATAATAGTTAATGATTTTAATTGGTTCGTTTTTATAATGTTTGTTTGTAAAAATGATGATTAGAAATTGCTATTCAATTGTTGGGATGGAGGAGGTTAGAAATTGCGAAACTAAAGTTGTTGATGTGGCGATAAAGTTCCAATTAGAAATTGCTAATTAATTTTTGGATCATCTCCATCCCTAATTTATTAGCAATTGTTAAGTGATGTGGAAGATGAGGTGACACCCAATAAGCAATTGCTAGGAATGAAGGAGTTGTTGCTAATTTAGCAAGTCCATTAGCAATGTCACATAAGCAAAATAGAACAGGTTTCTAAGAAAAATAGTAATTTTATAAAAATAAATTATTAAAACAAAACTTTTTAAAGGTAAAATGTAGTTTAGGTTCCACAAATAGCAATTGCTAACGAATTGCTGGGATGTAAGTGCTACAACTTTTCCTACGCGAATTTATAACCGATTATATATTTTAAATTATAACCAACTATATTTTTATCATGGGTTATAATCATGACCAGTTAAATTTTAAATATAACCAGTTTTATTTTAAATATAACTAGTTATAAAATATAATCTGTTATATTTTAAATACAATCGGTCATAAAATATAATTGCCAGTCTTTATTAAAAACATGACCAACGATATATTAAATATAACTGATTATAAATTATAATAAGTTATAATTGGTTGTTATTTTTAAATATAAAGGGCTATACAACAGTAACCAGTTATATATTAATGGTCATAAACTATAACCGATTATAATTACTAATAATTATACCAACTATATTAAAAATATTATTGAGTATAAATAAAACTAGTTTTTAAACAAATATAATTGATTATAAAAAAGATATTGATTATAATTTTAAATAAATTATTATAATGTAAAATAATTAGTTTGTAACCATCGGGTTCTAAACGTTATAACTGGAAAAGTATACATGTCGTTGTTAATATTTTAAAAGTTTAAGACTACGGTGTTAGTTCATAAAAACTCATATATAATTGTGTAATTTTCAAAAATCTGGAGACAATGTGGAATATTTTCCAGGCATCTTCTTCGCGCACACCTGTTGGCTCCGTCCAACTTTCGCCGTTGCCGTCGTGTAACTCAAATCGACGGCTACCCCAGCTGCTGCCCACTGAAGAGGAACACCATGCTCAGGCCACCATGCCTTGCCTCCAATCGTTTGATTATCTCTTCGATCAGCTGCTCCAACGTTCATGACCAATGGATTTCAACGATCGATTCAGCCGCCTTACCAAGTACCTAAAAAAACGCAGAAATCACTCGTCGAGCTATGTGGGAGCAGCAGCTCGTTCTTCGATCGACGACAGCGCGACTGCGGAAGATCAATGGCAGCAAACTGCGGAAGAGCCGGAGTGGCGATGTGATTTGACTGATTTTTTAATCTGAAAATGAATAAAAAAATAAAACCACTTGAAATACCTGAAATAGCCGTCCGGTCATAAATCCTAGAGATCCTGGAACTAATGATCCTGTATTTTAAACTACTCTCTATTTCTTTCATTTACGCAATATCTCACCTCCAATAAATATATTCATAATTTAAAAATTTAATATCAATCTCTTTCAATGTCCAATATTTCGAATATTTAATAATTTAAAATATCACTTACCAAACGAAGTCTGGATCATTTATGAGATGGAGATGATCAAGGAGATGTTACAGTTTAAATTAAAAATAATTTATTATTGAATTTTATCGTTTAATTAAATATTTTATATTATTATTTAAAACCAGCTATATTTGGCAGTCACTTGTATTCTTATTTGTTGAGTTGCACAGTGTTTAGACCAGCAATGAAGGAAGTTAGGTCGTATTTTGTAATTGGAGTATTTTTGACATTGTAGAGTGTATATTATATGTTAAGTAGTATTATTAAATGCAAATCACCATATACACAGACTGGTACTAAGAGAGTAATTTGAATGTGTAGAGTGTATAATCCTCACATGTTGATCTTATCGTATCAGGCCAATTCTTTTACTTAATATGGTCCACAAGCCGATGAATATTTAAAGTCTTGGTTTCGGTTGAGGGAGAGTGGCAAAGTGTAATAAACCCCAAGATTGAATTCCATTTTAACAAGCTACAGTTTTATTTTATATATCCGGACATTGGTCTCCCTCCACCATCCCCACCCCTCTGACAGTCGCAGCTTCAAGCGACTGTGATTATTATCCTTTTCTTTTTAAACAGTTTCCTCTCTTTTTGAATCTCATTTGCATCCTCCAAAATTCCCAAACCTAAATTTGAATTTCTTCAGCAATGGCTTCCAAGTCCTGCAAATGCCTGTTACAGCTTCTACTTCTTCTTTCAACAGTCTCGCTTTCCGCCATTGCTAAGCAGACTTACATTGTCCACATTAAGCACAATTCCAAGCCCCAATCCTTCGCCACCCACCGAGACTGGTACTCTGCTAGCCTCCTCTCCGTCGATGCCGCCGATCCTTCTCTTCTCTACACCTATGATGCCGCATTTCACGGATTCGCCGCCTCTCTCGAACCGGAGCAAGCCGATGCACTACGGAAGTCCGATTACGTCGTCGATGTGTACGAAGAGACGGTCTACTCTCTCCACACCACGCGTACTCCTCAGTTCCTCGGCATCAATGACAACTTCGGCTTGTTCGACGGCCGCCGGTTTTTTGATGTCGATCAGGCCTCTAATTACGATGTCGTCGTCGGAGTCCTAGACACGGGAGTCTGGCCGGAGTCCAAAAGCTACGATGATTCCGGTATGCCCGAGATCCCAGCCCGGTGGAAAGGCACGTGTGAGTCTGGGCCGGATTTCAGCCCCAAACTCTGCAACAAGAAGCTTATCGGCGCCCGTTACTTTTCCAAAGGATTCCACATGGCTTCCGGCGGAAGCTTCGCTAAGCGTCCTACCATCAAAGAGGAGGAATCCCCACGCGACAGAGATGGTCACGGTACGCACACCTCCAGTACTGCTGCAGGTTCCATGGTGGCTAACGCAAGCTTGCTAGGCTACGCCAGCGGCACGGCGCGTGGGATGGCTACGCATGCGCGCGTGGCGGCTTACAAGGTGTGCTGGAGTTCCGGTTGCTTCGGATCTGATATCCTCGCTGGTATGGATAGGGCGATTCAGGACGGCGTTGACGTTCTTTCTCTCTCCCTCGGTGGAGGATCCGCTCCGTATTACCGTGATACCATCGCTATTGGGGCGTTCAGCGCGATGGAGAGGGGTATTTTCGTCTCTTGCTCCGCTGGTAACAGTGGGCCCACGAGGGCTAGTCTTGCCAACGTGGCTCCATGGATTATGACGGTCGGGGCCGGGACGCTGGATCGGGATTTCCCTGCTTTTGCGATTCTGGGTAACGGGAAGCGGTTCACCGGCGTATCGCTCTACAGCGGAGCCGGAATGGGTAAGAAACTAGTGAGTTTGGTTTATAGCAAGGGAAGTAACAGTTCGAGCAATTTATGTCTGCCCGGTTCGCTCGAACCGGCGTTGGTTAAGGGGAAAGTGGTGATTTGCGATAGGGGAATAAACGCGCGCGTGGAGAAAGGTGCAGTTGTGCGGGACGCAGGTGGGATGGGGATGATACTAGCGAATACAGCTGCGAGCGGAGAGGAATTAGTTGCCGATAGTCACTTGTTGTCGGCGGTGGCGGTGGGGAGGAAACTGGGTGATGTAATAAAGGAGTACGCGAAGAGCGTTCCAAATCCAAAAGCGGTGTTGAGCTTCGGAGGAACGGAGGTGAATGTGAAGCCGTCGCCGGTGGTGGCAGCATTCAGCTCAAGGGGGCCGAATATGGTGACAGCGCAGATTTTGAAGCCGGATCTGATTGGCCCCGGTGTGAACATCTTAGCGGCGTGGTCGGAGGCTATTGGACCCACAGGCTTAGACAAGGATTCCAGAAAGACAGAATTCAACATTATGTCAGGTATTCAAAACAAAATTCCTCAACGGTTATTTTTCATCCGCTTCATTTCTTTTAGGGAACTGATAAAAATCTGGAAACTTATATAATAACTTTAATAATAATTTAGGCCGCAAACAGTACCCATTGAGCACCCCGAGTCCCCACCCTCCACTGATGTTTTCCTTAGAACTCGTGCGCCGCACTCAATTCTGTAGCGTTGTCTGTGTACAAACGCAATTGAATTGTATAGTTTATAATTTATTTAATAAACTAAAAACTAGGCATATAAAAGAGGAAAATAAATAAATTATGAGGAACGCGTGGTGATGGGTGCTGTCTAAATTAGGGGAAGTGCTTTAATTTTATGTTGTGAAGGGGCCACTTTATTGAATGATGTCCATTACTTGGTTTTGTTTTCATACAAAAGGTTTTGTGGCCTCTGCAGTCCAGATGCTTGTGTACTTACTAATTTAGGCCTTCCCCTAATCAAACTAGGCAAAGTTCAGTTCATGCACTATTGGATTTCAATTTCATTGGTCCAAGTTAACAAGTCATTTCATTATTTCAATCAAATCCTCGTCTCTCTCAATTCATTGTAAACAGCCCCCTTCATCAAATGTTATGGTTTTTCAACATACAAAAAGTAGATATCTTTAAACCACAGTAAAAAGGAGCAAATTTCCTCCTCTTGTACAGTGCTATATTATGGCCTACTTTTGTTAATTTTTTTATCCCAGAGTTCCTCAATCAATCACATTGATTGTTTGGACTAGCCTCCCCGGGCACTTTTGTCTTTTGGTAGGGTTTGCTTTAACAACATCAATGATTATTAATCACACATTTTTAACAGCCTTTTCTGTACACGTGATTAGTGATCTATTTGATTTCTGTACATTGCTTGCTTCCCATTTACTCTTCAAATTTGTTTCTCAGGTACATCAATGTCGTGCCCGCATATCAGCGGTGTGGCTGCATTGCTTAAAGCTGCTCACCCTACCTGGAGCCCAAGTGCGATTAAATCTGCACTCATGACAACTTCCTATGTTGTTGACAACACCAACTCCCCTCTCAAGGATGCTACCGATGGGTTGCTTTCAACCCCATGGGCTCACGGTTCAGGTCACGTGGACCCTCATAAGGCTCTATCTCCGGGCCTTGTCTACGACATCTCCACCGAGGAGTACATTGCATTCTTGTGTTCCCTAGAATACACAATCGACCGTGTCCAGGCCATTGTGAAGCGTCCTAACATCACTTGTTCGAGGAAGTTCAAGGACCCCGGCAGCCTCAACTATCCGTCCTTCTCAGTTGTTTTTGCTAGAACCAGGGTCATCCGGTACACCCGGGAGCTCACTAATGTGGGCGCTGCCGATTCTGCATACGAGGTGGTTGTAACCACTCCTCGATCAGTGACTGCAACAGTGAAGCCTACCAAGCTTGTTTTCAAGAAAGTTGGGGACAAGTTGAGGTACACGGTGACTTTTGTTTCCAAGAACAGAGGAGGGAATGCAATGTCGGAGTTTGGTTCTATAGTTTGGAAAAATGTTGCGCACCAAGTGAGGAGCCCGGTTGCATTTTCATGGTCTGAGTTATAAGCTTAGTCCCGCAACTCTGCAGTCTAGCAGTTGGGTTGTTGTTTAGTTAATGGGCTTTTCCTTGGACGTTAATCAAGTCATCACCATGTACGTTAATGATATTCCATACTAGGTCTTAAGATGGCTCTTCTTTGGCATCAAATTTGAATCAAGAACTCCCATTTCAAGAATTCTCTGGTGGCTACTATAGATGCCGGGCAGTTTGGAGAGTTAGATTCATTTAACTCCAACGATTTCTGCCACTCTCCGGTGACTTGAACGGTCTCAGCCCCCGGCAACTTGGACGACTACCATTCTAACGATCTCTTTCATTAACGGTTTCTGGATTTGTTCTAGAGGCCGGGTTTATGGTGTGTGCTGGATTCGAACCCAAAACTTCCCAAATTGTCAGCACACAACGCAACTATCTGTGCAACACAACCAATTGGTTGTTCCTTCACGGGCGTTGGAGTTATCCAGAACAAATTGTTCATGAAGTTCTTCACCAGTTCAAAATTCGCAAAAAAGGGCTCCGCAAAGATATGATGCTCAAATTGGACATGAGGAAGGTCTATGGCCTAATGGACTAGGATGCCTTGGATAGCATTTTGGAGGCCTATATGGTTTTGATGCTCTTTAGTGAGCTTGGGTGAACCTGTGCATCCGGACGTGGACTTTGCGATTCTCTTCAATGGTCAGGCTACAAGACGCTTGGGGTGAAATAAAGACTATTAAAATAAATTCGGTCATGGTAATTATTTTTTATTTTGACATAATTTCAATAATTTGGTGTAAAAATTAATATTCGGTTTGGTTTCAATAATTACCGAATTACTGAAAATACATTGTAACCAAAAAGAAAAAACTAATCATATCGTATATAATTCGCAATCCATATTAGTTTTGGTATTATTCGGCATTTTTGGTATTATTTTGTGTTTCGGTTTGTTTTTGATAACCAACTAGCAAAAAATGACGTTTCTTCGATAGTTATGTAATTACCCATATCGTATCAAAATTTTCATCATCAATAACAGTAATTACCAAAAATATTTTGGTTCGGCATCATATTTCAAATTGACCTTATTTTTAATAGTCAGTAATTCGATATAATTTGATAACACCTTACAAGGCCGAAGTAAAATAGAAAATACATGAGAATACGTACAGGATACAAATGAATTTTGGTGGATTTCCGAATGTGAGCTCAGTTAGTCAACGAACTTAAAGCTAATATTCGCATCAAACATGTTCACAACTTGGAAGAAATGGTTCGAATTAACCACATCCACGAATTTCCTCACGTACGTGGCAGAACAGCACTGGCAGAAGCGGCCGGAAAACACAGAAGTGGGCGGCGCGTGAGCCGAACATACACACAACGCCATCCCCCGTCTCCGCCATGTAGACGTAGTTGTCAAAATTAAATAATATAAAATTGGGCAAATACTCAATTAGGCCATGCAGTATTTTGCTGGCATCTTCATCTTTCTGCTTCCCAAAACATATAAAGCTGTACCTTCTACGTATCACCAAACTCAAATTACAGTTTCCTCCAACAGTCCGAATTTGGAGTAAAAAAATGTTTTCTGGATCTAATCTAGAACCGTCCAAAAGTTTCATCTGAGATCTAACGGCTGAAAATAGACGGGCAAAATTGACATTGCATAGTCATACAGATGTGTATACTAATTATTACACTTTGTACAAACTCCTTACATGTATACATTTTTATACGGGATTGTATGAAACTATACACATTTGTATGATCCATACAAAGTTGTACGATCGATCATCAGAAAATAAATTTTTTCCAGAAATAGATTTTCATCAACGGAGTTCGTACATACATAATTGCCGGAGATGGTGGTATGGTCAATGAAAACGGATCAAAGATGACCGGTAGTGATCCAACAAAAATATTTAAAATAACATGACTATATTACCCTTAACTCTTAAATTATATGAAGATCTAAAGGCTGAAATTACTCCTAAATTTGATCCAAAAAGCAACATCCCTGACTCTAGAATGGGACTCTTCCGCCAACCCCACTACCCTACGCTCCACCCAACCCCGTCCAATAAAACTGTCTTTTTCTCTTCATCTCAATCTCTATAAGTAGACGAGACGTCTCTTTTCCCTAAATATTACCATCATCCAGAAAGTAGTATACAAATACATTAGAATAAAAATCATAATACACATACATGTGCTTTGTTAATATCTTCTGATCGAATATTTGAAACTAACATATGGCGCCGGTGGTGGCTATCATAAGTAAGATGTATTGTTCGCCGTCACAGGTGGTACTGACGGTGAGGAAAAGGCCTCACGCCGTCAGCGGCGGAGGGTTTGTGGTGACTGATTGTAGTCAGAAGGTTGTTTTCAGAGTGGAAGGCTGCTGTGTTCTTGGTTCCCATGGAGAGCTTATGCTCCGTGACGCCCATGGAGATGCCTTACTTCTCATTCGTCGCAAGGTACGTACGCATACTCAACCATTCGTTAATTGTTCAATTGAAACATGATTTTCTTTTTGCTTTTCTGGCTAATTTAGACCTGGCAGTTTTGAAAACCCAACTTGAATCCAGCTGAAAATTTGGAGTTGGATTTGCTATTCTAGCACTTGAAATCGAAATGACACGAACTCAAAGACCAGGATTTTTAGGCGGATCGGGATTGGATTTAAAATCGACCAGTTGACCCGAAGAATCTTATAATACTTTTTTTTAAGTACATATTAAAATTATTATTTTGAATATCACCCAAAAGCTTTTAAATATTTAGGGCCACTTATGAGTTTGATTTTTTATTTTATAATATTTTAAAATTTTATTTGTGTTTATAATATATTACATTTTTTATGTATATTACAAATATTATACTCAAAATACATCATATCATATGAAATGTTCCTAAAAATCATTTATCTATGAACTCAAACGTCATTGCTAACATTGTGAAATCTTTTCGAAAAAAAAATCCTAAAGTGTTGAATTATTAGCTTGTTCATGCTCTCAACATCATTAATATAAATTTCTTGTGTATAAGTGATATCGTAATTTTTTTATGTTTAATTTTTAAGAACCATTATACACCTATTTCTATATTTTACTATATTTATTTATTAGTTTAATTTGAATTAATCAAAAATTTTGTATACTTATCTTAATAATTTTGTTTGTTAAGATGATTATAATTTTGTTATGAGTAAAAGCGTTTGTAACCCGAAATGATCGGCAACCCAATCTGAAAATCTAGAGTTAGGATCAACTTTTGAAAATAATGACTCATGATGTAAATGACCCAACTCGAAATAACCCGTAATTCGATAGAACCCTCCCCAAATTGACCAAACTCACCCTTATTGCTAGTTCTATTATTGCTAATTGGATTGGGCTTAATTAATGAATGAAATAGCAGGAAGGGGTGGTGCAAGCGGTAAGCATAAACAGGAAATGGAAAGGATACAGTTTCGACTACGAAGGGATAAAGAAGATGGTATTCAAGCTCAAGGAGCCCAATTATTCGTGCTTGTTGTCCAAGAAGAACCAAGGTTCCATTAGGATATCGACAGAGCCAAGGAGGTCTAACACAGGCGATTGGGATTTCGAGGTGCAAGGCCACTTCCCTGACAAAGACGCGTCTATCGTTGACCACTTAGGTCGGGTTATCGCTCAGATTGGTGTCGAGAAAGGGATGACGAGCATGGATCTCTACTACGTTGTGGTCAAGCCTGGGATTGATCAGGCTTTCGTCTTCGGAGTCATTGCCGTTCTGGACAACGTTCACGGCGAGTCCACCACTTGCTAGATCCATATTTTTTTTATGTTGTTGTTTACAATATGTATGTAGATGCCTTACTCCACTGACTAAGGAATCTGGGAAACAAAAAAGGAAGATATTTTTCCAATCTACTGACCATTGGAATTGTATATTATGTCCGAAATGTTGTACCAAAAGATATTCTGTTTCAAATAAACACACTTGTGAATGACTGGTGCTCTTTCATTAGCCGTAATACACTTTTCTCGGCCCGATATTTCAGATTTTTCGATAACAATCATTTTACCTTGAGCATAATCACGAGACAACGTTGCCATTTTTTATCTACTAGTTGTAAAAATTCAATCGCACTAAGGATAATACCAGATTCCTCAATTTCCAAAATCCTAATATTACTTATTTATTTCGAAATAAACCGAGACTTCCGATCAATATAAAATAGAAAACAAAAAGCAAACACTACATTAGAGTATGTTGAATTCAAAATCGAAACTTTCAAATCACCGAATACAATGCTCTATCACCAAAACAACTCCCCCGAAAACAAACGAACCTACCAAGCATACTTTACATGTTTTAATTTCTGATGAATATTTACGATCCTCTTGCTGATTAGACGAGCGAAGATAACCTTATCCAGCAAAACCAGGCGGAGAAGTTGCCACATAGGACAGACGATCAAGATGGATAGAGAGCAGCACCACATTGATATCTGAATTCCTCACCTCACATTTCTCCGCATACCACAAACAAATACCCTTTTGAGCCAAATTGCTAAACCTCCATCGGAGGTCTCGAAGAGAAGAGAAGAGAAGAAAAGAAAACGAGATGGCTACTTCAACTTCAGCCGTGTCATTGGCCGCCATGCCATTAACCTACGCTAGCCGGAACAAGTCACCGGCATCTTCTCCACTGTCCTTTAGGCCTCTCCCATCCAGGCCTTCGACTGGGAGATCCAAATTCCAAGTCAAGGCTTCCCTCAAGGAGAAGGCTGTCACCGGATTGACCGCCGCTGTTCTCACCGCTTCCATGGTCATCCCCGACGTGGCTCAAGCAGCTGAAGTCAGCCCTTCCCTCAAGAACTTCTTGCTCAGCATTGCTGCCGGCGGCACTGTTCTCACCGCCATCATTGGTGCTATTGTTGGTGTCTCCAATTTCGACCCTGTCAAGCGTAGCTAACAAGACACTGCTACGTTCGTTTGCTTGTAATAGTAAAGAAAATGCTTTCAAGGGGATTCTTTCTCTACTACTGCCTCTCTACCTCTTCGTTCAGTTTCATTTCCTTTCCCATTTAAAACCAAAAAACAATATTTATATGTAACCAGTTTGGTTCCTTCTCAGTAAAGGAGTCTTTCGTTCATCAATTTCTGCCTATTAACTACATACCGAGATTCCTGTTTTAATCTAAATACAGCACGAGACTAACTGCGTAAAATATGAAACTCAATGGTTATGAAGGAGATCTTCAGTACCTAACTATGAAACTCAATGGTTTTGAAGGAGATCTTCAGTACCTAAATATGAAACTCAAATGGTTTTGAAGGAGATCTTCAGTACCTATGGGGTCCAGAAGCAATTTCGCCAAGCATTTGTCTGCTCTCAGAAGAGTAATCAATCTTGTCTGCCTTCACCGCCGTGATCTTAACCCTCAGTTCATCGCCATACATTTCCTCCTTGATCTTAAGCTTCAAGAGATAACGGTAAAACACCCTGCTGCGGAATATGTTTGAAAGTCTCGACTCCTCCTGCTCGTTGTTTTTCAGTTCGTACAACTCCTTGGCTGGAATTCCCATGATCTCTTCTCCCGACTCCTGGAAAGCTGTCACCCACGCTAATCCTGTGTGGTCCTGAATCTGAAACTGGAGCAGATATCTGTAATCACATTCCTCGAATTCTTGATTGCATCTATCGCATACCCATCCCGAGCTTCCTGATCCGTTCACCTTCTTGTTACACTGTCTATCTCCTATCATCAGTGGACAAGCTGTGTAGCAGAACGATTCTATTTTGAAAAAGGTGATTGCAGCTTTCACAGTTACCCAGTCTGGTTTCTCCGATCTTCCAAGACCTTCGTCTTTGATTTGGGACACAGTTTTCCTTATTTCAGTCCTGGATCCTGCTGGCACCACGTCCTTGGAAATGCATACAGTAGCAGAGTTCTGCCCTCCTCGGTTAAACCAGTCTCTCAGCTCTTGAGCTTCAGGAATTTCTGGATTTATGAATAGCTGAGAAGATGAAATCGTCCCTACAGACTTCCCAGTGAAATCACTAACTTTTCCTGCTTTCACAGCTAGTACCGGGAATATCCCCGAATCCACCATCTCTTGCAGACCTTGACCTTCTTTGTTACAGAAATCTCCCCAAAGAGTTAGCTCAACACTTCTGCCTGAACTATCCTTCACATTCACGGTTCTTCGCTGAGTCTCCATGCCATTCTTTCTCATGATAGAGACTGAAGGGTTCACGGATGTCACAATGCCAACTATATCAAGTATGGAGTTGTTTTCAGTACTCTCAATTTCACTTATTGATTTAAAGGCAAACTGTTGTTGTGGTATAGAACCATCTTCCTCTGGAAGAAGATCAACAGTTGAAGCTGCCTCGAGAAATATCTCCCACTCATTCTTCAGATGATTGAAATTTTTCTGTGCTGGTTTCAAATTACCCTTTGCAATCAAATAGACTCGTCCTACCTCAATGACATCATAGAAGCGGTCAACAACAGAATTGAAGCATGTTACCCTTATTTCACCTCCATCTGAATCAAGAAGGTCAAAGGAGAAGACCTTCCCATCTCCACGGGCATTGTTGTAACGACGGAGATCTCCTTTTGCAGTTACCCGGGCCTTGATAGCCCACCTTCCCTGATAAGGATTCAAAGCAGAAATTGGAATTACTCTAGCTGGTGCTTCGTTCTTCATGATTGCTCCTCTATTTATATAACTCGGAGGTGGCTGGTATGCAGGTTGAACGGCTGGTCCATAAATCTGTGCATTATTCCAAGTAGCTGGTCTCATCATACCATTGCTGCCATTTCGGGCATTATTCAACAGAGGCCGAGAACCTTTCACATTGGTTCCTTGATTTTGGGGGAATGAGGTAGGCTGCAGGCCCTGCATATTGTTTCCAGCATTTTGGGCATTGAGAGCTGGCCGAAAACTTTGCATATTACCACCATTGTTTAGGGAACTCGAATTGTTGTAAAATCCACTGCCTGATTGCACTGAACTGACGTTACTAAGGGTCTTCTGAGCAGTCATATCAGCCACGCATTTAGGATTTCCGATTATTCCACAATCCAGTACTATAGTTTCCATTTTCAGTACGACAATAATCCTGCAGAACAACAGCAATTGGTCCGTTGTCAACCAAAGCAATTACATCATTATCTTGAGCTCTTTTTTCAACTAGAAACAAACACCACTTGCTATATCATTCTATTTTCCAAACAGCTTTTTTCACAATTAACAACAATAACAATATAACTGAGCAATGTAAAACCAGAGTAAGTCAAGAAGATTGAAACAACTGAAGTAGCATGAAATGAGTTGGTTCAAGAATGTCTATAAGTCAGGCATTCCATTTCAAATTAGATCTAAAAACAAATTAGATCAAATTAGAATATCCTGTCCTATGGCACATAGCAGAGTCGAATTCACAACCAACAGATGAGAGATAGAATCTATTCCAAAACAGGACGAGAAGCTTTCTTCTCCAGGATAGGAGCAGAACACCAGCACCAGAAGGCAATTTCATCGGTCCTTAACAGTCATCTCGAGAAACCAGCAATGGCCCCAGGAATCTCTAATGCCTGGATATTGACCTGAAACTTCTAGTCGAGTTTAAAATTTAAAATGCTGCATAGAAATTCTATTTTGAAAGGACTGAACACATAGTTCTGCATTGTAGCTCTCCAAGCGCTACAACTAAACAAAACAACTAAAGTTATGGAAGACGTGAGGAAGTTACCTGCGGTTCTGGACATCGCTGCAAATGTAATCAATAAGCTGGACGACGGATCCTATCTTGACGCAGCCGGTCTTGACTCTATCATTGAGCTGAGTGGCGAGCATCGCTTGCTGAGTGGAGACGGAATCGGAGATCATCATCCTGTACCTCTCCTGAGCGCTCCCGCACAATTTGATGTCCGTAACCTGTACCAGCGGCTTCGAGTTCAGATCGCCGCCATTGATGGCGGCTATGGCGTTGGGGGTGAGATTGACCGGCATCGTGTCGGTTGGCTAGCGGTGGCCCGCAAGGAATCGAGAAGAGAAACAGCGAAAGAGGAGAAACCCTAAGAACTGGATATGTAGAAGAGAGCTATGCCACCTTTTTCGTGAATTCAAGGTTGAAAATGGCGGGGCTCATACCCCGTGAATAGATAACCGACTCGAGATCTTTGAAATTGGAGCTTAATATCCATAGTGGTCATCAAACAATGTTTTATGACATTGTGGTCATCAAACTTATAAAATGTACCCTAGAAACGATTAACCAATTGCAAAAGTGACCATTTGGTCATACCATATTTTTTGGGTGTAAATTTGGTCATTCCATATCCTTCTGTTAAATGTACAATCATACATCCGATCCGAATTAGCAAAGATATTAAAGTATCCATTTATATTATTTTTAAACAAATCAAGTCTCATTTATCTAATAATAAAGTTACATTTTGAATGGCATGTATCTTCCAATTGTCATTCTTTATAACCTTCTCATCTACAAGTAGAGAAATAGTAGTAATATAATTACCTCTTTCAAGAACTTTTCATTGTTTTCTTCGTCGAAGTAGCAATTTTAACTGCTGCCATTTCATCTCACGAGTTAGCCGTTAAGAAAATATATTGTTTTTGGTTTGGTTCTTAGTTAATCAAAACCGTACTAAGAAACAAAAATACATGTTCGTGTGCATTAATACAAATTCATTTAGTATTTAACCATAAGAACACAATGAATTATAAGACAATAATTTGAACAAATTGATAACTCTACTCATTATTTTGGTCTCAAATTTTCATTCTATATTAAGACAGATACTTTTTTAATGAAACTTTTATAATTTCTTAATTTTTTCTTTTGATGTTAATCAAATATGAAATTATATCACACTCTTCATTTTTAAATATTAAAAAAAGTTTCATAAAAAAATATATTAAAGAGCGCCCTGCTTGAATTTTCTATAAATACTAACTTTTTCTTCTCCATTTCCTCAAAAACATTGTGAACATATCATTGGATCCATAAAAAATACTCGAATGCATCATAGTCTATGATCCATTGTTCATTGTTATCTCACTACCTTTACCTATGAGATTACAGGCATCAAGAGTGTCTAGTTCTTTTCCTTTTGTTTGTGATCTATTTTTAATGAGTAGATAGTTACAAAACCAAAAGGAGCAAAACTGCTCACATGGCCCTGGGATGGAAAATAAAGCACTTTAACAAACACATCCATCACATAATATATGCGAAGTGAATATCAATAACAAGTTTTATCCAAGTTCGGGGGACTATTGCCCCCTCAGTCAAACAGCCAGTTTCGTCACTGTTTGTGATCCGGCTGAGTAAGAGTGGAAAGGGGAAGGATAATCACGAAGTCTATTACCGTTGTCCATCCTGATATTATTTTAGAACCGAACAGTGAACCCATTTTGAATTCCCCATTCCAGGATCTCGAATGAAAGTCAGTCAAATCTCTCTCATCCCTCGCCCAATTTAGATTGACACACTTAATTTAGATGTCGCATCCCCAAGTTTTTACTCCCAAAATATTTGGTCGGCCGAATTTGCACCCAAAGTTATAAGTTCCGACCCTAAAAGACCTCAGTCAAATCATTGATTCAATCCATGATTCAATCCATGCAAGCTATTTGAATTCTCTTTATACCAAAATCAACCAAATCTAATAGAAAAAACCATGAGGAACACAATATCATTTAATAAAATCTTTGAAACGGAAACAATATCATTTAATGAACATGCAAGCAATGGTAGCCACTGTTAAAAATCTGTGGTTAAATTACAGAGAACCATAGCCTTATATAAGAGTAACACCAAATAAGAAGTTGTCTAATCATTATGCTCGATAGTAAACTTGATTCAGACAAGATCCAAACCCATCAACATCCAATATAATGTACTTCGTAAAGAAAAACATCCCATATAAATGTATACATTGGCCTTTTATTTTTTGCAGTAATCATCATCATCATCTATTTGGATGTAATTTATCACTCGTTGATTTTGTCGGCGGCAGCAGCAACTCCATGGCCGTGAAGGAACCTCCCATCTTTTTCGGTGAAAACATGCTTCTCCTCCGCCAGCCTACACAAATTAAAATCGAGCAACGTCAAATCACAGACTCTATTTATAGTGATCCAGTAGTAGTGGATATACATATGTTTGAATTGAACAACTTACGACGTACGAACGATCTTGTTCATGACTGTGGAAGCCATGAATGAAGCACCATCAAAGTAGAGAGGGGCGCTCTTCAGCCTTTCTCCAATCCTTTTGTCAATTTCTTGCACATCCAACCCCACTGCTTCATCGGACGCCTGCACCATACGTACCTTTATTAATAATTAACAGTACTCAGTGAATATAATAAAATAAAATGGAGGAGTACTCACGATGATCCATCCCCAAGTATCCATGTAAGACGGGATATGAGTGGTGTATGGCACCACAACTGCAACAAAAATACTCAATTCGAAACAACACAAAATCCCCATATGACTTTAATTAATTCAAGTCAAAAGAGAAATTAATTAATATGCGGTACTCACACTTGAAAACCTGCTTCAAGGTGTTGTAAATGGAGGCGAAGACGATCTTGTGGGAAGAAGGAACTCCTCCTGGCCCAGCCTACCATAACAAAACAGTTTATATATTTTAATTGGACCATCACTTAAATTATTTTAAAATTAAATAAATATAATAAAATATACTTGGGTGACAAAAATGCCATTAGGATGGAGCTTGGGCTTGACGATTCGCTCGTAAAATGATTTAGTGTAGAGCTGGTTGCATGGCCCACCATCCAATGGGTCCGCCAAGTCTCCTATAATCACGTCATATCTATCATCCGTTGTCTTTTCCAACTCAGCCCTTCATTTTCATTGGCAAAAATTAATATAATTATTAAAATGAAAAATTGATTGAAAGAATTGTGATTAATACTCTTACTTAGCATCATTGATGACGACTTGGAGCCTGGGATCTGTAAAGGAATGTGCGTTGGCGGCGAGATGAGCGCGGCAGAAATCAACAACCACACTGTCGATGTCGCACATCACCACTTTCTCCACACTCGCGTGGTTCAGCACCTCTCGAGCCGTCGATCCTTCTCCTCCTCCCATTATGAACACTTTTTTCGGGCTGATCAAATCACATATTTAATTACATGGATTCTAATTATGAGTTGATAACAAATCGCGGTTAGAAAAAGGATAAGCATACTTAGGGTGGAGCAAGAGGGGAGGATGGACGAGGAGCTCATGGTAAATAAACTCGTCGCTTTCAGCACTTTGTACTTTGCCGTCAATCAACAAAACCTTTCCAAAGTGCTTGGTGTCGATGAGGTCGACTTGTTGGTACGGGCTGGTACCGGAATGTAGCACACTGTTAACAAAATAAAATGAAACAAAATCATCATATTATATTATTAGTGACTGTCAAAAGTAATAAAAAAAAAAGATGTCGCTAGATATAGGGACCCTTTGATAGCGTAGGAGAGCTTGAGATGGGAGTCAACTTCTTCATGGAACCAAATGTCGGCGCCACCTTCTTCTTCCTGCTGTGCGGCCGCCACGTTGTCCCCTTCAGCTGGTTGTTCCTCCGCCGGCGGCAAGGCTGCCCCTGGAGCAAGGGCCCCGATGTACAGCACCAGAAAAGCTCTCAACCCAACCACCCGCATCTCTCTCTCTCTCTCTTTGTTGTTGATTTTGTTTTCAGATGGCGATGAAATGAAAACTGTGGTAGTATATTTATAAAGGGGGGATTTCGTAACGGGTTACCAACTCACTACCCTACGTGGCCTGCCTTTGCTCCACCTGGATTCCATGCAATCAGCTTCATGGCAACCTACTTATTATGGCTCTATCAAAATATGGAAACTACTATTTATCACACAAACACAAATATGGAAAACTGTTCAAGATTATCATATGAAGAAAGACAAAAGATAATCACAATAACACACAAATATGGTAGACTACTGAAATTAATTTAACCTTTTTTTTTCTTCCTTTTCCTACCTTATTCAAAGTGTTTAGATTATATAGTAGTTGTATAGCCTTCAAGGCATTTACTCACAGGAATATGAGTGTCTCGTTTCATTTCAAACCAAGCCATGCATTTAAGGGTAGAATTCTATATAGAAGCAAAACAACAAAGATTCCAAATGCTTTTCCTTTTTCTTTGTTGTTTTCCTTTTTACTACAGCATCAGCATGCAAAGAAATTCCGGGTTACCCTCATTTTTCTGTATGAATTTGCTTTTGGCTGCATGCTACACAATTTCAAGGGCAGATTGGCAGTTTGTTGGTGTCGGCAAATAAATTTTGGCCCTCCGATATTGAAATATGGACGTGTACACTAATATTACATGAATATATATGGAAACGAGTACAAAGACACATAAATCCTTACAAAATACAAGTACATACGTGAGTACAAAGTCATGTGACCAAATACAAAACGTGTATCATTCCTAAGAAACAAGTACTTGTAAAAGAACAAGTAGAAAACGTAGTGGACAATAAGTTTCCAGAAAATAACCCTGTCGAAGGTGGTATGGTGGCCCTTTTAAAAGAAAGATAAAAACTTCGGTGATTGAAAAACCTCACCAGACAGAATTTGGATGGTGAAAATTCTGGATTTTGGAATATTGGCGAAATTCTGGATGTTGGATGTCTAGGTCTAGCCAAAAGAATTTCTATTTTCCTTTAAAGAAAGAAGAATTACGTTCTTAAATGACTTATTTACCCTTTTAATTTAGGATTTTAGGCCTTAAACTTAAAAGGGTCCGTATCCGTTCCGACTCCATTATGATTTGGCCTTTTTAAACTAGAGCCATATCCTGTCTATTTAAATTTAGATCCAGTTTGATAAGAAGTAAATGCCTCACAAATGTGTAATTTATGCCCCTAATAATGTATATTTAATTTAGACCATCATTGGGGCGGATCGGAGGCGGGGCGGGGTATCAATTCCCCGCCCATCATTGGTCACGGTTTTCCCCATCCCTGCCCGTCTAGCAATCCACCACTGACCGATGACGGGTACTGGATACCCACGGATCCCCAGGTACCCGCGTAAATCTAGAAAAAAAGGCAGAAAACCTGTAATTATATTAACTAACACATACATGAAAACCTGCAATTGTAATAACTAACAAATACATGAAAATCTGTGATTGTAAAACTTCAAACATAGTACTTTTACTTCAAACATAAAACTTCTCAAAAAACAATAATAGAACTTCAGCATAGTACTTGAACTTCAGACATGAGTAGTATGATATGCTACTCATATTCTGCAGCTACCCACTCAACTTGAAATTATTCAACAAATAGAAAATCGCTGAATGACTGACTTGTTCAATTGTTCAACAGAATGAGAAATAAACTCATAAAACACCAATCTTCAAGAATCAACTTCATTTTCCAATCCAGCATCCAACATTCATCACAAGCAGCAGCAACATTCAATGTCCAATCCAGTCTTGAATCAGATTAATCCAAGAACATGAAACAAAATCCAGAAACCTACAAAAGATGAGAAAAATCAGATGTCTGAAACTGAATTTCAGAATTATTTAACAGTTCTGATTACCAACAACTGGAACAAGTTCATACCTTGAGCAAAACACCAATGCCAACCCTACTAGTCAGTCCTCTAAGTTGAATGGCGACTTGACAAACACCGTTGCAAGACCTAATTTAATGTTTTAATTCAGGTAAAAGTTAAGCATCTAACAGTTGCATATATTATCAAATAATTGAATCTTAATGTTATGTTTCTTATGCCGAAGAGCTTATTAACAATAGAAAGCCTACACATGAACAAGAAACAAAGACATTAATTTCTTATGGATAATAGAAGTACAGAGAATCATACATGAAAAATACAGAGTGTAAAACCTAATCAACAGACTCTGTCTTTTCTCAAACTTGCTCGCACCGAAATTTGATGATTGCTAGAGCTTAACAACAGAAAGCCTACACAAAATAAGGAACAAAGACATTCAATATTATTTTTGACTCTTTCTTCTACATTAACTAAGTACAGAGCATCATAGAAGGAAATGCAGAATCTCCTAATCAACTTACTCGTTGAGTCTCTGTTTTACGTTTAGGATGGTATTGTAGCAGATACTTATGTTATGTTGAAGTTGGTGTCACTAGGATCATAACACGAATGGTTTGTTCCTAGATCCCGGTTCTTTTGGACAAGGTTGATTATAGCATGGATGGTACTTATGTTAACACGTAACTGGTGTTCCCCCATTTTGTGTTTTTTGATTTGGTTATGTATGTAAATGCTTCTATTTCCAGGCGCCGCATACTTCCGTGTTTGAGAAGGTGGTGTGACACCTAGTCCATGCTATTCATTGCACATTATAAACAAGAAAACGACATTTGATTGATAGTACAAAACGCCCCAACTCATACCAGTACATTTAAGTTCGCTTAACGAATTGTGCAACTAATGGCAACCAACAGAACAACAACCCACATACTACCAAGTACAAGAGTGATTCTATTATCAAACCCTTTAATCTTGTTCTTAACACTCCTAATCTCCTATAGAACTAAATCGAACTGCAGGCTCGTCAGTTGTTCTTCAAGCCTACTTGGAACGCCTTGGCCAGGAATTGCATCCTCCCTTGTCAACCGGGAACAATCGAACTCCCATGCAAAGATTATATTCGCATTTGTTACCCCACTTGAATTAAATCAGAACCATTACAATTCAATATTCTTGAATTGTTTAAATAAAATCTTTCAATAATAACACATGCTTCGTTCTCTAATCTGACAATTCCTCTAAGGTCATAAGTAATTAAAAAGTAAAGCCCAGTATTAACTAAATACTAACAAAATTGCCGGTGTCACAGTCTATTTTTGTTATAATTTAAAACGGTAAAAATGAATATATATTTTCATATTTTAACTTATTCAATATACTGATTTTCGCTTTAGATCAGGCTCAATACATGTTTCTATCGAGGTCCTGCTACTGAGTGCAACTGTAGAGAGAATAAAAAAATTATTGTTCGATACTATAAAAATGAAATATTAGGTGTTTATTTTTGTTCCTGACTACGCACAGGTACCAGCTCTATCAGGATCATTACTATTAAAAAGAATTGAAATACGATCGAAACGTTTGATTTAAAACGTTTGGTTAGAACCGTACATTTTTAACTAAAATTGACTAAATGATCTATCAGCCGGAAGGGGCAAAATACTATAACCTAAAAGTCTTCAAATGTATTAAATGATCAACCAACGTTTAAGGGTGGCGGTGAAAAGATCCCAAGATATATATATAAGCATCCAATTGCTTTGCTATCTTGCCAACTTCAAATCAAGAGTAGAATTAAAAGGGAGGGAGAGATGGGGAGGAGCCCATGTTGTTCAAAGCAAGGCATGAACAGAGGCGCATGGACAGCTGAGGAGGACCATCTCCTGACCCGCTACATCGAATCCCACGGAGTCGGAAAATGGCGTAGTCTACCCAAGAAAGCTGGCCTGAACCGGTGTGGCAAGAGCTGCCGCCTCCGGTGGCTCAATTACTTGCGCCCTGACATCAAGCGAGGCAACATTTCCCCCGACGAGGAAGACCTTATCATCCGCCTTCACAAACTCTTAGGCAACCGGTAGCTCCATATATCAAAAATTTATACTTGCTTTGCTTGCTGACCATATTATAATGTAATATTATGTGTTTTTGAGAAGATGGTCGCTTATAGCTGGTAGGCTTCCGGGACGAACAGACAACGAAATAAAAAACTATTGGAACACCAATTTGGGGAAAAGGGTGTTGTTGGAGAATTGTTTCCCAATATCCGCATCTTCTTCTTCTATTCGTCCCACAAAACCCCATAGTAGGAAATTGATGATTTTCACATCTAGCAACGCCCAGCTAGCTGCTACAAAAAAATACAGTTTTATTGACCAGCAGGTTAGTAACTGTTTTTTGGTCCCTTTAATGATCAGCAGATTTGTAACTGTTTTTATGCATAATTACCGTCAGTAATACTAAGTTTTTCTTGCAGGTGATCAAAACCAAGGCCCTGAAGTGCTCCTCTAACCAGCTTCTTGAATACCAGCAGCAAAATTTAGCAGAGGGCAAGAGAATTAATAATATTGATACAGTACTGGAGACCTCATCGTCTAATGAGCTGTCCTGCGTTGACGGTACTAGTAGTAATAGCCACACCAACAACGCAGTGCATGAGGGAAGTGATGAGTTAATTATGACGATGGATTTCGGGGGAGGAGCTGAGATATCTTTGTCGGAGCTTCTGCTGGGTTGCGAGGATTTGTGTGATTTCAACATGATCAGCAGCGGTAAAGGTACTGAGCCGGAGCTATTGATATCGTCGGAGGAGATGCTGGACGAGGGCACTTGGAATAATATTGATGTGATTGATCAGAAGGCGGCATGAGCATGAGGAATGGGTTGTTGGAATTGGGGAATGTTGTGATTGAGTGCAGTAGCTAGAGGGGGATTTAATGAGGGAGGGTTGGCTGGTTTATTTGAAATGAATCTATCAATTAATTAAGTAATGACAAATGAGTATAACCCAAGTGAGCTTTTTGCAGCACCTAGCGTCTTGCAGTAGCATCCAACTACTAGTGAAATCTCTGCAAAATTGAAAACCAAGTTGTAACCCTGTAAAGTTCCATTAACGATGGGAGCCAGCAGGTACGGGGAGGTGGGAGTGTTAATCCGGCACTTCATAATGTTATAGGTCATTTTACTTTATATATTCGAGTTAATTTTTTGAAGATATAACTCAATTGACTTTCATTATTACACTTAACAGATTCTAGTATACCGTACGATTGTGCTTGGATCTCATTTAGTAAGCATAAATATATACTTGTTTTCTAACTACACTTTACTTGTTACTTACCAGTTGGTAGATTTGGGGAAGAAATGTTACTAATGGTTAATTTGTTATAGAAATGGATCATATGATTTGCTACAATTGGTACTTGTCACTTTGCAGATCTAGTATACATTACGAAAGTTTGGAAAAAGAATAGTTCCAATTGTTGATTGTATGCTTCTTATGATTTGCTATAATCAGCATAATATTTATGTGGTAATGATTATATAAAACGCTAACTCTCTATTCTAAAAATAAACACTAATCAAACAGATTTAATATCATTAGAATATCGTTTTAGTATTCCAATTGTTAAGACAGTTTTAATAATCCTTAGATATTATGTTTTTATCCAATGATCATGATTTAAAATATACCACTTGGGATACATGGTACCTAAATTTTAGCAATTCAGTATTTTGTAAGTGGTTGAAAGAAAAAAAAAAATATTTGAAAACGAAAATTGGAATTAGAATCGCTAAAATCGTGCTTTTTCATTATTCAATGAACCCACTATTTTTTTTCTCCCTCCAGGAACCAAAGGTGGAAAGAGATAAAAACAGATCGCAAAAAATAGGGTAACAAAATACGGAAGTTAAATTAGAGATTGAGATAGAGACAAACTCTTGAAGGAAAAAATATTAAAATAAAAATAAATCTGGGCCATCCAAATTATAACAAAAGGATTTAACGACCATAAAATGTTCAAATGATTAGGAAAAAAGATAGTATCCTAATATGAGAAAATTTGCTAATCAAAGTCTACCAAGACAATTACACAAAAAAAAAGTCTACCAAGACAAAATAATATTAGGTATGCTAATGTAACACCGTACAATCCATTGACATTTATAAGGTTTTTTTTGGCTAATCTCTTTAGCCTTACCTTAGATTTTCGTTTCTGTCGTTGGATCTACTTCTGCCGGTGATGGCCAGCATCTCTATCTCTCTTCCTTGATTCAATCGTAGTTGATAGGATGGTGCTATTGTCGGAGGAGTTCCTAGAAAGGAAGGAGTTGAAGAATCTTCACGACAAGGACCTGACACCAATAGTAGAGGAAATCTAAACTACTACAACAATATTGTTATCTCTTCTTTATGATGAGAACACGTTTATCGTGAAGGAAACCATGGTGTCGATCTCCTTGCTCATTTTGGTCATTCCTTTCCTTTTGGGATACACCGTATTCCTTCATTTTGTCTCGATATTATTAGGATCTAGAGTTTGATATGGTTGGAGTTTGTTTTTTCGAAAGCTATTATTAATAATAATTAGAACCTAGAGTCCACTGCTTTTTTACCAAAAAATGGTGTCCTTTCTACATCTAAGCTAGTAATCATTACTACATTTAAGTTACTTAATAACCACATTTGACTTCCATGAACAATTATATCTAAGTTGCTAATAATTAAGTTCTTCCTTAAATCTATCGTATGTTTTCATCCATCGTACCTACGTCTAAATTGATAATAATTATGTTTGAATTTCTTCAATAATTACGTTTAAGAAGTTAATAATTATATTTCCCCCTTATGTTTATTTTACCATAACTACTTCTAAATTACTTATAACTATCTTTATGTTGCTACTAATTATTTTTGAAGCAGTTAATGCACGCATATGACTTCGAAAAAACATTTTTTTGAAACCCTATCAAATATGATAAATGTTTTAATGATTTTTGAGAAACTACGATTTTGACAAAAAAATCATTCAAATTCAAATTGATAGGTAAAAATACTAATTAAATAAACAATTAGAAAGAAAAGTATTTATAAAAAGACTTACCAAACTATCATGTTTCAGTAGATTCAATAAAATTCAGCACCAGAATTCATCGCCAAATATTAATCCATCACCACCATACGCTGGGCCATATAGGATCCCTAAATTCGCTCTGTCGTCGTCTCGTTTGTATAACTTGTATCACGGGAGAGGTCGCCGGTTCAATAACTAAACGACATTCATCTGCTTCTCAAGTTAGAATCGGAGAAGAACCGAGGAGTTAGCTTCACTGTGTGGAGCTTTTAGGGCTTGGGGTTTCCTTGTTTCATGTTTGCTGGAATTAACTGGAGAAACATCCCGGGTCAATGGCGTCGGTGTATATTCCTGTGCAGAACTCCGAGGAGGAGGTAAGAGTGGTCCTGGATCAGCTGCCGCGGGATGCCTCTGATATTATCGACATTCTAAAGGCCGAGCAAGCTCCTCTCAATTTGTGGCTAATTATTGCGGTTTGTTCCCTTATTTCTCCTTCCATTCTTCCGCTCGTAATTTACTGCAGAATTGTCCTAGGTTTGAGATACACTGTAGGGTTACTATCTTTTAAAGTGTCGTGAAGCTAGTGAATGTTGTTTACTTCACTCCGGTATGATTAACTCTTTGCGTCAACTTGGTAACTGTCAGCAGATGGTTTCTGCAGCTAGTATGTTATCCCCCCTTGTAATGGTTTGATTATATTTGAATGATGCAGAGGGAATACTTTAAACAAGGGAAGGTTGAACAGTTCCGGCAGATATTGGAAGAAGGATCAAGTCCTGGTATTGAAACCCAGCACTTAGCTTCTCATTCTGTTTGGCCTTCTTTTTCCCTTCGTCCTGTTGATTTCATCTATTGGATTTTCTGCTGAGTTGATGAAATCTCCTTATCGCAGATATTGATGAATATTATGCCGATGTTAGATATGAGAGGATCGCTATCCTCAATGCCCTTGGCGCTTACAATTGCTACCTTGGAAAGATTGAGACAAGACAAAAAGAAAGGGAGGAATATTTCATACAGGCTACCAGGCATTATAACAAAGCTTCTAGGATTGACATGCATGAACCTTCTACTTGGATTGGGAAAGGTACAGTCAAAGGAGCTGATGGATTTCTTAAACATGCACGTAGACCTTAATAGTCACAACCTAACCTCACATGTTTTACTTCTTTTCTCGGTTCGAGTTGGTCTTGAGATTCCTTGTCTCAATAGAGAACCTTGGGTTGCACCTTCTAGGATGTGTTCTTGGAGTTTAACATGTTTAAAAGTTGTCTATGCCTATACTGCTTTCCATCCAATACTTGCTTGCCTGATGTAATGTGGCTTATAATCTGTTGCTTGTGCTGTAAATTCTAAGCTCCAAGCAAATATTTATATTTTGGCCTCCTTCAGCCTGATGGCATTCTTTCATCTTTCTGGACATGGTTTGATTGGGTCATTGCTGATTGCTTTTTTATGATTGTTTTAAGTATTCCGGTGGAATATTTCATATGAGCTTGTTATTTGTTGTCATAAGAAGGGGTAAAAACTTCAGAACATGCCTCCTCTTTTCAGGTCAGCTTCTACTGGCCAAGGGTGACCTAGAACAGGCTTCTTCTGCTTTTAGGATTGTATTAGATGGAGATCGTGATAATGTACCAGCTCTATTGGGTCAGGTATGTTAAACTTACAGTATGGACAGATGTGGCCATGTAGGATCTTCGTACAGTTCATACTAATCTAAAGGGTTGACATGATGCTTTTGCAGGCTTGTGTTGAGTTTAATCGTGGGAGTTACAGTGAATCGCTGTCATTGTATAGGGTTTGTTTCTAATGCTGCTGTTCTATTTTTGTTTGCTTATACTGTGCTATGAACTAGAAAGAGTTCATGATGTTAGATATTTTGACTTCTGTTCAGAGAGTATTACGAATATTTCCTGATTGTCCTGGACCTGTCAGGCTTGGTATCGGTCAGTGTCAATATAAGATGGGCCGCTTTGAAAAAGCCCGAAAGGCATTTGAACGGGTTGTACAGGCAAGTACTGTGTTGAAGTCGCTCTCACAAGCCATACATCATACAGATTGCAAATAAGTGATGCCATCATTTGTTAGTATATGCAGTTAGATCCAGACAATGTTGAGGCTCTAGTTGCACTAGCAATTTTGGACTTGCAAACAAATGAAGGTTGGTCAATTTAAAATTTTCGTTTTCTCTGATTTGTTGTTATTACTTTAGGCCTTGCTAATTTGCTGTGATGTTTGCTCAGCTGCTCATACAAGGAACGGGATGGAAAGAATGAAACAAGCTTTTGAGATTTACCCGTACTGTCCAATGGCTCTTAATTACCTAGCCAATCACTTTTTCTTCACTGGTCAGCACTTCTTAGTTGAGCAACTGATGGAAACTGCACTGGCTGTCACCAATCATGGGCCTACAAAGTCACATTCGTACTATAATTTAGCTCGTTGTTACCATAGCAAGGTTCGATGCTCGCAGTCATATATGTTCGTTTTGCCATTGTATTACATATGTTGCTCAATTTTTTTTGAATGCGTCTGGACTCTGGTCTACTTCCTATTCTTGGACAGAGCGTTGGATAGTCTAACTGGTTCTTCAATTACTTATAAACTTGCAGTTCAAGAACAGCTAACTATACAGTTCAAATACACATTTTGTCAATATCTATCATAATTATGTTTTTTCAGGCTTCTTTTTTGTGATTGGGTACTTCTCTATTGTTTGTTCCTATTTATGATAGTTGATGCCTGATTTGGCATTCAACTGATTGCAGGGCGATTATAAAGCAGCCTTAAGATATTACCGTGCTTCAGTCCAGGAAATAACTAAGCCCAGTGAATTTGTGTTCCCGTATTTTGGTGAGTATTTACTGTGATATTTGGATATCTTCCCTGTAATTGCAGCGTCCTCTTTGGTCCTTCTATAAAACATATATTTTGCTGCTGATATATGTGATAACCTTGTGCCTTGATTCTTATCTCATTTATATGATGCGGATCCTTATTTCTTGCAGGTTTGGGTCAAGTACAACTAAAGTTAGGAGATACAAAGAGCGCCGTGTCAAATTTTGAAAAGGTTTTGGAGGTTTACCCGGATAATTGTGACACTTTGAAAGTAAGTGGTGACCTGTTGATCACATATCATATGAATGGAAATTTCAAATATGTTCTCTAGAAGAAACAATAATAAGTCCGACTAGTCCTAGAGTAGTACAGTTGGCTTCGTATTATTTAAGACATATATTATAGTTAAAGTTAACCTCCTAACCTAGATAGAGCTGTACTTTACTACTATTAAAGGAGTAGTCTTCTCTGTAAATCAATAGCAATGAGTGGAATATCTTACTCACATATTTTTGTGCATGTTCCTATATAGGTTCTCGGACATGTATATGTTGGGCAGCCCGAAAAAGCCAAGGATTTTTTGAAGAAGGCTACAAAAATCGATCCTTGTGACGCCCAGGTGATTTTCGTTGTTTTCTTATGTTAATGTTTTTTTGTTTCTCTTGTTTTGGGACATTTTGGGGTTCGGGAGACGAGTACAATAAAGTCATGGTTGTTGGATATGCAGTTGTATCACCCTGCCACACATTTGCCCATTTTTGTCTTTATAAATCGTGAGCTCATTAATTCTGTTTAGAATTGATCGATTTATGAGGGATGTAGGATATGTGACTGTTTCATGTTATCTGAGACAGATGATGAGTTTTTTTGGATACAACAGCAAGTCAGGTTTTATTGGTAGCTTGTGCTCTAAATTTCTGTTAATTTGTTGTCAAGGGATGAAAATCCTTCTATTTTACTCTATGATTTTTGTTTAGTAGTGAAATTATCAGTCGTGCTGCTTGTTGCTGCACATCCAAAGAGCATGTATGATCATATTACTTGTTGCCCTGTTTCATTTATTTCCTTCCCTAGTCAATATCTTATGGTAGGTAGTTAATAGTTTTTATAGTAAGGATACTGAAACAATATATCTAGTTCAGGTCTTCCTTCCTAAAATCTCTCTCAATTCTACCTTCTGCTGAACTCCGAACATTATATTATGGCATATGATGAAGATATGAACTGTACAGGGCTATAAAGCTATGCAAATTTAACTCTTTCACCTTGGTGTTATTTTCAGGCATTTCTTGATCTGGGGGAGTTGTTAATCACGTCTGATACTGCAGCTGCGCTTGATTCATTCAAGATGGTAAAACCTTCCCCCTGATCAACCTTACTGAGTCTCTGATCAATTCTACTTTTAGTTAGACTTGAATTAATTAGCGCAGGCATCCAAACTAATGAAGAAGCAAGATGTGCCAGTGGAAGTGCTGAATAACATTGGTGTCATCCATTTTGAAAGGGAAGAGCTTGAGGTTTGCCAACTCATCTTAGATGTTATAGACAACATTTCCATCTATTTGTTTTGAGAGGCCAGTATGCATGCTGAGTTCATGTGGCTGAATGTTGAAAGGAGATCTGTTCATTAAATAGGGCGTCCTTTTATTGCCGTCAAAGATGGGACTGCATATGGCATTCCTAAAACTCAAGTTTTTGGACTTATATATACTGTATAGTTAAAATGATAATGGAATTATTGGAATCAGATAATGATGGGTGTTAAATTAGTTGGCCATTCTAAAGAAAAGTTTGTCACATGTCTGGTTCAGACATGATTGAACTATTTGATGACTTTTGTCACCTTTCTGCAAATCATGAGGACGCCAATTTTTTTGTTGATTGCAGGATGCTCTTGTAGCTTTTAAAGAGGCACTAGGTGATGGTTTATGGCTCAGTTTCCTTGATGGTACAAGAAAGATCACTTCATCTGTACTTCAGTACAAGGATGTGCAACTGTTTCACCAACTTGAGGAAGATGGCGTTAATGTGGAACTACCATGGAATAAAGTCACACCTTTGTTTAACTTGGCCAGATTACTGGAGCAGTTGCACAAAACCGAAACTGCTGGCATCTTTTACCGTCTGATATTGTTCAAGGTACATTTATTTCATTTAGATTGTTTCTGTGTGGCAAAACTAGGGGATGTTTGCACACTTGCTATCTAGTTCTAGTCATTTATTTTTGTGACTGTTGCTTAAAGATTGCAATTTAGTATATGTTCTAAATATCGGTGTTATCAATGGCTGGATCTGATTGGAAGGAAGCATGGCCTCCTGCTTGAAGTGCCCAACATGTAGTTCAGACCTTACGCTTCTTCTTATGAATGTGTTGCTTGCTTCTTATTTTTGGAATATATAGTGTTGTTGCCCGAGTAAATATTCATCTTGTTTGGATAGTCCTGCTGTTTCTTATGTTGATTTGGTCCTCTTCGTCATTTTTGGACGTGTGCCTCAATAGCTCAATTTCTGACACAAAATTGTCTTTGCACAATTTAACTTCTATTCGTGTTTTTTTTCAGTATCCAGATTATGTAGATGGATACCTCCGGCTTGCTGCAATTGCAAAATCTAGGAATAATCTTCACTTAAGCATTGAGCTGGTTCTGTTCTGAAACCTCTTTTGTATACTTTGTTTGCTAAATGGGTCTAGGTCACAAGATTGACAAGATTGACGTGGCGGTGAATTCTTGATAGGTAAATGAGGCTCTGAAGTTGAATAACAAGTGCCCTAATGCATTATCAATGCTTGGTGAATTGGAGCTAAAAAATGATGATTGGGTTAAGGCGAAAGAAACATTGCGTGCTGCTAGTGATGCAATGGAAGGGAAAGATTCTTACGCTACACTTGCTCTGGTACCTGTCTTGTTCATTTACATTCTTCCTCAAGTTTCCTTTTGTTTGTCTTTAACCAGAATTGTGTGGCTAACCTCAGAGCAAGTTATTTTATGACTGTTGAATCATTGTGTATTGCTTACATGCTTCATTTTCATTGGTAAGGGAAACTGGAACTATTTTGCTGCATTGCGTAATGAGAAAAGGAACCCTAAACTGGAATCAACTCACTTGGAAAAAGCCAAGGAATTGTACTCCAGAGTAAGAACTCCTTCATACCCCTACCCTCTCTAAGTCCTCTATTTCCATGATATGATGCTCTTATTGAAATGAACAAAGAATTTTCTTAATCTACTGAAAATTGTGTCGGGATACATTTTTTTCTTCTATATGTGCTTTAATCGTCTACTTCAGTTTAGCCAAGTCACATGGTTTGGACATATGTTGTTCAGAATATTAATTTGACCAGAGGATGACTTTCACATTGTTTTGTCATTCTCTTATCCCAGGTTGCAGTTTTGAGGCTTTTTAATATTGGCTTTCAATTTTTCTTGGATATAGGTCCTGGTTCAGCACACATCTAACTTGTATGCAGCCAATGGAGCCGGAATAGTGTTGGCTGAAAAAGGGAACTTTGATGTAGCCAAAGATCTTTTCACACAGGTAGACAATCAACTCACAGTTTTCAGTTGTATGAGATGAAAAATAGCCATTTTCATTCAATTAAACCTTCTGATCCTTTTTGTATTTATATACAGGTCCAGGAAGGTGCAAGTGGAAGTAGCTTTGTACAGTTGCCAGATGTTTGGATAAACTTGGCACATGTGTATTTTGCTCAGGGTAATAATGCCTTGGCTATAAAAATGGTGAGCTGATGTCGCTTGATTGTTACTATTTACTAACATATAGGCAATATTCAGATCTTCTTACTCACTACACGCATATATTTGTGATCCTCCGTTTTTTCTGCAGTACCAGAATTGCTTACGGAAATACTATCATAATACCGACTATCAAATTCTCCTCTACATGGCACGCACTTATTATGAAGCTGAACAGTGGCAAGACTGCAAGAAAACATTATTGAGAGCCATACACTTAGCCCCTTCAAATTATACACTTAGGTTTGATACAGGTGTTGCAATGCAGAAGTTCTCTGCTTCCACACTACAGAAGACAAAGAGGACGGTAGATGAGGTTAGCTTCGGTCTCTCTCTTAATTTGTTCCGTAGATTGCTTCTTCCTGCGTCACGTTCAAATATCTTATGCCTTGTTCCACTTTCAACGAATTCCACACCTGGAAAAGGCAGTATAGTATTAAGAACCTACGGGGATTTTGTTGCTGCAAAACAAGTAGAAAAAGTATTCTGCAACATTCTCAGTTTTGAGGTTAACCTGAAACATTAGTAGTTCACTCGTCTCCAATAGACTAGTGTGGCGAAAGCATAGGGACCTTGCTGAAACACACAAGGAAAGATAGGAAGAGAGTTGAAATATTTCCTAAACCAATCTATCCTTCGGGATTGGGAAGAGGATAGCTTTACTTAAGTCTGAAGTGAAGACAATGTGCTAGGGTTCCTGTCTTCTAAGCAACTATGTTTGAACTATAATATTAGTTGGTCAATAATATCTGGATTTCCTGTTGCATTAAAATATCAAGCCAAGATTTGGTGCTATTGTTTTTTCTGGCATATTTCAAAATTGCAACAAATGAGCAAATGTAGAACAAAGCTTTGATTTTAGTTGGTAATAGTAGCGCCAAACACATATTTGAAGCTCATAATTCAATCAAGCTCTTAGGATCTGATGCTATGGAAACGCACTTGATTTTACCTCTGCAGGTTCGGTCCACAGTTGATGAGCTGGAAAATGCTGTTCGTGTCTTTAGTCAGCTGTCTGCTGGGGCCAACCTTCAGATCCATGGTTTTGATGAGAAGAAGATAAACACCCATGTCGAGTATTGCAAACATTTATTAGAGGCTGCCAAGGTTCACAGAGAAGCTGCAGAGCGAGAAGAGCAGCAAACCAAGCAGAGGCAAGAAGTTGCTCGTCAGATGGCTTTAGCTGAAGAAGCACGTCGCAAGGCCGAAGAACAAAGGAAAGCTCAGGTATGTTGGTTGTGACTTATTGGTTTCTGAACCTTCAATAATTACCTCCATTGGGACTTCAATTGACACTAGGTTTGTTTGCAACAGATGGAGAGGAGGAAAATTGAGGATGAACGTAAACGGATCCGGCAACAAGAAGAGAACTTTCAGCGTGTCAAGGTCAGTGCACTTGAATTGAATCATGAACATTTAGTTATTCTTGTAATGAACCAACTCAAGCTAGGTTGGGTTGTGATCTTGTGAGCAAGTCAACGTTCAACCTTTGTTGTAGGTTGTGTGGATCTCTATAATTTAAGGTTTTATCTCTAGTGTGTCCTAGGTTTTTGATGCGCCAATAAAGGGCATGTAAAATTGAATGTGGTAGTATTATATTTTTTAGATGGGCCAACTGAGTGGGTTGAATTTGCAATAATGTGGTGAGAGTTGTGGTTTCAGGAACAATGGAAGAGTAGTTCAGCTTCTAAGCGGAAGGATAGATTGGATATCATTGATGATGATGAGGAGGTTGGGCAGAGTGGAGGTGGGAGGAGGAGGAAGAAAGGTGGAAAAAGGAGAAAGAAGGAGAAAACCTCAAAGTCGCAATATGACAAGGAAGAAGGAGAAGCAGAGATGGATGATCATGAAGAGGGGGAGGTGCATGAGAGTTATGGGCAGAATAGAAATGAGGCGGAAGATCAAGATCTTCTTGCTGCAGCTGGGCTTGAAGATTCTGATGCAGAGGATGAAGAGGTAAACAGACAAACTAACTCTCTTACTCGCCTTTATTGGCACTTTGTCCAACACCCCTAAGAGAGTTCATTTTGGTTTTGGGTCTTATGTAGGCGGCAGCGGCTGCAACAGCTGCGAGGAGGAGGCGGGCATTGTCAGAATCGGAGGAGGAGGACGAACCGATCCCTTTAAGAGAGGATTCTAATGACGTGCACGTAAGTGATGGAGAAGCTGCTGCCAAGGATCATGGCGACGATTAATAGTTCTGTAAAACAACCCGACAGATTTGTATCATCTATTACTATGTTTCGGCCTCCCCAGCAGATTTGGTCACTTAGTTGAGAGGCGCTTTTGCTCACCCTGCCTGTATCATTATGTACATACACAAATATTTTTTGTTCCAAAATCAAAGCTGATGTATGTAGCTCACTTTTTCAGGTACAATTAAGGCTTAAGCATTTTGTTTTATTAATATGGTTGCCATGTTGAAAGTGTCGATTCAATTTAGTTTGTTCTCGTCCAGCATATTATAAACATCTTTAATGGTCTGTAACTATAAAAATAAAAGTAGTTATAATTGTATATAACTAGTTCCGCTACTTAATAACTAGTTATTTGATTTAGCTCGTTCATTCCTAATTTAACTCATTCATCTTATCACCTATCAGGTACCATGACTCCCAATCCTCCTTCAACCCTGGTTTGGTTGCGAATCAAAAACTGCTTTCCACATTCATGAAGCTGTGGTTCTGGTTCATGGTTATCAGTTTCCCTCCTCTCTTGGCAGCTTCCCTCTTCAGCTTCTCCAGACAGTCGAGGATCTTGAGCTCGTCAACCCGCCAGTGATCGAGCAAGTTAAATCGAAAATAACGTAATGTCCACAATACCCCTCATGTCTCAACCAAGGGGAATGCTTGACTCAAAGTGAAAGCCCTATAAAACAAAAAACAAAATAACAGAAAGAAAAGAGAATTGGTTGTAGCATTCATTCATTCAAAAATCAGATTTATGCAAAGAAGACAAAACATAAGACAAAAGACAAAGAGAACACAATACACACAGACATAGGATCCTCTTCTTCTTATTCCCTATTAATACCCACAACAACACTCCCCAGTCCACACAGCAACAACAACAACAACAACAACAACAACAAGACACTGAACATATTTAATTAGCAGTAACAAAAGGGGAATCACTCCATCAAGCATAATTTAAACAGTCGTTAATTTGTCGTCAACATTACATTATACCAGACCCTTAATGCATGGCTAAAGAAGAAGAACAACAACACTAGCCGACCCGATCTGCAACCAGAAACAACCCTCCAAATTTAATTAAAACACGATAATACAATAAGATAAGATTAATGTTGTTGATGATAGGAGGTCCTTGAGCCGAAGATTGGCAAGTCCATGGAAGTGGAGTTGGGAATTGAGATGGACAGAGTTGTGTTGTTGAACGATTTATCATCCAGTTGTAGCCACGACGCCGATTCTTTGTTCCTCAGCGGCCATTCATCAAAGAATCGATGAACTCTCTTCTGGGGATCATTATTCACCACTCTGTCAAATCTCATCATAGATTGGGATGACTTGGCCGCGTCAAGGTAACAGCCACTATTCTGATTCTTAGTACAACTATCAATATTATCGCTGCTCTGGAGCTGGAGGGAATTAGAGTAGTCATTCTGGTTCTGGTTCTGTGACTCCTGATGATGATGCTGATGCTGATGAGATGAACTCCTCTGTTTTGAAGATGAGAAAGAAGATGAAGATGACGAGGAAGAGTTTATTGCCAGCGGACTCAATCGCCACGCTTCCTCGGAATTTCTGATTGAGCCAGATGTCTCCGAGAAGAATGCGTGCTCGTCCACCTCTTCTTTTAACCCGTAAATGCTCCTGTTCCTTCTACCCCAAAAAAGAAACAACAAGAGAGATAGTGAGAAGGATACATCATTCATTCATCAAGCACGTACTGCACTCAAAGTGTTCGATGGAATGTCTAGCCAAACCTGTAATCGGTGTTGGAGAGAGAATAATATCCAGCAGAGTCTAGAAGCAAATTGGTGGAGTCATTAGGCTGTTGTGGCCTAGCAGCTGCATGAGAGGACGACGAGAGGAACTGATGATGGTGGTAGTTGTTGTAAGATCCAGAAGGAGGAGGAGGATGTTTGTAATGGTGATCAGTAGTTGTAGACGAAGAAGAAGAAAGCAAAGAGAGGGAGGTGTGAGGATATTGTAGTAGTGATGGGGATGATGAGTTCTTGGCTGTTAATGGAGTTATTGGTGATTGTTGTTGTGTAGCAGCAACTTCCACAGGCTTTCTTGAACGGTTTTTACCTCTGTGCATGTGTCTCTCGCAGTACTTGGAATCAGGGTAAGCTTCTTTTGAGCATCTCCATTTCTTGCCGTCAGTTCTTCTGCATCTCCCTGGCTCCGGGTCTATTTTCCTCCCCAAACCCAACTGGAAGCAGCTCCACCCAACTGCATGCACAGCGCAACTAACTCATTCATTTCAACAAAACAAAACAAAACAAGGTTTTTTTATGAATGGAATGGAAGAGAGCTTACTGTGGGGAGACTGGGAAGGGAAGAGCTTTGAGGAGAGAAGCGATGAGGAGGAGTCCAAGCAAGACGAAGATGAAGAAGAAGAAGAAGAGCTTCTTTTGATTGCGAAGAGGAGATCATGAGGGATGGGAATTCCTGAAGCCATGTACTTGAAGATTAATGCTTGATGTTCCAGTTCCTGCCATTGAGTTGCAGTGAAGGGGAATCTGCTACTGCTTCTTCCACTCATCATCTCACTCGCAGCAGCAAAAGAAGAAGAAGATTAAGGAGAAGAAGAAGAAGAAAGGAGAAAAGGAAGTGGGTTGTGGTTGATTTGAAGTGGCTAACTTTTTTATTTCAACTGAAAAAAGGAGAAAGAGACCAAAGAGAAGAAGGAAGAAGAAGAAGAAGAGAAGTGGTGTGAAAGGAGAAGAAGAGGAGGAGGTAGAATAGGTATATTTAATTGAGGGACCATCTGGTTAGCAGAATCTTGTGTGATTGAATTGAATTGAAGGAAGGAAGGAAGGAAGGAAAGGCAGAAGAAACTAATGCTGCTGCTGATAATTGAGGTGCTGCTGCTGACACAGGGACACAGTGGTGCAGAGAGGAGAGCCTGAGCCTGCAAAAAAAGAAAAGAAAAAAATAAAAAGCTTCAATCTTTCTTTGACACACTAGTCTGCTCTGCTCTGAGTATCTGTGACTTTGCTTCTGGAGGGTAGTGGGGGACTGTGGTCATATCATGACTACTGAGAGGGAAGAGGGTAATGTCAGGTGGCAGGAGCAAGGTGCCTGTTTTTGGCAGCTCTTTGTCTGTCTGACAACTCTGCGGAAACCTATAAAACTTTAAAACAAAGGAAAGAAAGTGAATGAATGGTGTGAGTGAGTGAGTGAGTGGCATTAAATGAAAAAGACACTGTGCAGTGTGCAGTGTGCAGTGAAAAAAGAAAGAAGAAAAAGTTGGTGGGTGAGTAGGGTTGGAAGGGGAGTTAGTGTTCGATAGTGTTAGTGTGTGTTTGTGGGTGTCTGAAGCCAATGCCTGCACACCTGCACCTGCACACCTGCCACAACCCACCTGACACCACTTTCATCTCTCTTTCTCTCTCTCTCTCTCTCTCTCTGTAAGTAAGAAAGATTGTAGGCTTCAGAGCTTTTACTACTGCTGGCCTGCTGCAGCTGCTATGCTAACCCACTCAACTTTTCTTTTAACTTTCTCTTTTGCTGTTCATTTACCTTATTCACTTGCTACTACTATTTTGACCTTTTCTCCCTCATATTTTTTTTCACTTTTTCATCTTCTCTTATTTTCTTACCGCTTTCTCATCTTCTTCTTCTACTACGCCCCCGTAAACTAACTTAACTCTTTCTTCTTTCTCTTCTTTCATATCCTTCCCCTTCTCCACCAAAACAAAAATGGCATCTTTACAATGAGAGAGGTGTTGACTATACTATAAAACTAGGGTTTATTCGTTAGTTAATTTGTAATATACATTTGTTCACTCGTTAGTAATATAGAAAATCCGAAACATTATAGTTTGGAAGTCTGAGTCTTACCTGATCCTATTTAATACAGGATAATTTCGGTTTTACTGGTCTGAGTCGGGCTAAGCCAAACCGTTTTCCATTACCAATAATTGAAATGCATCGTTGAAATAGACTGTGTCGTTTTCTATATATACTGCAAATGCATGCATTACTTCAAAACTAATTTATATACAATACTGAGAAAGACGCTTAATGAATAACCTATAAAGGGTTAGTTAATATTTAATTTAATTTATTAGATGACAATCAAAACCGTCAATACGGGTATCTGACCGAATCCGATTCGGTCAAACAGGGTAAAACCCGAGTCGATCGGGTATTTGAAGGGTATGGGAAAACTTGAGAACCGTTATGTGCGGGTACGGATAGGGTATGAATATTGAAGTACCCAAGCCGAACCCAACCCGATAAATTATTTTTTTTTGTAACGAAATGTTATATAGTTGGGTATTGTTTGAACGCGAAACTACAATAGGTGGGGAACGGATATGAACTATCCAAATCCGAACCCGACCATTGTCATGATTTAAAACACAACTAAGTGGGTCCAAAGTTCAATTAGAAGAGAAAAATATTTTTAATGAATAATATGTACGTAATAAGTTATTATTTAATTTGATTTAAGATAATTGAGTTAAGATTTAATTAAATAGGTCTAACAAAATTTAATTAAAAAGGGAAAAATAATTAAAAACAAAGTTCACATGCCCCAACTGCTCCTGGCCTTGTGTTGGCCTTTCTGTTGCTCGTATAGATGATAAGCTAATGTTTGTTCTCTTGATATCTAAATACTCTGCTCCTCAATTTTCAGGAAAACAACCGTGGGTCATTGCAAATACTTTGTGAGTATTACCATTTGCAAAATCCTGAGAGAGGTGCCGCAATTAAATTTCATCCACTAGAGCATCTTCATCCCTTGGAATTTCGTAGACCAGATGAAACAGTTTTGCATATAGCTGGTTCAACTATTGATTTGAGATCTTGCAGCACAAGTCTTGAAATTGCAGAGGTAAAGTGTATTCTCAAGAGGATTATTTTCTTCTGTAGCCGTTTGTTTATTGAATGGGAAATCTTTTCATCCGTCATTACATGTGATGTCTTATTGTATTTATTTATGAGCTCTGTCTTCGAATTATTTGGTTTGATTTACCTTAATCTGTCAGCTATCGTCATTTTTCATGGTGCGTGTCCACAGGCCTACAATGTGCTCTTGGCAGAAGAGGAAGCAACTGCGTTGTCAACTTGGACATTGGCATGCATATGTGGAGCCTTGAGACTTGAACACGTATGACATAGCATAATGCTAGGTTTTGAATTTTATTTTTCAATTTGGCCGAAACAATGATAAAATACCGTAACTTGCTGCCAACCCAATACTCCATCCTAATTATTTAGTAGCTTATCCGATTAAAAAAAATTCTGGCTTTATTTTCAGTTCTACGTTTGTGCATCTACTGGTTGGATTTTTTCCCGCTAGATGTGGGAAGAATAGAAAGTTTGACTGCCTCACCATTTTTGCATGAATATATTTGCACACAGTTGTTAACATTTTTCGCTGGAGCACTGCTGGAGAAGCAGATTGTGTTAGTTTGTTCCAATTTGGTAGGTAACACCCCCAAGATCTATTTCACTTGCTTTTTTATGTTTTTTCATTTGGTTATAAGTTGTAGATGAACTGATTGGTTTTGGTCCATCGAACATGTAATCTTTCTCTGGTACATTAGGTCACATCTATACTTGTGCACCAGTGTTCCTTCTAGTGCTGATATATATTTGTTGAAGATTTCAGTTATAGGGACCAAAATTTTCACAAGCTCTATTGAGATCATTAATCGATATAGTTATTAGCTAAAACAGTACATTTTAGGTAATCTAAGCAACTGCTTTCTTATGCAGGGAATTCTGTCTGCTTCAGTTTTATCAGTTATTCCGCTGATTCGTCCTTACCAATGGCAAAGCCTACTGATGCCGGTAGTGTTATCTTTCTGGCTTTTGGGGTGTTGAAAGAATTCTCTCATCTGCCCCAGGGTTTTACAGGGGTCTAATTGTATTTTCTAATTAATAGGTTTTGCCAGATGACATGCTAGACTTCTTGGATGCTCCTGTTCCTTACATAGTAAGTCTACAGTTTTCAAATTCTCGTTCCGCATCAATCACTTGTTAAGCATACTCCTCTTGTTAGTTCCTGTTTCGTCTTTCTTACTCCTCGTCATTGAAAAATAAATGTCTTATGCAGGTAGGTGTGAAAAACAAAACCAGTGAAGTGCAGTCAAAGTTAACCAATGCTGTTGTAGTTGATATTAACAGGAATCAGGTTGCACTTTTGGATTCAATTTTTGGTCATACAATTTTTCCAGCTTTTATCAAGACCGATTTCTCCTAAATCTAAAAGCTTGCCATAGGTTAAGTCACCTGGGCTACCTCAACTACCGAAACACAGAGAGCTGGTTTCATCGTTGAGTTCATACCACGCAAAGCTTGTGGGGTTAAGCTTTTCTGCCAGGAGGAGACCAGTGTACGAATGCACAGATGAGCAGGTGAAGTGTGTTTTGTTGTGGATAAAACTTAAAATAGTATTTTTCCAGTATTGATCTTTTGGCTACCTCTTCCTGTTGTGTTGGTTTGTTCACATTGCTGCTTTTTTCACAGTAGATTCTAGCTGGAAACAGGTTGTAAGTAACTTGGTTAGGCCTGCTCCTTTATTCCATCCGAACTTGGTTGCAATCTCATAGTGTCATTAGTGAAAGAGATGCTGAAGACAACTATTAGGGGTATGGAAAAATATATTAGACTTAATAGACTCTAACAGTTAGCATATTGCATTTGGAAATGCTGTTGACTTAATGTTTATCAATGGTCGTTCAGATTTTTGGTGTTGGTAGGTTCATTTCTTCTTTTGCATATATTGTAATAAAAGAGCTCGCAGATATGGCTGAAACAAAGACAAAAGTCAGTTTTTAGTTGTTCAGTGGATGGCTATGATTTTGGAATTCTAAAAAAAAACGAGGCTTGTTCCTGTTGGTTGTTTCCACCAACTGGTAGAGAATTTACTTCATACGTAGAAAATTTTCCCATGATAAATAAAATCGTCAAGGTCTTAGTCTGTTTCTTTTGGCATGTGTTATTTACAGATTCAAGCTGCAAAGGGCTTCCTGGGAGTATTAAGATCATACTTGGACAATCTTTGCTCCAACCTTCGTTCCCATACAATTACAAATGTTCAATCGAACAATGACAAGGTGCCTCTTTGGAATATCGAAATTTAAAAATATTGTTGCAACCTTAAAGGTCTTTGCGTCGGATCCCACAGTATCTTTCTTGACATGTGTTTTGCTTGTAGGTGTCGTTGCTGTTGAAAGAGAGTTTTATAGACTCGTACCCAAGTCGTGATCGGCCATTTATGAAGGTTTGTACTAAAAGTTGTTGTTAACTTGAGAGCATGCAGTTAGTAGTAATATAGTATCTAATGCCTAGGCTCCTGCAGCATTTCGTGGACACGCAGCTCTTCTCTGTACATACAGATCTTGCACTTTCATTCTTCCAGAAGGACTAGGTGAAGAAATGGAAGGGTTTGATGCGTTGTGTAGCGTGAGTAACTTATATGTAGTAGTTGAAGAGGGCATGATGAAGCTGCTATTGAATGTATGTTTAGATTGCTGGGCCAAATTTGGTAGGGAGGCAATCCAATCCAAAGTGTGATTAAATGGGATTATGTTGTGATTAGGAAATTAGAAAGAAAGGAAGTGGATTGAAGAAATGATACTGTTGATGTATGTTTTCTGCAAAAAAAGTCAATTTACGATTAGATTAGGTCTTCTTCTAGTTCTTCTGTCAACTGTAGCTTTCCCAATGCAACCAACTTAACTCAAAAAGTGTTCACTGTTTAATTTATGTTGGCTTAATAATGACCGTAACTCATAATGGCTACCAAGTATATTTATTCAATGGAGAAATTCCATTTCTTAGACTAGAAACACAATAAAATAAATAAATATATTAGAGATCAATCAACTCCAACTAGGTTGTAAACTAATGATCATCACTCAAACCTTCAATGGGTCCAAAACTACCTAATTTTTATTCATCAACAGGCCGATACAGCTGGGGAGTCAGCCAGAACCCAGCCCATCCCAAATAAGAAACCCTACTCCTGAACTAGTATTTATTTTCTTCTGTCTGCCGCTGCGATCGCCTCTATTTTCTTCCGCTAACCACTCTCAAATGGCGACTCAGATGAGCAAGAAGCGAAAGGTATTCTACTCTACCTCTATTTCTCATCCCTTCATTTCGATGCGACTTATTCTAATTGTTTGGTACCTCTACAGTTCGTCGCTGACGGAGTGTTCTTTGCCGAGCTCAACGAAGTTCTGACTAGGGAGCTCGCCGAGGATGGTTACTCCGGCGTTGAGGTTAGGGTCACCCCTATGCGCACTGAGATTATCATCAGAGCTACTCGCACTCAGAACGTCTTAGGTATTCATTTTTTCCATCTGAAATTTTGTTTATTAGCTTGTACGGTTTACTTGTTGTCTGATGGTTTTTGTTTTTGTTTTTTTGTTGTTGTTGTTGATGATGATGAAGGTGAGAAAGGGAGGAGGATTAGAGAACTTACCTCTGTTGTGCAGAAACGGTTTAAGTTCCCTCCAGACAGCGTTGAGCTGTACGCTGAGAAGGTGAACAGCAGAGGTCTTTGTGCCATTGCCCAGGCTGAGTCTCTGCGTTACAAGCTTCTTGGTGGACTTGCTGTTAGAAGGTATAATAATTCTTATTCCTCTGTGTTATAGATTACGAATTGGGATGGAGTTAGCTTCTTTATTGATATGTTACTTGTTAATCAGTAATCATGTGTTATGTCTGAATACATCTTTACTGGTATGTCCATTATCGATGTGTACTAAGTTTATCATTCTGATGCGTGAATTGTCATTTACACAGCAAGGTTTGTGCTTTCATGACAAAATCATGTCTGAAGATGACCAAAGGAATAAGATTCCTCTATAAAAACTACTCGAGAAATGTTTCTTCATTCCTTTAGTAAGCAATGTAGGGGAAACATATGTATTAACGAGCATTATGTTGCTTCACAAAATTTATCATCTTATCATTTTCTGCTGCTGCATTCATATTCATTGTACTAGTAACTAGCTGGTAATTATGTGAATGCCGGGTTGAAGCCATTGATTGTTTCCTTGATCTTCTCCTTTCCCTTTTTAATGGCAGGGCCTGCTATGGAGTGTTGAGGTTCGTCATGGAGAGTGGAGCAAAGGGTTGCGAGGTCTGTTTTCAATCTTTCTCTCTCTGTCAGTTAGTGATCACAACATTAGTTATTTGTCCTTTGCTGAAATTCCAGAACTTTCATCTATCAGGTTATCGTCAGTGGGAAGCTCAGAGCACAGCGTGCTAAAAGCATGAAGTTCAAGGATGGATACATGATCTCATCCGGCCACCCGGTGAATGAATACATTGACTCTGCTGTGAGACACGTTCTCTTGCGACAGGTGTGTATTCCCTTTAGTTGCCGGAATTTGTTACGGTTCTCGTTATATTAGCTATTTCTCACTGCTGTCCTATGTAATCAGGGTGTTCTTGGGATCAAGGTGAAGATCATGCTTGACTGGGATCCTAAAGGGAAGCTTGGACCAACAACTCCTCTTCCAGATCTTGTCACTATTCACCCACCAAAGGAGGAGGAAGAATACATGAGGGCTATAACCGCAATGTCCGCCCCGGCCCCTGCTGTAGCTGATATTGAAATTCCTGCTCCTCTTGCTGTTCCAGTTTGAGAGTAACTGTCTTCTTTTAAAAGCTTATATGTCCTAGCTAGCTATAATCACTAGACGATAATGAAAGTGTCATTTTGATGGGGGTGTTGTTTGTTATTTAGAGAGACGTTCTTGGATGGTCTTTTCCATTGCTTTTGTTTCCGGGCCTTATAATGGGCAGGCAATTTTGTGGATTAGGCCCAAACCTTATGTTTAATCAGCTCTATCATTTTTCGAAACTCATACTGCTTATATTATTAATAGATATTGTTCAAAATAAACTTTAAAATTGAGGTTTTACCATTTTCAACATGCATGTTAAATATTAGACCATTTAAAAATTTTAAATTTTCATGTGAAAATTTGTCGATTTCCAAAGAGGTTAACCTATGCAAATGAGCCATTTTGATATGAAAATTTCAAAATTTTCAAATCGGCTAATATTTGACATTCATGTTGGAAATGGCTAAAAATCATGTTTCATTATGGTAACCCCTTTAAATAATGGTGAAATGAATTTAAAAATGACTTCTACTCGATATTATTTTAGCACATTAACAAATATTTTTTAACTTCATTCGGCTATTATTTGAAGGGATTAATATGGTGAAACCTAAATTTTTAGCGATTCCCAACATAAACGTCAAATATTAGGCAATTGAAAAATTTCCAATTTTCTTCTCAAAATTTGTCGTTCCAAAGCGGTTAACATATGGAAATGAGCCGTTTTGACAGGAAAATTTCAATATTTTCAAATCGGCTAATATTTGACATGCATGTTGGAAATGGCTACAAAGTCAAGTTTTGTTATGGTAAGCCCTCTAAACAATGGTCAAATGAATTTAAAAATCAATTTTACTCGATATTGATTTAACTCGTTATGAAATATTTTTTTAACTTTATTTGGCTATTAATTAAAGGGTCTAACTTGGTGAAACCTCAAATTTAGCAATTCCCAACATACACATCAAATATTAGACAATTTAAAAATTCTCAATTTTCATGTCAAAATAACTAGACTTTTGAACCATTCCTAACATGCATGTCAAATATTAGTCGATTTGAAAATTTTAAAATTTTCATGTCAAAATGGCTCATTTGCATAGGTTTAACCCCTTTGGAAATCGACAAATTTTCACACGAAAATTTAGAATTTTTAAATTGTCTAATATTTGACGTGTATGTTGGGAATTGCTAAAATGGAGGTTTCACCATCTTAAGCCCTTTAATTGATAGCCAAATAAAGTTTAAAAAATGTTTCTTAACAAGTTAAATCAATATCGAGTAAAATATATTTTTAAATTCATTTGACCATTGTGTAGAGGGCTTACCATAACAAAACTTGACTTTTTAGCCATTTCCAACATGCATGTCAAATATTAGCCGATTTGAAAATATTGAAATTTTCCTGTCAAAACGGCTCATTTCCATATGTTAACCCCTTTGGAACGACAAATTTTGAGTTGAAAATTGAGAATTTTTAAATTGCCTAATATTTGACGTTTATATTGGAAATCGCTAAAAATTGAGGTTTCACCATATTAATCCCTTCAAATAATAGCCAAATGCAGTTAAAAAATATTTGTTAAAAGTAATATCGAGTAGAAGTCATTTTTTAATTCATTTCACCATTATTTACAGGGTTACAATAATGAAACTTTAATTTTTAACCATTTCCAACATGCATGTCAAATATTAGCCGATTTGAAAATTTTGAAATTTTCTTGTAAAACTGACTCATTTCCATAGGTTAACCCCTTTGGAAATCGACAAATTTTGACATGAAAATTGAGAATTTTTAAATTGTCTAATATTTGATGTGTATGTTGGGAATTGCTAAATTTGAGGTTTCACCAAGTTAGACCCTTTAATTAATAGCCAAATAAAGTTAAAAAAATATTTCATAACAGGTTAAATCAATATCGAGTAAAATTGATTTTTAAATTCATTTGACCATTGTTTAGAGGGCTTACCATAACAAAACTTGACTTTGTAGCCATTTCCAACATGCATGTCAAATATTAGCCGATTTGAAAATATTGAAATTTTCCTGTCAAAACGGCTCATTTCCATATGTTAAGCTTTGGAACGACAAATTTTGAGAAGAAAATTGGAAATTTTTCAATTGCCTAATATTTGACGTTTATGTTGGGAATCGCTAAAAATTTAGGTTTCACCATATTAATCCCTTCAAATAATAGCCGAATGAAGTTAAAAAATATTTGTTAATGTGCTAAAATAATATCGAGTAGAAGTCATTTTTAAATTCATTTCACCATTATTTAAAGGGGTTACCATAATGAAACATGACTTTTTAGCCATTTCCAACATGAATGTCAAATATTAGCCGATTTGAAAATTTTGAAATTTTCATATCAAAATGGCTCATTTGCATAGGTTAACCCCTTTGGAAATCGACAAATTTTCACATGAAAATTTAAAATTTTTAAATGGTCTAATATTTGACATGCATGTTGAAAATGGTAAAACCTCAATTTTAAAGTTTATTTTGAACAATATCTATTAATAATATAAGCAGTATGAGTTTCGAAAAATGATAGAGCTGATTAAACATAAGGTTTGGGCCTAATCCACAAAATTGCCTGCCCATTATAAGGCCCGGAAACAAAAGCAATGGAAAAGACCATCCAAGAACGTCTCTCTAAATAACAAACAACACCCCCATCAAAATGACACTTTCATTATCGTCTAGTGATTATAGCTAGCTAGGACATATAAGCTTTTAAAAGAAGACAGTTACTCTCAAACTGGAACAGCAAGAGGAGCAGGAATTTCAATATCAGCTACAGCAGGGGCCGGGGCGGACATTGCGGTTATAGCCCTCATGTATTCTTCCTCCTCCTTTGGTGGGTGAATAGTGACAAGATCTGGAAGAGGAGTTGTTGGTCCAAGCTTCCCTTTAGGATCCCAGTCAAGCATGATCTTCACCTTGATCCCAAGAACACCCTGATTACATAGGACAGCAGTGAGAAATAGCTAATATAACGAGAACCGTAACAAATTCCGGCAACTAAAGGGAATACACACCTGTCGCAAGAGAACGTGTCTCACAGCAGAGTCAATGTATTCATTCACCGGGTGGCCGGATGAGATCATGTATCCATCCTTGAACTTCATGCTTTTAGCACGCTGTGCTCTGAGCTTCCCACTGACGATAACCTGATAGATGAAAGTTCTGGAATTTCAGCAAAGGACAAATAACTAATGTTGTGATCACTAACTGACAGAGAGAGAAAGATTGAAAACAGACCTCGCAACCCTTTGCTCCACTCTCCATGACGAACCTCAACACTCCATAGCAGGCCCTGCCATTAAAAAGGGAAAGGAGAAGATCAAGGAAACAATCAATGGCTTCAACCCGGCATTCACATAATTACCAGCTAGTTACTAGTACAATGAATATGAATGCAGCAGCAGAAAATGATAAGATGATAAATTTTGTGAAGCAACATAATGCTCGTTAATACATATGTTTCCCCTACATTGCTTACTAAAGGAATGAAGAAACATTTCTCGAGTAGTTTTTATAGAGGAATCTTATTCCTTTGGTCATCTTCAGACATGATTTTGTCATGAAAGCACAAACCTTGCTGTGTAAATGACAATTCACGCATCAGAATGATAAACTTAGTACACATCGATAATGGACATACCAGTAAAGATGTATTCAGACATAACACATGATTACTGATTAACAAGTAACATATCAATAAAGAAGCTAACTCCATCCCAATTCGTAATCTATAACACAGAGGAATAAGAATTATTATACCTTCTAACAGCAAGTCCACCAAGAAGCTTGTAACGCAGAGACTCAGCCTGGGCAATGGCACAAAGACCTCTGCTGTTCACCTTCTCAGCGTACAGCTCAACGCTGTCTGGAGGGAACTTAAACCGTTTCTGCACAACAGAGGTAAGTTCTCTAATCCTCCTCCCTTTCTCACCTTCATCATCATCAACAACAACAACAAAAAAACAAAAACAAAAACCATCAGACAACAAGTAAACCGTACAAGCTAATAAACAAAATTTCAGATGGAAAAAATGAATACCTAAGACGTTCTGAGTGCGAGTAGCTCTGATGATAATCTCAGTGCGCATAGGGGTGACCCTAACCTCAACGCCGGAGTAACCATCCTCGGCGAGCTCCCTAGTCAGAACTTCGTTGAGCTCGGCAAAGAACACTCCGTCAGCGACGAACTGTAGAGGTACCAAACAATTAGAATAAGTCGCATCGAAATGAAGGGATGAGAAATAGAGGTAGAGTAGAATACCTTTCGCTTCTTGCTCATCTGAGTCGCCATTTGAGAGTGGTTAGCGGAAGAAAATAGAGGCGATCGCAGCGGCAGACAGAAGAAAATAAATACTAGTTCAGGAGTAGGGTTTCTTATTTGGGATGGGCTGGGTTCTGGCTGACTCCCCAGCTGTATCGGCCTGTTGATGAATAAAAATTAGGTAGTTTTGGACCCATTGAAGGTTTGAGTGATGATCATTAGTTTACAACCTAGTTGGAGTTGATTGATCTCTAATATATTTATTTATTTTATTGTGTTTCTAGTCTAAGAAATGGAATTTCTCCATTGAATAAATATACTTGGTAGCCATTATGAGTTACGGTCATTATTAAGCCAACATAAATTAAACAGTGAACACTTTTTGAGTTAAGTTGGTTGCATTGGGAAAGCTACAGTTGACAGAAGAACTAGAAGAAGACCTAATCTAATCGTAAATTGACTTTTTTTGCAGAAAACATACATCAACAGTATCATTTCTTCAATCCACTTCCTTTCTTTCTAATTTCCTAATCACAACATAATCCCATTTAATCACACTTTGGATTGGATTGCCTCCCTACCAAATTTGGCCCAGCAATCTAAACATACATTCAATAGCAGCTTCATCATGCCCTCTTCAACTACTACATATAAGTTACTCACGCTACACAACGCATCAAACCCTTCCATTTCTTCACCTAGTCCTTCTGGAAGAATGAAAGTGCAAGATCTGTATGTACAGAGAAGAGCTGCGTGTCCACGAAATGCTGCAGGAGCCTAGGCATTAGATACTATATTACTACTAACTGCATGCTCTCAAGTTAACAACAACTTTTAGTACAAACCTTCATAAATGGCCGATCACGACTTGGGTACGAGTCTATAAAACTCTCTTTCAACAGCAACGACACCTACAAGCAAAACACATGTCAAGAAAGATACTGTGGGATCCGACGCAAAGACCTTTAAGGTTGCAACAATATTTTTAAATTTCGATATTCCAAAGAGGCACCTTGTCATTGTTCGATTGAACATTTGTAATTGTATGGGAACGAAGGTTGGAGCAAAGATTGTCCAAGTATGATCTTAATACTCCCAGGAAGCCCTTTGCAGCTTGAATCTGTAAATAACACATGCCAAAAGAAACAGACTAAGACCTTGACGATTTTATTTATCATGGGAAAATTTTCTACGTATGAAGTAAATTCTCTACCAGTTGGTGGAAACAACCAACAGGAACAAGCCTCGTTTTTTTTTAGAATTCCAAAATCATAGCCATCCACTGAACAACTAAAAACTGACTTTTGTCTTTGTTTCAGCCATATCTGCGAGCTCTTTTATTACAATATATGCAAAAGAAGAAATGAACCTACCAACACCAAAAATCTGAACGACCATTGATAAACATTAAGTCAACAGCATTTCCAAATGCAATATGCTAACTGTTAGAGTCTATTAAGTCTAATATATTTTTCCATACCCCTAATAGTTGTCTTCAGCATCTCTTTCACTAATGACACTATGAGATTGCAACCAAGTTCGGATGGAATAAAGGAGCAGGCCTAACCAAGTTACTTACAACCTGTTTCCAGCTAGAATCTACTGTGAAAAAAGCAGCAATGTGAACAAACCAACACAACAGGAAGAGGTAGCCAAAAGATCAATACTGGAAAAATACTATTTTAAGTTTTATCCACAACAAAACACACTTCACCTGCTCATCTGTGCATTCGTACACTGGTCTCCTCCTGGCAGAAAAGCTTAACCCCACAAGCTTTGCGTGGTATGAACTCAACGATGAAACCAGCTCTCTGTGTTTCGGTAGTTGAGGTAGCCCAGGTGACTTAACCTATGGCAAGCTTTTAGATTTAGGAGAAATCGGTCTTGATAAAAGCTGGAAAAATTGTATGACCAAAAATTGAATCCAAAAGTGCAACCTGATTCCTGTTAATATCAACTACAACAGCATTGGTTAACTTTGACTGCACTTCACTGGTTTTGTTTTTCACACCTACCTGCATAAGACATTTATTTTTCAATGACGAGGAGTAAGAAAGACGAAACAGGAACTAACAAGAGGAGTATGCTTAACAAGTGATTGATGCGGAACGAGAATTTGAAAACTGTAGACTTACTATGTAAGGAACAGGAGCATCCAAGAAGTCTAGCATGTCATCTGGCAAAACCTATTAATTAGAAAATACAATTAGACCCCTGTAAAACCCTGGGGCAGATGAGAGAATTCTTTCAACACCCCAAAAGCCAGAAAGATAACACTACCGGCATCAGTAGGCTTTGCCATTGGTAAGGACGAATCAGCGGAATAACTGATAAAACTGAAGCAGACAGAATTCCCTGCATAAGAAAGCAGTTGCTTAGATTACCTAAAATGTACTGTTTTAGCTAATAACTATATCGATTAATGATCTCAATAGAGCTTGTGAAAATTTTGGTCCCTATAACTGAAATCTTCAACAAATATATATCAGCACTAGAAGGAACACTGGTGCACAAGTATAGATGTGACCTAATGTACCAGAGAAAGATTACATGTTCGATGGACCAAAACCAATCAGTTCATCTACAACTTATAACCAAATGAAAAAACATAAAAAAGCAAGTGAAATAGATCTTGGGGGTGTTACCTACCAAATTGGAACAAACTAACACAATCTGCTTCTCCAGCAGTGCTCCAGCGAAAAATGTTAACAACTGTGTGCAAATATATTCATGCAAAAATGGTGAGGCAGTCAAACTTTCTATTCTTCCCACATCTAGCGGGAAAAAATCCAACCAGTAGATGCACAAACGTAGAACTGAAAATAAAGCCAGAATTTTTTTTAATCGGATAAGCTACTAAATAATTAGGATGGAGTATTGGGTTGGCAGCAAGTTACGGTATTTTATCATTGTTTCGGCCAAATTGAAAAATAAAATTCAAAACCTAGCATTATGCTATGTCATACGTGTTCAAGTCTCAAGGCTCCACATATGCATGCCAATGTCCAAGTTGACAACGCAGTTGCTTCCTCTTCTGCCAAGAGCACATTGTAGGCCTGTGGACACGCACCATGAAAAATGACGATAGCTGACAGATTAAGGTAAATCAAACCAAATAATTCGAAGACAGAGCTCATAAATAAATACAATAAGACATCACATGTAATGACGGATGAAAAGATTTCCCATTCAATAAACAAACGGCTACAGAAGAAAATAATCCTCTTGAGAATACACTTTACCTCTGCAATTTCAAGACTTGTGCTGCAAGATCTCAAATCAATAGTTGAACCAGCTATATGCAAAACTGTTTCATCTGGTCTACGAAATTCCAAGGGATGAAGATGCTCTAGTGGATGAAATTTAATTGCGGCACCTCTCTCAGGATTTTGCAAATGGTAATACTCACAAAGTATTTGCAATGACCCACGGTTGTTTTCCTGAAAATTGAGGAGTAGAGTATTTAGATATCAAGAGAACAAACATTAGCTTATCATCTATATGAGCAACAGAAAGGCCAACACAAGGCCAGGAGCAGTGGGGGCATGTGAACTAGTGCCAGTTGTGGTGCTTGCATGAAAACCAGGCACTAACCTTTGCCCATTCTAGAATGCGAAGGTGATCATTTGACTCTTCTTGGCCAGAGAAAGAAGCCTCTTCCATCTCAGTATCGTCAACATCACTGCGGAAATTCCGGTCTTCGCTTGGAGATCCCTGGAAACTACAATATATGATTTCCAGTCAGCTTACTGAAAAGGGGAAAGTTCTTTTTGGTTACAATTGTAAGCCATACAATCATGAGCTTATAAAAAACAACTATCTTGATAGGATGCTGCTAATTCACAAACTCTTGGCATTGCAGAACTAGCCAGGAACACATCATAGATTTTTCACATTCAGATATGGTATATGCTTAAGAGAAGGCTGAGATTATGTTTTCGCAGCCCATATCCACGCTGCATTTAACAAAATCTATACATATTGTGAAGCAGACAGACAAGGTAATCGAATGACAATCACAGAATTTTTAATCCTCAAATTGATGTAATGTATTGTGCAGTAAAACCAATGATCACTAAAAACTGGAGATGCAGCAATGCATACAATGCAAGGAACTTGAGTTCATGACAGTAATAAAGTTCTTCCTCCTTCCAAACTCTCATTTCTTACTCGTGGTCCTGGTTCTCATCATATGACATCAACAGTTCTCTAACAAGTGAAGAACACCTGAAACAGAATTATCATGTATTACCAAATTCTTTTGACAAAAATTTCCAAGTGTTATCTGGTGATGCGATGAACGTATTCCCCAGTTGACCACTTTCAGCATGTGTAACCTATATATCATTCCATGTGTTCCTTATTTGATAATTTTAAACAGAAGGACTATTAAAAAACATTTGCAACACCTCCAAAGTAAGCATGTCAAGTAGGGTTCGTCATAAAAAATCACCTTGGAGAAGATTCAGAGCTTTCGGATGGGTATAGATGGAGCAAAGGAAGAGACGGATTTGGCAAGCCCCTTTCTCCTACTAACTTTATTGATGGATCATCAGCCTCACTAATACGAACTTCATGGTCTGTGATACCAGGTTGACAGTTGAGAGTGGCATCTGTTCCAGAATGAAATGTATCATCATTATCTTTGTCACTTTGTGTTATTAAAGGATTACCCTCAGGAACATGGTCCCTCAAGTGGTTTTCACTATCAACTGGACCAACATCTCTTCCACCATCTGATCCTGGCTTTGACAACTCTGCTGGTTTGGGCGGCAAATCCCCTATTACTTTTTGATCGTCTGATGTACTGTCTAAATTGTCTTGCGAACTATTTTCCCTGCCGCATCCCACGGAGAAATCAAGGTGCAGGAAACCGATACCTTTTGTAAGTCTTTCCAATCGTTCTTCAGTAAAAATACTGCATGAAACCACACGAATTAAAAAGGAAAACAAAGTGGAAAAAAACACATGTCCAATACTCAGGGAAAACCACTTCCAGCTCTGATCATAGGCTATGGTTTACAAAATCACTTTCAGGAAAGCAGAGAAGATGAAGGGGAGACAATTAAAGACCACACGAACCTATTTAACACTCCAAAATGCAATTCAAAGAAAGGAAGACGTGTAAGAATGCAATAACATCTTCGTGTTGTAAGCATGTAACGGCTCAAAGTCGGGACTGAAGGCTGTTTATCTGTAACAACAGATAGCAATCCAGATGGTTTTTGAATGATTTCTTCCACAAGAACACAGCACCCGTATAGTGTTGAATCATCAGCAACCTAGGCAATACATCCAGAAGAAAACCATATTAAATACAAGCATTTCAGAAAAGGATATCAAATTTAAAAGGAAACCAATAGCAGAAAAACCCATGAAATAATATGATACTATAATGATTACAAGCAAAACTAGTTGGGCAAAGGAAATAACAGATGACAGCAAGCACGTCTGCAGTTCAACTCAGACGTCTGCAGTTATACTTTTAATATTTTATGGACACCGCTTGATACAACTTTTGGCTACGCTACTGTCTACAGTATGCACGTCTGCAGTTCAACTCAGCTTCATGCTAACTTCCATAAGAGTGTTTAATGGTTTACAGCCCAAGATACCTGTCTCCTTCAGGAAACCTATCACATTATCATGGAGAAAAGTATCAAACCTTGAGCAGACTTTGCTACCTCTATTCCCAAAACGTACCTAACTCTCCCAACTTCTTAATTTCACACTCAGAGGTCAATTTCCTCCTTATGTGTTCGTTGTTATCCTCATCATTTCATGTGATGATAATGCCGTCCACATACACAAGTACAGTGCTTAACAAACAGTGTATGATCTGTTTGGCACTAATTGTATCCTAATAACTTAACAGTCTTAGAAAACCTTTTCAGCTATGCTCTAGGGTACTGCTTAAGTCCATACAACGATCTCTTGAGCATGCAAACTGTACGAGCTTCACTTTCCAAATACATTAGGAGGTATATTCATATGCATCTCCTCAGCCAAGTCCCATTTAAGAAGCCAATTGTCACATCTAACTAACGTAGATCCCAATCAAGACTCACTTCAAGCGGTAGTAACCCCTTGACATTGTGTAACTTGGCAACAGGTGCAAAGGTCTCTTAACAGTCTATGCCATAAGACTCAAATACCTCTGGAACAAGCCTTGCCTTGAATGGTTCTCTAGTACCATCCGATATGTACTTGCACAGTAAGAATCCCCTTTCAACTCACTGCTATTTTTCGTCCAAGGATTTCGTCAAGTGTCTTATCCTCATTATTTTGGCGGCTTAAATTTCCTCCTCTACAACTTGTTTCCATTCAGGTACAATTAAGGCTTTTAAAACAATTTTACTGGTATTTTATGCAATGTTCGGAAAGGCGCGCCTAGGCGTAAAAATCGGCAAGGCGGAAAGAAAACGCGGCGATTAGTTGGAGGCGGATTGATTAAGGCGGAGCGTCGCGGAATCGTCGCGGCGAGCGCCTCCTCAGCGCCGAGACGGAAAAGGCGGAATCAAGGCGGTTGGAAAAAAAGGAAACATTTGGTAAACCCAGGAGAGGAGTCGCCGGGGAAATATGAATATGCGTAGTTCTTGGACTGAGAACCCAATGGAATTGAGAGGAGGGAGGAACGGAGAGGGGTTGGGGTGGAGGAGATGGCTGATTTGATGGCATCAGAGAGACGAGATGCGAAGGAAGGAGGGGAGTGGGAGACGTCAAGATGAGGAGAGTATCGGAGGGCAAGGCGGTGGGAGTTCTTGTGAGGAGGGACGGGATCGGGAGTGATGACGTGGAAGTGGTCGGAGGTGTGGGTGGAGGAAAAGAAGGAGGAGAGGATGCCGGCGGAGGAGTCAGCGGAGGGGCGCAAATCTCAATGGGGGGAGCAGGAAGAAGGGGACAATCGTATTTGGATGAATGGTGTGAGATTTGGTTTTACCAAGTAAACTAGTCAAACAGGTTTGTCTCCTTCTGCTAAATGTTCTTCTTGCTATCTCAACAGGGAGGGAGGGAGGGAACCATCAAGTATGGGGGAGCGCAGAGGAAATGTATAATGCTTGCTTCAGCATCTTATCTATAGCAATATTCTGGAGGCCAGCTAAAATATAAGATAGAGTTACGAGATATATATCTTCAACTCTGTTTTCATATATCAATCAAGGAATTTGAGCTTTAGTTGCACTGTTATGTTTGAACTTGTCTATTTCACTTAAATCTATTACATTTTTTCAAAACGCCTAATCGACCAAGGCGTAAGGCAGGACCTCACCGCCTTACGCCATCCACAACCTTGATTTTATGCAGTGTCCATACTTGTCATGAAAGCACTCAATCTTGAGCCTAGACTTCCATAGGAAACCAGTGAGCATAAGGATGCTTAGCGCAGCTCCTGACCTCTCCCTTAGTGGTATTGGTTGATCCAAAACATCTATTTGAGTGTCATTTACGTTCAGCTAACACAATAATAACTCACAGATGTGTTAATAGCAGTTTGCAATTTTTTTCCCTTTCCTTTGATTCCTCGATAGTGGCCTCAGGGATGCTGGTTCTCCAGTTGAGTCACTGTTCAACTCAGGAGCAACAGGTTCAATTGTTACTCCCCATGATTAGTGAGTGACTTAGGTTGTAGGTTGTACTAGGCAGGGTAGCTAAAAGATCACATAGGTCAGCTTCTATCCTCCTTGTCCCCCCCTGAAGCCTTAGAGAGGAAGGACAGGAGGACTTAGGGTTTAAGCAAATGCTCTGATACCATGTTCAGATGCTCATAGTCAACAAAAGGTAAATTTAGAGAGAGAGGTTTAGAAAAAGGAAGACTCGATTCCATATATTACTTATGTACTTTTATTTCTTCTTTTATAATGATTATATTACTTCCCTGAGTTAGGAGTCAAAATTAGGCAATATGATAACTCCTATTGTAACCACTTAAATAAGATAATGACTAGGAAAATAATGAATGGGGAAGGAAATAGAATAACACTCTTTCTCTACGTATACCTGCAATCGGAAAACAAATGACAAGTCGCTCTGCTTGAAATGCTCCTGCCAATAAGTACGAGTACTACCATAATCAGTATCAAATGGGTGTCTTGGTCTCATAATGGAAAGATCCGTTGTCTCCTTAAAAGTAGTTCTAGAATAACTAGTTGAATCGTGTCAGAACAGCAATTATGACCACATCCACATTCTGAACTAGTTATCAAGTCAAGAAGACAGTTAAATTTCTAATCCATTTATATTATGATGTCATACTAGATTACACCTTCTGCAAAAATTGCTGACAAAACCAGAAATATTATGTCAGGGGAGAACCCACTCCTGGCTGTCTATTTTATGATTGAGAAGTTACCAGCTCAGTATTTCAAGAACCAAAAAAATTGTCAACTACAACAACTCAAACAAAAGAACTCATTTTGTTTTGTAATATACATAAACAGTTCTTGAACACTTTGTCGACAGGACAGATTGACAATCAAGTCAGTAACACATCTGATAACCTCTAATCAATGCAAGAATGGTACTTCACATTACAGCCGTTACTACCTGTGAAAGAAGGAGCTGATTCAACTCACTCATGGAAGCAGTTTTCTCCACAGCTTTAACCTGAAAATAGACAAGCCAACATATTGGAGATAACCATTTTCAGAAGAAAGTAAATGCCAAGTAAAGAAAAAACATGTATAAATCGAGATACGACTTATCCTCGATTCAAAGGCTAATCCCCAATCTACATAGATAATTCTATTTAAAAGATCTAGATGTCCATGAGTATCAAATACATCTAAGTTCTAAAAAATCCAAAAAGAAAGCAAATGACAAAGAATCTCCCATTTAATTTGGGTGTTAAAAAATTAATTTCATATAGATATTGGAATGGGTCCATTTGTACGAGTGAGAGGTGAAGGAGGTATGCCATAGTAAACGTAAAAGTGGTTCCATCAGAAGGACAAATAATAAGGATAGAAGCACGAAAACAACAATCTATCCAACCTCCACGCCAGCAGGAAAGCAAAATGATAGGAGATCCTTGTACTTGAGAGGCAGTAGCTTGTCAGGAGGGTAAACAAATAAGACCTGGAAGAAATTCAAATATTCAAAAACTATAAAATTATGAAATTCCAACTGAACATATTTTGCAGTTTTTCACCTGAGGCTCAAGAGTAGGTTCTACATGAGACTGATTTTGAGAAGCAATAGTAGTTTGCAATCTCCCAGAACCTTCAGACTTTCTTGCACAGAATTGTCTTTGAAGTGACTGAGCATCACAGTTTGGTGAAAGTCCAACAACGACCATGCTTTCAAAAAGTTTGGATGACTCCTTTAAGGCCCTATGATCCTGCATGCTTAAGTAGTTGTAATAAAAAGAGACTAAGTTGTATGCATAAACTAAGAAGTGAAGTATAATTCTGAAGAAGAAACAAAACACAGAACATTCCATGATCGAATTTGTGATTGCTGGATCAAGCACAAGCTCACGGAGAAGTGTTTAGAAAATAACTGAACATCCTGTTGAGACAAAGTTCTTATAAAATTACAAAAATCAAGTGCGAGATTCCATATGCCAAAACTTGCTCCTTAATGGAAAATACACCAAAACATTTAACTAAAAGAAAAACAACATACCAAGTGCTGAAGCTGAAAACTTGCCCATTGCCGCTTTTGGCTAGTTAGAACCTCGGGATTATAATTCCCAATTCTCACTTCACGGCGAGGAGGCGAAAAGCCTTTGAGCACCTTGGAGACTTGGCGCTGAAACTTCTGAAGTGGGCTTCCAGGGTTTTCCTCACTCGACGAAAAAATCACAGAGGGCCGTAGAGAGCGAACAGTGGTGGCAGCAGCAGCGGCAGCAACAGCTTTTGCTACATCTTCCGTTGTCTGTGCAAGGAACGAAGAACTCCAGCTGGGGCTTCCAGCGTCTTGCTTCTCAGACATGGTAACAGGGCTCCCTACCATTTTCATGATCCAGAATGGAAGCTCAGTCAATCAGTAGTGAGAACAAAAGAAGGTAAAATTCCCGGAAAGGGAGAACTTTTAACATTAGATGCTGATTATTATACCGGGAAAGAGCTGACCACATAATCTCAAAGAAAAGAATTTGCTAAAGTTTAATGCTCTATGTAGATGGCAAACAGATTGTTTCCTTGGATGTACCAAATTGCAAAGCACTCGAGTAAATTCCAAAGCCATATGATACGGATAAGCAAAGCTAAGGAAAGGAAAGGAAGAAAGAATTGCAGGTTAGCTTTACTTAAAACAGCCCCTAAAGCATGCAAATTGCTTAGCGGGGTAGAACAATCTAGAGCATTAAGAGCTTGAGACCATAAATTTAGTTACTTTTACTTCCCACAGAACTCTGGTCAGTTGCACGCACCCAACTGGATGGAAATTCAAGTAAAGGACCTAACTAAGGAAGAGCAATATACAAACGTTTCTGATGATAAAACACGGAAAATTCACCGGCTACATAAATAATCATCCCTGGCATGAAAGAAAAGGCTGATCGAAGAAGATTAGAAAGAACAGAGAAAAGATTGAATGAATTAGTTGCTAAAAAACCCAATTTAAACGGAAAAATTCATCCAAAAACGATCGCGGGAGAAATGAAGAGGAACCCACCTGTGTAGGGCGGCGATAAAAGAAATTAGAGTATGCTAGAGAGATTATGAGAGAGAGAGAAAGAGTTCAGGAGGCCGCCATGGGAGACGGACGGAAGCTGGGGTTACTTTTTAATTAATGGCTTCGACGTTTTAGGGAAAAAGAAAAAGTGTGGGGGAAGAGGAGAGTGGTAGGAATAGGATGGCGACGGAAGGAAATTTGTAGACTAAAAATGAGGATTGAATCTCTGCAATTCATTCAACGGACACAAGGAAGAAGAAAACAACAAATTAAATATTATACAGAAGGAGAAAAAACCAATGTTCATAAAATCGTATCGGTCATTATATTAGAAAATCGAGTGATAAAAGATTTAACCGTTCAATCACGATTCTGTATTAATTAAATTATTTATAATATTAAATATTAATTAATAACAAAATATCGAACTGAATAAAATAATAATCAAATCGTTTAGTAGTGACCATATAGTTAATCAAAATCAATTGAAAACTTGACAAATTCAAGCTTAAATATCAGACTATTTAAAATTTAGGTACCAAAACATAATAAACCAACATAGAAATACATAAGCTAAAATTTATTATGCAATTTTGTTCGCCGCCTCCATCTAACTCCCTTACCTTCTCTCAAAACTCCCCCATTCTCTCTTCCTTTCTCTTTCTCTACCTCTTCTCCCTTAACCACCAATCAAACATGGTACATGAGGCTGATTGAAGAATAACTCAGAGATGGAGATGCTGAAATCGTACTGTTTAGCTCTCTCATCTACCCATCTTATCTCATTATTCTTATATTTCATCTTCTAAATCTAAAAGAATAATCCAGTGCTAAAATGGAATTTAAGATTGTAAACGGGGACATTGGATCCCAAAGAATGGCGTTCCACGGAGCCGACGTTGTTCGTAAGTGGAGTGTAAGCAGCTTGAAGAGGAGTCTTGGAATCTGAGTGGAGTAACCCAGTCGAAGAAATCATAATTCCTAATCCCTCCCCCTGTTCGAATCCCAAACGACAACTTTTTTTAACCAAACCGCGTTATGGAGGCAACCAGACGGTTTGACCGCGATATTCGATTCAATCGGAAAAATCAGTCAAAATACCATTTTCAGTAAATCGGATGTACCGTATTGGCATGTTGACCGGTATACGATCCGATCAGTTCAACTAGCGGATACGGTTTTAAAATTATTGGAAAAAACTAAGAAAAGGTTTATTTAATTAAATGACACGATATCAACTAAATTATAATTGTAATTGTTTTGGGAGAAAAACGAAGAAGAAAGAAGAAGGCGGGTGCAATTGGGGACTTAGGGAAACGGCATGGTAATGCTTTCTTTCTTTGATTCTCTTCCTCGCCATGTCCATCGAATATGGATACACATATTCCGAAATTGCTAATGATATGAGAGGTTTAATTTTTCAGATTGTTCAAGTAGAGATTTAATTCGATGGTTGGAATTTTATAGATATAATGAAATTTAAAAAAATATTTTCTTTTTTTGAACATTTCTTTCTCTCTTTTCTTTCTACTCTTCTCACATAAACTAAATATAATAATGACATAATAATGATGTAATAATGACGTAACGTGGACATAATAAAAATGCATAACAAACTCTAAAGTGTATATATCATCGACATAAAAAAGTGGTAAACTAGACATAACGATGATGAATTCAACTACTCGCATGGTGGACGTAACAACGACATAACGAGCATGTAATGTGGTCGTATTAGCGACATAACATGCTCGTAAAATGACCACACCTATGTGATTTTTTTTCTGAAACTACCCCATTCAAATCAATTCATTTGACTCATTTTCAGCCATTGGAGGAAATTTGCCTGAAAAGTCGCCTGATCCAACGGCCAGAATCTATCAAGACCATCTCTCTGGACCAATCTCTTGGACCATTAGCCTGGTTGCGCACATTAGACTTTTAGCATGCTATCAATTGTGTCAATTTCCTCACGCTTTTTCGCTTTGTGTGGACTCGGGATGAAAATTGGGACGGGTTCGGGTATCCTTATTTATATTGAGTGGGTATCCATACCCGAAGATGCAGTGAAACTCAAGCAAAATTTCGAACCCGTTGGGATTCGGGCACCCAGATACCCATACAGGTATCGCGGGTTCGGGTTTGGATATCAGTCAATACCCGACAAACAAATCAACAACAAAAACAATACGAACTGCACATTCCACTCATATATCAAATTACTAACTCACAAAAATCAATCATATTCCAATTCTTAATCAACCAAACTAAAGAAACTAGTAAATTCCTTACTTACTCTCCATATTTAGCCTAATAAGTTTGGTAAATTTTGGGTATAGTAGTAAGGTTTGTTAATAACAAGTATTTCGGGTACCCATTGGGTATACCCAAGCGAGTATCGGGTACCCATGGGTAGAAGAATATGATAATTAAGTGCCCAAACCCTGAACCCGTACAAATATCGGGTACCCAAACTCAATTCGAATTCAGGACGGAATCGGGATTACCCAATACCTGTAACCCAAACTTCCAGCTCTAGTGCGGGCTAGCCTCGCCGCCCCTATCTGACAGCTATTTGGGTTTTTCTGGGACTGTATCCTCCAATTCCAGCCTTACTTGGCTCTATTTGGATTTTTGCTTGGTGATGTTGTGGTCTTTGACCGCCCGCATGCAATAGTTCCTCCCCCTCTCGCCCACTCATCCTTCTTCCGCCCCCAACCCGCGCTTCAAGATCAATGTCGACGGAGCTATCCACCCCAATTTTGGTGGGGGCACTGGGTTGGGTCCTCTGTGATTCGGCTAGGGTGGTTTTTTACGCGGTTTGCTCCTTTTATCCAGGCATTTATGATCTTTTAGTGAACAAGCTCCTTGATGTCTGTGATGTATGTTCCTGCTGTCGAGTTGTCTTTTGTAGGTTGACATTGAAGGAAACGTTGAGCAGGTTGCATCTCATCTCCGACGTGGCCGCATTTTGCTCCCCTCTGATATTTGATTGTCCAAGACATTCTCTATTTTCTGTCTACCAGCCAGGGGCTCCGCCTCTAGACGGTTCGTCATTCTGCCAATAGAGCCATGGCAGTTCTTTTAGAGGAAATTTGTTTTTTGAATTTAAAATTTGGAGAGTGATTTCATAGGCCAAAGTAATTTGATCAAAATACCACATTTAAACATAAAAATAAAATAAGATTTGAAATCACGTTATAATCCTCCAAATGATTTGTGAGATAATTTCAATTTTACTTCATGAATAAAAAAAATTGACTAAAAATGACCAAAGAGATTTAAGAGAATGGAAATGACCAAAGAGGTTTAAGAGAATGGCCATGATCAAAGAAATTTAGGAAAATGGAATAAATTAGGGATGTATTAATCATTTATGAAATTAAATTTTTTTTTAATCTCCAAAACTCCACAGAACAAACAAGATATTTATAAAATCCCTTGCATATTTAAAATCCCTTTTATTTCAACTCATTTTCAACCAAATCACAAATCCAACCAATCCAGAAAGTCACTACCATGTATGGAATAGCCGAGTCGCTACTAACAAATGAAAAGCTCAAGGTTTTGAATCCAAGACATGAAACCACTTTTAAGTTTTGAGCAACAATCAAGTATGCTTAACAACTGCCAATTAAAGCATTGTACAGATTTAAAAACATTTTGAGTTACATTTTTTCACAACCAAAGCATCAAATGTTGCAACACGGTAGTGTACTGTGTACAGATGGAAATCGTGGGTCTAGTAAGACAATCAGGAGGAGGCCTTATAAACAGAATCATAGCACATCTTATTCTGTTTCAGGATCAGCAGGAGCACAGTTTTAGGCAGTCAGTTCGTGGTTGTAAGTTTAAACGGGAGAAAACAAATGGTAAGGGTACAAATAAGTTGCAGAGAAGGAAAATATCTGCACATCAAAGGATGGATTCAACGAGGTCATGGAGCGGTGCGAGTTCTCCCTTGTCAATCAACCGAAATTCCTGCACATCAATGGCCAAACCAAGTTTAGAAAGAGACCCAACTCCAGGACACTTGTATCAAAGTACTAGTTGCAGATGCAATATAACAACTTACCCATGTAAAGAGAACGAAATGTTTAAAGCAAGTGTTTAGATGTGCTTCTTCCTTCAAACTCACTATCTTCTGGAAATGTGAATGATATATGTGGGCATATACACGGAACAATCTCTTAAATATTGTCTTCACAACATCTTGAAAATTTTGTGGGAATGGTGCCCCTGTAACACCAAAGAGCCACCACATATTACATACCTAACAACTCAAAATAGACACAATCTTTCCTTTCATCAAAGATTTGAAAAAAATATGAATATACTAACCCAATCTTTGAGGGAAGATCTTCTCATCATCTAATTGAGCCTCAATCCAATCCATTAGATATTCAACATATTTTGGAGCAGATACCTCAATTGGCTTCTTTATGGTAACTCCATCAGCCCATCGATATTCATATCTTTAACAAAAGTTGTGACAGACAGAGTACATATACCGTAATACATAAGAACGAAACTCAATATGTGTATCTGGATATTATAAAATCAAACTTAGAAACAGATTTCATATGGGGATCAAGAGTCATACTTTGGGCCAGCTGTCATTGTTGGACAGTTGGATGGCGTACAGAATTCAGTCAATGTTCCATACAAAATGTTTACTTGATTGAAGAAGTCAACAGCTGCAATATAGGGACCGAGAGATAGAAACCAACGGAGTGAGCTCATTTTGCTTTTAAGAATTATCTTACATACAATCAATTGAAATAACCGAGCTTTCGCATTAATAACTTTTGCATGTACGTTAATGAGTAATGTAAAAAAAATTGATGAATTGATAACTACTGGCAGAACAATAAACTACTACATTCATAATCCTGTATGATTTTGCGAAATATTCAGTATTTCAAGATTAAATCCAAAACAAAGAGACATAGAAATAAACCGATTTGAAAACAAATACAAAAGATACTTACTGTTCACTGCTAGCCACTCATTGATATCTTCTCCAGGAGGAAGTCTTACAGCTTCCCTCAAGTTACCACTACCTAAAGTAGCATCAATATGTGCTTGAAGTTGAGCACCCTGTATGATAATATTGGGGATGAGCTGAATCAAGCATACAACTATAGCAACAACACCTATAAATAAAATTCTGTACATCACTAACCTTGCTGCCAGATGGAGCATTCTTCTTTGGACGAAACGTTTTCTGGTTTCTTCAAAAGGAATGAACAATTCAGAACGATAAGTCCGAAGCATGAAAAGTAATCTGACCAACTGAGCAGACTGACATGAAATTAATAGAGGGACCATGCATTGTCAAAATCATACAAGGGCAAACCCCTCAAAGAACTGGGGATAAATCACCAAACTTAAAGAGATTTTCACCTCAGGTAGCTTGAATGAATCGTTACGGCATAACTTGTACTTTTTAGTAGTTGCTCTAATTAATAAGTAGTTTTCATCAATAATTACAGCAGGAGGTATAAGGCGTTAACGTTATAAAGATATATCAGCAGAGTATATTTCAATTCTTGAATTCCTGATGTGATGCATCATCCAGTTGTTCTCATGTTGAATTTGGATCCGGAATTACATAAGTCTAATCCTCATTTTACAACTCAAGTTTTTTTATTCAATTGGCAGGCAACCAGATCGACCAGGAACACACACCGTTGATGCAAACCTTGGGATGAACATCATTTTTAAGAACCCAGGATCTGTTATTAGAAAGGAGGTTGCAAGAGCGGAAATATGAAGTTACCCAGCAAAAAAATTCAAAATTACATGATTCGTACTGTAACATCCAACCAAATTAATTTTTCAGTTGGACGGTTTGATAAAAGCCAATCCGATTCCAATTCGGATCGTGAAAATACAAGATTGAAAACAGAGAAATCTGAACAGATGATCGTGAAAATACAAAAACGATTCACAGATTAGTCAACAAAGCAATTGAACAAAAGAAGCATCTGTGTAAAAAATGATAGAGAGCTATCTACTGCTAAAGGGGATAGCACGGAGAATCAAAAGAAGTCGATATCACAACTCCTGATCGCGTGGAAGAACAGAAGAGACGGCGATCCCGAAGAAGAAGAAGAAAAAGAAGAAGAAGAAGAAGAAGTTGAAGAAAAGTCACCTGCTGCCGAGGCCGAAGAGACTCATGGCCTTGGTGTGTCCGTTGTTTTCAAGGACAACGATGATTCAATGGAGTTTCTTCTTGCTTACTTTAATTTTTTTCTGGGAAATTTTGGTAGCTTTATGTAGGCTGGATGTTTGTTTGTTTGTTTATGGTTGTCTTCTTGGGTCTGGATGGTCCGGCTGGCTGGCTGGCTGCCAAATCTGGGGGCTGCCAGGCTCCCTCTGGCTCTCCTACCTTTTCTTTCTTTCTCTCTCACTAATTTGTATGAGCTGGAATCTGGGAACTCGCAAGCTACCTCTTTTGTTATTCGTATAAATTCGTTGTATTGCATTGCCATATGATACGATACTCCACAATTATTATCTATTCAAGTGGATCCATGTGCTGTTGATTTGACCCAGCTTAGCTTTCCGCTCGTAATCCAATTTTGCAAGTATCAAAGAATTATTGTAGGGTGTTTATGAGGTATAATAGTTATAGCATGGAGATTACCTTATTGATTACTGTTTTTTAATGCAGTATTTTGTTAAACAAAAATGTAAAATTAGTTAAACTACATGCATTTCATGTATCTCATTCGGGTAAGTTATTTGAAATGGCTTAAAGTGAGTTATTATAAAATATGATGTACCCTAAATTATAAACCCTAAACCCTATCTCTTAATTATGAACCCTAAATCGCCAAATCCTAAACCTTAATTGTCACTATTATTACTCAAATTAACCAAGTATGTAATTATCAAATTAATTGTTACTATCTTTACTAATATTTATTAATTAACCTTAATTACCATGACTAATTACTAATTTCGAAGAATTAATCAATTAAATAAACCAAGTATTAATTACCACCTATTTACTAAACTAAATATAAACCCTAATTACATTTAAATAATGACCATTTTTTTTTCGTACCTCGTCGGCGGGCAGCGTGGGCTTGGTGGCGGGATTGTGGGGTGGCAGCGGAGGGCGGCAAGGGCGGCTGAAGGCTGCGGCGACGGGTGGTAATAAAACTAGGGCGTTTTATAACAATTCAATTTTATTAAAATACCAAACAAGTTATTTTAACTTAAAAAAACTGCCCTAGCCCAACTGGAGGGTGGCTACTGGCTACGGGTAGTGGGCCTAGTGGAGGGTTAAATTGGTCATTACATGTGGGGTTAAATTGGTTATTCTAGTCACCGGCAAATGGCGCCAGAGCCACCGCAACGATGGAAGAAGGAAGGGTTGGGAGCGGGGACGGAGTCACCTAATCAATTTTGAAATGACAAAATTACCACTCCTATGCAATACTTTCAGAATCATACTGGATATTATACCAAAAAATCAAGTGATAGAAAGTTTGATGGTTCAACCGCAATTCCATATAGTCACACCAGTTTGCATCACCCAACAGGCGTCGGCAAATTCCAAAGCTCTGCTTTCCGTGGTCATCTCCTACCCTGCCGCTGGGTTTCTTTCACCGATTCTATGCTGCCGATTAGTATCATCAAATGCTCCAATTGAGTCTGTAAACACCCGTTTATTACTCTTATGGTTAGTAAATTCTGCAATCGTGCAATTAGGCATAACTTCAAGTAGTCTTAAATTGCTTTCGAAAATGACAATATTCAGTTTCCATTGCAATTTATACGAATGGTCCCACTTAAGAATTTGTATTTGATGCAAAAAGAACCCACAACAGCTCAACTGAGCCTGGCATGATAATAGCATATACCTACTTCCTCCAATCCCAACATTATCAAAACTATTAGGTGGCCTACGTACAGTACACTTGTATTGTATTGTGTTGGTGTTTTTTTGAAGCTGTGGAGCAATATAACTACAATCCCACCTAAGGATTTCTCAATCTTGTTGTTTCTTTCCTGTGAAGTAGGGTAAAGGGCCATCATTCTTGGCTGAAAGTTGACAACATGTACATTTGCCAACTTCCACCTTAATACTTGTGGAAGAATGGCAGGCAGTGCACCACTTCTTTCCTCAAAACCAATTTCATCACAGAAAGGAGTAACCTGTAACCCAGCGAGTACTGAACCAAGAAAACTTTCTTGATTCAATCCAGAAGCTAAGATGTCGTGTGCTTATTTCTTTCTTCCCTTTTCACATAGGCATCCTGGAAGAGGATTGGCATAGAAACTTTCCTCCAGTTTCGGAACCTCACCCGCCTCCCTAAAATAAGGTGCTCCATTTCGGTCTCGGTGAAGCTTCTTTACCTTTGAAGTGAACTTTTTCCATGATAAGTTCCCTTCATCTAGCTTATCCACTAGTTTCACAAAGTTCATCCTGTAACAATAACCACATTACAGAAGAGCTCCAAACACTGATCAAACAGATGAACTCTGGAATGTAATCAGAAGACGTGTATTACCTGTCGGGGTCGATGGTCTTCTTGAAGTTCTCGAATCGTCGATGGCCCTGAACAGCCTTTGCCATATTCCCGTCATAAGTAAAGACAAAGGCATCACTTTCAAGAGCAACAACGTAATCTATACCAGCCAACATGTTTTGATGATTCTTGAAAGGTTCCAGCTCCTCTTCAGTAGCGAGAGATGAGTGTGAGAAAATGTTGGGAAAGTCTTCCTCTAGATACTGCATACTCTGGTTCCCATAAGCCTCACCAGCTACCAAGTAGATCCTAGTGCTGGATGGGAAACCCAGTGCTCTGAGCAGTAGTGAAGTCTCCCTAGGGGTCAATGGACAACCACCAAGCAATCTTTTTTCTGTCCCATTTATCTCTTTCTCCTTCCAATGATTCACTTCATAACGCATTATTCGTAGCTCCTCGTCTTCCTTTGCAGTCAAACTATGACTGCAGCCGGTGAATGCCAGCATATCCTTCTCATATCTACACACAGGTCAAATAACACTCTCAAATAGGTGTTTTGGAAGCTGCTAAGTAATTTTTCTAACTAGTATATTCAAAGGGGGGCAGCATCCAACGAGATTTCAGTAACTAAACAGGATTTAGAAGACAAACAAAAAAGGGAACAATAACAAACCTCAAATGAAGGGCAAGGTAAGGATTTTCATCTCCTCTCATTCTCGCAACCAGTGTGTTTCCCAGTTCTTCTATCGGCTCGGCATATTTCAATGCCCTATAATTCACACGACATCTTAGCTTCTGGATTGAATCTGGGACTCCATTGTTTGCAATACGAGAATCAGTGTGGGTAAAGTAGACCACTTTGTGGTGCTTCAGCAGTGGCAAGACCTCATTTTTGTAATAACTAACCTGAACAAAACAAAGATAAGTTGAACCGATCTTTTACCTAACAGAGAATGAACAAATCAAGATACCAAACGAACTTAAAAAGATGCCAAACCTTAGACCAAGAAATAGGTGTTTTAACAAAAGGCTCCAAGCTTGAATATGCTGCCGGCAAAGTCTCAACAATGTGTACTTCATCTTGTAGCGTCTCAATGAAATGTTTCCAATTGAAGAGATCCTTAAAGTCACTGGCCAAATGTGGTAAACGAGTTGCTTAATGCAACAGTGATACAAAAACAAGGTACAAACCAAAGCAAATTATTTACGGGTCTAATTGATAATAAAAACTCACTCATGTTCATTTAACACATCAAGGTCTTTCCAAATCCGTTTAAGAGCACTGTAATAAAGAATGACTGAGTCCTCACCTCGAGCAATATCATCGACTTTCAAGTTTAATTCGTAGAACTGTATTTGATTTCTAGCATCAGAGTACAAAGCCTAACCATCATTTTAGAGCTCTTTATAGTTGTTTGGACTAGGTCGTTTGCTCCATTTTCTTCAGCTACAGAGTTAATCAACCAAGTCATGTCCACGGAGTTCTTAGCATCTCATGCTGTAATTTTTTCAGCTATTTCTTCTCTTTAGCTTTAGGAAATGAACCAATCATAAATAATTTGCTTTGGTTTTTTAATTTCTCTGCTCTCTCTCATCTTTTTCGTTTTTCCTTTAATTAGTTCACATTTCATAACTTTTTTATGTGTTAGGCAAATAACATGATTGCATCTGTAGGGACAAGAATGGATACTGAATCTTATGTCTAAACATGGATGCTGAGTTGTGAAATGCTCAATGAACTTCTCCAACATTATGAGATTTCAAAAAATGCTGTGTGCAATATATAATAATAATATATCCAGAATTTATGGGAGTTAGTGGTTAACACCATGAAGTTTGGCATTACCAACCTGTCATCAGCCCAGTATGAGGTGTGATCAAGAGAAGGAAGGACCAACGTTGCCTTCATAACCTTAGCCACAGCAACCATATCACAGATCTACACATTACAACTTTCAATGCATAAGGAGGAGGTCAAAAAAAGAATGAACGATCATGGAAATGAAACAGGAGCAAGAGGAATAAGCAGACATACCCCGAACCTCATCTGATTTAAGCCCCCATTAGCATTGATAAGGATATAACCAGTTGTTTTCATATCTAGCTCTGTCAGGAGACAGACACAGAATTACACGACAAGAAGGGTGGAAACAGTGCAAAAAAGACAAACTGAATTCTGATGAGAAAAAGAAAGGAACTACAAACAGCCCAACTGTTTATGCAATATTCATACTTTTATGGCTTCTCGGAAGGTCGATGCATTGGGTGAAATTCTCACTTTCAGGTCTAGCCCAGATACCTGAAAACTAAAACAGATGAAGTTTGAATTAAAGCTGCACATGATATTGATAACTGATATGTCCATAGAAATTTCAGTCCTAGAATTAAGGTAACACCTCAGAATTGAAGTAGTTATAGAAAGAAATGAGATTGAAACTTCCAAGGCTTACATCAACTTTGCCATCATTAATCTGACCTATGCCTGCTGTCATCATATTCAGATTTCTATCCACATCCTTTCACACAAGGTATAGAAACTACAGTAAGCACTCAGAAGGCAATTACACTAATGAAGAATGAAATTGCATTCTACTTACTTCAACCTTGCCGATATCGCTGATAGTGTCTGCGGTCAACCCTTTAAGGTGTCTATCCCCATCACCATTTTCTTTATATTCAACGGTATCAGAACTCTGGGAGTTCTCCTCCAAATTCAGATGGAGAATAGAATCCGCCGAATCCTATTGAAATGGCAGAACAAGGTTAAAGAAACCCAGTTAACAAAAACACTTCTAAATAATGTATGTGAAGGTGCCCCTAAGTAAGTTCCGTCTGGATCTGTATTGCTAGATCCTCGTGAAAGCAACAAGAATCTTATCTACCTATTTAAAAAAGAAGTGCAGTGTTTTATCAACGGACGGTAGAACTTGAGATGAATGATGAAAGTAAAGCAGGTGGACTAGATTCTAGTGACCTCAACTTAAGGCTATACATATGGCGCTTAGTTATGGCGCTTGGCAGACAGAGATACGTACTAGTAAAGACAAAGGTCTAAATTCCAAACTACAAAGGCAAATTTAAAAGGGGAAAAAAGAGACTCTGACCTGGTGGTAGGTGGGGCGATCAAGGGAAGATCCAAACCAACCACCGGCGCAAATCTTAACAACGCCGAGAAACAAACAAAGGCTGCAGAACACTAAAAACATCCACTGCCCGAGCTTCTTACGCTCCTTGAGCTCAAATTCTCCGACGACGGATCCAATTCCACCACTGCCCTTCCTAGTCTTAGCGTTAATTCTCTGGACGAGGTGCTGGCGGTCCAAGACTTCAGATCTAGGAGAGCTGATCTGGAGATTGATATCGTCACCAGAGGATGCAAACCTAGGACTTACGGTGGAGCTGTTATTGGCGGTATTGGCGGCGGTGTGAGCAGCGCTGCTGGTGCTGGTGCTGCCGCTGTTGTTGGAATTACCGGCGGCGGGGTTTGGGTTGCGCTTAAAGGAGTGGGCCCGGCGAGTCATGGAGCCTGAGAAACGAGGGCTGCTATTGACCCGCTGAGGGACGCCATCGCTGGTGGTGGTGGTGTTGTGGAGATGAGAATGAGAGTGGTGACCCATTATATTATATGTATGACAAGAAGGGGAAGAGAAGAAGGTGGGGGTCCCCTGCGTCAATTTTAGAAATGTCCGGAGCAGAAGAAGGAAGAAGACGAACAATATAGGAGGAATTAATGATAGTTGGCTTTCCTTATATAATTTAATTAAAAGAGAGCTGACGGAGTTAGTTACGGTTTGGAGACTGAGGATGGAGATGAGATCGTCGCCATTAATGACCTCTGGTCACTGTGGTGGAGGATGAGGAGGAAGAAGAAAGTAGAAGATGGTGAAGAGAGAGACTTTTTTTTTTATAGATAGAAAGTTTCAGCGGTAAATCAAATCGGAGAAATCCTGTTTCGTGAATGTGGAGTCGGCAAATTCGTCAAGTGGAGTTGTGAACGCGATTCTCCTTCTCGGTCCAGACATAAACCCACTATCCTTCAATATGGACTTCTCCCCTTATATCAACTCTCTTGATTTAAACTTATTTAAAGATTTATTCCTAAATAATTTGTTTGGACATTTTAGATGGATATTCATTTTTATATATAATTTGAGTTTTATTTCACACCGTTCGTAAAATAATCATTATACTCTTAATAAAAATACATATTTATTATTTTATTAATATAACTCGTATTGTATTAATCATTAATGGTGGATACAAAATTCTCTCATTTTTAAAAAATCGATGAATTTAGCAATAGCGTTTTCAAAAATCTCTCTTTTCGTTGATTCACTTTTTTATAAAATTCTAATCGGGTTGATAATTACTACGATAAGAGTTATTTTAGTAAAATAGTAAATAAATCTATTTACTCAAGACATATTGGCCTATTTACAGTAAAATATGGACGGTATATAGTATAACCCTTTGAAATATAAGAAATTTAAAATCAAAGAAGATTTAGATGTAAGTTTGAAATGGATTATTTTAAAAAAACTGCTTTGGATCTTTGTAGAGTAGATAGTAGGCCTAGGCCCAGTTCTTGTTGTGATGGAACATCCATCGAGTTGCAGAATGCGGATATTTGCATGTTGATCTTTTGTCCACCTACCGCCTGACATTGAGAAAATAGTTGTAGTGCTTGGATGCTATCTGGTGATGTTTTAAGGAAGAGGAAAGTGTCGTCTGTGAACATGAGGTTTGAAATCACCGGACACTGAGAATTGAGTTGGATTTCAACAAGTGTACCTCGATCGATGGCATCCTAGTACAATAGATAGGCCTTCAAAGCTGATCACGACGAGTAAGGGGGGCAGAGGGTCACCGTGTCGTAAGCCGCAAGTAGGTGTAAAATATCCAAAAATGGCATCGCTTAAGATAATAGAAAAATAAGCGGTGGATAAACAAGTATGTGTCAAGTATAGCCATTGATCATTGAAGCCCATACGACGAGAGAGCGCGAAAAGAAACCCCGTTCAACTTGATCATATGCTTTTTCTATATTTAAGGATTAATGTAATATTTACATCAAAAGCATGATGTATTTTAAATACTTAGGTTTGAAAATAAAATATTATGAAGAACTTATATTTAGTAGGTATAATATTATAGTGGATTTCCTTTCCTACATTATAGTGGATTTTATTTTCAAGAATCCTTGCCTGCGAGTGTAGAGTTCAAAGCACACGATGATATTTGGTGGAGTGACGATTTTGAGCTGGTAAAAGCCTTCAGGACCATCATGGATCCCATTCTACAAGATATGCTGCTGCCATGAGATTTTTGAGTAAGACATCTCCTCCATTATTTTCTTACTCGATCACGGCTTCCTCGATAGTATTTGTTGGATGTTCTTCTTCCTCTGGATATCTTTATCATATGGTGTGCAGTGACTTCTCGTCCTCTCAGGCTTCCGCGTCTCATGATGATGGGAATGAAGGAGGCTCGGCCAGGAAATCAGCCATTTGGTCCTCGGATTACAACTCTGTTGACTAACATGGGAGGTTATGTACGGACTTTCCATCACTGAACTTATCTCAAGATTTGATCCATACAGCTTTACTCGATATCTCACCTCCCACTTCACCCATCATTAACATAAGGGGAAGCAGATAACGGTGACAATGATCTCATCTCGCCACTCTCTCTTAACAACTCTGCCGATCTTAACGATCCAGCTGATTATGAGGAAGTAAAGAAAGACGATGCCTACATAGGAACATTCAAACCTGCCACCTCAGATGAGGTACAAGAGACCTTGAGAAAGGATCTTGAACGTCAAAAGGATTCAACTGTCCGACTCCTCCAGAAATCAATAATCCTAGATAGGAAAATGAGTTCCTAGGTGCCGCTGAAAGAAATTTCCTAGCATCTGAAGATTGCGTCAAACCCAGCTGGATGTCTCAAAGCCATATCCACCGCGATAAACCCAGTTGGATACATCATTTCCATGTTCCTCACTGCGTCATGGACAAAATTAGTGCTTTGTTATGACAAAGAGAAATTGGTTCTTACTTGGTTATCAAGAAAAGTATATTACAGTGGAATTCGACTCATCGGTTTGTGCCTTGAAAAACCAATCCAGCAAAATTATATCATCGTCCGGAATTGGGTCTAATATGAGTTGAGTTGATGCAAGAATGATTATTTAAAAGTATTAAGTTTGAACAAGATTTGGGTCAAAATTTAATAGTTAATATTAATATTATTTATATGTTATTCTGTTATCATAACAGGATATCCGTGGCAGATGGGGTAGGAAGACACATGATTGCTCATTCAACAAGGAATTATATTTTTCAATCAAAACATTTGTGTGGCACGTAAATTAAACAACTAGCGGCCCCACCCCCCTCATAAATCATAATCTTATATTTGAGCTACACATGGAACGAAAGCAGGGTAATTTATTTTTTATTTAAGCCGTATGTAATAGTCAACGTACCGCGCTTTAATATTGAATACATGATACGTAGACGTATCATTTTCTTTTAAACCACATGCATGCGATGGAGTAATTAAACTCAAAGTTCTTGATCCTAAGGACAGAAGATAACCTTATAATCAACCCCAAACGGGCAGGTAAAAAGGCTGGTGGGGTCATCCTTAGGGTAACTATAAGCATCAGGGCATCTATCCTTGAAATACTTCGACAAAGGTGTGGGCCCACAGTTACCACTGTTGCAACAAAACTCCTCTCTCTTCAACTGCGGACAAGCACCATTGCAACCACCATCAACCTTGAGCTCATTTGGACACTGTCCTATGATGTCGCCCGTGCACCTCATCACCCTCCCACAGTTGGGGGACGCCGAGCTGAACTCCATTGGCACGTTGAACCCGTCGATCACCGAGATGTCGATGAAATCCCGGTCCATATACTGCTTCAACGCGAACTCTGCCAAGGTGTTGGGAGCCGCACCGTAGCTTTTACACTCAAGGACGCCCTGGCAGTCGCCAGTCTGGCACTTCCCTTTCCCGGCTGCGTCGAAGTTGCAGTCGGTGCGGGCCCATATTCGGGCTTGTGTGATCCCTGCGGGGACGTCGTTGATGGTCCATGTCTCGCCGTTGTTAAGCCGTTTGCCACCGCTAAATGGGGAGCCAGGCGTGGCGGCTGCCGCTGCCCATACGGTGTAAGGACACTTGTTTGTTATGTCGAATTTGACAGCATTGGTGGTTGAAGATGCGAAAATTAAAAAGGTGAGGGTTTTCAATACTAGGGACAAGGCAGCCATTTTTACTCGCCTGCTATATATATAATTAATGGTGATGAGAGAAAAATAGAGGATGGATGATGGGCTTATTTATATATATAAGGAAGCATTAGTCCTGTTGTGTGTAGAAAAGTGTTGTGGAAAATAGGGGTTGAACGTGGAAGATAAGCCGATCGAGAAAAGGAAGTAACGGACGAGACCTGTCGCCTGTGGGTGCAAAAAAGTCCAGCCGGCGCGGGGGTAGTTGCGCAATTTCTGCATGCACCAAGGTCAGTCAAAGGCGTTGGCGGTCTTGGAATGGAATAACTAGTTACTAGGATAGCATCGCTGAACTTTCCTCCAACCATATTCTACAGAATACTATATACTATAGGGACACATATTTCATTTTTCGGTCAAATAAAATTTAAGATTGTGTAATGTCCTTCGACTATTAGGGGGTTTTAACCTATTTGGTTTATGATGTTTCAACCACGGGTCATTATAGGTTTGGTTTGAGCTGATGTGGAAGTGCTACATCAACAAATTCAACGGACGTTTAGATGGAGACCAATTGTAGGACACATTAGTTAAATCGGATAACGAAAAGGACGACTATGTTACTTTTAATATAATGTAAACAGATTTGTGATTTGGCCCAAAGGTAAGAACCCGTTTCAACCAATTAGCCAAGAGATGGTCCAAAGCTGTGGCCACAAGCATAAAGCTGAGGACTTATATCTTCAGAGCTTGCAAGTCTAGTGATTTATGATTTATACTCTTCTCATTTTCTTCAGTTTATGATATAACCTTTTTTATTTAATTATTCAAAATAACGAGAAAAAGGAAGCAAAGATGGAAATTGGGCGGGAAATAGCAAGCGTATCAGTGTGAGTGTGTAAGGACTACGGCGTACAAGTGATGCTTTGCTTCCAAGTTGTTAAACCCTAGATTCAATGCCCTAAATCCTATTTGCTGTATCCACTCCCTCTCCCCCTTCTACCTCACTCACGCTTCCACTTCTCGTGCAACTCTCTCTTCTCCGGCGATGGTTTTGCTTCGTTCCCCAGAAGTCACTTCAAAATCTAAATCTAAAGAATCCGATGATGATCAAGAACCCTCCGATGATAATCAAGAACCCTCCGCCGCTCATCAGCTAGAAGCTCCTTCATCGGAGGTCTCTCCTTTCGACTCTTTTCTCGCCATCACTACCAGATGGAGGGCCTTTCTTGCTTCAATATCACCTACCACAGACCACACGTCTCAGACTGCTGGGCGCAAGAGGAAGATCGCCGATCACGTAGAAAAGGGCTTTAAGGAATTGAGTTCTGATGTGAATCCGAGTGAAAAACGCGCTAGATGGTTGAGTAGTGAAGAGAAAGGGATGGGGAATTTGGAGGAAGTGGGGGATTTGTATTTTTTTGTTAAGAAGGAGATCTCCGATAAAAATTCTTTCAGAAACCCTAATCATTCTTCCACCGGCACCAAGGGGAATTTCTCCGCAAAAGAGCAGCAGAGACTGAAAGAGTTACTTACGCTGGTAGAAGGCGATGAGAGTTATAATAGCAGTACAGCTGAATCAATGGGAAACCGATTTACAGTGGAAAATGTATCTGGTTCACGAATGGGCCAGTTCAAGGTAGCCGCACGGAAGAATGGCGCTCTATTTGCTCACGGGGAAGAGAATCATCAAGATTTGCCCACTCCTGGTGTTAAATCTCCTAAGGAAGAGCATAAGCGAGAAGACGGGCTGGATGTGTTATTGGCTGTTGTTAAGGCTTTTAACGCTATAGACAAGATGAACCTGCTAAGCGCGAAACCCACTCCTGACCAACCCGAGTCTGTTGCAATGAACTGGAGTCCCAGAGAAGATGCTGGCCTTGACTGTTCAAAAACATGGGTCCCTTCGTTGCGGCAACTCTGCTTGGAATGTCTCGCCCAAAATGCTGATGCAATCACTTCACTCGAAAATATTCCTGATGTTTACAGGCATGCGCTTTCCAAGTTGCTTGGCGATTCTCGGAAGATGAATACACATTTTTTAAAGCTTCTTGTCCGTGGCTCTCCTTCTGAAATAAGAATAAGGGATTGTTCATGGCTAACTGAGGAAGAGTTCAGTGATTGTATTCAGGGCCTTGACACCACCAATTTAGAGGTAAATTTATAGCTTCAATTATGTACACCTAGATTCTTAAGCAGCTAGAACATGTTTGAATCGGTCAAAATTCTTTTGCAGAGAACCTGGAAATTGTCCAGAATCTATTGCTGGAGTAATAATAAGTTAACAGAATTAAGTTGCTTTTTGGTAGGATCTAAATACTAGTTGTTGTCCGTATGCAATACCTTTCCTACCTTTTATGAGGTTTTACGACTCGAATTATGTGTATCAGTGAGTTGTCATGCAGTTAATTTGGCGTTTCTTTTTATCAGGCTCTACAACTCGATTCTTCATATAAATGAGTTTTTGTTACGTAACTGACCTATGTTTCATTTTATCAGGTTCTGCAACTCGACTTTTGTGGCCGAAGCTTGCCAGATTATGTTTTAGTTTCTAGTTTTGCTGGGTCCCCAATAAGATTTCCTGTACTGACTACTGTATCCCTGAGTGGTGCTTATCGGCTGTCAGATGTTGGACTCAGATCACTTATATCTGCTACTCCTGTACTACAATGCCTTAATCTTAGCCATTCTTCTCTTATTGCTGCAACTAGTATCAGCATTTTGGCAGACTCATTGGGATCTAATTTGAAAGAGTTGTATCTTAGTGACTGCCACAGCATTGTTGCTATGGATATGCTACCAGCACTGTTGAGGCTTCAACATCTGGAAGTGCTGTCATTGAGTGGTATTGAAACAGTTAGTGATACATTTATTCTGTGGTTTTGTGCTGAGCGTGGGGATGCTATGAAGGAGCTTGTTCTTTCGGACTGTGTGTAAGTATTTGTACCAGGTTTCAATTGAGTAATTCGATTTCCATGGAAGAAAATATCTGTTCAGTTTCCAGATTTTGTCAATTCATTATTCATATCTGTGCTTGATGATGGGGGGTTCAATGCAGGAAACTAACTGATACTTCCTTGCAAGCCATAGCTGCAACATGTCCTCAACTACTTTCACTCCATATTGCAAATCTGCGGAAGTTGACTGATTCAGCATTGGGATATCTTGCAAATGGGTGTCGAAACATTCAAACGCTAAGACTCTGCCACAACAAATTCAGGTAAGTCGTTAGAAAGGAAGAAAGAAAGAAAGCAGTGGTGGTTACTGTCTGGGCTGATTTGAAACATAATCCTGGTTTCTGATTTATGCAAATTGGGAAATAAGGTGGCATTCTTAGGTCTTATCTTGTCGTTCTTTTTGGGACAGTGATGTAGCAGTTGCAGCTTTCATAGAAGCCTCCGGGGAGGCATTGAAGGATGTTTCACTGAATAATGTCAAGCAGGTGAGAGAGGTTGTCCTTAACTGAATGTATAAGTTTTTTTTCTTTTTCATCTTAAAGAGTTGTTATATTTCCCACTCTTATGAATATATCAGGTTAGTCACAACACTGCAGTGGCTATAGGTAGACGTACGAGAGATTTGCAGAGTTTGGACATCTCATGGTGCCGGAACTTGGAGGATGAGGCGGTTGGGATGATTGTGGATAGCTGTTTGTCATTGAAGGTGCTCAAAGTTTTTGGGTGTGATCAGGTAGAAACTATACACCAACATCCTCCCTTTTTTTCCATCTCTGTCGGATTTGAAGGCTTAAGTATCAAAATGGGGTTTGCAGCTAACAGATGCGTTCATAAACGACCACTCCAATCGAGTAGTGGAAATCATTGGTAAGAAGATGAGTCCAACATTAGCACATGTGAGAAATCACAGGGTTGATTTGCAGGCATACCCAACGTACTATACATCGATGCTATCCTCCATGTAACAGAAGACAGAGCAGGATGAAAATCCAGGATCAACCCGCTTCTTTCTTGTTCTGAAATTAGACAGGAATAACAGTAACAAATTACTGTGAAGTGTAAACAATTTACAGATAGGAGGTGATTCGAGATGTATAGAATTGATTTGCTAACCGCGTGGAAGGTATTTTGTTTTCTTCACAGCTTTATAGCTAGCACATTTATTAAATTTCACTTGATTTGTCCTTGAGAAACCACAATCTACTTCCTTGAGAATGGGAAGCATACAATTATTTTCACAGATTCAGCAGAGCCTGCCCGCCTGCTAAACTCGACGGCCATGGACATCAGATTGGGACATCTTCTCACCGAAACTCGACAGTTACTTCAATCACTTTCACATATCTACATCAAATTCATCCCTCGTCAAGATAATAGAGATGTACATTTAGTGGCACGCGAATCTCTACATTATCCTGATTCGAGATCCCGAACCTTAATTTACGTTACGTTTTGTAATTGTTTCTTATCTCAAATGTATCCTGAGTGATACCGTAGACAAAAAAAACATACAAAAGGTAAGGTTAGCAGTAACGTAGAGTTTCTAGCTCGACAATGTGCGAAGAGGCCAAATTTACAAGTTGGAAAGAAAAAAGTGGCAGATATTCATTCATATGGACAAAGGAAGATTTACAAATCGAAGAGAAATGCTGTTTTAGTGATACACGACCAAATGCTCTATAATGCTTGCTTCTCTATCTTATCTACCACTTAGCTGCCGTGCTGTGCCTGTGAGAAACTAACAACTCTTCCTGTTTTTATCTACACTACACAATCATACCTCTCTCTCTCTCTCTCTCTCTCTCTGCTATGTACACAATTATTAAGCCTAATTCTTTACAAGCTTCAATCTTAGGAGGTAAATATCGTCTTCCACCAATCCATCATTTGCCTCTTCTACCATCTGCTCCATACAGAAGAAACAATTACCAAACACAGCGTAAGTGAGTAGCACAAAAAAACTTATCAAACTAAATGAACTAACCTCAAACCTCATCTTTTCATACAGCTTCTGTGCAAGCTTATTGCTTCTATCCACATGAACGTACATATGCTCCACACCTCCTGCCAAAACGATCTTTTTTGATAAGCCACAACAACACTGACTCCAGTTAATCAAGTTGTTAACTGTATTGAGTGATTCACCATTGGACTTGGCTGTTCCTATTGCAAATTGCATCATGTTACTTGCTATCCCCTGACCACGAGCAGACTTTGACACTACCAAGTTGGTGATGTAACTGTATCTGTTCTTTCCTGCTCCATCCATGCTGCAAAACTGAGGTGACCTTCCATGCTCCTATTTTTTCCCAAAATGAATACACTAACCATTTATTTACTACGATGATGTCTTGTAACCATTTAAAAGAGTGAGAGCATACATATTGGTCATACATGCCTCTGGGTATCTCTCTCCAGGAAGCAAACACCGGATGCTCAAATCCAGAGTTGCAACCACACTCTTCAGTACAGTGCGTTTAACATTCCCATCATGCTTTCTTACCTACAAACAGGACCATAATAATCAGTCATTGTTATTTACACTGGAAAGGGAATTAGATTTTTTCGTAAAAACCTAAAGTTGGAGGAGGACGTACTGTGATTATGCATATACACTTGTTCCCATATGGGCCAATGATGCGGTTTCTAATTGCATGGAACTCCTGCCTCAATGAAGATAAGGTAAAATGACTTTTATAAGATGATGATGCCATAGTAATAGACTAAGATCCTATCCTACCTGCTCTGTGTATCTTCTCTTGGCATCGATTACTTGCTACAACCACAATAATAGACTAGTAAGCAAGGTATTCAAGCAAAGTAAATCTAGCATAAGGAATCAACGGCTAAACTAAAACCCTACCTGCTCTCCAAATCTTGTGTTCACCATACCAGATCTACATTAGTCCATAAACCAAATATCAGTTAACAGTGAACCACTCAGTAACGAAAACTGGTTGGAATTCAGTATAATCAAATCAAATGCATTCCAGCCATAGCTTTTTCAAGTAGCAAGTTAATGGAGAGCAGAAAGAGTTACAGTAACTAGAATGGGAAATGAATTGAATGGAAGGGATTATTTAAAACACCTGCTTTTGGCCTCCCAGAGAGCTTCAGCTCGCAGCCAAGCTGCTGTCTGCGGCAACACGAGTGTAGAGTATTGAAACTAAAAATCAAAATTTGCATAGTCTTCAAGAATCTAAAGATCGAAACCACAGGGGTAATTGATTAAATACCCAGTATTCTTCATCAATGATAGCATTTCTTGCGACGAAATTGCCAAACTCCATCTTGTTCTCTTGGTCGTCGGGTATCTGAAGGCGGTTAAAGCGCATATGAGGGAGCCTCAGAGGATCCCGTTGAGGATTAAACGCAGCAGCGGGATGATGAAGATGATGATGATGATGATGATGGAGAGGAGGATGATGTAAGTGCAACGAGAGCTCTTCCCTCTTCTTCTTCGTCTGGATATACCCGGACTCCTTTGACCTGCAAAGGAAAAAGGAATTAGTAACAGAAATCAGGAACCGATCAAAAAATAGAAAGAAAAAAGAGGGAATCCAGTTCCCACATTGTCCAAGACGCCGCGACAACTGTGGAGAGCTTATGATTATTTCCGTAGGCAACCATGAACTCCGGCGGTGAGTGAAGGTAAAAGGTACAAGTCGCCATTGTTACGGACAGAGTAGCACCGCTAGTCGGAATTAATCTGATTGGAAAGCAAGTAAGAAAGAAAGAAGCACCCAAGGTTTTCAATCTATTTTATTTTCTGTTCTCATTTCTCAATAACGAAAAAGAAAAAGAGAAAGAAGCACGAAGTAGAGAAAGGGGTTGGTTGGTTGCTTGGTTGGTATTTGCGTTTACGGTTAAGGTTGGAAAGGAAGCAAAAGAAAGAGAGGAGAAAGAAGCGGCGACGCAGCGTATTTATGGGCTAAATTACGAGCTTTAGATAGTGAGCGACAACATTCATTTCTCTTCGAATAAATTTTTAACTAAACTTTTCTATTTAAATAAAATTTCTACTTATAAAACTTAGATTCCCAAATTTGGTAATATCAACGTCGTTCCCACTAAAGCATGCATCACCGTCTGGGAATCCCCTTCAAAGATCATGTTGTGATAGTCGAGGTCGATTATCCAACGGATAGCCTTGAGCAGGGCCGTGGGCATCTCCATCTTTTATGGTCCAAACCCCAACCCTAGTCTGCATTTGGTAGTGTTTCACCGTGAGTCAGTATTATCTCGAATCACAAACCCCATACCAGTAGACTTCTCGGCCTTGAAGCTAGTCATGTTGACGTTACATTAAGGCGGGTACCATGGAGGGCGATTCCGGGGACCAGCCGGAGGCAGACCCATATGTACGAATATATATATATATATATATATCAATAGAATAGTGCAAATATTGATTCCAGAAGAAGGAAATTATGTAGGAAATTAGGTAGCCGCGATCAGTACTGCGTGCAATATGCAAAGATTATAATGAAAACTATTGATTTCATTTCATTGAATAGAGATGTCTTAAACATGACGACTATTAGCAGAATTTTATATTATAAAAAAGAAAAAGAAAAAGAGGGTACCAGACAATCATTCTAGAGAAGAGCATTGTTTGGTACATCATTATTCAAAATAAAACAAAATAAAAAGCATGCTGGGCGTTATTGGATTGGAGGTGGCCCGGCTGCCTGGATCCTAACTAGCACCAGTACCAAAGGACTTGTTGGAAGGGCGCTTATAGGGGACGAACTTCCTGACCCAGACATGTTTTCCGTTAATGTTGAACTTAACTTTGGCCATACCATTCAGGACCATATCCATTGTCGCACGAAACCTGAACACTATTTTCGCATACAGTGATTGCTTCGGGGGAGCCACCTCTTGCATACGCAGCGACTCGATGCAGTCTGCGCCGAAGTTCTTCATCAGGAACTCCCGCAACTCTCTTGCTACAACAGGGTATCCTTTCGAGAACGTTGCGAACATCGTCCTGTTCTCTGCCTCTGGCTCCAGCTCATGCTCCTCCTCGGCCTCCAACTCCTCCTCCTCCTCCTCCTCTATTTGATAGCCCCCGTCGAACTGCGGTGGTTGGTTCTCAGTACTGTATATATACAACGATGAAACAAACCATTGTAAAATTGCATTCTCTACTTTAGTCAGAGTGAAGTCTATAATATGATAAGAAATTATTTCCAACTGAAGTCTAGACGTACAGTGCACCCATTTAGAAGACGTGGCTCTGCCCCTTTGTATTCATTGCATGTTGAGACATTTTCTATTTCTTTACCAGGGTGTTTATTTAAATAAAGATAGAAAATTTCTTTTGACCAAAATTATAAAATCATATACCATATATACACCACGTACGTACCGTTGTGGTGGGTGCAACGTCATATTGCTCATCGAATCAATGATGTGGTGGAGACCACCGACCACAGAAGAAGAAGCGGCAGCCATCTGCTGCTGCATGGCTGCCGCGGCCGCTGCGGCCGCCGCCCTAGCATTATTCTCAAAAACCATGTGCATCAAGTCAGTGAGAGCTCTAACAGAGACGTTGTTATACTGTTTAGCTATCTTCTCTCTTGCCTCTACCCTGTGGTAAAAAAAGTAAGGGAGACTGATGATATGGTCCTTGTCCAACACCGCAACGGTCAACGGGATCCCACCGCCATCGACGCTTTCGCCCATCGTCGGGATGAGAAAGGCGTCGGAGTTGATGCAGTTGAGGCAAGCGACGGCCTCGTCGGCGAGGTCGTTGATCAAGGCCCACGGGAGATAGAGAATGGTGTGGATGAATTCACACGAGTTGCACAGGATCTCAAGCCAGTACCAAAACGCAATTATCTGCATGCACTCCATAGGGTCACGATAGAGCCCCAGCGTGAGGATCAAATACGCTTGTCGGTCGATGGAATGAAAAGTGTTGATTTCATCTTGCGTCAACACTAACGGCTCCATTTCACTGCAATTAAAGGTCGGGGGGGAAGGAAACAACATGTTGTATTAATAGGAGGCATGAAACATCTATATGACTCAAGTATATGGAATTGAAGTTAAAATGACATTCGATTCCTGCTACTTCTCTCAAGATGGTAAACTATTTCATCATTTGTGCATGTATAATTCTTGTTTATTGTATCGACGCGCCGGTTCGTCTTTTATTAACCATAAAGAGACAAATACACTCGTGTTTCTTTTTTATCGAATGTAATAGTTAGTTTTGAAACAGAAATATAAACACGGGAACGGTTATAATCATTTAGATGAGATGGCGGCAAACGAGTTCAAATTCTATATTAATATATTAGAATATATATAATTCTATAAAAAATCCAAAATTATATCTCCACCATACATACAATCTGTTGTACTTCAAAGTTTGAGAAAACATCAATCTGTTGCAACTCTCCACTCAGCAAAATTATTAGCTTGGACGAATTGTGTCTTTCTAGAGGCAGATCTACCTTCTCATATATAGATGAATCCACGGGAGAAAAAAATACTAGTTTCAAAATTTTGAATTTCTTGGGGATAAAAGAATATAGTATGAACTCATAGGCTAAAAATTCAAGCATATATGAAATTTTATAATATATAATGTTGGAAACTAGATTGACTTCAGTTATGTGAAATTTTAGTGAAATAATACTATTCATACCTTGAGTTTGGGTTGAGTTAGGACAAGAAAAGGCGCGAAAATAACAGATTCAAAATCTATGAAATGGTGTGCTCTTCTTATTGCAATAGTAAATTATATATATATATATATTTATTTATTACATATAAGGAAAAGTAAATAAATATGGTAACTACTTTTTCCATAATTATATTTCCTTTTATTAAAGCAAAATGGATATGATTTCCATTTCTAGCCTATTCAATATCTAGTAAAGATTTCATAAAATCTACTAAAAAGGTATATAATTAACTATCACATTATCTTTTAAAAAAGAAATAAATCAATATTTCGAAATGGAAAATCATTGGGCGCTTGGATACCTCTCGAGTTGAGATTTGATTTCTTCGACGCTTGATCGTCGGTGCTTGGTCGGTTGCCTTTGTGGTTGTGATGTACTAGGGTTAGCCAGGTGTAGTGTGATCACCGATAAATCTTGTGATCTCTAACTTCTTACCATCATCATTCGTCGTTGATATGTATTTCCATATGTTTCTGTTTCATTAAAATCTGACTCGATCGTGATATATGCTCTTGACTCTGACTCTTTGAATGATCGGATGAAGCTCGTTTAGCAGTTGCGGGCGATGTTCTTAAAATTCTAAAAGAAGATGAAATCTGCTTTGGTGGGTCAGTTTTTTGGATCGATACCTCTAGTATGTGTTCTTACTTCTATAGCTAACAAGATTTGGGGTTCCGAATGCCAGATTCTGGTTTCAAAAATTGCTGAGAATGTTTTTCCAGTTTGAATTCATGTCGGTTCAACTGAGTGAATGGATGCTCGATCAGTCTTGGCATATTCATACCTCGGCATTGTGTTTTTCGGAGATGAAAGCAGGGTATCTATCCGGTTCCTATTAATGCTCAGGAGAAGCCAGTTTGGGTAACTTTCTCTAATCTTCCTGCTATTTTTATCAGAAATGATGGTATCAGTTGGCTTGCAAGCCAAGTTGGGACACCCATTCATAAGTTGGTCAGAAATGGTTTATCGATCAAGGTCTATGGAATCCATGATAAAGAAGATTCAATTACAGATATTCTGGTGCATATTAGCTAGAGATTTGGAAACAGTGATTAAGATCCACTTTCCACCTCCTGAGACACACTCCTCTACAGTTTGAAAATCATGCCTTCATTCAGATGTACCGGACAATGTAAGCAAGATTTGTTCTGAAGTGAAGGTTATCTCCTTGAGCCTTTTAAATGATCGTATTCAATTTGTTAGTTATAAAGCAAATTGTTCTTCCTGATGAGATTTTGCCTCAAAGTTGTATCTATGCATGATACAGTTGGAACTACTTTTGTTGCCTCTACTGATGTTACTAATCCAAATCCTAATGCAAGGCTAATAAAGAATTAAAGGCTTTTGTTGCATCAATCAAGCTTTTTAATGATATAGGCTGCTTGAGTGCGTTGGGCCTAATAGTTGGTGGGTAATTTAGAAGGCTTTAATATTCAAGAGGATGATTCTTGAAGTTGAAACCCAAAGATGGGCTCGCCGGAGCAACCGATTGCCGGAGGCTTATAAAGTATAATAATAAACTGACTGCGTCTCTCTCTGCATCGAAGAAGGAGAAAGATGTCTACGGAGAGGCACAGTCATCCTCCCTCCACTTCTCGTGAAGACGACTCCCTGTTAGTTCTCTTCTCAGACTATCATCCTCCTCAATCTGTTTTGCCCGCCCTTATTCATTTTCTCTGCCATCTTCTTCTTTTTCCAGGTTCTTAGACATCCTCCACGAAGCCCCTTTGTTCGGCCACCGCAAATCCAGAAGTCTCTTTGGTGCCATTCTATACTCTCTCCTACTGGCAAGTACATCACCATCTATTCTATTGATTTCGTTGTTGTTTGTCAGAGGAGAAGGATTCCATGAGGCTATATGTCATCCGGTTGCTATTGTTTATAGGCAGGTTATGCTGTTCTGGGCGCTGCAGCCCCTTATCTCTTCCACTCTATCACCAATTGGGTCCCTTCTCTACTTTGCAGTTCTCATGTTCTTCTCCTAGTTGTCACAGGTTTGTTTCCTTTTCTGGAACCTATCATTTTTTTTTTATCCCCATTAACCCCAGATCTTAATGACATTGCTTTGATTTTAACTATATGCCGAATGCATCTTCCATCACTTGACAAACTTATTTTACTTTCTAGGCATCTTCCAGCAATATTTTGTTTCTCAAGTCCAGAAAATACGACTCCAGGTACTCTCAGACATCCAAAATCTTTGTTGAAATTAACTTTGCTCACTTTGGAAATTTGTGTCTGGAATGTATTCACTTTACTTGCAAGCCTTTACGATATACTCAATTGATTGCTTTCCTCGGTTTTTTATCTATATAACAACGTAGAAACTATGTCTCAATTTGAAATGACTGCATTTCGTCTTCTCTATGAACTGAAGTGACAGATGACCATAATTTGAAATTAAAAATTCAAATCTGTGCGTTTCATGATTCATGATTTGCATTGTTCTGCAGGGTTACTATAGTTTCAGCCAGAAGCTGAAACACATTGTGCGCCTCCCATTTGCTATTACTGCTTACGGTAAGTACTAATTCATTTTTCAGCTTGTTACATATCTTATCTGGAGGTTGACTGTGAAGAACAGAGTTACATTTTATCCATATGCTTTTGGGATTCATGCCTCCAGAAGACTTAGTTTACAATAACAGGGTTAGACCAATAGTTTTGTTTTAATCTGATTTTCTTTTGCTACTGTGACTAGTCTAATGGTTTTTTCATTTAAGTTATAGTTCCTGATCTGTTCATACAAATGTGATGGCTGAATATATAACTATTACAAGTATGTCTCGTTGATTTGTGACTATTGTAGGAACTGGACTGATGCTTCTGGTTATTGTATGGGATCCCCAAATCAAATTCCTTACGACCCCTGCATTACTGAGGTATCACTTGTGAAATTCAGTTCATCATTTTGATTTGTTGTTAGGGTATATTTCCTACTTTCACGAAATATCATCCTTCATTCTCGTGTACAAATATTGTTAAACTTACTAACAACATCATTGCTTCACCACAGAATTATCATGTTGGCTGAAGCAGTTTGTGCTACGTCCTTTATGAGTGTTTATATTGGTGAGTCCATGCCCCTCCTTTACAGAACTCAATAACCAACTTTACGTATGTCATTCTCCCTATGGAGTAGGCCTCTTCATAGTTGTCCATAATTCATCTACTCTTTTCTTTTAATGGTAGAAGTGATCCATCTAATATGTCTAGTCTGAGAAACTGGGGACCTTTATCTTGATACCCATTGTAAATCTTTTTTCTTTGTTTTGTCTGGGCGACCTTCAAGCAGGGAGTTATTTTTAGTTGAACTAGAAATGTTCAAAACGAAAGGATTGGATGAGTTTATTTGGCAAGATAACGCCCGGATAGGAGCAAACCATTTGCTTTCATCAGTAACCTTGCAATTGATAATACTAAATATATTCCTTTTTTCCTTGACTCAAATGAACACTATTGGAAGTTAATGGGTTGCATGCATCTAAGTTTTATTCGAACGTATAACTTGGACTTGCAGGCTATTTGCATCAGTACAATTCGGTAAACTCTCAGCCTGATATTTTGAAGTCGCTGTATTCTCCACTTCAACAATCAAGTCCTTTAGAAGGTTTGAGGTAGTCAAATGCTATATCAATCTTATTTACGCAGGAAACGATGGGTTTATAATGTATTGAGAACCACTCTGTACAACAGGTACCAAGATGGTGGTAGACTTTCTGACCAGCAAATGGCATTACTCCAATATCAGCGTGAGAATCTCCATTTCTTGAGTGAAGAGGTAAGTAATATTGGAATGGCTGGTTGATATTTTTTTTCACCTTCACACATTGGCATTTAGCCGGTGCTAATTGCATTGATCACTCAAAAGAGTTGGCCATTGGCTGCTCTCTGTAACTCGTGTAAAAATGTCTTCATTCAGGTGCTGCGTTTGCAAGAATGTTTAAGCAAATATGAGCGGTCCAGCGAGGGTAGCACACCTCAAGTTGATGTTGCACATTTGCTAGGTGCCCGTGAGCAGGAGTTAAGGACAGTAACTGCTGAGGTAAATGCATTAATGTAGCTAATACCTTTGTTTATTGGGTTAAGTGTACTCGTTAGCGGAACATTCTCCCAGATTATTAACTCTGAAAAACTCTATCCTTCAGATGAATCAACTACAATCTGAGCTAAGGCTTGCTCGGTCTGTGATAGCTGATAGGGAGTCTGAGTTCCAGCGGGTACGAGCCGCAAATAATCAGGCAAGTATTATCACTATGTCCATGGAAAATATAGTGGCTTCATGCTCTTTTTGTTGACTTTAAGATCTTCACTGGACACAGTACGTGGAAGAGAATGAGAGGCTGAGAGCTATCTTAGGAGAATGGAGTACTCGTGCTGCAAAGGTAATATCAAACGTTAATTGGTTTTAGTTAATAAGAAAAGTGGTTTGAGATAAGAGTAAGATTTATTTGTGCACAGCTTGAGCGAGCACTGGAGGCAGAGCGGATGTCGAATCTGGAATTGCAAAAAAAGGTTTCATCATATTCCAGCAAAAATCAATCAAATCCTTCAAACAGAACCGATTGAAAAGCATGCTTCCGAGTTTGCAGTTTGGCAGTAGAGAAAGGGTTATCCCTCCAAGTTATTTTTACAGAACTGACAACTTCATCTGTAAATAATAACCCAATATTTTTACGCAGAGGTTAGATTCGTTCCCATTTGTTTGTTTGTTTTACTGCAGTAACTGTCTGCATCTCGAACTCTTTTTTAACATGGAACTCTGGTTTTAACCACAAGGCTAGTCAGGGACGGATGTAGGGGTGACTGCCTTGTGCTACGGCCACTAGTTATTTGCGAAATATGAATCTCTATTTGACATCTTAGTATTCGAATTAGACAAAGCTTTAGATTGAGTAAATTACGTTATTGTCCTTTCGTAAAATCAAAATCCATATAAGTTATGTATATTGACTAACTTAAACACTCACAAACGAAGATCCGGAGCTCTGTTAAGGTACAAAAAAAATTGGTGATTAGGGCTGGCTGGCTGCTGGTTTCGGTTGGCTTGGTTTCTAGTCGAAATGGGCGGTCGGCCAGCACTAATCACCAATTTTTTATTTTAATTATTTAATAGTGTAATTGGATAATTGTTAGTGAGTAATTAGTGCAAATCGAAAAAAGGTGATTATGGACGGCCGATGCATTCGGCAGGAAACCCAACCAGCCGACAGCCGCTTCGACCGAAAAAGGCGGCCGGCTGGCTGGGTATCCAGCCAAAATCGGCGGCCGACCAACCCAGATCACTGTTTTTTTAATTTTAGTTATTTAATCAGTGTAATTAGAATAATTTATGTAATTAAATAATTATTAGTGAGTAATTAATGAAATTAGATAATCGTAATTCTTAATGATTAATTGAATTAGTGTAGATAATCTATTATTGAAATTAATTAGCGAATTAGTAATTGGATTAGTTAGTAATCAATTGTTTATTAACAATATAATTTGTGATTAATAATTATTTACTGATAATGTGATTGCTAATAATGTATGTTGTTAGGAAGTTGTTTATTAAGTGAACTCAGTTTAGCAGATGGAAGGGATACGCCACCAGCTTGTAGACCTCTATGTGGACTACCGGCACCAGAGACGAGGTCGTCGTGATTTGAAACTTCGGTTTGTGTACTTTCTTTATATTAGACTTTGTATTAGAGACTCGTTTTTACTTTTCATCGTGATGTTATGTACTCAGTTTGGTTATTTCTATTTACTGGAATGTCAGACTTCAGATGATTTATGCGTTATTACACCTTATAGTCGCACTAATAATGTTCCCGTTTGATTAACCACACAATTAACCTTGTAAAACAAGCAAATAAAACTCTAAGGGGCTGCCGGACACCCGTTTGGGCTACCATTAGGGTCCGGCCGGCCACCTATTTCGGCCAGAACGTAGAGCCGGTCGGCCGGTTGTTTCGGCCATACCATAGAACCGGGCGGCCGGCTGTTTTGGTGAGCCAATAAGTCGGGCGGCTAACTGTTTATGCTGGCTGTATGGAAACCCTTTGGGATGTACTGCCGAAAATGTCGAACTATAGAATGACAAAAAATTGAGTAAAAACTTTACAGTACATGCGTTTTTATAAACTTTACGTGGAAGTGCCTTGCTAGGAGTCGAGCTAGTTTTCGAAGGTGTAGAGCGAGTCGAGCTGGCTCTACTCGTGGGAGGATCGTGGGAGGAGGACACAACGCACTAACATGCTCATGCCAAGAAGGATTCCGACTGTCGGTCTTTTTGGCACGAGGTCTATCTTTAGGAACATGAGCAACCTTAAACTCCTTCAAGCCCTTAGACTCGGGTTGAAATTGTGACCGTACTAATAGACTCAACTCCCTTTCGGACGGTCCCCCTCTATCGTAAATCGTCTTAACCATCCCTACCAGGATGTTGCGGCCCGTAGTATCATGATCGGCAAGGATCTCGTGATCTGGCGGGCTCGTGTACGACAATGACCGCCAAAACTGATGCAAATGGTATGGTTTCAGCTCCTCCTCGCAGTCCTCTATAGAGTGCATACTACACGTGCACGGGATTCCATGGGTTGTATCAACTACACATTTACATGGTGTAACCTTCGAGAGCTCGTCAATGAAAAGCTCAATTTCCCACGACGAAACTGCATTATTAGGATACACGAATGGTTGTCTCTATGCATAACGGTATACCTAAGCGGATTCAAACAAAACAAGTGAGTCATCTTGGCATAACTAGTTACGGCAACATTGTGTAAATAACTAGTTACTGTCACATAATATATGTAACTAGTTACGACAACAGTGTATAAATAACTAGTTATGCCACATAATATATGTAACAAGTTATTGATATTGATGTTAATACCTTTACGCAAGAGTCATCCAAGGCCTTCTGAATCTCAATGACCTATCCATCGATAGAAGCATGATAGCTTTCAAATAGAATATCAATTATCTGATTCGAAGAGTTGTACTATGACTTCAGTGATGAGTGTTGGGATTCCATCCTATTAGTGCATGTGTTTCCAATATGGAAAACCCAATTCGTTGTGCAATGGGCCCACTAGTTCTCATAAGGTAGCCACTCACTCCCCAAGTACGACATCAATCCTCCGATCTTCACCCAACCACTTAGGATCATGCGTTCCCACTCTTTGTAGAATTCTTCATCCGAAAGTGCATTCAACACTTTATTTCACTTCTCGTGCAAGAAGACCTCGACAAATTGCTCTTGACCGGGTTTGTTGGGTTATGAAATGACCGGGGCAGAGGTTCACGAGGTCACCAATTATATGGGCGATACTTGTTCAACTGGTACAGACTACACTTGCAAAAATAAGGATGTTTTCAAAAAAATAAAGTACAATGCACTGGCAGATTTTAAGGTATAATATCCCTCCAGTCCATCCATGGGAGTGCCATTGGCTGAGGCTCAATATTCAAGCCAAATTGATGGGAAAAAAGATACACCGCACAACTCTACTCAAGTGAAATTTTACTATAATCTGCAACAGTTCCAAGCCAAGTCTAATTAGGTCTGTTTCTCAAAGGATATATGTATATTACATTACAGAGCCTGAATGGAACTCATTTGTCAAATCCATAATCAGTATATTACAATAGAATAATCAGCGTGTTACGTTACATCTTCCTCAAGTTATCTAACCTTGCCTGTAGATCACTATCTATCCCACTGTCCTCACCTCCTCCTGCTGCTGCTGATTCTACCTGTGCAACCTTACCCTTTCCAGCTGGTGCAGCTACTGCTGAAGATGGTGCATTCACCAGCTGAATTGAATAGCCGCAAAACCAAAATAGTCAGTCAGTGCTCCAGATTATAATTTTACGGAAACTCAACAAATGTTATATTTTACCTCTTGGTTGATGTCGATCCCGATCTCGTCAAGGACCTGGTTCACTAGCTCTTCTGTTTCCTCTTCTTCATCATCCTCTCCCAATGCATCATCCATAGCATCTCCCATTACCTCACTCGTCATCTCCATCCTCTCATTCTGTCTCTCAAATTCCATCATTATTTTTTGAAGTGCTGGCAAGTTCATCTGCTTGTTCATCTGCCCCATCGCCTTTGTCACTCCTTTCATTGCTTCTCCCATAGCCTGTGTTGATTTCAATGTCTGCAATCAACCAACCAAAAATCATAATCCCTCATTTCCAACAAATTTGCATATCTTTTTGTGTCTCAATAGTCCCCAAGCTCGACAAAAAGCGGTAGCTGTGTCCATCACGTTTCATTTTGCAGTCTAATTTTAATCTACCTACATATCTCACATACAAACATACGTTGTTTATCTGGAATCACTGTCCGTCATTTGCTTCTAAGAACAATATAACTGATTATATAGATAACACAGAATCCTAATAGAAAAGGATAAACAATGTAAGGGGAAAAAATCCACACGAGAAGGCAACCTAACAGGATGAAAAAAATTAGGCATCCCAACTCAAAACAACAAAGTGGCATGGAAAATCAAACATAAATCAATTTTTTTTGGGTATAATATGCAGGTCGGACTGGGTCAGTGCCTACCTAAACGTATTTCCTTCTTCAGTAATATGCAGTGAGACATGATTCAAAGTATATATAATATTACAAAAGGAGCATTTGAAGTTCAGGGATATGGTCCGTACTATCTCATTTCAAAATCCCCTAAGCATTTAAATATAATCATATGTTAGCAATCTCAAAACAAATAAAAGGAAATTCATAAGGGCAACAAACAGTAGAATAGATAATTGGCTATAGATACGAGGAAGAAGACAGAAGAAACAATAAAGGCGGTTAAGTGTGTTAGGCCAGATACCTGAATTCTAAGAGATACACCTTGGAGCTGTGACTTGAGCTTGTAGAATTTTTCAATCTGATGTCTTGTCCGAATAAGGTCCTTGGCCATTATTTTAACAGCACCCTGTAAAAATTCTTCAATGAGTCAAAAGGAAATGAAAGAAAATCTTCTGTTTTTTTTATGTTGTTCTCAATCCCCAAATACAAACAAATTCATGTAATCCGTGTAATTGAGATCATACAAATAGAAACAAACGCATGGCCATAAAAAAAATCCATCTACCAAACATGGCCATAACCATTTCAGCCCAAAAAAATGCACAGTCCCAACTCACAATAACCCTCAATTGGATTTGAGCTGAATCTGCAGTGATCAGTATACTTAAATAAATGAAGAAAAAGGGAATGGGAAGAGTGTAGGCACACCATTTGGCCTTGCTTGGCATTTTTCTTGATCTCTGCAATAAGTTTCTTCTCTTGGGTTTGTAGAGCTTGCCTTTCCCTCTCAATCTCTCGAATCGATTTGTCCATCATCCGCTTGTTCTCTCGCAGAATCTCTTACATAACCACCATGAAAAACAACAAATTTTCTTCTTTTATGAATCAGAAAACCAATCAGTTGAATGAAGATACGCCAATCGCAAAACACATAAGTAACCTTACTTTCGAAAAGTAAGTTTAAATTAAGGTATCTCAATTGTCAAAAACAAACACAGGCCTAACTTGATAAACTGACTAAATTCAAGCAATCTAATAAAGCAAGAGAAAGGAATATCGTGGACACAATTGATGAGGAGTACCTGCAGGAGTCTTTCTCTTGCCGAAGATGAAACTCATTGCGATCCTATAACCTGGAACACAAGCGGGCGTTGGTCGAAATTCGAATCGAGGGAAGCTTACGATCAACGGAGATGAGATCGGTGGAGTGAGATTTTGATACTGAATTCTATAGTAAAGAAATCGCGAAAAAGGAAGCTTCTTAGATTGGGACAGTGTAGAGGGGTTTTGGTGGCGGAATCGAACTCGTTAGCGGTCAGAGCCAACTCGCTTCTACTTTTCCTTGTTTTAATTATTTCCTTTGATTTTTCCGTTAACATACGCGGTAGAGGGAAATGGTGGAGTCATTTAATTTTTTAGTTATTTAATGACCAGCATTTCGATTCAACATGTACCGAATATAAACGTCATATAATATATTTTATTGCGTAGATTTATTTTTTACTAAAAAATGTTAATTTAATCCTCAAAATTGAAATAAACGGCAAATTAATCACCAATATTTTATTATTATTTAAATTCTATCAAACGCTTAACCTATTTCTCTTTCTCTTATTTTATTAATTCCTTCCCTTATCTCTTCTTATTCTACAGAACTCGCAGCCACCATTACAATTGCATCAATATGTTTGATTGGTTGGCCACCAAATTGAGTGATGCCGGATTCATGTCAAGCCTAGAGGCGCACTATCCCGAAGCCAGGTGTGAAAGCCTCGGAGAAAATTTTGACAAACTATATATATATAGCGACTGGAACGTGCTACACTACAGTAAGATTGACAAACTTTTGAGGGTGTTACAACAACATCATCATCATCAACATCATCATCATCATACAAACTTACCTAAAGCACCAAGGAATGATTCCGTTCGTATTAAAGCCGCAACTTAATCTTGTCAGACCATTTAAAAATGTCCGAGTAAACCCTGTCTCCTCCCAAATCTTCTCCAGAAGCCCCTGCTGCAACTCTGATGATATCCTCTATCAATGCAAAATTGCCCATTATGTCAACATGAGCACCGCTTTGGGTTCCCCTTCCTTCCAGGAGGGTGGCTGGTGGTGCATGATCATATTCCCTTATGTGAGTACGAATCCCTGATGGGTTGAATCTCGTTTTCCCTCTCCACCCTTTTGCAGACATGAATCCAGCACTTATAACTGGCACCGTCTCATCTCCGTTCACTGACAATACTCCACCTTTTAGGCAAGACCTCTCGCTATCATCACCTGCCGATGCATCAATCTGGAAAGGAATTGCGCATTCCCCTGCTGAGGTTTGCTTGTATACATATGCTCTTTCCGTGGGTATTCCAACCCCATACAATGAATAAATCTCCATGTCTGGAGCATTTGGTAATCTGCAAAAACACGGTAATCCGATTTAAGACGAAAATAGAAACTTGCAGTATTACCATTTGGTGGAACAAAACAAATGCAATCTCATCTAATTGCACCAAAATGCCACACCCAGAGATGCCAAGAATGGCATGCAGAGACGATCACAGAGACATTTCTTGCATATGTGTAGTTATTTTAAATCTAGTAAGCATAGAACATAAAGATACACTATATTTTCTTTAGAAACAAAATAAATGGCAACAGTTATCAAGTCCTCACTTTGTCTCTAAAGGGTTTGACCAGTATTTGAAGTGTTGGTATTTTGGGTCATCTAGATTGTCCGCAATTCCATGCGAAAAATGAGCATTTCCTCTTGCCATTAACTTGGGTGCAACGAAGTCCAGCATATCTAGAACTGAACTAGCTGTGTACACTTTGTAATCAGTAACAGCTTTGATGCCACCAACTCCAATTTCTTGATACTCGGTCCAAATATCACAGTGGTTTCCTGGGTGACTTCCCTTAACTGCATCCTGCAGATAAATGAAGTAATGAAAATGAGCAGCAGCACAATGTAGGAACTAGCATACAACATAGCTTTAGGAAAGGATCTCGAGAGAAATAAAAGAAGTGGCCTCTTAGAGGTCATATCCACAAGATGTATACTATGGCTTCATTTAAGTTGATTGTTCAGTACGGAACCAGCATCCCTGGATTTGGGGTAAATAAAAGATACGGTAGAAAGATGTACAAAATAAAAGACACGGTTCTTTCTAGCGTATTTAACAATGAACATAGATTTCTAGTAATAATTGTATAGGGCATCTCTGCTCTGCCAAAAGTGTTTACAGAAGCAACTGTATATAATGCTGAACTAAAAAAAATGATGCTGATTTGTCAAGCCATGTTATGGTAGCACAAAGATTAATTCAAGAAAGTGCAATCAAAATAACGACATCGACAAAGAGCATCAGGAAAGGTATTAAATGGAAATACTAGGACCTTCTTCCTTTTTTTCTTAGTAGCATACAATCACTAACCAAATAAACTTCATACTTACAGGTACCAACAAATTGAAAATCCTTAATTCAGAAGAGGGAAGTCTAGTCATTCTAACAGTTTCTAAGAAAGTCAATTAGAGAAGTTACCCACTTACCCTGAAATCAATCCTGGCAATCTTGGAAGAGTGCTGCGTGGCTGCATCTTTTCCAAACGAGATAATTCTCCCATAATTTGTTATTTGAGGAGGACTCAAACCCCCTTTCCTGTTTTCTCCTACCAAACGGGTGTTGTTCTTCAACTTCTTAGTGCCACAACTATATTCCTCTTCCGGTGACCAATCAAGGCCACCCCAAATGGTTTCCCCACCTTTTGGTATCATAGACATGGTTGAATCCCATGTACGAGTCATGCGCATAAAATGTTGTAGAGTTTGGAGACTAAAGAAATCCTTGTCCAGAAAGCCTGGTGCAAAAGCCCTGCAAATCGACAGAAGTTTTATTAGAGCTGTAGATAAAGTGGAGGCTAAGAACGTAGCCTGTGAGCAATTTCAGACTTTGGGTTTCAGCTTACAAATTTTAGACCTACGTGCATGCAAGAACAAGTAGCCATCATTAGGACACTGTACAGCCTTTAAAAAGGGCAAGACAAATAGAACCAGGGTATGAGGGACGTAAGGGGAACACACGTTATTACGTGAAATAAAGAGAGCATAAAAAATCTTTCCACTAATTCCAGAAAAAGTCTCTTCAGCTAATAGAAAAAACAACCTGAGGAGCGTGTGAGCAGCAAATGACCACAAGAAAAACTACAGATAAGCACATTTGTACGTACTCAACGTGGTTATAAAAAGTTAGTGGACTTTTACAGGGGTAAAATACTTCCCCAGGTCATCCTTTCCTTTCATGGATGTCTAGAAAAGAAGCAAGCACGTATTCACAGCTCAATAAACTGGTAGAATGCAACAATAACCTAAATATTAGCGCCTTGGACAATGTATACAGTTTTCGCTAAGTTAAAGTCATCTATGAAACTAGTAAATCTCCTTGGGTCTTTTAGAAAAAGTTCATGAAAGAAATTTAAATAACAAATGAACATATGCTTCTCCAGACTAACATAACTGAAAACACGGAAAAGATAATATAGAAGGAAAGAACAGCTGCTAATCAATTCATTGCATTTTCAGGTAAAATAAGAACCTGGCAACAGCAATATCTCTGCCTTCACCAGAGAAAAGTCCAGAGACTACTTTGGGTACCCCTAAAAAAGGTCCACCTATGTTCATCACTGACTTTATATGCTTAGCACACCAATTTGATCCTCCCCCACCGCCCATTGGAGCAGGTGCTTCCACCCATTTCATGAAATGCAGAAAGTAAAGAGCCCCCATTGAATGTGGAATGACGACAACCTTGTTTCCTCCATTAGTGGCAACCATGAGTTCTATATTACTTTTCATCCTGCTGAGAGTTTGGTCCCTGACCTGATCCATGGGATTAAAATAGTTAAGACTTGTATAGTAATGCAACAGAAAAGTAACATCGTAAAATGACAAAAGATTTTTTGATAAGCGCAATCTGAATCCTTAAGACAGTACCTCTGTATTCTGAAATGACATTCTCCAGTCGTATGCAGCCATATACATGGTTTTCTCCTCATATCCTATTTGAGCCAAATTAGCAATTAAAACTGCCCATACAAAATACCCCGCAGCAAAGTAGTCTGCAGCCACAAGACCAGATACTGGTCTGACCTTTATACCAGGGGGGTCAAGTCCTGTTTCATTATCCAGTGACATGTGCTCTACCCAGCATAATGGTCTGCGTAATAAACAACACAGGAACAAAGATTCAGAATAAATCCACCAACATTATCACGTTACTCAATAGCTAACATTCTCAAATGTGAAACCTTGGAACTAGTCTCAAATCTTACAAAATGCACAATAGTCGATATTGCTGTTCATGTACTGTTAGCTACATCCAAACCAGTAATAAACCAAATATTTTCTAGCATCAGTTGCACATAAAGGTAAATCCAGATTGCAAGGTACTGTTGTCTTAACTCTAACATCATCAAAGTAACTAATTAAACAGGAGTGAACCCTCCTAAAGGTAGCCAAAACATGTGCCAGCTAGAGAATCAGTATCTCTACTAAATACTAGAAGCACAGGAATCCAGTTAGTAAAACTAGCAAGGAAATGAACAGAAATGCCAGAAAGAACCTACACAGTAGGTTCACCGACTAGCAAAACCAAAGAAGCGTTTTCTAGAACTACCCTTCATTACTGTATACTAGGCAAAAAAGGTAAGACAATGAGCTGAAAATAGCATAAAAAACAATTGAACAGAAAGATTGCATAAAGAAACAATGGTAGACACCTCTTGTACACTTCACCAAAAGTGCCACCCCATAGTCGCTTTCTGAACAATCCTTCTGCACAGTGATGTCCCTCCCACAATTCAAGCCCACCGGTTACGATCCCAGGGACAAAGACCACTGGGTGCTTCACCATCAAGCCTTCCTTCTTCAACTTGAGGCCAGGCGGGTCAGGCATCGGCCCCCCTGTAATGGCCTCCGTGACGAACTGAGGGATTGAAGAAGGCATTGCATTGTACAGGAAGAGCAAAAACCACCACGAGGAGCATATAAAGCCTATGAACCAGCAACAGCTGTCAACGCACGACCACTTCCTCCCATCCTTCCTTTTGCCATCACCACCGCGGCTCGGCTTCAACCTACCTTGCTTATCCTCTCCTATATTCCACTTCTCGCCGTCTCCATTAACCACGTCATTGTCGGTGCCTTCTCCTCGGCGAATCTGACAAGACGGGTCCCTCTCTCTGTCAACGGCAGAAGAATCAGATTTCGGAGCTCTCCACCTCCGCCTCAATAGCGGCATCGCCTCTCCTCCTTTTTTTCTGGTTCGGAGCCAACGAGGGAAGTTGGCTCTACGAACAGACGGAGGAAAACGAAGAGTTTAAAGTGGAGGCTAGAAACGCATCCCTAATTTCAAAAGAGGTCTCCTCCTCCGCGCGCGGGAAACATCGCCGGGAAAATAACAAAGAAGCGGCGGGGGAGACCACCGGAGAAGCAGAGGGGGGCGAAGCGGGGAGAGAGCGGTGCGGTGTTTGTTGGTGGTGTTTGACGGTGGTGGCCTGGTGGGTAGGAAGGCCATGGCATTTGTTTGTTTTAGGCAGAGAGGGAAAGAAGGAAAGGGAGGGTAGTGGAAATTTCCAAAGTTTAATTATTATTTTTCTGATTCCATCTGTGAAAGGTAGTGACGTGGGTCAAAATCTCTGACGCGGACATGCTAGGTGGCAACTCAGCGGAAAGCTCGATGGCTTTTGCATTCAAGAATCCAATTTCGCCTCACTTTCAAGTTTGAACCAGTTTTATTAAATGGCGGACACCCCTTTTTTCCGCCCCAACCGATAGACTATGGCCCACTCGATCACCCACACAAAAAATTTATAAGGTTAAAATAAAAAATAAATTTTGGTAACTTCTAGAATTTAAATAAATCTCAAATAAAACGAGAGTGAGAAAATTATTTTTTATTTTTTTCACATTCACTCTTTTTATATATTCCTTAATTTAAAATATCTATTTATAAATTTATCAAAATACATATTATAGAGTAAATCTTATAAATCAACATAATAATTATATAACACACTTGTAAGGAACAATGTCCCTTACGTCATAGTAAGGTTTGTTGCTCTGTGGTATTCAATCGATCATTGTCTATTTTACAGAGTTTTGTTCACTATCGCTAGTCGTAGAAGAGAAAATAAATGGAAATAAAAGAATAATTTTAAAAATAAAACTGTTAATTTATTCATCTTTTTCTGAACCAACTTAGATGTTTTGTGTTTCTCTCCTCAACCATTAGATCATCACGGTTCAAGCTGGATCGTTCGATCGAGTCATCTGCAGGTGCTGACAAAAGGTTGTTCAACACTGGGTGGGACCGGGTCAAAATCTAATCAAACGGGCCGGGTTTTCCAGCCCGTTTCCCCTATGCCGAACGAGGAGAAAAATGAGACTGCTTTGTGGATTGAGGAGAGGTTTAGAAAATTAGTTTTCGGCCCAAATCTGTAGTATGGTTGAGGTATTATTGGGTTGGTATAAAGGCCCACACCCATCGGCTTGGAAAAGACCAACAGTACGGGTCTCATGTCTCAATCAATGCCGGTAGCAGGTATGTATAAAACCCAGACAACAAATTTTTTATTATTTAAAAACAAAACAGAATAAAGGCAGCACTCAGAGTCAGAGTCAGAAGAAAGGCTCCTTGCTCGCTTCCCTCTCACAGTTGCCTTCCATATGTCCATTCCCCCATAATACCATTGACGCACTGATTCAACACTACTTCCTCCATACCTGATGGTGCTGTAACTCTCCCCGCCGACGCCCGACTGCCTTCCTTCCTGGCCTGGTGAGTTTCCACTTGACTCTGCACTACTTTTTCCAGTAAATGCATCTCATTCCATCATCTTTTCTTTTCCCCCGTTTTCTGGCTTTACTTTCTGTTATTGCAACACACTTCTTATTTAATTTGATGAAATGTCCCTCCTCTCAATCACTCATCCTGATTAATTTTTCCCTTGCTTTTCACAGCAATCGTCGTACGGACCAGACCGCCTCTCTCCTTCAAATTTTAAGCGATTCAACGAAGATGCTGACCTGTATAGCTCGATCCAAACAAGCCGGAGATGAGCCCGACGGAAACGCCAACGCTTCCAATGCCAAAAACAACCAAGCAATCAAATCACTCACCTCCCAGGTTCTCCCTAACCTAAACCACTTCTCTGACTTTTTCTTCTAATCAATTACATTTTTCGCTTAATTCCTCTTCGTCTCTGTTTGTTTGTTTCTTTTATTTTATCAAATTTTGGCAGCTGAAAGACATGGCTCTGAAGGCGTCGGGAGCATACAAGCACTGCGCGCCCTGCTCTACAACACCTAACCAGAACCGGTTCCAAACCAACCCGACGCAGGAACCGGAGGCGGAGTCTGACCGGTTTCGGTGGCAGCTGAAGAGGACGATGAGCTCGACGACACCGAGGACGTGGGGGAAGGAGATGGAGGCGAGGTTGAAGGGGATATCGAGTTCGAGCGGCGAAGGGTCTACGCCAGCCAGCTCCGTCAACGGAAGCGGGCGACGCGTGGAGCCGCCGATCGTGTTGGTGGAAGAGAGCGAGCCCAAGGAATGGGTGGCCCAGGTGGAGCCCGGTGTCCTCATTACTTTCGTCTCGCTTCCTCGCGGAGGCAACGATCTCAGGAGGATAAGGTTCAGGTACACACGCGTTCATCGAATCTCCTCTTTTCTTTTCCGTATTCGATATTAACGGCTCTGATTTGTCGTTTATTGCTTGGTTTGCATTTTATTTAGTTTTCAAAGTTGAAACAATAGTTACGGTTCTTCCGAGTTTTCGGTTCAAATTGATGGTAATGATTACAAGTAATAAATTGAAACACAGGGTGGTGGGGAGTCGGGCCAGCCGCTTTATTTGGTTGATTTCTTTTTTTGAGTACTGGGAAGAGTTTTTTATATACCAGAAAAGATAGGTGATGTGGAAACAATTGATTATGTTGCATTAAGATATTTATAAGACAGATGTGGATTTTTTTTTGATTTTGTGGCATTAAAAATATTTATATTCACGTGTATAAATGTTTTAATGAGTAAGTTTGAATAAAAATTATATATATTATCGTCGAATGAATTTTAGAGGTCCTGTTCTGAAATTATGAGGTTGCTTCTGTTGAGAATAACAATTTGAACTTGAACTGTTTGGAATTTGTGAGAGACAGAAATTGAGCTTCTATCTATCTATTAACTGCAAAAAAACTAATATACTTGGTAACCAAAACACTAGACCACAAATACATTTATGTCTATTTCGTTGCAGAGTTTATGATGGACTTCTAGTTAACACATATTTTGTGAAGAAGCCCAAAATTTCAAGACCTTGTGCTGCAGGGTTTGCCGGCACACCCTGATAGCCGGCCATAATTTTTAAGGTTTTATCATTCCTGTTATCTATATTGTTTAGTATGAAAACTTAATTCAATAATAATAATACGACATCATTACATTTGCATCATACATAAGCCATCAAACTAGTTTAACGAGAGGTTATCAAACTTATCTTTAGTCGTATTTACTTTGTCGTTTTTTTTAAACGGAAATTGATTAAACAAAAGGAATTGTTGACGTGGGATGGTCTTTTTTTATTAGCTGCTATTTTTAAAAGTAATTTGATGGTTGAAAAATTAGTTTTGAAATGACTTCATCAAAAAATGTGGCGAGCATGTTAAATAGTTTATTTGAAAGTTGTGACAGATCAGGCATCTAGAAACGTTTTATTCTATATAAAAAGATGGGAGAGTTTAGCCTCATCTCCAGAGAGCAATTGTAATATGGTTGTTGATTAGAGCATACTAGTATTATTATGTTAATAGAAAGCTTATTATGTATGCAATGGTAGTGATGGTGACGTCTGATGTGTGCGTGATTTCACATTTTAGAGTAGAAAAGGAAGGATGTTGGGATCTCATCTCTGACTTTGTTTGTTAACTTGATGATGGAAGATGCTCTACATTTGGGTTGTGGTTGGTGAACACAACCTATGAGAGTATTGTTGTTGGCGTGGACCAGTAGTAAGTAATGGGATTAGGGGATTTTTGGTTTTTTGTTTTGTGTGTTTTGTTTGATGATGGTGTTTGGCCAAACCTTTTTTGGTTTTGTCGGAGAAAGAAGGGTACTCTCAACTTTTTTTCTTTCTTATTTCCCTTTTGATTCAAAGAAACAACACGCCGTAGAAATTTGTCATATTGTGTAGGCTTGCTCACCACCCACCCATGACCCATCCACCAATCATTTCCTCTACTTTTGTTTCTGTCCGAACTTTCTCTCATCTTTTCATTTCAAAAAAAAAAAGCTAGGGACACACTTAGTAATAAGAGTAGATGCTCTCATCTATAGACTATATATAATCTGCTGCTTATCTCCTGTCAACCCGATCAATATATTATGGAAAAGGTTCCTCACAAAGTTGAACTCATCATGATTCCCTAGACTAGACCAGGGGACTCATTAACATGCCTAAAACTATGTTTGTTGATGAAACTGCCTCCCACTTTCTCTAATTAGCAGCTGATACAGTAATTTGTAAATTTTTTCCCAGGGACCTCTGCATAAGTTGCTGTTAAACCTCTTCCTCTGTCAAACTATAAATGAGTTGAATCTACGATAATCTTGAACGGTGACTGCGTGAATGGATTATTGGAATGCTTTTCTTTTAGTACTTGTCCTTGAAGCGATGCGAACCAATTCAGTGAAATAGATACATTGCATATATAATTTCCTTGTTTAATTTTGTTGTGTTCACTTTGGCTATGATTTTGGAAAATGCACAGCCAGAGATCCAGATGAATGTAGTTAAATGGGTTTAATTTCTTTGACACCAGCCGAGACATGTTCAATAAGTGGCAAGCTCAGAAATGGTGGGCGGAGAACTATGACAAGGTCATGGAACTTTATAATGTCCAGAGGCTTAGCCGCCAAGCCTTTCCTCTTCCAACACCTCCAAGATCTGAAGACGAGGTAAGTTTAATATATAGAACCTAGTATTGCAACTTTGTTCTCTCTGATTTTAATTAAGTTACTAATGTCGATAGTACTTGGCATATATATGCAGAGCTCTAAAATGGAATCAGCTGAAGACAGTCCTGTAACACCACCATTGAACCGAGAGCGTTTACCTCGTAGGCCAACAGGAATGGGAACGAGCTATTCGTCCTCAGACTCACTTGACTATCATCACCCCATGCAGCAGATGACCCAACAATACACCGACTCAGTTACCCCAAAACTCTCCAGTATAAGTGGGGCTAAGACTGAAATATCATCTTCTATGGATGCATCTATGCGAAGTAGCTCATCGATGTCTATCAGTAATGCCAGCGATATGGAGAATGAATGGGTTGAACAAGATGAACCAGGCGTGTACATCACCATTAGAGCCTTGCCCGGTGGAAAGAGGGAGCTCAGAAGAGTTAGGTTCAGGTAACCATTTTCTCACCAAACCAACTGATGAATGCTTAAATATAACATTATACAAATTTCAAAGCAAGCATCTTGGACGTAGCAGGGCTTCAATTCGTAAACAAACCATGACGCATTGATCGTCATCCTACTTAAGTGCATACATTGTATGTAGCCGTCCATATCAGGATAGGATTTTGTGAATCTGAAGAAATTTTAAATTCATACTTTCCAGTGAAGCCTCTGGTGCTTGACCATGTGAATCATGAAGAAACAGTATAATGATGAAGTATAAGTCTTAATTGCTTGAAGAAAAGCATATAGAACAGGAAAAGGGTAAAAAGCTTAGAAGAGAAGTGAAGAATTCTTAAGTAGTTGAATGTGTGGGGTTTTACAGATGATGATCTATAGGGTCAAGGGAGTTTGATTCGAAATCATAAACACATGCATATGCATTATGATATATATATAGTAGTGGATGGATTGATGATATATTCCACCAACACTTGACTTACCTGCCTAGGAAGAGCATAAATTCAGGATAAATGATTGCGTGATTCTTACTGCTGATCATGATGTTCTTTTGTCATTTTAGCCGAGAAAAGTTTGGAGAGATGCATGCAAGATTATGGTGGGAAGAGAACCGAGCTAGAATACACCAAAATTACTTGTAGACGACTTGGACTCGCAACAAGTAAGCAGACTCAGTATCATCTATATATATCAGCATTGCAGCTGATCAATTATATATATATATATATTTATTTATATGTTTGAGAAAGAGCAAAGCTTCTTTTTGTCTTCTTCTTGTAATGTATTTTTGGTCTTTGGGGTACCCTTTTTAACGATTATATATATATATATGTTGGGGGGTGGGGGTTGGATCAGAGACAAAACTCAGCAATCAAGTATGAATGAAGAAGCTTATTTCATGGCGTCTTTTTTTCTTTAATGTTAGCAGACAAATTTTAGAGCAATCGATTACAGGCGTGCTTATAATACTCTTCTCTGCTCCTCTTTTTTCACAAGCATTAGTGACTGACACCATCACAATCCTGTACCACAAAGGTCAAACTACTCTATAAATACATAATCTTTAGTTTCATCTGTTTTTTTTAAAAAAATTTCTGTCAATTCTGTTTGTCCCTTCTGTTAACTAGATCCATCACAATGTTCGGACGGGTCCGCCCAGACACACTACGTCTTTCACATTAGAAGGTGGACGCATGCCGCTCAAACTTCGCGTCATTCATCCATAATGCAGCATGTCTAGAAGATTTCTGGTCGTCCATCACCAATTGGTCGAGATCTCGCCCGCCATTAGGGATGGATTTATGGGTGATTATCCTAGGCTACAAATGAATGTCTAGTTCTTTATAATTAGTTAATTTTTTCATATAGTTTTGATATATTTTCAAATTCGGCATATCGATAGCCTAATAATATTTTGAAAATCACCACCTCAGGATCCGTCCCTGCCTAGCACTACTCACCTTGCACAACGTAACACGTGGAAGATGGAGTTTCACCACCATGCCCCTATATAAATCTCCAGAACTACCGTATTAAAGACACGAACTAATAGATACATAACACACCAACACTCTCTCCACGACTAATAATACACCAAGGTTATCTGCCTATAGGAGCTATACACTCATTGGAGCAGCACACCTCAGGTCGATCTCACCCAAAAAGGACACATGCCATGTACTTATCTGTCTCCCTCTTACATACTCTCCATATTCTTATAACCTCGATACACACTCTTACTACTCTTCTCGACCCGCCTTGCAAAGAATCGCCAGCTGGAGATTCCCAGCCGTCGAAGATTAGGGAAGTCGTTCACCCACTCAACTCAACTTTCAAAGTTGAACCCCTTTTATTACTTGGTTGCTATCTGCTACTATCGACGTCGTGCCAACCAGTCTGGGCGTATAAGCTGCCGTTTCTAGCTTTGCCATGATGATTGGTAGATCGAGTGAAGGCAATCGTGATAGTGGGGTTCCGAGAGGTGACCTCCATGATGATGTCCATGGATCCAAAGCCTTACCATGACCATCTATTTTTAGGATTGCGAGTTGCCACGACAATAACGAGACAGTCAGAATAAATTACTGTGGGAGCGGAAAATCGAGTAGAAAGCTCCACTGCCTCTAATAGAGCCCTGACTTCCGCTGCGATAGCCGATGCACAATGAAATCTTCTAACCTTCCCATCTACTATGGTCCCGACGACATTTCTGATGAGAATTTTTGTATCTTGCCAAAGGGGAGTTCCGTTTAAAGGATCCATCACATTGTATAAGTCATGGGGTCATATGTGGTAGTGGGGTGATTGTGTGTGGGTCGTGGTTTGGCGGGAAGCAGTAGGGTTCCGTAGAATTCCTATGGGTGGCGGTGTCAGTTCTGGTTGGGCGAGTGGACCAGTCCAGTGGATCGGCGGAAATCCAATCTCTAGTGATGAAAGTTGGTGGTGTCTCTCCTCGGAAGATGGGGTCGTTGCGGCATTTCCAAATATTCCATGCAACACCACAATAAAGGTGATGGTTTGAGGTGTAGACGATAAACAACGACATAGCCAGTTGTTATGGTGGCCGAAGTAGTCAACATGGTGATTGGTTGGATGGGCTTGCCAGATTTGTCAGGCATGGGTGAATAGGAAATGGATCGTGGTTTCCCCCTCCCTTTAACAGAGAGGGCAAGTTGGGTTGGGATGACATCGAGCGAAGAGGTTTGGGGTTGTTGTCAGGCCATAGGTTGCGCACTTCCAAAGGAACACGTTGATCTGTGTGTGTGTGTGGGGGGGTGGTTAGGTCAAGATTCCATAGTCTTAATATAGCGTCAAGCTCCCGTTCTGGGTTAGGCGTGGTATATGCCGATCTGACCGTAAACTTTCCATCCTTTGTGTGCCTCCAACGTCATTCATCAGCCATCTTTGGTGGTCCCACAGGCGTGATGCCAATCGTGTGAGCTTCCTATGGCGTACAATGTTGTTGGATTAAAGGCATGTTCCATGTCCTTGACGTCGGCTTCAACCATTATTTTGCTTTTATGTTGCTGCCTAAGCTAGTTGTAATGAAAGGAGGGGAGACGGTCTGTAGCCAAGGAGACGAGAAAATGTTGATGTCCTATCCGTTCCGCATTATTAGAATGGCTCCACACTTTAGCGTTGCCCTAACTTCACATAAACTTGACCATATCCAGAATGGTCTAGCTCCTTTCTTTTCAATGAGGAAACCAGTATTTTAAAAATCCTTGGCTTTTAAGACCTTTGAGGGAGATGGTGTTTGTGAAGAGCCTCCATGCTTGTTTTGATAGAACCGCAAGGTTAGAAGTCCCAGAAGCCATCATGGCATTTAGGGGTGGAGAGTGTGGCCCCATTTGCCCAATGGTGGAGAGTTGAAAGAAGATTCTCGGAGTTTCAGAGCTCCAAGTGATCTGATAATTGGAGGAAAGACCTCCCCCATAATAAGGGATACTTCCATGAGAGTGGATCCAAGTAACCAAGTTTGTGTCAAAATTATTCCTTGATCGATCTTGCTTGGTTATCTAAAACTCTTCATATCCGGAAAATTCTGATTACACCTGATCTTTATAACTAAAAATTCCTATTTTGATCTGTGAATTATATCCTGCTTTCTCACTGTCGGATTTTCTCCACTTACAGATTGAAGTTGGTATTATTGTAAACTTATTAAGATGCTGGAACATAAGAAGTTGAAAATAAGATGATGAGCCAATAAGTAACCAAGTCACGCTAGACTGCTCATACATGACCTGTAAGTACATATGGACACAATTAAATTTCCAGGCAAGAGTATACCTTCTATTTTGCACAATATCATCATCATAGGATAAATAAAGAGTTACTAATGTACAGTATTACGTGCCCCGAAGCAGACGACAAACAAGCAACTGCAGAAGAGAGACTGTATCGAATGCAGAAGAATGAAAAGGGATTGATCTGATCAAGCAGTGCTGGCCATGGATTCAATCAGGATTTGATATCCTTCTGGCACTGCTGTCTGTGTCACAACGCACTGAGCTAGTGCGGGAACATCAGAAGCATGGTCTAGAAACCTAGCTAGAAACAGCAGCAGATGGAAGTCAGATATTCTTTTCACAAATGGAAGACTTCTTGCACGTTCAAGATGACTCTTTAGTGCCTTCATTGTCACTTGGCTCACCCTGTTCTCTATCGGGAATGTCGATGACAAAGGCCCCTGCATTCCACAAAAACAACACCAAGATATTGCTCAGATCAAATAACAAACTCAGTACGATCATCAGAATTATGACAACACAGACAAGTGTTTAATGTCAAGTCATGAGCAGGCTTGAAGCAAACGCTGGTCATGATCGTCAACAAACCACCATAAATAATCACCACCAGTTATCATCACTGTTTTTGGATTCTGGATGTATTATGTTGATCATCAACTTGTTCATCTAGTTACAGAATCCATAAAAGATTAGGTGATCATTGACCTATCATAATCATTTTTCGCACTATGCACCAGAACACCATACTGCTACAAAAGAACTTTCCTTTTCAGGGTAACAAAACAAGGACCAGAAAGCAGAGACATTTAAAAACCATAAGCATTAAGCAATATTATGCTCAGATTTTCTACTTGCACCAATAAGTAACATCTACGAACTGGCTAAGAAAGCAATACCATCTGTAGTTGTCACAACTGCACCGAGATAGAACTATTCAATCCTTGCTGGAAACATGCTACATAGCACAGATACAGCCGAAAACCATATGAAAGTACTAGACCATCCATCCAAGTGCTTATTGAATGTAGTTCTCAGATCTCTGGAACTTAACACATTCTTCCAGGGTTGGGATAAAAACAATGGCTATAGTTCTGAACAGAAAAACTATATTCGCCACAGAAATATTGGGTATATATAGCCTAAGACAAGTTTACAGAGGAGAACTTTTCTGAATGATACCACCAAGGTAAGCCAAAAACACTCAGAATCAAATCTCAATTGGTAGCAGATAATAAAAAGAGAAATGGAGTAACATACCATGTGATCCAAAATCTTAACGACAACAAGGAAGAAATCATTGTCGACCTCCTTGACATCTTTAACACCAAGAACGACATCCTTCTTCATGATAGACAACTTAGGATCCACACCTTCTCTAATCTCAGTCTCGAACCATCCTTCCTTAAATAGCCTAACACACATATCACTTAGCTGAAAAGCTTCAAAGTGAACATCAGCTGCACCGTCCTCGCTCACCTCCAACTTCACAACCGCAGTAACCCATTCCTTTAACTGGCTCTCTGCGTGAAGCTCCGCAGCTTGAAGAACCTCTCTATTGGACAAGGTGTAATCTTTCTTGTCCTGAGATATCGTCTGCGTGAATATGAAGCCAACTTTCCTCATCCCTAAACCAGCAGCAATGGAGTCCACAGATTTCTCTTCGCTGGAGTCCCTCAAAAGCATCAGAACTTGTTCAGTTCCTTGCTGCGGGGGCTCGTATATGAAATCCACTTGGACCTTGCCGTCTTCCGAGACGGTCCCGTACATAAATCCGCCTCTCTTGACCGCGAAAGCGAGGGTCTCGTTGACGTAGTGCTGGAACGCATTTGCACAGTCGCGATCGAAGGAAACAGAGTCGCAATGCGGGTTCTCCTGCCTGGTGACCTTCATCTGCTTGGCGATCAGATCGTCCATGGTCATCTTGCGGCCGAATGATCCGGAGGGGAAGACGGTGGGGCCGGCTATGTTCCTCTCGCCGTCGTAGGACAAGAAGACGATGGAGCCATGGCCGAGTTTAAGGGCGGAGAGGGGTGTGGAGGGGTCGGCCATGTCGGTGAACTTGAGGAGATCGGAAGGGGATTTAGCGAGGAGGAGGTTCTGGTTGGTGGAGAGGGTTTGGTTGTGGATAGGGATTTGAAGCTGTGACTGAATTAGGGTTTTGAGCTGAGCGACGGTGGTGGTGGTGGGGTTGTCGACGGAGACGCGCTCCAGGCCATCTCGGCTGCGGATTCTGAGCATCATCTTTTGGGAAACGAGTAAGAAGAAGAGGAGAGGAGAGGGTAGTCTCAGTTTGTTCAAGATGTGGAAGAGAAGAGAACAAGTGGTTGGATTTGGAGTATGGAGCGGGGTGAAGAACAACCGAAGAAGCTCTGGGAAGGAAGGAATGCTTCTTCTGAGTTCTATTCTAACTTGTCGTTCCAGAATCCAGACTCCTTTCTACGCTAATTAACATTACAAGTCTTATACGTTTCAACTTTGTACAAATTCAAAACATTTCAAAATTTAACAAATTTAACATTTTTATAACAATTTTCAATTTCTATTTCATCCGTCTTTTACTTCACTCATCTCGTATCTTGACATAAACGGATTAACAAAATTGAAAATAAAATAACAAAACAACATACATCGTCAACATCCTCTTTTATAACTATGATTCATATGTTTAATTTGACACTGTAAACTATCACAATTATATCAACATCATTACAGGCTTACATATAACTAGTATTGCTATCACACGTTGTCGCTTACCGATTAATTAGTCTGCAGCATATGTTTGATTACTTATTTGCCATAGTGATGTTTATGAAATTGGTAATGCAAGTTAGATTATATATTTAATTATATTTCACAATAATAAAATTGGTTTATGTAAATGGGTTTGGAATTATGCCGTACACCCTCCCAGTTTCAGCAGCTTCCTATAAAAGGGCTGATTTTGAGAAAAGAGAAAACTTCTTCTCCAACTTTATTTTTCCTGATTTTTCCCGAATTTCTTCTGCAAAAATCAACACCAAACCTCCTCTAGAAGCTCAATTGAAGATCCAAACGAGTTATTGGCAAGGATTGAAGCTAACATTAAAGATAGAAGACCAAAAGCGACGATTGGAAGAAGCACAAGCCGTTTTCTCTTCATCAAGATGATGGTTAGGATTTCTTTTGACTTGTTTTCTTCTAACATCATGAGTAGCTAATTTCTTAGAGATTCTTTGAACCTGTAAATTAAAAGGATTAGAAAAATAATAATTAGACGGATGAAAATAATTCATTAATATACTAAAGTCTATTTTTTAGTACCATTCACGAATTTTACCCTTGTTTACCATCTAATATTTTTATTTGAAATAAAAAAAATACTAGACATATTGATAGGCAAGGGTGTATTTGTCGTAAAAAAAATATGTTTAGTATTTGGCGTAAACAAAAATGTAATGTACCAAAAGGAATATTTGTGGAGAGAGGCCCACTGTGGTGTGCATACGAAAAGGATCCTTGTACGCAAGACAGTTGTCTTATTCGTCGGTAGTGGTTGGTTTTTGAAACTTCCGATGAAAAAGATAGACTGCGGCAATTTAGAGAGGGAAACGGGAAACCCAAATCAAAAATCATTTTCTTTTTTTGTGGGGAAATCCAAATATCCGCTCCTCTCCAGCTCTCCACTTCTCCCCCTCCAATTTTGAATTGGAGTTTCTCACTGACACCCGAGGATTCTATAAGGTTTCATTCCCCATTTTCTGATTACCAGGTCAGTTCTGGCTTCTGGGTTCTTCTTGCCTTGTTTGTCATAGTTAATCAATTGCTTCATCAACATTTTTACCCCGTCTCCGGTTAAGAATCTTAGGTTTTTTGTGCTGTCGCGAATCACAAAGTTTGCAGAGTTGTTGAGGCGTGGTTTTCTAATCGTTGTTTCTTTTCTCTCTTGTTATGATGCTTCGTTGCAGTGTGAGCTTTCGTCGTATCCTATCTTTCTTTTCATTTGGTGGCGTCTTAGATGTGCTGAGACAATGTTGTCGAGAGTCGAACATGGGAAGAAGACTAGGGATGATGAATCAGTAGAAAATAATTTGTTATTGAATGACTTGCAAACTATAAGCAAAGCTCTGAACCTTGACAAACAAAACCCATCCACGACTTTACTTCCTACTGCCAGTAGGGAGGAGTCAGGAGAGGAGAAATTGTTACTGAATGAGTTGCAAACTATAAGCAAAGCTCTGTACCTTGATAAACCAAAACCTTCGAGGACTTTACTTCCCACCGCCAGCAGCCGAGCAAAAGCAACTGGAAGACCACCAACCTTAGTCGAACCCAAAACAAAACCCAAGCCTGGGGGGCTTGTTAATGACGAGTCCTCACGCAAGGACAAGAAGTCGTCTATATGGAACTGGAAAGCATCATTCAGAGCCCTCTCCAGTGTTAAGAACCGCAAGTTCAATTGTTGTTTCTCTCTTCAAGTTCATTCCATCGAAGGCCTTCCCTCGACTTTGGACGGTTGCAGCTTGTGTGTAAATTGGAAGTGGAGGGATGGGGAGTTGGTGACACGTCCTGTGAAATCTTTTGAAGGGACTGCAGAATTTGAAGAGAAGTTAGTGCATACTTGTCTTGTTTATGGCAGTCGGAGTGGTCCTCATCATTCTGCAAAGTATGAGGCCAAACATTTCTCGCTCTTTGCATCTATCTTTCGTATGCCTGAGGTTGATTTGGGGAAGCACAGGGTTGACCTTACTAGGTTGCTTCCTCTCACATTGGAGGAATTGGATGATGAGAAGAGTTCTGGAAAGTGGACTACAAGTTATAAGTTGTCGGGAGAAGCAAAGGGTGCAGTGATGAACTTGAGTTTCAGTTATACAGTTGTTGGAGAGTCTCCGACTGGAAATGGTCACAATGTTCCCGAGGAAGTAAGTATCAAAAGGAATAATCTGAAAACAGCTAAGACAATGCCTAGACTTGGCCAATCTGAAGGAAAGGTTGCATTACATCGTCATGAAAGTCTTACCAATACTTCTAACAAGCAGTTTCCTGCAAAGCCTCAGCCGGTGAAAAAGGAAAAAGATCTTCATGAAGTTATGCCTGACAAAAATCTAGAACTAGATACGACAAGAAACGTGATGAATGGGAGATTTGATGTCGATAAGTTGGATGCTTCAACAAGTGAAAATGAGCATGATGATAAGCTGCAGTTTCCAACCATATCTGAATCTGGGGAAGCCAATGTTGAAAATGAAAATGGGAATGTTGAATTTTCTATTGCTGAAGAAGGCAACTATTTGCTAAATGAGAGCAACGAAGATGGGAATGTTGAATTTTCTATTGCTGAAGAAGCAAAGGTTTTGCCAAGTGAGAGCAGTAGAACGGAGACCCTTACCTTCCAGGATGTTGGCGTTTCTATTCCAGAGACTGATTTTGCTTCCAAGTTTCAGGCAATTCCTCAAGAGTCTATTAATTGTCAGGCTGAGGAAAAAGGAGATGCTGGTCAAAAAGATGAACTTTTTACCTGTGACTCTGACTCTGATGATAATCTATGTTCAAAAGAATATGTGATGAAAGAATTAGAATCTATGTTAAACAGTGTTTCAAATCTTGAAACTGAAGCACTTGATTCTTCTGATGACCTGAAAATTGACAATCTAGTAGACAGGGACAAAAGCATAGTTAACCCGGACGATGCTGATTCTATTGCAACTGAATTTTTAGACATGTTGGGGGTTCAGCATAGTCCATTTGGCTTGAGTTCTGAGAGTGAACCTGAGTCCCCAAGGGAGCAGTTACTAAGGCAATTTGAGAAGGATGCCTTGGCTGGTGGCTTTTCTTTGTTTGACTACAATGCAGATGATTGGGATGATCCGGCGAGTACAAATAATGAGATGAATGAGTCAGGATATGACCAATCGGTATGTGGTTTTGATCTGTCAGCATTCACGGATGATGCAGAAGAAGACCATCATAAAGGAACTCACTCTCAGGGTAAAAAGATTGGAGCTAAGATGTTGGAGGACTTTGAGACAGAGGTTTTAATGCATGAATGGGGCCTGAATGACAAGACATTTGAGTGTTCTCCATCCAAGACTTGTGATGGCGTTGGGGTTCAATGTGATCCATCTGTAGAAGAGCCATATAAATTACCACCTCTATCAGAAGGTTTAGGTCCTTTTCTGCAGACAAAGAATGGTGGTTTTGTACGCTCTATGAATCCGTCACTTTTTGGGAGTGCGAAAAGTGGTGGGAGCTTGATTATACAAGTCTCCAGTCCTGTTGTGGTACCTGCAGAAATGGGCGCTAATGTTACTGATGTACTTGAGCAACTCGCGTCAGTTGGAATTGAGAAGCTCTCTATGCAGGCAAATAAGCTAATGCCTTTGGAGGATATCACTGGGAAAACAATGCAACAGGTTGCTTGGGAAGTTTCTGGTGCTTTAGAGGGACATGATGGGTTTGTTTCTCTACTTTCATATTGGCTCACAAAATTTTGTTTTTGATTGACGTGCTTCAAGTAACAGGTTATAGCTTTGTCCTTTTGTTTTCATTTACAGGGGGAGTTCTTTCCCGCAGAAACATGAGTTAGGGCATGAGGGATCAGATATGCCAGAGAGGACGAAGAAAAAGCGTTCTAGCTCAACAGGAACTGAGATTGGCTCGGAATATGTGTCTCTCGATGACCTTGCACCATTAGCTATGGATAAGATTGAAGCACTTTCATTGGAGGGTTTGAGAATACAATCCGGGCTGTCTGGCGAGGAAGCAACCGTAGGGGAAATTTCAAGTCTCCATGGCAAAGCAGTTAATGTTGGGAGTTCCCTTGGGTTGGAAGGAACTGCTGGAATGCAGTTGTTGGACATTAAAGACAACGATGGTGACGTTGACGGGTTAATGGGTCTTTCGTTGACTCTTGACGAATGGATGCGGTTGGACTCTGGTGATATTGGTGATGATAACGATCAGATAAGTGAACGGACTTCAAAGATACTTGCTGCTCATCATGCAAGCTCCTTGGAAATGCTGCAAGGGGGTTCGAAGGGGGAGAAAAGGCGTGGAAAGGGATCCGGTAAAAAATGTGGTTTGCTGGGTAATAACTTTACAGTAGCATTAATGGTTCAACTACGTGATCCTCTAAGAAACTACGAGCCTGTTGGGACGCCAATGCTTGCTCTGATTCAAGTTGAGCGAGTTTTCATCCCACCGAAGCCCAGAATATACTGCAAAGTAGCAGAGTTGAGGGAGAGCGGCAACAACGAGGATGAAGAAGAGTCCGAGTTGACATCGAACGAGGCAAAGGACAGGAGAGTAGTAGAAGAAGAAGATAATAAAGCAGAAGAGATGGAAGGAATAGCGCGGTTCCAAATTGCAGAAGTACATGTTGCTGGTATAAAGACCGAACCTGAGAGGAAGGTTTGGGGTACAGCAACACAGCAACAAGCTGGTTCTCGTTGGCTGGTAGCTAATGGAATGGGAAAGGGGAATAAAATGAAGTCAAAAGCTGGAAGCTCTGGTGATAGTGTGTGGAGTTTATCATCATCTCGTGTTCAGCAACTGGGAGGAGGAAAGCAGATTAAGAGGAACCCAAATTTAGTTTTGCCTAGTAAGAAACTGAATTGGTTGAAGTAAGCAGCAGCTGCAGTGATGGTTGTAACCACCCTGAAGGGGAAATTAGTATGAGATGCGATAGATCTACAACAGACAAGTTGCAGTCTTTTATACAAAGCGAGTGTGTTTTTTTTATTTTTTTGCTTCACATCTCTCATGTATAGAAGATGTGGTCATCTCTTTCGTCCCGAAGCTTTGTAGGTGGATCATGGATGTATTTTCTAGAATTCTGGGTGTCTCTGTAAATTGATTTCATAGGTTTTGTAGGCAATCATACATTGTTTAATTGTTCTTCAAGTGAAGCGTGAAGAACATATCCATAGGACTAGACAAAGAACGGGTTTTGCCACCCGTCCGGTTTGAAATGGATACCCATTTTCATTTGGAGTAAAAACTCCAACACGTATCTCACAAGGGACGGGTAGAGGGAACCTAGTCCATCGATAAATACCCGTGTAACAATAAGATACGGTTACGACAAGCTAGATCTTTGCATTACTATTTAGGGTCAATGGTTACATGGTTACGATAAGCTGAAAATGAAGAGAAACATGCATGATCAAAGAAAGATGGGGAATCCAAATGTTGGCAAAACCGGGTGATGAGACACTAATCTAGTAATATTGAAAAACAAGTTCGAGTTTCCAACTTCAAAAGTAAAAACGACATCATGTAAACAAGTAAAAAAGGTATGTCATCAGACTGACTGACTATATACAGCAAAACTGGAAGCACTATAAACCCACCCAACCCCCAACGCCGTGACACTATCAGAAACTAGTCATCGAGAGCCAATAAGTAACAGCCATAAATTGGGGGAAAGGTTACATCCCGACTTGTTCGTGGCCTAAGCCAAAAGTACAAGCTTGACATACAACATCAGAACCTACATCAAACAAAATATGGCTGTGCTACTCGGACTGCAACACGTCGCTGCTTTCCTCCACCAGGGGGGTTGAAGCTACGTCGTCTTGTTCTTCTGCAGCTGGTACTAATGGTTTCATTTCTGTTTTTTTCTTTTCCTTCAGAATCACCTGCCTAGGCATTACTTCCAGGAGGAAGCTCCCACCGTTCCACACGGCTGCTGAAACTTTCAGTAATTGGAACACTACATGCAGTCTGTATGACAAAAATATGGGCACTGTCAGAGCCATGGTTGCAACTGTGAATATCCCTTGGAATACAATGTACATCAGCATCCTGTTCTGATCCCCAAGCACCCCGCTTAACCTCCACCATACATTGTTTGCTTTCCTTGCCTTCTTTGACAGCTCCCTACACAAGAACGAATTAACAAACACGGTAAAGACTAAAAGAGTCTAGGAATCATTCACTATCATCATTAACCACTGCGCTGTATTTATCGCAAGGAGACCCAGTATACCTGTAGGATGTCATGACTTCTGGATCTCTCAATAGTCGCTGACGCCGAAGGACATTGACAATCAGGAAATACAGAAACTGCCAGAGTGTGTAAGCAGCTAGAGGTACCCAAAATAGCCAATTGAAAAGGAAGGATTTCCCTTCTACTTTGTATGGCCATGACATCCTGCGAGCTGTTCCTTCAGGATGCATAGCTTCAAACGTTGCTGGATTCCACCACCGAATGGTGAAGAAAACCAGCCCTGCAATATAATGCAATCATAGAATCAGATGAATACCTACTCAGTGTACCCAAGTCTTGAAAGTACTCCACCTTTTAGATTTTACATAGAGCGAAAAGGTCTTTCATATCCTCTGATAAAAAAAAAGAAAAAGGTCTTTCATATCCGCTGTCTCAACATGTTGAAAATGCAAGGAAATTAAAGGTAATTTTATGGAGGAATGTATGCTGACGCTGAGCCGTTCTAAACTTAGGAAGAAAATCAATATCAGCAAGATCTCTTCCTCCTCTACCCTATCTTAGTCTTGAGTGTGATTTGTTCACATAACCAATTCCATTGTAGCGCACATTCCAAACACCCATATTACAATAGTGATATGCAGATTTACTACAACTAGAGTTTTCCAATGAGCAGCATCAATTTGCATAAAAAACACCATCAAATAAAATAATTTAGGGAGACATGAACTATGAATTAAAGTTCGCTCCTTTCAAGGAAGAGCGTCTATAGAAGAGAACAAGAACTATGAAGTTAAAATTCAAGGAAGAGCATCTATAGACCAAATACAGCATATAGAAAAACAAAGTGGATGCAAGGAAAATACTAGGCAACGTATTGTACTAAAAAGGATATTAAAGAGACCAATAACTATCAGCCTATGACGTCAAATAAGTTACCGATTTCAGGGAGCTGCATCAGTTCGAACATCATATATGCTAGGCAAAGAATTATAGTGACATCCTGTAAAAATATAATGCTTGCAGAGGAGAAGAGCCAAACACACCTGGCAAGAGGTGTATAAGCACGCTAACAAGTTTGTCCAGAGAGTTAAAAACCAAGCTACATCTCCAAACTATCAACGCCCAAGCTAACGGCCCCTGCACCAGCAAATCACAAGGTAAGTCCCAAGACAAGCCCTCAAATAAGATGCAAAAAATTCCCCACAGAGTTGCTTCTTACTTCTGCAAATGAAAAGCAAACCATGAAGAACTTCTCGTTCTTCGGGTACAGAAGGAGGTTGACCAAGAAGATTGTGTTTGCATAGTAGCAGAAATCCTGACAATCAAAGAACAGATTAACAACAATATCTAGCTTCAGTAAACTCTTAAATATACTTAATGAATAATATATCTGAAGATTTTCAGGAAACCACAAGAGTAATTAATAGCTACAGTTTACTTTTAACCTTAAACTGCAATTTACTTATAGAAGCTGCTTGCAGATAGGAAGAGTGAACTTACCAGAAGATAATAGTGCCATTTCTTGAAACGGTAGTAGATCCATCGAAGAGGTACGAATATAACATAGAACAAGCAATACACGTATGGAATATCCTGAGGCCCTGAATTAGACAAAGGAAGCAACATCAATTCAAAACCTTACATAGAAACAATCGTTAATAAGAGCTTCTTTCAATTGTATTGCCAAAACGGTAGATCGACGACTCACTGGCGCCCAAGAGATAGCAGAATCCTCCGAATCCAAACACCCCAACAAAATGGGTCACCTAAGAATCAACCAAACATACTAATAAAAAATTCAAGAAAGGCAATCCAAAACCGATCTGCAGCCGGAAATAGCACAAGGGGCAAGTTTGACGGTTCAATCAACCAAAAACGAACGGAAAAAAAGAAGACTGGCTGGCCCCCAAACCTTATTGATGAACCTTTCGTGCTCCTCGGCTTGTTTGGCGATCTTGACGGCTTGTTTAGCGATCTTCTGCTTGGTTTGAATTGCCTGTTTCGATAGCATCTCCTTTGTATGAACCACGCTCTGAACCACAACGAAAAAAAGGAAGAAAATTAGGTGTCATGTTGATCCTCCTGGATACAAAAACCTCATCAAAATCCCCAGAAAACATTTATATACATAATCGTTAACCTTGGTTCGATCCTTCAACCGCTGTTTCATGGTGGCGGTTGATTCCCCGCCATTTGTAACTAGTGATTCTTCAATATGTTCTTCGTCGCTGTTCGACATTTCTGACCGTATTTCGATGTCGCTGCTGCCTGCTGATGATGATGATTACTCCTTACGATGCTGGGAAGATGGGCAGAGGTAGGATGAGAGAGACAGAAAAGGGAAGAAGATTACTTTCCTCTGGATATTATATTGTTTAAGAACACCATCGTATCTTCGCCGACTTCATAATTATATGTTGTTGCTGCAAGACGTGTGTAGACCTCGTTTTGCGCTCTCTGTATTAATGCTTCCCCCTTTTTTTTTTCTCGGCAGATTTTTTTTTTGTTAAAGGTATTGGATTTGGAATCGGCATCGGCCAACCGTATCTTCCTGAAAGAAATCATTTGCTGCAGCAAAAGGATAATTTGGTAACTTTCAATTGTTATTTTTTCCCTAATTAATATATTTTACAGTAAGTTAACTGTCCAATTATTCCAGTTACATACTTAAATATTGACTAATTGGGTTCATAGTCACTAACATTAAGTTAAAGTTCCCGGGTGTTTGGCCGTTTCAAACGTTTCTAATCTATTCATCGTCTTTTCCATTGAAGATCCATTCTCCGCCTGCTGTCCAACCTTTTCCGTCAAAAACGTCTAATCTTTATTCGTCGGAAACGTCTAATCTTTTTCCGCCGAAAATAGTCCAATCCATCTCTGCTTAATCAATTAATTAATTTTAAAAACAGATCTAATCTATTCATCTTCTCCATTGATTACCCATTCTCCGCCGCCTGTCCGACCTTCTCCACCGAAAACGTTTGATCTTTATTCGATGAGAGGCAAGAATCTAGAGATTGATGAAATGGGAAGGAAAAAAAATGAAAAGGGGATGAAAAGATGAGATCCAATCATTTATTGAAAAATAAAAATAAACTATTTATTCAAGTGACCGATGGTGGATGGTGGTTAACGGAGTAATTAGAAGAATTTTTCGGTTTATTAAATGACCTTATTTTTTTAGATTAAAATTGGGTATCGGCCCGACATGTTTTAATATTTTAATTAACTGACCAATGAACAAATGCCACGTGGTATATGTACTCGATGCACACATACACCGGACTCTCCGCCTTATTTTACATATAAATTTGGAATTGAATAATGTTTGCCACAAAATTTTAGTTTTTCAAGGATGAATAATAAGGTTTCGACGGTCTTTTTTCCACGGTAAAAAAATGTAAATTGATTGCCTCATGATGACACTCGATTTTTCGTGTTCATCGTCCTCATTTAAGCAACATTTCATGCATATTCTTATAGTTTTAGGTAGAAGTTTAGAATGTTTCGTTTCTGTTTTTGTCTTGTCAATTTGAATAGAACCTTGTTAGATTTTTCTTCGTCTCGAAAGAGCTTTCATATCTACAACACCGAAATTAAACAATTAGGTTAGACATTAACCCTCATCCGGGAGCGAATAAACTAGTCCGTCGTATGAGCAATTCTCGCTTATTTTGTCGCCTAGCGAATTTCAGTCTCAACGCGAAAAACTAATTTCCCCCTCAGTGCCGTTAGAATAAAAAATAAAATAAAACCTCGAGATCCCCAAACCTCCCATGATTCAACCGCCAACTCCAATAGAATAAGGCAAGAGGCCAAAAAGAAACTTACAATTACATACAAATAGTGAATGTGCGTGGGTTACACAACAAATTTATAACAGCCTATAAACCTTCTTCTTTATCCTCACAAAATAAAATCTCACTACCCCACAACCAAAACCAACTTCACAACACTAGCCAAATAAATTAAATGGAAAATAAAAATGATTACAAAAGAAGCCATCATTCCTGCCTGGAATCAGGAAAGTGGCGAGGCACTCAAAACGCCTCTGGAAGGAAACGGGACCAAGGTGATTGACCCCACCCGATCCTAACCCAACCCACCTTGTTTACTTAACAAGGTCAGGGCCAAAATGAAAAAAAGAATTTATCTTTTCTCTGAACGGATGTCGTCCAGAAAAATAATGATAAAGAGAACTTCAGACCAAAAAGGAGAGACGAGACACTATCTGTGTATTCACATGCACCATCATTCTGCGTTACCGTCATCCCACGATGATGAACTTCCTCATGGCGATGCCTGTCGATAACGGTTTCATTCTTCTTTTTTTTTTAAATATAATTTCGTTACTGAGAGCTGTGTAGTAGGAAACCAAACCCAGAATTCTCCCGGATCAACGATGGAGCCTCCACGTGAGCAATGTCTGCTTGTTGCATTGGCTTCGAAATGTCGTCCACCGAAAATGGGATGCTGCATTGCATTTGACTGATTACGTTAAAACTAGACTGGACTAATAATCTATCTACGTAGTATCAACATTAATTAATGCAGTCCTTCCTTCATTCTTTACCTTGAGTCATCGTCTAACAGGAATGAACTGCTCACCGCGTTGTTTGAGTCCTCTGTCATCATTACTCTCATGCTGGCTATAACCTGTACACACAACCAAACAAACATGGTAAATTATTACCTTTTAATAAACAATAGATCACGCGGTGCACTGCTGACAAATGAGCTTTCTTGTTTCAACTTACTTCTGAAGATACACTATGCGTACCATACTTGTCATCCCAATACATGGTACTGACTCTGTATAGTTGTTGTATGCTCAGCACCTGAAGCAAACAAATGTAAGGAAGGAATAATTAGACTGGAAACAAAGGGGACTAGTAATAAATAGTAGTGATGCGGAGACGCTTTAAACTTACAGGACACAGTTCTTTGGTTATTTCACTAAGCGACTTTTTCGGTTTTTGATGTATGACCTGAAGGTGATATTAATAATATACAAAACAAAAGTTAATTTAGGATAAAGAAGAAAGGGAAACAATAAAGTCTACGTAAGCTGATGTATACCGACCAGGAACCCAACGGCTTGTCTTATATGCTTTAGTTCATCCCACGCTGAACCAGCATACTGTAAATGAAACAGGATAGAATATGGTAAAGACAGAGGATAAACATATTTTCATCTTAACTAGCTAACTAACTACTCACTTCTTCAGTTGCCTCAGAGCACCAGTGTTCTAATTCAGCCAATCCTGCTTTTACGTATTCTCCGTTGCTGAATGAACAACACTCACGTCGCAAAAGAAGGCTGCAAATGCATCAGAAAAATTGAGTGAGTAGTGCATGTCCAAGTGCTGTGTTCCACGAATTAAATCCTAGGCATTAATTACCTGTTAAATAGTTGGACGTTGACGAAAGAAAATATTTGCGTGTAAACCTTACGTACAAGAAATGGAGGAACCTGCAAAACATAAAAAGAGTTATAATTATACTTGTTGATAAACACTTCATTTTCCCCCAAATTAGTGTCAAATATCTCACATTATTTGCTTTCATCATTGTCAAATAACTGTTTAAGCTTTTGACAATGCTTTGCCAGTGAGCAATCAGTGCTTGCTGAGCGATAGCATTTGCCTGAGACCGGCCTTTTACCAAGCTTGCACGAGAATGTCGTGGTGCCTGTGTTTGCATACAGATATATGTTTCCAATTTAGAGAAGCAAAGTGCATTAGATTAGAAGACGAGATGCATCTAAGTAATCAGGCTGATAAAGTTCTTCTAAAGATTGCAATAATAGCTGACTTCTACAGAGTATCAATGTGTATATACCAAACTGAGCAACAACCTGAATGCATAGCCCAAGCAATGGAGAGATTTCCTTCTTCAAGTTGTCTCTGATCATTCCATATATTTTTTCAAGGAAGGCAGTAAGTTGCTGCTTAAACAGCAAAGCTGGATACTTCGCCTCTACCTGTCGTAGGTCATCCAATCTATTAATCCCTCGGCCATTAAGGAACGAGAGGCCAGCACTTTGAGGAGATGTTCTTAGTCCCTGGAGTTCACATAGACAATCAGAACAAGCAAATAAAAGTAGAAGAGAAGATATGATAATTAGATCAGCTAATTTCCCTGAACTGATTCTTACTTGGGACATCCTCCCAAAGAGAGAAGCTGATGATGTTCTACGTCGTTGTGGTGTCAAGCTGGCAGCTCCAGTTGCTTTGAGAGTGTGCTGAAGAAGAGACAGCAATGTGGATGCATTGGATAACCAGTATGCTAAAACATCATTTTTATCCGGAACCTTCAACAAAGTTCAGGTGTTAGTTTTTACACCACTAGCACTATAGTTGATCAAGTTCACAAAAGAATTACAAAGAAGGGTGACTTACCTCGACTGCTGAAGCTATTGTTTGGATAATACGGTCAAATACATTGGTCCTTTCAACTTCAAATGATCTCCAATGGAGAAGACATTTGTAAATGACACATGCAGCAACTGGTTTGCCCCCAGAGAATCCCAGGTTTTGTGATATACACTTGATCAGCAGGTCTTGATTCTCCTGAAAACAAAAGGCAGGAAATGAATTCTAATAATAAATCTTATTGACTGGTTCCAAAATGGAAAACAAAATATGGAAAATGAAAAAAGTCAATTAAAACAAAATCTTATGCACGCTTGTTTAGCTAACAATAATTGATTACTGTTTACTCTCTAGGTGTAAATTAAAGGCTATCTCACCTGCTGCTTTTCGTTAAGAGACTTCTGTGGTTTTTCCTCTGACTCAGGTTCACGTGCAATTGGTGTTGCCAAGGCTATAGGCTGAGATTTACACAAGTTGTTAGCTATAATCTCAGAAACGTAATACATTATTCTGATAAGGATCGCCTTACCGATGTCACCTTTGGTTCTCCATTTGCAACATTGCCATTCTCCGGTGTCCTCTGCAGTTTTTACCATATTCATTAATTTTCCTACAATTATTTGTGATAATGAGAGTGTAAAGTCAGAATTCGTATTCATACATGACTAAGTGCTGATTTTGGTCGCACGGACAAAGATTTCCCTGTAGGCGACATGGACAGGGATTGCTGTCGCAAAACTTGATTCTCCGACTCGGCATTGGAAAGCTTCTCCTCCAGCCTGTAACCATAATTCAATTTTTAGAGCTTGAGGAATAAATAGGCACTGCTAGTAAGCGGTGGAAAATTATAGTTAAATTACGAACCATCTATCCTTGTGTGACTAGCATATCAACAAATGAGGAAAATAGAACAAAGTTTTCCTAACGGGTATTGACCATCTGAACTTCTTCGTATCGTAAGTTATTAATTATAGTTCAGTGATGGAAGCAATTATATAGATAGTATTGTATCCATTAAACATTGACAAACCTCTGCACTGATTCCTGAAGCTGATCAACTTTTCTTTCTGCATCTTCAAGCTTTTTCACCAGCTCAGATTTTTGGGCTTCAGAATCCGTGTAAGCTTTTCTCGTCTCTTCTGCAGCCTCTTTTTCTGATAGTAATGAAGCCTATATAGGAACAGAAATACATGAGGTCGTAGAGATCTCACCAAAAGTTCCGTGACGCTGACTTTATCAATTAATTTACATCAGGTTCCCGAACATGAATGAATGATCTCGCAGTCAAAATCCATGTGGACAGCCATTAACCAAATGGTGACTCTTCTAAAAGGTGTAAACATTTTTGCTCTTTAATAAAGGTGTAAAGTTCACTAAATGAACTGCATTGTGAAAAAAGGAATCTCGTTGATGACTGCATCGCCAGTTCTTTCCGATTTAGCTTAATCTGCAAAAAATATAGTCTATGCCAGCCAATTGACTAGTTTCAGAAGATAAGAATGATATGGTACTTACCTTCAAGCTCTCGACCTCAGCTGTCAGCGACTGAATCTTTTCAGTGTCTTGAACCATAACAGGAGTCTCCTTAATCACTGGAGGGGCTTCTTCAATAGCTTTGCGAGCTGCCTCTTTTTCTTTGATCACTCTAGCATTTGCTTCTTCAACTTGTATTTGCATTGCATTTAAAGCGTCCCGTAACTTGGCAGCTTCTTGGGCTTTCTCCTCTTCCAAATCAGTCTTGGTACCAAAAAAAAATTGCAAATGAGACCGTGACAACCTTTTTCCCCTACTACCAAATCATTTATACAGAAACATACCCGCATTTTCTTCTCCAACTGCAAACGCCATGTAAGCTCTTCGACTCGCTTTTCCAGTTTGTCTTTGGCTTCTTTTAGTGCCCCCGTTTCTCTTGAAGCCTGATAATAATTAAAATTAATGATCAGCATTTGACTTCCTTCACATTTAGTGGTCCGTATTTGACTATTGTATTGATGCAGAACATAAACACTTCCTTCTAGGTTCAGTTTGGGAAGGGGACATGCATGTAGGTAGAACATCTTGCAAAAGGAGTAGTCATTTAGGGTCGTAGTACCTATCTTTAGTTCAAGTTTATGTTTATTTACACGGTATGTATAATTTCGATACAGAGACATGCAGTTGCATTGTAAATATTTGAGTTATGAATTAGTCGAGCTTCGTTTGTAATTGTTCTACTTTGTATATTTACTTTCCACATAGCCATCGTATCATTATATTATTTATGAATGCAAGTGGACGTAAAAATTATGGAATTATGTAGAAGAAACTAAACAGACCATTTTGAGCTGTCTGAGCTCTCTCCGGGCAACCCTTCTCCTCCAACCACATTGAGAAACTAATGCAGCCTTCTGAAGCTGGTTGTAATAAGAAAATGCTATGTAGCGCCGTGTTTGTGCCTGAAAGTACAGAAAGATACAAGGTCATTTACTTAAAACAAAGAATGCAACAATTCCAATCTTGACAAATGAATATATAAGCAATGATGAGTCAAACAGCGAGAGTAGAGAAAGACAACAGAAAATGTGAGGAGGTGGGACCTGAATGATTATTGCTGCTTTAGTCTGCTTTCTGAAACGGAATTCATTGCGAGCTGTCATTGCCCTTAAGCCCGTCTGTAGTGTAACTGCAGATGAACCAAGAGCCGAGTATGCTGTTCTAGCTGTGTATGCCTTGAAGTTCTTCTGAATTCTCAAAGCTGCTGCTTGTCTTCGCAACTGCTCAAATTGTTTGCGGGCCAAGACACCTAATCATTGCACAAAGATGAAGCTGGTCACAACATGAATCAATATGCAATTCTGAAACTAGCACAGTTTATGAACAGGGTTCACAAATAGATAATTGCTTCACATTGTCGACATCAAAACTAAGTTCAGCTCAGAAACACACCATTGATTCAGCTGCTAACTTATAATATGACCGAGATGGGAATTGATGAACGATACTCCTTGCATTCATTGATAAGGATTCACATTCAGCACATTAAATTTATCTAGTATGAACTGTTCGTACTGACTAACACTACACATATTCATGAAAATTAAAATGGACACAGTTAATATATACCAGAGATACAGTCAAAATTATCAAAAAGCAAAGAAGAAAACTCTCCTTGTACAAGTTAAGGAAACACCTCGGCAATGTGATTGCAAGTGGATTGCAGATCGCCGTAGTTTTACAAACTCCTTCCGTGCAATATATGTACGGATTTCCATTTGGATAATTCTAGCTGCATTTCCAAGCACCTCTGCTCTTCTTGCATCCAGTTCAGCCATCTGACCAGCTCTAAGAAAAACTTTCGTCTTACCTATCTGCAGTGTACAAAATGAATTTAATGATGTTAGATCTTCACAAGTTCTAATGGCATAAAAAATAGATGAATAGTAAATATATCAACGACTTTGCCAGACATTTTCCCACATGTAGAATTTTAAGCTCTTGGAAAAATTCAGTAAATATATTATCCTACTACACCCATTTGATCTGCAAAGCATCTTGGAAACTAATCAATGTCACTTTTTGCACTTTCAGGCCACTGGTACTGTTAGAAAATAGGTACCAGATGGAGAACCGTTTATTTCCTCTGGTCACTAACTTTCTAATTTTTCAACATCATAAGGGATTACAACATGCTAGGCAGACAGAGTTGCAGCAGGAGTGAACTTACCTGATAACCTTTCAATCCCATCTTGTCCAGAATCATTTGGCAAGCAACCTTGTCATCGTGGCTGTATAACATAGAGTTAAAGAGAAGTTAATAAAGAAATCGCCATTCATTATCCTTCAGGAAAACCTTCCCCTAATAAAAAAGAACTGACTGCCACGGGATTCTTAGATATTGGCACCAATATTTCCTCTTAGTGACTTACTTTCCATCCAACACTTCTGGAGCAAGAACACCAAAACGGAGAAGAAACTCATAGAATGTTCTTCTTGTTGGGTATCCAGCACAACTGATTCGAATTGCCTCTAAAACACCCTGAGAAGAAGTATGAAAGGAATGTCATAAAAATTATCACAGTTAAACCAGAGTGTAAAATCAGACAAGCAGATCGTGCTTACTCCACATCGTAGTTGCTGGATGATGTTAACATTCTCAAAAATCATAGGCTTGAGTACATTATTTGGCTTCACACATCTGATATAGTGAGGCTCTGTGGAGTTCAAAGTTTCCATAAGTGATTGGAGTTGTAGCTGCAAATTTAAGAAATTTTCAGATTTGTAAAAGTTGAAAACTTCAATAGATCCGAGAAAGACTTTGTTTTGATACTCTGAGAAAGACTGAAACAGCATAAACTGTTGTACTTACACACTTGAGGTTCTAATGCAACCAAATAGAATAGCAATAAGTCTGAACATTCTTCAAACTAGTAATCTACGGCATTTACCGGTATTAAGGAATGGTAATTACCAATCAACTGACATATGCTCACAGAAAAGTAGGTAACATTTCAAACTGAGAGTATCGAAAGTAAAAAACTATCAGAAGGAGCACGAGGGTCATGCCAGTGACAACCCGACCTAAGGGAAGTCCTATAGCATAGTTGTATACTGTCCTAGGGGCTCACAGACCCTTAGCTGTATAAATCTACCCATATGTTACTTAATACAGTTTATCACGACTGAGCCAATAAACTACATTGCTGGAATATAAATTTAGACCGGAATAAGAATCTCAAGGTGAATGGAAGGACATACAAGCCTCCGCTTTGCCATGAACACCAAGACAATAAATAATAATTGCAACATGTAATGAACTTTTATGAGCTAATAAACTCCACATAAGCACGAAGTTAGCACAGCATAGGCCCGACCCCTCCCCCCTCTCCTTTCTTCATTACTAAATGTACAATGCAGGTCATGGGGGAGAACATCCAAGCTGATATTTCTTGAATATAGTTTGAAACACAACATGCATCAAGCTAAAACACAGAAACATGTAATCAAAGAAGCACAATAATGGAGCACTAGCAGGATAAGATTCCCCTCCCCCTCTCTTCCAAGTACCCAATGTGTAATATGGATCCTGAGAGAGAGCGTAATTAGTGTACCTTAAAGCGAGAACCGATGGAAGAAAATTTGGACTGCTTTGATGTCTCCTGCGGAAGAGCAGGGAAGAGGCTGGACACGAAGGAGGATTTTGATGCTGTCATGAGATCCTGGTGCTCTGCCACAACATAATCTTTGTTTTTGTCAAGGAACAGGTCAGCCAAATAAGCTACCTGTGGAAACCGAATTTTTTTAAGACATTTATTAAAGTCAAAGAGCAGAGAGTAAAAATAAAGTCTGAAATAGTAGTCTACCTCTCCAGCATAGTGAGCTATGGTAAAACTGGTACGAGAAAGCTTTGGTTTGATAAAGCGCTTGTGATTTTTAAATGTCTGGTACAACTTCTGCGCAAAAGTTTCATGTGTAGACTTTGGAAACATGCTGTACGAGAAACTCAAAGTTCATGAGTGAGACCAAACAAGTAGAAAGAACAGTGCAGCGACTGGTTCTCCTAGACATTCTGAGCCAATTAATATGACAAAAGAATAGCCAAAATATTAGCTGCATACCAGGCTTCATCTAGGAGTGATATGATTCCTCCAGGTTTCTGCATCAAGGAATAGCAATAATCTTTAAACCAGATGAAATCTTATTTGAAAAGGAATCTGCATTCTTTTCTAAATTTGAGGGGGGTGAATCTAGAAGACCAAGTAAGGGGAAAGGCACTATACAGCTAATCTCACAAAATAATTAGAACTATATGAAGTCTTCCAAATGTGTTACTTTCCAAATATATAATTGATAAATGGTTCTAGCTTTGGTCATCGTATAGAATACCTTCTCGATCAGATCCAAGACATCTTGGTTATCCACAAACTCGATATAGCTCCAGTTGATTTCTTCTTTTGTGTATTCTTCTTGTTCCATTTTAAAGACATGCTGCAACAACAGAGACCATAAAGTCAAACTCAGCATAGCCGACAGAATTAAAATGCAAGGCCAACAATGCTAGTGAGAACCTGGTTGAAATGTTGCTGCAGCTTTTCATTTGTGAAGTTGATACAGAACTGCTCAAAACTACATAGCATGATAATTAGTTGGTCACAATCAAAATACAACATAATCAGATAGTATTTGATGTCACAAGTTTACCTATTTAACTTGAAACTTTCAAACCCATATATGTCAAGAACACCAATTAAGGTTTTTGAGTTTGGATCTTGCCCAATTGAATTGTTAATTTTGTCAACAAGCCTGTGGAGAGAGAATTCATTGTAGAGTATAAGTTTATCCCTTTGAATATAAACACAAACATCTATGATAAATTAGTATGTTACTTCAGGACTAGTAGCCCAAATGAAACTGCATATAAAGAAGGAAGCAAAATGTTACTTTACCAATCAAATAAGCGGGAATAGATGGTTTTGGCCATGGCATCTCTGCTACCTAATGCACCAACAGGATCTAAAGGTCTCTTAATAATCTCTTCAGGTGTTACCATCACACGCTTTATCAGTGCATCTTCTAAGCTCTTGACGTCACACCTTCAAAGATCGATAGAGCCGTTTGGTCAATGAACACATGTGAGATAGCAAACATAAAATCAACCAAAAGTCAGAAGGATAACGTCATACTGGAGGAGTTCTGCTACGGTATTAAGATGGAACCTTGACTTCTCATCCTTGATAACAGAAGAGTCTATCTCCTGACCCTTGGCAAATTCAATGTTCCCAAGATGTAGAACTGCAGCTACAACCTTAAAAATTGCGTCCTAAAGTAGAAAGAACAAATGTAAGCGGAACAGAAAGCAGAAGACAGAAAACACCATTGCCCAAATCAAATGGAGATCCTGACCTGGTCATCCTCACTGATGCCGACCACATCCATTGCCCTTCTTGTTGCAAGGTATTCCTCTGTATCGTTGACTCCAGCCAGTTCAAAGCAGTCTGATTGATTCAAGTAATGGTAAGAGCTAGGGGTTCCTAACTTAAACTTCTCCCTTTCCTGGGAATAAAGATAACAATAAATGTCATTTAATGAGCGCGATCCTAAGGACTCATAAATAAACTTTGCATGCTTTATTTGAAGGAAAAGTGTTGGTACCTCGGGCGGTGCAGCACAAAGAAGGTAAAAGCAGTGATAGTTTCTTTCAGGAGAAGAAATTTGACAAACACGAGACCTTTCCAACAAATAAGTTCGTATAGCTGCTCCAGATATCCTCCCGTTTTTATCAAATTGGATCTCAACAAATTTACCGAAACGACTGCATCGTCAAACCATGATGAAGATAATTTAGCTCCATTTCCTATGCCCATTGCAAACGAACTAATGCATCCAACACTGGCATAAAATGCTTATATTGAACTTGCTGCCAACTATTACGAGAAATAGTTGAAAGAAGCCCGTAGTCTACAAGATTAGTTGAACCAGATTGCACTACCAAGAACAGAGACCAGTATGACAAAAAACCACGATATTAACTAGTTTACACTTTACACAATTAGGGAAAATTACGTAGCCATTTTTATGGCATGACCTTTCTTCGCCTGTCTTTTTCTGCATTCATTCATTAGACACAGTTGCTAGAGATAAAGTCCTAACCTTGAGTTGTTGTTCCTAACAGTTTTCGCATTCCCGAATGCTTCAAGAACAGGGTTAGACTGCAAATACCATTGAAGCAGAAACATCAGCAGTTCTACTTGATCAGTATAAGTGGATATATTACTGTGACTTTAGACACATATATCAATCAACTATGTAAAAAAGAATCATTGTATTACTTCTAAAACTTGCTGTTCAACAGTTCTCCCCTCTACTCCAGACCGACCACCAAGGTATGCAAGATACTGCATGAGCATCTTTGTTGTCTCAGTCTTACCAGCACCGCTTTCTCCACTAACTAGAATGGAGTTGCTCTTTCCTTCGTTTATCATTTCCCTGTGAAATGGTAAACTCGGAATTAAGTGAAACCACACTGGATTAGCAACATGCAACAGAAAAGATACGACACTTGCCTATATGCAACATCTGCAACTGCAAAAACATGTGGGCTTAGCTCTCCAAATCCCGCACCTTTATATTGTTCCATCATGTGAGTACCATATAGGTGCGGTAATCTTTGGAAAGGATTTATAGCAATCAGTATATTCCCCGTGTAAGTCTACATGGCACACAGAATAACATTTAATTTGAGAAGGTGGGAACTCAAATAAAATGAAACATCATTTGTTGCAGACTAGTTCCAACATGAATTGTACAGAAGATTTGTAAGTATCTCACATAGATTTCATTGAGTTCATATCTGCTAGCCAGGTTACTCAAGACTCCAGGCTCGTGCAAATATGACAGCTTTGTCATGTCATCGACACCTCCAGCAGGAGCTTCTGTATCCTTGGGAAACACTTTGGAGATTTTTGCAACAACCTGCAGTAATTGTCATTTGCATTAAGCAAGATACAAGTATATTCAGATGTAGGTCATACTATAAACTCCGAAATTGGGAAATTCTATACCGAGACTATGCTCGGTCACGTATCTTTTTTCAATAGTTTTATCAGCATAAAACCTTGAAATTTTTCATCGGAAACTCAACAGTAAAGATTCTAGTTTCCAGGCCTAAACTACTTAAGGCAATGACATAACAGATGAAAATAGAGATATCTCGACAACCTCTGTAGACAACCTACTTAAATTAACTCACCTTCTTCCCATGTGTTGTATTCACGTGAACGTCTTCTCCTTCGATCTTCACAGCTTCTCCATCAACCCATGCCACCTCAGGGTCTTCAACCCATACATGAGAACCTACTATTATGTTGACCGGTGTAGCCTGCACATCCAAATAGATACATTGTAAAATGTGCAAATGTAAAAGAATAGATACATGTCCACAAAGTATGAGAAAGAAACAAGCTTCTAACCTCCTCCCAGCAACAAATTCCCACTCAACAGATAATTGTGACATAGACCATGACTAGGAAAGACATAATAAAATAGTCGAATATGTGTATTCTATGATTTATGGATACAGTAAACCCAGTTCAAAGAGAACTATAATAAACCGAAGATGTGAAGCCCATGCACTATCCGATCAAATGTCTGGTGCTGGTAGCACAACAAGACATGAATCAGGCCAACACGTTGAACACATTCGAAATTAAGAATGTAGAAGAAAACATATATCTTAGTCAACAAGTAACTTGGTTAGAGTTTACCTAAAATAGAAGTCAGTGCCAGTAGTTACATCGAACCAAAATTTCAGACCGCAATAAACAGCGTCATGTGAGAAATAGAAATGATTTAAGAAGCATTGTTGCGCATAAACCATGACACAAGAAATGATAATGGGAAGGGAGTCAAATTGGGGGGGACCTCTGTACCACTGAACTCAACCAACCAAGAGAGGGAAGTGAGAGAGCCAGTAGAGAATGAAGATCTTGGTCTCCTTAAACTCCTCTTAATTCTAATTTCTACCTAACCATAGACTGATTAGTTTGGAGCTTACTGCCCAGCCAACCCCGAGCTAACGTAGCTAGCAGCTACCGCCAGAGTTGAAACATGAACCAGTAACAATAATTTCTGCTAATCTGGTTTCTTGTTCTTCTTGTTGCTCCTATAGAACTCGAATGAAAGTAATTCCATAATTCAGACATCTTCAGTTTGCATCAAGCACGGAATGCGAATTATATCTTGGTATCCAGGAATGCAAGGAACGAATACTAAGGAAATTTGGATCCCTCAAACTTTATAAATAATAAAATATTGACCAATCTGAAACCAAAAACAAAAATCAGATGGCCGAAATTCCCGTATATTTATCTGAATTTTCACTATTAGTAAAGTCTTCCACGTCCAAATTAGCAAATCTCAGCAGTAGCAGCCCAAAAAACTTTCGAATCAAACAAACCAAAAGAAAATCCAGCATCTGCTGATCAATCAAATGAAACAATGATTTCAATAAATACATACAGCTACAACTACTATATCGACTTACCATAGCGATCCTCCTCTGTGCTGAGATCTTCCTTCAACTCATTGGGGAACCGCCGACCAAAGCTCAGCAAGTCGGATCGGCAAAGAAGAGGAGGTGACACAGTGAGTCTGCTGTAAAGAAGAGCTCTCGGGAGCTTTCAGGTGAGCAGAGGAGATGTAGGATTGAGGTGGAAGAAGAAGAGGATAAAGAATCAATAGAGGAGGAACGAAAGAAGAAACTTTTATCTCCGTTTCCTTTAGCAGCTGCTGGTTATTCCGGAAATTTTGCGAAATATTGCTTATATATATGGTGGAAGTGAAAACGGAGAAAAGGGAAAAGAATGTAAAAGGAAGAGAGTATTCATTTGTATTCTTGAGCTTCTACTACTACTCTGTTTGTCGTCCTGCTGTTCTTTTTATTTATTTTATTTTGTACTTTGTATTTTTATTCCTTTATTTTTACTGGTTGGTTGTCAAATGGGGTCCACGGGAGGCTGTCGAAGCTTAGTTGGCAGGCAGTTCGTGGTGGGCACTCACTTAGAATTTGCTTTAACTATTCCAATATATAAATATTTTAATTACCGAGAAAGGACATTGCTTTTAAGTAATAGCTGGTGAGCAGAAGAGAACATACCACTATAGCAGTGCAGTTTCCGTGTAAAGAAAATCTTATTCAAATAAGCCTTAATGCTCCAGCTTCTCCATCTATCTATCTCATAAAGTCCCCTCTGAATCTTACATCTTTCAACATTATATATACCTAAAATTCCTCCTCAGTTGTATTCTTAGATGATCAATCTATGGGTGGAGGGTATTCATGCATAAGAATCATAATGTAAAGCTCTTTCTAACATACTTTGGAACTAAATTGATTGGCAGTTATTTCCTTCTTACCGTTACCATATAATTAGATCTTACGATTTTCTGCCGACCATCATGGATCTGTTTCTGATGCAAGATTCCATTCCTGGATATAAAAAGAAAGCAATCCGAAATAAACACTGCAGCTGCTGATCAATGCTTACAAAGCAACTTCGCCAGACAAACCCCCTCCAAAATCGAATTCTAAACGGTAAATAGTGAGCATAGAGCACAGTTGATCAATGCTTACAAAAAGCGATACTACTTCACATGCTACTTCTTCAAGAGTAATCGTACAGTGATATGCTTTTGTCATCAGATACACTAGCCAGCCGGCCAGCTCGCACTCCGGTTCCACCAGGTGGCCGAAATGCTACACCCCAAACTTGGTCTGTATGGTTGCTCATCGTCTGGACAGCAGCCCTCATGCTGAGGTCCCATAGCCTTACAGTTCTGTCACTTGACCCTGTGGCTATAGCAGCCCCATCCGGGCTTGCATCCACACTCAGTACCCAGCTTGAATGGCCTGACATTGCTGACACCAGATTTTTCCCTTCAGCATCATACATATGAACATGAGCATCATCGGAAGCAGAAAACAGCACCCGTGGATCAACTGGGGAATACACGAGAGATCTCACTGCCATTGAATGCCCTTCTAAGTGGTGCATAAACTTCTCCCGTGCAACATCAAAGACTGAGATGGTGCCGTCCATTGAGCTACATGCAATTCTTCTACCATCAGGGCTCCAAGCAACCGATAGCACGAACTTCTTGCTGGTGTTTTTATCAGAGGGCTTTGGTACTTCTGGCCGAGGAATCGTTAAGGTGGAAGTCAGCTTCCATGTGGCTGTGTCCCATACCTTCACTGAAGCACTACCTCCACCCGCAACTGCAAGTTTAGTACCCTGAGTATATCAACAATATTGTTATCATTACATAAGTAAACAGAACTAGTTTCATCCACCAAGTACGAGACACTAAAAAAAATATGAATTGTTTAAGAGCTCATAATCGCAACACATCTCAAACCCAGTATAGAAAAGAAAACTGAACGGTTGATAAAACTACAACAAATTTAGAGAAACATTTCCAGTGACTACGAATGACGAGAAGGTGGAATTTGAAAACAGATGTTGATGAGACATAATTAGAACATCTTACTCGAACAACACCAAATATATATCCTTCATAGAAAACCCAATATATATACAGCTACATTAACTACTTCACCTCTCTCCCCTAATTCCAGAGCTAGGGGTCCAAAACAGCCAATGCAACAATAATTACCTGTTCTCTTTCATTTTGAATGACATAATTTGTAATAGTAAACTCAAAATTCCATTGATAATCATAGGGTAGGAGATGAAACCGTCTTACAAAAAGAAAGACTTCTGTCCAAAATTCATTTTTCCACAGTAGAACCCAATCTCCTATAAACCATCACTACAATAGAACAATAGTATGTTGATCAAAAAATCCTATCATTCTAGTATAAAACCCTAAAAAATGCACAGGTGGTTCTATTTAACCGGCCAAGCCTACTAATGTTGATTGACACCGCCAATTCCCTCAACGCATTAGGTAGATATGAATTCAAGTTATTTCTGGGTGGCGGGTGCAAGTATTGACAGGAGAATCAGAAAAAAAAACCTGGACATGCATGTATAAATGGATCAAGTTAAACCAAGTTATGCCATCGAGAAAGTTCAGGAAAGTGGTCGAAGTAGCACCAGCCACCAAATCAATGTTGGTAGAAGATTTAGTTTCAAAGAGACATATGCACAAAGTTATTTCAGTGAGGGTTACGACCATGCAACATAGTTCATAATGACACCATTGATTGAAATTAAATGCTAAGGAGGTGGTTGTATTGGTGGCAGAAGGTGGTACCAAACTTATGGATTTTAGTGGATTGCAAGTAACCCTAACAAGTATCTGATTCCTGCACCTTGCTTAACCCCCAATCCAATGAATGCTTTGGGTCTCATGACTTGACGAACACTAAGTTGACAGTCAAGAAAGTCTGCCTATAAATTTCCTTATGTGAAACCGAATGAATCGACCAAAGGAATTTCAGCAGGACAGATAGGACCAACTGAATTTCCTCCTCAAAAAGTTTGTCCCACAATCAATAGAATTCCAAAACACCCAAGTTCAAATACCAAAGGGAAAGCAGGGAGAAGGAAAAAAAAACAGGGTAGAACCAGCTATCCATACCCTGGGATCAAACTGCATATGCCAGACTTCGGAGGGAGGAGCTTCGAGAGTAGCAATGGTGGCGTTGGTATCAACATCAAAGACACGGACGAAGCTGTCGAGAGAGGCGGATGCAGCTATGATGCCGGAGGGATGGGCGGCGACAGAGACAACGCCGAGGGAGTGTCCGGTATTGGTCCTCTCCAGCTTGAGGTCGTCAGGTTTCCACATCTTGACGGTCTCGTCGAGGGATCCAGTGAGGAGGAGGGCCGGACGACTGGTGGTGGCGGGGACCCATGTTGCCGCCCACACCGACTCGTCGTGGGCGCTGTCGATGGATTTTAAACCCGCAAGCTTCATCGCTGTTTCTTTCTAAAGGAAACCCTAGACCATGTGCAGCATAAAAGCTCCAAACAGAGCAGTATCAGCTTCAGTGCTGGACCAGGAGATTTAGCCCCTCTTTAGTCTTTACTACCAGTTTTATTTCATGAGATTCCAACTGAAGTAAAGAAATTATGTTTAGTCAAAAATAATACAAATTGTTTTCAAAAAAAAATTACAAATTAAAATTTAGAATTTATCTGTAGTTTATGCTTAATACACTTGTAGTTTATGCTTAATACACTTTTTATACTATTTAGTTCAGAACCGAAACTAAAAATTTGATTCAGGTAGGGTGAGAGTTTACGAAGTTAAATATTTAAAAATAATAATAATAATAATCATACTATTTTTGCATTGTTTATATTGTCAACTTTACACGACGTTCTTTAATATCATTGAAGCTTGCAAAATAACATCTAAACTAAAACTTTTCAATATTTCTCGTTCAAATATATTGTCAGTCAGAGACTCATCCCCATTGAATTCCATATTCTATTCTCCACTATTTTCACAGCTGAAAATACACATTCACATGAAGCAGTAGGGACTGAAAGAGTCAAAACAAGTCGAATCAATTTATCAACAAGATGATAATGACATGACTTTCCTGATTCCGCTAAACCCTGACATAGTTCAGCCACTGATGATAAGTTCTTCAATGAAGGGTGATCACTAACATCAAGATGGGAATGCCTTCATTGAAATTCCAAAGCCTCCACTTCTTGCTCGGAATAATAAGTGCAATAATACTTTATTACAAGATTGCAAATAGCATCAATGTCGAAGACTTTGTATCCATTAGTAGGATCCAAAGTTGAGTTGAGCTTCAAAAGATCAACAACTTTCTCGTCAAATCTCATTCCTATTCTTCTCTCTGAAAATCAATGATGACATGAACACGTCAATGATAATAATGTTCATTTATAATAACATGTTATTTTCGACTACATCGTGTAGAATATGGATCACCAAGTACGGGAACATCAATATCATGCTCCCTGCAGAATTCTGAAACAATTGCAAAGAAAGAAACCCAACCATTTTGCCTGAGTTCATTCAGCATATTCTTAGCCTGCTACATTATACCCATTGCATTTATAATATTTTATTTTTGTTGTTGGAAAGCTTGACAAAGCATACCAATTCTACCCATAATTTCCTTAATCAAACGCGATATTAAAGTAAACTCAAAAAATAATATTTTTCTCAAAACAACAGTTGCGTCTTCTTTAAAATAAACCTCACTACCATCATGAACAATGTTCTTCAAAACTTCTAAAGTACAACCATATAGTCAAATAAGGCTACATATAGACCTCAAATATGAACTCCATTGAATATCACAAGCCCATTATAATGTACCAATCTGATTTGCACATTTCCATGGATCAAGTTCATCCAATGCTATCTTACTTGCAATCTCTTTTCTTTGAGCCTCTTTCAATTGATCCCTTCATTTGCAAGAAGCACTGACAACATTCACAACTATTAATAAATTTTGGAAGAACTCATGAACAGGCTTTACTTCTCTAGCAGCAGCAACCAAGGCCAACTGTTAACGATGAGCCATACAATGTACATAATATGTGTGAGGAAATTCTTTCAGAAATAATGCATGTGATCATTTCCATTCACCACGGATGTTACTCGCCCCATCGTATCCTTGTCTACGAAGATTTTGAATACAAAAATTACGGGAAGAAAATGTGTCATAGATGGTAGAATGCAATGTCATAAACGTTATCTCTCACATGAACAATATAAAACAACGGCTCTTGTATTAATCCCTTGCCATTAATGAATTGAAGAAAAATGGTTATTTGTTCTTTTTTGCTTTCATCACTTCCTCGATTGTTTGATTCAAGACTCTCTTCATGATCTCTAAATAGAATTTTTTGTCGTCGACGGTCCCTCCCGACGGTCGGCGTGCCGACTACTTCAAATTTTTTTTGTATATTCACTAATTAACTAAATTAGTATAAGTTATTATTAATTACTTATTATTTATTACCAAATTTATTAATTTGGTAATTTCGATGTTAATTGTTACGATGTAATTAATTATACCCTAATTAATTTCTCGTAATTAGTAAAATAGTTTTAAAATTTTCCCCGAATAATAAATAAATTTAATTTAATTAATTCCTAATTTTTATTGATAAAACCCTAATTATTATTTAATTATTAACTATTATAATCGTTTATTGCTAATTCATTAATTACAAATTTATTAATTACTAATTAATTAATTACAAATTCATTAATTACTAATTCACTAATTACAAATTAAGTAATTACTAATTCATAAATTTTAAAAAATAAAAATAATTAATTGAAACAGTCGGCACGCCGACCGTCGGCGTGCCGACTACTTCAATTTTTTTTTTGGAGTACCTGTTGCGGCGGCGAAGGTCAGCGACGGCGACGGCGGAGGGGGTCGGCGGCGGTGAGTGATTTTAGAGATGTGTATTTAAAGATTAGGTTCGAGGGGCATTCGTGTAATTTTACTTGTTGAATTTAAATGATAGGGCGTTGAGTAGTAAAAATTAGGGCGTTTTATAATAGTTCAGAAATATTATCAATTTCGTATTCGAAGAAGATAGAATATCTCTTGATTATGATCATATCGTCTAGTAATGAGTTATTTATGAAACTATCTTGAATAGTTATCGATACACTCACACCAAATGGTCCCTAAGAGTTAAAATGGTATGAACTCCAAAATTGAAACCTAATTGCTATATGAAGTCTATGTTTTATTTCGGATAGATCATTTTTAATATGACTGTGTTGTTATTGTGATTTGAAGAAGGTAACCATGACAGAAGACGATGACGGTGAAGGAAAAGGGATTACGATTTCGATAGGTTTGGGGATTAAAGGTAGGCCGGGGAAAGAAATGGTAGAAAATGAACTTTTATATAAAATAATTATTAACGGCATATTAGTCTATTTAGTTAAAATAAAGAATGTGTGAAGTAAATACGGATTTATAAATAGTAATATTGAATAAAAAATACCCATGTGTGACTCTGGTTGAACCATTAGACTGTTGTTTGGACGGAATCCGGTCCCGAAAACCATGCAAGATAAATTGAGAAAGAGAATTGGTGGTCTATATGTATCAAATATTCTAATTGCGAAGGATAACCTCATTCCGGCAGGCCATGGCTTCTCTCCCGCTCGCCCCATCATCCACCGCAGTGGCCGTTCAGCTTGGTTCACAATCCTCTACTTCCTCCCTTCTTCCTCCATCTCAAATTCCAAGGTTTCTCCGCAGCCATGGCAGATTCAGAAGAATAAGAGCTGAATCAAATGTCGCCGCTCGAGATTCAATGACCGCCGCTGTTAATAATCCCATCATCGGTATCCCACTTGAATTTGTTTCTTGTTCCTGTTTGTTTTGGTTAAACCTTGATCCATTTGATTTTGGTATAGCAGGCAGAGCAGATTATGGAGTGGTCGGAGTTCACCATGTTGGAATCCTGTGCGAGAATCTGGAAAAGTCGCTTGAATTCTATCAGGGAATGTTAGGGCTTGAAATAAACGAGGAAAGGCCTCACGATAAGCTTCCATATAGAGGTGCTTGGTTGTGGGTGGGTGCTGAGATGATCCATCTAATGGAGCTTCCGAATCCAGATCCCTTAACTGGACGCCCTCAACATGGCGGCCGCGATCGCCATGCCTGCCTAGCCATCCGCAATGTCTCCAACCTCAAAAACCTCCTCGACCAAGCTGGTATGTTTATGTAGATTATGCTGCTTGTCTCATTTCTCACCCCTGCGTCATTACTTCATGTTGAATAACGTAAACCATTTGGTTTGTGACTGTGCTTTGCAGGACATCCGTATACACTTAGCAAGTCCGGGAGGCCTGCAATCTTCACACGGGATCCTGATGCCAATGCGCTCGAGTTTACTCAAGTCGACTGATTGGATTTGACTAGTGCATCCATCAAATATGTACATAGAATACAGAATAATGTTTAAGGTCGTAACGACACTGCAAATCTCTAGTGACTGAAGCATATATACATGAGGCACTTTCTACGTTCTATATTATTTTTTGGGTGTCTTCAACTTCTGTAACCAGATCAATTCATGTGTTTTTGCATTAGCTCTACACTTGTGTTCCTGACTGTTTCTCCAACATGCTTTGATGGCTCTGTATATTTATCCGCCAGCAGCAAATTAAGCAATGCATGGATCGATCATCCATTACTCCTTGCATTGACTGGAATCAACATGATCAAGTGGCATCTTTCCGATGATTCAATTTAGTCGGAAAGATCGTTGCTATATATGGTGTCAATTAGGAACCGAAGATTAACACAGTTGATAGCAATTTGTGCTAGCTCTTTTGTATCATCAAGTGCCCAATGTGGAACTTCGCAATTGCAATTCGTTTTAGATTGCGATTTATCATAGGGTATAGCTTTGAGTTGTGCAAGACCTGAATCCCAGGCAGTTTCAATACCAATCTTGAACCCAAGCAAGCAGTCTCGCGACAATCTCCAAGTAGCAAACACGAATGCAGCAGACGGCAAAACCCAATTTGGCACAGTATGGGTATCAACATACAAACAGCTACTTGCTGGCCACTGATTTGAGCTCCCACAGCGTAAATGTATTCAATCATTTGGTTATGAATTTCAATTAAAAAATAAAAAGATCAAAGGCCCTTGAAGGGAAATAGCATTAAGTGGGAGTGGGTCCATTTGGGTTAAGAACTTGTAAAACTATATTGCAGCAGTGAGTCTATGCAACATTAGAGAAATAACCTTATAGAGAGGCACCAGAGACTGGATAAGGCTACCGTCCTACACAATCTACTTTCTTCCAACATAAGCTGCCAACTTGGACAAATCTGGAACCCAAAACGACAGTTCTGAAGACCCAGTTGCAAACATTAGAGTTCCAGGAGCCCATTTTATGACGTGAGGTTCTGTTTCATAAGTCATCCAACTAGCTACCTGCATAAACTTGAAATGAGACCATCTATTCTACTAACAGTGCACAAACTCTGCTTATACAAAAGCCGAAACTACAATTAGTTGCATCTCTTACCTCCTTCCCGGTCCTTATGCTCCAAGCATGGACGCTACCATCCCCTGAGCCTATATCATATGAACAGAATTAATGAACCCAAAGAGAAGAGGATAAGTGCTGCATCTGTCTCCCAGTGAAACAAAATATGAGAATGCTTGAGGGATGGATGCTTACCTGATATAACATACATTCCATCAGGGCTGAAAGATGCTTCCAATGTTGAATTGCTTGAAACTGGTTTCACGTTGTAGGTGCATAGCTGATGATTAACCAAACGAATTTTCACTTAGCATCCAGTATTCAACTCAGGCAATGGAAAAGCCGAGGTATTTCCATGCAAAGACAGAGCAACACTTACCAATGTTCCACGGAATGAATCAACTACATGAATATGTCCATCCATAGTTGTCAGAAGCATGAGTCTGCCATCATTGCTAAACTTTACAGCATTTGCATCCGAGATATCTCCCCCCACAGAATAAATCTCGAAAGGACCCTAAAGCCTCAAAGCTTGTCAGCAGGAAACGCAAATAAAATACCAAAGGACTCACTCACTCGTACAAAATAATGTAAAAACAACCTTTTCATATTTACGAGAATCAAACATTCTTATGTACCCTCCGAAAGCCACAGCAAAAACTAGTCCCTGGTCATCATATGCTGATGCAGGCCTTCCTTGGACGCGCAAAAGACCCTGGTAAATAAACGATTTGCGTTCATATTAAGAATTGAAGGATGATTTGGCAAGTTCCATGACTACAACTATATATACATGAAACCTGACACTTTTCAGCTCGCTGATCCCAGAGCAAGACAGTTCGATCTAAAGAACCAGAAATGAAACAGTCTTTGCGAGCACAAAAACTTAGTGAAACAACCCTTCAAGACAATAACAAAGATAGGTTATCGATTAGACAAAGAGAAAACGAATGATTAATTAGAAACTGTGAGAGTAGAACAAACCTGTCATGGTGACCCTTAAAATAACGCAAATACTTGTTATCATTCAAGGAGAGGAGCCGAAGAGATTCTGAAAGAAGAGATTTACAAGTTAATAACAGACAGCACAGCACAGAATGCCGAAAGAAACACACTATCAAGAAAACATACCGTCCCATCCATTTTTTGAAGAATATATGACAGTTGTAGGATGAGAAGTGAAGGAAACCAGATCAACGCCGTACTTTTTGCTATTAATCGTCTTCAAACATCTGTAAGGAAGAACAAAACAGGACTCACAATTCAAGAGCAAGCCTAAGTAGTAAGTAGCCCACCAAGCCCCTTGACAAGCCAAGGAAGTTTCAATCATATGGATTTACGTTGAAGATCCCAGCATTCTGAACCGATTCATCTTAAAGTTGAGAAACTAAAAGCAACATAACACAGAGGAGTAACCTAACAAGAAGAACGAAAAATCAATTGACGAGGTGAGAGCATACGTTGCAGTGGCAACATCATAAAGACGAATAGATTCATCGTCGCTAGCAGTCACCAAGTAGCTGGACGGCTTGTGGAAGTCCATTGAACTGATTCTACCACTCTGGCAAACACACAAACATACAAAAAAGAAGGATCAGAAGGAGAGAACACACAGATTATCGATCGCATGAAAACCTAAAGGTAATAGAAACGAACGTAGTCTCTGAAAACCATGCCGGTTTCCATGCTCTGAAGAATCTCTTCTGTGAGCTCTAGTGACACTTTCTCATCTCCTCTTCCTGATTGCGTCCCTTCCATCATTAGAACAAGTGCCTAGTCTAGGTTTTGCATTTTATTTCTACACGCACTGGATTGGATAGAAAGCTGAGACAGGTTCTTTGACCACACTACACCTTGAGGCTGACAATGAGCATAACATCTGTTAGACAAAGATTGAGCTTCATACAGCTTCTCTTTTTTATTGCTGAGTTTCGTAATAGCAAACATATTTCAATGCCACCATATTTTGAGTTTTCTATACCTGCTGCGTCTTTGTAGAAGGGAAAAGAAACCTACAGAAGCAATGACGAAAAGAAATCACACATCTCAAAAATCAAAATTAACCTCGAGGATGACGACGACAGAGGAAGGGAAGCAACAACGGTCGGCCGAGGAGAGGAAGTCGATATTGGCGGAGGCTGGCTAAGGAGAGGCAGATGACAGCGACAGTGGCTGGGCGGGGGCTTTTGATGCAGAGGAAAACGGAACTGCAAATTATGGAAAAATAATAAAAATGTTCGGAACGAGATTTCGAAAAAGAAAATAAGCCATGATGCGGTGCACTCTGTGAATTTGAATGGGTCGTTATGGGGATATTTCCCTGCTCCTAGCCTCGTAGGATCCCAACTTGATTCTAATTCTCTCTTTTTTTTATATAAAAATTAGGCAAATTTCAAATTTTATTAAGTTTGGGCATATATCGAAAAATATTATTATTATTTCGAATTAGAGTTTTTGTTATGAATTATTGAGTTTTTTACTAAAAATACCAAGATGACATCATCAATGATGATTATTTTAATTGATCAATCTTTCGAAGTAACTGCGATTTAGGCCGCTCTGACCGAGCTGAAGGCCCGCTGAAGATTAGTCGAGCGGTGGATCGTCGGGGAGAGAGTGGTGGAGAAAGAGGGTTACTCTCGGTGGTGGGCGGCGGCGACGTTCTGTGGTGATGACGATTGATGATGTGGCGAGGTGGGAGTGGCGTGGAGTGGGACTTGGGAGGAAGAGCGACGATGACGGAGACGATGAGGAGGATGAAGAAGAAGATGAAGGCGGAGAAGAAGATCTTGATGATGCCTTTGAGGGATCGATGGTTAGTAACCAGTCAAAAATCTACGTGGCAAGTCAAACAGTCACATTTCCCGACTCATTTAATGTCGTCAAGTTCACGTGGCCTGAAATACGGAGCAAACTCACAGCGAGATATTTTTGGCGAGAAACTCCATAGTTCATAACAGAAAATCTAATTCGAAAATATGATGATATTTTTCGACCTATGCCAAACTGCATGACATTTTAAAGTATTTTGCCTAAAAATTATAACACTCTTATTAATGGAAATTTTAGCTTGTGATTTTTTTTTCGATGAATTGTTTTCTTATTCATCAAAATTGAAACGTCCGCTATTCTGCGTGGGCGTTCTCTGTTTTTTACAGGACATGCTCATTTAACTCAGATACACAATATTTCCATATCTATCTAGTTACAATTGTTACTTCTCTCAGTATGTCTCGGCTAATGTCACAGGCTTCAGTCTTCTTTTCTCCGGCGTGTCTCCTGCATCTTTCGTACAATATATTGCTTATTGCTGCTCTCCAAATTAGCCTCCCCGATTTTGCTGCTGCAGTTCCCCCGAAGAGCATTGCTATTGCAGTTTGAATCAATCTCCTCCAGCTGCTCAAGATCCACATTTTGCCAAGGCAGTAGTTCCATATCTTCTTTCCATACTCACACTCAGCCATTATATGCTCTATAGAATCTACTCCTCGATCAAATAGATAGCACGAGATGTCGGTGGTGATTCCCCAGTCTGCAACTTGCAGGTTTGTTGTCAATCTCCCCTTTATTGCAAGCCATGCTATAAACGAATGCTTAGGTATAGATGGTGTCTTCCAGACCGCTTCATACCAGTCTACAATGGGTTCTACCGTTCGGATAGTGTTCCATATCACATAGACATTATACTTGATCATCAGATTACCATTCCACACAAACTTCTGTTCTGCATTCATGGAAACATAGGGAATGATGGTGTTGCGAACCTTCAGTATGCGTTTCAACATCCAAGAATGATAGGGGGGCGCCTTGACAGTCCCAAACGGTGTGCCCTTTTATTATGTAGAGCTTTATCCAGGCCGCCCAGATCGATCCTGCCTTCATAAGCAAATTCCACAAGTGCCTGGCTATGCATGCCCTATTCCACACTTCAAGGTTTCTGATCCCAAGTCCTCCCTCGGTCTTTGGAGTTGCTACCTGTTTTTAGCTTATTTTCATTTTTTTCTTTCCTCCTTTTACCTCCCATAAATACTCACTACACACCTTGTTGACCCCTTGTATTACAATTTTTGGGAGAAGGAAGATTGAAATCCAGAATTGGCTCATTGTTCCTAGGACTGAGTTTACAAGCTGAAGTCTCCCAGCATAGCTGACTGCTCTTGCCCTCCAGCTGCTTATCCTGCCAGTGATCTTGAGAATAAGGACGTCACATTCTTTGCTAGTAAGCCTCCCTGAGATAAGGGGTACTCCTAGGTATCGGACTGGAAGGGTTCCAACTTTAAATCCGGATGCTTTGACTATAGTTTCTGTTGTTTCTAGTGTAACAGATCTTCAGAAAAAGATCTCTGTTTTTGCTGGATTCAACTGCATGCCAGTGATTTTGTGGAACTTCTCAAGGACCTCACATAAGCCTCGAACCCCTTTCTCTGTGCCGTTTGTGAAGGCTATTAGATCATCTACAAAGCACAGATGAGTAATTGACAGCTTTTTGCATGAGAGTGGAAGGGTATCACCCCCTGAGCAGAAGCCCTTTGCAGCAGGCAATGGAGCAACTCCATTGCTATAACAAACAGGGCCGGTGAGAGAGGGTCTCCTTGCCTGATCTCTCTCTTCCCTTGAAAGTATCCCACGAGGCCTCCGTTGAGATTAACACTAAATATTGTAGTTGTAAGACAATTCTCTATCCAAGTAATAAATTTAGCAGGGAAATTCATTGCTCTAAGCATGTTCAGCAGGAATCTAGTGTCTATTGAGTCAAAGGCTTTTCTTAGATCGATCTTTACTGCACATCTAGGCGTTACATAATGAAGGTGGTAGGCATTTACTAGCTCATGACTCATTAGGACGCTGTCTCCGATTTGTCTCCCAACAACAAAGGCTGATTGACTTTCACTAATGATATCAGGCAGACTACCTCCTAGACGTTTGGATAAAGTTTTTGCAATGCACTTATATAGAACATTGCAGCAGGCGATTGGTCTGTATTCAACTACATTACTGGCATTCACTTTCTTATAGACGAGAGCTAAAATGGTGGACTTTACGGTTCTAGGTAATTGCCATTTCTCAAAAAATAGGAGGATTGCGTTACTAACCTCTTCGCCGATAAGGTGCCACACTTTTTTATATAACATTGAGGAGAATCCATCAGGCCCCAGACTTTTATCGCTTGGGATTGAGAACATGACGTTTTTATTTCCTCTGGGGTGACTATAGCACATAAAGTTTCATGGTGTGAGTAAGGCAACTTTTTCAGTAACAGACTCTCAAGCTCCTCCACTGTGGTGTTGTGGACGTCCGATTCTTCTCCAAGTAGCCCTTTATAGTAGTCTATCAGGACATCTGAGATTTTCTCAATAGTGTTTGCAGGTTTACCTAAACTGTCCTCAATATAGGTGATTTGTCTTTTAGCTTGTTTTATTTTGACAGCTCTATGAAAGAAGGAGGTATTTGAGTCCCCTTCTCGGAGCCAGGTTTCATGAGCTTTCTGACTGTACATGAGTTCTTCCGCTTTTTTCAATTCGTCCCACTGTTTTCTACAATCCTTTTCTTCTTTCAAGTTCTCAGAGGTGGTTGAGTGGAGGGATTTTTCCTGTGCTTTCTTCAGAATGCTTTCAGCTTCCTTTACTCTTCTTCCCAGATCCAAGCAGTGTTGCTGATTAAACTGTTTTAAGGCGTTCTTAACATATTTGAGCCTTGAACAAACTCTGTCCAGTCCTGTTTTGTGAGTTGGTACTAGCCACACTTCTTTTACCGTATCGTCATAGCCTTTCCACACTGTCTAAAAGTGAAAGAATTTGAACGGTTTTGGCAGAGAGCAATCTTGAGCATTTGTAGTTCGTATAATTCCACAATGGTCTGAATCTCCAGGACTTATCATATCCACCCGACTAATTGGGAATTCTTGCATCCAAGCAGAGTTTACAAAGCATTTATCCAAACGTCTAGAGATAGGGTCATCCACTCTATTGTTATGCCACGTAAAAAAGGGCCATTTGCTTTGTGCTCAATCAGATCATTGCCAGTGATCCAGCTTCCAAAGTCCCTCATTCTGTTTGTAACTCCTATATGATTTGAGGCTTCAATGGGGGAAGATATTGCAATAAAGTCCCCCAAGATGGCCTGGGGAATACCTGTTCTGAAGGACTTTGATGTAGTTTCATACTTCTTTTTCCTTTCAGCCCCGTTAGTTGCACCGTAGACTACAGACAGGCGACGTGCCTATTTTCCACCCACCTCCAAGATGACATACTGATCGGAGTAATCAATCACTATAACTTGTACATACGATCTTTAGAGAATCCAAATCTTGCCTAAGGGGCTCTTATCATATTTTGTGAAGCTCTTCCGTCCTGAAAAGACTGTGTCTATGACTTTACTCATCTTATTCTGCTTTACTCTAGTTTCTACTATACCAGCTATGTCTATATGGTGTTTATTAAGACTGTAAAGGAAATTCCTATGCTTAACGGGGGAGTTAAACCCTCTTTGGTTCCATACCAAAGCTTTAATTACCATTTTTTCTTCTTCCTTTTCCGTCTACTTAGCTTGACAGATTGCATAAATTCTCCAAGAGTAGGTTTCATTGGGGTACCTTCTGGATTCTCAACACTTGTTTCATCATCACATGGCTCTGAGTGTTCTGGTTCTGCCTTTTCCTTCATCGCTTCCTGTGCTACCAGCGTTGCTAATTCTTCTTCCATTCTTTCTATTCTCTCTGGACTCAGTTCACTTATTTCCCTTCCCAAAACAGGCATCACTTCCTGCATTTGTGCAATTTCAGCACTTGCAGTCACTTTTTCCTCTATTAAGTTTGTGGCATTGCCTGAGGGAGAGCTAGGAGTCACTGATGTTTGCTGAGTTTTCTTTTCTCTCCAATAATACTTAGACTCCTTTTCCTGTTTTGTTGTATATTGTATAGGCTTCTGTACTTTAATTTGGATCCTCTCCTTTACTTTGTTTAGCCATATACTCAGTTCTTCTGGGCATTCCACTCCTTCCTATATTAGGAGACATATCTTGACATCTAGACCTGCTCGAATGAATTTGCACAGGGGCTTTCCTATCCTACTAATCAACCATCCTACACCATCTTCTGTGACGAGTTGGGGAGGGACTCCTTCAGAGTAATCCAGGTTGGTACAGATTTAGCAGCAAATTCCAGTGGCTCAATTTGCCTTCCATTTTCTCAGGACTAGTGCCGAGTGATGTATGTGCCATGCTCTTCCAAGTATCCATTCACAAAGCTTTGTCGAGGGAAGTTCAATCAGGAAGAAACCCTTTGACAGTGTTGATAGAATCACTTCACCTTCGTATCCCCATAGCCTATTGATTGATCATCGACGAGAAGACTCTCATCGGCGGTATTTTCCCTATAAACTGGGCTACCAAGGCGGATCTCATTTTGATTAGTCCTTTTTCAATAATCGCCTCCGGGTTAGTAAGCGCTCCGTCGATTATCGCGGATTCTGGGATCTCAAAGTATTTCAGATCTGCTGCCGTCTGGCTCACTATTCCGGCCCATGACACTCCGGCTTTTTTCGGTGTTGCAAACCCCGTTTCCGTAACCTTCTTCTCCGGCGAAGGCTTTCCTACTGAATTAGGAACCAAGTCTGCCTCTTCGGTCGTCAGATCAACTACCGGCATACAAGTGTTTGGTAAAAGAGTAGGTAGCATCTGCCTAGGGGTGAGATGCCACCGGCGGGGCAAAGGTTTTTCAGCGGGGAGGAGAGGAGATCCCACTCACCATTAAACAAAAAGCTTGTTAATTTTTAGCTTGTGTTTTTAGCACACTACACTTCAAATTGTTCACGCCCTAGTTTAAATGAAAAGACTCAACAGTTTCTTAACGTAAAAAGTTGTAGAACTTACTTTAACTATTTTTAAGTTTCAACATATGTTAGCTAATCCAAAACCTCTCTGATGCTTTGAAATCTTCCACAACAAACCTAAACCGATCCGGTCAAGGTAGTGTGCCAGCTTAGCATCCTTACCAATTGCCTGTGATGTCTCTAAGGTTATCCAACCACCTAGGCATTTTGTCAAACACATGGTGTTCATCATTGATTCACCTCAAGTGAGTGTGGATGAAGCACCAATTGAGGGAGTTAGTGACGATAGTTCGTGTGCATGACCATATAAAAAATTCCTACGAATGTCTAGTGAAAATTCGTCTATTATATCCAATTTCAATTGTGTCCAATCCAACTTGTGAGTGAATTTGAGCATTAACTAAGTCTTAATTCTAGTAGCATCCTTATCCATTTGTTTGATCTTAGTTCTTCACCTTTTTCTACTTGTTTGCTTGATTAATAGTAGTTGTTAAGTTAGTTGTTTGAAACCATTTCCAACTTATTATCGCTTAGACCGTGGGAAAAAAAGATAGGTAAAAACATAGTGATGAGAGGGACTCTAGGGATGTAACGATACTTGCATTGTTAGGATGTAACAACTCTAGCGCATCACTTACATAGACGACTTATTGGTCAAAAGCAAACGCCTAGAGGATCACTTGGTGGATTCACGAGAAACCTTTGAGACCATGAGACATCACCAGCTCAGCCTCAAATCAATCCCTCAAAATGCATCTTTATAGCATGTTCGGGCAAGTTCCTCGGTTTCATTATCATACACAGAGGGATAGAAGCCAACCCTAAACGTATAAAAGTCATCCTTCATATACCTCCGTCTCCGACTGTGAAAGATGTGCAGATATTCATTGGGCAGTTGGCAGCCATGAATCGGTTCATCCCTTAGGCAGCAGAGCGAAGTAGGCCCTTTTTTCGCAACACTGAAGGCCGCCTGCAAAAATTCTCATGGACAGACGAGTGTACCAAAGCGTTTGAAGATCTAAAAGAAGTTCCCTTGTACACCACCAGTGCTGACAGCTTGAAACAGAGAAGGAAACAAGCTGTAGTGACCGGGGAAAACTAGGAACGATAATGAAGACTAATAGTACTCTTCACATTAGTAAAAAACTGGTAGACGATATTCACAAGTGCTCTTCAGTTACAACATTCAAACAGTATTTTGGTTTAGCCCTATTATATTTACATATGAAATATGTTGCTGTAGAAGAGTAGAAGAACTCGAAGAAGATACGGACAAAGACGAGGAAGATGCATACCTCTATCTTTATCTCTATATAGTGAGATAAGTTTTGATCATAGTTGCTCCAGTCGGATCAGATAGTAGATGCCTAACAAGATTCATTCTCATTTCATTTGGTGCAATAACAAACATGTAAAAGGAGAATAGTATGAGATCCACCGATGACAGATTGGAGCCCAGAAATCCTTGCCACATCCTGCATGCAACCAAAACCGTAGAATATAATAATAATAATGCAAACATTGATTTTGTTGAAAGAAACCCAAATTTAATGGTTACCATCTAGGCACTCGGAAGAAAGTACGGAAAAATGTCCTAATGCCCTCAATATCCAGCTGCACTATCAACGCTAACCCAAACAGAAAGAATGCCCGTTGACGTTTCCTTTCCAGAGGCCATAGAGAATCCCAAGCTGAGAAGAGAAATCCAAACAAATGAATCACATGATGATTCTATATTAATCCATCCTACGTGTAGACAAGTGATGCCACTTACCCTGCATCGAAATGTTTACGTTGCTTCTTCTCTGACTAAGGTTGTTGCCTTTATACTGGTCTTGTGTTAGTATATTTGCGATGACCGAAGCATAACTAGGAGCCTCTGACAATGACCTCACAACCGAATACCCTGTGTGTGTGTGTGACACAAGCCATCTCAGACACTGAAACTTCGTCCACATTAAGTTAGGTTAAATACTGTAGCTCTCTACTCACCTGTTGCTGGATGTACCATGCTAGCAGCGGCACCATATGCAAGGTTCTTTTGCTCGGTATTCGGTAAGGAACCACCTACTGGAATGTATGACCACTCCTGCACAGAGATATAGGAGATTGATTGGGACCTAATCTTAGCAAAAGAGCTTAAATGTTTGGCTATTTATAAACTGCACAAATATAAAGCAGGAACAGTCCCTTGTCATACGGCCTAGCCAGTTGAGCTAAGTGGCTAGCAATGTAAAAGGTCGTAGTAGAGTGACAAGGAACAACATCATACAGCCAATTGGAAAAGTTTATGGGTCAAAATATATACCTCTTCGTAAGTTCTCAAGATTCGGATTCCCATGGTGTCTAGTCTTGACATAAGTTTTCGTTTCAGCAAGTCAAACGGCATGGCATCTTTTGATGCCAAACATGTTTCCTGTAAATAGATGCCACTCAGTGTCACTGCACAATCATGAATTGAAGAGCGCACTAAAAACCACAGAACAGAGAAGATTCAACAAACCTCAAAGAAGACTCTCGTTGGTGACATGGGCATGGCATAAAGGAATGTTGGGTATTGAGCTTCCAAAGATGATGATTTTTGTTTAGTATAGTTTCTGTAATCCATGAAAACCATCAGACTGGGATCATATGGATTGTTTTCCACCTGGAATCATAAGAGAAAATAATGCTAGGATAAATGACTATTGTCCAATAGTAAACATAAACTTCAATGTCCACTTACAAAAAAAGACGCTAAAGCACTTTACACTTGGTATGAAATAGGGACGCTAAATAAAAGATGAACAGTAATGCCTAAACTCAGGGATAGAGTTGCCACAGACTTCTGTAAATTCCAATAACGCCAACCTAAAATATGTGCAAACCAACATTACTCTGCAACATAATAAGTCATGTTTGGCCTGAATGCAAATATATCAGTTAGCTAGAGATCGACTTCCTGTCACTGAACTGAGCAGACATTTTACAGTGTTATTTTCCCTTCATGATCAAGGCATCAAGTACTGAGGAGCATCTCAAACATTGAATGGGAGATTACGAGAACCAAGTTCTAAAGAGAACGCCTAGAAAGGACTTTACACGAAGTAACGAGAAGAGACATTAGCAAAATGAATATATAAAGATTCAGTGATTTTCCTATAACATACCTCAACCTCCACACCATAAGCAGTTTGAACAGAGACCCTTGGGCCCCCTACCTCGTACTGCAAGAGTTTACCTGAAGCAGCTCCTGATGCAACAGAGGCAAGTCTATAATAAATATGTTAGGGACTTTGTAGTACTACTGGACAACATTGATAAACAAATTGTACGTTATCTAGAAGCGTAAAGGTGGAGGTGAGTTACCTGCATTGAATAAGAATATTATCCTCACATACTACAGTACTGTGCCCATTACTTGCTTCATCAATACTTTCCACTTTGGAGTTAAGATATGAAACACCTGACTCGACACACCTAGAGAAAATTATTATACATCATATATCTGCAAAATCTTATATCTGAACAGCTAAATTAGATTCTCAGATACAGCAAAAAAAAAAAAAACTCAAAACGTTCACATATTCATTACCTTCTCAACAATTCTTCATGAAGTAAGTCTCTATTAACTCGTCCATAAGCACGACCAACCATAACGGGGTCGTCCTCGTCAAGATATACAATAGTATCCCTCCAGACGTGCTCAATGCATCCAGCGAGACCGAGATCTGAAAAATGTGTTTTCATATGCTGAACGTATATATATAGATGCAAAACCAGAATACTCAAGAGTTTGCAGAAACAGTTGGTAGAGCAGACAATGTGGACCAGATGAGGCATTAAGATAATAATATTTTTTTCTCCTTCCTTATGGAATCACACTATGGGTAATAATTTCCAGTTAGATTCACTGCTTCAAAATTGTAGTTGAAATAAAAGGATAGTATCACCTTTGAATTCATCCTCCCAAACTCCGTAGTTGTTAGTAAAAGGAAGATCAGGTCCAATAAGACCGACATTCAAACCCAACTTAGCTGATTCTGCCGCAAGTGCCAGTCCAGCTGGACCACAACCAATCACTACCAAATCCAGTACTTCGCCTAGGATTGGTATAGGGGGTAACTACAGAAACAAGCAACCAGCCAAGTAAAAAACAAACGGAAGATAGTAATCTGTTCAGCTATAGGAAGTTTAAGCTATCAACAAATAATTACATAAACCAAATTCATGACGGACTAGCAAAAGTGCTCTACAGAGATTGCATAGTGCATCTCTTATGCACATGAAAATAACTATTCTGAACCAAACGGCTTGTAGCGAGGGGTCTTTAGGATAACTAGAGAGCGAAAAATACGGATAACTAGGCTGCTTGAATGCCAGAGGAATCGGCATAACTATCCCCACGGCGTAGACGTGCCTCCGATGCCTTATCATTATTCTCTGTAATTCGCACACACATTCGTAATTCCTATCTCCAGAGAGGCATAAACAGCATCTATGGTCTAGAAGCAGAGAGGCTGCAGCCGCATACTTTGAATTCTTAGGCTTATAGTATACTATGTTTTGGAGTCGGCAACAATGTTAGAACTAGAGAAACGATGACGATAAAGGAAAAGGAAGGAAAGAAGAAATTAAATGGACTGACCTTATCAGCAAGCTTGGACTGTTTCTCCATCTCTTTTCTCTGCTGCATTTGTACAAAATACAGCTCGGAACCACCAGCTTTGACGAAATCCTCATCATCTCCAAAATCCTCTCTAACAGCAAGGCAACTCTCGCTCCCGGATCCGGCATTCGCTTTCAGCTCAGTACATAAACGGTTTTTCTTATCTCCAGCGAAGGAAGGAGGACGATGAGTGAGCTGCACTCTCCGCCGAGAACTCGTCGTAGGGCAGGAGTATACAGCCATGATCGCCATGTTCCGAGCTCCGGTAGTACACTCCATATTCGAGAACTTATTCTGAAAATGCAAGGCAGTGAATGGTGCTCAAACTTCACGACATTGACAAGGACCTTGGGGTACACCTGGAAGAATACAGTTGCGTGAACTGAAGAAGAGGATCTCTCTATCTCACGCTTTCTCCGTCTCTTTTTATTTATTGTTACCGAGGTTCAGAGTAGCAGAGGCTTGCGAGGAAGGCAGTGGTGGGAGGAGAGCAGAGCTGAGTGGATAGGGAGGGAGAGTAGACGTGGTTCTTTTTTGTCTTTACTTTTTAGTTTTTAGTTTTTACCAATCTGTTTCCCAACTTTTTTCTAGTGCATTGTGTACGATTCCGCCGGTGCTGTGGAAGAATCGTAGAAGAAAAAAAAGAGGGAAATAGATAAATAAGTTAATTCTTAAATTTCTCTCCGTATGAATATTTTGTTCCTCTTCTCTTCTGCCGTCAGATCATCTTTAGAAAATCTCAGCCTTCTGATTCCATTGTCTGCATGTGCAGAGACAATTTCAACCCAGCGCATTTTGCTTGAAAGATAGTTTTTGTTAAGGAGAAGTAAAAATCGTGCAGCTGACGAGTTACCTCGCTATGAAAGCTCGCCGCTCGTATTTTTTTTAGCGTTATGGCACAACTAATGAGTTAGCTCGCTGCTCGGGTTTCTTAACATCACCAGCACCACGAGTTAATGAATAGGAATTGAAAACTCGACTTGATGCAAACCAAAAGAACCAACGCCCATTTCAATCAATTAACTACTGATCCCCAGTGACCTGCAACCAGATATAACATAAACTCACCGGCAAACATTACAAACTTAACCCCGACGTCCGAACTCAAAATGTTATTTGTCACCCACGTTCAACATCCAACAACCAACAAAACCTGGAACAATCTTAGACGACATATAGCCGGATTAAACATGAGGAAAATGAAGGGTTTACTAAAACACTGTTCGCATAACCCTGAACTACTACCAGCAGCCAAATTTCATCATAACCCTGAACTACAAGAGAACAAGACCAAGCTCAGAAGGTCTGAGCGCTTGCTTCAAACGGTAATTGTAAAGATAGTAGTGAAGCTGTCCATCACCTGGCCCGAATTTCAGCTCCTTCACAAACGACTCATTGAACATCACATCCAAGGCATTAAATACATCAAAATCCTTCTGCTTGGCCACGATCAGTGCATCGTTCATCAACTGTAGCAGCGGGGTTTTCGTAGCAACATTGTAATATGAATAAGCGGCTTTCAGATTCGAGTAGTTCTGGTTACCTAGGATAGATGATGGTAGGGTGTAAAAGCTGCAGAAGTCGGTGATCTCATGGGTCTCCGGGCTCTCAACCACAAAACTATCAATGACATTCTCCACGGGACGAAGCCAATGCTCAACATCGTCCTCGTCAAAATCAGGTGCAACAGCAAACTGAGCCAAGTAGCTCCTAAGCAACCGCGTAACAGCAGGCACATCATGAAGCTCCATTTTTCGGAGTCCAGGAGTAGCTGGCGAATCAGGTAGCTTGTACAGTTTTATCGTTCGGCTCATTGTCATCCTCGCACCAAGCCTGGAGAAGCCAACATCAATAAGCTTCTTGGGGTTCAAGGACCTGTGCCAATATTGAGCAGTGGTTACCGGTGTTGGTAAAACCACTCCAGCTGTATATGCTGCCTGCCAAATATTCTCCAAATGAACCCTCCTAGTAACCTCTTTGATCATTACTGGTGCAAGTCTCTTGGTCCTAAGTTTTTTATGAACACACAGAAAGTTGACCTCAGCCATTTTCACAATTTCATCACGAACCCTGATCCTTGCTGGGATACCGGTTATGAAAGCAACAAGTTTCTTGGAAGCCTTAGCACGCACACCAATGTGCCAGCTCTTGTAATAGCTAGGGGGACGCAATGCCCAGCTGAGGAACTCCTTGGAGTAATTGAACCTAAACATGTTCTCATCGTCCTCGACATAGTTGTTCTTCAACAATGCATAGACCTCATTACAGGTCTCCTCAGATTCCATGTCACAAGTAGTCCATTCGTATTGAGCAGGTAGATTGTAAGGCTCTTGTTTCACCTCAGACAATGGGGTTGGAGGCTCAATAGGTCCTTCAGGCAAACTCGTATCCCCAACATCCTTGAATTGACCGACTGGTTGGGTTTCCCAAAACTTGTGTTGCTTGCCTAAGGACATGGAATCCTGAATCTTGCGAACAATGGTTTCCATAGAGCTGTCTTCCTGAGATTCAACAGGATGAGCCACAGACTCATGATCTGGGTTTTCCCCAGGAGAGGAATGATCGTTGTTATCACCCATCCAAACGGCTCAACCCTTAACCGAAACAGCAAGTATTTGGAAAGGTGTATCTGAAAAGCGAAAACCCTTCGTCATATGGAGAAAACAAAAAATGCAAGAGCTAGTCAGTGATCAATCAGAGTGTGAAAACGAAAACAGATGGGTACTATCAGAACAAAGTAAACCCTAGAAATAACTGATGAATGGCATAGTTGGAGATGGGATTTCAGAAAATTCATGACAAAGCCTGCCTCATCAGTCAATGGGTTCCAGCAGTTTCCAACCATTGTCGCAGTTATGGATCAAAAATCAAGAATAAAGAAAGCGGAAAATAGATCTACCAAACAGTACAAAGACTGATATGATTAACACTCACAGGTTTTCGTCCCTACAGATTCGCCAATGGTACTGAGACAACTGAAGAAGTGATTAGATCGCTGAACCAGCCATTTTCTCCGTCGAGGTCGAGATTTTCGATTTTCGATTTTCGATTCCTTTGCTAAGTGAGAACGATAAGGCCGAGGTTAGAGGGGCGGCTGCGATATGTCAATATCTTGGAGAGCTTGGCTCCAATAAAATTTCATACCCAAGGGTTTTGGGAATATCTGCTATTAATACGATACCGTTAGATTGAGGTTTAAAGTTCGGCTAATCCAAAGGCTTCAAATTTAGGGATAGTCCTGTCATTTAATAGATTAAGGGTTTATTTATTAGAAGACAAACTCGACATATATACAGATATAGATCAACCAGTATTTGTTGTGGAGTCTGGAACTTTAAGACTTTGCTAGGTATTATGTTGATTAAATACGTAGCGGTCAGAACTGCTTCTCCCCATAAGTATTTAGGAACCTGTCGAGCAAACATGCAGGCTCGCGCAACATCCAATAGATGTCTGTTTTTTCGTTCTGCAATATCATTTTGTTGAGGTGTTTCAACACATGAGCTGATATGTATAACACCATGTTCAGTAAGATACTTGCCAAGAACGGTGTTGAAATAGTTCTTAGCATTATTTGTCTTTAGTACTTGGATATTTGTACTAAGTTGAGTAGCCACCATCTGATGAAAGTGTTGAAATATAGAGCTTGTCTCTGACTTTTCTTTCATCAGATATGTCCAAGTATGACGAGAATGATCATCAATGAAGGTTACAAACCAACGAGCACCATTCAAAATTTTAATCCGCATAGGACCCCAAATATCACTATGTATAATCGAGAATGGTTTGGTGGGTCGGTAACCGATAATAGGATATATAGAGCGAGTATGCTTAGCAACCTGACATACTTCACACTTGTAAAACTGAGCTCTTTTATTCCGAAATAAAGTAGGTAACAAATGTGCGAGATACATAAAACTTGGGTGCCTAAGTCTATAATGCCATAAAAGAACATCATCATAACTACAATTATCTACTCTAGAGATCTGGTTTGCTGACTTTAGAGTTTCATTGTCTGAATCATCCTTGAAAATATAAAGTTCATTTGACAATTCAGCAACTCCAATCGTCCTCCCAAATTCCACCTCCTACAATTGGCAACCAGAAGGGAGAAATTTAGCCTCACACTTCAAATCTGAGGTTATTTTTCTAATTGAGATAAGATTACAACTCAACTAACGTACATAAAGAACATGGGATATGGTAATGTTTCCTGGCAGCCGAATCCAACCCATACCCATTATAGGAGCAATTCCCCCATTTGCTACACAAACCCTAATTTTTTAGGGTATGGTTGAAGGTCGTGAATCAGCTCTTGACATCCTGTCATAGTGTCTGATGCTCCAGAGTCTAGAATTCATATAATTTTGCTAGAAGAATCAATATAATAGGTCGTAATAGCGTTACTTTGAGCAAAGTTTGAGCTGAAAAAATCGGATGGTTCCTTTGTGAATTTTTTAGATTTAACAGCTACTTTGAGCATTTGCTTCAAAATTTCCATTTTCCCTAGTGAGAATGAGTCATTGGTGACAATATTGACTTGAGGGTTTGCGGCATCAGCACGTTTCTCCTTTGCCGATTTCCACCCAGGAGGTTTTTCACCATTGAGGTGCCATCATTCCTTCCTTGTATGGAAGTAAACTTTGCAATGATCATAGTATTTTGTACCAGGAGGATGAACCATTGATGTAGGCTGAATCCTTTTGCTTCGGTGGACCACGTTTTTTATTCACCATGGCAGCAACTGGTTCAGCCTTTAGGGCAGACCCATTCGGGGTTCGCTTATTCTCAAGAATCATCACATGACGTCAAAGTTCTTCTCGGTAGATTTCTGCTACAGCTTCTTCAAGTTTAGGAAATTGTTTTGTTGCCATAACCCTACCCCTAGCATCATCCAGTTCTTGATTCAATCCCAACAAGAAGTGCAAGGTACGTTTCTTGTTGAGAAATTTTCTGAATGTTTTAGCATCTTCGGTTGAGATCCAATCCAAAGCTTCATTAACATCGAGCTGCATCCAATAGTAGCTCAACCAGTTATAGTAGTCATTTATACTCATCGTTCATTGCTTGAGATCATATAATTTGGTCTCGATCTCAAGTAGTGCAAATGAGTTATCAACCGTTGAATAAGTCTTCTTGGCATGATCCCAGATTGACTTAGCCGTCGGATATAGAAGATAGTTCTCACCGATCTTCGGTACTATAGTTGATATCAACCATCCTCGAACCAGGTTTTCTTCGTTATCCCACTGGTCATACTTAGGATCGGTGGATGGTGGCCTCATCGTTGTGCTGAGAATGTAACCAAACTTACCACGTCCACTGATGAAGATCTGAACTGACCGGGACCAGTGTAGATAATTCGAACCATCAAGTCTGCAGATCACAGTCTGGCCAGGGTAGGAGGAATCTGAATTTGATGAAGGCGGAATTGCTGAGTTGTTGGGGTTGCTGTTGCCGCTATTAGGATCAACAACAGAGCTGTCGTCAACCATGGTTGAAATATATTTAGAGTTTTAGATTGTGCGGAAGCATGTATTAGGATGGGGCTCTGATACCATATTATAAACTAGAAAGATATTAGAGAAAGATAGAAAGATTGATGATTATTATTAGGGCTCTAATGGTCGATAGAGATATGTATATCCAAGATAGACATAAACTCCTATAAGTAGGAGTCCTTAACAAGGTAGTTTCTTCCTATACTAGAAGCCAATATAATTAATATATCCTAATAATATTAGATCTACCTAATTAGGATTTATTTCTACAATTACGATCATTTAAAATCGTCATAATCTCAAGCCCAATGGTATTTACAATGTCATTTTTATTGTGATGTCGTATCAAATTACATGAGCTTGATTGGTGATTTGGTGTGTATACTGTTTTGCTTATGTTCTCTGTTGCAGAAGAAGCACATCCCACACGGCGGATATTCTCTAGACCAATACTGAATAATAATACAGCAAGTTATGGTAAACAGAAGAGTCCATCAAGAAGATCGGGTGGTTCATCAAGAAGAGCTGCTGTTGTTTCAAGCAGCCGTAATGTTTTTGGGGGAAGTGAGTCTGATCCCCGAGCCAAACTGAGAATACAAGTATTGGAGCAGTAGAGAAACTCTCGAGCGATCAAAGGAGCGGGAAATTGGGATTCTAGGCGTGGTAGGAATACTAGACAGATAAAGACATTCGAGTCTGCCGGAAAGGGAATGGAGGGTTTGAGTTTAGAGTGTGATGAGATAGTAGAAGAGGCATGTGTGGGGAAGGATGCTATCAAAATCTGGAAACGTGAGATGTGTGATGTTGCTCAGGGGTACAGGGAATGGTTGTAGTTTGAGTTTAGAGCCCAGATATATGAAAGTGGAGAAATCAGAGTTAGATGTAAACTGTATAGTTGATTCCTATTGCATCCCAGTCATCCCTCCTGACAGTAGAGTGCATATTGAATTTTGGATACGATGCTTGTGGCTGCTGCAGAGGTGTTCATGTTGATAATAACAAGAAAAATGGTGAAATAGACATTCATTTCCAATAATTTGTAGAAAAGAAGGGAAAGTGAAAGCAAATTGCGACAGTAGTATTTATTGAATGCAAGTCATTATGGGACATGCATATTTGCTTACCAAATTAGAGATTTTACTACTGAATTGAGGTAATTGTAGAAATTGTTGATTCGGGTCCTATCTATTAGAAAATTTATTTATGGGTTGGAAGCTATTTCACAAAATACGTTATTCCCAGGTTCAATAATGATGAATTTTAACAAAATCAAGCGCACAGAAACACCACTACTGATCCCATTGATCCAATCCAATCGACATACTCACAAGAAATGGAAACAAACAATAGACGATCTGAACTGAACTGAATCTACTACCACCATCCATAGACGACTCTGGAGTAACGATCCTTGAGCCAGCGGAAGCTCTTTTTGAACGAACCTTTGACTTTCCCTTCCACTGTGTACGCCTTGTAGCTCGCAACCCGCTTCTTGCGCTGCAACTCTGGGTCACTCAACGTCCACCCCTTCATCGAATTTCCTTTCTTCAACTTATTAGGATCCTCCTTGCTACTACTCATCTCCAGTTGCCTGCTGTTCTGAGATGGGTACACGGAGGATGCGCTGTAGCATCGGAGATCTTGCATACCTCCAGCCCCAGCGGCGGGGGGTGCTGCTGGGCCGTACTGGTAGAGGTCTAGTTGGGAGTATCGGTTATCGGCGTAGCAGGACTTGGATCTCCAGTCTTCCATTTCGGAAAAATGGAAAAGAAAAGGCAAAGGAAAGCTTCAGGGAGCGGCCATGTATGGAGCTGAGAATATTTGGTTTGGTCAAGAAATCAGAAAAGTGAGGTTGGGGGTTGGGGTTGGCATTTAGTTTGATTCTCTGTCTTCTCTCTCTCTCTCTCTCCTTTCTCTCTGTACAGTTCAAATACAAAAGTTGTACATGTTTTCGAATTTTCTCATTATTTATTATTATTCTTATTCTTAACGAGGATATCTGACATCTCTTTTTCTACAAAAAAAAAAATAGACAAAAAGAAGTATTGACGAGCCGAGGAGGGTGATTCGGCAGAGGTGCTCGGCGCTCCGTAATTTACTCTTTTGTTTCAAAGCAGTTGTTTATTATGTCTTCATATTCTAGGCTGATTCTATATTTCGAGATATTGTTTTTTTGAATCCGATCGAGTTAGTATAATACGACTGAGATTTGGGGAGGATGAAATTTATACGGATTAGTATAATATTTAACATACTACTTTACAACTCTCAATATGTAGTTGTACCGCCGGTTGTCAAAAAATATTTTTGTAAAAATAAAAAAAATCATCAATAAAGATTAAAAAACTTTTCGATCATCGAAAATGCTGGTCTAGGCAATCAGAGTTTGCTAGGCTCTGGTGCAATATAAATATAAATAACGCCACCATATTGCTAATAATTAATCTTAACCTTTAAATCGCGTGGATGTCCCAAATTGCTCTTGAATCAAATCCAGGAATCAATATCCCTAACTCCATAATCCACCGATGTGTTCAAAAGCGCATTTGTTGTCGAAGGTAACATGTTGAAAGTGTATCACTTTGGTCCGATAATCGATATTATAATCTGCAAAAAAAAAATTAAAACATCCCAAATTCGTCCAGGTTTTCGGAAGTCGTATTCTATAGCAATGAGCAAGTAAGAAACTTATAAGGAGAAGAAGATAATCCATCGGAGGAGATTCTTTCACATAGGTAAGCAGCAAAAACAGGCATAGTAGACATATATGCATGCCCCTGTGTCAGCTCAAATGGCTTCTTTTCTTACATTCTCTCTTGGGGAAGCCAACATTACCATTACATTGCAGAGAAGAACGCCTCAATATATCCTGCCTTGTTTTTTACTTTTCTTTTCTAAAGCAAGTATATATGTATGTATGTAATTCCAAGGCAACAACAACACTAATGAAGCATGTAAGAATTGAATGATGAGTTTCAGATTCCATCTTTCCCATTCCTGTTCATCAAGTCATGATAGTAGAGAAGCACACACATTGGTTGACCAAATATGCAGAACATTGACCAGAATATCATGTTCCCCACCATCGAGCTCTTGAACTTCTGCTGTAGAACGTTTGTTATCCACACCAGTGGAATCTGTCAAGAAACGAGAGTAGTTAGACTTATGTCGGGATTAAGCACTTCTAAGCTGCATCGTTATGACTCCATCCATCGTACCTGGAACATAATCCCAAGGAAAGCCCAGAGCTTGAATATGTGGCAAGGAACTGCGATACACAACTGTTGAAGACAACCCAACTTATATTTTATTAAACCGAGTATACAAGTTAAGCTATGTGTATACACATCTACTTAATGGAACATCATGGTACATGCACTAGATATCAATTGGACAGGCTTAACAGTTGACTTTGTTTCTAGTCCCTGTTTAAGTTGAGATGTCTAGAATAAGATCGAATCGGCCAAACTATAATCCTTCTTTTCTATCTTACGCAAACATTTAGTGCAGATGACACGCTTCCAAATTCTATGACTAATATAACATTCCGTATTAGCTTATAAGAAACAATATGAACAAGTGCAACAGAAAGGAGTAAACGGGTCACAGCAATATAAATCAATTTTGTTTTCTTTGGACAACACCAACTTTCCTTTCAGATTCTGGTCTTCGTTAAGGAATGACATGACGCGACGCTATTCCTATGCCTAATGCCAGTAGCCCTAGCTTGAAATATGGAATTAGTAATGGCTACAGCCAACTGAACTCAACCCGCTCTTAGCTTCCTCTTAAAATGAATCACAAGGCCCTAAAATGCAGGCATTTGACTTTATCAAAGGGAAGGCAAAAGACTAAAGCAAAACATAATTGCAAGTAGATGGCCAATACCTCATGAAATGCTGCAGAAACAAAGAAGGCTATAAGTATTGCTACTCCCTGCATAACGGGAGAACATAAGTAAAATATAAGCCCTTGGAAACAAAATCTTCACATTTATCTAGTGAAGTGTAAATACTGATAGTATAGCACAAGTACCAAGGTGAGATTTAGAAACTTACCTTAGGAATGTTGTGCCGCAGACATGGGAAATAGATATGGCGAACCATCCATTTATGAACTGGCTGTGAACAGGTACCAATGAGGGGTCAATATATGTTCCACCAAGTTCAGAGCAATACATAGGATACAAAATCAGGGAAACTGAAAGAAGGGGGATGAGGAGGAGAAGAGAAGGAATCTACACGCTAAAATCGGAACATTTTTGTAAACGTCATAATATAGCAATAAAACTACGAACCAAGAACTTGAAATTGAAATACAACAAAAAACAATTCAAGACGCAATATAGAAGAACTTCAGTAAAGAGACGTACCATGTTCCACATTCTCCAGTACTGAGGATGCAGCAAATCCAAGAAATAGCCAACCAAGAGAATCAAAATCAGAAACAGATAGATCTGGAAATTAACAAAAGAACCAACTTTCATGAAAGCAGACTCACTTCTTCAACAGTTTTTGCATTCCACCAATCTTTGTAGAATTCTCTATCACCAAATCGTAGGAGCTCTGCAAGTATATTTAACCTGTTTTTACAGAAACAGAACAAATAACATCTTAACCCAGGCATCAAGCTAGGGAGAAAATAAACAGAAGAACTGATCACATTGTAATACAATCTTTCAGTCACATCCGCCCTCCCCTCCACTTCTGATGCTGAGAGGAGGAGAGTGGAAACAGATAAAGAACCCTGTAAGAGATGGCCCTCGGGTAATTGATAATTTCGTAAAAATAAACTCCTGATTATATTGAGGAAAGAACATGACAAAATGTCGATAACATTGGTATGACAGCAGTTGGACACGAATTATCAGGAATTTCACATCAGAAGGGGGGACAAATAGAAGATGAACTCACCATAGATGAAAGAAGCAGTAGAACATGCACAGCCACACATACAAGTTTGGGACCGAAAGTTTCAAAACCCTCTCAATTCCATATAATAGATTCCCTTTAAAAGGATGCTGAGAGTTCTGGATAATTGGATTGATATACTGCAAAAGCCACATTCATACCAAAATTGTTCATTCATAAAATGAGCACAAAATAAAAGAAACTTAAACCAAACTTATGCTTACTTGCTCTATAATGAATCCCATCAAGCCTGTAAATATTACTAACTTGATGAACTGATGAACCAGCCAACCCTTTCGGATACATGGAGTGCGTGGATAGCTTGGCTGCAAATTGCAAAACATAACATAAAGGACAGAGAAGACAATCAAATTGTCATATAGTAGAAGGCACAGTTCATTACTATTGCTTGCTAAACCAAAACATGATGCACATTAAATTTGAGATTCAAAGTCACTTAATATACATCGAAGATCACAAAAAATTTCATAGCAAGATTAGAATATGAAGTATTTGCATAGGTTCTCATTTCTTTCAAGCAAGTCAAAGAACATTCTTTTCTCTATACTTTAACATGGAGTGTTTTTAGTAGATAATGTGATAATTTTGCAACTATTCAAAGACTTAAGAATCCGGACTAGGATAGAAAGATTACCTGATAGCACAGTGTTGGAGCAATCATAAAATACACCAAGCTCTTGAAGTTAACGTCATAAGAGTAATCAACATTCAAAGCAGCAGAAGGTGCTTCTCCCTTCAATCAAATAGGCAATGTTAGAAATCAGTGCTTGAGCAACATGGCAGGATGAGAAAATGAACACCCATTAACTCTCTTTTTCTCCTTCCAGAACTTATTCGAACAAAGTCGAACTGAGAAACACCGGCATATTTTTTACAATTTCAAAGAAAACTAGTAAATGAAGTTTCAAAGACCGAATGTAGATTGATGCTGCAAGGCAAACAGCAAGAAGCAAATGATATTTATGTGATGAAAAGTAATCGCTAGGGCATTACAAAGTACAACCACCAAAATATATGCTACAAGTTATAAAAGCATCACACCGAATAAACGAACACAACTTCAAGCGTGAGAAACTTGACAAGAGTATGATATTGTTACCTTTTCAACTGACTTGGCAACCGCTCTCATATCATAGTTCGTATGAGCATATGAGACCAATTTTAACCACACAATACAAGCAAAAAGCATCAACGTCACACCAGATACAAATGCAGAGTCGCAGCTGCAAAGACAACAAGCATTTGCATATTCAAGGAGTAAGTGCTTTAACTAGTACCAAGTCATTTATAAGGCCAGATCAACGTTACACAAGAAACAAAATGTGGCCGATTGGAAAAAGCATGGAGGAGCTTCCCCTTACTAAAACAACCGTACCCAGAATGTACCGAAAGGTATTTAAACTTCCATGTTTCCACATACAATAATTGAGGAATGAGAAATCCATCAGAACCGAAGTTCAATGTTTGTTGAAAACAAAAAATACATCTATGTACTTTTCACAGTGAGAAGATCATGGAATTTGGCATACTTGGCAGACAATTAAAACTTTCCGTTTTGAACATCAGCAAACCCAACGAAAATGGAACTCAAAAATGATATCAGATTGCTGGTGAAGCACTCAATTCTATGCACGCACAAATCAGCACCAGGACTTCCATCGAAAAAACTTTTGACTTCATTTCTTTTAATTGTATGTTCTATCCAAGTTCTCTAACTCCAATCTTTGTACAATATTGACTAGCCAAAATAACAGAACGGGCAACTGTACACTAAGGGAAGAGAAGGAAATAACCTGAGAATCACTGAAACAGGGTACACAACTGCTACCACGGAGATGATTATGTGGAGGGAAACGACTATCTGTTGCACCAAGCGACAAATTTCCATTAAAAAAGTCGGCAGAATGTAGGCTCTTCATGCTGTTTGTAAGGAGCTTGAGTGAATAAGCTTTTTTAATTACAATGGTAAATACTCAGAATACTTACAGGTTCAGAGAGATATTTCCGGTACGCCAATTTCTCAACTAGATATGCAGCAAGCGCGAACACTGGAAGTGTTAGACTGCAAGAGAAGGCACTCGTATATCAAGCAACCAACAGAAGAGATTGGTAACAGCAAACAGAATGCAGGCCAATGAAACATTACCAGCACATGAAAAGAGGCCAATCTCTCAACGATTTTGAACTGAACCAGAAGCCTGTCCTAATTAACCAACCATACTGCCCAGGCAAAAACGAGAACAGTAAGTACATCAAATTATCTGTGGCAATCTTATCAATTTCGGGGTACGAAAAGAGAACAAAGAGCTTTTGAAACCGTAAAAAGTGAACTAACCTTCATGATATTCTCGATAATAAGCCTGCTGTTGACTGCAACTAGGACTACAATACAGAGATTGAAGAGGCCTGCATGGCTCTGACAAATTGAGAGGGGGAGGGGAGAAATGATGAAAATGAACTAAGGGAAGCACGAGATTAATAAAGAACTGAGAAACCTGAGAACGAAAGGAGTTATCAATTGTATGTCGTCAAAATGGTTCAGTTTGTTCAATTACAATTCTGAACTGGGCGGTTGGATGTGTTACTGGGCGAATGTATACCAAAATTCCTTCCCATAGTGTCCCAAACTACTTGGAGACCCATTGCATACAAACAACATATTAATGGAAAGCCGATCAAATACAAACGGAGCTCTGCCAAAGGGCAAGCCTTAACTATTGGTGGTTAGAACCCGAGCAAATGGAACAAAATACAGTACTACTAGTCACAAATGGAGGAATTCTAGTCTAAAATACACAGCTCAATATAAAGAATGTAGAAAAATGGCAACCAGAAACAAGTAATTCTGATTTTACCTTATGCATTGGCTCAACACAATTCAAAAGAAGTTCCTTTCACTAAAAGTTCTAACCTGCTTAAAAATGGCGCCGGAACTAAGCGGACTCTCTTTAACCTTGACGTGAGCGGGCACGGAAGGGCGGTAAGTGAATTTGATATCCGATCTCGCAACTTGACCGTCCCGATTGTCAATCTTCTTATCCTCGCGGTTCGCCCCATCAGAATCGGCTGGCCGATCCGCGTGGAGTGATTCTACAGCGGTGGAAGAAGTACCTTGGTCGGAGTTAGTGGCAACTGAACGACGTCGAAGGGAGAGACCGTTAAGATCGGAGGAGTCAATAGCAGAGGTGGAGGGAGAGGGGTTTATGTGATTGTCAGGGGTGTCGAGCACCGCCATTGGAAGAGGAGAGGGGGGAAGCAGTCGCAGAAAGAAGATGATAACACACCGAAGCAAAAAAAAAAAAATTTGAGTAAAAGGTGGAGATGAGAATCCGAAGACGTCCTTCAGATGAATGAGGTGGCGTTCATGCAGAGGTGGTGGCGCCGGATATGGTCGAGAGTTGATCTTGGGGAAGGCGAGTGAATCGGTAGAATTCAGACAGAATCAGAGAAGGAAAGAAAGAAAAAGATTTTATTCACTGTGGAAGACGTTCAAATGGAGATTTAGCCTTTTGCGGAGCAAGATATATATATAGAGAGAGGTGTTTTGGAAATTAAAAATTATATTATACCATAATTTACTAACCCCAATAATAAAAATAAAAATAAAAATAAAAGAGAGAATGGTCGGTTCATAATTCATAACGTATTTTTCTGTATTAATTCATAACGTGTTAAAGAAAATCTAGAAAGTATTCTTACAAAAACCAAGAAAAAGAAAGTCAAAGATTCTTTCGGTTTTCGTTTTCGTATATTCCATGAAAATAGCATATTGGCAAAAACAAATTTTTTGTGAAAGACCCCGAAATTAAATTAATGAAATAATATGAGAGAGATGAACATTATAGTGTAATTAGGAGATGCTGAAAAAAGACGATGACTAAAGTTAGTAAAAAAAAATTTGTATAATTGACTTCACGATAAATAAATAATTTAAAGATGGGAATGCAGTTCCTAAAACTGCAGGACTCCTAATATATGTTGATGAGCCAAGTCTTCTAGTTTGTTAAGGATGTTCAACACAGTTCCTGAATCTAATTGAATCCGAAACTTTAGTATGAATATCCGTTTAATATGATTTTATTTAAATTTTAAAATGGAGCTCATTTGAAATTTTAAAAAGTTAATTCAAATTAAATTAAGTTACTTAGTCTTGGAAAACTTCACCATTTATTGATAATTATTTACAATTCAGTTGAATTATTATATTATCAGTAGTATGGTGAGAGAAAAATTTCAAATCGACAAACAGGCCAAAATTATCAACTTATTTATTTAAATTGTCAATAATAAAATCAGACAAAAAATCTGAAGTCGGCCAATAAGCCGAAACATATTGGTATTACTAAATTCTGTGGACACCACCGCTTCATTTGTTCCTGTTTCGCCATTACAATTTTGAAATTGAGCAAATAGATATCCCTTTTAAAATGCATAGACTCCGGTAATATTGTAAATTGTATGTGATGCGATAACAATAAGATCTAGAGTTCTTGAAACTTAACTACACCGCCATTATCATTTTTCTTTATACTTGAATATTACTAACAAAAAATATCGTAACATAGTTCATTATTTTACCCATGAGTTAATGTAAATATGTAATATCAATGTTCATGTTGTTGATCGCTAGTTCAACCCGCCCGGATTTCCTTAGTGGTGGCTCGATGGACTCGGTGGGATCTTAGACGTGGACATTTCCCTCGTGATGATATATTACTTCAGTTAGTATCTCGAGTTCAACTCTTGAGAAAATAATTAGTCGAGTTCCCGTTGATCATGAATCATCCTATCAACCCTCCGTGTAATTGGTTTCCCACTGCAATTATCACTCCAAGTGAACCAAGGCCTTGAGAGGAACTGTGATAAAAAGCCATTCATAGCACTAACCCAATATCAAAACAATTTGAGGCCTCATTAGGATGTGTGAAAGCATTACAGTCACCAACAGTAGCCAAATGACCAGTAGTGGGAGAGAAAGAAGCAAACAAATCCATGCTAACTGAATTTGCACCATAGATACCCAAGAGAAAAAAGCTTGGACAATCCTTCACACAGAAGGTGTGCTAGAGAGACTGAGAGATGATCTGGACATCAATAGAGTGACGCCAAAGAATCTAATACTTAGCTAGAGTTCCTAATAGATCAACCTGTCTGGATGAACTTTTAAGCCCTCTAATATAGGCTTGGCTTCTGGTTTTTTAGGTATAAGGACAGCTTCGGGGCCATCAACCCCCTCAAAATTGAATCAGGGGCAGAGGCGTTTTCAGGCGAATAGCAACGTCATCAACAATATACTTCATGACCTTAAGAGAAATCTCTGTGCCTCCCTTCTTTGTAATATCCTCAGTAGTCTAAAAAATCAATTGAGGAATCCTTGGTAGGGCTACAGTTGTTCCCTCTACTCCAGAAGAAGCTACGGGTCCATTGCCTGCTGTAGATGCCACCCCCACTCCCTTCCCAGGTGCACCCTGATCTTGCAAAGAATATTTAAGCACAATGTAATGCATGATTGGGAATTAAGAGTAACTTTCTTTTGTTGCCATCTCGTCTAACTCGGGACATTCAGTTGTTGTTCCTGCACAAGTTCTAGGAACCAGATAATCAACTGTAACCACATGACGATCCATCAACCACTGCTCTCACCCAACTTGGACAAGGGCATTCTTTTAACATTAAGACGCACACTTCTACTTTGGTACCAAGTCTAGTAAACTCTCTGTAAGGTCGCCCAAAATGGAGCCCCACACCTCCGATGAACTCAGTACCGATGAAAACCAATAACCCAGAACTTATTGACGGAAGCAACCAAGACTTAAAACAAAATAAAGTAAGCTATTGAGAGACAAGCGGTGGAGTTGAACGATACAGAAATCTGTATTCATAAATATTCCACAATACCAGTTATCAAGGGGGAAAAAGATGCTACCAACAGCTAAATTCAAAATTGGAACAATGTCACAACATACGATACTAAATCTCCAGATACTGATAGTGAAAATATCAAAATACTACTTAGTCCATGAAAAATAAAAATATAAAAAGGAAAAAGAAAAGAGTACAAGACTTAACGACCATCACAACGGGAGGGCAAGAGTGATTGATCGAGTCTCCTCTTAAACAAAACATCTTCACTCCTTCAAATTCCATCAGGCAAACAATTTTTATCCTCACAGAAGATCAGCAACATTGGCTGGGAGCTCCTCAATCACCACATTGTAGAACTTCTGGATGTCGAAAAGCATCCTCTCATCATCGGTGGTCACAAAGTTGATAGCCACACCTTTCCTCCCAAAACGTCCACCACGTCCAATCCTATGCAGGTAGTTCTCCGGTTGGGTTGGCAGATCATAGTTGATCACAAGCGAAACCTGCTGGACATCAATACCACGGGCCAATAGGTCGGTAGTGATCAGGACACGGGATGAGCCAGACCTGAACTCCCTCATGATGATGTCCCTAGTGTTCTGGTCCATGTCACCATGAGTAGCTGACACTGTGTGGTCTCTGCTCCTCATCTTGTCAGTCAGCCAGTCCACCTTGCGCCTGGTGTTCACAAAGATAACACTCTGAGTAATGGCTAAGGTCTCATAAAGATCACACAGTGTCTCCAACTTCCATTCTTCTTTGTCCACATTCACATGGAACTGTTTGATACCCTCCAAGGTTAGCTCCTCACGCTTCACCAGAATCCTAACTGGTTTGTTCATGAATTTCCTTGTAATATCAAGAGCCTCAGGTGGCATTGTTGCAGAGAAAACGCCAACTTGGATGTTTGGTGGCAAAAGCTGGAAGATGTCGTAGATCTGCACAACACAAGACAAAATATCAGAGATACAAACTACATCTACTATCATAATTAAACTTAAAAGGTCAGCATAAAAAACCAACGAGGCAGAGATTTCGTGCTTAAATAACAAAGCGATACCAGAAAGCATTTGAACAGTCCAATACCACCCTCCAATCCTAACAAGACAAAATACTAGTTGAAGCACAACCTGAAGCAGCCTACTAGCATAATCATGGCACCTAAAAACACAACAATATATGTAATAATATAGTCAAGGAAATCCAAGAGTGGTATCATCTCCCTCCACCAACAAAAAAAATAAAAGATGAAAGCAGGATTGTTACTTGATCCTTAAATCCACGAGAGAGCATCTCATCAGCTTCATCCAACACAAACATCTTGATCGAATCAGCTCGAAGGGACTGTCTGCGGAGCATATCGAACACACGACCAGGAGTACCAACAACAACATGGACTCCACTTGAGAGGATACGTTGGTCTTCACGAACACTAGTTCCACCAACACATGCATGCACCTTGACTCCAAGATAATCACCAAGGGCTCGCATAACCTTTTCAATCTGCTGAGCCAGCTCCCTAGTGGGTGCCAAGACCAGTGCTTGGCATTCAACTAGACCATAATTAAGTTGTTGCAGGATACCAGAACAGAAAGTAGCAGTCTTTCCAGTTCCAGATTGAGCCTGTTGAATAACATCTAGTCCCTTGCAAAAGGGAACAATCCCCCTCTGCTGGATTGCAGACGGCTTCTCAAAACCTAAGGAATACAAGGGAAAAATATGCAATTGAGAAAAGAAGAGACCATTGAAAAGGATGAAGAAAACATAAACAAGGGGCACCATCAACACTCACGGCAACGGTACAGCAAAAGGGGGAAAAGACACCATAACAAATAATAGATGAAATAGAATGTAAATCTACCATATGCATAAATTCCTCTGAGAAGATTCTCCTGCAAACCCATAGAGTCGAAGGTTTCATGAACCTCGTCATAGGAAGCGAAGTAGTCCTGACCATCAGCTGAAATCCTACAAGACACAGAGAAATAAAAGGATAAACGTCACAAGAGATTTCAAGCAGTTGACAAATCTGAAAAAGAGAAAACAAGGTAAAGTAGAAGCCTCGTGATTTAGATGAACTCACAGTTCACTCATCTTGGCATCGTACTGCTTAGCATCAAACTGGGATCCCTCGGGTGCTAGTCCTGCCATGATTAAGCTGCGAATCGACACAAATCAAGCAGATAAGATCAGACGAGACAACCAAATCTGACAAATCTAATCTTAAAAAAAAAGCGAATACGCAAGGACAAAACAGCTGAAAAAGAAAAACAGATTTATTTAAGTCATCGGAGTAGAGATACAGGAACAAAAAGGGCTACAATAGATCGATGAGATTGAAAGAATACAGCAGGAAACCAGTAAAAGGAAGAAGAGTAAGAGAGATCACGAAACCAACGGAAAGAATGAAACCAGTAGAGGTAAGCGAATCGGAAAGAATTGATGTGAGCAGAAAGAGGAAATGACAGATGCCGGGGGAGGGAAGGAACCTGGTTGACGGCGGTTGTGCAGAGGAAGTTGAAAGAGCTAGGGTTTGGTTCTTCTCCCGAAAAAGGCCTTTAGTAGGAGGCAGCGAGCGGAGTTAAAAAGGGAGAAAAAGGGAGAATGCTTAGCACAAAACACTTAACACAAATAAAACCGATGGCTGGGATGTTAAATTGTTTCGAGTTAGGAAAAAATAAAATCAGTGCGAATATATATTCCGCCCCAATAGCCTTACCTTCTCCTTTCCGTACTAGCAGTCCACACCCACGGGCCACGGCTGCCGCTCTCGTTGGGCCTTATGGGCTGCATGCCCCATTTTCCAGTCGGCCCATTGCACTTCACATCCACTCCCAGGAATAATACCATGACCGTGGTCAGTCAGCCCATACATTTTGGGTGGACAATGAGTACATTTTACCTGTTTATTACATTATTATAGCCTTGTCAAATACAAATATTTTTTTGTATAAAAAATGGGCTAATTTGAAATTTCAAGGAATTGAAATGAAAGAGGAAATAGGAACTGAAATTATGTTTAGTTGATTGGGATAAAGAAATTGAAACGTTGATAACATAATTGAAATTGTGTTTAGTTGCAACATGTATCAATATTATGACATTTGTTTGTCATACAAAACATACATGATATATTTCTCGCACTTACATTGTGGTGTTGTTAAATTCGATAAGAACTACGTTGTTCCAATAAGACCGTCTAAACTTTAGAAGAAGCCCAAGCTAGGGTTTGTGGAGCTCATTTGGGGGTGAAAAGTCTCAAAAGGAATATGTTGTACCAAGGGTTTTACTAGCCTACGTGACAAGGCTAGTCCAAGGATGTCATCAATGCTAATAGTTCGTGAACATACACATGGTGCCTTCTGTGACACCCCGATTTTCGGTCGAACTTGATTCTGGGTATTAATCTAAGTTACTGGGTTCTGGAACTGATTGACAGGTAGACGATCACGGGTGTGACCGTGAGCCTGTCACGAGCGTGGTTGTCAGATCAATCACGGCCGTGGTCAGCAGTACGTCACAAGCATGACCACCAGTTATCATGACTGTGACCGTCTGTAGGCAACTGGCGTGGTGGTAAGTTTGCCACGAGCATGGTGGACTTATTATAGAACCAAGTCCGCGACCTGAGAACTTAGAATTTACAGAACCAAAAAACCTAGAGTTCTCTAACGAACAATGCTCTCTCTTAGGAGGTGAAGAAGATCGATTAAGGGGAGAAGGCAGAGTAGATCAATCCCAGATCATTGGCAGAGGGTTAGAGAGGTTAGGAGAAGCATCGAAAGGTAACTAATCTTCTCTTCTCTCTCAATCCTAGTAGTAGAAACTCACGTAGGAAAATACTAACAATTATTGATTTTGAGGTTCGAGGTTTCAATTCATTGATTGATATCTTCAGGTCATTTGGGACATGAGACTTGAGCTTCGAGAAGGTAGCTATGGTTCAGACTCTACCAGGAAGCTTATCAGAGGTGGGGAGATTATGATTACATTTTACTTTTATACGTAGAACTGTAATAGAATGTTGGGAAAATCCAATGATTGGATTTCTCCATGTGATATAGAGCGAGGGCTCTCAGGCTGTACAGTAGCGTGTGATCTATGATACAGATGTTCTGACGTGGTGTTGAGCGAGAGCTCTCAAACTGTTTGATAGCTTGTGATCTACTGTACATGCAGTGTAACATGATTCGAGCATAAGCTCTTAACAGTTGAATTGTGGCGTGTGATCCACAATTCATAAGTACTGTACATGATAGGCCTATTAGGCTGGTTCATGATTATGCTGCGTCGGTCACTCCCCCCAGATTGTGCAATCCCCTAGGTGATCTCAGGTTGGAGGTAGGACATGTAGAGTATGCCTATAGATGCTGCTCACACAGTTATTTAGGTTGGTTTCACGGTCTGATCCACCATGGGGCCCTCCACACACAATTAGGGGTGGCTGATGCTAGGTAGATGCCTACAAGACTACAAGGTCACATTACTATATGTCTGTCTCAGTTCTACGCGAGTCTAGATAGCCACTCAGTGCTTATCACTAACCCTGTCTCATTTCTTCTTATATGTACAATCTTGGAACCTCAACAGTCAATGACACCTAAGAGGAGCACACGAATAGGCCCAACATCTCAACTGAATGGCTCTGGGAGTCGTAAAGAGAGGTACATTGGAGGACCATATTACCCCTTTTTGAGGATTTCAACATGTTTTTTCACATATTTTATCTCTGGATGTTTCGTTCCCCTTTGTTTCAAAATGTTTTCCTTTGTGTTTTGGTATTTGTTTTGAGCCATTGATGCTATACTTCTACATGATCTTTTCCTTTGATTTATGAGGAATTTCATGAGTTAGTTCCTTCTTGTATGTTATGTTTGTTGTGTTGATTGAGTGGAACCCACAAGTTAACTACGTCATTTGACAGGGTCGTTTAGGGGCGGGTTTCACAACGGATATCAGAGCGTGATTGTGACTACTGGTATCTAGGCGTCATGAACCTCAAAGAGACCAGTGTTTATAGTAGCTCAGTACTGAACAATCTAGGGAGATGCTTCTATGTGATGGGCATTTGGAAGTGCAGTGTTGCTGTGTGTTTTATTTTAAACGGAGGAGTCAACCAGGAGTGGGGTAGAAAGAACGTCACGAGTGTGATGGCCTAACCAATACATGCATGGCTAAGAGTGGGTAACGGCTGTGACCTAGTGACGACCAAGGGCGTGGTTGGTCATTGACCACATGCGTGATGGATAGTGCACCACAGGCGTGGTCCACTGCATGCCATGGTGTGGTCAGGACTATACCACATGTTATGCTCAAACTAGAATAACTGCTTATACAATAGATCACACGCTACTGTACAGTCCTGAGAGCCCGACTCTGAATCACATCAAAACATCTGTACAGTAGATCACATGCTACTATACATTCCGGAGAGCCTTGCTCTAAATCATATTGTGAAACCCCACCCAAGGAGTCCCGATTGAATCACTGGTTCAACCGAAGAGTCTTACTCGGGTTTGAACTTGACCCATGAATCAACTCTAGACTACTAACTCGAGCATTAAAACTAGCATTAAAAAGTGATACTGAACACTTTAATAAAACTGATCAAATAAGATCCCAGATCCCAAAACACCACAAATCAAAAGGAGATGCAACTCCAATTTGAAAATACATCAAAATGATATCAACTGATATAAAAACATTATATATATAGTTAGTTCGTTAGCTGTTAATTCGTCCAGATGTCATTGCGCCAGGTCAGCAACTACTCTCCTCACTGCTTCTAGGAAGGCTGCTTCGTCCCATTCATCTCCCTGCGATGGTCATATATTATACATTACTACCAAGTTGTAAGAAAAAAAACAAAAATAAAAACGTAAGAAATTAAAGAGAAAATATAGCTCGGGTCAAGAATTGTTATATTTTAATAACTCCAGTTGTTGGGAGAGGATTCTGATCGATAATTATTTACTTATCACCTCTCTCAAACAGAAGCTATCGTAAAAGTTGAGGTTTTCACAACTCCAAAAAGTCATGTACACGGATTAGGAGCTATTGGATTTAAAATAAAGATCTTCCAGTTATGTAAATCTATGATACCATTCATGAACTGTTGTATTTTAATAACTCAAATTGATGGGAGAGAATTTTAATTAATATTTTATATTATCAACTAACCGTAGGCTGAACGAAATAAAAAGCAATGATCACACTTTATTCTTTCAAGGAAGATACTTGAAAATTCCAAAGGTAGAAGAAAATGAAATGCAGCGGAATCAACAGAACTGAAGTAGATGTCAATTATATATTACCTCAATCTGTAGAGTGAAAGTCGCTCGGCTGAAATGCAGTAGGGTTTGTTCAGACGACAATGGCGCCACGTGGCTTGTAGAAGTAGTAGTGTTTGCTTCAATTGCAATCAAATTAACGTGACGGAGCTGTCTTAGAAACTCAAGCACCCGAATCACTATATCTGAAACCGAACGATGATCATCTCGTAATAAGGTGACTTGAAGCTCCACAATATTATGCTGCTCCGATGACGTCGTTTCCTCCACTGCTCTCAATCGTACGTCCACTCTTTGATATGCTGTCGGAATGATGTCCACCGCTTTTGTTTCGGGTTCTTTGATGTTGACGGCCGCACCAACAGCCGCAGCTGGCTGGTTAAGTTGTACTAGTTTCGATTCAAGTTGTCGGGTCCTTTGTGAGAGTTGAGCCACTTGGGTAATCAATGACTTCAAGTACTCCCTCGTCCGGCTCAGCACCGTTGCTTTGTCTTTCTACAAAATAATTACGAATATGTCTATTTATTCATAGTAATAGCGTGGGGTTGAGAGATAAAAAGTATAGATAGTAATAAAATTAATTAGTTATAAATAAAAATAGATTAATATAACTGATCAGGTAGTACAATTAACAAAGTACTGTGATATGTAACATTATATTATGCTGTAATACAAATCAGGTTTTAGTATAACTAAATTTTGGGAGTAGGTAGGGGTACCTTTGGGTGGGGAGGAAGGAGGGAGCGGAGGGCTTGGAAGCTGTGATTGATCTTCTCACGGCGGCGGCGCTCCGAGATCATGTGGTGAAGCTGAGTGCTGCTGGGCCCCACATTAGTCGTCGTCATATGTTGTAGTTGTTGCTTCTCCTCCTGCTGTTGCTGCCGCCGCCTTGTCCTGTAGTAAGCAAGTGCCCTCTTGAACATGCTCGGACGATTTTGCACACCAACCCCCCCGGGAAGTCTGGAGGCCGATAATGATCCAGTAGTAGAAAACTTGTTGAAAGCACTACTAGTACTAGTACTAGTACTAGTGTTAGGCGGCGGAGTAATAGTAGTATTAGTAGATGGGTGAGGAAGAGTAGATGATGTGAAGACAGCTAGCAAAGCTCTGGTGATAGCAGCGTCCACCACCACCTCGCTCGATTGGTGGGTAATAGTTGCCGGGGCCGGGGAGGTGATATTGTTGATGAGAAATGAAGAGAGTTCCGAAGGAGTAGGACTAGTAGTAGTAGTAGTAGTGTTATCTAGTGGGGATGCTGATCTTAAAGAAGACGAAGAAGAAGATTGCCCAGCTTGGTTTGCAGCCATAGCAGCATCTGCTGTTATCAGAGGCCTCCTCCTACGGGAAAAGTCCTCTGGGAACAACTTCATCATCTCACTCTCTATCCTCATCTGATCATGATCAAACACAATAAATAGAATAATCGTTAATTAACTATTTAATATGTCTGATTTGTTTTTTTTCCAAGGGAATATGTCTGATATTTAATTCAAAGCTAGCTAATTAATTACTGAAACTGACTTGTTGAGCCGTCAGATTCGACCAACCAAGTTCAATCTCGCCGCTTCTGCACCCCATAAACACTGCTCTCTGCACCATATATGTGGATTATTCAACGTACACCCAATTATATTTCATTTCTATTTTTTTTTATAATAAATCCAAAAAAATAAATAATAGATGTAATTAAATACCGACCTTGATCATGGCCTCCTGCAAACTCAAATAATAATAAAAATATATCAAAATTTTAATAAAGCAGATTATAAGTAGAATAACTTGGAATATGTAGTACGTACGTACCTTGTAAAAGAGGCGTTGGGGAAGGATGGATGCCATTCGCATAAGCTGACCTTCATTCAACTCTACGTAAGGCTGGTTATTCTTCAACGCCTGCCCCGGAACTCGACTGCACGTACCTCAACAATATGCATGATTAATCGATATCATCATCGATCACGGCAAACTAATAAGCATATATGCCGATCAAAGAAAGAATGAAAGTAGTTAATTACTCATTGAGAGGAGGGAACGCTGATTGTATGTAGTCATTGAAATGGCGTCTGGCTGCTACCTCTGATATTGCAGCAGAAGAAGAAGAAGTAGTTGGTAACAACAAATGATCATTACGCTGCTGTTGGTAGAATCCGGCCAAGAACACTAAAGAGCTGCTGCATTCAGTATTCATGCATATTCTGTAATTAATATAAAATTATATAAAGAATATGAAGATGTCGTCACAGGATGGGATGAAAGAAATTACTTGGAAGGGTGAGGGTGATAGGACCAAAGGCAAATATAAGAGCTGCCGAAGTAGTGCATCAGCGCTTCCAGATAAGCCGGAAGCTCCACTTCCCTTTCCTGCGAAAATATGCTCTCCATCGATCTAGCTCGGAGTTTCTGATTATTCCTTAACCACTCCTGCTTTCATGTCTTAAGCTATAAGCCTATAACACCAGCAGCTTAATTATATTGGCGTTGAGAAAAGTCTTCATTATTACTACCAACCCACCTCTCTCACTTTTGTTGGATTGCATATAGGTGGGTGTGTGTGTGTGGGGAAAGTTTTCTTCGACGCTGGGAGAAGAAGCTATGTGTAATAAGAGAAGAAGATATGCACAAGAACGAAGAAAATTAGTCCAGAGAGGACCCATGATCTGGGACTTAATAGCTTCATCAATCATCGTTTGGGCCCCCCTTTTTATTTTCATTTTCATTTTCTTATTAGTTTGGGTCCCACTTTTACACGGAACCTTTGACCACTTTGAATTTTGGGTTCTAAAATAATTTGTTTTCTTTTAGAAATTCCTACTTTTCAAGGGGTCATTTGTTGTATTTTGTAGGGCCCATCGTCGCTCTATTTTTTAACTAATCACTACGTTACTCATATATAATTACATTGTAAGTTGTGATTATTATGTTTTATTGTTTATTCTACATTTTTTTTGAAGTGATTAGTATGTTATGAGACACAATTACTATTACCATATCTCATTTTTGCGTTCAACTGTTCTCGCCTCATGAGGTGTCATTACTACATCTAGTATTATGTCATCCTGTCAAAAATGTAGATCTGGAACATATTGAAGGTAAGTGTCATTTATATATACTTTACGTTTTCATTGACCATATATATGTCTGAGTTGCTTTTAACTACATTTAGTGTAGGAATACATACGACTTTTACACTAATCATTAATGCTCTTAGCATTCATACACGTACACATGCACAAGAATGATGCCTCAAAATTTGAGAAGGTAGCTATTCACCAATCCAAGTGTTATTCAACACCAGATGGTAGGTGTTGAAGTGAGAGGATTAAGACCCATAACACAAAGGAAGGCATATTAGAAATTTGCAACTTGGACTTGATCTTGATGTGATGACAACACCTTGGACTTGACCTTGGTGTGAAGGTGTTGGTACGGATGTGTGGACTCACGGAGAATATCACCTTAGCTCATAGCAAGATGGAACTAGCTAGTATCAGCTCCTCAGTGAGCTAGCTTATGCTAGGGACTGGCACTCCATCTCATCCAACTTGCTTTGAGCTCGATGATGGTGTCACTAGCTGCAATGTTGAACTGAGCTACAGTCCTGGTAGGGAGCTAGGTGGTTGGGGTGGTTACCCCTTGAGTTAGGACAAATTGGTGCACACCTCTTCATGAAATTCAAACTCAAACTGAGTTGTTTTCCCTCCAAACTCGTTAGACGTCAAGGTAGTTACTTCATTTCATAACCGCCCTCAAGTCTATCCATAGAATTTTTGGTGCCTCTTGGTGTATGGATTCATACCCCTTCGTATCTAGTCCCTTTGCCTACGAAATTCTAATTTACTCTAGTTTCTAAAGTCTAAGAACTCGAGTGTAGATGGTCTTATCCTCAAAAGGGATTTCCTGATACCTAAGGTTTGTAGGGTGAAAATATTCTTTTTGGAAAGTGGTGCCATGATTTCTTCTTGATCCAAGATCTCAGTACCTGCCAAAGCTGGAAGTGTTTCTGTTCGGAACCTCCTGATCTAACAAGGCATACATGGAATATATGCACCTTTTAATGGCAAGTCACATTTTTGTAGAAGAACCTTTCGACGGGTATCGCATTTTGTGATGTCATCTTCAGGTTAACTCTAGGGTTGTTAACCATCAGCCCAAGTAAAGACAGGCAATGCCACCCATCACCGGGGTGCCAAAATGATTGCGCAATCCAAACTTCACCTAAGATCTTTGTAAACAAAATCAAAGGCTCATGAACAAATCGTTGCTTGATAAATGGGCCTGGAGGTATGCTTCCGAGCGCCATGCCTGGTGGCGTGGTCTAATCTCTCAGAAATGCATCTCTATGGTTTCCAATTTTCGATCATCTTGGGGTTTTAGTTCGGCGGGTTACTCGATGTGGAGATGGATTGTGTCTGAAAGTCCTGAGTTCTGGAATTTTGGTTGTGTCTATCCTGGGGGGGGGGGGGTGGGTTGGGTGTCATTTTGGCACAATGTGTGGGTTCGGGGAGTGAGGCTTTCTGCTGTCTTTCCAAGGGTTGCAGCTTCGACTCATTCCTTGGACTTTTTTCTTTTTGACATGTTGGATGTTGATGGCAGGGTTTCTGTGGACTTCCCTCTTAGGTTCTAACTAAGAAGTGGCGCACCCGTGGAGTGGATGGAGTTTCAGTGTCTCATGACATCCTGTCCCACTCCGATCGCGTCAGAAGGGCCTCCTCGAGTCATGTGGCCTCTGCACTAGTCTGGTAGCTTCTTAGTGCGGTCTATGATGAAGGCTCGATGGCGGGTCTCTTTTCTCAGAATGGATGATTTCCCGGCGTGAGCAATTTGGATAAAGAAGGTGCCAACAAAGATCCAATGCTTCTTGTGGAAGGTTGTTCATGGTAAAATCTTGACGATCGACAACTTACAGAGGAGGGGAATCACATTAACCAATTGGTGCTCTCTTTGCCGGTGTAACCTCGATTCGGTGCCCCATTTGTTCCTCCTTCTGCCCCTTCTCAATGTGTGTGGCGTCATTTGAGTTCAACACTTTCCATCGTTGGGCATTTGCATAATGATATACAGGAGGTTCATTTGGTTAGAAAGGAACAGCAGTGTTTCGTGATGACGATTCTGCCGAGGCCAAGGTTGTTTTCAGGATTGTCTATGTAATTGGCGAATGGCTTAGGGCAGATGGGGTGTGCAAGTTGCTGACTGGATCAGAATCTGTTGTAGCTCTCGTGAACCCTGCCTTGAGGACGTGTTTTGTTTTCTGACGAGTGTCGTTTTGTCCTAGCTTTTGTACCGACTCTAAGATGTCATTGGATCAAAGCTAAGCTTTAAGCAGTGCTGGAGGATTGGAAGACTAGTCCATAATATAAGATATGAATGTGGATTTACTGTGTTGACACTTTTGGTTGGATGCAACTTGTCATATATATGATATGAAACAGACAACTTTCCAGGAGAAGTGGATTACTACCCATCATCATCATCTTCTGTGCCATATGTTGTTAATGTTTGAATCTATTTGGAAAATTATATGGAAGAATAGTAGAAATAAGGAATTGAAAAGTAGCAAGTGAGAGTTTATGAGACTGAGGGTAGGAGAGGGAACATAAAATTTGGAGAATACTAGTTTGTGGTGTTGTGTAGTAGGGTCTACAAAAAGCTGTAAGTGGAGGGACTAGAACGTTGAAAAGTATGGTCAAAGTCCACCCCCCCACCCCACCCTCCTCCTCTTCTTCTTCTTCTTCTTCTTTGAATATTGTCAACTTATCAACGCAGACCATCGCTTTCCAGCCTTTTCAATTTTGGCCTAATACACAAATTTGGCTACAATTATGATCGATATGTTAAAAATCTGGTCTAAATTATTTATGTTACGACTATTTAATTGTTATTTATGTTTTTTTTTGTTAAATTTAGTTCGGTGACTTAAACTTTTGTTAAATTTTTAATATCATTGATGACGAAGCACTATTTGACTAGTTAAATATATGTTATTACAGGCGGAACTAAGTGGTGGTTGGGACGAGTCCCGGATCACCCCCAGTTTTGATCCAGACGATTGATTTCATGTGTATTCCTTTCGAGTTCGACACATGGCAATTTTAAATTCAGTGCTTGGCGGTGTCAAAACCAGAGGGGGTTAGGAAGAGTCCTGGCTATCTTGTTTCTTCATCTTGAGTACTATTTTTTTTTTAGATGAATGATCTTGAGTACTAAATTATATCTAAAGTTTAGATAATTTCATAATCCGACTTATGGTATTTGAATTTTTGCCCCTCTACTTATTTTCTTAAACTAAATAATCTATCAAATTTAAACTTATAACAAACCTATTAGTAAATAATCATCAGTTCAAAATTTTAAATATAGGAAAAAAGCTCGTTTGCGGTATATATATATATATATATTTCAACTAAAGTAGGACAATGCTAGTATCTTTAGTTCTTTTGAGTTTCACTTGTAGAGTCTTCCATCATTATCTTTGCTGGAATCATTGTCTGGACATACATGTAACTGGTTATGCACATGTATAACAGGTTACATACAGGGCACAAAGGGGGGTGAGTAAGGAATGACTTATTGATCACGGTAATCGCTCCAGCAGTAACTAATCACATGATCTGTAAGGGATGTAAGGGAGTCATCCACAATATCAGCTTCACCATGGAGAACAGTATTCAACAGAATAGCAGAAATCAAATGACTGGTGGCGATGATTGAAGAAGCTGTCTACTCCGTGGCAGGATAATCATTCAAGATAGAAGAGCCGTCTGCGAACCTAAACTTGTTCGCGTCCACACTGCCAACAGGGAGAGGAGAAGATCCTCTCCTCCAGACCTATGTGCAGTTCACAATCAGTTAAGCAACTTCTTTATCTACATGGGTAACAACATGAACTGTCATTTCAAAAGGAAGCTGAGAAGAAAATGCAAAGATACAAATTTCAAAGATGCAAAGAAAAGGAAGCAGCCATAGTTGCTATGGTAACTAAGCAAACAAATGCAGCAGAGCTCGAAAGTCCAGGACCTGAATCAAGCAACATTCATATTGTAAGGTTATATGTCACAGAAATGGAGTTCAACCAACACAAAACTGAACTGCAGTCTGCACAGCGCGCTAACATACCAGTTGGAACAGTTCCATCAATCACAACATCAAGCCCAATTGGGATACCGACATTGATCTCTTTAGCTTTGGTGTCTTCATGATAAGCTGTATACCTGCAAGTACAGCACACCATAATCCTCCGGACAAAAATACGTTTGCATACTATTTTACTGGCACAAAAGAGAAAGGAACTTGAGGTTTCTATCTTACCCACAGATAAAATAATGACTCCATCTCATTCTTCATTGTTCAATTTCCTGCACCGGTCGAACATCATGATTGACGAGGCATTGTTTTTTTCCAAGTTCAATTTGCAATTATTACACAGGACGGTAGTCAAAAGAAGATAATCCACATCACTCAACACAACAAACCAATGCTACCCAGAATCGAACCCGAACAAAAACCAAATTATATTTCAAGCTCGGTAATGATGACATCGAGCCGAGCCTGACGTGCAGAGTTTTGTTAAATTGGCCCGATCTCGAACTCGAAGAGAAAAGCAAAAGGAACGGACCGAAGAGGGGCAGATATGAACATGCTTACGGAGTCATAGCATCGCAACAAAATACTTAAGATAATTATGTACTTACAGACAATTCAGAAGGACTGGCCCCGATGCTGACCTCTCAATCTTGAGGTGTGTAGCAGATATCACTAATGGATGACTTGTACTGCACCAATGAACACCTCTCAATCTTGAGATGTGTAGCAGATATCACTAATGGATGACTTGTACTGCACCAATGAACACTGGAATTTCGTTAAGCCTTAGAAGTTAGTCAGTTCAAACATGGCTATTTCAGTTTGATCTAGCCATTTATGTTTCCGTATTAGTCTGGAATTAGCTAGCCTGCATCAATAGCCATTCAAAATCAAATAAAGAAAGAGGTAATCGTGCAACTGCTTGCCATTTGTTATAATATAATGCTGGTGGTTAAATAAAATTGTACTTTCTCCTAGGTCATTGCTCACAATGTATTAGGGCTTTTGTGCTTAAACAAAATTACCCTAAAAGCTAATACCGAGCCATTCGTAATATTAGTTTTAGTTCCTCAAGGAGCTCCATTTTGCTGATTGTATATTCCAGCTCAAACAACAGGTATTCCTGCTTCTCTACACAATGCAAAATTCAGCCACTGTAACTGGGGAAAAGAGAATAACGGGACTTGGAAACTACACTATTTCTTTGAATTCATCACTCACCTGAAGATGTTGCTGGCTATAAAAATGGATATTTCATATATGACTCACGAATCTGCAGAGAAGCAAGTCATCTCAAATTGAATTGAAATTCTCGAACGCAGAACTCAGCCATTATAACTGGAAAAAAACGAATAACGGGACTTGAAAAATACACTTTTTGTTTGAATTCATCACGCACCTGAAGATATTGCTAAAAGATGGATATTTCATATGCGACTCATGAGTCTACAGCCAAAACTTCCCATTCAAAATTTGAAAGAAACAAAAGACAATGGCAACCATGTAATCATATGCTACGGAAGAATCATGATAGTACCTCATTAAACTCACTAACTCAGAGAGTCGAGAATTGATCCGGAAGGCCTCAACGATCCTTTTTATGTAGTCCTTCCATTCACTTAATCGGGAATGCAGTACCCAATTGCAGCATCGATGAACCCAACCTAACAGGAGAAAGAGTTCCCATTGAGTTCTCCGCCGCTGTTGGGTGATAGAAAAGAATGGGAAGAATTTCAGTAAGGTAAGGAAGGGGTTCTTCTCTGCGCAGTTAGGCCACCTGTTTTCGAAAATTTGATGAAGAGATGAATGGATGGATTGAAACGGTAGTAGTGGAAAGCACAGCAACGCTGTAAGAGGCCGTTAGCGAGCAGATCAATGTTCGAATCGGAACAACTAGATTGTTCCTTTCTCTGAAAACAAAAGCAAGCCAGAGAGATCTTCAACCACAAACCAATGACCCATAACTAGTTCATCTTGAGGTAAAAGGTTACGGACAAGTAACCGGTTTCCTTTAACAGGTTAACCACAACGGGTGACATTATATCGATTACAACTAACAAGTTACTAACAACAGTAACTTGTTACCGGCCATGAGTAACAGTTATAGAAAAGATCTTACCGGAAACAAACATTCTGTATTAAGCTACCGTAGCCCATTTTTTATTGAAAAAAACACAGTACAAATTTTATTGAACAGTAAAAAATGGGCTTCGGTTACTCACCACGAGTTACATGTTACTTTGAAAACGATGCGATTACACCAAAAAAAACTTAGATCACACTTGGCTAAATTTTATTTCCATGAGAAAATGGGTTTGGCTCACAATTGGTTAAATTTTTGTTTGATAATCACTGTACTGCTTTTATTTTTTTATCAAAACGGGCATCGGTTACCCACCAAGGGTAACCTATTTCATTTAAAGTAACAAGTTTCCAGACACAAGCAATCGATTTCATTGAAAGTAACATGTTACCAACAACGTGTAACCCGTTACTCACCAAGGGTAACCGGTTTCCTATAAGATAACAGGTTACCAACTATGAGTAACCAATTTTTTTGGGTAACAAGTTACAGACCACGAGTAATCGATGTCCTTGAGGAAACAAGTTACCGACCGCGAGTTACCTATTTCCTTTAATATATCATACTTTATTTAGTCAAAACAAAAAACAAAGAATTAAAACACTTCATACAGTGGTCACATCAAAATGTTCAGCTTCCCCACAGGACAGTAAAGCAGATTGTCATTCTTCACTTCCGACAAGAAAACTCGCTTCTTGTCTATTTGATGAGCTTATTCGATAATCTTTGCCAATTCACAACAACAAAGAAGCTATCATAATCGTTATCATTGTACACGGGAGAACATGTTCCTCAAGACCTATTTAAATACCGATTCTTCTTCGTTCGCAGAGAAATATTTTCGGACGAAATTCAGAGCATAATTCAGAGAATTCGGAGCGATGAGAAGGCATCGACTTCAAAGAGCTCGGATCATAAGACATAGTCAAGATTGGCGGATCGATTTCTTCGACGGTTCTCGGCAAAATTAGCTTTTTGTGATTTCTTCTTGTAAACCTAATTCTAATGTGTTCATTTGTTGATTTTGATTTGTTCTTCGAAGTTTTGAGTAGCTAAACTTCCCGTGCTTAGATTAGATTAAGCTTAGGTAATTCCTTATAAACGGATGATTGTATGACTTTAAGGATTTATACAAGTTGGATGGATTTTGGTTTATGTCTAATTTCGTTTCCGATCTTACTCTTGCTTGGCCGTCTGAATATGATCTTGTTAGATTTGTGATTTTCTTGAAAGAGCTTGCTTATTTAACACTGAAGTTAAACAACTAGGTTAGTTGGTAACCCTCATCCATGAGCGAATAGACTAGTCCGTCGTGCGAGCAGTTCTCGTTTGTTTAATCACCTAGCGGAACTCAGCTCTTTGTTTCGAAAGAGCGGGCGGGGATAGTAGATAGGTACCAGATTAGGATACTCGAAAGGGCGTGATTTGAGTAGAGAAGAACTGTGACGGTGAACTGAATTTATCTTGTTTGCATAAATTGTTGAAGTTGAGTGTCGTTTATTAATTTGGATAGCCTAGGGGGATTCAAAGTCTAAGCAGTTTCATCCTAATTGGTTAAACCCTCTATCGTGGAGTCCTGCAAACTTATTTTAATTTCTTGTTATTTACTGTTTTTATTCTTAGATTGATAATCGTGGAACTCACACTACAACTTGGTTAAACCGATTATCACTTTTCACAATTTCGAATAAAACGCAATTAAGAGACTCTAGGGAAATTCGACCCTAATTACTTTGCTAATTAAGTTATCTTTGAGCGCATACTACAAGCATATCAGTTTGATGATTTCCAGTTATTAAATTCATATTTCAATTGTTTTGAATTCTTTGTTAGTGTTTTGTTGTTCTTGTATTATGTTTTGAAGTTCATGCTTTAGAATTTTGCAAATTTGAATAGAATGAAGACAAAGTTTAAATGTTTCTTTTATACTTTTTTTAATTCTGTAAACTTCAACTTCACTCTTTTTTTTTCGTTTTTTCCAAATAGCAATGACAAGATGGGATGCCGCGTTGGTGGAGGAGCTTTTTTATAACAAGGGCGCATCTGCTATCCTTAGTATGCCACCGACAGGTGGAGGGAGAGACAATGCCCACATCTGGGAGTGGAGCAAGGATGGACGGTGTACAGTGTGGTCGACGTATATGACTACGTCGGAGGTAAATAACGAAGAGTTGGGAGTGGAGGGTGAGTGGGTACAGCTGTGACGGCTAGCAATCTCGCCGAAGTTGCGGCATTTTTTGTGGGGTGCGGCACGCATGATTCCCTTGACAAGGCAGGCGTTAACGGTGTAGGGGATTCCGGTTCACGATATTTGTGGGCTCTGCGCGACCCAGGGAGAGATTAGTACTCAACCCTTCCTAGAATGTTCGGTAGTTAAACGATGTTGGACGTTGCCGGGGGTAGCGAGTAGAGTTGAGCATCATCGCCAGTCACAACAGTTATTTGCAAAGTGGATCTTCCGAGTGATTGGTAACGAGAGGGATGGGTGATATCAGGGGTGTTTGGCGTATTGTGGAGCATGTGGAGGGAGCGTAATGAGCGGGTTTGGGATCAATGTTCGAAGCCGGAGGAGCTAATAATCAAAGCAGGGGGAAGTGATCAAAGAGTGAAGGGTGGCGCAGAAGGTAGGGGCCGCCACCAGTATGACTCGACGACCTCCAACATGTCATCGATGGCATCAGCCGAGGGCAGGGTGGTTGAAGGTAAACATGGATGGAGCCATTTTGGCAGAGCAGCGGTGCCATGGGATAAGTGCGGTCTTTAGAGATGCATCCAGAAACTACTTGGGCTGATGTTGTTTGGCGGGATGGTCCAAGCGAAGGAGGTGGAGGCACAAGCGGTCTTTTGGGCGCTGAAGTGGATGATTCAAGCGCATTACCATCATGTTTTGAGTGGGACAGACAGTCGGGAGGTTCAACACGCGTTGAAGCATAGGCTGGCGGAAAACGTAGAGTCTGGTGATATTATATCCGACTGTCAGCCGCTGCTTCGGTTGAATCCTAGTTTCAAGGTTATTTGGGTACGGAGGAATGGTAATGAGGTTGCATATGCAGTAGCTAGGAAATCTCGGATCATCTCTGTTTTTAGAGATAATCCTCCAACCTGGTAATTGAATGTATTGCAATATATATTTAAGTGAGCATTAATAAGTTCGAGTTTGATTATAAAGTCATCTCAATCCCAAAATTTGTTTAGCCATTCCTAAAAAGTAAATTACTTCAATATCCAATCAACAAAGAGCATTAGATTTTGAAAAGATTTAATTTAAATGAATAAATAGCTATATATGAAGAAGTGTTCTCATATGAGTGTGAGCCCGTTCTCATATTATAATTTGCTTGTCTCGTTGGGTCCAATTGTTTGACAAGAACATTACCGAAATTTCAATCGGAGTGAAGTGTGTTATCAAGTAAAAAGTGAAATTCAAATAAATCCACAAGTCAATTGATTAGACCTAATGATTATCAAGAAGCAGAAGCATAGCTGGTCTTCTATATTCAATCATGTCAAAGGAAAAATTTCCAGGGAAAATTATAATACTCGGAAATAACATGTCCCTTAACATCGCATCCTGCTTGAAGATAGAGAGACAGCTCTGGCCAAATTCACATTTACAATATCATCTGTTCCAAGGAAACAACACCAACTGAGGCCAAAGGGGTCACTTTTGCCTCTTCAAATTAGAGTACTATGAACCCTTCTGTTGCCACTTCCCAAAACTTAACCCATGTGAATCAATTTACCAGTTCCATCAACCTAAGCTTCAATAGCAGTAGGCTCTTCGTCGGTTGAATCTGACGCTATGATTTCGCTACTGTCTGTCGCTGTGGACTCCGCACTTTCCTTGTCATTATACACAGCATCTGCTGCTGCTGCTGCTAGCTTCTCTTTGATCTTCATTTTCATTTCTTCACGTGCATCTTCATTCCCATTTATGAATGCCTTCAGCGCATCCTTACCATGGAACCGCTTTTCCTCGTAACTGTAAAAAGACCCTGCCTTTGTCATTATCTTGTGTTTTAACCCGAGCTCTATTATCTCTGATGCTTGGCATATTCCTTTCCCAAACTCCAGCTCAAATTCAATGGTTTTGAATGGAGGAGCAAGCTTATTCTTCACCACTTTTACTTGAACCCTACTTCCAACAGTCTGCAAAATGAGAGGTTTCAATAGAGAGATATAGGCCAAGACTGAAGATACAGAAGATGTAACATTTCTATAATAAAAATGAAAACTGCGCATTTTTGTTTTGAAACCACAAAATTTGTAGGAAGGAACTTCCCACCTCTTCTCCCTTCTTGACAAGCCCTATCCTTTTTATGTTCAGGCGGACTGAAGCATAGAACTTCAGAGCATTGCCTCCACAAGTTACTTCTTGAGGTCCACCAAACCCACCGAAGGTAGAAATCTTTGATCTCACCTATGAAGGAAAGAGAAGTGATTATTGTCAACAAGTGCGGGGGAATTACCGCAATCTTTCCTCATAGAGTTATTAATCCTCGAAATCGGCTCATATCATTTCATTGTAAGAAGTATGATAGTTCATCACAAAATTTCTAGAGATAGGCTATGCTGAAAGTCCCGAGCAAAATGGGTACCTCCCCCATATAATAAAACAAAAACATTATATTAGCAAATTCCATAAATAAATGTTATAAAAGATAAAACAGCTAGTGATATAATTCAAACATCATACCTGATTTATAAATATCAGGATTGTTTGAGACATTGATAAAGAGTGGCTTAACTTCCGAAGTGCCTGGCTCATCAACCTAGCCTGCACTGCCATATGAGCATCACCCATCTCCCCGTCAAGTTCGCTTTTTGGAACAAGAGCTGCAACCTGTAAACAATCCAGTGCAAAAAGTAACTATCAGACTTTGTTATTCAAGCTTCTTCCTAATAGTGGAATTGATGGGAACATCCAATAAGAACACTACTACAGAAGGGGAAACCGATCCAGGAAAAGGAAATCGTTGACTAGAGAATATAAGAAATGCAAAACCATCAATGCTAAGAGCAAATAACTATTTCAAAAGGATACATTGATAGTTGACATGAACACCCACGTAATGATGTGGGAGCATTGATAGTTGACATGAACACCCACGTAATGATGTGGGAGCAAAATACGGTTAGGAACATGAAAAACTCATAGCACCTTACTTACACTGTCAACAACAACCACTCCAACAGAACCACTTCGGATTATGGTATCTACAAGGCTAAGAGCTTGTTCACCACAGTCAGGTTGTGAAATTAGCAAATTCTCAGTATTCACGCCAATTGCCTCAGCCAATGATGAATCAAGCGCATGCTCAGCGTCAACGAAGACACAATATGCTGCAAATTATTGTACATGTCAGTAATTGATGGTAGTTACTAATAATCAAGTCTTCAAGCCTTCTCTGCATGCAAACATTTAGATAAAAAACTAGAGCAACAAAAGGTTGGCCAGGGAACATGTATGGGTATAAGCAACTCATTTCTCTGAGTATGTTCAATGTTTCATATGGACCGGAAAGAACAAGAAATGAGTCCTGCTATTAAGCACCCGTGACAAAAAATGCGGCACCACTTCAGTACTGGAATAAACACAAGAGAGTGTGATATAGGTCAACCTCCTTGCTTCTGTGCTTCAGCAATTAGATGCAGAGCAAGAGTAGTTTTTCCAGAAGCCTCTGGACCATAAATCTCTACCACACGTCCCTGTGAAAAGAATTCAATGAAGTCATACGCACTAGCAATGATGGATTATCTTAATTAGAATAGAACCAACCATTGTCATTCTTCTTTAGTGAAAATCCTCTACATACCTTTGGATACCCACCAGTTCCAAGAGCTACGTCAAGAAGGAGAGAACCAGTGGACACAACTGGAGTATTTCTTGGAGCAATAGCCCGTCCAAACCACATAATAGATCCCTTCCCAAATGTGCTATTAATATGATCAATAGCTTGTTGTAGAACTACCTCTCTCTTTGACAAATCATCCTCACTAGAGTCACTTCCATCGGACTTGGATTTTCTTCTTCCTTCAATAGAGCAAAACAGACCTACTGTAACACAACCCGAACAGAGAACAGAGAACATATACCTACAGCATACTATAGCTCATGAAGAGAGAAGGGCTAAACCCCACAGGACATAACATAAATATGTAGAATCTAAGACCGTACAAATTAGATTAACATCTTGATGGAACTCTTGCAGTAGCAATTTATACCACTAGTCAAAAGGATTTTCCATTACAAACTTTCAGATTATACGAACTACAGAGAAATTGTAGCATTAGGCCTACAAGTCCCGAGCGTTTCGAACACATACGTACAGCGGTAAACATCGCTGCATATAGTGAAACACAAAACACTTGCTAATAAATGAGGCAAAATTAGAGAGACAGAAACGAAGCCCAAAACCAGAAGAACTTGAATCACCTTTAGTGGCAAAGTTGCAGACGCGAGATGTTCCGAAAACTCCTCCGCACAATCCCTGCGAAAAAAAATGATGTTTAATACTAAAATAGTGAAGTACACAAACAAAGAAAGAGGTAGACTAGCAGGAGAAAGAGGAGGGTGGTAGGAGTGGCACCTCTGGTACGAGAAAAGACTTGAGAGACAAAGTGTTCCGGAGAAGTTGCCTCGCCATGGAAATGAGTAAAGAGGAAGACAAAGGGCGTTGATGGACAAGTCTATCGATTCATGCAGGCAAGCGGGAGGGTTTAGGAACCAGGTGGAGAGAGTAGAGTGAAACTCTTTTCTTTTCTGCAAATTTTTGTTTTAGGGTTTTAGGTTTTTGATTTCCCTCCTTCCATCCATGTGCTATTCCCCGGAGTTTAAAAAAGTTATTTATAAGTGAGAAACATAAGGAGAGATGTTTTATCGGTAATTTTTTTTTCCCAAGTTGAGAGTTCCTTAAGCCAGAATATTCATGAGCTAATTCGCTCGTAATCTTTCACTTCAAACTTTTTTTGTTATAGTATTCGCTTGATGGTTAATGGCTCGGGGAAAGAAGAAATTTTTTATGTTTGGATGGTCGGATAGCTCTTTTGTGATTGCTCCAACGTATCCTAAGCATTGTAGGGCCAATGATGCTTGGGGTTACGAGTAGCAATGACCAGATTCAAGCAGTCGGTTCGGTTCCTAGTCGTCCCAACCACCCCATAGACAGATCAACCTACTAGCTTCGAACATCAGCGGAAGAATGGATTCTTCTAGATGCAACTTTGGTTCAACAACGTGAAGAGAATACAGAAAGAAAGCTTCATTCGAGAGGTTTTTTTGGGGTTTTACAATTCAAAAATCTAAAACCTATAGCTAATGAGATATTTCTCAAAAAATAGTGATGAGATAACTTACAATTTTGTTATTTTCATCTCAGCTATTAGATAGATAGGTTTGGCAACAGGGAGGTTCGGGGATGGTTATGGTATACTCATTACTCATCCATTTTCGTGGTGGTTATTAATCATAACCATCACCATTTCTATTTCGGTGATAGATTTCGTTCCATCCTCATACCCACCCGGTTACGGTTATAACCGCTCTTTCTAACGGTTAACCATCGATATGCAAGAAAAAAAAGGAATGAAAAGTCGAAAATGCATATACATTCATTCATCTGAAAATTTTCCAAATCTAATTCCAAACAATAGTAACAATAGCATTTTAGAACACTAAAAACACTTGTGACTTGTTCTTGAAATCAAAATACAACCCAAAACTAACAAGGGGGAAGGATCGAAACATTTAAGCAATACTATAAAACATGAATCTCAAAGGCTTAAGTACTGAAACACTAAACAAAATGAAACTGATAATTGAAATAGAACAATCGTTCCCTCTTCATATATGACTAGTCTGAATCTGATTGATGATTTTTTTTATGAATGATGGTCGATGGATGAATTTATGTTTTGCGATTCTGAAAGGCAGAGTTAAGAGATAAGATTTCTTGAAATTAAAAGCAAAAGTATTAAGTTAGGACATAGGGTTAAAATGTAAGTGGGTTGGGACAGTCAAATGGTATTTGACTTTATTGCTTTAATAATATACGGGTAAATAGAGGGTAAGTTACGGGTTGGGGATGGTTATGAGTATGGTTACGGTGATGGTGCGGTTACTTCAAAACCCATAACCTAACCTTACCCATTCGTAGCGGTTAACGATTATAACCATAACCACAAAATACCCAGTCAATGCGGTTAATAACCGTCAAACTCGGTGAGGGTACGGTCGGTTTAACGGTTAAACAGTCAGAATTGCCAACCCTAGAGAGAGAGTTGAATTATTACCATTTTATTGATTGAACTCGGTTATGTTTCGAATTTGGTTAATTGACCAAATTACCGAATTCAAGTTGGTGACAAATCTCACAATCGATTTCGTTTTCAAATTTGAATTAATTTTGAATTCGGTTTTTGGCTATGCTGAATTTTGTTACGAATTTGGTCGAACCAAATAACCGGTTTCTGAATTGCCAGCCTTATGAGGGATTATTATAGCTATTGTTATGCGGAGAATCGAGAGGCAAAAGAATGAACAGGGAGAAGCTCTCATGATAGTCAGGCGAACCAAACTCCTAAATCTAAAAACACAGTCGTTTGAATCAGGGTTAAGGGTGGGCATCAATCCGGCTTACCCGCACTGCACCGAACCACAAAAATATAAATCTGCACCACACCGCACCATGTTGCGTTTAATATGCGATGTTGTTCTTTTCAAAATAGAGGTTTGCAATTCGGTGCAGTATAAAATGGAATGTTTTGGCTCAACAACTAACTCATGATCTTTGTCAAAACAAAAAACAATCGTGCCCACCCTCAGGTTAACCAGCATGGTAACTAATCGATCACACGATAAATTGAATCAGATTTTTCAGTTTTTTTTTCTGTAGTATTTCGGCGTGAGAGCCGGCAAGAAATTCCTTTAATAATAGGCCGTTTTGATTCTTGAATCAGGGTGAGGTTCAATCGCGGTTGACTGGTCCAACCACTGGTTATAACGAAAAATAGAAAACGAATCTAAGAAGCTGATTCCAGTTTGTTGCACCGGTGGCGGAGTTATTTTCTCCCAAGCAAGTGATAAAGCGACTTCGTCCTCGTCTTTGCTTCAGTTAAGTATTCCTATTCCAGTACCACTCACTCCACAAATTTTGGGATTACAAACTCTCCACCATTCCAATTTTCTTCTCCGGCCCTCCGCCATCTCTCCATTTCCTGCATGAAGTGCCAGTAAAATGGAGTTGATTCACTCTGCTTCCCGCTCCCTATTCCTTCCCAAATTAACTCTCCACTCTCCAAGCTCTTTGGGAGGAGTAAGGACGACGAATTCCGTACCTTCTCAACTTGTCTCTATAACCGATCCTCATACGAATTGTCCCCAGAGGATTTTCATAAGTGCGGCAAGGGAGGCCAGTGTAGAGATCTCAGAGCCTGACCTGGTCGTGCGAGAGCGGAAATTGAGGTGGTTTCAAGTTTCCCAAGGGCGTCCCGCTCCGTTTGGTGCCACCGCCCGCGACGGTGGTGTCAACTTCTCCGTGTATTCTTCCAATGCCGCTTCTGCTACTCTCTGCTTGATTTCTAAGTCTGATTTGTCTGAGGTACTTTTCACATTATGCATTTATTCACTCTGAGGACTGACAGATTCAATTGAAACATTGATTATATTTGTTCCTTTGGTAACATAATGCAGGGTAGAGTGACCGAGGAGATTCCTCTTGATCCTGTTGCTAACAAGACAGGCGACACTTGGCATGCATTTCTTCAAGGCGATTTCAGGGATATCCTATACGGTTACCGTTTTGATGGAGAGTTTTCTCCTGAAAATGGACATTACTTTGATTCTTCAAAGACTATCTTGGATCCTTACGCCAAAGTTGGTTCCCTTATTTCCCGCTTTCGTTTTAAATCTCTATTAATTTGTTAGCTTTTGCTATGGACCTGTCATCCTTTGTTCGCTTATTCCAGGCAGTTGTATCCAGAGATGAATTCGGTGTCTTAGCCGCAAACGATAATTGCTGGCCGCAAATGGCGTGCATGATACCATCCGCTGAAGATGAGGTACACTATGACATAGAACAACGTCCTTCTTATTGCTGACTTTTTCTTTAGTATTGGAGGAGAACAGCTCTCCTTTTCTGGCTAGTCAGAAAAGGCAATTACATACCCTGTTGGAATTTGCAAGTGATTCGAAATATTTCTATCCTTGGTTATGCCATTAAGAACATGAGTTTTCGGGCCACCCGAAAAGTTGATCTTTAGAAGCAATTTGGAGTAAAAGTTGATGCTGCTAGATTTGGTTGGTAGACTACTTGATCCAGACATCCAGTTAATATACAACTGATTCTCGTTTATTAAGACCGTAACCTTAACTATTGTTTTAACACCTTGCTTTTTTCTCAATTTAGTTTGACTGGGAAGGAGATTTGCCACTGCAGTATCCCCAGAAAGATTTAATTATATACGAGATGCATGTTCGAGGGTATACACAGCACGAGTCAAGCGGAGCTGAAAATCCTGGTACTTATCTAGGCGTTGTGGAAAAGCTTGATCACTTAAAAGTGAGTATGGAGTTGTTATATCTATATACTAAGGGCTCCTCACAATGTTATCTTTTTTATGTTATTGAGTTTATTATTTTCAAACTGTGTTGCCGCTGGCTAACTATAGTCCATCAGATTCCCAATTTTGTTCCATTGATATCAATTGACAGATATCTATGTGAGTACGGCCTGTCACTTTGAGCTTGATTGAGTTGTTGATTTTCAGGACCTTGGTGTGAATTGCATAGAATTAATGCCATGCCATGAATTCAATGAGTTGGAGTACTACAAGTACAATTCCGTGATGGGTGATTACAAGTACGTTAGTTTTTTGCTTATTGTCAGGAATTCCTCTTGGTGGCATAGCATGTGGCATTTTACAGTTTCCGGCAGAAAAATCTTTATGTCAGAAATAGAATGATAATTGTGCGAAAGAATTTTCATAAATTCATGAATGATTTAATGTTTTCATAGGCATCTCTGCTCTCTGTGTATTCTCCCATGAACGGATTGTCTCATAGCCTCACTAATTGATTTGATTAGTTTATATGTTTCTGTACTCTGTGGATATTCTCCTCTATAGGGAATATTTTGTATGGCATCCCCAGATGATTTTATCTATAAATAGTAAAACCCAAGGGTTGGACCTAGTGGTAATAGAGTGAAAACATCATTCTACTCTAGATGCAAGCCTTGAGACCAACATCACCTATTAAAAGGCTTGCATATTCTACTGCGGATGTGCATTGCCTGTACTCCTTTTATATTCTAGTGCCTGGTATTAAGTAAACTTGAGACTGAAACTAGTCCATATGACTCAAAAGTCAAAACTAGTATCAATATGCTTCATTGCCTTGATGGATATCCTAGCCTTTTCTGCCCTTTGTTTCTTCTGATTCCAGACATGAATTCATCTTTTGTTCTTCAGAATTAACTTTTGGGGATATTCAACAATCAATTTCTTTTCACCAATGACAAGATATGCTTCTACTGGAACACGTAATTGTGGCCATGATGCAGTACATGAATTCAAGCTTCTCGTTAGAGAAGCACATAAGCGAGGAATTGAGGTAACTCCTTCCGTTATGGTATTGAAATTACATAGGAATGTTTCAAAATTTTCAGATAGTCATTTTAGAGTTTCCCTCAAAACAGGTGTTGATGGACGTTGTTTTCAATCACACCGCTGAAGGAAATGAGAAAGGGCCCACCCTTTCTTTCAGAGGGCTTGACAACAGTGTCTACTACATGGTTGCTCCCAAGGTACGAATCTTGACCGTTCCCAAAGGAATTGAGAAATTGAGGAACATCCAGTAGTTGTGGAATATCATAGCTTGTGGAGTCAAACTGCTATCTGCTCCTGAGAAAAGACATGCTGTTTTTTCTAAACAATCTATTATTCCTTTTGTCTTGGGTAGCATCTACCTGGTCCAGAACTTTAAGAGTGTTTTAGGGCTTGTTTTTACAAGGCTATATGTACCCTGATCAACCCCTCTTTTAAGTGGCAACTAATTAAGTTTTGACGAGACCATCTTGCAATACCTCTTAAATGTCTCAACCAAACGAACGAACTCAATCTACCAACAGTGTTTATGCACTACAAATCTCTCTAGCACTGTAAGCAACATCCACTAATTTTAGGATGATTACAGCGTCTTGTTCTAAAGGTTGTTTTTTCATCCTTAATGTTCAGTTATCAACTCATGATAGCAGGATGTTTAGTGCAAACTCCTTTAGGAGAGTGCAAAAGCCTAGTAGTTGTTCCATCATATTTACGAGTACGTAGCTTTCGAACTATGATTAGTTATCAAATATTCATGATAGCAGGATGTTTAGTGCAAACTCCTTTAAGAGAGTGAAAAAACCTAGTAATTGTTCCATCATATTTACGAGTAAGTAGCTTTTTAACTATGATTAGTTATCAAATTCTCATGTAGATGAATCAATTATTTCAATAAAAGAAGACAGAACTAGTTTGGAACTTCACAATACATATAGATGTCTTTCACTGAGAAACTATGACATAGAACAATGCTTATACTTGAAACTTTTATCTGAAAGGAAAGTGAGAAGAGAGTGGGTGTAGGATTTAGAAAGTTTTTAATTTGTGATAAAAGTTTCTATCCTTTCGCTATAATGCTTCCTCATGCTTGTGATCGTACAGGGAGAGTTCTATAATTATTCCGGCTGTGGTAATACATTCAACTGTAATCATCCTGTTGTACGCCAATTCATAGTTGACTGCTTAAGGTAAGATGGTGTAAAGCTGCCTGCCTAGCTATTTTATATCTATTTCTAAAGGAAGTGCAGGCATAAGTTATCCTTACACTAGTACCCTATACGTTGATGGTGATTGCAATGATGGTCCATCATATTCTCTGTTTTCTTTTAATTTTAATGAGGCGGAAAAGGGAGTTGTTAATCTTTCAATCGTATACCATCTTACGTTGGCTGGAAACACTATTGAGACTTTTTTTGGTCTGATTTATAGGTTAGTAACCTAGGCCAATTCACATCTTAACTCTGCAGCAGATTTCCATTTAGTCAGGCACTCAGGTTGTCTAGACTTATCCTCCATCAGACTAAAATTGTAGATTGAATGATTGGTGTTACATGCAATGAACTGTTAAGTCTATTCGTTCTCATCGACCACCACAAACCCCACCCCATTCCGTCCAACTACAAGAAACAATTTCATTGGCCAATTAATTATTATGATACCTTCTGTATCTTATTTTCTATCCGTGATTTGCACTTTTCACTGTACTGTTGTCATTGCTGGTTGCTAGCTGGGTTGCTATAATAATTTTAAAATAATGCACAGATGTCATTTTGAGAATTCAGTCTTACTCATATTGCTTTAACGAGCTGCAGATATTGGGTAATGGAAATGCATGTAGATGGCTTTCGCTTTGATCTTGCTTCGATTATGACAAGAGGCAGTAGGTTATAAGCTAAACTTCTGTACTTCAAATCATTACCTTTTCCTGTCAAATGAATTGTGTTCAATTGGCTTCCACTTCTCCTTTAATGTGAACATTTTCTTTTGTGCTCGCAAGTCTATGGGATGCTGCTAATGTATTTGGAAGTCCACAAGAAGGTGACTTGTTGACTACGGGAACACCTCTTGGCATCCCCCCACTGATTGACATGATAAGCAATGATCCGATACTTTGTGACGTAAAGGTATAATTGTTTTTACCTTTCTTTTTCTGTTTCTGAATCAGTTGGAGCTGGTTATTTTTCAACCTCTAAGCTAGACCATACCGGAAGACCGTAATTTAGTAACAGCGTGAACTTATGAACTTCATCATGAACTTTGCTCTTCACCATACTTGTGGCTGGGTATTATTACATGCATTTGCAATTACCTTACCCTGATTACATGGGCAATGGCAAGGTTCAAGAAGGCACTAGGCAGGGCGGTGGGGTCTTGCCTAGCGCCTAGCTCGCCTTGGCGTGCCTAGGCGATATAACAAAAATGGAGGTTTCTCCAACAATCAACCAAAGAACCATATTACTGTCATGACTAACACTTTCAATAGACCCATTACGATTAGGAGCTCTGAACTACTGTAATGGTCTTGGCCATTGTTACAGCCAATAATCCTGATATAATGCAGTAAGAATGGCTTTAACAGCCATGATTTGAGAGAAGTTTCAGCTCAGGCAACACCAAAGCCAGACTGCTACCACACGGAAAATTGTTGACTGTAGTGTAAACAGTTCATCATGATTGTGGTCGAAAGTACATAATTGGTGCTCTTGAGGTCTCCCAGATTTTGTAGTCTTGCTGTAATTTATGGCAATCTTGGCGTAACAAGTGGACAGGTTGAATTTTTTACAGTCCTTGTTTCTATATCCGGTCTTCTTTTGCCTCTCTTGCATCTTCATATGAATTTTCTTGAGTTTTGTGCATTGTTAATGACTGTCATCCGAATCCAATTAAAACATGTTGTTTACCATGTTAAAATTTCTCTCTTTTGATTAGCTTATTGCAGAAGCGTGGGATGCTGGAGGCTTGTATCAAGTTGGTGCATTTCCTCATTGGCATATTTGGTCAGAGTGGAATGGGAAGGTCAGCATAGGATACTCTCCTATTGTTCTGAATATTACATGTCATAAATCTAGTTGACTAGGACTTCTATTGAATTGTGTTGCTTAATGTTTAGCATTTGCAAGCATAATTAAAAAACTCCTCACAATTTCATTTTTAATCTATTGTATGTTCTTTCCCCGTAAACTTTCAAATATATTTTGTCGTTCTGTAAATACAATATCGTATAATATATACATTTGATAAAAATGCACCAGAATATGAAGTATTTCTTAAAAAGTAAGCATTTTGATAATACAACAATTGAAAATTACAGATCCCTACTGACAGGCAAATTTTTTTTATCACTAGAGTTAAGCCATTTTATTCACAAACTTGAGAGATCAAATTCAGCCATTTTATTCATTTTATATTTGCAGTCTCCCAGCCTCTATTCCAAGAGGATACATTATATAGTACTCTTCTACTTCGGTCAATGTCTTTTCTTCTTTTGCTATACTACGGAATTTATTATATGAAAGTGTCCACATTTAGGTTTGTGAAAGTGTTGATTAATATTTCTTTTCTACTATTTGCTGGTCATTTCCTTATCTACCGGGAGAACTGAAATTTTATGAAACGAAGTTTTTTATTTATGTCCTAGGATATCAGAATCAACTTTGTTTCCAGGTTAAGGCAACTGTTGTTGGTTATGTGTGTGAGAGAGAGGAGAGAGATCTTATTGTATATTCCCTGGTTTGCATGCTGATGTAAAGTTTTGGTAAAGAACGTTTTGAATATGCACAAGCCTGGCCTCATTTACGATTTTTATTGTTTACATTGTAGTATCGGGATGTTGTCAGGCAGTTCATTAAGGGTACGGATGGCTTTTCTGGGGCGTTTGCTGAATGCCTATGTGGGAGCCCTAACTTATATCAGGTCTGCATATGTTTCTTCTCTAACACTTATTTACATAGTTAGATCAGATACTATTAGTTAATAATTCCTCCATATGTGGTTTTAGACATCTTCATCACTTGCATCATGTGCATGTCATGATTGATAAAACCGTACCAAGGGGTTTTGGAAAGATCCTAATGTTGTCCTTAAGCTTCAATTGTGAAAATTATTGCATAGGGGCTGAATTATGTCTTCAAAGAGAGGCCTAATTAATTATGAAGCAATGATGTTTTAGGAGATGAATTCTCCGATTTTCATTCTGAAAATAAGGGGTAATATATATCCTAATTACCTATTGAAACTTAACTTTCTACAATAACACTCTTCTAGTTAAGGTAGGTAACTAACTGTACAAAATAATGCTAATGATATTCTTCATCTGGTTGTACGGAGGCTTTGTTCCTATAGAAGTTAAAAGAGCTAGTTTATGATGAAAAGAAAACTCTCTTTTGCAACATTTTATTGTCTGTTATTGATAACATCCTTGTTCATTACTGATAAAAGGATATATGTCCTGCTCAGTTGTAATGCATATAGTGTTATACATTCGCTTTACCATGCGGAGCTGCTACTGATTATGCTTTCCACATGACTTACTGGTCAGGCAGGAGGCAGGAAACCTTGGTATAGCGTCAACTTCGTGTGTGCACATGATGGTTTTACATTGGCTGATTTAGTTACATACAACGAAAAACATAACTTGGCCAATGGAGAAGACAACAATGATGGAGAAAACCATAATAATAGTTGGAACTGTGGACAGGTATGCCTTCTACCCAATCACTTAGAGGTATTTGAGATTTGGAAAAAGATGATTTAAAATAGCAAATGATTTGAAATCACTAATGATTTAAAATAGCAAATGATTTGAAATCACTAATGATTTCAAATAGTTAGTGATTTCATAAATATCTTGTCTGTTTTCCAAAATTGAGAGTGATTCTAGCATTTCAAACAAAAAAAGTTAAATTAACTTATTTATAAAAAAACTAGATTGCCGTTAGTTCTAAACTTAATCTTCTCAATTCTTCTTACTTTTAGTGGCATTGCTGTAATTACTGATTTTTAATTTAGTTAATATGTCATTTTGTGCACAAATCACTCTTGGAATCTTCAAATCACACCAAGCTCATGGTGATTTCAAATCACTCTCTAAATCACAATGGGACCACATGTGCTGATTTCAAATCTCCACCATTTTTAAAAATCAAACAAAGAATTTTGTCCAAATCACTTGGCTCCACCAATTCTCTCCCAAATCCCCCTCCGAATACAAAAATCAAACAACCTCTTAATGTTTTGATACGTCTGTTCAATGTTATATCAGTAGCTGGATGTGCAAGATATTTGTTGCACTCGAAGTGCAATGAATTTGGAGATGTCATGTTGTCAGTAGTATACATAGATATTCCAATGTTTCCATATTTCAATTCAAGAGCATATTTTCATCGAACAGTTACTACTTCCAGTTTCACTTTTGCCAGAAGTAAGAGTTGGATTGATCTTTAAACTTCTGAACTGTGCTTAGTGTCATCTACGTAACTGCTGTTGGTTCAAGTGTTGAACCAGAATTGCAACACTTGTGGAGATGTTACATACTATGCTTGGTAATTGAAGCCTTTGCATAGTTTTTATTCAGCAACATGTCATGTTATAGTTCAATAGTAGTTTCGCTTTTCAGAAGTTAACATACAACTGGTCTCTAAAGTTTCTGAACTCTGATTTGTACATCTGCTTAACACACGGTCTACTTGGACAGGCAATTGTTAAAGTACACAGCAAAGGAGATATGTTGTTCAGTTAGATTTTTAATGCTTGTTATTTTTTTTGTCTTGCTTCTGTTATATCTAAAATTTCAATTTTGGAGCTACAGTTGTATAGCCATTCTAGACAGGCGTACTAATGTTCATAGAGCTGCAGGAGGGAGAGTTCGCGAGCATTTCTGTGAAGAAATTGAGGAAAAGACAAATGAGGAATTTCTTTCTCTGTCTCATGGTTTCTCAGGTAAACTCCCATTTATTATCATTGCTAATCTACTAGTTTAGTTACGGGTAAGAATCTCAGGAGCAATATAGTAGGAGTCACAAATTGCAGTTTCTGGAAATATATTTGCTCTTAATAACAATTTTACCATCTCTTTTCCTTTGTGCCGGAATCTTTATAAGCCATTTAAACAACAAGTTCAATTAGCGCTTAGATAAGACTTAGATCTAAAACATTGTTTAAGCATGAATATGAACTAGACAGGTTTGGCCGGGCACATATAATTTGTATTTTTTTAAAATCTAGTTATTAGGTTCAATCTTAATAAACCAAGAGAACATAAGTGTTTATAATCAATCATCTGATTTACTGTTACAATATGTACAATAATGTATTTTAATTTATTTAGTTTCAGTGTGACAACACCAAATTTTAGTAAAACTTGATGTGTTACTTTTGATTTTTTAATTATTTAGCACTTAGACCCGATAAGCATATATATGTAAATAAAAAATTTGATTGGACATAGTTGATAATAAATCTCGATAACTTTGTTATTTTTATGTCAATTTATACTTTTTAACTCTCCTACAAATATGATATATACAGAATAAAAATAAAATATTTAGTTGATGTAACACTTAGACCCGATAATTTATATAATAAATATACTTGATTGAACATGGTTAATAATTAATTTTAATAATTAATTTTAATAACCTTGAATGGTTGAAATATAAAACAAAAAGAGAAGTATTTAAGTAGTAAAAAGGGGAAGCATTTAAGTAGTTATGATTTTACTAACTCAGAGATTTGTATTAATTAATTAACTTATTCTTTGACAAAAAAAAAATTAACTTTATTAATAAAAACTGAAAACTTGGATGTAAAAAAGATTAATAAGAGGTTTGCGTTCATTCTAATTTGGTGTGGGTGAGAGAAATACTAAATAAATAAAATAAGTTGAAATAAGATATTTTGGAAATCTAAAAATAAGGGTTGAAGCCCAAATGAGCAATTATGCTGATGTGGCAAAATCTAAATTCTGAAAATACTTAATATTTATTATTGATTGATATCTCTAAGTAAAGCACTTAAACCAAATGGGAAGAACTCTACTGTATGATTCGCTCAAATCAATATATTTTTCCATCATATATAATATATTCTACATGAAAAGTTGGAACTCTTTAAACAGAATAATATTAAAATTAATTACCAATGTCAGACCGATCACACCTTATTTGTGAAGCACTCACCTACAGGGAAGATCTCCATCCTCATTGTGTACGTGGATGATATTATAATCACTGGAGGCTAGTTCCAGTAAAGCCCATAGTAGTATTAGTGCTAATGTTGTTTCTAGTATTGAACACATTGAGAATGAAGCCATGTTATGGCACTTCCGTCTTGGTCATCCCGGTTTTACTTATCTTGAAAAGTTGCTACCTGCACTATTTCGGAATAAAGGTTCAAAGGATTTGAGATGTGATGTGTGTCAACTTGCGAAGCATACGCGTTCTTCCTATCCTAGAATCGGCTATCGACCTACCACACCTCTTAGTGTAGTTCATAGCGATATCTGGGGACCTATGAAAGTCAAGAACATCAATGGGGCTCGTTGGTTCATAACATTTATTGATGATCACACAAGGATGACGTGGACTTTCTTAATGAAAGAAAAGTCCGAAACGGTCCGGATTTTTCAGCTATTTCACAAAATGGTAGCTACCCAATTTCGGACTCACATCAAGGTTCGAAAACGACAATGCCCACGATTACTTCAACAAAGACCTCGGCTCTTTTTTACACCTTCATGGCATCATTCATGCAAGTTCGTGCGTCGACACCCCTCAACAAAACGGCATTGCCGAACGCAAGAATAGACACTTACTCGATGTTGCTCGCTCACTCATGTTTACACACAATGTTCCGAAGCATTTGTGGGGAGAGGCTGTTCTAACAACCACATACCTAATCAATCGCATGCCCAGTAGGGTCTTGGACTTCAAGATTCCTCGACATGTTCTTCGCGCAGATTTTCCCCATCTTGCCAGTTTCTCAGCTGATCTTCCTCCTCGAGTATTTGGTTGCACGGTTTTCATTCACAACTCAGCACCCAACCGCTCCAAGTTAGATCCGCGCGCCTTGAAATGCGTGTTTATAGGCTACTCTTCAACCCGGAAAGGGCTATAGGTGCTACCATCCTCCGACCAAACGAGTTTACACCACTCGGGATGCTTTACCTTTTTTGAATCACGGACCTACTTTCCTACTACCGTGATTCGGGGGAGCAAACAAATAATGATGACGATCATACCCTCGTGGATACGATTTGTTTAGAGGAAGAGGACACTCCATCCGAAGTTGTGAGTCGAGGAGCTCCCAACCGATGTTGTAAGTCGGGGGAGTCTCAAATGTCATCGGCGGAATCATTAGAAAAACCTCTTCTTGTTTATCAAAGAAGAAAGAATATTGTGATTGAAGATGATACTCTTGAGACGAGAAAATAGTGGAGGGGGAGTTACGAATGTTGATCGAGAAGTGATAATTGAAGAGATTGAAGAAGAGGGTGATGATTTGAGTGATCTAGAGGTTCCTATTGCTCTAAGGAAAGGTATAAGAAATTGCACAAAATATCCGATTGCTCGACAAATCAGCTATGATGGTCTTAGCAATTCTCACAGAATTTATATCCGCTCTTGACGAGGAACAAATACCTAAGAATATTGAAGAAGCTATGAAACATCCAAAATGGAGAAGTGCTTGTCATGGAGGAGTTACGAGCTTTGGAGAAAAATAATACGTGGGACATTGTCTCCCTTCCGAATGGAAAGAACACGATTGATTGTAAGTGGATCTTCACCATTAAATATAGAGCGTACGGATCGATTGAAAGATATAAAGCTAGGCCGGTGGCTAGAGGTTTCACCCAAGCATACGGCGTGGATTATGATGAAACCTTTGCACCGATGGGCAAAGCTCAACGATATAAGGGTGTTGTTTTCTGGCGGCAAACTCGGATCGGCCGTTACATCAACTTGATGTGAAGAATGCCTTTCTTAACGGAGAACTTGAAGAAGAGGTCTATATGGTGTTTCCTCCGGAGTGAAAAATCCGAGAGAAGGGGAAGTTTGTAAGCTTCGCAAGGCCTTGTACGGGTTGAAACAATCTCCCCGAGCCCGGTTTGACGCATTTACCAAGGTCGTGAAGCAAGGAGGATACTACCAATGTCGGACCGATCACACCTTATTTGTGAAGCACTCACCTACGAGGAAGATCTCCATCCTCATTGTGTACGTGGATGATATTATAATCACCGGAGACGATGTAGAAGAAATTAAGAGACTCAAGGATCAACTGGCAAAAGAGTTCGAACTCAAAGACTTGGGAAACCTTAAATACTTCCTAGGAATGGAAGTTTCGAGATCTCAGAAAGGTATCGTAATCTCTCAACGAAAATATGTTTTGGACTTACTAAAGGAAGTGGGAATGCTTGACTGTAAGCCTATCGACACTCCCATGGAGTCGAATAAAACTCTTAGCGAGGAGGAGGATATTCTATGCGTTGAAAAAGGTCGGTATCAACGATTGGTTGGGAAACCGATTTATTTAGCTCACACTCGACCCGATATAGCTTTTGCGAGTTGGGATTGTCGGCCAAGCACATGCCTTGTCCTAATGAAGAACATATGGGAATGGTTTACGAGAATCCTAAGGTACTTGAAGAGTTCACCCGGAAAGGGAATCTATTTCAAGAGAACTCGCTCAACGGGGAATTACTTGTCTATACTTGATGCAAGTTGGGGTGGTGAACTCACGGATCGAAGGTCTACAACCGGTTATTGTAGTTATGTACGGGGAAATCTTGTGACATGGCGAAGTAAGAAACAAAAGGTTGTGGCTAGAAGCGGTGCGGCCGAGTACCGAGCTCTCGCACTTGGAATATGTGAGAGTATCCGGTTGAAGCGCATCATGAATGAGTCGAAGATTGAGATCGATGGTCCTATCCGGTTTGTGTGATAGTCAAGCAGCAATCAGCATAGTCCGCAACCCTGTTCATCATGATCGAACTAAACATGTGGAGGTAGATCGTCATTTTATAACTGAAAATGTTAGTTCTGGTGTGGTTCGAGTGGAATATGTTCCTACGAAGCAACAGGATTTGCGATGTTTTTACGAAGCCTCTTTCAAAAGATGTGTTTGACCACTTATCGTCCAAGCTTGGGTTAATTAACATCTACACCAAGCTTGAGGGGGAGTGTTGAAAAATATTATATTTTCCTTATTAGTATAGGAATAAGTTTCAATATTTTTCCTTATTAGTATAGGAATAGTAATAAGAGTTTTCCTAGTTGAGGAAGGATTCTCCTATCCTAACTCTATATAAACCCATGTACCCCTTATGTAATCCCATATATCATAATACTATTGAAAAGCTTCCTCTCATAAATTCAATATTTTCCATCATATATAATATATTCTACATGAAAAGTTGGAACTCTTTAAACAGAATAATACGTCAATGGTGGCATATCACGGTTTGAAGAGTAGGTTGTGTATTGGGAAGTAATTTGGGAAAAGGAAACAAGTATTAAGAGTTGCTATTATTTAGTGCTTCACTAGGTAAAATGTCTGCGGAGCAATAACCTTGAGATGAAGCTAATAGACAGACGTGAGAATGTTGAAAATGAATACTTGATCAAATATATTATTTTCTCGCTCTATTCATATCAAAACATGCATGAACTTGCTTAACAAGTTAGTTCAAAATCAAACAAGGACACTTGAAACAGTGTAGGTTACGGAACTGTCTCAATCATTGAAAAGATGCAGTTCAGTAATCCTGCCTGACCGTAGTTTGTCCAGGACTAGGTTCTAAGTGATCACAGCATAAGATTCAGAATTATTGCTTATAAGATTTAGAAATTAGAATCATTGCTTATTGCAATTATTTGTAGGTCATGAACTAATTTGTCAATAATTCAGGCTTGCTTATGAGTTGAATTTCTAAGCGAATTTTCATTTACGAAGCGTTCCCATCACCAATGGGCGCATTCTTGATGTTTTGTCTTGACCAGGGTGTTCCAATGATATACATGGGTGACGAATACGGGCACACAAAGGGAGGAAACAACAACACCTATTGTCTTGATAACTATGTAGCTTTTCTGTACCCCTTGTAAAGTTTGACATAATCTCATCTCATAGAAACCATAGTGCCTGATCCTTTCTCATAATTGTTTAATATAATGCAAGATAAACTATTTCCGATGGGACAAGAAGGATGAGTCGTCGGCAGACTTCTTCAGGTTTTGCCGCCTCATGACCAATTTCCGCCAGTGAGTATACTTGTCGATATTCACGTTCTCCTTTTTTTATCCCCCCGTGCTCATGGTTGGTTGGGGTCTTGTGTTCTTGTTTGTCGTAGAGAATGCGAATCTTTAGGTTTAAATGATTTTCCAACGGCGGAGAGGCTACAATGGCACGGTCTTGTTGCCGGAGTGCCAGACTGGTCTGAAACAAGCCGATTTGTGGCCTTTACCCTGGTATTTTGTCATTCTATATGTTAGTTCTAAAAAAGTCATGTTATAATGCTCGTTGTTGCTGTGATCATCCAAAATGCATATTTGATGTTGAGGTTGAGTTTGATTATTGATGAGGTTTGAATCCAGGTTGACTCGGTGAAAGGAGAGATGTACATTGGGTTCAATACTAGTCACGTTCCTGTAACGATTTCACTTCCAGAACGTCCAGGATACAGATGGGAGCCATTGGTGGACACGGGGAAGGCTGCTCCTTTCGACTTTCTTGTGGATGATGTCCCTGGAAAAAAAGTTGCAATTGCACAGCTTTCACACTTTCTGGATGCAAACTTATACCCAATGCTCAGTTACTCATCCATCATTCTCATTCTTACACCAGATGACACCAATGGCATCTGAAACCAAATGGTGCGTGCTCCTCCTATTCACCTTACTTTTATGTTTTGGGTATCGTATCAGCTCCACTTTCATTTTTTATATATTTTACCTGCATTCCAAACTTGGGTGGTATGTTTCTGCTGAAATATCAGAGAGAGAGAGAGAGAGAGAATTGGACACTGGGAAATCAGAGGCAGAAACTGAGGAGGTGGCTCCGTTTGTATACAATGGATCAGAAATAAGGTGCTGGAAGCGAAGTAGATGCAAGGAATCCTACTACGCATTTGTCAGCACCAATAATAGTAAAGAAAGGTGGGTGGGGTGCCATATTGAAGCTGATAATCATAGATATTATGCAAATGCAAACCACCTTGCTTCATATTCAATTCCATGTATCAGACTTGTCTTTAGCACCTGCCAGGGGTCAGTAAATGAGTTAATTCTGTTTCCTGTCACTTCAACTATAGTCTATAGTTTCCTTCCCAGGGGTAGGCAACATTAGACTGTTTCCTTCATGAAAAAATGTCAGATGATTATAACTTAACCTGGTCTGTCTAGTCAACTATTTTGGTTAAGTGAGATGATGTTAAAGCCACCTGTCATAATTTAACTCAATAAGCATACTGATGAGGCGTCTTCGTCGGAAAAGTGAGTCGTCGGACAAAGTCAGTACTGATTTGTTAAGTTTTATAACATTTAGAATGCTTAGGTTTATTTTCAAAAGAAGGGGATGGTTTTGTAAAAAAAAAATTTGATGAATACTTTTATTCATGAAGATCGCGTAGGAAGTCGCAAACCTTGTAACTTCAAAAGAGAACCCAAACTACAAAAGGTCTATTTATACAAGAAGGAAACAGCAATAGCTATCTATAATTTCTTCCACTCTAACTCATGCACTTCCAGCATTCCGAGAGCACCTTTCGTACCATATCATCGCAACCACAGAACACCAGATGCAGCGTTTCCGACGAGCAACATCAGTATTTCCAGCACATCAACTGCTAGCACTCTCTACCTCCTGCTGCCAATTCTTCTCTTCACAAAAACAAATATCAAAATGGTCCCGAACTGCATCACTATAAAGGCAATCAGTGAAAATATGATCAACATCATCTAGACCATCACACATAGGAGACAAGAAGTATTCCTAGGAAGACCCCAGGTAGCTAAAGAACAGTTCGTAGTCAACCTCCCTCTAATTGCAAGCCAGTTTATAAAGTTGTGCTTAGGAATAATTGGCCCCTTCCAGACTTAATTACACCACATGACAAGAGGAGAATGATGCATGGCATCATTCCAGACTCGAGAAATCGAGTAGTGAGGCATACTTGTGCCTGCCCACAAAGCAGTGCCATCATCATCCATAGAACACCAAGGTGTTGCAATAGCTCTAGTTTTCAGAATCCTCTTCCACACCCAAGAATGGTATGATTGTTTTTTAGTCTCCCAAATATAATTTGCCTTCAACCGACAACTTTTGAGCCAAGCAATCCAAATAAAACCTGCATCCAACAACACGTCCCACAAATGTCTGATAACACAAGCCACATTCCAGGATGCAAAGTCCTTACACCCAAGACCACCCTCTTGTTTTGGCTTAACAATCTCAGGCCACACCACCTTTGCTTTATTCCTTCTTCCGTGTCCCATAGACCATAAAAAACCACTGCATCTTTTCTCAACCTTATTAATAATCGCCTTGGGAAGGAGAAAAATGGAGAGCCGATATTGGCTCATAGAGGCTAGCATAGAGCTTACTAATTGCAACCTCCCTGCATAGCTGAGCAGTTTAGCACGCCAGTTAGAAACTTTTGCAATGATGCGATCAACTAAGATATCACAATCATGAGAATTGAGTTTGCCTGAAATAAGGGGAACACCAAGGTACCTAAAAAGCAAACTACTTTCTCTAAAACTAGAGCTGCTAATGATGTCCTCTCTGTTATCCTGAGCGACTAATCTAAAGAAGAAAATTTCAGTTTCATCTGGATTCACCTACAGTCCAAAATACGTATAAAACTCTTTCAAGACTAAGAAAATGCCCTCAATCCCCACCTTCGATCCACTTGTGAAAACTAGTAAGTCATCAGCAAAGCAAAGGTCCCCCTTCCTACCTACTTCATTGGTGACTTCGGCGTTGGTGCCCCTAAAGTGTTGTCCACTACCTCCAAGAACTCTGCCAACTTAGGGTTTAAAACGGACGGTCTTACGGTCTATGATAACCTTTACTGGCTCAGAGGCAGCGGCAAGTTCTCTTTCCATGGTATGGTGTTCAATTTTCTTTTATAGTCCCCGTCTCTATTGTTTTTTTCACGAAATTGACCTTTTTGCTTGTGTTCGTATGTTAATGGCAAGATATTGTAAACTCGGTTCTGCTTGCATATCAATTTTCGTGATGGACGTTTAGTCTGGATGTGTGATATCACTTGTTTTTTTCTTTCTTTTGATCACACATATGTACTTTTGCTACTCTCCCTCTCCCATTCGCGTAAAGATTGACTGCAATGAGGTTTACCAGCTTTATTGTCACATCAGTATGTTCCATGCTCATTGTTCTGTGTTGGAAAGCTAAGTGCTGTCTACACGTCAACACTAATGAGTTTTACTCTTTAGGTTTGTCAATTGCTTACTTGTCTGGTAGGAGATCATCAGATGCTCAGCCGTTTGGTACCTACAGTCAAGATGATGTTGATGCTTTGCGAGCATTGGCCGAAGAATCTGGAGTAGTTGACCTGTTCTTAACATATCCTCTATACAGATGCTCTGTTATTTTTGCCATCTTAATTTGACAATTTATTTCTGTAGCTTCATTTGTTTTGTTGGTATCAGTTTCCTTAACTAGTTCTCACTAATGAATGGCCAAGTGGGGTCACAAATAGAGCATCTTTGTCAGACATTCCAGCCGAAGTATCAGATTCATCAGGTTGTGATTCTACTATATCAGAGTTAGTAGTTGAGATCAAACCAAGGTATGATATGTATACAAGCTGTTATGCATTGGCTCTACAGCCGAATGAATTCCTGCTGTTTCAAACTCCCTTTCAGAAAGTAGCTCATCAATTTATAGCTGTTTGAGATGAATTTTTGACATGTGCTTCTTTAAGAAACAAAATTTGCGATAAAGGAGTTGCCCGTTGATTTCTCACTCTGCAGAAATTTAGCGATAAAGTGACATGTTTTGATGTCCTAGAAACTGCGCACTCCTTAATAAACTATGCGGGCTCTTCACCTATTAATGTCAGGATTCTATAGAAAATAGGATGTCATGTAATGCACGAGCTGAATTCACAAACTCGTCACATTTTTACCAATTTTTGTCAGTTGTACAACTACAGAGCTGATGAGGTTTCATGTCAGATTCACCGAGACATAGTTGAATTACTGCATAGGCTGGTCTTTCGTACATAGTTTGGCTTAATAGACCAGCTTTAGTCGTTTTATTTCTGGCCATCAGTTGGAAGTAACAATGATGAAGGCGAAACGAAAGATGAATAATGGAAGAGAGATTCTGATGAGTAAGAACGAAAAGAACGAAAAGAAAAAGAAGGGCTGGATAAATCAGAAGAAGGTGGGGATGAAAAAATAGCTCTGCATAGATTTGAAGAAGATGGGCGGATGAGTAGATATTTACGAATAATAAAATTTACTCCTAACTAATGACATGATATCTAATGTTGATGTGGTCGCAACGTGGCCGACGAATTTTTAAAATACTTAACGACGTCCGTTTTCCAGTTAAGTTTGACAGTCAACTGCAAAGTCAACCAAATCCTGTAGCGAAATTTTGAAATATGGGCCAAAAAATGTATTATGAAAAATACGTGTCAGATCCTATGCCGGGTTCAAACGTTTGTAATTGTTAGCCAATTTTTCCTTTTTACAAAAAAAAAAGACCAAACGTTATAATCAAAATAGTTTAGTGGTATGACTAATAGTTTCAATAAGTTAGTGACCATATGTTGCAACCAAATATGTTGGTGACCAAAATACATATTAATCTGAGATACATAAACGAAACCGAAGAAGTCAGACGAAGATGCAGAACTCTGTGTAGGACTTCACTCTCCGTAGCCAAAACCCAGAAGGCAGTCATCTGTAGCAATGGTGAGACACGCCCGATCTTGTCGACTCTGCGAATTCCCATTTATCTGCAGTCTTCACTGAATCTGCTTGATCTGAGCTCAAGCACTTCCATTTCGTTCTGATTCCGATGTCTCTTTTGTTTTTGCAGTCTCCAACGCCGGTCACCGCCCCAGTCCCGATCACTTGGTATCCAACCCTTGCAGTCTTCATGCTCTCTATCGGACTTATAATTGCCGCTTCCTTCTTCATGTGAGCTCTATTACTGATCTTGAATCGCGTCTAACTTCCGATCCTTGTTTCTTTCTCCAGTTACGGTCTAGATTTCTGATGATATTTTCCCTAGTTCTTTGCCTTTTCTTGTCACTAGATTGAAATTGGAAAGAACTAGGGAGTGGTCTAGCCTAGGATTGCATAATTGTCTTGGATCTATTGGCAATTGCCACTTTGGATGTTTGGCTTTAGGGTTTTAGTGTTACAGGCTTACTGCAGGCACGAGAAGGCAATTTGTGTGACTCTGTTTGTGATGGGAAACTGGTCCGTAGAACCTTGATTTGGTCACAAATGGCATTGTATGGTGTAGATCTGAACGTTCCTGGATTTGAAATTCTCAACTGTATGACATCATCACCCTTTCAAACGTTTGTTCCTGGAACATATTGCCATCGTTCTGTTCAGCTTCTTACAGTTTACATTGTGGTCATATCTAAAGAGTTTGTTTAATATGCATCGATGAAGTATCATCATTGGTCACACCACTCAAATACTCCATTCTTTCTCCTTCTTTAGGCATCATATCAAGTGACTTGTATGTGGCCAGATATATTTGAAGGAAAGCTGATTGAGATTGGTTACATTGTTTTCAATAGTTGCCTCCTTTAAACTCGGCCATTGTTTCATTAGCTATCATTTTTTTCATATGCTTGACACTGCTGTGTTTCAATATAGTTATTTCCTTGTGTCTCTAGAAAAGCATTCATTAGTCTTGGTCAAGAGAATATTGCACAGTTCCTAATGTATCTGTCCATCTATACGTGCTTGCACAGCTATGAAGCAACATCCTCCAAGAAGACCCGCAGTCTTGCAAAGGAATTGACCACAGGAGCGCTGGCTTCTTTCTTCCTGGTAATCTCTGCCGTCTGCGCCTCATTTTAATTTGTGCTGTGTTTGAAATTTTAATGGCTTACCGTAGGAGAAATGGCTGATTCTCCATCTCATCTGTGTCTTTGGTGCAGGGATTTGGGTCGTTGTTTCTGCTACTTGCATCTGGTGTTTATGTTTAAGCTCTTGAAATTTACTTACTTCTGTAGAACTGATGGAAATTTTGTTGCCGAGACTAGAAGAAATAGTGAAACGGTAGTTGGTTGAATGCATTGTTACAGTAAAATGAGATTCAGGAAATATTTTTCTCTTCTTGATATTTTCGAGTTTGGGTTTGTTTCATCATGCAAGCTCATGCTGCTGCAGGGTGCCTATAGATAGCATGATTTGTTTATGGAATGGCTTAGACTTCCCTGTCTATATTTCCCGTGTCTGCGAAGATTATCACTCTTCTGACCAGCAATCATTCGAACAACTTCTATAAACGTTTTACGATCTTGACTCCATCGTCTTCTCTACCATGGTTTTCTTCATTATGCGAACTGTGTAAGATTTAACCTACTATAGCGACTTTCATCTATGAAGAGTAATACTCAAAAATGCTTTTTAAATGGACCCAATGAGCGAGCTGAGATGGAGAATCCAAATAGAGAGTATCAAGAAAAATCGCATGGCATAACTGAAATCCAGCTCGAATCGTACATATGATCGGTGATTCAATAAGTCGTGCAGAGATTGAAGAATTGGAGTCGTTCATGAGATGTAGTAATCAAATTTCTGGGCTCACTATATGATGTAGTAATCATCCAGTTTCCAGGGCCCTTCCACAGCTGCACAAAGATAATCTAACTCCTACAATGAAAGCATACGCTCTTTAACTTTTCGGAGAAAGTAGCATTAGCTAGTGCTTTCCATACCTTTCTTCTTAATGCAGAGAAAGAGAAAACTGAGTCGATTTTATCTTGTTGTCTCATCTCTTGAGCGGCTACTCCAAAAAAGAGAAACGAAGACTGTTCTACGATATACATACGAAGAATTCAAACTCAATAATCCGTTTCAGAAGCTTCAGCTCAAAAATTCGAACCACCTAAAAGAGTTCAGTGTCAGAAGCACGCAGAATGGTACACAGACCAGCGTTTAACATAAAGTAAGAACGCAAAAGAAAAGACTTGTAATATGAAAATGATATTATCTAGCATCCTTGGTATCGAGTTATTGTTAATGGAGATGTCAACGTTCAATACCCACAACTACCCTGCCCTCATCACAATGAACTCTTATGGATTCACAGATCATCCTTTTCGTCGTCGACGTCAATCCCTAGAAGGGTTGCCAGTTCACCATTCTCATATGCTTCAACAGTATCTGTTAAGATCAGTGAGCGACAAAGTATTATAAACAACAGGCCCTTGAACAATATCTAAAACAACTGCTTCTGCTTCACTCAAGTTAACGTACTTACCGTCAGAGCCACCAATGTGTTTACCCTTTATGAAAACCTGAGGTACAGTACGTTTCCCTATTAGTTGACCCAGTGCACCCTGGATGTCATGCCCATCCTCTGCCCCACAAAATGAAACAGCCAATTTTAGTGACCATTTTGTGCAACACAACAACAACTGCTTGCAATATCAAGTTCAGTATCTCAATAAATAAATATTGTAACATTTAAGAGTACCAGCTCACAGTTACAGTTACCTAGCGATGACACATAGCTATGAACTTCAAATGGAAGGGGTACGATTAGCAAGACACAGATAGGATATGGTTGGGTTGGCAATAAGAATCAAAATATCTATGGAAGTTGAGTTAAAATAGCGTAAAATAGTTGAGTTGAGATTGGAAGGTGTTGTGAAAAGAATGTTAACTCAATCGATATAAAGGATTCATAGAAAAATTTATATTCCATTGAGTTGATTGAGAAACACAATCCCATTTGGATCCTTATATCTCTTTATCCAATGGTCTGTTTGCAAAGAGGAATCTATAATGAAATTTAGATGGGAATAAGAAAGTTAACTCCCAAAATGCATTTCGTCCGAATGAGAAAATGCTCAAGATTCCATCCATTCCGTCTTGCAAACAGACCACAAGTTTTCTTTCACAACCCTTCCCTATTCCAAGTCAACTTTTTCAAATTAGTCTCAACAAACTTTCTTAGAATCCAAGTTTCTTTCGACAATCCCTCCCCACCTCAGTTCAACTTGCTTACACTAGTCTTAACTCAACTTTCACAAGAATCATGATTCTAAGTTCCATTCTTTCACGCCATGTCGGTATGTTTGAACATTCCAGAAGATATATAATTGAGAAAGACTTGTTGTTAACGCACCTCTCTCATCAAGCTCAACCACATATGGTGTTTGGTTCAACTCTTTGAAAACAGCTTTAGCCCTCCTACAGTATCTGCCCACCGCAAAGAAGAAGAATAGATCAAACACAACAGAAATGAATACCACCCAACCGAGGAAGAAAGTCAGATCTACGATTCAAAATCAGCTGCTGGGTACTGCGAATCTGACAGACAGTCCAATCAATTGCACACATTCACTCGAAAAAAGAAATTCGAGTATAAAGACAGTTAGAAATTTCGGTCTTACGGGCAATAGGACTTGGAAAATATAACAATCTGGTGAGAGGAGATGGTCTTTTTGACAAAAGCAGTCTCTGGAGAAGCGGCAGATACCGATGGCAAGCTAAAGGATACCGCAGCTATAGCTGCCAGAGTTGCAATAACTGCGAATATCGACGAAACTTTGGCCATTGATCAACAGAGTGTATGAATTTCTGCGATACCAAATGAAAATGATCGCCCGCCGCAAGGGGACGAAGGCTGTCTGGTACTCAAATAGCAAGACAGAGGGTAAATATTTATTTTGGTCACTCAGTTTTATCCCTTTTTATATCAAGCGCTTCGTCAAAATTTTATTAGTGGGTACAGTCCTTAAACAATATTAACAAATCAATTTGAAAGTACATTTTCCACAAACGGAATTATCACACTAACTTATGAGCAACCACATTTTTTTTCTCTTCTAACAGAATAAATACTAAATTCCTTATAGGCTCTGAAGAGACCTCTACACATACGAATAATTCCCCAAATTCTATAGTCTTCTTCCACTCCTTCCGATGCATGCATAACGACTTGCGAGTCGCCTTCGAAAACTACCTTGAAATAACCCCGAGCAATAACCCACCGTAGTTCCTTGAGAAGTGTTTGCTGCTTCGCCTGTTCACCGACCAGATACCGGTCAGAGTTTGCATATGAAAATGCTGTAAATTACTTGTATGATCTCTTATCGCAAATCCAATGCCCGTGGTATTGATGTCTGTAAAGCGAGCCATGTCAATGTTGCATTTGAGCGAGTCTACCCTTCTTCCTTTTAAACTCGGTGAACCTCATAGTTTTATTTTTATTAGGGCATTTTTCTTACGGATCCAAGGGCATTCTTTGGAGATGTGGATTTTATTTCCACAAGGCAATGGGAGGGACGAATGATATTGGTCGTTGCAATCTTGACAGCTTTCAGGAGAGCTTTCGCTTTAATAATAATCACCGATGAGCAAAAGCAAATACCATTCTTGCCATCAAATATTTGTTCAAACTGACTACAAACAACACCATACACTACCTTTCTTCCTGACAAACGGGCAATGGTCGATCATAGCACAATGCCTGCGAGCCAAACTAGGCCGAGAAACAATTGCATTGTTCCTGAATCTTCAATGGAAAAACCCGATTTCTTTATGGATTCGTTAATTTTGAGCGGTTAGAAGTGGAACGACAGAGAGAGTAGAATGGACAATATTGTAGGTTGAACAGACCCAGAAGTCTCTGTACATGCTAAATCTCCATTTTCATTCTATCTTTCATCCCATGGGGGTCAATGGAGATGGCATGAGTCTGCTCTGTGTTAAGAATTTGACTCAACCCGAATTGGTCTCCAGTTTCGGCTGTGCCGCCAAGGAGGTAAACGGTTGCATGTTTCTTGGGACGAAGGGTTCTTGAGCAAGAATGGTGTCCGGTATCACAATAAGAGTTTCTAGGTTCCAATTGTGAACCTGTTAACTGTTATTACCAGTGCTTCAACTGCTAAATCAGCAGGATTTATACTGAACTCCATCTGACGTCAAGCTTCATTGGAAACTGGCTAATCAGCAATCCATTCGTAATAAATAACTCTGTTGAACTAGTACATGATTTCAATAACCTAAAGAATTGGACATTGTAATTTAGAAGATAAATAAATAAACGGCAAGAGAAAGAAACCCATAGGCCATATGGAGTTACACTGTTCCAGTTGTTGATGATGATGTATATAGAATATTTTTCACTGTCTGCTTCGCTATCAAAACCCCTGAAAGGAAAGCATTATATTTTTATATTTATAAAAATAAGGCTTGCGAGATCTCTCCCATCTCATCCTTCTACTTGTGTTCTCAGCACCTTTTATGCCATTCAAAATCTCTAATGGATTCTTTCCTTCTCGCATCATCACGCGAGAGCCTATATGCTGCTGCCTCCGCTCCAACAAACACTACTTGGTACTCTTTTGGCCACTCTCTTAGGTTAGTCTCCTGAAACATATACCTTCTCGTCATAGTATTTCTTCTCGCTCTTTGTCTTCCTCGCATTTCGTTTCTGCATTCAACACAATAAAACTACGGTCATTCTCTGCTACGAAAAACAAGCTGAGAGAACCTATACCTCACATTCAGATTACTCATTCACAAGCAAGCAAAGAAAAGCTAAGACTTGCCGTGAAAGCTTCATGGTTAGCAATGATCCGTTTAGTCACCGATGTAGTAGTTATGTCTTTAGGGCTGTCGAGCATCCGAAAAATCCCCATTGCTTTTGGTACTGCATAAGGATCACTCTCTCCCTGCATGAAAAAAACATTGTCACTTTTCACCTTGCTAACATGTACAATTATCAAAGTGTCATAAACGAGCAAAGACTTCAAGCTTACAGATGATATGTAATTCTGCTCTGCTACAGTCCCATGGACAACCACAGATATGTTGAAAGTTGTAATCTGGGATAAAAATGAAGCACAACTCAGAAACCACGGCTAGACAATGATGCACTACAATTTCTAATCATCATCAGATGGAAGTAACATCCCCTAGTTTAACCTTCATACTGACTAATTCTCAAGGCTGCATGCACCGAAACAGATTAGATAAAGCTACGGATTGAAAGAGCAGATCATGCATGCTGTTTGTATAATTCTCACTTCCAAATCTACCCAAGGCCAACAGAAGCATTTTGATAGTGAAATTTCCAAATCGTTAGACAGGAAACAGTTAACATACCACGTCCTTGGAAACTTCCCAGGGTGCACCAATGATGACTTCATCAACATACCTGCATGCTAGAGCACTGAGACTACGCTCATGCAAATGCATTATTGGATAGTATTTCCCTCTGTGTTGACTGCACAAAATAGTAGAGAATCTTATGCAACACAATCCATCATGCACAGAGCAAAAGATGTGTATTCTTACACAACAGAACCTCCACGATATTAACAATTCAGAATAAGCGCAGTAATACACTATCCCCAATAGCTTGATAGAATTTTAAGTGGTATACCTAACAATCTGATCTGTGTGGACCCCAACTAGGAGAAAGTCTCCAAGCTGCTTAGCTTTTCTGAGAATCTGAAGAAGATTAAAGAGCATACTAGTCAACTAAATTGCTATTATCCTGAATCAAAACAGTCTCCGATACAAGTCAAAGCTTTAGAAATCTTGGCTTAGTTTGGCAGGTGGGATGTGGTATGGAATCCTTAGTATTTTCCCACTCGAGCGGTAAATTTAAATCCCAACGAAGTGTATTTTGGGAGCTAATTTTCACATTCTCATCCAAATTCCATCCCACATTCCACCTGCCAAACCAAGCCCTTATGTGTCTTTCTTAAAAATGTTAATAGATGACTGCCAAGACTGCTGAATATTTCATGACAAGATCTTAACAAACTGGCATACTTCACTGCAATACAACGAGGAAATTAGCCAAGTAAAGACTCTAGCCCAATAAATTTACATCATGGCCTACTAAATTAGGTTCAGGGTACCGAAAAGATACATAAATCTGTAAGGGTCAACCGTACCTCAACATGCCCTGCATGGAACAAGTCAAAGGCTCCATCAATGTAGACAACACGAGCGTTTGGCCCAGGACCCTGCTTTCAGATAACACCAAAGGATTTAGAAAACTGTACTGAATGCAGGTAAGTTTAATATGCAACAATAAATCCTTATATTTGTTGAAACTTGTCTTTGAATTGCAATACAAATCATGAACTAAGCCTAGCGATGGAACATTACTTTGCCATTAGAAAACTGCACTATCCGTCTAGATGTTAGTAGGAACTGTGATACTCCTCTATCGGCAGGTAAAGAAGATGATCCAACATGGTTTTCTTGAACGTTATCATCCTTTGCAGTCAAAAGTATCCTTCCTACAATCAAAATGCAAATATAATGGATCAAGGTCATCAAATTAGTAATCACTCTACTCTAATGCAAGCCTCTCGCTTACTTGAACAAATGTGAGTGAGATAGAGAGCGTGAAGATAGAAACAGTACCTACAATATCTGTGCTGGAAACACCTTCAGTGCGTTTAATTTGCTTGTAACGGCCGGCTATTTTGGCCAAGGCATAAGCATCGGATCCATCAGGGAGGAGGCATGGATCATCGCCATGTATAATGTAGTCAATCTTATGGTCATTGAAAAGTGTATGCATGAACTGTTCGGTAATAGCATAAGGAGCATCGGCGATGACTTGATCCACCCATTTCAATCCACTCACCAGGGCCAACCTGGAGGGTGAGAATTAATCAGATCCAATGTTGAAATGAGAATAACCCAAGATAGATGGATAGGATTCAGTGAGGGAAATTGGGAAACAAGCAACACAAACCTCTCCTCCATGGGCAAAACAGGGGGGCCCTTATTGGCAATGATCTCCTCATCGCTTACAACTCCAACAACCAACTCGTCCCCTAGTGCCTTTGCTTGTCTCAAAGCATTAGCATGACCGTAATGCATAAGATCAAAACAACCATCCATGTAGACTCGAACCCGCTTCTTTTTCTCACGCCTCTTCTTGTGGAAGATTCCCAGATCGGAGAAAATGAAGGGGAAAGAGGAGAAGCCAATTCCGCTGAAATAGCTAGTGGACAAACCTAGCAAAGCAGCTGTGAGCATCAGACCTCCGAAGAGATGTGGGTGACAATAAACCCCATCCCAGATCCAATTACTGCTCTCGTAAGCCATCTCCGTCGCCTCCGCCCCTCTTGCCGAAAACAACAGCAGTTGGAGGACGGAGGAGGAGCAAGCGACTCTCGTCCTGAACCTGCACCACACATTTGGAAACAACAAATCCAAACAAACAAACCCATCAATTATCACCCCCAAAACCCAGTTCACCACACCTGGAAATAAGGCTAATCTTTACCAAATTGCCACGGACGAACAAGGAGTCAAGAGAGCTTTCGATCGCGAATGCAATAATAATGGGTTTGCAGGTCTGCTTTTTTAATTGTGGGTTTCCAGCTTTCGATTTTTTTACCTTTTTCAGCTCTGCCCCCACACCGTTAAGCTTAGAGGCTAAGGAAGGAGAGGGATTTGCTCTTCTTCGTTCGTCCTTTGCTTCCTTCCTTCCTTCTCCTCAAACTCTCTCTCTCTCTCTCTCTCTCTGAAACAGCCTTTTTCTTTCTGCTGCTTTGTGTTGTTTTGTTCTTCTCAATTTTTTTCCTTGTTCAAAAACAAAAATGCATCAAAATTACTATCAGCAAAGATAATAATGTGAAATGGGAAATTTTCCTGAGAATTAAGAAACGAAAAGAAAATATTCAGGAATAAAAGTATCTGATGGAAATCGTTTTGTGTAAATAAAATAATAAATGTTTGTTTCACCAAAACAAAAGCAAAATTGTTTGTGCATTTAGGGGAGAATCAGGATTGGACAACAATCCACGTGAAGCGTAGTCACTACGTCGTTTCCATTTTCTTTTAATTAAATAAATTGGAGCTCCAGAAATAAATTAATAAATAAAATACCTACAAGGGAGACTTTTTTTTATGATCGTGAGGCATTTTTGGTATTTTAAAATTACTTTTTGCTTCTTTGTATTTAATATTTTTTTAGTAAATAAATTGGTTATAAGTTTAAAAAACTAATGGGTATAATTATGATTAGTTATTAAAATATAATCAGTTATATTTCTAGTTATGATTATGACTAGCTATAAAATAATATAACTGGTTATAAATTTTTGTCGAAAAATTACGTGAGCCGGTGACCAGATTTTCGTCGGAAAAAAGCCATTGGCCGATGACTGAAATCTGTCCGAAAAGAACGGCTATTCAATTGAGATCAAGACGGCAATGCAGTGGTAGTGACTTTTTGTCAAAATACTTTAGCATTCTTTTTATATATACCGTTAGATTAGTCAAACATCAAAATTCTAAGATCTAATGGCTTAGTTCGTTTTTGACATCCTGAAACACACTAATTGCTTGGATTTTTAACAGCGCCCATACATGGGTCCAAAGAAAGATTTTTAACTTTGAGGATTTGATAACATTTTTTTAACTTTATCTATTAAAAGCGTACATTTTGGTAATTTTATTTTTCGTTTATAATCAAATGATCCATTATTTATTAAATTGTAACTTTGTGGTATTTCCATCTAATTTACATTCATTGTTTTCGTAAGTGTTGATGTGGAAGACCAATCACTCATCCTAATAAGCAATTATTTTTATTACATTTGTTAATTGGGTGGATGATTGGGCTTCCACATCAAAACGAAAACAATAGATGAAAATTAAATAGAGGTACCATAAAGTTACAATTTAATAGATAAGGTACCATTTGGTTATAAAAAGCAAAATATACTTCTCATAGGTAGCAGGTTTTAATTTACCTTTATAAAAAAAAGGTTTTCTCCAATTGGTTCTCTTCTTTGTTTCTTTTCTTCATGAAAAAAATGATCTTAATTCTACTATACTATAGTCATGTGTAACGAATTTAGTTAATTCAAATAAAGTATTAAGTCCTCAATTTAACTCTTATGTTTTTTCTTGTTGGTTTATCTCAACAATGAAAGAAACAACAAGATGAACCTTTTGAGAAGTTGACAACTCTAATGACTAATTAGCAAGCAAAATATGCTCAAATTGGAATTACGAGAAGTTAGAGAGATGCCCGAGATGCTAGGAATGTTTCAGACCATTTGAATATAATTTCGTTGAGGAACGAACGATCAATAGGTGTTAAATAGGAGAGTCGTTTGTAGAGGGTGCGAAGAGACCAATGTCTTGCATGCTCCATTGTGGACCAACTACAGTAGGCGCTACTAGTACTCCTAACAAAGAACATATATAGTTACAGTGCTTCCTAGGCAAGCACTGCCTTACTTTACCGTATAGATCATAATATGAGTTGTCATTTCTGTAAGTTCTTTAGAGACTGTACAGTTACCGACTCAAAGGGAAGGCCGCAAAACTAGGCTTCATATCTTTCAATGGAGAAATGAAGGAAGAACAGCCTCACAACCAGATTATTAGAGAAGTGAAAATGCATGTCATATGTGGTAAAAATCACATTTTCTTCAAATTGTGGCCCATGATTATGAGCCAGATGATCACTTGGACAAGAGGAGTCATGGAATTATCTATAATCTAGTGCACACTCAATCTTTCTTCTCTCTTTCTCCTCACACTAACACAACATCCAAATTTGCAGAGAAGAAATTTCTCAGGTCCTTGAAAAGATAAAAGACATCGCCGGTAGCTATTAACCCATTTCCTACAACATTCTAATACCCACTATACTTCACAGAATCTGCTCCACCCAGCCACCTCACTCTAGTCTACATTCGAAATCCTTTTAGCAAGAAGCATGAGGAGAACAAAAAATTGTAACCATAGATATTCAGAGACTCAAACCGTCATTTACGGTTTGACTCGCCTCTCCTATCATGCTTGCTGTTGCTTATAAGCTGGACTTTCATCACAGAACATATCTTTCCATTCAGTTCTTTGCTTCTTAGCTGGTTGACCCACATCTTCAGAAGCAGGTTCCTGAGCAGAAAGCGACGAAGGCGTACCAAGCTCAAGGTTTATATTGTCTGGCCCCACGATTGAGAGAGGAGTTACTGCAAACATGTAAAGTAAATTTTATTTTGCAATAATATCAATCATCAAACCAAAACTCATATCATTTTCACTTTTCAGTTAGTACCTTCCTTTGGTTGCAAAAGAGGGTTGTTATCAGCTTGACCTGTTATACGAGGAGGACGCTTCCTGACATAGTTTTCTTGCAAAGGTTTTGGAGTTTGGAATGAAAATTGAGACAAAGATAAACCTTCTGCATATTCTGGGTGATCTGCCAAGTACCTGCAATATTATGACAAAATGTACTTACAAATGGACCTTCCCGTATGTATAACCATGTTTATAATGCTGTGTACCGAATTATGTCAACTTACTTTTGTATCTCGACAATCGAGCGAAGTTTCTTCCCAGATGGGGCTGCATAGTACCTGATATTGTAGAAAACCATACTTGAGCACAAACAGAAATGATAAAACATGCTTGCCATGGAGTTGCTATCACGTGCACAATGTACGGTTTAAGGAATCATGTTTGATTTCAGGCCAGTCGACGAAAGATTCCAAAAGCATGTTAAGACTACAAAGAAACCTAAGGAAGAGACGTACACATCGGCAAACTTGCTACAGCCTTCCCCCCTGATGTGTAGTAAACGTTGCCATCCCCGAGGTGGCTGGGCGATATTAGGTTTATCAATCGCCCATAGCCTGCTACCATCTTGAGAAATGTCTTCTGGATCATTACATGAAACATTAGGCCGCCATTCTTGAACTGTCTCACAATAGAATGGTCTTTCCAATATATGTTCACGAATTTCTTCATACTTCTCTTGTGTTGGGATGAGTCTCCACTTAAAACAGTTGGCACACTGAACTGTGAAAGCTCCTACAGATGGCAAAACTCTAGCCATAGCTCGAGGGGTGAACCTCATAACTGTCGGATTTCTGCACTGAATAGGTTCAGGATTCGGCTCAATCTCGCTGTTACTGTTACCACGTGGATGATAAAGAACTAACTGATTGTTGCTGTTTTCCTGAGAGTGCCCATCTACATCCTCCAGCTCGTTGGTCTCATCCTCTTCTGAGGAAGAAGAGACATCGATAATTTTTTGAATAGCTTTATGAACATAATCCTTGAAACTTGGACTGGTCTCCACATCTGCCTCTGAATTCACATTAGGGACAGCTTCTTCAGTATGTGACTCCATCTCAATTTACAATTCAAACACCTACGACAAAGTCAAGCATGCAGCAACCGAATTAGAAAAGCTTCAGCATACTATCTGAAATAGTCCAAGGAGAAAAACATACATTTACTTTACTGAAATCTCAGGCAGCATGATTTATTTACAAGCAACATGAGCTAACATCCTACATATACACTGACTAAATTTTCAAGACCTAGCAAGTTCCTAATAACTCAACTTGATGTCAAAGAATTCGCATCCAACATAATTCAGTAGAGCACATCTATCCTCTAGCTAAGCAAAATACTTGATATGGATACAATTGTACTTCATTCTTCTCAATTAAAGTTCTGAAATCTTCCTATAGTATTATGTGGGGTTATTCAAACATCAGAAGTATCCGTTCAACAATGTTCATTCCATACATTGCATGGTGAAAGGATAAACTAATCATAAATCGTCAACTGAAGTTTATACACGCATCAAAAGCACATATAACAAGCAGCAGCTCTCGTCTCTTTCTCTAAACGATCAAAATAATTTCCACAAACAATTTTCAACAAAATGTCCGAGAACACATGGTTAATATAGGCTAACTCTGTGTTACTACTGAGGAAATCAAGAAGGACCAGAATGAACACCAAAAGGATTTCTGGGTTCCACTTCCAGGAAAGACAAAAAAAAGTATCCGAATCTAGCTTCAAATCTAAAAGCAAGGATTAGACTACCAGAGAATAAACAAGAGATGGACCTCGGAATGGGTATTCGAACTAACCTAAGTGTGCAAGCAGATGTGATTAGCCATCTGTGCAGCATTCATTAGGTCTGATTTGGTCCGGATGAAGAGACACACAGACAAAACGACAAACAACCTACATTTAGAAAGATCGACATAATTACGATCTACAACTCCAAAATAATGAGCATTAATATTTGGATCCGACAACAAAATCACATCTTTCTACCCAATAGATAGCATTATGCTGAAATCAAACCAGAAACAATCAATAAAAGCTACTTGCTCTCTAAATACATCAATAGGATCGATTAAATTATTACTGAAAAGAGGAATGCGGCTCCGATATCCTTGGGAGATGGGCCTCTTCGGAAATCACCATGAAACTTCATCGTACAATCAGGGAAAACAAACCTCTCATAAACCCCGAAGAGAACAGAGAAATTAGTTGCAACGAAGCTTTAACCTTTCAGATGCCAAGCACCAAACACGTAACGTTTTGAGAACAATCAACAGCACTGGAAAGCAGATCACGAGTTAGCCTGCGTGATTTACCCTCCTATTGGATAGCAAATATTACAGGACATCCAAACGCACATTGAGCAATATAACGATTCATTTCCCATTTCCCCTTCTTTTTCCCCAAGGAACCGAACAGATGTTTTATAATTGGCATGATCTCTATAAGCAAACGATTGGTCCATAAAAAAGTCATTTCATTTATTCATTATAAGTTTAAAAAAAGTGATCCAACGCGAGCGGGGAAGGAGAGAGAAACTTTACCAGGGAGATGATGAAATCACGAAAGGGGTAGGTTGCAGAATGTGTGGGAGTTCAATTTCTCCGATGCGGTAAGAATCGAGTCGCACCAAGAGGTCTTCGTCACCGTCGTCGGAGTTTCAGTAGCCGGTGGTGTTGTGTTTTTTGTGGTGTTTCTCGGTTGGCTCGCTGTGTTTCAGCTTTTCTGCGTCTCGAGAACCATCATCATAAACAGGGAGAATTAGATCAAGAAACGTGGAGATGGGAAGAGAGAGATAGAGAAAGAGACTTTGGGCTGTGGATTGCATTCAACAAGGTTATAGACATTAATAGCCCCATATCGATATCATTTTTCTTAAAACTCCATAAGATCGTGTTTTTCGTCAAAATGGCCCAATTTTGAAATTCCATCTTTCTCCGTTCATATTTTTCGTCCTTTTCACCATGCGACATGGCCACACATGCAAACAATGTGAGTGACATGTTTTATTTGAAACGAACCAAACTGATGAAGAGAATCGAGAAAACCGACAAAGAACCCGCAAACCAAAATAACCCATAAAAGTTAAATAATATAAATAATCTCAGAGCTTGTCTCTCTTTCTTCCATCCGCCTTTTCACATTCCCATGAAACAGAAGGTTCTTCGTCCTTCCCTTTTCGTTTTCACTGTTCACGATATTTCGATCGATCAGGCGGTGAGTTTCCTTTTTGTCGCCTACATTGAATCTCAAAACTATCTTTGCGTTTCACTTCACACCAGTGTACGTCTGACATCATCTTCCTTTCTGGCCTTGATTTTCCAGGTTCTTAGTGGTATTACACGTTGAAACCGCAATGGCGAAGTGGATGATTCGTCCCCCCTGACGAGGAGCCATTGGATTTTTGTGGAGGTAACTGAGTCTTCGGATTCCCCTTTACATGGTCGTTTAGGGTTTATAAACCACAAAAGTAATTTGTTGGGTTAGTGGGTTTTTGGGATGGGTGTTTAGAAACATAGCACAAACAGAGCAGATTTAGAGTTTTTGATCGAAGGTTTAAAGGTATTGTGTACGATGATTGATTCTCATTCACGCTACTTGTTTATTTTACAATCACCTCCACGAAGTAATCCATTGAAATGCATTACAATGATGTCTTTCTAGATCCCCACGAGTATCTATGATCTTTAATTGTTGCTTATAGTTTATAGCAGTAGCTAGCTTACATTACATTACAAGTGATGGTAATAATACACAAATCTTACATTGTTTTTTCCAATGTGATGATAATTACAAAGAAGATTAGGAGATATTTAAGGTGAATTTTTTGATGCATCTGAGCGTATGAGTGCACCCTCTATATAACGTCTATATGGCATATTACGAAACACTAATTAAACAGCCAACATGAATTTGAAGAATTAATTTCTATTTAATCCTACATTAGTTTATATATGCACTTAAATATTTACATTTTTAATTGTTTCAAAATTGGCCATAAAATTACTGTATGAAATTGGATCAGATGAGAAAGTAAAAAAACTTGAATATCAAACTACTGATCTCTCCGCAAGTGAATTAAAAAATTAAAAGAACCTAGAGGCAAGTTCTCTGCTTATATGAATAATAGCAAGCTCTTGATGAAGTTACTGATCTCTACAAGTGATTATGACCCAGTAGTGAACTTTCTTATAACTCTAAAGTGAACCCAAGATCAGATGTAAATATAAGGATGGAAGGGCTGATTGGAGAGACATAATCGCATATATTTTTCAAAAGCTTGCTCTCGACCCTCTTCGAGTTTGTTGATCATTGAGCCATGGTCTGAAGCTATCAACGAAGTTTAGTGTTGTCCGAGCAATCGTAGCCTCGGTGGCAGATCTGGCGAGGTCGGTTCGATCGGCGAGAAACTTCAGTATGTAGGCAATCTTCGATTGCGGATCCGATTTGTTTAACCGCAACGGGAAATAGCTATTCAACATGAGCGGGGAGTTAGTAATCATATGTTGGTAGATTAGAGGAATCAGAGTAGTTTTTTTTTTTTGTAGTGGCCGAAGCTGGGGAAATTGATAATGCGGCGTGCGGCATTCAGGAGCGAAAGAAGAAGCTCACTGTCATCTATTCTCTTATGAGAAACATTAAGATGATGCCATTCGAGAAGTTCTTAATTTTTGTTTTTGTGTGAACTCTAGTATTCGATCACCGGTCGACTAATCCAGTCGAGGATGGTCCTGAGGTTAAGGTTTTATTCCTCTTTCAACACTGTCGTGGGAGATCGAACCTTGATTCGTCCCTTCCAATGGTGTCAGAGATCCATCCAAGATTTAGATTTATCACCTATGTAGAGACAACAAGAACGAAGAATGATAGAAGAAAGGAAAGAACAGCTAGCTAATGTGGGATCGCCAGGCAGCCAACAATAAATACTCTGCACTGGAACTCTATATAGTAGTGCGCCCGTTACATAACAACTCAACAGAAAAAAGTACAACATCGCACAAGATTCACTAACAAAGAGAAGACAATCGAATGACAAAATAGAACAATTGAAAGGGCTGTTAAGACACCAGGTATCCTCGCTGGAGTCTCAAGCCAGATGTTGTCCGATTAGAGTGCACCCACATTCGGAACTAGGTCCAACATAGACTCGCCTCAAATGGAAAGAGCAGAGGCTCTCCGCACCGTTCCATCGTTTCTCTCATTTTTTTTCTGTTGAAACATTTTTCGAAATATATTATTATACCTGTAATTTACCTTGTTTGTATGGAATTAAGAGTCTCTTTAGAGTTAACTCAATTCCCTGTATATACTGTATCTTATACAGCCGCAATACTAATTAACATGTTGATTTGCAAAAAAAAAAATTGAAAAAAGGTTAAATTGTGGAGAGGATCAAAATTAAGCATATCCATATTCGTTACGAGGGATTGATTATCGTAACTCTTCAAAAATTTTGAAAAAAATAACAAAAGATAGAAAAGTAGAAATAAAAGAAAAAGATAACAGAGACGATATGATATAAGCTTTTGTATTTAAGAATAATTAAAGATTGTGGTAAGCTATCTAAATTACCATCTTGATGGTCTTCTTCTTCAAACCCTCTTATGGCTTTTATTTCTTCCTTTATCCTTTTTTCAACTTGAGCTTCTACCAATCTTTGAGCCGCTTCGGTAGCATCCTTCAATATTCTTTGCTTTTCTTTCTCCACAATTAGTGATACCTTGTCCTCCAACGCCTTCGCTTCCTCTATTCTCTTCTCCTCTCTCGCTTTCCATTTCTCTACTTCCATTGTCTGCATTCATGCCACATATTTAATAACTTACATTTCTACACGCTAGCTAGGTATATAGGTACAGACATAAGATATTACGTCATGGAAAATAAAATTTATGAACTGATCAAGATTATTAGTTTGTGTTGGGTTATCCCACATCGGAGAGTGGAAGGGGTTGGATGCTGTTTATAAGTGTGAGGGAAAGCCTCACCCTTTGAGCTAGCTTTTAAGGTGAGAAGACCCAATAACACCCAACAGTGGTATCAGAGCTCAGGTTGACAACACCTAAGTGTGAGGGAAAGCCTCACCCTTTGAGCTAGCTTTTAGGGTGAGAAGGCCCAATAACACCCAACAGTGGTATCAGAGCTCAGGTTGACAACACCTCCCAGGATCCGGTCTGAGCCGGTAGATGGGTAATGCCTACCGAGAGACCGAGTGTGAGGGGGAGGTTGTTGGGTTATCCCATATCGGAGAGTGGAAGGGGCTGGGTGCTGTTTATAAGTGTGAGGGTAAGTTTCACCCTTTGAGTTAGCTTTTAGGGTGAGAAGACCCAATAACACCCAACAGTTTGTGTGTCGTGACCATTTTGTTAATTGAGACTTATAATTAATTAGTTTTTACAGCATTGGTGGGTACCTTTCGCTTTGCAGCAAGTGCTTGTTTGCAGGCTGCATGATACATTTCCATCGTCTGCTTCAGCTCTGTCTCTAATCTCTTCACCTGGCGCTCATAATCTTCCTGTAATGAATTTAATTAATTAAATAAATATGGAATAATATATAATAGCAATAACGTAGTAATTTGAATATCGGTATTACCGGGTCCCAGGAGGTCCGATCGGTGGTTGACATGTTACCATTTGAGAGGCTATTATAACCAGACATATTAGAGGAAGGTTCGAAATCTTCAGAGCAATCGACGTAGGAGGAAGGCCTGGAAGCTTCCAAGTTGGCAATAGGTCTGGAGGAAGGCCTATTGTTACAGTTAGAGTCCGTGACAGTGTCATAGAAGGTGGTGGTCGTGCTGTTGCCCTCCATGCTTAGGCGGTCGTCTGATGATGAGATTCCTGCCACCAAAATCTCGTAGTCCAAGTTGTCGTATGATCTTCCGTTCACTCTCTTGATTGATCTTTTTTCACAAATTATTTATTTTAGACTTTAGATTTTACATTATATATATCCTGATATGGAGTCAGAAAAATCCGCTCAAATCTCAACCGTCCAAAAATCGTGCCTGAGATTCAGCCGGTTGAAAATACGCATTTCCAGTCGTACCAATGTGTATACTACGTACGTACTGTACTAAGTATATATCATACTAGTATTTAGTATTACAGTTTTTACAAAAGCCATAAATGGATATACACTTTTTTACGAGTTTATACAAACCCATACACATTTGTATAACCCATATAACTTTTTTTATAAAGTTTGTACGACCGGCCGTCAGACAATAATAATTTTCAGAAATATAAAATATTTCTAGAATTGTAGAGCTGACGACGGCGATCACGTTGTTGAAATTTTGTTCATGAATGGAGGTCAAAATCGCCTTGATCAGGAAATTTTCTGGTTACTGAAGATGATGGTTAGGTGACCAGAGACGGTGGTCTCATCCAATCACCGGAGATGGTGGTCCGGCGATCGAAGATGGTTGGATTATGGTTCAACAAAAATATTTAAAATAACCTAGATTACTTGTTGATCGGATCCAAAAAGCAATGTCCCTAGTTCCAAATTGGAATGAACTGATGCACAGAGTATGTAAAAGAGAAACTTACGGGGCGCTGGTGTCGGAAGGAGTTAGGTTGTGATAGTGATACAATGGTGCACTAGCGGAAGAAAGGGGTGGAAGGGAAGGTGCAGAGCGGGATCTGTTCTTAACGGAGCTGATCTTTCCTTTGGCTATTACGTAGACGGTGCAGTGATTGGGCGCCCATTTCATTACTGTACTCGGAATATCTGTATTTTTGAATAGCCTGCATGCATTATTCCATATACACAGACTTCCATCAATACTAATTGAATTTCTCTCTTTTCATTTTATTTTCTTCTTTTTTCCTAACAGTTACCTGGCAATACCAATCTTGTTAGGGGTACCGAGCATGAGGATCTTCACACCATATTGGTTGATGTAGTCTACTATTGCTTTCGCTACATCACTATCCTCAAGTATTACTGTCTCCCATTGAACCTATACATATATACATATTTTATTTCAGTACAATATGCAGAAAACCATTGATTATATAGGGCAAACTAAATCAATATAGGGATGTCTTTACGTCTTTGCGCTGGCAATAACACTTCATGGGGAGCAGCATTTCTGAGATTTGAGCATCAATCTGGTCTTGATCGATTCCCCATGCAGCCTGACCTACACACCCGTGAGATTTCAATTCAGAACCTAGCTAATTAAATAAATAGAAGATAAAAAAAAAACACAGGACATGAATTAAATCATTAGAAAGAACCTGAAGGAGATCTGTCTTTGACATGGAGAAGGCGAAGAGTCTGGTGCCTGGTGACAACATGGGTAATGGCCCATTTGAGAGCATAAATGCTACTTTTATCCTTGTCAACAGCCAATGCCACCACTCTTTCCCTCCCTTCCATCAACCTCTTCCGGTGGTATGAATGATGAATGAAGCTATTTCTTTGATTTCTTTTCTCTTCTTGAGGGGATGGATTTCAGAATTAACAATCAATGTCGATGGAAATGGAAATGGATCAGGCCAAGGGATGCCTAGATGTGGTAGGGACAATGCCAAGATCATATTTTTGTGATGTTTTCTTTTGGGGTGTTGGGGGGGAATTGGAAATAAAGGTATATGGAGATGTCAAAAATATACCTCACAAACCAACCTAACACACTTCTGAATTCTACCTAAATTTGGATTACATTTGCAAATTTTGAGATTTAGCCATGCCCTCGACTCCTTACATTTTTGTTTTGTTGAAATTTTCCATTTTTATTTTGTGAAATGCGCGTATTTGTTTCATTTTTATTCGGCCAAATACATTGACATATTTTACGAGATTCTGACAATATTAGAGATGTGTTGATGTTATAATCCTGGTTACAACCGTTCTTAACCGAAACCGATTAATAAACATGGTTAGATTGCTAGAATGTTTGATTCGTTTGTTAGTTTTGCATATTGGCGAAACGACACGTTTGAGGACTGATTACTTGATATAAAAGATCGGTCCGCATGCGGAGAGAGAGACGATTACAGACTCGGTTCTCCTCTTCTCGAAATCCTAGCGTCAAACTTCTCAATCGTCACAGAGAAGATGAAGGATCCATCGACGTTCTGGCGATCCCTTGATGCTTCGGCGACCTGCTGACGACTCTGGAAACTTCTACAAGTCGTTCCTCAGCTTGGAAGATGGATGAATCTCTCTGTTTCTCCTTTCCCTATTGTTTGGTGCTCTCTAGCTTGTCTCTGTTTTTTCTGGGTTTAGGTCTAGTCTTTACTTATCTGTAATCACTTTGTACGATAGTGCAATTTTCTAGATTGAGCTGTCCCTCCCAGAGGCTCCGTGGATTAGGAGAGCAATCTCCCAATTACGTTAACAAATCCTTGTGTTCTTTACGATTCTGCTCTTAGGTTTTGTCCGATCCTTGCAAGCGTAGTTTCATTTAAGTAATTCCAATGTCGATCCTGATATTAGTTGATTTATTGGGTTCAAATGCAGTGATTCTAGTAGTAGAGTTGTGCATTGGCGATTTTAAGATATAGGATTCAAAACCAGTTACCACTTACGTACGGTCACTTATATAATATTTATTATGTGTCTTCTATTTTAAACTATCAAAAGATAAGTCCGGCAAAAAAAATAATTCATTCGGTATAACATCCCAACCTTAAATCAACCCCGGTTGCACGAAAATACTGGTGTTGATAGCAGGTTATGCACATTTAACGTTTTACCAGTGAATAATATATATGATGTTTGCTCGTCGTAGATGTAATGGACAACCCTGTCTGTGAACCATGTAAAATCTTATGTCAATATCATCAAAAATGAAAAGATGTCATTTGTGAACTATGTTTAATTTGAAATATATATTGTTACATGATAGAACATAGCAAAATAAAAAAAAATAATAATAATAATGAAACAAGTAGAGAAAATTAATTAGAATCATGTTGAGGGATTGTCGAACTCAGCGACAAGTGTGTGGATGACCTCCCAACACCTCCTTCACTGTAAAAAGAGTAGAAATCATCATCAGCATAACTCTCTTTATTTTCATTGACAATCTGCATCTCCTCAATCCTCTCTACCGCTTGTTTCAAGTCAGGCCTCTTCTCGACATCGCCTTCACAACAACTCAGTCCTATCCTAACCAACTTTACCATCTCATGATCCCCTTCCTGTGTTTGGCTGTTAACTACCTCTTCCTGTAATTCCCTGTCAATAACCTCACGTATCCATCGCTCCTCAGGTATCAACCTCACCCAACTCACTAGATCATCCTCATCATCCCCTCCTCCTCCTCCTCGACTACTTTCATTATTACTATTGCTCGCCTTGCTCCCTCCTTGTTTGAGGAATGTGGATGACAATTTTCCTGTTACAACCTCAAGGATGAGCATCCCTAAGGCCCATACATCTGTCTTTTTTGTTATGCGGCCATAACGGAGGTATTCGGGGGATTTGTATGCAACCATGAGCTCTTGGGCGCTCTCTTGATTGATTACTGGAATCAGACCATAATCTGTGAGATAGGGTTCAAAATTCTCGTCTAGGAGGACATTGTTTGATTTTAAGTGCCCGTGTGCTGCAATTATGCTTGGGAGTTCCTTAGACAGGTAGAGTAGTCCTCTCGCTACTCCCTTTATGATTCTAACTCGGTTCTCCCACTCTAAGCTTGGCTGTCCTAGTGCTTGATGCCCTGCAGTTTAATCATTGTTACTTACAATAGCTATCGTATATTTTGATGGATAAACATATTTCCAATATGAAAAGTTTGCTGGATAAACATATTTTGAATACTTGAGTAGATAGCATAAACGTTAATGGAGTATTATTTACCATGGAGATGGACAGCCAAGCTGCCATAAGGAACAAAATCATGAACCAAAAGCTTCTCTTCCTTGCGATAATAGTAAGCCACCAAAGGCAACAAGTTGGTGTGTCTCAACTTCCCTAACCTTCTCATGTGGTCATGAAACTCTTCTCTCCCCACATTATTCATCTGCTTGAACCTCTTCACCACCATTACTTGCCCTGAAGTCAGTGCCGCCTTATATGATGACCCAAAACACCCACTCCCAAGTAATTCTGCTGATGCTTTCAACAGGTCATGCAGCTCAAACTTTCCCCTATCCTCTCTCACGAAAGATAGTTTCATTGTCGCCTCCCCACCTGCAACTATCACTCTAGATGGTTCTCGAGATGTGGGCCGATGGCTAGGATCATCTTGTATGCCAAGCGCATTCGCTGATTCTATCGTCTCTACAGTTTGCTGGCGACGCCGCATTAAAATGAACGCGGCTGCTATGATTCCGCACACGGCAACCGCACCAACGATTGCAACAAACACTATGCTTGCTGTTGATGGCTTCTTGGTGCCTGATGGCATCGTGGCAGCTGGATCGGTTGGGTCCTCTAGATCCTTTGGAATGGTGACTGTGTCATTTGTAGTTTGGAGGCGGCTTGATTTGGAGTTTGAGTTGGATGCGGGGGATGGTGTTGGGGCATTAATTCCAGTGCAACCCGCTAATGGTTTCCCACACAATCCTTTATTTCCTGCTCATTATGCATTAATCAACATTGTTATATATGCTACAAATATCTCACACGCTGTTACAAGACTTCATCAAGATGCATGATACACTCAGGAAATGATGTTACTGAAAAAAAAAAGATGGGTTTGAGAAATATGTACCAGAAAATGCACTTGGATCAATGTTAGAAAGGGTAGCAGGAATGGGACCTTCCAATCCATTATTGGATGCATTGAAAGACTCAAACTTAGCGGTAAAGTTTGGTAATAACCCTGTAAATCCATTATCTTCAAGCCTCAAAGTGGTGAGCTTAGACAATCCTGATAATGAAGAAGGGATTTCTCCTGTAAGTTCATTTCCAGATAGGTATAATTTCTTCAACTTAAGCATTCCGTTAAAGGAATCTCTCGGAATTTCCCCAGAGAACTTGTTGTTCGACAAATACAATGACCTCAATTCCAGTAAGTTCTTGAAATCCGGCAATGCTCCTTCGAACTCGTTGTTCATCAGGCTCAATGTTTTCAACTCCTCAAGCTTCGCTAAGCTATTAACATCTATCCTTCCTGTTAGCCCCATTGACTCTAGTTGTAGCCCTAAAACCAAGCCCCCGTCACAAAAAACACCAGCCCAATTGGCTTTGTCCCCTTCGCAGACATCAACGCCATCATTCCAATCGGGAAGCACGTTGATATTATCTAAGGAGGCCTTGAAGTCAAGGAGAACCTCAGAGTCTGTAAGGCCCCAACAGCCAACAAAGTGGAGGGATATGATGAAGAGGAAGAACAAGGGTTTTCTAACAGTGTGCATGGTGATGTTTGTGTTATAATTACCACTATGGAGACGAGTCATAATATCTCGTTCTCGATCGTTGTTGCTAAAGGGCGAAACACGCAAAAACGAGATAGCATGTTTGCCCTTTACTATCATAAATGATCTTCTTCGATGTGGGATGCCAATCGTGAATAAAAATGACAAAGAGGGATTTCGAGAAATTTTCGTAGAGTTTTGACGATGTGGTTTGTGTCGCGGGGAATTTTAGGATAATATTTATTATGTAAAATGGTTCCTTCAATGTATGGCACAGAAAATAAGAATATGATGAAAAGAAGTAATAGAAAAAAGAGAAGCAAGAGAGATGGAAAAGAAGAAGATAGCTCGTTGAATCTAATTGTCTTCTGTCATTCAACAATCTTTTCTGTTCTGTTGGTTTCCTGAGAGAAACTTCCGTGTTGCCTCTCTAATTTTATAAATACACAATACATTTTTTTCCATCTGAATTACTCGATTTAATATTTATCCATAAAATTTATAGGTGGTAAGAAATCATTTTCAAAATTGAAAATGTACATGATTTGGCCATTATTTTAGTGACTAAAGTATTATTCCGTACTTTTTTTATATCAACTGCGGCTTATCAATTACACAACTTGTTAAACAATTAATCTAATTATAAAAAAAAAATAGGAAAGAATGTTTTTGGAACAAAAAATTATTGTATGGTTTTGCGACAAAATCTTTATTCCATGATCAGACAAAAAATATTTGAGACACATGTTCACCTTATCCGGGATCTCATTACTGATGGTAGTGGCTTCCTTTTCTATATTCCTACTGATAAGCCGGTTGTTGGCTTACTCCTGAAATCCATTGTAACTAGTCACTAGTAAATTGACGTGTCGAGCTGACAATTTAAGGGGGTTGTGTGTGAAGGCTTTGTACCCCAGCCGCCCATGTGTGGTTATGTTGCAACGGTTGATGTGCTCGATTATTAGCACATTTTTTCCCGATTTAAACTACGTTTTTTGATGTCTCACTTTGATCGTATTTGGGGTATTTCGTGTGTATTATGTTACCCTTGGCCCCTAGAGTAGTATGATGTTGTTTTTCGTGTTTTTGGTGGGTTTTAAGTGCAATACGACATCAAAGGATGACCCAAAGCGCGTTTCGGAAGTCGGAGAAGTCGATAAGATTGAGATTGCTGACGGATGACTAACACACAACGTGTGTTACTAATACCATAGCTCAACTTCCTCCCCCTACATCAGTGAAGTCAGTGAGAAATTTTTTGGGACATCCAAGGTTCTACAGAAGGTTCATCAAGAAGAATTTCTCGAAGATTGCAATACCAATGACTAGCTTGTTTGAGAAAGATATTCCCTTCCATTTTGATGATGCATGCCACCAACCGTTTGTGGCTCTCAAGTTCAAACTCACTACCACTCTTATCCGTATAACACCACAATGGGACCTCCCACAATGGGACCTCCCATTCAAACTTATGTGCGATGCGAGTGATTTTGGTGTTGGGGCAATCCTGGGACTGATGATTGGGAAGCGCTTTCGACCCATCTATTATGCCAGCAAAACTCTAAATGAGGCTCAGAGAAATTACATCACTATAGAAAAGGTGTTATTACCTGTGGTTTATGCTTTTGACAAATTCCGACCTTATCTGTTGCTATCTCATGTGATTGTCTTTATGGATCATGAGGCTATTAGGTACCTTATGAGGACGTGAACATTCTACATGTGGGGGGGGGGGATATTTTGATTACTTGGGATGTTACGGATGTTAACCAAGATGCAATCCTGTTTCGAATGGTGTTTTGTGATAGTTTTGCAGGATGAATAGGAAGAAGACACCCACCGTTGGGCTAGGGAAGGTTACAGGCGCTGCGAAGAGGCTGCGATCAAACTATTCCTCAGAGCCTTCTTCTGCAGGGACTACTCCACCTTGGGGATTTGGTGATAGGACTATTCAGGCATATCCTCGAGCAGAGAGGGGTTGTAGTTCTGTTCGGAGGAAATTTCATCGCACGGCTGGTGCGAAGGCTTGGAGTGATGGATGCTTTTGGGGCGAATCCGTTGTTTCAGCGCGGATTTCCTATCACAGTTTGGACGCTCTGGGAGCATGGGGTTCCTAACTTGAAGGCTGCTACTCCGGATTAGGGACTATAGGTGAGAGAGAGAGAAAGATCAGATTTTCCTCCATATTCAGTGGAGACACTCGCAACCTAGATTGGGGGACTACATATGAGTTTTGACGGACATAGTAGAGTTTCTTGGGAGAACGTGGACGAGAGGACAGAGAGGATTGAGGGCGAGGTGCGGGGACTTCGCCAGGATTTCCAAGATTTTATCGCCGAGAGCAGAGAGGCTAGGAGCGACGTGACAAGCATTTTCTTTAAGCTCAAGCTCAATAAGGCTAGTGGATTCAGCATCAGGGGCAACAGATCACCTACATCCACAAGTAGCATCACTGGCAAAGTGAACACATGTCCTACTACCAGGACAGCTACTTTACTGGAGCGACCTACGCACCTCCGTGGCCAGCTTTTCCACTATCATCACAGTGGCCGGAGTACAAGCCATACCCTTAGTTCCCGGGATATCCATATCCTCCGCCAGATTAGTGATCAGTTGGGATGTATCATGATTCAGACTCTTCTGTTTTGCTTTTTTTTTAGACTATGTGATTTTTCTTTTTCTTAATTTTGCTTTTTGGTCTGTATAACGGATGATAACTTCGGTTGCATCTATCACTAGTACGTTGTTTGTGTTATGGTTGGTAGATCCCGAATAAAGGTTCTATCAGTTCTCATCGTCAAACTCCATTTGATCGGTATCACCTTACCTCTTCTCTAAATGTGACTTCTTGTGAGGATAATGTTGTAGGTTATGGGTTGAATTAGGATGCTAGTTATTCCACTTGATTGCTTAATTGAATCTTTGTCCTTTAACATGTGAAATTCCCTTTCAAAGTTGAAAATTTTGGATGATTTGGAGGCATGTTTAGCATAGTATTGCTACTCGAGGGTGAATAGGATGCATGACAGATCAGTTTTGGGCCTCCTCTCGTGTTTCGCGAAACGAGTTTAGAATAAATTTATGCACTTGGTTACTCGGTCTTGATGTCTACTGGCTTCATGAACAATTAATTCCCCTATCGAGTCGCTCTAGTTGTTTAAAGTCATATGTGACTAGATGATCCGAATAAGGTGCAAAAGAGGCCAATGTGCCCAAAATTTCATGGGGGTTCTGTTGTGATTCAACACATTGGTGAACTTGAGTCTACCGCCTGCAAGCTAGTCCCTTCAGGCTTCTCTTCTCACCTCTTCCTAGTTGTGGATCGGGTTGTTTGGGTGAACTAATCAAAACCTGTATGATATAGCTAAAGAACTTCGGGAGTTCAAAACTACAATACCTTTGATCACTTGAACTAAACCATAAGAAGCAAAGCGTATGTGACAGCAGATGATAGTTCCAATTCCCTCCCAGCCCATACAGCCACTTGCAAAGGATGCTTCACTAGTAACCTTTTCTCCATACGCACAAACCACAATCTCTTCAGTTTCTTGAGTCCTTTAACAGTCTTCAGATTTGTGCATCCCTTGAGATTTAATCTCAACAGGTTCTTAAGACCGGACATATCAGGCAGCTCCTTAATTGACCTGCAATGACCCATGTTTAACTCTTTCAACGACTCCAGTTTCTCCAGACCAATAGCCCCAACCAAGTTAAAGCATTCGCTGACGTCTAAAACGTTCAGACTCTTCATGCCGGATAGATTAGGTAACTCCTCGAGCGACCAACAGTTGGACATGTTCAGCTTCTGCAACGATCCCAATCTGTCGAGGCCTGGGACATCAACCAACCGTATGCAGCCACTAACATCAAGCGTCTCCAAATTTTCAAGACTTGAGAGGATAGACAACCTCTTAAGAGACTTGCAGGCCTTCATTTCTAGGGATTGTAACGATTTTAATCCCCCAAGTTCTATGGATTTGGGGAACAGTCTCCACCCAGCGATACACAGTTGTTTTAAGTTTTGCAGACGTGAGAGGTCAGGAAATGGTCCATGTGGATCGAGGTACTGGTGGAAAACGAGGGGAATATCCTCGTCTTCTTTCAGGGTTAACATCGACAACGGGTCACTGATATCTGGTGATAGTGAAGTTGACTCCAATGTCAAACTTTCCAGTGCTTCCAGTGATTCAAGGCCAGCCATATTGGCTAGCCTGTCGCAACAGCTTACTTCCAGATGTAACAAAGACCGTTTCATTTCACCCAGACCCTGAATTTCACAGAGTAACGGACACTTAACAATCACTAGCTTGTGCAACTTGATCAGATTCGATAGATTGGGAAGACCATTTAGTCCACAACTTTTGAGGATCAGCTCTTTCAGGTGCATGAGATTATCGAGGCCATGGAGGTGATTCAAACTCATGGATCCGGATATTTCGAGTGCTTCCAACACTCTAAGCTTCCCAAGACCATGGATTTCACTTGCCCTGAAGTGAATCAGTCGTAGTTCCATCAAATTACTCAGATTTGCAAGATTCGGCAGCCTAGTCAAACCCTCGCTCCAGTCGACGACAAGGCAGGTTAGAGACGATGGAAGGGTACCATCCGGATTTAGCAACAGGCTACCTTGGCAGATGCAGTTGACCATCTTCAAAGTCTTCAACTTAGTCAGCTGCCATACATCCCCAGGAATTTCAGGAGTGTCGCCACAGTTCTCAATGTAAAGCTCCTCCAGGTCTTTAAGCTCCAGAAGATTGGGGACCCGAGGGGACGAGATGGTTAGGCGTTTTAAGCTTGTGGGGAGCATAGGTACTTCTTTTTCAGCTCCCCAGGCCAATTTCCCCGTTTTAATCTCTTCGAGTTTTTGAAGCTTTCCCATGTCACCTGTTAATGATATTTCAGTTTCACGAAGCCTGACCACTTTCAGATTCATGAAATTACTGATGTTGAGTTCCCCCTTCACCTCTTCACACAGAGTCAGATCTATCAACTCTAGGCTTGCACATTGGGAAAGGTCCGGCACTCTTTTGAACTTAGAGCAGTTACGTAGATTTATAACTTTCAGCTTCTGCGCCACCTGCATAATTAATCAGGTTTGGATTAGTGTCCGGGTAGACAAATGGTCTGTAGCAACTAGCATGAACTTTAACCTTCAACATACCTTAACTCTCTTCCATCCCCTCCAATTATCAGCTACTTCGCAATCTGGTAATTCGAGAATTACAACATTCTTAAAGTTGAAATTAGAGGAGAAATTCCAGCAACCAGACAGCCTAAGCCATCGGACATTAGGAAGTATTTCACTGAACTCCCCGGCCAGCAAAGTAACGCTCATGTCAAGGTACCTTAACCTTGACAACTTCTCAAAATGTTTGCTATGACTTTGATATCCCCATGGCATGTTAACCCTAAGCATTTCGACTCGATCAGTTGCCTGTCAAATGATGAATTAAATGCATTCAAAATTGACTCATTCACATCCATTCGCAAATCATAATAAGTATTTTACTTATGTTTGTAGAATTGTTTATTGCTGGTTTCATACATGAAGGAACCAGAAACCAAGTAGCTTACTCAATGAATCAGAATAATCATAAATAACATGAAATTTGAAGTAACATACCTCCCCATTTTCCAGCATGTTCATGGCATCCTTGGTAGACCATATCCTGCTGCGCTTGGATGGACATTCAGCATCTTCCCCGGTAACAATGGCTCTACCAAGATCTCTGAGATGATCATGCATCCAGAACCGATTGATCTCATCAATTTTTATCAAGGATCTAAGAACAAGAGTCCTAATCCCACTTTCGGGATAAAATTTACAATCACTCCACATATGGACGGGCAATTCTTTATCCTCTCCGATGAAAAAGCAGGCTATGTCGAGAAAGATTTGCTTTTCATTATGGGTCAACTCATTATAGCTAATCTTCAATCTAAGCTGCAGCTCATCAATAGTACCAGGTACTTCTTTAAGTTGCATCAACTTTTCTTCCCAAAATTGTTTATCCCTACGGAACAAGAGAGACCCTATGACCTTAAGAGCCAAAGGAAGTTTTGCTGCAACTTTTACAAATTCATCACATAGAGCACCATAACCTTCCGGAATGTAATTCCTCCCAAAGGCATGTCTGCTAAACAGTTGAACAGAATGATCATAACTCATTTCTTGGGGTTCATACAGTTTGCATTCTGGAAGGAGCTCTAGTACTCTTTTGTCTCTTGTTGTAATGATGAATCTACTTTCTGAGGAAAAATATCCTAACTTCCCTAGTATTTGGTCGAATTCAAACTTATCATCTACATCATCAAGAACAACCAAGACTTTATGTTTGCAGACCCTCTCTCTAATCATGTTGACCCCTTCACTAGCATCTTTAACATGAACATCATCCCTCAAAATGCTAGAGATGAACTTATTCTGTAAAGACACAATACCATTGTCTTTCAACAATAGTTCTCGTGTATTCTCTACGAAACAGCAACGATTGAAGTTTCTGCAGATATTGTCGTAGACTGCTTTGGCTATAGTAGTTTTACCCATGCCGCCAATGCCTTGAATCCCAACAATTTTCCCATGTCTAGAGTCTAAATTCAACAATCTCATCACTTCTTGCACATGAGAATCAATGCCAACCAACTCCTCAGTCACTAAAGTGTAGTTACTCCTCAGATGCAACTCAACCTTAGAAAAAAGTTCATCTATAACAGCTCCCTGTCTGAAATAAAATAATAGCATGACACCATTAAAAACAATTCATACAGTCAGAGCTCAGTAGTACTTGAACCATTATTATCACTTGTGTAATTTTAATTTAGTCACTCAATTAGTTTATGAAATGCGATTAACTGGAACTCGATTTTTGGTGCGTTAAGTTAACGTCAGTTGGTTACGAAATTGGTTAAAATGCACTAAACCAGTTAAAATTTTAGCTCAATCCGTATATGGGCTGAACTCGGGTTAACCGTAACAGATTTTAAATATCTGCAACTGTTCAATTCAAAATCTATTACGGTTAACCCGAGTTTAACCCAGATACAGATTGAACTCAAATTTTAACTGGTTTATTGCATTTTAACCAATTTCAGAACCAATTAACGTTACTGAAAATCGAATTTCAGTTAACCGCACTTCATAAACAAGTTGAGTGACTAAATTGAAATTACACAAAAGTTTGGATGTTAAAGTACAAACCTAAGTTTGATAAAATAAATCAAATAATACAAATTTTGAAATAATAATTGTCATTGTAATTTAAATTTCGACTTGACTGTTTACGTAATTTTTAATTTAATCATGCCAAAAAAAATTCTCGAGCATTACCCGTCTATTTCGGTAACATGCCATCCTTTCATTTGTCCAACTTCTTGGAGAGCTGCCCGCCATTCTTGTATGATTACGGCGTCATGTTTCTTACTATGTTGTTCAAATGCATCCTTGTAAGGCCCCGCTTGACGCCGGACATCTCTAGGGTCCATGAAATAGAAAATGGGCAATATGATGTGTTCCTTGCCTTTCCTGCAACACTCCACCATCTTAGCCAGTTCCTGGAGGCACCATTTGCTAGAAGCATAGCTCTTTGATAAAATTGGAATGTAAATCTTTGATTCCGTAATAGCCTGGATTAGAGAAGGTGCAATAACCTCCCCCTTCCGAAGCTCTTCCTCGTCCCTAAAGGTGCGGATCTTGGAACGGAGCAAATAGTTGTAGAGGAAGTCCGCAAAGCTTTTGCGAACATCAGGCCCTCTAAAGCTCAAGAAAACCTCGTACTCCAAAGCACTGACAACAGATTGAAGTTCTGCGGTTGATGTTTGCGATTCTGGAGAATCATTGGAGACTGTTGTTCCTTCGCTGGACCACATGTTCATTTGCTCCATTCTTCTACTCCAAGAGCTGAAATTTCGTCTCTAGAACAGCCATAGATAAAGTCAGACAAATACAAAACAAAAGGCTGCATAGTCTGGAAACTCAAGACAGCTCTACGGACATACCTAGAAATTGAGAGGAACCAATTCTCTTTCCGGGGTGATAACTCAATCTACTGTGTCTGTATACAGATGAATGGAAGAGGGAAACAAAATTGCAAGAAGATGTTCACAACTTTGACTGTCTTTTAATAATCAACAATGACTTGGCTACGGTTGGTAGCCCACTGTAAACAAACACATGACCACTTGCCCACTTGGCAGAGGAAGAAAATTCCTAGCAGGTTCGATCAAACATTGAATTTTACACTCTGTTCAAATGGGGTGGCTCTATATCGTGCCAAATGAGAAAGCCTCCATGGGAATCTGAAGTAACTTCTGCGAAAATGGTAGCTTCTTCAATCAATCAAGTTATGGCAAACTCAGCGAATACATGCATATTTTGTTGAAGTTGCTTGAAAAAAGGAGTTACGAATATGTCTGATTAATTTCCAAAGTACGATCATGCTACGAAATGTAGACTCGGTAGATGGTAATTTGCATCCAGCTGAGTCAACGGATCGGATCGAAGTTAGGGAGAGACTATCCATGAACCACCAGCCACCCATCCTGGGTTTTCCCGAATCCGCCCCACAACCATCATCGGTCCAAAATCCATTTCCATCTCCGGTTCCAATGAGTTCGGTAAGATCTATCAAAACGGATTAAAAAAATGAATGAAATAATGAATAAAAATTAGGAAATTCGGAGGCCAATCGGGAAATTGGGAATGAGGGGATTTTGTCCATGCAGTTGGGGTTAGAGAAATTATCGGGTATTGGGGGTACCGGGTGGATTTAATATATACCACCACTGACCGGAAATAGGTGATCACGGGTAACGGGATTCCGAGAAATCGTCAAATGCCGGTGTTGATCGGTTTTTCAACGACTAAAATGACCGGTTTCCATGTGTGTTGATTGATTTTTCAATGACTAAAATGACCGGTTTTCAGGTGGGTAACCGGAAATTGGTTTTCAATTGCCACCCCTATCTGCATCATAAAATGCTAGAGTTGTTCCGATAGTAGAGCATGTGTCTGATTATTCGGAAGTCCCCGATTCAAATCCAGTATACTTCAAAACTAACACCTATTTATTTTTCGTTTTTCTATCATAGAAAAAAAAATGATTATCCACACACCATTCCAATTCACAAGTACCAGCCACATCCAAGCTTTCATATTCAAAAGTACTTTCATTCAGATATTTACATTCACAACAGTAACAGTCTTCATCTTTGATGATAGTTAGATACAACACACAGTATTTACACAGCCCATCACTTTTTCCTCTGATGACTAGGGACGTTGAAACTCTAAGCATCAACAGAGACACTTAATGCATTGAGCTCCACATGTTGCTTGCCCTTGTTCTGCGGGTGAAGGACCAGGGTTGCACAAGCTTCGGCTGCAGAGTTACAATCGTTGCCTGGTCGAGAAACAGTCATTGAACTCACCACGGGCTTCGAGCCGTCCATTCCGTCATGCTCGTCTTGATCTCCCGAGACGATCTCCCATCCCTCCTTTAGAGTAGTGAACTGCAGACCCTTCTCCTTGTGGGTTTCGATTTCGAATGCAGTGGGAAGGATAACATAGTCGTTGATCGGGTTGTAGAAAGGATCCGGAGCACCTGCCTTTATCCAGTGCCTGACAACCCTGAACAAATGGTGCTCACAAAGAATGCCTCTGTGCTCACCGGGTATTGCTACCCTCGCTTCTGCGGTCAGACCATCCGCCTGGAAGTGAGCAAAAGATGAGAAGACGGTGAGCGAGAGAATTATAGAATATTATGCCAAATCGAATCAGTTGAGAACAGTGAAAGTTAAACAAACCTTAGCCGACTCTGCTGGAACTGTTCCATCTCCATCTACGCATACATATTTTGGCTGGAAAGTGGAAACAGAAAGAAATACATATCAGATTACGTCTTGATGAAGTAGACAAGCTTGACTAAATAGGCAAGATTGATGAAACGAGAAAACAACCTGGTAGAATCGCAGTTCTTCTAGATCACTGACAGGTGTCTTTTCATCTCCATAGCTGCTTAGTATATTTAGTATCAGTAACAAGGTATGCAACACAACGCATGAACGTAAAAATAATTAAGCACTACCAAACGGTAAGAGGCGTGGCCAGACTGGTCCCGTATATATTGTAGAACTTGACATTAGGTGGAACCTTTGCTCGTGACAGGATTTTGAAGGTTTCTTCAGCCCAATCCATAATGTCCGAGTTGAAAGGCAATGGCAAATCAGCTCCGTCGTAACTAATCTGTGATTAACAAAAGGGGAAAACATGAGTATAATAATAACTGAACAATAAGCTATCAACTTATCACAACTCATTCATGCAAGTTGGAGCTTACCTTGTTACTTGAAAGAGCCTTTTTATAAACTTGAACAGTCTCGTTAGTGTGGTATTTCTCAAGCATTATCTGGGAAGTTCCATTACTATCTTGTTTTTTCCTCCAGAACTCGAGAAGAGGAATGTGTTGCCAATCAAAATTTGGGTGGGCCATCAATTCGTATACAGATGGACATTCAATAAGCTGAAACATTAAGAAAAGAAGTTAAGGCACTGTTATAAACACAAGTTAAGAATGGGAAGAAGACGCAAAATAACAGAAATCAACTTTGATGACTACTACAGTCTACAAGCATGGTAGAAAGGACAGAACAAAAACATAGAATTTAACTGAAGTACCCACCATCTGATGCATGCTCCATTTTGATATGAAAAAGTTCTGCTGCCAGCCTTCAACAAACGACATTCCATTTAGAAAAGTTGACATGACATACCCAGGTGCACCTGTTGGGGGAATATGAATAAGACAAATTTCATCAAACATGACCTCAAGGAAACGACCAAGCAACTACAACAGTACTTAAGCAGAGAAAGGTAGTTGAACTGATAATAAACGGGAAAGAGAGGTAAATCTATTGAGCACCATAAATTTCCTCGGCTAACATATATATAAACCTGGATGAGACCAAATGGAAATATACTTTGGTCTTCGGCAACTTCAAAATCACTCACCTTGGAACGGAGCAGCAATTGCAATCCAATTCTTCACATACTTCTCAAACACCTATAAAATGAAAAGATGCAGCCATGTTTGGTGGAAGTTTTCTAGTCTCAGGAAAAGTTGCAAGGAAAATTAGAACTTTTAAGGATAAAAGGATGATCGGGAAAAAGCAAAAGAAGATAAATCTTTACATCACTGTGCAGGGACATGAAACATTTAACTAAAAGACCCCCCATGGAATGACTTATAACGTTTATCTTCTTCCCTCCTGAGGCATTGTACGCAGACTCTAACTTCTTAGCAAAACGATCCATTGTCTCTGGTAACCTGAAGAAGAAACAAATATTAGTCCTTACTATCATCAATAACATTTCCGGGGATAATCGCCACTCCATTTCCACATTATTATTTTTCTGGACTAGGTGAGCGCCTGAGATTTCAATCCAAACAGTCCCAGGTGAAGGTTATATAAAATCCATCCTCACCTGTTGCTTTGTCGGAAATCATACCCAAAACCAAACAACGTCTTTCCTTCTTGAAAGCCCCATTTCAGCATCTCAGTGATCATGTCATGAAAATAATAGACACACTCACGTCCGATGATCTGGAAACAGAGAATCATTTGGATTGAAGATTGAACTATTGCATAGCGACATATTTCGGATGTTTATGTCGAATATTGATCATACTGAAAAAAACAGTAATCATACCAGGTCAGGATCCAAAACGTCAATTGCATACAATCCAGCTCTCTCTTCAGGAACCACAATTTCGATGTTTTGATTTAGAGACACAGTTGCGCCTGCCTCACACAGCATAACATCAGTACTGCCCATGCAAGATTTCAGAAACTGCAAAGTTCTATTGCAAAAGTGCAGTCCATGTCTGCTAAATAATGAATAGCAAAGTTCTAATGCAACTAATGATCATAATGAAATGTAATAAAATTCAAGCAAGCGATCAGTTCATCTAAGTCTTTTTTTAGCTGAACCACGAGGCAACACCGCCAATACTGCAAAACAAGCCAGGAGTACCCACTCAGATCATACCAGTAGAAGGATCGTAGCGAGACCAGAGCTTGGCACACAGCTCACGATCAGCAGCAAAAATCCGAACCCAAACTCTCTCCACCTTTCCGCTGTCGTCCTTATCCACTGCATTAAGAATACTGCCAGCTACTCCCGGCACCAACAGTACCGGATCCAGAGTCGGATCCACATAGGATTGGGGTTCTTTCTTCAAGAATTTCAGCCAGAGCTCCACGGACTTTACTATGTCCTCTAGCAACACCGACATTCCCAAAAACTGAAACCTAATTCACCAACTTCTCGTAATTGCTCGGAAACTTAAAAATTGGAAGCAATTATGCCACAATTACAGATTCACGGGAAGAGGATTGAGGAAATGAATTAGGGTTAGGTTAGGGTTCAGAGATGGATTATAATTTGGGGGAAGATTCCGTGTGGATAAGAACAAATTATGCTTTGACGAGACTGTAAAGAGGGATTTTGCTGGGAAGAATAGACAAACGTAGGAAAGCCGATCTTCTAGCGTCGTTTCCTGGTAATTAGTACACCACATCACTTAACTTTCAGAATATTTGCATATAAACCATTAAATGTATTTCTTTGCGTGTTGCATCACCTAACTTATCATCTTTTCCACCGTTTAACTTTTGCTGATTTAACTAACAGAACTTGTCAACTCATCATCCAACTTAGCCCTTTGCTCCAATTACATTTTGACAAAGAAATGTACTATATTAGTCATGTGAAAAGAATCTTACATAATACCAATATAATTAATGAAAATGCTATGGTATAATAAGATTAAAATTACATGTGAGGTTGTAGATTTGTATTTAGGGTTTAGTATATAGTATGAGATGTTAGAGTTTATTATTTAGGGTGTAGGATTTATTAATTTTGATTTATTGTCAAAAGTTCCAATTTGTGATACGATTTAGAATTTGAGTTTATCATACAATGTTTGAGGTATAAGGATTTAGGGTTTAGGATGTTAGCATATCATTTGCTAGAGTTTAGGGTTCATTCTAAGGACTTTAGGATTTATCTTTTGATTTTTAAATCGTCAAAATGTGTAATTTGTGCTCTATAATTATATATTTATAGAGCAGACGGCTTAATTCGGACATCATAACGTGGTGTGTTATTTTGCAGGCATTCATTCATTGAAGCTAAGTCTCCAAAAAAGAATCGTAATCAATCACAGTAAACAAAAACCAAAGAGGTAAGTAGCAACTCAAATCATCTCAGGATATTTCGTTTGACAAGGGACAAGCTAATAACCAATTAGTCTGGCAATCACGTTATTACGTTGAACACACACGTGATTATGTCCCAAGGGTGGCTTAAGATGGTGGTTACGGTGCATTTAATTAGTTTAAAATCGGTGGTCCCCAAAAATATTCCAGTTTGCAAATTTGTCTCTTTCTAACCAAATGATGACAAGAACAACCTTGAGATTGGAAACGGATTATAAAATAACAACCGAATGACCAATTAGTACAAATATATCTCCTCTCCTTCACTCTCCGCCTCTCACGTACGTACCGTATAAGCTTGTGGCTGCAGAACTCGGAGTTGCAGCAAGAGCACCGTCTGTGTTGTGTTGGAGTCAGAGGTTGAAGCTGCCAGCATGATCTGGGTTTTCTGATGAAGGAATTCAGGTCATCTGACAGCTTCACTCACTCACTTCCATCACCTTCTTTAACTCGCTGGCAGGGGCAGAACCAGGTATTTGTTTCATTACCGTAATTATAAACTGTGTTGCGGAACTCCTCGCTCATCTTGGGCGTCCTCTCGTTTGGGTTTCATGTTCTTTCTTCATTCCTTGCGTAATGTCGTGGACTATATTGGAGACCGATTTAGCTCGAGTTTCTTTTCCATGTTTTGTTCCTATTGAATAACTTATAAGGATCCCAAGTCCACATTTTCTATCCAAAATCGATGGTATCTCTCGTTCTCAGCGTAGTTCTTTACGTTGTGGTCAGGCCGGAACAAAGAGGAATCAATCAGGGTGAGCTTGGCTCACTCATTCTGCCTCCGGTACGAATTGTTAAACTTTTCTGATTTTTTTTCAGTTCGCCTACAGAAAAGTCGTCAATCGACATCGTATATTCAGATTTGATCAGAAAATTTTTCTTTTCAGATCCAATTTAGTGTTATCTTTCAATTCTGATTTCATTTTCGGACGATGATGAACAAGTTACTGGTTGGCTGAATGAGGAACATACATGATTGAAATGCGAATTCGTGTTCAATGCCACATCTAAATATGATCATAGTTATGTAAATACATGTGAATTTAAGTAAGGTGAAGTAGAATCGAGAAATAGAGAAGTACTACAGGTAATTGATTCCTATGTTGTATTTAGTTAGAGCTCTAAGTGGAATGAGAGAAATAAAGAAGTATGACGGGGATTAATTCGTATGTTGTATTTAAAATGTAACGAGTAAGTCACATGATAATTAATGTTCCGTCGAACCCAATCAATGTCGGCCTTGATATGGGCAGATTTGACCGTTGATGTACACCACAACAAACGAATAATGAAGCCCCAAAAGTATATTTCTCCAACTCAATCTCTGCAATTTCTGACTCCTCGTTCCTGCTTCATTTGGACTCCTCATTCTTGATCTAGACTGCATTATTCTTCTCTTCCCCTCAGGCTAACGGGCAATGCAGTTAGAAGAAAATCACAAAGATCTAGATTAGAAGGTGATAAATATAGTACAGTGTTATGAATCTCCTAGAGCTTATATTTGTCGTGTTGATTTCATTTTTCATTTAGAGATTACGGTATTGATAATAACGAAATACATAGTTAGATCAGTGGAAATAGTTGGTAATTGTGTCGTGTACCTTATTAATTCAATGATTGAGAAATGGTGGCGAAGACTCAAATTGATTCAAATTAGGCGGAGAAAATAACGTTGTTGGCAAATGACTCAGAGATTTGGTATATATAGAGGAGTTTCTGAAGAAGAAACAACTCTTACCAGTATTTTATGATTCAAAAGAATAAATAGAAAATGATAAATATAGATGGAAACTAACGTTCAATTTCATAACTCGTCCAATGTTGTTAAAGAGTAAAGATCGAGAAGAAAAATATGAGAGGTTCGTGGCGAAAGTTATTTTATTATGTTTTAACGATATTTTCGAGTCTACAAAGTAATTGAAATCTTTATGTCCTCCTCGTGTTTACACCATACAATAAAAATAAATTACGATTTCACTTTTAAATGGAGTGGATAGTCGTAAAAATTGACCTTGATTATTCGATTAATTTTAACAGACCGATTCAGTCAAAGGAGTGGTTCAAGTTGAACAGCCGGCTGGGCCATCTGATCCGAGCCCTATCGACTTTTCTCCTTTTCTTCCTCTGGGGGCAGCCGGCCCTCTACAGATGCACTGTATTTCGCGTTGGTTTGTACACAGTTATATATACTGCATTCCAAGAAGCTTGCTTGTTGCACTAGAAGTCGATCATGGTGCTAAATTCGAATTTCTGATATTCTCCTTTGCTTCACCTTTCCGTTCAGAATTAATCTCGTTCGGTCATTCCTTTTCGCATTCCTCCACTCGCGTTGAAGTGAGATGAGTGGGCAGCCTCGTGTTAAATTTGCAAGAGTAAGCATGCTGGCAAAGCGTGTTTATGGCGGAAACGTGAGCTGGTGGTCAGGATTAGGACGGATTTATTAGATCTTCCCGAATATCGAGTAATGCCTCGAATCTGCCACGTCATGATTGGGTAACCGGAGCTAAGACTCGGTCTCGAACCGTAGAACATGACTGTATTGATTCTCCGAGAAGCGGCGACAAACCCACTAAGTAGATCGACCAAATTCAAAACAGAGAAACGGAAAAAGTGACATGAAACAGCTCATGTTGAAACCATGGAACGGGTACTACGAAGTTTTAACCTCCAAATGTTTAAAGTCTAATCATAGGAGTTTCATAACCAGATCCACCAAAATATACCAGCACCGTCAATACACAGATGATACTATTCATCCACTTTGGAAGATAGAACTGCATCCAGTTATCCAGATAGTTTGTCACATGAAACACACAGTTACGCGATCATTGGTAGCACAACATCATAGTTTTGTATGAGCCAATTTCATCAAGTTAAGTTTATATATAGCCACTGAATCCAAGTTCAGAACTTTGGACTCATAGCTTTACTCTTATAATCACTTTGATATATGCCATACAACTGGTTTTCCCTAACCGTGGACGTGTAATAAGATACTTCAAACAATCATAGTTTCAAGCATAACCTTGTAGAACACACATAAACTTCTATATATATCACATCTTCCTACTTACTTGTATCTTCATCGCCACCCTCTTTTTGGTCTACAAGCACAACATTTTCAGCATCCTCTTCCGCATTGTCTTTCTCTCTAGAAACAGGATTAGTAACAGTAACAGACTGCTGATAAAGAACACCTCCACACAGCGTGAAGAGAAGGCAAAGCAATCCAAACGGACTGGCATGCTTATCCCATATCATCACATTGATGACAACAGTAAGAAACTTGTTAACCACGCCAGTCACAGTGAAAGCAGTGGCAGATATCGCCTTCCTGGCCGCAAATCCGAAGAAGCTAATGAGAACACCAAACACACAAGACAATGCCACACCACCAAAGGCATCAATTCTGAACCAATCCCTATCATCACCAAGAGCAGCATCAAAGACCTCTCTATATTCCCCAGTGAGAACCCAAAACACAGGAGATATGAGCAAAGAGAGAAGATTGTTGTAAAGCACCAAACCCCAAGTGTTCAATCCAATGCTAGACACAATGTGCTTAATGTACACCATCTCGGTTGTGATGGTGACCAAATAAGCCAACGCCCATGAATATGCAGTGAGTGTGAAAGCAGAATCAGTAGCTACGTAACCCAAAGCACCACCCAAAATGACAATCAAGGCGAAGAAAGTCAGTTTAGTTGGAACGGGTTGTTTCCTGAAAATGGTGTCTGCTATGGCGACGAGGAGTGGGGTTAGGGATCTGAACACGATGAAGGTGTCCACGTTGGCGTGGCGCAAGAGATTGGTGTTGGTGAAGATTGCGAGGTAGAAAACGAATGCAGCGGGGAGGAATTTCTTGGCTGTTTCTAAATTGAAGGCGTCGTGAGTCAAGAACCCTAATTTCCCGAGAACCCATACTCCGACTGCGGATGTGAAGTACTGGAGGGCTGTGAGGAGACCAGGGTAGTTGAATTTAGTAATGGCGTACTTGTTGATTACCGCGAGGAGGCTTGAGCAGAGAGCGTAACCCAACACCACGCTGCTCGTCGCCAGTTGCTTCGTAGGTTCAGCTCGAATCGCAGACATTTTTGGAAAGTTGAGATCTTTCTTCACCAATTAGGAGAATCGACTAAGAAAACTCAGAGGGGTGTATAGGAACGAGCACTGGAGTTGTTGATGATTACTTGAAGTGTAAAAGCGGACAAAAGGAGATTTTGGGCAAAAGAGGCGAATCAGTGAGAATTAACGTGTCCACGCTAGAGACAGAGCTTCTTCTTATTAGTTATTACTCACTCAGCCGGCGGAAACAGAGGATTGGTGGTTTCCTGACCATTTCCAACGTCCTGCTGAAGCAAGTAAGTCAGCTGACGGCGGGTTGACAGTGGAAATACACACAAGACCCAGTCATCTCTTGGGCCAAGCTTGACTGGGCCGATTGATGGTGGGTCAGACATTGTGTGCAGCCGATTGATGGCCCATCGAAAATTCTATCTGAAAGTTTGTTAATTTTAGTGTTGACCTCAAGCCGCTTGTGAGCAACTGAAGATTCGGATCCGAACAAGCAACTCGAGATTCAGTTTGGAAAAATTCATTCATAACTCGATTTGATTTTCAATGATCCAAATTTGAGTCAGAATATGCTCGGCTCGATAGGCTTGTGAGCTAGTTTGAGTTTGAGTTCGAGAGCCAACTTGAGTATATGGCTCGTTAGTCGTTAGTAGACTCGATAATGCAACATATACCGTTGATTATATGTGTAAATCTAATATTATACGACTAGGCTAATAAAAATGAAGTGATACATTATTTAGCTCATTAAATAAAAAGCTGGATAATTTATTCTTTTAGCTCGATTCATCGACGTTTTCTAGTGTACAAACTTCAAATCCAACTCGAATTAGACTATGAGGAGGTTTCAAAAAGTAGACCTTAATTTGACATCGAGTTTAGCTCCTCAAGACTAGTTAATGAACTAGACTCGAGTTGGCTCGATCTCATGTAAAAAGTAACAATGAAATTCGACTCGACTCACTTGGTTTGTAAACAGCTACAATTTATTTACACCCGAAAAAAGCAGCATTATATGCTTCACTTGAAGCTCCCGTCTTTGTTGGGGCTTATGCCACAGTAAATTTCTCATGACAACAAATACACAGCAAATGGCCACTTTCAATGAAGGACACTGGTAAATCTTGCAAGATCTCATTTTCAAAGAACCTTGATCAAACACTTGCTATACTCCATCTCTGCAGTTCAATGTTTCTGCTTCATTTGGAATCTTTATTGTTGGGAGATGATCCAGACTGCGTTCTTCTTCTCTTTCCCTCAGGCTCGTACAACTGCAATGACACACACATTTCTCTATCGCACCCTTTCTTTAAACCCGAAAGGTCCTTCGAATCCGGGCCCTCCGGCACCTGCTGCTTTTCGTTTACCGTGATGCTTGGAATGAACTGGTGCTCGATGCTCGGTGCAGCATCTGTGTCATAGTAGTCATTTACGTGGAACTCTGGTCCGATTGACGATACGGTTGGTGTCACATGCTCAACTTGCACGATGTTCAAATTAAACGGTTCAAAGCACTCTTTCATCTTATCCTTTGATGGGACGAGAACTCGCAGTGATGACTCATCAACTGCAGAATACATTGCAGCTGCTGATGCGGTTCTTTGATCTTGCACTGCACCTAACAATCAAGAGATGCGACATTATATAACTAGTTACAATTTTAAAAAATATAACTAGTTATAATCCCGTACTTGAAAGTTGAGAAAAATGTACGTGGAAAGAACAAACCTTGAAGTCCTTCAGCCGTCGTGACGAGATCGAGTTCAAGGAGGTCAAGAAGGCGCCCAAGATCAACCCCACTGGTCCAATTCTCTGGTGGCTGGCCAACTTTCAGCTTCAGCCTGCCTCTATTTGCAGTCCCTCCCCAAATGATTCCAACCGGTTGCAACTTCTTATCACACCCACTACCAGTCAAGAGAATAAGGCTACCGCTATCCCCTTCAAGATCAAACGGCTGATGGTTCTCTCCAACGACAAGAAAATCCGTAAAGAAACAGATCCCTTTGTCGTCGTTATACTCCAGAGCATGCGCCATTATTGTACCGGTCGTTAATCCAGAGCTTCTTCCAACTTTCACTACTTGCCTAATGATAAGTCCGTTGATTGGAGACTGCATGTCTATAGCATGGACGTCACCAATCTCCCCCACACCTCTAACCAATGTCGTGACGTTGTTCATGTTGAAATCTTCTGCAAATGGAATGAAGGCTCCGTCTGCCCGAACAAATGTTTCTGCAGGAGAACAGAAATTCCGAGATGTGGAAATCAGCAAAGTGGAGAGCTTCTTCTCGGACAAGAAACAGAATTTCAGTCAGAGTTCAAGGCAAGTTGTGCAGTACCTGGGTTCATTCCAGCAAAAGTTCCATACCAAAGCTCGTCTGAGATGAAAGAGGTTGCTCTCTCTACCGCACCCAAATAAACTCCAGGTCCACGGCTGGGAGGTAAAGGATGAAACATCTTCTGGTTTGGTTGTTCTAAATCGACTGCAACGTGACGATCTGTGAGGAAACCGACCTGTCTGTTTTCTGCCCGGCTTTTCACTATAGCGCCCAGGGTTCCATAGGTTTCTTGATTAGCCACCTGATAGTTGAAGAAATCAATTAAGCAACTTTCTAAGAAAACTAACAGCAAGAAAAATTTATTTTGCATCATCTTCAGACTAACTCAAAAGTCACTAACAGTCTTACAGGCAAGTGGCATGAATACCGTTGTGAACCAAGAACTGCATGAAAAAAGAATACTCAGATTGTTTCATGTATTAAAGTCGTATCGGTATTCAGACAAAACTGAAATTGAATCAAATTCATGAATGCAAATGCAGTTTGACTGCACGCATAAGCGGAACTTGAAAGAAACTGATAAATAACACCTAGTTCGGAAAGCATATTGTAAGAAGATGTTGAACTTCTGGCAGTAGCCATACTCTTAATCATACACGAAACAAAACAAAACAAAAATTAGTGCCCAAACAGCATCCAAATAGTTACTCAGATGAATGCATCGTGATGAACAAAATCTCCGTATCCTATGCCTGTGCCATATCATGAAACAAAAACAGGACCATTGAAATGTACCTGGGAACCAGAACCAACTGATGGATCACCTCCCCTTAGCCCATCAACAAGTTCAGTGTATAGTTGTTCCGTCGGCGTAGGAGCAGGAGCACCAAAATACGAGAATTCGACAACATCCACATCACACCAAACACCTCCTGGTCTCTGGCATCATACATAAAAAAGAAAACATAACTTAGTTTTATCCATAAAGCAGCAGAACAACAATATAGCACAATATGTTGTACATACTCATCAAAAGACCTCGCAGCCATGTCAAAAAATAAGAACATGAGAGTTCTTTTCTAACCTCAAGGGCAGAAGGTAGGCACTGGACATGATTGAGCCACTGCCGGTGCACTTTCCGGGCGACAAAGACAAGAATAGCAGGAATGTCAGTTAAAACACCCCGCCGGATCCTAAATCCAATCGCCGTTCCTAGGCTTACCCTGCGCAAGATTTTGCTATGGAAAGCCCTGATGGCCATCAGTTCAAGCAAAGTAGTAGATTGCTGCCCTGATGGCAGCCTGCCAAGAATTTCTGGCAACAGCCCTTTCTGTAGGTTACCAAAATAGTTGGCTCTATCTTCGGCTGAGTCATTCAATCTATTCACAGTAGGCCACGAAAAATAAGCAGCAATACTCTCAGAGTGCTGCTGACCACCGGGCTGCAATGAGGCCGGACTTGACCAAGGGAGATTAGAATGGTTGCAGCAGTTTCTTTCCATATCCAATGCAGATTCTTCCGACTGCGTTGTTGATCTGGAGTGATGCGTCCTTAAATCCAACCTGTTCCTGTTCATATTTTAGCTCTCCTGCACACTCAAAAACTCACACCTCAAGCTCTCTCTAAAGAAGTCCAACTTAAACTATATTATAAAAGCTGTCATGAGATTCAACATTACAAATTTACAGTCACAAGCCAAATCTAGCACAATGAAAGGGAAATGAAAAGAACAACTGCAGAAAGACAGACAATTCCTTCAGATTGCAGGAATCAAATCTTCTCAGAAAGTTCAGGAATCGAATCTTCAGCATCCTCCAAAACTCTTATGACTAAGATAGTAGAATAATTAGAGAGACAATAAACAAGAGAATGAAACAACAGAATCTGGAAACTAACGGTAAGAGCCAATTGTGAGGAAATGTGCAAGACTAAGGCTTTAGAGTCAATCATTCGTGGGAGAGCTGAACAAATCAAATGATTGGGAGAAGAAAAAGAACCCCTGGAGAGAAAAGCCAGAACCAAATCAACAAATTTGACCAAAGGCGATAACTTTATCCTGTGAGAGTGTAAAAGACCAACAGAACACTCACCAAATGAAAAATAGTGGAGCTGGGAAGGGGGAATAGCAAATACAAGAGGAGATTGATGAGGTTCATACCTTTGGCTAGCAACCCAACTCTATCATGGGCTGTTTCGCAGCGGAGTTGGGGAATGGAGAGCTTGGCACCATTGGAGGCCTTCCTTGAGTCCTTCCTAGTATTCTTATGTATTGGCAAAGCAGGTATTAAAACTCAGTTCAATCTTAATTTAACTACAATGGTTTTTTCCCTAGTATAGAAGTCTCCTAGTGGACTTTTATCCAATGTTGAAATTCAGTTCTTTTTTAGGAATAGAAACATACACGAGAATGTTTTGTTACTAAGTTCGTTATTGTGGAATGTCGCAATTGTCATTGGTGAGAGTGCTAGTAGTGGTATCACACTTGTTTTTCATGATAATTAACTATATATGGTAATTTGGATAAGATATTTGAATAAAATATTTTGGCCCAACTGAGTTATTTGGGCTAAATACTTAATTTGTCATCCGAAATAAGGTATCACACTTTTTAATCTGCCTCGGTTCCAATCAACAACAATGACCTAAAAAAATCAAGTACCTCCTTCCAAGCTGACTGAAGAAATCGAATTGATTTCAAGCCTTGAGCATACAGTCTGTATGATACAGATCTCATGAGTGGAAGCAACGATCTGTGAAGTCGGAATTGATGTCATCTCCACGCACGCAGGGTCGGCAGGGAATGGGTTGTGAAAGAATCAATCAGTTGGAATGGGGCACGCTGTGATTGTACTAAATCACTGTAAAAAAATGTATGACTACTGTTTTTCCTGCAATTTACAAGTACGTGGTTTTCGACAGTGGGCACACGTAGCTTACATTACAATCGGCTATGTCAGTTGAATTCTGTATTGAACATGTGAATGATCTCTGCACCATCATTGTTAACTAGAATGTTGATAATGAATGAGCTCATTGATGAGATCTTGGGAAGAACCCATCACAAATCGTTCGTAACTGTCATTCTGCAGGCTGAACCAAACTGAAGCCGAACCCAAATCTTGGCACTATCACTGTCAGCTTATTCTGCACTTCCCAACAATTTCTCTAATTTGCTTACAGTGTCATCAGGATGGTAATTGGGGTCTGAATTCCAACTGAAGTGAAGCGTTGAGTTACATCTGGCTCGCAAGTCGCAACACTTGGGCATCCATCTTTTCATGGAACAACTTTCTTCTTCAACCGCTGCATTTTGGTAAACAGAGACATCCGACAGACAAGTATATTCAAACACGTTGAAATAAAACCAAGAGATTGATTTAACATAATCTCACCAGCTCACATGCTTCTCCTTTGTTTCTTGATGATCTCCTTTGCTTGTTTCTCCTCCTCCACTCAATTGCTCTTCACCGTCTCTCCATCATCAACTCTCCTTCTCAATAATCACACTTTAAGCTAAAAGCAGGTATGGCATTCGATATTGTACTTTCTGATGCCATTTCAAGAATCGAAAACTTAGTAAAGGAAGAAGCTTCATCAAGGACTGGTCCTAATCCTTGATTCAACACCTGAAACAACAGTTCTAGCAACATCAAACTAATTTGAATAAACATACAAAAACAGTTGAAGTCAGAAAATAAAATAAAAGTTTGAGGAGGACCACACTGCCCCCAATCTATATCCTGAATTAAGGGAACATGAACATTATTTGTACATCAAAAAGAAGCTTTATGACAATGATGAATCAACAAAGAAAGCAAGAAAGAATCTCTTACCCTGTTACTCTGTTACCCACCACCAGCTTTCCTCTTTATAATTCAGCAGAAGCTCATCACTCTTTTCTAACTTCCAACACACAAAAATGCAGAACCAGAAGAAACTCCTCCATTGCTTCCTCTCAATCTCCTTCTCCTTCTTCTTCCTCGTGTCTTCTCCAGCACGGAGCAGCAGCCAAGAACAAGACAAAGGATTCATATTCAGGCAATCCAAGAACTACGAAGGATCCTCTGACCTGATCGATGTAAACTACCACATGGGTCCTGTTCTAGCCTCCCCCGTCAGTCTCTACATCATCTGGTACGGCCAATGGAGTTCACCCCATCAATCCACCATCAGAGATTTCATCTCCTCTATTTCCGCACCATCTTCTTCTTCTTCTTCTTCTTCTACCATTCGCCACCCTTCTGTTTCAGACTGGTGGCAGACGGTTCGCCTCTACACAGACCAAACAGGATCCAACATCACCGACAAAATCACCCTCGTCGGCGAGCTCGCCGACTCAGACTACTCCCACGGCCGTGACTTGACCCGGCTGTCGATGCAGTCCATCATCAAGACCGCCGTCTCCGGCGGCGGAATGCCTCTCAACACCAGAGACGGAATCTATCTTGTTTTGACTTCACACGACGTTGTCGTTCAGGACTTTTGTCGAGCAGTTTGCGGGTTCCACTACTTTACTTTCCCCTACCTCGTCGGAGCCGCCGTGCCGTACGCCTGGGTCGGGTACAGTGGCACGCAGTGCCCCGGGATGTGCGCCTACCCGTTCGCCTGGCCGACTTACTCCGGCGGGAAGCGGCCGCCGAACAACAACATTATGAAGTCCCCCAACGGAGACGCTGGAATTGACGGGATGATCAGCGTCATCGCTCACGAGCTAGCGGAGGTGTCGAGCAACCCCCTGGTCAACTCTTGGTACGCTGGTGATGATCCGATAAATCCGACGGAGATCGCGGACTTGTGCTTGGGAGTCTACGGCACTGGCGCCGGCGGCGGGTACGTCGGCCAGGTGATGAAGGACGCCTGGGGAGACGTGTACAACGTTAATGGAGTTAAGGGGAGGAAGTTTCTGTTGCAGTGGGTTTGGAATCCGGCTAGGAGAAGATGCTTTGGTCCAAATGCTAGGGATTGAGATAATGCTAAAGGTTTCAGAAATCCATGTACCTGGCCGTCGACCTCGACTGAGCCATGTTGTATCTTCGATATATTTGTCAAAGATGCCTGAATTTCTCAGTACCTTCTTCATAATCTAGTCCATGGATAATCTAAGTTTCAGTTATACAACAAAATAAACTTCATTTTCCAGGATTCTTCAGGAAAATGAGGTTTCTGCACAAAATTTTGGAACTGAACTAACTGTACACCCGCGATCCGAACATTAAATAACCTCAATCTTTTGGTGCTTCTTGCCTTCACTCTTTTGTATATCTGTTCTTGAAGATGGTGAAGATTCACAACACATCTGAGCAGCGGATGCAGGAATGGTTGATGAGGCGAGCTGCGAGGCTTCCCGGTTCGGGGATGAGAGTAGATGTCAAGCTGTTCCAGAAATGGAATGTCAATGATTGTTTGGTGATCCTTGTGAAGAGGGCGTCTTGCTGAGCTCCATCGTTCTCGGTTGTAGGTGTTGTGAAATAGCTGTAATTGGTCAAAGACATGAGAATGGTGGGTTTTGAGAAGGAAAAAATAACAAAAGCAGAGATGGGAAGGTTTTATAGGATACCTGGTAATATCCTGGGAATTGATTGGAAAGAACACGTAAGAGGGCTGCACATTCAGCTCCTGTTGCTTAATTGATGAATCATGTTTCAGATTGTTGTTCCAGACTCGAGTCAAAAGTTCAGCTCCATTCCATCTCAATTTGGTATCCTCATATGTCATGTAGAATTCGTTTAAGCACTCTAGCATGAATGGACTGCACGAAAGAATGAAATTCCGAATTCAGAATCGATCAACGAATGCTAATCACCCAAATGACTGAAATTTGTTGGTACCTTTTCTGTCTGAATGACATCACAGCCCCATTCAGAGAACTACCGGTGCGTTCATCTTCCATGCCGATGGTATTGTTAAGCGAATACAAGGGATTCACAACAACAATGTCAGAGTCAAGATAAACGCCTCCATATCTGCATGATCAAATAGTATATAGAGTGTGTGATCAACTTCACAACTAGCATTTGCAGAAATACTACTGTGATAGGTCAAATCTCAGTAAGAACATCAATTTGTTCACGAAGTTCTAAGTTAAGCTGCATAATCCATATAACACACAAAGTTGTCCAAGGACCAATTCAAAGGGAAGAACACTTCAAGTTTTCAGATTTTGGTACAAACACAATGTAAATGCCGTCAGTGAATCAACACAATAAGACAGGGATGAAAAGCTTACCTATACAGAGCTGCAAGTCTCAGAAGCTCACTGTAATGTGTAGGATAGAACTTTGTCTTCCTCCATTCATGCCAAACCGAAGCAAATACACTGGTTGGTGTGTCTTTCAGCAATTCGTCAAGATTTGGCATAGCAACAGCAATCTTGTATCTACAGAGGAAACATAATATAAAAAAGAACTGGCTTTGTCAAAGTTCTTCACATCGCAAATCTGTTCTATGTCCATCAACAAGCAAGGATTATCTTAAACAACTTACCCGTCTCTCACGAAGCTATTCTTGAAGAAGTCCAGATCAATTGTCTCAGATAACACCAAAATACAAGCATCCTTATGGTGAGACAGAAGACTTTCCAGCCCCCTCTGGTGTCTAATACTGTACATCCATGGTGGTGAGTTCCATACCATGAACACTCTCATCTCACACTTGCTGTTTCTGAAAAATGAATCCACAAACTCCGAAAAGGACAAGTGAGGATGTAAACCAGGGTAATAACCCCATCTCTTCCCGTCTGCATAAACACCACCTAAATCTTCAGCTACCTCACTCTCACCTTTATCATCTACAACGGACATGTCTTGTATTTTGCTTACGTTAGTAGAATTATTGTGAACTGCATTACTACTTTCCACAGAGAATGATACGTTCTTGTTAATCACATTACTACCTTCAGTGATACCGTTGAGAATGATTTTCCCATTCGATTCGTCATTGCCATTGTCATGGAGAGCTCTTCTTTCAGGTAGCTTGAAACCATTCTTATTCTCCAATTTTCCATCTGGAGTTGCTTCAGAAACACTCAAAGGCTTCTTCACAAGGAATGGAGAACGTTTGTACTCACTCAACAGAAGCTTCAGCAATGCCTTATCACCTCTTGTCAATCCAGTGATTCCAACTCCATCTGGATCCTGCAAAAGAGGATTGTTCACAGGATTCAAGACCTCCAAATTTGATTTGAACATCCTATCCCTCCTCAAGAAATCGCCCTTCTTCTCAAACCAATCCCCCCAGCCTTCCCTCAAAGGCGAAACTCTCTTCCCAATCTTTAACAGCAGCGCGTCCTCAATCCCCTGAACCTCAGTCACTTTCCTCCTCACCTCCTCGTCGATCGGTACATCGTCGCTCCCGATCGCCGCCTTGCTCTCATCCTCCACGGCGACTGTGAAAGAATTGTAGTCGGCGTCCCAATCGTCGATCGAGCGTCGGTGGAGTGCGCGCCGGATGGATCCGCTGACGTGGTCGACGTAATACCCCGAGGAGGATAGCGCGGGCTTGATCCGGGGCTGCGACTGCGACTGCGACTGCGACTGCGACTGCTCGCTATCCTGCTCGTCTTCGGCGAGTGAGGGGGTGGTGTCGGTTTGATCCTCTAGGTTGTCGAGCTCGTCAATCTTGTCCGGCACGTCGACGTCGCCCGGATTGTTGTTGGTGTTGTCGTCGGCGGAGTCGGTGAGTAGCGGGTTGGTGCGGATGGCGGAATCGGCGTCGGTACGACGGCGGAGGTTGGAGAGTTGGCCGTCGCGGTGGTGGATGCGGTGGCGGTGGCCGTGGGTTGGGGGAGAGTTGGAAGAGAGGCGGGTGTAGAGAAGAGAAACGGAGAGGAGGAGGAGGAGAGCGGCGGCGAGGGCACAGATTTGTGCTCCGTAGAGTGGCCGCCGGCGAGAGCGGAGGCTCCGGAGCATTTTTGTTGTGATGGTTTACGGACGGATGGAGGGACGGAACATTGAGGAGTGATCGGAGTGGAGTGTGATTGAGAGTAGCAGCTAATGGCTTCAGTGTTCAGACTGGTTACCTGTTAATATTTAATAATACTTTTTTTTTTGTAAGAAAGCAAACCGTAAGAACTACATTGGCTGGAATTCCGTCCCTTCAACATCGTCGTAGCTAAGCCATCTCCGTAGATCAGAGTTGGTCGAGGGAATCACAAGACATTCCAGCGGCAAGTTATGTCCAATATTCGCCAAATAATCAGCCGCATGATTAACCTCTCGATAAACATGTTTGATCCGAACCCGGCAATCCCTTCCAATAAAATTTCGAAATCGCACCACAAGATTAGCATGCTGGTGCTCAATATTGCCAGGACTCTGAAGATGTGTAACCGCACACTTCGAATCCAGTTGGACCTCAAGCTCACTGATACCCAGGCTCCAACCGCGTTCCATTCCTTCTACCGCTCCTCTCATTTCGACTCTCGTAATCAAGCAAGTGCCTAAGTTCACAACCAGAGGAATTTTTTTAAAATGTCCAAGATCAAGAAATTGAGATCCTACATTCGTTATGTATTGCCTTTGATGTATTTATTTCTAACGCATACATTTATAATTTTGATGATAGACTATACATTCTTTTGACTATCTTATATCGATGGCAGAGGTCTGGCAGCTCAACTGTGGAAGTTCGACACAGGGTGTTGAGGTCCGACGATGGTAATGAAATTTCGACACTAGTTGTGGAAGTCTGTTGTCGAAATTCTAGCTACGGGTCCAACAACGACAAACGAAAGAGGCTTGACGACAATGACGGAGATATGGTGACAACGTGTGGTGTCCGAGGATGGCAAAGGAGAGCCGACGAACGACAGAGGTTTAACGGCCTAGACTCGACGACAAGTCGACAATGCCAACATTTGGCAAAGATGACAGAAGTGTGTACTGTGGGTGTCCGATAGCAGCCAAGTTACAGCGGCTGCAAAAGGTCGACGGTGGCAACATAGCCTCTTTTATACTCGTTTTTACATGTACTGCCTCTTTTGCAGACGGTGCACATACGCCTTGTACATCGAGTTCAGAACCCATGTACAAAAGTATATACACGGCGACAAAGTCCAACAGAAGTCCCCCTGGCCTTCAATTGAGGTTCGTCAACAATGGTGAAAGTCTGGCGTCGAATGTCCAGTGACAAAAAAGTCTGACAACCGGCAACGAGGGAGGTCCGCCGATAGAGGTTTCAATGTATGGGATGAGGAAGATAATTGTGAGAAATTTCAAAGTCTAGCCTTTAGCCTAATAATCTCAATTCTTATCCCACAAGGATTTTCAATTCCAATTTGATTTCGAATTCCGATTCTTTGAACTATCCTTTCACGATCTAAATCCCCAGAGGCTGTAAATTGAACCCCAATTGCCAATCTCAATTCCCCGATCCAAAACTACCCCTAAATCATTATTTTCAATATGCAATATCAATGAAAATTATCGCTAGTAAGTAGTAACAAAACTTTCACAAACCTGAGCACCTGGGAGGATCGAGTATCACTAACTCTCGCCCAACTTCATCAACTCGCCCGACTTCCTTCAACCTTCTCATTTCTATCGTTATCAACTACAAGACTACATTGTTTCGCAGGTGCATCATTAACTTCCTGAACTGTGCAAGATCCAACACCAGGCAGCTCAACAATTTGACAAGGATTATTGGCACTCTTCTTTGTTCTTCTTTACCATGGCAATATCAGTGCCATGTTCGTCGTCAAATTTTGGCCGAATTAACTTCCTCTTCTTATGCTGCAAATCCATCGTTGGGCTATCAGTTTCAGCACTCGCGCTCTGGCCGTTGCCAGAGTTAGCCTCAACCCGAGCCTCGGCAAGCTTACTACTGCGACGCTTGAAATCATAAAAAGGAGCTTTCTTCTTCAAGAGAGCATCACTTTCTTCTCTTATTATGGCATTATTTGTATCCATCTCAGTACTTACCACTTCTGCCCGCTTGTATACCAAAGGAACTTGTCGTTTGTTCCCTGAAGTTTTGACACACTTGTGCTTCGGGGCCTGAAACTCAACCGGTTCATCATTAACCCATGCTGAAGTTTTGACACACTTGTGCTTCGGGGCCTGAAACTCAACCGGTTCATCATTAACCCATGCTGAAGTTTTGACACACTTGTGCTTCGGGGCCTGAAACTCAACCGGTTCATCATTAACCCATGGATACCCCAATTGTCCCACTGACGCCATGATTTCAGCCACCGATGAAAATGCATACCCATCATCTCCCTCGGAGTCAGTACTGCTATCTTCACTTACTTCAATAGGCTTAGCTAAGCGCTCGAACACAGAACCCCTGGGGTTTACTTGATTTGAGTACATCCTTTCAGAACCTTGACGACCAAACAAATCTAATTCAGAATTGGAAACATATTTTGCTGTTCGAGTCCCAGTACCAGTCTCCTCCGAATTATGAATGACGTTTCTGGAAACTTCATAGGTTCCATATTGTGGAATCCCTTCTAGCGAAGTCCTCGACTGCCCATGACTTGAAAATGGAGGAGTATCCACAGGAGGCATGAAACGGTTCTGATCAGCTATATGAATACCTTGATTCCCATACTGTGGAGGAGAACGAGCTGGCCTTTCAGAACCTTGACCGCCATACAGATCTACTAGAGAATTGGAAACATAATTTGCGGTTCGAGTCCCAGTACCAGTCCCCTCCAAATTACGAATGTCGTTTCTAGAAACTTCATAAGTTCCATATTGACTTGAAACTGAAGGAGTATTCACAGGAAGCATGGAAAGGTTCTTAGCTATATGAATATGTTGATTTCCATACCGCAGTGGAGGAGAAAGGGCTGGCCTCGGAAAGTTGATGTCCCCCAAAACATCATCCTCAGTGTGCGCATTCAGTCTGTAAAGTATGCTGAACCTGTTGCAGTCCTCATTATTGTCAGTAGGTACATCAAAGAGGAAACTAGAATGAGCATTTCGCCAACTATTGTCTTGTCCAACTTCCCTATTTGGTGGAAGCAACTGATTTTGATGAGATGGATAGGCACTGCTGGGTCTAGGACTGGACTGTAGTAAAGACCTCGTGTCCCTCGATACATATGAGGGGCTAATATCAAGGCTAGGAGCGTTGGGATTGTAAGGATGTGTGTTAGTACCAACAGTTTCACTATAGGATGCCAAATAAGAACCATGAGAGATTGACCTCGGCAGTGTCTCCACATTTGAGACTGAGCAGGGTAAGGTTGAGTCATCGCCCAAAGGATTTGTAGCATGATTTAGCATGCTTCCGTACAGTGGAGGATTTGAAAGAGATGCACCAGGTTTCTCGTTCTTCTCGTTCAAGATAGGTAGATCAGAACCAGTACTAGAAGCTTTCATGGCGGTAGGTACATTAGGCTCACAATTCCAACTTCTATCACCTGGCCTATTATCTGCATCTGTTCCATTCCCCAAATCCCCTCTAGCTAAATGCCAATCATCAGAAACTGGCACTCTTACATTGCTAGCAAAGTCCCTTTCGTATTCATTAGGGTTAAATCGCACAGAATAATCATCATTAAATCCGTAATCATTTCTGATAGAAGGGCTTCCATACACACCTGTTGCTCTTCTGTTGTAACTGATAGGGTTTTGAGAATGCTCAAATGATGGAACTGATCCAGAACCAGGAACAACATTTCGACCATATCTTTCCATACTGAGGTTGATGTTGCCTCCATCAATTGCTCCTTCAGGTTCATCCAGATTAGGGACTGATCTTGTGATGTTACCTTCTGGAACCTGCCCAATACGGGGCTGCGGCACTAGTCTCCTTCGATGAAAGAGATCTAAAAGATTTTGGACCTACAAAATTAACACAGGAAAAATCCCCAATGGTTAGAACTTGTTTCACAGGCCGTAAGAAAATGTTTCACTAAAAGAGTTGATCTGGATACGGAGCATACCTGCCTTTTACTCAACCCAAAATTGAACTTGTATGGAGCAAAGTAATTATCACTGATTGCTCCAGTAAACAAAGTTTCTGGTAGGGGAGTGCACTTCCAGATAGTTTTGAACTTTACCTACAGAATAGTTGAAATAAACACACCAAGTAGCGGTTGAAAGTGGTTCCAGGTTACCAGTGTGAATTATAATGTATATATCCACCCCTAGAAGTCTTGCATTTCCATATTCAGGGAGAGCATATGATTCAGTGAAGGAGATCCAAACTAAAGATGTACCTGTGCAGGGAACTTCATCCCTGAATTACTGTATGCATGTGGCATAATATCCATTTCACCATCAGAGGTAGCCTGAAATACCCCATGTAGTTCTCTACTCTGATATTCAAAAAGAAACAAGAACATGCCATATTTAACATGTCTTACAAACTCTGCTTGCGCCGGTGGAAGGCCAAATAGTTTCAACCGAAGACATTCTTCCTTCGTGTCTCTGTTCGACATAAAGATAGCACCATATCCTGGATATCTTCCTGAAGGATCTCTATTGCGTGTCATGGCTTCCTCTGACCACTGCTGCCAATTTCAGTAGCCATGAAAGTAATAACATCCACAAAGACTAGGCAGGGTTCGCCAGGGATAGGGGGTGAGGATAAAAGCAAATGAAGAAGATAAACAATCTCAATCTTAATTTGTTTCTGCACCGTGAAGAGGGACCACCACAAGAGAAATGCACCACTCAAATTGATGGATACAGACGATAGCTATTCAGAAAATTCAGTACCTAAATGGGACTAAGAACAAAGAAGTGAAACAACAACAAATTGTACATCCTACTGCTTCATTCTATGATTCTATCCATACATTCAACACGAAACCAGAGACTACAGAATTTGAAAAAACAAAACACCATGACCTATGACAGTGATTGCTTCAAATCATTCACTAACTCATTCACACTATCATCAATATAGCTGAAAAGAAAGAAAAATCAATACAATTAGTTGTTCAACCACTATTGATGAACCAAGCGCCAACCGCCCGACGGTAACACGAATCGGAAAAAACGGTTCAGTGAAGCCCAAACGGAGCACCACAGTTTCTAAGTTTAATTCAAGACTAAATATGGAGACTGAACATCATGGAGTGATTTCGACCTAGCCTAAGCAGAAAGCAATACAAGGCAAAAGAAAAGGAAACTGCAGAAGGAGACGGGCGGGAGAACTTACCAGAGAGTTGCGGAACGGATAGCAGAGGTCGGTGGAGATGAGAGAATGCTGATCGTAACCGTTTATAGAAGTGCTGATTTGCAAAGAGTGCAGCAGCAGCCCACAGTGCTTAGAATTGAGAGCAAAAAAGGAAGACGAGAGATCAGATTGTGCACGATACTGCAGACGCCGAGTATAATTGTACTAATGGTGGGAAGGCGAACCCCGACATTTGGGGCTGTTTGTGATGTCACGCAAAATCATAGATGAACCATATCACTAAAAACAAAAATAAAAATGTTCTGTATATACATAAATAACAAATAGGTGAAAGTTCTGTATATACGAAATAAATAAGGGTTTTCACTTAAATAAATAATGGTTTTCAATATTCACATAAATGGAATATCACCTACAATATCTTTTCGATAAATATAATTGTCTCCAAGACAATTTAATAAATACAAGGAACTGAGGGCTACAACGATAATTTTGAATTCAATATCAATTTCACTCAATATCGTAATATTTCGAATATCTAGTTATTCAAGATACTCACAGCTTGCAGTGATGAAAATATGAAAGTTCGTGATAGAAGGGAATCTTTTAGTGATTGAATATCCTTATCACGTACCAAATGAGGTCTAAGAGATTTTATTTTATTTAAGCCCATTTTTATATACAATCCATGCTTTACTCCGCGCAATTCATAAAATGACTATTATACCCTTAACAAAACATATTTTACTATTTTATTAAAATAAATCGTATCGTATTAATCATTAATAGTGACTACAAGATTCTTACACATTTCATAAAATCCATATGAATTAGCAAAAATGTTTTCGAAAATCTCTCTCTTCGTCGATTCGCTTTTCATAAATATCCATTATCGTAGTGAATAGTGATAACTAATACAATAAGAGTCAAATTTAACAAAATAGTGAATGATGTTTTTATTAGGAGCATATTAGTCTATTTATATTAAAATACGGACTACATGAAGTAAAATACGAACTGTACTTAGAGATGTTCACGAACCGAGTCGAGCGTCGAACTTGACTATGCTTAAACTTGGTTTGTTACATTTTAGGCGAGCTCGAACTTGAGTTAGAAAATTTTAAGTCGTTTCGAGCTCGAGTCTATTCGAGTCTGACTCATTAACTATCCCGGACGAGCCAAACTCGAGCTCAACTCGAACTTCACTCATTAAAACCCCCTGATGAGTCTATTTTGAACTAATTTTGAAGTTAGTATACCCAAAACAACGACAAAGTCAAAGCTAACAAAATAGATAACCTAAAATATACAAGTTTTCATTTTTCTCAATTAAAATAGTTAAATCAAAATACGGTGTGAATTGCATTTTCATTAGAGGCAAAATAATAAATTACATATGATTTATTATTTATGGTGTTCGAGCAAAACATATGTTGCTTTATTGAGCCAACTAACGAGTCATATACTCGAGTTAGCTCTCGAGCTAACTCGCGAGCTAACTCGCGAGCCAACTGAGTCGAACATACATTGACTCAAGTTTGGCTCATTTCAAATCGAGGCAAGTCACGAACGAGTTTTTTTCGAATCGAACAACAAGCCGAACGCAAACGGCTTGGGTTGGTCAACAGCTCCAACCGTACTCTATTATGTATATAACATCAACCTTATATCATACAATTTAAGCCATTATTGTTATATGTTGTTATATGGTGAATAAAAACATGCATGCTCGATGTAGTCGAAAAAAACATCACTCTTATTTAATTGATCACTTTTACTAAAAACTCCGATTTATCGAAACAAAACATCTTGTGTCACTCTCTATCTTTATATTTCTCTCTCTATAGAGTAGATTTATGGGAAATTTTTTTTAGGTACGATTTATTCAGAAATTACGTCGACAATTAAGTAGAAATCTTAATTACACGAAATGGTCATTATAGCCTTCCTTCTACAATGCGTCGTGCAACGTAGGATGTGCGACGCACTGTAGGATGATGATCCAATGGCTATATTCAAACGACTGTTAGAAAAGAACCGTTGGAAGCTCTCTATAGTGTCACGACGCGTTATAGGAGGCTGCAATGGCCATTTCATGTAATTTATATTTTCACTTAATTGTCTACTTAATTTCTAATAAATCGTGCCTAAATTTTTTTTTTCATAAATTTATCAAACAAAATAATTTAGCAACTTCTGAAAAAAAATCTTACAAATAAAACTTTATTTCCTCTATCTGTGGTATCTCGTCTTATTTTCCTTTTATTCCCAAGACTCCATCCGAACCAAACTATCCATTTCAACTTCAATGAAATAAATATTATATGATTTTCAGAATTGAATGAAAAATTGAATTGGCGAGGTTAAATTTAAAATTTAATGGTTCGATTAAAATTAAACCATAATGATTGAAGGTTGAACATTTTTAATAAATAAATATAATTAAAGTGAACCGAATTTTTTTTAATTCAGCCAAATTAAACCGATAATTTATAAAATTTAATTAATAAATCGAATTTATTAAAAATATAACATATTGAATTATTTAGGAATTTTTGTTTGGAACTATGATATGGTTTAACTTTCAAAAAAGCTTTTATACTTTTGAGGGCCAAAATGTAATAAACCGTTAAATATAAATATATAATACTTCTTTGGTCCTTTGTCCATCTTTTTCCCCGTTCTTTTTAATCTTCTTCTTCGTCCTGACTGCTTGCCCTTCCATCCACCTTCCATCTATCTGCGTATCAAATTCTATTCACATTTTCTATCTTCGTCCTCTTCTTCTAGACTTCTACTGGTAATAGCCAGACGCCAGAGCTGACTTTTCTAGAAATACCTACCGGCCAGCTGACTTGGGTGTCGGGAAGCCAGAGGAATAAGACCAGCAAAATAGGTCCACTGGCTGAGGAATTCAGCTTCTAGTGTTCTTCCGATTCTTTCTTTGAGAGACACAATTTCGATTTGGCAATAAATCAGAGTTGGGGTTCTATACTTCTATTTGGTGTGTGAACGTCGGTTTTTTTACCGGTCAAACAAAGTCAGCGGGTGGTTTTGTCCAGCTGCCTCAACCGGGGAACCGCTCTCCTTCAAATATTGGGGTTCTTGTTTCGCTTTCTGTAAGTTACTTTCACATCTCTCTGATGGGAGGTCGTAGTTCGAAGAACGGGAAAGCGCCTTCTTCGGTTCTCAATTCAAAGCAGAATGGCCATAATCGCTACTATAACAACAAGCAGTCTACTAGCGAAAGTGGCGGCGTATCAATTCACAATCTAAATGGTTCGAGTACCACGAAGCAGCTGGAGCTGCAACAGGGAATGGATCATCTCCAGAACGAGTCATTTCCACATTCTAGCTCTGTGGCTAATGGTAATAAGTCAGGCGCTGATATTTACGACGGGATTCCGCTTTATTCTTCTTCGGAATCGAAATCTGCTCGTTCTAGGCAGAGGGCTGTTTCCAAGGTTAGTAAATGTTTAGTAGATGTGTGAACGCTTGATGGTAGAAAAAACCCGGATGATAATTTGAGAAATAGGGAGTGTTTGAAGGTTTCAGGGGTCAGTTCACGTTTGGGTAGAGCTGGTTCAGTCGGGCTGGGAAAAGCAGTGGAAGTATTGGACACTCTTGGGAGTAGCATGGCGAATTTGAACCCTAACGGTGGATTCGCCTCTTCTGTCACGACCAAAGGCAATGAGCTTGGAATCTTAGCTTTGGAGGTGGCTAACACTATTGTGAAAGGCTACAACCTTATGCAATCCCTTTCCAAAAGAAATATTAAACGCCTAAAAGAAGGGGTGCTCCCGTCAGAAGGCATCCAAAACTTAGTTTCAAACGACATGGATGAACTCTTGAGGATTGTTGCAGCTGACAAAAGGTTAGTGTTTGATGAACTCTAGCTGAGTTCAATTTTTCTTTCTGTTGCCAACTAAAGGCTAATAATGAGACTGTTACAGGAATGAGTTCAAGATTTTCTCAAGTGAAGTATTCCGTTTTGGGAACCGATGTAAAGATCCTCAGTGGCACAACTTGGATCGTTATTTTGAGAAGTAATGGAATTTCTTATTTGAGCTAATTGGTTTACTAATTTCAAGTGCATATACCGCATGTTTTTTATGTAGTACTTTTCTATTCCAGGATTAGCAAAGAGTTCGCTCCTCAAAGGCAGTCGAAAGAAGAGGCAGAATCAGTGATGGAGGTTTTGATGATTTTGGTTCAGAATACAGCAGTAAGTAATGTATCATCGTTTTGTTTCTGCTTCCTGTTATGGTTTTGTTGGGAAACGTTTCTCTCTACCGTAGTAACGTACATCTACATGAATTAACGTTCACTTTCCATCACTGTTATTGAGATTCTACCATTCCTGAGAGTCATTTGATTGGGGGACGAATCTTAAACCGATTTTTCATTCTTGAAGAAACATGACACCACGTTGTTTTTCCAGGAATTATACCAAGAGTTGCAAGTGCTCGACAAAATTGACCTAGAGTATCACCATAAACATAGTGAGGATGATAATTCAGGCAAAGGTCGGAAAGGTAATTCCCCAAGAAAGATTTTCTATGATTTTGAGCACTGCTCCCAGGGTAGCAAGCTTGTTATTATTTTTCAATTTTCATATAAGTAGAGTATTGGACAGCCTGACACATATGCCGAACTATGCTAAAGATGTACAGAAACAGACTCCTTATTTTTCCTGCTGCTTGACAAAACTACATTGTAGGATTTTTATTTGTGTTGGATCTGGATTCCTGTAATTAGATGATGAACCCGCTAGTAAAAGAAAAGCACCGTTCTTATGAACCCTTGGCATGATTAGCCATTTCGCGGTTGCCCTCTGCTTCAGTGCAAACTTTTGCTGAGGGGAATGGTAATATCTTCCTTATGGACATTGTTCTATATGTTTCTACAACAATGTGTATGAAAACATGACCACACCTATGAGACCTTGGGCTAGCATCACCTATCCAAAAATAGAGGGTTGTATATGCTTCCGCTGTTCTTCTTGTTCGATTTGTGCCTGAGTATTCAATGTTTACATCACATCAAACGTACTAGTAACTGTTGGTTACCGAATTATCATATCTTTTTTTATCTTCTTTTTAATGCAGGCAAAGGCTTAGCGATCTTAAAGGCAGAATTGAAAGGCCAGAAGAAGGAAGTACGAAACCTGAAGAAAAAATCACTTTGGTCCAGAAGTGTAGAAGAGGTAGCACCTAATTCCTGTTGCTGTCTTTACTTACATTATTTTGTTTCTTGCTTATGTTTCTTTACCTCTTTCTATTCTCCTATCTTTTGATTTTTTTTGTTCTTTTTTAGTATAAACAAAATATTTGGCCTTGAAGTGACTTTCCAATTGCCTCACATCACAGGTGATGGGGAAACTTGTAGATATTGTCCGTTTTTTGCTCTTGGAGATCAATGAAACCTTTGGCAGTGAAGGTATGCTGATATATTCAGGTTTTTCATAAGATGGAACTTCTAGTTGTTTGTCGAATGATTAATGAAGCATAATTATTCTCAAATCTGGATGAGTTTGTGATACTCAATCTGCAACCGTGTTCAGATTTAATAAGTTGGCTCCTTGGCTAGTAATTGTCCATTCATATTACATATTTTCTTCATTTTATTTTTTTCTGATTTACTTGCCGATCCTAACATGCCTAAATGCATCGTGCAGATAACGGCAAATACGTCAATGCATCTTTGAGGCTGGGACCTGTTGGGCTGTCTTTGCATTATGCAAACATGATTTTACAAATTGATGATATAGTAAGCATTTATCTCTGTATTTCACATAAAGCTTCGTGTCTCTTCTTATGTTCATAAAGTACGATAGTACTGAACAATGCAGGTATAGCATTCTCTAATTCGAATACCAAAGGGAAAAGATAGCTTACGTGTCCCAAAATAAAACAAATTCTTCTGACTGAAAATAGACACACTTTCCAGAATCAATTATATTTTATAATGAATTGTAGATGTTCACTGGTTTACTGAATATCTTACTGTTTATTATTTGCGTTATACTCCAGCATTTCTTAGGATTCTCATTGAGAAGAGTACTTTGGCACAGTTCATATGTAGTTTGTAGACACAAGGAAATTGTTACCTTTATTACACCATTATATAGAACTGAGACCTTTGGTCATACAGAGACTGCAGTAACATTTTGATTTTGTTCCATATACATGTCGATTTTGGCCTCAAAAGTTTGTATGTGTTAAAATTTATAATTTGTTGTAGGTGGCACAATCAAGTAACTTGCCTCCAAACGCGAGAAATGGATTGTACCAGAGTCTGCCACCAAATATAGAGTTGGCATTGCGTTCTAGATTACCGTCGTTTGAAGTCAAAGAAGAGGTACGAGTCGTCTTATACTTCCCTGGCCTATACGTTGTTTATAATTCTAGAAATCTTTATAGAGTTCCATTTTCATTTCACATGAGCCTTCTGTTTCGTCTATTTTATTTGTTTTGCTTTGTTTTGACTGACCGAGCTTGTTGTCCGCAGCTTAGCGTCACGGAGATGAAAGATGAGATGGAAAAGACTCTAGCGTGGCTTGTTCCCATGTCGACTAACACAGCCAAGTAAAGTTCTTCAGATCTCTAATAAAAGTGTTCAAGTGCTGGTGTTTCTCGACTAACACTATTCTTTGTTGTTTATTCTTTTTTATGCGTAAACAGAGATCACCATGGGTTTGGTTGGGTTGGAGAATGGGCAAATACAGGGTGAGTTTGTACCTCTCTTTTTTTTATCTGTCATCTTCAAATTTTCGGACATTTGGACTTGGAAGTAATCGACGTTAATGTTTGGATTAAAGGCCGGACGGAAGCCGCAGGAGCGTAGCGGGGAATGTGGATTTCATAAGGATGGAGTCTCTGCATCACGCGGACAAGGAGAAAACAGAAGCCTACATTCTTGAACTGCTATTGTGGTTACATCAACTAGTCAGAAAATCAAAGACCCGTAACGATTTAAAAACCAAATCAGCGCTGATGTCTTCTACGACGCCACCACCTGATGTCCAGAAGCTGTCGGATACAGAGTCTGTTATCACCGTTGAAGAGCAGGATACGGTGGAAGATGCGAGTAAGAACGATGATGGTGGGAGTTTGGAAATAAAGGAAGAGGAGGACATAGTTGCACATGAATCTGTGAGAGGAAAGCGGGACGAGAAAGTGAGCGAGTTCTCCAAGCTGTCCGATCCGGACATCACGATTACAAATTTGACCAAGACAAAGCTAGAGAACCTTTGACAGACCACCTAATACTTAAAGATTCTGCACTGTATACCTCTGTTGTATTGTATCTCAATCGTACGGTTTACGCTGCATACGAAACACAACAGCATCTCCTCTCTACCAAACAACACCTCGGTAAAAACCGGTCGGCCCGCCCATTTAATTATTTCTTGTAAAATATTACTGTTCTCGGGCGTGGTAGCTCCTGCCGGGTTAGTTTCCTTCTGGATATCTTCAGAGACATGTAGTTGGACTAATAATTACAGAGGCGAAACGGGCCTAAACCAAAATGATAGGGCCCATCTTAATGAACTTTAATTGTTGTCGGCCCACTGAACTGAGAAAGTACAAGCAAAAAACTAAAGCCTTCTTCTCCCGCAAGAAAAGAAATCAAAATAGTCGATTCGTACTGGAAAAATTAGAATAAGAAATCAAATAGCTACGACTGACTCGGAATCAGCTCGAAGAACCATCACAAGCAACGATTCTCCTCTCTTCGTTCGTCGGAAAAGTCATCAGAGGTGAGTTCGAGCTCAGCTCGTCTTTTGTTCTGTCGATGTGATTGAATGGAATTTTTCAGTGTTCAATTATTTTCCCGGTTTAGGGTTTAACTTCCCAGTGAATCTTTGCAGTTATTAAATGGGCGACTCTCAGTACTCGTTTTCGCTCACCACCTTCAGGTGACGATTCGACAGCCTTTCTCTCAATTTCTTTGTTCGTAACTTCTATGGTGGTATTTACTGATTTGCTTTTTCTTACAGTCCTTCAGGGAAGCTAGTTCAGATCGAGCACGCCTTAACGGCTGTGGGTTCCGGCCAAACTTCTCTGGGAATCAAAGGTATATTTTCAATGAGCATCTCTTTTGATCAAGTATCAGAGGTTCATAAGTTTCCTATGCTCAAAATTTTGAAGGTGCTGACGTCTAAGCTTCAGTTGAGTCCATTGGGTTAAATTAGGTTCTTTTTCAGCAGCGTCCTTTTTTAATTAAAATTTCACAATGTTTGTGGGAATGGTGAGTTCTGCCTGTCTTAGGAATGTGGATGGGTAGTTAAAGTTCCATTTCCTCTATATCCGGTTGTATGCTGTGGGAATGTGGGATTAATTTCACTTATTGATGCAGCTGCCAATGGTGTTGTTATTGCGACTGAGAAAAAGCTACCTTCCATTCTAGTCGATGAAGGATCTGTAAGTGAATAACTTGGTTCTTCCAATCATTTTCTGGTTACTACATATCCTTTTTTGTTCCGATGCTGATTCTAGATTGTAGCCCACCAAAAATATGTCCCAGTATTGTTGCTGTCTTGTATATCTCTAGTCTTGTCATTGTATTCTTATTTTCCTAACAAAAGGGATAATGCTTGCTTGTGCTTTGTTTCAGGTTCAGAAAATACAATGTCTAACTCCAAATATTGGAGTTGTATACAGGTCTGCTTTCTGGATACTTTCTATGAATAGGAAGGTTAATATTTTTATTTTATCATCTTGTTTGTCCTGCATTAGTACATTTAGAAAGATCTGAGTTGAACACGTCTAAAGATCTGAGCTTCATAAGCATGTGCTTCAGTGGTGAAGAAGTTGTTTCACTCATTGCAACTGGATTTCACACTTATTATATTTTTCTAACAGTCTTGTCTCCTGTGCAGTGGCATGGGACCTGATTTTCGAGTTTTGGTCCGGAAAAGCAGGAAGCAGGCTGAACAGTATCACAAACTATATAAGGTACAACCACTAGTTAAACACGACTGCTTTGTCAATGTTGTTTTCTATTCAAATATTTTTCATAGAATGGATTGTGGTTGGATTGGTACAGTAGGTATTGCTCTTTCTTACTTGAGCAGTATTAATTATTTGGTCTGTTCAATTGAATGCGTGATTTCTTGTGGACCAGGAGGTTGTGATGCTTTCATAATTCACTGCAGTTTTCATGTTTAGGCTTTAAAGGAGATTCTGGGATTAGGTTGATAATTACATTTTCCTGGTCCCTATTCTGGTGGTTCTATTTTAAATTTGAGGACTTAATTGCACCTGGAAATGGAGAAATGAGCAGGCAGTCAATGTTAATCTTGAGGGGTTCTTGGTGCAACTTTTTTGGCCTGATGTTGTGTTAACAGTTGTTAATTGTTCCTCTGGGTTGCTTCATATCCTGCATTTGAGTTCAGAAAGGTTTTTAATGTGTGCAACCTTTTGTGGTTGTAGGAAGCAATACCGGTTACACAGCTTGTGAGGGAAACTGCAGCTGTCATGCAGGAGTTCACTCAGTCGGGGTAATTACACAATACCTTATTATTAGGATTTAGGATGCTGATTGCTGAACTGATTGAATGTCTGGTATATGGATAACGATTGTTGCAAACCCCTTTCGCCTATCTCTCTATATGTGAAAAGTTAACCTACTGTAGCAACCCCTTTTCCCTTCTCTCCCCTTGTGTGAAATTCGGTGAAATAAACATGGCATTAAAATGATAAAGGTGATAAAGCATGATGTAAAAGTGGGTCTGTAGACAAAGATAGACATTATTGACATATTTGCTGTCTTCTGGTACCCGATTGCATGGAGATTTAACCATGAAACGAAAACGAGAGTGTATGTTAAAATGCATGTGCTATGATTTTCTTCTGTTGAAAATTTTGCAAGTCCAGCGTTGCCGCATATTAAGTGTTTGTTGAGCATATTCTGGCAAGAAGTTCTGAATTTTTTGTGGATACTGCGCTCCTCTCCTTCTTTGGGTTCTGACAGAATTATTTATTTATCTTCTGTTTAGAGGCGTGAGACCTTTTGGTGTATCTCTCCTCGTTGCTGGTTTCGATGACAAAGGTCCACAACTGTATCAGGTAATTTGCTCCTTCAATATGACTCTACTGGAGGCATTTTTTTATGTTTCACTGAATAATTCTAGACTGTAATTATTGTTCAGCCTTGGGATATACATCACTTTCCTTTAACTATTCAAGTAATAGGATAATTTTGGTGAAAATGTTCAGTTTTTCCTCCATGTTGAAATACATAATAGACTTTATGCGCCTGCATCATTAGTACTTTTGCTTGGATTATGGACTAACTAGATAAATGATGTACATTACATATTATTTATCCTACAGGTGGATCCTTCTGGTTCATATTTCTCATGGAAGGCCTCTGCAATGGGGAAGAATGTCTCAAATGCTAAAACATTTCTTGAAAAGAGGTAGTGGTTCGATACGAGTATATCTTCAGTGTATTACTGTACCAGCATATATTGATCTTTTCGTTTCCATCTAATTACTTCACCATCTGTCTTCTTTTAAAGATTTCCTGACGCGGTTCACAATCTTGTCTCATAATATTTCAATGTATTTTCGCAGGTATACGGAGGATATGGAACTTGATGATGCGGTGCACACTGCTATTCTAACATTGAAGGAAGGGTAAGCCTTAAATGTTAGCTATATTTGTGTCGTTTTCAATATATGCTGAAACTCTTGCTCGTTGGAATTGAGAATGGATTTGGATGAACACTTCTATTCTCGGGTCACCATGAAACTGCTTATTAAAGTAACAATTACCTTGAAGACAGTCTTGCGTCAGTGTTTTCAGTGAGCTTTCATTAAACATCTTCGAACCCCGGATTCTTTCGAAGATATTTAACCAGTTTTACATTTATGCTACTTTCACACTAAGGGGTATAATTACAGGGGACGAGTTTGATTTGTGCTTAAATTTCAATTCTCATGGTTGTTTGTTTGAAAATTTTCCTGCAGTTTTGAGGGACAGATCTCAGGAAAGAACATTGAGATTGGCATAATTGGCGCAGACAAGACATTCCGGTAAGTCTGCGTATACTCTTTTTTCTTTCACACTACTGAGTTCTAAGCTGGGGAACCGACTTGCACATTTTTATTCGTTGCAGGGTTCTAACTCCAGCCGAAATCGATGATTATCTAGCCGAAGTCGAATAACTTGTCCAGTCAAATGAAGCTATAGGGGCTGAAGCATTTTAAGAACTATCAATCTTCTCTCTGTATTAGGCCTTATCCGGAACCTGCAAATCGTTTACTTTTCACCTCTATGAAATGCTGTTCTATCTTAAACTTGAAAAAATGCCCTTTGCACTGTTTCATGGGAGGAACAAAAAAAGAACGATGGATTGTGTTGAATAGTTCGCATTGAAAAGTAATTTTCTGAATACTGTTTCATCTTTTCCATTGATTGGCTATCTCAGCCTAACCTAACCTGACTAATCCGTTCAGAAATCAACTGTTCAAGAGTTGTAAAAGTCTATAGAACATCCAAACTAAGTGAATTGATATCAAATTATTTTACATGATCTGACTAACTCGTGGCCCAATAAACTCGTAATTTGATGAACTTGTGACTTGTAATACATAATAATGGAGATTATATTTTTCCCAATGGAATTTTCCCGGGGTTGGTGATTCCTCTGGTACATAAGCTTTGTTATCTTCCCTATAAAAGTTCAGTTGCGGGGCTGCAGATATTTAACAGAAAAAAACAGAAAGATGGGATTTTTGTCTGCACTCTCTCTGCTAGCTATAGACGTTATCTTCAAACTTGTAACTGGTAAACAAAACAATATCTCTGCTCTCATTTCACCCCATTCCTTTCCAATTTTCACATTGATGCTTTCTTCAATGTTATCTAATGATGTCAGTGGTCACTACTTGGTTCGAAATTTCTCAATTTTCTTTTCTACTTCTGGTTCTGTTCCTGAGAAATTGGCAAACTTTCATCATCCTTGCAGGTTGAAAGTTTTATACATCCTTCAGTACGCATTTATCATTCAACAACCAGCAGAGCGCTTCTCCTACGCCAGCAAGTTTAGATGCAAAGCCAAGAAATCTAGTACTGGTAATGGTAATGCTAGCGTGACTGTTGAGAAGAGTAGACGTGAAAGCCTTCATCTTGATAAACATGGCAAATGGCGCAGCATCGCCCCAAGAAAGATCTCGAGGAAAAGATGTATGTATACATTACTATCTCGGGTAGTTTTGAGACTTCTGAACAGTGGCGGATATAGTGGAGTCTCTCTGAAACCACTGCCCAGCCCATCTCCAAGCTAGAGTTTTGATATCACACAACTTTTTTTATATTTTGAGATGAATTATTATTCAATTTTTTTATATAATTCGGTCCATTACATTGACCATTTTGGATCTGCCGCTGCTTGTGAATCTTTGATATGCTACATACAGGTGGTTCCTTAAGGGGAAAAGGATGGAAGTATGGTTCAGGATTCGTTGATGGAATCTTTCCCGTGATAAGTCCAACTGCTCAGCAGATTCTGCAACTTGTGCAGGAGGAAGGAGTTGCAGACAACGCCATTTGGAGTGCTCTTGATAATTTGCTTCCTACTAATGATACTTGGGATGATCTTCTTAACGTGGCTGTGCAGCTCCGTTTAAATAAACAATGGCATCCAATTGTCTTGGTAAGGGGAAATGATCTCAGCTCTGGTCTAACTACTTCAAAATCAATTTGATAGAGCATAACATAGTTGTGTGTATAGATATGCCAATGGATGTTGTACCGGAGCCGCTTCAAGCCGGATGTTATATGCTACAACTTGCTCATAGAAGCACATGGGAACAAGTTACAGTACAAGAAAGCTGAATCCTTGTACTTCGAGCTGCTCGATGCCAGGTGCGTGCCTACGGAACACACTTACGCGCTTCTCATCAAGGCGTACTGCAATGTCTGCCTTGTCGCCAAGGCTGAAGCCATCTTTGCTGAGATGAAAAAGTATGGCCTTCCATCAAGTAAGTCCTTTCCTTCTTTCTTCGCATCTATTAAACTTTTTGGGAAGAAAGATCGAGGTGATCTCTTATAACTGTTTTGACTTTGATCAGGTGCAGTTGTGTACAATGCCTACATCGACGGGCTCATGAAGGCCGGAAAATCGGAAAGAGCAGTGGAGATATATCAGAGGATGAGAAGAGATAACTGCCAACCGTCTACTGAGACCTACACACTGATGATCAACTTGTATGGAAAGGTGTTAGCTTTAGCTGCAATTTTTGCTGTATAGTTTAAACTTTGTATTTTTTAGTTTTGACACAATAAACAAATGCAGGCTAGGCGTTCATACATGGCACTAAAGCTGTTCAATGAAATGAAAAGCCAGAGGTGCAAGCCAAATATCTGCACATTCACAGCTCTCATCAACGGGTTTGCGAGGGAAGGCCAATGCGAGAAGGCAGAGGAGATATTCGAGCAGCTTCAAGCAAACGGCTTTGAGCCTGATGTCTACGCTTACAATGCTCTCATGGAGGCCTACAGCCGAGCAGGATATGCTTATGGAGCAGCTGAAGTTTTCTCCCTGATGCAGCACATGGGATGTGAACCTGATAGAGCTTCTTTCAACATCATGGTGGATGCATATGGCAGAGCTGGACTTCATCATGGTAAAAATTAAAAGAACGATAACATTAACAAGAACCGTTACAACTCAATAACTTGAATTGTTGGGCGAGAAGTCCAATTTGGAACCCTTTCCCAATAACTCGAGTTATTGGGGTGCAATGGTTCATGAAAAACGGCCCCAAGGATATCACTGTCATGAACCGATGCATCCCAATAACTCGAGTTGTTGAGAGAGGATTCAAATTTGCTTTCATAGTATTCATTAACAAGTGAAAAAATGACTCCAATTTTGAGCTACAAACTCTTTGGTTTTGTTGCAGAAGCACAAGCAGTATTTGAAAACATGAAGCAACTAGGAATGACACCAACAATGAAGTCCCACATGCTCCTCCTCTCCGCACACTCGAAATCCGGCAATGTAGCCAAATGCGAGGAAATCGTGAACCAGATACACGAATCCGATATAGAACCGGACACATTCGTCCTCAACAGCATGCTGAACCTCTACGGGAAGCAAGGCCAGTTTGAGAAGATGGAACAAACTCTGGATGCAATGCAAAATGGACCATATGCAGCCGACATCAGCACATACAACATCCTGATCAACATATACGGTAGGGCCGGATTCTTCGACAGAATGGAGAGCGTGTTCGGATCGCTCCCTGGCTTGAACCTGAACCCGGATGTGGTGACTTGGACGTCAAGGCTTGGTGCTTACTCCAGGAAGAAGCTATACGGAAAGTGCTTGGAGATATTCGAGGAAATGATTGATGCTGGATGCCACCCTGATGGTGGTACTGCTAAAGTTCTTCTTTCAGCTTGTTCTAGTGATGATCAGATTGAGCAGGTTACCACTGTCATAAGAACAATGCATAAGAGTATCTCTACTGTTCTTCCTCTCTGATTCTTTTAACCATAACCACTGTGCTGTGATTAGAACAATGCAGAAAAGTATCTCCACTGTTATTCTTCCTCTCAGACTCTTTAACCACAAATTTGAAACAAAAGATTATTATTATAACCAAAGTTTTAAACTTTTTTATTATAGTTTACACTAACAGACAATTGAGCAAGCACCCACCAACTTTAGGCAAATGGGTTTGTTGCTAACACATTCACCTACCATCTGCCCTTTCTGACGCTTTCTTTTTTCAATAATTTTACCAAGTTGTTGGAAATTTGTAACTTAATTACAAAATGGTCACCAAAGCCCCAAACCCTTGCAAAAAGCTCCCCCACCAACCCTGATCAGTAGTGAGTCAGTATAATAAAAAGCCTTTCATTCGGTGGGGAGGCAAAAGGGAGTGGGGAAGTAGGCTGACACAACCAACCAGAGAATAATAGTGTAATTTGTTGCTATTGCTGTGGAAGAAGCTTAAGCAAAATTCCTATTAGTTTTCTCTGAATAGCATCCATGGCTTCTTCGCGGTTGTTGTGGGCTTCCAAGGCCGCTTCTTTCCTCAGGATCTCCGTTCCCCACAGGGGATTCGCTTCTGGTAAATAAGACCCTTGAGATTGATTTCCTTCTTTGTTCGTTTCATTGCCGTATATTTGTGAAAGGCGGTTCATTTCAATGGCGGCTGTTGTGGATCTTGATTCTACTTTGCGTGATTACTGATCCTCTTAAAGATCTGGTTTTAATTGTTGTCGTAGACACATTATAGATCATGTACAATCTGATTATTTGCAGATTTTGTTTTGCTTTAACGAAACTTTCATTAGATGCCCAATTACCTTAGTGGAATAGTTTGGTGATTGTGATGGGCAATCCGGATGTAAGGTGGTGTTGATGGATTTGGTGGGGTGTTCTTTTCCTGTAATTGTTTCCTTGTCTATTTTGTTTTCTCTGCTGTCATTTTCTAGCTTCTTGATGAAATTAATCATACAGTTTTCCCGTCGCATTCCAGCTTCCTTCCATGATAGTTTTGTATTGAAGCTGCTGGAATTCATTATTCATTTGTTATGTTTCGAAAAATATACGTGTGTGTGTATCTTTCATCTTTGATCTTCCTGCTGAGTAAAAACCAGATGTGTGAAATTTGTCGGTATTATTCGCAGTTATAAAGGAGCTGAAGTATTTGGACAGTCATGAGTGGGTGAAGGCTGATGGTAATGCTGCCATCGTCGGGATAACCGATCATGCTCAAGATCATCTAGGGGACGTTGTGTATGTAGAACTACCGGAGATTGGTACGGAAGTTACCCAGGGAAATGGTTTCGGGGCAGTTGAAAGCGTCAAGGCTACCAGCGATATCAATTCTCCGGTTTCTGGCAAAGTAGTGGAAGTAAATGAGGAGCTGAACAGTAGCCCCGGTTTGGTTAGTCAGTCTTCTCTGCACTTTGTAATCCTAATTCCATTGCTTGTAGAATGGGATATTAAATTCAATTGCATTCTGAGGTTTGTGTATCTGTAGGTGAATTCGAGCCCGTATGAGAAAGGGTGGATCATGAAGGTGGAAATGAAGGATGCTTCTGAGCTGGAGAGCTTAAAGGATTCAGACAGCTACTCCAAGTTCTGCGATGAAGAAGATGCCAAGCATTAGAGAGACATGGTCTTCTGTGTGTCTTTGCAAACTTTTCCTGGTGAAGGAGAAGCTAGTTTAAAATCACATAGCTTTGTGGTGGATTATTCAGAATCTTTTGTTTTCTTCAGGGTTTTCACTAAATGCAATTGTGGCTGGTAGGACTTCACAAGTTTGGAAAATAATAAATGGAGAAAAAATTGAGGATCGTTTGATTCGTTTCCCAGACTCATACACGTATTTTTATAACAGTGTTTCTCGTCGTAAAAAATGGTCCTAATTCTAGTCGTCATCGTCTTCATCCCCGGAGATACTCTCCGCCAACAACCGGACCCGGTTCAAGAAACTCGGAGCTTCATACAAAACAAACCCGAGCGAAGAGAGAGCAATCACCCAATTCCCAAAGTACTTATCCACCAGCGGCGCCCCCATCACCGCGTAAGTAGTCGACATGTACGAATTCGCCACCGCCAGCACCCGCTGAAGGTACGACGACGACGAATCCTCGCCGCAGACAACCTCATTGGTCAGACCGTTGACCAGATCGGCAGCCTCCCGGTTGCTGCCAAGCGAGTGGTGCACGATCCCCTTCCTTGCCAGCAGCGCCACGTCCTCCTCACAGTTGATCAGGCCGTTGAGGAAGAACACGTACGCCGTCACCTGCGGCTTGCATCCTCCGTGGCACTGCTCGTACGCCACCATGTTCCTGAACGCCGTCCCTCTCGCGTCCTCCAAGTAGATCCGAGGGATCACCAGCCGCTTCCCGTCCGATTGCACGTCCAGCGGCCGGTTGTTGTTCCGTTTGCCTACGAACATCCTCGCCTTCGCCAGCTCCTTAACTGATCGCATCATATTTGGCTCCTGTTGTTGGTAATTGTTTACTTTCTTCTTGTGATGATGGATCCGGGTCGAGTATGGGTGTTTTTGACCCGGACTGTGGGAGGTAGAGGTTATTGCTACTTCTGCCTCCATTGCTTCTATTGGAAGGATTCTGGAGCGGAAGAAATCGAGGAAGTGGTGATCTTCTTTGACGGTTCTGCCCTCGAATTTGGACCAAATTTCCGAGACGGACCTGGAGGAGTCTCTCTGCAGAAGAGGGCTGAAGAATTGAAGCGCGAGCTTGAGGAAGGAATCTTTGGATTGTTTTTCCTCGGAGGAGCTCATCGTCGTGTTCCCGCTTGTTAATTGGAAAAGCGTCTGAAGAAGGGAAAGAGGGAGCTGGTTCTCCAGCATTATGAGATCTCTCCGGAGATTTGGAAGCATCCATTTCTGAATCAACGGAGAACCGTTCCTGAATCCATAGCTCTCCAATTCTCTAAGCAGCTCGACGACAAAGCAACCGTCCAGTAGCATCATCCTGACGAACTCTCCACCATCGAGCTTGACTTCGTCAGCGTAGCATCTCCTCGTCTCGTCCTCCAGCGTTTCCAGAGATTCCAGGACGTTGTCCAGCTCTACAGGTCGGTGGCTGGAGTTGGGGGAGGAGAAGAGGCGGCTGAAGAACCTCCACTTGAGGTGGTTGCCGGTTTCATGAAGGTGAGGATCGCCATGGTGGTAAGGGCCGACAGAGACTAGGTTGGGAGGGTAGGCAGTGGGCTCCACTCGACGCATTGTGAAAGGGACTCGGTAGATTGAGACGGAGCTGCTTTGTTCCGGGGTTGAGTTCTGTAGTTGTTCCCGGAGGTCAGACTTCCAGTTATTATTAGCAGTGGAAGCTGAGCCGCCACCGGAGGAGCTGCAGAATGTTCGAACACGCCATGGATTCCTTTTGGTGGATGATGAAGAGAGTAGTGCTTGGGCAAGGCTGAGGGACTTCCTTCCCGCGCTCATATTTGAATTGGGAGATTGAGAGAATATGACAATTTGAAAATGTTTCAGAAGTTTGAAATCAAAATGCTCGCGAAAGAAGCAAAATATACGGGAGGAGCGGTGGTTCTCCGGGAGGTTTTCTTCTTTGCTGTGCATGTTACGTTGGTGCTCTGGTGAATACTTACCAGCACCGGTTAGCTAACGGTTAAGATAGTTACGATTTCTGGAAACAGAAAGCAAACACGGCAACAGAAAAATCACCCAGATGACAATTTGTACAGAACAAAATCGAAAATAAACGTAATGGTACCAGATTCTCATCAATCTCAAAATTGACAAAGGCGTTGTAAGGATTTATATAAGGTAGTTCTCACAATTTCAGCTTCCAATTGTGACAAAAACACAATCTAAACGTCGGGAAAATATATATGATAAAAGACTATTCGTACTCGATGAGTCGGAAGACACAGGGTATTTCTCAGACTACTTGGTAATTGTCGGTGATCATTTGCGTCCTCTGGGAGTATTTGGGAGGTACTCCGCCTTTGAGTGGAATGATACTTGCAGCCTGCAATTCCATTGAAAGCAATACACGCTTGGTAAGATTGGAAAATTGCATAACGGATTACGCATCCAGAAAGAAAATACAAACCTTCAAATCACTGAATGTGTTGGCAGCTGAGAATCGGACAGCGATGGGAAAAAAAGCTGATGAATCTGATGCGGGTACCACAAACTCCATTGATCCGCTGCACAAAAAGAAACCCAGTAACGTTGAAGGTTATCAGGTATATTAACTTTCAACAAGAATGAAACAAATATCGGTAATATTTAGCTTACCTGCGGTTGGAGTCATCGATGAGAAGAATAGACCATTCCAGGACAGAGTTTCTGGAATCGTACCTGCAAATCACAAGTTCCAAGAAACGTATTATTGGTTCGGTAGCAGAATTGAGAACGGTGATCAAGCATTACCAGTCGTAGTGAGCCTCCAGTCTACTTTTCTTTTCACAGATTGGCAAAGATTCACCCTGTTCAGAATGACCTATGGCCTAGTGTTCTTCCCGTAAGCTTTTTCTTAATGTTAGGATCTCAGTTGTAACTTTTGTTATAGACAAAGATCCACAACCTGGGTTATTACTATAGGAGAAGTTCGTATTTTCCAACAATAAAAAATATTTTTGAAGGCATGCAGGATGGACTTTACTGTTCAAGAAGGTTATACAAACTATCAGCAGCAAAAAGAGATTCATAACTGCCAAGTGTATAGAAAACCACCATGCGTAATCAATTTAACTTCACAGATTTTAAGTTGATTACCTCCATTCTCCATCTATCTGTCTGACACTGGGTGTCTCCCTAAGAGCTGGAAGAGGTACCGAGATCAGCACATTCCGGAGGTCAAACATGTCTGAAGCTTCATATTCAATGCTGACATATGTTTCATTTCCGGACACAGACGGCCAGCAGTTAACTGCAACATTAGCAGGCACCAAGTAGATTAGATATCAGTCCAAGAATAACATTATTACTGCATAAAATATGAAAATAACATAAACAGCACTCACTTGTTAGTGGCACCTTAGATTCATCTCCACTCATTCTCCACTTCAAAAGACCAACACCGGTACCAGCAGGAAAAGGCCTATTCGGGTCCTTCGAGCCCAGAGTATTTTCATTGGCAAATAACTCCTTGCTCATGTTAGGGTGAGTCTTGAATTGGATCTTCCCAGGGTCCCCTCCAGTTTCGATCTGAAACAAGGAAACAATGACAAAAACATATTACACCTCTTGGATTGATCAGTAGCTGGTGAGTAGTGTAGTCTCGCAAATGATACATGTTGTATTGTAGTTCACAAAAGATACAGAGTGGTATCTTTCACGAAAGGAAATTTGGTATCATGCCACTGTATAGACTTGGAGCCACATTTAAAATAGGAATAACAGACCAACTAAAATGAAAAGTGTAACTAATAGAAGTTTTGACCTACACTAACTAGCTAATAAAAAATGCTGCCTCGTGTAGCTAAGTAATATACCTAAATGTAGAGCAAAAGATGGAGAGAGAACCTGAACTTGAATCAGCCCATCGTCCTGGTTAAGGACCTGAAGTGTCAATTGCCCCTGCACATCAAAGCTGCTTATTCCACCATCACGTTTTAGAGTTACATTCAGCTTCTCCTCAACAGTCAGAGTGATTGGATCAGTAGGTGGTGCAGCAGCAGCTCCTGATTGGCCTGCTCTTGGTTGCACATCTTCGATGATGACTTCACCTTCTGCCTTCAAAGACTCTAAGAACTGGTTTGTTCTTTGAGTTTTACCAAGCTTCATGCCAAGACCTTTAGCAGGCGCAGTAGCTGCTGAAGATGGACGAGCTGGCATTACCAAGTAAATGTGAAAACAAAGATTCCACTCAATAAGTTATGTCAAACGGAGAATGCAAACAATTGATATCGGCAGCTCAGAGAGTATCAGTAGATCCACAATGTTAAGGTAAATTAGACAATACACGATTATCAGTTCCATGGTACCTTGAGCAGAGAATATTAAACTAATAGTCATACGACTAGCACCTCAAGATTCAGAACATACCTTTTGATTTGCTGGAGAACGAGTCAACATCAGTGGTCAACCCAAACCCAGAACCACTTCCAAAACCACTTCCACTGCTAGAAATATTCATATCATTGAAGCTACTCTCGATTCTTCCTCCAGAACCCATTGATTGCAATGACATAAAACCTCCCTTTTCGCCCCTATTTTTCTCAAGCTGAAAGAAATGAAAGAAGCTATTAGACCTTGAACATGCAATTATGTTAATATATTCTCTCAATAAGTTCTTGGGTGAATTTCAAAAACTTCCAACGAATACCTTGCTTTTGTCAATTTCACTAGCTTTACGCTTCATCACGTCCTTTGTTTCATTAATCTTACTCTGCAGTACCAGTTTGTGCAATTTCTCTTCATGACTTTCCATCTCACAGTATTGCTTAACCTGTGCAACAGTAACATTTTCCTTGTGCCCAAGGGAGATGACCTCATCAAAAGCAAAAATCAACTCAAAGGCTGTCTTCGTAATACCCTCCTCATCAAGAGACATAGCATACTCAGGTACCTGAACAAAGATTAAGGAATCAATTGAAAAGCCTGGCCAGATCATCAGGAACTAAAGTATTTTACAAGAATAATTTCAAGAGATAAGAAATGTTGTAGACTTCATATTTTTTTTAACTAAAACCCCTTGAAGAAAACTAATCATAGGCCAGAAGAAAATGACTTACAAGCTTAGAGAGGAGCCGAAGAGTTTCCAAATCTTCAAGAATATTGCTTTGTTTATTTGTCACAAGCAATAAGTACATAAGCTCTATTGGCTGATAAACATAGCGTACATTCTCGGTCTCCACATATGTATGCTGCTTTCCCGTGCCCACCAACTTTGGGAATGCGGCAAGAAGACCTTCAATCCTTATACGGGTCATATCCACAAACTGCCTAGAGACAAGAACTGGAGGAAGAAAACAGGTTTGTTAATAACAAAAGGCAATTGATTGCTTCCTAATTGCAACTAATAGCTTGTATTACGAATCCCAAAAGGCATCTATGTCAAGAATAGATACCTTAAAGTTAAGCAGATTAGTAAAATTATGGTAGAACGTAGCAAATAATTCCTCAAAAGGAGAAACTTCAAATTTTCCATTTATATAAGCGAAAACTCAAAGCAAGCCAACGTATCTTAAATCAGGTATAATTCCGATTACAAGAAGGTGGCACGCAGATCACAGTCTTCTGGATCGTGAACTTCATTTTCTTCCCTCGAGAACTTAAGCTTATGAAAATTGAATACATTAGATAGGATGTGAAGGAAGAACACCAGACTCACCTTTCCCGGACTTTGTCACAATAGACGCTGCAAGAACAACCTGAAAAAATAAAGCGAAATACACAATTCAGATCAAAGCTCTACCAAGGAAAGAAAGAAATCAAAGTGCACGAAGTTTACCATCTTGACTGATACGGCAAAGAATAAAACAGTCCAACAAATGCAGCAAACGAGAGCTCAAATTCACCACCTGGCAACCAAAAACTCCATCAGCATCATGGACTGATCAATTACAAGCACCGATCTCTAATCAAACACAGAAGGATCTCAATTCAATGCATATCCCAAACTCCAAATGCTAAGAGATCTACCTAATTGAAAAAGCCGAGAGCTCAGATCTAAATTAAAATTTCAACACGCGACATTGACAGCCACGTTCGCATAACGAATGAGGAATAAGAGGATAAACACAGTACGAATTCACGGGCGTCCGATCGAAATGCGTTAACTATTGCTCGAGCGAGCATTACAGAGCGGGAAAACCGACGGAGAGAGAGCACAAAGACTAGATCATGGCGGAAGACGGAGGTGCAACAATGGAATCGAAACGGAAATGGAAGAGATCTGACGGGAAGAAACTTACCTTGGGAAGATTGGATCTACTGATTTCACTGCTTCTCCCCTGAATTGCCAAAGGGAAAAGTGCTGCGTTTCTTCTCGCCAGCGACATGGATTCCAGCAGCTTAATTGGATCTTATACAGGGTTTCATTCGAGCAAATGTAGTGGGCCTTATCAAATTCAAAGCAAATCATTCTGGGCCTTCTCCGGCTCGCCAATGTTTTTTCTGGACTACGAATGTTAAGTTCTATTATTTATTTCGTAGTTTTATTGACTATTTTGTTTATTAACTATTTTATAAATACCAGATAACTTTTTATCAAAATACTACACAATATTTTCTTCCATTTTAATAATTTCAAATACGCAAGCTATATCTCAAATAACTTATTTCTTTAGTGAATTTTTATAACCAAGGTATTCATGATTACATGATATAAGAAATCAATCAAGATATGAAAAAAAAATTAAAAAAAATGAAGGAAGAAATCATCGAACCCGATGAAAAGAGTTTTCGCGCCATATATGAGATTTCAAAATTGAGAAGTGACGCGAAAATGATATTAAAGTAGATTTGCGATGAAGAATAATGTTTAATGCGTCCCTTCAATAGTTAAATGGCGGAAGCTATGGTAATCGGAAAAAAAGAGGGCATTGCGAAATTTCAAAAATTCCAAAACGTGTACAGAATAAATGTGAAATATCACCGAGTATAAATAACCAAAAACTTACATAAATATTTAACTAGTAGACTCGTAACATTATCTCATCCTTCTAAACACAAAAAGACAATTTTTAATGTTTTTCTATAAATTCAAATCACTTTGAGATTTTAAAAAATCTCTTTAATTTTGAAATCACCTCTCCATCAATTATATGCCTACAAAGGTGATTTGAAATCACGTTTAAACCGAATTTCATTTTCATAACCAAATTTCAACTCTTAGTCTTTGCAGGCCCAGAAGGCCCATAGTGGCCCACCCGCCCAAAACATTCAGCAACAGTAAACGATCTTCAACGTGTCTTCCTTCCTTCGTCACTCGTCAGCTTCTTCGCCATTTACGCTCTGCAACATAATACCAACAATCATCATGTAATGTAACAAACCATTGTCAATATCCAGAAGTTCCCAGAGATCTTACCTTTCCTTTCCATCTAACCAAAACTCCGCTCCTCCTCCTCCTCCTCCTCCTCCATTTCTCCTCCTTCAATCAAACCGCCATGGATCGACCACCGGAGGAACTCCAATTCCTCTCTGTGCCGGAAATCCTAAAGCAATCAATCTCAATCCCAAAGCAATCCCCCAAAACATTTTCCCTCATAACCCTAACCTTAATCTTCCCTCTCTCCTTCGCAATCCTAGCACATTCCCTCTTCACCCACCCAATCATCGCCCAGCTCGAGAACACACCCGACCCGGACGACGACTCCGACCCAACCGTCGCCCGCTACGAGTGGACCCTCCTCATCTTCCAATTCTGGTACTCAATCTTCCTCTTCGCATTCTCCCTCCTCTCCACCGCCGCCGTCGTTTTCACCGTCGCCTCCCTCTACACAGCCAAGCCCGTCTCCTTCTCCTCCACCGCTGCCGCGATCCCCAAGCTCTTCAAGCGCCTCTTCGTCACCTTCTTCTTCGTCGCGCTCCTCATGTTCCTCTACAACGCCGTCTTCCTCATCGTCCTCGTGATCTTCGTCATCGTGATCGACACCTCCGCCACCGCCGATCAGAGCCCCGGCCTCATCCTGTTCGCCCTCCTAATCGTGTTCGCCGTCTTCCTCGCCGTACACGTGTACATCACCGCTCTATGGCACCTGGCCAGCGTCGTCTCCGTTTTAGAACCGGTCTACGGATTCGCCGCCATGAAAAAGAGCTACGAGCTGCTCAGGGGGAAAACAGGAGCCGCATTCGTGATGGTGTTTATGTATCTGATGATCTGTGGGATGGTGAATACCGTTTTCGGGTCGATTGTTGTCCATGGCGGGTTGGATTACACGCTGGTGGCCCGGATTGTGGTGGGTGGGTCACTGGTTGGGGTTTTGGTGGTTATGAATGTAGTTGGATTGCTGGTTCAGAGCGTGTTTTACTATGTATGCAAGAGCTATCATAACCAAGGGATTGATAAGATGGCTTTGCATGATCAGCTGGGTGAGTATCTGGGTGAGTATGTTCCTCTCAAGAGCAACATTCAACTGGAGAACTTGAATGTTGATACTTGATGAACGAAACAGGTATTTACAAAGATGTGTCTCTATGTGTAACTGTAATGTATGTAAAACGGTGGAATAGAATGCCGGAAAAAGTTTTGTTTTTCTTACCCCAACTTCCAAAGGAAAGAGCTTCAACCATTTTGTAATAAGTTGTACCTGCAGAGCAACTGTTGTATCTTGCCCTTCAGTTGTGCGTAAATGAATAGTTTGTTGTTGTCTGTTGCTGCAATTTGTGCAAATTGCATCAAGGAATCTGTTGCATTTGAAGCAGCATTAGTGAATAATGCATCGATTCCGAGCTAAGTAGTCCTGGCCTGATCTGGATTAGCATGGTTGTGGAAGCAAAACCTTGTGTAGTACATTTGGGGTCTGATCAAAACTTTAGATTCTTATTAATGTTGTGTGTGGTTCGAAATGGGGGGTATATCTCTATCGTTCTACAACATAAAGATCCAACAATACTGAATTGCAGAATCGGTAACTGAAAGCCTAGATGAAACTTGCAATATTTGTGTCATATGATGATGAACCATACCCCCCTCCTTTTTAATGTCTGATGCTTTCACAGCTTGCCCTTAGGGACCCCGACTGCTGCATCTCTGGACCTTCTCTCGACAACTTTCGATATCAGCTTCACTTCTTCTTTCCCGATGTGGCGAGGCTTGCTCAGCCACTGCCCTCCATCTACTGCCATTGTTGTCCCGTTCACGAATTTCCCTACACCAGAGAGACCAACATTAACATTAAGCAAGAAAACAATCAGTTCACAGACAGCAAAGGTCTCGTAACGATGATGGTACATATACGAAACCTGCATTAGACACTAGGTAGAGGACTGCCATTGCAATATCCCATTTGTCCCCATATCGAAACAGAGGGTCCGCCCCAAGAGTTTTCTTAACCAGCTCTTCGTCGAACCCGACAAGCTTGCTAGCACCAGCAGTGTCCTGAATTGGTCCTGGCGCGATCCCGTTCACTTTTATGTCGTAGTCTGTCCCCCACTCTAATGCCAGACTCCTTGTTATGCTATCCACTGCTGCCTAAACACATCAAGCATTCATTACTTCTCCGTAACCATTATTCACAATTTAACTTGTAAGCAGGTTAATATAAACTAACCTTGGCAGCAGAGACGTGGATTTGGTACCAAGTAGCAGTATAATGCAGAGTTGCGCTAATGTTGATAATGGTTCCACCGACTTCAGCCGGGTCTTTGCCTTCTCCGCCTTTCTTCAGATACTTCAGTGCTTCGTGACACATCGTGAATGTTCCCACTGAATCGATGTCCATCACTGCAAACATTCACCAAACAAAATATTCTAATAAGATTGAAAAAAACTTGATAGAAAAATCTCCATTTCCTAACCACAAAAAATCAATTGACCACCTGTTTTGAAGCCATTAGGCGAGAGATGTTCCGCCGGAGTGAGGAAATTCCCAGCTGCGGCGTTTACCAGGATATCAAGTCTCCCGAAATGCTTCGCCGTCCCTTCAACCGCCCTAGCTGCGTCCTCTCTCTTCCGAACGTCTCCCTCGAATCCAATCGCCTGGTTCAAATTCAAAATTTTCCGACCGATCGACTACATAAGAGACTGGAAAATCATGGCGGAACTTTTCAATTCAGAGAGACTTACGGGGATGCCGAGTGATTGGAGAGACGAGACGGCGGAGTCGACAACGTGTTTCCGGCGGCCCATGACTGCGACGGAGGCGCCGTGCTTGCCTAGCTCGAGGGATATTCCGTAGCCGATCCCTGACGCTCCGCCGGTTAGCAAAGCTACCTTGCCTTTGAGTATCTCCGGCTTGAACGGTGACTCCGCCGCCATCGTGATTTTGTTTTCTGTATTTCTGCAATCCGTGGCTACTGCTTTGAGAAATGAATTTGATGGCAGATTGCCGTCTGATACTGTAATTGGGATGAAAAGATAGTAGGTAGGAAATGATTTGCCGGCCGGCCGGCTGTGTTTGGGAAGAACTGAAATGGGAGTTTTTACAGGCGGATTTGATAGTTTACTAAATTGAATGATTCGATACACTTACCTCGATTTCCTCGTCCACATACAAATGAAACTTGCAGGAACTGGATGAAAAATGCTACATCCAAACAGTGCCTAATTACAGACGGCTTTTTCTAGGGCGTCTAATTATGATCTCTACTCATGATGATGCACGTGCACCAACAATTTGTGCTTGGATTCCATTGAGAAATGCTAGTTTGGAAATGTCAGTAACTAGTATAACAACTTTGTAACCAGTTACTATAACTAGTTATAAATTGTATAATTAGTTATGGTTATATAAAATTATAATTTGTTACGAATGGTTATGACATGTTGTTTGTATGATAATTTGTATGATATGTTATAAATAATTATAACATATTACAATGGTTAGTTGAAAAAGGCACATAAAACTCAGCCATCCAACTCTCAAAACTATCCTAATATCGATAAAAAAAACTAATCACGTAACAAATATACTAATTTGTATCATACACACATATGTCGTCAACACTCAAGCTTAATTTGATAAGATAAATTAATTTATTTCGGATAGTTGAGTTGTGGATGGCATAAAATAGTTAATTAAAAAAGGTTTGTATGAAAAAAGTTTATAATATCTTTAAATCATCAAAACAAGTAAAAAGTTTGATTATCCAACCTGCCTAAAGGATATCATTGACTTTTGCCGAAAATTTCAACTTTTATGCGGTCAGTCAAAGAGGTTAGAACGAGGATGAAATCATTACTCAAAATTCTTATAGTATGATGCTTAAAAAAGGATTAAATTAAGAATAATATTCCCGTGGAAACATGCATGTAGGGCTGTATGAGTCGAGTTTCGAATTTTTATTTGGTTTGAGTTCGAATCGTTTAATTTTTTTCTGATTCGAGTTTGATTTGAGTTTGACTTGAGTTTCAAAAATCTAGCTAGAGCTCGATTCGTTTAAGAAATTTTGATCTCGAGCTCGATTTGAGTTCGATTCGTTTACATGTATTAACGAGCTTATAATCGAGCTCGAGATCGGCTCGTTTAAGAAATTCGAGCTCGAGCCTCGGTTCAATTACAAGCTTGTTAGTTTGAGCTCAGATGTTAATCAGTTGAGTATCATTTTTTTACATTAAATTATGGAAAACGGACATAAAACTTAATATATATATTATCAATAAATTGCAAATCCTAATATATATCATACTTTATAATATCACAACTTCTAAACCTTACTTTAAATTGTTATAGAGTTTAGTTTACATATTAGGGGTCATTGTTTATTAAGAAATGTATGTTTGGAGTAATTGTTTATTACGAAAAGGTATGTTTGAGTTATTATTTGTTGATAGAGTTTATGTTATGATTTTAGATTTAAGAATTATGTATAGAATTTACGGTGTATATTGTGTGTTTCATTCTTTATATGTGTTTCAACAAACTATAAGTTTTAACGCAAATCGTATGAAACTGACAAACTCTACATTTTATAATTGTCACGATTGTATGATACACAAGTGATATAACTATATAACAAATATATTGAACCGATCAAGCAAGCGTGTTAACCTATATATAATAACTAGTGTAGTCATCGTTAACCATAAACGAACATGTTCGCGAACCTGGTTCGGCGAGCCAACGAGTCGCATTAACCATAAACGAACATGTTCCCGAACCTGGTTTGACGAGTCAACGGCCGAGCCTGCTTGCGAATCTCGATTCGTTAAGCTTTCGAGTTGGCTCGCGAACAGGTTCGTTTCGAACCGATTCGAGTTACGAGCCAAAATTTTCAAACCGAACGCCGAGCGAATCACGAACCGTTTGGCTCGCTTGCAGCCCCACATGCACCCGGTACAAACACCATATGATGACATTTTATTGACTGCTTTGTTTTAAAATAAAATAATATTATGTTAGCACCTAAATATGTAAGCAAATGCAACGTGACCCCACAAGTTTATTCAATATAATTCCGTTAATTTTTCTACCATTATTTCATTTATAATTTTTCCCTTTCCTTTTTAGTATCTTATCTTCCTTCTTATCACAAATATGTATAACTTCTCTACCATTGTCAAACAAAAAAACTTGTTTTACAATTTATAATCCGATCGTCTTGTTTCAACTTTTTAGACCACCTTTTCGACACTATTTTGCCCAACTTAACAGTCACATTCTTGATTTTCTCCACCGATTTTTATAGCCTATTAGCTAATTGCCTCTGCCACTTCTATCATCGCAAATCGCCATTGATAGTGAGTTTATCTTCAGACAAAGTCTCCACTGAAGAAACAGGAGCTCGATTGCTCATCAAACCCCCAACCCTGATTTTGAGCAGATACATGATTTCAACATTAAAGGACAGAAAGAAAAAGTATGGGCAAAAGGGAAAACCTGATCAATGGAAGAAGGAGTCATGCCATGGTGAAACGTAGAAATCAAGATAGACATGGCTTGAACATGGTTCATGCTGACATTAAACTGATCCTGCAACATCCTAGCTCTCTCATCACACATGCTAGCAAGTGTGGCTTTCCTAGATTCCACGGCTAGATTGTTCATGTAGAAAAGGAGACATGAACAAATCATGATCCAACAAATTACCCATCCGGCACAATGGACGAACCAGGATGGTTAGAGACTATGGGCGAAATTTTAAGTATACTAAAAAGGTCAACTATGTTAACGTTTTTCTTTTTTAATTCTAAAACTTCAAATGACTTTTGTATATCGAATAGTCAATTAACAAATACATTTTTAACGTAGTAGCACAGTTATTAGTTAAAACAAAATACAATGTGCCACCTACGATTTTTTTCTACATTTGGTGTTTGAACTAAATTTATGAGTATTACTTATTAGTAGGTTGGTTATAAATTTAAATTGGATTAATTATTTAGTCTAAGCAAACAAGTAAAGGAGTAGAACTTCAAATAAAATTAGCCGAATTACAAAATTATTAAAACTTCACATATATTTTAGTACTTGAGACGATGAATTGGCCTTAGGGATGTTTGAAAGAAGAAGAAGATGGTTGGAGGCTGCCTTGGATACTGGCTGCAGCTAAATCAGTATCTGGGATGTTGGTCGTCGACCTGGAAGTGTACCTCGCGGAGTTGGAGAGACGGTATTCTAACGATAAACGCTTTTAGTTACACGTCTCAAGATAAACGAATAGGCCCGGTGAGAATATCGTCTGATAAACGCTTTTAGTTACACGTCTCAAGATAAACTTAATTATTTAAATAATTAGGGTCGAATCTTTATAAATTTTATTTATGTATTCTACTCAAAATAAACTTAATTATTTAAATAATTAGGGTCGAATTTTTATAAATTTTATTTATGTATTCTACTCAAAATAAACTTAGTTATTTAAATAATTAAGGTTGAATCTCTATAAAATCTATTTATGTATTCTACTTCAAATTATAAAAATGTTAATCGATTTTATTAAATAGTATGGTGTAAGGATGTATCGGTGCACTCGGTACACTAAAAAATTCACCCCAAATTAATTAATATGTAGTTAAGTGTATGAAAATTTCATGAAAATATTATTCAAGCATTTGTTCATTTATAGTATAGCAATTCATAAAAAAGCAACTAGGTTGCATGATAAGCACATTATTCAAAATATTCTTCAATCATTCTCCCCATCTCAGGTCCAAATTCATGGACAAAAATCACTCTCTAAAAATATCACAGGTGAAAATCTATCCATTAGACGTACTTAGGATTTTTCTTTAAATACGATTAAATAAAAAATTATATAAATAATCAAGTTAAAAGTTAAATTACAAAAAATAACAATTATAAAACTTTACGGTGCGTCACGCGTTCATTTCAAAAGTTACATTATTTGTTTTATTTCATCAAATCAATTTTTTACTTTAACTCGCAAACTAATTTCTTCGAAGCCAAATGACGTTAGAACAATCGACATAGTTTTGGTCAAACATAGAATTCAAAGTGGGACAAGTGACAATAAACCTGGAGGAGGAGGACAAGTCGTAGGTAACTGGTTACGTTACAGTGTAGACTTGGTCCATCTTGCTAGATAGGAGTCAAATGAGATGCTTCCATACGAAACGAACACGCACTTTCTATTTACTTTGAAATGTTGACTCCCACAATCCTCATTTTGGCTGCTTTGGGGGGAGTTGACCTCATTAATTAACAGCCTCCCGATTACACGTGGAGTCAGTCTACCTTTCCTACTAATCCGGACAGGTGTTCATCTAATCACGCGGTCAAAATTTATCGATTTGAATTTTACCTGCCTTCACACGTGCGCGTGGTAATTACTAGTAGAATTTTTACCTGCCTGGACGATTGGTAATAATTAATCTCATAACCACCTATACTACTTCATTACAAAAGCTATCTATATACATATTGCTATACTTTTTGATGCATCTATTAATTTTCACATTACATCTAATAATCGAGATTTACCAGCTAATGCATCTACTCAGCTTCTCGACATCCATTTGATTTTTTGTATAAACTCTACGACACCTCTCTTTTCATATGTGGCTAACCATGCAACATCAAGTGAGATTAGCCGCCCTAGAAATTTGGCAACGTGTAGAAAATCATTCTTGTTGTGTGGAAACTGTTGGAACATTAGTAAGTACAGATTCTGGAAGTTGAGATAGGCCACAGCATTTATGACTTGGAACAATAAATTTAAAGATGGACTGATCCTGAAGGTGTATGCATTCGTTCAACAAACACACCTAAGATAGCTAGCTGATGCCAGCATTTCTCTAGAATGCTATATAGTTAATATTATGATTGTCTTCTCCGTAAACATGAATGATCTCAATATCTCGATATCTTACGTCATTTCCGATAACTCCAGAAACTACGTCACCATCTTCCGTCTAACGTAGTAAGTTAATTAACAATACATCGACACAGGTGCAGGCAACATGTTAAGTGGTACGTGGACTTAGCCTCTTGACGAGTTTTGAGTGTTTGACCATTCACAACGTATTTAATTCCCATCTGGCAACCAAATTGGCCTTCCATGTCATGTATATAAAAAGCAGGCATTAATATCAATTTAATAATCCTTTCCGGTCACTAATTTTTATCCAGGTTGTACATTATCGCGTTATATTATATATAGTATAAAAAACCTGAAAAAAATAAAAGTACAACTCAGAACACAAATCCTCTCGTCTCCCACACGAATCCAAATCCGATTTCAATCCGGTCACCAATGTCGCAATCCTCCCCATTTCCAGCTTGTTTCCGCCCTTCCTCCGCCGCCGCTTCCGACGCCAACCACCACCACCACCACCGTCCGCCTTCTCCCCCTCCGCCGCCCCCGCCGCCACTCTTCTCTGGCAAGCCCAACCTCGCAACCTCCTACTACCAAACGGAACTCGGAGTCTTCTCCCTCGCCTGGTCCAGCACCTTCCTCGGCCACTCTCTCCACCTCGACCTCCAAAACCACGACGGATTCTCCACCTCTTCCTCCCTCTCTTTCCATCTCCACATCAAGCCATTCGTCTTCTGGAAGAAACACGGCTCCAAACGCCTGATCCCTCATCCGGACGGAGCCGATCTTGCCGCCCCTAAGTTCCAGATCTACTGGGATCTCTCCCGGGCAAAGTTCGGATCCGGACCCGAACCGAAGTCCGGATTCTACATCGCCGTCGTGGCCGATCGGGAGATTGTCCTCCTCGTCGGGGACTTGACTCGTGAGACTTGGGGGAAGATCAAGGCCCGGCGGCGGCCTGGGCGGAGGAGGACGAACGGCGGAGGCGGCGGCGGGATACAGTCCCTAGTTTCGAGAAAGGAGCACGTGTTTGGCAACAGAGTTTACACCACCAGAGCCAGATTCGGTGGGAGAAACAGACAGATTTCGATCGATTGCAGCGAGGGAAAGCTCAATTTCGCGGTGGATAGCAAGAAGGTTCTGCAGATCAAGCGGTTGAAGTGGAAGTTTCGTGGCAACGAGCGAATCGAGGTCGACGGGATTCCGATTCAGATCTCGTGGGACGTTTACAATTGGCTGTTTGACGCCGACGGAAACAGCAGCAGTAACGGAAACAGTAACGCCGCCGCAAAGCACGCGCTATTCATGTTCAGATTCGAGGCGGACGAAGAAGTGGACGTGTACGGAGACGTTGACGATGGTGGAGGGGATGCGACCCCGCCGCCGGGAAAGAGCGGCGGGGTCGAGAGTTGGAAACAGGAGAGTAATTCGCCGTGGAGGAAGGTGAAGAGGAGCTTGATGATGAAGAACACAGGGGCGAGGAGCTCGTCGTGGTCGTCGGTGTCGATGTCGTCGGTGTCGTCGTCGATGGGGACGAATACGTCGGTAATGGAGTGGGCCAGTGTGGAAGAAAGCGAGTTGGGCTGTGGGCCTGACGGCTTCACCTTGCTGGTTTATGCCTGGAAAAAGTAACTGAAGTTAAAAAAAAAAGAGTGATGCCGACTCTAAAGATTTTCTTTTATTAATTTTCCGTTCACATTGGTTAAAATTGTCAATTACTCAATTTTAATGGATTCTTTATTTTATAATTCCCCCCTCCTTTATTCAGGTACGGTGGGATTTTCCAAAATTTTCCCAACTGGCCAACCGTACGTAGTTGTAACATGTCATGTTGAGTGTTTTCGTTAATCTCCTCGATTCGATCTAATTCGATTTCACGATTAGAACCAACGTGGTCGGGGTAACATAACACAACAACACAAAAGGTGTCCAAATTGGCAATTAGATTTGACCATGTTTGCATCCTTGGAAAATGGCCAAAAAAGAAGCTATATTTTCCCTTTATTATATGTACTATAAGATTAAGTCATCCGACATTTGGAAGGCGAAAACAAACAGGGACAGCAATTTAAGGACAGACATTATTATTATTATTATTATTATGGTCCAAGTTTACTAAATATATCGAGGCAGGTTGTAAGTGAGGAGTCAGTCAGTTGAGTCAGTACAATACATAGATGTAATAATTGAATAGTACTGAAATAAGAAATTGGTCTTAGGTTTGACCAGAGGACTTCTTCTCTGTGTAACGTGCTCATTATAATTGGGTTTGGCAATGGGAGGTTCGGGGAGGGTTATAGCATACCCATTATCCATCCACCTTCGTGGCGGTTATTAATTATAACCATCACCATTTCTATTTCGGTGATAGATTTCGTTCCATCCTCATACTCACCCGGTTACGATTATAATCGCTCCTCCTAACGGTTAACAAAAAAAAAAGGAATGAAAAGTCGAAAATGCATACACATTCATTCATCTGAAAAATTTTCAAATCTAATTCCAAACAATAGTAACAATAACATTCTAGAACACTGAAAGCACTTGTGACTTGTTCTTGAAATTAAAAGCAAAAGTATTGTGTTGGGACATAGGGTTAAAATGTAAGAGGGTTGAGACAGTCAAATGGTATTCGGCTTTATTGCTTTAATAATATACGGGTAAATAAAGAGTAAGTTACGGGTTGGGGATGGTTATGGGTATGGTTACGGTGATGGTGTGATTACTTCGAAACTCATAACCTAACCTTATCCATTCGTAGAGGTTAACGGTTATAACCATAACCGCAAAATATCCAGTCAACGCGGTTAATAACCCTCAAATTCGTTGAGGGTATAATCGGTTTAACGGTTAAACGATCAGGATTGCCAACCCTAATTATAATACAGATTATTGGATCGATGTTGATGATGTTGATTGAGATGAGTTGGTGATGAGAATTAGAGTTAGAGAAGAAGGCAGTAGAAAAAGTTTAGGAAGTTGGGGAAGAAGATTAAAGAATAAGAAAATGAGAGAAAAATTAGGAGAATTCAATTGGATTTTTATTTTTTAATCCCTTCATTGTACAATATAGTCTTTATATAGGCTAAAATTAATTAATAATATAAATAAGTAATAAAATAAAGTAAATAAATTATATGAAGATAATCTCCCTACTAATTTAACATATTCCACTAATCCTAACTTCCCAATAATAATAATAAGCTGGCACAACCTTGTGTTCTCTATTAAAGAAGGAGGGGTTGGTATTCGAAGTTTAAAATGATGGAATGTTGCATGCGTTTGCTGCCATTTTTGGAGTCTGGTTTTGTGTTCTGGCTCCCTTTGGGTTGCCTGGACTTTGTTGTATAAGCTTCGAGGATGTGATATTTGGTCTCATTTACCTGCAGATGCCGCCTCTTGAGCTTGGAAGAAGATTATGGGGTGGAGGTCCTTTTTCCAACAACAGAACATAACAACACAAGAAACACAAACGCAACAACCAACTAGATCCTACAAGCCAACGACCCAAACGAGCTTCGATCAGCCTCAACCACGGGGGAATATTTGAATGTGGAAGAGGTTAGTCTCTTTATCGACAAGCTGGAGGAGACAGACGTCTCCCACTGCCAACTCATGTTTCGTGCAAAACCGCTTCCGCCCGCATATATACTTCCTCCCGTACTCTTTCGTCTCGAACAGCTTACCCTCCCTCTAATCCACAACACACTTCGCTCTGTCGATCAGACACAGCGTTATCTTCGAACAATCTTCGCTCATGTGCTCCATAGGATCCTGGCCGGAAAGCACTGCAATTTCCGAAAGGAAAAGAAACAATTTAGCACCACGGAATCGGAGAAACAGAACACAAACGAAAACACACTGTGAGCAAAAGTGGAAGATGAGAAACCGAGTCAACCCTCGCCGTTAACTAACCATCGGTAATCCAACTCTAATACACACACAGACACACTCCGCCGTTAACTAATGATGAAAGTTTGAAAGAAAAAATAAAAAACAGAGACTGATGTTACCATGTTTCCTGGCCGTAGATGGGATGTGGTGATGACGATCAGAAAAGAAGGGTTCTTCGGGTCGCTATCGACGGCTTTCCTGATGGCGCTCTGGCTTGCTGCAGGGAGCTTCATGTACCTGGATTGGAACCCCTGGGTTTTGACTATTGTTGATTTCTTCAGTTTGCTCCATAAGTCGGCCATTGTTATGTTGTGTTGGGAAGTGTCTCCAGAGAAAAATGGGGGGAGTTTGTGAGGAAAGTTTGATGCTTTTTATTCTCTGTTTCTGGGTTCTTCTTCTGGAGTTTCTCTCACAACTTAGCTGTAAGGCAGTAAGGGGTTGTGACGAATGCTAATCTGTTTGCAGGGGTAAAATCCTGCTGCAGCAGCCCAAATGGATAATATTTTGGTTTTCCAGCTTTGTTATGAGGACAGAAGGAAAGATGAAATCAAGCATATCTTTGCCGCAGGTGCTAATTTGGTGAAACTCTGTTCATAACATTAAACCATCAAACGCTGCAGAGGTAGCAGAAAAGAGAAGGCTATTATTTACTCAGCTGGTGGTTCGAGCTATTTAATGCTTTTTTTAAGCGAGCTATTTAATGCTTGTTCTGTCAGTTTTGACAGCATTTCTCTTCTTCTTGATGGGACAATTAAGGTGCTCAAAGAAAATTCCAGCGTCTATGGTGCAGATATAGCATAGCACAAGATCAATGGGTCATCTTCTGGTGTTTGGCCACATTGATATTTCGTCGTATCGATAGAGAAATAATACGTTCATAATATCACAATAACAGCTGAAAACTGCACTGGTTGGTCATTTGTGACAGTCGATCCGTAACGACAACCTTGTTACAAGTTCCGAACACTGACAAGTAACTGTAAACAATCGAAAGTGTACTGGTTTGCGGCATTCGAAAAGATCAACTGATCAAACACAACACAGTCTAGCAATGATGTCCGACTCGAATTGAAACAATCTATTTACAGCGACCTGGTCGGGGCAAACAACGACAAGTAGCTTCGAGCTAATCCGGAAGCCTGGTGTAAGTCAACACCGGCAGTTATAGAATTTCTGTAGCCGGATTTCTTTGCACCATTGGTCATCCAACTTCTTCACTACCGCTCTAGAACTGACGGACGATTGAATCTCGAAGCACAATCTCGTCAAAACAGCATAGCTGATTCGTATCAAATGCAAGGCAAAAGTTGCGAAAGACTGTTAATCACTTGAACTGGAAACTTGACATTCAGTGATGGAACAAAGTCAATAATATCCCTTCTCCCTCTTTACAGTAAATAAAAAGAAACTAAGAAGCGCTGCAACAAACTTGTACAGCAGCTATTCCTTCCTAGAAACCAAACGACTAGTAAGGAGCTTGGACTACACATCAATTTTAGGGGCTTCCTTTCCATATCTAAATCAACACTTTTGAGAGACTAGTTGGAAGTTAGGAAATCCTCAGTGTCATGCTCGGTTACAGCACCAATCGAGTCTGTCGTTTGTCGGGTGAAACTCACAAGTTCTGTCCAGAACGACTACTGATTGCAGAACCTGAAGCAGTTTTTGATAATGTAGGTGTGTTGGTTGTTGCAGATGCAAATCTACTCGAACGGCTCCTTAACTTCTTCTTCTCTACTTGCTGCACCCTCTCCCCCGATCTTACTTGCCGCACTTTCGCTCCATTCAGCTCTGCTGGAAGGACGCAGTTGCAAAGGAAACCTACATTTGTCAAAAAGATAAAAACATATGAACTCAGGTTGAAAAAGACTTGTCAATAATGTTCAAGAAGATTTGCAACTGATTCATACATTCTCTAAGTGTTGAAAAAATGCACAACAAAATATCGTAGACAACTTCCACCATATAAACGATCGATAAAATCACACAAGAAAAATGTTCCCATGAACACTAGTTGAAGCAAAAAGAGCTATACCAAACATCATGATAAAGATCGGCTCATAAACATTATAATTTGCCACCAAATAACACATCATTCTTAATTTTTATTAAAGCTTCAAATCAGTAGACGATGTAATAATAGCCTATTTCTTGCTGTATTGAAACATGATTTTGTGGGATTAATAAAACTGAATAATAAAGATCAAGAATTTCCTTTCGGCGATGCTATGATCAACTGCATCAAGTAACATCGCCAATACAGTGCATTGGAAGCAATGGATAATTGATGTCATACCTAATCGAGCAAGCCGGTTAACCCAGCTAGGAATGGATTTCGCAGTTAGCTTGACACAGGCATCATTGCAGAAGTGATTGCAGTTCTTAGTGATAAGGTGGTAGGTATTCCCAGAATACTCTTTGGCCAGTTTCTCCATCATCGAACGAACTTCTTTCGTACCGAGATCAGTTCTGCCGATGAGTATCGATTTCCTGAAAGTGAAACCAGGGCACTGCTTTGGTTCAACCTCGAAAACCCCCGTGGTTGAACGATCATGAGCTCCAAAACCATATTCAACTCCGTGAACTACAAACAACACCATTAATTATTCACCATCATTACAACATAAGACTACAGCTGAAATATATCATCCATGAACCAAAAGTTTTGAGCTTTGAATCTATTTTTTCAAGTCAAATCAAACAACAAACGTTTCATATAAATCCAACCTGAACAGTTGACTCTAGACACAGCTGAAAGCAAGATAACATGGAAGAAAAAGAAGGCTAATTTAAAAAACCATTTGAACTAAGCTTCCCGCAGCTATTTGACAGCTGACAAAATCATCATATTAAATTAGCAATCTACGATTCGTTTGCAATACGTCAGCTGGATAAATCATCATCATCATCATCATCATCATCATACATCACAAAAGCCAAACAAAATTCATCCTTTCCCAGGCAACAAGATCAATGAAAATGCAGATCTAACCTACAAAGCTTTAGTCGATAAAGGAAATGGAGAAATGGGGAATGGTGATTCAAACCTTGGACGCCAGAGTGGTAGATTCCAAGGCCGACCCAGTAAGCGTAGCCATTCATGGGAGTCAAATCATAAACATTCAAGTAAACCGGCACCGTACCCGCCTTCTTCTTCTTATTCGGCAACATCATTTTGCAAAACATCGTTCCGCTAATTGTCGTCTCTCTCGCAGATGGAAATTGATAAACAAAACTTATACAGAATTCCTTAACATGGGAAGTGGAATTCGATCCCCCCCCCCCCCCCCCCCCTTAATCCCAGATGAACCCTTCTGGACAAAGTTTTCGAGGGGCTCGAGGAATTCGAAGAATTTTCAGGTGTAATATTCGGAGATTAAAAAAGAAAGGAGAGAAACTGGGAGTGGATTCCCGGAATACAAATATTATAAAAAGGGGCTTGCTTTGCTTGGTTGATGGATTCGAGGGATGGAGGTGTCGGCGGCCGGCGGCGAAGCGGATATAATTTTTCTAAAAGGAGCCACCGGCAGCAGTGGCGTTTTGAAGACTCAAAACGTGCGCTGTTTATTATATGCTTTGCTTTTCATTTTCGTTTTGTTTTTTTCCTTTGGTTTACAGTTTCCTTTCTCTATTGTTTCTATAAATAAAATTATTATAGTAAAAATCAAATCAATTTAGGGTTCTTGACTGCCCAAATCGTCGGTTACTGTACGTTTGTTCTTTGCGTCAACGGGATTAAAATGGAGAGGTGACGAACTTTTTGTTTTTATGCCCACGCGCTTGACTCCATTTTTTAAAAAAATTGGTTAAGTATTGTTTTTTTTTCCAATTATTTCATGAATTAATAACCTCGTGACCATAATTTAAATATGTTTTTTTAGAAAGGTAGGTTTTCATTAAATGGATGGATAATATTGAGAACGTGTCTAATTTATCAAAATTATGTTAAATATGGGTTATAAATTTACAATTAGGATATAAATAACAAAGACGATTATAATGTGGTAAGGGAAAGATCCGAATATTTATTTTTTATAATTAAATGTCACACTTACTATGTAATTATGATTGATTTGTTTAAAAAAGTAATTGTATTCTCTATCTTTAACTACGATTAGGTTTTTAAGAAAGTAATTACATGGTTTATAGATCCAAATGATTGATAAATGTCATGAAAATCATTAAGACCTTTAACTTTTTAATATTCGACAGATTTTTCATGTATGTTTATGCAATTCATCATATCATTAGAATAGTTGAATTTTGTTTACGGCAAAACTAAATAGATATTATGAACAATGAGTTTAAACGAATTACGAATTACGATTTACGAAATTTGTTATGCAAGTAGACTTCGTTCAAAATACATTAAAATGATTATAAAAGACTCAGAGGATTAGATCAGCTGCCGCAATTATCAAAAACCAAACCTAGTCAAGCATCGTTCAAAACCCACAAATTATCTAAAAGTAAACCAAAGTAAGCAAAAAGTTGGTAAATTATGTATAGTTAAGGCTAAAATCATCCCCATTAAGTCTCAATGTTCATACACACATAGTAAGTGAACATTATTTAATCACTCCGGAAATATATTATTTGGTAGTTGGTAAAACAAATCAAAGTTATTTAAAAAGTTCATGTATCACCTTGTTTTGTTCTTTCGGAACACAAATTAAAAAAAATGAGTAAGGATTGACATGTTTGAATATTCTTACCTACACATTCTCGTTTATTTAAACCGTTTTCATTTAATGTTGATCAGTTATAATATTGTTCACCATTCGATCGCAACTCACACACTTTCCTAAAAGATTTGCTGCAAAGATTTTGTTCATTTATGAAACCTCACAGGTATTTTTTTCTCTACTAGTTGGACCTTTTGATCGGTACAATATAAAAAGGAAATAAATATTATTTTAGTGTTCAATTGTCAGGATATGTCAAATTCAAATTCAATACTTTTGAATTGTCAACACACAACCCTATAATTATAGTAACTTCACTGAAACAACGAGAGTAGCGTGAGTGATGAATAAATGAGATTATTGTAATAAAAAAATAAGTATATATGAGTAGTCCATGATACTTGTCACCTAACAACCGATGTACAAAATAGGTAGATCCATCCCTTTCCTATATTTAGTCAGCAAACCTTTAGTCGGTGAAACGTTGACTATTCTTTAATTTAATTATTCTAACTAATCGAATTTCATTTATGTTTCGAATTAAAAAAAATTACTTGAAAATTTATATATGTATTTTTGTCTCTAATTAATTTATGTATTTTTATTATTAGCAGATATGTATTACATATGAATTTCGTCATGAATTTGTTAATATTACATTTACTCGTAGATTATATAAATAGTTATATGGGGCCAAAGCCCACAATAAGCCCATGGACAAAGAGCTTTTCTTAGCTTGTAATGGACAAATAGAAGCCCATCCAACGTTGGGCCGATGAGCCTTGATACTCGGCTTCTCAGAGACTATTCAGTCTTCAAAATGGTCTCGCCGGAACGACTGTTGTCGACTAACAAAAAGGGTAAAATTCTCAGCGCCGCTGACGTTAAACCCTGATTCAGCCGCCGGTAAAACTTTCTCCAATCGATCACCGACGACGATAATGGCTTCCACCTTATTCCAAATAGCACAGAGATCTCTAGCTTCTCATCGGACTTCTACTCTACATCTAATAAAGCCGGCCATCGCTTCTTCTTTCTTCCAATCCCGAACTGCCAAATCGCGTTCCGAAGCCAACATTCTCAGAATCATCGACAACGAGGTCGATTACCAGTCCGAATACGCCCCTCCGCACAAGGTTTCGAATTGCTCTCAATTTCATCATCTCTCTGTTTATTCAACTTCTACTGATTTTTCTCATCATTAATGAATGTGGGGGGCAGCCTGCGGAGAAATTCGATTCGTTCGCGGTGCAAGACCGACCAGGCCAGCAGTGGATGACCATGACGAGGAGATTCGCCGACGCTGAAGACGTTAAAATTGAAGCCACGATGTTTGATGGTTACGAACTTGTACCGAAGCCCGGAGAAGATAGCTCCGGGGAGAACGTGCGTCTTCATATCAGCTTACTCGTCGACGTATCCAAAGTCGATGATGATGGTGGAAACAGCAAGTTGGAGTTCGTTTGCTCGGCGTGGCCAGATCGTTTGGAGATTCAGAAAGTTTATCTGCTTCGTGGAGATAAGTCGCTTGAGAGGCCTTACATGGGCCCTGATTTCCGGTATGTCTTTCAATTTTTTCTTTTTTTGCAGGGTTATTAAAATTTTGCTCTTCATTTCTGGTGATGTAGAGCTTCATGACTATTGTATGTTTCCTCAGGAGTTTGAGTGGCGAGCTTCAGAAAGGATTAAGCAGCTTCTTGGAGGAAAGAGGGGTAAATGATAGGCTTTCGTTTTTCTTGCATGAGTACATCTCGAACAAAGATAGGATTGAACTTGTTCAATGGTTGGAAAGGGTTAAATCGTTTGTTGAAAACTAGAGAGCTTTGTCTTTTCTTTTTTCAGTGTCGTCTGTGATTTTTTATGATCGTAGTTAGTTCCTTGTCGGCATATATAGTTTATAATATAATGCTCTTCCATTTTCCCTGCTATTGGTTGGGCAAGTTAGTCCACTATTAGAAAGCCATGGGAGTTGAAGGTCTCAAGTGATGGCAGTTCAATTCCTTGCACCATAGACTTGATAACCTTGTATTCTTCCATTATACTTGAATTTTGATGACGTTGTGTACACATGGTTCATATGTGCTTATTTTTCTAGAATGATAGAACAGATATACTGGCTTCCTTTGTTGAAATGAACTTCACTGTGTATGTTTTGCCTGATTGACTCCTTCTTGCTACGGTCGAATAAACTGAACTTAATAAGCTGAAGATTGCCGCGAGAATGTAGTTTTTGTTTCATAAACGCAAGAACATAGTTAGCACATTGGACTGATTATTATAAATTGCTTGTGAAAAAGTTGCAATCTTGCTGGGTTTTTCAACTCTATAGGGTTGAAGGTCAGACATGCTCATTAAAATTCCACCTGGACTATCAATGGGTTGTGTTGGTTTCCTTTCTTGCCTAGTTCTTCTGTTCTCTAAAGCAGACAGGTGAACTACTGATGTGAGTGTTTGGCCTAGGAGTTTCAATGCTCTAAAGCTTGTGAGTTTAGACTACTGATACTGAGTATAGTGCTCTACTTGTAAGGCATTTCAATCACTGTATCATTTAGACCACTGCTACTGAGTAGCTCTCTACTTTTAAGACACTTCAATCACTGCATCATTAAATCATTTACTCCCGTCCTGTTTCTCACTTCAGTCGGCGGATCTACCTAGTTTTGTGTCGCTATGGTAATATTAGTGCCTGCATTATCTTACTTTAATCATGATCTATGGCTTAATTCATCTTACCTAATCGTGATCACTTATAGGTAATGGATTTCATGTCCTGATTTCTAATCACACGAGTCATGTTTTGTTGAGCCATTGTGGTTGAGCTGTCGAACTCCGACTTTGAGGAAACTTGGTCCCCCATTTTTAGAAGAGAGTTGTAGGTAGTGTTATGTTCCTGGTACATTATTAGCTGCTAGGTGTAAGTTGTTGATTGGTTAGTGTGAAAAAGAAAGAGGATGTTTTTATTAATAATGGTAGAATAAGATGCTGGCTTCCCCTCAAGTATCAACTAGAAGGAAAGGTAGCAGGTTTAGCACAGGGAAAGCAGATCAATAATGTCCCAACTTCGTTAAAATTCAAAACCAAATATTTCCTTCGATTTTTGTTCTCACCCGATCTGGAGAATGAGACGTTAGTTTTGTCTCCTTCGTCAATAAGCAATTTCTGTATGAGTTTCATCAAACTAGCTGCTTTTCCATCCCTAATACCTTGTAGCTAGCTGAATTGATTTCCATCAGTAACTAGTTATAACTAGAGGTGATTTGACTTCATTAAAACTTAAGTCTCCCTTGGTCCATAGGTAGCGAATAGCTAACAGTTAGTTAGCTAGCGTTGTTACAGGACTAACCGAAGACAGGTGAAATGACTAATGAGAAGCTATAAGTCTATGATTAGCGTTAGCATTTGGACACGGGAGTTGGAGGGTTAAACTGAAAGTAAAAGCAGTTTATTAATACAGTGTTGGGATGCATACAGTAAACAGGGAAAACAAGTGGATAAGAAAAAGGGTAATTAAGGAAGCAGAGTAGGCTAAGCTAGAGCCTGAGTGCTAAATCAAGCTTCTGCGAACTATACTTGCTGCTTCTATTTGATACAGGTGACAGCGGCGGTGATGGTGGTGTTGGGGGTTGAAGTTGCATAATAGAATTGGTAAGCTTTCCGAACCCACAAGGCTGTAGCAGCCCTTGGTGACTAGCAGCAGCAGCAGGTAGCCTGCAGGTTGACCGGCTTCCATGAGAAAACGAAAGAGGAGGAGGGTTGTTATGAGGAAGAGAGTGGGGCTGGACTGCAAAATGAGATGTGCCATAACGGTGCCAAGAATTATGAAAAGTGGAAGGGTGATAGTAAGAAGCAGCAGCAGTAGTATTCACCCTCCTGGTGATCATCATAAGGCCTCTTTTAGCGAGACACCGCTCTCGCTTGTGAGCATTCTGATGTCCTCCGAGTGCTTGTGAGCTGTAGAATTCCCTGTTGCAGTAATTACAACTGAACTTTGCCCTCTCCTGCGAACTAGTACCAGTGTCCAAGCAGTCGATGAGGTTGAGTTCTTCCTTGCGCTTCTTATTAGTTGGCTGATGATCACTGACTGATTCCATCTGCTTGCTGCTGCTGCCCCTGTGTTTTGGTTCCAAAGTGAGCAACTTTTGATTCAATGTTTTTAATACAAAAAAATGTGGTGGGAGGGGGGGGAAAGGGGATGATGGCTTGAACCTGGTTGGCTAGTTTGGCTTTGTAGTGCTTGGCCTAAAATGGATACGTTTGCTGTTAGGCTTTTTGGTGAAACTAAGGAAAATAAGAGGAAATTTTGGAATTTTTTATTCAGATTCTCTCTTGTCTAATTGGCCCCTCCCCGCTCCTTCCTCATTCCTCAACGCCCTAATAGTTACTGTCACTGTCTTCATCTTTTTAAAAATTTCTTCTTCATTGGGTGGGTTCAATTATTCATGTTTGATGATGGCCTTTGCTCATACTTACGTAACTACGATTGCTGCCCCCATTCCCATACATCCTTAGGCTTTAGCTAGCCAAGCCAGGGGGTGGGAAATTCTTCAAATACCGAACGAAATAATCGGATGAAGTTGATCCAGACCGTCTAAATGTCTCCATTTGAATCTTGTGGCCGGTGGTTAGTACTTTGTAGAGTAGTGGAACTCTAGATTAATCTTCTTCTGGTTATGTTAGAGCTTCAATAATGTGGTGTTGAAACTCATCTTCATCACCGGATTAACCCATGTAAGTTATAATAACAAGAGAGTGCAGTGCAGAACCAAAGACCCACCGCATACATACATAGGAACTAGTTTGTCGTATGTGGGGTGGGAATGAAATGGCCGACAATGTGACATGGTCGTAAGGTTGACATGGAACTCACGTACGGTGTATGTAATAATACTGTATAATATCTACAGTACTTAGGTTTCTCGATCATCCAACTCCCCATGGCTCTGTCTGTATCAAGTGCCATTATAAAGTAATCTGAACAAAACAAAGCAATCTCATACAATAATGCTTAACTAATTGAATTTTGTTCAAAAGGGTAGTTTGGTAACTTCACACATAAATGCTTCACACATAAATACTTGATAGACATCACCAACTTCGAGGTTAGTATATATTAACAGCTTAAATGTTTGTATAGTCATTAAAAATGTGAGGTAGATATAAGGGGAGAAACATATATAATTACTAGTCACTTTGACATAATTATTGAGAGAATTCATACGATTACGAAAGCTGCAGTTTGATTTTGCCTTGAAAACAAAAATTGCATCGAACATCAATCAGTTGGGAAATGGGACAAGTTCAAACGGTCTTGAAAGTGTTAACACTTAATTGGAGTGGATTCACTCTCGTGAACATGACATCTACGTACAGTTAATCCTGTCCATTATCCTGTTGGCTTTTGTCGTCTTGAAGAGAAAAACACATGTGGCAACGCCTGCAGTGCCGAACATAACCCAATGATCCATTTCACATGACATTTTAATATACTAGGAACGGCTTACAAGAGCCGGTCCCCAGCTCCGAAATTATATGTTAATAATGTGATGGCCTGGCTTCTTAGACCATTGATCGGACCCGGCATGCAGTACGTAGTAGACGTAAGACCGTTACTTAGCCATTGATCGATCCTACCCGGCATAGCTCGGTGTGACTCGATCTGTATCAAGGGATCTCGGCATGACATGGCTAGTGCCGAACATCTGCGTACGTGATCGTCCAAAGTATGATCAACCAGCTCTTGGTCCTGCCAGCTTTTTGATATTTTTTTGACCTATTCTTAGATGTTCTTAATTAGATAGCCCGCCGAAACCAAACTCCTCTCGTTGTCTGGTTTATAGTTTTTTTTTTACGTATTTGGACTGATAACGCATTGGCCGAACTAGGGTGGCTCGGGGAGTCCCGCCTTACCCTAATTTCGATATGGATTTGGGTGTATAATTACAGATTTTATGAGTTCGGTTTGGGGTAATTTTGAGTTCGGCTAAGTGCTTGGTCGTGTGAAAACTAGATGGACCCAGTGAGAGTCTCGACTATCTTGTTTTTTTGGTATCGCGTACTAAATTATATGTAAAATTTTGATAATTTCATAACTCGGCTAATAGTATTTGCAGTTTTGCTAACAATCATAAATTCAATTCAAAACATTCAAATATAGGATAAAAACTCGCCGGTAACACATATATTACATTTTCAATTAAAAACAATATAATTTTTTTTTCATTTAAAAATTAATATTATAATTAATTTGTCAATTAATTTAAATTCCGCCATATTTCATACCGTTTTATTAATTGTTTGATGTACTTGTACCACAATAATCATGAATGAAACCGCCGTTCCGGCCATCACATGCAACCAGCAGACACGTTGCCGTTTTCACCTTAAAAGTTGGAATTACAGTGGAAAGGGACCAGAGTCATCTCTAATTATAGTTAATTAGGTCCACGCTGGCAGTCCCAGGTGATTAAGGTTATTTATTGCGTAAGGCACAATTTTTAATATTTAACGAGCAAGTGAAATACTATTTGTTACGTAGTACGTTTTACGTAACGAACTTTAGGTTTATATGGGATGCGAATTCATTTTACAAAAGTAATAGATTTCTTCATTAATAATGAATATAACAATATTTTGTGTGATTAATTAATGATTATGCACCACTGACTGACTTCTCTGGAGACATAAATTTTTTTTAGACAAGATTAAATTGGAAATTACGTAAATAATCGACTCGAAATGTACATTACATGATTTTGCAATTATCAGGATTTACAGTACGCCGCTCGTCTTAGGATTTTGATCTTATGATGTATATCCTCTCACGTTGCCTGTCGGAATGATCATGTGCCGGTTCAGCACGAACGACTTCAATCTCAGCATCCTTCTCAGCAAGCTTCACCTCTGTTGTAGCTCTCATCTCACCCCTCACCGAGTTCTCAACCAACACCACCTCCAATTTCTTCTCGAACCTACACTTATAGAAAGGACAATTGAAGTATTTCTCAAACTTCAGCATCATTAGTCTTGCTGCACGCAATTCGCAATCGCACTTCACTTTTTCTCCAAAGTAGGTGAACAAATCCTTTGACTCATCGGGGCGGCGAAACTTGTTCATAACATTCTCGTTGGACTTGCTTGAAGACATTTTGATGAAGAGTAGGAGGAAGTGAGGAATACATAAATTGGTAGGAGGAATGAGCTCTTACAACACAAAATGCACGATTTATATAGACTGAGAATTAGCCGTTGGATCGCACCGTGCGCCCTACATCGATCCAACGGCTATATTCAAATGGCGTTGTAAATCCTGATACTTGTCAAATCGTATAATTTACGTTTTGAGTTGACTATCTATGTAATTTCCGATTTAATATTGTCTCCCCTTTTATCTGCACCAATTTAACTCAAATACTATTTCTCTGTTGCCGGATCCAACCCTTTTTAAATCATTCTGACAAATTCAATAATAATCTTTAATTCTTCTGTTCGTCTTCTTCATTTACGCTTTCCCGCCTTGTTACTTTGGCGCCAACTTTTCATACCAACTGAGGTACCAACCTCCACAGTTCCTTCAAAGCACTACAGAACAAAGAAAACAAACGCATTACAAAGTTGAAGAACGCAACGTTTTAAAACCCAGATCTGTCACCGGTGTCTATCCTAATTCAATTGCTGCCACAAATGTAAAAATGCCGTTTGTTTTAATACGACAAATCACACAAAATGGTTGAAAATTGAAACGTGTTTTTATGCAACCGAGAGAAAAGGCGTTGCTGCCGTCGTTAGGCATGCCGGCGGCCAACGGAAATGATTATCTTGCATTTGCCAAACGACATTATTTTTATAATATTTGATACTCGATCGTGATCCATCAGGTTTTGTTAAGACACTTGCAAAGATCGTATGCGATAATCGATAGATTACCAACAAAGGATAATATTAATCCGATTTTCGATTCGTTAATAAAGTAGTTAATTTGACGGGTCAATGTATGAAGGCGAAAGTTGTTGAAATTTGAACCGTATCATATAATTTTCATTTCCATTGTGGCATGTGACAAGGTAAGTAATGAATTAGTATAGCGCGACAAATAATAAATTATAGTGCGATAAATAATAAAAATTAGACACATTCGGCCGCAAAAAAAATCCTAGCTGCCTAGTTGTCGTCGTCGGGACACCGTCGCGTTGACTCATCGTTACTGCTCGTATGAGCGTATGGTTGTCGCTCATCTGAGCGATTTCTCCTGCTACTTTTGAGTTGCTACTCTCGGGTTCGATGAAGATTACCACTACCACGAGCATCGACGCCACACCTTCATCGCAGCCACCTCCCATCACAACCGCTGTCGCGCCCTCTCGTCTCTAATCGGACCGTCGTCACCACAGCCTCTATCACGGTCAGCAATACCATCGCAAGCCCCAACAAGCACGGCCAACGATCGGCTCTTTTGCCAACAGCCGGTCAGCCAAGGACGATCGGTCCGTATCAATGACCCGCCCGAGCTGGACAACTAAGGTCCTAACCTCCCTTGGTGACTCCAATAAGAATGTGCTTACATCCAAACTTACTAGGTTCGTTTAGTTTTGGATTGTTAGTTTTTTGTTGTTTTTTCTAGTTTTCATATTTATTTCGATTAGTTTTCTCTCTTTGTTTGCTACAGTTGCTCTGTTGGGTAAACCCCGATTGAAATGTCTATTCTTGAAGAAAAAGGATTGAGATCGCTTGTAATTGCAAGGACCCATGATCTATATTAGCCTCGTTGGTGAGGACTGTCAAGTTCCACATGTTATACGCTATGCGACATTTTTACCTACTATTCACGAATATGATGATGTTTATTTCGTCTAAAAAATTAGATACATTCGAGTCGTCTACACCTCAAACTACTATAAAGTAAATTTACATATTCATAACTTAAAACTCTCTCAACTTCCTCCTCCAATCACCATGGCATCCTTCACACTGACGTTTTCAATCATTCTTCTCTTCTTCTTCAACGCCATGCTCAACACCAATTCCCAAACCATCCCTCCAACTTCAACCCCATCTCCTTCCCCCATTCCTCCACCGCCGGCGTCGGACATAATCAGAGCAGCTTACTGGGAATCGTTCTCCGACTTCCCGGCCTCTTCAATCAACACTTCTCACTTCACCCACGTATACTACGCCTTCCTCCTGCTCAAACCCACCACATTCGAGCTCAACATCACCGATTCCGACAAAATCAAACTCCCCCAGTTCACATCATCCCTCTCCGGCCGAACCCCGCCGGTGAAAACCCTGCTCTCCATCGGCGGCGCTTTCCCGATCTCCATCGCCCAGGTGTTCGCCGAAATGGCCAAGTCGCGAAAATCCCGCGCCGTGTTTATCCTGTCGGCAATTCGAACGGCGAGGAAATACGGATTCGACGGACTCGACATTGACTGGGAATATCCAGTCAGCTCCGTCGAGATGCGAAACTACGCCGTCTTGCTCAGAGAATGCCGGCGGGCTGTAGAATTCGAATCTGTAATCACCGCAAGGCCTTCCCTGCTTTTAACCTCCGCCGTTTACTACGCTGCGAAAATCGAGAATTCAGGGGAGGTCCGGGTTTATCCGGTTCGGGATATGGATAAGTATTTGGATTGGGTTAACCCGATGACTTACGATTATAACGGGGCCTGGATCAATATTACTGGGCCTAACGCGGCCCTGTTCGATAACGTGGGTAAGTTGAGCACTGCGTACGGTATCCAGTCGTGGATAGATGCGGGTGTTTCGGGTCGGAAGCTGGTTTTGGGTCTGCCCTTGTATGGACGGACGTGGACCTTGGAGGATCCGAATGTTAACGGGATCGGGTCGAGAGCGGTGGCGGCGGGACCCGGCGGTGGATACTTGGGGTTCGATGATGTTCTGGTGTGGAATGCGGAGAACAAAGCGACCGTCGTTTATGATGGTGAGACTGTATCGTACTACTCGTTTGCGAACGGTTCATGGGTTGGGTACGATGATACGGTGTCGATTGATTTGAAGATCCCGTTTGCTCAGACTAAAGGGCTTGGCGGGTATTTCTTTTGGGCTTTGGGCCAGGATAGGATCGCGGCTATCCCGAAAATAGGTAAATTTTCTTATTTGTTTTCTTCTATTTTTCCTTCTTCATTGAAAATTAGAAATCTATTACAAATTTAAAATTGACAAAAATGAAAAATGTACAGTTTCTATTAGTTCATCATAATCAGGATATTCCCAAAAAAAAAAAACAATTAGGTATATTTATTACTTTAATCTAGAGAATTATGAAGGTCCAAACGTAGCCTAAATACTATTCAAGTATTCATGGTTGTTTCTAACTTTTTATGTTAATATTTTTGCAGCTTCACTTGCGTGGTAAATTTGGAAACAATGCAGATTCATAATGGCAATTGTGTTGGACGGATAGAATTTGAAAAATATTTAGCCCTATAAAAAAATACCATAATTAATTTTTAAATTATAAAGAAAATTACATAATATTGGAGTTCTAAATCTTGAGGTGAGCTAAATCGTGACCCAATGAATGTCCTTGTACCAAAAACTATTTGGAAGACCGAAGAAGGAAAAGGAAAGCTAGGCAATAAATTATTCTCACACATTTATAGTAATCAGTTCAGAAAAATATCGATTATTAATTTGTTTAGATGTATCGAATCTCATTTAATAAGAGTATGATTTTAAATATATTGAGAACAACATATAATGATGAGGATTAATGAGTTGCATTCGTTATGATTAATATGGTATGCTTTGACCTACTAGGTATGCAAAATTATTCGTCATCGGCGGCATTGACCACAAGCAACATCTTGATAGAATTTGTAAGCACAGTAAATTTGAAGGACCGTGTGTCTTTTTCTGTCAAAGGATGAATAGTTAGAAAATTCTCAACTGTAAGCAATTTCGAAAATACCAACGATAAAAACGTTATATTTTTGTTAGATCGGACCAAACATTAAAATAGATGTTCAACCGGAATCGAATATAAAATACTTTATCTTTTAAGGAAGCGTATAAGTTGACATCAGAGGCAACATGATAAGTGCTGATTGCAATATACAGTAGAAGCAAGCTGACTGGGACAACGTTTCAAGTTCAATTCTCTCATCTATATTATCAGCAGGATTTTGATACCTGCTGTAGAAGAATATCTAACCAAGAAAGAGCCACAGTAGACATGAACCTGCAGTGGTCTCGATCGATCGGCCAAAACCCGTCTGCTAAAGCTGAAAATGTCAAGTGACATTCCAGCCCATTACATTTTCCCTAGACACAAAAGCCTGCAGCTTCATAAACATTCATTTTCACGACTTACTGGAGATACAACTTGCACAAGAATCTGCCGAACTGAAAACTGCAAATGTCGCCGTCCACGTTTTTGTCCATGCAGTTCAAATTCTAAGCTCCATGGTAAGTGTTGACACTTAGGAGCGACCAATTGACTATGACAATAGTTCATCTTGGAAATTGGGTTCGACTTCGAGGCGAGTTCATCTTCGGCTTCATTCGCGTTGCATGTAGTTCAACTTTCTTACCAGCATTGATCGACATTTTTCGAACCCACCAGTTTGTCGATCCTTCTCCTCTTTACCGATCATCCTATGACCTGCTTGGTGTTTATGAAACAGTTTGGTTGCAGTAGTAGCCATAGCGAAGAAATCCTGGCAGGAGAATATCTAATCAAGAAATAGACATGAACCTGACATAAGCCTACAAACTTGATATCAGGTTATCGACTACCCTACTCTCAACGTCACCTCTGACAGAAACCATCTGCCATAACTTATAATTCCTCCATTATTGTATACAAATTCCAAGCAGTCGATCCCATCTACACAGGGATCCTATCCCCCAACACATGTGCACTTCTTAACCAACGATCCTCTGAGATCAGGGAGATTATAACAAGATAAAATATGACTCCTGCTGTAACAAAACAGCCTGCAATTCCAGTGATGCCAAGCGACTCAAAGATTAACAGATTCGTGCAAAAGGAATTGATCCAAAAGAACTTGAGCAACCCAGGACAAGTGCAGAAAACATCCAACCAAGACTGGAGCAGTGTAAAAATGCAGAAGAAAGAGATGAAATCGAAATGCTTCAGCTTCAAACAATTGACATCTCCTTTTAACAGAGTACTGGATGATACAAACATCTTAACATTTCTACATTACATTGTCGAGTCATCATCATGATGAAGAACTAAGAAGAAGAGCCCTCCACGGAATTAGGTAGCAAAGAACTAGGAATCTTACTTGAAAGTTGGAAACACTAACTGCAATAATTTACAACGAAACCCAAAGCTGCTACAAAACCTGGTAAAGGTTTTGGTTACAAGTACCGAGTCAACCACTAGAACAAACAATCTCTTTTACCAAAGTATACAAAAGAGCAATTCAAACTCTATCACTTAAAGAGGTAGTCTACAAATATTTCTTCCAAATCTTCTTCTCACCATTTTTGTTTTCAATTAGTATTTTGGCCATTCTCAATACCAAGACCATACAACACACCAGCATACTTCTCTGTTGAACCACTGAAGTAATTATCCCTCAACTTCCTAAACGTGCATGATGTGAGCAAGCTATCCGACCCGGCTTGATGGCAAACACCGACTCTTTCAACCTCCAGCAACTCGGCGAGTTTGTTCAAGCCGCCATGGAGGTTGTTGCAGAACTTCATCAAGTGCTTGATGTCATACACCATCGGGAAATACATATTGATCAGGTCGAAGAATCCAGCTTGAGTGTCCGGGAGGCTCTTGCAAGTCAAGAGCTTGAGTAAGTAGCCGAAATCATACCCACTGTGGAAAGTAACCCAATGCACCTCAGAGTTCAACACAATCCCTGAGGACATCAGAAGCTCACCAAACCGGCTGACGTCGATACCCCTTTCGTTGTTCTTCTTGAAATCAATCCCGCACTGGCGCAGCAGCTCAATCGAGTCGCTAGCATAGATGTCCTCGGTGACATTGAACTCGCGGAAGTTGAACTGCCAAATGCAGAACCTATCATCATCGGTTCCGCAAGTGGGTAAATTCCCCTTGTCGTCCGAGAAAGTGAGCCCCAACTGGATCAATTTCAGCATATCCACATTAGCCTTCAACGTCAGGTAGTTGTAATCATTGATGTTCTTGTAAACCACTACAGGTCGCAGGACCACACCAGGGAACTCAGTATCCATCGCAACAAAAGGGAACAGGTCAACAACCTCACGAATCAAAGCGAATTCCTCTTCCAGATTGTCATTCCACACCTCCCGAATATGGATAGAGTCATCACCTTTCGACATGATCGACATGGAAAAACCCTCCACAACCGCAAAAACAAAAATCAATTCGAACAGGCTTTACAGAACTAAATCCGACCCAACCAAGCTCAGATCTGTGACCAAAACAAGCATATTAAGTAAGACGTCAGACCAGCAAATCGAGAACCTGAACTTCGGTAACGCCGTATGAGACCCAAAGGAGATTGAAGTTTGACCTGCACAAAATGAGGCCGCGATTCCACGTTTAGTCACCAGATCTGGAACAACACAAACGTAAATCGCATCAAAGAAGGCCAAAAAGGACCAAGGAAATGGAAAAAAGAGCAAAAACAGAAACCCTAATCTTGACGAAACCCTGAGAGAGGATGAAGAAACAAACAAACCTCGGATTTGTGGATTTGAAGCTGGAAGTGAACAGATCTTTAGGGTTTGAAAAGTCAACCGAGGGTAACCGGAGATAGAGAGGTCTCTGGCTACTGCGGAGCGATGAGGAGGAGCAGCCGCAAATGGAAGAAGAGAAGAGGGTAAGAGAGTTTCCTTCTGCTTGCTATGGCCTTTTAAAAAAAAAAAACAAAGAGACTCAAATGATTTGCAGTGAAGGGCAGACAAAAAAAAATAATTAGAGAAAAAGGAAACAAAAAACAGAAAAAGAGATATTATTATTACATGTGAATTTTTTATTATCTTATTATTGCTGAATACTTTCTCTCTCCCTCCATTGAGTTTTTTGTACACAGTTTTGGGCCCGAACCGATGACCTGGTAAGAAACTGAGGCGTTTACATTTGATTCACCCTTTCACTGATACGGCTGCGTTTTGTGTGTTTTCTTTCAGTTCTACCGTTTTTATTCGGGTCGGATTCGTCCTAATTATAGATACGAATCATAAAGGGAAAAGCCACTTTCACAATATCGGCTTCAATGTACGAGCCACCTTACAAGAGATGCGGTAGATAATATGAACCCCTAAGGTAAGATCATGCACAGATGGGCAAGGCTATCGACAACGCAGTTGCCTTCTCAAAAAGTGTGAGTAACATTCACAATCCAATTTCTTGCAAATTGCCGTCTAGCTTCTTCAATGCAAATGCGATGACGATAATTGATGTTGCTTGGATTGCAAATACATGAAATAGTTGTAAGGGAATCAAGCCGTAGATTGACAACACAAAATGTCTTTTGTTTGTTGTCACTAAGAATCGAATTTTTCAACAATAATTTAATGGTATAAGCTAAATCAATATTTCAAATTTTTGACGTTTCCTAAATTTGGAAAGAAAAATTAAATCCCAATAAATAAAATAATTTAAGAAAATATTTTTTTTTCATTATAATGTATTTCATCCAACTATCCATTAGTCAAACCAAACTTGCATATATGTTTATAAAAGATTATGATTTGGTTAGATTTGACACAGTTCCTTAATGAAGAGTTGATACATTAATAAGTTACGAACTAAATGGCCTTCCCTATCTTTTGACTCTGTACCAGCTACGAACTAGATTATGAAGTGGTCTCACTGCCATGAAAGTATCCACCATCTGCAATTACGAAGATTTCATGTCCAAAACCAAAACAGGGGATTAAGCAAACATCCTTTTTGCAGCAGACTTTGAAAACAAGTTAGTAGCTTAATTGCTTACTTCCTCTGTCACAGCAGCTCGAGCTGCACGATGTCGATCTACCAGTTGTGTCAAAACATCAGCAAGACGCTGCTTTACCTCCCCGGTCAACATTCGTCCAGCGCCATATTCCTGAAGGACGTCTGTCGCTTAGAAGAAACCGGAGAAAGTAGTAGCAAAAGAAAGAAGAGAGGTCTAACCGTCTTAATGAGCTCGAACTCAGCATCATCCTCCAGGAAGAAGCTTAGGGACTTCACTGGTATGTCTACCTGAATAATGAAATAAGCATTTTTTGATCAAGGAACAGGTATTATTGTTGAGCAAAACTAGTTTGATTTTGGGATAATTTACCTCAAGATTTGCCCCAAGTTCTCTGTGCTTCTCTATGGAATCTTGCCCGCCAGAGAATGCATACTTATTTACCTGTTACCATCGGCGTTTAGGTTATATACCATGAGAGAATGAAAAACATAAGCAGAAATGCATGAAAGTAAGGAAGCTGCAAAACACATAAATATGAGAAGAAGTTGAAGGAGAAAGGAATTAGTCAAGGGCATACCTTCTTCCTAACGACCTCGGCATAATCAGTCACATGTATAGCAGAACTCGGATCGCTGGCAGACCTTTTTCCAGCTTCTCCCTACATGTATTTATAAAACAAAGTTAGTAGCGAGCAACATCCCAGGTAGGATCGAGTCTAACTCTTCAACAATCAACCAGGATAGAATAGCCAAATACCTGAAGGGCCGGGAAGAGCAATGACTCAATCAGGGAAGGTTTATGATATCCTAGCCTGGGTGCAATGTCTCGTGTCATTCTGAAGTACGGATCCTGTAGGTATAAAAGATGAATGAACATTTAAAATCACAAACTAACAGTATTCATTTCCGAAGCCAAAATTTAATTCAAACTTGGGAGGCCTGACCTGATCAATTGCACAAGGAATCAAGCAACGGAGGTCATCTTTTCCAGAGAACTAGTGTGGAAATGTACTAGGAAAAGATGGTGCTACCTGCATACCAGAAAGCGTCACGAACAGGGGTAAGTCGAAGTTCGATCTATAGAGTTCCACTAATTAACATGATGCTTAGGTAAGATGGTTGATGAAGAACAGACCTGGACTGATGGAAAACTAAATTTTCCATTGAGATCTTCACCTTTGAAACCAAATATGGCCGCAACCTGTATACATATCATTGAGATTTTACTGGAAATGGCTCAGCAAAATTAACCTTATTGTTGGTGACAGACTTCCCAATCAAGACCATGTTCTTATAAAATGCACTGAAATGAAAAGATTCAATGCATGCCAAATTGATAGTGCATATGCAAGAGATCACAACTACAGCAAAGCAACACGCAAAAAAGATGGCCACACACCCGCTAACGTAACCGAAATTTGAAAAGATGAATGCCCTGGTTATGTCAAAACCACAAGCAATAATGTCTCTGGCATTTTCCCGGGGCAACCCTCTTGCTCTCCTTCACTGTAAGATTCTTCCACACGCACTTCTCATCACCAGTAAGTTGTATAACAAGTGGCACCTTGAATGCATCTTGCAAATATCTGCAAAAGTAGACAAAAACAGATTCAATGGAATCTATCTAGTTCACTGTATACAGTATATATCTCAATTATGTAAGTAAAACAGCAGCTAACGATCAATCAAGATGAGAGAAAGCCCACTTGGTAAACATGAAGGGTACAAGATGACCGATCTGCAAAGCTTCAGACGATGGACCTCTACCAGTATAAAGGTAGAACTTTTGGCCTTTTTCATATGCATTCAGGATCTCATCAAAATCCCTATGGGCAAAGAAAACATCGCGGCGGAGGAAGACATGAGGCGCTCTACCAGTCAGTCGTTGGACACGGTCCACAATTGAAGGTTCAAGCCTTCGGCATCCGAACGATAAGCTTATCGTAATCGATCTTCCCTGCATCTTTTGCCGACACCACCCATGGATTCACCACCTGCTCTACCTCTTCCTCCTCTTGTTTACCCTCCCCCCTCTTCTCCATTACAATGTCTCCTAACATCCTCCCCGACCAATAACTAAAATCGGTGTACTTGCAACCCAACTAATTTCAAGATTAGAATTTTGATGAAGCATCTGTCGACAGTCAGCTATGATGTCACCAAACTCCGTGTTCTCTGGCACGGTATGCTTCCACGTGCAGAACCACCATACTGTCATTCTCAATCAGAACATGGTGGTAGTGTGCCTCAATCAGCTATCGGAGTGCCCGATAAACTGCTCGAACTTCCGCCTCCTTTGCCGGAACTAGACCTCCAAGTATTTCCCTGTTTTGTCTCTCAGCACAACCCCATCCCATGACAACCTTGTTCTTCAAACACAGCTCCATCCACGTTCATTTTTAGCCAACCTGCATTCGATCGATACCATCTATCACAGGGTTTGGGAACATGTTGAAGATAAATATATAAAAAATAAAATGATAAAAACAAAGAGTATCGAGACGAAACGAGAATTATGTGGTTTGATTAAATCGACCTATTTCATAGGTTGTTGAGTTTTTATTATTTTAGAGGTTGTTTGTTTTCTTTGTTCATCTTATTACTCTAGACTTACACAGGTTTATTAATCATGTACTACCAAAAAATATTAATATCGCGGGTGAAATTTGGGGTTGGGTCGTTTTCACAATGTGATGGAGTTTGGTAGTTTTCTTAACGGAAAAATAAGGTTCGGTTTGGCTAAAGAAAAATTGGGTGAAATTTTAAACATTTTCTTATTTGGATGGAAAAATTAAATCTCAATGAAATATTTTATTTGAAAAGTGAACTTTATTATTATCATCTAAATTCTATTCGACTTTCCATCTCCCAAATTAAATTTAAAATTTGAGTTTTTCCATTGAAATTGTTTAAATCCGATTCCAAATCTTATGTCGTAATTAAAATTACTAAATAATTTATAGGATCAACCTCTTGTTTTCGATTCAAAATCTTAACATGTGTGAAAGTGGTTTGGCAAATCAAATATGACAGTTAAGCTTTTGCTACAATTTTTTTAGATGAATAATTATTTTATTCACTTGTATAGCGGCAAATCGAAAGGAAAATAAAGAGTTTACTTGCAACAAAAATATAAGCAACGAAGTAAAGACTACAACAAAGAGTTAAAAAGAATCAGAAAAAAATAAATAAGAAAAATATCCCGACACTGTAAAAACTGATGAACACGTGTAATCAAAGAAGTGGCCGATAAATCCAAATCGCTTATTGAACAGCGACACCTCTGTTAGAACTGACGAAAAAATTTCATCTAATTTTATTAGAGAAAATGATGATTAGTTTGTTTTACAACTTTTTATGTTTTCGATAATTTAAATTTCCTTAATGTTCCACTCCGTTAGATCGGGCCTTTTAGACGGACGATAGAATTTATGAAGATCGCAATTGAAAGCTTTGCCCGACATCTCTAAGGTGGATAGGTTGTAGGCGCATGTACAAACCATGGACAGATTTTGATTTGTCCCAATCGAATGTGTATGAGTCAATATATTTTAAGTTGAACATATTAAGATTAAGAAAGTAAGAAAATGGGTATGATTGACCTCAACAATGGCCATTGAGTAGATAGCTTCGGCTAAACATGTATACAGTCGAATCAATATATCCAACAAACATAGACGAATTCAGGATTAAAAGTAGTACGTGGTCAAATATAAAATATTACTAGGCCGAAATAAAATATTTCCTAACTTAGAATCTAATTTGTCATTCTGTACATAAAAAACACGTGCTCAAATGAGTCACCCCTAAGTCCATCCCTGACAACAAAGTTAGATTTATTAAGTATAAATTTATTTAAGTCAAACATATCAATACGATCCAAACTCATTAAGTTATGTGATGATATTTAATTTATCAATTAACATAAGTGAGATTAACTTGGAATGGAGAATTACTTTTTAAGAAATGTAATTATTATGTCTAAATTTTTTTTATGTCTTAATAGCTAAATTGTTTAGTAATTCTTTAATTAGCTCTTTCTAAAAGTAACATCTGAGGTTTTGTTTGTATATGTGGAACATTAGATGATTACATTAATCTCATTATAATTTGTTTTTATAATATAATTCCATTAACATACGAAGTTTATTTTCTCTTATATTCTCCGTTCTTAACTGAACTTCGATAACTTAACGAATCAAATTAATTCAATAATACATTAAAATATTATAAATTTTGCTCTTATTGGTTTATTACGATTGAAACACGAAACAAATTTTAAAAATACATATAATACATGTCCGACCAACAAGCGGGGCAAAAGGCTTTCCACCCATTAAAAACCAGTCAAACTCACTAATATATCGTAACGTTAAAGTTGGTTTAATTATATATTAATATTCGATCCATTAAACTTCATAACCCAATACAATGAGGCGTTAATTGATGAGAAATAAAAAAAATAAAAAAAATGAAAAATAATTCACAGCAAGACCGGACCAATGGGCGGGCTAGTAATAAATAAATAAAGTAAAAAACTTAAACCAGCGCGCAAAAGACGAGAAAAAGAAGACTGAGTGACTCAGTGAGTCATCAATCCGTTTTCTTTTGCGAAAAAAGCAAAAAGGAAAAACCCTAAAAAAAAAACAAATTACCGGACACCAATTTTATACACGCGCTCGCTCGCTCTCCGAAAATCTCCACCTTTTGCTTGCTTTCCCCAAAGCTCCTGTTGGATTTTCAGTGTCTTGGGGGCTTGTTAGGGTTTTCAATGGTTTGAAAATCTTGAGAGAGATATAGAGAGCAGGATTCCCTGTGATTTCCAGAGGGATCTGTGGATAACAAAGCGATAGCGTTCGATAAAGAGATTCGCGACGCTCCGATACTCTGAAAACCTAGTTTCATTCCATGGCCTCTAGCGACAAGGACCTCGAAGAACAGCTCAAGGAAGCTGGAAACAAGCTCGTTAACCCTCCTTCTTCAGTGGATGAACTTCTCCGTCTTCTAGATGTAAGTCTCTCTTCGGTGCCTTCTCTACATTTCCCGCTTAGCCCAACGGGTTAGGTTTTCGTGCTGGTAGCATTAACAATGGGATTCTTTTTTGCATGTTCTTCGATTTTGTTATCGATTGGTTGTGGATACTTTGTGCGAGTTGCGTGCTCGCTCATCTTTAACTTCCTTGTGTGTAGGTTTTCAGTTTTCTATCTTTGCTTGGGACATTTTCTTCTGTTTGTGCTTGGTTACTGTGGCTTATTTAGGTCTATTTCCATACAATAGGCACTCCAATGCTTGATGTTTGTTAAGAAATCTATCTAGATAGGAAGTAGTTTCCAGTGTCTGACAACACATATTGCGTACTACAATTCCATCATCGTGTTGCTTACTGCTACCTTCGGTAACTGGAAATAAATGTTGCCGGTTGAGACTTCACTGGTATGAACTGAGAAAATTAGATGTCTAAAGAGTTTTAGGTAGAATCCACCGGTAGCCGGCTAGGTTTGGTATGCTACACAGCATGTATAGATTGGAGGTTATGTATTATACACCACTGAAACCTGAAGCAAATTGAAGTTATCATGTCTTATGCCAGTTTCAAACTTGCTTGTTACTCTTAGTTTAGAACTTGTCCTTACTTTCCTCATGGATTATTGCAGAAAGTTGATGGCTATCTAGCAAGGGTGGAGCAGTCACCTTCAGAGTCGATGCAAAGTGCACTGACTCCATCACTCAAGGCATTGATCACAGACAAACTTTTTAGGCATTCAGATGTAGACGTTAATGTTGCAGTGGCATCTTGCATCAGTGAAATAACAAGAATAACTGCGCCAGAAGCTCCTTATGAGGATGACCAGATGAAGGTGTGCTAGTGTTTACAGTTGTGAGATCCTGCAGGTTCAAGGGCATTCAGTAGCTGCTATTGATACACATTTCATGTTACTTATATTTCCATTTGGCTTGCATTTATATGCAGGATGTGTTTCAACTGATAATTTCTTCATTTGAAAACCTGGATGACAAAACTAGCCGATCATATTTAAAGAGGACATCTATACTTGAGACAGTTGCCAAGGTCAGGTCATGTGTGGTGATGTTGGATCTTGAATGTGATGCATTGATAGTAGAGATGTTCCAGAAGTTCCTCAAGTCTGTAAGGTAATGGCCAATGTCATTAACAGAGGTATCTGTTTCTTTGTTTTGATGTGCTTCATTAGCTTGGCTGCAGTAAATTCCCGATGGATATTTACTATTCACATCTGCAGAATAACCTCAAGTTGAAAACTGAAATGCGTGATCCAAGTTTGTGATGCCCCTATGATTGTCGATTAGTTTTTTGAGCATGTGTTGATAGGTTACAAGTAATGGTCATACTTTTGAAACTGATTGTGTATAAACATAAGCATTGCCTCACCCGCTGGTTTGTATTCTTCCAGGGAGTTCCATCCAGAGAATGTTGTTTCTTCCATGGAGACCATAATGAAACTTGTCTTAGAAGAGAGCGAAGAGATTCCTGTGGAACTGCTTTCACCCCTTTTAGTTAGCGTGACAAAGGGAAACAAGGTCAATCTTTATCTCAATCATTGTTTCATTGATGGTATTATTTGTTGCTATTTTCCCATTATTAATATTATAACTGTCTCCTGGGATTATAACTGTTCTACGTACCAGGAGGTTTTACCTGTTGCTCGCAAGCTTGGGGAGAAAGTTCTTGAAAGTTGTGCTGAGAAGATTAAACCATACTTGGTGGATGCATTGAAATCCTTGCAGACTTCTCCCGATGATTACTGGGATGTTGTTGGCTCAATATGCCGAGATGATACTGTGGATGATTTTGATGTGGTAGCTGCTAACAAGGTAGGTTTATTACCCTTGTTTATCTCACTATGTGATGGTCCTTTTGCTTACACAGTTTCACTTTTAGATGATATATAACCCTGTCCCTTCTTATGTTTTCAAACACTAAGATGCTCTTTACAGTAGACTCTAGATGATTATTTTTGCCCTATGGGTTGCATGTTAATGATCTCCTTTTAATTTTACTTTTTCATGATCTATAATTTTTTATTAAGAAAATGTTGGCCCAAGAGGACTTGGATGGATTAAGGAAGCCTGGTGAATGGTTGTTGTATTGTATCAAAAATAGATTGTGTTCTCTGTCTACTGAATCTCAGAAGCTAAAGAGGCTGTTCACCAAGCATGCAGCTGTGGATCAGGAGTGTGAAACAAGTCTTGTCTTACATTCCTGTTTTGGTTATTTAACATGTAACATCGTGGAACATTCACACATAGTTGCTTCTTTTGATTTCTCTCTTGATTACATTTTGTTACTTGAACGGACTTCCACAGGTTGAAACAAGCAAGTCAGATGGGCTGTTGGTTGCCGAGGCTGCTGAAGTATGTCATTTCTCCTCTTATTTTTCTGTTGACATGTGTTCTATAACAAGTGCATGACCCAAGTTTCATACTCTTTTCAGGCCACTCCAGAAGTACCTGATGCTGCTGTGAGCAATGGTGTTGCTGATACTGGGAAGGCTGCGTCATTGGCTATTGCAGATACCTTAAAGGGACAAGAGACTGATACAACTGAGCCTGCAAAAAGCGCCAATGCTGATGAGAATGTTGAGGGTGATGTTTCTGCTGTCGAGAAAGAAAGCAAGCCAGACCATAAAGCCAACAAGAGGGGTGGGAAGCATGCTGCAAAATCTGATAGTACACATACTATTGATGAGAAAGAAGATGTGAAACTACCAGATGAAAAATACAGCAAGGATGCCCTGAGTTCACCTGATGCTCACCGATCTGTATCAAGTGATGCTGCTGTTGCTTCTGAAAATAAGAAAAAGAATGATAATCAACCTCTCTCCCCAAAAGCAGCGAATAATGAATCCTTGACTGCTTCACCATCCGTGATTGTGGATGAAAGTCTGTCCAGAAGTGTTGGTCGACCAAAGAAGAAAGCAGGTTCAGTAAAAGAACTTGGACAATCTACTGACGATGTCCTACCTAAGGAAACGGAAGGAACAAGTGACTCCAAAGCAAAGCCCACCAAACGTGCTAGTAAAAAAGCAGCGGATGATGAATCTCTGGCTGCTTCACCATCTGTAAGCGGAAGCCCTGTGGATGAAAGTCGATCCAAAAAGGTTGCTCGCTCAAAGAAGAAAGAAGGTTCGGTGAAAGAACTTGCACAATCGACTGATGATATCCTCCAGAAGGAAACTGAAGGAACAAGTGACTCCAAAGCAAAGCCAATCAAACGTGCTGGTAAAAATGCACATGTTGGAACTTCTAGCAATGAAAAATCTCTAAAGAAAACAAATAAATCAAAGAAAGAAGGTGTTGATGTAAGCGAACTAGATGCGAAACCTCTGAAGCATTTATCTAAGGCGAAAGATGGAAGTAAGAGTGCAGAAGGGGCTTTGTCAAAACAGTCTGAGCAAAAGAGCAAGCGGCGTGGAAAGGCTGTTTCTGAGAAGAAGTTAGCAACAAGCTTAATGGAAGATGATGACAATGTACCTTCACTTCTCCCTTAGTTTTGAGTTAATAGGTCTTTGAATATTGATATGGGATTTGACCTGTTGCTCTTTGTTTGATTTAGGAAAATATTTCATCACTGAAGTCTGCAGTTAAACTCGCAAAAGATGAACTTCCTGTGGAAGACACACCCAAGACAAGTGGCAAAAGAAAACGTACTACAGGCAAATCGTCGGTAAGGCTTCGTATGTTAGTTACATTATCAGCTCGTTCATTTTGTTTTTCTGTAGTTGAAAAAATTCATCTTTCAATAAGAATATTCTGTGTACTTAAATGTGTAGTATTACAGACTTCCATGTTTGAGGGTTTGGTTTGGTTTGCCTGCTTATGTAACCCTGTTTTGATAGGAAACCGAGGATACAGCTTATGGGGAGGAAGTTGTTGGTTCAAGAGTACGAGTATGGTGGCCAGATGACAAAGAGTGAGTTCCTGGCAATTGTCTTTCAAAATTTGCATGTTCTCTGAGACGTAACTTTATATGTTTTTCAGAGTTGTTTATATGAAGGTGCTTGATCTATTTTAGTTTCATTTGGCTGTCTTTTATCCTTTTGGTTTCAGTACTTTACTGTGCATGTGTATCTATTTAGAAATCCATGCTACAGTTGTGTATAACGAATCTTTTTTTAATGCCGATGCATGGCAATTTCTGAATATAACCAGGACTTGGGGAAGCTTACCTAGTTTATTTTTTCTGATCAGAAAACCCGAAGGCATCGTTTGGTTGACCTTGTTCTAATGTCGTTGATCCAACTTGTCATGATGTGAATCACTGCTACAGCAAGTATCGATATCTGATATTTCAAGTCTTAATTTTTTTGTCCCTGGATGGTTCACAGGTTTTACAAAGGCACCATTCAGTCTTATGATTCTGTGGAAAACAAGCATGTGGTAAGGATATCTGGTGCATAAAGATTGAATGACTACAGTTTCAGTTGCATAACAACCTTTTGGTCAATTTGTCTACCCCGTCACTATTTTTGTAGGTTTCCTATGACGACGGAGACGAAGAAAATCTGAATTTGAAGGAGGAAAAGTTTGAGTTCATTGATAGTGCATCTGAAATGGAGGTTGAGGTACGAATTTGTCATCTTGTTACAAGGGACAATTTACATCTTTATGCTGATGTAATTTCGTTTGCAGGATGAAGCACCCAAAGAATCAAGTCTCGATGCATCTGAGATGTAATTTCGATCTGCTTTTTTAAAATTATGATTGTTCTTCCTGTACTTGGTCCTACAATTCTACTTCTAGGTGCTAATCTTTATCTTTTATCTTTATTTCCAGGCCGGCAAAGAAGAAGGCAAAATCAGATCAATCTAATAAGAAAGGAAAGATGGACATCTCACCTAAAAGGTGTGATATTAGTTTTATATGTTGCAGCTCTAATGGCTAGCATTGGTAGACTCATCTGTTTCAGTACTTGATTTGCAGCAGGGGAAGTGGAGCTTCTAGCAAATCCAGGACTAAATTCGGGGGAAAAGGTGGGCGGAAGCCGAAGGCTATTGATGACGACCCCAAAGCTCCCAAGAACACCGACGATGATAGTAATGCCAAGACTAAGAAACCTACTACTACTACTACTACTACTACTACTACTACTACTACTCACAAGAGTGGTTTGAAAGCTCCAGGAAAATCCAAAACGGATGATATTACAACACCTAAAGCTACTAGTGCCAAATCCAAACAAGAGAGCAGGAAGACTGCAGGAAAATCGTCCAAGTTGGAGACTCCAAAAGCAACAACCTCTTCCAACGCGAAGGGGAAGTCAGTAGGCAAGAGTGGCGGGAAACCCAATGCTAATGGCACAGGCAAGTCGAAAACCACCGGCTCTGCAAAGGTGAAAGACACTGAGGAAGCTGGAGAGAGCTCTGCAGATTCCGGTGAAGCACAAGAGGAGACCAAGAAGGAAAAGTCAACCGTTTCCAAGGAACAGGGAAGTGAAGCAAAGAGTGGAAAGAAGCGGCCACGTGCAGCTGCTTAAAGCCGATGATGTCGGTGTAGGGCTCTCCAGCTTTCATGGGTTTCTTTCAACGTGAATATAACTGGTGAGGACTGAGGAGGGGCACAGTGTGGAGAGAGAGAGTCTAAAGTAAAGAGTCGATTAGCTGTATTGGGTGGGTATGATTAGAGTAAGAGTTGGCTTTTTGCGGATATCGGAAGCTGGTTGGTGTTTAGGATTAGCTGGGAACGTAGTTGGGGATGATGGGTTTTGGGGTTTAGTATTGTTATTGGTTTGGAAGTACTGCAGCTACAAGCTTTTCATGGTTTGTATTGTCTATCTATGGTGACTGACAGTGCAGGGAAGTAGAGAAGAAAACGTGGGTCTAGTAGCAGATCCTTTCCTTTTGTTAAATAGATGATCCCTTTCCCCTATAATTCAGAGACTCAGAAATCTAACTTTCTTCTTACATTACAGGCTGCTGTAGTAAATCACTCGTCATGTTCCTCGTCTGTTTTGCTGTGTTACCCATTGATTTTCTCTCCCTGATTATGTCAAGAAGCTGATAACTCTCGACACATGACTTTCGATGCTTTGACTGTGGGTTGATCGAATCAAAATCAGTTGTTAGAAATTTATTAGAAGCAGCATCAATTGCCATCTTCATCACTTTCCTCTGGTTTAGTTTAATTCATTCAATCATACTTTAACCGCGGTTTCTAATTTCACACCAACCATCGTATATTTTCCGTTTTCACCTTTCCCGCAGTCTTTAACCGTAGTGTATGTAGCTCTCGCCGAGTCGGAGTTTGGTTCAAGTATGGAGATCCCTCGCCGTCAGCTGCTCTCTAGTTTACGAGTTTAGGATCATACCCCCACAATCGATAACCTGTCGTCGGAGATTGAAAGAAAAAATAGGAGAAATGGGGACTGTGCCGCTCAGTCCCGGCAACCTAACGGCTCACGATCGCCGACTTCTAAGGTCCATCAATGCGGGAGCATCCTCCTTCTCCTTCCTCGGCTCCAGCTTCATTGTCCTCTGCTACCTCCTCTTCAGAGATCTCCGCAAGTTCTCCTTCAAGCTCGTCTTTTACCTAGCAATCTCTGTATGGATCGATCTATATATTACTTCTCTTCTTTCGTCTCTATGACGATTCTGGCAGCTAACAAACTCACTTCAGTGTTTTTCCTTGTGTCAATCCACAGGACATGCTCTGCAGCTTCTTCAGCATAGTAGGGTGAGCTAGCTCTTTTACGCTTCTCCTTATCCCCCTTTATATTTTGCTTACGAATAGATAGATAGATTCCTTCTTGCTATTTGGTTTACTTAGCAGCTTCTGAATTGTAGGGATCCCTCCACAGGCTTCTTTTGCTATGCTCAGGGATATAGTACTCATTTCTTCTGCGTCGCTTCTTTCCTGTGGACTACTACTATTGCTTTCACCCTGCATCGTACTGTTGTTAAACACAAAACTGATGTTGAAGACTTGGAGGCCATGTTCCATTTGTTCGTTTGGGGTAACTGGATTCCTACTTTCCCTAATTTCTGCGTCTTTGCTTTTAGCCTTTTCTGTATCGTCTTCCATTGTCCTGTTCTGTTTGTCTCCACCTTCTTTGTTTTCTGTAATCATTTTTGTGTTGATTTTGCTGTCTACAGGAACGTCGTTGGTTATGACTGTCATACGCTCCATTGGTAATGACCATAGACACTTGGGAGGGGCATGGTGTTCAACACAATCAGGAAGAACAAAAAAGGTAAATGGCCATAGACAGACACTTGAAACCTTTGATATACTGGGGGAGTGAGAGTTTGTTCGTCTCGATTGTTGATCTTATTCATGTTGATCTGTGTCTGCAGGCGATCCATTTCATAACGTTTTATGTCCCGCTTTGGGGTGCTATTCTGTACAACGGGTTTACTTATTTTCAAGTCATACGAATGCTAAACAATGCTACTCGTGTATGCACCACGTTCCAACCTACCACTTATCTCTACGGTTTTGTTCGAATTGAAAGTATCGACGTTGACGATACTTCTTCTCTGAATTTTAGATGGCTGTAGGCATGTCAGATCGTGCCTCTGATGTAAGGCCGGACATGAAGGTGTGTTTCTTCCCAATTTCGATCTTTTTTCTTTTCTTTTGTAGAGTTGTTTTCTCATGATTCGAAAATCCGTTTTACATGTTTCTGGAACTTCCTTGCCGAGTCATAGAACTCAGTTTCCATCTATGCATGGTTCTGCCATTTGGAACATACACTCCATTTGTCCTGTATGGTTTATCTAGTTTATATACAATCCATTGTCACAGAGAAACTAATCTCAGTTACAGAGACTGCAATAATGACCTCCTATTATTGGTTTCTATTTGTCTTTTAGGCTTTGAACAGGTGGGGATACTATCCGCTTATCCTTATTGGATCATGGGCTTTTGGCACGATAAATGTCATCCATGATTTTATTGAACCAGGCCACCAAATCTTTTGGCTTTCCGTGCTTGATGTGGGTACAGCTGCCCTAATGGTAATTCTCTCTACCATTATTGTTCTGGTTTCTGCTTTTGAGAAATCCCATCTCATCAGTATGGGATCACTTGCTGATTGTTATTAGAATAATTGAACGGTTGTTTAATTCATGAAATAACAATGAGAACATGGGTGAAATACTGAAATCTGCCATTAGTAGGTTCTGGTTCTGCATCTTTTTTGTAGCCTAATAGCTGAGGGCTGTTCTTCGACAAGTCACTATTGCCATTTAGGTTTGCTGTTTCTTTTGGTAATTCTATTTCGGGTGTTGGCAATATGCTGAGAATTTATATCTTCTGCTAATATCGTTTGGATTTCGTAGTTGTCTCACCTCCTAAGTTGTTCATTTCACAATGAAGGTGCTAACTACGTTTCCCTTTCTTACAGGGGCTCTTCAACTCGATAGCATATGGCTTAAATTCATCAGTACGGAGGGCAATCTCCGAAAGATTAGACCTGTAAGATGAAAATTTTCTATTCCTCGTAATCTAGATGGCTAGTCTTAATGTGATCTAAAGAAAACACTTTTATGTTTGATTCTTGATGAACTACTGGCGCACTTCTCAGATATTTCCCTGAATTGTTGAGTAAAAGGAAACTATAAAGTTATCTGCTGTAGTGAGCTTGTTCGCTACTGTATACAACAATATTGCATGCAAACCCTCCAGTCTTTGATACCTATTTACCGATGAGGCTATGCCCCAATTCCAGAAATCGAAAACTCGTTTGTTGAGATTAGAAGAACAAGCCTGGTTTTTCTTTCTAAAAGCGACAGATGATGATCTGGTGTATAGATCTGATGACGTTTTGTTAGCATCGCTCCTGGTTTTTTCAGAGCCTGAAACCTTTTTTCTTCAGGTTCTGGCCTGAGAGGCTTCAAAGGTGGTTGCCTGCTAACGGATCGAGAACGAGGAGTGCAGTGCAAGAAAGTGAGCTAGTGTCTCTGAAAATACAAGACCAGAACCATTAACAACCAACGGCGGGGAAGGCTATGGCGGCGCAAACAGGTTTTTGTGTTCTCCATTGCTGCAAGTTTGAGTTTCCTACTGACACAGTTTGGGATCACAACTCAATTACTTGTGAGAGGGTTTTGTATTTCAGTCTCCTCTCTCTCTCTCACACTCCCGCCATATACGCTGTAAAACTTTGTGCTACTACAGTCGTCGTGTAATTAATTAGTCGAGGTGCAAACTGTGTCGTTAGAGCCGATTTTGTGTGCGATGATTGCTGGGTTGATAGAGCTGATTTTCAGTTCCACGTCCGAGTGTATTTCTAGAGTGTGAGTTCTTTTCGCTAATCTCTAACACCGCGTTCAAAGAGCCGATCTATACGAAAATGAAATATTTTATAAGTAACATGTTTATCAACATCAATTCAAAATTTAACACAATAAGTAAACATAGTAACTCAACACTTATGGTTGTTAGACTCGTAATTCATCAATAATCACAAAGATGAAGTACAGCTTCACTTTGTGTTAATGAACTAAAAAACCAGCTTTAAAGGTACCACCATCCGAGATTTAACAACATCAAACATGACAAGTTTTTTTTAGGTCGAACAAGATTGTCCAATACTATCATCTCCCGATTTGCTGGTTGAAGGGTTGTTTTAGGTCGAACAAGCAAGTCGAAGATTTACATGGTTCTAGAGTATGTGAGCGGCGGCGAACTCTACGACCGAATTGTAAGCTCATATATATTCCTTGTCATCAATTTAAAGATGTATTAATGAAGTACATAGGTCTAATTAATTGTTGCAAAAAAAGTATGTGGCTGCTGGGATTCGAGCCCAGGTCATCACGGCCACAACGTGATATTCTTACCACTAAACTACAGCCACTTTTGATGATGAAAGAATTAAGGTTAGCTATTTGAATTTTATATAACAGCAAGCTTTGAATGATGCAAGCGGAGAATGTTCTTATTGATGCAAAAGGACGCATCAAGATATCGGACTTCGGACTCAGCGCATTGCCCCGCCATTTAGGGGTAACCATTAACCAACCCGAACTTTTGCAAATTGGCCGGCAACCCAAGTTCAATTTTTTTTCCTCATACGTATATTTGTACGTAGAAAGACGGGCTACTTCACACGCTATGCGGAAGCCCGAACTACATGGCACCGGAGATACTACTCAACAAAGGATACGACGGTGCAGCCTCCGACGTCTGGTCTTGCGGGGTTATCCTGTACGTCATCCTCACTGGATTCCTCCCTTTCGAGGACAGAAACATCACTTCCTTGTATGACAAGGTATACCATTTGATTTGTTCACGTACAGATTTATAAATCTGCATGCTTACGTGGATATAGAGCAAATTAATTAATAGTACCTTGACGATTGATGTGAAAGTGAAGATACTGAAGGGGAAGGTGGAGATACCAAAGGAGCTGAGTTCGGGTGCGGGGAAGTTGATAGTGATGATATTGGATTCAAATCCCGATACCAGAATCACCATGTATGGTATCAAAGCTGACGAGTGGTTCAACCAAAATTATTTTGGTCCGACCAAATACTCTAACCGACATGATGATCACCATCAAGACGATCATCACGTTGTAGAAGAAATTACGGAGGACGTTGATGATGATGAGGAGGAAAATGGTCGACGAGTACTTGATGGTCATGTAGCAGCTAGTACTAGTACCGGCAGCGATCTTGGTGTAAGGATGGTGAACGCATTTCAACTAATCGGGATGTCTTCTTTTCTTGACCTCTCTGGCTTCTTCGAGGAAGTGGTACTCACTCATCATCCATTAGATCGATATATAGTCCTTGATCGGGGCAGTGCTCATACAACATTTTAATTAATGTACATGTACACAGGAATATTCAGAGAGGAGGACGAGGTTTGCGGCATCGAGCTACTCATTGAAAGATTTGGTTAAGAAGGTAGTAGAGATTGTTACTGACATGAGATTTCGGGTAGTCCACAAGAGGAACCGAACCGAATTCAGGTGACTACTTTACAAAATCAAACCTTAACTAGAATTCAAAATTTGATGTTCATTGTTTGTTGATTGATTGATAATGATGATGAATGCAGTTGATTATACAAAAGAAAACATGTTGAATTTGGTGGCAGTTATGTACAAAGCTATCAAAGAATTTGGATAAAAAGAAACAGTTATAATTCTATGCACTAATCTGATAAAGCAGTTCAAGAAATAATAACTCAATTTTTTTATTCATTTGAATTCATCATCATGTATATTGATTTAAATCAATCAATACTTATTCAAAATTCTAAGGGAATAAAGTAAATACATAGCTAGCTAGGAGCCGCCGACCATTATTCCATGGAGTACTATAACAACTACCAAAAATTAAACTCAACAAAAACAAAACAAAATCACAACTTTTTCCCCTCCATATAATTCAAAAACCCTAAGGATACCGGAGGCCAGAAATGAACGGAATCCCAGCCGCCGGCAACCACTGAGAAGCAGCAAGGAAAGGCCCCGCCGTATACTTCAAAACCTGAGCCTTCTGGGTCAACACATGGTACCCTTTCCAGTTGACCCGCCCGCCCGTACCCGACCCGGGTCCCTTGTTCCCATACTCCCCATAAAACAACGTGTCCAGGTACATGCTCCCTTGCCACGGCATCCAACCAAGAGGGCTTATGAACCCTCCGATGATAGACTCCATCACAATCGTCGTCGAGTACTGCTTCCACGGCCTTCCTAGGAAAGATGGGAACTTGGCGGTGACCGGCGCGAGTTTGGCTTCGGGTACGATCTTGCAGTTCTGGATGACGAGTCCGGTGACCTCGTTCTTGTCTTGTTTGCCCTGGGCGGTGACGGTGGTCTGCTGACCTTGCATGGGCATGCGGACGATGATGAGGCAGTTCTGGACGAGGGCTGAGGAGTCGCCGAAGATGAAGTCGACGGTACCGGAGATGACGCAGTTGCGGTAGAATTGGTAGTGGGCTTGTTGGTAGAGGGTGTCTTGGTAGCCGTCCATTCTGCAGTTGTAGAAAGATGAACGGTCGGATTGGACTCTGAGGGCTACTGCTTGGTGGCCTATTGCTCCTGCTGTGTTCTGGAACCCCATTGATCGGCACATGAACCCGTTCCCGATCACAGCTGCAATTTTTATTTGCATGGTTAATAGTTAAGTCGACCTCTATTTAAAAATTTATTTATCAATTTCTAATTATCATAAAAAAGGACCAAAGTACTTAAAATAACACATTATTAACTAACTTTGACAACCTAATTGTAAATAAGATTTCAATAATCACATGAATAATTTCGATTATTAACTTATTCAACAATTTCAAACTACCTTCATACTATAACAAGTATTTTGATGTCATAATTACGTCTATAAACAAACATGCAAAATATATATATTGAAATTTTTTTTTCGATTGATAAAAATGAGTTGACTGATAATTATGTTTTTTAGAGGTTAAATATGGCTAATGGTTCAACGAATTGTAAATATTTGTAACCATCTCAAACATATCAATAGTGCCAGATCTAGGGGACACAAACCAATCTATTTTGAAGCTAAATTTAAAATTATGTATTTTTTTGTTAAGTTTAGATCGTAGATTAATATATTCTTTATATGCAATCAACAACCAAGTGAATTTCAAATTGTAACAATCCGAATTCAGTGTCTTGAACCTTTCTAAATTTGCTGCTACATATGTTAACAAAACCGTTAAACATTAAGATCGGGTTGGTTAAAATAACTAGTAATGAGATCCAAACCATTTTAACTATCGTTGAAGCAATCAGCTAGTATGTATGAGGTTACTCACAGAAGGAGGCAGTGCCGTAAGTGGGGACACCGTCCTTGAAGCTCTTCCGTCCAGTAACGATGGTCTTACGTGGACCATCACCGTACATGAAAATATTGATCTGGTCTTTTGGTATAATAATATACTCATTATAGATCCCAGCCTTCACATAAACAACGAATCTCCTGCCGTTGAGATTCTTGGGGTAAGAAGCCAGCGCGGCAGTGATCGTCGTGAACTGGCCGCTCCCGTCTTTCGCCACCACCACGTCGGGCTTCGGCAAGTTACCTGCACCGGCCACCAACAGCTTCCTGTCCTTCCCGGACATCCAACGTGGAAACCCGTGGTGGGCCCCGTCATCCACGTCATCGTCATTACCAACGACGTCCTTCTTCTCCAGCATCCTCCTTCGTCCTCCCAGTAGCTCCTACACAATATCCACTTGGTTATGCCAAATCAAGTAACACTTAATCAATGTAGAAAAAACTATTAATTAAACCATATATATATATATCAATTCGACGTCCGAACAAAATTAATCTTTACCAAACCCAGTTGGCTTGGTTAACATATGACCCGTATAATCATTAAAATACTTACGGGTAATTTGGTTGCATTTTGGTTCCTGTTATTTTAAATAACTTATTTTCAAATTATTTCAATTACATTATTTTTTCAAATATATAAAATGTTAGGATATTTCGAATACTGCCTTTTTATTTATCAAATAAAACATTAAATTTATTAATTAGCTATAATTTTCAGATCCATAAACTTTTTGCCCTTCAAATATTCTATATTCTTAAATAATGTATTATTTTAGTCTAAAATTACTCATCCAAACGACTATTTAATCTCTCTAAAAGAATTTCTATATAAATTTATTTATTAATATTAATAATAAATGGAGTGAAGTGAGAAGGATGAGTAGGTAGAATTAGTGTATATATGTATTCAAATTATTTGAAAAAGTATCATATCTTACCAATTTGTCTCATCATGTATAAATGTTATTTTACGAAAAAATGTGTAAAATTTGATTGAATAGTAAGAAAAAAAATAGCATTGGCTTGTGACGTGAAAAAATGATGAATATATGTGAATAAAATAATAAGTGTGAAAAAATAACATTTGAACGTGAATTGTGAGAAAAATAGTTTGATGTGGTGTTTGAGTTACCGCTTTCATCTCTATCATTTTAGCGTCAGTTTATGTAGTAGTTTAAGAACTTCCCAACCTGGAAGGACGATGTAAGGTTGAAGTCGGTGAGAATCTCAGACACGCTCGCAAAAATAGCAAGCGCGTTGCTGGTCAACTGAGTCGAGTTCTCCAACCCTTTCGAGATCCCTTCATGCAGATCATCTCCACCGTCATCCCCAGCGAACCCGTCCACGCACGTGCCATGGTACGTCATAACCGCGCTAAGCCAGTTCCGAATCTCCTGCTCAAGCTCCATCACATCCACGGTCTGCTTCACATTCTCCAGCTGGGCCAACGTGGTCCTTAGCTCGTCCGCGCTCAGGTCCAGCAGCTCCCCGCAGTACTTGAACGCCAGCGCCCGCGTCATATTGGCGTCTTTACCCTTGCCCTTGTACGTCTGGTTCTGCAGCAACGCAGCGTTTCGGGCGGCCTCGACCACATAGGCCATGGTGTAGTTGACGGCGGCCTTCATGTAATCCACTGGGGTTGCGGATTCGTTCTGGGAGACGGATTTCATGCTGTCGACGCAGTGCTGCTTGTGGTCCGTGTGGACGCAAATTGCCGCTACTGCCCTTGAAGCGGAGGAGAGTGCGTCCACGTCAGAGTTAGTTCCGTCATTTCCGGAATGGCCGTCGTTCCCCTTTTTGACGCTGACAACTACGCCGATGACTACGCCGACCACTAGTATGATCGACACTCCTGCTATTAATGGCTTTTGCCTCACCTGCATTTCTTTTTTCTCTTTTCTTATGTTCTTGTATTTTTTTCTGTCTTTACTGGTTGTTTTTTCCCTTTCTGATGTACAGTTTTTTGTGTTGTTTTTGTATTATTATTTGTGACATGAATTGTTTTGATTTATTGGAAAATGCATGCGTTCTATTATATATGGAATTAGAAAGTGTAGTGAGGGAGTTTTTGCTGGAAAAGAGGCGAAGAAGGAGGTCTGGTGGTGCCATGAGACCAGGTCTGGACTGGGTCATTATATTTATAATTAGAATGGGTTTTCCGTTGCATTTGCCACGTGTCGACACATGATTTGTTAAAAAAAGTATAATTGTTTTACATTATTTCTTGTTTATCATAATCATATTTCTCTAATATAAATAGTTTTTTGATTGATGAAATTATTTAAATTTATAATACTCTTGACTTAAGCGGCCTCTCCAATTGATAATATATTTGGTATGATATGCTAAGGTTTTTTTGACTCATTTAGGGAAGCGATCGTCGTACTTTTGCGATCATAAACTCACAACCGTTCAATTCATAATTTAATCAATTTTAACTCGATAAATTGGCCTCATTGGATTAGTTTTTGAACTTTTCACAACACTTTTTCCAAAAAACATTCCGAGTGCATAAAGAATGGGGGATACGTACTTTTTGGTCCAAGACTTATACCTACGTATCCCGATTCCCGATACGATCTTATAGTATATCACGTCATATAGTCCCCCTTCTGTCGAGGCTACCTCAACATATTTCTTAATTTTTATTATCACAAATTGTTTAATTAGCCATTTTGTACTATATATAATATAACGGGGTGATATGAAAACCCAATTCACCCGTTGACAAAAAATAGGAAACAATACAAAAGAATCGATGAAATCGAATGCATCAATCCTACTATTGCTTTTCGTTAAGTATTTCGTTAATTTTTCATTAAAAATATGGGCATATATGTCACATGCTCTGTTCCAAATGGTCTGTGCTTTGGTTTTACTTGCAGGACACTTAGATCTTTGGTTGCTGAATGATATAGCAATTGCAAATCACATTGTGCTGATACGTAGAGAAGTGCACTTATCAGCATTGAGTTTTTTGGTTACTGATATTACCAACGCCTACTGCGATTCCGAGATCTGCTTGAGGAAATAGAGAGCTGAGAGTTTTACCAGCGCCTACTACGATTTCGAGAAGGTGAAATATGTATGCCTCGTTCCGATCGGACATGTTCCATCTCATATATGTAGATTAATGTAATTATTATCCTTGTTATATGTTTGGTTAGTGCAAATTGAATTTGTTTCTAGCCGTTGGACAGGACACTGAACTTGTATGGAAACTACCGACCATTTTCTGGCGCTTTTTGATAAATACAGGCACTGCTCCCTCAGCCTGTTGCTGTCAATTTCAATGTCATTTTCTCTGTCTGTTTTGATTTCTGCATTATATTTCGCCATTCCTAAGAAATAACGGCTTGACGTCTATTGTTTCCCAAACTTTGGCATATACAATGGGGCAACCTTGAATTAACATTCCCTAAAGAAAAACTGATATCTGTTTTTAAATTCGCAACAATAAAACATATATATGCATCGTTCGGTCAGTTTGCGAGTGCAAGTAGCACGATCCAGGAAATGCATGTACGAGACAAACGTTATAATCATCGACTTCAGCAGGTTCTTTCCCTGACTCCAGCGATGATCGGCACCCGGTTACCTTTGTGGTGATTGAAATATGAACATCGACGAAAACTTCAAAGGAGCGTGCCAGAAGCTGGAGCCCTATTACAACAGCTCATAAAAGACATACATTTGCACGAGCTGTATTCAACATGAGTTCAACTACTGTTAATATATATATATATATATGCACCTCAAGAGTGTTCAGCTTCAAGGGAGAGGTTCTTGTGAATCTCCCAATCGTGACAGATGGAGGTATGCATCCGTGCCTACAAACCCCACAAATCAATATATCAGAGAATGTGGAATCGTAGACATAAACCAGAAACATGAACTAGGAAGAAAGAAGCCTCACCGTATCCTTCCATGGAGATAATTTGAAGGTCACCTCCGAAATACCGAGCATACAAGCGACTAATAGGGATACCGTAACCATATCCAGCCATTGTTGCTGAATCAGCAGTTCCAAGATCAGAATGCTCATCTAGGGGGTTTCTAGCCGTACTGTAAAGGTATGTGAAAATCTTCGGAAGACCGCTTCTTGGGATGCCACCTCCTTCGTCAGAAATCTGGCGATGAAACAAAGAGGAAAGTTAGCATCAACTTGAGATAAAACCCATGGACAACAAAACTGGACAAAAAAATTAGAGAATCAGCAGGGATCACCTTAATGGTAACATCCTCTATTCCTTCAGCAACTACGATCCGAACAGGAGGTGCTACTTTATCTGAGTCGATATAACGCTCTTGCACAGCACGGACCGAGTTCTTAACCAGCTCAAATACCATAAGATGCAAATGTGCCGGCACGTACCTGTTACAAAAGCAACATTTTATATATTGCAAGGAACTAGTGAATGGATATTGAGCCTAGTAATGCAAACGAACTTACGGGAATGTAAAATTGGGATCCCCGTAGATGGTAACATCCGGAGCACTGCCATACTCTCTGGAACAGATAGAACGAGCATCCTCACTAGCGTTCCGAGCGACCTCAACTGGGGACATTTTAGTATGTATACAACCCACGCAATGAGGAGCCGGATTAGGATTCTGCAGCTCCACATGCTGCCCTGATATATAGCATCATCAAAAAAATTGAATTATAGTCCATGAGAAAAAACAATGCAAGTGACTAATTAGGAGGGCAAGAAAAAGCAGAGCTGGGGAACTAACCGATGAGCATACGAATACCAATCCTGGACATATAGAACCTATCGAGAAACTCATGAATCTCATCTAGACCTTCATAAAGAGTGGGGTGCTTCATGCCTTTCTTCAACTGTTGAACTCCTAAAGCCATCATGGGAACCACATTGTTGTGCCTCACCTTGATTGCTTTGATCATATGCGTAAAGTCGGCTTGATCACTGGGATCCTTTATCTCAGGGAAGGCTCTGAGATCACGGAAAGAATCCAAGTACCAATCCCGCACCTGAACCATGTAAAAAAGGGTACAGAGTAAGCAGCAGTCTCAGAACATAGAAATGCTATCATCGATTCACAAGCCGTCGAAATGGAGATGTAAACAGCAACCATATAAGAGCCGTTAAAATGCACTGAAATAGCAGAAGAATTGCATGCAGAGAGGAATTTGCTACGGAAAATGGATTCACAGAGTGACCTTCAACAGCTCAAAATCTAAACTTGAACGGGGGAGCTATGGATAGTTGAATGGTTGAGTTTGAGGCAACATGCAAAATAGTTATCATCCATCCAGCCTTTAACTACAGAGCTTTCACGCAAGCAAATATCAAAATGATCCATTATGTATTGAATTAAACTATGTCAAATCTCAGGGCAAAGGAAAGTTGACCCATGGAATCGAAGCACAGAGAGGAATATAATATGATAATTGGTAAAGGGAAAAAGCACCAAACCTAACCCAATCCAACACATACAAATACAATTTCTTACACAAATATATTATTGAATCAGAAAAGTAAAAGTAAAATAATTGAGAACCTTGAGGACGGCGGGTTTGTCAGAGAGGCCGTAAGGAAGGGTGTCGAGGTCCATAACACGGCGAGCGATCCGAATAGGAAGCTCCTTGTGGAGGAACTGAGCAGAGAACAAGAGGTTGCGGATGGTAGGTTTGGAACCGAATTCAAGCATGTACCTCAAGCTAACCCCGTTCTGCTTCATGCATCCCCACCTCTGTACTTCCTCCGCCATGTTCTTCCCCATACTCTCCATCACCTTCTTCTTCACTGCACCCGCCATATCTCTTATCTGTTTTATCCCTTTTCCCGTCGATTGATATCGCTATCGAAGAATTGACATGCTACAAACAAACAAACAACCCTAGCTACCAGAATTAGAGGGAGGAAGGGTAGCAGCAAAGGCTTACTCTTCCGATGAATTGGGGAGATGGGTTGTGGTGGGAAATGGTTGAAGCTCCCTCTCCTCCTCTTATTTTGTTGCTTTATTATTCGAAAATGGGGAGAAGCTGCAGAAGAGAGAGGAGGGCGATTGGTTTTTGATTGGAGATGAAGGGTGGTGGAATAATATGAAGAGAGGAAGGAGGAAGAATGGAGATTGTGGCGATCGGAGGAGTACAAATGAGTGGTCGCGCGTTATCCTCTCTATCTCTGCTTTTTTGAAGTTTGAGAATGGCGTCTTTTCTTTCTTTCTTTCTCGCCATTTTTCCTTTACTTGGGTTGGGGAAAATAAAATGGATGAGATGGAGATGGCGACAAATGGTAACTGGCACGTGAGAGGCATCATCATCCTCCATTTCCTACTGTAATGAAAACCTTCCGCTAATATAGATGCCAAATTCCTTGCTTCACATGATACATGGCGGAATTTGGTTGCCGATGACGGAGACATTTATGACAATTAAGGAATCAAATTCCCTCATTATTAATATTTCGACCAACTAATTTCATTTGGATATTAGAAACGTAATTAGTAAATTAGGCCATTCCTGGCGCGTCATTCAGCGAGGCAATGCCGTTGTTGGAAGGCTTACGATGGTGTATAAAGCTGGTGCTAGACTGTGTTGAGTTGGAGATGGATATGCAAGTTGTTGTGCTTGTTGTGAATTGTGATGTCGGGTGAGTACTTTGGAGTTCGGAGATATTGTTGGACGCCGTCAGGATATTTTATGTTCTAAACTATTTTTTTGGGTTATATTTGTGCGGAGAGATTGCAACGAGACTACTCATATGGTAGCTAACACGAACTAAGTTTATTGAGTCAACTATTGTTTCGAAAGGCAACTCCTTTTTTATTAACTTCTATAAACGTTATTTGTTTTGAGGTTCATAATTAATATACGAATTATCATTTACTTAAAACACACTCTTTTATGGATAACTAACTATAACCAAATGTCTGAATTCATGGTTATAAAGTGTATTCCAATATTGATGATGGATCCTCCCACTGAGAACAGGAGCTCTCAAACAATTTAATGTCAGTGGCTACCAACCTTGTTTTGAACGTGCGAAATATTTGTTGAGTGGGCTTGGTAGCCCATTCAGTTTGATATCCATCGCTCTAAGCCCAGAACTAAGCCAGCCCATTCAATTGGATCTCCGTTGCGCTAAGACCAGAACCAAACCAGCCCGGCCCATGACGAACTGAAGAAGAAAAAGGAAAAAAAATAGAGAAAGGAAGACGACTCCGACGGAAACATCTGTGTACAGCGCATCCATTTTGTGCCGGACAACACGGATACAGCGCAGATTCACAAAGCCGAAAACATACTAAGAAGACGCCGTCCGAGCAGCGCCACCGGCAGCAGCAGATTATGATCGGAAATTGAATCTACATTCTGGTTTTGTGTTGAGATAGGTCACTGCTCGCATCTTCACCTGGTTTGGTTCCAATTCACACTTCACCGCTGCGTGTTCATTCTGCGAGAGGTTTCTGAGGTTTCTTGACCTGATTATTCGATCTCTTCTCGCCTCCCCGCATTCTGATCTGTCTCTCCCACCAGTCCGATCTACCAACATCACTGCTCATCTTCGTCGGGCAGCCCCAAAATGGCCACCAACTTGCAGATGGGTTCTAAGATGGAGCAGATCCATGGCGAAATCAACGACAATTTCCGTGCTCTCTCGTATGTCCTTTTCATTTTGCTTGTGCTAGGATCACGGATTTCTACGTCTTTTTTATCTGTATCGCATTGTGCTACTTAATCTTACTCATGAGTCATATCCCTCCTATCTCGTAGTTTTCCCCACAATTGATTGATTTGTTTGCTCGTTGTAATTTTTGCGTGCGTTGCAGAAATGGCTTCCAGAGGCTTGACAAGATTAAAGACTCGAATCGACAGAGTAAGCAGCTTGAGGAGCTTACTGGCAGGATGAGAGAATGCAAAAGGTTTCCATTTCCTCTCCTTCTCGTAATGCTTCAGCTTGTTAATGTGGCTACATATCGCAGTAACTGGAAATTATTCAACTCTGCCTTGTGTGTTTTGTGGGGTTTCAAACTGTCCCTCACTCCCTACTCTTGACTACACTGTCTGCAGACTGATTAAGGAGTTTGATAGTGAGATTAAAGATGAGGAAGCCAGAAACCCACCTGAGGTCACTAAACAGCTCAATGATGAGAAGCAATCCATGGTTAGTTTTCCTTCCAAGGGTTTCCTTTCTTCCTGCTTAACTAATCAGTATGTTACACACTAACTTGTGGGTGCACGGCTCCTCTGACATTTTATTATATGTTGCCGTCATTGTAGATAAAAGAGCTGAATTCCTATGTTGCATTGAGGAAGACGTAAGTTCTTCTGAGATTATTAAATTACCTTCCTTTGTCTAGCTTCTGGAAAGATAATATAGAAGAGTTTATATAAGCTTATTCTGATGCTATGTTAAACATTTCGACTTAAAGCTTGGTCGACTTTACCTCAATGCTTTTTTCTTATTGTTACCCTCTTTTTTATATGAATATTTGCAAGTTCCTGATCGCTGATAGAATGTGAGGGAACTGGTCTGCAGGTACACCAACAATCTTGGTAACAAGAGGGTGGAATTGTTTGATATGGGAGCTGGGGCCAGTGAACCTATGGCTGATGACAATGTTCGAATGGCATCAGGTGAGTTCATCTTCTTCTTCAGCGTATGTTTCCCCTACATCAAGTAAGTATTATTGCCAGCCTAAAATAAGTGAATAACTACTGCTAGGAATAGGAAGTATACTGTCCCCTAAAAGACTTTTACTCAAATAAGGGATAATAAAATAATCAAAGTAAAATAAAGAAATCAAAGCTTCCCAGTTCTGTGCCAATCACTAACAGTCTAACCTCGGCATTTTGTGGAATCTGGTTCCAATACGTTCTAACTTAACCATTGTATCCATGACGTTTAGCTATGTCAAACCAAGAGCTTATTGATCATGGGACGCAACAAATGGATGAGACCGATCAAGCGATTGAGCGCTCCAAAAAGGTGAAAACCGTGTCAATATTTATTTTGCTCCCTTGATATAGTTCCGTATATTACTTGTTAATCTCAGTTTTGGGCCTTAGGTTGTTCAACAAACAGTGGAAGTGGGCACTCAAACTGCTGTTACGTTGAAAGGTCAAGTAAGTATTATTTGCCAGCATTCCTCGTTACATTTATTCTGCTTTTCGATCCCTTACAGTTATATCTTTCTTTTTTTGCCAGACTGAGCAAATGGAACGAATTGTTAATGAGCTGGACACAATTCAGTTTTCAATTAAGAAGGCTTCACAGCTCGTAAAGGAGATTGGGAGGCAGGTCAGTACATTTTGGTCGTGTAATTCCAGATTCCTATTTGTCATTTTCTTTTCAGTTTTTGACTCATAAACTAAATAACGAGTAACTTTGCAGGTGGCAACTGATAAATGCATTATGCTTTTCCTGTTTCTTATTGTCTGTGGTGTAATAGCCATAATCATTGTGAAGGTAATTCACCTTTTCTCTAAATACTTACTATTTACTTCACAGTTCATAGCTTCACTTGCAACTTAGAATGTCGAATTTTGATCGTCCTAGCTAGATAGCTGTCAAGAGAATTTTCTAAGTTCCATGATAATGCAGTTTAGTTGAATGGAGGTTTTTTGAATTCGAATAGCATGTTGAAATGTATCTTGCCTATTAGATAGAAGTCAAAGAAGATGGATATGATAATTGATAAACTAACTCGGTCTTTTACACCTATATATGCACATAGCTGTGCCATAGAATATGCAGTATACCTCATTATTTGTTTGTATATCGCTCCAGATCGTCAACCCGGGCAACAAGGATATCAGGGACATCCCCGGATTGGCACCCCCAGCCCCGGCAGCCAGGAGACTGTTATATGCAAGGGGTCCACGAAATCTCGAGTAGAATCATCGGTTCTGGAGCCGTGTAACAAGTCATCACAAGCATCAGCATGCTTGCTAGTGGCACAGTCCGTCATCCCAATTCTTGATTGTATTTTACTTCGCATGAGAATGTCAATATTACCTTTGGTTAAGATACTATCTGTGTGCCATATTCCTTGCAGTTCTTGTGATTTGTAATATCGTGAATTCTTTACTTTTTACCTTTCACTGTAATACCACTTGAATCGCTGCTTGTAGGTATTTTGAGGCAAAACAAGGAAACCACTGCGGTCATTATTTGTTCTTAGGAGATGTATTCATTTTTTGCTGTTATTTGGAGTATATTGCTCAGAGAGCTTTGTGTTCTACATATGTTCATCATATCCTGCCAGAATCCAGGTATTTGAAATCGCCAACAGACAATTTCAGTCATAGCAGAAAATGCAAGCGTGACAAAGAAGAATTGTGGCTTACTATAAGCGTAGTGCAGTCAGTAGTTACATTCGGTTTACTGAGATTAGCGATACCATACGAACAAAGAATCCAAAAGACTACCAAGTCTGCAGCAGCTGCTAAATTGCTGTCATTACCGCTTGAAATGCGCCTAAAAGCCCCCGACAAAACAAGAACATCTATAGCCTCGAAGTACAGAAAGCAAACAATTTGAACCAAGCCCAGGATAGCATATTTGCATTCTAACACTAGCCAACTTGGCTTGTCCCTTCGCTTGTGTTATCTGTGCTGTTCTGAATTGCATGCAACAGCATCCGCAGGAAGTTGAAGTTCAAAAAAGATCGAGAAAAATAAGTGTCATCCTACATTGTGGTTACTAGACTGCGAACGTCCAATATGAGACAATCTCGACGATGCTATTAGAGGTACTTCCTCATCCACACCCAACCCATCGGAGGATGATGATACATTTGCTGCTGCTGCTCCTCCACTGCCATCATTTGGCACAAATATATCAGATGACTTCTTCTCCAGTTTCCAATCCTGTTCGTCATTATGCAAACAATTTGTTGTTAATAAAACGAGGATGAAACAACGGGGACGAATACTACAACGCACACAAGTCGAGTGGGTTCTGCAGAAAACCATTGAACTATAACAGAGCGCAAACCTTTGTCAATCTGTCAGGAGCAGTTTCAGGGAGTTGCGACGATGCACGAACATCCCTAACCTTCAAGTAGTTGTACATTACCACACCACAAAGAGCTGCAACAAGAGGAGCAACCGCTACTAAGTTCCCAACCAAAACAAGAGGAGCATTGATAGAATTTTCACATAGTGATTTGGGAATGTACCGATCGCATAACCGATTATGTTCAGCCCCGTTATAGTAGACTCCGGGAATATGACAGTTGAAAGGGCTATAAGTATCCAGTCTTTAAGCACACCAGCAACCCTGATGGTCACTGCTCCAGTTCTTCCAATAACCAAGAATATCGAGAAGTTCAATGCTAGTGCACAAAGTGCGTTCGAGAAGAATATCCAGAAATTGAACTGAATCTGTGATACTTCCATTGCTGGTTTCTCTAGTAAATACCAAGGCGCAAAGAGAAATACGAAGCTGCATCCAACAGTATAGAATAATGTTAGCATCCCATATTGCAAGATACAAGGTCTAGTTTTTCGGAAGTGATATTAATTATTAACAAAAGAGATACAAGGTCTTAAGTTATTCACATCCTCAAGAGAGACGATGTGACAAAAGAAACGATCCAAATATCAAACAGAACACCAGATCGAGCAATTACAAGTCTACTTTCACAAGTTACTAATCCAAGAAAGCAGTGACAGTGAAGTATACTAGAGATGAAAGATAGAAGTTCAAGAATCGGTCATTAAAACCCAAGTTCAAGAACCAGATTAGTAACCATGAGTATGCTACATTGGGTAAGCCAGAACCAAAGCATCGTAATAACTACCTGCATGGAGCAATGTAATATAAGCTGGTGATAGGGTTCAGGGTCAAGCCCTTCTTCTGTAGAAGAACTTGAGTTAACACTAGTCTAAGAGCTTCGGCAAAGATGCCTGTAACCTGGTAAACTGTGCCAACCACATTGAAATGGATTTCCCCATACGAGGAAACGACAACTCCAACACTGACCAGCAACATGTTCAAGAACACGTCACACCTTGCTTTATCAGTGCCACACAGTACAGCCATGATAAAAGTTGCCACTGGCACTGTAAGGGGGAAAAAGCCAAACAATGAGTCGGCAGAAAATATATCAAACAACAATATATTTTGACTGAAACTAAAGGTACTCATTCTGAGTCCACTTACTCAAAGCCTTAAGCATTTGGATGAAAGCCACTGAAATATACAAGTACGCAGTGTTACCAAACCTGTCATATCGAAACTAGTAAGTATACACTTCTACTTGGAACTTACAAGGTTATCATAAAGATAAGTGGAAATATATAATTGAAGACCAGAAGATACAAGCCGTGAAACATAGATAAAGTTTAAAAGTGGCAATGGAATCTAAAGGTATGTGAGGCCCAGCAAGACTGTTCATTTCACCCAAGTTACATCACTACTCTTCCAATTAAGGACAGCAAGACCTAACAAGTTGCAATGTGCAATATTCAGTAAATACAGAGAGTTTCCGAGCTGAAGTAGTGCTGGTTTCAAATGCAACAAAATGTATAAAGCATTGACATCAGATTTCTTACCAGAGACTAGCAGCGAAGAAGGCACTAATGGGTATGACACAAGTGGCATAGCTGGAACATCAGGGCCAAGAGAAGTTAAGAATGGAAATGAAAGCTTAACGGAAATGAAAGAGGGGCAAAAACTGAGGACATATACGTGAGGGGAAATACATACATTTCGAAAGTCATTTTCACAGGAGTCACAACCTGCACATACGTGACCAAACAAAATAGAATCAGAATATAAAGACCAACTGTATGCACATAGGAAAAGGAAACCTTGGGATATCAAAGAATTAATCATCAAGAGAACCAAAATCCATCGAAAAGTGAAATTCAAGACCAGGATGAACCCGCTCCGCCATTAATAAATGAAAAACAACAATAGCGTAAGCTTTCAGGATTTTATTCCTTCTCTTGTAATTAGAAGTGGCTACTGGGTAACAGGAGTAATAGCATTATGATCAATGGGTAACAGGAGTAATAGCATTAGGATCAACCAGGCAAGAAAAAGTAATGAAATGGTAGGTGCATCCCTTCCTAATTTGTAAAGAAATCAATGTATTGAAATCACAACTCCAGTTACCCAAACGCTTGCCCCAATAATGACAATGTAGTGAGAGTAATCATCAATTTACCCAAACGCTAGCAAGAAAGCTAAAGAAACAAGAAAGAGAGCAGACCTTGAAAACCCGGACGAGGAAGAAGGAAACGAGGCCGGAGAAAGCCATGTGAATCATAGTCAGAGTGATAGGGAACGGAAAGTTGAAATACTTGGGCGAAAGAACCCACTGCAAAACAAAAAAAAAACCAATGCGATTCAATCAGCAGTAAGCAAAAGAAGTAGAAACAGTAGTAGGGCAGGCGGAAACGAGCGGAAGAATGCCTTGTTGTAAAGAATGACTCCGGAAGAGAGGATGATGTAGATCAGGAGGTAGAAGTAAGTGAAGACGAGAGGCTTGCTTATCATCACCATGGCTGCTTACTTGCTGTTAGCTTCTAAACTCACTCCCTCAGCGGCGAAATCGAAAGATTGGAGAGAGACGGAGCTAGTTATCGTCGTGAAGAGGAAGAAGAAGGCGCCATTGGAGAGATCGGAGGACAGATCCAAAAGTAGTACAGACAGCAGATCATCCAAGGAACGGATTAAGCCCTCGAAAAAGAAAGAAAATGGAAAAATGGAGAGTTTGAGTGAGACTCTGCGAGATCTGTGTTTGCGTGTTTTTGTGAGTGTGTTCGAGTGAGGAAGCGGAGTGGTGTGTTATTAACTAACCAAACAACCCCTCAGAAATAGTACTAATTATTAATGAAGAAAATAAAATATAAAATATTAACAGATCTTCTTCTGCTTCCGACGGAAAACGGTGGCGGACTAAATCGGCGACTCTCTATTGCTTCCCTTCCCGCGCTTGATAACGCAAAAGCTCCATTCGCATAAACTCGACAACAGCGCTCTTTCCAAATCTGACAATGAACATCCCCTTCACAAAATATGAAATTCAGCAGAGCGAGCTTTGTTAGTAGTAAAAGAGAGAAGCTCCTCCCAACACTGTCGAATCAGAATGATCAAGCCGCACTGGTGTCGGACAGAAATTGTAGACTCATACTCAACAAATAGATGAAACCTCTCATCAATTCCACTAGGACACAGAAGACAGTCAGTGGAGACATTAATGCCCCAGGAGAGCAACTTGGTTTTAGTAGGGATTCTGTCAATAATAATAAGCCATATAATAGCACAGTGACTAGGAATGCTCGGCTTTCTTCAAGCAAGGGAGAACCAGTCAACTATTGGCCGGCGAGGACGAAGAAGGTTTCAGGTCTCCAAGATAGAGAATCGGGTAAGGCACTTACTTCCCCAACAGTAACAACCATCCAATGGTTGAGTGATGTAAAGAAAAATCATTGTTCTAACCTTCAAAATTCGACGCCAAAACTAAGGAGAAGAGTTGAAGATAGGAGATGTTCACAAATCTTCTCGTCGGAACCGGTAATAATTAACCCAAGGCACCTATAAAGAACCAGAACATAGGAGAATTGACCCAATATGACGAGCAACACATGCAATATTTCACGAACGGAAGTCTCTCAGACCAAATACATAGTTAAGATTTGAAAGGGAGAAAAAATCAACTCAGGATCCACACACATTTATGACTAATTTATCTCCACTTTATCCTTGGCATGAATTTTTTTTTATATTTGCAATTATCACAGTCTTCTATAGCTTACGATGTTCTCTCTTTTTATTCTTTTTCTTCTTCTTCTTCTTCTATTTTTTCTGTTGTGAAAAAAAATTAGAAATCTTAAGTTCATCATCTGGAAATCTTAAGTTCATCAACCAACAAAGAACAACCTTTTATCCGCCGCAAATCGTCAATATTCAATTGTGATGAAAACTCTTTCATCCATTCCATCGACGTCTTCCAAGTACTCATATTTTTATTTGTGTTTTTCGATTTCATCCCTCACAAATCATCAATATTCAATTTGTCAGCCCACGATTATAATTAGTTTGATTTGTGAATTGAAATTTTTTTTTTTTTGCAGAATTGCATTATGGCAAGAAATCCAAGAAGACAACAAAGAAAAAAAGTCATAGTAGGTACTATCAGTATGTGGCTTGGCGTAGTTGAACAAATATCATATGTTGTTAAAATTGGCAACTTATATTGGAAGAGTGGCGAATGAATCCATTAAAGAACGACCTCGTACACTAACACTTTTATTACCTCATGTAGTTTACAGAGAAGGGTTCCTACATTTTGCTACGAAGACCACAAATAAGAACTGCATCAATATGCTACGCATGAACCGATACATATTTAAGACATTGTGTGGTCTAGTTAAGGATATAGGTGGTCTAGAACGAAGTAAGAACATGGAAATAGATGAGATGCTATGAATATAGCTGCAAATGCAATGAAAATAACACCACAGTTGGTGATCTTATGGAAGAAGACAATACAAGTTTCGAGGGTTATGAGTTTTACGGTGGTAAAACTAATCAGACACAAGAAGACCTACTAAATGCTGGATATGACATCCATGTTACAAGTTTGAAGGAAACTGAAGCTCAATCAAGTTGTAAAGAAAAGGGAAAGCAATCATCTGCATCATCTAGTCAGAAAAGAACTAGGCAGCAAGCAAACGATTCTGTTCTTGTTTCTATTGATGGAAAGATTGACAAGATGACTGAAACTGTTGTTGAAACCGCGCATAACATTGCGAGGATGGAAAATACTTTCTGCATACATGATGATACGACAATAAAGTAAAAGACGATGTACAACGAAATGAAAAAGTTCTCAGACCTAACTCAAATTGACAAGATGAAAATAATGAGATTCTTCACCAAGGATGAAGGAGAAGCAACAGCCTTTTCTCAGTTGCAGACAGCTGAGGAGAAGTTGGAGTTCCTTCTGAACTTCGTCTTGTAAACCCTCAGTAACTAGTATTAGAAGAGACATATGGATGACATTTTTAAATAAATAAAAATATATATTTTATAAATTTTCAAACTGTCCACTTAAATTAAATTTATGACTTAAATTGAAAAGAAGTGAAGAAAAAAGAGAGATGATGACTGGAAAAAATCAACGCCCATGTTAAAGTGGCATTCCAACTGATGGTGTAAGATGGGCCTGCAGCCCAACAAGGCCATACAAATGGTATTTCTTAGTTACTGACTGAATTACACGTGGAAGTTCAAATGGATCAATTTGTCCATTGGATTAATTGGTTAGTGAAACAGGAAATAATTTGTATTGTGTTGTGCGGAAAAAATAATTAATATTTTTTGTTTCGTTATAAATGAGAGAAAATAAATAAATAGAAGAGTCAAAATGAGTCAATGACCGATTGTGACCGTTATTTGCCATCTCCTACTCCTTGTAAGAAATGTATTCCTACAGACTTCTCCGGATGATGGCCGTGAAATCGGCGCCGGAGAACAAAGCTTCTTCCCTGGTGTACGAGTACCAAATTCTCCGGCGCTTTGGCGGCATCCCCGGAATAATCCAGTGCTTCGGCGGAGGATTCTCCCGCGACGACCATAATCCCGACACACTGGTGAATTTCAATTTGCTTCTGGAGTACGCCAGCGGAGGATCCCTCTTCGATTTTATGTCAGGGAGCTTTTCCGGAGGTCTACGTGAGGAGCTGCACTCGATTGCTCCTCAAAACCCTTTACCGTATCCACTCAATGGGATACATCCACTGCGACATCAAGCCGGACAACATCCTCGTTTTTCGGGAAGCTGATGATCCTGAAATCTGCTCGTCGAAGATCGCCGACTTCGGACTCGCCGTGGAGACGTGGACGATCCATCCGAGGAGCAAGAACTACAGGGGGGCGTTGAATTACATGCCGCCGGAGGTTGTGGTTTTGAAGAGGATTTCGCAGGCTTTGGCCTGCACTGTCATCGAGATGTTGAGGGGGAATCGCCCATGGAGTGGTTTGAAAGAGAAGAGTGAAGTCAGGGGTCAAATCGGGATAGGAAGGCATCCGGAGATCCCGTTCTGGCTGTCGAGTGAGGGGAAAGATTTCTTGGAAAAGTGCTTCATCGATACCTCTTACGCCCGATTCTCTTCCGAGATGCTTCTATCTCATCCATTCATCACCGGCGAGAAGCTCCAGCCGAACAGAATGCAACCTCCTCTGCTTCCTCATCAGATGTTTCAACAGGGCGGCGGTGGCGGCAGGGCAGCTTTGAGATGTGTTAGGGAAATTTGTACTTTTGTTTCCGAGGATTGTAATGTATAGACTTCTTCCGAAAAAAGGAGGATTTTTTTTTAAGAGTTAAAAGATTCGTTGATTCGTTATTGTTGTAATCCCTATCTTTCAGTTGCTTAAATTGAATTGAAAATCTACTTACAAGTTACAACTGAAAACAATCCAGTCCATAGATCACTCAAAACACAGCCACGAGTCGGTCCAATGAATATATCGTAAACCACTTAACACAATCGGACTAGGAAACGGAGCACAAACGAACTATTCGAAACTCTAAACCAGTCTCCTGTTCAACTTTCCTTTTGATAAATGTTATCTTTGATGTTTTCAATCAAATGTCGAAAAGAACCAGTTACCGAAGCTCGATGATGAGCAATTTTAAAGACCACTCCTACGGAAACAAGACCACATTTGTCTTCACCAAAATCAAAACCGCAACGCACATAAAGATTGGCTAATACGTCACTGAAAGCAAGCAACCGAGAGCACTAATTACAAAGACATTTTCTGTTCGAAGTGGCACCAAAGCTAGTAGTGAACAAACCAGAGCAGTTGTTTGCGATGGCACTTCGCAACAACCTTTTCTTCTTTAGCTTTTTATACTTGTCATAATTTCACAAGCACAGGCGCAAATTAAAACAAACAACCTCCAACGAGATCACACTCACACTCAGCTCAATGCAATAAGTCATATACAGGACGGACGAAAATGAAGTATTATTTACTACCTTTCACGAGCCAACAGAGGCGGACGTGCAAGTTTTGATTTCCCTTCCGGTTCCTATAATGAACCCACCACAGGCACCGGTGAAAAAAGGCTATGAGATGACATTTGTGGAAAACGAAAACATAGCAGATGAAGAATTGAAGTCTATGGATGTGTACGTACCTGCTTCTGATTGAGTTCTAAGCCACGGCAGTGGGTTTTGACGTTTGGGTTATTACCGATGCTTAATCTTCGAAACTGGCCACGTTGTTCTTGCCCCCGAGATGGGAGATTTTCGGAGTGGGGCACTATCCTTTTGTTGAAACCAGCATCACCAGGCTGCAGATGGAGTCCGACAAACAAAGTTAATTTACAGAGATGGGAAGTGAAAACTTGAAAGGAAGGTGCAACCATTCAAATAAGCATTGAAAATAGGTCACTAAGACGACTAGAACGTAGAAAGACATGACTGCACGCACATTCACAATCAATTTGAGGTACCAAATCTGTGCATCAATCCATCAATGCAGTACTTTCAAGTAGGGAAATATAAAGCAACACTTAATGCATGCCAATGCAAGGCTTGCTGGTAGGGTTGGGATTTTCGGTTAAATAGTGTTTAAAATCACATAGATTTAGGTAATGTTTGGTTTGTGTATTAGATTTTAGTTTTTGGTGAATGTGGAGTTTCTTTAAATTCCTTCATTTTCTGGCAAAAAAATGTCTGAAATTGTGTGTATTAGAGAGAAAATTTAAACTCCAAAAAAGTTTTGTGTTATGAAATTGTAGTTTTTCTATATTTTTATATTTCCAATACTATCTTTGTCTGATTTTTTTTAAAAGAGACGGCAATCTTGTCGTTTAATCAAAATTTATGTGTCCACTCAAAACCCAACTATAAATAAATAGCTAAATAAATTTTTTGAAAAGTACAAACATGCAATTTCAAAAACCAAGGATTGGCAAAACACAAATACAAACATAGCCTTAGTTCCTTTTATTACTTAAAATGATTGAAAACTCAATCCCCGACTCGATTACCTTTACATAAGAATCATTAACCACTTGTGATGTTTGTGAGTTCGACCTCAGTTTCAGTTTTAGTTTGGTTCAGTTAAACTATACCAGGCTGGGAAGATATAGTAATATTGTACCTTGGTTATCCTCGAGGTCCGATGCTGAGAATTCTGTGTGCCAAGAAGGGTTTTGACCATTTCGTCCAGTTCTGCAATTCTCCTTAGTAAATTAGTTTTGTCCATCTGTCATGAATTAGAAATGCAGAGACAGAAAATGTGCGTCGTCAATGAAATGTTGTCCTCGAGAATCAGGTGCTCAACTAATTGACAATATTCCTCCCTGCCTATTTTCCCTCACCTTCAACATTTTGTACTGTGCAGAAAGTAGTTGATCCCTTTCTTCAAGTTGCTCTGCTGTGATTTGTGCAGCGAGTAATTCAGCTGCTTTGTTATGTATTTCGGACATGCAACTGGAACACAGAAAACAAATTCATTCAGACACCACAATAATGACGATATTATCAGCTTCGTGAAGTTGAGAATAAGACCTCTCTCTTTCTTCAATGAGATTATTAATCTGTAATCTTAACTGCATGATTTCTTGCTCCTGCCAAGATACAGCCACGAAAGGAAAGGATCAATTCAGACGTTCAAAAATCACATAGATTGCCTTTCAATAACTTACCTTCGCAAGGAATTCCTCCTTTTGATGGTGCGCTTCCTCGACTAATTTCTGCACCTGATTCTCCTCAATCAAATTCTACAGGCAAGCAAAGATCGGAAAAATAAGCCCACATTACAAAGCAATGTAATCAAATTAGTTTAGAGTGGGAGTCAAGAGCTTTACTGCATAGTTGGTTATATCCAATTTTACTCCAAGAAGATCCCGTATAACGTCATGTGTCATGCTTTCTGCGGCAGCCAGCCTTGTGTTTAACATGCATGCCTGACGTTAAATGTTAAGATTGATTAAATTTATCATCATAACAAAAAATGGATTGTGAAAACAAGCCCTCCATTTTCACTGATCAGAAGACGTGCAGGATAGAATTTTATATACCTCTTTTTGCTGGCTAGCCAGCACAGCCTCTAGCTCTTCAATTCGCATCCTTGCCACAGACAACTCATGGTCTTTCTCTGAATTCATCTGCTGAACCAAACCTGAAATGCATCTGAAAGGGGAGCTCGAACCTCTTGCCCTCATTGGACACTTCTCAACTCTGTCCGATGACTGTAAACCTGATGCTGAACTTGGTAAATTTGCTTCAAATTCACGAACCATGGCTTCTAGGTTCTTGTACTGTTAACAAGGGATTGAACAGATGTTAAGAGGAATTAAAGTTCTTGGGTACTAAATATTGGACATCAACACTGTCAGCATATTTAACTTCCAAGTTTGTTGCCACTAGAAAAGTCCACCACTGTTCCATTTGAAACAACTAATCAAATTTTTGATTAACTGCACAAAATACTTTCGGTGAAGAGACATCTTGTTTCAGATTTAACAATCATATCTACCAGAGAAATTCATGTTAGTAATAATACCTTGTCTTGGTAATGTGATGCCTGTGCATCAGAGTGCAACTCCACTTCTGAGATGTACTCTTTCAGTTGCTTAATCTACATGGTATAAAAAACATCAATTAACTGGCTGGCATGCCAATAAACATGAACCGGCAAGAGGAATCAGAATAGAGTTCCACCTCTTTAGTCTTTTCAGTGTTCTGTTTCTCAAGAAGAGAAATGCGGTTAAATGCCTCATGTAATTGAACTAATCTTGACTGCAGTTGCCTGCATCGACAAATAATCAGCATCGATCAAAAAGCGAGAATGAAAAAAAAATCAAAATGAAAATAAAGTAGATACTCTTCAAATGGGTACATCAAGGAAAAGTTAAGAGTTAAGACCTAGTTGTAGTATCTCCATTTGGACCAGTTCCTTTTTGCTCGGAATCAACAATATCAGCATAGGTTTCGACTGCAGATAATCTTTGTCTTAAAGTTTGAAGTTCTAGTTCTAGTGATTCCCTGATGAACCGATGTCTTTCTACCTCCTTATCCATTTCATGCACCTGCAAAGAAATCATTACATAGTTGATAATTGCGAATTACCGAACTTATCTTTAAGGGTTGCCCAAGAAAGCACCATGCGTGGAAGGTGGAAGAAGGTAAAACTTACCTTTTGCTCCAATACATTTATGGTACATTCAAGCTCTCCTATAGAGTGCTCCAAAATCTTTACTTCCTCTTCTTTTTGTTGACAGTATACTTTCTGCTCCTCCAACTCCTAGAATCACAGTATATGTTATAAAGATATGAGCATAGGAGCATCCATCTATAATATGTGTTGTGCTGTGTGTCATACCTGTCGGATTTCAACAGCAATGGCCTCATTTTCATCAGCTACTCCGGAAGCCACCCCAAGCTGATCGTTCAAAGAGCTAATCTCTTCGCGCAGATGATCTCTTTCGCAGGTCATATTTCTCAACTCTTCTTGAAGGTCTTCATTTGAAAAGCATAATCTGCTCTCAGTTGAAGTCAAATTCAAAATTTCTTCTTCCAAACCTTTGACAATCTCTTTCTCCTCTGCCAGTCTTTCTTCAGCTTCAGATTTGCTTAGATATAGATCTTTCAGAAGCATTCTCAACTCGGCATTATTGTCTGATAAAGTTTCTATTGTGTCTTTGGCCTGCTCAAGGTCAGAATTTGCTATCATCAAGGCTTCCTCAACATCCACCAGGTGGTCTTCAATTTTTTTGTGCTGAACCAGTAGGTTATCAAGCTCGCTTGTTTTCATCTCTAGATGTTGCCTGACCTCACTCAATGTCAAAACTAGGCTTTCAGTTTCATCTTTCATGTCCTTTCTCCTCGAAGCTGTTTCTTGTAGCAATCGGAAATCAAAAAGCAAACCCCTCAACAGCACTTCTTTTCTTTCCAATTCCTTTTTAAGAGACAAATTCTCAAACGTTAGCAGTTTTGTAGGTGAACCCAATCCTTCATCATTCCAATTTGTAACTGATATGCCGCCATCTCCTTCTCTTGTTCCATTTTCACTATTAAAGTGTGTGCGATCTTGATTGCTTGCAAAAGCATCTTCTGAACTCCAAGTTAACTTTTGTTGTCGTAACTGAAATTTATCTGCCGTATCCTCCTGAATGAGCAGGTTCAATGTGCACAGTGCAATTTCTTTTCCTGTGACCTCAGAGCAAGTACCTATCATTGAAGATCTCAAGTGCCTAATGGACTGCATTATCTCTTTCCCCATGGATAAAAAGCTCTGGTGGATTGCTTCATACTCGTGCTGAATTTGTGTATGCATTTCCTGAAAACAGCCTTCTAGTAAAGACATGGAGCAAGATACTGCAGAACCTTGACAAACTTCACCTAGCAGTAATTCAGTCTCATTTTCTGCAATTACTTGTGATCCATCCAGCAGAAACTCTTCACTTGCTTCTTTTACTACACAGTTCAATCTTCTCTCATCTTCATTGGCCTTCATTAAAATATTTAACATATGATCTGCATCTTCCATAGTTGTACGGGCTTCCTCACATTTTCTCAAGAAGGCACTAAACGGACCCACTTTGTCATCATTGAATCCTGCATCTAACTTCTCCAGACAGCCCAATTTAGTGGGCGAACTGGATGCAAGAACATTGCTCTGAATGCTAGTTCTATGCCCTTCATTATTTTCACCCATTTTTCCAGTGAGCCTATCGTCCTGCATTTCCACTGTATGCATTCTCCCATTCACTGCCGACTTTAAATCAATTGCCTCTTCTGTTTTGAAAACAAGTGCTGCTTCCTTCAAGGAATTTAACTTCAGTTCCATTTCAGCTACCATTTTCTGCGCATCTTTCAAGCTCCTCTGTAAGTGCATAATTGTTTCTTCTTTTTCAATGCAAATCCTGGCAGCCCTCTCAACATGTTCACATATCCAATCATTTACCTGAGGAAATGAATGAGCAATAGTTTCGATCTGACCAGATGCATCTTTGAGGGATTTAGAACCTTTTACTAGGAAATTGGTAAGTTCAAGGGTTGAGAGCTCCCATTCCTCATTAACCGCCCTAATTTCATCCTCTTTAGTAGCAAGCACTTTTTCTAATCTGATATTTTCCTCAGTCAGGCAACTCAATCTCTCAGAGAATTCTGACTGCAAAGCATCAACTTCTGTTTGTAGGTTTAGAATTGTCCTGGCAGTCTCAATCTCAACTTGTTCACTAATTAGTTCCACATGCTGCTGTTGGGACAATTGTGAGGCCTGATCTTCCTGATATCGACAATTAACTGACACAGCATCTTGAAGGTTTTCTCTTAGCTTTTCCAAGTTGACTTGCAAAGCCGTGCTTTTGTAATCATTACCTCCTTCAGTAGCAAGACCTGTCTTTTGTGTCTCCATGTTTTCAGGTTCTGCATAGCTCTGCTGAATAACCAAGCTTGGACTCTTGCTCCCGTAGTTTGTCCTTGGGTGATCTAAATAATTTGGCCGAACAGATGCAACCTCATCTTCAGACTCCCTTCCGTAAGATGTGGTTTCAACCTACAAAGCAAGGGACACGTACATAAACAGAAGAAAATTTTCAAATATATCATCTTTTCTGTCTTTTCCAAGTACACTATAGTTTATCAGTATTCCTAGTTTGAAACAGAGAAATAACTGAAACATATTGTGTGCGAGCAACGTCTTTTTATAGGCTAGTCATAAGAAACATCTTTATATAGGCTGTTTAAGTAACACACTAAGCAAGGAGCAATAACATCATCACTCACCACTGAATACTTATCTGCGTGCCTAATTTCCACAAGATCCTTGAATAGAGAGCTTGTTGCCTGCAAGAATAGTAATAAAACTCACCATCTGGAGGAAAAAATAAACCGCCTCATGAACACTAGTAATTGCAACTCCTACGGTGTCAGAAGCAGCTTGACTACCACACAGGAGTCTATCCAATTCTGAATGTAAGTCATCTACTTCTCTGCACCCACAAGCAAATAAACCATAAATGAATTTCAAGAAAAGCAATTGATAATAGAAAAGCAATTAATAAACCATTTCACTTGTCTGTAACTGCAAACCACTGTGCTTAAATTTGATAAAATTTTCAACGCTAGGAAAAGAATTGAAGCCTCAGCTTTATATGAATGAGGATTTAAGTATTGACATGAATACTCGATGCTGGCTTTAAGAGTTGCATTTTCGTTAATCATTTAAGTCACTGACTAGTACCTCATCAATCTCGTATTCATGTTCTTGCAGTTTTCTAGCTCTTTTAGATTGCCATTCTCCTTCGTACTCTGGAAGGGTCATACAATAAAAACTGGTGAAAGTTATATTTGTTGATAAAACACCAGATACAATTGTATGTAGATTCTCACCTGGTTCTCTTTGTTGACCAAGACTCCAGATTTACTTTCAAGCATTTCTAGCATCTGTGCATCAAGAGAGATCTTTAGGGAACCACAAGTATATGTATTTATTGTTGTAGTGAATAAAAATAAAAATTTATCAAGCAACCTGGTCACGTAGTACAGACATTTCTGCCAATAGTGTTTCTCGTTCTCCCTGCTCGTAGAACTTCTGGAACCTGACATCATATTTATTATGTCACCAGTCATACACTTCCCAGTATGGAGAAAGGGTCAATAGCATCAGAAAGAGTCCATACAATTGAATTTGCTCATGCAGTCTCATATTCTCCAGAGTAAGGCGAGTCACTTTTGGGCTATTATCAACTCCTGCATCAAGTATCTGAATTTCTTCCTTTAGAGCTTTATTTTCCTCCCTTAGATAATGCTCAGCAGGCAATGAACCATCCACTAACAACTCAAGATGTCTAATTCTCTCCTCTCGCAGTCTAAGGGTTGTTTTGGTATTGTGCACATCCTTCTCCTTTCTATTAGCCTGGAACATCAATTTATTCCGTAATTCTTGATTACTTCTTCATGAACATTAGATCTGTTTTCCAGTAACTGAGGAAATGAGTTCATGATTAGGTAAGACATACCAACTGTATCACTTGCTCGACTTCAGCCTGTAAATGTTGGAGAGCAGTTTCTGCCGTCTTTTCTCTCCTTAGTGCACCCACCATGATACTTTCCATGCATTTCAGCTGAAACTTGAATATTAGTAATAAGTTTGCACTGTCCAAAAATATCAGGACAAGGATTGATCTCAATTAAAATGAGAAGGAGCTACCTTCTGGCTTTCAGAATTCAGCACACTGATGTCATCGGTTAATTTTTTTGCTTCGGAAGAGTCGTCCGCCCCGCAGCAATCAGGAACGTCAGCCTCTTCATAAGTCGTCAAAGGCCTTGGAGGTTTATGCTCTTTCATTAAAACAGAAAGTTGTTCCTGCATTAAGGATGCATTAGTTCTGCAGTTCAGCAAGATTTGAAATTGATATTATAAAACGTCTACTAGTAGATGCACCTTCAGATGTTCGATTTGGCGCTGGAGAGCACCAACATCACCTGTGGCATCTTCATTCACCTTTGCCTAGAAAATGAAAGGACAATGGAAAATAAGTACAAATCAGAGCAGCCCAATGCTACAGTTAATGTGAAGATAAGCTTCCATCAGAGAACATACATTATTTTGGATGAGTTTAGCACGCTGAGCAAACTTGAGGGTACTTAGAGTTTCATGTGCAGCACTGCAAGAAAATGAAAAGCCGTATATATAAGAAGAACACAGAATCCTAAAACTGTTCATGGTTTCATGTAAGATGAAACAAACCACATAGAGGGGCTGACATTTGCAACAATCATTGTTTTCGAGTTTCCACCTAAAGAGTCCTGCAACCAATCAATTATAAGTTGAAGGGTTTCGCAAAATACCCAGACGCGTAAAGTAACTCAAGAAATCACATATCAACTCTTTAACCTGAAGTAAGAATGTCAGCCGAGAATCTCTATATGGCACATGCCTGTTTTTGCCGTGTGCTAAATCAACCAAAGACATTATCACCAAGCTAAAGGTAGAAAGTATGGATCAGCACCAATATACAAGTGACAATGTACAGTTAATATGCAGAATCAAAAGCAGAAATATTAGGATCATGAACTTCTATGCATAAAAAGAAGTCAAGAGGAGGAACACTCGATTAATTACCCTAGAGTTGACAGGGATTTGTTAATATTTGCTGCTTCTCTCAGACGATCGCCTTCTGCACCAGAGCTCTTCTGTCTGAGTTGACAGGAACACTCAGTAATCAAGAAACTAGCTTCAAACTTAGGAAATAACAGAAAAGAAAGGACGAACATTCCAGAGCACAGTACTTACCTTTCAGAACCAGCCAAGTCTACCAGATTCAACCTTGAAAACCTGTAGTGTTTCAATGAGTCCTTCTCCCAACAGCTTTCAATAATGCAGGTGAACACACTATGGGAGCGGCTACTTTCACTATTCATGTGTGTTGCCGCACTTTTTCTGTTTGCAACACCCTGTTGTATTGAGAAATAAATTAAATCGTCAAACAATCAAATACAAGGCTATTAACTATTCAAATGAGTTCTACGAACCCGCATTAGGAGCTTGACTACATCATTAACAGCTCTGACATTGTGCTCAGTCAAATTCTCAACATACACGCCTTTACTCATGTCTTCTCGTAGCTACATTGTTAAAATTTTATGTTATTTTCAGCAGCAAACGGAAGTCTGAAAGTTTGTGCTCGATATGGGAAACAGTACATACTTGCAGATTGGTCGCCGAAGGGTCTAGCAGATCAGTGATCTGCTCATTGTATATCTCCAGAAAGGAACATTTGCAATGGAATTTCAGTTTCTCGTTTCTCCTATTCTCTTCTTCCTACAAATACAGGCAAAAACTAATTGAAACTTCACCTCCATCACCCAAAAGGATAGTAAAGCTAACTAAGACTATCTCATGTGTTCAAGATAGGAAATCTTAAATGGTTTGAAGTCTTAGAGCAAGTGACAATTGCTCACCATTCTAATCCTCAAAAACAAGTACTCAAAGATTCTATTGGCCATCCCACAGTTTTCGCTAAGTTGGCCTTCTGCATGATTTATCTCACCCATCATGGTATATGTCTTGCCACTGCCTGTCTGTATAAAAGCATCAAAACATCAGCATTTACTACAAAAACAGGCCTTGAATGTCCGGATATCATATTACTATACAAACTTTTCCACACCTGGCCATAGGCAAACATGCAGCTATTGTATCCTGACATACAGTTGTCGACCATAGGCAGTCCAGCAACCCTAAATAGCTCTTCCTGATAAAATCGAAAGAATTATACATGGTTAGAACTAATAAATAGTTAAATAAGATGCATAAACTAGCTTAGCAAGCAATTGGTTACTGAAACTACAATGGGCTGAGAAGCTTACACTCTTCTTAAACTGAGACTATACAGGACAAGATCAATGAAGATGAACTGAAGAGAGGAAAATATATCTATTTAAGTATTCCGTAACGATTTTTTTCCTAGTTCTCATTTCAGAGGGAGAGGGAGTAAAAAAACCTGAGTTGCGGTCTCTGACGCTATGTTATCAAAGGTGAATCTGGTTTCGGGGTTTCCGAGCCACACTAGAGAGTTGGCGCTCTCCTGCTTGAGGCATCGGCTGTATCCTTGCGAAACCTTCTCAGTCGCATTCAATGGTCGAATTCGAATTAAAACCTGAACCACCAACGGCTAGCGAATAAGAAACTGAGACAACAAAATTGGACGCAGTGGAGTAAGCGAACAACCAAGATGAGAAAACACCTGTACATTATGATCCTCCCAGGAGGAAGGATCTATACGGAGCTCAAAGCGAGGAGGTACCGCCGGTGAGAAATCAATATCCGGTATAGAAATACCTCGCGAAACCCTAAAACTGCAAGAACCGAGCTCTTTTCCTTTAGTTAACTGGCTGCTTCTAGGTGCGACAGTGCAAGGCCCTAAGGAAACTCGAGGTCCAATCCTGGCCGGAGTGCTGTTCGCAGAGCTTGGTTCCGAATGTGATTTAGCAGGACGACTGAAGCATCTCGGAGTAGCATTCGCTGAAACTGACCTATCTAAGGTATCTATCTTCTTATCAGCAAATCTAATGGATCGAGGCGACTCAATCGGCTTGAGCTCCTCGCATGCATGTGCGTGGTACTGCGCTGGATCTGGAATTGTGTCGAGCGGAGTTCTTGGAGGTGGAAACTGAGCAAGAACGAATGAGCTCTCGAATTCGTTCTCCTTAGCTTCATCCGGAGGATTGGATGTGGAGTGACGAGTAGGAGCCTGTGAGGTCATCGGAATCAGTCCTGGAGCAGAAAGATGGATAGTCCTTGACCGAAGAAGGTAAAGGTAAATGCAACGGCCACCTAAACTTCGCCGGTACTCATGGCCGCTTCATTTCGAGCTATGGAGATTCCTTTATGGCAATTAATGGTAAAGAAGCTGAAACTGAGTTTGAGCAGAGCGGCGAATGGTTGTTTGCTCAGCTAGCTAGTCAACTCAATCTCAGCGGTGGCTGGCGCCGTGGCAGCACTTGGTTCAAGGTAGCCGGGAGGGAATTTGAGTAATTTGTATTATTGTTTCGGATTGGCCCCGCGCCCAATTTCGATTCAATTTTTGAACTTGTGCTTTCGTTTTTGCAGAAATGATGCTTTCACTTTTACAAGATCACGAAATGGCCCCAATTATTTTGTCTTTGACCCACGGTTATCTTTCAATTTCGGATTTTCGCGCTCAGGGTTTGTATGGGCTTTGGGCGGAAAACTAGAAAAACTGAAGGCCCACCCACATCATTGAGTTGTGATCATAATGCCATCTTTGTTATCTCATTGGAGAAGTATTATCAGTGTAAGATTTCGGACGGGGTAAGATTCTGGACACCTTAACGCATCACACACAAACACACATCTTCATACATAACCATCGTTAATTCTCATTATTAGCAACAACAACAACAACAAAGCAGTCTCATTGTCTCAAGTCTAGTCAACATGAGTAAAGCGGAGATAGCCTTTCTTGGAAGGGAGGTCGGCAATCTTGTACCCCTGGGGGAACATCTTATCAGCCTCCTCATTGGACACGCTGGGAGATATCACCACCGCATCCCCTGGCTTCCAGTCCGCCGGAGTTGCTATCTTGTGCTTCGACGCCCTCTGCAGCGACTCCACCACCCTCATCACTTCCTCCATGTTCCTCCCCGTGCTCGCCGGGTACAGAAAGCTCAGCTTTATCTGCGCATCCATCCATCATTTTCCTCAATTAATAATCAGATCAGCCAAACCCAACTCTAGAAATCAAGTGACCACAGCGTATACAAACTTTTTAACCTTCTTATCAGGGCCCACAATATGCAGAGCACGGGAAGGGACGTTGTTCCCCGATGGATCTTTCTCGTCGGGATCCACCATGTTCAGCTGCTTTATTACATCCCGATTCGGATCGGAGATGATTGGGTACGTCACCTTGCTCCCCGGCTACAAATTACGGGAAATTTTAAAAAATTAATTACTCTGTTTCTGTTAGATAACGGTGACGACGAAATTAATCGGAAAGGATCGAGGTTAGTTTTAGCTCACGGTGAAGGCTTCTACGTCCTTGATCCACTCGACATGAGACAAAACGTCGTCGCATGACAAGCCCAGGAGTTTGACCCCTCTCTTCTCAAACTCCGGCGCATAAGCTGCCATCTTCCCTAGTTCCGTGGTGCACACCGGCGTGAAATCACCGGGGTGAGAAAAGAGGATGGTCCAGGAATTGGTGAAGAAGTCGTGGAGATTGATGACTCCATGAGTGCTCTCCACTTCAAGATTTGGGACGGTGTCCCCAATGGTGAGTCCAGGCATCGATTTATGATAAAAATGTCGGTTTCTTTGTGGATGGGATGGGAAAGTTGGGGAGGGTTGGGCAAAGGTCTAATATAGGAGGTGGGTGGAGTGGTGTTCTACTATCCTTGCATGAAGAGAACGTGGCCCTGAGTCTTGCGTACGTGGCGGCTCCAGAATTGGCCAACATCTTATTCCAAGGTTACAAACAGCCTGCCATGCATTTTGATTTTTTTTACCATGGGAATTTGGACTTTTGTTAGATATAACATTTCGTCACATATAATCACACGTACGCTACCACATTTGTATTCTTACCTTTTTACAAGTTGATTATAATAAGTAACTTGGATAGATTATTTTTTATTATAAGTAAATTGGATAGATATTTTTTTTCTGTGAACAAAGTAAGTTATAAATTAAACTAATGAAAATTCAGTTCTATTATATCTATCCCAAGTACATGCAAAATTTAACGGTTCACAAAATTTGATTGTAAATATAATCCAGGATTTTGGTATTTTAACTATTTATTCAAAATTCATTCGTTAAAATTATCCGGTTAAAGACGCCTGTTGACGGGAATGGGTACACCCGAAATCAGTGATTATCGGGTAGCGAGCGGGATGGATTTAGTAGTATCCGCCTCGATACCCACCCGACGGGTAACCCGGCATTATACTATGTCATGTTCCTCAACATATTCTATCTTAATTTTAATTTTTCAATTGTTAGATCTAATTCCAACTCTGTAAAAAAAGTCGTGTCGGTGAAATTTGTGTTCTTGAATATATTCTTCTTTTTATTTTCCTACAAATATGGAAATTTATGAATATGTGTTTCTTAAAATTGCATCCAATATGAAAATATTAACATTTTTGTTTTATTTATCAAATAAAAAATATATATTTAGTAATCAGGTTTTATCCGATTAAACGGGTAAATCTGAAACCCGCTAATGGGCGGCTAAAATTTCGGTCTGGTTTATGTAAACGGGTGGGTACGTGTAAAACCCGACGACTAGATGGGTGGGTAATAGATATGTTTAACCTGTACCCATACCCACCCATTGCTATCCTTGTTAGAAACTAAATATGTAATTCATTCTAAATAATCTATAATTCGATAAAAAAAATTGTCAATTTATATTCAACAAAATGCACAAATCTTACAATGAAATCCCACCCTAAGAGTCTCGGTCGAACCACTAGTTCAACCGAAGAATCTTATTTGGGTCTCAGCTGATACCAACCCTTTGGTAGTCACCATCTGACGAAGGGACTTCCCCTGACCTGTCGAGCATCAACTCCACTCTTTCAATACCTTTATTGACTCTTTGTCTCCTGAGCACTGTTTCTAACTTGTCAATCCGCACTACCATGTGCTAGACATGAAAGTATAGAGACCATTCCTTGTAGTACTGCTTAGGAGATGTAACTAATCGAGCGGCTAGCTCAACTCTGCAACTTTCATCTTGTTGCTAAACTATTGTTCCTCGGTTTCTTGTCTGCTTTTGACTCATGTTCTCACCAACAGATAATACTAATCAAAGAGTACTACCAAGACCTTAGTCAAATTTTTACATTATGTCATCCCTCATCATGATGACGATTCTGACAAGCTTGATTACTATACCCCTCTAGCACTTTTTTCTCTTAACCTCCATCAAGAGTTCTTTCCTAACTCTTTGTCTGAAGTATACTATGCTCGTAGTAGCCCCTCTGTCCTGCCCGTGACTAGCCTGATTACGCCTGTGATTGTTGCACCTCCACGCTCGTGGTATCCTGATCACCACGCTCGTGGTCCTCTCCTTATCATGACGGTGGTCAAGTGTCAACCAACGACCGTGACTACTTGTACTGGACTGTATTGTATGTACTGCCCGTCTTGAGTTATCTTTCGTCTTGAGCTATCTTGGTTATACGAGTTAGTCTTGCATGTACCGAGTTGTCTTTTGTTATGGGATAGAAACAAGAAGTCTATCTAAGTAATGAACTAATAATGTGACCTGATGGTACTGTAGGCATCACCCTAACGTTAGCCACCCCTTGTTATGAGCGGACAGTTTCATGATGGATCAGACCATGAAACCACCCTGAAAAACCATGAGATCAACACATAAGGTTAACTCATCATGTTCTGTCTGGACCTGAATGAATACTGGGGGATTGCGCAATCCAAAGGGTATGTGACCAACGCATAAACGGGAGCTATTATAGCTAATCCTGAATCCTATCCTAATCATGAACTGTGAATCACAGTTCGAGCGCCATGAGCTTATGCTCGAAATAAGATAACCATATGTATAGTAGATCATATGTTACAGTACAACGCGAGAGTCCTGCTTTGAGATACAACACCTGTACAGTAAATCACACGCTATTATATAGTTCTAAGAGCCTTACTCTGACACATTGAAAATCAAATAATTGAATTCTTGATAACCTATTACAGTTCTACGCTTAAAGCATAAAAATAATCCTAAACCTCCACTTGATATGAAAAACTGACATCTCTGATTCTAACTTGACATGATTCTTCTTACTTCCACGAGTCCGTAGGTTCTGATCGTGCAACGACTTCCTAAGCCCTCTGCCATATCTCTGTGGCTCATCAAGAGCCCTCGCCGTCGACCCGCCGCCTCTGACTACCGCCATCACCTTTGAGCGCCACAAGCCTCCCCTTTGTCTCTTCAATTCCGCGGATCCCACAATCGAACCTTCACCCTTGGATCCCCATTCCGTAGCTATCCATCACCGGCGAGATGTGGGAGATGAATCCACCTACCTCGTGCGCCGTCATCTCCAAGTTGGGAGAGAGAGATCGTTCACTGCAACTGCAATTGTAGCGTTGGGACTAAGTCACAACTCAAGGCTCTCGTCTTTACTTGGACAGTGACTGAGTCCATCTCACAGTTGGGCCCATCCAACGGCCCAAGTCCAATACGTCACAACAACTCTATGTGGGCTTCATGGTCCAGAACTGAGTCCGAAAGAAAGTTGCTGCCTCCTTCTTGCTCTTTAACCATTCAAGGTCATTCCTAACCATCAGATCTATCTAACAGCCCTGATCTCTCCAAGCTCAAATCTATCAATTCAAGGACTTAACTCCTTATTCAATCTGATTGACTTATTCAATCGGATACTTATCCCGAGCCTTACAAACCTTTAATAATTGGTCAACTTCTGAATCAACTTAATGAATTAATTCGGTTCTCAATTCTTTACTTTTACTTATCAATTAAAATTTTAATCAAATCAAAATTTAAATTGAACTGATATTCAAGATGTCACACTTACCCACTAAAAAATGAATAAAACCCGCCTCTAGTTGTACTTGTTTACAAAACCAGTTTGAGAATCTAACAAAATCAGTATAAAGGCATGGATAAAAAAAACAAGTACAAATTAAACATGTACATCAAGTACACGTTTAAAAAAATGTACAAGATTGTGCACACTATAAAAGAACGAGTACAAAGACACAGAGGCGGCCCTCAAGGTGTAACAATCTGCCTTATGGAACTCAGCCTCAGAATGTTTGGGTTTTAATTTTTGTATTTATGGGATTCAATTTATCAAATATCGAATAAAAAATACTTATGCTGATTGCTAACACATACTCAGTTGGTAGCGTAATGATTTTAACTTATAAAGACAGATTAAATTATTATTTGAATGTAAAGAATTAAGATGATTGATCGATTCTTGCTTGGAGCAAGTTTCAAACTTCCATATGTTTTTTGCTCTACCTTCGGCATTTGTGTTCGACCATTGCCGAGAGCAAGTCTTACAATCTAACAACAAAAATAATGACCAAATCCATATTTTATGCTAGGTTAGACGATTTTTTGATTGAGCTGGATCAAAATAGTAATATAAAGAGTTTTAGTAATAAATTAAAATTTATTTTTTTGTTGTAAAAATAGAAATTTAATTCATGATATAATATCACAGTAAATCAATGGGTAAATGGCTAAATGGGTCTACCACAAAAAAATTTGGAAGTTACTCATGAATGGTAACCCAAGTCTATTCTAGAATGGCCCAGACTCCTGACAGCTAATGTGGACTTTCCCCAAAATATATGTTCTTCGAACAAAACGCCAAATGCGGGTGCCGTTTAATGCTCGTCCACATTTTCCCGCGGACCTTTCAAACAAGATAAGAAAAAGAGTAAATTCCCGAAAGGAAAATAAAAGCCCAAACGACGGCTGGAAAACGCTTCTTATTGGGTGCGAAATTTGGGAATCCGAATCCCGCTTTTCCTCCTCCTTCTCTCTCTATTTTGTTTTCTTAGCGCACACCCAAAACCGCCTTTTCCCAAAGGTCTTCCCTCTCGCCGCTCTCTTTCCTAGGGTTAGGGTTTCTCAGTCGTGTCTATTTTGAAAACCAGGAGAAAATAAAAATAATGCTTCCCGCACTCGCTTATCTGCTCTCTGCCTCCCCCAATCTATTCCTACAGGATCTTCCTGCTCCAACCATGGATTGATTCCTCTCCCCTCTCTGTCTTCATCTATTTCGCTTTCTGGTAATTAATCCTTTACTCTTTCTGCAAGTTTTTCTCCTGCGTTCGATAATTCTCCGTATTGATGCTTGCTTTCTATGTCTCCGGTCACGCGTCCTTTTTTATTTCCCGTATTTGATTCGTTTATTGTAATTTTGGTTTATACAAGTGTGTTCAAGTTGCTTTTATCGATTGGCTAATTCGCGAGAGCTGTTCTTCGTTGTTTTTCTTTTTTGCTTATGGTTTGTTGGACTTCGTAGCTTTTGGAGTTTGTGTCGATAAGTTCTACGACTAGTGATTGTTGTACGTACTTCTAGAGTTTATGCTTGAGTTCTAAGTCCACAGTCTTAACATTTATTAATTCGTCAATCGTCATTGCTTCTACAGTCTACGCTTAAGGGTTGTGAATTGTTGCACTGTCGAATTAACTATCCATGTCTTTGTTCTACTTGTTCCATGAGTTCATGTTTTCGGCTGAATTGTTTTTGCTATGCGTCTTCTTCTTGATGTCCTATGCTTACCGATTGAATTATGTGCTTGCGCTGGTCGTTTTTGGTGGCTTATCCATCCTCAAAACCCTTGTCATTGACGTTAACGTGATTTAAACTTCAGGTCTGGCAGCTTTGGAATGGAAATGTATAATGTTTCTGGTAATCCGAACACAGAAAATTACATGGTATTTTCTTACTGCTCCCTGACTGCTGTATGCTGCTCTTTGTTTCTGAGTTCCCCTCTTTTATTACCTGTATCATTAGGGTGAATCTATCAGTACCAATTTTGGTTTCTTTGTTATCATTTACTTCCTTTTCAGATTCAGCAAACTGCAATAGATCCAAACTTGAGTACTCCAGTGTTTGAACAAGTTCAAGCTATGTACAACGCAGGAGCCCCTGAGTTTGTTGTTGATCAGGGAATGTATTATCCTACTGCCACCAACTATGGTTATTACTGTACAGGTATGCGGTTGCTTTGGTTATTTTTCTGAGAATGATGAAAGGACCAGAGTTTATGTCTCACTATTTTGGCGTCTATGTTAGGTTTTGAGACACCCGGTGAATGGGAGGACCACCACGGCATTTTTGGTGTAGATGGTCCAGAAGTCCAGTATGCGGTCAGTTTGCTGTCTTCCTTTTTTAATTATTTTTCAAGATCTGTTGTGTCACTAGTAATTGCTTAACCAACTCCGATATACTTTTGTTCAGGGTGCACAAACTGAAAATTTACCTTATGCTTATTATACACCTAGCTATGGATATGCACAGTCTTCTTACAATCCATACAATCCTTACATACCCGGGGCTATGATGGGTGTGGATGACACATATGTAGGGGCCCAACAATACTATGCTCTTCCACCTTATCAGGACTCCATGTCTGCAGCGGGTTATATTCCCTATGTTGTTCAACAAGACATGGTTCCAAGCAATTTAGTCGAGCAACTTCCTGATGCTGGTATTATATATGGTGATGAACAAGGTGGAAGAACTTCTAAACAAGGTCCAACATCTGCAGCCTATTCTAGGAATCCTTCTAAATCCTCTGCAAATCTGAACCAGTCTTTGTCAAGGACTTCTGAGGGGCCTAAGCCTAACGTTGGGAGTAGCAAATATTCTGTTGTCCATGAAAATGCTTCTTCTGGTAGATTTCAGGCACCAGCATCACGTGTGCTTCAGGTATTGTCTAGTAGCTCTTGGAATGTGTTCACTGTTTACTATTCCTCATTTCTTACTTTAAAGAAATAGAGAAAATAAGGTTCTTGTCAGTGAGAATGTCTGCTTAGGTGTCCATGCTGCGTTATGTGGTGGCAGCTAGCTAGATATCCACATTGTCTTGAAAATGATTGACATGATTTCTTTTGTTCCTTGTTATCAGGGAAGAAATGCATCTGGAACCGCCCATGCTGTTGACAACACAGTAAAGGTGAAAGCTCCACCTCTGCGTGACCAACTGAAATTTGCTCTGCCTGTTAACAATGGCATCACTGATTTTGGGTCAGAGTCACACCTCAGACCATTCGATAAGCATCGATCAAATATTCAGGCTGGCAGAACTTTCAATGATGTAGACGGGTGTCAAGAAGCATTGGGTGAGCAGAATCGTGGACCTAGAACGACCAGATCGGAAAACCAATTAGCTGTTAAATCATACACGACTAGGACTGGTGGTTCTAATGCAGAGGGGAACATTATCATACATACGGATCGATACAACAGAGATGATTTCCAAATTGATTTCGCTTTTGCAAAATTCTTTGTAATCAAATCATATAGCGAGGATGATGTTCACAAGAGCATTAAATACAATGTTTGGTCCTCAACGCTACACGGAAACAAAAAGCTGCAGAGTGCCTATGAAGATGCTCAGAAGATAGCTGCAGAGAAAGTTACCAGTTGCCCTGTTTTCCTTTTCTTTTCTGTGAGAAAATCTCTTCCATTTCTTTACATGTTCCACTCACAGAAATGTCCGATACAAAGAACTTAGTCATGGTCATTTTCTGTTGCAGGTTAATGCAAGTGGACAGTTTTGTGGTGTTGCTGAGATGATTGGTCCAGTTGATTTAAAGAAGGATATGGATTTTTGGCAGCAAGATAAATGGTCGGGTAGTTTCCCAGTGAAGTGGCATATGATTAAAGACGTACAGAATACCAGCTTTAGGCACATCATCTTAGAGAACAATGAACATAAGCCGGTGACTAATAGTAGAGACACTCAAGAGGTATGCTATGGTTTCTATTCAGTTATAGCCAAGTCTATCCCTGGTACAAAATGATAATCTAATTACTGGCGTGGGTGCACTTGTGAAGATCGTCCTATTTGTTGCCATTTTTATCTTATAATGACTGATATTTTACTGCATGGATAACATAGAGAAGTATAGTGTAGAGAGTTGCACTAATTGGCATTTATCATTTCATGCAGGTACTGCTTAAACAGGGCCTCCAGATGCTGAAGATTTTCAAAAATCATATCGTCGATACCTCTCTGCTTGATGACTTCATGTACTACGAGAACCGACAGAGGATCATGCAACAAGAGAAAGCCCGGTACATGAGTAAAAGTTTAGGAACTCCATTTCTAGCAGCTGCATTAGTTCCCACTCCCAAGCTAAACAGTCGAGTTGGCTTATCATCAGTTAAAGAAGAGAAAGCTGTGGTCGAGAATGCCTCAAACAGCTTGAAGGAAACCGACGTATCGGCTACTGCCAAAATCAGTTCAAAATCTGAATCCACCAGCGTCGAAAGTCAGTTGCTTGACAAAGGAGTTGGTAATGACGCAGTATCGGCTGCTTTGAAGATTGGCTCGCTAAGTATAAATCCATCCAAGCCACAATCTTTGGCAAGTCCGAATGATGCTGTTCTAGCAGCTACAGCAGCTGTTAGCAAAGCTGTTGATGTTGTAACGGTAGGGTCGGTGCCTGTGAAGGTGAATGGAGTTTCTGAAGCTTCTCCTCGTGTTCTAACCTTTGGCACGGTTCCACTTGATACAAAGACTTTGCAGAATAGAAAAGTTGGGTCTGGCCGAGTTTGATTGGTTTGATATCGAAGTGGGATTGTGCAGTATTTTGCGGAGGTAACTCTGGGTTGGTTATGAGTTTTTTTGGCAAAGCGGATCCACTGTAAACTTGTGAGTCACGTTACTTCTACCATTCTCAGTTTCAGTATGGACGTCATTTGATTCTGGTTGTGGTGGTGGTTAGCAGGCGTTTTCCTTGTTTTAATTTTATTGGAAGTTTGGATATTCTTCCCAATTGTCTTGGGGTGGCAGAGTATTACTTTCTTGGTTTCCCTCTATGTTTTGCCTTGTCCTGAATGGATACACAATTGCTTTGCAGTTTTATCTTCCCCTTTTATTTTCGTTGATATATGGAATATAAAAAGAAAAAAAAAAGAATGGATAATGTAAGCACTTGCTTTTGTTTGTTTTCCAACTCTATTTCAGCAATCAGCAGCAGTTGTTGTTTTCTATGTGGTTGTGATGTGTACTCGCAGAAGTGTTGATAGATTAGAACCTGGGATTTGAAAAAGCAGGTGGTTGGACCAATTCGACATTGAAATGTGCATCAAATTGGTTATGTGATCACGGTATGGTAATGCAGTTTCAGCGGTTCTGTCTCTTGTAACGTTGTTGGTTCTGGAAATTATGATCTCTGGCGATATATAACCTATAGGTTGTCTGGTTGATTTCACAAAATTGGCCAATTTTTGCATGTTGAACACGAGATTTGTGCTAATGACGAGCGCAAACAGTGCGAAGATGGGTACATGGAAATTCAAATGAAGGTGCCAAGCGATCATTGAATCATGGTCTCTAGGTCCCATTATCTCTTTCCTAACAAAATGACCTTGAAAACACACATACCTGCAGGAGACATCAAGTCCCAGTTCGCCGATAGTATGGATTCCGAAACTAGCATTTGTCAGGAATCAACAGGATCAACACTAGCATGAAAAAACTACGAACAAAAAGTTGTTCTACCATCCCATACTGTTTGAGTCTGTCAATTCATGGAATGCCCAGACACAACAAGGAAGGAAGGCTTTCTTAGAAATCAGAACTGTTGCACATTTCTCCGAACAATGCAAATAGAGAAGCTGAGCATTTGGTAGGTGGAACTTAGAAGAAACTGCAACCATTTCTCTATTATGTTCGTACTCCTTAGCATGTTTTCAGGAATAAGCCAAACCAATCAAGGAGAAGCTACATACCAAACAGCTCAGTTGCTTACAGCTTATTCCTTGAATTTCATGCAAATGTCAAAACTGAGCAACGTTGATATGCATAAAAGGTAAACAAGACAGTAGCAGCAACTTCCCTAAACCTTAACAGATGAGAATACTTAAGAGGACCTCTTGCTGAACTTACGACCAGACGGCTTCTCAGATTCGTAGAGCATGTGGTTTATAAGCCCTCTCGCCGCACTGCCATCGTTGCAAAAACAGAAAGGTCAATTCACCATTTGGATTATGCAGAATCCAATACAACGGAAAACAGTAAGACTCACTCGTCCTTTAACTTCTGTATCTTGTCAGCGTCGGTCTCGTTCTTGTGCCTTTTGAACTGCTGCCTCACCATATCAACCAACAAAGCTGTGTTGTGTTGCTGCAACAACCACCAACAATATTATCTAAGACACCTAACGAAGCTCTCCTTACAGCTATAATCTGTTAATCATCTATTGATTCTTCCACCATTTTGAGATCCCATGAATGATCAAGGGAGACAGTAATGTATAGAAAGGGATTTTTACCTGATGACCGACGTACTTAGCTCTTCGAAGACATTCCCGGTACAACTACAAAAAATGGAAAACATACGTAAGATCATCGTTGCAGCATCAATTTTGAACAGGAAGCGGAATAAGGAAATGAGTCGACTCAACTCGGATAGCATTGTTGGCCAATTCAGGGGGCAATGCAGTTTGCAGAGACGGCATTGTTTCTTTGTTTCCCGATTTCTTTTCCCAATTCTGATAAACCGAAAAAACTGGCACGGTTAATGTTAAGGTTTAGAGAATCCAATCTTCCATTTTCTTCTCAGCTGGAAAAATGCAAACTGAGACTAAATTTAAAAGCTTTGCTAACAAAAAATCGATCGCCAATCACTAAATCGTAGGCTTACTCTAAGAAATGAGGAGCTGAACTTCTCAGCAAGGCTATCACTGTTAGATTGGAGAAGTCCGAAGGGCAGTCCGCTCTAAAAATGGGTATGAAGAAGATTACTACTTTAGTAGAACAGAAGAAGCCATCAAGATAGAACTTAGGAGATAAACAAGGTTAGAGAATAGAAGAGGAAGAACTGAAGGAGGCTGAGGCTCACTACTTACCGTTGTCCTTTGATTTGGAGGATTGATCGATGGTGATCGCGTCACCCGTTGAAGATTTGCCTGCTGATAATACACCGCCGCTGGGGAAGGGATGAATCGGTGAAGATTGAAGAAGGAAGACAGGTAACTTGGTAATGGGCGTACACGGTAACAATAAAATGGGCAGGAGGACGAGTTGCCGCCTTAGTCCTTACCCTACAATCCATTCCAGAACTCCAGATCGGACAGCCTTGGAAATGGTTTGTTTTTTACTAACCGAACTAAATTCTATGTTAACCGAAACCAAAAATAACAATCGGAAAGTAGTAAAATCGACAATTTAGATCTTAAAATTTTATTATTTTAGTGGTGTCTAATGATTTTATTTCCACTCAAAATCGGTAGTTAGTGGAATCAGGGAAAATCTCTATTTAAATCTTAAAATCTTGTGAAATCAACGATTTTTTATATATTTTACGATAAGTAAAAATTGTCGATTTGTCTTTTTCTCTCACTTGGTCCAATTTAGAATAAAAAAATCTAGATGTTATTAGTAATTTATTTATTTTATTGGTAGATTTTAATTATTTTAGTAATAAAAAATTAAAATAATAACATTAGTTTAAAATTAATGTATTTTTTTTTAATTTGTTATTATAGAAAGTCATAAAATCTTACTGTTTTACGATTACGATTTCATGTCAGTTTCGATCTCATACTGATTCGACGATTTTACTATCTTGGTCTTAACCTCTTTTTCTTTGAACTTAGAACCGAAATCAAAATTTTGGTTGCTTATGGTTGACAGTTGACACTAGTTTGGTTCATGGCTGGATAATTGATCTATTTTTTTTACGTGACTGGACAATTGATTTTCATTAATTATTTGTTGTGTCCATTGTGTACAATTTTATTTTTGAATGGTATTTGAGCATAGATTAATTTTAAAATTTAGAGACATTTGAATCAATTGTTGATTATTGTTTTTCTTTTACTCATTGTACTTTCTTTATAGTTATAATTTATCTTTTTTATTTGAAAAATTAAAACGTGAAACTTAAGACGAGTAAAGTTTAACAAAAGAATTTCGAGTGTAACGAACTTAATATTTTTCGAGATTCATTTGTTATCTTTCATGTCTATGGAGATATATGAACGAGGTTCATACGGACAAAGCAAAATCTCTCATGCCTGTAGAGGAAAATGGCTTTAAGAAAGAACAAATCATCCAAATGCATGCATACAGTATGGCGAAGTTGGTCGGTCGTTAAACCATAATTGAAGACTTGCTTTTACTCTTGGTGCATGACCATGAGTCCGCTATCATTTCCTCTCCTCATTGAAGACTTGCTTTCTCGTCTTGATTCATGACCATGGCTCTAACGCATCTTCAACCCTCTTCCTTCTTTCAAAATCGTGGAGAGTAGCGGCAGCGAGGTAAGTGGCTGGATCGACGGCCATTGTCTGGACGCCCAATTGAGCATCAATTCCACCTAGAGCATCCTCGAGTCTCTTCCTTCTGGTTTCAAAACTCTCAACCGCCTGGAGAGCAGGTACTGCACTGGTGGCGGCTGTCGTGTGTTACGTGCCCAATTGAATATCACATTGTTAAGTATGTGATTAGCGGGTGGATTTATAACTTTCTGGACACCCTCTCCTTACAAGCTAGCTTTTGGGGATGAGTTCTACCCAGAGGGTTATAACAATTGGTATCAGAGTCTGACTCACGCCCGATTTGCGTTCGCGGAAGGGGCGACCTGAAAATAGAGTAGGCCAACCAGAATAGGCTGACCAGAGTAAGGAAGATCAATCCCTTATCTTGCACATATACTTTGCAGATTCCAATGATGAATATTGAAGATCAATCCCTTATCTTGCATCTTTCCAGTGCTCGACAAATTTGCTCTTCATCTGGGCACATAGAATGCTTCATGAATAATTACGCATTGGTGTTCAATTTTCATTCCCAATCACCTGCAACTTAGAAAAATATCGCCAAATAGCTTACAGTAGCGCTCCCCCCCCCCCCCCAACCCCCAATGTAGCAATGGCTACCTCTGGGCTCATTCATCGGAGACAACTCTTTATATACAAACAGCATCTACTTTACTCCCACTATATAATTATCACTTATTAATACTATATGATCTATATCTCCATATATCATATATAGTAACAAAATGCTAAGCCTATAGCTAGCTACTGGTGTCGTCACTCTCTCAGCAAGCATAGGCAGAGAGCTCTTCCACGTTCTGAGGGACCCCGTCGTTGAGGCAGTCGATCGGAGGGATGGTCACGGTCTCCTGGGTCCCGTACGCGTTCCAACAGAAGGGGTCGTCGAGCAATTCTCCCTCGTGAGGGAGTAGCTCGACCTCGGACAACGTGATGTTTGTGCACGCCACGGTGTCGCTGCAGGCGAAGTGGACCGGCGGGGTCCGGACGTCGTAGGTTCCCTTGATGTTGCGGAAGGAGATGTCGTTCACGTACACTGCGGACGTCTGGTTCTCGCACGACTTCGAGTTGCAGTAGTACTGGTCGATGTTGATGCAGTTCCGGACGTTCTCCATCTGGATGTTCTCAAACGATATCCCGGATACCGATCCTGACCCGCCCTGCCATGTCTTGATCCGGACCCCATTGTCCGATTCGCGGATTAGGAGGTTCCGAGCTGTTATGTTGTACACGCATGCCTTTGAGTTGTGCACTCCTAAGCTCCCGATGCTGGATCACAATGCAAAAAGAAGAAAATTGTAACCCATCAAAATCAACTTGCTTATAATTAAACAACTTTTAATTAATCGTACATCTAACAATTTTGTACACAATTAGGTTGTTTCCACGGAGCCTGAATTGAGCAGTATCAAAATAAACAGGGAATATATGTTTGGTAGATAGACACTAATTTAAGCGGAGGTGTCGGGTTCGAATTTAGGATACCCCGCAAAATAAAAATTATTGTAATATTCATTTATGTTTTCTATCTTATACTGACTAAAAAGTCTCTATCCGACAAAAAATAATGGTGTAATCGCCAAATTTGTTAACAATATTAATAGTTTATTTTCGATTTGGCCGGTTTCGATGTTCAAACTGAATAAACTAATTTGTTGTCGTAACTCTGTCTCTATGACTCAAAACAGTAGCCCAGTGGAGTAGCGAAAGCGATTGCATTATGTGGAGGTCTTAGGTTCAAATCCAACACACTCCATATATAAATACTTATATAATATTTTTATTTTATTTTTTGTAATGGCAAGTTCGCCAGGTGAATAATAATGCGAAAAAGAACTCAAAACAGTAAACCAAGTTTCTTTTCAGAAGTGAATTGACGATATAACCCTTTCTTGAAATGGTACGTAATGGATGTTCTCAATGGTTCCAGTGATGAATTAGCGACAGATGAATAGTATAGATACCACTTGTGCAATTTTCCCACTAGAAAACAGCCGTATTATTTGGTAGGCCGGACCCGGACCTAAAGAAGGCTAAAAACAAGACTCTTGTTTAGCCCAATATGCCCCTAGTACCGGCCACACGTGACGCCTTTAAAAACAGAGTATTTATCGTAACTCTACTGGGACATAATTGTCCCTTCATCCACAATTTGTTAAGGCACTGTTTGGCTCTAATCTCCTTAACAATACCAAAACAGAAAAAAAATCGAAAATTATAACTGGTTCAATTTGGCTTGCTGGCGAGTGTTGGCCGCTAGCCAAATGTGAAGAAAAAGATTAAAGGGGAAGAAGGAAAACAGAGGAGGGAAAACAGAGGAAAAGATAAAAGAGAGAATTTGACAAAGCAAAAAGGTACCTGATCCCGTGACTAGGCCCGCAAGTGAGACCCTCTATGTCGATATTCGACGTTCCGGTCCCAATTGATACGCAATCGTCCCCTGTTGTCGTCGTAATAAAACTACTACTATTAGTCATTAATATTTTCATTTTACTAATGTACATCTCCGTACACAACTGTCGTCTTTGGGCTAAATTCGTACCGTTGCTGATCATGGAGTTGTATATTCCGACGTTGTTCGTGTTCCCGATGTGGATCCCGTCTGTGTTCGGGCTGAGCTTCGGCGAAGAGATTTGTATCTTCTCTATCAACACTCCGTCGCACCCGTCGAACTTCATGTGGAACATCGGGCTGTTCTGGATCCTTATCCCGCTCACCACCAAATTCGAGCTCATGAAGAACCGGATTAACTGGAAAACAAGACATGATTAATTAACGGTTTGATCTTTTACTTAAGCATCCATCCAGATAGGTAATGTTTAATGTTACTTACAGTTGGGCTCTCACACCCGTCAGACGACGCCGTTCCGTCCATTCCCTGTCAATTAAAGAGGATAACTTTACGAGTGTTGGAGGGGTTTTTTAACTCACAAATTAATCCAACTCGAATTTCAGTCCAATCCAATTTTTGTTACGATTCAATTTGATTAAAAGTAAATAGTTGTAACTCTGTCCGTAAGAACATTAATCGACCGAAATTTTGATCGATTTGTAATCAGATTGATACGCAATTCGATTAATTTTTTATCCAATAAAATTACAACCTAATTAACCCAATTTTCAAAATCATACTAATACGAATCATCGGTAATCCGACCATAAAACAGCTGTCAAAATCTTATAATAGAAACTCAATTTTATCATGGTCAAATTATAATTTATAACAATTTAATCGATTAGATAATATACTTTTAAACACCAACATAAGAAGCCGGTTCAATCGAGCACAGGAACTTGTTAAGAAGGGGAGAAAATGTTGAAAAAAAACTAAAAAGTAAACCAAAAATGAATTTAATTACCCGATGAGGCTTGCAGGGGAGATCCCACCACTTGTCGCCGTTGCCTTCGATGGTTCCTTCTCCCGTGAGCGTCATGTCGTTTAGCCTATAAAACACTAACCACTGCTGCTTGCTGTCGCCGTCCGGCCACGCATCCGGCCCGTCCGGCGGCATTAGGCACCCATCTATCTGTTTCCAAAATTATATTTCACAATCACAATTTATATACAAAGCTGAATTTCAAGCATCAACACAACTCAATACCTTAAGAACGAGACCAGGCTTGCAAGGACCGTTGAAAATGGTGGAGGTGATCACGAAGCTAAACCCGGAAGGAGCAAGCACAGTAGCCGACTCAACACCGCAGGCATCTTTCCAAGCGGCTCTAAATGCGGCCGTATCGTCAGTGGACCCATCCCCGACAGCACCGTAAGACCTGACGTCGAAAATGCAGTCATCCGAGTCCCCGGGCGGGTCGGTTGGGTACGGGTCGGACGGAACCAGAGAGGGAGGTGGAGGAGGAGGATTATTATTATACTCTGGAGAAGGAACAGGGGAATTAGGTGGAATATGCTTGCCCTTTTTGGCCTTGTGGAAAGTGTGCCTTCCTTGTACAACAACGGGCGCCATTGCTACTAGTACCAAAGTTAGCAGAAGAGCACGGCGAGGAATGACGATCTCCATTGTTGTGTGGGAAATTGAAAGAATGTGGGGAATGGGAAATGCAACTGCACAGCAGCTTTTTTGTTGAGCTATGACGAATTAATGGCCCGTGAACGTGGAAGGGGGAGTTTGGTTTATGGGTAAGGTAAAGAACTAGGACCACGAACATGAAGAGGAAATGGCTAGCTACTGTCATTTATATCAGAGTTGTGGAGTGTTTGGAATTTTATTTTTGTAGAATAAATGTGAGGCTGACATGTGTCGACCTCCGGTTTACTCCAAAAGGAAAAAGAAATGGAGGGATTTGTTGTTATGTTCTATGATTATTGATTACTAACTAAATAACAGAGTCTGTTGAGAGACTGTAACAGAGTTTTGGCTGATTGTTCTTTGGCTCAAGCCTATGAGGGGGGAAGAAGAGGAGAAAAAACTTAGATTTGGTTTTATCTGGATCAACTGGTTTCGTTCCTTTTACTTTTGTTGCAAACAACAAGTGACAGAGATCGAACTCAATTCCCAAACACGAAAGTTTCAATTACTTCACCAGGATGAAGCTGACTGAGTACTGAACTCTGGTCTTAGATATCATGCAACCGCACACGAAAAAATACTTGTATATGATACAATTTATTCAGTTATGTTGCTGATCTATTAACTTATTTACTGAACGTCATTCTTAACAGGTCATCAATCATCTGCATTTTTGCTCCAGAGCCTAGCTCTCTGTGTCACTGTGTGCAGCAGACATCTGCTGCTGCTGCTATGAATAGTTGAAACTAACAACTCTGCTGGGGAAACTTGCTTCAAGCTTCATGATAAGTTGATGGGGGGAATAAATAAAGTTGTAGCAGTTGGCGGAAGGAGGGTTGTAACATAGTAGTGTGCATTATTAGGTGGCGATGGGGTGTTCGTACACTACTACTACTCTGCCTCTCAGCCTGCTTGCATGCCTTGCCTAACTTGATCAAATCAAGCGCGCGGTTGGGGGTATGTACTTGCCACTCTGCAAAGCTGGCGCAACATCTTCTCCGTGTCTAGTGGCCAAATGAGGGAATGATAAATTTGTATTAAGCTATAATATTTTGTAATTTCACATTTCCACCGTGACATAACAATTATATATTTGAAATTGGAATGATAAATTTGACTAAAAACAAACTTTTATTGAAATTAGAGCAATAGTCAATCAACCTAGGGATATAGACATTAAAGTAAAATTTAAATGTTTATACAAAAGGATAATATGAATCGTTATCACAAAAATGTATATCGTTACATCATAACAACTTTAAAGGCGAAAAGATGTTTCATAACATTCTTTATTTAAAGATATAATTTCACTTGAGGTCGACCAATATTTATATTCATGCTTCATCCATCCTGCATATATCCGCCGTTAAATCATGGCTAGATGAACAGCTTCCCCAGTAAAGCAGAAACAGAAAACGCTAGTACGAAGACCTGGAGGAAGGAACCTAGTCGAAAATGGAAGGTGGGAAAGCAAATGATGCATGTGAATCAATACAGTATATATATATTATGTGGGTTGGCCATGGAAAATCAAATGAAAAATATAAACTCTGCGAAATATATAATTGCTCGTGACTCTTTGTTGTTGGTTAGCAGAGGAATTTCTTGCTGTGTTGATATGTGGCCAATAGCAACACAGAGAAGCGTGAGAAGGCGTTACTTCGCAGTGGCCGTATAGTTCGTTCGTAGTACAACACACTCTCTCCAGTTCACGGGGTTCAGTCCAAAAGCCAGTTATATTAAATACGATTCCTTTTGCTTATATATATACTCACAATAACAGAGCCTCAGATTTTCCAGGTTTTTATTATTAGCAATGGCCGCTCTGTCATTGTGTGTATATTCCAATATAATCCATGATCGAGACCCCGCCTTCCTATTGGCTCTTGCCCATTGTTATAATGTGCATGATGAGTATGATAGTGATCGAGTAATAACGCATAATACCGACATACGGCCGTAGCTCATCATTTTCTGTATAAATTTGTTTAAATCGCCGCGGAATGCTGCAGACTTTTGAATTGAAATTGGCATAGCATCGCATATTCGTACATAAAGTAATAAATAACTATATAATTATACATATAAGATGGTCAAATATAATTATGAAAACAAAAAAATTATGTTTAAATTTGTTATAATGTGCATGAGTAAGATAGTGATTGAGTAATAACGCCGAATACCGGTGTGCATGAGTAAGATAGTGATTGAGTGATAACGCAGAATACCGACATACGGCCCGTAACTCGTCATTTTCTGTATAAACAATCATGCCCAATAATTTTGAGCTATTTGGTACGAGTGACCTGCACACGGACCCAAGACTAGCGTGCTCAAGGAACAATGGAACATGAGTTCGAATCCCTTTCTTTGGAGGGGAGCTAGATCTGTTAGACATCACGGTCGAGCAAAAATAAATCTCAAAATACAAGTAAATAGGTTTCCGATAAGAATAGTAGTCTCTTATTATCACGAATGAGAGGAGGCGAGAAGAAGAAGTTCAACTACAAAGGGACGGCTACACAAACTACCCTTAATAAACTTGTGGCTTATATACTAACGGCCCCTCAAATTGACGGTGGCTACACAACATCAATTTGTCTAACAAGAATCAATGTTGATTAATTGGAATAACCTTTGTAAGCAGATTTGTGATATGTTCCTCAGAAGTGACATAGCAGAGCTTGATCATGCCATCAGTAATCCAAATGTAATGAATGTGAGTCTCAATGTGCTTGGTACGATCATGAAGGACATGGTTCGTAGCAATCTGAATAGCACTGGTATTGTCACCGAATAAATGGACAAGGGGAGGAACCGTGACCCGTGACCCCCAACTCCCCAAGTAGACGAATAAGACAAACCACCTCGGAGAATACATCTAACATAGACCTGTATTTCGCGTTAGTAGAGGATTTGTCCACATGATCCTACTTCTTACACCGCCGAGAGACAAAGGCGTCGCTGTAACGGACACACCACCCGAATGTAGACCGACAAGTGTTGACGCAGCCAACATAATCTGCATCGGCGGAGGCAGAGACATGCGGGGTGTCGGTGCTAAAAAATAGCCCAACATCACAGGTTCCACGAACGAACTGCAGGTAGACAACCGCAAGATGAGAAGTCGGGGAGCACAAAAATTTGACTAACATTCTGTACGGCGTAACCAATATCAGTACGACTTGAGGTAAGATATATGAGAATGCCGACAAGACGATGGTAAAGAGTCGGATTAGAACAAAATCATAATTTTAATGAGTTGCTCTTTATTACTTGAGTAAGAAAATTAAGGAGATATACAAAACAATACTTAATGCTTTATTATTGCACTATTGTATATAAAATTGATTTTGAAATAATACATAGGTTTGACTTATATACATAAAACATACACAATCTATTTCAATAATGTGTTTTAATCATTAATCGTGAAAACCTCGATGTGACCGGGCTTCGAATAACCAGAACAATCGCGTATTAAATATATAGAATCAGGTTGGATTGAGCTTGCAAAATTTGATGTTTCAAATTTTTTATTAATAAATAAATAAATGCACATTACAAGTCAATTAAATGGATAAACCACATCACGTTGATCTAGTTAGACTTAAAGGTTGATGAGATTATTCATAGGACTACATAGCCTATAGGAGGGTGGCATAAGTGAATTCGATGTACATATGTGGGTTTGTCTTGGTGTGTCACGTGCGGCTCTCACGGGTGCATTAATTAAGGGTTTCAAATTTTAATGAGAACCTTTGGATTTAAAGTGACGGCTAGAGGGGATTCATATACAAGCCTAATCGGTCTATATTAATTGTGACGTACATTAAATGTTGTATTGCATTGTGTAACATAACAAAGTTTGTTAAACGTGCCCTACATTTTATTATCAGATGCCCTAACATCGTGCAATATTTGAGTTCGATAATGAAAAGGATGTGAATGCCCCTTGGACAGTAAAATGAAATTCTTTATAAGACGCGGAATTTCGAAAAACGTTCACACCTCATTCAAAAGAACATACAAAAATCGTCGTCGCTGAACCCCACCACCGCCGGACCGCCGCCGCAGCTCGCAGCCTTGTAAGAAAAAAAGGCCAAAATCCACGGCCGGCCGGAATGGTTCTCGGCCGATTTTTCGATGTCGCCCGATAAAATTCACCGAATTGTAAGGAGACACGTACCGTGAGAGTGGTTTTCGAATGAGAAAATTCGGATACTTTCGTCATTACAAAAATTTTCGAGTGAGTAAGTTTGGATAGTTTCGTATAAAGTTTTTCGAATGAGTAAATTTGGATAGTTTCGTCTTTACGAAGTTTAAGGCGTCATATAATTCGAAAATTAGAACGCTTAACAAAAGATAAGAGCACCACATTACTATTTCCTTCTTTTTCCTGATGCGCCTGCCACCGCCCGCCATTACTATTTCTCTTCCCTGATGAGAAGCCATGCGCCCGCCACCAGTATCCAACATTGTAAGGCTGGGGCATGCGTCTCTGTTCTACGTTATTAACTTCAAATTGGAGCAGTTTAATAACTTATTAATTAAGATGGTTTAGCTGATGAGAAGGTTAAATTTTATTTGAGTGGACGTGGTGATCAGCCATACACGTAGAGTAACGTGGACTACAGGCACTGTACATGCTGATGGACTGGTCCCGCATTAATTTGTATGGCCCCCGTCCACTACTTAGTGGTACGTACTGCTAGAACCCACCATTCGCCATTCATTCCTATTCCTCAATTCTCAAATAACAGGCCGACGTCTTTTTTTCTATTTTTCTTTTGTATTTTCAAATATTATATAAAGAAATTTCACAAAGATAAATCAATTGGAAAAATGAATATAATAACTAGAGTTTGGAAGGCAGAGACAAACTCACAATTTCACAGGAAGGAAGGCTAGCCAAAGGGCCAGCAAAATCTCTGATCTCATCGATGGCTTCCATGATTCATTGGGTTTCTACTAAAATATATTTTTAGTAAAATAAAATAAAATAATAAAGCCATTATCCTATCCTTGTTATATATTATGGTTAATATAATATGTGAAAACAAAAAAAAGTCTGATTGACAAATAATTACGGTTAATGTAATTATTCTATCCTTGTTATATATTCAAACCTATATCTTATTATTTAATTATTTTTGACTAAATTAAGTCAATAATAATTATGATTTATATCATCATCCTAGTCTAATGATAAATAATTATGAATTATGTTATCATCCTATCCTTTATGCTTTTCAAGATAATTATCATTTATTTAATTATTATTGCCTAACTTAAGCCAACAATAATTATAGGTTAATGGCAAAATAATTATGGTTTATGCCATCATGGTAGTCTAATGATAAAATAATTACGGCTTATGCCATTATGCTAGTCTAATGGTAAAATAATTACGGTTTATGCCATCATGGTAGTTTGATGGCAAATAATTACTTAAATATGCCATCATACTATCCTAATGGCAAATAATTACAATTATATGCCATCATGTGATTCTTGTCTAATAGCGATATTTCTGTACTACCATCTAGTAGCATCATCATGTTGATGACCCATATTCATACTTCAGGTTATTTCACCAACAAGACAAGCACCAAAGCCGAAGAGAAAAGAAGAAACCATCAACACCACAATCTCAAGTGATTGAGGAAGAGAATAATTTGCACGACGTGGGAGGTAACCTCCGTTCTCATGAAGCAGACACTCTGCACAATTTATATTTCATCGTAGCCATAGCCTTTTTAGTTTGGAGCTCTCTCAGAACCTCCATGGGAATAGCAGTAGATAACCATCATACATCAAACACCCGAACTTTATTTGAAGAGGTGTGAACCGTGTGTAATTAATCCGTTCTTAAGAAGTCAAAAACGCATTTATTGTGTTCAGATCACAAGAATTATCCCGCCAGAAACACATTGGAACTAGAAGTTCACAGATCTGACACTAGTCTCATAAGTTTTTTTTTTGGGAATAGACAGAGACTCTTGGTCAATACAAGATAGAAGAACGAAATTAAATATTACATCGGTGTCCTTTTCATAGGATATACTAAATTCAAACCCTAAATTTCAGAATCACCAAACACACACTTTACCACTGAAACACTTCCACTTAAACACGTGTCTCATAATTAAGATTTTTTTTACACAATGTCCCATAAATAACATTTTTTTTACACAGTGTCCCATAATTAATATTTTTTTTACACAGTGTCCCATAATTAAAAGATTTTTTTTGCAGTGTCCCATAATTAAGTTACTCACAGGCTTGGTATTTACATGTCAGTCACGGGAGTATTATCTGCATGCTTAATTAGTCGACTAATCAGCGGCGATTTTGATCAACAAAAATAATCAGCGGCGATTAGCTTAGTAATAACCAATTAATAATTAGTGTTGGGAGGGGTTTACGTTTGTTTTTTGTGCCAACGCTTTATCACGTCAGGACATCATGCATGCATGTGGTGGTGTGATCACGGAACAAGGGCAATCTTAGATGCCTAGATGGCCTTTTCAGAGTTTATATTAATTAATATTCTTGCCAACGCTTTTGCGAATTGACATGCAATTACATAACACCCTCCACGTAAGTTTGACTTGTTTTATTTTTAGTCAATATTACTAATTTTGGTTTATCCCACTTTAGTGATCGAAAAAGGTTGGATGTTGTTTATACATGTAAAGGAAGGTTTTATTTTTAGAGTTAATTTTTGAAGTGAGAAGGTCCAATAACATCAAAACAATGGTATCGGAGCACAAATTGACAACACTTCCTGAAAAATCGGATTATGATCCGATAAATGAATATACTCATCGAGTAACCAAAACAACATTCCAGTCAACAAAAATCAAAACAACTAGTACCCGAACCCTTTTGAGTGACATCAGACCTAGAAAAGGTAGGATACCTTGGGAAATATTTAAGCTTGAAGTGTCTGTGAAAACACCCTGGACGAGATTCAAAAGTACATATACTTGGTAAAAAACTGTAATTTTAAAAGCTTTATGCAAGACTAGCCTCGTCATTTAAAAATTGAGAGACTCCAGACAATACTCAAGTTCGTACATCTCTGATTCTGTCATTGATCTAGGCTTAGTTGATCAGCCGTATAAATCAGGAGAATATAACAATGAATGTATTATGAGAATATATACGTCAGAGAGGACCAGCAAGGTTACGTGCAATGGCAACCTATATATGAGGCTAGGGGAAGCCGTTTAAATTATGCACTCGTCCGTACGAAACATCATACCAAAACCAGCTGTAAATTAAATTAAATTGTTGGATCCAGAGTGAAATTCTTTGTACTTACGTTTGTCCATTTGCTGCTGGAGGTAAGAATGTTATTTCAGAAAGGTTCAGTTCTGGTTCACCTTGAAATGTTTGTTTATTAAGTAATTTAAAGTGTAAAATAAGCAATTTTTAAACTAGAATATGCATGCAGACGAATATGTCCTCGATCTGTACATGAGATGATGAGATTACTATTCACTAATTTTATATTACAAAAATACTTTGATATAAACAATATTGGAATTCATGAGACAGATCTTTATGGGTGATGGCATTGTTAAACGGTGCTGTATAGTTTAAGGGCCTCCTCTCTTATCTCACCGGCGATACCAAGGAACCCGCTTCGCCTACAACTGAGGACGAGACTCCTCCTACTGCTGCAGCTACTGAAGCTCACAACAAGGCTCTCCTAACTTGGTAAACCAACAATGCTAAAGTCATCTCCTAGATTCTTTCTTCGGTAACAGCTCCTATTGCACTGTCCTTGCGTTCCCTTCTCTCTGCAGCAGACATCTAGAAACACCTGACGAAGACCTGTACTCAAGTGAATGCGTCTTGTCAATTTGAAATCGAATATGAACTCGCGAGACTTTGTCAGGGTGATCTCGATATTCACAGCTACTACCTGGCTGCCAGTCAACTATGGACTGAACAAGTCTTAATGGCAGCCTCCCTCCACGATAGCGCAACCAGTGCTATTCTCATTAAGGAACGGAAACGCAGTCGCATTCTTCACTTTTTTATGCGGCTTCGCTTGGAGTTTGAGAAAATCCGGGCTACGCTGGTTAGTACTAACGTCACCGACATGGAACGCATCCTTGGTGTTCTCGTTCGGGCCGAAACCATATTCAACACCCAGGTGAAAATTGATGCTCCAAAGACTGCTTCAATTGCTTTTGCTGCACACCGCCCTACATCTTACAATTGTAATTCTTCTCTGAGCGGTAATTCTATTTCCTCTGCTGATGCTTATGTCGTCACTATAGTGAGAAAGGTCACACTACCTCTCACTGTCGCAAGAGGAACTTTTGCAATTATTGTAAGACTCCTGGACACATAATCCTTGATTGTCATGCAGTGAAGAATAAATCGTCCAAACCCCAAAATTGAGCTGCATATTCTATTACTGCGCCTGCTCCTACCCATGTCACAGATCCCTCACTTTCGGCCTAATCTATTGAAGCCTTGGTCCATTCTGCTCTACAGAAATTGCTTCCCACAACTATCAACTCTGCTTTTGCTACTGTCGGCTCGTCGGGTACATCTTGGCATCTCGATTCTGGGGCTTATAATCATATGACAGGGGATGGGTCTCTATTTGCTATTTATTCTCCTGTGACTAATTTGAATGTTCGAGTGGCTAGTGGTGATGTAATTCTTGTTGTTGGGCAAGGATCGATCTCTTTACCCAATCTATCAATTGATTGGGTTCTTCATGTGCCTCAATTGACACCTAATTTAATCTCTGTTCGACAGCTTATCGATAATGGATGTCGTGTTTTTTTTGGTCCCGATGGGTATTGTGACACCCCGATTTTGGGTTGATGTATGGGTTTGGGATAATTTCGGTTTATGTGAGTCTGTGAGAATCACTATCAGACGGTCCATCACGGGCGTGATGGACAGTCTGTCACGGACGTGATCATCAGGTAGATCACGACTTTGGTCAGTGACAGTCATGAACATGACAGCAGGAGGATCACGATCATGACCGTCAATAGGTCACATATGTGGTTGTCATGTCACCACAGATATGGTAAGATGTAGGTTACGGGCATGGTAAGCTATAGGCCACAGGCGTGATGGACAGCTTATAAAAGCAGAGTCGCGATTTCAGAATCACATAAATCTAATTTTCTTCTTCCTTGCAAACTTTTGACAAGCGGCGATTGTTCTAGGTAGATGAGGAAGTATTGTTGATCGATCCCAGACCAGTAGGAGAGGTCTAGAGATCGTTGAGGAAGCTTCAGAAGGTAATTTACCTTCTTCCTCCTTTCTCAATCCTTTGCTTTGAATCCCATGTAAGAAAATCCTGACTAGTTTGGATTTGGGGTTTTTGGGATTTCAATTCTATGATTGTTTCCTTGAGGTTATACAAATCAGGCTAGCGAACTCTAGGGAGACGACTTCAGATCAGACTCTTCAGAGGAAAGTCTTCAGAGGTAGGGGTTAGGATTACTTTTTTGCTTTATGTGAAGAATTGCAATTAGTTATCAGGAATCCTTGGTTGCATTTTCAAAACTGTACAGTAGTGTGCGATCTAATATATATATATATATATATACATATTTGCTATGCAGGTTAGAGTTTCAGGCTGTGCAGTAGAGTGTGATCTACTGCACAAACAAATGTTTATGATTTGAGCATAAGCTCTACTGCAGTTCAGAGTTTCAGGCTGCTATAGTAGTGTGACTCTGGGAGTCGCAGAAAGAGGTAGCATGGAGGACCTCAACTATCTCTTTTAGTGTTTTCATAGTTTTGAGACAGTCTTTCATGTTTTTAGTTGTTTGTCAGACTTATTTTATAGTGGTTGTTTTCCATGATTTAGGATGTTTTTCAGTGATGTTAGTTGTTGAATTCGAGCCATGATGCTCTGTTTATTTTTCGCTGTCATTTTACTTAAGTATTGAGGATTTTCAGTTTAGTTGATGTATATCAATTGTTATGATTTAAGTTTGAGCGAACCCGTGAGATATGCATGGATCAAACCGTGTGGTTTGATCGAGTCGTCTAGGGGAGGGTTTCACAACGGGTATCAGAGCCTGATTACTCTCTACTGTGTAATCGAGATTATTGAAATCGAGGCATCATGAACCTCAAAGTGACTAGTGATTTTGAGATCTCAATACTGAATAACCTGGGGGAGATATTCATGAATGTTAGGCATCTGTAAGTTCTGTGTTTCTCTACAATTTCAGAATGTAGAGTTAGCCACGGGCGTGGCAGACTGTATTTCACAGGCGTAACGTGCAGACCACCACGGGCGGGGCTAACAGTCGATAACGACCGTGACTTTAGGATGACCACGGGCGTGATTAATCAGTAGGTGATGAGCGTAGAGGGTCTATGGATCACGGGTGTGGTGATGTAGATCAAGGGTGTGACAGCATTTCAGTCACAGGCATTGTAGTATGTACACCACGGGGATGATCGCATTTTTAACTAGATTCCAATTTTCATGATTTTTACAAAACTCAGAGTTAAACTTTTGATAGAGAAGCTGAATAATTCTTTCTGTTTGTAGCGATCCTGAGGTATCAATCTAGAGAACTAGAGATCCGTCTATGCAGAGGATGGATTTCAAGGAGCTGACTCGTATGAGTGTCATCACCTTCGAGGGAGAGTCTTTAGATCCGCAGTTAGCAATAGACTGGTTGAGAGAGCTGACTAATGCGTTCAGGTATCTGAAACCCGCGCCAGAGTAGAAAATGTTGTATGCTACTTACCTGCTAAGAGGTACATCAAATGAGTGGTGGGATAATCAGTTAGAAGTCGAGGGAGACTTTTTAAAGTCAAAATTGAGAAGAGTTCCTAGTCTTATTCAAAAAGGAGTTCATGTCAGAGCAGTGGAAAAAGAACAAGAGGGTTGAGTTTATCAATCTCAAACATGGTGAGATGAAGGTGAGATGATTAGTAATTTCTAGTCATCATTTTTGTAAATAAATACAATGAAAATGAACCAATAAAAAATCATCACAAATTATTTATCTTCAATTAATTTTCTATGCATAAATGAATTTTTTAAAAAATATAACAATGTGCTTATGTGTCATTACTAATTGACTTGCTAAATTAGCAAAATTTCTAAATTAACAAACAATCATTTATCCCTAACAATTACTTAAGTGATATCATATCACTTTTCACATCACTTAGCAATTTCTAACGATGTACATACTACTATAACAAATAAATTATTCATTACATTTACACCATTATACTCTACCCACTAATTTATCAAAACAAAAAAGTAAAGTTTTTCTAGTCAATAAACTGGATAGTATAGAAAAGTTCAAACAGGGTAATAATTAATTAATTAAGAAAAAAGTATACTTTATTATTTTAAGGATGGTAACGAGTGAATATGAATACGGGTTAGACATATCCTATCACCCATTGTTTAGTCGTCGGGTTTTATGCGTATTCATCCGTTTACATAAATGGATATAAATTTTAAACGGTACCCGCCCGTTAACGGGTTTCGAATTTAACCGTTTAATTTGGTAAAATCCGATTACTAAGTATAACATTTTTTATTCAATGAACAAAACAAAAAATTGTAAATGTTTTCGGATTAGATGAAAATTTAAGGAAAACATACTCACAATATTTTTGATTTGTAGGAAGATGAGGAGAAAAATGCATTCAGGAACACAATTTTTCCCGATAGAACTCTTATTACAGAGTTGGAATTGGATCTAACAATTGAAAATTTGAAATTAAGGTACACTATTTTGAAGGAAAACGACATAATATATTGTCGGGTTACCTGTTGGGTTACCTGTCGGGGTGGATACTACTAAATCTGTCCCCACCCGCTACCTGGTAATCTCGAATTTTAAATGTATCCGTACCCGTTAACAAATCTCTTTAATCGGATAATTTCAGCCTGTGGACGGTTTTCGGATTGATACCGGGTTGGATTTGCCATCTTTATTCTCAATCTCCAAATTAAATTAAAAAATTCTTATAAAAATGTTTGTTTAATTTTGGATCCTGCTTCGGTAAAGGGCCAAGAAAGCGACCTTTAATTTGGGCCTTGCTTGCTTGGTTTGTTGTCTGCCTTTTTCTCGCTCATTTTTCATTTCCTCCAGTCACCTTCATCACAGACAACCGTCCGCTTCTCTTGCTCCTCTCGTTCTTTCCCCAACTCCATTTCTTCCTTTCTACTTCTCCCTCCGCCTCGTGTTTCAGATAAAATATTCATCGACGGCACTTCCTTTCTCCCCCAACGAAACCCTAGCTAACTTACTCCAACCAGTATACAGGAACCGGGGGTTCGATGGTGACTCGATCATTCTCAATTTCTTGAAGGAGCTTGTGGTGGATCGATCACCATGTTTGAGGTTCACGTAAGTTGTTACTGGATTACCTAATTCATGTTCTTCGCTCTCAATTTATCCTTGCTTGACGTGATTGATTAACCATCAAGTAGGAAGGGGAACTCAGCCTTGACATGGCTGGCTGTATGCATGATTGATTAAATTTTTTAAAGCAGATGAACATTTGAAAATGCTGCTACTGTTTTTTTTTTGCCCGCATCGTTGTTTCAGGGGTTAGGATAGTTGAATTTGTATCAGCTTAATGCTAGTATGTGCTGAAGGATTTGAGATTTTTATGAATTGGAGAATACGTGCTAGTTGAAGGCAGTCTCAGTTGTGCTGATGGAAACCTAGTTGTTTACTCTGTTCGCTGTTGTGTGGAATTTTTTTCTTTGTAGGTCCTCCATTTGCTTCGAAGATATTTGGGGGAATATGTTCATGGCCTGTCATCAGAGGCTTTACGTATAAGTGTTTGGAAGGGTTTGTTAATCATCGCTCTGATGTCTTTTAGTCATTATCTACTTGTGAAGAATGTTGGAATTCACTCCAGAGTTTCTATTTCAGAACTTGGAATTCACTCCATAGCTCCTCTCTGTTTTTCTTTTGTAAAGTCTTTTAGTGTGGATCATCCTTGTTTCTTTGCAGGTGATGTGGTCCTCAAAGACTTGAAACTGAAGGCTGAGGCGTTAAATTCACTCAATCTTCCAGTCACTGTAAAAGCTGGTTTTATCGGAACCATAACACTAAAGGTAGTTAGTCTTTAACATATCGATTGGCTCCCAACCTTCTGTTCTTTCTACTTCTCGTTAATTGACATATTGTGGTTCATGGCATTTCTTATGTTTCGTGTGTTCCCATGTTCTCCACTTGAGGGCTTCTCATGGTTGGGATTTTTCGTAAGCATGCATCTTCTTTTGATGTATTGTTTTGTACACTAAAACTCTTTGAATCAATTAACGATTACTTCTGAAAGACGACATGGTGGCTTCTCATTTCTAATCAAGAATAATGACGGCAGCATGACTGCAGCGCGGAAGTCCAATTTTTAACTGTGTGGTTCAAATTTTGGGGTTCTGAATCTTGTGTACCGTGATTATAGCCATTTCTCAATTGGCTTGTCATCTTTGGCACGGGTCTACATTTCTGCTTGCATTGAGACCATGAAAAGTCTGTTGGACTAATTCAGTAGATTCTATACCGTAAATTTTCCAACTAGAAAGTGGACGCTAAGAGAATTATGTGTTTTCAGTTGATTTTTGTGAAATTTATCTACCATGTTCTGGCAGTCTTAGCTAGTTAAAGATTTTGTGTAAAGTGTAATGATGGTTGTTCTGTTGCGGGAAAGGAAGCAACAAACCCTTGAAATTTTAATATATTGGAACCAGGAGACTTGTAGATCATATGGCTTGACTTACTTGCCACTATGTATCCTACATCCAAGAATTGATTTGTCACTTTCATCTATTTTTCTTGTGTTTCAGGTTCCCTGGAAAAGCTTAGGCAAGGAGCCTGTTATTGTTCTTGTTGACCGAGTCTTTGTTCTTGCTCATCCTGCACCGGATGACCGAACTCTCAAGGTTGGATGATAGCTTGAAATTGTTTGTTGTAATTGTTGGATGATCACTGTTATTCAGGTAATATTCCTTTTCTGTCTCTGAATCTGCTGTTATCTTCTATTGAAGGAGGAGGACAGGATAAAACTATTCGAAGCAAAACTTCAACAGATTGAGGTGACGTCTTATGTGAATTTACTATTCTTGCTTTTCCAGCTGGATCGAATTAAAAGGCTGATGTTGTTCATACTATGTTTGATCATCCTTTGCATTTCCCTTCAGTAGTGTGCTGAGATTGAGCACACTTTTCTCGACTAGATGTTTTCTTGTACTCCTGAGTGCCTTTTAGCTATCTCCAATTTGACAGTGTTGTAAAGATTCTCCATTTTGGTCTCATGGCTTGTGCTATCCTGATTTGTATTGCCTGATCCTCAGAGTTAACCTGCAATATCTTGGATGTTGGGAAGTTACTTTTGATGCTGCACCGAGAAGTTGATCACATGACTATAAATGACTGACCTTTAGGGTATAATAAGTCTTACCAAGATGGTGTTCATCATAGTTAGCCAAAACTTGCTGGCAAATTTCTTTCCATACTGTGTAAAGCTTATTTCTAGAAATTCCTTGCTTCCAAAATTAGCGGCTCATGATTCATTGCAGACTAAATCTAGATTTTGTGTAACTGTAATCATAGGATCTTTAAATTTGATGTCCATAAAATGGTCATAAATATTAAATAGTGCCATATGAAGTATAAACATAGTCATAATGTATTAGAACACATATTTTAACAAATAAGTTGTAAAAATTTAGGTTGAACGATTTTGTGGAAAATATTCCAAGATATAACTATAATCATAGGACATTCTGAATTAACTAGGAATATAATCAAATATCTTAAATTTGGAAAATCTTAGTAGAAACTGACATATGCTTTGTCCCGTAAGATTGTATCAATTAGTAATATTTTTTAGTGAAAGCATCCCTTGAGTATTTCTTACCATAAAATTTTATGATTTTAATATTTAAATTTATATTCTCAATACATTGATTGATTGAACTTGACTGTCTAGTTTAGTGAAATGACTGTCTAGTTTGTATATCTCTCTTTGCGCACACTATGAGGGGTAGGATCAATCAACTTTGATGTCAAATTTGTTTATCACTTGTCGTAAGCTTTAAATATTTGGATTTTGAAGAGTTGTCTGTTAATAATTTCAATCAGACAGCATTTTCAACAAGTGATGACAAATGGAAAGTGCGTCTTGACATTTTGTTTTCTTGTATGCAGGAAGCAGAATTAGCCACTCTTGAAGGAATATCTAGGTCAAAGTTGGGAAGTGTATGACCTGTGCTTTGCTCTAAATTTCCATCTAAAGTTTTCATAATTTAAGAATATAGCATTATTCTATTAAAGGTTTAATTCTTGTGCAATAATTTGTATCTTCATCAATTTCCCCATGCGTATAACTTGATTTGTTTTATGGTTGTGTCATACGCTCTCCTTGTCTTAGCTGACGTACTGTGCTGGCTGCACTTCTATTTTATTAATAAGTGATTTTCGTCCCACTTTTAGAACTGAGGTTGTGGCGGCTGTTGTCATCATTTAATACAATGTAGGTCATACCTGGAGGGAATGCCTGGCTCTGCTTCTATTAACTTCATTGCCAACTTCTGAATTATTCACTTCCTCTTGGTGGGAAATACAAGCTTGAATTCAAAACTTTAACATTATTTCCTCCCAACTGTGCAATTATTTAAGGCTAATAGCACATGTTGATTTAGGAGGCTTTGTGGAGATAAATAAATGTATATCAGCTCACTGAAAGGTGTTAATAGTTTTTCAGAATGTGCCTAAACTACCTGTGATTTGCGGCTATATTTTTTGTTTGAGGAACGTATAGAAGTTTTGTTCCTCCACCGACAACTACAAAATGTGAGTCAAAACCTTTATTTACAAATGTATAAATAGGGGAAGGGAGACATCAGAAAAAAAAATCATAGTGCTCTAAGTAGAGCATGGATATACTTTCTGCCATGTTAACAAGAAAGAGTCCACCTGGATTGGGTGGAAGGTAGTTTGAAATTTAGACTTCAACTTACTGACATAGTTGAAGAGCGTTGATAAATCCATGTTGCAGTATTTAATTCCTGCTTGCATTGTACAATCCACGTTTCAGTTTTACACAGTTTTGTGACTTTTGGATCTGTACCGAACAATTTATTTCTTTCTCATTTAATTTCAATATGAAAAAGAATGGTGTTACCAGGCAGCTAAATATGTAGTGGCTTTTTTCTTCTCGCAGCCTCCTCCCGGAAATTCATGGTTAGGTTCCCTGATTGGAACTGTTATAGGAAATCTTAAGATTTCAATCAGCAATGTACATATCAGATATGAGGACTCCTCAAGGTTGGTAGCAGCCCTTACTTTTTTTTTTCGTTTTCATGCTTTATTGTCAATTCTCTGGTAGATTTGCGTCTTCAGTTGGTGCAAGAATTGACAACAGATTCTTTTTAGTATCTTGAAGAGGGACTTCTCACTTTCTATCTCTCTGCAGTGTAGTCTTACTTTCTTCCATTTCAATGCTTGAACTCTCTATCTTGTTTATTATCTATTTTGGCTTGCAGTAATTCCGGGCATTCATTTTCTTGTGGAGTGACCTTGGCCAAGCTCGCTGCCGTCACTACTGATGAAGAGGGAAATGAAACATTTGATACAAGTGGTGCTCTTGATAGATTGCGTAAGGTAGCCTGTTTTCATCTTTTTTCTGTTATTATTTTATCTCTGAAGTATATGAATGGAAACAATGAAGAAGCAAATTTCTAGTAGATTAAGGAACTTTGGTGTATTTTGGTTGCAAAAGATCCTTTATGCTCAATATCCATCTTCTTTTTTTCAGAGTCAACTTGTTTCAGTTACTTGTGTTTGTTTGAATCATTTATTCTTCAACCCAGGCATTTTGACAGATAGCTTGCGCCGAGTGGCTATGACAACATAGGCTTTTTGTTTGGAAAAACAAGGGTTTGAATGTTTTCATAATGACTCTCTTGAGGTATTTTATGACGTATGCTGATGTTGCTTATATTTGTATTGAGATTTACACAGTTCCATCTGATCCATGTGAATGGTTACTGGAAAAAGCTTTTGAAAGGCATGAAAATTGTTGGTACTGTCAGTGTTTATATCCAAAATGTATTCAGTTTCATCTGATCCATTCGGTGTTCATGTAACAGTCTTTGCAGCTTGAGAGGCTTGCTATGTATCATAACACTGATAGTCTTCCCTGGAAGATAAACAAGACATGGGAAACTCTATCTCCCAAAGAGTGGGTAGAGGTGGGTCGTCATCTGACATTATTGATCATATTCGTATCTCGTTTGTATTGGAATACAATTTAATTCTAATCCCTTCGTTCCTTTCTGCCCCGCTCCCTCTCTCGAAGATATTTGAAGATGGTATAAATGAACCAGAAGGCTGTAAAGGATCAGTGTCGAAATGGGCTGCTGGCCGTAGTTACCTCGTGTCACCTATTAATGGTGTCCTTAAGTATCATCGTCTGGGAAAACAAGAGAGAATTGATCCAGAGGTTCCATTTGAGAAGGCTTCTCTTGTCTTGACAGATGTTTCATTAACAATGACGGAGGTCTGGTACTATGTGATATTTCCATCGTTGTGCATCATCACCACTTACTTTCTATCCCATGTTTATATTCCAAAAAACACGGATTTCTACTTGTTGTACATTGTCTAATTTATTGGTTGTTCATGTACTGGCTAAAGCTTCAACAATATCCCAATTCAATTTCCTTACAGCTGCAATATCATGACTGGATAAAACTTCTGGAGGTTGTTTCGAGGTATAAGACATATGTTGAAATTTCCCATTTGAGACCCGAGGTGCCTGTATCACAAGATCCTTGTCTTTGGTGGCGATATGCTGCTCAAGCGATTCTGCAGCAGAAGAAAATGTGGTATACTTGCTACTTTGTGGGATCTTTCACTACTTGATACTAGGAAGTAGGAACATGCAAGTTACATGTTTTATGAACATGCAGCATGCTAGTTGCATTTGAAATAAATCAATCTGCTGTTTTGACATTCCAATCTTGGTTTATGAACTTTTGAAGTTGCAACTAATTTATGCCTTTCCTGCTTAAGCTATCGACTGTCATGGGATCGAATCCGGTATCTCTGTCAGCTTCGTCACCGTTATGTGCAGTTGTATGCTGCTTCATTGCAACAGTCGTCTGATGTACATATAAAAGAACTTAGAGAAATCGAGAAAGATCTTGATTCTAAAGTTATTCTTCTTTGGAGGTATGATGAGACTCTCGTGTTTTATTTTCCTGCTGTATGATGTTTCTCCTATAAGATACTAATAGCTACATAAATTTCTTTCTGTTGGTGTATGCATAACCTGTTGTATGCTTAAAACCTTAGACAACTGCTGTTGGGAGAGAGAGGATGTAGAGTTTTGTGACTAAAGGAAAATTATTAGTGATTGACAGTGGATTCTTGGATGTATTGATGTCTATTACTCGGCCCTATAGTCATCTAGCCCTTCAAGACCTAATGATGGTCTGGATGATGCATTGTTCTGGTTGTTGGACTTGGCAATGTTATTGGAGTATCATGTTTCTTTAAATTTACTTCGCTGTGAACTTCTGTAAAATAGTTTTTGGAGTACAATTCTGATCGCCAAGCTATAGTGCGTGCAGTGTAATAATCATATGGGTGTTCTGATACAGTAGTCACTGTTGATTTACGTTTTGGAATGCTAATATTTGATGATGAAAATCAAAGTTATTTTGTTTGCCAGTGCTTTACAAATTTGTTTTGGTTGGTTGACTAGGTTACTTGCACATGCCAAGGTTGAGACTGCCAAAACAAAGGAAGCTGCTGAACAGAGGAGGCTTAAAAAGAAAAGTTGGTTTTCATTGAGATGGTTAGTACAGAATGATAATGTTTTTTTTTTGTTTCCTGGACCATTGTTTTGAACATTTTTATAGTTAGGGCTTTATTTTATTTAACGTATGAGGTATGTGCAATTATTTTGGTATTTTTAGTTTAGTTCTATCATTCTGATCTATTTTATGTACTATATTAGGAGCACAGACACTGTTGACGAATCTGAGGATGGTGTGTCTGAGGGAACAGAGTTTGAGGAAGAAAATCTAACAAAAGAAGAATGGCAAGCAATCAATAATCTGCTTAGCTACCAGCCAGAAGAGGAGTTAAAACCACACTTAGGCAAAGATATGCAGAATATGGTCAAATATTTTCTAACTGTGTCAATCGAGCATGCGGCTGCCAGGATCATTGATATGAATGGCATCGAGATTGTTTGTGGCCGATTTGAGCGTCTGCATGTGTCAACAAAACTCCGAAATCGTAGTATGCACTGCGATGTATTACTAAAATTTTATGGTGTATATGCACCGGAAGGTTCACTTGCCCAGGTTTGTTTTCCTTGCTTTGTGATTTATATATGGCGATGTCCTCACTCTTCTATAGTTTCATTCTCTTCCAGTGTTTGTGATAGCTCTTTTTTTATCTCTGCTCTTTGGGCCATCCTTTTCTCTTGCAGAGTGTTTCCAGTGAGCGGAAGGCGAATGCATTGTCAGCCAGTTTTGTCCACTCACCAGTGGGGGAGAATATCGACTGGAGGTTATCAGCAACCATATCCCCTTGTCATGCTACAGTGAGTACTCAGCTCTTAGACTGATGGAGTTGGACAAACTATCTGCTTTTTGTGTAGCTGTATCAATTAGTAAATGCTGTTACACAACACTTAATGATTCTGGAAGTTCTAATAGGCTGTTGACATCCAGTTTTTGTAATGGAGATAGTAAATGGATTCTGGCATTAGTTGTCTTGCTTTGATCTGTGTTAGTGGGGTGAAATTGAGGATATATGGAATCAGGATTGCCTTTGTAAATATCATAATTCCTTGGAGCTAAAGTAGCTTCTATCTTATAAGAGTTCATAAGTGATTTTGTCTCTGCTTTGACAATTGAACAGACCATTGATTCTTGGTCTGGGTCTTAGAGTGTGCTTGTTCATATAGTTTGAACAATATGATGAGTTTTTAGTTGATGATATTTTCTTCTAGTCGATAATTTCAGCTGGTGGTTTAGAGACATCTTTTTGTCAGCGTTATATACCATACATTGTGATGTCGATCATATTTCCAGTAGCCAAGCTCAATTTTACAGCAATCAAAATTGAAGTTTCATATACTCTTATTACTTCCCTCACTTGGTATCTTCTATTTTTGACGGGGAACGTTTCTGTATTTTTGGTTGCAGGTTTTGATGGAAAGTCTAGATAGGGTTTTTGAATTTATGAAGAGAAGTAATGCAGTTAGCCCCACCGTTGCTCTAGAAACTGCAAATGCTTTACAGGTACCACTGTGATATTAGTTATGATGCCATATGCTTATGAAGCTAATTTTTATATAATATGTAATGCCAGATGAAAATTGAGAAAGTTACGCGTAGAGCTCAGGAGCAATTCCAAACCGCTTTGGAAGAACAATGCAGGTAATTTCCTGATTACTACTTCAAATATCCAATTTTAACCTTATCCATGCCATAGTTCTCCGCGCTCTTTGGCTCTGCTTACTCTTAACATAAATTGTTTATTTTTTTGACTTTGTACTTTTCTTGTTTGGTTCTCTAGGTTTGCCTTTGACATTGATTTGGATGCTCCAAAAGTTAGAGTACCGATAAAGCCGATTGGCTCTTCCAAGTGTGATACATACTTTCTCTTGGACTTCGGTCATTTTACATTGCAGACCAAGGTAGCTTTTTATTACGGTATAGTAGCTCTTCAGTACTGTTGCTGAAGCTGCTTGCTGAAAGAAGCTCTAAAAATGATGCAGGAAAGGCAGTCTGATGAACAGAAGCAGAGCATATATTCTCGTTTTTGCATTTCTGGAAGAGATATTGCTGCTTTTTTTACTGATTCTGAGGAGGGAAATGGAGATTTCTATTCTATGGTTGACAGGTGTGGGATGGATGTGATTGTTGATCAGGTATGATATGTAACTCATTTTGCAGTGACTGATGTTGCATTTTCAGCCTTTATCTACTAGGGAAAGTAGCATAAGTTAAGGTTGAAATCACCTGGAAAGGGGCCTATTTCTGACATCCATTGTTCCTTAGTATCCCTTATATTGAAGTTGTTCATATTAGAGTTTCCATCTTACTGGTAGTCTGTGTACTGAAATACTGGCTGTTGTACTGATACTCACGAATCTTTATTGTTAAGATCAAAGTGCCTCATCCGCATTACCCTTCGACAAGGATCTCTGTTCAAATTCCAAATCTTAGCATTCACTTCTCTCCAGAAAGATATCACAGACTTATGGAGTTGGTGAATATACTAAATAATACAGTGGAGAACTGTGAGCAATCTACTGTTAACAACTTCCAGCAAATTTCTGCTTGGAATTCTGCAGATTTTGCTACTGATGCTCGAATTCTGGTTTGGAAGGTATTTCCTTACACATTTAAGTGAGGAATGGGTTTATGCATACATTTAAATGTACATTTTCACCTTTTTGGAGGATAATGCTTGTGGGTGTTTAACTCTTCTGTCCAATTCCTTGACCAGGGGATTGGTAATTCTGTTGCCACCTGGCAGCCATGTTTTCTTGTGTTGTCCGGATTATATCTGTATGTCATGGAATCTACAGATTCCCAAAGCCACCAGCGATACTTGAGGTCTGCCTCACTTTTTGGTCACAACATTTGCTATTTTCTCCTCCTGTTGGAGCTGCTTCATTTCTGTTTCCATCAGAGCTTTTCTTTGTCAAATTTGAACTTCCTTCTTCTCCGTTCCACCTCAAGGTCCTTCATTCATCTTTCTTTGTGGTTTCTGTAGCATGGCTGGTAGGCAGGTAGATGATGTTCCTCCATCAAATGTTGGCGGTTCTCCATTTTGTATTGCCGTGAGCTTGAGGGGAATGGACATTCAACAGGTAACTTGTGCTTGTTTTGATGTCCTGCCTCTTTCTATTGGTTTCTTCTGTTATCCGTGTCATGCACAATATAATCCATGTATCAGGTTGACATTATATAGGGCTATTGTTTGTATAGAGAGAACAAGCTTTTCATAGACCTTATGCATACTTGTGACTTGTCTATACATCACAATCAGATTTGCAGAAAGGATAATAGTTGGTGATCATTGGTGGTACTACTTTGAAACTGTTACTTAACTTAGTAGCAGGGTGGTGGTCAGTCTAAAAGGTTTTTTTTTGTAACCAACAATAAGGTTATAAACACCTTGGTGAAGATTTGGTGGTCAGACTTAGAAGCAGTTCACATATAGAGTCCATGGCTCTGCATATAGATTTGCTTTGCAATGCCGTGGTTATATGCATTTGAAATAAATTTGTATTATGGAATTTGAAATATCAAGTTTGCAGTCCTGCTCTCAGCTTACTCAGTTTCACATTCATAATTCTCATTTTGTAGTGTCCACTCAGCCATAGTATAATTCTCATTATATTTTATGCCCTGAACTCTAGTATTATTTAGATGTTAAGGAGCTCTAGGTTTCGTAACTCTATTACTGTATGGTTATCCGTCATGTTTCTGTAGCTGAAGGGGTTCTTATCTGTGGGTTTATGTGAACAATCATCAGCCTGAAACTGATACGAGTTCAGATTGTTTTTACCGTCAAATTAGTGGAAGAACAGCAAAATAATAATTCATCTTGCTATTGCTTAGGCTATTGATAACATGATCAGTACATTAGCAAACCGTGTAATTTTCAGCAGAGTATGGTGTTAGGACATTCATGTTGGTGGTTGGGTTGGAGCAGTTTTTATGTCAGATGGAGTAACAGTGAGACTGGCTAGCAATTTTAGTATTTTTTTCTCTGCAGCCGGGACTCCTTCAACTTGTCTTTTTGTATATATTAGTATTAAAGTTGTATGGAGGAGAGTTATTGAAGGCGGTTTTACATATTTATTTATTTATTAGAATCTGGATTACGCGTTCATGTTTTTTATGTGTTCACCACTGTTGCTTCCTACAATCACTACTGTTACACATGTACGCTGTTTGTATTTTATATCAGCACTTGAATTTCTGCACCGTTTTGACTTTTGAGTTTCTCAAGAATATGTCCTGCGTGTTTCAGGCGTTGGAATCTTCTAGTACTTGGATATTAGCATTTTTGGATGAGGAGGTCAAAGCAACTTGGTTGAAAGGACTCACACAAACTATATATCAAGCTTCTGTACGACAGAAACAATTTTCATTTTGCTCAATTCTTATTGCAAATGATAGCATTAACCAATTCGTTGAATCTAAAATCTATCACTCTTCTCCATGAAGGCTCCTTCAACTCTGAGTTTACTTGGGGAAACAGGTGACCTTGTTGGTGACATTGGTGGTGAATTTAATGAGCCTCACACCCCAAATTCACGTGCAGCTGATCTTGTTGTCAATGGGTCACTGGTGGAGACAAGAATCTGTATATATGCGAAGGTTAGTTTATTTTGTACTGCTGCGTAAACTTATGGATTGGAGTTCTAATGGAATGGTAAAAAAGGGCACGGTGGTGAAGCTTTCCTTGTTGATCTTGCTTGTTAATTGTACTCCACAGTGCAATTGGCATGCAATAGCTTTTGGAATTTACTTAGCTTGCTTCGAATGGTTTGTTTTAATGATTTTGTCGGTATTTCTATTTTTCTTTATTGCATTGTATGGTTTCTCTTATGTGTGTATTCTTCTATGTTAGAACTTGAACATTAGTTATCTTGAACTTTATCAATTACAAAACTATACCTCTGTGAACTTTGCACTGTTATGTTTGAACTTGTCTATTTCACTTAAATTTATTACATTTTTTCAAAACGCCTAATCGGCCAAGGCGTAAGGCAGGACCTCACCGCCTTACTACCGCCTTACGCCTTTTACAACCTTGCTTAAGACATTGGTTGCTTTAGTTGAAGATATCACGTTGATTTCAGATTCTGAAGTCTTTTTCATTTGCCACTAACACTAATATGTACTTCACTATCATCTTATCCTTATAGCCAGGAGATGAGGTTGACAAAAAATCTGAAGAAACATTGATTGCTGAGATTCTTGCTAGTGGAGGAAAGGTAAGCCCATCTTCTCCGTATTTCTTCCTTTCTTGTTTAGTAAATTTGAACTTTGTCCCGGTATTGTTATCTCCACATTCTTGAGGTGTCCAACCAAAAAGTTATTTCTTGCTTGATCTGAATGATGCGTGGAGAGAAGGTTTTTTGTTTTTTGTTTTTTGATGCTACATGTTGTTTCTGCATTTTAAGTTCTCATATGTTCAGTTTATCTTCTTAGAAAGGTTTCATGTCCTGAACAGTGCCTTGGGATAAATATAAGCCTCACTTACATATTCCTGTCTTGTACGTGTAACTGCAGGTGTACCTGATTCATTCCTTAGGTGACTTAACTGCCAAAATGAAGCTTCATTCGTTAAAAATTAAAGATGAGCTTCAAAGTTACCCATCTACAAATCCACAATACTTGGTCTGCTCTGTAGTCAATAATGAAAAGCCGCTTCCATACCCTCACACTCCTGAACCTCAAGGAAAAGATACACCGGGAGTTGCTTCTGATGACGCTGATACATTCACAGATGCATTGCCAGAGTTTTTGAATGCCTCTGATTCCATCTATTCACCAAGATTGGAGATGTCTCATTCTGGAGATGTTTCTGACCTCTATGGCTCTTCTGAATTTGACTCTGAAGACCTGCTGCGAAGGAGGAGCATCTCAAGTGAAATATTTTATGAGGCACAGGGTGGTGACCATGTAGACTTTGTTTCTGTTGTCTTTTCCACAAGGAGTTCAGCTTCTCCTGATTATGACGGAATCGACACCCAGGTACCTGACTTAGCACCATTGACTTGTTAGTGTTCCTGGCCGTGTTTTGTTAACATTATGCTGATCTGTCTTGTTACAAAATCCTCAGATGAGTATCCGCATGTCTAAGCTAGAGTTCTTCTGCAACAGACCAACTCTTGTTGCATTAATTGGTTTTGGCATTGGTCTCAGCAGTGTGGGTTCTGTTAAGAGCAACGACGATGAAACTGAGAACCTAGATGACAAGTCAAAGGGTAAAGAAAAGAGTGAAGATACTGAACGTGTTAAAGGACTGTTGGGTTATGGTAAAAATCGTGTTGTTTTTTATCTGAACATGAATGTTGACAATGTTACTGTAATCCTTAATAAGGAGGATGGCTCTCAGCTTGCCATGCTAATCCAAGAGAGTTTCCTGCTGGATCTCAAGGTAATTTCAAGTTGGCGTTTATCTAATTGTATCATCTCGTTGGGATTGCCTTGTTGCAGAGTGATTATGATATCAGGTTCCTTTCTATATTATGAATCGTCTTTTGGTTATACATCTTTGCAGGTCCACCCAAGTTCTCTTTCTATTGAAGGCACATTGGGAAACTTTAAGCTTTGTGACATGTCGCTTGGAAGGAGTCACTGCTGGAGTTGGCTTTGTGATATCCGTAATCCAGGAATTGAATCTCTTATCAAGGTGCTTACTTTTATTTTATTTTAATGAATGACGTAATATGGAAGATACTTTCTTTGATCTGACATGAGCGATAGGCTTCATGTTTCTATAATATCTAACAGTTGCAATATTTCTGCTTTGCCAGTTCAAATTTAATTCTTACAGCACCGAGGATGATGATTATGAAGGATATGATTACAGCTTGAGTGGTCGACTTTCTGCTGTACGCATAGTTTTCCTGTATAGATTTGTCCGCGAGGTAAGTGAAATGCAATACTTGACCATTGTGTTGTGTCGCTACATGCAAAAATTTGCTTAGTCTCACAGTGTTTTATTAGCAAAAACAGAATGGCACTTGTGACATAATTTTATAAAGACCATGCTCAATAGTTCAGTGATTGGAGTTTCTTTTTGTTGGTTAAGAATGGACGATTAAACTAATAATTGCCGCTTGAATACATTTAATCGTATAATAGCTAACTCAATTAGGTGTTGCTTATGCTTCGTTGTGTTTTGTCCAAAGAAAATATCAATGTGGTATCAATGATTGTTTTCATTTTACAGATAACTGCCTACTTTGTGCAACTTGCCACTCCACAGACAGAAGAAGCAATTAAACTGGTTGATAAAGTTGGAGGGTTTGAGTGGCTGATTCAGAAATATGAGATTGATGGGGCTACTGCACTAAAGCTAGACCTCTCACTTGACACTCCTATTATTATTATCCCCAGAAATACGACTAACAAAGAGTATGTACCTGATTAATTGATTAGAACAAACAAACCATAGAACTTCTAAAGATAATTGTAATTAATTATCTTGTAAAGTATTCATCATGATTAGTTTCTCTAACCATTTTACAAATATATCATTGGTAGGATGGATTTTCTGTAAAAGCTCTAACGAACTGGTAGCTTGTTGCTAAAAATACGCAGAGATTAAGTCATGCATTGATTTTTGTAGACTTCTCCTTGATAAAGTTTGGTGTGAGCACACTTTTCTGTTTCTGGAGAATCTTCTTTACTAGAAGTTTCTGTTAAATATCTTCTAAAGGGATTATGAATATTATTTGAATTTCCTCATGTTTCAATCAGCCCCTGCTTCGCCCCCTTTGCACGTTTTCTTTTCTGTCGTCTTTCCTTGCCCACAATCCCACTCATCTGTACTTTGTCATGATTACAGTTTCATTCAACTTGACCTGGGCCAGCTAAAGGTGACAAATGAACTCAGTTGGCATGGTAATCCAGAGAAAGATCCTTCAGCTGTTCACATGGATGTCCTTCATGCTGAGGTATTTCTGCTCAGTTGGTTGATCCTTTTAACGGAAATCTTTTTCTAAGTTCAGTTGTTGTTTGCAGATTCTGCGCTTCAACATGTCTGTAGGGATTGATGGGTGTCTGGGCAAGCCTATCGTGCGGGATGGCCAAGGACTGGACATTTATGTCCGACGCAGCTTGCGGGATGTGTTTAGAAAAGTACCAAACTTTGCACTTGAAGTTAGGGTGAGATTTTCTCTGAATGTTCCTGCTGTTTTTTTGTCTCCCCTCTCTTGGTATCCATGTGGTTGTATATTCATTAGTTCTTTTGATAAAATTCATGTGATTGTTCATTTGTTAGTCTAGAGAAAATGTGACAGCTGACATAAATCAAAGCATCATTCCATTTGTGTGTGATGCAGCTATTGACTCTATGTAATCCTTGCCCTTGTATTTTTTAGGTGGGATTCCTCCATGGTGTCATGTCAGATAAGGAATATAAAGTGATTCTGGACTGCATATCCATGAATTTAAATGAAGAACCATGTCTTCCGCCAATCTTTCGTGGCAGCAAATCTGATTCCACAGATGCAATGCAGCTGTTGGTTGATAAGGTCAACATGAATAGTCAGATGCTACTTGCACACAGTGTTACCGTAATGGCTGTGGAAATAAATTATGCTCTGCTGGAGTTGTGTAATGGGGTCCACGAGTCACCTTTAGCTCACCTTGTTGTAAGTTTTTCTGCTCTGCATTGTATTTTTCTGCCAGTGCAATTTTTTCCGTTCTAACAGGGTTTATAGTTATGGGGTTTCCATAATCTTTTTCTTTCTGCTCTCAGCTTGAAGGCCTTTGGGTATCATACAGGATAACATCATTGTCTGAAACAGATCTCTATGTTACTATTCCCAAATTCTCTATCGTAGACATTCGCCCTGGGACGAAACCTGAAATGCGCTTGATGCTTGGATCTTCAGCTGATGCCTCTAAACAAACTTCTAGTGGAAGTCTTCCATATCATCAAAATAAGGGTAGCTTTCGCAGGTTGAATTCTACTTCTGTCCTTGAGACGGATGTAATAAATTCAACCATGTTCTTGATGGATTATAGATGGCGGCCTTCCTCCCAATCATATGTAGTCCGGGTTCAGCAGCCTCGTATCCTTGTCGTACCAGATTTTCTTCTAGCCGTGGGAGAGTTTTTTGTGCCATCACTGGGACAAATAACTGGACGGGAAGAATCGATGGATCCAAAGAAGGATACTATTTACAGAAGCAATTGCATAGTGCTGAGTGAACCTGTTTATAAGCAAAGTGAAGATGTGGTGCATTTGTCTCCTAATAGACGGTTAGTCGCAGATTTAAAGGGAGTTGACGAGTACATTTATGATGGCTGTGGCAAGACTATAGTCTTGAGTGAGCAGAGCAGTCTGAAAGAAACTGATACTTCACATCCTCAACCAATCATTATAGTTGGACGTGGTAAAAGGTTGCGGTTTGTTGACATCAAAATTGAGGTATGTGCTGTTATTGCTTTGTCTCATGTAATGATTCCTTTTTAACTTCTTGAAATGTTTCTAATTTCAGCATCTTAACTTCCCACCTCCTGCTTGTGGTTACTCATTCCTATAGTTTGTTGGTTATTCAAATCGTTTCTGCCTAACTAGGCCATTTGTTTCATTTTATTTCTGATCCACTGGAATGGTGGATTGAATTTCTGCTGCCTTTATATGCATGTGTTGACATTGACTAGAATGGTTTCCTTCTGAGGAAATACACACACTTGAGTAATGATAGTAGCTACTCAGTCTCCATAGACGACGGCGTGGATATTTCATTGGTAGAAAACTCTTCCCCTGAAGAGAGGCTTCAGGATTATATGCGTGAAGCATCAGCCAGCACTAGCACTTTCAATTCCCAAATTGAATCAAATATTTTACCAAGCGTTACTTTTGAAGCACAGGTAAAATGTTTGCCTCTCGCTAGGTAATTTCTTCTAGTACTTTGGTGCAGTAAACTTTGTTTCTTGTTGGTGTTTGGCTTGTCTTTCTTAAGGTCTATGTGTTTGTAAGTGTTGTTTTCCAGATAGAGAGTTTGTGGATGTTTGAATTTTGTTCACCTTGATATTGTGTGAACATGGCTTCTCAGTATAGTGCTAAGGGCAGTATATAGTCCTTTACCATGTTATCTAGTCTTTATCGCATGCATGGGAAATTGTATTCTTGCAGAGAAGTAGTTTCTGGCTAAATATTTCAAACTATCTCACATTAGGCGCCACCATGTTAGGTTTTGAGGTCTTTGTTAGTCGATTTCTTTCTGGACCAAGTGGGCATGGTACCCCTCCTTTTTCATATTTGTATGATCAGATCAAACTGTCTCTTCTTTCAATTGGATCTTTCCCTTTGGAAGAATTGAGTTGAAGACCATGATTCAATTCTATCTTGCAGTTAATGCATGTGATACCTATTATGGTCTACATGGTGTGTTTGCCTACTTCCTGGCTATTCGACCCCGACAAAGGGGAAAGCTACACTATTTAATCGATGTGGTTACTATCTTGGTCCATGATTTTTTGAGACCCAAGATGGAGGTCCCATCTCCTGAGTAATACAAATTCATTCGATCCACCTAGTCGATAGAGGCTTCTCCAAATAGCATCTCTTTTTCTGTATATGTAATTCTGGATATAACAAATAATCCTTTCAATGCGAATGCACTTGTTTTTCTACCTTTCTATAGACATGCTATGTTTGTGATTTTCTTCCGCTGCTCTTTTACTGATTTTCATGTGATGTGCACTTACAGCTTCTGTCCTTTTTATTTGCTTAGGTTGTTTCACCAGAGCTTACATTTTATGACAGCACAAAATCTTCACTTGATGATTCTTCTTACGGTGAAAAGCTTCTGCGTGCAAAAATGGATTTGAGCTTCATGTAAGGCTTGATTACAGAAAGATTAGTGCTTTAGAGATTTTTGTACTTATAACTCTGATGAGGTTTCTTGAACTGGTGGCTGATAATTTTTTTAATAGTGGTGTGATTTCTTTAGCTCTCTTGAAAATTTGACGTATACTAATGTTTGGATTAAGTAAAATTTTGATTTGGCGACTGATGTTTTACTGCTTCATACTATAGGTATGCATCAAAAGAAAATGATACCTGGATCCGTGCTGCAGTGAAGGATCTTTCAGTGGAGACTGGGTCTGGACTGATGATTCTGGCCCCAGTAGATATCTCTGGAGGATATACATCTATTAAAGATAAAACAAATATGTCGCTGATATCTACAGATGTATGCTTCCACCTTTCCTTGAGTACCGTTTCCCTTTTGCTTAACCTGCAGAATCAGGCAACCACTGCCTTGCAATTTGGAAATGCGATTCCACTTGCTCCTTGTACCAACTTCGACCGAGTCTGGGTCTCTCCTAAAGGTCTTTTATCATACAGATTTTATATATTTCCATAGTGGCATCCTGCTCTTGTTACATGTCTAATATTTTGGCACATTTTTCTTTACTCAGAAAATGGACCTCGGAACAAACTAACCTTTTGGAGGCCTCGGGCTCCAGCTAATTATGTTATACTAGGAGATTGTGTGACTTCAAGGCAAGTACTCTTGACATGGTGGTGATCTTTTCTTGTTGTAAGGAGATCTTTGGGGTGCCAGCGTTCAATCCTCTTACTTATCAGCTTCTTGAGTTCGTCTTCTTCTGATTATGGTGAGAGATAGAAAGGGAGGAATAGGGGAAAACCAATTTGAGAATAGTTATTCTGAACTGGGTTAGTCTGAATCGTTTAACCTAGTTTTTATCTAACTTTTCTTCATAAAGTGTCTTAGTATATCATTTAAGAGATTCCTCTTTGTTTGCACTAGATATTCTGCACACCCGTCTCTGTTACTGCTATAGCCTATATGCGGTCAACTCTCTCTGCTCCTGGCATACCATGTTGTCAGAATCTGTCATTTTGATGGAGGTAGGTTCTAAATTGCGTATCATATTTCATGTTCTTACCAAACAGTTTCTTTTGATTGTGTCAGGCCGATTCCTCCTTCTGTTGCTGTCATGGCTGTGAATAACACATATGGACGTGTGCGAAAGCCAATTGGATTCAATCTCATTGCATTGTTATCTGAAATTCAAGGATTTGGATGTGAAGGCAGTTCTGATATAGATTCTGATTGTTCGATATGGATGCCTGTTGCACCACCAGGATACACAGCTTTGGGTTGCGTAGCACATGTAGGACGGCAGCCACCAGCAAATCACATTGTTTATTGCCTGCGCTCTGATCTAGTAGCATCCACTACATACCAAGAGTGCTTACTTTGTGCCCCACCACAGCAATCTTCTGCGTCTGGGTTCAGCATTTGGCGTATGGACAATGTGATTGCTTCCTTTTATGCTCATTCTTCGAGTGAATATCCTCCTAAAGACAGCAGTTGTGACCTCAGTCACCTTCTTCTGTGGAACTATGTAACTCATCCTTCACCAAAAGAAGCCATATTGGATTCAACTGGTGATGGATATAAAGAATTAAAGAAACCTGGAAATGATGGAGAAAATTCATCGGGGTGGGATGTTCTCAGATCAGTATCAAAAGCAACAAATTGCTACATATCAACACCCAACTTTGAGAGGATTTGGTGGGATAGAGGTAGTGACGTTCGGCGACCAATCTCTATATGGAGGCCTATTGCGCGTCCTGGTTATGCTGTCTTGGGAGATTGCATTGCTGAAGGGTTGGACATTATTATTTGCATTCTGGTCTGTTGATGACATATTCGTATTTAATCTTAAGTTTTCACTAACGGAAGTTGACTTTTTTTCCAGCCTGGAACCACCTGCTTTGGGCATCATTTTTAAGGCTGATAGTCCTGAATTTTCTTCAAGACCTGTGCAATTCACTAAAGTTGCACACATTACAGGGAAAGGGATAGATGAAGTCTTTTTTTGGTACCCAATTGCTCCCCCTGGTTATGCTGCACTTGGATGCATTATCACTCGCACTGACCAACCACCAAGCACGAATTCTTTTTGCTGTCCAAGGTTGGATCTTGTTAACCAGGCAAATATCATTGAAGTGCCTGTTTCAAGATCATCAACCTCAAAGGCATCTCAGTGCTGGAGCATCTGGAGGGTAGAAAACCAGGTCAAGATGATTTCAATGATTCTTGGTTGCTGCATGACCAGCCCTGCCATTACCAATGAAATTCCTGATATGTTTAAAATTAATTTTTTGGATTGCACATTTCAGGGAGATCCTTACAACATTGTTTATGCGTTCATACAGGCCTGCACTTTTCTTGCTCGCTCTGATCTGAAAAAGCCCTCAAGCAGATTAGCTTTCTCAATTGGTGATTCGATGAAGCCAAAGTCGCGGGATAATGTGACAGCTGAAATAAAACTCAAATGTTTCTCTTTCACTGTGCTAGACAGCTTATGTGGAATGGTAAACGTACTAACTAGAATGCTTGGTCCTGTCAGTAAGTTTTGTTCCTCTGGCTCCATTTCTAACATAAGTCTGACCTGGCCTTTCCAGATGACACCTCTATTTGATTTTACGATCACTAATATAAAGCTCGCAACACACGGTCGTATGGAGTCAATGAATGCTGTGCTGATTTCATCCATTGCAGCATCAACCTTTAACACTCAATTTGAAGCGTGGGAGCCACTTGTCGAGCCATTTGATGGGATATTCAAGTAATATTGGTGAACAACTTTTTTCCCTTGCAGTTATTTATCAAGGTATTCTCCTTATGATGTGATATCCTTTCTTGTTTCCAAGGTTTGAAACTTATGATACAAATGTCCACCCACCATCAAGAGTTGCCAAGAGAATACGAATTGCTGCAACTAGTATCCTGAATATAAATATCAGTGCAGCAAATCTTGAAACTTCTGTTGGGACCATTTGTTCTTGGAGGAAGCAGCTAGAACTTGATGAGAAAGCAACCAAACTGAATGAGGTCTGCTTGTTTTACTGCCTTTACATTGCCGGAAGTTTCCTAGTGTTTTGTGTAAACTGAACTTTGAGTTTGTTTGCATAGGATTCTGCTAGTCAAAATGCACCTGGAGAGGAAGCGGCTTATTCTGCTCTGGATGAAGATGATTTCCAGACAGTGATAGTTGAAAATAAGCTTGGTTGTGACTTGTATCTGAAAAGGGTTGAACAAAATATAGATGTTGTTGACCAATTACAACATAATGATAGTACTTCTGTCTGGGTTCCACCACCCAGATTTTCAGATAGATTAAAGGTTGCAGATGGATCTAGGGATGCACGTTGTTATGTTGCTGTACATATACTTGAAGCAAAGGTATGACCTCTTCCAGTTATTTTGTTTCAAATTCGTGGGTGGCCTCCCTATTATCTTCAGTAATTAGATGCGGAACCCCTGTTCTTGTTGCAGGAATTGCCCGTCCTTGATGACGGCAACAGCCACAACATGTTTTGTGCTCTACGGCTTCTTGTTGATAGTCAGGCAACAGAACAACAGAAGTTTTTTCCTCAGAGCGCAAGGACAAAATGTGTGAAGCCCATGCTCTCAACCACAGATGAACTTGATGGAGGCACTGCTAAATGGAACGAATTATTTATATTTGAAATCCCACGAAAGGTAGGTAACAGTCCTGGTGATCTTTAATATGTTACACTTGAAACTGCTTATAGAAGTCTCATGAATGTATAAAAACTTGTTAACCTAACAATGGGTACTTAGGTTCTAATTAAAACCATGGTTTCACAATATAAAGACGATTACATTGTCTTCCTTGTTACATGTGCTTATATTTTCTTCATGTGCTTAGGATTTGAATAACATCCTCTCCCAAATCATACCATCATAATCAAAGATTTTTGTCAAAATATGAGGTAATAATCCTCTTGTTCTTATTGATCTTGAATGATAACCAGCTCTATTCCAGCTCTATTTATAATAGAGCTGTACAACTAGGGTTAGAGTCCAAGTCCTTGTAGGAAAAGACTACTAGAGTCCAAGTCCTTATAGGAAAAGACTACTGCCCTTATTAGAATAATACTAACTTCCTATGCAAGAAAGGAATGTCCTAATTGAACTCTATTACTATATCTATAGGTAATAACTTCCTAATCAAGACATGCTAGAAAAGGAACAAATAATAATAATAACTATTCTGCCATATCTCAACAATTTTCCATGTGCATCCCTCTGTTTTCGTCTTCTCGACCTAGGAGAGGTCCAACCTACTTATACCACCATGTACTTGTTCACATTGGTTAACATGTCTGTCTATTAGTTTGTTAAGTTTTCTCACTTGCTTCATGTTTTCGCAATCCATAAAACTCAAGTTATTTGAGAGCATCATTAATTTAAATTTTGGCTTCATGCGTGACAGGGACATGCAAGATTAGAAGTGGAGGTGACAAATCTTGCCGCCAAAGCTGGAAAGGGTTTGTTTCTCTGACAGATAGCTTCATATATTCAGCTTTCATTGCATTGAGTTCAGTGCGACCAAATCACATTCTAACAAATGTGCATATGGACCTGCTTACCCTTATCCTTTCTGTGGACTTTGGAAGGGCACAAATGTTTTCATATGGAACCCTTAGGCATGCATCTTAAGACTTCATCTATTTTTGGCCACCTGAAGGCATAAAGGCTCTCTTTCTATATGCTATTAATGTTACTCCAGGATAACAATTAAAAGCTGAGTCTAATTTGCTGCCAAATCTAAGCTTTCTTATGCAATCATACTTGTTGGGTTATTTTCTTTTGCTAAAACCTTCATGACATCTTGCTGTCGTTTACTTCCAAGGTCTGGACGAAATTTGATGTATCCTTTTTCTTTCTTTCTTTCTTCTGGAACTGCATATTAATGATGCAGGTGAAGTTGTTGGTGCAATTTCATTGCCCATTGGACATGGATCAGCTATGTTAAAGAAGGTTGCATCAGTAAGGATGATGCATCAACCTAACAATATTCAGAATATTGTTTCTCGTCCTCTTAAAAGGAAGGTAAGGTTGATTGTACAAGCTATATATTAGCATCGCTTAATCTGATATTACGCATGTACTCTGCTCATGTCCATTTGGGGCCTGTAGTGACTAACACAAAAATTCTTTCTGCTGTTAATATGTGTTTGACTCAGCATGATAAGGCTGATGACATGGAAGATTGTGGATACCTATCGGTTTCAACAACATATTTTGAAAAGAGTTTGCTAGCAAATTTTCAGAGGAGTAAAGAAACTGGAGACTCTTGCAATAGAGATACAGGTTTTTGGGTTGGGCTCAACTCTAGTGGTTCATGGGAGAGCATTCGCTCATTACTGCCATTGTCGGTTGTTCCTAAGTCATTGGAGAAAGACTTCATTGCTATGGAAGTTATCATGAAAAATGGAAAGAAGCATGCAATTTTTAGGGGCCTGGTAACAGTGGTCAATGATTCTGACATTAAGTTGGATATTTCTGTTCTCCCCTTGTCTATGGTTGATGTTAATAATCCTTCGTTTGGATCACATAACTCGGCTGTTTTCATAGAAGAGATTTTTGAAAATCAACGTTATCATTCAACTTCTGGTTGGGGAAGCAAGTTGCATGGTTCTCAAAGCTCTGATCCAGGTCGCTGGAGCACAAGGGACTTCTCTTATTCTTCAAAGGTGTGCTTGTTTTCAGTTGTTTCCATTTTCACATTACTTTTTTTTTTCAACTGATTCGGTGACTGCTCACTGTATTTTTCTTTCTGTTTGAAGGACTTTTTTGAGCCTTCTTTACCCTCTGGATGGCAATGGGCATCGAGTTGGATCATTGATAAATCTGAAGCGGTGGATGGTGATGGCTGGGCGTATGCACCTGAATTTCATAGTTTGAAGTGGCCTCCAACTTCACGCTCAAAATCGTGTCTTGATGTGGTGCGCAGAAGGCGCTGGGTTCGAAGGCGCCAAGAAGTATGTACTGGATTTTACAATGAGAATAACGACTGTATTGTTGTAGATCCTGGATCCTCTGCTGTGTTACCGTGGAGAAATACATCCAAGGATTCTGACTACTGTCTGCAAGTTCGACCTTCTGCTGGACATTCTTCATATTCATGGGGCCAAGAAGTTAGTGTTGGTTCTTCCTATGCTTTTGCAAAAGATCAGACTTTGACTGATCAAGGGTTGCTTTCTAGACAAAGTACTTTGAAGCAGGGAAGTAAGATGCCTATTGCTTTTAAGTTAAACCAGCTTGAAAAGAAGGATGTCCTATGTTGCTGTCCTAGCAGTGGAAGCAAACAATTTTGGTTCAGTGTTGGTGCTGATGCTTCAGTTCTTACCACAGAGCTGAATACGCCTGTTTATGATTGGACGATATCCATCAATCCTCCATTGAGGTTGGAAAATCAGCTATCTTGTTCTGCTGAATTCACAATTTGGGAAAAGGCTAAAGAAGGTGGTTACACTGAGCAGCAGCATGGTATAATTTCTTCCAGGGAAGGTGTGAATATTTATTTGGCAGATATTCATAAACCCATCTATATGACATTGCTTGTTCACGGTGGTTGGGTTTTGGAAAAGGTAATCATTCAATCTATGCACGATTTTTCTGTTGTAATGGAGATCTGTATCTGGTGGCTATCTTTTTCAATGCCTGGAACTTTTACGAAGTTATATGTCAATGATGATTGCTCAGAAAAAAAAAGGTAAATGCTTTTTTTGTTTCCATTGACAGCCTCCTATCCTTCTTATGGATCTTGCTTCAAGTGACCACACTTCATCATTCTGGATGGTCCATCACCAAAGTAAAAGGTTTGAGATTCCACATCTTTTGAAAGTTATCCTTAAGTCGTTAGCTGCATAGCTTAGGTTGTGTGATTGCATATTCTTTTGGCTAGAGCCGATTAAATGCCGGTTGAAATTGGGTTTTGGTGTACATTATTTCAAAGCTCTTCTAATTCTGTCTATGTGAATTAGCCAGTGAAATGATTTTATTATGTGGTGCTATGGAAATTTGATAGCGTTATATATTGCCAGAATTGATGCTGACAGTCAAAAGTAGGAACATGTTTGTTTGTAGTATGGAAGGGTAATCATCAAGGTTCTGCCTGTTGTTCATTTGATACCGTTACTCTCTGTTAGTTCCCTGTGATAGTTTGCTACTTATCAAATTAAGTACTTCTATAGTTGATGATATGGACGATTCTGGGCTTTTTGCTCTGGCCTTTTTTCGCCCTAATTCACTGTATCCTTGGAATGGACAGGAGGCTGCGTGTGAACATTGAGCGAGACATGGGGGGAACCTTTGCTGCTCCGAAAGCAATAAGGTTTTTCGTTCCATATTGGATCATAAATGATTCATCTCTGCCACTAGTATATCGAGTGGTAGAAATCGAGGGTATAGACAACACAGATGGGGATTCGCACTCATTATCTAGAATTAAGTCCGTGAAACACACCTCGAAAACCCCGACGATGGAGAGGCGGCGCTCTAGCATGAAAAGAAATTTTGACATCATGGAGGTTATTGACGACACCAGCCCAATACCAAGTATGCTCTCACTGCAGGATCCTGCTGGTCGTAGTGGGGTAACATTATTTCCCTCGCAAAAGGATGCTTTTCTATCACGAGTGGGTCTTGCCGTTGCTGTTCGCCATTCTGAGACTTACAGTCCTGGGATTTCTCTTCATGAGCTGGAAAAAAAGGTGATTTTGGATCTAAAGTTGAGTTGCCTGCTCGGCTGAATATTCAGCATTGGTCAGTTGCTGAATCTTTTCTTTCTTGTTCCATGGTGATTAATTCATTTCCAGGAAAGGATTGACGTGAAAGCTTTTAGTTCAGATGGATCCTACTACAAGCTCTCAGCCCTATTGAAGACCTCAGAAAGAACAAAGGTTTAAATCTTAAGTCGGAGAGTGCTTTCTATTGGTTGCCTAATTCAGGCTTCTTGATCTATTTCTGCAAATAATCGTTAAGACATTTTTCATTTGTTGGGGAACCCCTCTAACTTTGCAACCAGTCCAGCATCTGAAAATTTAATTATATTAGTTGGTTTACGAGATATTGATCCCTAACAAATTTTCCGCTTAATTGCTTCAGATCTCTAGCAAGTTTCAACTTCTTTTTTATTTTATGGTGGGATAGATTTATAACCTTCTGGGTACCTCCTTAGAGCCCTATCATGTAACGCATGACTTGGCAGTTTTTCAAGGCTTGAAATGAATTGATTATCCCTTATGCTCTATCCGTGCAGAATTTAACAAAGGTTACTTCATTGGTATTTGGCGTAGGAAGAATCATTATGTTAATTCTAATGAATCATATTCACATCCAACTGAATTCTTTCCTACCTAATCCACCGTTTTCAAAATACACCACTGCCCACTAACACGCTCTATTCTCCAACAATTTGCTATAGTGAATTGACGAAACTCTTTATTCTCCATTGAGAATCCCACTCTTACCTGAACACTGGTGATCGTATGTCATGCAGGTTGTTCACTTTCAGCCACACACCTTATTCATCAACAGGGTTGGTCGCAGTGTGTGTCTTCAGCAGTGTGATTCTCACTTGGTGGAATGGGTTCATCCTACAGATCCTCCAAAGCCTTTTGGATGGCAGTCCTTTGCCAGGGTTGAGATGTTGAAGGTTGGTGATACAGTAATAAACTAATGTTATCAATTATAAACGTACAGTATTCTAATTCTAGATTCATTACTGTAGCTGCGCGTTGATGGATACCAGTGGAGCATACCGTTTAGTGTTTATAATGAAGGCACTATACGAATTTCCTTGAAAAATGATGCGCGAGATGATCAACTGCAGTTAAAGATACAAGTACGAAGTGGTACAAAGACCTCGCGATATGAAGTTATATTCCGTCCAGACTCATCATCTAGTCCTTACAGGTTACAAGCAGACTTTTTTACCATTCTTTTTGTCACAAGTTTATCTAGCTGAATGTAGAGCTGTTGTTGTTTGTATTTATCTGTGCATATATCTCTGTGTACTACTATATGTATATTTCTGTGCAACTAATTTGTTTCTTGTATTTAGAACTCTTTGTTGTTTGCTCCAACTTTGTGGAGGGAAATCTCTAAATAGCTGCCATAATAATAGTATTTGGTAACTTATCAAGAAATACAGTTCATTCACATCTTATTATTCGTTAACTCTTTCGTCAATGGAATATCATCTTGCTGGGTTAAGCTTTTTCTTTTACATCGCTTCATTGTGCCTTGTCTTAACATTTCCTCTTCTCTTCATTATTGATGCAACAGGATCGAAAATCGTTCCATGTTCTTACCTGTTCGGTTTAGGCAAGTGGACGGCGTTGGTGATTTGTGGAAACTTCTACTTCCTAATGCATCTAGTTCTTTCTTTTGGGAGGATCTTGGTAGAAAGAGGTTACTGGAACTCTTTGTAGATGGGTCTAACTCATCGAAATCATTGCAGTATGATATTGATGAGATTTGTGATCACCAACCCACACAGGTAGAAGATGGACCTTCTAGAGCCCTGCGTGTCACTATACTCAAGGAAGACAAGGTGAATGTTGTTAAGATCAGCGATTGGATGCCAGAAAGTGAACCAGTAGGCACTGTAGGGATAAGAGGACCTCCATCAATGTCACAGTTATCAGGGAATGACTATCAACAGCAGCAATTCCCAGCTAACTCCGATTCTGAATTCCATGTTATTGTTGAGCTAGCGGAACTTGGAATCTCTATTATCGACCATACCCCTGAAGAAATTTTATACATGTCAGTGCAGAATCTGCTGTTGGCATATTCTACTGGTCTGGGATCTGGTTTCAGTAGGTAAGATGACGTTAACATGACCTCATTCCAGGTAGTTGCTACCTACCCATACCTGGCCAGGAATTCTATCGTAACCACCTACTATATCTTTCAGGTTCAAGTTAAGAATGCACGGAATACAAGTGGACAACCAGCTGCCATTAACTCCAATGCCAGTTCTTTTCAGGCCACAGAAAATTGGAGACGAGGCAGATTACATTTTGAAGTTCTCCATGACAATGCAATCAAATGGTTCACTTGATTTATGTGTCTATCCGTACATTGGATTTAGTGTAAGCATTTGGCATATACAATCATTCTACTTCCTATTCACCCATGTATTTGCTTTGTAAATTGACTACTTGGTTTTGGTTTCCTTTATTAGGGACCTGATAGTGCTGCCTTCTTAATTAACATTCATGAACCTATCATTTGGCGCCTTCATGAGATGATGCAACAAGTCAACTTCAGCAGGTTATCTGACACGCAAACAACTGCTGTTTCTGTTGATCCGATCATTGAAATTGGGTAAGCAGAACTTGTTTGATTTTCGCAGTTCTATCTTTATTTCCATTTAGTTGGTTTGCTTACCTTAGAGCTCATTTAATTATGTAAACAACAGTGTTCTAAACATATCCGAAGTTCGATTCAAAGTGTCAATGGCCATGTCACCAAGTCAGCGACCAAGAGGGGTGCTTGGGTTCTGGTCATCCTTGATGACTTCTTTGGGGAACACTGAAAATATGCCTGTAAGTTATTGAATACTTCTTATTGGTTCTCCATTTCTGAGCTTATTTTGTTTGTATATTTCTGGGCTTCTTTCTGAGTGCACAGTGCAAATGTTTATACTCGGTGTTTATTAATCTACCTGATTCTGAATCATGTACCTCGTAATTCAAAGATTGCGTCCAATTGATTAGCTGACTAGTGTTCTATTCTTACCTGCCTAATATTGTGAAGTCCGATTAGATTTACGCTCATTCTAGTACAGTGAGGAATGAAATTGCTTTCATTTTGTCTATTCAGATAAGAGTGAATGAAAGATTCCATGAAAAAGTGTGTATGAGGCAGAGTGCAATGGTTAGTAATGCTATTGCAAACGTCAAGAAGGACATTCTTGGGCAGCCTCTTCAACTACTCTCTGGTGTTGATATACTGGGTAATGCAAGCAGCGCCCTTGGACACATGAGTAAAGGTGTAGCTGCTCTTTCAATGGATAAGAAGTTCATCCAGAGTAGGCAAAGACAGGTTTGTGAATAATTATATGATTAAATGATCCAAATTTTCCCAGAGGTCCTTTGGCTGAAATCTAAATTCGTAGGATCTGTTAAGAGCGATTAGAAACTAGAACATGCAGATTTGTGAATGAATGATAACTAGATAATAATTTGTATGTACATGCCTCCCTTATATAGAAGAGGAGGCTTGAGCTACAAGTCTACAAGTTAGAGTTCTACTAAAATTAGGGTTATAATACTATCCGCACTAGAAAAGGAAAAAACTATACAGGAAACACTAACCTAATAATATTAAAACCCTAATACAAATCCTATTATAATTCTACAGATTTTGCATGGTCTGCTTTGGCCTTTTTGCATCCATTCTGCTATGTTCTACTTGTAAGCTTTTCTGCTGTGTTATATCTCTCAATTTTCGTTCTCTGATGGTTAGTTATGTAATTTGATATTTAAGGAGAACAAAGGAGTGGATGACCTTGGCGATGTTATCAGAGAGGGAGGAGGAGCTCTTGCAAAGGGGTTATTCAGAGGGGTCACTGGTATTTTAACAAAGCCCCTTGAAGGCGCAAAATCATCTGGGGTAGAGGGTTTTGTCCAAGGAGTTGGAAAAGGATTAATTGGTGCAGCTGCTCAACCTGTTAGTGGGGTTCTGGATCTTCTGTCAAAAACCACTGAAGGTGCCAATGCTATGAGAATGAAGATAGCATCTGCCATAACTTCAGAAGAGCAGCTTCTACGAAGGAGACTGCCCCGTGTAATTGGTGGTGATAATTTGATTCGACCATATAATGAGTACAAAGCGCAAGGCCAGGTAATTTTACACGTGATACGGATATATGATGAATGAATGCTTAAAATTGCAGCTTGGAATTGTTTTTTGCTTGAGTTGATGATCTTAGCTTTAACTATTTATCACCTAATTTCAGATTCGTTATGAATGGAATAAATAGCTTTTTGTATAATGGTCGATTATGAAAACTATCACCCGTCATCATCACGGGCATGCTCAGTGGTTGCCTCGTCTTGATCATTAAAAAAAGAATAATAAGTGATATATTTATCCAGTTTTGCATATGGTCCAATGGTTATGGTTTCTGGCAAAATGTTATTAACTTTTTTTCCCTATTGAACTTTCTGCAAGTACTCCGACAGTCTAACTTGAACTTTGCCCTTGTCCAGGTTATACTTCAACTGGCGGAGTCGGGCTCCTTTTTTGGCCAGGTTGATCTTTTCAAAGTACGTGGGAAGTTTGCCTTATCAGATGCTTATGAAGATCATTTCATTCTTCCTAAAGGGAAGATTGTTATGGTCACGCATAGAAGAGTTATGCTATTGCAAGTAAGCTCAATGGAATGCTTTATATCCCACTCTCTCTCTCTCTCTCTCTCTCTCTGTCGGTTTCCTCATGCTGGGAATACAATGAATGAGAAAACCTTGTATGTTTTGGTCTTTCACAGCAACCTTCAAACATAATTGGTCAGAGAAAGTTCAGTCCAGCTAGAGATCCATGTTCAGTACTGTGGGATGTGCTGTGGTGTGACTTGGTGACCATGGAGTTGACTCATGGGAAGAAAGACCAACAAAAGTCTCCACCTTCGAAACTGCTAATCTATCTACGAAGTAGACCAACCGAGTTGAAGGAGCAATTTCGTGTCGTGAAATGCAGCCGTGAAACTGATCAAGCTCTCGAAGTCTACTGCTCAATCGAACGAGCAATGAATGCCTATGGACGCAACACTCTACAGGTTTGATACACAACTTGTGTTCTTCAATAGGAAAGAAATCTTATAATTTTAGATTGTCTGGCATACTAGAATAAGGGGTAGGGAGAGTTTAGGTTGTGAGTTATATTTTTAATTTTTCTGCGACCTTTGTAATCCAGGAACTGCTGAAGAACAAAGTGATGAAACCGTATGCACCAAGTTCAGAAGGAACCCATAATATGGAAGCAATGACGAAAGAAGGGAATTCTTCCTGGCATCCTCCAATCCCCAGACACCCTTCTAATTCGACTTTCGGCAGCAGCACCAACTGATTCAGGATTTGATTGTTGTTGGAGAATGCTACATGCTAGCATAAACTACCGCCTTATTTTTTTGACCAAAATCCCTTGGATTCATGCTCAGAATGGCTGGCTTCTGGATCTTCTGTTCAATCATGTATTATGCAGGTAAAGACCGCTGCATATGGGAAAGAGGAAAAGGGTGGCTGGTGCTGGCATATAGTAGCGCTTGTAGAGAAACATTCGGTTCCGAGACCGTGCTGTGGCCTCCGAAAAATGACCTGATTTGTAAGACTTGCTTACGGCAAGAGAAGCGCGGAGTCGGGTTGCGAGGAAAGGGAGAGTGTGTACAGCATATTATACATCAAATATGAAATAGGAGAGATTTAGGTGATAGATTATTAATGTGCAAAGGAGGTGTATAGGGTGTTGTTCTGCCTTCAATTTTGTAAGTCTATAATATTACCTCTGTATACATTGGCATCTTATATTCAAGATATAATTTGTGGAAGTAATGCATAGTTCCAAGAATTACATAATAGTTGTGTGGTTCGGCCGGAGGGTCGGTGAGAATGAGTGGATTTTCCTATTGTGGGCGTCTGAGAGTCTCCGGCGAATAGTTTCTTGCAAGGCCTATAGAGGTTTGACTTCAATCTTGCATCTAACATACAACACATTTCTCCCAAGGCTAATAAGTCAAGACGTCAAATAGTATGATAAGTCTCTACAATTTCTTCCAAATTCCTGACACCTTATCAACCTCATATGAACTTGGCTTCTAGCCTTTGTTGTGTTATCAAGTTTTGTCCCCACCCCTCTTGTCTTTCTCCTCTTTTATTCTCTCTTTTTTTACAATATTTGGATGGTTCAGCTATTTTTTTCTTCTTCATATTCTGAAATTGATATGACAAAAAAAAATAGTATAATTAGTAAGAGAGAGTGGTGTAAGAGGTGTATGTGTGGGAGGTGTTTGGGAAACAAAGAAGTATTGTGAGTGTTTGTCCTATAGTTAAGAGACCAACTTTAAGCGTATAGCAAGAAAAGAGGACATATATATAGTTGTAGGCGTGTGTGGGTTTGATGGTGGTTAAGATGCTCTAAATGCACTCGATGGGCAGCTGTTACAACTCTTTGGCAATTGGACACGTAACAGGAGCCTTTTATAGGTCTATGACGTGAGTTTATTCGCTACATGTCAGTTGGTGAGTGGTGACTAGTCTTAGGTCAGATTTGTACATTTAATGAAGAACGACAAAGCATCACATATGCATGAGGTTGCTACAGGACAGACAGTTGAATAAGCTCGTTTAGTGGTGTGTGCTTGTCCGTTGAAAGATTGATTGACAGGTTGACATATGTGAATCGACGGCCTGTCACATCATAGAGAACTTCCAAACCAACATCTGGTTTTTCTATTGGTCTGAGTCGCTTGGATTGGCGGGTCGATTAGGCGGTCAGGACAATTTGGGTGGGCTCTGGAAAATAGGTCGTCGAGCCTGCCGATGTCTTCTAAAAGTTTATTATTGGACATGGACACATCGATCTCTTTTGATCTATTTCCCTTCAAGAGATTCGGCTCTCCAAAATAATGAATGGATCCTCGCCAGCAGAACAGAACACAATTGGAGAGCGACAGCCAACTGGTTTTTGGACCACATATAACTAAGCCACTCTAATGGATCATCCTATTAACACTATATTCTGCTGTGGTAAATGGAAGATGATCCTCTCATCAAAACTACTTGGACACTAAACTAATTTGTTTGATAAATTGAAAACATTGAGGCTTCCTCCAAATTAATTATCGACCGTTTAAAATCAATATCGTTTGAAGTTTGTTCTAAGATTTGTTAGATTGATTCGTGCATGCTTGGAGCTTATCTGCCTCGTCCCACATATTCGCTGTATTACTATTTCAATGTTTCAAGCAAGCAAACAATCACAACTAATTAACTACGTACCTACTCTATCTCGTAAGTAAACAATCACGTACATCGCCGTGGCGACCTCACTTTGTATCTAACCACTCATTATTGCACGATCAAGAGTGGGTTTGCGTGTCTTTAATTTGTTTCCTATATATATGACAATTTTTCAGTTGCTATATATCTATGACTTTGATTTCGCTATTAGAAAGTTCAACAAAGAACAATGGATAGTGCCGTGCCACATACGCAACCTTAGTTCATGCCAAAAGGAGCATCAACGATTTCACATGGATTGATGGGCGACAACCCTGAAGTTTATCTAACGACAACATCACTAAATGTGTTGTCCATCGAAAGTTTTTTATTATGAAAAAAATCATATTAAAGCATAATTCTGATCGTAGCTAGAATATGATGTACGTGTTTGAGCATCATATCATAACATACTTTATGTTGGACTGTATTTATAATATTAGCTTATTATTATTAATTTGATTATGAATTGGTCGACCGTGATGCTTTTTCCTATACAAATTCCACAAAAACGAACCAAGCATCCAATCGATTCGCACTTTCCCTAAGCTTAACACCAAGAATTTCAATTTTGTAAGTCAAAATTTTAGTTATTTTTAGTTGAGGTCCGCGACAAGGTATTTTGTTCTTCTTCCGAGTTAACAAATAAATATACTTTTAAATGATGTTCTCCTCTTTGCTTCATTGATTACACGACCATAAGTACGATTCGAGACATTAATTGGTTTGTTTTCCCCATGCACGGGTAACACAGATATCAATTATGTTACGTGTGTGTATGAGTACTTATCGTTTTACTTTCGAATGGTGTGTCAAACTCAATGATTCTTTCATTTCATGAGAATGTGACAAACGGACCGATCATCTTTCCAAATCGTCAACAAAATCAAGGTATCTCTAAAGTTATTTATTATAAAATTCTTTGACTGATTCGTGTTCTAGTTGAATTGAAGCTTATCTTCCTCATCCCACGTCTTCGCTATACCTATATTCATCCCGCAACTTTACTTTTATCCAAATTTGCTTATTTATAACCACTAATTATTGCATGATCAAGAGTGGGTTAGCGTGTCTACAGTTGCAGATTCTTGTCCTTATCACACTGAAAATTAATCTTATCATTAGAGGTGTGTCTAAACCGGATTAGTTGACTCTTGTTGACGTATTATTGAAATCCCCATCAATATATTTTTAGGGACGCGTGTGTGCTCACATGGTTTGTGTTAGGTATTAAACAAAAAACAAAGTAGGATGTTAGGTCTTAATATTTATCGAAATAATACGAGAAAATAAAACTCAATTATATATGTACGAATATAAACAACAATCTCCATTGAAAGGAGAATATCGAATTTACGTAACCAAAAGAAAGAGAGTGTTTATATGTTGGACAAGGGCATTTGGTTGTCTTCACGAAAGGCAATTATCTGATGTACGTATATCCAAATCTATATCAAGAAGTTGTATGCGATGTATATTTATTTTTGTTATGTACCGGAACTTTTTTTTTGTCATAGTAGACCGAGATTTTCGATCAATATGAGATAGAAGACAAAAATAAACAAGTAGTATTCATTTTTCGGAATATATTAAATTCAAACTCAAAACATTATTGTTCTACCACTAGAACAACTCCACTCCCCATTTGATATTGCGTAACACTTTTTCTTATACATATTCCACATAAACCAAAATCAACAATACCTGGTGCCCAAATGATATCCAATCGATTCGCATTTTCCCAAAAGGTATTTTGTGAGATTGCGTGGCAGGGAAATCCTGATTCGCACAATATTCATAAATTTTTCGGTTTTACAATATTCGTAAGTCTTCCGGTTACAGAATAATTTAATGGTTTAATTAATTATTTCGGCCGTAATTTTCTGCAACTTTGAAAAAACGTGGTAAATAATTACTCCCCCAATTTACACCTAAAAAACTTGAAGGTGAAAATGAAATAGAAGAAGAGCAGAAAAACGTGTTAAGTTCAATGAACGAGAGTTTCTAGCTGCTACCAAACACGCCATAGCCCGGAAGTAACTTCCCGCTGCCACGTATTATAAAACATGGTTAAATCTGTCAGCTCTCCACTTCCACCTGTCAGTAACTTGGCGCGATATTACAGGCAAACACCGGTCATGTGTTTTTTTGTTTTTGTCTCCGCAATTTCGCTCATTTATATATCATATTTCGCCGACTGCTTAGGTTCCTCTCTCACAATTCCCTCTTTCTGTGCTCCCAAACCCTTTCGGATTTACGACTTCTCCCCCAAATTGAATAAACCCTAGAATTGCGTCCGTACCATCTCTTACCTCACGACTTCCCCCATCCCTTGAAATCTCCTTCGTCGCTACTTTCTCGCCGATTCTCTCAACGTCTTTGGTGTTTTTCTTTCCCTCCCTCAGCTAAAAAATAACGAACAAACCCAGGGATTCCCCTTTCCCGCAAACGATCGTCAGTCAAAAGATGGTGGCCGAGACCGAAATAATCTGTCAGCAGCGCATAGCTTCTGTTCTTGACGTTCAATTCTTGAAGGTCGATGTCTCTTCTCCTTCCTCTCCGATCTTGGAATCCGTCTCCGCTGAAGTTACCCGCTTTGAATCGGTGGGTTATCGTTCGTTTCAATTTTTTCGTATTATGTTTTGTTTTTACCGAATTGGATCTTCGTTTGTTGGGCTGTTCTGAATTCTAGGTTTAGGTTTCTCGATTGCTGAATTCCAAGGGTTTGCGTATTTAGATTTGTGATCTGTGTTGGTGTTAGTTGGGTCCCTTTTTTTACAATTCCAATTTCACCGTGATGTGCTCGATCTGGGAGGACATGCGATTATCGTTGTAGAGTGAAGAAGGAATTTTAGAGGCTTTTCCTTAGATGGTTAGTGTATCGAAGATGAATTGTGTCTGTATATGAAATTCTCAGCTGGTATCTAGATGAAAGGCCATGTAGCATTCTCTGAGATTCAGATAATTCTAGATTTGGCCCTGCTGACGATTTAGCTTTATACTTCTACGATAACCCAGATTTGGCTTTTCTATCTCCATTTAGGAGGTTGGACCCTGCATTGGTTATTGGTTTTCAGCTTTGGGTACAAGCTGTGTCTTGATATGTACATGAATGATATTGTTTATACTCACCCAAAAGCAGAAAGGAAAGCTATGGTTGTTATTGTCGAGTAGTAGTTTGAGGATCCCTATTCTGTTTCTTGCATGAACTTAGTTGTTTATTTTCTGTTTCCCTTTTCCCCCAACCTCTGTAAACTCTCGTCTCTGGTTTGGCAATTGCTCTGAAACAACGGCTAACCGCTTCCTTATCTTAACGCAGGTTGTCAATTTCTCTGACCCTCACACCCCTAAAGACATTATGATTGATCCCTCTGCAATGAAGCCATTTCCAAATCTCCGATCCGGCAGCTATTCCGATATCGGACCGAGGCCATCCATGGACGACGAGCACATTCGAATTGACGACCTCTCCGCCCACCTCGGCTCTTTCTTTAGCTGCCCTAGTGCTTTTTACGCAGTGTTTGATGGCCATGGTGGGCCTGATGCTGCTGCTTACATCAAGAGGAATGCCATGAAGTTATTCTTTGATGATGCAGATCTGCCCGAAACTTCTGATCATATGGATGCATTCTTCTTGGAATCCCTGATGGATTCCCACCGAAAAGCCTTCCTACTAGCAGACATCGCCATTGCTGATGAAAGCACCATCCGCAGCTCATGTGGTACCACCGCCCTGACCGCCCTAGTTCTCGGCAGGCACTTACTGGTTGCAAATGCTGGAGACTGCAGAGCTGTTCTATGCAGGAAAGGAGCAGCATTTGATATGTCACAAGACCACCGACCTTCCTACTTACCTGAACGCAGACGAGTCGAAGAGTTGGGTGGCCGAATTGAAGATGAATACCTCAACGGCTACCTCTCAGTGACTCGGGCCCTCGGTGACTGGGATCTGAAACTTCCATACGGTTCCGAATCACCTCTCATTGCCGAGCCAGAGGTTCGACAAATTACTTTATCTGATGATGACGAATTCTTGATAATTGGTTGCGATGGCATCTGGGATGTGATGTCAAGCCAGTACGCTGTAAGCCTTGTCCGACGGGGGCTAAGAAGGCATAACGATCCAGAGCTCAGTGCAAGAGAGCTAGTAAATGAAGCGGGAAGGCTCCATTCAAGTGATAATCTCACTGTTGTGGTGATTTGCTTCTCTACTCCAAGACCTATTGAGACTTGCCCTCCACAGAGGAGGAGATTCAGATGCTTTAGCTTGTCGGAGGAGGCACGGAGTAGGCTGAAGGGTTTGATGGAAGGCAACTGAGAGTGTGTACACTGGTAGAAGGACTTTTTTTTGTATTTTTATCGACTTTCTAAGTATAATTTTTGGCGGTGGGAGAGTTGAGGATTTAGAGGATGGGTTGGGGTTTACTTATGTTGGTAGTCTGTTTGTGGCTGTTTCAGATGATAGTTTTGTTAGTGTTAGTGGTAGAGAAAAAGCAGCCGGTAGTTTTGCAGCAGGGATTTTAGACAGACAAGCGGACAATGGGTACTGAAGACTGTATCTAGCGTGCTTATGGATGTTCAATAAAGAAACACTAAAGAGCAGTGCGGTAGTTATGAATTTTTGATGATATTTTCTTGTCAGTGCGATGGCAGTGAATTGGCATCTGTTGTGTTTCATGGGTTTGGTGTGACATGAATTATCGAAGCGGTAGATTCGGTGTGTTAAGGACAGAGTTCGTCGTGGCCTGTTCGCTAACAGACAGAAAGCTGAAGGAGAAGATGGATGGATGGATAGTTGTTTGTTTGGTAGGAAATGAGAAGAAGAGAAGGAGCTTATCCTCTTGGAGATCACCATATTCACCAATTTCATACTCACGGTATCATAACATGCTGATTTTTATTAGGCTACTTAGCTTCTCCTACCCCAGCTATGAGCTAACCAAGATTAACTTGCAACCAGGAATGTCAAACCAACTGATGATACAACTAAGTTTTTATTCATATACTAGCTCGGCCTATAATTTATACTACTTTTTTAGTTAGAAAACACTCATGGTTGGGTTATGTATTCAAATTCAAGCTAAATATTTTAATATTTGTTTTTACCTCTACTCACATATCTATATTAATTTTTTATAGTTCAGATTTTAAACTGATAATAGTTTTATTGCTTATTAATGTTGTGAAACGATGGATAATTCGTGACTCAACCAACCTATGATATAATGGACTTGTAACATGATAAACCCAGGCCCGATGAACCCGCAATCCGACAAATCTACAAGCCAGTAAACGCGTGATCCGAGATATCCTCAACCCGCAACCCGACTAATCATTATTGTTTAATTTTTTTCGTAGCAGGTATCACATTCTATGATTCTATCGATCAACTTGAGATTTTGGTTCGCATCGTTTGATATCAAATGAATCGAGAATTCATTTCATTTCAAAAAGAATTATTTGTAGAATTCATTCTGAAATGAATTCATATGTCTGGAATGTCATATTCAAGTCTTAAAAATAAATTGAATTGAATTCCCAAATCATGTTTGGTATGCGATTCAAAATTGAATTAAATCAAAGTTTCCACATATACCCCGTCAACAGACAAGACATTACTATAACTCATTGAGTGCAAAAGCTTATTGAATTAGCAATTATATCACCTTAACCGACATATTCTGAAAAACAATAACAATTAACAAAGAAAGAATGCATTTGACGACAACCACAATAATTAATAATTAGAAAATGTGATGATTATTGAATGAAGAAGAAGAAAGAAGGTATCTAACCTCTTTCAAATTAGTGCTTTAGTACCGACAACAAGAATGAAAATGTTTGAGCAAATAGAGAGTCGCCCAATTAATTACATATTAGGTTTGATGGTTGTGATGTTATTTTAATTATTAATTGAGGGTAGATAAGTCATTTTAATGTAACTAGTAAATTTTTGTGAAATTCATTTCAAAATATCTACTCAATTCAACGAAATTGTTAACACTAGTCTCAATTTTACAGAATTCAAAATTTAGAATTGAAAATAACTTCTTTTACAAACCAAACATAAAAAAAAATATTTTAAAATAAATTTCTTAAATTTTTAAAAAATTCATTTATATCAAATTACCAATAAGGTAAGTAATCATTTAATAAGTAAGCCCAATATATTTTAAATCCATTGTGTGTCTACGTGTCAACCTAAAGTCAAAGAAATTGAGGATAAAGTCAAAGAGACTCTCAACAAAACAATTTGACTCATTGTCAAAAACGCAAAAGTCGGCAAGTCAGCAAAAGCAATCGTTTCACTGAAAACCCTAAACGGCGTACGCTCCACCGTTTGTGAGTAACTCTGCGGCTCTGTCCGACTACGACCCCCGACTCAGCACCGGCATCCCATCTCCAGTTCTCCACCAAATTTCGTTGCCTCGTCAGTCAGCTCGTCCGCAGTAATCAAACAGAGTTCTTCATTCTGAACTGTTAGAAGATACCAAAGTTGCCAGTGGAAGAAGTTATGTGGTCTCTCTACCCTCCACCTTCAAGACAAAACTGTGAATCCCTGCAAACAGATATTGTTTCTATGGCAACGGACCTTACAAAATCGAACACAGTCTCTTCGACAGTAGAAAATGGGTCCAAATCATTGAAGTACCAGATGAAAGCCAGATCGAATTGGCCTCCTGCAGAATGGAAGACAGCACCTGGTTATGGTCCTCATGCAGCAGGTAACACCAGAATTAAAACGCTGAGCATTGAGAAGGATGCTGACATGATACTGACAGAAGGAGAGGTACCTATCGTTAGCGATGGCGACTGGACCATCAGAGATGATCCAGGCTGTGAAACTGCCAATGACTATCTCAGTCTTGCGTATAATCAAACGGGTGGTATGGATGGGACAGTTGATCCTGCACACTCTGAGATGATGCCAGATCAAGCTCAGCGGCGCTCGTTGGGATTTGGCAGGAGAGACCAGTTTGCTATAACTGGTGGTTCCAATGACCAAGCGATGGCAACAGGAAGATCGGGGGAGCGGATTGCTTTCAGATACTTGACGGGGAAATACGGTGAAGAAGGTGGGAGGTGGGTTAATGAAGCACAGGAGACTGTTCTACCGTATGACATGCTGGTGGTGAAAGAGCATGAGCATGGTGAGCAGCAGTATATTGAAGTGAAAGCTACACAATCTGAGCGGAAAGACTTTTTCTTTATATCAGCAAGAGAATGACAATTTGCGGCTGAGAAAGGTGATGCTTATACCATTCTTCATTTACTGTTAGGGAATCACAATGCGATGATCACTTTGTTTAAGAACCCAGTGAAGCAATGCCAACTCAGCAGAGTGGAGGTGAGCTTTTCCCACTGCTAGATGATGTTTGATTTTGTGCACTCGCTTTCAGTATGTAATGTTGTATCATTCAGGTAGCTGGTGGGATGATCATTCCATTCGCTGTAATAGTTGAGGAGTAGAAGGAAAAGTTTGTGATACTAAATTGTCAAATATTCATTCAATTCAACAACGTTTCATTATTTGTCGTGCTAGTTTAGTTTGTGTTTCCCCAAACCGGATTGGACTGGCCGGTCCAACCAGTCCGACAGCGAACCGATCATGTGGCTGATACCGAGTCAGTGTTTTGAGTAAGATGGTCAATATGGGGTTTTTACCGGAAAACGGATAGCTCAACCGGTCGGTCGGAATAGTAAAAGAGGTTATATTTAACAGAAAAATATTAAAACGCCGGATCTGCCGTCTATGAAAAAAGTGGAAGAAATTCATCGTTGCCGATTCAATTTAACTATATTTATTTTTGATAATTAAAATGATCAAATTCGGTTTAAAACAAGATATGACTTCATTCGAACCAATAAACCTTAAATCCCAACCTCAATGGTCCAATATTCGGTTTGATTTTCAAAATCTTTAATCCAACAAGATGTGAATTGATCTTACTTTAACCTGCCAATTTAACTTTAACATTAATAATTAAACAGTAAAATCCCGATCGAATCGAACCATCAAACTCAAAACTCCCAAACTCGATTTAGTGTCTGGTTTTCAAAACCTTGCTCAACACTTCTCCGGACTATCTTCGTTTCTCTCCCCCCCTGACCTCACTGACAAAGTTGAGATAAGTCTCTCTCGTTTTTCACTTCATTAACCAAGCAATGAAGAGGTATGAATCTGTCATCTTCCCCAGGGATTCTGCTCCTGATTTTTTGTTGTAATCATTTCTGTGTTTATGGAAACTAGGCATCAACACCACCACAGCAGGTCGCACTGGAAGCAGGGAGCCGGAGCACTGAGAGTAACGGTGGCGAAGTTATCGATCGGGGGTCTAGTGCTCTTGATCTGCACGCTTTCTTTCCTCTTTTCCGCTACACATACTAGGAACAAAAGATCCACTGGTCCTTCAGAGGTTGATTCGGCTTTTTGATTCGTCATTGCACTCCCTCGTTTTCTTCGTTGCTGCTTCTTGTGGTTGTTCGTCGTTTGATGTTCGGGAATGTGTGGGCGTTGTGGCAGATCAATCTTGACCAGCTCTGGGAATCTGCTAATTCCGGTAGCTGGAAACCGTCATCAGCTCCAAGATCTCATTGGCCTCGTACGCAAACTTGTGCTCCATTTCTACGCTAATTATTGGACAGGATTCGCAAATGCGTGCTTCTCCTGTCTACCTTTCTGTATTGACATTGATTTTGTGCCAGCTCCTCCGAAAGAGACTAATGGATATCTGCGAGTTCGTTGTAATGGTGGTCTGAATCAGCAGAGGAGTGCGGTCAGTGAGAATTTTCTTCCTTTATTGTTCGGATTTTTTCAAATCTCTGTTGGGGAGGCAATGGTTTTAGACCTCTTTCGAGCTCCTCTTTATATGCATCAATAATGATTTGAATAGGACTTCTTTCCTTCTGAATATTAAAATTGGAAATTCCATAGTTGACTGTGCTTATTCATTAGAAGCTTTTATGCTGGTTTCAATGTTGCAGATCTGCAATGCCGTTCTTGCTGCCAGAATTATGAATGCTACACTTGTGCTTCCTGAATTAGATGCAAACTCATTTTGGCATGATGACAGGTAATACTTCATCTGTTCATTGTTGACATTGTTGCATAGTTTGGCAAATGAACTTTCATCCTGCTCTCTGAGGTTTAGAATCTTCCGTGTGCCAAATAGCTGAAAGTCTCTGTCCGGAGCCTTTTAATGACGGTTGACTTGAATGTATGTTCTGGAAAAATGATAAATTCACAATGCCCAATTTTAAAGAAATAGTTATCACAATCCCATATAACTGGATGTCCTTGAATAATATGGATGATGCACACATGGGCAATGCACATGTTAATCTTTAGAACTAGCTGCAATTCAAAATGACACTGAGTTCATGCAGTCTGGTCATGATCTGTATCTTCTGCTTTTAGTTAATGCCGGTCACAAGCCTTTCTACTGTGTTTACTGCTGGACTCTTCTGGCAGTTATTGCCATCACTTTCTTTCAAGTTCTTCTTGGTCTCTAGTCTATACTGAAATGTACTTCTCATGGTTTTTATAGTGGGTTCCATGGAATTTACGACGTTGAGCATTTTATTCAGTCACTGAGGTACGACGTACGGATTGTAGAAAGCATTCCAGAAATCCACAAAAATGGAAAAACGAAGAAGATAAAGGCCTTCCAGGTGAACCATGTCATATATTTTGTCATCATCTGGAAAAATTAGTGATGAAAAGTTTGATTTACTGACATTTTCGCTTATGTCCTTCAAGATGACCCTTTTTACTGTTTCCTCATCAGCTACGCCCTGAACGAGATGCACCTATTAGTTGGTACACAACAGAGGCACTGCAGAAAATGAAGCAACATGGAGCGATATATTTAACTCCTTTTTCACACCGTTTAGCTGAGGAAATTGACAACCCCGAGTACCAGCGACTCAGATGCAGGGTTAACTATCATGCTTTGAGATTTAAATCTCATATTATGAAGTTGAGTGAATCAATAGTTGAGAAACTACGCACAGAAGGTCACTTCATGGCAATACACCTTCGATTTGAGATGGACATGCTCGCATTTGCAGGGTATGCTCTGAACTGTTGGTCCAATGATTTACTAGTATTGTGGTAATTAGTCCCTTCATCAAATGAACAAATCAGGATCAGAGAAAAAGAAAAATATGCATATATCTCATCTTTTTACAATTGAAAGAGCTTTGAGTTCTTGTGCTTAGTACTATATTTCTGAGCCTTGGAGTGCTCTATAAATGTGTATTTCTGAGCCTTGGCTTCAGGTTGTGGAGGCAATTACTAAGAGAAAAATCTCTATCATGTGTTCACACATAGTCGCTGCTAGAACCACTCAATGCTGGGAAAATCCAAAAATATCGACAATTTCTGGAAATTTTCTGCTGAGCTTTTCTTTAATGGTAAAGTTCTGTTACTCATCATTCTCTCTTGTCGTCTGTTCACAGGTGCTTTGACATATTCAGTCCCAAAGAACAAGTACTATTGAAGAAGTATCGTGAGGCAAATTTTGCAAAGAAGAAGCTGGTGTATAATGAAAGGAGGGCGATTGGAAAGTGCCCACTTACTCCAGAAGAGGTGACGTCCCACTTACCAATATGGTTGTCATATTTCCTTGGTTATTATATTGGTGATGTCAATGACTTTCTTGAGTAAAAAAAAAATTCCATGCTGTTAGCTGCATCTTGGGGCCTATATCCTAGTCATGTGTATGATCTTGTTTAGGTTTAGCACACACCATTATGTACATAACCTTAATCTAATATCTCATACTGTAGGTTGGACTTATCCTACGAGCTACGGGGTTTGACAATTCAACCAGAATATATTTAGCCGCTGGTGAATTGTTTGGGGGAGAACGATTTATGAAGCCTTTCAGGTCTCTGTTTCCCCGTCTTGAAAATCACAGTTCTGTAGATGTTTCAGAGGAGCTGAGTGGAAACAGCCAGGGATTACTGGGTTCTGCAGTAGATTACATGGTTTGTCTTCTTGCTGACATCTTCATGCCAACATATGATGGACCAAGTAACTTTGCCAACAATCTCCTGGGGCATCGTCTTTATTATGGATTTAGAACAACAGTTAGACCCGACAGGAAGGCACTCGCCCCAGTTTTTATTGATAGGGAGAACGGGAAGACAGCTGGGTTCGAAGCAGCAGTTAGACGTGCGATGCAGAAAACCAACTTCGGTGGTCCTCATGTACGGATATCTCCAGAGTCATTTTATACAAACTCTTGGCCGGAGTGTTTCTGTCAATCGGAACCTAAAAACCCTGCTGATAAGTGCCCGCCGGACAATGTCCTGCAAATTCTGAATAACCAGCTAGAAAGCCAGATGGCAAGTGACTTAGAGCCTCATTTGCAGGACAATGCAACTTTGTCGTTGGAAAGATAGATGAATCCTATGGGGTTACTTGTATCTTCAGAGGCTATGAAGGAACTTGGTTTTCAACCATGCCATATCTTCTCAGGTACCTACATATTTCCAAGTCCTCATAATATGCCCTGCAAATTTCTCAAGATTTTGAGCCCTAGCTACTGTTCTACACTCAGACAGATAGGCCACAGTTGAATTTAATTTTGTAGAGTAGGACTGGCGTGTGACAGATCAGTTTATAGGAATGGAGAACGTTCATAGATAGTTGAGCGTTTTGATTAAGCTGAAAGATGATCCTGTATGTATGTACGCTTGATTTACAACTGCTACTCGTTTGTGTTCTTGATATACATAAGCTATACTGGTAGAATGATCAGAACATCATTTGTTGTTTTTTTACTGCCAACGTAGTTTTTTATGTCTGAGAACTGAAGGATGAAGTTCTGGTCATACAAATTGGCCAATTGGTAGTCGTTCTTGAAGTGTTCGTTTTGTAGTGTATGTTGGGTTGAGAACAAGTCGTATCATTCAGGATTTAAGGGTGGGTGAATGCCAGATGGAAATGAGGAGATGGGACATAGGCTCTTTTGATCCAGGAATCCCGTTTCCGGAACCAATTTGAGAGTTCTGAGCCAGATTTTGGGTCAGGAATGGAACATAATGAAATAGCAAGCACACACCAACTAAGAATCAACCCTAAGAGTGAGGATTATCGGTAACACTCAGTCGGGAGATGTTTAAGAGTCTTGCGTGTCACACAATAGAGGGCTTTGTTACCTAACCACCGAACAGATCTCACCAACAATAGAACCTCCAATAGTCCAATAGTCAACCTGATGCGCCCATCTCGAACTTGTATCATCACTTCCTCTGCATCTCCTTCCGTGTCTACTTGCAAAAAACCTGTCTATTGACACCACAAACATGCTATGCTATTCATTTCGAGATCAGGATCCCGGTGGAATAAGGTCATCGCCCGATTGCCAGTCCTATTAATAGAAATGAACATAAGAAAACCACCCACTATTTCCATCATAAAACTTAACGCGTTCAGGTACACAGACAACAACATAGATACAGAATGATGCTATGCTAAGCACACTTTGCTGGAAACTTACAAGTCTACATAATATCACTGAGAAAGATAATGGGAGGAGAAAGGGAACAAAGCCAAACTTGTTAGCCAATCAAACATTTTTACAAGAGGAAACAAATAACAAACAAACAAAGGATCAGCAAGAGGGAAGAGGAGGGCGCAATTTGTTTGCAACGTAAAGCAAATGGCTGATGTTTGTGGGTGGGTAGTTCTGCAGAAGTTTCAGAATAGATGTGAAATCCCCTGCTAGGAGCCTCCTTCGTATCAGTATTAGCATCGCACAACAAATCCTAAGTAAAGTCTCCTGCGAATTCCCTTTCTATCAGTTTTCAATTTTCGACGACGACATACATAATAAATACATGAAGGGGAAATTGGTGGGAAGTGTGTACCTGGGGACCCTGAGGGTCGCTGAGGAGCGTGTCCCAAATATGAAGACTATCTGCAAAGTTGAATTCTTGCGTCAACAGGAGTGTGATCCACCTAAATGCGTAGAATTGCGGGTTCACCTGTTCCATCATCCCAACCAAACATCCAATACTTAATAATGCTTAGAGGATAATGGTCAATGTCTGATATCAATCTATATCTCAGTTGACAAAACTTCTGTTTAAGTTTAACTACTGCATTGCACAATATCATAGTTTGTAAAGTTGTCATCTTTGGAAGTTACTTGATCTCCATACTGCTATTTATCATAATTTGCTCTCTAAATACGCACCAGTAGAGACTGCTTCGTTCATTTGCCAACAAGTTAGAAATGAATATCCAGTGGAGATCCTGACCAAATTAATGCATGAAATTAACTACACTTTAATCGTCTCTTACCTTGGTTGTGATCTCGAGGTGGCGCCAAAGTTCTTCATCATGTTCTTTCAAAAGCTGTGACAGCTTTGTAATTGTTGAACGGATTCCAACAACACTATTGTCCAGCTGCTGGCAGAAATTGTCACGGAATCCACTTAATAGCTCAACAAAACAAAAGAATGTGTCTGCTTCTGCACATGACTGCATGGTGTAAACAAGAAGATTGAATCAAGAACAACAATATCATCAGAGGTGTTAGTTCACGTATACTGTACTGTTGCAGATCACTAATTCTAGCGTAAACTAAGTAGATGTTGCGCGGGCTTCAACAACATCAACTTTGACGTTAGCCCAAAACGTTGAAACCAAATTGTAACTATTCCGTCGCACATGTTTTTAGTGTATACCAACTGCACAAAGAATTGAAGATGGAAACTAAACCACAATCTAGAATATAACGTCAAATTGGAAAAGATCACAATTTGCTTACAGTCATTTCCTCATCTGGGTCATTTTTGAATACGTAGTATAGAGGGGCCACAATCTCATTCATCCCTTGGACATATCTGATGCCAGGATTTAACTTGGCAAATACAATTAATATGCTTTTCAAAGATTCCTGAAAAAGAATGGAACAATATATGTCAGACCCAAACCAAGGCGATAAACCAAATAGTCCACCACGAATGCAGCATTTAACCTGATTTGATTTTGCAAACGATGAATCTCCGCAGAAGAAATGCAGATCTGGATGAGTACGCTTGACATCTCGGTCAATTTGCTCTATAATCTCGGAGTCCTACCAATATCAAGATTGAAGGGACATTCAATTCGGTTCATTATCAGGTCAATGAGAAGATTCATATCACTGATTCAAATGTCATGAATCACCAGAAACAGAAAAAACCAATATCAAGATTGAAGGGACATTCAATTCGGTTCATTATCAGGTCAATGAGAAGATTCATATCACTGATTCAAATGTCATGAATCACCAGAAACAGAAAAAAATGTGGCTAACACATGTCCACGTGCTTGGACAGCATAATCAAGAATGACCTAGGAACTTCCACAATACATGACTATGTGACACTACCAACAAGCGCATATAAACGTTTTTGAGCAGCTTCCTACCAGAAAAAACACTAATCTGATAGTAAATTCTTGGTTTACCAAAATAATTGTTACATCCCACAACAGCACAAAGATTCATAAATACTAAAGCATTAGTTGTACCTGGAAGTATTTATTCCAGATGCTGGTTTTCCCAAGGCTCAAAGGATGTTCATCATGATTGATTTCTGATCTTGAGAGCATACAGCAATTTTCAAGCTTTGAACCCTCGTCAATGGACTTCTCCAACTTCCTTGTGATTTCTGACTAACTAGGCACAAAAGATTCAGCAATGCAAACACATGTATTTGGCTGAAGTATGAAGAACGATACAGTACAAGTCCTTTAAACTGATATTTCAGAGTCGTTTAGTACAGTATAAATCACACCGAACACAAGTCAAGATATACTACTGTCGGAAATACAGGATTAGATAAATCAGGTTGATCAGATAACTGGCATACTCATTTTATTAAATTTGTGGTAACTATTTTCCCCCAGTTGGACGGAACTTCTTAACTTTGCAAAGCCGCTCCGTGCAACAATACTAGCACTAGAGAACTCAAGAACAGAAAATATGAATTTTTAAACAGCTTTTGTGCATTTCAACTACTACATTCATGATTCTTCGAACCCTTTGAAGAATGTTAGCTTTTATGCATTTAACTACTACATCCATGATTATTCCAGTCCTATGGGTCCATAAGGCAATACATAAATCATAATACTCACAGGATTCATCAGTAGCTCATCTTTGAAATTCTTGTATTGGGGCCTTTTCTTAGCCAATTCAGACGACCATTGGGAACGCTCGGGAGGTAAATATCCCAACAAAAGCTGCAAACAGAGAATCATATTTTTTTATTTATCAACTTATAACAGATGTGGAAGATCTCCAAGTTGATCAGAGAAGAGATGCATTTGTTATTCACCAATCAATATAAAAGACAGTAGACTAGGAGATAGCCGATAGGAAGTCTTAGGTGTCGAGCAAAAATCTTCATTTTGCGACTACATTATGGCCATTTCTTAGCAACCAAAACAAATCTTACGATAACACAGCTGAAAATTACCTTCCAAACCGTGGAACGAATGCCAGCACCATCAGGTAAACCCTGGGAAGCAATCTTCCTCAATTCTTTCAAATTCACCACCTTCTTCGACAACTGCATAATTCAAGATTCACCGAGCACAATCAACCTCAGTAACAAAAAAAGCAAGCAGCAAGGCAAAAAAGAGAGAATCTCTTAATCACCTCGGTCGATAACTTAGCCTGCTTCGTTATATCCTCCGCCGAAGGGCCAGCAGCAGAGGCGACATTCTCGTCATCGCGATCTTCATCTATATGAATACTGCTATTGCTACTGCTATTAGAATTAGTACTAATAATACTCTTGGAATTCTTATCCTTAATCTCTGGTTTCTGCGAACGAGGCGGCGGTTGTTCTTCCCTCGTAGGTCGGTCGAGGATCGGAGGCTGAAAATTAGCATCGCTGGTCATCGGAGAGGGGAAAATGGCTGCCGAGATGGAATTGGCGGAGGAGGAGGAAGGGTGGGGTTGGGAGAGATCGTCGGAGGAAGGAGAGGAAGGAGCAGTGGACCAAAGAGAGCTGTTAAGCCAATCAGGCACGTTCTTCTTCACCATCGCGAGAGACGGCGGGATTTGCGGATAGCTGATGGCTCAGGTGACGAGTCGTGTTTCTTCCAGTTCGACGCTCCCTACGCCTGCTGCTGCTGCTTCTTCTTCTTGTTTCTTATGCTTCCTCTGTCCCGTTCGGCAGAAGAGATATCCCGTCAGACATAAAGTGACAGGGCCGTCGTTTTTGTGGATCTCAAGGCGCACCTACGCCACGACAAAGTACCTGCTTACCTGGGCCGACGGGAGGGCTGTTCGCAAGGCAGGTCACCCCGTTTAGATTTGATTTTAAATTATCCCAACTCCACATGTTCGCAAGTCAAGTTGGACACATTCAAGATATATTCAATTCGATATGTTTATAAGTTAGGTTGGACACATCCAAAATATATTCAATTCGACATGTTTGTAAGTCAGTTCAGACACACTCAACTCAAATACTAATTTGATTTTATGAACCGTTAATAGACTCAATAGTTTAATACAAATTTTACATCATATACCAAAACTATAAATTATATGTAATTTGTGGCCATGCTGATGCAAACACAAGCCGAATTTGCTTTTGATTTAGCTATAAAATGAGAGAAGTCGAAACTTATCAATTTTCAGGTGATTAGTTTTTGGTTTTTTTCTTGACCTATCAATTTTTGTAAGTTGAGCTCAAATTAAATTCGTTGAAATTGTTAATGAGTGGCGTTTAAATTAAACCTAACGCGACACGTCAATGATGATTAATGACTTAGCTACTAGTTGGTTCGAGCAAAACATGAACTTCAATTTTTCGTCTCTAATTTGAACTCAAACTCGTCTCAAAGTAACGACCAACATTGTCCGTCCCACTTGCGAACAATCTGGTTTGCGCCGTATAGCACTCCACAATCTGGTTTGCGCCGTATAGCACTCCGCATATTTAGTTGATGTGACCATGATACCGCAGATGTAGGCTGAAGTTCAAGAGGCGTTCATATTTGAAACTGTATGTGATGCTCGCATTGCCATGCAACCTGAACTTTTTCTCACGGCGGAGAGGGTTCCGCACATTGCAATTCGACCTGATCAACCCAAGATTAAACAGTGTTACCTGGATGATTAACCTTAATCAATATTTGAGAATAAATTGTGTCAAATTGAGGGGCCCTGGCCATTGATTAATAGCTTATACTATCTTAGTTGCAAAGATTGGATACAAATAATTAACCTCTTGATATATAAAACGAAGGCAATGTCGGATCGTTTAACACGGTCGAGCAGCAGCAACCAGAACAAGTTTCACGACACTCCCCAACATTTATAAGTCAAGTCCAGTCCAGTCCACGGCCAAATCCAACAAGAAACATAAGATTGATTCATTCTCTAGAGAACTCCAAAGAAGGGGTTGTTTATGGCAGAGTTGAGCTCAGATCCGGCAGAGTTGAGCACAGCCATTTCCACCTTTTCCCTTGGCAGGAAAAGGAACTCACCTCCTTCTATCTTCTCGAATCCGCACAACTCCAACAGCTGGATCCCTCCTTCCAGAGAACCAACTCTATCCTGTTTCATCCAAACAGCAATTACTTACTAACCCCCACTACTATACACTCTCAATCATCACCTCACAACATCTTTCTGGCATTTCTTACCTGGAAAGTTTGGTTACTCAGCCTAATTTTTCTGAACTTCTCCTCGCTTGGAGTTTTAGCTACATTTCCTATGTACGTTAACAGAGTCTGGAATGCCTTCTTCACTTTAGCATCCTCATCCTGTACACCAACCCAATCAAGTTTTGTTTTTGTTATTATATGGACCCAGGAGAGATGTATCGTCATCAACAAAATTATTCTGAAATACAAATTTCTGTAAGTACGAAAGCTGCACAATATTCATCAAAAAAAAAAAGCTGCACAATCAGGATAATCAAGGAAACTTTTTACCTTATAAGTTTGCTTCATAGCTCTCAAACATTCTCGCATTTGTTCTGCCTTTGTGGCTGGCCTGATAGGTAATGAGCTCTGCCAACATTTCCCAAGTCAGAAAAATCGAAAAACCTAACCCAAAGCAATCAAATTACTGTAGTAACCCTGCTAACCTTTTTTTCCTCAACAGGCGCTGCAGGTGCTGCAGTGGCCGGATCTTGTGGGGGTAACCCAAGCTTCCTTCTTCTTTCTGCCTGTAACATAAAAAAATTCGAACAAACAAAAAACAATCAATATAGCGAGGCATCAAAACAAGTCAGTATTGTAGCTTCACAGAATGAAATCGTAGACGACCTTAGTTTATCTTGCAAACTAATACAAAATGACAAAGCAAGAATTAATTACAAAGCCTCCCGATTAATAAATGACTGCAGAAACCAGGAGTAACCTTATCTTCCTCCAGCTTCTGACGAATCTTTTCCTTAGCCCTCCTCTCTTCTTCTTTCTCAGCCTTCCGCAAGGCAATTATACTGAAAAGAGGAAAATGTGACAATGTGTCATTGTTTTTCCTTCTTCCAAGATGGCAAGTTCGAGAAGTAGGATTTCCCACTAGGCCACTAACTTAAGAGAAAAAGAAAGACGACAAACAACAAAATGCAAAAAGCTACCGTTTTCTTTCATTGTCTTCTTCAATCCGTTTGGCCTCCAAGAGTTCCTTACCAACTCGGATCCTCTCCTACAGCCAGAACGTTCATGTCCATTAGTACAGGAGAGGCAAGTTATTTCAAATGTTCCATTAAAGGTAATGCATTTAAAGCAGGTTCTGATGGTAGCATTATACAACTAGGTTTTATTCTACGAGCACAACTGCAGATCACATAATGAAGATAGTAAGTGCAAGCAATTGCATTTTAGAAAACATAATACAAGTGATAAGTTATAGGAGTACATATGATATTCCAACGAAAAAAAAAATGAACAAAAATGCCATGACTAGTTCTCCACAAGTATCGGATGCCCTAAAGAGGAGTCTATAATTGCATAGATGAACTTAAGATTCTGATAGACTCAAGAGAATAGAGACGAGTCTCTATGCCAATCTAGAAGTACCTTTTCCCTTTCTCTTTCCATCTTCTTCTCCTCTTCCTCTTTCTTTTTACGAGCGCGCTCCCTGAAGATTGTGAATAGGGAATGTACAGAAACCATTAGCAGATTCGAACCAAAACGAAAATAAAACACAGAAAATAAAGGACTGCATTGGGCCAGGTAATGGAAAAACAGGTATCCTTTTGTTTTTGATGGATGGTGATATTATTGCACAGAAAACCATCGAAACAATGAGCGCTGCACAGCGGTGGTAACACGAGGTGAAGACAAAACCAGTATCATTTTCATGCTCACAAATCCTACCTCAATTCTGCAGCTTTCTGTTTAACTTCTTCTGGCGTAAGAGTAGTCTTAGAAGCATCCTCCTTGGTGTTAGCTGGTACCTAAGGACAAAGGGATAAGAGGAGATCCAATCAAAATAAGAGGAATTCTTGACAATCAGACAATGTAAGAACAGAATGCTGTAAGACAGCAAGTGAGGGACTCATAAGATTAGAAGGGCAGAGATGAACCAAAATTTAAACAACATAATTGATTGAAAGAATGGGACAAGAGTTTCCTACCAGGGGCATCTCATCAACGTCTGGGTCATTCTCATGCTCAACTACCCAGTTCACAGCAGCCTCGACACTGCTATTGCCTAAAAATACAAACAGCAATAAGAAATTATAGGCACAAAAGCTCTATGGATTGAATATCGTCAAAATAAGACGGCTAATGCATTCATGATATCCGCCAAAATATGAGGTAATAATCCTCTTTGTTGATTTCTGACAATAGAGTTTACCCTATACTTATAGGGTTTACAGTGAAAGGGATTGAGTCCCTCTCGGACTCAATTACCATAACAGTAGCTAATAACTTCCTACAAGAAATACAGAAAAGGAACTTCTAATTAATAATAATTCTGCCATATCTCAACAATATCATGTACAAGTTCCATGCTGAAAAACCAATAAACATATTTCTCCTTGTCCATAAACCTAGTAAAAGAACCGTCAAAACCGTACTCAAAGGTAACTCAAGATTATCATCCGAAGTTTTATCTTACAAACTTAACCAACAAGATATACGAACCTATAATCTTTTACAATCTATAGACTACTTGGATTTCATGATCTTCTTTTCGTGATTGACGGTTCAGAACATTTAGAGTATACATCTCTCTAGCGAAATAACACAGAAAAAGAAGTTGCAGAGGACTCGTAAGACCTATAGCTATAGTGACTGTATTCTCAACATGATTCAACAAAAAGCTTGTCCTCTGATCCAACAAAATGGAAATATACCATTCAATGATCTCACCAGTAAAATGAAGTGCCCTGGTCGCCCGTGCCTTTGAGAAACCCATTCCTTCCAGTTCTTCGAGGAGCTTTGCGTCAACTTCTGGAGCAACCATTTCTTCACAACGAAGTGCAATGACAGCAAGTAATATGATCAAAACACAGGATGTTTAAAGAAGTTGCACTCTCATACCACTCTAACCAGCATGTAATGTAATTTGTTTTATGAATATGAGTTTACAGGTCCTTGTTTGATTCAGCAACAAAAATAAATAAAATCGCAGCAAACCAAATACAAGACCTTAATGAAAGATCCAGTGGTATGCTGGCATTGATTTACCCATTTGTTTTTAATTAATCATCAAAAATGCTTCTTGCAATATGAGACGGAATATAAATGGGGAAGATCTACCAGAAGTGTAAAGAATAAAAACAGTACAAAAGAAAAAAGGAGTTATGGCCAAGAATACCTTCAGGCTGCCCACTAGTGCTGGTACCAATCGGCTCATCCACGTCCATCGGAGCCTTTGGTGCTTCTAAACTTATAGGTTTTGCAGCTTCTTCAGTCTTGTCCACAAACTCAGTATGACCAGTTCGCTTTGTGTGCAAATCGGTTTCCTTCACGGAGTTAATAAAGAAACTCAATACTTGAAGAAGAAAACATTCCATTACATTTGGAGTTCGTCAAATAAAAAGAATATAATCTATGAACAAAAATCATTGGCATTGTCTAGTGAGATATTCATCTCTAAACAAACTGAACATTCTCCGCCAAACTTACACTGAACGCTCTCATATGACCGATATAGACTGAAAATTCAACACAAAAGCCGACAGATAGAAAATACAAACAAGAAATCGTTCAAACCAATCATCCACTAATCCTTATCTCTTGAATTAGATCTAGTCTCGGCTTGTCAGAAATAACCTTGAATTACAACCCAATCACACAAGTTCAGGAGCAAACTGTACTCCATGTCTAACCTCCCCCAATCAAGACAGACAATGCCAACATGATTGAAACCACAACATACATAAAATTGGTTAATTTACATCACCAAATCAATAAAAAAAAACCCTACCGTTTTCGATCGGCAGGGCTTTCCACAAACAGTGCAAACGAGATTTAGTACAGCCTCTGTCGACTCGGCGAAATTGGAGTGAGAAGTCAGCTCGGCGTGCTCCTGAGCTTCCTCTACGGACTTCAACAGGGCTCCGCAGTCCCCGCACTTGAGCGAAACTCCTGCCATTGAACGATCCTCCAATCCGGATTCAGTAACTCCTCCTAACTAGCAAAATCACTCGGCGACGAACGACGATTGCTGACGGTCAGCTCCGCCGCTTGTCAGCTGGATCGATTTGGATCGTTGTTCTGTTGTAGTATCCGACTTTTGCTTGTTGGGAGGGGAAACGGTTTTAATAATGGTCATTAAAGATAAAGCAAAAACAAAAAGAAAATATAATTTATTTAATTGGGCTAGAAGGCCCACCAAAAGAGCCGGGCTAAGGTTCACAGACCCTGACGTGGATGGATATTCAGTTTCTCTCTTGAGTTTGCTTGAACCATGGAAGAAATGTGTAAAGAGAGCATTACGCCATTTTTTCTTTCCTTCACTGATATGAACTGTCTGAAAACAAAGGGAAAAAAAAGAAAGAGAGACGAAATCCGAAAAACTGGAACTCGTTGAGGGGAACTCGTTCTGATTAGAGTTGGCAGTAGAGTGGATTGGGACGGATAAGAGATATCTGATTCCCACCCACCGACGACGACAATTTTTCTTATTCTCGCCCGGCAAGATATTTTGGACTTCAAACTCAAACCACCACCGACGAACGATGGATATCGATTTCTCCTGGATGAAATTAATGATTTAAAATAACTGAACTCAGCAAAATTATAGAATCAAATGAAATTGAAATGAAAATCAAATTCCTTCTCAATTACAGAATCAAATGAAACTCAAACTTCAATCTCAAAATCCAGAACAATACAACAAAATAACATTCAAAACATAAAACAATAGTTAGAGAGAGTATTAAAAAATGCAGAGCAAGGCAGCTGATGAATTATTCTCTGTCAAATCAAATATTTTTTGTTTTAAAATTTTTGTACTAAAAATTATAAATCAGAAAAAGAGTCGAAGTTTTTATCATGCAAATCAAAACATGAACCTTATTGAATATGTAGTGAAGTTTATTATATACAATTTTTTGTAATAGATCATTGCTTATCTTTGAAGTTTGCTTGGTTGCTCCTTTTGTTATAGGCTTGGAAGTTGTGGAAGGAAGAGGAAGCTACCATAAATAATGGATTTCATATAAGTTTGTTATGTGTTTAGAATTATGCAGAGGATAGGTCAACAATGGGAAATGTTGTGTTGATGTTGGGTGACGAAGAAGAGACTGATGCTCTATTGCCTTTACAAAAAGAATTCGGATTAGACATATAGGGTTAAGTTGGTTTGAATTGGACATATCAATCGAACCTAAAACTAACTTTAAAATTTTTTTTTTTTTGAAATAGCATAACTCATAACATGATCCTTCTTTTATTAATCTCCTAAAGCGCCAGTTGAGGTCATATTTTTGTTAGTTAATCGGGTTACGATAATTATCTCTTGACCAATTCGGATAATGATTGGATTGATATTGGAGATGTTCTAATTGGCATTTTTAAATTGTTACATATTTCCAACTTTGAATTAAAATGTTGGGTATCTATTCTCAAAAAGTAAATTCTTAACTACACAATTAAAGTAAATTTTATTTAATCTCAATTTACCAATGATCTCTTCATATTTGCGGTCATATACACTAATTTTTTTATCGAGATACCTCTCAAGAGATATCCAAAGTAACGAGCCAACTTAAACTTACAAACCAACCTAATCTAACCTAAACTAAAGGAAGAGGGGAAGGGGCTGGGGGGAGGGCAATGGCTAGGGAGGAGGAGCTGGAGTCCGACAAAAATTATCGTCAATATCCTTAGAAGGATAGGTTGCGGAAGGAGGAAGATTCTGGCAGAAATTGTAGGGATAAGCGAGTGGTGTCATGCGCTAAATGATTTTATTATCTCCGAATGTGGATGATTTAATATCAGAAAAAACGCCTAAGAAGATTTGATTTCCTAAATAATCACTCCCCTATGAGGATGTAACAAAATCGGATGAAAGACTTTAGCTTGGACAACAAAGGCATCATCTTCAAAATTTATATTACGCCACCCAACATCAATTTGAGAGAGGGTATTAATTATATAAGTTGAATGGCCCTTTTGTAAATAGTGATTTTGTAGAAGTAGGGTTCCGCTGCCGCACATATAAATGTATGTTGGCGTGTACTTTCTGTAAGAGTTATCAAATAAGAAGAATAAAAAACTTGAGAGGGAGATCCTCTCCTGGACTAGTGTCATCTTGACGGTACCACGTTAAAAAACTCGGTTTCTCGTGTTCTCTTGATCGTTTGGCAAATCTTACTATTGTGGTGATTTGCTTCTCTACTCACTGGCCTTTCGAGACGTGACCTCCACAGAGGAGGAGATTGAGATGCTTTAGCTTGTAGGAGGAGACATGGAGTAGGCTGAAGGTCTTGATGGAAGGCAACTGAGAGTGTGTACACTGGTAGAAGGAAGAGTTTTTTTTCTGTTGTATTTTTATCGACTTTTTAAGTACAATATTTTGCGGTGGGAGAGTTAAGGATTTAGAGGATGGGTTGGGGTTTTTCTTACGTTAGTAATCTGTTTGTGGCTGTTTCAGATGATAGTTTTGTTAGTGTTAGTGGTAGAGAAAAAGTAGCTGATAGTCTTGCAGCAGGGATTTTAGACTGACACAGACAGACAGACGATGGGTACTGAAGAATGTATCTAGCGTGCTTATGGATGTTCAATAAATAATAAATACTCTAGAGAGAGAGAGAGAGAGAGAGAGAGCACAAGAAGCCATTATTTGTGAAGTAGTAGTAACAGATTCTCCCAGTTTGGTTAATTTCTGAATTGAATTTGTTGTTTTTCTGGGTTTCGTATGCCATGAATTAAGGACAGAGTTGGTACTGCAATTGGTTGGTTGGCTGGTTGCTACGATGGAGTTGTTTGTGGTGTCGCTAACAGATAGAAACTTGAATGATTATGTGTTAAGCTCTGCCAAATGAGAAGATAGATAGATTGATTGAAGCCAGCCAAAGCAATGTCTTTTGGTGAGGAATGGGAAGAGGGGAATTAAAGCTTATCCTCTCGGAGATCACCATATCCTCTCAATATGTTCACTTACAACCAGGACATATGTCTTCAAATGTAATTAGTTTGGTCCGGATTATCGTTTAAAAGCCGCAGCAGCAGCCAGACAGCACACCTCAACTAATTAATGACCTTTTTCTATTAATTAACCCTAAACTAAATGAAAAGCTAAAGGTTAGTCCCGGAAGAAAAGCGTTGAAATTATGCACTCTGCGTTTTATTAAGTAAGCCACAACCGAGAACAGAGCAGCTTTTTCTTCGTCGTAGAAAATTGTGCGAATATGGCGATGGCAAGCTTCGCTAGGAAGAAGGCTTACCTGCTAACCAGGAACTTCTCTAACTCCAACCCCGATGCCCTCCGCTTTTCTTATTCCTTTACTAACTTCTCCCGCGGCTTCGCTTCCTCCGGATCTGATGACAACGATGTAGTCATCATCGGCGGCGGTCCCGGCGGCTACGTCGCCGCCATCAAGGCTGCCCAGCTCGGTCTCAAGACCACCTGCATCGAGAAGCGTGGGACTCTCGGAGGCACCTGTCTCAACGTCGGCTGCATCCCTTCCAAGGTACGAACCGACGATTCCTTTCTATTTCCCCTCACCAAAATTCGCGTATTCGATTCTTTAGGGTTTGTTTTCACTTTAATTTTCTGTTTGTTTGATCACCGAATTGTCTTCTCAGATCTGTTGCTGCTATGGATTTGTCTGATTCTCGGTGGATTTCGATTCTCTTTGTTTGTTCCCTGTTTGCTAGACTACGAACGATGCGGTCTTCCATTTAGTGTGCTAGATTGCTCGACTGTGTATGTGTTGTAAAATCTAGTTGGATTCAGCTGTTGTTTTGCAAAGAATCATTGTATTGATTGATCTGCTAGAACTCTCTTAATCTATATGAACTTAGCTTGTTTATTTAGCTGTGGCCTTGACTTGGGATTTTCCTTTAACCTGTTATAGTTCATACATCATTGTGTTGTACTGATCGAGTTTCCTTGTTTTAGGCACTTCTCCACTCATCCCACATGTTCCATGAAGCACAACACACTTTCGCAAACCATGGTGTTAAGATTTCCTCTGTCGAGGTTGATTTGCCAGCCATGATGGGTCAAAAGGACAAAGCCGTAGCAAACCTTACAAAGGGTATTGAAGGTCTTTTCAAGAAGAACAAGGTGACCTACGTCAAAGGTTATGGCAAGTTCATCTCACCCAATGAAGTTTCCGTTGACACCATTGATGGTGGTAACACTGTCATTAAAGGCAAGCATATCCTTGTCGCCACCGGTTCTGATGTCAAGTCTCTGCCCGGAATCACCATCGACGAGGAGAAAATAGTTTCGTCTACCGGTGCTCTAGCTTTGAAGAAAATCCCAAAGAAACTCATAGTCATCGGAGCAGGATACATCGGGCTCGAGATGGGGTCTGTCTGGTGCCGGCTCGGTTCAGAAGTCACTGTCGTGGAGTTTGCCCCAGATATCGTCCCGACTATGGATGGTGAGATTCGCAGGCAGTTTCAGCGGTCATTGGAGAAGCAGAAGATGAAGTTCATGCTCAAGACTAAGGTGGTGTCAGTGGATAGCTCCGGCGATGGTGTCAAGCTAACACTAGAACCTGCCGCAGGTGGCGACCAGACAATTCTTGAGGCTGATGTTGTTCTAGTCTCTGCTGGCAGAACTCCATTCACAGCCGGTCTTGGACTGGACAAGATCGGCGTGGAAACCGACAAGGGTGGTCGGATCTTGGTCAACGAAAAGTTCGAAACCAACGTGAAAGGTGTCTTTGCCATCGGAGATGTGATTCCGGGACCGATGTTGGCGCACAAGGCCGAAGAGGATGGAGTTGCTTGCGTCGAGTTTATAGCTGGGAAGCACGGCCATGTCGACTATGATAAGGTTCCGGGAGTTGTGTATACACACCCGGAGGTTGCATCGGTTGGTAAGACCGAGGAGCAGGTGAAGGCAAGCGGCATTGCTTACCGTGTAGGGAAGTTCCCTTTCATGGCGAACAGCCGTGCTAAGGCGATTGATAATGCCGAAGGACTAGTCAAGATATTGGCCGATAAGGAGACGGACAAGATCTTGGGAGTTCACATAATGGCACCAAATGCCGGGGAGTTGATTCATGAGGCAGTATTGGCGATTAACTATGATGCTTCGAGTGAGGATATTGCCCGTGTATGCCACGCTCATCCGACGATGAGTGAGGCGTTGAAGGAGGCGGCCATGGCCACCCATGACAAGCCCATTCACATTTGAGGAGAAGATGATGTTTGAGTTCTTGAACCCTCCCTTTCTTTTACCCCTTCTGTTCCAGATAGCAAAGACACAAGGCACTGCCTGGCTTTTCTCTTATCGTATATTTATTCCTTTTGCTCTGAAATCCTCACGATTGTTGGGACCAGGATTTTTACTGATGGATGATGTTCTTGGCCTGTTGTTGAATCTTTTATAATGGCTGAATAACTTTACTTGTGCTTGACAAGATTCAAGTACTGGTGAATCTTGTAAGATTACTAAGAACATTCAGGTTCCATTTTCAGCAATATATTTGGGGTCAGATAAAATTTTCCAGGTCACAAATTGACATACCCAATTCTGCCGAATTCGGTCTGGAGAGGTCCGAATTTTCCAAATATGAATTTGAGCGGCTTTGGGAATTCCAACCGGAACTGGCAGCATTTGAGTTCAAAGCATCAAATGTCTTGACATCACAATGGTCACAAATGTGGCAAGCAAGTATGATCGTTTATTGCAAGTGGTATCAAATTGGACTCTTCAGATTAACCAAAACAAGTAAATTAGTAGCAAACCAAGTGACATGTGACACATACATTTCCGGTTAAATCGGCCACGGTGAAGACAGAAACCGTAAGGTGAGCCAAGGTACTGCAGGATTCCAAGCCAAAAAACAACCGACTCAGAAACAAATTAGCCATCCTTGGACTATAAATCAAGTCTTCATCCCCCCATATGAAGGCAAGCAAAACTCGGCATAATTTCAACTCAGGAGGAACAGCTCGGTTTAATCCTCACGCATGTCCATCCGTCTCCTGGATTGCATTGCTAGCCTAGCGTCTCTTTCCCTCTCGAATTCCCTGTAGTCTGTGCGTTCCAAGAAGGATACTCTGTCCAGATATTGGTTTGAACTCTTCTTGTACGTTTCTAACTCATCTTCCACCCCCTTATTCTCATCCTTAAATTCTCCCCAGTCTTTCTTCGTCTTGTCCAGCACACTCAGCTTTTGTTTCTTCTTAATCTGTTCCAGTACAGCATCCACCGCCGAAGGTGCAGCAGATTTTCCCTTTTCAGCTGCTGCCTCTTTCGACTCTGCATCGACAAGCTTCTTAACCTCAATGTCCCGGCCAGCAAAATCCCGTACCTCTGTTATCTGCCAAAGGGTTCAGAAAGCCATTTGTGATCCACGAGGATGAAACTGTTAAACAGAATTTGTAAGGTAAGAAATCCCCGTAAGATGCAATACTACACTTGATAAAGTATTGGAACTGTTGGGAGAGGGTTCAGATTGGCTTTTATATAGATTCGAAATTAGGACCTTTTGGTTTTTAAAGGCCCTGATACTATGTCAAGAACTGTTACATCCCAATAACTCGAGTTGTTCGGAGAGGATTCAGATTGGCTTTTATAATATCCATCAACAAACGATAAAGAGCAACTATATCAACAGAATTCACACTTACCTCGACCTTTCCCCTGAGTGCTGCAGCAGCGGCAGCATCCTTAACTGCAGAGAGAGCAGCAGCAGCAAGCTTTTTGGCCTCATCACTGGTGCTGGTATGCAAACCATTACGCCTCTCCAGTGATGCATCGTTTACTGATGATTGTGCCTGCTTTGTTCCCATGCCTAGGTAATTCTTCCAGCTCTATGAAAATGAACAAGGAACAAAATTAGTTATGGACAATGAAATGCTTCAAACGACAAACACAATTAGAGAAGTTTCTTACATCAGAATTCTTTTGTGAAGTTTGATCCACAGTTGCACTAGACTTGTTTGGGGAAGATCCAATTTCCTTAGGCTGCTGACTGCTACAGCCATTCTGTTGTGAATCCTTTTCAGGAGGTCCATTGACCTTTGGTTTTAGACCCAGATAAGCCATCCAATTCTACAGAAGGATAACAAGTCAGCGGAATAATGCACAAATTTATTCCTAGAGGAAACAGTGAGAAGGATGGATATTCTCACATCATTTGGCTTCTGGGAGCTCGGCATGTTTGAACTAGTACGCTTCTTTGATTCTGGCTTGTTATTCTTATTGCACCCTTTATTCATTTGCTCCCACAGAGCTTCCACCCGAGCTCCCACACCTAACAAACCCCATTCGTTAATGTTTCTTCATAAGGAAAGCATGGCTTACTTCCGAAACAGTAAATAACAAAAAGGATGATCATTTACCACTTTCTTGAGATTTGGGCTCAGAAGTTGAAGCTGGATTAACATCTTGGATGGAATCTACATGCGAACTCATCGCTAACTACTCCCTGAAAAATAAAGTCAGCTATTCACATAGAATACTGAGTGAATCAATCAATAATGATATTGCAAGCTTAGGTTAATTTCTCGAACCAGAAACACGAACGTAAATGAGAAGAAAGTTATTGCTATGACTAAATGTGCAAGGCAGAGAACACATCCTCAGGAATATGCAACTCGACCATTCAAGCCCGATCAAAATATATCAAGGTTACTTCCAACAGAACTACCAATAGCCATTTTGTAGAGAATACGATTGGAAACAATATTAGCATCCCCCATATTTCGATGCAATCAAGTGTACACAGCAACCACAGCTCTCAAAGAAATTGCAAGATGGAGATAGACGCAAACGTATAAGACCAAGTCCTAACAAGTAACAGCAGCTATGCAATATGTTAAAACTTCCAAAGCTGTGGAATTGAACCATTCAACAAAAAGAACCATTCAGAAACCCTAAATTCTGCTCTCGTCTCATCAAGCAACCAAAACATTAAACACCTAGCTAACTTATTCCACGTTTAGCCTTCATTCGAGCTAGCAGACCATTAATCGTTAAATCTAATGCATCAGCTCGCACAAACTTCATCAAATGGACAGAGAAACAGACTCTGTGCGAAGCAGCTCAAAACGTACCGAAATAAACAATTAAGGAAAAAGTAAACGAAAATAGCAGGCAATGCTCGAATGTATCGCACCAGTTTGCTTTCTCGACTTTGCTCCTCTTCTTCTCCAACTCGAGAGAGAGATCGTCGGCGATAGTGTAGCTGGGGCCTGAGAAAGCTAGGATCCCCCGCTTCCTCGATCGAGAATTTTGCTTATTAACTCCGGTAGGATTCTGCGGAGTCTTCTGTTTCGTCGCAATTTGACGGACTTGTGTTGAGTCGTCCTCCAGTCCCGAGATGGATGAGCTCAGGTTCAGCAGTTTTTCTAAAGGCGGACACTTTCTATCCGTTAGCGCGGACATGAATTCTAACGGTGAAAGATAAAGTACGTGAGTTTTGGGTTGAGCGCAAAGTCTAAATTATTGAGAGAAAATTATTTTATTTTAATTTTTATGTTATTGACATTTTCTTTTTTAATTATAATTTATTCTTCGTAACTTTTTATCGATTTAATAAAACATATTTTTTAAATCACAAATATTATTTATTTTAATTTCTTAAGTCTAATTAGATTAATCTTGATATATTATTTTTTTTCCAAGAAAAAGTTTAGATTAGTAATAAAGTTGTTAAGTATGTTTTATGATATCTCGAATTTTTTTGAATATTTCATGTAAATTACCTTTTATACAAAAAATATAATTTTGTGAAATGATAAATTATGTTTTGAAATGGATGTTAACTTAGAAGTTTTAGTAAATGATGTTCACAATATTAGTTCGACTTATAGTTGTTGTTTGTCATTATGATATTGTTATACCACCAAGAACAAATTGGCGAACTCTACGTGAACAAGATGCGCCACATCCCTTCGGTGCTCTCGAAGGTGGGGATGAATACGTGAATGAATCCCTGGCGCATATTCTCGATACTCACATCCGTTCCCCTGCCCAATCCAATTGTATACGAATTATGAACTATCTTTACACAGATTGTGAATCGGCCGGAAAATTATAACCAAAAAAACGAACCAAGGAAGATTAGAGGATGAACCAGTGGAAAACCTTCATAGGTTCGATGAGAGTGACGAGATTGGCGTAATTCTTGATGAGTTTTTCGATCTCCTCTCCTGAGATCTCTGGTTTGAATTTCGTGAGCAAGACGTGCTTCACTTCTCCTTTCCCTTCTTCCATTTTCTCAGATCATATCGATCTACTCAGCTCTCATATTCCAAGTCAAACAAATGAGCTATCTGACAGCGATTGATAATTTAATATAAAATGATGTGATATACTGTTTATATTTTATTGTAAATAAATTAATATATTTTTATGAATAAATTTATTTATTATTTTATTAAAATAATTTTTATTATATTAATTATCAACACGATTAGATTTTATGAAAAGCAAATTGACAAAAGAAAGAGATTTTCGAAAATTATTATTGCTAAACTCAGATTTTTTGAAAAATAAAAAAATTTATAATTATTATTGATGATTAATATGGTATAAATTATTTTTAAAAAATAATAAATATGTATTTATTAAATGTATAATTGTCATTTTAAAGACGGCGCGAAGTAAAACTCGGACTTATATAAAAATGGATTTTAAAATAATGGGCTCGTAGTCAACTTTGTTATTGAGCCAAGCCCAAGATGATTGACAGTTAAGTGACAAAAATATAGAAGTAAGCCCAAGCCCAGTTATCACTCTGGAGTTGAATATTTGATCTTCTGGCTGACAATTTAAAGCTATCCAGTAAGGCTATCTGTTAATCCAGAGGGAACAACAATGGCGTCGTCCATCGCTCAGCATCATCAGTTCGCCGGACTCCGATTTCCGCCGTTGTCGACTCCTCCTCACCTGTCCAAAAGAGCGCCATTCACTTCCTTCCCGCCTACTAGGTACGAAAGGAAGTCCAATTTCATCGTTTCAGCTGTCGGCATATCGAATGCACAGACCAGAGAGAGGGAAGAGCTCAGGCAGCTCTTCGAGGATGCTTATGAGCGCTGCCGTACCTCTCCAACGACTGGTGTATCCTTCACCGCCGAGGATTTCATCTCCGCTCTCGACAACTACGACTTCGAGTCCGAGATTGGCACCACGGTTCATTTCCCCTCTTGTTTGGGCAAAACTTTCAAATTTGTGTTTCAGCTTCTGAATATGTGGTGTTTATTCAGGTGAAGGGAACGGTATTCATGACGGAGCAATATGGGGCGTTGGTGGACATAACTGCAAAGTCTTCAGCAATTTTGCCACTGGAAGAGGCGTGCATTCACAAGCTGAAGCATGTGGAGGAAGCTGGTATTGTTCCTGGATACACTGGAGAGTTTGAGATAATTGGAGAAAATGAGGCGGACGATAGCTTGATTTTGAGCTTGAAGAGTACTCAGTATGATCTTGCTTGGGAAAGGTGTAAGCAACTTCAAGCTGAGGATGTCACTGTGAAGGGTAAGGTGGGTAAAAATTTAGACACACCACCCCTGCAAGAATTAATGGACTAAAATGGATCAGGGTTGTCAATATATGTCCTCTTCTTCCATCTCCAGTATCTAGACATGTTAAGAACTTGGTTTTCTTGCAGATTGTGGGTGGAAACAGAGGAGGGCTGGTTGCTTTGGTAGAGGGCCTCAGAGGATTCATCCCATTTTCTCAGATGATATCAGTAGATTTCTCTCTCTACATTTTTTTGTTACATTGGCAGGCTTCAAGTTGTGACCTTGCCTTGGATTTTTGTTCAGAATGTAGTAGGAGACGAACTTCTTGGCAAGGAGCTTCCTCTGAAGTTTGTTGATGTCGATGAGGAAGAAACTAGGCTTGTTTTCAGCAACCGGAAGGCCATGGCTGATAGTCAGGCACAATTGGGTATTGGATCAGTGGCCACTGGAGTAGTCCAGAGTCTGAAACCATATGGTGCCTTCATTGATATTGGTGGCATCAATGGCCTTCTCCATGTCAGTCAGATTAGTCATGACCGTGTTGATGACATTGCAACGGTTCTTCAACCTGGAGATACTCTCAAGGTTAGTGAGTCATCTAATGTAGATTCCATGTTTTTCAGTGTCGGCTTTCGTTGTTTGAGTTGACTTTCTTGTTATCCAGGTGATGGTACTCAGCCATGATCGCGAAAGAGGTCGAGTAAGTCTTTCTACAAAGAAGTTGGAGCCTACCCCTGGTGATATGATTCGCAACCCAACCATTGTTTTCGAGAAGGTAATTCTTCAATGCTTGTAACTACTGTTTTGTTTCGATCGTGCTCTTTGTGAGCATATAGGTTGGCCGTCTACGTGTGTAGTATGCTATCATTCTTTTGCTTGGAGGATCATTGATCCATGTTTTCTGTTTCTTTCACACTGCTCAGGCTGAGGAGATGGCCCAGACATTCAGGCAGAGAATCGCTCAAGCAGAAGCCATGGCGCGAGCTGATATGCTGAGATTTCAACCCGAGGTAAGCAAATACATTTTACATCTAGGAGCTGGATAGTACAACCCAATAATGGTCCGGATCTAATACGATTCGATTGCTTTTGACAGAGTGGACTGACTCTAAACTCGGATGGGATATTGGGGCCATCGACGCCAGACTTGCCAGAAGAAGGGTTAGACTTGAGCGATCTTATTCCAGCAGCGGAAGATTAGGATGTTCTTGTTTCAAGGTGTTCCTCTTTGTTGTAATGAAATACCGTACTTTCGAGTAGCGCACATTCCGACCTGTATCAAATTATATGATCATGTGAAGTAACATCAACTGAAAACCAACACATGTACACTGTCATTAGGCTCGATCATGATTACGATTCATTCACGGTTCGATCTAAACATCAAAAATCTATAGGCCAACAGTAGAGTGTTATATATTTGTACAAGCTCCAAAAACACAACAGATCATGATTACTATCCGTCCATACCACTATTTGCTCTTCTTCTTCACTTTCTTTTGCTTATGCTTCAACTGCGTCAGCCCAGCAGCACTGATCTTAACATTCCCGATTATCGCGGCCACCAGCTCGGGATCTCCGCATGCTTTCATCAACTCTTTCTCCCTCCCACTTGCTTCCGGCATATGGCTAAACAAGTTCATCGCAGTTTTTGCAGCTGCAAAAGAATGTACATAAGTAACCGAGAGCTACTTCCAGTGAAAATGAAACAACTATTAAACACAAAAGCATTATTACCTTTTCCTCTCTTAGCAGAGCCAGGGATGATCTTCACTCTGTACTTGTAGGATTGCAGGGCGGTGTAAGGGCCACAGACTGGGACGGCATACAAGAGGATATCGTTAGGAAGCGGGTTTCCGGTCAGGTAATCCACATCGTTCAGTTTCTCCTTCTCTTCTTCGCCAATCTCATGAATATCGTCCTCCTCCATGACCACCTTATCAGCAGCAGCTTCATTTCTCAGACCGTTCGCAAGGGACCTGTTTGCAACTTCGCTGTCGACATGTTCATTGGAAAGCTCAGGGCACTCGCGAGATAAGTGGCCAGTCTTTTTGCACCGATAACACACCTTTGGAGCCTCATTGGGACCTGCAAGATTGAAACAAACACATAGGGTGAAATTGAGTTCCAACAAGCATTATGCAAATATTTTGGAAAGGAAATGTAAAATCTGCAGTGTTTGCTATTTATTAAAATCACCAATAGAAATATTTTCTCAAATCTGCAGTGTTTGCTATTTATTAAAATCACCAATAGAAATATTTTCTCAAATCTGCAGTGTTTGCTATTTATTACCAAAAGAAAAATTCACCAATAGAAATAGCACGAGACTTACCACTGGCAGCAACCTTTTCCTTTGCAGCACCTGTATCTTCTTGTTGCGTCTCTCCAGCGTTCTTCTGTGCATTACCTGCAGACTGAAAGACATAGATTGCGTTAGATCAATTAGCAAACCACTACAGCTCAAAATCCAGCTGTGGATGTGAAAAATATCATTCATGGGGCAGTTTTTTGTATCTCGAAAGCAAGAAAAACAAGGTAAGGTTTCAGAACTCACAGCTAATAAAGCCATCCGAATCCTTCTCTCTTCCTCGTCCTGATCAGCATATTTCTCCTTCATCTTCTTGAGCTTGCCCTTTTGCCCACGGCTGAGTTTTACATTAGGAGGTTTACTGCCTGGTACTTTCTTTGTAGGTTGATCAACAGTTTTGCCAGTGCTTTCTTCTTCATCTTCTTCCGATTCATCTGATGATTCCGTGTCCGAATCGCCATCTCTCTGGACTTTCTTCAGCTTCTTTCTTTCAGCTTTTGAGATGTATCGTTTATTACTCACTATTGCCTTCTTCTCTTCCTGACCAGTTTCTTCATCCATGCTTACTTGCAATGTTTCAACGCCATACTTTCTTCCAGATGTGGTAGCTCCAATCCCAAGAGCCCTATCAAAGAGATCCTCGAGTTGTGGAGTGACGGATGCAGCACCATTTCCAGCACGATTGGACTTGTTTGTAGAAACCATGTCATTGAGAATATCATCGTCCTTGGTGGAAAGTTCAGGTAAGTCGCCAAGTTTAGAATCGGCTTTGCTTTCTAGTTCTGACCCTTCTTTTGTGCATGTGGCTTCTTCATCCGACTCTGAATCAGAAATTTCCTCAACAGGACCACTTTCGGTCAGATCATTTGTCGCATCCTCCTCACCTCGTACTCTCCTTTCATTCAAGTGAGAACCCAAAGAGCTCTCATCCAAGCGAAACAACAAACCAAATCCCATGATTAGGGGATTAGGGGGGAGGAAGTTCTTCTTCCCACGGATCATGAAACTTCCAACGGTGAGATATTCTCCAGTAGGTGCAGTTTTACTCACTTGGTGAGGGTACACCCACCAAGCACTAGTGACGATTTTCGAATCCCATGCTTGGCTGTGGCAGACCTGCAATCAACCAAACTCTACTTACAGATCTTCCTATCTCCGGCTTGCTCTATCGCAAATAATAAACAGAACGTAAGGGAGAACAGTTAAAGGACTTTCGAAGAACAGCTTACTGTGAAACACCCAGCTTGGTTTATAGTCAAAGGAGGAACAGCTTGTTCAGGTCTATGATTCTTGATCACTGTACTAGAGGCTCCATGGAGTTCAGCATGGATATACCTGTTACACAGTAGGAGTATCCACCGTTTTCAAACTGATACAGAGATCATATGTCTTCAGTGGCAGAGATATTTTTTCCCTGACAACCAAATGTTTCGACACTCAAAAGTTTAAGGATTTAAATAATATGAAAGCACACTCACAGATCTGCCTTTGACATATATCGCTTCACTAGCATCTCATTCTGTTGAGCATCACGCCCACTTACAACTAGATAGTTCTCACTGCTGATAAACCAATTAAATTTCTCAAACCAGTGAACTTTGCGCATGTGTGATATTGTAGCAACAGCTTTTTCCTGCATATACATAAGTGAAACATCAATGACACATACAGCTTAAATTTTAGATGCAATGGCCTGAAGTGAAAGCTTTTGGACCAATAAAGACACAGTTCTAGTTATGTGATATCTATGATAGTTAAGTGAAAGCTTTTGCCTGAAGTGAAAGCTATAGGTCATTAGTTGTCTCTATAGAGAGCACTCAACAAACTACCAGCAATATGAGATCCATAAGCGCATAAGAGAGTATCAGGGTTGCAACGTAAATGCATAGACTTCAACACAATTGTCTCTTAGCGAATTACAATTGCAGAACTTGAAAAAATAGGAAGTTACCTGAGAAAGCTGCATACGAGTTTTTCTCTCTGCTGCTTTAAAAGCTTTCTCATGAGCCTTAACAGTCTTTTCCTGCTTGCTTTCTTGCCTTTTCTTCATTTCATACCACCTACGAGCGTTGGCATGAGCTGAAAGAGCTATATTCACTTCCACCTAAAAACGGAAACATATCAACATCAGAAATATGTGAGCAAGGATATTCCAATTTTTTCGACAAGAACTTTTATTAGCGTCCTATTGCCTATGCTTTTTAGAATTGAATGAAATTCTGTAATCAATAAGATGAGGTTATGAATGTTGGTAAGAAAATTTAATTAGCAAAAGCATCACGACCTTATCTGCTGGGAGAGTCTTCTCATCATCATCCATTTCATCAAGATTGTTGCTAAGGAGCAATGTCATGCAGTTCCTTTCAAGATGAAGCTTGTCAATAAGTGCAGCCACAGGATTCCCGGATTTCCTCTCTTCCTTCACCATACGGGCAAGATCCTCCCAACTCATTCCTTTGGCAAGAGAAACACGAACAGCTAGGATGGCAGCATCAACATCTTCCAAGTTGTACTCTATTAGTTCCGCCATATTCACAAACTGGTCAACTTCTTTCCTAAGTTTCTGCACACGGCTTTCCTACAGGATACAGAATTGAAAAGTTGAAACAACAACAGTAACGAAATTTTTGTTCAAAAGGAAAAGATAAACAAAACTAGACATCTGTTTTATTTCCTTCCCTTGTTTTCCGCATAAAAAATCCTGGTATCACCAAGCTACGATAAGATAGAATCATTTTCTGATGAATTATTGAGCCATCAGACAAAAATTGAAGTACAGAACCAACTTACAGACCTGATCTGTGCGTATCTTAGTCAACTTTTGAACGGCAGAGTCTTCTTTTGCCTTTTGTTGTTGCTCTGATCGTTGACTTTCAATTTTGCTATAAAACTCATCTAATGCTGCATCGAATGTATCGAACTTCACATGTTCCCTTGTTTTGAACTGGTTTAACAAGATTGGGCAGAACTCATCATACATCTGCAGAGGAAAGCCAACATGTTAGTTCAAGCAACAAGACTTAGAACTAGATCTAGATCCTAACTATGAACTACCATAATGATTTGCTTTTCCCTGTATTAAACTTGCAACTTAGGGACTTTGAGATGTATCAGCATTCGTCTTTCCTAAGCTTACTGTCAGGAACTCGATTGATAGCAAAATGAAGAAGTAAAAGAAACAATTGCATTGAATAAATGAATTGGCATAGGATAATAGACAAAAACATAAGTAACCTTGCTATGTCCGCCAGATTCAGATGGTGCACCATCCTTGCCCAGATTTTGCTTTTGCATCAAAATGTATCCTTCAGGAATTTTATCTCCTGAAATAATGTCTTGGAGCCAATCTTCAAATCTCTTGACAGCCTGGACCAAAACTTGTATCGAGTCTTCATCTAACTTGTCACTTGCAGAAAGTTTCATATTTGGAGCCAGACCCGCATCTAATATCATATGTTCAGAAAGTTGAGGACCGTAACCCAACGCTTCGCCAAGAACAGTCTTCAGTGTTGCTTGTTTGGCGCGATTCCCTTCATTAGAATTTTTCTTCGGCTCAGAAGCTTTGCCTCCTTTCTGCTTACCCTGTTTTTCCTTTTTAGGTTTGTCAGAGACTTCAGCTTCACCATCATCAGCTTTAACAGTATCAGTGTCCACAGGTTTGTCAACAGCAGCAAGGGCATCCTGCAACTTTTTTGTGGTTGTTCGTTCAAAAACTCGAGAAATCTCAGTAGGATATCGGTGCCTTGACATGATCGAGATCCCTTTATCATCATCTCTGTCATGAAATGATCATGTCATTCAAGAGAACAATAAAATACTGATTTCCAACATATAAACAGGAACATTACTCCAAAACAAACGAGTCATCTTTTTTCTAGTGAACAGCTAGAACATAACAATGAAACATCACCAACCTATGTGATCTGAGAAGAGTCAGCACAGTAAAATCAGGATCAGTGAGAAGGATGTTTCCTTGTGCATACAACTCCAGTATGACGTAGTGTGCATTAGCACCGAGTCCAAATTGAAAGAGAATGATCTGAGAATCATGGTAACATGAATAAGATACAATACCAAAAGCCATAAACCACCACACTAAAAAGGATTTCCAGTTCCATACCCTATCATATCCAAGCTGCCGGACATCCTCTAGACGTCTTGTACGTATATGCTTCCTCAACTTAAGTGTGAATCCCGAAGGAGTATTACTTTTATCCCTATAATTCACGAACAAAAGATCTCAATACATTTGCATTAGGAGTTCCATATTCTCTCCTTAACGTCACATTCATCGATCAAACCAGCTGAATAAAAATATCACAGTAATCACCAAGCATAATCAGGATCCCTACTACACTAATACTATCCACTTGTACATTATTCCAAATGAGCTGTATCAAGAAGGCATCAACTATTCCATCACAATTGAACATTTGATGAGGACTGGAAAGAGCTTGATTACCGAACATAAGCAGTAGTGTGCAAGCGAACGCCGCTCTCCATCAGCAGCAGAACCTTCTCACTCTCTCCGGACTCCGTCACTCCGCTGCTGTTCATTAGCTTGAACACATACGTCTGCCATCGAAAATGTTTTTGGTTTCGTTAGTCCGAAGAAGAAATTAATCCTCTAAACCAGGCAAGAGTAGTCAAAATTGCGAGCATAGAAAGAAAGAGAAGATGAACCTTGGGAGAGAGATCATAGACATTAGAGCAACGCATGCCGATGAGCCTCCGCAAGCACTTGACCTCTGCGGCCACATCGGCCGTGTTCATCCGGACCTTCACCATCTTCTGTGCCCTATATAGGGCTTCCACCTCACGAGTTCGTCAACAGCTTCCAACTCCTCCTCTAACGAAGTGCACCTGGCTATTTGGTTCGCAGAGGTAATGATGAGATGCGAGTCGAGTGGCATGAGCTGAAGCTCCTTCCTTAATTCCTCTACGGCCTCCCTGGATTGCTGACTACTCCAGAGGAGAAAACAAACGTTGGGCTTCGTGGCGAAAACAACCTATTCTTCTCGTGGCCCATTCTTGAGCCCAGTTTATGTGTGTACTTCTTTTTAATGTTTTAACATAGGCCGAAGTACTTCGGGACGATTCTCAACTAGATTAGTCGGTTAGTGAGTCTCATACTAACAAAAAGTTTGGTCAGTGAGTCGGATATTAGAATTTAAACAAAAAAAATTGTAAGTGAATAAGATTGTGTTTCATTATTAAGTAGTGTTGGTTTATTTTGTGATAATTGGTTTCTCAGAAGAGACAACTGCAAAAAATGTTTTCTTTTATCGGTCAAAAATTTGGTATCCAAATAAAAATATGTACATTCACTAGACCACTTAGGAGTTCTAAGAAGCTGGCTAGCTTGTAATGCCATTTGTGGTTGGTTCTGATGTAACACACTAAATAATGATATGTCTATAATGTAACTGATATCGTTAACTCTTCGTTAAATAATGGTATACAGATTCTTTATGTGTAGTTATATAACAGATGAAACGTGGTGGAAACTTATCATTTGTTATTTTTGACGGAAACCTACCACTCTGTACATGGGACTAAAGATTCTTCATTATTTATACCCTAGCGCCGCTCTTTTTAGAGTTTGCATTTCCTCTTCATATCTCGCCGCACACTTAATGATTTTATTGCCAATATGTAGTTTAGATCTTTAGCACAAACAAATCAGAGAATGCTTTTGATGTCAATCCCCATGGACCACATCTTGGCAATGGTGGTCGACGCGCCTCCTCATACGACCCTACACTACTCCGGCCACTTAATTGCATTCAACTTTGGAAACTGCGAGAATTTTGTCGATTCCTTACTCGACTTGAAGTCCACAAGATGGTAATCAATCCATCCTTAAAAACATAATTCTTCCACAAATCATCCAGGAATATTATCTTCCTAATAATTATCAATTCTTTTCGTGTCGTTTTCAGGGCAATTGTTTATGTCAATTATGTTTTATTCGACAAGGTGATATTTAACTTCATGAGAATCGAGATCTTGACCACTACTAGCCTCCAATTGGAGGTGAGAGTTTATTCAAATTTACAAAATTATGGTCTACTATTTGTGAGATACTCATTTTTTATTTGATCCGAACATTTGATTCATTGTAAATTATTGTATATTATTTAGAGATTGTGCTCGAAATTTACGAGAACGAGCATAACGGATAGGTTCTATTCTTTCTTGACGATTGAAGAAATCAATTTGACTTTGGAAGGATCAAGTCGCTACAATATCTTTACGATGGGTTTTTGTCATGAATACTACTACTGGTATGGTTGGAAATGTGAATGGAAATGATGGAGAGATGTATGAGCCGCAGAAGTATTGTCGGATTCAGGCATTTTTGGAAATCCTTATCCTTTCGGGATTATTCTCACTTTTTGATCCTGTAAACGACTTTGGGAGAATGATGTATGATGGTAATTTGTAGCTAGATTCTCTTAATTTCAGATTATGGTTTTGAATTTTGAGGTCATTTGTGTTACCGGGGAGCACCTCGTAAGTGATTACGTAACTGGTACTTGTACCGATCAAATCTGAAATCAATCAGCACCCGCAAGAAGTGGCGCAAGGGTTGAGAATTGAGATCATAAAAGCTTTTTCATGATAATATGGATCAGCTTGACTTCGTCAGTTTTAGTTGAAACACTCAAATGCCAATGAGCATGTATCGGTCATGGATTCTTAGACTTCGACATGAACCGAGCCACTCTTTGCTAGAGTTCTATAGGAAAATTGTAACAAAATCTATTGAATTCTAACATTTGTACTTGTAACACATATTTATAACTATATCTGACATTCCAACTATCTAGCCAAGATCTCCATTCCGATCGGAGGTAGGCTGTGAGGGGGATTGTGGTATCAATCATGAGGGTTTTGTTTCTTAATATCATGTTTTCTTCACTATCTGTCAAAAAAATTGGCATCCCAATCTGGATGTAAATACATGAGAGTGGGTGTGTAAATGAAGCAGAACAACACAACTTAATTTCCATATACAATGTAGTTATGCTTGAAACGATTTATGGATTACCGGAATCCAATAGGGAAATGAACAACCCACGAAGGGCTACTGCAGGTGGATCATAAAACAAAGACAGAATGATAATTCATTGAATATCTGCTACATAAATCAGATTTCTCAGACAGAATGTACACCAACAAGGGTCGGGTCGGGTCGTGAATACAACTAAACAGCTCCCTTCTTTCTTCGTCCTCTGCTTTTCGACTAAACCTCGAAACGAAGTTGGAGTATGTACATCGAGGTGATCTGGAGACAAAAAACGAATCACAGATCCCACCGGTTTCCTACTTCCTCACTGAAATTATCTTCGGCTTGCTTCGTAGTGCTGCTATAGACATAGCTGTCTTGCTCTCCAGTTGATATTTCTCTTCTTCATATCGGGAGGAGCTATTAAATACCTCAACACTGCAGGACTCCAACCGAAGAAGCAGTTCACGAGACCCCGTCTCTCATTCCACTTGCCATGACTATCTACTCAGCTCAGATCGAAACCAGCTTCCGCATTTATCGCATACATCAATTTCGCTTCCATTTGCTCCTTGCTGCATTGTACAACAAATGAGAAACTAATCATCCCATCCTAGCATTTTAAGAATGATAGTGAATAGAAAACAAACCTTCTGTAAGGAGGAAGTTTGAGAAGATTCATGCAAGTGGCGGATGTTGGAAGCCGGTCAAGTGCTTCCTCGGTGGCGCTACCACCAGCTCTAAGAGAATCAGTCATGTCGAAATTTATCAACCTACTTATATCCAAAACATCTTTTCACTGGTCAAACAAATAGTTAGTTCGTTACCTTTGGATGCAAAACATGGGTTCTAGGTATTTGAAACCAAGCAACGGTCCCCGAGAACAGCCAGTCACGAACCTAGATGACAAATTTATGGTCAGCATATTCTTCCAACTTTTGAAAGATTAGACCAGAACTGACCCCACAAATGAACTAGAGAATCACTGATGAAAAAGGAAGGAAAGAAACGTACTTCAGAAATTTCTTTTGATTTTCTAACGAAAAGCCTTTGAGAACATCCCATAACATCTCGATGACATAATGCTCCTGTCCGGAAAACAATAAAAGTTAGTAGTTTGCAGCAGCACAAGACAATCAGATAATGATAGGTTTTCACCAAGCAGAGGGAATAGCTCATGCCAATTGCAGAATAGTCGAAATAAGGATTCGTGACTCTTATCGTTTTTGACAGATTCTTGAAATACCAGTGTATCCACACAGAAAAGAACAGGTCTCAGAAGGGGGCTCGTATAAGAACATTTATGCGACAGCTTAAAAACATTGATGCGCCTAGAAATAAGAAAAAGGTGTATAACCTCCTCCGTTTCATAGTTTCACGTTAAAGGTTTCTCGTTTCTCGTTAAAGCATTAGTTTCAACGTTATATTAGTAGACATGAGTTGAAGAGTAGCTTACTTTGTGATAACCACCAGCATAATTGGTGTGAGTGCGAAGATCATCAACATCCATACTTTCTAGCGAACCTGATATTAAGAGCTGTATCCAGAAAGACAAGGTCAATTTCATAAGTATATATATTCATCATGTTAAACGCAGTCTGGCAAACAATCACAGAAAGGGAGATCAATTAGGAAGTTAATGTGTTTGAGATCATTGTATCACACTAACTCAGGAACTACAGAGGTTTATAAGAAAGGTAAATTTTAGTTAATTTATCAGACTTGTCTATTCATCAATATACAGAGCAGACAATCAGAAGATAGCATGGCTTGTTCAATCTTTCATGTCAAGGATGTAACTCTCAACGCTATCCTTTTGATTCAAATCTTGAGCTAATGTTGGAAAAATTATTAGTCACAAATCAAGCATGCATATCTCAACTAGATAAGTTCAATAAAAGTACGAAGAGCTACGCCTGAGATTTCTGAATCGAAGAACTATGTTCTGCTACACCTGAGATTTCTGAATCGAAGAACTATGTTCAATGACAGTCACAAGTTTATGCACACCCGTCCTTGCTTTAGTTGTTAGTTACCAAGACGCAAGACCAAACTCATAGAATCACCGAGGCAGGAATCTTATGAGAAGCCTGAACCAGGATACCTGAAGTTCGTGTTCATTGAACATGTCAATCCAATCTTTCTGTATGAGTTGCTGAAAACCCCTCAAGAAATGAGAGCTTTGTTGCCGTATCTATAAATTCCAAGAAGCAAGGTCAGTGATTATAACATGATCTTTCAAATACGTAATGGTTTAATAGATGTTTACCTGGAAATTCAAACGATGATTGGAGACAAGATGGATAAAGGTAATGACATTCTCATTAGTCACACGCAAATTTCTCCCTCCAGGAAGAAGCTCTTCTTCTGTTTGTTCTCCGTATTCATTGTTCACAATAACAAAGTAGAGTTCCAACCCTGAAATATCACCTCGATAATGCTGGACATACACATTGAAACAGAAGTGTAAAGACAAGGAACACCATAAAATAACATTGAGAGAACCGTGAACTCGTAAATATTTGTAGCAGCAATCATCGCAGAATACATTCACAAAGTGAAGAGTTTCTCATGTGCTAGGACAAAAATAAAAAGCACCCAACACTTCTAGACCACATAAATTTATATCATCAATGATCAAGGTTGGGGCAGTGCAGTTATATGTCTTCTCATTAACGCTGCTTGGCAATAGGAATCATGATTCCTAGGAAAGTTGAGTTGAGATTAGTGGTAAAAGGTTGACTTGGAGAGATTGTGGAAGAAAACTTGGATTAAGGCATATAAAATTTCCAAGTGGAATTGAGTTTACCAATATACTAAAATGGAAATTAAACTTCCCAAGGCATCTTTTATATCCCTCAATTTAAAACTCCTTCCACAACTACGTCAAAAGAAAAACATTCCTTCTGCAACCACTTTCAACCTCCACTCATTTTTTTCCACTAGTCATAACCTAACTTTTCTAGGAATCATGATTCTTGTTGTCAAACCAAGCCTAAATCTCATGTAGTTACTCTCTTAGGTGAGAGTGGTGACCACGAGCAATCTCGTCCATAGATTGGAAGCAAACAGAAATACAAATATTCAGTACTAGCAAATAAATACCAGGTAATGGTACCTTGAGGAATATAAGGTGGCGATACAATTCTGGATCTAGAGAAGGCAAATCATTGAGATAGTTGAACCTGGCAAAAAACCGTAGCATGATACATTAGCAGTGCTCAAGTTTCACTACCACTATACATTCATTAGAAAAACAAAACTCCACTATTGATATACAAACACGATTAACAAACTGGCCATTTCAATACACAAAAGATTATTTAATGGTAACTAGAACTCGTACTTCTGCTTCAGCTTGCTCAAGAAGAATGTCGCAAATGGAATATCAACTAGAATACCTTCAAACATAGCCTGCGTCAAGAAAGGGAATAGATATGAGACAGCTAGCTAAACTATTGGGTACTTGGGAAAAGAAGGAATTAAAAGACAGGATTGTATCGTTGGAGAGAAAACATGAAGACAGAGCTAGTTGTGTGGTTTAATCAAGAAAAAATCAATGCATGCTACCAACCCGTTATTATTTTTTGCAAGTAAACAGACTACAAACAATATAAAAGTCATGCTATGGAAGGATACCGGTCTTAGGGGTCAGCCTAAGCCCTATGAGTGAACAAAAAATAAAATTCTAACATGTCCACACCTTTGCAAGAAGAGTCCCAAGAAAATGGAAAAACTGAAGATGTTGCTCATGTATCATTCCCGATCCCGGATTTGGATATAGTAAATGGTCAACTGTTTCCTGCAAGCAAAATTCGTTCACGTCAATGTACTAGAACAAAATAAAAGATAACCACCCTTAAGCAGGAATACAAAATCTATCAAAAAACAATCTACATCAAGATCAATGTGTTGTGCAAGAGCTGATGGCTCTCATCAGATATGTGTCCATCTAAAATAACATAATAATCTAGCCCATCTCTCCCTCATTAGTCATCTCTAATTTACTACAACGGCTATTCTTCACCAACAAATCCCATGTCTCTCAGCTTCTATACGCCATAACTCATCTGTAATGTATAAATGTATTATAATCAGACGAAGGATGATATATGTACAGAAAAGCAACCTTAAATAAACCATACTGCACGTCAAATGCAGCTCGAGTTATATTCTCCATGAAATCTTTAAAAATTCCACCACCATCAATACCAGCTTCCTCCACTCCAAGCTCATTGACAAATGCTACACGAATCTGTAAGTCAACAATAAAACCAAATTTTCTGTCAGTTTACAGGGCAGCTGAAGAAAGCTATGTATGATTCTCACAAATATAAGTTACCAATCCCCGTAGATCCTCTTCTGATAGTGCACTCATTTGATTATAAGCATCTTCCAGAATATGGTCTCGTCTTATTCTAAATCTGTTTCTCGCGAAGACACCTTGGGGACCATGTCTTTGCTTGATTGTCGTTAGTTGCGACTGCCAAAGAGTTAAACACACAACATGCACAAGATGTCACTGACATTCCTAATTTCCTCCATGGACAAAAGGGATATATGCATAAGTGAAAGACAGCGTGGAAACCTCCACGCTGTGATTTACATTTACCATAAAACTAAGATAAGCAAAAAGTACAGGCTGGCAGCTATGAATATATGAACACTCACATTAAAAATCTTGACCCTGCTTGTGAAAGGAATCAAAAACGGAGCTAGCTTCAGTATTTCATTTGCTTTAGTTCCATCTGTTACGGCCTGAAAATAAGCAGGTCAAGAAAGCAGTCCTGCTAACATTTTCACTAGGAGACACATGGCTTGCCAGATGTCATTACCTGAGAAATAAAGTAATCATCCACACCATCTGCATGAAAATCACTTGGTGGGGTGAATTCTCTTCTGTTGTTCCAATCTTGCAACTATAAGACCATCATAGACAGACAATAAACAGTAAACTCGAAGCATTCAAGAGTAAACGGCATAAGACATTCAGCCAACAAGGCAATCATAGAATCTATGCTGATAAGATTAATTATAGGGTCTATTTTACCAATTACCTGTGAGAGCAACTCAGAGGCCACAATACCAACTCTGTGTTTAATAGACTCCATGGGATTCGGCTTGTAAGTAGAGGAGCTTGTGTACATAGCAGGTTTTGATGAAGCATTGTGACCCATAGAATTAACCCACAGTAGCTGCCATAATGCCTGCGGACCATTATAAGTCCCGTAATTCCAAATTACCCACGTTAGAGATGCATGAGAGTAATGAAGATACCACACAATTAGACCAACGAACCTGTCTGAGGATAATGATCAAGTATCGGATATCCCCCAGTGATAGTGGTTTTTCTTGTTCATAAAACTCCTCATTATCAACTATCATAAGCATATGCCTGGAAGACCAAGGGAGAAGCACAACATCTTATCAGTGAAAAAGCAAGGAACAGTTAAAAATGCATCAACCTTAAATTGCTACATGAACAGGCATACAGAAATCACCAGATTAGAGATTGAACTTACTTATATACAGGACAGAAAACAGCCAAAGGCAACAACCAACCAGGTGCATCGACTGGTAAGAATGACAGCTGCTCAGATACTGATGACCATCTTTGATTGTCATGACAGTCTTTCATGAACTCCCAAAGAACTCGAACAAGTTCAGTCCTATAAGCCAGAACAGTCATGATGCGCTCAAGAGGTAAAGCGTTGAATGTGACGTGCAGAAAAGCACAAGCAGCACCAATAGCTCTATCATCTTGTCCACTGGCTGATGAAATCCCTCCAAATAAGACGTTAATCTGCAGCAAAACAATTCAGAACTCCAGGTTAATTCCTCAAGTACCATTGCAGTCTTAATCCAAGACCCATAGAAAAATATGGCAAGAGCATATGGAAGGGATACCAATTGCAGCAGAAAGCGTGAATCTATAGCACTTATTATCTGCCGCTCCAAATCTTTATCCAAAACTATTTGCATATCGTCAGGAGAATTCCCATCATCATCGACCATAGCTGAATCTGCAATTCAACAAAATCATGGATATAAACCAGTAAAGGAATTAAAAAGACAAAATAAGGAGCTACCAAATTCAATTAACAACATGTCTAGCGACAATGGAAGTAAAACTATGTCCTCAGTGGAGATAACTATTTCTCATGCAAAAAAGAAGCCAGTTAAAAAATGACTTAAGAAGCGGACACTGCTAAGAATCCATACCTTCTATAGCTTTCTGGCTTGACAATTTTATGGCAGGCAAAGCTTCCAACAGGGACGTTGCGACAGTTGCAAGGTCAACAGCCTGCAATTGGTGTAATATAGGAACAGAACATTACTATCCAAGGGAAAGTAAGTGCTATGTGAACATTAGATTTCGAGGAAGAGAATGAAACCGAGAAGACATCCACAAACTTATAGACACATAAACCCAACGCTTAAGAATGCTTACCATTTCAAATGGACAAGCAGGCTGCAATAATGTAACTCCAGCTGCTTCTACAATGTTTCCAAGCAGACATGCGTACCCAGGATACTCCAGAGAAACATCACTAGGCAGCACATTGACATGGTTCGGCAGACACAATGACATCTGATGAATGTAATGTTGACTGAGACCCTGATTTGAAAGAACCTAAAGAGCAACAATAAAGGAATTACATCACCAGGTCAGTGTCCAACTGCAAAAAATACTATCACATTATGACGAACAAAATAAGTCACTGATCCAAGAATGTTCATAATACCATTAAAATTTACCGAGAAGAGACAAGAAATTCAAAAACATCTAAATACAACACCTGTTTTAAACTTGGGAAAAGCTTCCAGACGAAAGGAATTGTAAGCATTTGTGAGGTAAAGCTCCACTGTGGATCAACATCGGGACAGCTACACAGATTCTGGCCAGTGTGAGAAACCAAGAGAACGAGGATGTGTTCCAGTCCAGAAACTTTCCAGGTGCTGCCGGAGGTCTTCACATCTTCCTGCGCAGCATTCGATATAAAATCAGAAGTCTCCTTGAAAAATGAATGAGCAGAAACGTAACTTTGAGCACAGACATGTATGAGGTATAAAATGAGGAAAGGACCAGAACTCTGCCCCAAGGGACCACTTGCAAGACAGGATAAATTTGAAATGGAAGAACAGACTCAAAGACATTCCATGAATAGATTCATACTTACTTTCCCAATAAGAACTATTTCCCGGAATAGAGAAAATACATTCCGTTGCAAAAGATAACTAACAGTCTTGCATGCCCATGGAAGTTTGGGATCTATCAAAGTGGCAACTGCTTCAAGCACTGTTGTAGCTTGCTTGTCTGATTCTGGTTCTGGAAGTAGCAATCGGTTTCTAAAATGTAATCTGGTCCAACAAAAATTAAAGAGCAAAAAATTAAAAGAGAATCACTAGTAAACTAACCAACAAAAGCGACAATTACTGGCAGACCTTTCAAACAATGTTTATTACCAAAAGGCCCCGGGATCAACTTTGGCATCATTCAGAAATGCCCATAAAAAAATGGAGAACAGCTAAATCAACGAAAAGAGTTTTGACTGTGATTGGGAAGGTTAAAGGAAGCGAACCTGTTTCGATGTAGAGAAAGAACACAGATATAAGCAAGGCGTTTCACTCTATGATCCACCATAGAATGCATTGTTGGATAATCCATACCAGAAAAAAGGCCCACAATATCACCTGCAACAGAGGACAAGCCCGTGAACCAAATTAGAAAGCACAGCTCTTTACTTGGGATATGAGACATGTTCTATTAGTCTATTACAAAGCAACATCGGAAGGAATTGGAAAGATATGATTCACGTTCACATCTTCCTGGAAAAGGAGAGAGAACAAAGGCATAAAATAGTGTTCAATAGACAGAAACCCGTCCCCATACTGTGCCCTATGACCATGATTTCCAGAAACAGAATTGACTGTTACGACAGGAAACACTGATGTTACAGCAGGCACAATGTTGTAGGCATGAATATAACCATTACTTATGACAATAGTTTCAGCTGACTAGTCATGAGACCCAGATAACACTATCAGATACAATTTTGATTGAAAAGGAAAAAGTCAAGTACCTGTATGTCCAACAACATTCAGGATCAATCTACAGGTCTCCACGAGAACCACAAGATCACCATTATTTCGAGGATCGAAGAAAAAGAACAGCTGACGAAGGTAATCGGACTCTGGACACAAACAATGCCTGAAAGCACAACAACGTACAAGTTCGTCAAAAATAAATATAACCGAAGTAGAGATGGAACAGAGTGACACAGTTAGAGATACTTCTCGGTTGGCACCTGTCTGCATTTTGACAATGTCTGCCGTACTTCAAGAGAAACTGTTCCCGCACCTTAGCCTGCTCAGCTTTCACAGCTTTCCTACCTCTGAAGCATTTCTGTAGTCACTAATCCATCAAAACATTGAATGCCGCTGACAATTGATAACAATTCCCACAAAAAGTAACCAACCAGCGAGTATCATTCCATGGACAATACTACAACTGCAGTTCACTCTAGTGAACACAAATCCAGAATGCAGTCTTTAGGGGTCCAACAGAAACTATACTCAAATGAAAATGACTATCAGCTGCATGTTCGTGATCATAACGAACTCAAAGTTGTATGCAACAGATTCCTAATACTATAACTTCTACGCAAATTGAAGCTAAAACATTTTTTAAAACATCCCCTTTGCTATTTAGTCTTTACATCCTGTGAGTTACTAAACCCTAGGGCTGACGATGACATCCATCACGGAGCATTAGCTCTACAAGCTACCTCATCCAATTGGAACATAATAACTATTACTGGACGTATAGCACAAATTTCTCATTATACTTGAACTGTTGAACAAACCCCTGGTTTCCACGAGTCCTCCGCCCCCAAACTCTTCCTAGCTTTCCATGGTCGTGATTTCCTAATTCTGAAGCAACAAACAAAATCCTGATCAAAAGAAGACCTAACCTGAATAGTGATCGCAGCTGCAATCTGTTGACGCTGCCACAATCTGCGGTTGCGCTCCAATCTCGTCTCCTCCAGAAGCTTCTTCCTGTCTCTCTCTTTAGAACTCCGGCCTCCCAAGTCGACTCGCTTGCGAGTCGTTGGATCCCCGCTGAAGAACATAGCGACGGAGTCAACTCAAACTCCCCCCTCTCCCGCCTCCTTCCAAAGCCAACTCACGCCTCAGGAAATCAAGCAGCACGCCTAAAAACTAAATAAATAAGGCAATCAGGAGGTCCGAGCTGAAGGAAGCCTCAGCCGCAACCGCAAGGGAAGCTGCGGCAGGGAAATCGCTGTGAGAGGGTTCCAAAGGAGCAGTGCGCAAACAGGGTGGAATTACAAATGGAGGATGACGAGGGTTTGCGAAGTCGATGAATAAAGGAATGAGAGTAGAGGAGACGGATCAAAAATTGGCGCTTCTTCTCGGCTTGCAGAGAGGGGAAGGAATGGAACTTTGGGAGAAGAAAGGTTGTGCACAGAGAAAACTATAAAGCAAGGAAATAAATGAAGAAGCCGTCGAGGGTTTAATTTATTAAAATTAATTCTTGTCGAGTAATCAAAGAAAATATTTGTTTTAAATAAAATGGAAAATATGCCCAATTGGCTACCAAATCGATCGATAGGGTCCCTGTCCTTGTCTGCTTGATGAGTATTTGTAACCAGAAGTTAGGATAGTAAAAGAGCTTCCAAACTCTTTTAGGAAGAAAATTTTCGCAGATAGGCGAGAGGTACCGATTAAAACGGTTGTTCAATTCGTCCCCCGCCCTCTACCGCATGAACACATTTCTTATTATGTTGTCTGGTTGAGCAGATCGAGTGTAGGCTCAATAGTTTATGGTGGGGCTCGAAGACTATAGACGGTGGTGCCAATCCTTGAATAAGATGGAAACGACTCTACGCCCGTAAGGAGTTTGAAGGAATGGATTTCCGTCACTTTTATGGCTTTAATCTGGGGTTTTGGATAAACAAGGGGTGAAAATTTATCTCCAACCTCAATACTATTGTTTCGAAAATCTACAAAGCTAAATACTTCCGTAAATGAGACTCTCTTAAACTCAAAATTGGATCACCGGCCAAGCTATGCATGGCAGAGCATTCTTTCTGATGACTAAACGGTTCGCTCTGCATATACTGATGTAATACTTAGGTAATATTATTATATATATGGCCTGGCCTGATACAGCTGTAGCTATACAGGAATACACTAGGGAATTACATTAGGGAAAGAAAATGGACACTCTTTGGCTCTTCACCTGATCTCCCATTTTTGTACTCTACTACCATTCCTTATATATAAGACAACATATTTCACAGAGATCTCTCCTTTCCTCTTCAACATCTCCACAGCTCATAACTCATCAAGAATGGTGGACAACACCAGTCCTCGAACAAACTCGCACCTCAGAGACTTCTCTTCTGTTTCCTTCTCAGATACAGGCGCCAATGGCTCAACTTCCCTGCCAAGTACACACACAATACCAATGGTTCGTTAGTAGTACAATTCGCAACACACAATAAACAGCTGAGAAAGAAACTGACTCAAACAAAAGACTTAGTAGCCAAACCTAATTACAGATGCATTGATCATGCTATCATCCATTGCTGGACTTGTTTCAACTGAAGCAGCACGGAGAACACTCGGAGGCTCATCATGTCCAGATGGAGTGTACATGAACGATGAAAGCAACGGATCAGGCTCTGTACTGGAGACATAGGAAGAACCCCCGAGGAGTGACTGTAAGCTGCCATCGCGGAGTTCTTTCTTCAACAGTGAAGAGAATGTCGAGTTAGATCCACCTTTACGCAATCGTCTCTTACGCTGCACGTAATGCTCCAGTCAAGGAATCCCAGTGTACGAACAGTAAGAAAATAGAGCCAGTTGATAGAGCATGGATATAAAGAATACAATATGTTTTTATCCCATACAATTCAACAGGTGAACTACTTAGAGCACAATCACCCAAATGATTGATAAAAGAAGGAAACTGCATTAGACTATAGAGTTTAGGAAAAGGATATCTTAAATAAACTCTGATGCTGCGTAGTAATATGGCCAACGATATCCAATCCCACTCTTTTAGCGCAGACGGGGCACACCTGAAGCAAAACAAACAAGGACCATAAGGATTCAACTGATTAGGTTCATCTCTTGAGAAAAAAAAATATGCCATAAAAAGGATATCCTCAAACGTCATTCTCCCATTTGCAGTATGAACCAGTCATTATAAACTAAGAAGAGACCTCAGTCACTCATCAGCGTCACTGAAACCGTATCCTCACTTTTTATCACTAATTATGACATACTTCATTTTACGTCACTTACAAACCAAATTAACAGGCACAAGAGACGGGAAATGCAGGAGCTTTAATAACGATACCCCATTTTTGGTCTCAACAGGATGCTCCTCGTCCATATGACAGCAAAGTCCCAAAACATCAAAATCCTCGGCACAAAAGGGACACAAGAACTCGGCTTTGGGATCATCTTCCAATTCCCTTTCATCTTCAAATAGATCTGAACCTGAACCCCCACCCAACCCCAAAAAGAAATCGTCGTTCAGATGTCAGAGCAGGGACAAATGAAATCCGATCTTAACGGAGCAAAGAGAATTGGACTGACCAGGCCGAACTTGGTGACGTCGAGATGAAGAAGTGGAGAAGCGAGAGCCCCAGGGGTCGGAAGCCATGTAATCAAAGTTTGAGCTTTTCTCTTTGTACGTTTACGAGCAGCGGACAGTAGAGAGATTCCGGTGATTGAGTGCGTCCAATTTTGGGGGAAAACGTAACCCTAGAAAGTGGAAATGGAAATGAACGAGGAACGAGCAGGGTAATTGAGAGAGAGGAGAGAGAGAGGGTGTGAGAAGTTCTCTTCTTCTCTCTACCAACTCCACAGCTCGGCTTTCTGTCAGTCAATGTTTATTTGGCCACTCATTTCTCTTTTTTATTTCCTCAGCCATAATATACAATTTTCTTTTGCAGTAATGGTCCTCCTTCTTTATTTTTCTTTCCTTGTAGTCCTAGTTCTCTTACTTCTTACAATAAAATACCTAATTTTATATCAAACTTCAGTTACATAATAGTATAAGCTAATCGTATAATGTTATTACTGGCTTGTTTTCATTTTGCACAAGTGAAATTAATTAAATCGATTGCACTTTAAGGGATGATCTAACACAGCACGAATATATATGACTAGACATGCAAGAATGAATTATATTGTCTGAAAATTCATGGGCTAAGAAATCATGTTCAACCGTAGTACTAATGCACTTGCAGTTCTGGCTCGAATCAGGGGCGGAATTAGGGGTGAGTGGGGGAGTTTCGGCTCATCAAAGTTTCGGTACGAATCATTAATTTTGGGCGTATATTTACAATTTTTATGAGTTTGGCTCAGAGCGATTTTGACCTTGACTGAGTGTTTAGTCAAGTTGGAATTAGAGAAAGCCAGTAAAAACTTCGACTATCTTATTATTTTTTTATTTCAAATACTAAATTGTATATATATTTTATAATCCAACGAGCTAATAATATTTGAAGTTTTGATTAATGAAACAGTTAGGTGGATTATATATCCAAATCCCAAATGAATGTCAGATTGTTGAATGTCAAATCGCAATGAATTAGATTGCTGCTGCTTCAAGCCCGAGTTGGATATGAACTTGGGCTTTACTTGATTATACTTCGGCCCACACTCCCTCGGTTATGAGCTTAGAGCCCATTTCCAGCTTCATAAGTCTTCCACAAGTTTAGCAAAAATAGTAGATTTAGATACCGCTCTACAATGTTTGATTTCTCACAACAACGTTAAAAGAGAAATAAAATCGAGACCATCGTCAATTAGATTAGTCGATCAATGGATCGAACACTAAAATTTACGCCAAAAATTATACACGTGGAGATGCAATTTCAGTAGTCATCAGATTACACTGTGCGTGAAGTAAGTTGGTATTATTTGATACCCTACACGAACATTAGGCCTTCCTTGATTTTTTCTTCATTGGACCAGTTTTGGTTACAATGAAACCAAAATTCATATGAGCTCTATGTCCACCTTTTTCTCTTCATAATTACTTATTCAGTGTACTTCTTATTCATATTGATGGCCCTTGGTCCTAATTTCTAAGGTCCGCCCTCGTTAGGTATGGGGGCTCGTTTATACGATGGAGTCACCACGAGGGTGCAACGTTATGTTTTCGGGGAAAGTCTTTTTAAGTCTTTAACGTTAAATGTCGACGAGATAGCATACTGACTGACTTAGGTTATAAGCTAGAATGTTTTGTATAAATATAACTCGATGAAATTTTGTAGAGCTCATCAATTTCACAAGTGGCAGCCTTCGTACGTGTAGAAGTCTCTCTGTCTTTCCTTTCTACGATCTAGCCATCATCTTTAGTTTACTCGTATATTTTACTACATATGGCAGTGGCTTGGGGAACATATCATCCTTAATTTACTCGTTAAAAACACTTCCATGTTATATTATATATTATTTTCCTTTAGGCGTGCGCATGAGATCGTCTCGAGAGTTGAGCCAATCTGGTCATGTGGTCGTCCTTTCCCTATTATTTTTATTATTATTATTTATTATTATACCTTAATACCTTATGGCGGCTTTTTATTATTTTTGCCTGCAGAAAATGTTATGTGCACGTGCGGCAAAACAGTAGATGTGAACACTAGGAAAAGACGACTTTATATATAACTTGCGAGAGAAGAAACAAATACTAGGGGAAAATGAATGAATCATCTGTTAGTTTGTGTTTGTCATCTAGCTTTCGGCTACGAGCTTGAAATATATATATATTTTTCACTCCGAGGTTGCTCGGAGGCGTCAAGATAATCGTAAGTTATTTGTTATTTTATTATTCGAAATAATAAGATAATTTTTGGGTAATTATTCTTTGAATGTGAAGTAGGTATAATTTTCAATCCATATTAAATCGTTGTGTTTTAATTAAAATTATTATATTCGTAGTCGGTCGAATGGGCTTAAAACTGAGAATATAACAATTTGAAGAGTTGAGCCCTAGTTAGACTTTTCGTCCCATTTGGAAACTAATAAGATCATTTTTTATTAGTCTGGCGTTATAACATATGCGAGAGAGAAGCTAATTTATATATGGTATACCGCAACTTTCGGTGTGCCCAGTTTTTTTTAACGTTCATTTTCAGTTTGCGATCTCGACGGTTCACAATTATTCGAATATTAAATTTCTATTTTACATTTTAATTTTAATTTCAGTTTACGACCTGAAATATATATGTATAGTCATGCACATTGCATAAACACACGATGAATTTCGGGCTGCAGTTGAGAATTTTTATTTGTACCATTCTATGTGGTATTCGTTATATATTGTGCCGCTCGGCTGAATTCTCGCGACGAGTGCAGAGATCCGTATCTCACACGACAAACGGACAAAGGGATGTAACGATCATGTAAGCATGTATGTAGATGATCAAGAGACATAACCGATTGATATTAACAGATATCGCGTAGCTAACACATCTATGCCGACTAACCTCAACTTTTGTACGTACATAATCGATTGTGTCGAGGTCGGATGGGTTTGGAAGCCACTCGACCGCACGAGTACTATAAGCTTCGGCGCAATATAAGAAATCCTCTCTTCACAATCCTCTATATATCATTCGATTTAGGTTGAAACACGTAAAGATCAAAGGTTTGTGTCTCCAAGTACAACGCATATAATAATTCCGCAGCTGAATTTTATTTGGTGAAGACCGTAAGGTTCAACTTCAGCTACGTACGTTGAAAGTAAATGAATAAATACTCTGTTTTTTTTTAATTTTATACATCGTCGTCGTCGTCGTCGTCGTCAAACATTGCGATTGTAATCTTTTTATACCTAACACTGATTAATTACGAATACTTTCTGTAAATCTGTATATATACCGAGTATTATTAATTATTAATTATGAATAAAAATTTACATTAATTAATTAAGCATATATATGTTGGAAAAACTGAGGAGAGGGTCAAAGGGAAGGAAGACAAATGAAGAAATAGAGAGTGAATTTAGTAGAAAATGGGTAGGTCGTCGACGTGTTAATGTTTCGGTCAAAGACGTTTCAGTTTGCCAAGAAATTAAATAAAGAAATTTGTCAAGATGTGAGGGTTGTTTTCTGTCGTTTGTTTGAAGTGGACAATAGTATTGTCGGATTAATTTGTAATTAAGTTGTATTATTGTTCGTTTGGTTTAGTCTTGTATGGATTTTTCGTAAGTCAAGTGAGAAAATGTATGTTGTGAATAATGTATGGTTATGCTTATGAGAGAAAAAAAGATGAGAGAAAAAAAAGATAAGAGAAAAATATGTATAGCAAAGAAATATTCCAATATTTGTATAGTTTGGTATTGGATGATATAGCTTTGTTACAGCTGATTACGGGGATAATAACGATCAATATAAGCTAGTTACAGTTGACTAAGTCTAATGGGCTTTTGGGATCGATCGTCCAAGAGCCATTAAGCAATATGTTCTAGTTGAAGCCCACCAACATTATTTCGTCCAACCTGAGCAAGCAAACCTAATCAATTAACTAGCTCTGTTGACCCTTATCGGGACTTTCTTTATAGCTATTTATAAAAAAAAAGACTTTAATTTCTCTATAGCAGATAATATCGATTATATATTATATTATCAAATATTGATATAATATTCAACTAATAATGATTTTGATGTGGGTGACTGGTGAGTTGATGTCTTGATCAAGACAGGTCATATTTCTTAATTTCTTTCCTTAAAATTGTAAATATTTTCAATTTTTGAAAACAAATAGAAGAGGAAATTATTATAATATTAAAATGTATTTATCTTAAGGTTCCATATATCTAACATCTATATATACGTATTTTCATTTTCATATACCTGTTATGTTAACACACTTTCTTTATTTGTCTTTTTTCCTCTTACTTTCTTTTTTCGCAACTTTCTTTATTTGTCTTTAATCCCACTAATTAATAAAAAAATTACGAGAGATGATAGGAAGGAAAAGGTTACAATAATAAAAGTTTGAAATCTAACAGAATATAAACATAAAATTGGAAAACGAGTGTATTAGACAAATAAACCGTAAATAGAAACAAAATAATAAAACACACATTAGGATATATAACAACCCTCATCAATCTTCAAACGGGTCGAGCAATGGTGCTGATAAAGTGTTATGTAACTAAACTCAAAGAAAGACAAGAGAATATGGAGGAGGAAAGAGTTTTTTATTAAACTATAAAAACGGTACAAAAGAGAGTGCAGTATTTATAGACTCTATAATTCATAACATATACATCACTAATATAACTACACTTAAATATCCTATTCATTCTCATATTCAATGTATAGGAATTAAAAAAATAAAAGTTATATATAAGCATTCATATATATATATAATTATAATATTCATAACAAATACTGAATTCTTGATTCATTAGTTTGTCTTCCATTATTATTATTATTATTATTATTATTATTATTATTATTATTATTATTGTATTTGGTATCATTCCATCTATGAAAGTAACTCATTTTCTAACTATGTATTCTTCAAGTTCAGACTTAAACAATAATATGGTAGTAGTTTATTCTATTTTTCCATATAAAAATTAATTATAAGAAGTTGCCATTAGTTAAGACTTTATATGTATGATCATTACAGAGTGCAAGTGCTTACAAATTCTCTAGTGCTTGTTGATGAATGATGATGTGGATTCCTTCGAAGATTAATTAGTATATATTAATAAAATTTGTTTTTTTAATGATTATTAAAATATACCCAATAAAATACATGGAGATGGGAATAATGTGATTTTGAATTTGTATACGTGTCAGTATGGATAGAGTTTATTGATTGATTCCTTTAGGTTTTGTTTGATTATTCATTGGTTTTTTTTCTCTCCTGGGGGTAGACAGTCTCCCTTTGGGGAGTAGGATGTATATATTGGAATCTACCTATAAATAAATCAAATAACAGAATATAATTATAATATATAAGTTAATTTATAGGTTTCAGAAAACAGACTGTCTATTCTTTTATCACGAGGGATAAAATAAAATAGAAAGCAAAGAGTTAGAAAACGGCAGACATTGAGAATATTCATAGGCCAACTACATTTTTTATTTTCTTTAATGGATTTGGGGTTAATACGGGAACACAGAGGGATGATATAATCTTTAGGTTAAAAAAATTTGAATGCGGATGAGTTGATATAGTTATTAACGAAATTGTTCTTTGAGGGTTTGGTTCTTACCACACTTATGTAACATGATGTTCATAGGCGGAATTGAGGGTGGGGTTCACCGGGTTCTGACCCAACCCAACCGCAGGTTCAAAGTTTCCAAATTATAAATATGTATTTTTTGCAAACCTAAGTATTTGATTGGTCTAATGTACGTATGACATAATTATAAATATCATAAAAAAATAAGTTCCAACCTAATACATGCACTAATCCATCCTAACTCAACCAGTGATGATGTCTCTATACATCAGCTAAGAGCATACACACTATCACGAGGGATAGCTCACCCGGCCCACTCACCTTTAGGTTCTCAAGCCTAGGCAAATCCTGGCCCTATCTCTATCATCGCCAACCAAGTCTTGCCTAGGCTTAATCCTCACTCATAAGCTAAGTTATAGGACCTAAACCCTATGTTACCATGGAGTTAAGAGCTATATATATGACACATCAGCTATTTCGATCCTACACACTTAAGAGCTATAATATATTTATGACTTTGACTAATCACACACTCTTAAATATTTTCAAAATACTTTTTTATCTTTCTTATATTAAGATACCTTGTTCAACCAGGCCACATCGCCAAATCACACATTTTATTAAAAACAAAACAAAACAAAAAAAGCGATATATATTTGTGTGTTTATTATATGCTAAGATACGCCCTAGCTAGCTACCGACACCAATAATGGCACCCTAAAAGTAAAAGGGGGAACCATTATAGAATCATAAGCCTCAACATTTTAATAATAAGCATGTAATGGAAGTAGTGTTATTAAGCCTCCATATAATGACTTGCATACACACAACTTTTGCAGGAAAAAAAAGTATTTATATTTTAATAACACTGAAATTAACTACATGTTCTATTATAATAACGTTTTAATTTTTTTTAAAAAGCAAGAGCTCGGGAGAGGGAAACAAAAATTATCCTCGTAGAATGATCGAAGTGGCAAGGAAGAAACCCTAGATGACTGGTTGCCGCTTCACTCAAGCACCGTTGCCGCTCTTTAGAGAGCACCAAATCGATTCGGCCGCCGCAGCTAATCCAATCGAGACCATGTCTCTCCCCAATCCCCGTTCCGCCCCAATGCGACAGGCCTGCGCGGAGATCCGTCGTCAGGAGCTATGCCGGCTCTCGCTACCGGCACGAAGAACGGGTCCTCCCCGCGATTGCTATGGATGTCCCCGCTACCGCTGCACATCTCCGCGACGCCGTCCCCTCCCCATCGTCCACCGCAACGCCCCCAACCACCACCGCGAGCCCGATCTGGCTCCTCCATCTCTACGCCGCACGAAACCCCGTCTCCAAGGGCTACGACCACATCCACATGTGGCACGATGAACGGGCATCTCCCGAATCCACCGTGAGCCACCGCACCACTACCACGCCTCCAGCGCTCGCCGCCGGGTTTCCAACCACCACCGCCAGATTCCCCATCACGAGGACCAACACTTCCTCTCCAATACCCCCGACTGTTGATTCGGGGAGCACATCTCAGAGGAGACCTACGACCACTAGATCCGATCCGGAAATCAAGGCCTAACACTCACAACTAAGAAGGAAGGAGAGATAGCCATGAGACTAGCCTTATGGTGTTTCCAATAAGGACCTTTAAGCATCCATTGCTAGTGTTTTACTTCTTTTACTTGTGTGTCTGTGCACTTTTGCTTATTGTTCTCTGCTGACTCTGTTACTTTACCGTTGTCTGTTAGCCGGTGAGCAAGGACCGAGGTTAACGCTTATTGGCGGAGACCCGCGGTCCATACAGTTCCGTTTGTGGAATATGTACCTCCGGTGGACATTATGTACGTTCTTTTCAATATTTTAGAGAAATGACAATTCGGCTACCATCCCTTTTAAAAAAATGTGATAATATCACAACAGAAACGCACCTTCTGTTGTATATTATCCAACCAAAATATATGAAATGGCCACAGGTCGTATTTTAATTACAGCGCTCTTGAGTTCAAAACTCTAAATAAGTTCACGAAACATATATGTGGGTGAAACATATATGTGGGAAGCTACGATACATATGTGTATTGAGTACATCATATCATATTTTTAATATATGTTGTGCTTAATTAAAAATTTAGATGTTTTAGTTTACGACACAGATACCATCTTAGGAGTTGAGCGTGTAATTGTTAGGTTTAAAATTTATTAATACTGATTTAAGATTAAAATTTAGAGTCTTGAATAGTACGATTGTTGAGTTTTAGACAGTTGGTGTAGCTAGGAATCATGTCAAGTGGTGTTCATATATAACGATAAAAAAAAAATTGAATCTAACGTTTCATCTTTTATAAACTTCGTAACGAATTTTCATGTTTTGAAATGATCGCACAATACATTCTTAGTCGAAACATCTTTCTCGTTATAAACTACTAAACAATCTTTCAACAATTCATCTCCTATTCGATTAGGAAGGTTGTTCTTCGCATAATTCTTGCAGAAAATGCTCTCTCGGCAATAATTATTATATACATAAAACATCCCGTGTAAACACTGGAATGATTGTCAAATATGAATTTTCTTTTTTAACTTATGAAATTTACTGCGCACGGGGACATATGAGGCTTACTTGCTTTTCGTTTACATGATTAAAAATTTACCATAACACGTAGGCTCCCTTTTGCTTCTTTGGACGTGTAGTAAGTTCGGCTCTTTAATTATTGTAATTTTATTATCATGTTTAGTGTGCTATTAGTATGTTATTGGACTTTTAGACGTAGTTTAACTAGAGTTGTTTCGGTAACAGAGCGTGTGTTTGATTTTTTGGAAGTTTTAAGTTCGAATTTATTATATTCCAATGAACATCAATGTAATGTTTATTTTCTATTTTATATTTTGTATTGACCGAATCGGTTTACTTTGACGTAAAAAGATGCTAGTGGACATAAGTTTTTTTATCAGAACAGATCGAGACTCTCGATCAATACAAAATAGAAAATGGAAAATAAACAGGTGTTCATATTTCGAAAAATACTGAATTTAAACTTGAAACATTCGGATAACTAAACACATACTCTACCACTGAAATTATTTTACTTGGTTAGTGGATATAAGTTATAATTGGATCTTTATGGTGTAAGACTTGCTGTTAAATTAACTATTAACTATCTTTTTGTTTTTTCTTGATGTCTTTTGGATTGGAGTCCTTGGTTCTGCCATTGCATCGAGTCTGAGACCAACCAAACTGCATGTAATGAAATGCTAACCAAATTGTTTTACTCGGCTTATGATTTATGTGGTGTATTGATAGTGGTAGGATTGGTAGCGATTATCGTACGCTATTTGTATGTTTTTTGAGTGAATTTTAGCTTATTTGTGCTTCAATATCGTGTAATTTTGGACGTTTTGGCTTTGTATGCCTAGGCCCATTTACTTGGACCATTTTGATCCATTTGATGTGTTTCTTGGTAGTATTTTTTATCCACGGGTACTTTAGAGGCAGGTGGTCAGACTATGAGGCTATGGACGCAGAATATAACACGGTTGGAACTCGAACGGAAAGACGGTACAAAAATTGATGAAGAATCAGAGCTGCAAGCCGTGCATCTGTACACCTCGTGCAGGCTCTCGAGCTACAATTACCCTAATTGGAGTTAGTTTCAGTGGAGTCTTTTAGCCATTTCAAACTTTACCTTTGTACATTTGAGGTAGCCTTGGCAATGGCATGTACAATTCGTTTTGATAGCCACCCTTAACAATAATAATAAATGCAAATAAGGTTGGATTTAGAATCTATAATGACATGTAGCCAAATATACGTATTTTTCTTTTTAGTTGGGGATCAAGAAGAGGCGAAAATATACTTATAAATATATGTATACATTATAAATGTTTATAGTGAGATGGGGTAGAATTCAAATTTAAATCTCGGTTAGTGATATCGGATAAAATCTCGATTAAAATCTTGTAAAATTAATAATTTTTCATATATTAATAGTCTAAAATTAAAGAAATAATTTGAAATTAATATGCACCCTTTTAACGAAATTCCTAGCTTTATATGCATCCGCATTTTTTTTGCAATATGATTCACAAAACACAACTAGCTTAGCTGCTGCACTTTTTGTGTGGTTTATAATTTGGTTCCCCAGCAGCTTTATCCTTTTCAAGCTTTTGTCCAGATCCCAAGCATGGGCAGTAGACACTTTGTAGGCTTAGCTTGTGATTAGCGCAGAACCCAAAAGTTTATCAAGCAATTAGAATCATCATCAGCCGTCCAACCCACCCCCCAAAAAAAACCCAAGGAATTGGGTGCTTAAAATCACATCTTTTTCCTTTAATCAAATGAATTAATTAAGGCATGCTAACAATCAAAGTACTTCTGCCCCTAATAACACGTGATGTTCATTTCCACTGTTCGGTTTGCTCCTTAATTAATTATGATTAACATGTTTGTGTCTGGTTTGCTTAGTCTAATCACCTTATCTTCTCCTTAATTGTTTATTTCTTCCGCTACCCGCCAAAAAGAATTTCGATTGTTTATTTTGTTCCTTTGTTTAATGTTTCAGGGAAGCATTTTTTTTTTTAATTCTCTGCTTTTTAGTCATGAATCTTAGCATTTTGTAAACATTATATAATTAGAAAAATTAAAGCATTTTCATTCTTAAATTTTAGTAATAGATAAAATAAAGTGGAAAATTAGATAATATTTTGATATTAATTGTTAAGGATATAAAGACACTTGCTAAATTAAAAATTAATCAAATTATTAATTTAAAAAAGTCTATAAGTTGTTTTTTTAGTTATTCGAATTCACCTTTCCTGTCTAATGAGTTTAGGAGTGATGAGGATCCTCCATCACACATATTTGCTAAATTAATTTGGCAATGCCACATAAATTAATTAGTACATATTTTCAAAAAATATAAGTTAATTATTAAAATTTTAATATGATAATGTGAACACAATTATAAATTTTTAAATAAATTTTGAAATTAAGATGATCTTATCAGCATGGTTAAAGTATTATATACCATTTATAGTTTTTATCAAACATTTTCTATCATACATTTTTCTATGAATACTTTCTGTCATATGTTTTGTCAAAAAATTATACGTGTGTTGTGATTCCCAAACTAGACGACATGAATAATCAAAATTATGAGTCGAATTAGATTCAAATTCTCCTATACCGAAAATCGAGAAAAATTATCAATCGTATTGCTACTTGTGTTTTGTCAGAAATGGTAAACCCAAAATGATACACACTCTAAAGCTGCCGACCGATCAGAAATTAAATTACCGACTTTTGGTGGTGATTATTTATCTATTTATCTTTACTTTTGATGAGAACTTCCCACAACAAAATAAATAAATAATAAATAGTTTCCGAGATGGAAAAAAGCAGAGAAGCCTTCATTTGTCATTTTGTCTAAGTCATGATCTAGGGTGGGACCCAAGCTCCAAATGTCTTGTTTCTGATTGGTTGCAATGTAGAAACTCCAAAAAGGTAAATTCTACGTTATTATTATATATGTCACATATTGCACAACATTCCAAATATTCAAATTCCAGATATTTATTTTATATTATTCTTTAATATTGTGTCTTCTTTAACGAAAGTACGTGAAAAACTATTAAAGCCTGGATAGGTCTCCAAGCCTTGTTCACGTGAAATAGTTATATTAGGGTAAAAAGATTCAATATCATGTTAAGAACTCTCTGTTAGTAAAGACTCGAAATTATATAAAAAACGATTACATCTTAATAATTTATTGAGAAAAGTTTACATTTAATTTTTCAATTTGATAATCAATTCAAAAGGGATTACACAATAACAATATTGATATGTTCGTGTAACAAAAAAAAAGAATTTTACGGCTTCGTTGGACCTTACCCATTGACGGCCCATTAGCTTGGTGTGCTTCGCCTCTTAACTTTCGGCCCACCTTTGAATAATTGAATCCTTCATGTATATATATATTAAATAACTATAAAGTGTGGTATTGTTGGTAATTTATTTTGTCTTTTAATTATGAGATTGGGAGTTTGATTTTTGTATATGAAAATGAAGTATACATTATGACCAGTTGTTTACCACCTTGTGCGAATACAACCTTGTACGAGCACACGCAGTGAAGAAATTAGTTATTGCTGTCGGCGATAAACACCCAAACAAAATATATACGTATTGAATTAAGTGGGCTAACAACAAGTTAAAATAATAAATGGATAGTACTATATATTTGGATGTGAACCCATTGATCCAAGTTGTCTACTATGTGCGCCGGCCACATTCACTAATATATAAGTATAGTTTGCGATAAAATATGAATTGAAAGAAGATAATTGATCAAAGTGATCTAGGAAATTCATGGCAACTCAATGAATTCGGTTAGTTAATATCGGACTGGTTGGGGTATTTGTGGAGGAATATATACAAGAGTGATAGTAACTACATAAAGTGTTTGGCAGATAGTCCTCATTTTTTAGGTTAATTCGTAGTTGGTGATAGTTTGTTATTTCATTCCGCAAGAAGCTATCTCGTGAAAAAAAATTATAAAATAGGCATAATTATATAGCCTATCAGGACCGCATCGTGGGGGAGCTTTGGCCCTGCCTATTGAGTTAATTAACGGCGTAGTGCGGGCTTAATTACTAGGCGGCCGGACCGGAGGTGAGTAATTAATATCCCTATTTATCATAAATCGTTAATTAATTTGAATTAATGTCCTAATAATCGTCCTAGTCCTAGCTATTGTTTCTACGATGCAACTCCCAGATTCCAATGGCACGCCGTTGGCATCCACTGGAGGCTCGGTATTTTCAAATGCAACGTTGACGCTGCAGTGTTTACGGATGACGGACTGCGGGGAGCTGGGGCGTTGGCTTGTGCTTACGGGATGAGCACGACGAGTTGGTGCGGTAGCGGTACAAGACCTACATGAGGAGGGGTGGTAGTGTGGTGAAAGAGTGCGAGGCAAATGGCCCTTTTACATGGCATCGAATGGTGTGTTGAGTTGGGGGGTTTGATCCATCGTGTCGAGATGGAGATGGATGCACAAGTGGTGGTTATGGCGGTAAATTATGAAACAACAGAGAATAATATAGAATTTGAGATATCATATGCCGCGCTCAATATCGAATCATTTTATATTCAAAATCGTTATAAACAAACGTAGTTACAACAACATAAATACATTGTTAATTAGAAACCAAAAGAATTACGTACCAAATCGGATACGTCAATCTTTGTAAAACAAAATCTTCTTTGGTTCAACCGTATTTTTTTTTTAACAGCGACACCATTATATTAACTGTCCATCTCAAAACCAAACCTAGTTTCTCCCCCAATTGTAGTGCCAACTTAACTGAATTTTTTTCCACGTCTCGACTTTTCCTTCTTCTTCCTATTATTATTTTTAATAATTTAAAGCTCCATGTTTCTAAGTCAAACCTATATTATTTATTACTGTACCAAAACCGCATAATTTATCTAACTAATTGAGTAACCAGCTTATAATTATTCAATATTACTGTTACCCACATAATGCATAGTGTTATGAAGATAATTGTAGTGAATGTCAAATTGTGTAACTCCTCATTCTATGATTAATGTATTTTATTCCCCTCCTTTATGTGTATGGTTTAATGTATTTCATTCCCCTCTTTTATGTGTAATAATATTAGAGAGTGTAGGTTATGATTTCATGAGCCTATAAATAGAGCTATCATTTGTAGCATTCTACACACCTCAATAAGAAAGTACTCCTCCTCTCATGTTCTTGTTCTCTTCTTTGTTCTTAATTTTATAATACGTTATCAGCACGAGTGCTCTGCCTATTTTCTCGAAGTTTTCACGAAGGTTGTTATTTGCTATATCTTGTTTTCTAAAGTTATTATTATGATTTATCTTGTTCTTTTATTTGCTTATAAAATCTTCTTTTTCAAAATTAAAGTTAGAGAAAAGAATCCATTTCTATTTTTTTTATATGTAACAAATGGTGGTCTTTCTCATTTTACCGATTTCAAAAACGACTTTGTCATTTTTCTATTGATGACTATTATCAAACGTTTATATTGGTCAAATATCATGCCTTTATAGGCTGGCCTAAACGTTTAGTTATCATCATGTATATTTTATAGTATATATTTTTATGACCTATCATATTTTATATCTTCCGTTTCTTTCCATAGTGTTTTTTTTGCTTGTATGTTGCCTTTTTAATTTATGATCAATTCTAAAATAGATATAGTTGCTATTTTATTATGGCATATGCATGAGTATCTCTTCTAGGCAACAATATTTATAAAATATTTTATGCATTTTTCTAAGTGAACTCACATTATATTGTTAGCATTTTTTCCATCTTATTTTAAATGATCATATTGATTTTTTGTCACGTATATATATGATATTTTAGCCGTTATACAAATATATTAAAATTTATCATCTCATTATAGTTATCATCTCATGAATACCTCTATTTTTTTTTCTACCCAAAAGAGAAAACCTTTAATTCTATTTAAATGTCTATATAGTTATGTTTCAAGATGGGTATTATTATTATTATTATTTCTTTAAAGCATTCTTTATTTCTATGTTAATGAATGTTCCATTACCATTACTATTTTAATTATTATATCATTTTCATATGTTTTATTATTTGGCTTATAATATATTTGTAATTCAATTTGCTTCTTTTATAGCATGTCGAATATTTCCAAACTTGAGTTTGTGGCCCTTGACGTTTCGGGCAAAAATTACCTCTCGTGGGTCTTGGATGCTGACATCCATTTGCAAGCCAAAGGGTTGGGCGACACGATTAACGATGAAACTGAAACATCTGCCCAAGACAAAGCCAAGGCTTTGATCTTTATTCGCCACCATCTTGACGAGGGCTTGAAAAACGAGTATCTCACCATCAAAGATCCTCTCGAATTGTGGAATAATCTCAAAGACCGATATGACCACCGAGAGAACGGTGATTCTCCCTCGAGCTCGTGATAATTGGGTGCATTTACGCCTACAAGATTTCAAATCCGTGAGCGAGTACAATTCTGCCCTCTTCAAAATTTGCTCGCACTTGTTGCTATGTGGCGAGAAAATCACTGATAAGGAAATGCTCGAGAAGACATTTTCCACTTTCCATGCTTCCAATATAGTTCTCCAACAACAATATCGGGAGAAGGGCTTCACCAAATATTCTGAATTAATATCATGTCTCTTAGTGGCCGAGCAAAACAATGACCTCTTATTGAAGAATCACCAATCACGCCCCACTGGTATGGCTCCATTTCCGGAAGCTAACGCAACAAATGGCCACCATTTTGATCAATATCGTGGCCGTGGCCGTGGTCGTGGTCATAACCGTGGTGGTGGATATGGTCGCAATAATGTCCATGGTCGTGGACGTGATTATGGTCACGGTCGCCTTCAGAGATTCAACCACTCTTCTCGTCCACATTTCAAACGGGATGGGCGAATGAATAAGGAACGAGGTGGGCCTAGCAACGAAAACTTTCAAAATATGTGTACTAGATGTGGCGGTGATCATTGGACTCGCACTTGTCGTACACCTAGACATCTTATCAATCTTTACCAAGAGTCAAGGAAAGACAAGAAGGTTGAAACCAATATGGTCATTGAGGAAGGTGTTTTGAACCATGGCCAATTTGACACCACTCATCTGGATGTTGCTGACTTCTTTCTTCCTCATGATGGAAATGTTGAGAAATAAGATGGTTGTTGAGATATCTTTTATTACAAAATGGTGCCTTGATGTATGCACCTTATTATCGTTCTTATTTGATTTGTTTGAGTTTGTTTTTCTTGAAAGTGTTTTCTCATTTTTTATATTTCTTTTATTAATGAATTTCCCATCATAATTGTCCCTTCTAATATGAATTATCATTTTCGTGTTATAGCATGGATACTACTGCCATCCACGACAACATAAAAAATAAGGATGTGTGTCTCATCGATAGTGCTTCCACTCATACTATTCTAAAGGATAAGAAGTATTTTTTTCATCTAGTGATGCGAGAAGCTAATGTTAGCACTATATCCGGTAGTAGTAATTTAATTGAAGGCTCCGGAAGAGCAACCGTGCTACTACACGGAGGAACTAGCATGCATATTGATGATGCATTATATTCTACAAAGTCTCACCGCAACTTATTAAGTTATAAAGATATCCGTCGTAACGGATATCACATCGAGACAATTGAGGAAGAAAATAAAGAATATATTGCCATCACAAGTATGGTAGATGGTAACAAATGTTATCTTGAAAAACTACCATCTATTTCTTCCGGTTTGTACTACACGTTTATTAGTATAATTGAATCACATTCCATTATAAACTCCAAGTTTATGGATCGTGATAGATTTGTAGTTTGGCATAACCGGCTAGGCCATCCCGGAACAATTATGATGCGTAAAATACTTGAGAATTCCCTTGGACACTCGTTGATGAGTAAGCGAATTCCTCGATCGAATGATTTGGCTTGTATTGCATGTTCTCAAGGAAAATTGATTATCCGACCATCATCGATAAAAGTGAGAAATGAATCGCTCACATTTTTGGAACGCATTCAAGGCGATATTTGTGGACCAATTCATCCATCATGCGGACCATTTAGATATTTTATGGTTTTAATTGATGCATCAACTAAGTGGTCACATGTATCATTATTATCCACTCGTAATTTGGCATTTGCGCGATTACTTGCTCAATTGATCAGATTACGGGCACAGTTTCCGGATTATCCGATAAAAACGATACGCCTTGACAATGCTGGTGAATTTACTTCACAACATTTTAATGATTATTGCATATCTGTCGGAATTGATGTTGAACATCCTGTAGCACATGTTCATACACAAAATGGTTTAGCAGAATCTCTAATCAAACGCTTACAGTTAATAGCAAGACCATTGTTAATGAAGGCAAAGCTTCCCACTTCATGTTGGGGGCATGCTGTCTTACATGCAGCATCATTAATTCGCATCAGGCCAACAAGTTATCATGAGTATTCCCCCTTACAAATGGTTTTTGGTCAGGAACCGAATATATCCCATCTAAGAATATTTGGATGTGCTGTTTACATCCCTATTACACCACCACAACGCACTAAGATGGGACCTCAAAGGAGGTTGGGAATTTATGTTGGGTATGAGTCTCCCTCGATTATAAAATATTTAGAACCAATGACAGGAGATCTATTCACAGCTCGTTTTGCTGATTGTCACTTTGATGAATTAGTTTTTCCAACATTAGGGGGAGAAAATAATAAGCTGGACAAAGAGATCAGTTGGAATGAATTAGCATTATCTCATTATGATCCTCGTACTAGACAATGTGAACTAGAAATTCAAAAGCTAATTCATTTACAAAGTTTAGCGAATCAACTGCCAGACGCTTTTACTGACCCATATCGAGTAACCAAATCTCATGTTCCAGCAATCAATGCTCCATCACGAGTAGATGTCCCTATTAGACATCATGAAAATACAAATGAATCTAAAGCACGTCTGAAGCGTGGTAGACCTATCGGTTCCAAAGATAAAAATCCTCGAAAAAGAAAAGGAGCTGTAAATCAAGATGGTCCAATCGAGGATAAGCTACCAAACATTGCCGATATATCAGCTCAAGAACGAAGATCGGTACCCGAACATATTGAAAATAATGAGATCTCAATCAACTATGTCTTGGATGGTAAACAATGGAACCGCAATACGGTTAACGTCGATGAAATTTTTGCTTATAATTCAGCGGCCGAATGTTATTGATGAAAATGAGGATCATGAGCCAAAATCCATGAATGCATGCAAAAAACGAAAGGATTGGCCAAAATGGAATGACACAGTTACGGCAGAATTACATTCTCTTGAAAAACGAAAAGTTTTTGGACCTGTGGTCCTTACACCTGATGGTGTCAACCCCGTCGGGTACAAATGGGTTTTTGTAAGAAAACGTAATGAAAATGGTGAAATTACGAGGTACAAGGCACGCCTTGTTGCCCAAGGATTTTCACAAAGACCCGGAATTGATTATGAGGAGACATATTCTCCTGTGGTGGATGCAACTACTTTTCGTTATTTGATCAGTCTGGCAATTCAAGAAGGATTAGATTTGCGTCTCATGGATGTCGTAATCGCCTATTTATATGGATCACTTGATAACGACATTTATATGAAACTTCCTGAAGGATTTCATTTGCCTGCAGCTTATAAATCAAGTTCTCGAGAACGTTATTCGATCAAATTGAATAAATCCTTATATGGATTGAAACAATCTGGTAGAATGTGGTATAACCGCCTTAGTGAATATTTGATCAAAGAAGGATATGCAAATGATCCGATATGTCCATGTGTTTTCCTAAGAAGATTAGGAACCGAGTTCGTTATCATTTCGGTTTATGTTGATGACATAAATATCATTGGGACTCCAAATGAGCTTACAAAAGCAATCACCTGCTTGAAAAAGGAATTTGAGATGAAAGATTTGGGACGGACAAAATATTGTCTTGGTTTGCAGTGTTGAGCACCTACCTAACGGTATTCTTGTGCATCAAGAAGGATACACTACTAAAGTGTTGAAACGATTTTACATGGATAAATCACATCCATTGAGTACCCCGATGGTTGTCAGATCACTAGATGTGAAAAAAGATCCCTTCAGACCTCGGGAAATTGATGAAGAACTACTTGGTCCTGAAGTACCTTATCTTAGTGCAATCGGTGCACTAATGTACCTTGCCGGTCATACAAGACCCGACATATCATTTGCCGTTAATTTATTAGCAAGATATAGTTCTTCTCCCACACGAAGACATTGGAATGGTGTCAAACATATACTTCGCTATCTGCAAGGAACATAAGATATGAGATTATTCTTCTCGAATGAATCAAAAGCAGATTTGGTAGGATATGCAGATGCTGGATACCAATCTGACCCTCATACTAGCCGATCACAAACTGGTTATTTATTCACATGTGGTGATACAGCAATTTCTTGACGCTCTGTGAAACAAACACTTACCGCCACATCATCTAACCATGCTGAGATTTTAGCAATACATGAGGCTAGTCGTGAATGTGTTTGGTCGAGGTCTATAATTCAACATATTCGAAGTTCGTGTGGATTAACTTCGAAAAGATGGCCCCGACACCCTTGCATGAAGATAATGTTGCATGCATCGTACAATTGAAAGAGAGATACATCAAAGGAGATAGAACAAAACATATATCTCCTAAATTCTTCTTCACTCATGACCTTCAAAAGAATGGTGACATCACTGTCAAACAAGTACGCTCAAGTGATAACTTGGCTGATTTATTCACTAAAGCTCTTCCGACATCAACATTTGAGAGACTAGTTCGAAAAATTGGAGTTCGGCGACTAAGGGACTGCAATTGATATCATCATTAGGGGGAGTTGATACGCACTGCACTCTTTTTCCCTTAACCATGGTTTTTCCCACTGGGTTTTCCCCGGTAAGGTTTTTAACGAGGCGAGATCAAACGCGTATTCAAAGAATGATGTATATCGTTAACCAATGGACATTCAAGGGGGAGTGTTATGAAGATAATTGTAGTGAATGTCAAATTGTGTAACTCCTCATTCTATGATTAATGTATTTTATTCCCCTCCTTTATGTGTATGGTTTAATGTATTTCATTCCCCTCTTTTATGTGTAATAATATTAGAGAGTGTAGGTTATGATTTCATGAGCCTATAAATAGAGCTCTCATTTGTAGCATTCTACACACCTCAATAAGAAAGTACTCCTCCTCTCATGTTCTTGTTCTCTTCTTTGTTCTTAATTTTATAATACATAGCAACTTGCTTGATATTTATATATAATGAGGGAAAAAAAAACCCCCAAAACTGTACATACATATCCAAGGCCAATGGGTTAGAAAGTCAAAGAGTCAACCTTTCTAAACTATAGTTTAGTATCAGTAAGTGCCCTATTAAAAACTTAATTATATATGTATATATGTCTGCTAAACCCAACTAATTAAGCTAATAAATTAACCAAGTAAAGCATAGATGATTTCACACACATGTCTGTGTAACCATCTATAAAAGCCCCCCTCTCTATCTTCTTCACTACAAATCCAAAATTCTCTCTCTCTACTTTCCCATCTCTCTCTCTCTCTCTCTCCTTTCTCTCTCTCGAAGAAAAAAAGAAACAAACTTTAATTTTAACCTTCCTCCTTTTGATCGCCGACGACGATGGATGCTAATTACGGATCGACAGGCGGAGGCGGCAGCATCAATAACAGCCAGCAGCGTAGCTCCTCCTCATCATCCTCTTCTTCCGGCGGCGGCGCGGAGGAGGAGATGAGCGAGCTCCGGCGAGGACCGTGGACCGTCGAGGAAGATTTCAAGCTGATGAATTACATTGCCACCAACGGGGAAGGCCGCTGGAACTCTCTTGCCCGTTGCGCCGGTAAGAAGAAAAATTTATTTCATCTTTAATTCCGTCGCGAAATTCTCCTTGTACTAAAAAAGGGAAAGTTCCAAAACGACCGCGTTTTCATTATGTTCCGCCGTACGTCAGTAGATGGATGGATGGATCAAATAATTGATCAACCTTTAGATGGAAGAGGCGTGTGGTGAAAGACTTTTACCAAATCTGACGGAATCTCTTTTTTTTTTGGGTTAACTGCAGGGTTGAAAAGAACGGGGAAGAGCTGCAGGCTGAGGTGGCTGAACTATCTCCGCCCCGACGTCCGACGTGGCAACATCACGCTGGAGGAACAGCTCATGATCCTCGACCTCCATTCGCGGTGGGGGAACCGGTGGTCCAAGATTGCGCAGCACTTGCCAGGTAGGACCGACAACGAGATCAAGAACTACTGGAGGACACGTGTCCAGAAGCACGCCAAGCAGCTCAAGTGTGACGTCAACAGCAAGCAGTTCAAGGACACCATGCGCTACCTTTGGATGCCCAGGCTCATCGAAAGAATCCAAGCTGCTACTACTACTACTACTACTCTACCTTCCACCTCTGCTTCCCCCGCCGCGGCCGCTGCCGCTCCCATTGCTGACGTGTACGGACACATGACGGCGGCGGTGCCAAGTGGCAACTCCAGCGTGGCGGGGTCGACGTCGGCGGACTCGTTTGGTGCACAGGTGGTTTCGCCCATGTCGGACATGACGGATTACTACAACGTTCCAACGGGCGGTGTAAATCTCGGGTCGGACCCGAACCCGACGGCGGCGGAATATGATTACGGGAGCTTCCAAGGTAATTATGCGGAGGGGTTGATTAGTCCGATGGGTAATTACTACAACCAGCAGGGATATAATTGGGACCAGTATTATTCGCAAGGTACGGCGAACAATAACGACATCAACAACAACAACAACAACAATCATGTTCAATGGTTGGACGGTGGGGACGGCGCCACGTCGGACAGTTTGTGGAATGCCGAGGATATCTGGTTTCTACAGCAGCAATTCAACAGCAACAACATTTAATAATGCAGGGAAGGAAAGATATATATATATACGTACGTACTACTTGAGATATTTACAGAGAAAGTAGTATAATACAGAACACAGATCATCACAAGTATATTAGATTTGTTGTTCATCGTTACTAATTGGAGATTATCATCATCGGGATCGTGTCTCTAATTGTGGATTATTATTTTTCCTTGATTTGTTTTTTCTTTAATTTTGTTTAGAGGATCATCTTTGTTTGTTTGTTGTTTTAATTTTTGTTCTTGTTTTTAGAGGGTAAGGAGATTGGAATTCTAACCACGAGTGGGAAATATGGATCAAATATATGTACCTTTTTTATTTTACATTTATATAAATTGAGAAAAAAAAATGAAATTTTTGGTTGCCAATCTGATTGTAGTCAAATGGTTGTAATGTTTGATTTTATTCTCTGAAATTTTGGTTCTCACATATCGACAACACTAAATGTGTTTGTCGAAGATTGTATAAGAGAAAATAACCCATTTATATTTTGTTACCCCGTTTCCATAAGGGGTAAAAAGGTAAAACCATGGTAGCCGTCCTTAAGATAGATCTCATTCTTTGATATGACAGTATGCTCTCCTTTAATTTCTCCATTTGCTATATTCTTTCATATTATTCCTAATCATCTATTTTTGTTTAATGTGTTTTGGATATATGTCTTTATGCTGTGAATAAATAAATAAATAAAAAATAATTCTTTCATTTCGTGGATTAAACTGGGTATGACATTTACTGTTTCACTGCTGGGCCGGTGACTGCACTATGGGAACATGTAAAAATATAGAGATTAACGCGACAAAATAATGTTTTACTTGGGACAAAAATCTAAAAGAGTGCATAATTGGTTCCACTCCACCATCTTTAATTATTTTTTAATTACTCTAATTGTACGACGGGGAAATTATTGTGTCATGCAACTTTTCTTAAAACTGTTTTGTCCATGGGGCATGAACCTTCCCACTTGTCCAACATTACAACCCCCAACGCTTCTAGATTGCCAACAAGTTTATTTGTTAATTAGTTAATACGTGGCACTAGGGCACTAAACTGGCTTTATTAAAAATTAATTATGTGTACTAATCAGCTGGCCACTAAACCATTAACCCACTATATATGAACCGTATAACTTCGAACCAATATTATATATCACCTTTAAGTGTACGGAAAATTAATAGTGATCAGATTAAAGCCCATTAACTGGACATAATTATTTTTTTTAATCTTAAACTTTTTTCATCAAACAAAAATTAAAAACCTATTAGTGAGATAAATTTTAATTCCCCAGCTTCACGGGAGGGTAAAAAGGTAAAAAAACGTGATTTATTTTTTTTAATTGAGAAATAGGGCAGTGTAACAAGAAAAAAGAAGTCTGTGGCGGCGGGAATCTTTGTTGGACGCGTGCATAGAAGTGAAGCCATCGAAGATGGTCCCCACATTAAGGAGGTGTGTTGCGGAGCTGCCACGTGTTATTCTGCCACCTCAAAACCCGCTAAACGCAAAGGAAAAGGTCAACAAAATGATAAAAAACCCATAAATGGATATATGGTACTAGTGTTGTTGATATTTGACCATTGGTTAAATCCTTTTGAAAGCTTAACCTAATTCCTAATGCACAATTCAACTCTTTCATGAATAAGAAATGGATCTACGCAATATATTTTAAATTTGATTATCATAAATTTTTGTTGCCGATAATTTTCATTTTCTCAATCCCCTTTTGTGAGCGGTAATTGATTGTCTTTTCGCAGATATAGGAGTCGCTATCCCTCGTTTGATTATGTCTTCTGTTTAGGACCTTAGTCCAACAATGATTAGGGTCACTTACGTAACTTTTGCAATCGAGCTATATATTATGATTTCAAATATGAGTTTTCGAAAATAATTTCATGCTATCCATTTCCAATGTGTTTTTGCTTAACTCATATAGATGGTATTTTTTAATTTACTTCCACAAAATAAAATTGAGAAAATTATTTTCGAAATGACATGGAGATAAATGAATGAATTATAAGACTTAAGGGACGACTGATGGAATGCGATATGTGGTTAGGAACTGACAATTCGAGCACGTGTTAAAATAGTTATGTAGAGAAAGTCCATCATAAATTGGAAAAGGAAACAAGAGAAGCGAAACGAGTTAAGTTATCCTCCGAAGAAGTGTGACTTGGTGAAGACCGAGGAAGAATAATAGAATAGAAAACAAGTGACAACAACAACAACAACAACTGTATCAGTCTTTCCGCCACGTAAGCAAGGGTTGGGGGACTTTCTCCTACGTGGCCGGAGCCCATCCTCTCATTCACGAAGACGGATCTGGATTGGTCAAACTTTGGGTCTTATCTATTGTCTAAACCATCATGCCCTTTTTATTTTCTAACGAATGGTATTTCTCTCTAGGAAAATTCTTAATTTTATCTATTCGTATAAAATGGATTGGATGGATGGTTTCGTCCTATTGTGGGACCTAACAGGGAATTGATCGCCTAAGATTTAGCTAATCACGGATATATTTTCGTCTACACATTATAAAATTGTAATTGAATGTCTTAAACTCATAATTATGATCGTCGTGATCACGTCAACTATTAATATGAAACTACCTTCTTTAATACGTTATAGTCGCACACTTTTTTGGAGGCTTTTAAAGAGAAAATTTCGTTCGGTGAATATTCTTGGTTAATTTTCCTTTCCTCTTTCTTAATCTCACATTGTTTCCCTAAACTCATTATATTGCATAATACGAACTTGTTAGGAATTTATAATCTTAAATCATGATGGGTAGTCTTAAGGCTGTTCGAACTTTGGGTGTAAACGTTATGACCAATCCTTTGGCGTTAGTATCAAATATTTTTGATCGAGAAATCCTCAAATTAAACAACCAGCAACGTTAGAAACAACCAACGAACTGAAATACGAAGAACAGGGGAAAAGTAAAATTAACCCAACAACACCAAAGGAAGAACCATAACCCCCCAAAGAACGTCTAACATGAAGATTTATATAAATTTTAATTCACAATACTTGAATATTAAAAAGAAATGCATAATATTATGGTTTGAAACTTTGAGTAAATTGGACAGTAATCTAGAAGAATTAAACACCCCTAAATTCACCAGTGCTGTTGCAGAGTTACAATTTGCAAAGGGGCCATTGGTTACTTACCGACGACCACGACTCCATAGTAAAATCTATGGTTGTTTTTCAAGTCAATAAATCGACTGAGCAGTCTCTGGAAGTAGCCGTCCATTTGCGTTGGATGCAAGAAGATAAATGATGGGTTAACATCACAATAAAAGAAACAGAATCAGAATCAATCAATCCCCCCACCCCCCTTTTATGGCTATTTACAATGAACTTAATCCCCACAGTAAGGAGAAGTCAATTCCTTCATCTCCCTTTTAATCTTTATTATTATTATTATCATTATTATTATTATTATTAGTATGATAATAATTCTTCGGTATACCTGATATACCAAAACTTTTGGTGTGCCCAGTTTTTTGTTGGTAACGTAAATTTATTACCACTGTCTATTTTCAGTTTGCGATCTCGACGGTTCATAATTATTCAAATCTTAAATTTTTATTTCACATTTTAATTTTTTATCTCATATGTTTTCTCAATTTGACAAAAGATCTTGCTTTGTCAATTTGACAAAGGAGCTTTAGCAAGCTAAGGCAGCAGCTCAGAGAGCAAGAGAGGGAGACGAAGGAAACACAACTCTAAAAAAATACAACAAGATAACAAAATTTCGGTGCTTCAAAACAAGACTTGAGACATTCTACAACTGAAAAACCAAACAAAACACCATGTATGGCACCCCAAAGTGACAGCAAAAAACAGCAGCAACAATTTCAATTAAACTACATGAAATTTTAGATCAATTACAATCCAATTTCAGATCGCAAACTAAAATAAAAAATAAAATGTGAAATAGAAATTTAATATTTGAATAATTGTGAACCGTCGATATCGCAAACTGAAAATGGACGGTGGTGATGGATTTACGTTACCAAAAAAAACTGGGCACACTGAAAGTTTTGATATACCAGGTATACTGAAGAATTCACCATTACTATTATATGATATGATACATTCTTGAAATATAATAAATATTCGTAAAAACTTTCAAAATAGAAATTTTAGTCTAATGTGATTTCATATATATATCTAACCCCGTTGATATGCTACGAAACACATCACAAACTTAAAATGCTACGCATGACGAAGTTTTTGACCATCCTGGTTTCGCTAATTACTTAGATTGCAACCAATTAAAAGCTCTAAAACATGTCATTATCATATAATACAACGCTAGCTAAAGCCACAACCTACGAATGACCAACTAATATAATTAAGTAGGGTTCACTACACATGGTCGATCAACAACTAACTCAACGGTCGACACAACTTCCCCTATTTGGACGATTGTGAACAAGGAACACTATTCACATGATTATAACATGTTATAAAACAGTAGAAAGCTGTTTGAAAGTATACTCAAATCCAATCGGTATATGACATGACCAACCATCCATCCATCCATCCATCCAAGTCTATGAAAGCCATCGTACGCGACTTTGCTGGAGAAAAAGCCATCGCCAAGAGAAAATTGTTCAAAAACCTGAAGACGACACAAATTTGTACATGAGAGTTGATTACTTCTTAATCAGAAATTAAATCTCGTTAGCCAGCCAACACATGTTTCGTAAAACTCCTGTTTGTTGTTGTCTACGCATCCAGTTCCGGTTTTAGGGAGTTGCGTGAAGTCTTGCAATTTATTAGCTGGGGAAAGTGATTGCTACTGTGCATGAAATACGTACGTACCAACTTCTGTGGAATGGAGGTCCTACGTTATTTTTCTTGCAACTTGAGTCGCCACTCACTCCCAGCTAGTGCATGGTTGGTTAGGAAAGCAACTCAAGTACGAACTTCGGTAAACTAGGAGAAATTTGTCTAGTTTAGAAGAGTCTACAAACAATTAAAATTAGTACGAGGCTTTCTAGGAATGAACCCAAAAACAAATTCGTGTGGGTTTGACGCAAAACAGACAATATTATACTGGTCGGAACTGACGATTTAACAAGTGATATCAGAGTTTGGTTGAAAGGCAGGGAGATAACTGTTTCTTGTGTGCACGATCCAAAATATTATTTATATCCTACATTTTTTTATTTGCAAATTTTAAAGGATATTTTAGGCCCATTATTGACCGTTTTAGAGTTTAATTAGTAGCTTACAGAGCCTAGTGGCGGAGCCATGTACGTACACACGAGGGGCTGCAACGTATATACACAAATATATGTGTCCTACAATGCTTTGAGAATATAAAATAACGTAGTTGTTTGTTGTAGACGATGTGTTTTTTGATCTTGTAATTATACGAGTCTTTAATAATATGATGTCGACTCTATGTTTCGTTCCTAGTTAAACTTTTGTTATATAGTTGATTTTTTATATATAATGAAAGACACTCTACTTGGCCGAATTCCTGACTATCCGATCCGTGTCTGCTTACAGCAAGACGTGGCGGACTACGTACTGCATTGAACTACGTACCAAAGGGTAATTAACTAGGATGAATAGCATGCCTAAAGACTTAGAGCACCTAATTAAATCTTGTGCATATATATAATTTGATTGTTCATCTAATTACTCAGACAAAAGTATATGGTTTCGACAAGGTTGTGGGGAAATGTGCAAATATGTAGAGAGGATGATTCCTGGGCGTAACAAGTTCAAGAAATGACGATGTTGGGTTTTCCACTAGTAGTAAATGCCCAAGTTAACCCCCATTATTACTTCCCCTTTTTAAACACTCCTTCCTGCTTATCTCTCTCTCAACCCCTTGGCGTGTTTCATCATTTTACCCTTCAATTCTTTTTTTTTTATTGATAGATTTTTTCGGAGACAAAAAATAATATATAAAAATAAAAAAAATCTAATTAACTTACGGAGTGAGGATTATTAGCACAGAGATATTTAAGGATCATGGGCGACCCCATTACTTGGTCTCTTGACCAGCTGCAAACAGACGTCTGAGATCTCCTGGATAATAAAACCTCTTATTACCAAGTTGAAATGGCCGATACAAATGCGGCTTCCGCATCTTTTTTGATATCTACTTAACCGAAAAACTGTGGTAAAAAATAGATCGTGAGCTTGTGGGATAGAGATGAAAAAGTCCCCGAGTATTGCTCTCCAATGTCAACACCTTCCATTCATTCCTTTTACCACTTTCTATATTACCGTATCATATAAAAACATTAATTAACCTATTTTTTTAGGTTGAACGTTAGAGTTGGTGTTCATACATAAGATACATTGAATTCAAACTCAATATATTTAAATTACCCGTATATGACTCTATTAATTGTGCGGCTCTATTCGGACCAAACCTCAACAAAACCATAGACGGAGCTGGAGGTGAGATTTCACAAACTCCGGCGCCCAGTCCAATTGCGGATCTTATGCTACCAACCTATATACATGTATATGTCCAATTGCGCATATATTATAAGAAGGAGACAATGGTAACAGTCCTCATTTGGTTCAATATATAATCATATTCCTAAACAATCGATTATTACTCGAACCTGATTCAAACCAATATATGCCTTCCCCGGTGCATTAATAATAAAAAATTTAATTATTCGATTCGATTAAAATGTGAAATCTATATCACCAAAATACTTAAAATACAAGTAATTTTTTTTTCCAACTAACAATTACATAAAACCGCCATTAACATTAACCATACAGAAATGCCGGCGTCTCCCAATAACTTGGTCACCGTTTTTGTCTTGACTTCTGGAAACATTACATTAAACTAAACGAATACACCTAAGGTCAACGACCCGGCGGGTAGAAGTGAACTAGAAGAATGTCAACCCCATGATAAATCTAGAACGAGCAACGGTCCAAAACCAGTAATTAAAATAACACAGTACGTACTCCAGTCAAACTTTTTCATTCAGAGGAAGATAAGACGGTACGACTTGATCAGTAGCACAACACTAAGCAACATTATTATATGCTTACGACACGAGAATTAGCAGCCCACTGTTCCCTTGATTTGACCGTGATTAGCTAGCTAATCATAATATTTTATAATAATAATGAATTAATCAGCACAGAACCAGACTTGGATCATCGGGTCAACCTTAACTAGCCAAATGTATGTATTAAGTGTGTTTTAATTGATTAATTAAATACACCATGCCGACTTCCATAGGCAGCTGATCATAATCAATCATTGCTTGCGTCATCTCCCATTTCTGTGTTTCGTGTGAAGAAACCTTTTGACTTTCCTCTCTTGCTGAAGCAGAAGAAGAAGAAGAAGCAACTTTGACCTTTGACTCCTTTATCGTTCGTTTATTTCGTCTGTAATTTTTCAAACAAAGTCAAACCCTAAGAAGCAGAGTTTATCCATTAATTAATTGGTTCAAGTTGCATGGTAAACTATTAATTACATTTTACTCCCCCGAAGCCGAAATTTGAAGAAGCCAACTAACCGTATGATAATTAGTTCCGATCCGCGGAAAAATCTAACCGTTAAGATTTCACAAGTTCGAAAATTTTAAGTCTGAAGGCTAGTCATCTTTTCTAACGACCCATTAACATTGGAGATCTGCATCCCCCAATCGAAGGTCGATAGAAATGACAATGCGAACCTTACCATTTAGAGACGGATAATGTCGACAGTGACATGTATGGATCAAGCATAGACTGCATTCTCGACCCGTTCTATACAATATTCGTATAAATATATCTCAAATTCTAACATTTTTTTATACCATATAGTTCACGGCATATATTATATATTATAAAATTCTACAGTATTCTCTTAATTCTTCGCTATCGTCATGTTTTAAAGTTAAAAATTTCCTTTACCAATTCTAATATAATAAGTTATTTTTTTTTAACTCCATAGGTATACCAGCTGCACCTTGTGCCCTATACTAAAATACCCCCGGCTAGCTCCATACTCGATCAACATGTCATAGGGCGGGCATGAGAATCGAATTACCATCCCGACCTTGGCTCACTGCCATTCCTAAAGGTCGACAGGTGCATGACATATAGACCTGAAAGCGATGCAATAAAAATATAAAGACGACATTGTTATGGTTATTTATCGGTATCTCGGTCCTTCATCTCGTATGCCTACTCCCTCACACATTCTTACCACCTTCTCTTATATGTATTGTGGAGTACTCATCCAAAGATTTCCCACACGAGTCACGAAACAAGCATACCTTGTTGAACTACAATCGATCATATAGACTGAAGAATTATTATGTTGTTTGGATTTCTTGGGGAACAATCCAAAATTGTACCTTAGCTTGTAAAAACAAACTAATTGACAAGTGGAATTCGAGATAGCCCATGGGCTGTCTACTGGGTCACTGAATAAGCTAACCACAACATATCGAGAAGGCCTAGGCCCAAAAATAATACCCACCGCGAAACGAAAGAAAGGGGCCCGATAAAAATAGCATGGGCCTAACGTTCAAACAAAACAGAATTAGGTACCTTGCTTGGAGATGTTAAGTTGTCAGTGAAGCAAGTGGCAGGGACCATTATAACGTGTGTGTAGTGGTCGTCTGCAATCTCCAAATTTGCATTCAAAGTATCCGACGACGACTCTTCAAAATTCATCTTCCCTTCCCCACGCGCTCTTTTTACCCTTTTCCACACATGCAACTTGTCTTTGAATTCTACCTCACACACATTTTTTGTCAAAAAATCCTAATTTGTTATTTACTATTCCGCCCTCTCACATTTCATTGTATTTACCAATAAAAAAACTCCACGTGTAGCTTGTCTCCTATAAGCAAGGATGACTGGCGTACCCAAAACGACGTCGTTTTCAGGAAATACCCCACATTTTCAATAAAGAGAAATCTCCCGGAAACTCAAGTCCCCGAGACCCCGACCCCACAACCGACCAACCTGATCCATTCATTTTAATTTGTCTAGTCAGCGTGCTAATCCAGAAATCCAAAAAATAAAAAGAAATGTTTTTCTTATCCGTCCGATCTAATCGCCGCGTCCGCGTGCTTTCCTCTACCCAGGATATTATCGTAAATTCACAAGAAGCACTTTTCGAGTACTTTTCTGTTTCCAAAATTTTGTTTCTTTATAAAAACCTCAAGCTCTCTCACGTCTGCCTTTAACCAGAAATAACAAACAAGCCATCAAAATCCATAATCTTCAGACGCAAGCTCGCTTTTCCTCTTCCTACAAGCAAACATTCGTCCATCTTCGACTTGTAAGTAAAGCATTCAAAGCGTAATCTTCTCTTCATAGGTGTTTTTGGCTTCAGATCAATTAGTCAAAGCTTTAGTCTCCGATCAACTCTCTGTTCGTCATTTTTTGAACAGGATAGAGTTTGTTTGGCTATAGATCTAACCTCCTGTACATATATATACTGATAGTAATCTGATCTATTCATTGAATATGAGCACCAGTAGTTCAATCCGAATCTCTACCATGAAGCCCTGTTGTAGAATCCTCATAGGGTATAGGGGATCTTCAATCTTTGGATCTCGTGCCCGGATGTTAGGGAATCCCAATTCGTCGAAATCGCATTCGAAATCGATCCATGCCCGTGGATCGAACTTCTTACGTAGTAGGTATAATGACAGGTCTAGATGTACAGTTCCGAGATGTATAGCTCAACCTAGTATCCGTGGAGCTTTTAGTATCTCCACTTCTTCCAGTTGCGCTCAATCTGTGCCTGGTTTTTATGCCAACAGAGGTTGTAGTAGTATTAGTAGTAGTAGTAGTAGTAGTAAGAGGGGTGTTTTATTAATCCCCAGGGTCGCGTCGAATTATAGGAACCATTCGACGTCTTTAGATAGTCATAGTAATGAGAAAGGGTTCGAGTCAATTTACATTCAAGGAGGGTTGAATGTGAACCCTCTAGTGATTGAAAAGATTGAGAATGGAATTGAAAAAGAAGAAGGGAAGTCTAGTAGTAGGATAGTTGTGAACGGGTCTAGTGTAGACTTGGATTATTTCAAGAAGTTGAATGAAAAAACCCCCACCCCCACCACCACTAAGGACGAGCGAGTTGCGTCTGAGATTGAGAAAGAGGCTTGGAAGTTGCTTCGAGCTGCCACTGTTTCGTACTGTGGCAACCCGGTTGGGACTGTTGCTGCTAATGATCCTGGTGATAAGCAACCTTTGAACTATGATCAAGTCTTCATTCGGGATTTCGTCCCGTCTGCCCTTGCCTTTTTGCTTAATGGGGATGGTGAGATCGTCAAGAACTTCCTCCTTCACACATTGCAGTTACAGGTGCGTTTAAGATTGGCCGAGAGCTGTGGTCTTGTTCTGTTCATGTTTTTACATTTCGCCGTTTTGAAGATGAAAGTGTGAGATCTCGGAGTCAAATTTGTTTGATGTTGTGGTTTCTAGAGTTGGGAGAAGACTGTGGACTGTTACAGTCCTGGACAAGGGTTAATGCCAGCAAGCTTCAAAGTTAGATCTGTGCCCTTAGAAGGAGCTGAAGGAGAATTTGAAGAGGTTCTTGATCCTGATTTTGGTGAATCTGCCATCGGCCGTGTCGCTCCTGTTGATTCAGGTATTAGAATCTACCCTAAGGCTCTTGACATTTTGATGATGATAATTAAGTTTTGCATTTATCGTTCACTAGAGAACATTGAGTTTTGAACGAATCTCTGAAACTTTCACTAGAGAACACTGAGTACTCGAACCTTAGAATTTTGCTCTCCGTGCAGGGTTATGGTGGATTATTATGTTGAGAGCGTATGGGAAGATCACTGGGGACTATGCATTACAAGAGAGGGTCGATGTCCAGACAGGCATAAGACTGATACTTAACCTGTGTTTAAGTGATGGATTCGACATGTTCCCTACTCTACTAGTGACTGATGGTTCGTGCATGATTGATAGACGGATGGGTATTCATGGGCATCCTCTTGAAATCCAGGTTTGTGAACTTGTGTTTAGCATCATCATCCTTAGTGGCTCGCGCTAGCCTCCACTTGAATTCTAACTTTTCTATTCATTTGAGAGTTGGGAGTTCGTCATAGTGCTTTATCTTATCACTGTGTATGCCAGATGCACTTTCCTTATTATCTTTCTTGATGTAATTCTAGGCTTTGTTCTATTCGGCTCTCCGATGTGGCCGGGAGGTACTCACAGTCAATGATGGAACCAAGAACTTGGTGGCTGCAATCAATAAGAGACTCAGTGCACTCTCATTTCACATGAGAGAGTATTATTGGGTGGATATGAAGAAGATCAATGAAATCTACCGATACAAAACTGAGGAATACTCAACTGATGCAGTCAATAAGTTCAATATCTATCCTGAACAAATCCCTACTTGGCTTGTGGACTGGATCCCGGAGAAAGGCGGCTACCTAATGGGTAACCTTCAACCTGCTCATATGGACTTCAGGTTCTTCACTCTCGGCAATCTTTGGGCCATTATCTCCTCCTTGGGAACTCGCGAACAGAGCGAAGGTATATTGAACTTGATCGATGAGAAATGGGACGATCTCGTATCCCATATGCCTCTTAAGATCAGCTACCCAGCTTTGGAAGGAGAAGAATGGCGCATAATTACCGGCAGCGACCCTAAGAACACGTGAGACTCTTCATAATATTACCCATTCCGTTATCGAATCATTTTGGAATCTTTTGTGTAACTGAAATGTTGCTATGTGTGCAGCCCATGGTCATATCACAATGGTGGATCTTGGCCGACACTCCTATGGCAGGTATAACATTTGTTTGCTTCACGACATCCACAATATCGCTGTTTCGTACCCATCTTTTCGAAACTTAACTGACTAGTTGCTGCTTGACCTTTGTAGTTCACATTGGCGTGCATCAAGATGGGAAGACCAGAACTGGCACAGAAGGCTGTGAGTCTTGCTGAGCAAAGGCTATCAGAAGATCAATGGCCGGAATACTATGACACTCGCGGTGGACGGTTCATAGGCAAACAATCTCGCAACTACCAGACATGGACAATTGCCGGCTTTCTAACGTCAAAGATGCTTTTGGAGAACCCAGAGAAAGCGTCTTTACTGTTCTGGGAAGAGGACTATGAGCTGCTCCAGACGTGTGTTTGTGGGTTGGGTAAAACCAGTCGTACGAAATGCTCTCGGTTCGCAGCCAAATCACAGGACGGTGCCTGATCAAATCCACACAATCCAGAAATGCGATGCCCTACCGGGGTGGATCGTGATCTGCTTAACTGGATAACTTTCTCATGTTCTTTCAAGACAGACTGATTAGTGACTTCTGATGATGATGAAAAAACATGCAAAAATAATTAAGTTGGCTACTTCCAGCATTCAGCTTCCAAGCATTGTCATCTATTGGTTTGTTTCATTTAAGATGACTCCAACATTTGTTTCTTAACCACCAAGTTTGAGGTTTCTGCTTCCGGTTATGTTGTATCTCATACTTATTATATTTATATTTATTTTTTCTGTTTCATTGTATAATTTGCTCTATTTGCATATCATACAATTGAATTGATACGATCAACCGCAAGGTCACCTATCGAAGATTGACATGTGACACTTTAACTTCGACCTTGCAGCATCATAGAAGTCGAGGTTGACATTATTAGCTTGCGGTAAGACATTGAATACCATATCATTATCTATCCATAATCTTTCATATCGACACCTATATTTCTTAACAGCAAAATTCAACCAAGATACATACAAATAACTAAAATCTAAAACATGATGGATCTTCCATACACAATTGAAACAATATGAAAACATTAAAAAAAAACCAACAACACAAAATTCACAATGTTACATCTTAAACACCACGAACAAACCTAAGACACTAAGCTATCATATGAACCCAATTTACCCTAAAAACTTGTTCTCTCCCACAAAACTTGCAATATTATCAGCACTGTAATCCAACAGTGGGGGGAGAAAGAAACTACCTAACTGAAAAAGAAAAGAAAAGGGATCACTTTCTCTCTGTCTCTATCACTCTCTGTTCTGTGCCAAACCCACCCAGCCAGCCAAAATAATTAGGAGTTAGTAACAGTGAAAAGGTCGAGGCGTGAATCTCCAAGGCGAAGGGAGTAAGCTGCCTTCTTGTAATCAGCCCAGGTGAAAGGTCTGAACAGACAATTAGGGCTGGAAGGAGTAATCATTTGAGGCAGAACAGAGATGGTGGTTTCTAGTGGTGGGGCTGCAAAATACGCCATTGACATCCTGGACTTTGGCGAGTTGAGGTTGAGGGCCCTATGCTTTACGCTTATCATTCTTCCATTTGTCATCGCCTGCATTTTGCCACGATCACCACCTTATTAGACACATATATTTTGGGGTATTTCAATATGTTGCTTTGGGTTTTTATCTAGCAATCAATGTCATGGAAATGCAAGTGGGGATAATCATTTGGTGCAAAGAGATGGATGGAATCTAGTGGTATGATACTCCAAAGCAATGATTTGTATTATGGTCTGTAGCAAAAGACTAGCAATCATATCATGCCTCGACATATTGGATACGAATCGACTATCTTGTTTGTTTTTTACTTTGACTGAAAGGGAGTAACAAAGAATACTAAATCGTAGTTTCAATAGTATCCGTTTTCAAATCAATCCCTTGTCAAACTTAACCACATTGCACCGTGTAACACTCAACTTTACAACAGTACCCATGATCACGAATCCCCCAAAATAATTTAGATGAAAGAGTTCGAGTAAGCAATACATTCCAACACAACCTACTTTATTGCTGTACCGAGTCAACTTTACAACAAGTGAGTAAGTGAGTGGTCGTTGTCCTTTGAAGCTAGGATGTAATAATGGATGATGCCAGGAAGAGTAAGAAGGGAATGTGGCCTAAAACTGGCAAGACACAACCAGGCCATGCAGCCACTCTTTTTCCAGTTTCTAGCCCTTCTGATCGGAATCATGGATGGCCGAACCCTAACCATCGAAGGTTCTCGAGTTCCAAAATAACAAAAAAACTACATAGAAGTTTTAAATTAGAGCTTTTGTCTTAAGAATCTATCATGAACTTAAAATCTCCCGATCGGTATTTCTGACCATCTTAACTTCGTTATTGACTTTATCTCACTTTTCGTATTAATTTTCGCCCCATCTGCTGCATCCATGATGCTTCTATGGGGGGCCACACTAGCTAGCTAGCTCTTTTACAGACACTATATAGATGGATTAGGTAGCTAGCCCCAACCCCATTTTCCAGAACCTTAAGCTTTACTACATGGCTAGCTGTACACAGCTGCTTCTATCTTTGCCAGTTATTCAGACCCAGGTTGATAAAACTACTAAAATTATAACATTTCGAATTTCAATATATAAATCAGTCTTCTTAATAAATAAAATTATAGTTATTATTATCTATCTACGTAAATCATAAAGCAGTTGAGATTTGATGGTAGTATATGAACCCTAAAGTCAATGATTCGATCGCATTTCGATGTAACTCAATTTCTTCCTTGTCTTTTTATATTCACAATTTAGTAAGGAAAGGAACCATTAACAAAATTTTTGACTTATAAAATATTCCATGCCGTCTTTCTCATGACTCATATCACATCACTAACAAAATTGTCCAACCTACTTGTGTTGTGTATATATATATATATTGAAAAAGAAAGATTGATGAATTAATTAGGTGTCATTTTGTAGTGTTATAGACTTCAAATCAGGTAAATTTTTATTTTAGAGTTGTTAATATTTAGTCCCAATATTGTAGTGATGTGAATGACGTGTTCCTTCACGTATTTTGTTGGTTTATTTGGCTTGATCGAAATTGTAAAGTGTTTAGAGACTTGATTAGATCGGAGATTTAGATAGTATACAAAATCTCATTTGCAGTTGATTCTTGGTTGTCAGTGGGGAAGATTTTTTCTTCTGATAAGCTACTCAGATGGACTAGTTATTGTGCTTCAAATAGGGAACCTGATTAATTTTGAGGGTGGGATTTTTCGCTCGTTTTGTGAGCTGTTTGGTCGGATGGCTTGTTTTAGACCTTAACGTTTTGGGTGAGATTGTTAGGTTTTTGATGGTTGTAGAACCTCGGTTTGTACATATTTTTTTGTTTGGTACTTTTTAGTACTATGTTTATAATATAAGTTTATACGTCGTTTATGAAAAAAAAAATTAGTCTCAATGCTTATTTAAACAGACTAAAAAAAGATAGGAAAAAGTATAGATAAAAATTTGAATTTGAAATCTCTAGACTATAAACCGAAATAACTATCATAAATTATGGTCATTATGTAAGGTTGAATTTTTTTGGTAGGCTATAAGTTAGAATCCTAATAATTATAATGAGAGAAAGGGAGGAAGGAAAGGTGAATAAGTTCAAAACTGAGCTCAGCAACTCCAACCAAACAAACGGGACCTCCCAATTATTGATAATAATTGGGAATATTATTATAAATAATAATGAGGTGGGGATGATAAAACGAACCTGTAATACGTCACCAACATTAACGAAGAAGGCGGTGGGGTCAGGCGATACGGGGACCCACATGTTCGGGTCGACGTGGATCTGGAGGCCAGGAACGTCGTTGGATGTTAAGATGGTTAGGATCTGAGGGTCAGTATGCGCCCCAAATCCTATCGTCGCAACTTCGGCGTCAGCGTGATCGACTGTTGGTGGTGAAGGGAGGAGAAATGGAGGGTAGTGATTCAGACGGAGAACAGAATCACTATGGCCGTCCCTGATGAGATCACTAAACACTGACGTATCAGGTATGTACATCCCTTCCGCCATCAAATCTAGGATCTCGCATGCTACTTCCTTTACCGCTTCAATGTACCCGCTCACAGTGGAACTGCTTCCCCCAATTGACACAAACACAAAACAAAGAAACCAAGACTTCATGTTAGCTTATAATCAGGGGAATAAATAAATCTTAGGTTTGGCATTAATTGATACTAAGATTCTGAAGAATCTGGCTATGGATTGACCCGTCTAACCAGCCCGGTAACTAACCCCATCATCCGGTTGAGATACTCTGCCTCGTTGGTTCATGGGGGACCAAAAGGACGTCGACGTTAGAGAAATGATTAAGCAGAAATGGGTGGAAAAGGAGATGCTTCCATTTCTGGCACTGACAGTTACAGCAACTCCCCTTTGCTCCTCCCCTACGACACCGTATCATATCTTCTTCACGTTTTGCACATTCACTTCATTAAACTCACAGGGTCGGGTTGACCCACCGCTCACATTTAATTACTAACCGAATCAACTAACAACACACGTCATTTAATTGGTTGCTTCCTTTGACTCCAATACCATCTACGTTACACGCTAATAACGCGCCAATGTAATTAAATTAAATTTTATTTTACCTGAACGTCGTCGGGTCGTTGGAGTTGATGGTCAACGACCTCTCCGCAATGGAGCGAGGATCGGTATTCAGCATCACGTACTCGACTTCCCCGACGTCGCCGTTGAACCCGATGTTCTTGCACCCGTACCCGAAAGGGTCGGCGGGTCCGGCCCGCTGCTTTTCCTGGGCGGGTCGGCCGAAGAACCCGAGTCCCTCCTGCGCCATACGGGAAATGACGGTGGGGGCCACCCCGTGGTTTACGATCTTGAAGAAGCCGACTTCTTCTGCCGCCTTCACTATTTGTCGGGCCACCTCATCGCGTGGGCCCGACATGTCAACCGTTGGGAGGCGGGGGAGTGCCGCCGCCTTCTCGGTGCCGGCTAGAGGCGGAGGAGATGCCACCACCATGGTTTTTTTTGGTTGCTGTTTTTTACTTTTTGTTCTGACTTCTGAGAGAGATTTGGAGGAGGAAGAGAAGAAGTAAATAGAGAAAGGGACAGGGCGGAAGCGGGGAGAATCTCTGGTTTGCTGCTGCTGCTGCTGCTTCTCTCGCAAAGTACACATTACAGCTAAGTCAATGTAGTTATATAGGTAACCGAGGTGGAAAACCTTACTACAATTTTTTTATATAATTTATTGTTTCATATACTGCTTTAAATTTACTATTATATCCCCAATCTGGTGTATTTACTACCCTGCTTGAAAGAAATAAACTTCTACTAGGATTGAGGAAATATGCAACTTCTGCTAATGAACTCCTACTAATACTTTCTATGGATACGAATGCAGATTTTCTCATAGTTTATAGTTTTGTAAGGCTGTAGCTGGACTGCAACGAAGCACAGTACACAAGGCCCGAGGTGGTTCTGACTTTTGAATTTATTTGACTTTACGTTGGTTGGGGGTTTGACCTGTCTCTTCTTACAGCCATTTGTATTGTATTAAATAGCACCGTACCAACCCAACCATCTCTTTCTTTCTCTTCTCTTCTTAAATTAATGAAATCTGGTTCCGACTAATTAAGGCTCGGTTGGTAGGCCGCCATGGTTTTGGTACTTTAACTTAACTAATTAACTCAACCCCCTCTCGTTCTGTCGTTGAAACTACAGTTACAAAACTGTTTCCGTGGACCGACCATCTTAATTACAGATTGGTTCACTCTGGAGAAACTTGCTTGTTACAGAACAGAGGATGTTAGATAAACATTACTATATGATAGGGAAAAGATAAATCTAAGTTCCAAGTCGCCATTTTTTGGGGGTTGGCGTGGAGACGTGGAGAAATTGCAATTCTCAAAGATCCCAGTTGAAATCCACGTGTCCCTTTTCACTTCCAATGACTCTGGTCGGGGCCCCCAGCACTGCTCACATCAGTTGGCTAGCTTTCGCCATAAACACCACTCACTATATATGGATTACTACACAAAAAAGTACAAACCGACCGATCAAGAATATTTATCTTAATTAAACTCTTGATATTTGTAATACATTCATGGAGTTTTTGAAAGAAATTGTACTAGAGAGCACACGTACAGGTATAAAACTCATGTCTCATAATGCAGGTAGCCTATCAGTGGCTAAGCAAAATAAAAACGTATATATATATACCATATATATAATGTATTTTCAAATTTTAGAATTTGACAGATCAGCATAACAGCCTATTTAGCTTTCAATTCATATTTTTAGAGATTCCACCAATCAAATCTTTCCTTTTTACATCTAAATATATATTATGTATATTTTTTTTCTGACTGCCACCTCAGCTATTTTTGGAGTTTTCGGTCTTCTCCTTCACTTCCGCAAAGTAAATAATTGCCCTCATATTTTCTTTTTTATTTTTGACAAACAAATAACCTCTCTTTTTCCCATTTCTCTAAAACTGTAAAATTACCGCATTACTTTCTTGAACCGTTAAATATAAGTGATCCATCAACTCAATATTTTTATATAGATTTAAATAATAATAAGGCTATTTGGATTAACAATTAATTATGTAAAATCAATTTTATTATATTGCACCATAAACACTAAAGTCCTAAATATTAAAATCCTAAGGATTAATACTAAAATCCTAAATATTAAAACTTAATTTGCAAACACTGCATTATAAACCAATCCTAAATTATATTCTAACTTTTGACCATACATTCAAAATAAAAAATCACAAACCCCAAAAATTAAACTTTAAACCCTTAACTCTTTATCCTAAACCCATAATAAAGTAAAATCTAACAACTGTTAATTTTATACACACCATACAATAAAATGTGATAGAGGGTACTTAGTACCAACAAGTTGCGAGTACACAAATTGTTACTCATATAAACTTATCGGGGAGTCTAGATCCTACGCCAACTTAATATTTAATATTATTATTTTACATACACCAACTAAAAATTAAGTATTTTCATACATTTATATTTTTATTATTTTTAATTTAAGCATTGCAATTTATTTTCATAATTTAATGGCAGTAGTGACCATAAAAAATACAACGCATCACCATCCAATTACAAACAAGAAAATGGTAGAAAGTGCTTCAACTAAAATTTAGCAACATTGATAATTTTCGGTTTATTTACAAAATAATTATATATTACACCATTCACAAGCTACACTTTTAATTTTTAAAATATTTTAAAAATTATTTTGTTCAAATTACATGGCATGTCTTCCTCTTATTATTTGTAAGACTACCTTTAACTCAAATTATTTTTAACTAAATTTTATATTCATTTTTAGCTAATTTTCATACATTGACAACAATAAATTGTATGTTATTAGAAAGAATCCGATAATAGAACACACATCTGAAAAATATCTACGTAAAAAATTGTATTGGGAAACTAACCCAATAAACAAAATGAGATGGAAAAATTAACCGGCCAATGAACGGGGTGACAAACTAATATATATAACTGATATATCATTATGCAGGTAGCCTACCGGTGAAAACGCAAAAACTCAAAAAATAAGAATTTCAGGTTCATACCATAGAAAATCAACGAGGTAATAGAAAAGTGAATGTGGTTCATTATTAGTATATTTGTTATTTTTTTAATTGATATTTTTGGATGTTTGGATGTTTTAATATATTTGAATTTATGATGTTTGGTGCATATTTGGTTCTCCTTGACTTATTGGATTGTGTTATGTTTCTTTGTATGTTTTTTGTACATTCCAAGTGTCATATGACATCTCGAGATGAATCAAGACATGTCGGGGAGGCTGAAAAGATACTATAAAAAATCGTGAAAAGTGTGTTCCCTCTAATTCAAACTTGGTATCTCCATACTAAAAACCAACAAAGTTACCACCTTAACTATTCACCCTTCAACTTATATATTTATTTTCGTAATTCTTTTTTTATAACGAAGGACCCTTTTCACTAATGTCACTTTATAATACTGCAATTAGGTAAACTTCAGGACTTTCAACCTTCAATCCAAATACTTATTTAAGTAGACTAGAGATACTACAAAAGGTCATGAAAAGTGTATTCCATCTGATTCAAACTTGGTATCTCCATACTAAAAACCGATAAAATTACCACCTTAACTATTTAACCTTCAACTTATACTTATTTAAGTATATAGAAAGTACTACAAAAGGACATTAATGACGAGTGAGCTCATGGTGATTCAAACCTGAAATCTTTATGCTGAAAATTGACAAAGTTACCACCTCAACCACACCTCTTTCGCTCCAAAAAGTCATTGAGAAAGTAGCAATAATGATAAAGGATTCGAGGTGTCAGCACCCTAGCAGATGGTAGTAGTCCCTTCCTAGCTCGGATCAAAATTCAAGTCTTGTAATGGTGAGTCAACATCATATCCTTCCTTTTTGCAGCTCGATTACATTCTTTGACTAGCTGGATAAATAGAGTCACACCGCTCAACTGCACGCCTCTTTGAATTCCTTTTTAATTTAAATTAATAAATAACTGGGACATTAATTAATAATAAACTAAGAACACTGATCTCCTACTCTATTATTGGTGGATAAAATCATCAAACGCACTAAAACTAAATTATGATATACAACTGTGTTCGGTCGAGATCGTGTACAAATGTAATGGATAAGACTGACTTACCAGTGCCTGCCGACCTAACAAATGTAATTAATAGACAGTAGAGAATGCTAATCTGGTGACATAGACGTAGCCACCTATTTGAGTTGTAACCAATAATGGAAAGTAAAGGTGCTCAGCCAACTACACTGTGATAAAATTAAGGTTAATTTTGGGATAAGATTGCTCTGGTAATAACACCAAAAAGTTAACCAAGGTTAAGAAGATACCCCACACTCAAAAGTTGGAGCAATATATAGTTTTTTTTACTCTATTTTTTCGTTATATTGTAATGTTCGAGTTAATAGCATAATTAATTACGTTTTAGTTGATAATTTGGAGATATTAAGTTTAAATTCAACATATTATATATATAAATACTGGTATTGTGTTACTTTGATAGAAACTAGTGAAACCTAATGTTTTATATGGGAGAATACTTAGTTTCATCTATCACTAAACAAACAGGTATATACAATATGGATAATAATTATAATTGTTTTATGAGTATTGATTCGAATGTAAACCAGTCAAATAAGATAATATTTGAGTTGACCATGGTATATTTAGAGTATGGATAAATCCTAAAATCGTTACATATATAAGTACATGTACGAGTAAAATATGAATACTTAGATATCCTAGTTAATCGAACAGTAAAATTTTCTTGAAATTTATTTCTGTGATGGGATTTTTATATTTATTATAGCTAATTATTTTACTGTTTATAGTTAGAGTAACAAAATATTTAAATTATGTAATTTGATCGTGTTTTAATAGATTTATTTTTGAAAAAACAAAATTTTATGGTTAGTGTTATATTCTAAAATCAGTGTTGTGCCCATATGGGGTCTAGTTAATTAGTAATAAGATTATGTAACTATTTTTATTTGTTTATATGTTGATTCAATTATTATATATAAGTTGGTATTGAAGTCAATATAATAATGATATTTTGATTGTTAAATCAAATATGCGAACCATAGTTATAAATTATAGTAGAGTGTTGTATATAAATACTTTTTAAATTGATATTGTGAGTTTGCATGATTAATAAATTATTTTTAGTAGTTGAATCTAAAATTTTAGTTACAATTGGTTCAAAGAGAATTCAATCTAAAAAATTAAAGAGGAAGAAAATATAAGTTCTACAAAAAGGGCAATTTTAAGATTATTTTGTAAAAAAAAAACAAAATTTCATGGATTTTGCTAAATTTTATTTCATAGACTTCGTAAATGGATCTCGATAGGTCACAACACCTATCATTGAATTATGAAAGTAACGTTAAAGTACTTGAAAACTATATATTTTTCGTACATTAAAAATTAAAGTTTTCTCAATATATGCAAAATATTACAATTTGATTTCACATAGTACATCACTGGTTCATCTCAATGACCTTACTATTCTTGTATCAATCTATAATTTTCAACTCTCCAATAACTAACTATGGCATATTATATTTACATTAAAAAAACTAAACATTCAGTTAATGTAACTTAATAAACTTGATTGAACACAAAAACTTACATAACCCAATACCCGAAACTACACGATAATCTTTTATCACTTGATTGAACACATGAGCTTAAAATCCTAACCTTGGTTTTACATTTTCTTTCCCAAAATTTTTATACTTTAGGGGTGGACGAGAGTTCATAGTGGGAGGGAGTGGGGAGTTTTTGTTGTTATTGGATGAGGTTAATTATGTGAAATGTGGTTGATCGTGGTTTAGCTAAAATCATAAAGAGAAGAGGATTTATTTTATAAAAATTTGACCTCTCAAAATACTTAATATATATTGGAATTTCCGAAGACCAACTGATACAGATACAATATGAATTTAAATACTCAAAATGTTACTTTAAATTGCTATTACGCGAATTGAAAACTACAATAAATAAAAATTATTGTGAACTATGAAACCCAAACCAAACGATTACTAAACTTGTCGACAAATACATACATATTTCTCGTATACGAAACTACCCCATCTAAGTATGTTTATCCACATTGCTTACAAAAAAAATGTTTATCCACATGATCCCACCAACAAAAACCCGACTGCTTTTGTAAATAATATCTCCTGTGTTTTATATTTTGCAAAAAAAAACCCACATTAACTGTTGCCGATAGGCCAATCTAGACTCTAAAAACCACTATATAAATAGGCAAATTAAAGAGAGAAAAATCAAAATCAATTGGGTTACAGTAGACATACGTAGCCAATAATTGGGCAGTCCCGACCACTCTAATGTGTAAAGCATCATTCCCCACGTAATGGAAGTTCCATAATTGCATTTTATCGTATCTCTTCTCTTTGCTTTGTTTTGTTTAAACAATTGCAATTGCACCACACCAACTTGACTACTTGAGTTGAGATACATCTTTCTTTCCCATTAATAATAATTATTATTATTATTAATTATCAATCACCATCACACTACTGGTCTCTGACTCTTCTTAGGATCGATTAGTGTTCTTCAGTCCAGGGTTCCACTTCATTGGTAGAGAGTTTGGCCAAGCCTTTTCAACATTACACTTCTTCACTTTATTTCATTTTGCTTTGATTAGGATACAGGACATGTCCACCGAGTCTTATGTAGGTGGGAGTGTTACGGTGGGGCCCGGCATGTTAATAGAAGCCTATAAAAATCGTTACATCCCAATAATAATCATACGTGTCTGCTCCATTCTTCCATGCCATACTCTCGGATCCGCACATTATAGGTTTTTGCGTTTACTTTTTTCGTATTTGAAGGTAACAAGTCTTGTTACATAAAGAGATAAATAACTAAATAAACGAGGAAATACAATAAGAGAGTGAGTGAGAATATATAGACAGCGATACATATATAGAGACGGAGCATTGAAAATCTTCAAAAATGAAAGCTGCAGAAAGGAAGTGAATGAAGATGAATATATGATGCCAATTGCAGCAAGACAACGACCACCAACCTTAAATGCACTAGCAACCCAGCAGATTCTGAGTTCAATCCTAGTCGAAGCCATTTACAGATACCTTTAATTTGTTTCTTTCTTCTCGTTTAGATTGGTGCACTATCCTAGCGAGCGTTTTTCCTTGTAAAATGTTAAGACAGATTCGAGATGTCGTTCTTAGTTGGCATGGATAAGAACATCTGTAAACAACCAAACCTAACTTGTACCCTCAAGAACACGATCAAGAACATGAATCCACTTGCTGGTAAGAAAGTTGAACAATCAACCCCAATCTCTTCTCTCGTGGGTAAGGGTCTTCATTCACAGCCGAACGAGCAAACAGAACTGGCTCCTCGAGTTGATAAAATAGATAGCTATATCATCAAATGTCTGTGTTTCCTTCTTCTGGGATGACCGTTAAGGTGACTGTAACGTTCTTGGGCCTCTTCACTACAGCCTTCAAAGCCACGCCTACTCTATCATCCATGAGATCGATCACCTACACCGTTCGGGAAACCAATTCAACACCTCCTTGCAACAAAGAACCCAAAAGATCAGAGAACTCTAGCTATATAGTTAGTTAGTTACCTCTTTGATGGTTCCAACGGGTTTATCGTCAAATTGAACCAAGACATCACCCGGTCGGAATCCTGCATTGTCTGCAGGTGATCCTGGTGTTACCTGGAAAGGAAATCAGAGGCCGGGATTGGTTAGCTTTCGAGTATTTGACTGAAAACTAGCGCTATGCGTACTAGTTCTGGAGCACATACCATAGGTACGAAGATGCCATCGTGCACATCAGGGAATGTGGGATCTCCCTCCTTCAGCTGAGCAATGATCATGCCATTCAGTTCTATCATTCTCAGGCCAAGCCAAGGTCGTACAACTCTTCTGCAAGAGAAAACAGTACGACGACATGGAAAACTGACAAATGAAGAACAAATTGCAAAAACTTGGCGCATACCCACTCTTCCGGAAATGCTCAACAATTTTGACAACTGAATCAATCGGAACAGCGAAACCCAGCCCATCTGCAGCCAGTACTTTCATGATATTGACTCCAACAACTTCCCCGTCGATGTTAACGAGTGGTCCACCCGAATTTCCCTGCACGTCGACAGCATGACCAATTGGTCAAAAACTTGATTGTTGACGCCATTACCTAGAACATAGCAACATAGTTCATCATTTCAGGTCAAGAGAGAGGTGGCAAATTTCAAATTTACCGCATTGATAGAACAATCTGTCTGTAGATACTCTCTCCGAACTCCTCCAAGACCCAGGTCGCTGCTTTTACGATCAACGCAGCTAGAGACAAGCGGGTAGCAAAATATCATTATACGCAGTTTTGCCGTGACTAGGCGTTAAAACAACTAACTAAACTCAAAACAATATAGAAAAGCAATCAACTTTGCATGTATGGAAATCAGCACACCTTATGATGCCCATTGTAACAGTATTCTGCAGAGACAATGGGCAGCCCACAGCCAGCACCCATTCCCCAGGGCGAATCTTACTCGATGAACCGAGTTTGGCGGTTGGCAATGGAGTTTTGGAGTTTATCTTCACAATGGCAATGTCAGAATGTAAATCGGCATTCAGGACTGTACCTTCAAATGTTCGGCCATCTTGCAACGTCACACCTATCTGAAAATCCGCCACATTTTATGTCGAAGCATAAAATCACAGGGACACGTCAACACACTGAAAGAGCTAGGACTCCTTTTGCAAACGCAATCGACAGACAACAAACTAAGCCATCAAGAAAATAGTCATTTAATACGCTCAAATGTTCCAGTGTTCATTGTAGATTCCACAGTTCAACCATTGCTGTGCTATCTCACCATTCTCTTATAGCAAGAATATGCTAACCTTTCTCTTAGATGAGGGATTCATGGGTTGCATGCCGCGGTAATCAACAATGACGTGAGCACATGTCAAGATAGTACCATTTGTGTCTATAATCGTCCCAGAGCCAATGCTCTTTCCACCGGGGAACCCGTAGAACCCTAAAAACAGAAAACAATAAACCATGTATGAAATATAAAATCACCATTCCGGTTATCTATCAACCAGAACAACAATGACACAATAAGGGAAGCCTTGGAATCTTCTGAAGTACCTTGTGGAGCAGAAAGATTAACAACAGCTGGAGCAACCCTAGCAGCTGCATTGGCAATTGTATCCCTTCCCAAACACCCACAGCTTGCTTTGTGGCCATCTCCAACACTTTCACTACTCCTTCCATTGCTGATATCAGGAACAAGATTGAATCTAGGCGAAAAGAAGGAAAGATTTCCTGCAACGTCCATTATCAATTCAAAATACACAGCATCAGGAGGTAGAGGACAAGGAAAGCGAGACGAAAACGAAAGCTTCGAGAAACATTACAGACCAAACTGCCAGCGTTCTGCTGAAGTGGAAGAAATCAAGTACTGTGATAAGCGCCATTGCTCAGGAACTGAGAATGATATCCTCGGTCCTGAAGAAATTTCAATTCAGCAACCGGAAGTGAGAATGTGAAGAACGCAAAAAACACTATTTGAATAAAAGTGATGAAATGATCAGAACTCGGAGAGCTCACTGGAAACAGGATCATCATTAGCGTAAAGAAGAACTGCTCCACCGCCGGCGGCCGCGGCGATCCGAAGGAACGAAGCTTTTCTCTGCACAAAGTAGAAACACACAAGATATCAGGGAAACGGAGGAAACTCGGAAGCAGAGCTTCGAAGCTCTTATGTGAGGAGGTTCAAGGTTTTACCAGTAAGCGATTCATGGCGACGGCGCCGGTGCACATCCGCTGCTAAGTCGGCTGCAAGTGAAATTGCTTGATGTTTCTCGAGCTGAGTCTCCCCGCTGATTCACAACTCGGCCAAGTCACACCCGCGAAATTCTGAGATATCGGAAGCTTTGGAATGTACCAGAAACCGATCTTGGGCGGGAGATGGTCCATGGGTATTAGCACCTGGGCCTTAGTTTTGGCCCATTTCAAATTAGGACCGAGCCTGATGTCATAGTATGTGTATATCTAGTGTATTTTTTTATATTAAGACAAAATAGTTAAACGGTAACAATCACTCTATATACGCTAAGTGAAGTTGATTTAGTGGTAGAGTGTGTATATGATGATCTTGAAGTTTAAAATTCGAATATAATATATTTTACGAAATGAACTTTAATATAAAATTTATTTTCTTTCTTCTATTTTATATTGACCGAAAATTTAGATTTACTCCGGAAAAAAAAATTCACTCTGAATAACATAGGTAATAATGTTTGCTAGCAATGTGGAAGTATTAGCTTCAATTTAAATCCCACATCATATATGAAAAAAACAACTAAACATTTGACATAATAAATATTTTCTCTTTTTAGTTATTGTTTGTTGAGGTTTAGCGAGAGTGTTGAAATCTATATTCGTTTCAAATTATTAAATTATTTATTTTCAATCAACTCTTTGTCTATTACCGTTTTTTCAAATTTATCTCAACTGAACAATTCACAAGTTAAAAATTGATCGTAATAATGTGTCATATATGTTTTACCGTTCTCACACTCCTTGCCTGTCCTTTAAGAAGGATTTACTTGAAATGGAAATCAATCACATAACACATATCAAACTACATTTTAATCAAGTGTTTTATCCAACGTCGTCAAGATCAAAATCAAATGGAAAAATGATCGAAGTTCAAAGGTTCCCAAACCACTAAAAACCAGTTTATCATTACGAAGATTGCTTGAATGAAGTTTGTGATCGTTGGAAAAAGAAATCAGTTATTTCGAAGTTGAAGGGTCTTATTTGGTGTGTGACGGTAAGCTTCATCTGACAGGAGCGCGTTGTGTTAGCATCTTTCACAACCAAACAATGACTGCTATTGATGTTGCTAGTAATATTATTGAGTAAATTATTTCCTTTTCAACCAACGATTCGGATTATAGTAGTTTAGTGGTGAATATGTGACAATTGTTGTATTCATTAATTTTTTTATGGAATAAAATCACTAATTCATAAAAAAAACATTATTGCATAAGTGTAACATTTCTAAACATCAATCCAAAACAACATTTAAATCAGCAAAATACTTGTTTATGAAAGAAAGAAAATGCAAGGACTGAATCGCGCTTTCTTCCACTTTCACCGTCCTTTCTTAGATTTCCCAAGTTCTCCCCAAGTCCCAGCTCTCTGCGGCCACTTCCTCAAACTTCTGTTGACTCTGAACTCTGATCCTTCAAAAACTCCGGCAATTTTTTTAATGATCGAGAGGAAGCCCAAAATCTAGGGTTAAAGGAAGAACAGAACAACCCAGCTAACCCTGGGAAGTTCCTCGCTGGTTGTGACACAGTGAATCGGCGTGTAGCCAAATGAGTCTTGGGCTTCTTCCTTCACAAACTTGAACTGAGCTCTCGCAAATTTTGTAGCAGTTCCTCGCTTCTCGCTCATCCATCAAAATCCACCACGTAAAAGCTTTGTTTTCTCTTGTGGATTTCGCTTCCATTGTACTACTTTTTCGATTTTTACTTGGATTCTTCTTGTCAGTCTGATTGGTTTAGCTGCTATGTTCGTAATTCCGGGGGTTTTTATATCTATCCAGCTTGGTTGATGAATTTTGTTCTTCCTTTTGTAGAATTGTTGGATGACGAACTACTTTAAGCGAGTAGTGTGATCACAGTTGAACGCTTTGTGGTGTTGAAAAGGAAAAAAAAGGCTATGGAAAACCCTAGATCGTCGTCAGCGAACGGGGAGGACAATGTAGATATGCCGGATGATCTGCGGTGTAAGAGGTCTGATGGGAAGCAATGGAGATGCACTGCAATGTCGATGCCGGATAAGACAGTATGTGAGAAGCATTACGTCCAGGCTAAGAGGAGGGCAGCTAATTCGGCCCTAAGGGCTAGTATGAAGAAGGCCAAGAAGAAGTCAACTGCAGCCGAGAGCGATGGGTACTTGGAGAGCAAGAGTGGCGATGAATTCGATACGCCTCTTGCAAGCATGAAAGCTGAGGACCACAGTGTTTCAGTCTCGTCCAAGAAGCACAGAGCGGCGAGGAGTTTGTCTGAACGGAACAGTGACGGATTCGAACGAGATGTTGAAGACGAAGACAACTGGAGATCATACAATAATACTCCACCGTTGTCTACTGGCGATTCTCCGAGAAGTAGGTTGCAAAGGAGCTTTGATGGCGTGCCTGTGATGGTATAGTTCTCGAAATTTTAATTGGTAGTGTTTTTGTTAACTCCAATCGTGTGGTCCATGGAAACTAAGTTTTCATAATCTTTTCAGGAATACTCTGTTGGAACCACTGAATCGTCTGAAGACACTGGAGGGCAGACTTGCCATCAATGCCAAAGAAAAGATCGAAGCAGAGTACTTTGGTGTCTCAAATGTGACAAGAGAGGCTTCTGTGACAATTGCATCGCTGCATGGTGAGTCTATGGTTCTTGGGGGACATTTCGTTTTACATTTTCAATCATAATGAGCAGTTAAAGAAACCGTAGGTATCCTGATATTCCGTGGGAAGAAATTGAGAAAGTTTGTCCTGCTTGTCGAGGTCTCTGTAACTGCAAGGCGTGTTTGCGAGGGGATAATATGGTGAAAGTAAGGGGCATTGACTAGTAAATATTTTGATTGAATTGTTCGATCTGTACAGTAATTTATGCTTCTTCCTCTTAAAACTATGTTTTCAGGTAAGAATACGGGAGATACCAATCCTAGACAAGTTGCAATACCTTTACTGCATACTGTCTTCAGTACTTCCAGTAGTGAAGCAGATCCACGACGTGCAATGCTTTGAAGTAGAGCTGGAGAAGAGGCTTCGTGGTAAAGTCCTTAATTCAAGATTGAAGACCGAGAACCATGAATACATTTATCAGTTTGAATTTCAATTCAAGAATCATTCTCTCTAATCCACAATGTGCTTCTTCAGGAACTGAAAATATAGATCTTGCCCGGGTCAAGTTGAATGCAGATGAGCAGATGTGTTGGTAATATGTCTACCTTGCTCAGATTTGTATGACCTTTCCTATTTAGCAGTCATAGAAATGGTTAATTTCAGTGCCTTAAGAACTTGAGATGTTCAGTTCATTAGGTTGAATTATGATCCGGTACATATCAATAATGTTTTCAGTTGGATGCTTTTTTACAGTTGTGTTTTTTCAGCAACATATGCAGGACACCGATAATTGACTATCATAGGCATTGTCCTAGTTGCTCATTTGATCTGTGCCTTCATTGCTGTCAAGATCTCAGAGTAGCATCTGAATGCAGTTTTAAAGGTGAGGTGAGAAGCCTGGGCAAAGGAATCGCGGGTAAGCAAGTTAAAGAATCTAGACTAAGACTAGACATATCAGATGACTATCCTCGCTGGAAGGCAAACAGTGACGGCAGCATCCCTTGTCCTCCGATAGATTACGGTGGCTGCAATTATACTTCGACAGGTCTGAGCCGCATATTTAAGATGAACTGGGTTGCAAAGCTGGTCAAGAACGTGGAGGAAATGGTCAGCGGATGCAAAGTAAATGATGCTAGCAGTCCAGAAGAACTTTGGACGGATGATCCCACGTTATCCCAGTGTGCTTGCAGAGAGGACAGCGAAGATAATTTCTTGTATTTCCCATCTTCTGAAGATATTAAAGCTCAAGGTGTGAATGTTTTCAGAAAGCATTGGGCCAGGGGTGAACCTGTCCTTGTTAAACAAGTTTTTGACTGGGCATCCATGGCCAGCTGGGATCCAATGGTTATATGGAGAGGAATCCTTGAAACATCTGATGGAAAAATGAAAGACGAGAGTGGAGTGGTCAAGGCCATTGACTGCTTAAGCTGGTCTGAGGTTGCTATTTCCCTTTATCGCCTTTTCTTTTCTGTGGTACCAGAACATGAGGAGAGTGTGTCAGGTTGATTGTGTGCTGCTCTTTGATTTCCTGACAGGTCGATGTTGAGCTCGGTCAATTTATCAAAGGATACAAAGAAGGAAGAGCGCGTGAAGATGGTTCTCTCGAGATGTTGAAGTTGAAAGACTGGCCTTCGCCCAGTGCTTCTGAAGAGTTCTTACTGTACCAACGACCCGAGTTTCTCAGTAAACTGCCTCTGCTTGAGTACATTCATTCAAGGTTGGGCCTCTTGAATGTCGCAGCAAAGTTGCCGCATTACTCTTTGCAGAATGACGTGGGACCTAAAATTTATTTGTCCTATGGCACTGCGGGAGAGCTCGATAGAGGTGATTCTGTATCCAATCTTCATTTCAAAATGCGAGATATGGTAAGGTGTCGTTAGCTTGCTGAACTCATGCAAGTCAGATTTTGTTAATGCATAATACGTGATGTTAGAATGCATGCTAGTTGCCTCTTTGAATGTAAGTTATGGTTCCGGGTTCCCATCCCACATGAACATTGCATCATTTTCATGTTTCGGAGCCACACAACTAATCTGAGCTTATGAGATGCTATTGTAATGGTGTTTATCAAATTTATGCGACTTTATTTTTGCCCAACTTTCCCATCTCAGAGTAATATGTAGAAAGAACTAGGATTGAGATTCACCGACTCATTTGACAGGTTTATCTTTTGGTGCATACACATGAGGTGAAGCCACAGGGTTGGGTCGAGAATGAGTCATCTGATTCTGAAACAAGCACAAACGAAAAATTACTACCTGATTTATCTCATGATGGAACTGATATACTAAATATTGGGAACACAATTGCTGATGACAATGGGATTGCTGGAGATCAAGAGGTTGGGACTTCCACCGATGTTGATGGTGATGAGAGAATGAAAGAGCCAGGAGTTGAAGGTCCCATTGATGGTGACAAAGTTGAGAGGAGGAAGCATCGCCAGTCCAAGAAACACTTGGGTGGTAGTATAGCAACCGAGGGTCATCCGGGAGTTCATTGGGATGTTTTCCGTAGGCAGGATGTTCCACAGGTCGTCACATACTTGAGAAACCACATCGAGGAGTTCAGGAACTCGTGCAATGCTGATCTGGTGAGATGATCGTCTTTAGATTCTCTTCCTTTAGGGTGTCTACCTTACATGCTGATCATTTTTGTTTTTGTATAATAGGCTACGCACTTGCTTTATGATGGAAGAATATTCTTGAATGGACATCACAAACAAAAACTGAAGGAAGAATCAGGTGAGAATGATAATCAATTTGTTCTTTCTCGATATGGAATCTTAAATTCAGTCATGTTCACTGTTTTAGCCCTATTTTCCCGTATCGCTCTAGACTTTCTTATCCTGTGCCGATCTTCTGGTGACAAATTGAACAATGTTCTTTCTCCGTATTTGTTTCAGGAGTGGAGCCGTGGTCATTTGACCAGCATTTGGGGGAAGCAATTTTCGTCCCGGCTGGATGCCCGTTCCAAGTCAGGAATCTACAGGTCGGTTCTATAACGACCCTTGTACATGTAAATTCGTCCTCGATTCGAGTTCCGATACGGCTTTATCTCTTTCCAAGTGAAGGTATGTTGTAACTTATGCTGGAATGTTTTTTTTTTAACTCAGTCCACCGTTCAATTGGCCTTTGATTTCCTATCTCCTGAGAGTGTGGGAGAGGCTGCCAGATTAGGGGACGAAATTCGTTGCTTGCCAAATGACCATGAAGCTAAACTTCAAGTTATGGAGGTAAGTAAATTGTCTCTTTTATTTTATATAAAGTTGCTCAGCCTTTCTGCTATCTCCTTAACCTAATTGTTTCTTTTGTTCGTCAATTTCGCTCGAACGCAGGTGGGGAAGATATCACTGTATGCTGCTAGTTCATCCATTAAAGAAGTCCAGAAATTGGTGCTTGATCCAAAGTGAGCATGTTAGCTATTATAAGTTCTGTTTTTAAGTCCACGAGAAATGTCTTAACAACTACGTTTTCAACGTTCGAATTGTAGATTCAGTACAGAGATTGGCTTCGAGGATCCGAATTTGACGGCTACGATTTTGGAGAACTTGGAGAAGCTTACAGGTCCGAGACTGAGACAGATAAGTTATGCATGAGCTTGTGTATACAGTAAACTGTACTTTAGATAACAGAACAATACTGTTTTCTACAACTGCTGTTATAATCTGAGTGCCGAATGTACAAATGTAGTAATCTGAGTTCTTATGCATCTCTGGGTCCATTCAAGGTAACTATTATTACACTATTTTGTATCAGCAGCATTGTTTGCAGCCATTTTACTTGTCGGAGACGAGCATACCGTGCAAGATAAATCTCATTAGCTATGATTCAATCGCTTGCAAACACCACAAAGCTGCCAAATATGTAACATATTCAACTATATTATACGTATAATGGGATGGTCACCAAATCGCCGGTAAAGCAATACTAGCTATGAGCTACAACATCCAATCTCGAAAAACATCTCTCATCTGCCGCTATCTATGTGGCTACAGACCGAATCTTTGCAGCAAAGGATTCGATCTAAGGGCCTCCAGTTCAGTATATCTGCAATCTGGTATTGGATGCAGATATCGAGCTCATTGCCAATCAAAGAGTATGCAATTATACAGGAGCTGGGGCGTGTCTTGATTCGTTTGAGCTCTTATGAGACCTGTGCTTCGATTTCTTCTCCCGTTTTTTACTGCTTTCAAGAGAATTAAACATCATAGGATAAGGGAAACTAGCAGACACGAGGAATGAACTTATGTATGATAAGAGTTTAGAGTTTGATAGAAATTTACTCATCATGAGAGCCATGGCCCCAACACGATTTCAGCTTGCGATTAATGTGCTTCATATCCTTTTCTGTAGGGAATTTGTACTTCTCTACCTACAAGAACCAAATTGTGCATGAAACTTTCTGCTTTGATAATACGAGAGGGATGACATATAAGGTCGTTCCGAAATGCACACCCAACCGTTTACGGAATCTAAAATCAAAAGCAGCTCTGAAACGGTGTGCTCCGAACTCTGGCGTATGAGACTGTTATGAAGGTAACTGCAAAGCAAGCGTGAAATCAAAATATGAGACACAATTAGGGATTCTGGCCGTATTTAAGGAAATGAGACAAGGCCGAACCTTTCGAAATCAACAACCCCGTGGACCTCATTCGCATTCCGCAAAGCTGCTAGTGCTAACTGGATCATATAGATAAGAAGTGAGCTAAAAGGTTAAGCATCTGGGATGCTGACTTCCAATATAAGAAACTACCTGCCCTGGAGTGAACAGAAGCGGTGCATTGGTAAACATGATCTTGTCAACCTCAGCGATCGCACTATCCTGCAACTTCGTACAAATATGGTCGCAGGAGGGTATAATCGTAACAAGCCAGCATAGTTTGAGAATTATTTGACTACCTTTAGCATCTGAATTTGGTCATCAGCTGAATGAGAGGAATCCTACAGAAGCAAGAGTAAGATACTAAGATTAGAAACTAGGAACAGAAATTACGGTTCAGGGTGTTTATGGTCCTTTACCTCTATATCGTGTATAAAACCTTCAACCGGGCGGTAAGGTGCATAGACAATAAGGTCAAATCCCAAGCTCTGCAGCCACAGAGAGGATGATTAACTTGAAATCGGCGGGAAGTAACTAAATCCAGGACAGATAGAAGAGTAACGAGAATTTATACCTGAAGAACTATCAACTCAAAATTGAGTATCATTTGATGATCCTGCGAAATCCCTTTACCAAGCTCCTCAGCCGATACATGATTTTCCTCTATCTTACACGCTGAATATATGCACGTTAACCTTTCACAAATCGAAATTGTGACAGTGAGATTGACTTATATCGACAAACACCCATTTGACAGCAAGCCATTCCAAAAGAAAACAAGATGAACACCAAACATTATGTCCTTACGGGCCAAGGTCCATTACAGATCATTGAAGGTAGTGTAGATTGATGTATATCAACAACAAATCAACCATTCGATAGTGAGCCATTCTAAAAGCAACCCAAATCTTAGTTTAGCATCTACCATTAAGCTCATACGACCAGAAAATAAAACCAACTCCAAGAATTGTGCGTTTAGGGTAAAGGTACATGAAGATATATGTATATCGAGTCAGCGAGATGATGCACATCAAGTAATAACCATGCGACAGTAAGCCATTCTAAAAGCACTCAAAATCACAGTTTTAGCATGTCTACCATCAATCGCATACAAAAATAAAAAATCGAGACGAAAATCTATACATTATATGTTTAGGGTCAAGCTCCATGACAGACCATTGAAGATAGAACCTCTTGAAATACGTAAGCGCGGTTGCCTGCAAGACACCAAACAATCACTAACAGACATTCACCATTCTCTCCCTGGCCTCCATATCAGGACTGAATATTACCTGGATTTTATGAGGGAAGTAGAAAGCACCGCATACTTCTCGAAGCTTAGACTCGTAGTACACACGCATGAACTCTTCCTCCTCGACACTAAGGGACTTCGGACGAGAATGCTTATCACCTGACGAAGCAAGCAGTAGAGGAATCATCGCCAAATCAATACTGCTATGCAAAAAGGAGAAATCGACAAGTAAAGGGACGCACTAATTTTACTTTCTTTTGTGTTAAGGGCTTGAGGTTCAGCGTGAGTCACCGATCCATCAGCATCTACTTCTACTTTTGCAGTCCCACACTTGCAATCAATTCAGTGAAAACAAAAATCAGCATTCAATCAGGGGCTTTCATTGAACAAATTAAATAGCTCAATCAGCAAAGAAGGATTCCAGGTATTATATTCACCTTCTCTAGCATTTGCTTAGCTCTTTGATTTGTAGTTTTGTACTTGTCGACCTGGTATTACCGACCAATTCAATTAAATTCAATATAATGATGAAATTGCATGGATAAGAACAAGAATTGGGGATGGGGGATTGATGCGTAAAAACTTACTAGCTCTTGAGGGGTGAAGATCCACTTGGCGCGGTGGGTCGAATTCTGGAAATCCGCCATGGTGAGATGAGGGATAGGCTAACTGGAGAAACCTGGGGACTAAGGGCCGACGGCGAGGTAATCAGGTTCGTGGATGAGAGAGCAAGAGCAACTCGTCGCCGCTGCCGTTGCCGGCGAGTTCGATGAAGAAGTATTAGAAGCGAGAAGGATTCCTGCATTGTCTGGGACATTCAAGGCTTCAAGGCCCAATTAAGGAAATGAGAGATCCGGCCCAGCTAGCCTTGGGAACTCGATTCGAAATCAGTGTTGCCAATTTTCTTCTAAGTTCTTAACTCAAATGATATTAGTTTACACTTTAATTTTCATTTCAAATCAAACGAGTTCCATAAGTACAAACAACTAAGCAATGAAGTTACTAAGCAGTGGTGACATCCGGAGCATCCAACAGGTCTTTGCTATTATTTGGGAGTGTGGCGGGAGCGTAACGAGCGAGTCTTCACGCAGAAGTCGAATACGTCAGAGGCCATCGTTCGTCGATGCTTTGAGGAATTGCACAATTGGAAGCAAGCTACGATTAACAGTACTAGGACCCCGTGTTCAACGTCAGGCGACCTGTGTGAGCTGGCACCCTCCAGCTGACGATTTTGTTAAGTGCAATCTGAACATTGCCATGATGGATGGAAGCTATAGAGCGACGCTGGTGGTTCGTGACTCAAAAGGAATGTGCTCCAATATTTGATGCAGCGGAGGAGGTTTAGCATCACTGTCAAGGAAGCAGAGGGAGAAGTTCTCTTCACGGCCATCGAGTGGATCCAAGACATGGGATATGAGCGGTGCATCTTCGAGACGGACAATCAATCCGTAGCGTTGGCAGTCAATGGAAGCGAGCCAGATATATCGAAGTTTGGTACTACTATTATGGGATGCAGACGATTACTTCAGGATAACACTAATTACAAAGTTTGCTGGGTTAGGAAAAATAAAAATGAGTTAGCACACAAATTAGTTCGACGCTCTCATCACCTCGCGGCCACTGTTACGGTATGACGCCTCCTTTATGATGTGATGTTTTTATAAATAATATTTGTCTAAACATTAGGCATTAATAAATTTCAGCAATAAGTTTTGAAAGAAAAGTTACCAACAAACAAGAATAAGGTTGGTAGTTGAATAGAAGTCACTAACAAGAATAAGGTTGGTAAGCTCCATATAAATAGAATAGAAGTCACTCACGGCGGAATTAGTTGTCATGGTTAGTGTTAATTGCGGTAGTAGTATAGCTTGAAATTAAACTCAAATTCTTGTTGTTGTAAAGTTTGAGTAAAAGCATAATGAGAAATTTTTTGGACACAAACGATATTTGCGTCGTTAGAATAACTTAACCGTTATTTTAGCGATCAAGGGAAGAACAAAACCCTAACAACGGGTCGAAACTATCGAAATCGAGGAGAAACGAAGGGAAAAAATAAGTATTAACGACAAAAGATGCGAAGGCTAGAATAAATATAACAGAATAAATATTAAAGTAACACGACTGATAAATTGAATTTCTATAAGAACATGTTTATAATAATATTTTGTATTCACAATAGCTAATTATTTGACTTTTTTTTACAGTTATGATGCATGAAATGAGAAAATATTCGAGTTGTGTAATTTGACCATGTTTTATTATTTGTTTAAAAAATTTTAATTGTTTGAAAAAAATAAAGTTAATTGATTTTTCATTCAAGTTTTCTCTTATTGTAGTTGTATCTGTAAACAGTTTGAAAATCTACGAATATACATACGATTGTTATTAATTGAAAAACTCTATATAGGGCGGTTATCACCATAAAACCAAAACTACAACACGTTAAAAAAACACCAACTATCAATATTTGAACTGAACCAGACCCAAATAATAATGGTAATTCTTCGGTATATCTGGTATATCGAAATTTTTGGTGTGCCCAATTTTTTTTGGTAACGTAAATCCATCACCAATGTCCATTTCCAGTTTGCGATCTCGACGGTTCACAATTATTCGAATATTAAATTTCCATTTCACATTTTATTTTTGATCTCATATGTTTTTATGTATCAATTGGTATATAGGAATTAAAGAGAGTGACTAGTTTATAAATTGAGAAATATATGAGATCAAAAATAAAATGTGAAATAGAAATTAATATTCGAATAATTGTGAGCCGTCGAGACCGTAAACTGAAAATGAACGTTGGTGATGGATTTACGTTACCAAAAAAACTGGGCACATCAAAAAATTTAATATACCAAATATACAAAGGAATTCACATAATACATTCTTATACTTTTCTTTTCTAAGCTGAACATGTGAATGTATAGAAAGTATAATATACTGAAATTTCTTGAATTTATTGTAATTATGCAAACGTATATCCTCACCAATTTACACTCCCTTCACACATCTCTTTCGCCAACCTAATATTAGGATAACAGTAACATTAACATGGTACGTTGTCATCTCAACATGACATGTTTTGGGACAAATGTATACATTGCTCAATCATTCACAAGTGATCCACATAACTAACATTAATTACCACAACCACAAAATAAATCCAATATAGAAACATGTCATTATTACCGCAATGGCCCGATTGTACCGGTTCAATCACGTATCTAAAAACCAACTCGAAAAAAATAATTAACCGCCTCTCGAAAAAAAACCATACATCAAATTGTTATGGTTTACCTTTTGTTCAGTTCAATGGCGAGGTGAGTGAATAGATGAACAAGTGAATGATGGTTTAAGACAAGGGAATAGTTTATGAGCGTAAATTGATAGGACGAATCTTAAAATACTCGTCCTATCAGTTTAAGACCGAACATGAGTAAGGGGTATCCGGTGCTCATGGCCACCCCTAAAATCCAAACCTTATCAGCAATTTTTTGACTCATTAGCTGGACTGGATATGCAACTAGTTTGAATTGCAGCTGGGGGTGGGAGGATCTTTCGTCCCTTTCAGATCGACCCCTCCTCTGTGATGAAGACCTCTACTCTTACTGATATGAAAACATAAAAGAAAGAAAATGGAGATCGAGTGGCAGAGTGCAAATCAGGACCACTGTGCATGGAGTAGTGCCCAGAATAATACAAAGTCATCTCTCTTTTCTGAGCTCATCATCATGATCATGCATCATCTTTATTTATGAGGCTGATCGATCTGCTCTGAACAAACACCTCTTCCTTCACTCTCTCTGCCTTTTTTGTTTTCAACTCTGTCCCTTCTTCCACACATTAATATGCATTTCCATCAACCCCCCACTGACTCAGGGATACATGATTTCTTTTCGATTTTCAAACACACCCACCTTTTTGGAGCTCACCGTTTTACAAAATTTCAGTTCTTAATTAGTTCAAAAGCTTTGATGGCTTCAAGCACATTAATGGCGGATTCAGAATAGCCTGGTGATACCCTGGTCATAATTTTAAGTCCCCAGATGAAAGTCAATGATGGTTATGATGTTTTACAAACTGGAATACGCCCTGATCAAGATTCGAAACTATCATATTTGATATTCGAAACTACCTCTGTTACTAATCTAAACCACCGTTCAAGATCCATAAATCTTATGTTAGTTAACTCTTATACTTAACATCTTTAACCATCCAACTATTCTGGTTCTGTCGTTGATTCAATACCGGTACGGAATAAAAGAAAAATAAAGGGTATTGGTACAAATAACAGAGAGAAAGCAAAGAACTGCATACAAAGCTCTTCAAGTAAGTGACCATTACTTACTCTCTGTCGCACACAAACAAGCCATAGGAGGGAGGACCAGTAGCAGCAGCAGCAGCAGCAGCCAGGCCACAGAACTGAAGAGAATAATATTTATTCTCCTATCTTTCTTCTTTTAACTTTTCTCCTCCCAACCAACCAACCAATCTGTTGCTTTTTTCCCATCATATAATTTAATTTTTGCTAATGTTGTTTGTGTTTGGTTTTTGCAGATTGATTATTTCCTTAAATAATTGGAACACAAACTAATACATACAACCACCAAGAAAGAAAACAAAACAACATGAACTTGCTAAAACCTGCTGCTCCATAATGACTTCATCAAATATTACACAGTACAAATATTACATAATTTATTTGGTTCTGGGGAATCCTAGTGCTAAGAGGGTCAAACAAGCTCAGGAGGGATAGACAAGGAAGGAGAAAATGCGTTAGACAGATACAGGAAAATGCAGCCTTCGAACTCTACATCCTGACATTCGGATACAAAACAAGTAGCTATCAAGTACCTAAACTGACTGTGGTATGTACGGGGTCTTACAAGGTCAAGAAAAAGGTCTTACAAGGTCAAGAAAAAAAAAACAACTTCAAAAGACAAAAAAATTGATTATAAAAAGCTCAGGTAGGATAGCACCGAAATCAACTCGAACAAACCCTCAAGAACCTGCCTTGTTCGTCGCAGCCAGCAGCAGCAGCAGCAGCAGCTCGTCTCGCGAGATCACCTGCAAATAAAAGTTCGGATCAATCATTTCATAAAGTAAGTGGAAAATGTATGGTGGGTTTGACCTTGTACATATATATATAATTTTTCATTCATGCCTCGGAAGAACTGGTGGCTTGCTTTCATGTCCGAGGCTTTTTCTCTTTCTTCCATATTGGCAAGGAACAGAGGAAGCAAAGTGTTGAAGAGGCAGAGTGGGGAGAAAAGTCTGGGTTTGTGGAAAGCAAAGCATAGAGGCGGGTTTGGTTTTATAATGGTGGGAAAGAAAGAAAGGAAGGAAGGAATAAAAAAATGAGGTGGGCCCGTTTCACACTGGGCTATGTTTATGGACCTGACAGTGACATCTCCAAGGCCCATAAAGAATAAACCGTCGTCACGTAAGCTAATTAGTTTCGAAAATTAATAATAATAATAATTAGGTGGTTTTGGAATTTACTTATGAGCTTGCACATTGAATGCAAACTGGGGAAATGTCAGTGGCATGAAATTGCTAAATGGTCATTCGAAACTGTTGTTTTGGTGAAATGGCCATTCAGAGTTTCCAACTTTCTATGTATTGGGTGGGTGATCTCCTCTGTTCTCTTTTCCAAAAAGATGTCTTTACGTTGATTTGGCCAAGCAAAGCCATGGACAGGAGCTCATCATATATATATATATATAGTTCTGTCTTGTGATGAATGAACAAGTAAACATCTTTTCAATAACTAAAGAAGAAAGGAACAAGCACTTGTCCAGAATGGTATCCTGTGAGAATGCTTAATCATTAATGTTGTGATTTAGAAATAGGGTGAAATTACTATGTTTGTGTTCAGGGTCTCTTGTTTGGGCCGGTGAACAGTAGAAGTTTTATGATATGTGATCGGATTTCAGAATTTGTACGGATTTCTTACAAATAAAATTATATAAAGTAGTGAGTTTAAGGGTGACATAAGAGTATGAGAGAGAGAAAACAAACAAAGTGCATTGTATCCGTAAAGTTTTTCTACGAGAATTATGAATAATCTACTTTGTGAAGTGGAGCATGCCGGTATTTACAATATGATTTTAGGTTGTATGAAGCTGTCAGCTAAGATCTTGCAACATATCCCTTGCTAGGTTTGCTATTCTATTGGTCTTGGTCGCCTTGCAATCTTTTAAGTGAGTTTTCGCTCCAACGAACCCATTATTTTGGTAAACCAATAAGTAATTAAATATCAATATCAAAGATACAGTACTATTGAGATTTCAGCTACACTGATTTGGAAAATTATTCTCGTAATTTAGATTAATATTTGATAAATTATTAATGAATAATTTGAATTCGAAACTTGTTGTATATCAATAAGACGTTTCCAAACACTAATGTCGATCTGTTACTTGAGAACTGAGCTGAGAAAATAAATGGAAAACAAAGTTTTGATATATAAAAAAAAAAACGGAAAATGCGGAGGGAGACAAAGATGTGAAAATGTGGGGAAAGTATTATAGGTAAATGGGAAAATCAATATTGTTATTATTATTATTATTATAATAAAATAAACGTGTTGATAAAATAAATGAAACATTGAACAGAGGAGCAGCGCCATTAGTTAATGTCTTAATGAAACAAAATTACGTGCGTTTATGAAATTTTGTGAGAATATTAAGAGTTGGGGAAATGGAAGAGAGTAGAAGCTGGTAATTAATTAATTAAAAGCTCCATATTAAATTAATAATCAAAATGCACAATATCACAGTCTTCTAAGATACGGTCAAACCGAGGCTACAATTACCAATCTTTTCCCCCTTGGCTTGCGTTCTTTTTAGTTTAATTATTAAGGATTTGATCATTTCGCGTTTCTGTATTCACATTAAGAAATTATGCAAACAAGCTAGTTTAGTAGAGTGTGGATTAATTACTGATGATATTAAGACTACAATAATTACAGAATAAGAATCAAAATATACATCAGGACAAATTTGAATCGAAAATAGTGTATCAAATAATCAATTGACGAATTGATAATCTTTAATGATCGTAACGGAATTTCTTTCTCAATACAAATATGTGCAAATTCTAAAATATCTAGATTCAGTCCAAAATCAGGGGCGAAACTGCTTATGAAGTGGATCACCCTAGTTGTTGTCTAAATCATTAAAATTGGGTATATATTTATAATTTTTTTTGTAAATTTGGCTTAATGCTTGATCGGGTTCGAACCAAGAAAGTTAGGGAGAGTTTCGGATTTTTTATTGTTGGTATCGAGTATTAAATTACATATAAAGTTTTGATGATTTCATAATTTGGTTAAAGATAATTGAAGTTTTATTGCTCCTTTATTTAATTGGTTTAAACTATGAATGTTTTCATCCCTAACTTTTAACCATCGCTAAATTTAAAATAGAAATTGTTTTAGCAAATACCACAAAAGCATATTAGATCAATATTGCAAGCAAAATATTTAAGTAGAGTTAAATTTATAAAGATAAATTATATTCTAGGTCTTATCGATAGAAATTGGTAATGAATTGTAGGGATATATGTGTTTAGAAATTGCTGAAGGAGTTCATTATCAAAATTGTTGACGTGACGATAACATTGCTATTAGAAATTGCTAATTAACCATTTTTGGATGGAGATGGTCTAAAAGTAATCTATCAAATTTAAACTTAAAATCAACTTATTAGTATGTAAATTATCATAAATTTATTTCAAAACAATCTAAAAAAAATTATTTGCGACACTATCAATTTTATTTTAACTTAAAACAATAAAAAAACAAGTATTTGTTGATATATCTTAACTTAGTATTAGGTTTACATAAATATATTCGTTAAATTAGTTGCTCAATACACTGAGAGTAGCACATATTTCGATTATGATTCGTCACTTCCCAAAATAACGTACATATGATGCATAAAATGCATGCATGGATTCACATAATTAATGCCGCCAACTTTTGAGTTTTGTCGACTTGGCTAAACCTTTTTCTAATGTTTCAATTAGGATAATCACTCCCAACATCCGTTCCTAATACCTAGTTTGGGTTCTCATTAATAGTAAAAATAAATATAGTTAAGTCGGACCGGACATTGTTTGATTGAGCCGGATCAAAATCGGTAGTATAAAGAGTTCAATATCATAATCTAGATTGTAAAAAACTATAGTTATTGAATCATATTTTAAGAAGTTTCAAATTATATAAATGATTTGAAGTTTTTATTAATCAAATAATTGATATTTAATGTATAATTTATTTAATTTATGATAAGATGTTACTATTTAGTATTAATTAACTGTTATAATGTTTATTATTCTCAATTATATATATTTTTTAATCACATTATGATATTAGTAGAAATGATAATCACTCATCCTTTATACTTAAAATACCGTGGTTTGAATTCACTCTCATATTTTTAAAAAATAAAAAGTATAGTTACAAAAATTGGGCCCAACCGGTCAAACAATTTCAGTCCAACCGGTCGATTTTTCGGTCAAAACGAATCAACGCCCGGTTTTGACCATCATCATCAACACCAACGACTCGGTATCGGTTTCATGACCGGTTTACGGTCGAACCGGTCGAACCGGCCGGTCCGATCCGATTTCCTTAACATTGCTCTAGATTTTATATATGGAATTGTCAGAACTGAAATTTTGTTGAGTATTTCGCTTAGGGTATTTTAATTTAAAATTCTGGCCGTGTTTGTGACCATCTTCCAAAGTACGTACATTACCTTTAATTAAATTTTGGACTCAATTCCTTTTAGATTGAGTACATCCAACCCAACATGCGCTGACAGTCGAATCTGTTGGTAAAACTCCAGAGTTGCTTCACAAACAAGACAAAGACACTTCTTTCATTATTAGTCCAGACTGACAACAAGTACTAAGATGCTTCTCTCTTTACTTTTTTCCGTCTAAACTTGATATAATAATGACATAACAATGATGCAACGAAGATATGGCAATTTGTATATGAAGTCGACATAATGAGCCCATCAAAAGGACATAACAAAAAACGCATAACAAACTCATAAAATGTGTATATAACCGACATAACAACTACTCGTAAGGTGAACGTAACAACGCATAATGAGCCCATCAAATGGTCGTATTTTAGCGGCATAACATACTCGTACAATGACCACACTCATGTGCTTTTTTCCATTTTTGTTCCGAAACTACCCCATTCAAATCAATTTGTTTGACTCATTTTCAGCTGTTGGATGAATGTTGACCCAAAGTAGGCTGATCCAACGGTCCACAATCTGTCAAGATCATCTCTCGGATCTAACTCTAAAAATCGTAACCTGGTTGATGTAGTTTGCCCCAAAATTAACTGATGTGACGGCCAGAATTTTATCGACTCCAACCTATTGACCTATCTATCGACCGAATACATGGACTTTTCAAAAGTCAACCAAATTAAATCCTTAGATTAGGGTCTCTAAAGAGCATGGAGACAATTTGGGATTTTGGTCAATTAAATTTAATTCTCTATTTCTCTTTCTTCAGTGAAAAATAATTAGCACTACAAAACTTTTAGCTACGAAAAGTGTCAATAATTTCCCGTAACTAAATGCCTTGAGTTACTCGACCTTTAGTTAAGAGAAATGCGATATTTTGGTGATTGAAAGTAATTTTTCTTGTAGTGTAGAATTCGAATTGACGAGACAAATTTAATTCCTTACTTCTCCTTGTTCAAAAAAGATCCTAACTCATCACCTTTACGTTATTTATAACTACAATAATAATAGATTGATATCCTTAATAACCGGCCGGGTTAGAAGAAATCGATCATTAATTATTGTAAGACACATTTGTACCGATGACAAGGCGGAGACAAAACTTGAAAAATAACAGATTGGTAGGAAGAGAGGCAGAGAGATCATGAGCATTGAACCAGTAGACTTGAGGGCATAGCAATTTGTCTTGGTTAGATTGGGGAAAGTGACGTGCCCCATCAAAATGAGTACGAGTGGGAGGAATATCACTGAAATACTTAGTTTCTCATCATCAAATATTGTTTGCAAGACATAGTGCACGCATGAGTACTATACTGTACATTTGAAATAATTGTTACGTTCTAGGTCGGTCGTACTTTGGAGCCATTCCCATGCATTTTGATGCTCCAGGTATGGGTACTGAAAGGATTGGTGATGGACTCTCTTTCTTACCGTATTTACTATCAAAGTTGAGTATCCGAGAGAAAAATCAAATAATCGGACCATATATGTTTAATATTGATGTCCATTATGGTGATACATCAAACATTAGAAGAGCAAATTCTTCCGTCCCGATTCCAGGCGACCGACGAAACGGATGCTCTGGCACCTAATTTAAGAACAACAAGCGTCAGATTTGTTCTTCTCCTTTGTTTTTGGATCCGTTTATTCGGAGTTTCATTTTGACGAAAATGATAGAATGGACGAAGCAGATGAAGAGGTCATTCGGGGGTTCATTTCTTTGGCTCGTTTGCTTGATTTACTTCACTCAGGTTTCTTTATCTTCATCTTTCTTAGGTTTTCCTTTTGTTTACGAATTCTGATTGTGCATTTTCTCTTTTCATTTACGGAATTTGATCCCTGTGTGAAAGCCTGCGAGCAATGTCATTGGCTGTGCTGTTTGTTCTAATTTTCTAGCTTTCAAAATGGCGAGGGAGGGAGGGAGGTAGAGCTAGGGTTGTTGCTGGTCTGATTTTTCTGGATTAATTTTGGAGTTCGGGTGAAACCTTAGCTCTTTCACAATGTCCTGCTGTAGAATGATCATCAACTGCTGATGAAGCTATGATCACCTTAGTTCTAGGTCTACCATTATGTTATTTTAATTTTGATATCCAAGTCTGGCAAGATGTTTGAGTTCTCTGATGTCGAACTAAGGCACAGACTTATCTCCACCGCTTTCCCTAGCTAGCCTGCTCCAATGGAATCCAGAGATGAAATATCTGATGGATTAATTCCATTATTGCATTACTTAGACTGATAGCAACTATGATGTAGACGTTGATCTCAGCTTCCCACCTGAAATTCACTGCATCGCTGTCAGATAACTAGATAATTGACTCTTGGTTATGAATAGCATTTTGTTATTTTCACTTGCTTCATTCCACAAAATAAATTGGCTGAAATCTTTTTATCTTTTTGGACTTTTTTCCCTTACAGAAACTGTGCTTAAATCTGATACCATCATATTTTTGGGCAACTGTTGAGTGTAGGGATTCAGATCGTTTGTATGGACTGCAGTTTCCTACCAGCTTAAAGACAAGTTGAAATTATCACCATCAGCCTCTCAGTTCGTTTCTTCATTGGCATTTTTTCCATGGAGCATTAAACCACTATATGGGTACTGTTCTTTATTCTCCTTCATGTGAATACAACCGCTTTTGCTCTTGCTAAATATTCGGAAGACAAAGAACTATCAAGCCCTAGTCCATTTATTGTATAAGAAAGCGAAGGTAGTTTGTCAAATATCTTGGGCCAATGTGCCAGTTCTTGCAGTTTCCTCGTTGATGGCAGACATCTGGTACTTGTACAAAATTTACGAATGGTTAAGAGTGATGATGATTTTAATTTGGATCTCTATTGCAGAATTGTGTCTGATTGCATCTCCATTAAAGGAAGAAAAAGGATACCATACCTTCTCATTGCCACAGTCCTCTCTCTTGTGCCATGGCCGATATGAGGTCTGAATTCAACTTTCAGGAACTCAAGCTGGTACCTTATGGTCTTGTTGACAGCACAAAACCTGGGTTCTGCAATGGCAGATGTTGTTGTTGATGCAATGATCGCCGAGGCAGTGAGGTTTGAGAAGTATGTGAACCAGACTTGCTTATTCTACTTAAAAATTGAACTTAAAGTATATTCTCTGATTTTATCCATGAAAAATCCAGTTCTGAAGGTTGCACAATCGCATAATGTATCTTGGTATGCCATGGCCAAATCATACTAAAATGTAACCCACCAAGATATGGAAATCAATATTATTTGTCTTCTTCTATTAGTTAGTGAATCTTTTTGTATAAACATGCTGCATTGGATCATCATCTGGACTAACTTCCAGAAGACCTTTTGGCGTTCTTATTTTTTTCTTTCCATATTAACATGATCTTTGATATTTTCAAATGAACAGGGCTTCTTTTGCCGGAGATTTACAGTCGCTTTCTTGGTTTTCAATGGCTTTGGGTGGAATATGTGGAAGCCTATTGGGAGGATTTGCATTATCTAATTTACCAATTGATACCATTTTTCTTCTGTTCTCTGTGTTGCCAGCAATACAACTGTTTTCCTGTTGTTTGGTTGAGGAGAATCCAGTAGTCAGTGAGGTTGTTTCTACATCTGATGACGATGCGAATGGGAGTAGTCATTCAGATGATAGCAGTTGCTTCTTGAGGAATTCTACCACAACTAGCTCAAGGAGAAGAAAAAAGCAGAAGAAAGACAAAAAGAAGAAATTCAGCACTAAATCCCAGGTTGTAGAGAAACGGAATAGTGGGAAGCTGGGTTGGTACTATTCTCTGAAATCAGCCAGTTATAGTTTGTTACAAGCTTTCAGGCAGCCGATCATACTAAGGTAAAACTAGCGCCACTATATACTTGGGAATCCAAATGTCAGTCTACTGATGTATATTTTACTATTGTATTTCTTCTTGTTGTTGCAATACCAGACCAATGGATTGGTTCTTTCTAGCGCACATCACTTTTCCACACCTCTCAACAGTCATGTTCTATTACCAGACGGAGTTCCTGAACTTGGATGCAGCCTTTTGGGGACTCCTCGTGTTGTTGGCTGGTTGGGGCTCATGTTTGTGACTTTTGTATACAATCGGCACTTGAAGACCATGAAGCTATGAACAATTCTATTGTAAGCATTGTATACTAAATCTTCGATTCAGCCAAAAATGGATTTCTCTTCCTTCTAACCGTGCTTTCTCCTCATTGGAATTCATAATGCAGATACACACACATCGGATTGTCCATGCTCACTTTCCTAGACATGGTTTTGGTATCCCGGGTGAATCTTGCATATGGAATTACAGATAAGCATATGGTCCTCTTTGGATCTGCCCTTGCTGATGCAATTAACCAATTCAAGTAGGCCAGTAGTTTCTTTTTCCAACGTGTTTGTATTTTAATCTAATTGCCTTGTTTAGTTTTCTTACTATATATATGTGTCGTGTAGGTTCATGCCATTCCTCATATTATCTGGGCAATTGTGCCCACCAGGAATTGAAGGAACTCTATTTGCCCTGTTCATGTCTACAAACAACTTTGGTTCAACAGTTGGATCGTTTGTGGGTGCTGGGTTGGCATCGTTCCTGAACCTCTCGTCGGGATCTACTGGGAATTGCTATCCAAGTGGCTTGCATCTTTATTCCTGTCCTTTTCCTATTCCTGATACCAAACGAAGCTACAGGGGTATCCAGCACGTAGTAGAATAATATTATAGCAACTCAGCCATCACCTAACGGTACATCCTAACTTTTATGTTTTGGGCTCGACGTTCATTAAATTGAGTGTATAACTAGGAAAACAGGATTTTAGTTGCTTGTGATCTGTAGTGATCAAGGCAAATAGAAGATATACAGAATTTTGTAACAATGATGTAGAACAAGTAATGTTTGGTGTGGCATTGAACAGTGGAATATCAGTTTTCCTGAATAATCTCTTCTTGTTCTTGTTCTTGTTCTTGTTCTGTCCAGGCGGAGTTGGGGTCACTCCAGGACCGAGGTTTGACCCCGAACTTGAAATACAGCACCATCTCCAATGCCTGAAACACCTTGTGTTGATCCAGAAACTGATTCCAGATCCCACTCACTATGCAGTAATTGTTGTTGTAAGGTGCCCAGTGATGCGCTGCGTGCTGTCCCCTCGATACTAAAACTCCGGCATCCTGCAACACCACTACCAATGGCGGCAACTTGCTCTTTGTGCCGTGAGCCCAAGCATGGAACTGCTGGCTGAACATAATACACCCGGAGAACATCCCCACGAACCCAAGGACAGTAGGGTCATTGCACATTAGCTCGACTGGGAACACACACAACGCCACTACACGAGCCAGTGAGTGTAGATTGTTGGCAAACTGGCGCCTGGTAATAGTCCAGGGCCACCTGTGGTGACCTTGGAATGCTTCAATTTGTGAACCGAAAACTGGTGTGGACTCATCGCCGTAGTTATCGATACCCCAATGGTACAACCCCGAGCTGAGATCAGCCAATATGTAGCCTATGTATCCCGCGAGTAAGGGTTCCAACCAAATATTCTGCGTACTGCTGGCTGCTGCTCCTACAGCGGCCTTGGCCAGCGAAAAGACAACGGTGGTGCATCCTGTTGCCACCCATGCACGGTGCGACCATGTTGACTTCAGACCGAGATCCTTGGTGGTTAGAGGGACTGACGACGTGGCAGCGCAGCGTACCGTGATTATCCGATGGCGGAAGGCGCCACGGCCCAGATTGGAATGGCGAGGTAGCTTGGGAAGGAACCTGTGGTTGTGTAAGGTAGACATGGGAGGGAAGAAGAGAGCTAATTGTGATATAGATAGCTGTAACGTGAACTTGTGGGAAGAAAGAAACAGAGTTATGGGTTGTGGTTTGTGGAGGGAAATAAAAGAATGGGAAGTTGTGGTTGGCCAAGAAGAAACGTGGGGGCTAGCGATGTCATCACTGAAATGGGAGAATGGGAAGTTAATAGCCTTACGTTTCATGAAAACTATTATATCCAATAATCCCTTTAGGCGGGACCCTATCAATTGTTTGTTTACGCTCCAAAATCGTGATTTGAAAGTGATTTGGATCTAAGCGGCTATTCAATTGGTTAATCGTTGAACTGATCGAAATGTCGAATAATAAAAGGTAAATCGTTGCATGCACTCTATTTTTTACCTGCTCGTGAATCACCAGGTGTTTGATAATGAATGAGCTGAGCTTGACTAAGAGCAAATTCTGATTTGGCTCGATGAGTTTGTGAACTCCTTGTGTTAGTGGCAAGCCGGTTTGATTATAAATTATGGGCCGACTGCATTTAGATAGTTATCGAGGCAATTCGATTAGGTTGTCTACAACCCTCTAGCTAAACTTCTAAACTTATAAAAACCTCTAACCCACCTTGCAAAATAGAGAGTGACTAGATAAACTTACAAAATAAAATAACTAAATTTTCAAAAATGGCAAAATATAAAAGATTCTATATCAAGTAGCTAAAAATTGGGGACCACCAATTAAACGCTTTTGCCTTTAATTAATGCTTTAACTTATTGTTGTTTTGGTCACTTGTTTTTCCTTTTCGCATGAATTTGTTACACAGATTGTGTTTCAACCATAAACTTGAAGATTCATCTTTTTCAATTTAGTTCCAACAGCTATAAAGTACAAAAATTGAAATAACGGTCATAAAAAGACTAGTAAAAAATCACTACACATTATCAAGTGATAGTCCTAAAGACATACGGACCATACTTGAAGAATAAAATGAATTAAGAAATACTACAAAAAAATTAATTCAGATTTTTATGAAATTTTATAAAGATATTCACATTAATTTATCATGAAACAATAAAAAAATCATACTTAAAAATATTAAGTGAAGTGTTCATAAATAATATTTAACAAAAATAAGACAAAAATTTAAAAAATTAAAAATTTATAGTTAGTTTGGGTTATAGTTACGATTTTCAAGACGCCTAAATATAATTTTAATATTTTAGTCGCCTTCTATTATAAACGGAAAGTTGCGATTAACCTTATACACTAATTTTCCGTTTGTTGATAAGCCCGCTCATATATGATATAATCATTTCGGAGACCTACTCATTCTCTGAGTTTGTAGTGATAAACGGTAACGTGAAAGAGATTCTGGTTTGAGATTTCAATTAAAAAAGAACGATGTAGCTTCCAAGTCAGCCTTACGGTTTGACTGGGCAACATCTGCTCATTTCACGTCAAAATTCCGTCAAGTATTTTAACGGAATGGTACTCAGTACAATAAAGTAGACATTAGTTGTTTTAGGTGGACTAATATAAGTTTAGTGGCCAGAGTGACGAGTTTCTAAAGTTGAGTGGTATACTGTGTAACTTTTTGAAATGTACCAAAAGGAATTCATTACCAAGCAAGTTCACCATGCTGAGCATCAGAGCTCTGAAACACAGTGAAGGATGAGAGAGGATGATAGGGTTGAACGTTTAGAGAAACAAAATCTGGGGAAATATTGCAGCAAGCACTGAAGAAGAGTAAATTAGTATTGCAGAGAAACACAAAACTCTTTCTGCAGTCTACAGACAGAGTTGATGAGGCATCAGTTCCATTAAATTGGCTATCACCCAAGACTGCCTTACAATTAACACAACACCCAGGCACGGTTTTATTATCGGAACAACTTCATTCAGACCTGAAATTATAGAATTGTGAAAAATAAACTCCACTTGAACAACACATGAGCTGGTAACCTGAGAGGTGCTACCCACAAACGGATAATAAGGGAGAAGCAATTAACCCTATTAATCATCATACTTCGCATCATTAATCTCCTAACAACCCTTTCAAATTCATGAACGCGAAACTAATGACATTACAACTAAAACGAAAAAGCAAACAAAAGCAAAAAAAAAACACTAACAAACAGAATAGAAAACAACTCGAAAAAATTAAAAATTGAAAAAAACATAAAATGTTGGAAAGAGGTCCGGCCGGAGGGGGCGAACGTTGTTAAAACCGATCTGGAGCTCCACAACCCCCTAGTGATGATTATTTAGTTGGACAGGTCGCTTCTGACTGACCCGCCTGTACCATGGTTGCTGGAACATGACCTCCCTTCTTCTGTGATTTCTCCGACTGTAAACTTTCTTCCGTTTCATTGGATGAATTATAGAGGGTCGTCGAAAAAGTCGATAGAAAAAATCGAAAACCCCTACTTGATGAGAGAACAAACCCTACTTGAAGGAAGAACAAAACCTTATTTAAAGGGAGAACAAAATCTTACCTGAAGGATGTTTTGTAATTTTAATCACCCCGAATGGAAAAACACTAATTTTTTTATTCATGGGTAATAAATGTAAATGAATTAACGTACGGAATTTGAATCCCGATTGGAAATGTCAAGGAAATGTGGCGCCAAAATTTAAAGTTCCCGGACTAATTCTGGTGGCAACGGCCCCTCCGAAATTTGCAACGTTTCCGATCAATCAGGTCTGTAAGAATTCAATCAATCGACACCCAACAGTATAAATTGACGAGTCACCAATTTCCCCAATTAAGAATGCATGCACCATTAACGGTACAACAAGACCTACAACAAAAGAAAAACTTATATCATCAACGAGACAACACGACTTCGACGAAGATCGGAGACTCTTTTTGTTTCTTCCTCTTGAATGCTTCCAACATATAGATGGTTGTTTTGTAATTTTATGACATTAACATGGTACGATATGTAATTAACAAAGATCAGCCAGGGCATATTTTCCCCAGAATCCCCTCCCGCGCAGCAGAACGAGTACACACACTCTGACTCTCTTCAGTATTTTTCCTCTCTATCACTCACCACTTCAGTGATCCGTTACAAACACTCAAAACCCTAGATCCCTCGCCCTCCAAATTTTGTTCCGCCTCCGCAGTCGAGAAATGCTGAGCTCCGATCTCACCGCCGGCGACCAAGTCGAAGTTCTGAAGCGGGACTGCGTCTCCGGCCAGGTCACCTACTACCCGGCCACCGTCCTCCGCTCACCTGCCAAGCAGCAGGACAAGATTCTGATCGAGTACCAGACGATCACCAACGGCGCTATTCCGGCCAGGGAGCTCGTCGAGTCCGTTACCGTGAGGCCGGTGCCGCCGCTCGACTACGGCGCGTGGTTTAAAGTGGACGACGACGTCGACGTTCACAGCGACAGTGGTTGGCATAGGGGAATCGTCAAGGGAATACTCGTCAACTCCAAGTATCTCGTGAGGTTCGCTCGCCGGAGCGAAGGAATCGTCTCGGAGCAGTGCACCCTGCGCCACCATCGGGAATGGATTGACGGCGCTTGGTCGCCTCCTCCTCCTCCGCCGGTACAACTTACTCAGGTCAGGAAATGGAAATTGCGATTTTTTTAGGTTAGATATCCGAAATTTTGCATCGAACGAAGGATTTTTTATGTTCTGTTAACTTTCTGATGAACTGAATAGACTGCATAATCGCTTTACGGTAGGCAATTGAGTTCTATTTCTATTTTCCTGTTGCATTACAACTGCAGAGAGAGCCAAAATCCAGAAAGGTGAATCCGAAGGTGAAACTCGAGAAGAAGATGAAGAAGGAGAAGTCGGAAACAATGTTGCTGGTAGAAGGATCGAAGGTGGAAGTGAAAAGCGATGATGTAGGCTTCCAAGGTGCTTGGTTCGGTGGGGTTATCGTCGATCACGTTGGGGAAGACAATTATTTGGTGGAATTTCTACACCTCATGACTGAAGATCAAACTGGTCCATTGAGGGAAGTGGTAAATGTTGACGACGTTAGACCCTATCCCCCTGATGATGATCAGTCACTCACTTGTTACAAATACCCTGACAAAGTTGGTGCGTGGTACAATGATGGCTGGTGGGAAGGTATGATTTTGAGAGTGGTGGATGGATCTGATGATAACTATGTGGTTTATTTCTCAACCACAGGCGACTTCGTTGAATTTCAAAGCTTGAATCTCCGCCCTCATTTGGATTGGATCAATGGGGAATGGTTCAAGGTATGTTTGCTTAGTCTTGTTTACACATGTACTGATAGTGAATGTGATAGCAATCCATTGACCATTGCAGGAGAAAGTCGGGGACAACGAGGAGGAGTTGAAAAGAAACTTAAAATCCTCCTCCTCCTCCTACGGGATTGGGATGAAGGTTGAGGTGAAAAGTGATGAAGCTGGTTACCAGGGTGCTTGGTTTGTGGGGGTCATTGTTGCTGTAAAGGAGAATGATAGGTTTTTGGTGCAGTATGACAATTTGCTGACGGACGATGAGACTGATTATCTTAAGGAGGAAGTGAATGCTTGTGACGTCAGGCCTCGTCCTCCACAAGTGCCAGTTACCCACCACTATGGACTGCTTGACGTTGTGGATGCTTGGAGTAATGATGCTTGGTGGGTTGGCAGCGTTATCAGAGTTTATCAAGAAATGAAGTACAGAGTCCTCTTTCCGGCAAACGAAGAACTGGAATTTGAGCATTCCCAGTTGAGGCCTCATCTCGAATGGACTGGTAGCGAATGGTACTCTGTTCCTAAGGTACAATAATTTTCCATTCAACTGCTCCTATTATATGCAGACTGTCAATTTGAGTACTGAGTTTGTTTGATCTCTCATGCTATTGAGTTGTCTATCTTTCTGGACCAGGATTGGGGGTTCTGAGATCTCCTAAAAGGAGAATATATATACCCCAGCCGAAGAAAATTAAAATATAGAAGCCAGAAGGAGCAATTAGGATGACTGTTGTTTGTACCAATGCTATCTCACCTTATCATCTCAGATAACTTAAATCAGTTGACGCCCAAATGACTCATCCCTTCTGTCAAAAACAACCAAAATTTATGTTACTGCACCACCTCCTTTTGTTCGGGCTCATGGAGCTTTATTTATATTTAAAGTTTAAACTCAGATCAAAGATGAATTTTTAATCTTGGACTTGGTGGACTGTCTTATTTGAATTTGACTTTAATCTTTATATCCTAAATATCATATTCTCTCAAGTTGACTGCTTGTTCACTTGCTTATTGCTGTTCTTGAACCACAATCCACTGGCGGCGGCGGCGTCTTGGTCGGCGGTGAGAGTCACGGCGACAACACATATTGTTTTCTTCTCGGGAGCGAACGAGGTGTAGCGGATGCGGTAGTTCTGCCGATTTTCATCTTGAGAGGTTTGGATTCGGGGAGTGCAACCCCAAGATTTACCTTAAAAAAATCGTTTTGTCTGAAGTTTGGTGAGCATGGAGAAGGGAACAAAACATAACAACAGACAGAAGCTGAAGCCCCAATTCCCAGCATATTCCTTGTCTGCAAGTGAGTATATGTAAGCATATTCTTCCCTCAATCCCTTCACACAAAGCATTAGTAAGTCTGTTCTTCTATATGGATAAAAGAAAACAGAGTTGAAATAACGCATCACTGCATTTACAGTTCAAATTCTACGAACCAATTTCAACTAGTTGCAATAAGTATGACAAATTCAGAACAGAAAAAAGTTATAGTAGTAACTGAACTGGCCTACGACGCCAGTTGGATTCCCGATTCCCTTGCAACTTCATCACCACCGACAAACAACGACAAAGGAAACGACTTTGAAAGCCCCACCGGAGTCTTGAACGTGATAGTTGAAGAAGAACTCCTCCTCCCACCGAAGCCGACGATGGAGTTTCTCTTGCCGGCGGCATCGGTTACGTGGATTTCACTCAACGCGATCCAGACCAGGAACTCCTTGGCCTTGACCCCGGTCAGATTCTTGATCCTGTTCCTCTCCAAGGAGGCAGTGATGACGTCGTCGTAACAGAGGCTGACGTTGTCGAACTTGTAGTGGTTCTTCTTGGTCTTGTTAAGCTTGAGCCAGAAGAACCCTGTTTTCTCGACGTAGCCGCATTCCTGGATGTCCTCGACGACGAGGAGCTCGGTGGGGAGGCCGATGCCGGAGAGGAGCTGCCTGAACTTGGCTCTGCAGTTGTCGTCGCCGTGGTGGACCTCGGCGGAGTTGGTGGTCTTCATCTCTTGGATGGCGAAGCTTGTCTGAGCGATGGTTGAGGATACGTCGAACATGGCGTCGCCGTCGAAAGGGTTAAACTTAAACGAGAAGGTTTGGTTTGGTTATTGTTATATAAGAAGGAAATTGGTTATTTTGCTTGTGGAAGAAGCGGCTAGCTTGGTGGCCGGGCAATCTTTCTTTCCTACTATAATGGAATTGAATGGAATGGGATGGGGTTATCTGTGTTTTCCTTTTCTGTTGTAAGTTTGGAATAAATAAATTATTGATTCGCATATATGTGGGACGATTTCCCACCTAAGGAATGATGCTGGGGATTGGTTATTGATCAACATATTCTCATGTCAATGGTGATTATTTTCTTTAGTTTTTTTATCGGACCATTATGGTTAGGTTTCATCGCTTACAAGGTTTTTCTGGCTATATTCCAATTTTTACGAAAGGCCGGAAACAGTTTATGGTTATCAAAATTAATTTTGCTAAGGCTTATGATAAAGTTGAATGGAGCTTTGTTCATGATACCATCATTTCTGTTGGTTTTCCCTCCTACCTTTGCGATGTGATCATGAGATGCATATCCATCGCATCTTTCCAAGTTCTTTGGAATGGTTCTTGTTCTGACAGCTTTATTTCGACACGAGGTTTGCGTCAAGGATGCCCCTTGTCTCCCTATTTGTTTACCCTTTGCATTGAGCGGCTTAGCAAAATGATCTAGTCTACAGTCTTTAGTGGTGGATGGAAACCGATCCGACTTGCTACAGGTGGTATTCCCTTGTCTCATATCTTTTTCGCTAACGACCTTATTTTGTTTAGTGAAGCTAGTGTTGAGCAGACGAATATTATTCTGCACTTTCTGGATTGTTTTTGTGCTGCTTCCGGGCAGAATGTCAGTAAATAAAAGTCTCATATTTTCTTCTCTAAAAACTGTTGCAGGACCCAGTCGGCGACGATCTGTAGAACGTTGGGTATTTCAGCTACTCAAAATTTGGGTCGATATCTAGGGGTTCCGGTACTCCATGGCCGAACTACAGCCTCCACTTACGAGTTTATGCTGGAGAAAATCAATTCCTAACTTGCTGGATGGAAGGCTAACTCCCTCTTATTAGCACACCGTGTTATTCTTGCTTCTAGTGTTCTGAATTCTCTACCTTCCTATGTTATGCAAACTGCCTTATTGTCAGTTATTTTGTGTGATCGGATTGACAGGAAAATCAGAGATTTTATTTGGGGTTCTGCTAAAGGTGTCAAAAAGATCCATAACATCAATTCGGAAACAGTTTGCATCCTAAATGCTTGGGAGGTCTGGGTCTTCAGAGTGCAAAAGAAATGAATATGAAATTTCTGATGAAGGTGGCTTGGAGAATTCTGACACGCTCAAATGAGTTATGGGCTAAGGTTATGATGACTAAGTATCTTCACAACGTGGATGGAGGTTATGTTTCGGCTCACTCTGCGGGTTTCTCAGCAGCCTGGCGGGGTAGTAAGAAGGCTTGGCCAACTCCGTTGGAAGGGACTCAATGGGTAATTCGTAGTGGACGTCAAACGAGATTCTGGACAGATCGGTGGCTTGATAGTGGCTTGATTCTCGTGGACCATGCTCTTAACATTTAGGTAATTACTTTCACTGCTACTGTATCTGATTTTATGCTTGATTGTGGCTCATGGAACAATACTTTGATCTTATCATGTCTCATGTCTTCTATTGTCTTGCAGGTTCTTGGTATGACGCCGTCGGACTCTCGTCTGGGGCCCGATTCCATAATGTGGGGTTTGGAGTCTTGTGGCAAGTTTTCTATTTGAACAGCTTACCTGTTGCTTAAGGAGTTCCTTGAGGAACAACATGACTTACATTGGCGGGCAATTTGAAGGTGGACGAGACCCAATAAGATATGCCACTTTTTCTTGCCGGCTTCCCACGATCACCTTCTTACAAATGCAGAAAGGGGTCGTCGGCATCTCACGAATCAAGTGATTTGTTCCTTTTGCTCTTCCGTTCTTGAATCTTGCATACATGTTCTAAGAAATTGCACTTTTGCTCAACAGTTTTGGAGCAAAGTTCTTCTGATGGTGACTTCGGGAGCTGAGGCACATAAGGAGAGGATGGTTTGGCTGTCCGATAATGTCAGACACTCCGCCCACTCCATTACCTTTGGCGTTGGTGTTTGGCTTCTTTGGCGGGCAAGGAGTAAGAGAATTTTTGAACATGACATAGAGACTTACTTGGATGTGGCCAATCAGTGTGATTATTGGGTCGCCCTCATTTATTCGAGCTGAAAGACCGGTCAATTGGGCCGAGAAGCGCCGATTTTGACTCGACATACTCAGTTGATTGGGTGACGGCCGGGGGATGAGAGTTGTTTTACTCTTAGCACTCATGGGTCACTCTGTTCCCGTCCGAGAGGGGAGGGGGGGCAGGATGATAGGGGGCTTTCATTAAAGCTTTTACAACTAACTTGAGGTACTGTTCTATCACTCGTGTAGAGATGTGTGCCTTTGTTGAGGGCCTACATCTTGCTTGGAAATTGGGGATTCGTAAGGTTAGAGTTCAATCGAATTCTATGGCGGCCATTTCGATTCTCTCTAACGGTACTAGTCTAGATCATCAGCATGCAGTCCTTGTCCTCCAATTTCAGGACCTCTGCCGTCGGCTTTAGGAGGTTCGTTTATCCCATATTTACAGTGAAGTGAATTGTGCTGCAGATGATTTGACAAACTTAGGCCTCTCTTCTGACTTCGGTTTACATATTTTTGAATCACCCGATAGAGCCTTGTCCCACTGGTTATATTACGATCTTATAAGTGTCTCGCTACCTACATATTTTCTAATAATATTTAGCGCGCTTCGACGCCGTATTCTACCAAACAAATATATATGTGTGACGATTTCCCAATAACAAACCAGTTCCCAAGGTATTAGAAGTATCATCGACGTCCTTTTCATATATGAATTTAACGCATCCATCTAAAAATCAATTTCCATCTAAATATTTCGTTAAATATACCTAATCAACAAATTAAGTCACTTAAATTGTCCATGTGTACTTTGACACATCATCCAACCAGTTTGAATCATACTCATTATCAATCAGACGGACTGTTTTTCGTGCTCTCTCTCTCTCTCTCTCTCTCTCTCTCTCTCTCTCTCTTTTCCTAATGTCTTCCTTTCGATCATCTATCACCGTTGCCTCCATCTGGGGTTCCATTCAATCGTGGTTTGGTTTTAGTTGATGTGGAAGTACCATATAAGATAGAGTGGATCCAAATAAGATGTCACATTATAATTTAGTTGACGTTTAGACGGAGAGGTCCGTCAGGACTAATCCATCACATGCGATAACAAGAAGAATGTCGACGTTACTTTTAATACATTGAAGTCATGTTTATAATTTGGCACAAACCTAAAGGATAGATTTATGTCGATTAGCCAATTGTAGGGTAGTGTGATTGTTTGTGGTAGGCTTTGAAAGTGTTGAAAGTGACATTTACGACATTTATGGCCTTCTAATCTAGATCTTGTTGTCTTCAAATTTCATTGCCCGAATTGAAGAGCAACATGATTTCACCTTGACCTACTCTTTTTTATGTTAGATTTTGCTTGAATTTGCCTTTGATCTTCGGGGTTAATGCTATCAGATTTTGTTTAACTTGGATTCTTTGTGATGTGGCTTATTGAAAGGTTAATTAGGCTTCCCAATCACTAATCCGTCTTTTTGAATCGGCTCTCGAGTCTGATTTAACGAACTCGAGAGCCTATCGGCTCGTTTAATATATATCGGCCCAAATTTCGGACGGGATTTTTTAGTTTTGTGGACCAAACATCACATGAATAAACAGGCATAACGTGTTATTGTGTTTTGTTAATAAGTTGTATCAACCAATGTTTTGCAGGGTGATATATAACAACACATGATTTTGTAATGGATCAGAGGTCTCAGCCAATCATGGACTGGACCAAGCTGGTCCTCGCCGGCTGCTGGCTGATGCATGCTCCCCCTCCTACGACTGTCGGACTATTCGCGGTCAGACTCAGGGTCAACTTGAACGACATGGTCTCGACATGGTGCCCCGGACTGACCGAGCTAAAGGTTTGTTGTTGTGAGAATGTGAATGATCTAGTGGGTGATGCTCCACAACTTGAGGATATGGAACTCGACTCGAAGTTCTGGTCAATTTGGTTAAGGAACGCTCCGTTTGTTAAGCGATTACAAGTTGAGACCGAGTCTCAGCTCCGGTTGCCCAGTACTGATGTGGCAGGTTCGATGCGTTGCTCCATGTTCGGCAGCATCATGTCCAGTGTGCCAGGCGGCTTTGGAAGTGGTTACCATGGCCTAACAAGCCTTGATGGTATAGGTAAATATTCCCCAGATTCGAACGAAACCCGTATTTTGTGAATTCAGTACTGATTCTCTACTCTGTTTTCCCCAGTCAGTCGATTAGATCCGGGAGGGAAATTGGTGATGGGATTCAGAAAAGCTATAAATATTAATCGGATCCGATCGTCACCCATGCTATAGAGTTGACAAGTCGGTTTAGCCACTCCCAGAGAAGCTATTGCTGCCAAACCTTCGACGAAAAAGAGCAGGGACGGCAGCAGCAGCGTATTGGGTTCGAAGAGCAAGAGCCTGAAACTGGAAAGTGACGATTTGATTCTTCAGGTAACGTGGGAAGAATCACAAGGGTTCCTCCTCCAATCTCCTGCCGAACATCCTAGTCCCAGCAGCGTTGTCTCGATTGACGGATTCGATTTCGAAGTATCCTCTGGCCTTTTCTCTAACCCGGATCCCTCAACTCTCTCGCTGCCGAGGAGCACGGCAAAACCAGCGTCGTCTCAAAAACATGGTGATCCATATGGCTAAGCCTCACAATTCCAGTCCCCTACTTCTTTTTACAAGTGTCGTCGACGAAGCCCTCAACCCACTACAGCATCGACAACAACATCATCACCCTCCTCGCCTCGACATCGGTTCGGGACCTGACTGTCATGGCAGAGGAGTACACACCGTAAAAAAATAAATTAATTACTACCATTAATTAAATCCATGGCTTAAATGGGTTTGTAATCATGAAACTTTTAATTCTTCCTTTAGAAATTGAGTACTGATTTTCATTTCTATCTATCATTGTATATATTATTTTATACTATAAAATATTAATAAAGACTTCTTTATATATGCATAATTTTTTAGCTATCTTTCAACCTTGTGTCTCCATTTTTTTTAAATCAATTTGAATATGTAGTTGTCTTTTCAATCAATATATCAACAAGATATACAATACAATTATCAACAATTTATTTTTTTATAAATAATATCAACAATTTTTCACTAATCTAATTTTATATTTCTTTATAGTCTATTTCTAAATAAAAAATATAAATCAAAAATATAAATATTAAATCTAGAAATTCCGAAACACTATTAGATATTTATCGCCGTATAATACAGATTTTTGTCGTAGTTTACTAATTCTTTAATTCCACAGCCCACTAATCTGAATTGGTTTTGCACAAGTTTGTTGAACTGTAAAAATGGGGGACACAAGTTTGTGGTCCGCCCAAAGGCCCAAACAGTTCCTCCTCCCCGGGGTCCAAATCAAGCCCAAAAAGCCCATCATCGTTCATCCACATCCCAGCCGTCCATCTTAACCACTACCGAATTTGCTCACCTTCCTCCAGTTTCAGGCGAATCCGAATCAGAGATATTCCAGTTTTCCTTTTCCCCTTGATTGGATGAACAACGACGAAAGACTCAACCAGAATCCTATTTCCCCAACCCGACATCAACAATCCCACTTCTCCGTCATCCACTTTCGTTTTCATGCCGATTCTTCACCATGGATCATAACAGACTCCAAGCTCACCCAATCATTCCCATTTCCCGATCCCTAAACCCCCGTATCACTTGAAAAAAACTCCGTCACTACAATAATGGCGGAGGAATTCTTCCCAGACGAAGTCATCCTCCAAATCCTATGTCGACTCCCCGTGAAATCATTGTTCCAAGCCAGAGCGGTTTCCAGAAGGTGGTACTCGCTATCCACAGATAAGTATTTCGTCCGACTGTACAACAGAGTAGCCGTCGCGAATTCCAAAGTTCTGGTAGATGTCACGGATCCATCCGAATTGAAATCCATGTCCAATCTAATCTGCGTCGATAATCTAGCCGGCGTATCAGAGCTCTCCCTCGATTTCCTGGGCGATCGCGTCAAAATCAGAGCCTCCTGTAACGGCTTGCTGTGTTGCTCTTGCGTTCCCGATAAAGGTTTGTATTACGTCTGCAACCCTGTGACTAGGCAGTTTAGGATGCTTCCCAGAACTAGAGAAAGGCCTGTTACTAGGTTTTACCCCGATAGCGATCCGACATTGGTCGGTTTGGGATGTGATTTATCGTCGCAGAAGTTTAATGTTGTACTGGCATTCTTTCACCGGACATTCGGCCATAGGCCGGATGGGACGTTTGTGTGCTTCGTGTTCGATTCTGAGACGAATCAATGGAGGAAGTTTGTGTCGATCCAGGACGATCATTTCACTCACATGAATAGGAATCAGGTCGTGTTTGTGAACGGTTCGCTGCATTGGTTGACCGGCAGCTGCTCGTTCGTCCTTGCGCTCGATGTCGAATGTGACGCGTGGAGGAAGATTTCTTTACCCGACGAGGTGAGTTATGGGGTTGGGAACAGGGTTTATCTGCTCGAATTGGGCGGTTGTTTGTCGGTGGTCCAGATTTCGGAGGCGTGGATGAAAATATGGGCGATGAAGGATTACGAGAGCGAAGTGTGGAGTGTTGTGGATAGAGTGAGCTTGAGGTGTATTAGAGGGATGGTTCCTGGGATCTTTCCGATTAGCCAGACGAGCGAGTTTGTGTTCATGGCGAGTCATAAGCAGGTGCTGGTTTACAATAGGAGGAGCAGGGTGTGGAAAGAGATGTATTCTTTGCAAACCAATAGCTCCCCTTTCCCGTTGTGGTTCTCGGCCCATGCTTTTCGAAGCACGATCTTCCCTTGCAACTGAGATTGGGATCTCCCCTCTCTCTTATCTTTGTGTACAGAAGCTTTCAGATTTGATGAAGTGCAGTTAAATTATGCTGGAATTCGGAGTCCAGATCCCTGAGTATTTGTACGAAACCGATTAATTTGGAAACAGTCACCATGCCTTGCCCTGCCTCATGTTGTTTGTTCAGATTAGTTGACTACTGACAAGGCAAGGCTGTTTGCTGTTTCTGCTCCCTTTCATGTGTATTGGTTTCTGCTTCCTTTTGTATTCTGAACCTTGATTCTGGCCATGATAAATAAATAACCTGTGTTTATCTTTGTGGATGAATCTAGTTTGCAAGTGTACTGATGTATTTTCTACAAACCACAATATTGTGATTGGTTCTTTGAGTAACTTTTCGATCACTTTTTATCCTATCCTGTCTTTCTCGATTCATTTGTTTTTGAATTACTTGCTTAAAGACATGCGGTCCGATAGTGTGTCCTTGATGATTTTATTGCGGCAGATATTACAAGGATGTCGAATTGGTGTTTACGAGTTTCTTTTGGCATGGTCATTTGCTCTTCTAGTCGCGCTATTAACTACTTCACCATTGTTGATTCAACTTGGACAAAGTCACAAACATGGTAACTCTCTAGATCTCTACCACTCCATAACATGATATATCTCATCTCACGAGCGAAGTGATAATCTTCTTATTGTTTACAAGGAACTATCTTATCCCAGAGCTAAAAAAAACTATACGATTTACTAGTATTCTTGATTTTTTTTAAAATGGATAATATTATTGAGCTAAGAAAATAAGAAATGACAAGTAATTTAGAAGGATTTATCCCCATATGAAAAACTGAACTGGAATTGGGAAAAATAGTCCAAAACATTGTATATTATTTGGTAATGAATATTAAATACTGATTAATTGTATGGTTGGAAGTAGTAAAAAAGGACAAAACATAATAATGGGCGGGTAGTAATCTGACCGAGAAAAGTTTGCGAATCTTAAAGCCATAAGAAGATAGATAGAGATGCAGCCAGCTTGCCAACCAGCCACTGCCACTCCGCCCCCCCAAAATCCAATTTGATCGCCGAGCCCCATATTCCTCCATTAATCTTCTTCTTTGATTCCTTACGACTTACGAGCGATTCTCCAATCAATCAACCAAAACCACACTCCTTTCCCTTCTCTCCTCTAGTTTGACGCCCCCGCTCTCAGATTCTCGGACCTACCGCTCCCTTTCTTCCGATTCCGCAGCTCCTCCGACGGCGATTCTGCTCCCTTCTTTTCTCCTGCCGCCGCTAGATAGTGTAAGGAACGCATCTGGATAGCCACACCGACGAGGAAGAAGCAGCGAGTAGCTGTTCGGCGTTGATTATCGTCATGATCAGCTTTTCTCTTTGACTGTCATTTCTAGGGCTTTTGCTCGAGATTCTTCGAGGTACTTTTGGTGTCTGTGTCTTTATGCTTCCTATCATTAATTTCTGGTACTGTCCACATTTTTATTGAGCATTCGTTCAAGAAATCGAACTTGGAGGCGCTGTCGTTGCCAACTACTAGCCTATTCACTTGAATCAAATGCGGGTCCTCAAACTATTATGCCACTTGCTTTCTTGCAGAATCAAGTAGTATTATACTGAGTGAATGAAATATGGCTTTTGTGTATGCTTAATAGTTTGTTTCACTCTATTCGGTATGGTTTGCTCTACCAATTACCTATTGGTTGTTTATGGCGTTATGGAATTGAGGTTCTTTGAAGTCCTCCTGAAAGTTCAATTGTGTTTTCCCCTTTTGCTTGCAGTGATCATATACGTTCTCCTCTAGACTCCATAATCGTAGGTGTTGCGAGATGAGTATTTGGCATTAGTAAGCTACTTCTTTTAGGAAAAAAAGTGTGCTAATAGCGTCATGGCTCGCAAAGGGAGCCAACAGAAGAATGGAATACCTAATCATAAGAAAAAGACTCCAGACTCAGAGGTGAAAGGGCAAGGTAAAGCTAGTCAAGCGAAGGTTTTTCCTGGAGAGGGTCTCCTGAATGGTGATCAGCCAGCTATTCCTAGTACGGATGCTGTGAAAATAACACATGTTGGAGATGAGAACAGGAAGCAACAGAAGTCTGGCAAGTCTCAGAAGAAAGAGAAGCAAGGAGCACATGAAGGTCATGAAGTAGAGGAATCAGTTACCCGTGGTGTTAGTTTGAGCAATCCCATCAATCCTTCTGCAGAAAGTATTAGGTTGAGAGAAGAACATGAGGAAACTGGCACAGCAAATGGTCCAACAAACTGGACAGATATGCCTGGAGATTTGATCAATCGCTTTCACCTTAGAAATTTAATGGATAATGTTGACTTTTCTGGAAACATGGCAGCCAGAAACCTGAGAGCATCATCTTCATCTTTGTTGAAGGCAGCAGGCAAGTGGATTGAAAAGCAGAGGCCATTGTTTATTGCCCTTACCGCCAACCTAGCTGATGCCCGTGATTATGCTAGACAGAAGTTTGACATAGCTTATCCTGTTGTATTGAAATGGCTTTCGCATCTTGGGAATATAGTAATCCTTTTATCAGTGGTTTGGTTAGACTGCACTGCAAGAGGGATTGATTCCTTTCTACGGATGGGGACAACATCATTTTTCTCTGTTATATGGTGTAGCGTTCTGTCGATGATTGCTATGGTCGGGGTATCCAAGTTTCTAATTGTTCTGGTAAGTCGGTCTTAATTATACTTGGAGTTGTCATCAATATGCTTAGTAATGAGGCTGAGTCGCTAGGCTATACCAGTCTAAATCATCAATATGCTTAGTAATCTTAGTAATGTACTTTGGCATTCCTGTTATCAAAATTTGGCTTCATCGTTATCTTTGTCACTATTTTCTGTACTCACCAAATGTCAAATTGCTCAGGGGATAGCTGCAGCTGTGGGACTTTTCATAGGGTTTACCCTTGGGCTATTGATTGTTGCCATTTCTGCTACTGTTTTCCTATGGTGTTATGGAAGCTTTTGGACTACAGTGTGCATTACTGTAATTTCTGGTAATTACTTTGTACTTGATCTGTCTCATCTATTAGCACGTAGATCGTGATGCTGACCTACTTTTTTCCTGCCGTTCTTCAGGTTTAACATTCTTATCAAGCCATGAAAGTCTTGCTTTACTAATCACCACTACTTACTCAGTATACTGTGCATGGGGATATGTCGGATGGCTTGGTTTACTTTTGGCGTTGAATTTGGCTTTTATCTCGAGTGACATTTTGGTTTACTTCTTAAAGAATAACATTCACCGTCATAGAAGGTCTGATGGACCTTTTGAGAATTCAGCTGGACCCCAAGATATTCCTAACTTCTCTAATAGTGAATCTTTCCAACCTGGATTCACCGAGTCTGTGCCTGGTGCATCCGAAGACCGCAGCCCTGGTGTGGCTTCAACCAGTGGGACAGATTCAGAGTTAGGTTCTGAAGATGAGGTTATCCGTTTGCTGAACTGTACTGATCACTACTCCGTGTTGAGATTGTCTCGCTATGAAAATGTGGACATTGCTTTACTGAAGAAAGAATATAGGAAAAAGGTATTGTTCCGAGTCCTTTCTTCTACATCGTCCACATTGGAGCCTATTCATGGATGTGCATTTACTCATATGGTTAAATCATAAAGAAATCGCTATCGCTAATTTTTAAAATCTGAATTAGTACTTCCTAATTGTTGTTAATGGTGATTAAATTTGGGTTGTTATAAACAGTTTGTATGATGGGATTTATCTTCAGGCAATGCTGGTTCATCCGGATAAGAATATGGGAAATGATAAGGCAGCAGAAGCCTTTAAAAAACTTCAAAACGCGTATGAGGTAAATGTGGGTTATGCATCACTTAAAGGTCGTTTGTGTTTGAGTTTCTCACTCTCTCTCATTATGATCATACACCTTTTAGGTACTACTTGATTCCTCAAAACAAAAGGCCTATGATGATGAATTGCGGAGGGAAGAATTGATAAATTATTTCCGAAGGTTTCATAGTAATTCTCAAAAGGTATGAATAGATCTGTCTTTTCGTCATTACTTGCTCTGGTCATCTTAAGATGCCTGACTGGTTCTCGAATCATTGGGTTGATTTTCCATTTGAGGTTTTGTGGTCTCCTTCTAGATAAAGATTATGAAAAAATGAGAGCTCATTTTTTACTTCAGTTTGTCAGTTAATAAGCGTTCTTGATCTGTAAATATATTCAGCCTGAGTGTTGTGTTTTGCATTGACTTCTCTGAATCCTTAGAATGGAGAGCATGGCCCCTTCCCGCCTGGCTTTTCATTTTCAGAAGCCAACGGCGATGATCCTTTTGGAGATTCAAGACGAATTGCCTGCAAAAGGTGTGGCAACTTTCATATCTGGGTGTATACAGCAAAACCAAAAGCTCGAGCAAGATGGTGTCAGGTTTTTGCTTCTGCCAACCTTTTTGTATTGTAATACTTTTTTCGTAAACTGTTCACAGTCTTGAAGCTTAAATTAAGTCTTAGTCTATGTTTCAACATTAAAGAGAGTAAGCTCTGTTGTATGCCTTCTTACTGTTTCCACTTCCATAGGAATGCAAAGATTTTCATCCAGCAAAAGATGGAGATGGGTGGGTTGAGCAATCTGCACAACCTTTGTTATTCGGATTACTCCAGAAGGTATGTGTCGTCTCACATCGTTTACCTATCTGACGATTATAAGCATACATTCCATCAGCAGCCAGGCACTCCCCTTCTTTGTTTACCCAATTACTCATCTCTATTGAATGCCCTTCCTTGTGTATGATATCGGCTTATCCTTTTTTGTTGTGTATCAAGAAGATATTTTAAGAGCTTATCAGAGTTGTCCCGTCACTTGGTAGATATAGTGGTTCAAGCAATTAACAGCACGGAGAAACGTACATTTTTTGCAGGTGGAAGCCCCTTTTGCATATGTTTGCGCAGACAGCAAGATATACAATGCTACTGAGTGGTATAATTGTCAGGTGAGAAACAAGAGTGATTTCTTTGAGTTGTATAATTAATAACTGACATATGCTAAATACCCCTTTTGGAACTCTGCTGTTAACAGGGAATGAGATGTCCACCAAACACCCACAAACCTAGTTTCCATGTGAATACTAACCTAACATCCAAACATACCAGCACCACCAAGGGCTCCACAAGTTCAGGACAAAAGAACAGCCGGATGCCGCCGCCGCCAGCTAACATGGAAGAAACAATTACTGAGGAGGAGTTCTTCGAATGGTTTCAGAACGCGATGCAATCAGGAGCGTTTGACAACGTTGGTGGCAGAGGAGCATCAGCTGCCGAGACCCCTTCGTCTTCCAAGGCAGCCGGAAATGGTGTGAAGAGCGGTGGCAGTGGTAATAGTAGTAAGAAGAAGAAAAGGGGGAAGAAGTGGTAAATGGGAGAGGAGTAAGGATAGTTAATAGAGAGAGAGGGGGGGGGGGGGGTGAGTATAAGCCTGTTTTTCATAGGACCCTGTGGCCTTTTGATTAATGAACAGGGTAGAAGAGGGTTGTTGTATTCAAGTCCTCCTGATTTCCTTCTCTGTATACTGCAATGAAAGGTCTCAGGGTAGTGAGTTTACCTTTGTTTCTGGGAGCTTGATATGGCCTAACAACCTCTTCCTTATACATCTTGTAATCAGCGGTGATGGTGAGGAGTAGAGTTTTAAAGAGTAGTTTTAATTCAAGTGTCATTTAGTCATGCTGATTTCTTCTTTAGAGCTAGTTTGGGATTGGTTTGGTAGGTGGAAAATTTTGATGGAATTTCGAATATTTTTCTTGGTCGGATGGAAAAGTTAGATTTTGTCAAAGTGATATTGGGGAGTGAACTTTTTATTATCATCTAAAATCCATCCAAGTTTCAACTTGTCAAACTAAGCATTGTAACTCGTGTATGTGGAGAATCGTGACATTTCAATAACTCCGTGGAGAGGTTCATAATTAGCTTTATAGCATTCCACTGTCTGACACTCAAAGCAGGTTCTGGCTGAATGCTGATCGTCTGCAGTTGCATGCATGCTAACCAATACCACTGGTATGGAAAAGTTGAAGATTTACTGGAGTCCGGACTCGGTTGCGAAGTGATCGTTTTTTCCCCAGAAAATGATAGTTCGGCAGTGAACGTGGCGAAGTTAAATTTAAATCTGAGAAACGACACCGTGTGGCGTACTCCTATACTACTACAGTCAACAAGTATCATCAATCCATCATCACAAGTCACATTTGAGCAGCTCGGTTGCTAGTGCGGGCTGCCCTCGAAATGGAAGCGCTATGTCACTTCTCCTCAGCGGCTTATCCGAATCCAAACCTTCCCAAACGGAAAGTGGCCGGCGGCGGCGGCGGCAGCAGCAGCAACTCTGGCATCTTCAATTTCCCTCTACATTTCTCTTCTTCTTGTTTTTCTCCGTACTCACCCAATTCGAGGAGGTCGGCTCTGACTGTCCGTGCCAAAAAGAAAAAAGACAAGAAAGAGGACGACCACTACTTTGTCCCCAAACCGGATGAAGCCACCGGACCTTTCCCTGAGTCCGTTCTTCTCCGAAAGGTAATTTCAAAAGAATTTCACTCTGGGTTTAGCGATTTTTTGATGAGTTTGAACTGAACTCTGAGGTTTTACGAATTTCAGAAGAAGGTGCAGGAAGATGGTAGGGTCCTCCCCGAATTCGCTGACGTTGAAGAAGGTGAAAAATTCTCAATCCCTATTCCTATCTTGAAGGAATTTCTAAACTATGTCGTGATAGAATTTTCATTTGATTTTTTGCAGAAAAGCTGTACGATTTTCTGAACCTGGAGCTTCAAAGTGGTTTGGATGTGGACCGGAGTATGTACTTACGCTTCCTTCTTCTACGTCTGTTTTCGTGTAATTTTTCTTGCCCTGCACATTCCTGAATCTTGTTCATCTTTACTTACACAGTGCGGCATTACGAAGTGGTTTATCTAATCCACGAGATGTATGCGGAGGAAGTTGACAAAGTGAACGACAAGGTTCAAGGTGACTGTTTGTTTTGAACGAATTCCTTCAGTTTGTTAAAACCAGAGTGTTGTAACTTTGATTTGTTGTTAGATTTTTTGAGGGAGAAAAAAGGCAAGGTATGGAGGATGAACGACTGGGGAATGAGAAGGCTAGCGTACAGGATCCAGAAAGCGTGGAATGCTCACTACATTCTGATGAATTTTGAGATGGAAGCCAAGTGGATCAACGAGTTCAAGACTCTGTTGGACAAGGACGAGAGGGTCATCCGACACCTTGTCATCAAACGAGATAAAGCCATCACTCAGGATGATCCTCCTCCGCTTGAGTTCCATACTCTCAAACAGGATGCTTCAGATGAAGATGATGACGACGAGGAGGATGAGGAGGGTGAGTATGATGATGATGACGATGATGAAGAAGATTGGGAGGAGGATGAGGAGGAGGATGGTGAAGAGTCGGAAGATGGTGTTGTGATTGTGAACATTGATGACGATGATGATGATGATGAGGAACGAAGTGGTAATGGGGGGAAGACGAAGAGTGTGAATTCGACTGCTGACTCGAACGGAAGAAATAAGGTGGCTGATAAAGTAAGAAGGTAGTAAGTAGTATGTTCAATCTTTTCCTTTTTCCTTGTGGTGTAGGAAGAAAGAAGGCAGTGAAATGATATAGTAAACACAGTATGCTCAATTGTTTCCCCTTCTGGTTTCTCTTATCTATATTAATAGCAACAGAGTTTTACTTAATTGGCAATGTGTGGCAAACTGATGATTGAGATAGAAGATGACGATCATTTTTGTATTTGATCCACTGATCAAGTTCATCAGTGTGGTTTATTAGATCGAATTCTTGACACTGTTGCTCAAGTTCTTGGAGATGAACTGGCAGAATGACCAAAATCCAGTTCTGTTCTGGTGATCGAGTAGTTGATATAATGATTCTGTGTCCAAAAATAAAAATATATATGTTTGTTTGCAGGCCAACAACTCTTCATTTCCAGAAACATGGGACCGCTATTCCACTGCACTTAGCATCTTAATCAGCTCAGCAGAAAAAAAATCAGCCACTTTAGCATGTACGTGCAAGTTATATTGTTTTCACCTGCAAACGAAAAACGGAATTTATAAGCAAACATATTGTGACAATATAACAGTTGTAATTCATCTCAACTCAACTCCATGGCTACAAATTCGGCGAACCTTATTCGTGGCATCTAAACCGTGAACCAGGAGCCGGAGCAGATCAAAAGTTAGTCTGTTGAGATAGGAAACAGTGTTTACCATGCTCGGCCAAAAACCAATCAGGTTTACAGTTTGACACGGCCACTTGCAGATTCTTGAAACTGCTGCGCATCAACAAACCCTGAGGAAAAAAGTAAGAGAAAACAAACTAAGGAATAGAACCCGGCACATGACTATATGGAATGCAAGTAGATGAGCCAACGTACGTGCGTCTACATTTTCGGGTGGGGGACTGCTTGCTTTGAGGAGTTGTTTGGCCGCTGGACTACGCAGCAACAGACAATTCACCACAAGACCAGCTGGGGTTGGTGAGCTGGTGTCGACCTAAAAAAGTAAAAAGAGTAAAGAGAACAAATAAGCAAGGTAAACCGTGCAACATAAACAACTGTAACCAACTTAACCATGAAAGTTAACAGAGATATACACCAACACCAAACCAGTAATGGAAATGAGAGTGAGTATGCATAGCTCACCAGCGCTTAGTAGGATCCTCTTCATGGGAAAAGTATGCATCATACCAACACCATTCCTGGTTAGGCGCAGCACCTCGGTAGCAGAGAGAACATCCACAGTAGTGCCAAGGCTGTTCGTTATCGAAGTCAAAAACTCGGGTAAGACAGCGATAGCGAGCATCCTGGGAAAAACCAAAGGACACAAACAACAATTAAGAGGCACGCAATCAGAAAGCAAGAAAAAAGTTGTTGCATAATTCGCAATGTGCTTCTAACGTTTTCAGATACCTTGCGTATCATTGATAAGGATTTGCCGGTAGCAAAGTCTGCAGACTTGAAGAAATGCTTGGCTAAGTATCTAAAGGGGTAAGCATCCTTTTTTTCGACATCGAGAGTCACCAATTGTCTTGGCAAGAGCAAGTCCCCATCTTAAAATGATGGAAGCGTTTGACGTCCCGGATAACTATTTCTCGACCTGTAATATCTGATATACTCTTCATAACCTCATGGCAGTCCTCACATATCCGTAGATTCTTGAAAATACGTATTGGCTTCTCAGGAGCTGTGCTTATCAGGGCCAGAGACAGAGCTAGTCTCTCACTGTGATGCCAGAGATGTTCCATTTTCTCACTATTGCCGAGATTATGAAGCACATTCTCTATTTTTGGGATATAACCAACTGAAGATAGCCTTTGTTTCAAATTCTCCAACTTAGCATAGATTTGGTCTGTCTTGGGATGAGAACCATCTTGAGAAACAAAGACATGTACTTTACCATCAATTCCCACCCAGCTACAGCCAGTTCCCTTCTTAACACCCTCAGCAGACATCAATCTCCTTATTTTCTGGACATCAACCCACATACCTTTAGCAGCATAAATATTTGACAGGGATATATAAGCAGAGTCCACCTTTGGTTGAAGTTCAAAGAGTTTCTTAGCTGCAGTTTCACCAAGCTTAACATTTGCATGAGTTTTACAAGCTCCAAGTACAGTCTCCCATATCAAGGCATGTGTAATCAACTTATGTTCCTTAATGAAGACTTCAACCTCCTTAAACTGGCCAGCCCGAGCAAGAATATTGACCATGCAAGCAAAATGCTCGAGTGAAGGAGTAATTCCATAAACTTTGCTCATGGACTCAAATTGCTTTTCCCCCTCTTCAACTAGACCCATGTTGCTGCATACAGAGAGAATGCTCGAGAAAGTCACATCATCAGGTAGAAATCCTTCCTCGATCATCATTCTATAGGTGTCAAGAGCATTTTCTCCTTGACAATGCCATGAATAAACTGCAATTATTGCATTCCACGAGACTGAATCTCGCATGACCATACCCTTAAAAATTGACTTGGCATCTTCCATGCAGCCACACTTGCCATACATATCAATAAGTGCAGTAGCCACAATAATGTCGCCCGTATGACCAGCTTTCATAACCATAGAATGCACCTGCTGCCCATCTTCCAGGGTTGTCAAATGGGAACACCCATTTAAACAGCTAGCAAGAGTGAACTCATTTGGGTCCACACCTTCTCTTTGCATCTCTACCAAACATTTCAAAGCCTTTTCTGGTTGATTTGTTTTTGAATAACCATCAATTAAGACCGTCCAAGTGTAAACATCCCGATCAACCAATCTGTTGAAAGCTGCTACTGCATCTTCTAGACATTTGCCTTTTGCATACATATCAATAAGAGCTGTTCCGACAAAATCATAACCATCGTTGCAGCTCTTTATGATGTGAGCATGCACTTGCTTGCCAAAGCACACATCAGAGAGACTAGAGCATGACCTTAAGGTGTCTACGAAAGTATGCATGCTGGGTTTGAAACCTTCTAGAAGTATCTGGTGGAAAATTGATGGCCCTACCTCAGGTGTCTTAGAGTTACAAAATCCAGATAAAAGGTAGTTCCATGATTCTACATTCTGCTCTGTCATTGAATTGAACACCTGAATACCATCTTTCAAAAATCCAAGTTTCATATACATCATGACCAAAGCATTGCTAACTAACACATCATTCTCCAAACCCCACTTGCATATACAAGCATGAATGCCTTTACCAAAATGCAGATTCCCCATATTGGTAGCAGTGCTAACAAGGCTACTGAAGATATGTTGATTCGGTTTGACTCCTGCAAGTAACATCTTCTTGTATAGCTCAGCTGCATCATGGTTAGAAATATGCTGATCTAAACACGAAATTATTGCACTCCAGGCCACAACATCAGGATCTTCTATCCCATTAAAGACTTGTAATGCATCACTTGGCATTCCACACTTTGAATACATATCAACCAAACAGGAGGTCACAAATTCAGCAAGTTCGTACCCAGTTTTGATTACTATAGAATGCAAAACCTTACCTTCTTTCAAATGTACGGAATTCGCACACCCCTTTAAAACAATTGACAAAGTAAACTTGTTTAACTTGTTATCCCACTCCATTATCTGAGAAAACAACTTCAAAACGGCTTTCCCATCACCAATTTCAGCATAAGCATTGAGCAAAACGTTCCATAAAATGGCGTTCCTCTCAGACATGCTAAAGAACACCGTATCCGCCAGTTCAATTTCCTTGCATTTAGCATAAAAATCCACAAGACCAGAGGCAACAAACAAGTCCCTTAACAAGCCAACCTTTACTGCCTCGGCGTGTACTTGCTTCCCAAGTTCCACGTCCAAGCATAGAGAGCAAGCTTTCAATATAGTAGCCAATAGATATTCATTGGGCCTCACGCCTTCACTCCTCATCACGCAATATAGATTAGCAGCATCGTCTCCGCACCCTTTACTGACAAACCCGGAAATTAAAGCCGTCCACGACACAACATCACGTTCAGGCGTTTCATCGAGCACTTGGCGTGCTATGTGGAGACAACCGCACTTGGAGTAGAAACTAGTTAAAGAAACCCATAAATGCGAATCAGGCACAACCCTACTCCTTATGATATTCCCATGAACCGCCCTCCCGTTGTTTAGGGCCAGTTTCGAAGTGCATTGTCGAAGCATTGCAGAGTAGTCCTTTAGCCTCCCTTTTGAAGAATCAAACTTGCTGTATCTCGTAGCTACCTCTGAGCTCGGAGATTCTCCAGGTGGTTTCTTATTTTCATAGAAAGAGCTTGTTTTTGGTCCTAGTAAATTAGCTGTACAAGTAGCAGAAGAAGGAAACTGTGCTGAGAAATAAGGAGTTGTGGTATGGATTCTAGGAAAGGTAAAGGAAGCAGCTTGTTTCCAGGGGAGAGTACGTGAAACAGCTGACATAAATTTAGGCATGCTCTGAGTAATGATTTTGGATTCCATGAATGCTAGTAGCAGTCGAACTCATGGTAAGAAGCTTGAGGCCTAGAACTCCAGAAAGGCCGCCGACGGTGGAGACGGCGGAGGTGGTTTCCTTTTGGTTGATTATTACTTTCGAATTTTAGTAGCCCTAAAAAGAACGGAAAGACTGAAATGCCCTTGAGTTTTAAAACTGTAACGGCGAAGCAGAGCTTGAAGGCTGAAGCGTCCAGTTATCACTGAAATGCCCTTGAAGTTTTGTACTTTCCCTTATTGGCTATATATTTTCAAAAAATGTTGCAATGTAGTTCAACTTCTTGCTCCAATTTTTGCAACTCATGTGTTAAGACTCAAGTTTGATTCTTTTGAAGTACCCTTCATACTTGTGTATATTGGTGCTAGTTTGATCATCTATGAGATGGTTATGGATTGATGCTGACTGTTGGTTACCGCTCAGGATGCAGTATAGTCCGATGGCCTTCTGGGCGACCCTTTTATTTCTCCGACATATTTTGGTTCAATAATCCGTTCTGAGTTATTTGGGCAAAAATAATACGATTGGCATTCAGAGACGAATCCATGATGTACATAGTTTCAAAATATTACTGGAAAAAAATTAAAAATTCACTAAAACTATAAGATAAATTTAACTATTAGTAAAGAACTGGACACAAACGACGGGTGGTCGTGGTCTAGGGCAATCACCCCCTAGGTCCGTCCCCGGTTAATATTCAACATAAAATTTATAGTATTTTAGATCGTAATATTTCAAATACCTCATCAAAATACATCATTTGGCAAACCAAAATAAAACATGAGGTATTTTGGGATGTGGTATTTAGTATTTCGATAACGAGGTATTTCTATTATTAACTACAACATTGGATAAATTATTATTAATCAAACACAAGATATCCCAGCTCATAAATATCACATTTTCAAACAACATACTATTTTATTCCAAAATATCATATATTTAAAATACCTTATTCAAAACAAGCTTATTGTTTTCACCTTCTTTAGGAGGGGATTAAGGGATTACATATAGAGATCATTTCTAATCTAGATAATTTGATATGAATTATCAGATCAGAAGAAAATCTCATCTAATGGCCTAGAGTTATAATACTTATCTGGTCTGAAAACCCTAGCTATATCTTTCTTTTGTTTTTTTTTGTGGAAAACTACTGTCTCCCCTCTCTGGTCATTCCTTTCGCGTGAACTAGATCTCTCTGATGAAGACCAAAGCAAAGATTCAATAGGCGATGGTTTTGGGAACGTCAACTAAAACGGCGGGGGAATCATCGGGTTCCGCTGGAGCAAGAGGAATCATCGTTGTTATCGGGTTAACATAATCGACGGGGACCGATCTGAATTTCGATTGCACAAGATTGGAGGCAACTCAGTCTCGATTCTGGGTTTCCACTGTCCAAGATTGGTGGTATCATAGGGTCGGATCTAGCTTCCCAAAATTACGAGTTCGGAGGAATCGACATTTAAGGAATTGAGGGTTTGTCTTCCAATAGAACGATTTTTTATATATAGAACAAACCTAGCTTGTGAGTTGCGGTGAGAAAGTATTCCCCGAAACAAAGGTCTCGATTTAGGTGTACAAGGAAAAAAACCTTGAACACAAAGGCATTACAAATGTAGTAATTAACGTAACCACTCAAATTCGCCACCCGATTAGTAGTTAATTAAGACAGTTTTGTACATGTTTCGTGCAATGGACTCTTGTTGATGCCGTTGCAAACACGCCTTGTCTGGACCAAATGTTCTCATCACATGGGGAAATTAAATATGTTAGCTACGTTGGAATTTTAGTCCTATACGTTAAACTTTTGATTGCAACGTCTTTCGTTCCATTTAGTGCTTAATTCCATTGCCCGATTGTTACCACGAGTACTACTCAACCAATACGTATTATATAACATGCACTTTATCATCGAAAATATTATATAAAACTACTCAAACTCGAAATTACAATGAATATCATCAACTATCCATATTCAAACCGAACCGCTGCCAATGTCATGTCCTTGGTGCAACCAAACAGACGACATTAATATAGAACCTTCTTTTTCAAGAAATATAGAACATGCGTTTGGTTGGATGGGAAAAGGAAGAAGTGAAAATGCGAAACGAAAAGGGCACTTATGTCATAGGAATTTTCTGTCTCTTTCAACGAGCAACACTTGTTCTTCCCACTTCCACGTAACCTAAATCTTACCTATAAATTGTTCAATACTTGACCTCCATCTCATTCCCCACACTCATAACAAACATCCTTCAGCCATGTCTGCCTCCCAAATTCTTCCACTTACCCAGCTTGTTGCCGCCGTAGCCACCTTGTTCGTGGTTCTTCCAGTCTCGCATTCGTCTCGCGTTTTTCACCGCGACAGCTACTCTCCGTCGACCACCATTGCCAGCAAGGTGCCTCCATCAGACGTCGATCTGGTCGAGTTCCCCTTGAATCTAGAATACCTCGAGGCCGAATTCTTCCTCTTTGGCGCTTTGGGGAACGGATTGGACGTTTATGCCCCTAACTTAACCATGGGTGGCCCTCCGCCTATCGGTGCTCACAAGGCTAATCTCGACCATCTCACCCGTGACATCATCGAACAGTTTGCATGGCAAGAGATCGGCCACTTGAGGTTTCAAAATCAATCATCACTTTTCAATTTGATGATATATAGTTTTCTTTTGATAAATATATTCCATTCCCTAATTTTTTCCTGAATTCCGATATCCGATCCACTAGTCGATTAATTCAATCGATGATGATCCGAAATTAAGGTTTTACTCATTTCCCAACGTTATTGCGGAAATCAAACCTTGCGGCCGCCGGTACTACTGCACCAACCGCTTGTTCGTATATCCATTCCATAATCATTTGATTTTGTGCATCACCAGGGCGATAAAGAGTAAGGTGAAGGGATTTCCAAGGCCATTGTTGGATCTGAGCCCAGCATCCTTCGCAAAGGTCATCAACAGTGCATTCGGGAGGCCATTGTTTCCACCCTTTGACCCTTACTGCAATTCAATTAACTATCTCATAGCATCGTACCTTGTTCCTTACGTCGGGCTCACTGGCTACGTTGGTGCTAACCCAAAACTCCAAGGCCCGTCTTCTAGAAAGGTAAAATTCATCCGACTACCGACTTCTTTTCACGGGTAGATTGCGGCACATGACCTATATGTATGTTCCGATAAATGGATGGATGGTGTGTTCGTACAGGATGTCATTATAGTAGTGGTTTATGTGCAAACATACCGTTTCTGATTATGTAGGTTTTTTTGGATCCAACAAGTTACCGTCTAACGTAGGTGCCACATAAGCCTAACTGAGTTCGAAAAATCGGGTGCCACCAGTTGTGGATATAGGTGGCCACAACCTAACCCATTTTCGAATTCGATACTATTTGATTTTCTTTATAGTTATAAGTTTATTAATGTTTTATATACGATTTAATGTATTTTAAATAATTTCTAGACGCATAATATTAAATCCAGTAGGATACGGTGCATTAATTTATCATAGACCAGAAAATTAAGTATTTTACTCTCTTTTTATGGGGGGCAGCTTGTAGCGGGGCTTTTGGCGGTGGAAGCGGGACAAGACGCTGTAATAAGGTCGATGTTGTACGAGAGGTCGTTGATGAAGGTGCATCCGTACGACATCACAGTGGCTGAGTTCACAAACAAGATCTCCATTCTGAGGAACAAGCTAGGAAACGACGGGATCAAAGACGAAGGTCTGATGGTTCCGAGCGAATTAGGGGCCGAAGGTAAAGTGAGAGGGAATGTGTTGGCCGGAAACGAATTCTCACTGGGCTACGGAAGAACTCCTGAAGAGATCTTGAGGATCGTGTATGGCAACGGCAACGAATCTTCCCCCGGTGGATTTTACCCAAACGGTGCTCGTGGCCTCATCGCCATGTCCCACTTGGGGAAAAACTCCATCTAAAAAGATTAGGAAATGGCTAGGGTGTTTCTTTAGTGTTCCGTTAGTTGGGTTGTACGTTATGTTTTTCAGCTACTTCTCTAGACCCTATTGTGGCAGTGTTCCGAGCATTGTTAATAATACGATACGGGTTAGGGTACGTTACGGTATTACTACGTTTGGAGTTCAATAATCTTGTTGATTAGTGTAATAGTATCACATACAGAATCTCTACAAACTTCCGTTATTTCTTCCTCTCCTTATTGCCTAACAAAATGCACGAGGGAAAATGTGAATATGATTTTTTTCTTAAAAGAACAAATCCAAGAAGGAGGGTCATTGACGAACCAAGCACTCGTGAGCAGGTCAGCTTTCGATTTGATAAAAGCTCGTTCGTGAATCAGCTAGATTATAAACAAGCAAATCTTGAGTCAGGGTACGTTTCACTCGATAGGCTCGTGAGCTGGCTCGAGCTCGAGTTCGAGATTCAACTCGAATACTAACTCGAATATATAGCTCGTTAGTAGACTTAACAATGCAACATTTGTTTTGCCTCGAAAATCATACACAATAAATTGTATATAATATGTGATTGTGTTAATGAAAATACAAATGATACATTATTTAGATTTAACTATTTTAATTGAGAAAAAATAAAAAATGATAAATTTTATGATATCTTCTTCTTTAACTACTTATTAGTTAACAAGTTTCAAAATCAGTTCAAAATGGATTCATTGAAAGCTTTTTTATGACGCAAAGTTCGACTTAAATTCAAATTTGGCTCGTCAAATATAGTTAATAAGTCAGGCTTGAATAGACTCAAACTCGTGACAAGCCAAAAAAATTTAGTTCGGGTTCGAGCTCGCCAAAAACGTATCAAGCGAAACGTAAATACATCAAAGTTCAGCTCGATTCATTTCGTGAACAGCTCTACAGGAATCCTACATGAAATTAATCGACTTTAGGTTGGTTCAATCAGAACTAAAGCAGCAAAAAATAAATAAATACAATTTCCTTGGCTGTGCGGACCCGACAGCCATCGGCCCGTTATCCTTCCACTGGCTAGAAAGGGAGGGGTATTCGCTGGCCGCTCTGTGAAACCAGACTCACGCAGAGTACCCTCCACTCTACGAACCTGGCCGCTTCGATCTTCACCGAAGAAACCAAGCCCAGACTCTAGCCTTGGAACGGGGACGCCAAAGATTTGACCATTCAAGCCCCCCCAACCTTTGAGGCAACCCCAAAGTCCCATTACTTTAATGCCTTTGAGCTCACGTTACCAAGCTCGACATAAGCACTACAATTCTCACACAGATTTATACAACACCATCTCAATTTGCTGCAATGTGGTATATTTTTCCAAGACTCATTTTTAGGGCTATTTTTTCGAAAGTGTGAGAGAAAATCATAGCTGTTGTTGCTTAATGATAACCCTGTGTTCTCTGAGATTTTCTTCTTCTATAGCCATATTTCTTCTGGCACATTCTCATTCGTGGCTTCTGATTTAAAACCCTTCTTCTTCTTCTTCTTCTTCTTCTTTTTCTTCTTCACATGTAAAGCTAATGTTGCGTTGTTCTGCTCATACAGTACAAGTTTATAACTAAGGCCAACTAACAGTATGACAACATGCTTGTCTGCCGAGGATCGTTTGCCGATAACAACTTTATTACAGGTCCGTACAGCCTTTCATCCACAGAAAATCAGGTGCTAAAAATGACAGTTGTCGACATTCTTTCTGATGCTCTTCGTCAGCACTTTGCGATTCACACTTACCAACTTCTCGTCTGTCGTTAGTTGAAAAGTTACGTGCAAAAATCCAACAGCAAGTGAATCAATAGATCATCTCTTATCATATATGGAGCCAGTCAATTACAAATTTAGAAAGTATCTAACGAGATTAGCTAAGGTGACATTTTCAGGCAGAATTTGAAGTATAATTGGACCCAATAAAAAAAGTGTATTGAACGTATGAAGTAGCAATAAACAGAGAAATAAACATAGTTTTAAACGCATTTAATATATATATATATATATATTTACTATAATTGGGCGTCGAACAAATTTCTGCGTACTCAAGTTCTCTAACTTTAAGTTATTTAGAAAATGAGTGGATTGATTGAGTTGTAAGCCATCGTAACTTGTGGAATTTCCATTCAATTTAAGGGTAGCAATTGGAAGAGACAGATTACAAAATGAATTCCAAAAATAACAACTTGATGAATCTGACTGAAAAAAGAATGAAATAATGACTTAGCTCTAAAATCTTCCTATTTAGGAAAAAGTCTGTACAACCTCGAAAATTGGATTTCCCTAAGGAATGGATGAAACAGAAGCGTATCGGAAGAGAATCGCTTGTGACAAGTAGGAATGAAGCCATCTCCTAACAAAATCTTCCCCCTCACTCGAAAGCCACTTGGGAATCTCGGGATGCTTTCCTTTCCCGAGTTCTGCCATCACTTGGATCCTCTCCTTCAACCCACTCCATGGTGGCACGGTCGGGTTCCGGCCAACATCTCGACCACCACGTGCATCCCAATGCCCAAACGTTCATCACAGGCAAAACCTGCAGGAGATATCTAAGAGTTTTTCTCGTCACACAATAGACGGCTCTGTTATCTAACCGACAAACTGTTTGAAGACGGGAGTTTGGGCATTGGGGCGGGGAGTTGTCGTGTCCCATGAATGATTGCGCCTCTGGTTGTTAAGTTGGAGTGGTTAGCTAGGATGTGGGTGACCACTATTTTTGCATCGCCTTTTATGTTTACTTGACCGTTGAACAATCTAAAGCCAATTCTCTCACTATTAAACTATTGTTCATGCAACCAAAAAAGAACTATTATAAAGTATCAAAGTGGATAAATATCAGAGAAATTATTGATTGATTAACAACTAAAAAATTTGACAAAAACACCGATAATAAGAACTACAAAATTCAATCAACAAAAAAATATTCAGTAAGGAAGCAAAGTGTATGTTCCAAAGACAAACATCATGTCAAAAGAAAAGACAACATCATGTCATGTTGCAACTTCCCTACCCGGTGATTAACTCAAATTCTATCCACAAATCACCAATTATATTCATGACAGAAGAATACTTTTTAATCAAGAATTCCAACCAAAAAAATTGTTAATGAAAAGGACAACTTATAGTCGACTTTTTTTTACGATTATAAGAAAGTGACCATGTAAATTTTTTAATGTTATACCCATATTATGGTGTATTAAACTATTGTTTGTCACAGTTAAAAGTAATTAGTAGCGAATAAGCTAAAAAAATAAAATAAAAAATAAAAATATTTAAAATTGAAAACTACATGAACATTAACTTCCATCCCTTGACCAAGTATTCATTCTTATATACCATAATGAAATATATTTATATTACATATTTTTTTCTCACATGTACTTAGTTGGGGAAGCATTAGGAAACAATAAACTGTTTCGACGAATAGCTGAGCATAATCAAAATTGTAACCTCAACTGGCGCGTTAAAAGAATGTTGGAAGGAAATCATGTTATATGAACTTTTTAGATTTGATGGATATGCCGAATTGAAATCGAGTCAACCCGGTTTTTGTTCTACATCGGTCAAGAGATAATGACTCGTAACGTAATTATCTTAAAAAATGTAACCTCAATCCGACCAGTTAAAATAATCTTGAATGAATGATCATGTTATATGAACTTATATTTGATGGATATGTACAATTCAGATGACTTAACCAAAATAGTGTTTTAAATTTGTCATTAGAATAATAACTCTAACCCAATTAACCTCAATCGATTCCGCTTACTGCTCCGATTGGCACCCCCTGAGATCGGTCATATCAAGATAACCACAGACTTCGCCTCTTTCCAGCCAGCAAGGCTTTGCGGTTTCGGCTTTATTGTCCGGTCTCACAGGTCAAGTTCTCAACTTTCAAACTCGGTACTCTATAGCGTCGCTTAACTCCTATCGAGGGAGAGCTTTTTGCTCTTCTCTCGGCTATGGACTGGTCCCGCTCCAAGAGACTTGCTCATGTTTACCTTCGAAACGGATTCACTCGCAGCTTGTAATGCAATCCGATCCTGCAATGACGATTTTTCTGAAAAAGGAAGACTTGCCAGCCTTTGTTCTCGGTTTCATTCTTGTAATCCCACTTGTAAGGTGGTGTTTGTTAGGAGAATTAGGAATCGAGCAGCCCACGAACTAGTTTGTCGCTCGCGTTTTTTAGCTTCACTTTTTTACGAGTTTTGTAACCCTTATTTGCTACATAATTACATGATATTCAAAATATCAATTCTCCCACTCGATATCAAACACAATTACATGATATTCAAAATATCCTATACCAACCAACACATTATTCAGTACTAAAAATCACACATATAATTTTCAGATCTTAAAATTCAGCAGTGCAGAGGTCCCATCCAGACCCTTCTTATAAGCCTGGTTTGTGTAATCCTGAATCGTGGTTTCCTTGTATCTCGGAGGATCATCCGCCGATACCAACTCCTTTATAGGTCCGTACAGCCTCTCATTCACAGCAAATCCGGTGCTAAAAAACGACGCTATCGACACTCTGGGTCCGGCGCTCTTACTCAGCACCCTGTGGTTCACACTTACGAACTTGTCGTTGGTCATTAGCTGGAGAAAATCTCCGATGTTAACCACTAGACCTCCTTGCAAAGGCGGGACATCGACCCACCGGCCTCGATGGAGAACCTGAAGACCTCCGATGTGGTCCTGTAACAGCACGGTGATGAAGTCGAAATCGGTATGCTTCGTTGCTCCGAGCGTAAGCTCTGGCTGAGGGCAAGGTGGATGGTAATGGCATGCCATGTATATCCCTTTTGCACAGTCCATTTCTTTCAAGTAATCTGATGGTAAACCCAAAGCTTCTGATAACAGTTGAAACAGTAGATATGATAATTTCAGCAATTCTTTGCTGTATTCCATCACAATTTCCCTGCCAAACCAAAATAATAATAATAATAATAATAAGTTTGCAATACACTAATTTAGTCTTAAAGGTTATTTAACCAGCTCACGAGCTATCTAAATAGAATCTATATGGCTTGTAATTCGGTTATAGTTTACGGTAAAAATCGATTAATCACCTACATTTGGTTGGTTAATTTGTTAACCTAAAATAATTAATCGTTTAAGAATTTGAAATTCTTTTTTTTGGAATTTGTTCATTTTTATACATTTTAAAACTGAAACTGACCTACTATGGTCGGATAATTTTTGGTTAATTAGTCGCTCATACCATATCCGTCATTTAATCGATTCACCTGTTTTTTATCAAAGCCTAATAAACTATCCAAAATATTAACCATCTCTCCCCACTCTCAACCCTAATAGGTTCACGATCTATAAAAGAGTCGGCTTGCTTACCAGCCAGTCTAGCCTACGGATCGAGTGAGGTTGCGAGCCTGTCGACCATTGGCTCGAGCTAGACTCGTTTACTGTTCAGTTTGTTCATTCGAGCGGAATCTCTAACTAACTTTTCCATAGTTTTTTTCCCACACGACTCAGTCAGCCCTAATGAATCTTACCATCATGACTATCTTTTAATTCATTAGCCTCGCCGATTCGATATACCTGCAGGAAGAGGGCAATTCTTCAGGATTCGGAGCATCCGGAGCCATATGAAACAGAACGGAATCCCGCCAGTTGACAACGGGCGTAGTATACAAATCGTAATTGCTGTTGTAAACAACTGTCTTGGTAGGATCCCTCCCGAAAAACTCCTTCTTCATGTCCAAATCCTGTTATGGAACCTCCGCACTCCGGCTTTCATCTCCTCCAGTACACTCTCTGCAATCCCATGGTTCACCACTTGGAAGAATCCCCATTTCTCGGAAGCCTCCCTGATTCTCTCGACAAGCTGCTTCCGATCGCCGCCGCCTCCTCCCAGCAGGTCAATGGTTGGGAAAACGAAGTCGTTTGGATCGTCGTCGTGGGTTCCGTTGTCGAGGAAGTGCGGCGGCGCGAGGAAGAATCCGGGGAGTTGTTTGATTCCGGCGTCCGCGAGGCCTTTGACGCCGGCTTTCGTTTCGTCGAAGGCTTTCAGCTGGGAGAGTCGATCAGTGACAGAGTCCATATTTGTATTGAAATGTTTTTATCTGTAAAGATTCGGAGAAGTTTATTTCAGTTGTGGGAATCTGGTGAGGGGAGTGTCCGGATTTATATAGTGACGAGGTTAAAATTTCACTCAAATTGGTACAAACTAAGTCGGCCGGCTAGCAAATGATTGACCAAATATTCAATTCCGGTAGTTTCTGTCGGGAGTGGTGGATGTTTAGTGTGTCGGGGTTTCGTTAATTCCTAGGAACAGATTTCTGATGAAGACATCGCCAGAGTTTGGAAGGAATTGGTTGGAGCTTTTCCGGTGGATTTGACGCTGACTAAGATCTTTAACTTCTCTTACGAGGTAGAATTAAGTTACCCTCTAAGCAAGGGGTTGGCTTAAACCTAAGCTGTATTGAATTTGGTAGGATTGGAGCCAGACATTTCATGTAGTGGGTTCTGGACAAGGTTATTAGTTGGAGTTAGAATATTAGTAGCAACAGTAATGGAGTTAGGAAAATCAAGGGGTGTTTTTTCGTTTCATAAAAAAGTCCAATTATGTGATATAATAATTTTAACTCTAAACTAAATAAAAACTTAACAACATATATTCGTATAATTATAAAATAATAGTCAACTCACACTTTTTACAATGAAGAGAAAAACAATCATATTTTATAACTAGATAGTGTGTCGACCCGTTGGTCACTTTAAAATTTTCTTTTCTTACTTTACTATTGACAACCTAAATAAATAACCTAATAATTGTGTGGCCTGTTGGCCGATATAAAATTTTTCTCTTACTATACCACTAATAACATAATAATTCAACTGAATCATAAATAATTATCATTGAGTACCAAAGTTTTCCAAAACTAAGAATAATATTTTAAACATTCGTTACAATCAACCAACAAATCCATAGTACTCAATGATCTGTCGCTCGGTTTACGCTAATTTTAATCTTTAATGTGTTTAAAATTTACCATATGAAGTTCAACCTTCAATTTATAATGTTAATGAATTAAAATGATTGGTTGTCGAGATAAAAAATGTAATAAACATTTTTGATGAATAGTTGAGCATAATAAAAAATGTAACATATATTGGTCGTTAAAAGAATCTTGAAAGAGATCATCTTATATGAACTATGCTTAGATATTATGGATATATCTCATTCAAACCGACTCAACCCGATTAGTGGGGTCAATTAGTCAAGAGATAATAAAAAATAATGCAAAATAAAATATTGATTGGCTAGTTAGAAGAATCTTGAAAATAAGGACATGTTATCTAAAATATACTTAAGATTAATGAATGTGGTCCAACTCTAGCCTAGAGAGGACTTGTAATCCCACCGAAGTATGGTGGAGCTGTTACTTGGACTATAATCCCGAGATTTTTCCCGATTTAAGTTTTCCACATAAAAATCGCCTTGTCTCGTTCGTTTCGTTCTTCTTCAGTATTGCCGACCCGTTTCTCAACGACATACAAGTGATATAAAGAACTTTGATGTTTTGCCACTATGCAGAGTAGCCAAAATGGTTGCTCTTTCCTAGATCTAGCAAGACAAATGGACACATGACCTGCACCTGTTGGAATCGACAGAAAATAGAAACTCAAAAAGAATTTAGAGACTGTCAGAAAACCACAAGGCCATCTAGGCCCGCAGAAGCGAAGGCAAGAAGGGTCATATCTATAGCTGAGATCATCCACGGGTAACTTGTCATTTGCAGTAACTTCTATTTATTTTGGCTGACTGAACTTATATGTTGTCTAAAGACAGCAATGTCTTTCGTTCTAAATTTATTGAACGACTCGATACTAATTTATCGTGTACAATTCAGTGCGTTTCGTCCAGCATTTTCGATATTACAACACCGTGAAAAATGTTGAAATAGCAAATACAAGAAGAGGAGTCTGACGTTATATAATGTGGGTTAATGTGGAGGTAGCCAAGTGAAGATGAGGGTTGATGTTTACTCACTTGTGTTGATTGCTCTGGTGGTAGATAATTTTTAGTTTCCTCCCTGCTGCAGTGACTTGTTCTTCAGAATAAGAGGATACACACCAGGGAAGGGAAAATTACAATAAAATCATCCAACTTTTCGTGGTCTTAACATTCGCTACCCGTAATGATGAATTTTAATATTGAATAACCAAAACTGGAAAAAAAGTAAAAAAATTACACGCGGGGACTCATCCCATCTTGGAGGTCATCTCTGTAATTCAACCTTTTACCTTCTCTCTCTCTGTACATTTGGTACAAAACCTTCCCTGTAAGAAAGAGCATGTCGTCTTAACAGCCTCTCTCCATCATCAACCCCATTCAATATCATCCTAGCAAGGCATCAACTCTCCTCTTTTACCAGTTCAATTTTGAAGACAACAGAGAATTTATCATTATTTTTGCATCAGCTTCACACCTGCAATTTTAATGTTGAGATCAGCATTCTCCAAGTAGGAATTAAAAAAACAGTGATCATAAATTAGGCCGTTTCGGACAACTCAAGAGGTTGTATATAACACACTTACCATCAACTGCGGAAGTCTCAAGAGTACGAACGACAGCGTGTACAAAACACTGGAAATCACTGCAGCTGTTACTATGTTGTATACCAGTCGCTTATTATCTTTGCTGGGCACGAAAGCAATCTTCAATGTATTAGTCAGCTCAAACAGTCTGTAAGAGACCTGCACAAGAGCAATAAAAGGACATTACTAGCCTCAGTTTACTTTACACCTCGGCAATTAGAGTATTCAATAGTTAAGCATTACCACGATAGTGTACTTACCGCAACATATATTGCACTGGTAAGCATAAAGTTCAGCATTGGGTACTCAGGGATCAGAGATAACAGCAATTTTGGCTGACCATCTGGAATGCTTGATCTGCAAGTTCATTGGCAAAATCAAATTACCGCAATGCAGTAGTATTGAATTTTACAAAGCACCGTCCACTCAATTTAAAAAAATGTGCGGTCTGACATACCTTAGCCAGATATGGAACTGAGAAATGTATGTCTCCAGAGTCACCTTGCCAAGCCATCTAATTAACAAGACAGGTGGTGAAAACCAATTCTCATTACATACAAATGCAAAAGGACCCAAAAAGAAGGAGAAAAGAAGGGATACTACACTATCACTCACGCAAAAAGGGTCAAACTGAAGTTCCGGAAGTACTGGGTGACATTCCTCAGACAAATGTATACACTAACAACCACGAAAAAAATTAATTAGCATAAAATTTTAGCATTCAAATATGAATCATTTTAGGAAAGCAGTACTAACGTTATTGGTATCCATGAGGTATAAGGATGATATTTGTTGTAAGTAATCTTGTCCAGCTTGTATATGTATTCATACCACAGGTACCCAACCTAGGAATTTTAAGGAAGCTGGTAAGTGTACTGAAAACACAAAATAGAGAGAAAGGGAAAGGGGGAAAAGCACTACACACCGTCATTGCAATTGAAGCCACAGCCACTTTAATCGATAATTTTCGTTTCACTTCCATTTCTTCCAATTTCTCCATCCACCTTTCTACCTATGATCATAAAGAAAAAACTCAACAAAAATAGAAGACCAAGATTTTATGGGAAACTCTCGCAAACTAGAGAAGAACTCACTGTTGGGTGATAGTAGGCATATATCATTCCAATTATCCATATATAACGATCAAGGCCAGAGCGGAAATGCCACTCGTGCAACAGAGGCAAGTCAGGTTTTGCAGGATCAGTATAACCTACAACATTTTAGCATTGTTATGTAGAAGGACCAGTACCGTGCTATGCAACGACATGAAACGAAATAAGAGGTACCAACCAAGAAAGAACGTGAATGGGCCCCAGATGATATCAAAGATTCCAGGAACTTCCCATATCAGAATAACCACCAAGAAGCATGCAATGATTTTCGCACCAATGACTAGCCCAATTTCATTGTATTTGTGCAGAATACCAAGAGCCCCATACACCATTAGAGTGAAAAGAGTGTGCATAGGGCAAATGTAATATAGCATGTAACTGTTGTCCAGTATAATGCAGCAGAATATCACCAAGAAGTTGAGCCTCCACATCATCTGTCAAACAACAACTTCTAACTTGAAACGGCTTCTAGTAAGATAAACCAGATAGGACTTTATACAATTTCAAGGATACTCTACCTGGGCAAACCTCACAAGACCAAAATCTTTGCGCACGTAATAATATGAGAAGTTCCCGAACCCAGTCATCCAGACATACGCAGCTATAAACATTCTGATTGCATTATATATTTCTGATGCAGCGAAGTAATGGTACATCAAAAATAGCACCTGCCAATTAAAGGAAGACAAATGAGTTCCCGGTAATTGTTGAACGAACATAAGAAATAAACAAAGCATCGAGAAATTGTTGAAACATCCACAAGCTAAAAAAGGCTGCAAAGAAAGAAACACACCTGCATCCATCCTTTCCACTCCTCAGTCTGGTGCCTATTCAAATAAAGGATGGACTTTCCAGAGAATGGTGACCTATCATGATGTATCTTGAAAGAGGTGATTGCTGACACAATGATGAGAAGAAAGTAGAGAAACAAGAAAAGATCCCGATTGTAAGTCTGCAAAATGGCAAAGGCGAAGAGTAGAGCATAAGCAAAACTAGTAGAGAATTAACACATTCTATAAGTTTCAACAGTGAAACTATCATCTTTCATTGTTTCCCCACTTCACGAAGACAGGAGAGTCAGTAGGTGCAGTCGGGCCAGTTCGGTATCTGTATATATTGATGAGAAAGGCATCCAGAAGTTGGGAATAGATTTTATTGAACAGAAAAGGGCAGGACAAGTATTAAGCTGGTGGCAATACCTTTTTTGACGATCCAAAGACATCAGTACGGTCGCATAGGTAAAAGTACACCAAAAGAAAACCAAACTCAGATCTGCACAAGGTAGAAGATGGTCATGAAAATGTAAAATATCATACACAAGATTAATGCCCAGTCATATGGTCCTCAATCTGTATCCATATACTTACATTGCTCGAAGAATCAAACGGTTCTCCGTCAGAAATTGCTCATCCATAAGAAAAAACCTAACAAGTAAGAACACATGGAAACTTGATTACGTTCCGAAGAGAGTCACAGTTTCCAATAGAAAAGAATCAATTGGTATACATTCCACACTTACCTGAATATGGGAGATGGGGTATGCAAAGTGCGAGCTCTAGGAGATGCAGATTGAAGACCTCCTCCTTCCAATAGAACAGCTCTATCTTCTTCTTTAACGGTTTCATTTCCCACTTCAACTAAATTGATATCAGAGTGCCTACTAGAGAAAACCCAAACTCAATCACATCGTATTTGATGAAGAAAGACAAATATGGCAAGATACTAACACATCAATGCTATGAGCGCCTCAGTGACTTTGATAAAAAAAAGTTAAAAATAAGCACACAATGAGACGTTATACGGAAAATTGAGCTGGAATTACTTACGCCTTGACTACGCCCTTCCTCTTGTATTCCAGAAACTCCGAGTAAATATACGCAACAAACACTGGTACAAGTCCAAGAAAAAATGCGACCTGCAAATTACAACTCCGAGCTTAAGAGCTGAATCAACACACGAACCACATATCTAGTTCTAAATTTTCCACTAATTACAAAGTCCAAACCGTCTCGCTAGCATGCACGCACTGTCAAGAATCTACGACAAGAATGCGATCGAGAATGCTGAAGATATTCTTCAGAATCCATGGTCCAAGGCAACCTCCTAGATCTAGCAACCTACTCTGAATAGCTTAGATCAATAAAGCAACGCACCTGGCCAGGAGTGATGGGACTGGAGATCACCATGGTTGGAAGCCCAATTTCCAGCAAATCTCAGGCGTTTAATCAATAAAGCATCTCAAATGCGAGGCACCGAGTTGGCGATAGACCGATAACCAGATCTGATCGCAGATCAGTCTGTTATTATTGGTGTTGTTAGTATAACAGCGGGAGTCCTAGATTCAGTGCTACGGACGTGAAAATGCGAGAGATGATCGCTGATCCGCCTCCGCGGGCAACCAAGAGTGAAACTGCTGTTGCAAGGACTAGTGTGGAAGTAGAAGAAGCCAAAAAGATCACACAAAGAAGTCGAAGCTGAAGCAGTAGCGAGGAGGGGGGAAATTATCAGCAGAGAGCTCCGCTAGTTAGCAACGGACTCTTACCGTAGAAAAGAAGAGAGATTTGGATTAATCGGTTTTTGATCAAATTTGTTGGTGTAGTACCTACTGTTATTAATAAATGGTTTCTGGATCTGCTGTATTTACGGTCACGTCATATCCATTTAGCTGTAAAATAATTAAATAAATTAATGGAAATTACTAGGATCAACGTTCAACAAACTCATCATAATCCCTTCCTTGGGTAATCATGGCATCTCCAGAAACGGAAAAATAACTCATTTTCTAATGGCGAGATTTGGATTGGCAGATGACAGAAATCAGAAGTGGACGTTGAACCTAACGTGACAAGGGGGCAATTCGATCCATTTTTTACACACCAGAACAAACCCAGATGTTGGCCTGGAAAAGCAACAGAAATTGAGTGGCCCGTACACCCGACCACCAGAGTTTACCATTCGTAGTTTGCAAACCAAGGTATTGAGCAGGAATTAAGGTGTCAAACGTATTGGATAATGGGTATGTTGAAGATGAGTAGTTAATTCGAGTAAAAATTGCGTAACCGTATCACTATGGACGAATAATACAATTTCTTTAATGTGGCATAGATAGTTTTTTACTTTATCGAATGTTTCGTCTTTTGATAGTCTGAAAAACATCAACAATTACGACTAAAATCCAATTCGATATTCTCTTTTACATCGCCAACATACAACTCGCAACTCTCGGAGCTGGGAATAATAATAATAATAATACAAACAGATTTAGGAAAAGGGAAATGAATTGTGAACAGCATGGGAAAGCGTGTGGATAGATTTGATTAATTGAAACGAATGAATGAATGCCCCAAAATCCCAATCACCGACGAAATATTTTTGGACAGTTCCCACAGCTCCTCCATTCATTCTCCCGTCAAGTGTCAACGTCTTCCCCCGCTGGGCCTTTATATGATGGGCGCGCAGCTAACTAGGCCCAATTATGTGGGGGTGTTTGACAACTCGGCCCAGACAAAATATCAACTCGGAGCTCAAGTTGCAATTGTTGATGTTGTTTACTTGTTGTTATCCGGTTCTTCTGGTCTTCTTATCAAGCGGCTTGAGTGGTGGTGCTGCCAGCTGGATCCCACTACAAATCGGTTGATACTGAAAGTTGAAACCACCAAGCATGCGTATCGTCCGGACACGTGTCCCGCTTGGTATCATCAGATCAGGATCACAAAAATGATGAGGCCCCAAGTAGCCAAATTCTTAGCTTCATCTCCTGGAGAGTTTTGACAAAACTCATACTGGTGTAGAGTGAAGTAAAATCATCCAATGGAAAAGCTATGCAGGTCTTAAATATTTTGGAAAATCGAATCACACCATTCTGGTTTCGGGAGTATTCGGGTTGTGCGAGATCATAGTTTTCCTCCTGCGAATCTGGCCAATTCGACTGTCAGAATTCATGAAACGCTCAATTCATAGATGGAAATTAAGTAAAGCTCATCAAGTAAACAGAGTTAAGCAATACATGAATGAAGTAGCAGCTTGATGATAAACATGCATGCCAAGGAAATTAGAAAGCAAAGACTGCGCCAGCGCATTCACCTAATCCATCCTAGTTCGAGTTCTTAGCGAAGGAGATTGACCAACAAAAAAGTTCAATTTGGTCATCATCCACCTGGATTACACAACCAGAAAACACCACACTCACAACCTATCATCTTTTCGGTGGTCTCTCGTCGTCCTCCCCGCCATCGTCGTCATCATCGTCGTCATCATCCTCCTCGTCGGTCTCATCCTTGCTCACCCTCTTCCGCTTAGCCGGACCAGCAGACCTTCCGGATTCGTCATCCTCCTCATCCACTTCATCGTCATCTTCCTCCCCGTTCTCCTCCGGTTCAAAGTCACTAGCATCTTCCTCCTCTTCCGGGCGACCCACCGGTCGGAGAAGGTAATCCGTACTCAAATCCTTCTGCAAAAAATGGACAGTTTTAACCCACGACAACAGAAATCCGCAGTCAGACAGTGCTCTTTGGGTAAATTTTATTTTATATTATTATTTATCAGTAGATATGTATTATATGATCTGCATTAAGGCCATTTTAGAAACACCCCCAACAACAGATTTCTACCCATAAAATAAATGGATTCAGCAAATCATTTTAATTTGAAGGGGAAATTTTAACGGCCATAGTAGGCGGAAGAGGACAAAAAAAGGCACAGCTTTTCCTCTTTTTCCAGCGTATTGCCCAAAGAACGGAAGCAACTAAAAAGGTCCGATTCACTGAGCTAACTGACAAATCAATTTATCCGCTGGTGATTTGAAGAAAATGAATCCGGAAAAAACACCAGATCTGTAAGAATTGCGACTCAAACAGGCGGAAATCTGAAGTTCTGTACAATTTATCAGTATGAATTTGCGTTTTAACGGTATGAATGATTTTACCTCTCCTTGTTCTTCGTCGTCGTCGCCCTTGTCGTCGTCGTCGTCGTCGTCGTCATCGTCTCCACCTTCATCTTCCTCGTCTTCATCTTCGTCTTCATCCTCGTCGTCATCAACTGAGTGGACAGGTGGACCGCCGGAAGAGTTCAAGGCCGGCTCAGCCTCCTCATCGTCAACGCCTTCATCTTCGTCGTCGTCGGCGGCATCATCTTCGTCTTCACCGTCGTCCTCGACGTCAGCTGCTGCTTCTTGCTCAGAATCTCCGTCTTCCACCGTCAGAATCTCGACTTCCTGGTCGGCTTCAACCTCCATAATTACTCCTTCCAGCTCGGTGATTTTCATGTCGTATTCAAACAGGAGAGATGAGAGAGAGAGCGAAAGAAAGAAGAGTGGAGGTTACTACGACGACCTTGTACTCTTTAATTTATTTGAAGATAAGAAATTGAAAATTCCAGAATTTTTGAGAGCGGAGAAAGGAAGTTGGAGAAGACGGAGAAGACGAGCTTGTTCGTTCGTTGAACCAGTAGCTCTGCAACTTCGATCGCGTCCGTCCAAACGCGTCATGACATAGATTGATGACGTGGAGCTAGATCCGACGGTGTAGAATCGAGAATAATGTATTTCCAAAGAAACGAAGCGTCGATGCGGCTGCCTGAATACTCGTTAATTCGATCAGGTGAGTGTCACGTGCAAGGGGCGCGGGCTGAGGCATCTAGGGTTAGGGTTCCGCATACGAATATTCCAGATTTGGCGGATCAGATGCCAAATCTTCCGCGAACCGCATTCATTGGGCTTACAAAACTGGGCTTTCCGCAGCTTCTGCCCACTGGGCTGTAACAATAAAATAACACTCACTTATACATATCGACCACCTCGTCAAAGTTGACTCTCTTCCTACATCAACAACTAATATTGACTTGTTGAGGAAATGCCCTATCGTTACAAATTACCTGCCCACTTCACAATTGTGAAAGCCAAGCTGTTTTCTACTCTACGTCACCAATATCTGTCATGAAATCGGGTAGGCTGTAATTTTTCCAAATGAGTAGGGACACATTTGTCAAAATACATTCATAAATCTCGCAAGAAATACCAGACGCAACTCATCTCATCCGTTCAGTCAAGATCAAACCAGAGGAAACTCGTCTTCTCTTCTCATCCGCTTTGAAATCTACATGATCCGCACAGAAACCAGGAGATTCAAAAGTGCCGTCGGTGGTGAAATCAATGCAACAACGGCGGCGTTGATTGATTCGCCTTTCCCCTGCCAAGTTCAGCTTCTGAAGGCTAGACACTGTCATTTCTCCAAGAGGGGGGAAGAAAGGATCAGTAGGATAAGCTTGAGTCTGTGATATTCTGAATCCTCAACGGATGACGGACTCAACCACCATGGATGCCGCTTCCGGCGGCTTAGTTTTCCCCGTCGACATTTGCATCATGTGATGACCAAACCACAGACTAGGAGATTAACAGTTGTTAATCGTCAATTATAAAATATGCTTTAAATAGTCGATCAGGTCATAAATTCACAGGAATCTTGGGTCTCCGGCAAGTTAAATTTATTACTGTTTAACACAGCTCAAAAGGATCGCCACTCTCCAGTCAACGAAGACGGTGGATGGTGGGGGGGGGGGGGGGGCGGAAGAAGAAGGTTCGAGGACTACAAAGACTTTGTCATCGCTGCGCCGAGTCACCTGCCGAACAAGAGATTAACACCACACAGATTATTCAACAGCGAGTAAAAGCAAAAGCAACCGAACCACACCACTATCCGATTAAACAAAGGCAAAGGAACTCTCTATCTATCGAAAATTACGAATATCTCCTACTACTTTTTAGCATCATGTTTGCCAGCGAGATATTATGCTGTGGTATAAGCTTCCACCAGCCATTAGCCAACTAACCACACAGGATCAGGTGCAGACTTTATTACACAACCTTATCATGCTTCTCCATGATTTCACCGTTCAGCAAGAATCACTTGATATTATCCGTTAGATCATACCTTCAGGAACCACCATGGACCTAAATGCACACAAGAACCACTAACCACACAGCACAAAATCAAACCACATTCATCACCAGGCACCCTACAGGCTACAACATCAAGATGATTCACAGATGGCAAATTAGACATCCAACCCAACAATACTCAAGTATCACGAATCAATCACCATATTATCCAAACACAATCTCTTAGATTTGTAAACGATGAAGACATAGGAATGTATCATAGCTTATCATGAGAACCATCATTTTAAAAAATTTACAATGAAACCATAACTCTAAACCGAAGGTCCAATTAACACCCCCAACCCTAACCAAACTTCTAACACTTACACAAACATCCCGCTGGGCATACTGGGTTTCTAAAAGATGAGGGACAAAAGAGATTACCCTGTAAAAGAGTTATCCTTTGGCGACACTCTTCAATAGCAGTGCCAAGAACAACAACTTCTCTTATCGCTTCGGAGGTCTCTCGTCATCGTCCTCACCATCCCCGCCATCATCATCATCATCTTCATCATCGGAGTCATCCTTGCTCGACCTCTTCCGCTTGCCTAGGCCGGCAGATCTGGCAGCTATGTCTTCATCGTCATCGTCATCAACCTCATCTTCGAAGTCCTCGTCATCTTCGTCCTCACCGTTCTCCTCCAGCTCCAGGTCAATCGCATCTTCCTCCTCCTTGGGCCGTCGTCGAAGTATGTATTCCGTTCTCAAATCCTTCTGCACAGAATCAAAATTCAAATTCAAATTATGACGAAGTCAACAGCCAAACAGATCTGGTTAGACAATCAAGAGGAGCAGCAAAGCTTCTATTTGAAAATCAGATCTGGTCGATTTGTTTACAAATAAGCAATTTGAGAGACATCCGTCTGTTCAGTAGATCGATCTGTGTCTGTTTAGTGTCTTACCTCTACCTGCTCATCTTCGTCGTCTACCTCATCATCCTCATCGGCGTCTTCCTCCTCCCCACCTTCGACTTCCAATTCCAATTCCTCTTGTTCGTTATCGGTATCGCCATCGTCATCATCGTCTAAATCGTCGACTGACTGGACAATTGGCCCTCCGGAAGAGTTCAAGACAGGCTCGGCGGTATCATCGTCCACGCCTTCCTCCACATCATCGTCATCGTCTTCGTTCTCGCCGTAGATCTGGTAAGCTAGCGCGTCAGAACTTGATACATACAAAAGAAACAAATAAACGGAAATTTCTACTGTTATTCGAGATCGAGAAGCTTTACCACTCCTTGCTCTTCATCATCGTCGATTTCGTCATCGTCATCGTCGTCGTCTCCTCCGTCCGCGTCTTCTTCATTCTCGATCTCACCTTCATCGTCGTCGTCTTCGACTGACACGACAGCAGGACCAACGGCAGAGTTCATGGCCTGCTCAGGATCATCGTCGTCAACGCCTTCATCCTCATCGTCGTCCTCATCATCATCATCGGAGTCATCGCCGTCATCATCATCTTCCCCCTCGTCGTCATCGTCGTCTCCATCCTCTTCTTCCCGCGCTTCGGCCTCCGTCCCCTCCTCCGTGTCACTGTCATCGTCCGTCGAAATAGCTATCACCTCATCCTCTTCCTCCTTCAAATTTTTCCCATCAAACTCTGTGATTTTCATGACGTTCTTGCAAGCGGACAGATCGGAAATCGCAGTGAAAAAATCAACGGAAGTCTGATACAAAAAATGAATTCGTTTCTTCCCGGAAAAAAAAATCGATTGGAATCCGAAAATTGGGAAAGCGGAGATGGGAAAGGGGAAGAGCGGGGAAGAGACGAGCTGCTGTTGAACCAGTAGCTCTGCAGCTCCGATCTACGCCGTTGATACGAGGGGTGACGCGGATCGGTGAGCTGGAATGAAATCGGACGGCGGATGTTCGAGGAAATGTATTTTTTGAGGAGCCAGACTTCTCTGCGGCTATTGAGTACTAGTTTTTTCTCGGCAGGTGCCAGTCACGTGCGGGAGACGCGGTTGGATATAAGTAGGGCTAGGGTTTTTCTTCCGCCCAATGGAATCAAAGCCCATTTATAGAGCAGTCCTTTTTTATGGAACAGATGATGGATTGGGCTTGCAACGAAACCGGGCTTTTTCTGGTTAGCCATTATTAGATATCATGTTACTCAAACTACTGGTTAGACTAACCCAATCTTGTATTTACGGAACAATCTTTCGTTCATATACCTAGACTCTAGCTTGATGGCGGTTATGAAAGTGTCGCAACTTAGTAGTATTTGAGCGAGTTCAATGGTTTCCCAACATTTTGTACAGTCATTTCCGTCGTCAGGTGGCGGAGCTTCTATTTCTCTTCCTCCGCTCCGTCGCCCCCTCCCAGCCCTCTTGGTCCCACCAACGTACCCGCTCTACAAAGTCAACGTGGATGGAGCCGTTCATTCAGGCGTCGGAGGCTCGACTTGTTGGGTCCTCATGGAAGCCACGGGGGCCGTCCTCCACGCTGTCGGCACACCTTACCCCGGTATTTTCGATCACTTAGTGAAAAACAAACAAACATTGAAAACTAATAGTGAAACCCAACTACACTTATGCTCTCTGATATGAATAGAGCACTGAAACTCAACTACAACATATACTTCTCAATCGAATTAGTGATATGAATATATATGTTGTTGAACTCAGTGTTTTTATAGTAGCAACTATATAGAATTCAACATCTTTCAAATCCTCCGCTAATTCCTTGTCATCGGGAAAACGAGGTTGCTTCGTTTCGTTTATAACCATCCTGCGGATTTTGTCCGGTCTTTCTCTTAAAGCCATCGCGTGGATTTTGCGGTGAATGTTCGGAATTACCTCTGCATGCAGAGACACTTTTGATAGAGACTGAAGGATAAGGAAGCTCTGGCGAGGTTATGCACAGAAGCTTCTGCTCCAGTTTTTCTTTGTGTTTGCGAATAGTGACCATATATATCAGCTTCAACATGTCTCATAACAGTTTCTAGTTCATCCAATTCCTTGTCAAATGGGAAACGAGGCCGCTACCTTTCTCTCGAAACAATCATCTCGTTACTAGAGATATTCTGACAGATGTTATGTAAATCTAGAAACTCAACTCTTACGTATTTCCAACATCAAACCTAGCATGTTGGGTTCTTTTCCAACAATATATCAAGTTCAAATGCCTAAATTTAGTCCGAATTTTGATCAGATTGTCAAATTTAACTTGAACTTTAAGCAGATTGTCAAATCTAACCCGAATTATTATTATGATAATGTTCTTTCAAAAGTATTAGACTTCTGTTAATTTTATCTCGTCGACCAAATTTCCTGATAAACTTTTAACCCGAATGATAACGAGGTAAACCAAATTAACATAGCGTTTATTTGACCGATCAAATGTCACGTGACATATATGAATTTTAATTATAATAAACGCCAGGTAAGTATTTCTTAAAAATAAAAAATCAGATGAAATTAAAATATTAAATAATCACTAAAAAAAGGGGATAAACTCCATCATCTCTCGCAGATCGTTTCTTTCTTCCCCACTAGAGATAAACACGGCGGACTCCACCACCGACGACGACCGGAGCTGAAACCTCAAGGAACTCGACCGAGCAGCTCTTTCGAATTCCCGTCCTCTAGACGGGCCCCAGCAGAGAAATGGCTCCTGGGTCCGATCGAGCAGAAGAAGAAGAGGTACGTCGATCTGGGTTGCATCATCGTTAGCCGCAAGATCTTCATTGTTTGGGTTGCTGTTGCTTTTAATTAAAACGAAGAAGAATGAATGGTTGGGTATTTGGGTTTGGGTTAGATTTAGGTGGAGACTAAAAAATTATTCAAATTAAGTTAGGTCTGTTAATATCGGTCAATTGTCGGTTTTAACCGAATTATCCGATTACTCGACTTAAGGATTTTCCTTAACCGTTGCCCGACCGATCTCAAATTCGGTTAAACCGATTTCTGACCGACTTGATCGGTTAATTGGTTAAACAGATATGCCAGCCTTTGGGAAGACCACAAAATGATTTCATATCTCACTTCATTTTTATATTCAAACGTGATATATCGATTAAATCACGTAAACCCACAAAATCAATCTTCAAATCCAAAAAAAAACAAACGACCGTGTAGTATTTTTGAAATCTAAAAACCGAGTTGACCAGGCCGGTTTAAACCAGAATGAGATTCCCAACCCACCCATAAGTGAAGCTGTGAATGTAGTGGGGAAGTTTGGTCAATCAGCGCTGTCTAACGTGGCAAAAAACAGACACGTGGTACAATGTTATTAGTGACACGTATCCATCGGGCAGACCCCCACCCCCACAAAATAAATACAATAATAACATTCCCTTCCCTCAACTACTAATTCTCATTTTCCGATCAGGCGATTAGTACCCTCTCCCTAAAACCACTCTGCCCTTTTAATTCACAACAATTTAAAATTCCTCGTTTAAATTATGTGTCGGTGGTGGATGTACTGGTACCCTTCCTACTTCAGGTGGCCGGAGCTCGGCCTCTCTTTGCCGACATCTAGCTTTCGATGGCCGGACATCGACCTCTCGTGGCGGCGGTGGAGCCAGCCTAGCTTACGGTGGCTGGAGTTCTCGATCGACGAGGTGCTGTGGAGCTTGGTGACGGCGGTTGAATCCATCGCTCTCGTAACTATGCTCTGCTACTTCTTCGTCTTCTGTGGATGCACTCTGTGACCCGAATCCAATTCGCTTCTGTAAATACTAAATATATACTAATTAAGTTCATCAAACCGATTCCCCTTCTTGTTATGCTGTTCCTATTAGCTTAATGTGTTCTAGCGATTTCATGATTAGGTGAAATAGTTTCCGTATTTGATTTTGCATTTTCTTCTTGTGTCTATCCATTTTGTGAAAGCCGCCAGTGATCTTACATCGTACGGAGGTCATTCGTTGACCAAAACATCAACCTTAACCCCCTCCGTTAGATTTTAATTACTATAATTCTTTTTAGTAAATCGTTGTTTTTGTTTTTACTTTTTACTGTTTAAGCGTGGGACTTCTGTTGATTTTGGTGACATTTGAAAATTCCTTCTTCAGGGTTCTTATTAACTCATTCCAATTTATGATACCTAGTCAATGAAACATAATGAAGTTTACGATTAAAAATAGTTAGAATTATTGAGAAAAAAGGATATGCTTTAGCAATCATAATACATGTAGGTTAATCAAGGACGATTCGTTTATTTAAATAATCATTTTTTGGGGATCGTTGATTATTGGATCGACTATAACAACGTTGCCCCTTTTCGGTCGAATCTCTATTTTTTTTTATGTTTTTTCTCAATTTTTAGTATTTTAAAATCGATTTTAGTTTGATTTATTGATGTTTTTCTTTGTTTCTTTTTGCTTTTTTCATTCTGATTTTATTGTATGTTGAATTTAATATATATCATTGGAGATCGATACATTTGATATATTAACATGGTATTCAGGAGAGAGTAAAAACAGAATATATATATATATATATATTAGCTAGTTGGTTAATTACAATATAATCAATAATTGTTCTATATTTCAAATCAAAGTAGGTATGCTCTTTACAAGTAGTCGGTTGAAAAAAACTTATTCTAATTTCTTCTTGCTTGTGTTTTTCTTTTTTTTACGTAATTAGGGTGTTTATCGTCGACAGTAATACTTGATTTTTTTGTTACGAGTGCTCACACAAAGCGATAAACGACTGACCACAAGGCATATTTTATTTTCATAAACAAAAATCAAATTTTTGATCTCATAATTAACGGATAAAATAAGCAACCAACAATACCACATTGGGGTTTGCACGTGCGCTCGAGTCACGTGTTTGCTAATTTTCTTAAGGTGGGCGCTCTAGTATTTTATCGGACACGACTTCATACCAAAAGCCCAAATATATGGCCTACTTTATTACCGATAGGCCTATGAAAAGGGCCCAGCCCATCTATGGGTCATGATCCCGGGGTGGGAAACATTTGTCTAGTTGAATCTTATCTGAAATTGGATAGAATTTTCTCACTAAATTATGAAATTCTGTAAAGCTATCGCCTATCCAACGTTTGATTTCGTTCGATACGATGACAACCCAAAATAAAGAGAACAAATTCGGAACACAAAATCAATGCAACAAACTAATGATGCTAATAGCCACACTTGACAGCCCATCCACGAGCTGGGCCTCATCAGTAAACGGCCCCTTATCACCCGCCAACCCTTCCAGACACATCTCTACATGGGCCTTGGTGCGCTCAAGCCCACTCTTCGCCGCAGCATAATCCCCCGATTTCAAACCAGAGATCGAACCGGCAAGGCTGGAGTCCGCACCTGCGACCGCTCCTCTAAACTCCTCGACACAGGTCCCGTACGCACGGTACAAATACGGGTCAGTCGCATTCCTAAACAAATTAGCAACATGGTCTAATGCGACATTGGCCTTAGCCAAGGTGATGTCCAGCTCGATCGAAGCCAGCCCTTTGACGTCAGCAGCCTTTGCGGTTCGAGGGTCGGATTGGAGGGATGCGAAGCAGAGCGTGTAGTTGCTGCTGCTCTTGCAGGTCTTTTCGAGCAACGCCAGATCGCCCGTTGCTTTGTGAAGGAAGAGAGGGATGAAGAAGAGGAGGAGGGTGGAAATCTTGTGCATCTTCATGGTGGAAATTGGAATGAAGAAGTGAAATTGTTTTGATTTTTTGTAATTTTGGTTACGAATTGGGTGGGAATTGAGGATTTTATAATATGTGTGAGTCAAGGATTTTATGATATTTATGAACGTGGTAAGACATGTTTGGTAGAAGTGTTACAAGCTTACCAAAATATGATATGTTTCTTAAAAAGAATATTTATTGTCTATATTAGTTAACTTACCATTAATTCCGAATAAAAGAGAGTTACTGGTGGATCCGAATCCCGGCCAAGGAGTGCGTATATTGATCGAGGTAAGATTACTATTTTTATTTAAGAGGTTGTTTTTTTATTTGAGGAGATTTCATAAGTGATTTTGTGAATTCAGGTGATTTGGTGGTAATGTTAAGTTTAAATACATAAATAAATGAGGATTTGAAAGTAATTTTAAATTATCTTGTGGTTCTCTCCAAGCGATTCGAGAATGATTTAAAAATTAAAATACATTTTATAGAGAGGGGATTTGTCAAATGTCAAATGATTTTAATAAGAAAAGATCAAACTGTCACGTTGAGTCGAAGGAAAGGAAATAATGTTAAGGGTCTATTTTAATAAATTTTCAAATAATTTAATTAAATAATTATATTTCATAAATTAAAATTTCTTTTTTATGTCAAAAAGTTATTTTTTGGATTTCTAAAATTCTACTAAACAAATAAGATATTTTCAAAATCTCTAATTATTTCAAATTATTTTCAACCAAATCAAAATACAGACGCCTCGTAAATGTTTTTTAATTTCTTTTTCCAACGCCAACTAATTTTGGCCGTTAGAAGACCATTACCGGTGACTGGACCATCATTTTCAGTCACCGAAAAAGTTTCCTAGCTTCCAGCAAACCCGGACCCTGTTGACAAAAAAAGTCCACTCATGTGATCAACATTGCCAACTAACTATGATTTTGTACATATTCCATATGAAATGTAGTGTAGCGCAATTTGTATAAAGTCACTCCAGTGGCAACAAAAGTTCGATGACCGGTGGAACGAGGAGAGAATGGTAAATTTTCATATGTGTTCCTGATAATCTCAATTGTTAGATCTTTAGTTAAATAATGAAAAATTGAGATTTATTTGAGTTATTAATTGGATCCGGATTTGAACTCAGTTAAGAATTATCTTTGCATATAATACTTTTTTCATACATATAATCATTCTGTTTTAATGATAAAATATTAATTTTTTTATCAAATATGAAAATATACATATATCCTTTTATTATTATTTGTTATGAAGCAGGTTTGAAATCTAAGCAAATAATACATCTTATAATGTTTAAGATGATTAATACAAAGAAAATAATACTCTTTTTGCTAAACTATTTAAAAAATAAACTCCACTGCCACCTCATCACCTTGATTGTCTGTTGACTGTCGTTGATTTTCAGGAGAGACTCCGATCACCGGACGGAAATTTTATAACTAGTTATATTTTTTTTAATAACTAATCATAATTATAACTAGTTATCACAAAAAATATAATTAGTTATAATCACTATTTATAATCATTTATATTTTTTAAATTATAATCAATTATATTATAATCACTAATTATGACAAGTTATATCTTTTAAAAATTATAACTAGTTATATCATTTAAATAAATAACAAGTTATTTTCTAAAAATTAAATTTTTTTCTTAGAAAAAGTCACCTGTAAAAAATATAATTGGCACCCTTCAGGGTGGAAATCTTGTGCATCTTTTTTGTTTTTACTGTAAATCTTGTGCACCTTCATGCTGTGTTTTGGAATGATAAGTGAATTGTCTTTGTAATTTTTTTATTCCGAATTGGATGGGAATTGAGGTTTTTATAATTTGAGCAATAATTTTCTCCTACTGATTGTGAACGTTAAGTAAGACATATTTGGTAGAAGTGTTAAGAAGCTTACCAATTATGTTTCTAGGAAGAATATTTACTATTTTACTGCCAATTATTACGTCATCATACGTTTCATAATTAACTCACTTGTCCAAATAAACTTTCCTAATACAAACTTTTAATTAAAAAGTAAACCTCCTAATTTAAGATTGCCAGTTAGCATATTCGTATATAAAAAGAACCCGAAAGCTTTAATTGTAAAGCCAACCCCAATCATACACTAAACACACCTATACAATTCCATAATGGACTATACAAAGTATTTTTTTTCTACCTATACTTACAAATTAATTAACACACTTTTTTCGTAATTTTTTATATATATATCAACCTGTTAATTACATTCTTAAATTAGGTTTAAACAAATCTTGTGAATTTATAATATGGTGACATGATTGAGTTCAGGTTGAAGGCAAGAAAAAGTCTTCTTTAATGGGAGGAAGGGTCGTCGTAGACGCAATTTGTTACACATGTGCTTATTTTTGTACTTGTTTTTATATGATACACACTCGTGACTTGCATGTATACTTATTTGTTTATATTGTATTCATTTATGTACTCGTTTTGCAAACGAGTACGACACATGTCGTTAGAATTAAACATATGGCAATTAATTAAACATTACGTACAACACATTATTTATACGTAATTTTGCGGTCGTGTATGTTTTTTTACTAATTTTTTAATAACATATGGCAATTAATTAGATGTGATAAGTATTTATGTGAACCTGTTAATTAAGTACTTAGTTTAATTTGGGAAAAAACGTTTCAGTGAATTGGAAGCTATATTAATTAGATTCCAGGAGAGTATTAGTTGATAACTACACAAATGAACCTGTTAATTAAAAAATCTGTCAATTGCGTAACTGGAAGCTATATTAATTAGATTCCAGGAGAGGATTAGTCGGATTAGTTGATAAGTCTTCTTTTGCAATATAAAAGCACTACCCCTACCCAAATTGCAGTAATTAACACAAACTCCCACATCTCCACACACAAAGAGACATCACATGGCGACTTCCACAGAGCTCGTCAATCCACTTACCGCCTTCGTCATATTTCTCATCGTCTTTCTAGTCTCCGCAGAAGCCAGCACTACTCCACTCATCACGGGAACCTGCAAGCGAACTCCCGACTACGACCTCTGCGTCTCCGTGCTCTCCACGCGAGCCGCCAAGGCCACTAGCGTGAAATCCCTGGCGCTAGCGATGATCCACGTGGTCGAGGCCAAAGCAAAAGCGACGTCGCTTCACATCAAGGAGCTGCTCAAAACGACGTCGTCGTTGGCTAAAGAGTTGAAGGAGCCGCTCCGAGCGTGTGATGGTAATTACGGGGTCATACTAGACTACGATGTCCCTGGAGCAGTGACGGAGGTGACGTACGGGAACCCGAATTTCGGGGTTGACTCGATGGTTGACTCGGCGGGGGAGAGCGAGAGTTGCGAGGGACAGTTTGGCGGCCGGAAAGGTAGTAAGTCGCCGTTGACGAGTAGGAACGAGGATGTCCGGCGTGTGTCCCAGGTGGCGGCTGCTATCATCAGGAATATTGATGTTCGTTGATGAGAATTTGGAGTGTTGCGTGATTTTTTATTTTTCTGTAGTTTGTTTGTTACTTTACACAGCGACAGTGATAATAAGTTATAATTTGACGTGTGTTTGAGGTGGTGGGCCATGTGGTTATTATAATGTTTATAACAGATGTCAATTGGTCATGATAAAGGGATAGATGGTTGGACGTGACCGATCCATACTTTGATTAAGTCAAACAAAATTAGGAGTCGTGTCCCAATTCTAAATTTAACACATACAAACAAACAATCACATTTCAGCTCGGAAGAAAGCCGGTTTTCCTCCGGCTACCATCACGACAGTCCGGTTTCGTAGATAACCGATCGGTTCACTCGAAGCTCGTAAGACCTGCTACCCCTTGTTTTTGTCTTCCTTTATCTTCGTTTAGTAGTTTTTTTGATTTCGAATTGGTTTGTTATTTCCTAAAGTAGGAAAGTAGAGTTAGCAGAATTTCGTATTTTTTTTCATGATATTCAAAGTCGATTATGATTGTAGAGTTTTCAAGAGTGCAAAGTATTCTAACTTATTAAGTTACCTGTTTTTTTCTTATTTTTTAGTTAAAAACCGTTTTCTACTCATTTATTATATCTTATTTTATCAATATTGAATTATAACAAAATAATCAAATTTCATTTTATTTTGTGATAATATAAATAAGCTCATAGTATTGACACTTATTTCAAATTGAAATAGTTTATTGAACTACTTTTTAATTTGTTATAAATATTATTAGTTGCTATCCATTCTAGAGTGCACACTGAGTTTGATAAAGCTCGATAAATACTGTTGTGGTTTGGGGGATAATTTATTTCAACAAAAAACGACCCAACTATTTTAAAAGCGGAACAATGAGGCCCAAAAGGCCCAATCAGGCAACAATGATACATTCAAGCCCGTTAACGGTAATAACCAACTAACTCACAGTCACTCACTTCTTTCAACAAGGCGGGAATCCAGTCAAGGCAATTAGAGTGTCTTTCAAGAACCAGCAATCTCTTTTATGAGCTGTTGGGTTTCGAGTCAGAATCGCTGACAACATTTTTGAAAGATATTTAAAAATTAAATTTGTTACAAAATAAAAGGCGACTCCACAAAATATGAAGTACAAGCATTCTGAAACCGAAATATAGGCGCATAAGTTGTCGCTTCCTATAGCCTTAGGATCTTGCCGATAATTAGTCATCAAGTCCAATTCTGCTTCTTTTAACTAAGAGGTAATTGACCCGTGCGGATGTCGTCATCAACACCCGTGATTAGACGAACTGTCTCTAACGAGTCAGAGTAGATGTTAATCGGCTCCTGAAATCTCGGGCGAGCTGCTAACAATGCATGACGAACCGCCATAAACTCCAGGATTAGGGGGTCTGTAATCGAAGGAACTACACAGCCTGTTGCCGACACCAAAGATCCACAGGCTCTGCGAAGAACCATACCAATTGCGCCAAAGCCTTTACCGTCGGAATTGGCATGCACAGCTGCGTCAACATAAAAACTCCAGGAAGGTCGTCTTTCCTCCAAACCCCGTGAGTAACTCATCACACCAGGTCCTGTTCGTCGTGACTGAGATGACATCGCCAGCCGAGCACCTTCAGACCAGTGAAAAAGAAATTGACGACGGAGATTGCTTGCTGGTGTTGATTGAAGACTACACAATTCCTTGATTTCCAAAGCCTCCACAAAAAATAGACCAATTTAATTACCAGTAAAAAATCCGAACTAGAAACTTGTGGCCAAAAGGCAGTCCAAAAGGTGTGCCAATTGAACACTGTGGATGAGTTTGAAGATTGGAGGAATTTTCTTCAATCATAACCCCACAAAGAGACAAGTGGCGAAGTACTAGGTTACTAATCATACGATGCTGTCTGCTGTCTACTATAAGAGAATTACCAACTTCCTCTGTTTTGTTGTTTTTATAAATACAAGCTTCCTCTGTTCTTCTTCGTTCCTTTCGACCAAATTCCAACACAAAAATGACAATCTCATTCACTCGTAAAATCCCTGTCCTATCACTAACCATTCTCTGCATCATCATTCCGACCGGCAGCGTCCAATCCACCGACGATCAAAATCTGATCGACCAAGTAGGCAAGAAGACCCCTTTCTACCGCCTCTTTCCCGACACTCTGCATTCTTCCGCCGCCAACACCACCACCACCTCAAAAGACGTCAAGGGGATAGCTTCCAAGTTCAACGACGTCGTACTGTCGAACGCCACGGAGATGCTGGATTACATCCAGGGGAAGCTGAAGATCGCTGAGGATCCTAAGATAGAGAAAGCTCTGGCGAATTGTGCGGAGCTCTACATTCCGGTGGTGAAGTACAATCTGCCTCAGGGGATCGACGCTTTCCTCAGGGGTTACTATGGCTTCACCAGGTACGCTTTCTCCGAGGCCGGAGATCAGGCAGACGCATGTGAGGGTAAATTTTCTGGCGGCGGCGGCGGAGGAGATGAGGTTAGTGCGAGGAGTAAGGTGGGGAGTGAGTTGTGCGATGTTGCGGCGGCGATTGTTGGATTGTTGATCAAAGGCCGCAGATTTGTTAATCTCGTGTAAACTAGGGTGATGGAGTGTAACTTGTAAAATCTTAACATATGAAGTCGACGAGGTTTAAAATCTTGTGTCATAGTAAAATTAGTTTCGCAGAAAATATGTGTATGGAAATATGTCACTCGTTTTGTCATAAGCGTCAAAAGTCAAAGATAAGAGAAGTATGTTGATGATCAAGTTCTTGAAAGAGAGCAACTAGAGCTTTGAAACCGATCTGAATTCGAAGTTTCTAAATACCCAACTCGACAACTCCCAAACTATCCGCATCACAAGATAAGCCCCACAACTTAGCTCGCATAATAAAACAATTTCCAATGTTGAATGCCTTCAAAATTCACAAATCTCCACTCGTCATCTCGATTAATAACCTTCCCAAAACTACGTAGTACCTATATGACGATGATACAAACGATATATGTATTTCAAAATTAATTTAATAATTTGATGTAGTAACGGCTCATTATATCTTCATAAATAATATCATAATTATTCGGTGATATATAACTAACCTTCTGATTTAGAAAAATAATTATTTTCATAAATCCATTTAGTAACGAAATCTGCGTGATTTAAGACCCCGTATGAAATATCAAATTTAAAAAGTCAAATGGTATGTCAAAAAATGAAACTATTTACTTTCAAATTTAAACCCCAATCTCCAGAAGTTTCAAATTTCTTAAAAACTAAATCTTCTATCCAAACGACTCCTAATAAATCCAGATTAGGTGGACTCTAGACAGTAAAAGAGGACAGGCCTGGGCCTACTATTGGGCCAAGTGTTGGGCTTCTATGATTTCTCTCAGTCAGTGTTTTCTTGAATCCTATTTATGTGTGAAATGGGCTTAGTCCTTGTCCCATGCAGTTCTTGGCTTCTTGGTTTATTCAGAGCCGTATAAACTTCTTTGTTGCTTCCGAGGGCAAGTTTGTGATAGGAAGGCAGTTACACTACCACATTGAGATCTCTTATGCAGTGACGGATCAGACCATTCCATTCCACGGGTAATGCTACGCAATAGCGGAATCAAAATGGTCCGATATCTTTCAGCGGAATTTCAAGTTTAAATGTTTTAACTCATATAATTGAAACGTACAATGTATGAGCAGAGAAGCTTAAGATGTGAAGTGTTGAAGTCAAAGAGTGACAGCAAGCGATCCACATGGATTGGTGCAGATTAATTCAAGTAGAGCTATAGAGAAGAAGTGGCCGTAAAGTTAGCATCTGGGGGGGTTTGTAATTCACAAGGCCCCTGCCTAATGGCGGCATCGTGGACTTGTATTTGAATTCCTCCAGTGAGTCCAGGCTAACCCCACCACCACTGCTTCCACTAAAGCATCACACGTGCACCCACGTGACACGTGTTCAATCAAACATCCATCATTATTATTATTATTATTATTATTATTATTATTAATATTATTGTTGTTGTTGTTGTTCAGTCTCAATGAATACTACAACCTGGCCTCAGATAACTCACTCTTGCTCCTCTGGGAACCAAATCTCTGGTTTACGCCTCTGCAACAGAATAATTATCAAAGTCAAACTTCCCACTGTCTTTTAATTAATCTACTTGCAAATAAACAACCAACTTCATATTTCAAATTCCTGTCAGATTGTATTTTTTCATATTTAACAGTTCAAATTTAGTATATAATAATAACCATATAGGCTGAATCAATTGCACAGATTGCAGGCAACAATTAAGCTCCACCAAATGGCACATTACCCCGATTCAATTTAATGTCTCAAAGTTGATATTAAAGGGACGAATAATGGATTGGATTAGTCGGATTACAGAAGGGTCAACCGGATCACGCTTTATTTGAGTTGTGTGTATGTAAGTCAATTATGTACCATAGGGTACTTGAGTAGTGAGTTTTACTGTTCATCTCAGCTCAGACAGTCATTTAAATTGATCGAGGTGGTGGTGTTGACAATTTGTCATCACTTCCTGAAGCAAATGGTGAAAGGAAAGATGGAGATAATAATATGAATAAATGAACATTATTTATGTTATTCAATTAGAGTGGCAACAAAAGCCAAACTAGTTGACCCAAAAAAGAAAACAAAGAGAAAGAACTCATCACTCGGACTTGATATTCATCTGACTCTCACTTAACAAGGATTTCGGTCCTCAAGACAAAGCTACTCTTTTCTTCACAATACATAGAGCCTGCCCTGCCCTATCAGGATCACTGGACTAACATCACCACCTTTCTCCTTCTCTTTTTTCTTTCCCTCCATTGATCCGGTGATAAAACCACCGGCACAACTAATTCTATCAGTCTCAGGACTGCTCGGTACAAAAAAAAAACCACTGAAAGAAAAGAAAGATAAGAAAGTTGTTTTGACAGACATTGCAGAAAATGGCAAGTTTATTTTTGTTTCCTAAGATTGCCCCTTACTGTTAAACTGCTCCTTCACTGATCAATGTAGTAGGCTTCTTGCAGAATCTGGAGGATCGAAACCAGCCATACTGCGAAAATTTTGACATGAATTGCAACAGAGTTAACTTTAACTAGACTAGAAAGTTTAATTAATACATAATCAAACTGGACATGAGTTGGTCAAGAATACATACTTGTGAGACCCGGATTGTAAACCAATAGGGCTATTTACAGAAGGGTTTCCAAAGTACTGAACAGAAATTAGCTCGTTGTTGTCCATTGTTCTTGCTGGCTCTGGTGCTGTATTTAGCTCTATGGCTGTAATTCTTGATGACATTCCTGCATTATTATCCAAAACCCAACAACTCAATTTACAAGGAATTCTCATGGAAAACGTTGCATTTTGCACACAAGCCAGTTACTTTACCTTGACAGATGATAACCAGGAAGAAGAGAACAGTGAACACCATGGCAAACAGATTGCCAGTCGAAGAAGCCGATGATGCCTTGGCAGCTTTCGCCTTCTTTAACGCCTTAATCCGCTCGATCCTGGCACGCTTCAACATGGCAAGCTCGGAAATCTCCTTGATGAGCTTGATATCAGCAGCATCCAATGAAGGGCCACGAGGTGGCCTTGGTGGCTTGGGTGATTTCTTATGTGGGCTGCTGCTCTTCCTACGCTGCTGCTGCTTCTCCGAATGATCACTACCACTACCAACCTCATTATTAACACCTTCCGATTTCGCTTGCTCCCCGCCTGAATTCCCACATAAGGATTGCTGCAAATCGTCTGCTGATGAAACCCCATCAAAAGCCCCAAACACGCTGCATACCTTGTTGAACAACGATCTGACCCCGGAATATGTGGAGACGCCATTGGTGGAAGAAGCTGAAGCGTCCGCAGCCCTGGAATTGTTAGGTCCGCTTTCTAGATCAACGTAGAAGCCTCTCCCGGTAGATGCGGTATTACTATTATCCTCCATTTTTTAACAAATTGAGAGCCAAACAGCTTTTACTTCATGACAAACGAAGAACACGGGAAATGCAAAAAACCCCCCAGCTCTCAATTGAATTCGTTCGTCCACACCTTCCCAAAATCAAATGCGAACAACAACGACAACCTGCAATCTCCTCGTCGGAAATCCACAATCCACCTCCAGCATTGGGAATGGAAACCTCCCCAAAATCTAAACCAGCACAGAAACGGAATCATCACGAAACGGTAAATATCAACAACAACGAACAGAATAATAAACAGCATTACAAGAAATCAAAACCCTAGGATCGATTTGAAGCTGAGAGCGGGAGGGAATCAGAAACGAAGGAATTCGAATTACCTTGAGGAGGAGGCGAGAATGGAGAGGAAAAGAATAGCGGATCGGAGAAATAGCCGGAGGAAAGGAAACACGAGGCTATCAATTTTTTGATGATTGATAGCCTGAGAGGGAGGGAGATGAAAAGGAAAGGAAAAAACCAGAAGAAGAAGCGTCTAGATTTGTAATCACGGAAAATAAATAATGAAGGAGAGAGAGAGGAGGCGGAAGAAAAGGGATGGGGCACGAGAGATTCGGGTCCGGAAAGCTTGCCCCGGAATTTCACAAGCTTCTGCTGCAGAGTTTGAAATAGTAAATGGAGAATAACGGAAGAAGGAGGACTCACCGGAGTGGAAGGAAGGAAGGAAGGAAGGAATCTCGCCGGCGGTGGGACGGAGGAGGAAGGAAGGTAATGGAGCACGTGTATTTTATTGGCCGTCGGTGACCGACAGATGGCAAGTCGAGGCTTCACGTCACCGATCTTTTCGTGGCATTGAATTTATAACAAGTAGACGGACAGAGAGAGAGAGAGGGAGGGAGGGAGAAACGTTTCGGAGAGAGCATTTAATTAAATAATTTTCAGATGCCTTTTTCGTTCCATTATTGCTAACCACCGCTAGTAAACAAGGATTAGTGTTTGTTAATCTGTGGGGATTAAAGACACGGCAAATTAACGGGACAAATTTCGGAATCCAAGAGATGGGGAACGCAATTTATTTCCTTTTTAACTTCATTTGTGTGACATATTTCTTTTTATGAATTAAATGGTGAAATTGATGCTCAAACAACTTATTTATTTATGATTTTTCGAACATATAAACGTACAAAAATTCGTCGATTCGTGGGAGGCTATGGTAAAATGGTTTGTCACAAATGATGTGACGACCTCTTTAAACAAGACGTCTATACTTGGCAACATCATCGATATAACCTTCCATCTCTAACCAATTCATATGGAATATATAATCGAACGGTAAACTTGAGATTTTTGAATTAGTGATTGAATTCGACGTTAGTAACCATTTAGAAACTGATCTCCGACGAGTAACATGGTCGGAAATTCAGGACTTGGTCCCATGCCTCCGTCACTATATGAATACACTGGTACGACTAAATTGTAGAAGGTAGTCAAATGTTGGACGACGTGGAATTTTATTATTTTTGCAGACCTCATCAGTCGTCAGTCGTGTGTAGCATCACTTTGTTATTATATAATTTGAATATTTCATAGTCTAACTAGACTATTTACTACAGTCCAAATGTGTTCCGGATGCTACTTTTGTTCATTACTTATGGTTGTCATTTTATAACAAGTATGAATATATAATTTCCGTACAAAGAAATGAAGAATATCAAAATCATAAAAAAAATTATGTGAGTTTATGATCCATCAAAGTTGTTCTAATGATGGATGGTGCATTATAGTGGTGGATTTAGGGTTTTTATCGGATTTCGAGCTAGTGAAATTTGATGTTATATAATTTCTTATATATTTTATAATTTATTGGAATTTTTTCATATATGGTCTAGTGTATTTGAACTCTTACATAATTCGGCTTAATATATTGAACCATTCTGAATCCATCACCGGTGCACTAAACCATAAAATGTTATGAACCTTACATTTTAATAATATTAACTGACAGGAGACAGTTATAATTAACTGTAGTATGATCTTTGAAATTAAAGTTTTTTTTGAAGAGTAGAAGGTTACTTAGTTTCGATAAGTTATGTGTACTACATGTGAGTTACAAAAATTCGAAATAAAGATTTTTCGATCTTTAAAAGTTGTGATATCATGGCTCACTAACTTAAGTTGTTAAAATAAAACTTCGGATTCAAAACGAAGAAATTTTGTATTTTGATTCTCAACTTTCAAATGGAGAGAACGGTTACTAAAGACGAGTATTAAGGACCGGAATTTTGTAAACAAATGATTGAAGGGTCATTCACCGAACGACCCTATATATTATCCGGTCGCTAATGGTAGTGACTAGTATTACCTTATTAAAAAAGACAAAGTATTACATCTGCTGCAAGGTAATAACTACGAGTTTTGGCGACCGTTTGAACCTGTTTTGCGACTCAGTCTACAGTTCTGTAGTTTATTATTTTGGAGAGTATAATCTTCTGAATCCACTGTATGAATATGAGTCGTAGCTAGCTTTAGCGTAATCATCGAAAGAGACGACGAACCAGACGACGGAGGGATAAGAAAAGCTTTTGATTTTGTATTTCGCAGGGTTGCTGGATGGGACAAAAAGGGGATAAGGTTAGGTAATAGTGGTAATTAAAGTGGTAGAATTTTAGTATCTAAATCCCAACGGCCACAACGCCCACTGCCAAATTTCTGGCAGCTGGCCAAACAAATATAACATTATTCATCCCTTTATTTGCCCTATTAATGGGTCTTTAATTAAGATTCGGAGATTTAACCATTGAGTCGTTTTTAATCGGATATCATTTTTATGATCAAGTATTTATGAAGACTCGTTTCGTTACATGAGTTCGTCGGATATATAGCGGATCAAATCCGTCACTCAAAACTCTCGATAGTGAGTTCGGTGATGAATACGTACATGGTCAATAAAATGGATCTTTTGATGAGCTTTTACCGCTTTGTGAATTCACTCACGAAAAATAGATAATTGTTACAAGTAAACAATAAATAAAACAAGAAAAATTCCAGAATTAGGTTTAGCAATCAAATATGAAAATCCGGATCCCCGACCGCACCTGCTCCCGACTTGACCGGACAAAACCCGTTTGATCGGGTATTGTTACGGGTTCGGGTAAACCCGCCACCCAAAAATCACGGGCGGGACACATAGCACTTTCTCTGAACGAGATATATGCTTGTTGGTAGCGCATCGGTACATCATTTTCGGAAGAAAATTTAATTTTTTAGAGAAAGGTTAAGCTGTCAAAGACGACGCCAGAGGTCCGACGTACGGGCGTTGGGGTCATGGAGGATGTAGGGTGATGAAGATTCTCTTGTGGCATGATAGGCGGTCCAAACAGAGAAGCGGTTGAATAATCCATTTCCATTGATCTCGCAGCTCAGGTGGCCTGATTGAATTTCTTTTATTTTAGGACGGACTGGCGTGGGCTTTATCCGTGTACCCGGAGATCCCACGGATCAGAATCTGGATTTCATTTAAGCCCCATTTGGGCTCCAAACTCGGATATTTTGTAACCCATAATCCGGACCCGCTAGACCCTGATGCCAAACCTAACCCGAATCAGTAACTAATTAAAAAAAAAAACCTAGACAAGAGTAGGAAGGCTGATAGGGCAAAGACGAGAGGTGCTTAGCTTATGTAATATTCCATGTTGAAACTTGTAATGATTACCAACAGGAATGAGAGTTGTTATAAGATTTGGACGAGTGGAGATACTTGTTCAAATCAGGCACAATTATGAAGAAAAAATGTTCAATTCAAAACACTTAGCTTGAAAAGTGAATTTAAATTATTCAACAATAATATTAAAATGAGTCAATGATTACCATAGATTATATGTATAGAATAGAAACCATTAAAACGAGTTGGGCATGAAAGATTTGATCATATAAACACTGATCCAAATTGTTATTCCTAACCATGTACCCCTCCATCTAAAAAAGCATACACAAAATACACATATCAAAGCAAAAGCAAGAGAAAAAGAAACGAAATATCCGTCTACATTTCGTATTCTAATTCATATCTCGAAAATTCAAATACCAAACACTTATTTAGTAACTTCCCTCCCAAAAAAGGTCATCTAGCTAGTTCACGTCGTGGCTCCCTTTAATTTGTTGGTCTTGCTCCTCCCCACTCGAAAGAGGTCATTTCATTCCATTAATAATATGTAATAATAGGTACTGTTGATGGGCGTGGAGAGTAACGTTGCGTTGTTAAGTTGGTGAGGCACACCGTTTGGGCCACACCCATAATATTTGTGTCACGTAGACGCCATCAATTCTGCAATTAATTAATCAATAATTAATTTTCACTCTTCTTTTACTATATATATTGCTTCAAAATATTCGAAACCAATAACGCATAATAATTAATAATTATATATTCTAGTTTCACCCCTAATACGAGCTAGAAATTGAGCTCATTAGCGGCGGCAGTGATTACGTGCCCTGTAGTGAAAAATATATTTTTCAGGCGGTTGTTGTCGGTGGAATTGGCCGGAGGAGGTTAAGACAAAGAGCACGTGTAGGAAATCCGGTAAATTGGGGAAAGTGGGCCAATCTTGCCTGTTCAGCCCATTAAACGAAACCAAACCACTCTCACTCTCACCTTTTTATTTTATTATTTATTATTTTAGGGCCAACGCAAACGCTCAAAGAAAAGACTTCACTCTCAGTCCCCAAATCACTTTCAAGCTTCCTCCACCAGGGAGAAAGAAAGCTTTTTTTTTTTTTATATATTTATTTTCTTCTAAAAAATATATCTTAATTTTTTAAATGCGGTGGTTGAGGTTGAGCTTTACAGGAATATGTATTGTTGGACTCGTCTTGTTCAGTCTACTAAGTCTTGTTTGGTGCTCTTACATAATTGTGTCATGTCATTTGAGAATGGTTTGGTCTCAGACCAAGAGACTCGGTCTCGACGTACAAGTGTTCGTCTTAGATGATCCAGTGGTCTAGTTTCACATGTTACTAACGAACCCCAAAACATTGTCTAGGTACAAAATGAGTCCTCCAATACATAGGTGACCATTCTTCCAAAATTTCTATCACTCGACAGTTTAGAAGCCTTTTCATATTGGCTACTGATCGCCTATACAGAAGCCTAATACAGTACTGTGCATTTGTAGCCTAACCTTTCAGGTTTCTAACAGATCTAACTCATACATACAAGAACTACTCAAAAAAGATTACAACCTAACAACACATTTCAGCTTTCAAATTAACCCTTTTGCATTAGATGAGCTTAACAAACTTCTAACGGTTCCGGTTGGCTTTTTCATGTCCTTAATTGACAGAAAGCCTCATAGCAAACACACAGTAGGCAAGACTCTTAATGTACACACAAATCTTAACCGAAGCAACCGCCGGTACTTACCGAATTACCCAACCGAAACCACCAGTCCTCTGCTCGATACGAAGACTACAGAGGACTACCAATCGTGGATTAAATAAATGTTTTTAAAAATGACTTCTAACAAACAAGTTGCTAACACAAAAAGAGGCCCTAAAGAATGAGTTGTTAAACAGGCACTTCTAACCTAGAACTTGAAAATAGCAGCGCCGCTTGAAGGCTTTGAAGCAAACACATAGAGCCCAAGTTCCGACTTGTTTATCACACCTTTCTCTATTCTCGACTGGTAGAATTTGTCCTGACAAAACAAATACCACCAAAGTTAACCATAGCATACCGTTGGCCACATCCTACCGTACCGACCGCTTCTATTGGTTCGACCGTGGATTAGTTTCGTAAATGTACCTTCAAATTTAGGATGAACTGTGGGACAATGGCTTCCTTCACCAATACAACTGCACAACCGCCCCATCCAGCTCCTGTAAGTCTAGCCCCCAATGCTCCATTCTCGCGGCAGACTTTTACGAGCTCTTCCAGCTCCAGGCAGCTGTTGAGACAAAGTGGATCAGAGAATCATATTATCAGAGGAAGATAGCGATTGTAGATTTACTCAGACTGATGATCAGAGACAAAGAAGCATTCTGATGATCAGAGACAAATAAGTATTTGGAACTTGGTGGAATGGATTATTTCAGACCTGCATTCGTATAGCACACTGCAGCTGTGGTGGCTGTCATTCATTAGCTCACCTAGTTTCTTAAGCTTGTCATCATCACTGCAAAAAAAAGTCAATACTCAGGCTTTGCTAATGTTCATTGAATAGATTTTGTCAGCAACTAGCAATTTTGAGTCGACTGCATACTTGAGTTTTGCCAACACGGTATCTTTAAAAGCATGCACTCGCTTGGCCTCTGAGTAAACATGAACTGCCCTCTGCGACAGAAGGATAATTTGGAAGTGTCAAAATTAATTACTCAGTGAAACCGAAAAGGGGATAGGAAGAAGAAGAAAAAAGCTCCGACCCTGTGAAAATTTATATGAAATGATATCACTGGCCTCTGAGTAAACATGAACATACCTGATGCAACTTGAAGTGCTTAGCTGCCTTTAGAACCTCCAATGAAGAAGCAGAACTGCTAAGTAAGGATGTCAGCTTCTGTCCAGTTATGTTCTCGATACCTCCGCTGTATATGGTTCTTCTTTCAAAAATTCCTGCAGCATTGGGATACAACAATGATCTAAAATGATGAGGAGGCTAAAACCAGAAACCAGTGAACACCTAGACTGCTTGCCATCTGCAAACCCCAAAAAGTAGAGATGAACAATTTCGAGAGCCAAGTAATAGTTATACCTTAACAGCCATAACAGGATCTGATGAACCATGTTTTTCGGAAAAAGATACACATAACCCCTCTACATCGGAAAGAGTTTTGACTTTTGATGTAGCCTTCTCTGGTTTCATTCCCAGCTTAATTCCGAGCATGATCTGTATCAATGTAATAAAGCAGTAAAGTGAAGACAGAGATGATTCCAGATTTCAACCCTCTATGTATCAGATTAGGGAAGCAAGAGTGATATTTAAATGTGAAAGGATAAAAAGAACTCTTACAGCAGCTAAGCGGCATTCAACAACTCTGTTATTGTAGTTAGTCGCAGCAGTGACAGCCTTCTCAGAATTAGCCAAAGAATGTGCAATCACAAAAGTTCCCCCATCAGGAAGATGAACATCAGTTGCTCGAACAGGATTGAAATCAATAAGTTCAGCAAATCCAGCCTTAGCCATAACAGAGATCGCCTGCCAAAGTAACATATGTCAAATAGACACACCCACTACATAATTCTCAGCTAGTATCTAATAGTTTCAGTATCAGACATGGAAAATGATATTCTCAGACCAAAACGAGGTAAGCACAGCTAGTAAACAACAGTACTACTACTGTATAGACTTTAACGAACCTGATCCATTCCTCCAGATTGAGTTCCTATGTGCCTTTCACAATCACAAGTCAGCTGAGCAACTTCTTTCTGTAGATGGGTAACAAAAAGAACTGTAATTCCAGAAGGAAGCTGAGAAGAAAAACAAATCCACAAAATATAAGTTTCGGTTTGTTCACACCTTTGGGAGGCTGACACCAAACGCAGCCATAATTGCTATGGTAGATGAGCAAACAAATGCAGCAGAGCTAGAAAGTCCGGAACCTGAATTAAGCAACATTCATACTGTAAGGTTATTTATCACAGAATGGAGTTAACCCAACACAGAACTGAATTGGAGAGCGCATTAACATACCAGTTGGAACAGTTCCATCAATCATAACATCAAGCCCAACTGGAATACCAACATTGATCCCTTTCTCTTTGGCGTATTCATAAAAACCTATATACCTGTAGAAGTAGCGGCAACACCATGATCCTCAGAAAACAAAGATACTTTCGCATACTGTATTATACTAGCACAAGTACACAACATACATCATAACTGGAAAAGAAATAAACTTGAGGTTTCTATCTTACCCGCAGATAAAATAATGACCCCATCTGTGATTTTTCAAGTCAATTTCCTGCACCGATCAAACATCATGATTGATGAGGCCATGTTTTTTTTTTCCAAGTTCAATTTCGCAATGATTACACAGGACGGGGGTCAAAAGAAGGTAAACCTGGTTAGGATCCGCAGGGTAAGTGCACGTTGTATACTTCTCGTTAACATTTGCAATCCGAAGAAGCTTCTCCGTTTCTGAAGGAGAGCGCTTACGGATCGCGACGATCGTATCCTGCCGAATTGCCATTGGTAGCACCGAGTATCCTTCGTAATCAATGTGCTCCCCGATTAAATTCACTCTCCCTGTGAACAAGGAAATGAAAATAAAAAAAGTACTCAATATTCAATTATTCATTGTTCAACAATCATTGCTGCGATCCAAGTCGCAATCATCACAACCTAAAGTGGAACAACCTCAACCTAAAACAAACAAGTTTGCGAATACGATTGTTCATGTTCTTCTTTTTTTCCATTTTCTCAGCGAGCAATCAAGAAACTGAAGGCGATCAGGACCTGGAGAGCGAGCGTAGACGTCAGGCGGATGGCCGAATACTTGGAGGAACTTGGACTTCAAGTTGTCGAACCGGAGCTGAGTTTCTTCGAGCTGAGAACCGCCGTAGACTGGATCGAGAGAGGAGAAGATCGGGATTGGGAGGGGGAGCTCATTGCGTTTCGCCGCCATTGGAGGTTGATTCTCAGTTACGAGCTTGATTCAAAGTCTCCTTGTCAGTCTAGAACTTTTCTCTGTCAGTCAGGCTGTAACTAACTTTGTTCTCCGCTAAAATCCTGCTCACCTTTTTGTAAGTTGCGGATTTCCATTTTCCAGGTCGTTAAATCCATTATTCTATTTAGTAATTTACAACTTCTTAAACCCATTATAAAGTTCACATTTAGCTCCTAAATTTAACATACTTACCAATTGGTCATCGCTTCGACTTGCAAGATAAAATGAAGTACTAAATCTTCGCTATTTTGTCATCCAAGTACCCAAAAAATAAAACCTTCCTCTTATGCAACTCATTGGCACTATTTTAGAGCACCATTAATACATCTCAATATTTCATTTATTATTCTTATACACATCCAGCCAAAGTCAAAATATTTTTAATTTGTGAGATTTAATTAAATAAAAGTCTGAAATTTACAATTTAGTTACTCTTTTGCGGATTTAACTTTAACGTAGAATAGAAAACTAAATCATGACATATTCGATAATGTAGCCTAACAAATTAAACTCTAGATTCATATGCCACATTCTTTATTATTACAAATGACCAGTCTAGTTATGTGAAGATGCAATGTGTGATAGAGAAGTCTTGTTTTACGACCGAATAGCTCTCTAACTAGCTAGAACTAGCCAGAGAGGTCTTGCTTGCGACGGATGACCCCTAACAACCATTGGAGGAGAAGTGAATAAAATGCGTTGAAAGAAAATGAAATAGCGACGGAATAGATTTTAAATCGACGAATAGATTTCACCTCACAAACAGACACTACATATATCGAATGTTTCAAACGGAGACTATATAACGTTGGAGATTCTTTCATGATTTTTTTCTTTTATTAAGCGCCAATGCGTCATGTGACCAATACCATGAATCCCATAACTTGATTTCCATAGCTGCATCTGATCAGAATCTGATTTTTTCCCATGACCGCCACTGCAAGTAACCATGATCCTGCTTCCCCATCCAGCTCTGACCAGTCCCAAGTCGTTTTCACCGGCACCTACCTTCAGTTGAGAACCTCAATTTCATGTGTTTAATTTGACGTGGATCCCGTTGGCCAGCGTTGTGTTCATAATCTCCTTCAAAATTGAAGATATTTACAGAAACTTTTTGTCTGATTATGGTCAAAATTGAAGATATTTACACAAACTCAGAAGAACTCAACAGTTCCGGAAAGCGTTACTGGCGGATTGATTTCAACTCGTGTAGCCTTCCCATCGGAATGCAATTTCCGCAGTGCGTTTGCCTCCCTAGGTGGAATGCCCTGTGCTGTCCATAGAGTGACATGGGGCCATTCGTTCTTTGATTCGATTTTCTCGCCATCCACCGACCCGACCTGTGCTTCTAGTGCAGCCATTTTGTCGGTGAAGAAAAATGCGGTGAACTCCACCGGAACGTTTCGGTGGACAAATTGTCCGAATTTAGCTACTGCTGTGACACCATGACTTCTCTTGTGAGCTAGAGTCACGTGAGCCCTTTGAAGGTTTTGTGCCAAGTCCTTGTCCTTGAGAAACAGTTCGGCCTCGGGGTTCTTCTGCGCTAGCTGCTCAATTTAATGGCGATAGGATTAGAATGTAGTACCCGCTGAGTAAAAAAAAAGTAAACAAAGAAGATAAAATGAAGGATATGACTCGGCTTACATCATCAAGGAAGCTGGAGATTTCTGAGACTTGTAAACTAACAGCAGCAAAAACAATAGTTCCTAATGCCCTCCTTCCCGTACTTGTTGGGGTTCTGTATTCTTTCTTGGCAATGCTCTTAAGCTGCTCCAGTACTTGTTGAACAGCATAATCAAATGGAACCTAGAGAATTGGAATTTTGTGCAGGGAGAGAAATCTGAATATTGATAAAAAAATCTAGAGAATATTTTAGACCAGAAACTAATACAGTTTGTGCCTGTTAAACGAGCAAACCTGAATGGAAGTGAGATACTCAGAAGCCGCAGAAAGAGTGTCTCTTAGCTGCTTCTCCCATTTGGCCCACTCTTTTGTGTATGTACCCTTTGTTGACTCCAACCTGAGAACACAAATTTATGTATAAATATGTAGACGATAACTATCGCGAGCAAATGGGAAAACGCTCACAAACAAGACGATGAGCATATAAGAATGTTTTTTTCCCTCAGTTGGCTACGCACTATGAATGTGTAAAATTGGATTCATACTTCAGGGATTATAAAGCATGATGATAGATGAATAGCAGTGGTTTGAATAAGTAAATCTGAACAAGTTTTCCTTGATCATAAAAATAAGTTTTCGTGTGTATATTTGCACTTGAATAGAATACCTTCCATGTCTGCTTCTGTGAAGATCGTATAGGCTTATTCCCTCTTCCAAAATTGATCTGACCGAATCCGGCAGAGGACTCCTACAATCCGAAAAGGTGCATCAAAACAAAGCGTCAGTTTATAGAACAGAAGAGAACTTGAAGTATTCTATTCCCACAATCAACAACATCAAGAACCACTGATTGCCGTGATTCAGGCTAATCAAATTCATTGTCTGCAAAATGTAGAACCTGAACATGTTCAAGCATCCATTATTACTGAAGGAAAAGGACAAAAGCATGCCATGGCGGGAAGAGAACAATATAAAGGATTGTACTGAGACCTGAATGGCTACCTTTCTGATTTAAGCAATGGCATCTTTACAAGGGATCCAAAGCGTTCGACTAACTCGTCCTCAAACTCGCTCCGACTCTGAAAAATAAGTTTAAGATGTTTGGATTGTATATTTTACAAAGGACTTGGCTGTCTTATTACAAACTACCTTCCCCTCATAAAGGTGATAAAACATTAGGAGCACATAACCAGCGTTTGGAGATGCTTTATCCAAGTTACCCTGCACCCAAAGAACCCCAGAAATGATGATGACATTAGTCGGACGGGATAGTCAAATATATGACTATAGAAGAAAGTCAAAGACAAATGGAGGAAGGATGAAGTACCGGGTGATTAACTCGTTGAAGCACACGGAAGATGAAAACAGCTAATGCATCAAGTGAAAACGGATTCGATATAGTTCCTAATAATTTGACACCAAGCAGAAGCAATTAGTACGACCTGAACAAGAACCAAGTATACAACAAATAGAATGTAGAGGGGCACAACCTTCAGAATCTGGTATTACTGGGATGGCAGAAGCTCGGGTGGATTTGCACATTTGTTCAATCTGAAAAGAAGCAATTTCGAAAGAGTAAGATTTTGTTAATCACTACTGATGTAACCGAAGGTTTATGTGAAAAAGAACTAGTTACAGTATAAATCTACCAGTGTAGTGGTACGATACTGCAGTTTAGTAGTAAAATAAATATCTAAGAGCTACCTGTCTCCAGACTTCTTCATTTGGTGCATTCTTGTCAGCAAGCATTATAGAGTAAGGTTTCTTCCGGCGATCTTCAGAAACCTTTTGCCAGTACCTCCCTTTGAAAAATCCAAGTATCAGCAAACCCCATTCACTTAAATCCATAAATTACAATCTGAAGAATAGTTCTTAAATATCTCAAGTTTCAAGCTCTTCCCTATTCAGATAAAATCATACATAACCCAAAACAATCTGCATTGACTATTATCCCATAGCACTGAAAATCATAGTCATCACTCAATTATCGCATACCTTTAATGAGATCACCCATCAAACTGTGAACTGGGCGATCGTCCCCAAGCCCTTCAGGAGAACTCAATATCTCTTTGCAAAGTGCAGATTTCGCACAACCAGGTATTCCTGTAGATGCATTTCAATTTTGAAGGATTAAAAGCATGACAAAGAAGCCTTTAAAAACGACAACAGCTGCGAAGGCTGCACATGCACAGGTATTTTTACCTGGAAAGAAGATAATCAAACCCTCATCCTTATGGACAGCTTCCTGGACTGGTGAACTAGGACTAGGAGGTTCCACCTCTCTTTCTCTATCAATATCACCTTCTTCGTCCCTACCACCTTCTATGATAGCCATAAAATCTTCAGCCCTTACTAAACTTCCAGCAGATCCGATCAGAGCCTGGTTTGTCGGACTGCGTTTTGCATACTGTTCGAGGAAAGGCTCAGCTTCACTAAGATATATTGAAGATGACAACTGCTTTCTGCCACATTTCCGACGGATATGGATAGCCCTGAACGTCAATAACCAAAAAAAGAAAAGGAAGAGTTAATCTTAATCACTTTGCACTACGGAAGAGCAAATCAGGAAAGTGATAGCTCAATTAACCATTCATCAAGCATCTTGCTAAGTTCCCTCTGCTTTTCTGCTGAAGTGCCCCAAATTTTCATTTGCCTGTAAACTCAAAACAAAACAAATTTCAGGAAATAAGAAGGCAAACAAATTCCTCATAGCTTTTGATACAAACTCTTGTCATACCTTAGGTAGTAAGTCCTATAAGCAGCTGGACCGTCCTTGAAAAGAACTGACAACCCATTACGAATTAAAAACGTTCTCAACTGTGAGGAACAATCAGCAAAACCATAAGACAGTTAATATCTCAATAAGATTCAGTAGTCAGTAGAACACATTTTACATACAAGAACCTGAAGGCCATCTCAATAGTAAATTCCAATCAGACAACAAGAGCCCAGAAGAGCAATATAAACTAAGCAGTAGCTCCTCTAATATCAAAACCCAAGCAGTAACACCGATTCCAAGCCTACGTCATGTACGAACTGGTCTGGGTCAGAAATGTATGATTCCTAATTATACTTTGCACTTAAAGGAGACCTCATTTTTATATGCGAGAAACAGATGGATAAACCTGTAAATTACTATATATTGCCTCCAGTAATGAAAGAAACAAAAATTTGAATCAAGATACAAACTGTTAGATGAGAACGGTTTGAGCTTTAAGGCTCCAACTTTTAAACATGCATATGCCTCCAAGATTCCAAGTTTTAAATCCTCAAAACCAAGTCCTTATTTCATGATAAAGGATTTTTTATACCTTGTATGTAAGAAATTTTAGTTTGATCATCAGATTTGCATCATCATCAGCAAGGCTGTCTTTCGCTAATCCAACTCCATTTTCATTTCCCAATTTGCTGTCTTTGTTTTCCACAATTTCAGTAGCTTTCTTTGTGTTCGCCTTGAAGAGATTGATGTCAATGAAAAAACCTGGAGCAACAGGCATTACAAGGATCTTTCATCATGCTACTTTTTCTTATACGAACGAGCAAAACACCAGCTTCATTCTGCAATTGATTTTTATATTCAAACGAGAGAATCAGAGACGAGACTCAGGTGAAACTGCTTTCTGGATAACAAAGAAGCAATATTTCAACAGAAAGTTATTCTAGTAGTGTAATGGGATGAATCATACTCAGATGATTGCACCATGTTACGACCTAACCCTATTCTTGGAACTTGTTCAACAAACGTAACAATTATTATGATTCCTTTTCACTTAGGACCTCTCAAAGGAATTAATTGTATGATCAAACTGACTCCTTATAGCCTTGACAAAGAGAAACAAGACTCCTCTATTGAATATGCTACGTGATGTATTATCGTCATTGCTTTCATCAGACCCACATCTTACTTTATACGGAGAAGATCATTATAAGTGCTATGTGTAAAGCATAAGCTGTGCTTACCTCGATATAATGGCCACAACTCAGGCTTGTGCCTATAAAAGAAGATGTTGAATATAAGAGATCTTAGTAACAGAAATTATAGGAATAGGAACTTAAGCAACACAAAGTGAAGGAAATATTAGTACTCGAGAAACCGGCACATTTGAGTAATACCTCATCTCCTTTTGATATCGGCGAAAAGCTGAATCACTATGCACATGGACAACCATTCTGTAGCAGAGGTTATCTTTCGTAATGGCGTCAATTTTGTGGAAGTTATGATAACATTTAAAAGCAGCAGGTAAGCGTCTTTCTCTCAGCAGACGGATAACTTCCTGGAACAGAAAAGAAGGAAAATTAAAGACATAAGAAACAGATAAGAAAAGGTCCAGCTGTATGACAACAAGTCTTTAAGAGATCACCACGCGCAAAATCATGGTCTCGAATCAATTTGCAGTATCTACCAAAGAATATGATACATTACAACTCCAAAGCAGCATATAAGCCAGTTCCATTAAGATTATAATTGTTAGTAGTACGTTTTGAAACTATTCTTATTGTTTTGGTTAGTGACCAGTGGTTAAAAGCCATGCTCAATTCAATGAAGTTAGTGAGGTTTGCCAGATAGTTCCAGTGACGTTTGTATCAGAATACAACTGGAGGCTTAGATACGTCTAAAACCACAATCAAGCTAGTAATGAAAATAGAGACTGACCTGCACTTTAGTGGTCTGATAGTCAGCAGGGCAAGCTTGCAAAAATTTTGTAACCACAGATCTGTCGGCATTTCTTGAATGTGCCTCACTAGAATGAATTCCAAACCAGTCTACAGACTCGGGGCAAAAAGAAGGGCCAACACTTTGGAGGAGTGCTTTTATTTGCTGCACTCGGATGTTCAACCAGTAATCAGATACTTAATATGTCATCAGTTGGCACAAAAAAAATTCATCTCTAAGGAGAGGGGCTTACTTGTTTTTCATCTGACCTATTTGCAGCGCAAATTTCCCGCAGGCTTGGTCCCAAATAAGTGCCAGCTGAAACGAAGTTTAACTTTACTTCAGGAGAACAAATAGCCATCTCTTGTAGAAAGACTTTGAATTGCAAATGAAAGGGCAGACACAATTTACACTTTTATAACGAGTAGACCATTATCATTAACCTAACGGCCTTAGGGCCTTACTAATTCCAATAGGTTAAACACCACATAAACCAACCCCAACTACAACATGAATACTCTGTTCATTAAAGCAAACCTTCATCCATCGGTGGAAGAGGATTTTCTTTCAAGACACCCTCCATATGTTTTGAGCTCTCATGAGGTACAATACGAGCCACTAAACCCTCCACGATTTCACCTTGTGCCTTTATATGGTCTAGCGAACCTGAATATCAGTAACAATCAACAGCAATCATCTCAAGAGAGTCAGAAAACAGATTTAAAGTATCATGCTTATCATCTCAGGTCATAACTACTATCTCTTCCCAAGTTCATACGGTAACACACAATTAAACTTATTGTTACAAACATGCTAATTCTCATAGCTCATGAACAATTTCAGGAAGGAACGTGAGCTTCAATAATGTATCGAGAAAATCATGGGCAACCCATTGTCCTAACAAATTACCCAAGATGATAGAACCATATGTGACACCAAATACTCGGTCTACCAATTGATTGTGAATCTACGCCTATTTTCAGGCACAACTATTTTCCTGCAGCCTGCCCAATAGCAGCAATGCCACGTGAACTGAATTGAATTCTGATAGAGATCCTAACCTGGGACAGATATATCAGCAACTTCATCAAGTGTCCTGCAAACAGTAGTAGCTGTTCCTTCTTCGCAAAGTGCATCAAAGGCAGCGAAAAAAGACGTTGCAGATTTCCTTCATTTGTGAAACAGGAACTATTAGAAAATTTTATATGGTATAACCATGTTGCACATTTGCACTACAAATGCCGCCAAACATTCCTGTTTGTACTGCCATTATTCTTCGAACCAAAAAATTCCAAAATTGACCTCTTAGGATGAACAAACAATTGCAGAACATTGACCATGATAAAAGCAGTCGGCAATACATTTTCTTAGTGAAGTTTAGCTGAAACATCTAAAAAATATGTAGAAATATGCAACCAGAGTCATTTTACAATTAGACATGAATAAGTATTATGGAATCAAATAGGACCCCATGTGAGGGTCAGGTGCTAGAATAACCTTATAGTTCTTAATATAACATGACAAGCACATACTCACCTTGTTGAGAACAACCAAATATGATTTGTGGGGAGGCGCCATTTTCGACAAAAAGCAATCACTTCAGGAGTTGAGTAGAATTTTGGCTTTCCATTGCCCAGTTCTGTAACAGCAGTCACCACCACTGTATAAAAGAAAACACATCAACATTAGCAGGTCAAATGAGTTTCTCAAACAACAGTACTGGGAGAAAAATTTCTTAATCAAGACTGATATTGACAGAATTAGATCCACTATCTATGGACCTGCCAATGCCAGAGACAAATTGCAGATTCTCTCTCTCTCTCTCAAATCATACTGGTCAATTTAATTTGGCCATATGAAAATAAATATACGGGACAAGTTTATACTATTCATCTAACAAGCAAATAAAAAGAACCTCTGGTATATATTGAGTAAAGAAAATAAATAATGGACAAAGGTGTACCATAATCTTCATTGGGCCGCTGCCCGTGATCTCCTAGAACAGCAGTTACGAGCTCCATTGATATGCACATATTTTCTCTCTAAAAGAAAACATCAATTATAAAGATTATTTTCTAAGTGGCATATTTGGGATGAAAGATAAAGCAAAGAGAAGACAAGATAACAAGGATTTTCACTCATAGTTTAGATTAGAACAATGCATGGTACCTCAAGAAAATCATTGAACTCTTTTTGTTTCTTCGCGGCAGCAGTTCCCCAAGCCTCTCGAAACGTTCGGCCAAGAACGAAGACACCAACGGCCGTGTATCTACATATCAAGCAAACGATATTAGTACAACTTGTTCTAAAACGTTACGTTATACAGACCGAGTTTCAGGACTGTTAATGTCAAACATTGTTGTCCATCAACCAACAGCTAAGGTTCAATTATTCAAGCGGTTGGATACAAAAGAAGGGAAGTAAATAGCTAGAGTATGGAAAAAATGGACAAGCCCTATAGCAAGGAAAAGTGAGGAATGGGGACAAGACAGAATAAGCATACATGTTGCCAAAGCTGTTTTTCGCATATGCTCCCCCCTTATTGCCAGCATACATGAAAAGCGAGCCAGAATGTTTGAGAGTAACCTGTGGGAAATACAAGTTCCAAGGAAACCAAACACATAAGCCAGAGTCCTATGATATAGGAAATAAAAGCATATTCTACTAAATAAACCACCACTGTTCGAACTGTTGTGCATCAAGCAAATTAGCTTCACAAAACAACTAATGGCGAACACATAATAAGAGACCAAAAAAAATAGTTATACGTATTAAATGATTCCAGCAATTATGGCGATGTAAATTTTACATTTATTCACATGTTGGTTCAACTAAAACAGAAAGAGTGGCGGCCTGTCCACTTGAAACCCCTTACCTCCATGTTCGCTAACCCTTTAGACACCATCTCAATCATCCTCGTCCTAATCTGGAAATGAACAACAAAATAAAGTAATGAATTACCATCCATGCACAACAAACAGATAAAAGCAATAAACGCTTACGCTCATTAATAAGTATGCAATAATTTTCAGTTCAACCTGAACAATATATAGATCAGGGAGACAGTGACTGCTGGTTTAATGTCATACCTCTTGATCAGATTTCTCGTTTTCAAATTTAGGATAAAAAGTGGCTCTGATTTGGCTGCGGGAATATGTCGAGTTGTCCACAGTAAAATTATCCAACAGATTTCCCTTAAACAGTCGGCTCAAATCCGGAGACGAAGCCTTATCAGCTACAGTTCCCTGGCCATTAGTCACAGTGTTTTGCACAGACGTACTGTCAGCTTCGACAGTTGTAGCTTCACTGACAGTACCATAAGCCTTGGCCTTCCAAACAGTTTTTTGGCCAGGTTGTGCATTGCCAAACTGCGGCTTTGAGGAGGATTGACCATGAGAGTGTCCAGTGTTTTCAGCGATACTCAAATCAGCTAATCTACTTGTGACAGCTTCATCAATAGCTGCGGACGAGGACTTATCTGCGTGATTCTTTGGCCTCCACGCCTGTCCCTTCTGTCCACCTCTTTTCTGCAGATCACACTCGCTAAATGAGAGGGAGCTCAACTTGACTCAAATCAAAATCGATTCCAGCTTGGATAAATTCTCAGAACATAAACAAATTAACAGTCATGGTGCATAAAAAACTGACACTGATTGAACACATACAAAAGGAATTGCTGATGACGAAAACAGTATAAGAAACCAGGAAATTCCAATGCATAAAAAAAACTGTTCGCCGGGTTGAAGGTCAGAGAAGACGGTTTTAAATTGCAGTAGAAAAGAAGGAACAGAAGCGTACCTGAGGCATGGGGGGATGGAGAGGAGAAGAAGATGAGAAAGAGGAAGGAGGAATGAGAGGAAGAGGGTGGCGAGAGAAAGCTCTGGAAGAGGAAGAAGAGAAAGGGAGAGCGATTGTGAGAGAGCTGAGGAATCTCTGCATTATATTGCATACTACCATCGCTACATGGAGAAAACCGATTCACTTATTTCAGTAGAAAATTCCCAGTAGCTACGGGCCCGATTTGACCGGGTTTCGGGTTCTAAATAGCCATTTGACGAATCCGAGCCCGCCCCGGGAGTAATGGCCGGTTTATCCCAGTGATCTTGGTCGTCGGAAGCAGAAGTGAGGTCGGACTCAGGGAAAGGATCAAGGAACGAAGCAGCTACGAAACGGCAGTTCTTGGGAGACGCCACTCAAGGATTGATTTCCTCCATCATAATAAGCTCAGCATCCAATTAATCCGTCCTTAGTCCACAGTGCTATTTCACGTTTTCAATTGCAGTAGTTGAGCTCCAAAACCACTTCGATAGTTAGGGTTTTAGTGGTTTACATACAACCACCGATGGAGACTCAAACAGCAGAGGAGTTTGGCCACGGCGGGAACAACAACAACAACAACGACGACGACGGACACCAGAACAGTTACAATCAGCTGAATTCCCACACACAAGACTCCTCGTTCCATAACCACGGTCCCTCTCGTTTCTCCGACGGTCCTCCGCCGACGAATCGTTTCCCTGACAATGGTGAGTGCAACTACGATCGCCGGAGTCCTAACAACCATCGCGATGGAGGCGTCGTTGCTGCCGGTGCTTTTGACAACCCTCCTCCGCCTAATCCTCATGCTGGCTTTGGCGGCCGTGGAGAAGGTGGATTTCCTCCAGTTCCTAATTACCGAGGGCCACATACGCCATTTTCAGGACATAAACGAAGTCATCATATGCCTGGCAGAGGGGGTTTTTCTGGTGGTACGTGGTATGATTTGTCTTTTTCGTTCTTGATGAATACATCCTTGTGTAGGCACTCTGTTCGTTTGATGATTGTTGATGCATGTTCACCAGATCGTTTTCGTGGAGGTAGCTTTGCCAAACTTTTCGTTGGATCCATTCCTAGGACAGCTACTGAAGAGGACGTGAGTTGCTACTTCCAACTTAGCATTCATTGGATCTCCAATTTGTGTACTCCAAGCTAAAATGATTGTCTTCGCTTCATAGGCACTGAAACACTTTGCTTTTATAGTTCCTTTGATATGCCATGTAGCTCACTCTCTGAACTTTGTGTTCCTTTCTACTTTAAGAGTTGCCAGTTGCATTTGTTCCACACTTACAGTATGGTCTTTCTGCTGTATTGATTCACCCACTCAGTGATTTGTTCAGCAATTGAGTTGGTGTGTGTTTAGATACGCTTGTTTGCTTAATGTTCTTATTTCATCCAGATTCGACCTCTCTTTGAAAAAGAAGGTAATGTCATTGAGGTTGCCTTGGTCAAAGACAAAAACACTGGTCAGCCGCAAAGTAAGTTTCTCAAGCTGTTTATAAGTCATTTTTTATCCATGACTAATACGTCAACTGCGAACTTCTACTTTGGTGCTTTCTTTGCAAGCATTATAGCTTTTTGTTCGCAAGATATAGGCGTCCAAAATAATTTTACCAGGGATACATTCAGTAGTTTGAAACATTGAGCGATTTTGCAGGTTATTGTTTTGTGAAATATGCAACCTCAGAAGAGGCTGATAGAGCCATAAAAGCCTTGCACAATCAGCACACTCTACCCGGAGTGAGTTTTATTTATGCCTTCTCTTTCTTTAATGTTTGGCAATTGTTGCATTTCAATTATGCTACTTCTTTATGCAGGGAAGTGGGCCAATTCGGGTCAGATATGCTGATGGCGAGCGAGTTCGCCAAGGTAGCGAACTCAGGACTTTTAGAGTTACATTTTAGGTTGATTAGTGTAGACCCTAATTTTTTTCTATAATCATGATACCTCTTGTTGTGCAGTTGTAGGAGCAACTGACCACAAGCTGTATGTCCTTTCAATAAACAAACAGGCTACAGAAAAGGAAGTTGAGGAAGTAAGTTTTTCTTCAGTTTGTAATTGGGAGTCATGTGCCCCCCTGATGTTGAATTAACAATGTAAGTACATTCGTTTGTTTAGATTTTTGCTCCATATGGCTGGGTTGAAGAGGTTCATCTACTGCGTGATGAAATGAATCAGAGTCGTGGTACGTTCTTTATTGGAGTAATCCCATAGCTTGTGCTGTATGACATATTGTCATTCTGTCCTTGCTTCTTCAGACATAGCGGCCTTATTGGGACATTATCTTTCGGTTTACTTCTAAGCACCCAAGAACCTTTTTCCCCTTTCAAAGGGTGGCAGGGGCGGAGCTTGTAGTTGCTAGTTGTTTACCCATGTAGTGGTCAATACTTTGTCCATGGTTTGTTGTGCAAATTGACTATATATAGTATTTATCGTTGCTCTTATGTGTTTATATTATTTGAATGATTATGTCATAGGACGTGGATTTGTTAGATACACTCGTAGAGATATGGCACTGGAAGCTATAAGTGCTCTAAATGGAGCCTATACCATGAGAGTATGTGTAATTTGTCATTTTCTACTCAGTACATGAGATCTGAATAATTATGTCTTAACATAAAGGAGCCAGTACAATAGTACATTATGGTTTTATTATCACAATTCTTTTTAATTTTTTGCTTTTGTAATTTTAGGGTTGTAACCAACCGCTAACTGTTCGGTTTGCTGTTGCGAAGAGGCCAAAGGCTGGAGATTCAAGGTTATCAATTAAATATTACATACATATAACTGTGGCTTTCCTCTTTACATTGTTTCTTTTCCAACTTCAGTATATTTCGATATCTTTTCATATTTGACATTCTCATATAGGGAACTGGGTATGTAAGTTACTGGCATTTAGACTTGGAAGCTAACAGTCTAATACTGATATGAGTTCCAACATGTGATGGCTCTTTCAGTTGTTGAGCATTTGAGGTAATGATTTATCGAGATATGTTGCTTACAACTTTCAGCTTCCCAAGGGGTGGTGGACCTGCTTTTGAAGGCCCAGGTTACGGATCACGATTGCAATGGCCAATGCAAAGGTAGTTTCTAGTGATGTGTCGAGCACTGTATTCTGTTATATAATTTACCTTCTTCTGCGCTGTGCCATTAGATCTGATCATAACTATGGTGAACCTATGGGCGATCACGGCCATCCTAATCCATGGGGGGCGATTAGTCAGCAAAATATGGGGCCTCCTCCTAATGTTGGTGTTCATGGCCCAGGGAATCAGTTACCTCCGATGTCCGGAGAACCATCGGTGCCTTTCAATCAGGTCCGGATAGTTAGTTTGCATATATATATTGCCATTCTTCTTCCCTCGAGTGGACACTAACTCGCTTTTACAGTAGTTTCAATTAGAGTGGACTTCCAGTTTTGATGAAATCATGAATTTTCTTTTGGCACTTTCAGGGTGGCTTTGGCGGCCCTCCTAATGGTCCTTTTCAAGGACCCTTTATCCCTTCTACTGGACAGGCAATATGCAATTTTAACTTCTATTTGTGCGATTATTCTGTTTGATCAGGCATGGAAACAGTGTTCTAACTTGAACTTCTTGTTCAGAACTTTAATCAGCCACCGCACCAATGCCCACCCACTGGCCATCAAATGCCACCAATGCAGAACTCGTTTCAATCTTCTCAACATTTACCACCTCCGCTTCCGATAAACCCGCATGCTGCACCATCGTTCCCGAATACACAAATGCCCCATCCTGGTCAGCAGAACATGCCACCTATTCCTGGTCAACCATTGCCATCACAACAGCTGCATGGTTTCACAGACCCAGCTATTGGTTTGCAATCCCATCTTGGGTCGGGTATGCCTAATCAACCGCTTCAATCTGCTCATGTTCAGCAGCAGCCTCGATTTTTGCAGCAATCCCCTTCACAGTCAGCTCAGACGTTATCACAGCAGGAGCAACCTCTACAACCAAGCTTACAGCCTTCGCAGCAACCTTTCTCTCAGCCTGCCAGACCACAGGTACAGTTATTTAACCATGAATCCCAGATAATGTCAAATATATTTGATTTATATTCGTTTCTTGTGCATGATATGAAATGAGTTGTGTACTTCCTTTTCTAAGTGGACTGGAACGGCACCACAAGTGGGTGCTACTACTCCGGCTTCTACACTACCTACCGATGTGCATTCGTCAACTAAATCTGCTCCAGCTGCCGCTTTGGTAGCACAGCCTGCAACTTCCAATGGAAGTGACTGGTCGGAGCATACTTCTCCTGAAGGAAATAAGTACTATTACAACTGTGAAACTTGCGAAAGCCGGGTTAGACTCTAATCCGCAACTTCCTTGGCGTTATTATTACTTGGCTGGAGTTTGATGATCTTTTAGGTGGAAGTTGACAGTGGGAGAAGCCAGCGGAGCTTTCTACAGCTGAACAGCAGCAACAACAGCCTTTAGTTCAAACTCCTCAAGCACAGCAGAACCCTCAAGCTCCATTGCCCCAGCAACCGCCACAAGGACAACAGATGCAGTTCCCTCCACAGATGCAGTCACACCACCAACACTAGCAGCAACCAACCTTTCATTGTGTTGCTTCAATTGGAAGTGGCATTCGATCGGTCCATCGCCAGGGCCTGAAAAGTGAAAACCGACAAAATCTCACAGCCGCTGCGAAATGGGGAGGGCAAGTAGGCGGTGGTCAGTCTACGACAAGCACTAACGATGACCTGCTGTCTAAACCGACTCTCGCTCACCCAACTGTTGCTTACATCTGAATCAGTAGCCCACCCATATTATCACTATGGGGCTTGTTGTGGCTCAACAGCTTAAGCCTGTGTTGTACTCTTATTATGTTCTGTAAGTGTATCCTCTGGCCTAGTTTTCTTCTTAGTCTTGACCAGAGTGTTCCCTTATCATGTTTTGTTCTGAGTGAAATATTACTTAAGCTTTTGACACTAAAACGTGACATGAGGTCTCCTCGTTCGTTTCGCAAAGATAACAACGATAGGCGATGGACCAACCTCTCTTCTTAGGGTGTTCCCATCCCTGTATAACGACCCGGGCATTTAAGGGTTATATAATGTGCCTAAATTTCTGGTCTTCTCCGATTTTCAGAAATCCTGATAGTTAAATTCGTACTTCAATCAGATTGAAATTGCAAAGAGAACACATTTTTGCTTACACAATATCTATTTTGATTACTGAATTAATGAAGACAGACATCATAATCCATCTTACTTAACTAAAATTCCAGTTAAATCAAGAGCAATTAACCTCCCCTAATTAACACTCCGGCAGTCCCTCCTAATCTCGCCACTGTTCCCCGTGATCCCGACCAAGCTCCCCATCTTCAGCATAGAGTTCCTGAAATCCCGAAAGAAAGTCTCAGGATCCTGAACGTACGACTCCACAATCATCCTGGTTTCCTCGTCTTGCGTCGTTAGTGCCTGATCCGACGGCAGCAGCCCTTCTCCGGAGAGCAGATTCATGTAGTACTGGTTGTCAAACGTCATCGGCGTCCCATTGTCCAGATGAGCCAGCACCGCCGTTGTTGGCCCGCCACTTCCACCGTCAGATTGCGAGCACAGCTGCTGAAGTGACTGAACGAAGTCCAGATTTACGTCAGGGCCTCCGCCCTGGAATCTCGAGCTGAAGGACGAGCACCTTGCTTTACCAATTGTGTGCGCCCCTGACATTGTATAAATGCTTAGAAATTGTTGGAAACAAAATGTGAAATAGTTTGTAAAAACTAAAGCAGTATCGAATTCGGTTCTAATTTGAAAAGATGGCTTTTACCGGAGAGGGCGACCATGTCATTGAGAGAGAGGCCAACGTTCTGAAAGCTAGCCACTAGAGCCACCACCGTCGAATTCGGCCCCGGGAGGTTCGCAGTGGCCGCAGCTTTACTAGCCGTTAATCCATCTTTCCTGCCCATTTGAACTTCCCAGCTCGGTCCTCCTGACTGCAAAGCAACAAGAAGCTTAGAATTTTTTATCACAACGGACCAGGAGATCTGTTCAGAACAAAATATAAAGGCAGGGGACATTAAAATACAAACATACAAGAAGAACAGAGTCGCGAGCAGTAATGGCGAGTATGTCAGCACAGGAAACGACTTGGGGGCAGACCGCTTCGATCTCTGACTTAATCGCATCGATAACTTCAAACCCTCTGAGGGAATTCAAGTTGGGTGGCGCAGTCTTTTCTCCTTGGAATGTGTCCGTGTCATCCAGCAACACAGACCCGTCACATCCCTGCAACAAAATCAAAAACCAAACTCGCAGTTTCAGCTAATTGTAACAGAAGTTGACAAGAGAAATTTAAAGAGGTTTTCGTGCATTGACGAAGCAGTCGTGAAAATGAAGGCGGAGAAGGGAAGCGGCCATCCTTGGGTCGACAGCCATAGCGGATTCGACCCAAGAGAAGACGATGGATTCGGCTTCGGGGCAGCTGGTTTGGTAGAGGTGGAATTGCAAATCGAAGCTAATGTCAGCTCCCAAGCATGTTTTGTTCAAGGTGGTGGCAGTAGTTGATGTTGATGTTGTTAGCTCTATCATCATTATGAGAACAATTGCCGTCACCCACATAGGCGCCATCTTTGTTTCTTTCTTCTCTTTGTTGTTTGATGGAAGGAATTACAGTTTGTCACAATGTTTATGGAATGGAGTTTATATAGATCAAGGAATGGAAGTTTGGCTTGTGTTAAACAAAAATATTATGTCTTACTTGTTTTGAGACCAAAGATATTGTTGGGAAATAAAGATGGATCGAAAAAGAGATACACAAACGATTTTACGTGGAAAATAAAAATTATGGGCACACGGGGCGACGAAATCTTCACTGTGATAGGGGAGTACAAACTCGAGAGGGATGTATAATTTGATTTGAGGATACCTCGGCAAAACATGAGGTAATTAAACTAAGTGAAAACCGATAGTACAAAGTACGACTAATATGTACCCTTTGACATAGAGGAATTTAGATCAACTAACTTCCACACATAATATGATCAATGTTTAAAATTAACGAAACGATATCACAGTAGAATCATACTAAGATCACGTTCATATGATCATCAAAAACCTTTTTATTTTTTGTCGTGTAGAGACCTCTCGGTCAGTACAAGATAGTAAGTGTGTAACGATCATCAATACACGATTGAACCGACGCGATCAACGTGTACGATATATCTTCCAATAATAAATTATACGAAATTTGAGCTTGGTTAATTAGCAATCGAAAAAAACATGATCAACATTTGTACGATAGAAGTAAACAACCTTGTTTGAAAAAGATAATTTTTGCATTATGATGCATGGGAAAGAGGGTACGTAGTAGGCTAGGAGGGCTGGGGAAAGGGTCAAAGAGTTACTACGTAAGTGTGTAATGTTCAAAGACATGCCTACTAATTCGCTTCAAACCATGCGGGTTTGTGTCTCTGTTTTGTTCAAAGATACTAGAGAAACAGAGTCCTTGCTCTTCACGGATTCCATTGTCAGACAACGAGGAAGAAGGAACCACTCCATGACCCCTTCCTAGCCATGACAGACGGGGTGTTTGAAATCTTCAATTCACATGCCAAATTTTCATAAACGCCATAATATTCTACCAACTGGTCTGCTCTCTGTGTATGCAAAGGACACAGTACAGAAGTGGATTGCGCGTTTGGCAAGGCAGTCCCAAGTACGATTTCACACCCCAGCATCACTTACACACTAAATGAAACACTGTCCTGGCTTTAAACGGCTGGTTCCTTCCAAATGGTGGCTCATGTTACATACGGATGGATAGGCCAGCTAAGCAGACTAGTCCAGTAGCAGAACTAGGGTATGATTTCAAGTTCAAAGTCTTGACTCATGTTACTACACAACATAAACTTTATTTTCGAGGATTTTATATAGAATTTCACTGCTCTCGGATCAAGGGACCTTGGAGCTTTGGACTGTGACCTAAATGACCCACCCCCAATTCCGCAAACCACTTTCTGAGCAATCACTGCCACTGCAAATCTGTTAATAATTGAAATGCACGTCTGCTTACAGTCACTACTACTGAGAAATCTTGTCTTTAGCTTCATGTTCAAGCCGGAACTACTATTCTTTTTCCTGGCTACTAAGATCTTGGTATGGCTTATTGGCACCTGCAAAAAAATTTCCTGGTTACAGTTCCGATTGGAACAAGTCTTTCGCTTTAGTTGTCTCTCTTTGTCCAGCGGACCAAGTGCGGCTCAATCGATATCGAGCTTAATCAATGAAAATCTATACCGTCCAATACTAGACATAGGGGGAGGAACAAACTCCATGTCATTGTAAATATTTCCGTAGCGACAAAAACTTCCATCATAGAAGCACTTAAACTTTCTTCATCTGTATCCAAGACTAACAATCATCATCCCTATTGAAGAACTCATCATATCTTAAGAAAGGAATTACTCCTGTTTGTCACGATCAAGTCTTGCGCGGTGTCTCAGCTCCGCCCTTTTCCACCTTACGATTAGGTAGCAGAGGTTAAAGAGAGTGTTTATCTGCAAACAACCCAGAACATGGTCAGTACTTAAGCAACATGAGCTAATGGGGGGGAAATAGTATATATCGGACAATCTAAATAAAAGGTTGAAAGATATACTGACCAGGATGAGGCACGCAATGACAAGAAGAGGTCCTGACCAGACCGCAGACAGAAAGAGTCCTTGCGGGTCAAAATAATTCTGGGTTGCAAAGCTCCTCCAGTTACTTCTCAGCATTCCATTCAGGATCTCGGCAAAGCGTACACCAGCCACTGCAAAATATTTTGATACCCTTATAAGTATTAACTATCCACCGACTCTCAGAAAATTTTAAATCAGCAAAATCTATCAGTAGCATAAACCAAAATTGCTTAGGGATACCAAAGCCTATTCTTGTGTCACCCCAGGCCAAGGACTAAAGATTTGGTAGTTTAACAATAAGCAAGAAGAAAACTTGTGTATACAGCATTGAGAAATATAGGCCTTGCTTGGTTTGAGGGATTTATTAGGTATAATATCCATGCTTGACAAATCCCTTGTTTGTTTGCTGCCCTCAATACCATCTATTTTAATACCCACATACACACAAACCCCTGCAATTTCAAGGACTTGAAATCTTACCTATCCGGCTATCCCCCTAAGATTTCCAATTCCAAATACATTCAAAATCTAATTACATATCTGAAAATCAAAGACAAGGTTTTCACTATAGCATACATCATCACAAAGTGAAAGCTTCATAAGAGAGCAATGATAAGCTGTAGTCTTTTTAGAAGTTGTTTAAATTGTTCATATTATTCACTAAAATGTTTGCCAAAGGATAGGCTACAGTTACAAGTACAAATTTAGGAGGTGATTCCTCATTTGATCATTTTATCCTTACTAGATCCAAGAACATTCCAAAATTTCAGAATACTACCGGATGGAGCAGCCATATCTTTCTTAGATCGGTAGGTTTGCAGAATTAACAACATTTAGGCATGTAAATTTATCACTTTTACAAACATTTATTTTGCAGAATTCGGGTCACAGAAGCAAGTAAGAACGTAACGTTGAAATGAAGCCAAAGTTTGTGTAATAGTAATGAAACTAAATGCAAACAATTCCGAAGGCCTAAAATTGACTGATCTAACACCATAAAATCCTACTACTGAAAGGAGAAGAGAACTCACAGGTAAGAAGGAACAATCCCATCTGGAAGTTAGTCTTCCTCCTGGTGATCAAAGCTATTATCAGCAGCAACACATGGAATCCTATCATTCCCATTAACCAACGCTCCTGTTGACCAACTCAATTAGCAAACCAAAACACAGAAGAGCCGAAAGCAAGAGGAAAGCTGAGTGTCTTGAGTGTTTACCGTCCAGTCAACGGCGTGGAAGAAGCCTATGAAATTCTCGTAAGCGGGTTGGAGGCCGGAGCGGAGCTCGGAAGAGAGCTTCTGAACCAGATCCGCCATCTGGTCCAAGTGTGCGTCCATAGCTGATTTCAACTCATCCATCGCCGACGCTAGTCACTGATCCCGATAAACCGAAGCAAGATGCTGGAGATCCTAGCAAAATCCACAGGGATCAGTCTACCAGAAGCTGTGATCTGGAGATTGCAAGCAGCTGAGTAATTTTTTAGTTCGCACAAGTTAGCAAAATACCAATGCCGAAGGTAGCCAACGTTGGAGATTTCCTTCTCGGAAAGACTTCAAAGTCTTGATCATGTTTATTGGGCGGGCTACTAGTCCGATCCAAACAATCTTGGGCTTAACCTGGCCTATAATTTTGAGGAAGAAGTGCAGCCCACTTAGTTGCCCGTTTCTCAATTTGAGCTGGGCTTCCTCTCCTCTCACATAAATTGCTGGGCTTACTTTCACCAGGTCTAAGACCGGGTAAAAAGTTGACAGTAACATACCTTTGGGAAATAAATAAATAAGAATATGGCTTATTCATTTTCTTACATTTTGTTTTCCATATTTCGTGAAAATTTTTTTTTTCACGAAATGAAAAAATCTTTAAATTCTGCCATATACCCAATTTCTTTGGGTTAATTATTAAAGGTTTTTTATACCATATTATGTCAAGAATATTTATATTCTAATAATTTTAATTGTTGGATAAAAGAATTAGTACTGGATGTTGTGTTCCGTACGAAAGTAGTTTAATGTTAATTTAGATACAAAGTTGAATTAATATTGATCAGATCCATCCAATATAATGTCGTGCCGACAAGTCTTTTCTATTCTTGGATCTCATAATTATAATTACTCCAACTATATACTTACCATGACTCTATGTCATCTTCAAAATTGTGAACCCATAGTGAATGATCTCAAAAGGAAATACGAATATATAGGAGTGCAAAAGAAGTTGTCAAGCAGCGGCCGCGGTGGTTCCATAATTGTTTAATGCATTGCGCTGGATATTTCAAAAGAGTTAAAATATATAAATCCGATCGCATATAGAAAATGCAGCTATAAATATAACAAAAATTACAATATTGTATCGAAGTTCTAAATCCAAATGTGAGTTAGGCCTTGACGAAAAGGACCCCTAGCTAGGTTGAGCCATGCAGTACCAAGCTACACAGTACATAGCAAACCAACACTATGTGCCGCTACCCACACTATGTGGCGCAACGCTGCCGGACAGATTTATCCGATTTGATAATTGTCGCCGAATTATGTCGTCTAAAATTGACTATTGTCGATTAAATTATGTCTGCTATATATATTATACAAAACAGGAACTGTACTAGCTACAGCTTAGGCATTTAGGATTAGTAAGAGATAGATGGTTGGGGTTACAGTTTCCTTTTGCAGAAGAAATTAAACCATACAGCTTTCAGTGGAGGATTGGCTTACTTCCAGCTTAGTCTAACAAAACTTAACCTCAAAAAGATGAGTCATGGCACATGAATATGGGCTTTATCTATAAGTAGCGACTGTCTGTGTACAGAAACATGAGTCATGGCACGTTACAAAAAGATCAAAACGAAAGAAAACCAAACAGTAAAACACCAAAACTGAACTACTCTACCAATGAAATTGAGTAACTAGGCTGGATAATGACCTAAAAAACTGTAATATGTCTCACACAAGTGGAAATCCAGTTAGGATCAGTGTGGAAAGGAAAGGAAAGGATCAGCTGAACATAGGAGGAACAATTAGTGCTAATTAAACAACGGTCCACGCATGGCACCATGATTATACCAAGGTCAACAGCAAACAAAAAAAGGTCAACAAAACCCGCTGCAAATAATAATTCCTAAGCAACCTTCCCCATCGATAATATATATATATAGGAAGCTTCCTTTGCTTTGCTTTGGTAGTCATTCTATCTTTCAAACTGGAGAGAACCAACGCTACTACTATGGGTTAACAATTATAACTAGTTACTTAGCAATCATTTTCAATCATTTTCCTCCTCTCTTTAGTGTGGTTATCGATTGTATTAATGCAAACTTGATTAGAGATTTCATTTTTCATTTTATCCTGTTAAATGATTAAGACTTCGTATCCGCTTTTCTACGGGGAAAAATAATGTCATCATCGATCTTCAAAGGAAAAGGGTACATGGGCAATCACAAGTTGGGGTGATAAAATAAAACCCTAACCCTAGCTGCTGCAACAATAAGATATATAATCCCCAGTTTGATTAATAAACATCCCTGAATAGTCTATGATACAAAGACACCATACGAAACAAAAGGAAGGAACGACACGAACCAGGGAAGAACAAAAAGAAACAAGGAATTAAGGTATGTAGATAGCTAAGCTAGCTAATGTATTTCCTCCCCCGTTAATCATCATCAGCTCCTTAATTCGATGATGTATGAGGTTCTGTATCTACACAGGACGACCATGTCCAACAAACAAAACAAGAAAGAGAGAGATCACAGAACCTCATTATGTCCTCCATTAGCAGTAAGTTAGACTACTTAATAGCCCTTTACTTCTTCTCTAGCTAGCTCGCTCTTGATCCCGCCTTCAAAATCTCTGCTCCTCCTCTTCAGGCTCCACCACCACTTTCGTCCTGGTCGGCACAATGTCTTGGAGTAGCCCATTGTCTCTCAGGAAATTAGCCGCTGGTGATTGATTAAGGAAACTGGCCGAACAAGGGCTGCTAGTAGTTGTACCAGGAGGAGTACTAGTACCGGCAGTACCAGTACTAGTACTAACGTGGAGAGAAGGCATTGATGTGTACATATTATAAGCATGCTGCTGCAATTGGTACTGACTCTGATCCGGAAGGTAATTCACGGATCCGAACCCTCCGCTTCCAGTTAAGCTCCCTCTCGGAGTAATCGGGCTAGGGTGCACGTGCTGACCTTCGTAGGTCGTCACGACCACCGCGGGGTCGTCGTGCGACCTCTCCACCCTCTTCTTCACCCCGCACCCCGCGCTGGTGCAACGGTAGTAGCTCCTGATAGAGAGGAATTATGAGTATTTATTATTATTGGTGGTGCAATGCGTGCAGTAAAGGACACATTGCTTGCGACACAAGCAATGGGCAAAAGATCATCATCATCATTACAAATAGCATCATGTACTGTAACTGTAGTAGGAGAAGAATGGAAAATTAATTTTGAAATTTTGTCTCTTACCTTGGATAGGGGCTGTTTTTGACAGCTTTTTGACCGTATTTTCTCCATCTGTAACCGTCGTCCAAGTGATCCACCTCGCTCTTCGTCATGAACGCAAATCTCGGCTCCCTTTGCTTCTTTTGCGGCTTCTTCTTCGCTTTCAGCCTACACAGACAGTTTAATTAAATTTGAGTGTGTTTAATTAAGCGTAACACAAGTCAACTTAATTAGGGGGGAGGGGGGGGGGGGGGGGGGGGGGGGGGGGGGGGAGAAAAGTAAACGGTTTATTTGAAACTGTATCGAAGTCACGCGATCGAGAGGGAGCAGCGGTTTTTGCGGAAATTACTCAGAATTCAAAATTAAGCTTGGACTAGTACTACTACTTACTGCTTCTTATTGGTGCTGTTCTTTTCTTCATCCTCTTCTTCTCCTCCGTCTTCTTCCTCCAGTATTCCTTCTTCAGCTTTAAGTCCGACTTTGTTGTTGTTATAATTACTGTTCCCGGCCTCGTTTGACGAAGAGGATATCGAAGACGAGTTCGGAGTCGCCGGATTGTTGACCACCTCCGACGACAGCGATTCCATGGCCAGATCCGGCACCGTGGAAAGCGGGAACATCGGAGTCTGGAACAAATCGAAGAGAGAAGAAGAGTATCCGGAGAAATCTTGACCACCGCCGACGCCGTTGACATCAAGCAGCTCCATGAATCCGCTGAATCCGTTATTAGCTGGAGTCATCATCGGAGTATCGAAGAAGAATCCTCCAGGTGACGCGAAAGCGCTCCCGGACTGTATCATCTCCTCCAGCTGGCCGCTGCTGCTCGTCATCATGTACGGCAAACTATTCGCTGCCGGATTCTTCTGGTCGCTACTCTTCGCCATCGCAGATCACAAACTTTCGTATTCGATCTTCAGGTATAAATTGCAAGAGCAAAGCACATAGTAGTACGAGTAGTTCTTGTTTGGCTATTTTTTTGCAGGGGAAGGGAGAAAGGGAGAGGAAGCAAACTAGTGTGTGAAAGGGGAGAGGAGGGTGGGAGGGAGAGATTTTGGACAACAGCTAGGAATGCGGAGGTTTCCCATTTAGATTAATAAGAGAGCGAAGGAGACCGGCAAATACCGGTCACCTACCTGTACGGAAGGTAGTGGATTAGGGCCGGTGTTGTGCATTAAATGCTGCTGGGGGTTGTGGATCCCACTTCTCTTGGGTCCTACTTCCCTGAGTCTTCCTCCCCACCTTACGCGGATGTTTCCACAGGTTTAACCGGTTGCGTGTAAATTTGGAGCCCTATTACGGGGTGTACACGTGGAAACTCGTTGGCTGTCGGAATTGATCCATCTACTACTCTACTAGTATATATTGATTAATCCTCAATTATTTATCACTTGCATATAATTGATCTTATAGTTAAATTCAAATGTAGATATACACGATGGATTTTTTTTTCCCAAATTTTAAACAATAGTCGATTTTCATGATTGTTTTTGTAATCACTAAAGACTATATATATAGCGCTTTTAAAATTATATTAATGCACGATTTGATCGGTTAAACCATAAAATATTCACCAAGATGATTATATATAACTTTTGCTCATTTGATGTATTTACTGTACAATCAACATTCTAACTACAATTTATAATAGTAAACCCACTACATATCGTTATACTCATCCATTTGATATTTTGATATAATTACTACTTTTAATAGAAAATATAATATATGTATTACCGGTGAGTTATTTGTCCTATATTTGAATTTTTTAAATTAAATTTATGTCAATTAATTAGTCAACACAAATAAGTATGAGAGCAAAACTTCAAATACTATCAAACGGATTGTAAAATTCGACATGACCAAACACTAAGTCGAACTCAAAACTACCTGAGCCGAATTCATAAAATTTATAAATATACATCAAAAAATGAATAGTTACGCCACTGTGCATGCACTGATGCACATGTGATATTGTGATCACGGTGCTTTGCTTTCTTCTTTTGAGCTCACTTCGCCGGGCGGCTCGCCAATCGCTCTTTTCCTTTTTCTTCTTTTAACGGCGAATAATCTTTTTGTTTCTACGTGACAAGGACTGAAAATTATTTACAAAATTTTGAGATTGATTGAAATGACCGATGTATCCTCATGACGACGAGGGCAAAGTTCGCACGGCTAGCCTCCTTAAATCAGGGCATCTTCGTCCAAACAGACAAAATCAAAAGGTGTAAAGAACAAAAGAGGAAATTACGATCGTCGATCCGCTTTAGAAAGAAATCGGAGTGGACGTGGATAAACTTTTTTTATAAAGTGGTGAAAAAATATGAGATTTAGCCGCGTTGTGAGCGTGTGAGGGAAGCTTCCGGCACGTGTAACCAGGGAGGGTTAAATCCCCGTTCAGACAGGACAGACAAAAACACAACAAGATGAGATTATGTATATATGCGGCATGCTGACCAGATCACCACGTCACGTGATCTTCCGTTCCTCCTGACAATCCACCACCGTCAATTCGGCCACCGCAACTCGGCGACCGTTCACACCACTGGATTATTCACCTTGTTAGCGACACCCTTTTTAATTAATTAACTAATTATGTAATTTTATATGACCTAAGTGATATAATTAAAGTCAATTGGTACGATTGTACTTATTGGTATTTTTCGATCGTCATCAAACAATCTATCGAGTCAGTCCATGTAACTAAGTCAGCGAAATATATGGACTTCTGTTCATCCAAGTGCACAGACTTCCATCGGAAAAAGTATCAACTTTTTAGTGTCTTGATCATTCAAGCATGAATAAAACGACATATGAATTAACTCGGCGCTTTCATGTCGCTACTCCAAACTAGTTCTCTAAATTCATTCTTTTAAATATCGTTTTATTTTTAATTTAATTTCTATATATAATATTATAATGGTGTTAAGTAAATGCCATGAGGGGTACGTAGGGCCTATAAAATATTTGTAAAATCAAAATTACAATGCACATGCAAATGACGCGGTTTTGCTTATTCTGTACGCCCCAGTCTCCCTCTCTACCTTGATAGCCTATTTTTGTAATAGCTTATTATCTGCTCCTTTCCTTCAGTTGAATTGAATGAACGGCTTCACAGTTGAATGTTTTATCATTTTTGACGTTTTCCATACAAGTACAAATAAATATTTTTTTTTTTGAATTTTATATTTCTCCAATTTTTAATTACATTTTCTGGGCCGCAATCCAACCAGACGGATCTACACTCATGGAGCCCATGAATAAGTCTTGCGGCCCGAAAGTCAACTCGCCTCGTGATTATAGCCCCGATCATGATAATTAAACAAATGCAAACCGTACTTAAAAAGAGTGACCCAGGCTCGTCAGATATAGTTTGCTGTACAGTTTGTCTCGCAGCAACTACACGGTAGAGTTTCTGAAGCTACAGAATAAGAATGGCATGCTGCCCGTCACGAACATAATCTTCAAACCTTCAACGATTCCTCTCATCTCATCCCAAGTGATGGAACAAAATCGACAAAAAAACATACGGACAAAGGATCCACGATCGTTCTGAAATAAAAGCAAAACAACTCACCAATGTGAACCAACCCTCGTCCAAATAAATTAGTGTGGTATTTCAAATATCTAAATGGTGGGGAGGTATTTGAAATAATTCAAAAGCGAGTTATCTCAAATACCACAACCCGAAATATCACATATTTTGATCAGGTGTTTAAAATAATTCAAAAATGAGTTATTTGAAATACCACTATAACAAATACCGCATATTTTGTGTTGGATGTCAAATTATATGATATTTCTCATTAACATAATTATGTTCATTTTCTCTTACATAATCGGCAAAATTTGACGGATAAAATTGAGAGTGTTCTTTATATTCGAAGATCCATATCATATTTATATATTTTAAACGTGTACGTATATACTGCCTCGTGATTAACTCTACGCCTATACCTCATGAGAATACAAATGGAATATGACATTGATAGAACTGGAGACATATTGGACCGTATTAATGTTACTTAATATTAATGTAGTGTGTATCTAAATCATATGTTATGTTAATTTAGGTTCTCAAAGTAAGAAAATGTTGTCAAATCTTAAAGGTTAAGCCACATGACATTAAAAGACAGCGGAACCTCGGCATGACAAACACTTGTTCTTTTTATAACGGATAATCTTTTAATGGGGATGTTATCATTAGCCAAACTTTAAAGCTGTCGACCTTCCGTTCAAGTCAGGTAGATGAGGCCACATGAGTGGAAATGATGGTTAAAAAGGCTTAATCAGATATAAACATCAGGCAATTTATGTTAGGAATTAGGGACAGTCCTACTGGCTAGCTAGGTAGCTAGTTATAGAGATATAGGACGGAATCTCCAACTGCCACAGTTTGGAGACCTTCCTAATTAATTAACAGACGAAGGAATCTGGAAGTTATTAGTGTAAATATATCACCGACTTATCCCATTAAAAATTAAATGTGGTAGTTAACAATGGAGTTCCTTTCCCAACCGCTTAATTGCATGTTAAAACAAATTCAATGACCTTTGGTTAGTAGTTTATCATTATTCATTCTGGATTTTGTTCTTTTTAGGATTGTGGAATCAATTTGGGAGAACCGACTTTTTTAGTTTGGTCGGGATAAAATTAAAGGGAATAGCCGGCAAAACAGACTGCGGATCCGCGGCATAAATTGCACACAGGAGAATTTTTTTCATTTTATCAAAAATTTAAAACCTAAAATTGAAACTTACAATTTAAAATCCAATACTTTATATCCTGAATTTAAAAATTCAAAATCTAATACTCTAAATTATATATCTAAAAAATTATTTTTAATAAGAAAAGAAAGAGAAAATGAAAATTGAATTTTTTATTTGTTAAATTTAACGTCCGAAATGGACGGTCTAAATTATTTTTTACTGACGATAAATACTATTTATGTATTTGTCGCTAATCCTATATCGGCAAAAGAATAAAATTATCCAAAGAAAAAACTATGATCGATTTGTACTGAGAATTTTGATTGATTTAAATTAAAGCCACTCTCGATTACGGTAAAATTATTCTTTTTTGAACAAGGATGAAGGTAAAATTATTCAACAACTAATTTTCATGATCGTCAAAGGGTTTTGATAAAATAGTCCATGTTTTCCCAATTGTGGGGTTAGCACCTCCAACGTGGCTTATTAATACTACTCAAGCAAGGTGCCTTTCGATATAACATTAATAATAGTGATCTTGCTTGTTTCGGAAAAAGAAATCTAATGACGAATACTAACATTTTTTTCGAAACACAGTCCAGTTCACTTGCAAATTTAAACTTTCGATACTATATAATTTTTTTCATATTTATAAGTTAATTTATATGCTGCCAAAAAAGTTGATTTATATATTTGTTATAAATTTACGAAAAAAGTAATGTTTCTATACACCATTCAATATATTTCTAACATCTACATATTTGATCAATATATTAAACCATTTTAGATCCACCCATTGACCCATATAAGTAATATAAAAACTTGGTCTTGAGATTTTTGGAATATATTTATATATAATAATTTACAGTAGAGAATCTTTTAAAAGATATATTTGAAATCAAATATTCATCAAAATAATAAAAATAAAAAGAAGGCATGTGTTATTAATTATTTAACTATCATCTTGATAGAGACACGCTAACTACACCATATATGCGTATGATTATGCATCCAATGACAAGGAGAAAGTGATTAACTCTTCATCAAGCTCACTTAATTCTAGTTAATCAACTCACAAGTATACTTAGCTAAGTCACGAGTTCATTTTATGTTATTGGGACACGAGTTTAGTGGTTTGTCGTTCACAGTGATTGATGATTTTTTGATAAACTGAGTCATCGGCCGGGGAGGCTAGCTAGGAATCCGAAATGATGGCACCACCAGCTCCACATTGTATTCTTTGGTGAGCGACTCCGGAGAAAACTAACTCAGCATTGCTTTTGATGTTCACCTGCCAAATACATGTAAGAAACACCAATCATAAGCATCACGAACAACCAAGAACTCCGAGATATAGAAGTCAAGGAGATATGGGTATGTTTCGTCCCATCGCCTTGAAGGGTATGGAGAGTCAATTGTTTGTGATGAGTCATGTTGATGGGACACATCTGTACGGAAAACCCGATAAAGCACAAGATTGATAGATTCACTCCAAAAAAGAGCATCAATGAAAGATTGCATGCATGTATGTCTATTGGACTGTGAGCTCTAACAATCCACAAGTGAAACTACGTCACAAGTTTAGTGGTTTGTCGTTCAATTAAAGATTATATGTATGGCTGTTTATTGTGGGGTGTAATTGGATTCAGACCTCAAATCTTTAAGATTGCCCGACACATAATTCTATCAACTGAGTTATCCAAAAAACAACAATATTTAACTTTTATTAACCAAAATGAATTGGAGTTGATTCTGTTAATTAACCAGAAACCATTTTAATCAATCGGTTTAGAGAAACGGTCACAAACCTTAAAAAAATTCGTTGACTCGTTCTTCTTTATGGAAAAAGACAAATTGTATTTTGTTTTTTAAGATAAAGAAATACAGTTTATGGAAAATTGTAATAAAAAATTGTTGTGATTTTTATGTTTCTGAATGGGAACGCTCAGCGTTGATTGCGGCATTCCCGACTTGCTTCATTACTACTCTTCTTAATTAAAAAAACATTAATCTGAATACTTTAATTTCAGACCTCTAAACTCAATTTGTTAGTTCTTTCTACAACAAAAAAATTAAGTATATAGGGCGGCTTGTGGTTTCAGCGAACTATAATACTCGAAGAATTAATGTGAATCAAGGAATTAATTTATTTATGTGACCTATTAATAGGGGTGGAAAATGGTACGAGAATGAGACCCCGTTTTTAAATTTGTGAAATTTCTATTTTTAAAATTTTTGAAATTTAATTTGGTATTTTAGTTTGGGATTGAGAATTTTAATTCAAGATTTGGGCTCTCAAATTAGTTTTTTTTCCTTCCAATTTTAGTATTGTGCTACACTGCTACTAATACTAAAATTCTGAAACCACATGAAAATATCAAGACTCAGGAGATTAAAGAAGCTAAAGTTCATTCTTACAATCAACCATCTCTATTCACTGAAAAGAAAGCTACAGTTGATTCTTCTGGACGCTAACACTTTTAAGGTAGAAGAATAGGTATGTAACTGGTTACACAAATAACTAATTATAAAATTTAAATAACTAGTTATCCAAGTAAGAAATTATATAAATAAATAACTAGCTATTCAACCTGATAACTAATTATACTACTGAATAATTAGTAATTTGACTGGAATCACTAGTTATCAAATTGAATTTTGTAGAATAATTGAACGCAAAAGAAGAAGGTCAACCACAGCAGCGTGAAAGGCTGACATTTTCTTACAAATATCTGATAGCTTAATTGACTGCTGTTTCTCTAAGAAGTGCCTCACTGCACAATGTCGTCATGGCCTACTTGGTCGGAGTTAACATCAAATTTATTAACTCTTGAAGTTCAAAAAGATTATAGCTTATTGGTTTTGAAAGATTGTACAAAAAGTGATGCATGGGCTGTGTGCCCGTTTTCCGAAAGAGAGAATCAATCAATCGGCTGTTAGGTTTGTCTGCCTACGAAATAAAACTGCGACAACGGAACAGGGTCGCACTCCGAACAACCACCTTTGCTGTCTTTCTATGGTGTCTTTTACTTGACCTGGTTTCCACATCCAGATGCAACCGGTAGCTGAACAGTTAATGTGAATGCAACCCCATTAATTCCTTACAGACTTAGACTTCCTCAAGCTTTCATTGGTATGTGAAAAAGGGTCCTTCTGCGTCTGCCATAAATAACTGCAGATTCCTGTCCATGTACTCAATGTCTTATCGCGGGTGGCAGAAACCGAGTTATATTATCATTCTGCATAAAAGCATCTATAACCTGCTCATGCTCAGACCCTACACCATGGCTGCTCCAGCCTGCAGATAATGATGCTGATAGTGGCCCTAGAAACGGGCCAGCGGATGTAAAGACTTGGTCCAACCATCTCGACGCCATGCATGCAGAGTCGGTTAGATCAGCCTGAACCGGATAACCACGGCTGAAAAAATAATTAAAATTGAACAACAATGGTTGGTGGTGATTTGATCAATGTAATCAAATGATTCGGCAACTGGGTCTGATGTGTGTAAACTCGAATTGACTCATTCCTGATGGTAATTCAGGTCTACACAACTTGATAGGTTACTATATACTAACCCATGTAATTTGTGTAACAGCTGGTTTAGGGATCGTAACGATTATGCCGTTCCATTGACCGCTGCACCTAAACATAAGTTTGCTGCTGATGTTTGTTCACAGCCAACAACTCGCATAGAGGTCACCAGAAAGATGCTACACTAGCTCAGGATGTGGAGCGGTGGAGACGAACTCATCAAACGAATAACCAGAAATACAAAGAGTAAAAAAGTTCAAGACAGACATCGGGGTCCATTCTCTTGACGGTCTCGATCTTAGTCCGTACTCCAACTCAGTATCCAACATTGTCACATTATTACTCATAAATCTTTAGCAGCACCAGTGGCTTGTTTCAATCTACGCTGATGAACATCCCAGTTATACACGCGGGCAACAGTGACCTGCCAAATTTAGTTTCCATTCGTCAAAACGTACTCGTTAAATTTAAAGATTCAGCCAGTTCCTCAAGTTGAAATGCAGTTTGGAGCAACGTAAATGGCAAGTTGGTGAGTGTTACCTGTGTTATTGTGACTTGATCTCTGACGAATTGCAGATCCGCAATAAGGACTTCTAGACTAGCTTTAGCATTCTCTAAATTCTTCTGAAGCAGAGTAGTGGCCTGAAAGCCATAATATCACAGGAAAGGTTACATTTAAAACAAGCTTCGAATCAAAGAAGATTTCTTGAAACCAGACAGCACAAAGTACTAACCTCTTCACATGAATACTCCAACATGACATTTGCTCCCAGCCATAAACAAACCGAGTCACTCTCATCGATACGAGCCCGTGAGTAGATGCCTTCAGCCACTTCGAAGTCGGTAACAAGTGCCTGAAGTCAATATATGCAACAAGTAAGCAGGAATTTCATCATCTACGGGCCAAGGTATCAGCTTACAAGAAAGTAAAAGTAACCAGCTTACAAAAAGCTTTCAAAAAGTAACCAGCATCAGGTTCGTATAGCATAAGCAATCACCATCTAGAAAAGAAAAACGAACCTCACCAGTACCCTTCTTAGACTGCAAAGTGGCAACAACATCCAAGCATTTCTCAATATCAGGAATCTTCGCCTGAAACCCGTGAGAAATGGAACATCGATATCATCAGATCAACTATCGAATTGCTGAAAGTAATAAGCTACAAATTACTATCCATTTCCTTAGAAGCTTACGAAGTCACTTCATTGCCAACATTAGATCATCATCCAATCACTTCTTCATAACCACTACTCCAAAAAACTAGATAATAGACAAGCTTAGCATATTCAGTTCGGTTGCAACATGATCAAGATCCAGCTCGAGACTGACGAGTTCTTATTATCGAGCAAGTGCCAACGTAAAGCTAATATTCAACAAAGATAATGACCAAAATCAAGTATATACCTGAAGATCCCTTTGCTGGGCAAGGAGTTTCATCTCCACAACTCTATACTGCTGAAGCCTGCAACGGATATCCCAACACCGATCATCAAACAAAATCAGAGAATGGAACAGAATCATGAAACTCGAAATGAAACAACGATCATTGTAATCTAATTCCAAGCTCCCCAAATAAGTATTTTGAGAAGGACTGCAGACCTTTCTTGGAGGAAGGAGAGTGCAGAGGTGACGTCGAGGCCAGATTGGGTGAGATAGGTATCGACATCTTCCACGAACTGAGCTCCGGGTATCCCTCTTCTCTCCGTCGCACCCGTCAACGATGACGAAGAAGCCATTGGCGGAAGCGAGGGTTTTAGCTTGAAAACTCTTGAACGAATTAGAGTTTTGCTTCCGAGTTTCTACCGGCGTCAGCTGGTTATATCTGGAAGAATTGATTGAGAACTGATCGGAGGCTTTTTATTAGTGAGGGAACAACATTGGGCCGCGGCTGGGACGGGTATCACGGACACGGTGGCGGCCTGGCGGCTCAGCGGTGATTGTCTTGACCAGGTTTGCAACTGCCGTACGACGGCGTTTTAATTGTGAGTGCAATTAGATCATTTAGAGATGGGCTCTGATTCAAAAGTATTTAAAGCCTTGATCCAATCTCCTCTTGACTGCTGGGTATTTGAGCCCAAGCCCAGTCAAGGAGCAAATTGTTGTTCTCAGGCACTCCTCATTTCCCCTCCCCTCTCTCTCTCTTAGATTAGGTTTTTAGTTTAGAATTGTTCGCTATCCGAATATTTCTTTCGGGAGGTATCGCCGACCAAAAACGTAATAATAATAATAAAAAAATTAAACAAAAACACAAAAGATTACATTCCTAGTTGAAAGAAAGATATTTAAGAGTTTTTTTATTGCAGTCTTTTTTTATTAGATATTGACGAATCAAGTCGCTCGTGAGTAGTTTGGTGTTTAGTTTGGTTCATGATTTGGTTTGATTTTAAATGTGTTAACTTGATTCGTAGATATTTTTTAGTGTACAAGTTTTAAAAACAATTCAAAATAGGCTCATTGGCAGTTTTAATGACTCAAAGTTAGCTGAGCTCGAGTTTGACTCGTCAAAGGTAGTTAACAAGTCAGACTCGAATAGGCTCGAGCTCGTGACAAGTTCAAATTTTCTAACTTGAGCTCGCCTAATACATTACAAGTCAAATTTGAACACAATGAAATTTGGCTCGGCTCAATTTGTGAACCACTCTACGACAAGTGTAATTACTTATTCAAGAAATTCGTAGTTTCAAAGTCACATGCATCATGATCCATGCCCACATTCCAGAGCATTGTACCGGCTTATAAGGAAATAGGGGGTGGCCCTATAGCCGAATGGAGACATTAGGCCTAGCTAGATAGGAACATTGTTGTTTTCAATTCTGGCTGGCTGTTTATCCCGATCGGGCGGGGTGTTAGCCAGATCGAGTTGGCCCATCATATGTTGTTTTCAATTCCCTTATATATTTTTTGATTATTTATAACGATAACCATTAATAAATTCAAAACGGTTTAAAATACTGGATGAGATTGTTTAAACTTAATAATGTACTAGGATACCTATGTAATACCATAACTTTAATTAGATTGTACAAATAGCATGAGAAACACTCCTTGCCACCAACCAAAACAACCTGTTAATAAACATCCTTCATAAGATCGAGAGAGAAGATGCGGTTATGAAAGGGTGAAGAAAGTCAGCACACATATATATACTTTGAAACGACCAATCAAATTAGGTTAGGTAAGGAGCAATAACGTAGGTTTCTTTCGGTTCAATATCCTACATGTACGTACGTATGTACCGTATTCCCAAATACAGGTTGAACAAAGCTCACAAGTCATAATCGAGATCAGTGCAATATTTAATATCAATTCAAATTACGTAACACAATACACATCGCAACCACATCATATCTTATATTTAGGATAAATACTCAAATCTAACTCTAACTTTCAATGGATTACGTTATGTTTTCCATCCAAATTAACGAAGCTTCAAACCCACTGCTGATGCGGATTTAGATATCCATTAACAAATCAAAATAAGTAAATTAAAAAAAATAAAAACCCTAAGATTTCATCTCCCACCCATGGGTAAATTCATGAATCCATCATTACCAATCCTAGATCAAGCGACATTGGAAGAATGATGGGAAATCAAAAACTTGACCGGCGAGCTCGCACAGTGGAGGGTTGAGTAAGCTAAGGCCCACAACGCCCTCACCCCCAGCCCCGCAACGAAGCTTGTCAACGGAGATTTAGGGATTCGAACCACATTTGGATTCAGAGATTTAGGAATTTCTACCGCCATCGATCTGAAGATTTTCTTTCAATACTTTGTTACTGACGAGGACGGAGATGTCGAAGATGATGAAGATTTGGAGGAGAAGGAGGAGAAGGAAAGTAGGCAGGGGGCTGACAGTTGTTTTGTTGACGGAGGGTGATGAATCATAAGAGGGCAACATTATCGTAGTCACATTAGTTAGTACCATGCTGAAGTTGAAGTTGGTTAAGCGAGGCTGCTAAAACAGGAGAGGTTGTAGCCTTAGACGAGGTTGTCGGAACAAGGAGGTTGTAGCTTTCGACGAGGCTGCCGGAACACTCAATCTCGCCGAAGTCTTGGGAGCAGAAAAAGAACAATTTTGAAGTTTAATTTATTTTACTTTTTAATCTATTTTCTTGGGAAAATTTTAATTTTAAAATTCGAAAGTTTGTGTGGCAGTTGATATGGCGTTTATTTGATCGGTCAAGCGAATGTCATGTTAGGTCCGTTTGTCTAATCACTAACGATGTTAAACTTAGAATGAAAATTTTGGTCAACGGGGTAGAACTGTCGAAAGACTAATACTTTTGGAAAAAAAATTATCATCATAATAGTTCCTGCTAGATTTGTCAATCTGCTGAAAATTAGGGCTAGATTTGGGTATTTGGCTTTATATTTATAACATAAATCACATCATTCATATTATATTTTTAACCCCACTAATCCATCGCGTGAACAGTATGTCATGAGATGCTGTTAAGTATCGGTGGTACCGACTAGTAAATTTTAAAAAGATATGACTAAGCTACTGAATTATCCACAATTCTAGTTTAGTTAAGATGGACAAATTGATAAAACCGAATCATTAACTAAACCAACCGACAAACCTAAAAATTGAAGTTTTTAGTTCAGTTATCTATCGGTGTTGAATTCGTACATAATGAAAAATCAAAAGGAAATTGGACCAGCCTTGTTTGTCAAAAAGTCTTATGTAGATATATAGCTAGGGACATGGAGTTACATGAGCGTGGATATGCATGGATTTGAGGTTATAATATCTGTCTGGACCCATCCCATAAACCTGCATGTGTAGTGATCAGTGTCTTCTCTTAGCTTAATTTTAGTATCCACGTACTGTTCTGTAGCCACTCAAATCATCTTATAAAGCAGATGACACCAATAATTTGAATCGACTTGACCACTTGCAAACAATACCTCTCTACGTACAGTTTCTACATTATATATATCAGTAGTAGGTTGATCAGATGTTGTTTTCGTCCCGACGTGCATGCGTGGGGATTCTGCTGTCTATCTTTTATTTGGATGACAACCAATAGTTATTAAGTTGACCATCCACAGCTTACGGGACGAGACTATGAGGGTATGACACCGCCTCAGGGAGACGATAATGATTGCTTCATCTGGGGACTTGATCGCAAAGTTCGTTTTCCTATGGCTTGCTTACCAGAAGCGACTGATGAAGAACGTTGAACCGAAACCGTAGGCATTTCTCCCCTGCAGCTATATGCCCATTATGTCATCAAGCAGAGGAGACTTTAATACAATCTCTCAGTGACTGTACTGCAGCTAGTCAATTATGGTCACAGATGCTTGGACCAAGACTTGCACCATCTTTTTTCCAGCAACCTTTGAATGATTGATTGGCTGCTTACATGTATTAAAAGTGTCGATTACCAAATCGAGTTTGGTATTATTTGTTGGCTCATCTGGAAATATCGTAACGAACTTATTTTTAGAAATGCTACTGTCTCTTATGATCAGCTCCGCTTACGAGTCCTTCATTGAATCGTCGAGGTTCGGGAGATGATAAAAGTGGGAGAATTGTTGCTTTCTAAAAGTAAAGTGCTTCGTGTTGAAAATTTTGTGGGCTGGACGGCTCGCACCGATGTTGAAGTGATTGTGGATGCTGATGGCTCGGTCCTACAATTCCTCAAAAGTTCGGCAGGAGGCGGCATCCTCCGTGACGCCTCAGGTATATGTAAAATTGCTCGATTACGAGAGCGGATGTACGTGCAGCTATACATGGACTTCGCTTGGCATGGGAGCTGGGTTATCGGAGGGTCAACTTACAAGTTGATTCCTCGGTGGGTATTTCCTATGTTAACAATACTGATGCTAGGGATTTACGACACCATGCATGCATTGGGGAATTACAACAACACCTCGCCCGAGATTAGACACTAATAGTACCCCATACCTACCGTGAAGGCAATTTTGTTCTTGATTTTATTGCTCATCGAGACATTATTGATTGTATTTCTGCAGACATGATGGGAATCTCGTTTCCACGGGAAATTGCTATTAATAATCAGGACCTAGCGTCCATCATTTCTACCAAAAAAAAGTACTTGTACGCACATGTATTCGGTGAATATTTGAACTAAATTTTATGATTATTACTTACTAATAAGTTGATTGAAGTTTACATTTAGCAAAACTACAAATACCACTAAGCAAAATACGAAACCATCAAAACTTTACATATACAATTTAGTATTCAGGGTGATTGATGAGAGAGTCGGTACTCTCCCGGTTCCCTACAGTTCTGACACTACCAAACACCGAGTCGAATATAAAACTAATTGCTCACCCCAATTTTGATGCAGAACATAAAAATTTAATATATATTTATAATTTTTTAAAATTTGACTCAGTACTTAGTGTAAAGCATGTAATAATTTCAGATGTAACTAATCACAATTCCAAAAAATTGTAGCATAAAAACACAAATTAATTCTGTCTTTCAGCTAAGAAGTCTAGTCAAATGAATAGACACATATAATAAGTCAATTTATACAGCTGGGCCAAACTATATAATATATAAGAAAGCTCAAAATATTACAAATGAAATTCTAATTATTCTATTGTTATTATTTTCACAATAATAATCGGACTATTCTACTGCTAGTGCTGAGCCTGAGCATATAATTATTTTAATATATAATAATTATTTTAATTATTATGAGTGGCTCTTCCTTTTTAGTATCTTCCTATTAAATTAGCCAAAATTAAAGCAGCCAGCAAAACAAGACCCCTCCATGTGAAGGTAGACGCACTTTGGGCTAGAAAAATAAATTAAATTAAGTGGCTTGTTCCTCTTTTTAATGTCATTTTCAAACTTTTATTGAATTTTTTATTTGATTTCATATTTATCATCGAAAAAGCTTTAAATTCAAGTAAGTTTAAATTGTTTTATGTGAAATTTTTTTATGTAATTGTGCAAAATGAGAATATTAAGTGTACATGAGTTTAATTTTGTAACAAGAATGAATAATATCAAATTGAAGCATAACCGCATACAACTTGTTTGAAAATTAAATTTGCCACTGCCCACAAATTAGGTCAAAACAGAAGTTTTTCGAGAAATTTATCTGTAGGCTGCGCCTACTATCAATCAATAAACATGACAATATATCTTTTCAGAAGTATCAAATAATCGAGTTACTAATATATCCGATTCAAAACGAATAAATCAAACTTATGGCCAAATGCGAATATAAAATACAGTCGTTTTCTCTTTCGTATTAATTGTAAAATTATATGTTTTATAATCATTTTATAGTTTTGATTAAGGAAATAATAAATATTGTGATGTTGTTTTGTTATAAACTTAAATGTATAATAAAAAAAAAATGGAGAATAAAAATGTCAAAGCATGGCTATGGATAATGACAAAAGCTTATATAACAGAAAGAGAAAAGTTAAAAATTTGTCTATAAAAAATCAATATTTAATTTGTTGGTGTATTTGAGGACATGTCACATGCAACCATATCATTCATCTTCTCCCCATTAGGTTTGGTAACGTAAAGGTTTTGGGAGGATTATAATATAATTATTATTTATTTATCTTTATAACGATTATTAATTATGTATTAAAATGGATATTAACTAGTGGTAAGTGTAAATGAAATCTATAACAATTGTGTATAAATTTTTATATAATTGTTATTTCTATGAGTATTTTATATCGATGTTAGAGGTTGACGTAAATTAAGCTGTAATAACTTAGTGTTTCCCCAAGTCTTCCTAATAATTTAGTATTTATTATCATTATCAATATACATTTTACGAGTCTATTATATCTCTGTTATGTCATACAAGCATGTTATGTCCATATTGCATGTTTGTTATATCAACTTTACGAATCTGTTATGTCGGTATTATAGACCTGTTACATCACTGTTATGTCTATTATACACGTTATATCACTATTATGGCCATGATACAATTCTATTATATGAAACTCAAATGAACATAGAATTCGAGATCTTATGCATTAACAAACAAAGAAAGACAAAATGTGGGGAACAAATTTCATCCATATTTTGTCTAATTTTTTTCCGGAACTTGTGTATCATTATTGAGTCCATTGGCATAAAAAAAAAGGCTACAACTATGCATCAAAAGAGAAAACACCTAACAAAAGGAGATGAAGACATAGAGCAACAACTTTGTAAAGTGAAAATTATATTTGATGAATTATAAAAAGTTAAAGGAGATTAAACTAAAATCAAGGAGTTATTAAAAAAGATAGAGGTAATTAAAGAAGGATGGAGAGTTTTGGAAAAAAATAAATAAATTTGAATGTAAATAAAATAAAATATTTCCCCCCGTTTTATATTTCGCTTATCAACATTAATGGTATTCTGAAACCAAAAACTTATATCATATCATCATCAATCGTTAGATTAAATTTAACGATTGATAATTTTTCCACGCCGGCTGATAAAAAGGCGTTTTTGTCGTTTAAAAAAATTTCTATCTTGAGGCCAATGAGCCTTGCTCTCTACAAGCCTCCGGCTGATGATGTTCCGGTGAACGTTGGGAATTTGGTGCCCGAAACGTATTAGTGGTTAGTATACAGTGAATGTTAAATAAACAACATATTTTACTAGCACAATAATCTTTGAGAAGGTAAGTTGATTAGTTTTTTTTTCACAAATAGAAAGAATCATGAATAAACTTTTTTGTGCGTGGAAATTATAGGATAGTGGCGCGACTGATGTTTAACAATCAAACGATTCCCAAATACATTACGTATATCGTAACGTGATCAATACGTCAATAGTGGATTAAACAAAAAAAAACTATACACACCAGAGGCATCTTTTGTCCCAACTCACTAGCGAGATAATTTTACAGCGTGATAAATCAACGAACTAATTACTCCCCTACGCTCTCAGAATCAACTCGTGAATATGATCACACGACATACCCATCTTCACAGACAAGTCTAATCCTCCATCTTTAAAAAAAAATTGGTGCCGACAAGCTTCAAAGCTAAGTGGAAGTTTGGAAAAAGGGGTTAAGCTAAAATCAACAAGTTAAAGAACTCAATTAGGCCAACTGGATAGCTAGTGGTGAGTGAGATGGACACATCTGTTTCTACGGTAACCATTTGTTGTCTTTCATATTTGGTTTATATTAAATCACAGTATTTTATTTTATGGACATTAATTAGTGATTGGATAATTAAATTAATTAGTCAGTGCACATGATTAGCTTGATTGAATGGATCATCACTGTGTGTGATTGTGACTGAATGAAACTGGCCGGACGATGTACGTAACACTTTTACAACAAGTCACATCCGAACTCATGGGTTCGGGTAGCGAAAACTCGGCACTTAGAATATGCATACCCTCCACATGGTTTTTGGCATCAACAAGGCGGCGCCTCGTTGGTGTCTAGGTGTACGCAACCATATAGAGTATCCCCGAAATCGAAGTAGGCACCACCATTATTATGTTTTTTGGCGACTCTCGTTAAGCAACATTTTTAGTTCGAAAATGAAGTAATATAAAAATTTAAGTAGCATGGTCGAGCTGTTATTGTATCAGAATTATCCCCAACTGTTTTAATAAGTTGCTCGAAATATAACCGGTCGGACCGTGGGGTAGACTATGGTCCCCAATCAATCAAAACCGGTGGGGTTGTTTCCTTAGGAATGAAACAAAGCATCGGCGCACACGAGTTTAATTATCAAAACGAATGTTTGTTGTTTTGTTTTTCAATTAAGCAATGTAATGTAATGTTATTAAAGTATGAGACAACGGCGTGTTTGCAAAGGCTGCTGGGTGTTGCTTTGTTCTTAAGAATTATATATAATCAAAGCTTTGCCTTCCTAAACAAGCTAACTGGTAACCACTCTTCAAATTAAACCCAAATAGTTTTCATGAGAATTCAGAGAGGTTTGTTTTGTCCCAATCTCATGAAGAAAATTAAACTGCTGATAGTGATCAAACAGAGACAACACCACCCGTGTGTGTATACATCTTTAACTTCCCTATCTATTTCTCGATCGTGATATCTCCCCAACCATTCCTTCTTCCAAACCGTAATCCCGCTCGCAACCCAACTATTCCGTGATTCATAATCAGATTAAACCATTCCGTTATGTAAACTATCTAATCCATTACAACCCTACTTCAACCCATCATTTTGAACTGTGATCAGATTAACCCATCTCTCATAGACCGTCAAACTCACTCATTTCACAACTCTACCTTAACTATTTGCCCAATAGCATGCACTATTTGGTCATGGAACTTTGTTTCCGATCAAGTTTGTAACAGAAACAAAGTTCCGTGACCAGCTAGTTATGATTCTACGGATATCCGATTGTGACTAGTTGGTCACGGTGCTTGACTTCCATGACTAACTAGTTGTGGATTTGAAGAAATGTGACTAATTAATCACGCTTCGCAATTCAATGACTAAAATTCCGCGGCCATCCTCCATTTTTCTTGTAGTGTTTCGTGTCTAAAACGAATTGCTCTAATGGTAGAGCACGTGTCTAGTTATCCGAAGTTCTCGTGTTCAAATTTGATATACTCTAAAATGGATATTTATTTATTTCTTGTTTTTTTATCCGAAGAGAAAAAAAAGTATGGAAGAAGAAGAAATGATGGTGGGTGTCTGAGCTCCCACCCTACCTTTTCTTACTCACTCTGTGGGCTTTTTCCAAATGATGAAGAAAATGAAGAAAGAAAACAAACAAGTGTTTATCAAATTCTGGAATGAGACACACCGTCTCATCTGACGCTAAACCTTTCTGACGATTCCCCCAAAACCACGACTTTACCAGAGATTTGCAAACGAACACAAAGTATAGTAGTAACATTGTCACAGAATCACATAACCAAATTCAATTTTAATAAACCCAACCCATCCTTTCCTATACACATACACAGAAGAGCATTTTGTTCAACTATACAGTCCTCCTTCCCCCCCATCAATTTCTGCTGCTGCCAGGATCATGTTATTGTTTTCAAAACAAAGAATAGAGCCCTCTGACAAACTGATTGAGAAAGAAAATGGCAAGGAAGGGAGGGAGGTATTTCACAGGAGATGATGATATGGAAATCTTAATTAAGAGATTTATAAGGGGGCAGAAATTGAGTGAATGACGATTTTTTTTGGGGAGACATACAGAGGTCAGAGGTGAAGAAAATCAACTGGACGGATGCGGACCAGTGCTAGAAGAGGACGAGGAGCCGCCGGACAAAAGCTCCGCCAGGGCACTCATGGCTCGGACCTGCATCTCCAAAGCAGCAATGTAATCTGTAGCTTCTTCTAGAATCACTGGCATCGGTTCCTTCCGGCAACCGGGGACTAACCGGCCGAGAAGCCGGACTTTCCTTTGCACGGCGGGCAAAGTCTTACCTCTCAACCTCAGCACGCTGACTCTCGGCTTCCTCGAGCGGCTGGTACCTCCGCCGCCGGCGGAAGCGGAGATGAGTCTGTGTTGCTGTTGCTGCTGATGCAGCTGCTGCCTCTTATGCTGCTGTTGCTTACGGAATTTGAGTTTGATACGGCTAGTCAAGATGGCTCTGCTCCACCTGGATCTCCCTCTGGCGGCGACGGCGAGGGCTTGATCGGCGGCTTCACGAACGGCTCGGCCGCGGCGCGGAGCCGAAGGGGAGGAAGGATTGAGCTGGACTTGGCTCAAGGCTTGGATGAGTTTGGATGAGTAGATTTGTTGTTGAGCCTCTGTTTTCCATTTGGCGTGATCCTGGTTCAGCTTCTGCTGCGATTGAACGGCCGCCTGCAACTTCTTCTTCTTCTTCCTCCTCGACCGATCCACGTTGCTGGTGTTGTTCGTTACTGGATTCGAAGTTATCATCGGTGACGCCATCGCTGGAAAATAATCAGCTCGATCACGGATTCCCCCCTCTTTTTTTTATCAGGAATTCCGTTCGTACAGCTGATGATTCGCAAAAATACCTCTACAAATTCAGATATGACAAAGCGAAAATTCTGCAGAGTTGAGATTGAGAACAAAGAAACAGAACAGATTCAGGGCGATGAAAGGCGGAAGGGAATCGGGAAATCAAAGGCGATTCAGAATTAAAAGGAGAAGAGATTGGAAGAGAGATGTGAGAATATTACCTTTGGGGAAGAATCTTCAAGCAAGAACCATGGGAGAGATGAATCACGGTGAGAGGCTAAGGTTTTGAGGAAGGGGGAGAGAGAAAGAAACGGAACGGAGTTGGTAAAACTGAGGTGAGTGGAGGTGGTCTGGTGGTGGTGGGAGAGGGGAAGGAGAAGGTGGAAGGAGGGAGATAGGGAGAGAGAGAGAGAGACAGAGAGGGTTATAAAGGGGAAGTAACAGAGAGAGCACGCCTTCTTTTTTCCTTTATCAAAATTCTCGGTTTATTTGCATTTTTCGGCTTTCCGGATTGGCTTTGCCTAATTGCCTAGTGTGTAGGCTTGGCATCTGGTTGGGGTTCGGCCGGATACTATATATTCAAAATTCGTTAGTTCTTTTCGACGGTTATCTCTGGATCCGTCCTATGAATTGTTTCGACGTTTAAAATTTGTTCCATCCCTGTAACCGACGGGTATTGGACATTGGACGGATTAAGGTAAAATTCCCGAATATTGATTACTTCATAAAAAATAAACCAAAACTCCAGAAAGTGAAAAAACTAAAATATTTAATTAATAATAAATCTGCCATATTCTGATGTCCAAACCAAATCCAATACTTGAAATAAACTTTAAACTTCCAACTAACAACTAACATCAGCTAGCCAACATATTTAAACTTCAGAATTACCAAGACTAAAATGTTCATAATAGAAAAAAAACATCAAACTTCCAAATAACAACAGTCAGCTGTATCCAGCACATTGCAGCAGCCGACATTATCAACTTCCAACTCCAGGTTTTCACTTTCCAGTAATGATTGTTATGAATCTTTGAATCCTACAAGAAGGTTTTAAAGGCTCGATTTTGTATCAAATACCAAATCAAAAGAGATGAAAGGATGAGAAAAGATTAGAGTAGGTATAACTGATTTATTTATACTAAATTAAAGCAGTAAAAAGAAGAACAAAAAGCTTAACCGGAAGATTTGAATCCGTCCCCATCCGTCAAACAATTGGGCCGGGTATCGAGGATCCGTTAACCCGTCAACTGTCCGCATTGACCGGAAAATCCCTGCCATTTTCAGTCGGGCTCCCAAATCACAGGTCCAAAATGCCAGGCCTACCTAGGTAACTCCGTTCTACCAGGCCTAGTTAGTAAAAATACATATGTTGTACGTATATGTACTCAATGTAATTTTACTCACATCTTATAGAGCCGCTTAATTTTCTTCCTTTCTTCGATGTTTTAGTTAGTAAAATACATGTAATATGGTATTAATACATTTACAATTTCATATGTTATTTCAATTTAGCAATACATGTAAAAGTTTGACAACAATCATAAAATATTAAAAAATATAATTTTAAAATGTGAATATAAGTTAAATATTATTAAATTATCAATATGATTCTTGAAAATACGAGTATTAAATGTGTAATACGTGTTTAGTACGTGAAGCGTCAAGCAAACATGGAAAAATTAAACAGCTCTGTAATGGTGCGAGAACTGAAGTTTTAAGCGAATATAGTACGTATATGTGTATTATACGAGTATTAAACGGATTTTTGCTAACTACTTTTACCTACTAAATATATAAGTTATACGTTTAATATTCGTATTTTAAAAAATTGAATTGATATTTCAATAATTTTAAATTTATTCACTTAAATTATTTTTCTTAAATATTTTATAATCATTACTGAAAGTTTAAACATAATTCCTAGGTTAAAATAATGGATAAATTAAAAATATATCAATATTATATTGTATTCGTACCGTATTATACTAACGACCGGTTTTTTTACTCAGTGGTAGGTTTTCTTTGTGTCCTCCTCAAGTCATTGACCCACACGGGCCACACCCACTCGTGCTACTGCCGCTCTAAGTTCTAGCATCTAACAATAAGAAGGTTGACGTGCCGACTACTCGTTGGCTTAAACATGGAGTGTATTTGCATTGGTCTTAACGAATGGTATGGTCATTGAAATGTATTGATTTCATTGACAATTTAACTGGAAATAGGATGAATTATGTAACCAAAAGTAAAGTGATAGTGAGTATTTATTGGAGTACAGTTACCAATGTTATTTTGAGTTCCAACGAAACAAGGTGGTTCAATATTCATGATCAATTTTTCATCCGTACAAATTTTCTACACAGTACTGATGTCTACTCAGACTAAGTGCATCCACCAAGTTGTGTATAGAAAACATAGATGAGTACTCAGTTTGAAAAGACTGGGCATTGCATAGCATCACAGTTCACACAAAGCAGCATTATGCCTTCAATCTCACTACTAGCTGTTGGTTTAAGTTTTTTAAACAAGTTAAGCCGTTCATATGACGCCCACTTAATGCAAAGTGAAAGCAGTAAATAATACCATGTTTGTGGTACTTGCTTCAGTGTCACAAGCGCAAAGGAGGTATCCATCCAAATGGGAAAAAGAGAGGAAAGCAATGTACTAAAGCAGAACTGTAATTATAGCTTCGTGGGATCCACTGCAACTATTTAACTATTTATAACTCGTATGCAGTTACGCATACGAGTTATGGCAAAATGCATCAGGAGGCCCCATATATTTATCCACAAACGGTGACGGTATAAATTAGAAAAGCTTATTATATCTAGGACAAGGAGAATGGAGTGTTACTTCTATAAGTGCCTGATTCGACTCAATTGACTGCTGTTTGTGCATCAGTACTCTACTGTCTCCTAGCATAAACTTCACACACAATGCTTTTTAAGTCTACCATATCAGTCACATCCTATCTTTTACAGTCATGTTATCAAATTTTGAACCCCTAAATTCCTTGGCAGTCTATATGGTTCCCACCGACATGTTAAAGTCACATGCTATGTTACTGTTAAAAACTTGGAACATGAGCTCCGATCCAGTTGAAGCTATTCTTCCAACCGTTGTCTGATGTGTAATGCATTGAATTAACACTCTTGGTAAGAAGATAGAATTAAGTTAGGCCTGTGAGATGGTGACGAAATGCAAATGTGGGTAGCCGCAAAGGAGGGAAATTAAAGAAGAAAGTAACAGAATGCAACGCAATGAAAGATTCGATTCAATGGATTCAATCCAGAGAACCAGAAACCAAAGAACAAGCAGGTAGGTAATGTTCAGTTTACTTGACGGAAAGGGGCTGATTCTGTCCAAAATTGGTGGAACTAAATATCACCCACATTATATACCTACTGATAATTGACATGAACTAAGCCCTCTAGATTAACCAAACTCATGAAAATCATATTTTTTGAACCAGTTGAAGCCAACCAAATTCAGTTCTGATTTCGGTTAAATCATAACCAAAATGGCCTTGGTGATATGTCAGACAGGGGGGTGGGGGATATGGTGGTATTGGCCAGATTAGCCTTTGTTTTTATTCGTGCTTTTTTTGGCCGGTCCGGCCAATGATTAATTGAAGGGAGGATGATGATCTAGACCATATATATAAATACGATAATAATAAAAACAACACAAGGAAGGGGAAATGCATGTGCAATGTGAGTTGTTCTTCTGGCACTTTTCCTATCTTGGGGTTTGTTTTTGAGTTTATTATTTTGAGAAGAGGTGGAGATGGATTTGCAATTTTGCCCCTATGTGGTTCGTGGACAGATATGCTCCACACTTGGGGTTCTCTTACCCCCTCTTCGTCCTACATCAGCCATGATTTCTGATTTTTAGTTGTGATATTTTCTTTTCTGAAAGATGAAACAATTTGGTCGAACCAGAAAGTGATTATCAAACCAACATGTGCGCTTTGAGGCTTTGAAAATGACCTTCTTTCCCTTACCAATACTTCACCATAATGACTGAGTTTAACAGGATGATCATATCATGTTCATAGTGTCATGTTATTTAGTGATCACCACCTATTCACCTTTTGACTCTCTTTCATAATGAGGAATCCCACTTCAGCAAGACAGGGGAATAACTTCAACACTGTAATTTCAGACTGTAAATGTCCAACACAAAGATTCCTTTTGAATTTGATTTTGTGTATAGTAATTAAACCCTAATTGAGTTTTTGTCATTAACCTGCACCACTTGAGTTTTTGTTTTGCTTATCTAATAAACCACGAGGTAATTATGAGGCTAATCCTAAGTCTCTCTAAACATCATTGGTACCATGTGTGTGGCATTTTAATAATGTGATTTTTTTTGCCTCTGGAAAATCTAAACACTATACAAGGCGTGTTATTCCACTGCCATAGAGATTGCCTCCCTTGGATGAGACACAATGAACCAACAAGCACTATATAATGAGAGAGCTCAATTAAAAAAAATAACTCCAGAAAAATGGTGCAATTATTGCATGGGGGGGTGGTAAAGCATGATTGAGGTATTCAATACTAATATCAAAGGGAGGAGAATCTCTGTCCTGGCGGGTTTAGGTGGTTGATGGTGAAAGGGCGGGGTTTCTAGAAAGGAATGTTTACCAAAGTTCTTTTGAGGTTCAAGGGTATATATCATATATGTTTGTTCTTCTACAAAGTCTGGCATTAAAGAAAGCTAAATTGGAGCTATAATTGTGTCGAGACCAACCTGTCTGTGAAGGCGTCGATAGGTGGAGTGGAGAATTGAGAAACTTCAGCTACGACGACGATTGTAAATCATGTCTTTGACGCCATTGCTTACCAATTAGGCCTTTTTTTTATCTTGAGAAACCTGTCAAGATTAAGTCAGAGTTGGATCACCATCACACGTCTAGTAAGCCATGTGCTTGAACGAAATGGAAGATGAGAACACCAGCAGTAAGTTTAAGTTACCGGAAATGAATATATTTGTTAGTGGTTGTCATGACTCTTATCATCTACAGCTACAAGCTCTACTAAACTAGGAATCAAGAATACAGTTTATTAAGAAGGTGTTTGACTGTAGGCATTTTGCATGAGACACGGCAAGCCAATATTGCAGGAGTGGGATTATGAGGGCACCAATTTCTTCAACCTTGGTGATTGAAATGGACAGGGCGTTGTGTGTTACAGTTTCACAAGTTATTCACTGGAAAGAAAGACCTTAAAATGATAAGTAGCTACATCCAACATAGGGATCATTGGTTAAAATGCCCACTTTATGTACTGTCCAGAAGAAAAATCTAAATTTCAAAAGATTATTTTCCTGAAATGTGGTTAGCAAGCCTCAGAATAATACTGTTCACTAAAACCACAAAAGAACAATAGCATATGATAACAAAACGAATAAAAGGGAAGTGTTTAAGGTATTGGTCAACTTGAGCACCTTAACTGGTAAATATCAGAATCACTTATCAAGATCAAAAGTTCTCTTGGAAATCTATGCGTAAGAAACCAAACATTCTACTATCACCACATGATACAGAAAGACCTTTACACGTAGTGATGAATGTAGACAACACCCAAGATGCATCCACATGCAAACCACATTATCAAATGATTGAGACTGAGCTTTACAACTATGTATTCCTTTGGGATTATGCTAAATTAATCGCTCAAGGGAATAAACAAAATGCAATAAGGCACCTTGCCCTCCCTCTCTTGCCAAAAGATAGTCTTTATTGATAATTGTACACAACTTTACCAGATTTCTGGTGGAGTACAACAAATTCTGGCGTCCTATTCAACTGGACCAGAAAGTTTCATATTCAGAGAAGAAACCAAAGAAATTTTTCAAAGCGTTTCATTTTTAACATTTTTAGGACCCTCCTAAATCACCAGTTTGCAAACCGGTCCAAACATGCATACAGACAGTGGCAAACGATTACAAGAAATATGGTGGGACGCCACTGACTTCGAGGCCATTCTAAATGCCTCACACTCGCGATGATAGAACCAGAATAACAAGTCACCACCCAAGGTGAAAATGATCTCTGAAAGTGAAGGGCATCCTTAAACTAACCCCGAAAACTAGTTCATTTCATGCTCAGACTTAACCCGTATTATCTGGTTAACTATCAACAGATGCTTTATTGTCTCATACGTAAAGGGCAATTGACTTCTAGAGCCTATTCTGGATTCCTTCTCACCCGGTCCTTGTTAGCCTTAACCACTCCCATCAAGGGCCAATAATCCACAAACACTTGTCTTTTAGCAATAATATAAACATATCTTCAAACGAAAGATGCTTAATATTGCAGCTGTCGATCCTTAGAGGGCCTATCATAATAATTTGAAAGACGCCAGATCTCGTTAATTGCAACCAACCAACCAACCAACCATTATCCTTAATTCAATAACCATTTTAGTTTCCCTAATCGAAAAATAGCGGCAAGTCATGAGACTCTTCAAGCTTCATTCTATATGTTTTCTTTATTCATGACGAGTTATTTATCTGTTTTTCACCTAAGGATGATTAAGACGTGATTGCTTCCAATTATTGCCTCTTAATCACTAGGGAATTTTAGATATAGGACATGGCCAACACTATTCACATGGCTGAGCTGCTACGACCCAGGCCTTAATTTCCTAAAAGGATTACTGTTTGATAGGAGCATAGACAACTACGTATTACAGAATCATATCACAGATTGGCCCAATATTAATGAGAAGACATGTGTCCGATGACAAATATTCAGTAGGCTCGCGTGAATAAACAAAAGTAAGTCTCTGGACGAATTGTACCTTAGTAGATATTGCCTCAAGTTGGGGGAAGTCTGCAGTCATAGCCACCGCATCCAGAATCAAAATATGCCAGCATCAGCATGCAAACTACGAAGCTCCATGTCAGAAAATACAGAAACACAACTCCCCTTTTCCATGAAAGAAGCTTAATCAACCAGCTTGTCTCTTCAGGTAGAGCGCAATACTCATCTATGATGACCTTAACCAACTCGTCCAGGATCTTCTTGTAACGATTATTAGCATCAACAGATTCTGGAGCTTCAGATTGCACTTCCTTGAGGAGATTGACAATGAGATCTGTTTCCACGGGTTGAATATCTGGCTTAACTAGTCCATTAGTTCCATCATATATAATATTGATGACCTCGGGTGTAAGAGGGACATGAGAGGACGGGGCTATTTCTGATGTAGAAGAGAGAGCTGGACTCAGCACCAAAGAGTTCTGATAGAAGAATCAAAGAACTTACTAAGTCAAATAATCCAGAAAAACTATATAGTCATAATAAGGCATGACGAGCATCAAATGAGAATCTGATTTGACGTTTATGATTTTCTAGGATAGCTCTACTGTAATCGCACATTCAATTAGGTTTAAATCAATTCAAGCAGCTACACAATTCCATCGTTGCTTACACCATCCGGACAAATCATAGATTCAAATGAATAAAGAAGTATTAACACCACAACTAGGCAGGAACCAGAGCAGAGATGCAAATTATCGAACAGTTCAGAAACAATCGAACAACTTAGACTTGAGAAACTGCACATCGAACTACATTTCTGAAATTAGTCATACCTTGATTAGCTCATCATTGTTATCGGCTTCTAACATCTCCGAGAAACAACTCAAATCTTCGACGGTTTCAGAAGACGCATCTTCAGATATGGTGGTGAACTCGCTGACTAAGCTCCGCTTAGCAATCTACCAGAGAACGAACAGAAAAACAAAACAATTGAAATCATATTTGCTAAGAGAAGGATACGCAACTGAAGAGATAATTGTTGCTGGAAATCGGATATGAACCTTTGGATGCTTCTTAGATTGAGATTCTTTCGGCAGACGATTCCCGGCATCAGAAGCTCGCGACGAGAGGTGTTTGGCCGGAGTGTGATTGTCTTTAGCTTTCGTCATTCTGGTTTTTGGCGGGATGATTTCAATTTCGTGTGGGGAAACTGTTAAAATGGAGGGAGTGGAGGGGATTAGCCCAGATGAGATTTGAATTTGAGATTTTGAGCTTGAGCGCTTCGTAGGCTACCAGGTCGGCTTGACGCAAAGTAACCATGCAAGGGAAAAGCTCTCATGGGCTCAGTAGGCCATCTTACTGATAGTATTCAACTAGCCCAAGGCCTTAACTTCTAAAAATTCAGCCCATCGGCAGCTCATTGACTTTGGTGCTTCGTTGACTTTATTTTTAGGGGACTAGTTCATTACTTATAGGCTAGAGCCGTCGGCATTAACATTAATAACACGGCTGGTTATGTTGTATGAATATTATTAATTGTTATTTTATTTTTATATTTTATTTCGTTCTCTATTTTATAATGGTATTACCTTGATTATCTTCGATAAAAAGGAAAGAACATTACAACGGATGAGTTTGGTTTGAGAATAACTTATTCAAGATTTTCATCTCGAATTTTAACAAGTCAAAGTTGACCGATAACGTGTTTGACTTGATAGGCGTATGAATCGACTTTATTAGAATTTCAACTAATATGGTTTACGGGCTCACTCGAGTTCTACCTTTATTACATGGTAGGATAAAATTTTCAAATACTAGTTGGATTATATGGCTATTTAACATGGGAAATAGTGTGAGTTGTATCCAAGTGGAGTTATTTTAGTGGTAGAATTGTGTGTTGGCGATTCTTAGTCGTAGGTATCGGATTAGAATCCAGTTGAACCGATTATTCAACCCTGAGCGGAAGAGGGACCGAGTCATAAGTGATTGGAGTGCCAATTGACCCAAGCAACGATGTGGCCGAAGAAAGGAAGGTAGTCGGCAGAGCAAAACTACCAAAACACAGCAGCAGATTAGGTTTTAGGATTGTAGCTGTGGGGACTGTGGAAACCTTCCATTTTACAGACGTATCAGCAGCGTTGCCCAGATATGCTGGCAAGGTCGACACAGCACAGAGGCAGAGAGAAAGGAATACGTTCACATCACGTTAAAGTGTCCTTTTTGTTCTTTCAGAAGTACAGTACAATGCCCAGCCCACCCATATGGACGCGTTGATACCTAAGTCGATATCATCTCAAACCTCTTCAGCCAAATGTTACTTACCCTCCATAAACGTCCACCAGCATCCCACCAAATTCTACTACTACTCCTAGTCACCTACCTTCCTTGTCTCCCAAATCCCTCTCCCTTAAATATCCTACATAGTAAACACATTATGACCCAACATTCAATCGGGACCATGAGTTGAAGCGTTTTAAGAGATGTGACAAATCTCGAGTTTGCGCGTGAATCGCCCCTCGTTTCTGACGAGGTTAGATTCACGCACAAGCTCGCGACCTGCCTCCTCTGGTGTTTTTGCCCCGAATGGCAACATGTTCCTGAATATTCAGCCATTCTACCAGCCATTAGGTTGAATCATCAGTTTAATCGGAATCTCTGTTCCTGCCCACGTCCACCATTAGATTGGAGAGCTCCTGCTTCAGATTGCTTCTGTATGCAGGTATTCAGTATTCTCTATCAGACTCTATTTTCTTTCTTCCTTGATTCTTTTATAAAACTTGGAATTGTGAAAGTTTACCTTTGATGGAAATGGTGATGGAAACTGAACTGATTCAGAAGCCAAATGAGGATATAAACGGGACGGACTCGATTATATCTCCATATTGAAGGCGTGGATTGTGCAGGTATTGATCTAATTTGAAGCCAATTACCATTGAGTTCATCGATCAATTAACCAAAATTCCGCATATTTGAATTCGTTGCAGTAACATTGTTGGAGTTCTAAACTTCGAGATGAACTAGACCATGGCCTGGGGGAAACTTGTTGATATATTCCATTATACAGCAAATCCTAATGAATTTTTGTAGTCTTTTTCAGGGCCACTCTGATGAACGTCCTTTGAAGTGTAACATGATTATATTTTGATCTGTGATTATTGAAAAATACAAGAGTTACACTGTAGCCCAATACTCTCCCCTGCCTATTCACAATTTCACATGATTGACTCTTGTTAATTTCTTGGCCAGGTAACGTCAGCTAAACTGGTTTTGGAACTATACCATTCTCTTATTATATTGTGGCTCTCTGCTACAGAACCCAGAAAGAAAGCAAAAGAAAAGGAGAGAGCCATACAATTCTCCCAAGTCCCATTGAAGGAAATTGGTTTAATCAAGTTCTAAAATCAAAACAAACTACAAACGAAACCATGACACCAACAGATTTCTTTGTTTACCAGATGAAGAGGAGAGGAAGAATCATTTATCATTCAATTAACAGCCAGAATCCTAAGCAAGCCCTCATACGAAACGCCCTCGTCTTCATCTCCCCCAGCAGCGCCCAATCTGATCATCGCTCCAATCTCATCGTCGCTGGCATCGAAGCCGGCCAGCTGCAGGTAACTCTTCAAATCTCCGTGGCTCAATTTCCCGTCTCCGTCTTTATCCATAGCCTTGAATACATCCGCCATTATTCCTTCGACGTCCGACGAGGAAGAGCCCGATGCCGCTGCCGATTTCCCCTTGGTTCTTCCCAGAACCCTCTCGAATTCCTCGTACTGGACGAAACCGTCCTTGTCGGAATCCGCCAGGGACATCATCGTTCCTATCATGTCGTCGTCTTCGTCGATGACGATATGCGACACCGTCCTGATTCCGGCGTAGAACCTGCAGAGGTCGTCCCTGCTGATCTTGCCGTCTTGATCCGCGTCGATGACGTCGAACGCCGATTTCAACTCCGGCGTCGCGTGAGGCGCTGTTGCCGCCGTAAGAGTCCTGCCGGACGGACACATTATAAATTCTTTTTATTTTTTTCAGAAAATAGAGAGAAACGGATTGTGTTAGGGTCCGCTCCTCCGAAATGGGAATGTAACGGGGGATGAAATTTGGAAACGAGGTGGAGGAGACTTTATATAGGCCGCGAGAAGGAAGAGGAGGTGGGGTCTACGCAGGAATGAGATACGCGGCGTTGACTGATTGGTTGATAAAATGAAAATAGGAAAAATCCGCGCCACGTGGGACTGTTTATATTCTGCTACGTAAGTCATGACGTGGGAAAGGTCAACAGTGATCGACCACGATGAAAATTCACAGAACAGAATTCTGGTAAGCCGAGTTCTCGGGTTGTGGCCGCTGTCAAGCTCAGGAATCAGAATCGGTTTGTTTGGTGGTTGTTTGGATTGTTCCGGTTGGAAGATTGCTGCGGGCGGTTGATTCTATGCCCAAATGGAATCGGAGTCAAATGCCTGGATTTTATATTATTCTTGCTCTGGAGAGTAATAGGGCACCTGCTGCTGTTGTTTTGGCCTCTAGTCTTGGAGCAAAGATGCGAGAAAGAAAGAAAGCCCAGTTATGGAAACCACTCTTTTTAAGAAACTGGGCTTGGTCAACTTGGGCCTTCATGGGCCTGTAAGCAGGTGGCCACATAACAAAAACCCTAATAACCTGACACTTCTGTATATAAAATATCTGTGACTGCCTCAGCTCTTCATCGTCGAAATGGCTTATTCATCTCCGCCATAGCTTCAATCCTTTCATCAAAATTACAGTTTTCAAAACTACGCCCTCCCTGGAGGCCCTTGAATCATTATATCTCATTTGGTTTTGGTGGTTTCTTCAATCGTTTTCCTTCCCTTGAAGGTGAACTCGTGGGGGGCGGAGATCCACTGTGCGGGAACGTTGAGTCGCTCCGCCTACCTTTCGGGCGTAGTGAATAAGTTCCTGTCAAATTGTCTTTGATTTCTAGAACTCGATTTCATTTTGATTTGTATGTGTTTTGTGGGGAGAGTTCCAATGATGGCATGATATCTTTGAGACCTGATTGCATAATTTGATGACAACTATAAGCATAATCGATGAGGTCCTCCTTTTCTTATTTATCTATTTTGAATGTTTTTGAGTTTTTGTTTTCTGGGTTGATGATTTCTTGTTGGGTAGATGATGAACATGCACTGGGCGCTGAGCTAGCTGTGATTCAGCTGCTTTTTGATGCATAACTGCAAGCCCTAGAAAAGCTTTGTCTGATCGCCTAATATACTAGTTTTCAATCTCGTTGTTTTTGTTTTGAATTTCTCGTTGACGATGATCATTAAGAGGACTTGAGAAATCGACATCTCAGAACTTTGTTCACAGATAGCCGACCTTCAAGTAAAATCCATGAATTTTGAAATGCAAATCTGTGTTGTAACCGATGTTTCTAATTTATGACGATAATCTCAAACAGGTCTTTTATCCTCACATTGCAAGGGTTATGAGTAGGTACAAGGAAGTTAAAATGATCAAATGGTGCCACTGCGGCGAACTTCACCGGTATTGACAGAGGTTCTGATCGGGAGGCGCTAAAATAGTTCCTTCATTTGATCATTTGCTTGGATGGCGGAAGGAGGAGGTAGCATAGTCTGGAAGTGGTGGCATCCTTTGAAACTAGGGTGTAGCAAGTATTATTTAGCTTTGCTGTTTGCGTTGATAAAGCGAGGCGTGGCAATATTAGTTGAAGCTGGAACAGCGGTGATGCTATGGTGCCAGGTTCTTAGATTGACGGGAGAAGGGTGCTTATTTTCGTAGTGTATGTGTTGTACAGGATTAGGAATAATAGTAATGCTCGTTAGTTAGCTTGGAGAGTACTGGTCATGGTTTCTTCACCCATCTACTGGGGATTTATGTATTGAGAGACAACGATATTGGATTATGCAGGTAAGTACCTGGTAGAAGTGGAACCATTAATTCTATTATCACCTTTATCTCAGTCATATCAAATTTCAGTTTGTGTTGTTTGGTTTAATTCTCAGGTCTGCGTATGTCTCCAAATTCTGCCCTTGATTGCACAAACCCTAACAAAAGACACTCCAACAAATGACATTGATAACTCCACCACCTGAACAAAGAAAGAGTCTTCTTTAGTTCTATTTTAGATACTTTGGAATTGAACAAGTTGGCGTTTAGTCAGACTCTTGTCAATTCTGATTGTAGAATATCTAAACTCCAATTGGCCAAAGTGAGCGTGCACAAAAACAGCGACATGCGTTCAATAATAATGGGTCTCTGTTTAGAAAACGTTTGACTAATTTAAGCTAAATCGTTTTGGTATGCGGAGTTTCTATTCCAATGTCGTTAAATGTTACACGCACCTACGTGAATATTCAAATTTAACCAAAATTCGTTTCCTAATATGGTTGGGGGCGTTATAGCCGCAGTGCTCATTAACTAGCCATTTCCACACCCAAACAAAACATCATCGGACCGGATTAGAGAAGAAAATGACCAGGAAGTACACCACAAATCCTGCCAGGAGAATTCCGCCATAGATGAAAGTTTGCGATGAATGCACCGGATACTTGTACTCGATCTCGCAGCACTTCATCTTGTCCTTCTCACTAGACAACACATGCTCGACATACCTGCATTGCACAAGACAGAAGCTCACGAGACTAGTACTGCGATTTCTTTAGCTGCGGATAAGTAAATCCAGATTTCGAAACTTACTGCTGCGTAAAGATCGAGCTCTGAAGAATTTCCGAGCTGTTCACATGTGCATCCTGTAGTTTGTGGTCGTACAGTAAGGACGAGAGGTCTACGAGTTGCTCCTCGATATTCTGTTAGTTTCCATGTCAGCAAACATGTTATAAAGCTCAGGGCAATTACATTTGAGAATATAAGATACTTACATCGAGGTATTTCTCGAGTCGTTCAACCAGTTCATGAGGGAAGGGTTCGGGCAGGTTAGTCGTTTTCTTGTAGAACTTCTCTAACCACAGTTCAGTAGTCGTCTTGTTCTTCTGGCCTTTCACAGGTTCACCCAGCGGGGTTTTCAGGTACTCTGATGCGAAAAGTTGGACACTCTGCCATATGCAGAAAAGCTCGTTAGAATTTGCACTATCTATGGATGTGAATTAATTACACGAGTCAAGAGATCGGAAATCACCTCGGATGTATCACGAATCTTATGAAGCGCAGCGTCTACACGAGCATATATAGTGTTCCTCTGCCCAATATAAGAGACAAATGGCTCAAATTGTATTAAAAGAAACCATCTTGTATTATAAGCGCTTCGGTACTTGCCGTACTTGGTACTTCAACACCAAAAATCAAAATTTCTAAAATTTAAATTCAAATTATGAATCCTAAACCCCTTGCAATAAAAACTAAACAATAAGCAACAATGCTAACCGTTTAAACACTAAATTTCGACCCTCAAACATTACATTATAAATCTAAACTCTAAATCACATTCCAAAACTCTAATTTGTTATCATAAATCCATATTAATAAATCCTAAACCTAAGAAATACAATCTACACCCCTAATACTCTAAAAACTAACCTAAAACCTCCAAACTTTTAATTTCAAGCCTGAAATATATTAAAATTATTAAACAGAATACTGAGTACATACATGTACCCAAGAGTTACCCATATACGGTGCCTCCACTCAACATTACCCCCACTGAAACGAATAGCAACTGAAATTCAAATAGCATGATGGCAAAAGGATTGTGTCTTACCAAAGCAACGTCTTGCAGGAGTTTACTTGTTTGGGAAGTGTTTGAAAATGGGCCAAATGGATGGCATCCAGCTGCGAGAAGCCAATTAACGACTGGCCTCTCGTGCACATGGGAAGCCTTCTCGTACGGGGCGCTCAGCCCACCGACAGCAGAGGCAAGGCCTGCCATTATGTGACGTTGTGGAAGAGACGGAAGGGCTGTCCTTCTTTCCGTTTCCGAAACATAACTGTACCAATAGATTATCTATATGAGAAACTTGCAATAAAAGGTGGAAAGATGAACTGAGAACATAGCGGTATATAATTAATAGAATGAAAGTGTGTTCGTAGACCTCAGAGGTATCTTATCATTTTGATGCTCAAGAACAATGACGACATCGTTGCTAGTCCAAACAAGGCTCTCATCTTCCATCATAAGCTGTGGGTCCACATCAGCCAATGATAGCACAAAGCTGCACCGAATAAAAACAATAATCACTACATCAACATAGCTTGGTGGAAATCAGAGAAGTGAAAATAGATGCACAGGCTTACACAGGAATAACTCTCGTTCCATAAGTTCTATAGACATCTCCTTGTTTCTTATGCTGGTTCTTATTCTTCGTCTTCTTCTTTTCCTTCCCGCGGTTAAAGTCATAACTAGCCCATAGAGGTTTGTGTTTAATAATAGAATCAGAAGAGCCATCTGATTCATCCGCCCAGTGCTGCCCAAAACGCATTTCATTCAGTTACATTGAAAGTAGAGAATAATGAAAAGGAAAACAAAATTACATGAAAATTTGATGCTAGACTAGAGAAGTTGCAATTATTAAACATTGGCAGCATACCTGGCGCAGGAAAAATTTACTAGACAGAGAGGGGTCTGCCACCTCTAGTAAACCAGCAGCAAGCACATCAGCCGACCGCTCCATTTCCTGCAGAGTAGAGGTTGTAGTGATGAAGCAACTTCACCATTAGAGCATACAGATATTCATTGACTAGTAACCCCACTGTGTTATAGCTTTTCTCTAAGAATACAGAATGGGTGCAAATTTTGAATAAATTAGTGATGGGGAAAGCTCTAATCAGCAATACTTTTGTAAAATGACGATTGCAATAGTAGCCCATGAAACAGAAAGCACATGCGGATTAGAATTATGGAAGAGAAAGATAACCCACTTCTTTGAGTATAGCTCCATCCAGATATGTTTTGGTGTGAACGTGGAAGCGTCCATCCTTTCTAGTCTCCTGTAGTGAATGCCCACGCATTGCTTTCGAGACAGCAATTGCCAACTTTTCATGACGATGTAATGAATGTGAACCACCCACCACTACGACTTCTTGCTCATTGTGAACCATCTTCCTCAACTGCCAAAAAATATGAACAGAGATTTAGAAATTTCTCCCCAGATTTACAGTTTTCTGAACAATATTAACAATGGGTCAACTACGCATTTCAGTGAAGTGTATGTTTTAACCCAATTGAAATACAAAAAAAGAACAACCAAGCAATTTCACTCGCCTCTGTCTCAATTTCCGATGTGTCTATGCTGTAGTTATGGCCAGATTGCATGATATTGTATCTATTGTGATTTTGAAGCACAATGATTGGTACAAGCAACCTAGTTGTCAGATCAACAGTCTCAAACCTGTGCCATAAAAGGTAGACAGGCAATCATAACATATTTCAAAGATTATTGAAATGTCAATTGAAAGCTGCATAATAGACCAAGGACATAAGAAAACTAAATGTGATGGATATAAACTAATGCTGCAAGTTCATGAGCTGTGAAAACGGTAAATGAGAGTGAAGGGATATTGAAGAACCTGACATCTGGAGCTATAACATGCTCAACCGTGGTTGACACCAGAGCTGAAATTTGCCCAAGAAATATCTCAGGGCTGGAATGATCACTAATAGTTCCTATACCAGGTCCTTTTGGAAGTACCACATTCCTTATCCGAGGCATTGTTCTAGTACTAACGCTTCCCTCTTCAGTTTCGATCTTGCCATATGTACAGGGACCAGCTGATAAGTCAATCACAACAAACCTGCATATTGCTCGAAGAATAATAAATTTTGGTCAACAGGGCCTAGAGGTATACCTTCAAGGCTTCAACCACAGGAATTGGCATCAGATGAGTGGTAAAAAATATTTGGCAAGATGATATCAACTTTTTTTTCTAATTCAAGTGCACCTTAACAATGATTAGAAGCATCAGTTGAGAGCAAATGCAGCTAAAACTTGAACAGGTACATTTTACTGAAACCATACGATTAAATCCGCCTATCTTTTCGGAACAATTGATGAATCAATTAAATGAAAAATAGGGATCATCAATCAAACAATACCTGTCTGAGCTCAGCCAGACTTGACTTGCTCCTCCTCCACTATATTTGTACCGATAAATATAGTCACCCTCTTGTTTCTTCAGTTCTTCTTCAGACAACGTCTCGATTTTGCTAAACATCAACCTATCAAGATCAATTTCCTTGTTCCTGGGATCCATCCTTACCTGTGAAAAAAGAAAGCATACATAATTTGGTAAAAGGACACGTTAAGCCCGTACTGTCTCACCAAATTGGCAAGTTTCTAATTTTCCGTAAGTACAATAATCGACTCGGATAGTTGTAGCGGATTAGAGTCTTAGGAAGCTATGAATTGTGGTCCATTTCTTCATGTAAAAAACTGTCGAACTGTTACCTTGTCGAAGTTGACAAGAAAGATAGCAACAGGAGCAGGCCTATCATGCTCTGCATCCCCCGAGAACTCCATAGCTTCGGTGTCAAAAATGTAGGAATGGAATTTGTGAAATACAGGCTCCAGAGTAGTTGCCTCCACCTCAAATAACGGGACCTCCCTCCCAAAATCAGTCTAATACACCACTTTCCAGATCAGAAATTTATCCACATACCGCATAATAGAGTTAAAATCAATAGGCACAATCTCAATTCGACATCACATTTCACCTCTCTAGCAGACCCTGCAGGAACCATAGCCTCTTTTAATGCTTTCTCTAGTGCAATCAGTTCCGCCTGCCCAGCCTATAGCAGAAAGCATCAAGTTCAGCTTAACACATGCAATTAAGCAGCGAACAACAAATTCAAGCTCATGAAACACAATCGAAGCAAAATTCAGAGGCACATTAAGATCATCCGCTTACAGGAAACACATTATAGATAAGGTGATGCTCAATATCCAGAGGCTCCCCGGTCTCTAAGCACGAAGGTCTGTGAGTAGGAAAGCTGAGTTTCAAAAACTCCTCCAGCTTATTCACATCCAAGTTGTATCTATAGCCTCCATCGCCACCAAAACCGACAAGGACAACATTCACCTCCAGCGGAACCTGAAACGGAACCTGAATTCCGGAAATGGAGATCAATTTTAGAACTGAATCAACAAGAAGAAAATCAATCCAAAACAAGTGAAGAAAACGGCGGCTAGATGAGCACCTCGGCGCGAGTGTGCAGCATACGGCGAACATCGGATCGGACTGTCTCTTTAACATCGTGAAAGGCTCCGTGATGCCATTGAGCATGGCCTGGGTCTCTACGGAAGGGTTGCGGCGCGGAGTCGGAGCGAGTCAAGAACAGTAGGAGAAGAAGAGGCAGTGATAGAATCGAAGCGTGAGATGACGAATTTGACACCGATTTACCAGCCATGACTCTGGCTTGGAAATCGGCGGGAAGAAGAGAATGTAGAATCTAGTTAAGCTCCCAAGAGCAGCTGAAATAGCTGGAGTTTCATCAGTGGGAAAAAAATTTAGAAGAGTTATCGATTTGATCGCCGGCTAGGTAGCTCGCCCGCAGTCAGTTTCTAATTTCTTGGTTAGGTCATTGGGAAATGAAGGAAATACAAATCTTACAGTCCACTTTACCGTAAATAAAATATGGAATCGCAAAACTGCCCCCTCTGCCCGCAATTACGGCTTAGTATTTATGAATCTAACCATTTCTTTACCAACGATGCCACGTTGGTGTATATAATGCAACCCGTTCCGAGAGACAACGGTCTCCAGAGATCGTCCCGACAGATCTTGGACCAATGGATCAGATTACTTTTGGGTCAACTATCATCCAACGGTTGAAAATGAATCAAACGAATTGACTTGAATTGTACGTGTATGTTATGTCGCTAATACAATCATTTTACGGGCTCGTTATGTCTTCGTTACGTCCACCTTACGAGTAGTTGAATACATCATCGTTACGTCCAGTTTACAACTCTTTTATGTCGATGATAGATACACTTTACGAGTCTGTTATGCGTTTATTATTTTGTCTTTTTAATACTCATTATGTCGACTTTATAAGTAAATTGTTATATCCACATTACATCATTGTTATGTCATTATTATATAAAAAAAGGAGAGAGAAAAGTTGAAATAGAGAGTATTTTTTTAATTCCCGTTATACCCTTTGTAAAATTTCAGCTGTCAAATTGAAAGTGGTAAAAATGAATCTTGGCGTTAGATCGGCTGTAGGATGCTTCCGAGAGATTTGGCTCTCATAGCCATAGCAATTTCATATATAATGGGAATTTATCGGCCTAATGCCGCTTTAGGTTCTCACGTTCTGACTTGTCCCAATCAGCATAGCTCCCTGCATATACGTTGGCTCTGAGCTTGGTGCTTTCATATGGAGGTCACACATGTAGATATTAAGGGGGACGGGAAGCTTGTGATGCTTTGCATGCTATTACGACAAAACACCCAATATGTGACATGTTGTGTAGTCATTACGGAAGTCTTAGTTTTCCTGACACCTTATTCTTATTTGCACTAATTGCATTTGCATATGCTTATATAATGATGATAAAAACTCTTTTATATCTCACAACCTAAATAGATTTTCAGCCACTGTGTTTATTTACTATATTGATTCCTTCCGTAGGGAGCTTATGATAAAAAAAAGTATCCAAAAAGTGGCATGGGATAAGTCTTTCAACTCAACCTTAAGCTTGCGAGGAAGGGGGGTAAAGATTTCATTGAAATTGAAACAGAATAATAATAATAATAATAATACATCAGATGAATCATCCAGCAACTTAGAATTTTATGCTATTTCTTTCTCTCTAAACGTGATCATACAAATTCCTCAGCAAATCGAAAACAAACATCTTGTCTCATAAATTAGTATCAGAAATTTCTATTCTTCTATCTCCAGCAGCAACCTTCAGAAATACAGACAGACATACAAACAAACAAACAAACAGCAAGTGAACCTGGGAAAATTTGAACCGAGTCAGGGATTTAATCAGTGCTCCAAAGCACTGCGGACCGAGACTGTAGGCGTGGGTTGGACCATCCCTCCTCTGGATATAGCATCATGATCCAAGAACAAAACTATGACTGTTATGTCGTCGTGGAAATGCCGCCTCACTTTCTTGTCGATCTTCCCCAAGTCCGAGTACCTCATCTCTCGCTTTCTAGCCGCTTCCTGCAGAGCTGCCTTCACTAGTCTCTTTGCGCTTCCCTACATGATAAAAAAGATGTTCATCGTTACGAGGGGGCGAAAACAAGTACAATTTACATGTTATGTTGTTTGTCTTTAGCTCGAATCAAGAATCGGAAAAAAACATGTTAATTTATTCAAAAGGTATGATGTGCATGAACAGAGATGATTGCAGCCAGGGTGGACTCCGGTACGTGCTTTTTATCAGCCGTGCATTTTCAAACTTTCGACTTTACCTAAACCTCTAAAACACTGAAACACCCAAATGAATCCAATCTATCTGACATTTGTGCTATGGTTTGAACATTTCTTAACCTCTCTAAAGATAGTACCTTGACCAGTATATACATCATTATACTTCCCCAGCAAACTATCAAAGCGAATTCACAATTCTAATCATATAGTTGTATTACACGGTGAAGGGTGGATGCAGAGTGTGAGTTCACCAGTGAAGACGTCTTACTACAATGATGGCAGAGTTATAAGCTAGCAATGAAAAAACAAGAGCAGGAATGCTAAGAGATAACTTCAATAGAAGAAAGGGCAGAAGTCTTACAGCATGTGGATGGCTGTGGACAATATCCACAGCCTTTTCATTGCTCAAGTGTTCCCATAGACCATCAGATGCAAATATAAGAAAGGAGTCGCTTGGATGGATAGCATGAGTTAGGATCGTCGGATCGGCACTCAAGATAGGCATGTCGATTGGCTGAGGAAGTCTGAATTTTGCATTTATTGGTTCTCTGTTAAACCGTGCATGCTTCAGGTAGACATCTCCCATGGATTTTGAAACCTGCACCAAATTCAATGGCAAAGGTCACAACATTGTAGGTTCGAGAGGCTAAAGTTCACAGTAGAAAATTAACTGCGACTTTCTATATATAGTAGACGAGCTAGGTGATCTATACACAGCTGCTGGAAGAGCATCAGCAGTCAGAGTTCTTTAACTTCTTAAATCAAGCTGAGAACTTGTATAAATATTTATAAAGAGTTGGACTAACTTAATAAACATGACTTAACCACGGTTGACTTGACAATGTGGCTAAACATATAGCCGAAAAGCACACAACTATAGCATTATACTTATTATAGGGAATACTACAATGGTTCACTGTAACCTTTAATGGATTGGACTAATCGTAATATGACTTTCTATATATACTATATAGCAGACTTAGCTCGGTGATCTGTGCACAGCTTTGCAGCTGGAAGAGGATCAGAAATCAGAGAGTTCTTTAACTTCTTAAATCAAGCTGAGAACTTGTACAAATATTTGTAAAGAGGCGGACTAACTTAAGCAAACATGATTTGACCATGACTGACTTGACAATTTGCCTAAAGATACAGCCTCAGAAGCACACAACTATAGCACTATACTTGTCATAGGGAATACCACACTAAGTTTTAACCATGGTTCACTGTAAACTGTAATGGACTGGACTGATCGTAATATATGAGCTCAAACCTCGAGCTTGACATCACCATAAATGTAAGCATGATACTTATACCCAAAAGACAGAATATACCACAAGAAATCACAGATACAGCTTCCAAAACCACAAAAGCTAGGTGTAAGAAGTTGAATTTACCTGAATAATTCCTTTGACTCTCCAAACACCATGCCTCAGTACCACAATCTGCGGATCAGATGGATGCAACTCCTTAAGTTCATGTCTAATGGCCTCAAGGTTTGCATTATGTTCAGTAGACAGCTGGAGAGCAGCGATGCCACCGGTATTACCAACCTTCTTCCCCAAGACGACACGAGAGTCTCCCAGGTTCGCGACGAAAAGGGTCTGCTGGAATATTACTCCCACCAGGCAACACGTTCCAGCGGTAGCTATTTGAGGCTGAGTACTCCATAACTCAGAGACAACTGAAGTAAACCCTTCCTCAGTGGCTCGAAAGGCTCTTCGAATGGTGTCAGCAGTCACAACACCTTCTGTCTCAGCTGATATAGCTGCATAACCACAAAACCTAAGAATGCCAGCGTAAGAACAGGAATCGAGAATTTGTAGATCAAATCGGGGTAGCAGAGAGCTGTACTCCTAAATCTAGTGTACCTGTAGACTCAATTTGACCATTCATTTGAAAGTGCTAAAGATGGCATACTGATACTGTGGCAACTAATCCTTTAAGTGTTCCGTAGCTAATAAGCAAAAATGATCAATCAGTCAGTCTATTTCGGGTCCTTTCCTAGTTCAAATTAGCAAATTTGGAAGCTCTTTCTTCACACTCCAATTTCAAATATAACTCGGGAGAAACATCAGTTCACTAAAAATCAAACTGCCGCAATCAGAGATCACAGTCAAAGACGGTCAACCGTTGGCTGTTCCGAATCTAACAATCAAATCGTCAAGATCAACAGTTCAAATTCCGCTGGAGAAATTGGCCGATTAAATAATGTAAGAAGATATCCTAAAAAAGGAAACACAGTTGAAAAACGAGGGGTGGAATAGTGAATAATGAAGTTTCTGTTCTGGACACGGGAAAAACGGACCTCGAAAGTTAGTGAACAAGTGATCGCAGACGTAGCGAGCAGTCTGAGGTCCTCCATGGCCGTCGTAGACGCCCACGAAGGTTCCGAAGGGGCCAGACTCGACCTGGCTCTGGTCCTCGATTACTTGATTGGCTTGAACAACCGCCATAGAGAAGTCGCCGGAGGCATACTTGCATATATCCCTGTACCAAAGCAGGCCTTCCTTGCCTTCTCCTTCTCTACCGCCGCCGCCGACGCTACTAGAAGTACGACCGAAGGGCCTGAAGCATAGGGAAAGCAGATTCATCAATGCCTGAAGCATCCCACATTTCTCAATTACACCGGACCCCCAAAACTGCTTGATGGATGGATGCAGGGAGAGAAAAGGGGGGGGGGGGGGGGAAAGGAAATGATCCGTCGGTTAAGAAGAAGAAGAATGGCGGAGGAGGATGGAAGTGAAAGTGGTGATGGAGAGGGAGGAGGAATGGGAGGGTGCTCGGTGGTAGCGAGGCAAAGAAAAGGTCATTTGGGGGAAGAAGAAGAAGAAAGATGGGTGTGGGGGAGAGTTTTGTTGGCTGTTATTTTCAATGTCTCTCCCTTTGTTTCCTTCTAATTCTTCTCTCTCTGTAATTTCTTTTTTGTTTAATGCTGTATATATGCATGAAATGATCCCTGAATCCAGATTATGTTAACATTCCTAGGAATTTTTTTTAAGAATAATTTATATATATTATGAAGATAATTATAATGAATGCTCAATCGTATAATTCTGTATTTTATTCTTCTTATTTATATGTATGATTTAATGTATTTTATTCCTTTTTTTATGTGTAATAATATTAAAGAGTATAGGTTATAATTTCATGAGCTTATAAATAGAGCTCTCATTTATAACATTTTATACACATCAATAAAAAACTCTTATCCTCTCAATATTCCTTTTATTTTTGTCTTTCTTTGAGTTTAATTTTATAACACGTTATCAGCACGAGTGCTTTCTTTTTTCGAAGGTTTACAAAGGTTGTTATTTGCTGTATATTGCTTTCCAATATTATTATCATTTTTCTATCTTATTCTTTTCATATCTTGATTTACTTCTAGTATCTTTTTTTTTCAAAACTAGAACTAAAGAAAGGAGTCCGTTTATATTTTTAATCATATAGAAAATGGTAGTCTTTCTCATTTTCTATGTAGATTCGATACTATTTTTAAAACCGCTTTTGTTGATATTTATTGATGATTGCCACTGAACATTTTTATGAGTCAAAATAATCTATTGTGCCTCTAAAGACTATGACCTTACGTTTAGTGATTTTTCATCTTCACCTTAATTAATTTTATTTATTATTATTATTAGTGTATTGTTTATATGATTCTCGTCCATTACGTTATAGGATTTGGTCCGCTGTTTGTTGTGCATCAGTTCCATCTTACTTTGGTTTTTTTTCATGTCTTTTATTATTTTTTGCTGTCTGGGTTGAAATTTTCAAACATAATAAGTATGTATAATTTACAAGATATGAAAGGGATTAGAGGATATGAAGGATTATATCACGTATTTTATGATTTTTTTTTGTTTGTGAACCATTTAATTGATTGATATGTCTACGTTTCTTAATTACCATCATTTTACTATTATTTTTCCTTTTGTCTTACGCCATATGGTTCTAATTTAATACCATTAAATTATTTTTTTTTCAGTACCATTATTATATCATTTTTTATATATTTTATTTTTTTGACTTATAATATATTTTTAATTCAATTTGCTTCTTTTATAGTATGTTGAATATTTCCAAATTTGAGTTTGTGGCCCTTGATATTTCGGGCAAAAATTACCTCTCATGGGTATTGGATGCTGACCTCCATTTGCAAGCCAAAGGGTTGGGTGACACGATTAAAGATGATACTGAAACATCTGCCCAAGACAAAGCCAAGGCTTTGATCTTTATTCACCACCATCTTGACGAGTGCTTGAAAAATGAATATCTCACCATCAAAAATCCCCTCGAATTGTGGAATAATCTCAAAGACTGATATGACCACCAGAGAACTGTGATTCTCCCTCGAGGTCGCAATAATTGGGTGCATTTACGCCTACAAGATTTCAAATCCATGACCAAGTACAATTCTGCCCTCCTCAAAATTCACTCGCAGTTGTTGTTGTGTGGCGAGAAAATCACTCATAAGGAAATGCTCGAGAAGACATTCTCCACTTTCATGCCTCCAATGTAGTTCTCCAACAATAATATCGAGAGAAGGGTTTCACCAAATATTTTGAATTAATCCCATGCCTCTAAGTGGTCGAGTAAAACAATGATCTCTTATTGAAGAATCACCAAGCACGCCCCACTAGTATGGTTCCATTTCCGGAAGCTAACGCGACAAACGGTCACCATTTTGATCGATATTGTGGTCATGGTCGTGGTCATGGTCGTGATGGTGGACATGGTCGCAATAATGTCCATGGTCGTGGACGTGATTATGATCGCGATTGCTTTCAGAGATTCAACCACTCTTCTCGTCCACATTTCAAACGGGATGGGCGAGTGAATAGGAAACGAGGTGGGTCTATCAACAGAAACCTTCAAAATATGTGTACTAGATGTGGCGGCGATCATTGGACTCGCACTTGCCATACACCTACACATCTTGTCAATCTTTACCAAGAATCAAGGAAGGACAAGAAGGTTGAAATCATATGGTCATTGAGGAAGGTGTATTGGACTACGGCCAATTTAACGTCACTCATTTCGATGTTGCTGACTTCTTTCCTTCTCATGATGGGAATGTTGAGAAATAAGATGGTTGTTAAGATATCTTTTATTACAAAATAGTGCATTGATGTATGCACCTTATTATCATTCTCATTTGATTTGTTTCAGTTTGATTTTCTTGAAAGTGTTTTCTCATATTTTTTTATTTTTATTTATTAATGAATTTTCTATCATACTTGTCCCTTCTAATATGGATTATAGTTTTCGTGTTATAGCATGAATACTACTACCATCCACGACAATACAAATTTGAAAAAAGTAGAAAATAGAAAAAGAAAATTGTAATTTCATTTTTCATATAAGATGGAACTTATGTGGTATTAAAATACAAAAAAAATATAATAATTTCATTCTTCATATTAGTAATTTCATATTACCTAATCTTTTCCTTCCTGCAATTCATTATCTCTCAAACAAATGAAAAATATTGAGAAACTCAGTTCAAGAACAAAGAGTGATGCAACTCAAATATGCAGGCACATTGACAACTTTGAAAGTAGATGATAAATAGTTGTAAGAAAAACTATGACATCTTCTATCATTGGTCATCTCTTTATATTCACCACCTAATTTGAAACTGCCATTTCAGCCCTTTTAATTCAATCCGAGTAAGTTTTGGAACCTCCTCCCATATTGATTCACGAAATCCAAAACAATCGTCGTCGTCTGGACCTGCATATAGAAGAAGAAGAAGTCGTGCCCTTTCTCCCAATTCCAAGCGAAATCAAACTAGAAAGTTCAAAAAAAGAAGAAAAAATTTATAATCTTCCGATTTAAATCCCATCTAAAAAAAAAGAAAAAGAAGCTGGGAGGAAAGAGGAAGAAAAATAAAAATAAAAAACATGCATGGAAAAGGATAGAGAAATTGCAGGCTCGCTGTAAAAAGAAAATAAAATAGGTGATGTGCCATGTAATAATATAATAGCATGATGAGTAATTCGATTCTGGAAAAAATGATTTAAAGGGTTATATGAAACTTCATCAGTTACGGAGAACTTTGAATATTCTTTACTTGTTATATCTATATCACCTAATAATTAATTATTCACACTTTTAAATACGAAATTATTTTGAATAGCTCATTATCGAATGCATGTTATTGAATGCTATAGTTATTGAAAACTTTGGCAGTAGACCCAATTTATTAGTCTAGTTGCAAACATACACAGTACTATTTATTTTACATATCTTTCTTCGTGACAAAGGAATCCGTCTCAATTTTTATCCAATTCGAAATATAAATTTTTTTATTTCTTTCAAAATAATTTCGATAAATTATATACAAGAGAGTGTAGATTGCCAAAATTCTATCTCAATGTGTACTCATTTCTTTCTTTTTTAACCTTTAGTCCTATTAGAATTATTAATATAAGAACATATATATTTCCTACTAGGTGGTTTCGTCATTTTATTTTATATACTTTGTGTGTTTATCGGTTTGGACATTGCTGCTCGTACTCTTGAACTCATTTAATTTTGGCTTTGACAACGATTATATTAACTCTATGTGTCACATACATGCTATTTATCATACAACTGACACTTCTATAACGCTTTTTACAACCTAACGCGAGTTATTTCTAGTTAGAAGAACTTAACATCAATATTAATTTACCATATCGATCTTCTGTTTTTTTTTGGTTGGTGATATAAATGGCCAATTGGAGCACGTGGAAATCCCTATCTGAAAGATGCCTTATGTTTGTGTTGGTATACATCCTAAGGTGGTTCGGAACATTGGCATCCAAATTTAGCAACAGTACTGGTATATTGAGATGGACATTATCCAACTTTTTGTGTTGCCTGCCTGCAGAGACAGGATTATTCAATGTGGCTTGTTTTGTTTTGTCCCCCCCCCCCTCATGTGATTGTAACTTCACTTTTTCGACGAGTCGCTTTCCTCATGTCAAGCTCATGTCATTATTAAAGTCGAGAATGATATATGAGATATTTGAACTATTACGCGTACATAACAAGCCCATGTCATTCACAACAAAGTTTTTAACACAAGTCATTTATCACAACGTAACATCTCGTAAAGTCAGACGATCACACCCTAAGCTCAACATTGCTTTGAAGCCATGAAGATGGTCGGCCGGGGAACAAGCAGTCTCTCATCGTCGTCATCCACGCACTCCTCCCACCGAAGGAAGAAGTAGACCAAAAAGATTTTACATTAAAATATCAGAATTGAGATATTTTAGAGGATGAAATTGGCATCCGATTAGCCGGCCGCTTGGGGGTAACATTGGCGATGATTTCGTCGCTAATAGATGGTTTGGGATGCGCCATAATTGTGTCTAATCGGTGTCCCTCGGCTTCCTTGTTATGCAAAAATGAGACAGTTAGGGCCACTTCCTTAAAGGAAAAAAAAGACAAGTTAACAAACACAAATGACTGCAATATGTTTCATGTCTACAAATTTATCATTAGTCGGTGAAACTAGTTTGAGACTTTGGGTTTAAGTTGGAAAATAAGAAACGAGTAGGTAACCAAATCGGCTCTAGATGCGAGACAAAATAAAACATCGAGAAATTTCTACCCCTGACACAAACACTATGCACGACTAACCAAGATTGAAAAACCGACTTTCACAAAATGAACTAAAAATTAAAAGGAGCTCAATGGAAATCAAACACACAAACGGGGTGGCCGGTCTTTTTCTTCTGCAATGAAGTCGACCGGAACTTCACCAGATGGGGTTTCTATCGTGTTGGGCGAGTCGCCTCGAAACTACTCGCCTGTAGTTCAAAACCCGATGGAGTGGGCCGAAACATTTGCAGTTTACCGGATGCCTGCTGAGTTGTTGGTGGGGCCGATTTCCAGACTGCTGGGGCTTTTCCCCGATTTGGAGCTCCGGTCGACTTTGGCTCCATAGCGGTTGTGGTGGTTGAGCTAGACATGGCGACGGTGAGGGATTTGGTGGTCCAACGCGGTGATTTGGTGGACTCCGTTGTGGTGCGGCCGTGGAAGTTCGGCGTCGATGTTTAAAAACCTACAAAGAGGTGAAAAACCCTAAAATAGAAAGAGAGAAGCTCTGGGATTAGGGAGAAAACAGGATTTTGTGAAGATCCACATGGTTGTTATATATAACAAGTGATGAAAATATTCATTTTGTCTATTATTGCCTTTGTAGCAATGAGAATGAACACAATTCTAGAGCCGTCAATTGGGCAGGTTACGAGTCGGGTTAGTTGAGTTAATCGGGTTACAGTTTCATCGAATTGCGGGTTAGTCGGATTGTGGACTCGTCGGGTAACGGGTTCGTCGGGTTGCAGGTTCGTCGGGTTGCGGGTTCATCGGGTCACAGATTCGTCGATCTCGAGTTGGCGGGTTGCAGGTCTGCTCGAGTTGTTTATCAATAATTTCAAGAAACATAGTAACACTTTTTGTTTATGTAAAAAAAAGTACATTTTAACATTTATAGTTTATTATTTATACGTAAATACATTTTTATTCCTTCTTTATTTAATAAAATTTTAATATTCATATAATTTTTCAATTATTATCTATTGAATAAATTAATTACTTGCTTATAATTTATATGAAAAATGTATAATATTGTTAGATAAAAAGATCATTTTGATAGAATTAAATCTTACTAAAGAAAATTAAAATTTTAGTGCAAATTTTAGTTCATAAGTTATATTGAATACGGTCAATCGGGTTATTCGGGTTGGGTTGGTCGGATGGCGGGTTAGCCGGGTTACGGGTTGGCGGGTTGCGGGTTGGTCGGGTTACGAGTTGATCGGATCACAGGTTCGTCGGATTACGGATTAGTCGGATCACAAGTTCATCGGGTTCCTAATTTATCAAGTCACAAATACATCAGATCACGCATTGAACGGGTTATAAATTGTTGACTTTTTTATCCATCTGATCACGGATCAGACTTAGTTGAATCGGAGAGGCAAATTCATCGGTTCAAATTAAGATTTTTCCAGCTCTACACAATTCCTCAATTAATTCTCACAAAATCACAATCTTATTTTTTGGTGAACTTTTAACTTTTTTTTTTGGTGAACTGACAAATCACAAATCACAATCTCTTTATTCATGAACAAACATTATAATGGTTTGGGCTTTTTGGGCCTGGCCTACTTAAGGTACTTCTCAAATTCGGCCTGTAGAAAGCGCGAAAAGATGGCCTAATAAGAAATAAGAATACGAACATGGGCTTCTTCATTCGGATCTACACCATACTTACCAACTATAAGATCCACATGAGTAGCTTAGAGCGTGCGAGGCTATTGCTCTCTTGTATGGCCCTTGAGTGGCTTGTGGAGTTGGGGTTTGATCCTTTAGCGGTGAACTGTGAAATATTTGAGAACAATTTGGAGTTTGGAGATAATCCGTAGATGTCAAGTTATCCCATGTTCGAAATCATTATATTTTGTTAGTTATATAAAGCGGAATGCAATGATGTAATTCATGTGATAACAAAGCAGTTTGAGTTTTTAATGTTTTTTATTATTGGGATGACACCTCCTTTACTTTTACAATCGTGTTTAAAGAGTATGTATCTTAATCGTCATCATTAATCTATAATTTTGAGTTAGATACTTAATTTCGTTCATAAAAAAGATATTTAATGCTGCTGATCAAAATTTCCATGATTAAAAATTGGGTTTTATATCCATTGTAATCACTAACCTATTGGGATTATAATCGTATAGTCATCAACCTATTAAACATTCATACCACAAACATATTGCAATTGTAATTTTTCACTCATTATTATGTTAATTATACTTCCATGAACTGCAATTGTAACGGAAAACGATTAATACCATCCACATCAACAAGATTCATTCTTATTTGTAAAAGTGAATCTTATTTTCACTTTAATTTGTTTTATAATTTTACATACATTTTTAAAGCCTTCTCATCAAGACAATTCAAAAGTATTTGAAAAAATGGACTTACATGAATAAAATATTTATATCTTATTCATATATATATATATATTATTTTATTAAAAAGTAAAAATGTATATGTGAAAAATGAGTTCCAAATGATTATATATATATATATATATATGAAAGAAATGACCCCAAATGAAATTATCATTTTGACTTGCAACAAGTGTAAATTTGTACTTGAAAATACTCTTTTTCCATCAATGATATTCTCATTTAAATTGCAAAAACGTGTCACATAGCCTTCATGTCACTTTGCAAATGGAGAAAATCTCATTGGCGGGATACTCTAAGAGCATCTTCATCCCTATTCTTTAACAATTGTTTAATGCGGTAAAGGTCAGGGGCGGAGATTGGTAGCCCAAGTGGGTGCACATGACCTCATTTGGGCAATATATTTTAAAAAAACTAGTAGGTAATTTTACGCAAAGGATTAGATTTGGACCTAGGACCCCATTTGGATTTAGTTCGAAATTCACATCATTCGTTTACCTACCTTAAATTTGAAATAAAATATTCCAATAACATAACTTATTAGTAAATAATGATCATAAGTTTAGTTCAAACAATCCAAATATGAAGCAAAAAATTGCTGGTGACACATTTTATAACTGAAAACAATACAAGAAATAAAGCTTGTTTATATATTTTAACATAGAATTAGCTTTGAAACACTTTACTAGTTAGTTGATTTCTCGATATATAGATTTTCGATTCAAATTCCTCTCAATGCATGTTTGATTTTGGTTTCGCAACTCAACCTCATTTTTTATAGCTAACTACCTAATGAAAAAAGTTCTTAACAAAAGTTAGAATACTGAATGCCAAAAATGGTGTATCGAAAACATGTCATTCAAAGTGAACAAAAAGTGTATTGTAAAGTACTTTCATAATATAAAAATTTTACGTGAAAATATTAATTAGAGTAAAAATCCCACTTAACTCAAATCCTGGTGACACCACCATGTAAAGAGTAAATGTGCTTGTTAATTTAAAAAAATTATTAAATTAATAATTTTATTAGCAATATCACATAAATAATTAAATAAATTTCTTAAAGAAAAAAATTTATGCTAACAATGCCAAACATATTAGAACACTATTCCATAAAAACAATCAATTTTTTAAAACTTGTTAAAAAAATTTAAAAATGAAAGTGATTAAAAATTATTGAATGGACGAATTGTCAAAATTGCAATTCTTTTAAAAATTGTTAATCAATATCTAAAATAAAAATTATAATAATCGAAGATGAAATAGGGTGACGTGGAATAAACCGGTGAGTTGGCATTATCTACATTAAACCAACCCTTAATCAGCTTGATACAGTCAGCAAGTAATCTCCGGCTTTATAGTCCAGCTGAACTATAGTTCCCGATTAATACGCCATCGTTTGATTGATCCTTCACAAAAACTACCCAGTCCGCCATGATTAAACAAACAATCAAACTCGCAAGGAAATAGACAAAGAGCAACGGAAACAGAGACAGCACTCTTCTTGTGAAGAAAAAATTGATGTCAGAAATTCCAGGCAACTTGTTTACCTTCCTCATCGTTAAGAAGAAGAAAGATCAAATTTTTAATTTGGACCCCCATTATTATTTACAGAGAAGATGAACCCTACTGTACCAGATTCTTAATTACTACTACTCATCATCATTTCCCATTCATAAACCTTTTCTCAATTTACCTTTCTCTAAAGCGGCTATGGGGTCCCTCCAGTTGTCGTCTTCTTCTTCTTCTTCAATCCCAGAATCTCCTTTACTTTCCCCAAAAGCCTCTTCACCACCCCACTCTTCTTCTCCGGCCCCTTCTCCTTCTTCTCCGGCTTCTTCGTCTTCTTCAGCCTCGCCGCCTTCTCGCTCTCCAGCTGTTCGACGAAATTCCCCACAGGCGCACCTACTTTCACAAAAGCAGCACTCAGCTCCAACTGCAGCTGCGTAATCCACCCCTTGAATTTCGCCGACGGCTCACCTTTCACCGGCAACGAATTCGCCCCTTCCTCCGTCCCGTAATACCCGATCCTACACTCCCCACCCGCATAAGCACGCATCGCCGAAAGAATCGCAACCGCCCTCTCCTTGAAATGCGACCGTACAAAACCTTCGAAATTCCTCGGCGGATTCCTCATCAAGAACAACATCGTCTTGCAGCAGAGAACGAAAACATCCTCATTATACGCAGTCGACCTCCGATCCTTCTTCCCGGGGAACATCCCAGCCCCCGGCTCGTTAAAATAGGGCCTCTCATTCAAGACCAGCCCCTGGATCGAGAGCAGCACCTGGAGAATCGTCGATTCGGCCGGGTTCCACTTCTCGACCCGCTTCCCGCTCCACGTGTTGATCAGGCTGAGGCAGACCCGGCCGTTGGCGTAGAGATTCGGGTTGATCCGAAGCCCGGACGACCTGTACATGACTTTGGGAGGGGATTTGGGGTAATCGGTTGGAAAGGCAATGTCGAAGAAGTATAGACCGTCGTGGTAAGGAGTTCCGGCGGCGCCGACGATGACGGCGCGGAGGATGTCGATCTGGTCCTCGTAGACCCGTACGGAGATGGAATCGGGGAGGTGCTTCTCGAGGATCTTCCATTCTTGCATAATCTTGTTGGAGACGGACTTTGGGATGGAGGTAGGGGGCTTAGTGGCGGAGTAGAAGCTGTGGTCGGATGGGTCGGAGGCGGAGTCGAATCGCTGGAAGGAGGCGGCGGTGGCGGGAGGCGGAGTAGACATGTTTGGGTTGTTGAGTGTGGGAGAGAAGGAAGGAGAGGGTATTTTGAGCTGTGGAGTGGAGTGACTATGTTGGACTCTTTTCTCTTTTCCCCCTAGAGGAATGATAGAGACAGACTGTGTGTATTATGATTTATTTATACTGTAGCCTAATTTTTTTTATAAATCTGTAGACTAATTTTATATCCGGTAAAAATTACGACTAAATAATAAGCAATGCGAGGTTAACTCAGATGAAATTACTCTTTTTATAATGTTATGTAATGGCAATACGTCAATTCAGAAACGCCGGATTTACATCCCACAAACAAACACATATGTATTGTTTATTTACGTATATTTCGGAAAAGGATTGACTGAAGTCCTTGATTCCAATTTCCATGTGTTCCAAGTGTTTTCTTTGTTTGATGAAAAATTAATAAATTGATCTCTAGCTAGAGATCTAGGGTTCTAAAAACAGTAATGGGGTTTCTTGATTGGTTGGTTGCAATTGATTATTTGTCTTGTCTTGTTTAGATGGAAACCAAACCAATATCTAAAGTCAATTCAGTGTAGTCTCATGGTTGGTTTTTGTGGACATTATATATGTTTACTAACCCCTCATTGAACCGGTATGGTCTGGAATTCGATCACATTATTACCATACGAAAGTTAAATATTATATAAGAATCATATTTGTAAGCCGTAAGTCAGACAAAAATACAATTACTTAACATATATGGTACAATTTAAGGGAGGGAAGTCGATCAAATAGTAACCGGTTTTTATTTCGTTGATTGCAGCTAGGGATAAAAAATCTCGTTCAATCCATTGTGTCCTAAATGTTGTATAGAATTTGAAATATGTTAGTGCCGCATATAACAAATACACTAATCAACCTCTAAGAATAACAAAAGAAGTTACAAACTATCGGAAATTTTAGATTCGAAAGTGGATTGAGCCGTGATTCGAACAACTTCGAGTCTACGCCTAATTGAATGATTCAAAATACGTACTAGTGGGCGCGGGGCGTGGATTCATAATGTTGCGAGAAAAATCTGGTTCTGCCTAATATGAGTAAAGACCATGCACAGTACGTAATAAACCCAAAATAAGAATGAAAGCTTTGGGCATCTCTCTTTTTTGGAGGGGTCATTCTTACCTAACTTTCGTTTTAAGGAAAGGTCTCTCGCCATGGAACACCCTCCTCCGAATGCAAATGCCTTCCAATTTCCCCATTTTCCAAATCATAATGCTTCATAGTTGTCTTTACTTCTTATTGACATCTTCCCTACTAAGTTTCTCACCATGCCCCGTAAATTCATGAGAGTTTGATCGATCGTTGTGAAAAAACTTGACAAAAGAAGTAACGAAAAGGGGCAATTTGATAAAACTTTCATCTTAAAATGGGCTAACGTTTTTTTTTAATAAAATGAGAAAACACTAAATCCTGATCATTAATATTAACAAGGTAGCGCGATACGCAAACAATCACCGTATATGATTGTTTGAAAAATGTATGGACCCCGACGTGGCGGAGTCCAATTGGGGTATGTTCCACCAGGTTAATAAAGAAAAGAGACGAGAAACAAGAAGTACGAACAAGGTGGCAAGTAGCTTTAATTACCAAAAAGCCCTTTGTGAAAGAGACTGTTAACAGCGCCACGTCACCACCATGAATTTCATGAAAAAGTTGTACGAAATTCCTTGGCCAATCGTTGACCCAAAAGTTTATTTCAAGCTTACTTGTGGAGCAAGTAAGAATATCAGAAATGGAGGAGTTAGTTCGGATCCCGTCAAACAAGCTCGTTTTATTGATCCCTTCATGGCTTCACTATGGAAATCTCACCACACGCTCCGCTCGGAATATTGACTTTTTGTCAATTCAAGTTATCGATCGGATTGGATTAGACTGGGACTAAATCTGGGGGCTCTGCCAAAATCCCAGCAAGCATCTCTAAGCACTTTTCTTGATTGACTGCTCTTGAAGAACAAAGAAGACACACCAGGGAACTTGTATTAGACCAGCACTAGCAGGGCAGGGAAAAGGTCAAGCCAGATAACCTCTTCATCTTTGCCAAACACATCAGACAAATAACTCATCATCATATATCCCACTTCAAACCAAAAGAAAAAGGCTCCATTTTTCCTTCATCTTATTCCCCCCTGCCATCGATATTACAGCATCAAGATCGAAAATGTCACAATCCAAGTATGTTACAACTTAGAAGAAGGCTTCTTCGAGCTGCGGCCAGCTACAAACTCCTGCATCTTCTTGAATTGCTCCTTTGTCATCCCATCGTAGTACTTATGCGCCCTTTCCTGAATAACATACATTCAACCTTTACAACGAGCAGAAACAAAAAGAAGAACAGCATCACAAGTACATTTTTCTGTCACCCTCCATACCTTCTCAAGAGAAAGAGCAGAACCCAAATCCAGTTTAAGCCCGTCGTTAATCACGGCTTTGTACCTCAACACCAAGTCCTGATTGTTCTTTAATATGGCTCCCGCCACTTCATGCGCTTTCTTTAGCGATTCTCCTTCTTCTACAAGGTGATTCACCAGCCCCCATTTCTCAGCCTGCTCCGCAGTTATCGGCCCCGCTGTCAAGGACACTTCCCTAGCTCTGTTAACCCCTATTAGCCGTGACAGCTTCTGGGAAAGACCCCATGAAGGAAATATCCCAAACCTATACACACATCCCACAAAAATGAGTGATGGATTCGGCAAATCAGCTACTGAGTTTTCTTAAAACCATCACTAGGGAATTGGCAAATCGAAAAAAATATGATTTCGGGTAAAAATTCTGGGTAGCTGTGGACTACAGCAAGTGTGTTTCGGCAAAAATTTGTCACTAGTAGTTAGCTGTGTTGCATCAAATTCAACAATCAAAAGTTACGGACTTACAGAATCAAAGGAAACATATGAGAAGTGGCCATTCTATACATTTTAAAAAGTTCAGTGGCTTGAACTGCAACAAAAATAAATTCCGGAAGTTGCTTTCTTTACCAAATTAAACCATAGTAAACAGCTAAATCAGAAAAATTCCCGATAACCTGGCGTGCGTGTCAATGAAGATAGCTCCTCTACAGCGATCAAAATATCGCAGGCGAGAGCGCGCTCGAATCCGGCGGTGATAGCAAACCCGTTGATCGCCCCGATTATAGGCTTCTTGCACAGCTCCATCTGCGCGACCATGTCGGTCTCGACATCCTTGACGTCGCCCTTGAAAACGTCCTCAGCTGTCGTGAGATCGACACCGGAGCAGAACGATCGCCCCGAGCCGGTCAAGATGATTACCTTGACGGATTCGTTGCGGGCTAGGGTGCCGAACTCCCCAGCGAGTTGGACAATTACGGCTCTGGTGAGGGAATTCAGCGATTTGGGACTGTTGATGGTGACCATGGCTACGCCGGTCGGGTCTCGGGTTACCAAGATTAGATCAGTCGGCGGATCCATTTGAGGTGAATTGTGGACCGAAAGAGGGAAAGAAGAATAAACTTGTGGGAAAATTTGTTGAGACGGATTGTAGCCAATTGTGTACGGGGAGCTACTGAGGCTGGAAAGTTTAGAACATATCCATCCAATAGGCATATCAGGCGAGGTCGGGCCGACTTAGTTCACTTTCCGATAGCAATCATTAGGCATATCCAAGAACCTTATTCCACTGTCTAAACTATTACCTTATTTGCAACAATTATGCATGTACCCGTACTTAAAAATGCAGTAGAACTTCAGCTAAACTCCGAATCTGTATGGCTATTGCATGTTTGGATACCCGTCAGTGCCCGAACATACAAATCAACAACAACAAATCCCACTCATTCCAAATTTCCAATCACATCCTCATTCTCAATCATCCAAGTTTAGTGATGTTTTTTGAATGATTGTAGTGACAGACGAGTGTGAGTGAGATTCGAGAGAGTCTGTCCATTGATGGTGGGTATTCAGTCTGAGTGAGCGGCTAATGGGTGACTTCGGGTATTAGTAAGGTTACGTTATAAACAGGTATTTCGAGAACTGCAGGTAGAGAAGATGATAATGTTCAAGCCAAAAAGCAGACTCGCTCGGGGTCGGAAGGATCAAATTAGCAGATTTTCTGTGTGATAACATGGGCCAGAAAAGCCCAACAAGTCTCATCCTAAGCACACGTGCACAAACTGGCCGACTGAGAAAGTTCATTTAATGGAACTTTAATTGTGCTGATCTTACGTTTATGACAAGTGAACCGCGAAATGTAACAGGTCAACTCTGCTACCATAGCAAAGTTACGGCATCAAACGGAATGTAACGGAAGTAACTATTTTGTACATTTTAACAAGTTAAGTGGCTTGAGCTGCAACTAAATGAAGTAAAGAAGTTTCTTTACCAAATTAAACCATGCTCAACTCAAAGCGATGAATCTGAAGAAAATTCCCGATGAATTTAGGGCACGAACCTGGCGTGGGTGTCCATGAATTTAGCTCCTCGAGAAGCGATCAAAACGTCGCAGGCGAGCGCGATCTCGAAACCGGCGGTGACCGCGAACCCGTTGATCGCCCCAATTATAGGCTTCTTGCACAGCTCCATCTGCGCCACCAGGTCGGTCTCGACATCCTTCACGTCCCCCTTGAAAACGTCCTCCGCCGCCGTGAGATCGACGCCGGAGCAGAACGATCGCCCGGCGCCGGTCAAGATGATGACCTTCACCGTTTCATCGCGGCCGAGGGCGTTGAACTCCCGGGCGAGGCGGGCCATCATGGCTCTGGTGAGGGAATTCATTGATTTGGGACGGTTGATAGTGATCGTGGCTACGCCGTTCGGTTCTCGGGTCACCAAGATTAGATCCGACTGATCCATTTTCCCTTGCGGCAATTTTTTTTGGACCGGGAAGAGGAAGGAAGAAGAAACGTGTGGAAGATTTGTTGAGACGGGTTGTGTGTGTATAGTAGTAAGGTACAGTTTCATGTAGGGAAGCGTGCCGTTTTGTCATCTGGGTTTCTCTTTGTTCTAACCGGATAACACTAAAGCGACTGACGCGTAAGTATTCCGGTTGCCAATGTGGGCCAGAAAGCCTAAACTGTTGGACTGAGAACATTCGCTTTTAGTGGAACCTAAGTGGGCCGATCTTGAGCACTTCTAGGCAATAAATGAACCATATGTCATTATAGTAGTATTTAAGTGCAATTTATTGATTTTTTTTGCTCCCATTTTAGCGTTCGGATTGGATTGTCGTTAATAAAAAAATATTTGTTGGGAGTAAATTAGGCTTGACAATGGGTTGGATATGAGGCGAATATTTTTTATTTTTTACTCGTGAATTTTGCCTACAAATTTATTCATTACCGACCCATTAAAATTAATGGGGAAAAAAATAAAAACCAAGCTCATTATTTTAGTGGATATCGAATAAATCTGTAGTCGCAGTTTTACCCGTTACAAAATTTAAAATCAAAATATGAAAATTCTCCATAATTTGTGAACATCATTACATCAAAAAATAATTGAAAAACAAAGAACATCATCCCATAAACAAAAACATACTCTCATAAACAATAAAATAATCCCAAAAATAACCAATAGCAACATAAACTGACTAATGTTCACCTACATCTCCTTTTAAAGTTGAATTTGGGAGAGAGATTGCGAATTGAGAGAAAATCGAAAAAAGAGGTTAAAAGCGGCGTAAGATTAATCTGAAACCCTAAAATAATTTATATATTATAGACAAAACGACGTTATTTTATTATCGGATCTGATGGGTCGGATATCCCATTAACCACGATCATTCGCCGCACCAGTTTAGCAGGTCAATTTAGGTGGGTTCCAACGGATACCTGAAATCTACGAACCTGCTGCCAAACCTAAAGCAAATACACTCAGCATGGGTAATTTTGTCCAAGCAGATAATTCAAATTTTTTTATAAATAAAACATACACATAAAAGTTCCTTATCTGATTGAAACTTGTTTTGTTCATTCACAAATCAATTCTCATTCGTTCTTCATACTAGATTATGAAAAGGGACATTAATGTATTTAAATGAGCTTTTAATCGGAGAATCGAGCATGATAGTCGACTCAAGTTAGCAGACAATCGACAAGGCAAGCACGGTAAGTAATCCTGAGCAATATTCAGTTCATCTTCATCTTCCGCCGTTCAGAATTGTTGGTGGTGACATTCATATTCATGAAGTCAAGTTGTGTTCACAGTAATCAGTAGAGCAACAATTATGTGTCAACACCTCGGAACGAAGTACAAATAATGACAAATAAGTACAAATATAATCAGCTTAGACAAAATACGATCCCTTCGCGGATTTACTCAGTCCTTGAACGTTCGTCTTTAACTTGACGTTGTAAGACCGAACCAACTTATTCGGAAACTCCGCGCATTTATCCCCCAACAAAGGGTTCACGTCTCTCATGTACGGAATGCAACCAATTGGGCCCACGTTCACCACCACAATCTTTCGGGCCCCCAAGTCATACAGTCGCTGCATAATAGTTGAAATACCAAACATAACCTTATGATTTACACTTCATTTGAGGATGAGAAAGGTTATTTCTGGAATTTTTTATGTATTTTATTTTCAAAACTGTACCGTAAGTTGGAGTGTTAACTTGTCGATCATTTTGGCCACGTACTTCTCCGGAGGGGTTGAAGCTTGCTCAGGAATGGATATGATAGGAGTTAGGTAGTTGTTCACAAAATCGTTTGATCCGATCGTAACGGAATACAACGCCGTTTCCAAAAGCTTCTCTCCTTTCGCTATCACCGATCATCGATATGGTCTCTTTCTTCGTTTCCGCAAAGTTGTCAATCTGTGCGTCCAAGTTGATCAGGCCGCCCTGTATGTATCACCACAACATATCCTTAATTCAGTTCCGAATCGAATAAGAATCGATCAGTTTCTATACGAACACGATTAACTTACGAAAATCTTGCCGGTGTCGTTGAGAATGCCTCTGGCGCCAGAAGCATAGTTGACCCCCTGAAGTATAATAGGCCCCACGGTATCAGGAGACAAGTACGGAAGAGTTAAAACCTGCCACGCCGACTTCCTGGCCTATGACGTCAGCGATGGTTCTTCCGTTGGTGTAACGTCCGGTCGATTTTCCGAAATCGACACCACCGTTCGGAAGGTAGTTGGCCTTCGGCAGGGAGACGATGTAGTTGTTTCCGGAATCGACTAATGAGTCCCCGAACACTAAGCTGACTACATTGGGACTGCAGTCGCAGCCGCCGATGGTGAGGCGGATTCCTGATGCTACGAGGATTGAGACAAGAAGAACTGTGAGGACTCTACTGGCAAGAGTACTACCCATTTTGTTTCTACTTGGATTGAAGCTGTACAAGACCCAATAGACTATGATGACTGCAATTTCAATGACAGAGGGACTTTAACTGTAATTTCAGATTTGATCGAGCACCGAGCTTCATGAATCATCAATATGATATCCTGGTAATATAGCTTTTCGGCCCTACATTATTAATGAGGCCCATATCTTCATAATTGCCTTTTGTCTTTTCCCGCGTGAATAGCAGCGGTCAGCTGATCTCAAACTTCCTTTGCAGGCTGCTCCATACCTTGTTTATCACCGGAATGGTCCTTAGATCTGAAAATCAGAGCCCTGGTCCATTACATAAATCGTTTGTTCTCTAGTTTACCTGCGCTATTGGCTAATTTGTCCGGACTCAGATCACCGACGGCGAGTAATCCGCCCGGTACTAAGAAAACGGCAGAGAGAAATTTGGCCCAAGAATATGTGCCGTCTCGGCAGCTTTTCATTTATCAATAGGAGCAGGGTTTCTTTTCTCTAGTTACAGAGCATAACGACTAATTAACAGAAAACTAAACATAATAATTTCACTTAAAATGCCTTCATATTACTTCAACGCAGCGTTTTCCTCTGACTCTCTCCTTCAATTTACAAACATCTTGTCGGTGTCGTTGAGAATTCCTCCTCTGGCGCCAGAAGCATAGTTGACTCCACGCCCTACGGTACGATCAGTAAAACTTGCAACATCAACTTCCTGATGACCTGAAACATCAACAAACTAAATCAGGCGAATTTCGAAATGGGTTTATCTTAATCAAAAAGTTGGGAACGGAGATGTATGTATACCTATAACGTCAACAATGGTACTTCCGCTAGTGTATCCACCGGTTGAATTCACGAAATCGATGACGAGACGGATTCCTGATGCTATCAGGATTCCCAAAAAAAAGAACGACGAGGACTCTGCCGGGAATGCCACCCATTTATGCTTGGATTTTGTATTTTGTGCTTTTGTTGAGAGTGATCAAAGTGTTTGGCTGTTTTTCTTATTTATATATGAGGGTTGGCTTTTGGAATTATATATCAAGTTATATAATGAAATTCTAGAGCCAACCAATCCTACCTACCTACCTACATTTCAACTGGCATTGTCACAAGTTTATATATGGTAAGATGTGTTTATTTGCGTTATTAGCAAATTTCTTGATGGAATCAAACAAAGTTTCAGCCGTCAGATATAATCTTTTTGATCTAACGGCTCATATTTCAAGACAAAAATTGGGAAACCATCCACTCCTCCTTCTTCCATGCATCTCTCCACCCGCCCTCCCACTGTCCTCGGCCACCGTTGTCGATGATGTTCGTAGTCGGGTTCATGTGCTCGTGTAGAGGGAGTGAGTACACGAGTAAAAAAAATGTGTATGCGTCACAAAAAAGTACAAAATGTGATCATGTAGAGATCGTATAATACGACTAAAAAGACGTATAAAAAAATTACAAAATGTACACATGGGTATGTATAGAGTGTGCGTTTATATTGCTAATAAAAAAGAATGTGCATACATATGTGAAAAAGTTATAAAAAGACTTGTTCAATATCCCTTTGAATATAGACCTTAGATCTTAAACTTGAATAATCTAAAGGGTGAGACTGGACCTTGATGGACCAACCGTTGACTTGGTCTTGATTACAACTTTGGCTCAGAATTTTGCAGGGAATCAAATTTGTCAAAGCTGTTGGGGTTCCTAAGTTGAATATCGTGTAATTTGTGGTTTGTTAATAAAGTACTGTACTGGTTTGTTAATATGCCTTGTTTGGCTCGGTGTAATTAATTTTTATTTTTGTGTATTAGAGTTTATATACTCGGAAATCTAATCAAAATCAGGAATAAAGTTTTACTTCTAGATGAAATGATTGAATGGCCATGTTTGGTGACATAGGGTATGCGGCAAATAAGCAAATGGTCGAGGACAGAGTTAGAAATTAAGTCAAGTGAGGTCTTTGTATGACGGAAAAACAAAATTAATTCAAATATTGACCTTTTTATAGTTGGCCAGGACGAATTTTCATGTTTTGAAAGTATTGTACAATACATTCTTTATCTAAACTGCAAACGACATCTTTCTCGATATACACCATTAAACAATCATTCAACATCGCATCTCTGAGTCGATTCCGAAGCTTGTTCTTAACATATGTCATCGAAGAAAATGCTCTCTCAAAACTTGATGTTGCAACCGGCAAAAGTAATGATAGTTTAATGAGCAAATATATCTTAGGATACATGATGTGCTTTCCTGTTTCAACAATTTTTTCCGAAAGCTCCGCGATTCCTTTCAAACTTTTGAATTTCTCATCAACCTTCATCTCAAGAATATAAGTATCCAGTTGAAAACCAACGAGAGAGATATCACGAGCATAGAAGTCTTCGGGATAAAAACTAGCAAGTCTAACCAACTCTTGCTTATCAAAGCCAATGAAACAATCATCTAGATATAAACAAGCTACACAACATAGCAATTCAGTGTTCACTTCATCAACACGATTATTCAGCTTTTACAACCGCAAATAATTCAAAACTTCATGATTTAATTTTTATGAACATAATTTACGATCTTATTTCTTCCGCCACGAAACTACGTCGTTTCAAAACATATATATATGTGCACAAACCTAACACGTTTAAATTATTTTACCCAAACAAAAAAAATTAAGAATTTAAAACCATCCAGGTATCGGTAACCTTCCCTCCATCCAAATATAGGGAACCCTCTCCTCAAATAACTTCCTTCCCGCTTCAACTCTGTATCGTCCATTTTCTGATCTTTTCATTACCAATTTTCAATCAACTACGTAAACAAACAAACAAACCCCAATATTCTTCCCTTATAATCAACTTGAAATCTTTCTATTAAAACAAAAGGCAAACAATGGCTTTTATTTCACCACCTTCCATGACCAGTTTTCATACGGTGATGTCGTCGTCGACGGTGGCTCTTCTGGTGGCTGCATTATGGATTTCATCGAACCACCAGCTGCAGGCTAACGCCGAGGCCACCAGTGCAGTCATCGACGCTCCATTGCTGACCAAGAAGATCGGCACGAATCGGACGATCATGGTAGATATCAACGGTGAAGCAGAGCACAAGAGCATCCAATCAGCCATCGATGCCGTCCCTCTCATGAATTCTCAATGGGTAATTATCCATATCAGGAAAGGTATTTACAGGTAAAAAAATAATAAGACCAATGAATTTCATTTTTCTTCCTTTTTCTTCTCATTTCCGTCTAATAAAATGCATGGTTATAATAATTAATTTGCAGGGAAAAGGTGCATATTCCGGCCAACAAACCCTACATATTCTTGCGAGGCAACGGAAAAGGGAAAACGCACATCGTTTGGTCTCAAAGTGCAACCAATAATCTCGACTCGGCTACATTCATACTTGACTCCCCTAATTTTATCGCCTTTGGCATTAGCTTCCACGTAAGTAACAACAAAATATTGATTATGAATACCTATGGCCCCAGGGTTAGTTTAGACGAGTTCGAGTTCAGACTCAAGTCAAAATAAATATTTCCTCAATTTTTCTTGTTCGTGCGAAAACATAATTTTTCTTCTTGGTGGAGTATTTATGAAAGAATAGTATAAAGACAAAATCTATCCTTAACTTTCCAAAAGGAATAATATAGTTTCAACATACAAGGTGATGTGAAAGTTGTTCAGATTTGAATTGCTTATTTTGTTGCACTTCATTTTTTTGATGGGTGATTATTTAAAAGATTCGATAATTATTGAGGCAATACTCCCAATTTAAATATCTGTATATCTTCCAAAATCAAAATCGCATCACTCATTCACTAGCTTGCTATGCTTTAAGGTTCCTTCCTCATACATCACCATTACACAATTTGTCCTTCATAATTGAGTTTTAAATTCTCGGTTTTCATTGTTGTTATATCAATTTACCTCACTCGCCCCGTCCAATCTCTAACCCTCAAATCTCACAAACCCTCAAAACCCCCAACCCACACCCCTAAGTGTTTTTATCGTGTCTAATTTAGGTTGTTACGTTATTTTAAAACTTCTTCTTAAAGTTCTCTTGTTAAAAAAAGTATAGTTAACTAAATCCGGCTCATTCAATCAAGTGGGTAACCCGGAGGGATACGCCTTTCTATATAGACCTTTAGTGTTTAGTTGTTGACAAACAATTATATTTCTCCAACAAAATATGATAAATTCAAATCCATAAAACCTTCAAAATTCTTTTTTTAAGAATGACGCGCCGGTAGGCGAAGCGTTCACGTCGCAAAATCAGTCAGTGGCAGCATTCGTCGGCCACGACAGGGCGGCGTTCTACCACTGTGCATTCTACAGCAACCACAACAGCCTCCACGATTACAAAGGCAGACATTACTACGACCATTGCTACATCCAGGGCTCCATCGATTTCATCTTCGGCCGTGCCAGGTCCATTTTCCAGGTAAAAAATAAAAAAAAAAGAAAATACTCAGCTTAATTAATTCGCTCAACAATTCAATTTATTCGTTACGTTATTATCGAAAATGTGACATTGTTTTGTAGACGTGCGAGATCTTCGTAATAGCAGATTTCAGAGTACACATCCACGGATCAATCACGGCCCAGCACAGAGAATACCAAGACGAGAGCGGGTTCGTGTTCATCAAGGGTAAAGTTTACGGAATCGGAGAAGTGTATCTTGGGAGGGCAAAAGGGGCATATTCAAGAGTTGTCTTCTGCAAGACTTACCTTTCCAGAACGATTACCCCTGAAGGATGGAGCAATTGGAGCTACACTGGAAGTACAGAGTAAGTGCAGAACCATTCGGTTAATTAGTTTGATTATACATTTATGTTGAGTTTTACAGTCTATATATTTAATTATTTTCTGTGCGCAGTAAATTGTTCCAAGCAGAGTACAAGTGCCACGGGCCTGGGGCTGCAACGGACAAACGTGTTCCATGGGCGAAACAGCTAACTGAGAAGGAAGCAGAGGAGTTCATGTCCATTGATTTTATCGACGGCAAACAGTGGCTCCCTGTTTGGCTACAAAATAAATGATTTTTGTCCCGATTATCTTATTTAAGAGACGTTTCCGTCCTTGTGGATTAATTTTAATTTCTCGTTTCGATGTGATTAAAAGGTTTTGATTTCATATTTTACAAGTTCAGAGTATGTATAGCCACTGTTTTGTTGACTTTTATTTGGTAGTTATGTGTTCTTCAATAATCTGTTTAGTGAATCCCATTAATTATTCAGATTTAATATTGAGAGATACTGTTAAAAGTTGAGAAAGTAACTATATATACAACAAAAACATGAGATTTAACGTGGTTTTTGATTGAAAAGATCGATTAGTTTACGAGAAAAAAAAGAGAACTGTTTTTCCCTTACATAATGGCGGCACAGCTCTAATATATATGAGTGTCTCACAACCTACAAAATGCAAACACGTATGAGGAGACGTTGATCTTTGCTGTGCTGTATTTCCAGTACAATTTATTGCACCCACCTCTCTGTTTTCTTACTCTCATTTCCAAGTATGTAATCAGCCTATATAAGCTAGCTGCTGTGGAATAAAAGAAACATGCTTTCTCCTTTACAATTTTATTACGACTTCTTCCACCTCCGTCAGTTAAACCACTGTCTTTATTGGTGGCGGCGCTAGATGCAGTGCCGCCATCAGCACCTCTGACACCAATTCCACTATATTTACCTGCAGTGGCGCTTGCAGGGCCCCCACCATTATTGGCGGCAACTCTACTTCTAGCGACACCACCACCACTTACCAACGGCGGCGCTATTTCCAGCATTCAACACCACCACCACCATTAATAGGGACGGCGCTATTTCCAGCGCCACCACCACCACCATTCCCAGGGTCGGCGCTATTTCCAGCGTCGTCACCAGCACCATTACCATTACCCGGGGCGGCGCTATTTTCAGCACCGCCGCCGCCATCACCACCACCACTACCATTAATAGTGGCGGCCCTATTTTGAGTGCCACCACCACCAGTACCATTCCCAAGGTCCGCGGTATTTCCGGCGCCGTTGCTACTGTCGCTACCACTACCATTACCTGGATCGACGCTATTTCCAGCACCGCTGCCACCACCACTACCATTACTAGGGTCGACGCTATTTCCAGCACCGCTGCCTCCACCACTATCACTAACAGGGGCAGCGCTATTTCAGTCCCTTCTCTGCCACCACTACCATTACTAGGGGCGTCGCTATTTCCAGCCCCGCTACCACCACTACCATTGGCGGCGCTATTTCCAGCGCCTCCGTCGCCGCCTCCTTTATCAGCAACGACGATACTATTTTCGGCTCCGCCACCTTCACGAGCTACCCCAAGATTTCCTCCAGGACCACTGGGGCCGAAGTTGTTGGGGGTGATATTGCCCTTTGCCTTCGTCTTCATATAGCAACCTACGGTATTGAGCTTGGCCCAAGACCATGACCAGCATCAGAATTATAACAAAAATTTCTCTGGTGCAACTGTATGTGCACAGCAAAGGTTCCATGTTTCCCCGTGCTTTTCCCCCCCTTGGGAAACAATGACTGCCCAACAAGGGGAAAAACTAAAGTTTGATTGTGTTACAACTTACAATGAATTTACAGGCCAAGTATTCACAGATCGAGCAGCGGTAAATGAAGGTGACATGACATGTTGATGAAATATAATTTTCTATTTTTATTGGAGCCACCGAGTTGGTGGCCGATATGATCAGACACTCTAATCAGAAATTTCTTTCATCTTTTTATAAACGCAACGTCGTACAATTTTAAAAACACCATAATTATAATTTGAAAATAAGTGTTAATTATGTACGATATCATAGTAATGTATAGTAATGTTTGTGGGTCTATTTGAATTCAAATTTGATATCTTTAAATTACTAGCATATAATTTTTACTGGATGGATAAACGTCCAATCAAACAGTAGTTAATCAGTTGATGTGTAGGTAAAATCATTACTAGCTAGCTTAACTAAACTATAATCTTATTTGTAAAAAAGCTATGTCTATTGACATATTGCTTAGTACATCTCACTTCACATGTTTGTTGCAAACACTTATAAAAAGAGAGACATCTTTCTGGAATACGAATACAAGTGAAATAGATTAGAAATACAACAAAGACATTGTATCAGCTTATGAATTATGACTGTTTTAAATTTGATATTTTCGAATTACCAGCACACAACTTTACCGACACAAATTCTTGAATTGAACCATAAAAAGACACTTAAAAAGGCATTTATTGTCTAGGAAACCAAACGCAAGAACTCGATCCGATAGATAGATGTAATTATGATCCGATCCCCTAGCTAGCTAGGCGCCGCCACCTCCTCCCACTGTCTTTGTCACCGACGGCTGAGCAAGAACTGGTAATTTACCACCACCACGATGTTGACTTTTGTCAAGATATGCAACCAAATCACCATCACCTCCATCTCCGTCATCATCACCATCATCATCATCATCACCACCTCCGTCGTTGCCAACATCACCACCACTGGGACGTTGAACGTCGCCTCCTTGTCCGCCAGCTTGCGCGCCTCCACCGCCGTCTTGGGTTAGTCGTCCAAGTCCACCAATGCCTCCGGGTGGACCTCCTTGATTTCCTAGTAGCCTAAGGGATTCTGCTTCGAGCCCCATCGTGATCAACAGCAGACACACCACCACCATGGCCGCTAACACTCCAACATACTTCATTTTCATTGTTTCTTATATATAAGCTAGCGTATACCTATGAGGGATAATTAATCAGGGCATGTACAATTTATAGACAAGTTCAGTAAGCTTACTTGTGAGCATGCATTTAAACGGGAAATCCATATTCTAAAGCCGAACGAACTGCTCAATTATATTTTGACAATTTTACCCTGCTAGCTAGGTCTGGTTGCGTTGGTAAATATCACAGTCGTGCCAGGAGGGATGATAAGGAGGGACGTTGGCTTTTGATTCTCGTCCCCTTTCGCCTGACTGCTACATACGCACGTACAACTTCTTTTTCACTTAGTCATTTTTTTTGGCTGTTTCCTTGGTTTTTTTAAGCTTTTTATTAGAGCCGCGCTATGGCCTATGATTACGTACGTAATAATAAGTTTTCAGTAATTTTAGTTGCTATATCTACTTTAATCCATGCATGAAGTATCAGTGTTATTTTGCGGTAGATAACGATAGCGATTTTAAATCCAGCGGAACAGAGTTTTAGGATTTCCGACAGTAGAGGTATTTTCGGTGTTTCTGAAATATTTTTTCCTTTTTTATATTTTTAGATTTTCTGCATTTTCGATATTTCTAATAATCCAAATGCAAAATTCAAAATTTAAATTCAAAAATGAAAATTAGACTTGGCATTTAGAACCCAAATTCCAGGTACCCGGTCCGTTACACACGGGGAATAACCAATCAACTTAGGTGTTTGATGGTTATCGGGGACCCCGTTACCCATGACTACCGGTTTCCGGGCGGTGGTGGTATGTTTAGTATCCGCCCCGGTGTAGCCCGAAAGCCAGTCCATTAGCACCCATGAAGACATTAAATTGAATGTCCATATACATGGTCTCTATCCTGCTGCTTTCCTCCCGATTCTCAACCCTACCTCTTCCTCTTCTCTTCAAATCTCATATTTTTTGCTTCTTCGATTTAGGGAAATCGACTATAATCTCTACATTCATTGGAAAATAAGCAAATTAGTCAATGAATCTATTCAAACCCTTCAATTTTGTTGAAAGGATCGAGGTTTGATTTCATATTTTACTGTGTAATGTGTATGGTTACTGTTGACTTTTATATGAGTTATGGGTTGTTATTTTTCTTCTCTTCTCTTCTATATTTCAAAAAGAAGTTTATTGGTGATAGCACCTCTTCTAGCGCCACCACCAGTGTTGGCACCATTTTTACCGGCGGTTGCGGTACTTCCAGCACCACTAGCCCCATTCCTGAACCCTCAAGAGTTGGCACCACCTTTACCAGTACTTCCAGCGCCACCACCAGCTTCATTCTCGAACCCTCCGCCTGTTAAACACGATAATTACACAATCACGATTCCAGGTTTAACATGGTTTTCGATCAGATGATCGACTAATTCACGGGAAAAGAGAAGAATATTATTAATTAAGAGAGGAGAGGAAGAAGAATGTAATACAGAGCTGGGCGGCACTGCCAAGCTTATAAAGGCTAGGACTAATTTGGAAGACACGAAAACACAATCAAATTAACCCGACCCCAATAACCCGATACAGATCATTAATAGCCCCTCAAATTGATCATGACTATGCAACATCAATTTGTCTGACAAGAACTACTCACGATTCGTAGAGACAATTTTTATCAAGAGATCCGCAATCTGTTCTTCGAAAGTAACATGGAACAACTTCACAGCACGTTCATTCACCAAATCTCGAATATAGTGGACATGAGTCTCAATATGTTTAGTCCGGTCATGGAGAACTGGGTTAGCCACAATCTGTATAGCGCTAGTGCTGTCGCCATACAAGTGAACAGGAGTAGAAACAGTGACTCCCAGATCGGCCATGAGGCGAATCAACTAAACCGTTTCAGAACACACCTCTGACATCGATCGATATTCAGCTTCAATAGATGATTTGGACACCTTATCTTGTTTCTTACAACACCAGGAAATAACCGAGTCACCAAAGGCAATACACCAACCAGAGGTTGATCGCCGAGTATCAATACATCCTAATTTCATTTTTATATCCTTGTTTTTTATTTTTATATACATGTTTTTGGAAATGTACTGGTCATTTTTATTGTACTCGTTTAAGTACTCAATTTTTATTGCACATATTAGTTTATAAACTCATTTTTATTTGTAGTGTACTATAATTGTTGGTGCATGTATGTTTCTACTCACTTCCTGGACACTATATTCGTCTCCTAACAATAGACTCATCTCTATACTTGTTTTATTTGTACTCGTCTTTATAGTATTACTAAACTTTGTTTTAATTAATTACATTAAAGATTCACAATCCAATAATAAAATTTCGAACATATGAGAAAAAAGATTCTTAATTATATTGTTGGAACATCGTAATAAAAAAATGGTCTTTAATTTGTTATGTTGGGTTTTGAACCCAGGTAAAGAACAGCTAGCTACCTTATCAAGCCAAATATGGCCACAGACTCGTCATCGTTTGGACGGTCGGAAACCATGAGTTGTTTTTGGGTTTTTTTAAATGATACTTGTTTAAAAAAATGCCGACGTCCGGGACGGGCGGTCGCCTGCCCCAATTAACCGCTAGCTTCGCCTCTGCTCTCTATCTTATTTAATTCTCCAAAATTCAATAAAATAATTCAGTCATTTTCGACTCAAATCACTCAAGATGCAGGGGTGAGAATAGCATATTAACTAGCTTGCACAATTCGGGAGATTATCGATAAACAATAAAAAAACTCGACTTTGTCGATTAAGAGAGTTCGTCGTCCTTCAAAAGGTCTTCTAGGGGAGTAGCTTCCTTCAACAAGCTTCTATCATCGATAATTTGTATGTTCACAATTACTCGATTCACAACCTTTCGTCAAGTTTACGCCACTATCACGCAATCTCAAAATTATCAAAATTCTATAATTACGCGCTTGCAAACGGCTCGTAACAAAACAATTTACCCCCTTTAAGTCAAAAGATGCAACATGCATGGTACGTAGTGTTAGTCTCCCGATCTGCTATATGATCAACACATACTTGCCTAAACAAGAAAAGCTCACACTATAAGGGTCCACATGACCCCTCACAATTCACATGTTGCGATACAAATATTTTTAAAAATATTATTTTTTGAGATAAGAATACATGGGAGAAGATAATAAACATCACAATATGTTGGTTTATAAAATATAATTATATTTGAACCCGATATTTTCAAATTTCCAACACACAATTCTAGCCATTGAGTTCGACTTTATAAAAAACACACTTAAATTAAAGTCATTTATTGTTAATGAAACCAAACACAAGCAACCTCAGGCCGATGTAATTTTGATTCCCCCTAGGCGCCGCCACCTCCTCCCACCGTCTTTGTCGCCTGCGGTGGAGCCAGAACTGGTGATTTACGACCGCCACGATGTTCACCTGTGCTGTTGTCAAGATGTGCAACCAAAGCATCATCATCACCTCCATCTCCGTCATCATCACCATCATCTCCGTCATCTCCATTATCTTTACCACGAGTGCGACGTTCAAGGTCGCCTCCGCCTCCAGCTCCCCCAGATGCACTAGCTCGCGCGGCGCCTGATGATCCACCGCCTCCCTCAGATATTCTAACTCCGTCATTTACACGCAGCCTCCGGCATTCTACTTCCATCGTGACCCACAGTAGACACACCACCACGGCCGCTAACACTCCAACATACTTCATTTTCAGTGTTCCTCGATCGCTTCTCCTTCGAAAAAATCAAACTAGAAACAATTAATTTATATACAAGTTAAGTAAGCAGGTACAGTGACCATTTCTTCAACAAATCCATATTATAAAAACTGGACTTGTCATTTGAAGTAGACGCTCTCTATTTTTAGTAACCAGCTGCTTTGTCTTTTTGTTCCTGTTAGGTTGTGTTGGTATCTCACTCATTCCAGGAGGGATGATAACGACGGACGTTAGTTTTGTGTGTTTGTCGTCTCCGTTCGGTGATTTATTTGCTCTTCACCTTTTGGCTCCTGATTAGCTAGCTACGAGTAATTAATTAATAAGAAATTTTGATTAATTGTACGTTGTGCTCTGCTAAATTAAGAGCTAGCTAGTTTACTTTAATCCATGCATGCATGAAAATATCAGTTTTTATTTGGAACTCGATAACATTATATAATGTATAGACGGTGGTTTTTAATTTCCCGCTAATAATTAATGTTTGCTTCCTAGCTGCCTCGCATGCATGCAGTAGGCATGATTGATACCATGCCTCAGTTGCAAATAGGTGGTTTTCCGCCGTAACCTCCTACATCGCCGCTGCAGCCTTTATCTCCACAACCTCCACATCCTCCTCCTCCTTTATCGCCGCTGCAGCCTTTATCTCCACAACCTCCACATCCTCCTCCTGGTGGTGGCTTAATTACTCCAGGTGGTCCCACACTTCCACCGGTTCCTGGTGATCCCCCGACCCCGGGACTCCCTCCATAACCTCCATTTCCAGGTGATCCTCCACTTCCACCACCGCCTGGTGTTCCTCCACTTCCACCACCACCTGGTGTTCCTGATGATCCTCCACTTCCTCCACCTCCGGGTGTTCCGGGTGATACTCCACTTGCACCACCGCAAGGTGTTCCCCGTGATCCTCCACTTGCACTACCGCCAGGTGTTCCTCCACTTCCTCCGCCACCAGATGATCTTCCACTTCCACTTCCTCCAGGACTCCCTCCATAACCTCCACTTCCTCCGGGAGTTCCTGGACTTCCGCCACCAACCGGAGTTCCTGGACTTCCGCCACCTCCCGGAGTTTCTGGACTTCCTCCGCCGCCGGGTGCTCCACTTCCGCCAGGTGATCCCCCGGGACTTCCTCCATAACCCCCTTGTCCGCTACCACAATTCCCTCCTCCAACACCAGAACCACCTCCCGATCCACCGCCGGCCCCACTTCCACCACCACCCCCACCACCTCCTCCACTCCCACCACCGCCCCCGCCACCTCCTCCACTACCTCCACCACCACCTTGCCCACTTCCTCCACCAGAACCTCCTCCAGCACTACTACCGCCACCAGATCCACCACCGCCACCACTTCCGCCACCTCTACCGCCGCCTCCTGATCCACTTCCACTTCCGCTACCACTACCCGAACCTCCTCCTACACCACTACCACCTCCAGGTTCACCTCCGCCCCCACTTCCGCCACCACTGCCGCCACCATAACCACCACCTCCACCCCTGCCTCCTGGTCCACTGCCAACACCACTACCCCCACCAGAACCTCCTCCTTGACCACCGCCGCCACCTGGTCCCCCTGGCCCACCAGGTCCCACCGGTCCACCTGGTACAGCGGGTCCACCGGACGCTTGACAAAGCTGACATATAAAACCCAGAAACGGGTTTCCTCCTCCAGGGATGTCCAGCTGAGTTCCAACGATTGTCTTGTTGTTAGAGAGCTCACGGCATTGTGCTACCTCCATCATCACTAATAAACTACACACCACAACAGGTAACAGTAACACTCCACTACTATCCTTCAAACCCATCACTTTTTTGAACTTCTCCATCGATCGGAATAAAACAAAGCAGAGAGAACAATATCTATATCTATATATATATATATATAGCAAGTGTATGATATGATTCTTTTTGTGTGTTTGAGAGAGCGTGCAGATCAGTAGTGGCAAATGCCCACAATTTATAGAGGGCTATGCCCAGCCATGAAGTTTACTTAATTAGTACGTACGCAGTAGGAAACATATATAATAAATTCATACGTTTTGCTGTAAAACATATACTGGGTTTGTATAGAAACATTCATGGTAGTTAAGCTGGCTGGCCCATATATATGGCCTCTGTTTTTATTATGTTTTTTTAAATGTTTTGTTGGTGTTGATTGACATGACAAAACGGCTGGAAAAGGTTGCCGTTTATGTGAACAGTAATATACTTTTACTATATTGAATGTTACCATGTAACCCGCTACAACCAGTCATAGGACAAATCAAGTAATTGAAGTTTGTTTCAGAATTCAAACAACTGGTTTTGGCTCAATTGGTTTGGTGAATAAGCGGATTTGTTTTGTGGTTCACTAGTCTCTAACTCTGGACAGGTCATTATTCATCACATTGTGCACCTTTTGGTGCTTGAGTTTATAGCAATTTGTCAAGTTTTGTATGTAGTTAGATCAAGTTATTAGGATATTCATGTGGGATAATTTTTGTCGCAATTTGTTTCTTTCACTAACTATAGTTTCTTTTTTTATGTTCGTCGTCAAGATAATTACGCTGTTCATTTTGTGACTCGTGAGACTCTATGTTATCCTATTTCGAATTATCTTTTGTCCCTTGTTTATTGCATTCCGCTTTCGCCGTAATCTTTGTTTTGAATCTCTTCCTTGTAATATTAGCTGCTACTTTTAAATATTAAATGGCATTATTCTTTCACTATACTGTACAACCGACATATATATATATATATTGAGGCCAGACAACTAGAAATAGCCAATGATTATCTGAGTTCCACCACATTTTATTTAGGGCACATTTGGTATAAGGGATTTGGGCTTTAGCCAAAATACATATGTATATCAATGTTTAACCTAAACTAAAATGGTTGCACCTCTAAATTTTAATTACTAATTTCCAAAAGTATATATTCGAATTAGTTGATTACTTAATTTATATGGGCTATATATATATATACATTTCTGAATTTAACTTGTGTTTCGAGTTTGAATTCAATTTATTATTTTCACGTTTTATTAATGTAGATTATATACTGAAATTTAGCAAATGGAAGAAATTGGAAAATAATTGATTAATTAAGATGAACTCGTTACTTCATTTTATTGATTGATAAGCTTCATATTACATTATCCGATGACATATAAAATCCATTCATGTATTACACTTAATGACCATCTCAAATTCCTCCATTCCCACCGGAGCCTCCGCCGCCACCTGCGCCTCCTCCAAACCCACCACCTCCTCCAACTCTGCCGCCTTTACCTCCTCCAAACCCACCACCAGCGCCTCCACCACCACCGGCACCGCCTCCAACTCCGCCACCTTTGCCTCCTCCAAAGCCACCACCAGCGCCTCCACCACCACCGGCACCGCCTCCAACTCCGCCACCTTTGCCTCCTCCAAAGCCACCACCAGCGCCTCCACCACCACCGGCACCGCCTCCAACTCCGCCACCTTTGCCTCCTCCAAAGCCACCACCAGCGCCTCCACCACCACCGGCACCGCCTCCAACTCCGCCACCTTTGCCTCCTCCAAAGCCACCACCAGCGCCTCCGCCACCACCGGCACCGCCTCCAACTCCGCCACCTTTGCCTCCTCCAAAGCCACCACCAGCGCCTCCGCCACCACCGGCGCCGCCTCCAACTCCGCCACCTTTGCCTCCTCCAAAGCCACCACCAGCGCCTCCGCCACCACCGGCGCCGCCTCCAACTCCGCCACCTTTGCCTCCTCCAAAGCCACCACCAGCGCCTCCACCACCACCGGCGCCGCCTCCAACTCCACCACCTTTGCCTCCTCCAAAACCACCACCGGCGCCTCCGCCAGCACCGGCACCGCCTCCTACTCCGCCACCTTTGCCTCCTCCAAATCCACCACCAGCGCCGCCACCCTTTCCACCACCGGCACCTCCTCCAAAGCCTCCACCATTGCCTCCTCCAACGCCACCACCCTTTCCGCCGCCGATACCTCCACCATTTCCTCCTCCAAACCCACCTCCAGCACCACCACCGCCGCCTACTCCTCCACCTTTACCTCCACCACCACCTATTCCACCACCTTTACCTCCTCCGAACCCTCCACCGGCACCACCTCCAGCACCGCCACCACCGCCTATACCTCCACCTTTACCTCCTCCAAACCCTCCACCAGCCCCGGCACCACCACCAGCTCCACCACCGGCACCAGCACCACCGCCAAATCCTCCACCAGAACCACCGCCAAGGCCATCATTACCGTCATACTCCCCTTCGTCACCATCTTCTAGCAGCTTACGGCATTGCACTTGGGCCAATACCAAGGCAAGCATCAGAATAAGAAGCACTCCAACATACTTGGAATTGTGTTTCCCCATAATTTTGTTGGCGAATGTACGATAAGAAGAAAAAGGCTTTGCGAATGTTTGAATTTGTGGGTAATTACAGAGGGCGAAGGGACCAGCAATTTATAGCGTAGCCATAGGCTATAGCTAGCATGAGAGTATGCATGCATTAATTGAAGGTCGCATCAGGTTGGTTTGATATAAATATTCATCAAGTCCTCGATTCGTAATTATTACGTGCATGGCGTCTTAAGTTCTTCCGTGGAAAAAACCGGTTTAATTAATTAATTAATGAATAAGGTTGAAATATTTGACCTTTTGTTTCAAACTATGTCGGCGATGAGATTTGATCAAGTAATACTACGTACTCTGAGGTTCGAGATTTGATCATCAGATGTAGTTATCGAATTGTCAACGAAAGGTCTTTCATGTTAATAATAATTGGACGGTGAAGACATCATTTAACTCCCAACTCTCAACTGTATTACCTACCTACTTAGCAGTTCGCATCAATCGATTATGCCGCGCATTCTATTGTCAATTGTATTCTTCCCTTGTGTTATTTCCTATGATCTATATAATTATTTTTCATCAATATATTTTTCTATGTATTACATACTTTTGAACATTTTATAGCATACTTCAAAAAATGGATGGATTAATTATTAAAATGTAAAAGCTAGGTGATTAAGTACTTGGCCAGAGGTTGACATAGGTATTGTTATTCTAAATTTGATTTCTACGCGGTGGCTCTGCTTTTTTGACGACTCTCTATGACCCTATACGCATGGAGCGCTCCCTTCCTACATCACTCTTACACCACTCTCGGCTCTTTTCCAACCGACTATGAATGAAATAAAGGCAATGCGTGGCTGTTGTGAGCGGTGAGGTGTCGACCACGACTCTCGCGCAAGGAAGAGTGACAAACTTGTCGACAACGAGCCAATGGAACATAATGAAGCACAGTCAGAAATTATCAAAACCACTGAAAAAAGAAGGTCATACTTCAGCAACCATAGTATAAACGAATTAGTTAGGATAACTCGTACCCAGCTGCATAATCGTCTCTTGGAGGATGTGGAACTCTGGATCAGCTCCAACAATGCATAAACCCCCTCGATCGACCGTTATCTTACTTTTTCAATTTCTTAGTTTATATTCTATCTAACAGTTTTGTCTATAGTTGGGGTGTCTTTTATTAATAGTTTTCGTTAATAAAATCACATATACTTTTACCGTAAAAAAACTCCAAATCTAATTTTTTTAGGTGAGAGAACATTTCAAAGTAGCGAATTTGGATAGTTCTCGCCTTGATTCAACCACCGAGTAGTAGCAGGCTAACAACATCAATAACAAAAAATGGACGGTTTGGAGTAAAATTAACATTTTGGTGTAAACTTTGGTATTCAATTTGTTGGCCGGCTAATCTAGTCGAAGATGGTTCAAGATTAAGGTTTTACTCCTCTCCTAATACTGTTGTGAGATCAAACTTTAATTCGCTCTTACAAATGCAGTCCTTGACACCACTGCACCGACAGCTAAGTGATAGTAAAATCAACACGTTGAAAAGAAATCCTCATCTCCTGGGTTATAGGCTTATAGTCTTATCGATGTTTGGAATGGTTAGGCCCGCTGGGCGCTAGTCTGTGATGGCCCAACGAATACTACATGGCTGGCATGGTGGGCCTAGCTAGCGTAGCAGCCTAGGCCCAATGAATTTTTGATCATCTTCCGGTTCGGATCAAGCGAGGGGGAGCACGAAAGATCCGAGTACTGGGTAGAAGAGAGTTAGAGGAGAAAACCCGAGTCACATAGTATGCCCTAAAAGCTGAGTCGGGGAGTAGCTTTCCTGCTTACTTAGAGTTAGAAGACGAGAAGGAATTTGGAGAAACCCCCATAGAAATCCTCTGTCGAGCTTTGCAGAAAGAAGAAATGGAGGCCGGTGATGAAGGAGTGGAGAGAGTTGAGGACTCGAAGGACATGCAGCAACAGAGCAAGGCCTTCGATAAGCTCACAGACCGGGTTGAGGATCGCCAGCTCGATTCCACCCGCGTCCAAGAGGTTTCTTCTCTATCAGCTCTTATTTCGTAATCCTGTCCTCTTTGTGTTGGAACGTTTTGAGATTTATTTTTGTGTGTCTTTGTTGTTGTGTTCGAATAGGCTATGGCGTCGATAGCTGCATCTTCCGAAGCTGATTGGAATGCCATGAGATTGAGGTTTGGTTCGCTCTATACATCTTTACGATTCATCTCATCTTTCAATGTGATAATTGTATTGCCTCCGGTATTGTGTGTTCATTACAATTATTATCTCTTTAATTTTAGTGTGTGAGGGGTTTGGGAAGGTGCTTCCTTTAGCTGCAAGTTGAAGTTTACTAGATGGTTGATTTTGAAACACTGTAAAACGAACTGACTTGGTGAAACTGTCACTTGATAGCTGTAGGTAGCTGGTCTTACCATTATACACTGCACTGACTTGTTATCTGATACATGGTTAAATTGACAAGACCGACACATGGACGGGTTTCGTCTAGTATTTTGAAAACATTGGCTTTCACCGTGGTGCTGTACTGCTGTTTCCCTCCCATAGATGTTTTGGATAATGTCTCTGGATATAGTTAGCAAAGGTTTCGGTAATGACTAATGAATGAACTGATCTTGATTGTAAATGGAGGAAACACTAAGTGCTAAGTTTCTATTAGTAAGTGGAGGCAATGTGTGATAAAACAGGTCGGGACGGCATTACTATAAGCTAGGTATTCGCTTTCCTTGCTGATCCTTAGTACACACGCCTTGACTGATAATCAGAACTCCATTGAGGATTCGCGAATTTTGTCGAACGCTCTATGTCTGCTTTGTCTGAAGTTCTGACTGTTAAATGCTACAAACTATGTTGGACAAGAAGCCTTAACACCACCTTGAAACGTCCAGAGCCTGTAACCAATGAGCTTTGTTTCTTTCTCTGTACAGGGAGAAAGAACTAGCTGCCGTGAAGATCAATCCAGCAGATATTGATGTAATCGCCAACGAATTGGAGGTAACAAGATCCCTTATCTTTTGTTAGTATCTAAAATGCTCAAGAACTAAAGCTCCAATTTCCGGAACCTCACTCGTTTGTTCTGAATCTTTTTTCTTTTTGGCTTCCAATTGAATCATTCATTGTGGACAAGAACAGTTGGACAAGAAAGTTGCGGAGAGGACACTGCGGGAGCACAAAGGAGATGCTGTCGCGGCTATCCGGTACCTTCTGCAGCAGATTACTATTGGAATGAACTAGAGAAAGAACTCAGGATACCTCTCTCAAACTGCAGTAGCTTCTTCCTGCTTGATGATGAATTATTCTAGTGGGCTTGTTTGAACTTTGTAATGGGAACTCACTCAGGATGTAGCTGCTAGAACTTGTTTGTCTACTAATGTATTGAAACTCACAGTCGGTTTGAATTTAATACTAGTTTCTTGATAGATAGGAGGTGGATCGGATCTTCCTTCTGTCCTGAAATCTTGCGGTGTCTCCCGCTGTGATAGATAGTGGCATGTGCCTCTGTTGCCCCTTGACGAGGATAAACTTGGTTCGTGGCGAGTTCCCCACTTTGATCAAGTTTCGAGTCTCGTTGTCAAAACCCATTGATGCTTTCATTCTTATTTATTTTCGATATGACCAATCAATTCTTCGTCCATTCCTATCGGCCGAATATATTTTTGTTCATATATTCACGAGTAGGTTGTTTTTAGTAGGAGGGCCGAAAATGCCGTTATAAATAAGTGAGGTGTTGTTTGATGTCTGTTCTCTACGGTTAGTAGTAACCATGGATGAAAATAAAAAGTAAGTGGTGTAATTCAATGCGTGATTAGAGTGTAGCGAACACCGAATATAAAATGGGATGCGTACCGTGGCATTGTGATTGACATGCAGACAAAACTCAAAAAGTAGAGTAAACGACAGTGGGATCCTTGTGTATCAATCAACACCAACTTTTTTTGACCGTGGAAGTGGTCCTAGAAGAGAAAACACTTGTGTCGCATGAAATGTATTCCACTGAGCGCTAGAAGTTACGAGACTCCCAAATACAACAAACGAATTCCCAGTAACATGGCGCACAACCACACCTTTTTTTTTCTTCCTTTGAATGATGTATGCAAAACATATACAGATGAACCAAAACTCATGTCCCCCCACCCCACCCTAGAAAAGCAAACATTTCATTTCTTTCACATGGCTGCCATCAAACAAGACCTCATCTTCTCTGCTCAAATATGCAAGCCTTTCAGCAACTTCTCTTTTTGTCTGCTGCTACGATGTGATCATAGCCCACATGGGTCCGCTCACTCAGGATGGAACTGGAAGCTTTCTTTCTGGAGCTAGAATGTCAATGAATACTGCTCTCGTGAAATAGCAGAACCCGAGAAACGATTTGATCATGAATTACGCTTTCACTCTTCCTCGTCTTTGTTGCTTTCCTTTCGAGCCGCGGTGATTGCAGAAGAACGTGCTGCTTGTAACTGGATTGTTAACTGTCTCTGAAGGTCTCTCAGCTTGTCCAGTAGTTCTTGGAACGACGGACGGGTACTTGGGTCGCTGCAGGGGTTCCAAAGCCAAAACAGGTTATATGCAAAGAAATAAGCGCAAAACATATGTGCAAGTTTGATGTCGATGAATAATTGCTTGCGATTTTGCACCTTCCATTATTATCCACCAACATAGTCATAAGTTATAAATCAACTTGAGTCGATTGATACCTAAATTTCACCTAACCAGATGGGTTTCCTTGAGCCAGTTCTATTTTTAAAACATTATAATCAATTCAAACCCCACAGGATCAACATCGATCCAACACATTTAGATAGTCAAAATGCAGGTAAGCTTTTTTATGTCAAAAGCAAAAGCACTTTGTTTTTTAGTTGTCTAGTTTACGGCTGGGGTGGGCTCCATATCAACCCCACGCCAGCCAAGTTAGATAGATAACAATATCCCCAACCTCGCAATTTGTTAGGATCAACCCCCCTTCATGGTTTAATACGCAGATAATGCAAGTTAGACAATGACACATTGCTTTCCTTGAAAGAAAGAAAAATGCAATCAAACCATAATGCAAAACAAAAGTACATTTTGGTGATGTTCTCTAGCAATTCGTTTCATAGCAAGACTGAATGGTTAACAGTTTCATGCGACCTCAGGCGACGATCCACTAAGAGAAATAATGGAAACTCTAACTAACAAGTAACATCAGTATCACATTCAACGAAACAACTACCCTTTTGCCATTTATTTCCCGTTCTTCCCACTATTGTCCTCTCTTTGAGTTTCTAAAAAGAAAATAGCAACCTGCTGCGATACAGATAATAAAAATGGAAAATTATGTACCTGCGCCAGCAGCTCTCGATTATAGCGACCCAACGCGGATCCACGTCTTTTGGTATTTCTAGCCGTTGGTTCATGAAGCCTACAGCACCAATTACCTGAAAATCATGATAAAATATGACCATATAAGCAGAGAGCACGATAATCAACCGCAAAGACATTAATTTGACTGATTGCTGAAGGAAAAACTATGCTTGCACTACCTGCATGGAGTTGAGAGTATCCCAAGGGATTTTCTCTGTTGCGATTTCCCACAATATTACGCCGAAGCTGTAGATGTCAGACCTGCATGGATGAGAGTGAACGTATTACGTTGGTGATGAGAAAGAAGTCTTGACGCCAGAAAATAGCAAGCAGAAGAAACAGGGAAATGTACTTCTCATCTGACGGTTCGTTGCGGAGAACTTCTGGTGCCATCCATTGAGGCTGCATACGAACGTGTAACAAGCTTAGCAAATATCAAATTACTGGGCTCTAAAACAAAACAACGCAAATAATAAGATTCTCACCGTGCCTTTCCCAGTTTTAGTTGTCAGATATGTTTCATGCTTTAGACGTGATAGCCCAAAATCACCAACCTGGTCATATAGTCGTATATGGGTATTGAGTTTAATTCTTTACTACCGCCATTTGACAGAAAGACACTATATAAACCGAATTGATGAACTAGCAAACAGCTTACCTTCACTGTCCAATTTTTGTCAACAAGAAGATTTGAAGACTTCAAGTCACGATGAATAATGGGTGGGTTGTAATGATGAAGATAGTTCATACCCCTAGCCTGTGGAGTAGATTAAATGACAGGTTTTGAGTTACGAAACTGTTTATCTACCAAAAATCGAACAGAAGGTAATTTTCACATGCTGATAGTAACACACTTGACGAATCAGGATTGAAACAGATGAACATATCTGAAAAATCAAATAGATGACTACTTACGATATCCATTGCCATGTGTACTCTACGTCTCCAATCTAGTTTGGTTGTGTTCCTTTGGAGTAATCGGAACAAACTTCCACTGCATAATGGAAATATGGAAGTGTGTTAGTCTAGTGAGAACAGACTTTTTCCTTGTAGTTCAGAACAAATCAAATAATTCATCTACATACACATAGTAAAGAAGAACAGAAATGCAGTCGACAAAGAAACGTAAAGCTTTTAAAATGCTGCAAGTACCGAGGTAGGAACTCTGTAACGATGCAGAGACGCTGAGGTGAGGTCACAGCGCCCATAAAGAGTAGCACATTTGGATGGCGAAGTCTTTTCATTAGAGATACCTTTATCAATAACCAATAATTAAAGAAAGGGTCATGCTAAGGGGAAACAAAAGGGAGGGTTTCGCTAGAGCATCCTCAATTAGACAACACGCGATCACAAAGATGCGCACCTCTTGTCGAAATGAAAATATCACATCTTCAGAATACTCTTGCTTGGAGAATACCTTGACGGCAACATCCTGAAACAATAGCGCCCTCTTTCAACCAGAAAAACAATTACCACTTATAAATATAAGAGAATATAGCTTGCTTGACAAGGAAACTAGCAGAACCACTATCTCTCTTCTCTTCTCACACTATATAACAACATTTGTAAATATGTAAGTTAACACAGTGATCTGAGCACGCATCAAAAAGGTTGCAGCAAAATTAATCATGAACAATGCCAGTCAAATGCAACACCAAGTTTAATTGATAATTGCCACATGATGTAGGACTTCAGTATGTTAGTAGCCTTTTCGGTTCAAGCAATTCTAAAATATTTACTTTGCAGTCAGAGAATACTAACAACGTGATATAATTAATGTATTTGTGCAAAATTGTGGAGTAGGAACGAGAAAAGGAAGAGGAAAAGAACATACTGATCCGTACCACAGGGCATGATAGACTGTCCCACAAGACCCTGCACCAAATTGAAGAGGAACTCACGTTAACAAGTATATCTCAACATGATCAAGCAAAGAGAAAAGGGAGCAGACCTAGATCCTTTGTTCTGGATACACAGAAAACAGAAAGAAATAAGACAAATTATAGTTAGATGATAACCTTGTCCAATTTGTTCTCCAATAGTCAAATCCTCCCAGAGTATCTCATAGTCCAAGCAGTCAGATTCTAAGTCTACCCTGTTAACAGCACTGCTACTTGTGCTGCCAGAACTACTGACACTGCTTGTGCTGTTGACATTCGCAGACGATGACCAAGACCCAAGCTCGTTACTAGTATGCCTATGACCTTCACCTGAGTGGCTCTCAAACTTTGTACCATAAGAGGAACTTTTCGGATGATTCGTTTCATTCTCTTGATCATTCTGCAACCATGGCCACACAAATTTTGGGGTTCTTACTCCAATAACGTCCCTTTCATTACCTTTCCAGGGCCATGACAATCCCTTTTTACCCATCCAGGCTTCTGCTTTTGAGGAGATAATCTTGTGGATAGCTGGCTTTCCTTCATTATCATCTACTGGATGACCTGGGTATCTTACTGAGGACTTATTTTCAGCGTGAGAAACGTGAAAAGGAGATGGATCAAAAACTCCCCTTGGTGTGGCGGCCCGGGGTGTACTAGCCCCACTAGAGTTTGCATCGTCCCTGTGGTCATTGATACCTGCATCCGAGTAGCCATGGTCGGAATGATGACTATCTCCACTACCACCTTCGCGATCGATATTGTTCTCTCCAGTTCGAATTTTCGATTTGACCTTGTTGCTCACCTTGGTTGCCTGTTTAGAGGCCTACAATTAGTACATGCAGCTGTGGATATTATATTTAACAAAATGCAGACAGCATTGCATACTAACCAGGTTTGATATTTTAGACGCAATTGCTACTTGCAGAGGTTGCTGCGGGTCTAGACCAAGTTTATTGGTCACCGTACTTCTAGCACGACTAGTAGCTGACTCTGCCTCTGAATGTCTGGGATCAGAGATCTCAGCCGCTACTTCTTCGAAGTTTCGTGCATCATTACTGACAGATACAACCCCAATCAAAGTACCGTCATCGTCGTAGAAGGGGGTATTGGTCGCCATAATCGAAAACCTGTCTCCACGCTTAGTCCTCACAGGGAACCGTCCTGTCCATCTCTCTCCCATTTTGTTCCGGCCAACAATAGTATGCGCCATCGCTCGATCCCTGGGATCTACCATCAGATCAATACCGGGCTGACCAAGAGCTTCCACCGCGGTGTAACCAAAAAGGTTTTCAGCAGTTCGATTCCTGCACAATTTTGAAGGAAAATTCTAAATTCAACACCGCGAATGCAACAAAACCAGATTCCTAAACAGAATACAAGTCACTCGTCACATACTGAGAATCCAGTAGGTCAATCACCATATCCAAGACTGTAACTGAATCGGCATAGGCCAGATAAAAAGCTTCTTGTGTACCAAAGATCAGAAACGAAACGGAAAGAAAATTACGAAGGAAAACCAAGAAAAAACGTAAGGTGACACTGACTGACCAGTAGATAAGACGGCCATCAACAGCAAAGATATGTATGGACTGCCCCATAGACTGCAATATATTCAAGTACTGCCTATCCGTAAACTTGATAGCCGGCGGACCAGGAGTACTCCCACTCCCACTCCCACTCCCGCTGCCGCCACCCGCACCGACATTACTTCTATTCGAGGCGCTGGCCAGCTGACGAGACTCTCTCTGCAAGGGAGACGAATGCCTAAACGGCGGCGAGGTCTTGTTCATACTCGAAGAAGACTCGAAGGTCCGTCTAGTCCCTGGACGCTGGGGAGAAATGGACTGAGAGCGAGGATGGTGATGATGATGGTGATGGTGGTGGTGCAGCGAGAGCAGATCATCCGATTTCGGATCGGAGGTGAGTCTAAGCCTGGTCATCTCTTGCAGAAGCTCAGCTTGTCCGGCTTCCAGCTCCTGAATCTTCCGCAGGAGCTCCTCCGTCGGAGGCGTGTCCATGAGGGAAGTAATGGAGGAGAAAGGAAAGCGAATCGGAGCAGAGATTTTTACTAGCTGAGGAATGGAAACGAAGGGAGAAGGTACATCGAATCTGCACACCGATTTCTTGGTTGCCGCTCCGAAGGAATCTGGACCGCTAGATATTCTTCTGGCCTCGGGAATATGGTAGGGCTAGCGATTTGTCTGAGAGCGGAGGAGGAGAAAGAAGGAGGAGAAGAAGAAGTAGCTATGGCGGAGGAACGGGAAAAGGGAGGAGCATTTTACAGACACCATCAATTTATCTTTCTTTTGAGTCTTGACTTGCTCTCTCTGTCTGTCTTCTTTTGTTTGTTTAATTAAATATAATTAATATATTAGGAATATCTCTCTTTCTTTTTTCGGTGTTTTATCCTTGTTTTCATTATTAATCCTTGTTGATTGTTAAACATATAGTTAGGAAATTATAATTTACATGCTACTAACAAATTACAAGGAGGCTAGATTAATGTTTTTTTTCTCTCTTTAACGTCTTGGCGCCCTTGCTTTTTTTTATTTGTTGGCCGGTGAGAAATTGGTATTTTTTTTATTGAGAGGTTGGTAGTGTTATGTTCGTTACGTTTTCTTTTATTGTTTATTTTTATTTTCGAAAGACTTGTCTTCCATATAAAAGATGTTTATAGTTTTTCAAAATATAAGTTAGTTAGGTTTTTTGTGGCAAAAAAACGATTAGAGTTCTGCTTCCTTCCCTCGGTGGCAAATCGGCGATGGTGATCGTATCGCTAGGATGAGATGATGATGCAGCTGAACGAGGAATAAATGTGGTGCGGCTGGTTGAAGCAAAACATACGGTGAAGTCGAAGGTATCCAGGAATTCTAAAAAAACTTGGTACTGGCAGGCATGGACATCAGGTCTTACTCATGAGAGTAGTCCACCGACGGTGACTTGCGGAGGAATTCCCCTTAGTTTCGATTGCACTTTTCTTTTCAAACAATTTCTAATTGTTATGTTTTATTGTCGAGTAGTTCTTAGTGTTTGGGTTGTAAACCATCCGTTATGGGTGATAGTCTTTCTGGAGATTTATTTGATATATTGAGCATATTTGACATGAGGTTTAATAATATAAATAGAGAAAAAAGGAAAAGAATTTGCATGATTTACATTTAATTGCTGTGTAGGTATTGATCGTCAGTCAAGTTGCTAATTTTGAAAAATTGGATGAGTGATATTGACTTGCTTGTTGGTTTCAATTTGTTGCTAAGGCGTGCGAGTATTTTTCTTCTTCTTTTCCATTTTCCATTTGCATCTCGGCCTGAATTTTTTAATAAAAATTTTATCGTTACATTAGTAATTTTAATAATTAAGTCGAGATCATTTTTAACCTCCTTTATTCCTATAATTAATTAACAATTTATATTCATCATTTTCACAAACAAATATGATTAAAATGAACCAATAAAAAATCACTAAATCTTATTTATCTTTATTTTATTTTGTAGTTAAAATTTTTAGCAATTTGGCTATGTTGTATTGCTAATTGTCAATTAGCAATTTTACTAATTTCGTAAACACTTCTTCATCCATAGCAATTGTTTATTGAGTGTCACCTCATCATTCAGATCACTTAGCAATTGTTGAAAATTTAGGGATGAAAATACCTTAATGACATATTTTTAGGGTCTCGCTCTCCCTACGTTCGTACAAATAATGTCGTTATAATTAAACAACTTCATCATACATTTTTATATTAATTTATCGGTGTTAAGATTAGTGTATTTATAACGAATTATTCAACTCACGATCTATTTCGATTTTAGATCCGCCCCAAATGGTTGCTGATCATAAACTCTCGAATAAACACCCACTAATTATTATTACAGTAAAACATAAACCAACCGCCTTAAATTACAGTTGGGAGTCTCAGTCAACTCTTTCGGCCATTGGTCCCGCTTAAGAAAGATGAAGAGGCATTCGTTTCATTGTCAAACTAACCCTTCACTTTAATGAGTTCTCGCAAACCCAATTGGGCGGCTGGAAATTTGTGAGCTCGCCCTAATCAAAATCCAAACTCTTTCTGGACCAGTCGCTATTTATTGCCCGCCTCGCCTAGTACTCACACTCACACAAGTTGCTTACCTACTCGCCCCCTCGCAGCCTTCTGCGAAGCTTATGGTTGGTATTTCCGGCATGACATCTGACAAGGGATGTAGAATTGGTCTGTTGGCAGCGCTGTTATTGTGGAGATCCCGACTTCAACGGAGCTGTCCATAAAGTGGCGAGGAAGATTCTTTCATACATTTCAGTTTGTGTAGAGTTCTAATTCATAAGATGGGCTGATGATTAGTTTTGTTTGTGTTTGCTATCTCGATCTCTTCCGTCGGGAGCTATTAATGAAAAAAAATAGAGGATCTCGTAATCCAATCGACCTTACGAATGTTTCAGATACATGTGGTGGATGGCAGAGATGCTTCTGAGGAAGTCAAAAACATTGTCATCCAAATGAGGTTTAAATTAAACATCTCAGGCATTTATTTCCCATGGGATTCAGTAAAATTCGATGGTCTCAGCAAAAGAGGGAACATAAAATTGAAAAAGTCACAGTATGCTCGCTCCTATCCAAATCACAAGTGATGCAGCAGAGGGTTGGCCCATGATTGATTAAATTATCATTTTGGACAAGCAGCTTTGCCTTCACAAGTTGTTCATATCTCCTTTTGCTTTCTTTGAATCGGACCTCACCTGGATACCTCTAGGCTAGCTACCTGCTCCATCCACTGGGTTTACCTTTCTTCGTATGTATTCATTTGGACGGAAAGTTGATTTTTAAACAAATTTGTCAAACAGCCAAACGATGAGGAACTCGCCTCCATCATTTTCGATTCGGTGGCCGAGTGTCCAACGAAAACAGAGCGTATGGTTTCGTAGTAATGTAACACAATTGACATGATGTGGAATGTGTCCAGCATTATTATCATCAGGAACGAACAACAAATTTCACCAAGGAGGTAGCTTTGTCTTGTTCATGAGGCGTATCATAAAATACTTGCATCAACCTGGCAAATAAATTATTATTATTATTATTACTGCTAATTTTACAAATTTTCAAGTTTTTTAGCAACTCAAAAGTAGAAACTAAACACTGTAGCCAGCCCAGCATGATCTTTCGTGGCAGCAGGCTCTACCTCAGTAACAAGTTTTAGGAAGGTGGGGAATGCTTACTTGTAACTGTTTCTGGATCCACTGTAAGCTGAATTATATTCCCCATGAGAAAAGCTTGGGGGGAAGATTGAAGAAGGCAAACCAAATTCCCTAGTCAGCAGTTTTCGAGCCTCCTTTTCGCGCCATGGGAAGCTCGAGGGCGACTAGGAAGTAACACCTTTCAGACTCTCTAATGTACTGGACTTCACCATTCATCAGCTTCACTATTTTCCGGCACATGCTTAGCCCCAACCCTTCCTGAGTTCCCCACTTGCTGCTGTTGAACATGTCCTGTACTACTTCTGCCGGAAGCCCTTCACCGGGGCAAGCCATCCTGAACCAAACCAACAAAAATGAAGAAACTTTATCGTTAGAAATCAACAAGCAATAAACAGAAATAAATATGGAGTAAACAAGACACGACACAACAATTTTACGTAAAAAAACCCTTGCGGGAAAAAACCACGGGCAAAAGATGGCAAAGAAAGCTTCACCATAATCAGAGAGTTACAGTTTGAAGGGATTTACTATGAATCTCTGTTACACTCTTTCACTCACTTGCCTCTGGCGGCTTACAAAATGTTTAAATAGAAGGATGGCATAAAACCCTAATAAGAATAAGACCGGCGTGACCCATAAGCAAAGGATACTTCACTAAACTTCAATGACTACTGAAATGGGTCGGAAGCAAAGCATTAGATAGTAGATGGAGAGAAAAAGGTTATGATAACAAACCTGAATTCGGTGCGTACGTGGGTGACACCATTGGCGATGTGTTTTAGAGTGGGGCGGAGGTGTATCTCTACCCAACCTTCCGAAGATGGAGCATAACGCACCATGTTGAGCAAGAAATCGGACAATACTTGCTGGATTCTTGGCTGATCACCGTACACTGCCAGAGTTTTTATCTCCTCTGGGATGTCACGTATCAGTTGCAGATTCCTATCCCGCAACAGTAACATTACTTGGCTAACCACCGCATTTATCACACTCCCTATGTGGAACTCGGTTCTCTCAAACTCCAACGTTCTGATGCAAAAGCAGATCACCAGGTTCAGGAATAATCAGCACAATATTGCACTGGAAAGTTTAATGAGGATTGGGTCCATGGACGATGAACTATATATTTTTTAGGCTTGGTTTAGCAATAAGAAATATGATTCCTACGAAAGGAATGCAAAAAGGGATATAAAAGATTACTAGGAAAGTTTAATTTCCCTTTAAGTAGATTGAGAAACACAACGCCACTTGAAATCCTTATATCCCTTAATACAAGTTTCTTTCAACAATCACTCCCAACTCTAACTCGACTTTCTTACCCTAATATCAACTCAACTTTTCTAAGAATCATGATTCTTGTTGCCAAACCAAGCCTTACTAATGCAGTGGACATATAATTCAAGGAAAATTATATTATAAGCTATTCATATAAGGTCACACGAGAACTTACCCGTTTTCGATGCTCTCTAGATCGACATCTTGTATGATCTTTAACATCTGCCTTTCACAGGCAGCACTCGTCTCAAGAAACTGCTTTTGATCTTCAGAAAGGTCAGTAGCTTCCAAAAGCGAGTTAGTGAAGCGTATACCACTTAAAGGGTTCTTTATTTCCTGGCAGATGTAAGCCAACTCCTTCATCCTCGCAAAGTATCTCTTCTCCTGTTCCCTTTGTACTTTCAGAGCCTGCTGCAATTCAGGACTTGCGATTTGCAAGAAGCAGAAGGCTCCTATAATCTGGCCCTCCACGTTTGATCTCTTATTTGCCGTCAACAGAGCTTGAACATATTTCCCGTTCTTGTCAAAGAAGGCAAATGGAAATTTGTCGGTCTCCTGTCCTCCAATTGCATTGTGCAAGACGATCATAAATTTCGTCAGTGCATCGGCCCCTTTGAGGCGACAGCAGCCTCCAAATACTTCTCCAACCAACATTTTCCCAATAATATCGCCTCTGTTCCAACCTGTGAGCTTTCCCATGGCTGTGTTCCACTCTAAGCAGTATGCATTTTGGTCCGAAGCAAATATGGGAGGAATCAAAGGATTCGGACTGTGAACAATGGCCTTGTAATCACCTTGTATGTGAATGAACTTGTCCATTACCACCTTCTGACCAGTGACATCTTGACCAACAAAGCAAACTCCGACAATCTTATTAGTGTAATCCTTACTAGAGCAAGCATTCACCACCACGAAGATAGCCTTCTTTTTATGTTCAGATCCGAACGTCTTCAACTTTATCTCCACATCTTTGTCTTCTTCACCTGCACATGTTAACAAATTAGAGAAAGAAGTAACCTTATGGTCAAACTTAACGACCTCCAAATATATTACAAAGGGATACCTAATATAGCACGTTGAACAAGTTTGTCAACAGTCTCTTCATATTCCTGATAAACAAGGTCGTGGACTAAAGATTTCCCCATCGCTTCCTCAACCGAAAGCCCTGTCAATTCAGCGACCTTTGCATTCCATCCGTTAATTCGGCCATCAACATCCACTGCGAAAATAGGAGCAGTTGCAGTCTCTATTAGTCTCACCATTTCTCTTGCCACAGAACTGAGTTCATCAACCCCCTGCAACTCCATATCCCCAAGCTGGGAAGGCACAACGGATTTAGAATTGGCTGCTTCAGTATCCTTAAACGAATCACGAAGGATCAGTTGCAAAGAATGTATGGCATCCATCTCAGCATTCTCCCATGGCAAACTACGGCTCCTCACAACTTCCAGAAAGGCCTTGAACGAAGAACGAGGATGCATCCTCTGTCCATCATCCTTGTCCTGTGGATAGTGTTTTGCACCACCCCACTTGATTTCCTTGGCGGAGTGTGACCTGAACCAGAACAAAAAGTCTCTCTTTGTGATATAGGCAACAGCCATTCCGCAAACTAAGTCACCAAGTGAAGCTGCACCGGGGTATCCAGCATCACCCAAACTGTCAGTGCTTAAACCTGTTGAGTCACCATGAAATGCCAACAACCACTCTACAATGTCCTTGATCTGAGCTTCCGTAGGAGTCACCCCAAGTGGGTAATACATCCCTTGGTAATATAGTGCGGCTCCATCACACTTCACTAAATCCATAATGCTTGGGCTTTGAGTAACAATCCCAGGAGGCGAATCTCTGAGCAGCATGTCACATAAAAGAGTTTGAGTCCTTAAAACTCGTTTCTCGGATAACTGTGACGCCAACTGCAACTCCATGTTTAGTTGGAGTCCAAAGGCCTGCATTAGGAACTCACAAGCATAACGAAGTGGGAAAGGTATACACCTAGCAGAAGTGTGATGACAAACAACCAAACCCCAAAGTCTCATGGAATTCCTCCCACCAATACCTTCATCATCACTTCCATTGATTATAACAGCCAACGCCAAAGAGGCTATGGAGCCCATATTCGCCATATACTGAGCATGGCAACCGTGAGGAGCACGAAGCGTGGAACCTACCAAGCACAATGGCTGCATAAGCCCTTCATCCTGAACAACTCGAACTGGAGAAGCATGACAATCAACTATCATCCTAACCCTATTCTGCTTAAACAAGAACCTAGAAGCTTGTGGTATATCAGTAGCAGGGTAGTGCAAACCAAGGTAAGGTTCCAAATCAGCTCTTTTATTCTCTGCTACAACTTCTCCATGTTCATCCTCATGAAACTTATACACCATAACTCTATCATAACCTGTTAGCTCCCTAACGCACTCAACCACAGTCTCACACAGAAGCTTAATATCACCGCCGGGAAGCGATTGCAACTGCGAAATCGCTCGGACTGCCAGCTTCTGTGACTGTACGGCCCCAGCAATTGACAGGGCAGGGTCCTCGGTCCTAGCAGGCTCCAAATCGATAACAATCCCGACATCAATCCTGTGGAGAATCGCGTAAAACGGTTTCCCGGAGTTCCTAGAGTGGATCCACAAGGGATTCAGCAGCGTGATTTCTCTTGCTCCAAATGCCTTCTCAAGCAATACGGAGCTCGAGGCAGTGAATAGAGTCCGCACATCTGCCCCAACGAAAAACGTCTCTGGCTTCTCCAGAGAAGGAACTGACTGAGGCGTGAGCGCGAGCAAGTCGCGCGCGTTCTCGCTGTAACCGATTACCGTGAAGGAAGCTTCGTCGACGGCGATCATGCATCCGAACGGCTGTATGTGGCCTCCGCGCTGGATTTTGGATAAGTAAGCAGTGATTTGCTGCTCCGGTACCGACTGGTTAGTTGTCCTAACAGATTGCGAGTAATCAAATGACCTACCGGACTCGCCGGACCGCTCGAACACGGCGTGAAGCTGCGCGTCGACGGTGTACTGAGCAATCGCCTTGCTGACTGACTCCGGCTGCCCAGGCTGAGGTCTCAAGTTGCTTGTCCCCGACGACTGCTGCTGCTGATGGATGTGATTCTGACGGCGGCGATGGTCTCCGCCGTGGCCAAGAAGCTGTTGAGAAGAAGCTCCAGCAGCTGAAGGAGCTGATGTACCTTTGCTTCCAGACGCCATTTTTGCTTCTAGAAGAAGAAGGAGAGGAAAAGGATTCTTCTCTTCTCCCCCTTTGAGAAATCAAGAGAGAATAGAATAATAAGAAATGGGTTTGTCTGTGGCGAATGGTCTCCTCCTCCACTCTCCAAACTGACTTCTCCTCTCTTTCTTTCTCTCTCGAAGGAAAACCAGTATTTTAGTCTACTGTGGCGGTAAAGAGAAGACTGAAGAAACTTTATTTACCTTTTTTGTTAATATCTTAATAAGAGTGGTCGGCGCCGGCGCCGGAGATAGTTTGCTGTTGGACGGTGGCGGTGGGGCGGGGAGGGCTGCAGGAGAACAACAGATCTAATTGGCGGGCGGAGGTGGGGAATCTTTAGGAAATAATGGTAATTTGGAAACGTGGGAAATTGTTTTTTGCAAAATAAAATTCCGCGTTACTTGTTGGTGATATTTATTGTTGTTTTTCTCCCTTCAGATGTAATTAAATTATTTACAATCCCCAGCATTATTTAATTATGTAATAATTTGGATTTGTTTCCAAATTTAAGAATTAAAAAATATAAAAACATGCTCATGGGTGTGGTTAATAGGGAAATTTAGTTTAAGTTAATGAATTCCCATTGTTTTTATTGGCTAATTCAGCACATGTAAAATGTGGGGTGTCAATGATGCATTTTGTTGCAGTTATCTTTTGTTGCCCGTATATTTATTAGCTAAAGTTGTATATAATTTTGTAATAAATATCTTTTGTAATTTCATCATCTTAAAGAATTGCACAAGTGTTGGATTAAATACTCTTTGTTTGATAAAAAGACTGAACTAGTGGCCAAATTTTTATTCAATCACAATTCATAAAACCAAATTTATGACAAATAAAGAGACCGATCATGTAATTATCCTATTTATAAATATGAGTCATATAAATAAGGAATGAGAGTTAACCTTACAATTGCGCAATTAATAATTTGTGTACTGACGATTCATGAGATTAGGAATTCAAATGCAATACACTTTACACATGGATAGTAATGTAATTTTAATTATTGAAGTAAAAAAAAACCTGTAATATAGCTCCGGTAAAAAAAGTAAAAAAGCAACCAGGGTGGGCAGAAATTAACCACGGTTAGGTAAGGAGTGGAGTAAGAAGAAGGAGAGAGACGCAAAAAGTTTTGTCTGCACGTGTAGAAGTGGAGGCCCGTGTGGGGGGACAGACGCAGCGTCTAGCCCACGTGACTGAACCCCACTCCAGCTACGACTCCGTTTCATGTTCACGTGATTCCCCATTCCCTCTCAATTCAATCTTAAATGCATCTTTCTTTCCTTCTACGACTCTAACGAATGAATGAATGAATGGAATGCTGGCAAGCAATTCATTCCCATTCAATGAATCATATATCCTGATGACTAACGCGACATAATACCATCCGTTGATCTGATCTAGTTAATCTCAGCGATTCGTTGATCTGATCAGTTGAAGCCACAATAAGAGTGAGTGCTGCAAAAATTTGATTCGGAAGAAGAAATACACAGTTTTCCAAAGGCCTAACAAACACATCTGGTTCATGGACTAAGAAAGGAAGAAAGAAGAAAAGTTCACTCCCCACCACAACACCACCCCCCAATAATGCAACAACCTTCTACAAGTTTGACAAATCAAAAGGCAAGCTAATGTAATTTTAGATCCAAGTAGACATTGCGACAGTCGGAATCGGCCACAGTTTCGAAACCGTGGCATCGGTTTTTTTGTTCTCGACAGGAATCGAGTGTCGTCAAGTCCTCCTCTCACTTGGTGTACAGAACGTCCTCCCATGGGTGACGGTATAGGGGCTGTTTGAGCCTCTTCTGGTCAAACGTATGCCTGAAAATGTTGAAACGCAAAATAAGTTTGTTTTATTTCAGCATCTAATGATGGAATATGCAAAGACAGTGACGTTCACAGATGATATTTAGTTTTGTTTTCATAACAAGTCATTTTGTTTACATGCATTATTGGAAATAGGAATAAGAGGACCTATCTCATTGTCTTCTCGGACTATGTAGCATTCATTCGTTTTGTCACATCAGAGGGGGTCAGTTCAGGGGGGTGCATATCAGTCTAAAGACAACCCTACCTCGGTTATCCTAAACTTAAAACCTGCTTTTCGGTCACTAATTCGGAAATTTTTGTGATATAACCCATTATTGTACCAGATTTTTTATGCAAGTCAAATGTAGGATAGGGGAATGGCTGAGGAGAGGAAGTGGGAACTCACCCGATGAGACCGATGGAACGAGCCAGAACGAAGAGGCCATTCAAATATCCAATCCCGACGATCTCGTCGATCTCTGGCTTGCTGAACATTCCGCTGCCAGCGAGGAGATCTAGGAATAGGGATCCGATTGCGCCATCTACGTTGAGGACTAAGTTGTTGGCCTTGGAGAGAGTGTAGGTCTCCACTTGAACAGCGTACTCCATGTACTTCACCGATGGGAAATGGGTGCGAGCAAATTCTTGCAACAGCTCCACTCTCTTATCCCTGTTGTCGCCTCTCTTTATCCTTTATTTTTTCCAACAGGAAACAAATGCAGCATTTTCAATGGCGAGAACTTAGGACAGTTTCTAGTTCAATCATGAAGAGTATAAGAATCTTGTGTATAGCAGGAGTTGATACCTATGGCCGATTCCAGGAACACGAATGCCCTTCTTTTTCATGCTCTCAACAAACTCGTAGGGTGACAGCCCCTTTAGAAGAAGAAGGAATGATTTCAGCACCCGTTAACACAAGAGCACTCTGGCAAGAAATAAACATGGACCATCAAATTAGCTTTACCTTGTCATAAGCATCCTTGAAGTATCGTGCTGCATCATCAATGGCACCACCAAATCGAGGACCAATAGTTAACAAACCTGTTTCAGAAGACAGTGAGATTTAAAGTTCTGTAGTAGGGTCTACTATTGAGTAGTTCATCCCAAAAAGAATAACCACCAATGGCCACTTTACCTGATACAAGGCTGGAAACAAGGTCCTTTCCAGCCCTTGCTGTTACAATGGTGTTGTGAGCACCTGAGACACAGGGACCATGGTCGGCACACAACATGATACATATCTGAGAAAAATCGCTGGATGTCAGTATTATAAATGAACCTATAGTAATTCCAGCTGTGATGATATCTGAGGGAAAGTATCCTCAATAAGAAGACCTATCAAAAAAACTGTCTACAACAGAAGAGAAGATAAATCTAGGTCATGTAAGATTACCTCAATAAATTTGGTACAGTAGCGTGGGAGACTGCGCTTGAACCATAAAAGAGAGATGACATCACCAACACCATAACCCTGCTCAACAATGGAAGACATTGGCACACCAGCGTAGCATGGTTCCTCTCCTACAGTTTGATTATTAAACCATGTTGTCAAACAAATCAGACCAATACACTTCTGCAAGAGTTCAGATAAAAGGGCAAATACCTCTGTCATCAGAAATGGTGGAAATAATATGAGTTGGAGCTCGAACTTTGCCACTCTTTATTGCAATGTTGAGATCCTCAGGAATTGGTGGAGGGGTAAACTCCTTCACTGATTCAATCTTCCCTGCTTCAACCTTGGAAGAAAGTAATCAATAATGCCAAAAGAAGCAGTCATGGCAATCAGAATTTTGCATAAAGCACCCTGGTTTTAAATGCAGGTCCTTAAACCATACTGAACTAACCAGTTTCTCAAAAGTTTCTTTAATGGAAGCCTCAAAAGCTTCATATGATGTAGGAACAACTGCTCCAGCATCAGCTAGAGCTTGGTTTTTTGCTTGTGCAGACTCCAATTCACCCCCACTTTTAGCACCCTAATTGAATCAATTTGTCAAGAGCAATGAAATTAGAACCCATTTGCAGAAATGGGTGACGCCAGTTGGCCAATATAGAAGGGAGAGACATGCTAGAGCATACAACTTACAGCATGGCCAAATTGTACTTCTGACTTGAAAAGCGTAGCACAAGTTCCGCTGACCCAAGCAACAACCGGTTTGTTAACTTTCCCCTGTTTGAGAGCTTCGACAAGGGAATATTCATCTCGTCCACCAAGTTCTCCGAGCACCACTATCATCTTAACCTACAACAGTTTTGGATGGAAAATAAAGAATTTTCTATAGTAATTTTGACAGTTACAATTGTAATGCTGACCCAATGAGGCAATTGGAGAGTACAAATTGTCTTAACGAACATGGGGGTCATTTATCTTATTACTACATTGTGTAAAAAATCTCCAAATTTCTGTCTTTAAGCAAGTTTCCATTGAATTCAAATTCCATTCCGCCTACAATGAGAAAATTTGGGATATCTATATACCTGAGGGATGTTGTTAAACCTCAAAACATGATCAGAGAGTGTTGAGCCCGGGAACACGTCTCCTCCAATTGCAATACCTAAAAAATTAAACAGAAGAACCCAATCAAGCCTGAAACTTTTATCCACAACACAAAAGAAACTCTATGCATAACACAGAAGAAGAGTAGTACCTTCATAAATACCATCTGTTACACGAGCAATGGAACTGTAAAGCTCATTTGACATGCCACCCTGCAATTGACGATGAAACATCTTTTAGAGACTTGTTACCAAAAAAAGTGGACAGTTGGTTCTAATTCAAATGACCAATCTGAGTAATCTTAGAACTTAAAAACCACAGGAATGCCAAGTTGAATTAAGAGACAGGAAAAAGAACATACTGATTTTGACACAAATCCAACAGACCCTGGCCTGTAAAGCTTGCAAGATATAATATTATCAATAGTTCCTGCAGTGTCACCAATTTTGAATGCTCCAGCTTGGATTCCTCCAACAGTAGCAGGGCCAATAACAACCTAAAATCATGACGCTGGCAGGTTAATAGGGGAGCATATTCCACAACACATATTGCAGCAGAACAAAGACGCACTAAAAACATTGATCAGTTTCAATTTAGTTCAATCACAACTCTCGCCTTATTGTTAGAACGTGCAAATGCGATCAACTGTTTGGTGTCAGACTCGGGAACACCCTCAGCTATTATGGCCACAACTCGTATTGTTGGCTGTTTGAGAGCTGCCATGGATGATGCAGCAGCACTGCATATAAAATAAATAATGAGCTCATGCACAAACAATATAAGCCACGAAATCCAAAAACAAGATAAACACAAACCTTCTAAATGAAGCAAAGTTTATAAATACATCGGCAGTAGGATGAGCAGCACAAGCCGCCTCAACGCTGCAGAATAATTCAATAAGAGTCAGAAAACTAGAACAACAGAAGAATGGCCCTACATTCCAATATTACCAATCACGACAAGACAACAACACGGTTTAAACTAGATACTAGATATGACATTCCATTTACTTTTAAGCAATTGAATAGTTCACTTTTGGGTTAGACACTAAGTTTATTTCGGATAAACATACGGCACTACCTCACCGCCTGGCCCTGAATACTCTAGCTGATGGCAGGTGACAGGGTGCAAAAAGCGTAATCTTAGAACTGTGTTCTATCTCTGTAATCTGCTTCGTGATTTACATTCGTTTGGTTTAGAATTTTGAAAATAGAGGAAATATGGAAGAGTGTTTCTTGAAAGTTGGAGGATGTTAGATTATCTGGTTTGGTATGTATATTTGGTACGTAAAATAATTGGGGGAAGACAACAAGACCCACTAGTTTATTCGGGGGAAGTTAGAATTTCTATTTTTTGTAGAAAATCTCGGAGTACACAAAACAGAGACAATTCAAAACTCTGGGTTCCTGAAATACACAAACAACACATTCTGTCCTTAAACAAACAGGTGTATCTCAAAATACAAATTTTCCCGCAAACACACCCAAATTTCAGCCATACCAAACGACCATAATACGTGATGCAAGCAAAGTATTAGAAAGAACAATAAACGTCGAGATCTAAGACCAAACAGATCTTACGTTCCATGTACTGGGATGGCAATTTCCTCTTGGCCAAAAAACAGTTTCTGAAATCCCTCAGATCCAGGGTTGATAATGCCAGCTACAGAAGGAGTTTCCCTCCCTGCAAGCAAAACGCGATCAGAAAACACATTAGCCCTCGATTACTCCTGTAATGAACTCCACATAAGTATCCTTGTAAACAAGATCCCCCTAAGCAAACAATGGGAAGGCACATATATACCACAGAGGAAGTCGAAATCAAGCATCCGCTGAATAGGAAGCTGCTTGTAGTTGTAGAACAACGCTTGTGTGGTTCGAGAAAAGAGTTGTCCAGTAGCCATGATTGCAGACTGGAGACCTGTCAAGAAACAGATCACAAATTGAACGATCTCAACTCTTTTTAAGTAAGAATTCAACTAGTCGAATCTAGATAAGATAGTGCAGGCAGTTTGATTATAAGTATAACCACCACCCACCGAAAGAAAACTTAACCAACGCTGGTGGTCATGTACATTCAATGCAGCTAAAAAACAAACGAGATCTACCAAAAACAACCTAACCCTATTAAGAATTAAGCAAAGTCGTAAAATCTACGGTCTGCAGTTCAACACATTCAAACAAACTCGCACCTAACCCCCAACCACTACCGCTCTACTGAGCAGATCTTCACTCGACCAAACGCCAAATAGAAGATAGGAAAACAGGATACGTAAAAAAAATCAAAATTATCTTCCAAATTCCAGTTCAAACCCCGCCCAATGCAGCTCAATCAAAGAAGCCTGATCGCTAGCGAATCTATTGCGGGAAATCCGATCTCAAATCCTCAGCTCAACGTGATTTACTAGATGCCCGGGAATCTCTTCGTTAAAGAATGAGTAGCAAGATTTGCCGGTAAGAAACGGAATCAGGGGGGGAGTAGAGTGGATCTAGACAAGTGGCGGTTCAAAGAGAAATTGTGGTGTGGTCAACTAGAAATCTATCTGCTTACCTGAAACCAGACGCACTTGATTTCACTTCACCTCGGCCAAATCGCCGATTATAGAGGAAGAACAGATGAACAATGGGGTGTGGGGAATGAATGAATGTTGAGGATGGAGCGCAAGGTACAGAGGGAGAGAGAGACGCCTTAAATATAGAGGAGGGCGACAAGAACGGATACGTAATGTTTTGCACAAGGGGGGAAATCACAAATCCGAAATGGTGTGAAGAAAGAGAGTCACGTGGCGCGTGGTAGTTAGCTCCTCCTCAGCTCACAGATCGCCTTTGGTTGTGGTTTATTTATTTTTGGTCACTGTTCTTTGGTACCTGAAACAGATGCATGTTCTCAATTTCATCCTCATATTTTTATGTTTTGTCTCTATTTTTCATCTTCTGAAATGAGCAAATTGAAAATAAAAATAAAACACTAAATCTATAAATTCAACTCTTTTTTTTAAATAGTAATTTTTCATTAAAACAAACATGGAAACTCACATTTTATACAAAAACTCTCCAATCTGTAAATACTTACTCCTTGTAAAATTGAAATTTCTACACCAAAACTTACTCCTTAAATGGTTGTATCAATCAAATATAAATTAATCGTCTTTTGCGCTTATAAAATTTAGACATGATAATCGAAAGTTTTCATAAAAAATTCAAACTAGACTTTGATAATAGCCTGATGGAATGGAAGATATTTATTTGAAGAATATACACATGAAGTTGTTATCATTCATCCCAATTAACTGAATTGCCTTATGTAAAGTAACGTGACTAAGTTAAAGTATTGTAATTAGAATGTTTATTATCCATACTCAAATCGACAATTTATAAAAATTGAAACATGGGCTATTCATATCCGAACCGAATACTTATCAACACTAGTATCGATCTCGTGCACAGGTTGTGGCGAAACATGTACAGGCTACGCACTAACGATTGTTTGCACCTTGTCAAACAGACCAACACAACAAAAACTAAGGTGTGAAGAATCTTAAAACAGACGGATCGAATCAGACCGTGAAAGAAATAGTGGGTACCAAAGTAGAAATTGTTATAAAAGTAATTCCAGTTGGGCATTGGTGGAGAGTCGTCAGTCGTGTGTGTAGTTGGATGTTGGGGGAGGAGTAATCCGATCTGGACAAGGAAGCGGGTGGTTGCTTCGCTTTGAAGTGTAGGATGGAAGGACTTTTGAGTTGAGAAGTTAGGTAGCAGCTCCAATCTAACTCCGTTATCGGCAACGACTTGCAATCACCCTACTCGCTCCTCCATGCGAGTGGACAACACTTGCTCTGTTTTTTTCCCAGTGAGTGCCAAAAGAGTTAACAGAAAAAAAAATATCATTTCCGTTTTAAATATTAATTAACAATTTTTAATAAAAACTTTATCATCATATTAATAATTTTAATTTCACAATTTGTAACCTCCTCCATCCTAATAATTAATTAACAATTCATAATCATCATTTTTATAAATAAATATAATAAAATGAATCAATTAAAATTGTTAAAATATAAATCTTGAACAATAATTTATGGAATGTTATTTCATCTTTTATATTATTTTATAATTATTAAAAAATTAAGGAGAGAAATATTCTAATGATCATATTTAATATTTATTTTATTAGAAGACTTGGAACACAAAGGCTGAACAGAAGCATCTGAAAAATGAAACGGTCGTTACGCCGTTAACAAATTCAACAAAAGGAGTCTCCATATATGTAAAATATAAATCTAAAACAAATTCACAGAACACCATATGATTATCTCTGCCTATTATATAAATAAATAAATCTCTGTGTTAATTTGACTGTTTCTGCTTGCAACACGTTAAAGGCGCCATGTGGGTTGTTATCTGATTTGGATGTTGTTGTTGTAATTAATGTCAAAATACAAGGACAATTACATACCAAAATAGCCAGGCTTTGATTGATCATTTTACTCGTTGTTTTTCTATACGTAAAAATCAGAACTAACGATTCAACATCAAGCAGAAATTTGGCAAAAACATCCACCAGAATTTAAGTTCAGAGAGGCTTCGCAATCAAGATGGGGAGAGGTAAAATCGAGATTGACGAGCAATAGCATGTGTGTAACTTGATTTCTGACTTCTTTTGAGCATGGAAGAAGGCATGTATGTAGTCACGAAGAACTCCATTGAAACTCGTTCCTTACTGTCCCTGGCTCCTACTATCGCAACAACAGCCTCTGCCGGAGTCACACTACATAATTGCCGTATTCAAAATAGTCGGAATATGTCTCTTACGTAAACATGAAAAATTAAGCAAGAGTGGAAGGGTAAAAAACAAGGTTTTGAAAATTGGACCGGAGATTGAACTGGTGAGTTTAGGGATTTAGAATTTGATGGTTCGACCGGGGTTCGAACATTTTCAAACCGGACTGGACCGTTTTAATTATTAAATAAATAAAGTTAATTCGGACCGGACGATTTTTTATTGAGCCGGATCAAACCGGTAGTATAGAGAGTTCAGTGTCATAATTTAGTTTGTCAAAAATATAATTATTAAATTATTTTTTACGAAGTTCCAAATTTTTATAAATGATTCGAAGTTTTTATTAATCAAATAATTGAAATCTAATATATAATTTACTTAATTTATGATAAAATGCTAGTTTTTAGTGTTAATTAGTTATTATGATGTTTATTATCATCAATAAAATGCATGTTTTAATCAAATTGTGATATTAGTAAAGATGATAATTACTCATCTTCTCTACTTGAAAGACCATGGTTTGAATCCCACTCCTAAATTTTTAAAAAGTAAAAAGTGTAGCCATAAAAATTGAGTCTAACCTGCCAAATAATTTCAAATTTTGCGATCAAACCAAGCCAACGCCCGATTTTGACCATTCTCATCAACCGCCCACTCGGTTTCGATTCTTTGGCCCGTTTTCTTAACCATGATAAAAAGGTGCATCGTAAGATTATATAAACCACACTAAATAATTAATAATAATTAGAAAATTCATGATTATGAGTAAAAATCGATACTGAAAGTTATGATGGAATTTGAACCAACCTAAGCCATCCCTAAGAATATCTCATCAATTAAAGTTAAAATTGATGTTTTTGCTTGATATGGATTTGATTATTTTTAATTTCGCCCGTGATGTTCTCAAACTTATTGTAAACTTAAAGTTTTGTTCAAAGTCTGCAACTATCCTGATTTCGCTATTGACGAATGGCACCATAACTATACGAATGCGTTCACAAAACGGTAAGTAGCATTAACGAAATAATGGAAGAGCAGAGGCCTCCCCATAACTATATGAACATTATGTATGTGTCAACTTCACCCATTCCTCACAAGTTTTATAGCTCGTTGGCTGGCTTATCTCCCAACTCCCCGCCGCTGCCGCCTATTCAATTTCTCACCCTCAATCTAGACTGTCGATCTCGGCCTTATCCGACCGTTGGACTTACCAACAAACTGTGACAGAATGCCGTTCAAGGGACACTTTCAATCATATCATATCATCAGCATCGGAATCAAAACCACGAATCTGCTCAGTGCTCGGGATGGTAAAGTTTCGTTGTCCCCACCAAGTCAAGAGCTTCTCTAACTGCTTCGGCTAGAAGCTCCGGGTAATCCTCAACCCGGCCAGGACCATGCTGTGATGGCATGGAGCTCAACACTCTTCCCACAATCTGAACCCAGACATAGTTAGAGAGAACAAACAGTTTTCGATATATCAAATGAAAACTCGATGGTGTGGCCGATCGAGAAACAAAATACCTTTCGGGCGTATCCTCCAAAAGCAACACCACCAATGAAGGCGCCAGAAGGCGCCATTGATCTCGCAGCCTTCGAATCTGCTACGAAAAACGGGAAAAAGGGAAAAACAGACGTTTGTTTGTAACTGTTTATGCAACAACCTGATGGCAAAAAAAGGTCGGCAATGGAGTAATGGCACACTAACCAGTAGTAGCTAAGGTTGTTTGGAAGAGACCTTCCCTTTTTAATCCTTTAGCTGTGTGAGCATTTGTGCCACCAGCTAACTGAAACAAACCACGAGGTCTGTCTTTAGCAGCAGCAAGGCATACAGCAAACGCAACCGATTCCCTTGTAGCTCCTCGTCCTATATCTCCACTCACTGGTCGACCGTCCAACTTTCGGTTCAAATGATGCAGAAAGAGTTAGAGATACGCAGGTGACGTAAATAAAGCATTGCTATACCGCCTATAAGTGTGGAGGCGACGCTGCAGACCTGCCATAAGTTGAGGCACTTCAAATCAACTCAACGGAAGGGGAGGAGAGATGGGTATTAAAGGCGAGAGATCGAGTAGAATTCTAAGAAACTCCCATCCCATCTACTCAGAGCCATTCAATACAAATTACCCAAAATCACAATAAACCAAACCGAACAGAGAAGATCAAGAGAAACCAGAAGCCCTCCCTCTCCCCTCTTCTTTGATTCTCTATCGGTTTTTTCCCCAATTCCAATTCGCAAAACAGAAAGAAAGCCCAGCACAGAAAGAAGAAGCTTATCTCTCCGTTAATCCCTTCTCTCCGTTACTTTTCAACCTTTGCAAATCACCTGACGAAGAAAAAGTAAATAAAAAACGGGGGAGGGGGTTAAAACAGGCAGTAATTTCCTTAATTACTGTTGTTTCTTTCTTTCTTTCTTCATTTTCTTTGTTCTGTTACAGAGATGAAATGCCGTACATGCCTCTTGTTTTCTTCCATCCTCTTGTTTATATTGTTAGCAAAGGCAAACCCGGCTCTGGCTCAGGCGCCGGCGCCGGCTCCAACGAAGGCGCCGCCGAAATCGAAATGTTTCATCGTATCGTGTGGCACCACGGAGGAAGAAGCCGACGCCAACGGCGAGAAATGGAAACCGGACGACGAATACCTCAATCCCTCCGGCTCCGGGGAGGCCGCTACAGCGTCGTATCAGGACCCTTCTCTTGACTCTACCGTGCCGTTCATGTCCGCCCGGATTTTCAAGTCTCCCGGTGGTTATAAATTCTCCGTCCCGTCCGATGCACGTGTCATGATCCGGTTCTACTTCTACGCTGCCACGTACGGGGACCTCGACGCTGGAAATTCCTATTTTACCCTCACGGCGAATGGCTACCAGCTCCTCAACAACTTCAGCGCTTCCATCGTGTCCAAGGCGCTCACCCAGACGTACCTCGTCAAAGAATTCTCGCTTTTGCCCCCGCCGTCGGGTTCTGTTGACGTCGTCTTCACCCCGTCCAAGGATTACAAGGATTCGTTCGCCTTTGTCAACGGGATCGAGGTCATCCCGATGATGGACATCTACAATGACTCTCCGCCGTTGACGGGGTTCACGGACCAGATGGTGGATTTGACGGCGTATAGCTTGCAGACGATGTACAGGGTGAACGTCGGCGGGCAGGTGATTCCTCCGTTGAATGATTCGGCTGGGCTGGAGAGGACTTGGTACAACGACGCTCCTTATCTTTACGGCAAAGTTGGAGGAAGGACGCCGGCGTTTCCCGTAAGTACAATCAAGTACCCGACTAAACAAGTACCCGAATCCGTCGCCCCGGCTTTGGTCTACTCCACCGGCCGAACCATGCTTGAGAACGCCATAGTGAACCGGAATATCAACCTGACGTGGATTTTCCAGGTTAGTGGACATATTAAATTTTCATTTCGCTGGATTCGAATTAACATATACGGATTAAATTAACGGTGAAAGTTGCAGGTGGACGTCAATTACACCTACTTCGTCCGTCTCCACTTTTGCGACGGCGAAATGGGGAGATCCAACCAGCGTGTCTTCCACATCTATGTCAACAACCGGACAGCACAGAACACCGCCGACGTGGTCGGCTGGTCCGGCGGCAAGGGGATTCCAATCTACAAGGACTACGCCGTCTACCAAAACGAGAAGAGCGGCGATAATCTGTGGCTTGCCCTCTCCCCCAACGGCGACAGCCACCCGGAATTCTACGATGCAATCCTAAACGGAATAGAGGTCTTCAAGCTCAACAACGTGAAGAAAAGCTTCGCAGCCCCGAACCCGGAGATTTCGGAGATGATGTCCCGAGCAGAGGAAGCCATGAAGAAGAAGAGCTTCGCCTCCGGATCCGGAACCGCGCAGGTGATCGGTGCAATCGCCGGAGGAGCCACCGGAATAGCGGCGGTGATCGTCGTCTCCGCCGTCGTGTTCAACAAGAAGCGCCGACTAAGCAGCTCCCCATCATCGAGCTCCAACAATTGGCTCCCGCTGTACGGAAACTCGCACTTCTCGGGGAAATCGACGGTGTCGAGGAAGAGCAACAACAGCAGCAACCTGTCGTCGATAGCGCAGGGGCTGTGTCGGCATTTCTCGCTACAGGAGATCAAGCACGCGACGAAGAATTTCGACGAAGGGAAAGTGATCGGAGTTGGAGGGTTCGGGAAAGTGTACAGAGGAGTAATCGACGGCGGAGCGATGCAGGTGGCAATCAAGAGATCGAATCCGCAATCGGAGCAGGGAGTCAACGAATTCGAGACTGAGATCGAGATGCTCTCCAAGCTTAGGCACAAACACTTGGTCTCTCTAATCGGATTCTGCGATGAAGACGACGAGATGGCACTTGTCTACGATTACATGGCGAACGGAACCCTAAGAGAGCATCTCTACAAAGGGAACAACCCGTCGTTGCCGTGGAAGCAGAGATTGGAGATCTGCATCGGAGCAGCAAGAGGATTGCATTATCTCCACACAGGAGCGAAGTACACCATCATCCACCGCGACGTAAAGACGACGAACATTCTTCTGGACGATAAATGGGTGGCGAAGGTATCGGACTTCGGACTATCCAAAACCGGCCCGAATCTGAACAACCAGGCGCACGTTAGCACTGTGGTGAAAGGGAGCTTCGGGTACTTGGATCCGGAGTATTTCAGAAGGCAGCAGTTAACGGAGAAATCAGACGTGTACTCATTCGGAGTCGTTTTGTTCGAGGTCCTATGTGCTAGGCCGGCTCTGAACCCTAGCTTGCCCAAAGAGCAAGTCAGCTTAGGGGATTGGGCGCTTCAATGCCAGAGGAAAGGGAAACTGGAGGACATAATCGATCCGCTGTTGAAAGGAGATATACACAAAGAATGTCTTAAGAAATTCGCCGAGACGGCTGAGAAATGCTTGTCGGATGCAGGGATTCGTCGGCCTTCCATGGGAGATGTGCTCTGGAACTTGGAATTTGCCCTGCGATTACAGGAGAATCCAAACGCTTCCACCGTAGAGAAAGGGGAGGAGATCGGCGCCGGCGGTAGTGGAGGCCGGAAGAGGGGACTGTCGATTGTAGAAGAAGAGGTTAGTGTAGTGGCGGACGAAGACACCGACGATACTGAAATTTTTTCGCAGATAGTGAATCCTAAAGGAAGATAGGGTAAATCAACTGTACATCAGGGAAACTTGCAGGTTGAAGATTTGGCGGGAAATAAATGTACAAGAACTGTATACAACTCGGACAAATTTTTGAAGCCAAGAACGTAGTTTTAGATTGTTGGTGCAGCAAGAAGTCGTCAGTCCTCCTGCCGAATTCGTTCCTCTTAGCTGTAGTAGCTTTTTGTGTAAAGTATTCATTCATTTGGACTTTGTTTTATGTACAGATTTCCATATTTAGTGTTTGACTTGCAAACAAAGAAGCGTGAAGTTAATTAAAATAGCTTTTTCACAAGTCCTCTTAACTTACAATGGAGGAAGATGATCTTTGGTCTGCTCTCCAGATTCGTCTTGGCGACGCCGATAGGCTGCGAGACTCCTCTAGGACGGCGTCTAATTTGGCCGGATCAAGAGATAATCTCCCCTTGATGAAGGAATCTATGTTGAGGGAGTTTTCGTCGTCAGGATAAGTTCTGCCAATGTTGTCATCGCTGTTACTTTCATTAGCTCCTGATGTGCTGCTGCTGGTTTCTGGTTCCTTGTTTATTAGGTTCTGGTCCAAGTTGAGGAGCCTCTTTATGCTGTCAAGTGCTGGATCGATGATGTCGAAGAACCCTGTTACCCACGAAGAATCGTCCACCACTTCGATTCTCTGAAGAATTTCCAGGTGCATTACGTGTTATTTACGTTTTTCGTCTTTGGTTCGTAAATTATTGTCAGTGAGTACATAAACTGACCTGTTGGAAGTAGAGGTCACGGATCTCTTCAGCGCGGATGGCATTACCTTGATCCTCCTCGAGTTTCGCCCATGTCATCCATGTAACATAACTCTGAGAGTTTATGTTTAGCGATGACCTAAACAATCGTCGAGCTGCCGATATGTTACCGGCTCTTTGTTCAAGAACTCCCCATGCCTGATAAGAAAGACAATCATCGACACTATTCTGAATGGCTACAAGATCATACCATCAAAGCTAACCTAATAGAATTCTCTAGGGCTTGGTTTTTCATATGCTACTGAATTGGTACGAGCTATCAATTCACTATGGTTCCATTGACAAGAGTTCTACTTGATTGCGTTACCTGTAGGCATCGAGCAGCACTTTCAGTGGTTGTGTTAATTGAAAGAGCTTTTTGGTACAATGCCCTTGCATTGGAGATGTTCCCTTCTTTCCATTCCATCCATCCCCAAGCCTGGAAAAAAATAGCCAATGACATCAAAATACAGTATTACCAAAGGATGAATTGCCAATGCTTTCGACGAATCTAACAATCATTAGACTTACAATCCATACTGGCTGGTGCCTGGGGTCCAATTCAGATGCTCTCCTGAACAGCACTCTGGCAAGATTCGCTGTGGAGTGCTTATATTCAATCAAAGCAAGAGACTGAAGTATAACAGGATCCTTTGGGTTGAGAGCATGGCCTATCTTTAAGAGCTTCCTTGCCTTTTCAACATTGCCTATGTTTGCCTCAAATGTTCCCCACACTTGCCAAGCAAACCTGTTCTTGGGACTTGCCTGGACTGCTTTCTACAAAATCATCATGATAATAGAAACCACAGGAAAGAAGAACCTTTGGAAATTCAAGCAGAAATAGTATAACTGAACAAGTACCTCAAACAGCTTTCTAGCAACAAAGTTATTCTCCACTTTCATCTCCATCTGTGCCCATGCCTGTTACGGAAAATTCGATAAACGGTGACTAGAGCTTTAACTCATTGTGGAGACAAAGCACTTCCAGCAAGAGAACTTACGAGCCAACTGGCGCAACTGTTCGGATTTGACTTGGTTGCTTGCCTGAACAGGTAACGGGCCTGGTCAGTGCGATTTGCTCGAGCTTCCAACAGAGCTAGTGTTTGGTAAACGTACTCATTCCCTCCACAGTAGTTGATTGCTTTGGCGAGTAGTTGTCTTGCTTTCTTGACATTTCCCTGTTTAAGCTCTAGAACTGCCCAACCATGCCAGGCAGCTACGTGCTTCTTGTCAGCAACCGTGGCCGCATCAAATAGTTCCCTTGCTCTCCTCACATTACCCATCCTGTTTTCCAAAACTGCCCAGCACTGTTCCATGAATGCAGCCATTGATAAATTTTCCACATCGATAATATTGTTCTTGTTTGGATGATTGATTTTACAACATAATGTAATGTGATCCCTATGCCCTAGAGACAATCGATGCGAAGCTGATAGCGATAGTACTAATTGCCTAAGTTCATCTCTGTAATTTAAAGCTAAATTCAATCGCGAATGGATGAAGAAGCTGATGAAATACCTGCCAAATGTAAGGGTTCTCTCCTTGAGTAGCTTGGCAGCCTTTCTCGTACACTGCTCTAGCCTCTACCGATTTCAATTGCTTCCCGAGGACCTTCGCTAATGCGACGTACGCTCTCCCATCCTCTGGCCATCTACTTATACACTTCAAAACAAACACAATCCAGTAACACAATTTTCAGTTCAGAAATTCAATATTACACCATTGAAGGAGAACAAATTCCTCTTAAGGCCGCCATTTTTTAAGTTACCTTCTGGAGAATGGCCTCAGCTTCCAGGTACTTAAAATTCCTGGTTGACACTTTGGCCTTGTACAAAGCCAGATCCAAATTCACCGTAAGAGCCTTCGCCTGATCCTCCTCCGCCTCCACTCTCCCAGGCTCGAAAATCGACATTTTTTTAGCGAATTCCTCCAGCCTTTCGTCCATGATCTCAGAAGGTTTCCTTTTCCTCTCCTTCCTCAATCTCCTCTCCTCGTCGACGATAACGCCACCGTCGGACTCGATCTTCGGCCTGCGCACCACGAGCACTCCTTCCTCTTTCGACGTCGACGGCGGCCTTTTCTCCGCAGAATTGATTTTCCTCCCCGGCGGTGATTTCACCGAACGGTCCATCAGGACCGCGGAAGCTTGTCCGGACCGGACTACTGACGGCTTCTTCTTTGGCATTTTGAAGAGCTTGGACGCGGAGCTGCTGCTGCTGCTGCTGCGACGGTTGTGATGAGGAGAGAAGAGTGTGAAGCTGGGCTTTGAACAAGAAGGGCAGTAGGAGGAAGATGCAGATGAAGTAGAGGCCGAGGGAGGAGAACAGAGCTGCATTGCCATTTTTCTGTAGATTGTTCCCGCTACTATCCTTTTTCCTTCTTCAGAATTTCAACGGAAATACAAACTGTTACAAGCTTCCATGGAAGAAGGGAGAGTTCTTCTTCGAAATTAGGCGCGGGTTGATGAAGGGAGGGAGTTTCGTGAAAATTGCCTGTGTTGTTACTGACTGCTAATCTCAGTGGCTTTGGAGCACCACACGTCGCTCAGGTTTTCAAGTGGCTTAGGCAGCGTGCTGCCTTGGCAGATTTTTAGTGCTACGTGGAATCCGTTCACTGGTCGGAAATCACAGTCTATCCTGCGGACACAAAGAGAGCCAAGTCAAGTCAAGCTCATTTCTTTTTTCCCCAAATAAAGTTGCTTTATTTTTATTTTTTTTCCTTAATTAGTTTCCATCATAGCTAGTAGCTACCGCTGGCCGGCGGCAACCTCTGCCATCGCCGGTTGTACGTTGTCAGACCTCCGGCCGAAAATTTTATTCATTAAAATCAAAATAAATAGATTCTGAGATAAAAAGCGAAAAATTTATATTCAACGAGTCAATTAGTAAATATAAAAATTGAAGAAGGCGAGACAACGTTCCCAATATACAACGAAAGACAACAATTTCGAGTCTCTTAACAATCTTCAAATTTTGATGAAGATTATAATACTTAAATTGAATGAATTAATATTTACCTACTATCTCTTATACTACAGGGTTTTAGGGAGAAAGGAGGAGAAGAAGGGGGAGATGGTAGGGAAGAAAAATATTTTGTTTTTGTTTTATGTCCACATAAGTATTTTTTTTATGTTCAAGTTTCTATGCCATTTAAGCAAATGGAGTTGGAAGGACTTAATTGAAATTTTAATTTTGTACTATAAAAAATATTTTCAATAAATTATGTCTGTTTCGAGAAAGTTATAATAGGTTGGGCCTTCTAATATAAATAAATCATTGATGTTTTTATTTACCAATATGCAACATTGTTCGTCGTAAATATATATATATATATATATATATATATATATATGTATATATATCCACAAAATCATAGTATTATTTTGTTGGTCCATGTTCTCAACTTCATCAATCACTCTCAATAAAATTGGTGTTATGGTGGCGTTATTGGAAGTCTAGGAATACAATTGTTATTCACAGCTATAAGCATTCAATTCAATTGCTTCTCAACGACAACAATTTACGGTTCAATAGACGGAGAACTCTCGCATCTCTACACCTCTTATTAGTTGTTGTCGTAGTCACAACAACTCCCCATCATCTCCTACATCGACATGGATCATTCTATGTTGATGTCGCAGTTCATTAGCTCGCTCCCTCCTCGGGGTACCATTGGTTTGGTGGTGCATTGGCAGTGTGGATCTTTGGTTTCTACTACGGGTCAGGTGGTGCAGAATACTATGATTTTGTGAATCTTGGTAATCATTCCTTCTTTCCCGGTGCTTTGGCATTGGAGCTATTCAGGTCCTGTACTTTGCTCTGGTGATGAAAGACAGATGAATCAGTGTTTTACTGTAGTGTGTGACTGTGTGCAATGATGAATCAACAAGAACTCAGAGTAGTTGCATATGGTGGCAGGTCGATAGCATCAGCTGGACAAATAGAAGAGGCATATGAATAAACAATGAAGAGAGCTTTGCGTCTGGATTCAAGCGGCAGGCAGTCACGTCAGGCTTCCTTGCAAGGAACTGAATTGGTTATCAGCGTTATGGATTTGGAAGCAGAAGTTGACCAATCTTGACGGAATATAATCGATCAATTCCTTATCCCGTCACAAAAATAACAGCTTTCATTGGAAATGAAATGCATAATAAACCCGATTCGGTACCAAACTCTATGATAATCTACTATCAACAAAACCGCCTGAAATGACGAGAGAATGGACATCGTCCTCAACTCCGAGGTCTTGAACCTTTATTGTAACGAGTTTGTGTTGGGGCGCAGCGGACGAGAATAGAGTAAATATATTGCACTAATAAACCACACACCGTAAATATTTCCCAGGTAAGTTGGAAGTGGCGGTAGTCCGCCACACTTAAAATCACTATGGATGGGTGATTACCACCGCAATACCATAATGACGATAATTAAGCCAACCTCCTTAGACCAATTTACTGTGGTAATATTAATAATGCAATATACAACGAATATTCTCGAAATTGCCAAGCACAAAACGGTAAGTAAATAACACCGGATTTACGTAGTTCCCCTCCAATGCGGAGAGTACATCTACGGCAGCGACGGCCTACGAGCACTTCTTCACTATAACAAGGTAGCTACAAGGTGATCCGAGCCGATCCAAAATAGTGTCTCTCAAGTGTTTCCCAACCCCGAAACAACTACTCACTATTTTATCGCTCACAAGAAAGTATTCCTACCACGGTAAAACATTTACCGGAGTTTCTACCGCTCACCTATCTACCCAATTGAGATAACTTATCTCAATTATTAAACAAGTGAAAATTGCTACACTACAACACTTAGAGAAGTGAGAAAGGAAGAAGAGAGGGATCATTGAAATGGGATGCACTAGCTTCCCTTTTATACTAGAAATGTAGGGAGACCAATTGAAAGCAATTGGTTGTGGCATCCAATTAGTTGAATTCCCAACTAATTTCCATGTGCACTAAATTGGAGGTGGGGGTTAATATTGGTGGGAATTCAATTAGTTGGTTAGAGATCCAACTAATTTTGTGGTGCTTTAATATTGGTGGTACATATTTTTATTGCACATCAATTATCCGGGACCAACAGTTTGGAGCTCGTTGTTAACTTGAGTCTAAAGTTATCATAATGACGAGAGTCCAATAACCTTTTATAGTGAGTATTGAGTAATCAAACAACTCGTCTGTTAAATTATACATCAATAAAATATTTTCATAACTATATTTGTTAGTTTTTCTTTTGTTTTGGTTACTGATGATTGAGCACTGTGATTATCGCTAATAAAAAAGTTCAATTTTCATAGGTAAAAAGCCCTAGTTGTTCCCAATTCATTTTAAAATATTTAACAAAGCTCTTCGATTTCAATATTTGTAATTAACAATGCGCATTTATGGATAATCTATTAATCTCTATTCAAAGTTGTAATATTGTTCTACAGATTAAATTGTTATTGTTCTATATATGATATTCATAATTTTACTCACACCTTGCTTATCTAATCGGTTCGTGGCTTCATCTCCACACCCATTGGCCGAATCGGAACACAAAAGTATTCTGAGCCGAATTTAATTTTTTTTTAAATGATATAAAAAATTTAAATAACCCAATTCTTAATTACAATATATTACAATCCAGACACTTTATTTTAGAATTTACAACTTCAACCACACATGACGATTTATTAATTTAGAAAACTCATTAATAATAGCCTTAGCCTCTATAGTTTATATCCAACTTTTTGCATAATTCCTTTCAATAAAGATCAATAGAACATTAACGAGAAAACCAACCTCTACTAGTATAATGAGATTGGAGTATTGGGCTCCCAAGACAAAATGTAAATTTGAGTTTGATGTAGATTTAGTAATATTTTAGTATTGGATTTACCACATCATAAAATTAATTAAAATATATCCCAAACTAAGCTAAATCAACATAACATTATTTCGGATTTAAATTTACTCTGAGCCCAACTCGAAAAATTCTTAAATATATTCCTAAAATTAAAATTTGGGACCAAACCTAGAGCGTGCCCGGACTCCTCCGGGCCAACCCCTAATTCCCCATCTGTGACCACATCTTGCTATCCCAATGATAACTTTATATACTTCAACATCTGATGAGAATTTTACTATGAACCAAAGGGCAATACGGGTAAAATAAAAAACTGATGAAAATGGTAACCGAAACACACGAGTCATCATGACAGTAATTTTCTTACTTATAGCTGAATATGGAAACATTTCTTTACTTTTAACCGTTTGGGAACTGTTGCTACTTGATATTGGCAGCACAGTGACGTAACTTTCCAAAAGTACGTAACAGTTACAATCCTGGCCAAAGAAAAAGTAAAAGAAAAGGAAAGCGTGAAATATAGCATCTGCAGCACAAAATTGCTCAAGGTGAATCGACGGTGATCAACGATCCACGTCAACCTGCAGCACATTGGTAGGCTGATCATAGCCCCCAGCGATACGTGTCCACGTACAGAGAAGTACACCCCGCGTCTGCTACTGCTTTTACTGCAGCAGCAGCAGTGGCGTCAGCAGCTCCTTGTACACCAAGGGGGTAATCACCTCCGGCGACGGCGGAATCTTCGCCGACGGCATTCACGAAACATCTTTTCTTCCTCTTCTGACTCCTGCTCCGGCGGGTGATCGGCAACTCCATCGATGCCAGGAAATCCTTCGGGACAGATACGTTCGGAACTCTGTTCTTCTCAGGAGCGGCTGGACTGGTCGTCTCCATGGTGTGAATATAGCATTCCTGCCAGTTGAGATCTTCGAGATCTCGCTTCACTTGGCCGGACGACAGTGAGAAATTGCCGGGCTGAATGTACACGCCGCCGTAATCATCGTCGTCTTGGAGCGTCGAGCGGTACGGCTTCGCCAAATCAATCGTGCTAATCACATTAAACACCTGAATCTGTATTTCAGAAACGAGGATGAGAAGCAGAAAGAAAACAGTTACAGAAGAAAAAAGGAGCTCGCGGGAGTTTATCCAAACATGCCTTGGGCCGTCTGTATATCTTGTTGAATCCGTGCATATTGATTACCTTTCAAGAAAATCGCAAACCAGAACGAATCACAATACTGTTAGAAGCCAAGTTAAGTGTTTGGCTGCTGAGAAAGTTCTTCTTTCTCGACAGAAAGGGAAACGGCTGAGAAATTTGCACCTGATTAAGCTGTGGGATGCTGAATTTTGACATGTACGGATTCTCGAGGAAAACTTCATACTCCTCCAGCGAAAAGCTCGTCTTCGTTGTTCTTGCTCCCACCATTCTTCTGCTCTCTCTCACTCTCACTCTTTTTCTGTCTGTTAGTGCTGCTTGCTTGTAGTGAAAATGTGGAGGTAACTAATTTGTTATTTGTCAGAATCGAGATAACCAGAATTTGCGGCGGAGCCCTAGAAAGCACATTCAAAAATGTTTTGGGCTCGAGAGAAAGCCCAATAGTGTTTGCTGCATTCGGGAATCTTCTTAAATGCGCGCGCCAAAACGCTGCGGAGGGAGAATGCTTATTTCGAATTCCCTCGCATTTTTTTGAATACAAAACAAAAATGAAAAACCCGCTCTTATCAGAGCAAGGCGAGTCAGATTCATCGGGGTTTGGACTTCGGGGGAGTGGGAGGCTTGCAAGTTGCAACTTCAAGTCGATGAGTTCATTTGCCAAGCAGCGAGAGGTTGATTGCCTGAATGCAGTGTGCTCCATGGATGTAGATTACAAAGAAGCAGACGATGAAGAAGATCCGTTCCTTGCTTTCGTTGATTACGCGAGCTCCGTACTGTCACCGGAGGAGGAAGACGGCGGAGGAGAAGGTTCTGATGCAACAGTAGACGAAGCTCATATCAACGGGCCTAGTTGGAACTGGATTGTAGCGCGGATCATGAAGACTTGTATCGCTTATTCCAGTGGAGTTACTGCTGGTATTCTACTATCGGAGCTCTCTCAGGTACTCCCGCTGATTTCTTTGGCTTTGCCGTTCTGGTTTCCGTTGATTTTTCGTCAAAGTTTGGTTGAGAGGATATTGTTTGGTTTTTTTAGCCGTTTAATTTCTTCTGAGTTATTGTTTTTTTGTTGCGGTTAGGCCTGGAGTGAGCAACATAGATTTCGAGCACCAAAGAAACGGCCGGAAATCATCAATCAATTGAAGAAGAAACACAAGAGAAGTAAGCTGCTAAACACTGTCACGATCGATTCAATATACGAGAAGAATTTCCTCAAGCGAACTAACGTTCTGGAAGCTGTTATTGTAGATATCTTCGTTCTCCCTGGTACTGTCGCTTTACTGAAGCCTCCAGATCTGGCCAAATCCTAATGTTAAAATTGTTTACTGTATAATTCGCGTTAGGTTCCGGTGAATGAATGATTGAACTCGTGAACATTACGTCTTCTGTTAGGTACACATATCTACATGCTGACCTTGGGAGATTTTTGGAGTTCCAATACCATTGACCTATTTATGCATAGACGGTAAGCTGCTGTTTCTTCTATTGGATATCTCTGTACAACTTACTGTGCTAGTTTTAGAGTTCGTACTTCTATTCCAGATTCCTATTCTGCCTGTCCCCGCTGTATTAAGTGTCTGCATTCTTCTTTCCTCAGCACTCCAATGGCTTACCTGTGATTTAGTTTGACGGTTGTCCATTTGTTTTCCATTGTTATACTTGTTTCCAGTCTGATTTTGTAGTCTTGTTCATTCGAACTATCTGAAGTTTTAGAAGTTGAGTCTGGAAATCATGAGTTTCGCTGAGCTTCCACACTCAGTTAGTCGGTTAGGCAGATACTTCGTAATGCAGTTGTTGGTATGTGTTGCTTTCGGGAGATCGGAATAGTCGTATTGGTTAACATGTAAAAGTTGTTGCCATAACAATATGGTAGCGAGCTGTAGAGTCAATGGCTTACAATTATTTTCCTGCCAGATACTATGACTTGGTACACCCTCAGAGTGCGATCTTGAAGAAAGGGAGGGAGGTCTTTCTGACAGGATGCTATCTTCGTACAGCAAGAGAAGGATGTGGTTCTCCAAGACTGCTTCCAACTGAATACCTGGTCATTATATTAGATGATGTAAGTCACACATTGGGTTTTCCCTGCTCCTACTCTCTAGCTACAATTCCCCAAGTCAAGCGATCATGGATTCTTGGATTGATGTTGTTTGGTTGGCCTCACGGTTCAAATTTAATGGTGGATACTCAGGATCGTGATGATGATGCAATGCTAATAGCAGCTCAGTTTTGTTCAGATACTTTCTCCTCTGTTTCTCTCAAACGGGCTAAAGATGGCGTTGCTTATTCTCTATATGGAAGGTGAGGTTTTCGTTTGTGGCATTAGAAGCATGTGCTATGCTGCAGCGGAATGTGTTTGAATTTGTGCTTTATCTTATAGAAATTTGACTGAGGTCTTGTAGAAATGAGTTATAGGGTAAAATGTAAAATTCCTTGGTTTATGGCATATACGATTGAGTGAGGAAGACAGTTTCCGTTGTTACCTACCATGAACATCCGTTTCACTACAGGATTGAATCTATCGGCCCACTGGAAGCAAAAGGGTCTGTTGGTAATGAAAGGAAGCAAATAACTCTCGTAGATGACGATGGCGTGAAGCTAGAATTTCTGTTGTGGGGTGAGCAGACTCTTCTAGCCAACTTTCTGAGGTAATCTCCTGCTGAAGAACGATTGCCAATTCAGTATTTTCTTTTATTCTATTTGCCAAAACTAACCCGGTCACTGTTGTTTTTGATGCAGTGTTGGAAGCATGATTGGCCTTGATCAGCCTTACATTGCAAGTTCGTGTGACAGTGCCATCGAAAGCAGTAGTGAGATTTGTCTAGAGTACGGAAGTGCGACTCAGCTGTATCTGGTCCCATTTGTTCAGCATGAAGAGCAAGTAAGTTGATGGATAGTAATGCAATTGGTATTTCGATTATCCGAACTCAGTATCAAATTAGCCACGGGTTCGGTATGATTATGGCATGGACTGAACCAAGTATCATGTTTAGTATACAAACTTTTTGTCCTAATTTCTCTAACCAGAAATTAATGGGTTTCACTTCCAGGTGGACCAATAAATCGGTTTTCCCACCTCTACACATGATCTCTAATCCCTTTTGCTTCTCAGGTGTACATATCCTCTTCGCAGAACCGATATCATGGATCAAGGTTGACGTTGACTGCTGCAGATCCTACACAGGGTCCCAAACTTTCACAGGTGACGTTACCATGTGATTCTCTAGGCTCAGTTGACTTCAGCAGTTATCCATTCCGAGTAAGCCATACTTCTCTCAAGTCCTATTGTCAGTATCTCCTTAAGACAATTGCATCCTGATTACATTATTAACAGAACACCGTATCACTTGTTTGAAGTATCACAGTCATTTGTAACTGATCTAGGCGACAAGATGACTGGCATCAGCCTCTACGGTGTTGTGACAGACATTCGTCGTGAAAGAAGTACCACAAAAGCAATTTTCTCCCTGAGGATTGAGGATTCAACAGGGTCGATTTGCACGAAGCTCCACTTCGTTACATCTTGGTAACACTTCTAGTCCCTCTCAGGTCTCAACCTTCAGAGTAGTAGTAATCCACCATCTCAAGCAATGGAAGAACCAATCGTAGGTGAACCAAGGACACTGCCTGCCCAAGGTCACTCGGTCCAAAGTAATGAAATCCCATGTAAAATTCAACTTTCGAAATCGAGTTTTCGCCCAATGAAGCTTGTAAACTCACTGGAAACTTGAAATCCTGCTCGGGATGAATCCCCTATTAATCCCAAGAGCTGGAAAACGGGCTTTTGCTTTCAGTGTGATAGAAGTAGAAACTAATAAGGCACGGTTTCTCAGTCAAATAAAACCAATTTTACAACATTATCATGATCTGATAGTAATAACCATCTTCTGACTGGCTATTTCTCGTTTCCTCAGGTCGCTGGGAAGGTTGAGTCCAGGTCACACTGTTTTCATCTCGGGATTATCCAGCTACACAACGAACAAAAAACAGTGAGCATTCTTTGAATTACTTAATCCTGTCTCCCGATCGAGTTAAAAACTCTATTAGTCTCTGCTATATGAGACTTTTGGTCTCATTTTCCTCTTCTTTGTATGCCTGCAGCCTTGAAGTGTCGTGGTTTGAGAATGAAGCCGGGTCGTCATTTGCGAACCTTAGTTGTTTGCCAGCTTTACTAAACTCCTCATGCCTCCATAAGTTATCTCGCCTCTCCGACCTGTCTAGCCATTCCAGCTCTACTTATGTAAGAAGGATCTTCTTTTCCATCTCAAGGTTTTTCCTTAATACCGTTTATGCCAATCATTTCCGTCTCTCGATTGATTGATGTTTTCTACCGTCGTTGGTGGTGCAACAGATATGCAGAGTGCGGCTTGATCAGGTCGATCAATGCCACGTCAACACCGGATTTGCACACTCAATGTGTGGTCGGCCTGCTGTAAACACTCCGTCCGGGGACATGGAATGCAGCTTCTGTCAGTGCAGTTGCGGCAGCTCGGAGGTGGTCCGGACGTTTTACCTGAAGATCCCCGTTGCAGATGAAACGGGAAAGATATTTGGGTGGTGCAGTGGCCCTACAGCTGCGGAGATGCTGCAAATATCCTCTGATGAGTTCTGTCAGCTCCCGGAGGTATTAATTATGATCTATATAACTCCCCGGTCAATTGTTCGATCTGGCTTTGAAAAATGAGAAGCTGATGATTTCTCTCGTGATGATTTTGGATTTTGTTTCCAGGAAGAACAGTATATGTATCCGTTGTCGCTGGAGAACGAACGCTTTGTAATTGCGTTGGTGAGTTCCAGGAGGGACGGATATGGTGTCGGTCATTGCATTGATGTGGAGGATGACACGGTTCTGTGGGAGATTACTCGTGCTCTCAATGTCAGCAATGGCTAGCTTTTGGCAGGACGTACAACATAACGGAAATGTATAAAAACCGTTGCTGCAAAAGCCCCAAGAGAAGGCAATGGAGATTCTTCGAGGCCGAGGGAAGCATTTCGTGTGGCGACCTGGGGAGGACGTCGGAGCGTGTTGACCCTCGGCAGTTTATGCAGACGGAAGGTAAAATAATGAATGATTCCTTTCAGAGAAAGTAAACAAAGCCAGACTGAGGATTAACTCTTCTATCTCCGCTATTCATTCATTGAATAGATTTGCATTCAGTCTTTTAATTTTTTTTATCTCGCTTTACCAGTTATACCCCTTGATGTTTCAGTAAAAGGATTAAAAGGCATTCAAACATATAATCCACGTAGAAATTAACAGGTCCCAACAGGTCTTTTGCCTCGCCCAGCATAAACTAAGAACAAGTCAGATCATTAACACGACGTGAATGGTTCCTGAATTAGTTTGAAACCGACCTAAGATCCTACCAGTTACACCAGGTTACGAGTAGGCAAGGAACTAACATCTTTGGCATTCGTGAATTGATCGACAAACTCACCTCAATCGACTCACTCGCTTCTTTTCCCGGTGCTACTACTAGAATTTTGCTCCGATAAGAACTTCAGAACGTTAACCAATGCTCGCAAGCGATCCCATATGTTCAACCCATACAGTGCTTCCACGAGATATTCCTGAAACTCGAAGCCATTCTCCGAAACAGGGTACTGCCGAAATTTGGACCCAGATGATGAGTATTTAGTTATGGTATGAATCAAAACTTAAACACATTGTTGGCGGTCAAACCTGGATGGGCTTGGGTATCTTGGTTTTGATGTAAGGCCACCATCTGTCCTCGACTACCGATTTAACTAGACAGCAGGCTCGCAATCCTTCGATACCAGCGAATCGTCCGAATCCACTGTCTTTGACGCCTCCGAATGGCAAGGACTGAAAACAACAGGAAAATAAACTCAGCTACTAGCAAAACAACCATACTAATTCCAATCCGAACGGAAAGGGGATATTGCCTGGCACATGTATGAGGATGCAAAGTCATTGACTGCAGCCACGCCACAGTGTATCTGTGAAGCTATCTCCTTGGCTCGGCGTTGACTGCCTGAAAACACAGCACAGCCAAGCCCGTATCTTGAGTCGTTTGCAAGCTTGATCGCCTCTTCGTCGCTGCTGAACTTCATAATCGGAATGATCGGTCCAAAAGCCTGCAGCTCATTTCGAGTTATACTTCTGTGAAGCAAATTATGATGCAAGGAACTATTGAAAGTGATACAAGGAGATCATTTACCTCTTCTCGCATCAATTTCATGGTGTGATTGACATTCACAATCACTGTTGGGGGGAAAAACTGATCGACTGCACCTTCGCCAAGATGACCGAAACTTCCTCGAGCGACGATTTCTGCTCCCTTTTCCAGAGCGTCATTTACAAGGTTTTGAAGCTTCTCGGCATGCTCTTGCATGCATAGTGCTCCCATATCATACCGTCCAGCCAGCGGTGGCCCCTGCAATGAGAGAAAAAAGTGCATCCAGAGATGAATCAATGCAAAAGGTGCTCTAATATCTCTTCTCAAAGTATAAGAACTCATACTTACAGCTGAGACTGATTTTATGATCTTAGAAACTTGGCTGAGAAATGAAGGATAAACGTCCTTGTGAACGTAAAATCTTTCGGCCCCAGCACAGTTCTGTCCGCTCGATTGAAGTGCTGCCCTAACAGCTACTTGTGCGACCTAGAAGTTTCGGACAAATATAACAGTAATCAATAGAAACACTATCCGTGTTGAATACGTCAGAATATACAAGAAGAGGACATACCTGGGGCACATCAACATCATCACATACAATGAATGCATCTTTTCCGCCGAGCTCAAGTGTAACTGGGACAAGATTAGTGGATGCATTCCTCATTATCTGCAACCGACATAAACACTCCAGTAATTCAAAAGGTAGTGACATGAAAGCTACAAATGTTTTTGTACTATTAACAGTGACAATTTTGTTTAAGGCACAAGCCCACGAAGGCATAACCGACTTTGATGACTTGGCCAGAACGGTAAAGCAAAGATATGCAACATGCATCCAAGAGGAGCACCTAGATTGAGCTTCAAAAGTAACCCACTTAACCTAAATACTGACAAATTGGAGATGCTGTAAGCATTTAATTAGGCCATCATTACATTATACTATTTAGGCATTTCCTTAAACTTTACACTACTTCAGAAGTCTCTTTGTTTAACCTCCTAATCAAATTTCTATATAATTTTTATATCCCTTCTAGGAATCTAGGATTTGGAGTTTCAAATTGGCTTTGAACAGTTTCCTGACTTTCGTATCCACGTTCCTAGAAAAGGATTTATGACATGGAAGGAAAGGAAAAGCAGGCGAGAAAGGAAAATCGTTAGGTTAGATGAGATGGAGAGAGGAGAAAACCATGATGCCTAGCAGGCTAGCACGCCCTGCTAATAGTTGTTTTATAACAGAAGCAGAACTTACCGTCTTACCAACTCCAGGAGATCCTACAAAGATGACTTTATCAACTGAAGACACCAATGCTTCTCCTGTTTCAGCAAACCTATTGACAAAAGACCAGAATCCAGATTGAACTAACCAAAAAACTGATAACTAATGAACAGGCATAGCATGAATAGAAGCATATACCCTGTTATTACGTCAACCAGATTGTCAGGAGCACCAACAGCAGCAAGAGCTGCTTGGATTATCCGGAAGTAGAAACATCCTGACCAACTTGCATGTTCTGAGACCTACATTTCCCAGCAGACAACAATAAAATCAGTGGACTGTAACATGCAACACTTCCTTACCAAAAGAATAGAAGAGCTTTGATTTTCTAGCACAAGTAATAAATGCATTAGAAAAGAGAGAGCAAATGCAATACTAATCACCTTGATTACAATGCCATTGCCTGAAAACACTGCTGCCAGCATTGGATTGAAGACATTGTGGAAGGGGTAGTTCCAGGAAACAATGGCGCCAATGACACCAAGAGGGTGAAACTCAACCATAGCTTTCTTGTGAATCATTGATCTCCCAGTTGATCTGTGCATTTTAGGATGATTAGACAGATTGATACTTGAACAATAAAAAGTGATCTAGCTAATTCAGTACTGTCGATCACATCCGTGAAGACCAACATTAAGAAGATGGAACAGAAGGATTTATTCAAGTTTACAGTTCCAAACAACAAAATACAGATACTAGAATCATAATCGTTAAGGAAGTAAAATGAAGCTTCATACGCTAGGATATATATCTGCTAATAATAAGATTAGCAAATAAAGGGATGCCATTAAGAACCTGTATTCAGGCTTTAGCCACCGCTCACCCTCTGCAATAAGCCAAGTAATCTTCTCACAAGTAGTCATTATTTCTCCCAAAGATGCATCAACCATTGTCTTTCCAGTATCACGAGAAGAAATTCTGGGGAAAATAACATAGTTTACAATCCAAATTAAATAAAACATACAGACGATCACAGAACTACAAACCGAATATTTCATAGACTATTAGATGAGAGCAATGGCAATCATGTCCTGCAGTCTAACTACGTTCAAGATATCATGGAATCTTCAATATTAGACACAGAACCAACGCTTGTCTTGCCTATCACAGCAGTCAGAGAGATCAATTCAAAACTGTCCAGATAAAATTTATCATACGACATTGCTTCTAAAGTGTCAAATTGAGAGGAGTCCTTACTCGCATATGAGCTGTTGATGCTCAAGAATGTATTTCAAAAGTATTCTCAGAAACTGACGTCGTTGCTTGAAGCTGCTTTTTGCCCATACTGTCTGAGCCTTCTTTGCCAGAACTACACGTTCTTTGACCTGGAACAGATTGTAAAATACTCAGCTGAATTTAGAAAACCAAACACACGTTCCAAGTTCTAACTTACTCCACCGTCCTGTACCTCAGAAGGCGATAAGGCAGGAAAGTATCCCAAATACTTCATGGTAGCAGGCTCATAGCATTGAACTTTTTTCTCCGATTGCTGTGTTCCTCTCGGAGGTATCTGAAGCGTAACCATCAAAATCACCACAGTAACAAATTAACGAACTCAAGCACATAGAAACAAGCATTCTCCAAAAATTCCTGCTCGTTCATCCATGAACGAGAGATTGAAATCAAGTTAGCGTACAGCTTAAGGTCTCACGTCAAACAACAAAATCTAGAGACTCCGGAATCAACATTGTTAACTAGATCTCCGGCAACGCAATTAAACAGATGGCAGTTTGAAATCGCCGCCGAAGGAAGGGAAATCCAAATCAGGTAAACAAAAAACGCAAGGCTGAATTGAAGACGACTTACGTAAATGAAGTCGTTCTCCTGAGCTTGATTCCCTTCGGAAACTGCCGTAAACAGCAGAAAACAAACATCACTGCTCAAGTCAATAGAGTAATCAATAGACGCATTCTTCAAATTGAACAGCTATATCTCCGGAATTAGAATGTTAACTCGGTGTATTACCGTCGGAGACGTCAACGTCGATGGAAGGAACATTGACCGGGATGAGCATAAAAAGGAAGCGACAAAGGCCATAAGCTAGAGCTAGAACAATCAACGGCCACCAGAACGCCATTATCACAGTCTTGACTATGCGACTCCGACGAGCTCTAGGGAAGAGTTGGGGTTTCTGGATGAACTAAAGAGCATGGAGAAGAGGAGATCGGAGAGGAGGAGTTACGGGATTTGATGATTCCAAGTCACAGAGAGTGTGTTCTTTCTTTGGACTTGTGCTTTGGAATCGGACTGAGCGGAGTAGGCCGAGTTTGTCTGGGAATATAAAAATGTGATGAGAGAAAGGGGAAAGAGCGGTAAATACAATTTGCCCACTCTCCAAGAGTCCAAGTTAGCTGTTTTCTACAGTGCTGTGCTGTGCTGTGCAGTTAGAATTTTGTGCAATGAAAGTGATTTACAATTTTGTCCTCCCCATGGATCCTTTCTAATACATATTTACAAAACGTTCCAACGCCTTAAGATGATTATCCATAAGTTGAGCTCAGAACTATTAATCTGTTATTGGTTTAAGGAAAATATTTTTAGGTAACCGTTATTATATATTATGTTTAAAATTAAAAAAAATTAATTTAAGTTTTAGGGTTTAAAACTTAATGGTAAGTGTTTAAAGGTTTATGATTTATGATAAAGTTAGAGTTTGTAGTACGATTAAAAATTCAGTTTCATGTCTAATGTTAGAAGATTAGAATTTAATATTTAGGGGTGTTGACGTTATTCTTTAATATTTATGATTGAGTGTAAGGTGTTTAAGATTTATTGTTTCGATTTCAAATTTTCGAAATGAACGATTTTAGTGTTGAAGGTACCGTATAATATAGCTAGCTATCTCGATATTTAGTATACATTCCATATTGTAAACAGAAGCAATCAATTCAGCTTTTAGTTTCCAACAAGCTATGCTCTCTGTCGGGTGGGGGATTCTCCGAGCTGGCTCCCTAATTATCCTGCAATCGCAAATAATACAAAATATGCTCGCATTCTCATTCAGACATTCACCCATCGTAATTACTTATAATTATTAGATAATTTACTACGAATGTCTGGAAATGATCGTTGGGCCAACCTGGAATGTTGGTGAATTGATGCGAGTGTACCCTAGAATGAAAGACACCAAACACAACACATCCCATGGTGAGTACTGATTAACAATTTTAATGTTATTCTTAAATTTTGTAGTACACCTTAATCCGCAAGTCTCTCGATTTTTCCTAAAAGAAGTGAAAACTCGTTACGATCGCTTGGTACGTACGTGGAATTTATCCTCGACATCGTTTAAGAACTTGTAAGTCCAAATGTAAATCTGATATTTAGTTGTTACTTAACTATGAAATTGACTGTAAGTTTGTAATATGCCCGAACCCACGTGTCAATTTCGTTCTAACAATGTGATCATATTCAATCAGGACCAATGCATAAGCCTACATATCAATCTCATACTTAGCTAGCGACGTAGAAATTAATGCCACATATTAATTCCATACTCACAAATATAGTAGTCAACTAGGACTGTACGTAATGGACCACCACATTACCTACATTCTCGTCCACGTTGGCTCATTCTAGTTGGACTACTCTGGCTAACTTACTTTGCCCATTTGCAAGTCACTCGTTCTACAACCGTAGGTCATGATGAGGCGAGCTCTACTATTAACTATTACAACCACTTAGGTATAAATCATCCAAAATAAATAAATAATAAATATATTAATAAATATTAATCTAAACCTTTCCAAACAATTTAAATTATTAAGAATAAACGGTTCATAATAATAAATTCAATAGTGCACAAGCCAGAAGTCAAACTCATGTTTAGTGTTTTAGTATTCAACTGGTCCCTTAACAAAAGTTTACCATGTCAACTAATTTCATACATACGACACACCTACACACTTAAAATAAGAAGTATTATCAAATATAGGTAATACAAAATAAAAAAAGAATAAATATTATATCAACATCATAAATACGTATCTTTAGACACATAATATTACCAACTAATTCACTCGATTATAATGATGATCATTCAAAACACGATGAACTTACACACAAGGAAGCCTCCCGCTGCAATTTCCTTTCCCCACAACACTAAACGTTAGATAGCTGTTTTAAATTCGGGCAAAAAAGTTTCAGGATTTTTTCAAGATATCTGACTGTAGAGGTATTTTTTATATATCCGAAATATTTTATTTATTTATTTTATTTTCAGGTTTCGGCATTTTTGATAACCCTAATGCGAAACTCAAAATTTAAAATCTAAAACTGAAAATTCAATATTCTAGTCCCTAAATCTAAAAATTCAAATCCAAAATTGAAAACCTAATACTCTAGCCCTAAACCTAAAAATTCAAAATCTAAAAATCGAAACCCAAAATCTAAAATTCAAAATTTAAAATTTATAAGTTTTAACGATCCAAAATCTATCATATAAATTTCTGGATTCCAAACCTGCTCCAAAAGTTACGTTATTCCTTGCTTCTCCCCACAGCTGATCTCATATTCTTCCACAGTGTAACCTCAACCGATATGTACACAGAATTACAGACCATACTAAGTAGCTAACAAACTAACCGCCAAAAAACAAACCAAAAATGACCGGCCACCACCACCCGCCAAATCCGGAGCGGCGGAAGGAACACGTGGCAATCGAAATCCAACCCTCCGACGACAACAACCTCGTCTCCTCCATCATGCGACAGATGGAAACTGTCTCCTCACTCCACTCAATCTGCCGCGTGAACCCCACACTCCGCGCGTCGAGCAAGAGATCGTACGTCCCCGACAAGGTCTCCATCGGTCCCTACCACCACGGTGCCGCAGCAGACGAGTCGCTGAAGACAATGGAAGACCACAAGTGGCGGTACGTGCACGCGCTCCTGAACCGGAAGCCGGAAATGGAAGCCAGCCTGGACGGCTGCGTTTCGGCGCTGAAGGAGCTGGAACAGAGGTGCCGAGCCTGCTATGCAGACGACGTCGGATTGTCGAGCCATGAATTCGTGAAGGTGATGTTCCTGGACGGGTGCTTCATCATCGAGCTGTTTCTGAAGCACTCCAACAAGGAGCTACGGCGTCGTAACGACCCGATTTTCAGCGTGCCTGGGATGCTGTTCGATCTGAGGTGCGATTTAATACTGCTGGAGAACCAAATCCCTCTATTTGTTCTTCAGAGGCTGTTCCAGCTTGTGCCGATTCCTAAGCAGTCGGCCGCTCTGTCTCTTCCGGAGCTTGCTTTCCGCTTCTTTAGGAATATGATTCCAGGTACGTAAGGATAATCACAATTTACAGATCACATTTTTTGATGAACACAGATAACAAATCAACAAATCATATATGATATCAAATTATGTAAAATTTTCAATCTTCTTTCATGAATTTTCAGTTTGGAGGGACGATATGTTTGTTAACCTATCTCAACAATTCTTTTACTCGGATCCAACAAAACCTATTAACTCAATTTCCACCACACATTTCAAACTACAGGAGACCCATTGAGCCACAGGGAGAAGTTCAACCAAGAGGGAAACCACCTACTGGACTTAATCTGCCACTGTCTACTCCCAACTCTTCCTAGACTCCCCCACTCAAAACCTCAAACACACTTACGCCCAGCATCCGATCTCCACAGCTCAGGGATCAGGATCAAGAAGGCCAAAACCAACAACTTACTCAACATCAAATTCGCAAACGGCGTCCTGCAGATCCCACCGATCCAAGTCCACCAGTACACAGAGTCCCTATTCCGGAACCTCATCGCCCTCGAACGTTGCTCCAACGTCCACCAGGGCAACGTGCACCATGTCACGTCGTACGTGGTGCTTATGGGGAGCTTGATCCGGAGCGAAAGGGACGTCAAATTGCTGAGGCAGCGAGAGATTCTGACGAGTTATGATGGTGATCAGAAAGTTGTGGAAGTGGGGAAGTTGTTTGAGAAGCTGTGTGAGGAAGTTGAGTTGAACGAGTCGTATTATGGCGGGGTTTGTGAGGTGGTGAATGGGTATAGGGGAAAGAATATAAGGGCATTGAAGAAGAAGTTGAAGCAACGACGTCATGGGAATTTGCATCGGCGTCGGCCGACGTTGAAATGGGTTTTGCTGGTTGCGGTTTTGGTGCTTTTGATTGCTCTGGTTGGGACTCTGTTCTCGGTCCTCACTTTTGTTCATCACAAGGTATAGAAAACTTCAATATTTTTGCGGCTTGTTGTGTTCTTCTTTAAAAAAATTTATTTTCCTCTCCTTTTTGAGGTTTTACTTATTTACTATAACACATTAATTACTTGTGTTCAATTTTAAATTCATCAAATAATAAAAGATAAATACTAATTATGTAAGCTTTCTATGCAAAGAAATGTTCCAACATTTTTTTTAAGAAATAGATTTGGTTTGGGAAAATGAGAGTTTTGGGTGACTTATTGAAAATATATATTTACGATCACATTCTAATTCAGTAACGATTTAAATAATTTGGTTAGTATTTAAATTGATGGATTAGATTATACATATATGTAAATGATTGTACGATGATTGTATGATGTTTAAAGTGAATGATTTTCTAAAAAATTACATATATTTGATTAACTCATAATTCCTTTATTGTAATTTGTAATCGTTACACTGAGATTTTGTGATACATCATCGTTATTAATTCAACAAATGCAGAGATTTGTTCATACGTACCAACATCTCCAACAAAAAGTTGATATACAATACCCGCTCATGCACTATAAAAGATAAACTAACATTGTTGCAAAAATTTAATTATAATGTCGCTTACTTATCTCACCTCATCCAATCATACTATAAATACGAGTAAAAACAATCTCCCAATATAACATTTTTAATTAAATATTCAAAATCATCAAGTTCATTATGGATACGGGAGTGGTAAACAAAATCAGAAAAGGATTAAAAGTGTTAATTATTAAAAAAATTAATTATTATTATCGATAATAAATATTATAATTTTAAAAATGTTGAATATAAAAAATACAAGAGAAAACTTCTAGGCCGTCCATTTTGCGACACAACGGAATTAAATTTCTGTGTCTGCAACTTCACCGACAAAAGCACAAAACTACTGAACCGACGCACTTAACGCGTCGGATTGCCATCGGACAGCTATTAATCCAAAACCCCCAATCCCACCGTACACCTTTTCTCGGGTTGCGACCCGTTAGGACCAAAATTCCGCAGGAACATATAACCAGACCAAAGGAAATTAGAACACAGAGAACTCTGCAGATCACGCCACTAGAGCGCCAGAGAGAGATCGGAAAATCCATTCATTCATAGTTCCGGAAGAAAAGAGAAAAAAGGCGATGGGGGACAGGAGAATCGGAGTGGCCATGGATTTCTCGCCATGCAGCATTAAGGCGCTAAGATGGGCCATCGACAACCTCGTCCGCGACGGAGATCACCTCATCCTCCTCCACACCCGCTCCGCCGGCAAGTACGAATCCGGCGGCGAGATGCAGCTCTGGGAAACCACCGGCTCCCGTAAAATTCCTTCAGCTCCCCTCTATCTGCTGCGGTTCTCCCCATTTTTGTTTCTGATTTTTTTGTCTAATTGTGCAGCGTTAATCCCTCTGGTGGAGGTCTCTCACCCGGAGACGATGAGCAAGTACGGAGTGAAGCCCGATCCGGAGACTCTCGATGTCCTCAACACGACTTCAAATCAAAAGAAGGTCTCGAGAATTGTTTCTAGTTTCAGCTGCAAATTAAAATTGATTCGAAATCCGAGAGGTGAAATTCTGTTTGTTTGTTTGTTTGGAATCAGATTACAGTGGTGATGAAGATCTACTGGGGAGACCCTCGTGAGAAGATATGCGAAGCGATGGAGCTGATCCCTCTCACTTCCCTTGTCATTGGGAATAGAGGGTTCGGTAAGCTCAAGAGGTAAAATTGAATCCCTACTATTTGAAATTTATCCCTCTGTCCTGATTTCATTTGGGAAAAGCTCTGAATTGAAGCTTCCATGGTTCCGAATTTGTAAGATGTCGGCAGAAGAAGGATATTTTTATATCTGTCTTGTTATGAATGTCGTGTTTGCAGGGTGATAATGGGGAGTGTGAGCAACTACGTGGTGGATAATGGAACTTGTCCGATCACTGTTGTCAAGGGCCCAGAACATGATGCTTGAGCTCAGCTCTTTGTGATTTGTGAGGTCTTTTCATTATGTATTGTTTGTAGCCAAATAAAAATGTAAAAGTAGCCTGCTTTTTGTTTTTGTGTATTTTAATAAAATAAATCAGCTGAGTTTTTTCTTTTACAAAATTATTTTTTTCCAAGACATAACAAAAAGATGACGAAGGCATCAAATTTTATTACCGGATAATTTTCATCGACGAGGTTAGTATAAATTATAGGTATTTTAATAACAAGTATCTCAATCCTTTTTCTTCAATAAATAAACAATCTAATAAAAAAGAAAACAATCATCCTAAAAGTTAAAAGTAAGGACATTAACCATCACCAACAAAATAATCATAAATCGAAAACAAAAAAAAGTTGAAATTAAAATTAAAAGCTAGAAAAGAAATCTAGTAAACTTGAATGCGAGTAGCAATATTCTATTTTTAGGGATTGTTTGCTTTTGATTGATCGAATGGTGACACAAGGATGATGGTCTGGTTATGCTTTTTGGGATGGGGTAGGGTGCAACAATGATGATGGTAAGCGGCATAGCACAACGATGACGACGTTGGTGATGATGGAGACGTTGATGAGAATGGCAACTATGGTAGCTATGAATTGTGGTGTGGCCGTGTGGTGTGGGAATGGATTGCGGCCATGATAAGGAGGAAAGAGAGGATTGCAGGGTGGATGAGTGCAATAATGACCAGGACGAAATTGCTGACGTGTAAGAGTTCAAACCAAGGGTAATTTCGTCCGTTAGAAATGATTTTGGGAGGGGTGTTATTCAATATTCTCCTTTTTGGAAAGTATTCACTATCACGATTTTGCGATATTGATATCTCCGAATATCGTGGTATTTACGTTTCTAAACAAAAGAGATATCTCGAATATCATGATATTGAGTGATATCATATCAGATACCACCCATACCAAACGAGGCCACATAGATATCTCGAATACCACAATATGAGGTGATATCATATTAGACATACCCATACCAAACGACTCCTAAATAGAATTCTTAACTCATTTGACAATGTTTTTGATGAAATGCCATCACACTTTAATAGGTGGTTTGGATGAAATATTTAAATGAGGTATTTTGATCCAAATGTATTTGGTCTAAAATACTTTGTTAGTTTGTTTGCCACTCCAAACAAAAATCGTGATATTTCAAATTGTGATATTTTAAAATAACTCAAATTAAATGATTTCAAATAGTTGTGTATGGAGGTGGTAATTGAAAATAACTCAATTGTTTATCTGTTACATCTCATAATAATACGCACCTCGAAAATACATTTTCAAATAATGTGTCATTTTGTTTTAAAATATCTCATTTACAAAACAACTCATCCAAACAACCCGTAATATACGACTGAAACTTCTCTCACTCTTGTGCCTATATCAAGTCATGAACCACACATCTAACTATAATCTACACATTTGTTTTATTAAATTAACCACATCCAAGCCACAAACAAACCAATAATTTTGGACACATGCTTAATTGAAATGATAATCAATCAAACACCCCTTCTCTTTCATTTCCCTTTTTAAATAAACCATAAACATTAATGAAGAAGCATTACAAAAAATTATACCTTGGAAGAACCTGAAAGTGGGAGAGAGGCCACAGAGAGGGAGAAACCTTTAACACGGTGGGGAAAAAAATGGAGCAGCGGATAAGGGAAACTTGCAGCAGAGCGTCGCCCGGTTTCCTTTCCCAAAATGCTCCGTCCAAACATGGCAAAACATTAACCAGTCACTCACTCCTCCCCCTCCCCCTCCCCCTCCCCCTTTCATATCATACCAAATCCCTCTCTCGTTCCTCTCACAAGGTTTTCATGCTCTCTCCCGCTACACGAGAAACTCCATCGGTCCATCCTCCTGCTGCGCGTCTTTCGTCTTCAGACGTCCGTTTTTTAGGGTTTCTCGACTGTAAGTTTATCTTCCATTTTCGTGCCTGCTCTCAAATCGTACATTTTCGCTGCTGATTGCTGAATCCCGTTAATCTGCAATGCATCGCTTAGGACTAGCTCGTATTTGGATGGAGTAGCTGATTGATCGAGTTTAGGGTTTTTTTTTAATAGTGTGATTTCTGTAGTTGTTTCCGTTGAGCTCTATTTTATCACCGTTTTTTCTTCTTGTTGATGTTGTTCGTTGTGGTTTCTTAGGGTTTGGAGGGCCAGCATTGTAGTTTAATCGTGTAAATAAGGCGTCGATCAACAAATGGGTAGTCCTCCTGGGAATGGGATTGTTATTGCTGACCTTGGAAGCTTCATAGCAAGGAAGAAGAGGAGTTGTGCAACTCGTCGGCCGAAGAGAGTGTTTGGTGCTTACGGATTCAATCCACCGTCCACTTCTGCTGCTCAATCTCTAGGCAATGGGAATGGCCAGGAGGACTCACATTTAGGAACACCCAATGCTGATGGATTGGGCGGCGGTGAGAAACGTTTGAAGAAGCTGAAACTGAAGGTTGGTGGTGTTACTCACACGATACACTCTAAGCCTGCTGCTGAATATGGCACCAGTGGTGGTGGGTCTTATGCCTCTAACTATCCTGAGAAGCAGCCTTTTCGGGTAAGGAAATGTAGTAGTTAACCGGCATTGTGATATTTGTGACCTACGGCTGCTTAAAAGGGGTTTGGCTAAGCCTTTCCGGGTAGGGAAACTAAGTAGTTAACATGCATTGTGATATTTGTGATGTTTCAACTGCTTAAAAGGGGATTACTTTTTTAGGCTAAGCCATTTACTTTGGTGTCAGCCGTGTGTTCCTTCCTACTATTTTCTCATTTCACCTGTTGCTATTAAATTGTAGGCTGATAATGTGTTTGGAATTTGGCTGTTTGTTACTTACTCTTCATAGGATTCTAATTTTGGTAAGGAGAAGCCTTCAAGTGGAAAGATATCCAATGAAAATGTGTACGTAAACGAGCATGAAGCAACTCGTAAAAGTAAACGTGTTTCAAAGCGACGTAAGCTAGATCTTGGACTAGAGGAAGATGATGATAATGTGGATGAGGAGATACGTTATCTTGGAAGAATCAATGCTACTACCAGGGTATCTGCAAATGGTGAAGATTACACAGCTGGAACAGGAGTGATGCCATTGGAAGTTTCAGACATTGGGAGAGGGGGTTCAGAAGAGTGTGTTCTAGGAGAAAATGATCAATCTCTTTTGGATAAAACTAATAATAGACATAGAAGGTCTAGAATTCGTCACGAAGATGATGGATACATGGAAGAAGAAGTTGTGTCTGATGAAATCAAGAAGTCTCAGTTTGGTGAAGGAGATAATGATAGAGATCATGTTACCATGGATAGTGCTGTTTCACTTGTCAAAGATGTTTCGCTTAGATCTGGTTCCGGTCTTGTTGAGTTTCCAGATGGTTTGCCTGATGCACTTTGTAAAAGTGAGTGTCTACCTCTCATTTTTAGCTGGAACTTGTTCTCCTCTTAACCTGAATTTGCATTTTTAACCACCTGCTCAAAACTTATTTCTGATGACAGAAAAGGGCAAAGTCTCTAACGTGGACCAACAGTTGAAAAAAGTCGAGGCTGCACAGAAGCGCAAAATGCAGGCAGAGAAGCTTGCTAAGGAGGCTGAGGTATCCTTATCTTTGGAAAAATCATGACTCTCTTGCTGCATGATGAATCACTATGACTAGAGAACTCTCATGCCAACTTTTTTCCTTTCTTAGGCTGAGGCTATCAGAAGGATTTTGGGTCAAGATTCTAGTAGAAAGAAGAAGGAAGAAAAGATGAAGAAACAAAGAGATGATGCAGCTCAGGTGCTCTACAAATAGATGACCAAAATCCTGGTTGTTTTTACTTCGTCCTTCCTGATCTTTGTTTATCAAATATGTTTGGTTTTTGTATAGGAAAAGGCTATCAAAGGAAACGCAATCGCGGCAAATACAGTTAGATGGGTCATTGGTCCTGCAGGCACTACCGTCACTTTCTCAGACGATCTCGGTTTGCCTCGGATATTCGATTCAACCTCGTGCAGGTAACAGGAAAAGAAGCTCTTGTCATTCTCTTTTACCAACCATTCTCCTACTGCAATTGCCCTGATACCGATTATTGTCAATGCAATTGCAGCTATCCTCCGCCAAGGGAGAAATGTGCAGGTCCGAACTGCACGAATGCATACAAATACCGGGATTCCAAGCTGAAGCTTCCTTTGTGCAGTCTTCAGTGTTACAAGGCAATTCAAGGAAAGGCGGTGGTGCATTGCTGATGCGTTCATACATTTTCTTCTGCACCTCGTCTCTTGTAAGTGTGATGAGGGAAAGAAGGTCTTCTAACCATATGACGTTGGAACTTAAGAGTTAAGAGAGTAGTTAAAGGTTAACCAGCTGGGGGAGCTGCCGTTGTTATTTTGGAGTGTTGAAGATTGATATTGCAGGCCATGGAGTTGCGACGGTGAAGTGGAAAGTCAGTCGGGTAGGGTCTTATAACTATAGGGATGAATTGTTACTGTGGCCATATCTTTCCCGCGTAAGCTGGTTCATTTTGTGGTGGCTATTAGTATTAGTAATGTTATCTTATCTCCCTGAACTACCAAGTGTAATAATGTATATTGACTTGTTCGATGGCGTTGACTGGTAAGTTTAACTATTCCCTTAATTTGCCCCCCACTTATTTTAATGTTTGGAGGTGAAATATTATGAGATGAAATTTGAATATGAATGAAAAAATAGTTTTAAAATTATATTTTGTTGGGATTTAATTTTTTTTATTTTGAATGAAAAAATGTTTAGAATTTCATTTTACATTCCACCGATTAAACCAAGCTTAATTGTTATGAATGTCAAGGAAACAATTGAGGTAGTAGTTTTGTCAATGTGAATGTCAAGGGAACGATTGAGGTAGTAGTTTTGTCAATGTGATGTCAAGGGGACGATTGAGGTAGTAGTTTTGTCAATGTTAAGTGTGGAAATCTCAGGTTTAAATTTTGGGAGCATGCTTGTCTCTCACTTCTGAAATTTTTATAGCGCTTTGGGTTTGTTTAAATAAGTATTCGAAATGAAAGTCAGTAACCTAAAGTTTATTTGATTGCAGTATCATAAAATGGCCGACCGTATAAAAAGATTCCTCATGGCCGTGGTAAATAAAAAAATGGCATCAAACATTTAAAATCAGAACGTATTAAGAATAAAAAAGGAAAGAAATTAATGCTAAATCATCATCTATGATCTACTTACGTACTTTGAGTTCGATTAAGAGAAGATAAATTGATTGCATGGTTCATATAAAGGTGGGAACGTCTACTTTGAGTCTTCGAGTAGCCGTTTAAGGAGTTAATAATACTTATATTTTCTTGACATTTTTAAATAATCACTTCTAACTAAATCAATCAAAATCGTCGGATAACAACATTAGAAGTAATAAAGTTAGCTGTTTTGATTCACTCTAATTGTTGTTTCCGCTCGAAGGAGGTGAGGAATAAAGAAATTAGGGTTCAATTGATTTTGATCACTTTGATGGTAAAGGGGTGAAATGGGTAAATGTCAGTTCAATTTAGACCCAACTAACAATATTTAATCATATTTAAATTGATATGACGTGAAATACGATTTACGTAACAAAATCATGAAGAACAAAATTATGTTATTAAAGGACATAACGGAACAATTCTACATCATCTTAAAATTTTAGAATTGATCCGTAACCCGCCCAACATTTTTGAGATAATTTGAGTATTTGACCCAAAATTTTGGAGACTAAATCATCAAGCCAGTACTCAATTGGAATGGAGCAAACAAATTAATGAAAGAATCACCAATCACTATTTAACACGTATCATATTTATGCGTTAAATGACGTGGCAAGTCGACCTGGATACTAATCGTCGTTATAAAGTTGGGGGTGTGGGGTGAGAAATGAACAAACTAACATGAACGTTATAATATCTCTGCCTGTATCATTATCTCACCCATCTCTCTATCTCTCTTTAACGAACGTTCCTTCCGTCTGAACTCCAGCCGGCTCTTCTTTTATCCCGGGAGAAATAACCAGGTACACGGTTTGGTCTCAGCCGATCGGGTGCTGATTTTCGCCGCTGGTGATCACTTTAATCGGATCAATCTGCCTATCTATTCCGCAATCGGGGTCGGCAGTGTTTCATTGATTCATGGCGGAGGACAAGTACAATCTCAAGAACCCCGCGGTGAAGAGGATCCTGCAGGAGGTCAAAGAGATGCAATCGAATCCCTCCGATGATTTCATGAGCCTCCCTCTCGAGGTTCGCTTACCTCCGTCTTCGCTTACCTCGATGCAATTGCTTCTTGCTTGATTGATCGATTGGGTGTTCGGTTGTATTCAATTTGACCTAGTTCTTGGGTAGATTTCTGGGTCGGCGGGGTTTGATTTTGGTGGTGTTATATGGATGAATTGGTAGTTTGGTTACCATTTTGATTAGGAGGAACATAGGAGGAGGGTATGTGGGATTGGGAAATGATCGGGTGTTTCCTTTTGAGCTGTGATCAGATCCATACTGGAGAGTGGAGACTAGACGAGGACGATCCTGTCACTGTTTAGTATTAACTATTCATGTTCAACGATGTGTACCCGAGGTCAAATCTGAAATGATAAACTGTTAACGGGTTCAAGTCTAACTAATATGTGTGATTGATGTCTTAATTATGTATGTGTTTATGCTCCGAATTATGTGGTTCTATGGTTTTGTTTTTCTGGGAATCATACATCTTATATTTATGCTTTCAGGAGAATATATTTGAGTGGCAATTTGCCATCAGGGGTCCTGGTGACACGGAGTTTGAAGGTGGGATTTATCATGGAAGGATTCAGTTACCTGCTGAGTATCCGTTTAAGCCTCCTTCGTTTATGCTCTTGACAGTAAGAATCCTTAGTTTCAGTTGAAGTTCGTATTGATGTTCCAGATTGCTGTATGTTAACCTACGTAATTATCCCTTCCAGCCAAATGGTCGCTTTGAGACGCAAACGAAGGTATGCTTAAGCATTTCAAATCACCATCCTGAGCACTGGCAACCTTCGTGGAGCGGTAAGTTCTATCACAATGTTTTTGACTGGTATCGGTACTCAGTAGTCATTACCAGTGCATGTAAGTTTATATGTTCTTACTTCTTAATGGTTGTTGCGATCATTACCAGTGCGGACAGCACTTGTAGCACTCATTGCGTTTATGCCAACCAACCCAAACGGTGCATTGGGATCACTAGACTACAAGAAGGAAGAGAGGCGTGTTCTAGCTATCAAATCTCGTGAAGCAGCACCAAGATTCGGGACTCCCGAGCGTCAGAGTGTGATTGACGAGGTTCTCTTTTATCCCACACTATTTCATCTCTTTATATTCACTTATGAACTCTGTACTTATATGCTTCTGGTGTTACAGATTCACGAATACATGCTGAGTAAAGCACCACCGGTTCCCCAATGTGACCTCTCAGGGGAGTCAGAGGAACATCCAACCAAGGATGAAGCAAACCAAGAGTCTCAAGATGCTGGTGCTATAGAGACCGTGACCGAAACAGTTCCTACTGAAACCCAGACCGCAGTGGAAAGGGTCGAAATCGAAAATGTGCCGGAGGCTCCTCCTGCTCAAGCTGGAATCAGAGCATCTCCGGAGGTGGTTCCAGCTAGAGGCTCAATTGATCATCAAGTGCATCGAAGATCATCGGCTGATACGAGGGTCCAAAGGCCGTTGGCCGATGATAGGCTCTTCACATGGGCTGCTGTAGGACTAACTATCGCCATTGTCGTTCTGTTGCTGAAGAAGTTCTTGAAATCTAGCGGGCACAGTCCGGTTTTCATGGACGGGTCCTAGATTTTCTCGGATTGGTGACAGTCAGAGGTGAGAAATATGGATTAAGAGTTGGGGAAAAGGGAAGAATTGTAGTGAGGTATTTTCATCTTTGGTATGAGAAAATCTGTAATATGGTAAATCATTGGCTTAATATATAATGGCTCTGTATGAGAGAAAGCAAATTAAAACTCTCCTGATGAGATGTATGGTGTTGAAATTTAGTATACCAATGAGTTTCTGTGTGGAAGCAATGTAATCTGTAAAGGGCCCTGCGGCTGAGGTCTGACTCTTGTTTAGTGGTCGTTTTGAAGAATCTTCATAGTGATGATAACTGTTTATGGATAATAATGGTCCCAGAATTTGAAATCTTTTATACTACATGTTATTTCATCTATATGATTATTCTACGTTTCTGAATGCTCATCCTCACTTTCATCCATACGGTGGGATCGCTCTATCTTGATATTTTCGGTCTATTCATACGAAAGCTTCTAACTGTCCGAGACGTCTGTGTTTGATTTCTTTCTTCTAGATTTTTGCAAGTCGACATAGAGGGGAAGCTAAGATAGTCTTCAATCGCCTTGGTGGTGGCTAGACATTTTGCAATCTAGATGGAGCCATCATGGAAGAGGTTCTCATAATACAGGGGTTTGGTAGTTTGGTTCCTTTGTTGTAGTTGGGGTGGTGATCCGTCTGTCAGTTGATAGAAACGTCCATTATGTGGTACGCCTGACTCTTTTATTTCTAGGTGGAGCCATCGATAGAAAGGACTCTCCGTCTCTCCGAATGCAAGGTTTGGTGCTTTCATTGCAGCTATCCGTAATGCAATTTCCAGCAATTGGAACTGTCCATTCAGCTTGCCGTCGCCACTCTTGGAAGACCAGGCTCGCTGCGCCATTTGTTTTCGAAACGAAATCACCTTTGTCGTCGAATTTGCATGATTGGATGCGTGTCCAAGATCAATGACGAGTGATCCGAGATAGGCGTTGCACAATTTCTCAAAGAGACAAATGGATACTTCGCCATCCAACCCGCAGTTGCCATCGCTCTATCCAATTTCTCTTCTACACTCCTAGGCGTTCCCCGAGATTGAGCCCATGTGAATGGGTACCCTTCCGTGGGTATATCGGCCAAACCGCAGTCAATAACCGCTTCTCTGAATCTGGCAATCAGATTCGGTGGCCGCAGATGCCTCCCCTTCAACTCTGAACTATTAAGTAAATCGTTAAAATCACCAATGCAACACCAAGGGACCGGCACTAAAGCATGGACGCTACGCAACAAGTCCCATGGGGCACTTCTTCTCGTTCTTTCCGGATAACCATAGAATCCTATAAAGTAAAAGGCTCCCCCATCCTCATCAGTAACTTTAACTGTAATGAAATCCTGCCCGCAATGTTGTAACCGTGTCGCTCCTCCATCCTTCCACAAGATACACATACCACCACTGTGGCCCCTTGTGTCCACCGCAAAACACCCATCAAATTTCAAGTCTATTCTAATGTCTTCCATTCACTGTTTGCTAACTAAGGTCAAAATTAAAACAACCACTCACGGCCGACGAGCTTTGATCAGCTCATCCAACACTTGAACCGTTCGAGGTTGGCCCAATTCTCGGCAGTTCCAACTCATGACGATTATGGCTGTCGGCAGGTCCTGTCGAACAGGCCTGCCTGCACCAATTGTTTGGATCATGGCTTCCGTTAGTTTTCTTCTCCATAGGACTCATCGTTAGGGTATCTCCGTTCACCACACAGGTCTGTGAGCTGCTATCTGCACCAGAGCAACGTTGCCTCTTATTATTAGTAATCTCCTCCGTCTCTTCTTCCATACGAGTAGCAAGTTGAAGGTCGACAGTACAAATTATATTTTGAGCTCCGCCCTCATTGAACCTCCAAGATGCAGTGACATCATTGGTCACGACAGCCACTGGTTCTTCGATCAGAATTGAGCGCCTCCCATAAGTCTTGAGATTCTCGCCGGGGCGCTTAGCAACAGATTCCATGGCGTAGGTAGCTCTATGTCCGGGTATTGAAATCGAATGTCACATGTTCTCTCGACATGGCCGATGACTCCACATATGAAACAATAAGTGGGGAGCTTCTCATAGTTAAACGTGCAAGTAATGGTTTCACCTCCAGGTTTCTTAAGCTTCTTCGCACGTTTTAGAGGTTTATTGACATCCATCGATGCCCTGACCCGCATGACCGATCTCTTACCGTCGTTGTAAGTTCTTTCATCATATTTAATAAACCCACCGATGAAATTCCCAGTCACCTTCCCTACAATTTCCGAGAAGAAATCCGACGGAAGGTCATGGAAATACAAACCAAGTTAGTCAAACAAAAAACATAAATATTCTTTTCAACAGAGCCATTCAACTTGTTAATTTGTTACTAATAAAGAGTTGAATTAGTGTACCAATTAATTATTGTCTTCAACCAGTCCTTCTCTGAGTTTCTCCTTCTTTAAATGTTCAAATAGTTCTCATCGAAAAGAAAAAATTAATTATCAACATAACGAACTCACTTGATTTTGACGACTGAATCCATGAATTCCATACACTTGGAGCCCTATCCTAATTTCTTATGCACAGCACAATAATCCTTTTTCTTTAATCAACACGAATAAAAATATTGGTAAACGGTTCCTTCGGAGACATCTGATAAAATTGGAACGATACGGAGAAGATTAGCATGGTCCCTGTGTGAGGATGACACGCATAAATCGAGAAAATTATTGATCAACACGACGGTCATGTTTGTACAGTTCTACTTACAAATCGTCCAACTCAATCTCGTTGTTTTAGGAGGTGGTATAGGGCAATAGATAGGGGGCCAATCATCTCTTGAAGTAAAACAACCACGTTTTTCCGAATTATAGCATATTGAATTTCATCAATGAGTACGATAAAATTGAAAAATAAAATTGTAATCGTCTGTCTTGATACATAAAGGAAGAAATTTTCTGATAATTTATTATTAATTTTTTTTATCAAACATGATACCTTTCGAGAAAAAACCCAAATCCGTACTTTCACCCGCAATTTCAATTTTACCAATTTGGATTTTTTTCACCCGCAATTTCAATTTTACCCATTTGGATTTATTTTCCATGAATTACTCGTTTGGATTTTCAATATAAAAACGATTCGTATATTTTTTTCAGAAGAAGAAAAAAACAATTCCCTTAAAAGCGGCAAACACAAAAGTTAAAAGTAACGGTTCAAAACGGACGGCATTTCCCCACCTATAAATACTCGAGCAAGCGGGAAAAGAACTTCCAGACAAAAACAAATCCTTTCTCCTCCAGAAAAACTTTGCAATGGCGCATCAGATCTCCTCATTCCAGTTCAATCATGGCGGAATTCAAGACCAAAACCCTGCCGTGTCGAATCAAAGCTTCGACTCCGATCCAATCAGCTTATTCGAAAGTTGGATAGTAGCTAGGGAAGATTCATCTGACCGCGATCACCAATCGCTGTTTCCGAGCTACGACAACGACGAAGATTATCCGCCGATTCACCACCAGAGTATTATGATCACCGATCCTCAAGGAATCTCGGATGATTTCAACGGCATTGTCAACAGGCAAGTATCCGTAGACAGTTCAGATGAACAGATCATTAACGGAAATCACGAAATCCCCAATTCTGATTCAGCATCATCTTTATTTGACATGCTGAGAGCCGGTAGAAATGGTTCAAGGAAACGGAATAGTAGCTTTCGTACAGTTCATAAATCGAGCGATGATAGTGTAATTGATGCGGATGATTCGGTAGGATTGTCAACCGAAGAGCTTATAAGAATCGCCGGAGCTAAGTTTATCCATTTGTCTTCGGAATCGGGCGATTCCGTCACAAGCTCTTTTGACCTAACTTTCTCTGGCCTTTCCGATGAAGAGTTGAAAAACGTGGAGCTAGCTGAATTCCTGCTGATGGCTGCCGAAAAAATCGGGGACGAACAGTTCGAAAGGGCCGGAAGTTTGTTGACTGAGTGTGATCTCCAGTCGTCTGCTACTGGAGATCCGGTCCAACGATTAGTGTACTACTTCTCTCGAGCTCTTTGGGAGAGGATCGACCGCCAGACCAAACAGAAAACTGTGGAGAAATCTCCCAAGATTCCGAAAGTTCAAGCGATGATGATGCCGCCAAGGGAATGCTTCCTCGAGTTCTACGAGAAGGTACCATTCGCGCAAGTTTCGGAGTTTGCTGCTATCCAAGCTGTTGTGGATAGTGTAGCTACATCAAGAAGGATCCACATTGTCGATTTCAATATTAAAAATGGAGAGCAATGGACAATTTTCATGCAAGCATTGGTTTCTAGAGTGGAAAATCCAGTGGATCATCTCAAGATAACTGCAATTGGGACAATGGGGAAAGAAATGCTGGAAGAGACTGGGAAAAGATTGATTGGATTTGCAGAAGCTATGGAATTATCTTTCACTTTCAAGCTGGTGATGGTGGAAGACTTGTTGGACCTTAAGGAGGAAATGTTCGAGATAGATTGCGACGAAACGGTTGCAGTATTGTCGGAATACCTCTTCACAACTCTAATCTCGTTCGTAGTGAAGTTGGACTATGTGATGAAGATGATCTGGAAGATAAAACCATGTGTGATGGTTGTGACCGAGGTCGAATCGAATCATAACTCCCCAATTTTCGTTAACCGGTTCATCGAGGCTCTCTTCTACGTGAGTGCTTATTTTGATTGCTTGGAGACTTGTATGGAGAGGGACAACCCGCACAGGAAGTTTGCAGAGTCTTCTTTTTTCGGGGAAGGGACCAAGATCGTGGTGGCTAACGAAGGGGAAGAGAGGGCGATTCGAAACGTGAAGATGGATGTTTGGAGGGCTTATTTTCGGAGGTTCGGGATGGAAGAGGCGGATTTGAGCTTGTCTTGTTTGTACCAAGCGGAGTTGGTGGCTAAGAAGTTTCCGTGTTGGAGGTCTTGCACGGTTGATGTGGATGGTAAGAGCCTTATTGTTGGGTGGAAAGGCACACCGATTCATTCTGTTACTGCCTGGAACTTTAACTATGGATGAAATCAAGAGGAAGGGGAAGACATAAGGTTGGAATCTTTCATGTTTTTGTCATGGATATCATAGGCCAAGTGCTCCTGGTTTGTTATGCTTTGTCCACTATGTTATCTGCTTCCATTCCTTCTAGCTAGGTACACTACACTGTATCTGTATATTAGCTTCCATCCTTGCTACTGTCTACTGGTATGCCAAGAATTAGGTTAAGTCATGTGATACCGCAGAGTTTTTACCCAGAGCTGTTACACTACACTGTATCAACAGGTACTCGGCCAGGACTGCGACGGTCTGTCACAGTCTACGTCGAACATGTCTTGCTTGAGATCCATGAAGTCTTCCACCATGATCAGCTTGAAAGAGAATGACAATGCCATAGCATGTGCAAAATCAATCAACCTTTGACCAGTCTCTTCCAACATGTCCTTCCCATTGTCCCAATTGCAGTTATCTTGAGATGCTCCACCGGATTTTTTCGATTTTCCTCAACCAATGCTTGCATAAAGATGATCCATTGCTCTCTGTGCTTGATGTTGAAATCAACAATGTGAATCCTCGTTGCCTTTGCTACGCTGTCCACTATCGCTTGGATGGCAGTGAACTGCGAAACTGGTCCGAACGGCACCTGTTAGAAACCGAGCAAGGAAAAAGGGGTTAGTTTTTTCTCCAATGTCTATTTTACAAACTATTCACATTTCTTCAACTGCACCTTCTGGCGGAACTCGAGGAAGTATTCCCTTGTCGGCATCGTTATCTCTTGAACCAAGCCTGATTTTTGCAGCAGCACAGTTTGCTTGATTTTCCCCCTCCGGGAATCGATCCTCTCTCGAAGCGCACGAGAGAAGTAGTAAACTAATCGTTGGACGGGGTCTCTGGTAGGAGACGACTGAAGATCACAGTACTGAGTCAACAAATCTCTGGCTTTTTCCAACTGTTCATCTCCAACTTTCTCAGCAGCGGTGAGCAGGAATTCAGCCAGCTCCACATTTTTAAGCTGTTCTTCAGAAAGGCCGCCGGCGGAGAAGAAATTTTCGAATGGGCTCATCGTTTCCGAATCTCCTGATCTGGAACTAGAGGACTGTATAAACTTGGCTCCTGCAATCCTCAAAAGTTCTTCGGTTGATAGCCCTGCTGAATCAGCCGCCTCAAGTGGGATGTAATTGGTCGGTTTAGCAGGATTCGAATTCTTACGCATTTCAGCAAGGAGTTCATCTAGAAATACTTGTCTACTGTGGATCATCTGGCCGTGATGATCTTTAATTCCACTGGAGAAGACATGGTCGGCCATCTCAAGAAATTGAAGTTGAAATTTGTTTGTTTCATTGGTCATTGTTTGTAGGCTATTTATCCTTTTTAGCTACACTGCTATGGTACACAAACTTCCCTTTTTTCCTCTGCAACTGTTACGAATCTATTGCAGAATTATTAGCTTTTCATGCCTGTTGGGCTCTTCTCCTATGAACAGCATGGGACGTGACGACTGCCGAGTAATTTGGACGAGCCTTGTTAAAATGATTCAGAGATGTAATTTATTATTAAAATCCATAATAATTGGATTCTTCTATGTAATTGGGTCCGTATGCTTTCATGGCCATATGACCAACACCTAACGCCAAGTAGAGGAGTTTCGATCAGTCCAACCCATAACCAGATCAATCCTTCTAATCGAACCACTCACTAGTCCACCAGTCTTACATAACACGATAGTAAATATAACCTTTCCATGGTCCACTTTGTCTGAAAGATCGAGACAAGAGGTACAATTCGAAGCTTTGAAGCTGCAACTCCGGCTTTGTCAGATACTCCCTTCACCCAAAGAATGAAACGGCTGATTAAAGAAAGCGTTGATGCTCTGTTTTAGGAATAAACTCTGTTTTCATGCCACTCCCTGCCAAATTCCTGACAATTATATTATTACTCAGGATCTCCTTAAACGGCAAACATGTATATGTCCGAATCAGCACCTCCCGGCCGGCTTTCTATCCACAAATAAATACCCTACCTTTCCTTAACTTCTCAAATCAGACACATACAAAGGACAAATTCCACCAACAAGACAAAGTTTCAGTCTCCATGGCCGACCACTTCAGCTTCTTCCACCATGGTGGGAACCAAGATACATGCCCGGCCGGTTCGAATCAGAACTTAGAGTCCGACCCATTCAGATTACTCAACGGTTGGGTAGCCTCAGAAGATTCCTGCATTCAGCTTGATCATTTGTTGTTCCAAAGCTGCAAGGTAGACCAGCATGATCACCCGAGTGACCATGAAGAAGATAATAAGATCTCTACGCTCTCCGAGCTCGACCAAATGATCCACAGGAGTCAAGTGCTTTGAGATGAATCCATCACCGAAATGCATGAGAATTCAAATAATCCTGATACAGCGTCAGGTTTATTTGACCTGTTAGGATCGGGTCCAAGAAAACGGAACATTAGTACTACTAGTACCGTTTACGAAACGAGCATTAATGTCGCCGATCCAGTAGGTGGTTTGTCAACAGAAGATATTTTCAGAATTGCTGGAGCTAGATTTATTCAATCCTACTCGAAATCGGGCGAATCAGTCATGAACCCATTTGACATTTGCTTCTCAGGACTTTCTGACGAGCAGCTTGAAAATGTGGAGCTAGCTGAATTCCTGCTGAACGCTGCTGAGAAAGTTGGGGACGGACAATTCGAAAGGGCTACAAATTTGCTGACATGTTCATCGAAATTACAATTTTTTAAAAAGTGTATTTAAGAATACACCTATTTAAATTTGTAATTTGGAGGTGAATTAAGACAGAAATAGATGTTAATTAAAAAAATAGTTACCAAAACAATCTCTCACCTCAATGTGACACCTGGAGACACCACAATGCACTACTTATCTTCTCATATTTGTTTACAAATCTTTCAGCCTCATGGCTGATACCCATCCAAACGAGACCTTATAATACAATTAGAGGAGTAATAAATAAACTGGCATTTTACCGCCAAAACAAAAATAAAAATAAAAAGAAAAAAGGGAATCTTCTGGAAGCCTATCACTCCACTCTGAGACAACTACGTAGTCCATTTATGATTCGTCAATATCATACACAAAGAAAAAACTAATGGGCCACAACAAAGACGGGACGATATATATAGTCTCACCAAACAAAACCTGCTGAACAACTCTGTTCGATCACAACAAAACAATGGCAGATAAGGACACCATGATGCCGCCTCCTCCTCTGTGCGTAGACGATTACGGCACCATCGACATTACTAGCTTCCGGAATCTCCTTGCTCAAAGGAGATTCTCGCCCGTTATTACTGATGTCATTCCTCCGCGATTGTCAGTTGAAGAGCTCGTCAGGATTGCTGCATCCAAGTTCATACTCTCTCGTTCCAACGATTCATCTTTCCGCCTCCCAACCAAGCTCTCCGTTTCCGAATTGGAGAGCGTGGAGCTCACGCAGCTTCTCCTAGAAGCTGCAGAGAAAGTCGGGAAGGGTGACCTCGACAGCGCCGAGACATTCCTCGAGACGTGTGACCTGCAGAGTTCCCCTTCAGGAACTCCGATTCAGAGGCTGGTCTTCTACTACTCTCAAGCTTTACGAGCCCGGATCGGTCGAGAAATCGGAGGAATCGCGGCGAAAGAGCAATCATCCGAAGAGGAGGAGGGTCTTTACAAAGTGGTGATGACTCCGAGCTTTCGGTTCGTGGAATTCCACAGGCAGATACCCTTTTCTCAGGTTGCACAATTCGCCGGGATCCAATCCATTGTCGAACACGTGGAGAAATCTAGAAACATCCACGTTATCGATTTTGGCATTCGGAACGGACATCAATGGACGATCCTGATGCAAGCTCTAGCGTCACGGAAACGACGCCGTGTAAAGCACTTTAAGATAACGGCCGTGGCCACTTTGGGCAAGCACTTAATTGAACAGACGGGTAAAAGGCTGCTCAGCTGCGCCCAAGAAATGAACCTGCCCTGCAGCTTCCACGTGGTGCTGGTCCAAGATCTGACCGAACTGACACGCGACCATTTTGAGATCGAACCGGAAGAGGCCGTGGCCGTTCTAGCCGATCACATTCTCAACACTCTGACCGAACCGGTCGAGCGGATCGACTCGGTAATCCGAGCGATCAGGAGCCTGTACCCGACAGTGATGGTGGTGACTGAGGTGGAGGTGAACATGAACTCGCCTGTTTTCGTGAATCGATTCGTGGAGTCGCTGTTCTTCGCGAGCGCCTACTTCGATTGCTTTGAGGATTGCATGGATCGGGGCGAGGAAGCGAGGGTATATGGGGAATCGATGTTGTTTGGAGAAGGGAGTAAAGTTGTGATGACGGAGGAGAGGTTCATAAGGAGCATGAAGGCGGATGTTTGGAGGGTTTATTTTACGAGGGTGGGAATGGTGGAGGCGGCTTTGAGTCGATCGTCGTTGTATCAAGCAGAGTTGGTGGCTAAGAAGGTGCCTTGTTGGAGTCAGTGTACAGTTAGTACGAATGGGAAAAGTTTAATAATTGGTTGGAAGGGTACATCCATTCTTTCTGTCACTGCTTGGAAATTCAGTTAGATAGTAATTTTTACACCATGTCTTCTTAAGTTCTTCTTGTTACTTCCTTTTAATGTATTGGGTAAAACGGTTGTTTTGTAACTCATTCAGATAAGGGTACACATTTGAAAGTATGAGGTACATTTTATTTAAACGAATTGACGTAGGTGATTGAGCTTATGTGAGAGTAGATGACTCATAATTGCACTTAACCCCTATTCCTTTCTAATTTCAAATGTAGAAAAATTATAGTGATTTGAAATACACAAGTTACGAATGATACTCTAATAACCTTAAGCGTAATTTCGGAAGCTAGACTAGGACTTTCGAAAATGTATGACAACCGAAAAATTTGCCGACACTTTTCCAGACATTTTTTCCGGTCATCGAAAAATTTGCCAGCAATTTTTACAATCATCGAAAAATTTGTAGACGATTTTTTCTAGTCATCAAAAAATTTATCGGCGCTTTTTCCAGTTATTCTTTTACGGCCATTGAGTGTTGGCGCTTTTTTCGATGATAAAAAATTAACCACCGATTTTTTCATGTAATCAAGAATTCGCCGGTCACCTTTTTCCAGCAACAATTATGGGTCGGGCTACCTACGGAAAAGGTAGCCCGGAGTTGATCAATCCGTGTGCCAGCTCAATTCCCTGCTCCGGCCATATGGACGCAACGCTCCCCATCGAGACATACACCACCACTGATGCTTCCTGCTCGTTGAGCCAGCCAATGCAGTCACTTGCTGCGTCCATCAGATCTCCACAAATACTTGTCTGGCAAACATCGTATGTACAATTCATGCAATTGCAGAATTTGGATGGAAACATGCACTGAGTTGAATTTGAATCGAAAATTTATACGTGTATCGAATAATTAATTGACGATTAATCATAATACTAATTTTAAAAAAATATTCATTACTTGTCTAGCTTTTTCAGTGTGCCCAGTTTTTTTTGGTAACGTAAATTTATCACCAACGTCCATTTTTAGTTTGCGATCTCAACGGTTCATAATTGTTCGAATATTAAATCTCTATTTCACATTTTATTTTTGGATTCGTATATTTTTTTAATTTATAAGCTAGTCATTCTCTTTAATTCCTATATATTAACTAATACTCAAATATAATTTTTAACTGTACGATAATGAATTGTATTTGAGTATTAATTGATATCTAGGAATTAAAGAGAGTGACTAGCTTACAAATTGAAAAAATATATGAATCCAAAAATAAAATGTGAAATAGAGATTTAATATTCGAACAATTATGAACTGTTGAGATCGCAAACTAAAAATGGGCATTGGTGATATATTTACGTTACAAAAAAAACTGGGACACCGAAAATTTTCCAGAAACGTATATCTAAGATAATTATGCAAATATTTCTGTGAGCGGACGGTGGAGCGCCGGGAGTTATCATCTAATATTTTACCAAAAACAAATCAGAAAAGTATCTTCTGGAAGCCTATCAATCGACTCGGAGACAAACAAGCAATCCATTTATGATTTTGTGAATATCAGAGTTTATGAAAGACAGAGACGGACGATTCTAACATCCTTTTGTGATTTCGATATATATAGTTTCGTTTCACTATCAGCCCAACCAAACAAAATCTCATGAACAACTAACTCTGTTTAACTATCACAACCAAAAATGGCAAATAAAGGCATACTGATTCCGCCTCCTCTGTGCGTAGATGATTTCAGCACCGATGATCTCGATGTCTACGACATTACAAGCTTCCGGCATCTCCTTCCTCAAAGTACATCCTCGCCGGCCCGTAATGTTATTCCACCAAGAAGTGCGGCATTGTCAGTTGAAGAGCTCGTCAGGATTGCTGCATCAAAGTTCATACTGTCTCATTCCAACGATTCCTCCTTCCATCTCTCAACCACGCTCTCCGATTCTGAATCGGAGAGCGTGGAGCTCGCGCAGCTTCTCCTTGAAGCTGCCGAGAAAGTTGCAAGGGGTGACAGCGCCGAGACATTTCTCGAGAACTGTGACCTCATGTCGTCCCCATCAGGAACCCCGATTCAGAGACTAGTCTTCTACTACTCTCGAGCTTTACGAGTCCGGATTGGTCAAGAAATCGGAGGAATCGCGACCAAAGATCAATCCACGGAGGAGGATCTTTACAAAGTGGTGATGACTCCGAGCTTCCGGTTCGTGGAATTCCATAGGAAAATACCATTTTCTCCGGTTGCACAATTCGCCGGGATCCAATCCATTGTCGAACACGTCGAGAAATCCCGAAAAATCCACGTGGTCGATTTCGGCATTCGGAACGGACATCAATGGACCATCCTGATGCAAGCTCTAGCATCAAGAAAACGACGCCGGGTGAAGCACCTAAAGATAACTGCCGTAGCCACTTTAGGCAAGCACTTAATCGAACAGAGGGGTAATATGCTGCTCAGCTTCGCGCAAGAAATGAACCTGCCCTGCAGCTTCCACGTGGTGATGGTCCACGATCTGACCGAGCTGAGACGCGACCATTTCGAGATCGAGCCGGAAGAGGCCGTGGCGGTTCTAGCCGAATACATTATCAATACTTTGACCGAACCTGTTGAGCGGATTGACTCGGTTATCCGAGCGATCAGAAGCTTGTACCCGGCCGTGATGGTGGTGACGGAGATGGAGGTGAACATAAACTCTCCTGTTTTCGTGAACCGGTTCGTGGAGTCGTTTTTCTTCGCAAGCGCGTACTTTGATTGCTTCGAGGATTGCATGGCTCGGGACGAGGAAACGAGGATATACGGAGAGTCGATGCTCTTTGGAGAAGGGAGTAAAGTTGTGGTGGCGGAGGAGAGGTCCATAAGGAACATGAAGGCAGATGTTTGGAGGGTTTATTTCAAGAGGATGGGGATGATGGAGGCGGCTTTGAGTCAATCATCGTTGTATCAGGCAGAGTTGGTGGTTAAGAAGGTGCCTCGTTGGAGTCAGTGTACGATAGATACAGATGGGAAGAGCTTGATTGTTGGTTGGAAGGGTACGCCCATTCTTTCTGTCACTGCTTGGAAGTTCTGTTAGATTGTAAATTTGTACGATATGCATTTCGATAAAATTTGAATAAATTTCAAAATAAATTATATTCGACTTATTTTGGGACGAAATTGACGTAAAAGATAAGTTAATGACCGACTGATAATATTAATTAACTTTATGAAACATAAAAGGCAAAATAATTAAATAAAAAAGAAAGCCAAATAACAAAAAAGGCTGCAAAGCGCGTTCAGGTGAAAGACAAATTAAAAAGGATTTGATTGGGCAACGCTTTGTACTAACAAATTTCGCATTTGGTCTTTTTTCAACGTAATTTACAGTAGTTGGCCCCAAATTTTAGCATTTCATTATAGCAGCAGCTAAGCTGCTATATTTATCATATTTTAACATTTTAATATCTCATTTTTATAAGTTTAGCATGTTATTTTTTATTTTACAAAATGGGTTGAAACTATTTATAAGTTTAACTAGAGGGTTGTGAAAAGCCTTAAAAACTTATTTCGATAAAAAATATTTCAAATCATTAACCAATTAAGCAATAATATATTAATAAATTCACTTACTGTTTAATTGTAACCGAATGTCCATCTCTAAAATTAGGATTATTAACAAGCCATGCAGCTAGTGAGCAGTTTGGCGTTCAGTTCAAAAAAAGTATTTTTATGACTCGACTCAATTTTAAATGAGCCAAACTTAAATCATGGTGTGCTCGGCTCGAGAGCTCACTCGGATACGAACCGGAATATATAACTCGTTAGTAGACTCAATAATGTGTATAGAATAATGAAAATACTAGTATATTGTTTAGGTCAGTAAAATGTTGTAAATGGTAGAGTAGTTTGTTCTTTTAACTTGCCTTATCGATATTAAAGTTACAATAAATTTCAAATTCAGCTTGAAATTAGACTCCTATGGTAGTTTTAATGAGCAAAGTTTAAACTTAAAACTAAAAAATAATGAGTCAAATTTGAACAATGTAAAATTCGATTCGGCTTAGTTCGTAAACGGTTATACTAAAATTCTTGAATCGTGCCAAGAAACAACTGGACATATTTTAAAATAATTCCATTATCGGTTTTTTTCAATTGGTTGTCGGAGGACAAATCGACTGGGCCCCCGAAGTCCCAAGTAGAGCAGGAGCCGGTCGAAGGAAGCGACAGTGGTGTATTCATACGCAATCAGCTTACCAATCACGAAGCCGAGCCGGCTGGAAGCGATGATGAAGTTCGTGAGGAGCCTGCACCCGTGGGTGATGGTGGTGATCGAGACGGAGGCGAATCACAACTCTCCGGACTTCGGGCAACGTTTCGTGGAGGCGTTGTTTACGTCGGTGGCGCGGTTCGACTGTGTGGCGGAGTGTATAGAGGATGATTGTACGGCAGAGGCGAGGACGGCGGTGGAGGAGGTGTATTTGAACGAGAGGATAAGGAACATGGTGGTGGCGGAGAGAGACGATCGGGTGATTCGAGACGTGAGGATTGCGGTGTGGAGGAAGTATTTCGCGAGGTGTAGGATGCTTGAGATTCAGTTGAGTAAGTTGGCGTTGAACCACGCGAAGCTTGTGGTAAGCAGGCTCCCCTGTGCGGCGTCGTGTTTGGTTCGGGTTGATAATAGGAAGAGTTTGTTGCTGGGCTGGAAGGATACGCCGTTGGTGTTTGTTTCGGCCTGGAAGTTCGTTGGGCGTAATAGGAAGCCCAGAATCGTTGTAGACGATACCACGTCGTCTCTGATTGCCTAATCGTCTCGATACTGAAAATAAGTTCTTTAGCTAGTACCAAATCTAAGGTGAAGAGGGATATAAATAATTTGTGATTTGGCATAAAGTAAACTTAATATAACATTTTTATATACATTTTTATTTTTATATATTTGTTATGGCAGGAGAGAAAAATCTTTTTTTTTTCTTTTTTAAGGACAATTTTTTCTCTTTATTTCAACTTCCTTTCTCTATTTTCTTTCTTTTGTTTATCCGTTAAAAACATATTTTTCTTTCCTTTCGAAAAATAAATTTCTATAAGGAAACCTCAAATTCTCTCTCACGACCTCTATTTTCCCTCTTCTTCATTTTTACCTGCAGTTGCATAACATCATTTTGCTCCTCCTCTTCCTTTTATCTCCATCACACCACAACTTTTCAACTGTTGAAACAAAAATTAACTTATGGCCTTCTATCCCCCTGCATAATTCCTTTTTATCCGTCGGTAAAACTAACCGTTTTCCTCCTTCATATTTTCTTCACCTCCTCATCTTTCTTCTTTGTTGAATGTTGTTTCCTTCCCCACCTTTTTTTGGTAATGCAATTGGGTACTGCAATCGCGATTCAGTGATTTCAAGATTGAATCTAACTTTACTCAATTCCTTCCTCCTGGTGTTGTTTGTATATTTTGTTTGGTGAGCTTTTCGGATTGACGACGACCCCCTTCTCCCTACTCATTGCCATTCACCGCTCAAAAAATTGCAGTCGTCAAGCCCCTGATTCTAGCTTACATGTCAACGAAGGACATGTAATCCGTCGTGTTTTCAAATCACAGCAACTATAAGAGGTCAGAGGTGGGTTTTTAAACATCAAAATGTATATTTAAACATCAAAATATTGTACAAATTTAATAGGTCCAATATGGTATTAATATTTTTGTGAATATATGATATTAGTTTCTTATAAGATAATTAATTATATCTAAAATAGGTGGTCTCCTATGAATATAACAAACATAAAAAAATATTTGATAGATAATCTGACATTGTTCAGAGGTTACATCTATTACATCCAAACTATAAAACTCTAACAATCAATTATATAATTTTTAAAATAAAATAAAAGATAAATAATTTTATACAAACCACACGCTAATTAAATTAGGCCAACAGATCGAAAAAAACACTAGTAATTAAATATTGTTATACTTGGGGTCCTGACTTGGACCTGAATTAAGCTAGATGTAATTGCTTCGAATGCTACCTGGATCATTTCAACAAAATCTTCCTACTTTGATGACCACAAGACTTCTCCCAAACTACCTTATCATGGCTAGTTGACCTAGATGGTCATGTACGTTTCAAGCTGATTTATTTTATTACCTTATGAATTGATTGCAACTTCATAATCTTTTTCGTATTTTAATATAATACATTCATCTATATAAAAATTATATTGAAATGTTTGTTTCGATTAATAAATGATATCTACATAAAAATAATGATCAAATTATTCAAATAAAATAACAAAATCAACACTAGATTAAACAAACACAAAAAAGTAAAAGTCTCAGTCCTAAATACCTTTTCGAAGTCTTAAAGTTCCAAATATAAAACTCAAGTATAGGACTTTGAGTCCCAACATTGAAGATGGTCTTAAGATGTTGACATTACATATACACCTAAATGAGCCCCGGTGATATATGCATGGGTCACTCGACGCAGCTTCAAGTGACCGCAAGTCAAGAAAGACAATAGTTATGATTTGTCGCAACTATGTGATCGATAGCTTAATGACTATATATATACATGTCATCTTTATTTCGAGAAACTCATTCAAATGCTTGACCATATCACAAATGCGATCATATACCGAACCTAAACGACCGAAAACCCAATACACTGTTATCGAATTAGCTCATTAGACTCCAATCTGTCCCTTATTATTAAGATATAACTCCACAGCTAGCGGACTTTACATGATCAATGCATAAAAACAACATTGTTGTACCTCTACTTATGCATTCTTAACGACCAAAACACATGAACATATATATTCCGTTGTTTGACCTACGTACATTATTATTATTATTATTATTATTATTATTATTATTAATCCCACAATATAATTACTGAAACGCCTCTCCCTGGTCGTCGTAATTAACTAGAAGCTAAGCTAGCTTATATAAATCCCCCCTATCTCGGAAATGTCAAACGACGGGTCCACCACACACTAAACGACACACACTAGCTTTTCATTTAGACTTACCTCATCTAGCTAATCCTCCACCAGACAAGACAAGGCTGCCGTTGCACAAGAATCTCTTTCAATGCATTCTTTAACAAACTTCACTCAGTCAATTTGTTGACCTTAATTAGACACACATGATCACTATAAATTAGTTCCAAGTCTCTACATTACTCAAAATATGAACATGAACACTTCTCGAAATAATGGGTGGTCTCCTCCGTTATCCAACCTCGACAACTTTGACGATCAATGGCTCCACATGTTCTCTCCGTCGTGCTACTTGGGTTCGGATGAAATCGCCGAATTGGGCCGGATCCTAGATGAAGAGGGAGCCGATGAAGGTACTTCAAACCCTAGTAACGAACCTGTGGTCGAAGAACAACCGCCAACGTTGTCCCAACAACTCTCTGTACCATCATCATTTGATCTTCTCCATACACACGGGAAGTGTAGTTCGTCTTCCGAGGAGAAGGAAGGGCCGACTACGGTGGATCAAGTGTTGCGAATTGCGGGGAAAAGGGTGGTCGAGTTCTCGAAAGGGAGAGCCGGAGCTCCATCGATGTTGCATATTCCTATGGATCCGTCACTTTCGTATTTGTCGGAGGGTGCCGTTAAGAACGTGGAGCTGGTTGAGTACCTTTTGGCTGCTGCTGAGAGAGTAGGCGACCATCAGTTTGATCATGCGGCTTCTCTGCTCAATATGTGCGGTTCCTTGGCTTCCAAGTCTGGCAACGCTGTTCAACGGTTAGGGTACTATCTGGCCGAAGCTCTCCGAAATAGGATTTCTTGCAAAACAGGTAACCGAGCCAAATCGAGTCGATCTATAGAGTTTTATGTCATGAATATACATGTTATAGCTAGCTTTTGCACCATCGGACATGTTGCATCAGATTAAACAGTTCATTATTAAATTCAGTCCCAGATTATATTCATGATTTGAACTTAGAACTTTTCGGTGCATGTTATTGTTAGTCGATAACCTTAATTGTCAGTTCAGTTCGGACCATTTGCGTGTAGTTTGGCTCCCCTTGCGCGCTTTCGATTGATTGATCATTTGATCTCTTCAATTTAATTTTATAATTAGTCCAAAATTCATAATCGACTATTTAAATAAGTTTATTCAAAATAATATAATGTAAACAATTATTGTCAATCGCACATTTAAACATATTTCAACTATGAAAAGGATAATAATTAAGTTTTAATCTATTTTCACTTGCTAGTATTTTGAGGAAATTTTTCGATTATATTTAATCTAGATTCAATCGTTGTTGTTTGTTTGTACGTGAAGTCGACGTTTCTCATTTATGCATGCATGTAAGGAAATAAGGAACCAACGGTATCAGCTTTAACTAAGTTTATTTCAGGTAATAAACTGCCACTTGAAGAAGACCAGGCGATAGCCGCCAACGTTAGGCACGAAAACCTAGCAACAACATCGGAATTCGCAATCAAATCAATGCAACGTGGACAAATGCCGATATTGCAAATCCCACACTTAGCCGCCGTTCAAGCCATACTAGAAAACGTCACATCATCCAACAAGATCCACGTCATTGATCTCAAAATCGGCAGCGGCCAACAATGGGTCGCTCTCATGCAAGGCTTATTGACATCTCGGTCCGACGAGGACCGAGCTGGTGGGGCCTCGGTCGACCTACTTCGAATCACCGCAGTGGGGATCGCGGCCTTCGACCGGTCTCAGGTCCAAGAGACCGGGGACCGGCTGGCGAGCTTTGCTGGGAGCATCAACATACCGTTCCGTTTTGAGGTGGTCGTGGTTACGGACGAAAAGGACGCGTCTGATTTCCGACCGGACCGGTTCGGACTCGAACCGAAGGAGGAATCGGTGGTCGTGTACTCGGAAGGTGTGTTCAAAACCCTAATCGGACAGCCAAGACGGATAGAGCAAGTGATGTTGACGCTGAAACGGATGAACCCGCGAATCATGGTCGTGGTTGAGGTGGAGGCGAACCTCAACTCTCCAAATTTTGGGGGGCGGTTTGTGGAGACCATGTTCCACTACGGCACGATCTTCGAGGCTCTGGAGAGCACGATGGAGCGGGACGATGCGTTTCGAGCGGGGATCGAGTCGGGGTTGCTTGGGCATCAAGTTAGTAACATATTGGCTAGCGAAGGAGAAGAGAGGCACGTGAGAGGGGTGAAGATTGGCGTATGGAGGAAGTTCTTTGCTAGGTTTGGGATGGTGGAGGTTGAGCCGAGTGCGATGACATTGCACCAAGCCAAGTGGTTCCTTCATAGGTTTGTGAAGAATCAGAGTTACACGGTTGAGATGGATGGGAAGAGTTTGATTTTAGGGTTTAAACGTATGCCCATCCGTTGTGTGTCTACTTGGAAGTTTGTTCGGATCGGTAGGCTGGTTAGAGACAATGAAGAGCTCAGAGTTGAGTTCTACTAATCAACGGTCAATGGCAGAACTAGGATAAAGTATAACAGCCGACTCGACAATGGAGAAGGATGAAGAAGAACAGGGAGACAAACACAATTAGATTCGGAAAATGAAGAAATATAATTAAGGATGAAATATTGGATCTCTATATATACTAATAACAAACACTTATAAATCACGGTCGTTCATTCATTTGTTGATAAAAAACGAGTAGTCACGCCATATTAATTTAATTAACTGGACTAGTTCGGCACGCCAAAGTAAAAACATACATCATATCAAACCATTTAGAAGTATTCATGATCCAACTAGTCAAACCAGGTTGATAATAATATATTGAAAACTATGGTATTATTATTTTTTATGACAATTACTAATAATTTGTTGCATGTGTTAACGTTGAGCTCACAAGTCACAACAACTATACACTGTATATATATATACTCAAAATCAATCATGAACTATATATATTTCTAAATAAGATAATAGTCATACTCTTGTGTTTGGGCCTAAGCTCTTGTTTGTTTGAGCCTGTAACTTTGCCGAACTAATATTCATTTCTAGCTTTGACTGCCCTGATTCATTCCAATTATAAAATTTAAGGCGACAAATTTGAAATTTGGGAGGTGGTATTTTTTTTAATTATTTGAATTAAATTTATAGTTATTATTTATGAATAGGTTGATTATAAATTTAAATTTGATAAATCACGTAACGTAAACCAATAAATAGAGAAGTAAAATTTTCAAATACCATTAATAAAATTACGAAATCATCGATTTTATTTTGAGGTGAAGTGTTGAGATTATAAAAGGGAATTATATATATAACAACAGATGTGCTGATTTTGAGGATTCGTAATTTTAAAGTTTGTATCCGTTTCCCATCGACTTAATTAGATTATAATTTATAACAAACCAAGATTGTTTTATCCGGCTAGGCGCCTAGTGTAATCGAACATAACCAGCTAGGCACCTAGGATATCGAACTGAAAACGACGTCGCAGTTTTATCGTATATGTTAACTGTATCAAATCGGACGGCAAAGGTTTCTCCATTCAAACAAAGTCATTGACCAACCTGTCTCCTTACCCAACATGTCCCCTGCCTCCTAAAATAAAATAAAATGATTTTCTGTTTGACTGGTGAAATTATTCTTTAGATTTGTAACCGAGTTTGAATCATATAGTTTCCCTAGAGGGGAAGAGAGTTATTAATTTAATTCGAAACAAGCTTATCGTATTCATGATATTGATTTGATGGATCGATAATTAAATTATCGATTAATTTTTATAACACTAAATCCTAAATTCTAAATTATTTCGCATTTTTACAGCACCTCGCAAAGTAGTAAAATGTAAGTAAGGATCCCATTATTTTAAAACAAAATTGATCTATTTAAATCCAAAGAGTCCGCTCACGTTGCAGTTCCCCAAGCAACTGTAAAACTCTGCCACTCTGTTATTGCTCAAATCTTTCATCGCAAAATATCAATGGACGATCACGCCTCCATATTGCCGGCAAAAAAGAGATCCTGGCAGGAGATCTTTTTCCAGCCCACGAATCATGCTTCCCCGTTGACTTCCACCACGTTCCACCTCTTGAATCACCGAGGCAAAAGTGGAATCGGTCTTCATCATCCGGCGGTCAACTCCACGGCCGCCGCCGCCGGTCGACGGAAGCCGCTTTCAATCGAGGAAGTGATCACGCTGGCAGCCACGAGGATATTCCGGTGTTCGAATTCGGGACAAGTCGGCATCCCTTCCTTGCTAAACATCCCTTTCGATCCGTCAATTTCCGGCCTCTCCATCGATGACCAGAGCAACGTCAAGCTCGCCGAATACCTCCTCTCCTCCGCCGATAAAGTCGGCAACCATCAATACGACGACGCCAATCGATGGATCGATCTCTGCGACTGCTTGTCTTCTCCCACGGGGAATCCCGTTCAGAGAATCGTCCACTATTTCGCCAGAGCCCTCCGGGAAAAGATCGAGAAAGAAACAGGACGAATCTACCCTTCGTCAAACGGCACGTCGTTTAATAGCCTGAGCAATGTTCTACGGCTCCCGAGCCCATCGATGGTTCTTTCCGTCCATGAACGGTTCCCTTACTACCGGATGCAACAGGCGGCGAGCGTACAAGCCATGGCCGAATCAGCGGGGAAGGCGAAGAGGATTCACGGCATCGATCTTCAGATTAAGTCCGGGCTACATTGGATCGGCTTGATGCAAGCGGTCGAAACTCGAACCGATTATCCAATCGAGTTTTTCAGGATTACTGCTCTCTGTACCGGTCAGGTTGAGCCGGTTCAGACGACAGGGGACCGGTTGAGCGAGTTTGCTCGTTCGAAGGGGATTAACTTTTGTTTCAAGATTGTGATGGTGGGGTGTGCGTTGGACCTGACCGATTCGATGTTCGAAATGGACGAGAAGGAATCAGTGATGGTTTACGCGGAGCACTCGTTCGCGACCATGATCAGTCAACCAGACCGTATGGAAGTGTTGATGAGAGTGATGAGGAGGCTGAACCCGAGAATCATGGTTGTGACCGAAAAGGAAGGAAACAACAACTCGCCCCATTTCTCGACACGGTTCGTGGAGACACTGTTCAATTATGGTGCCGTTTTTGACAGCGTGGATACTTGCATGGGGAAAGGCGACAGAGACGAGGAGGAATGCAGGATGTATCTAGAGTCGGGAATCATGGGGAGGATGATAAGCAACATCGTGGCGTCTGAGGGAGAGGAGCGGGTGATTCGGGGGGTATCGGTGGATGTGTGGCGGGCGTTTTTCAGAAGGTTTGAGATGGTGGAGAAGAAGTTGAGTCCGGTAGTGTGGGAACAAATGAAGTTAGTGCAAGAGACCGCCGGAAACGGAGAGTTTTGTACGGTGGGGAGGGACGGTAAGGCGATGGTGATTGGATGGAAAGGCACGCCTATGTTCTCGGTCTCGACATGGAAATTCTTCCGCTCGGCTAAGCTTGTAAGTGGGAGGAAACACTTGAGGGTTGAGTTTGAGTAGCTAGCTAGTGTACTTGTTCAAATAATTTGTATCACTATGTTAATTTCTGTAGGAATAATTTGGATTATTAATTTATCCACTGCAAATTAAAATTTATATATTTGGCTTTTTCATCGTTCGTGATTCAAATGTACAAATTACTTTGAATTGTATGAGTAATAGTCTTATTAAATCAAGTCTAAATCTAGTATGTGGAATGAAGAGAAAAAGTAAATTTAGGGTGTAATTAGACATTAAATAATATTATTTGCTCAAAATTGATCAATAGCCATAGATTATTTTCATTCCAAAAATAGCTTAGCAATTTCTAATAAGAACTAAGTTTGGGAGTCGGTTAATTCAATTATTAACCGTCGGTTAATGGTCGGGGAAAATGACATGAACATTCAGATCAGTTAACTTTTTTAACCAACCGTTCGAGCAATGGTTAATTAACTGAACCTTAGCCGACCGTCACAATTAATTAACTGACCGTTAACCGACCGACTAATTTAACCAACACTTTAATGTCAAAATTGTGATAGTTTTTTGGGGTAATTTCACTTAGGTTTGAGGATAATTTCATTTTTGGTTAACTACAGTTAACCGACTTTTAACCGATTACTCGATTTCAGCAATGCATCGACTGTTTCATGGACAGACCTAAGTTCGGTTAAATCAAATTTTTACCAATTCAAACAGTTAATCGATTATAAACTTTTAACCGAAACCGAATTCCTAACCCTAATAGGAACTTTATCGCCACATCAGCAACTTTGGCAATTAACTCGTTCATCAATTTCTAAACACCCCAATCCCACCAATTCGTTAGCAATTTCTATTGATAAGACCTATAACATAATTCACCTCTTATTTTTTTTTGTTTTATTACTTTATCCTTACGAAATTAATAATTTTCTTAAAAACTCTTTTCTTTTTACCTATGTGACATTGTTAATGAATTTATCAACTTTCTTTCATCTATAATAATTATTTATTAAATATTATTTTACCCTTCACATCACTTAGCCGATTGTTAAAAAATTAAGAATAAAATATTTTGTAGGCTTTAAACAAAGAAAAGGGTACACATGATTGGATAGGCTTCAAGAAATCAACATTCCTTTCCACACCCATAGCCCAAAGGAAGTCCTAAATACGTGGAAGGGAGACAAACCAAATCACAATCCATAATAATAGCCAGCCTACATATTGAACATTGCCCACGGGCCACAGTGAACATAACAGGCTTTTGCAGGTTAACCTTTTATACCATAGATGCATTCCAAGAACACCAAAGAAGAGAAGCCATGAGATGACCAACCTGAGACTCCGAGGCCTCACAAAAAAATCAGAGCATCATCAACATACATAATATGATTTAGTACTCACAACAAGAAGAAAATGGTAGATTCGTCATGATTCATTGTTTACGGTTCTTGGTTTTGAGACCAATTTGTTATGGAAATAATATATGTGACGATTTTATCACGGAAATGAAGCAACCGTGACTAGTTGGTCAAGGTTTTAACTCTCCGTGATAATATTGTCATGTAAATAAATAACTGTGAGTTAGTTTGTCACCGTTTTGACCAAATCAGTTATGTTTTATTTTTTGCGGATTTCTTCTGTAATTATATTTTAATAATTGGTTTCGGTTTTGAATTGAATCGCAAACTTTAATAATATTTAATAATGGGTCACGCTTATCTTTGGGATTGTGACAAATTCATTAAAAAAATTCACCTAACCATTCTCCCTCTAGAAACATTATCTCCCGCTTCCTTCTCAAGAGCTCGGGTATCATACTCTCATTTTCTCTGGCGATTGTGGCGGCCGGCGAGTTGATTCAGCCGGTCCTTCCTATCAACTGGCGACGAGTGTGATAACGGACAAAGAAGAAAGGTTTGTTGTTTCATTCTTCTTCTTCTTCTTCAAACTTAATTCAGAAACTCTAATCTAAAATTTTTCATCACAAACCTCTCTTTCTTAGAAACGGACGAGGGTGACGAAGTGGACATCCACAAGCAGCTCCAGCCTTCGGCGGTGACAAAGTGAGTCTTCTTCCTCCCAGTAACACCCAACAGCTTTTCTCCTTCTCCATTTACAGGTTAGTAGTTTGATTAGGTTAGAAATAGGGTTTTTGTTAGTAGCATTTACTTTCAAAAATCAAATTGCAATGAATCTGTTTGTTTAAATAGCCCAAATTGAACAAAGGTGTTTGTTAAACTAACCACAAACTCACTTTTCAATTAGGTTTGAATGATAAAAGGATAGTAGAATTGACGTAAGTGGGTAAAGTAAGTAAAGTAAGTAGGAGTTTTATTTCTTTCACTTTTTGCTGCCTCTTTAGTTCATTGGTTGTTAATCTTTTGTGGTAATGTTGGCTTGTTGTCCCTAATTGGGAGACCATACGATAGGCTTGAGCAAGTAAGGAAGCGGCTGGAGACTCAATATGTGTGAGCGAATTGCCGAGTATGTATCATTGAGTCCCATTAGAAACAAGTAAAGATGTTCTTTGTCAGCTGCCTCGTGTAACGACTTCTGGATCTCGCAATTGCAGCCATCACACTTGCACCATGGTCCTGGCACGATGGATCGGAGTTCATCCCATAGTGCCCTTTGTCATGTGTAATAGGCGGATACCGCCAGATCATCCTGTCTTAGAAGACAGAGATTTCGGCGAAGTTCGTATGCTCGTGGAGCGCTTCCTCGTCCAAAGCGGTCCTTGAGATCATCCCAAATCTGACTAGATGTCGTCTGCATCGCACGCTTCGCCGGAGGTCCATACTCATAGATGCCTTCAATCATCCACGAACCAACGCATTGCACCGCATCCAACGGCAATATTCTTTGGCCTCTTCTTCTGGTCGTTTAAGAGTTTTATCAACAAATCCAAACTTATGTTTTGCAAATAAAACTTCTCTCATATCGTCTGACGATTCTCCATAATTTGTATCGTTAAGAAAATTAAAGACGAAAATCTGGCCTGGATGATCTGAGACATGAAGATAATAAAGAGAATGAATATTCACCGTGAAGAAGCCACCGCATGCGGCCTACTTCTCAAGTGTATCCTCTTCTTTCGTCATTGAAACTAAAGCTTACAAAAACGTATGGATCTACGCTCTGATACCATGTGAAAATCGTTAAGAGAATCGAAAAGAGGAAGAAGAAGAAGAGGGAAGGCGAGAATTGTATGTTCTTACTATCGATTCTGGAACAATTAGCACAAAGCTTATAGGTTCTCATTACAATTAACCCTGGTGATTAAGCACTAATGGGCTGGGCCTATAACATCGTTAATAGTCAACGAACTAATTTACCCTTGTCAATACCGAACACCAATAATTGAACCGGCGACGTTGAGTATTGTCTGTTAACCCACAGTAATTTGCCTGTATCTATTTGAAGTTTAGCTCACTTGTCTGAACTCCAAACACGTACAAGTCTTCATCAATGCCTGCTGGACTTTACGACCTGGATTTTTCCAGCAAGAATACACCACTTGGCCGGCTTGACAGAGAGGTAAATATAAAACACTGTTGTTTACTTATTTTGACTTTCTTTTTGTGCAAGATATTTTATAATAGTTGACTTTCAACCGGCCGGCTTTGCGACACTTACTTACTGTCGTTTACAGTTGGTTGACTTCCCATAGTCCGACAAATTTTCCAGAAACTTGAGCGTCATTATATATAAAGGACTCCATTTACCAACCAAACGAAGAACTAAAGAAAACTGAAGCAAGCTTAAAGTAATTAGCTTTTCTGTGCGTTGACTTCCCAATTCTTTCTTTCCCGTAAAGTATATCAATGGGCTATCATCTTCACCACGACGACAGATTCTTCCTAGATTCCGACATGCATACGTTCGACCACGTCGAAGTCGATGATGATGATCAATGGTCACTCCAACACGGCCGAAGCCAAGAGCTTGATGGTAATACCGATGATGATGATGATGAGGATTCTGATCAATGGCCAGTATTGGACGTCTCGAGTACTGTCAATCCTCATCTCGAAACCGAGGAGTCGTCGACACTGTCCATAGAGGACGTGATACGACACGCCGGGATGAGGATGATTCACATGTCGTCAAACAATCACGGATTATCCGACCGAGATGTCAGGAACGTGGCGCTAACCGGATACCTCCTCTCTTCAGCCAACAACGTTGCGAAAGGACGGTTTGACCAGGCACTGAGTCTACTCGGTTTGTGCGATGGACTGTCGACCAGCCAGGCCAACCCGGTCGAACGAGTGGTTCATTACTTCTCACAAGCACTCCGAGCCAAGATAGCCGAAGAAACCGGAACGGTTCAAAACCTGATCATTAGTGGTGATTATAAAATATTTCGTCCCGATGACACATCGGTGCATTCCAGCCAAATAAGTCAGCACATAGCTGCCACGCAAGCGAAGGTGGAAGCGAGCAGGGTCAACTCGCCATGTTTTGCGGCACGGTTTGTGGAAATGCTGTTTCATTACGGAGCGTTGTTTGATGGTTTGGACACGTGTACGGGGGATAATGAGCAGGAAAGGACGGTGGTGGAGTCGACGTATCTGAGTAAGCTGATCATGAACGCTGTGGTAGAATGAAGTTACAACAGTTTCTTCTATATCATAGAATATATGAGCATTAAAAAGAAACTGGACGTGGATGCGTGTAGTAATTGGGTTTGAATTTGATTAAAGCCCACACTAGATGGGCTGAGATCTGTAATACATACATCTACTATTCAAGCCCAATTTAGAACCGGCAGGCTTGCTAGTCTTTTTCTGCTCCATCCAACGCGTAAATTTATACCAACCTGACAATGTTAGGGTCCAACAAGTTTCTAGTCCATTTGGGTTTTGTCTTTACCTCTCTTGAAGCTCGGTTGGACCCTGATTTTTAGCCGGTTCAACCCAGCTCAAAATTCAGGCTGAACCAAATTTTAGTAGTTACAATTTTTTTCACAAAATATGGCAAATGAAATTCGAACCTAATCTTTAAAAGACAAAAAAATGGATGACTCTACCAATGCTATTATTTAATTAAATTAAATATTTAATTGATAATAATTAACATTATACAACTAATTAACATTAAAAAGTGGTATTTTATGGTGCCTTCTTTAGTGCACCCAGGTGTACCAATACATCCCCACATGACGTTTATGTGTACTAGTGCGAAGCAATGACTATACATCCATGTAATATTGACTTTATAATTATACATTTCAATGTCTTAAGTTTTTTTACGAAATATATTTTTGACAAATTAGATTATGATATTGAACTTTATATATTGAAGGTTTGATCTGGTTTAATTTAAAAGTTGTCCAGTTAGACTCAACTCTTTATTATTAATTAAAACGGTCAAAGTCTGGTCGAACCATCAAACTCTGAACCCGTAACCTCACCGATTCGATTTCCGGTCCGGTTCTAAAAACATTGGAGATTATTAGACAAAAAAAAAGGAGAAGAAAAAGTGTAATTTTTCGTTACTCAATAGGAAAGTTCAAATTTGTTGACTTTTGAGTGAGTAGATGAATTTAAATTCCACTCAAATTTAGTCAGCTTGTTCGTGGTTTATAGGACTATATTTTGACGGTTGGTAATCTCTACCGGAAGTTGGTAGACAAAATTTATTTTTGGTGAAATTCTTTTTTAGTATTTTCTTCTTTTGTTTTTGTATAAGTGTTGGTGGGTGATGAGCCTTTTTATATTTGATGTGAGTTTTTTTCCTTCAATTTCAATCATAAAAAAAAGAAACGGTGGACTCCTCACAAGTCCCGTGGTTCAAATTTTACTCTTCACATTAAAGAAGTTTTTCACACATTCATAATACGTTGTTTGCTTTCGCATTTAATTTGATCGTATTTGGCTGTCCTATTATTATTTAATTGGTTGATTATCTCGGGAAAAATCCTTCTGGATAGTTGCTACACTAACGGGACCATAACCTTGAACGACCACACCTTGGACATCAGCATGAATATTAAGATGGAGAGTGATCATAACAATGATACACAGAGTCCAATAATAAGCCAGAGAATACGATAATAGTTCCTGCTGCTGCGCTGACAATGCATAATAACGACAACAACAACTAACGTTGTTCTCTGCATCGCCCAAAGTCTCCCAGATTTGTTTATATGAATGCACAGATGTTTACTATTGCAGGTTCTCAAAATTCAACCCCCCACTCCAGAGTCTGCTGTCGTTTACAACGCAATGGGATTGTCGTTTTCCTCATGTTTAGCGGCCAAAAATACATCCTTCAACCACCCGGCCGGCTTATATTCCCATCCGCTGGCCTTTTTAGGTTCGATTATGAGAAGCTAGCTAGCAAGCTGGTTTAATTTCCCACCTTCAGCAAACTCTTCCTCCATGATTCTTTAATCACTGCCTAAGTGCCTACACAGATTCAGACCCTTGTGTCCATAACGAACTAAACAAACTAAATTAGTTCCCTCTAATTCCGGTAATAGTACTGATCTGATAATGTTACTTTTTTTTTCAACCCTCCGTTGATGTTTGTGGATCCGCGGTACAATCATGGTTTTTAAAGTTGGATCGGAGGTCAAACTAGTGAGTCTAGAGGTTAACCTTTTAGACTTTTAGTGGTTAAATCCCGAGGCAGCCACTAGATCTAGCATCTGGCCTTTACTTCTTGCCCAAATGTATGTGCCAACATCGCTTGCAATGATGGATTACGTCACTAACAGAGTCCGAATGGATTAGAGCACTGGACCCAATTAAGAGCAAAAATATGACAGAAAAATCTCTTTCACATGTGCTATTTTGTGACGCTACAATTAGATAAATTTTCAGATTGTAGACCTTTAGTTTTAGTACTTATTTAAGTAGACCAAAAGCCTTACAAGAAGGCAATGAAGAGTAATATGCTTCCCGAGATATGATGATATTTATATTGGGGTGAGATCATTTTTTATTATAATATATATTAATTGCGCCAATCAAATTACACACCAAGAAAAATTAACAAATTAATCACTCGACCAGACTACTTAAGTAGACGGAAATACATTCAATTTGCTAGTTTCGAACTCGAAACCTGATGAACCCCATCCTATATATGGTTTACGCTTTACAGTCTGACCGATTCGACCGGCCGAAACTGACAACACGGGTTATAACAGAAGAGACTAGCTTTGAAAAATGAAGAGAATTTGAGTATAAATCCATGCAGAGAAACGGGGTGGGGGGGATGGGATATTCTTTTGAGGGATAAAAACAACTGCAATCCCCTAAATAGTAGAGGAGAAGAAGGGTATCTAATTGAGGCGTATCCCCTTTTAAATTAATTAATTATTTATTCAGGAGACTTTCCCCTTCTAAATTAATTAATTATTACCATTATTATAAAGGGCTTAATTAATAATAATTAATATTATGGCATTTCTTTGCATTGGTCGTCAGTGGCGAGGGAGGAAGGAAGGAACTGTACTACTCTACGCATTCTCCATTCTATCAACTTTTTTGTTTTTATTCACTTGCTACGTTGATAATTAAATAAACAACATTTGGTCCCTTTACTTCTCTACTTGACCGATTAGATACATACCTTGTCAAACACGTCACTGTAATTCGAAAATATTGTAAATTTTTAGATAGTGACTATAAATTGAAATCACAAAACAACCTAGTTTGAATATTAATACACATTTATATTATATTGATTTTCACATTAGTCATACTTATATGGTACAAACATCCAAAATTCTTGTGCATAGTCGATTAATCATTCATCCTAAAAAATAATTCAACATCAAGATAAAATGAAAACATGAAGAAAATCAACCGGGAGATACAATTGGAGTAATTGAACGTGTATTTCATCTATCTTCTTTTTATTAGATAGAGACATTTTGATCGTACAAAATAAAAAACATAAATCCAGCGATATTAATACATAACTTTACTATTAAAATAATACCATTTAAATGTGTATTTCATCCATCTCATACTCTTAAAGCATTTGAAACGAGATAAAAAAATCGGACAAAAAAGTTTACCGTCTTCGAAAATAAATAGTATCTTGTTCTTCGAGGAATCAGTCCAAAACCCCTCCACATTTTGTCAAACAAAAAATAATTTGATACCACATCACTAAAAAAAACAAGTAAATCTTTTAACCCTCAACAATTCCGTTAAGTTTCCAGACAAGAAGAAGACGACGTAACAACAGTTTTTAGATGCCAAAACCATACGCACAACTACGGCAAATGGCATCATCTTAAATAATCACATAACCATCCTTCAAAAAATAAAAAAAAATTCCAACAGTAATTATATAAATTGAACCGAATCAGCATCGGCATAATAATAAATAAAACCTCTGTTTTTCCTCTTATTTTCCCCTGCTGGGACGGGATTTAAGATTTCTTACTATTAATGGCCGCCGAAAACCGGAGATTATCAACCGGAGAAACCATCCAAGTCGCTAAAGCTAGATTCCTTCAGCTTTCTTCACAACATCGTGTCGATGTCTCTAAGCTTAAACATTTCTTCGACGCTTCCCAATTCAACCTCTCCGGCGAGGAGATCAAAGACGTCGAGCTCCTCCTTCTCCTTCTCGCTGCAGCTCATAAACTCGCTTCCAACCAGCTCGATCAATCGATCAAATTCCTTAGCTGGTGTCAATTCCTCTCCTCTGCAACAGGAACCTCCGTTCAGCGGCTCGTTCACTACTTCACCAAATCTCTTCAGGAAAAAATATTCGACAAGGGATCCGGAATAGGATGGGAAGAATTCGGAGAACAGCAATCGATTAATTTGGCTCCGACGGAAACGTCGTCGTGTTCGAATCCAGCTCTGATCGCTTGTTCGTTACAGCTCCCGCACGTCCAGGTCACTCAGTTCGCCGGGATCCAGACCGTCGCCGAGAGCATCGCGACGGCGAAGCGAGTCCGGTTGATCGACCTCGCGATCCGGAGCGGCGGACACTGCACGGTGTTGATGCAGGCGCTCGCCAATCGGCAATCGCCGATTGAGATGCTGACGGTGACAGCTGTCGTGACGGGAAAATTGAAATCTTCTGAACAGAGGATAGAAGAGACTGGGAAACGGTTAGCGAGTTTTGCGGAAACGCTAAACATTCCGCTACGGTTCAATTACATTATCGTCCCTACCGTTAGGGACTTAACGGAGGAAATGTTCGACATCGGTGACGGAGAAACGGTCGCCGTCTACGCGAGGAACATCCTGAGGAATGTGAGAGCACAGGCGGGGAGCTTGGAGTCGTTAATCAGGGTGTTGAGGAATTTGAATCCTTGCGCGATTGTGGTGACGGAACTGGAGGCGAACCACGACGCGACTGAGATGGTGGAACGATTCCAGGAGGCGATGTCGACGTACGGAGCGGTGTTCGATTGTTTGGAGGACTGTTTGGATCGGGCGGACGGGAACAGGAGGGTCATGGAGACCACGGTGGGGCAGGAGATCCGGGATGTGTTGACGGCGGCGGGGGAGGAAGAGAGGGTTTTCCGGCACATGAGGGTTGAGGAGTGGAGAGATTACTTCGGGAGAGTTGGAATGGTGGAGATGGAGATGAGCAGGTCGTCGTTTTATCAGGCGGCGCTGCTGCTGAGGAATTTTAATGCAGGGGAATCGTGTACGGTGGATCGGAACGGGAAGTGTTTGGTGACGGGGTGGAAAGGGACGCCGTTGCATTCGGTGTCGGCGTGGAAGTTTTATCGGCAAGTTCCGAAACGGCCGAGGGGTAAGAAATACACGGCGTGAGTTTTCGCCGGAGATAAATTTTCAGGCGGCTTGATTCTATTTTTTTACTATCGCTTATCTTTACAGGTGAGATGAGTCTGGTTAGTTTTTTTTTAGGGTGAGATTAAAATGCGATGAAAACTTGAAGGATGTAAATTCTTTGATAATATGCCCACCGGCACTGACTACATACACACACCATCATACTTGTATACTTTCTTCTCTTCATATTTTCCGACCAGACTCTATCCGTTCTTAATGCCACAATCCGTTCTTTCGAAACCTCGTCCTCGAAATCAACGAATTTATTGATTGATGCACACCAACTTGACACGATGAATTAAATCGAAAAGACCCCTAGTTTATGGTTGGTAAAACCATTGAATGCTACACAATGCATTCGCAGTCAAAAGAGTTCATATTATATGTGTAGATCATCGGCATTGATAGAGACCCTATTATTTCCTTGATTGGATAAAAGGACAAAAGGGTAAATCGACGTTCTACCGGTATATATTACCGCCGGCATCAGAGGGGATCCCAGGGATTCCGGTAGCTAGAGCTGATGCGTTTTTAATTATTCTTCCAACCGGAACCAGACACGAGCTCTGTTTCAGGTGGAGAAAACACGTTTGGGTACATTCGGCGATCAGGTTGTCGAAGATGCTGAGTTGAATTAGGAAGAAGATATGAAATCGGCCGTGCAAACTCCAACAAGCATACAAAAGCTTGTCAATTGATTCCTGTTTCGTGTCCATATCTAATCTCTTTTCTTAAACGTACGACTAAGTGTGATGAATTTTTTTGTCCTCTGAATTTCTTATATAAATATTTGATATGACGAAAACTTCTGTGTTCTATTTTTTTTACCCCAATGCAAGGTTTCATATACCAACAAAAAGAATATTTTTTACAGGTGAAAAAACAAATAAATTTTCACCGTCAAAATTTTATTTTTCAAGATCTAAGATCATCTTCATTTTGATTTAGCAATTTTTAATAGAAATTTTATTGTCTCATTAACAATTTTGACAATTAACTTATTCAACAATTTGTAAACATCGTCATTTCTATAATTCTTTACCAATTTCCATTGATAAAACCTACACTATAATTTACTTTTTGTAAGTTTTTGTTTTATTAATTTATCCTTACAAAATTAAATCATTTTAAATATTTTGCTTAGAAAATTGATTCATAGGTTTATGTGCATTGCTAACAAAAAAAAATTTAATATAGTAATTTCTAACAAAATTTGTAAGTTATCAATTAAATACATCCCAAGCAATTGCTAAAGGAATTCCACTTCATCCTTTATCTCATTTTAACAATTATTAAAATTTAAAAATGAACATGCCCTAATTTTATATGGTATTTTACATTTGTTAGCTTCAGCCACTCACGATCGTTGGAGACCCACAACCAATATAATACAATACACCAAATGTTCTGCCCTGCAGGCTGGTTGGAGTGTGATTCTACTGAGGGTAGGTTGAGAGTGATGTTGTAGGAGCAATCTTGCTTGGCGATATGCGTACGGGAGTCTCCGGCAAACAGTTCCTTATAAAGCGGACAAAGGAAGAGTAGTAAGAGAAAGTATAAAGAAGTAAGCGTATAAAAAGGATATGAGAGACAAAAAAAATACCATTGGTGTGATTGTGTGTGCTTTTTTAGGGGAGACCTGCCTAGACGTGTAACACCGTATAATGGGTATATAGTTTAGGCGCATATATTGATCTAAATAAGAGGTGATATGTCATGAATGCAATGGATGAGGAACATTTTATAGGGCCATGATGGCATATATGGGCATGCCTTCTATAAGTCACAATGGGAGTGACGACTAGATGGAGGCGAAATATAAGTCGTTGTCGATGGACGGCTCGCCTAGGCATGTTACAGAGTGGGTGGTCGAATTGCCTCGAACTGTGGAGTGCACTTATCCCAGGTTCCATCAATGGCGGAACTGGGATGGGTCAATTTAGGTCACTGTTCAAAGTTCACTGATCCAAAATGACAAAATCCTATATATAATTTTTAGAATCGAAGTTCATATCGAGTTTTTATATAAATTAGACCTATAAATTTGAAATCTCACACACACTCTCATACCATCATAATTCCGCTATGAATTATGTACCAATTTAACAGATACCCCACATTAATAAATTTGATCCATGTCTTTCAATTACCCAAAGCAATTTCATCTATGACTTTGTAATTTTTTATCAAAAAAGAAATCTCTGACTTTGTCATTTCATAACTGTTTATATCTTGACTTTTTAATAGCCTCTCCTAATGAATTTAAATCAACCAATGCTTTTGAATTTCGAATTAATAACCTGCTATAACATATAGATTTAACAAGTTACGGTAGGTAAAATATAATTATCATTACGTAAGGCTTGAGATTTCGGCTGACGTAATTTATAAACTTTGGAATACTTACAGCGTCACTAGCAGACAATATCGTTTGCCAGCTGGATGAGATGCATATGCCTTGGAATTAAAGATGCAATGAGTGTTTGGCGAGGAGCAAACTGTGCATGATAAACATGCAGAGCATATATAATAAGCAGCAGGTATAGATCGCCGACAGAGATGCTGCAATTTCCCTGATTTGATAAAATGGACAAAAGGCTCAGTCTCATGACTGCCGGCTTGAAAGGATCTTAATTATAAGATGCTGATTGCCAGCTGACGGACAATTTCGTATCAGATAGAGCTGTTTCCGGTCGAGAAAATACTTTGTTGGTACACTCTCGATCGGTTATCAGCTTGTCGACAATTGATGCAGGTAGGTGAAGATGCCGAGTTGAGCTTGGAAGAGGACTAATCGGCCGTGCAAACTCCAATAAGCCAACACATGCCACGCCAGATGCTTTCTCGGCCACAAAGAAACCAGACAAAAGCAAATTAAGCTTTGTTGATTCCTGTTTGGTTTCAGTAAATCCAATTAATGAATTGGTCTTGAATTTTCTTTTGATATTATTTTGATATGATCAGAGTTTAATGAACTTATGAGTTGGAAAAAAGAGTACGGTGCGTACAATCGGGTAGAACAATACTAGTTCGGTTACAAATGATCTTGGATACTGAAATAATTTGTAGGGTGGCTTTTTGTGGAAAACCACTAGGATTGACCTCATATGGAAGAATGAGAGTCGGAAATAGTACTGTTATATTAAAAATCGAGTTGTTCGTAATGGGAGTTGCATCGTTGGAGTTACGACTTCATATGCTAGAGTTATGGTAGTTCTACCAGAGTTCCGCCAGCGAAGTTGTTGGATCAAAATCGATTGTAGTGGCTACCTCTGAAAAATGTGACATCTAGCTTTGACTACAATCAGAACACAATAATGATTTAGCCAATAATCTCGTCATCGTTGGCCTATTAGCTCAGCTGGTTAGAGCGTCGTGCTAATAACGCGAAGGTCACAGGTTCGAGACCTGTATGGGCCAGCTCTTTTTTTGGTGTTTTTTACACCTCAACGAATCCACTGTTAGTGGTTGTGTCGTTGTCGAACTTCCACCGTTTTTGGAGTTTATTGTTGGAGCCTCTCAGTTATCTTAACAACTCAAATGACAAGAGTTTTCCCACCATTGCTGAACTTAGATTACAGAAGTTCAACTGATGCTTGAGTTTCACCACCACTGCAGCTGGAATTCGATTGCCATAAGAATTTCTCCCTCAACAGTCAGAGATTGTGTGCTAAATCAGATAGTGTTGTTAAAGACTGAGAAACAGATAAATACAGGGGATATATAAGCAGAGCCATCGAATCATGCGAACTAAGCTCCTTTCCTATCAAATGCATTGTTTAATAGATGGTAAATGTTGGAAAGCATGGAGACAAACTTAAAGGGTTGATGAAAACTACTGTCTTCAGTGTATGTTGTTGCAGGTAGGACTGATATCAATGTCGCCAAGAACAACCAACCAAGTGCGACATCCTTTTCGAGCATATTCTGCATTAACATGATTGAACAAGACAGCAAGTAAGCTAGGAATTTGAGCATATCTGGACAAGCATAAAATTCTGGGACTTGTGAACCTTGGATTATAAGTCCTTATAGAAAATTCCTTCATTTGGATGTGACTGAGACTTTTCTTCACGTGCATTATATCCTGACAAGAGTACAAATACGTATTCTGATATTCCCAGGATAACAAGCAAGGAGGATAGACGGATAGTTCTACACCGAGGTCAGCTGTCAATACTTCATTTTTTCATTTACTCGTTTCCTCCCAGTTAATCATATAAGATCTGGTTCTATGACTCCATTATCAGTCAGCATATTAAGAACTAGAATTTGATTCATTGTTGTCATGTGTCTTACTAATGCATATTCATGTCACTAAAACCTCACAATAACCCACCTCTCTGCATAAAATTGTTGCTCAGTCTTATCTCGAGGCTTTCTCTATCAAGTACCATTGCATCTCAACAACTAAAGTTATTAGGAGATCAGTTCATATGAGTATTTTTTTTGTTATTTATCCTTAAACGGAGTTGAGGTATCCACAATTTCAATATCTCATATATACGTATTAGGAGTTTATCAAATTTCGAAATGAAGACCTCTCCATTTTTTTGACAGCCATAATTATAATTGATAATTGAATTTAACACAGCAGGATGTTGGGCCACTAACTTGGGCTTGTGGCCTTGTTAGCTGGCTCAAGTAAGGCCCATCAGAAATCCGGAAACGGTGCCGACGTGGACACCATCTGTCAAGGTTGGGAACACCATTTCGCCACGTTCGAACACGGTATCATCGAGCGCGTGACACGTGTTCCGAATTAAAGACATAAGGTCAACCCCGTAATAGTAGCAGAATTAGCCTGGAGAAAAGACAGCAGGAAAACAAAAATGGCGGAATCCGGCAGATTAATAATCGATAGTTGGATCAGGAAGCATCGCATCCTCTACACGGGAGCAACCAGACAAAGTTTCACCGTCAACATACGAGATGGCTCCATCGATCGATCCAGCTTCAAACGTTGGCTGGTACGCACACTCTTCTCTTTCTCTTCCCCTTGCCGTTTAATTATATACACGATAAATTTTGTAATTAAAAATCAATCTGCAGGCGCAAGATTATGTGTTCGTGAGGCATTTTTTCACTCCGTTTGTTGCGAGTGTGCTGATCAAAGCTTCCAAGCAGTCGTCGGACAGTAACGATGTGGAAGTGGTTCTGGCTGGCATGGCGTCTCTGAGCGATGAAATCAATTGGTTCAAACAAGAGGCTTCCAAATGGGACGTTCCTCTCTCGAATCTCAATATCCACCCCGCTAACCAGAATTACTGCAGGTTTATCTTAATCTTCCGTCCTGTGATTTTGTATCTTTACACCAATGACTTCAATGAATTAATCAATACCGATTTCGTATATTTGTACATGATTTCGTTCTGGAACAGGAGTAATGATAACACCATAAATTTGCACTACTGCAGAGCCCGATTCGGCATGAATTAATTATAGCCATGGTGTTTGTTTCTAGGTTTCTGGAGAAGTTAACGTCACCAGAAGTGGACTATACGGTAGCTATGACGGCGTTTTGGGCAATTGAAACGGTGTACCAGGACAGCTTTTCGTATTGTCTGGAAGATGGGAACAGGGTTCCTCCGGAGCTAAAGGGTGCTTGCCAGAGATGGGGGAATCCAGGTTTCGGCGAATACTGTCTCTCCCTCGGGGGAATTGTTGCCTGGTGCCTTGAAAAGGCGCCGAGTAATGTGGTTGCGAAGGCTGAGACCACCTTTATGGAGGTGCTGGAGCACGAGATTGAGTTCTGGAGTATGAGTAATGGTAGGGTTTAGATCCTTGATAGGACCAGGCTGTCAAAACTTATAAGATACTGTGCATATTTTGTTGCCAAGTGGAAGTTTGTTCTTTGCGCTGTGTTTCTAGATGGATCATGAGTCATAGACTTCATATTTTCCCTGTGATAACGGTTACAGCTTTCACCTACTGTTGAAAATGAGTGCTTGGGCTTTAGATGATAGTCGGAAAGTTCGCTCTCTAAGATCGTAATTTCGTTGCGATCAAATATTCTCTTCTGCCAGTCGAATGTTCCGACGACGGCCAAACCAATTCGTGAATTTTATGGCATCTTCGGATTGGTATGGGAGCCGAGGGTGCGGGGCAAGTTAGCTTTTCAAAATCGCTTCGTAGCCGAGACTTTGGCTGGTGTTGCAGCATCTTGAGTATCTCGAGTACGACATTTCAGCCATACCTAAGTGTTGCCATCTTAGGTGAGGCAAATGAGGTTTATCTATATTGACTATTGTGGTTGTGGTTGACTTTTGGAGGGAGCGGATTATGTCCAGTTGTTGCAGAGTTAAAAGGTTGCGTTTCTGGGGAAGAGTCTTATGATTCTGGTGAGGTCTAAAAGGATAACGTTTCATCGACAACTTTTTGTTTTGGAAGAAAAATATGTGACCCCCGCCCGCCGCCTTCTTATCCGTTGGTCTCGTATTGTCCAGATACGTCTTCTCCTTTTTGGGTGTTTGGAGTTGTTTTGAAGCAAAATATAATATTAGCTCCAGATTGTCTTCAACTCTTCATCCCTTATCCGACATTGTTGGTCGAAGACTCGATACCTTTAGAATTTGCTATTTTACGTGTTTATTCGTAGTTCCGGGGCATCGAAGCTTTTGGACCAAATTGGATTCCAGTGACTTGCTACAAAAATGTGGCCTCTAGCTTCGACCCAGATCTCCGTAGGTTTAAACTTTAAGCCTACATGGTTGGCCTATTAGCTCAACTGGTTAGAGCGTCGTGCTAATAACGCGAAGGTCACAGGTTTGAGACTTGTATGGGCCAACTTTTTTTGTGAAGACAATTTCTATACAAGTGTCTGACCCTTCCCGTGCTTTTTTTTTATTTTCTTTTTCAACTAGAATGATGCATTATCTTATTACTCACGCAACATGATTAACTCGTAAAAAACAAAATAACAAATAATGTACTTGGCCAAATCCATAAAGCTAAGTTAATAAATAATAATTTTATTTTTTAAAAAACAATAAATAATAATAATAATAAACCACTTATAAACAAATTAATAAACTATACAAAAAATCAACAATACAAATCGAATTCAATGTACAACACCCAACCCCAAATTCTAGCAAGTAGCAACCAATACTTGTTCGGAAAAATCATCATCATTCATCATCTAAATGACCACTGAAAAAGCTAGAAACAGTCTGCAACCAACTGCGCCGAACTGCTCTGTACCGTGAAATCACTCCACGGATTCTGAAGCCCCGCCGTGGCAGCCTCCTTGACGTCGTTACCATCCGAGACATCATCATCCATACCGGACTCCGTCCCGTTATAACTCGCCAACATCCGATTGAGACTCGCCGAGTACTCCGCGAGCCTCGTCATCTCATCCCTCAGCGATTCGTTCTCAGCCTCCAAATGGCGGTACCTCTGCCACAGGCCACTCAGCTTCTGGTTCGCTTCACTTAGGCTTCTCTCCAATGCCGCCTTCTCGGCAATCAGATCTTCAATCAGCTTCTGCTTCCTCATCCGAGATCTCCTCGCCGATTCCCTGTTTGATATCATTCTCTTCCTCTTCTTCTCCTCGTCGATCACCGCAGCCGCCGACATTTGATTTTTTTTGCGATTATCGGAAAGGGAGAAAAAACAAAGGGGGGTGGAATTAGATCGGGATTCAGGAAAAGGAGTGGAACCAATGGAGAAGGACGACGGAGACGGAATGGAAAACGAACTTGCCGGAGAATGATCGGAGATAATTCATATATGTGGGGCCTCACAGGAGAGGAAATTAGAAGAGGCAAAACGAAATGGTAGATGGAGGATTGGGGTTTGGTGATTCTCCTGGCATATATATAGCGTGTGAGAGAGAGAGGTAGGTGGAGGTGGAAGGAACTAAATTTCAGGGAAATTGTGGAATTTTCAAATAATTTATGGATTGAAATCGGCTGCATTTTGGATTCAAAGATACAATATTTCAAAGACAAAAAACAAGAGGGGTAAATTAGGTATTTAGTGTAATGATTTTATATTTTTAAAATCTCGAACGAACCTCATTCAAAAACAATGTCGAGATTTATATGATCCTCGCCTTGAACATTGGCGAAGCCCTGGACGCCGGTGAGGTTAGAAAATCCTAAAGGATCAGAGCAATGTGTTTACACACCGTGAAGATGCTTAAGAGCACAATCATGAGCTCGACTTCGATTACTATGGTATGTTCTTATTACAAAAGTCAGGTCGTGAGCGTTTGAATCTCATAGCTGCTCCTTCTCTTCGTTTCCGCCTCCGACGGCTGAGCACTTCACGGAGATTTGCCGTCGTCAAGGTGGAGGGGCTTTTGAGAACAAAAAACAAATTGAAAATATGTTGGGTAAAATACATGAATAGTCTTTTTAATATAGGCCGTTAGATTAGACAAAGGGTCAAACCCTTAGAGATCTAATGGTTTATGTTTGTCTTTGAAATCTTTAAATAGGTGAGATTGTGGAATGCAAAATGGATCTGATTGAAAGCTTTAATTTTTTTAGGGATAAAGGCAAGAAAATCATTGGGTGGACACAGTAGTGAGAAACCTTCTATAAAATCTTTATAAAATTCAAAATATCTATTGAACATGATTTGAGGAATGGGAAGTTGAGCTGAGTGCAGATTGGTGGAAAGTTTCGTATGTATCCAATATGCCGCTATTCTCTTTCATTCACGATCAAACGGTTTTTTAAACATCAAAGATATTATAACGTGATCAATATATTATATAGAAATAGATAAATGAATAAATATACGTCAAGATGAGTGGTTGTCTCCTTTAAAGATATATAAATAAATCTGATTTATTACGCCTTTTACATCATCTCATGAATCTGATCAACAACAATTGAATGTTGATCAACATCAACCTTCTCACACCGTGAGTCGAGTTGTATTCAATGACGAAACTAAGATGTAAAATACACTAAATCATACTCAAATGAAAATATGTATGTGTCGAATAAACAATTCACAAATACATTATCGTGTACCTATGTTATATTTTCGGTGAACAACGTTATATTGCAAACTATACAACCATCACCCAATCAAATGGAAAAGTACACTAGCGCTTCTTTTATTTCACCAAAAAGAAAATCGAAACAAACAAAACAAGATCGACAATAACACTCATATATGAGCCGACAACAATATACTAAACCATCCTAAATTCGTCAACCGTCATACTCACTCATATAGCACTCACGGAAGCGGTTACATTGTGTAACTGTTGAGAAGAAACATCCCAACTGTTCTGTAGCCGCTGCAAAGTTGAAGTTATACTTGGACTGCTTGTACGGATAGAACACCCCAAAGTTCCTCTACAACTCAGGATCCTTCTGATTCTCATCAAACATAGCAAACAAGTACGTCTCGATAGCCTTATTGGGCCTCTTGGGGCTCCCGCGCTTCACCTGCTGGACCAAGTTCGTGTAGAACACGCGCGTGTTATCCATCGTGGTCGCGGCCCCGGCTCCAGCTGAGGGCCACCCGCTCTCGGAAACCACCACCTCCACGGACCACCCTCCTAGGCGCTCCATGACCGAGTTGAGGGAGTCGATCATCACGTCAAAGAGGTTGGTGTAGCCGAGGCCGTTGTCCCACACGGAGACGGACTGGGAGGACGGCGACGACCGAACTTAGGCTATATATATAGATTAATTTAACAAACCATTGATAAAAGATATAAAATACATATAATATGGATTAATATATATGTTTCTAAACTATTTATAATATTAGAAAAGCTCACCACATATCACCGCATATGTTCACTATACTAGATTCGCAAATTTTTTTATAACAAAAAACATATACCAACCTCAAATTAGATCCTCCTAGTCTAATAAAACTCAATGCGTGCTCGATTTCTTCGAAATAACTCCTGCACAAGATCAATAACTATTAAAATGCCAAAACTTTCAAATCAATTTGAAGAACCCTAATGTACTCTTAGCTCGAACATCCGCAATTCAAATAACCGTAATCCAATCTTAACACTAAACTCTAAACCTTACAAGTTGTTATACCCAGAACATTGAATCAAAACCCCTAATTTCTAACCTAACTTAAAAAATTCCAATTCGCTAACACTTTGACCTAATTTGAAACATACTCACTTGTTTGAGTTGGGAATCGATTGAAGGAGATGATGGAGAGGACGACGACGACCGGCGGAACAAAAGCGACGACGACGACGTATGAAAACGGCAGCTGTAATCGGCGGAGAAGAAAGAAAATTGCAGAGGAGAAGAATAAGAGGAGAAAGAAAGAAAATGAGGAAGATAGGGGTTGTTGGTGCTATATCCCTTGGTTTTAACGGCGGTAATAAATCCCTGTTAAACATTATAACCGCGGAAAAGTCTAACAACGGATACTATCCATTGTTAAAATTTCATTTGAACGGCGGATAAGCAATCGCTGTTAACTTAAAACCAATCCACTGTTAAACAATACGTTTAACAGCGGTTGCATATCCGCCGTCAATTATGTGTTGTTAGAGCAGCAACAGATTCTTGTAGTGATCATAAATTTTGTATTTAAGTACTCCAAGTGTTGTACCTTTAATTGTTAAGTTGTGGGTTATTAACAGGTTTGCTCGCGAGGTTCATCTGAGTTATGCCATGCATGTTTACGTTAAGTTCGGTCGAGTCACAACTTGAGTGTATAGGTTGAACCAGTGGTTTAGCCAAGTCTTCTAAAATTGGGTGTTACTTATGTCATATCCGAACTGTTGACGATGGACGGTATGTTGTAGTGAAGGGAGACACCATATCCTATATGATGGCATGTATTTATCCTTGAATGGGCATCCACTCCTCTATATTTGTCCAATCAAAATGACAAAAATGTAAGTCAACTCACGTTCTGCCGGTCCGGTTAGATTACCCAATTCGAGCATTTAAACTACTTAGAAACGGACCGTTGGGCCTAGACCCATCAACTATGTTGGGATATAATAATATTTATTATAATTTTGGTAGAAGAGCTCTACAATCCATTGAAGGATCACACGAGTAAATAGAGTAAATATTTTATCATGATTTCCTTTCCAATCCGTAAATAAAACAAAGGCCTGACCCTGACGAGCACAATCAACCAATTGCCGAAACAGAACGACGCAGTATGCTTTTTATCCCACAAATCAACGCGCCATGATAACGCGCGTGGCCCGTTACCGCCAGCATAATAATTAAAAATATCTCATTAGGTTTCAGCTTTGTTTTTATCTTCCTCCATCCCCAATTCCACAGTTCTCCAGCATCGGTTGCGAAGGGAATTGCTGCATACGGATTGAAACGCTGCGTTTAGCAATTCGCCTCCACCAGTCTTCCTGTTGTACCCCCACTCTCTCTCTATCTCTACGCTACGCTACGTGCGTCTCTCTCTCTCTTCCCAATCGGTTCGGGCTATGCACAGAGAAAACCGACGAAGAACCATTATCGCAAGGCCGAGGAAGACCTATGAGCTCCCTCAAAGAATCTGAACTGCTGCTTTGTCAGGCTTGATTTGGACTTGACGGTTTCATAACTCCATTGTGGGAATTTTTTTGGGTAGTCTTTATTTTTCTGATTCTGTAACTCCGGCCACCTTGCGGATCCCCATTTCTTGCTGTGGAATTCGAGAAATTGGGGGGCACTCTGTAGAACCCCAACGGTTTTGTTTTTGTTCAAATTTCAACCTCCATTGAAGGTACTGATCAGCAATCAACTCCTTTATCGTGTTTGGTTTAAGCCTGTTTGGGAAGATTCTTCATTTGAATATTGTAGTGAGAAGCTCGATATAGGCTGCTTGCATGCTTTGAATTAGAACGCATATAGGACGCTTAACGCTGATCTACTTGCGAATTTGATTGGACTGTTTCAGCGGAGTGTAACACGGGAGTTGAATTAGGGTTTACTGGTATTGCGGAGGAATGCATTTGGATTGTTGCTCAGGCATTGGGAAACACGAGGTGGAATTACTGATTTCTGGAGTCCTGCCTGGTCTTTGATCCATTGCTTGACATGGCAGAAGGTTATGTACTGTGCTTAAACTATTGGTGTTTATTGTCAAGTTAGTCTTTTTGATGTTTGGCTCTGTGCTGTCCTTATGCTTGAACTTTTTGATAAAGTAATATCGTGCTAGTTTTAGTTCTACTGGAAAACCCATGTTGGATTTGTAACGTGATTATAGGCATAGTTACCTTGTGATTGGTCAAATGTGTTCTCACTACCAAGGGAGAAGGGGGGTGTATGGCATACGAATTTCAATTATTTACATTTATGGAGATTATCTAAACTGAAGTTTCCTAGTTTGCGATTCCTGCAACCCACTGTACGTGTACTTTCTAGACAAGTGTATTCGAGCAATCTACTGTTTATGAACCAGTCCTGCTCCAAATTTGAAAAGCTGTTTGGTGTTCTTAAGCTGAAGCTTGATTTTGACGTGTTATTTATTCTGGTTTGAAAATATTATTTATTAGTTTATCGTTAAAACTTTAGTTAATAGATTTGAAAAATGCAGTTGAAGAAACATCTGCTCCCAACACCAGGTCTAACTTCCCTACTTTTTGAGTGGCGGTGCCATAATATATTTAAGTTTCCCGTCTTCTTTTCTTGTTGAGCATTGATCTACTACATGTTTTAATGTTCTTTTTCGATTTCAGGATTGCAAAAAATGGCACTTCAGAAGTACATTCCTTTGGGTAATACAATGCCTAACAGTATGAAGCCCTTGAGCTTTCCCAGCAAGGTTTATGAGAATGCTCAACTGTCAGATACTGTGGCACAATGCACCGTTGAGCAAGACGTTGATATTGACCTCAGGGAAGTCTATTTCTTAATCATGCATTTCCTTTCAGCTGGACCATGCCACAGAACTTATGGTCAGCTATGGAGTGAACTTCTTGAAAATCAACTTTTACCCAGAAGGTATCATGCTTGGTATTCAAGAACTGGAGCACATAGCAGGAAAGAAAATGATGATGGTCTATCATTTCCTCTGAGTTATGGTGACTTAGCTGAGAGGTAATGTTTCTGATACTCTTTAATTGTGTAATCTCCAGTTATGTCAATATGTCCTTCCAGACTAATTCAACAACCGCTCTTGTTGGTGTGGTTCAGATATCATTACTTGTTACTGTTAATAACTTCACCGTACAATGGACATTCTCATCTTATGTTGTTAGGTACAAACATGTTGAGAAAAATCATCTGGTTAACCTGCTGAAGCAGCTCTTGCTTAATACGGCATCACCCTCAGAAGGCTTGTTTGGTGGAAACACTTCAAATGCTGCCGCTGTTCCTACCCTTTTGGGCACGGGATCCTTTTCGCTTCTGAGCCGTAGGTGACATTTACGTATTCTCCAAGATTATAGAATTCATTAGGACTAACTTGGAGGATTTCGCTATCAGTTGTGGATAAATCTGTTCGGAGTTTACAGTTGTATTGTTTGTGCTCTCTATCATGTTTGCTGTGATATAGTCTTTACTTGATTCTGAGATGAATTTGCATGTGGTCCTACCTTTTTTCAGATGAGAGAGATAAGGGAAATCCTCAAGCCAAGTGTCCTGCTTACATGCGATGGCCTCACATGCTTGCTGATCAAGTCCGTGGTCTAAGCTTGAGGGAAATTGGAGGTGGCTTCACAAGACACCACCGCCCGCCTGCTATTCGTGCTGCTAGTTATGCTATTGCAAAGCCATCAACTATGGTGCAGAAAATGCAGAACATTAAACGGTTGCGGGGCCATCGGAATGCAGTGTATTGTGGTATGCGTTTATTGGAAAAATCTTCCATCAAGTTCAGTTTAAATATAAATAGACTTGATCAACCATAATTCATAACTTAACTTTTCTATCTAAATAATGCAGCAATATTTGATCGATTAGGAAGATACGTGATAACTGGATCAGATGATCGCCTTGTCAAAGTTTGGTCCATGGAAACTGCATTTTGCTTAGCCAGTTGCCGTGGACATGAAGTGAGTTTGCATGAATTATGCAGCAAAGAAATGTTCATTGCTATTCCCTTAGTTCATAAGTCTCATCTATTCTGTATTTTTATAGGGGGATATCACCGACTTGGCAGTGAGCTCCAACAATGCGTTGGTGGCTTCTTCATCAAATGATTGTGTAATTCGTGTTGTAAGCTTCGTTAAACTGATGCACACAATTTATGTTGTAAATCAATATGGTTACACTAGTGAGCTTGATGATTTCTAATTCTTTCTCCGTCTCAACAGTGGCGTTTGCCAGATGGATTGCCAATATCAGTTTTGCGTGGCCATACTGGAGCTGTTACTGCAATTGCATTTAGTCCGAGGCCTGGATCTGTGTACCAGCTACTCTCGTAAGACTGTTATTAAATGCTGAGGAACGAGATTGAAACGAGATTGCTTATTCCTGCCGTTTATATGGTCCTACTGTTTTGCTGGTTTTTTCTATTTGTGTTCTGGTAGTGTATACTCCTTGTATTGGAAGAAACTTATATGCACTCTATGCACATGTTGAGTATTGCCACTGGGTATTATCTACTAGATGCCTTATACAAACCTTAGAAATATTGTTTACCCTTGTCCCTTGCTCCCTAATACATAACCGTATAGGATCACTGAGGTCTCTAAATAATTGCTTGCCGTATGGTTGAAACCAAATTGTGATCTTTGGTCATTTTGAACTCTATTTTATTTAGTTGATAAAAAAGGATGGATCGTGCCAATGATATTGGGAAAAAATAGCATTTCAATCCTTGTAGTAAGCAAACTTCTGTTTTTGCTATAGGTCTTCTGATGATGGCACATGTAGGATATGGGATGCTAGGTCATCCTCTTTCAGGCCGCGTGTATATGCTCCAAAGCCCCCCGATGCTGCCGGTGGTTAGTATAGCTCGTCATGTTTGATTGAACCATTGGTTTGGCGAAAGAACTTACACAGTGTTGTAATTGCCCTGCAGGAAAGAACAATGGTCCTTCATCAAGCGCTAGTCCACCGGTCCATCAAATCTTTTGCTGTGCATTTAATGCTAGTGGAACAGTCTTTGTTACTGGTAGTTCTGATAATCTTGCCAGGGTATGGTACAAACTTTCTTCTCATCTCTGATGTCCATTATGCATGATTAGTTTTGTTTTGAGCCCTCCAACGCTTTTATCAGACATCTAGTGGTAGTTTCACTGTATTTGCCAGCAGCTCTCATAGTCTTGCTAGAGTAAAATTTCAACGTTCTTTTTCTGTCATGGTTTCTTGTACTGGATATTCATGTTGGTGGATTCTAAAGTCACGCTGACACTAGAATACTGATTCTAGAAAGCAAATAACCTGATGTCAATATGAAGGACTCGAACATTCACGTCAATCAAGAAGAACAAGTGCTTATGGACATAAATTTATTCTCCTTATTTCCTTGTTAGAATCCTTAAAGGCGGCCAGCTTAAGTTCTTTATGTACGAAGATTTTTTAGTAACCAGTCATCTATATTAATTATCACTCAATGAAGACTGGGTTACATATTACCAGGATATAAGCCTACCGTCTTCCACACTATTATTGTGCTCTAAACAGCATTAATATACGCTGAGAAAGGAAGTAAAATCATTTATTTGCAATCGTCATCTTGAGCTAAATCCTTGCAGGTGTGGAATGCTTGTAAATCGAACACGGAAGATGCAGATCAACCGAATCATGAGATGGATGTATTGGCTGGTCATGAGAATGATGTCAATTATGTTCAATTTAGGTATGTGTTTCCTGCTGCCGAATACATAACAGAGTTGTAAAATTTATGACGTGTTTGTTTTTCCAGTGGTTGCGCAGTGGCATCTGGATTTTCTCTAAATGACAGTTCGAAGGAAGAAAATATCCCAAAATTTCGAAACTCGTGGTTTGTTATCTTGTCCTATGTCTAAACATCCAGGTCATAACTTATTAGATCTACATTCTCTTTTCAGTGGGTCTCTAGTTTGATGGCTGAGGAATTATCTCTCCAGGTTTTCTCAAGACTATATCGTGACCTGTTCTCGGGATGGCAGCGCGATTATTTGGATTCCCAGATCTCGTAGATCACATGTGAGGCACTTATTTCCCAATTTCCTATTCAATTTCGCATCTACCTATCCCTTTCTGTCTTATGTTTCTTAAAATATTTATTTGCTGCAGATTAGTTACTCAGTTAAGTGTCTGTAGTCTGCATAATTAGTATCACTGTAACTTTTGTTTTTCTGTTTTAAAAACTTATGTTGTTCTGTCTGTGGAACATGTTTTTAAATTCGGTAGGGGAAAGTTGGCCGCTGGACTCGAGCCTATCACCTTAAAGTCCCTCCTCCGCCTATGCCCCCTCAGCCAGCACGAGGAGGCCCACGGCAGAGAATGCTTCCAACTCCACGTGGTGTTAACATGATAGTATGGAGCCTTGATAATCGTTTTGTCCTTGCAGCTATTATGGGTAATGTGACACATGTTTACTCTATGTGAAGCTTTTCAGCCTCTAAATAGGAAAATCTGGACATATTTTAACTGCATTTCCACATCCGCCAGGGTTTTTGTGACATTATGAACAGGGCTCCCTCAGTTTACAGTCGACTGGTATTACAAGTACTGCATCCTGAAATATATGTGTGTTTTTATGCAGATTGCAGAATTTGTGTGTGGAATGCTTCTGATGGTAGCTTGGTGCATTCTTTGACTGGTCATACTGATTCAGTAAGTAGCTTCTGTTTGAATATATTACCACCTTTGGTGGTTGGGCGCTCATACTGTGGCCTGTAACCAATATTGAAGTGGTTCTGATGTAGGAAAATTTTGGTGTAACCTTTATATGATTTGCATAATGAGTACTGTATGGATGAGATGGGAGTTTTAAGAAAATGTGGATTGAAGTTGGAAATAATGGTGGAAACCTTTGCCTTCTGGGTAAGGAGTCTCCTTGGCTGTTACTGCAAAGTTAGTGGGCAGTGGTTTGTTTCATTAATTAGGGAGTTAGGTTACTTCCACGATACCTTAAATTAAGATATAGTTAGATGTGATGGAGATTCCGTAGTGTAATTAAAATCTCCTTACACAGTTAGAAACCATACTTTCTATAATCTATTTTTTTTAATCAAGCGTAGAACTCCTAAATCTTTTGCAGTAAGGTTAGCTCTTGATCATTTACTTCACATGGACCCTAGTACAAGGAACTCATATAGTAATATATATTTACCTGATTCTGATACACATGTAATAATGCATCTGCCCGTTTCAATGTTATAGGAGCAACTTCTTTTTGCTTTAGTTTGGCTTTCAGTCAGTGGAGTGAGTAATGTACTTCTCCGGAGCTACTGAAATATGCATTTATCTATTGGCAATTGGTTCTCTTTGCTGGCTGTATATTGTTGCACTTATCCTCTCCCAAGTGTTTGCTCATTTTCATGAACATCTTCGGAATCTACTTCCCTACCTGCCTGGTGATTTTGCTGGAATTTAACCATAACTCTGCATAGTCTAACTTCCACGGTATTTGACATTTAAGGCAGCCTGCTCAAGCTTGTCACAAAGTTGTTCCTTGTTTAGAGGCCTCTTTACCGTTCATTGATGTTGTGGCTTATACTAAACTGCACCATGTCTGTTGGATTACCCTCCATTTCTTAAATAATTTTCCATGATGTTCAAGACATTTAACAGCAATGCACTATTGTATTTGTAGACGTATGTGCTGGACGTTCATCCTTTCAACCCTCGCATTGCCATGAGTGCTGGATATGATGGGAAGACGATAGTATGGGATGTGAGTTCTCATTGCTAGTTTATTGTAACTTCTTCCACTCCCCCTTTTTTGCTATACTGACACACTTTCCTTATCAAGATCTGGGAGGGCAAGCCAATCCGAACATATGAAATATCACACTTCAAGTTAGTTGATGGGAAGTTTTCTCCGTAAGTCTATCTTCTTTGTACAATCCTGTATATATTAACTTGGCGGAGGCTGTTGTTTCTCAATGCTGTGTGGTTGACAGTGAATTCTTAATTTGGATTTGATGTGCTTGGTTGAAATGACCCTACACTTGGATGAAAAATTAAGTGACTGGATTAATATTTCTTAGGTTTTGAATGATTCCCCGTATAGTTATTGTTATGGGTTCTCTTTGATGATAGGGATGGCACTTCCATCATACTGTCGGATGATGTTGGTCAGTTATATATATTAAACACAGGTCAAGGCGAGTCTCAAAAAGATGCCAAGTATGACCAGGTATAAATTCCTCAGATGATCTATTGTTTCCTGCTATATCTTGTATCCGTTATATTATCTTATTCAAAATTCTTTTGTTTTTCACAGTTTTTCCTGGGTGATTATCGCCCCGTGATACAAGATACCTATGGAAATGTTGTTGATCAGGTATGCTGATACATTATAAATAAGGCTTCATCAGCATCTTTATCATATGTGCTATTTGTGCCGTTGCAATGATCATTTGGAGTTCAAGTATTTTCCCTTTTGCATGTTAATAACTACCAAGGTAATCTTGCTATGGTTACACACTGGCCATATATTAGTGTATTCGAAGTCATCCTATGGAGTATCTGCCATCAGCAACATTTTCTGATTACTTGACAAACATCATTTTCCGATCATGACTTAAAAAGGGGCTGGTCTTTTGACGTGCTACTCATTTTAAAGCACCGTTAGGTGTACCCAGTTTCTCTATCAATATATCAGAAGTCCGAGGCTCATTTAGGCAATCAAAATTCACCCGCCCTCCAGCAAAACACAAGTACACGCTCCAAAAGCCACAATGAAATAGCTCAGACACACTTTAGAAGTACTAATAGATAACACAATAACTGATTGGCATATGATTTTAGTTAGTATGTATCTCTTTTCTATTACGTATTTCCATAATGCATACGATGGCGTCCAACCTTATTTTCACGAATTGAGAGAGCAGGACTTTGAGGTTTTTATCCACTTGTAGCACGAGTGGATTCAGTTGACTTGTTAGATCCAATGAGGGTTACTTTCTCTCTCAAAATGCTAATATTATTGCACTTAGAACGTAAAGGTACTTTAGGGGTTTTCTGTATATCTTGGCAGGTTTTCTAGTTTCAAGTGAGTTTTATAGAGAAAGGACAGCCAATAATCAACATTAAAGGAAAGAAACAGTTGCCGAAGAGAAAATTCAATGAACTGTAAATGTGGTTGAGGCATCTGGAATTTGCTTGCATCTGATTCTAATTATTGAAGCGTTTTTTTCAGGAAACTCAGCTTGTACCGTACCGGCGAAATATGCAGGACCTTCTTTGTGACTCAGGTCTGTTTCTTGCATTTGACTTCAAAATTCTCATATTGTTCTCTTAATCATTGAATTATGTATCTGTCTTGCTTTGCAACTGCTAGGCATGATTCCTTATGAAGAACCGTACCAGAGCATATACCAAAAGAGGCGGTTAGGATCTATGGGGTTGGAGTGGAAACCACCATCTGTAAAATTTGCTATTGGGCCAGACTTCAGTCTTGACCCAGTGTACCATATATTTCCCTTGGCTGACTTGGATCTGCCGATTGAGCCACTTCCTGAATTTGTTGATATTATGGATTGGGAACCAGAACAACAAATGCACAGTGATGATACTGATTCAGAGTACAATGTACCTGAAGAATATTCTACTGGAGGTGAGCAAGGGAGCTTCAATTCGATTTCCTCTGGAGACTCAGAATGTAGTGCAGAAGATAGCATGGATGATGACAAAAATGATTTCCGTCGATCCAGAAAGAAAAAACACAGGGCTGATGTAGGTACCTTTGAACTCTTTTTTTTGACATCATTTTGTACACATGATTAACCAGAAACTTGTCTTGTGGTTCATTGCAGATTGAAGTGATCACTGCCTCTGGAAGACGTATCAAAAGGAGGAATTTGGATGATTCGGATGGAAATACGCTTGGACTTAACCGAGCAAGGAAATCACAGGTTGTCCGCAAAACTTCGAAGAGGAAGTCCTCCAAACCTAAGGCATTGTTGAGACCTCAAAGAGCTCGAAGAGCTGCTGCTCAAGTTGCTCGTGACTCATTTATAAAAATTAAGGGAAAAGCTGCAGATGGTGAAGATGAAGATGGTTCAACAGGTGATGCATCGGAAAATGAATCTACAGAAGAGTCCGACATTGAGAGTGATGAATCAGATCTGTCGTCACCGAGTGAGCGTATCAGGTATTTGAAAGGGAAGGCTATTGCAGAATCTGAAGATATATCTCACAAGATGCAAGAAGGATTTCGGAAGAAATTGGTTCTTAAGCTTCCAGTCCGAAACAGTAGTAAGATTTTGACGCCAGAGAATGTTGCGCAGAAGGCTGATTTGGCCGGGTCAACATCAAATGCTCTGGAGGAAGCCTTGGAGGCTAACGGTAGTCATGTAAGCTCTCTGGTTCCTGGGTACCCTTCTGATGATGCGAATATCGACACGTTAGAAGCAGGTGCAAACAACTCTGGCCAGATTGAAAAACATAACGAGGATATCAGATGGGGAGGTGTGAAGGTTCGTTCATCCAAACGACAAAGATTAGATGAACCAGTGTCATCACCTGGTCGTACAAAATGCATCTTACGCTTCCGGAACTTCAAAGAAAAGGACATTGGTATTAATGGACACTTGAACGCTCCTGAGGATGATAACAATTTGCCTCATTCATTACTAGTAGAAGACCTTGATGATAAGACTGTTGAAGAAGTCCGAGTAGATGGTACAAACATTGCACTTGATGCCTCTGAGGTTGTGAATGGAAACACTGACGAACTGCCAATGGCTTCTCCCTTGGGGAACAATGGCCAGCAGGAACTCAAGGATACAATGCCTATCCCAACGAAGTTAAGGATCAAGCTCAAACCGTTGTCAGTTGGGAACCATGAAAATGGCGGTGGGTGTTACCCACCATCTGGAAGCCTCACTGAGATAAAGCAAAACCCCGACCGGGAAGAAGGGGATAGTCGAATTAGTCCAGAGTACAGGGTTGCTCCAGTCCAGAAATCAAGCGATCATGTTGATGAAACTTCTGGACCCACATTGGATGACTCAACAGGTGTTGATTCACGCCCGAAAAGGATGTACACAGCCGTTTATAGAAGATCAAAGACGGTTAGGGATAGAGCTAGCTCGGAATGTGAAAGTGGTTCGAGGGAAGGTACATCAAATCCCAGTGAAGATCTTGGTGGTAGAACCGAAGTAACAAATGGACTTCGGAGAACACGGTCCATGGGTACAAAGTTGTCAAAAGACGACCCAAAAATTTCGCAAAGTAATCTCAATATGCACCATGAGCATGAGTCTGAGGATGCTCATAGAGATTCCCGCAACGGTTCTATAACCAGGGGGCAAATTGCAACTCAAGAATGGGGTTCAGGCTCCAGGGGAACTGTCAGAGTTAGATCTACTAGGAATAGGAGAACCAATTACAATTTTCATGAGACCATTCACCAATCTACTAAGCCATCTAGTAAGCCAGTATCTTGGTTAGTCCTGCCAAAGCATGAGGAAGGCTCTCGTTATATTCCTCAGCTCGGGGATGAAGTAGCATATTTGAGACAGGTACATACTTAAAATTGCATATTTGGCCTATGCCCCAAACGATTATAGCATAACTACCATTGCCTCGGGAATCATACGCTAATAGTAAAATCTTATGGTTATTAATCATACAGTCTTTTTGTTTTGTAGGGTCATCAGGAGTACTTCAATGAAGTTCACAGAAAGGAAGTTGGGCTCTGGAAGCACCTGAAAGGGAATGTTAAGGAAGTTGAGTTTTGTAGAGTTGAAGGTCTAGATTACGCTGAGCTACCTGGTTCTGGGGATAGTTGCTGTAAAATGACCCTAAAATTTATTGATCCTAGTTCTGATGTCTACGAAAAGACGTTCAAGCTGACACTCCCTGAGCTGACTACCTTCCCAGATTTCATTGTTGAGAGAAGTAGATATGATGCTGCTATGCAGAGAAACTGGACGTGCAGAGACAAGTGTATGGTTTGGTGGAATGATGAAGAAACTGGAGGTCAATGGTGGGATGGTCGAGTTCTTTCTATAAAGGACAAATCTCCTGAATTTCCACAGAGTCCATGGGAGCGGTATACAATAAGGTACAAGGACGACCCTGACGGAACTCATCTCCACAGTCCATGGGAGCTTTTTGATAAAGATATTACTCTATGGGGACAGCCTCGTATCGACGATGACACCAACCTCGCCCTGCTTTCTGCGTGGGAAAAATTGGAGCATAAAGAAAAGGTAAGTGCTGCTGCAACAGCTATTAGTGTTTGATCGAATCCTGTGTGGTCTTATAGAGTTTAATAACTGGCGGATTATTTTTGTTTCAGGATGCTGTTCAAAAATTGAACAAGGTAGTTCAGAATTCCAAGTTCATTAACATGTAAGCTCTTTGCACCAGCCTTAATCTAAGCAAGAGGGAGATAAATATCCAGTTAGATAGATTCGTGTTTAATGCCCCGTAATCCTGATGTGTATCAGGTTTCCGGTGCCGATATCTCCTGGTCTAATAAAGGCGAGGCTGGAGAACAACTACTACCGGTGTGTGGAGGCATTTGGACATGATTTTCAAGTGATGTTACAAAATGCAGAAGCTTACTTGGGGAAGAATAAAGCGGACTCAGAGAAAATGGATAGCCTGTCTAAATGGTTAAAAAAGACGTTAAAAAGGTCACACAGCGTGCAGCAGATACAATAGATAGAGAAAGAGAGAGAGAGAGAGAGAGAGAGAGAGAGAGCCTAGTTAGGTTAGGTGTTTATTTTCCTCACTCGAGCCGGTGTAGATAAAAAAAATTCTTCAGTTTTTAATTCAATGATTATTTTTGTTGAGGGGTTCATTTTTGCAATATGGAGGAGGTAGATATGCTGAAGTGAGCCTGGCGGTATCAACAACCTTTCAGCTGGATGCATTACGGGTAATACCAACTAAGGTATGCAAGATTATGAGATTGTATGATCATAGATAGATGGTATTCTTTCCATCTGGCAAAATATTGTCAGAACGCAACCAACCATTGGATTGGGGATAACATAAACATGCCTGATGTCCAACTTAGCAATGATATCAACTGACATTGTGAAAGTGCAATGGCCGGTCGTCGAAAGATGATGACAAGTCTCTAGTTAGTTGCAGGGAGACATAACCACATTACTGACTAGAAAATGCAGCCACATCAGGCAACACACCGGTTGTTAAAAGAAAACAACTAGTCAAGATTCCATGGTATGCAGTGGCTGTGCAGCACACCTAACATTAGAAGGTGCATTTTTCGAGTCCCATCTTTTGATCGATCCTCTACCACAAGTCTCAGTCTCTCCAACGGTGTCCGCAACCTGGGTTGCAACATACGAAGAATAGTGTCATACCTTCCTCTCCTCTTGCGGTTGCCTGCATTGGAACCAACCACCGTAAATTTGGGATATCGTTCATTCTACATTTGTGAAGTATCTAGAAAAGAAGCATTGTATATAGAAATCTACACAGGGACAAAGGATAATATCTAATGACAGCCATCAGTGCATCGCAACATCATTAATTAGTGTCACCTATGAGACTTGATTTAGTATGCGCTAATTTTGGCAGAAAGACAGATCATTAAGGAGGATGTAATAATAACTAATGACATAGACATATCCTTTGGACTATTCACAAGGTCGTGTTCATCGTTCTAGTTTCAACTTGGAGAGCATGGAAGAACGCAGGACACAACTTCAACGAGATTGAAAACGAACAGTAGCAGCTTTACTCTTAATTGCATGTTAAAATCAGTAAAAGAAAAGTAATCGAGACACATTTACACTTGAGCAGAGAAGTAGGATGCCTAGAATCAACCAGGATGTAGCTTGAACACAAAATTGAAGCATTCTGTGCTAGTATAAAACCAGTGACAGACTTGAGAGACAAACAAGCATTACCATCCGTGCTTATTTCCTTGGTGAATAACTTAAACGTAACGATCAACATGGGTGACACTTACAAGCAAAACCTACCAGCTAATCCTCACGACCACACAGTAAGTAACATGAAAATCGATATGGTTTCCGCTAATATTCCTGGCAGGATAATCAGGATTGAAAAACTGACCTGGAAAAAGACAGCTTCAGGATGCTTACACACAGCACATCTAACATCTTTGGTGCGAGGGAGAGTAGGATCAGCAGCTACATCCTGCAATACCTGAGTGCGTTCTGCTGCAGAATGATGAACCTCGTTTCTATATACACAGTATGTTTCAGCAACTTCCTGCACCATGTACCAAGGAAGACTAAGAAATATACGGAGATCACACAATATCAAAGTAGCTAAAGATAGCAATGTATGATCCTTCAAAACTTAAACCACATGCAGTCATGGCTAAGTGGTCTATTTTGTACCACAGACTTGTGTACAAGATAGTGTTATCTGTTTTTACTTCTGAAATTGTTTTCCCCTGATAAATTGAAAGATCGAACAACAAGCAAGGATCAGGTGGAAGGCAGCAGATCAACTTAAGATAGGTTAGGTTCCAAAGGCTAAAGTTTGCATCACCGATAACACTAAGGTTCTAATGCAAGGAATATAAACAATTAGAAAGCAACCAGAAAAAAGAAGGAAGTCTGAATCGCCACTTTCTAGTTCAAGCCAGCCAAAAAGGAGCAACTTCCACAACATTTTCACTAACTACGCAGCCAATGTGGGGTCAACTATTTCTCTCCGGTGGAACCCTAGAAGCTTAAGGTGGACTCAAGGAATGACGGCAGAAGAAGGTTGGAGAAAGAGAGGCGAAGAGGAGAAGCCATGGAAACAGACCTGGTGATCACAGTTACGGCAAGCGTAGAGAAGAACCCTTTCATCCCTGTCCTCTTTAGGGTAAAGGATGTTGTTACTGCACACAGACACCAAAATACACGACAGGGAAACAAAATCAGCAAATGCGACTTCTCTCTCTGACGAAGGAAAGTAAAGGGAGGAAGAAGAAGAGGAGATCTTATCACCATTCGCGACAGAATTTCATGGTACTCATCTTGGCGGGATTTCGAAGAACGCAGCTTGAAATTCAGGGGTTCTGGGGAATGGCGGGGGTCACGGAACTGTGATTTGAGAAGAAAGAGCTTTCTTAGTTCTTATGTATAATAGACTAACAGACTAACCCAGAAACGAAAATTACTTATATAGCCTCCGTACATTGGGCCTGTGGGAGGCCCAGTTATATTATCAACAATTATTGGCATGTATGGCCCAATAAAGGTTTGATTCGGTGAAAAATTAAGGGGAAAATGACACAAAATGTGGTATTGCGATATTACCGGAATATATATCACCTATACATAATTTAATGTATGTCACGAGCTATTAAAGTGGTTTACGAATTTATGCATGAGCTCAATTTCTGTCGTTAGTCCGCACACGTGGTATTTACGGAGTTAGCTGAATGGGCGACCCAAATGAATGGCATCCACGTCAGTAAATAAAATAATTAGCAATTATTTTTTTGTTAACGAAATTCCGATTTTGCCCGGGAATTATTATATATGAAGGGGTAGTATTTTAGGGTTGTGTCTTCGCCATACTTTTTCTTCTGCCGCTCCTCCCCCCTCCTCTCTCCCTTCCTCGTCTTAAATCTGACGAGCATGGCCGGTGTGAAGGACCCAACCAGTTCCGCCGACTCGAGCACATCCATGCGTCGAGCACATTGGGGAATCTCCGGTGGCAGCGAGACCAGTTACCACGAAGTCGAATCCGTTACAAAGGCCGCCGGTACAGCAAAGAATAAAGGCAGAAGGTTCTTCCGGTGTCCATTTTGGAAGAATATCAGCCTTGACTGTGCGTACTTCCGGCGGGGGGATGAAACTCCGGTGATCGGTGGCAATAGCAGCTCGGTAGTCATGACCGAAACATCAACATCCATAACACCAACATCCATAATACCAACATTCAAACACCATCATTCATAAAATGTTACTAATACTTAGAAACATAATCAACCATAACATAGTATCCATAACATCCATTACATCCATCACGTTTAGACAACATCCTTAACATCCATAACATAGTCAAGACTTAAACAACATCCGTAGTTGTACCCCAAAATAGGATTTCCACCCCAGCATAGTTCACCCCCTAAAGGCAGTCCTGAACGTTCTCCCACAAAATGTTGCCCCTCCTCCTCGGTGAAGTTCTCATGCAATCACTCGCTTGGTTGCGTTCCTGGCGGAGGCTGAGGTAGTCTCGTGATAGGCTCCTCGTCCGCATTGTTCCTTGAAGTAGAACCCTTCATCATACAAAATGCCAAATTGATTAGCAATGTCAACTACATACAACAGAGTTGTATACTCATATTAAAACACTATCCATTACCGTAAAATACATGTTTCCAGTCTCAGGGCTATTGTACAACCCAACCCCTTGCATCACTGCTCTTTCTTCTCTACGTCTGACCCTACGACTTGTATTGGGGTCAACTACAGCCTGCACAATCGTTTATTCGCCATTACTGAACAAAATGTAACAAATGGCTATTGGTATGTTTAAGGTTTAGGATATTACCTGAATTCCCTGTCCGAGTAGGCAGCTGCGAGCTGTATGGCCTAGCTCGCCACAGAGGCCACATCTTGTTCTTCTAGTCCTCCGCGGTGGCACGGGCATGCTCACAAAGAAGTTATCAGCCTGACGCCCAACATTAACATTGTCACCATCAGCTTCATTCAAATTTGGAACACTCACATTGTGTTCTGGATTCACATGTGAAGGACCCGCTTCACATTTTTTTGTATTGTGTCCAGTACGTCTGCACTTTCCACAACGCATTATGATCCCATTCATTGTCACACATATTGACAGTTAACTACATTGTAATGTGTGGAGTACATTGCTTACATGAAAACCATCATGTAGTACATTGTTTACCACCTTATACTAGAATTTCTAATGGATGGATAAAATAATAATTATTATTATTATATACGACAAATATTTTAATTGAACAAAAATCATTGTCGTCGTCAGTTTTAAATATTTATGGATATCCCATTCTCGTCGTCTGTTATCAATATTTTTTATTTTTACCACATATATTGTTAAACACCATCAACATGGATATGAGATTGGGGGAAACGCTGAATCACATCTTAAAATTTGAAAACCATCCCATCAAGCTATAAACGGACTTAGAACATGGTCTGTTTGAGTAAAACTATTGATAACTTTGTGCACTGTCGAACGAAAAGTACCGGGTTCGAAACCAATCGTACACCACATAATGTTATATTTTTTTCTCATGTAAAACAAACTTGGAACACGGAGTTAAAAGACGAGAAGTAGGAAAACTGCTAATTAATTTGACAACCAAATTCAAGAAACATGACAAGAGAGTAGCACACAGCTATCAAATAACAAGCTCAACAAACTAACTAAACACAGCTAATTTTGTTCATACAAAAACACAACTGAGGTAACAACATTCAGCAAGGAAGCCACTCATTCGTCTGCCAACTTATTTCAACTAGGGGCCATCAACATCTTACAATCATTCCTCTGTATCTAACATGCTCCGGCACTTCGTATCCTCAGAGATTAATAATCTTCTTCCATCTTACAGCCACCGTCTTTCAACGCTTGCGGCTGTGCCTCTTCTTCCGTCGGCTGCTCTTTTTCTCAGAGTCCGACTCTGACCCAGAGTCCGAATCAGAAGACTCGGAAGACGAGGTGTATCTCCTCCGCCTACTTTTCATCTTCTGCTTCTTCTTCTTCCTCCTCCGTCTCCTTTCTTCCTCCGAAGACGAAGAGCTGTAATCTGAACTGCTCCCCCCTGACGAAGATTCCGATTCCGATCCTGTTACTGATGACGACTCGCTATCAGACTCGAATACGGAGGCCTCGCTGTCGCTACCTGAACCAGAATCCGATCTATGTTTCCTCTTGCTCTTAGACGACGTCTTCTTCTTATCCTTCTCCTCGTTAAGAGTTTCGGGTTCTTCCAGATCGTAAGACACCGCAACCTTCATTTTCAGCTTCGGGTTCTTAAGCTGCTGGGTACGGGAGGGTCTGGCCATGTAAACCCTTTCGTTCTTGCACTCAAAAGTCCAGTGCCCGGCTTGGAAACACTTCTGGCATTGAGCAGTGCCGCCACCAGCAGCAGTCATGGAAGATTTGACGTCTTTTCTCTCCCCCAATCTCACTTGCTTCTCCGTACTCATCAAATACATCTGCCGCTTTGCTTCCCTCTTCTCCTGCCATCTACTCGGCCCTTCTTCCTTTTGACCATATGCATTCACATTGCGTGCAGCAGCAGTTGCCGCTCGTTCAGCCTGGGCACGACTCAGTCCCTTAGCAGCATTCAATGCCGCAGCTTTGATCTCTTCTTTCTTACTAGACATTATGCCAGAACAGAACCCTCACAGCACCAATCGGGAATCACAGAGTTCAAACCTGCAGCCAATTGGTTACCTGACGATCAAAATCAAGCTAGCTGAAGACATACACTGGTAAAGAGAGACCGAATACTAATAGCGAGCAACAGAAATATAGAAACAAATTAACAGAGAAGCATAATAATATCATCAGCAATAGTCGTGGAGGAACCCTAGTTTTCTGATGAGAAAGCGGAAAAGAAAACGAAATCGATCCTAGCGAAGCAGCGTAAACCCTAAGGTAGTCCGACAAATATGCAGATTCAATAAGAATAGTTTCTAGATCAAACAATTAGCTCAAGATCTAGAAAGAATGGAAATTGAATAGGAAAGACTGGAGATGTAAGGAGATGATGGAACCAGAGCGCTTACCAGAAGGAAGGAGATCACCGCCGGGAAACAATGGAAAGAAAGCTGGAAGGGGGAAATCGGGTGAAGAGCGGAGGAGGAGAGGAGGCGACGCTCGAGAGACCGTGTGGAAAGTGTCTTTTAACTGTTAAACGAATTCACGAGGAATTACTCATGGGCCAGAAGCCCAAATCAGTTTGCTGCATAAGCCATAAAATTGAGAAAAAATACAATAAATTTTGGTATTAGCCTATGAGAAGGGCATTAAAATATAATATAATAATGATTTCAATGACTTCTTTGTAGATTTAAAAATCATTTTAAAATATTATATGTATAATTTAGTTGTAGCAATTTAGGGTATTTTATCATTCTTTTTTCAATTCAATCCCCCTGAAATTAAATTGCCGCGACTAACTTCTTCTCTTGCGAGAAAGTATAGACGCATTTGGTGTGACGTCGGCAGCGAGCACTGTGGCAATGCCAGGCCTTGCTAGCTTACCTGCTGTGTTGTTCACTGTCGACTAAACGGTCATGTTGATTGGAAGATGCTTGGAACCAAGTATATATGATCAAGTAGGCATAAAACCAAGTATATATCATCTCTCAACTCTCAAGGTCTTGTTTAGATGATTCAGATAACTCCATGTATTAATGGAGACTCGATGTCATTTCTAGTAACTCAGAATTGTTGGAAGATAACACATCACATACACAGAAATGGAGCAAATACATAACAAAACGACTTCTTATTTGACAAAAGAGGAGTTGCATGGAGACTCTGTCTGTCAACCTGCAGAAACAAGGGTAACTAACCACTTGCTCCCCTACAACTAAAATCGCCTAGTGCTACCACCAGAAGGGGCGAGAGCAAGCATAACAAAACAACTAATGCACGCATATTCTGCACTGATGGTCTCCTCCTTAATTGTGGTTCAGCTTATTAGAATATCCCGGAAAGAAGGTTGGCAGCAGTAGAAATGGCAGCTCCAGTCACAGCACACTGCAATATCTGCTCGTGGGAAGCATCATCCGATGTCAGCGCCACCGCCACTCCAGTTATAGCACCCGCCACCGCACTGTTTTGCTGCAAACAGCCCAACACAACATGTACGTACGTACGTAACATCAAGGATGTCATTCTGAGAGAACCAAGCCGCATCAAGTATAATTATACCAGAGCTAGCTTTAATTAATTACCCAGTCATGAGATCCACGGGCTTCCTTCAAGCCATAGGTGAGACCCGAATACACACCAGCAGCCAGTCCTGCATCGTTGCGGATCAGCACAACACCCACATTCAGCAAGTACCAAGCTTTATAATTCATTTATTTACGAAATCGGGCAATATGAACATTACCCCATTGTAGAGATTCCTTTCCTGTGTTCTTCACCTACATACATACAAGAAATGCATTGCTGAATTAAATAATTTTATCAGCACGATTGGTTCTTCTGGAGGAAGGACTAGTAATTGAAAGGAAGGAAGAAACTGACAATGGCTTCAAGACTTCTACTGTTCGTTTCCCCTGCCATAAAAGAAAAACACAAGAATCTCAACGACACACCATACAACAATACGGCTCCACCGACCGACAACCATTCATGTTCGAATTCTATTCGAAAGATGCCATGTACCGTGGAGATCGTGGAATCGATTCCGCTTCTTGGCACCTGTTGAGGTGATTTCTGGTGGAAGGCCTTCGGAACTACCACCGTTAATTCCTGAACAAATGCATGTAAATAAATTCTGGCAACCAATCTGTACATATTTAAATAAGATCAGCCATGAATGATTACTGTTCTGTTTTGGTAATAGGAACGAACCTTCAAGGACGGTGAAACAAGCCTCCTTAGACACCGCCTGAACTATTCCAATCTATATTACAGAAAGAAGAAAAAAAATTAAACCAACATATCATCATATTATCAAAAGATGAAATCATCAAAGTCCCCAGCCGAACACATTCACGACAATATGAAACTTGACAACGTTAGGGGGTTACCCCGGCGGCCTTGATGAAGCTGTCGGCAATGCGGTTGAGAAGAGGGTGGCCGAGGTCGAACATGGGGCTCCCTTTATCAGAGACGCTGTACGTGGTTGTAGATCTCGACTTCACGTCACTATAGTCACCGTTCATTTTACCGCTACTCCGATCAGAAGAAGAAATTGAAACACCACCGATCGATCGAGGTTCAGCACTCAGAGTTCTGTTGAATGAACCGCCTGCCTGCCTCTCTTATAGCTTTGGAAGCAAGTGTAGTATGTGGCGTGGAGAGGACACGTGTTGCCCTACGTGGGTTTCAGGATGCGAACTTCGTGGCGCCCAAGGGGATATACTTGTTCCACGTGTCTGCTTGCTCTCGGTGAAAATCCTCTAAAGTTGGTAAATTTTCCTCTGCAACTGGCCAACACCATTTCAATAATCGACGATTTGTATAGTTGTGGTTTGTTACTACATTAATTATAAAAGCATATACGTACAAGGAAACCTGATAATCATCGCATTTTTCCCTCACAGACACAGGTATAAATTCATTTATTGTTCTGCACTAGTTAAAAGAAAAGAAAAGGAAGAGGAAACAGAAAAACACAAGGAGATGAGAACAATGGATAGTCATTTCACATTTTCAGTACACCGACCACCTATGGCAATAGGATGATCATCCATCCAACATTCAACTTGCTACAAACATGGCTTGGCCTGAACCAAACTCAGCTCATCACTAAATAACCTTCCTTCCTTCCTTCCTTCCTTCTTCCTCTTTGTAGTATTACAATACAAATCAAATCCTCCAAACTGTCTCTGAACGAGAGACATCAACACAGGCATATGTTCTTTTCTACATGCCCCCCTCTCCTTACAATAACACTCTCCTTCCCCCCCTTTACCATATGTCAGCTGCTGCATCCAAATTTTCAGAAGCAAAAACAAAAAAAGAAAAAACAAGAGACAAGAAGTAGTACCGTAAACCCTATTTCAAGAAGACCAATGAAAATAACCAAAAAACACAGGTAATGTTCCCAATAGGGAGAAGCCCAGCAGCTGACTGATGAAAGGTGAGGTCAGGGGAAATTTTACAGTTTAGGGTTATTCTTTGCAGTGCACATATTCCAGTAAGTAGTCAAACCCCATTGGCAAGCGCTATACAAGCTTCACTTCCTTCCCCACCGACACCCGCTACTGTTCCTTAAGATGCCTGGAATGGAATCGAACTGTGCAGCCTCCCTATCATCTCTTGTCGAAAGTCAAAAAATAGCTGAGGATATTGCTTTTCAAGATCCATTTACGGCCATTTCAGGTGACGATTTTGGAGGTATCAAAGGACCATCTTCTCCATTTAACTGCTTACTCTCCACTGGACTACTCGCGCAGTCAGATGAGCAGCTTTTTGGAGAAACAGTAATTTCCTTCTCTTCTTCATTCTCTTTCTCCTTTTCCTTTTCCTTTTCCTTTTCCTCTGCCAAATTGCTGTTGCTGTTACTATCGCTAACGGGCTGGGAGGATTCTTTAGAGACGGGACGAGGTTGATGATTTTCCTCAGCATTGTCTTTGTGCTCGTCGGTCCTAGTAGGGGAGGCGGATTTACGTGGCCCACTTGTAGCACTCTTCTTGCCAGGTAGCACTGCCTGGCTCAGCGTGGAGCACAAAACAGCAAAAACACCATCTCTAGCCTTTGAATTCTTACTTGACCGCTGCTTCTTTGATAAATCCGCCTCCCTCTCCTTAGGAGGCAATTTACGCTTCAACCTAAGAGTCTCCATCATCCCTTCATCTTCCTCCAAAGTTTCTGCTTGTTTCCGTGGGGGCGGTTTGTAATCAGCATCATCCTCGTCGTCATCGTAGTCAACAAGTCCACCACTGCTAGGTTTTGGCCTATCATAAATAATATTAAAAGAAATTAGAATGTGAACCACAGCGCACTTCCTTTTGGCAGTCAGTTTAAAGGAATGAAGTCACCGCAGTACTTTGGAACGGGTATCAAATATCTTGAAGACCTTGAAGCAACCCCATTGGACAATGATGGTGGTTTTTTGGTTGTATGTGATGCAGATGCAGTATCCTCTTCCTCGCTGGAAAAGAAGGCTCAAAATTAAGAATTTCAAAAATACAATAGTGTGACGATGATGGAGATTACACTTCAAATATAACGTAAGAGTAGACCTACCTGTCCTCATTGAAGTAATCTTCCTCTTCTTTCTCCAGCGCACGCTCATCACCTCTTTTCCTTGGGTCCGACACACTACCAGCGTTCATTGTCCCGGAATTCTCTAGATACTACATGAACATCAAGTCAGAATTGTCTTGAGAGATGAGAAGAAAAACGGTCCCAGTAGTAAAAATATGCTGAATGCCGGTGTATTATCATCACCTGCTCATATTTAACTTTTAGAGACTGAATGGAAGTTAAGTGCTCAAATTTTCCTAAATCGTCCCAGAATGAATCAACTATGTACTTGACCAACAGTTTTAGGTTTTCCTGCATCAATCAAACAAAAATGTTAGAAAAAACGCACTGATAGAAATAAACCGCAAACAATCATCAAAAGGGTAGACCACCAACCTTGCGGATATACTCGAAAAGCTCCAAAACTGCAGAGTTCAGCAGATTATAGCGGTCTCCGTTGCTAACAAAAGCATCAACAATTGGCTTGAGAAGGTTGTTCTTGACAAAATGAGCTGTCAAATGCTCATCCTGTCATTTAAGATGCAATAGACCACATGTAGAGTTAGTTATTGAATGTGACACAAAATAATTTACCTTGTAATGAAGTAATGCATCTGCTAAATAACTGTTTCAAAGGCTAAAAATGTACAAAGCAAATCACAACACAGTAGCATTCTAGTTGGTTCCAAGTGAACACAGGTAGTTTCCTTGCAAAACTTACATGCCGAGAAAGAATGGTGCGAACAAACCGAACAGCAGCTACTACGAGGTATTTTTCCCTCCTCCGAGTTAGAAAGAGGACTTTATCTATAAAGTTATTAAGAAGAAAGTTACACCTGCACACACAAGCCAGTACAGCATCATGTAAGAAAATTCTGCTCAGGAACCAACTGTTGTTAATTCTCAACAAGCCAGGGGATATATATATTCAACAAGAAGCCAAGGGATACATACTTTATCCTATATGGATGGTGAAGTACACAAAAACAAAGCAGTTCACATATGCTGGAGAGTATTTCTGGCTTCACAGCATCCTGTCTCCCAACTTCTAGAACAGAGCTGGAAGATTCCTCGCCAGATTGAGAAGTGCCACAGGCAGGACATGATGCAGTTATCACATCAATTAACCGGCCCAAATGTTTTTCGTAGAAAATCTCAATAATATTATCCCTCTGCAAAAGAAAAACGAGGATAACATCTCAGAACTCCACTGGCAATTCTCACCATTTCCATATTTCACTGTGCCACTGAATAGAATGTAAGTAGCAGCCGCACAGATACATTAAATGGACAACTACCTGAGCTCCAGATAGCGTGTACGAATCTAGCAAACTCCTAAGGATTTCGAGAAATTGGCAATGCATATCTGGTCCGAAGTCTGTTATCATTCCTTTAACCTGCTAGCAAACACAGCTTATATTCATTGCTCAATTCAACTACCCACCTTTGACATTTATACCAAATTGCAAAACAAAATTTCAGAACCATAACTTTCATCATACAGGCTAGTGCAGTAAACTAAGTACATACCAATAAACCAAGCAGAGTAACCCCTTCCTGCCTGACAACATAAGATCGCAACAAATTTGGATCCTGATTCAAGAAAAGAATGAGGATATCTGTCCTGCATCAATCATAATAAACTAAAATTAGAAATAAACAACATATAACCAAAAAACAAACCAAACAAATGAGAACCAAGATAAACTCAAATAAACAAATGATAAAACACCATACCCAATCAGTACAAGTTTCTTGTCCTGATTTTGCAAAGCATCTGTAATGACGTCTAAGAGCCCTTCATTGACTAGATCCCTACCAAATGTAAGTATAGATAGATTTGAATATACAAAGTAGCAGGGCAAACTAATTTGTAGTAGATCTCTCAAGACGTGAACACAATTTAGTGAGCTTGTTAGATAACTTCAAGTTACTCATACCTGAACAACCGGAGCTGCTGTACCATCTGTAGGCTCTTGCTTAAACTGCAAAACTCATGCAAGAAGTAAACCTGTTTCGTACAAGAAAGGAATCAGGTCAATCAAGAATCAAAATTCTAACGTTGAATCACAAACCAGTGTCTCCCACGATGTGATAAAAAAATACGCATGGCAAGAAAGAAAATATCTTCTTAGAATTTAACCAAAAGAAAAGCCATTATATACACAATGTCTGCCACCTCTTCTCACAACATGAAAAGCTTGAGACATAATTCAAGTCCACGCTACTTTTAGCAGTAAGGAATTTAGGCAACTTTCATTAGTGAGTCTTAGGGTCAGGCACTATCACTGCTGCCTTCTTTTCTTTACAACTGGGTAACCCAAAATATTATACTTAATTCACTGGGTTAAGTGAGACTAGTGCTGTGCTGGCTAGGTCCAGTTAAGACTTCTTCGAATTCATAGCTGCAGTAGGTTCCAGCTACCTAAGAGGAGTTAATTTGCTGATAAAATTCTTAAGGATAGCCATCCACATGGTACAATTTATACAGAGGCGAGCATATAATTCTAACTTGCGGTCATTTTCTGTTAGTTTGGTTTTGGATTCGTAATATCACTAATTAAGACCTTAATTGACAGAAATCAAGTTCAACTTCAACCCTACACCCTATGCCACCTGACATTTCACTAGTAAGATACTATGTTTGATATGCAGCAACCACCACGACAAACAAAGGAACACATCTATGATCTATGTGCGTGAAGTACCAGATTCTTCTTTGATTCTGCGGATGTGTTTGGTGACCTAAGCCTCGCAAATAATTCTTGAATAAATGCACTATCGTCCTTTAGCGAAGAAACCACCTACATAAGAAAACCACCAGACGTTTAAAATGACAGATCAAACTTTTGGAAGAAGAGAGCTCAACAAATATACTTACACTAGCATTATTTGCGTGAATAATAGAATTGAGATTTGCAACAGTGCCCTCATCCAATATTCTTGCCAAAACGACATCCTGGAAAAAAAGAGATCAGTAAGAAACTTAATGAAAGAAGCAACTACCAACACAAATATCACACAAGCTCAAACCTTTAAGTAACCAACTCGGTATGTCTGGTGTATCTTTGACAGCACAGTGGGGTCTCTTATTGGAATGGCCTTAAGGAACAAGAAAAAAGAATTTGATGAATCAGCCAAAAAGTACAAGAAGTCCACAAACCAACCCCGGGGTATGTGGTGGATCGTTGACATGAGTACTCGTTATCAGATAATTGCTGAATATTTAATGTGTTTTTTAGCTTGCATAAATCATCAGCATGCAATTTCTGAATTGTAATTAGGAAGTGCTACTTAATACCTATGCCAACAATTTAATCAAGGATCCAGTTAAAGGGAACAAAAATCAGTTTGCATATTACCTCCTTAAAAACAACATGATCTTTCAGAAAATTGCGATGATGTTGAACACAAGGAACATCGGGATCATCTGTGCAATAACAGAAAATTAATCAAATAAGTACACAATTCAATTCGCCAACAATTCTCCGAGGACAATGCAATCAATCAGAAAATGACATAGGCCCCATCGAATATTCAAGAAAACAACATAGCAGAGGATAGAATACTTGTCAAAGAGAAGAAAACAATGATGTGAACATCTCAGCTATGACAACCTTTTTATCATAAATCAGAACATGAAACCAACATATCACTAATCACATCTTCCCTCTGTCTAAGCTATTAAAATAACCATCCAGCTTTACACTGTTTGTATGACAAATAGTTATTGCATTACAGACACTATTCATTGATTAGTCCGTCACTTGTAGTCTGTAGGATCAATGATATAGTACAAACAAAAACCCTAAAAGAAAGACTTGCATCGTTATTCACCAAATAACATATAAGATGCAGTCTAAAAGTAGAACAAAGAAGGAGATGGAAAGCAATAACTTGTCCCGGGGAACTTACTCTCAAGGGCGCCTATGATATCCATGATGTATTCATCCCCAAATATCTTTTCAAAAATTTGAGGACTATTGAGCAAAACTGCAAGCAACAATATCCAACTACATTAATCAATGAAGGGTATGTATAAGATGAACACATCAACAAAGAGCTTGCAAGACAAGTAAGAGAATACTGACTGATCCCTCTCATTATTTTGAATATCATATGAAGCCCATCATTATTCTCCAAGTCTTCGCAGATTCTGAAAAGATCAATCAACTTCCGAAAAAACTCTGGCTGCATCGATAAAAATAATTTATCATAACAGAATCCCACAAAGTTGTTAAAACTTGAAACACAATTCACCGACAGTGACACAGAGTACGACAGACTGATTAAGTGCCATAAACAGCACCATGTCTCCTACACCGTCTGTAATAAAATAACAAAGTGCCCGAATGATGCAGCTCAAACTTAAAAGAAGATACTACCCCTGTGATCAAGATACAAATGTAAGCGACTCTAAATAATCTACCAAACGTCTAACAGTGTCCAGAATCAAAGTACAGTACAATTCACATATAATTGACCAGTAGCTAATCACTGAGTTTTTGTATATAGGCCCACTCTGAAACTTAAGAAATGATCTCAGATATGAAAACTATTGTTTGGATAAAATAACAGAATCCCACGAGTTATTAACGAACAAAGAGGAAAAGAAAGCAGCGAAATAGAATTGGCGGGAACAGCCTACCACCTAAAAACCAAAACATGGATCAAAGGGGAGAGCATTAGCATACATCACTCAGTATAAGTTCTTGTAGCCTCATCTGATCTGCAATGCCACTCTCGGAAACTGTCTGCAACTCAATAATCATTCAGATTAATAGGGTGATTATCAAGGAGAAACAACTCTCACAATAATCAGACAAACAGAGTAAAAAAAATGGTGACATGACACATATGGTACAGCATCGTTCACAATCCATGTGCACTTAAGAGGAACTTTACAGTCATAAACTAAGAGAGGTCTACAATGGAATTCTATATATTTAGCAAAACCTAGCCTAGCTCTACTTTGGAGATAGAGGATGTAGCCAACTAACCACTTTCCTAGCTTTCTTTGCAAAGAAACACTAAAGTAGACATTGCAACCTTCAGAACAGCGGGATGGAAAATGGGAGGGGAGGAGGGGTGTAAAAAAACTGAACCGAATCAACCCCAAGTCCAGGTTACTAAATAATTGACACGATAGGCCTATTAGTCATAGAGCAACAGAAAGAGTGCAAGCTGTATCAATAATGTCATTCACCCGAAAGCAGCTACAATTCAAACACATTCAACCTCAATACGGCCGCAAACACATTCAACCTCAATACGGCCTGCACCGAACTCCATGGACAGATTACATGAAAACTAATTGCACATCAAATCGCCCAACAAAGAGTGCCAATAAGAAAAAGAACAAATACAAGTCACATTTATATGCCTGACCTAAGGGAATAAAGGAAAATGGGTACATAAGAAACCAAAAAGGAATAAAAATGGCGAAACCTCCACCAAGAAAATTAAAGTAAGAATTTAGTCAGAACCTTGAGGATAAGAGGAAGTGTGGACAGCTCGACAACAGGCAATTCCCTTAGATCACTGGTCATGCTGTGAAATGTTTCACCTGAAAGCAATTAAACAAACAAGGCAACCACATAAATACTAAAACAAATTGCAAGGATGGATATAAAAGAGCACCTAGTCATTACAATTTAACTTCAACTACCATGAGCCCTGGAATTCTTTCGCATGTCCCCAGGATATTTCAGATAACCTAATCAGAATCTAGGGACCACAGTGGAACCATTAAGAAAGCCAGACTATTCATGTCAAGTATAAGAATTGAAGTACTTACCGTTCAGATTGTTAAACTGCAGACTGCGTTGCACGCTGCATATATTATCCCTGTACACAAAAGAAAACTTATGTTCAGTAACAATCACTGCCGCCAATGAGGATATGAGAAAAGGAATTAGATGAAAGCAGCACCCAGTACCATATATAAGAGCACCCGTTAGGCTCTTGAAAGCTTAAAGCTAATTCAGTCGAATACTCTGGATCTCTCCAAGAGATTATTGTATCTGTGAGGATCAAGAACGAAAAACTTGAACTAACAAGTAACAAGATGATAACAGTAGCAGAACTTTGTACCAAACAGCTGGCACCTGATCCTTAAAAAGATACAACTCCAATGGGTAGGACAACTGCCATACCTTCTTGCTTTCTGTATATATCATCAGGTATGATCCGGTGCATGAGTAGTGTTTCGTTGTCATCTTCATCAATTACAAACAAGCCCAGCTCTTCTGATCTCTGATAACATCCATAGACACAAAAAATTATTAGGACCATTAACAGAATTTCTGGAACCTTTTAATGATGTTTGACCAAACCTCCAAGTAGTCGACGGTGACATGCCCAGTTCCTTGGTCATCCCATTTACCACCATCAATCAGGCGATAGACCTTAACTCTCTGAAATCAACAAATAAGCAATAAGAAGATGAGGAGGTGGCCAAGAAAATCCTAATTTCAACCTAGGCGCTAGAAGCAGGAGATGACAGATTCTTAGAACGTTCTTGAACAAGACAAAATGCAAATAAGAAAGCATCATATAGAACAGAAAAGAAAAGAAATGGGAAGATAGCTAGCACAATATGAGCAGATGAGCTACACAGCCCATCAAAACAACAGTCTCCTATGACTGTACAACAGCCAACACAGAAGAAAACCATTAAGAATGCCACGCAACAAAACATAGGTCCTCACGAGGATGGCAGACACAAAAACAACTTCCATCAGAATGAAAAATGTGCTTTTAGATTGAAAATTTGTTTCACAGTGCAAATTCATATATTTAGACCATAGTGCTGCAAAAACCCACTTGTGTGCAACGCTAAAAAACCACTGCCTACATTAGCACTAATGCAACCTTGATTCAATCAAAATGCCTCAAAGATCACAGAAGATACCCAGATAAAGAGAGAAAATCTTGCACCTAGAACCTAGACCCAAGAATAAAGACACTTGTGAGTCGAAGGTAAGATCATCATTTTAGATCCAAAGAGAATCATCATGTGAACATTTTCGGGGTACAACAATCTATATAAATTACAGAACGAATCTTTCTCCTAGGTGAATGTTAGGCCCAAATTAATCATAAATAAAATCTCAAAAACGATGCCTAGTTATTCATGAGACAAGTTTCTACAATGTGAGGATCTAAAGTTGTTCAATACAAGAATAGTTTAATTAATTTACTGATAGCATGTCATACGGGCAGCACAATGGATTTTCTACACAAGGAACATGTGAATGAATGAAAAGAGCCCACCGCCCCCCCCCCCCCCCCCCCCCCAACCAAAAACCTGGTAGAAAACCTAAGACACGGAAAAAGTTTGAAGACCAAGCCTCCACCATTCTACTGTCATCTATGCCACAATATATTCAGTACAACGGACAACCTAATTCCCCAGCCGTTTGAAGAAAATAGTATGAGGCAGACCATTGCACTAACTCAACCACACGTTTCCACCTTCTGTACCGATGGAATTTGCTGAAAATCCAGCATTGGCTATGCCATATAGTTTGCCTGGAATCAACTAATAAACCAACGATCTGACTTGGCTAGCAGTAATGAGACGGACACTAGGAGTCCATATGACTATGACTAGCACACTGCAGCGGCGCAAGTTGAGAAAACAGGGAAGAATTTTGGCCGTATAACCTAGCATCCGCTAGTTAGGTAAACTATCAGTAATGACTCGTTCAATTGACAAATTATTATTTTCCTTGAGAACCATTAAGAACTTGAATAGAGCAATAACAAACTCACAATACATACACGCTATTTTCCAGTAAATTCAACAGAACCAATACAACTGATATCCCCATGTGACAACCAAATCAGATAAAATCAATCCGCAAGTAAACTCCCAGCTCGCTCGCCAGCTAGCATTGAATTCAATCCCAGCTAAAAAATTAGCAATACGTTCAAGGAGGCAGAAGCATACCTGCATCGAATTGGAGCCCGGTTGAGATTTCTCTGGAGCGCCCATCAGAGTTCCACCTTCAATCCCACGAATGGTTCAACAGCTCCCGATGAAACAATCGGAGCCCGCAGCAAGAGGTCGAATTAGGGTTTCCAATAACTATAAATGAAGAGAGGTTGATAGAGATAGGGTGTAGAAGAAGTAGAAGAGATTTTTGAGTTGCAGATCAACAGAAAACCCTAACCGCCATTGACGTTAGGAAGTGAAGCTTCCGATTTCTTTCACTCCGTCCTCTCTCTCTCTCTCTCTCTATCTCTCTCGTTCTTCTTTTATTCCTCTTTTTTCTCTGTGCGGAGTGTCTGCCCCCCCAGACCTTCGATTAAGAGAGAAAGCGAGGGAGGGAGTCCGCGAAAGGAGAAAATAAAAAGGAAAAAAAACACTGATATTTGTTTTTTCAGCTCAGCTTGCTTCAGCTGCTAGCCAAATAGAATTTATCTTTTACTCCCTCGAATAGTCATTCCTACCGCTTTGGTCACCAAATATTTGATATGTACGGATTGGTATATCAAGAAAATATTTTTTTTATTTAGTAACTATGTGTCCTATCTAGTTAGTTATTTTGGCAATAGTTAAAAACTATTAATAGTATATTCAGTTTAGTTCAATGATGATTTAGTAGACTATACTTTTTAAAAATTTAGTCAAACTTATTGAGTTATAAATGATCTATCGTTCTCTTTGTGTTGTTGATGAAACAATTAATTCGGTGTTATGAAATGATCAACTTAATCGGTTACAATTCCTAATATGGACTTTGTGAAGATATTATTGATCTTAATAATGGCTCGTAAGAACATTACATTAGATGATACAAAAAGTTCATATATTTAAAAGTTTAGGAGACGGTGATTTAGAGACAGTTGCTTTTGCATATGATTTTGAAAAAGTGGCAATCATGTCTCCACTTATTTTGCCTACGAATTTTAGACCAAAAAAGCGGTAATATAGCACGCTAATCTTGAAATCCGACCTGTCACAACATATTCGGGTATGAGCTCAGATTATTGAAGACGTTTATATAATCAATTCATTATTCTTAGTTTATCTGACAAACAATGACAAATCACACTACTTCGTCTTAATTGGGGCTAAGAATTGGGACTAAACAAATAGCACTAGAGGTTTGTGTTGTTGATGGTTGTTGCTTTGTGGAGGACAATTTTAGAATGTGGTTTTGTTGCTTACTCACCCAACATTGAGAGGAGTTTGAGATGTATAATTAATTTAGGGAATAAAAGTACAAATAGAAACAAATACAACTTGACGGGCACATTATAATGTAGCTAATATTGAGAAGGACATCATTATTCTGAAATTGTAGATTTTCATAAAATATTGAATTAAAATTACAATTTCGAGGTCAAACAAATTTATTTATAAGTGCAATCTATGTCATGAATCACGTGCAATGATATTTCCATTTTCATATGCTTTATCGTTATATAGCCTTTTGTATATCATGCTCGAGGTTGAATGTTTCACTAAAACTTTTTAAACTTGGTTTGATTTTATTTGATGTTTCCGAATAAATTTTAGTTCAATTTGATTTGATTGTGAATAAAAAATAGTCGAATTTGTCTGTTTAGGATTAAAAGTGGTGTGATTTGTAGTTGATTGAATTGAACAATTTTAGTTAAATTATTAACCATTAACTGATTGATAATTAACCACATAACCAAACAATTTAAAAAAACTCAACAAATATATAGACCGAATATTATCAATTTTTATTCAAATATCAAAGCTTACAAACTTAATAAGCTACATAAAATTTCAAGACTGGGTAGGCGAGCCTTGAAACAAGACGCGCAAGTTGGATTCTAAATTTCATAGATCATTTAGAGATTGAATCATAGAGTCGTTAGTCAGAACAGTCACTTGTTTTCATCAAGATTTAACATATGGTTGAAGAAAATAAAACTTGAAATATCGTAGGTTCTTTATAAATAACTATTGTAGGTTAAATTTGTTCGATTATTAGCTAGTAAAGACTACGGTTTTTTTAATATTTTACTGTCTTCCCTGTTATCTCTCGTAGGAGAGTTTGTCAGAGCCGATTATAGCCCTCTTACGAAACCCTAGCCGCTACCCTACCCTTCAACCAAATTCCGCCGCCGATGATAGCAACAATAGCCCATCGCTCGCTCGCATCAACTAAACACAACACCCTACCTCATGTCCTCTCCGATCTCCCTCGATAACCATCTACCCCGATAACAACCTAACCCCATCCTAGCCATGAATACCACATACCTCGCAAACACTTGCAGGACCCCCAAATCAATCCGATCGGCGAGCGATAACTCCAATAAGGGGTCTGGAACACCACAGTTGTTCGCCGCGATACAAGCGGCATTCGCAACCATAGCAACGACGACTCCACCAGTATCACCACCATCTAACTCCTCATCCCAAATCAATCAAGAACCGTCTTCATCGTCACCTCCAACCAACTCACGGAGAATGGAAGGACAAACTCATTGAAATTCTGGCTATACGGTCTAGGCTTAGCTTCCCTTAGCCGTGTTCTTTAGAGGATCAAATCTGCTCGTGTTGACTGCTTTATTTCTATATCTACTATAATTTTATATTTTCTAGTCTTTTGTTTTCAACTCAATTTTATTTACTTTCGAGATTTGAATAGTTTTTTTGTTTTGGTTGGTGAACCCGTTTAGATGTCTGTTGGAGAGATAGGATTGATGTGTTTGCCTTTTGTAAGAACCCGCGACCCATGATAGTGTTGTTTATGAGGACTGTACTTTTAATTGAAATCCATGTGTGCTTCATTTTTACTACGATTTCATAATAATGTGATGTTTTTGATTTGGTAAAAAGAACTTCAAACACAATAATCGGTTTATAACCACTAACCAATGCAATAACGGCGCCCACCCACAAGCAGGCAGAACAAAATCCATACGATGTGTGAAGTCAGTTGGTTGAACAGCCAAGCAGCAAGCTTTGTAAACTCCGCCTTCCCCCAATTCTCCTACGGACTTCTCGAAGCTTTTCATAGTTTCATTCTCCTCCTCCCTTCTATAAACAGCTCCCCAAGATAAACCTTACCTCATTCCTTCACTTCGCCATTGCCTTCTTTCTGCTGATTTCCAGATCTTTTGCCCCCCCCCCCCACCTCTTTTCCCATCGACGAACAGAAAGAGCAGCGAAAATGCAGACCTCGCTCAGTCTCTCTATCTCCAACTCCGCCGCCGCCGGTCCCAGATCAACTAGCGCTTTCTTCGATTCCAATCGTTTCCCTGCTCCTCCGTCCAAGCCTGTCAATCTCCGATTCTGTGGCCTCAGGAGGGAAGCATTGGGATTCTCCAGCTCTTCTTTGACCTCCCGCCGCTCTATTGCTTCCAGGAGTGCGGCCTCGATCAACAAGGTTTGTGCCTCGCTTGCAAGTGGTAATGGCAGCACACCCAAGTCGTTTGATTACGATTTGATCATCGTAGGAGCCGGCGTTGGCGGCCACGGAGCTGCGCTTCATGCTGTCGAGAAGGTAATTGAACTGGCGAAGTTGAATTAATTAGAGTTAATTGGTTGTGCTCGGTTGATATTGTACAGTACGCATTTGGATTTCATGGGTTTGCGGTGAAAATAATTGGCAGGGTTTAAAAACTGCAATTATTGAGGGCGACGTCGTGGGAGGAACATGCGTAAACAGAGGTTGCGTTCCGTCGAAAGCTCTCCTCGCCGTCAGTGGCCGGATGCGGGAGCTTCAGAGCGAGCATCATTTGAAAGCATTAGGCCTCCAGGTAAAATGGCTGATACGATTGTGACGTCATTAAGAGTGATGAGTATTAGTTGCCTTGAGTTCTGCCGAAATGCACGCTTTTATAAGCTTGCTTATATTTGCTTAAGAGATGATTGTGATAATGGACCAGGTTCCCGATACATTGTGCTGATGAGATTGTCTCTGGTTGATCTTGTGATAGGTTTCAGCTGCTGGTTATGATAGACAAGGAGTTGCTGATCATGCTAATAATCTAGCTACGAAAATTCGTAGCAATTTGACAAATTCAATGAAGGCGTTGGGTGTGGACATATTGACTGGCGTTGGCACAATCTTGGTGAGTAGGCCGTTTCATTTGCTGGGATGGGAATTTCTGTCCAGAATAGATCATGATGTGATCTCTTTCAGCGAGATGGCTTATGTGTCATGTTGTTATGTTGTATTCTGTTATTTGGTTCAGGGTCCACAAAAGGTGAGAGTTGGGAAAGACAATATAGTGACTGGAAAAGACGTCATCATTGCCACCGGTTCTGTCCCATTTGTCCCAAAGGGAATCGAAGTTGATGGTACTTTTCTTCAACATTTACTTTGGTTGTTACCTATTTGGCGATTCAAACAATGGTAGTTTTAGTTTCAGATGTTGTAGAAACCGAGAAAGATGCTTTTTGCTCTGTCCATTATGTCTGTTAGCTTTTGAGCGTCTTTCAAGAAAGAGTACAAGCATCAGAGAGCATAATATTTTAGATTTTGGCTAAAGGCCAAACAATTGATGTCGGAAATTGGTGTAGGTTACTAATATGATGATACTAGTAGTACATGGTTCATTGAAGTTATGACTTATGATACTCTTGACAAAGGCATCCGCGTTCCCATTCTCCTTTTATTATATCTAAAAACATGGTACCTGGGAATATACAACTCACTGTAATCTATGGAGAATGTGTGAATGCTGTATTCTATGAATAGCGTGTGTCCAGATCATGAGTTGTAAACTACTGCAAATCTTGTGTCCTTGTTAGAACGAGGGTCTTGTTGACATTGTGCAGTCTCCTGTTTTATTGAACTTTAGAATCTCTTATTGCTTACAGGAAAGACCGTCATTACAAGTGATCATGCCCTCAAACTGGAGTCCGTACCTGATTGGATAGCAATCGTTGGAAGTGGTTATATTGGTCTAGAGTTCAGTGATGTTTATACTGCACTTGGAAGCGAGGTACCGTTTTGTCTTTTTTCTTGTCCCGCTCAACTTATGCTGGGAATTTTCAGCTGCAAAAATAGAAAGTACTTCATCATTTTACTAGAAAAAGTTGAATTTTAAAACATCTGGAGAATTATGAACGTGTAGGTGACATTTATTGAAGCTCTGGACCAGCTCATGCCTGGATTTGATCCTGAGATTGGGAAGTTGGCTCAAAGAGTTTTGATTAATCCTCGCAAAATTGACTACCACACTGGTGTCTTCGCAACCAAGGTAAAATGATGCGCCTATTTTTCTCCTCTAAACGCTTTTGTGTCATAATAAAATTTGCATATCTTTGTGCTGTATAGTTTTTTGTATCGGTCCTCCCTTATGCTGACAAGGACACTGCATCTTCCTTCGCTTTTCATAGATCACTCCAGCAAAAGATGGGAAGCCAGTTACTATAGAGCTTATTGATGCCAAAACCAAGCAGCCGAAAGACACTCTGGAGGTATTGAAGTTATTATGCTGTGTTTTGAACTTCAATTCTACGACAAATAATACTTCCATTCAGTTTAGTAGTTTATATACTATGCCATGCAGATTCCATACCTTGCATTCTGTATTTCATACAGGTAGATGCAGCACTGATTGCAACCGGAAGAGCACCTTTCACAAACGGTCTTGGCTTGGAGAATGTATGATCTGCAGATAAATCCATCACTGAATTAGATTGATTTTTCTGAGCTAAAGGTCTCATATCATTTGGTTTTCCTTCTGTCCTTTCTCTGTGCAGATTGACGTTGCAACACAGCGTGGCTTTATTCCCGTGGATGAACGTATGCGTGTTATTGATTCTAAAGGAGACCTGGTAAGTCCAAAACTTTCTCCTCTTCTACAAGCGATGCAATCACAAGGTCCTGTCAATTGATTTGTCAATCATGAATACCAGGTCCCTCACTTGTACTGTATCGGTGATGCCAACGGTAAAATGATGCTTGCCCATGCAGCCAGTGCACAAGGAATTTCAGGTTGGTTTAACTTACTGATCTCTGGACATTTCGTTCCACGTGTTTACACCATACTACTGATTTCAATCTTGTCCCACACACAGTGGTGGAGCAACTAACTGGAAGAGACCATGTATTAAATCATTTAAGCATCCCAGCAGCTTGTTTCACTCATCCCGAAATCAGTATGGTTGGGCTGACAGAGGTATATCCTTACAGCTTGCAAGTTGAAGGTGCAACGTAGAATGTATCATGTCACATAAATATGTTCCTTCTGAATATTGACTGTATGATGCTCTGATTCATAGCCTCAAGCAAGGGAAAAAGCTGAAGTAGAGGGATTTGAAGTAGCTGTTGCTAAGACAAGTTTTAAGGCAAACACAAAGGCCTTGGCCGAAAATGAAGGAGAGGGTCTGGCTAAGGTTACATTCATTGATTCTCTTTCCCGCCGTATGGAACATGATTAATAAATTCTGCTCTGATATTCACCATCTGCAACGGCTATCATTTTCCCTTGCAGTTGATATATAGACCTGACAATGGGGAGATTCTCGGTGTCCACATTTTCGGGCTGCATGCTGCAGATCTCATCCACGAAGCATCTAATGCTATAGCTTTAGGGACTCGCATTCAGGTCTGTCTTCTTTAAACTAATTCCATTTCTCTATGAGACGAATTGTTGTCTAAGAAATTGGATAGGTTCCTTCTTCAGTTCCCAAATCACCTGCACTTGTGGTCCAAATTCAGCTTCCTACGTTCCAAATTAGAACCCAGTCCTTGTCATGAACTGTTGCATCCCAATAACTTGTGGTATTCATTAACAGTCCTAACTGAATGTATGATTTCGCAGGAGTTGAAGTTAGCAGTTCATGCGCATCCTACGCTTTCCGAAGTCCTCGACGAACTCTTCAAGTCAGCAAAGGTGAGCTTTCTGATCTTCTATCTGTGCATGATTTCATCATCACTGGTCCTGTGATTTACTATGGGTTGTAAGTGGCGGACTAAACGACACATTACCTTTCTTCCTAATACATTTTATGTACGTTAAAGCTGAAGACAAGGTCACCCTTCTTCGAGCTAGTGATGGACGTTTTTAATTTATGGGGCAGGTTAAGGAACATGTTGGCAGCCCAGTAGGCGAGGCGGTTGCAGTCTAAGCCATCTCTCGACCCTCTGTCCAAGTATCAGATATCGTCAATTTGTGTCGACATTATACGAGAGACGCAGTTAGCAGATCGTTCTTCGGGTTATTTAATTGAGCTTCAAACGTTGATACCCATTTTGACTTATATTCGGTTGAGGTTCTGTACTAGATGAAAGATTAGGGTATTGGAGAAATTGTATGGTTGTGTGGTAGAGGTAGAAGTAGAAACTCGTGGAAACGCTTGTCATCTCATTGTGTAATCAGATTGTATACCAACATTCTCTTTAAGAGTTTATTAATAATAACAAAGATTGATCATCTTTTCTCGCTATGTTTCTTCTTGTATTTGTACTCTGGCTCAATTCTGTCTATGCACTTAAAGGGTGGATGCGTTGATCTGGTCTGACCCAATTAGATTGTTGAAACTTTGCGTTACGGTAAAAATCAACTTTTTTGTCTAATGTTTTCGATACACAAAATAAATAGAAAGTCACAAGAACAAATACTATACTGTACCAATAATCGCTCATTAGTATCATGATAATTTAGAACCTCACGTTCATTTTTCCTCACGTGCCATAAAATGAACGATATTATAATTCTAACGCACAACGGGTATTTGGTAAGGAAGTGGAGCTGTCGACATTTTCTTAGTAGAAGACCAACCAGGATGCCTGCTGCTGAGGTAGTAATGAGCCGTGTTGTGTTTGCCCAATCCGTATGAATGGTCGTGGGAGCTGAAGGATGCTGCCCTGCCAAATATAAAGCACGATGGACCACAATGAATTCAAGAACAAGTGATGATATATTAGTCAACTTGATCCACCGTCAAGACACATTGACCGCTGCTGTTGGACCGAACCACCCCCAGAACACGATACCCAGCGCACGGAGCTGTCGGACTTCGAACAACTATGTCTACGTGAAAACTCTATATTTGATAACGTCAGGAATCGCAAGTTTGGTGTCAAAGCAAAAAATAAATGGAGTTTGTCCAGTGGATTGTGGAGGTTGCAACAACGCCAAAAAGAAATGGGGCATTGAGAGATTTGAGGTATAATTGGAATAACAAACTTCAGATAAAAAAGAACTTGGAGTTGAAACTGTCGATTATATACACAAATAGTTGATCCAAAGCTTGCAAGATTGAATCCCTCCAAAACCTACCAATTAAAGGTTCAAGCTCTCAAGTTGGAATGAGGCTATACAGATATACCAGTGACATGAAATTATCTAAACCCTAAACTCATACATAAACTGGATTGGAGCATGTATAAATCTCCTTAATCTATCATGGAAAATGGTATCATACACAACAATTACAAGTACCAGCAATCCAACAATTTCACAATGACAAATTAGTTTTGATCATGGATAAAAACCCCACAGTCGTGGACCTGCTGAGCACTGCCATATATGACACACCAAATTTCCATCCAAGATCAAGAAGAATCAAACCATCAACAAATGCAGGACTCAGAAAAGAAATGAAAAATGCTGAGGATTTACGAGGACATGATAATCTCAATGTATTAGAGCAATGAAATCAAACATGATACGGGATAGTAACAGCAGAACAAGTTCTTCAAAAAGAAAACCGTCACGGGTTCAGTACCATTCTCAATTCATCCAGCTAATGCAACTCATAACTAAAGAAGCAGAGTACAAATAAAGTCTAGATAATCCTACTAGCAAAAAAAGGAAAACCTCCCCATTGCACGCCAGTAGCGAGATAATCTATTCTTCAGCGCTTGCAACCTCTGCGCCAGTCTTGTTATGCTTCTTCGCGTACCTCTGGTTCCTCAGAAACTTAGGATCCATCTGCGTACACACAAAAAATGAAAAACAGATCAACGAGCTGGGAAATCAGGCAATCAGAAACCAGCAGACGACGAAAATGAAACGATCGGAACATATCCAAAAGCTTCACTTACCCCTTTGGTGGAGGTGTGGCGATGGCTCTTAGGCTTCTTGATGCCGTTCCTGTGAGCCTTGTAGGACTGGTTGTGAGCGGTGTGATTCTTCGACTTGGCCATCTCTGCCAACAGAAGGAAACCAATACAGATGAGTAAACGAAATAAGACTACTCAACGAAGCCTTAATGGAGGAATTGAGAACAGCTAGGGTTACAGACCTCAGAGAAGAAGAATGCGGATGCGGCGGGATATCAGAGAGAGATCGGCTGTGCTGCTGTTCTTAAAGCTAAACCCTAATCGGAATGCGCTCTCGTATTTATATTAGAGGTCGTCCGAGTATTTCCGCTGACACTTTATGGGCTGCTAAATGGGCTTTAGGTCAGGCTTATTCGTGTATTTTAATAATTGGGCCTGCCCTTAGGCAGATCCAAGAGCAGACAATATAACAAATACGAGTTATTAATGTAGTAGTGTCATGAGCTCTATTTGGAAGGGCGAACTAAGGTTTGATCTTCGTAATAATGTTAGGAGAAAAATAAAATTTTAATCTCGAAATATTTTTCGACTGAATTAATCGATCGTGGTCAAATAGCAAAGTGGAAATAAAAAAATTAACATAAACATTTTGTCCATTTTTCTTTTCATTAATAAATCACTTAAATAAACTCAAATAACATGTTAAACGAATCATTAGTATTGTATAAATATTTTCCTATTACTACCATCACTTAGCTGATGAGATTCATGATGAACTCGTTTCAATGAGGTGTGAAAGTCAACACTATTCAAAGAGTACAGTAGATATGTTGGAGAAAATTGTATGTTAAGAAAGATTTTAATTTTATGATAAAAGTTGACTATCCGAATTTCGATTAGATTATGATTCATAACGAACATGTGAAAAAATGTGGGTGATTTTGACTCGTCCCATAGGCCACCAAACATTTTGGGAGTTGGGGTTTGACCCCATACACCTAGTACTTTGGATTACACAACTAACAAATACGTCACAACAACAACAACAACAACAATAATAATAATAATATGCAAAAACTTCCAAACCCACCAACGTAAATGACGATTGTGCCAACTATAAGCCAGCACACTCCAATTTAGAGAATTTATACTATTTTAGGATTTAATTACATGTTTAAAGTAGAAGGGTTAATGCTCGTATTTCGACTGTACCGATATCCTGATATATGTCATAATAATATTAACTCGTATAATTAATATACAAATTTTCTTTTGTAATCCTTAACTTTGGCTTTGAGTACAATGTAATTATTCAATATTTCTAAACCAAAAACATCCACCAATCTATTATAACATGGCTGGCGCAAAAGTTATAATAATAAAAGAGTGTTTGTTTGGTAATCCATTTTTTGTTGAACAGAAGTTTAAATGACATCAATTTAGAACAACTCTAGTTTATAAATCGAAACAGTTCATATAGCGAACTAACTAAAATCCAGCCAATTAAAACACGCTATATGATATAGGATATCGATATAATCAGACTCGACAAATTGGTTGCATCTACAAATTAAGGCTTGTCATTGATGTGTATCTCTGTGTTGTAGTTATGTTGATATTAAACTAACTAATCTGTTGATTTATAAACGTAACGGTTAATATCATGGTACCAAAAACTCTTATATATACATCCTAAATATAAGGATGACAATCATAACTGTCATTACAATTATCCGGTCGAACCTGATCCAGTTAAATACGGTAAAATCGGAATTGACCATATAATTTTAGGATATGTGTAAAACTAAAATACCGTTTTTACAACTAAAATAGCTCGTTTTTTTATTAATGCTCTTCGATGAAATAAATATTGTTCAACTCATCTGATAACAGGTAGGAGGACTCTCACCACAGACAGAGAGAGCCGAAAAACAAGATTGATGTGCAACAAGATGCGCCACCATACCCTATTACTTTTCCTCCTCACCCACACAACCTTTGAATTCGGTTGGAAATCAAGAAGCCGCTGACACTCTGTAATTACAGTATGGAACTCGGTTCTGTCATCCTCTTCATGTCCTACAACTAGTTGCACTTCCAAACAGTCGATCTCATAAATGATGTTGTTGTAGCTCGTCGTACCAAACCACCGGATCGCGTCACACATGGCTCTCACTTGCACCACACCTGCAAAGAATCGTTGGCAACGTCCGACATACGCCTCCCGCACCATTGTACCTAAAGTTAATTTTGGATCTCATATTGGAATTAATATTTTGTACTATCTTGATCCAACCATGTAACATTTAGAAAGGAAAATTCATCTTCACCAACAATCCAATTCAATTAAATAATCTAGATCCCAATATTAAACTACATAAGAAATATAAAGTCTTCAAAGTATCTATCGAGATAAGTTTTAAAAAATATCGAACTTTCATTCATCGAAAAATTGAACTCTCGCCTTTTCCCACACCTATAAGTTAGAGTGTAATGTCACTTGTTAATGGGTGGAATTTATTTCACACGTAATATCACTAAACACCACCTACATAGATAAATTGTGATAAAGAAGTGTACCAATAGGTCCACTTGATCGACTTAAGTAAAGGTACATGTTGCAATCATCTCCATAAATTCATTATTAGGCCTAACACCCAACGACGAGTGACATTTTTTATTCTATAATTACTGTATGTTGGTAATAAAAGCAATAATTAATCTTCATATTGTGTGTTATACTACTATTTTATACGCATCCATTGAACTACTCTTACGAGACTACACCGATATAAATCATTTATCGCTCCTATGTGTATAAACCTAAAACAAGGACTTTCAATCAACTAGACATTCAATGTTATAAATATGTTTTCTAAAAATAGAATGAAGAATATTCATGCATTTTAAAAAACAATTGAAAGATAATCACTTGAAAAATAGGAAGGCGCTAAACATTAACTGTAATCCAAAAATCTCGGCCAAAAACCCGATTAAGTGCATAAAATTAACCCAAATTAAATTTGGTTTAGTTTGGTTACCTTTTTTAATCCAAAAATGTAATTCTAACTAAAAATCTAAAAACCAACCCGACGATTGATTTACAAGGTATTCAACCTAACCTTAAATCGACGGTTGATTAAACTCACAACCATGTCGGAAACAAACAATTTCTTATTCTGCCGGCAACTCAACGGCAAGTTAAGATGCGGAACATACAATAAAATACTAATCTCAGAAGACGATTTGTAATATTAAGTTTGACAGAGACAATCGACAAAGACAACATCAAGCTTCTTTCATTTCAGGCAACTTCTTGGCAACAAGCGGCACCTTGACTTTTATACAGCCTTTAGATGAGAAGGTTGTGAATGTATAGGCTTTGAATTTGTATACGGACTTAATTACTTCCGCTAGAAACGGTTAGCTTTGAAATTGATTGGTGTATTTGAACTTGATTGCTGCTGCTAAAACATGAAGCGGTTGATTTTATTTTGATTGACAATGGTGTAGTTGTGTATATGTGATGATAAAGAATATGATAAATTAAAAAAAAAGAAATTATAGGATGGAAAGTTAACCGAATTATATCGAATAAATATAAAAGATGACGTAACATTTGTTAACATATTGAAGAATTAACATGATATTAAAAAAAACCAACAGCTAATAACCCATCATCACGTTGTGTTTCTACCCGATACATATTTTTCTACCCGATACATATTTTTCTACCCGATACATATTTTCACCAAAATTTTACCTCTAATTTAATTTTGGCGTTAAAAAATAGAGAGGGTGTTTCTGAAAGATTTTTCAAGTTCACCCAGCAACCCCAAGTCCATCAGATCCCAAACTGAAAGAGAGTCTGAGCACCATATATAAATAACGTCACTTCTCTCTTGCACATCTCCATTTGGATCCATTCTTGTTTCTCTCTCCCTGTCTCTCTCTCTCTACTCGAGAGCTTCATCAATCAAGCAGCAGGGCGCACCAGTCGGCCGGCCCTTTCCCGATATGTTCCTATTCGACTGGTTCTATGGAATTCTCGCATCTCTTGGGCTATGGCAGAAAGAGGCCAAGATCCTCTTCTTGGGTCTCGACAATGCCGGCAAGACCACTCTCCTTCACATGTTGAAAGACGAGGTTCGCTTTCCCCCCCGATCTATGTACAATTCAATCGTTTTTCAATTGATTTTAAGAGGAATTATCTGAAAAGGTCTATGGTGTTTTTGGTTTTGTTTTGGTGGCGATCTGTTAAAATCCGCAGAGATTAGTGCAACATCAGCCGACTCAGCATCCTACATCGGAGGAGTTGAGTATTGGCAAAATCAAGTTCAAAGCTTTTGATTTGGGCGGCCATCAGATCGCTCGCCGCGTCTGGAAAGACTATTATGCCAAGGTTTGTTATTACTGTTCCTTTTGTTGTCAAAGTGCACTCCATCTGTTTGATTTATTGTCCATATGAATACTGTGTCCCATTCTTTTGCGTTGCTTTATTGTCCATATGAATACTGTGTCCCATTCTTTTGCGTTGCTTTTATTTGGTTGGTTGGTTGACCTTCATAATGTGAAATTGAGCTTGGCGGAGGACGAAATGTCTCGATTTGGGGATCTTTGATGTTATTGAGATCCAGCTTAGAGAGGAGTTTTTGGGGATCTTATGGTGTATTTTTCTGTTTGATCGGAGTTTAAACTCTATTCCATTGTACCATTATCACCATCTTTGTTCTGTTATTATTTTGAATCAATTGGATGAATTTTTACCTTTTAGTCCTTGGAAAGGTGACTTATTTTGTGATCATCTGATTCACGGGAGGCCGATATCAACATTGGAAATTTTCGCTGATGACACCTTTCTATGTTCTGATGAGGCGTTCTAATAGTAGATTTCCATACATCTGTCTAACTTCTTTACAATTTGTTGTTGGATATTCGGTATTCCTGTTGTATTCTATTTAATCTGCTTGAGCTTTTGATCATCAGCTACTTCCTTACTACATGCGCCATTTGGTTGGTCCCCGTCTTAGTTGTAAAAGTGTTGATGTGTATGCTTATTGCTTCACATAGATCCGTTCCTTTTGTTAAAATTGGGACTTTATCTAAAGTATATATAATTTGCACGGACAGGTTGATGCCGTTGTGTACCTTGTTGATGCCTACGACAAGGAGAGGTTTGCAGAGTCGAAGAAGGAGCTGGATGCCCTCTTGTCAGACGAGGGCCTTACCAGTGTTCCATTCCTGATCCTAGGAAACAAGATCGACATTCCCTATGCAGCATCGGAAGACGAGCTCCGGTACCATCTAGGGCTGTCGAATTTCACGACCGGAAAGGGCAAGGTGAACCTCACAGACTCGAATGTCCGGCCTCTTGAGGTTTTCATGTGCAGCATTGTCCGGAAGATGGGTTACGGAGAAGGCTTCAAGTGGCTCTCTCAGTACATCAAGTAGAGGAACTATATCAAAAGATATAATAGAAGATGGGGTTATTCAGTACTCTCTCCTCCCCTCAGCTGTTCTGTATTTTTGTACTGGAGCTTATTTCCTCATGCCCTGCCCATTACTGTTTTTGTTTCTGGGGTTTATCTTCTGGTGTCGATGTTTTTGTTTTTTGCAAGTCAGTAGATACAATTAGATTGGAAGAATGGGTATTCTTTTGCTGCTGTTATGGATAAACTGGATTGGTGTAAGGAAATTAAGCAACTTGGGAACGCCAATGTTTATGTCTGCAACTAGTTCATTTTGGTGTTTCCTGCAGTTTTGGCTTATGGATTTGCTTTGGTGGTAGCTGGTTGGTCTGGTCTGGTCTATGCTTTGGTGTTTCTTTCAGGAAGTACGTTTGACATGCATGTGTTAGTTAGAAGATCAGAGGTGGTAGGTGGGCAGCCTTTCCAACGTGGAAACTGGTAATGCAATTTGTTTTAAACATCAAGACGTTAGCTTTTTTGGCTCTTTTATAAAAATAATTTCTACAAGGAAGCTCCTTTGCCGGAGAATAAAGATGCGCACCGTGCACCAACTTAAATCAAAAGAAAGATAATAGAGTAGACACTTAAATGGACATCGATTGATGGCGAATTCAGTAGTATCAATGATGTGGCATGTGGATTAGTTGTTTGAACAAATGTGTTTAGATCACCTTCATGTTGGGATTTCTCTCAACTACAAGGGTATGTGTACTATCGATTGGGAGGTTACCATTCATCATGTTTACGGTGGCGAATTATGTCGCCTGGCCAACTTAGGACACTCTCTTGATGTTGGTATTCGTGTTTTTTTTGTTTCTGTTCGATGTTTGAGCAAATGGTTCGACATAATTTTGGTTCTGTTGGGATTTTGGGAAAATATTTGAAAAAGCTTGTCAGTATGATTTTGAAGAAATCTTTAATCAATGGAAAAGTCAATCCATGTACTCAGTTCTGTTGTGATTTTGAACAGCTGCGACTTTGTAAAGAGGAAGCTTACCAAAATCAACCAACCGAAAATCACCAACTATCATAAGCGTACTAATGTAATAATATGACAACGACCTTTGCAATACCTAAAAATAAACTATGAAAAGAGAACTGCACACCTAAAAGGTTAATCTGCATGCCATTATTCATCAGCCAGAGTATGTACAAGCTACCACCAAAGCACAAGGCACAAGGCACAGACACACCACTTTCTTTCCTTAGCTCGACTGAGGTTTTATCTACTGTTCCTTTACCTGACTACATTATTCAGTATGTCCTTCATTTGCCCATATCGGTGTCCGGTGAAAGAAGACCTTCATATTCCAGCTGCAAAATCCAGAAAGGTGAAACGTTTTAGTTTGACAGACACGAATGAAAAGGAAGATAATGTAAGTGATCACGAATATCAGAGTTTTTGTCGTTCGGCCTACCGAGGCTTCGTTATAGGCGAGTTTCATCCTTCTGTACTCAGCTTGTGCCTTCTTGGATCGGAACATGGATTGAACTGTCACAACAGCTCTCTCCACACGCTCCTCCGCATGTTTCCTGCCCGTTTTGAAGAATTCCTCCTCTGTGTCGCTTGGCTGCACATCTTCTTGAATTGATTTGGGTGCTTCTACTTTAAGGTTACGGAGGCCCTTTCTCTTCATACGCCACCTCAGCACTGCTTTCTCAAGCACTCCAACCGACCACAGAATCTTCCCGTACTGCCTCCTTACTTGAAACCCACGGAATGCAGCCTGCAAAATACGATTTTTTTTTTTACTCAGAAAGGCCAATGTTTGACACTTCTTTTTTTGAACATATAGGCGAAGGCACGACAATGTTCCAGAACTAAAAATTTTTACTTGAATTCTAATGGTTTGGCGGCGCAAGTTGACGAATTCTCTCCGCATTTTCCAAGTGCGGAACCTGTACTGGATGCGAACCGCAGCAGCCATCTTTTTCTTGGTCTCGTAGTTGCGAAATGCATGTTGAATCTTCATTGCTGCAACTATGCTCCTTGCTTCATCCTCTGGACTCGATACCTCAATGGCTTTGGCCCGTGACTTTAAGGACTGCTCTCTGAATGCTGCCTGTATCCGACCTGCTGCATCAGCAGCTGTCCGGTAAGCAGCCAGCGCATCCTTAAGGTATAGCTCCTCCTCGGTCAGGTTTTCAGCTTTTACAGGTTCCACAGAGGTTGTTTGTAGTGTGCCACAAACATTTCCTGCTATTGACATATCCTTGAAATGTGATAGCAGAGCCTTTTCAGATAGATAAGCTGCCAAGCCTTCATAACCTCTCCCTTCTGCTAGATCGCCAGGAGTGCATCCACCAGGATTCTCTGCAGTTGGATCCGTAACCAAGTTCGGCTTTGCTCCAGCAGATAGGAGAACTGCCACCATTCTCTCCCTGAAAAATAGAGGATTGACGTGGTAAGAGGAATTACTGATTTGACAGAGAGGTTGTAATTTTGGTACTTGGAATATGAAATCAACAATGAATTTATTCAGAAAGGGCATACCTTCCGTCATATGCTGCCCAGTGAAGGGCTGTCCATCCATGTTTGTCACGGTAATCCAAGGATAAGCCTGACCATGAATACAAATAGATAGCCCAAGTATATCCAAGTCTAGCACACAGGTGAATTACTCCTAGACCTCCAGTATCATATTCAGTGGCTTTACCGCCTTCAGCCACTCTCTCCAACAACCACTCTTTTAGTATATTCTTCAAAGTAATTTCAAACATGTCGTCTTTGGCTTGTGCCAGCGAAACCCTATTCTCCTCAATAGACTTAAATAAAAATGACCAATTTCCGGAAATGGTGGATGTTCTACTGGCATACTTCTTAGCATCCTTCAAGTTACTTGGGGATATTTTACTGCTTAGCAGGTTTAGGCTCTTGGATGTAGATAGAAGAAGGCAAGCAAGCCGCAACTGGAGATGGAAGTGCTCCCACTTAGAGTTTTCATCTTTAGAGACCACAACATCATGCTGTGCAGGCCTGCGGTACTCAAAATTCAAGACTTGGCTGAGTGGTTTATGGCCATCCAAACTGAGACAAAGATTCACCAATCCGGGGGAATGTGGCGGTAAGAAACAACGATATACCCCAGATTGGACAACCTCAGTAGGAACGAAATCATCACCACAAACACAAACCAGATCAGAGTTTCCCAGATGCACAAACTGCTCATGGAAATAACCAGTTACGAGAACCTGCAACAACAGTTCAACATGTGTTAAGAATATGCTAGTAAGAGAAGCAGAGGGTATTAGAAAACTGGAACATACCTTTGTTGTCTCATCTGAAAATCCCCATGAAGGTGAGACATCAGTTATAACAAATGAGTGGTCAGCAGAATATTGGTGTTGGACACTTGCTGGAGAGGTAGATAACCCATTGCCGGAAGAGATATGAGGCTGAAGCAGATGGTCATCTAGAGAATCTGCAGATTTGGCCATTACATCATCCATCCACCTTCCAAAACTATCCTGACTTTGCAAACCATTATCGACCAAATAGTCCAGTGTAGAATCATGGGCCACTGCTTGACGATCTATACTTTGTGTGTTTGAGTTTATTAGGCGATTAGCTGTCTGACTATAGGTACCATCTGCAGTACTGCTATAAGTAGTCCCACTGTTGAGGCATGGGTCAATGATTTGATTTATAGAAGTAACACCCTCGGATATATTACTGGCTGAAAGGGCATTCTGCTAAAACCAAAGAGTGAGTATCAACATCTTTAAAAAGTTTCTTCGAATAATGAAAGGAAGAAAATGAAGAAGGCTAGGTAAGCTGTTTCAAACAAGTTGGCAGATTATCCAGGAGAATTTTGTTATCCGAAGCACTATATAGCATAATATGGGTGAACATAGCACTCAAAGTCTTGGTCTATGCTTAGACAGAAACAAATAATAATAATATCACGAAGAACTGGTTACTCCCCTCTACCTAATTCAAAATATAACAAAGCAAACAGAACAACAGGGAGTAATGAAGGTATGATAATATTTTTTGGTAAAAGGTGAAGTTATTATAATTGACTAGAAAAAGAGATTATGATAACAAAGCAAGTTCTGCTTACATAAATAGAAGACCCGTTCACAGCAATTTGATTCTGATCGACAAGATAGGAGCTCACATCTGTACACCAGCAAGAGCAATTAGTGAAGACATACAGTACATTTTGCATTCTGAAACAAATTGCAAGCAACAAGTGGAAAAGAGACTTGATACCTCCTTGGAAGGTTGTTAAGTTGTTGGGATCACCTGCCACGAGGTCATCCCATTCGAGTGTGTTAATCTCATGGAGCCTCAACTGATGATCTTTCACAGGGAACAGACCAGGATCTGTCTACGTGCATTTGACAAGTGAGAAAGTGATGAAATGTAGTGAAATATATCTATAATAGCAGCTTAAGGAAACGACCAGTGAAAATAATTTACTGAGAAGAGAAAATGTTTCCAAATGAAGTTTGCAAATATTATCACCTATAAATTCTTTATCTCCTGCAGGATATGCATTATCAGCTCCAGAATCAAATTCTTCTGCTGAGGGCCAAGGAGTAGACGGGTCAGATACTGAGCTTGAATTTGAATTCAAAGGCGTGACAGGAGAGCTCTGCAACTGTTCAGAAGTAAACCAGAAAAAAGAGCATAAGATTTGATCGTCTACTATTGGCAACAATGAACACCATGAACCGAACAGTTCATCACATGGTCTAGATTCTCATGCCTAAGAATTTATTTGAAACGAAGATACTAATGTAGTAATGTTGCAATGCCCATGGAGGTGGACTACTTCCTTTTAGATATCAGTCGAATCAGTAAATAATCATAATTCAATTCCTAGACAGTGTAAAGTGTAGCAGAATTTGGAGCGGATGAAAACAGTGTCATGATATGATACAGCTAACTCAAGAAAGATATTTATCACACATGATAGACTATAAATCTAACCTCCTGTGTCTCTCGATAGTGAACAAGGACAATGTGTTCTAGAGCCCTGAAACAGTAAGAAAAAACGGGTAAATTTGTGTGGTAAGAGCATCCTTGTCAAGTGCACACATGACACATAACATCATGATTCATATCTCGGTATTAAAGCTACACTATGTTTCAGGGTACATACTTATCTAGCAGCCAATAACATCGGCGGACGAAAGTCTGATTATCTTGGCCATGTGCATAGTATACGTGAATTCTTTCTTCAGTACCAACCTGAACTTGTATTGAAACAAAGGAAGGATAGAAAGGTCAGACTAGAACATTAGCTGCATACGCAATCCTGATTCCTGAACTGTACAAGTGTCTTTTGCAGCAAACAGGACATGAAGGTACATGTCAAATCCGGCCACATCAAAGAACAGAAGAAAAGTAAACACCCTCAAGATCAAAATTGACAGTTGTGATGATTCTTTCAAAACCTTAACTCATAAGTTAAAGGCAGAACTGCAGCATCAAGGATTCACGAGGATACAAAACAAAACAAAACAGAAACCCTCACTTTTAAATGTTCGTGAGCTTCTTTAATAGTCTTCCCATCTTTTTTCTTCTTCCAGTTATGACCATCTTTTCTGAAGTTCCTAAGCATCTTACGGTCAAACAAGACAATGGTGCCACCTGGTTATGAACACAAACAGCTTAGACTTTGTAACCCAATCTTCACAACATCTTTCGAAACTTTGGATCAATTACAGAAGGAATGTACAATATAAACATTGGACTGCAAAGAATTCATAAAAACAACACACGGACTGTCGATCAAATGGGCGGTGAATAGAACATGTATCTTTCAACTCAATATATAGCTTGGTTGGCTAAAGAATGAAGCAATTATACCGCCATTATCATTTATCAGTATGAGAAACTTACTCTTGGGCAAGTTCAAAGGCTTCACAAATATGGTGAAATACTTGTGGTTGCATAAGATGGCGTGAATTTCATTGGGACGAAGCCACCGTGATCTTGCTTCGTCCAATATGTTCCGAATATCCAAATCTGTTAGCATATACACAAGAGATTATCAAACTTAAAAAGAAGAAACACATAATGACAGACTGACAGCAAAAACCTAATCAGCCGACTAAAATCCATTTTGGCACTTGATTCCTACATCCAAAGAGGAAGCACCACAAAGGTGCTCGCAGACAAACTAGGCAGTAAATGAACGCCAGGTTTGTCCTTGTTTTTCCAATTCCTTTCTCTTACACCTTCAATCATATATATAGACGGCAAACAGACGAAGCAGCAAACAACCAAACAGACATCCAGATTTTGGTATAGAGCAAAATACACAGAAAGAGAAACGGCTGCGACTTCCGTTAGATATTTTCCATGAACAGTACCTTGAAGAGTGTGGAACCCGTGAATCTCCGACCCGACTAACCGCGCCGGGACATCCGTCGCCACTAAACTAGCCATTGAAAAAAGGTCCGGCCGGGCACCTGCAAGCAAGCTCAGCAGGATCAAAATTGTGCAGCTCACCAGTCAAATTGAAAAGTCAAATTTCCGTAGAAAGCAAGTATAAAAATAAAAGCGAAAGATTCGCACGGGCGGCGGAAAGTCTCCTCCTCCTCCTTTTCTTCCCGGCGAGAGCAACGGTAGCGGATGATAAGAGCTGGAAATGGAGAATACTGTCAAAAGAGTGCGAAGCTAACTGGCTGCCCACGAGCTAACGGCAAATAATAGCAAAAACGGAGAAAAGACCAAACCCCACTCTTCTCGCAGACACTGGTAATTGCCAAATCGGAGAAAATTAAAATAATATCAATATTCTCTTTATCTTTAATTATTTTTGTCAGGGCGCTCCTTTTCCTCTATTTAATTAATTACAGGTTGTATTTTATTAGTTTAGGTCCTTATGTATCAATTAATTAATTGTGGTGGGAGGATGGAAACCTAGATTAAGTTATTTATTACATTTGCTTTTCTTTTGGTTTTTTTAAATATAAAAATAATGATTATTGTCAATAAATCAAATCATATCTTTGACACAATAATGTAACTAAATAAGATAATCATGAGTCACTCTATAAGTGGGCGAGGCTAAAAAAACAAAACCGACAAATAAGTTTATGCGTCATTTCATTTTTAATTCTCCTAACAAAATTCATTTATAAAGTGGAAAATGAAACATGAAAGATCGACAATCCAACAATCAGCACTTTCTCTATAATAAATCTATTATTTTGTTGATAATTTGATTCGATTTGTTTTGACTTTTTCACTCTTTATTGATTCAGCCGATTATGTATTTTCAGTTATGAAGACATTGAGAATAGACTACGAAATTCAATGGGGCGATGAGTTTCTTGCTGACAATCTATCAATATATATATTGAGCGAGAAATATCAACACTTTTAGTTTAGATATTATTTTGCAACCTTTGAATGACGTCATATAACGTCGTGTGAGATTGACGATGTAAACATCACAAAAATATTATAATTGGTTATTTTAGTTTGTTTTATTATAACTCATAAATACTCGCTCTACCCGGACCAAATTTCTAGTTGCGCTCCTGGTGTAGCTAGCGAGAGGATGCCAAAGCGGACAATAGGAAGGACAAAGGATGGCTGGCGGGGAGCAAATGTCTAACTATATATTGTCAACTTTTTTTGTGTTTGTTACCTTGATTTCAACTATCGAGAATTATCTATGACAAAAAAAGCTCTATTCGAACCTAATGATGACTATACATCATGATGAAGAGACATGATTATGGCGATGGATCTTATATGCCAAATGTGGAAAGAAACACTATCATGCATGGTTTCTGTAACGAACAAGCTAATAATTAAGTGGGGTGTTAATTTGATTACCCTTGTCGCTCATTAAAATAACAAGCTTATCTTTGAATACAACATTGCTGTGTTCATATTGTACATGAGAGTTCCGGTTGAAGTCGGAGCTAGACACGCATGTGCAGTAGCGTTCCAAACGAAACACAGCTGATCATGGCCGTCCTCGAGTAGCAGTCACCTGTGGAACCGCGTGAAAAATGGCAAGATTTTTTTTACTCCGCGTACGTACAGGGTGCAAAAAGGACTAATGAGCAGATTCTAGCTTTTCCGGCTACTTTCTCCATCAAGTCACAAAAGAAATGTCTACTAATTGAGATCACAGTCTACGTTTCATATTTTGATTTATCTAGCTAGCCACAGTAGAGTTCACGAAAAGGTGGCAGAGTGCATCACATCAAAAGGACATTTCCTAGTCTCCTGGGCCTATAGTGTGGAAGCAATCCAGCACACAACTTTTGTTCCAAAAAGAAAGCAATCGAGATCGACTTGAGAGTTCTGTATCCACTACTTACCTTACGTGGGCTAAGTTTTCACCTCATAAAAATTCCTCTCTGTTGATTTTTACTTTTGCATATATCACTTTAGCCCTTCAGCCATTCATTCATTCCCGGTTCTGATATCGTACATCATGTTTAAGAACATGTACTGATGTACTAAGTCTAACATCACGCAGCACCACCAGAAACACCCTTATCATTTTCTTTTCCGATTAGTTCTCAATTTTAAAACTCTAATCCGAAAGTAATTTGAGTTGACTCAAAATAAGGTAATTTTGACTTAGTAATTAATTAACTCATGTTACGTAAGTCTGAAATTCAAAACATGTACTAACTAAAAAACCCTTCTTAGCAACTCATGTTACGGTGTGTGTGAGACATATTGACATGTTGTTTCACAGAAGAAGATTTATTGAGAATGAATATTAGTTAGACACGTTACATAGTGTTCAATAAAAACTTGAGCTATTAATATTATATACGACTGAGCTAATTTCAATTCAAAAATTATTTAATAATTTATAATAAAATCTCCACTACTATATCAACGATTTTAATAATTAACTTATTCAATAATTTATACTATAATATTTTAATAATTTCTATTTTTTCATAATACATAATTGATTATTCTTTAATCATAAAATTTTCTCTTAAAAGAAAATAAATGATCCAATTTGTGTATGCACGTGGTATTATTAATAAACTTTCTAATTTAGCAAATAAATATGTATCTCGACAATTGCTACTTGAATACCGTCTCATCTTCCACCTCAATTTGACAATAACTATAAATTGAGAATGGATAAACTCGGTGTTTAATTATGAACCTCATCTAATTTGATGTTGAATGACAAATAAATGATGCACGTAGTATATGAGTCATTAAAAACATATGATTAGACATCTCAACGAACCCAGTAATATGAATCCGCATGCAGGTAACTCGATCCCATTTTCCCCAGGTGGGAACTATATATACTTTGGCATTTTGGAGCTGTAGACGGCGACTCTTACCCTAAGTGGCACGGCCCACGGCAGAATCAAAAGAAGAGACGCGACGAGCTGATCATCGCAAGACACAAATTAAACCAAGTAATTATGAACCAAGGTACGAGGATTGGCCGACCCGACATATGCTATGCAGCCAGACACTACCTTTTCCCATTAATTTCCACGCTGTTGAATTAAAACAGCAGTGTGAAACGGAGAAAGTTATATCTTCGTAGGAGACAGTGAACTAGAAACTAGTAGGAAAATTGTGTGGCTGTGGATGGATTTGATGACGAAGAGGGTAATTGGACAGTTGAGGATGGTGGTTGGTCGATTGCTATCCATCAATTAATAGGATGGTTCAATTGCAGTACTAAAAGTCCTAAAACTGTTGTAAATAAGGTATCAACTGCAGGGCCACAAATCAGCGCCATGCACTTATTGTATTGTATACGAGCAAAACCCAGTTCGATGGAGCCTGCTGGTATTAATAATCTCCCATGTGTTGCTCATCAATTGTATATCTTCGTGAGAGGGATATTTCTTTAGAGTTGTCACAACACTCTCGAATTAATTAGCCAGTCGACCTGTACAAGTCCTAAACTAACAGTCATCTTGGCACCAGACAGCGCGCTGCATCTGGCAGACGTCGGTCCCGTCCCTGCATCCCCCGTGGTTGCGTCATTTAGGGAGTAGCACCGAGCTTTGATGTTGTGTTTCGACCTTCCGGCATTCGCAGAGCTATGCGCGGCGCGGCCTGTCTTCCCCTCCGATTGTGTGGCCAATTATGATACTAAATTGTGCAATATTTGGTTTCTAAATAAGAACAACGCAACCAATTTTGTTCCGACATCGATTGAACCTTGAAACACTGACCCTCTTGGTTGTCCAATTCGACCTGCGAGTCCGTTTGGATGATCATGAGATATTTTTTTCCTTCCCAGTCTCAAGTCTCTACTGCAATTTATTACTCTGACTATGGACAGTCATTGACTTCGACAAGTGATACCAGCAGGTGGCAGTTTCAGAGTGGCCCACTAATTAATTCCAGCTCGATTTCTTTTTTTTTTTAAATATTGCAGCTCGATGCCTCAATTCAAGCTTGGTCCTTGTTCGTGAAAGAAAAAGTCCATTTCTCATCAACAAGGCCCGGTAACGGCCCATCAGGAAGACTGTTTTTTGGGCCCAGCTAGTGGCCTGACTGCTCGTACCTAACGCTGCAAATCTGCAACCCCAGTTGAAAGGCAAGTTTGTCTTCGCTTGCAATGAAAGAATAGCAGCAGCAGCAGCGAACTGAAGCAACCTCTGATAAATCTCTCCCAACTAATCAGTTACACTCTCCTTCTCAAACCCTCCTCCTTAAAAATCACCCACTCTCCCACCACCACGACCAAACCTAATTCCTACTAAACATTCCCAATTGATCTGCACCAAGTATGGACGTCACACCAACCAAGTGGCTAGCGCTCTCAGCGATCCTACTGCTAGCCGCGTGTTCCGCAGCAGCAGCCGAGGACGAATCGGCATCGTCTTCGAAGCCGCCGCTGGCGGTGAAAGTAGTGAAGGGGAAGAAGCTGTGCGACAAAGGGTGGGAATGCAAAGGGCTCTCGGCCTATTGCTGTAACCAAACGATTACGGATTTCTTCCAGACGTACCAGTTCGAGAACTTGTTCTCCAAGAGGAACACCCCAGTGGCTCACGCCGCCGGGTTCTGGGACTACCACTCCTTCATCACCGCCGCCGCCGTCTACCAGCCGGTCGGGTTCGGGACCAGCGGCGGGAAGAACATGGGCCAGAAGGAGCTCGCTGCTTTCCTCGGCCATGTCGGCAGCAAAACTTCATGTCCGTGGTTATATAATTATTTCTTTTGTCAAATAAACATTATTACTGGATCTGGATGATGATCTTAAGAAGATTGATTAAATTTTTGCAACTTAATAATTCGAAACAGGCGGGTATGGAGTTGCAACAGGAGGACCGTTAGCTTGGGGATTGTGCTACAACAAAGAGCTAAGCCCAGACAAAGTGTACTGCGACGACTACTACAAGTATGACTATCCTTGCACCCCTGGTGCTTCCTACCATGGCCGTGGTGCTCTGCCTCTTTACTGGTATGTGAAGGAGACTATTTGTATTAAGTTGTCCGTTATCAAAATTCGGCCTCCATTATAAAATATTAGAAATTTATAATTAAAAAGTGGGTGTGAGTTAAAAATTATTAAATTATTAATTCAATTCCTTAAAACATAATTAGAAAAATACGGTACGAGTATATTATAATATTAATTATAATATATTCAAAGTTTGATACGTTATTTTAATACAACATCACGTTTAAAAGTTTAGCGTTTATTAAATTTTTATAAAATATTAAAAATTTATAATTTAAAAGTGATTATAAGATAAGAATTATTTAAACTATTAATATAATTTTTATGTGATACGTTACGTGTTTAATACGTAAAACATCAAACAAACTTATAAAAATTAGACGGCTCGACAATAGTAAGCAAATGGGAGTGTTAAACGCATTAGTGTTTCTTAGTAAGTATACAAGTACTATACGTACGTTAAATGAATTTTTATAAATGTATTAAATGGAGTTTTGCTGACTAGGCCTTAGAATAAGTTTGGCATATAAAACATTAAAAAATTGTAATTTATAAGTTAATACAAATTAAAAATTTATTTAAATATCAAATCAATTTATTAAAATACATCTACTAAATTGCAAAATGTATTTAGTATATGAAGCATAAAAATTGATAAATTAAACGGGTTTACTATAATACGAAAATGAATGTGTTGAATATCGGTATTAAACGTATTTTGGTTGATTTTTAGGGTTTCTATGTACAAATGTCATGTTAGGTCCAAAGTAAAACTATTATGTATTGGAGAAGGTGCTTTAGGTAATGATTTTTAGAGAATTTGTGCTTTAGCTAATCGTTTCTTGATGATGTCATTGCAGGAACTACAACTATGGGAAAACAGGGGAAGCCCTGAAAGTGGACCTACTGAACCATCCCGAGTACATAGAGAACAACGCCACCTTAGCATTCCAAGCAGCGATGTGGAAGTGGATGACCCCAGACAAGAAGAACAAGATCCCCTCAGCACACGACGTCTTCGTCGGAAACTGGAAGCCCACCAAGAACGACACGCTGGCGAAAAGGGTGCCCGGGTTCGGAGCCACCATGAACGTCCTCCATGGAGAGCAAATGTGCGGCAAGGGGGACGACGACGCCATGAACAACGTGGTGTCTCATTACTTGTACTACCTTGACTTGATGGGCGTTGGGAGGGAGGAAGCTGGGCCTCATGAAGTTCTTACCTGTGGTGAACAGTTGCCCTTTGGCAAAGCTCCTACTGCTACTTCTTCTTGAATTTTGGGACTCTTTGTGAAGGAAGAGATTGTATATCTTCAATAATGTGACCAATTGTTGGAGCAATTTGGAGAAATTCGTCTTGCTTTCTGTATTTTTTGTTTGCAGGAAAAAAATATTTAAGCAAAATTAAATCAAAAATTATGTAAATAATAAAGTCGAAACGTTAATAATAAAAAATGACAATCCCCCTCAGTTACAACGTGCGGCGCGTTATAGGTAGCCTCCAACAGCTACTTTCTAACGACCGTTAGATGATCGTTAGAAAGTAGCCGTTGGAGACTACCTATAACGCGCCACGCGTCCTAGGATGCCCCGCGTGTTGTAGGCAGCCTCCAACGAATTCTATAAATATCCCTCCTCCCTTTCTTCATTCCTCACACATTCACTAATCACATTCACTTCCTTCTTTGGTTTTTCGATACCGACAAACAAATTCTTGTTTCGCAATCAACTAGTCGGTAATATTAGTATTTCTTTTTAGTAAATTTCTCAATTTGTTGCCTACTAATAATTGTTTTCGTTGTACGATGGATTACTTGTATGGACCAATACCTCCGTGTGTCGACCCTGAGCCGATCGATGGAGAACTACTTTGGGGCGAACGCAACCGACATCAAGCCGATGAAATTTTCGACAATGAGGTTGGTTATTTGCGTAGAGAGTATTAATAACGACCTAGTGTTTAATAATATTGCCTAGTATTAAAAATGTTAGTACTTCATTATGCCTAATGTTAGATTTAATTAGTGTGCTTATCCCTATTGTTAGAAAATAGTAGTAGTTGCCTAATATTATGTTAGATACTAATAAGAAATGCATAATATTTTAGATTCATTATTTATTAGTACATATTAGGTACTTACCTAGCGATGTTAGATACTAATAATCATTGCCTACAATATCAAATAGAAACCTAGCGTTGCCCTCGTGTGTCGTAGGACGTCTCACATCCCCCATACCATCATCACTTCCGCCCTTTTTTGGAGGCTGCCGAACTCCTACCGATTGCTGATCTTGCGACCCTTTCACCGAATCCGCATCTTGTGACGGCACTGGTAGAAAGGTGGAGGTAATTTGAACAAGAAATATATTCAAAAATATTTTCAGAATATGAAATTTTTTCATAGTTCGTCGTAAACAGTGTTCGTTAATTATGCGAAGTTTAAGTATTCTGTTGTTGACATTCAGTTTTATTTGGACTAGAATGTGAATTTGGAACCCCCTTAGCTGATTTTCTGTCTCCGCCATTGTCTCGTATATATCTCTTTCTATCTTTTTCACTTGGGTGTTTATCTAAGGTAAGTGTCGGAGGACAAATGAGTGCAAAGAACTAAACTATGATTCAAAACTCGAGTGTTTCTCAATAAGCGTTGTTTTTGTATACGCGTCAATTTTCATCGTTGTTGTATGGATGGTGTGACGAACTATGGTTTTGTTTTGCAGGTGAAAAATTAGATGAGATTTTAATGCCATGGTTATAAGCAATCAAATCATTTACAGAGAGCAAAATCCAACAGTTATTCCAATGGAGTCGTTGATGTTGCTTCTTCTTCTTCTCCCAGTTGTTTATTCTCTCCTCTTATTACCCTCATCTTCCGCACTTGAATCCGTCACTCCAACACAACCACTCATTGACAACAACGATCCACAAACCATACAATCCAGAGATGGAACATTCGAGCTCGGTTTCTTCACTCCTCCAGGCGCCCCTTCCAAGAATCGTTACTTGGGAATCTGGTACAGAAACATAGCCGTTAGAAAAATCGTCTGGGTAGCCAATCGAGAAAATCCAGCCCCTGACATCGGCTGCTCTTTGATCATCGACGCTTCCAAGACCAACAGCCTAGCACTCGTCAGCAGTAGCAACAATAACACTGTTATTTGGTCTACTTCGGATTATAATACCTCGATATTGATCCCGAAGAATCCGTTAGCTGAGCTTCTGGAGACGGGGAATCTGGTACTAAGAGATCAAAAGGATGAATATCGCAATAACTACTTGTGGCAGAGCTTTGACTATCCATGTGACACGCTGTTACCAGGGATGAAGCTTGGATGGGATTCCGTCTCGGGTCTCAACCGTCAACTAACGGCGTGGAAGAGTCCCGAGGATCCGTCCGCCGGAGACTTCACTTGGGGGTACCAAGTTCATCAGGACAACCCGGAGGCGTTTATGTGGAAGGGTTCGGATAAAGTGTACAGAAGTGGACCGTGGAATGGATTGGGGTTTAGTACAGCACCTGAATTGAGGGAGAGTCCCGTGTTTTCGTACAAATTCATTTGGGACGAGAAAAATGTTTACTGCGTATTCGAGCTGAAGAACGAGTCGTTGATCTCTATAATAGTCATGAACCAGACATCGTATACGAGGCAACGCTTGGCCTGGAATGAAGTCAGTAAGAGTTGGGGGGGTGTTTACTTCCGTGCCAAGGGATCGATGCGACACATACGCGATACGTGGCGTGTATGCCACCTGCGCGATTTTTGAGTCTCCGATTTGTCAGTGCTTGAAAGGGTTCAAGCCTAAGTCGCAGGAGATGTGGGATATGTTGGACTGGTCACAAGGTTGTGTGAGAGATAAGCCCTTTGGCCCAAATATAACGGCCAATTGTATCAAGATCATTGTGGGCTAGTATATTCAGAAAGCCCAATATTCATTGGCGTTCAGCCTCTTTCTCATCTTCTGACTTTTCACATTTGAGGATTATGCCATATATTATCTGTATTTAAATAATGTTTAGTAGTCTACATAATTTTTAAATTAATAACTATAAACTATGGAAGGATCAAACAGATTGAAAAAGTGTGTATCAATAGATTGAAAATTATAGAGATATCAAGAAGTTCAAAAAAGTCGATTATTTAGATACTGCTAAGATTTTTAAAGATCATCATAAAATAAATCTCCATGACAATCATGTTGGAAATTTGTTTTACTGACATACTTTATCGGGTTTGGAAGGTACGGTTTGGACTATCTTTATTATTGAGTATAACCTGTTTTTTTTTATGATTCATTAACGTCCACATTTCTACTGTTTAGTGTACTTATTTAATTGACATTTTCGCAATTATTTCCGTGGCCAAACAGTCCACCGCCATCCCGCAAAATCAAAACTCCACTATAAATGGCAAACCCAATTCCTCCGCTTTTCCTGGAAAGAGAGAGGGAGATCAAAAATTTCAGCAGCTCCAAAAATGGCGACAGATGTCGATGATCTTCCCAAACTACCAGCTAACTACACCGCTTTGACTCCTCTTTGGTTCCTGGAGCGAGCCGCCACCGTCCACCCGACCCGCCCCGCTCTCGTCCATGGATCGCAGCGTTACACTTGGTCTCAGACTTACGCCCGCTGCCGCCGTTTGGCCTCCGCCCTTTCCCGCCACTCCATCTCCTCCGGCTCCACCGTACTAACTTCCAACTACTTCTTCTTTCCCCGATTTCGTTTGTTTTTGTTGTGTAGATGATGTTGATCTCGAACTTCTGACTAGAGTAGGCCTTATTTGGCAGATTAAAAGCAACTTATACTTGATGATTTGATCGTTCTGTCTTGTAGCAGTTACTGATCAAGTTATCATATCTGAGTTCCGTGTTAGGCTGCTTAAATTTTGATTAATTGATGATAAGTTTCCTTATCCGCCGAATTAAATCTCATCTAATCACGAGAGTTGTTGATTTTATAATATGTTTGTATCTTTGCCTTATTATGCTTCCGTGTTAGGTTGCTTACCATACTGATGAATTATTGAATTTATCGTTTCTGAGTCCAATTTTGTCGTCATGTTTGATTATTTTGTCTCAGATTAATTTTAACAGAAATGAAATGCTTGGTTTAACGATTCATTTTTCACAAGGTCGCGATCATTGCACCCAACGTCCCAGCACTATACGAGGCACATTTCGGAGTTCCAATGTCAGGGGCAGTGCTGAACACGGTCAACATCCGTCTCAACGCACAGGCCATAGCTTTCCTGTTGGGTCACTCTGAATCAGCTGTTGTGATGGTTGACCAAGAGTTCTTCAGATTAGCTGAGGATGCCTTGAAGATACTGAATGAGAGCAATAAGGATTACAAACCGATTTTGATCGTGATTGGTGATCCGAGCTGTGAAGCCAAATCGTTGGAATATGCTTTGGGGAAAGGAGCTGTCGAGTATGAGAAGTTCTTGGCAGATGGTGACCCTGATTTTGCTTGGATGCCGCCGGAGGATGAGTGGCAAAGCATTGCTTTGGGGTATACTTCTGGCACCACGGCTAGCCCCAAGGGAGTTGTGCTGAGCCATCGAGGAGCTTATCTCATGTCGTTGAGTGGTGCGATGATTTGGGGGATGAATGAAGGAGCTGTATACCTTTGGACTCTGCCCATGTTCCATTGTAATGGGTGGTGTTATACATGGTCACTTGCTGCACTTTCTGGAACCAATATATGTCTTAGACAGGTACTAATTGCTAGAATTGGTAGAAATGTAACATTTTATCAACCAATTGTGATTGTTAGTTCAGCATCACTGATTGCCAACCGTTTCTTGCTCTAATTGCTAGTTTGTGTCGATTAGTTTGGATTCAGGCTATTAAGCTTTTCTAGTTCCTGCTTTGTGTTTAATGTGTTTTTTCCTTGTGCGTCAACTTTCTGCAGGTATCAGCAAAGGCGGTATATTCAGCCATTGCCAAACATGGTGTGACTCACTTCTCTGCTGCACCAGTAGTACTAAACACAATTGTGAACGCACCAAAGGAAGACATCATCCATCCTCTACCGAGAGTTGTCCATGTCAGTACAGCCGGTGCTGCTCCGCCGCCTTCTGTACTCTTTGCCATGGCAGAAAGAGGATTCCGTGTAACTCATACATACGGTCTCTCAGAAACCTATGGTCCTTCCACAGTCTGTGCATGGAAGCCCGAGTGGGACTCCGAACCTCCTATAAACCAAGCCCGCCTCAATGCTCGCCAAGGTGTCCGATACATTGGTTTGGAAGGGCTAGATGTCGTTGACCCCAAAACTATGAACCCAGTTCCTGCTGATGGAAAGACAATGGGAGAGATCGTAATGCGAGGGAACCTCGTGATGAAGGGATACTTAAAGAACCCAAAAGCCAACGAGGAAGCTTTCGCAAACGGGTGGTTCCACTCGGGGGATCTTGCTGTAAAGCATCCGGATTACTACATAGAGATCAAGGACAGGTCCAAGGACGTAATAATCTCCGGCGGGGAGAACATAAGCAGCGTGGAGGTTGAGAATGTTCTCTACACTCACCCAGCGGTGTTGGAAGTTTCGGTAGTGGCTCGAGCGGACGAGCGGTGGGGAGAGTCTCCCTGCGCTTTCGTGACGCTGAAAGGTGAGGTGGATAATTCGGATGAGAAACGGTTGGCTGAGGAGATAATGAAGTTCTGCAGGTCGAAGATGCCAGCATACTGGGTGCCGAAATCTGTGGTGTTTGGGGGTTTGCCGAAGACGGCCACTGGTAAGATTCAGAAGCATGTGCTGAGAGGTAAAGCCAAAGAGATGGGTCCTCTGAAGACGAGCAGGTTGTGAAGCTAATGACGATGACGACAAAATGAGAATCGCACAAAAGTTATGAGCCTCAGAATAATAAAAAGAGCAGATTAGCTGATGGATAGAGGGCAGAAATGACATTCCAGCGCTTAGGTGCTTGTAGTTAATGGCTTGATGTTTCTAATTTTTGTCTCTGCTCCTCTGTATGTGTTTTAAGTTTATTCCAATCAATCTATGGCGTTGTTCTGTTGTTGTTGGCCAGATGGTTCCAGCTTCTTCGAGGTGCATTTTAACATGTTCGACTCGACTGCTCCAGGAACGATGACAAATTGGCTGCTGCGAGATGTTGACTGTTAGAAAAGATGTCATTAACAGCTTGGACAAAAGATGCATTTTTTCGAACATCAAATATTCTAAAGTATCGATGAGAGGATTATATTTTTATTTCTTTGTGTACCTTAACGAAATTTCTGAACAAGCCATTATTGTGTGGTGAAAATGGTCCATGCTTGAATAATATAGTGAAAAATGTTGTCTTGTTCAAGGCTTGTGAAATTGAGAAAACGTCCAAGCTATGAAACTAAACCATCCCTTTCATAAAAGTTTTAAGCTTTTAAAAATGATTTCCAGTGGTCATGGTTGATGGCCACATTGCTATAATATGCTCGTTGAATTGGAGAGCCGCAGGCCTGCCTAAGGCAACGAGAAAGAGAAAAGAGAAAGAATGGCGATGAGAGACATAGACGAGCTTCCAAAACACGAAGCAAACTACACAGCCTTGACTCCTCTCTGGTTTCTCGAAAGAGCTGCCTTCATTCATCCCACTAGGCTCTCCCTCGTTCATGGGTCCCTCACCTACACCTGGCATGACACCTACCGCCGCTGCCGGAAGCTGGCTTCCGCTCTCTCCGCCCACTCCATCGGCCCTGGCTCTACGGTAACCACAAACTCTCTTCCTAAATCTCAACTTACTCGTCAGTCTATCACCAACTCAAAGGATCAATGGAAAGTTAACGAATCTAACTTTCTGGTTGTGGGATTGTGTTCATTTTACTACTGTTAATACTAGTATATGGAGACTTGCAGGCTGAAAGATTGAGTCTTTGATTGATTAGTCAAAACTAGCATCTGGGTTGAGTGGTGTTCATCCAAAATGTACGAACTTCAATGAGACTTTGAAACAGATTGTTGTGATTCAGGAAAGAACAGCAATTTTCTATTTTGTGTTCATTTTAGAAATTTGCTACTTTTAATACCAGTATACACTTTTCCAGGCTGAAAGATTGAGGCTTTCATTGACAACTGTTGAAACTTGCCAAAACTAGCATCTGCGTTTGAGTGTTGCTCAATGAGACTTAGAAATGGATTGTTTTGATTTGTCTGTGGGTCTCTGTAGGTGGCAGTGATAGCACCAAACATCCCAGCAATGTACGAAGCCCATTTCGCAGTTCCAATGACAGGAGCAGTGGTCAACTGCGTCAACATTCGTCTCAATGCATCAACAATTGCTTTCCTACTAGGCCATTCCAGGTCTGCTGTTGTCATGGTGGACCAAGAGTTCTTCACCTTGGCTGAGGAGTCCTTGCACATCTTGTCCCGGACCAATCCGGACTTCAAGTCTCCTCTGGTGATTGTAATAGCCGATGAGAGCTGTGAACCAAGCTCGCTAAAGCATGCTCTGGCACGAGGAGGAGTCATCGAATACGAGACTTTCTTGGGGAATGGTGATGCCGAGTATTCTTGGAAGCCACCAGCTGATGAGTGGCAGAGTATTGCTTTGGGTTATACGTCCGGGACGACTGCGAACCCCAAGGGAGTTGTGTTGAGCCATAGAGGAGCTTATCTCATGTCACTGAGTGGTGCTATGAGTTGGGGTATGAATGAAGGAGCTGTCTACCTTTGGACTTTGCCTATGTTCCATTGCAATGGCTGGTGTTTCACTTGGGGACTTGCTGCTCTTTGTGGCACTAACATTTGCCTTAGACAGGTATAAAATTACTACTAATGTTGGACAACTGGATACATCCAAATCAATTGTCATACTGGGTTAATGTGTCATGAACTGTTGCATCCCGATAACTCGAGTTGTTGGAGAGGGTTCAGATTGGCTTTTATATTATTCATCAACATAATGAATCATGTCTCTTTGTTGTTTCGACAGGTAACGGCCAAGGCAGTGTATTCAGCAATAGAAAACAAACGTGTCACACATTTTTGTGCAGCCCCAGTGGTTCTAAACACCATAGTGAATTCTCCAAAGGAGGACGTAATCCTTCCTTTACCTCGAACCGTACATGTAATGACGGCCGGAGCTGCACCACCACCATCTATACTCTTTGCCATGACTGAGAAGGGATTTAGAGTCACACACACTTATGGTCTCTCAGAGACCTATGGTCCATCAACTGTATGCGCTTGGAAGCCCGAATGGGACTCGCTACCGTCCATCACCCAAGCTCGCCTCAATGCTCGCCAAGGGGTTCGTTACATTGGCCTAGAAGGGCTAGACATCGTTGACCCGAAAACCATGAACCCTGTCCCAGCGGATGGGGCGACATTGGGAGAGATAGTGATGAGAGGGAATGGGGTGATGAAAGGTTACTTGAAGAACCCTAAAGCGAACGAGGAGGCATTTGCGGGAGGATGGTTTCATTCGGGTGACTTGGGCGTGAAGCATCCGGATGGGTACATTGAGATCAAGGACAGAGCTAAGGACATCATCATATCTGGCGGGGAGAACATTAGCAGCTTGGAAGTGGAGAACATAATGTACACTCACCCTAAGGTTTACGAAGTCTCGGTGGTGGCTAGGCCTGACGAACGTTGGGGGGAATCGCCTTGTGCGTTCGTGACATTGAAGCCAGGCATAAAAGGTGGTGATGTTGCCTCTGATGATGGAATTAGGAAGTTGGAGGAAGATATAGTGAAGTTTTGTAGGGCTAATATGCCTGCTTATTGGGTTCCAAAGTCTGTGGTGTTTGGTCCATTGCCAAAGACTGCTACTGGGAAGATTCAGAAGCATGTTCTCAGGGGTAAAGCTAAAGAAATGGGACCAGTTAGGATGAGCAAGATGTAACATTTTAGAAGAGGTAATGTATATATGATCCATACTTTCAAAAGGATTATTTTTTTCCAATGATTGAAAGTTGCTACCAAGGTATGGCCCTTTGAGTTAAATCTTGGTTGGTATGGGTAATGATTCACCGTCCGACGAATCTGTCGAGACAAATTTGATAGATTGTGTTTGGATAGGTTGATTATCAGTTCGTATTTCTAATTCCAAAATTTCTTATTTGGTTAGAAAGTAGTTTTATGCATTTGGATTTGAATGGAATGCAACCTTATATTTTTCGTTTTATTTCAAATTTTCATTTAAAAGTAGTGATTTCAAATTGACAAATTCAAATCAATCTATCCAAACACACTTTTATAGTTTTGTTTGTTATCGATCTTAAATATTTAGAATGTACATGAAATCTGAATTTTTTTTTATCTTTGACATGATAGATAGAAATACACATATGATTAAAAACCAACGTACACAACACAATAATCATCCTTTAAAAACTAAAAAGTGGTGGTGACAGATTCAACGACCTTTGAGCACCGTGAAACTCATTTCGTTAGTAGAAGACAATTGAAAGGTATTTAAGAATGATTCTGTCATATGAAAAAAATCTTTAACGTTGAAAAAGCCAGGCTCTTTTGGTGAAGGCAATAGTGCAACTGTTTCTTCTCCTCCACCTAACATCACAACCACATTTCCCATGGTAGGTCTGTCCTCTGCACAATTTTGAACACATAATAAACCTATGTGAATGCATCTCATCACTTGTAATGTGTTTTCATCAGACTCATTTTCTAAAGCGGAATCCATCATTTCTATTGCCTTCCCTTCCTTCCATAGTTTCCACGCCTATAACATGAAGAGGGCCACCAAACAAACTTCAATAATAAATAATAGTCTAATATGTAGAATCATGTATAATAAAGTTTGTCTTTAGCCATAAACACTTACATATCCAATAAGGTTCAAACTCTGATCAACATGGTAAAAACCACGACTTTTCTTCCGACTTATAATTTCAAGTATAAGAATTCCAAAGCTGAAAACGTCTGATTTTACTGAGAATAACCCGTCAGCAGCATATTCTGGTGCCATGTACCCACTGTAAAATTAAATATGTTACATATATATGTGTTTTTTTATTCAAACGTCACCTTTGAGTAAGCCACTATTAATTATAAAAAAATAAAATGAAATAATTAGCATAAGTCTTTAGTTATCCACAAAAGTCTTTACCTAAACCACTTTCATGGAAAATTAATAAGTGGACATAATCAATATAGACAAAAACTATCGTTCGTCAGTGAGCTTACAAAAAAAAACAATCCTCAAATTCGATAGTTATCTAGCCAGAGAGAATTGATCAGTAATGCTCAATAAATGGGTATGGTTATTTGGTTAAATTTAATAATCGTTATTGTTCGTCATAAATGATATAGTTAACTTAAGAGCATGAATTGAAATAGTTAGATGTGTTAAATCTAGGTATTAAAAGTGATAAGGGATATAATTTAACGTACTATGTTCCGACCACTCTGTTTGTGTTGCCTTCAGTGTTATCTCCTCCAAAGCTTCTAGCCATGCCAAAATCCGAGATCTTTGGATTCAGTTCGTTATCGAGGAGTACATTACTTGCTTTTAGATCTCTATGAACGATTCTCAATCTTGAGTCTTGATGAAGATACAGTAGTCCTCTAGCTATCCCACAAATTATGTTGAAACGCTTCCCCCATCCTAGGCATCCACTCCTCTTGTCATCTGCCATTTCCATACATCACACTTTTGTTAATAAATAATATAACACTATTGTTGCACATTCTCTCCCAATAACTCGAGTTACTGAGATAGTATATAGCATCAGAACCTTTGAACGACAACACATTAGAATTTTGATTTCCAGAAATCCCCAATCCATTGCATAACATTTATTGAAGCTGTGCAACATTCAGGTAAATGGAAAATATGTTATGCAAGAGAAGATTTAAACACGGACCAAAAATGAAGGAGTCGAGGCCTTTGTTAGGCATGTATTCATAAACCAGCATCTTTTCATCTCCCTGTATGCAGCACCCAAGAAGCTTGACAAGATTCCTGTGTTGAAGTTTTGAAATCAGTAGTACTTCGTTCTTGAATTCCTTCATTCCTTGCCCTGAACTGCTTGATAGCCTCTTCACTGCAATTTCTTGTCCATCTCCCATAACACCCTGTGTATATATATGGAGTATAAGCGTTTTAGATTTGATGAAGATACATCTAGCTCTATTGAATTGGATACTAGTTAGTTCATCCCTTTACCACGTAGACAGGTCCATATCCTCCTTCCCCCAACTTGTTGGCAAATGCAAAGTTGCCAGTGGCATCAACTATTGCAGTTAGTTCAAACAATGGTAGCTCTATTTCTTCATTTCTGCTGAGTTTTGCAGTCATCTTGCTGCTGCTTCTTCGTCTGCCTGATCATGTAGGGACATCAGATTAGCGTGAAATGAGAACATTTACTTGAAACCGTCATATCGTATTATCGAGTACCAGCTTTTTTACCTTTGCACTTTGATTTCATCTTAGGAATGAAATAGGCAATGACAAGCAGCCCTAGCAGACTTCCAACCACAGGTCCAACAATGGAAGCTACCCTTGATCTCACCTTATTCTTGGTCTCTTCATCAGTCACACAAACCCCCCAGTCAGGATTTAAGAAAACACGGTAACTATCTAGGAAACAAAAAGGCATATGAAACTACCTATTTCTGAAGCAGGCATTCGGATGTATATCTCTTGTCCCCTGCCTGGAAACTGTTTCATGTCGTTCAGATCACCGTACCAAAGCGAGCAGCCACTTCCATCCCCTCGAATATCGGTACTAGTGTACGCCATACAAGAACAATTCATCAAACACTTCACTCTGCATTCCTCCAAACTCATACTCTTGTTCACCCATGAATTTGTAGCATCAGGCAGTTTCATCCCACTATACTTCACAAACCCATCTCCCAAGCACTCTAACGGCTTATCCCTCATGCATCCATGTGACCAGTCCATCATATCCCACATGTCACGTGACCTAGGCTTGAACCCTTTCAAGCACTGACAAATCGGAGAGTCAGAAACTGCACAGCTTGCATACACACCGCAGATTGCATAGTTGTCGCATCGATCCCTCGGCACAGAAGTATACATCCCCCAAGTCTGAGTGACTTCATTCCAAGCCAAGCGTTGCCTTGTATACGATGTCTGGTTCATGACTACGATCGAGATCAAGGACTGGTTCTTCAGCTGGAATTTGTAGTAAACATCATCTTCATCCCATATGAATTGGTACGAAAAAACAGGATTCTCCTTCAAATCAGGGTTACCACTAAACCCTACGCCATTCCATGGCCCGGTTCTGTACATCTTATCCGAACCCTTCCACAAAATTCCCTCGGGATTATCCTGATGAACTTGGTAACCCCAAGTGAAGTCTCCAGGGGATGGATCCTCGGGGCTTTTCCACGCTGTTATTCTACGGTTGAGCCCCGTCTTGGAATCCCATCCAAGCTTCATCCCTGCTAACAGCGTGTCACATGGATAGTCAAAGCTCTGCCAAAAGTAGTTATTGCCTTTTTCATCGTTTTGATCTCGTAGTACCAAATTCCCCGTCTCCAGAAGCTCGGCTACTGGATTCGTAGGGATCATCAAGGTACCATATTCTGAAGTAGACCATAAAACAGTATTATTCTTGTCGCTGCTGACAAGTACCAGACTGTTATTCTTGGCAGTGTCGATGATCAAAGAGCTGCCGCTGTCAGTGGCTGGACTTTCTCCGTTAGCAACCCAAACGACTTTTCTAACAGCTATGTTTCTGTACCATATTCCCAAGTAACGATTCTTGGACGGCGCGCCTGTAGGAGTGAAGAAACCGAGCTCGAATGTTCCATCTCTGGACTGTAAGGTCTGAGCATCATCGTTGTCAGTGAGTGGTTGAGTTGGACTCACAGCTTTAAGTGCAAAAGAAGAAGAGGGTAAAAGTAGGAGCAAATAAACAACAGGAAGAAGAAGCAACATCAACCTCTCCATTGGAACATATATATATGCTATTTATCTCTCTGTGAATTGCGCATTGCTTTAGTGATTATAAGCATCCTTTTGAAGTACTTTTGCTTGCTAGTCAACAGTGTAACAGTAGATCATCCAACTAAAACCTTGGGGGTGGACTTGGAAATTAACGAAAGAAAGTGAGTAGTGAGTCAAAGTCCACGACGAAATTTCAGACAGCGTACCCAATCAAGCTATTAGCTAGTCAACCGTAATAACAGTGGATTATCCAAGTAAACCTTAGGGGAGACTTGAAAATTAAGGAATGAAAGAGACTAGTGAGTCAAGTAGTTGACCAAGAACTTTCAACAGCTTACCCAGTCAAGCTGTTGATTAGCTAGGAGGTTGTGGTCCACATTTATAGCATGATACAAGGATAGTTCTTCTGCACATTCCTAGAGTTCTTCCTTATTGTCTTTTCTCGTGCTCTGAGTAGATGATCAATCAAATTGCAGAATCATTATAGTATGTACCGAATTGCCAGGGCCCAGTGGCTGATGGTTTTGACATTGTCCACATCTGTACTTCTACAAGGCTCAACTAGTTATGACGTTTGTGACTTTGAAGCCTGGCGTAGTAGAAGAAGGTGGTGGTGTATCTGATGATGGAATTAGGAAGAAGTTGGAGGAAGGTATAGTGGAGTTCTGTAGGGGTAACATGCCTGCTTATTGGGTTCCAAAGTCTGTGGTGTTTGGTCCATTGCCAAAGACTGCTACTGGGAAGATTCAGAAGCATGTAAAGCTAAAAAATGGGAGCAGTTAGGATGAGCAAGATGTAACATTTTACAAGAGGTTATGTATATACGACCCAACCTTTACAAGGGTTCTTCTTTCAATGATTGAAAATTGCTATAAAGAACTGGCCCTTTGAAAATTGCTGGTGTAATGGTGTTCCTTCTTTGTAGCATTTCTGCTATGAGTTAGATCAATGACTGATGGTGGTAGAAGCTGCCTTTTAGCTGTCTGTCTTTCAGAAACATGAGAAGGGAGATGTGTTAGCAGACTAAGTAAACAAACTTAGCAGAATACAAAATAATCAAATACTGACCTAACAATAAACTACAAAACTAAATAAGTTAAATGAACTTGAACTTGATTATGATCGTGGTATGAAACTTCAAAACCTTTGAAGTTATTTCTCAATTATTGCCTCTGTATCATAAGCGCGTACTCCTAGTTTTCTATACATGTAAATATATAAATTTGTATCAACCCGTAGAAAAGTATACACACATTTGTGTGATTTTGTACAAAGTGTAATATCAAGCACTAAACGTTTTTTTTACAAATATTAAGTATTATACTAAGTACATATTTAGTATGCTCATTTGTCTGATTTTGGAGGTTGTTGTAATTATTAGGGATTTTGTATGAAATGTCAATCTTGCTTTATGTTTTCAATCGTTAAATTTAGAGTATGTTTTTTAGACGGCTGAGATTTGTTAAGCCTTTTTGGATCAGATCCGGCGACAGTCTATCGGCGATTCCACTTTTGTGGCCAAAGAACGAGGACGTTTTACCTTTTCAAGACTCAAAGTCAAGAGGTAGTAGCTTGTTTGGAGACGGGGACATGCAATAGTTCCACCTAACCCGAAGAAAAACAAGTCTAGTACATTTGTTTTAGGATAGACAGAATTACACTTCAAGACACAAGTGATCATCTCATAAAAAGTAAAAAGTAAAAAGTAGTAGCTACGGATTCATCGAGCTTCCATCATCGTGAAACTCATTTCGTTAGTAGAAGACAATTGAAAGGTACTTGAAGACGATTCTGTTCCATAAAGAAGATCTCTAGAGTTGAAGAATCCAGGCTCTTTTGGTAGAGGCAATAGAGCAGCAGTCTCTTCTCCTCTGCCTAACATCAACACAACATTTCCCATGGTGGGCCTATCCTCTGCACGATTTTGAACACATAATAGACCTATATGAATGCATCGCATAATTTGCGACACATTTTCAGAATGCTCCTTTTCTAATACGGAATCCATTATTTGTGATGCCTCCCCTTCCTTCCATAGTTTCCAGGCCTATAACAAGAGGGACAACCAATCAAGCTTCAAAGATACGCAATCATCTATCATGGAGCATTGTATATAAAAAGAATTTCACTTACATATCCAATAAGATTCCTATTCTGGTTTGTATGATAGAAACCTCGACTTTTTTTCCGACTTATAATCTCTAGTACAAGAATTCCAAAACTGAAAACATCTGATTTGACTGAGAATAATCCATCAGCTGCATATTCCGGTGCCATGTATCCACTGTAAAAGAATGATGGATGGATTCATTTAGCATGATTGAGTAATGAGTATACATGATGTGATTTTTACCATCGATAACCACATTATACTCTGTCAATTTTATTTAGATGAGTTGAATATGATCAAAATATAATCTGTTTTTTCACAACAGGTATAATTATCCAGTTAAATCATATCATTCTTAACAATTCAAGTTTAACTGTCAATGATAAAGAAACAGTGAATGCCGATTATGATAGAGAATTTTTCCCAACGTAGTTAACGAGTATAATTGTATAATCATTAACTATACGATTGCTATTAACTTAAACATATGAATCGACATCGTTAGATGTGTTAACTGTTATGAATCAACATCGTTAGATGTGTTAACTTTAGTAACTAAAAGTGATTAAAGATAGAAATTAACGTACTATGTTCCAACCACTCTGTTTGTGTTGCCTTCAGTGTTATCTCCGCCAAAGCTTCTTGCCATTCCAAAATCTGATATCTTTGGGTTTAGTTCATTATCAAGGAGCACGTTACTTGCTTTCAAATCTCTATGTATGATCCTCAATCTCGAGTCCTGGTGAAGATACAATAACCCTCTAGCTATCCCACAAATTATATTGAATCGCTTGGCCCAGTCTAGCAATCCACTCCTCCTGTCATCTGCCATATTCATGCATCACACTTGTGCCCAACAAGTCAATGGAAACATACAATGCAAGATATAAAGGTTTAAATGCAGACCAAAAACGAAGGAGTCGAGGCCTTTGTTAGGCATGTATTCATAAACCAGCATCTTCTCGTCTCCTTGTATGCAGCACCCAAGAAGCTTGACAAGATTCCTGTGCTGAAGTTTAGAAATCAGTAGTACTTCATTCTTAAACTCATCTATTCCTTGCCTTGAATTGCTTGATAGCCTCTTCACCGCAATTTCTTGTCCATCTGCCATAACACCCTGTATATATATGGAGTATAAGATTAACAAATAACATGAGCTCTAATGAATTGGATACTAATTACTAATTAGTCAATTCCTTTACCACGTAGACAGGTCCAAATCCTCCTTCCCCTAACTTGTTGGCGAATGAAAAGTTGTCAGTGGCATCAACTATTGTAGCTAGTTCAAACAATGGTAGCTCTACTTCATCTTTTCTGCCAATTGTTGCAGTACTCATCTTGCTGCTGGCTCTAGGTCTGCACTTTGATTTCATCTTATGAATGAAACAGAAAATGGCAGGCAACCCTAACAGACTGCCAACCACAGCTCCAACAATAGCACCTACCCTTGTTTTCACCTTATTCTTGCTCTCTTTTTATGATCAGTCATACAAACGCAAGTTAGGATTTAAGTAAAGCAGTAACTATACCCAGAAACAAAAAGGCATATACACCTACCTATTTCGGAAGCAGGCATTCGAATGTATAGATCTTGTCCCCCGTCTGTAAACTGTGTGATATCGGTTAGATCACCATACCAAAGGGAGCAGCCACTTCCAGCTCCTCGAATATCGGTACTAGCATACGCCATACAAGAACAATTTATCAAACACTTGACCCTGCACTCCCCCAGACTCATACTCTTGTTCACCCATGAATTCGTAGCATCAGGTAACTTCAATCCACTATACTTCACAAACCCATCATCTGAGCACTCTAATGGCTTCTCTCTCACGCATCCATGTGACCAGTCCAATCCATCCCACATCTCCTGAGACTTAGGCTTGAACCCTTTCAAGCACTGGCAAATTGGGGACTCCGAAATCGCGCAGGTCGCGTACATGCCACAGATCTTGTACTTGTTGCATTCATCCCTTGGCACCGAAGTAAACACCCGCCAAGTCTGCGTGGCGTCGCTCCAAGTCAAGCGTTGTCGTGTATAGGATGTCTGGTTCATGACTACTATCGAGATCAACGACTTGTTCTTCAGCTCAAATGTGTAGTAAACGTCATCTTCGTCCCAAACAAATCTGTAGGAGAAAACTGGATTCTCCCTCAATTCAGGGTTACCACTAAACCCTACGCCATTCCAGGGTCCACCTCTGTACACCTTGTCCGAACCCTTCCACATAAATGCCTCGGGGTTTTCCTGATGAACTTGGTAGCCCCATGTGAAGTCTCCAGCAGAGGGATCCTCGGGGCTCTTCCACGACGTTACTCGACGGTTGAGCCCCGTTTTGGAATCCCATCCATGCTTCATCCCTGGTAACAGTGTGTCACATGGGTAGTCAAAGCTCTGCCACAAGTAGTTGCCTTCAACATCCGTTTGGTCTCTTAGTACCAGATTTCCCGTCTCCAGAAGCTCAGCTACTGGATTCTTGGGCGTCAAGGCATCACTTTCCCTGTTTGATCTTTCATATTCGGAAATAGACCACAAAACAGTATTATTATTGTATCCGCCAACAAGTACGAGGCTGTTGTTCTTGGCAGTGTCAATGATCAAAGAGCTGTCGTTGTTGGTGGCTGGACTTTCTCGATTAGCTACCCAAACAACTTTTCTATCAGCTATGTTTCTGTACCAAATTCCCAAGTATCGATTCTTGGAAGGCGCACCTGGAGGAGTGAAGAAACCCAGCTCGAATGTTCCATCTCTGGACTGCAAGGTCTGTGCATCGCTGTCAATCAGTGGTTGGGTTGGAGTCACAGCTTCAAGTGCAAAAGAAGAAAAGGGTAAGAGGAAAAAATAAACAGGAAGAAACGACATCAACTCCATTGGAACATATGCTAACTATCTATCTGTAATGTTACAACATTCGAAGCTTTAGTGCTTATAAATTGTGATAGGCGATCGTATAACACTGGGATCAACCTAGTAAACGCTATGGGGTACTTGGAAATCAAGGAAAGAAAGTGAGCAGTAAGTCAAAGTCGACGAAGAACTTTCAACAGCTTACCCAGTCAAGCTGTTTATTAGCTAGTTTGTGGCCCCACATTTATAGTATAATACATGGATGGCTCTTCTACATATTCCTTGAGTTTTTATTTCTTTTCTTTTGGCTTAGATAACTCCGCGAGATATCATCTACCCGGATAGTGAGGATTTTTAGCACTCTTATGAGATATCCAAGAACCAAGCGTGTCGTGAAATGGGCAGCTCCACTACTATTTGAAAGGCGAGCAGCTTGAGACTTATATAGTTGCAAAGGCGACCACTTACAGTAGCCTTAGGATCTGGCCGACCATCAAACCTGCAATGACAAGAAAGCACACAAGTAAAAACCAAAAATACCCATGAAAACCAAAGCTTCGGGTAGGAAAAGCGGCATAACACTTGAGAGTCTTAAAACGAGAATACGCCAAACATATACCAATGAAACATCATGTAACGAGAGTACTTCGATCATAAGCCTAAGCCAATGAAGAAAGTTACATTATAGGGGGAAACCAGCATTGGAAACTAAACACACTACAACCAAATTGTATGAAATATAACTACAAGGAAAGATATTAGAAACAACAGAAATGAAATACGAGCATCTTATGATAGTGAAGAGATAAATAGAAGAGGATAGATACAAATAATGTGATGATGCAGACGGAAAGTAATTGAATGGGATATAAGTCGGCCACATCCTTGTCAGCCAACCTGCTTTCTGCACAACCGGAGCTTTTTGATCATTGAAAATGGCATGAAGACATTGGTTAAAGATAAAAATCGGCAAAATGGAAGATAGTTGATACTTGATAAGATAAACAATTATGAATGGATTGGTAAGAAGAGGTAAGTGCGTCAATGGCAGGAAGATTGGAGGCAGGGAGCGAATTTTCTGGGTTCCAGAAGGTTGAGTCGAGAGTCGCCGGGAATTGCAGACGAGCAATTATCTCCCGACCAAGACAAAACTTCCTCTCCGTTGCCGGCATTTGGTCCTTCTTTCGCTGTGTATATATGAACCAGAAGATCGGTAAGGGAAGCGGGCTACACCACAGACCTTGATCGGAAGACACGCGCATAGAGGCAACTACAACAGCGGCGTAGCCGGAGATGGAAAGATGTTCAATGCCGCCGCAGAGCATTAGTTTCCCGATGCTTTCCAAAAACTTCTTGTTCCTTTTTATTTATTTATTTCTTTTTTATCAATTTATTTATTTCTAAACGCTCATAATTCATAAAATATTTAATATTGTTAAATTGATGTGTATACTTTTCATAATTGACATAAATCTGAAATAAATTTGATAAAGCAATATTGTAAAGGAGTCCAGATCCCCAGCCAGGAAGGGAGTTGTTTCCTCCCAGCAAACAAATCTCATCCGTTGTTTTTTATTTTAATCCAAAAGTTGTTAGTCAAGGCATGGGCAATTTAGTCATATATATGTATTTTAATTAAACGGACTATTAACTATAAAATATAATGAAATAATCATGAATGGACCGCCAGCCAGTAGAGTCATGTACGTGGAAAATGGAAATGTTTATTATTTATCCTCGAAAGTCTTTTACCTAACCCAATTTTATGGAAAATTAATAAGTGGACATAATCAATACCCACAAAAACTGTCGTTTATATGTATAAACTAACAGCCATTGAACCGCAAACTTGACTGGTCGAGAGAAAACAATCCTCAAATCACGGGGAGTAGTGCCTTGTCCAACGTGGCTGAACAGTATTATTATTGTCGCTGCTGACAAGTACCAGGCTATTGTTCTTGGCAGTGTCGATGATCAAAGAACTCTTCTATCAGCTATGTTTCTGTACCAAATTCCCAAGTAACGATTCTTGGAAGCTGCTCCTCCAGGAGTGAAGAAACCCAGCTCGAATGTTCCATCTCCAGACTGCAAGGTCTGCGCATCGCTATCAATCAGTGGTTGGGTTGGAGTCACAGCTTCAAGTGCAAAAGAAGGAGAGGGTATGAGGAAAAAATAAACAACAGAAAGAAGCGACATCAACGACTCCATTGGAATCATATATGCTAATTAATCTCTCTGTAATGTTAAACACACACGAAGCTTTACTGCTTGTAACTTATAAGTATTGTTGCTACTCATATGATGGCCAATTTGAGGATAGAAAGAGACTAGTTAGTCAAAGTTGACAAAGAACATTCGACAGCTTGCCCAGTCAAACTGTTAATTAGCTAGTTTGCAGTCCACATTTACAGCATGATACTCCTTGAGTTTTTCTTCACGAAGAGACAACCGAAAAGTAAGGACTAAAACTTATTCATCTATTCGGTGAGTTAGAACTATCGTCAGCACCCATCAAAAAATAATCAATTGCAATGCAAATGGACAACCAAAGACGAATCGTTAATTAATTAGAACAAATAGAATAGATAGTACCTGAATAACGTTGCACTCTGTCTGACCAAAAATCCAAACAATCACCATAGCACAATAGTGTGAAGCGCACCGTAAGCGGCACATGGCCTGGATGCACTAAGCCGAAAGGAATGAAACAACCGTTAAATTCTGTTTCGATGGTATTGTTGATCCAACCTCCTTTCTGCACAAAATGGTAAAATCAAAGACCGTTGATTCTTGATAAGATACAAAACTATGAATGGATTGGTAAGAAGAGGTAAGTGCGGCAATGGCAAGGAAGGTTGGAGGCAGGGAGCGAAGTTTGATGGGTTTCGGACGGTTGAGGCGACAGTTACCGGGAATTGCTGACGAGCGATTATCTCCCGACAAAACTTCCTCTCCGTTACCGGCATTTCGTCCTTCTTTGGCTGTGTATATATGAACCAGAAGATCGGTAAACAAACCATAATGGTGTTTGGTCCGTCGAACAATCCATAAACAAACCCCCAAAAATGTAAAAGGAGCTGGCGAACCTCTTGAACTATAGTGTCCCAATGGCCAACCGTGAATATCCGGCGATAATATAAGTAACCATTGCTTTGGTGTCCCTTTCAATGCTTACTTGCAAAAAACTCGCGCGAATACACCATGAACAGGCTTCGCAAGCAGCCAATATCTCAAGCAAGGGATCGGTTATAGATTAATCATATTGCAGAATATATTATGGACCGAATTGCAGAGGGGTGCCCGACTTCTCATTTCTTTGTCGACGTCTGTATTAATAAATAAAAAATACAATGGTGTTTGGTCCATTGCCAGTGAGGATGAGCAAGATGTAACAGTTTAGAAGGAGGTAAATGTATATATGATCGATACATGACAATGGTTCTTCTTCCAATTATTGAGAATTGCTAACGAGATATGGGTGGCCCTTTGAGTTAGATCTTAGTAAGATTGGCTTAGATAATGATTAACCGTCTAACTAATTTATCGAGATAAATATGTTAGAGTGTGTTTGAATAGGTTGATTATTCGTTGGTATTTCAAATTTCCTTATTTGGTTAAAAAGTAGTTTTATATATTTGGATTTGAATGGAAAGCACCTTTGCATCTTTAGTTTTATTTCAAATTTTCATTTTGAAGTAGTGATTTTAAATTCACAAATTTCAAATACATTTTTATACTTTTGCTTGTGATCAATCCTAAAATATTTAGGATTTCCATGAAATCGGAGAAAAAATTGGTAAAGCATAACTTTGACATGGTCGATAGAATTACATACGTACAACTAAAAACCAATCTACAAGACAAAAGTAATTATAAAACTGAAAGGTGGCGGCGATGGATTCAGCGAGCTTCTAGCACCGTAAAATTCATTTCGTTAGTAGACGAAAGCTGAAAGGTATTTGAGGATGATTCTGTGGTATGAAGGGAATCTTTAACATTGAAGAATCCAGGTTCTTTTGGTGGCGGCAATAAAGCAGCAGTCTCTTCTCCTCCTCCCAACATTGACACAACATTTTCCATGGTGGGTCTGTGCTCAATACGATTTTAAACACATAATAAACCTATATGAATGCATCTCATCACTTGTGAGACATTTTCACAAGCCTCTTCTTCTAATACGGAATCCATGATTTCTAATGCCTTTCCTTCTTTCCACATTTTCCAGGCCTATAATAAAGAGGGCCACCAAACAAACTTCAAAGATAAACAATATATGATCTATTATGCATAATTATATACGATAAACTTCACTTACATATCCAATAAGGTTCATGCTCTGGTCTGTATGATAGAAACCTCGATTCTTTTTCCGACTTATAATCTCTAACACAAGAATTCTAAAACTGAAAACATCTTATTTGATTGAGAACAACCCATCAGCTGCATATTCTGGTGCCATATATGCGTTGCAACAGAATTATCAAAAGCATAAATAAGCACTAGATTAGTTATCGATCATTTTGCTCCAAATGATAGATTCTTTGAGTAGATATGGGATAACCATATGATAACTCTGTCCATTCAATTTGAATGAGTTTAATATGATCAAAGTATTATAAGCATTTCCTATTTTTTCACATGTATGGTTAAGTAGTTAAATCCAACAATCTTATTTTTTTACAATTCAAGTTTAATTTTTAATAAAAGTGAAACCGTGAATGCGGATTCCGCTAATAAAATTAAATTTGAATTTGACACCTTTAAGATACAAATACACAAATTTACCATCGTAATAACTCTATTTGGACAAACCGCTATAATCAGGACTATTATTACCCATTAATAGTTTTACTAAGTCCGTTTACGAAACAAAGATCACATTAAATATATCTTTTGGAAAATATGTTTAATCATTAGTAGCTCACCATAAACGATATGATTAACTTAAGCGCATGAATCGACAGAGTCAGATGTGGAACTTTTAGGTATTAAAAGTGGATAAACGATAGAAATTAACGTACTATGTTCCGACAACCCTGTTTGTATTGCCTTCAGTGTTATCTCCTCCAAAACTTCTAGCCATGCCGAAATCCGAGATCTTTGGGTTCAGTTCATTATCGAGGAGCACGTTACTTGCTTTCATATCTCTATGTATGATCCTCAATCTTGAGTCCTGGTGAAGATACAATAACCCTCTAGCTATCCCACAAATTATATTGAAACGCTTGGCCCAGTCTAGCAAACCACTCCTCTTGTCATCTGCCATATTCATGCATCACACTTGTGCTCAACTAAGTTAATGAAACCATGCAATGCAAGATATAAAGATTAAGTGCATACCAAAAATAAAGGAGTCCAGGCCTTTATTAGGCATGTATTCATAAACCAGCATTTTCTCGTCTCCTTGTATGCAACACCCTAAAATCTTAACAAGATTCCTGTGCTGAAGTTTTGAAATCAGTGCGACTTCATTCTTGAACTCCGTCATTCCTTGCCCTGAACTGCTGGATAGCCTCTTCACTGCAATCTCTTGTCCATCTGCCATAACACCCTGTGTATATATATGGATTATAAGATTAACAAATTGCATACAGCTCAGATGAATTGGATACTAGCTTATTCATTCCTTTACCACGTAGACAGGTCCATATCCTCCTTCCCCTAACTTGTTGGTGGATGAGAAGTTGTCAGTGGCATCGACTATAGTAGCTAGATCAAACAGTGGTAGCTCTAATTCATCTTGTCTGCCAATTGTTGCAGTACTCATCTTGCTGCTGCCTCTTGGTCTGCACTTTGATTTCATCTTATAAATGAAATAGGCAACGGTAAGCAACCCAAGCAGAGTACCAATCACACCTCCAACAATAGCACCTACCCTTGTTTTCACCTTACGCTTGCTCTCTTTTTATGATCAGTCAAAAACCCAAGTCAGAATATAAGAAAAAGCAGTACCTATGTATGCATTTCACTACCAGAAACAAATAAAAGGCAATATATTGACCTACCGATTTCGGAAGCAGGCATTCGAATGTATATCTCTTGTCCAGTGTCTGTAAACTGTTTCATGTCGGTGAGATCACCATGCCAAATGGAGCAGCCACTTCCTGCTCCTCGAATGTCGGTATTAGTATACGCCATACACGAACAATTCATTAAACACTTCTCCCTGCATTCCACCAGACTCATACTCTTGTTCACCCATGAATTTGTGACATCAGGTAATTTCAACCCACTATACTTGATAAACCCATCTCCACTACTCCCTTCCGAACACTCTAATGGCTTATCTCTAACACACCCATCTGACCAGTCCATCATATCCCACATCTCCTGCGACTTAGGCTTGAACCCTTTCAAGCATCGGCAAATTGGGGACTCGGAGATTACGCAGGTTGCATAGACACCACATATCGCATAGTTGTCGCATCGATCCCTTGGCACCGAAGCATACGTCCCCCAACTCTGAGAGACTTCATTCCAAGTAAGACGTTGTCGTATATCCGTTGTCTGGTTCATGACTACTATCGAGATCAAGGACTTGTCCTTCAGCTCGAAATTTGTAGTAAACATTGTGTTCATCCCAAACAAATGTGTATGAGAAAACAGGATTTTCCCTCAATTCAGGGCCACCACTAAACCGTACGCCATTCCAGGGTCCAGCTCTGTAGAACTTGTTCCATCCCTTCCAGATAAATGCCTCAGGGTTTTCTTGATGAATTTGGTACCCCCAAGTGAAATCTCCAGGGGATGGATCCTCGGGGCTTTTCCACGCTGTTATCCGACGGTTGAGCCCCGTCTTGGAATCCCATCCAACCTTCATCCCTGGTAGCAGCGTGTCACATGGGTAATCGAAGCTCTGCCAAAAGTAGTTATTGCCTCTTTCATCGTTTTTATCTCTTAGTACTAAATTCCCCGTGTCGAGAAGCTCGGCTACTGGATTCTTGGGCTTCAAGGCATCATCACCTTTTGATGTTTGATATTCTGAAGTAGACCAAAAAACAGTATTCTTGTCTCTGCTGACAAGTACTAGGCTGTTGTTCTTGGCAGCGTCGATTATCAAAGAGCTGTTGTTGTCGGTGGTTGGACTATCTCCATTAGCAACCCAACAACTCTTCTATCAGCTATGTTTCTGTACCAAATTCCCAAGTAGCGCTTCTTGGATGCGACGCCTCCAAGAGTGAAGAAACCCATCTCGAATGTTCCATCTCTGGACTGCAAGGTCTGCGCATTATGGTCAATCAGTGGTTGGGTTGGAGTCACAGCTTCAAGTGCAAAAGAAGAGGGTAAGAGGAGAAAATAATAAACAGCACGAAGAAGCAACATCAACCACTCCATTGGAATATATTGCTCATTATCGATTTGTAATGTTACAACATTCGAAGCGGTAGTGCTTATAACTTATATGTACTGTTAGCTAGCATCGTTGCAAGCCATATGATAGGCAATCGTATAGCAGTGGGATCATCCTAGTAAACGTTGTGGGACAGACACTTGGAAATTAAGGGAAGAAAGAGACCAGTGAGTCAAAGTCGACGAAGAACTTTCAACAGCTTGCCTAGTCAAGCTGCAGGCAAGCTGTTAATTAGCTAATTTGTGGTCCATATTTATAGCATGATACATGGATAGTTCCTCCACATATTCCTTAATTTTTTCTTCCTTTTTTTTTATGTGCCTTAGATACTCGGCAAGGAGACACCCGAATAGTCAGTAATAAAATCTAGTCATTTACCCAGAGAGTGAGAACTACTAACGACACTGTAAAAAGTTATCCAAGAATTAGACGTGTCACAATATGGGCGGTTCCGTTACCTAAGGGCGAGCCATCTCGGACATAAATATAGCTGCAAATGTTATCTAATTTTGGATAATTAGATACATACTTTATCATTGAAGCAACTCTATGAACTCATTTTTATACTAAAAAATGTCCCTTTTAAGCCATGAGATCAACCTCTTATAGAGCTGGTTTGAACAATAATTCACGGTCCACCTGCTTTGTTGAGAAAATATTTGATATAGTTAAACTGATGTGTATATCATTCTAATGTGTAAGGTGCATTATGAATGGTGGAACTATATCATTCTAATATGTAAGGTGCGTAAAGGAAGTGTGCCATATTAAGGTATAAAGTACCAGATAGATGATGAGAGTGCATTATATCTAAATACATTATGTATAGTGGAATAAAATATTTGATATAGTTAAACTGATGTGTATATTTTTCACCATTTACATAAATCTTGGATAAAAATGGGGTAAAGTAAAACTTTGCTGCATAATCGATAGAGGTACTCATATGATAAAAAAAAACTAAGATACACAGACATAATAATCATCCTTTAAAAATTAAGAGTTAGGAGTAATGAATTCAACGAGCTTCTACCACTGTGAAACTCATTTCATTAATAGAAGATGATGGAAAGATGTTTGATGATGAATCTATCACACGAAAAAAATCTTTATCGTTAAAGAATCCAGGCTCTTTTGGTGAAGGTAATAGTGCAACAGTCTCTTCTCCTCCTTCCAACATCACAACCACATTACCCATGGCAGGCCTGTCCTCTGCACAATTTTGAACACATAATAAACCTATTTGGATGCATCTCATCACTTGTGACACATTTTTATAGGACTCCTTTTCTAATGCGGAATCCATTATTTCTATCGCCTTTCCTTCCTTCCACAATTTCCAAGCCTATAACAAACATGAGGGTCGCCAAACAAACTTCAATAATAGATAAAGAACTAATATGTAGAAACTGCATATAATAAACTTCATCTTTATCGATAAACACTTACATATCCGATAAGGTTCAAACTCTGGTCAACATGGTAGAAACCTCGACTTTTCTTCCGGCTTATAATCTCTAATACAACAATTCCAAAGCTAAACACGTCTGATTTCACCGAAAACAACCCATCAACCGCATATTCTGGTGCCATATATCCACTGCAACATTGAATATTTTACATATTTTAATTAAACCTTCACTATTAATTGTAAAAAAAGAGAATGAAATAATTAGCACAAGTCTTTATTTATCCTCAAACGTCTTCACCTAAACCAGTTTCATGGAAAAATAAGTGGACATAATCAATACCCAAATCACGGGAGGTACTGCCGTATCCAGGTGGCTGAAAATAGTTGGTCAACATAGTTATATGGTTAGAGGAAACTGATCAAACCGCTATGGTTATTCGATTAAACGTGACAATCGTTAACTGCTCACTATAAACGATACAGTTAAACCGTTTGAATTGACATAGATTAGATGTGTTAACTTTAGATATTTTAAAAGTGATAAAGGATAGAAATTAACATACTATGTTCCGACCACCCTGTTTGTGTTGCCTTCCGTGTTATCTCCTCCAAAACTTTTAGCCAGGCCAAAATCCGAGATCTTTGGGTTCAGTTCGTTATCGAGGAGAACGTTACTTGATTTCAGATCTCTATGTACAATCCTTAATCTTGAGTCCTGGTGAAGATACATTAGCCCTCTAGCTATCCCACAAATTATGTTAAAACGCTTACCCCAGTCTAGCAATCCACTCCTCCTGTCATCTGCCATTTTCATGCATGACACTTGTGCTGATCAACAACTTAATGGAAATATGGCGTAATGCAGCTATGCAAGATAACATTTGATAATACATACCAAAGATGAAGGAGTCGAGACTTTTGTTAGGCATATATTCATAAACCAGCAATTTCTCGTCTCCTTGTATGCAACACCCTAGAAGCTTGACAAGATTCCTGTGCTGAAGTTTTGATATCAGTAGTACTTCATTCTTGAACTCCTTCGTTCCTTGCCCCGAACTGCTTGATAGCCTCTTCACTGCAATTTCTTGTCCATCTGCCATAACACCCTGTACATATCAAGGATTTGATGAATAATGAGTACTTGGATACAAGCTATGCTTTTCATTTGGGGTGCATATGACATGTAGCAGAAAAAATGTACCCTGTATACAGGACCAAATCCTCCTTCACCTAACTTGTTGGTGACTGAAAAGTTGTTAGTGGCATCAACTATTGTAGCTAGTTCAAATAATGGTAGCTCTGTTTCTTCATCTCTGCCAAGTTTTGCAGACATCTTGCTGCTGCCACTTCGTCTGTCTGATCATGTAGGATAATCAATTACCATGAAATGAGAATGTCTAAATCCATTATACATCGACTACCAGCCTTTTACCTTTGCACTTTGATTTCATCTTGGGAATGAAATAGGCAATAGCAAGCAACCCTAACAGACTGCCAACTACAGCTCCAACAATGGCACCTACCCTGGGTTTCACCTTATTCTTGGTCTTTATATCTGTCACACAAAGGCATACAGTAACTATACAGTGCGATGCTTTGATCATACCACTATGTGATGCATGTTCTCATACCAGGAAACAGAAAGGCATACAGTAATTATACCGATTTCGGAAGCAGGCATTCGGATGTACATATCTTGCCCCCCTCCTGGAAACTGTTTCATATCGTTCAGATCACCATACCAAACGGAGCATCCACTCCCTGCCCCTCTGACGTCTGTACTAGTATACGCCATACAAGAACAATTCATCAAACACTTGACCCTGCATTCCTCCAGAGTCATACTCTTGTTCACCCATGAATTCGTAGCATCAGGCAATTTCAACCCACTATACTTTACAAACCCATCTCCACTCCTCCCTTCCGAGCAGTCTAACGGCTTATCCCTCACGCAACCACGTGACCAGTCCAACACATCCCACATCTCCTGCGACTTAGGCTTGAACCCTTTCAAGCACTGACAAATTGGGGCGTTAGACACTGCGCAGCTGGCATACACGCCACATACAGCGTAGCTGTCGCACTGATCCCTCGGCACTGAAGAATACATCCCCCAACTCTGAGATACTTCATTCCAAGCCCAGGCTTGCCGAGTATAAGTTGTCTGATTCAGGACTAGTATGGACACCAAAGACTTGTTCTTTAGCTCGTATGTGAAGTAAGCATCATCTTCATCCCAAACAAACGTGTATGAGAAGATAGGGTTGTTTTTCAATTCAGGGGCGCCTCCAAACCCTAAGCCGTTCCATGGTCCACCTCTGTACAACTTTTCCAAACCCTTCCGCATAAATGCCTCAGGGTTATTCTGCATTTGGTAACCAAAAGTGAAGTCTCCAGGGAATGGATCGTCAGGACTTTTCCACGCCGTTAGTTGACGATTAAGTCTCGTTTTGGAATCCCATCCAATCTTCATCCCTTGTAACATCGTGTCACATGGGTGATCAAAGCTCTGCCAAAAGTAGTTATTGCGATTTTCATCGTTTCGATCTCTTAGTACTAGATTCCCCGTCTCCAGAAGCTCGGCTATTGGATCCGTGGGGGACGAGGAATCTTCATCACGGTTTGCTGAAGTAGACCAAAGAACAGTATTGTTGTCTTTGGTGACGAGTGCTAGGGTGTTGTTCTTGGAAGCGTCAATGATCAAAGAGCTGCCGTTGTCTGTGGATGGATCTTCTCGATTGGCAACCCAAACGAATTTTCTAACGGCTATGTTTCTGTACCAAATTCCCAAGTAACGGTTCTTGGAAGGTGCGCCTGGAGGAGTGAAGAAACCGAGCTCGAATGTCCCGTCTCTGGATTGTAAGGTTTGTGCATCGTTGTTGTCAATGAGTGGTTGGGTTGGAGTGACAGCTTTAAGTGCAGACGAAGAAGAGGGTAAGAAGAGAAAACAAGCAACAGGAAGAAACAGCATCAACGACTCCATTGAAATCGTATATGATAACTGTTCTCCTCTCTGTATTGCTTTGTTGCTTATAACTTATAACAATCTTTTTTTAGTATTATCGCTAGCTGGTCAACCGTGTAACAGTGGATGATCCAAAAAGTAAACCTTGGGGGGAGACTTGGAAATGAAGGAATGAAAGAGACCATTATTTTGAGTCAAGAAATTTTCAGACAGCTTGCCCCAGTCAAAGCCACCATAATTCTTTGTTCTTCTACATAATTCTTTGTTTTTAGTTGGCTAAACCGTGTGTAAGCCCAAATATGAGTAAGCTCGTGTATGTACGTACTAATGTCCGAGTTCGACTCACATTATACCAAATGTCCTGTCCAATGTTACGTTGGAGGAGCTCTCAGGTTTTAAGAGCCCAGTTAACCTCTTCTTTTTTAGAATATGGGGCAGAAGTGCGTTTAAGTATTATTAATAACTCGTATGGTTCTAAGTGGCGAAATATCTATAAAATCGCATTGTAATCAGTGGCCATATTTTGATTTGGTGAATCAAATAAATGTAAATTATAAATAAAGGATGACCAAAATTACCAAAAACATCCTATAGTTGGCAGCGCACCGTGCAATGAATGCATTATTTCAATTGTTTCACCAACTCAAGTTTACACCTTAGACTCCTAAACTTTTGTGTAATTATAATTTAGTCACATAATTAGTTTATAAAGTGCGATTAATTGAAATTCGATTTTTTATGGTTAAGAAATTAATTAAAATGCAGTAAACCGGTTAAAATGTGACTTTTCTATTTGATATATATAGAACTACAAATAGAAAAGTCAACACAAAACAGAACTAAATTTATTTATCTTTATTTTTCAGTTATAAGAGTTGGGGTGTTACATTACGTCACGGGCAAAATTAACCATGTTACATAAGAGTAAAGGTCATTACGTAAGGCTTACGTAACAGGCAAAATTAAGACTGTTATGTAAGAGTAAATGCCGTTACGTAAGCCTTACGTAACAGACAAAATTAAGCTTGTTATGTATAAGTAAAAACGGCTACATAAACCTTAATTTACGATAATTATTCTTTACCTAACAGACAAAATTTGAAGAAAAAAAAAGTATAATGTAATTAAGGTTTACCAATAGTGAGGGCAAGAGCGACCGAGGTACGGTGAAGTTTGAAAATCAGCTAACGAGTGTCTAAATTATTTTTATTAAAAAAATTCCTATCAAAGCAGCAATATCATCTATCTAGAAATACCAAAAAAATGCGGAAAATTTTGATCGCGAGTTATGTGTTGAATTGTTATTTAATTATCGTACGAATTTTAAGTATTATGTTGTTTATTTTTTATAATTCAGTTTGATGTTGACTTTTCTATTTCCATGTCCATGTATATATTATCGCGCCAGATATGTGGCGAGTTACGTCACATGACCATGCACGATCCATCTATATATATAATATTCCATATTATTAATTTTGACAGATAAGAATTTTTGGTTCAATAAAATAGAGAGATGGATACGCGGAAGCTACAATCGCGGATTGGATCGAAAGCAGGTGGGTCCATGTTATTTATGATGATCCAGTTAGGCCAACTTGGGCCTGTCTCTCTTCGCCACGTCACCCATCATTTATCCCCTACCCAACTGTAATCCTAACTTTATTCTCTGAGATGGCATTACCAGTCTCATCCAGGCTGACGGTCGATGATTCCGAAATGTATTTAATGGTAGCATCGCTGATCATGGAATGAATCATGAGTTGCCAAGGGTACGGTTAAGTTGAGAGAATAGTGACAGGTCCTTGTAGTAGCATACTTTAGTAGACTAGTAATGAATGAGGCAGAAGATAAAATGGGCATCAATTTTTTCAATACGTTTTGGGTATAACCCTAATCCAAATACTATAGCTATAGATAGATGCTAGAAAAATCCAAGCAATGATTTTGGACATGGGGAAACTATGAAAATGAAATTTGCACTTCTGAACCGAGACACCTACGAACCAAGTTAACCGGCCGGCTGTCACTTCAATCACGCATCTTCATGTCTTCATAATAAGAATGTAATTATATATGTTACTCGATGCGATCAACTTATATACACCTATTATAAATAGCTCTTAATTTGATGTGCAGTTGTAGTGAACTTTTTAGTGTACTTGATATGCCGAATTTTTTAACAAAATAAAATCCGCTCGACACTTACTGAGTCTGCTAGGGCTAGCCTCCTAGAAAAGATTAAGTCTGCAACACTAGGTAGTTCTTGCTTGTATGAGAAGACAGGGGTGCATGAATTGAGTCACAAATTACTTAGTAATTAAATAATTTTTGCCGTAATAAATAATTTGTTATGAATTTTCAGTGCCCAATCACCTATCCCACCGTCTTACATCCCCACCATGTTGATAAGTAAGGTATCAAAATGTACAGTCTTAATATATAAATCAAATATTATTTTATATGTTATTAACCCAAGAGGATTAAATAATAATTAGGGTTTCACGTGGTAGCTAACTTCCACCAATTGGAAAGAAGTTAGGAGAAGTGGGGATCGAAAAGACTGTGTTCGTTACAATTAAGGAACATCCATCAAGCTGGCCCTCTCCCCCATGGCCATGATGTAGTGGAGAAGCTGTGTACGTATGAGAAGTCGATAAAGCGGCATGGTTGGGGTACATAGACGTCTATCATAAGTTCAATATTTTATTGTTCCGTCGGTTATGCCATTGGAGGTTTAGAGCGAGAACATTTTAATTAGGGGTGAAAATTAGTTTGTGGTTAACTACTAAGTAAATTTTGGTTTTTGGTTTGATTAACGATAAAGAATTTATTTAATTTACGATTATTGGTTAACCAAATGAAAAATGAAAAAACCGAACATAAAAAGTTTAAAATTAAAAGTTCTCAAAAAATAAACTAAACTACTAAATGACAAAATTGGAAATTCCTAAACCTAAACCTAAGTAACTACACATAAATAAACTCTCAACCTAAACAGCTAAACTCCATTGACTCATCGATCTCCATCCATCAACTGTCAGATGCCGCTGCAGAGTTGCTTCTCTACTCATACTACTGTTTGTTCAATTGTTAAACTTCATAACTTAAGGCTTAATGATTATCATCATTAATCATTAAACATTAGTTGATCGATGCCTCGTTGTTTAATGGGCCTAGCTAAGCTAACAAGTAGGAGGGAATACTTCAAATGTGCATGTGTACAAACTCATTTCAGGAACGTGAAGCCAAAAAATAAGTAACATAAATACCATACCACCAGCTAGCTGACTGCAAACAGATTCTCTGTGGTCCGTGACCCCCATTATTTATCCACTTTCCCTACTCCTTGAGCCCGTAGTTCCTGGTCGCTATTAAATTCTAATAACAAGAGAGAATTCGGAATGATTTTTATATGTCGTAATTTCCGGTTATTATTGTATTCCTAGCTAATATTTGTGAAGATTTCATAACTAAGATATATGGTTCGACATTGTTCATAATCGTGTTTGGTTATGGGCAATTCTGATTTTTAAAACAAAAAATAAGTGCGAAATGCGTGCTCTACTGACCAATCTATAACACATTCACTTATCCGGTGTGAAGCTTTTCGATGGCTAACAATATCGACGTGGAAACCCAATCATCGAAACAAACATGACTTTTCCTCCATCGCCAATCCAAACGCAGCCTTATATTCATCTCCATTTCTCCTCTCCTCCCTCTCCCTATAAAATACTCACCCACACTATCACTACCCACAAACCAAAAACGACACTAAAACACAATGGCTCACACCAAAACGACACTCCCCTTCCTCTTCCTATTCTTCTTCCTCCTCATTCATTCATCGCAGTCGAGGGTGCCCTTCGCCTGCGACCCTCGCAGCCCCGGAACCCGGAGCCTGAAGTTCTGCAGGGTCCGGGTGCCTTTGCACGTCAGGGTGAGGGACTTGATCGGACGGCTGACATTGCAGGAGAAGATCAGGCTGCTTGTCAACAATGCTGCGGCGGTTCCCAGGCTCGGGATTCAAGGCTACGAGTGGTGGTCGGAGGCTCTACACGGCGTCTCCAATGTGGGTCCCGGGACCAAGTTCGGTGGGGCCTTCCCCGGCGCCACCAGCTTCCCTCAGGTTATCACCACCGCCGCTTCCTTCAACTCCACCCTGTGGGAGCAAATCGGCCGGGTACGTATATATATATATATATATTATTATTTTTTTAAAAAACTTCGGGTTGAGTTTGAGTCACGGGTGGGTTATAATGATGGGTGAGTGGGTTAAGTTTTTGGGGTTAGCATCATCGGCATGGGGGTTGAGAAATGGGACCAGAGGCTTGGCTTAAAAGCAAGAGTAGTCAAAGAAAAAGCTGCGCCAGTTGCTTATTGATTGTTATTATTTATTTGTATATTTTGGCATCACCCCATACTTTTGAGTGTATATACTACCTTAAAAGTTACTGTCTTGTTCTTGTTTCTTACTGTTAATTGTCTGTTATGTCATATAACTATATAAGTATAGCTTTAACTTTACTACTGCTATGTTTTTCACCGCCCCATCAACCAATTAGTTTTGTGAGTCCAAATCAGTAGTAATTAAGGGCAGTAATTGATCTAACTAGGACTGCGTACGCAGGTGGTGTCGGACGAAGCGAGGGCGATGTACAACGGAGGGGCGGCGGGGCTGACATTTTGGAGTCCGAACGTGAACATATTCAGGGACCCACGGTGGGGGAGAGGCCAAGAGACTCCCGGAGAGGACCCATACCTTGCCGGAAAGTACGCAGCCAGTTACGTCAAAGGACTGCAGAGTGTGTCAGGGAACAGGCTCAAAGTGGCGGCCTGCTGCAAGCACTACACCGCTTACGATCTCGATAACTGGAACGGCGTGGATCGTTACCATTTCAATGCCCAGGTAATTACTGAACGCCACGTTTTCACCCACTAGCCCGATTCTAAATGGCTTGCCACTTTAAGCTTGGTTACAAAACTTATGAAAGTGACAAATACATGAATTATTATTTCGGCCTAGCTAGAACTCATTTGGTGGGGCTGTAACTTGTCCAAAACTTAGCATATGGTCCCGATTAATTTGAGTTCAGAATTACGTTGATTCTACTTTTTGGTTCGACCCCACATATGTATAAAATCGACCATAGTTTAATTTGGATAAGGTTTGATTTGGTGGATTAGTGGAGAAAATAAAATTTGTTTGGTTGATCCATTATTTAATTCATTAGGTGAGCAAACAAGATTTGGCGGACACATACGACGTGCCGTTTAAGGCCTGCGTGATGGAAGGTAATGTTGCCAGTGTTATGTGCTCCTACAATCAAGTCAACGGCAAGCCCACTTGTGCTGACCCTGACCTTCTCAAGGGCACGATCCGCGGCCAATGGCGCCTTAACGGGTAAGTTGATCGTTTACTACAATGTTCATCAACGGATGATTCCGTTTCGTTAACTCGGCGGTTTAATTTGACAAATGTTTCTTCGATGATTTTGGATTTTTTATTAGGTACATCGTCTCGGATTGTGACTCGGTTGGGGTTCTTTACGACACCCAACATTTCACCAAGACCCCGGAAGAAGCTGCTGCAGCCACCATTAAAGCCGGGTTGGACTTGGATTGTGGGCCGTTCTTGGCAATCCACACGGAGAACGCCGTTAAAGGCGGGCTGTTAAACGAGGAGGACGTTAACCTGGCGTTGGCTAACACGTTAACTGTTCAGATGAGGTTGGGTATGTTTGACGGGGAACCGTCAGCCCAGCCTTTTGGACATTTGGGCCCAAGTGACGTATGCACTCCAGCCCATAACCAGCTGGCCCTCGATGCCGCCCGACAAGGTATCGTCCTTCTTCATAACCGCGGCAAGGCGTTGCCGCTTTCAACAACCCGCCACCGCACTATCGCCGTCATCGGCCCCAATTCAGATGTCACTGTCACCATGATCGGGAATTACGCCGGAGTTGCTTGCGGCTACACGACGCCGCTGCAAGGAATCGCCAGATACGCAAGGACGTTTCACCAATCGGGATGCTCCGACGTGACCTGCGCCGGAAACCAACAATTCGGCGCCGCGGAGTTGATTGCACAGCAGGCGGACGCGACTGTTCTGGTAATGGGACTGGATCAATCCATTGAAGCAGAGTTTAGGGACAGGGCAGGTCTCTTATTGCCAGGTCACCAACAAGAGCTTATCTCTAGGGTGGCCAGAGTTTCGAAAGGCCCAACCATTTTGGTCCTCATGAGTGGAAGCCCAATTGACATTAACCTTCGCTAAAAACGATCCTCGAATCAGCGCTATTATATGGGCCGGGTATCCGGGTCAGGCCGGCGGTACTGCAATCGCCGATGTACTGTTCGGAACTACCAATCCACGTAAGATACAGCTGTTTTTAACATATTGGTCAGTTAACTATTAGTGTTCGACAAAGCAGTCACTTGTTTACTATATGTTTCGTTTGATTAATCTTTCAGATGGGAAGTTGCCGATGACATGGTACCCACAAGACTACATATCCAAGGTACCAATGACGGACATGGGAATGAGGCCCGACCCGAGAAGAGGATACCCGGGCAGAACCTACCGGTTCTACAAGGGACCCGTGGTTTACCCATTCGGCTACGGACTCACCTATACTAGATTCAGGGTGGCAATATCCAACGGTCCGAAACAAGTAAACGTGCCACTGTCCGCCACAAGTCTCACAACTCTACAACAAGGCAACACTTCTTCACTACCTTCCGCGGTTGCAATCCGAACCATCCACACAAACTGCGACAGTCACACGATGTCCCTGGATATCGAAGTGGATGTCAAGAACACCGGAAGCGTGGACGGAATCCACACTCTCTTGGTGTTCTCCAGCCCGCCGGAGGGAGATAAGTGGCCGGCTAACAAACAGCTGATCTGGTTCGAAAAGGTGCATTTGGTGGCTGGGTCGAGCAAACCGGTCCGGGTCAATGTCCGGGTGTGTAAGCACCTGAGCGTGGTTGACCAGTACGGGCACCGGAGGATCCCGTTCGGTCAGCATCATCTTCACATTGGTGATCTCAAGCATTCAGTTTCAATCCAATTGGATTCCAATGCGATCATCAAGGCATGATTATGATGATGATGATTAATATTATTTATAAGTTAAACTGGAAACTGATTTTTTTGCTCTTAGCAAATGTAAGATAGGAGGCAGGGGCAAATTAAGATTGGTAAACAGAATAGAATACGAAGATTGAAAATGATTTGGTCAATAAGGAGTGAGTTAGTCATGACCAGCTTGTAAGGATTCCCTCTGCTGGTTTGCAGTTTCTTTGTTCATAGGAATGCAACTGTGAGATAAGGATTTGAAAGGTTTGTTGTCGTTTGTGTTGTTTTCTACTGTGAAACCTGAAGTTGCTGCCTCGAGAAAAACAGAGGATGGTATTCGTGGACAAGAGATTAAAAGAAAGGTTTGATTGTGTTTGGTTACTTGCTAGTCCTCGGCTCTTGAGCTATTTTTTACTTCCCTTCATTAGATTCCAAACCCAGTTGCAGAAATCAATTGTTTTGAACAGTTTACTGAGACATCATGGCTCGAGTTGAAGATAGGGAATAGACAAATAGTTGAGAATATTTGGAATCATGGAGGGAGGGAAATTTTGCAGAGGAAACAAATGGCAGCTATATGGTCTTGTCACTCATGAATGATGATTGCTTTGATGAGAATTGCTACTAAACAACCATGCTTAATTCAGTGAATAATCAGTTAAGTTCAGATGATTTGAATAGTTAGGCATGTGGGAAACTGGGGATATAGATTTTTCAGTCAAGTCAACGTCAACGTCAACTTTTGTATTATTGTACAGGAGATGAAATAAGTGGGCCTAACCCATGAAAATGAGCCCAGATCATTTTGGTCCATGTAAAACTCTCTATAGTCTGAACTCTAAACCACAAACTGGATATTCTGTCTTTCTTCTCCTCTTGTATCTTTTGTTAACAAAAGAGATCTTTATTGTATTTCCCAGAATAGTTGTAATCGTAGAATGTGCAAAGATGTGTTGTGTGCCGTTCCCTCAAGCTGTATAAACCGCGGATCTGTGCAAGTAGAAAAATCATAATCCTTTTTTCTTTATAACGGACACGTGGTAATGGAACGCGAAACTTGAAAATATTTCAAACTTGAAAATTCCACTACTGAAAGCAAAGAAACCTAACAGGCTTAGATGTACATACATTCTTTGGAATCGCCAAAAAAAGATTAGGACCTTAACTGCCTGGCACGATCTGGTCAGTGTAGTAGACCGATCCCCATCGGTAGATCAGCTTTGTGAAGACTACTCTCTTGTAGTTTGTGCTTGTTTTTATGTTGCTTGTGTTGGTGAAGTGAAACCCATAAAATTCAAATTACAATAGTAGCTTCACAAGTCCCTCCTTGCCCACCAGCCACATACCCAAGATTGCTTCCACTTTCAACCCACCTCCCTCCTATTCTTCTTTGTTTCCTTGCTCTTACCACTAGGTATTGTTATAAAACAAAAACAAAACTTTCTAAATAGTTTACATCCGTTTTGACAACATTCTCTTAGAAATTAACACACTTGTCTATTATAGATATAATGATGAGGTTTACGATCTAAAAAGTTGGAGTTTTAAAAAAATTTATTTACATCCATTCGAAATAATTCTTTTTTATTTTTAGAAATTACACAATCGTACACTAAAAATTTCGATTCATATTCAACCATCGATATAACCAAAACATCAACGGTATTTTATACCTAAAAAAAATTGAAAATGGACACTCGAACTCAAATGTGTCGGTCCGTCCTTGGAACAATATCATTCGTTTCCCCTTGTTTTTTTTTTCATTTATTTCACCAAAAGAATCCATCTTCCCTATTTTGTATCGGCTCTTCCCCCCCTCCCCTTCATATATATCTCTTTGTCGCCAATTGAAAACCCACACTCTGAATCCCTTATCTCCTTCCACTCCATCCACCCTCCCGAATTTTAAGGAGCTCTCTTCTCTTCTCCACCAGGTATTCCAAACCCATCAACAACAAAAACCCTCTCTGCTTCTTCCCTCGCTCTCTCTTCTTCTCCACAAAGAAATCATCTTTTTTTATCCGTTGGGTCTGTAACTTCGTCACTTTGATCCCCCACTCAACCCCCCACCTTTAGCTTTAGCTTTTACTATCTATCTCCATCTCTCTCTCTTACCCATAACTCTGTTTCGGTGTGTCTCTGTTTTTTTCCCCCACAGGAGCAGAGCCATGGCGGATTGCGGCGGAAACCTCCAGGTACTCCAAATTCAATACATTTGAACATTTCTTTAGGGCCTAATTAGGACACCCAGTGACCAAATTAAGTGGGGTGGTTTCATTTTTGCGTAACCCCTCCCCCTCCTCCTAATAATTACCAACCAAACTCAATTTCCCGACCTAACCAGTTCCCGTCACTAATCACTTCTTGTTATTAGTAACGTAGGGCCATTTTGGGTTGTTGGTACGATATCCTCGGTGGCAAAGCAAAAAAATAAAGCTGCTAGTGCCCTGTTTGGTGACTGTGTGTACACGTGTATGCTGCCATCCCCAACGGGTGGATTAGGAGGGAACAGAGGAACTTAACTTTCAGATTAGACATAAAGACAAACACACCCTTCTGCTATCCGTTCTGTACTTTGTTCGAAATCACGTGCTCAATTAGACCTCTAATTTTGATTTGTTAACACGTCTAATCTTATGATTTATGGTGTGATGATTACGTCTACTGATTAAATGTTTGTACTTGATACTAGGTTGGACAGAAGTACGGTGGGCTTGCACCAAAGAAGAAGCCATTGATTGCAAAGGTGATTCTCCACCAATTACTAATTAAACTGAAACGGCAATTAGAATTACTCAACGATGACATGTTAAACGTGGTGCTGAATCGGGAAATTGGATATTATGTAGGACAATGAACGTGCATTCTTCGATTCAGCGGATTGGGCTCTTTGTAAGGTATGCAATTAATCAGTAGACGACGGTACTCATTTCAAACAAATATATACCTTGATTTGTTTACGGTACCAAGTGCATGGGCCATAGCATATTCCTTCATTTTCACTCAAGTAAATAAGCCTGCCGTGCCTATTTCGAACTGAGACGAACATTCCAACTGCGAGACAGCAGCTGGCGCGCTTCCTGAATACAGGGTTCGAAAATGCCTAATTTTGTTTGAGGTTCGAAGATTTAACCTGACCCAGCCATGACCCAAACCAAAGGGATCAAACCCAAAATATATATTTTGCTTGAAATTGGATTTGATGTGTTTGTTTACATGAACATGGGGCCAGCAGCAAGGATCAGGGATAAGTAGTGCGACGTCGACGGTGGTAGCTATAGAAACCTTGCAGCCTAAATTACAGGTAAATGAAGTTACCAAGTAAGAAACTACTGTACTTAGCAAAGTAAATAGTTAATTATAATTTTGTTTTTTACAAAAGGGGGTGATTTTGGTGAATGCAGAGAACGCCACATCAGCAGCTACCGCCTAGAAGGCCAGCTTGTACATCCACCACAACCACCACTAACGTTAATGTTAGTATAACCACTTCAAAATTTCAAAGTCTTATCTGTTTGGTTTCACCAAACATTGTGAAAATTAATTAACTTGTTTCTTACGGTAACCATGGCAACAAATTTGTCCATGTTGTGGTTGGTGCAGGGTGAGTCGTTTTGATTAGGTTGATGGCAGGTGAAATGGGCGATTGAATTGGTTTCACAGATATCCAATATTATCTCAGCTGTGAATTATCCATCCTTTTTGTTAGGGAGGGGAATATGGAAGAAGAAGTAATATTGTAATCGTTTGGTTGCAACTTTTGGAACATATATATGCATGCCTTCATTTTCCAATTCAGTATGAATATAACAACCCCCCACCCACTAAGTAATTCAAAGGATTCATAACCACGATGTGTGTTAGGTCGAATTTGAAATGTATTAGGACAAGTATAAAGAAAATATATACAATATTAAAACTTTAAACTCGGAGATGGGTTGGGTTATGGTTCGGGAGAGACTCCTCCAGATCCGTCACTACAATTCAGCCGTAGATTTGTAGTGCGGTAATCAATACTTTTACAGCGGTGTGATTGGAACCTATTTTATAGTTCATAGGGAATCGAACCTCCAACCATGTGAATGGCTAGAGCTTCAACGTATCTGCACTAGCCCAAGAGGAAGATCTGATGCCTACGAATATTAGGTCATTTGTGGGTTTGGGTCAGTATTGCGTGTCTAATGTGGTTAATTACTGGGTATGGAGTACCTCTAGGCATCTAGGACTCATGAGAACTCTAATTATTTTTTTATAACATAGCATATTAGACGGAAATAATAAAATGGATTGAATGTATTTAGTACGACGAAGTTCAATTAAAGTTACGTTTTCCTTACTGTATTTGGAGGTGGAATTTTCCGGATTTTGGGGGTCAATTCCAAACGACATACCAATTATATCGGATATATTTTTCACGGTCATAAAATAATATCTTTAATTCTGTCGGATTTGAGGCCTAAATTCCGTCTAATTTCATCAGCTAAATTTTGTTTGGAGAGGTGTGAAATTTTCAAAACCTAACGCTGATTTAGCCGTGAATCCGAATTTAGGTGGATATTGAAATTCCGGCCGGCATTGGACGTTGAGGAGCAGAAACGGTGGCCTAATTTCACCGGAACAACGGAATGTTACAACAAGTGACGACCTTGTCACAAAAATTAAACTTAGGTGATCAGAGGTAGGGGAAGAACTGTCTAGCTGTGGAAGCCCAATATTTTTTCTTGGGCTACTCTTAAAGCGCAAATTAGATATTCAGTGGCCTGAAGAGGGCCCATTTTCTGGTACCTTGAACCTCCGGGGATCTCCGGCCGGAGCAAAACGTCGGTGTCGTTGGCTTCTGGGCATTGTAAATGTTTGGAGATGCAAATACTCATCAATTTCCGACTGATTCCGTTCAAACTCCGGCGATAACCAGTCGATCATAGTCAACATTCCTCTCGAGAAAGGAGCTAAGTGTTCACCGAAACAAGATACTGACATCTGCCAACTCCGTCTATCGGAAAGGTGAAATTCTGGTAGCTGTTTTGTTCGCTAATTCGTGGTTGATTGAGATGTTGAAGACCCAACGTTTCACTTTTCAATCATTCTTCTCCCCTTTTTTTGTTTTGTTAGCTTCATGAAGTATTGCATCTTATGAATGAATTTTTTTTGACTCAATCGAATCTTATGGCTGTATTCCATATTTTTTCAGATGGAAATTTGTTTGTGCAGAATCTACTGCAGCAAGTTTCTACTGTGCAACTCCAGGGCTGATACTTCAAAGCAGGTGAATATATTAATATACTACTCCCTGGAAACTTTTCTGAATTCAAAGAAGAAAACCAATTTCAAATACAAATTGTTTCTTGCTTCCTGTTAGGTGTCTGAATCCATTTAGTCAAGTATTTGATTGAGTGATGAAGTAAGTTTCCATTAGCTGGGTGAGAGTTGGTTACTTGCACTCTAACTGTTCCTCACCTCTTTACTCTCTTCCAGTTCTTACCAAGTAAATGACTGAATATTCCATTTCACAAACCAAATCAATGTTTGTTCCCTGCTTTGTTTATCTGAAAGGGCTACTTATGCCTATCGGATCAAGTAATCATTCTCTCAAGCTAAGAAAATAAACCCAATGATGTGTTTGTTTTCCATGGTTGGTGTAACTCCTTTCTTATTTAATAATGACCATACACCACAATTACATATTCTCCCACCGTTCTATGAACTGCTGCCCCCCTTAAAAACATCCATGGCAAATTCAGTCACAAACAGGATCGTTTTCATTGTTCTGTTACTTCTGTCACTTATCATTTCCTGCTGTCAACTAGGTACAATGTCTCATTATGAAGTGTGTTTCATTACCAGTTCTCGATTTGTTAGTCAAGATTTGAACTTTACAAGCTGATGATCGATATGACAGGAAAGGCAGATGTAGATGCACCTTACTTGGACGTTGGAAACCGTGGAAGCTCAGGAACCTCTTCGACCTCCTCCTCGTCTTCCTCTTCAGGCAGCGATGACGATACGGGCAGTAGTCATCATGCTGACGATCCTGCCCAAATCGTCGCGAGAGCTTTGGTATGCTTCAATGATAGGAAGGTAAAACATTACTAAATACTAGATAAAGGAAAAGAAGGAAGAAACTTGAAATTTGTTAGTTAGAATATCACAACATAATGTTATAAAATATGATTCATTCAGATATACAGAACTTGCGATGAAGACTACAGGCTGAACGAGAGCGGGAGGCTGAGCGTTCCACTGGATCAAGTGGATGCCTACTGCGGCGGGCCATGCTTTTCGGAGACAAACTTGGTGCTAGACTGCGTAGAAGGGATAATGGAGAATTTCGTATTCTATAACACTGCCACGATTGAGGATGTTAAGGACACCATGAAGGCAGGGTGCAGTGATGGTCCCGATCGAGGCAATTTCGATGTGTCGGAGCACCTTGAAGCTTCTCAAAGCACTGTTGTGAAGTCTGCAAGTGGAATCCTCTTATTGTCTGCTCTTGTTTCCGCCACTGCTGTTGCTCAGGCTTGGTGAATCATTGCAACATTGAGCAAAGTTAAAGTTAGCAGCAGTGTATTGTTTTTTTCTGGCTTGGCAGTGTGGTACAAGTTCATTAATATTTGTATAATTATCTGGATAAATAGACCGACAATTAACAAGGCCTCCGGTTTCGTCCATTGGGCCCAAGCTACAAGACTCTTGAATGGGCCTAGAGGTCAATCAGGCCCAACAGCAACACCTTTAAAATTCGTAAAAATTAAATAAATCTTTCCTCACGCTTCCCTCCAAAAGGAGATTACTCTGTTCACCAATCAACTCCAACAATAAGCTCTGCCTTCGATTCTTTCTTTTCCGCAATGGAATCTTTGACGAAGCTCACGATCACCACCCTCACAAACCCAAGAATCCATCTCTACGGAATCGCTCCCTTCTTGTTGCTGATCACCTTCCTCTGCCTGTCGCCTTCCTTCTTCTTCTTCACTGCCACCACCAATGACTCCGGCGCCGGCGCCGCCTCCTTTTCTTCCGCTTCCCGCCTTTTCTCCGTCGACGCGAACTACGACGAATCCCTCTCTTCTTTCTCTCCTGTCGATTCTTCTTCCAACACTTGCCCCGTCGTCTCGGAATGCCCGACGCTCTCTTCTGTCGCCGCAGCTACAGAATTTATCCCTCGCTGGAAATCCAGAAACGAAGACGAGTTCGTGACTCGGCCCACTTCTTGCAACATCTTCAACGGGAGTTGGGTCCCCGACGACTCGGATCCGGTTTACCCGCCCGGTTCATGCCCCTTCCTCGACGATTCGTTCAATTGCTTCAAGAACGGCCGCGCCGACTTGGGTTATCTCCGGTTCCGCTGGAAGCCGTACGGATGCGACATTCCAAGGTCAAAATTCTATTTGTTTTTCTTTTTCTTGTGTTTCTTTGATTCATTGAGAGCTCCAGTGCAAAATCAGGGGAAAAAGTAATATCTTTTGTCCCCCCCTGCAGGTTTAACGGTAGAAAGATGCTGGAGATTATGAGAGGGAAGAGAGTGGTATTCGTGGGAGATTCTTTGAACAGGAACATGTGGCAAGCTTTGGTGTGCTCGTTGCGAGAATCGGTGAAGAACAAGAGCGGAATCTTTGAAGAGTTCGGCAGAAGGGAGTTCAGAACTCAGGGATTCTACTCTGTGAAATTCACTGTACGTAAGTTCCATTAAGCGGTACCGTTTGTTTCTAACTGGTTCATTCATTCGTGAGTACTAGAGATGAAATTTCTAAAATTGGCAGGAATTCAACTGCACGTTGGACTTCGTGAAATCGCCATTCCTAGTACAGGAATGGAAGCAGGATTCGAATAGAACAACAACAGCAGGGATGAATCGGAAGAAAAGGGAAACCCTGAGGCTTGACATGGTACAGAGCAGTTTCTCTGACTATAGAAATGCTGACGTGATCGTGTTCAACACCGGACACTGGTGGACTCACAAGAAAACCAACAGAGGGTAAGTGGTTAAATTAAGATGATCAATTTGGTGTTGTTGTGATTTAATTAGTGGCCTTAATTCCTTTGAATTTGTAGTAAGAATTACTACCAAGAAGGCAGCCACGTGTATAGCAAGCTGCAAGTGAGTGAAGCGTACAAGAAAGCACTGTGGACGTGGGCCCAGTGGGTTGATTCCAACATCAACGCTAGCAGTACCAAAGTGTTCTTCCGTGGATACTCTGCTTCTCACTTCAGTGGGCAGGGGTGCGGCGGCGGGATCGTGAATGAGACGACGAGGGAGGTTAGAGAGAATCGGTGGATGATGAAGGCGGTTGAAACGGTGGTATCGGAGATGAAGACGCCGGTGTACTACATGAATATTACTAAAATGACATCGTATAGGCGAGATGGGCATCCGTGGATTTATCATGATCGGAGAGGTGGTGGTACTGGTGGGAAGTTTGAGGACTGTAGTCATTGGTGTCTTCCTGGGGTTCCAGACTCGTGGAATCAGCTTTTATACGTTGCTCTCTTGCCGCCATCTTGATTGATTGATGATAACTTTTCTGTTTTGTTTTTGTTTTTGTGCGTGTACAAATTGGACGAGATTAGTTCTTCAATTGAATCTTATCGATAAACGAGTTGTGAAGAAAGTTGATGATGTTATAGTCTTGAACCAAACTTCCGGATGGGCTTTTTCTGGGTTCTATATCTCCTATGGCTAATCGTCTTTGGGGGTTCGAGGGGAGGTGCAGATTTCTAAGCTTTCGGATGGGCTTTTTCTTGTTGAATTCCCGTCACAGAGACTTTGTGACTGGGTTCTTGAAAGAACCTGGCACATCAAACACTCGACATTGGTGCTGCAAAGATGGTGCAATGGTATTCAACTAGTGGTCGTCTCTTCAATAGAAAGACCTGTGTAGATTTCGTTGATTGATGGTCCTCCTCAACTTGTCACTCTCACATGTATTTAATGGATGGTTAATCAAATTGGCTGACCTGTGAGTAACCTTGTGAGGGAAGGGCTGAATGTTAAAGTTTGTGTGTTGTTGGATGATGCAGTGACTGTGGCAGTGATAACAGTATGGAGGGAATAGTGTTTACTAACATTATCTCCTCGACAGCATCTTTAGTCTTTACTAACATTCGTTCTCCTTAAGTAGGCACATATAGTTGGAATTTTTACCTATACGGTACGGTCGTCCGTTCCCTTGCGACGAACAATGCAATAGCTGCATGCAGCAAATGCCCACTCGATTGCTTTCCCAGATAATGCTACCTGAAGCCATTGATAGCACAACCCAGCTTGTCGAGGTCGCTTAAAGTTCACTGGCTGTAGTGGGATTTGTTTAACCCTCGGTTACAGTTTGGAGGGGTCATCTTCATCAATCATCATTAATATTGTATGCATTATATTGTTTCATCGTTGAAAAGTCAAAAATTGATATGCTTATATATTAATCAGTTGACAAGTACGTATCTACGTCTATTTAATTCAAATGATTAAAATTAGTATCATTCAATCAAAAAGTTACTTTTATAGTTTTTATGATTCCATGCATGTAGGACTGGGTAACCAAAATTTGTGTTGTGGACTGACGTTACGTGGCAGCTTCTGGACTGAACATCGTGGGCCGGCGGTAGCATTTCGTCGTTGGTTGACGACATCCGGAGTGTCAGGAAGGTTGTACAGCTATATATAGCATGCAGGCCATGACGCAAGTAGGGCATGAATGTGATAATTAAGCCTTAGTCACATGCCAGCCGTCTTCATTTCCGGGATCAGGATTATATGTGTTATGTTATGTAACAAAAAAAATTGTGTGTGCATTCATCAGGCAGGTTCGAGAGCCTTTTTGGACCATTTTGACACTAGCAAAAGTGGAAGCTGTGCATGGCAGGTGAATGGTGCGGACAGAAAATGATGCGACGAAGTGGCCATGGATGGATGCCGCCGCCATGCCACTCTCTCTCTCTCTCTTTCGTTGCAAAAGGTGAGTCTTGGCGGCTAATGAGTCCCTCCCTCCCTCCGGACAAAAACAAAATAAAATGCACGTTTAATTGATTTTCACTACACAGATTGAACTCGATCAGTAACATAATCCACTCCCCCATCGATCAGACTTAGCTCGCTAAAATTGGGCTGTTCTGGGGAGTAGCTAGCTATCCAGGAATGGCAGCTACGCTTGGCAAGTAAGTTAAAAAGACATTGTGCCCCATGATGTGCAAATTTGACTCCGGTGCCCACCAGTAAAAAATCCGCACTCCCTGCGGTTTAAAATTGATTCTTACTTGGTAAAGTAATATTCTATTATTTCAGGGTTCGTTTTATTTTAGTTAATTGTCAATTATATGTTAATCGATGTTATTATATGATGACAACAAATAGGATATTCACATGTTCGTATATATATTGTTAGTATGATGTTAGTGAAATGTTATTTTCATATTACCATGCTCTTAGGTAGTCGAATACACGTGAACTAATCCTTAAATTTACTCCATCCCTAAAACAAAATAAAATAGTCTATCTGCACAGAAGTGAATGCTGCATTCAGTGAATATTGGACTAACAAATCACAGCAAAATAACAAGTTACAGAAAGAATTCCTTAATAATCCAGGCAATCAGTCAACCGCCCATACCCATTGGACATATATATATATATATTGATCTTCCTTTATGTTGAAAAGGGCTGAACAGAAGAAACAGAAAGAATGAAATTAATATACAGGAAGAGGAGAAAGAAAGGTCTCTCCATCTGCAGCGACCCCCCCCGCGGCCGCCATTTTTAGACGCAGGGATCAATAAATATTATTTATGAATATTCGTCAGCATGTAGGTCCGTTTGTAGAATGATATTAGGGGGGTGCTGGCGCTGGCTATGTCCCATCCCACTTTGGGAAACCAGGTACGTATCTGGGTTCTTCTTCACCAAGGTACATATCTGTCTACTTTTGTTCTTCCCGAATTCCCGTTATCTCCCCCCGCTCCGTCCATTCATTCATCCTCCGTCTCCAAATTTAACCGGATGATTACATTCTAAATCTAAAGTTATGAAAATTAAATTGGAGATTGAACCGGTGAGGTTAGGGATTAATGATTTGATGATTAGACCGAGATTTAACCATTTATTTAACCGAGTCGGACTGTATTAATTATTAATTAATTGAATAAATATGTTTCAGTCGGACCGGGTAATTTTTTGATTGAGGCCGATCTGACTGGTAATATAGAGAGTTCAATATCATGATCTAACTTGTCAACAATATAGTTATTAAAATATTTTCAGTAACAATATAGGCCTGACCATCCCCTTTCCCATTGTTATTTTCAGGCTCGTACTCAACCTCATCGTCAACCTCGTTTTCTGGTGCGACATCATCATTGTTTTATCGTAATATTGAGAGGCATCCTTCATGTTCTGTGAACCGGAATGTTCAGAGTAACCAGTCGTTGAGGAATGACCACCAAATCCAAAAACTTCATCGATGGCACTATCAAACTCGAAATACAAATACGGGTTGTTCCACGCCTGGAAATTAGCCACCATGTGATAAATAACATCGAAAGAGTCTTCATCGGTTCATGGTCAAAGATAGTACCGAGCGATACTAGCATTGGCCATCATAGGATGACGATAATATACGTTCTGGAGGATGGCATCCTCAAGGATCTTCATTTTTAAGAATCACTGAAATCGCTCTTGCAAAGGTCGGTGTTGGATTCATCTTCATTCTCCGACAGTGACCACCGACATACTCAACTCCGATGTTCGAATAAGCCCCCAACAGAAAATGAATGCAAACTCAATCATTATCTATCAAGAAAGGAAGACAGAAGGAAGTGAGGAATACATAAAATTCAAAAATTAGTACGAGGGTGAGTTTTCTTACACCAAACTGCACAGATTCTATAGGGATTATAATTTAGTCGTTGGATCTCTCGTAAGACGCGCCGCGCGTCCTATAGTTGATCAAACGGCTATAAAAATCTGATCCAACCGGCCCAACAATTTCAGTTGAACCGGCTAAATTTTATGGTCAAATCAGGTCAACGCCCGACTTTGACCAATCTAACAAATTGTCATTCGGTTTTGGGCTAATGGTCGGGCTGCGGTCGGATCGTCCAGTCCGGTTAGGTTTTCAAAAATGGGAATTTGTATTACTCTAAATGTGAGTGGTTCGATTTCGTTACTTGTTAGTCGAGCATGACAGTTTTAACGAGTGGATGTCTCGATAGACAAATGTTAGGGACACATCTTGTCTTTTAGTGCGGGAGTTATATCATTCTAAACATGTCCAATTGTACGAAACGTAGAACAATGAGCAGAGCATATCTAGCTCAAACAACCCCCCCCCCCACACCAGAGCAAGAAGCACCCCCACCTATCTATTCCTCTTGATCACTCCCCCCGTGAAGGAGGAATGGAAACCAATGGATAAAGAATGCCTCTCTAGATAGACATGAATATATTAACATCCGAGTCACGAAGTAATAACGGTCGGCGAGCATGAAAGACGGATAGTTGTGTGGTGGTTCTCAGAGGACTGGCCCTGAAGTAACCGAACGACGCATATGGAATCGATCCGTAGCTGTACTTTAAAGTAACCATCATCCCCAAACCAGCTATGCATAATCCTCTTTGATTTCATACCCAGTAAGGTTATAACCGACATCGCAAATTGGTAACAATACAGTACAAATTATTCAAACTATTATCTTCCATAATTTAAAAATTTAACCGACAATAAAAGTTTACGTTACGGTCAACTATTCGCTATATCTTTATCTTAAATGGAAGCCACAAATCAAATAAGTAAACAATGTAAATCTCAACGAATAAGTAAGGAAAGTAATCAATAACGAAGGGGGAAAAACTGAAACAATTAATCATGGTAACTGCTTATTAGACCTTTTTATTTACCATAACAACAACGAGATAAGGGAAGTAATAAATTATCGTTCTAATACAGTAAATAATAACAAAATCTGGGATTGGGCTGGACAGAATCTAATTAAATTTTTACCCAGCCTAATAAGTCAACCGATTTAATACACCAAAAAAGTAAATAAATTAGCATACGTGGCACCCAGTATCCCCCATTACGTGTCCATATCACCACCATCTCTCACACTCCAACTGGGTATAATAGTAAGAAGACACTACTGTCATCTTCTCCTCATTAACTTCGCGTCTTCTCTTCTCTGCTCCTTCCAAAAACAAAAACCAAAGTGAAAAAAACATTACACATCTCCTCCGACAAAATGGGAAGAGCTCCGTGCTGCGAGAAAGTCGGCCTGAAGAGGGGGAGATGGACGGCGGAGGAAGACCAGATCTTGACGGCGTACATTCTCCAGAACGGCGAAGGCAAATGGCGCTCTCTCCCCAAGGACGCCGGTAAAATAAAAATGACAAAATGTTTTGAGAAAATTTGTTCTCCGTTTTGGTCATCGTATTATTTCGTCTTGCTCGTTTGATACTCATTGTTATTCTTTTAGGTCTGTTGAGGTGTGGGAAGAGTTGCAGGCTGAGGTGGATTAATTACCTGAGGGCTGACTTGAAGCGTGGGAACATTACCAAGGATGAGGAAGAGACTATTGTTAAGCTCCACAATGCTCTTGGCAATAGGTATTCATTTTCTTCTTTTATTTCGTAAATTTCGTATCAGTGTGTTGGATGTATGATGTTATTAGAATTGTGTTATTGTTGATTTTTGATGATTTTTTTTAGAATAGCATGTATGTATTTAAATATACGTATGTATGACGTCATTTGAAGTGTTTTTGTTTATCTTATAATGGTTTTATTTAGAATAAAATATTTGGTGGGATACTACATATATTGGAATCATATATTAATTTATATATATATATAGTAGAGTATCATCCAAATATATGTTTATGGGAAAAGTACAACACATATACCGTCATATCATTTGATTTGTTTCGCATTTTTTTAATAAATGATGATCGCGTGTCGATAGGGATATATAATTAATCATGAGATTCGCATCTTTTTGTTCTTTCTTGTCGTCGTTTCTATCGTGACCTTTTTACGAAAAATTCATGTGTGTAAAGCGTCCAAAACTCAACATCTAATCTATCGATTTATCAAATTTGTTAATACGGTCTGATCTGGTTTAGAATTTGACACCAGAGTCAAATTTAAACACAGCTTATTAAACAACCATGCATTTTATTGGAGTGATTAACACCCATAAACTTAACTAATCATCTCCTTGAACTTGTGGAATTCCTGAATAGATATTTGTTAATGATTGAATTACACGTATCTATCCATCTTATAGAAGCCATTTAATTCAGAAAAATTGACAATTCACTGTTTTGTTTTGTAGCTATGTGGTTTTACCGTAATTAACGTGGCCCAAATGTGTGTCGTGATTTGATATAGGTGGTCGTTGATAGCGGCCCAATTACCCGGCAGAACCGACAACGAGATAAAAAATTACTGGAATTCTCATCTCAGCCGTAAAATCTACTGTTTTCCCAGCCGCCGTTCACCCTCCGCCGGCCACTCGTCCGCCTCTTCCGCCGCCTCCTCCTCCTCCTCCTCCTCCACCAATTCAACCACCACCTCCATCGACATCATCGTTCCGCCCCCCGCCGCCGCGAGTAAAGGAAAAGGCCGGAAACCAAGTGCCAATAAGAAAACACAATCCACCAAGTCTAAAGACGGGAAACCGGAAGCTTCACTCAGCGGAATTAGTGCCACTCATTCCGCGGAACAGAGCAGCGGAGATAATGGGGGCGCCGCTGCCGCCGCTGGCGCGGGAGGTGAATTAATGTCGTTGGATGGGGTAGGGATGAAAGTTGTGGGAGACGAGGATGTTTTGGGACCATACGAATGGCTGGACAGCGAGATAAACCGCCTTAAGAGCTCACTGATTCCCACCGAGGAAGAAGATTCGCCAGTGAAGGGTAATGATGATATGGTGGTTGAGAATAAAGGCGGTGAAAGCAATAGTAATAAGTGTGGTGGTGGAGGTGAAGAAGAGTGGCTGGATTGGGACCAGATTGACAACATCCAATGGGATGATCATGAAGTTGACTACAACCACAGTTTCCCATGGCCCTAGGATGGTGCTTCTTCTTCATCGTTGCTGTGAGATTTCACAAGGTTTCTCTTCAGGCTCTTTTGGAAAACATTGATGTTCGTCTAGTTTCTATCTATCATAATTTGCTCAGTAGTGTTTTATGTGTAAACATTGTGCATAGTTTGTGGGGAAATGGTGGTCATCAAAATGTCTGCAATTTTGTTTAACTGCAGTCCTTTGATTACAACTTTTGACTCATATATAGAGAATCATCAGTTGTTCCTTACATTTGCAGTAAAAACAAGTAGACTAAAATGCATATGAATCATCATCATATGAATCTCCTCTTGTCTGTAAGTTTTTGGGGCCGGATATCGGCGACTAACTCATCAACCAAGGAGTTAAATATTAACTCTTCAATCTCTGCTCCAACTCCAAATGCATCTACCTTATAGTCGAGCCAATTCCCATATTGGCTGCTCATGTCCTTGTCGACGAGCTCATCGACCATGCAGTCCCCCATTTTCCTCCACGTTACTATCTCTCTCCGCAATTCTTCAGCCAATCTGTCCTTTCTGCTCATCACTGTCGTCCCTTTCGACCACGCATTGTATCCTCCGCCGATATATCTGCTGCATCGTAAGTCCAGACACTCGCTCACGCAGTCGAACAGTGCCCTTTTTTCTAGCCTAGTCCGGTGGTCGAAGTGATTTCCAACCTCCAGTTGATCGAAGAGGTGGGGATTCATGACCTCGCTGCATCTGCCAATGGCGAAGTCATGGAACATCAAGTCCAGGTAAACAAGCAATCTTTTGACATATTCAACCTCCCAATCGCTCGATTTATCACTGCCGGATGATCTGTTTGTACAAGCGAGAGACGCGATTCTGGAGCTTGTCGATGAAGCAGAATCTAGTAGCTCTGTGTCTGGGTGGTGATGATGTTTCTTTTGAAGAAAGGTAAGGCCAAGGACTTCTTGTGCTTGAATGGAAGATAAACACTGCTTGCCTCCTGAAAGATTTCGTTTGAACATTTAATTACAGTCATCAAGACGAGAATCCCCAAAAACTATTAGACAACCAACTATAGCTTCATATATACAATTCTTACCCTCTGTACTGCTACAGTAGTCCATACTCTCTAATGTGCAGCTGCTTTCAGTTGAGAAAGAATAGTCAAGAACCGAGATCGGACTTGGACGTCTGCAGTCATATTTGCTGCTGCTGCTACATTCTTCCATAGCATCAACTCCCTGCAAAAATATATACAGATACCACATTTTGATTCTGCAGCAACTAGGAAATGAGCTTATTTTTAACAGACTAGTTCAAAGTTTAAAAAATAAAAATTTAGGATTACCTGAAACATTATTGGTTGGAATCTATACGACACAGGATCAGGGGATACAATCTGATCCTTGCTCTTTGGCGCAACAGAATTGGGGGCTGATCCTGCTTTGTTGTTAATAGCATTTCGGTTCGAAGACTCGACAGCATCGCTTAGTTCCCTCAACTTCTGCTCCAAAAGTGCGCTCAAGTCATTTCCTCCTACTACATTGTATCCCACTGATGAAGATATCTTCATGGTTTCTGTGTCGAGCAACAACCTCTTACTTCGACCGTCAATGCAAACACCGTTATCTTTACGACTAGGTGTTTCAAAACCAGGTGTAGATCGTGCAAGAGGAGTGGTGAATGTGAATGAAACGACATCAGTCCCTTCTTTCCTTTTGCTCTCTTCTGTCCAACTAAAGTTTCTTTTGCCAGCAGCCGAATCGTGACATTCTTCTTCCTTTTGTTCAATCAACATGCTGTCAAGAACAGTCTGATTGTTGTCGAATTGCAAATTTCCATCGAGCGACCGTTTCTTCCTCGGCGTGTTCTTTACAATGCAGTTTGAAGAACCTGCCTCATCTGTGCCTGATTTCTTCGCCCCGTATTTGGACGAGCTAGCAGTTTTGCCTGAAGTTCTAGGTCTCCCATAAGGATTCACTGAGTTTGCTTTTCTACTGGAACTGGAAGGCTTCGAGGATGATGATTTCTCTTTGTCCAATGAACAATTCTGTTTCTGGCTGTTCTGTCTAAGAACTCCATAAGCACTTGGAGACGACGATTGCCTCTTATTAGCTGAAGAACTCTTCTGGAAATTCGTTTCGCTCCTGAATGGTTGGCTTGTCACATCTTCACTTTGTTCTCTCAATTGCTGTACAAGATCTCGACCCCCATTCGGATTCAGCCCTTCTCTTCTCTGTACATTTACCTTTGCTTGAACAGCCAGTGAGACAGACTTTCCCTTGCTCTTTTGACCTGAAGAAGAAGATGATCCTTCCCCAGGCTCATGAGAAACTCTCGAAGATGCTGAATCAGCCGGTCCGTTCCAACTTTTGTTCAAAGGTTGCCCCTTTAGGCACTTGGCAGCATTTGACTCGGCAGGTTTTCGAAACGATTCTGCAATCCTGGAAGTTCTCGGAGCAGGTTCGAGTTTCTCCTTCATATCGCGGGTGGCTCTCAGTGCAGATGAGCCGGATATAGGCGTTCTCTGAGTAGCCTCGAGTCTCGATTTCAAGTTGCGAACTTTCAAGGGTGGTGCTGATGAAGAAGAAGATCCAACACCGGTCATCTTTGGCTTTGCAGGACTAGGCTCGATGATGATCTTTGCAGCTTCTTCCATTATGTGAGCAGCAGTATTACTCGAGACGAAATTGGCTCTCTTTATAGGTGATAGAAGTTTATGATGTGTGATGGGGATTGACTTGGCCGATTTCGGAGGCAGCATCTCAGTCTGGAACTTCTCGATCGGTCTGCTTACCGCCTTTCTAGGCCTAGACGATTCCATCAGCTTCAGATCACCTGAATGCATGCTGTGATACTCATGATGGTAATTAGCAAACTGTTTAGCTCCGTGAGAAGCTTCCCTAAGCGACTGAGTATCGAAAAACGCGTTGCAATTCGACTCAGGGAAACTGGAAGTGGGCATAGAATCGAGTCCCATAAGCTTGGCTACCACCCCAGCTGGCCTAGCTCCATAACCATCATCGTCTGTTACCGAAGATGCACAGCTGTACTCGCCAATGCTCGATCCAGCTCCATGTTCGTAGTCCATCTGCCAAGAAATCGCCACGTACTATGAAAAAAGGATGTGCATTGAGTAAACAACATAAGAAAACAAACCAAGAAAGTCTCACCAAACGAAGCCGTGTCATTGGAAAGCTCCCATCACTGCGCTTCCCTTTTTTCGATCGTTCTATGAAGAGAAAAAAGGATGGAACAAGATAAGCTAACCAGACGAAGAATGGAAAACAGTATCGAAGAAGCGGAAGTATTTTGTCATTACCTGGTAAGTCGGATTTGCTTGAGAAGAGCTTCTTCCTGGATTTGGCAGACCAGTCAAACAGCTGAAAGAACCCACCTTTCTCCATCCTCAATACACTTTTCACCAATATCAGTATCCCCTTACTCAAGAAGATGACTGAATCCCTCAACCCTGCAATTTTTGAAGCTACATTAACAGATGAAAACTCTGAACAATGATTTCTATGCAGACCTACAACTCAGCATAATTCTCAATTTTTTCTAGACACCAAAAACGAGCAGGACACAGACAATGAAAGCTGAAATCAGCCACTTTTGTGAGAAACGTTGAATTTCGGATGAACAGAGGCCTTATATAAAGTGGCGAGAGCAAGATCAAGATTAGAATACCCACATTGATTTCCAGATTTGCCACATTAGAATAAGGTCAGATCGACCTTAAGAAAATCTTCCTTTCTCCAGTTCGCGAAGTTCACTTGATCTGTCTCCGCTTCTGAAGAACTCTGTTTCTGTAAATGCAGAAGGGTTTTGAATCAATGCTTTTGTCTTTCTTACTGTGGCATCTGAGACTCAAGCAGCAATTAAAGAGACGTTGCGGAGGTTTTATTAAGAAGAAGAAGAAGAAGAAGAAGAAGGAGGAGGAGAAGAAGAAAGGTCCCGTCTTTCTTTCCCAACTAGTTCAAATAGTTCAAATGCATTAAATGGACCCAAACGCCATGAATACCCTCCTCCTCCCCCAATCCCTCTTATATTTCTTTATTATTTCTTTCTTTTTTTGCCAAATTTTGTATTTCTAATTTTATTATCACTTCTACAAAATATATTTATATCATTACGTCCAATAAAAATTGGAAAGCACGTTATAATTTAATATTAGCATACGGTGTTGATTAAAATTAGTGACATTTTGAATTATATATTCTATTTTTCTTACAATTCAAGGTCATAATTTTGTAAATGATCATAATGTAAAAAATGTCATCTAGCATCGTCACTAATCAATTTTGATGGGCATTCTTTCACAAACGAGATGGCTTGAGTAACTAGACCGTCTCACAACAATATAAATGACTTAATTATCATCTCTGTTAATATAAAATAATTGTGAAACACGGTTAGTCAGCTAAAAATGTCTTTCATTCTCTTGTGAAATTATACTTTGTATTAGTTGCTTTAATCGACCTAACGACATATCAGTTTTTTTAAAATTCATCATTGACCTCATATAATTGAATTTTATTTATAAGCATAGAATTTCAAAGTGCTTATAAATACTTAATATAATTATTATGTTAAAGATTATATAAACACTTACTATAATTAATATAATCTTTGATGGTTGAACGGATATAATTTTTTGAAAAATAAGGTATTATGGTTTGTTCTTTAATGGTGGAGTGAAGTTCAAAAAAAGCTATAACGTCTCTTTGCCAGACAGGAACAAATTTCAAATTCCCGACCGTAGTGGTGGTTTGTTTTTTAATTAGTTTTATTTCTCTCTCCGGCTGTGTGCGATAAGTGATAAAGTCACATGCGGTGCACGGAAGAGAGGATCCAGGTGGTAGCTTATGAGTCGTAGATCGAATAGTGACCGTTGGTTGTGTGGAAAAAAGGGAAATTAGAAGGTGCTGATCCAGTTGGTTTCAGGTTAGGCGGAGAAAAAAAAATTGATATGAGATATATTACTTTTTATTATCCAACGTTTTGACATTTAAAAATTTAATGAGTAAAATTATGTCAATATTTTTTGAATTTAATATTTAAATATATACATAACGTAACTCGAATCGAACACACTATTTAATTTGAAACTCTTAGCTCTTTGAAAAACAATCCTCTTCAACACCGCCGGCCGCCGCTCGCAGCCGCCGACTCTCTTGAGCGATCATCGTCGTTCAATGGCGACATTGTCCGTTTGGTGGTCGCCATTCAATGGCGGCTGTCATTTTATTTAATTATTATGTTTATATTATTAAAATATAATTAGTGTGATTTAATTTAGTGAATTAGTAATTACATATTTGGTATTTAAATACTCGGTAATTGAATATTTATTTAATTAATACTTGAAAATTAATAATTAATCATGCTAATTACGGTGAATTAGTAAATATTAATAACAATTCATTTGGAAATTAATACTTGATAATTGAATATTTATTTGATTAATAATTAAAAATTAGTAATTAGTTATGATAATTAAGATTAACTAGTAAATATATTAACAATCCATTTGGTAATTAAATATTTGATAATTAAATATTTATTTAATTAATACTTGAAAATAAATAATTAGTTATGTTAATTAAGGTGAATTACTAAATATAAACTTAGGATTTAGTAATTAGTCATGCTAGTTAAGGTGAACTAGTAAATACAAATTTAGAATTATAATGTAATTAGTGTAATGAAAAAATTTATTCGATAAAAAATTTCCAATTAGTAATTAATCATCATAATTTAGATGAATTATTAATTATAAATTTCAAATTGAATTTTTGTTTGAAAACTAGGGTTTAGTGTTAGTTTTCTAATTAATAGTTAAGATTTAAGTTGCATATGTAGTTGGAAGCGATGTCGGAGAGAGATCAGTGTTTGTCGCTCTTTATCGATCGTCCTATTTCTGCCTCAGAGCCAAGGGAAAGAAATCTAGGCTAGGGTATGTTGGTCTGTCGAGTGCACAATTTCAGATTTCTCGGACCGATATATGTAGACCCCGATCTGGACTCTACTAGGAAAGAACAAACGGTTGATGAGATTTTTTGCTAGCCAACCCCCGGACTTGGGCGATGACATCCATATCATTCGAGATGACTCAGACGACGACAATGAGCAGATCCCATCGGAAATTGTATGTAAGTTATTAGTATAAAATAGACTATGTTTAGAATTGTATATTATCAATTATAAAAAAAGAATTGTATATATTATCAAAATTATAGTGGTTGAACACAAAATAATATATATTGGTAAGGAATTTAATTTTCTATCCAATTGTAAGATTACTAGATTTGAAAATTAATTTAAGAATTTTTTTATCATATTTATATCAGTTGATGAATCACGTATGTTGTGTTTGATAAAGTGAATATAAAAAAATAAAAACATTTTTTTATGATTAAACCATTATTCACTTTTTCATTCTGGTTATAATTTGGCTAGTTATTACTATGATTAAAATTCATAATTTATATATTGTAAAATTAAAACGCACACAAAGAAATAAATGGATTATGTTGAAGATTGCGATAAAAATTATAATACCACTTTTTTTAGTAAATATTGTATACTACAAAAAAAAATTATACTGCCATTTTTTGTGGCTCATTATGCTTGTTTAATTTTTGATAAAATCATTTTTCATTTTTTATAATAAAAGTTACTACTCATCTGAAGAAAATACATTTAGCGTTTCTTCATTCATCCAAAAGTAAAAATCATTTTTCTTGTTTAATTTTTGGTAAAATAATTTATTTATTTATTTTTATAATAATATTTACTACTCATCTGAAGAAAAAACATTTTCCTTTTCTTCACTCATCCAAAAGTAAAAATAAAAAGAATTTAAAGAAGAAATGACAAGTCAAATGGGCCAAACCATTCAGCCTTTACTTGGAAAGCCCATTTAACAAACCTCAACGGAGCCCATAGAAGAGGTAAAATCGGCTTTGGCGTTTGGATTGGGAATTTGAGATAGCAGATAATTTGCCTTGCCACCGGAAGGGATTTCACACCAGATGTCACCGCGGCGGTTATCCTCCGACGATAATCAGCGGAACCGTAAATCTCTGCGCTTCTTTAGCTGTCAATCTTGCTTGCTGCTAATTGGTAATTACTATGCTGGAACCAAGCCAGAGATGCGGATTATGGAGTAAGAACATCAGGCTGTAGTACAGAGCCTGATGTTCTTACTCCACAATCGAACATCTTTGCAGTTTGACGGATTAGAGGCATTGTAGATAAATGTGGGTATGCAAAGTGATTTATTCTCCTTGCTAGAGCACAGGAGCTGTAGCTGCAGTAAGTTTCGCATCTCATTATCAAATCAAATTTCATAGAGTTCTCATTGTGTGATTGTCTTCAAAATCTCTGAATTAACCTTCTGATGTCTTGTTCCCTTTGCCGTACAATTGGAACTGGTTGTGTAATATATTGGCCGTTAGAAACATAGGATAGCTTAGTATCTCATCTACTCATAGCATCGTGTTTAAGATCTTAACAGGCAGTAAATGGTTTCATATAGGTACATCACATTACATTCTCCTCTCTCTCTCTCTATATATATATCTATATATAAGTTTACATTGCCATATGTCACCAGTTTACCTTATTAGTCAGCTGGATCATCTGCCAATGATACCTTGCTTAGCCTGCTTGGCAACATTCTGGCAATGTTGTTCACGGATTTTCTCCCCTTCACCCTGCTATTGTGTGACCGAAAGAGTGCTCTATGTGCAAGTGCTCTCTCTAAACCAGAATTCCCTGAGCCTTGTGCATTAGGCTTTCTGTCAGCAAGACTTGCGTGTTTGTTGCTGGTGCAGGGCTCCTCCAGATCCTCAACATTGCCCTTGTCCGAAGACATATCCGCTGCAGCCCCGAAATGCTGGACAGAGTTTATCAGGATTCGGCGAGGAAGAAGGTACACTTCACTCTCCTAAGATCTGTAGAATAATGAAAATGGTTTGTTATGAAACCACACGATAGGTACCGAAGGGAAATGTTGCGGTCGGTTTTAGATAGAAAGCTTTACTGATCCGGATGCATAAAAGAATCAAACTTGTGCAAATTCTTACTGATGGAATAATTATCCTTATCTTGTGTGTTAAGCTATCAAAAGATGCAGCAAAGGATATATCATTCTTGGGTGGCTTAAGGGGGTTCTCAGGAGTAGATTAAAACCTTTTTCTTTCGTGGATTTATACGATTTTTGCTTAGCAATGGAGGACACCATCTTTTAAAGACAAAAACATAAAGTCATTGGTGGAATATGAGTAAACACAATCGTTGTTTTATAGATTTTGCACATGGCACAAAGTAGAAAAGACAAGTATGCTTACAGTTTATAAGCATACATGCATAGGTCAACCCTTTATCAGATATATGTCTATGCACCTAGATTTTATACTTCTGAAGATACTACAATATCTGTCTTACCCTCTTTTCGTTTTTGAGTTTCATAATTGGTCATGAACGTGAAGATTACTATACACATACGTCAGAGTGCAGGGAGATTTAGAAATGCTTAAATTTTTTCTACTAATAGGATAGCATCAGAACCGCATTCTATCCATCACCTGCGTCGCTAGAATATATAATAGCCGTCCAAAATTAGTGGCCAATTGGCATGGAAATTGGATAGCCGTCCACTGCTGGTGCTACTTTGTTTCGTTGTTATAGCAGTACAAAAAGAACAATCAGGGTCTGATGTTTAGTTGGTAGAAAATCTAACCAAAACGAATTTGATTTCGCTCAGTCAAGAACCAACCTGAATCAAAATCGGGAGTGGTTTCTCAGCCTTAGATTAGTGAATAAGATTTCTGAGCATCAAGCATCTAAAATCACCAAAGGATAATAGAAAACAATTGAGGATCAAGCATCTAAACATCCCCTTGGTGCATCCTATTCTTCAAAATCAGATGTTGGCCTATTAAAGGTAATAAGTGAAATTTAGGCTAGGATTTATGTACCGAAATAAAGCAAAGTGTTCTTTAGCATAGATAATTAGAGAATAACTGATAAAAAAACGAACCTTTAGGCCAAAGTAGACACGAAGCGAGATGACTAAAAAGTAGGTAAGTCACACGTGTCAAGCATTACGGGGTTCCTAGTTTCTTGTGCTATTAATGTCATCTTCTTTCATCTTCATTAATCGGCAACCACAGAACTTCTAGTCTAGTGTGAAATACTTTGCTCCTAAGTTGGCTGTTCCCTGCTCCTCCCGAGAGAGAAAGGAATCTTTTGAAACTCTTAAGAAAACCTTTCCTCCAAGTAATTCTACAGTAGTACAGTATCTCCCCTCCAGCCGCCCGATCCCTTCTCCCCATCAATGGGTTTTGCATCTATCTTCAAAATTCGTCTTATTCATCTTCTTCTTATGGAGCTTAGTTTTGAGCTTTAGATGAAAAAATTGTTTGTTCTCTGTTCTCTCAAACTCCAATCATGACACAAGGAAGAGCAGTCACCCATGACGATCTCACACCAGGTCTTGGAAACTCTGATTTGGGCAGCACAACAGCCGTCTCAATTATGCTCCTTACAATTCTCTCTGGCATCTTCTGCTTCTCTCTCTGCCTCATTGCTGAAGCCTCTCGTTCACAGGTAAAATTTCACTTCGACACATGAGAAAGAGGTGGTGGTGGTGGACTGCCGTAAATAATCAATCTTCGTGTGGTGGGTGTTTTTTTTGGCAGGCTACGTGGGGGGAGAATCGTCAATGCGTGTACAGTGGCAGTGGAGAAACTCCATTGCTGTGTGGAGCTATTGCGTTCATCGGATTGGCTGTGGCTATGGTGACTGAACATACTTATCTATTGATTGCAGTTAGCAAAGCTCCCCCTGTTGTTCTCATCGCTTGGGACCCTAACTATGCCCCTTCCAAGGATGTCACTTGGCAAGCTGGAGCCTTTTTCCTCACTACTTGGTACCGCTATTCGAAACCTTTAACTTTAACGTTCCTTTGATTCGGTACTATAATTCAATCTAATCCTTTGATTCAATTTGCAGGGTGAGCTTTGCGGTGGCGGAAATCCTGCTGTTGATAGGACTGAGCGTGGAATCGGGACACCTGAAGAGTTGGGAAACACCAAAGCAGAGCTGCTTGGTGATCAGGGAAGGAGTGTTCGCTGCCGCCGGAGTGTTTTCCCTCCTCACTGTTTTGCTTGCCGGCGGGTTATACCTAACTGCATTTCGTGCACAGAGAATATCCCAAGATCAAGAAAACGTGCGACGGCAGATACTTGAAGTGTCTGTCCTCTACGCTTCCCCGCCGAGAACACCGCGGCGTGATCACATCGTGGCGGCGGAGAGAGAAGACCCTGTTCGTTGGGAGAGCCAGGCTGATCATCTTTCGATCGCTTTGCCGCCTGGCTTGATCAAGCAAATGGGGTTCTTGTAAATGAGTTTTAAGGTCTTTAAGGAGATGAGGGAATAAATTTATCAGCCCTGTTGAGCCGAAAGCTAAAGGGAGGAGGAAGTACACACAATTAACAGACGCAGAATGCATATACTCTGTAAATGAAATCAATTTTTTTTCTTTTGGGTGAAAAGGCACCTTATTTTCCCCTTTTGAACGGCTGTCTTATTTCTGTGCAAACGTTTGATTGATGAACCCACAAAATGCACCTTAGATCTGCATCATCCACCGTTACAGCAGCCCCGGCTCGCAACACTACAAAGGAGGTGAACCCCCGGGGTTCCGGCCTCACCGAATTGCAACCGCTGCTACTTCCATAGACGCACAAGTCTTTCGGCTCGACGAAAGCAAATGGAAAGTGTGAATCATCAACCAACGATAATCTCGACTTTGGAGATCGGAGAGCTTGTGGATAATCATGTCCAAAATTTGAGAAAGGGAGATCAAGCTCCGACAACAGTTTCCGTTCCACTATTCGGGGGTCAATTTCAGTAGTTTCGTTTGGAGTTTTAGTTGAATATCATGTTCTTCTTGCTTTGTCTGGTTGGGTATGGTCGGTCTTGTGGTAGGTAGTTTTTGTGTCTAATGTCTGTTTTGAGGCTTGTGGTCTTTGAAATGGCCTTAAAATTATAGATGTTAAGTACGGTAACTTATAAGATTGATTACTTCTCCCTTATTACCTTTATGTGGGGAGTACCTTCGAATTATCAATTCATGTGTTGTATGGGTTTGGTGTGATCAATGAAATCAAATATGTGTTTGCTATAAAAAAAATACGTTCGGTCGGATCATAATTGTATTGGAATATGATTCGACCGACGGATGATTCGGTCAAAAACCCATGAAAAAACTGATATGCAGTTAATGGGCCCAATCCAAAACCAGATACAAAACCCAACCCTAGAACCAAATCCAAATTCTCCCTGGCACCAGCTGTTAACCGTTATAAAAAAAATCCTAATTATTATAACTTCAAAAAGCTCTTCGTTCTAATTAATAATTAGCAATCTAATGGCAGATAATAATTGACAGATCGAACTCATAATATTTAGACGCAAAAAATAAATCTGTTAATTTAATCCAAATTAGGTATACAATAATTATTCAATAATCTTCCTTTTTAGATAAATAAATTCGAATTTGTATTTTTGAAATCAGCTGAAATAAAAAGCCGCTCTCTCTCGCTCCTATTCTCTCCCCCTTCTCTACTTTCAGTCTGCGGCGGACTCGCTTCTCATCCGTCGCTCTCAAGCTTAAATCAATCGATATTCAAGGCTTTTTTCCAGCCTCTAGAGTTTCTGAACGCTCCCCGACTTGACCGTTTCTTCGATTTTGCTCTCGTTCCGCTCTAGGCTTGTCTCATTGAGTGCTTAGAACTCTTCAAGTAATTATGTCTCTGAGGCCAAACGCCAGGACCGACATTCGTCGGAACAGGTACAAGGTCGCCGTCGACGCTGATGAAGGTCGGCGGAGGAGAGAGGATACTATGGTTGAGATCCGGAAGAACAAGCGCGAGGAGAACTTGATGAAGAAGCGCCGGGAAGGACTTCAGGCGCACCAGCTCACGGCATCAGCTCTGCCTGGTGCTATGGAGAAAAAGGTATGGTGTTTCTGCATGTTTGTACTTTGATTTGTGTTTGTGTTTGCTCTATGAGAGTATGCTCTGCGATCCGTGGTCTTTAGTGTTCTTGGACTTAGGGTTAGGGTTAGTAGAGATCATGACGTTGCTAGTAATCCTAACGATTTGCTGGATTGCTAGATATTTTGTTTCTGACATGCAATTGTATTGCGATATCTGCAGTTGGAAAGCTTGCCTGCTCTGGTTTCTAGCATCTGGTCTGACGATGGTAACCTCCAGCTTGAAGCCACAACTCAATTCCGAAAGCTTCTCTCAATTGGTAATCTTGACGTAGTTTTTTCAATTTCATTTTTCGAAAACTTCTGATTTTTCTATTGCTACTGATGTCTGATATTTGAAATTGATGATTCCAGAAAGAAGTCCTCCAATCGAGGAGGTTATTCAGTCTGGTGTCGTTCCTCGCTTTGTGGAGTTTCTCGTCAGGGAGGATTTCCCTCAGCTTCAGGTGTGCAGCTGAATCAATTATATAATTAGCACTGCGTTTTATCTAGGTATTGATTGTTCATTTGGTAATAATTAACTTTGTCCTTATAGTTCGAAGCTGCTTGGGCTCTCACCAATATTGCGTCTGGTACCTCTGAGAATACCAAAGTTGTGATTGATCATGATGCTGTTCCAATATTTGTTAAGCTTCTAGGGTCTTCCAGTGACGATGTACGGGAGCAGGTATATAATTTGTTCCACCCTTCATGTTTTAGTTCCTGATGATTGCTAAGTTTGATCAACAATCAGAACTTAAAAGACAATCAGAACTTAAAGATGTTTGTTTGTGGAACTATAGGCCGTGTGGGCTTTGGGTAATGTTGCTGGTGATTCCCCAAAATGCCGTGACCTTGTCTTGAGTCGTGGAGCACTAATACCGCTTCTGGCTCAATTGAATGAACATGCTAAGCTTTCCATGTTGAGGAATGCCACTTGGACATTATCAAACTTCTGTAGGGGCAAGCCTCAACCTCCTTTTGACCAGGTTAGCCTTTTTTCCCCAATGCAGCGCCTAGGCCTAAGGTTTCTTAGAATGTCTTGGAAGTTCCTTATAAATCAGAATTGTCTGCCAGGTGAGGCCAGCACTTCCTGCACTTGCACATCTTGTGTGCTCATCTGATGAGGAAGTCCTGACGGATGCATGCTGGGCGCTATCCTATCTTTCTGATGGTACAAATGATAAAATCCAAGCTGTGATTGAAGCTGGTGTCTGCAGTAAACTTGTTCAACTTCTCCTGTGAGTTTGTATTTATCAAGTATTTGCCGAACATTTTACATCTGTCTGATATCAACTTATAGTTTGGTTTACTTGTAACTTTGTAGCCATCCATCTCCATCAGTGCTTGTGCCTGCCCTTCGTACGATTGGAAACATTGTAACAGGGGATGATTCACAGACTCAGGTATTTAATAGGGGGCACGATTGAAGATGTTTTTTTAATCATTGCTAACTTCTCCATGGAACAATTACTATGGTTACTTTGTTTATCTGCGAATCATAATTTTCTATCAATTAAAGTGCACACCTGCCGTTGTGGTTGTCTATTAGCGGGCAACATGCTATGGAAAATATAATGCAGATTTGTTGCATGATATGGAAAACTGGCTCTGTTGATCTTAAAATTAGTGCTAGCGGATCAACCTTTGTCCCTCTGATTGTATTGAAATAGCATTCTTGTTCTTCATGTATTCAGTAACGTGTTTGTCATTCTATATTTTTCCGGAATTGACATGCACAATTTTATTATTTACAGTGTATAATTGGCCATAATGCACTTCCTTGCCTTCTCAACCTGTTGAACCAAAACTTTAAGAAGAGCATCAAGAAAGAAGCTTGCTGGACCATCTCAAACATTACAGCAGGAAACAAGGAACAGATTCAGGTAAATATTTGTTGCTGGGAATGCATAATTACCCTAAAAGTATAATTTTTCGCATTGATTGATTGCAATAGATTACCGACTGTCATTTGTATTTTCGTGAAATAGGCTGTGATTGAGGCTGGTCTCATTGGACCTCTAGTTAACTTGCTTCAAAATGCTGAGTTTGATATCAAGAAAGAAGCTGCTTGGGCTCTCTCTAATGCTACTTCTGGTGGTACCCATGAACAAATCAAGTATGTACTGCATATAATACAAGTTGGTTCAAGTTAATGTTTCACTCACTTGATTATAACATTTAACCTGCATGGATTCAATTCTTCGGCTTGATAGGTATCTGGTGAGCCAGGGATGCATAAAACCATTGTGTGATCTCCTTGTCTGCCCCGATCCAAGAATTGTCACAGTATGCCTTGAAGGGCTAGAGAATATCTTGAAGGTTGGAGAAGCAGAGAAGAACGCAGGAAACAGTGAAGTCAATGTGTTTGCCCAGATGATCGATGATGCTGAGGGACTTGAGAAGATAGAAAATCTCCAGAGCCACGATAACAATGAGATTTACGAGAAGGCAGTCAAGATTTTGGAGATGTATTGGTTGGAGGAAGAAGATGAGGCATTACCTCCCGGTGACAGTAACCAGCAACAAGGTTTCCAGTTTGGTGGAAATGACCACCCTGTTCCTTCCGGTGGCTTCAACTTCGGTTGAAGGTACGTAATTACCAACTTTAATGCATAGACAAATGCTTGATCTATGAATCTCGCTTAAACCTTCTAATTTTACAATAAACTTGCAGGGATGTGATGGAAAAAATTCAGATGGTGGTTAAGAAATGTGAGGTTGAAGAGTCCTTAATTTTATCGGAGTCTGGTCGGTCTAGTGTCCTCATATGGTCGGTCGTCGTGGAGGTGCCTCTTCTCGGTCGGGTCTTTTAGAGTAAAAGTCTACACAAGTCACTAGAAGTGTCGTCCCAGATATAAGCGAAGGATCCTTCTGCGTCAAACCCTGTAGAACGAACAGAGAGTTCCGACAATCGGTTGCGTTGTATGGAGTTTCGGCAGAAGTTCATCCGTGTCTTGGAAGAACTTAAAACTCACATACAGAGAATATTTCATTCTAGTTGATTGCATTGTCATGGTCAGAGTCAGTCAGTTATTTTATGTGAGAAATGGAACTGGCTATATTTTTTCTGATGTCTTCCGCATTACAAAGGGTACAAAGGTTTCGTGTAATTGGATTCGAATCCAGTAGTTTCTGGTCACTAACAAACTAAAACCACACACGAGGAGAACGGTATTTGTTAAGTCAATGAGTGAAGTGTGGCAGTCAAACCAAGCAGGGTGCACATGGAATCTAGCAGAATAATAGAAAGAACATAGGACAAGATCTGCGAAATTATTTTGACTTGAAAACCCAAATCAGAGATGTCATGTGCCACCTTCCCTACCTTGCTACTTACAGCTTGCGTTTTAACTGTTTTTTTTATCTCGGTTTACTTATTTGATCACCGAAAATTTTGATTTACTTCAGGAAAAGAAAGACACATTGAAAACGTACGAATTCATCAAAAAGTCGCGATTACATGGGTACTTTTGGATTCCTCTACATTCGATGATGAGATAAATGTTACGGATATAATACAATTCATCCAATTACATAATGGAAGAAAACCCTAGTTTTTATATTGCTAGACTCATCAGTTATGTTACAGAATATGTGGTTGTTATTTTTAATATCAATTTATTATCATTATTGTTGACTCAATTAACACTAAAATATCAGAATTGATATTGGCAAGTACGTGGTTGTAGCAAAGCAACTTGGATAATCTGCTGCCACAGTTGCATGTATAACTAGCCTCATTGACCGCCTTAATTCACAGACAATTCGAAACATCATTCTTCCATAAATCCGTAAAATTTGACCCTTACCCACTAGAATAGTAGTATATATAGTACCTACTCATTCCTTCTCTACAATTTCCTTTCCCTCCAATTTTTTTTTCATTTTGTGGGAAATAGACCTCAAATTAATCTCTCCCGCCAAAAGATTAACATTTCCCTCCACCAACACCTTTCCCTTCCTTATCTGTTTCTTTCACTACTTATCGCCCAAATTGAAATGCCGCCTTTTCTTTCCCCCCAGCCCTTCATTCCCCGCCATTTTTTTACTCTCTTTCTTTTCAAAGACTGTCTCATTCAAGTTTTCAAATATTAGAATCTCATGTTGGATATTTCACTCATCCCAACTCTGGACTAAATCTTATTGAACATTCTCAATATTTTCGGTACTAATTAAATATGTGTAATTCTTCTAAAAAAGAAACATAACTAAAACTCGTCCAGCAACGCATTCCAAATATCGAGCGTTTGAGATTCCGTTTGGTACAAAGAGTTGAAAACTAGCTAGAAGATAAACAAAGATAGAAAAAATGGTTTTGCAAAGTGTATGATAATTCAAACGGATGATCGGTGAAAAAGAAAAGTATGATAAAACATTCGATCTAAGAGTTGAGAGGAAATTGTAAAACTATAAGGAATATCATATATTCAATGTACGGAGTACCGGACAGAGTCTCTTGATCTAAAAGTGATAAATTTTATATAACATTCACGAAATTGTAGTCTATATCAAATTTTCGTATGAGTTAGAGTGTTAGACCCGATTAAACGTAAATTTACCAAGGATCTCAGTTCTACTATTAGATTTATTTCTCCAAATATATAACAAAATGATAATAAAAATCCTTCAAAATTTTGAAAGATACAAGAATTTATGAAATTGTGTCCATAGGTGGGAATGGTTTAGTTTGGTTTGGCGGGATGGGATGGTAAAGGTGAAAAAAGTAGGACATACAAGGGCATTACCGTCATTCCGAAATACAAGGGCGGGCTAGGGTTTGTCTTGCCCATTTATAAACTGCATTTTCGGATCCCGGCTGCTGCCTTGCTGTAGCGTGTTTGTCGGTTGGATTCTCTTCACTCTCTTCTCCAAAATCTATCTTTGCATCTTCTTCCCCCCATTTCCTTCGATCGCATTTCCAATTCATCCATTCCCCGCCATTTCCCAGTCCAAATCTGAATCGGATCAGCTTCACTCTGATCATCTCCCTCCAAAATTTCTCAGATCTTTCATCTTCCTCATTCACTACCCTAACCTCCACTTCAGTCTCCGATCAAGGAGCTCTACTACTACCCAGTTCATCTCATCACCATTCCTCACCTGGGTCGCGATCAGATCTCGAGTACAACAGCTACAAAATGCTTGATCGGAGTGAAAAAGTGAGTTCCCACCTTACTGTCTCTTTCGAAGCCTGATGCAATCTTTGATCTGTATATTTTGATTCGATTTACTAACAGAAAGAGACCGTTTTACCCTTCAGGTTCTTCAAGTCAGCCGTAAATCCTCGCCGGAAGGAGGAGAGAGTCCGCAGAAGAAAACATGCGCCGATTGCGGAACCAGCAAAACTCCTCTATGGAGAGGCGGCCCAGCTGGACCTAAGGTGATCTATCAGCCGTCCGATCTAAAGTCTCCTCCTGATTAGATCTCAGCCGTCCGATCTCCGATCTGATCATTTTTTGTAATTTTTCTTAAACAGTCGCTTTGCAACGCATGTGGGATCAGAAGCAGGAAGAAGAGAAGGGATGTATTGGGTTTGACCAAATCATCCTCTAACGACAAGAAAGTGAAGAAGTCCGTGAGCAATCACATTAACGGCGGAGTTCATGACGGTAGCAAAAATAATCACAGTAAGCTGCGAGATGGATTGAAGCAGAGATTGATGGCGTTGGGAAGGGAAGTGATGATGCAGAGATCGACGGTGGAGAAGCAGAGAAGGCAGCTGGGTGAGGAAGAGCAAGCGGCGGTTCTGTTGATGGCTCTATCTTATGGATCCGTTTATGCCTAGAATATTTTGTTTTCTAATTAATTTTAGGGATTTGGGTGCCAAATAATAAAGCCCAGAAAGAAGAGAGTAGCTTCGAATTTGTATTAGCTGACCAATTCTAAGTGTAGTGAGTAAAGTGAGTTAAATTCGTTGTATTTTAATGTTTTAATGGGGGCAATATGCAATCCTAAAGTTTTGAGGGGTTGGGAGGGAGATCAATGGCTAACTGTAACTTGGGTTTAGGGTTTGAAATTGAAAGGTGGTAGTTGGGGATGGTGGTGTTGGAATTTTGATTGAAGATGAGCAATGATTTTGAAAAGGAGGAAACTTTTCAGCTGTCAATTATTTTTTGAAAAAATTGAAAGATGGGTTTTATTTAAATTTTGTAATGTTGTTTGGTTTTTCTAATTATTTGTTTGCCCCCAACAACTGTCGTGATTGTGATGTGTCTCTCTGAGTTGTTGGCTGTCGGGGTTCCTTTTTGTGCCATTGCTATTTGCTATGCTAGATAGGTGGATATCTCTCTGCTTTTCATTGCTCTGTTGTCAACCACTCACTTCACTCGGGTCAACTGATAACCCTAAGTCGATGATTTCTGGATTTCAAAGTTTCATGATTCGTAGTTCAAACTTTTGTAATCTTATCTACTTGGTTGATGTCCAGAGAGTGTGATCTGAAATTCTTTGAAAGTTTTAAGGGTATGCATGACTTGGAATTCATTAATATCCAAGTATTAAAGTTTTAAGGGTATGCTTAACAAACTTTTATGGCTTCATGCATCGAGTTCAGAGGCACGAATCTTGGGACCTCCTTCGTTCCCTAATTCCATCCAACCCAATGGAGCCCTGGTTGTGTATGGGGGATTTCAATGACCTCTTACATCCCTCCGAAAAACGTGGTCTTCACCCGCGTTCGAACGTAACTAGACCAAATAGTTTTAGAGAATAAATTTTCTCAATGTTATATAAATTTCATTTAATTTTTTATCCATCAAATCAAAATTATAGGAAAGGATTGGCAATTTGATGTGTAGGTTTAGTTAAATTTGTGCATTATTACTATGAAATTATGAGAACCACTTTTGCTGAGCGAATGTTCTGCTTTGCCCCCAAATCTCCACTTAGGTGAGTTTGGGATCAAGATCTTCTTAACTAACCCAGTGAAATAGGTTATCCAGATGACCCCTTAAAATACTTGTAATTCACTTGAAATCTAGTAACAATTGAAACAAAACTACTTAGTTTGACCCAAGTACATGACCATTGTCACCCGAATTAAATCGAAACAACTACTTAGGATGACATTAACTTTTGATGAACTCTTTGCCACATCTTAACCTAGTTAGCCATACCCATGTTTTTTACGAGCTGACTTTGCCACATTCTAGATTTCCGTAACACTATACGGACTTAAATCAAGGTTTTTATAAGAGATTGAGGTTAATTTGCACATCTTAGGTACATAAGTTTTGTATAACGAATAGAAAGCTACTAAAATTCGAAATAATATTTTTATATCAGTCAAAACTCCAATACGATATTATGAACTACATTACGTTTCAATAACTCAACATAAAACCATTTTTCCATTTAAGTTCAACCATTTTTTTGTAATTTCCAGATGGTGGACATGAAGCAACAGATGTAGGGAATTTCCTCGAACTACCATAGTCTAGTTCACTCTCGAGCTTATACCTTTTTATGTTTGAGATTGTGTTATCATTGCTTGAAGTTGAACCATTATGATCCATTGTTGTACACATGTCGAGTGATCTCGAATAGGAGTGCAAGTCGACACATTTTACTTGCCCAATTGATTAAGACATACTTGAAAACTTACTTAAAAATTAAATCTATTTGATGGTCAGAACGAATGATCTTTTTAAAAGTATGTACAATATGGATGCCTAGATCGAACATCGACTTCCCAAATTCAAAGATGAGTTATATCATACTATATTCTCCATGTACATACTGAAAATCAAACTACAATTCTTTTTGTAAATTAATACTAACCATCATCTTTACATTGGTTGATTTTCACGTTAAACTGTTATTATGTTGAACGCCATAAATGGCTTGATTAGTAATATAAACCCATAAGCTAATTAGTGTAAGCCCACAGTGGAAATTTGGCCTGTAGTTGTAGAGCTATGTTGTAACCCCTGGTGATTCTAAGTGGGCCTGCAGGTGAGGCTAAGCCCATTTTTGATGATTCGGAAATCATCCACTCCTTTGTAAACCCCACAGGCCACAGGCTCTGAGGTTCGGCATCTGAAATCCAATAGTTCCCGTCGGAGTAAAATGCAGTCCATGCTACAATAGTTTTTAGTAATTGCACTATAGTTGTAATTTATGTGTATTTATCAATTTTTATAGGTTTTTTAGATTCAACAAATTACCAAGCTTATGTGGCTGTCATATGGCTATAAATGGGTCCAAAAATAAGAATAGCAGAACGGATGTTTGTTTGGTATATTTTAACTCATTATTATGTTTAAAAGATTATACTTATAAATTGGTTAATCGATACATAGATTTCGATTAAATTCCGGCTTAGTGCATGTTTCGTTCCTGAATCCGCCACTGATTTGTTTGTTCCTGTCGTGGATATACCTTTGTGTTCGGTAAACAAATTGAGTTGAACCATAATTTTTGACCGCACCCTAACACCAAACTACTTTTCAATTGATGTAACACTCGATAAAATGATGAAAAAATGACAAAATTACAACTTAGTTAAATATATATTAATTATTACCCGACAATCTCATAAAAATTATAAAAGTTCATCCCTTTAACATGTAAATTCATAAATCAAGAATGAATAAGAACTATTAACTATATAATACTTTACTAACTATTATTTGATAATCATATAACTAATTAAAAGAAATACAAAATAAGTTGGAATTTCTATATTGATATATACATGGGTCAAGATTCGAAATTGAAAGTAAATAAACAGTTTGTCCGAGGTGGCAACTTAAAAATTCTGAAAATACATAATATGTATCGTTAATATTTATTTATCAAATGCGCACGAATTTAAACCTGATACCTCCTTATTCATGGGTGTGAATGTGCACAAACTCAAACCCGACACCTACCGATAGATTCATGATCCAAAACTAATTTAGTAGCCATATATATTGAATAGAAGGTGATTAGTTAAAGAGAGGTGGAGAAGTAAATGATTATGCTCGTTAATCGATGATTACTTTCTTTGACCACATGAATTAATAAGACGACAACACCCGCGTAGAAAATGGGAAGTGCACACACCCGTACTAGTTTTACTTTTACTTTCCATTTTTCTTAGTCACCCTCACCCCCCATGTGCAACAACAACAACAACAACAAAGCAAATCACCGGCGACACGTCTCTGAACTCGGCGGCCGGCGACTAAGATTGACTGAACACGCTTTACTTTCCCCGTTCTGTCAGAGAGATCCGGCAGTCGGCGGTCATTTAGCTGTAACAGCTATGCAGTGACCTCTGATTCTAAATATGAAAATAATAAATCGATAGATGATCCAATATTTCCCTCTTATTTATTACCAAGCATGCCAATTTAATCCAGCCAAGTAGCCAACCCACCGACACTCTGTCGATTTTTCACAAATCCCTCGTTAATGTAATGCATAAACTGGAAATAAGCTGCCACATTTTATTGTCAAAATTAGGGCCTAATTAGTAATTACTGGGTGGAGTTCATCTGAATTCATGATGTTCTTCATTCATACATACAAATTTGCAGAAACCAAAAGCAGAGAGAGCTATAAAATAAAATAGAAAGTAAGAATTCTTTTTTGTTTTCTAATGGTACAACATCTTTTCCGTCGGTTCAACAGATTACCAGATCAGAAGCTGGAGTTTCCACTCCTCGAAAGTCTCTGTTTTCTTTGAGCTCCCCACAGATCTACCAATCCGCTGCAACTTCCTCTTGTTTTTCTCTTAATTTCATTTTCTTGATGTCGCAATCAAGGAAAGCAGAGCAGAATAGCTACCGTAGCAACGACTGAGCTACACCAGTGGTGGATTCCGAATCGGGATCCAATCTTCAGGGTAGAGGCAGAGGAGCCAGGGGGCGGAGGACTGTGGAAGTAAAAAGGGAAGTAAGGCACAATCGGGTTCGGCGGAGGCGGACCTGGGTAGTTCTGGTACGTTGGCGGCGGGTAGTTGTACGTCCCTCCGATGCCGTCGCCGCTGCCTCCGCTGCCCTTGGCTGGCGGAGGGTAGTATCCTGAGCTGGAAGAAGGCGGCGGCGGGGAGCTGTAGTACCCGCCGGATCCGGAGGACGGCGGGGAAGGAGGAGGCGGGCAGTAAGGAGTGGTGGACGGTGGAGGTGGGGACGGCGGCGGCGGAGAGGGAGGTGGGAGGGACGGGGTTGGAGTGGATCCGCAGCAGGTTGTGCACATTTCGCAGGCGATTTCGTACAATGTCCTGGAATTTGGCAGTGCGTCGGCGGAGGAGGAGGTTGATAGGAGGAATGCGAGAACGGAGAAGATGGTTATGGCCATTCCGGTGGCCATGGGAGAGAAGCAAGGTTTGAAGTTTGATGAAATTGGGAGAGAAAGAAGAGAGAAATGAGTGGACAGATGAGGGAGGTGTTGCTTGTTAGGTGTAAAATAAAGGAAGAGGAAGGATGAGATTGTACTTTGTATGCTAGTGAAAGGTTATACTTGTTATTTATTTCCTCACCACGTTGCAATTTACTTGTTACCGCCTTCGGTTTTTTATATTCAACGTTCGATCTCGAGCCGGCTTGTGAACCTACTCAAAAGCTAAACTAGTTAGAATTTGAGTTGACATTCGAGCTCCGCTGGTTGGATAGTTGAACACGATTCACAGACCGAATTGTATGTAACTCAGCTCGGCTCGGTTTTTATATTGGGTATCGGTGTGAATTGGTTGATCCAAAGCAATGATTAAAGTAATTGAAAAATGGGGGAAAGAAGAAAGAAAGAAAGTGAGGTCATGGGGCGAGGGATGGAGTTTGACGAGGTGGAACAGTTGTACACGTGGATGGTGATGAGGCTGTTGTTAATGTCAGCAGCTTTTGTTTGTCTTCTTCTTCTTCTTCTTATTCTTGTTACTCTCTCTGATTCTGTAAGCATAATATCCGAAAGATTTGATGTTTCGTCTACCCACCACCATGGCCAGTCGACGCAGAGAGAGCTAGCTCAATGATTGTCACTTCTTCATCATCAGTTCATCTGCAACTTCGGTTCCGCAGGTACTACGTACATCATTTCTTTAACTGCTAGTACTTGGGAACTGGCCGGTGAATGTTAATTTTGGAAACCCACATGTTCTGTAACTGAAAGAGAGTCAGGAGTGACGTTTAATAAGGGAGGATGCATTGCATTGTGATCATCTAAACCCCACATTTCCATCCAGGAATTTCTCCAAACCAGACAGACAATACTGTGAATTCACACCCATTCATCTATACCGTGAATTCAGAGGGTAAGTATATGAAGGCCCTTTTCCAGAGGATTCTCTTTTCGTTTTTGTTACTACCACCCACACAACTAGTTACGCTGTAGTCTTTCTAAGCCTTTTTTTTTTACTATTTGTGGGGTGTACGTTTTGCACTGTTGCCCCTTGTTCTGCTGTTAGCACCCCTGGCTTGAATATTCTTCATGGAATTCCGCAGGTGGCCAAGGAAGCAGAGAACCGTTTGTACATAATATTTTACCAAATTTCTTTAACCTATAAGATTACTTATATCAAGCTATTTTAATTTAGCTTATTTCCCAGCAGTTTATAATAACAGGGCCACACTCACCAAGTTTGTTCATTGTGGCCATGATCATCCGCACATGCATGCCTTTGGATTTGCAGGTCGGGGGTTGCTTTTTGTGTTTAGCTGCGAAAAACACAAAGTGGATCCAGCTGAGCCTCTGCAATAATGCTTCCTTTCTTTTTCTTACTTGGAAAGTGATCCATTTATTTATATTAGTATTCAAAATGAATCACAAATTAATACATACAATCAAACTGCATCAAAATATATGAGAAAAGGATCGAAGAAACGGAATCCCAATCATATTAGTTTTAATATAATCAACAATTTCAAAAGGAAGAGAAAGAATACGATGCATCTCAAGAGATAAGCAGCGGCCATAGTGAGCAAGGCCATCTACAATTCTATTCCCTTCTCAATAAGTATGTGTTACACTGACAATCCAAATACGATTGATAATTCCTCGCAGTTCATCAACGCAAACTTGGTGGCGGAGATTGCCGATAGAATTGTTGTGAATGAGAACGACAACCGTGGTTACTCTCAAGGTTCTTAGGATCCATGAGGTTGTTTAGTTGATTTTTGACCAAAACTAAAGTTTTTTCGACTTTTCTCAATTTGAAATTTTCGACTTTTCTTAATAAATAAATTGTTCTCTTTATTTATTAATTCCACTAATAATAAAGAATTCAATTATCTCGCGCTAGATATACGTACACACCCAAACACCACTTACTCAATAGCTAGGGTTTGGTACTATAATTGTAGAACAATACAACATTAATATTGGGATCGAGTGGTAGTACTTACACATGGTTGAGGCAATACAATAAACCAGTGCAGTATGGGTGGTTGCTTATGAGAATCCTCAAGAGATCTTGGACATGCAGCATTGATCGAGTTACTGCCCAAGTGCTGATTGATGTGTAACGTCCCTAATCCTCCAAGGCCCACGTCAAAAGGCCTGGAAAAGTAAGTCTGCTAACCCATTTATGGCCCAAACTGAGAGGCCTCTTTATAATTTATATACAGAAAAATGCATGGAGCATCAAAAGTCTTGTGTTAAACCAGTTAAATATAAGCGAATAAGTAGGCTAACACCGACCGGATCCGTGGCGCAATGGTAGCGCGTCTGACTCCAGATCAGAAGGTTGCGTGTTCGATTCACGTCGGGTTCAATCCCCCGGTCATCGGATCCCTTTTTTTAATTAATCATTAGTGCAAAATCTGTTCGTCGAAGCTGATGCTGCTGCGGTAGCGACCAACTTAGATAATAACATCAGCCACCACAAACTATTATAATATTATAAGCCTGCAACATTTTTAAGCCTCAAAAGAAATTGAAATGAATCCTAAATCGAAAGACATGCAGTAGAAGACAAAGAAAGGACTGAAGGAGTATCAAGTCAGAACTGGAAATTTCAGATTCGCTTTCAAACGTACTGGATGCTTATAATAAGCTTCTTCGCATGTATATGATACTGCAGAAACCTCTGGTATCTCACTATACGCCATCTTTTCATTCCAACAACCTATATTATATATCTAGCCTTTCTTTTATTATTCCAATTTCCCCCCAAATACATAGAAATTAGTTTATGAGACCATGCAATTTTTGTACAAGGATCAATGTGCGATGTGCAAGAATATGTGTTCATGAGTTGACAACCTGACTTTTCGATGATAATTACGGCCAACCTCACACATTTGATATTGAGCTCTCTTGTACGCCCAAACTCATAACACTTAAGCTTGATGATCTTCATCTAAGGATAGTTCAAGGGTTGGAAAAACAATTACTTAAATAAACCATATAAAGAACAATCTTCTATTCATTAAATCTTTCAAGTTGATTATAATTACTTGACTCTCTTCAGCTAAACAGGTAGATAGTTGATTTTAATTTTCTAATTATTGTGCCAGAGTTTACACATTATACATTGTCTTCATGTGTGTACGTGGGCTTGTGAGAGTTTATTGTTTATTTTTATTCATAAATTTTTTTTTAAAAAGTGAGCCATTTTGTATATGTCACATTGCTAATTCACTTGTTAATTTAGCAATTTTTATAATTTAACAAGCACTCATTTATCTATAGCAATTGCTTATTGGTTGCCACCTCACCCAGAAGCGCAACCAAGATTTGGTCCAAGAGGGTGCTTTTCGACATATAAAAAAATTAATTATGTATTAAAAGAAGTCAATTATTAATAAAATATAAAGTCAACTTCATAATATTAAAGATTCATACAGTTACAAAATAATTGTTCAAGACACACCGCCTACAAAAAATCACGAAACGATTTCGTATATACTTTGTACAAAGAGTTGAAAAAGGTTTTAGATAAAAATTGATTAAGTAATAATTAGAATCCTAATCGTCCATCGTAGCATAACAATTCAATTCAAACTCGTGCTGCCCCACCCACCACCCACGACTGGGTTAAACTGAATCTCTAAACGACGTTCTAATTTTTAAATTAAATAAAGTTTTAGATTGAGCAAACTATTAACCTCGAAAAAATTGAAAAAGGCTGGCCAAACACCTGTTTCGGCCAACACTATGATTCGGTCGGCCACTTGTTAAATGTTTGAACCAAATAAATAAAATTAAAAGAGATTATTAAAAAAATTTTAAAATGTGACGAATATGATTATCTGGAAAAAAATTAAAGCAGTTTGTGTCGGCCGAAACAGCCGGCCAGTTGGGCCTCTTCGGCCGCCAGAATTTCGATCGTACCGACAAAATTTATTAAATCCTTTCAAAAAATGTACCCTAAATTTTTTTTTCAATAAAAAAATTTAGATATTATCGTCAATTTAAGATTAGTAATCCTTAATTTAAAAAAAATGGGAAAGAAAGAGTGGGGTAAAGTTAGTATTGTTCAAACTCAACGGAACTTTCTCTCTCACTTCGCTTTCCTATCTCTCTCCTCCTGATTTTCTCCCCCAGTTTCTAATTAAATTAACCCCACATATTTCCAAATATCCAACAATTTGGTTCCATCTCTTGAAAATATTCTCAGAGAAACAATTGTATGCTTTTTTAAAAAACAAATTTATCTTTGACCACCCAAGTTGACTTAAGTTGAAAGTGAAATTACAATTCCATGTGTTCTTGAATTACTACTTTGATTATGTCATAAAATTCCGTTTTTAATCAATGTTTATACATACATGTTCTTTTTTACTTAGTAAATAGGTTATGTAATTAGGGAGACGACTGTCGCGGACAAATTTCCTACAGGACGTGAGCATGATAAAGTTTTTCATGTCACTGATGAACGTCTTAATCTGACTGACGAACAATCTAGAAAAGAAAACACAAAAGTTTGAAACAAATTTATCTCGATGTTTTCGTTTACGGGTGTCAAAATTCAATTATTGGTATAAAGAGAGAACTAGTAGAATTTCTGAAAACCTTAATGGGAAGTATTTTGTAAATTGCAACAAAATTTGGATTTTGTTGGTTTGGAATGGAAGAAAATACCCTCCTTAAATCAGAACCAAAGAGCAAACACTATAATCTTCTCCGCATAATAAATAAAATAACAGCTTTTACTAAGCTGAACAAATATACCCACTCCCGGACGCGTTTCCCACTCTCTTCCTCTCTGCTACAAAAACTAAAACCCAGCTTCCATCTTCTCCACGTCTCCTCTCTCTCTCTCTTCCTCCATCGATCTCCGCCGGGAAACCCCACAATCCCCACAACCATGCCGCCGTCAGCTATCTCCTTCTCTCTAGCTCTCGCCGTCTTCCTCTTCTTCCTACCGTTTCGCACAATTTCCCAGACGACGCCTCCTGCTCCGGCGGGGGCGGGGGATGACGCCGCTCCGGCACCCGCGGCGGACAACTGCAACGGGATCTTCTTGTCTTACCGCTACGGGTCCGGATCCAAGATCAGACCTACTGATCCGAAACACCAGCCTTACCGATTCGAGTCCACCCTCACTGTTCAGAACAACGGGATCGAGAAGCTCAAGTCCTGGCAGGCCTTTGTAGGGTTTAAGCACGACGAGATCCTCGTCTCTGGCAGCAATGCGATTCTAGCTGATGGCTCCAGCTACCCTGCTTTAGTCGGGAACGGCACCGTTTTCGCTGGTTTCCCTATGACTGACTTGAAGACCGCGATTGAGACCGCTGGCGACTCGACTCAGACTTCCGTCGAGGTTAAGCTTTTGGGGACTCAGTTCGGTGTCAAGCCGCCGGCGATTCCTTGGCCTAATAATATTACTCTGGTGAATGATGGATGGTCTTGCCCTGCTCCCACCACTCTAGGTAATCAGAATTCCAATCGTTAGGGTTTTCTTTTTCTGTGTGGGATTAGATCTCATTTTCGGCGATGATTTCGGGTTAATTGGACGATCATTGAATTAGACTTGGGATTGAAATTGGCTAGTGAATTATCGTTGACTTGAATTGCAGCTTTTGTTTTGCCCGATTGACATATGATTTAGGACTTGAATTGTAGCAATATGAAATTGTGTTGTAACTAGAAAGATTTCTTTTTGGATTTGGCAGGGGGTGCTATGTCGACTTGCTGTGTGAAAGATGAGAAAGCGAAATCGAACATCACATTACTTGATGGAGATTTCTTGCCTCGCCAGAGTGGCGATTTGACAATAGCTTACGATGTGATCCGAGCTTATGATTCCAGTTACTGGGCCCAAGTTACCATCACCAACCACAATCACTTGGGCCGTCTTGATAACTGGAAACTCAGCTGGGACTGGATGCAGGACGAATTTATCAACTCAATGAAGGGTGCGTATCCTTCGATTGTAGATTCGTCTCCCTGCATATTTGGTCCACAGGGTGAATACTACAAGCAACTGGACTTCTCCACCGTGCTGAACTGTGAAAGGAGACCTACGATTATTGATCTGCCACCAACAAAGTTCAATGACACGACCCTTGGAATGGTCCCTTTCTGTTGCCGCAATGGCACAATCTTGCCACCATCTATGGATCCAAGCAAGTCGGCCTCTTCTTTCCAGATGCAGGTGTTCAAAATGCCTCCTAATCTGAACCGCTCGGAGCTTTCGCCCCCACAGAACTGGAAGATCAATGGCACATTGAACCCTGATTATCAATGTGGACCTCCTGTTAGGGTGAGCGCAAGTGAGTTCCTGGACCCAAGTGGTTTACCGTCGAATTCTACTGCAGTTGCTACTTGGCAGGTGGTGTGTAACATCACGAAACAGAAGGGATCAAGCCCTCGTTGCTGCGTTTCATTCTCCGCATTCTACAACGACTCGGTTGTCCCGTGCAATACCTGTGCTTGTGGGTGCCCTAATAGAGCAGCTTCTCAGACTTGCAGTGCAAATACTCCGGCGGTTCTTCTTCCGCCCAATGCTCTCCTGGTTCCTTTCGAGAATCGTTCCGCCATGACCTCTGCTTGGGCCAACATCAAGCGTCGAGCACTCCCCAACCCGATGCCATGTGCTGATAACTGCGGGGTGAGCATCAATTGGCATGTGAATACTGATTTCAGTCGAGGATGGAGTTCTAGGATCACGCTCTTCAACTGGGCGGAGATTCCTTTCCCTGATTGGTTTGTCGCCGTCGAAATGGACAAAGCAGCCGGAGGGTTCGAAGCCATGTATTCGTTTAACGGAACCATGCTGCCAAATTCCAATAACACCATATTCATGCAGGGTCTTCCGGGACTGAACTACCTAGTCGGGGAGACTGATGGTCTCAACCCAAGCAAGGATCCGAGAGTCCCCGGAAAACAGCAGTCTGTGGTCTCATTTACCAAGAGAACCACACCTGGAATTAATGTGCCACTCGGAGATGGTTTCCCTACTAAAGTGTTCTTCAATGGGGAAGAATGTTCTCTTCCTACAATGTACCCAACGAGCAGCGTTAACCGAAGGGCTCCTGTGACGATTCTGTCTCTAATACTAGGAACATTGGTGGCAGCATCCCTACTGAGGCAGGATCTATGGTAGCTGTTGGGTGATATGAAGATTTTTTCATTCTTTTGGTTTATGTTCAATGATCGGTGCACTTGAGCAGGATTGAAGTCGAGAGATTGGTAAATACTATTCCAAGTCTGATGATGGGTTTGTTGGGGACAACAAGGAGCCCTAGTTGGAAGCTGCTGCACTGTGACAGGCATACTCAAGAACTGAAGCGTAAAATGTAAAACCTGTTCCTGTAGATTGGTTCTCCCTAACAGGATTTCAAGATTGGTTCTTTAGTACTACTTCTGCTACTACTATGACTCTCTATTTCTTTGTAGTTTTCCTTCCAAGTCATATTCTCTTACAAAGATCAATCTTGAACTGATCAGCATTGTATTATTATATATCTGTCTCCTTGCTTGCTTTATTGGCTTCATCTCTAATATATTTTGCTCCCCAATTCCATGGTTTCAATTTTAGGCTCCGTTTGGGAGGCGGAATATCCTACGAGAATTCTATTCTATTGTTTGATCCTGATGAAAAACTAAACATTCTACATGTTTTGTTTAGATGATAAGGAAACGGAAAATGCATACCAACCTCAACTCAGTTTCCTTCTACTTAATTGCCAAACCAATCCTAGAAGACTAAAAACAGATAGGGGTATGATGATTACATGAGATAAAAATAAAAAGAGAGTTGGTGGAATATTCATTCAAATACAAGAGGAAAACATCCTGGAGAAAAATATACCCAGGAAGGGCTTATGTCTAAAGAGCAAACAAATGGGGGAATATGTACAATCAAGGTCAGTTCCTGAAACAACAAATCTGGAAAAACAGCAAGAGAGCAAACTCAAACTCAAATGATCACAAACTGAGTTATTAGAGTTAGAAAACAGGTTTGCATAGCTAGCTACTTTTCTTCTGCAAACTTCTACTGAAGCACATCATCTAGCCCAAGATAACCACAATTTGCTCCCTTCTAATAATTAGTTTCTTTGCTGCTTCAATACTAGACAGACTTTCCTTCCAAAAATTTGCATGGTATGCCTTCTCATATCATGCCTCGTAGTAATATCAACTTCCCCATTCTGGTTCTTTTATGCCCCACACCTTTATACCCGGCAGAACTCTCGATATTGACAGATGAAATGCAGCTACCTGAAAAAGCAACCAAATTTTCTTCCTCCTGAACAATTCCTTCTACCTTTGAATCACTATGCTGTCACTTGAAGAGATCAGGCAACTACAGGTATGTACATCAGCAACTGCATTGACCAACGAAAGGCCGAATTGGGAGCTTGATCGACATTCCTATACATGAATATTGTCGAAGGTATACCCGTCTAAGTCAAACTCATTCTCTGCTGGTCCAATGCCTCCCTGCTGCTACAAAAAAAGTGAGAATATGGTCAAACCAAAGTTCAAGAGCAGGACATTGAATCAGAAAGAGTCAAATCAAGGAGAAAAGCTACATACTTGCTTGAGTAATGCAGTCATGAGATCATCTTGACCAAACTGCTCGTGAAAGAGTGTAGTCTGATTGCCTGTATCAATCCTTTCAACTTTAACACTAACCGGATTATTCTCGGAATAGAGGTTATTCATATGCTGGCCGACACTTATTGTGTTGTTCACATGTTCCACGCCAGCAGCAGAGAACATAGGCGGCCTGCTTACGATAGCTGCTGAATTCCTGGTTTGGCCACTTCCTTGACTAGAGGAAAAACCTTGAAGAGATACACCCGAAGAGCCCACCTCAATATTGCCTTGTTGCGAGGCATTAAAGGTCAAGCCAACATTCTGCAGCTCCCAATTATGGGCCTTCTGCTGGTTCAAGTCACCAAAAATGTCATAGCTAGGCATGAATCCTGGCGCTCCTTTCATTTCTGAGGCCACGTCTTCTTGAAAAGCACCTTTTGACGTGAGGTTGGCTACTACTGGATTATTCTGAAGAGGGTAGCTATTATTACTTCGCAGTTCCGCTGAGCTGTGCAAGGGGAAGTTCATGATTGATGAAGACTGTGAAGCTGGATTATTATATCCCATCGGTCTGTTGCTTTCGTCCATACCATTTCTCGACATGATACCGCCAGCAAGGGTATTTGACATAATCGGCTGACCTACAGTCGAAGGAATCCTGGGAACTTGGTTGGCTACAGAGGGATCATTTAGCATCTGTGCTCTAGACTGTGGTTGAGACATTTGCATCAGCAGAGACCCACTCTGAGAATTAACTTGCACGTTCATGCTTCCATGAGACGATCCCGAATGGTGCAAATTCACAAGCTGCTTTGGCTCCATATTTGTTGGAATTCCATGAAGCAAGTTCATCTGCTTACCACCACTCAAATGATGTTGCTGTTGCTGTTGGCTATCTCCATAAGCCAATTTCGGGTTCTCAAAGCTGAACAGGTTCCTCTGATCAACTACCGGGATTGGGATCCTGGACTTTGAACCCGCTCGACCTAATCCTGCAGCTTGAAGGGTTGCAAGACTTTGAGCTGGGAGCTGGCCAGTGGCAGCAAGCGTTTGAAGGTCTAGTCCATTAAGTGTGGACAATGGTCCATAACCTGGGTCTTGGGACATAAACGAGTTCCCCAAATTGTTTTGATGCTGAGAAACACCACTTAACCTTCTCAGATACAATCGATATTTCTGTACCTCACAAAACAGGGGCATCAAATTAGAAAAACTTCAAACTTTCTCAAGCACTGATGCATCAACCGGGGAAAAATAGACTGTATGAACAAGAATTCATATTGTAGATAGTTCATTTCGAGCATACCTGAAGGTGGCTAGCAACGTTTTCTCTAGTGAGTCCAGGTACGTTCATCAACTCAAGAATCTTCTTCGGGACGGCCTCTGTATGACCAGATCCAACAAACACATACGACATTAAGAATCAACGGATAGATAATTTAGAAAAGTTGCTAACAAAATGAAGGGATCGGTCCGGTAATGAGTAAGAAGAGACATACTGTCTACGCCAAGCTGGTTAACAGCAGCGACAAACTGTTGATGCAGCTCAACAGACCAAACCACTCGAGGCTTCTTCAACGAGGAGGTGTCATCCCTATCCTCTCCTTCCTCATCGTCATCCTTCCGTCTCTTGGAATTTCTCCAGTTACTTTCATTAACGGAGGAAGAATAATCGGCATCCTCGGACTGTTTAGGCTGCCTAGAATCCCCTTCCTCAGCACTCCCAGATTGCTCCACTTCCTTCCACTCACTCCTCTTCTTACGAACAACATGCTGCCATATGTTCTTCAAAGCCTCGATCCGAACCGGCTTTATCAGATAGTCACAAGCACCATGAGTGACTCCCTTCATTACCACACTCTTTGAATCATCCGCAGACATCACTTCAAGATATTCACACAATAATGTTCCACAATCATTATCATCATCATCATCAGTCACACCCTAAATCACAAACAAAGATTGCAGATAATATACTTACTGATAACAGGCAGATCCATTTCCAGACCAACAAGCTCTAGCAGCTTGAACCCATCCATGTCTGGCATATGTACATCACTTATCACTATATCGTACCCATTTCTGTTCTCTCTCAAGATTGATAAGGCCTCCTCTGCTCTACTGCATTTCTTCACTGAAAAATTGGATATTTTAGAGGGGAAAAAGATAAATAAGATCGATCCAATTGAAATACGGCAGCAAGGAAATCTCGCAGATTATCACAAGTCAAACAAAATTCAAATTAGATTCCGAAAATTGGTCGCAAAACAAAGCTAGTTCCAAATAGATCTTAAAACCCATCACTCTACTTTTGGGTATGAAGCTGATAAACTACCTTGATAAAGACAGGTTCTGAGCATCTTCTCCAAAATCATGAGGCAAGTGGGATCGTCGTCAACGACCATAACACGGAGCCCGGCGGGGAACTGATCCGTGACAGGTTCGCCAGATTTCCAGTTGACTCTGGAAACAGAAGCGGAGAGGGATCCCTTTCCATTGAGGGGATTCATAGCTCCTTCCACCAGCAAAGAAGAAAGAAACAAAAAAACAGTGATCCCCACCACCACCAGGGAAGAAGAAGAACTAGGGAGAACTCACCACCAACACTGGAGATAAGAAAAAGTGGGAAGTAAGCAGAATTACATTAGCTTGAAGTTTGGAAGTTGGGAATCAAAGGAAGGAAAGTGAAGGAGAGAAAAAAGGAAAGGAAAGGCGAAGAAAGCTCTCCGAGTTCGAAGAAAAAAAGTCCCCCAGATGAGAAATGAATGAGAGAGTGAATTTTGGATTATTTGATGATGAAAAATAAATTATTAATTAATTATATATATTGAATGAAGAAAATGTTAAAGTATGACGTGGCATGTATCAGCTTCAAGCTCAATTTCTCTGTGTGTTTGGTCTGGGGTTATTTATTATTATTTTATAAATAAATAAGGCGGGTGGGACAGCCCTGAAAGAGTGGATCCAGCTCACACATGAAGAGAGTTAACTAACAACATTATTTACTTTCCATATTTACTGTTTTACTTTATTTTATCTTTTCAAATTTATGCCTCTAATAAATATGAAAAAAACATTTATCATGCCCTATTTCCATCACCAATCATTGTTTCATTATAATCTTATCACTCAATTTAGTAACTTTTTCTCTCCTTACGTTGCCCTGAATCTATATAACTAGATAAAATATTACAACCGAAAAATAAATATTTATAAATATCGATTCGAATGTTTGTTATATAAATTTTTAAATATATGAACAAGCTCGGTATCTTCATCTATATTCATTAATATTCAACAACAAACATAGCATAACTGATAAACACTTTAAAAGAAATAAATTTTAATCCAATAGAATCAATCAGGTAAATGACAAGTCATACATATATTTTACTAAAAAACAGGACCATATCCAATTGACGGTCTGGATGAAGGAAACTAACAAACATAAATTACCAAAAATGGGAGGAGAAGAGAGATTGCGAGTAATAGCGGAACCAACATGATCGGAGAGTACTCTCGACAAGTTTTTAAGTTTGGGGTTAGTTCAAAAGTACACCGATGAAAACTTCATGTATGAAATTTTTACGGAAAATTGTGTACTTCTAAATCGGAAGATTATAAACGATGGTTAAAGTTCGTTCATTTTTTATTCCACTATCGAACGCGAGTCTGTGAACTATAAGTATGAGAGGGTTTTAATGAGCAAAATTTTAATATTAAAATCTTGAAAACTTGTTAAATTATTGAATTCTAAGTTGTCACCACCAAATCAGAATCAATATGAAGTAAGATTTAATGCAGAATTAAAAGAATTTCTGTAGGTTGTCAATAAAAAAAATGATGGAAATGCTGGATTTGTAATCACCAATCTCGATAAGCACATGTTATGAGAGTGAAGAATATACACTACGTTTGTAAATATTAATTTGTAGATAATTATAAAATTGATCACTGCCATTGGATTTATGACTCCTCCTCGATTATGATAATGACGTGAGTTAGTTTTTGTTGGTATTACATGCACGGTTGATCTTAATTAAGTTAATAATGTTGGAGTAGAAGATGAAGAAGAACTAACTCCATCCTTGAAAAACAAATAATGAAACGTTGCCGTAATGGATAGTTTTGTCACGCTTAAGATAAACACCAGACTTTGAATAATAAAAGGAGAAGAAGTGTATGTGGAGTTTGGTTAAGCTTTCCACTAATTAATTAAACCCGCAGGAACACACAAATTAACGCATCTTTCTCGTAATCGCGTTACTGGCCCGGGAACATAGTATTGGGGAATGGAGATCCAGCGTCAATACAAAATGATGATGTGTACATTTTAATTGCGTTGAAGTGGGGATTCCGAGTTGATGTCAAGAGCACAGAAGCATAATCGAGAAAAGATGAAATTTACGTGATTTTTTCAATATTAATATTGAGACTAGTCTATAGATACGAGACACCTCTTACCACCCAATATTATTACTGAGTTTTATACAAAAAGTCCAACTTTCTACAGTACATTCATGGTCTTATTTATAGCCTCCCAATAACCCTAACTCGATTAAGAGTTGCGGTTAACCCTTATAAATTTAGTCAATTACAACTAACTATATAAATTACTTTTTTTTTTCTTCGAAAAAAGCTATTTATATTATTAAAAATCTTACCGACATATGCTCATCTCATCACACATAATAGGTAAAACTCAGTGACACAAAAAATTAACTAATGCTAATACATTCGTGGTACCAGTCATTTTAAATAAAAAATATTTTGAACGAGACTTATAACCCAAGCACTAAAAACTACCAAACGAGTTCAAAGAAAACAAAACAATTAAGATAAGGAAAATAAAAAACAACCGTTGGAGCACGAATTGGGGACACCCAAAACATCAAACGTCGAGAGGGGCAGAAGCTCCGAGGGAGTCCCTGTCGATGAATTACTCCTCCTGACAGGACTCGTTGAACAAACCTGTCGGTGCCAAAAAATTTCGGATATTCCTAGATACCTTGAGCACCTTGAGGAGGCTCTCAAAATTATGCAACACTCGTTTTATAGCGTCGTTGAGTGGATGAATAGGGATCATTGTCAGAGCTCCGATCGTTATCGCGGTTGGTTGGGAGAGGAGAGTCATCGTTATCGAAATCGAATTAAGGAAGGGGGCGAGAGAAAGAGGAAACTACAAAAATTGAAAAACAAAAAAACACCTTCAACTACATAAGGGGTGCCTCTTAACAGGAGGAAGGTCGTGTTGATGAAGCTATCGAACAAGGCCATAGGGCAGCTGTCGCTCGTTAGGGTTATCCCTGGCGTCTAACTACACAAACTTCTAAAATTCGAATGATCAATTTTTTGATAGATATTTTTTTGACAAATCAGTTCACAATTTTTAATAAATTACAGCAGGCTTTTTACTTGTCAATTACTTGTTTACCCGAACATCTTGTAAATTTGGCTTACTTTTTCCAAGTCATGAGTCACAACTCCACTCCATTATTATTATTGTTGTTATTTATGATCAGAGAGGCCTTCCATTTCAATCCCACACTCAAAGTCTTTCAGTTCCCCTGGGGAGACACGTGTCGTGTGGTGACGCCGTGGGTTAGATAAGGTTGCATTTGGCTTATATCCTTTCGTTTTCATCTCTCTCTGTATACATCTTGGCTATTGGTGCTGACTGCAGAGCCCAGAGATAGAGAGAGAGAGAGAGAGAGTGTGTGTTTTGTCATTTTCCCATCTGTCACCCCCTCACTCATTCTTCCTCATTTATTTTTACCCTCCAATTTTTTAACTCCGTTCACCAATCCATAGTTTAGTACAGTATAAATAATTAATTAATATTTTCCATTTTAATTTAGTGAATAGATAATTAATTAATATATAATATTATTTTTAATTGATGTTTATTTTATTAATTTTCATGTTTATTATTATTATTTAATAAAAATAATTTTTATTAATTCTTTCTCCTTCCTCTTAAATTATCAACGATGATAAAGGTTATTTTTTAAGCTCACTTTGTTTTTTTTATAGTAGCCTGAACTAATATATTTTACAATAGCTTGAACTAGTTTATTATTTTTTTAGGTCATAACCTTATTAATAACCTGAACTAGTTCATTATATTCTATAGTAGTCTGAACTAGTTCACTATTTACTACAATAACCTAAATTAGCATCATCAAATATAGTGAACTAGAACAATGTTCACATAAAAGTGAACTAATTTATTATAACAAATCATTAATTATTAAAAGGAAAGAGAATCATTAATAATTAACTAGCTTACTATCTTGAAAAAAAATTATCAATTAAAAAAAGAGAATCATTAATTATGAACTAATTATTTTCACACTTAAAAGATCAAGATCAAAGGTTGAGATTAATGATCTAAAATTTAAATAATTTTCATCCTCTCACCATAAAGAAAACTCCCCTTGGTTGCAATCTACTAAGTAATTTTCTGTGAGTTAAATAGCTATTCGTACGTCCCAGATGATCATGTTCTTTGTAGTTAGTTAGTTATGTTAATATACTAATTGTTATCAACAAATAATATACTGGAGGATTGGACGAGATTATAAAAATTGTGGCTACAGACAAAACCGATGTACTGGAGAGATCCTGATTTTATGTACCAAACAATGTCGTATGTTTCATGTTATACAACCCATACTCTACGCAGAGAGACCTTTGCTAGCTAGTTAATTAGCTGCTATGATTAGCTTCCCAAGAACAAATTAAAGAGATGCATATTTCTTGTAATTATTTACAAGTGTTAGCCAATAGGGTCGTGTTGTGTATTAGCTTTTTTTGACACTCTGCATCAGCTATTAAGCGTTTATATCATAGTCCATTTAATCAAAACCCCGCGTTTCATTCACCTACAAAACAGAAACTACAAACCAGACGGTTTGAAGTCTAAACTGGTTTAATAATCGACTCTAGTTCGGGTCTGGTTGCAGCAGAATTATAACGCTTCCATTAATTTGTGTTCGCAATAACTTGTCATACTATGTTACTGAATTTGGACATGTTCCAGTTTGACTATTTGAGGATGTTCGGGTTCATTGTTGGTTGCATCCTTCTCCCCGCATATTGCATGATATAGGCAACCTGTATCATAACTTTTTTCTTATGTACAAATAAGTCCGTAACAGGACTGAAAACTTTTTAACATACGATCACTATGTAATTGTAAATCTCAGCATATAACAGCTCAAAGTACGTGAAGAACAGAGAAATATCAATGATTTGGGAACGTATCATATGATAATTGAAGTGGGAGGACAGTGGGTGGGGGACCGGCCAACCCACTTCCGACGAGTTCCACGTCGGCGGGGAAGCTTACAGACGTGACGTTTTAGACGACCTTTCCAAAACTCGGTACCAGACGGTCACGTGGTCCGTGCCGTTTTGCTCCACCCACCGCCGGTGGGATCCACTGCCTCCGAGTAGATCATATAGTTCCATGGTGCAGACTAGGGCTGCAAATTTAAATGAAGGAAATGAAAAGACAAATAATAATTGCACGATGCAATGAATGATGCTCACGTTGTTGAAAGCTATAAACTGAGCTGTTACAGGATTAGAGAGAGAGAGAGAGAGAGAGAGAGAGAGAGAGAGAGATGGGATGTAATGTTGGTAGTGAGTGCTCGAGTATTGAGACTCTCACTACCATATGTATACATACTTGTTTATTTAACCCATTTTAATTAATTAAGGCAACTTGTCACTAACTACACATCTTAATTAGCTGTACCTGCAATAACAACAGTATTTACGTTTTTGTTTAAAAAATAACTCCCAACTAGCTAGTTTGTTATCATGTTTCAGACCAAACTATCCAGGAGCGAGGTATAAGGTATGCATTCATTCGTCAAACTGAATGGTGCCTCGTCGTGAATTTGACTACATTCGGGATTTTTTTTTATATTTTTTTCTTTCATATGATGTATCTTTATGGATTTTGTTAAAAAAATATCCAGACAATATCAGGACGAGACATGCACACGCTCTAACGAATCTCATTACTGATATCTTGAAGATCGTCAAATTTAATAATTAATGGATTATATTGAAATTTCGTTTGTCCGATAATTCTGACATTGAAATCATGCACTATTGCGGATACAATTACATGCAATTGAACAAGAGTATTAGGATTAGGTGCAGATTCAATGAACTTAGCAGTAGTAGTAGTAGTAGTACACAAATAATTTGGGGGAAAATTCAGTATGATTGGGCGGTGTGACGTACTTGTACTTGTCTAGTGATCTCTCTTCTTCTATATATGAACATGATAGTGCTTACCCAGAGGTTCATTCATTCATTCATACTCCAGAGTAGAAACAAAATTATTTTTACAGCGGATAAAATTTAAAGTAAGCAAACCGAATAAAAAAGCAACAAATCCCCCCCCACCCGAGCTTTTCAGGAATCTTATCCTCAATCCGCTTACCCAATGACGACTTGGTAACTTTTTGTTTTTATTACCCAAGTTCATTTCTTTTTTGTGTCTTTCAAACCTGCCCCACCAGCAATGTCGGCTGGGCTTTTTGGAAGCCCAATTAGCCCATTTGTTAGAAATTAACAAAATGAGGAAAGGAGTCGTCGGATCCGGTCGGTGTTCTCCTACTTACCATCTCGTATTTATTGTTGTAGTGAAGTCCTTTACGTTTAGGGTAATTTCGGCTTGCCATTTATAGCTGGAGGCCTCTCCCCGAGCTTTTGTCTGACGACTTGTTTATAACCTTGAAGTTTCCATGCATAACGAATTGTCCTTTGAGATAATCGCGTCAACACCATCTCTATATCACCTTTAATGTTTACCTTTCAAAAACACTAGGTACAAACATTACGAACGTGCATAAGCTCTCAAACATAGCAATCAAGTTGAACCGAATCTGTCCATCTAGTACCTTATAAGGCTACAACACCGCACCCTGGATCTCGCACCAGGCACTACCAACTCGTCCCAGTATGTCGGAGAGACGCGTGGCCTGATTCATAAAAAAGTGGGCTGGTGGGCTAATTTATGTCGTTAGTTTGAATAAACGTGGTCCAGTCCAATTCATTAAAAAGGCCAGAGAATATTTAATATTTAATATTTATATTTAATCGAAATGTTTTTTTTACTTTTCATTCGAGTTAGGTTTTCTTCAACTGTTTTCCCAATCTATCATCGAATCAATGATTTTCAGTTTCCAACTTGTTTGGGGGTTTTCTCTGCATGTCGGATTTTTGTATGCTCAGGACTTTCAATTGTGTATTTCATTTCGACCGTCTGTTTGAAAACGTTGTGTTTCCCAGGTTGACGATTTTGAATTGGGGTTTCTACTGCTCCTAATGGAGGTCGGACTTCTGTTGCGATATTTTTAACCTTTCTTATTCGTTGATCCCTTTGAATCAACATTCCCCTTGTATTTCTGGTGAATGATATGGAATGTCCTGCTTATGCGTCTTTTAACATTTGAATTTGCAGTTCTCGTAGTCCTACGCTGAATGAAGCCACCCATCAGCTGGATGATGCCACTCATAAAAAATATCTTAGTGAGCAAACCAAAGCAGCTGCTGAATATAGTTTGGAGTGCTACCAACGAATGACGGTAGTTTAGTTTTCTTCCAATTATCAACCGTCTCTGTTTACTCACCTGGCTCTGGTTCTGATTTCTTAATTTGGGTTTGATCTCAGGGTATATCTTACACGCTTGTTCATCCCTCGAACAGCAATGGCTTTTATCGTATGTCTAATTATGTCGTACATGTCAACTTTACGGCTAAGAAAGATGATGGCTCTGAGATTGAGTATTTCTTTTCGGAGGTAACTTATAATCAGCTATTTGACGAATGGTCGGTTAGGGCCACTGTGACTTTTAACCCTGCTGATAAAACTAGTAAGTGTGAATTAATTCTCGTAGGTTATCTTGTATTTTCATCATTTAGTTGGCTTAAATTTGTACTCTTCATATTCTTATGAATATTGGTTTATATGGCTATATTATATACATAGTTTTATATACTATCTGTATCTCGTAGGTTGTTGTTCATGTCATTGACGATCAATCTTTTTCTACGAAATTGGTAAATTAAGTTGAGTAAACGTGCTAATGGATCCTTGATGGTGGTTGCAGACATTTCCAAGAGCTGTTCAGCGTGCTCGAAAGGATACACGATCCCGATCCTCCATCCAGCCGGAAGCTATGTGCTTGGTCAGTATGATGAAGAGGACTACATTAATTGTGACTACGAGTATTCTTCGGGTGATGATCCTCAGCCTTTGAATGATTTTTCTGACGATTCAGAACCTGAGTTCTTCTTCTAGTAGTTTATGGTAACTAATTAAAATGATGTAGTAGTGTATTTTGGCACAACGAGGCCGTTAAAAGTCTTTTCTTTTTGCACGGTTAGTCAGTATGGTTTAAAGTTGACCTCTCGGACCGGGAGTGGATGTAGGGGTGGCTGGCCGGGATGATGGTACCCCTTTTAAGTAATTAAAAATGGTTATTAATGAATGTATTTTGACGTACCCTTTTGTGATTTTCTGAACTGTACCTATATTACATTTGATGTAGCCGCCCTTGGGGGCATATGCCATCTTGAGCATCTTGACATTGCAGGTGTGGACTTGTTGCGCACACAGCCTTTTGGATACGGAGCCATACCGCTATCTTCCCATGTTTCTGTTGTAGTACAGTTTCTGTAGTGCTCGTCTTGTTCCTTTCTCCACAGGGTATCTTTGCAACATGTATCAAGCAACTATGAATATCTAAGATTTCACATTGACGCCACAACCACTCGACCCCTGAATCTTCGATTTCAACCTTAGAAGACCTTGTGTCAGTTTCAGTCATGAGAAGGATACAGTACAGTAAGTCAAGGTTGATGATAAAGGTTACATCATGCGAAAGGGGAATTGAAAGGAAGACTGAGAAAAGTATATACCTGTACCCGCCAAAATTCAGACGGTGTAGGAAACGCGGGCTGAAGTCCAGCTGAAGCCAAGGAAAGGTGTTGGATGATGTGGGCTTATCCAACTGGGCGTAATTATGAAACACGGCGCAGCGACGGCTGTAGAAGCTTGGACTGGGAGACGATTGTTGAGTGGAGGGGCGGGAACAAGGTGGTAGGGTGGAGGAAGGTCGGGATCTCGTCGTGTTTCAACACCGGCATGCAGGGCAGTACGACGTTGGATTCAGGGTCATCCCGCGTGGGGAACGGGGCGAGGTTACGGTTGTAATAGTAGTGGGCCGAGAAAGACGCGTAACACTGAGTCCAGAGCAGCGAAAGGTATGTTCAACGTGGACGCTACATCGAATGCCCACGGAATGTACGGGTCAGTGATAAGGCAGCTGACATGGTGCCCCCCACACCTTTGTCTTCCGCTATTAATTAACGTACTAAAATTTATGTAATGTTTATTTTTTCGCTTCTATTTTGTGCGGGTCGAAAGTTGGGGAGAAACAAAAAACTGTTGTACTTTTCTCGATATAAATAGGGCACTGTATTGGTTCCTTTAGAATATAAATAGGGCACGGTTGTATCTTTAAACAGTGCTAATTTAGTCGGGCCAGGCCAGTAGATCGAGAAATAGATCGACGGGAGAACCAAAAGAAGCCGATGGGAGAGCCGCAGATCGAAGAAACGCAGACGGTGGTGGATCGGGAGATTATTATCCCGTTGTTCAACAAGCAAGCTCCGCAGCACCCACCGTAAATTTTCACTTGTGGATTTATCTTCTTTCTAACGTCATCATAGGAATTAGGGTTTTCTTGTTTTGGCAGTCTTGTATTGTATATCGTCAGTGACTCTATACATTTGCTGTTTGTTTAAGCCGGAATTGTGCACTTCTACTTGCTTAACGGTGTTTAATTTGTGTTTCCCCTTTGCACTTCCTTTGGTTTCAGTTTGTTCGTTTATTTTGATGATTCTGACTGTCTGTTTGTATGAATTCAATCTAATACTTTCGGTTTGATCCTGAAAATGCAGTTGGAAGGGTAAATCGAAAGCTCAAGCTATGAAAGAGATGTTTGAAAAGCTACGAAAAAAACTTGCAAAAGCGACTTTGAACTATTTGGAGAACAAGGTATTGGTTTTCCTTTCTCTTTTACGGATGTTTTGTTTCTCTAGTTGAATGGTTACTCATGAGAGTCTCAATATAACTAAACCTTGTGCTCTGTGTTTATCTGATTTTGATTTGGTGATAGGGTGTCCATTATGAGCTTGAGAGCACCATGCCCACTTGCAATTTTGTTGATTTTGCAAATCGTAAGGGTTTCATGCATGGAAACTTTACTGCTATAAAGAAATCAGACAAAAGCTCCGGGGAAAGGCCTCCAGCTGAAATGTTTTTTGCTGAGGCAGTGTATAAGAAGGATGGGTTTGGGCTGGACATCAGTTGTTGGCGCATCGTTGATCCTGCTGAAAAGGGTGGTAATCTTATGAACCCTATATGTTGGTCTGAAATTGGCTTTGAGTTTTTGTCTGTTTTTTTTATGGTTTTGTGGAGTTGAAAATCATTAAGTTCACGCCAGCAGTTGCTGCTTATGATATGGATCTTTGTTTATGCAGGACGATGTGAGTATTGTTCTATGAACGATTATGAGATTCGCCATCCTCTCGCAACAAACTCCTTTACTTCTGGAACCCAGAGAAAGTGAATCAGACGGTCGAAATACAACACACAATCGAAAGTCCTGAACATTCAAGAAACCGATATGCAGAGAAATCCCCCAACTAAGTTGGAAACTGAAAACTACTGACTCGATGATAGATTGGGAAACAGTTGAAGAAATCCCTAATTCGGAGGACAAGTGAAAACAGCAAGACCTCATCAGCTTCTGCCTCTTTTCATCATGAACCAGCTCTTGATCGACCATCATCTGTGGTTCTCCCATCCTCAATACCTTTCTCGTCTTCTGTAGTTTTTTTCGTTTCTCGTAAGCAAATGACAGGTGAGAACTGAAGCCTTTAGCAATTAGGATAATAAAGTATTGGCAATCCTGGTACGTACAAGCCTACCTTATTCTCTAGCGGGCTGTTATTTGTTTGGGCCCAGCTTCTCTGACCCATTTTATGAATTAGCCCACTTGTTTTCATTTTAAAAACTAAAGAGATAACCACGCTAGAGGGTATCAACTTTCAGGACATGGACACATTTTCGCAAACCAAAATCTAGCCTAATTTTCGAATCCATTAACGCTGTTTTTTTAATAGTAAACTTAAATCTCAAGCGGCGGCAGTTAGTATCAAGTACATCTATGAGTCCAAATGAGAGGTGCATACCCCACAAACGAAGATGCATGAAAAAAGGATTTCCTAACTAGAGTGTGAACATCGTATACACTGTATGGTGGTAAATCGGGAGGTGCAACCCACAAGTCGGGTTACAACGGAAGAAGTAATTAATCAGATAGTTAACTAACTTCGCCGCCTAGCTGTCCTCAATGCCGTGCCAAACACATCGAGCTCATACGGATCAAACATAACAAACTCGATGAACAAACGTTGCAACTAACGGAAGGAATTGAAGAACCAGAACCAACATGCGACACAACACAAACAAAATGAAGCAAAAGAAACCAACAACTGGCCAATAGATAGTCTAACCAGGTAACAAAACGACAAAGGACTAAGACGCCATGTTGGCACCCTACGGACCGTGGGAGTTGTGTTGCCTGAGTTGGTCGGTGCTCCACAACCCCCGCTTGGTTCTATGCAGTCGGACGGGTCGCCTTGGGCTAGTTGACCTGCCTGTATCAAGTTTGTAGGAGCGTGGCCTCCCTCAATTGTATCGGCGGAATTAGAGTTCTTCCACCTTACTTGTTGTTTTCTGGCTGTAATGCGCCTGTTGAAGTTCCGAGCCAGCATAGGACGTCAAGTTGTCAGTTTTCACTCTTGGAGAGGAAGGCACATTCTGACTCCATGGCCAAGTCCATAGACCCTTCCAGTTGGGTTGGCAGTTTCCAATGGTCAACAAAGTAACTTCCTCCTCGAGATGGTTAAGGAATATTCTAACGTAAGCATCAACACAGCGAATCCCATTATTAAATCGAATACTGTAACAAGCAATTTCACACCGACTCTCAGTCACACACTTACAGAAAAGCACCCCAAGGCCGTCCAGCTAGCAGCTGTCTCATGAAAGCAGGCGTTTGACGAAATACCTGTAACCCTTTTCACTTACAAAACATAAATCACTCCCGTTCAACCTTTCATTTCCAACACCTGCCATACGTTTTTCAAAATAACATATCTTCATAATGCTTGCATAACTGCTCATTACACTAAATAGGCGAAAGAAATATCCTAATAAATATCCTAAAGGTCCCTTGAGTTAACCATGGTAGTGAGTGTGATGATTCCGGCAGTGATGGCAGGGGAGGGAAATGGAGACGGTGTCATAGTGTAGCGACGGTGAAGGAAAATTAGGGTTTAGAAAAAAAACTGTCCTTTGAGAGACATCTAGGCATCTATGAGTCATCTTCACTTTGTACACTCGGGACTATCGATTTAATTAAGGAACCAGACCATAACAATTAAATGTTGTTATTATTATTATTATTATAGTATACACGTTGGCAAGTACAGCTGTTGCCACCTGGCCACTGGAGTACATTGAAAGATGGGTAATGAAATGGACACTATTGGCTGTTATTCGCCTCCCCACTTCATTTGCCATATCTGAAAGAAAGTTGCAGACGACAAAATAACAGCTTATAACTCATCAAGAATGGTGGACACCGTCAGCCCTCTGACAAACTCACACCTCCGATACTTCTCCTCCTGCTCCTCATCCCAAACCACCGATGCCGATGCCGATGCCGATGCCAATACCGATGCTTCCCTGTCATAGTAATAACTGCTATGATATTATGCAGAGAGAGCCTCCAGAGCCAAAGACTAAGCTCAAGAACAAACTGAATCAAAAAGAAGCATTTCAGGGTAGGGGGTATACCTCATTACTGATTCATCGATGGTGCACTCTTTTGCTGGACTTGTTTCAGCGGGTAGAACACTCCAAGGCTCAACAACCACGGACGGATGGAACATGAATGACGAAAGCAACGGATCTGGTTCTGAGCTGGGAATCAAGTATGAAGATCCCCCTAGGAGAGTCTGTAAGGTGCTATCACGGAGTTCTTTCCTCAATATCGACAATGTCGAGTTTGTTCCGCCTTTACGCAATCTTCTTTTGCGCTGCACGTAACGTTTTAAGTCAAGGAATCCCCATTTAGCACAATACGGAACAATATAGGGGTCAGAATAGTATGATAAGGTTTGTATTCAGGGCAAAGATAGATCCTTTGAGAAAGAGATGTTAAATTCAGCATGTTTAAAGAGACTACTAGTGAAAGGATATCTTAAAGAAGCTGTTATGCTGCGTAGTAATGTGGCCAACAATATCCATTCCCACTCTTTTAGCACACACAGGGCAAACCTGAAGCCAAACACAAATTGGACAGTGAGAAACACAAGGATCAGATTTAAACCCCATGGATGAACTTTTAAGAAATCAATGCAGTAAGCATTCAATCAAAACAAATGTAAGTGATTCAATCAGTACAGAGAAGCCACATGAAGACATTATCTTAACAGTATTCAACAGACTACCATGAACAAAAAAATCTAATTCATAAGCTATATAGTCTCCAACAAGCAATGTTTGTTGAAACTGTAAAGAAGATCAATCAAACCAACACAAAATAAACACTGAAGAAGAAAGTTATGTATGAGGATATATACCCCATCTTTGGTCTCAACAGGATGCTCCTCGTCCACATGACAACAAAGCCCCAATACATCAAAATCCTCGGCGCAAAAAGGGCACATGAACTCAGCTTTGGGATCATCGTCTACGTCCGCTTCTTCAAATACATCTGAGAATAAAACCCCCGCCCACAGAACATATCAGAATCAGCACTCACTGCTGGAAAAAAGAAGTAAAGTATTTGAGATATTTGGACTCACTGGGCTTCATTTGGTAACGACGAGAAGAAGCGGACAAGCGAGAGCTCCAGGTATCGGAAGCCATTAGACGAAATTGAGCTAGCAAATTCCGATCGGAACCCGAAATGGAAGGGCTGACTTCAGCTGATCGCCGGACTGCAAAAAGGAAGTGAAACCAGGGGTGAATTCATGGGGAGAATCTTCGAATTCGAACGAGAACTGGGGAAGAAACGTAATTCTAAACGAACCTGGAAATTGATAGTGTGAGAGAGGGAGCAGGAGGAGGAGGAGAGAGAGGGTAGTTCTTTCTCCACCAACTCCACGGATGGTTCTGTTACTGGTTTAGCTGAAAACCCTTAGGAATTAGGATGACTGTACTTTCCAGTTGTGGTCCTCTTTTTCTAAAGATATTACGTAAGAATGCCATCCATGAATGTTCTTCTTCTTGTGTTTATGAATTTGGTCGCATTATAGTGGAAAAGGGTCCAACCGCAAATCGAGTCTGATTTTTGGCCAACCAAAACCAATGAACAACCACTCGAGTTGGGTTCATTTCGATCCAATACATATCGATCTTTATTTAAATTATTATTATTTTACTCTCAAACAAATCATTTGTTTGTTATCAATGTTGTGTGAACTAATCAGCCAATTAGAAGGTGCATTCCTTACAAACGAAGATGCATGGAACTGAAATCGCCGTACTGCGTTCCTTACCCTACTAACCCACCGAAATTCAAAATCCTAAGCCCAAAAAAGATGACTAGACATAGATATGATGCTGCCAAACTTTGTATCATCCTCATCATTACTCCGCGAGCCACTCTGCACCACCTGCGAGTCTTGCTCGAAATAACCGTCTCATACGCCTATCCAAGATGACTAAACATAGTAATAATTTTGATTGTCTTGTTATAATTTTTACCATGACATTATAGTTGGTAATGGATGAACGATTGGACAGTAAGACACATCATCAAAAAACTATATGTACGTGAAGATTGCATTCATATGTAATACCCTTGTACCTTTTCTTATCAATATATTGGTTTGGTTATGTGAACGTATGTATAATGTCCCTTTAAGGTGTGTATGAGAATAAAAATTCAAGTGATAACTAAATGCAGAAATAACTAAATCATAATACTACATTAAGCCATGGAATCAACTATCTATCCATGAAAAACCCAATCCAATCCAACTACTACTTTCGTTCCAGGTAATGAACAACTGTATATACACAATTTTCTTCATCATCTGCTAGCCTAATTTGACATAACAGCAGTGACATAAAACACAGTAGACCACAGCTTCTTCTCAAATCTAATGGGGGGGGGGGGGGGAGTACCTTATGTATGTATCTTCAACACCCTTTATTCCAAGGCAGACACTTTCTACCACCCATTTGAGTCTTTTTGCACATAACCAACCCCCTCAAACAAGGAACAACGTTAATAGACATTGTGCATCAATAAGGGTTTTCTCTTCCTGGATCAAAGGAGTCGTCGGTTACTTGATAAAAAAGTTCTACCCTGAAACTTTCACCTCCAACCCGAGTTGTGCGAAACGAAGAAGATATAATCTGGATGATTCACTTCCAACAGCCTTAGCCAGGTTTCAGCAGCTCGACGAAGTGAGCTTGCTTTCTGACCGTCTTCGCTTCCATTTGGGTTCCAGAATGAGACCTTCAACTTATACGAGGCGAGACCAAAGCTATACAAAAGTAGCTTACAAGTGTCGGCACATTGAACTTCCTTAATGCTGGAGCTGTGAAGTTGGAATCCATCTGTGTTTCTACCTGGCAAAACGACATGGAGACAAAATCCCCTATCATCATCCATCCATTCATACATCTATGACACTACTAAGCACATTCCCAGGCAACTCAAAGGAAACGATACGTACCTTCTGTGGTTGAGAGCGTTGACAGAGAATGGAAAGTCAAAAAGCAGGCATCCAGATTTTGTAGTGTTTGGCCCACAGGTATCCTGTAGATTGGGTACCAGGCCACAGACATCCAACTTGAATCAGAAAGTTCGCAGCTTTTCAATGTTCGAAGTTCTGGGAATTGAGATGCAAGATCTGAAATCTGCATGATATCAAAAGTCAGTGACCAAAAAAGAGTATAAATGATAGATAAGGTTCATATACTGCATATGAGCTTACCTGCTCTGCTAATGGCTGACGAGTGAAAGGTGAGGCACTCTCCATATACTCAAACACAAGTTGACCACGGGGACTGGAAATTTCACATTCATCACTAGATGATCCCCTGGACGGCTTATGTCTCAAAGTAAGTCCATTCAGACTTGGAATACTAGCAACGTTACCATTTTGCTGGCTCCATAGCCTACCTGCACCATTACTTGTACCTCGGTCTGTACCGAACTCACTGCTACCATCACTACTTGTTTCCCTAGAAGATTCTGTATCACTGTCCTCACCAGCCCGCCTGCACAATGATAGAACTTAATAATGCAGTTATAAACCAAAAAAACAACATATCTGTGTTACTGGAGGTGGTTTTTAACTTCAGACAAAATGATAAATAGGTTGGACATTTACAATAATCAGCTGATCAGTAAACTGCCAGAAAAAATGCCAAGCCATAACGAAATTCCACAGAAGGAATCCTGCTGATGAGCTAACATGATGAACTTCAAAAAGAAGCAAGGGACAATAAATTATGACTGGAATGCAGGTGGACTGCTTCTAGTCTGCTGTTTGAACATAATATCTTAAATAAAGCAGAACGAATTTTTTCTAGATATACAATTTTGAACAACAAGGCACTTCATCATGTCAGAGTTCGTGTGTCACAGGAGACTCAGCTAACTAAGACTGAGACAAACGATATAACCAACTTCCACAAGATCTAAAAACTTAGTACCAATATCTCTTGGTACGGAATTTACATGAATAAACAAAGTCATAATGCGGCTAATTCCAAAATGATAATCATGATGCAACCAAACAACCAACACTCCAGTTACAACTGGAACCAGACGTTCACAGAAGAGGGCAGAACGAAAAAGAGATAAAGAAGATAACAAAAGAGTTGAAAGATTAACCAAAATAACAACTAGACACAGGACGACTATGCTGTTAAGTAATAACATACTAACATCAAAGTCAATCTACAGCAATTAACAATCACATGTCACCATAGAGAACCATTATGCAAACTGTACAAGAACAGAACTCAATTTTGAAGAAACAAGAAACAAAAGGAAAGTACTAATCACCTTGGCCTGGTGGATTGTTTTGATGGATCCTTATACAATTGAATGCCAGAGAGGTACGGAACATAGTACTGGATTACAGCTTCGGTTCCATTCAAAAGCAGGGGAACGCCAACACCAAATGCACTCCACTCACCGAAAGACTCCCATAAATCACCCAAAACAAAGTAGGGTTGGTGCAGCTCTCCACCACGCCTCCATTCTTTAACACTAGTCTACAGAAGCAAGACACTTGGCCTGTTAGCATTGTACATCGACAAACAAATAGCACCTCGCCATTTTATTTCATTACAAATATCTCGTATATGGATAATCATGCCATTTATTACTATCCGGATGACGGTTCACTCAGTAGTAACAACACAGAGCAGTTAACTAGCAAAAAGGATTCCTGAATGGCAGACTAATCATTTCTCAAGTAAACCTTCAATACAAATAGAGGGAAAAAAGTAGCATTCTGAACTTCTAATCTAAGATGTTGCTAGGGGAACGAACACCAAACACTATTAACAAAAACCGTATCATTATAGTAAGTTTGCACCACTTCAGAACAGTGAAGAACGCAAAGAAGCACAAACATATTGATTATTACCTTTGGTAAGTGTTGGGCAGGGACAGCAGGAGTGGTGTACGTCAAAAACCGATCCAAATTGCTGCAGTCACTTGGTGGAATCGGCCGATCGGGGACAGCCGAACAATTAGAAACGGTGGAGGAAGAGGAGGACGAACGGCATTGATCAGCGTCAGCCCTCTTATCGATCTCAGGCACAGAACCATTGATTGGAGTCTGCTTTTGCTGCTGTCTCTGATGGCTGCTATTACGGGGCTGCTGCTTGCTCCGTTGCTGCTGCTGCTGCTGCTCCTGAGGCTTGCGCATGCCGGGGGGGACATAAAATCGGCCTTCTCCGCGGGCTCTGGAACTTTTAGACCCACTAGAGCCCGACATTGCTAAGGAATCTGATGAAGGGAAGACGAGAAATCTCGTCGGGCAGATGTAGGGCGGAAGAAAACTGAATGAAATCGGCAATCGGATGAAAATCCCCAAGCGATATTGACACGAACAGCGAAAGAAAGAAGGATCAGTGAGTGAAGAACAGTATGAAGTTGCAGAGAGACGAGAGTTGAACTCGGAATCAACGACTCAGCGAAATCAACTCTGACGGCCGAACTCGATTGGGGGGGGGGGGGGGGGGGTGGGTGGGTGGGTTTGCTCGGCGGCGGCGAATACACGACGAAAGAAAAGGGGAAAATGAAATGAAGCGAGAGAGAGAAAGTGTGAAGCGGAGAGACGAGACGAGAGGCGTATCTCTTTTTTATCTTCGGCTTCTTCTTCTTCTTCTGCGTCTACTCGGAGTCTCGGTTTTGGATTAATTGCGGTGGTAAGCTTGAAGAAATTGGTGGAATTTCAATTTTCAAGTTCTAGGGTTTGGTTTTGGTTCATTGATTTCCGGCCGGCAACTTTGGTAGGGTAATTCAACCACGAGGTGGATATTAATTGCATCTTGTTAAACTGTATTTATGTAGTTATCCATTTGGCAATTCGGTTTGGTGTGATCGGTGGACGTTTGAAAAAAACATTAAACATAGAGCACTCTTAATGTCGATAGCTCGATTCGAACGACGAAACATCCGACAGCATTCAGATTTATAACAATGTCGTTATTTGAGTTAAGGTCTTTGGTTGGGTGGAAGTTAAAAATGAAAAAACTAATAAGATAGAATGCTTAATGTCCAATCTTGGGAGAGCTTTTTACTCTCTATCTCCCTCATGTTCGTAAAAAAATCTTTACTTGGTTATTATCTTGGTCTTTTTTACTGATATCATCAGCGTCTTTTCTTCATCAGTTTTACCGTGACAGCTCTTCTCGACGAGATCCGCCCACCATGGCCAAAAGCAGCCTACCTACCCCCACTCCCATCAGCAAACGAGCCCTTGATTGAAAAATCTGCGGTAGAGAGACATCACAATGACCCTAACCCTAATCAAGATTATTAACCCCCAAATGATTGTAAAGTTAAACGCAGTAAAATTCTTGTGAAGGTAGTAACTTTTTTTAGTTGGGACTTGCATTCAATTCAGTGAATGGTAATCTAATTGTGACTGTAAGGATGGATGGAGGATTAACGTCTAACTTCTTTTTTGTTCAATTATAAATTCATCAACAAGACATAAAACAGCAAAATCATACATACTGGTGTAAAGTTGAAACCATAAATCAACTATCCATAAAAAACCCCAACCAACTACAACTCTTTCGTTCCAGGTAATAAACAACTGTACATACAGAAATTATCATATTTCTTCATCATCATCTGCTAGCCTTATATGACATAAGAGCAGGACATAAAGAGGGTCCAGGCCAGCAACACAACACAGTAGACCACAACTTCTTCTCAAATCTAAAAGGGGGGGAATACCTTTATGTATGTCTCCTAAACAGTAAACACCCTTCATTCCAAGGCAGACACTTTCTAGCACCCATATGAGTTTTAGCTTCCTGGAAACACATCAAGCCAATATAGTTTTTCCCCCTCAAACAAGCAACAACATTAATGGACATTGTGCATCAGTAAGGGTTTCTGATTCCCGGATCAAAGAAGTTGATTAACTTAATAAAAGGTTTCTACCCTGAAACTTTCACCTCCAGCCCGAGTTGTGTGAAACGAAGAAGCTATAATCTGGATGATTCACTTCCAATAGCCTTAGCCAGGTATCAGCAGCTCGAAGAAGTGAGCTTGCTTTCTGACAGTCTTGACTTCCATTTGGCTCCCAGAACGAGACCTTCAACTTATACGAGGCAAGACCAAAGCTATACAAAACTAGCTTAGAAGTGTCGGCACATTGAACCTCCTTAATGCTGGAGCTGTGAAGTTGAAATCCATCTGTGTTTCGACCTGCCAAAACAACAAGGAGAGGAACTAAGCATATGATCCATCCGTTCATCGGTCTGTGACACCATCAAGCACATTCCCAGTACCTCAGAGGAAGAGATAAATACCTTCTGGGGTTAAGGGCGTTGACAGAGAATGGAAAGTCAAAAAGCAGGCATCCAGATTTTGTAGCGTTTGACCCACAGGTATCCTGTAGATTGGGTACCAGGCCACAGACATCCAACTTGAATCAGAAAGTTCACAGCTCTTGAATGTTTGAAGTTCTGGAAACTGAGAAGCAAGATCTGAAATCTGCATGATATCAAAAGTTAGTAACCAAAAAAGGATATAAATAATAGATAACATTCATATTTACTGCATCCTCTCCATACGAACTTACCTGCTCTGCCAATGGCTGACGAGTGAAAGGTGAGGCACGCTCCATATACTCAAACACAAGTTCAACAGGGGGACTAGAACTTTCACATTCGTCACCAGATGATCCCCTAGACGGCTTATGTCTCAAAGTAAGTCCATTCAGACTTGGAATACTAGCAACATTACCATTTTGCTGGCTCCATAGCCCACTCGCACCATTATTTGTGCCTCCATCTGTTCCAAACTCACTGCTACCATTACTACTTGTTTCCCTAGATGATTCTGCATCTCTATCCTCACCAGTCCGCCTGCACAATGATAGAACTTAATAAATGCAGTTCTGACTAAAAAATGACATATCCGTGCGTTACTGGAGGTGGTTTTTAACTTTACAGATAAACGGGAAATAGGTTGGACATTTAGAATAATCAGATAATCAGTAAACCACTAGAAAATATGTCAAGGTATGAAGAAATGCCACAGATAAGATACGATATATAACGAGACACAAAAGGAATCCCACTGATGAGCTAACACTTCACAACGGTGCAAGAGACACTAAATTTTGACCGGAATGCAGGTACACTGCTGCTTGGCTGACGTTTCAACATAATATCTGAAAAATAGCAGAACAACTTTTTTCTAGATATGCAATAAGGATCAGCAAGGCACTTCATCATGTAGCAAAAATTCATGTCTAACAGGAGACTCAGCTAACTAAAATGAGGCACAAACAGTATAACCAACTTCCACAAGATCTACAAACTTGTTATAGTATCTCCAGGTACAGAATTTACATGAATAAACAAACTCATAATGAGGAAAATTCCAAGTGACAACCATAATGCAAGAAAATAGCCAACACTCCAACTACCACAAGAACCAGGAAGAGAACACGTCAAGAAGTTCACAGAAGAAGGCAGATCGAAGAGGTTGAAAGATTGTTTAAAATAACAACTTGACACTGGACGACTATGCTGTCAAGTAGTAACATGCTAACATCAAAGTCAATCTACTGCAATTACCAATCACATATCACCATAGAGAACCATTCTGCAATGGTACAAGAACTGAACTCAATTTTGAAACAACAAAAACAAGAAACAACAAAAACAAGAAACAACAAGGAAAATACTAATCACCTTAGCCTGGTGGATTGTTTTGACGGATCCCTATACAATTGAATGGCCGAGAGGTAAGGAACATAGTACTGGATTACTGCCTCGCTACCATTCAAAAGGAGGGGAACACCCACACCAAATGCACTCCACTCCCGGAAAGACTCCCACAAATCACCCAAAACAAAGTAGGGGTGTTGGTGCAGGTCGCCACGCCTCCATTCTTTCAGGCTAGTCTACAGAAGCAAGAAACTTGAATCTGTTAGGCGTAGTTTATTTCATTAAGAGTATCTCGTATATGCCTAAGTGAGATAATTATGCTATTTGTCACTGTCCAGATGACGGTTTACTTAGCAGTAACAATACAAAGCAGTTAACTAAAAAAAGGATTCGTGAATGGCAGTGTAATCAGTTCTCAAGTACACCTTCAATACAAATGGAGGGAAAAAGTTGCATTCTGAACTTTTAATCTAAACACGTTGCTAATGCATCGAACACCAAAATACTCTATACATCCACAGCCAAAAACCTTTTCGTTACAGTAAGTTCATACCACTTCAAAACACTGAAGAACACAGACGCAGAAACACAAAACATAGTAATTATTACCTTGGGTAAGAATTGGGCAGGGACAGCAGGAGTGGTGAACGCCAAGAACCGATCCAAATTGCTGTAGACACCTTGCGGAATAGGCCGATCAGGGACGGCGGAACAATTAGAGGCGGTGGAGGAAGAGGAGGACGAACGGCATTGATCGGCGTCGGCCCTCTTATCGATATCAGGAACAGAACCATTAATTGGCGTCTGCTTCTGCTGCTGTTTCTGGTGGCTGCTATTGCGCTGCAGCTTGCTCCGTTGCTGCTGCTGCTGCTGCTCCTGAGGCTTGCGCATGCCTGGGGAAACATAGAATCGGGCATCTCCGCGAGCTCTGGAAACTTTCACGCCACCGGAGCCTGACATTGCTATGGAATCTGGTGAAGGAAGACGAGAAGCCGTTCGCCGATTGAGCAGTTTCCCGTCGGCCGATTAAGGGGCAGAACAAAATATATAATTAAATCGGCAATCGGAGGAATCCCCAAATGGAAGAAAAAATGAAATTGACACGAACAGCGAAAGAAAGAAAGAGCAGTGTGCGAAGAACAGTAAGAAGTGGGGCGAGAGACGAAAGTTGAACTCGGAATCAACGACTCAGCGAGATGAACTCTGACGGCCCAACTCGATTGGGTTTTCACTGGGAGGCGGCGGCGGAAGGACGACGAAAGAAAAGGGAAAATCGAAGCGAAAGGGAGAGGAAGGGGTATCTCGTTTTATCTTCGGCTTCTTCTTCTTCTCCTTCGTCTATTCGGATTCTTCGATCTTGAGGGTGGTAAGTATGAAGAAATTGGTGGAATTTTGATTTTTGAAGTTCTAGGGTTTGGTTGATTGATTTTCAGCGACTTTGGTAAAATGCCAGGGGTTTCTGTTTCTCTTAACAGGGGATAGGTCAAGGTGTTCAATTCAACCACGTAGTAGATATTAAACTGTGTATTTTACAAAGGGGATACATTTGGCATCTGAGGAAGACATCCCGCCGGTGCATTGTGAGCAACCCAGTCAGCTTTGTGTAGAGCTATCACGATGTGAGTAGGGTTAACTCGTCAAGTCCGGAAAATGGAGATGTAGTCGTCGCACCATTCCAGTGACCAGACTCCGAAATACCATTCAGGTCGAGCCTAGCTAACCAAGGAGCGACAACGGGTTTAGATAGAGGAGAGGATAAGGGGGCAGCCATTTTCATCCCGATAAGAACAGCTTTCGCTTCAACAACAAACGGAGACGACGGGGAAAACGATAACTTTACTGTTAATTAAGAACCTTTCCATGAATATCTGGAACGATGATACTATAAACCGTTAACTAGAAATTCGGAATCCACAATAAAACCCCCTAATGTGGTTACTCAACAAGGGATAAATCGAATTGTACCCACGCGGGGGAGTTGCACGATGGTAGAGAAACATGGGCCTGATTGCAAGCCTCTTATTCTAAGGCACTTCTTACTACACATGTTTGCTGTGTGTGCTCCTACCGACGGGATATTGTTGAACACAAACGCATTCCGAACTTTTAATACGTTCGAGCAACAAGATACGATGGTGATCAAATTCTAGTTAGGAGAATTTGTGAGGGAGAATAACCACTCTGCGTCAGTGTCTTGCGGCAAAACAAAGGAAGGAAATAGTGAGCTAATGGGGAAAATCTAACAATATAAATTTGTACGAAGCCCTTCATTGAAAGAATTGCGTTAGAATTAACGACGAGACAATTAATGACAGTTAATTAACCGAATCAAAACTACAAAGCCCTAAATATTAATTAACCATGTTTAATTTCCCCACCAAATGATTGTCACGTTTAAAGTATCAAAATTATGTGTAAAAGCAAGGGTTACGTTGTAATTTTTGTAGTTCGTACAATCATTCTGTTCGTTTAAAATTAATAATTTAATTGTTCGAGCCATTATAATTTATTATGCGAATTACACTTCTTAGGTTATCACCATACAGTATATTTCATTTTTTTATTTAGAATAATATGCAGAGGTTATGACGCTGTCAAAAAATTCGGGAATGAATTTAATTAGTATTCATTTGTGTTGTTTAATTGAAAATGTTCAGTGTCGAGTTCCGAGTTCCGATGCTCTTAGGGAACTATAAATGATTAGTGACGAGGTTTACTCCATTTTCGTAGATGAAGAATTTTGTCGATGTTTAATTTTAATTACTTATGTGATAAAGTTGTGTGTTAATAATTTGGAGGTTTTATGTTTGAATTTTTTTCGTGTGAAAAAACCTTCAGTGCAGCGCATCTAACCTTCACTAACAATTAATATGTTTTCAAAAACACCAAATACATCATAGTATATGAAATAGGAAAATAGGGTGTTGCTGAATTTCTCCTGATACTTTGTGTATCAACTTTAAAAAGTATCGGGAGTCGAGTTGCACTTGTACTTTCCGATACCCTCTCTTCCAAACTATCCGAAGGCATGTCACAACAACCCTTAATCTAGTCTAGATGATAGAACACACACCCATGCAAATTGATGTAAGCCGATACAATCCGACCATCTGAATCTCGAATCAAGCTTCTTGTCGTTGCTTAACCTATTTTTAGATTAACTAAACCATCCGAGTTAAGGACAACCCACTCGAAAGATACCGTTAAATTTAATTACACCTTATGCATGGATAGTTATGTAATGTTAATTTATCTTTTCTATTTTCACGGTCAAAAAGTCGAATCCGAAAAAAAATTAAAAATAAAATAAACATTTAAAAAATTTTGGACGAAACTCCTTTGAGCTCCCGATGATTATCCGGCGACCCAATCTTCATCACCGGTCTTCATGATCAGATTCAAGTCAGTAATTTAAAAAGTAATTGCCCTAGATGAGTTTAATTACCCTAGACAGAAAATATATGAATTTAATATATATTTTCTATTCTTTTGTATAAGATGAGTCATAAGTGGGATTATTAACTTTTACATTGAATCTCTTTTTCAATAATTCAAATTATTAAAATTTAATGATTTGTGACATAATATCATAATCTTTGATTATTGTAAAAAAAAATCATCATCTAAAATCCTGGGCGGTAGCCCCCAATCCATTTCAAATCCCAATAGATCATAGCACGAGTTATTTGAGATAAACTTGTTCAATATCAAAACTTTTTAGGATCACTATTTTTAACCTTAGTAGTCCCCAATCCATTCCATAAAACTTACCGAAACTTTGCAAACCCTCAAACTCCCGAAATTGCTTTCATTCATAAAGGGAGTGTTCAAGAATAATGCAATACCTATTAGATTCTCTAGTCAGCCACTCAAATTATTTAGATATAGTAATTCTCTATGAGTAAAAATCGTAAGAAAAAACCGTTATATTCTCCACATATCGTAACCTACTACAAAACATACCAAGATAGGCGGACAGGCCGGGTCCGAATAGAATACCAAGCATATCTCAATCGACTGTTCCGTTTCTTTGTACGTATATACCATCCGATTTTAAATCGTTAGCCTGCTTATATGAATCCAATACTCGCCGGCGGCAGTTTTGTTGGGTTCCGTTTGACACTGGAATTTCTCCTCCCAAGGCAATCAACTTTGTGAATAACGTATCATCAGAGAGGCCTTACTTTGTCCTTTCAAAAGTCACTATAAATAGTACGTACCAAGTCTCATTGATCTCCATTCCCAACTCGAACAATAACACAACATCTCCAGCTAGTACTAGTACTGTGCATCAATATACCATAATTATGGGTGTACACACATACTCAGAGGACAGCGTTTCACCAGTGGCTCCGTCAAGGCTTTACAAGGCCCTCGTCGGAGACTCCCAAAACCTCATCCCTAAACTCCTCCCTCAGGTCATCAAGTCCATCTCACTTGTCGAAGGAGACGGTGGGGTCGGTTCCATCAGGGTCATCGCTTTCCAAGAAGGTAATGTTATTCAATTCAATTAACTACTCTTTTTTTCCCTAGTTAATTAAATATTATTTTTAATTGTTAAAATTAAATAGGATATATAGTGTAATTAAAACCCATCAAATTAAATGTTTTCATATTATATATTACCTCACTCTATACATGTAATTAATAGAAAAGTTATTAGATCAAACCCATCCCATAAATTAATTAGCAAAATTTTATCGCCGCATTAGCAATTTTAGTTTTACAAATTTTTAACCTCCTCTATTCTAGTAATTGATTAACAATTTTTAATCATCATTTTTACAAATAACACAATAAAAATAAATCAATCAAAATCATTAAATATAATTTATTTTCTATAAATATATTTTTTAAAAATTCTAACAATTTACTCTATATGGTATTGCTAATTGACTTGCTAAATTAGCAGGTTTGCCGATGAAGAATGTGAAGACAAAGATCGATGCGATTGACGAGGAGAAGTTGATTTACAAGTACACCCTGGTGGAAGGGGACCAGCTGACCGAGAAAATAGAGAGCATATCGTACGAGGTTGAGTTCGCAGCTGGACCGGACGGCGGATCCATCGGCAAAATGAAGGCGACTTACGTGACAAAGGGGGACGAAGCCCCGACGGAGGAGGAGATCAATCAAGGTAAACAAACTTCGACTTCTATGTACAAGGTTGTCGAAGACTACCTCCAGCAAAACCCAGATGCCTACGTTTGAATCTGATCCATCTTCTTAAGGATATATATATATATATATATATATGGGTTTGGATGAGTTTCGGTTTGAATAAGAGTCAGTTCATAATCGTGGTTTGTGGTTTCGGTTCGGTTCTTTTTAATACTTTCCTCAGTGTGTTGTTGTGGTTTGAAATAGTATGGCAATATATGATGCCGGTATTTTTATAAAAGTTTATTAGTTCATATTTTATTTTGTGTCGTCCGTATTTTAATACTCGCCCATTTTACCAAGTTCAACTAGCTAGGTTAAAGTGGGTTCGGATGCTCGTTGGTCTTAGTGATTTATGAAGCCCATCAAACATTCATGCAAGCCCAAATCCACAATATAAGTTCGAATCTTTTTTGTTTTAACAAACGAGCCCTTGTTTCATACTAAACTTAATCTTAATTACTATAAATTCAGACACATTCAACTAATTCCCACAATCAAAAAATTGAAACCAAAGTAAGCTCAATCTTCAATTCTTACAAATGGGTGCCACAACAACCTTCACTAAACAATATACTTCCCCCATCTCTCCGTCAAGGAAGTTCAAAGCTCTGATTGTGGATTCGAGCAACTTGATCCCGAAGCTCCTTCCTCAATTCATCGAAAGTATCGATGTGACTCGCAACATGCAGGATGGTTCTGATAAGACTATAGAGCAAGTAAACTTCACTGTAGGTTCGTTCATCCACACATTTTTAACTATTAGTCAACTTCACTACATGTTCGCTCATCCACAATATAGGTTAATGAATTGTATATATAACTCAAATTTGAACCCTCTCTCAATTACTCAAATTATTGAGACGTAATTGTGTTAATGACATCGTGTCAGAGGTCTTAGTTTCAAATTCTATAGTTCCCAATTCGTTAATGATGCGCTGATCTACACATTTCTATAGCTAGCTTGTTCTCGTCCCACTTTTCACCCCAGAAGTTGTAGACCAATCGGCATTCTTCCCTCCAACCGATGGTTCGTGGTTTGACTTCTTCCCAGTAGCCATCATAGACTCACCCTGATCCCCTCCATTGATCGTGAGCTTACGGAGCAACTTAGCAGCAAGACGATCTTGTTCCGATAGATCTTTCACACAGAGAAAAACATCCCACTTACGGTAACCTGGTCCGCCGGAGTGGTGAAGAGAACATTGCAGTACTTGTCTGTGTGCCCCTGGACTCCACAGATATTGAAAAACGTTTGGAGTCGTTCATACTTATGCTTACTGACGACATTAACATGCTTTTTCTCTCAAGAAGAGGTTTGCAGGTGTCCAGCTCCACTCGAATTTGCATATATGCATTCACCTTTCACTGTTTATGATTTTCCAAGTCATACAAGATATATGTGCTAGCAAAATTTTAAGAGGAACGCACCCATCGCCTCCGAGAAATAGCCGCAGGAAAGGTCGTGTAGGTCGACGCGCTTAGGATCCTCCCCAAAACCGGGCTCGTGCAGAATCATGAGACACCTATTGTAGTGCATGGGCCTCTTTCTCAGACTCATTGAATATCAAGTTCATGAAAGAATTAGAACAGATACCGTCCCTCGTGCAGATCCTCAACCACCACAATGCATCTTGGCTTCCAGCTAAAAGCCATAGTTTCTTCCATGGCGGAGAACGTTATACGTTTATCCCCCATACACGAGCTAACTAAACAGAGTGGGTACGCGGGTGGTGGTGGAGCTTGGATTAGCTCCGTCAGCGGAGATGCTTCATCGTCACTCTCTGTTAGGCTTAGGTTTTGCACTTGGAGCGTGACCTAGTCTTCTCGTTCCCTGTCCGGCACCGTCAGCATCGGTGTGGTAATCGTCATGGTTGTCGTGCTTGTTGCCGTCGGTGGAGACTACCTTTGATGTTGTCGAGTGTGCAGCGGTTCCGACAGAGAGGCCTTCCAGATCGACCTCCCGCATTCCACGGCTGAACCTGTAACACCGGTTACCATCGTCGTGGATGCTACCGTTGATGGGTTCTTGGTTAAGGATACTTGGGTTGATGGATGAGTGGATTTTTTTGTTGGCATGATGATGAGCGGCGTGACTCTCACAAAGAGAGGGAAAACCCTACTTTGGTAGGACAACGTAACTATAATTATAATCGAATTTCTTTTTTTAGACAGATCGACATACATGTTTTTCATTCATCGGAATACGACCCGCGTACAATATATGTAGGTATCTGAGAGTTGTAACTTACATATGAGGCACATCGGAAGATGCACCTAACTACAATCCGGCTGATCTGCATCGCATCCTCACACTTCACCCAACCATGAATTGATCTTCGTTAGGCTGAAAAATCATCTGAACTAATTTAGACACGACACTAAATATGAGCACAATAATTTTATTAGGCGGCGCTTCCTAAAACAGGTCACAAGAGAAAAATAGGTATCTATTACAGATACTTTGCTTTGCACCCTAAACTTCCTTGACAAAATTGACTCTAGATACGACTAAGAAAACAAAACGGATACTGTTACTTTAACCCCAACTCTAAAAGGAAAACCGACACAATCCAAAACAAGTTCTAAATAAAACAAAACAAAAACTGAAAACTCCAAGAACAAACAAAGTAATTCAAAAAAGGGGTAGCCGGCCTTCAGACGCTGCAGTGAATCGACCGGTCGTCTACCGAGCCTGAGCCCTTAGAGAGATGGGCGAGTCACATCAAGCTGACTCGCCTGTACCTTAAACCCTAGAGGAATATTTTCTATTACCAGGCCACCCGACATCCCTTAAGTGAGTGATTGATGGGGTAGTCTTGGTCATGGTGGCGGCGAAGTGGTACCTCAGCATGCTGTGAGCGGCGATAACGATTAGCGCCGAAAAATTCTAAAATTCTTGAGAGAAAAATTCTAACCGTCGTAGGAAGAATAATGATTATAATCAAATTTCTAATGAATTTAAACGACATAAATAAAACACAACTCGACTCGTTCACAAAAATAAAAGGTGAGATAAGTGCAGCATTATTGTTTTGGTATAAAAAATAATTGTCAAAGTATGGAAATAGTGAAGGAAATAAATTTCTGGAAGCTTAGATATGGACAGTGGATTATGAGTTGGTACCGATCATCATAATGGACTACTCGCTACCTAATTTCAAATTTTCCAAATAATTCATCCCCACAATTTCCGCCACATTGAATTCAATTTTTCTTATTTCCATTCCACCTATATTGATTTCCTTAGTGGATTCACATGTCAAAGACAAAACCAGCATTTGTTTAAGTCGGTCCGAGTGATTTTGAGACATTCTTCGTATTATAGCTGTCACAGAAATTTTAGTTTGTAGTCACACGTATAAATTACCGAATTACGTTATGCTTACCAAATACATTAAGTGATAGTTCCATTTTCTAAGTTACCATTCCTTATTTTTTGGACGGAATGTTGATGTGACCCAACACCATCTACATTTAGGGGATGAATCAGCAATTTCCTAAACATTTTTTTTCATATTCGTTTTACCGTTCTTCCTTCTACTCATGTTTCTCCCCTCTCGGATGCATTGTAGACCGGTCTACAAGCAGTCCATTGAGTCCGATAAACAATCAAACTACACAAACTCATTCAGAGCGGTTGTTACTCCACCCGATCAACGAGACCGAACACTATCGAATCACGATACGATACTATCTTAAGACAAACGTAAATCAGAATATTATGTGTTAGCTTTTTGGTATAGTTAAGCAAAAGTCTCCAGTGAGTCACATGGAAAACAGAGGAGCAAAACCCCCCAACTTATAAATTTTGATTAATAATAATTTCCAATCATTCACACTCACAGCATACATTAAAACACCGTCAACCAAAAGATGCCGTTGGCATTGGATCCGCACCAACGGCAACATGGCCGGCCAGTGTGCGGCGGCCGTCTGTAACATTTTACTACCAAACAAAAACACAGACTGGAACACCCAATAAAACCACCGCTCTCCACTACTGCTGTGAACTGTCCTTCTTTTCTATGATAAGTCTCTTCCTTTTTCTTGACAATACAAACTCTCACACCAATTCCCAGGGGAGCTGTTTTTGACCAACAAGCTTTGCCACGTTTAATACTTACCCTAGTTTCTCATTCTACACTACTACATTGTACCACCAAAGTACTCCGGAGTTTCGAGTTTGACACATTAGATTCGGTTTCAGAGTCGGTCCTCGATAAAGTACTACTCCGTACGTTGATTTATCACTAATTTGATGCAGTTTTTATCTTCAGCAATACAGAGTTTTCGAAGAATTTCATGCGACTTGTTTCTCTATGTACCAAACAACCACTAACTCAACTGTGGAGAGACAGCAAATGTAACCCAACTGATTCTCTTTTCTTCTTGTCTTTTTTTTGGTCTCTTGGAAAAGTTTTGTGCAATGAAATCACTACCAAAAATTTTGCTTACACGAATTGAATGAAGAATTGGGAAGCTGTACACAAAATAACCATCTGTCTGTAGCAGACAATCATCAACATGAAAAAAAAAAATAAACCAAAAAGAAAAGAAAAGACAAACAGTTGAAAGAAACCTCCCCCCCAAGAAACAAATCAAATCCTATCTAGACAAATGAGGTCTTATTCCAAAGAATCTGCCCTAAAATATTTTATAAGACACTTAGAAAAACTCTATAAATTGAAGAATATCCCATTTCCCCGCCACTTTTCATTTTTGTTTTCATTCATAAGCTGGCGGATTTAGCATAAGAATCCATGGTGATGGTGTAGCAGGACGACGAACCTGTGACCGGATTCGATAGCTGAGGGCACGGTGATGGAGAGACACTCTCGGAGAAGCCATCAACATTCAAGCACACCCATGATGGCTCCGGTGTCAATGTCACATTCACCATGCATATTGAGGTGAAGGGGCTTTGTTCGATTCCGGTGAAGTTACCGGCAAATGTCACGTTCGAACCGACCACATCCATAAAGCTGATTCCTTGGACGGTAGGAAGAGCTCGAGGGTCGAATTCTTCATCGGGATGGGTCCCTACATCACCTCTAGCACCGAATGCGGTAGTGATGTTCACCAGCTCGATGTCTGATACAATAACATGTTTGATGTAACCGCCTCTTCCTTGAGTGGTTCTCAGCTCGATTCCACTAATTGAGTTGTGGAGGAAGGCTTGATCGACCTGGACATTCGAGATTCCTCCGGACATCTCGCTTCCGAAGGCAATGCAGGACCCGGAGAATGACTTGAGATAGACATCTCTAATGTGGACATCGGTTGTTGGTCTGCCATATGAGATGCCATATTCATCCCACCCACTCTTTAGTGATATGGCATCATGTCCTGTCTCAATGCTGCTGTCCTCTATGCAAATGTTGTTGGATGAATCTGCGACAATATCACACTATGTTAGATTACAGGTTTACCCCTCAAACGGAAGCCCGTGAAAGAGAATTGAAGTTTGAGTAGGTCGGTCAGGCCTTGTGCACATATGTAAATGTTCTATTGAGGGCTGACCGGATTCAATCACAAGGCCTCTCACATCAACTGGACAGTTAGAAGGCTCAAAAGCTCGTACGTGACTCGGCTCGATAGGCTCGCGAGACAAATCTAATACTAGCTCGAGTATATGACTCGTTAGTAGACTCAATAATGCAACACACACCACAGATCATATGTAATATGGGATTATGCTAATGAAAGAGGTACATTGTTTAGGTTTAACTATTTTAATTGAGAAAAGTAAAAATTTGTAATTTTAGTATAACTTATTTTTTTAGCTTGACCCGTCAGTTTTTTTAGTGTAGTACCTTCAAATTCAGCTTAAATGGGACTCATTATATTAGTGGGTTTTAACGAGCAACGTTTAAGTTAAGCTCGTCAAGGAGTAGTTAACGAGTCGAGCTCATTAGTAAAATTTCTAGCTCGAGCTCGAGCATAATGGAGTTCGGCTCGGTTCGTGAACAACCGTAGGAAAACTATTGAATCCGAATAAGTCGAGTTCTTGGTAGAGGTTCATCGGTAGTTTTTGCAGCATTGCTGTGCGTAACTAACCTGGGACGATCCCAACTGTGCCATGAGATTCCGAGGGGGTGGATATCGAGATGTTCTGAACAAGGACATGGCTGCAGTAAACTGGATGAATGCTGTAAGCAGGCGCATTGACGAATGTGAGATTCGAGACCACGATGTTCTCGGACTCGATGAACTCGACCAGATGAGGCCGGCTGTAGTTCAACGAATGCGTATCGTACCAATCCCACCACACCGCGCCCTGGCCATCGATGGTTCCTTCGTCACCTATACAAAATAATCAAAATCCAACACTTATGTCAACAAAATGGAAATGCCACTAGCTAAAACGATCATACAAGAAGTGGTTGAAAATCGTACCGGTTATTACAACATCCCTCAACTTATATCCATTGATCAAACTCCTGTACCTTCTCCCAGGAACTTCAATCCCACGTCCGTAGGATGGCAAAGCATCAACCAGATCCCAATGTGATGAGTTCTAATCCAAAAAACAAAAAACAAAAGTCACAATCTTTTCCACAATTTCTCAGGTGATGTTTGATTCTAAAACATATACAAACCTGGGAAGCGAGGATGACAGCATTCTTTGCAAGGAAGAGAGTGAGGTGGCTAGTGAGGTTGAAGCTTCCAGTCAACCATTTCCCAGCGGGTACATAAAGCTGAGCGCCGCCTTTGTCTGCAAATGACTTGAGGTAGAATATAGCATTCTGGAAAGCTATGGTGTTCAATGTTTTCCCATCCCCAACGGCACCAAACTCCAAGATGGAAACGCTGTGTGGCCTAGGCTGTAAGCTCGGCTTGTGATCGCATCTCCCATCGCTCCATTCTATTGTTCCCTCTTCTCCATTTGAGAAGCTTATTAGTGCCAGCAGCAGGAGCAATGCTACCTGTTATAACAAGTTATAAAAAAAACTCAAAAAAGGTTGAAAATTTGACGGTGGGAAAGATGGATAAACCTGAATCAAACTCAACCCACCATTGATAATAATCCCATCTTGCTATGCGGGTTATTGCAATGTAAAATGACGATGTTGAAAGAAGATGAGTTTGACAAAATTTGTGTGAGAAACATTTCAGAATTATGGCAGTTGGCCGTAATAAAAGGGGTGGGATTTTGATTTGCGTTGATTGTGTGAAGAATAGGGAAATGAAGATGGGCAAAGGAATCTAAAAAAATTCAGTTGCTAGAAATGCAAAAAGGAAGAAGAAAACAGAGTGAAACCGAATCTGTGGAAAGCTGAACTTACCCACAAAAGAGGGAAAACCGTAAAAGAAAGAAAGAAGAAGAAAAAGAATCCTACGGCAAAGAACAGAGTGAATACATGGCGATTTTTTTTCCAATTGACGAAAGCAAAGAACAGTGAACTATATTCTATAGCTACACCATAGAAATCCAATCAGCCCCACGACAAACTAAACTAAAGGGAAAGATTGAATTTCCTTAATCTTCCCCCAATTGGGTAGATTGCAAAAAAGGTGATGAATGAAGACCAACTACAGTTTCTGGTCAACCCAGATTCTCTATATGAAATAAAAACAGAGCAAGCTATGGAAAATTAGATATAGAAAACGTACTTACTGGCATCTTCATGAGGTCAAATCTATTGGTGAACAGTGACCAAGAGTGAGCTGATTAAGGAAGAAGGCTCAGGGAGAAGTTGCTGGAAAACCAAGAGAGATGGAGAGGAAATGGAGGAAACAGAGCAATGAAAGAGAGAGAAGAGGAAATGGAAGAAGAGAGAGAAGGAGAGAAGGAGAGAAACAGAGCAGCTTTGTTGTGTAAGCATGGTACTGATTGAAAAGCATTTAATTATATATATATATATATATATATAAATGACAGAGGAGAAAGAAAGAAAGAAACAGCAGCAGAATAATAAGAGAAGAAGAAGAAGAAGAAGAAGAAGGTCATGACAATAATGCTCTGCTGAAATAGGAATAATATCAATTTCGATTTACTTACAGTGCCAATGATAATCTGTGCTGCTGGGTAAGTAGTTAATTATAACCATTAATTACATTGGCCTGACCTACTAATAATGGGTAATTAGTAAATTAATAACGTCTGTTTATTTGCCGACAATTTTGTTCGAAACGCCTTCTCTCTTCATTATGCTTAAATTCAAAGACGACAAAATATATATTTTTATTTATTTAATAAATAAAATGATAATTTCCAGGCTTGAAAATGGTTCCACACAAAATGTCAAAAATGGTTTTTCACTTTACCTTTTGCTCTTTTTTCTAATGTTTGAAGCTTTGTTTACACCGGATGTTCGAGACGATCTCAAATCGTTAGATTTTAAAAAAAATTATCCTTTTAACTGACCTAATATTTTAAGTATAAAAGGTATTATAGCCTTTTGTTTTTATAAAAAAGCTGTCCATTTTTATTGGCCGTAAATTTTGTAACTAAACTCTAGTTACTTGACAATAATTTTTTCAGTGAGTCTACGACGATTTTTTCAGTAAAAAATTATAATCAAGTATATATTCTAATAACTAGTCAATAATTATTATAAATAATGTAATCGATTATAATCACTAATTATAATTATAATTAATTATATTTTTTAAATTATAATATTTTCTGAAATACCAAAAATGCCTCTCCAATTAAAAATTAAATTATTTTTGCTTGGATTTAAAACTGGTCCCAGTATTATTAATTTGTACGCTAAAGATTCTGCTGCCAAATTAAATTAAACAAATGGTTAATTGTGTCGGAGTGGGTTGGCTCACTCGAACGTTATTGGCGGCGATGGTTATTGGTCACTTATATATATATATATATATATATTTGTGTTTTTGTTGAAAATCAATAGTATATAATTCAGAGAAAAGATTTAATTTTGGAATTGAAGGAAAAGGGAGCAAAGTCAAATGGAGAGCAGTGGCATATTGGTTTTCCGGTTTGGAGAACAGACGGCCGCACAAGAAGGAATCGGTGAGAAAAATGGAATATAATTTATTAATTTTTGGGAATATAGTTTATTAATTTTCAGTAATTAAAAATGGAAGTTTAGGAAAACGAAAATTATATTAAAAAAAAAGGGGAATAGGGCATTTGGAGGAGAAACAGCATGTGGATTGACAGGGAAGAGAGAGACCAAAAATAAAGCGGGACCTACGCACTCTACCCCTCTCTCTCTCTCTCTCTCTCTCAAAAATCAAAATCATGGCAAAGATGCTAAAATTACTGAACCAGACCCGGAACGTCTGGTTATTGCAGAACAGTCTCTGAACAGCAGTCACCCAACTTTCAAGACTTTCGGAACATTGCATATTGGCCCCCAACCATAGTTGTGAGAAGGTCGCTGACCACTCGAGGCTTTGCACAAAGGCTATCTTATCCGGCGATCTCCAAGCTTTTTGGAATCGATTCTATCAATCTCTCTTGACCACGAACCCACCGCACTGATCTCCAAACATCTTGATGGCTCTATCGGTCCCGGTGTTAAAGAACCACCATACAACATTATTACAAGGAGAAACTCCAAAACCTAACCCAAGACTGAAACTTTTTAAAACTAATAAAAAATCCAAAATTACTATCAATTAATTTAGGAGAAACGTTCCCGACATTGTTTTCGGTACTTTTGTAAAATTTGTGGCTATCAGACGTCATTGGTACCTTCCATCAAGAGTGTCTCTTGTTGTTGTTATTGTTATTATGGAAGTATGTCTTCCAAACAGAGACACAGGTAAACAGATAATTTCACATATTAAGAAATTCCAGGGCAGCCCATGTATATTAATTATGGATAACCGTACCATATATAATTGCCATCCGCTTCCTAGCTAAATGGCGAGCTTAACAAAGCATAATTAAATGTATACACGGAAACGTTATAAAATACAAAACAAAACACTAGTAAGTATGTACTTTTTTTTTATAGGAACGGTGGATTTTAAATTCTAATTATTAATAATAATGGTTCGTGAAAATGAAATTCTAATTATATTTACATTAATACAATCGACAATGTTAGGAGGAAAAAAAGTAAGTATGTACCTAATCTAATTCATAATTATCATAAATCTTATCTATATATCTTATTGATAAAAATAAAAAAATATAAATCTTATCTACCTCCTCCACCCCAATATTTTTCCTAGAGTGACTCGAATTAACTCAAAGTAAGGTGACTTTGCGTTAGTGACCTACAATAGAAGGTTACGTTACGTAAGGAACAACTGTCGTTACATCAGTGTTATGTAAGCCTTACGTAACGGCCTTTACTCCTACATAACATGCATGATTTTGCATGTTACGTGAGGGACAACTGCCGTTACGTAGGCCTTACGTAACGACCTTTAGTCTTACGTAACATGCATCATTTTACCTGTCACGTAAGGGACAACTGCCGTTACGTAAGCCTTAAATAACGGCCTTTAGTCTTACGTAACAGACATAATTTTGCCTGTTACGTGAGGGACAACTGCCGTTACGTAATCCTTACGTAACGACCTTTAGTCTTATGTAACAAGCATAATTTTGCCTGTTACGTAAGGGACAACGGCCGTTACGTAAGTCTTACGTAACGGCCTTTACCCTTACGTAACATGCATAATTTTGCCTGTTACGTACGCCTTACGTAACGACCTTTACTTACGTAACCGGCTTAATTTTTCATGTTACATAAGGAATAACCGCGTTACGTAAGCCTTACGTAAGGGCCTGTAGTCTTACGTAACATGGTAAATTTAACCTGTTATAATCGTTTGTAACTAGTTATTTGCAGGCGTCTATAACTATTTATAAAACTTAATAAATCACCGGCAATGATCCGACCGGCTACCATAACTCATTATAATATTCTGTAACTAGTTATATGAATAAGTAGTTATAATCGTTTATAGTTTATTTTTCAAAAAAAATTGTATATCGTTTGTTTACAAGTGACACAATTTAACAATTACTTATAATCAATAATAATTGTGTAACTAGTTACATTTAGGTTATAATTATTCGTAATTAATTATGTAATAACTATGTATATATATTTTCCCCAGTGAATTTGGTGTATTTTGAAGTTAGTAGTGTCGCTGGTTGACGTGGGAAATCAAGGAACATAACATGGGGATTTGCTTCATTATTTAAAGCCCAACGCATGCAATTATTCCCCACACCTAACCTGCAAAAATATTCAAAATGACTCCTCTCCAGTTTTGCTCAGGTTTGGACATTTTTTTTTTTTAATTGTTATGAGACTTTAAGGTCGTTATATTTTTTTATAAATGTTTATAATTTTTAATTAGTATTTTGAAATGTATAAATGAGAAATTGAATCTAAATTATTTAAAATTTTAAAATCAAGGAACCCCACTCCAAAAATAATTTTATTTGCTTTCTGTAATAGTGGACAATTAGTGATTTGCACTAATCCATTCTTTCTTCCCTTAATACACGTTTTTTTTATTAATCACTTAATTCTTTCCGTTTTAGATTTTAATTTTTTTCTGTGCCGCATTCCAATTATGTAAATTAAAATTGGCGTACGACCTACATCTTCCTTTACCGGTACTGGATATGAGACGACGTCGGGTCAGTTTATTTTTGGCGACATTGTTTTTTTTGTTTAATTTTTACATTTCTTAGTTGTTATTTTCTTTTTTAGTTTATAGAATGAGTCCAAATCGGACTAGGTTCGTTATGTTTCAATTTCATCTTTTTGGTATAATCAGTTCTAATAATTTAAAACCATAATACAATTTAATTTATAACATTTCAAATCCATTGTTTTCAATAAATAGTTCTGGTACTTACATTCATTTGTGAAATATACTATTTATGCTTATGACATATACTTTTCTTACATCTTCTGCCGTTATCATAACGATTAGAACAATAAAGAGGTGTCTAGATGATATTAGATCCTCTCCACCTCTACTCTACTCTTCCCTTCACACCTCTACTCTACTCTTCCCTTCTCTTTTATTTTATCTTCAAATTGAAGTTGTAAATTTATTTAAAAATGGGTTTGGATAGATGTATATACATATGATCATAGTTTTAAGCTTAGAGCAACGGTCAAGCACTTTTTGCAGTGGGTCAAATTCATCAATATATTACGGATTTGTTGATTAATTTTAGAGTTTATGGTGGTCCGTCATGCATAGTGTCTGACGGCACGTCATCTTTTGGACTCAATCGTCATCCACATAAATTCGGCGGACAAATATGTATTCTAATATATGGCGTTGTTAATATAAATACTTTTTAAAAAAAAATTGGTTTATTTACTTATGTCACATCGTTAATAGAATTGCTCATTTAACAAAATTGATAACTTTAGTAAGCACTACTCTTTCATCTCTAACAATTACTTATTGAGTGTTATTTTATCCTCCATGTCATTTAGCGATTGCTAAAATACTAGTGTGTAAGTGTTTCTCAAATTATACCTTTTTTCTTTGTTATAGGTGGCTCATGAAAGGAAGGATCACTATAGCAACAAATAAACAAAATTAAACGTCAACCCAAATCGTGAGATCGACCTTTAAACAACTTAAAAGCTTGAAAGATGTAAAAGAGCACGATTAATATAATAGATCTTAACACTGTTTCTCAAATTACAACTTAATTAACGCATATGGTTTTGTCTTTTCAACTGGATGAAGCAGAGGAGCATGTTAAGATCTACTATATTATACACGGGGCTAGTCACATGGATAAACAATGATTGACGACTTTACACTACGCATTTGGTCCTTATTAATATAACAAAGTTTTGACTTGTTAATTCTGTGACAAAGACCTGGTTAGAAATTTGTGGGGATAGCAGTGGATCTTGACATGGATGTGGGGAACCATAAGAAACAAAACTATCTGCCTGTCATTCTAGCTAGCATGCATAACTATTCCAACAACTAACCCATTCACACTTGTGTGCATTTCTGGTGCTCAACCCAGCTAAGCCCTTGTCGCATTCCATGGCAAAACTAGCTAGCTACCCATGCATAATTGCTTCCTTTCATATATTCTTCTTTCTTTCTTTCTTTCCATAATAATAATAATGTACATGTTGCCAACCAAACTTATCGTGGGCTGTCGTTTTGTCTTGTTCAAAACGTCGAGGCAAAGATTACATGCACAGGAAAGAAAGAAAGATGATATCTTGTTCAGCTTATCTGCCTTGTTGCCCGCCCCCACTTACCCCCCCCCCCCGGCATTGTTCATATTCTAGGGCAATCTTTGCATAAACACCGTGCTGGGCTCGACAAATGGTTTATTCGATTTGATTTTATCAAAATCGGTTGATTATTGACAATGTTTTTGCATTCCGTCGAGCTCAAGTTTCGTTCGGTCATCAACCAACATATAGTTAACCGCTGGACGAGACTAGTTAGTATTGGGGTACTAACTAGTTATGTATGTGATCCATATATAAAGTTGAGTAATTTAAATTAGATTATTAGAAATTATACTTTTTGTCGATGAATAATTAGCAATTGAAATCAAATTCGAGTAACCGAATTGAAATCGCCGCGATTATGTTTTTTGGCTTGTACCGAAGTCGAATTCGGCCACCGATTTGGACCGAATCGTCACTGTTGACCATTTGGGCTTCTATCTGTATGATTTACAGGGTGTGAGCCTAAAACCCTCGGTAAACCCCCCTGCAACTGCTAGCAGTCTTTACTCTCCGTTGCGCACTTGGCTTTCACCGCCGTCATGGCTTTCCAATTCTATCGTCTCCGGCGGGCTGTAACCTCCCTCTCAGCTTCCCAGCGCTCTCTCTCCTCCTCCTCCTCCTCCTCCTCAATCGCTTCCCCCGTTTCTTCGTCTCCGAAGTTGTTCTCCTTCTCCCAATCTCGTGGGTTCACTGGTTCAAGGGTATCGCTGGCGGGGGAAAAGAAGTATAAGCTGTACAAAGAAGGAGACGAGATCACGGAGGACACTGTACTCTTCGAAGGTTGTGATTTCAATCACTGGCTGATCACCGTTGATTTCCCCAAGGACCCTGCGCCTTCGCCCGAGGAGATGGTCGCCACTTATGAGAGAATCTGCGCTCAAGGACTCGGTATTAGGTACTTCCATTTCTTTAGATCATAAGACACTGCAGGATTGATTGATTGATTGCGTTATATATCTGCCCAAGCTACGGTTTACTTTCCACAGAAATGCTTCATTTTCATCCGGATATTGATCAAGTAAATAGTTACAGTTGCTTAGCTATAGGTTGATTTTCTGACTGATGCCGATTTGCCAGCATCGAGGAGGCCAAGCAAAAGATGTATGCATGTAGCACAACTACTTATCAGGGGTTTCAAGCTATAATGACCGAGAACGAATCTGAGAAATTCAAAGGTGAGATTTTTTGGGTTGGATTACTCATTGATAAGTCTGTCAAACTCGAACTGATTTCTTGCTTCAATTTTAAACAGATGTACCTGGAGTTGTTTTTGTCTTACCAGATTCCTACATTGATCCTGTGAACAAAGAGTATGGAGGTAAAGGCTCTTGTTCCTTGGAAGTTCTTTGACCCGATAGTGTGGTATGTAGTCGAAGCTCACTAGGAGAGTCAAACCTGTAGCACGTGTGGAATAAACTGTACGGGTTTTGCAGGAGACAAGTATGAAAACGGAGTGATTACACACAGGCCTCCACCGGTACAGTACCGGAGGAACGACAGATCGCGCCAACAGGGAAGTAGAAGATACGGCCAACAGGGTAACCCCGACTTCCGGCAACAAGGTTATCCTCAACATCAACAACAAGGATCAATGCGAGGGGATAATAGGAATAATGGACCTCCACAGAATTTCCCATCTCAACAACAGTTTGGTGCACCTCCTCCTCCACAAAACTACCCTCAACAAAGTTTCGGTGCTCAATCTCAACAGAATTTTGGTGCTCCGCAAAATAATTCTGGTGCTTCTCAACAGAGTTTTGGTGCTCAACAAAGTTTCGGTGCTCAATCTCAACAGAATTTTGGTGCTCCGCGGAATAGTTATGGTGCTCCTCAACAGAATTTTGGTGCTCTGCCGAACAATTATGGTTCTGGACAGCAAAACTATCCTCCTCATGGTAGCCAGATCCCGCTGAACGATAAGGCTAAGGATAGCCAGGGACAGCAGGGAAATTACTATCATCCAGCTCAAGGTGGTAATTATGGACCTCCTGGGCAGAGGGATCCTAGGGGAGATGGTGGTAATTATTCACCCATGAATGGTGGAACCTACAGGCAAGGTGCAAATGTCAGCACTGGACATGGTCATCCCGGTGAAGTTCAAGGATTTTCACAAATGGATCAGAGGAATACACAGGAAGGACGAGAAGACTACAGCCCTATGGGTCAGCCTGGCACCGATCAAGTACGTCTCTAGCTATCTTACTAGCTAAAATATTGGCCCTTCATAGCTTGTGGCAAAGATGAATGAATTTGGTATTTTTGTTGCTCTCATAAGCCAAGTTACATTCACCATGCACTTGCTTGCTTGCTCTCTTATGATAACAAACCATTTGTGCCTAGACCCAGTTCTGTGCGTATAATATGTTGGTCTGTATCTAAAACGTAATGCGTTTTATTTTATTTATTCTACCAGGTGAGGGGAGGAAGGTATTGAGGATTAGAGTGGCGGTGTTGAGTAGAAGTGGAGACCTCTGTACAGCACTTGTGTTCTCAGTTTTTGATCCCATGGACCTTGGAAGAAGAAACTGGTTTCCCTCGTTTGAGTTTCTCTATACGGTGAACATTAGCATCTTGTATTTTTAGCAGAGACAGCTTACACGAGGGAGTTTTGTGGAATTTACCTTCAAATATATGGTGGCTCTACGATCGTGCACGAGGTGTCGTTGGGAAAGAAGGTTCATAAAACTAGTTTATGCTTCTGTTCTTGTAAGTTTCATTCCAGCCCTGAATCCTGATGCATCTGCTGGAAATTGGACATTAGCTAGCTGTTCCTACGTCACAAAGCACACACTTACAATCAACATGAATCTCCCACTTCACCATTTTACAATTTCTACTTGTAAGGTTTCTCATAAACAAACGAGTAATAAGACGATGACTCGGAATCGAAAGAGACTTCGAGCTGGAGAATATCGTTCCTTTCATCATTTTTCTTTATCTAAAAGGTGAAATTGGTTTAAACTTTAAATAGTTAACACCATATTTAAAGCCTCCTTAAATAAGGTAACTCGAGCTTTATCTTCAAGTACTTGGTTGTTTAATCTCTTTGATATAAAGATTTAAGTGCATGAAAGCACCATAAATGACCGCATAGCGCAGTGGATTAGCGCGTCTGACTTCGGATCAGAAGGTCGTGGGTTCGACTCCCACTGTGGTCGGTTTTTTCTCCACTTCCTCGGCCTCCAACCCAACCCGGGTGAATATTTTTGTTTGGTTTTGCTTCCGGGTGAATCTACTTTGTCTCTGTGATTTGTTTAACATTATCATGTATATTTATATGAACTATTGTAACGTTCTCTCTTCGATAATCTAACTATTCGATTTCAATCAACCCTCCAACCGTTAAACCTCCTCTAAGTTTATACAATCTTGATCATGATTCGAGTCGAACACAGATAGTAAAAACTTAAAACGCAGAAAATGGCTACAGCCCAAAAAGCCATGATGCTGCTTGCTTCACATAGAGCGTCCACCGTGGAACCTAAGTTGTTTTAACACCATAATAATAAACAGCTCGATCAAGGGATCTCTCATAACCTTTTTGATCCTACCAAGGAATAGAAAATTCCAACAGTTTTGAGCTGCTCATCATGAAATTTCCCCCAACATCATGATCCATTCGAAGCTTGACAGAGACCAAATCACTGATGTTTTGTTTTTCATATGATGATGAGTTATCTGCAGGTTGTTGCTTCTAATTATTGCCCAGACAGCAGCAGCAACAGCTTGTCCCTTTCTTTCATTGCATTAATATACGCTCTCTCATCATGCAATTTTACAATTATTCCTTCTGTTTTATCTTACGTTTGACATCTAATCATTGCACAGCGAGCGCCGTCGTTAATTGCTTAAAAAGTGCAGTTTTTAGCCTAGAATAAAACAGGCCGAATATGCACGCTTTGGGCCCAAACCAGCCTGCCTAGCGTACTTCGTTTCTCCGAAACCCGACCCGAGACCGAACCAAACCCTTAAAGAAAACCTTGGCAAAAACCCTGCAAAGCAATTTAACGGCCGGAGAAGAATCAAAAAGAAGAAAACGAACTCGAGCTGCTTTAAGATGGCGGAGAACAAGGTAGACAGCACAAGTTCGACGAAGAGGAAGCAATCTCCGGGGCACAAGGCTGGCAAAGATGGCACTGCAACCAAAAAGCCGAAGTTCGGTAGCTCAAATGCCAACGACAAGAAGACGAAACAGCCTTTTAATCCGAAACAGGGGAAATCGAATCATCCGGGAGCTGGTCAACAAACAACCCAGCCTCTATCCAAGCGAGACCTTCGAATCCAAGCTAAGGTGATGTACTGGTTTGATGGGAAATTAGGAATTCATTGGTGTATCGAGTGTTTATTGATACTGGTTGTTCTGTTTGTTAATGGCTTTGCAGGAGTTGGCTGATGCTAGGAAGATGAAGAGGAAGCGACACTACAGCTTGGAGCAAGTAAGTGTTTCATGTTTAGCTTTTCTTTTGTTCTTAGTTAGTTTATCGGTTGGTATGAAACAAAGATTTGCTTTCTGTTTGTTGAGTAGGAGCTTGCTCGGCTATGGGAGAAGATGAGGAAACGTAACATTGGCAAAGAAGAAAGATCCAAGTAGGTGAAAGTGAAACCACAGACGTGTATCGGTTTTCTCTTTTGGTTTTTTGTCTGACTGGATGCTGTCGTTAATAGGTTAATCAGTGAAGCCATACAGAAGATGAAAGGGAAGATTCCCGAAATTGCTACTTCCCATGTTTCTTCCCGTGTTTTGCAGGTATTTCTCTTGTTCGGTATCTCTAAACTACTCACTATTTGAATCCTTTATGTGGTGTTTATTGATACTGGTTGTTCTGTTTTCTTTTGAATCAGACGTGCGTAAAGTATTGCTCACAGACGGAGAGGGACGTTGTGTTTAGTGAGCTGCGACCTCATTTCTTGAACTTCACTTGCAACCCATATGCGGTTCATCTCGTGAAGAAAATGTTAGATGGTGGTAAGCTTGAATAAGTGAAGTTTGATGTTGTGTTGAAATGTGTTAAGTCTTTCAATCCACCTAGTTTATCCCCATCTAAACTTGATTGCACTTCAAATTTGCAGCTTCTAAGAAGCAGGTTGCAGATTTCATAGCCTCTCTTCGTGGCCATGTTGCTTCTCTTCTTCGCCACATGGTTGGATCAGTTGGTATGCTGTTTGTGCGGCTTTGATCTTCTTTTTACATTTACTTTAAAAGATGGAATTTCTTGCTGTTGATACAATACTTCTTGTCTGAAAGACAATTTATTTAACAGTTTTAATCTTTTCTCCAGTTGTTGAGCATGTATACCAAGCAGGTAATGCAACTCAAAAACAAGATCTTTTGCTCGAGTTGTATTCCACCGAGCTTCAGCTGTTCAAGGATCTTTCTTCAATCAAAGAGACCAGGTAATCAACTTAGTAGTCTAGTTTTTTTGCATTAGTTGTGATCATAGTGTGGTATGTGCTAATTAGAGTGCAGTTTCTCACCAAAGCGTATGTCAGGTTGCTTGATGTGATCTCAAAGTTGAAGCTTCAAAAACCCGCTGTTTCGAGACATATGATTTCTGTGATTCAGCCAATACTGGAGAAAGGAATTGTTGACCACTCTATCATACATAGAGTGATTATGGAGTACTTCTCCATAGCTGATAAGGTGTGTTAAAATGTTACAGATTCCATTTTCTCTAGAAAACATCTCTAGTAACATGCCTTTCCTTGGGTGACAGTGGCTCTTGGATGATGCCCTTATTCACTTCCTAATGATCTTGTCTATAGTCCTCTGCAGCTGATATACTTCAGCAATTGTCTGGTGCACTTCTTGTTCGAATGATCCATACAAAGGATGGGTCTCGGATTGGTGTTCTTTGTGTGAAGCATGGGAGTGCAAAGGTTTGTCATTGTCCTGTTCTTTCAAGCCTAGAACAAAGTTCAAGCCGGTTGTTCCTTTTGTTAGCTACACAAGGTTCAAAATCTTATGTTGGATTAACTTGTTGTCTCTCACTATTATGTTTAGGAAAGAAAGAAAATTGTCAAAGGAATGAAAAGCCACATAGTGAAGATTGCGTTAGATCAATGTGGTAGCGTGGTAAGATAACACATTTCTTGTCATTACTTTCGTAGGAAAAAATATTTTCTGAGGATTTTTTTTTGCAATTTGCTGAACAAAGCTCTATTTTTATCAATTGCGATCAGGTTCTCGCTTGCATTTTATCCACTGTGGATGACACAAAAATAATGACAAAGGTACATTTCAATGAATGCCAAGTGGTTTCTCTATCTTGTTTAAATGTTTCTTTTGGTTGACGTTTCATTCAATGTTTCTGATTGCAGATTGTGGTTCGAGAGCTTCAATCTTGTTTGAAGGATCTCATTGTTGATAAGGTAAAAGAGATAGAGTACTGAAACTAGATAGAGATACCATTTCTTGAGAAACATTGACTGGATAAAATCATTGTTATTTTTGTATATGTTAAATTACTGTACTATTCTTATTGTGCATGGACTTTTCCCCTTGCACCTGCTCTCAATTATTTATTTCTCCCTTATGATTCTGAATTTCAGAATGGAAGGCGTCCGATATTGCAGCTTCTTCATCCAAACTGTTCTCGCTATTTCAGCCCTGATGAACTTGCTTCTCTGAATTCATCTATTCCCTCTCTCAGTGCAAAGGTGGGTCACAACTTTTTTACTCTCTCCCATACTCTCTAGCTCTTCTAGATTATGGTGCGTTTTTACCGCTAATTAATGGTTGGTTTTGTATGGCAGGCTGGGACGGAATCCAATACCAAAGTACATGTGAATGATGAAACAAAGACGGTAACAAATGAAGGATCTGCTGATGGGGAAAATGACGTGGAAGATGATACCATGGCTGAGGGAGATGAAACTGAAAATCTGGTTGAAGGTGGAAAGAAAGATGCGTTAACAAGAAGACGGGAATTATTGGTTGAAAGTGGACTTGCTGAGGTTAGTTGGTTTTGTTTTCCAGTTAATGCTATTTCATGGTGGAGTCATATTGTGTAACTGATCACTGTTGTTCTTTTTGCAGAACGTCATTGATGTATGCACTGAAAACGTTGAAGAGCTACTCAGGTCTAACTTTGGAAAGGAAGTCTTGTATGAGGTATTTATCAATGAACTCTCCATTGACATTGTTTTAGTCACATTAATTACAGCCTAGCCTTTCGTATCAGCAACTAAAGTTGATGTTACATTTGTGGTGATATATGTAGGTTGCAACTGGCGGTAACGAGGGCGTTCTTCTCCCTTCACTTGGTAAGAAACTGACCACCTTGCATGAGGCAATAGCAACCGCTGCGGCAGAGTCTAAATATGAAGATGAAGAGAAAGAACATGTGTTCGAAAACTTCCACGCAAGCCGAACCATCAGAAAGCTAGTCTTGGATGCCCCTGGTTTTGCAGCTATTCTGTGGAAGAAGGCTTTGAAAGGGAAGTGTAGCGTTTGGGCCAAAGGCCACAGGTAAGCTACTCATTGCTACTTACTATCAGCTATCAGTTAATAATATTAACAACGCTATGACACTACATCTGTTCTTAACCAGTCCCGTGATTTCTGTCGTTCTGCAGTTCCAAGGTAATACACGCATTCTTGGACTCCACTGATGAGAAAGTCCGCAAACTCGCCGATTCAGAGCTGCAGCTACTAATCAAGGATGGCACCCTTAAAAGATCGGAAGATAAGGAGTCGGGTAAAGAAGTTTGAATCCTGAAGAGACTGCAACCATGGTAAGTTAGCAGATGCATTTTGCTTTAACAGAAGTAGAAACCAAGGAATACTGTAAAAGAAGAAGAGCTCAAGCAAAAGTGATATCGAGCTGATTAAGTTATGTACCAATTTTGTACGACAGTTATAATAGCACAATGTGGAAGTTTGGTTTGTGAGCTCCCGATTCTCTCTTCATTTAGGGGGGTTTATTATGTGCAGCCCATCCTACCATAATCCTCATGCACCCTCTTAAATTCTGTTTTGAACCCAAAGGTTATCAAGTCATGGTTAATGGTTTGACCACATGAAGCTTTTGGCAAAGTAATTTTTGGTTTGTTCATAGGTTAAATGGTTCGTCCATCAGATGTTGGTTTGTTTGGTAACGTTTGTTTGTTTATTAAGAGTTATAGATTGAAGATCCATCGACTCGGCTATTAAGTTTTGGTTCGTGAAGTCACGTTAATCGTTCATATTTAATGTGTTTTACAGGTTTCAATCGTATTTGGATCAAGTTTTTATTTTCTATTTTAGTAAGTTGTTCTGTTATCTATTCCAGTACATAACGACTTGGTGTTTCAAGTCTTGACATTTTCTCGAGTTCTTACAGATTCGCATAACAGTCGGCTCGTGGTCGATTTAAATTGATTGCGGGTTTTCATTGTTCATGGGTTATATGGTTCAATAATCAGTCGTCTGTGGATTAAATCATGGGTAATACATGGCAAGATGGCACAACCAAACCTCTGCACTTAATATATGGTTCGATAATCGGGTGGGGTTCAACCGTATGGTTGAGTAATAATCCATTTCATGAAATATAATACAGAGAAACGATCCTCAGTAAAGTCAAAGAGCTTTAAATGGAGGAAGATATCCATTTGATCCCTGAATCAAAGTCAACGCTTTCAGAGCTTCATATCTTCGAAAAATGGAGGACATTCACATCCTCCACATACTGGCATACTGCTGCTACTGGAATGGCACGTCCTCTGCCTACACAGTTATTATCCTCCTCCACCTCTGCATTTTCTCTTCCGCCGTCAAATTCCACAAACCAAGCTTCAACGATCCAAACGACGAACCAATAATCTTCGAAGGAGGCGCTGCCAGATTCGATCCAGGAATCATCCGACTCACCAACGCCCACCACCGCAACGAAGTCAGCCGAGTCACATACGCCGACAAAATCCCACTCTGGGATTCCGCCACCGGCAACCTCTCCGACTTCACTACCCCCTTCTCCTTCTCCGTCGCCCCCAGAAAGTGGGCGAAACTCAAACAACTCCCCTGTGGAATCTCCTTCTTCCTCGCACCCTTCGGATTCCCCGTCACGACCAATTCCGCCGGCGGCTACATGGGCCTCTATACCTTCAGTTACCGAGTCTTCCCCGGCGAACCAAGTCGCCCACGTGGAGTTCGACTCCTTCGTCAATGCCGCCTGGGATCCTCCTTTCTACCACGTGGGCACAAACAACAACTCCATCGTTTCCTCTGCCTTCTCTCCCTGGGAGATCGTGTAACGAGCTCATTGAGCCCGTTGTTGAAAATATGGATGGATGATGATGATCTTGATGATGTGATGATGATGATGGCTGAGTTATGACAATGAATATGATGATGGCGGCATAAAGATGAAGAGCTAGGACAGTAGCTTAGATAAAACTAAAGACATGATAATAAAACATAAATTAAACTTGAATTATTTTCTTCTTGCCTTCAAAAGTATATTGATTAGTCTTTTATAGGTTTTAATCCTTAAACAAAACTGTAATTAATAATCTAAACGAACTCAATCACTGATTAAATAATATCACATCTTATATCTCTAAAACTAACTGATAATACTAAAATTAAACTAATTATTTATTCTAAAAAATACGCACGTAACATATCATCCCTCTTCGAAAGAACCTTGTCCTCAAGATTCTATTTAAATCTTCTAATCTTTACCCATTGTCAAATAACTTTCTAACTACTTCTTCTTGTAGCCCAATAAGTGTCTTCGAACTATGCTCTCCAAATTCCAAGCTAGTTGTACTGTTATAGACGACAAATGACTTCATCCCAATAATTAATGATATGTCGACAAAATTAATAATCCGATCATGAGTATCCACATTTATTTCATCATATACTTCTATCACGTTATTTTCCTGGCACAAATCAATGGGCTCTTCAATTAAACAAAATTAAAAGATTTAGCAACCGGTTCAATCAAACCATTCATAGAAATATCTGAATCGATTATCCCAATAGACGACATGTCGCTGGAGCAAGAGTTGTCCGAGTTGTTCTCTTCATCTTCAATTTTGATAGCAACCTCCTCTGTAACCGCTAGAACTTCAAATTGGGGAGATTGCGAGGCAGTTTGTTTGGAGATTGCGACGGGGAGGAGGTTGTGGACTACATTGAGGAAGGGCTTGAAATGGGGTTGGTGGAATGGGTTTGGGAGCTGTATGGGAATGGAAACCACGGTGTGGCGACTGATAGCAGGCTTGGTGATGATTTTGAGGAAATGGAAGTGGAGTGTTTGGTTGTTGTAGGCTTATGGTGTGCTCATCCAGTCCTGATTGCTCGCAGAGGGCGTCGATTAGGCAAGCGATTTGAGTTTTTAAATTCGAAGCACCGTTCCCACACCTTCCGGAGAAGAGGCTTTTTCCGGTCTTCCGTGTGCATGAACCGTGTCCAAGCAGTACTTCAAGTTCTGAACAGCCTTTGTTGTCCACAGTAGATTTGGATAGTAGATGAAATATTGCTGCTCAGGTTGCAGTTTCAGACAGAGTTGTCTGATTTCCTGATTCCCCATTGTTCATTCGATGAACACAATATGCTAAAACTTCAACATACTACGCTAACCAAACACTTTCGTGGATATGTTCAAACTGGATCTGGCTTGTTGATATGGGGGCTAAACTAGGGTCCCATTGATCATTTCTTCCCGGTCATATGATCAACTTTGATAATTAACTCATTTAGTAATTCAACCAACTTCCATCTCTAAATTCTTTAACGATTTCATGAAATACTCGTTTCCTTAGAAAAGTGATTCAATGTGGAACTAGCTAGTAAAGAGCAAACTAAGAATGGACGCTATTCAACATCCCTCTGCCTATCCTGTTTTCAAAGATGGGGCACTCGAAAGTTCTTGTTGACCCCTGACCATGTCGACGACTAATAAACGTCTGTTTCCTCTGCAGGTTCCAAAGATTCTCAGGCTTATTCAAGCCCCTCCGGTTCCTGAGGTGAGGATACCCCTCAACACCGTAGTCAGACGGGTTGAAGACGGGCGATTCTCGTCTCGATCTGCAGCTGTCCCGTTGGAAAAACCGGTTTGACTGGGACGAGGAAGATGGACTGTAAACTGGCAGTTCCCTTGCAGCAGCAGCATTACCATTGGTATTAAGCTTGAGACAATGCTCCATAACTCTGGCTTCCTCCTTGAACCTTTCTCTTATATCGTTCAGAGCCTGGCGAATCCTCAAGGATCTCGAATCGTGCTGGCAGTTCTCGGATGGGCTAGAATTCGACAAGGTGGTGGTGTATGGCATTCTGTTGCAATCAGTGCAGAGGCGTTTCCATCTCTCCACATCAAAGGCTCTTCTCTTGACATTGTCCGAGAGAACCGAGTAAGCCTGCAAAGATTTTGAATATTTGGGTCACTTTTGGTTTGTGGTTTAAGAATCCTTAGTAAGAATAGTTTTGAAATTAGGTATTTATATTTCTCATAATCTTTATTTCATAAATTTTTATTTATGATTTGAAGTTGAGTGAAAATATATATTTTTGGATTAAATGACTAAACGGTTGGCTTGACATTTTGAAAAGCTAATGCGGATATCCATCCATCTGGCTTCGAAATGGCTTTTTCCGGTTAAAGTGATCCGTCAATGAATGACGGGTACCTGCCCATTACGAATTGTACGTGATGATAGATCCGTTAGTATCCGCCCCACGACAAACCTGTCGGATACTCCATTTAATAAAACGATATCGTTTTATGAATCTTATAAAAACTTACCCTTAATTTTTGGGGAATCCTAGCCCCGTTCATTTTCATTTTTTACTCCCTCGGAACCCTCACAATTCTCAACACAGAGATGACGGCCCTCGAAACTCTACCTCCCTCGACCATTTTCGTTCGTCAAGAATCATAAAATCCTCCAACTAGTATTATCCTTCAAATCGACCAATCATCCCTAACATCACAGTGGATTCGGACAAACAGCCGCATGCAGCCGAGAAAAACGACTCTGAACCCGTCGCCTTTTTATTAAAAAAGTATTTTTGTAAATTGTATAAAAACAAAGATAATTCTGGAAATATAAAAAGCTAGACAAATTACAACATTAAAAAAAATAATAAAAGAAACACAATTTCATCTTTTAATTTTCATCGTAGACTGCATTAATGGCATTCACATGAATTATACGTTGTGGAATTGAAAACAGGAAAGAGAAGAAATAAAAAGGAACGAAATTTAAAACCTGAAGGACAAGCTTGAATGCTGTATCAGCTCTAGGATGGCTGTTCTTGTCAGGATGAAGCTGTAAAGCTGCAGATTTTTAAAAAGGGACTCTCATGATTCATGAAACCAAAACCATCCAGAGAGACATCAAAACAGATAAACCAAAATGAAAGATGACATAGAACAAATCGTACCGAGCCTATGGTACCGCCTTCGAACAACGTCTATATCTGCATCTTCCTCCACCTGTATGCATATACACACAAAACAATTGAATTTGATGAAGTGGGTTGATGAGAAAAGATGAAAAGGTTCGAATTTTGGTGATGATTTTACGTACGGCAAGAAGGCGATACCAGTCGACGAAATGGGGGGAATGCAGGGAGAGGTGGTGAGTGTGAGGGCAGGAGCCATTGTTGGAGAGGGTTGAAAGAGAGCAAATGTGGTGTACCAATTGGGATTTGTCGACTTCTGGTGTTGCTTTTGGATCTCTCTGTCTCATTGTTGTGATCGAAGAAGACGAAGGGGAAGAAAAGCTAAGGGGAGAAAGTAAAATGGCAGAGAAAGGGAAACGTTTTGAGATTTGAATGAAGGGAAGAGAAAGGTTGGAGTGGGAGAAGATGGTGGAACGGTTAATTAAGAGCAATCTTTGCGGGAGGGAGACACCAAATCTCTACTACATTTGAAAGTGTATCGGTTCTTTCTTTGGAAAAAGTTGTTTTTTTTTGTAATTAACAGGAAATTGGAAAATTTCAAATAAATCATATAAAATATATAGAAATAAAAATTAAAATCGATCCACTTTCAAATACAGTAAAAATTTAAAAGTAATTCGATTTTGATTTCTAGTATAACTACAAACAAAAAGTTGGTTTGTAGTCATATTAGTTTCTTGCATTAGTTTGACCCCGTGTTGTATCGTGGTAGGAAGGACATGTCAAAGATGTGAAAACGAAATATGTGATATATCATTTTTCAAAAATCAAAATGGAGTGAAATTAGTTTTTAGTATTCGTTTGACGTTGTGCAAGGTTGTTATTTTGATGTTTAGTACGGGGAAGTGGAGGGTTATGTTGCATATATAACTGTCAAACGGTAAATTAACAAATCACAAATTCATTTAGAGGTTGAATTAATTGACAAATTATGATTTAAATTTAAAGACGATATATATATACGCTCTCTAACTGTACGACGGACCCCATGGCCATGGCATATTACTTGAATATAGTAAGCTTGTCTTTGCCTGAGTGTAAAGCTTGTGATTGTGATGAGTAGGTGAAGAAAAGTGATGCCCTTTTTTCTTTCGATTGCAATAAATAATAACTTGAATAGAATAGGTTGATATTACTTGGAATATGATAATTAAATGGGGAAAAGGACTAATTATTGATAGGTTTAAGGTGGGTTTGACCTTGTTAGTTATGTGTTTGGTTATTTTTTTCCGATTGAAGACAATATTTGCTTTCCCAATGATTTCGAAGATATCAACTAGTTATAATAATAATGTGTACTAATATTTGACAAAAACGAGAATTGGGAATTTGTTCGTTGGTGGAAATCCCAAAAATAACCTCCTTATTATGAATAGGCTATTGGGTCACTTCCAAGCCCATTTAACTACTTCCATAGAACATTACTCAGTCGTTCTACGTTGGCCCACTTCCAAGCCCATTTAACAACTAGTATGCCTATCACTCGGGCTTGCCCTGTTTTTTTTTTGTTACATTATTAATTTCCCTGGTAGCCGATTAGAGGAGGATTTATTGAGTTCATTTTCCAACTTAGAAACTTTAAGTGTAACGGAATTATATTTTAATATTTATGTAATTCGATTTAGTACATTGAGACTTCACTTTGTCACTTTTGTCTCACAGTTCTGTCTTCAGTTTTTGTTTAATTAATCTTTGTCTGCCTAACGTGCTCGCACTTCCATTCTTTTAAATTATTTCAATTGCTGTATTATTATTTATTTATTTTACTTTATTGTGATGCAATGCAATGCCGAGCTTCCCAGCTTCTCGAATTCCCTTAATTACCCCTCGCCTCTCCTCGCGTAATCCAAACAACTCCCGCAAACATCACCTAGTCACCGTCCAGCCCTTTTTCGTCATTTAACATCTTATCCCAATTACCTTTTTTTTTTTGGTTTATCAAATCATTTTAAAAACTTTTATTCTTAAATTATTATTTTTGGTTCTTCGCTTCTTCTTCACCATTTTCGCGGCCAGAAAAGGTTTCTTCTCCGCTTCCTTTGCTTCCTCCAATTCCCCAGAGGGCTTTACTCCCAATCGCCCCAGCTCAACGCAGAAGCCAACTCCGATCGATTACTTCGATTCCTCCCTTTTTCCTGATTACAATTCCTCACAAGCCCGAAAGCGACACAAAGGGATTTCCTTTCCTTTCCTTTCATTTTCCCTCCTCCCAAGCCTTTTCCGCTTCGATCGATGGCGGCGGGGGCAATGGCGACCGCCGCCGGGGCAGCGGTAGTCCTCTACGTTTTAAGCCGGAGACTTGCTTCTGCTGGCGGGGAAGAAGGGGATGCCGCTGATCTGAGTTTGTCGAAATCGAGATCCGGATTGCGGCGGAGGATTTCCCGGCGCCCGGCTCAAGCTCCGGCTACCTGGCTGGAGACCTTGACTACCTTGACCGAGACACTTCGGTTTACATACTCCGAGACTCTCGGGAAATGGCCGATCGCAGATTTGGCTTTCGGAATCAATTACCTCATCCGTAGGCAGGTCCGCCCCTTTCTCAATTTTTTCCCTTATTTCATCTCTTCTTCTTAACTATTATATCGATTTGTTTCTTTTCTTTCTGTGTTATCATCAGGGTGATTTACAAGTATCCAGTATATATGCGGGCAGTGATTGTGTTCAGCTGAAAGGTCCTGAGATTGTGGCCGAGTTGAAGTACTTGCTCAGACTTCTGACCAATTGCATGTTCTTCTCCAAACGGCCATTCCCAATTTTCTTAGAGTGTGCTGGTTACTCTCAACATCATGTCCTTTTACAGGAGCCTAAGGCAGGGGTATGTCGCCTTCTGTACAATCTTCATTTCCTTGACTGTGACCTAAAGTTTTGTGCTCTGATGCTCTGTATTGTTAATGAGGGCAGATCCTGAAGCCTGCTTTTACGATTATTCGCGATGAGAGCACCAAGCATTTCCTTTTGTTGATTAGAGGCACTCATAGCATCAAGGATACGTTGACTGCGGCTACTGGTGCTGTGGTTCCTTTCCACCATTCTGTTTTAGACGATGGTGGGATTAGTCACTTGGTGTTGGGATATGCGCATTGTGGAATGGTTGCCGCAGCTCGTTGGATTGCTAAGCTCAGCTCTCCTTTCTTGCTCAAGGCTCTTGACGAATATCCTGAGTACAGAATTAAGGTAAAGCTGGATTCTTGGTGTCATGGTCATGTCTTTAGCTTTCCTGCTCTTGCAAAAGAGATTGGTAGTGGTATCAGGACAATCATACCGAATAGTCATTTGGATTTAAAAGGGTTTTTACTTGGCCAGAGTTTTCCATCTCCTTAAACATGGCACTATATGTGGAACTTCAAGAGTTTTTGAATTTTAATTTGTGTCCGAGAATCTTGTGCTTGATTGCCTGTAGCATATCCACAAACCCTGAGCTTCTTCATTAATGTCAGATCATTAGCTTATACTGATCATATATGTATGATTTCTAGGTAGTAGGCCATTCCCTTGGCGGTGGTACTGCAGCATTATTAACATATATACTGCGAGAACAGAAGAGTTTTTCCTCTAGTACATGTGTGACATTCGCTCCAGGTATGTATTTTATTGATCTGGATCCTTGTCCTGAAAACGAACTTGGTATCAGAAATGCCTTATTTTGCCCTTTCTTGCAGCTGCGTGTATGACTTGGGATTTAGCAGAATCAGGCAAGAACTTCATCACTACAGTAATTAATGGATCCGATCTAGTCCCCACGTTTTCAACTGCTTCTATCGATGACCTCCGCTCTGAGGCGAGTGAATCTCATCTTTAATGTGATTTGTTATTACTTTTGAGTTTTGCTATTCGTCATCAAGAAGACTTTTTTTGGTACCATTGTTTTCAACCAGGTCACAGCTTCATCTTGGTTGAGTGATTTGAGAGACCAGGTTGAGCACACCAGGGTTCTAAACGTTGTTTATCGCTCTGCATCAGCCCTCGGATCTCGTCTACCCTCCATAGCCAGTGCAAAAGCTAGGGTTGCTGGTGCAGGTGCACTATTGCGCCCTGTTTCCAGCAGCACACAAGTATTAATCTTTGCCCTTTCCGTTTCTCTGTGTAAACCAGTATCTATTGTCCCTTAAGTACTGATGCTGATAAAGGTTTTTGTTTCTTCACCGCAACTTTTTTAGGTCGTGATGAGACGAGCTCAGAATGTTGCGCAGGCTGTTGTTCGGACTCGGACATCTCTATCATCGTGGTCGTGCATTGGACCGCGTCGTAGGTCTGTTGGGCCATCATTAGCCCCTAAAGAAGACGATTTGCTCGAAACTTCAGTAGTCTGTGAAAACTCCGAGACCATTGTTACTGAAATCCACACCGAAGACTTGTCGCACGATCAGTCAGGCAGCGATTCAAGCAGTGAAGAAGACGAGCCGCTGATCTCGAGGGAGAAAGTCCATGATTCACCGGCGATGGAAGACTCGACAGAAGGCGAGTTGTGGCACGAGCTGGCAAAGGAGCTCGAGAGACACGAGAACGAAGTTGATATCCATGTCCAAGCGGAAGAAGCAGCAGCAGCAAAAGAGATCCAGGAAGAGGAGAGGATCCTCGTCGAAGCTGCAACGGATGCTGCGAGTCCTATCTCGGCCGAGGATGTAGTCGAGAGCCACAAGTTCTACCCTCCTGGCAAGATCATGCACATTGTATGTATACCTTCCTCCCAAGCTGCTACTGCTACTCCGGAGGTGGCTGAGGAGACTACCGAAGAAGAAAATATTGGCATATATGAAACCCCGAGGGAGCTGTACAGTAAGATCCGGCTGTCGAAAACGATGATAAACGATCATTACATGCCTATGTATAAGAAGATGATGGAATTGTTGATCAGGAAACTGGAGGAAGATGGTGAAGATTGTAGTAGGTGTATGATATTAGAAGAAGAAGCTTTGTAGTGCAAACAAACCCAGAAACAAATATATATACAGAGTTGTTGTGTTGAGGTTCATACAAATTTTAATGAAAACTTTAGACTGCCCAGAAAAAAAATAATAAAGTATTTGTAGATTAATGATTAGGATTAATAATGATGTGGCGTGTATTTATGAACATAGTAAAATAGACCGAAATTGCTGATAACGAATGAAATTTTGATATTAGACTAAAAAGTTGGATTTCTTAACTCAAGCGTCTTAAGCTTTTTTCTCCGTATAATTGGTTTGGGGCCATTTGACAACAAGTCTGTATAAGATACTTAAATAAGATACGTGCCTACTATGGTGTCTGCAGATTCAAACATGAACAATTCACAAAGTTTTTTATCGAACCCTCCAGGATGCAGATCCACAATAGGCGTATAAAAATTATTGTACGTCAAATAATATCAAAAGTCTTTGTTGTTTATTAGTGTCCTGTGATGAGCTGTCAAATTAGCGGAAAAGTGCTCGAAAATGTGAATCGGTTACGTTATTCATGCTTACTTACGTGAGTGCTATGTTACAAATTAAAGTTAAGTGGCTACGCTGTTGCAGATCCTAAAGTTAGGTGACTTCTAGAGCTTTTGGACTTTGGTGGTCTATGGATTGTGGAATATAAGGAATAAGTAGCTTTGCTATAAGTAACACCGATAAGTATTGGCATAGACAGATGATTTCCTTTATTATTCAATCAGAATTAGGAGGTGATAGGTTAGGTCATAATTGATTTGAGCTGGAAGGTAGCATCAGTTTCAGGTTGCACGTAGAATCAACACGGCAGGATAATTAATGTTCGTGTTGAGATATTGAAACGAGATTCTATGATCGAAATATTGAGATATTGTATGTAGTATCAACACTATTTGGTGAAATCATGTCATAAAATTGAGATATCAAATTGAGACTTTATGATCAAAATGGGCATATCATGTAGAATTATCACACCACAAACCACCCTCACCAAGACTGTATTATCAAAATTGAACACATTTTTAAGGTTTAGATACCATCTATTAACTTACGAAAAAATGGTTTTAGGACAAAATAACATAATTTGATGTAACATTGTAGTAGTTTAACTTTGTATATACATTTGAAACTGGTAAGCCGATGGACATGATAATATGCTGCCATAATTATGATATCGGAAAATGTTTCAGTAAAAAAAAAAGAAATAACTATGCTTCGATCCATAGAAATCCCCACCACAAATACTCAGGGAGTTGTCATCTTCTCTCACGATCAACAAAATCAGAAACTTTCATCTTTAAGCCAAACCATTTTTCTTCACCGCATCATCGTCATCATCTCGATCACCCGATGCCGAAACAATCACCGAAGTCTCAGCAGCAGCATCACCATCAATCCGATGGAAGAACAAGCAAATGGCGGACATGTCATCCATGGCGATCCCGTTCCTCTTACGCTTCCAAGCTCTGGCAGCAAACTCCACAAGCCTCTTGGCACACTTCTCCCTATTGGTCGCCGCCGCCGACGAAACAACCCTCACCGCTTCCTGATTCGAGACCACATCCCACACACCATCCGTCGCCAGGATCACAAACTGGTCGCTGTCGGTGATTCTCAGCTGGGTCACTTCCGGCGTCGAGATGAGGCCGAATTCCTTGATACAGTAGTCGCCGAACGCTCTGGACAACGCCAGCCCCGGAGTCTTGCCGCTCGGCCTCCATATTCTGTACACTCCTGGCTCGTCCGGCAGGCAGAATATTCTTCCCTTCGAGTTCTTGATTCTTTCCGCTTCCTCTGTTTTTTAAGAAAAAAGAGCAAAAAAGATGAGAAAAAAAACAGAGGAAATGAAGAATTTGATGGGAAAAATGACAGAGGAGGGTGCTGACGTGGTAAATTGGGTTTGCAATCGACGGTGAGCTGTACAGCTGAAACTGTGCCGTTTTCGGAAGTTGTCCCCAGAACTGCTCGTGAATCTCCTACATTTGCTATCATTAGATGCTCCCCCTGATAATCGAAAATCACATAATTTGTCAGCCAATTAATCCGGCCAAAGTGTCATATATTTTGTAGAACTTTAGATTGGGTGATCACCTGTTTTACAATGGTGAGAGCAGTGGATCCACTGGAGAAAGTGTCGATCTTGGGATGGTGTTTGAGCTGCTGATCGACAGCGGCGTAGGTCTTCAAATAAGACTCCTTCCAGATTTCAAACCTGTGACGATGATCATGAGGGTGGTGATCGTTCAACCCAAGTTCCATCTCCGTGTCAATGGACGCCTTGAGAGTCTCCTGCCAATTGCAGAGCAAAACTTGCGGCACTGTTTCTCTAACCCGTTTCGAAACCATATGTCCCCATGGTCCATGCCCGTCGAATACCCCGCACAGCATCATGTCCTCTTGGCACCCAAATTCCTGCACCAAAAAGATTGTTACTTGAATTCCTGTTCAGAGTTTTCGATCTAAATTAAGTGACGATTTTTAATGTAAAAGTTTTGAAATTGAAGTTTTTGCCGAATGGAGTTTTTTTCTAATCTCATTGCGAATTCAAATACATACCTCCCAGACGACGAGGCAGTCCTGGTTGACTCCCTTCTGACCTCGCCTGGAGCAAACGGAGGCGAACTTGTTGGACTTACTTACAGTTCCTGAAGAACTCAGAATCAGCTCGTTCCTTTTAGCATCTTTGGCCAACTCTTCTGCAGCTTCCTTCCCGCAATCTTTCTCTTCCGACGGTTTCCCTTTCTTCATCGACACGGTTCTCGCCAACCCATTGAAGAAAGATGGGAACAGAACCATCTTCGTCAACCGGATTTCCTTTATGCTTTAAGTTCCTCTCCCAGTATAGAATAAGCTGATCAGATACCCAGAAAGAAGAAAACAGAGGCCTTGGTTTTATAAACACGGCTGAGAAGTATAAGAACACAAACTTAGGAATCCACGACAGGAAATGGAACCCATATCCCCCCAATTAGAATTCCTGGAACAACACATAAATTGGGATTTGGTCGGAATTGGGAATTTCTTCTTTCTTTACGGATTCAGAGAGAGCTAGCCAGAGTTTTGTTTGGTCTCTGGAGAGGAATTAAGGTTCGGTCTTTTGTTTTTGCTATGGATTTGATTATTTGGTCTGATTGGATTTGGGGATGTGCGGCAAAAAGAGGAACTGAATTTCGAGAGATTTCGTTTCGTGGTTTGTTGTTGTTGTGATGATGAACCATGATTGGGGGATTTTCTTTATAAGGGTGCTCTGTTTTTTTTTCCGGCTGGCGTCGGAGGAAGGAGGAGTACGTAATGTTTATGTGGGTGCTTTTGGGGAATGACGGTATTGCCACTAATGGTTGCTTGTCAATTTTTACATGGTCAAGTGGGAAAGTGACGATGATGGCGAAATGGATGACGTCATAAATGAATGGAAAATATGAAATATAATATAAATGATGAATTGAAAATGGACAAGAATTGTGAAATGGGTAGCTGAAATTATATGGCCACAATACTCAAGGGACATGGATGCATGGTGAATCCATTCAAATTATGAGTTCAATTGAAATCAAGAGGGATTGTTTCATACTTAGTCTCGATAGTTAATGATAATGTGAGTATGATTTTGTGCTAGATGGTCTATTAGCATGGTGAAAGTGTTGAGTTATTTAAATTGATGTAACTCATGGTGAATAAGTTTAGATTAAGATACGATTCTCCTTTATTATTTTTGAATTTAGGAGAGTTTTCAATAATAACGTTAATCGTTAATATTAATTTTTGAATTGAAATAATTTATGACAATAATCTCAAAAGCATTCTATACTTTCTCCTATCTTATTGTTCTTTTGATCATTTGATCAAATGTCATTTAGAAAAAGAAAATATCGATCATCTTTAATATAGATTATAGAATTCAACTATCCACAGTATAATAAGCATTTAACTTTGATGGCTTGATTCCACAAATTGAATCAATGACCTAGTTTTGTTTTTAGAAAACTTTAGGTATAACGTACATAATCTTCATTCATAATCAATTTATTTTTAGAAATATTAATTACATTATAACGGTACTAATAAGTCAAAATAGGATTTAAAACAGGAAGATAATAAACACCAAAAGGCATTTCGTGCCCAATGCTGGTAAGATAATCGACATTATGATTTCCTTCACGATAGGTATGAATGAACTCGAGCTCTCACGCCCTCCTCATCAACTCTCCTGAATTTGACTCACAACAGTAAAGTGCTGGTGAATCTCTCCTGACACCTGACGTAAAATATGGCCAATTGAATCACGAATCAAACCTCCTAGAACTGCTTGACCCATCTCCGGATCATTTTTTTTATTCAAAGGTATCGTCAAAGATAAATAATCGTTAAAGAAACAATAACAGTCATGAGACAAAGGAAAATACACCTAAGGTGAAACACGATAAGAAAGAGATAGTGAATGTCGACTCGTAGGATAACGAAGAGTCTCATGTGCCACAGAATGGACGACGCAGTTATCGTTACGGGGAATAAAACTAAGAGAAATGACTAAAAAAGATTTGAAGAAGTTTTTGCATTCCATTAGCAACTGTCCAATCCGAATGTCATCATCAGATCCGTTGATATATCGAACTGCCTCCAAACGATCTGATGAAATGGTAATACACTCATGCAGTCTTAGAAAGGCTGCGAACATTGCATGGCGGATAGCCATGAAGTCTAAGACTAGGGGATCTGTGATCGAAGGAATTACCAAACCAGTGGCTGCCACCAAAGAATCGCATGCGTCGCGGAGGACAATACCAATTGCTCCATATCCTTCCTGAGACCCAACAAAGTAGCATCTCAATCATCTCTTCAACAATAGGTTCAGTCGGCATCGGCGTCGTGGAGTTGGGATCCGGCAGAAGCCACTTGGAGCTCGTGAGAACATCACTGGAAGAACGATGTTGCCGCTTCTCCGATTGCTGCGGTTGAAGCTTCAGCTCAGGACTGCTGCTACTTTGTTTTCCGCCGCCGTCGACGACAACAAGGGCTGAGTGAGATGAGAAGCTGAGTCACCGTCCTCAATCGAAAGCACACTGGATATCGCCGATCGCTGCCACTTGCGAGAATCCAGCGCTAACAGCGGCTCGGACCAGCAGGGAGGTTGCAGAGCAACCAGAGGATAGTGATGCGGATCCGGTGGCCGTGTTTCCAGCAGCAGGGACGTGCCAGAGACGGCGTCGGTCATGGCTTCGGAGCAGCCATTAAGGTTTTTCTTAGATAGAGACCTAATCAATGACCTGGTTTAATTATATTACAATAATACTAAGTTGGTATATTCGCTTCATTTAATTAGACAAATTTTATGCTAAATAAAGTGGGAAACCTAATTTGATGGTCACCTATATTATTTTGCCCTTATGAAATAGTGCATTCAATTGGATTGTTGTGTCGTTGAAAGTTTGAAAATACTAGATTTAAATTTAACCATCCTACATGTAAACACTTATAATATATATATATATATTTTAATAGAGGCATGTACGTCCGTCTACTCCTAACTAAAAAATATTAATGGGAGAAGAATTTAATCATTTTGTTAAAGTTTTGTTGTTTGGTATGTGATATCTCGAATATTATGATATTTGAAATATTACGATATTGGATGAAATTAATATTGAATAAAAAATTATAAATATTAAGTGAAATTTATCCAATTATAAAAATATCATTTTCATGACTCTCTCCGCTCTATCATTTTCCTCTTTCTCTTCCTTTCCTCTCTGATTCAATGAATCTAAAAACCAGAATCTAAAGAGCAAAATTATAGAGCCTAATTCTACAATTATGCTCGTTTTTCTCAACCTGTTAATCTGAAACCCACTCTCAATCCATCTTTGATCTTCCCATTCCAACTCCAAATTGTCGCCTCAGAAGAGCTCAGCTCCGGTTGACGGAAGCAAACCTGCTTCTTCGTCAGCCCCGAGAATGGAACCAAAGAAGAAGGAATATGTACAACCGAGTTATTTTAACCCCAACAGTCAATCACTCGTCGGTCGGAACAGATTCGAATCTATGAAATCGGAATGAAAACAGCGATAGAGATTAGGTTCAAAACAAATCGGATAGAATCTTTGCGACAGAAGAAAAACAGTAGTGGATTTCGACGATTGAAGAACATACCGTCGTTGTCGATTGATCTAGGAAGAAAGGAAGATTCCGCCAATCTGCCCTAGTCTTCGAATTTTGTGGAGCTCGACGATAAAACCGTCTCCCCGTGTATTTGCGTTAAAGCGGAAATGGGAAGAGAGAGGAAGTGTTTCAGTTGGTGGGTGTCATTCTGATTACCCCACAGGCTTACGTGTCTGCGTATAAACCAAGGGCAAACTTGTCTGAATGAATGATTTTGGGTGATTTCGGAGAATTTCTAATATTATGATTTTGTGATATTAATATCTTTAAATATTATGATATTTACGCTCTAAAATACAAGAATATCTCGAATATCATAATATTTGGTGGTATCAAACCAACCCAAAGTTTAAGATTTTTATATTGTGATTGGATCGATTGTTAATGTAGAAAGTAACACAAATTAAATTGTGTTTTTGTTTTCTAAATCGTGATTTATATATTAAAATTGAAGTCGGTCAACCACTTACAAAAAGTCCAAGGAAGCTAAAGGGCGGGATTAGATTAAGGGGAAATGCTTATGGCTGGGGTTGCTCCGTGATTAAATTTATATTATCTTCCATGATTAAATAATTAAGGGACTGATTGCGACGGCTCGTTTGGAGTCATTAATATATAACTCATTGCTTGGTTGCTATTGACGATATCCAAACAAGTTCTTCTTAATTGCACGAGGAAAGTATACTAATTTCTTCTTTGGATTTATTTTTTAATATTATGGGGATAACGATTTTTAATATTGTATTAAAGTCTACAGAAAATATTAAGAGGTTTTCGTATTGAATCCTGATAATCTTCATACCGTACACATAACTTATGTATGAAGATGTGTAAATTTCATATCTTTTAAAAATTTTTATTTGAAAAGCATGTTAATGAATATTATAAAATTTATTAAAAAAATTTTCCAATAATTTAAATTATTGAAATATAACGAATTTTTATAATTTATTATTAAGTTTATTCCTCTCATAAATAATAAATCACAATCATATAGAGTTCACTCACGTCCAACATGTATGTATGAAATGGATGGAAATATCTAAAGGCAATATATGTCGATGGCTACGTACTACGTGGGTCGGCCACTCGGCGTGGTCATTTTCAAATAGTAAAATCGACGATTTAAATTTTGAAATTTTACGGTTTTATGATTTTAGTGATGTTTAATAATTTTAATTCCACTTAAAATTGGTGGTTAGTGAAATTAGGTAAAACCTCGATTTAAATTTTAGAATTTTGTAAAATCAATAATTTTTTCATGTATTTTACGATTCTACTTTGTAAGTAAAAATTATCCATTTATCATTTTCTTTCATTCGGTTTGGCTTAGAATAAAAAATAATTTAGATGTTATTAGTAATTTATTTATTTTATTGATAGATTTTGATTATTTTAGTAATAAGTGAAAATCAAAATAATAAAAATAGATGTGATAATCACCCCATATATCACAATGAAGTAGCTCAAACAATCTTGTTTGCTTTGCTCTAACACAAATGTCACAATGATCCACCTTATTACAAGAATCGATACTTTCTCGAACAAATAAATTATGAAGTTTCTCAAAAGAAGGATGTCCTAATCGCCGATGCCAGACGTGAAGAAGTGACGCTACCCTGCGTGGTCAGCGCCTGTGACAGAGGTGGTGACACATCTCCGTCCCAATAATACAGCCCATCTCACAGCTTACCCCTCCCAATCAAACTCTTCGTTTGAAGGTCCTGTACCACAAAACAATCAGGAAAGAAAATCACCATGCAATCGTGCGCATTCGTTAGTTGACTGATGGACACAAGACTACATTTGAATTCCGGAACATGGAGAACTCGAGACAGAGAAAGTCGATTTCCCTGGTGCGCCCCTTGCACCATTCTGGATACCCAATTACTTAAAAAATGTGCCATGTGCGTCGACAAACTGGGCATCTGACTTTGCTCTTCTCAAACTTGGGATCAGGTGCTCGACTTCGAGCCTGAAACGCAGCCGTATCCAGCCCCGTGGGAGCCGCTATTGTTTGGAGTGCAGCTGCCTCGGAGGAAAGCCGCGTGGAAGAGCTAATCTCCCTTTGTTGCTCATCTTCCACTACCATATGGTAAGCTCAAGCAAGTTGTGGTGTTGGTTGGAGACTCCAGATGTGAGATCGAATAGCAGTATAGTTCTTGTTAAGACCCATAAGAAAAGCAAAAAGATGTTCTTTGTCGGCAGCTGTCCGCATCTCTTTTCGCAAGTCACAACTGCAGCCGCTACATGTACCCTTGGGTCCAGTGGTGATTGCACGAAGCTCTTCCCATAAAACTCGTTACCCAGTGTAGTACGCTGAAACCCCCAAATCTCCTTGTCGCAAGAGGCTGATGTTCCAACGAAGCTCATATGCGCGCGAGGAGCTCCCTTGACCAAATCGATCTTTTAGGTCATTCCAGATTTGACTTGCCGCAGTAGCATATCGAACACTACGTCGGAGATCTCGGCTCATGGACGCCTTAAGCCAACCCCGAACTAAGGCATCATAACGCTCCAATGGTTGTACTCTTTGTCTATTTTGTCCGGTACAACAAGGGTTTTATCAACAAACCCAAAGTTTTTCCTGGCGAAGAGGACCTCGGCCATATCGCCTGACCACTCTCCGTAGTTTACATCATTTAGAATGATCCGAAAGAAAGACTTGGCCTTGATGATCTGAAAATTTGTCTTTGAGAACAACAAGTCAAGATGGCCGAGTTGGTCTAAGGCGCCAGTTTCAGGTACTGGTCCGAAAGGGCATGGGTTCGAATCCCATTCTTGACATTTTGTTTCCACCCACCCCTCTTTTCAAATTTTTTTTGCCTTTTGGTGGTTGGTTTGCAGTTTTGACAAATGTCTCTTTGGCAAGAGGGAAACCAACATCAGCTAGCTAAATGGAATGAGTTCTTCCTAAGGTACAGTGCCGGGCGATAGTAAAGGCAAGGCTGTTGAGGAGAGCTGCATTAATTTCTTGGCTGACCAAGCTTAACATTTTTGTGGATTGTGTGTCGGACACCTTGAGTGAGAGGATGAAGGAAGTTGCAATCTCGAGTGAGTTTGCACTTTGTGTTATGGAAACATTGCAGGACTCCGTTGTTCTTCTCCTTGAACATGTTTCACAGAGAGAAATCCTGCCTTCCAACAGGCAAAACTCATTGCAAACGGTCGAATACAGGTCTACCTTCATCGAAATCAAAGCTTACACGTCCCAAAGACACCTACAGATCTACTATATGCAGAACCCAACACACTGGTATTGGGGTCCGTTGAACATTTACTCACTAATCCCCTTATAAGGCGCTTCCCAGGAATCAGGATACTTGTTTTGTACGGTCAACCAATTCAAGATTCAACAGAAATCAGGAGGGTATACCAGCTCAGGCGGGGCAGATGAAGTTCCATCCAATCGAATAATTCATTCTTGATTTTGATTGTGTATAATCTTTACGTGTTATAAACAAAATATCGTAAAGTCCGAGTATATCGCAGTAAGCTATCTCTCAAAGTTCTGGGGAGCCCTCTGACTCCGTGTAGTCTGTTTCTATTCTCCCTGCCTTAATAACAAGTATATATGAAATCAAAGCTTGGAAGGAAAAATAAACAAAAAAGAGTATCTCTATGCTAATAAAAACTCTGCCGATTCGATCTTGCCGCTGGGACTGGGTCCATCAATGGAAAACATGAGATGCATAATACTCGCTCTCGCTGAACATGGGTCTTAAGTCTTCCTTGCACATGAAATCCAATGGGAAAGAAACCAGGTGCCCCTTCACGGCTTCCAGTCTCTCCGATGGACTCGAGCCTTTGATGTCTCCTTTCAAGTACAATTCGACCGTCTCGGGTGCTATCCCCAGGTCGATCGTTGTGTGGCCCAGCTTCTCCTTCCACGAAGCTAAGCTCTGCCGGAGTGCAGCTCTGATAAATTGCAAACGAAAATGCCGCATCAGGAACTTGGCAAACTAGGATTGGTATGGAGGAGAGGAAAACGGAAAATTTGTACCTGGAATGGATTAGATCGTTTGGTATGCAAGAGAACACCTCCTGGTATATAGTAGTGTTCATCTGTCGAATCAGCATAGTAACCGTTAATCAAAAGAATCGAAAGCCACAACCATTTCACTTTTTGTTTCAGTTCATGGAACACAAGAGGGAAACCACTTCTCCTTAAGCCTTACCCTAGCAGTTGCTGTCCAAATGTCTCTGTATGTGGTATCAATCACTGGGTCGAAAATTTGTTTCATCTGCCCAATAAAGGAAGAGGGAAGGTGAAGGAAAGGCATGAGTAGAATTTTCTGGGAACCAGCAAAACTTGAACCGAGTAGCGCATTAGATCCAACTGTTTAATACGATCATATAACTATTTAAGGACTGCTAACCTCTCCACCAGGGCGAAGACCGAGGTGTTCCGACCAAAGTGCGACTCGAAGACTCAGAGAAAATTTACCAGCCTTCCATGGCTTCCCACCCATTGAGGAGTCAACTAACTCCTTGTCCTCGATAAGTACTGCGATCTGAGATTTAACCACAGGACCGATGTCAGGTAAACTGAGATTATGACTACGTTTAGCAAACATTGCAAAAGTGTTCAAAATGATACCTCTGAATCTCGGGAACCAAGAAGACTTCTGTCGTTGATATTAGCGGATCCAATCAAAGTTGTTTGGTCATCAATGATCATGATTTTACTGTGAACGTATACCTGTAAGTTTATTGAGAATCTTAATGAGACAAGATACTCAACATTGACAAAGCTAATCATTTTAGCTTTTGCTACTTTATGATGTTGGTAATTAAATGAGGAAAAGATTACAGATTACCTGACTAGTAGCCATCGGGCCACCGCCTGAAACCTGACCATGAGATCTAAGGCCGTAGAACGAAATGTAATCCTGTACCCTAGGGCCAAGAAGCTCGTAAAGATTATGCAACACTGAATGCTGTCCCTTGCAAATAGTTCGATGCTGCCAGTGCATTATGGCTCTGACAGATGCAGCACCAGCATCATCCAGACCACCCTAATAGATTTGAAATTCGATTACTGGGGATACACACCACAATTTTTAATGACAAAGAATCAAGTAAGAAATTTAACCTGGAAACCTGGAATCAGAGGTATTATGATGATAACCCGGAAACACTTCTTCTCAATGTACGCTCGCATTATTCGCCTATATAGTGACTCTAGCACCCGATTCTTTATGACATCGTCTCCTGAAAGACCTGATATAAAAAATTGATTCTGGGAACAATTTCCAGAAATACAGTGCACGTTAGGACATATGAACTTCACTTTCATACAAGTTAATTAGTGATCAAGTGGAATAATAAGACAAACAACAGTAAATATCAAAGTTGCTTATCGAGAAAAAAAATTCTTTCCGACGGAATTTTTATATCCAATCTATCCATTTTTCTGCAGCCAATTCTTTGGGGCTTTACTTTGGTTCCATTTAACCTATTAACTTATATGAATCGGTTTTCAGTAAAACTTTCTTAATAGAGATTCATTTTATACCTTTCCCCATAGTTGAATTGTGCCTAATTAAGAATTTTTAGCCTAACCCTTGATCACTTAATGCTAGAAGTAGACAATAACAGAACTTCTCAATTGAAAAATCTATTAGACAATATCCATACCTCGATGTAGATAAAATGTTCTGCTTTCTCAATAAGTGAACAGTAAGCATTGTGAATACTATCTTCAGTTTGGCTTGTTCCGGCAGACCACTGACTTACACTCCTCAGAATCTGAAAATGTGCATTGTATGGTTCAAAAGACTTATGGAGTATAAAGCTCAATGACCAAATAATGCCTTAAAAGAGCAATGCTTAAAGCAACTATAACTGTATGAAGGCAGAACCCCTCACCTGACACTGGCAAGATGCCCGTGGGCCAACTTCCCCTGTTTCATCACTGGAACCAATCTGGTCGCCTCTCTCCTGAGTTTCCCACCACTCCAAATCAGAAGACCTCATACCAGGTTGTGTCCAATCCGGAGATATTTTCCCATAGACATCCGAAGAGTCACGGTCATCTACAAAACTTTTCATTGGCATTTCTGGAGCTAATGGTGCTACCTTAGCTTTCCTTAATGAATTCGAGGCTCTACCAGTTGTACCATCAACTCCATTAGACTTTGGGCCACCAGTAGAACCATCAAGTTCCTCAGCTTCTTGAGGTAAAAGCAATGGGATATCTTGGAAAGATGATCTAGATGAAGAATCTTGCATTTGGGTTTTACCATTACTGTCTATATTTTTGCTCTTGATCTCCATGGGAGATGAGTTCCCCATATAATGTGGAATAACCATGTGCTGTTGAGGCATAAGCAGTGGAATTGCTTCCTCATATGGAGCTTTATTTCTCTAAAAAAGTTGGCACGTCAAAAAAAGTTGATATGAATTTTAGCTGACAACAAGTCTATGAAATTAGATATTGACCTTGGCATGGTTCCACCGTTGAACGAAGTGCCTAGCTATATCACGGCAAGGTGGCCCCCATAAGGCACAGTGGACATCATGCCAAGGCATTCGAGGATACTTTGTACGATCCAATTCATCTTTCATTGTATCTTCCCAGGAATTTGGTTCAGATTCCCTGCAATGGATCAATTTTCATTATACAACTACATCATGCAGAATCAACAGAAAAAGGTCGATGCAATGAATTGACTAGTAATGGACTCCGAAAGAAACCAGACTCCAAGCCCCATAGGAAACGCTCTCTCCCAATCTATACTACTGTTGCAAAAAATGCTACATCCAAAAATAAAAAGATGATGTTAAGCATCAAAGATTTTCACTCGCCTAGTTCTGTTAATGTCAAACCAATATCCTATGGTTATTATCTGTTCCTTCACTGTAAGAAGGGCCGATCAGTACTGACTGGAATCAGAAAAATCACTTGGCAATCAAGTTACAACAGCTTTATTGATATCTCAAAAGATCTGGGTCATTATTTTATACCCTGCCAAATTAGTTCTTCACACTTTGCAAGATTTAAATGGCTGGTCTGTCACCCGGATCACTTGCTTTTTTATTTGTGCCTTATCTATAGAATTACACCAGGTATGGTTATTGTGAAAAGAAAGATCACCTATGTGAACATCTACGAATATGACATGCCAATCCAAATACTATGATAGAACACCAATCAACCATGATAATGGTTATAAAAATTAAAAACAGGACTTGGAGTTCATAGATAGGATGTGACGATTAGACTACCTTGGGTTATAATAATCTTTTCCGGGCCATATTAGCGGGGGGCAGTCACCCACTTTATGTTCAGTTGTATCATAACGACCAAAACACAAATCCAATCCTCCAATAAAACAAATGTGGTGATCAATAATGACAAGCTTTTCATGGTGTGACCTGCAAAAAGGAGTTGTAGGTTAGAAAGTAGCAGTCATCTAAGAAGCATCCCATGCCATGATATGATGCTAACCAACTAGAAGAAAAGCACAAATTTTCTCTTTATACTGTTACGAGGTTTTCCTACAACACATACCAAAGGTATACCCCACAAGAAAAGTGGTCAGGATAGCGCAGCACACGTACATTCTCATGAATGCTAAGAAGTTTTTTCTTGCTATAAACACTGTTGATTTTGAGAGCAAGAGCAACTTCCTTGTAGAGAAGAATGTATATCTGCGCATGAATAAGATTTTTGTAATATGACTAGGAATTTCAAAAGTCAGATAACGACTTTCTTTCAATCTTTTGGTATAGCCACAATTACCTGAACGCCCTGCTTAGCTTTGGCCTCCAGCAAAGCATCAAGCCTAGAAGATGCATAGTTTTGAAATGGCCGTCGTAGATAAAGTTCAGGGCAAAGCCACCAGCCACAAATAAATATCTGCCAGAAAAATTTCAATAAGCCAACATACACTTCAGTTCATAGAAACTTTACCAAGGGATAAAGATTGTACAGGACATGGAACAAACCTCTGATTTAGCATCCTCGATCGCTGAAGCAATGGCTTCAAAAGCTGCCCTGCCATCTATAAACCATTGAGCTTGACTACCATCATCAGATAATCCCCTAGGAGGAGCAAACGAGCCAAATCGATGAGGATGACACCAGCCCTCAGGGGGCCTAAGTCCAGCATCATTGATGGCAGAAACCCAATCTTTAATTCTAGCACCATTTCTGACTCTCAACTTTATACTCCGGTTGCCGCTTGTGACCTTTGAAGTTTCGAATCATCTGTTAGTGCATGAAATTATCTTTATAAAGATAATTTCATCAACTAAAAGGATTACCCACAAGTAACCATGTTTAAATTAAATATAAATAATTCTGAGACAATGAACCAGATAAAAGGAATTAAAACTGTTTCTGATTGAGGACAGAGAAAGGATTTGAAGGAGTGCTTGCAGATCATACAGATGAAAAAGAAGGTATTCGCGAGCGTGACATTCGGGTATTCTGAGTTCTACAATATAAAACATAAAAAGCATGATAGAGTTGGACACAGAATATTAAGAATCGCTGGAGCAAACTCTGTAGAAAGATGGAGTAGAATTAGACTGGTGTTTACTCATTATGTCACCTAAATGCAGATAATCAAAAGGTAGAATCTGATCTTCTGCTTGGGTAGACAAGACCAAGCGAAGAAAAAAAAATGCTCACCTTAAATGTATGCCGCAAGGGATTTCGTTCCTTCATTTCTGTTGCAAGTGAAACTCGTCCATCTCCATCTCCATCAGAGGCTGGTAGGACATCAAAAACAATTATATCCAACGGCTTTGCATCAAAAGGATCAGCAAGTACGGCTAAGAATCCAGGCTTTAGGACAGCCCACACCTGTAGAAACCATATATGAAACCACTTATTGCATAACCATCACAGTTCATCACGATGAAGATTGTAGCCAGAAGTCTTTGTATCCTTAATATCACAAATTGATATATGGATATTCTAATACTTTAGTAAGCTCGCTTAAACTAGGGCGGCCTCCCTTCTTGACCAAAAAAGATTTATTGGAATTTACTTATTAAACAGAGCTTGTCAGAACTTATATCTACAGTGTATTATCTTGATCATGAACCTAAGAGCAAACTAAGTTGTGGACACATTCGGAAAAATCCTTTTTACAAGAAAAATTAATTTAATCAAGTTCAAAACAAATTTCTATTACCTTCTGCCAGTTGTCATTACAGCAGCCAAACCAACTGCAAGAGCAACATTTCCTGTTGTCATCAACTGTTGGGATGTTTGGCAGATGCTTTACCATAATGTAATCTTCTTTGAGCTTAGGTCCATATTCATGGCAAAAGGATAACTTAGAAACCTCTAAAAATTTACAAACCTGCAATACAAATACAAGGTATTAATACCTGAGGAAATGTAAGAATCAACTAATCAGAGCATTACTCTGAGAAAACAATGCACCCAAGGGAGTAGTATAAATTGTACCCAAGCTTTTACAAGAGTCAGTGAGAAAATTGAAAGTACCAAGTAAACAGATATGCACAGCAATGAAACAAGAGAACAATATCAATCTGATAGGTCATATACTCGTGTCTAACAAAACCAAATGAGCGGGTGAAGTAAACGATGTTGAGAGCACATGGTTTGACCTATGCATCCGCATAATGTCAATTCTGCATATTAGAAGCTGGCAAGGTTGGACAGCTCATAATTGACTCCTAATATGTAAAATCTACATTAGACTCTCAATACGGAATTGAAATTTAAGAAGCTGCAAGAAAATGGGTTACATAATCACCTGACATTCACCACATTAACTACTTCTTAAAACTAGGCCCTGAAATATACATTCTACTTCTTGAGGTGGCCATATCAGTAAATGCAGTAAGAATAGCATTGCAAAATAGCTCCACGAGAAGTTCAGGAAACTTGATAACCAGAGAGAGCACCAGTGTACAGAATCATGCATCTGCGCTAAACTCAGCTCAATATACACTTAAATCCAGTAGAGTAAGTGTCACGAGTCAAAACCACGAAGCGTCCCAAAATAATACCTCTCGGGAGTTGACAATATCCAAATTCCCCATAAAATGGTTCAGATACTGTTGCATTGCAACCTTGGCTCTATCTGACATTGACTGCTGCCTCCCCAATGGACGAAACACAGGTAATGCAGCACTCGAGGGGACATCTCTGAACAGAAAAGCCACCTGTAAGCACTATAAGGACCGGGGAAGAACGAGAGTATTACAGAGAACGAGAGACAGAAGGTCATATATGGCAACAACTCCGAATGTGTACATCTAAAATAAGACAACAATCATTATTACCTGTTCTTAGCACTTTCATCCTGATGTTGTACATGTACTGCGTCATCATCCTCATCTTCTACTGCTTGCGCATTCTCCCCTATTCCCAGGTTTTGAAGCCAGTCTTTAACCTTCAAATCCAATAAGAAACACATTAAAACCAAACAAAAGTTGAGCAGCTGAGAAAGTTCGAGATGTGTACCCAAGAAGAAAAATTCAGCAACTCACCTGTTCCTGCTTCCCCTGAAGTTCCTCAAAGAATGCACGTTTCTTCAAAGCAAAATGTAGGTAGAACACTTGTGCAGCCGTCTTCTCCAATTTCCACTTGAACTGGAACAACACAAAGCAAAGAATTTAAAACATCATCAATGTTCCATTATAACCTCGTTTCCTATTAACATCGCTAACAAATCATTCATACAGAAGCAGAAACGAACAAATTAAATCAAAAGGGCATCCATCCAATCGCTTTCAAATTACAAGATTACAAATAAAAAAACACATCAATTCAACCAATCGGCATTCAACAAACAAAAAAGAGATCGCAAAAAATGGTGACTGTGCGTGCCTGTTTGTACTGAAACTCGACGGTGTAAGAGAGGAGAACGGGGCTGATATCACCGGCATCAGGGCGAGAGACGTGAACGATCATTGCACTAGGCAACTCCTCGAAAATCCGCGACTGCTCGGGGACAGGACCTTGGAACGAGAAGAAAGACGACGACATCGCCGGCGGAGCCGACGGCGGAGAATCGGTGTGCATTTGGACGTATCGAGGTCCTCCACCTCCACCACCACGACCAATACCGTCCATAAACTGCTGAGACGACGCCATTAGCAAATTGGCCCCCTTTTTTTGTCACTTATTATCGTCCTCGTCCTCTAGTTTCTCCTTAAGCTGGCGATGAAATCGGCGGACTATGATTCTTTGTCGGATCTGAATTTCCGGTCGAGATTGGATGGGGGAGATCATGAGACAGGACACAACAACAAGGGTGGGAAAGAAATGAAATGAAATGAAGAAGATGGTTACCGCGATACTTTGTTCATTATTTTTTTATTTTTCTATCTTCTTCTTTGAAGCGAAAAGAGCGAAGAAGCTTGGAGGGTTGGACATCGTCAAGAATGAATTCAAACAGCTGCTATTCTATTAATTAATTAGGAAATATGGTGAGCAGTAATTTGAAATTAAAACAAAATTAGAATAGAAAAATCAAACATTAACCATCGTTTGATTATGAAATATGGTGAAAAAGTAATTTACAACCGCAAGAGTTTGGAATATATAAAATTTCGAATATAGAAGCTATTTTATAAATAACTTATTTGCTTACAAAAAATTTCATTTATATTATACCAATTAAATTAAATTATTACTAATAATACAATCATAATATTATCTCATTCTTTGATTTTTTTATGAACATTATTTATTCACAAACTGGAGGAATTGCAGCTTGCAAACCCCGCCAATGAAGATCAACACAATCGGAACAGCAAAGAAATACAAGAAAGAAAATTACTTTAATCTGTAGGCTACCTCTCTACAAATATTAACAGCAATCTCTTGGCCTAATCTGTGATGATCTCCAGCTCTTCTCCTACATCTCTCACACCAAATGTTACTAATTATAGCTCTCCATAAAATTCTCCCCGACTGAGCACTGTTTCCATCACCTGCAAAACGATTCCCATACCGGTAAATATCATCATTCCAATCTGCAGTGTCCAGCTGGTCTTTCCCAAAGCAAAACCTGCGAATTTCAGCACTGAAATCACACGAGTGGAAAATGTGCTATATGCTACATGTTCGTGCATTGCAGAGATAGCACGATACATCCATACTCAAGCCCATATCAATGTTAGTCACCAGCTTGTGCTTAACTGCCATCCACGCTATGAAAGAGTATTTTGGTATGGTAGGGGATTTCCAAACCAGATCATGCCAAGGCACCCTAATCCCTTTTACTCGAATAGAATTCCAGACGTGTGAGACTGAGTAGATTTCCATCTTATCTCCATCCCATTTAGGATCACCATTAACATCCTGAGACACTAAATGCGCTACAAAGTCATGAGCCTTCATAAACGTCTCCATGTTCAGGATTGGTAAGGAGCAGGGTAACTTTGCCAAATATTCCCAGCTTTGAGCCTGTAAGCATTAACCCAAGCGATCCACAGGGAACCAGATTTAATAAGAACACTCCATATATGACGAAACACACAAGCTATATTCCAAACCTCTAAAGATCTCAACCCTAGACCACCTTTCTGTTTGGGAAGAGCAATGTTTTTCCATGTCACTTTAGCTTTCTTCCTTTCTCCATCTGAAATCTTCCATAAAAAATCGTTACAAACCTTTTCCACCCTTCTACTGACATTCTTGGGAAGAAGGAACATGGACATCCAATACCGACTCATAGAGCTGAGGACAGAAGTCACTAACTGGAGTCTTCCAGCATAGCTTAGAGTCCTGACCCTCTAACCTGAGATCTTAGCTGGGATACGAGTCACCAAAGAATCACAATCTCTTGCTGACAGTGTACCAGAGACCAAGGGTCCTCCTAGGTATCTAACAAGGAGTTCCCCTTGCTTGAATTCAGTGATAGACGTGATGCTGTCCTTGACATCCTGAGAGACCGAAACAGAGAAGAACACCTCTGTTTTTTCTGGGTTAATCTGCAAATCAACTAGCACATAGAAATTATTGAGGACTTCCACAACACCTTGTATCCCTTTTGTTGTCCCATTGGAGAAAACCAACAAGTCATCCGCAAAGCAAATGTGAGTTATTTGTAACCTTTTGCATCTTGGGTGAAAACAAATAATATCATCAGCAGCTACATCGCAATAACAAAAGGAGAGGGAGAGAGGGGGTCTCCCTGTCTCAAACATTTCTTACCAGAGAAATAGCCGATCATGCCTCCATTAAGACCAATACTATACATAACAAGTAAGACATGTCTTAATCCAACCAATAAAAGCAGTAGTGAAGTCCATAGCTTGTAAGACCTTAATTAGAAAGCCATGATCTACCGAGTCGAATGCTTTCCTCAAATCTATCTTTAAAGTGCCGCGAGGAGTGATATGCTTCAAATGGTAAGAGTTCACAATCTCATGTGCACGTAATATATTATCTCCAATATGACGTCCTTTAACAAACGTCGATCAACTAGAGCTAATGAGGACTGTCAGACAATTAACCATTCCTTTCAGAGAGAATCTTACCAATGCACTTGTAGAGTACATTGCAACAAGCAATAGGATGAAAGTCTTTAATATTCGTAACATTTGTCTTTTTTAGGAATAAGCGTGAGGACAGTGGCACTAACAGTTTTTGGAAGGATACCAGTAACAAAGAAATTCTGCACAGCAAAGGTAATTTCTCCTCCAATGACGTCCCACATTGATTTAAAGAAACAGGTAGTGAATCCATCAGGGTATGGGCGTTTGTCCTCCGGAATGGAGAAAAGAGCAGCTCTAACTTCTTCATCATTAACAGGATCACACAGATGTTCAGCATACTGACTGGGGAGTTTCTTAATAATAATAGCTCTCATACCTTTCAGAGACATATCAGTAACATTTGGATCGGGAGTCCCCAACAGGAACTGATAATAATCAAGTATAACCTTCGAGATAGGTTCAATTCCAGTAGCCATCTGACCATCAGGAGATTCCAAGTAGAGAATTTGATTTCTCACCTGTTTAATTTTCACAGACCTATGAAAGAAGCTCGTATTTGAATCTCCCAACTTGACATGACTTTCTCTAGCCTTTTGTCTGAACATGGCTTCCTCGGAATCCTTAAGGATCATCCACTCTTCATATCTACTCTTTGCATCTGCCAAATTGACCGGATTTGGGAAATGTAAGGCAACTTTCTGAGCATTATCCATCTGGTTTTCTGCATCTCTAACACTAACTCTTCTACTAATATTAGAGAATTGCTGATGATTAAAGAGCCTAAGGGCAGCCTTAGCACTTTTCATTCTGGCATACACTCTCTCAAACCCCACTTTGTGAGTATCTGCACCACAATTCCTCCAGGCTGCAGCAACAATTTCATGGTAACCCTCTCCCTTAGCCCAGAAGTTATAAAACTTGAAAGGCTTTGGCAAAGAAGAGATCTGAACTGCATTATCTAGGAAGATACCATAGTGATCAGAAATCCCCGGTCCCATTAGAATAACCCTACTCATATTGAACTTTTGCACCCACTCCAAATTCACAAAACATCTATCCAACCTTCTTGCAATAGGATCATCACTACGATTATTATGCCAAGTGAACGAAGGCCCCGCATAACCATGATCCATTAATGCATTACTGTCAATCCAACTACCAAAGTCTATCATTGAGCTTGTGACTCTCACCTGATTAGAGGCATCCTCAGAGGAGAGGATTGCATTAAAATCACCAATGACCCCTACCGGGAGACCAAACTGCAACTTCCCTGCCAACTTCAGATAGAATTCCAGTCTCCCATTAGCTCTGTTAGCACCATAAACAACACAGAGAACAAAGGGGAACATTCCACCAACTTGAATCAGAACATGATGCGCATCTGATTGAATAACCTTGAGAGACACTGATCGTTTCCTGAGAATCCAGATTTTACCAAGCGGACTGCTGTCATAATTCGTAAAAGAAGACCAATTATGAAAAGTATCAAATAAAAGTATACTAGCTTTATTTTGAGCTATTCTAGTTTCCATAATGCCTACTATATCTATGTTGTATTTATTCATACAAGGAAGAAGGTAACTATGCTTCAAAGGAGAGTTGAATACCCTTTGGTTCCGCACTAAAATCCGCATCTACGTTTTCCCCTCTTCCTTCACCCTCTACCTCAACGCTGGCCTGGGGTAATCTTTGTTGCACTCATATAGAGTCCAAGGGTTGCAGTCCCAGGGATGATATGAGTCTCATCCTCTGGACTAGCTTCAATCTCCAAACCATGGCAGCACGAACTACCAACTTAGGGCTCAAGGAAGTGCTCTCCTCTTGCAAAAGGTTTGAGGACTTCAACTTGTTGAGAAGATGGCAGCACCTCCACTCCAGTAGGAGTCTTAGTGTGACCTTCTTCCCTCCCTCCAGCCGTTGGAGAGCTACTAGTTAGAGGTGGAACCTCCTCTCCCTTAGAAGATTCAGTTTCATTGCCTCCAGAGCTTGTAGCCTCCAACTCAACAGTTGGCTGGGACTTCCGCTTCCATTCTTGTCTAACCTCCTTGACCTGAGATTGCTTATATTGACGAGTTTGATGCAACTCAACTTGAATTCTGATAATCTCACCTTCAAGCCTAATAGACACCATTTCAGGGCAGTTTACTTTCTTATACATCAACAAGCAGACTTTAACATTTAGACCCTCTCTCACAAAATTATTCAACGGGGATCCATATTTACTCAGTAGCCATCCAACTCCATCATTTGTATTTGTAATCAGCTGGGGCGGTACCTGCTTCAGAGTGACCCAAATTGGGACTTCCTTCTCAATCAGATCCAATGGTTGAATACCAACACTCCATCTTCTCACCACCAACGGCGAGTGATGCATATGCCAGACTCGACTCACCACCTAGCTGCATAATCTTTCAGATGAATTCAATCAAAAAGAAGCTATCAATTATCGTAGGGAGACAAACCTCTCCTTCATATCCCCAAAGCCGATTGATCATGGCTGAGAAGACACGCATCGGAGGAACTGATCCCACGAATTGAGCGACCAACGCCGCTCTCAACTTCTTGATTCCAGTATCAATAATTTCCTGCGGGATCGACAGCACTCCGTCTACAAAATCTGAATCCAGGATTGTAAACCGCTTGAGCGAACTCCAGTACAAACAATCGTAGCCCAGCTAGATCAATTCTTCTCAGGCGCCACTGCCTCACTCCCCGACGCCTTCTGGTCGGCAGGAGGAGGATTGGATAAAGTCGAAAGCTTGTGATTTGGTAGGTCTGCCGCAACGGCCACCACTGAAAGAAAAAAAGAAAAAAGAAGGCCGGCAAACTCAAAAGCTCAGCTGAGAAATTGAGAGAATCTCACGCTCCCACCCAAACGCTCCTCAATAATCCTCGATTAAAATATTCTTTGATTATTAATCACAACAAGATAATTTAGTTTTTTTTATCCTTTTTGTATCAACAAAACAATTTGGTCTTGTTCTCATTTTTATAGTCAAACACGATGTTTCAAACAAAAAAATCACTTCAGCTTACAAAATCACCAAATCTCCTCTAAATCTAAAAACAAGCGAACCCTACTTGTCCAAATTGCATTAATTGTACCCTTGAATAACTAACTCTGTTCAAGGGGCATAACTAATCACCAAATCTCCTAGCAAGGAGATGAAAAGAAGAAAAGCGAAATCTAGCATGGAAACAAAGCTTATTACGTCGAATTCGACTTGAGGGCCCAATCTTGCCTACAACAATTGCAAACCAAAAAGCCAGCCACTTGCAAGCCAATGACCGACGCATAGTCGGCCGGTTCAAGGAAGCATAGAATCTAATGTTCTTCATAGAACTGTAAGTAAGAAACGGGTCGTTCAACATTCAACTGGTAAAACAATAACACAACCCACGGACATCAAAATTTCATGATCTATAGAGTAATGTTCAGCACCCAACAAAAAAGGCAGAACATGATTCAGCCTAGCAAATAGGATTCCTAGCACATCAACAGCAAGCCGTCAACTTTTCACTTCTTAGACTTCTTCTTGGCTCCCCTGCAAAGAATTAACCACCATTAATTGTTAGACAGATTTTAACAAGTTTAACAAAGGGGCAAAATTATAGGGAATCAATCATCTCCAGTATCTTACTCGGCCGGTTGAGGTGCAGATGCAGGTTGTGAAACCTTCTCCCCCCCAGGTCCCTGAAATTAAATTCCATTGATGGTTATTCGAAAGCAATATACAGGCATGCACTACCAAAAGGGGGGTGCTTGTTCGTTAGTTCGTTCAATCCGATCATTCAATCCTTACTTGTGCAAAACGCTCTTCTCTTCTTGCCAACTTCCTCTCCCTGCTGGCCTTGTTCTTTACACGCTTAGCTTCAAACTGATCAGACAGTGTCTTCTCTCTTGCCTTTTCAGCCTTGGTCTTGTGAATGCTCTCCATAAGTACACGCTTGTTCTTGAACACATTACCTTTCACCTTCATGTACATATCATGGTACATATGCCTGTCAATCTTCTTGGCTTCACGGTACTTGCGCAGAAGACGCCTCAGGACTCGCATCCTCCTCATCCACAGGATCTTGGTCGGCAACCTAGCCTCCCTTGTACCCTTCCTTTTACCTGAAATCAAGATTCCAAATTGAGAAACAAATAAAAAATGAACCTCATCACAAGCTAAACAAAGATATCAAAACTTACCATATCCAGAGTGGCGACCCTTTCTCTTGGCCTCATTCATCCTTCGGGCACGAGACCTCGAATGGATATTGGTCGGCTTCCTGATGATGAACCCATCGCTAATCAGCTTCCTGATGTTTTGCCCTATTGAGTTGGCAAATTTTTTATCAGACGAGTTTCCAGTTATGCAACGATAAATCAACAAGCATATCCCATAAGTACTGCTACGAAATTGTTCCATTGTTCCTTAACCAACATCGGAATTTTACATATTCCACAGTCTAAAACTGAGACACACAGCTTCAAACCCTAATCAAGTCGAAATGAACTATGGACGTAATCAAACACAATAAACCTAACGCCCTCTCATCCACGCTCTCGGAAATATTGAAATCCACCTCCAATCTAATATCTATAAACCATCTCACGCTAACTACAGCTGAAATGAACAACAAGGAACAACGAACTGATGAAAGAAAGGAGAGCTTACTGGAGTTGGCCATCGAGAGTTCGTTGCACTCATTGGGATCAAGCCAGACCTTTCCCTTCCCGCACTTCAGCACGCTGGCGGCAAGCCGCTTCTGGAGTTTCAACGACACCATCGCTCACCTCTTCGACGACGACGGAAATTGGAGGGTTTTCTCGAGGACGGCGGCTGCTTGCTAGGTTTATATGCTGGCCCTAGGTTAGTTATCCTTCATCGAGTTAGGATCCTAGTGGGCCATAAACCACAGCTACAAATCTGAGGGCGAATAAAAGGCCCAATTCTTTAGACCCTGATAAAAGCCCATCATTGTCTTCGGTTTCATCAAGCTAAGAAAACTCTTGCTCTTGTCCACACACAATTGTTTTATTCTTTATTTCTCGTACCAGACTGAGAAAGTTAGGCGGCGATCTATTTTCTCGCCGCTGTGGTTTGCTCATCGAAAATTTGCCGGAAAAGTCCGTGGAGGCCTGAGCTCTGCTCTGTTGCGCCTGCGATTAGTAATCCATCGAATCGGATTAAGAGATGGCAGTCGGTTTGTCCATCGTCACTGATGCAGCCACGGCTTTGGCGAACGAACAGGGGCTAGGGTTTGGGATTGGGAATTTGGCTCTTCCGCGCCTGAGATTTCTCTCGATCAACAACCTTATGGCCTCCAATTCCGCCGCCGATCAACTTGCCCACTGTCGCCAAAGCTCGGCGATTATTGTGGACGTGGTGGCGCCACCACCCGTCAAGCCAGACAGATTTCGATCTGCTAGGCGGACGCTTACCCGTAAAAGGCGACGTACTAGGCGGAGATCCTCAACTGATGGTGGAGACTCGGGTGACTTCGACGGAGAGTACGGGATTTTCGGCGGGGACGATGGAGGCAACGGACCGTTTGGATTCGGCGGCGGTGGAGGGAATTGGGGGAGCGGAGGCGGAGGCGGGTGGAATTTCGGCAGATTCGGGGAGCAAAATTGGGATGAATCATCATCGTCTTCGTGGTGGTCGGCTTCTGGGTTTGCTTATGGATTCATCTACGAGGTGATATATTGGATTGCACTGTCTAACTGTGTACACTTCGCGTTCAAGAAGGTTGCTAAGATCATGGTGGGTAGGATTGATGATAGTGGGAATAGCGCCAAGGTTCGAATGAGACTGGCTTCCATTTCCGTTTACTAAATTGGTAACGGATTTCGACCCTTACTATTATATAGTGTAATTGGTAGCTGGAAATCAACACAAAGCCTTTCTCTTTACCTATGCTTGTCTGTACATATATCATAATGTTTGTCGCCATTGTCTACGGAAGAAATATCGTTCATTTGCAGTTTCTAATTTTGGTTAGTCCCTTGAACGATGTTATTTTCCTGAATGGATTCATCCATATATTAATTTTATATATGTACAGTCCTTTTTTATTGATCTCAGTCTGGAGCTTTTCAATCTTCAGTTCTCTAAACAAATGCTTCACGTGGACCCATTTCATGACATGTTCATCTGAATTGTGCCTGGCTGGCTGATATTGAGGATGGATTGGCATTAGAAAAGAACTTGCTTTTGCATATTATATTGGTTGACCCCTCTGTATGGAGGAAAGCTAATATGTTGTATGAACCACAGGGCTTCCCTGACCTCTGAAAATTCATTCATAGTTGCAGATCAGTCAGTTTTTAATCCATGATTTTCGTAGGAGACTGCAGTTTTGCCTAATTTGCTATGAGTGATGGGAAATACTGCTTGGAATTGGCATGTCATCATCATTCTCGCTCATATGAATGAATGAATACCTCTGCTATTGCAATTGGGTTTTTTTGTTGTTGTTGCTGTAGTGTTGATTATGAATTCCACACAGCAAGACGAAATCCTTTTCCGTGGCCAACTAGTTGTGTGTTATGTTTGCTCTGTACCAAGTTCGTCGATATCTTGTTATTGCGTGGCAGACCTGGACTGTGATGCCTAGGTATGATTGGAACATTTCTTTTGATCAAAGCTTCCGAGTTGATGGTTGTGATTTTCTTGGGCTGTCATGTCATTTTGGATACCCATCTGTTCCTCGGATCTTGTAAATCATGAAATATACCTGTCGAAATGCAGCAAAATAGCTCCTTCTCTACCAAAGGCTTAATGTTACTAACTTTCATTCAAATCAAAATCAAACGATTTTAATAAACACCAAGTACATCGTAGTGTGATCAATGCAAACAAAAGGATCCGATCCGAAATTGATCCAGTCATATGTACACACGACTCGCAAGATTTTCCTCAAAAAATATGAATGAACCAATTTCTCACGCTATTTGCATCAACTTGTACCCATTTTCCTGCTACTTATTAGCGGCCTGTTAGTGTGACCTTTGACTCCGGCTATATTATGGAACTTTGGATTCAAAAAAGTATGCAGTAGTCTGCTTGAAAATGTCATCAATCAATAACCCAGTTGTTGATTGATAAATAATGACGGTAAAAATGCGCGATGAGTCATCCTAATCCATACCTTTTCTTAGTTGCTAGATTAAGAAACCGAATCCCTAAACGACGCCCTATTATTCGAATTAGGTAACGCCCTAGGTTGAGTGAATGACTAAATTGTCATTTAGTAAATTTTGAAAACTTATAAAAAGTTTAATCTTCGAAAAACTCAATCATTCTCAAACTCGAAATCTGGAAGTCGACAAGAACTTAAAGATCCTAACTCGAAGATCCGACGAGGAATTGAAGATCCGAGTTTGAAGATCAACGACTTTCCAATAAGGTAACCCGAAAAAATTCAAGTTTTAATTCGATTTAAAAAAAATTTGGGTCAAACGGACGGCGCCGCCGTATGTGCGAGAAGCGATGAGCCTAGGCCAACCAAATAACTAGTTACTTAAAGACGAACAAATAATTAGTTACTTAAACACAAACAAATAAATAATTACTTAAACACAAACAAATAACTAGTTACTTAAACACGAACAAATAACTACTTGCCTAAGCATGATTACATAACTAGTTACCTAAACAATAACAAATAAATTATCTTGCTTTGTGATTCATAGCCCGTTGCACTTCTATGACTTGGCCCTCGATTGATGCATGATTTCCTTCAAATAGTGTGTCAAGTCCTTGATTGAAAGAGTTGTACCATGTTTTGAGAGACGAGTGTTGGGACTCCACCCTATTCGTATTCGTACACCCAATATGGAAAACTTCGTTGGTGTTGCAATGGGCTCATTGAGTCTTAACCACTTGCTTACTAAGTACTCCATCAATCCCCCAACATTAGCCCAATCACTCATGATCATATCTTCCCACTCCTTGTAGAACTCTGCATTTGTATGTGCATGCAACACTTTATTCCACCTACCATGCACGGAAGTCTCAGCCAAATGCATAGTAAATGGGGAGTCTTTGGAAAGACAGTGTAGAGTGCCGCAGCCAGACCTCACTCATTATCAATCACAAATGCATTAGGTTTCTGCCTACCCAGCATCAAAGTCAGACATTCAAACACCCAAATATAAGACTCTGTTTTTTCATTCTCAATAAATGTGAACCCGATGCTAAAGTTCTTCCGCACTGGAGTCACACCAACCAACTGGATCACTGGCTTTCTATAGGTGTTGGTGTTAAAAGTCGAGTCAATCATAATCACAAAATATCATGAGCTAATCATCTGGACACATTCGGGGTGGCTAAGAAACAGATGAACAAGATTTTCGCCATCATCCTTGAAGTACTAAACAAAATTACCTAGTACCGTAGCTTTACCCAAAGTCCAGTCCATCAGATCCAAACCATTTAATTTCTCCTCTCTAATTTTGTATGATTCGTTGTAAATTTGATTCAAATTGTGACGAGTGTTGAACTTCTTGTTCAGAGAATACCTTATCTTATTTTATTGTGTGTGAACCGCCACCAAATCCCGAATATCTTTTTTCGCCTTATCTGATAACAGATTGCTTTCCATACTAACTTCAGTAAAAAGAATCAAAGGATGATTGTGGTATCTCTTCGATTTATCAGGATTCTTGATGTCTCCAACTCCGTCAATAAAAAACTTCCACTCGCAATCTATCACCCTTGACCGTACGACAAGTCTGAATGGGCAATTACACTTCTTTTACTTCGTCCGTTTCGGTGGATCTGAACCTCACATTGCGAATAAGTCCACATGAGCAATATAGATACACCTGACACTCCTTTACCGAGTCATTGCTTTTGTTGGACGCATTGATCAAATGGAAATTAAACGATATAACAATATGTTTTGCAGCTTACGCCGCTTCACCGACAGTGTCGTACACATAGTCGGATAAGAACCATTCGGAGTAATCAATTTTGTCACTGGCATTAATTCCCTACAGAATATGAACACCGAAATACAAACTACATTAATAATTTATCTACATATAACCTATTCGTTGTGCCTTTCTAGACACTCACTGAACACTTACCGTAGTACTCATGGCGATATCCTGTACATCCAACCAACCGATACTTCAAGTATTCAAATTAACGAACCGATCTAAACGAAATTAAAAAATTTAATTAAATTTTAAATAAAATTAAAAAACGGACGGACCGGTTTCGGTCCGGTCAGACATAGATGGAACCAATTTCCGCCCGGTTTCGGATGTTCGCCAAACAGCATGCGTCAGCCACATCAACCATTTCCTCACTGGCATCATCATAAGTGTTAAGAGCACGATTCCCACGGCCAGCCAAACTCCAATCCAAATCTCCACTCCAATGAAAGCAACCGCCGGTCTCAAAGCCCTAAACGCCAGATTCCCACTTAACTTCCTCTCTTCTAAATGCCCAATTATTCTCCGCCACCCAATCAATTTCATCTGGCAGCTCAATCCATCTCGCCGCCGTAGTAGTTTCCGTGCATTTTGCTCTCTGCGGCGTAAATCAAGTTCCCCCATTTTTTTCTCTGCTCGTGTAAAGCTTTATCCTCTTTTTACTGGTATTTCACAGTTTTCAGTGTGGTGGGTGCAGCTGAAAATGGGTACTCTTTACCACGCGGAGCAGGTGAAGCCGTGTGTGGTGATATTGATGCCTCAAGGAGAAAGCTCTCCAAGTGGTACTCGTCTCTCCTCAGGTACTGTTCTGTAAAAAAAAGCAATGTAAAGCGAGAAAAGAGTTTGAATTTTGCAGCTTATTATCTCAATTTCAATGGCTCTTTGTTTAGGATTAGGCTAGCTAGTTCGTAGTTGTTCAAGAGATTCTGCATTTCAGAACCATTGTTTATGTTGATGTTCTAAGAGTTGCCAAACACTTAGTTAGTGACATTTGCGAACAACTGGTTGCTCCATGTTGTTATTTGTTCATAATTGGGATGAAAACAACTTCTAAAGGTTTCAGTTGTGTGTGTCGTTATGGTTTTTCGATTCCAGGGAACACAGGGTGCATTGCTAGAACATGTGCGGTATCAGGCGTTGGCCGACACTTAGTTGGGGTGAAGGTTTTTGCAATTCACTTAATGGAGTTAGCATTCAGTCTCTTATTATTTGTTATGTCTGTTATTCACTCAGCCTTTAGGATTCCAAATCGACGATAAGGTAAAGTGTGCTGGACTCGATTACTGGCCGTATCCTTATAGCAATTCGGCTTTTCGTTACTTACTCGTATCCGATCTGCCCTTGTGTAGTTAGATATGTTCATTTTGAGGGTGAAAGCTGATTCATTTGCTGCAAATTTGAATTAACGTTCTAAATGATCCTATCTTTTTTGTTCTCACCTTTCTACTTTTCGTGTATTCTTGTCGTTGCTAATTGTTCAACACTCTGTTACGGTTTGGCATTTAGAATCATGTTGAATTGATAAAAGTGGATAGAAATTGAGTTTATTGTTGAGAGGACCTTTCGAAGGAACGCTGAGATGTAAAGGATTCCACTTTTCTTCTCACAACTAGTTACGACGTTCGTATAAAACTAGTTACACGTCGAATCGTCTATAACTAGTTACACAACTTCGTTTATAACTAGTTCAACTACTCTATAACTAGTTACAATCATCTATAATTAGTTATATGTCCTCTCGCAACCTCAAACCGATTTTCTTCAACTGCCCTGAATTCAACTTTCCCACGAGACATGATTCCATATGCCAAACTTTAGTTCACTGTTTTCCGAATTTAACTTCAATGAGATAAGATATGTTGTAGTGAAGATTCAAGACTCTTGGACAGAATTCCGGGAGTATTTCAACCAACAGGTGGGATTCTCAATCTCATGGTAATGGTTGATTTCTTATGTTAATTTTGTTCTGCAGTAATTCAATGTGCTTCATTGGCAAATGCAGGAAGGTGAGAAGAGACTACTAGCACTCACTAAGCGAGGGACGACAATATCAGCGGATATGAGGCTTCCGTTAGGTGACAATGGATGAAATGAGCTGGCACATGACTCAGCATATAGGGAATTGGACATAGTACAAAGTTAATTAGTGTTTTTGTATTGTAGTTAGAGTTTTACATTTCTGCCACTTTGGCTTTGTATATACTGTGCTATTGCACCATTAATGAAGATAAGAGTTCTTCTCCATTCTCTTCACTGCTCTTCTCCTCCTCTCGATCACCTCTGTTAACAGACAATTCACTCTGTAAGCGTCACCAAATCTGAATCCAACTCGATTGGTTTTTCGGTTTGCATACAAACCGAACCGTGCAGCACTGCTTAACACAGGTTTGGGTTTGTTGACAGAATGCTCGTACACGAAGAGAGACTATCTGGTATTTGGGGCCGAGACATTCGGGCTGCCACCCGAAGCATTGGAAGACTGCAAGGACGAGACTTTCGGGGGCGGAACCATTCGGATACCGATGGTGGAAACTTACGTTAGATGTCTGAACCTATCGGTGAGCGTTGGCATTGCATTGTACGAGGCTGCTCGACAGCTGCACTACGAACAGCTGATCTCATCGGAAACACAGGTAGTCGTCGACGGAGACGAATCGATAAGAAGGGAGGATATCTTTGCCTGATTATATGTTGTAATCTAGTGAATCTCTAGTGTAGAGCAGCAGGAGGATGTTTTAAATGCCGCAATTACAGACCAGGCATTTAAACCCAGTTTCCCTCACTGTGTGGCTCGATGAGTTAGCTAGAGGACAATTGCCACCGTAAGTATTCAAACTGGATTTAATGCTCTGTACCACTCTGTGTGCATTAATGGCGGACTCCCCCATTTTACTATTTATTATTATCTGTGTTGGGCGACAATCATTCATTGCATGGCCGTGATATGTTGGACGCTAATAATGGAACTCCAAACCCAGTAAAATAAAACCTTCATTGATATTATTGGCCCCCCTCTTTGCCCCATGGGTCGAGACGGTAGGGCTATTGACGAGCCGAGCCGAGTTGCCTAATTTGAGCCAATCGAACTGGTAATCAAGCAGCACTCGAGGCAACTCTTCGAGCTTCAGTCGATCTGGGTACGAGTAATAACCAGACTGAGCCTAATCGGTGGCCGATGAGAACCTAAGGAAGTGATGTGTTTACGTATCATCCTGCTGCATTGGATTAGACTCTACGTGGACCCAGCAGCATGCAGCATTTCAAATTTGATTAAGCTAAGGCACATGTTGAGCTTATAAGACTCTGGAATTCTGCATTGTTTGTCTCTGAAGCAAGGTCGTCATGCATACATACACAGAAGAAAAGTATATCGAATTAGGTTCATTATGGTTATGGGTTAACTGAAATTTTTATTTATATAAGGAGCGTTAGTCTCTTTCTCTGTAATTAAGCCGTCATATTCACTAAAACCCCTAATAAATATTCTCCTATCTCTCCGTGGACTAGTTGACCTCAAGGCCGGAAACCACGTTAATTGTCAATATTACTCCGTTGTTATTCCTTCCTTGTTCCTTCTTTATTCGACTTTTATCAAAGAATGCAAATTTGGGGAAGTATGGCCATGGATGGCGTGTCCATAAGGATTGGACATGTAGTCACCTAATAAATTGGTGTCCATATATACGTCGGGCGGAAGTATATTCGAATTCGATACCTTCAAATGGTCGGCACACAATACAACGTAACTAATGGTGCGCTACTCCACGGCACGCTCCCCTGTCTACCACCCCGCTAGCTAGGAAGGATGCAAGCATGCCAATTGAGGATTGGGCATGGCAGACAAGTTAGGGCTGGCAGTGATCAGAAAGGTATGGATATGCAATTTTTCTGAATCGACATCTGTCAACTGGTTCTAACGCATGTATCTAGCGTGCTGAAAACGAATTACACAAATTTAACGATTTGAAAAAAAACCCCGCTAAAAAAATTAAATTAAAAAAAAAGTGGAGGGTCACATTTTACCTTATTTTCCTAATCGTTAAATCTACATAATCCATTTTCTAGCTATTGGATGCAGACGTTAACACCTTACGACAAATACCGATCCAACATCCCAAAAAAGCTGGTGGATATGTGGGGGTTGGGAGAATAGTGCACAACATAGTTTGGCATCGACTCACTAGGTCTACAGGTGGCTTGACGGGAAGTGGCAAAAGAGTAAATTTGAGCATGAATTTGTGTATATATTAACAACCCCTAAACCTTCTAATTCTCTTCGTACATCTACCAAGCCACTGAACAAAAATCTCAACAACTAAAAAAACAGAGTGATAATTTCCGCCGACGAGATGGCACCGCCGCCACGGAAGCTCGCTCCCTCCCTCCTTCTCATAGCCACATTACTAACTTTCGCCGCCGCCTGTCCGCCGGCTGACTTGAAAGCGCTCCAAACCTTCAAATCCTCATTAACCGACCCTTACCTAGGCCTCTTCAACACATGGACGGGCTCCAACTGCTCCTCCTACTACGGCGTCAGCTGCGACCCTTCCACTGGCCGAGTCGTCGACATCAACCTCCGCGGCGAGTCAGAAGACCCCATCTTCTCCAAAGCCGGCCGTACTTCCGGCTACATGACCGGCACAATCTCCCCCGCCGTCTGTAACCTCGACCTCCTCACCACGCTCATCATCGCCGACTGGAAGGCCGTCTCCGGTCCAATCCCGGCCTGCGTCTCCTCCCTCACCAACCTCCGCGTCCTCGACCTCGTCGGAAACTCCTTATCCGGCCAGATCCCTCCCCAAATCGGAAACTTAAACCGCCTCGCCGTCCTCAACCTCGCCGACAACCAGATCTCCGGCCAAATCCCTACTTCCTTCTCAAAACTGCAGAATCTTAGACACCTCGACTTGAGCGGGAACCAAATCTCCGGCCAGATCCCGTCCGATTTCGGGAATTTGAAAATGGTGAGCAGAGCTCTGCTTAACCGGAACCAGCTCTCCGGTTCGATTCCCGACTCAATTTCGAAAATGTCCAGGCTGGCGGATTTGGATCTCTCCACCAACCGCTTATCCGGTTCGCTACCCAGTTGGTTCGGCGACTTACCGGTTTTATCCACGCTGAATCTGGACAGTAACCAGATCGGCGGCGTGATTCCGACGAAGCTGCTGGGGAGTAAAGGATTGGGGATACTGAATTTGAGCAGGAACGCTTTGGAAGGGAGCATACCGGACGTTTTCGGGCCGAAGAGCTACTTCATGGTGTTGGATTTGTCGTACAACAATCTGAAGGGAAGTATTCCGAGGACGCTTTCGTCGGCGGCGTATGTCGGCCATGTGGATTTGAGCCATAACCATTTGTGCGGGCCGATTCCGGTAGGGGAGCCGTTCGAGCGGCTGGATACGTCGTCGTTTAGCTTCAACGATTGTTTGTGCGGGAATCCTCTCAGGACCTGTTAATTCATTATTTAAAGCATGGTGATTATATATGTGGAAGTGCTGTTAATTAACGGCGTTAAATGCCAGTGTTTACTACTTAAGGGCTCGTTTGGTCTTTTCCTTTTTTCAAACATGTAGTTATTGGATTCGAATTCAATCACATAACAAAACAAAAACCAATATTTATGTAATGTCTAGCTATTTCATTTTATTTTGTTGTTTTTCTATCTAGAACATAAGTCTTAGTTTGGATTGTGTATAATTAATGTTGCTAAGTAAGTCCATAGTTCGGTTTTGGTTATACTTATGTGAGTGGAGTAACCTAGTATCTGTATTGACGACATGGAGATATCGAGTTCGATTCAGCTACATCACACAAATAGACATCTTATGTAATGTCTAGCTATTTCATTTTATCACATTGTTTTCTATCTCGAACATGAGTCTTAATTATAACTAATTTAATGGGAAATTCATCCAAACAATCCAATCGCTCGAACTGTTGGAAGGAGATTCAGAATCAACTTATTCTCCATGAAGCCTAGTGCGAGTGAAATGGTTAATTGGGAGACCTATTGGTTGAAACTTGAATGCTATGAGCATGTGGAAAATGAGTACTTACGCCCCTTAACTCGAAATTGTTTGGAGAGGTTTATAATCAGTTTCTATAACATTCCTCAACCACTTTCGAGCATCGTCGAGCTAGCATTAGCGAAAAATCCAACAATATCCCTCTTGGTATGCGTATCCATCTAACCTATATGGCTTTAAGTAGTGTTTAAGTTCCCATTTTGATCTGAGCAAACGTCTCAATTATAATGTACCAGGAACAGTACACGGGACTAACAGAGAAGTGTCGACAAGAAAGGAATATGATGTTGCAGACTTAAGGCTGAGGCAATACTTTAACTTACGTAGGTACTTTATAATGCAGACAAAAACAAAGTTAGCTGCACGTGAATGAATACAGAGCAGCAAGTGGAGGATTGATGGACTCCTGCTCTTGGAGAAGACTACAATAACATAGAGATCCAATTCTCCGGTGAAGATCATGCTATGGCATTACGCGCAATCCAATCCGCTTTGGCGTTACCCCTTCAAGGAACTAGTCGAATCGAGACGTGAGGAGATTCTCGTAATATACGAGAGATCTTTGTCGTCAGAGCCGCACCATCCCATTGAAAGAAAGTCTGGTCCAATTCACTCCCTTCCATCACAATGAATCACCATTTGATAAGAAGGGGCAGTGGTTAACAAATCGAGCGGATTAAATTGGCCACACACACTTCCCGCTCTAACTCTCTAAGCCCTCTTTGCTACAGAGGCTTGAGGTCCGCACCCCAACAGAGCGAACATTGTTGAACACAAACGCAATCTGAGCTTTCCACATACTATGTTAAATTTCTTTTTCACCTTAGAAAGATGATGATGATGATGGCATCTTTTCATTGAAGAAAAGGATGGTCTCCCAACTCAGCACTGATAGCACAGCAGAGCTATAGTGTGCTGGACCAGGAAGACTCCCTCATCAAATCTTGACCTATTCTCCACAACTACCATATCATTTATTTCAATAGTAATGAATTTGAGTCAGTGTTCATTTCCCTAAGAGCACCCATACCTGCGCTACCGTGAACTTACTGCACCGAATTACTTGTCCTCCTCCCCAACCCACCAATAGTTCCAGAGACTCTGAGTGAGGCATTCATGTGATCATGCTGAAGCCCACTCAGCATTTAAGATTTCTCCATTTCACCTCAACCACCTCAGTACCTAACCCACACATCAACTTGCCTCTGTTGTTGTTATTATCAAGTTAACGTTCATGAATAATATAAAGGAAACCATTCTAAATAGTCTTCACAACTCTAACTATTTGGATATAATGGGAGATCTCATTTGAAGAGGGTGTTATTTAGGGCTGGGGGTCGATCGGGCGGTTAACAACCGTACACATTTGGTCGGTTTATTAAAGATTAGGTAAAAGAATAGGTTAACTAATTAGCCGATTGACATGGTGATGCTTGGTTAATTCACCACCAATTAACCAACCGAAGTAGGTTGGTTTTGGTTAAATTAGGTATAAGTATGAAAAGAGTTGGTTAAAAATTCATTTTGGTTAAAAAAAATTTCAAATCCTTAACCGATTAGTCTACCTAATTAATGATATGTCAACTGGTTCAACCACTCAAAAGAATCGGTTAATTGGTTTGAAGTTTTAACAGCAATTGAATTACCAACCCTAATTGATGAATAAAGTAAAAACTCATTGGAACTATCTCCCAAGAATTTTAGTTATTGGGATTTGGAATGTAACGATTCACGGCAATTATGAAGTTAATGCAACAGGGTGATTAAGGAAGATTTTTTTTTTTTACAAAGGGTGATTAAGGAAGATACTAAGCAACAAAACGTTCAAAGAAATTATTAGAACCAATAAAATGAAGAGGTTTCACATATCACATTTCTGATTCAAACCCAATGTTCCAAAACCCTTCAGGAGTGGAAGGAGGTGCGTACCTGTATCGATGCCTAGAAACACCCTCGTGATGCTCACATCTTAGATTTTGATTTTTATTACCTCCTCCTTCGTCGTCTGGAAGAACTGCATTGTAGAATTTCTTGCATTGCTTACACTCAACCCCTTTCAGATTCTCCCGCTCCGCTTTCTTTCTAACTGTTTCAACGTACTTGAAACCCTTCTTACCTGGCGCCTCCTCCTCAGCCACGTTCATGTTCTGCGTTTCCTCGTCTGCCGTGTCAGGCGGAGGGTTTGGATTTACCTCCGCTGGAAAGCCAACATCTTTTGCTTCTTCCTCTTCCGTGATGGCTTTGCTCAAGTTGTTTGCTCTGAGGGCTTCTAATGGAGTACTGAGGAAATCATCATGAGGGTCGGACCCACGTTTGGACTGGCCAGGTCTGGTTTCTATCCATCCAGCAGAGGCTGGTCTTTTTACTCCACTGATTGAGGCGGGTTTTACAGTTGGAGGATGAGGAGGAAGCCAGAATCTTGATTTTGGAACCGGTTTCCTTACACTGTTAGTAATCAACCCATCGTTGAAACCGTATTCTACCTTCTCTGTCTTTACCTTGAGAGGAAATGTGGAATAGTCTGATCCCTTGAGATCTGCAACAAAAGGCATGAGGTATTCAATGACCAAGGACTTTCACCGATTCGTTATATGTTAAGCAAATAGTAAGGAGTGATGGACCAATCAAATTTTGAGGTTTGACCATATAGAGCAATAACTAGATATATTTCAAGCAAATAGCAAGATCATGATTTGTGTACAAACGTAACATTTACGGTATAAATATGCAAAAGGGGAAAACTTCTCTTACCAGGGGATGTCACTGGACTCTTGTGATGCTTGACTGAATCATCACCATCTTTCAATTTAGTTTGAAGAACCATGTTCTCTGTTATAAGACCACATTTCTCTAGCAGATAATTGTACTGAGATTTCAAACTTTTGTATGCATTAATAAGATCCCGTTTCTTTTCTTTCTCGTCAAGTAGTTCAGTATCTCTGGCCTGAACTTGGTTAAGTAACTCTTCAACTTTGGTACCATTAGTATTGCTCTCCAGCTCCTTTACCTTCTCCTCTAAGTCCCTCACTTGAACTATGAATTTCCGTGTAATCCTTTCATCAAGCTGCTCCAGTTCTCGTGTCTTGTCCTTGAGATTCCTTTCAAGTGCATCAATCATCTCTTCCGTACACATCAATTGTTCTTTAAGCTTCATCTTCTCCCTTTCAGCTTCAGCCAACTTCTCCTCATTGAGTACTGTTGACTTCAAACCCCCACTTTCTTTCGCCCTCGTCAGACTCTCAACCTTCTCCTCTAAACCTTCCACTTTCTTCACCAACGCATTACTCTTCTCTTCATACTCTTTAATCTGCTGTGACTGTTCCACTATCTTACTCGACTTCGTCTGAACCATCCGGATCAACCGATTGCTCATTTCAACTCCCTCGTCAACTTCCTTAGACTTGCTGTCCAATTTCTCCTCCAACAAACTGATTCTCCCCTGTTCGCTCCCCAATTCAGCAACCGATTTCGTCATCTCTTTCAATTCTGCCGATAACTTCTCCTTCTCAAGCTTTAGAGACTGATTCTCAACATCAACTACCTGCTTCTCACGCTCGAGCTTCTCGATTCGAAGCAGAAGATCGCTTTCCTTCTCTTTCCACCCCTCTTCTACCTGTTTTTTAGCCTCGAGATAAACCTCCTGCGAGTTCTTGTACTTGGATTGAACGTTAGGGTAGAGCTGATTGCAGAATATGTACTCGATCTGAGAGATCCTATCCTTCGCTTCTTCAATCGTAGCAACTAGGATGGTACTCAGCCTAGAGACGTACTTCACGTCGTCATTATCCACCAGACGTCCGTCTTTAGGCGGCAATTGATCCATCCCGATTTCGTTTCAGCTACTAATCGTCGTCGAACTCGTCAAATCGGAAGCAGTCACAAAATGGAGGCCGGAAACTCGAAAGTGCTAACGGAAACAGCAAACTAAGTTCATCCACACACACTAGAACGAAACAGATCGGAGATCGATGAACAAAAACTAGGCAAACTGATTCCTCCTGCCGTTTCAAGGAGAAATGAACCGAACATTAGAAACTGCTTACCTCCGGGTATATTCAACCGAGACGGAGGTGAGGCAGACGGTTGCTTCGATAGTTCGACTTGATGGGGTGGAGATCTGTGAAAGGCAAGCACTATCGTCAATGGCAATTTGGCGAAGTTCCAGCGTTGGTGAGCAGGTTAGCGAGGGAGCTGAACTGGAAATTGAAACTGATTCAAAAAATTTGATGAGCTTCGCGGGCACGATTAACATTGCAGAAGGAAGCCTGCCCGGTTGCCCGTAGATTTTGAACTTGTACGGTATTGAGCCGCCGGATAGATCAAGTCGCGTGGACTAGGAAACGATTTTCGCCATATGGGCGTAAATGTGTAGGCCCCCTACCAAGCCAAGCTTTGTCCCGCTCGAGCTTGGCCCTTGAATTTATAACATGGTTCGACCTCGGTACGGTGGAAATAATGTGAGCTCAAGCTCGGCTCGTTTAGGCTGCTTATTGAGCTCGAGTCTCGGTTCTGTTGAAGCTCGAGCTCAACTTCGCTCACAGCTTCACTCACAAGCACTCATTTCAAGCTCGAGCTCTAAAATGAGATAAAATACGAATCTTGTTCTCGAACTAGTTTGCGAACTTAGCTCGTCGAGCTAACAAGCCGAGTTGGTTCACGAGCTTAGATCGTAACCAAGCTCGCTCCCGCGCCAAGCAAGGGCTGGCTCAAGCTCGAAACCAAGCTAGTTCGTTATTGAGCCGGCTCGCAAGCTTGCTCGTTTCCGATCTAACAGAGTTTCGGTCCAACTTTTCTCAAATCGAACAGGGAGCTATGCAAGAACGTAGTTGCTCAAGAATTAGCTTGAAAATCGCGTTTATCGAGGCATTTTGCGGTGGCGCATCAAGTTGATGGCTTGATCATCACCTCTAGAAACGATATTACGAGTACGAGATTCATTCCCAACGTATGCACTTAGTTTTAACAGACAAACCTACCAGTACATAATCAATAGAACGCACAGAGAATGATACTCCCAAAACATTCGCCATAACAAAAACTTAATGGTAAGTATCCATAATCCAAACACAGCAAACTGAAGTCGAATTCAAGTAGCAAAACAGATATATAGACCGACCGACTAATCTTCCTCGTCGATGACCTTAGTCCCCAACCCCTTAAAACCTTCCTCAGAAATCTCAGCAACGGTGACAAGAGAGTAGAACTCTTCCTTGGCATCTTCCTCGTCGTTCCTCTTCCTCGCAATACGAACACGAACCCTCCTCGGCACACTCCTGATCCCTTTGCTCCAGATCTGCTTGTTCAGCTTCACGTCGACTCTGCAATCAGTTGTTCCCATGGCCTTCTGAGCGAACTTCCTTATCTCCTTAATCGCCTTTGGTGCCTTCTTCTTGAAAGTGCTTCACAAATTAACAAAACCAGAAACACCAATCAATTCAAAAGCTTACCACATCCAGCAACAGGATCTTTTAGTCCAGACAGTAATCCAGAATCACAGTTTAACAACAGAGACAGACCTTCATTCAAACATTTGTTATACATTTGTTAGGAATCCAGAATAGCTCCACAGATTCAAATCGTCTTTCTTTCCTTCCAAAATGGTGAATCGTTTTGAATCGAAAATAACTGTTTAGTCACAAAACATACTATCAAGCCACAAATTTCCATTTCAGACTCCGTCCTCTTAAGAAACTGAGAAACTAATCAAATACAATCTCTAGTCTAATTACCCTACGAACAATCAATACATTCAGAACAGAGCTCAAGGAAGCTTTGGAGAGCAGGATGAGAGCTAATAACAGAGTAACGGAAAGCGGAATAGAGGAAGCTTTGGAGAACACAAGGAATCGAAGTTACGGAGAGTGGAATCGGTACAAACAGGGAAGAGAGTTGAATAGTACCATCCATGGAGGCGTTTGTGGAGGTTTATGGTGTATTCTCTGGTGACAATCTCCTCCTTCCTAACTTTCCTGGGCTTTTCCGCCATTGCTGCCGCTTGTGTTGATGTATCTCCGGCGATCACAGCTCAGCTCAGCACTTCACACTATCAGAAGCTTTACACCTAAAAAACCCTAAGCCCTTACAAGTATATATACCAAGTATCGGGGCCGGTTTTAAAGATGGGCTTGGAGAGTCTGGTTACAAACGGCCCAATAATATTGTTAAGCTCCATGAATGTGGGTCCAGTCCACTCCATTACAGCAGGCTCCAAAGCCCTATCAGAACGAAATAATGTGATGTATACTAATGAGGTGTTGGTGTAGTGGTGTCAGCGGCAACATTTAAAAGGATACGCCTTGTAATAATATTGAGAAAGGAGTAAAATTTTAATTCGGTATCATTCTTCAACTGGATTAGTTGAATAGTGGGCCGAATACCAAAATTAATAATACATAGTCCTTTTGTGCATCCTCGTGGCGGGCCTCATCAACGTCGAACAGCGGCGGAGCTGGGGTGGGGTTCCCCGGCATCAGCCAACCCCATTTTTTGTTCTATATTCCCTTTTTTGTGTAAACTCTAGTATCCGACTCATTGTCCGATTAATTCAGTCAAGGATAATCTCGAGGTTAAGGTTTTACTCCTCTTCTAATGTTGTTGTAGGTGATCAAACCTTAGTTCGTCCTTCCAAATACAGCCCCTCGCACCACCCAACTATATGTATTTTTGTATATGTAAGTTGTTCAGTCTAGCTATTTTTTGAAATGAGCCTAAGAATTATGAAAAATTGGCCTAATCTCTGACTGAACAAAGTGCTCTAATCTATCCTAACTCTGCCTATAACGTCAAACACTCAAGTTTCACAACCGGAGGTTTTATCGTTAAGGAGATCTATCATCCCTTAGCCTTTTTATCAAAGAGTCATTTTCAGATAGTTTAAGACATGTGATAATCATCCATTTTATAATTTATTAGCTCTTAGATATCTCATACGAAAATTCTGTACACCAAAAGCAAGCTAGATGATGACATAATGACGTAGGTTTGTCCAAATGGATAAGTAATCTCTCTTTGTTTTTTCCCCAACTGTTGTATTTGAATTGGCTGACAAATCAGAAAAGAAATAAACCAACTTTGTGTCCACATTCCTTGAATTGAATGTTGCGCACACCACTGTGACATATTAACATCTGCCTATTTTATGTGGTAAATCACTGTGGTCAACCTACATTTGTCATTGCTCATAAATGTTGGGTTGGTTTATTAGTCGGCCTGGTTTGTCGTGAACAATGATAGGTTTTCGATTTATACATCGAGTTCAAGTATTACTGTTTAATTTAGTTTTGTGAAAATTACTCGTAAGTTAAATGCTATAATAGTAATGAGCTCCGGAAAGACTTAGAATTAAAAGAAAAATTAAAAATGGACAAAAAGCATATGCACTCAGAATGTTCCATCTAAATTGATGAAACTCTTCACTGGTTGTAATGAGCATGAGAGTACTTATAACTTCATTAAACAAGGTTGCCTCTTCAGAGTAGTTGGTGTGAACAATTTCATAATATTTAATTTAAGACGGTCTAATGAGATCTTAACAAGACTTAATCCTCGCTACCTCATTCTACTAATTACAAGTCTAGTCACCATAGATAGGTCTTTATTATCAACCACTAAAATCTTGCCCAACGGAAGTCATGAGTCGGCCTTTGCCATTTGACAACTTGAACTATATATGAAAAAGGACTATTTAAACCCGGGTGTACATTATATTTCTGACACCTTATAAACTCGAATTTTATATATCTATATGCTAATTCAAGCTATACATCTATGACGGATCAATACACACTCATATACATCCTCATTACTTCTCATTTTCACAAACATTTTTATACATCTTGTTCTACTTACATTGTTACTCTTTATCTTATACACCTTATGAACAACATAACCACCCACGATCACTCCAAAAAGTATTAAAAAAGTATAATAATTAACAATATATTAATCCACCAATCGGTTGGAGAAGAATAAATAATAATAATAAATTTCCACCAGCAGCCTTCCATTGCAACGAAAGGACGGCATGGTCTTAAAGCCAACAACCACTTCTCCCCTTCCCCATTGGTTCCTCCCCGCCGGCCACGCACCACCACTTGCATCACCACCCCCTCTCGAGATCTCCACCGTCCATCTCCTCAATCTTTTCCCCCATTTGTAATAAAATGACAAATACACCCCCCGCACCCCGCCAACCATGATCAACTTGGCCTAACTTTTCCCACCACGACACGTGTCGCCCTCTCAATGGCAGGACTTCTATTTACGCCAAACCTACACCCCACCAGACCAATCATGTAGTATAAATGGAAAGTATTTTCCCATTTCTAGTATTTTTTAATATTAAAGTGTTTTGTCAGAAAAGCCAGGCTGGTTTCGTCTAATTTACATCGGAGTGCCATTCCAACAAGCAAAGGATCCAGAGAACCAGAGACGGATTCAACTAGAGAAGTATTACAACACGATAACAATGATCTTAACATTAATAATAATTATAATATTCGAACTTGTGGGAAAGGAAAGCCAAACAAAACTAAAAAAAGAGGAAGAAAATGAAGAAAAAATGGAAGAAAAGAGTTCTATAGAGGGATGACAGAATCGAGCTCAGGATGAATTTTGATGGCGGATCTTGAAGCTCTCTGTCTTTGATCACCATTCTCTTCCCCTGAACTGAAGTTGCTGAGATCTCGGACTGACGAGGGAGAGAACAAATGAAAAGGGAAAAAAAGGCTCAGATCTTTGAATCATCGATCGATTTTCGCGATCAATTTTTAAACTCGCCACACTTTTTTTTTTGAATTTTTTTTCTTTAGACTCTGACGATCTTCGCTGCTTTTACGACGGGATTCTCCCTCGCGATGGCCTCACGGCCGGCCGTTTTGTAATCGTAGCTGCAGTCGTGGCGATCGGAGTACCGGTGCTCCGAACAGAACAATTCTCCGCACCTGCAGCGGAACCCGGTCAACCCGACCTTCCTCCTGCACCCGCAGCACCGATTCACCTCCTTCCTCGCCAAGGATTTGTCCCGATCCGACATCGCGTCCACCAGCAGCTTCGGATCTTTCGTCGGAGAGCGAGTTGCTCTAGATCTGGCAGATCTGTCCACAGAGACTCTTGTTTTGGTAGTAGTCGTCGCCGCAGCCGTCATCGTTAACGCCGGCATCGGCTCATGAGAGGATGATGAGGCCGAGGCCGCGGCAGCGGAGGTGGTTGCGGTGCAGCAATTCTGGCACATGTTATTGGTAGCGGGGTTTCCTGTGACGCCGCAGTTGTTGACACAGAGAGTCAAGGTCTCCGGCACCTTAAACTCCATCTCCTCGTTCTCCGTCTTCTGGGCCATCTCTTCTTCTTCCTTCTTCCTCTTCCGGCCGATGGTGGAGGAGATTGATCGTGAATTGGTGTTTCGGGATTGGATCTCGAGAGAGAAAGAGAGAGAAGGAGGGGGGAGGAGAGATTGGAACGAAGGGGGGGATATGAAGAGATCGAGTGGTCGGTAATGGCGATGGAATATGAGCCTCATAGAGACGCGTATCAAACTATTTCTTTTTCGAAAGGGAAGGTTTTTTTTTCTTTTCAGGTTGGTTTGACGATAATGTCCTCGACGGGTCGTTGTTATTACGAAGTGGGCCTAATGATTTTTTGTTTTGTTTTTTGGTTTCTGACTTTTAAGATTGGGGTCTGACGTGTCCATCGTCGTTATCGATGAAAGCATGTATGGTTTATTAATATTTTATTTTTGTTGGGTGGATGGGTCCGCTCTTCTAGCCACTTAATTATGGGGTTGTTTGGCTTTTTAGGCAACATAAAATAAACAAAAATAAATAAAAACTGATCAGGCGCGTACATTTTTTCTTGGCGCGTGACTTTTTCTAAAATTTAGTAGGTTTTGCTTCCTCCTATGGAGGCGCTCTGCGCCTCCGACGCCGTCCTTGCCTTTTTTATGGTGGATCTCTTCGCTTTGTCTCCACCTCTATCTTCCCTCTGTTAGTAAAGTTTGGACGTCTCTTTTCTTCAGTGGTTCTGATCTTTCTCTCTTATATTGAACAGGTGCTGGCTAACGGGGTGTTGCAAATCCCTTGTTTTGTGGTTGATAAAGGGTTATCGCGAATGCGTCGGTGTCTGGTTGCTCAGTTTATGGGCGTTATTCCTCCGATTAAGGTCTTTCAGGCTGTGGTTGCCCGACTTTGGGCTAGCGACGGTCCGGTGAGGATTTCAACACTTTTCGATAGGCTATTTCCCATTCAGTTTCACTCAGAAGCTGTGAGCTCTTGGGTCCTGTCTAAAGGATCGTGGCACGTCCATAATTCTCTGTGGATGAGCATTTTTCTTCTTCCCAAAATGGTGATTTCAGCAGTGGAGCGTGTGTGTAATGATTTTCTGTGGGGAGTTAATGGCATTCATCGTAAGAAAGCTAAGATTGCGTGACCGAAGTTGGTTCTTCCGATTGATGAAGGGGGGATTGGCCTTAGAGATCTTCACTCCTGGAATGTTGCTTGTATTTCTCGTCATTGATGGTCGTTTCTCCTTCAGAGTGGATCATTGTGGGTGGCATGGGTTTCTTATTTTATATGAGTGTTCATATTCTCACTGCGTGCTTACCCATTGGTTTCCTAGCTGGCCTTGTTTTTCGACATGGGATTCTGCCACCCAAGATATTGTCAGAGATTTGGATCAGTCGTCCTTGCGTGCTGCTAGTCATCGAATTGCCTGGCGAGCTGCCCTTTGTCATATATGGAAAGAACGATGCCGCCGATTTACACTGGAGAGAAGATTACTACGACGTCCCTTATTGCTTTGATCCAGAGAGAGAGAGATAAGTCGTTTGAGAGCTTTTGACATTGATAGTTTTTCGAGTGTTTAGTTTCTTTTCCTTTTCCCTTGCCTTCATAGAGTACTGGGAGCTCGGGTGTGGTTTGGTTGTATGAAGTTCCCTGGGAACGGAATTGTCTGCTATGGTGACTATCGGTTGATTAATTGTCTCAGCCTAACGTTAACATGCTAAATTTTTGTAATGACACTCTGTCTGGCGTGTTGTTGGCCAAAGAACAAATTAAAAGTGGGGCTAGATATGGAATTGTAGTGGCATGGGTGGGCCCAACTCTGTGCTGGTAATGAGGCTTAAAGCCGCCCAAACTGATCGGGCCCACAGCACACAACAAGCCACCTTATTATTTTTTTAAATTATCAGGTCGCTTTCCTTTCCTAGCGTGGCGGACACGTGTCCAAGTCCTGCCTCGACTTGTAAAACACGTGGGACGATAGTAAAACTGTAAATCATCAATTGTCAACACATTTAGTCGACAATATACTAATGTGTTGAAGATGGTCATATCAACTTCGTCAATGCTAATCGGACTGAATGTATATTCGTCCATTTGGTTTTGGGTCATGTCGAAATGTTAAAGATCGATGCACAAATCGTGACAAAGTTCAATGATTTTTTTAGTATTGATAAAGTTCGTTTTGAACATTTTCGAAGTTTTATTAAATACATTTCAACCATCTTTTTTGTACGCCTCTAAAATTAAATTATTTCTTTTCCACATTGTCGCTTGTTGAATACAAACTCCACTCTCAACTCTCTATGCCGGCCACAAGCCAATATGTACCTTGTTTGATAAAATGGCCGTCAATTAGCGTTAGATTAGGCTTGATTTATGGGTTAGACTTGACAATAAGAGGCCGAGCAGCAACAATCACGTCTCTAAATATATCGATGCACTTCGTAAGATAGCGTCTCATACCCACAATTGGAGTATCTCGATCGACAAAATTGTGTATGAGGGATATGAAAATATCAGATTCCAATCCGGTTACAGTAATGACTACACGTTGCCGTAAATGGATGGAGCAGAAGGAGAGGAGCCAGAAAGGAAGGGGAGCTTTCAGGCTTCATTCATACGTGTGATTATGATACTGGCCAGCAAGACACAGAAACAAAGAGCCGGTTCGGTTTGTCCACGTAGCATGTTTCTCATGGTTTTACTGCCAACCCCTTTCTGGTTGCGTTTCGAGTTGAGTTGGGAGTGACTCATCATGGACATGACCGAGCGGAAAGAATGACCCGGTTTCGAATATTGGAAGTTTGGGCCATATAGCCTGACTCAAATGTCTGGCTAGTTACTTCTGTCAGGCTAAAACCTGAAAGCCTGGTGGGCCGGATGAACTTGATCCTCTAGCTAAATGGGCCTTGAACTGTAGCATTATATTTTTCTCCAGGGGAAAAAAAAGGTTATTTTTGCTCAACAGAGGAAACTGGAGCGGTTTGGCTACTTATCAATCTTCATCACAATTCACACAACCCTCAGCTGGTGAGGGGGGTTTTCCATGAAACCCCGAATTTCATTCCATTCAATCTCCATAGCCTTTCCTTTTCCGGGAAGAATCTTCAGCTCTCTCGGTGTAATCTGTCGCCGCATTACTCTGTAACCGAGCATCACCCCGGCCTCCACTCTATTAGGTTTCTGATTGAAGAGATGGGGAGTGTTGATCGACTTGAGGATCGGACGTTTAGGGTTAACTTCTCCGATGATGGAGTCGGACGGCTGCGGGAAAGAGTGATGGATAAACTCAAGGAGTTCATGGGCGATTATACGGATGACACTCTCGTGGTATGTTTTTTTTTTTCTCGTTTCGCTTGGAAGACCTTATTAGATAGGTTAGGATTCGTTTCCGTCGGCGGGAGGTTTGTGTGGCCAAAAGGAATGGATGAATTTGACGTTGTTGAAGTTCCTGATTTCATGGTGTTTCTCCCTATAGGGTATTATGATAGGTCCGCCCTTGGTACTCTGTTTGAATTCTGCTGGCTGTCTTTAGGGTTAGGGAGCTTTGTAACTATGCTGACTTGTTGAAGCTGCATTTTACTAGTGGCCTAGATTGTGCATTGCACCGGCAAATCTATAAACTGGTGGGGTTCTTTATGTTACAAAAGGGAAGACACGTTGTTGGTCCAATATGAATCTCATCACAAGTGGATTGGTACCTAGTTTTTCCTTTTGGTATGAGTGAAGGTAGTATGAATCTTTTGTGGGAAGGCTTTAGAGTTTTGTTCATGGGATTAGCGTAGTTATCTGCTTTCGAATTTTTTCGATTGTTTTGAATGGTGTGGTGCTTATGCGAGAAGCCTTGATAGTTCAGTCTTATCGATGGAGGAATAGATTCTTATGGCTTGCTGCTATTGCAAGGTTATGAATTGTTATGATGTATCAGTATTCAGTAATTATATCTTTAGTTAATCTATTGAGCTTTTTTTGGTTTCTGATCTTTTGAACTGAGGTGTGCTGATTTCTGATTTTCCATTGACAGGAATATGTTATTGTGTTACTGAGGAATGGGAGAAACAAACAAGAAGCAAAGAATGAATTGGATGTTTTTCTGGGAGATGACAGTGATTCCTTTGTTACATGGTAATTGTTTCATGTAACTCACTTTCTATGTTAAATGTAACGTCTTAGTTGTGGTGTGGATCTTGTCGCATCTATCTGGACATAACAGTACTTTTCGTTTGTTTGATAGGTTGTGGGATCACCTAGCTTCAAGTATAGACTTGTATGCGAGTCATAGTGACATTGACATGAATAAAAAATCTTTAACAAGGAGCTCTTTAGGAACGGATCTTGTTGGAGACGAATCCCATGAGGTGGATTTTGAATCTAAGAAATTAGGTCCTGAAAATACATCAAAGAGCCGGCATCGAAGAGAATGGAGAGATATAAAGCATGAAGCAAATGAGCAGCCTTCTCTTCGGAGTTCTGTGGTTTTTGATGATGATCTCGCGGATGATAAAGCTCGTCATATAGTGAATCCATCGCAATCACCCCGAGGTTCACATAAGAAAAAACGAAGCCGGCATGACGAGCAGCAAGAGTCAAAGGTTTGTTTCTTTTTTTTACCTTTTTATCCTTCCTGTTTGGATCCATTCATCTATATCTTGTCATTACAGTACATGCAGTGCAGATATGCAGTTAGTTGATGATCAGAGTCTGTGCTTTGTGTGTAATGACGGAAAAGTTTTTGCACTGATTTGTCACAGTACTTTAGTAGTTTGGTTCTGTCCTTCCTGGTTTCTTAAGTTCTTAAAGATCGTATCATATGTCAATTTAGAAATGCTTCGAAAAGGAAAATTTCCATGCTTTATTGCGAGAAGAATGGCGTTTTACATCCATCCTTATTTCTCTTTCCTTGATTTACATTTTTGCAGAGGGACAGGGAGACAGCTTCCCAAGCAACTATCGATGTTCCTAGGAGGCTTCTTCAATTTGCAGTGCGGGATGCCGTTGGAACTTCAAAGACATCTAGTTCGGTTAAAGAGCCCTCCCTCAAGCGTCTGCGTTCCGTTGTATCTGCATCCACAGAGGAGGGCCCATTGGCTGATCGCCCTAGGAGGATTCAGTCTATTGCTACAATTCCAAGTGGTATGGCTACTGTAATTAAGGCGGTGCAGCAAGCTGCTGATGATGTGACAAAGGTAAAACCTTCAAGAAGTGTGTTTGACCGCCTTGGTCGCGATTCAATAGCATTAGAGAACGATGAAGAACGTGCAGGATACCGTGATGTGATTGTTGAGGAGGAAAAGTATAAATTAAACCAATATATGGAGCTGACAGATGTGAACCCCTTTCAGAGGAATGCCTACAGGGGACAGGTTGGGCATATGAGTACGGGTGGAAACAAGTTTGGCTTGGCTTCTGACTTCTTGTCCAACCAAGGGGAATTTGATGATGATATGGGTATGGATCATCGTGATGTAGAGGTTATGCAATCTGGCACCTCTCGTGGAAGCAAGGATGTGCACACTTCCATGGTTCACCAGAATGTAGCTAGTAAAACTTCAGATACATTTGTTGCAGCTGCAAATACTTCACGTATGGTGACCAACAGTTCCTCGAATTTGAACTCCTGGAGCCTACCTCATCGGCAGCAATTTCAGGAAACTGCACGAATTGAACAGACTACTCCCGAGACTGCTAAACCCTCAGGGAAAGTTGGTGTTCAGATTATGAAGGAGAATAACAATCCGGTAGTGGCCGGTAATGGCACCGTAAGTGACTCTTACTAGAAAATCTGTGGACTTTTTTTGTGCTAATGATTCCCTTCTCTCCTTTTGGCTATACTATTGTTACTGATATCGTTCGTACGACTTTAAACAGGCGAAACCTGCTACAGAATATAAAGAAGCTCAAAAGACGCTTTCAACTCCGCCTGGTATGTTCCGAGCAGTACTTTTTAATTGCAATTGCTGTTAACAATGGGCTGTTTAAACTTTAAATTAGGTTTCTTCGTGCCTTTCTTTCTGTAAACTGGTTACAAGATGTAAACTTTGCAATCTCGTTTATATTTGCAGGCTCACTCACAGCTGGTCGACCTACAGAAGATGCTGATTCTAGGACCATTTTCGTGAGCAATGTAATAACCTTATCCCCATACAACTATTTCCAGCATCTACTGCTCTTACTTGGGGAGGGATCATAATAGTTCTATCTTCTGTCTGCAGGTTCATTTTGCTGCCACCAAGGACAGTCTCTCTCGCCATTTTAATAAGTTCGGTGAAGTGCTTAAGGTTGTTATATTAACTGATGCAGCTACCAGACAGCCGAAAGGGTAATGATGTCTTTCAAGTTCGTTTTCATCTTTTTCCTTTTGAAATTGAACAAGAAGAACTTCTCTAAATGAAATCCTCCTTGATCCGCAGGTCAGCTTATGTTGAATTCTTGAGGAAAGATTCAGCAGACAGTGCTTTGACTCTTAACGGGACTTCCTTCATGTCCCGGATTCTCAAGGTACTGAAAGCATATTTTGTTTAATTAGGATTGTATTAAAATTTAGGTTAACCGATTAAGTGGTCGATCGACAAGGTGATGATGGTTTAATTAACTGCCAATTAAAAACCCAAGTAGGTCACTTACGGCCGGTTTCGATTAAAATAGGTATAAATATGAAGAAAGTCTTTACTTTTTTGTAAAATCCTTATCCGGTTAGTCGACCAAATTTGGTCTGTTAATCAGTTTGAACCGTTAACTGGAACCGTAGTTCCACCCAAATCTCTGTGAATGCATTTATCTGAATTTTTGTCGGCTCTCTTTGTTTCCAGGTGATGAAGAGAAGTGCTGCACCCCTAGAAGAAACTCCTGCAACAACCGTCAGGCCGCGGGTAGCTGCTCTTCGTGGCTCTCCATACTCCATTGCTAGGTTCTCAAGATCTCCGTTTGCTAGAGGGGCGTTTCGGCCTCGCGGACTGGTTAAACCCGGTTCGAGGAGCATGCAATGGAAGCGAGGAGATACTTCCGAGGCCGGGAGTCCCGGAACCGTTCGCTCCCCGGCTGTCCCACGCGGTCTCACTTACGTCAGGACTGAGCCTAAACCCGATGCAACATCATCAGCCGCTGCTACTACTACGACTACTAGTTAAGCCGAATCCACACCTCATTTTCCCACCAAATCATAACCGCAGCTAAGTTTTCGCCCTCCCCACCACTGCAAGAGAGAAGTTATGCTTTAGACTTCTTTAGTGTCCATTGAAGCTTGAATCTCGGGACTTTTGTTTTCTGCATTTCGACGAGGAACTCGAGTCGGCAGTTACTGGAAATATTGTTGCAGGGCCGTCGCAGTAATGGCGGGGGGTTGGGTGGGAAATATGTGCATAGTTTCATTAGATTTCTTTGTGCTTTGTTCTTTATTCGTTTCTGTTTCGAAACAAAAGAGAAAAAAAAAGTAAAAAGATGTAGAAATTCAAAACCATAAAGAAGACGATGATATTACTTACTGGTTATCCAATTTATTATTTATGTAACTTCATCTTAAATTCTTAATACTATTTTATCTCGTGTTTCGTAGCGATAACTCGTAAGTGTGATTTCGATTTGCGATGAATGCTATGCTCGCAACCTATTCCTTTGGATAAAAGTTATGATCACGACCTAGCTGACTAGCAGGTGAGGCCAGCTAAGGCTGTTCTCGAATATAGTCGAATTTAGTCTTACTATGCTCAAACTTGACTCGTTATGTTGAGGGAATTCGATTTGTTAACTACTTAGTATGCCAAATCGACTCAGAATTTTGGTTTCGGTCAGCTGAAAACTAAACCATTCTCGCCCATGGTCTGGAAATAGATATTTGAAACAGATTCTGAACTATGAATATGACATGAATTGTCCAAAAGCTACAGTTTCCTGCAGAGGAAATGATCGAGACGAAGCTCCTATGACTGCACAATTCACTTCGGGAAGAAAGCGAACGCCATTCCAATACACATCCCAACGATGCACATCACAGAAGCAATCCGAGCTCTGACGAAGAACACATTCAAGTTCTTTGCAACCTGGAGCGCCAGCGTCATGATCTGAAGCCTGCCTTGCTCCTCCATCTTCTTAAAGAAGTACATCGCCTTCACCGACTGCCTCAGCATGAACGCCAGCGCGAATGGGAAACCAAACGCCACACAGCTCTGAACAGAAACTTCCGTGATCGCTGTCGTAGTGTAAGAGATCCAAGCTCCGATCCCTAGCTGGAGCAAGCCGACAGCAGCCATCACTCTGCTGAGGCTGTAGATGTTCTTCATCATCCGCTCGAGGACTGTTCTGGTCTCGTTGGCGAGAGGCGAGAGGTCTCGCTCTACTGTCGTGCCTTCGATCTCCTGGTGCTTGTAGTCCGGGTTCTTGCTCGGATACTCACTCGGCTGGTTCTGATTCGGAGGAGGGGGGTCCGGTTGTGATTCTGAGCTGCTGGAGTAGTGTCTGGGGATGAGATTGGAGTACGATCGGGGGAAGGATGGATTGAAATTGGAGGGATGATGATCCGTTATGGCGGGGGATCGGAATGGGGCGATCGGATCGGAGGCGAGAGAAGAGTTTATAGTGTTTCGGACTGTGAAGAATGGGGAAATGGAAGGGGAGGGTTTACGGAAGGCGGAGGAGAGTCTACGGGCGAAAATGGCCGCCGCCATGGTTGCTGATTTGGTCTGAGAGATGGAGGATCGGAAGAGCTTAGGTTAGTTGGGGAAGAAGAAGAGCTAATTGGAAATTGGAAGGCAATATACCGTTTGAAATAGTTATTATGGATGGGCTTATATGAAACGGGCTTTGATTTGTTAGAGCGTAGGCCCATATATGAAACGGGTAGGCCCGTGAGTTTTGTACTGGTTAATATTTTATTATAGAAATTGATTGGTGGAATTAATAATGGTACCAATTGCCTTCTCCTCATTCAATTATGATAACAAAGTTCAAGCCAAAGGAGAATTTGATTAATGAATGGCAACTCGAACGACGAACAAACTCGTAAGAATTCGATTTTTAATTCTCCTAACAAATGTAGTTCTGGAAATAGAATTACAGGATAAAAACGAGAAACAAGATCAGAACAAAATAAAACTGATTTTAATCCTCCGTACAACATACATGAAACTATATTTGAATAAGCAACTCCAATTCTACATCATGCAAAATATGTCAACTTAATTAATTTCTATTTACTTATGAACAAATGAATTAATGTTTTTTTTATATTAATTTTTTATGGTTGTACATGATATTTCGATACGAACAATTAAGTATATTTTGGACTACACATACTCGATACGGTTTACGTATGGACGGTTTCGGAAACACTGAAGTTAATTACTAGCATCATGTTCATGACATTATAGCTCCAAGAAAGAATCAAATTATAGCTTCAAGCCTTCAACAGTGCATCCATGGCGACAATGAATTAACAAAAGAAATCTCCAAACATTAATTCAACACATTGATAATGAGTAAAATTAAGAAAAACGAACAAATATGATCTCTTCCAGTCATATTCCACCAAATCTCTCTCTCTCTCTTCGGAGTTTTAATCGATTTACTGGAAGTAGCAGGCAACGAAGGAGACGACGGAGGCACCGATCAACGACCCCAACGCCGGGAAGGCGGCAGCAGAGGCGCCGTTCGCCGCAGGTCCACCAGCAGCAGCTCCTCCTGCAGGTCCTTCAGCAGCGCCAGGTCCGGCGGCGGGGGCGAAGTCCTGTGCCAAGGCAGCGCTCATGGAGGCGGCGGCGAGGACCACGGCGGCGCAGACAACCTTCTTCATCTCCATTTCTTTTGATAAATTAAGGAAGAGGAGAGAAAATTATTCGATGAAGAAATCGGGAGTTTTGGTGCCGATTTCCTCTGTTTTTGTTTCTCTCTTCTTCTTCGTGTTTATTTGCCTGATGACGAACTTGAGGGGGATGTGGTGGGATTTTATAGGCTTTGAGTTGACGAGTTCCCAATCACCCTTCCCGCTTAATTAGGGTGTAAATTGTAATTAATATTTTATAAAATTAAATTAATGGTGCACTTGGTCCCACTAATTTTGGGGGGTAACATGGGTGCCAGTAATGATTTAATTGATTGAAAGACCATTATTTATTTTTTATTATTATGGAATTGAATAAATAATTAGAGCGAGTCTTGTGGGTGTAATTGGTTGTAAAAGTTTATATTAATTATTAGTTAAGGGATTGAAGAAATGTACTAAAACAAACCAAATTTCATAGGGGGACGGATACCCTTTATGTGGCTGCCACCTTATCACTAACGAAACGTCATATTATTATTGTTAATAATCATATGTGAGGATATCAACGGTTAAGTATATTTCAGGGTCATCTAAGCACTAACAAGATATCACATCATTGGCGTTTTTGTGACAGTCACATCGTCAAGTCGAAGCCACATTGTTGGTGCTCATGTGATAGCCATCATCATTGGATACCTCGTATGTGGCCGACACATTAGCACCAACGAGGCGATACGTTGTTATCGATAGTAGCCTAGTCACTTAACGATATCGATTATCCAATACATTTTGGGGTTCAAATACTAGCTCCCTCCGTGATTGTCCATCTAAAAACCAACGAGGCGCCACGTCATTGGTGCTTAGATGACAATAAGTACATGTTCCATACACAAATGATCACGTGAAGATATTGATTATCTAATACATTTCGGGATTTAAATACTAGATTGTCGTCAAAATACCAATGAGGCGCCACATCATTGGTGAGTACCTATTTGATCACTGAATAAGATATATCCAAAAATGATTTAGCCGTCGGAAATACTTTAAAAAAAGAAAATTATAATGATTAGCATCCATGTGAGGCCGAGTGTAGTATTAAGTATTAACATGTTGAGTTGTTGACAACTCAACACAATTGCAAACACAACAATGTTATATCATGTTTCCATTTTCAGATGTCGAAAATAATTCCTTTTGAATTAACTAATTTGGCATTCAAAACCAAATTTGTGGCATTTTCGGTATGTTGTATTTGAGAAATACTTCTCCATCACCTATGTATATGAAATGCGGCACTATTTCAAGAATATGGTATTTCCGTTACCAAATACCACATTAAACAACTCATTAGCTAAACAAGATAATTTTTACGCCACAAAATCTTATTCTCAAATAACCCATGATTTTTTTCCATGATTTGAGTATGTATGATTCTTTTTTTTTTCTGACACTACTGGTGGATTTATACGTACTCATCATCATTTACGATGGGTGACCTTGACCTAAGGCAGTCACCCTCTAGATTCGTCTCTAATCATGCATCTAACGAAATATTCGAACATGTACGTGAAGCAAAAATCGAATCGACACAAATAAAAGTAAAAGTGTTAAAGATAAAAATTCATTCAACTAGAAATGGAGTTAACAATAAGTACAAAGAAATGCAATCCACTCATGGAAAAACAAATTATTACATAATGATAATTTAATTGATCATGTAGGCAACAAGTGTAGAGACAAAGGAGAAAGCTATGAAGGGCAAGGAGTCGACATCGACCCCGTTAGTTGGTCCTCCTGCAAGAGAACCTGCAGCAGCAGGTCCATCGGCCGCGGGAGCACCAGCTGCTCCTCCTATGAGGGAAGGAGCAGAAGTAGCCAACTCGTCAGCCAAAACTGCGCTCATTGAGGCAACAACGAAAACGATGGTGGCGCATGCAACCCTCTTCATCTCCGTTCTTCTTACTATCGTTTTTTCGGATTTTTCGAATTTTTTTCCCGGTGAGTTGTGCCTGACTGCTCTCTTTATTTGTGTTTTTTTTCCTTCCTTTTATTAGAAGCAGACACACACAACTTTGAGGGAAAATGGTGTGTTGGGATTGGTATTTATAGTGTTACATGGAGAACTATTGTTAGGTTTAGGAATGATTAAATTTTGCTTTCTCAATTGGTTTTTTGGAGATTTTCTGGCTAATAATTTGGATTACCATCTATTAATTTTTTGCGTAATTACGAGTTAGGTGGGAATCGGTATGGTTAAGTTACGAATCGATAGCCCGATGAAAAATCATGATTTGTAGTTAATTACTGAATAATTGTTGTTCGTGATTTATTCATAAAAAAGACCGAGGTTCATGATGGTGTGTTAACGATTGTTATTTTCTGAAAATTAACAAAAATTGTTGATAATTGAGCGGATGTATCATGGTTTTAGTGATTCCAACTGTAATATGACCTATAGACACTTTAGAAACCAAATTGGTTAGACTTAGTATCGAGTTCTAACTTGTCTTAGACTCTTAGTTGTGTTTATTAGGTTATGTAAACCTTGAAGTTTCGACATGGCATTCGCAATTTAAGACGGCATATCATTCAATTTTTTAGTAATTACATTTGGTGATGTGGTTGTTAGTGGTTATCCGCACAACAATTCGGTGTAGTTAGTGATTTTGATCAAAATTTTAGAGCAGATAACCGCGCTAAACAGTGCGATTAACTACAACTGCATGGATTTCCAGCTTGTATATGGGATAAATATTTTGCTATCTTGATTCCTTCTGTTAGGAGCTACCAACAATGCCGCGAAAATTAATTCGAATTATACAGGAATTCATGTTCACTTTAGCTAATGTGTCAACGTAGAATGACGAAATGCACAAGGTTTCGACATCAATTACTCGATGTAGTATGTGGCCAAATAAACCAGTAACTTCTACATATGAACACGCAAACTGAACAACTTGCAGCCACGAAAACCATGTCGAAAACCATGAAACTCACTGTTTCCACGAAAGAATCGCCATGGTATATGTGTGCATTATGCAGGCATTGGCTCCTCCAGAACTGAAATAATTTTTTCAGAAGACATCAAGTTATTATAAGAGCTTCTGTGAGTAAACCAAAGGGAAGAACTATTTATTCACAATAAGAGAAAAGATCAAACCTTTTTCCTTTCTGGGAACCTCTTCTGAAGCAACTGGTCTTTTAGTTGGTACATCAGGAAGATCCAATTCTCCATCCTCTTCCTTCGATGGCACTGCGGTAGGTGCTTCTGGCATATCGTCAACTGTCATCTGGAACCATCACGACGATAACATGTTATATAAAATGAGCCAAGGATGTCACAAACTGGGTCAGAAGTGGCTTTAGTCAATGATTTCATTAAGCACGGTAGATTCGATCATTGCAATTACATGTCCGAATGCAGAAACACCGACCACTTATCACAAAAATGAAAAAACTACCGCATTTCATCGTTTACCATCGAGTAGCAAATGTATCAAATCAAGCAGAAGGAAAAAAGGTGCAATCTTTATGAGCAGAATAGTTTATCTGAAGAATACCTGGATTTCCAAGTTTTCAAATTCAGCCAGAATCTCCTCTTCATCCTCTGCAGACAATTTCTCTCCCAGTATTGCATTGATTTCCTTCAAACATTGACAAATTCATTATAAAGCATTAATGGAGATTCTCATAAGAGCAAGAGATAGCAATACACCAGAAGTATAATGCTAGCCAGAGAAGGAGGAAATAAGTTCCGGAAACACGAACTCACATCTTGATAAGCCTTAGCTTCAGCTGTATCATCCATCAACTTTTGAACATCATCCAGGTTGACTTCACCCTGTATGGCCTTGATCGCTTCATTACCAGCTTTCAAACTCTCAAACACCGCCTTTTGCTTGCTCGTTAGTTCGATATCCGCCAACTAATCAACCAAGCCGGTACCAAAACTCAAATCATCAATCACGAAATCAACTCAAACCATATGATCAAGGTCAAATCATCAATTTCATTTCAGTCTGGTTGCTGTAAATTCGACGATCCAACCTATGAACTAATCAATACATTTCAATTCAATTCAAATCCAGGAGGCTTTAATTTCAAAAAACCAATATTTTCACTTACTTGCTGCTCGACATTGATGATCCAAGTATCCACTTGCTTCAACAATTCCTCCTGGGTCTTCTTCTTCTTCAATGCTAGCAGGGCTCTATCTTTTCTCTTCTCACGGATCAAGTCTTTGGCAGCTTGCTTCTCTGCTTCAATAACAGTTTCGAGCTGGAAAAAAATTGAATCCTGATCACTTAAGGAAAAAAACCCAGAACTTTCGGAATCGTATGAATTGGGGAAAAGTATTAGAAAAAATCAAACCTGCTGCTGGTATTGGCCAAGCTTGCGCCTTTGGGTCTTGAGAGACAGGATTGCTCTGTCGACATCGGTGATCTTGGGTTTCTTGACGAATATGTTACCCATCTGTTATGAACCCTGACTTTCCCGAAACTGCGAGAAAGTTCACGATTGGGTCGGGAAAGGTACAAACTTGGCAGCGATTTAGGAAGCGTCGAAGACGAAAAGGTTGAAGAAGAAGAAGGTTTCATTCACCTGTGGTAAATGACATCAAGAGTCCTCAAGGTTTATCCACATTAACATACGGTCCTCTTGTTTTTTAATTCTGTCATGGTGTTTCGGATCTCCTGTCCAAATAACGAGCTGGTATAGCCACCTCGGTAGTCTACTACGTTATGCTCAGTCACCATCTCCAAATCAGCTTAGAACTGCTTTGAATCGAACGGACTGTCCATAACCAAATACTCATGATTGGATGGAAAGAAAAAATCGGTATATAACCTAAATGTTATACATAACATACACATTCATCATAATATAATGTGTATACAACCGTAAAAATAAAGCCAACGAAAGTGATCTCGTGAGTAAAAAAATAAAAATGACAGCAAAGAACAAAAATTGAATTTTTACTTTCCAAAATTCATTTTAACCTCACCTCCAGATTCCCCCCACGTGTAACATCCACGATTCCCACGAAATGACCAAAATATCATCTACGTCATTCTCGTCTCATTAAGTGTACCGTTGTCCGAAGTTGTAATTTTCCAGAACATCTGTCCTTTATCGTCTATTCAAGTACAATCTCCCCCACCTTCCTCCATGTCTCTCATCCATCTGCTCACACTCCCAGCAGTCTGTTCTCTCTCGAGCCCTAAAATCTTCGTCGTCGTCGGAGCCAAATCGGAAAACACCGTAAGCAAACACTGAAGAAGGAATGGACGGCGGCGGGGGATACAGAGTGGAGGCGGAGCGGTGGCTGACGATCTCTGAGAAGCTACTCAACGCGCGCGATCTCCAAGGGGCGAAGACCTTCGCGATCCGCGCCCGGGAATCCGACCCGAGGCTCCTCCACTTTGCCGACCAAATCATAGCCATCGCCGATACTCTCCTCGCCGCCGAAATCAGGGTGAAGGACCACTACGGAGCCGCCACCGACACTCACGACTACTACGCCCTTCTCCAGCTCCCGCGGCTCACTCAATCGATGGAGCTAATCGCAACTCAGTACAGAAAGCTGGCTCTTCTCTTAAACCCTAGCCGGAACCGACTCGCCTTCGCCGACCACTCCTTCCGGTTGGTCTCCGACGCCTGGATGCTCTTCTCTAACCCTTCGAAGAAGGCAATGTACGATTCGTTGCTTCAGCCGGTTCAATTAGGTCTCTCCGCCGCCCAATTCGCCAATCAGGGCTTCGTTGACCATTCGCAGTTGCCTCAATCGCCGGTCTCGAGCAGCTCTAGAATGATGAGTAGGGATGGTTCGGTTGAACCGATTACTAATCAGTGGGTTCCTGTATCGACTCAGTCGACTCGTCAATCGACTCAGGTCGAGTATCAGTTCACTGACACTGCTGCAACTCAGCATTTCCTTCCTCAGCCAACTAAACCGTTAGCTCAACAAAAGCAGCCTCCGCCTCCTCCGCCACCTCAGCAACATCAGCCTCCCCCTCCGCCGCCACCTCAGCCTCCTACTGACCCCCCAAGAGCTACTCCTCCGGTATGGATCTCTCAGTCTCAGCCTCTGGATAAACCAGCAGCTCCCAAAGTAGCTGCAGAATCTAGCAGACCAGCAGCTCCCAAAGTAGCTGCAGAATCTAGCAGACCAGCAGCTCCCAAAGTAGCTGCAGAATCTAGCATACCAGCACCTCCCAACGTAGCTGCAGAATCTAGCAGACCAGCAGCTCCCAACGTAGTTGCAGAGTCTAGCAGACCAGCAGCTACGTCGGCACCACTTGCAACCCCACCGCAGCCGCAGCAGAAGCCACCCGAACCATCGCCGCCGGTGCAGCAGAAGCAGAAGCAGCAGCCAGTAGCAGCAGCGGTGGAGAATCAGGCCCAGGCTCAATCTCAGGCTCAAGGGCCGAGTTTCTGGACTGCATGTCCGTATTGCTACGTGATGTACGAGTATCCAAAGGTATATGAAGAATGTGCATTGAAATGTCAGACTTGTAAGAGAGGGTTTCATGCTGTGAAAGTGCCATCGCCGCCTGTGTCTGGTAAAGATACATACTTTTGCTGTTGGGGGTTCTTCCCGCTAGGGTATTCAGGTGGGGGGATGAAGTTTGGGTTAGGAGGTAGTAATTGGTCACCCTTTTCAGCAATGTTCTCTACGCCATTGCAACCGGGCGGGCAAATGTCTTCTTCTGCTACTGCTACTGCTGCTGCAGCTGCTGGTAAGGGTAAAACTATTTACAAAGACGATGTTTACATAGAGATTTCTGACCTAAGTAGTGATGATGATAAGTCTGATTCTGATGATGATGACTGGGATAGGACACAGAAGAAACTCCCCAAACTCCCCACCAACAGTAACAACAAAAGACCAAGAGGGAGACCCCCTAGTAAGAATGTGAAGAAATCGGCATCGTCAGGGGAGAAAGCAAGGAATAATGTAGTGGTAGATGGTAAGGGGGAAGGAGGGAGTAGTAGTGGGAAGAAGAGTAAAGGAGGAGCAAAGGAGATGGGGAAGTTGGATTTGAATGTTATGTTCAGTAATGAAGGTGATGAGGCTTCATTACCAACTGGTGAAAGGAATGGAAGTGGGCATCATGGTGTGGAAGATAACATTGAAGGGATCAGCTTTTTTGAAGGTCTTGATGAGTTCCTCAGCAGTTTGCCGATCCTGTCGGTCGTCGGAGACGATACAAACAAGGTCAAAGCGACCTAGGTAAGGAAGGGGACTTTTGTTGTTGTAGAATTGGCTTCTTTTGTGCTGCTGTGCTGTTGTTGTAGTCTTGGAAACCCATAAAAAACCAGGCATCAGGCGTCTAGATGTTTGTTTTGCACATAAGTGATAAGCCTGTTGCTTTGTTTGTAGTTTGATAAATTATGAACATGGGGTGCTTACATTGTGCTGTTAGTAAGCAAGCTGTTAGTTTTATCTAGAAATGGTTAATCTCTTTTGTTCATGATGATGATGACTTGTGGAGCAATTCAGGTGCACCAGTCGATCTGTAAATACTCGATCCGGGCTAGGATAAAGATTCGAGTCTTGTAGCATTTCCAGAATGGTTGGAAGTTTGTTTCCCTGTGTACTCGGTGCTTGGAATTAGCTATTGCAGAATTGCAATGCCTTGAGTAGACAAAAAATAGGATCTTTGTGGAGAGATTAGGTGGAAAGTTTGTGGAATTTTGAGTATTTTTTCAGTCAGATGGGAAAGTTAGATCCCGACAAGATTTCGGGAGTGAACTTTACAGTTACATCTAAACTCATCATACTTTCAGGCCGAACGGGAAAGTTAGATCCCGATGAAATCGTCCGTCTCTGTTGGAGCCTCCCTATAACCTATATGTGAAAAGATCCGCGACTTGGACAACAATCATGTGTGTGCCATGATGTTCATAGCTTGATGTGCTGGCGTTGGTATAACTCGAAAACTACCAGGCTTAACTTGAGGCCCAGATAACTAAGCCTTTAAAACTGTGGATAAGCCTCAGAAAGTTGAAGCCCAGCTCACTCTGAGCCCACAAAATAACAGATTGGCCTGGGAAATTGACCCGGCCCAGCAAAGAACACGCTCAAACACCAGTCAGATCAAATCCGATCCGGACAGCGCACGGGTCATATCGCAAATATAACGAAGTCAACATCATGTAATAACGTCAATATATCCTATAAATACCGCGAGATCCTGCGATACGACTTATAACGTCAGTATCTCGTTCTCGTCAATTTATCGCGTTTCGGTATTGGTTTGAGAATCACGAAACGTTTCGCGTTTCGGAAGCTATTTTTAGTTATCCGAGGATTTTCAAATTAGCTTAGCCGTGTGCCGCTGCGTTTCGATTTTGGTCCCTAGGATCCGAAACGTTTCGGCGCATATCGAGTCGTTTCCAACGTTTTGTTCTTTTCAAGCCAGCATATTAGCAGCAGCCTAGGAAGTAATGACTACGGATATCTTCGTTGTAGAGTGAGCTGCATGATAGCTGCCGACGTGGAGATTGCAGCTTCAGCGATAATATGCTTGGGATACCCGCTCAAGGTTCGATGTTGTCACACGTTTTCCACTATTCTATGTGGTTGTCCTTATTCTCTGGGTACGAATGGAAAGATTGGGGATGAAACACTTCTCCAACTTGATATCCGGGTAATGTTGTTCAGGTATCTCCTTTGGCCTTGCTTCTATGGAGATTAAATTGTAAATCCAAAGAAAGAAAGAATTATCATTGCATTTTGAGAACAATAGCGCTGTCGGCATGGTTGATGGAGGAAACCACTCCTTCAAAATAGGGAAGAAGCATCTGCAGGAAAATGGGTGCTGTTCAGGCTCTTGGCTTGTTCATTTCCAGTCGTATCAGAGATGACTAGGCAGTGTATAGACTTGGACTTTTTGGGCCACTGTTCAAGAACAAAGTTCTTGGATGGCTCTCTCTTTTGCTTATGTGCTGGAGATCAATTTAGAGGCTGAATTGGTCTAGCTAGGTGTATATGTTGTTCAACGAGATCGGTTTCGTTATATTTCACTGCTGGATTGCGCGTTCGATCCATATGTCATAATCAAAGACTATGGCTTTGAACAGAAAGCAACAGGTTCACTTGGGCATGCATACTTAGTCTTTGAGTTGATTTAATCACTGTCGCTGCTGCTGTCGCTGTCATTTCCGCACTTGTTCTTGTTCTTCTTGTACTCACTCGAATAGAACTTCTTGTCATTTCCGAACGGGAAAGTTAGATCCCGACGAAATCGTCCATCTCTGTTGGAGCCTCCCTACAACCTATATGTGAAAAGGTCCGCGACTTGGAGGACTTACGTGTGTGTGCCATGATGTTCATAGCTTGATGTGCTGCCGTTGGTAGTATTACGCCGTACTACTACCAACGCCTTTGCTTTACCTTGTGCTCGAAGCAAGAAAAAGAAACACTATCGCAACCATCGACTTGAAAGAATCACAGAATTGTACATTTAATCAACCATGTTCTTCAGCAACTCATTAACATAAGACATAACCGGCCGGGGGCATAAACCATAACATAGTATGTACACCTTATTCAGACATGCGACCGGTACTTCGAAGCAATGCTAGTATTACGAACAGGAATACATATAACGTGTAATCAGCTTATGGTGCGCACTACGAGTAATCCGATCCAATACGTTCATCATCGCTTCCATAGATAAAAAATCAGATCTCACTGCCTTTGCCTGCAAAAGTGTTTTCAAACAAACCTCAGAAATGGTTACTAATTAGACACAAAGGATGTTTGGAAAAGGAAGCCGAACCTCGGTGAAGAGGCGCAAGCCGAACCGCTCGAGAACCCGACAAACACATTGGAGTACGACTTTGTCAAGTACGCAAAGTTCGCAATGGGAGTAAGCGCGGGCACTTGTTCGCCTTTCCTCACGAGGTCCTCCAAGTTCAGCCGCTGCAACGTCAGCACAGCTCTTGACTCTTTCCATACGAAAGCGAGCACACCGTTTCGAATCACGAACAGTGATCCGGGTTTCGACCCGGGATACCTGAACCCGTATCCGTGCGCAATACCATCCCCCGAAAACGAATTTTCGACACAGTCAGGATCCCAGGGAAATGGGTCCTCCGAAGGCTCGTCTAGATTCACTACAAACATCGCCGAGCCATTCGGATGGAGTACATAGTGAGTGCCTTCGAGTATCTTTGTAGCCACGAGATTTCGGTGGACCCCATTGGATTCGTCGTAAGATAACAACAGAAAGAAGAGAGCTTTCCCGGGTTTATCCTCGGACGCCTTTCCAGGAGGCCACCCAAAAGTTCCACCCCATAAACCAGCATACTCTTGGTCAGGTCGGGGATGCCACAAAGGTAACTTGTAGAGAGCGAACCGGCTATCGTGCATATTTGGCCACGCTCGGTATGAAGACAACCTCAACTTTACGGGTCGTAACACCAATCCTATCTTATCTCCCGATAGCAAGAAATCGTGAATACTCGAGTGCTTATTCTCACCGCTCGAAGAGTTCGAAGAACTCCTCGAGTTTACACGAAAAAAAGGCGGCGACTTACCCAAAATCTGCCTTAGACTAGCTCGTAAATATCCGCCGAGGGTTTTCTTGACGATGGATTGTGTGTAACCATCTCCATTTCCACCAGACCGAGCTATGCTTTTGGATCCATGGACAATGCGATCGGAAAGCAGTTCGGGAACCGTTTTCCAATCCACGTCATCGCCACCGAGCTTGTGTGTTTCCAGAAGCAACGATCTACGTCGACACAAACTCGAGCTATCTTCATCATCATCACTTCTCCTCGTAAGAGAAGGAAAAAGCGGTCCCCTCGTTGAATCTGGTAAAACTCGATGAACATTTCGAGTCACAGCCTCGATTAGCTTCCTCCTACCACTAAACCCCAACCGGCTAAAACTCGGCTTGAGCTCGACTAGCCGGTTCGACTTTGACAATCCACTACTCGACCTCGAAACTTTGCTCGACTGATGATCCGAAATGCAAGCAAAGCTCTGACTATGCAGCAGCAGTCTCTTCTTCTGCTCGCGAGGTTCGACCTCGAGCAAAAGCACATTGCAGTTCCGATCAGCCGGTTTCAACGAACCGGGATACACATAGTCAGTTCCTTTCTCCCTTCCATGAAGGAAGAACAAAGAAGAACCATCAAGATCACTTATTACTTCGAAAACCGGCGACCAGAGAATAGGGCCGTCTTCGATCCCTAAAGGACCAAGCTCTTGCGGTATAACTCGACATCCAACGACCGATACGAAACCAGGCATTACGTACACTACATTCCCGAGCTCAGGGTTCTGATGAACCCAAATTCCAACCAGTGGCTTAACAACAGTAACAAGGAATCGGAAGAGGGACTTGTACGACGAAACGCCTTTCCTCCACTTGATCAGTTCAGTTTGGGGAAGAACCCCAACGATTCCACATTGAGCGAGCCAGACTTTCTCAGATGATGAAAAATCTCGTAAGCTCCGGCACGAAAGGCTGAGATTGCAAACGTCCAACGGCGATAGGGAGCGAGATATGATAGCAAACACGTCATCTGGCAGAGCCAGGAACAAGTTCAATCCACTGAATTCAGGTGACATGGAGCGTTACCTGAACCAATCGACAAAATTGAACTGCACGAGATTCTCAGCTGCAAGTCAATCGGAATTGAACAGTGAATCAAAGCTTCATCTGGAATGGATCGGGCAAAAGATTCTTCAATCCGCTGAATTCAGGTGACATGAACAGCTTACGGAGCGTTACCTGATCAAATCTGAAGACGAGAAAATTTGAAGAGCACGAGATTGTCAGCTGGAAGTCGATCGGAATTGAACGGTGAATCGAAGCCCGCGTCTGGAATGGATCGGGCAAACCGATTCTTCAGGAGATGGAATTAGATTGGGGAGCTCGAGTAGGAAACAAACCAAAGATGGATATTAGAAATACCAAGACGGAATTTCAGAGGAAAACAAATCGAGAGAAATGGAAGCTCTGGCGAGTAAGAAGAAAGAGGCGCGGAAGATATGAAAATGAAGGAATGATTAGTCAGCAATGAAACGCCGGCGAGCGGCCGGAATGAGTCAAGGTGGCGGCTAATTCGTTAATGATTGATATTTCTGCGATGATGATGACGGTAGTAGGGATGATGTACGGAATTTTGCAGCAGAAAAGAATCTTTTGTTTTATTTTATGTTTTCTTTGAGTGATTTGAGTATCTAAGACTGAAGAGGGAAATGCTGTACAGTTTGTTGAATAGAAGAATATTCCAAGTCATGTGTCACTGTTCAAATTTATCTCGAAAGCTTGAGAACTCATATAAAAGGTAAATAGGTTGCTTATTTCGACCACGTATGTATTTTATTATTGTTCGTACATGTTGAAATATATGATAAAATAAATTGGTTATCATAAAATTATATACAATCGAAATTAATAAATTATAATTAATGCAACAACGGTTTAACACGAAAAAAATAAGTCAATTTAAAAATTTTCAACATTAACATAACATCAAGTAAAATTAATTTTTAAATTTATTTGACCATTATTTACAGAGACTACTATAATAAAATCTAATTTTAATTATTTCCAACATGTTAAATATTAGTTGATTTGAAAATTTTAATTTTTTATAAAAAATGGTTAAATTTACTTAGAATAACATACGAAAATTAATCAATTTTAATAAAAAATATTTTTTTTTCAAATTCACTAATATTTAACATATATATTAAAAATTATTAACAATTAAAATTTCATCATGTTAAATTTTTTAAATAATAATTAAATAATAATTAAATAAAATTAAAAAATATTTACTTAATTCCCATAAAACAAAAATTCTCGATTAATTTTAAAATTAATAATCTTATAATAAAGAAATTCAACTAATTAATATTATCACTCCCTTTCTCGATTTCTTAAAGTTGGTGATATTCAAACATTGAAACCATCAAAAGTTAGTCCTTTTCGTTTTGCTTTTTTGCTTGCATGCAAGATGGAGACTTGTGGTCACAAGTCACAACAATACCGTATATTATTCAAAATATTTCATAACAAACGATCTTCAAATAACTCCATAAAAGAGTAATTAGTTTGACATTTCAAATGATTCAAAACAAATTACTTGCACAAAGCCCGTGCAAGATGATCGAATTAGTGTGACTAGTGGTGGAACAAGGCGTGTAGGTTCAAATCTCGCTCAGAATACAACCTAAGGCCGCAAGGGTCTACGATTATTCTGGTTATTAATCGGACCAATATGATAATCTTTCAAATATTGAATGACTTGTGAAGCTCTTCACTCAAGTCATCCAAGTCAATGACTTCTTTCTCCACACGAATCTTCTCAAGTTCCATGTTCAGATCCCCAATCTGCTTCCTCAGTTTCTCTCCTCTATCAGGTAATCCTGATACCATACTCTGCCAAAAAACACAAGACACACCAAAATCAGTTTCGAGTTACTATCCAAACGACTATGGTTTGGTTTGCAGGTGGAATGTTGGACGGAATTTCGAGTATTTTCCTGTCCAACGAAGTGATTTTGGGGAGCGAACTCTTTCTCAATGTCATATAAATCCCATCCAACATTCTACCTGCCAAACGAAGCACATAGCTCACACTTATCTACTAGTTATCACAGTACTTACCCTGTTTCCAAGCAATTGCGACAGTCGGTTGATTCGAGACTTGATGTCGGACTCGGTCAGCTTTCCTGGACTAGTAGGTGAAGAGCTCTTCGCGTTTCGGTTCATGTCCTTTGGGTTGAAAGCATATGCAGCCCTGTAATCAACATTTTCGGAGACTTTGTTGTTACAGTTTGAATGTTTCTAAAGAGATAAACTGAGGTTTGATTATGATAAAACATTGCCATACCCTCCATCAACATCTCGTTCTTGTGTTCTTGATGAATTACCCCTGTACATCATAGCAGCTGCTCTCATCCTGCATAAACAAATAAAAATTATGAAGAAATCAATAATTCCCGACTAACATTGAAAGGAAGTGGTCGGTTATCAACCATTCCGTTCCTGGTCGGGTTCTAATCGTTGGAAGCAGAATTAACAAACGGTTACCTTGCTTCAGTATCGTCTCCTTCAACTACTGGTACAGGTGGTGCAGTCTTGGAGAAAAGTAAGCTATGGTGGCTAACTCCTGCTATGCCCTTTGTCTCCAAGAACTTTATGTGAGCTTCCAATTCCTCCTCCCTAAGGAACCAAACAGCAATGAAGCATTAAAAGCAGAACTCGAAACTGAAAGGTTATAAAACCACGAGAATAGAGTGAACGAACAAAAAGGGAGCAACTTAGAGTACATTTGGTGCTGTTTGTCATGTTCTTCATGCAATTGTTGCTGTGTGAGGGAAACATCAAATCCATGTTTCGGAAGGCTAAATAATTCCCTTAGATCCTACAAAATAACCACTTGAATCTTAGCACACGCACAAAACATGAAACCATGCTCTAAGAATTCAAAGAATTTCAGAAGTTAAAACATATAAAGAGAAGACATACCTGTTGACTAAAGTACCGGACCTGTTCTTTTTGCTCGGTTGCAGTTTTAAACAACCCGCCCTTATAAATCTAAACAAAAGCACATCAAAAGGCATTCATTTTTTCATATGAACTTGCATCACGTGCCATAAATTCCAAACCCAAGCGCAAGAGAAAAATGTAAACATTGGAAAAGCCTATATATAATTCATCGTTCAAAACTTTGAATTCTGCTCTCCTTGCAAGAAGCTGGTATGATCCTGTTTCTAATTAGCATACTCGGAATATCAACGGGTTGAGACAAAGGGTTGGAATTAATAGATAAATGAAGGTCGAAATCGTACCTGCTTCCTATAAATTTTCTCCTCAACAGTCCCACAAGTCATTAGTCGATACACAATGACATCTTTTTGCTGACCAATACGATACGCCCGATCAACGCTTTGATTGTCCGTGCTACAAACATTAAAATATTGAAGTTATTGAAGTTAGCGCGTTCTTACTACTAAACAAGATTACCAATTCACATTATCAAAAAGTGCAAATAACTTAATATAGAACCTTGGGTTCCAAGCAGGATCAGCTACAATGACACGATCTGCTTTAGTCAGGGTGAGACCAAGACCTCCAACCTGAGATGTCAGGAGGAATATAGGAGCGTGGTTGCCAGCTTGAAAGTCCTATGTACAGATGTAAAGTTTACGAATAAGAATAAATCCATGAAGACACGGACAATCATTCAAAATACCAAAAGAAATTTACATTCACAGTCTTCACTCTATCACTGGACTTTGTAGTGCCATCAATTCTTAAATACTTGTAACCACCGGAGCCTATAGCAGCCTGAAACAAGAAACTCTTCGTGTGAACAGATGATCTACTATTACAAAAATTGAAACGAATAGTTGAGTATTATGAACAATATTAACCATTGGTAGCTTATAAAATACCAAACGATATGATCATATTATCAAGACCAGCGATCATAGTATCAAGACCAGTGAAATAAAACGGAAAAGAGTTCTAATCCTAAGACAAAATATCCAATGGTCTCTTTGGGGACTTCAAACAGGAAAATTAACTTTGCTAAACCGAAGGAAATTTATCATAAGCAAAATCAGGCAATTAATATAGCAGCATGGAAGTGTTTGAAAGAAACCTGAATAAGATCGAGCATCTTCCGTGTTTGAGAAAATATGAGCACACGGTGACCCTTAGCAATGAGATCATCCTATGGAAAAGAAATAGATTCATTAAAACAATTTCAAATCAAACTTCGATAAGTACCATATCTAAAAGGTAAAACTAACCAGCAGTGACATGATGAAATATATTTTGCAAGAAATGTTGTCATGTGTCTCTTGGAACTCATTTCTCTCAGCAATATCTGCTACATGCATCGCCAATCTTTCAGCCAGGCCAGCATCCTCTGGATTTAGACCAGTCTCCATTCCTTCAAGTACATCCTCAGCAGCTCGCTTTGTTAAGAGAAGGGGATGATCACATATCTTTTTCAGAATCTGTTCCAAGCAAAATGATAGCCATTAAACTAATGCAAAACTTAACCCTTAAAAGAGAATAGGAAGTCCCCGAATCAAATCTAGGGACAAAATTATATGCACCGTTAATGCAGCCAGGGGGGACCCATCAAAAGCTGAAAGTACAAGCTCGCTCTGCAAAAATGCTTCGTAAAGTTGTCTCTGCAACATACGAAAGATGTTATTATGTTATGAGAAGATAATTTGGACGGATTACGTGACTTGAATACGGTACCAACCCACCTGACAATCAGTCAATTTTAGCCAGACAATGAGTTCATTCTTTTTCGAGAGTTTAGCAGTTTCATTATCATTCTCCTTGAAGACTTCACTCTTTAAGCGGCGCAAGAAATAAGGTTGGATCCGTTCCCTGAGTTCCTGTATGGTAATATACAAACGATTAAACTGAACAGTTAGATACTTGCAAGTTGCAACAACCTCTAATTGAGGCACGTCTAAACTTTGAAGGAATAGATACAAAATTAAGTTTCAGAACTTCCCAGGCATTAACAAACAAAAACAGTTGAGCGCTACAAGAAATTAAGCACAGAACTGGCACTTGAACTGGATTCAATTTCAATACTCGGCAAAAATTGATCCCCAACTGAACATAATATTGAGAAAAGATAGATCCCTGGGTAACTATATACATTCCCTGGTTTAAAAATATATCAATTCATCACCTTAGCAACTCTTGAACCGATATGCTTATCCCGGTCAGAAGCATTCTTGTCATTTCCACGAAGTATGGGATGTTCATATTTTTCTTTGAACCTGAATAATGGAAATCTTGAATCAGGACCATCATAAATCAAGTAAAACCAACAAAATTAGGAAGGTATAATTACCATTTTTTGTCACCAAGTAGATCTGGGCAGCAAAAGTTGAATAGAGCCCAGAGTTCCTTTATCAAGCAAACAGAAACATTACACACCTGGGCTTAAGGAAATCAGAGTACGAACACAGTTGTAAACACAATACCTTGAGATTGTTTTGAATAGGTGTTCCACTAACGACAATGCAATGAGCACTCTCTATCTCAAGCAGGCTTTTAGCCCTCTGAGTACTGGGATTCTTTATCAGGTGGCCCTGCAAATACATATTTCAAGGATGTGACAAGTTATAATTGCTTCAGATATAAAGTCAGCAAAATCTTTTAAAATATAATAAGCAATATCTAAATATTGCTACAGTTATCTACCTCATCAAGAATCATGTAATCCCACAGGAAACCATCTTCGCTATCATGGTCAGTCAATAAACCATCCCCCCGCAATGCTTTTGAGTTGTTGCGTACAATGTCGTAAGTAGTAAGAAGAATACCGCCGTACTGTGAAGAGATAAGAATGAATCTCATGAGGACAAAGACGACACGTGAACAATGAGCCACTAAATACAGTTTTATGTAAAAAGTGATAACACTTCTTGGAAATCGGAAACGAAATTAATTGAACAAAGGTAACTACCAGCACTGATGATGTTACTACAAATCTCGTACAGATTACAAACTAAAAGCCGAGAAATGGTATCCGTTCTGATGACATTTCCACGCAATTAACTTATCTAGAGTCTGTTGAAAAATGAAGTCAAAACTCTTACGCTTAGCTACTGTAAAACATGGTTTGTCTTAAGCTAAAGCTTATATTGATAACAAACCAGAAGCACGTAATAAACCTGAAGAATATGTTGCAATTCATATTGGCGAGCCTTTACAGATGTCCCAAAGTATCTGCATGGAAGGGCAAGGGGTTCATCAGCACCATCAACAAATTACTCCTTGTCCTTCCAAGTAAAACAGTAAAAGTTGGGATGTGAACATCTTACTCTTTAGTATCCCGAGAGAGGTCTACAAGAGATAGTTCTTTGATCCAATGGTCAAGCAATGTTTTAGGGGCGACAACCAATGCTCTTTTAATCAGTTTTGAATGGAAAAGCCCAGCTAAAAAGCCACAGATCTTTAGTAACAAAACAAATTAGCATCCATCAACAGTGACAAATCATGCATCTTAAAATTACTACAGATCGTTAGTAAAGTCCATACCTGCATGGTTTTCCCCAAACCCATGTCGTCCCCCAATATTCCACCTTTACCCTGACAGTGCAATGACCACAGCCACTTTAATCCCTCGCGCTGATGTGGAAACAACATGGTCGAAATTTTCCCTGGTAGTCGGTATGCATATCGTGAGTCACTCAGAGTAATGGCTCCTTCGTCCTCATTGCACATATGGATTGATTGAGAGTGAGTGGGTGGCTTCACTTGATTATCGCGTCTCCTGGATTCTTTGGCCAAGTTTTTACCACTGAAAAATACACAATCCTCTTCATCCCTAAGGTTACCCATATTAGATCGGCCTGCATACGTCAATCTTTCATACCCAGCCTTTTCATTTTTGGTTGCGTAGCTATGCCCAACAGGCTCAACCATTCTATCACTTGCCTTTTTATTTTGAAACTTGAAATCAGAAAGCTGGTCTTCAAAAGCCAAAGACTTCCCGGTCCTTCCAACATCATTTTCATTTAAGAGCCGATGAGTTGCCTTGGTCTCACCAACCATTTTAACAGAGCTGTCATCTCCAAGCCACTTGAACGAAGTGCTTTCCTCAGTACGTTCATCCACAGCTCTCATGCGATTGAACCCAGCTATCTTTGATGTACCAGAAGTACATGACTCAGCTCTCGTATTGGTAAAGTTGCCAGATCTTCCTGGTTCCTTCTTTTTCTCAATTGAGAGAAGGTCAAGCCTTGAAGTCAAGCCGTTCAGAATATCCCTGATGTCACCATTGGGATCATCATCACTTCTACCTTCAGCTTTTGAAGGCAGCGGCGAATCGAAATCTGTAATTGCAGAGAATGTAGGTTCATCTTGCACATCTTCCTGCTCCTGATGAGAGAGTTTGCATAGACGCCTCATGCCTTCAATCCTAACCTTATTTTCCTTTTCTTCTTCTGACATTACACAAAAAAGAACACTCAAAAATAGGAGGCCATTAACATGCAAGTCAAAAGCAACTGAGCTTCTTTGCTTCAAAAGAAAAAGCTTATAATCTTCGTTAACTAACTTACGACCTATTCTACTAGAATCCACACAGATTACAGAAACAAACACTCACCATGAGAATCAAAATCAGTAATGCCAGAGAACGAGGGAATATTATCATCCTCGAGCTCGTTTTCCTTCGATTCTACTTGCCAGAGATTACGTGGTCTTTCCATTTCCTTCATCACCGGTGGCATCTCTTGGCATGCACAAAACCAAAACCAGCCAAACAGAAACTCGCCACTGTCAGAAAAAAACCTAATCGTACGACGCGTGAAACGAAGACCTAGAAATGGAAGAGACAAATAACGATCGAGACAAACTCTCAACTCTGAGTAATAACTAATAAGTGAGTACCAGCAACTGGAGGGGAATCGAAATCGGTGATGCCAGCGAACAAGTCGACATGATCATCGTCACTATCGTCATCCTTTGATTGCGGCTTGCAGAGACGTCGGCGTCCTTCGATCTTCTTCTTCGTCTCTTGCGGTTCATCTGTACAAAAAACCCCCAACCAGATTATGAAAAGAAACGGCGAGAGAAGGAAAGAAAGAAGAAGAGAGTACGAAAGCGGAGACCTGCAAATGATTGCTTAGGAGGAGCGGAGAGGTCTTGAAGGAGGCGATAGTGACTGTTGTTCAGACTCACCGGATGTCTCCGATGAGATTTCTTGCTGCCGTCGGCCATTTCTGCACCAGTGAGCTCGCCTCCACTGAGTGGTTCGTCGAGGTTTCGAGTAGAGCGGACGAGAATACTGGTTTTCCCGCTTGCGTACCTCAAGGGTTCAAATTCAAATTTCTGGAGATTCGGGGTTCCCGATTCTCGGATTTATACCGTTTTTTTTTTGGAAATTTATACGAAGAAATTGACTATCAGTCCATAATTTAACACTGTCGAACATTTTAGTCCAAATATTTTATATTTGTGCGTCTTGAAATGTTTTGTTGGTAGAGACGAATTCGTTCCGTTCCGTTTGTGATTGACATTGATATAATTAAGGACTAATACATTTAGGAGGTCCAACTTATGGCTTTCGCACAAATAATGGCACCATTTATTGAGAATACAATTTATGGCACCGATTTTGGGCCTCCTGCGTATATTATGAATTCTCGATAAACTTATTCACAATTCATATACTAACGGTTCTGAATTAATTTGAAGGGAGCTTTTCGACCTTGAGAACCTCGAGATTTAAAATAATAATTAAGATAATTTTTCTGACGAATCTAATAAGATAAAAATTAAGAACATTGAATCATGAAATATAGTTAATTACATCGTACAACTGAGAAAGAACAAAAGAAACTACACAATGTAAAAGGATTTATATGAACTAAAGTGATCATCTTCCATTAAATGTTCATCAATGTTAAGAACACAAAGAATTCATCATTTAGATCCCATGGATTGTGTCAATGGCATCTCACTCTCTTTAGAAGCAATCGGGAGGCCATTCGTCGAACTTGATGTCCTCTTGATACTGTTATTATCACCGTTTTCTCCGCTTTTATGTCCTAAATCTTTTTCTGATCTCGTACCTCCGGAAGGAGATCCATGGCCGCCCTTTCCGTTGTTATCATCACCATCGCCGCCTCCTCCTCCTCCTCCCCCGCCGCCTCCGATAACCATTCTAAACCCGAAAGCACGGGAGACGACCCGATAGATGCAAGTGAAGAACCAAAACCCCCACGGGAGGCAAACGAGGGAGACTCCAACGATGGGGAGCCACTCAGTAGACGGGGTGGGAGGGAGGATCAAATACATAACCAGGAAGGTCCCACCAACCGTCACGGACGCGAACAGGAAACCCGATATGATCCATATGAAGAATTGACCTGAGCTTGGGTCGTCTACAGGCATTTGTACACGTACATGTACTAAAGAATAACAAACAATAACAAGATTAAGAAGGAAGATGATCGAGTACAGGATGAAAATGTCTCTTCGTGTTAATCATCTTCTGTGTGTTTCTTCATTGATAAACCACTCCCGAACGATGATCATTAACGGGGAGAATCGAGATGGGGTATTGATTGAAAATCTCTATGCACCTTTTTGGTTCTCCTTGTTCATCAATGGGGTAGGAATTGGATCATGGATTGTTGTTCATCAATGGGATATCGAGAGAAGTTGACGTTTTCAAATTCTATTTTATGACAAAATTATGAAGAAGGGTATCAAGGAGAGGATAAATCGGGTCTTGTTTGTTAATTAGTTTTTAAGTTACAACTTGCAAGTTTTTTTATTTGTGTGAATTCTGCGGTTGATTAATTTAGTTGAAGAATTGTTTCGGGATTAAGATTTTATTCCTTTCCCAACGTTATTGTGGAAAATCGAACTTTGATTCTTTCTTTTAAATATAATCTCTAACACCATCGTACCAACCATTAATCATTTAAAAATTGTACAACTCGTTTTTGGATCATCGAGCTTAAAAGCCCACCAGATTTAGCCTATAATCATTAGATCTTTTTGCTTACACTAAAGATATACGTGGCGAGATTCCCTTAAACCAATGGCTAGGGTCTGGTCATACCGATTATTGAGATGAAACCACTTTACTCAATGTTAAACTTTATTGAGCTGATTGTTATAATTCCAGAGAAAATTATTGATATATTAGTATATGTTATAAAACTAAACTCAAAGAAAGACAAGAACAAGAGAAAATATGGAGAGGGAGAGAGTTTCTTATTGATGTGTATGGAATGCTACAAATGAGAGCTCTATTTATAGGCTCATAGATCATAACCTATACTCTCTAATATTATTACACATAAAGGTGGGAAAATAAATACAATGAAATACATTGAAGAATGGAATAAGGAGTTACACAATGGTGCATTCACTATAGTAATTATATTCATAACAGTATACTCTTTGTTTATTTCTGGTTTTTTCCTTTTTAATCATACCTCATTCTAATTTTATTATCTTCATGACAAGATTAGGTTTGACAGCAGGTCTGTGGGTTTCGGATATCCGTTGGAGTCCGTCCTAATTGAGCCGATTTGTGCCCATCAACAGTGGGTTTTGTCGGTTTCGGGCACACCCGCGACCCGCCAAATTCGGGCGATGGGTGGTCATGGTTAATGGGATATCCGACCCATCACCGATCCGATAACAAAACGACGTCGTTTTGTCTATGATATATAAACAATTTTTAGGGTTTCAAACTTCAGTTTGTGCTTTTCTTTCCGAGTTCATTTTACAGAGTTCTGGAATCTGGGTAAATATTTTTAACTCTGGATTCATATTTATTGGGTATTCTTTACATTTCAGTTTCTGAATTCTGAGTAATGAAATTTCACAGTTTTTACTTCACATTGGGTTTACCCGACAACCATGGGTTTACCCGAAAACCGTACCAATATGAGTTTGGTAATAATTTTTTACCCATTAAGTTTAATAGGTCGATAACGAATAAAACCCATGGACATTATTCACGGGCAATGGATAGGGCGTATCCGCCCCATTGCTAAACCTGGACAAAATAGTCATATAGAGTAAGACAGAGACAAACTCTTCAAGTGGGATCACTATACCTCTATTAGGAATTTGTATAATTTTAAATTATTTGTATAATTTGACGCTACATGTCAAGATTCTAACTTTGGACTAAGTTGAAATTTGTATCGTTCATACTTAATAATCACATAAAAAATAAAATTATTAAATTTGAGGATGATGGTATATATTGAGAAAAAAAGATGGCATTAACTACATAAAAAAAGATGACATTAAAAATTTAAATAAATAATATAGTGTAAAATACTTTCAGAATCTAAAAAACTATATAAAGTGGAAATTAATCCTTTTTTATTTTCAATTAATATATATTTTATCATGGACCAATTTAGCTAAAATCCTAGCTTTACTCACACATACATGTAGGCAGTAACCAAATCATACAAATCTTTACCACCCCTAACAATAAGCCCCCTAAACTTCTAAGCATCATTCATTCGAGGACGATCCTCCGAACCAAGCAGACAACAACCCGGGCAGGCCACCGTTCATAAGTCCCTTCATCATCGATTTTTTCTCAGGAGTATAAGGCGGATACCTCAGTGATGCATCTCCACTCCAGCTTCGATACAGTACCGACTTCTTGTGGCTAAATGCGTCGAACGAGTACTTCCCGTGGTACGAACCCATCCCGCTCTCCCCTACTCCTCCGAACGGCAGCGTATGCACCGTAACCTGTGGTTCAGACCGAATTGGTCAGTTTCAAAACCATTCGAAGAAGAAATGAGTCGCGTGCCTAAAATGGTCTCGTTCGTAACTTTAGACCGGGGTTACATAGTGGTCATGTAACTTTCAAATTTGACTAGATCGAGACCATAACTTTGCAATTATTAACATTCTGGTACTGTTCTCATCGGAATAACTACCTTTTCCGACTGATTTTTCCACAACACACCATCAAAAACACAATTGGACGTGTCGCATGACCCGGACCAAATCGAGTCGAACCGAAATCATCATTCTAGTAGAGAGTGTCCGACTTGGTGAAAATGAGGATTTCAGTTCGACACGATTTGATTTTTGAGTTACGCGACATTTCAACGTGTTAAATCGACCGGAAAGACAGCCGTCAGTTGACAACAGTACCACATTCCAAAAGTTACGGTCATGATCTAGTCGATTTTTGTACGTGACGACTTGGTCCAAACTTATGAGACAATTTAAGTATTCGATTGGTAGGGAAAAGAGAGAGGTGGTACATGTAGGATTGTGTCGTTGATGGACATTCCTCCTGAAGGAACATTCTGCACAAATTCCTGCTTGAGCTGTTCATCATCTGTGAATAAGTATGCAGCTAGAGGCTTTGGTTTTGAGTTTATCACTTGAAATGACTCTCTCAAGTTCTCCACCTGCAGTTTTCACCAAGATATAAGTCGTCAGAAATCGAGATAAATGAAATAAAGACCGAAATAAAGCGATATAAACGATTTTATGTGAAAACCCCCAATGATGGAAAGAAACTATGGGCGTACGGTAGCGTGCGAAAGCTCTATCACGATCGCACAACACAACACGGATGTTCAATGATTTGGATATCCTAAACGAGTAAACAAGAAGCATTTTATAAAAGTTGAAACGTCGTAGGGGTGGATGTTTGGTTACGATTTAATGATTAAAGTCGATTGATCGATCCTCTTTGATCAGTTCATCAGTTAACCTAAAATAATAAGGTCAGTCAATCGGTTAAGGTTTTGTGCTTCTTTAACCGAAACAAACTGATTATCTTCATATTTATAAAATAGAGACCGAGACAAACGACATAAACAATTTTACGTAAAAAAACCCTGATGATGGAAAGAAACTGTGGGCGCACAATAGCGTACGAAAGCTCTATTATGATCACAAAATACAACAGTGATTTTCAATGATTATTTTCAATGATTTGGATAATCCCAAATGACAAAACAAGAGGTATTTTGTATAGGTAACAATAGGGGTGGACATTCAGTTATGATTATGGGTTAAAGTCGATTAATCGACCATCTTTGGTCGGTTTATTAGTTAACCTAAAATAATATGGTTAGTCAATCGGTTAACGTTTTGAGTTCCTTTAACCGAAACAAGTTTTTAATGGATTCTCTTCATATTTATACCTATTTTAATCGAAACCGATCCTACTTCATCACCATGTCGGTCAGTTAATCGCTTAATCTATTCTGTTTAGAATCCTAATTAATGGGCCGAATTGTGGACGGTTATTACCGACTCCCACCCCTATGAAACAAAGGATAAAAGAATTGGATTACCAAACTTAAACAATAAGACAATTCGATCACCAAACTTCAACAATATTGCGAAGACCGGCACCAAAAATGGAAGCTTAGAAGTCAAGTTATACACACCGTGACAATGGGGAGCAATGGTCCAAAGATCTCCTCCTGCATGATTTGGGATTCCTGTGGAGGATCCAGCAGTATGGTTGGAGATATCTTCCTGCATTCCAAAAATTCATAATTCCTTCAAACTTAAAGCACGATGAAATTAAACCATACGTAAACTTGTAACGCAAGGAACCCGGCTTCGTACAATCTATCGACATCAGTTCGGCCTCCGAGGACGATTTTGTTGGACACATTCTCCTCTTCCAGAAGCCCCACCAAGCGTTTGAACTGCGTAAGGCTCACGATCCTCGAAATGTCCTTCGACTCCATAGCGTCCTCCCCGAAGAACTCTTTGATCCCTTTCTTCAGGCCCTCTATCTGTTTCGAAAATTCGAGCATATCAGCATAGAAAGTAGACAATCTTCAAGCAACTATGATGACTTACCAACTTGGGAGCAAAATCTTTGGTAGTAATGATGTAATCAACTCCAATGCAAGCCTGTCCATTGTTGCATTGCCATTTCCCTGCTATGATCCTCCTCACTGCAACCTCTAGTTTGACATTCGAATCGACAACGGCCGGGCATTTCCCACCGAGTTCGAGGACAACCGGAGTGAGGTGCTTCGCCGCGGCCGCCATCACAATCCTACCCACTTTAGCACTCCCTGAAACAAAGGTTTCGTAACCCTTAACGAAATGTTCACGACTGTTCATGAATAATATAAAAACCAAACACAATACCTGTGTAAAGAATCTTGTCCCACCGCTGCTCTAACAGTGCGGTGGTTTCGGGGATGGCCCCCTCGACAACTGTAACGGCCGACTCGTCCAGGTACTCTTGTAGTAGCTTTGACAAGAGTGAAGATGTAGCCGGAGCTATCTCCGATGGTTTCAGGACCACGGCATTCCCTGCCGAAATGGCTGCAATCACCGGATCGATCGACAGCACTGCATACACAGCCAAATCAAGATCAGTTCATTCCTAATAGCCCAATTATGGCTAGCTATTAAGTCGTGTAACTGGTTAACATAATTCTAAATACATGGATCACTTACAGAAAGGGAAATTCCAGGTGGAAATGACAAGAACTACCCCCAAAGGCTCTGGTACAATCTCTGCTGAAGAAGGAAACGTCGAAATGGTTGTTTTGACCTGCATCATATATAGTTTTTTCATGGATGGAGATTCACCTTTTCGAATTTGATCAACAAGTTGATTAGCTGAAAGAAGAACAGAGTGAAGAAAGAGTACACTTTCAGGCTTCATCCAGTCCTTCAGTCCTTCTATTGCCTCCTTACAGGCAGACTTCGCCATCGAAATCTTCCAAATACACACGAAAAAAAACCCGATGAATAGCCCGCTCTGTATTGATAGACCGAAATTGAACAACCCGAACATTGAAATCGAGTATATTTTGTTGGTATATTTTGAGCTCCTACTCAATGCTTGGCGAGGGATGGAACTAGAGGGAGTCTAGTAGAGTCTCGATTCTCTTCTTCCCTAATCCCAAATACTAAAATATACGTAAAATTTGGACGTTTTCATAATTCGACTCGGTGGAAGTTTTTACCTCAGCAACAAAGGCTTCAAGGGAAGGCTTGGAGAGGTCGTCGTAGAGGGCGGAAACGATGTCGTTTTCCCGTTCCTCGACCATCTTGGAAATCTTGGTCAGCTGCGAAATCCTCCATTCGTAACTTTTAGTCTTGCCGGAGTTGAAGCTCTGCCTCAGCTTCTTAACCAACGACGTCGCCTCCTCTGCCCCAAATGTCGCCTTTTGTATCCCTTGCTGCTCCTGATTCTTCTGTTCTCCCTCCCGCAGCACAGGTTTCACACTTACAGAGCATCTGTTGGAAATTGGTACCAACAGTGAGAGAATAATCATAGTGTTGGATCATCAAAGCTCTGAACTTGGAAGAAACAGAGTGTTTGTATGGTTAAGCAGTCGATTTGATTGATTCCCTGGTCTTTTGGAAATGCCAAGAAGGTGATTATTTAATTAGGATAACTTCAAAAGATTACTTTGTACTCTTGTGATATGATCGTACGAAATCGATGGAATCTTTGGGGTCTGAAATTGACAGGTTTTGGGCGGCTTTTTTTTCCAGATTGAATGGAAGCTCCATGCATATGGGGTGAAAAAGGTTGGTTAGTAACCCGACTCGATTTTGAGTGAATCAAGTTTAGTCTATAGGCTTACGAGCTGGGTTGAACTCGAGAACCAACTCGAGTATATGAATCATTAATCGTTTGCCAACTCAATAATGCAACATGTATTTTTCCAGCGAATACGATATATCATACAAAAAGAAAAGTGATTCATCGTCTAGTTGCAATTGTTTAAAATGAGAAAAGTAAAAAATTGTAAAATTATACTTTTGGATTTGACTCATAGATGATTTTTTCGGTATAGAGGCTTCGTATCAGAATGTTTGAGTGAACGATGTTCAAGTTCGGCTCGTTAAAAATAGTTAACGAGTCAGACACGTGTAAGTTTGAGCGACCTAAAATTTTCTAACTTGAATTCAAACTCGAACTCATCTAAAATGTAACGAGTCAAAGCATAATGAAATTCGATTCCTCTTGATTCATAACATGCCTACACATGAGCTACTAATGTAATCGGAGAGGGAGAAGTGAAGAGATGAAATTACGAGCATATAGAAACACGGTTGATGCGACGGCCGGCGGAAGAAGCGAACAGGTTGGAATGGTTACTGTCGTATTTGGGTTGGCCGGAGATGAGAATTCGGCCACCGCCTGCCGACACACTGTTCCAATATTACAAAAGACAAAAGCAATCAATAACAACAACAACGACAACAACACCAAGGAAGCATCGATTTAATGATTTTAATAATAAGCAAATCACAGCGTCCTATGATGACAAATTATCGTTTAGCTCCGACCATCTCATTCCGGTAACGGCAAAAAGGCATCAAATTCTTGTAATTGCTCAATTGACACTCTGTACCAGTTCAAAACAAACAGAGTACCCGGAGACCAGAGTGATTGCAAATGAGCAGTAACGTAGTGGACTTACTGGAGATGTCGATTCGGAAGCGGCAGAAAGCAGCAGCCTGCGACGGCGCTACGGTAGACGGCGGGGCTGCCCATCATCGTGGAAAAAGGCAAGGAATTTGCAGCTTGACTTTGGAAAAACAGAGGAACCCACTTGTAGTTGTAGATTTGAAAGATAACGGTGGAATTTTTTTGTCGCTTCCACTTAGGATTTTGTGTGAACGGGAATCAAGCACGGCTACCACAGTTATGTTCTGTTTCTCCTCCGATGAATGACAAGAAGACACGTGCAGAAAAGCAGAGTACGACGTTTTCCACTGTAATCACTAACTCAATGAATGCTTGAGGTTGCACGCACAGTCCTTCAGTTAAGCTAAATAGGCATAGTGGGCTGGCAATTCAGTGAAACTGGTTAAACCGTACCAATTTTGAATTCGAAATTGGGTTAGGTTGGTAATTACCCAAAAATTTAATAATCAATGTGGTATTTAATAAACGAAAGGCCAAATTAGTCTATATACCTTGGCAATATTTCAAATACCTTCCCCCTGTGAAAGCTTATCTAAACCACCAAATAATATCACGTGTGAGTTGATAACTAGTTCGTCGTTCGGTCGCAACAAAACAAATCTAGCTAACCACTTGACGAAGGTGTAGGGATTCATAGCAATACAACCTTTTATTGCACAAAGCCAAAACACACACAGATATCATTACATTATGACCTATAAACAACAAACATCTTCGGCTCCCCTAATTACATAATCATAACCCTCATATTTGAGCAAACTTCTGCGTACACAACTGTAACACTGGAACAAACCCCGAAAATTTGGCCCCATAGCTCAGGAATGTGTGGTTTGGTTAATTAGATACAGTTTCTGACCGTCGTCAACCATATCTACATCCACAACTCTGCCTCCATCTTCCGTCACCACACAGGTACCATCATCCTCGGCTCGAAATTCGAGCAACTCCGTGGCAGCTTCTATAAGCTCTTGAATGGACTGTGGCACCCATAACACTATCCCAACCCTCCTCTCCTCCTTTGGACTCCATGGATCGAACCCGAACACCGTGCATTTCCTCAAGCTGGGGTTGCCTGTCCAAATTTGGCAGAGCACCAAAACAGAGAATTTGATTGTTGGCAACTGACCAGAGGGCAAACATGTCTAAAGTAAAGGGTTAAAAACATTGGCGGTCGCTCGAGTTTGGGGAGGTAACATTTTGGTCACCTGATTTTATATTTTTCTTAAACGTCATGACTCGAAAGTTTTTCTTAGGTGTACCAAAATGTTACCTACCCAAACTTGAGTGACGATACTTTTAACCCGAAAGTAAATAGCAGAGTTTCTCACCTTTGGTTCCTTGAGAGCTACTACTATCGGGCATTTCTGCCAACTGTGTAGTCTTAGCCTCTTCCAAAAGCTTGATCAAGTTCTTATTTCCACACCTCCTTCCTTCATCCAGTGGTGTGTTTCCCCATCTGTGAAAAGTTTTCCAAACGTCATATTAGATTGTACTGTAAAATTCTGGAATTAGTTATAGAAATAACAGTATTACAGTACCTGTCCTTTGTGAAAACACTGGCTCCAGCTTCTACCAGCAATTTAGCCATTAGAAAAAGTCCTTCGGAGGAAGCTACGTGGAGCGGAGTCCGGTGATCGTAGTCTTTCGAGTTCGGATCGACGCCGTTGGCCAGAATCCTCTTGAGGAAATCAGAGTCCCCCCTTGCAACTGCCGTGCACAGGGAGCTACCTGCATCCTCTATGTTCAAGGAGGCGCCTTTGGCGACGAGTAATGATGAAACTCGATCGTGTCCGGATTTTATCGCTTCCATCAAAGGCGTGTTCCCGAATTTATCTACGTACATGAATCAATATTAGAACCATTAATTACCAAGGGGGCTGAATGAATGCTTGACAAACAAGTTCTTACCTTTCATGTTCACATCAACTCCCTTTTGAATGAGGAATCTCGCCATGTCTTCGTAACCCCTTGATGCGGCAAGATGCTGGAAACAGCATGTATAAGTCTATGATGTTTCTTGGTGTGCAAGCTAAGTCAAAAGAGCATAGGGTTTCAGATTGTGTACCAATGGTGATCTGCCATCATAATCAGTTCTGTTGGGATCGGCTCCAGCGCGAATGAAGCCCTTTAGTTGGATAAGATCCCCATGATAAGCTGCACTATTCACTCTTAAAGCAAGTTCAGCTTCTTGCTTTCCTATGTGAAACGTGATGTCCGATTCTAGTTGCTTATCGCGGATTGGTTCTTTCTTCGCCTGCAGAGTTTTCTTTTCAACACTTGGACCAAAAAAAAAAACTTTCAACTCTAAAATCCAACCAGAATTCTGATATATTTTATATACCTCGAGTAGGTTGTTCAGAATTTTGCGCCCGTCGTGGAAATATATCTCGAGTATGTCCGAGAAAGCCTGTTTGTCTAGTCGCAGAAGTCTGCATAACTCGCAAACTCGAACAGTATATGGTTGAGGAATGTTGCAGAGGATCGAGATTTCTCCGAACGAGCTGTTTGGTGATAGAAGTGAGACTGTCTCTTCCGATCCATCTTCTACCATCCCAACCTCTTCCTGAAGAACACAAATAAAAAGTCTTTCAAGCTGAAGATTACTAGAAACATTAGAGTAGTGGCAGAAGAAGTGAAATCATATATACCAGAGCACCCTGGCAAACAAAATATAGTTGATCCACTACACTTCCTTGTTCTAATATTACTTCTCCAGGAAGAAAAAACTCTTCATGGAGCCTAACCGCCTGTAATATCAGAGAGATACTTAGGTTATAGCAGCGACGATATGATGATATCAACAATCTTATGGAAGAAAAGATGGATACTTACAATCTGATTGATAAATTCCGAAGAGCATCCTTTAAAAAGAGAAACCTTTTCAACGATAGGAAGGAACAAAGTTTCAGAGATCTGCAAGGAAGAAGCAAGGTTGTTACGATATGAACAAGAAACCTAGAACATTGTTAGTATCGTAACGAAATGAAAAGGCAATAAGAATAAAGCTACGTCTGACCTTAGCACGAATGGAAATTGGAATGTCCTGCAAAACAGAAGCTTCGGTATAGCTACGTTCATGTTGCAACCGAAGATGACCTTTAATCTGATTACGAATATCCCTTCCGAGACGATTCCTGTTCATATATTTGATGAGATCCGTCATTTTATCCCTATACTTCTCCGTCTTGGATCCTTTCACGATTAATGCAGTCATGTTACCAATCAAATAAGCTCCCAGGATCATATCAAACGATACGTATATCATCACAAATATCATCTCCCTCATATTCACAGCATGTATATCTCCATACCCTGTCGCAAAAAAAGGTCATCTTGGCTAAGAAACTACCAAAAAGGAAAAGAAAACGACTTTTAACGTAAGCTCGAAAAGATGATCGACGACTCACCAACAGTAGCCATAGTGACAATGGCGAAATACAAAGACGTGGTATACCGTGTCCAGATGTCGATATCTCGAAACTGCGCATAACTGTAATCCCCCATCTTCAAACTTCCAATCCATGTGTAACCCTCACTGGCAGCTGGAAGAGTAGTAGCTAAATAGTAAAAAATGCAGGCTGCTGTGTGTGTACAGTAGAGCTCCACTGCAATCAGCTTAATAATTCTAGTGAAGAGATAATTTATCCGTATGTCTTTCTCCATCCTGTAGAAAAAATGCGTAACTCTTCGCACTCGCCATAGCCTAATCCACAGAAGATACCTCACTTCCTCCTTGTGCCCAGAGGCCTGCAAGATGATATTTTTCTCATCTGAACATGAAATTCAAACCATACCCACACTGCAAAACCTGTAAACAAAAGCAATTACCTTGTAGATGATGTCCCAAGGCATACAACAGAGCAAATCGATGATGAAATGAGATTTTAAATACCTGTTAGAACAAGAAAAGAACTACTTGAGCAAATCAGGATTGGTGAACAATTGACAAAAGGAATAATCGAAAGATCTAAAATTACTTTACCGAAGAGCTATGGGGGCGCGTTTGTAGACCATACGATAAGTTTGCGGGTCTCTGTAGGAGATGAAGAACTGGAAAACAATGTCGAAAAGGAAAGCAATCTGGCCAACAATGTCCAGAATGAAGAGATTCTCAGGTAATCCCCTGAAGAATCCAAACTCCATCGGCGTGAAGAATGATGAGTACACTGCCCATAGCAGTATGAATTTGGACCATGCTCGATACCATCTGCATATTAATCACACTCAGCTTCAGACTACAATATAAACAAACAGACAAAAAGGAACAATTGCTCTGTAATTTGTTATGGACTGTATTGCCCCTGATTTCGAGCTCTATTAACCATTTTATCCGAAACCGGAGAAAGGCGGGAGAAGTTGAAGAGGAGGGAGAGTTTGACCTGTTGTCGGGATGAATGACGAGACCGGTGGAGACGTGATGGAATCCGTCGATCATAGACTGCCGGCTGAACCGTGTACTCAGGCCGGATCCTCCTCCGCTGCTTCCGATCTCTCCACCGCTGCCGCCGCGGCGGTGGTGTCTACTTAAATCAAAGTCACTTTCGATCCGATTGAATCTACTCCCTCTCCTCAATCTCTCCCTCACGTCCTGAAGTTCAAATTCCTCCTCCTCCTCCTCCTCCTCCCTCGCCGCCGCCTCATTCTCTTCCTTTTCCACCTTCTCCACCGCCCTCTCGTCGCCGTTCATCGTCATGAATGTACGTCTAATTTCAAATTCCAAAATTTCAGTTCAGCTGATCGGGGAGTACGTATAAGAAGGATCAGGGAGGGGATGACGAAGGGTGACGTGTGACTGTCTGCAAATTGGAAGTATCACGAGATCCAGCAATGCGGGAAAGGGGAAAAAGGTGGTGATTTTTGATTTGATTGGAGACGAAGAAGATTGGGTTGGCGCGCATGGGTGTTTGGATGATGGAGACGGTTGGGAAAACGAACCGGCCGGAAAGTGAAATGACGGTGGTGAAAATTTGAGACTGAAATGGTAACGAAAATTTAATTATTTCCGTTTCAGTGATGATTCACAGAGGCAGCTGGATCTCCGGCGCTGGCATTTATAGGCGCACGCGGCGGTCCTTTTCTCCCGGCTGTCGTATCAGTTACCCGATTTATTACTTTTTTATATAATTTATTATTCCTCAAATCTTATCTCACTTATTAATCCTAATTATTAATTAGTAATATGCAGAGTTGTATCAGACCATTAATAATCAAATATTAATTTGTCAATGGTTCAGCTAGGTGGCAGCTGCACATAGAAAATATTAATTCTACGTCATGGCCCTTGATTTTGAAGGGATGCACATAGGAAATTCAAAATATGTTCTGGTCTATTTGGTAGCGGTAACGTCGAATTAAATATAGTTCGAGTATTTTTTTTATTTGAGCGAAAAATTTAGATTCTAACAATATTTATTTTGGAAGCGAGCTAATTTTTTTATTTTCAACTAAATTCCATTCCACATTTTCGTTTGTAAACGGATCATTTCAGTAAATTTACTAATGATCATATCCATAGGTCATTTCTTTAACATATTCGTAGTTCGGTTCGAGATGGAGGAGTGCCAAATCCTATGTAAGCTTTTACATATTCGTAGTTTGACTATTATTTGAAGTGTTTAATATGGTGAAATCTCAATTTTTAGTCATTTCCAACATGTATGTTAAATATTAGCTAATTTGAAAATTTGAAATTTTTCATATCAAAATTTATCAATTTTCGTGTGTTATACTAAGGAAATTTGACCATTTTTATGAGAAAATTTAAAAAATTACAAATCGGCTAATATTTGACATACATATTGGAAATTGCTTAAAAATTAAGTTTCACTATGAGAATCTCGATAAATAATGGTCAAATGAAGTTAAAAATCAATTTTACTTCGTGTTAAATTAGTGTCGAAAATTTTCAAACTGGCTTACTTTCTCCATGTTGTTGTCGTTACATGAATTGCATTTTGTTAATTTCGACCGTACACAATTTTATGGGGACCAAATTATTTTACCATACATATATAAACACGTACAAACAGTAATAAAACACATATAAGTAGCTCCGCAACGGAGCTCGGACAAACAACCTAGTTAATTCTTTCACTTGCAAGAAGAAGCACGCATGTGAACGCTCGTCATGTCCTCCTCACCAGTCACCAGTGATGGTGCAATAGTCAGAAACATCATCCACTTGCTATACTTTGCTTCCGGGATTCGCCTATCTAGAGTTCGTTGTTCCGTTAATGGAGCCGCTCGTTTTGTGGTATGTTTGATTTTTAGATATTTCTCGATGTGTTATCAGTAGATTTCAACGTAAATAATTAAATAATGAGAGGATTTTCAAGAATTCGGATGTGGAGATCAGTGCGATGGACTTCTGTTAATCTGTTTTCGTAAGGAGCTTGTGGTGTGGTTGGCATACTTATCCGCCGCTGCCCGCTAACTCCTCTCGCAACCCATCGATTGGAGACTCAACCGATGATCAGGTACGGTTTTACTCTGTTGTGCGATAGTTCAATCAGGCTATAGAGTGATTGATTATGTTCAACTCTGTTGGGATCGTTATTGATGGGAGAGTAGGGCGCCTTGTTTGCCAGGAGCCGTTGCTGGTGGCCGTTAGGCTTGGTGCCCCTCTTGGTTGGGTCGATCAATATCTTGTCGGACTGTAAGAATTTGGTGGAGGCCCTTAAGCTCTCTTCCGACCGGTGGCCGGATTGTTAAGAATTTGGTGGAGGCCCTTAAGCTCTCTTCCGACCGGTGGCCGTGGGCCTACGCATCGTTACTTGCTTCGGTGCCTTTGTTTCATCCCTAGGATTAATAGAATCACCCCGGCCCCTTTAACAAAAGAAAAGGAACTCGCTCTCTCTTGAAGCATTTTCGAGCTCGGTCTCGATAATTTGGATGTGTGTTGAACCATTTGGGTCTCCGGATCCCTCACCGCCGGCAATCATCCTATTACTCTATTAGACACTCTATCCTCCGGTGGACGGAACACTAATCGTGGCATTCAACACTAACGTAAGTGGTTAGTGTACGCCGAATTCCACCTCAGACTTAATAACTAATTCCTTCCTTTCTTGTGTTATAGAAGGAATGTATTGATTAACATATGAGTGGAACGAGAGAAAAGAGTGGCAAGGCAAAGAATTAGTGGCCCTCTTGCTTACAAACACTGTCAGACTGCCACTACTTCGTACGTACAGTGCTACTGATGAATTAAGAAAATTTTTAAAATGAGCTACATTGCATTAGAGAGCATGTACATCCCTAGTTTTTTTTAAAAACTTCGGTGCGTGCAAAGGTCGTACATGCCCCGGTCAGGTCTGTACACCACATCCGTCACAGTGACTTATCCACGGATACTTGTGTCAAGTTCCATCAAATCATGTTGCAAATGTATCGTACATGATCATAGTGTAAGTTCGACCGCCGATTTAGTTACGAAATCGGTTGGAGGTGAGGGCCTAATCCACCACTGCTCTTAACTAATTAAACAGCACTGATCTCTAAGAGTCGCTCACAAAAGAATGAATGTTTACTTGGTAAGCAGCAGGTGGATTGGGAAAAGCCACACTTTTATCTCCACTTGGGGCATGCAGTACGGGAATCCGTCTATAAAGTGATTAGCACTGTGTTTAAGCCACAAAAACAAAGTTTAATTAGCACTCAATCTAATTAAACTTGCCATTAGACACTGCTCTTATCATGCTATTACTATATAATTACTATAATTCATCTCACTGATCACACTTTTGGAGTGGGATGATGATGATGATGATGATGAACGATACTTAAGATTTGGTGCTTACCATGTTAGATATGTATCAGAGTCTACCATCAACTAACAGTCAATTAACTTCCAGAAAATATAACAAGCAAACCACTTTGAAAGTTTGAGAAGCACCTGCAGTAATGAATGAAATCCACCCTTCATTCATAGATGTTGAGCTCTCCAATCGACTGTGAAATTCCCTTTGCTATCGCTGTCTCCATCGCTGGACGAATCTTCTTCGTCGCTGGAATCTTTCTTCGTGACCTTCGAACCTCCTCCTCTGCCTTTACTCCGTTTCGCTGACTTGGCAGATTCCAACTCCATTCTCCTCCTTTTCAGCATTTCCACCTTTTCCATGTAGGTCCTGAAACAGTCACGAGTTAGAAGAAAGGTTTTTGAAGGCAGTTATATTAGCTTTCTTGAATGTTTAGTTAATGAACTCACTTCTGCTCTACAGTCTCGGCTTCTTCGATCTTTTCTGCTGCATCAATCTGGAAACAAGATGCATTGAACCGATTTCAAATGACAGTTGGAGGACTCGCAAGAATCATCAAGTATCATAATGTAGATAATTTTAAATTGACAAGCTTAGAACTATAGTACTGACCTCTTCTTCCTCTAACCGGTCGTCTACCTCCCTCAGGTCTTCTTGGATCAGTTTCTCAAATTCTTTGTACTCATCCCTGCCAAAGATTTCATCAGATATCAATTGTTCAAGAAGCAACACAATTATCAGTAGCTGAGCAAAATTATGAAATCAATCATTGCATCAAATAGGCAATGTGGCGTTCATTCAGACTCAGACACCATGCATGGGACAAAGATGTTAATTTTACATCCCAGATGCAAACAAAAACATCAAATCCTAGATATGGGCATAAATAACCTTGAAATCAATGCCAGAAAATAACAAACTTTTGATGAAAAAGGTGAGTAAGAACTCACTTAACATCGGGCTTCACAATCTTTATTCCACGAGCACGCAAATCAGCTTCCTGGTTATCAAAGAAACCTTCTGGGAGAGACCCCTTCGCCGATTTGGTTTCCGAGTGACTGACATCTTGCGACTGTGTATGCTCTCTAGCAACCTCTACAGTTCGAAGATGTGTATCTTTGACACTAGGACGTGCTTCCGGTTTATCCTCTGGAAGAGGCTCAGTAGTTTTGGGTCCAAGAGAGACATTTAACTTTCTATGTGGATCTGAATCCGCCACTTTGTCAGAGTTTGCACCTAAAATGAAGTTAGACTTTGTTTTAATTTCACAGGCCTTAAGAATGCTCATACTGACGTTAAGAAAGCAAAGATAACAATATTGATTCAATCGTCTCAACGAACAAACATTGAAAGGGAGAGGAAATGACAGGCCTTCTTCAAAACAGAGTAAAAATGATGCTCAAGTACAAGAACTCAACCAATCCATCTAATTTCGCTGACACTACACTATATAGACTCTAGTAAAGAAACATCCATACCAGTGCTTTGGCTCTTTGGCCCATGATTATCAAAAAAGTTCGGAGGAAGTGCAGATGATGACTGTGGCTTTGATGACTTTGTTGGTGGTTCAGCTTTCTGCGTAGCAAACTCTGCTTTTTTTGTGGATGCCACTCTGGTTGATTCAGAACGAGATTCCAGTTTCGAATTCGTAGCATTAGTCTTCGCAGCTGCATTAGCCTTGAGTTTATCTATTGCCTGTCCCAGAAAATTCCACTCAAATCAAAATATAGTAACAAAGAGAGACAATTACATACTAGGCTTTTATACCCTTAAGTTGAATAGTCTTTATCAATAAGAAACTACTATCCAATATGGGATTCAAAATGTGAAGTATACTGTAACATTTCCATGAATCTACGTATTATATGAACACTTTGAACATCATAGCAAGTTTTAAGTAAAAGAAGACCATGTAACCAGTACAACAAGATGCAGTATCAGATTAGGAGCTAGGATCTGACCTCACGATGTTTGCGAGAAGCTTGGTGAGCATCCCACTGAGATTCCTTCAAAAGAAAATTGCATACTCTACAAACCGGTTGATCAGACTCGTTATACCTGCATAAAAAAAGCACAAAACCCAGCTATAAGAAACAGGATGAACACAAGCAACGTTGCACTAATCGCAAAAGGTCTGACACTACCGGAGAATCAGAGATGATGGAACACTAACGATGAACATCTTCCTTTAGACAAGTACAATGCCAAACACACACGATACACAGTTTCTTCTAATCCTTCATAAACTACTAGAGAACTACAAAAACATCCACCAACTTTCCCCGGCGTGCTGGTAGCAGAAATCCACCATTACTAGACTACTAGGGTTTTCAAATTCGTCAAGCGGAAAGCAAACTCGAGAGGAGATAAGATTTTTGGGGCAAGCTAGAGAGGCAAGGTACCTGACTAGAGGAGAATCGATTCGCTGGACCTTCTTCTGAGCATTCAATTTAGCTCTAAACAACGCCTTCTTATCCATCACCGTTTATCTGATGTCGCCGGATTCTTCCTAATTTTTTCACCGGAGGTTGACGGACGGGAGATTTCTCTCCAGCTGAAATCGACGATTACTACTGTAGGTGCAGTCCGACGCTATTGTATCCTTTTCAGTTTTGAGAATTTGAATGGGCCTGTAAGTTATATGAGTTATGGGCTTCTTTCTGTCCGTCGTGGTCCGTTAGCCTTTCCTTTAGGCCCGATTCAATGCCTTCACGCTACACATGGATAACCCATGGGCTGCCATGCTGTCAGTTTATAATCATTAATTACAAACAAATATAATCATTTTAACACTACATCGGATCTCATCTAAATTTTAAAATTATAACGTGTTTGGGTGAGAGTAGTATTAAGATAACGGACCTTTTGGATGTTCTCATGTTGCACCCTTTTAAAAAGAACCAACGAGTTATTGATGCCAGAGGCTACACTTAAAAAAGCGAACCAAACTTCGATTCCCGCAACAATATTAGGAACCGGGACAATTTCTCAATTCGATTAATCGGCGAATGATCGAATACCGAAATTTAAAAAATAAAATAAAATCCTATTTTTCATACTAGGTGTACATGGTCAATAATTATTATGATCAGAGCTTTATTAGTTCTTGATTTGCTCCAATCCAACAATAGTCAAATTTGACCCTCACCATTTATAATTTTTCTTACAACGAAATTAATGTACATATGGATAACTGAATTTGATAATGAAGTAATTATTCTCAGATAAGTAATATTGACATGAACATTTTGATTTCAAACACAAGAATATTTTGCTTTCTGGAATCTGAAGCTAGTAGACGAGGCTGAGGCGGGGCTTCGAGAACGTGAAGTCGAAATTGGTCTTTGTGTCTTAACAGTATTACGATGTGCTTCTGAACGCATACGCAAAACACGATATGTTGGTCAAAGGTGAGGAACTTTTTGAAAAAATGGTCGGCAAGAGCTGCTATATAGGGGTGTAGCTCCCTCGTAGAGCTCTATCTAAATGTGGGGCAAATCGAGAAGGTGGAGTTAGTACTGAGTCGAGACTCCTCCCCCGCATTTTTGTAGAACAACTCTCCTGCCTTCTTAACATTTTTGTCTCGAACAAGCTTCGTGATAGGTCATCATTGTACACGAAGTATATGATGTCCACAATGCTAATGTAGATGTGTTGTAAAAAAAAAACTACACTAACAGTGTCAAAATTTTCCTCCCCGGGAGTTTTTCTCTCCGTGGGGAGCTTTATTTTTCTCTTTTTAGAAGAGCACTCTAGGATTTTTTTCACCGTCGTCACTCGCACCTCCAGCCTCCGTAGCCTTCCCTTCACCATCCACCAACGCCACCATCGCCCTCCTACAACCCCAATCGTATGGCCCCTGCTGGTAAAAACCGATGGCTAATATCGCACCCACACAGCAACCACCACCTCATGTCATGTCAACCCCGGTCGCTAAAACCCCTACCGCAACCATACCAAGCAAGACCACAACCATCACAACAGGCAAGACCACAACCACCTGCACAACAAACAACTCCACCACACAACCAAACATCTCCACCGTAGCTGTTACTGTACAACCATCACAAACTGCATCCACAAACATGAACCAAGCTCTTACCAACAACACTGCGGCGCGGGGCTCTGCGAAAACAACACCATCGACCGAGCCGCAAACCGAACAATTCTAAAATAGTGGCTGAAGCCCCCTTCAACTTTAGAGTACATTCCTTGTTCAGCACTGGCACCTGTTAGGATAAAAAAATGGACAAGCGTGATGAACAGTGTGCCTGAAAAAAGGTGGGGCAAACTTCCAAATGCCAGAGCTGTCAATGTCAGGCGTGACCACTGGAGGGGACATCAAAGCATATATAGATTTTAAATTTTGGTGAGAATTTGGCAATTTGCTAGACATTTTTCTTTATTACTTTTATTTTCTAGACAACAAGGAAATATAAAAAGAATCAAAAAATAATTTAATTTTCAGAATAGTAGAATCTTTCGAGATATTATTAGTTATGAGTATCAGATTGCTCATAGAAATGGAGGGTAATTGATGGGTTATTGAGAGTCTGTTTGATTCGATAGTTTGGACATCACAACGTACATGACCTTATTGATAAGACTTTATCCATAATACTATTATCCATTCGGCAGACCATGGAGGAGCCGTTATATCAACATGTTAGCCTCGTGCTTTTGTTTTGCAACCTGCTTCAATTTATTGTCTTGTCGAGTGTCTATTTTATATAATTTTTTTTTTTTTGCCTGTTGACACTCACTGAATTTTTCTTAATAATTATGTAGTCCAATTTTAGACATTATATGATACCGAAAGTGTTTCTCTTGTAACAAGAAATGACGGATATTACTAATTTATTTTGATGAGAAAAATAGGACTATACAAAGTAAAAGATATAAAAAATAAGTCAAAGTCGAATCTTGAATGAAAATTTCACCTTTTGGCGTTAATAATCAATTTTTACACGTAGCTCAATGAAATTGCTTTTTCTTTTTCTTTTTTATTTTCTGCCATCTTCCACGCTGTCCATTTTCCTTCATTTTCTTTCTAATTTAATGATAAATATTAATGATTTTGCCTCCATTATAATCGTGTTCATGATTTTCCAAAAGCCTTCAGCTTCAAGAATGCGACCGCAGAAGTTAATAATTTCTTCCTCCTCCGGCTTCCCAATGGAAATGTTCCTATGCAACACCCGAAGATGCCGCCATTGCAATGCTTCAAATCTCAAAATGCTGTGAAAGTTGGCTTCTTTTCTTGACCTTGTTCCTTTTGGGGATCCCATCTCGGCGCCAGTTGCCCCGTTGAAACCAAATGGGTGAGTCGAAATTCTCCGTCTTTCTTTCTTCATTTCCAGCTTTGAAGTTGCTTTTCTGCTGTAGCTACAAGTTCTTGGGCAATGCTTTCTTGGGTCTAGTCAGTCCTTTTTGTAGTTATCTTAAATCTAAAGCTTACTACTTGGTTAGGATTCACTGTAAAGATGTTTAGTAACCTTCGAGCTTAGCGGATTTCTGCTAAGTTCAAAGGTTGTGATTTGAATTTGGTTAGTTTGCAAATGGGGGTTGGTGAATCTACTGCTTTCTTCTGGTACATTTTCTCTTTTCACTATTAAGAATGTGTTAGTATGAGGAAATATTGATGCCAATGAAGATTCAGGACCATTGCCTTAAAAATTGTGGCATTGTGCAGTGAAGTCATTCATATCTGGGGTTTATGTTGTTTCCTTTGTTCTAACCATGATTAAAGTTTCAGTCTTTGTGTACTAATGGCTGCTGTTATGCAGGCTTCGAAGAAAACGGTGCCAGTGCGTCACAAAAGGAATGCTTGAATGGAAGTTATAGGAAGACCAGAACAGGTATATATGCCTTTTTGAATTATCAAACTGATGTTTGCTGCTCCAAGTCGAAGGCCCGCCTTTACCGCTAGGCCAATCCCTTGGATTTGAATCGTCCAATCTTTGATCATGACTTTGTGTATGGCTCAAACCTAGGGATGCTGAAATCAGAATACTTTGTAGATAAGTACTCGCCTTTTACGGACTATTGAAGATGATTGATTCATGATTTTTGTCTTCGGCTCTACTGTAGTTCTCCCAACTCGTGTTAGCTACCATTTTCCTGCTTGTAAATTGGTTTCTCTGCTTCAAGTCCAAACAGTTAGCACATGTGCAGAAGTTGAGTAACTTCTTTGCTGTTTCAGGTCTGTCGCAGCACAACGACTTGGATTCGTCCCTTGGAAGAAGTTTGGATGGTAGTTTCAGGATGTCAGGTTCTGGTTTGTGACACTCATGCCTCATCACTTTTAATTCTCTGTTCCTAACATGGATAAATGTGTATCTAGAGTTCATACCGTCCATAACATAACTCCATCATACACATCTGTTATAGTATGCTTCATTCGAATGTCGTGTCATCCTGATAAGCCTATGTTGTTTACTTGGAAAGATTCGCTTACTCTGCAGTGTTATCTGGAAGGAGTTTATCGGATCTTTCCACGACAAGCAAGTCGGTTCCTAGTTCTAGAAAACTGTTCAAGTCTCTGAAGGAGTGTGCACGAAACCTCGTCAGCCTCAATCTATTCACACATGAACTCGAAAGCTGGGTTTCGCAACAAATTTTCAGGTCTCCTTTCTCCATTGATGAACTATTGAACCTTGACTTAGCACTGGAAGGAGCCCCTTTCAAGCAGCTATACCGTATGCCTTGCTCCACTACTTATGCATCTAACGACACACAGGGCCACTATCTCGCGATAGAGGACTTCCTCCACACGGTAATGACCAGTTTGTGGCATACATTTTGGCACAAAAGTCGTCCATCTCCATTTAGTATATCGTGTCCTCGTAAACTCGGATCGAAATTCTATACTTCTGTAGAGAAAGCTGCTTCTAGAGGACGGCTCGAAGAGCTCCAAGGTCTGGCACTCGTATTGAAATCCGAGGATCATTCACATTGGGATCAAGTGATTGAGTTCGCCTTATTTAGACCGAATATACTGTCTGATAATGAACTGAAGTTATCTCCAGGGATTATCTGTGAAGCCATATTTTTCGGTGTTCATATACTTTTTGCTAGAAGCTTGAGGAACAAGCTAAGTATTACAGCGGGCAGCAGATCTTTTCTTTACATTTTGGTTTGTGACTCGACATTTGGCGGTGTGGTAAAGATCGAAGGCGATCTGAGTCAACTCGAGCTGAACTATACTGATAATCCTTATGAATCTGTAACCGAATGGATCAAATGCCATTCCGAAATTCAAGTTTCACCGGTTGACCAGGTGTGGAACAAGCTAGGCAATGCAAACTGGGGAGACATCGGTACCTTGCAAGTAATTTTAGCGACATTCTACTCGATGGTCCAATTGATCGGTTCGCCTAAAAAGTCTGTAGCTTCGTTGGCATCCGAACATGGCCTCCGGCTGCAGAAACGAAAAGTGGAGCGTCAGGTGATCAGAAATGAGTCCTTCCAGCATGATCATGGAGAGATCACAGAGGTTTGTACTCCGAAGAGACAAGAATCGCGATTGAGACTTCGACCGGGAGAAATGCTAGTGGTGGATGATCAAGACCAAGGGCAGAAAAGATTCCGAATCCAGGACTCTTCAGTTGGAGGGAATCATTTCCTTTACAGTGCAGCTGATGTGGATTGTCCAGCAAAGTTACTGACTTTACACGTCGGTGCACATCCCTCGAAACTCGAGCCATGCTGGGAAGACATGAGTCTATGGTATCAAGTACAGAGGCAGACAAAAGTATTGAACATCTTGGAAAAGAAAGGATCTTTTCACAACAAAAGTCTTCCGGAGAAAGTTGCATCCGGTAGAGTGTTGCATTCCGGTCAATGCACCCGACAGAACCCTCGAGGAACGTGTGATCATCCGGTCTGTGGCACACCGGTACTCGTGACGTCTCCTTTAGGGGAGCCGGTATCATTCATTGTCGTGAAAGATGGAGCCTTTCGGTCTGATGAGGCGATTCGTTGCTGTAGAGACTCCCTTGCAGGGTTAGGGAGTGCTGCAGCTGCCAATGTCCTACATGGCGATATCTGTCCTGAAAATATCGTTCGGTTTCTTGATCAACAAGGCACCACTAGACGGAGATTTTCGTACGTGGTTACTTCGTGGGGGCGAGCGGTTTTGGAGGAAAAGGACAGCGCTGCGATAAATTTACAATTCTCGTCATCCTATGCACTTCAGCACGGGAAGCTATGTCCATCATCTGATGCCGAGAGTCTCGTGTATCTCTTGTTGTTCGTATGTGGAAGGAGCGGGACAATGCAGCACGATTCCATCGAATCGGCGTTGCAATGGAGGGAGAGAAGCTGGGGGGAGAGGTTGATCCAGCGAGAGCTCGGTGAGGTGTCACCGATTTTGAAGGCCTTTGCTGACTATGTTGATAGCCTTTCTGGAACTCCTTACCCTGTTGAATATGAAGTGTGGGTGGAAAGATTGAGTAGAGCCACCAACGGTGGCGGCTCGGGGGATAAGGGCAAAATGATGATCGAGGATGACCTGGCTTTTTCGAAACTGATGCTGGATGATGATGTGGATGTTGCTGAGTCTTCTTCTTCAAGAAACTGATTTGTGGCTGTAGGTGTTTTCTGTAAATTGCCATTTGATTGCTGTTGAATTGTCTTTTGTTTGTTTCTTATGCACAGAATTTCTGAGTTCTTTTGACATGATAGTTTAAGATAGGTCAGCATTTGAGGTGAATTGTTGAGGCTTAACGTTTTCCGCTCTTTCGACTCCAAATTATGCCTGAAAAACATCCTTCGTCTCAAATCCACTCGAATTTTCTCTTCCACTCCTCTCCACAAGTCAATCACACCCGTCTGTAAACAACAGATTCAGCTACTATTCAAAGATATCTCACAATTCAAACAGTCTTTTGTCCACATATCTCGTAGACTCGATATACAAGTACCACAAAGCTTACTTGAAACCATGGTTCGGAAGTTAGAGCTTCACTTCCTCGAAAAAAGTTCACCTAAAAGAGAAACTAATGCCGATGCCATATCTAAACTTGTATCTGCGGAAGCACCACAAACCCAGCTCTTCGTTCTTCAAACGAGTACTCGATTTCTTCAGGAAGCGTCTCTTCGAACAACTTGACACCACCGAAAGGAATTCGAGCTGAAGGAGCTACTAATACTGCTGGAGTCATGGCGGTCTGCATTGGGATCGACGGCGTGGAAGGTGTAATTGCAGGCATTATCATCGGGATAACCTTCGGAGTTCTGTTTTCTTCATCAGCCATGTAGGAAATCGCAGCAGTAGTCTTTGCTGGTGTGGTGAAAGACTGGTCTTTGATCGGTGGGTTTACTGTCTTCTTCAATGCTGCATTGTCTTCTTCTAGCACATTGGCTTTCGATGATGCGTTGGAAGAAGATATCGGCGAAAATGGCTTACGCAGCGTTGCAGGATCTGGGTCACGGCCATTTGCAGCACCAAATGATTGAGCTTTTAATGGGAAACCATTTATATCCAAGCCTCTCCTACCTGCAAATGCAAATCCATTTGATAATCGAAAAAATCAGTATGCCTTGCTTGCACCGCAAGTAACCCAAAAGATTTACATCTAATAGACTAATACCGACTCTTACCGTTTTCTAAAAGTTTCAAATTTTTTAAAAGAGAGGACCTACTTCAATAAACGAGAAAATTGTGAATGAAGAACCCAGATGAAGGTTTTTTTTGCAGAAACCCGATGAAGATTGGTGAGCCATTAGTAGTAGCCGGATTCACTAATATCATCTTCAGCAAGAGAAAAGCAGTGAAATGAAAAAAATGTTTAGCAATAAAATCATCTGAGGGGCCAAATGAGAACTACTTTGCATTTACCAAGGTACTAACCAGCTGAATAGGTAGAGGATGTATCATCCTGATACTGACTTAGGGTGTCATTGTGGTTGATTTTCTTGGCTGACCGGCAGTTGAGTGTTCTGCTAGAGAGTGTCTTGTCGAGTTTTGGAGTTTGTGGCACAGCTCCTCCGACCGAGAGCCTTCTACTGCTTACTGAACCTGCACCTCCCATGGAAACTCTAGAACCCTTTTTCATACTTAGATTCTTAGAAGGGCTTGGTTTTGACCCGTAGAGTGCCTCTTGTTCTGCTATCAGCTGTCCTTGTAGCTTCTTTTGATCCTAAAGAAGGAGAAAATTATGATCATATTGTAAAAAGTCATCAGAGCCTATCAATAAAGATCAAAACTTTAACCAGTTTGGGAGAGATTCATACCCTCTGCCTTCGTTTGTCTTCCTCTTTCTCCTGCCGTAGTATGGTGTTCTCTTCAAGCATGGAAAGAAGGCGAATCTGAATGCGGGACACACAGAGGATCAACATTTAGGCAAAGAAGAAACTGAAAGAATCAACAAATTTCGAAGGTGATAACTTATATATAGAATAGAAGGAACACAAGGGACTTACACCGTCGTATAAGAACTCTATGCCCCTCTCCTTTTCCCATGCCATTGTTTTTGAAGCCAAACCCTCCACCATGCCTTTAGAAAACAACACAGAAAACGTCAGAAATTAAGGAGGGAAGTTACCATGGAAATTGCCACATTTTGCTGTCATATTAGGTATGTCAACAAAGGTGTTCACCTGGAATTTTGGTGACTAAAGCACGAGCTTTCTCAGCCCGCTTGAGAATCAAGTGAGTACCTCTCCCGGCATTGTATCGATTATCATCCTGTGTAACAGAAAGTGAAATAAGCAAGACAATACAAGACAAAGTCTAGATAAAAGAACAAAGGAGGAAACTTGACACTTTACCCTATTATACTCCTCTAGCCAGGACTCTTCCTCACATGCAGCTCTCCATTTCTCAACCTTGTCAAGTATTTCCTTCCTGCTAAAAGCTTCTTCCTTCACGTTAGCAACTTGAAATTCAATCTGCTCCAGGATACTGCTAGGGTCAACTTGTCCTGCATTAGATGCGTAACAAACTTTTGTTTAGCCTTAGAAACAGTTATGTATTCGGCATCCCAATGTCAAAGCAAAGCGAGCTGGTTACCAGACTCTATGGCTTCGATGGCACAATCTAACGCTGCATTTGCTTGTGGGATCATATGTGTCTTCCGACAGACTTCTTCCAGCTCTGACCTCTTTTTCAGAACTAGCTCTCTCATCTTGCTAATTTTCAACTCTTCCAGCCGAGAGACTTCTGCTCCAACCTACAGTATGATTTCGATTATCTACACATAACATTAAACAAATACAGAGAAGGAAAAGAAACAACAAGCAAGTAAAACTCAAACTCAAACTCACAAAGTTTATGAAGTCCAAGGATAGTGTGTTTGGTTCAGTTATCTCATGTTCTGCTGCAGCTATATTGCATGTAACATTCTGGAATCTTTGCTGCTCTTCTATAGGGGTATCCATCAAGTTCCACAGCTCCAACATTGCAGTTGCAAGATCTTGAAGCTGCCACAAGATATTGATACAATTTAGCTAACACGGTTTATTGTTTTCTTGTAATTATACAATACAAACTTCTATACATTACCTTCTGCATTCTTTGTAGTTTGACCTCTCGCAATCTGTGAATTGCAGTAGCTAAAATTTTGATGGAGTCATTACTGATTCTCTTTGATATATCTGAATTACTCGGTTCTGGATAAATTTCAGAAATCGTCTGCATCGAGTCCATACCAAGTACCAGACATAAGGAGTTGATTGCATCTAAATACTCTTGGACCTGTTTCAAGCGATCATTCTGCAAAAGGAAAGAAGAAAGGTATATCAGTGACCAAAAATCAGATATGAGAGTTGCAGATGTGAACAGAAGCTACTCTTCTGACCTTCTCAGTTTGAAGTACTTGGAGTTTTTTGTGCAACTCTTCCAGCTTCCGCAAAGAAATATCACTTTCATTAGCAGAACCATCATCAGCTTTTTCATTTATCTCATATGAAATTTTCCTGATCTCTTCAAGAACTTGAACGAACTGGTTTCTTCTGTCCACCTTGCGCTTTTGCATTTCCTCAAGCTGTGGAAGAATTTTTTGAAGCTCTGCCTTCAGACTTTCACTGGTTTGATCAGCCTGCCTAATATGCACCGGTCTTTCGCCCATTGCAGAACAGATTGCTGCAAGCTCAGCTTCGGAATCAGCAATCGCCTGCCTCAGATGAGCTCTATTACGGTTAGCCTGGTCCACCTTTCTTCTGTACACTTCCAGACACTCTTGCTCAAGTTCAAACAACATCTTATCCTTATCAGTATCAGACTCACCAACTTCATTCCAGATTATCTGATTGTCAACACCAATGTGTAAAAGAATAAATACCCTGAGTAACCATCATACTCAAAAACAAACTGAAGGACACGGGTTCAACTAACATACCTGCAACTCCGATAGAAGAGTACCACAAGTTGTCTCAGCCTGAACCGATGGATCTTTCTTGACAGGAGACATGTTGTTGTGGACCTAACTCCCAATCAATAACCTGCCCCAGGAACAAAGTGTATTAATAAGATACCAAGCAAAATAAATGGCAGAATCAAGGCTCGTCAATCATTTAGACTCGTCACCACGTTGTTCTAGGATAATAACATGTTTTCCTGGGAAACTAAAATTTGCCACCAACTCCTGTTAATGCTTAAAATTGTCAGCCCAACTTCCAGAAGACACCAATCTTCATTCCTAATTCACACCTTGCAGCATAAACTCGAGCCAGCAAAACCTAGGACGAAATTACTTGTTGCCAACTTGCCATACCCTAGCTAAAGAAGCGCCAATCAATTAAGCTACATTTGCTCTGTTCCAACGAAATATTCCATAAACCATCGAGAAATCGGACGGAAACCTAACATTTAATAACTCATAATCCGCTCTTTCCCTCTGTTCTAACCCTACGATGCAACTTTCCTCCGAATTCCTAACATAGTAACATTCATCAGCTAGGAACACGAACAAAACACGACAAGGACGAGAGATCAACCAATTAACGTACATTTACTTCTAAACTAGTTCCTCTGTTCAAACCCTACATCGAGAAATCGGAGGAGAAACTTAACATTAGCAAACTCATAATTTGCTCTTTTCCTCTGTTAAAACCCTACATGATACATTACTAAGGACACGGAAAGAGACAGAAGACAATGAAAACAACAAGAACAGCATCAATGACGGAAGTTCATCGTCTCACCTACCAGGAAACAAATCACAGCGGGAAAAAAGAAAGCGTTCCGCAGCAGGTTGAACGTCCAAGGACGATGGAAGAATTGCTTCGAAACCCAGAAATTTCCAGAGAAGTTTCGTTTCAGGAGATGAAAGATTGAATGCAGATGGAAGATTTTTGTTTGTTTGAAATCTGCGGGAAGCGAGAAATGAGGATTTTTTGAAAAATTTGGACGGAGGCAGAGGGAGGGAGAGAGAGAGTGTGTAAAGTTCGACGTCAACAAGAAGAGAGCCGTTTAAGGCCGAAAATAGGACCGTTTAAAAATAAAGGCGCTATTTAATTTTTTTTTCTGGTTTTAATAATTAAAAATAAATGGATGGATCCAATTTGAAATTCAAAATTTTATGTGAGAGCTGTGAGCGTGAATTTAGGATGAGGATGAGGGAGTAGGTTTGGAATACAGGTGAAAAAGTATTTCAGAATTTTTAGGATGATTTTTTATTGTTAAATTTTATGGATTTTAGATTTAATGATTTGTATAAAAAGATATGGAAGTTTTTTAAAAAAGATTATTTAATTTATTATTTGTTTCGGTTTGAATTTGGATTTAGTGTTTGAGTTTTGGATTTGGAATTAGGATTTTGATTTTGATTTTTAATTTTGAATTTTAAATTATAAATTTTGGATTTTAGATTTTTAAATTTAGGGTTTAGAGTATTAGCTTTTTAATTTTGAATTTTAGGTTTTAAATTTTTAGGTTTAGAGTCTAGATTATTGAATTTTTAATTTTGAGTTTTACATTTAAATTATAAAAAATGTTGAAAACTTAAAAATAAAAAATAAAAATATATATGTCGAAAATATAAAAAGTATTTCTCGATCAAAAATTTTAAAATTTCTGAACTTTTTTATCTGAATTTAAAACTTGATAATAACCGTATCAAGACGGCCGTCTATCGCTGCGAGTGGGAGATGAGCGGTCTTGATGTGTGGGCCCTGAAATTTTGTTACGGGCCGCTGTATGGGCTTCATATTGCCTAAAAAGGCCAACTCAATTATCTATTATCTTGTTACGGGCCGCTATATAGGCCGCCGACTTTCATCAGCTCAGCCATGCAGGAAATGGCATCCGCCAGTGGGGGTGGGGTGGGGGGGGGGGGGCGAGTTAAATGTAACGTGCATGGATGTCGCGATTTTTACATTCGAGATGCGGTCGGGGGACTTGTGAGGTACAAGAATATGGTGAAGGATGGAGGCGTGTGGTGAGGGAGAGTGAAGCCATTGCGTGTTGGAAAGGACGGGAACGTGTGTGTTAAGAATCGTTGCATTCTAATGACCCGATTTGTTAGGGGAGGATTTTGATTGATATTTATGTTATTTACTAACACGCTCTTTCAAACGAAACCTCTCTTGAGAGTTGAGGTTTGCACAACTTCGATAAGTCATGTGTACGGATTGGAAGCTACCGAGATTCAAAACGGAGACCTCTCGGTCATATAAGGCTCTGATACTATGTCAAAAACCGTTGCATCTCAATAATTCAAGTTGTTGGGAAGGATCTTAATTGATATTTATATTATTCACTAACAATATATGTGGAGCAGGGCCCTGGAGCGAGTGGATGTCAAAACAGATGCGCAAGTGGTGGCACTGCGGTTAATGGCGCAACGAATCAGACGAGGACCGCCTCGAGTTTAATTTGTGACATAATGCGGTCATGCAAGACCATTTTAAGGTCCTGAACTATTTTTTATTCATTGAGTTTTGTGAGGAATCACTAAAGAAGAAACTAAAGTTCAAGATTACAATGAGAGCTCACCTGCCTTTTCAACAAGAAGTTGATCCCAAATGCCAAGTCAGCAATGGGCCACTTGCCAAGGGTCTCAGAGTATGTGAACCTCAAAGTCTCAGACAAAGTGGAGATCGTCTCCAACCATGTACCAGGGGCTTGAATCAATCTACTCGAGACTCGATTGATCCCCAACCGCATCCTGGTAGCTGTACCATTCTCGTCATCATCATCATGATTGGATTCACCAGTCTGTAGTTTACGGTTCAGAGTGTAGTACAAAAGAGCAGCCGCACCAGCTCCAGTCGCCATTGTTGCTGTCGCCATTAGTTTGTTCCTGATGGTTCATATAACGATACAATTTTCAATAAAGCAGCCTACTTTGGAATCGGAAACTAAGACAGTTAGACAGGTGATGATCAAAATGATCAATTGTAAGCAAATACGACCGTAAACCAGAAATAGTTACGAAATCAACGAAGGGGAACGAACCCAATAGGAGAAATCATAATTGACTGATTGTATCAGTTGGGAAACGGAAATGAATACAGAAGAAAGGACCAATAGAATGAAATCGAACTGACCTAACCGAAGAAATTGAGTGAAGGAGGAAGGTGAGTTGAGATTGGTTCCTTTGTTTGTGGATTCAAGTATGGAATTCGTACCTAACCGGAGCTTGGCATCGCCGATTCTTCGAGCTATATTTCTGTCTGTTGGGGGAAATGTGGCGGCGGCGGGAATTCTCCGGCACGGAGGCGGATTTGTACGGATAAGTTAGTAGAAGGTGGCGGCAACTCAGTTGACTGGGCTTTTCCCGCCTTTACCTTGAGCCACAATAGTCGGCCCATTTTCGCTTTGAAATCGGAGTCTTTTGGTATTTAACAGTAAACTAGGAGGAAAATGCGGTCCAAACAATACTTTGAAAATATTTCAATCATAAATCTATTCATTTTCGTGCGTAATGGTTAAAAAAAATAAGTTTTATTATGATAATTTTGTAAAAAAGGTCAAATAGAATTTAAAATTAATTTTATTCAATATTATTTTAATATTTTATTTTTAACTTAATTTTGATTATTATTTGAATGGATTAATGTGATAAAACTTTAATATTTAGTTATTCTTCTATATTAAATATTAAATAATTTGAGAGTTTTTAATTTTTATTTCAAATGTTAGCTTCTGTGTGCTATATTAAGGAAAATTAAATATTTTGAAAAAGAAAAATTCAAAATTTTTAAATCTTATAATATTTAATATGCATGTTTGAAATGGTTAAAAAATTAACTTTTATTATGATAATTCTAATGATCAAACGAAGTTAATAACCGGCTAAACATGTAGATTCTTGTAGTAGTGACACATGCAGCTGGGAGATCCAATGAAAGGATAGGTTAGTAAAAAACCATGATGCCCCCCACTCACCCCTTAGTCATCACTTTGCATGCAATTTCTTTGCATGGATTATTCTATCATCTTAGTCAATCTGGACATTCCAGAAATGGAAATGTTTGCCGATTTGGGTATCATCGATATTTTGGGCGAGGGCCGAGGTATCTAGGAGATCGGACGACCACCAATCGGCTCACATGGCGGTGGGCGGGCGGCAGCAAATCCTTAGAACCCTCCCCGTGCTTTCGATCTCGAGGTCCGAGGAGGAGGCCACAGAATTCCATTAAGATTAATTAATTAAGGTGTTGATGACGACAGTCGTGACGTTTCTTTCTTGCAACATTGACGGATATATCCTTGCTCTTCGCTGCATCTTTAAAATTCGTCGATAGTGGAAGTCGTGACTCATCATAGTTTCGATATATGACCTTAAACTCAAGTATATATTTGCAGATTTTTCTTGGGATTAGCTCAAAGCAATTTTATATCCAGATCAATGTTTGGTCGTTTCGTAACTAGAGTTAGGAAGAGCTTGACTTTCCCATTATTTGATATCGAATATTAAATTATATATAATATTTTTCATAATTTTTAATTTGATTAATAGTATTTAAAATTTTATTCTTTTTTATAATAAAATTTTTGCTTAATTTATAAAATTTTACACTTATAACCAACTTATATTAGTAAGGAATAATCATATATTTAGCTCAAACAATCAAAATATAAGGAAGGTTTCAATTTAAAAAACAGAAATGATATAATATATATAAGGGTTGGGAACGTTTCGGTATCTTGGGGTATCGATACCCTCAATACTAAAAATGTCACATTTTTAAGATTTAAAATTCAAAAGATAAATTCTAAAGTCTTGAAAATAAACAATGAAAACTAAAGAATGATACTAGCACCCTAAACACTAAACCCTAAACTTCTAACACTACATTATAAACTCGAACTCTAAATCGTATCACAAACTCTAACTTTTGACAATAAATCAAAATTAATAGGTCCTAACCCTGAATAGTAGACTCTAGCCCTTAATGCTATATCTTGAACCCTAAATACAACCCTACAACCTGAAAACCCATAATTTTAAGCCCAAAATATAGTATAAAATGTACCGATACTTTTAGGGTATCGAAACATTAAATATATATATAACATGCTATTAGGGTTAAATATATATATATATATATATATATTAACATGCTATTAGGGTTAAAAATATATTTTTTCGAATTTTTCGACCAATGACATTTCTTCCTTCGTCACTTTCAAACTTCTCTACTCTTCTTCTTCTTCTTGTTATTACCAATTACATTTTTTCGAATTCGAGTTTCAATTTTATTTTATGTAGACACTTAGTTAGTATTTTCTTGTTCGCTTACTTTCTAACTTTATAAGAAAATAAATATAAAACTATCTCAAATAAGAAAAAAGTTCGTGTTAAAGTATTAGTGATCATAAATCTCCACTAATCAATTAAGTGGATTGTCAAACTTGATGATTGGATTGTATGGCTCTGATACCTAGCTAATTTCTCGAGTTATCTTTTGATTTATTTAGGTAGGGTTTTGCGCATTTTCCAAGTGAGAATTTTAAGGAAACTTGTGCTCTGCCTAGTTAGGAGAGGGAGAATTTTCGGTTGAGAAACGTAACTTTTTATTTGGTGTGATATTCTGAAAAATAAAATGAATTATAATAGGAAAGAAAAATTATTTATTTTTTCCGACTCAACTTTTCTTTTGCCATCTCTTCCGACATCAACTTTCCTTCCACTAATCTCGACGATACAAATTTTACAAAAAACCGGTATCGTTGCCAAACCAAACAGAAGATACTGGTAAGTGTGCTTATAAACCAATCGGATGAAAGCACTGTTTAATGTACACTATTAGCCTTTGATTAACCATTTAATTAAGTACGTTAAACACTGCAAATTTGGCTTTACTAAGTCAACCGTACTAATCCCATTGAGAGCCACGTGTTGGTCCGACAATGAATCTGGGCAAGAGCTTTACCTGCAACCGGGGCCAACTGTCGTTTATGGATTGCTGGTTGTACTTAGTGACGTGGCAGATCCAGGGACCCACTTCTCACACTGAGATCATGTGATATTCAGGTGTCCACGTCGCAACGAGACATTCTACTATTATAGAGTTGGTACATTATAATTGATTCGCACCCAATTGTGTAGCTCGGTTGGTCCGGTTTAACCCATAAATTTTTGGTTTGGTCCGGTTCACTTACATTCTCCCTGCCTACATCTATGTATATTCACTTACTTCTTTCGTTGTTCCTTCTACTTTAAGAGCGTGAGAAGACCATTCATGCATGTATAAGAGCCTGAGAAGACCGAGATTAGGTTTCCGTTTCAAATTCGGAGATTAGAATTTTAATAATTTGAGTGGTTGAGAGAGAGCATATAGGTTTTATATATAGTATTCATTAACACGCCCCTCCAATAAAAGTTGGGGTTTGTACAACTTCACGCGGCAACGCATGTGTACGAAATGGGAGGCTATCGAGATTCGACCGGAGACTTCTTTTCAGCGCCCCCTTCAACAAAAACTTTCATAAGAGCCGAGGTTTGCACAATTTCACACGGTAAGTCATGTGCACGAAATGAAAGACTATTGAGATTCGATCGGAAATCCCTCGATCTTTTCGGACTCTAATACAAGTGAGAAACGGTGGGATGAACAAAACCACATTCATTCCATACCTTGTGTTGATTTTTTGTGCTGCCCATGCATCCTCCTGGAGTTAACTTTTTATTTAATTAATAAATCAGGACAGCAAGCTAGCTACTTCTTTTGACGTACACACCTTAATGCCTCCTAGGTACAAAAATTATGCTGATCGAGTAATTTGTCGGGCTGCAAATCAGATCCAAATTTCAACGGGCGCATATGTATAGGGTAGTTAAAATCGCGATTTTAATCATAATTTCAACGATATAACCTATCAAGTTCGATCCTAATTTCACTATAAAATCGTTGGCCATTGAAATCATTTAAAATCGAGAGAAAAAATGTTAAAATTGTAAATCGTTTGAAGATGACGATTTAGACTTAGATTTTAATGTCGATCCTAACGACTTTAAGTAATTTATTTTCTCAGTAGCTGGAAAACGGTAGAATGTACTTTTAGTTGTTTAATTTGAAGTATAGTCTTGGATGAATTAATATGCTAATCACGATACATTTTGGTATTAAATTATAATTTTAACTTTTTTATTTGAGCATTTTTTTTCTTAGAGCAAATATCATCTTTGATTTTTTGTATTCTTTATTGGGTGATACGTAAAATGTTACGATTTTACGATTCCAAATTATCTAAAAATGGGTAGTATTCGTGTCGATCCACTTGCCGTTGGATCAAAAAATAGGGAAAAGGCGGTATAGAGATCAAAGCCCAAACAAAAGTAGTAGTAGCACATGAAGATCCCCCATGCACATGCAATCAAATATAAAAAGGAAATCTCATGAAACCAAGTAAACTAAACACAAATGACATGGAGGTTTGATTTCTTAATTAATTAATTAATTAATTATTACTTATTGCAGCAGAAGGTTCTTGATTGATTCCCTCCCATGGTGGGCTGTGAGCACACCATTAGTTGTATAAGAAAGTGCAAGTTGAGCAAAAGTCCAAGTTTTCACAAGGAAGCATCACAAAAGGGGAAGAAGAATTTCATAAACCCTAGCTAGCTACTTCTCTCATTCACCAATTCAATTCCTTAGCACCTTCCTACTACAATAGCTAGACTCTCTCACAAACCCTAGCTCTCTAGTTCTCCACTCATTGCGGAGCTAGCTCGAAATGAAGGCAAGAGGGCTTTTGATTGCTCTCTTTATTTGGCCCCGTTCCACAAATCGGTACAGTACTCGTCTTCTTTTTGATCATGCTCTTACGATTGTTCTTATCTCTGCAGTTCTTCGTTTGGATGCAAAACAAGTTAAGTGGGAAGCAAGACACGAATGGTAGTCACAATGTCGGTAATACTAAAAAGTCAACAACCGCATCGGCTGGTCCTCCATCTACTCGTAAGCGTTTTCTTATTTTTATGCGTTTAAGGTGATCTTGTCACGGTTATGGTACCGATCAATATAGTAAATTTTGGTTTGTAATTGTTTGATTGAAATCTATTGAATTGAATAGGTCATGTTCCATTATTAGGGTTTGTCGATCACATCAATAATGTTAACTATATATTGAGTCCATTGCTATTTGTCGACTAGTCCCCCCATGCTACAATTCCCAATTATTTGTACATTTAACATATCTTTTATTGGGGGACATGTAGATTTCAAGAACCAAGAGCCTAGAGAGGAATTCAGTGGTTGGCCACATGGGTTGCTAGCCATTGGAACATTTGGAAACACCGACAACAATAACGACAAAATCGAACGCACAGTTGATGTCGAAGAAGACAACAATGGCGCGTTGGAAGATCATGATCTAGCAGCGTCGGTGCCTGACGATCTTCAGGGTTTCACTCCTGAGGAGATCGGAAATTTACAAAAGGAGCTGACAAAATTACTGACTCGAAAGCCGAAACAGGACAAAGAGAAAGAGTTCATTGCAAACTTGCCCTTAGACAGATTTCTAAACTGTCCGTCGAGCCTGGAAGTGGACAGGAGGCTCAGCACGGGCGTGGCGAGTAGTTGGTCATTGGACAAGCAAAGTGTAAAAGAGGAAGAAGATGACATTGAGAGGACGATTAGTGTCATACTTGGTAGATGCAAAGACATTCAAGCCAATAAGAAGAAAGACAATAAGGCCATTGGGAAGAAATCCATCTCTTTCCTTTTGAAGAAGATGTTTGTTTGTTCAAGTGGGTTTGCCCCTCAGCCTAGCTTGAGAGATACCCTTTCCGAATCAAGAATGGAGAAGGTATATATTTATTTTTGGTTATGGAGTTTGATAAACTGAATACTGATTGATAATTGAACTAAACTAAATTCTGATGGTACGAATATCCAACTCATGTTGACCGGTTCAAGTCAATTGATCGATCTTATCAACTTTTTCAGTTTCGGTAAATGGGCTAGTTTAATATGGTATATGACCTTTGTAGTGATCTTTATCTCACCACAATATCGTATTAGTCTATATTTATGATTTGTTTGTACAAATCTATTCTCAAACAAAGAGAATTGAGTTAACAAATCTCGTATTTTCAGTTGTTGAAGACAATATTGCACAAGAAGATAAACTCTCAAAACGGGGCATCGGGGGCTTCCTCCATAAAAAGATACATTGAAGGGGACAAACAACAAAACATGATCAACGGCCAGAGCATAAGATCAGATGAGTTGGATCAAGAACAAGAAGAGGATGGTCAACGGCGACGTAAAACTGCCGCCGACGGGAGTAAATGGGTCAAAACCGATTCCGAGTGTAAGTCAACTCATTTCCTTTATTAATTTTGGTAATTGATGATTCAATATATTAATTAATTTTGTGTTTTTATTTGCAGATATCGTTCTAGAGATTTAACCTCACAAGGGATTAATAGAGCATTTTGTAATATTTGTTATTATAAAGTAAGGTAATAGTTTCGCACTTTGGTCACTCGCACCTTCCTATCGTACCAATTAAGGAATATTTATTTGATTTTCGTTGGTTTTCTATATATAATTTGTCTTTTACTTTACGTAGTTTAAATTGAAAATGCTACTTATATGGGCCGCATTAATATGAACCTTTTATAGATAATGTATATAAATTTATTGACTATTTTTTCAATATGTATACAAATTATAGAATGTGTTGGTGAAAAGCGGACTATATTAGTAAAACAACCTACTATATAAAAATATAGGATCTATTAGTAAAAATTGGTCTATAGATCGTGTTAGTAAAATCCAGACGGTATGAATTGTTAGCGATTTAATTTCGATAAAAATACGGGTTATAATAATGATTGGCTAACACCCATCTATTCAAATTTGCAGATTTGTGAATTATGAACGACGTACGAAGAGGCATGGTGAAAAATGAAGAACAATTAAGTAAAAAGAGTGGATGGATAATTGGGTGACTAATAATAATTATAATAAAAGAGTGGTGTTTTTTTTTTATTTTTCTTGGGATTATTACCATTTCAAAAATTGGTTCACCTTTTTTTTCATGGGTTTGTTTCAATCAAACTCATGTTAAGGAACCATTCCAACAAAATTAAAGACATTTGACATTTTGGTTTTTATTTTTACTTTTTTTGTGTGGGTGATATTCTCACTTTTAACTAGGTGTTGTATTATATTTTCATAATTACATGCATATATGTAACAAATTAAATTATAACTAGTTATTCAGAATCTTAGTGTCATACTATTTCTAAGTTTAGATTCGTAAGTTGATCAGTAGTATTCTGTTTTATGCGGCCGTCGAGTTAGTTTTTATGTAATCTGGTTTAGTATTGAATGATTTTAAATTTGTCGATTAATTTCTATGCAACATGATTCTACCTGATATGTATTGAATTATTCTGAATTCGCAATTTGACCGAGCAAATAATGCAAATTAATATTTTAATCAACAAAAGTTGTAAGCCTAGTTAAGTGAGCTAATTTAAGAATTACAAACGTGAATTAGCTAAAGTAAGACTCCGCAAACATAAAATCTCTGATTTGCTCCCAAGGTTGTACGTACATTACAAATTACAATACACAACAAATACAATCCTTATAAAACAAATTAATACGTAATGAGAAGTATGCGTATTTACATAACGGCCCGTTTCTCGAAATTTCGCTCTTCTGTTAGGATCCCGAGGTTTCGCTAAAATCGGTCGATAAGCTACTCCGGCTTCCACGACCCTTCTTCCTTCGCTCCTTATTGTCATGATGGTGATTATGATGATGCTTAGCCGGTTCCGGAATAGAACTATCCTCGATCTGTATCTCGTCGATCCTCTTTGTAGCTTCTCTCAAGTCCAGTCTTTGCTCGGGAACGCTGTGAGCACAAAGAGTCGCGATTTTGATCATCCTCACCATCTGCCCGACCGACCCGGAAGCGCCCGCAATTTCCGGGTCGAGCAACTCAGCTTCCCTTCCCTGGGCCGATTCGACCAACTGGACCAGATCGGTTCCGGCCGAGCCGGAGCTTGGATACTGGGAAGGGACCTTCCCGGTCATGATTTCCAGGATCAAAATGCCCATACAGAACACGTCGGATTTAGGTGAAACAACGTTGTGGGATAGTGCCTCGGGGGACTTGTGGGCCAGCAGGGCCTTGGTGATCACGTTCGAGTTGATCAGGGAGCTGAACCCGTACTCGGATACTCTCGGCTCGTTGTCCGGTCCAACCAATATGTTGCTCGATTTCAAGTTCCCGTGAGGTAGATTCGTGCCTCCTAGCTCGGAATGAATGAAGCTTAACCCTCTTGCGATTCCTTTCACTATGCGGAGCCTTGATACCCAGTTCAGTCCTTGACGCGACGTCGTTCCACGGCCCCCTATACATTCACAAGTCACGCTATTAGGCCTATTACCTAGTGATGTTGTTGTGGTATTATTTGAGCTGGTTCTCGTGCCACTAATTTGAGATAATTAGTGAGCGATGTAATTGATATTCTAATCAAGTTCGCGAATTAAGCACAATCTAGCTCAAACGAGACTCGGAAATCGAGCCGCTTGCGAGCAGCTAGGTGAATCGAGTATACATACCGTGCAACAAGAAGAGCAAGCTGCCGGTGGGGACGAACTCGTAGATGAGCAACTTCTCGTCCTTGCGGTAATGGAAAGCCAGAGGAGTCAGCACATTCGGATGCCTGATCTTCCCCAGCATTCTGATCTCTGCTTCGAACCCGTCCTTTCCCATGGCGTTCATCTCCCTAATCCTCTTCACTACCAACGCTTTTCCTCCGGAGATCACCGCCTTGTACGACGAACCCAATCCCCCACTCCCGAGAATCTCCGCCGCCGCCTTCATCAAGTCCGGCAGCCCGAACACTCCCTTGTCCTCGTTCATCATCACAAACTCCCCCACGTTCTTGTTCCCGCCGCCGGCACCTTGTGGCTTGTTCGACCGGCTGCTCGGCCCTGCCGCCGTCTTCGTCCTCCCCGATTCCTGCGCTTGCGGCTGCAGCCTAGTCGTCGGCAGCGATACTTGCACCTCGAACGGCTCTTGGTTCCCTGAATCGATATTGCGTAGTAGTAATTAGTCATTTTCTACTTATGGTCGAAAAAGAACGATTACATTCCAATAACACGAGTCAATAATCGGTCAGTTTGTAAATTGATTATTTTACCCGCGGTCTCGAAATCTTCATCTTCGTCATCACTGTCGTCGTCTTTCCTCTGCATCTTGACCACAATCAGTATAGCGATCAGGCAAAAGATGAGAGCAAGGATTATGATTCCTATCGTGGAGTTTTTGAAATTGCTCCCATCCATTCCGGGAATGGCGTCATCGCTGACGTTGTTCTGAGCCCCCTCCGACAGCGCGGCGGTGCCGCTAACCGGCGGGACGGCGGCGGCGCATTTCTTCGGGATGTTCTGCCCGCAGAGGTCAGGGTTCCCGCCGAAAGCCGCGGCAGGGAATTTCACAAGTTCCTTAGGGATTTCGCCCGTAAGGTTGTTATTCGAGACGTTGAAATTCCCCAATTTATCAGCTTTCAAGCTAGGGATTTTCCCGCCGAATCGGTTGTTCTCCAATTGCAATTCGTACAGATTCGCCACCTGGCCTAAGGAGGAAGGGATCTGGCCGGAGAATTTGTTGTTGGCGAGCCAGAGTTTTTTTAGAGCAATCATTTTGAGAAAGTAATCGGAGGGGATTTCGCCGGAGAATTGGTTGCCGTGGAGATAAACGGCTTTCAGGTTGCTGATCCGGTTGAGATCGGGGATCTTTCCGGTGAAGGAATTGAACGCGAAGCTGACTCCCCGGAGGTTTGGGAGGGCGAGAAGCGCGTCGACGTCGATGTCGCCGGACAATCCCATGTTCTCGAGGCGGATACCGGTGACGGCGTCGTTGGAGCAGATGAGGCCGTCCCAGCCGAGCTTGCCCTGGCAAGGAGGGGTGCCGGGGATCCAGGAGACGAGATCGGTGGCATTGATAAGGGAGGTTTTCAAGCGGATCAAGGCGTCGGACTCTGAAAGGGAATCGGCGGAGGCGGAGGAGGAGAAGGAGACGACGGTGGCGAGTAGGAGGATGAGAAGAAGGAAATTTGGCCGGCGGGAGAAGAGCCATTTCCAGGCCATAACTTCTTCTTTTTACCTGCAGTCAATTTTTGAGATTTTACAGGGACGTGAATTTTGGCTTGGTAATTTTTGGTGGGTTATTTTTCTCGCTCGTGCTATTTTCCCGCCCTTTTTGTCCATTTCTCGGTAAATCTTTTTTCTTATTTTTGCCTTTTGTTTTCTTTGCTTTAATCAACTTTGGTCTTCTTTTGAAACGGTCAAACCAAAAATTTCGACTTGATTATTGTTAAGGAGACAAAACAAGCTATATGTGGAAAAAAACCATCATTAGTTGGGGGATTTCGGAGGTGATTTGGTGGACATCGGTGAACGGATCATCTGTTTGAAACAAACGAGAAAAAAATAAGATTGATTTGGGAATGATTAAAATATCTGTATGACTGCCATGCGATTTTGGCCCCTTCAAATTTCTAGTGATTCGAGTATACCGGTCATGTTCTCCACTCCTCAACCTCCAATTCAGCTCGAAATTCGGTTTTGGCAATATCGTATCCCTCCAAACCAAATCTTGCCGTTAAAATTGAGTGAAATTAAGCCGTTAAGTCCGACAAAATTAAGGATGTCGCTCGAAAAACATACCCTATGTTATCTTGCCATAAATAAAAAATATAATAAGTTAATTAACATGTTCTTTTCACAAATTAGAAATCTCCACTAAACAAGCTATTCATGAAATAGCTTCATATTTAAAATCTCTAGTTATTTAAGTTTGAATCAATTTCGACCAAATTACAAATCAAACGATTCCTAAACCGTATATCCGGGAAAACCTATATGACCCAATTCGATCAACTAGTGATTTGAATTTCCGCATTTGATTATTAGAGTGGGTTCAATCGGTTTCTAGCCTTGCAATGTATTGATCATAGAACTTCCCAGCTTGCTCAAGATCACCTAACTCGGTGTAACAGTCTGCAATAGCTCCAAACGCCTCCGTGTTACCCGGCACCTCATCTTCCTGCTTCGATATGTCGAGAACCATCGAGTGATACTTTATCGGTTCGCGGTACTGCCCTTGTCTTTTCAAGGAAGCTCCTGAATCGTGAATCAGACAGAGGAAAGGCTATAAATGTCGAGACTTGCGTAACAAGTAATTAAGGGAGCGTTTGACTTTCGAAACCAAACCTAAGCCTCTTGCAGTTTTCTTCTCCTTGATGGGATCTCCCAAATCCTGAGGGATTCCAAGTGCAACCTTGAACTCATCATACGCCGTTTTCAGATCTTGGTTCCTCAAATGATTCTTCCCACTTCTCAAATGAGGGACCAGCTGTTGCTTCCTCGGAACGATTACCACCTTGTCTGGGATCCTGCTACCGACGGGTGCATAGCTCCGCTTAGGGGCGTACAACTCGATCTTTGCTTGTCGTCTTAGAGCACCATTGATCTGCCGTAGTTGCTCGTTCAGATGCTTCAGCTCTCCTTTCCTCTGACGTGCTAGGAACCCTGTGATCAAAATGTACTAACCACATCGGAAATTGGAATGACAAGTAAGCCAAAAAACGAGTATATATAGTGTTTTAAATTCAAACCTCCAACTGTGGCCCCAATCAGCGCGACGAACAGCAATGCAGGCATGTTGAGGAACGAGCTATTGGTTTCGCAGGTTTGAGCCAATGCTTCCGAAGGTGCAGCGATGACGTATGCAGTAGAAAATGATGCTATAATCGCTGATGATCGTGAAAGCGTTTTGCCCTGCAATTTTAGGAGTTATTGGAATGCAACAGACAACAGTTCATGTCACTTCAAATCAAATACTAGGAAAGAACCATACTTGATACTTTTGTTCAAAGCTAGATAACAAGTGGCCCCTAGAATACTAGAGTAGCCGTGTTATTGTCTTACAACGAATGTTATATACTCTAATTCTGAAACTCCGACAACATCTCGAGTTATTGGGATGTAACAGCCATTAGTTCTAGTCACTTGACACCAAGACTAGGAAAGAACCAACGAAAGCACATGAGTACATAGATCAACAGTTTGCACATTCAAGGATGAAGATAACAGCCATCAGTTCTTGTCACTTGACATCAAGACTAGGAAAGAACCATACTTTTTGTTCGGTGTTATCGTCTTAGAACGAAAGCACAAGAGTATATATATAGATCAACAGTCTGCACATTCAAGGATGAAGATGAGGAAAAGCGAAAAAATGAAAACAAATCGGAGGGTAAAGAGACTCACCGTCGTACCTGATGAGGTGAGAATAGTTTAATCAAGATATCCTGATGTCCTCTGGCCAAATGCCTTGCATTTCTTCTAAGCCGAAATGATAACCCGCCTACTTTGAGCAGGGCACAATGGAGCTTCCCTGGATACTAAGATCATAAACTGAAGACAAAACTAGCTGATTCAGATATCTGAAAGAGATTACTAAGAACACAGCAGTAGTTCATTCTCCTCATCCAGCTTCTCCAAGCTCAAGCTCGCTAATATTAGGTTTATTCCAATTTTCCAAAACCTCAGAACCAGAAAACCAGAACAGTTTACCCTATCTCCGCAAAGATCACAAAATTTCACAAAGAAGCATTCTTTTTAACCCAGTGTGCCACACAGACCACAGCTACATAAAACCCAATTCCACAATCAACTGGAAGAAAGCATTGATTCCTAAGCAAGAGGTAATGACCAAATACTGACTGATCCGGAAAAATTTACTTACCGGAGATGAAGAGTACCCGCGGCGGAGAAGCAAAACAATGGACAGCCACCATCGTCAATCCTTAGCTTTTCGAGACAAGAAGGAAAAAGAGCGGAGGTTTGAGCGTGGATGATGATAAGTTGATAAGACAAAGCTGAGTCGCCGACTTTTTTACCAAACCGGTTAATGGTCGGACCGGTCGGTGAATTTGCAGCTACTTGGTTACCAATTTGTTGTATGAATCTGCCCTGTTTTGGCGAGGAATCTCGCCATAGCAAGTAGCAGCTCTTCTTGGTTAGATGCTTGCTAGTGGGTTCAGCTTCATTGTATCTATCTGCATATTGAAGCCATTGCTATTCCAAACTTTAGCAAGTTGCAGACACAAGTAGCTCTTCCACTCCATTTGATGCTAATGATTCTCTGCGGTGCTCTGTTTAATTATGCAGCTACCTGTGACAAACAGAGCAGGTATAAATTGTATCTTGTTTCATCAATTCATCCAAACTTCCAGGTTGTCACTCCTATTGTCAATAATGGATCATCCCCGTTATAAATTGAGGACATATAACCGGGTATTTATCTTGTTATTATAATGAATTTTTGTTGTTGTTATTTTTATCATATATTTTAGATATTAATCGTTTTAAAATTTTTAATTTTTTTTATAAAAATTGTCAAATTTTTTCAGTATAACATACGAAAATTAATTATTTTTTAATATAAAATTAAATTTTTTTCAAAGTGACTAATATTTGACATATATGTTGGAAATAACGAAAAATTGAGATTTCACCATATTAACACTTTTAAATAATAATCAAATAATGTTAAAATATATTCTAACGGTCTATTAGGCCGGCCCAACAATTAGATGAAAGAGATTACTGCTATGTCTTTAATATTCTTCTAACTGTGTGTTGTACAACATAATAGTCGGAGATAAAAGTATTGACGGTCACTCAAGTTTGAGATAAGTAATCAGTTATTTTACTTTTTGTAACTAATTCATCACTGAAATTTTTTTTATCATAACGAATCCATGCGTCTATCTATTTTTGTCTGAAAGTCTGGTATGGTTGATGGACTATATAATAACCATTAAAAATACCAATTTGGTTGGTCTCATACTCTAATTAATTGACCCGGAGATGAACCCGACCGAACCTACCCAATGAGAAACCAAAATTGTCTTAAATGATTATTTGATTAAATTCATTAGTCATGTTGGATTTTATATGGACTTTACGTTAGAAGTGAATGGAAACACGAATTCGTTACCATCCAAAAACTCTAGTTATAGATTCATTACAAAAGACAGTACAATGACCAAAATGTTATTTGGGCTAAACTTAAGTTGGTCGTATACTGGCCCAACTATTAACCCAACCGAACGTATCCTATGAAAAAACTAAGCTTATTTTATTAAATCCGTCAACCACATTAAATTTTGGACAAACTTTCAAATAAAAGTGAATAAAAACATACATTCGTTACCATCCGAAAACTCGAGTCATCGATTCGTTATGAAAAAACAATAGTGACCAAATTGTTACTTGCCTCAAATTTGATAATCAAGGCAAAGTCCCCACAACCCTACAATCATTCGTCCCCACCACCACCTTCTCTTTAATTTGTTCTCTCTTAATAATCAAATTAATCCCCACTTCATCATCATCATCATCATCATCTTCTTCTTCTCCTCCACATCTCCATCAAAATTCGAAGCTTCTTCTTATCCAGTTTCGATGGAGCGGTACGAGGAAGTGAAAGATATCGGGTCGGGAAATTTCGGGTTCGCCAAGCTTGTTCGAGACAAATGGAGCGGGGAGCTTTTCGCCGTCAAGTATATCGAAAGAGGAAACAAGGTCCGGTCCGCCTTGTATGTAACTAGTTATTTTGTATCATCGTTCATTCTACTGACATCCTTTGTTCAGATTGATGAACATGTACAGAGGGAGATCATGAACCACCGATCGTTGAAGCACCCGAACATCGTACGGTTCAAAGAGGTGCTGCTGACGTCGAGCCATTTGGCGATAGTCATGGAGTATGCAGCCGGCGGTGAGCTTTTCGAGAGGATTTGCAGTGCCGGTCGGTTCAGTGAAGACGAGGTGAGGTTTGGTGATTCGATTCCTTAATCCGAACTTATGCCGGAATTGAAATGTCTGATGGAATTATTTTGTTGTTGTTGTTGTTCATAGGCGAGATATTTCTTCCATCAACTCATTTCAGGAGTGAGTTATTGCCATTCCATGGTACGTAACTAAGCTCTCTCTGCTTCTCTGTTCGTAGTTGATTTGGAATCGTTTTCGGCGCAGGAATGGATTCGGAATTGCGTTGGAATTGGACACGATTTCGGTCCAATTATATCGGAACTAGGGTCCAATTCTAACTAATTCCGACTCGTCCATTGTGTTTTGGTCCATTCGGAATCACGCCAACTCAGGTTTGAATGTGAATTCCGGCCAAAATTGAACCAAAATATGTAAACAAGAATGACTAAGGCCACATTTTCCCATTCTTTGGCCTTCAACTTTGGTCGGAATTATCATTTCTGTCGAAATATGAATTCAAGGAGGAATTGGCTTGGTTTGTAATTTCGAACCTCTTCCAACAGGAATTAGGTGGAGTTTGTCCCGTGGCTGTGTCGCATAGAAAACGTATTCGACAAAATTGACCCACTGACCGTTATCCATAATCAAGTCCAATTCCATGCTAATTCCGGCTTCAATTCCAGCTCGGAAAACGTGACATTAAATTTCCACTCTGTTTTTCTGTTTCCCTAATGTAGAATCACCCTTGATGCAGCAAATCTGCCACAGAGATCTGAAGCTAGAGAACACACTCTTAGACGGCAGCCCAGCACCCCGTCTCAAAATCTGCGACTTCGGGTATTCGAAATCCGCCGTGCTACATTCTCAGCCGAAATCCACCGTGGGAACGCCGGCCTACATAGCGCCGGAGGTCTTGTCAAGGAAAGAATACGACGGCAAGGTACAAATAATTAATTAAGCACTTACCTAACAATAATTACCTTCTATAATATACAAACGAAAAAGACTGGTCGGACCCACCCGAACCAACCCATATGGTTCGGTATTTTGTCTTTTTGGTTCGGTTGAGGTTGACAATTGGCTGAGATTAATTTAATAATTTATAGATAGTAGATGCTGAAAATCGGTACGATAACGATATTATCGAACTATTAACAAATACCGATGCTTTTGGGAACCATTATTGAACCAAAAGATTTCGATAATTACTGTTACAGATACCAAAAACTTTAGTACAGTATTGGTCATTACCAAAATACCGAACACGGGATTTTTTGCTGATTGGTTATCAAAAACCAAACTACAACAAAAAAATACCAAAAAAACAACCGAAATAAATACCGTTTGGGATTAATTAGGATAGATTTAGGGTTTTTCTTTTCGGCTACAACGTTTTTAGATAGTTATCGAGACCAAATTGAATACTAATTTTTATACAAAGTTACCGAAGTTGTGCCAAAATCAAGACTTATAACCATTACAAAAGTTAGGTTTGGTTTCGATAATTACCGAACCGAACTTCCAACCTTAACTAAGCCTCTTACCTAACAATAATGACCAATTATAATACAAAAGAAAAAGACTGGTCGGACCCACCCTACCCAACCCATGTGGTTTGGTATTTTGTTTTTCGGTTCGGTTTGGGTTGACAATGGTACAAATTAAAGAGGTTGTTCTGATTGGCTGAGATTAATTTAATTGAATATATAGATAGCGGATGTTTGGTCATGTGGGGTTACGTTGTATGTCATGTTGGTTGGAGGCTATCCATTCGAAGATCCTGACGATCCAAGAAACTTTAGGAAAACCATTCAGGTGAGTTTATTCGAGTTATTAAAATTAGTGAAATGTGTTAATTAATTACATCATGATTTTATATAATTAGTTTACGTTTTGCAGAGGATTCTTAGCGTGCACTACTCGATCCCGGATTACGTTCGGATTTCGACGGACTGCAAGCATCTTTTGTCCCGGATTTTCGTCGCTGATCCCGAAAAGGTACAACTTGTACTCGGCCGAACCTCGAAAAAAGAAATTCGTACTAGTAATCGAAATATAGTGTCTTATCAGATAAGAGGAAGTACCCACTTATGGTATATATATGGCTAGTACCAAGACAAAGTTGCTGACAAGTCGGGTTGAGCCGTGTCTTTATCCAGTTCAAGCTCCACTCGAATAATTTTATGTGAGCTTGAATTCGACTCGGGCCCTAACGAGATCCAGCTAACTCGGTTTGTTTGCCAGCGCTAACAAGGCCAGTTCAAGCATTGAAATTCGAAAAATTAATTCATACTAGAAGTCTAGAACTCTTTTTTTTTTAATATACAAACCATATCTTAATCCACTTATGGCATTTAGCTAGTACCCAAATAACAAATATTGAGTTAAAAGAAATGATACAATTAACCACAAATTAATACCAGAAAAGATTCCGGTATATATGAATAAACGGTACTCTCTATGACTTTTTTTATTATATATTATGGTTAAAATTAAGAGTTTTGAGGTTTTAGTTTAACGTTTAGGGTTTAGGACATAACGTTAAGTGTTTAGAGTCTAATTAAGGATTTTATAATTGATTAATTTAGATTTATGGTAAAAAATTAAGAGTTTGGAGTACTATTAAGAATATGGTTTTATCATCTAATGTTCGAGGGTTAGAATTTAGTGTTTAGAGGCTCAACATTATTTTTTAGTGTGTAGAGTTGCATGTGAGGCGTTTAGAATTTATTGTTTTGATTTTAAATTCTTGAAATGAATGAATTTAATATTGAAATACCATGTACGTATACCTATATGTATTGAGATCTCCATAATCGATTTAGACGACTACTATGTTAAATTATAACAATAAATACATTGGAACATGAAATTGAGACCAATGAAACCATCATGAGAGCTAGGTGGAATTGCGACCACCGTCGAGGGTCTTTTGGTTCCATATTAGTAAAAGTCTATCAAAACATTGTCAAAAACAGAAATTTCGTATAGGGTTTCTCACTCACGGTATCTAAAAGTTCGCCCAAAATTTAAAATTTCGTCAAGAGGCTCTGATCAACCCTCCTAGTTCTGCTATCGAAGTCGAAGAGAGTGCTATAGCTTTGGATTCTGTAACGTTTTATTATTGTTACCATTTTACAGAGGATAAGCATCCCAGAGATAAAGAAGCACCCATGGTTTCTGAAGAACTTGGAGCCAGAGGAATTTGAACTACCCAACCACGATCAGAACGACGGCGTAATAGTAACCGATCAGTTGTCCCGCCGGCAAACGATGGACGAAGTAGCGACCATAATCCAGGAAGCAAGGAGAGGAGGAGATCTGCAGGGGCTCAAACTGGGTGGGAATTTGATTGGATATTTCGAAGGAGGGAGCATGGAGCTCGATGATTTGGATGCCGATGTCGACGTCGACGATGTTGAGACCAGCGGCGACTTTGTTTGCGCTTTGTAACGTATTATATTATTGACTGATGCAGTTGATTTGGTAGCGTGGTTGAGGTAGGTGAAGATTTTAGATAGATCGGGATTGGTCGAGGTTTGTTGGTTTTCGGAATAAACTGATTGAGTTGGTGATTTGATTTAGAGTGAAATTATTATAAGCAAAAAAATGTTAAAATCGTCAAAGTATTCAAATAGATATATTTGTGCCATATAAAAATGTCATCTTCTTTTATCGATAAAAAAGAATAATATCATTTCTTGTGCTAGGATGATTACTAACTCATGCAGATTCCTTTGTTAATTAATGTTGGCCAAATATAAACAATGTTATCCCTCAAAATTGCAGTATTATTGATTATTAAATCAAAATTTAAACGTTAAACAAGGCTAATTAACATTTTAAAAAACTTGTAAATACAATATATTATTTATAATTATGACTCGTGTATTTATATAATAAAGCACTTCAGCGTCGTCGTTTGGTCATTACTCGTTAAGAATTTAAGATTGCTCGTCGATGACAAAAGCTCTGGTCCGCCGTTTCTCAAACCGGTGGAGCTGCTGGCTAGCTTCGTTTACTTCCCGCGCTTAACAACTTTCAGGGTTTAAAGCATTTTGAAGCTTTCAAACTCTAGGGTTTGCTCTTCTCTCCTGGTTGTTGAAGCTTTGCACGGTGGAGTAATGGACATGGAAATGGAGGCTTCTCCTGCCTACTTCCGCCCCGAAGATCTCACCATCAGAGAACAGTATCGCCGATACGGGTACTACTGTTGTTCGAACCTCTTGTCCTCGCTCTTTGTTAAAAGCTCCGTGCAATGTTAGGTGGTAGGACTATAGACGATTGAATTTTCTGCTAGCTTGGTTTTGGATTGTAATTGACTCGGATTAGGGTTTTGAGAGTGTGGAGTTCTTTTACATTGCTGAATTTGCAGCGACTGTCTATTTTGCTTGGCAGTCAAAATAAGGAATTTTGAATGGTTTTGATGGTTGCTAGAGACTGGTTTTTAGTACTTTGTGAGCTTTTGTTCTTAGCACTCTGTGGGGTTTTGAGAGTGAGGTTCTTTTAGATTGTTGAATTTGTAGCGACTGCCTCTTTTGCTTGGGATTCAGTAATGAATTCTGAATGCTTTCGATGGTTGGTAGAGTGTTTTGTGATGTTTTGTTCTTAGCACTTGGTGGTTGTCTAAGTATGGATGCATATCGTTGTGCAGTAAACGACACTCGATTTCGAGCTCGTCGCCAGGTCAAGAGAGTACGAGCTCGAGGTTCAAGGATTCTAGGCTACTGTATGATGGGCAAAGCATACACAGTCCCACGAATGCTGCACTCCTTCTCGAGCATATCAAGCAGGAGGCTGATGGTATGGACTCCGATCACTACGATGCCATGCCTGCAAGGGTGCAAGCTTCTGCGAAAAGGAGGTCAGCAATTGAAGGGTTTTCAGAGGCTGATCTCCTAGTCGATCCAGAGCTTCAAACTGGGAGCCAATCGCTTAAAGCGTGCAAGATTGAGGATGAATCGGCAGACAGTGGAGAAGCTGTGTTCGGTCTATTTGCTTCTCTTTTGGATTCTGCTATTCAAGGTGACTAGATTTTGAAGTTATGGTGTAATCTTTGATGGTTAGAACTTAGAAATAGCGTGGCTGCTTGTTTGATTGGTATTCTAGACTTGGATTGAAAATTTCTACATAGAACGACTTGCAGGCATTCTTATATGCAAACCTACAAGTGATATACTGTAGGGCTGAGATTATTTAGTGATGATAAGCAAGAGGTTCTTTTGTTCTGTCTCCTGCAGGTTTGATGCCTATTCCTGATTTGATTTTGAGATTCGAGAGATTATGCCGCAATGTCTCAGAAGATATAAGGTGTGTCATATAAGGTTTAAAATAAGGAGTATGTGTAACAAATAACAATTATCTTCTTGAGGGACACTGCATTTAAATAAGTGAGTTGAATGTTTTGTTAGAGCTTTATGGTTGAGACTGATAATGGTACATGAGGATATAATTTCTTCTAATGGCTTGTATAGGTCTCAATCAAACATAAGGCACCGAGTTCTAGAGGAAAAATTAATGAGGCAGAAGGTCCAGCTCCTGCTTGATGAGGCTGCCACCTGGTCACTTCTATGGCACCTGTATGGCAAAGGTGACTTTGTATTCCAGGACATATTCAAGTTTTTCTTCAGTCACAAGCCTACCCTGTTGGTTTCCTCAATACAAATCCCACCTTCCTTCTAATATATTGTCCTAGATTCCTCTTCAAGATATCTCCACTCACTGTTATGTTTCTTTATGTATATGTCTTGTTGTGCATGCATTCGGTTAATGGAACGGTTGGAATTTTTTATGTTTTTTTGGGTGCGATTTAAGCTGTTTGTGCATAATGGCATTTCCACTTTTCCTGATTATCCTGGACTTTGATGCTTTAGTTTCATGAACCTTGTAACGTGGGCTTCGGTTGATATCTTTTATTGCTCATTTTACAGTGACTGAAGAGCACCTTGAAGAACTAATTGTGGTACGAGTTTTTCCTGTAAACATTCTGAAACGAATAAGGCTGCTTTTCTGAAATTGCCGTTCCTTACACTTCGAATTTGAATCTTCTAATCCAAAATGGTTGTCCACTGTTTTGTCTCTGAATTATTTCAAATATCAATTAATTTCCTGAAGGTTGGGCCTCGTAGTCTCATAAACTTAATTTTTGGTTTTGATTTTGTCAGTCTCCACCTACGTCACATGTTGAAGCTTGTCAGTTCGTGGCAAATGACCACACAGCACAATTGTGCCTCCGTATTGTTCAGTGGCTGGAGGGTTTAGCCTCTAAGTCCCTTGATCTCGAAAGCAAGGTGAGTTATCAAGGTTAGTTCATTCTTTTTACGTGTTTGTAGAGTTTTTCGTTGGCTCTCCTCAGTTTTGAGCAATGCATGATAAAACATCCTGACATAGAATTTGCTAGTGGTCATATAGGAAGATAGCCAAACCTCTTGTGTTTAGCATTTATTCTTGGGGGAGAAAAGTGCTACTGCGAAAAAAGGAAACATGTTGGCTTAAGGTCTTTTTAGTACTTGTTTTTCAGAGTGGAATTTGTTTCCAGACGATATACCCTTGGGTTTCAAATGCATGCATTTAGTATCCATCAAGATATGAACCCAATAGTTTCTTAAAAGCTTTTGATCTACACTGGCAGGTTCAGGAACCTCGAATTGGTACTTATCTTCCAAATTCTGGAATATGGCACAATACACAACGTTTGCTGAAGAAAGGTACATCTGGCAAAAAAACTGTTCATCACTTGGATTTTGATGCTCCGACTCGTGAACATGCTCACCAGCTCCCTGATGATCAGGTACTTTGCTTTTTTCTTGGTCTTTAACTCCTGGCAATCTTTAGTTAATCTGAATGCCTGATTATTCAACAGAAGATATACTCTTATTCAGCATAACACATACTAGTGTGTCATTTGCTAAAAACAGCAATAATTCTCACCATGTGTAGAAACAAGAGGAATCTCTTTTGGAGGATGTGTGGACTTTATTAAGGGCTGGGAGATTGGAAGAGGCTTGTGATCTTTGCCGTTCAGCCGGACAGGTAGTAGATACTATACTTTTTTTTCATCAAATTATCCAAGTGAAACTACAATTTTTAAGTTAATTCCTTTGCTTCTGGTATCAGTCTTGGCGAGCTGCAACTTTAAGTCCTTTTGGAGGATTGACTTTGGTTCCTTCTATCGAGGCCCTATTGAAGAATGGGAGAAGTAGAACCCTCCAAGCCATTGAGCTTGAAAGTGGCATTGGTCACCAGTTGCGTCTATGGAAATGGGCTGCATATAGTGCATCGGAGGTACTTCTTGTTGAATTTTACTGTGGGCGTGAGTTAAACTTAGACATGTTGGGTTTGCATTGGTATTTTTCTTTCCCTCGACCGTTGCTATCTGCTTAGACAAATTTAATTCTTTTTTTTGGAACTTAATTCACATGACCTTAACCTTGTCTTAGAAGTTCAATTCCTATTAGTTCTAGTTGATAGCATCTGTTTACTATATTTTTCCTCATAATGCTTGGGATAACTGATAAGACTGGGTTCTTGAATTGATTGCTCTATATCTCATCTGTATTTTCCAGAAAATTGCGGAGCAGAATGGTGGGAAATTTGAAGCAGGTGTTTATGCAGCACAGTGTAGCAACTTAAAGCGCATGCTTCCAATTTGTACCGACTGGGAGGTAAAATCTCTTCTCCCTCTGATTCTGATCTGTTTTAAATTATCCAGTGTTTTCCAATGGAATCGATCCACTTCTTTTTCCTTTTTATATAACTACTACAACTGCTAACAAGTGTAGAAGTACTTAATTTCATTGTATTTCTTGCAGTCAGCTTGCTGGGCCATGGCCAAGTCTTGGCTTGATGTTCAGGTTGATTTAGAATTAGCTGGCTTACAACCTGGGAGGTTAGTGCAGCTTAAGAACCATGGAGATAATACTGAAGACAGTCCTGTACAAAGTGATAATGGTTCTCATGCTTCGGGTGGACCAGATAGCTGGCCTCTACAGGTCAAGAATCAGCAACCAAGGAATCTTTCCGCTCTTCTTCAAAAACTCCATTCTGGGTGAGTTGCCTGATGAACTTATATCAACTTGACTATGCTTCTCCGATACAAAAATGTGAACAGCTGTATTTATGTACTATCCAGGGAAATGGTTAATGAAGCTGTTATTAGAGGTTGCAAAGAGCAGCAGAGGCAAATTCAGGTTTTTCTCTTGAAAAAAACTTTTGGTATTTATGTATTTCAGAGTGTAGAACTCTGAATGATTTGACGTGTTTAGGGTACTTACTTGGTCTGGAGTAGTTACTACTGTTTTGTTAAGTTACAGTAGAAGGTGATGTTGTTTTCTCTACGACTTAGTACTCTGCACTCTGCAGATGAATATGATGCTGGGGAATATACCACACCTCCTTGACGTCATGTGGTCATGGATAGCACCTTCTGAAGATGACGAGAATGTCTTCAGGTTTGGGTTACCATAAAGCAAGATAAACAAGTGATGTTTTCATTTCCTTGATCTTTATCCTCCCGACTAACTGAAACTTTCCATTTTTAACTAATGTGAATTAACAGGCCTCATGGTGATCCGCAGCTGATCCGGTTTGGTGCCCATCTAGTGCTCGTCTTGAGGTATTTACTTGCTGATGAAATGAAGGATTCCTTCAGAGAGAAGTTGATGAATGCTGGAGATCTAATTTTACACCTGTAAGATTCTGGGGTTATGACATATTTATTAGTGTACATTGGGTGGATTTATGATTGTTCACTAATGGACTGTGAACATGAATAGTCTTATACTCCTCTGTTTAGGCTTCTTTATCTGTCCAAGTTCATGTTCAATATGTTAATTCTGCTCTCAAATAGTTATCCTGCTGAATTTCTCTTGGTAATCCTTCTTCCAGGTATGCCATGTTTCTATTTTCCAAGCAACATGAGGAGCTGGTTGGCATTTATGCTTCCCAGCTTGCACGTCACCGTTGCATAGATCTCTTTGTGCACATGATGGAACTAAGGCTAACCAGCAGGTAATGAGAACTTGCTACTTATTGTTGGGCTGTGTCACTGGACTCTCCTGATTAATAACGCAACTCCAGTTGTTTCTTATGGTTAAACTTGTGCGTCTGGTTGATTCTTTACAAAAAACTTATACATCTGGCTGTGGTTTCTGGCTGTTTCACACAAGCTTGTGAATGAAAATTAAAAGGAACTAGCATAATTAATAATATACAGAACCCTATCATCAAAATAAAAAACAGAACATGAGCAGTTGTGCTGATGAACTTTTGTGGAGGATAGTCATCATAGTATGGTAAATAGTGTTTGCTCTTGAATTCCAATGCTTATGCTGCATCTCGTTTTCTTGGCATGCAGTGTGCATGTGAAATACAAGCTTTTTCTTTCTGCTATGGAGTACTTACCGTTCACTCCGGAAGATGATTCCAAAGGTAGTTTTGAAGAGATCATCGAAAGGTAATTATAGATACATTTATGGTCTGAACACCATGATATAGAATTTATGATGTAACAGTTCATTCATAATGATAAACTTGTCTAGCAGGGTTCTGTCTAGATCTCGTGAAATCAAAGTGAGAAAGTATGAAAAATCAGCAGAGGTGGCTGAACAGCACAGGTTGCAGAGCCTTCAAAAAGCTACAGTTATCCAATGGCTCTGCTTTACGCCCCCATCAACAATTACCAATGTCAAGGACGTTAGTGGGAAACTGCTTATGCGGGCACTGGTACACAGGTATTTTAACTGCAATTTTCAGTCGACCTCCATGGTAGTTTTAATATATGATGTTTCCAAGTGATGAGTGTTTGTCGAAGTATACTGCATATTAATTGGGGGGTTCCTATCCCCTTGTCCATTTTCCCATTTAATTTTCCTGCTTTGAGCTGCTGCTACTTAATTATTATCTGGTTTGGTGTAGCAACATGTTGTTCAGAGAATTTGCACTGATCTCTATGTGGAGAGTGCCAGCAATGCCAATAGGTGCACATGCATTGCTTAGTTTGCTTGCTGAGCCCTTGAAGCGACTTTCGGAACTTCCTACTGGCTTCGAGGATTACATTTCTGAGAACCTAAAAGAGTTCCAGGACTGGGTACTTTCCTTCGTTAAAGCTTTCTGTTTTATCTTATTTTGCCTATTGTGTTAGTCCTGCAATTTGATCGGTTTTGTGTATGTTATTGCTGTCTATTGTAATAGAGTGAGTACTATTCATGTGATGCAACATACCGGAAGTGGCTCAAGGTTGAACTTGACAATGCGGAGGTACCTCCCACTGAGCTCTCCGGTGAAGAGAAGCAAAGAGCCATTACTGCAGCCAGAGAAGCATTGGACTGTTCTTTGTCACTATTATTAAGTATGCTAGCTCCATTGAACAATCTCTACGTTTTCTTGGCCACTAAATGATTGGAATTTGGAACAAGTAACGGTTTCAATTCTGCAGGAGATGAAAATCCTTGGTTGGCTTCAATAGACGATTCTGGATATGAATCAGAAAATCCTGTGTATCTTGAGTTACACGCCACTGCAATGCTCTGCCTGCCTTCCGGTGAATGTATGCTTCCGGATGCTACTGTTTGCACTGCATTAATGAGTGCGCTTTACTCTTCTGTGGGCGAGGAGGTTGTGCTTCACCGCCAATTAATGGTATGAATACTTGTTCTCTTTCCCTAATACCTTCACTCCAATTAGCTGTGGCTTACATCAATGTGATGATCTTGGATAAGTCTTCAAACAAAGTTGCAATTATGCTAAGAACCATGGCTGATAGAATAGAATTAACTTCAATTAAATTGGTGAACAACTGTTTAAAATATCACAAATCTGTTAAGAGTGGGCAATCAATTGCTTTGTCCACATTCTAGTTATTGAGCTTTTCCCAATGTGGCAATGTCTGCTTTGCCTTGTTCCATTCTGAGCAAATCCTTAATCAACAGGTAAAAGTTGCTATTTCAACGAGGGACAATTATTGTGTCGAGGTTATCTTACGGTGTCTGGCAGTAGAGGGCGATGGACTTGGGTCACACCAAGCTAATGATGGTGGCATTCTAGCTACCGTCATAGCCGCTGGTTTCAAAGGTAATCAATCACTCCTCTTTCCTTGTAGATTCCGCATGCTAGTATGTCAATCCAGAACCAGTGTTTCTTAACCGGTTTCTGAATCATAATGCAGGGGAGCTTAACCGGTTCCAGCCCGGGGTCACAATGGAAATATCCAGATTAGATGCTTGGTATTCAAACGCAAGTGGCTCCCTCGAATCCCCTGCAACTTTCATCGTGCAGGGACTTTGCCGCAGGTGCTGTCTACCGGAACTAATTCTTCGATGCATGGAGGTAATAACTAATAATAGCATGTAAATTGCGAATATTTCCAATGTCTGGTCTTTTTAAGGTTCTTACTCATGTTTTTCTTTGTTCTGGTCAGGTTTCTGTGTCTCTAATGGAATCAGGAAACACACTGGAGAGCCATGACGAATTGATTGAACTCGTTTCCTCTACCGAGACTGGGTTTCTCCATCTTTTTAGCCAGCAGCAGCTTCAGGTGAGTGATGGATTCAAGCAAAGAGTGTTTTTCTCAAGTTCCTGACAATTTTTTTCAGTTACAGTGACTGAGTTTTCGTGTTGTTGGGCGGTTTAGGAATTTCTGTTGTTTGAGAGGGAATATACTATCAGCAAAATGGAGCTGCTTGAGGAACTAAACTAGCTGACGGACAGTAGACGGCTGGGCGAGATGATCCGTCAAAATAGACGGAGTAATCTAAAGGAAGTGGGTGTGAGTTGGTAAATTATTGGTAGTTTTGTTGTGCGGGAAGTCGTTTGTTTATTACAGTGGGGATCACATTTTGTACCAATTTTTAAAGTAACAAGTATGGCAATAGACTTTGAGTGTTGTTTGGATGCGAGAATTGTAGTTATATACGGAATACTTTTAGTAGGCGATGCAAAGAAACATGACAAGTGGGATGAATTAAGTCCACGCAACATCGAATAATATCGAAAAACTTCGGCAGAGATCCTCGTCTTCTCTAGCAATAATGCAACTCACGCCTTACCTATCTACCTCGATAATTACATTCACATAGCCAACAATTGCTTCTGGGTGGGCGAAGCTTCAGACTTCTGAGCTGCTGGATAGTCCGAACTTGTCACTGGGAAACTTGTCACTGGTTTGTATGTCACGACCACTTCCTATAAATCACGGATTAGCATACCCACTTATCATAAACCCGAACCTTCTATGATATTGATTAAAGCACTATCGAGTGTTATTCCAAATATTTGGATGGAAAACATAACAATAACCATGCCCACCTCATTGTTACCATCTTCTATCTATGCAATCTAACTTTTAACCCAATGGAATAGAAACAAAATTGAAATCTGGGAAAATATTTGAATTCTGTAAACTATGTGGTAAGTTCAGGAACTTATCAATAATTTAGGCCTGAATACGAAATTAACCAGTCTTAAACCCGCGCAAAACGGAGCCCAACGGGGTTTTATAAATTAAAAAGGTGCCCAATCATTAAAGACCAAAATCTCCGAATGTAACTGGCCGATCGCCATAGCCGCCGCCGTTCGCCGGTAACTCTACTTCCGAACCGTTGATTGAGCTCGGAATGAAGCAAGTCTCCTCTGGGATTTTGCAATGAAGGTGGAAACGATATCACGCTCTGCTGATGACTTCACTCGGGAGAGATAACTAGACTTCAATTGTTGATCATTGTTAATGGATTGTTGTATAATGCTAGATGAATGCATTTGTTTTTGCAGAGAGTATTTCACAACTACGACCCCATGCTTCGTCCTCAAGAGAAGGCAATCGAGTATCAAAGGGCACTTACTGCTGCCAAGGTAAATTGGTAATGAGATCCTTTTGGCTTCTTATTTTATTTTTATCAAACAGCGGCCGAATTGAATGTTTATATTCGTCTTAGATTTATGCAAAACCGTTTGTTGGAGCTATGGATGGCCATGTAGATGCTGTTTTCCTGTATGGCGAAGAACCCGAATTACTTGAAAGGGTTTTTTTTCTGGCTCCATGGATGGAGGTATGTGATAATGTGGTTCCTGCTTGCCTTTATTTCTGTTTGTTTCTCTCGTGTACGTTGAGGTTAAGTACTAGAACCATTGTGTTTGGATTTGAGCTTTGAACGGGGTTTATGCTGTCCAATCGTGGTTCATTTGTATGCTTCTAATATGGAATTTTGCTTGTGTTTGCAGATATTCGCCTGGGATCTAGCTTCTAGGTCATTTCCTTACTCAAATTCTCCGACTACTTTCGTAATATGGAAACCAGTTATGTGTGCAAGTGGTTTCTCTATGATTGACATCATAGGATAGGATAGGTAGGACAGATACTTGGGAACATTGCGTTATGCTTAGTTTGTTGTATTTACCTTGTCAATAGAATCAACTGGTGTCCTTTACACTTTGCTATCTAGAAGAATTGTCAGCAATTAACTAACACAAGGATTGGCTGTTAAGTTAGGATTATGTTGGATGCTTCATTCATGGCTAGTTGGCTCACATTGTCAATGATATGATTGAATAGGAGAACTGTTTGTCAATTTCCTGGTCACCAAGGTGCCGTAAAAGGTTTAACAGTATCCACCGACGGAACCACCCTGATATCCTGCGGGATTGATTGCACGTAAGTATTAGATTGTGTATATGTGCACTAAAACTCCTGAAGCTTTACGTGTTTGTCATCATCAAACATTATCTTTCCCAAGCGTGATAAATGATGTTTCTTTCCTGCACACTTAGTGTTAGGCTTTGGAGTGTACCAGTAGCTTCCATCATGGGATTAGAGGACCCCTCTAATAAGTCAGTTGAGGTGATGCTTTCTCTGTCGATGAATTAGCTCTCTTTCCTATTATAATGTGCTAACTGTGGTACTCTTCATATGCAGGCAAAGGCAGTATATGTGGGGAAGAATGCTTATTTGTAAGGATTTAATAACTGCTTGTCAGTAGCATTATGAGCTTCAGTATAAGCTTGGTTAGAGTATTCTTTTTAAACCAGTTCTCTGTTCTATCATGTTACCTCAGGGCTGCTGATCATCAGTGGGGTGGTGACCCCTTGTTTGATCATCGAGTTGAAACTTTGGCATGGCTATTATACCATCTTTAACAATCCCTTTCAACACCATATATTTCATTTCATTTGGTGGTAAAATAAATAAAAACCCAGTTGCTTCAATGATTGACAAGAATCTCAAAAAATAAATCACTAAACAAGAAGTAATTATGCTATTTATTAAAATGTTATACCGTTAAGCTTACCAATTCAATACGATTCAACTAATATAAAAATTGTTTTCGCTATGATAAATATTACATTGTCTGTTCAAATCACTTGTTCAACTACAAGATTCGAAATTTTACCTTTATTTCTTTCTTTAGCGGGATAAGGTAGAGAAACAACTCCCTGACCTGGAGAGCTTCCCTACAGACTTTGTCGTGGGGCTACCGGGAGTTGACCTCATCCCACCTCGAGGAGGCGAGTCCAAGCTTCTTAGAAGGATTTGCCTCATCGCGGAGATCAAATGCAGGGCAGGATCATCGGTCTCCGATGGCGAAGCCGCAAACTTCTTGCAGAAGTTAATGTGGTTAGTCAAAGCTTCCTCTCTGGTTACTATAAGTCTTTCCTGATCTGTTTTCACTGCTTCGCTGCACAGTCCGCATACCCATCTCCCATTGTACCTCTCCTTCACCTTCTCTATGTACTCCGTCGTACATTCCTCCGTCAATCCGCAACAATCGCACTTTGCCGATTCCACCTCTGCCGGTGCCGGCTGGGATTCCACCACTAGTGTGTCACTTAGGATGGTTGTTGACATCTTTGTGTCCTCCCTTTTAGGGGAAAAAAAGTATAACACTATAATTTTTTCTGTATCAAACTAGATCGATTTGAAATGCATCAAGTATTTTTAACATGCTATAAGAAACTGTTATTTTAGCAACGGTTTCGGCGTCCACTAATAATTAAATTTCTACCGTTAGATTTTTAATTTTATGTAGTAAACGATCTATGTATTCAACTAGATTGTATAGAAATGAGAAATCAAAATACATTAGATTGCAAATAACAATATACTAATTCAACTTACGAATGTTCGTATACAAACTATGTATCATAGGAATCATATAAATTCGATATAAAAAATTGATATAAATTCGATACGATTTCACACACTTTCTTTCCCTACAAGGAAGGGGGACAATAGAACATGGGAAATGATTGGGCAAAAAACGCGTTATGCTTAGCAAGATTAGGAAATCCAGCTGGAATTTGAATTCTTTGGAGAAAGATACAATCTTTTCTTTCTTACTTCACAAGCAACAACAAAACAAATTCAAATCAACATGGAATTGATGAAGGGGGGAAAGAGTAAATTACCGGTGATCGGAATATGCCGCCGGCAGCAGGCCAAATGACCAAAACACCCCTGTTTTCACTACAGAAAACAGAGCAGAAGGATTGAGAAAAAGGGTGTTTTGGGTTATCTGTCCTTTTCCCACTCACCTTCTTCAGCTATATCTTCTTCTGCAAACGGAATCATCAAATACACCATTTCACAGAAAGTCAACACAGCTGAGAGACTCTTTCTGCAACTTCTGGTTGGTTTCTGGGAAAGCAGAGAATTGGGTTTTGGTGGGTTTTCTTTTCTTCTTCTTCTTCTTGGATTATCTGGTTTTTCTGCTTCTCTGCTCCACTGGTTTTGAGGTAGTTTAATCAGATTATCAACATCTAGAGAGAGAGAGGGGGGAGTTTGGAGAGAGAGGTCAATGGTAGTGAGGATTATAAAGGGCAGAGGAATCCACGTAAGCAGCTGAGTTGGCGGCGTGATCGTGGCCGTTCATCTTTGGGGTTTGATTATTTTGCCAGTTAAGTAATTATGATTGGTTTGTTTTTGTTTGTTGGGGGTTGCTAGCCTAGATGTGCTGTTTTCACAATATAAATGGGAAAGAAATTACTCAATTAGGGGGTGTTTTGAATATTCATAAAATTAAGTTATTTTCGAACAAATCATATTTCGTATCATCATGATCGAAGTACAAGCAAAACAAGTTATAATGGATTAGCAATAATATCAATAGCTTTGATTCAGTTAGCAAGAATTGACTTGTCTCTACTCGATTTCACCACTTAATTAACAATCTTGTTATCTTTTTCCGGAGGACAAAGACGTGAGCTTTAAGAGCTTGAAAAATGGATGCAACCATGGTTGAAAAAATATAGCTTAGAGTCTTTCACAAGAAAGGAGAAATTTCAGAGTTAAAAATGCTAGATTTATATTTGTACAGTGTATTTTCACAAAAACATAGATTCCGGATTAATTTTGATATTGAGTTATTGCCTTTATTTTTCTCAATTTGGAACTATAAATTTAATAAAAAATTGAGTTACATTGTTAGACATTTTAGTGGTTTATTATTCTCCTTCTAACATTACAATAATGAGCTTGTTAATTACAAATCATCCACGTACTTTAAATTACTAACATTTTTTAAATGTAAGTTTATGGTATGGTTTAAAACCGTAAAAACTTACATTTGAGTCCGGTTTATATCAAAGCTCAATTTGATTTATAGTTCAAATTGATAAAGATGTTAACAATCCGTAATTTATACAACTCAAAAGTTGATGAACCTATGACATACAATTCAATCGAACCGGTAACTTGGTTAAATCGAATTGAACTAAACCTAAAAAAACCAAGCTTAAAACCAGCTCAATCGGCCTAAAACCAAGCTTAAAATGTCCAATTAATTACCTTAGTCAAAGGTCCCGGTTGGGTATATGAAAGTCCGAGTGTCCGACCCGAACACGGACTGAGAACCCGCATCCTAGAAATCTCCCCATTTCCACGAGCCCTAAACGCGGAGAAAATTCCCCGCGAATTTCACAATCCTCTGGCAGCTGACGCCATTTCTCAATCCTTCTCCTGGTAATCCGATAAAAACCCAGCTGAGAACTCTGATCAATTGCATCGGTAAGTGCTCGAATTCCATATTCTAGATAATTGAATGCCACCCTGGGCTTGATTATAGTTGAAGTCCGATTCAAAAATATCCGCGCTTTTTAAGAATCAGAGCTTGGAATTGGAGATGGATGTTCCCAGCTGGTCGAATGGTGGCAGAACCCCTAAATTGAGGGGAGTTTTCAACGGATTGTGTGCGTTGATATTCGTCATCCTGTTGTACGATCGTGGAGGTCTGATCAGGAAAGTTCCTGGATTTGGTGATGGGATGAATGGTGTTGAACATATTCGTAGGCAGATGATTGAAGTTGGTGCGAATTCGTCGAGTTCTGGAAACAATTTGGATATGATGAAGAGGGCGATTCAATGTAGAGAAGTGGTTTTTCATAAGGGATATGCTGATGAATGTGCCTTCTTGAAAGCTAATCCGCAATGTTTCTCCGACGGAGGCTTCTTCGATTACGTCAATTTCTTGTATTGTGACTTTGGCAACTTCAGATGGTTGGGATTCCTCGTGCTGGGAATCTGGCTTGCTGCTTTGTTTTATTTGTTGGGGAACACGGCTGCAGATTACTTCTGTGGCTCGTTGGAGAAATTGTCGAGTCTTTTGAAGTTGCCCCCGACTGTAGCTGGTGTCGCCCTTCTACCGTTGGGGAATGGGGCGCCAGATGTGTTTGCAAGTATTGCTGCATTTCTCGGAGAGGATTCCGGAGATGTCGGTCTTAATAGTGTCTTGGGTGGTGCTGTGTTTGTAACCTCTGTTGTTGTCGGTGCTGTTTCGTTGTGTGTGGCGGAGAAGGACATGCAGATCGACCGGAAATGCTTCATCAGGGATATATGTTTCTTCCTCTTTAGTCTATTTTCCTTGTTGGCGATTTTGATGGTCGGTAAAGTGACCGTGACTGCTGCAATCGCGTTCGTCTTGATTTACGTGGTGTATGCGTTCTTCGTTGCTGCCAATGAACTTTTGAGGAAACATGCTCAGAGGCTGAAGCTGGATTCCGTTACACCGCTCATGCCGGTTAGAGGAAGTATATTTTCGCAGGGGGATGAAGAAGATGTTACTGTGTACAGTTCTCTGCTCGACATCGAGACTGAGAATGACATGCCTGATCAACAACCACCTTCGCTCCCGTCGTGGATGTGGGCTTCTAATGTGGCGATATACTCGAACCACTCGTCGAAACTGGATGAGGAAAGATCGTCCCTTTGGGGATGGAACGACGAGGGGGGTTCGGAAATGAGGAAATGTTCGTTCTCGTGTTCGAGATTGTTTACCATCATGGAGATTCCGCTAACGATTCCCCGAAGGCTTACGATCCCACTAGTGGACGACGAAACTTGGTCGAAGCCCTATGCAGTTAGCAGTGCTGCATTGGCTCCGGTTCTAATTACATACTTGTGGAGTATGCAAGATGATCTGTCTCCTACGAGCAGAACCGTAGCTTACATTATCGGTCTTGCACTCGGTTTCTCACTCGGTATCCTTGCTTACCAGCATACATTGTCTGATCACCCGCCTCGAAAGTTTATGCTCGCCTGGGTTCTCGGCGGGTTTGTGATGAGCATCACTTGGTTCTACATGATAGCCAACGAGCTCGTTTCGTTACTGGTTGCATTCGGGACAGTGCTGGGAGTTAATCCATCGATTCTGGGACTAACAGTACTGGCATGGGGAAACTCAATGGGGGACCTGGTATCAAACGTTGCCTTGGCTATGAACGGTGGCGATAGCTTGCAGATCGCAATGTCCGGATGCTACGCTGGGCCCATGTTCAATACGCTTATCGGTCTGGGGGCCTCGATGCTGTTAGGTGCATGGTCAAGCAGCAACAGTATGTACGTTATCCCTCGAGACAAGTCGTTGTTCTTGACCATAGCTTTTCTCGTGTCCGGGTTGCTGTGGGCTTTGGTCGTGTTGCCGCTGAACAATATGCGTCCGAACAAGATCCTAGGTTTTGGGCTGATAATTATGTATCTGGTTTTTCTTTCGGTTCGGTTGGCTACTGCCACTGGCTTTTCAGTGAGCTGAGTTGTTGAGTTCTCACTCTTGCTTCCTCGTGTATTGTAACTCATTATTACAATCTCATTTGTAAATGAAATGATAAAACAGAAAAAAAAATTAACGTTAAATTCAGTCACATGTTTTGTTCTTTCACTAGTTCCAATTTCTAGTGATGTTCGCGAGTTAATTCTTGTTGCCCAACCAATTTCGTCAAATTCTGGTGGCTTTAGGATTCCAGCCACAATTGATAGGCTTTCGAGCAAAGAACGAAACCTACATTTTGTTCGTTTATTGAATACGGTACTTGTGTAATATCAATTTTGACCATCTCGCTCGTCTAGTTCCCATTAGAATGGGTGCCGTAATAACACAACGCAGGAGAAAGAAAGAGCAAAGAATGATGCCAAAACATCCATAAATCAATAACTTGATTCAAAAGTTACCGTGAACCTAAAGCAATGCTCTTAGAGGGGGGGGGGACATAAAGGGAAAAAACAGTGTCATACGCCAAATACAACAGAGTAGCTTTAATTCTCCAAATGCCAATTTACAATCACTTGGTTTTTTTCTTCTTCTTTGAACCAAATCCTGTGAGAGCTGAATTTCCGGTCGGTTCTTGTTTCACTCATGCACGTTATTACGGTAGGGGTTCTACTAGTGACCGTACTTCTGGAACTCCCATTCGCTATTGTCTGCAACAACCGGCAGAGAGGCCAATGTAAGATGCAGAGGACATTGGGTATCAAATGCAATAGGAGGGTGATGAGGGAAAGGAGATGAATCAGAGTTAGAAAAACGAACCGAGAGGGCAAACTTGGCGGGTTTTCAACCAACGGCTAATGCAGTGGAAGTGGAAGGCATGGTTACAAACACCTGTGAAACCAAAAGGAGTTAGCAGACGCAAGCACATGTAGTTTAGCAGACAAAGGGGAACACTTTATAGAAGCAGAAACATCTTAGGAAAAGGCTAGCTAGTCGACATCCCCACAAATTCAACAGTGAATCCATCAACTAATCAAGTATAACATTACTAGCAATGCGTACTCCATTTAGATCGAAAGTGTTGAATCCAACAAGTGCGGAAGCTTTACCATGCATAATGGGGAAGACTAACTCCACAGTTTAACAGACAACAATCTAATCCACAGTTACTAAACGATTCTTATACATTCAATCCTAACTTAATTCCCAAAACCTACAGAAAAAGATTCTAATCATTATCACAGGCTCACAGCGATATCAACAATTGACTAACATTCATGTGAACGATTCCAAAGCATAAGCCTGACCTCAACTATATTAGAATCTAGAGGAAACATACACATCCACAACTTTCCAATAGCAAACTTAAGCACAATTGGAGACTAACATTCTCCAATAACACTACAATGCACCCCCAACTCTGCTTCAGAAACATAACAGACAACAAGGTAGAATACGCAGAGATGGCTTAAGAGGAATGAAATTCTAGCCAAAATACGATTTCACTGCAGAATCATGTCTCATCAGAATATTAGTGTGTTACCACAACAAAGAGCGTTCAATTAATCAAAAAGAAGCTCCAAACAAGTCAGAAACAAATTTCTAAACAACAAACTGGACAGTTCATAAGTTCAACAAACCCACATGAATTCAGATACAGAAGTATTGACTAAACCGAACCATACGCGGAATAGCTTAGCATGTCAAGTAGAAGGAATTAGGAATCACATACCCCAAGCAACAGTGCACTCCTCGCTGGTGGCACTCGCTTGATTAGCTTGGCACTCAATGCCTATCCACAATCAAATTCAAAACAGCTGACATAAATTCCCAAAACCAGCTGATCAAACAATAATCACGACAACGAAAAAAAAACTCACAAAGATCCATAATATGATTCCTGCAAATTGCGCAGTTATCCACCACAATATCTGCACGACGCAACAAACAATATCAGATTCCCAATTCGAAATCGGTCAAGTACAGAGTTAGGGATTTGAAGAAGAAAGGAACGCACCCCATGCCCAAAGAGAGACGGCATTCCACTTTTTGATCTCGAAGGACTTGGCCTTCTTGCAGCAGGTTGAAGGTCCGGGGGCGCTGGAGCTTCCTTCACCGGCCGGCGCCATAGCAACGTCGACGTCCATCTCTTCACCGGCGACTTCTGTTTTAGGGTTCGTTGACGTATAGACAGAGGACTTGTTTGCCAGGAAGGAAGGAATTCGTTGCGACTCCCGTGCGAGTTTGGGAACGAAGAATTTAATCTTGGTGCCTGTTTTTATTTATAGTAATAGAAGCTGACTGGGCTCACTGGGCTGCACAAATTCTAGGGAAATGGGCTTCTCAGCTGGCCCATCTACGGCATATACCTCTGATCCATTTCCGAATGGTACAAGGATTGTTAACCACAATTTTTTTTCCATGAATAATTAGGGGTTTCTATTCATTTCTAGGGAGTTTAGGGTCTCATTTTCTGTGGGTTAATTTTTTGGGTTAATTGTTTGTTTTGGTATTGACGGATATTTTAACTCAAAATCTTCGTTCTTAATCTGATTTTTAGGATAATACAAATATGGGTGCTTATATTTATATTAATTTTTTAGTTCTAACCTGTTTTTTGGTTATAGATAACTAACTTCTGACAGGAGATATCGAAATAACACACACATAAAATCTAATCATCGTCTCATCTTATGAGATAGGTTTCTACATGAGTTAGGAGATGTGAAAGAGCATTTCTCGCCACTTTATAGACAGCTCTGTTCGCATCACGTCTGACCACATGCAACTGCAAACGAGGGTACGTACACTGCCAGGAATAGGGACATGATCTCCGCAATCACAATGTCGCCAGCGATGCGTCTCGTGCTCCACCTTGAAAGCCATGAAAGAACAAGTTACGCATCTTCCTCGATGTTTACCAATCAAACGCCATAACAAAACACCAATTACAAACGTCGCAGACGACCAAAACCTTTCTCAACATCTACCTACCAAACACCATGACGAATGCACCCATTACAAACGTCACAAACGATTAAAAAGTCCCGGACATCAGAATTAACCGACTACCAATGATCTTTGGGACAATATCTACTAAAAAACTGAGAATACTTTGGTCAAGATTCAAGACTGAAGAAAGGATTATTCAAATCAGAGAGCAGGCTGGATTTGTTTGTTTGCTAACATGATTCAAATTTTTTAAATGGCATAATATAATATTTTGGGTAAATACAATAGAATTGACTGTAAATATTACTTTATACTATTACACACACAAAAATAAACAACTTGATTTGGTTTATAAGCTTGATTAAGGAATTAAAAACAAACTTGATTAAGGATTAAATTAAGTATAAACTGCTTGCAAAAGTGAGGCAATTAAAAACAGACCTATAGGGGAAGATGTCTTTGTAAAGTGAGTGACTAACCTCTGCTTAATTAGTAGAAAAAGTGATTAAGTGATCGAGTTTTGCTCATTTTAGACTAAAATTGGAGAGTTGATTGAAGTTCAGTTGTGCTTATTTTCAGAATCTGTTTATGTTTTTTATAGAGAAAGAGGCAATCCGTAATCTATATACAATGAAAACTCTATCATTTAGTGTTACATCAAATTCGATTATGTAATAATGGCAGGTTCGTTGATCAATGCGTCTAATTAATTGCCCGATTATTTACCCCAAATTGTATACTATTATATATAATGTTAAAGAAATCAACATACAATCATACTTGGTATATAAAATAGAACAAGCAAACTATCTTAGAAAAAAAAATTAACTTCATTTGTCTATTATTTGAAAAGGTTAACACGGTAGAACTTGAATTTTTAGCTATTTCTAACATAGATATCAAATATTGGTCAATTAAAAATTTTGAAAATTTTTATGTGAATTTCGGTGTGTTATAAACCATGAAATTGGCAATTTTGCTATAAAAATTGAAAATTTTCAAATCGACTAATATTTGACATACATGTTAAAAATAACTAAAAAATCAAATTTTACTATGAGAATCTGCATAAATAATGGCCAAATAAAATTAAAAATTATAATAAATTAAAAAAATCAGGCGGAAACGAATTCTTGAACTGATGAATCGACAAATCCTTCAATTAGATAACAACGAGCAAGAAAAAAACAGATTAAAAGAGACTAATACGGTGCATGCAAAACTTCATCTTGCGCGAAGAAAGATGGCCCGAAATCATCTTTTCTCAATAATTCGAGTTATTGGAATGCAACGGTTTTTGTTATTTTTCACTTGCAATCCACACCCCCTAATTATATTTAGTGCTCGTTCTCGAGCCTTCGCTAGGCTTAAACGGCTCTGCACTGCCGTATATATATGGACCGCTTGATATCGATGCTTCGAACCGTACCCGAACCGGTCGAATTAATTTCCAAATTTGATCGGTGTTTTTCCTACTTTCCGTCTCTTGTCCCCTCTTTTTACTTTAAGGATGAAAAGCCAACGTGAGGTGGGGTTGGCGTGAAGTGTGAAATTCCCTTTCCAAAACGTTTAGGCTGTGTTGTGAAACTGTATAGTGCCCCATTAGGGCAAAAGCACGTCCAAAGTTGTAACAACAGTTCTCCCACTTACTTATGTTTGTTCTCCCACCATTCCCTTCCGGGACCAGCATCGAATACCGCACACTAGATCGAACTACCATATCTGACCTGATTACAATACTAGATTGAACTTTCGAAATCGACCGCAATATCGAAACCGAGACAACAACAACCGTTGCATGTCTAGGCCAAAATCCGGGATAGCCGCCTTGCTAGTTTGCGCGGGGGTTGGGTTTGACATAGTTAAGACGAAACCTCGACAAAAATTTGACCCAACTTGCTCAGGATGACGAAGGGTATTGCACATATTTAGGTTGGGAACGGGTCACAATAAGATTACTTGTTATAAACCGATGTGTTTTAGTAGTTTAACATAGTCTTAGGGGCCATGATTCTTTCGAATATTGTAGAATATCCACTATAAAGACTAGAGTGACGATCACTTTCGATCATGGGTCCGACCCTGGCGGTATGTAGCGATCGCATCGAAAGCAAAGCAAGACTAAATAGAAGCTAAAGTGTACATGTGTAGTGCTAGCTATAGTGTTTCAAAGCACTTGATGAATGTGATGGAGATAAATTTGGCTGGCTCGGTTCACTCGGTAAAACTTGCATTGTGTGAGTTCCTCACAAGTAAGTAATGTAAGGCAATGAGGCATTATGTGAGCTTATATATGAATGTCGTAGGATTAGGAAAGAAAAATGAAAAACGGACAAGTGCATATATACTGATGGAATGTCCCCATTAGATTTATGTCAATCTACCAACTATACACAAGGCAGTATTTGATATTTATTTATAGCTTGGTACATACGGAGCACGTGATGGATTCATCTCATAGGTTGATCGTGGCTATCATTGATAAAAATCGAATAAAGGAGGAATAACAGATGAATAAAGGAAGAAATAACAACTTCTTTCAGCTCGACTAGTCCACAGAAAGAAAATGGAATATCATTAAGGGTTTTAATGAGAATGACGGCTTAATTACAGAGAAGAAGACCAACGCTCCTTATATATATAAGAATTTCAGTTAGCCCATAACCATAACAAAACTAGCCTGATATACATTAAAAATCATAACCTTTAGTTTGAAGTAGTCCCCTGAAATCTTATCACGTATGTCTGGACACGAAGACATAACCACAATCGACCGCTATAAGAAATTAACTCCTTATATTTTACTTAGTAGTGATTTCTACTTGTAGGACTATGCTTATATCTGTTTGTATCTACTAAAGGTTCTGCATTAGAGAGCATAACTGCCAAGTTAGCAGTCTCATTACATAGAAAATGTATATAGATGGATCCAATAAAGTAAGAAATAGCCCTGTGTTTTGTCACCTTCTAAGCTAGCCTATGAATCTGTATTTTCCTATCTGTCTTTGCTAGGCTATAAGACACATTTAACAAACTGCAGAGCTACCACGCCACGAAATTCCAAATAGTTCCGAGAAAAGTGTTCGTCAAAGTGGAGTACCTTGTTGAATCGTAAAGAGGATCTCTCTCTCAACCAGTTCGAAAATCTCCTTCAATCTCTGAGAGAACTTGTCAGTTATGTTCCTGGTGATCCTCTGCTGGAACTTGGTTGCTTTGAGCCAAGTGATCCCTATATAAACTTCGCACTTACAGGCACTATGAGAAAGGGCAGATTTCTCGAAAAGGTACCTGAAGATCACCTGCAACCACCAACAATAATCAATCACAAGTAAGAACAGTGTGTGCGTAGTCTCAGGATGTCAATATATAGTACAAGAAGCCAACTTCCCCTTACATGGAAGTGATCGCAGAATGGTACATCGTGAAGCACCATGACTTCATTCACAATCCACCCTTCTCCTCCTCCATCAGTCATGGCCGATTTCTGCTGCGTGCAACTAACCTCCCCTTCAAAGATGGACACGTTGCGGTTGAACCTGTACGAGACATGCCGTTCCTCGAGACCTTGCTTCACAGATTCCCAGGGGGTGGTTGCATAGTTGAGGCATCCTGATTGTCCCATGACTATGTGCTCCATTTTCCCTCCTTCAAACAGCTCCAAGAGTGATGTTATCTGCCACAACCACCGAGGCTTTCGAATCAATACATGAAGAACATTTTGATTAGCTGTAGCAAAACCGAGTCGCCAAATAAATAGAAAATACCAGAGTGGCTGCTCACACTTATTGGAAGTTCTTCACAGTATATCCTTGTCATTTTCGCATCTTCAACATCCACAATGGGTGTGGAATCCTCAAAGATGACATGTCTCTCCCCTTGATCTTGCTCTTGCTCTTCAGCAATCAGTGCTTTCTGCTCAGGGGTCAGTGTCCTTGTTCTCCACAAAGCCATAATAGTCCTATTGCGGATCAGCAAATGCCAAAATCATATGATCATCAGTCCATAATAGTTTGAGGACTGATAGGATAAAAAATGAAACGTCAATGATACCTGCTGGCCACACCGAATGAGGTGAATGACTGGAAGTAGAACTCCAGCCTGCCATGTGCATCTTGAGACTTGGCCCACTGCCGAGCTTCAGTACCCTTGTCTTTCCTCAGCACTATCAAAAGCATCGGGCTTCCTACAGAAGCCAACGTAGGTGGAAGAACTTGGATGTCATTAATATCCTCCCAAAGGAAGAAGAACTTAGTCTTGTGGCCAAATAAGTTGGAATAGAACCCCACAATCCTTGCAGATAAGAACAGTCTGCCCTGCATGCATAATTAAAAGTATAAAGGGTCATTGCTGGAATGACTTATTAAGCGATTCATTGAGAATAATGAAGTTTATATGAACACCTGCAAAGGCATCTTTCTCTTTAGTTGACATGTGAAGTCGCTGATGAGGAACTCTTCTGGAGGCAACCCAAATAGCTTCTGGAAGGATGAGTTCCTGTGAGGTGATCGCAGGTTGAGCTGCCATGTTGAAAACAGATCATTTATTTCCCTTTTTAGATACAGTTCGACAAAATGGAAATGGATAAATTATACATAATTCATATCGTTTACCTTCTTCCCGACCTCTCTTTCCATCTTTGTTAAGTACTCTTTGATGGTCTCAACACCATTGTTGTTGTCCAAGAAGATTCTCAAGTGTAGCTTTGATTGAGAAGATTGAGCAAGCTTCCCCTCGAGTGGCACCCAAATATCTGCCAACTCTGTAGACGTGTGCTTCAAAAAGTTGATCTCAGCGTGCCCAAGTGATGTTGCCTGGTCAAATGGACCATCGAAATCAAACACTTCAACTTCCAGAACTGAAGGCGGTTCTTCCATGGCATCAAACTCAAGTACGTCTGCAATGTTAAGTTGTTAACACACAGAACTGGAACCAATCAGTCCATAACTACAAGCTTTTAAAATACCCTTAGAAATAGGAGATGTGCGTACCATTCCACTGGGGATCGTTAGTTTGGAGCTTGACAGAGCTTGTTCTCGTTCTGCCATTGCAGGTGAAAATCACGTAGGGATCACAGACATCAGTTGAACCAAGAGATGCTAAGCTGGTCCCTTCAATCAGTGCAACAGTAAGAATCCATCCATCTCCTTGTGATTTTACACCGTGATCAGATCCTGCAACAGAATACACACTTAGTAGACTAGCAGTTGCAATGATTGCAACTGTCAAGAGAAGATGCTTTACCTTGATGTAACCTTGCTTCGACGAAATGAGTTGCCATATTATAAACACGTTCCACCTGGATGAATAAGATAGCACAAGTAACAAGCTGCCCAAAGCTATCTGGCAAATCAAGTCCATAGAATTCCAGGCCTTGGATTTGACTTCGCGCGCAGAGTAAGATATGCACCAGGACATAGACAACCATAATAAGGGTGGAGACAACTGTAAAATTGCAGAAGTAGTGCAGTGCCAGTTCCCAATCCGACTCGTGTCCTGATTCCAAATTTGCAAGCACATGTTCCTTGTCGGAGGAAGAAGAACTCGCGGAATCCAGCACCTTGACATTCTGAGCTAATAGGCTGCCAAACTGAACAAAACTCTCCGTCAAGCCCTGTTTAGCTCCACCTTCAATCATACCTTTCATCATTGTGCTGTGGTGAAAATTAACACCCCATGAGATAATAAGGTGGCAAGACTCTTCTCCTGAAGATAATTCTGGTCCGGGCAGTATCTTGTACAGTAACTCGACGCTGAATGTATTCCCATATGGAACATCCGGCGTCAAGACACTAACAGAAACACAAAACTCCGATCCATTTACTCTTACATAAGACTGCTCCTCCGTGGCCTTAACAGCCTTGACCAGCTTCGACGCGGCTTTCATATAGGTAACTGTCCGACTGAGACAGCTCATGCCAACAGATTTCCAACTCCAAGGTCCTTCTTCCACATCTTTTGTACCTTGCAAGTCAGCCAGATCCTTCCTGAACTGTGAACCAGGTCCAAAAAGCAACCTATTCAGATCAGAAGGCTCTACCAGATACTTGTGGTCCACAAGAACACCTCCATGTAGGTCATTAGGCATGTCCTGTTTATCTTCTCTCGAATCCATCATCTGGAGACCTGCTTCAAAGCTAACAGCTGATGGATGTTCATCTAGACAATCCTCGTAATCCGAAGCATTTGTTATATCCGAGGATACATCAGTTCTCGGTGATCCCCCGCCTTCTTCGTGCTTGGTAAACACCTTTTCCAGACGGTTGGCAATGGCTTTGATCAACTTCTTCCCTCCTGGTATCTTGCGATGTGGGGATTTTGAGACGTGCATACCTGACTCGGATTTGGTTTCGGTTTCTTTTACATCCTCATCAGAAAGGAAATGGTTGTCAGGAGAATCATTTCCCTCGTCATATACAGACATTGAGAGCAAAATTTTCCCTGCCACATGACGGACGAGCATTCAACACTTAGGTGCCTGAATTGGATTCATCTATAAAATTATTTGTTTTTATTCATCTGTTTGCTGGTTCAAATATCTCAGTCGTCGAATTGGAATGTGAAATCAGGGCTTATTCAGTAAATATACAGACATTGAGGTAAAAGTTTCCCTGTCCGTGTGCAGGACAAGCACTCGTCACTAAGGAGCCTGAATTGGATTCATCTAAAAACTTACTTGAGAACACTGAATAACTAACCCTAATCTCACATTCCAGCTGATTCCATTTCGGACGACTGAGATATCTGAACTAGCAAAACAGACGAATACAAACAAATAAGGACTAACTAACGCATTAACCAAAAAACACGCTCGAAAGACTAACCACAATCGCCTCCGTTTGCGTGCACGCGTTTTCCGGAGCCGGGAAATTGAAGAGGAAACCAAGTAGGCGGCAGCGACTGATTGATCTCAGCCAATACGGAACGAACCGGAACGGAGACGCGGCCGATTAATTCACCACCGGAAAACAGCCCCCCGTCTCCGACGTGGCTGTAGACGGAGACGATCAATTCGTCGGAGTCAGGATCATGAAGCTGGAACAGAAACTCCTCGTTCCAAACAGCAGCGGCGTTTCGTAGGATCCGAGTCTTCAACTTGCTCTTTCCGAGGCGGAGCTTGACGACGTAGGATGAGGATGATTCTTCCTTCACCTGCGGGAGCTCCCTAGCTTCCAGGACGTAAACGAACAGTTTCATACTCCGGCGTCGAAATCGAATTCAAATTTGTGCTGGATGAGGAATCGGAATCAGTGGGAGCTGGATGTAGTAGTAGTAGATAAACGAAGGAGGGTGAAGGATGAGTTGGAAGAGTGATGATGAGAATGAACTTAGCCGCCATGGGAGTGGGAAACGTGGACAGAGGAAGAAGGCGACACCGCAGCACCAACGAAGAAAGAAGATTCAAATTGATGGCAATGAGGCGGTTTCGGTTTTAGCTAAGGTCAGCAAAATTACGCTGAATGATTCCCGCTCTTTTTTCTTTAATAGTTCAAATCAAATTAGCCAATAGCCAGCTTGCTATCTTGTTTCAAAATTTTCAAACTTTTGAAATTTTTGGTACAACGGTTGCGTTTTGAAATTTCGATTTAAAGTGAAAAGTTAATATATACAAGGTTACACTCGTTATGATTATGAGTTAATTAAAAAATTTATGTATATAAAAGAGTGTTAATTTTTTCTTTTATATTTAAATCGTCACTTCATTTAAATCTTTAATAAAATTATCCTTTCTTTTTGTGAACTCGTTAATAATTGATGTTACTCTATTGTTCTTCCTTTATTCGAATTTTATTATTCACATCGAATTTTTGTATCCTACTATTTTGATCAAAATAATCATCTATCAAACGTCAATGAATAACTTTTATATCACGTTTAATGAAGCCTCAATTCAAAGATTACCAATGAAGTCATGTACATTTTTCTTCCTCAATTTTATCAAGTTCTAACTCAAATCAAACATTTAAAACTTGGCATACTATATTGCTCAGTTGATAGTAAAATTTGAGATGACTACATGATAGTTTGTTGCAGGAGTTTTAGAAAATAAATGAGTGCGGTGCATTGTTTTTTATTATAGAAGTTGTGTTTTATAGATTAATAAGTTCGAGTTAGATAAGAAATGTATTTAATTTTTTTCGTTTAGAGTGAATGTATGAATAAAATGTTTAAGAATTATTCAATAGGTTATGACTGTTTGATACATACTCAATTCATAACACTCATAATTACAAAAAAAATATGATAATGAATTCGAAAAATAACGAAAGAACCAAATTTTAAGAGCAGAAAAGAATGAGGAACGTAATGGAAAAACATTATTCCTTTGGTGTGTATATGCCCCCCTTACTACCTTACAGAGTCTTTTCAGCTAAGATTATCGTGATCTTATTTTAAAAATTAAGATGGTACATTAGGATTGAAGAATAGTCGTTAAGAGATTTTTTTATTCGGCAATTCTATGAATGAATAAACGTCTTTAAAGTTGTGAAACCCATTTTTTACAAATAGAAAACTTGTTTTTTAGGGACTCCCATTTTGACTCAATCTTTCCACTAAGATATCAATTAACTTTGACGGTTTTTCAAACCGGATTGATTTTTCCATTCGAGCCAAAATGCCACATCAATTTTCCCTCGACTTACCGTTATCATAAATAAGGGAGTACGTGAATTTACGCACCTTTATTTCGAAGAGTGTCATGGGAGTCGCTCTTATTCGCTTCTTTCGATGATGATAGACTCGTGGAGTTAGCCTTGGGGTTCGGGTTAAATCTTGGGGTTTGGCCGGATCGCTGGCTCCATTAGCTGTTGGACCGAAACCGGCTACGTATTGGGCGGGTGATGCGGGATACCGGGATTAAATATCCCGGACTCGACGCGCCAATAAAGAAAGCTTCAAAATCCCTAAACTCAAAATTTGGGATCCGGAAGAAACTGCTTTTCTTTCGTCTTCCTCCTTCCTCCTCCGTCAGACTGAAAGCGAGACCAACTTTTACACTCAGCTTACTCGAAAAGCCAACCGCTTGAATTCGGCAGAAAGGCAAGTTCAAACCCCTCTGATAGTGCTTCCTCCATGTTCCTTATTCCGAACTCAACAATCGCTCTGATTCACTCTATATGGTGAGTCTCTCATGTTCCTCCCCCGCCTTCAGCTGTTTCGCTATTCGTTGTGGTTCCCAGCGATTCAGTCTCTAATCGTAATTGAGCTATTAGCTCCTGATCGTAATTGAGTTTTACTCCGTAGTGAACTGGTTAGGTTTGGTTGAGACTAGTAGTGTTTCAGTGATTAGGTAAAATGCTTAGAATTCCTGGTTCGCTTTTTGTTGTTGTTTTGTTGAAATTGGTTTGTTCTTGTTTTTATTCCTTTTTTGGCTGTCTTGTTTTCCTTGTTCCAGTTTGTGTATTTGAGTTGCATGTGGTGGATTTTCCATGGAAACAGAGGTTGGAGTTGAGGGGAATGGAGAAGGGAAGCTGCTTGAGGAAAGTGAGGTTGAGAAACTTTGCTCTTCTTTGGCATCATCGCCTCACCACATTGCGGACCCCATTGTGTACAAGCTCGTCAGGGTATGCTTCTCAGTGTTGTTGTTTATATTTCTTTCTTCACTCTTTAAGTTAAGATGCTTAGGCTTGAAGTAACTGTACCTGTTTAATGCGGGTATGGGAGTGTGATGAGGGTTCATGTGTATTTTTTTTGCTGTCGAAGGTGGAAGGAGATGGGAGGTTCGTACCGGCAACAGATGATGAAGTGATGGAGGTAGCTGACCTGTTTCTGGATGACAACATTGATACAGGTTTTCTTGACATTGAGCAGACGTTAGGATGCGCCTCTGGTGATGGGATGCATCAGCTACACAGCACAGGAGGTTTGTGTTCTTAATTTTCTCTCCAGTCGTTCAAGAATGAAGAATCATTTCCGAGCCTGTTATTAACTTTTCATCGTCTGCCTTGGAGTTTGAATGTAACTTTGTTCAGAAAGAACTTTCGCCATATAAATGCATCTCTTTGTTGACTTAGCCCAACGTCTTTCTTTTGGCTTGAGAAAAAGTACGACCTGGATTTTCTTTTGAGTTATGGTTTTGTTCAATGCATATGCCAGGTTTATTGCAAGCTGAAAACCAAGATTTTCATCCAGATGAAATAATTGTACAGCCTCAGGTAACTTTAATGCTTCTGTTGTCTCCAACGTTGCTTATGTTGTCTCCAACGTGAAGTTCTCTTATTTGAATTAATGGTTGAAGTTCTCTTATTCGAATTAATGGGTGAAGTTGTAGCTATTATCCAAGTAACTGTTAAACAGTCTTGGAAGTTGATCCACTATCAATACACCTTCTGCTTCTCCAAGCATATCGATGCATCGGTGATTCAAATATCTATTGCAAACCTTTTTGCCTCTTGGATTTGTTAAATTAAGTTCGAGAGATGTTGCAAACAAGTGAATTAGGGAGCTCATCATGATAAAATGATGGGTTTGTTATTGTAAGATCTAATTTGCACTTTTCTTGCAGGAAACGATCTCAGAGTTTGCTCAAAGTATATGTGAAAGCTTCATTTCGGGATGTGAGAGTGCTAGAGATTTTCCAGATCCTCTGGGATTTAGCGAGGATGTGCCATTAACTCCTGTTGTTGATCCTTCCATGCCAGATTTCTCCAAGGTAAAGGGAGAAATATGCTTGGACGATCTATCTATCAAAGAACTTCAGGAAACATTTAGGGCAACTTTTGGAAGAGAAACCTCTGTCAAGGATAAGCAGTGGCTTAAGAGAAGGATTGCCATGGGATTGACTAATTCATGTGATATTTCAGCCTCTAGTTTCACGATTAGAGATAATAAGTTAGTAGGCAACGGTGTAAGTAGCGATAACATGGTTGCTGTTATCAGTAGTGGTCAACTTCCCGAAGCAAACAGTTGTAATGAGAGACAGTTACCAAGTATTCAAAGTAGCGAGCAGAAGAATGAACAGGTTGTTTCTGACGAAAGGTTGAGAGAAGGAGGCATGTGTGAGGACCACAAAGATGTAGATGATCACACTGAAGAGAGGGCTGCTAAACGAGTCCGGAAGCCAACAAAAAGATACATCGAGGAACTCTCAGAGACGGAATCCAAAGAGGCCATTGGTAGACTAATGGATGTGGATCCAAATTCCGGACCTGGACAACCATCGCCAAACTGTCACATGAGACTTGAGAGGAACGTGTCTTTGGGTGGCAGAACTCTGATTATAAGGTTGGATTCCCTCGGAGGATATGAGGTTCAGATTCCATGTGCTTCTCGTGTTCGTAGGAGCCGGCCAAGAAAGGATTTCATGTCCCTTCTGGTGAGTTGTTCTTCCCTCGGTTCCCAATTTTCTTCGAAGCCTTCTTCTCTTGCTAGGCATACATCAACTGCTTATTTTTGTAGTTTCTAAGGACTGATTTGGTGAAGTTTCTCTTGTCATGTTGCTACTGTTGTAGTTTAAGAATGCCTTATTACCTCCTACTGCCCCATGGTATTTGTGAAGTTAGAACCAAAATTATCTGACCTCTTTAGATTCACTTCATCAAAAGGGAAGTAACTGCAACCTGTAGTTTTGGAGAAGACGCACAATATGTGATAGGCTTCATTTTATGCAGTTTGATTGCACTTGTTGGTTTATTAAGCATTATGGTAAGAGCAATTTAGTTTCTCCTTGCAGAAATTCAATAGCATTGACGTGACAACAACAGTGGTAGAAAAGGCCTTTGCAGCACACATTGCTCGACCTCACGATGAGAATATGAACATCGTTACAAAATCCCAATCAATTCCTGAACGGCCTCAATCGCTAGTAAGTGACATTTAGCTTGGATGATTTGTTTTCTCTTATCTCACTCGATGATGAGAATGTTGCAGCTATCATGTCTTTTGATCATATTATCTGTTCTTCTTCATAGCTTGTAGATGTAACGGGTAAAGAGGAGCCAATAAATGAAGATTCTTCCGGGGATTCAGATGGTAACATAGCCACCGTGCCAACACCAAAAGGCGGATTTAGAAGGAAGCATCATCGAGCATGGGCACTCTCGGAGGTTATCAAGCTGGTGGACGGTGTTTCCATGTATGGAGCCGGGAAGTGGTCCGAGATCAAACGCCTCTCGTTTGCATCATCTCCCTTTCGAACCTCTGTCGATCTCAAAGTAAGTGTCAGCTCCTCTCCACCCCAACTATTATCCAACGGTTTTCAGAATATTCCCTACAAACTACTATAACAAAACCTTGAATTTTCCAGGACAAATGGCGAAATCTGCTTAAGGCCAGCTTTGCACAGGCGCCCCCAGACAAAGGGGTAAACTCTTTCTCTTCTCCTCTTTGCATGTTTACCTTCAGATCCTTGTGGAAATGCCTCTTATATCCCTGGTTCTTTCGTTTTCTCCGTCGATTGCAGATAAGCATGCGGAAGAATGCTGCTGCGTCACCGATCCCTGAAACGATACTGTCTAGAGTGAGGAAGCTCGCGGAGAAGCAGTCGCTGGTTCGTCCAGGTGGCAGCAACAAGGTGGCTGGGAACTCGCCCCACTGCAAGGACAATGTACCCAAAAAGCAATCTGGGTATCTGTAAACTAGTAAGGGTTCTTAACTCTTTTGCCTCTGCAATGGATACGATGCAGGGATGATGGTGATGTCATGCTGATGAATGATGATCATCTAACTTTTGTTTAGAGAAAGGAGTTGGTAGAAGTGTTGATGTGTATCATATCGGATATGAGACCGAAGCTAGAAAGAGCTACTGACTAACTTAACTTAGTCTTATTAGAGCGAACGAAGAATCCGAGAAATATGATCCCGAGGCTCGCGTTTTGGTTAGCTCGATTCTTGTTGCACAGTTCACCTATCCCCCCAATCCCTCAAACCAAACGATCCGTTGTATAACCACATTTGTGCATCTCCATGCGTTGTCTAGCTCAAGAAGCAGAGGCCATTGCTCTTCACACGATGCTTGAGTGGGTTCGAGATATGGGCTACGTGTGCATCTACGAGACCGACAGCCAAGAGGTGCCCAATGCGACCGCCAGGGGGGTTTGACCTCACAGAGTTTGGCGGCACTCTTGCAGCCTGCTGGAGAATCATTCCAGACAGACCGTTATTCATAGTGTTTTGTGTTAGAAGATCTAAAAATGAGATTGCACACGAACTTGCTCGTCGCTCTCACAACCTTGCATCTACTGTTATGGTAATGACAGTCACGAGATTGGTGTGCATCATTTGTGAACGATGTTTGTCCGTAATAATACAAGTAGTCACTTTCGAAAAGAAAATGAAAAATACTTGCTCGCTTGGCTGGTTCGTGATTCAGTCGGCTAATATCGGTTGGTTCATTTATTGTGGGCTGGACCAGAAACATGGGCCTCATTGTATTTCTGATTCAAACAATTGACACCCCAGTGAGAGTCACTTCACCTACTCATCATCTCCACTCTTCATCGCCGGTACTGTAATCTCACTCAGCTGCTAGTTGCCCAGCGAATTTCACAATCCTCCAGGCAGCTGACGCCGTTGTTCGATCCTTCTCCTGCTAATCCAATAAGTCCCCAGCTGAGAACTCTGATCAATTGCAACGGTAAGTTCTCGAATTCCATATTCTAGATTCGTGCCTTGATAATTGAATGACACCCTGGGCTTGATTATAGTTGAATTCGATCCGATTCAAATTTATCCTCGCTATTTTAAGAATCAGAGCTTGGAATTCAAGATGGATGTTCCCAGCTGGTCATTTTCCTCTCTGTTTCGCTACAAAATTTGCAGAGGTGGATGTTCCCAGCTGGAGTTGAGGAGAAATATCAAATATGTCGATGGCCATAATGATGCGTCAGGCCCAAGGGTGTTGTTGTCACTTGAATGCTATAAATAACTGCAACATTACTTCTTTTACTTATAGTCACAGAACCTCGTCAGCAGTAATCGCCGGGGTACTAACACCGCCGTCAACGCTTTCTCTTTCTCGCCCCCGTTGCCGTCGCCAACCACCGTCTGTTTCTTCATCCGCCACTTCAATGTCGTCATTGTCTTACGAAAAGGAGCTCCTCGCCGCCAAGAAAGCTGTGTGCCTCGCTGCCCGTCTTTGCCAGGCAAATAATTATTTGACATGCGAATTTAGAGTTTGTGCCTTTTTAAAAAATCCTATGTTCCCAATCCTGGCAATCAATCAGCTGGTGGTTTATACAGAAGGTGCAGAAGGCTCTGATGCAGTCAGATGTTCAATCCAAATCAGATAAAAGCCCTGTTACTGTGGCTGACTATGGTGTGTGGTCTCTCTTCTCTTACTCGTGCATTTTTCCCTTGCTTCTTCCATTTCTGATGGTGACGTTGCATATTCCAGGATCACAAGCTGTTGTTAGTCTTGTTCTACAGAGGGAGCTCCCGTCTGTTCCGTTCTCGTTAGTCGCTGAGGAGGTGAGTTGCTTTTGGAGTTGTGTGGATTAATGATTTTCTACCCATACTTTGATAACCAAATAATTTTCAGGACTCGGGCGATCTTCGGAATGATAGTGCCCGAGACATCACAGCCCGCATTACGGAACTTGTTAATGATACCTTACGCACTGACGGCTCTTCTTCAACTCTGTCAGTGGAACAAGTGCTGAAGGCCATCGATTGTGGTATATCTGAAGGAGGCTCTACTGGAAGGCATTGGGTTTTGGACCCTATTGATGGTACTAAAGGGTAACATCCTTCATTCTCCTCCCAAAAATTAAGCTAACTACTACCCTGTATGTTGTCTTCAATTCTTCCATGTTCAAATAGAAACAACCTAAATAAAAAATGTTGGGTGGATGTATCTCATCGACTCGGTTGTAGCTCTTGATGTAGTTATGCAACTTTTCAGCGCGACTCGTGATGGTTCATATGTAAACCTTAACCCTGGAGCAAGTTTGTTAATTTTGTATTGTCAGGGTGTATTACTAACAATTCTTCCCGATGTGATGTTTATCATAGGTTTGTAAGAGGAGAACAGTATGCAATAGCATTGGCTCTGCTGGATGAAGGGAAAGTTGTCTTGGGTGTCCAAATCTTCCTCTAACATCATCCATCGCCAATCCTACTCCTGATGGTAGATTTGGCTGTCTCTTCTTTGCTACAGTCGGTGCTGGAACTTATATGCAGTCGTTAGAAGGTGATTCATTAGTGCAAGTAAGTATGTTTTATACTTCCATATGCAATCGTTTCTATGTCCCATGGAAACTCAATAGTTGGCCCTGCTCTAATTTTGTCTGTACCTTAGCAGGTGAATGTTACTGCTACTGAGAACCCAGAAGAAGCGTCCTTCTTCGAGTCATATGCAAAAGCACACTCCTTGCATGGCTTAACCAGCTCTATTGCTGAGGTACTTTTTTAAACCAAGCATCTTTTTAAACTATTCTATATAGTTCCCTCTTTTTTAATAGAGCAGCCATTATGTGAACTACAGAAACTTGGTGTTAAGGCACCACCAGTTAGATTTGATAGCCAGGCGAAATATGGGGCTCTTTCGAGGGGTGATGGAGCCATATACATGCGTTTTCCCCACCAAGGATACCGCGAGAAAATATGGGATCATGCTGCTGGTTGCATTGTCGTGACAGGTATTTTGGAGGGTCAATATTCTATCTTCAGATTTTGAGAAGCAGCTCTTCATTGGCTATCGGATACTTGCCATTTTTTCGTTTTGCAGAAGCCGGTGGACTTGTAACTGATGCCGCGGGGAATGAATTGGATTTTTCGAAGGGAAGATACTTGGATGTGGACACAGGGATCATTTCCACTAATCCCAAATTGATGCCATTGCTCCTCAAGGCCATCAGTGAAGCTAAGGACAGCAGTACTTCTTCCCTCTGATTCCTCTTTGTTTTTGTCTCTCTTTTCAAGTACCACCCCCTGCAAGGACTATGTACCCGGAAAGCAATCTGGGTATCTGTAAACTGTTAGGGTTCTGAACTCTTTGCCACGGGATGATGATGACGAGTGATGATCATCTAACTTTTGTTTAGAGAAAGGAGTTGGGACAAGTGTAATGTGTATCATATCAGAGGCGAGACTGAAGCCGGAAAGAGCTACTGACTAACTTGACTTAGTCTCATTAGAACGAAGGAAGAATCCGAGAAATATGGTCGCGAGGTTCGCCATTGTTTAGCTCGATTCTTGTTGCACCATTGATCTATCCCCAATCCCTTGAGCCGAATGCTTTTTTTCGTCAAATGTAGCGCCTAAAAGGACCAAGATAGCATACATAATTATGTTAAAAAAAAGATAACATACATAACCAAGAATTAAGGATCCACCAAAAATCATGAGATCGGTCTCAACATGACCTGAGAGATAAATAGAAACCTTTTACGTCATAAGTGGGCAACTCAGTTACCTGCACCGCAAGCGAGAATATACCGCAAGGAAGACCAACTCGAAAGCAAAGAGATCGCTCGCACCGCCCCACCACTCGATATCTACGGTAGAACCAGGAAAAACCAGCTCTGCATAAGTCAACCCGCCACATTACACACCAAAAAACACTAAGTGAACCCGTTACGAAAGGCCAATACATCCGGAATATAAGGATGAAGGAGTCCTGATTATCTTTTATATAAAAAATTGTGGAAAATGTGACTAGATCATTGAATCTTCAACGGTTTAGCTCCGATTGAACCGTTTAACACTCGCTTGGCCGGTTCATGATCCGGTCCGGTAATACAGGTTGGTTCATTTGCTTGTGGGCTGGACCAGAAACATGGGCTGCCTTCAATTTCTGATTTCAAAAGTATGGCCCATTTTTCCATTGACAGCCCAGTGAGAGTCACTTCATCTACGTGCTCCCTTTTCTTTCGTCTCTCCAGACTAATCATCTTCGCTCCGCCATCGCCGGTACTGTAATCTCATTCAGCTGCTGATTGCTGCCCTTCCACTCCAGCTTCCGGTGAGTTCTCACCGCTGCTCCGAATCGTCTCTTTCTCTCGGTTTTCAAATCTATTATTTCATACAATTTGTATCTAATTCCGTTCTTTTGGCTTTTGAACATCCAGAGAGCTGCAGTTCCTAATTCTTCTCCCCGGTGGTAGCTGAAATCGAGCGAAAATGGGGATCATCGAGAGGATTAAGGAAATCGAATTCGAGATGGCTCGAACACAGAAGAATAAAGCTACAGGTCATTTTGCTTATAATTTTAATGAGAAGTGCTCTCTTTATTTCTCCAAGGGTTTTAGCGGAGTGTTAATCATTCAAATGGTTTATTTTGGCTGATTCAGTAGCTTGTGCGATTGTGTTGCTTGTTGATTGATTGGTGCAGAGTATCATCTCGGGCAGCTCAAGGCGAAGATAGCAAAGCTAAGGACACAGTTGTTGGAGCCTCCCAAAGTATCTTCACTTTTTTTTCCTTCGCTATGTTATATCCTGTGTGGCCTTTTGTGGTTTATATGTTTGGTTTTGGTAACTTTTCTGTTTGGTATGGTGTGTGAATCAGGGTTCCAGTGGAGGTGGAGATGGATTTGAAGTTACGAAATTCGGTCATGGACGAGTTGCACTTATTGGATTTCCAAGGTAACTTTCATTTGTGAAATATGTATAGGAGTTGGAGTAGCGGACAATGATACATATGCGTTCTTGTTCTATCGTGAAGCTTGGCTGTTTCTCCTTTTCAGAAGACTATCACTATTGGTCCTTTTAATACATTGGGGAGATTTACCTTCTGTTTACTAGAATTATTAACCATAATGGAGTTAAGCACTCCAATTTGATTGAGCGTACATTGATAACTAGTAGCATTGGAAGAACTTGATGTTCGTTCATCATAAGCTGAGCTAGTCAATGTTTTCCCCAAGATGTATGTACAATGATGTCCTTAAATGAAGTTTGTCGATCTCTATGATTGTAGTGTGGGAAAGTCGACTCTGTTAACTATGTTAACGGGAACCCATTCGGAAGCTGCGTCTTATGAGTTCACTACACTTACCTGTATTCCTGGCATCATACATTACAACGATACAAAAATTCAGCTGCTCGATCTTCCTGGTATCATTGAAGGTGCTTCAGAGGGAAAAGGACGTGGAAGACAGGTGAAGTAGTTACAGTCATCGTCTTGTTTTGCACAATTAAGCTGTGATGTGAACGTTTGGCTGTTAAATCCTCCAGATCCAGTCATCCAGATCCAAATTTACAGCTTCTTAATCCTCCAGAAATGATAGACCATTTGTCTCAAACTGTGCGTTTGTTTCAGGTTATTGCTGTTGCCAAGTCTTCAGACATAGTGTTGATGGTTCTTGATGCTTCCAAAGTACGACTTTAGACACTTGCACTCATTATTCTTTCTTCTTACATTTCAGAAACCAAAGACTTCCATTTCGGAATTATTTACCTGGTGCTCTTTTTGTTTTCTCACTTCATGATGTTCCACATTAAACTGTTGCAGAGTGAGGGTCATCGTCAAATATTGACCAAGGAATTGGAAGCTGTTGGCCTGCGTTTAAACAAGAGACCACCTCAGGTAAGAAAAAAATTCGATGAAATACCTAAAGGTAACTAAATTTTGGCCAGATGTCAAAATTTACTTTGTTTCTGTACATTGATTCTCCTTCATTTGGTGCAGATTTATTTCAAGAAGAAAAAAACTGGTGGAATCTCTTTCAACAGTACTCTTCCTCTAACTCATGTTGATGAAAAGCTCTGTTATCAGATTCTACACGAGTACAAGATTCACAATGCGGAGGTACTTCCTATTCACCATATATGTCGTACCTATGGTAATTACATCATCATATATGGCATTGCTAGGTTAATCAAATTTCATTTCTAACTCTTACTTGTGATTTGAATGTCCTATGTGGCAATGCTAAGTTAATCCTAATTTCATGTTTGTGCTAGTGTATTGTACCTGGGACACTTTTGATTGAAATGTTTTATGTTATATTTATTTTCCTCTAGTATATCACCTGATTAGCATATATTTGCAGCTCCTATTCCGTGAGGACGCCACAGTTGACGATCTTATTGACGTCATCGAGGGTAATCGTAAGTACATGAAGTGTGTATACGTCTATAACAAGATCGATGTTATTGGTATTGATGATGTGGACAAGCTAGCTCGTCAGCCGAACTCTGTAGTCATTAGCTGCAACTTGAGGGTAAGTTATCCTTATCCATAATTAAATATGAGCATTTTCCCAAAACAGATCTCGTCATTTCCTAACCTTTTGAGCAATTCAACATGTTTCACAGCTCAACTTCGACAGACTACTCTCCAAGATGTGGGAGCAAATGGGGCTTGTGAGAGTCTACACTAAACCACAAGGACAGCAACCCGATTTCGGCGATCCAGTGGTTCTATCAGTGGTATGTATGCTTACCTAACAACGCTACACTGTGCATAGAAAAATCACATCGTCCATATTTCCCAGCCTTTGTCGCATCTTTAACCGTGATTGTGTATTTCCGTGTCCACCGCAGGATAGAGGAGGGTGCTCAGTCGAGGACTTCTGCAACCACATCCATAGAAGTTTAGTCAAGGATGTCAAGTATGTGCTGGTATGGGGAATAAGTGCACGACACTACCCGCAACACTGTGGCCTCAGTCATGTGCTCCAAGACGAGGATGTCGTCCAGGTTGTCAAGAAAAAGGTAACTAATCAAACCCTTTAGTTCCGAGAAATCTCCGCCATTTTCTCTTCGTCCCCCACTCCCTAACGAGCGATGGTCGGTTTTTTCCCAGGAAACGGATGAAGGAGGAAGAGGTAGGTTCAAGTCGCACTCGAATGCTCCTGCCCGAATAGCAGACAGAGAAAAGAAGGCTCCATTGAAGCAGTAAAAACCCAACAAAACAAAAAACTCGGGTTGGTTTTCCTTAGGATCCAAGTTAGTTATGTTGCTAATCCCTGTTTATGTTTGTACTGTGTATCAAATCTTTGCTGCTCTTAGTAGTTTCTTTGTTGCCTGAATCAAGAGGACTCGGAAACCCCCATATTTTCAGAGGATATATTCAAAGTTTTGCCACCCTATGTGGATTCATGGAATGGACGATCAAGTGGGTAAGCCATCTATAGAAACCGGTTTGGTTTATTTCGGTTGGATTTTTTATACAACGGAATGTTCATCGATGTTTGTGAAATCCATGTTGCTACACTGTATCGGATGTTTGCTTTCAGAGTGTCCGTCTCTTCTCCGATCATTGCCCTCCGTATGCTTCACTCACATCTCTCGCCAAGATAATATCGTTGTTCATTCAGTGAGTGAGTCCCTACATTATTCTGGTGTCTTATGTACTCTCTTTAACCGTACAACTTCAAAGATTAGATAGGAAATTGTGGGATAATGTAGAACCTCGTGAGCAACAGAATGAGTTGAGTTATTATCCCGATGTGAAATATCGAGCGGAATGCTGGAGACTGAGGCCAATGCTTGAAGAGCAATGCGACATTCTAGAAGAATCAAGCCTATTCGATCGTCAGTGGAGGAGTTTAGTAGTCTTTTTGCTTTAGCAGAATCATTACAGATTTGGATTCCTCCGCGAGACCAGCTCGATGCCGCAATGCCGCACAGATGACTAGGATGTTGAATCAACTGCCATGTCAGCACGTGAGATTATTGACAGAATTTGGATGGAAAACTTAACTACGGTCGGCTAATAGACCATAGTGAAGGAGGTGTAAATGGACAATTTAGTAGTACACGGGAATGATTGTCATTTCGGTAAAAGTACAGGGGGTTAAATGGTTATTTTCCCTATTTACTAGCATCTGTTTGTGATATGGAAAAGCTTGAATGGGCCTTAGACCGTTGGCCAACCTGTTCAGGCCCAATAATTTGAAAATCCCTGGTCCGGTCCGGATACGGTCCCGACTTTCCCGGAGCTCCAAATATCCCTTACTCTCCGTCTCTCTCCTCCATCTTCTCCCGCCACTATATCAGTTTTCCGGTTTCCTCGGAAGAAGCACTCTCTCCCTCAGTATTTTATTTGCTCGCTGCCGTCCTAACCAATTAACCAACCACTCTCTCCTGACTCCTCCTCCGCTTCAAATCTCTATCCACCGCATGCGGCGGTTTCCATGGACGCTCTAATCTCGTCAGCACTCGAAGAAGTTTGCTACCGAGGCACCGCCGGCGTCTTACTCTCTTCCCTATGGAGCAAATTAACTCCGCCGCCGTCTCCCGCCGTGAAAGCCAGTCTGTGGAGCAACCTCGTCTCGATTCCCACCGTTCAGTTCGTTGTCCAAGGGGAAGAAGCTGCTGCTCCGCTCTCCCCCCAGGACAGGAGGATCCAACGCGTCGAGGATGCCGAGAAGTTGAAAGTGAAGATTGTGGCTAAGGAGCAGCTTAGGGATTCGTTTGTTGGACTCTACGATGTCCCTTCCACTGGATTCAAACCTCTTCAGCGTCAAGCTCTTGAGCGGCTTGCCATTGCTAGGTTTGGCTTCCTGACATGTTTCTCTCGGTTTCGGTCATTGCTGATTGAACTGATGATTAGATTTTGCTTAGCGTAATTAGTATGGAGAAGAATCAGTGATTACGTGAGTAGCCTGGAGAGTGTCGTCTAGTCTCGTAGGTAGTTTTTAGTATCATCGCAATTTTTGTTGATCTATGTAGAATTAGTTGATAATAGAAAGCTTTTGTCAATGCTGATTGAACTGATGATTTGGATTTTTCTTAGCGTCATTAGTATGGAGAAGGAATCGGTGATTTTGAGGATATCTTAGAGAATCTGGTCTAGTCTGGTAGATAGTTTTTAGTACGATTGCAATTTTTTGTTGTCTATGTAGTATTAGTTGATCATAAGAAGCTTTGGTTAGGGGTTATTGGTAACGTAAAGCTGGTCATTGATCCTTGCAGAGAAGACGGCATTACGCAGATGGAACTCGCCAAAGAGTTTGGAATGGAAGGGAGGAACTTCTTTTACATAGTGAAGAACCTCGAGAGTCGAAATTTGATCGTGAGGCAGCCGGCAACTGTAAGAACAATGGAAGCTGGCGGTGCCGGAGAAACGAAAAGTTGTGTCCGTACCAATTTGATGTTCTTGTCTCGTTACGCGACGCGTTTAGACGTTCAGCAGATACTTGAAATCAATAAAGAAGAACAAGATCTTGTAAGTCCGGACGAGCTTCGAGAAGCTGATGTAGATGAAGAGGAAAGTTCCGCTGGTGATCGTTTGAAGGATGATGTGCTTGTAAAAGACTACTTACCTGCAATGCAAGCCATTTGTGATAAACTTGAAGGTGCCAATGGAAATGTAAGATTCGTGTAAGTTTCTTTTATGTCTAATACTGTAATAGCTACTTTATTTTTGCTATGTTGATCACTCTTTAGTGTAGGTACTTGTTGTCTCAGATATTAAGAAGGAGCTGGGTTATAGTGGATATCATGGGCACAAAGCTTGGAGACTTGTAAGTTAACCTGACAGTTTTTTACTGTTCTCTTAAGTTACGTTCTGGCGATTATAAAGTTGAAAGGTTGAACACATAGTCACTGGGCATGATACTTGTAGATATTTCAAAAACTGAAGGAAGCTGCTCTGGTTGAGGGGTTTGATGCTAAAGTAAATGAAAAGGTATGTCTGGAAATGATCCCAAATTCTGAAAGGAGGTTCTCTATATGCAAACAACAAATAATTCTTGACAACTCATCATCCTTCGGATCGTTTCAGGTTGAGCATTGCATACGTCTGTTGAAAAAGTTCTCCCCTGATGTTTGCGAGACCAAACTATCTAGAGGTAGTAGTGCATGCGACCGAAATAAACAGCTGAAGTTTGGACGGAGGCCTAAAAGAAATGAACAACTTCTAGAACTTCCGATTGACCACCAAATATTTGATGTTATCGCTACGAAAGGCACTAAAGGAGCTACAGGCATAGAGGTGGGTCCAGTTTTCATTTTGCCTTATCAATCACCTCACTCCTTTGTTTCTTCAACTATCTTATTGGATGCCTGCATTATTCCTGTAAACAACTTTCATAGCTCTTTTAGCATCAGCTATGAAGAGCTATGGCCTAAGAAAATCGATATTTCCCACCTTTGTTTTGCTTATAAAATCGTCGTGTGTAGGCTGCCCTTTCTATTTCGTAATTTCTGTTTTGTTTTCTAATATTACTTTAACTGTAAATTTATTTACCTCTAGGCTTGGATATATCTTGTTTGACCGCTAACCGATTTTCCCATTTCAATATTTCTTCTGACGGTAGGTGTGCTCGAGACTTGGCCTTGAGAAGAAAAAGACCTATGAGAGGTTTAATGATCTGATCTCTAGGTTTGGGATGCGTTGTCAAGCAGAAAGCCACAAAAAAACTGCTATATATAGGTATTGGACTCCTGCCAGTTATAACTCCCAAGCATCAAACCCTCGTGTGGGTAAATTAGAAACTTCTGCCGGACTTGGTGCTTCAGCATTTGCCCCCGTCCATACTGATGTTCCTAAAAAATCCACTGAATTTTCTTCAATGAATAATCATTTGATTTCTGGAGTTGATTCCACCGATAAGAGACATGTAAGTGACGGAGGAATGGGTACAGAGACTTTAAAAGGAGCAGCATCACGTTCTAAGTTCATTGAAAATGGTAGAGCCAACTCTGGCCAAGTGCTAGACATTGACCATATGTCCAAAGGAGCAACATCTAGCGCAGGACCTGATGTCAGATCAAATGGTACTTCATCAGAAACATCCCAGATAACTCTGCTGAAGCAACCTTCTTCACATCAAATACCTCTAACTGCTGATACTGCACTGCGGGAGAAGAGGATACTTGAACGCTTACAGGTTTTCTTATATACGCATAACTGGACACTTTTATGTACCATTTATCGTTAACATTTCCTTCTTTCCCCAACTTTTTACTTGTTTCTTCGAATGCAAGGCTTATACTTTTCCATATGTAGGAAGAGAAAATTCTCCTCAGAGTTGTGCTGCACAAATGGCTTATCAGTCTTGAGAAGGACAAGGGTATTACAATGGGCCGGAGGACTATTGATCGTATTCTGAACAAGCTCCAAGAAGAAGGGCACTGTAGGTGTGTGACCTTTTATGTCCCTTCCGTTACGAACTGTGGGCGTAGCCGTATGGCTCATGTCATTCTGCATCCGTCCATTGATAGTGTCCTTCCTGAGCAAGTTTATGATAAACTGCGGGAATTTGAGAAGCAGTCTCGTCAAGCATCATCCAGATGCAATGCTAAGGATTCCATTCCTGTATTAAGTGATGTCATAAGAACTCAGGTCCCTGTAGATTTAGATGACCAAACTGCTAAATCAGAAACAATACGGTTCAACGGGTTTGTGCTGGCAAAAATGGTTCGTGCTAAGCTTTTGTACAATGTCTTGTGGGAATTTTTGAGAACTTTAGATGGATGGGACGATACTCTATTGTCTAGTTTGAAGGTTTTTTCACTACAAGCAGCCGTCAAGACCATTCCACTTGAGGTGTTTTTGCAAGTAGCAGGTTCTACTCAAAAGGTTGATAACTTGGTTGAGAAGTGCAAGTTAGGTTTGCGTCTCAGTGATCTTCCTGTAGAAGAATACAAGTCCTTGGTGGATACTCTAGCAAGTAGTAGGCTTTCAAAGATCGTTGACATATTGAGGCGATTGAAGGTACATTATCCCTGGTATTCAAAGTTTCCTGCCAATATCTGGTTCTTTATCTGCTGGCTTTAATATTCTAAAATTTTATCTATATTTAACAGTAGAAAATACACAAAAATATCAATATAATAGTTAGTCTGTAATAAGTTACACAGTAGTATTTTTCGGATGATGGGTTGCCTGCATCATCGACAGTTTAAATAATTTGACTCTTTTCTGTATAATTCTGTATGCTAATTTTCCATATAGTTTCTCCTGTACAAATGGTCCGCCTTATGTCAGCGAGAAACTGATTAGTTTATGTTTTTGGTCTTAAACTCAATTGTGTCACTCATGCTTTGGTTTTGTAATGTAGCTCATTCGACTGATACCTGTCGCACATTCAGAGGATGGATTAATGCTTCCACATGCAATGTTTATTGATGCAATGGAACTTAAACCTTACATAGAAGAACCACCATCAATAGTAGCAAAAACTGATGATCTTCGTCCAAGATATCGACATGATTTTTTCCTCTCAAGTAAAGAAGCTGTTGATGACTATTGGAATACGTTGGAGTTTTGCTATGCTGCTGCTGACCCAAAAGCTGCTTCTCTTGCATTCCCTGGATCTGCTGTACCTGAGGTTTGTTTAATAGCCACAATTCATAAAGCAGATGTATGATTACAGTTATAGAGTCACACATTTTCGTTTGATTTATAGGTTTTCTCTCAGCCTGCATGGAAATCTGCACGGGTAATGTCTGCTGAAAAGCGCACAGAGCTGTTAAAGCGAATAGCAAATGAAAGTGCGAATAAAAGACTAAGTTATAAAGAGTGTGAAAAGATTGCGATGGATCTGAAGCTGACCTTACAGCAGGTTAGTTGCGGGCTATGCAAGCCACTGTATAGAAAATGGAAAAAAAATCTACACAAGTAAATGTACAAGCAAGTGAATCCCAAAGCTATGATTTCATTACATGGTCTTACATATTTAGATAATCCTTGCAGGTGCTTCATTTCTATTATAACAAGCGTTACAGATATCCGGATACATCTGTGAATACCAACATAGAGGATCCTCAACCAGCAGATAGATCGAGACGTGCTTCATCTAGAAAACGAAAAAAATCATCACAGAATAATTCACAAAAGGACCATATCGTAGACGAGGAGTTGGCTGAACCTGAGGTTGCTGAACTATCTGATGGTGCTGGCCGAGACATGAAAAGGCAATGTCCTTTGTTCCCAGGAGAGGATGATCACAATTTTCCAGTAGATCGAGAACAGTGCCCTGAAGAAACTGTCATCAATTCACTTCATGCGGATAGCAATCAATTGAGCCAGTATGCACTTTCCAAGATAAAGTCAAGGCGTGAAAAGAGGTTCTTATGGACAGATGATGCTGATAGGTCAGAAAAGTTTATTATCGTACTTTGGTCCCAAAATCAAATATGTTTATACAGCTAACTCCTTTTTCCCCTTTTTTTTCTAGTGATGTTAGTAATATATCTGGGTGAATTTGACCTGGCTCAGTTTTGGAGTCAAACTAGTGTAGAAAAAATCTAGTAGGTTATGCTGCTACTTTTTTTGTCTGCTTTCTTTTGATTGTTCTTTTCTATCGTTTGGCAGGCTGTTGATTACCCAATATGCTAGACAACGTGCTATTCTTGGGGTGAGGTTCCATCGTGTTGATTGGAATCAAGTTTCTTGCCTACCTGGACCTCCTAGAACTTGTGCAAGAAGAATAACGACGCTCAAAAGAGATAAGACTTTAAGAAAAGCTTTGATGCGGCTGTGTAACATACTTAGTGAACGTTATGTGAAGTATCTAGAGAAAAGCCAGAGCACGCGTGAGAGTAGTAATTTGACCAGAGTTCTTCATCCTTGCTCAACAGTGGGAGATTCTGCTGGGCAGGCTCCTGGTATCAACTACACTGATGAAGCAGGTTCCGAGGAAGATCAGTGGGATGATTTCAATGAGAGAAGTATTAAGGAAGCATTTGATGAAATTATTCTATACAAGCAAGTGAATCGGAAAGGTGGGAAGGCTGCTGATGAATGGTCCAATCTACAAGGAGACGTTGATGGATATGTATGTTTCATCCCTCTTTATTTAGCTATTGAACTCCACCTTGTTTGTTCTTTCGTTCTAACTTAACAGTCAGGTCTTCACAGAAGCATGGAAACTTCAGTATTTCACTCTTAAAGTGGTTATATGTGAATATACATATGCTCAATAGATCTATCATCTTGACACTATTTTTTCACTAAACCCAGCCTTCTGAAGCAAATGTTAACCACTTTCCCCTTTTTTGCAGAACGTTCAAGAATTTGGATCGTATTCACCTAGTGGCAATGTTCAGGTTGGGCATGATAAACGCAAGGAGTCCAGAAAAAAAATAAAACACCATAAACTTCATGAGAAATTTATGAAGTGTTTAAGTGAAAGCTCAGATGCTGGTAGACAACTGTATAAATCTGTTGCTGTTTCCAATGCCGTGGAGTTGCTAAAGCTTGTTTTCTTGAGTTCCTCAACAACACCAGAGCTCCAGAACATGTTGGGAGAAACCTTAAGGCATTATTCCGAACATGATGTTTTTGCTGCCTTCAGCTATCTCAGGGAGAACAAAATATTGGTACGTACACTTATTTCCATCTTTTGTTATTAGCTTTTTAGTAGCTGGCCATTTTACTAAAAATGAGGACCGTAGCGGAGTTCTTGGATATCTGAGACAATTGAGCTGTGAAAGATCAAATGCTTTCACTTGAATTGTGATGCATAAGATTTTTTCAATACTGAAAATGATCAAAATGCTTCTTCCTAGTTTGTTTATTCTTAAGCTGACTGCTAGTCGACGTTCAGACCTCTTATGCAGCTTCATTATTTTTTTCAGATTGGGAGCAGTGGTGGTCCTTTTGTTCTGTCTCAACAGTTTTTGCACAACATTTCTAGATCTCATTTTCCCACCAATACTGGAAAAAGAGCAGCTAGATTTTCTAATTGGCTTCATAAAGGAAATAACTTCGGTGCAGGAGGTAGCATTGATTTGAAAGAAGATCTGCATTGTGGGGACATTTTTCAGCTGTTTGCTCTAGTTTCTTCAGGTGAAATGTCAGTGTCTCTATGCTTGCCCGGTGAGGGTCTAGGAATGGCTGATGACCAGAGAAGCTCAAAAAGGAAACCTGAGGATGACGGACTTTGTGACAGGGGCAAGGCTAAGAAATTAAAACCAATTGCAGACAGTGAAACCTGTTCTCGACGGGAAAAAGGCTTCCCTGGCATAAGAGTGTCAATCTGCTGTGCAACAATCTTGCCGGTCAATGCTCTTGATTCTCTCAATGATGGTGAAAATGGTATTGATATATCTCAGAAGGATAAAATAGACAATCGTTTTCCCGATTTTGACAGCATTACTCCTTCAGCAAGAATATCGAGTCAATCCTCCTGGGAAACCATGGCAGACTATGCGAACTATCTCCATGAAAATGCTTCTGGCCTAACAGAAGGAAGTTCCTTCAGTTCCGAGGTCTTCAGGGCTACTTACACGGCAATTCATAAAGCTGGTGATCAAGGTTTGGGCATTGAGGAAGTTTCAGACACTCTAGCTATGGCAGGTGTGTATACTCTATTTTCTTGAACACATATATACACACTTTTTTTCTCGTTAACAACATTCTTGCGTCTCTGGACTGGTCCTTTCCAGTACATTTTTCCGTAAAAATGATAGCTAACTTTTGGCATTCGTTCCAGGAGAAAATATGGGTGAATTTGTCGTTGACGTGCTCCAGACGTTTGGAAGAGTATTGAAGGTTTGTTTTTGTTTTTCATGGTTCAAACTAACACTCTTGTTCATAATGGAACTCTCTTGTATTTTCCATGCCGACAAGTTTCCATGAGCCTTGCTATGTGTACTTACTATTTAGTGGGAGATGAAAAATTTTTACGAATAAAGAACTTGGGTGATAAGTTAATTAATAGTGGTTTCGAAATTCTACATAGTTTATTACTCCTGCAGAAATTGGGTCATTTTAGTTTTCCTGGAAATCAGCTTACAGGATTCCTTTCATATGTGCTGATTGATGCCATCCGTTTCATATGTGATGATCCAAGGTTCAATTAAGAATTCCTCTCTCCAGAGCCTTCAGAGAAACTGACATCCTGCTTTCTGTTACAGGTCAATGCTTATGACTCAGTTCATGTCGTCGATGCTTTATATCGTTCCAAGTACACTTTGACCTTAAAGACTACTTTGGATGGTGATCCTAAACCACCTACGGTGATAGAGCCATCAGAGACAAGTGAAGATGGCTTCCGTGTGTTCCAGCCCCAAAATAATGATGTGAATGATCCTAGACCCTTGCCTGACAAAGATGTCCACAAAGTTACCATTCTTAATCTCCCAGATGAAGTTGCAATCTCGATGGAACCGCAAACTAGCAATTCACAAGAAACTAATCTGGAAGACCAAGAGATAGTAGACTTTCCTGAACACCATACTGATGGTAAAACTTATATTCCAATATTCCCATGGATCAATGGAGATGGCACGACAAACAAAGCGGTCTACAGGGGACTAATCCGATGTGCTCTTGGAACTGTGATGCAAAATCCTGGCATACTGGAGGTAATTAAGCAGCTTACAGATATTCTTGATGTCCTTGATTTTCATAAGCTATGGAAGTCCCCATTTGATATCTCCAGTGCTCTTTCTGGGAAAGTTGCGTGCATTGCTCTCTAGACAGAGATGTCGAAGTCACCTAAGAATTTAGTACCAACTGCCTCATAGTCTTAACATTATATTCCTTTTTGGCTGCTGTTGCAGGAGGATATTATTAAACGCATGGATGTTCTCAATCCGCAGGTAAGCCGTTTTTATGTCCTTTGTTATGGAAGGGAAATTTTGGCATATGTTCTCACTTATACATTTTAAGGAGCAAAACTTCAATTGTCATATATACCAGTGAGGCTAACTATTCAACGCTTAAAAACCATGGGATCGGTGACTTTCCAGTACAATTTCACAAAATCTGATAAAATCTATTCCCGAAAATCAAGACCCGGTTGATGCCTTTTAGAGCAGTGGTAGTTGGGCCCTTGAGACTTGATTTTAGCTACGGATCACTGAAGTTTCTTGTTCCGATTGTTTCTGCAGAGTTGCAAAAAGCTGTTGGAGTTAATGATCTTGGATAGTCACCTCATTGTAAGAAAGATGAATCAGCAGTCAGCAAATGCGCCTCCCTCCCTGTTGGGAAGCCTGCTTCGGAACAGCTTCAGCATGCCGAAATCGGTTTACAGAAACCACTTCTTTGCCAACCCCAAGAGCACGTCCATGCTCTAAGAGCAAACCACATGGTCACTTGTTAAAATTAGGAGCTACCTGGTATTTATTTATCTTTCGAAAGCAGAGAATAATGTTTACATACAGATGCAGGTTAACCACATTTGATTTCTAGACTTGTAGGGTAGAACATCTTGTCCCGCTCGTATACGTAAGTGATAGGTCGAGGTATTACTGCCATTATTTAATGAAATTTTCAATAATATGCGCATTGTTTCAAAGCATTTGGTCTATCTGGTATGTCTGAACCCTTGTACAGCATTCTTGAGTTGTTTCGCTCACTTTGAAGCCTTTGTATCCTTCTTTGACGAAACCTCCGAAGGCTGCAAGCATTGAGAATCGCCAACGAAAGGTAATCTGATTTGGCCTCAACCCTTCATTCTTATTGGGTCGATCTTGCGATCGTTGTATTTAAACTAAGCATCTCTCTCTCTCTCTCTCCTTCCTTGCATTGAACTCTTTACAGGCCAAGTTCTTGAAACCTCAGATAAATCCAACTTAATAGGTATTATTATTGTAGCATCTCTGTTTTCCTGTGACTTGTGTTTTCTGCATATCTATGGAACTCATTTTCACAGCCTTGCTGCAGCCTTTTCCTTCCTAACCAAAAATGGATTATGCCATCTCCGAAACGGTCTCAACAAGTTGGTGTCTATAGCCCTACTCTGAGGTACAATTGTATACAACATGTCTTGTTCAATTAAGTTCATTACAGAGTTCATCTTCGACACTAGTATTGAACGATTAGCTCATAAGGACCGCTAGTATATAACCATTATGAACATATATGCTTCCCGCTTTGGTATAACTAACCTAGAGCCACGGAAGTAGAAATAATATAGAGATTCGAAAACCGGTTCGAGATGCTAACACAATATGGAAGTCTAGGGTTTGTTTAGATGTGTCTCACCCCTTTAGCTTATTTATTCGTTCTTTCTCCTCGTAGGTTGACTTTGTGCGAATAGATGTTCGTCAGGAGAGTCTAGAATTTCCTCCTCCTTGAAGAATGCCCGCCCTAGAGCCGGGCGAAAACTAGTCAGAACGATCAAATGCACATCTGGCGAACAAGGTGTAGCCAAGGTGGTAGTCCCGCCAGTTTCCAGTCTGGAAATCCCAAGTCCAAATTTTGGGGAGCGCACTTCTTGCTACCCTTTTGTAGCACCTCTTATCTACTTAAATAATTACATGGACTAAAGGTCTGTAGTCCCGTAGTTTACCTGACTGCAAGGTCATAAAATAGCGTCTGAATCCACCGAGATTAACATTGGGTTTTGGCTAGGAATCAACTAGAAGGATGCCATGAGACAAGTGATGACTAGAAAACAGCTAACATACAGCCCATAATACCACCTTTTTTACTTCATGGTATATGCTTTTGTCCCCCAACGTTCCTCAATACCACAATGTGAACCCTAATTCTTAACACAGAATTATTCAAAAATAGATACGTTACTTGTTAAGCAATCCACTTTCCCTTTCCCCTTTTCCCAACTTTTTCCACTCCGCTTTATGGACGGCTAAAATCTTGTCCCCCAAGCAACTTTCCTATAGATTCCTTCATTACCTTCCCTTTCATCTTACATATAACATCCCAATTGCCCCCATTCCCCAACTAATTCAAACACATTGTGAACATCAACTAGTCTCTCTCCCTCTTTCTCTCCATAGAGCACTTAAAACACCAATGGCTACCCAATGTTCTTACAATGCTAGCCGAAACCCTCCATCGTCGTCTCAAAGAGGAGTAGCCATGGTGTTGGCTCTGGTTTCTGCGGTTGTTCTATCTCCGTTGTACGCTAGTCAGAGGGACGATCATCATCTGTCGTGGTTTTATCATTACAAGACCAGTTGGAGCTCTGCTTTGGTTCTGCCGATGGTTCTGGCCGGGTTGATAATCGCAATCAAGTCGACACCATCGTCTTCATCAAAGCACGAAGGTGGGATGTACTCGAGGTCATTGGTTCCATCGGATCCCTCGTGGATGCTTAGAATCGGAAGCTCGTCTTGGGGGCTTGCCGGGATATTGGTCATGCTCGTGCTTGTGTTGTCGTGGCAAGATTCGGTTCAACATTTCTTTTGGAAATAGAGAGTCGACAGAGAGACGTTATAATATATGTTTGTTGCTATGTTTAGGGACCATGTTAGTTATGTCTAATAATGAAAATGTGTTTCTACCTGATCAATTTTTAACCTCTTTAGTTGAGTTAGGCATCCCATGAAAGCAAGATCGTTACTTAGGTAAAAAAAAACAATTAAAATCTTTGAAAAATATTATTTTAATTTCATTTGGCTATTATTTAAAGGAATTATTCAATTTTTAACCGTTTCCAACATGCATATTAAATATTAACCAATTTGAAAATTTAAAAATGTTAATATCAAAATTGGTCAATTTTCGTATGTCATACTGAGGAAAATTTGACCATTTTCAAAAAAAAATTCAAATTTTTCAAATCGGCTAATATTTTATATGCATGTTGGAAATGACTAAAAATTAAGTTTCGCTTTGATAACCACGGTAAATATCAATTTTACTTGGTGTTATATTAGTGTTAAAAAATTTCAAATTGGTTTACTTTCTGCTTGTTGAGCCGTCGTTACATGAATGCACAACTCTGTGGGAACTAAAATGTTTTACCATACATGCAACACGTACAGAAAGTAATAAAACACACAAATCGGAACGTTCAATCAGCTCCGCAACGGAACAACAAGCAACTTAGTTGGAAATAAAGTTGTAGGCTATATCGAGATGTAAAGAACCATTACATTTTAATAATCGAACCAAGTTGTACGAAGAAGTGTAATTAGCATATATATATATATATAATAACCATTAAGAGATCCCAATAATTCGAATGTTAGGGAAAGGTTTATAATTAGTTTATATATTCATTAACAAACACATCCCCGTGTTCCCTTCTAACAAAAGCATAAAAGAGATTAAAGTATAATAAATCCGACAAACAATACACATTAATAATATCGTTTGACGCCTTCTTGGAATGACCAATAAGCAATTAGCTACGGTGTATTAAGTACGGTACCCCTGATACGTATAATAAATACATACAACATATACATACAATACTTGTAAACAAACCCTCAAATTTTACATTTCACTTTAACAGAAACGATTTTGCTAGAGACAGTTCTCCACTTCATGTGGTGTAGTAACTCTCTTTCGAGTTAACAACGTCTCCACACTCGGACACGTCCTCTTCATCCCACCTCTCGGCCTCGACCTGAATTGCTCGTCAGATTCCTCGAAATCGCCCTGAACCACAAGACACATGGAGATTAGATTCACCCTTCACGAATAGCAAAATGCGACGAACAGGATATAGGAAACTTACACAAGTGTAAACATGGCACCCGGACTTCTCGTGATTGTCCCTAACGTGTTTGTACGAGAATCTCATTCCACATCGAGGAAACCCGCAAGCGAAAGGCTTAGCTTCGAGATGAACAGCCTTAACATGCTTGTTAAGATTCGTTTTCTGCGGCAAAATCGTATTTCAGTCAGATTAAATGACAGAGTTGAAAGCCGAAATGATCGAGGCTGTGCTTACGGATGAAAACGTGAGGCCACAGCCATCGTGACCACACGAAACTCTCTGTGTTGATTCACTAACAGCCTCATGGCTTCGGAGATGTCTCTTGATGTTCTTCTTCAAGTGCTTACTCCCACATATCTCACAGTTGATGTGTTGGTGGGATGCTTGAATATGTGCTTTAAGGCACTGTTCGTTTGAGAAATTCTTTCCACAGCCCGGTTCTAGACAGACGGCTTCGATAGAATCCAGTTTCACTGCATCAATAGGAAATGTATACTGTTAGTCCTGAGATTGAGTAGAAAGATACGGTTTATACAGAGATAACAAATGGAAAGAAAAAAGACGACTTGCCATGAGAATCCTGATGCTTCTTCAGCTTCGATGGATACGGAAAGGCCTTCCCACAACCAGGCTCCTCACACACGTACTGCTTTAAGCCATCTGCCTCGGCGGATTTGCAATGTTTGTCCCGAACATGCCCCTCCACATCACTTTCTAATACAAACTCCCTGGTACAGCTCTCGACTGGACATTTGAAAAGCTTCTCTTTGTGCTGAAGCAAATGACGGTTCAAGTGATCCTTCCTCCTGTAACTGGCATGACATCCTTCAACAGTGCACTTAAACGGCCTCTGCAGAAAAACCAGTTCATTCATCGACATTCATCAGCAAAGGGAGAACAGTTCTCAGAGAAGCAAGAACGAAACAAAACGCCTCAAACCTCAAGCGTGATAGGAGGCTTTCTTCGCTTGAAAGGAGCTTCTCAGGAGGTCTCCCTACCTGATACTAGTCCAATCAAGAGCCTCTCTCGCATTTTGGAGTTCTGGGGATCCAATGCTTCACACCGCAACATTCCAGTTGTTTTAATTTTTACTTAAAACAAATATAATCCCTGCGAAAATCCATTCAAACTTCAAACACAAATCCTAACAGCCAAAAATTCAGCAATTCAAATCGCTTGAGTCAACACCTCAAGCATAAATCAAGTGAGCAGAATCCGATTACAATACATATGAACACCTTTCATCGCCATTGAACTACGAACCGAGCTGCAGCTCTATCAGCCCGTTAGAACTGAAGCTAGAAATTCTATGGGTAACTGCAGCTGTTCTGTACTAAATCGATGATGGAAGTACCTCAAGGGAGTGACTCCGAATGTGTTCTCTCAGATACGCAGGCTTCCTGAAGCAAGCTCCACACTCTTCACAAGTGTTGGATTTCGTCCCTTCTTCTGCTTCTTCTTCTTCGTCTTCCTCGCTCATCTCATCCTTGTGATGAGAAAGGATGTGGGACGAGATGAGATACTTCTTAGATCGGGAAATTCCGCAGTATTTGCACAAGTACCGCCTGATGTCGGAGGTGGTGGTGTATGTGGAATCCTGAGCTTCTTCCATCTCTTTCTCCATCGCTTCTCCTTGAAGTTCCGATTCCATCTCCTTGTTCTTCCTCTATTAGCTTGGGAGAACTGCTGCTGCTAGGGTTTTCTTTGGGAGCTGCGCGCGAGGAGTGGACTGGTTCAGACGGGAGAATGCTTTATGTAATGATAATTTTCTGGACTCCGCCATTGTTGATCTGCTCAGAGCAAATATAGTAGCTTGCATAAGCCCATCTAATTCCCTCCAAAAGCCCAATAGCGCAAGTTGGGTCCAATACGGAAAATATAATTCTGATTTTATTGTCAGGTTCGAACCAACTCAAGTTTGGTTAGCTAGAACCTTGAAGTTAAGGTCGGGTTCGAAGCGACTCAAGTTTGGTTAGCTAGAACTCAACTCGAGATTGGCTCACTAACACTTTTAACAAGCTCAATCAGAATGGAGAACGGATGGATCGATATGTCGATGGTTTGGACCTGGAACAATAGATTGAGTAAGCATGTCTTAAGGATTACATAAACCTGTGTTTCGAAACATTTCGACCAATTTCAAAGTATGTTTTGAAACATACATCGGGACATTAACCCGCTGGACCAATATAGTGTCAACGACTGTAATAAAACTGTTTACCCTACAACAAATGCATGACACATATAACAAGTTATTTACAAGAACACAAACCAATTTCGCTACTTTCAGAGCCGATATAGTCAAAGCAGGCCGATCGAGTTCGTCAACTTCTTCAACCCGAAACACTACTGGCAGTAGTCGGCGCAACGCTACTACTCGATCCTCGGTAGTCATACATACGCTGGATCTTCTCCCTGTACTTGGTTAACGATTTCGCAGGAATTGCAGGACTTAGCTCCACCACATCTCCCATCTTCAGCTTGCAAGTAGGATCGCTCACCGGGTTATGATTGAGTCTCGGCCTCAGTTCTTCTTTCACCGGGTATCCATACGATGCCCGTCTCATGCTACTACCTTGCCCAGCTTGTTCCAGAAGATCGATGACTGATGAATTCGCTGGCAGCTCTTGGACCGACATCTGGATAAATCGAAGCAGACTCGTTAATTGATGGTCGTTGAAGGGTAACTATTGTGTGATAAGTGCGAACCATTACCTTATCGTTCTCGATCATGATGATGAAGACCGGCTCGTCCTGGCCGCAGTTCGGTTTGCAAGAGTACTTGCAATCTTCCGAATGGACAGGGAAGGTGCAAGTTTGGGTTCCGGGATCCGACCGGTCTTTGTTCATGGTTTCGCATTGCCAAGTTACGACCCATCGGGCCCATTCAACCATCTGCAACAAGAACGAAGGGTGTTTGCTATCACCTTCTTTGTATCTCCAATGAGCAGCGAATCCAAGTTCGGCCTGCAGATGCATCTCCTTCGTTCGGATCTGCACTTCGAGCGGGATATATCCATCGCCCATCACTACCGTGTGAAGAGACTGATACCTGAAGTCAAATCCAAACTTTCAGGTAAAGATTCAATTATGTATAGTATTCTCATCAAGATATATACCTGCCTAGAAAAGGTTACATACCCGTTGAATTTGGGGCGGCTTACGTAGTCCTTGAACTTTCCGGGTACTTCAGGCCACAATTCATGAACAACTCTCAATGCCCTGAAACAATCTTCCTTATTCTTCACGATCAAACGTAGCCCGTGAATGTCGTGGATCTCGTCCATCTTCAGCTTCTTCCTGAAGAAACATACAATGCACATCCAGTCAGTTACTCTAGTAAAAACCAGTTACATACAAAGAGAAACAGAGATAGGTTACTTACTTCAACATTTTGCGATAGATACTATACAAGCTTTTATGCCGACCAGACAACACATGATAGCCTATAGCTTCATCATCCAAGGCCCTGCCCAACTTGTCCGTCGCGGAAGTAATCACTTCCTCGTCGAAAGATTTCACAAGCTGAGACGACAGCTCCTTGTGCTGATCAGGGTTCAGATGCTTGAAGCACAAGTTTTCCAGCTGCTCCTTCCAGGCAGAGATCCCCAAACGATTCGCTAAAGGAGCGAATACCTCCAATGTCTCCTTTGCAAACCTGTGTTGCTTCAGCAAGGGAAGTGCATCCAGAGTCATCATGTTGTGTAACCGATCTGCTAACTTGATCAGTACAGCTCTAGCATCCGCCATTGCCAGGAACATGGTGTGCAATCGATCCGCCTCAACCGTTCTGCTAGCTGTGTCGTTCTTTCGCGCCAGCTTGCTCAAGTGACTCAGCTTCGAAACCTGTATCCAACAAGTAATCATCAGATCAAACAATCAACTGAAAGAGCACTCTTTTAATAGTTTTGGTGTGTTCTTAGTTCTTACCCCTTCAACCAAATCAGCAACTCCAGCTCCGAAAGCTTTGGCAATGGAGTCATAGCTTAAGAAAGAATCGTCAAGAGTATCATGTAAAAGCCCTGCAGCAACCATAGTGGCGTTAGCTCCAATCGTCGCGAGGATAACCGCGGTCTCAACACAATGCTGCAGGTAAGGATCGCCACTTGCCCGAATCTACACACACAACCAGCAAACATGAAACCTTTACATTCACAAACTAGAACCAAAATCAACCAAATTTCAAATCCCTAATCCATTACCTGCCCTCTATGAGCTTTCTCAGCCTCGTAAAACGCCTTGATGACGAACTCTTCACAGAAGATCTTGTGCCTAAGTTGAGCACCCAACAAAAGCTCCTTAACATAAGGCTCATGATCATCCACAATGCCACTATCCTCCATGTTAAATGTTAATTCATCTCCAGTAGCATCATAGTCAACACAAGACCCTAATGCATGAGTCACAAATCCATCAAACAGCCTGTTCGACGATCCGGATCGAATCGAGCTGGGAAAGCAAACATCACCACCACCACCACCATTCCTTTCACGAGCTAGCCTCGTGGAAGGAGGACTGGTGGAACACGACATTGGAGCATGCAACACTGATACAGGACTCGATTCCTTCTTCATCATCGAAGATGATCCACCACCACCACCACCACCAAACTTACTCGAAGACTTCCTAAACGAACTGCTCCCAAATTCCTTCAATTCCTCGCCTCTATCATGCCACAGAGCATTCAGCTCCTCCCTGTCGCCGGAGAACGACGAGCGCTTCACTCCGGGGGAAGAGAACAAGCACGACAGCCCTCCGATCTGCGATCTGTACGACGATGAACTCGAAGCAGAAGCGGAAGCAGACGAGGAAGATCGAGGATTCAGCTCGAAGTCATGAGCAGTGGAAATCGAGCAGTGGTTCGGAGCCGAGCATATCGTGCTCGGCGGGCTCGCGTACAGAGCAATCGTCGTCGGAACCGCCATTGGAGAGATAAACTATTCAAATTGATAACAAATTCAAACCTAATTCGATGAATTCCTCACACACAAGGGTTAACACAGAAACCCAGTCAAATTGAACTGTGCTTCTCGGTATTTTTTTTGTACACTGTACAGAGAGACTTAAAAGCTAACTGGGTATTGAATCTGAAAGCAAAGGAGAAAGGAGGAGGAAAAAAAGAGAGCAGCTTTCGTTGGAGAAATGAGGAGGAATTCTGGTGTTCAGTTCATCCGCCACAAGTTTCTGTTTTTCTATCCTTCTCTCTCCTCTTCCGTCTTTCGCGGATTTTTTATTTCGCGTAGCGCCGACGGGAAGGAAGGTTGGGAATTACCGCGGTTACCCTTCCTTCTAGACCGATATAATTCCGTTTACCTCATTTAAATTTTTCTTTTAACACATAAAATCAACCTCTATCTTTTATTCATAATAATCTAAGAAGATCGAAAATATCAAATAAATCGTATATTAAATGTAGTGATAAAAAAAGTAAAAAATATCACATCGTGACCTCTATAAATAAGAAAGTATGTAGTTCGGTTGTTGTCTTAATAAATATGTTCAATTATAACCATTTAATTTCAATTTAACATTTCATAAACATTGGCGATCATAAAGAATTTTAGTGTTTAATTATGCCCACTATCAACAATAACTAAATTTCAACGCACAAATTTAATTATTTATCTTTTATTTCCAATCAAATTATCATTATATCTGTTAAAAAAATCTCATATAATTGTGTTTATCTAATTATTTTTTATGAATGACAGCGAGGATACAAATTCTATCTTATATTTTGTCAATATATTTTTATAAAATTTTAATTTTTGGATCATGTAGCTTAAAATTTGATTGGAAATGGATTATACACCATGTTCGATAAATATCGATACAATTACGTGATTCATGTTAAATTTAGAACGATAAATTAAATCGATAAATTTTATGATAACCTAAGTCAACACATGGGTGAAAATTAAAATTCTATATATAATGAATGATATATTTGACGATCAAAATGAAGTAAAATAGTCAAAGCTCAAGCTTTGACTAGTGAAATTATAGTTGCTTGGTGGGTGAGGAGAAGATTCCTTGCGTGTCAACTTGATGATGATATTGGGCCCCCATTCGGCCCACTAGTTGGAAGAGTGGAGGCTCCACGTCTTCCGATATTTTATTTTCTTATTATTGGTTTCTCTTATTTATTTGTTTTCTTTTTCTAGATGCAGAATTCTGAATATTTAGTTATTTCATTTATAAAAACAAGTCTTCAGAATATCCAAATTTCAAGTTTAATAATAATAAATAAATAAAATGACAAGAAATATTCAGCGTATTATTATTTGAAATAAAAATATTGACCTCTCGTTTGTTTTTGTATGATTTGGTTTTAACTTGTGGGTTTCCACTTAGTAAGAAGTTTTATTTATTTACTTATACTCTCCCACTTCTCAACAATGTCCCAATAAAAAAGACATTAAAATTTCAAGTTAATTACTATTTAAATGAGTTATTGTATAGTAACGTAAAAAGTGGTTGTACTTAAAAGGATAAATTAAAGTTGATCTTCGTAATAACGTTTGGAAAGAAATAAAATTTTAATTTCATAATTATTTTTGAATGGATTAGTCGGTTAATAGGTCAAATGTCAAAATTCACACAAAAAATATATAATTAGTATGAATTATAAAAGTAAAATACATAGACTGAATGATACCAATTCAGCTTGCACTAAATTATAGGTTGTTTCGTAATGAATGAATTGTTGAATTGTTTGAAGATCTGTAATGAAAAGATAATGTGTATTGTAAACTCATCTATAGCTTGTTATCTTGATCACATATGTGTAGGTTGTCGACCATCGGCCTGAATACTTAATTATTTAAGCATAATAAAATTATTACACAAGAACAATAAGAAATGCACTCCAAAATTTATTATGAAATCTCCCTACGGAAAAATTGTAAAATTACCAACTCAACTATATTTCGAACTCAATCATTCGTTTCTAATCATGTATGTTTTTCATGAAGAAAATTAATCCGTCTTATAATTGATAAACCGATTGCATAAAATATCTACGACATCAACAAATCAAGTAATAAGAAATATAATATTCACAAACAAAAATACATAGAGAATAAATTATCAATCTAAAATATGAACCTAATTCCATTTTTTTCGTATGAAACCAAAATTTAAACCAATAAACTCACAAAATAAAAACAAATTAATTAAAATTGGTAGGAAGCCAACCCTATTTTTTCCGACCACAACTCCATATCCGATAAGGACATGCATGCATTACTTCTCCTTCCCACCATCAACCGCCGTGTGTCTTCTTGCGGCGGGTTCTCGGTCGGCAGTGGCTGCCACGTGTCCTTCCCCATCAAACCTCTCTCTCCGCCTACCTTAAGCAGCCGCCACATGGTCGGCCAATTGTCTAGGCACGTGTCTGTCGCCGACCACTCGTTAATTAGGATTCCTCGGTCGCTCTCGTTCCCACGTGATTTTATCTCCAGCTTTCTTGGCACTCGCCTCGATCGTCCGATAAGACGCCGGTTGGTGTACGCGGTGGCGATGAGTCTCCTCCGGCTGCGGATGACCGACGACGGCGATGCTGATTGATTTAATTTTCGTAATGTCGTTGAATTTTCAGTTTGCGTAGGTGAGCTTCGTAGTTGGATATTTGGGTACGTTTGAGAATACTGGCTGCTACGGTCTAATCATTGTATAATTTATATTTTTTTATTCATAATTAAACAAGATTTTCTTTATTTTTTTAATTTATTATTTATATAAATAATAAATACCAATCGAAAGATGTCATTTTATAGTAAAAGACGCGATGATATGAGAACGGCAAACAAATTTATACACAATTCGGTTCCTAAATTTTCTTATCAATTCACCTAAAACATTATGAATGAAAGTTTGTCTACAATGAATTGTTGACAAGCTATGATAATAACATCGAACTATGTGATATCCACCTCTCTCTCTCAAATCGTCAACACCAACGCCGCCACTTGACTATCCTTCTCAAAGACGCATTGATCATATTTCATCCCTCGTACCAATCAATAATAATAATTATTGGTTATTATCTGGATTTTACTAAAAAATACATGTTAATGTAGAGATTTTGAATTAGAATCCAATCACGTCTTATAATATATATTTATGTAATATCCAATTGTTTTTTTTTCGTTGAGTGATTTATTTGTAGTCATTTTGTAATCTCGAATTTTCCTATACTATTTTTTTCTAATTATATAACCTATTACATATCACGCTATATTGGCTCTCCAAGACTCTAATTAATGCTTCCAATGAGGGGTTTGACGAGTGGCTATCGAAAGGATATGTAGCTGATGCATTCAATGGTATAAAAAAAGCACTTTATATATAGTTGTGGAGTAATCACTGCAGAAGTCTTGATTTTTTTGATTTATTTTTATTTGCTTTTGTAGATAATAAAATTGCTTGTATAGTAACAAGATAAACTTTTCTCATTATATGTTTTACAATTTGATAAATTCTGAAATTTTGTATATGTTTACTATCTCGATTTTTTGTATTGTCGAAAACTATATATAAAAATGTACTTAAAGTTCAATCATTCAACATATTGAGAGGCTCGGGCACCCATGGACAATGGTGGGCTCATCGTTGTGGTGTTCGTGGGCTTTGGGCCACATAAAACAGTAGATTGAAGTTTGTGGTCCTTACATTGTGAATATTTTCCTTATTATTTCACCTGGGCCGATTATTTAAAGCTATGGGCCCACAGCAATCCAGACTGTATCCAACACATTAATTGGTGATCCATTATGTGATTCTATGCCTACAAGATTGTTTGTTATATTGATAGGTGATGGTCCGGAATAATTCTTCAACTGAATTAATCGATAAATGGTTGAATATTAGAGTTCATATATTAATAGGTGATTACATTTGTAATTTATTAGGGATCCCAATGTTAACCATTATATTTTTTTAGTGCAAATTGGAATCAATCAAAGAAACGAGATAGAAAAAACTAAATATGTATAAATGTAATTCAATTTGATATTTTCAAATCGACAGCATACCACACTATTAACTGAGCCACTCAATTTGAACAACACCTCATTCTTTTATATTCGTCGTGATTCTCAACAAATATGACCTTGTTGACATATTTAAGTGAATATATGAATTTCAAAACTTTGTATACAAAATTAAATGTCTCGAAACTCTGATAATATTCAAAAGAACCACTATAAAAGTTGTAAACAGCAACATCATTTTGTTTTACGAAAATTTCTGCTTATTTTATTGAAGCTTTTGGTCAAAGAAGTTTATTTCATCAAACGAATTTTTTAAAAAATCGTCAGTCTACCACCCATAACAAGTTAATGCAAGCTAACATATTTATGTTATTAATCATCCCAAGTAAATTTTTTTTGAATGAACGTATACTCCAAACACTAAAATTACTCAACTAAAAAATACGACAACCAACTAAAAAAACATAACATTAACAACATTTTAAAAGTATATTTTCATACCGTTGACATAGTATTTAACGTTTAATCAAATCGACGTATTTAATATTAGGAACGAAGGAAAAGAAAAATGTAATGAAGAAGTTCGCTAGATGAAGGAAATCATTGAGGACTTTTTGGCTTACTAAGAAGAGTCTAGGTACCAATTAGTAATTTTCTACACAGAATATATACACAAATGAATCTCCTCCCCCACTATCTCCACTCTCCCTGTCTCTGTAAAATCACGACTACGATTTTGACTGCTCCACAGTAGTTGATAGATTCTTCTTCCTTCTCCCTTAACCTATAAAAATCAATCTCCACGAAAATTCCTAGGGTTTTCCCTTTCTCTTCCCCCACAACCAAAAACCCTAGTCCCCAACTGCCCCCCCAACAATCATATTCGATAAAAATCGATTCTTTCAATTCGCTAGCTTGAATCGAAACATTGCGATTCCTTTCTTGTTTTGATTAAAAAAAACCCGCCATGGATGATCTTGAAAAGGCTGTGCTTATCAGTTTCGATGAATCCGGTTCTGTTGATGCCGCACTGAAATCTCAGGCGGTTGCCTACTGCCAGCAGATGAAGGAGAATCCGACTGTGGGCAGGCTCTGCATCGAGAAGCTTGTGTTCTGCAAGCTCGTGCAAGTCCAGTTCTGGTGTTTGCAGACTCTTCACGAGGTCATTAGTTTGAAGTACAGTTTGTTGAGTTTGGAAGAGAAGGGGTTTTTCAGGAAGTCTGTTTTCTCATTGTGTGGTTTCGATGGAGGGGTTGTTGATGGTAGTGAGAATAATGCTGTAAGATTCCTTGAAGGTCCTGCATTTATAAAGAACAAGCTTGCTCAGGTTTTGGTTACGTTAATCTATCTGGAGTACCCTTCAGTATGGCCTTCCGTGTTTGTTGATCTTTTGCCTCAGTTGAGCAAAGGGGCATTGGTGATTGACATGTTCTGCCGTGTTTTGAATGCATTGGATGATGAATTGATCAGTCTGGATTACACAAGGACTCCTGAGGAGATGTCAGCGGCTAGCCGGGTTAAGGATGCAATGAGGCAGCAGTGTATAGGGCAGATAGTGAGAGCTTGGTATGACATTGTATGTATGTATAGGAATTCTGATGATCAGGAGCTTTGTTCGAATGTTTTGGATACCATGAGCAGGTATATCTCGTGGATTGATATCGGATTGGTTATGAACGATGTTTTTATGTCGTTGTTGTTCGAGTTGATCCTTACTGATGGGGGATCAGGATCGGAGCAGGTTCGTGGTTCCGCCTGTTGTTGTGTTCTTGCTGTGGTTTATAAGCGGATGGATCCCCAATCTAAGCTGAACATATTGCAAGGCCTTCAGATTTGTAGGGTTTTCGGCCTGGTGACTGGGGATAGTGACTCCGAGCTGGTGTCCAAAGTGGTCGGCTTGTTAACTGGTTATGCGGTGGAGGTTTTAGAATGCAACAAGCGGGTCAGCACTGAGGATGGTAAAAGGATATCAACCGAGCTTTTGAATGAAGTTCTGCCCTCAGTTTTTTATGTAATGCAGAACTGTGAGGTTGATGCTACTTTTAGTATAGTTCAGTTTTTGTCGGGCTATGTGGCCACTATGAAGAGCCTTTCTCCGTTGACGGAGAAACAATTGCTTCACGTTCGCCAGATATTGGAAGTTATTCGTTCGCAGATTTGTTATGATCCTGCATATAGGAACAGTCTTGATATGCTTGATAAGATTGGAAGAGAAGAGGAAGATAGGATGGTGGAATTCAGGAAAGACCTTTTTGTGTTGCTCTCTAGTGTGGGTCGCGCTGCCCCTGAAGTCACTCAAGTTTTTATAAGAAATGCACTGGATAGTGCCGTTGCCTCTTCATCCGACGTAAATGTTGAGGAAGTGGAAGCTGCCCTTTCTCTTTTGCATGCTCTTCGAGAGTCATTAAGTGACGAATCCATAAAGAATGGATCTTTTTTGCTGAGTGAACTGATCCCAATGTTGATCTCAACAAGATTTCCCTGCCATTCTAGTAGACTAGTTGCCCTTGTGTATTTGGAGACTATTACCAGATATATGAAGTTTGTGATGGAGAAGACTCAATATATTCCCATGGTACTGACCGCCTTTTTGGACGGGAGGGGGATACACCACCAGAACCTCCATGTGAGCCGCAGAGCAAGTTACCTTTTTATGCGAGTTGTGAAATTGCTTAAATCAAAACTCGTACCTTTCATAGAGACCATTTTGCAGGTATGTATGGAATTACCACCCTTTTTTTATACATGTATTCATCTAAGGGGTCTCTGCTCATGGTTGTCTTGCTCTCTGATATAATTCTTTGCCGAGCTAGCAGAGCCTCCAAGATACGGTTGCCCGGTTCACAAGTATGGACTGTTCCTCTAATCAGTATTCAGGATCTGAAGATGGCAGCCATATATTTGAGGTACTTTATTTTTGTTTTCCTCTTTCATTTTCCTTCTCTAGCATATACTACTTACCTATACATGTTTAGAAGCATGAATTATAAATCTGAACACTCCGAAAATGTCTGCCGATTTTTATATATTGACTTGTTATTTACAGGCAATTGGTATATTAATTGGGATGGAAGATGTACCACTGGAAAAGCAATCCGAGTACTTGGCTTCCTTGCTAACTCCTCTTTGTCGTCAGGTTGGGACTTCTTTAGATTTCGAGCAAGCTTTTTTATGTAATTCTATTTTATTTTATCTTGCAACTGTGGCTGATTACTAGCTTTTACTGGATGTTTTCTGATTTCTCGACTTGTTGTTTCCAGATTGAGGTGGTGCTTATGAATGCCAAGACACTGAATCCAGAAGAATCTCATGCAAAGATTGATAACGTTCAGCAGATAATAATGGCAATTAATGCCCTCAGCAAGGTCTTAATCCTTTGGACTCTTGATGTCTACTTGAATGCACTCCTTGTAGTTCAATTTATCTGCATTGGTTGCCACTGCTGACCGTTGATATTATATTACTTTTTGGGTGTGGTAGTGTGAAAGAATGCCCCAGTAGTTCACTTATATGCTTAGGTATCGGATCATATGAGTTCGGTAGTTAGATTTATCATCTATGTTATATCATTGAAACACATTTAACTATGGTTGTATGCAATTCTTGTCTTCCAAGTTACTCTTGTTTTCTAATGTGCTGATTACCCTATATGTCCTATTTTATGGTCCAGGGTTTCAGCGAGCGGCTTGTAACTGGTAGCCGGCCAGCAATTGGTCTAATGTTCAAGCAGGTTGGTTGTGTTTTCTACTCCTTTTAAGTCATGGAACTTAGAATAGAAGGAAGACGTAAAATGTTATGTAGAACAGCTGCATTGTATTGTGCTAAAGATATCCCATTCGACATTGGCATTAGGGAGATGCCTACTGAACTGCTTTTGTTTTTGAAATTTCTAAAATAAACTCTTTTGTGTGCCCCAGACATTGGACGCTCTCCTCCAAATTCTTGTAGCATTTCCCAAAATAGAACCTATCCGGAGCAAGGTAAGGCTTTGATATATATGGTCCTGCAAGGAGTGTGCTTTTGTTTCATTTTCATGAAAAATCACATTGGTCCTCATGCCAGAGCTCTTATTTCGACAGGTTACTTCTTTTATCCATCGCATGGTAGACACATTAGGGGAGTCTGTGTTTCCTTATCTTCCCAAGGCATTGGAACAATTACTTGCAGAAAGCGAGGTAAAACTCTATTTTCTTACAGATCGACATAAAAAAATTCTAGCAAGGTAAAATTCTGAAGGATTGTAATTTTGTTCACTGGTTTTTTATTATTAGGATTTTTTAAGCTTCTAACTCACTGTTTTTTTTTCATTTCAGACGAAGGAAATGGTTGGTTTACTTGTACTGCTTAATCAGCTCATATGCAAATTCAACATCGCAGTACACAGCATTCTGGAGGAAGTTTTCCCAGCAATTGCTGGTAGGATCTTTTCTATCATTCCGAGAAACGGTTTTCCTTCAGGACCTGGAACCAATACCGAGGTATGGATTATATTACGAAATCCAGCATCAGACAACTTGATAGGTAATCATTGTACTGAAAATGTCTCTGTGTTCTTTTTTCTTCTCTGGATAGGAAATGAGGGAACTGCAAGAACTACAGAGAACGTTGTACACGTTTCTCCACGTGATGGCAACCCATGGTCTATCTTCAATTTTCCTCTTGACGAAAAGTCGAGTTTATTTGGAGCCGATGATGCAGTTACTGCTTTACACAGCTTGTGATCATAAGGATAGCCTTGTTAGAAAGGCATGTGTTCAGATTTTCATCAGACTAATCAAAGACTGGTCTGTACCTTATGGCGAAGAGAAGGTTTGTCTTTGTCCCCTTCTGTTTCCATTATTGATGCTTTGATATTTTGCCGATGAGCAATTTGGATTAATGGTTATAAAGCGCATTTGCAGGTGCCAGGTTTCCAAACTTTTGTGATTGAAGTCTTTGCAACGAACTGCTGCTTGTACAGTGTACTCGACAAATCCTTCGAGTTCCGCGATGCAAAGACGGTAAGCTGAAGGAATCTGTCGATCCTCTCTAATACTTTTTGCATTAATCATATTTCTGAAACTGGAATTGTGTTGCAGCACAATCTATTCGGAGAGATAGTTCAGGCTCAGAAGATCATGTATGAGAAGTTCGGTAACGATTTTCTTTTCCACTTCATATCTAAAAGCCTTAGCTCTTCACATTGCCCTCCGGAATTAGCAGAACAGTACTGCCAAAAGTTGCAGGTAAACAATCTATAGCATTTCTCGGGTTCTTCCTTTTCGGAAAGGTCACCAAGACGAGTCCTCATGCGCTAATTCGGCCGTCTTATTTTCGTTCAGGGTACCGATATCAAAGCTTTCAGATCCTTTTACCAGTCTCTGATCGAGAAACTTAGAGGTCAACAGAACGGAAACCTCGTTTTCAGATAGCAGCAAGCCAATTGATCGAAACTTCTCGTAGTTCTCTTCACCGATCCTTTGTTTCTCTACGAACCCTCGAGTTCCGGTCCACCAATGTGTATGTCGCTCTTGAAAAGTATCAATCTTTTTGACCGAAAGTGAAGTGTTGCAAAAAGGCTTTTCTCCTCTGGTGTACATAGCATTTTCGAGAAAGCCCCCATGTCACGATACGATGAGGTAATTTGCTTCGACCGAGAAACTCGTAAACCACACCTGAAGAATGAAAATCAAGTACTGATCCTGGACTCCTGCATTTTGCTGTTTGCTCTGCAGTTTTGTATATTACAGGCACTGGGTTGGTTTGGTTTTTTCCTGGTCAGACCAGCTATTCATCTTCCTCTCACCTCTGTTATAATTTTGTGGTACATTCATCGAGTTTTTTTCTGCCTGAATGTAGTAAAATGTATAATCAGACTTTCAGACTCCCCAACTTCTTTAATGGGGGGGGGGGGTGTGCTGTTTGTGTTGCTGAATGAGAAAAACAGAATGAAATTGCGGTAATATGCTGCAGTTTTTTCTCATAGAGCCCGCGATGCTGGTGTTCTGGGTCTGGCTCGAAACTCTTGTCAGATCCGGGATAGGAGTTTCGTATGTTGTCATGTATCGTCCGATAATTAGTAGTAATGCAAACTCGCTCGGAATACTGTAAGGGTCGTTTGATTTTTGTATTCAGGATGTGATGATGGACCAGGAAGCAAAGAAGCACGCAAGTTGCGAGTCGTATCGGGTAGTTGGCATTATTCAATGATCTTAACAGTGTCTTTATAACGTTTTAATAGTGACTCAGATTGGTGTTAAATCGAGTTGGTTGAATGGATTGTGTTTAGGCAAGTTAAACAGGTAACGTGGACAAAAGTAGCGAATTAGCAATCTTAACATGGTGATTTGTCAACTTAACAAAGTTTTTGTACGAAAAGCTAACGGAATAACAACGAATTCATCTCGGTAAGACGTAAAACATTCTCCTAATTCGGTTTAAAATGAGTATAAAATCGCTTTGGCTTTCATTACTGTCTGTTGCATAATAACAGTGGTAGCAGAGGAATGGCAGAGAGGGTGGCTGCAGCTGAAGGTGGCCGTCAGTTTACTGAAGACAGTTCCCTCACAGCCCTTACCTATGGGTACCACTTCATTTAAAAATATATATATATATATATATATATATATATATATATATATATATATTTATTTATTTATTTATTATATTTTACGCATTAAAAATTGCAAAGAAATGTCAATATTTTTCGAAAGAATGAGGTATAGTTGAGATGGTAGTTTCGCTTATTTGTAGATTGGATATCCCATATTTAAATTTCGGAGAGCACAATATCCACTATCTTCTTGTTTTACACCTTCAACATGCGCGTAAATAAATACCTGAATTGAAAATCGACAACCCTGAACTTCACCCGTCTACTGTCACAAAAAGATCCATATAGAAGGGATTCATCGTTATAAAAAGAATTCTAATATTTTTCAGAATTACCGTTCCCCTTTCCGGAGCCTACTAAAAGAGACAAATGTCACATAGTCGGGTTAGTAATCACGCTTCAAGAGGTAAATCGTGATAAACCTTTGTTATTGATTTATATGCATACGAGTCGGTCTAGAATGTTAGATTTGATCGTTGTTTCCGCTACGATTAGTTTATTTGCATCTAAACGATTTTCTACAGGAAGAGCGTTACGATATGTCTATATGAAAGGGTCGAATGGTTTTAATCAGTCCCGAGACATTAACCAACCCGATCATAGGATTCGAGCTAACCGCAAACCCAAAACCCGGGTAAGTATACCTTCACTTCACCCTAACCAAGAAAGAGAGAAGAAAAAGAAGAGAAGTAGAGTTTTGGTTTCTGTGTAGAAAAAAGAGACAAACTTTGAAGAAGATGAGCAAGTGGCTAGAGAACTTCTCTCTCACCCCACACCTCAGAATCCACCAACTCAATCATCATCATCATGCCTATGTCGATGATGATGATGCTGATCATCATCAGATCACTAACACCAACAACAGCCATGAGGAACATGGCGGTGGAGATGGAGGAGAACAACTCCCACTTCCCTTCTCTCTCTCCGCCGTCGATCCTTTCTCTCCCGCCGCCGCTGCCGACGGTCCAAAGCTTGAAGACTTCTTCGGCGGTGCAACTACTACTACTACTACTACTACTGGAATCAACGTCAACATCCCGCCCCCTCCGCCGCCGCCACAGACCCTTATGGTCGTACCCACCAGAGATATCATCTTCCCCGACAATTACACCCCCGCCGCCGCCACGTACCATTTCGACGGCGGGGGCAGTGGTTCGGCATGGCTGAGACAGGAGCAGCAAGAAGTTTGTGGTGGGGATAGCAGGAATCAGCATAAGCTGTCGTTGTCGTCGATGGTGAGTCCGGTGATGAGCGATGGGTTAGCTGTGGTGGCTGCCGCCGGCGGTGATAATGGAGATGGTAAGGGTAAAAGGGTAAATGGGAAGGCTGTTGATACGTTTGGGCAAAGGACTTCTCAGTTTCGAGGTGTTACCAGGTATTACTTGCTTACCTTAATTAATTAATTTTTGGTGCTTATTTTTTCTTATAAATTATAATTACTTGCTAATTATTCTATCTAATCCAAACTACAAAAATCTTACATACTTGCTTGCCTAATCCCGACCATTCATGACCCTAAACATCATTGGTCTTGGCAATGTTATGGCTTTCTTTAGGTCGTTGCATCGTTTCTTATCTTACAGGTTTTACTCTCGATTAATGTTCATCGAAAGTGAAACCTGTAAGAACAAGGAACTCGAAAGTAAATTAGGTTGCCTGATCTGGCTCTCTCTTTCGTGGTTGGGCTCTCTCTTTTTAACGGTCAATATGTCGGTCTGTTTCTCGTGTTGATTGACTCAAAACATCGATTTGTCGAGCATTTTGCTTGTCCTATTCGATGTCTGGTTCTCGGTTTACGCGACATTGACGGTTGTTGTCGTTGTTGTTGAAGGCATAGGTGGACAGGAAGATATGAGGCTCATTTGTGGGACAATAGTTGTAGGAAGGAAGGCCAAACTAGGAAAGGGAGACAAGGTACATATATATATATAGTACATATACTATCTATTATGCTATGCACTTAATGTTCGCAAGAATAACATGTTATCGTATCATATCGTATCGATTGATCATATCGTTGTTTAATTCTATATATTACAAGTATAGTCCCGTAAATGGATGATTCGACACATAGTATACATAAGTATTTAATCGAGATATATTCTGTTTCGAATCTTGATAACCCGATATTAACATTTGATTACATTATGATTAATAGTCTACTCTTTTTTCTCAAATTGTACTTTGGTGGGGATTTTCTGGCCAACTCAATCATATCCATGAGTAGTTTATCTTGGTAAGTACATTATATATCATTCATATTTTACTTCGCATAATTCGTAAAATGATTATTACACCCTTGATAAAGGTGGTTATGACAAGGAAGAGAAGGCAGCAAGAGCTTATGATTTGGCTGCCCTTAAGTATTGGGGTCCTTCTACTCACATCAATTTCCCAGTAAGTTTAATTAATTAATTAATTAATGTTTTTTCTTAATAATGACATCACTATTTAAATTCCAAAGTGTTCATATTGATAATTAAGGTTTTAATTTGTTTCATAGATGAGCACTTATGAGAAGGAGCTAGAGGAGATGAAGCACATGACCAGACAAGAATTTGTTGCTAACTTAAGAAGGTAAAAATTATTGCAACCAATTAAAATCTCGTAGTTTTAGATCCGACTTTTAAAAGGGTTGTGAAAGTTTTGAGGTTGTTATGTAAGATTTACGTATATATATTAATGCACGATTTGCAGAAAAAGCAGTGGGTTCTCAAGGGGAGCATCAATGTACCGAGGTGTGACAAGGTATACTACAAACAAATGTAGTTTTAGGGGCCGTAATTTTGTGACTGTTTATGGAACAGTTACTAACCTGATGGTCACTAAAGGTCAATGGTGACCATTTTAGTCTATTAGTGATTGTTTACCGGTTCTCGGGACTGTTTTTCAAGGTCCCTATAACTACATACACGCCCTATATATTGAATCGGTGACATGGTATTTTGTTACGTGATTGAACCTACACATTGTCACGAGCATATCATCGCATCTCAGTAACTCGAGTTGTTGGGGGGTTCGAGATTGATACCATATACATTATATTAGCATGCCTCTCAAACGGAGGCAAGCTCATGAAAGAGCTAGTATGAACTTTCGATAGAATTTCTTGCAACGAATTAAAGGCTACCGAGATTCAAAATAAAGTATTTGTTTATTTGACCAAACACTACAGAAGAAAGCGACCTTTGAATGATAGAAAGCTGCGAGCTAGCTAGGGTTTAATGCAGGCTTTTGCAGTTACCATGCAGACAACAATAACAGATTGATTATTTAATTCTTCCCGTAAAGAACAGAACCGTTTATAAGAACAAAAGCATAAGGACAAGACCACAGCTGTGAAGCTCTGTGTGTGTACAAAAGTTGATGCATGTTTTTCACTTTGGTTTAATTTAGGCATCATCAACATGGGCGATGGCAAGCTAGAATCGGGAGAGTTGCTGGGAACAAAGACTTGTACCTCGGCACATTCAGTATGCTTCCTTTCCTCTCTGTTTCCATGTCAAAAGTATATGATTAATAGGTCCAGTCACTTTAGACCGGCTTACGTACATATCTCAAAACGTCTAAATGTTACGTAACGAACTTGAAATTCACAATCTGGGACTACTCTAGTGATCAGTCATGTTTGTAAGTTTCGAGATTGGTAAAAAAGTATTTGGGAATTTCAGAATATGTACGTAACACAGTCCAAAAATTGCGGGATGAATTAGTTATTTTGTGGGGTTTTAAATTTCGTTGTTGTTTTAAACTTTTTAGCCGCCCTTTTGCGAGTGGGTCGATGGGTGTGGCTGAAAAATGCTATTAGCTAGCTAGAGTAGTGGTAGCTTAAGACCGGGTTACGTACAATATAGGTCGCGAAATTGATTCATATTATCGCGAAACGGGATCTCTCCAGCCTTTCCGACTACCCTTTTATGAGTTCTGTGATGGGTTTGAATCAAAATCAAGTTATTGTTAAAGAGTTGGCCACCTAACACATAATAATAATAATAATAATAATAATAATATGTGACATAATGACATGTTACATCCATTTTGATTCTAGGTACCCAAGAGGAAGCAGCCGAGGCATACGACATTGCGGCGATCAAATTCAGAGGGACGAGCGCCGTCACTAATTTCGATATTAGCCGGTACGACGTCAAGAGAATCTGCTCTAGCTCCACCTTGATCGCCAGCGATCTCGCCAAACGCGCTTCTCCTCCAGCTCCGGCCGCGACTTCCTCCGGTTCGCCGGTAGTACCCTTGCTTGCTATATCTAGCGGGGAATGCTCGGATGATCGGTTGCATACCGATCATCCTCATCATCATCATCATGTGGTATGGAATAAAGACGGTGGGAGTGACGTGGATTCGGGTCCCGGTGGGGCTGCCACGAGATGCTTGGACTTGGTTGGTCATCCAGTTCCAATGTTTGCTTTGTGGAATCAACGATGAGTACCTTTAGGTTTTGATATTGGTAGGTGTAGACAAAAAGGGTAAAATGGGGAATAGTGAAAACAAAGATTTAAATTCTAAAGTTCAATCATTTTGAGTTACAACTTATATGATAGGGCTATGGTACCTAGTTTATAATTAGTTAGTAGTTATTATTATTATTATACATATTGTGTCACTTCTGTTATTTTATAATTAGATTTCGGATATTGTTTACTCGGCTGAGTTCGAGTTAATGTATCGAAACACATTTTATGTATATAATAACTACGTACCTCACGAGGTTGTGCTATAATTAACCGTATGTACGCGGTATGCATACGAGAGGAAGAAACCACATTATATGTCTACCTCTCTAAACACAACATTTGATTTGCGTCAACTGCAATTCGAATATTTGAAACGTATTCAAGCACTAAAATTAAGTCGGTTACGTAAATTATTTATTTTTGAACATCTTATAATTAGGGGGTGTTGGAGATAAGGTGGCGAAGATAGAAATTAAACGTGTGGTCACCAACCAACCACGTTGCATGCATGCATGCATTCCAGAAGTTTCATCAAGAGCTCGAACCAGAATTTTCAACATCGACAAGGGTGTAGTAGTGTAGCCTGCACAGTGTAGGGTAGGGATGCGTCGCAGGTTATAATATATCAAAGTCAAAGAGCCATGGTCAACCAAGACCCTCAGCTTTTGACAGTTTTAACAGAGAGAGAGAGAGAGAGAGAGAGATGGAAGAGAATCTAAGGCTGTGTTTGTTTTGACGTTGTCAGTGTTGATAATGGAACAGCAGAGCAGGCTGCCTTAATCTTCGTGCCAATTTTTGTTTCTTTTCATTCTTGTTTCAATAGTATATATTGTGTGCTTACATAACAATTCTGTGGATGGAAACTATCCACCGCCAACATCTTTGAGAGATAATTAAGAGTTAAAAGCGTTATAAATTAGTCTTGTTATATTGGTAGGATGTCGGATTGTTTACGGCCGGATCACCAGGCTAGTTGTTCGGAGATGAAGAATGTTCTCGACTATTGAACTATCGAAGAAGAGTGAAATGCGGCCATGGTGGAGGTGCGATATGGCCTGCTCAACATAATAGGGTAGAATGATACATTATTTGATAATGTGAAGAGAATTTTTGTCCAAATATGGTATAGTAGGAGGGCTACATTGGGTTAGGGGTGAAAATTCGATTATAGAGGCCGTTAATTTGAAATCCTATAACCATGACCGCTTCAATTTCGATTTAACACTTCCTACTCGGTTATCGATCAAATGAATTCAGCTTGGCCAAATAATGGCACCCGACCGACCCTACTATCAGCCCAATAGACTGAAATTAAGCCCAATAAACTCAATTCGTGGCCCATACCCATTCCCCTTAATCGAATCCTAGAAGCCTACGGTTTCCTTACCCAACACAAAGATTCTCAACCGGAGAATCCTCTGTTTCCTCTGCAACCAACCTCGAGATTCTATTGGCAGAATCCCAACCTTCAAAATCCACAAAAGAGAAAATATCCCGCCAGCATAACGAGAGCAAAAAGAACCCCACCTCCCAGATTTTAGCCACATCCATCGCCATTGATAGAAAAAAAAACAAAAAAAAATCCAATCAATTCGGCCACAGAAATCCTCTGCTCTTCCTTTCTCTTTCTCCAATTCGAAAAAGCAACGATCTTGAATCCCTCCAAGAGTCCCAAATCGTTGGGTTTGGGACCAATTCCTCAGCTCCGGCTGGATGGATTATGCTCGTGCTGGAGATTCGCCGCCGGTCACTTGAAATTTTTCTCATCTGTTGAAAAAATCCCCATCACCGCCGGCGTTACAGATTCATGGAGATTCGAGCTTCATGCTCAGTAATCGTGGTTCTATGGCTTGGGTTAGCCTTTTTTCGGACCTTGTCGAGTCTCAGCACATTGTATCGAAGTCAACGTCGTCGCCGACGACGACGAGGTCAACCCCGCCGCCGCCTAAAACCAAAAAACTATCTCCCCCGACGAAGAAACACGCTAAAGAGGAGAATTTATTCTCCAATAATGACCAGAAACGGCCTCCGCAGCCGCCGCCGGCGAAGAAAAGTCACGAGAAAGCGAAATCAAAATCCCACGACGATGACGACGAGGATCATGAAACAGAGGATCGTGAAACAGAGCATGATAATGATCATCATGATAAGAAAGAGGAGCAGAGGGAGAAGAAGAAGAAGAAGAAGATGATGAACGTAGGGAAGGTGACCGGAATGGTGTTCTTGGGGATTGCAGGGGCAATGCAAGTAGGGGTTGTTGGGTTTTTGGTTTTCAAGAGGAATCAGCTGATGATGATCGAAGATAGATATGAACCTTACTCTACTTCATGAATCATGATGATCATTTCGTTTGTTCTTGTTAATTCATCGTGAGGATTTGGTTTTAGGTTTGTTAGGGTCGGAATTGATTTGGAGGAATGGTCGGTTGGTTGATTCTCTGTTCATCGTGCTTTGTGTGTTGACAATTGAACTCTTTGTTCATGCTTTTGTGGATGAAGGTCTCTTGGTTATACGTAACTGGTTGTGTGTTCCAATGTATCATACAAAAATAACCAATGATGTTGGAGGATCAAGAACAGAACTAAGTCAATTTGTTTCTAACTTTTGATCTACTGAGATGATCGATTCAGACGCCACGAATGTTAGCTCAACACTTGTTTGTCTTTAGAAATGGAGTAGAAAGGTTGAGTTGGGTGATGTGTTGAGACGAATAAAACGATTTGACGACAGATCAGACTCATTCTATCCTCATAATGGATGAGACGAATAAAATTACTTAACGGTGGTTAATGAACCCATTCCTTTGCTATCTCGACTCTTCATTCTCATCTAAGTGTTTCTCTAATTGAACTTAACCTTATCGATTCGAAAGTACCTTGAAAGAGAGTTAGGGACTGCACTAGTGGGCCGATCAACACATGTGTTGGGAGGGTAATGAGTTTTGTAGTAGTAGTTTAATTTTCTTTTATTAATCAATGATCTTTATGTTCCACACTATATTCACGATTACTTTCTACTTTGAATTTCACCAATATATTTAGATTTAGTTTTAGTTATGTGTCAAAAGGGAAGATGGGGACTCGTGACTCAAGATATGAGATGCACACGCTACTATTTCCTCACTATGCAAAGTCTTGATATTTAAATCATGATGTGTCCTATATGAATTAGCTCGAGGGGAAGTTCGCTCCCAAAATTACTCCTACGAATTCTATTTTTCCCATATGAACTAAAAAAGTATTTAAACTCCTATCCAACTTTAAATTACTCAAACCGAACCTCATACTTTTCCACCTCTATCTAGTGGGGGACTCGAAATATGACCTACACGCTACCATTTCCTCATTATGTAAAGTCTCGAAGCCATAGATTTCAAATCATAGTACAATCTATAACTTGAGAAAAAGTTCGCTCCCAATATCACTTTGTCGAACTCTACTTTTCCCATCAAAACCCTACTAGTACCCAAAACTCTATACGACTTTCAAATACTCAAACCAAACCTCCTTTCCCACCTCTATCCAGTTTGAGAGTTGACATTTGGCATGTGAGAAAAAAAACCCAAAGGGTCTTCAATTCATTTCCTCGAAAGGACTTACAAACAAACAAACAAACAAAGCAAACAGACAGAACAGTACCTCCACTTTTTCTGACTTGCATTTTGACCCTACACTATTAACTAAAAGTCCAAGAACACCACTGTTATCCCAACAGTAAAGATTCAAACTTTACTCCCCAGCCACACAGGTGGTAATAGTACTCTTTTGGCAACTAGTACCAGTACCACTCTCACTTGTTCCATCATCCATCAACAACAACAAAAAGTGTGCAAAAACCCATTAAGAAGGTCTTAAACTTGATGCAAGATCCAGCCAAGAGTGATCAGTGGTGCCACCAAAGAACTGGTGCAAAGGCTTCTGGGTTTCATGACTGTAACTAATTGGCCTCATTGATGGGTAGGGAAAGCTCTGAAGATCTGACTGTGGAGAGCAGTAGTACCCTTTGGATGATGATGATGATGATGAGAGTTGATGCTGCATGTTGTCTTCCACTTTCACTCCATGAACGTACCTTTTTCAGGGAACACCAAGATTACAAAAAACATTAATGAATTCGAACGTTGTATCTCAATAATTCAAACTGTTGGGACAGATTTTATAATTGGTTTAGAATAACATTCATAACAAGCAGCTTATTTGATAAAAACAAGCGAATGTTTGTTAAAAGGGAATGGAAGGATTGATTTGACACGTGAAAATTTTGATGGAATTTTGAACGTTTTTCCAAGTTAGAGAGGAGAGTTAAAAAAGGATTACCAACATAACATTATTCGATGTCAAAATTAAAAATCTCGTCAAACATTATGATATGAAAATGGTTTTCATCCTAATAAATTCGAATAGTTGGGAGAGGTTGATTATGGTTTATATAACATTTTCATGCACACAAAAATCAAACATTAATGTTTAAAATTTATCTGTATCCACATTGCAATATCCCAATAACTTAAATTGTTCAAGAGGTTATGGTTTATATAACATCATCATAAAAGATTGTGACGTTTCCAAAGTTTATCATGCAAGTAAAAATAAGTTATAATATGATTCGATTTCAAGATTACGAACAACTCCAATATCACGAATACAAAAAAACTCGTTCCATCCCAACAATTCCAATTATCAGGAAATATCCATAATTAGTTTATGTAGCATGTCAAAATTTGTTGATTCAAATCCCCCCATAACATCAAAGTGGCGAGATAAGGCGAGCCCTATAACGATTTCCTTTTGATCCATCTTTATTTCGTTTATTGTCTATCGATTCCCAACTCAACATTCCTTCATAACACAAATATCAAACAAACAATCAATGTCTCAGAATTACCTGTTATAATCAGGAAGATGAACCTGACAAGGAGAAGATACAGAGTTAGCAGCAGAGTCCATGAACAGAGCACTCTGTCCATACTGATTGATTCCACCAACAGCATTCACATTCGACAAAACATTCTGAGCATACGACGAAGAACTCGAAACATCCACCGTGGCCTTTCTCGATCGATTCTTCCCCCTATGCATGTGCCGCTCGCAGTATTTCGAATCGGGGTAAGCTTCCTTCGAACACCTCCATTTCTTGCCGTCGGTTCTCCTGCACCTTCCAGGCTCTGGATCTGTCTTTTTAGAAAAACCCACTTGGAAACATGATCCCCAAGTGAGTGGGGAGAGGAGCTGAGGTGGGATTGGGAGGCCGGAGACCATGTACTTGTAGATCAGAGCTTGGTTCTCCAGTTCTTGCCACTGTGTTGCTGTGAATGGTGAAGAACAAGAGGACGAATTGCTGTTTGTTGTTCTTGTACTCATCATTTTTTTGGGAAGTTTACGGGGAGGAATTTTTTTGCAGTGTAAGGATGAATGAACAGTTTGCTCTGCTGCTTTTTTCTTCTGTTGCTCTGTTCTCTGGGAGAGCTCTGTTTCTTCTGGTTCCTGTTGCATGGATATAAAAACAAAACAGAGGAAGAAGAAAAGAAAATATTATTGATCATATTTCCATATAATTTTCTCAAGCCAAAACTAAAAGAAATCCTCCATATCGTTTCCGGTCCGAGGAAAGTTTGCTCGTGTCACGTTTCAATCTATTTTCGAATCTAAAGTTCCGTTAATATGAAAATATTTTTTATATGAGGTACAAAGACTGAAATAAAATTTTGACATGTCATAACAAAACAGAAAGACTGAAAAGTTATGAAGGATCTCAATAGGGTAAGATTGATGGTTCAAAAAAAAAATTTCGATTCTTTCCGCAACATATTTTAGTTCCGTACAAAATGTTAATGTGGTGTTAACTATGTATATCGATCTATATAATAGTGTGAACATTGTTTTATTATATTAAATTAATTACATATATATGATTTAGTTGGTTGAATAAATCGATAAATAAACTTGTATTTGTACTAAAGTTGTCTTGATGTGACATTAAGTCCACAACACTAATGTTCCTAGTAAAGAGTTTAATGATTATCTTAGAAGAGATTCAATCCATGATAATTAAACAAATTTTAGTTTTTGTTCACCAAGTATTGAGTGGATTCAATATCACCTTCTCTATGTAATTTGTACTTGCCTCAAATACTATTAACATGGTAAATGTAACATACAAAATTTTCTTTTCAACCTCAAAATATGTATTACGATATTTGATCGGTCTTACACAACAAAATTTACTTTAAAGTTCAAATCGACTTCGTATAATTTTAATAATTTTATGATAAGTAGTGATTTTGTAATCTATAATTTATTGAATTTTGGATTTGTATATCTTGCCACCATGTGATCAAAGATATATCCACATCAATTATAGATCTCAATGACCCAATTTGAGGTAGAATCAAACACATCTTTGTCTTCTTACTCACATCATGAACTTGGGTATGAGTGCCAATGTGTCAATTTTGCAACACCTTGAAATATCTACTTTGAAAGTGAGAATCTTTTTGTCAATATTATTATTATTATTATTATTATTATGTCAGACTTGTTTGTATATTCATTTCCCTCCAATAATTCTCCTCTTCTCCTTACTTTTATTTATTTTCTACAAATTATTCAATCTCAACAATTTATTTGTGTGATCTTATCCTCCTCCAACCATAGTCTCCAATTTGCTCACGGCTCGGATCATCCATCATCCTTTTAAGGTATTATGGTATTTTATTTGTTTTAGCGACAGAGTTAGAAAATTGATTAAGAGATATTTTTTTATATATTACAAAAAATGATTAATATTTTGACTTAAAAAGTGGTTCTGTCGCCGTGTTCAATCTTTAATTATCCATTCATATTATTTTCTATAAATTATTTCATAAAAAATCCTTAAAGTTCACTACGTAATCTTTAGCATGGAGAGACAAAAGAACTAAAAATATTAGTAATTAAACAAATTTGATGAATCTTTCTTGCTTTTAGAAGTTTAGAAAACATTTCGAATCCCAAAACCTCTCGTATGCTCTTCTCTCTCGTCAAAATTGAAATATCCGAGCTTGTTGAGCACATTACAGAGAGTCTTCATTTACCAAATACTCATAGAACTAAAATTGACGGTTCAATTAGGGGATGTTCAAGCAACTTGCCTTCCAATCGTACTTGTGCTCCAACCATGCTTTCCAATGGTGAGAAGAAACTTTTCATTACCATTTAGGTATCAAAACATCAATAATGGTCGTGACATTAATCGTAGGTATTAAGGATGTAGCAGCTTGTGCTTCACATCGATAATAAAAAAGTAAAACGAACGATCCATAATGTCTTCGTTTATTTTGTAACGAGAAGAGTGATTTCAATTAATGACGAAAAAAGTTAGAATGAAAAGAGCAAAAAGTAAGGTAGGGAAAGAGGAGTTGTTGTGTTGATAGGGAGGAGGAGAAAAGTACTTTGATGGGAACGTGTCGCTCTTGGGAGAAGGCAAATTGTGGGAGAAGAAGGTGTGGCAAAAAGGTACAATTCTTTTTTAATGGGGTCACGCAATTTTATAATAATAACAAAAAGGTACAAGTTGCTTTATAAATAAATTATAGATTAAAAAATCTCACAATATCACGAACTATTTTGCGATTATCAAAATGAGCATAACCTATTTTTAATTGCATTCACGTTATGAACTATCGATTTTCGGCAAACTTCAATGTCATACAGTCCAAAGCCGTCTATTTTCCGTCTCCCCCTTGCCTACATGGACATCATCTACCTAGTCACCATTCCACTACAACTTTATACTTTTTAGATCATTTTCAGCCACATAAAACCTTATTCTTTAATCTCTTTACCCTCTTAATATCTTTTTCTTCATCTCCTTTCCTTCAATCTTCATCTCCTAACCCTAATTCTCCATCTCCTTTCTTTATTTAACTCCTCCTTTATTTCTTCTACTCCTCCGTCATTTCTTCAGCTCCGATCGTCTTTTACCTTCATGCCGTATAACTCTGGAGATTCCGTCGAGTATGGCTCTTCGAAGCGGGGTCCTTGACGTTGCACGGGCATTGTTGGGAAGTGTTTTCATGGCTACGATGCAGTTGTCAAGGTCGCCGGCACAGTCACCAATCGCAGTAGACCATTCATATGATGTCCTATGTGGGACGGATCGACAGATTGTGGGTATTTTAGGTGGATTGATCAACGATCACCATTCACATCGGCTGATTCTAATCGGGATGGTCGATCGGCTAGGGTTGGGTTGCATCTACCAATCGAAGATGGTGAAGCCAAAGTCGCACCTTACGAAGATTTAATTAGGGTTTCTTGTGAGCAACCGAACTGTATTACTAACACCGAGCTCCACCATTACTCTGTAAAATTCACTGCCACTAGTCCGGTCGGAATCATCCATGAGGTGTATCATCCCCACATCTGCAGCAACGTACGAATTATCTGCACTGTCAATGTTCTCGTAGACACGTTCATACTCAAAGTCAGAGTCTTCGTTGTCAGCCATGAACCCTTCAATTACGATCGTGTCGATAAACAATGACGCGACGCCAAGCTTAGCATCGTTAGCAAGCTTCTCCGTGTCTCTTATCATTTCTCAATTCATGCAGACCAATAGCCATGCTTTTTTCAAGGGTGAGATAGCACACCTTCTCCACCACGCCATACTCCCAACTCCCCAGTTGCAAGCTTCAGGGGAGAGACGTAGCTGAGGTAGTCACCGACCACTGAAACTTCTAATACATCACCACCAGTATATTCCGGACCGATATTGATAGTGATCATCTTACCCCATGGTGAACAAGGAGTTGGATTACAATCGTCATGCTGCCTACCTACATGGTACAAGATCAAACAACCGTTAATATAATGATCACAGGTCAACCTAAACCCTAATCGAAAAGTTCATTTACTTTTTCTGTACGGATTTGTCTTTTAAGGATACCAAATAGTTGATAGAAGCTTCCAAAAAGGCAAAAACTCCATTAAAGAATTGCAACAAACACGGTGGTGGAACCTAGATGAAGGCGGTCCTTCGCCTTTACTGCAGAAGACGATAGTGAATTGGAATTAAAAAATTTAAAGTGGAGCCTCACCTGTCTTGGACGACGACAAGGTATCGCTTTCCCGAGAATAAGTTCCTCGAATTGAGACGAAAGTAGATCTGACGGTTTCGTCAATTTCACCGCCATCCTCTTCAATTTCGTCGACTCCGCTTCTTCAACTCTGGCGTTAATGGTAGACGATGGGCAGTGACATGATGGTGGAAACCATTTTAAATCTGGATCTAGGGTTTACAGAGGAAGTATTGGGTAATGGGTATTGTAGAAGATGAAAGGTTATGATAAGGGTGGTAATAGGATAAAGTTTGTGATATTCTAGATTATTTCAAAGTGGAATGCTGACTGTGCGCCGTTGGAAAGCTGACTCGGCAGTTGATGTTCACGTAGGCAAGAGGGAGACGGAGAATAGACGGTTTTGGACGACATGATATTGAAATTTGTCAAAAATCAATAGTTCATAACGCGAATACAATTATCAATAGGTCGTATTCATTTTAATAATTACGAAATAATTCGTGACATTCTGAGATTTTTTACCTAGAGGAAGTGAATATCCATGGTTTAAAAGGGTGGGTCTCTCTTTGTTGTTTAGCAATTTAAGGCTCACATTTGTCCTTTACCACCACCTCTCATAGTTTTGTTTGGTTTTCAATTTGGTCCAATGGGAAAGTTTGGACAGAAGAAGAAGAAGTGTTAGGGTGGGGCATTATGAGGTGTGGCATTAGAGCATAGTTTGGTGAGAATCAACTTGGTTTTGTCTTGGTGTCTAGCTTGGCTCGTTGGATGTTAGGAAAACGTGTGGCTGCATAAGAATCGGATCGATTCGGTCTTACTGGTAGTTTGAGTTGAAGTTGAGATTCTTTACTTGATGATGGGTCGTACGGTCTTTAGCGGTTTGTTTTCGACGGTCGGTAGATTTAGAATATACAAAAGATTAGATCCGGTAGTCCACATGCCAGTTTCGGAAAGGCCTGAATAGCAGAAACTTTGGGCCGATTCATCAACTGATAGGTCCTTCGACTCCATTAAATGTCACATTATTAACATAATAGGGCGTCTCGTCACATCAATTGCCACACATTCGTTTAAACGGGAGATAGCTCAACCATCAATCATGACGATCTTGTCTAGACCTGATCAGTTATCGTTTTATGTCACGTGGTAGTTTTAACCCAAACCCAAACATATTTAATTTGTATAAGCCCAATTCTTCCTGTTCGACAAATCGACTAACCGCGCTTTTCTGGAATGATGTTCATTTTTGGTACCAAAATTCAAAATTTCTCTCCTGTGTCCACAATCCACATCCTTTGCGATTAGGGTTCTTCAAGCATGTTGATTTCTCCCCCAAATCGAGTCACTCGAGGAAGTTTTCGAGTAAATCAGACTCATCGTCGACGCAATGCGTACAGCTACAGAGGCCACCGGCTAGCTCCTCCACGTCCTCGAGTGACCAGCGATCTCGATTGTGATTTTCTCGGGATCAGTTCGCGGATTCGATCGTGGTGCCTGGAAATGGTGGAAACCCTTAGCTCGAAGCGCGGCTGAATCCGGTACATGAATACATGATAGGCTTACTGTTTCTTTTTAACATTTTAGTATGACTCTTAGCCTCAATTGTTGATATCAGTTCTCCTCTGAATGCTAGATCCAGGTGATTTGATGTTGTTTTGCAGCAAGTTGAAAAGCATCAGCCAATACTTACTGCATAGAGCTTACTTAAAGGCATTCTCTGATTAGTGATGGCTCTTCACACCAACAGGTTTTTTCAGCTCCCCGCATTTATCCTGCAAACCCTTTCTATTAGTTATTGATTCCGTGTACTATGCATGATATACAGAGGATATGGTTAGTAGCTCTTGAGTGTTGACAGTGACCCAAATGAATAACCATCTTCCAGATACCAGAACATCATTTGGGATATACGAAAAGTTGGGTTTTTTCCTGGAAGCATCCTTGTTGTAGATGTAGATATTTTTTGTGGTTAGAAATCCTCTTACTTCTCCAATAGTGGTGACGAAGACCCTAAGTCATAAGTCAACACTCAAAGCTTCTCATTGGCAGGCTACCTTAGGAGTAGATACGGTTATCTGAGAAAAGGCATCAATTGTTCATAAAAACTGATAGTTCAATCATAATTTAAAGCTCAACCCAATTTGCTGATCATGTAATATAAAAGCAGCAGCAGTAGAAGAAGACCAACATAATTTTCCAAAAGCCCCAAGTTTTTGTTCTCTCCTTCATCGTTAGACGGAGTAAATGACTGCAGAATTTTCTTCTTCTGCACCTCGTACTTCTCCGTATACCGGAGAATGGGAGTACGATGTTTTCTTGTGTTTTAGAGGAGGCGACACACGCCACGGTTTCACCAGCCACATCCTGTCTGCTTTATCAGACAAAAAAAATCAGAACTTTCATTGACGACAAGCTCGAAAAAACAGAGATGTGCTCTTTCTGTGGTGGTTTTCTCTGAGAATTTTACGGGTTCAGTCTGGTGCTTGGAAGAGGTGGTTACCATCGCCGAAAGGATGAAGAAAGTTGGGCACCAAGTTCTTCCGATTTTCTTTAAAGTGGATCCGTTCGATGTGACAGATGAATCTAGAAGCTATATGGCTACCATCGATCGAGAATGTAAAGGTAGAAGTACTTCTTTCAAGGATAAGAAGCGATGGATGGATGCTTTGAAAGCTGTGGCTATGTCTGCTGGTCATACTTCGCAGGCCATCAAGTAAGTTACTCAACGCTCCATACTTAGAATATCCTCCTTGTTAAAGTAACTGTCATTTTAATTATGTATTGTTTGTTTTGCATGGGTGGGTGGTTCTTAGAATTGAATCGGAATCAATTAAGGCGATTGTGGAAACAGTTCAGAAGCAACTAATTGACATGTCACCGAGTATTAATCCTAATAACTTGGTTGCTATGGGTTCACGCATTTTGGAGGTTGAACGACTATTAACTACGGACAAATTAGATGCTACTTGCATCATTGGGCTATGGAGAATGGGCGGTGTTGGGAAAACAACTCTAGCCAAAGCGTGTTATGACGGGGTAATTTTGTCCAATAAAGGAATCAAATATCTTGTACGTACCAAACTACTACTTGTACGTACCAAACTCAGGTGAGGAATCAGATGGTCAAGCTAGAGGGTCTACAGTTAATGGACGGAAAGTGAAGTGACTATTTTGTTACCATCTCCAAACTTTAGTGGCCATCGAGATATTTGACTAAAATAAAGAGAAGAAAACATCCGTCACTTGGCACAATTCCATTGAATTTTAGGCGTTAACGTATGTCACAGCTCCAACCCATACTACTCTATGCAAAGTTACAAATATTACACAAGAAGAATTGGTCCAATCCCATTGGAATCCACGTCTTTTATTTGTATCCAAACATTTGGCACTAAATGTTATATATACTCTTTAAGTGCCACCAAACATGTACATCAATTACTAAGAATTTGACGAATTACGAAGATTTTGGTTCGATCCGGATATAGTGGATGAACTCGTTTCTTAATGGTAAAACGACTATATTTAATCGTTGATTCAACATGGATAGTTGAGCGTTCGTGGTTAAATTAACTTCCAAATGTGGCAATACAGTCATTTAGGATTGGACGTGTAGGATAGTAGGAGCAATACTTAAACAACTGCTAGTCTTCTCAACCTCGACCCATATTGGATCTCCCCAAACCCATGAATTGACGAGAAAACCACATCCGCATTTCAACGAGTTTAGCTAAAGTTCAGTCGATATAGTTAACACATAATGTCTGTCCATACTGTTGCATCCCAATAATTCGATCGAGTTGTTAAAAGAATGTTCAGATTATTTTTATATAATTCATTAACACTGACATGATGAATTGAAGTTTTAGAAGGAGCTGGTCAAACGTATACATTATGTAATTAAAGAAATCGACAAATGACCAATGTATCACATAACGAAAACCGAATGACCACTTTGTTACCTTCCCAAACTTAAGTAACCTGAAACAAAATTTTCCCCACCCATTGGTTTTCCCTGCATATAAACAAACCAAAACCATCACAAAACCCAAATATTCAAACAAACCAATTCCAAAATGGAAACCAAACTCCAACTCCTCATTCTCACAATCCTCTTCCTCACCCAATCCGCTCACGCCGCGGATTTCTGCGTCGCCGACCTAACCTCCCGGGAAACCTCCACCGGCTACCCATGCAAAAGCCCCTCAAACGTCACCGTCAACGACTTCGTCTTCACGGGCTTCACCGCCCCCTTAAGCACTTCCAACCCAAACAAGCTCTCCCTGAACCGGGCCTTTGTCAAGAGCTTCCCGGCCCTCAACGGGCTGGACCTGGCCGCGGTCAGGGTGGACATGGAGCGGGACGGGGTGGTTCCGCTCCATTCCCACCCGTACTCTCCCGAGATGATCTTCATCGTCGAAGGGAGAGTAACGGCCGGGTTCGTGTCCGGGCTGGACTCGAACGTGGCCTACATCAAGACGCTGAACAAGGGAGAGATGATGGTGATTCCGCAAGGGTTCCTCCATTTTCAGGCCAACAGTGGGCCCGGGAATGCGACCATATTTGTGAATTTTAACAAGGCGGATCCTGGAGTGCAGTTTATCACCGGGGCGCTGTTCAGGAATGCTTTTCCGACATGGCTTTTGGAGAAGACGACTGGGATTAGTCAGGGTGAGATCAGGAATCTTAAGAATCTTCATGGTGGGTCCGGCTAAAGGGTTGTTTGGAAGTAGCGATTTGCTTAATTAGGGGGGAAATAAAATAAAATGAGTGGTTTTATATGGAAACGACATTGCCGTTTTGGTATTGTTTTTTAATATTGTTGTTGTTGTGATCATTGTTGATTTATTTTGTTATTATTTAGGTTACGTTATTTTTTTAATTTATGATTGAATATTGACACATTGATGGCTACAAGGTTCTTAATTAATAGGTGTGGGAAGACCATTCTACGTGTCACAATAATTAGACCTTTTTGGGAAAAACTTCCTTATTTCAAAAATTTTTAGCCACCGCACTTTCTGTCGTCAATGTTTATTTTTTTTCTCTGTCTTTTCTCGATTTCGACAGTTTTTACTCATTGTTTGAATTTTATTTTTTTCTTTGAATAAGGTTTTGTTCTCCCTTCGAGTATGGTTTGTTCTCCCTCTTGAATAGGATTTTTCGATTTCTTCTTTCACAATGGTGGCTCTGCTTCCCAACGATCTCGTACGATTCATCTAATAGAACGAAAGAAAGTCTACGGTCAGAAGTTAATGAAATCATCGAAGAAGGGAGGCCATGTTCCAAAACCACGGTACATGAGGATCAGCCAGCGTCGACCCGTCCAACTGCATAATCGTCTCTACGTGGTTGTGGAGCTTCGGATCGGCTTCAACAATGTTCGCACCCTCCGACCGGATTTCTTTCCAATATTTTATGTTTCTCTCAATTTTTAGTTTTTCGAGTCGTTCTCAATTTGTTTGTTAGTATTTTTTTCGTTTTAGTTGTTAGTTTCATATTTATGGCTTTGAAAGGGTTGTTAGGAATTAAAGATGTGAAGTATGGTAATTAATAAGATTAACTTCTTCTCCTTTGTTATTCGTGTGTGGGTAGCACCTCCCAAATTATCAGTTTATGTATTGTACGAAAACTATTACTATCACTGAATCACCAATGTATTTGACAATTATCGCTTAACTGAATATTGATTTATAAATTTTAATTGATTGTAAAAAAAAAAATCGGTGAGAAGACTTTTTCCATTTTTTAACCATAAAAGTTCAGAAGTAAACTTCCCATTAATGGCAATGAAGCAATAGTTCTGTCTGTTTTTAATATAAAAATTTTAGGTTTGAATTCACATTTTTATAGTATATTTAATCTCTTTAAATAAATACCATAGTTGAAAGTCTATAATTATGAAATTTATCTAATGGGAACATCAAAAAATGATGTATGATGAAAATGGCTCTTAACATTTTGCGACAAACAGAATAATTTGAAAAGTATTACATAAATATTCATTTATAAATATAATAAATTTTCAAACACGATACCTCTAAATTGCCAAATAATACCGAGTTATCTAACCTCTCCTCCATTTGAAATCTAGACAATAGAGAAAAGAAAGGGTGGATTATAATGCCCCAAACTCCAACCTATGTGGGCCAGAAAGCCCTTTAACGTGGCTCCCTAATTGTCATGGACTGGCCCATTGTTAGGGTTGTAAAATGGATTGCTAGGACCAGTCCCTAATGATCTTCGAAGCTTCCTTTATTACAATCTATTACGGGTGTGGTTACTGTTAATTGGTTGACTCATTTCGTTCTAATATATTGTGACGATTTGAATCATTAATAATATTCCGCCTGATTTCGGAAAACGAAAAACTATGACGCTTCTTTTTTTCGTCTTTTGAGAAGGGAACAATGGTAAATGATGAAGCTAAGTGAAAGAATCCAAAATTGGCTGCCATCGTCAAGTTATGGTTAAGATGTCACTATTTCGCAATGACTTGGATCCAGCCAATCTCTCAATGTGTGTGGCCGACGTGTCTTTCGCCCTCTTTATCGACATATCGATGTTTAATCACCATATTTACAAGTCGTTTTCCATTGCGGAATTGGAATTCTCGCGGGATTGTTATTCAATTCTTCGTTCTTTTTGGCTATATTGATGAATTAAAATTGGGTTTCGAACGAGTTTGTAAGGAAATTGCAATTCCTTCCCGTTCGAGGAGCGGAGTTGATGCTAAACCGGAATTTAACTCCAACGACCGATTTGTGACGGAAAACAAAATTTTGATCAATTTCTATAGAGTAATTAGTCCATTCTATCCTCCAATTCCATGGCGGAAGACAATGCTTGGTCAATCTTAGGCTTCGTTTTGCCATCAAACAAATCCAATTCCAATCCTCAAAATTCATCCAGATTCAGATTCAATGGCAAATTCGCAAGATTTAGCAATTTCGGACATTTCCTAACATAATTAAACCCTCTAAATCTAGCGGGATCGAAAATGTCACGTAATAATCGTGAAAAAGGTATCCAACGAAATTGGTCCAACGTCAGATATTGACCGCTAAATTCAACCAATTCTCTAGCGAAAAGTGAACCCTTAATATCTTCATGATCTATAATCATACGTGTCATCTTTTGTTTTCTTCCATTGCTGACTTGGCCATCCAGCTCCTAATTTCTTAACGTTGTCCATAACTAGTTTTCCGAACCTCATTATATAAACCCAACATCATTAAACCTAACATAACACATCCCAACACACAAATATCAAATTACCAAACAAACCCTAACGTAATCATGCACAAGATCCATCTCATAACCCTCCTAGCTCTCTTCATCACCACCACCACATTCCCCAAATCCGCACACCCCGCGGATTTCTGCGTCGCCGACCTAACCCTCCCGCAAACCCCGCACGGATACCAATGCAAACACCCCACAACCGTCACTGCCGACGACTTCGTCCACTCCGGCCTCACCACAGGCGGGACCACCAAAAACATCAACAAGGGCAACGTGACCCGTGCCTTTGTCCAGCAGTTCCCGGGCCTGAACTCGTTGGACCTGGCTGCGGTCAGGGTGGACCTGGAGCCGGACGGTGCGGTCCACCTCCACAGCCACGCATACTCGTCGGAGATGATACTTGTGGTGCAAGGAACCGTCACGGCAGGGTTTGTGTCCGGGCTGGGGACCTACAACAATACCGTGTACGTCAAGAAACTTAAGAAATGGGAGCTTATGGTGATTCCTCAGGGGCTGGTTCATTTCCAAGTGAACATGGGGAGTCGACACGCTACGATGTACGTTTCGTTCGCGAAGGCTGATCCGGGTGCTCAGTTTATGAGCTCGGCGTTCTTTGGGAATGATCTTTCGTCGTTGTTTGTCGCGAAGGGGACGAATATCGGGGTGAAGGAAGTTAAGAGGGTTAAGGCTTTGCTTGGGGGGTCTGGCTGATTTTGTGATTCCAACACTTTGTGTTTGTTGTATGAATATGATTTGCTCCATGAATAAAATGTTCAAGCCTTGATGTTCATCCATAGTGTACATGTATTTTACGGTATTAATACTTCGAAATATATATAGCAGTACTTTTAAAAGTTTGATATCCGTTATAAAATATTAGAAATCTATAATTTACAAGTGAATATAAGTTAATTAGCAAGAGTTTTAACCACTTTTTTTTTTATATTTGAATATTATTTTATATGTTCTCTAAACAGTAACTTTTTGTTGATAACATACCAATATTATTTTCCGGTCACTAATGAAATATTCCATGATCGGTTTGACCGAACCGTTTCGATGGGTGATCGAATCGTCAATTGATGAATAATCATTGCTTAAGAAACAATTATCCTCCGGCGCCGGCCAAAGAGGGGGGGGGGGGGGGGGGTTGGTTAGGTCGGAGGTTCCTTTCTTTTTTGGTCTATTGATGGACCAGTCTTGTTCCTACACCATTTGTTCTTGCTTAGAAATCACAACATATAACATCACTCACTTACTAATTTACTAGAATCAATCCAAGCAATTACACTTGGGTTGCTACTCATCCTACCGTTAATGAATTTCAAGACAAATCGACTATATATCAAACTTTAACCCTGACCGGATGCTTCACTCATCATTCTGAGTACAACTACTTGGTGTTATTTTAGCATGTTAAAAAATATATTTTAATTTTAATTGGTTATTATTTGAAGGATTTAACATGGTGAAACTTCAATTTTTAGTCATTCCCAACATACATGTCAAATATTAGCCAATTTGAAAATTTGAAAATTTTCATGTCAAAACTGTCAATTTCGGTGTGTTATAACCCATGGAAATCGACAATTTTGACATGAAAATTGAAAATTTTCAAATCGGCTAATATTTATCCAAAGATGTTGGAAATGACTAAAAAATCAAGTTTCTCTATGTTAACCCTGATAAATAATGGTCAAATGAAGTTAAAAATTAATTTTTTGATGTTATGGTAGTGTTGAAAACTGTCAAATTGCGTTACTTTTTGCATGTATATGGTAGGAAACTGATAGAAACCTAAGCTAAAACTTTTAATAGTCAAACATAAAAGTTTATTAGCTATGTGTTAATTCATATTTCTATCATAAGCTTAATTATGCAGTAAGATGAGATATGTTTGATAAAGTGAATAACTATTATCCAGTTAAACAACAACTTCAAAACACAATGACCTATTAACTAGTATTTGTAATTTTTAAAAATTAAAAAGGTTATAACAAAGCAATAATGCTTTCATTGAGATTTGAACTCAAGACCTCCCGCTTACTAAACGGGTGCTCTAACCAACTGAGCTATGAAAGCTACATTAGCTAGTGCTCATGGTTGACTCAATCGTAAATGTTCACATGCCAAGAAATAGTCCAAAATCGCTATTCTGGAATGTTCTTTCAACCACCCACAATATTTCGACAAAAAAGACTTTTTAGAGTTATTTATGGTGCGAATCGAGCCTAACCCGAGGAAAACCGTTACGAATCTCTAACCAAGTACTTAACCACTCAATGACGAAATGATAAATCATTCTTTTTTGTATGGAAAAATTAGGTCGGAAAATATACAAACACACGCAAACATTAACATCCAAATTCCCAATTTCCAACCCTATATATAACCTTTTCCCCAAAATCAATCAATTATAAAAAACAAAGAAACCTCACAAAAACGATGCCGTTTCAATCTCTTCACTTCTCCATCCTCCTCGCCGCCCTCTTCTCCTCTTACTACTCCGCACACGCCGCGGATTTCTGCATCGCCGACCTAACAACCCAAACGGCATCAGGATTCGCATGCAAGAACCCATCAAACGTCACCGTTTCCGACTTTGTCTTCACCGGCCTGATCAACCCCGGCAACACCACCAACATGAACAAGGCATCCGCGATCCCGGGGTTCGTCCAGCAGTTCCCTGCCCTAAACGGGTTGGGGCTCGGTCTGGTTCGAGCCGACATCGAGCCGGGCGGTGCGATCCCGCTGCACACCCACCCGGCCGCCACGGAGATGCTCTACATGGTGGAAGGGACCATCGTGACCGGGTTCATCTCCGGGGCGGCCAACGTAGCGTATGTGACCAAGTTGAAGAAAGGTGAAGTTATGGTTTACCCACGAGGGTTGTTCCATTTTCAGGTAAAGTTGCAACGGTTTGGTTCGGGCAAGGATTCGGATCGAGTTGCCAACAAATAAATGTTGTAGTCTTAGGTTTGAAGTCGGAATGGACAATCGTTTCGACGCTCTTGTGATGGCATCACCGGTGTCATCTGAGCTGACGACCGATAACCCCAAAGTTTACCTGACAGCGACAATGCAATTCTTCTTAAAAAAACCCGATTCGGTTCGAGTTTCAAACATGGGTTAACAAGTACTAAATGGTTCTTTGCATATAAATTATGCATATGTGAGTTTCTGAGTTTAATCATAACCAGAGAAGCTTCAAATTCTTAAAGAAAAAGAAATCTTTTTTATAAAGCAAAAAGAAAAAGAAATCTACAATTTATCAAATTTGAAATGTTTAAAATTTATAATTAATTACCAACAAAATATCATCAAATTAAATTACATAGATCAATTATTTTATTATTATACACTTAATATTTGCAAAATATGAAATTTAACACATATCACCATTTATTTATCATGGACACTACTTTGATACAACTCTCAGTTACACCACTCTTCCTGGCCAACATATATAGTTAGATTTAAAATAGAAACTTAATACACTAGTTCATGTTCGATATAATTTCGAGTCAGATACTTTAATATTCATTATCTCTATACCATAGGAAAGTAGGTAACCATATATCCAAATCGATCGGCTCAAATTCTATCTTGTTTGATCCCTTCGGATGTGTTGTCCAGGTGAACACCGGGACGGAGCATGCAATGGAGATCGCTTGCTTCAGCGACTCGGAACCAGGCGTTCAGTTGGTGAGCTCGGCACTGTTTGGGAACGATTTCACGTCATTTTTGGTCGAGAAGACGACCAACATCGATGAAGCCGAGGTGAAGAAGCTCAAGGCACTTCTTGGTGGTTCCGGCTAACTTGGATCGCCGATGTTTGTTTAGATAATAAGTTAGAAATTCTCCCATGCCTTCTGCTTCTATTGTCTATAGATCCCTCTGATTCATTGCTGAGGTGGAAATCAAGAAATAAAATGTTGCTCTTACAAATCTAGGCTGTTGAATTATCGAATCTTAGATCTGATGGCTGAAAATATAGGAGTAAAATTGACATTTTACGGCCATATAAACTGTATACTAAGTATACATTATTTAATGTTACACTTTGTAAAAAAGCTGTACAAATGTATATATACTTCTTTAAGAGTTTGTACAAATCTATACACATTTGTTTGATCCGTATAATTTTTTGTACAAAATTGTAACGCTGATCGTCGACAAATATTTCCAAAAAAATAAATGTTTTCCAGGAAATCGATCACGTGTGGGTGCAAATTGTTTTGTCCACAAAATTCAAATTGCCAAGAAGTTGAATTGTTTTGTCCACAAAATTCAAATTGCCAAGAAGTTGATCGGAGATGGTGGTCCAATAATCGGAGATAGTAAAATATGTTTGTTGGATGGATAGAGTATATATAGAGTGTAATTCAATGCATATGCATGTGTTGTGTTGGTGATCTCGATGATAGTCTCGTAGAAAAATCATCTAAAAAACGTTGACTAATAATAATAATAGTAATTTCGCAAGTAGCTAGCCGACCAATTTGAAATATTTATAATACATAATAATAGTAATTTCTTAATAAAAAAACAAATAATAGTAATTTATATGCTCTTTTCCCACTTGATACATACGTCATATTTTACCTTTTCCGTTAGTCAAAGTTTCATCGACCAATGCCGAGTGACAACAATTAGTAAGTATATCAACGAGACAGATCAAAGGCATCATTATTTGTTATCGAATTCAATATTTGACGATGAAGGAAATTGAGAAAATCGTTATAAATATTCAAGACACTTCACACATAAAAATAGGCGTTGTTACGGTGGTTTTGTAGAGAACGAAACACAATTTTGAATAAAAAACAAGATCATAATTACGGGCATTGTCAAATCAGAGACATCGAATATTATATTTTGATGATACAAATTATTATAAAAGGAACGGTTATAAAGTATGAATAAGCTACCAACAGATTAACCCTAATTTTCTATTAAGATGAATAAATTGATAAAAAAACTAAATCGATCGATAATATTTGATTTATCGGCCTCCATAACCCAACTAATTAAGTTGACCAAACTCTTAAATTTGGACAGCTCACATATGAATATACTCACATGAAAACCATATATTAAATAATAATTCCCCTTTTATATAAACCTTCGCGGTTCAATCCAAACAAATTAACACATCTAAAACCATATTAGAAAGAAAACAAAAGGATGATCGAAACGATGTCGTCTCACACGTATAAATTCGTCTTTTTCGCCATCTTCCTCCTCTCATATTGCTACTCAGTACGCGCCGCAGATTTCTGCGTGGCTGATCTATCCCTCCAGACCCCCTCCGGCTACGCCTGCAAGGACCCCACCAAAGTCGTCGCTGACGACTTCGTCTTCACCGGTATATCCAAACCGGGCAACACCACCAACCCCAACAAGGCAGCTGCCACCCCGGCCTTTGTCCACCAATTCCCAGCCTTGAACGGGCTGGGAATCTCCTTAGCACGGGCTGATTTCGCCCGGGAGGGGTGATCCCGCTCCACACCCACCCGAGGGCCACCGAAATGGCCTACCTGGTGGAGGGGACCCTCATGGTGGGGTTTGTGGCAGCGGCGACCAACAAGGTGTATGTAAATACGATCAAAAGGGGGGAAGTGACGGTGTTCCCTCAAGGGATGCCGCATTTCGTGGTAAATGCAGATAGGAAAAGGCCCGCTGTGGCGCTTGTGGCGTTCAGCAGTCCCGATCCGGGGAATCTATTGGTGAGTTCTGCGCTGTTTGGGAATGATCTCGCGTCGGCTTTGGTGGAGAAGACGACCGGCATTAGTGAAACCGAAGTGAAAAGACTTAAAGCTCTTTTCGGTGGTTCGGGTTAATATTTGGATTATGGTATAAGATAAAAAATAATAAATAAATTTATTTGGACACTCTTATTATATATTGCGTCAGCATGCATTTTCATGACGTTAATGTAGTTAGTGACGGAGCGAGAAAATTGACTTAAAGGGAAGCTTGAAATTCATGGCATAAAATTCAACCATATAATTCAAAATTCAACTCTAAGCAAAACTAAGAGTCAACCATAAAGTACGATTTATATAATAATCAACAAATAGTCAATGTACCAATTCGATCCGAGATCTTGGAATTGAAATAAGTTTGGCGGCGGATTACGAAATCTTGGTGATCTTCTCTATCTAATGAATGGGCGGCCGCTTGAGAATCGCTAGAAACATGTACAGTGTATGGCTAACCCAATAACGAGAGTCTCGGATAGCGGGAATCGAACCCGCGTCTTCTCCTTGGCAAAGAGAAATTTTACCATTGTTTAGAACGAATCATAATAAGATTTTTATATTTTAAAAATAATATAAAACACATTTTATATCCAAACTAATACACAAATCTTGCAGCGATTATAAATGGTCGGCTCGTAACTCACGCTCAAACCGATTGAACTCCCAATGACAAAATGTTTGAGTTGTGAAAGATTAAAAGTTGCAATGGTGAGTGGGAAGTGATGGGAAAAGTGAGCGATGGTGGAGTGGAGTTGTGTACTAGGCCCAACAATCGAACAAATTCCGGCAGAGTAAAGAGTTGAGCTTAGGTGAATAAATGAGTTATGTGAGTGAATAAAAATAGACGTACGTAAATAATTGATAATTCGCACAAATGAATGATAAAACAAATAATTTCGTCTCATAGCTAAAACCGGTTAATGGAAAGAATTCATTTATAAAGAAAATGAGATTTTAGAGAAGGACTCAATCATTGTAAAATTAAATTAAATTAAAGTTAGTTATTTACACAAAAATGGAAAGAATTCGTTTACAAAGAAACTAAACAAAAATGGAAAGAATACATTTATAAAAAAAATGGAAAATATTATATAATTGCTAAGATTGAGTGAAAAATCAAAATAAAATATAATCATATCTTAATACAATATAATTACACGTCATCATATAATAAATTCTCCCCCTATTTATAAACCCATCCCAACTCAAATTACTCAATCCAACAGATTATCACACATAAAAAAAAGAAGGAAAAAAAAAAGAGAAGACCGAAACGATGCCGTTTCACAGTCATGCACTCCTCTCAGTCGCCGTTTTGCTCCTCGTCTCATACAGGTACGCCGCACACGCCGCGGATTTCTGCGTAGCCGATCTAACCCTCCAAACCGCTTCGGGATACGCGTGCAAGGACCCCACCAAAGTCACCCCGCCGACTTCCTCTTCACCGGAATATGCCAACCGGGGAACACCAGCGACCTCTTCAAGGCGGTTGCTACCCCTGTTTCGGTCCGACAATTCCCAGCCCTGAACGGGCTGGGAATCTCCATGGCCAGGGCAGATTTCATCCCCGGTGGGGTGATCCCGCTTCACACCCACCCAGCGGCAACCGAGATAGCATACCTCATCGATGGGTCCGTCACAGTGGGGTTCGTCACCCCGGGGACGAACAAGGTGTACCTGAATACGATCAAGAAGGGTGAAGTGACGGTGTTTCCTCAGGGGACCCCGCATTTCGTGGTGAATCTTGATACGGCGAGGCCTGCTACTGCGGTGGTCGGATTTAGTAGCCCCGAACCGGGGAATTTGATTGTGAGTTTGGCCATGTTTGGGAATGATTTGCCGTCGGTTTTGCTTGAGAGGTCGACTGGCATTGCTGATGCTGAAGTGAAGAGGCTTAAAGCTCTTCTTGGTGGTTCTGGCTGATGAATATGATGTATCATTTTAATTAATTTTTAAAAATATAAAACGTTTAATTATTTGAATATTTCATATTTGTAGCTTTGGCCGAGAAGTCTAATTCGATAAAAAAGAGAAAGAAATGCATGTATGAATCTTAAAAAGAAATTGAATATGGACATCATCATCTTTTTATCGTATTTGATATGGGTGTGTTGGACAAATCACAATTTAAATTGAAATAGAAGTGATGCTTGCTTTCTTATTACATGTTCTACTAAGCTAATGATCAACGTTAGTTCCATATGGCTACCGACATCTCCGGCCGATACTTTTTTGTCTCCCACGGTCTCTCTTGTACACGCCTTCTCCTTCAAAGCATTCTCTCATCGACCGTCTCTATACTCTTTGTAAGAAATCACGAAAGAGGACCTACAATCTTACATGCGTCTTGTGAAACAACTACTCAACAATCAAACCAGTTCTTCAAATCGAACCATTCATTAGGTCATTAATCTCGAAAAGACGGAACACGTTTTAAACTTTGAAAAATGAGACGTCTTGGTCTCTTGGACAATGGATTGAGTACACATTTCCAACTCTTGGCTTTGCTTCTTAATCTTTGTCTTAATCTTGGATAGAACAATTCAATACCAATCCAATAGTTCAATCTTACAAGCAATTTCCAAAATCTTGCAACTCCTACCAAATTATAGACCTTCTGGAATTTCAACAAATAGTTGTGTGCATATTTTACTTTGTGCAGTCCGTAAAATTATTATTATACTTTTAATATATAAAAACACGTATTTATTATTTTTTTTAAATAGTTCGTATCGTATTAATTGTTAATTGTGGATATAAGATTCTCCCACTTTTCAGAAATTAAATCTGTAAGCTTAGATTTTTAGCATCTTTGAAAATCTCTCTCTTCCTCGATTAGATTTTCATAAAACTCTTATCGTATTGCTAACTGATACCATAAGAGTTATTTTAGCAAAATAGTAAATAAATCTCTTCATTAAGGGTATGTTAGTCCATTCATATAAAAATACGGACTACACAAAGTAAAATATGAACTGTATATAACATCATCTTTAATTATCTATCTTATAATTATGTAATGATGAATTTTACACCTAAATTTATAAATGATTCAAGCTTTTAATAACTCTATATTGTATTGATTCATCCTGTTGCGAGCTATTAATTAAATTGATAATTGAGAAATAATTATTTTCATTAAACCAATGTATCATAAATTTCAATAATTAAATCACATCAAAATTATTTTACTAGCAGATAACATTCTCTAATCTCTATATAAACCCTTGCCAATTAATCAAAAAAATACACACAATTAATCCATAATCCATAACCTACTTGTCAATGTTCTTTTTAATTTGCGGTGGGGAATAGCCATCTTATATTTGGTATTTATCGTTCATCATCATAAGGTCGATTTTTGCACGTGACAAGTGCCTATTTTACGATGAAATGACCCCTAGTTATCTATCTTTACACATAGATTTATAAATGATTCGAATTTTTTAATAAACCTATTCTGTATTGATCCATCCCGTTATGAGCTATCGATAATAAAAATTTAATTTAATTTTCACTGAACCAATACATCACAAATTGAACTCAACAAGAAATCGTCGCATAGCGTTTACACCCGATGCCAATTATTTTACTAGCAGATACACTCTGCTGCTGCCAAGCACTCTCCAACCTCTATATAAACCTTTCCCAATTAATCAAAAACCAAAACACACAATTAATCCATAACCCAATCGTCCAAAGAAACGATGTCGTTTCATTCTCATCAATTCCCCTTCCTCTTCGCCACTTTTCTCTGTCTCCACTACTCCGCACGCGCCGCGGATTTCTGCGTGGCGGACCTAACCACCCAAACCCCGTCGGGCTACGCCTGCAAGGACCCGGCTAAAGTCGTTGCCGGTGACTTCGTCTTCACCGGAATAACCAAACCGGGCAACACCAGCAACCCCAACAAGGCAGTTGGGGTCCTGGGCTTGGTCCAACAATTTCCGGCCCTGAATGGTCTGGGACTCTCCATAGTTCGCGCCGATTTTGCGCCGGGCGGCGTGATCCAACTGCACACCCACCCGGCGGCATCGGAGTTGGTCTACGTGGCAGAGGGGACCCTCACGGTGGGGTTCGTCGCTGCGGATACGAACAAGGTGTACGTGAATACGATCAAGAAAGGGGAAGTTACGGTGTTTCCTCAGGGACTGCTGCATTTCGTGGTGAATGCTGATACCGCCAGGCCGGCCATGACGGTGGTGGTGTTCAGCAGTCCGGAACCGGGAAATCAGTTGGTGAGTTATGCGCTCTTCGGGAATGATCTAGCGTCGGCTTTGGTGGAAAGGACGACCGGCATTGGTGAATCCGAAGTGAAACGGCTCAAAGCTCTTCTCGGTGGTTCCGGCTAATGATGTATCTTTTCAGGGGTTAAAAGCATTTTCGGTCACTCAAGTTTTTAGTAAATAACATTTCAGTCATTCAATTTTTTTTCCTTAATTTCATTTAGGTAACGAATCGGTGTTCCATCAGCTCCTATCGTCCAAAAGCTGACTTGGCTAACAAATATTCCAAAACCCAAATGAAAAATTCCACATGTAACCCATCATCTCATAAATAAAAAGGTGGAGTGACCAAAATGTTACCTACTCAAAACTTGAGTGACCGACGATGATATAAAACCTTCATCATCGAGCATTTCTACAATTCAAATAACTCACAACCACCACTCGAACTCTCTTTCTCAGTTTATAATAATCCAAGAGCCAAATATCTTTCCAGGAGTGCTTCAACAAGTTCTCATATCACAAACATACAGAAGTTTCAACTTTCTCAGCATGCTTTAGTATATACAAATCATAAGCAAAACGTGTAGTACAAGTAATTCACATCTTCCTCAAGTTGTCTAACCTTGCCTGCAAGTCATCATCTAGACCCCCGCCATCTTCATGATTCCCAGTCGATTCAGTCTGAGCAACTTTGTTCCTTCCAGCCGGTGCGGCCGACACAGTTGTCGAAGGAGCAGTAACCAGCTGCAGCAGTAACCAGTCACAGAGTATTCATACCAGACACGAAAATCGAACAAATGAATGTGCTGGTGTTGAAGTGTTCGTACCTCGTTGTTAATATCGATACCGATCTCGTCAAGAACTTGGCTCACGAGCTCGTCGGTTTCCTCCTCTTCTTCATCTCCGTCAAGGGCATCGTCGATGGCGTCTCCCATCACCTCCGAAGTCATCTCCATTTTCTCGTTCTGCCTCTCGAATTCCTGCATTATTTTCTGAAGAGATGGCAAGTTCATCTGCCTGTTCATCTGCCCCATCGCTTTCGTCACACCTTTCATCGCCTCCCCCATTGCCTGAGTCGATTTCAACGTCTGTAGCAGAACAAATTTTCACGTACCCAAGTCACATCATCGTCAAAACAAAGAATGGAAACTGGACAAAACGCCTTTTTGAATCTAAAGCCTGTCACTTCCATGAATGAATTGTTCATACATTGCGAAGGTTGTCTATTTCGTGATTTCACTACTGCATTATCACTAGGCCAATGAACGATAAATCGACATCAAACAGTTATCCCTAAATCATGACTCTGTACTACTGGGAAAGATCTTTGAAACTAACTAAAGCCTGGCACTTCCATGAATGAATTTCATTCTATACAAATGGTTTCCTGTTTCATGATTTCATTCCCCCATTAACGCTATGCCAATGAACGGAAAACCGACATTAAAGCAGTTACACCTAAAATCGAGATATACAGTACCTGTATTCTCAAGGAGACACCCTGGAGTTGTGATTTGAGCTTATAGAACTTCTCAATCTGGTGCCTTGTTCTGATAAGATCTTTTGCCATCACTCTTACAGCTCCCTACAATAAAGAAACCATCATTCAGAGATCAAAGGCACACAGCAAAGTACAGCTCCGAAACATATAACAGTGACTCAAAATTCAACAAAATTCAAATTCAGCTAAGAACAAGTGTAACTAAAGGAAATCAAATTATAAATATTATACCATCTGACCATTCTTAGCATTCTTCTTGATCTCAGTGATGAGCTTCTTCTCCTGAGTTTGGAGCCCTTGCCTTTCCCTCTCTATGTCCCTTATTGACTTGTCGATCATCCGCTTGTTCTCCCTCAACAGCTCTGCATAAACCCCGCCAAATTAACAATCTGCACAACTTGGGACGAAGAAACTTCGCCAGATTCCAAAACAAGGCGAAATCAACAGAGGAAGAAGTAGCAGCGAACAAGCTTACCGGCGCGAGTCTTTCTGTTACCGAAGAGAAAACTCATCTCGTCGCCGTCTGAGTTCGCGAAATTGTGATCTCCGATCAGTTCGTGCTTCGAAGAAGTTGCTGTCAGCTGGCGAAGATGGCGTGATTGTTATTCCTTCATCTTGAAGGCTGAGGTGTGGAAAATGCGAAGATTCCTTCTGTGGGTGGGCCTTATTCTTTTATTTTGGGCCGTTATTTATATGGACCCGACTCCATCATAATGCAACTAATTGGTGGGCCTAAAGGCCATATTTGTTCCATTACATATGGGTCACTCTATTAATGTAACTCACAAATTTGATAGGTAAATCTCTCATCTAGACGATTTGATAACTTAAACCGTCTTTTACAAACGGAATACTTATGAGTGATTCTTATTCATCAATGGCCAAAGGCAGTTTATAATGACGAACAAAATGCCTAACAAGAAATGTAGATCCTATACATGGATCGCGGGTGCCTTGCAAGCAGTGCGGCCTCGATCCTTACTGATCTCCATCAAGATATTCGACAAACTGAAAACGGAAAGGAAATGCAAGAGTTAAAATTAAACCGAAAGTAAACTGTTCAAAATCAATGAAGATAGAAAAGCAACCTAGCAACGTGGATGCAAATGCCAACATCCTCGTTCGACAATTGTTAAAAGAGGCTACGACCTTAGCGGCATCATACCTGGCTCAATGGGTTGCTGACGCACGAGTGAGGTCCTGGTCAAGTTTCTTTGGCCATATGGAAGGCTTACTACCAGACATACGTCTCCTCAGTGTCCATAACGTATGCTGATTTTTCGTCGAAGCATCAAAATTTCTTCTCTTCAAGGATGAGCAATTTCTCCTTGGTTTCCCCGGTCATTAGGTACTCAAATAGATTTTCCTTTGTCCTCAAATATTCACTCATATACAAACCGTCAGCCTAAACCATCTTCGTGTACCATGTTCATTCATCTATGGTAATACCGCCCATGTAGCGAGTATATAAACTTTTACATATCCGTTTTCAGGTAATTTTACCGGCTCTCTTCGATCCAATCCATCTAATGACCATTTCCATCGTAATTCGGGCACGACAAACCGGGGCATGACCTACATTATAATTGATATGTCACAACAAACAAAAAGAAGAGGGGAGGCTAAGTCACATCCAATTTTCTCATAGGTTGTGTCATTTGTGTGGTACATACTACTGTGCCCCAACTTGTCGTGCAAATTCCTTTACTTTAAAAAAAAAAATGTGTGGGCTAAATTTTCGAAACAAACACACATGCGGTTGCTATAAATATGTAAGTTGGGGACACGTTCGCCAAATGCCCTTTTTGTCTTTGATTAATGGTGTCTTCTCCATGTTTACCAAACTACTCGTGCATTCATCACGTTGGTGGGTGAAAAGGCACTATTTGAATACAAAAATTTCAATCGTATGGATGGAGTAAATTTAATGGTTGAGACGTGAGACATGTAATAATATCGGAGTAATATGAGATTAATAATATAAGAACATGTAACATAGTGTTTTTTACTGTGATATAATAATGTCGGAGTAATTTATGAGTGACGATGAACTAAAACAAGACTAACACTCAAATAATCTGTAATTAGCATCAGAATACCAACACAGACACATGTAAACATACTGATTTTTACCTCATTCACACCGAAACTGTTTCAAGAAACCCCCAGCATGACTTCCGTGTGGATGGCATATTTTTTCCGATGGGCGGATGGAGTAAATCTAATAATTGAGGCATACAATAACGTACAAGTAATACGAGATTAACAACATAGGAACATGTAACATGCTATTTAACCATCATATAATAACGTCGGAGTAATATACGAGTGACGATGAACTAAATGATAATAAGTAATGGAGGTGTACTTGGTGGTCCTTGATCACCAAACTCTCATTAAGCTCATTTTTGTGCCTCTTTTTAACTTCGCCGCTACTTCACCAACTCATACCGGTACTATATATATATATATATATATATATTAATTATCAATTAATCTCTTTGAAAAAATAATATTTCAAATAATTAATTGACTCACTTTTATGTCTCATAATAATTATACGTAACAATTATGGAACTATTTAAACCCTAATTTTTTCAATTAATTATACACCACTTTCTGTTTTGATGATACTGCATGTGCTCGTAAGTACTCAAGCATTGAGGTCAACTTGTGGACCGACTTTGTCAATAATTATTAATTAGACTGAATTAATCCCCTCGTGACATTTGTTAATCATGCCAAATCTTGGATAATTATCGTGTGAAATTTATCAAATTTAGTTGGAGTCGGATGTAATGTTTTGAGAGATTTTAATATCGACAAAGCATGAGAGAAATATGGATGAGTTGTGACTAATCATTTGAAGTTTGTCTTTGCCAGCCTCGAAAATAAATGGTCGATGGTCAACTTTATGGAACTTCGAACCTGTTATACCCTAACGATCATCGGAAGATGAGCCTCTCAGACTCTATATAAATAGAGCTCACAATTCAAAAGTTTCTCATTCAACTCTAGTTATCATCACTACTAGACACATTTTTTACTCTTTCCAAGCACCCATGTACTTTTTTGTTTTCCAATTTCATGTTCATCGTGTTTAGCTTTCATCCCTCGCGCAAATTCTGACTCTCTCGTTCATATATGAGGCACGCCACGACGGTCTTCCACAAAAGCTTCCACATGAAGTTGATAAAGGTCGGATAAAAAAGGAATAAGAAAGGAATAACAGCAGAATAACGCCGGCGATTAACATGATTTCCGACCTTGAGGCCGATTAGTCCACGAGAAGAAAGGGGAATTTTATTAAGGTTTTTTTAGTGAGAGTGACGACTTAATTACAGAGAAAGAAACTAACGCTCATTATATACATAAGAGTTTTGGTTAACCCATAACCATAACGAACCTAACTCGATATATATTAACAGGAGTAAATCAGATGATCATTCAGTCCGGTTTAACAGGTCAAACCAAATGGATTATTGCATTTTGATGGCACCCTACACAAATTGGATAGTTTATTAGTTATTTGACTTTTACTCAATTTGGAACCGAGTCGAGCTTTACTCGGTTGGACAGCATCATCAATCGGGCCACACCGATATGTAAGTAAAAACTTTAACAAAATCAACTAAAACAAACACTAAACCAAACCATTTACCAATTACCAAACCTAACTGGCTCGGTTAATACTTACGTTAACCCCGTTAAACCAATTTACAATTCAAACCCAACCCGTTAAAACTAACTGCTTAACAATACAGTATTATCACGATTAGAGTTCATGCAAATACAACACCGTTACACCATACGGACGGCGTAAAATTCTATACTATACATCCGAATCCATTTTAGCAATAATAACCAGCCGTCCGATGATTCGCGCTCAGATGTGTAGTCTCGTAAACCGGCAATTCTTCCCTGTACCGTTCGATCCCTCCGATCGCCGAAAGATTATCCAACTCAAACAAATCCGAGCTGGCACAGCTCACCACGTCATCATCTTCCTCATCCTCCACGTCAGCGCTCTTCCTCTGGCAGCTATAATTCTTCAGCAGCTCCCTCGCCGCCGCCTCCACGCGGCGGCTCTCCTTCATAACTCGCAGCTTAAGCTCCTCATTCTCCGCCTCCATTATGTTCCTATGCCCGCACGGCCGGGATTCCTCGTCGACGATTACGTTCACAGGGTAAAACCTCACCGACCTCTTCCCGCCGCCGCCGCGGGAGGAAGGAGTTTTGCTCAAGCAGGAGCGGGAAAACGAGGAAGCCGATGAGCAATTCGACGAGTCAGAAGGCCGGATTTCGTTTCCTCCGCCGCCGAACTTGGCCTTTTTGACGTTCCCAGCGGTGAACAGAGAGTTCAAGAAGCTAGCGAGACGGCCGCCGGGAGAAATCGGCGGTTGCTGCGGATGCTTCGCTTTCTTCAGATCTCCGTACATTTTCTTCAACGATCTAGATTTCTTCTTCACAAATTCTCCTCCGCCGTCAGATCTGCAGTTACCAGACCGAGATTGGGCGGCGGAGGCGGAGGAGGAGGTTCGAATCGGTTTCAGATTGGATCTGGAGTCGTCAGCTGACTCGAACCCGGTTAGACCGGCGCCGTAACTCGAGTCGGACGAGCTGGAACTCGAATAAATCATATCTGCTCCTACTGATTTCCTCCGAAACGCACCGTTTTGGCGGAGTCGGGTTGTAGTATTGATATTTTCGTCGGAAACGCAGCGTATTGGGTGGCGGGAGTTGCGGCGGCGATCGGTGGATACGGCGGCGGAGGAGGGGTCGTCGAAGGAGCGGTAGATGGAGTCGAGGAGAGTGGAGGAGAAAGAAGGGTTATTTCTGGTGTCTGATCTGCTATGTTGGTGATGTCGTCGGTAAGAACTGGACGACGACGATGATCTCTCCATTTGGGATCAGAGTTCAGAGGAAGAAGAAGAGCAAGGTGAGAAAACAGAGGGCACAGAGTTATGAAGAGACTGAAAGTGTTGATAGATTCCCATTTCTTTGCTTTTAAATACAAAAATTAATTTCTTTTTTTTATATATGATGAATTTAAATGAAATTTATATCTTACTATTATTCACTAAGAGAAACAAATCATTTTCACATATGAAGGACCATGTAGAGCCAACCGTTACACAATTTATACTATTGATCTGGTCGCGTTATTTTTGTCTAATTAATGAGTGATTCGATGATGGAGAATCGGTTGAGTAATGAGCGTCTCTTTTTAATCGTCTTGTAGTCCATGAGCACTGCTTCCTAAAAAGGCGTGTAGGAATGTTAATACTCGGTAAGTTGTGAGAGACGGCTTCTAAGCGTGTGATATGAGCCAGAGAGGGAAACAAATAAGTACCGAGCGGTTGCTTGTAAAGGGATATGGGGCTAAGGCGATTCTAAAGCGAAAGAGCATGGTCTGAGTTTTAGACTATTTGAGATAGGTGATGGGTGTCCGGCCCTTATGAATTATGAGGGTACATTTCCTTTTAGAGTCTATCTAGAATTCGAGTTACAATCTGCCCTCAGCTGATCCAATCGATTATATTGTTATCGAATTTTAGACAATTCTCTTTGTGGTCACACCCCACTCACAATGAATCATACTCAACATTGTACTTCATAAAATTGGGGGTATGTAACAAACATTATAGTAAACAATAATTAATTAGAGCATGCATGTGATGTGAGATTAAAGAGCAAAATAAAAAGAAAGAATGCCCTAATTGGTTAGAAGTGACACAAGATCCTTTTGCTTTATTAATAATATATAAATTGTCCAATGTGAGTACTTGTGTTTTAAATTTGGTATCAACCAATGTGAGTCCATCATTATAGGACACTTAGCCAATGTTGATTTCTTGGACCCATTTGCCTTCTTTTTAATATTCCTTTTCAAAAAATAACATCAATTAAATAAATCCCACCATTTCTTTTGTTTTCTTTATAGGGAAACAACACTATATATATATATATATAAAATGAAACTACTTTATATTTTTCCAAAAATATATAATTTCTTCATCTACTTAAAAAAACATATCTATACGTAAAAACCTTAGATGTCCAAGAAAGCTCTCAACTGAAAAGAGATCTTGATACAGCCGTCAATAGCTTCCTTTTTTTATTGTGATCGCAAATCCTCCGCCCAAGTCACACACATCCCCTTCGCCACCTCCTCGACATCATCACTGCCACCATCGCTGCTCTCGCAACCTCCAAACATCGTTGCGCTACCAAACACAATCGGCCAGCGGCCTTGTATCGATCGCAAGTCGGCTCCAGCAACGGAGGAGGAGGAAAGTGAATCTGGGCTCCCGCAGACAGCAAACAATCAGAAGGGGCCGACGGTCCTTGTTCCTGAACGGGCCGCACTCTCCCCTCAACTCTGATCGATCCCCCGTCGAGCTCAACGTACGAGCTCTGTATTGTCGGATCTCTCCTCACCAAGAATAAATCACCACACAAGAAAGGGAGAATTGCATCTGTTGTAACTTCCAATGAAGTGCTCAAAGCGCTTGGTCTGCCTCTCTGATTCACAGCTGGAACACCTGAGATTCTAGCCTCTCTCAGGGTATCAACAAGGTCGCGTGCGACGTGCTTTTTAGACTGTCTCGTTATTTCCTTTGGTTATTTTTGTTTTTCGTTGCGGTTGATCTCAATGTTGGAGAGAAAGGAGTGAGGTCACTTATTCATAAAGACCCGCATTTCATTTAGCCTCGTTAGTAAGGTCTGCATCTCCAATAAGACAACTTAATCGAAAATGTAATTTGCTATTCATCGATAAAAATTTGATACGCTTATTATTAAAAAAAACATATCTATCTGTATATTTGCATGGGTGTTTATTAATATATATATATATTTGGCTATGATTCTGCGGGTAGAAAACGTACTCAAATTTAAATTTATTTGTAATATGATTAATTATTGGTCTGTTTACAAACCTGAGGCAAACTACCTATCTTATCTCGATAGGTTGTTTGCCTCGTCGATTCTAAGTAGTTTCTTCTTTTTTATTTTAAAAATTATAAATTATAACTCCAAAATTAAATTGCATATCAACAGTCAATTACTGCGGCTCCTTGGATGCTTTGACTTTAACACTAGAAAAGCATTCACAATCAAAACCCAACAGTCCAATGGTAGTTATTATTACTATGCTTTTTTTTAAATGCTCATCTTCATCTTTTCAATCATTTTTATTCAATTTTTAACCTCATTAATCAATTTTGAAAATTTTTAATTTTTTTTATATAAATTGTCAATTTTCATGTGTTATACTTTGCAAAAATTGACCATTTTCACAATAAAAAATTCAAAAATTTTAAATTGATTAATATTTGACCTGTATGATTACCCTGTAAATGATGGTCAAATGAAATTAATAATCTATTTTAAAATTGAGTATTGTTGAAAATTTTTAAATTAATTTACTTTTTACGTACATGTGATGGGAACACGATTAGAAATTGAAACTAAAATTTTTATAATCGAAAATAATTCTCAAATTCCAATCCAAAGAAAAGAAAACACAGTGCATTTTGTGTTTAACAATCACATTTACTCTCTAGATACGTGTAAATATACAAGCATGGTATATATATCCCATGCAAATTTCAAAATTTATTATCACGTCATTATCAATTCATCACATGCATAGCTAGGCAACTCACGGAATTCCTGCCAGTGACTATTTGTATAAAAAAGAATTAGGATGAGAATCGCGGTGGAGAATCGTTGCATTCCAATAATTCAAGTGGTTGAGAATGAATTCTAATTGGTATTTATATTATTCATTAACACACCCTTTCAAATAGAAGCTCTCATAAGAGCCAATGTTTGCACAGTTTCGATAAGTCATGTGCAAAATTGGGGCTACTGAGATTCAAAACGGAGACCTCTCGGTCACGTAAAACTCTAATATATACCATGTCAAAAACCGTTACATCCCACTAACTCGAATTATAAAAAAAGGACTCTGATTGATATTTATATTATTCACTAACCGTATTATATTTCACTCAAAAGTAGTATGAAACTACATAGTAAAGTGGTGATCAATGAGTAGCCTATGAAGGTGTTAAGAAAGAGCTATCCAAAAATCTATGGGGAATAAAGCAAAAACCTATTTAATTTGATTTATTAAAGGGAAAAAGAAGAAGAAGAAGAAGAAGAAACAGGATGTTATTTGTTTGGTGGTGGGCTATTTTCATAATGATTACACTCGTGCCCCCTTCATCCTTTTTCTTCAAGCTAAAGTGCCAACCAAACAATCCCTTGAGCATGCAATTTAGCCTTTGTGAAGAATTACTAATAATAAAGTTAACATTGAGAAAATAAACTTGTTTAGTTTTTATTTATTTATTATAAAAAGCTGTCGAACTTGTATTTGTGATAAGGTAAAAGCCACCGAACGAACAAGATGTCCTATTGGAGATGCATATCTCATTAACGAGGCTATATGGATCGCAGATTCCAATCTAAATAATCGAGGTTAATTACCCAATGAGAGATATGCCTGGAGGTGTATCGAACAAGAAAAAGAAAAGAGAGGGAATAATTCTTTTGTTGCACGAGTGTTGATAAATTGTCTCTCTAGCTTGGATTTCCATTGTTGAGATAAAAAAAAAAGTTTGATTAAAGTTTCTGGGAAGCCCACTATCGATCACACGTGCTTCACTGACAGTTTTGTCGCACTTTGCTTTCGATCTCCATTGATGAGGAAAAGCTTTTGGAGTCACGATCGGTCTGAAAGATGCTTCTTTTGGAGAAGATGAACTCGGATGATCCCGGGCCAGAATTTCGAGTTTGGGGGGTGAATTTGAAAGCGTTTTCGGAGAAATTTGACAGTGTTAGAATTGGCAATCACGGCTCGTCCGCATATCTTTCGATACTAACAAGAGCTCCTTTCGCGTGCTCTCTGTACTCCCTGCGGAAATCAGCAACATTTCGATCCTACAATCTTCGGAATCGTTCTACTGAGGCTTCGAACAGGAAATTTACGTGCTGGCGGTAGAAGGATTGATCCAAATTGGGAGCTCTCCAAAATGATAGCGTTTGTAAGATTAGCCTTACTTGTCCATCAAGTAATGATGAAACCCTATCCTTCTTATGGCCGCCCAGGACGCTTGTGTCGAATCACCTGAAGATTCGGCCTTCATAATTTGTCTCGAACTTTGGTCCGTTTGTTGATATGGGATCGAAGGACGGAATCCGGTTCTTATCTGGAGAGCCAGGTTAGTTTCCGATAGTACGGATTTCGCTGCATACCTCTAATAGTTCCGGTTACATAATATTCAAGGACCCAACTATCGAGCGTATAAAATCGCTAATCTCACCGGTTCGATCAACGGCTACACAAAATAACAGAGATTTTGACATTTAGATATGCATTTTTTTCTCACGAAAAACGGATGATTACTAGTTCTTCTTTTCACAATGGCCAAACTTCTATAACTACTCAAATCCCACACAAGGACTCAGATTTCACGGGGTTAGATCAAACGAGGCATTCTTCGTTCTTTTCGATACTTTCAGAAGTTGGTGGTCCAGTTGAGATGACTCAGTTGAGGCTGCTGCTGGTGATGGTAGCCACCGACTTGAGCACCAGGCGGAGCTACTCCTGCCGCAGCGGCAACTCCAACGTTACCGCCCATCACTGAGCCCAGGTGGTGGGGATTCGCCATCCCGGCTGGCTGTGGAGGGTACAGACCCGGGTACTGCATGTGCGAAGATTGTGCCACAGCAGCATTGAATGACGGGTGGCTGGCGTGAGAGGGTAGATAAGCCGCGGCAGTGGGGTGTGGGGGTTGGCTCTGCAGTTGGTAGTATTGGGCGGATTGCATTCCGGCTAGCTCTCTTTGGTTCTGAATCCACATTTCGGATGTCTCGGCCTGATGGAAAAAACAAACACAGTCAAGAGAGAACAAGTTTGGAAGGTCACGTGCTGAAGGGAATGAAGGGTGAGATGAATCATCTAATGCACAAATGCTATAACACCGGTACTCTTCACAAACTAAGGCTTTGTTTGTGCTATGGATTTGGGGGTCAATTCCGGAAGCCTAACCGATTCTGTCGGATAGGTTTTCTGCTAGGGCTCGCAATGTGGTTAATAGTTGATGGTTACAACTGATTAACCGCAAATGACAGACAAATGATCAAGCAAACTACTTCTCTCGCAACCGAAAGGTTCATAAGAACAAGCAAACCATACTTCTCGCAAATGACAGACAAATGATCAAGGAACTCCTACACAATGGATGAGGCTTCCGTACTTGGATGTAAAACCTAGAGCTATGATGCAAAGAACAATTAAGTAGTGTGTACCTGAGGATTTGGGACATAGAGGTTTCCATCCTTGTATTTAATCCGAGAGGAGTCTTCAAGGCCAGTTCCATTCCCAACAATGCCGGGAGCGTTAATTGTGTATCCAGTTGAGCTTGCATAGTTTCCAAAACCAGAGGGATTGCTAGCGGGAATTGTCTTGAACTGCTGAACTCCATACTTTAACCCGTTAGTGTTGAGGTGTGAGCTACCTCCAGGCATCAGCACGTAACTGCTGCCATTTGATGGGTGTGGATATGCATGATTGCTGGAATAGGCAGGCATGGCCATCTGCGGTACGTAAACCGGAGAGACGAACTGGCGATATGGCATCATATTGGCATAGTGCTGCATGTGAACTTGTGGATACATCTGGGCCATTTGTGGGTGCTGCTGCTGGTGTACAGACGGCATTGTTGATGCTGGAATGCTGTTGGCTGTGTGCGAAGCTATAGGCTGCACATAATAAAATGTCAATCAGACATCAAAATTGCCTGAACAGAAAGTTTAGGATACCATTTGAACATAAACATTCACAAAAGGTGCGTAATTTTTACCTCTTGTGGAGAAGGCAATCCCTGTCCTCTCATTGTTTCGTCCAGCGAAGGTCTAAAGTATGACATGTCATAACCAGTTTGGTGATCATACCCCTGCATAAACAAAAAAGCCGATCAGGATTGTCTCCCAGATTGAGAACAGGAATAGTGACGGCAAATGCAAGGATCAGCTTAAACGCGGAACTCACTTGGAAAGTTTGTAGTTCAGGAGGATCTTGCTGCTGCTGTGACTCGGAGTGATCATAAGATTGACTGCTTTCTTGAACCAAACCAATATCAGCATACCTATCCATGTTCTGGGGACTTGGAGACTTATCAGGCAACTGAAGTTCAGATGCTCCACCTGAAGATGGAGAATTTGAACTAGAGTATCTCAATTTCTCGTTTGATATTTCGTCATGCTTAGTACCAGAAGCATCATTACCAGTAGACTCCGGAGCAGACACCGTCATACTGTCAATAGGCACCATTGAAAATGTAAATAACAAGAAAAAAATTCCACTGTCATATCAAAGCATGAAGTGTGGAAAAAAAACACAAACCTTGCAGTAGATTCCCTATTGTTTTCTTCTGTAGATCCAACTGCTGAAACTCCAGATGCAAAATTCCTGGTGGAATCAAGGTCGACCCCGAAACTACCAAACGTAAGCCTGCATCGGTCGGTTTCAGGTACTCGGATGTGTTGTGCAATGATCACGTTCTGGTTTTCGTTTATGTTCACCAGTGAAAGCTTATCATGCAGATCTACTGCAACAGGTTCTGAGTCCTTAGAACTATCAGTAACAGGTGAACTCGATTTCTTAGGTGTTCCAATCACTCCAGGACCATTGGCAACAGACTTTTGGCTTGATTTTGGTTTCCACTCTTTATTATGCTGAGGAGCTGCAAAAATAAGTCACAGTCAAATACGCACCTTATTAATCGTATAAACTTAAAGCACATCAACCAGTTTTGAATGAAATAGAAAAGGGACAGTAAATGGGAAACGCAATATAGATGGGGTAAGAGGGATATATGAGGCCTTACCCTTTTGGTGACCTGTAGCTTGCTGATGAGTTCTGCTGTTAAACTGGCTTCCCAAAAATGGTTTGTTGACAGGAATACCAGACACGGTAGAATCAGCTGCATTAGCTTGACTTGCTTGTTCTTTCTTAGGTATTGCAAGAAAAGGTTGGAATGTCTCTGTCAAAGAACTCTCCTTCGCCAATGCTGAACTAGGTACAGACAAATTTATCATAGGACTTCCAGAAGTTTGACGGCGACCTCCTACAACACCAACTTCACGTTTAATAGCTCCAACAGGAGCAGATGGTCTGGAATCAGGTGATGGAACATGGACAGGATCTGTTGACGAGGAATACACCCCAATGACAGTGGCAGATTGGTTTTGAGAAGCATTAGGTTTTCCTCCTTGTACACGTGAAGATGCATTCGGAGTCACTGCCCGTTTCTCATCGAGATTAGATCTCCGGTCAGTTCCACTTACGTTAGCATCTCTATTTTGTCGAGGACCTTGAGAATCAATAGGCCCATTAGCACCCTGAGATGGGTGTCTTTCAGCTGGCGCTTTTACAGTGCTTGAGTACGCAGCTGAACTGGAAAAATATTCAAAAGCAGAAGTCAGAAACAAGATGCTTCCACCGGATATAGAACTGCAGTGAATTGCCAAGAAATATCAAAATTATAATAATATGAAAAACTAACAGTAAGGACGTAAGCCTACCCCTTGATATTAGTAACACCTTGCCCATGGGATGATGAACTTTGAGACAAATCAGACTTGAGTTCTTTAGCTGTATTTGCATTGACTCTATTGTCTCTCACAACACGAAACTCTCTACTAGGGGCAACATGGCGTACGTAACCTCCTCGTCTAGCACCGCGGTCAGTAAATGTCCGAACACCTTGATTAAAGTTCTCAGAACCTCTTCTGGAATCTGCAGCACCCCTGTAACCTGGATTAACATCTTCAGAACCTCTTCTGGACTCTGCAGCACCTCTGTAACCCTGATTAAAATTCTCAGAACCTCTTCTGGACTCTGCAGGACCCTTGTAACCCTGATTAAAATTCTCAGAACCTTTTCTGGACTCTGTAGGACCCCTGTGACCCTGATTAAAATTCTCAGAACCTCTTCTGGAGTCTGCAGGAACCCTGTAACCCTGATTAAAATCCTCAGAACCTCTTCTGGACTCTGCAGCACCCCTGTAACCCTGATTAAAATTCTCAGAACCTCTTCTGGACTCTACAGCACCCCTGTAACCCTGATTAAAATTCTCAGAACCTCTTCGGGACCCTGTATCACCCTTGTAACCCTGATTAAAATTCTCAGAACCTCTTCTGGACTCTGAAGCACCCACATAACCCGCATTCTGAGGCCATGAGCATATAAACCCATGAGTAAAGTTACAGACGAAGTAAAGCTATGACATATGTAAAGTGCGTACCTCTTTCTTCCTATCTTTTCTTCTTTTCACCTCAAGAAAGGGGTCTGACAAAACACAAATGAAGTCAACTTGAAGAAGAAAATATGATTCAACAGGAACCCACAAGTACCATTTGCAGCTAAAGATGAAATAGAACACCATCCATTCAATACTCCTAGTTCACTATTGTAGAAGCCTCAGCCATTTAACAAGAACATGAAGTTCATAGAAATCAACCAAACGAGTGCTTTCGCGACGTATCTAGCATAGCTTGAGATCATTCACCAACTTGAAACCTTAACACCACTGAAGTACAAGTCATAAACAAAAGCCTAAAGAAGCTTATTTTCATTCAATCAGCAAAAACGGAACACAATGGTTACACAAGCACTCTCAAAATGAGAACAAGCTAAGCCAACTAATCACCATCATAGCAAACAAAGAACTCTCAAGTACACAACAATGTCTGGCATAGCCAAAATGATCAACTTGTACACCAGGCGAGAAAAACAAACATAGAAACCATCCTACAAGCTTAAACATCTTACGATAAGTCCAGAACTAAAATCAGACCGACGATCACATACGACCAGAAACTCCAGTGTCCAAAATATCAGCACATTCCTCATAAGAAGCTAGTTTTAACTCGCATTGACTGCAAATATAATATCAACTGAGCCAAATTTCTACCACCAACCAAATTCAAAGACACAAAATCCAGCGCGACTAGGGAAAACGAGCATAAACCATGGCCAAAAGGAGGAGAAGGAGCCAAAACCTTGATTAAGCAATTTCTGAGCAGCATCATTAAGGTCCATATTACTCTCCTGGAGTGTCATATAGATATCGTTATCGGAGAAGTCGCCGACAATCTCTTTAATCGACAGTATTGCCTTCCTCACTTTAGGAGGCAGGTTCTGCGTCTGTAGTGGCTGCTGCTGCGACTGAGCCCCGCTGCTTGAAGAGGCAACAGCAGAGCCGACCATCTCTCTCTCTCTCTCTCGCCTAGTGAAACGAAGCGACGCCCTCACAATCCGATGAACAGGAGACGAAGCAGAAGGGAGATAGAAAGGATGAGGAGTCTGGGGGTTTGGTTGCGACGGGGAGGATTAGGGTTTTTGGTTTTCTGAGTTTTGGAGGAGGAAGAATGGGAAAGGAAAGGGTTTTGAATTACGCCCACTCGAAACACCGGCGCTTTGAATTTTGGGGCTTTTTTCCTTTTGGCTAACTCGATGACTCGGTTTGCTAGTCAATGCCCACTTAACCGGTCACGCGAATCAACCCGGTTTTTACTTCTTAATTTTTTTTCTTAAATTAGATGAAACTAGTGCCGTTCATGAACCGAGTCGAGCCGAACTTCATTGCGTTTAAGTTTGACTTGTTATGTTTCAGTCGAGTTAGAAAATTTTAGTTTTGTCACGAACTCGAGCTTATTCGAGCATGACTTGTTAACTACCTTTGGCAAGCTAAATTCGAGCTCAACTCGTAACTTTGGTCATTAAAAACTGCTAATGAGTCTATTTTGAAGTTTATACACTACAAATTATCGAAGAGTCAAGTTTAAAAAGAAGATATTTTTAAGATTTACAAGTTTTTACGTTTCTCCATTAAAATAGTTAAACTTAAATTATGCGTCACTTGCATTCTCATTAGCACAATCACAAATTAAATATAATTTACTATATATAATTTTTGAGGCAAAACAAATGTTACATTAACGAATCTACGAATGAGCTATATACTCGAATTAGTATATACCAAATTTTCAACTCATCGATCTCGCTTCTATATTCTTGATTATCTAAATTTGAGTGTAGTAAACTTGCAAACCGATGATGTTGCCCAAATTATTTTAGAGCAGGATACAAAGACTCATGTGTTAAGACATGTCGTGGCGAGTTCTTTGGATCCAAAAGTCACAATTGCAATGAATCTTAGGGGAATACCCTCCTTACAAAAAAAGTCTCATGGTGGACAGACCATAAAGCCAACATAACGTGTTAAGCTAACTTATAACTACTTAACCCAACCTCGTAATTTGTAAGGCACCTAAAGGGTAGCGTAATCTCAGATAGGCGGCCGGCACAAGACTTGATCAACTTGTAAATGTAAAGTACTGAGCTTGCATGACTTGTAATTTCGTACTTAAAACTTGACATGAAGATTAGCACAATAACTTGTACATTACGACACATTGCATGCCATGACATTCGGTCATCGAACTCGTATTATATTGATCATCAATACTTTCGGCAGTTTGATATGAACGGATAGGCTGTTGGCAGCCGATCATCGGACGATCAGCACCCGATGGCTAGTGAAACAGGCAGTAACGGCGAGATGGCAGCAAATTACTCATTTGCCCCGAAAAAGGCCTGGCCCAAACCAGATATCAGATGGTATTTCAACTATTCCTGGTCGGCCCGATTCAAGGCCCAAATCCTTACATCCTCGGTTTCGCTCCCGGGAAAAAAAATTATTCGGAAAAAACGTGGGAAACGCTTACCGCGCCCGCCGTCGCTGTATCTCTCCGCTCACCGGCGCCGCCCATCGCTGCCTCTTCTCCGACGAATCTAGAAACAAAAACGACCACCCGTTTCGTTATCGAAAATTCCAAGAAGAGACCACCAATTATTATTATTATTATTTAATCGATTTTCTCCTCATCTGTAGTCCACATCCGTCTGCCGCTCAACACCAACCGTAAATGTAACAGTCTCCCACCATGTAACCAATCAGTTCCCGCCACGTACCCTCCTTCCAGCTCAAAAACCTCCACACTGCGGGACCCATAACTCCGGCGGCTTTCAAGCTATCAATTATTCGATCATATTGACAAAAACAAAACAAAAATCATATCTTTCCGTTAAAAAAAGTTAAAAGCAAACGAAATCCCTAGACACTCGCCGGCGAGGAAAGCATGCCGGTAGTCCGCCGCCGAAAACCTTCTGAGTCCGACAAGCCATCCACATCGGCGCCTTCGGATGACGACATAAGCGGTGGAGGAACGACGACCGGGAAAGAGGAGGAAGGAGAAGACAGTAAGAGGAAGAACAAGAAGAGGCGGAAGAAGAAGCCTGCTGCCGATAAGCCTCCGCTACCCCCGGGTCCTTCTCCTGCAGGAGGAAACGACGACGATGGCAAACAAGAGGAGGAGGAGGAGGACAAAAAAGGAAGGCGGAGGAGGAGGAAGGCGTCGGCGGCGAAATGGTCGTGCGTGGACAGCTGCTGCTGGTTCGTCGGTTGTGTTTGTTTGACCTGGTGGGTGCTGCTGTTTCTATACAACGCTATGCCTGCTTCATTCCCGCAGTACGTCACTGAGGCGATCACGGGACCTTCGCCTGACCCGCCTGGGGTGAAGCTGAAGAAAGAAGGGCTCAGATCGAAGCATCCTGTGGTGTTTGTGCCAGGGATTGTGACGGCTGGTTTGGAATTGTGGGAAGGTCATCAGTGTGCCGAAGGTTTGTTCCGGAAGCGGCTTTGGGGTGGGACTTTTGGCGAGGTTTATAAGAGGTAATGATAAAGGAGAACTCCATCTGATGGATTTTGTTAGTACTTAATACTTATTAGTTGATAGTTGAGAATTTGAATTTGAATTTGTTTGAGCAAAAGCTGATTACGTGAGATAGTGGACATTGCTTGAAATGGAAAGAGGATTAGGTTGGTAAGATTGCTTAATTGGTTGTAGGGAGGAAGTAAGTTGATGTAGAACTCACTTGAACAGTACTTGTTTGGAATTGGATTATTGGAAGAAGTAGATAGGTTTGTTGGATTTAAGAACTTTATGATTTGTGATTGCAATGGCATTCATGTTGGAGCTGTAACATATTGATTGTTGCAGGCCTTTGTGCTGGGTAGAGCACATGTCGTTAGATAACGAAACTGGATTAGATCCTCCCGGTATAAGGCTCAGGCCAGTATCTGGACTTGTAGCTGCTGATTACTTCGCTCCTGGATATTTCGTGTGGGCGGTTCTTATAGCCAACTTAGCGCGAATCGGTTACGAGGAGAATTCTATGTACATGGCCTCCTATGACTGGAGACTTTCATTTCAGAACACAGAGGTACCGCCTAATGCATTTTTTCTCAACTGTTGCCCGTGCTTATCCTCCTGTTTGGTGGCCATTGACCGTCTCTTTTGTAATCTATTGATCAGGTTCGTGACAGAACGTTAAGCCGCATCAAGAGTAACATAGAATTGATGGTTGCTACCAATGGTGGGCATAAGGCAGTCATTATTCCACATTCTATGGGAGTCTTGTACTTTTTGCATTTCATGAAGTGGGTCGAGGCACCATCTCCAATGGGAGGTGGGGGTGGACCTGATTGGTGCTCTAAGCATATCAAGGCAGTGATGAATATCGGTGGCCCGTTTTTAGGCGTTCCGAAAGCTGTTACTGGGCTTTTCTCTGCTGAAGCAAGGGATATCGCCGTTGTCAGGTTTCCTTTCCACCATACTCATTTTTTGCTACGATTTCCTAATGTGCATACGGCTTGTTTCATAGTAGGCTTTTGCTAAAAAATTTAGTCTAACTAGAAATTCTTGGTAAAATAACATTGTGTGCTGTTACTTCTGTTATAGCGGTATGAACGATATTGAATATGATCCTAGAAGGACTGCACTTCTTCATCCTCAAAGCCTGTTACTTTATGACTTTGAATATCTTGAATCATCTTAATATTTCAACAATGAATGAATGATTCCATATTTCCATTCTCACTTCTGTTTGTTTCCAGTCCAGGATTCATGCATTTTTTTTATCATCGAACTGTATTGTATGGTAAATATTGGAGAATGTGCCTGTTATGCAGGGCTCTCACTCCAGGTTTCTTGGACAATGATATATTCCGTCTCCAGACGTTACAGCATATAATGAGAATGTCTCGTACATGGGACTCAACCATGTCTATGATACCTAAAGGTGGAGATACTATTTGGGGCGATCTGGATTGGTCCCCCGAGGATGGCTGCTCTCCTAGTAAAAGAGGGCGGGGAAACAATGAAACTGAGAGTGATGATAACCTCGCTCAGACGACTAAAGTTCGCTATGGAAGGATTATATCGTTTGGGAAGGATGTAGCAGAGGCACCGTCATCAGAGATTGACAGGATAGATTTTAGGGTAAGTTCATCTGTTTTCACATCACTCAGCTAAGTGATAGATTTTAGGGTAAGTTCATCCGTAAGTCCAGCATATCAGCTCCACCCTCTGACTGTTGAATCAGAATACTATATAGTATATACTTGACTGTCGTTGCTGGCTGTTGGTTCTTTGATGGAGTAGTAGACGTCGATGTGTTTGTATCGTTCAGCATTGTTTTTGTATGTCTAACTGCAGGACGCTCTTAAAGGTCAAAATGTTGCGAACACTAGCTGCCGGGACGTTTGGACAGAATACCATGACATGGGACTTGGAGGTATTAAAGCTGTAGCAGAATACAAGTCATACACTGCTGGATCCATCGTGGACCTGCTTAGTTATGTTGCCCCGAAAATGATGGATCGTGGAAGCTGCCATTTCTCTTATGGAATTGCTGATGACCTTGATGATCCCAAGTACAACCATTTCAAATACTGGTCAAACCCCTTGGAAACAAAGTGAGTTTCTTTTAGTTGTTTGATTTTCTTAATTAAGTCAAATGGCCATCTGCGAGATTCGTTCATGCTTTGATCACTTGTCAGTTGGCATCACTAACTTTGTTATACCACAGGTTACCAAATGCACCAGACATGGAAATATTCTCAATGTACGGAGTCGGTATCCCCACTGAAAGAGCTTACGTTTACCGGTTATCTCCAGCTGGCGAATGCTACATCCCGTTCCAGATCGATACATCAGCAGATGAAGACAGTTGTCTGAAAGACGGAGTGTACACAGTCGATGGGGATGAAACGGTTCCCGTGTTGAGCGCAGGATACATGTGTGCCAAAGGTTGGCGGGGGAAGACCCGGTTCAATCCTTCCGGAATAAGGACTTACATAAGGGAGTATGATCATTCCCCTCCGGCAAACCTGCTCGAAGGCCGGGGAACCCAGAGTGGCGCCCATGTCGATATAATGGGGAACTTCGCACTGATCGAAGATATACTGAGGGTTGCTGCTGGTGGTACTGGTAAAGATCTTGATGGCGATCGTGTCTATTCCGATATTTTCAAGTGGTCTGATAGGATCAAGCTGAATCTCTAGGCTAACAGCTGAGGATGAAATATATGGGTGCAAAAAGCTCAAGCAAGATCAATGGTTTTTGTGTTGTTGTTATTGTTCCTCGTTGTAAATTATCGATTCGGATCTTCCAAGAATGGCTGGGAGAAACCTCTACTTATGTACTCTGGTGGTATTGATTCAGTTGCAGAGAACATATTTTCGTAGGCTATTCTCTTTCTGAGAATTGTATCCATTAGAGGTAATGAAAGTGCAGGCTTAATGAGGCTTAAGAACAATGTTGTAGTGAAATAGAGATGAGAATAAGCTCGATCTTTACCGCACTTTTTGAAAATTTGAGAAAAATAATTAACAACCTCACGGTGAATCATGGGAAGGTGGCAAGATTGTTCGTCGACAGCTATTAGGGTTGTGACGGGTGGTATAGAGACGATTAAAGAGTGGCAAACAATATGCCAACTCCGCAGAACAATCACTATTCTGGACAGTTCGAAAGTTGATCTCTACCTTCACTAAAATGTAATGTGAATGGCGGATTCAAGCCACTAGAACACTGATAGGGTTGCAACATGATCTTAAAAGACCATTGAGGTTTGTTTATAGCATGTGAGACGTCCCAATTGACGGTCATCCCTGAGGATAGGGAGGGTGAAACCCGTATGCTGCTCGAGGCCGTGAATCGGGCAGCTCGTGTCGATCATTCAGATGTTGTCTTCAAAGTTGACTCGTCTGAGGTGGTGACATCGATAGCAAGCAATACACGAGACTCTACGATGTTCGGTTTTATTATTGTTTCTTACCGTGCTTTCTTACTTACAAAGTCTTTGTTTCACGTGATTTGTATTAAGAAAAATAAAAACCATGTCACTCATTAGCTAACTCATCAATCAGATGGTTCCAGTAAGAAAAATCTACATGATCCAATCAACCAACCCGTGTCGCTGGGTTATTTCGTCATCCGTATAATTAACAGATTGCATTTTGTAAAATCTATAATTTTTGAAAATTTAAAATCAAAATAATTAAACAATAAGTAAATATATACAACAAATCTTTGATCATTCTCGCTCTCTCCTTCTCTCTTTGCGCCACAATTATCAGCTCCCCCCCCCCCCCCCCTCTCTCGATCACACCGAGTCATCGTCGGCTTCCGGTTCCCGTTTCTCCGATCTCTCTACTCCATCTTTCTTCCGTCGCTGGAGCTCCGATCTGCTCGCCTCTGTATCCTCCGAAAGAAACCTTCATATTCCCCCGTTGGCCCATTCCGCTCTTCTTCCCAATCCCTCTAAGCTTAACCCTAATTTCTCCATAGCCAATTCCTCTCCGTGGTTGACCGGTTTCCGAATCTTTGTCGGCTCTTCTGAAGGGTTTCGTTTTTTATTTCCCGAGGTAACGATCGTGCTCTATTGTATCCCATTGTCCATTTCCCAGTTTCATGGCGGGTGTTGAATCTGAGCTTCCTCTTGAAATCGATGATTAGAAAGGGTTTTTGTCTTTGTTTTTTTGCTTGTTCTGTTTTTTTTATTTTAAATAGTTGGTATTTCTAATTGAACTTGCTGCATTATTGGTGGGAATGAGTTGAGGGTAAGCTGTGATTGTGATTCCTAGGGTTTTTGGTTCTCCACTATCACTTGGATATGATGTTCCATTTGAATTGCGAAATTCTTTATAGAAATTAGGATAAGATTTCGTTTGGGATAATAGAATTATGGTGTGAGTACTTGGAAGGGTGGAGGATTATTATTATCTCCAGAAAGACTTTTGTCGCAAAGCTTTGATACATCGATGCCACAATTGTCTGGACTAGTTTTTTGCAATCAGTGTATCTGAAGCCTTGCAAGTGTTTTTACTGCCTGAGGTTTTGATGTCTCATTTGTGTGTTGTTGAACTCAGGTTCTGTTGCTTAGGATTGGTGCTGCAGAGATGAGTATTCAACAGTCTGTGCAGCCCAAGTCTTCTACCAATGGTTTTAATCGTCGAAGGACTGACAGGGAAGGAGGAATAAGATTGGACAATAAACCTCAGTCAGGAAAATTTAGTCAGGATAGATCAATCAATGCAAGTGAGTGCCTCTACCTTGACCTTCCATACTTGTCTCTTGTTTATTGTTAACTTTTTTTTATATAAATGCAGCAGGGACAGGCAGAACTCAAGTTTATGAGAGTCCTTCTCGTGACAGGCTGGTCTACCTGTCAACCTGCCTTATTGGGCTGCCTGTGGAAGTCCAGCTAAAAGATGGATCCATGTACTGTGGAACATGCTACACCACAAATGTTGAGAAGGATTTTGGTAAACTTTTTTTTTCGGTTTGATTGGGAAGATATGAGAAGCTTTGAAGTAGTTCATATGAATTATGATCCTGTTTGGTTGGATTTATCCAAGGATTTTGAATCATTGTTTGTTTCAGCCATTGTTTTGAAAATGGCTCGCTTGACGAAGGATGTGTCTCATCGAGGGAGTAAGGCAGCATATGTTAGCAAAGCTCCTTCAAAGACTTTAATTATACCTGGAAAAGATGTTGCGGAAGTTATAGCTAAGGTTAGATGCATTTCAATTTCTATCTTATAATTATGTGCTAGTACCTCAAAGCAATTAATGTCGGAGTAACATGAAAGAGTCCTGACAAAAATAGTGATGATGTTTTTTAATTGTTCTTCTTCTCATACTCTTGCTATAATATGGGTTCGTCAGGATGTCCCTGTAACTGTTGATGGGCTCTCCAATGAGCTTCAAAGTGAAAGACATCAGGATATTTTGATTGATGCGACCATATCGAGGTCCCATCATGTCGATGCAGAAAGAGAGCTGGAACCTTGGGTACCTGATGGAGATGATCTGCAATGCCCTGAACTAGAGAACATATTTGACGGCTCTTGGAATAGGTGGCTATGATATATTACTTGCTTCGATTCTCTCAGTAAATGATTTTTCTTTTCTCTGTGTGGCCTGTAACAATTTATAAGCCTGCGGGTCTCAGTTTTATGGTTTGGTTAACGTCTATTGCTTAGATAGGAAAATGATAATTGAACTGAGTAGGGCAACTTTGACTGGCCTAGGTGCAGGATTATGTTGATTTGTGTGTAAAACTGGGCTGATTCTATGTGTATTCTATTCATCGCCATATGAGACATTTATTCACGTATCTTTTTACTTCATTCCAGAGGATGGGATCAATTTGAAACAAACAAAATGTTGTTTGGAGTGAAAAGCACTTTTGATGAGGAGCTATATACGACGAAGTTGGAGAAGGGCCCTCGAATGAGAGAGTTGGAGAGGGAAGCTATGAGGATAGCAAGAGAAATCGAGGGCGAGGAGACAAAAGATCTACATTTAGCAGAGGCAAGTTTTCTCAAGGCTCTCTCCAGAATTTTTCTTTTGTATTTTCTGCAAGATAAGTCATGACACCTCTTGATTTCAGGAAAGGGGAATCAACGTTGGTGACCATTTCGATATTGATGAGGAGACTAGGTTCTCATCAGTATACAGAGGCACTAGGGTTGATGATGGTGGATATGATGAAGATGAGGATATATTGTTAGACAAACAGAATACTGAAACATTCGGGGATGTATCTGGATCGTTCACTGCAGATGATCTGACCCGTGGTAAAAGCAATGACACTGCCGGAGTATTGTCAACCTCTTCAGTGGTATTCCTCTTCTTCTTTTTTCTTCTGACGAAAGGTTCTGTTACTAGGAGAAAGAATTTAAGATGACACCGCAGAGGAGATAATATTTGTATGCTTTTTTGTTGCTCAGCAGTCACTGTATGTTAATATATTTCCATTTTGATTGTTTACACATGATGAAGTTGACACCGCTAGTGAAATTCAGGATATTTGACTATATTCATACTAATAGTTCCCTTTCCTTCTTTACGCCCAGGATGACCCACAATGCTCTCAATCAAGTACTGGCTCAGATTTGCATCAGTCCAATGCTTATGAGCTTTCTAGACAAACTGCAGATGAAGTTCCTTCTAAAATTTCCAGTTTGGAAAGTGATGGAAGGTCTGTATTCTGGCCACTGTTTCTTCACTATATACACAATATCACAATGGTCTATAAAGATAGTTTTCACTGTATATACATTTATCTTGAAACTCCAGGAATCCAGATATTCTGCAAGTTGCTCATGCCGATGATAGCATTAAAGATCGTGTGGGAGAAAAAAAGGTGAGGCATTCCTACACCTGCTCCTCTGACCCTTCAATCTGCGTCACTAGTTTACTTTTCGCCAATGGTTCTGATGGAATATTCCGTTTATCAAATACAGGTAGCTCCAGATGCCAAATTTTCCAAGTTTGGAGGTGAGTTGCCAGTTTTATCTGCCTTTCTTCTGGTGGTGGTGTATTAGCATGTAGTTATCTTCTGAAATAGTTGCTCTTGGCTGATACATTCTATACTTGTTGCCTTTTAGAATCTCGATCTTCTGAGAGCAGCCAGAGTGCTTCTGCTTATCCACCCTCGTCAAAAAGCCATGAAAAGGAAATATCGCCTACTGCTCTAGCTTCTAGTCGTCCTGCTTTATCTCCAAGCTCGTCAGTTGGTTCTTTATCTTCTGAAAAGTCAACACTGAACCCGAATGCGAAGGTGCAACTTACTTCTCCATTGTAGAGACTATTCTTGCTGGTTACCATTATGTTAGATATGTTGTTCATTACTAATGATATGCCTTTTTTTCTATACGACTGCAGGAATTTAAACTGAATCCCAAAGCAAAGAGTTTCAGCCCATTGCAGTCATCACCACTTCGCCCTCCATCGCCAGTTCCCGATAGTTCCTTCTACTTCCCGCCCAATGTTACCACTGCACCACAAATGCATGGGATGCCGATGGGCTTTGGAGTAAGTATCAAAATTATCACTTTGGCTTGGTTGCTATATGAGTGATTGCTTTCCATGAGTTAGAAAAGAACTCTGCTTTATAATTTCATTAACATCAAGGTCTTACCTTACGACAAAATGTCATAAACTGGTGTACACAAATGGTCCATTTAGTTGTTATGTGACTAAATCTGGATTTTGCAGATGGGGCCATCATTCAGTGGGCATCAGCCTGTTATGTATAATCCACAAGTAGCATCGATGCAGCCACCTCAAGGCTATTTCCACCCTAATGGGCCTCAGGTACGCCATCGTTATCGAGACCCCAATTCGTCGTAGTTCAATGGTCATTTCTTCGAACATGTTCTGATTACACACACCCCTCAAAATATGTTGTTGTGGTTGCAGTATGGTCAGCAAATGCTTCTTGGCCATCCTAGACAAGTGTTGTACATGCCAGGCTACCAACCTGTAAGCAATTCTCTTCATCTGGATTTGCGTTTGATTGTTAGTATACTGATGATGTATGTTTCACTTCGACAACAGGAGACACCTTACAAAGGACGTGAATTTTAGGATTGCGAATTCATCCTAAGCGGGATTGTAAGCCACAGGGGTGCGACGAATATGCATCATACAGAAAGGACTGTTCTTGAGAAGGGGGTATTGTGGAAAACACTCAGACGAATCGCTGAAGAAAGTTTGTCTCTGTAATCTGCTCTCTGTTAACTTGCATACTTGACTAACCTGAAGAATTACATGTCTTTTCCTTTTGTTGCTTCTTTTACTACTTTTTTTTACCTTCATTGAATTGTCTTACTGTGAGATGAAAAAGTAAAAAAAAAAAGGTTTGTAGCTAGGCTAACTGTGTTGTTTATTGTTGTTTTTACTGTGTCAGCTGTTTGGTTGTTGCTGGTAGTAACTCGATGTGTTGAATCGGGTTGGGTGGATTGCAGGTTTGGTTAATTGGGATACAAATCAATTTGGTTAGTGATGCATCGAGTCTTGTATCAGGTGGGTCCATCTGGTTGGGGTTTGGTGGGTTTTGGGTTGCTTGCTGTTACCATTTGGTCAATTTCGGTTGTGGTTAAAGTTAAGGATGGTAACGGGTGGGTATGGACAGGTTTGGTATATCTATTATCCGGTCATTTTGTCCGTATCCATTTCATAAATTTGGATTTTATAAATAAATCCATTGATTGTGTAACAAAAGTAAGGTCTATGAGGTTGCATTGATCATAGGTTAATTTGCTACGAGTTAAACAAGTTTGTATATTCATGGTTTGCTCGGTCATGAGTTGGACATAATGTAATTTATCAACTTGTAGTCAATTTGAATCACGTGTGGGACAGAGTTAAATTGGGTAAATTCGTCAAGAGTCTGGTTAGATTATGACAACTATAGTCCTAAACATATCACGATTCATAAACTCACTGATCATCAAAAGCTTGATATATCATGACTCATCAACTTTTAGTCTGTCTGAATCACGACTGATAGTGACGAACTTACGTTATTACTTGGGGATTCCCCCGGAACCCCTTGAAAATTAAAGACTATAGTGTAGTGGTAAGGGTATTGTTTATGTATCTTAGCAACGTTGATTCGATACATGTTAGTAGGGAATTTTTTTTATTTCCCATATTTATTTTGTATTTTCTCCTTTTTAAGGAAAATATCAAACAGAATCTAATTGAAGGCTATTTTATTATGTAATTTTACTTATTTGATAATTAAAATTTGAAAAATAGCTAAATTATATTTTTCAAATTTGATCTCAAATTTTTAACACATAAATATATTATTGTAACTATTTGTTATTTCTAATTTTTATTATGTTATTGATTTTTATGGTAATTTGGAACCCCTTTGCATGTTTTCTGGGTCCGCCACTGACGATTGATGCTCAGTTAAATTAGGCAGACTAGTCGAGTATGACTAGATTTTGATAGCTCTAGTGACTATGAGCATTCCTTCCCCCCCCCCCCCCCCAACAGATGAACTCATTGATTATCAACATTTGACATATCACGAATCATGAACTCTTAATCAATTTAGATCTCCGTTAAGATTCAGTTGAATTAAACCGATTAGTCAAATTCGGTCAGATTACTGGGCCGGACATTGATTTAAATAACGGGCTTAAAAGTCTTACTTCCGTGCTCTACTTGGGCCTATCCAGTCCATGGGCTTTCTCTTAATTCCCCCGCCCCGTTAATTTTTCTAATAATTCGGACTCCACGATAATCTGTCAAATACCGTTAACCCGCTTCAAGAAACCCAGATTTAAATCCGCGATCTTCCGATTCTACCCCTAACCGTTTTCTCCTTTCCACAAAATCCTTTTTTAAATATTCAATTATCGATTTTAAAATTGACATCCATAAACAAACAAAGACCTTCTTCGTCCCATTTCTTCTTCTTCTTTCAGAATCAGGTGATTGCAGTGAAACCAACACACACAGAGCTCTCTCTCATGGAGGCCGGAGTCGGAGCGAACTACAATCCCCGTACGGTGGAGGAAGTCTTTAGGGATTTCAAAGGCCGCCGAGCTGGTCTGATTAAGGCGCTCACTACTGGTAAAAACTTCTCATCAGCTTAAAACACTGTAACAAACTAAAAAGGTGTCAGAGAGTTTAAAAAACTGCCCGGTCGCCGTTTGCGAGCTTTTTCTTTGCTCCGGCGATGATTTCCGTTCGGCTTTGGCTTTTCCTGTTTTTTTTCACTTGGAAGATTTCCTTGGATTTTTTTAGGCGGCGTTTGTTTGAAAAATTGAATTCGCGTAATTTTGATTTTTCTGCTGGCTACTGGTTTTGGAACAATGTCTTGAGATATGGATGAAATGCAATGTTTACTGTGTTTGGCTTCGTTACTGAGTTTTTTATCGTGTTATGTTTACAGATGTTGAAGACTTCTACCAGCAGTGTGATCCTGGTAAGAGAGGATAATCTCGAGCTGTAGATTTAGCATTTTGTACATAAAAATGCATTATTCGTGAGATATATCTGTGTTGTTTGTCATGCTTTCCACTGTGTTCTTCATTCACGAAGTTCGTTGCTAATTTCATGATATGATGATTTTGAGCTTTGTCAATTGTCAGTACCTTCATAGTTCTTGTTGCTAGAGGTTTGTTACTATGGATTCCCTGCTGTATGATGCCATTCGCATACTCGAAATTTTACTATTTGGTTATAGGAGAATCATTGTTGTGTAAATGGAAATGGTTTTTGAAGATTGCTGGATTGGAATAGATAAATCTAGTATCTTGGTGGATTGGTATTCTATGTTTCTTCTTGAGTTTCTAGCTATCGTTTCTCAGAATGTAATTTCACCTCTAATGTTTCCTGGATTGCTCCGGGCGATCTGTCTTTTCTTTGCAGAGAAGGAGAACCTGTGCTTGTATGGATTTCCAAGCGAGCAGTGGGAAGTCAACTTGCCAGCTGAAGAAGTGCCTCCAGAGCTTCCCGAGCCTGCGTTGGGTATAAACTTTGCAAGGGATGGCATGCAAGAGAAGGACTGGCTGTCCTTAGTTGCTGTGCATAGTGATGCATGGTTGCTTTCTGTTGCTTTCTACTTTGGAGCCAGATTTGGATTTGATAAATCTGACAGGTTAGCGTACTTCGGATCATACTGATCATAACTTGGAGCTTGTGCCTTACTGGCTTATCTTTGATTCATTTATAGCCTGCTCTCGTCTCTGCAAGATAACTAGCCACGTTCCGGGGCAGATATATCACAGGGTTATATGTTGATTGCATTGTTTTCAACTTTTCATGTGGTACAAAATGATAGTGTTGTTTTTACTCAAAATGCATAACCCTAGTAGTTAAATCGCGATTTTGATCGTAAAATCGTACGCTTTTGCGATTTTACTTTGGTCCGGCAATCTTGATTCCACTAAAAATCAGAATTTGGTGGAATCGAACGAGACAGAGTTGTAATCGGTGCAATCATGGAATCGGAAGATTCCACCCGATTCCAGTTGATGTTAACTTATGGATGTTGTATTTTGATGGAAACTTATCCTCTTGGATTGATTATCATATATATTTTTACTTTGAATAATGACTTTAATTGACATCTAGCTACTTTATGTATTTATGAAGTCTCTGCGAGTTTCTGAAACGTTTCACGACGTAGCGAAGATATTTAGTAGATAAATCTTCTGGTGCAAATGCAGGAAGAGGCTGTTCAATATGATGAATGAGCTGCCAACGATATTCGAGGTTGTGTCTGGTACAGCCAAGAAACAATCCAAGGAAAAATCCTCCGTCTCAAACAACAGCAGCAACAAATCAAAGCCAAACCCCAAACCGGTAAGTAAAAACTCAACTCATCTCCGTGCTTCTTCAATTTCGTCAAGGCAGTCAACTCTGAGTCATGATGCTCTGATTCAGAAGCAACGAACTAGAAAATGGTGGACGACTGTGATTCGGTATCTCATATATGTGCTGTGTTGTCATTTCAAGCAGCCGGTGAAGTATACAAAGATGGCTCAGCAAGAAGATGAAGTGGTGGACGATGAGGAAGAAGGAGACGAGGAAGATGAAGATGAAGATGACGAGCATGGAGATACACTGTGCGGAGCGTGTGGTGAGAATTACGGAGCTGACGAGTTCTGGATCTGCTGCGACGTCTGCGAGAAGTGGTTCCATGGTAAGTGCGTTAAGATCACGCCGGCTAGAGCCGAGCATATCAAGCAGTACAAATGCCCTTCGTGCAGCAGCAACAAAAGATCCCGCCCATGACCGCAGTAATAACGAAGAGAGTCGTGAACTCTTTTCGATAATTGTGTTAGTGTTTAGCTCTTTGTAGTGAGTGTGTGTGTTTGTAGACTAATCTAGGGTTTCCCAGTCTCGATAGGGAAAGAATCTGTGTAATCAATTGGTCTAAGACTGTCGTTCCTGAATTTGGGGCAGAATTTTATGGGAAGGTTTGAATTGTTTGTTTTAATAGTTAAGTACCATCCGTTGATCTTGCCCATAGCCTTCTTCGGAGTCTCGAAAGTGAGATTCCGAAACTTCGAAGCAGAGTTTCCGCAGCCCGGAATCCTTAGGGGCAGACTCTTGTATCATGCTCTGAGGGTTCGCTGGATGATATCTCCAGAGAGGTGAGATTTTTCTTCTACCTTTTAATAGGAAGTATCAGTAGGCCCTACTTCGGGGGTTCGAAATCAAGATTCCGAAACTTCGAAGTAGAGTTTCCACAGACCACAATCCTATGATGCTGAGGATTTGCTGGATGGGTGACCTTTGTGTCCTTACCAAGTTGTTTATGGTTTGAACCGAGCTCGACGAGAAGAAACCGAACCGGTCGATGATCTTGCATTGAACACATTCCCGATTAAAAAAGAATATGTGACCGTGACAGCAAAATTCTTGGTACATGGACATGGTACGCTAATAAACGTAGACAAATGACAAAACATGAAACGTAGGACTGAAATTAACAAGCCGCCGTCCCCCTCCTCAAAAGTAATCAATAGAATAATATGTTGTTGACGAGCTGAGCTGCTGGCCACTCGAAAAAAATCCGTCTGTGACACGATTCAATCGATTTAAATGAGTTAAGTTTGAGTTAGGACATGCTACACTCAACAGGCTCGAGAACTCGTTCAAATACTAACTCGAGTTCGAGCTCGAGAGCTAGCTCGGATACTAACTCGAGTATATGATTATTTTTTTATTAAGTCGAATATATGGTCGTTAGTAAACTCAATAGTGCAACATGTGTTTTGCTTTGAGCACCATAATCCATATACAATGAATCATATGAAACTTGTAACTTGTAATAGGTTTTAAGTATTTTAATCCAAGAAAATAGAAATTTGTAATATTTTAGGATGGTTGTTTTAGCTTGATTCGTCGTGTTTTTTAGTGTACAATGTTCAAAACCGTCTTAAATTGATCTCCGTCAAGATAGTTAACAAGCTAAATTCGCATAAGGTCAAGCTTGATACGAGCTGAAAATTTTGTTCCGGAAATTTCGAAAAGAAACTTATTTATGATCTTTCTCATATAAGGACGAATTAACCTGTTATATACCTAAATATATTTGAATATTGACTAGTTTTCAGCTGGGGATTAAGCAATCTAATCCTGCCTAATCATCAACCAAAATCATGATCAAACCCAAATAACCAGACTCCATTTTTGTCTCTTTATGTTCTTTTCCCAACAAATTTCAAGATAAAAGTGTGTATATATACCTTGACACATTAGCCAGACGACATTACAAATTTTCCATTCCAAACCATACATATAATGGCATCATCCTGCATATCCAGCTGCATGAACGACGTGGTCGCAGCAGCACACCTGCCGCTCCGTAGGTTTCCTGCGACGGCTACACTCATCGACCAGAGGGAGCCTCTGGTCGGAGAGTCTGGCCGAAAGTTTACCAGCTTCGAGGAGCGTTGCTACAGGCAGTTGTACCTTAGGAGCTACACCTTCCGTAGGAAGGAGACGTTTCGTGGGAAGGCGAAGCGGCGTATTCGCAATGTCCTCGAAGGAGTAAAGAGGAGGAGATTAACCAACAAGGCGGCGGTAAAAAGGAAGAAGAAGATGATGTGTTTGAGGAAGGTAAGGAAGTTGACGTATGCAGTTTTGCTTAGGATTTTGAGGAGAGTGATGATGAATTGTACCACAAGGGTCGATACAACGTCAGATTGAGTTTTTCAAAATGTTTCTTATGAATTTGTCGTAAACCTCTCGGGTTGGGCTGATGCTTAGAGATTCGTAGTTAAAGTACAAATTCTGGCTACGCTGCTAGATATCGCATAAGTAGAGGAAGATCAAACATCCTTATGAACTCGAAACAATCAAAGAAACGAACAGTAAGGCCGATTTTGTTGTTCGATTGAAACAAGCATCAACAGGTAGGGGAAACCAGTTATAAAAGCTACAAACTTTCTGTTCCTTTCAGCTACTGTATGTAATAAACAGCCATTACCAAAAGAATCAATCAAAAAATGCACTGCAAGTTTTTCAACAGGCTCTTCTTTTTCCCTTTCCCCACCAAGTAAAATACCAAACCAGGAAGAAGAAGAAGAAAAAAGCTACTAAAATCTTCCTTTTACCTCTTACAACCTATTAGTTACCGACTTCCCCGCTTCTCTTTCTTCTCTTTCCCATTCCTGACCATGGATATACCAGTAACATCTTCTGCTGCTTCTATCGAAATTGGCCGATGGGAATTGAAAGGGATTTCCTCTAACAGCAACTCCAAAATAACCAGTTGTAACATTTGCTGGATTGCCCCTGTTTTATGCATAATACATGTACAAGCTGTTTGCGGCGGCACAGGCGATCGAGTTTTCAGTAGGGTGCCATGCAAGGTGCAGCAACTTTGTTGCAGAGTCGAACGAGTTCCCGTTTGCATCGACTCCTTGGTTATCGGATCCTGCGTGTGTAAATGATTTCGATTTGTTTAATGCAAGGATAGCTAGTAGGTATGTGTATGAAGAGATCGAAGAAAGAGGTACCAACCGCGTCGTACTACACGGGTTAAAGTTGTGAGGGATCTTGAGGGCCTTGAAGGAGTCTGAACTTGTCTCCTGGAAAATTCGGAACCACGGTATGTATATTCATGAGATTTGCAGATATTCTCGTGCAGGTTTCAGTAACGAACCAAATATCGAAAACAACTACCTCATAGGATTTTTACTGGCTTCCAAAGTTGTTGCCTCGCTGCTTCCAGTGGAGCAACCGAACACACGGAATAGATTGCTGCCATTGCAAATACAACACAGTTTTAAGGGATGCATTCACAAAGGTCTCTGCTAGAGATATGAAATGCATAAATACGTTACCTATATGATCCTGTAGCTACACGGGAGCCATCTCCACTTAAACAACACTCGAATTTGTCGAAGATGGAATCGTTTTCATATAGATCACAGAGCTGCAGCCATTAAAAATGTTATCTTTAATAAGGAAGTAGAGCACGGTCAACTTGAAGTTTCTGTTTCATGCACGGAAAGGAATCTGACCTTGGGTCTTAAATGTTCGTGAACCTGGAAGGTTGAAACTGGGCCAGAATCCATATTGATATCCCACAACTAAACCAGAAAACATACAGAGAGGAATCAGCAAGACGTAGAGAGCACGAACATAAACAACAAGATCAAACGACAGAGTAGCACAAACCTTTAGTGTCATGTAATCACGACTAAGTAGATATCGCCCGTCTTTTGCAAATTTAATATCAGAGATTGAAGCAATTATCTCTGTGAAGAATGACCTAGAGCCAGGAGCCTCCTGTTCTTCGAACCTGCAAGAAAGGAGACCAGTCAGAGCAATCTATGATTAGTATTACACGGTTGACTTGCTAGCTTTTATGCAACAACCCCGGTTGTACATTACACTAGGAACATTCTCTTCTTTTACTAACCATTTGTTTCTACCAATGCTGTCATATAGAAAGCATACTGGAAGTAACAACGGAAGTATTGGAGGGCAATTAGGAGCCAAGTGGGATCAAAGAAAACTTGGGAAACCACAGGATCAGATCATGTTGAGTACTCACAGTTTAGCATGAGAATCACAGAGAGCTGATTGTCGTAAATCAATTAGTCTGATTGAGCCCTTTGAGCTGCTATAAGCTAACATGTTACATTGATTGGGATGGAACTCGGCTGAAGTTATTACCTCTGCATGAAAAAGGCAAAATAGAAAATGGAAGAATGAACTAATAAATAGTGACTGATCAATAGTATACAGATCGGGAGATGAAGATGAGTAAACTAATAACTGCATATTCCCTTGCAGCTTTCTCAGAATCATGAAGTGCATGGAGTATAAAGATCCTCAATTTAAGAAACTCAGCAGAACATATTAAATCTAGATTGCTTACCAGTTAGATCCTCCATATTTGCAGGTTTGACATCGACAATATTGAAACTTTGGTTGCTAATTTCCAAGTTCCAAAGATTTATTCGCAGATCATCAGCTGATATAAAGGTCTCTCCATCACTACAAACATAAAAAGAGAAGACAAAGAATCAAACGAATAAAAAGTTGAGAGCATTAGTGAGAAAATCATAGAATTAACATATACGAACGATGAAGAAAGAAAATTTTATAGGACAGGTCAACGAACATTGGAGAGTCAACTAACCTATTGCTTGAAATGGAATTAATGTGATAATCATGAGCATGTGCATAGACCCTACGACATCTTGCCACCAGACTCGTCTCAGCACTTGTAACCTACATCACATAACAGTTAGAACACATAACACGAGCAGTTGCACAGTCTTATAAAATGCCAAAGAAGTTTACAGATCAGATAATGGACACCTCTCAGCTCTAGCAGTTAAAAGCACCAATAATGGAAAAAAAAGACATCTTGAGCATCTGAAACAAATAGTACCCAAGACAAAGCACTCTGCCCATCTGTTTGTCAACAATACAGTTAAAAATCACTGATCCCCAGAAGACCCAACAGTTCATGATCAAATAGAGAGAAAATAAGAGGTTGAGGAGGGTAATGTATGCACAGAGAGTGGTCTAAGTACAACTACCACTGGCAGACGCAGTGAGGGGAATCCTCCGGCTGGGATGTTGAAATCATTGCTCAGAGTGTTCTGCAGCCTCTCTGTGGAACCACCATTTGGTAGATATGGCTTAGAAGTACTTGAATTACTTGAACTAGCAACACTGTCATTTCCTAAAGATTTTGAAGGTTCCACATTCATCTCAGAAATCTTCTTCACCTTCTTTTCTTGGACCTATTGTCAGGAAAACCAGAAAAAATGTATCTTCCAGTTAGAGGCAAGTAAGAAGACTTCAACAGCTGAAAGTTTCAGACCCTCGTAAAGTTTCAGACCACCATTTACTAATATAGCTTTTCAAATTCAACAAATATGGTACTCCCCTACCTTCCAAAACTTAATTGTCTTATCATTTGTAGATAGAAGAAAAAGAGCACCATTAGCTGCTTGGCACCATCTGATTTTGTTGATTTTCTCCTCTATTTCCAAACTCTTGAGATAGTCAAACTGATGGAAAGAAAAGTGAGCTCATCAACATCTACATCCCATAACTATCTTACATAAAGAACAGAACTTGTATGGAAAACATACCTCAGGTTCGTGGCTCTGAAATTCTGTTTTGTAACGGAACTCAGGATGCCTGCTAATAGGGAAATCCATCCTTTCCAGATCTCTCCTTGATCCACCATGCTACAGATAATGATAATCAGATTAAAATGTGTGAAATAGAAAAATGATGTAAATCTATCATGTTAATGAACCTTAAGGTAGAAATAACTCACATCCTTGGTATCTGTCCTCTCAAAAAGAACCACACGTCCTCCGCGATCCCCGGTAGCAAGATGATCCCCGGTTTTATCAAACTCAATAGCTGAAATTATGTCTACTGCAGGATACATAAAACAAGATGAGAAAAGAGACCAGAACAATATTAGTGAAATGGTATATAGAAAACTTAAAATAGTTTCAAAGTTTAGACTTCCCTAGACCATTAGCTATTTTTCAGATTGGTTCTACATTACAAGCAAATACTCATACATACTTCTCTCTTATGCAGAGAAATTGTGCATCTTTGATGTATATATCACGACCTACTCAATACCAAAACGTACCTACAAAAGCTTTGCTCAGACATTAAACCTATACATATATATTTCATCATCTAATTGGACAATCTCATTCTAAAATTGCAGAAATAGATGGGATTCTCTGCATGTAACAATAACTAACTGATCCAATCTTGAAGAGTTGAAGTATCTTCAACATAGATCTAGCTCAAAAACTGGAGTAGTCCCCAGCGCTCACGACCTTCATTCAACGAGAAGACTTATCCTTTCAGCTTTCAGTCTGTCCACTACAATACCAGCACAAGTCTTGCAACTATAATTTTCCAGATCAGCCAGTAAATGTGACTACTACTAGCTTTCACATAAGGAACTGACGTCAAGATGAGTAAAAATGAGCTCAGCACCGTTAATATTAACAATCCGGTTTCCCTTGCTTCCATTTTCCCTTTCTTGACTCAGTTGGGATGCTAGCTAGAACTTCAAAGGATATTTCTTTATCTCAACAGTTCTATCAATCAATCATTCACATGTATAGCATAGTGAGTTAGGTTTTAGTAAGTCCTGCATTTAATGTGAAGGACTCTGCATGTAAAATGTGGTTGGATCGCATTCACCGCAGTAACTACAGTTACTGAATTCAGTTCTTAAGATCAAACCAATATACATCAAAGTTCAATACTTTTCACCACTTCAATCAGAGAAAAGCATTGCATGTACTTCAGACCCAAAAAAAATCAACTAAAAAAATGACAGCAAACGAAAAAACCCCCAATATTCAGCAACTTCAACAAGCTCACAGACTTTGGATCCGGATCCAAGACCTAGGCAACCAAACCCCTAAAAATACTTGCTGGATCGAAAAATCTTACCTTCCTGCAATTCCTCTCCGGCAGTTGGCTCGCCGAAGACCTGAGAGAATTTCCACTCAAGAGGTGGGCTCGCCGGAGCTGCTGCCGTGACCTCATCGCCACCGTTCATTTTCTTCCTCTTCCCTAATCTATGAAATGATGAATCCGAAGTCCACTTTACCCAGGTGAAAACCAATCAAAACGCCAAATCAAAAGAGATCGAATCTTCTTCGCTTCACCATTCGAGAAATCCGAGGGGAACCCATCAACCAATCTGAGCTCTTTTTGTTTTTGTCCGCCTCTAATAATCTAATGCCGTCGATATAGATTCTCCGAATTCAACCATTGACACAGAGAGAGAAGGAGAGAGAGAGAGAGAGAGCTTCAGTTCTTCTGATCTTCTTCTCCCTTTGTGTTGTAATTTTCTTCTGCCTTTTTTTTTCTCTAATAATAAAAATTAAAAAAGATTTCACTGTCTCGGTCTCGCTATAAACGATGAGAATAGCAAAAAGGAAATGAGAAATAATAATAAAAATTACATAAAAATCAATGTGAAAGTTGGACCTTTTGCTAAGGATAAACCGGTTTTCGGAACTTTATCGGGATATCGAATCTGTAGCAGTAATGGTAAGTAGTTGAAACGAGATCGGATAATAAGTGTAGGTAATTACTGTTATAATTTTGGTGCAACGGGATTAGATAATAATTATAGGTAATTACTATCGTAGTTCTGAGATATACATATTTATATGTGGCATCACGACATCTCGTTGGCACCCACATAGGAGTGTGTGTAGCCCGGTAGTACTGGACACTCGGCTACTCCGAGGTACATACACCTTTCACATAGCCTATTATAAGGTGTCTATTTTTTTAACAAATAAAGAATAATGGGCCAGTAATAAGGTAAAACTAGTACAAATTTTCCCTTAATAATATATTTTTCGTGTGTGAATACTCTTTTTTTGTTTTCAAAGTTTGTGTTTGTCCAATAATGTATTGGTCAATTTTGTCGTAAATTCTGATATTCAATTATTTACTGATTAATCTAAGTAAAGAATCATTATGAGATTAAAATTGTACTCCTTTCCTAATGTTATTATAGAAATCAAACATTGATTCGCCTTTACAAATGCAGGCCCTGTTATCGTTGACTCGTTGGTAATAATGTATTGACCAATGTTGACAATGATCTGTAATTTACACTGAATGGATTCAGTCCTTTCTTCCCATAGCTCCCGGTAAGCCTGGGCCCAGTAGCCTACAAGCCAAGCCCACAAATCAGCTAATTGATCCGCATAAAATAGGCCCAAGAGGCCAACCTCAGAATTCAGAATCAGGGCCGCTTAATGAAATTTGGTGGTCCAGTGTTGAAATTTGGATGTGGCTCTTATTAATATTAACAAATATAAATATATATATATATATATATAATACATTTTCAGAAAAATCTATTATAAATCCATTAAATTATTCATATATCTTAAATAAAATGTAAAATGTAGTATCCACACCTCGCATCCACCCGCGTATACATATTACATGATATTGTAATATTAGTATTAAGACCAAACATGAATTGTCGTCAAACTTGGTGATTTCTCAATATAACCGTTATTAAAACGATTAAACAATAGGTATACACTAATCGTCACCAACCCCAAACTTATAATCCTTCCATCATAAATATATTAATTTTTATATCATTCATTAACACCGAACCCATCTCTTTCTTCCATTTATAGTACAAAACGGAGAGCAACGCGGTGGTCTCCTGCATTGCCAACTTTTTCACTTGCTGCACCACTACTTGCTGCTAAGAGTTCCACGTACGATGCTCAGATCGACTCTATGTAATAATCAAGCATTCATTGGTTGTAACCAAAAAGTGTTATTTTATAAAACAGAATAATAATATTATTATTAATCTGAGATACCATCCCCATATCGATAAGTTTGATCATACGGCTCAGATCCAACATTTCAAAAAAATTGACTACTTTGAAGAAGTGACGGTGCAGGGGATGGTGTCAAGAACAGTTACATCACAATAATTCAAGTTATTAAGAGAGGATTCAGATTGATTTTTATATTATATTATTCATCAAAATATCCCTCTCAAACCGAAGCTCTTAAAAAATATGAGATTTACACTGCTTCAATAAATTATATGTGCAGGAATTAAAAACTATCAAAATTCGAAACAAAAACCTTTCGAATCATGTAATACTTTGATACCGCGTTAAAAACCGTCGCATCCCATACTTATACTTTAATAAACCAGTCATAACATGTCTGAGTTCAATCGAGATAAATTAGCATTCCGCAAATAAATGTTTTTCGTACTTGGTAAGGCAAGTTCCATGGACCAACTTCTAGAAGCAAAGCCCCGTACGTGCAAGTTACCGGTACAAAATAGTTGCATAAATCCCTGATCGCTTTGTCAATGGTAGTTCCGCGATCCAACAAATTCGTAATCTTATTTAAAATTTGAATTCAATATACCCTACAAAATGAATGCCAATATAATATTTATTTTCTCTTTTCTATATTTTTCTTCTGCACAGTTTTTCTTAAAGCGACATTTCATGTTTAACTATATACGTCGAGAGGTACATGTACGGTCTCCACTACCATTCACATGTACATGTCTTAACCAAGAGCATCTCGAGCAGCCCACATGAGGCCACAGAACAAAAGAGAGTGTCAGTGAGCTTTGAGCAGCCCACATGAGAATCTCAGAACTCAAACCCAAGTGACTCGTATATAAATATGTTACACTTTCCTTCCCAAACGTAACTCTCTACCTTTCACCAGCACTTCTAGCTAGCTAGCTAGCTCTCGATAACAGTCGAATAATAACAATGTCTTCGGGAGGGGTAGTAGTACTCTACGACTTCGACGAAACAATCGTCGGAGTCGACACCGATTACTGGTTGATCGACGAGTTCGGTTACACCCACTTGGCCGACCAACTCCGCCCCACTATGCCGTGGAACTCCATCATTGTGAGTAACTCTAAATTGGTTAATTAATTAGTTTTCATCTTCTAAAATTTGGTCTTAATTAGGATATGATGCTGAAAGAGATACAAGAACATGAGGGAACCATTGATGACATTGTTTGAGCTTTGGAAAGAATTCCAATCCTCCCTAGGGTTGTTTCCTCCATCAAATCTGCTCATCATTTGGGGTATATTTACTGAATTACTAGAGTCGATTATTCGAATTTATACGATGTTTGGTTCAGGATTTAAGATTTTCTTCTTCTTTTTCTTCTTCTTTTAGGTGCGAGCTGAGGATCGTAAGCGACTCGAACGTGTTCTTCATCGAAAAAGTGTTGGAGAACCTTGGAGTGAGGAGATATTTCTCAGAAATCAACACAAACTCAGGGTTTGTTGACGATCAAGGAAGGTTGAGGGTTGCTCCTTACCATGATTTCACCAAGGCTTCACATGGTTGTACCCTTTGCCCGCCAAACATGTGCAAGGTATATATAGTTTTTACTTTTTATATCCCCATATGCACCGATTCGGTAGTTATTGGGAGTCGAAACAGAAACTTCTTGATCTTCAAAGAGTTTAATATTACGTCAGTAAAACATCCCAACAACCTCGAATTGTTAAAAGAAAAGTTCAGATACCGGTTTTCATATTATTCATTAACAAGTCAAACGGCCTATATATAGGGTCTGTTGTTAATTATATTGTCTTCTGTCCTCTAAAATTCAAGTGATCACAACTAGGGAATTGGTCACGATCATTCGGTTAGACCGAAATGGAGTGCATTGTAAAATCGAAATCAACATTAAATTTTAACCCAACTCAGTTTTCGGTTAATTGAAATCGGTAGAATGTACTAAATCATTTACAATGTGGACTCAATTCAAAATTGCTCAAATTTGAAATCGGTTACGTTTAACCCGGATTCAACTCAAACTACCATCACGGTTATGATTTTAAGAGGCGCATTCAAAATAATATGAGCTTGGTTAACCGATTCGATCAAGTTGGCGCAGCCCCATTAGATGGTCTATGATTAGGCTTCACAATGAAATCCGAAAAACCACAAATCCAACCAAAACCAAGCCGGTCAATAGTTTACGGTTGGGATTTGATGATAACCGCACCACAAAAATGCATGGTATTGTTGCAGCGATAGAATATCATACTATCCGAACCATTATCATCCCGCTAATAATCGCCGTAACCGATATTAAAGCGATTAGGCGATAAATATGCACTAACCGTCACCGACCATACCATTGGTTGGGGTTTTTGTTTTGGGCCAGGGGTTGATAGTGGAGAGAATCCAAGCATCCATAGCAAAAGAAGAAGCAAAAAGCAACAGCAAAAGGATCATCTACGTGGGAGATGGAATTGGGGATTACTGTCCAAGCATGAAGCTCAAGGAATCTGATTTCCTGTTGCCCAGGAAGAACTTCAAACTGTGGGATTTGATCAACAAGAATAAGAACCCACTTGAAATAATCAAGGCTCAGATCCATGAATGGAGTGATGGAGATGAGCTCGACATTGCTGACATCGTTCAGAAAATTAATTGATGATTGTTTATTAATAATTAATTGGTGTTTTCATTTGAATTTTGATCTATAAAGCATGTGACTTTTAATTAATTCGGTCGATGGTTAAAATGATTAGCGGGTGTATTGACCGCTTTAAACCAGTATAATTAAATTAAATCAATAAAATTGACAATTTAAATCAAATTAGTCACACTAACGAAACCAAATTAACCAAATGATACAAGTTAAAATGGTTAACTTGGTAGCCGATCTGTAATGACATCCATACATACATCTCCATTAACAACAATAATCAAAATCCTTAAAACATATTTTTTAACTTCAATGGTCTATTATTTGAAGGGTTTAACAAAGGTGAAATCTCAATTTTTAACCATTTCTAATATGCATGTAAAAAATTTGAAATTTTAAAAATTTTCATCTCATATACTAAGAAAAATTGACCATTTTCGGAATAAAATTTTCAAAATTTTAAATCGATTAATATTTGACATGTTTTGAAATGGATAAAAAATCAAGTTTCATTATGGTAACTCCTTGTAAATAATGATCAAACGAAGTTAAAAATCAATTTTACTTGGTGTTATTTTAGCATATTAAAAAATATTTTTTAACTTCATTTGGTTATTATTTGAAAGAGTTAGCATGATAAACTTCAATATTTAGCCATTCTTAACATGTATGTCAAATATTAACCAATTTGAAATTTAAAATTTGAAATTTTCATCTTTAAATTGTCAATTTTCGTGTGCTATACTAAGGAAAATTCACCATTTTCAAAAGAAAATTTCAAAATTTTCAAATTGGCCAATATTTGACATGCATATTTGAAATGGCTAAACAATCAAGTTTCATTATGTGTTATCATAAATAATGACCAAACGAAATTAAAATTCATTATCGCTAAGTGTTAGCATGTTGAAAAATGTTTCTAACTTTATTTAACAATTAATTGAAGAGTTTAACATGATGAAACCTCAATTTTCAAAAACTAGATCGCAATGCACAAATCCAACTATACGTATCATTACATCTCTTAATTCAATCAAGCTGGAGTGCTAGGCCCGTGAGACTCGAGCTCGAGGGCCAACTTGAGTGTTCATTCGATAATGTGGCTCGCTCGTAGATTCAATAATGCAACATGTGTAGAAATTTATAAAATTTAAAATAGCTTAATTTTTAGCTTCACTTGTGGGTGATTTTTAGCGTCACAAACTTCAAATTCAACTCAAATTGGATTCTCATAATGAGTTTTAATGAACGATGTTTGATTCGAGTTCGAGCTTGACTCGTCAATAATAATTAACAAATGATACTCAAATGGACTCGAACTCAACGTAAATAAAAAAATTACCTTAAGTTCGACGAAAAATTAATGAACCAAGTTTGAACATAATAAAATTCTCCTCGGCTCGATCGGTGAACAACCATTTTCATCGAAATGCATAAGCGGACAATCTTATCTAAGCGGTGGCCGCCATATTCCGTGGCCTTCCAGCGTCCACATTGCCGGCGGCGCCGTAAGCATATATATAAGAACAAAGAACTGGAAAAACAATCCACCGTTCCCGACAGCAAAACCCCAAAAATCCACCGTAGATGGCATCACTACGAGAAGCTCACAACATCAAGGTGGTGGGCTCCGGCGACCAGGTCGTCGTCTTAGCTCACGGCTTCGGCACCGACCAGTCCGTCTGGAAGCACCTCCTCCCTCACTTGCTCGCCGACGACGAAGATTTCACGGTCGTCCTTTATGACAACATGGGCGCCGGCACCACCAACCCTGATTTCTTCAACTTTGAACGCTACTCCGGCCTCGAAGCCTACGCCGCCGATCTCCTCACCATTCTCGACGACCTCCATGTCGAGTCGTGCATCTACGTCGGCCACTCTGTTTCCGCCATGATCGGCGTTGTCGCCTCCATCAGCCGCCCTCAACTCTTCCTCAAACTCATCCTCCTCGCCGGCTCCCCTAGGTTTGGGATTCAATTCTACATCCCGGTTGGTATAAATGAATTTCATCCGTCGATGGATTACATTCGGAAATGGAAATTGATATGTAAAGAAATTTATTTTCAATTTTAAATTTTGAATTCTTATTATATCAATTTTGAGAAATTAATTTTGTAAAGGTTTTTATTAATTATAATAAAATGATAAATCTGTGATCTTTATTATGTATGTATTAAAATGTTTGACGTAATTCAATTATGAAACGTATATCAATTTCAATTTAGAAATTTAATTAGGTTTGTTTCTAAGATTTGACATACCAAATATAACATTATAAATATTATTATGAATTGAATTTTTAATTCATTTGATATCGAAATTCGTTTGAAAAGTGAAATTTGAATTTTGTTAGGTATTTGAACGATTCGGATTACTTCGGGGGATTCGAGCAGGAAGACCTGGACCAGCTTTTCCGAGGGATGCAGTCGAATTACAAGGCGTGGTGCGGCGGGTACGCGCCGTTGATCGTCGGCGGGGACATGGATTCGGTGGCAGTGCAGGAATTTTGCAGGACGCTGTTCAATATGCGGCCGGACATAGCTCTACGGATCGCGCAGGTTGGGCTCCAGAGCGATATGAGGAGCATTCTTCACATGGTCACCGTCCCCTGCCACATCGTGCAGAGCGCCAAGGACTCGGCGGTTCCGGTGGCGGTGTCAGAGTATCTCCACTCTCATCTGGGAGGGGAGTCCATCGTCGAGGTCATGCCGACTGAGGGCCACCTTCCGCAGCTCAGCTCGCCGGACGTTGTGGTCCCGGTGCTGCTCCGACATATTCGTTGCAATATCGCTCACCAATGATGGTTTCTGTTATAGTTACTTTAGTAGGAAGGTGTGGTAATTAATTCCTGTTTGCGTACCGGCGGTGGAGGTTTGTGTCGCCGTCGCCGGTGTGTATTTGCATGTCCAATCGAATTTCACGTGACTTGTATTTGCATTTGGTATTTTGGTGGAGAAACAAACAAATACTTGGCATTTGCATTATGTCCTATTCTTTTCACACATCTTAAGAAAACAAACTGAAAATATTAACTCTTCCAAATTAAGTTCAGATTTTACGAGATTCAGGATGATTTAATATACTAAGTTGAATTATAAAAAAGTTAAAATATACTAAACAAGATAAGAAAAATTTCTTTACGGCAAAAAAGAGAGGCTGTGATAAAAAATTATTTTGTTTGGAATTGAGTAGGCATGAAAATGAAAATTGCTATCAAGGTTATTGCTCAAGAACACTTGGTGGTCCTAATCATTTATAAGAATAATACGGGAAAATGTAACCCCAATCATTTATATCGTCTGCACTAATATAATTGACAACCTCAATTGAAAAATTTACAACACAATCATAATCAAAGGAGAGAGAGTGCCCGTAATGAGAAAGGACATCCGTAATACGATTGCCTTCATAAAAGATGACGAAAATTATTAAGAGGCTCCTCAAACATGGTCTGGAATCGCGCATTGGGAGTCAAAGAAAAATGATCACATTCACCTCTTTACTAACATCATTTTCCTACAAGATTTTCACTCTGCCCGCACTGAAATCAAATTCTCCAAATCGGATCACTATTGTTTCCCACCGATCAATTAGGCAGGACGAAACATTTCTATTGAATACTTTTACAACTGAATTGGTTGGTTGTGTTAATCTCATCAGATAGTACCAAATTGTGAGAGGGAGCTTAGTAGGATCGCAAATTGGAAAAAGATTGTATGAAAAAAGTTAGCCATCAAGTGGCTAATCACAGCCTAATCTGTTGGATTTCACTTCAAGAAAAAAGGAGCCCCACTACTTAACAAAAGAGAGTTGAGATTCCAGTGGTTTTGGAAAGTGGAAACGTCTCTCAGCATTCAAGCTGTAAAGAGACAAAGGAAGTGGATATGTAAGAAATAACCCAAGTTACGCAAGGCTTACGTAACGGCTTTTACTCTTACATAACAAGTTTAATTTGATATGTTACGTAAAGAATAGCCTGTCGTTGCGTAAGTCTTACGTAAATACTTTTATATCTTACGTAACGAACTCAAAATCACCTTAATTTGAATTAAAGTAAGTTATCATAAGGGATGAGGTATGGTATAGATATTTGAAATATTCTTACAAAAATCAAAACCGATTAAATCAAAACTCTAAATCAACAAAAGATGAACATCCACTATTCAAACCCGAACCTAACCTGCGTAATCGGTATTTTCTCTGCTATTTAGCCAAAACAAAATGATGCTCGAAATTCTTATTACTATAAAGAAAATCTGATTTAATTCGAATAAAAGTGTTGCTAACGAATATTCCCATTATTCCCGCGTCTCCCAGAATCCTAATTTGATTCCAAACCCTAATTTAAACTCTGTGAAACAAAGCTCTCGAATATTATTAATGGTGGCTCACTCAGCATAACCTAATTACCTTTTCCCAAACTACTTTACTTTCCCTCCATCTTTGAAATTGAATGCGTCACATTCCTATTTGCTCGTAATATTCCCAGGAATCATTCCAGAAAAATCCCACCTTCTCCAAGTATAAATACCCCCAACGCACTCTGTTCTTCCAAAATCACCGCTAAAAGAAACCAGAACCAGCAATGGCGGGGAAGAAGATCGTAGCGGTTTTCGACTTCGACAAGACGATAATCGACGTGGACAGCGACAACTGGGTGATCGACGAACTGGGTTTCAACGATCTCTACAATCAGCTCCTCCCCACCATGCCTTGGAACTCCCTCATGGTAATACTCTGTTTTTTCTCTTCAAAAAGCAGAGTCACAGAGTCTCCGGTTCTTTAGTGTAAAGATTCAGTCTTTTTCGTGTGATTTTGCAGGACAGGATGATGAAGGAGATTCATGAACATGGGAAGACGGTGGGCGAGATTGTTGAAGCTCTGAAGCGAGTCCCGATCGATCCGAGGATCGTTTCTGCCATCAAATCTGCTCACGGGTTGGGGTGCGAGCTGAGGATCGTGAGCGATGCGAATGTGTTCTTTATCGAGACGATTCTGGAGCACCTTGGGTTGAGGAAATACTTCTCTGAGATTAATACGAATCCTGGGTTTGTAGATGAACAAGAAGGGAGGTTGAAGATTTTTCCTTACCATGATTCTGAGCAGTCTCCCCATGGATGCAGCCTCTGCCCTACAAATATGTGCAAGGTACGTAACACCAGTACACCACAACCCAGGCTGAAGTGAATTTAGTTCTTTATTTTTAAAATTACTTTATTGCCCTTGGCTCTTAAAATTTTGGAAACCTATATCTTACCATTCAATCAAACATCCCAACCCCAAATCGAACCAACGCTGAAGACCGAAGTGTTCTTATTCGGGGACAGATCCCCTGATTCGATCTCCAATTCAAGGTAAATTTTTGGTGGACATGTAGCCTACATGTTACCGACGAGGTTGTGACATGTAGACTACACGTCCCACTTGTCCCCCATTTGGCTGGAACTTGTAGTCTACACATCTTGTTTCTGTAGATCAAAAAAACAATTTCTGATTTCGATCAGGTTACCTTTCATTCCTCGACTCAGAATATTTTTCAGTCTTTTCAATTTGCCCAAAAATTATTTGCTGTTTGTTGCATTGTTTATGTTTCTTTGGACCGTATTATGTACCGGTTCGAAACTTTCAAAGTGTTAATAATTTGTTTCGAAACTCCCAAATGTTACGTAACCCCAATTAACTCTGTTTTTTTTCGGCAGGGCATGATAATCGAAAAGATGAAGGCCACCATAGCCAGAGAAGAAGGAGGAAGCATCAACAAAATCAAGATGATCTATCTCGGAGACGGGGCAGGGGACTACTGCCCGAGCTTGAAACTATCCGAAACAGACCACGTCATGCCGAGGAAGAACTTCCCCGTGTGGGAGCTCATTAGCAAGAACCCGATGCTGCTCAAGGCCGAGATCCACGAATGGAGCGATGGAGGGGAGCTTGAGGATGTTCTGCTTCGGATTGTTCGGACCGTTCGTGGTTATGATCGTGATCAGTTGTTTGATCATGCTGGCGTTAGTAGTAATAGTGAGTGTTGCAAGTTCCAGAATATTGCTGCTGCTCCATTAATTCCTCAGCAGCCTCTCTCAGTCCCTCAGTAGGGAAAAAGATTGTTTTTTCTTTCATAAAGATTTGTGTAAGTTTGTGTTTTGGGAGTGATTGGTGTTCGAAGATCAGTTGATCGATCATGGAGCCTATCTAAAAGATACTTTCTGATGGGCCCTAGGAAGGTAGGAGTGTTGACGATCCAAGCCGCTCGTAAGGGGTTTGGTGTTGTTTCGATAAAAGTTCGATTAGAATTTGGCTCAGTTTTAAACGAGTTGAGCTCTAGCCAACCTTCGTTGATAAGTTAGTTCGTTTGAGGTTCGATTGTCAGTTAAATTAAGGCTTGACTTGAACTCGGCTCGATTGAGGTTTAGCTAACTAATTCATGTTCACACCACAACCCTACCCGACCCAATCCAAATCAAATTAAAATTGGTTCATGATACACGTTTGTTTGAAAAACAGTTATGATCCACTTAAAAATGGATGAGTTGGTTTGAAAAGCGGATAAACCATCAAATTCACCACCCATCATTGCTATATTTTCGACGCAGATACATCAAAGGTTAAACGATTAGTAACCAATCAAACTCGAGCTCGAACTCACCCAATAAACATGAAATTTCAATAAGGAAGTAATCCTAGTTACTAATTACTAATTAATATTACAAACATAATTAAGTAGTAATTAACTGTTCAATCAACCAAACACCAAATGTGAAAAAAAAAAAGAAAAGTAACAATCACCCACGGGGTTTAAACGATCTCACGCACGACCACCGGCGGCGAGGAACCCGGCGGATTCCTCATCAACAAACAAGTCCTCCGTCCTCCTAACAACTCCATGAGCCGCAACCACGGCGGCGCCCACCAAGACAGACCCGAACACGTTCCAGAGCACGCCCGTCAGGAGCAGAACAGCCACCGTGACTACGGACATCGTCCCGAGCACGACGCGGTCGTCAACCAGCTTCCCGAACACCACGATCGGCTCGTCGCGGAGGAAGTAGAGGTACAGCCACCCGGCCATGGCGGCGATGAAGACGATTAGCGAGATCGGGTGCCAGAGGAGGCTGAGGAAGAGGATCCCCAGTGCGATTAAGGCGTAGTTCATCCGGAAGTAGTCCGAATTCGTCCTCAGCCGGCTAATCGCGTCGGCTAGGGTCTTCGGGATTGCGAGGCTGTGGAGGTTGAGCATGGATTTCCACGGCCGCAGAGTTCCGATTCCGTCTTGGATTCGGCCCCTTGCGCGGGATATGTATGCAAGGTTGGAGTAGGGGATGGAAGGGGCTCCGCCGCTGCCGGAGGTGGTGGTGGGGATTGTGCCATAGTTGGTCATGGGAGGTTTGACTTTAGACGGCGTCGTTTCCCGGAGTTTCGGAGGCGGAAGAAGGGAGAAAATTTGTTTAGAGAGACGGAAAACTCAAACGCATTATAAGATCATCGATCGTTTGTTGGTTTTAACGGAACGTTGTTCATTCTCTCTTTCCTTTTCTGAATGGGTCCCGTTTCGGTAAAAAATAGTCAAATTTTCATTCAACTTTCTACATATCGTACTAAATTTATACATAATGAATAATTTTGATGGATAAAATGTATATGATTTGAATCACTATACAAAACATTTACTATAATTGTAGTATATATATTGTTATTGAGCGGGTGGCTTTGTTTAGTGAGCAGGTCAACATGCAAACTCATTTAGGAAAACGAGGTAAGGAAATCTCGGGAATGTTCATCACTACAACAAATGATGTGATTCCGTTAGAGTTGAAATAAATACTACTATGACATCCTCGTTAATGTCGAACCATTCACGTATCTTTAAGCACACATTAAAAATTGTTATGATCCTCAACGGTTAGTGAGCAACTTGACATGCATACTCATTTAGGAAGATGAGGCAAGGAAGTCTCGGAAATGTTCATCACCACAACAAATGGTGTGCTGCAATCAGAGTCAAAAAGTATTGCTCTAACATCCTCTCTGATGTCGAACCATTCGCGTATCTTGAAGCACACATTAAAGGTGATTCATGACCCCTGATGATTAGTGAGCAGCTTGACATTCATACTAATTTAGGAAGATGAGGTAAGGAAGTCTCGAGAATGTTCATTATTACAACAAATGTTGTGATGTCGTTGGATGTAAGTACTAACCTGACATCCTCTTTAATGTCAAATCATTAGAAGTAAACATTTATGGACTGCAAGCAATTCTACTACAACATAGGAACCAACGCGTCTATCTCATAATTCGAATTATAACTCGAATGATTATACATGTGACCATTAGAATGGTACCTATTTTTTTATAGGGAACAAGCATTGTTGGAGATTGGATTGGGCCATGGTAACGTGCAAATGTGGCATATAATTGCTCAATGAGTATATAATGTCAAGGAGAAAATGTCTATCTACATTATGTTCATATAGTTTTTGATCCTTTTGTTCTTGAACTTTTTCCCTATGGTCTTTTTTATTTTGTTGTTTTAATTTTGTAGGGTTTAATTTGGTTCTACCTTAGACAAAGAATCTTTGATTTCCCCATATATGGTACAAAATCTGAAAAATAATATTCGAATTTTGATCGTTTCGTGAATTTAATTAGTCAAAAATTGCATAAGCTCGGCAATGATCGAGGGTCTAAAGTGATACCATTATACTTATCAATTGGGATCAAGCGAGTTAGTGTGCGGATACTTAGCTATATAGTCCGCGACTCTATTAAGTCTTCTAAGAATGAAGAATAAAGGGATAAAATGCGGTCATGGACAAGGAAGATATCCTTTATAAAGAGGAACCAGGTATAGCACTTTCATAACCACTCGTTTTTATGCTATTAAGGGCAATCACCAATAAGAGACGGTTGGTGGGGATGCGGATATCGAGATTGGACCTCCCAGGTGACACCACGGTAAAAATTGATAAAGTACCGATCAGGTGGGCTGGGCCAAGGCCCATCAACAAATTCAACTCCCTTCCAAACATAATTGGGCCTTTTTGCTATATGTATGACATTCAATAAAGCCCATCATTCCTCATTCTTATGGGCTGTAGCCCATGAACCCCATGCAATGATCCTCTTGCCGAAAAACGTGGTGAATTATCCTAGAAGCCTAGCATGTCATTGGGAATGTTCCTCCGAATCCGATTCAATAAAAAATCGAGTAAAATTCAAACTGATCGGATATTTCTAAAGTATGCATAAACTTAAAAATCATTACATTTTTATAAAAGAAAAATATCAAAATATACTATATATGACATTAAATTGTTAGAAGAGAGTAAAAAATCACACACTAACACTCTTATAAAGTCGCTAAATTTTGTTAATTGCCAAAAGTAAAGAGATTCCATCAATAGCACATTCCACACAACACATAAGTTGATATTCAGGAGGTACTCCTTACACACGAGTAGGAAGAAAGAAGAAGTAAACTCTAGTAGTTATCGTGTTTCGCATTATTAATTTTCTAACAATCGATTTCAAAACCACAACTTAAAATTTATAAAACAAAAACCACAACCAAATAAACTAACATCAGACTCGATATGAAACTAAACAAACATAAGTGAAACAAGACAAATTGTGTCCATTCAGTTATTATCTCAACATATTTTGTATGATTATCTGAAATTTTTAAGTCGCATTTGATTATTATCCCTACATTTTGTTTGAGGATTGTTATATAACGCCTTACATTTTACTGCAAAACGCCCTAATATCGTCATAATATTTGAATTTGATAATTAAAGTGACCTAAACGCCCCTGAAACAGTAAAATTACAATTTTCTTTATAAAATGCAGAACAAGAATTGTTATACCACTTAAAACGACCAATCAAAAGTGATCGTTTATATCGCCGTTCCGGCCCCACACTGCTAAACCCTAAACTCTACATTCCACTATATTTACATGCATGTCTCATGCATATCCCATGCAAATTACTTCTTTCTTTATAATACTAATTAAGACATGTATTAATTTGCATGTGTCATGTATTATGAAGAAAGAATTATTTTGTATTGGATAAGCATGGGACATGAAGTGAAATTTTCATGCGAGCAGGGAATGATGGCGGCGGCTTTGGAACGGCGGTATAAACAGTCATTTTTGATTATTCGTTTCAAGTGGTATAATAATTTTTCGATTTTCCGCATTTTATAAAGAAATTATAATTTTACTGTTTCATAGGTGTTTAGGTCACTTTAACTATCGAATTCAAATGTTAGGATGATGTTAGGGCGTTTTGTAATAAAATATAAAACATTGTATAGCAATCCCCTATTACAACCTATTTAAAATTTTCGAATCTCATTTGATTATGAAAAAACGAAACGACACCTCCCACCACTCAAAAGGATAAGAAGAGAAACAAGAAAACAAAAACATGGCCTATTTTGTAGACATATAGTAAACAAGGAAGAATTTGGATCGTTCATCTCGAAATATTAGATCTAACGAATAAAAAGACCCACTTAAATAAACGGTAAATTTATTATTTTATTTTTATTTTTTTATAAACAGTAAAATTTTAAGTTTAACATTGGATTTTTAGACTTGAATTTTAAATTTTGGGTTTCAATTTTAAGTTTTAAATTTTTAAATATAGAGTTTAAAATATTGGATTTTAAATTTTAAATGATGAGTTTCGATTTTATATTTTGATTTTTCTAAAAATGACAAAATTACGTGGACAATTTGCTTGCGGCGACAGATAAAAACTTATTTGTCGCGGATCCACATTGTTTTCCTTTTTGGCAAGAATGAATAATAGATAAATGAAATAATTAATCAGCGATATTTATTAATAATTGGTTCAAATCTTTCCACTGAATGATTGCTTCCATTTGAATATTGTTTTATGTACAGTGGCAGCTGCAGATCATGTTACGCCATTTTTGTAGGCTGTAGATCTGTTGATCTCTCAATACATAATCCAGCAAAATTATGAGTGTACTGTACAATTTCTGAATCTAATAAATATATAATCACCACAAGTTTTGGTTCTTCGTGGTGGGAGCCAAATCTGGGTTCTTTTTTTTTGTTTGGTTCGATCTCCTTTCTTCTGAGGATCCATGTGATCAATGGAGGGGAGATCAAGCTACTTGACGCTGGGAGAGAAGCTTTGCGCGGTTCTCATCCCTCTGATCGGCGTCTGTGAAGTCGTGGTTCTGAGCTTCGGCAGTTGCTTCGGCGATCTCGTCGGCGGCGGAGACGGTCCGCCTGTTCGGAAGTTCGCATACTCCTTCGCCGACTTCGTCCAGATAGCCAGGAACTCCGCATGTATGAATTATGTAGTAGAAATGTATTGTTGGTGATTGATTCTGCTCAGTTTCCCTGCTCTGGATTGTATTGATTGGGTTTTTTTTGTTGGGGTCTGCAGTTACTGTGAATGAAGTGGAGGCTCTGTTCGAGTTGTTCAAGAAAGTCAGCTGTTCTATCATCGATGATGGCCTTATCCACAAGGTAATTAAGAAGATCTGATGAACTTTTTTCATGTTTCCTCGGAGAATTGAATCGAGATTAGTGGAATGAAGTTCGAATTCGAGATTGAGAAGGCTCGTGGGAGGATAGTTGAATTCAGGGATGTAAAGGATTCCTAGCAAAGTTTTATTTCCACTGTTTCTAGATGGAATTTCCTAGATGCCAAAAAAGATGAACTTTTTCTTCGAGTTACGAAGGAAATTGCGCCCCCTCTGCGTTTTTTGAATCGTTTGAATTTGAATCCGTGTGTTTGCTACTAGGAATTGTAATGTTTCTATGTATAGAGCGTTGTCCTGGTAACGAGTGTTCGATTACTTGGTCAACCATTTGGTGTTTGTTACTTGATCTGCAAGCTAGATTGTAACCCCTAAAGATGATCGGTGCTGTACCCGGATTGTTAAGTTTCGTGTTGTAGAGCATTGTCCTGGTAAGAGAATTCGAATCCAGATCACTAGGTTAACCATTGGGATTATTAACCCTAAGATGATCTGGATTTGATGTTTGGTGTTAGTTTTGGTGTTAGCGGTAAAAGAGTTTGGTCCCGGATCACTATGTTATACAATTTTCGGAGTTCCTTACGGGGTTTCATACTGCAGACGAGAATGCAAACCCTTAACATGAGCTGAATATTGATTTTTGGTGTTGATTTTGAAGGAAGAGCTCCATTTGGCACTGCTGAGAACACCAGTGGGCAAGAACCTTTTCCTCGACAGGGTACGTGTAAAGGACTATCCTTTCTTGCTCGGTGTCATATCTTTCGAATCCTATAAGTAGTAGTTATCATCAGCAGCTGATGATGTCTGTTGGGCAGCCAGGTGTTCGATCTTTTCGATGAGAAGCAAAACGGCGTGATTGACTTTGAGGAGTTCGTGCACTCAATCAGTGTGTTCCATCCTGGAGCTTCTGTCGAGGATAAAATCAATTGTAAACCTCTTTTTCCCAAGTAAAAGGAATAGCCTTTGTTTGCTCTTTCCTTTTGTCTGATTATGTTTTGCTTCGTAAATGGTGCAGTTGCGTTCCGGCTATACGATTTGAGACGAACAGGGTTCATAGAGAGAGAAGAAGTGAGTAGGGCAGAAACTAACTTGTGTCCGAATTTTGGCCTTTCTCGATACAGTGTCGATCATTGCTTGATGTTTAGTGTTAGTTTTGTTTCAGGTCAGGCAAATGCTGAACGCTTTCCTCTTAGAGTCCGAAGTGCAGGTCTCGGAGGCCATTCTCGAGGCCATCATAGACAAGGTTTGGTCCATTATATAGTTTTTTTACGCAGAAATCGCAAAATTTTCGCGTTAACATTTTTATCAACATGGTGCAGACATTCGAGGATGCCGATGCTGATAAGGATGGGAAGATCAACAAGCAAGAATGGAAAGAGTTTGTTCTTAAGAACCCAGCCCTCCTTAAGAACATGACTCTTCCTTACTTGAGGTTTTACTTAAACCCCTAAACCCCAAATATTGATTGATTTACGTAACTTTTGTGGAAATTCGAGCTAATCGATGAGTTTTGTGGTGGATACAGAGAGATCACAACTGTGTTCCCCAGTTTTATCTTCAACACACAAGTTGATGATTGAGACTTCAACTGAAAAACTATCAGTGGCAATTGCAGAGCAGCTGGAAGTTGGTTGAGATATTGATTGGTTGATTGATCATGTTCAATTATTGGCAAAGTCTTTTGTCCCCATTTGCAATTCATTCATGACGTGATTCCATCTTTGTGCATATATCATCTATTGGCAGTCGTTATCGACCAACCCGAAACAGCTTTCTTTGGTTCACATTAATGGGATCAGAGCTTTGTTTCGAAACCAGTAAATTTCCTATAGTTTCTCTTCGAATTCCGGTAGACTTAGTCCGATTAACCGAAATTATCTGCCCTGCTCCTCACGTCACAAGTTGCTATAGATATGCCTGTTGTTGCTGGGACAAAACCTCAGAAGCAATCTACCGTTGAAGTGAGTAAAATGTTGAAAAACACTACAGATCAGTCACTGAGTTTTGACAATTTAACTTGCATATGACTAACTTCGATTTTTTTCCACAGAAATAACTAAACAATTGACGAATAACCAAGATCCCGTACATTCCTGTTTTTCGGAACTCGAATGCCCTGAGCAATGGATGAAGAGAGATGCGTAAAACCTATGTACCATCGACATCCTGGCAAATCGATAATAAAGCATGTCTCAATCAATGATCGAAACTCTAATGCCCTGAGCAATGGATGAAGAGAGATGGCTTTACGTGCCACTAAATGGGCGGCCCTATGAATCATACATGGCACATACCAGCCATCGATCTTGATAATCACGATTCTGAAGGTGCTTGATGATATTATGTGCATCTCGTTCGAAAATAACCTTACTGAACCCTCTTTGACAACGAAATGCCATATGGGAATGCCTCGCGGACACTGAAAAAACTTCAAATTTCACAGAGCGGAATTATCTCATACCAGCATGTGATGAGCATATACTGTAGAGTGTAGAAAACTCCAGCTCTCCTGAGATTAGAGTTAGATCGCCCAACTGAACCAAGCAGCAGTACCAAGCCACATTTCTCTGGAAGCCATGCCGAGATGTGACCCTTTACATTTCGATGGAGCGGTAACCATAACATCATCTGTATGCACTGCTGGTACGAATCCAGTCGACTCTCGGATCTTTTCTCCAAATGGAGACAGATACCAATCTGCAGAAATGATAAGGAAATACGATTAGGACTCTTAAGTCAATCAAATCAGCTTATAATCGTATAGATACAAACAAGAGATAAGCATATAGTCAACAATAAGTATTCCCGAAGAGGTCTGATTTATGTTCACCACATAGTGGTTGTAAGACATGAACATAGTACGTAACAAGCACCGAAAATTGACTCCAGTCTAACTCATTATTCTCAGCTACGAACAATCAAAGATCGCGCAACTAGTGCAGAAGCCGGACTACAATTTCACTAAATAAAAGAGCCTATTATGTAGCAAACCTACAGCTTACTAATTTGATCTTCCAGCAAATAGCATGGGAACCAGAAACTGCAGCTTTCGTACCGGCGCAAAGTGGTTTCTGAATCATTGCCACACTGGGCATCTTTCCCCAGATCTTCCTCCTACAGTTTTTCGGGTGCACAGCCTTTTGTTCACATCTCGGCTTCTCAGCGCACTAAGTTGGATCACAGACGGTAAAATGTGTCTTCATTCGGTACTCCTCTAATTAAAAGGGTTACCAATTTTTTTCTCCTAATATCAGCTCGTCAGAATCCGAGATGGAAACATGCTGCGATTAATGAACTTGAAGCCTTGGAGATACATGGGATATTGTCATGTTACCTCCTAACGAGGGGACTGAACAATTCAAGGCTAGATTGGTGGCTAGGGGATTCACCGAAATACCTGGGATAGACTACGAGAAGACTTTTGCACCTGTCGCAAAACCTAATACCGTACGAGTTCTCCTATCTCTAGCTGCAAACCAAGACTGGCCACTACATCAACTGGACGTAAAGAATGCGTTTATAAATGGAGACTTGACAGAAGAGTACATAACTTGAAGAAATCTCTATATGGCTTAAAGCAGTCCCCAAGAGCTAGATGCTCTGGATGAAATCAAGAAACTAGAGAAGAATTTAGCCACAGCATTCGAGCTCAAGGATTTGGGTGAGCTTAAGTATTTTTCAGGAATGGAGGTTGTGCGGTCTACTCAAGGGATACTGCTATCTCAAAGGAAGTATGTCCTAGACTTGCTCAAAGAAACAGGACCGTTGGGCTGCGAATGAGTGCTACTCCAATGGAAGCACACAAGCAGCTGTCCAGAGAAGTAGATATTCCTCTTGTAGAGACAAAAGAGCTACCAAAGATTGGTAGGGAAGCTTCCCTATGTGGATCACATGAGACCTGATATATCATACTCGGTGGGGGAATAGTAAGTCAATATATGTTAATTTCCCAATTATCTTATTTAGGACTCCTACCAAAAAAATAGGAGTCACATCCTGTTGTATATAGATTTGTGTAAAGCTAACCTCATCATAATATATAAATCATTCTCTGCAAACCTACCTCTCTAACAGACTAAAAGTAGAGAGTTAGCACACCTCGATGACATTTACTTATAGGAAAAAAAGACTATTCGTAACAAGTACTACCTGCAAGACTAGCTTCAGGGAAATAAAACGGTCTATCCATTAAACCGATATAGAGAGACAGATACCTGCCTATTCAGTGTGGTAGGAAAGCTTCTTCTCACATCAGTGTCCACTGGAAATCGCAGGATCATCCACTTCCATGCAGTGTCTTCTATGTGGCTAACCAGGATCTTGATTGGCTTCATTGAACAAACAAACCAAACCAAAGGCCAAGGATATTGGGCAGTGCTAGTATTATATCAAAGTATGCAGACTCAAAGACCTTAATCCACGAGGTTATCGAATTTTGAATCTGATGGACGATCCTTTGCAGTCCAGACAGTTTCCTTACGTTATCATCCAGTCATTCTCAAGTGCAAAAACCATTTGTGGATTTGTTGACGTGTTCACAGTCTCTCATCTTTGAGGCTGGTCATTGTCTGCTCATTCTATTATCAGACATACTGTATCTTGTTGTGTCACCACCAGGAAATGCACTAAGACTGGCCCTTGTAATTCACATCCGATAGCTTTACTTCATGGGATGCATATAGAACATTATATAACTAATCTTAGTACCGTCCATTGTTTAAATAAAGAGTCATCACTAAGTTCAAACTTAACTCTAGTAGGCTAGTAGCTAATACAACCTCATTGGTCTTCATGCTTCATACAGCAGGGATGTCAAAACAAATAAATGACATCTGTGTAATCAGCAACAATTCAGGAGCTAATGAAGCTCCAGAATATCCTTTAGCTGATACAGCTGCATCGTGGAGTACTAGAATTCAGGCCAATAGCACTCTATTGATCTAGAAACTGAAGGAAGTAGCCCGAATACTGATCTATTATGACTCAACTGAAACCTAAACCACATCCAACATCCCACAGGCCTCAACCTCGACTATTAATCCTCGGTTTTCTCCCTTCGGGAAGAATGCCCTTTGGAAATTAAGACCTCTTACACTACACCATTGGTGGTTACAATTGCATACCACTGCATAGAAGAAGGGTCAAAGGATCCAGAAAGCCCTTCAGTCGCAAGCTGCTTTGGATTTCCATACCCAAGAAAAGAGTGTCTGCAGAACTGAATATTGCCTCTAGCAGAACAAGAAGCCCCTTCGCCCTAACTCGATTTGTCCACATGCTCAAACATTATCAGCAAAAGCACATGCTGCCAGCTTCACATTCATATCTCCCAACTAACTATAACACTATTTCTTTTAAGGGCAAAAAGTATTCCTTGCCAACAGCCGTCTCAGACAGAATCCATAAAAGAAACTTCCACCCGAACACCCCCTCCAAAAATGATAAGAGTAAAGGAAAAATGACGAGCGCAAAGACTGACAGATATATGATTCTAGAAGAATCACTAAGCATGACGTTACCAAGGGGAAGATACTAGGCAATAGCGAACTTATCTAGAAACTTCCAGATTACTGTTAATATAAATTATAAAATGATAAACATGGTTCAATAATTAAAGCAAGGTAACTAACCCATCATTCAGTTTATAGTGAATAACAACGCATTCTGATAAAAGACCATTGGTGAGAAATAGGCACTCTCACTAACAATGACCCAGCTAGATGTTTATGCCCTTTGAAAGAAACAACTCGCATCCACCTCAGCGGCGTGGCATACGGTGTTTCTCCCATGAAGCTGAACCACTTCCATATGAAGGGCCTTCGTCACTAGCAGCCGAATCCTAAGCAACAACACGTTGATTATATATACAGAAAGATCTGTCCAGCATGACGCTGCCAAAGCAACTAGCCAAACCCACGTGAATACAACATAGCACGTACCATCATATAAGTTGCATATCCATGTCCATATGCAGCAGGTAAAGCCCCCTCTGGGTTGCCATACTTCAGTTCATAAGGTCCGCCTTGTATCAAGGATCAAAGACAGCAAATGAATTAGAAGGAGAACCATCCAGAAACAAGTCAACAAGAAATCAAAGGTCCTGTTCAACAGTGCGATGAATACTTGTGAGAAAACAAAAATGAAAGCATACATCACTAAATAGTAAGCGACATCAATGTAGCGGATATAATCCGTTATGAACTATTTCTGAGACCGATATAATTTTCTGAGTTAATCTTTACGAACTGCTGGTGAATGTACAGGCGGAGTTAAAGAAAACTCCAAAATCTCGCACATCGTCATAAAGATAAAATCTTGGATTCAACCGGTAACAATCAGTGTCCCTTTCTTAAAATTCATTGCATATTATTGATTTACTCGTTCAAGATCAAACTTTTTTCACAAAGGTACAGTGAATGATATACCAGTATCCCACGACCGAGGATTAGTAGCACTGACACGTTCTGCACGCAGCTTCTCGACTTCCCGTGCCATAGAAACCATGTTTCTCTCCAATCCTTGTCGCTGCTCTATCAATTCAACATTCGCCTGCTTTTCATATTCAATAGCACCTCTGACGCACAGAGTCTTAGTTCAGGACTACTTTTTTGCCAAAACAAAACTACAGTAATGAGCTTTATCATAACGTATAGAACCAAAGCACAGACCTTGCATGCATAAGGTCCTTATGCAACCCCTCAATCTCCCTCTTCAACCCAGGAACCTGCTTATTCTCCACTTGAGCTCTCTCCAGATCTTTCTTCAAGCCCTGCACCTGCGCAACAAGCTCCTGCTTCGCATCCTTAAGCCTCTTCACTTCCGCTCGCAATTGAAGAGCCTCACCCTTCAAAGGCTCGGTCGCTCGGAGATCAGCCTCCAGCTTCATCCCTTTTTCAATAAGCTCCCTAGAGCGCATCTCCTGTTCGTTACGGATATCACTAATCACTATATTCATACGGTGAAGCTCCTCCTTTGCAGCACCAAGGTCCTGCTGCAGAGCAATTCTATCCTCAACCAGCCTCCGATTCTCCCCCGATAGCCTCCGCATATGAACATGCTGCCGTTCGATCTCCTCCTCCAGCAAAGCAGGATGAGGAGGTGGAGGACGATGCGGCATAGGATGCCCACGGATGTGATGTCTCTCAGGAGGGAACCCATGGCAATGATCACCGTACACTTCACGAGGGATCCGATTCCTCCCCGCCATTACTTTTACACAACAACAACAACCATATCATACTAATTAGACGATGATTTAAACCTAAATAGTTCGTACAATTGAAACAGAAGAATCGTGAAAATGTCAGAGTGACGGTGGCTGGGAAAACTGGGAAATTGAAGAGTAGCTGACGTACATGAAAGCGGATAAGACGATGACAGCGGTGATCAGTCTGGTGAACCGGACGGGAAATTGGGTTTGATTAGTTTCTCCAATCGCCGGCGGATTTTCGGGCGATGATTCGGAGCTGTTCTTGTTCGTTTGTTGGTCGCTCCGGTCAGCTGAGCTGCCAGTTCTCCTTTCTACGGATTTATACTTTCCGTTTATTGCGGCTAATTTAAACATTCATTCATTTTTAAAAACAAAAATATAAAAGATTTATTGATATTTAATAGCTACCGGAAATTTAACTTCTTAACTAACCTCGTCGAGTTAAATTCGAAGTCAATTTTACATTCGCTTATTAAATTTCATTAATGAGTCTAATTTTAAGCTAAATTCGAATGTTAATACACTAGAAAATATCGATGAATCAAAGTTAAAATTTACACATTTCTATTTTTCTTAATTAAAATAGTTAAATTTAGACGATGTACCACCTATATTTTCACTAGTACAATAACTAATTACATATGATATATTATAGATGGTGTTTGAAGCAAGTACACTTGCATGATTAAATCTACTAGCAAGCCAATACGAGCTAGTATTTGAGCTGACTTTCGTGGTCAAGCCAGTTTGAAAGCCTATTCCGTCGAACACACATTGGCTCAAGTTTGGCTCATGTTACAAACAAGTTTTTATGAGCCGAAGATGTAAATGCTCAATGAAATGCAGGTCTGATTTCTTCGCCTGTTTCAATAGCTTTCGACTTTTCACATTTGTATCGATTCTACATCCACAGACACAGAATCAAGATGATTGTGTAGATAATGAGATAACTCAACCCCAAATCAGTATGTTCAAAACCTTTCAGATGAACAAAATACCAGTCCTAACCCCATCAGGTCTTTTACAGTCATCATCTTCTAAACTCACTCCAAGATCGGCCTCCGCCCCCCCTGCCACGATCGCGGTAGCTACCATAACCCGATGATGTCGGAGGAGCACCACGGCCCATTGATGCCAATTCCGGACTCACCTTCTGCCCTGCTTCCTCCAGTATGCCTATAAGCTCCTTTGCGAATCTCGCATTTGCAGCCGTGAAGAACGTGTAGGCGGTCCCCTTCGCTCCTGCTCTTCCAGTTCTACCGATTCGGTGTACATAATCTTCCAGCGACCCTGGAAAGTCGTAGTTCACCACGTATTTCACATCCTTCACATCTGTCACGACAGCAAAAAGAACGAAAAGAAGCTTGGAATCAGGTAACTGGATGTTTAATCAGCAGTACGGGTAACCACGTGATAATCCATCTGTTACTACGAACCTAAACCACGAGCAGCAACATCGGTGGCTGTCATTATAGGGTTTTTCCCGGATTTGAACTCGGAAAGCACCCAATCCCTTTCGGCTTGGCTCTTATCCCCATGGATCGAGAGCGCGGGCCAACCATCCATGCGGAGCTGCCTCGTTATCTGGTCGCAACCTTTCTTTGTATCCATGAAAATCAAAATGCGGCTTCCATCCATGATATCTTCGAGTAGCTTCACCAATCTGGAATGCGAGAAGTTAACAGAACCGACCGCACGAGTACCAATATACAATAAATGAGCATTGGGATATATCCTTACTTGTTGTACTTCTGATTCTCTGAAACAATGTCCACATGTTGACGAATTGAATGGTTAGCTTTTAGATCTTCTGACCCTATGATAACCTACAAATAAGCCAAACATATCAGCGTCCTGATATTAGAAGAATCAAATGCTTGAACAGAATCTAATGGAACTCAAAGAAACTAATTCAAATTTTCCATTAAAGGGAAAGTGTATCTTACCTTGTAAGGATTGTAAAGAAATTGCCTAGACAACTGCTCAACCTCTTTGGGCCAAGTAGCACTCCAATACAGGGTTTGACGGTCAGGTCGAATCTGCAGAGAATGAAGGTCATTAACAGTGTAGTAAAGTGAATATCCACTAATCCTTAGGTTCTTCAAGTGCAAAAGTCCAAATTCCCCATGAAGAATAATTTAAGACTATTATAACGTTGCTGGTTCGGATTTCATCAAGTTTTAGGCTTTTGATGAGTGGAAGTGGTATATACCTGGTTAATAATTTTTCGCATCTGAGGCTCGAAACCCATGTCTAGCATCCGATCAGCCTCATCTAACACGAGGTAAGTGACCCTTCGCAAGTTTGTGTTGTGGGATTCCAGCATGTCAATCAACCTTCCAGGAGTAGCAATAACAATTTCAACGCCTGAGCAAGAAAGAAAGTAATGTGTTAATTAGTCATTATGCTATTAAAAACAACAAAGAGACTACACCTTATCGATGGAAGTGACAGTAAGGAGGGATGTCGATATAGACTCAACTGCCAAATCGACGAAAGCCAGAAATACGGTACAGATGCCTTCATCTCATATTCAACCACCACCTACCTTTCTGTAGATCACGAACCTGAGGCCCCTTAGGGACCCCACCATAAATGCAAGTATTCTTAATTCTTGAAGATGCACCGAATTTAGTAGCTTCTTGCTGTATCTGGACAGCAAGCTCTCGAGTGGGGGCTAAAACTAACACTATCGGACCATCTCCAGGCGCTGCAGAAAAGATAATGTCACTACAAAATGGAGTAATAGAATAGAGTTTTAGCAAAACATTACTATGGAGTGAAAATTTTGCAGTACCTAGAATTGGCTGGGCATTAACATGGACGATCGCCGGTAACAGGTAGGCAAGTGTCTTGCCAGACCCAGTTTCAGCAATACCAACAAGATCACGACCTTTCAAAGCCATTGGCCATCCTTGTGCCTGTATAGGGGTAGGTTCTTTAAAGCCAGCATTTTTAACCTCTTGCATTACGTAATCTGTGAAACAATTTGTAACAGTAAGTACAACCTATACAGGCTATTGTCAAACAAGGAAGTAAAAATTCTTGAACAAAAGCCTAAAAGTTTAAGATTTCTCAAACTTCCGTCCCTTACCTGGAAACCCTACATCCTCGAAGCTCAAAACAGGCTTCGGAATATCGCGTCCTTCCACAGTGATTTCTCTGCGCAGCCTGTATTCGTCAACCTCCCTCTCGGACATTGCAGCAACAGCAGGTGATTCTACATAGAAGTTCTTCTCAAATGGAGTCAACCCATCAAGGTCTGATTTTTTCGGTGAACCAGCACTACTGTCCCGCCTCTCGGACGACGACGATCGTCCTGAACCAGCAGCGTAGCTCGAACCACCACCACCAAAACCTGAATTACTAAAGAATCACAAAATTCACACGGATGAAGATACAGCAAAGAGGAACCATTACACTAATCAGATATGTTAGAACTCTGTAAACCATGCCTATCTAATCTCCTAGCTCAACAGGCACACAAATATTTTCAGCAAAGGAACAGGTCAGTCAAACTCTTCCTAGATATACCGAATCCACATTCTTCATCTAAACACCATATAGAGAAAGACAGTCTATTCGAATACGGCAGCTTCCAAACTAGGAAACCAGTACAAGAAGAGCCACAAACTTGCTGCAGAAATTGGTTTCTTTGAATCATCACATTTCAATTCCAGATTTCAATGGCCATTGCTAAGTTTGAGTTAACATTCCGCATTGCTAACTGATGAGGGACTTGATCACAGAGACTGAAATTTAAGCTACGAAGAGAAAGCAAGCAAAAAAGAACACTCAAAATCACTGCTGGTTCTCCATTTTCCGGGGAAAGGATTGAAAGTATTACCTCCTTCGCTCGCGGTAAGAAGTAGGGTCGCTGGCGCGGCTGTCGTATCGACTCATGGTCGTTGTTTCCTGTGTATATATCGCAAAAGATGAGAGCTTTCCTTTTCCCCGCTCGTTCTTAGCGCCCCGATTGAATTCCTTTCCTGGCAATTTTTTAGGGTTTCTTAGCTACAGAGAGAGTCGACAGAGAATTTGAAGGAAGACGACGACCTCCTCCGCTGCTACTAGAAAAAAGCTCTTAACTTTGTAATTTTTTATGAACTTCATATTTCCATTCCCTGTAGTAAATACTAATTAGTAAATATATTTTTTCGAGTCGAGTTGAGCTGGTTTGGCTCGTACTCAACTCGTTAAGTATTAAATTGATTCGAGCCGGAAGAGTGAAGTTGTCGTCAAGTTCCAGTTGGTTTGTTAATAACCTTTGACAAGACAAGTTCAAACTTACCCCTCAAGCAATTTTTAACAAGCTCAATTAGAGCTCGAGATTACATTTCGCCAGAAGTAGGAATCGTTCATTTCTAAACAAATTTGAGTCGAAAGGTTGAAGTTAGCATCTAGTTCAAACCGATTCGAGCTCGGCTAGCTAACAATTCATGAAGAGGCAAGCTCGAACTCAGGAGCAATGTAATCGAGTTAGTTTTTAAGCTTGTTATCAAAATACAAACCACATTTACAAAGCTAGAACTCGAACATGCATGTGGAGCCCCTTTTTTAAGTTTCGAGACGAGCATACTCTTATTCAAACTCGGAAAAAATTGCTTAAATTTGACTTGTTAATTGAAGATTGCATCGAGTTTGAGACGATTCGAGCTCAATTATGTAGCAATCACTTAACGAGCCAATCAATTTCGCAACATAACTATCTCCTAACCGGTAACCCGATTAATCCAACTCATAAACCACTCACCCAACCCACCCGATAAACCCATTTCCTAAAACCTTTCCCTCCCCTCTTTCCCCCAATCTTCCTCGAGCCACCCTCCGAAAATATGCAAACTTTATCCATGATTTCTCCTTCTTCGTCGTCGATGACGACTGTAAGAGCTTCTTGGGACACCCAGCAGCGACTAACTTACAATCCCAACGCCCCGAGGAATCCCAACAAGAAGAAACTCGTCACAGATACCTTATCCACCACCAGTAATGCTACGACACCTTCTTCTTCATCGCCCAAGTTCACTCTGACTCCCCATTCGGTCTCGGAACTCCTCAAGCGCAACGTTCAGAGCAAAGGTATGTGTGTATGTAGTAATCTGGATTCCTTTGGTCCTCTGTTGAGCTTTACTGCAAATTTGGTTCTGACGTTGCTGGTAATGCAAATTAGTTCTTCAGTAGTAGGTTGAAAAGTTTGGAGCTTTGATGATTTATAGATACAAATTTTTTTTGAAATATCATGTCAATAAAGGCATTCAAACACGTATCCGGCCCTTCGAGGTCAACGCAGGGAATATCTGCATTGACCGGATTACATAAAGAAATTTATGGGGATGGTCTTGAGACTCTGAGCACGATTTCCATTTTCAAGTTTACAATCAGTTTGAAAGCTACACTAGGCGAAATTCGAGAACACACCAGACGAAGCTTCGATTTTGACAATTTTAAGGATTTCGTTCATTTCGGAACCAAAAGACACTGGACGGTTGCTTAGGTTCGTCCATCCCTGGTTCCACCATTGACCCTCCCCATTGCGGTGTCTAAATCACATGAGTAGTTGTGGAGTTCATGAGTGACTAGACTTATCATCTATGGTGATTGTACCGGTGAGACTAAAGGTTTCGAGGTTTTGTTATAAGCTCCCTGTGATAGAACCATAGTAACATCATGATGACATGATTTGTGTACTAGTTTGATCGTTCAGTCCACGATGATTAAAACGATCTGGCTAGACTATAAAATATGCTTTTATTAACATCTATGCTTTGCTGGAGCTTCAGTTGACATTGCTTTGTTCGAACTCTGTGCAGCTGTCGTACAAGATCTCGACGATTCGTACTTGGGATGTGATGTATGGCTGCCGAGGCCACCGAAACTGGAGAAGCCTAGGTCAGCTTTCAATGCAGCCACTCTGGCATATATCGGCGATGGCATCTATGAGGTAAAGATTGCTTCGTAGTTCATGTTCATACCGGTTTAAGCTCATGTTCGATTTCCAGAAGCACTCAAATGTAATGGTAATGCAGCTATATGCTCGACGACATTTTCTTTTCCCGCCTATGAACATCGACGAATATAATGACCGTGTAATGGCGGTAGTACGCTGTGAAGCACAGGTACGTATGGTTCTCAAGTCTCAAATTTGTTAGCATTCGACAGTCTCGTGTTCTTAACTATGGTACTGTTGATATAATCACTCAGGATGCCTTACTTCAGAAACTCAAAGAAGAAGATTTCCTATCTGCAGAAGAAAGGTAGCTAAAAGTGTGGACCTTTGTCCTCTATATGAATAGTTTTATACTGAAAAATGAATCTTTTGATGCAGAGGCATTCTGAAATGGGGGAAGAATGTAGGTTCAGCGAAGACACGAACGAGGAGGCGTGCAGGTTCAGCTGTTTATAACAGAGCATCTTCATTGGAAACACTAGTAATATTCCCTCACTTCTTGGTTCCTTCATTGTAACCTTACTCAGTGATGCATGAAACCAAATCGTGCTTCTTACGTTAAATTTTTGCAGATTGGTTATCTCTACCTCACAGATGCTAACCGTCTGGATGAAGTCATGCAAAAGCTGGGATTCTCAGCTGGTTCTTCCTCGGAGATGATCTTACATGAAACTAGCGGTAAGCCATATCCCCCTTCTGATGAGACCATCTTGATTGATAAAAAAAGTCCATGTCTGAAGTTCTGGAGATAAGAATTTGACTTCTGGAACACATTAGTAAAAGAGCAATGAGCTGCAAGTTTCTGCAGAATCTTGTAAAGCCACTGAAGCATGAACATGCCCATTCAATGGTAAGATGAATCCTGACCGGTTCGGTTAATCGCCAGCCTTTTACGTGTCCTTTCAAGGAAGCCTTTAACCATTAGTATCAACGAGCCAAGCCACCAATTTGGTTGCAACAGTCAGCTGTAAACTATCTGATTTAATGCTGCTTTAGTATCTCCAATAGCTGTCAATTAATGTACACGGGTGAATTCCAGGCGAGCAAGCTGATGAGATTAGCATCAAAGGTCAATGATAGATTGCCGTGACAAAAAGGGACTCACAAGCCAATGTGGTAAACTGTCTCCATCAGAATTCCAGTGTACTACTTTCTGTAAAAAGTGTTGTACAATCTCAGAGCTTGGTTGTTGTTGTTGTTGCTATCAGACCCTCTTTTGGTTTTGAGGTCTTGTGCAAGGAGTTAAAGAGGCAGAATTGCTGTAACGCTATCGTCTTTCGGCTGTAATTGAACAGTGGTTAGTGGTTATAACTATAAATCGAATCATAATGATCCGCAAGTTGAAGAAATGCAACGGTTCGATTATGCATTTGGCCTCATTTTGCCGTGTAGTCGTTGGCAACTGCACCGATTTCGAACTCTATGCGGGTGAGATGTTCACGAGCTGATCCACTCGTTATTTTGTAGGCAAGTTCGAACTTGAACTAGAAAGTTTTAGCTCGTGTCGAGCTATAGCCTAGCTCTTTAACTATCTTGACAAGCCAAACTCCAGCCTAATTTGAACTTTGTGTATCAAAACCTCATGATGAGTCTAATTTGAGCCAGATTAGAAGCTTCTACACTAAATAACATCGACGAATCAAGTCCAAAGCAACATAAGCAACATATTCTAACATTTACAAGTTTATACTTTTCTCATTTAAACTAGATATACGCTACTTACATTTTTTTCTTTGTTTTTTATCCGCTTAATCATAAGTTACATAAACTACATGGTATATTGTATTCGAGGCAAAATACATGTTGCATTATTGAGTCTACTAACAAGCCATATAGTCAAGCTAATATTCAATTTGACTCTCGAGCTCGACCCAGATCTCGAGCTTACCAGTCGAGCATACCCTAACTCAAAGTTGGCTCATTTGAAATCGAGCCGACTCACAAACAAATTTTTTTCAAGCCGAATACCAAGCTGCTCGTGAGCGGCCCGGAACAAGGTGGGACAATGGTAGGCTGTGCTGCCCCCATCTCTGGATTGGCAGTATGGTGAGATGAACCGAATGGATTATAGGTTGGCAATGTTGAGGCACATGTTTGTGTTTGAGAAAGAAAAAGGATAAGGAAGTGGTCGAAAAACATGAACATATGATCCAGAAACATCAAAATCCATCAACTAGTTTTGTCTGGTTGGATTCATTATGATCAAGTACTCTCCTCTTGAAATCCAGAGACATCCTCATAATAGAATTTGAGTGATCCATAGAATTAACTTACACAGATAAGGCACTGTTGCTCTATGTAGGGAATATCATGTAGGTCCAGCATCATTGAGTTGTTCTTATGACTGGATATATTTTCTAGAGTACTGTCTTGACTCGAATCTTGTTCCTCCCAGTTCGCACCGATGGTCCTATACCGTTAAAAATTACAGTTTTAGGGACCGTAAAATTGCGACCGTTTCATAAAATAGTCACTAAAATTCATTAATGGTCACCTTTTCGGCTTGTAAGTGACCGTTTTGCCTCAAAACGATCACTAACCTGCTTACGAGTATTTTTCCAACTTAGTTGGGAACCCGTTTTGACCAAACTATGCGAACAAAAAACATAAAGAGCATAAGCAATAGCGGAACTAAAATGGTCGGAGACCTTGAGACGGAATTTTAAGTTTGGGGTGAATTTTACTCCATTTTAGATAAAACATTAGACAGAATTTCAATTTTGATAATTTTACATAGAATTTTATCAATATGAAGTTAAAAAATTTTAGACTGTGGTCTAAGTTCGTCCACCACTGATTCTGCCATTGAGCATGAGATGATAAGAAAAGGATGATGAGTTGGACTTCAAGAGTTATAAGGCAATTCATATCCTTTTGTGTTATCCATGGCCTTAGCCTACCAAGAAAGCAACATCTTCATGCAAATTGGATAAGTGATGAGAAGAAGGTTTCTTTTATGTGTGATGGTACAATTTCAGTTTGTGGAGGTGGATAGAGTTGGAACTCTCTCATCCTCAACTTTCATTCTATTTTATACATAATTCTGAACATTAATTTCGGGTGCACATCTAATCAAGCATTAAATGTTTACGATTGTCTGAAGCGAATCACATGAACCCGGACGACATGTGTCCATGTCGGCCGAAATCTAGCTAGAGGATTAGCATGTTCATAACTATCTTACTTAGAGTCATATAGAGATAATCATGCTTGAATGTTGTAGGGTTTATTATTGAACATTTAACGGTTGATTAGATGTGCACCTAAACATTTGGCCTTAGCCTATACCAAGAAAGCAACATCTTCATGCTAAGTAGATAAGTGAGAATAATTAGTTATGAAGATGGATAGAGACGGTCTATTTTATACACGATTTTGAACATTAACTTCGGCTCCACATCTAATAAAGCATTAAATGTTTACGAGGTATGCACCTTGTTTTGTCGGAATTAGTAGTAAGTGTATCTTACCACATCGTGAAGCGTTCAGACAGTCTAAAACAATAAATTAACCCACGAACATATATATGTAGACTGGAATCTTGAGCATTGGTATGTTCAAGAATCGTGACTGCGCAGTACGTAGCTTCTCCATGGTCCCATCTTTTTAAATGCCACTTGTGGAGGATGACAACAATACGAGGTAGGGCTTCTCTTCTGCTCTCTTCCTCGTCTAGATCTTCGAGAATACGTAAATTTAAGTTGTTACGTAGGGTGGGTATCGAAAAAATGCGATTCAAATCAACCATCTTTTTGTAGTTGGTCGCATTTTAAACACGACTACATGAAAGGGTGATCAAAGTTTCTTAAAATTAGCGACGGATCTAGAATAACTTTTAAATAATTAACCAATTTGATAGAACGGAAACTAAAGTTCGTAGGGGTTAGACACAACCACATCAACAACTTTTTTTTCCTATGATTAGCTGTTGAAATTGAATGAACATCAATTGAAAATTTATGACCAAATCTAGTTAAGAAGTTTGTTGCCCAACTTATCTTTCCAATAAGTGTACTCAACTTTCACCGTCTGGTTTCAATCCGGAAAAGCGTGCTCACCTTTCACCGACAAGCCACATAAACAACTTTGACAATTAACCTATTTCGGCAAATTCAAAATTCAAACTAAACTACTTCCATCACCGTAATCATTTAGCAATTAATGAGTGTCAGTTTATTATGTAATTTTCAAATGAATGATTTTGCAGCCAACTTAATTATGAGGGCATTAATGATAAATCTAGGCACAGAAGAGCCACCTTGCAAATTTTGAAATTAATCATGTAGATTTTTTTAATTATAATTATAATTAGTATTTTTATATTATCATTAAACAAATGGACGTGTTTCTAGCCTGTACAACCTATGTACATACAGCTACATGTGTCGATCTTTTGATATTTCTGATAAGTGGACAGATATCATGTCACTTCCGGCCTATGATTCAACCTACTTTCAAACGTAGAATTTCAATATTTAGTAAAAAAAATTATATTTAAAAGTCGATTAATATAGTATGCGGCCTAATATATTTTAAATTTTACACAATCTAACATATAGTGTACTCAATTCTTCATTTCACCTATTATGAATACAACCACAAATTTAGGGTGGTTTAATGCACGGCATGAGGCAAATCATAAAAAAGTAAAAAAAAAATTAATAAAAAATTAAAATATACTGAGCTATATATAAAACAATATGTTAATAATTGTATAAATACAAGAAAAACTTATATAGTATCAAGTTTTAGATCTTTATCATCTTATGATTGGTTGCTTATTGTTCTTCCCCAAAGCAAAACCCTTGTATCATTAGTCTGATTATTATCCATATTCGAAACTACAATGATTACATAAAAGATATTAACTGATGGTCCAAACGTATATAGTTGCTTGTTCCCACTGATGAAAGTCGAACAAGAAAGAATAAATGAGGAATAAGGAAGGAATAGCAGCGAAGTAACACCGGCGATTTAATGTGGTTTCTGACCTTGAGGTCGACTAGTCGATGGAGAAAAATAAAAATATTATTAAGGGTTTTGGTGAGAGTGACGTCTTAATTACAAAGAAGGAGACTAACACTCTTTATATACATAATAAAGGTTTCGGTTACCCATAACCCTAAAGGGCCTAACCCGATATACATTAACACCCACAAAGTCACAAGCACTCAAACTCAAGCGGCCCAACAAATTAGAGTTTGATCTATACACCTGTCATTCTGATGGGACAGGTCAACCCACTTTCCAGCCAGACTTTAGTCCGTCTCAAAAACGAGCGCACGCTACTACGATTCTATAAAAAAACTCATCAGCCCTCGTATTAGAGACATAATAGATTTCCCAACTACTTAGTTAGCTAGTCTCTCCCCACGAAAGGGCACACGCCCAATATGTCTATGTCTTCCTCCACTTTCGCAGTACACTTAAACTCCGTTACACTCTCTTATTACATATCTTTATCTGCCTTGCGAGGAACTGTCCGCCAAAAACTCGTAAAGGTGTCTCACCTCGAGAAAGGACATCCCATCGAGTTCGGAATATTAACTATCTCAAGTAGAATCGCCACCTTGAACAAAATTTTCAAAAGTTGGTAGATTGGCGCGTGGTAGTTTAGGCTAAGAAACAAAGAACAGGACAAAGTACATAGGTTGGAGCCGACGACCGACCGTATTGGGATACTATTGTCTCACCCCAACAAAAGAATCTTTGCTTTTTATTTAAATACATTTTAAACCCCAAAAGATTTTTATTTTTATTTTCTGGTAATTCCTAATTGGGAAAATATTTTATTAATAAGCTAATCGGGAATACTCTTTTTTATTTCTGGAAATATAATAAATTAAATTTCAGCTTTTAAACATATTTTGCAATACAATATGTCAATAATTATAAAAAATTATAAAATTTAGAAAATAATGATGATTCTATAATTGTAAAATACTTAATAGTTTTTATCTCTCGTTATTTTATTCTAAGCTTGTTTTTTTAATCAAGCATTTTACATTTTTTTATGATAAAAATATACATTTTACATAATACGTATCAACATTTTGAAGTGAAATAGATAACATTCATTTTAATATTCGGTTGAAATTTAGTTTCAAAAATGTTATTGATAAGTATAATATCATTAGAATCTATTCGTCACATGTCATGATATATAGCCTATAAATCTATAAGGCCGGTTAGTATATTATGTATAACAATATTTATTTCAATGAAGTGTAGCTTTTTAGCTGAATTGATGCTAATTTGTGACGTAATTTTTATTATTATTGATGTTGAATGATTACTAACTTTATTTACGGCACAATAATACAACTAGGTTAAATCCTAATTTTAACAAGTTATTAAATAAGAAATAAATAGGCTATGAATATATCATTAAATCTCCTAATAAACTTACAACTAGGAGTTACTAACATTCATATTCCATAACAATAATTTTAACAACATTAAATTTGGTTTTACCAAAATTATTTCTCCAATTTCGGCTAATTTTTTCAAAAGAGGAAGTAATTAATGGGACCCATTTTCAACCATAATTATTAATAATATTTAATAATAATAATAATAAAAATAACTAAATAGATACATCACTCTGTCAATCAACACTTTTAACCAGTTCAATCGAACCCACTCTGTTCTTATATATACAGAACCACAGAAAAAAACAGAGCATTAAGCAGCAAGAAATCCTACTGAACAATCAAAACGATTCTTACCCTTTTGCTTTTGCATGTCAACAATGGCTAAGAACAACCACAATGTGCTTTCCATTCTGATTTCCTCCATCTTCTTTCTGCAACTAGTACTCTGTTTTTCATCTGTTTCCGCCACCGTGACTTACGATTCCACAGCGATTAAAATCAACGGACAAAGAAAGATTCTAATCTCTGGTTCAATCCACTACCCGAGAAGCACCCCTGAGATGTGGCCGGATCTTATCCAGAAAGCTAAGGAAGGAGGGCTTGATGTTATCCAGACTTACGTCTTCTGGAATGGCCATGAGCCTTCTCCTGGAAAAGTAAGGATTTTTTTTCTTGTTTTGGTTTCTTGGTTTCGGTTTTGGCTAATTGGGTTTTGTTTGTTTGTTTGCTTAGTATTTCTTTGAGGGGAACTACGATTTGGTGAAGTTCATCAAGCTGGTGAAGGATGCAGGGCTCTATGTTCATCTCAGGATTGGTCCTTACGTCTGCGCTGAGTGGAACTTTGGGTAATGATTGTAGATTTTATCCGAACTGTGTACCGGTCGAACCGAACCAAGTATTCGAATCGGTGAAGTTTCTGATTGATTTTAATGTTTTGCAGAGGATTTCCGGTTTGGCTCAAGTACATTCCAGGAATCAGTTTCAGAACTGACAATGGCCCTTTCAAGGTGATGGGATTTCTGTTTCTTTTTCTCTCTTCAAGTTTTGTGCTTTGATGTTGGTTGTAAGTTTATCGAATTACGGATTTATCAAGTTACATATCGATAAGGTTATGAGTTATTTGAATGTGGGTTAGTTGGTCTTTTATTTTGACCTAGACCACGTTTTCCGTGCTGAAATTGGAAGCTGAATTGGCCGGATTTATGGGCAATTTCGGCCACAAAGCAACATCTTCAAATCCCCTTTGGAAAGGTCCGGAATCGTCAATTCTGTCCAATTCCGTCTTAAATCCGAATTCGGGACAAAATTAGAGGGCTAATTATAAATTATTGACTTTTGATGAATTTGGGTGATAGACCGAGCTGGACGAAACTATGGTCGAACCGGGTCGGGTCAGCTCTCTTTTTTTACTGCTTGATATTGAAATCTTATTTTTTTTACTTTGGAAGGCACAAATGCAAAAATTTACTACAAAGATTGTGAACATGATGAAAACAGAGAGGCTGTTTGAGAATCAAGGAGGTCCAATTATTCTATCTCAGGTATTGCTACACCCTCTTGATTTTCGTTGCATCGTAATAACTCGAGTCGCTGGAAGACTAACGGTTCTCACACTTCGATTTACTTTCGACAGATTGAGAATGAGTATGGTCCCATGGAGTATGAACTTGGTGCATCTGGTAAAGCTTACACAAAATGGGCAGCAGATATGGCTTTACAACTTGGGACTGGTGTGCCATGGGTCATGTGCAAGCAAGATGATGCCCCTGATCCTATTGTAAGTGTTATCACGAAATCCCGATAGCTCGAGTTGTTAACCAATCGTAACGACACATCTTTGTCTTTTTTCCCTCGACAGATTAACGCTTGCAATGGCTTCTACTGTGACTACTACTCCCCCAACAAAGTCTACAAGCCTAAGATGTGGACCGAAGCTTGGACCGGCTGGTAAGCTTGTGATCGAGTTTCGATTGTGTCTACAGAGGGCAATAGAGTCATTTCACTACACTTTAGCGCGACGGATTTCAAATTTTAGGACGACGAATAGTAACACCCTTTTTTAATTTACAGGTTTACAGAATTCGGTGGCGCAGTTCCTCATCGACCCGCGGAAGACATGGCATTCGCAGTTGCTAGATTCATACAGAAAGGAGGATCATTCATCAACTACTATATGGTAAGCAATTCGTGATCCTGCCCTAGTGGTAGAAAGTGTGTTTGTCCGTGGCAAGATCTCGTGTTCGAGTCTCGTCACAGCCACAAATAGATATCTATCTAGTTAGCATCATTTCCTCATACTAATATCTTTGTTTGCAATGATTTCAGTATCATGGTGGGACGAACTTCGGCCGAACAGCTGGCGGACCATTCATCGCGACAAGCTACGACTATGACGCTCCCCTGGACGAGTACGGCCTCCTGAGGCAGCCGAAATGGGGACACCTGAAAGACCTGCACAGAGCGATCAAGCTGTGCGAGCCAGCTCTCGTCTCGGGAATTGCTCCCACCGTGACCCCACTCGGACCCTACCAGGAGGCTCGAGTCTTCAGAACCAAATCAGGAGCGTGTTCCGCGTTCCTCGCGAACTACAACTCGAGATCGTACGCGAAAGTGTCGTTCGGGAACATGCATTACAACCTCCCGCCGTGGTCCATCAGCATACTCCCCGACTGCAAGAACACGGTGTACAACACTGCGAGGGTTGGTGCTCAGACTTCAAGGATGAAGATGAGTCCCGTCCCTAGACGCGGCGGTGGTGGATTCTCGTGGCAAGCATATAGCGAAGAGCCCTCAGTTGACGGCGAAAAAAGCTTCACTATGGCTGGATTGCTGGAACAGATCAACACAACTAGAGATGGTACTGACTATTTGTGGTACATAACAGAGTAAGTGACTTACTCTGCCCGTATAGAAAATATAAAGAAAATTACATAATATCAAAGTTCTAAACCTCGTGATTATTATTCTTGTTGCAGTGTACAGGTAAATTCCGGAGAAAGCTTTTTCCGGAACCGGAATCATCCGGTTCTTACCGTCAAGTCTGCCGGCCATGCTCTGCACGTCTATGTCAACGACCGACTAGCAGGAACTGCTTACGGAAGTCTCGAATCTCCGAAGCTGACATTCAGTAAAGGTGTCAACTTGAGGGCCGGCATCAACCGAATCGCCATCCTCAGCATCGCTGTCGGTCTCCCGGTGAGTCCAAACTCGGTCTCGTACACTACATTGTCCAAACTATGTTTGATATGGATACTGACCATTCCATGTCCTGTTTGACTTTGCAGAATGTCGGTCCGCATTTCGAGACATGGAACGCTGGCGTCCTGGGGCCGGTGATGCTGACCGGACTCGATGAGGGCCGCAAGGACTTGACGTGGCAGAAGTGGACTTATAAGGTTGGCATGAAAGGTGAACACCTGAGCCTTCATTCACTCAGTGGGAGCCCATCTGTTGAGTGGGCCCAAGGGTCTGTAGTTTCCCAACGGCAGCCTCTCATGTGGTACAAGGTAAATATTTCATTTCGAGGTAGTCAAAACCGTAATTCCACGTGAAAAATCGGGATAAAATCGTAATCTTTTTCGTTTGGTTTTGTTTTGTAGACCACATTCAATGCTCCTGCCGGGAACGCTCCGCTGGCTTTGGACATGGCAACCATGTCCAAAGGCCAGGCGTGGATAAACGGCCAGAGCGTAGGCCGGTACTGGCCTGCCTACAAAGCAGCTTCCTCAGGTGGTAGCTGCGGTGATTGCAGCTACGCGGGAACGTACAATGAGAAGAAATGCTCGAGCAACTGCGGAGAACCTTCACAGAGATGGTACCACGTCCCTCGTTCGTGGCTGAAGCCAACCGGAAACTTACTAGTCGTTTTCGAGGAATCCGGTGGAGACCCCAACGGAATCTCTCTCGTGAGAAGAGAAGTAGATACCATATGCGCAGACATCTATGAATGGCAGCCGACATTGATGAACTACCGGATGCAAGCCTCTGGGAAAGCGAACAAACCCCTCCAGCCAAAAGTCCACCTGTCTTGTGGCCCCGGTCAGAAAATGTCGTCGATTAAGTTCGCGAGCTTCGGTACACCACAGGGAACCTGCGGAAGCTACAGACAAGGCGGATGCCACGCATTCCACTCTTATGATGCCTTCAATAAGGTATGTATTTCGAATTTTCCACCTGCCAAATCAGTCTCAATTTTTTCTAATCTTTCGTTCGCCCGATTTTCTGCAGCTTTGTGTCAGCCGGAACAGCTGCTCAGTAACAGTAGCGCCTGGAATATTCGGGGGAGATCCGTGCCCCAAGGTAATGAAGAAGCTTGCGGTCGAAGCCATCTGCAGCTGACGATCGAGGCAAGCGATGACAGAGCTTCTGAGTTCATGTTTCTTTTCTCTATACAGCAACCACACCATTTGTCCTTGCCAAGGCTTTCCCCCAAGGGGTTAAAGTTGTAAAGAAAGCTCTATTTATGTACATTAGTTGAAGTATAGTACAGCAGAATTTTTTCAAGAACAGCACATTCAGATAAAGAAACAGTAGCAAGTTTAGTAACTATTTCTCTTTCTCAATTGCTTTGTAAGAAAGTTTTTTTCAGTAATAAACAACAGTGATTTCGAAAAACTTTGTTTTTGAGTTTTTGACTCGTTAACTACCTTTGACGAGTCCAATCAGAGAACATAGAGTCGAGGTTCTAACTGATCCAGCTTATAAGTCTATCGATATCGAGTTAAGCATACAGTTCGACTAAAAAAAGTGCTAAAAGTGTGATCTACATTACTCTGTCTAATCCTTAATGCATGCATAAGAGTCATCATTGAAACTTGATGCCAGTCCAAGAAAGTAAAATCAAGGCCCCTATTCTATATCAGCATCAAACCACAAGACCAAAAGTTGCAGTCATACAACCATCTTCGCTATCTAGCAAAATCGGTTACCCTGAGCATTGAAGGTACATCCTCGCCATCATCCGGTGTATTGTGCAACCTTTGAATCAGTCGATTTTGACGGACGAGTATATCTTCCTGACGAACCAGAAACAAGCGTAGAATCCGATAGTTCCGGTCAGTACGAAGAAGGCGTACGAGATGATCACCATGTACCCAAAGTAGAGGACCCCCGAGACGAACTTTGTGATTTCGAGCTTGGTGAAGAAGTAGAAGATCGAGTAGAGGAAAAGGTACACGGCAGAAGAGCCAGCAGTGAGGTAAGATCTCCACCACCACTGATAGTCCTCGCTGCACAGCTGGAAGTAGCAAAGAACCATAGTAATCTCTGCACAAGTGATCAATAAGATGACAAACACTATGAAGAGGAAGCCGAAGATGTAGTAGAACTGGTTCAACCAGATTGAAGTCAAGATGAAGAAGAGCTCGATAAAGACAGCACCAAACGGAAGAATCCCTCCGATTAAGATGGAGAAGACAGGCTTCATGTACCACGCTTGCTCGGGGACTTGCCTCGGGATCTTGTTCGTTTTCACCGGATCTTCGATTGCTGGTTTCTTGAAACCCAAGTAACTGCCAAGGAAGACTAGAGGGACCGAGATGCCGAACCATAAGCAAACCAGAGCGAACATGGTCCCGAAAGGCACAGCACCGGAAGACTTCTCTCCCCAAATCAGAGCATTCAGAACAAAGAAGACTGCGAAAAGGATACCGGGAAACATGAACGCGGTTTTCAAGGTGTTCCTCTTCCACTCGGTGCCTTTGAACATTTTGTACAGACGAGCTGAGGCATATCCGCCGAATATCCCCATGAAGACCCACAAAAGGACCATAGCAGTCATGAGACCACCTCGGTTCGAAGGAGAGAGGAAGCCGAGTAATGCGAATATCATGGTCACCAAAGTCATACCGAAGATCTGCACCCCGGTACCAAGATAAACACAGAGTAAACCGGCATTTGTAGGTGCTCGGAATACATCTCCATGGACGAGTTTCCACCCGGTTTCCTCCTGAGTCTCGTCTTGGGTTTCCAACTGATTGTAGTTTGCAATGTCTCTGTACAGAGTTCGAAGCATGATCATGGCTACCATACCGGAAAGGAACAGCACAATCATCAACGAGTTAATGATCGAGAACCAATGAATCTGATCGTCGTTCATGAGGAGGTATGTGTCCCAGCGTGACGCCCATTTAATATCACTATCCTAAAAATCGAAAGAAGCGAATCAGCAAAATAGCAATGGAAGTCATACATGACACCAAAGAAATCCGAGATTACCTTGAAGACTACATCATACGTGAACACCACGTCCTTGCCGTTGTCAACTTCTTGAGGAACAATGCTACCTTGCATCAAATTCTTAGTGTCCTTATTGCAAGTAGTCAACTGAGTATTCTTATCATTCCATTCCTTGTATTCATGATTAATGCTGTCAAACAGGGGAAACAAACTCAGCAGCAAGTTGTAACTATTCCCACAACTCTGCACTTAGATAAAGATAAACCTTGATCGAACCTGCTTGGAGAAACCTCGAACCCGACAATTCGAGCAGATCCTGATTCAGGATCCCTGTGATACATTACTGTAAAGCTCAAGTGGTTATTGATAAAGTATTTCTCCTCTTTACTCTGCAAAGCACGAAACCACAGACCAATCAACAACAGTAAAAAAACGACTTACCACCCAGAAAGCTAATGAAGCATACTAACCCCGGCATAATTTCCTTTGAACCCGACTCGAAAACCATGTTCGTAAGTTGTTGCCTGAGCACCATCCCTCCTTTTTCTTATGACAGCTACAGGAAGATTATCCAGTATCCTACACATACACCATTTCTCTCGAACTATCACCACAAAGTAAAACATACAGCATTGAACTCTGAAACCAAACCGGTATCATTCAAAGCTTCACATACATGTTAACCCGATACTCATCGTCGATCTTCTCCTTGAAATTCTTGGCCGCTTTGTCATCAAGGGTTGCCTTACAAGCAATTTTGCATGATTGATCTTCCATCATTTCAAACTGGAAGAAGCAAAGAAAAATTTCCCATTTGGTTACAAACAGTTCAACATCAGCTTCAGGAATTCATGATCCCTAACTATTATTGGCAATAACCCTAAAATAGCAGCAACTAATAGAGACTCTGACGCAGTATCATAAACACTTACAGTATAGACGGAATTCTCAATGCGATCACCTCTAAGGACCTCCCCCAGATTCTCAGCACTGTTCTCGATCTTCTGTGGCTTACAGTATTTCAGGAAATAGTAGTCGTACGGGAGCTGCGTCTTCGTAGACGACAGTTTGTTCACTTTAACATTCAGGACACTACCCTGGAAAAAGAAAGATTCCACAAAAGAAAAATTTAAGATCCGGAGAGAACCCAGATCAGGAAATCTGTGACATAAATAGATCCGTACAGCCGGCAGGTGAAAATGAATATAGAACCTAGATCGAAGAAAAAATCCAGAAGAGGAAGAGAGAGAGAGCTTACTCGCTGGAAGTCGCGAGGGGCGACGCCGGGGAGGTAGAAGGAGGTGGCGGGGGAGGAAAGGAGGAGGATGAAGGCGGCGAAGAAGAAGAAGAAGAGAGTGGCCATATTTGCCGGCGAGATGGCGGTGGTGCTGCGGCGGAGAGATTGGTGGTGGGACGATGAAGAAGACTGTTTATTGCGTTATGTAGTGAAAGTGGAGAAAGCGATGCCGTTATGTAGTGGAAGTTTGATTAACACTTAAGCTATGTGTTGTAATTAATTTAATTAAATATGATCATGATGAATATGAATTTTACGATGATTGTCTTCTCGATAAATATGAGTATTGGCAGACTATAAGATAGTGTTAGTGGTCCAAGTTGAGTTGTTTTGGTGTGTGTTTGGTGACTCAGATGTTCCGGGTTTGAATCCAACACATCACACGTAAATGTACACTTATGTTGTATTTACTTTATGTTTCCTATCTTATATTGATCGAGAGTCTTGGTCTACTCAGACAAAAAAAGAATGTTAGTGTGTTGAGTCATTTCCACGCCTAGAAGAAAGTGTTGGTGTGCCGATCTCGAGTCATTTTTGTGGCTAAAGTTATTGTATTATGCACGAGGTGTTGAGCTACTCTCCATTACCTTAACTTTGAAGATATATAGGTTCAACCTGTTAGATTGAGTCTCGATCTAGATGAAAAAAAAGAGTGTTAGTGTGTTGAGTTATTTCCTCAACTAGAAGAAAGTGTTGGTGTGCCGAACTCGAGTCATTTCCGTGGCTAAAGTAGTTGTAGTAGTTGTATTATGCACGAGGTGTTGGGCTACTCTCTGGTACCTTAACTTTGAAGCAATATATATGGGTTCAGTCTGTTAGATTGACTGATATGACTGAACAATAAAATTCTTCCAACAATCATGTGCTCACAGCATCGACATCATTCGATACAAAGTCTTCGACATTCTTCAGCTTCGGGACAATCATCATTATGGAGGGAGATCTTTCCCGATTCCGAGCGTCTGCCACCGTTCGACCGAGTCTCGGACAGTCGACTGTCAACACAATAGCCTTATATCCACTTGTTACAGCTCGCTGCACTAAGTTCGCAGCGATATGTTGTACTCTGTAAATCTAATCATGTAAAGTAAGCACATTTAGCAAAACAGAATGTCTCTTGAACTCCCAAACGCAGTATTCCATGTCACCGTTACTCTAAATACTTCCATAGCACAATCTATAACGCCGTTCTTCGTGTACATGTCCATAAGAGCATTCATGACTGAAGTAGTGCACAATGCTTCTTCTCCAGTTCTGAGAATCAATCCATGAATCTGTGAAGAGAGCTGATGAAGGTATATTTGTCGAATTTTAGTCCCAGACACTACATTGTCGATGCAATTCTCAGAGCTTTATGTCCATCCCGTATTACAGTAGCAGCTCAACGTGGAACTGCCAACGTACGGGTTCGATTCAGCGACCAAAAATGAACAGACACGCCAAATCCAAGTACAACCCTTCAGATCGCTGGCAAGAACAAACTCATTCGGTATCAAACCAGTTCTGAGTCATAGCAAGTACGTCCCCAATGTCAATTCGGGTTGCATACACTGGACTGCACCAGAGATGAGCAATGTGTAAGAAACAACATGTCTCTGGGGCATTTCATCGAACACCTTGCGCCCATGAACCAAATGGCCACCTTCTGTTGAACCCGAGCTTGATGAGTTGGAATTGAGCAACAAGGACGGCGCTTCAGCTGTGGGAATAGGGTCTTTCACCAAATTGGAATAGGAAGACGACTGAAGAAATTCAGCGACAAGGTTGGTTGCCCAAGCATCTCATTCTTTTGACAATCAGCTGCAGATTGCAGTTTCTTTTGACGGCCAGGATTACACCGACCTTTGTGATTTCCATTGTGTTTGAAGTCTTCAATGGTGGATGCATTCCTTAGTTTTTGCAGGAAAGAAGAGACATTGTTCAACGTGCAATGAGCAGAATGCTCTGTCACTCAGTTTTCGACATATATTTGCTGTTTGATGTGCTACACCAGTTGGAGTTCAAGTTGAGATCCCAGGTCTGTTTTCAAAATTGAAACGCTGCTGCACGGAAAATCCTGTCATCGTTTCGGTCTTTCGTCGAGAGCTTCCCTTCTTGTTGTAGGAAAGCAGGGAAGAAGAGTGTGTGGCAGCTCAGTTACTTATAATTGATTCTGTTTCGTCGCTGATTACCCCTATACTCGGAGGAAACAGCTCCCAGGGTACATGTCTCTGTACTCATGCCGACGCTACCCTTAAATATACTTTGTTTTCATTGCATCGTAACGCTTGTTCGTTGCGTTAAATGCGAAGGGCATGCTTTGATGACGCCGCTAGGGTTCTTGCTGAAGAAGCATGAGCACAACATTGCAGTGCTGGTACTAGTATTTGTTTAGCACCAGCTGCCTCTTCTAGTATAGGTCATCATCTGCAGTTTTGAAGTCAGATGAGTTTTTCATGTGAAGGTGACGAACCATATGGTGGGCGGAGAAGGCGGGACTCTGAAACCGGCTATTGGAGAGAGTCGGAAGAGTATTCCACATCTGAGGCTGCTGATCTCTCGTAGCCATGGAACCAATGCTTGCTTCAACGTTTCCACTCTGAAACACTCTTCACTGGTTAGTTAATATAACAAGTTTTTTGCAGTTCAATTTCTAACCTGAAATAATCTTTAGCATTTGTTACCATGTATTTTGGCAGGCTTCTGGGAAGTTAGCAAGCTTTACCATGGACTAGTAGTGGTTAAAAGAGTGTTTGTTCTGTTACACTGAACGGAATGAGTCAATAGCAGGCCGATTTGGAGAACGATCTGGGGTTGGGATGCATCGGGAGGAGGATCCGAGCTCGCAGGGAGAAGAGTGCATCAGGTTGAATGCGTGCGAGGGCTTTTGTGTTGTGTTGTCCCTTGAGGTTAGTGTGTTGAGTCATTTCCGGCACTGGAAGAAAGTGTTGGTGTGTCGAGCTCGAGTCATTTCCGTGGCTAAAGTTGCTGTATTATGTACGAGGTGTTGTGCTACTTTCCGGTACCTTAACTTTGAAGCTATATAGGTTCAACCTGTTAGATTGAGTCTCGATCTACTCAGACAAAAAAAAAGAGTATTAGTGTGTTGAGTCATTTCCTAGTGTTGGTGTGTCGAGCTCGAGTCATTTCGTGGCTACAGTTGTTGTATTATCCACGGGTGTTGAGCCACTTTCCGGTACCTTCACTTAGAAGCTATATAGGTTCAACTTGTTAGATTGACTGATATGATTAGAATAACCTAAATAAAATTGTTCCAAGTTCCAACAATCATGTGTTCACATATACACATATATATGGTGAAGACTCCGGTACTTAAAGATATTTCCAATCTATTGTAAATATCGTCCAATTAGCATACCACATCACCGTTTTATCGCTCGTGCACCTGTCATGTCTTCAATGGTCTGCAGATTCATAATGGTTGAGTTGTGAGTACACTATACTGGATTGTATAAAATTTAAAATACATTAAGCTACATACGGAAAATATATTAATTCATCTCAAAATATATAAAAAATTATGTAATGTCAAAGCTATAGACTTGGAGATTGATTAGCATGTGGCCTAAAAAAGACTCCCTCTAAATCGCCACTATCAGCCGATCACATAATAAACCGAAAAAAATCTAACTCATCTCGAACCTCAACTAAATCAAATCCAACCCACTCAAAACTCTTTTTTATCCTATAAAAACACTTTTTATTTATTTATCCCCTTTTCTCCAGTTTTCTTTTTTAGGAAAATAAACTCTAATCCCTTTTCTTTACCCATCATCATTGTCTTCACAAACCCAGATACGTAATTATTTTTCGTGTTTATCTCAAATTGAATTACAGAGAAAAAACAAATCAAAAGAGACAAAATTTCCTCCTAATTTTCTGCATTTCATTACATTTTTAACAAAATTGCAATCAAAAGTTTGAATTTTTGAATTATCGCGAAATGGGTACGTAATCTCTCTTCTTCTTTAATTATCGTCGGAGTATTCTGAAATGCTTTCATTTATCTTTTGAATGATTCTATTGATCGGCTATGAGGGTATGCGAAATTTCAATAATTTTGTTTTGGCATTCATTCGAGGAAGAATGTAGGATTTTGATCTCCAAATAGCATAAGATATGTGTACATTTTTGTTTTAGGGTTATATATAATTCGAATAATATCATAATACCGTCGTAATTAGGGGCGTCGCCACAATCGCACCATGTGTTTATATGTGCCAACTTGTCAGCTATGCGCTATAGCGACAATTGTTTGAACCGTCGCTATAACACAACCATTGTGACCACTGGTTTAGGTGTCACAGAGCAATCCCAATTGCTAGGCATAGAAGGCTTACTACGATGGTTGATTAAGTATTTGCGACGATTTTCGGACCATACTACCCGGTTTTTCCAGTGTGTACTCAAGTTTTAGGATTTAGGCACCCTAATTAATTGTTCTCTAAACTATGTGAAATGTGTGTGTGTGTGATATCCCAGCAAGTGGTTGTTGTTCAACACAACTCATTGATGGAGATGGCGAATTCAATGTCTCCGGAATTGACAATTTCATCAAGGATGTTAAATTGGCTGAATGCGGAATCTCATACGCTATCGTATCCATCATGGGGCCTCAAAGTAGCGGTACATTCCCCGCATTTTTAACCATAACTGAACTGTGTCCCGAGGAGCCTATTCCGAATTTCCACTCTGTAACAGTGTTGCTCACCAGTTTCTTATGGTTAATTTAGGGAAGAGCACCCTCCTAAACAATTTATTCAGGACAAATTTCAGAGAAATGGATGCTTTTAGAGGGAGGCAAGTTTTATAACTAGTTATATTTCGAGAATTTCTACTAATTTCGGTGGATTAATTCACTTTTTTCTTGTAATTTAGGTCTCAAACTACAAAGGGTATTTGGCTAGCGAAGTGTGCCGAAATTGAACCTTGTACGTTGGTGATGGATTTGGAAGGAACCGACGGAAGAGAGCGTGGAGAAGTACGTCTTTATATTAGTTCGTACGATAATTTACGATGTATTAACTCGAATCACCCGCTCCACCGGAGTTAATTTGTCCATATATGTTGGTTATTGTTCAGGATGATACAGCATTTGAGAAGCAAAGTGCACTATTTGCCCTAGCTGTTTCAGATATTGTGCTGATTAACATGTAAGATAGGTTTCTTAATTAGGGTTTGTTTTTTGCCAAATTTTGTTATAATAACTCATTACTTAATTGGTTACTTTAGTTAACAATTTTGATTATATCGGCTAGGTGGTGTCACGATATTGGTCGTGAACAAGCGGCAAATAAGCCGCTCTTGAAGACCGTATTCCAGGTATAATCACTTATCGTAATCATGTGCTTAATCACAACGTTATGTCAAAAGTTTTTTGACCGAAAGGTCTCTGATTCGAACGAATGATGATAACTCTAATTGACAGGTTTTGTGATATTGTTTGTTTTTATGCTTAGGTCATGTTACGATTGTTTAGTCCTCGCAAGACGACATTGATGTTCGTAATACGTGACAAAAGCAAAGTATATATTTTCTCTCGGTTCCTTTCGTTGATTAAATTGCACTTATATAGTTTCCGAGTGATGATTATGCAATTTAATTCTTTGTACAGACACCTTTAGAGAATTTAGAACCAGTTCTCAGAGAAGATATCCAGAAGGTACATAGTTACTAGTTAAATTTAATGTTAGTTTGTTTTGTTAGTTTAGATTGGTGTGCTATCTCGATAGCTCCTTCGAAAGTTATCTCGTAAAAAAAATGTTAGCTTGCTTTGGTTCTATCTCTTCTAAAACAAAATTTTGTGTGTTTTTTCATTGAAATTGCAGATATGGGACTCTGTTCCAAAACCACAAGCTCATGAGTCAACCCCACTCAGTGAATTCTTCAATGTGAGATTTCATTAAAAAACTTCATCGAAATTTCTACGGCGGTTTTAACACGAGTTTAATCAACAGGTTGAAGTCGTCGCTCTCTCGAGTTTCGAAGAGAAAGAAGAGCAGTTTCGAGAGCAGGTAGGGTCGAAACTCACGTTATTTCAATGTCACACTTCCATCCCCGCGATTTTACAGAATTGTGTAGTTCTTCTACCTCGTTAAAACAGTAATCCATTCAATGCGGGTATTTTCCACTGTTAACTGAATTAATAAACGATTGAATTTTTCTTCTCCGGTGAATTGCGAAAAAGGTTGGTAATTTGAGAAAAAGATTCAACCAATCGATTGCGCCCGGTGGACTTGCCGGTGATCGGAGAGGTGCAGTTCCCGCATCAGGATTTTCTTTCAGTTCACAAGCTATATGGAAGGTTATCAAGGAGAACAAAGACCTTGATCTCCCTGCTCATAAGGTATTATTATACATTTTCGGTACAACTGGTCGAACCGTGAAACCTTAAATTCGTCCCTTTAAACAGTCTGATAATCTGGTTTATGTGGTCCGTTCTTTGCGGTTCACTGGCTAATATGTTCGAGCATTTGGTTCCGTTCTGACAACATTGGTTTTTAATTTTTGACTCGAATTTATTGATTTTTTCGGTTTCCCCAAGGTTATGGTGGCTACTGTCCGATGTGAAGAAATTGCTCATGAAAAGTACACCGAATTCGGCGCAAATAAGGTACAATTTTTTTTATTTATTACATCGAAAATATTGGTAATTGATAGGGCTGCATACGAGTCAAATCATTTTCTTAATGTTCAAGGCTTCAAGCCCCCCGGCAGTTAATTCGTAGTAAATTAAAAGACGAGACATTGAAGCTTACATCGAGCTCGTCTCATGAACATACCGAGTCTAGTATACGATAGCTGAAACTCGACTCAAATTTAATATCGAGGCAAGTCTTGAACGAGCTTTTTTTTCGAGCTAATGTAGGAGTGGTGTGAAGTGGAAGAGGCAGTACAAACTGGTTATATTCAAGGGTTTGGAAAGAAACTCAGCTCAGTACTCAACATTTGTCTAACTGAGTAAGTTTTTGTTGCTATTCGAAATATCTCCATATTTTGATTTTGTTATAAGTCTCATGCTTTTTATTTTCATTGAAGGTATGATAATGAAGCAACATACTTTGATGAAGGAGTCAGAACTTCAAAGAGGAAGCAACTTGAAGAAAAACTGTTACAAGTAATTTCTCGAAACTCGTAATTCGTAACCCGATAAAAGTATCAACCGGTTTGTTTTTGCGTGGTACATTTGGTGGGTAGTTGTCTATTTTGTAACCTGGTTTAGCGCTAACGAACGACCAAACTAATCCATTTCGTGACCCGCTAAACCCGCTCGTTTTGTGCAGCTTGTGCAACCGGCCTACCAAACCATGTTAGGGCACATTAGGGCAGGAACCTTTGACAAATTCAAGGAAGCATTTGAGAAGGCTCTCAATGCTGGAGAGGGGTTCTCTTTGGCTTCCACTACTTGTGCCCAGTCATTTATGTCTCAGTTCGACGAAGCCTGTACAGGTCGGTACTACCAAATTACGATGTTAGAAATACGAAACTATTACGATATATAGAAAAACAAAATTGGATTTGATATGTAACAGATGCTGTAATTCACCAAGCGAATTGGGATGCGTCGAAAGTGAAAGATAAGCTCCGTCGCGACATTGATTCCCACATTGCTACCGTTCGTGATGCGAAACTCGCCGAGCTTACTTCATCATTCGAGGTATGGTTTTTGGGGGGAAACATATTTTGATCTGTGGTTTTAATTAAATATTAGGTTAGCTCGAGCTAGAACATTGAAATTTTTGTATCGAGTTCGAGCCAACGCTAGCTCAGCTCCCTCACAATCCTTGACGAGTCACTCAACTCGAGTTTAGCATCGATTTTAAATCTATGAGTTTATTATATAATTTGGTGATTTATATGCTAACCATTTAAACTCAAACCAAATATTTTTTCATAATGACTCACTTGATACTAATTAAAGTTAATTAAAAAAAGATCAATAGTTACCAGAAATGCCCATTTCCGGTAAATTTCGAGTGACCAAAGACATTTAGTGACGGGAATTAGGTATTAGTAACGGGAAATCGGTACTATGACAAGGTATATTCCCGTCACTATTAATCCTTTTCCTGTAGCTATTAATCCTTTTCTTGTAGATATTAATCTGTGTGTCATGTCAAATTATACTAGTGAGCTAGTGAGGCTCGTACATAGCTGAACTTCTAACCGGACTAGTCGAGTTGAGCATACCGTGACTTAAAATTGAATCTTAAACGAGCTTTTTTCGATTCGGAAGCTCTGCTCACTAACAACTCCCTACTGTGATGAATGCAGACAAAGTTAAACCATGCATTAGCAGCACCGGTGGAAGCGCTGCTGGATGGGGCTAACCATGAGACATGGTCGTCGATAAGAAAGCTATTGAAGCAGGAGTCTGACTCAGCCGTCTCCGAGATGTCCCACGATCTCAAAGGCTTCGACATGGACGAGAAGGCGAAGGAAGAGATGCTTGGGAACTTGGAGAACCATGCCAAAAGTGTCGTCGAATCTAAAGCCAAGGAAGAAGCTGCTAGGGTTCTTATTCGTATGAAGGACAGGTGCGTAATTTGCAAAATCAACTTAAAAAGTTTGAAATTAATTAGTTTGTACATGTGCTATTGAGATTCCTCGACGCTGGGCAGGGTCCAGTATCGAAAAAATCTCGACCTAGGTGTTTAGAGACCTTGTATTTGGCTCTCTCTTAGTTTTATCTCAATTTTTACAGCTCTACAGTGTGCTAGACTGACTCGAAAAATTGAGAATCGGTTACCAAATGGGTTCGGTAAACAGCAGGATTCCTACTAATTGGTCACTTTATCAAAGTTTTTGAAACAAATTAGTCCCTCAAATTTTTGGATTTGGCTGGATTAGATTTTTTTGGTACATGTTGGACATTTATCTAAATCTATTGTACAATATAGTCACGTAACGAAATATGTGTATAACGAATTACCCGGCTTGAACACTCTCTCATCCGGATCAATGTATCAACCCGAGATTCGTCAATTTCAACTCTAAGATCTGTAACGATCGATGTAGGATTTATCTTGTGGCAAAATTTATCGATAATTATTTTACTCTGCATACAGGTTTTCAATGTTGTTTAGTCATGATGCTGATTCGATGCCTCGGGTTTGGACCGGTAATGAAGATATTCGAGCAATTACCAAAACTGCTCGATCTGCTGTAAGAGAAGCCGTTTTTGAACACTTGAATACTCGTTTTGATTTTGTTCATTTTATTTTTGCTATTTCATCACTGAATTGTTATTTTCTTGCATATTAGTCCGTGAAGTTATTATCGGTGATGGCCGCAATTCGTTTGGATAACAATGCTGATACGATTGAGAAATTATTATCATCTTATTTGTTGGAACCAACTACTGATAAAAGCACTGCTGCCACATCCGATCCATTAGCCTCGAGCACTTGGAAAGAGGTAATTCGTCGCGATTTTAGGAGGAATAGAAACACGAATGCACGACCGTCAAGTAACAACTTTCATATGGTTTTTGCAAATATAACAGATTCCATCGTCGAGAACATTGATAACACCAGTTCAATGTAAATCCGTCTGGAGGCAGTTCAAGGCGGAGACTGAGTATAGCGTCACTCAAGCCATTTCTGCTCAGGCATCAACTTCTTCTACTCTATATACAACCTTTCATTCGACTAACTTTGATCACGTGTTACATCGAATCGTTATCCGCTCGTGATACGGTTCAATTTTAGCTTGAACCTAATGCACATAGAACTTGTTAATTTTTGCAGGAAGCAAATAAACGTAACAACAATTGGTTACCACCTCCATGGGCTATTCTTGCCTTGGTTATTTTGGGCTTTAATGAATTCATGACAGTTTTGAGGTACTATTTTGCTAAACTTTCCTCAGTATTTATCGTCTGAAAAAATAACAAATGAGTCATTGTATTATACTACGATCGATCTAGCCCTAATACTATACTCAGTCGGATCGTGTAAATACAATCTAGAGTAAACTAGGCCAATCGAGTACCATAAGCCATGCCGAGTTTATCATAGAAGGCTTAATCGAATCGTCATAATATAACAAAAGGAACTCACTTGTTATCATTCATAATAGAGTGACCAATGTAGCTATCATCACTAATTTTGTGTGGTAAATGGTAATTAATCTTGCAGGAATCCATTTTATTTGGCTGTGATATTCGTTGGGTTTCTACTTGCTAAAGCCTTGTGGGTGCAAATGGATGTTGCTGGTGAATTTCGACACGGTGCTGTAAGTATCAAAATTAACAGAAAGGCGCTTAACTATTTGCGTTTTATCAATTAAGGTCGAATTGTTCCTTATAACTCTGTTATGATTCTGCTTATACATATATAGCTCCCTGGGCTTATAGCACTATCGGCAAAGTTCCTTCCGACGATAATGAACATAGTCGGGAAGCTAGTAGAGGAAGGCCAGAAAGCGGCTCAAGCAGCGGCTGCTAACAATCCGCCTGCCTCTGACGAGGACAGTACGAGAAGGAACAAAACTTCTTCGCCAACGACAAGTTCATCGTCGTCGGTAGTGTCGGCGAAAGAAGATTAACGGTAACGAAAAAAATGCTACTAATTAAGTTACCTTGTTGAAGGCATAATGTATACATGAACATAGTTATAGAACACATTGCTCAATGTTTTCTTGTGTTACTCTCGGACCACCTCATTCGTGTCCGGAGCATTGAAATAAGTTATATTTTTCCTGTCGTAGTGTTGTATTCCGATATAATCTGTGCTGAGAATTGAAATTTTTTTTTGGTTTCTGTAAGAATTATATGTAATTTTTAATGTTCGTATAATTGGACGATATTCTTCATTCGTAATCGAGAAGAATTCGAGAAATTCTAGCAAGTCGTAACGAATGAGGAATTCCCAAGACAAGATATTAAGTTTTCTCACCATTATAATTTATCACAAATTCTTAAAACTATATAAAGGCAAGACATACTTTATTATTTATTAACGAGTTTTTTTCTCTTTACCTTTAAAGATTTCTTTTTTATTACACATGATAAAAAAATTTCTATAAATATAAATATATATATATACTAAATATTCTAGTACCTTCATTAATAATAACTAAAAATATCATTCATATGCTATTATATATATATATATATATATATATATATTAATAGATTTCTTGTTTTTTTCTAATTAGTGGCAAGAAGTTAGTCAATTTAAAAAAATTCAATACTAAACATAATATCATTACCGTATAGTCACCGAGGAAATGTTTTTTTAACTTTATTTGGCCGTTATTTGGAGGGGTTAACATGGTGAAATTAGGATTAATAGCCATTTCTAACATGAATGTTAAATATTAGCCAATTTATTTTCATGTGAAAACTGTCAATTTTCGTGTGTTATATAACCCATAAAAATTTACAATTTTGACATTTTCAAATCGGCTAATATTTGACCTGCATGTTAGAAATGACTAAAAATCAAGTTTCATTATGGTAACCTATATAATTGTCAAATGAAGTTAAACATCAACTTTTTTATTTAACGTTAGTGTTGAAAATATTTAAATTGACTTACTTTATGCATATATACATGTAGTGGCTTACTTAATCCGTGGTTCGAAAACTCAAAACTCGATTAATAACTAGCATAAAACTTAGGTGGCTTCTGATTTGCAGGTGATCATACCAAATGGACGGCTATGATGAGGAGAGAAGATCCAACGGCTTCTTAACGCTTCCTACTTTTAACACTTTGGCATTCAATTCCATCAATTAATGAACTCATCTTTTTGCCTTTACCTACAAACTAAGTGGTTGTTCTAGGCCACGTTCATATATGGGGTCTAGGAAATAGACATGTCACACCCAATATTTCACACTTGTTTATGACATTCGAAGCATGTAATCCGTCCGATCAGAAAGTTCACCTTACTCACATGTATCAAGAAGGCAATTTCGTCGATGATTTGGGTTAGTTTTAGACTCTACTCTCTCGTACATATGATTTACGATGCCATTCTTAAACGCATCAACTCCACAATTGATATAAGAATCGAGGTGTCGCTTTTTTCGCATGTCACAAGCCTCTTGATAGGCCCGACGAGACGAAAGCTTATATAAGGGTCAATACTCTAGTTGATCGCCTAGTCCTAATAGGCCGCAAATGGGTCGCTCGGAGGCTCTTGGGCGACCAAGCCCAAAAGTTTATCACGCTTATTCAAGTGCAATTAGATTATCAATTGAGAACGTGGCAGAATCTTAACGAACCACCTCAATCTGATGGTTAGGATCGCACTAATCACATTAAACGTTAGAACCATACTTAATAAATATAAGGAAGCCAATCTAAAAAAAACTGAGATCGCTGCCTTACTTCACTTAATTTGCGAGAAATCCATACAAAACTAGACCAACGCAACACAATTTCGACCAGATATCCCGGAACTCGAAACCTGTATTGTCCACACCTATATATAGTCCTACATGGATGGTAAACAATAGACCAACCAGTCACAGCCACATAGCTTACAAGTCAGAGAAAGTCAAGAATTTGACTAATATATTAAAACAGTGTTTCTTCTCATTACTCTGTTTCTGTTTCTTTCTTCTTTCAAAACTGGAAAATCTCCATTAACCCCTTCTTCTTCTTCTTCTTCTTCTTCTTCCATCCAATAGCATCAACATCAAACATCAGCATCAGCAGTAGTGAAGACTGAAGATGAGCATCAGGAGCAATCTCTTCTTCCTCTCATCCTTCATCCTCCTCCTCTGTTCTTCCCAAGGTCGGTCAATCCCTCTCTCACTCTGTTTCTTGAACATTGTTTGATTCCTTTCTGGGTTGGAATCAGCTCCAAGAATCTGAACTGTTCTTACCTGGGTTTTCAACAATTAGGTGGTCGTTGGCTGGTGAGAGCATTTATGAATAGGTTTAAAACCATATGTCCCTCTGGTTTGTGCATGGCCAGTTTCGGTCCAGTGCATTAAACTCGAGTATACATTTACGATCGTTTTCGAGTTCGGCTCAGAGTAACTTTAACTTCGGTTCAGTATTTGATTGTTGCGGAATTAAAGGGTAGGGTAAGAGTCGGTCGGAGCGGTTAATTAGGATTTGTAAAAAAAAATAGGATAACCAATTACCGGAACGATATGGTGATATTGGTTAATTAACGGTCAATTAACTGACCGAAATAGGTTATAAGACCAGTTTTGGTTAAATAAGGTACAAATATGAAGATGGTCGGTTAAAAACTTGTTTGTACTAAAAAAATCTGAAATCCTTAATCGATCAACCCATCGCAAGTGGGTAGTTACTCGATTTTAACCATTAACTTTAACTGAATTGCCAGCCTTACTAGAGGGAGTAAGGGAGAGTTCCGACTCTCTTATTCTTCAGCTCGAGTTCTAAATTATACGCAGTAAATTTTTAATGATTTCCTATTTTCGTCAATAGTATTTTGAAGTTCTACTCCTCTACTTCGCCTCCGTGCATGTTTCGATCCGGTTCTGGTGCTACAACTTGATCTTTCATTTTCGGTTGCAGCCAATGGATTCTATGAGTACAAGTATCCATTCATAAGGAAAGCAAGCACATTCCAACCAAACACCCCCTATGACTACATAATTGTTGGTGGAGGAACAGCAGGGTGTCCATTGGCAGCAACACTGTCACAGAACTTCACAGTTCTGTTGCTTGAGAGAGGAGGTGTCCCATTTGCAAACCCTAATGTCACATTCCTCAAGAACTTCCACATTACCTTGGCTGATACTTCTCCAACCTCTGCTTCCCAGTTCTTTGTCTCCAATGATGGTGTTCTTAACTCCAGAGCCAGAGTTCTGGGTGGTGGGACTTCCATCAATGCTGGCTTTTACACTAGAGCCAGCCAAAGGTTTGATCTTTTTCTTGCTTTCCTTTGGATCTCTGATCATGTGGGTGTGCTTGTTTGGTGGGAAAGATGGAGTCTTTCGGTTCGTTTGTTTCCGTAGTTTTGAGAAATAGCGTGATAGGAGAAAATCGTATGAGGGGTGTTCAGTATTTGTGATTTGGATGGGTGATTTCGATAGAGTTTTTGAGAAATTGGGGAAAGATGGAACCTTTCATGTTGGTGGAGAAAGATGGGATCTTTCGGGTTTGTTTGTTTCGGTAATCTTGGGAAATTGTGTGATAGGAGAAAATCGTATAAGGGGTGTTCGGTATTTGTGATTTGGGTGGATAGTTTTGGATAAGAATTTTGAGGAATTGGGGAAAGATGACATCTTTTTCATTTAGGTGTGTTTTTTATGGAGAAAGATTGGAGCTTTCGGGTTCGTTTATTTCGGTAATTTTGAGAAATTGTGTGATTGGAGAAAATCGTATAAGGGGTGTTCGGTATTTGTGATTTTGGATAGAATTTTGTGAAATTGGGGAAGGATAGGAACCTTTCATGTGGGTGTGTTTGTTGATGGAGAAAGATCGAATCTTTTGGGTTTGTTTGTTTCGGTAATTCTGAAAAATCGTGTGATCGTAGGAGGATGTTTCGTATTTGTGATTTGGATGAAAAACTTTACAAACCCTAACAAACAACCCCTTATATTTGTGTTCTGTTTCTTGCCATTTAAGGTTGTGTTTGTTTTGTTGTGAGTAAAAACTGGTCAGAAGTCCAAATTCATGCCGTAGTGATAAAATAACAACATAACTGCAGTTCCTTAAACTAGGGTTCCCAAGCCAAGTGTGTGGTGGATGCAAAATTTGTTGATTGTTTCCAGCATAAACATAATCCCTTTTCGAGTTCTAGGTCTAACCGAAACCGATCTGTTTCCGAACAGGTTTATCGAAAAGGTTGGTTGGGACACAATGCTAGTGAACCAATCATACCCATGGGTTGAGCAACAAATAGTCCACAAGCCACAAGTAGCACAATGGCAACTTGCAGTAAGGGACAGCCTACTAGACCTTGGCATCTCACCTGACAATGGCTTCACCTATGACCACATCTCCGGGACCAAATTCGGCGGCACGATCTTCGACCGGTTCGGCCGAAGACACACAGCAGCCGAACTCCTCGCCACCGCCAACCCTCGAACCCTAACCGTCCTGGTCCACGCCACGGTCCAAAGAGTACTCTTTGACACAAATGCCCCCAACATCACAACAAGTCCAAGAGCCGTTGGTGTGAAGTTCAAGGACGAAACGGGGAAATACCACCAAGCATTGTTGAGGAACGATGATGGCACGAAAAGCGAGGTCATACTCTCGTGTGGCGCGATCGGTACACCTCAGATGATGCTGCTCAGTGGGATTGGACCAGGAACTGATCTTGAAAAGTTGAACATCTCAGTAGTGGTGGAGAATATCCATGTTGGTCAAGGAATGGCTGATAATCCGATGAATTCGATCTTCGTTCCCTCGAATGTACCGGTGAATCAATCGCTTATCCAGACCGTTGGAATCACAAAGCTGGGAGTCTACATTGAGGCAAGCAGTGGATTTGGACAGTCCAATGACAGCATAGAGTGTCACCATGGGATCATGTCAGCCGAAATCGGGCAGATATCTACGATCCCTCCGAGGCAAAGGACTCCCGAGGCAATTCGAGCTTACATTGACAAAAAGAAAGATTTGCCATATGAGGCATTCAAAGGAGGGTTCATTTTGGAAAAAATCGCAAACCCTCTCTCGAGAGGTCAACTCACATTGACCGATACGAACGTCGAGGTCAACCCTTCCGTGACATTCAACTACTTCAGCGACCCGAGGGACCTCGAGCGATGCGTGGAAGGGGTTAGGTTGGCTATGAAGATCGTGCAGATGAAGCGATTCACCGAGATGGTGAAGTGCGACAGCCAGACTGTGGAGAAGATTCTTAATGCTAGTGTGCATGCCAATGTTAACTTGGTCACCAAGCAAGCCAACGACACCGAGTCGCTCGAGCAGTTCTGTAAAGACACCGTGATCAGTATCTGGCATTATCATGGTGGATGTCATGTTGGGAAAGTGGTGGATTCGGAGCACAAAGTGCTTGGTGTCAAGAGGCTTCGGGTTGTTGATGGCTCGACTTTCGATGAATCGCCCGGGACTAATCCCCAAGCTACTGTCCTGATGATGGGAAGGTATATCTATACTAAAAATCTCAAGTTTCTATCGATGATCATGTCGCGGCCGAATGCTAAGAGCTCTAACTTTGTTTGTGGTTTTGCCTGCAGGTACATGGGGCTGAAGATTTTGGAAGAGAGACTGGGGAAAGCAGCAGCTGGTGTTTGAAGATCAAAGAAAATGTGTTATTCCTTTGGAAATGGAGAGTCTTGTTCTGTACTCCTTTTGTTAGTAATTGGTGTTGTTTGCTGATCAAGAAAGTGAATCAATCGCGGATTCAGCTTCGAAAATCTCGTTCAAAACTCGGTTTGAACCAGGATATATGCACAACTCGGCATGAGAAGCAACGATAAAAAATCAACTTCTGTCCTAGATTTGAACCATTGGACCAACACAACTGTTTCTTGTAGGACAAGAAATATATGCCGTCCCACTTTCGAGGCAGTAAGGATCACCGGCTGACATCGGTGAGAATCCAAGCTATCTAGTTCAGAAGATCAATAACTAAGTAACTAACGAACAGTGATACATTAAGGAGCTCGAGTAATGGAAATTCGAACAAAGTGCTCCACAAACTCCATCACCATCCACGACTAACAATGGTGAGAACGACACTATTAAATTTCGGAGAAGGTGACTACTATCAGTCGGAACAAGGACTTTGCCACGTAGATATATCGGCTACGAGTTCCCGTAACTGGTCTATCAGTACCTTCAGATGTCTGTTCTTGTCCGAAAGTTCCTGCATTTTCAGCGAAAGAAGTAATACAAGAAGAGTGAGTGATGAGAATGGCGCCCTGTGTTCCGAAAATCGTGTAGTCTAGCACATCAGCTAATAACAATAAACAAACTAAACCATCATAGTAATGAATCTCAACCTCGTCTTGCTTACTATGCGCAAAGTACCTCAAAACTGAAAGTAGACCTAATCGATTATCAGATTATTCCGAAGAACACCCCCAAGGGCTTTCAACAGATAAAAGGCTACGAAACATGAACCGAATAACAGTGAACTTCTATTCATCAGCATTCAGCAAACACGAATCGAAAAGCATCCGAAAACAATGGTATTCACTCAATCTAACATCTTCTATGCAAAGTGAAATGATACCTTGCTCACTAATCAAACCTCCAGTACACCGGATCATGCAAGTTATTAGCAATGCAATTGCTTACAAACCATCTTCAGCCCAAAGATCTAAACATGAACAATGAATTAACCATGAAAAGATTGTACCTTTCGAAGATTTGAGGCTCGCTCTTCTAGTTTGTCATTGTCGGATTCATCTTCTGGAGACGGGGAATCGCTTGCAGCCGAATCTGCTTCGAATGGCTTAGCCTGTTTCATGATCACCAAAACCAATCATTCAAGCTTCAATCATCAAATTGCAGAAGAATGTTAATCTGGAAACACAATGGTGAATGATGGCAGGGTGGCATTCAACTCTATACTTATGATAAAACTGAACCCCAAATTCAATTCATTACCCTAATTTCCCCAATGAGATATTCAAATTAGGGTTTTAGGAGTGTTTTTTCTTCTACCTTCTGAGAATTGGGAATCGCAGCGAGAACGTCACGGAGAGCAGCCACAGAGCTCTTATACTTGAATCTAGCTTCATCCAATGCTCCGTTACAGGTCCCACCGCCAGCGGAGACAACTCCACCGCCGTCCAAGTGAAGCGAAGTCTCGGAAGCGGAATCGCCGTTGAGAAGTCCGCCGCCGCCGTTTTGCGAAGGGCCGTTACTCGCAGCTGAAGTAGTCGCTGCAGCAGCAGTAAGAGGAGGAGGACTGGAATCGAGAGCAGAGCCGACGGAGGAAGTCGACCACAGCGCCGGATTGCATAGCTCGTCGTTCATGGAGGAGAGTATCTGGAAAGCGGACTGTATCGTGTCCTCGAGATGCTTCTTCCCTTCCATGGCGAGATCCTGCGTGGTCTTGGCGAGCGGCGGAGACGACATGGCTGTATCCTCCATTTCCCCTCTTTTATCTTTCTTCCGATCGCCGATATCTCTCCCGTCACTGGATCAATCTCTGACTTCTCCGTCCGGCGGTTTCTTCTCCTTTTCGAAACGACAACCACTCCCGCGTAAAACGCACCATAAAAGTAAATCAATCGAGATCATTCTATCATCCAGTCCTCCAATTTTAGTGAAGTGGCTATTTTTACCACTCAACTTTTATGTTTTAACTCTTGAGTTGCTAAACAGCGGTGAATCCAAAATGATTTGAGGTATCGAGTGAAATTATATAAAACTAGAAACCTACCAAGACAATACTACATATACCAAAGTTGAGGTGCTTGTTAGAAATGCTCTAATTATGATCACCGTTAATTCAAACGGTTCAGTGAAGCAGTTAATAGATAATGCGGTGGTAAAAGGTGCCATTCAGTTTGTCAAGGTCAATGTTATTGTCACATGTTCCTCAACCTTGGAAGGTCTTATGTAACACGTGACTCCTCGTGATGAACTCCGAGGAGTCGTCGAAACCAACTCGATCTTTAGCACACAACTTTGGTGAAAGAGTAGGTTCATTTTCATCATATTATTAGTTGATATTCGACTATTACATCATATTCATCATCTCATAATAGTTTTTTCATGATGAAGCAAAAATACTAGTCATTAGGTAAGTGGTCAATTTACTAGTTATAATTTGGCTTTGTGGTGCTTTGTATAAGGCCATTGAGAGCCATAGGAGACCTTACAAAGGTTATAAAAAAAATGAAGGGAGATAATTGCATACCAACTAACCCTGAGGAGAGAAAGGGAGATGCAAGCAAACTTTGTCTAGGCTATGTAGCACTATCCTTCCTAAGAGGTAGGAATTTTCGGTCATGATAGAATCGGATCGAGTTTGGGTCAACATTGATCGTATATGAACCACATGGTGGCGCGCCCATGTAAACCCCCTGATAATGATAATGGAGTCGGACTCGGCAGATACCTTAATATCCATACTCGTTGTTGTATGATAAATTAAGCTTGTAACTGATATTTCAGTGTAGTGGACGAGTACACCAATGATAACTCCAAATCCAGTCATTTGTTATAATAACCTTAATCTTCGTCCAGAGTGGCTCCATTTGGAAAACCTGACTATTCTTGAATTGTTGATTCGCAGAATGTCTTCAAATTCTCTAAGGACGGTTTCTTCCAAGGCGTATAAAAAAAGCCGGTAAGACATAGTATTGTAAAAAGGTGTTAAGGTGTATAAAAGATAGAATGAGAGCCTCAAAAAGCGTAAGGTAATTTGAGGTGTAGTATTGTCAAAGTCAAAGCTTATGTAAGATATTGTGAAGGATAAAGAAGTGAGTGTTCTAAAGCACGTAACGTGGTTTAGCTCGATAAGAGTTATAGGCCGTAAATAAATGTATAAGGTACGTGAATAATGAAATTATACTTAAAAACTAAGAAAAAGAACAAATGAAACCAAGAAAAAGAACAAATGAAACAAACATAATTAAGCAATCCCATTAACAAAATGAACAAAATTAAGGTTGGTGATAAACATCAATCACCCTTCTAGATCCCTACCAAATGAAAACAAAATCCCACTAACTATACATTATCAACTAATACATCAAAAGTTAGATGTGGTTGGACGAGAATAATAATAAAAACGTCGATGTTTAAAAAAAATATTCGTATTTATACCATTTCTTTGAAAATTGATATGACAATAATGATGGTTATATACAATTCAGATCGACAAAATCGAAAAATCCACACCAGCAACATTTGAACCAAGAACCGGCTAGTAAACTAGTAACTAGTTGATCATTTGCATGATTGCATCGATTAATTATAAATTATTTATACAATTCTTCACCTAACCCAATAATTAATAATAATAATTATTAATTAGGATATAGTTGACAGAGAAATTTGAATTCTTCATTTCAATAAATTCTTTCCTTTTTTTTCTCAGCAACCAAACAGCTCCTTTCGCGTCCAATTCACCATGGAGGAGAAAGTCTATCCAGCCAAACCCCCCACCGACACTCCGGCGGCGGCACCACCACCGCCACCAGCACCAACAACTGCCACCGCCACCGCCGCATTTCCCGCGATGAAATCACAACTCTACGGCGCCAATCGTCCAGCCTACCGTCCTCAACCTCAACGCAAGTTCCGCAGCCGGAGGAGCTGCTGCTGCCGCCTCTGCTTCTGGATCACACTGATCCTCCTCCTCCTAATTCTCCTCGCCGCCATCGCCGGCTCCGCCGTCTACCTAATCTACCGCCCCCACCGCCCTACATTCGCCGTCTCCGGAGTGCGGATCTCGGCTCTAAACGTCTCCTCTACCTCCCAGCTCACCTCGAACATCGCCGTCAACATCACCGCCCGGAACCCTAACAAAAACGTCGTATTCGTCTACGATCCGGTCGGAATTTCATTGCTATCCGACGGAGTCGATTTGGGGGAAGGAACTGTACCGGCATTCGTTCACGGGAAGAAGAACTCGACGATTCTTAAGGTCTCGATTAATAGCGGAGGGGGGAAGAAGCTTGAGGATTCCGCCGCCGCGAAGCTGAGGAAGGAGCTGAAGGGGAAAAACGGCGTCGGGTTGAGGATCGTTGTTGATACCAAAGTGAAGGTGAAGATGGGAGGGATGAAGACTCCGAGGTTTCCGATTCGAGTTTCCTGCTCAGGGATTAAAGGTTCGGCGCCGACGGGGAAGTCGCCGACTACTGGATCTGTTTCCGGCGCCGACTGTAAGGTCGATTTGAGAGTCAAGATCTGGAAGTGGACTTTCTGAAGTGGGAGAAGTTTTTTACTTTTTACTTTTTACTGTCTGGGTGGGTGGTTTTTGTCTTTGTACCTTTTCACTGCTGTAATTTACTCGTGGATTTCGTTATTAATTGGAAAACGATGTCGTTTGGGCGCCTGCAATATTAACTAGATAAGCACAACGGCGGTGAGACTGCCGAGGAAGTAGGAATTAAACGATGTTACTAACAACCAGAGTTTCCATTGGCCTCCGGCCGCCGCCTCCAGTCAATTTCGCCGGCCACCGGCCGCCACAATCATACAAACCTCTCCGATTAAGCGCCAAATCGGAAGAGGCCTTCATGGAAGACGAAGACGGAGGAATCCCAATGGAAGACGTGAAAATCCTGGCCCGATTCAAGTCGCGATACAACTACATTCGAGTACTCGAAGTCGCCAGAAGAGCCGAGCATCCTCTCGCCGGCTCTCGTCTCCTCCTCCTCGACGCTCCGGGAAACATCCACAGCATGTCTTACCGCTTCACCAACGACTCCCTCACCCACGCTTACTACGACGTTTTCGCTACCTTACCGCCGATTCTCCCGCAATCCGGAGCTCCCATCGCAATTCTTGGGTTCGGAGCCGGCTCTACAGCTAAATTGATTCTGGAGATGTACCCTGAGGTGACGATTCACGGCTGGGAGCTGGACCCGTCGGTGATAGACATCGGGAGGGAGTTCTTTGGACTGAAGAAGCTTGAATTCCAGCACAAGGACAGGCTGTCGATCTTCATCGGAGACGCTCTGACTGCCGGAGTGAAAGACGGTTACGCTGGGATTCTTGTCGACTTGTTTGCCAAAGGGAGTGTGATACCGGAGCTTCAGGATCCAAATACGTGGGAGATGCTCAGAAGGTGTTTGATGAAATGCGGCATAATGATGGTTAACGTTGGTGGGAGCTGCGTGGAGTCTGAGAACAAACGGCGAGATGGGAAGGTGGTTATGGAGGATACTCTGAATGCAATGCATAAGGTCTTTGGTGATCAAATTCATGTCTTGGAGCTCGGAGATCCATACTTCGAGGATAGCACGTTGGCGCTTACAGGTGCTATGCCGGATCGCAAAGCTTGGAAGAAGGCCATTCCGATCAAGGCGTTGAGGGGTTACGTCGATATGTGGAAGCCATTCTAATCATGGTAAACTCTTGAATCAATTCAGCTCCTTTGTTCTGTTCCATTTCCTTGAATGAAAGTATCAATATATGTGAACCTTCAGTTCATTGCTTGTTCTTAATGGTAAATGCTATGCTAAGAATAGTGATTAACCATTATCATTGCGACTTAATCGTATCGAAATGGCACATTGCTGTTAGCTATCATTTACATATCTGGATTGAAACAATGCAACTCATAAGTTTTATGTTCCTTTCTGGCAGCTAATCAGCAGAGTTGACATTTGGGATGGAATCATTGTAGTTAGAATGTAGGTGTTTTATGTTGGTTCATGATTATCTATCAAATACCATAAAAAAGTTGACATTTTTATGTTTGATACAATATATAAAGAAAATCTAGTGGTGGTTTTCTTATTGCTTCTTCAATCGGTTCGACTATACTATTCACTATATACAGTAGTTGTTGTAGGTTCTTTCCTCATGAGCAAGTGGGATTATAGAATACTATTTGTTAATACCAGGTATCTGCAGATCTGTCCCTGCTACATATACTACTTGCAGGGAATTTTTTCCACAGGTTTTCGTGATTGTGACACAGAGAAAGCTACGTTCTTGATTCGTTCTCTTTGCAGGCTCAGTGTTCCGTGATGAAGATTCCTCTGGTGAAGTTGGCTTCTTTACGTTTGCTGATACTGCTGCTTCTTTCTGCATATACACTTTCATCCTCCTCACTGCGCCTTTACGGTAAGCTTTCTGGAACTAGGCTCGGTTTCGAAACTGCCTCGTTGCTATGCCTAACTCGTGCTTTTTATTTTCGTGCAAATCTGGAATGTTCCTTTGGAGTAAGCTCGTTCGTGGTTTGCTGGTTGCAGGATACAAAGAAACTGTGCTGCAGATTTCAAGCTGGATAGAAGCAAATGGTGATGCTGAGATTGCAGGGGAGAAGAACTCGGTGGTCTTTCGGACGAGCTTAAGAGCAAACAAGTTACCACCGAAGAAAGCTCCTCCGGCGAAGAAGTTACCACCGAAGAAAGCTCCTCCGGCACCGGTGCCAAACCGGATGAAATCAAATAAGGCGCCTTGAGATAGATAACTGTGTGTAATGTAACCGCATACTCAGATAGATAAAAACAAAAGAGTAATGAAAATTTGTTTCGAATACAATCTCATCCAACCCGATTATTTATATGAATCGAGTTTATCCTTGTGCAAGCTTTGCTAGTTGATATTCAAGTGATTTCGAGGTGGAACATTGAGTCTCGAATCAAACTCGAGCCTACCCGAGCTTAAATTATCGTGTTAGGTTATGCTTGATGATGTTTGTGAAATGGAAGATGAATTAGTGATGTTATTCTTTGTCAAGTGGTCAGAACAGTTGACATTCGATCATATTAATTTGGAAGTAGGAAGGTGTTTAGATGTTAATCAACAAATATTGTAATTAATTCTTAGCTTGGCATTTTGGATTTTTGTTGCAATTTAACAAATCCTGTATAATTTTGTCATTGATTTGTCAGTTTTTGGTATGGTTCCACAAATTGCAGTTGAAGTGGTTCGGTATTTTGTTTGGAAAAAACTTGTCCGATATTCAATCACAAGGCGTGTCACATAATACATATTCGACTGAATTGACTTGTGAGCTCAATCGACTCGTCTGCGAAGTGGATCGTGTGCTTCTTCCTCGAATATGCCACGTAATACGAATCTTGTGATTGGTTGATGAATCGAGCAGTGTCCGAGTACAAACTCAACCAACTCATGAATACAACTCGGCTAGTGGCATGCTTTCCGAGTCGTCGTAAATATGTCTTAAACCCAAGATCTTAACCCAGAAAAGATAATGAAACTTCGGACACTGAAGAACAAAAGATTCAACAACGAATGAGCATAAAGTTACATCGGTATGGTGCGATCCTTGTACATGCAAATGTATGCCATATGCCAATCACCTGAAACAGGAAAAGAAACACCAAGGGTCATTTAGTAGAGCTGAAGAAAACTCGTTCGAGACATGGTATGTTCGAAATGATAGGCTCATGAGTTGACTCAAACAGATAGACAAAGACGGAGACTTTTGATTGATTACCTCCTCCGGATAGCTTAACGATATCTTCTTCCCGCTGTGGGATGGGACTATCATCGTCAAACTCGATCCACTTGCCTGTGAAAGCCAACCCATAAACTTTTCAAGGAGACTTGCAGACTAACATGCTGTTTAAGTAAACACAGTGAACAGGAAGAAGAAGTGTTACCGTTCTCTTGCTTCACCCAGGCAACGTAATGCCCCGAATCGGCACCTTTAGACGTTAGTTCTACAGGCCGGCTGAGACACAACGGAGCGAGTTTGAACTAGTAGCGTTTTGAACGGTTGAGCTAGTAAAGTTGTTGACTAATCGCAGCAAGCAGCAAATGCTCGTAAAATTGTTGACGAATTGATGTCACAAGTGCGGAAGGACTGGTAGAGTAGGTGGCTTCTTCCGTCGAAAATCTCAGTTTCTCATTCAGCAAAATGCAAAATGGAGGAAGGCCAAATCCACAGCAAAATCTCACACACCATTTAGCCTCACACACCTCTCCCCTCCGGCCCTCTCCTCCCTTGCTATTCATCACTTTTCATCTCCCTAATGGCGTCTCTTAAAGTCTTCTTCTCCACCAAATCCAACCCACTGACAATCGCCCGCTCTTCTTCTCCAGCAAATCACCACCTCTCACTCTCTTGCAACCGCCATCCTCTACTTCATCTCCACCGCTTCTTCTTCTCCACTGAATTGGCTCTGTGCAGCAGTTCTGATTGGTTTGGCTCTGCTTCTGTCTAGGTAACCTCCACTGAATTGTTACGACCCCTGTTTAGATTCCTGTTTCTTTGCTTTCGAATTACGATACAATTCGAGCCAACTTTCGTGATTCATATCTAAACTATCAATCTTTCTAGCCAGCAACATCTTCAGGCGAGTGATTCGTTTTGATTCATGTTTTTCTGGTTTGCGAATTTCGATCGAGTGATTCGTTTTGATTGATGTTTCGCTGACCTGCGAATTTCAGTTTAATTATCTGCGGCTTGTTTCTCTGCAAATTCGTGAGTTATGCACTTACGAGTCTGTTATGCATTTTTTATTATATCCTTTTAAAAACCTTATTATGTTGACCTTATATGTAAATTGTTATATTCACGTAATTTTTTGTATTCAAATATTTAAAAGTCGAATACAATTCTGGATAAAAACAAACGAAACCCTAGTTGGTTTTGGTTTAGGTGGTAATATAATATAGGATATAAAAAAAACATCCATGAATTTGTAACCTTTTTACCCACATCGTCGTTGGTAATTACTAATTGTTTATGCCAGACTCGATAGTCATCTAAACGATGGAACAACGCCATAACGACCATCCACATAACCAAAGTACGAGAGAGAAGAAGATGAGTCATAGAGCATCATCTCATCAAAGTAATGCCGATGATCAACCGGTTCGCTGTTGTTGTTCTCCGAAGAGGAAGGAGAACAACGCTTGGCGAATCGACCCTTGATTCTGGGCCTGGTCTCGGCGTAAGCCTTGCGAGAAGCGTACCTAATTGTCTTCTCGAACTTCCGGTTCTTCCTCTTCTCCCTATACCTCATCACCCTGGCCACCCGGTCCAACCCGCATTGTTGCTTGGCGGCCGGAGGAGCTACTTGATGAGTATGATGATTTGGATTATTGTTGTGATCAAATGAAAAGGAAATTTCAGAGATTGAATTGTTGTTGGAGCAGATCCCATTTGGTACAACTCCAGCATCATGGGAGGATGATGATACCTGAACATCAAATCAACCCAAAATCAGTTTCGAATAGTATTTGAATTGTTGTTATGGTTAAACAGGTTAACCACTCATCGTACTGTATTGAATCGGCTAACCCAAGTTACCCAATTCGAGTATTTCGGCCCTTTTTTTGCAAGGCCATGTCAATCTTTTTACAAATTGGGATACCCACGTGGTTAAATAACCATACCATTGTGATTCAACCCATTATACTAGAATCTACTCGATTCTCGGACCCTGGTCAATAAAGTTACCCGAATGATCATACTAACCCAAATCTACAAAATCGGTCAGCAAGTCCTGATTTACTAACCCGAATTACCCAACCCGATCCATGTTAATAATTATATTTGTTTTAACAAATTCAAGTACCCACTTATCCAAATGATCATACTAACCATTTTGATTGAATTCGTCACACAACAAACCACTCAATTTCGGGTTAATAAGACTTGGGTAATGGGTAAACCATGTTAATCTTTTCGGTTCAAACGGGTTTGATTTGGGCAAGAGTAAGAAGCTTACACTGTTACTGAGACTTTGAGCTGGGTAGTTAAAAGAACAGAGCTTTGACCGGCTAAAATCGAACTCCAATTCATTCTCACAGCTCTCCATCAGAAACTGATGACCCATCACCACCGGAGCAGCTCCGGCCGGCGGAGGAACAGAAATCGGCTTGCTTTGCACCGGCACAACTCCGTCTGAGCCGCCGTAGCTGTAGCTCGGCTGAAACCTCCCTCCCAATAGATCACCGCCGTACTCAAGCTCCAAAAGCTCATCCATCTCACCGAAAAACTGATCCTTTCTCTGCTGCCCTTCCTGCTTCTGATCCAATTGAGAGAACCCACTCCCCGGAAAATTCCATGAAATCCCGTCCACCTCCTCTCTGCCGCCGCCGCCGGAGACAGAGTATGCTTTATTTTCATAAACTCTGTTTTCATACACTCTGTTTTCATTTGCAGAGGCGTCGACAGATGGTCCAATCGGAACACGCTCGTGGCGGTGAGCAACTGGGTTTGCAGAATGGATGTCCAAATCGCAGGCGACGCAGAGAGAGGCGGCGTCCGCCTTGCAGGTCACCGCCGCCGGCGCCTGCTCGCAGACTTCACACATCCATACCCTCCCCGCCGCGGCGGCCTGCTTCTCGCGGTGGTGGCTCCGACTCCCATCATCGCCGTACGGGAGGCATATGTACGCCGGATCGGAGCCGCCGTCGAAGCGGCGTTTGGCCGGCTGCGGCAGTGGCGGCGGGGCGACGACTCCCCATACTCCACCAACTGCAGCGGCGGTGGCCGCCATGGATGTGGCGTTGAAGGGGGTTTCAATTTCTGTACCCATTAAAGAATCTATCTTTTCGTTTTGTTAGATCAGATCCAGCTGGAAATTTGAGAGGCGAAGGATTTTTCTTCGTGTGGTGGATTGATTGGAGAAGAAGGCGAGCGAGGAAATTGGAGGCTTTAACAGTCGGGGAAATCAATTAAATTGGGGGAGACGATGGACACGTGGATGAATCTTGGCCATGTAAAAGATTTTGTTAGGAGAGAGATTGTAAATAAAATAAATAATTAATATTATCTAATTACGGGAAGAGAGATGTCATTAGTCTGTGCCGACATGGGTCCCATGTGACATTTGGGGAGGGGGCTTGAATAGATTTCCGGCACAAATCATCGGTATAAATTTTGATTTCGAGAATTTTATATAATATTTCACATATTTTTTTGATGAAAAGTTCTGAATGATGATTAAGGTCGGCTCTTTGTGCGGTCGAAATTCTTTTATTTCGAAATTTTTACGCTTGAAATACTACTTTATCGAGAAAAATTCATCGTTCTTAACCTATTGAAATGGCCGTCAAACCAATTTGATAGGCTAGTATAATAAACCAATTGGATTAAATTAGTATTTATGAAAATATTTTTATATTTTAATTGGATTGTGGTGCTTTCACTAATAAGAGTAATTAAACTTTCCTAGTGGGAGGTTTCTCTATTTGTAATTTGCATGATCTTACAAATGAAAATATAATTTAATTCCTTTATTGGGGGCTGTATTATGGAATTTATGGAAATAATTATTTTGATAAAAATGAAAGATTTATTATTATTCGGCAACAAGTACTTGCAACTTGTAAGGAGATTTCCAACCATGACTTGATCTATGGTTCATATGTAACCGATCGAGACCCTTCGCGAGTCAAGCCGCTCGGCATTTGGTCGGAAAAAAAACATGTTCGTTTGTACTCGATCTTAAATAAACCAAATTTGAACAAAGGTTTAATCCATGACATTATGAAGGCTTTTTATTAAAATCTCATAAGCAACACGCCTGTTTTTTATTCACAATCAAACGATTTTTAGAAACATTTGAATATACCATAATGAGACCAATAGGGAAAAATGGACCACAATTATGCAAATCACACGCATCTAAGAGACTCTCATGCGAAATACTAGTTAGATAATCAGCTACATGATTGTTTTATCTATAAATATGAACGAACTCAACTTACAATGCCTTCTCCATATATACATATGATAACAATATCAAATTGCACGTGACCCCAACCTCCTCACAACGTATCATACTAAGTGGACATCATACATCGAGCCTGTGTGTTTAATCATACTCTTTATTCCATCTTACGATAAATCTCGTCACAACAATCTTTAACTCCGCCGAGTGTACTATTTACCATAAGAGGAAAGTTGTACAAAATAACTCTAAAAAATGTGGACAGAAATAGAAAGAAAGATTCGGATGCAAGAAAAAGGTTGGTGACGGTTTGGTCGAACTGAAATGTAGGCATTGGTACGTTAGGTTTTCCCCATTTCCAGCCCCCCTATGAATTTAAATTTATTTTATGTTTCACATTCTCCAAACCATACCTTAGAAGTATACACTTCAACTAATGTATGCTCAACCCCAACAAGGCGTATTCCGGTAATACGCGGGTTGAGCATGTTTAAGATTGGATTGTTCTTTATAATCTATTGTCGTCTATGAGTTATCGATGTACACTTTATCAAGACTCGAGGTCCTTGCTGGTGTGTTTTCCACAATGATGTTGAAGAAGAACAAAAGTCTAAGAGAAATCGTTACAAACTGTTTAACAATAATCGAAAATTTTCTAAATAATTTATATTGTCATCACTACGACGACCACCAATAAAACCATTCCCTCGGTCCATACATGTCACTTTTATCAAGTTATCAGATTAATGAGATTAACATTTTCTTAACACATCCTCTAAATATATAAATCTCGTAAAAAATGATTTGAAATTGGCACATACCCACCAAACGAAATCGTACATTCTTCCATTATTTACCAAAATGATGTACACAAAATTGTAATATTAAACTCAAATTGTATCTTATATAATTGGTTCCTCTTTAAAATTCAATATTGGGAAGATAAAACGTCATGTAGTGCGTCAGCATTTTTTTTTTAATTTTCTTTTTATTAAAAAAACTCCAATAATATCCTTTACTTTCCACTTGAGGAGTATGGAGCAAACACTGAGAAGAAACTGACACAGAAGGATTTTTTTTATATTATCATATTTTTCTAATGTACGTACGAGCAGAAGCGGAGTCCGGAATTTAATTAAAGAGGTGCCTTTCGAAATAGCCTATAATATGGTTACGTTTTCGATAAATAGATGTAACGAAAGTATATCAGTTGTACTCACCTTTCGATTTCATTTTAGTTGTGAGACCGAGTTGACACGTAAAACTCTTTGTTATGATCAATATGATAATAGAAAAGTGACTTTCATGGATGTGTCACGAGACAAAATAATCGACCAAAAATTTTCTTTCCATTACTGTTGGAGGATGTTGCCAGGCCGGTAACTCTTGATTTTGTAACAATTACGATACGAAATGGCGACCGACATGTTTAAAACAAGTGCATAAATGTATCGACTCGTAAAGTCTTGAAAGACCAACAGATTTATACTCATCGTATTTATCGTAAAATCAATTGTGTTACCAATTACTTGACGAATAGCTATCAGTCTCTATTATTTTGTATGCATTTATATTCTTCTTTTAAAATCATATTTACTTAACAAGTTATTTGATTGTAAATCAATATTGTGCATGGGATTTAAAATAATAATAATAATAACATATATAGAGTGGATATTATATAATAAAGAAAGTAACAGTCAGTGTCAGGATGCAGTGTGATGCACTGGCATAATTCCAGATGGGTCGGCTGGCCGCGTGGACTCCAATCGACAAAATTCATCTGGCCAAATATATATTATAATTTTACACCTCAGCACAGCCCCATGTTTGTTCGTTTAATTTGTTTAATTATTCAAAGCCCAATCAAAATTAGGTCAAAATATATTTATACTATGTGTTAAAGTTTTGGGAAAATTAGAGAGATGATGTATATTCTAGGCTCCAAATCCTAAATTCGAAACAAATTCTACAACCTGTTTAGCTACGCATCGAGGTTAAACTCCGGTCTAGTTATGGAGCACGCGAGTCTCGTATTGAACGCTTCTTTTCTTTTTCTAAATTTACTAGCAACCTTAATTTTCTTTGATTGGCTCAGTCAGAAAGTCGACAGTTAAATCCATTGCATACATTAACTAACTGAAATGACCAAATTAAACACCACCAAAGATTGTTTCCGTAAAAAGAAACCGCCTTTCTCTTTAAAAATAAGGTTAATATCACGAAAACCGTCACAAACCATTAACCCAATAAAGAAAAAAAAGCTCGATTGAACGTACCGAAGAATAACCCAATCTGCTTTCGTATTTCTGGCTCAAAAAATTGTAACCAATGGTCTTAACTAGTCAACAAGAGTTGGGGAGACAAGTTGAATAAATTTTCTACCATGTTGGCTAACCCTAATTAATTTGACAAGACACACACCATAAATCAACCAAACGACAAATAAAAGCTTTTATTTTCTACCAAGCTAGAGTTGCCTCTAATTGAGTGGCAATTGCTCACATCCACACAATAAAAATCTTAGTATAACTAAAATCTGTCACAAACCAAACATGTCTTAACCTTTGGAAGTGTTCATCGCCAAGTTGCGTATTCCTCTTACTATGATATTGCCCCCTTTCGGCTAACTTTATGTGTTTTATTTTCGATTTTCTTTCAAAAAAATATATCATAGTTGGTGGACTCTTTTAAATTTGACAAATCTTTCGTATTTTGTTGATGTAATATTTGGATAGTTGGTTCATATATTTCCTAACAATTCGAAGCCGATACCTTCGGAATCGGATCGCCAACATATAACTTTATCGTCGAAAAAACTGGACTTAATTATGATTGTGTATGAATAAACAAGTAGACCAAGTTGGGCATATGATTAGTAGTTTAGTACTAAAACAAAATGACCAAACATGTTTGAAGGGATGGAAAACCAAGTTCCTTAATTCCCCCAAAACATTTGGAGCCTAGGGTTTGGGGAGACACAAGCTAATAAGTGAGTGGCCAATAATTGATTCAAAAATATCTATTAGGTTACTGTTTGCTTTCATGATTCTGAGACTTGTCTTTGGCTAATGGTCCACATTACATGTAGTAGTTATCCCTCTTTATATTGCGCTATATACTTTAAAAAAAATGGGGGCCAATTGGTTTCATGATTGTGGTTAAAATCCCACCCGATTCCACGAATCTGTTCGATCTAATCTAGTCCGGTACAATTCGTAACATGTTTGGTATGTGTCGTGATTGATCAACTACGTTTTATGTGATCTTACAAACATAGCATGTCCAACCCATATAGATCGGTACAACAAAAGTTGGTTTCAGTCAGAGGACGGGGCAGTACTCTATGTCATAACACCGTCGGAAAAACCACAACTAAGATAGTGATCATGGTTACCTAATCTTCGACTAAAGATTTAAACGCTTCCCCCAAAGATTCAATCTTTGGTAAGAGTTAAGCGTCGGATTAAGAATATTTTTTATCTGGCTCTCTACTACATTAGCTAGAGCCACAAATTTGACATACTCGTGATCTGAATTGATGAAAACATTAATGTAATTTCTCCGATTTTTCGTTTAAAAGATCATTTGTTAGAGCTATGGTATTATATTATGTGTAATGGTACAATGATTCAAATTATCAAAGTAGTATAAAGTTGATGTCGCTGTATGTATATGTCAAGTTCACCGTCCAAAATACAATGACTTTTGATTTGCTTGCAATGGAGGACAACACCAAAGTTTTCAATAATTAAAAAATCTTTTTTTTTCTACAGATAACAAAAAGAAAGCAACCTTTTTTCATTTATCTGGAAGGATGAGGTAGAAACAATACTTATGAAAGATATCTAAGAATCAGATTACGCTATAAGATATGCGGAGACAATATCGTAATCTGAAAATTAAAGATCTTGCGACGAGAATTTCATTCCGAAACACAACCAGTGACTTGGGATGGTTGTCTAGCCACAACCATCAAACCTGTAATAACAATAAAAAAGAGACATTACAGTTGAAAAACGGCCTATAAAATTCAAGTCTTGAAATACGCTAATAGAAACATTTGGTTAAGCCGATGAAACATTTGTGAACAATAGAGGTGTTGTAGCTACAAACATGTTCGGAGCATCTATGCCGATTTGTTTATATGGTGTAGCTAAATTCGAATATGATATATACGCTTTCGAATCACCAACGCACAATTAACGCCACCAACAGAACACTACCACTGAGTACTGTCATTAAAATAATTAACCATAATAAATGCATAGATAAACCCTTAAACTATCCCTTGCATTGAGCCAAGTGGCAGATATTTTTTTTTATGGCTAAAGATGGAAGAACACAAGTTGACCTACGACGACATCATCATTAAGCAAAGGTGAAAAAGAAGACAAAAACAACATGAAAAATTTATGAATTTATTTATTTATTTTTTGCAAAAGTGGCGATAGGACATGGCCAAAAGTCACAAGATAATTTTTTGTCGGGATTAAATTCATCACTTTCGGTCTAAAAGAGACTAACCATAATGCCTAATAATTATCATATTGGGGGAGAATTTAATATTTTGACGATAGTCGGATCAACCGGATGAGTTGGGGATTATTGATTAGTAGTTTTATTTTATGGGTTAATTGAATTATGAGTTAATTAAATTTTTAATTGTCGAGTCATGGATTAAATAAGCCATATCACATACATGCAGAAAGTAAGTTAATTTGAAATTTTTTCACTATTAATATAACATCAAAAAATAATTTTTGACTTCATTTGATCATTATTTTTAGGGTATTATAGTGAAATTTGATTTTTTAGCCATTTTTAACACGTAGGTAAAATATTAGCTGATTTGAAAATTTTCGACTTTCATGTCAAAATTGTCAATTTTCATGGGTTATAACACACGAAAATGGATAATTTTCACATGAGAATTGAAAATTTTCAAATTGGATGATATTTGACATGCATGTTGGAAATGACTAAAAAATCAAATTTCATTATAGTAATCTCTGTAAATACTGGCCCAGTGAAGTTAAAAACATTTTCCTTGAGACTGTACGTTAATGGTGTTATATATGTTTAGTCTTGAAAGTTTTGAAATTGACTCTCTTTCACTAAAACCAAGTATTTATAAATTTGATTTCAGAGTATTTACTAAAACCTTTCATCGAAAACAGTGGAGGAGGAGGGTTTAATGAGCGTTGGACTTGGCTACATCAACTTAAAGATGATAAAGCATCCGATGATTACGAGTCCACCGCAAACTTGCTTCGAGCTATAAGTTTAATCGATTATATGGGTGACTGCTTTGACGGATGTTTGTTTCGAGATGCATTAATAAACGTATGAAAAACAGATAAATGGACAAAAGTTAGTGACTTCAATAGGACTCGCGATAAAAGTTAGTGACCATTACATACATTTTTCCCGCGAATTATTCATCAGGTTAGGGATTCGAATTTTTCATCGGCGATGGACGAATCACATTGGCAGAAGGCGCTGATGATCGACGCATTCGGCGAATCCTCAGGCAGCGAAGAAGACGAATCAACCGGCGGCGATGCACTTAGCTCGATTTGGGAGCCTGTAGTCGAAATCAGAGGGCTATGGCTATCCAGAGACTTCCTATCTCCTCTGCGACAGTCGCGTCTCCTTAACTCCCTCCACCAAGGTAGTTAGTTGGATCTCCCCTGTCAACCTGCATAATTTTAGATTGTAATGTTCATTGTTAGTACTGCTATTGATTCCGGATTTCGGTCTGCAGAAGGATGGTTCGGTGAAGCTTCTAACAACCAGGTGAGGTGAGATAGTGACTGTGATCTATAATCGAAATCGTATTGAGAGAAGCATGCTCATTTGTCTGATATTTTCTCATATCCGAAAGGCTATGAGGTTCGGAGACCTTCCTCCGTGGGCGATTGAGCTTAGCGATTCTGTTCGGGAGGCGGTGGTACTTGGGGAAGATGCGACGGGAGCATTTCCATTTCCGCCATATGTTCTGTCGAGAGAGCCGCTGTTCGACCAGTTGATTGCCAATCGGTACCAACCCGGCGAGGTTAGCATGTGAAGCTCAACTGATGTATGCACGAATTGTTTGTGGTGTTCATCGACATATATAATCACGTCTTGCTTGCTATTTTCATGATGTTGTGATGTAGCAGGGAATATGTGCGCACGTTGATCTGATGCGGTTCGAGGATGGGATCGCGATCGTGTCTCTAGAGTCTTCGTGCGTGATGCATTTCAGCAGAGAGAGTTGCGACGAGGAGGAAGAGAAAAAGGTCGCGGTGTACTTGTCCCCGGGATCGCTGGTGCTTCTATCGGGAGATGCACGGTACAGATGGAAGCACGAGATCAATCGGAAACCGGGTTTCCAGGTTTGGGAAGGTGAGGAGTTGGATCAGTTGCAGAGAACCTCCATAACCTTGAGAAGGCTTTGCCCCAGCTGACTTAGAGAGCAATCCAGTGTTGTTTAGCAATGTTTTGCATCAGTAATCATAATGTTGACCCAATAAGTATTCGATCTATCTCGAATTATAGCGGAATCAGAAAGATCAGTTAACCTGGTAACTAATACACACACCACCACCATATGGTCGGTTATTAACAATTGATCAAAAGTTAACAACTTGTAACTTACGAAACCGAAAAATCGGTGTTAACAACGCGTCAGGATGTCGGTTCATTGGTCTCCCTTCTCTGTCGAGGTTGGCTTTATTCTACATTGTCTAGCTCATAACCTGTGATTTAATCAACTCAATCCGTAATCCGCCCAACCCGAAACAATTGGTGACGGGATTGGAATGTTGTCAGACTGTAGTGACCATAACAGATATTTGTACTCAGACGGCTCATAAATTTCTGCAAGCAGAGAAACACGGCAAACCCAGCAGAAAGGGCGCAAATCCTCGTTTCTAGCTGGTACGTACAAACAAGGAAATTGGAGGCTCTTCGATCGTCTGTTTAAAATCCGCTCTCGAATCTCCTGTTGATCGTCCTTTCTTTCCCGCTTCTTCTTCAGATATCCAGAGGAGCAAAATAAAAAAGAAGAAGAAACTGTTTGCCCCTTTGTTTCTGGAGATTTGTTCATAAGGTTAGGTTTCAACTCTTACAATCTCCCGGCTTTCATTTCTTTCTATGCGATTCAAAATTGTTCTGGGTTCTGTTATTTACACTGAAATGTGATCTGGGTATGGCTCTGATCTTGCTATGGAACTTGCTATGACTGTAAACATGATGATGATAATGTTCTTCATTTGCTTGCTGTCAAAATTCCTGCACATTGCCAAAATCTTCCTTTATGGCCACGAAAGGCTTTTTCTTGATGTGGGTTTGCGATCAGGAACGATTTCGAATTAGGGTTTCTAGTCCAGGTGGGATTAGTATAAGATTCTGAGGAAAAGGGGAAGTCTTTGTAATACAATCTTGGGTCAATTAGGATAAAGTCCTGGAACTATATGAACTATACATTAGTCTCTATTAGGGTACAGTGTAGAGCTCATATGAGCTGATGTTAGAACGATGTTATTGTTCCCCCACCGCGCTATAGTCCATTTCCGATCTGGAGTTTCGATATTACATAATTTTCCTTATTATTAAACATTGACGTGTTGTATGATTGCTCATGCTATCTTTCTCACTCATAAATTCGACAGATTACGCAGCAAGGGAAAGGAAAATGGCGATAAAACCAACGGTGGCGTTCAGAGCTATACTCGTAGGAGGGATAGCAGTGTTTGCGAAAGTTGCAGGTGCAATGAAGGCAGCAGGTGGTGCAAAGCTTGGAGCTGCTGCAACCGCCATGACAGTTGCAGCTTCAGCAGCAATGTCAAGTCCCAAAGATGATAAAAAGGATTCTAAATGATCTTTGGTTTGTGTTCCTTTGAAAGATTTTTGCTTGTTAAATTCTGAGACTGTGAGCAGTCAGGAGAATGTAGAACTTGTGTACTAGTTTCTGAGATTATGTTTACTTATTGAATAAAAAGTAATTAACACCTTATTTTGATGGTTTTGGTGATTTATGGTCGTGGCAATGCTATAGCATAGCTCTTATGACAAGCTATAATTTGTCGTAAGATCGTATTGTTGTACTTGATGAGCCATGTTGTACTTGATGAGCCATGGTAAGATGAATTATTGAGCGTATTAATGAGCCATATACTCGTTATTATTTTAGTTGCGGCTCTTAAGCCACATATTCTAGCTTACCAAGTTGAGCATAACATGGCTTAACCTCAGCTTATTTCAAAATTGAGCGAGTTTCGAACGAACTTTTTTCAAGTCGAAAAATCCTATCTATGCCTTTCTTCGGTGGCATGTAACGAAAACTAAGAACATTTTTTTTCGATAAACGAAGTTCCTTGGACATTATATAAAGCAGAGAAGACTGGCTTCAGAACACAGACCTATGAAGTCTCATCATCGAATCAGTATATCTATTTAGTTACAAGGGGGAAGTTAAATTACATTCAATGTCTGCAATTTTTGTTTCCTCGAACCACATGTGAAATCTTGATGATCAACCGAAAGCACTGAAACCTCCGAATTTGGAGATTCCAGCTCAAATACGACCTGCATAAACCAGATTATCACGATTAGCCGAGTGTCAAAACTGTGACATCATTCCGATCTGATTCGGTTTATACCAGAACATTCTCCCCATGCTTAAGGACTGGAGCAGGGACATAAAGGCTGCATTGTGGTCCAAAAGACTGCAACAAAAGAAACCAGAAAGTCTATAGCTTTCAGTACTCAAAATAATCACATTGAAGTCATGATCTAATCTACATATATACCGGCCAGTATCTTCCGATGTTGAAATCATTAACGAAGGCGACTCCTTTTCCCCATCCTCCGAAAGATAAGAACGTATCTGCAGCTTCCTCGACCAAGAACCGACCAGCGTAGAACGTCGGTTCAACCGAGATACTCCCTGCGAAGAAAGAAATGAACCGGTTCATGGATATCGCAATGTGTTCATGGAAAGTGGTTTGTGAGAACCTACTTGACTTGCGTTTTTTCCTTATCCGCGTTGCTGTGAGCGAACTAGTCCGCGAAACGTGGGAAATGTTGACTTTTAGTACATCATTATTCGGGTTGATTCCCCAGTGTTCATTCAGGTTGGTCAAAGGAATTGAAATCATTCTCCATCCATTCAGAACCTTGCCATCCAGATACACAGAATGAAGAATTCCCTGCAAAGATAGGCAAAGTTTGTACCTTTCTAAAGTAGCATTGCTAGATATGCAATTTTAGCTTACTAAAGTTCATACCTTTCTGTCGAACATGTACTTCCCATAGTTTATCCGGCCCAAATTCTCGACCTGGCAAAAAAACTACGTTAGAAATACGGATGCACAGACTCTTCCGGTAGTAACATTCCGAATAGTTCGATACCAAGATGAATAAGCTTGTGTTGGAGGTGCATTTAGCATTAGGAAGACCAAGTTGCTTATTTGACCACCTCTCGATCGTACCAATATACTTTGGTCTCCGGTTATTTCCAGAAGTGCACGACGTAAACACTTGAGCTCTGTCATGAACCTGCAGCTCAAAGATATCATATGAGAAGCAGCAACTGGATAAGAAAATAACTGGTTATATAATCGAATAACTAGTTAGCAACTAGCCGTTGGTCTTTACCACTGGTATGGACAGGGAATTTCCGATGTCCTTCGCTGAGTAGTTAGTCACGTATAGCATGAAACCAAACATCTGGATAAGAACAGTTCAAACCATCAAAATCAGTTTTACTGTAACAGATTACTATATATAGACTGTTGGAAGTTTTAAAGGGAAGTGGCGAAAGAAACCTGTCCCAATGACTCCATCGATAATGGGTTTTCGGATTCAACTCCATCTCCATTTCCAGGCTTTGCTAGATCAAGTAAATGAAACAGCGAACTGGTTTTGCGTAACTCAATCAATCCATATCCTCGCTTAACAGTATTGGCAGGAAGCGGAGGAAGAGACGTCTCACTATAACGCCCTATGACCTCCCTCAATGCTGAAGATCATTGTCAAAGATAGCATCTCTTTTATCCGGTTATGATAACAAAGAAGAAAGAAGATGAAAAGACAAGATTTTACCGCTAAACTTTGAGCCGTCAACGTCCCCAGATTCACTGATGGGTGCATCCTTTGAAATGATATCAAGTTCTGTGAATATGTAATATAGGATACCAAAGTAAAGAAGCAAACTTTGTACTCACATAATCATAGGAAGTTAGATCGGGCTTGTAATCGGACTCATCAGTGCCGGTATTTGCTCCGTTATAGAATCCGAAGTTCGTTCCACCATGAGCCATCTGCGGGAACGCAAAAAATGACTCAACATCAAGGCTAATATACACTAATAAGTTTGATTTACGCAAGTTATGGAAATGTTGAAAGAGCATACATAAAGAACGGCAGAACCATTGAGTGATAATATCTTCTCCAGAGATGACGCTGTGAAATCAGCATCAGTCGTCGCAATCTTTTCGCCCCAATGTGTTAGCCAGCCTGTATAGAATTCACTGCAGAAGGAGAAGAAATATGAGCATTGACCGAACCGTTGACTAACGAACCTGGAAACCCTTATATCGCTTACGTGGAGAGTGGTGGTGATTTTCCTGCTGCATTAAACTCTTTCTGCAACTTGAATATTGGCCATGGATCATCGCCAGTGGTGAAGTCAACAGCTGAGAAAACTGAATCTCCACGAATTGTTCCTCGTTCGAGATTCTCTCTAGCACCTCCATCAGTAGTATACCTGTGTAGAAGTAAATTCTTAGTCCGGAATCAAGAGAAGCATGAAAAAACAAGTGAAAGACATAAGCTTTGTTACAAGATTATGCCATCTCCAAGATGTCTCCGGGCCAATCGGACTAAATGGCGAAGATAGGTTTGATCATCTCCGTATGAACCAAATTCGTTTTCTATCTGTCAAAAACCGGTACAAGATGAAAACTTTACAGTAACATGTACCAAATTCCTTTCATCCAACGTCTTGAATTTAAGCAACATTGCATTGCTACAAAATGCATGCTCATACTGCGAATTGTACTTACCTGAACCATAATAATCGGACCGCCATTGTTATAAAGCAAAGGTTCTATCTTTGGAAGAAGGGTTCCCCACCATCTGTCAACCTACAGGATTAATACCATAACTCATGCATGAAAAGAAAGGAAAGGGAGTATAACAAGCTGCTAGTAGCTTGAATTATGCCCTACATACCAACTGAAGATAATTCCGGTCGGATGATCTGAGCTTGAGAGGCGGCTCAGTAGCTAATAACCAAGCAGGGAAACCTCCCAAGTCCCATTCTCCGCATACATAAGGACCAGCTCGAAGCATAACAAGTAAGTCCAACTTGTGACACAATCTGAGGAAAGATACCAGATCGGCGATGCCTTCAAAACTCAGCTTTCCCGGTTGTGGCTCATGAAGATTCCACGGAACATATGTTTGGATGGTGTTCAACCCCAATGCCTTCGCCTTCAACAGCCTATCTTCCCAGCACTCGGGGAGGGTACGGAAGTAATGCAAGTCGCCACCAATGATCCGATACGGATGTCCATCTTTCCAGAACTTGTCATCAGCTATCTCGAATGTTCGAGCATCGCCCTAAGTGAAACGAATTCGGGGAAGTCAAGATCAAGTCAAAATCATCATTACGGTAGCATTCATGATAACAAAACAAAGAACCCCTAGAGGCTAGAGCTAGCCAACATAGTAGTTGCTTACAATCCTAATAATATAAGGATTCTTCAATTCTAAATCTTCAAACATGAGCAAGCTTAAACACAATGAAGACACTAGAAACAATAACAGTAGCTGGAAGATCCACATAAGAAAAAATGGGGTTTCGCCATACATCAAAATCTTCAATTACTTCATCAGAATCGAAGAATTCAAGTAAAGAAGACGAACCCTTTGGCGAGGAGAAGTGGTGGCAGCGAGGGAGATTGAAGGGAGCAGAGCGAAAACGGGGATGAAGGCACAGAGCAGAGCGAGAGCTAGGAGAAGAAGAAAGAGTAGAGCTATATGGGTTATTCCTCTTCTCCTTCTCGCCATTTTTGAGAAATCTTGGAGCTTTGGCTCTGCAATCGGAGCTTGGATTGTTTGACCGTTGGTGGTCGTCGGCGGTAGGTGGAAAAGTTGAGGAATAAAAGGAGCACTTAGTGAGTGAAAGCTGATTCAGCCGTTGGCGGTTAATTTTACAGTTAAAGGCTATATACCATATTTTCATATTATCATTTAATTGTTCAAATACTTTTTTTCTTTTCGAAATACACCTCATAATATTAACGACGGATTCAGAATGATTTAATGCATTGTGTCGAATTATATAGGAGTCCAAATACCCTGTGTTGTATATAGAAAAAATACCAACCAACCAAAATATATAAGTGAAAATACATGGTATCAAACTTTAAAATCAGAAAATACACTAGGCCGGAACTTAGGAAAGACCCCTTATATCCACCGGTCTAACAATCAATCATCCAACATATATCATTAATAAACTATTGCGGGCAAATTGGAGAAGTCTCCACAACGATGAAAGACTGAAACAATACATTCTTACTAACAACAACAATCAAAACTATTAAAAAAATAATTTTTTAACTTTATCAGTCTATTATTTGAAAAATCTAACATGATGAAATCTCAAATTTTAACCATTTCCAACATGTCTTTCAAATATTATCCAATTTTCAATTTTCATGTTAAAATTCTCAATTTTCGTGTGTTATACTAAGGAAATTTGACCGTTTTCACATGAAAATTTCAAAATTTTCATATTAACTAATATTTGACATGCATGTTAGAAGTAAAAAAAAATCAAGTTTCACTATAATAATCTCTATAAATAATGACAAAATGAAGTTAAAAATCAATTTTACTTGATGTTATGTTAGTGTTGAATTTTTTTAAATTATCTTACTTTTTACCTATAGAAATTGCTAAAAATCCAAACTAAAAATTCAAACTAAAATTTTTATAATCAAAAGCACATTCATCTAAAATTTATAAATCTTCATTTATAAACCTAAAATACTCTGAAATCTTAATTAATCAGTCAACTTGAACTAAGTTTATCCCCTTAAAAATGAATTATTGAAAATGTTATATTGTCTCCAACAACTAGAGAAATTTATGGATCTTCATTTTGTGGACAACTTCTTCTTCCCCTCCTATATATACACACAGTTTCCTAGTTATTAATTACTTAATTAAGACCATAATCCATCACTAATTAGCCACCATGGCTACACTTCTCAAGCTTGTCTTCATATTATTTGCTTCTTTGATCTTCAATAATGAAGTTCAGGCTTCACACCATGTTTACAACAGAAAGTCCCTTCCAGAAACCTCGGATCCTCCGACTTACCAGCCTTACCGAACCGGGTACCATTTCCAGCCTGCAAAGAACTGGATCAATGGTACGTTTATCGTTTGATACAGAGCATTGAGAATGTTTATTTCGGATTTTTTCGTTACGAATCACGAGGTTCTTTTGTGTTTTTTTCATTTGAGTTTGTTGCATATGTTGAGCTCCGGTGTTTTGAGGGTGATCGGATTTTTGATTGCTTACAGATCCAAATGGTGAGTGTTATTAGCTAATTAATTCAGTTTTCTCCTTTTATATTTTAATTTTTTCGTCTTTTATTTATTTACTAGACCGATTCTCGGCTGATCGGTCAATGGGATCAACCCGGTTAACATTAGATGATTATTAAAATTGAAAAGTACATAAGTGTCTTATTTTAATAACGAGATTGACGAGAAAACTCGTGAACAACCGAGAGGATGGAAACCTTATCTACTTAAATAGTAACATTATTATTCTATTGATTCTCAGCACCCTTATTCTACAAAGGGATCTATCACTTGTTCTACCAATACAACCCTAAAGGAGCTGTATGGGGGAACATAGTGTGGGCCCACTCGACATCGACGGACTTGATCAACTGGGACCCACAAACCCACGGCATCGTACCATCTCATCTCTCTGATATCAACGGTACTTGGTCCGGATCCGCCACTTTCCTCTTTGACGGTGTTCCGTCCATCATGTACACCGGGATCAATCCAGAAGGCCAGCAGGTTCAGAACTTGGCTGTACCGAGGGACCCACTCGACCCGTACCTTCGACACTGGGTCAAGTCGCGGCGAAACCCGTTGATAGCTCCCACAAGCTATAACAACATTAACGCCACATCGTTTCGAGACCCGACCACTGCCTGGATGGGTCCCGACTGGACGTGGCGTTTGTCTGTCGGGAGCAAGATCCATCGGAGAGGAGTGGCTATCTTGTATAGAAGCAAAGATTTTGTGAGTTGGGAAAGGGCGAGCCGCCCTTTACACGAGACCGAAGGGACGGGAATGTGGGAGTGTGTTGATTTTTTCCCTGTCCTCGCTGGTGGGTCTAGAATAGGGCTCGACACGTCTGTGTTAAGCCCGAATGTTAAACATGTGTTGAAGGTGAGTTTCGATGATACGAAACATGACCACTATACGATTGGAAAGTACGACCCTTTTGTAGATGTCTACACCCCTGACCACGATGGATTTGCCGACAAAGATATGGGATTGAGGTTAGATTATGGCAAGTATTATGCTTCGAAAACGTTCTATGACTGGTCGAAGAATCGTCGGGTATTGCTCGGATGGGTTAACGAGTCTTCCCCAGTAGAGGAGGATGTCCGAAAGGGGTGGGCCGGAGTCCATGTAAGAACATTGTACTCCACACCTCACATTTCATATTTCAAAATAGGTGACATAATATCATATTATCTTTTCATTAATCTATCCTTTTATGATATGTAGACTATTCCGAGAACCATATGGATGGCGGAATCGGGAAAGCAACTAATCCAATGGCCAGTTGAAGAAGTAGAGAAGCTTAGAGAAAGGCAAGTAAATATCCCAAGCCAAGAGCTCAAGCTAGGATCAGTGCTTGAAGTTTCCGGCATCACAGCGTCGCAGGCAGATGTCGAGATCTCATTCGGCAAACTAGATCTGACCAAGGCAGAAAGGTTGAACCATCCAAGTGGGACGACCGACCCGCACCTGATCTGTACCGAAATGGGCTTATCGGAAAATGGAGGGTTGGGCCCATTTGGCCTGTTGGTTTTGGGCTCGAGTCACTTGGAAGAGTTCACTGCCGTTTTCTTCAGAGTATTCAAAGAAGAGAACGATGGATATTTGGTGCTCATGTGTAGTGACCAAAGCAGGTAAAATTAAACTTGCCTTTTTTCAGAATATGATAGATTCAATTCGGTTAATCGAGAAATTGATCATGACATATTCGATATTGTAGGTCATCACGGAACCGCCAAAACGATTTAGCTACTTATGGGGCTTTCGTAGACATAGACCTTGCGAAGGAGAATCTCTCTCTGAGGACCCTGGTAAGAGTTTGATTATTGTATCATGAACGTAACGATATACATTTTTAACATTTGATCATCATTGCGGTATAATGTTGCAGATTGATCACTCGATCGTGGAGAGCTTTGGTGGGAAGGGGAAGAGTTGCATCACATCAAGAGTGTACCCATTGATGGCGATAAACAAGGCTGCTCATGTGTATGCTTTCAACAACGGAACTCAAAGCGTGACTATGTCGAGATTGAGTGCTTGGAGTATGAAGAAAGCTCGAATCGGGTGATTAGATCGGTCCGGACTGTTAGAGATAGTAATTTAGTTAGATTTAAGTGTGGATTTAGACTGTAATAATTTATTAAAAATAATTTATGCAAGTTTTTGAGACTTTGAGATCATATATTCAAGTGGCTTCTAGTAAGAACATTAATGAAAATATGAATAGTGAATTGAAAAATTATGAACGATGGATTTCTACATATGTCGGGTGGTTAGAACGATGGATTTCTACATATGTCGGGTGGCTAACCACGGGTCCGGACAATTTTGGTTCAGAGAGCTATAAATTTAGGTATATATTTACGACTATCTTGAGTTTGACTCATAATAATTTTAAATCAGACTCAGTGCTTGGTTTTGTGGGAATTAGAGGTAGTTAGGGAGAGTCTCAACTCTTTTATTCTCTAACGTCGAGTATTATATTATATGTAAAGTTTGGATGATTTTTTAATGCCCAATGCTACATACAATCGTCTTTTACTTCGTGTAGTCTGTAAAAAAACTAAAATATCCTTAATTAAAAAAATTATTTCGCGTAATCCGTTTTTACTAACATAATCTATTTTTACTCCGTACAGTCCATTTTTACTTCATGCAATCCTTTGTACTAATTACAATCCATTCTTTTATAATATTCATAAAATATATTTATTTAATATTTACAAAATAAAAATTTGAAAAGAAATACTTATTTTTTTAATATATCGAAGATATATATATATACATATTATTTATTTATAGTGTTTGTAAATAGTTTTTAAGAATATGTTAATTTTTTTAGAGTACTAATATTTATTTAGCTCCATTTTTTTATTTATAACTTATAAAAAGTAAAAACGGATTACAAAAAAGTAAAAATGGACTGCACGAAGTAAAAACGAATTACATAAAGTAAAAACAAATTGAGTTTGTAATTTTTCATTCAGGGTATAATAGTCCATTTACGATCAAATACGAATTGCACAAAGTAAAATACAGACTGTATATAACATCACCCTTCTTAATTTGGCTAATGGTATTTTAGTATTATGCTCCTCCGCTTATTCATTTAGAATAAGTAATCTATCAAATTTAAAACTTATAATCAATCTATTTAATAAGTAATAATCATAAATTAGTTCAAACAATCCAAATATAAAATTTTTGTTAAATAAAAATAGTACAACGAATTTTCTTTCTTGCATATTTTAATTTAGTACTTGGTTAACACAAGTATTTGTTAATTGGTTACTCGATACACATATTTTTTATTAAAATCCGGCTTAATGCATATTTCGATCTTGAATCCGCCGTGAACCAATCAGGCAATCAGGAGGATGTATAACGGTGAACACAAAACCGTGGAAACGACAAATTAACTCGTTCACAACCCCATTTCTAAATCTTCTAACTCAAGACACCGTGAATAACAGTATGCCGAACTATATCTTATTATCTTGTAATTTACTCATATGTTTATGTTTCTCTCCTAGTCACCAATGACTCCTTTATTTAACTTATCCAACAATAACCCAACCCTTGGCTTATATATAATGCGTCAATTTCTAGAATATTTAAGGTGGTTAATGTCCAATATCTATAATTTTTATCATTATTTAATTGTAATTAATGAAGCCAAAATGTCGAATTTTTCACATCAAGCTCTAATATCTCTCTCGTGTTCTATATAAATACCTCATATCTTAATAGTGAAAACCTCATCCCTTCGACATTTGTCTGCCTGCCTGTCTGCCTGTTTTTCGAAACATCGTAAAAAGACAGTCAGTCATGGCAGGCATATGTTCGAAGTTGATCTTTGTGTCGTGTGTTCTCTTCGTGATTTGTGGAGTACTTTCAGTGGTGAAAGCTTCACATGATGTTTACACGGATTATCAAACCCTCGAAACCTCTCCTCCGAAAGACCAACCCTACCGGACTGGCTTCCATTTTCAGCCTCCTCGCAACTGGATCAACGGTGAGTTTGTTTTCGTCCTCACACAGTTTCGTTCATATGAACTCGCGAAATTTCGTTATGCAGTTAGTTTATCAATAGATTACAACGTCTTTCGGGGTTTTTTTCGAGTCATTTCGTACAATAGTTTATATTGACAAGTGGTTTGTATTGTATCGGCATGGCGTTGTTGAATGTGCGGGGAATAATTGGCTCACATACTTGAAGATCCAAATGGTGAGTTCTTGTACTAATCTCTCTTGCTTTTCATTTCAAACATGGATAAATAAATTTAGGTTGCGGCATTCTGTATTTTAATATAAATAGATTAATATGTCATTGATAAAAAGATTTATTTCTTATTTTGCTAAAATAACTCTTATCGTATAGTTATCAATGCAAGAAGAGTTATGTGAAAAAAATATAAGAGAGAAATTTTTAAAGCCGTCATTGTTGAGCTCATAAATTTTATGAGAAGTGGGAGAACATTGATGATTAATACGACACAAATTATTTGAAATTTAATAAATAAGTAGTTTATTAAGGTATAATAGTCATTTTATGAATTGCACGAATTAAAAAACGGAATGTATATAGCAATCGGTTAAATTAGGACAGATTTGAAATTTTAAAAGATTTGTGGTATATACTAGAGTATTTAATTAGCAAATGTTCAGACCAAATTATGAAATTAAAAAATTAAAAAAATTACTATATAAAAATGAATTAATTAAACTTCAATGTCTCAAATTTATCTAATATCTTAATTAATACAGGACCAATGGTGCACAAAGGAATTTACCACTTATTCTACCAATATAACCCAAACGGTTCGGTTTGGGGAAACATCGTGTGGGCCCATGCAACATCCAAAGATCTGGTCAACTGGAAGCTCCAACCGGTTGCTATCACCCCAACCGAACCGAATTCGGACATTAACGGGGCTTGGTCCGGTTCAGCCACGATACTCCCGAATGGTGAACCGGTCATACTATATACCGGAGTCAACTCTCAGAACCAACAAGTACAAAACATAGCCTACCCCAAAAACCTGTCCGACCCGTATCTGATCGAGTGGACCAAACCGGCCCATAACCCAATAATGTCGCCCACCCCCAGCAATCAAATCAATGCCAGCTCGTTTCGAGACCCTTCCACCGCTTGGTTAGGACCCGACGACACTTGGAGGCTAGTAACGGGGAGCAAATTCGAGACGACAGGGGTTGCGATCCTATACAAGAGCAAAGATTTCAGGCATTGGGCTCGCGTTACGAAACCTTTGCACTCGGCTCGAGGGAATGGGATGTGGGAGTGCCCTGCTCTCTACCCGGTCTCGATTGGGAACCGGGATAGTATCGACACATCGAAAAGTAGTGATGGGTTGAACGTTAAGTACGTACTTAAAGTCAGCTTGGACGACATTAAACATGACTACTACACGATTGGCGACTATAATTATAGCACCGATACCTACAAACCAATCAATGGTTCAATTGAGAACGGGTTTTCGGGGTTGAGGTACGACTATGGCAAGTTGTACGCTTCAAAATCGTTCTACGATGGGCAGATGAACCGCAGGGTTTTGTGGGGTTGGGTGAACGAGTCATCGCCGGTGGAGGCCGATATCAAGAAGGGCTGGTCTGGAGTTATGGTACGTAATTCGTTATTCCGAGTTACTACCCCAATTTATAATTTTGAACCGGTTTTTGAGTAGGATTTTGGCGGTTCGATTTTGACGCTTAATTAACCCTTTTCGTTAACCGATTCGACCTTGGATCGGAATTTTGATGATCAGGCGGTTCCGAGAAGAGTGTGGTTGGACCAGTCTGGGAAGCAACTCCACATCCGGCCGGTCCAAGAATTGAGCTATCTACGAGTAAATCCAGTCACCTTCAATGATCATCTTCTCCAACCATCTTCCTTTCTTCAAATCAACAATGTCACAGCAGCTCAGGTATGTATATATATGTCTTCATTTATCTCTAGATTATTCCGATCGGGTAATTGTAGACACCGATAGTTCGAATAGTGCTTTTTTCGGGTCAATTGTTGATTGTTCGGGTTGGATGCTTTGATTGTTCTGTTTTCCTTTATGGGTTTATCTCAATGCAGTTTATTGGGTGTAGACTGTTTCGTGAATCATTCTGAATTTGACATTCATTACAAAAGTTTGACGGTCGTCAGTTTCGGTTAAACAAGTTGGTCGGTTCGATTAGTAACCGTACAAATTTGGTCGGTCAAAACGAAATCTAGACAAAAGGCGGTTAACCGGCGAATCATTGAATTTTGCACTCATCACAAGAATTTGACAGTCAATGTGGTTTCATTAGGGCTGAAAGCCGGTTCGGTTAAAAACCTAACAAATTTGGCTGGTCAGTTAAAAAGGAATTTAGACAAAAGGCGGTTAACCGGCTAATCATTATGAATTTGAGATTCATCAAAGAATTTGACAGTCGTGTTTTCATTAGGGTGGGGAGTCGGTCGATTCGGTTAATATTCTAACTAATTTGATCAGTTAAAAAGGAATCTAGACAAAACCGGATAATCATTTTGAATTTGAGATTCATCACAAGATTAGACAGTCATGTTTTCGTTAAGGTTGGGAGTCGGCCGAGACGATTAATAACCTAACAAATTTGGTCAGTTAAAAAAGAATCTAAACAAAAAGCGGTTAACCGGTGAATCCTTCTGAATTCGACACTCACCACAAGAATTTGAGAGTCGTGTTTTCATCAGGGCTATGAGTTGGTCGGTTCGGTTAATAATGTATCAAATTTGGTCAGTTAAATAGGAATCTAGACAAAAGGCGGTTAACCAGTCGCCGCCTGCCAGGTCTCGTTTAACTGACCAATTTTAACCGACGACCCCCTTGAATCAATATTTTTAACCGACCGACTTGTTTAACCGAAACTAACAACTTCACCCGGAAACCATGGTTGGTTAATGCAGGCAGATGTGGAGATCACATTTGAAGGGTTAGATCTAAGCAAAGCAGAGTCCATGGACCCAATCTGGATACCCAAACCACAAATGCTATGTAACCAAAAGGGTGCATCAACAAGAGGAAGCTTAGGGCCATTTGGTTTGAAAGTTTTGGCTTCGAACAATTTTGAGGAGTTCACTTCTGTGTTCTTCAGGGTCTTCAAGGTTACCCAAACCGATAAACATATGGTTCTCATGTGTAGCGACCAAACCAGGTTCGATCATATCTTATATTTTCCTCGTCAAAAACTTTCGTTAGTCTCACTGGTTTGATCTACAATATGAAGGGTTTGTTTTTTTTTATTGTGTGGGGGCAGGTCTTCACTGGATGACGGTGTTGATAAATCAAACTATGGTGCTTTTGTGGATGTGAACCTGTCTCATGAGAAGTTGTCGTTGAGAACTTTGGTACGTCTACCCTAATACACCCTGACAAGCCAGTTGATCACCCGAACCTCATCCGGCACGAGCCAAAACACAACCATATTTAACCTTATATTATAGGAAAATGAAGTTTTAGGGACGGCACAACAACGATCTCCAAAACCGTCAAATAGTCACTACATAACAAAAATGGTCACCAATGAGTTTTAACGACCAGTGACTATTTTACGGTCCCTAAAACTACATTTTCTTGTAGTTAACTACGTCATTGTCTACGTCCATCCCGATCCGGTGACATGGTTGTCTATGTTTTGTGATGTTACAGATTGACCATTCAATAGTGGAGAGCTTTGCAGTGAGAGGGAGAAGTTGCATAACAGCAAGAGTTTACCCAAAATTGGCCATAAACAAAGATGCCCATTTGTATGCTTTCAACGGTGGATCTCAAGCCGTTAAGATCTCCCAATTGAGTGCTTGGAGCATGAAGAGTGCTCGAATCATCGGATGCTAACCGGGTCGGTTTGTACGATACGAAACTGAAACGAGGGTCGATTATGTACGAACTATAATTGTATGAACTATAAGTTGCGAATTGTGAATGTTTGATTACCATATATGTTAATTGTGTAGTGTGAGTGTTTGTAATATTTATTACTTTTGTATTGTGATAATTATTGTGATTGGTTTCTTAAGCAATTTTGTTTTGTGCTGGAAAATTTAATTGTTGTTATGGTGATCTGTCCTAATCTAAACGAGACAAACATGATCAAATTGACGGGATATTTTTAGGGTATGGTCTTCAAAATCGTGATGTACGAGTATATACAGTCGTCATGTAGATATACGAATGTCGAAGTTTGAAAAATCCTAAATTAAACCTCTAAATATTTTCTCGGTTTTACTTATTCAGTTTGACGTCTAGTTTAGTTCTAAAAATGCGCATTTATGACGTTATTGCTCTGATATATAACTAAGCTTTATACATTTGGTTATCTTCGAGGTAGGCTTGACAACGGGACGGGGTGGACATGTATCCCCGTATCCGATCCCCACATGTGCCATAGAGGGTTATACTCTTCCTGGTCCCGGGCGTCAGGTTATTTGAGTAGAGTAGTTTGCCTTCCTAAATGATCTGCGCCTAGCTAGGAGCTTTCAGGAGTGATTTCTCGTAAGACGTACAGCCGAAAAAATTAAGATTTTGAGTCGGACTAACGAGTTACATATGACAACTAATCATCTTCCACATAGACAAGATTTTGATCGTTAATGATGAAACATCAAGATTAATCTAAATCTGGATCGTCGAGCCTAGAGCCCATCACATATTATATTAACCAGGTACAATCTTATGATCTAAATACCCATTATGTCCTCACCACATATCTCAAAGCATATTATAAAAAGATTATTTAAACTTCATTATTCATTATTAAAAATAACAGAAATTGATAATTATCGTCTATTGACATGTCACATGCCATGTGTTGCCCCATACTTCTTCTTTTCTCATCAAACTTCTGGATCGATATAAAATAGAAAAACAAATAAATTAACATTACATAAATATCTACATAAAGTATAACTAAATTTAAATACGATAATTTTGAATCGTCAAACATATAACTTTAAAACTCCACTTGAACCTTGTTTGTTGTGTTCCAGCTTTCAGAAAAAACACCATACAATTCCTCCAACTCTTTTTTAAGAAAAATTTAATTAATTAATTATTGCTAAATATTTAAAATTTATCACCAATTTCTAAAACTCCAAACCAATCATAAATATTGAATTTTCATAAATTTCCAAGCATAGTGGGAGAGTTTTGGCGGGAACAAACTCTCCCAAACTTTTATAAAATTGGTTAAAACATAAATCCAAAAACTGGAATATCTCCCTTATTTTTAAATATTTATTTCCAAAACAATTACAAATACCTCCCTTCTCCCTCATCCTTTTGAGGCAAAAGAGTGATCGAAGCCATCAATCTTTCCTTGGTTCAAATCTTTGATCAACATCTATGGCGCTAATCGACACTTTTTTAGCTCAAAGTCTCATCTCGTTCACATTCGCTCTAATTTCGGTCAATCTCGTTGATGCTACACACCATCACGAGCCTCTAAAGAAGTATGATCATCATCAACCTTATAGAACTGCCTTCCACTTCCAGCCTCGTAGAAACTGGATCAATGGTTTGCCTAATTAATTACCCCATGATTATTTTATTTTTCACAATATTGCTTTCTTGGGGTTATGACTTTTGACAACGTTTTTCTCTTTCTTGTCCCTTTGCTTCCATGTGTGAAGATCCCAATGGTAATTTACTTACTTGCTCTTCATCATGCTTTCAAATATTAGTATTCGGTGTCCGGATTGAGTTGGTAAAATATTTGGTTGGATGTTACTCGATACCCGCTAAAATCAACTTTTTATTGAGAGGGTAAGCGCAATGTGCTTGCGTTAATGGTACGAAATGTCCTCGTTTTCCCCCCTAGCAGGATTAGAGTTTAGATTCATTGAAACGACTCGAAATAAACCGACTCAATTCGGGATCCTTAATTATGAATCCCATTTCAAACCCAATTAATAATTATGTGTGTTAATAACCGTTGAAATTTGGGTTTTAGGGTCACCTATTATAAATACCTCCTATCTAGTTGTATAGGATATCCACGTCATTAATAAATCCATACGACCGTGAGGCGTTAGTCATGGTGCCGTTCTGTGACCAGTTAGTCACGGTTTTCCAAGTTATGTGACAATCTCATCTAGCATCGGACAATTTAGTCACAGATTTTCTCCCGTGACTAGCTTCTGTTAGTCATGGTAAAAACCGTGACTATCATTACTTAAAACCGCGACTGATTAATTATTTTTGTTGTAGTGCGAGCTGGTCATTCTCCGATCATAGCAGAGCTTTTTGCGCCCGTAGTTTTTTCTCTTTATTGCCTGTCGATTCCTAACAAATTTTCGAAACATTCATGATACAGGACCAATGGTGCACAAAGGCGTATACCATCTATTCTACCAATACAACCCCAATGGCTCAGTATGGGACACCCACATCTCATGGGGACATGCAACATCCAAAGACCTAATCAACTGGTCAATCCAACCAAATGCAATATCCCCATCTGACCCTTCAACAGACATCAATGGTGCCTGGTCTGGCTCAGCCACAATGCTCCCCGGTTCCCAACCGGTCATCTTCTATACCGGAATCGACTCGACCAACCAACAAGTCCAAAACCTAGCATCCCCCAAGGACCCTTCCGACCCGTACCTCGTTGAGTGGACCAAATCGTTTCGAAACCCTACTTTGTACACTACGCCACGTAACCATATCAACGGCAGCTCCTTCAGGGACCCTTCGACTGCATGGTTCGGCCCTGACCACAGGTGGAGACTCGTCGTTGGAAGCCAGGTTTGTTTTTTTTTCAAAGGTAGTGGCCTCCATACCACGATGGCATGCACTTTCCTTTTTAGGGGTGGATGTCGGGAAACCACCTCTGGCTGGTGCCCCGTCATCCGTGTCTATCGTTTGAAATAGGTTATAATATTGTATGTTTTAGTGTGTTTCACTAGCCTGGCCAAGTGTTATTTTGAAAATATTTACATCCCGAATATGCCTTTTCTTTGAAACCAGGTTGGCACGCGAGGTGTAGCGGTACTATACAAGAGTTTGGACTTTGTGCACTGGGTCAAGTCCAAGAAGCCGATTCATTCGGCTAGAGGGAACGGAATGTGGGAGTGTCCCGATGTCTATCCGGTCTCCATAGGTGGTAAGGACAGCATAGACACGTCGAAAAGCATCGAAGGAAGCAACCTTAAGTTCGTGTTGAAGGTGAGCTTGTTTGACATAGGGCGCGATTACTACATGATTGGGAACTATAGCTTCGAACAGGACGTGTTCAAACCGGATAACGGGACAATCCGAAATGGGTTTTCGGGTCTCAGATACGATTACGGAAAATTCTATGCTTCGAAATCATTCTACGATGAGACAAAGAACCGCCGGGTTTTGTGGGGTTGGGTCAATGAGTCCTCAAGAGTTGAGGATGATGTCAAGAAGGGCTGGGCTGGTATTATGGTAAATGTTAAAATCTTTTTGTTATTTTTTGATTCTTTGGGGGGTATTATGGTCATTTGGTCTAATGAACTTTGGTTCATTATAGGCTATTCCAAGGAGGTTATGGTTGGATCCATCAGGAAAACAACTTCACATCCAACCGATTGAAGAGACCAAAAAACTCCGGGTCAAACCGGTTCGTTTGCCTAAGCAAATGCTACACGGATCGTCACTGGTTCGAGTCCCTAATGTAACGGCATCCCAAGTACGTACATCTTCCTCCGACCCAATTGTCCGATTCCTCAGGCCACGACCCAACACATCTCTGGTTCAGAACAAGATAAGTGTCTAAAACTATTATGGATTCTGTCGTTGCAGGCGGATGTGGAGATCACATTCGAGGGGCTCGATTTGAGCAAGGCAGAAGTGATGGATCCAAGCTGGATAAGCAAACCACAAGTGGTATGCACTGAGAAAGGAACATCAGTTAGAGGAAGCTTAGGGCCATTTGGGTTGAAGGTTTTGGCTTCAAAGGGTCTCAAAGAGTTCACCTCAGTGTTCTTCAGGGTCTTCAAGAACCCTCAAAATGGCAAGTTCATGGTGCTCATGTGCTCCGATCAAGCCAAGTAAGTCCGTTAAAACCTCTAAAATCGTTCAACCGGAACGACAATTTACAATGTTTATCGTCATCGTATCATTGTATTTTATGTTAGAGTTGACGTTTGAATCGCAGGTCTTCTCTGCGTAAAGATATTGACAAAGCATCGTTTGGTACCTTTGTGAATGTGAATCCAGTTCATCACAATTTGCCTCTAAGAGTGCTGGTTAGTCAATCTAAACCGTGAATCGGTTTGATTTCTCTACCGATTTATGTTGTATTGATTACTTAACATCATTATACTAATTTCCGAACCGTCCCTGTAACCAAATCACGCCTCATGATCCCTCCCCCGTATCAAGAGCTAACACGAACAGTTAACCGATGTTTTCAACAGATTGATCACTCGATAGTGGAGAGTTTCGGCGGGAATGGGAAGAGCTGCATAACTGCAAGAGTTTACCCGAAGCTGGCCGTAAACGTAGCTGCTCGTCTATATGCTTTCAACTACGGAACTGAGAGTGTGAGGATCTCAAGGCTTAGGGCATGGAGCATGAGAAATGCCAGAATCCACCCTGGGAAATGGCACTGGCTTGGCAATAATGACAATTAGCAGAGAAATGGCACAGAATTACTACTGACTTCCCACTTTGCTGTCATTTTCGCTTCTCTTTCGCAGTTTTATGTTTACTCATTTGCACGATCCGTCCCGATCCATTCTCGAGTGATCCGTGATGATCTACAACGTAATGAAACCGTTTACTGATGATAAAATTGCAACACGTAACACAGCCCGTTCGTAACTCGATTACCTCAACTTGCCTAACCAGTCAGCTCTACTTTTAGTAAGGTATCAACGGACTCTGTAAAGATTATACGAACACGAGAAGAACAGGGTCGGGATTTCGAATTCGAGAGACGAAAGAGTATAATGATCGAGAGCAATAGATGTCACCATCTACCGTCATTCGTATGTCATATCGGACAATAAATGTTCGAGGAATGAGCTGTTATCGAGTTATCTTATTGATTGAAGGAAATGAATATTCACTTGATAAAATTGAACATTATACCAAACATAACATAAGAGCAGATGAACTGTCAATGTACAAAGCAGTGCAAACAAAGAAACAAACAAACAAACGTTGCCCTAGCCATCACGTACGGATGCCTATACATGGTATTATTGATGCAACCCGGCCTGAAAAAATATGAAGTCAATCCGTCGTATAAGGCTATCGATTCGTGGTTGAGGGCAGATAGATGATGATTACCGATGTAAAAGAAAGCTTACCTTGTGGATGTCTTCTACAGGTTTTGCTGGCTTCTTTTGCCTTCATCTTAGTTGTCATGATCGGTAGCATCCTCGTCACTGTCATCATCGTCGTCATCATCGTCTAGATGGTGGCCGTAGACATCACCTTCCTCGATAGCCTCCCCAGTATACCAGGCCACAGCATGACCTATAATCTTATTCCGAATCGTCGTCCTGCATCGCAAACAACAGGGTGTCAGAAGCACGAAAGAAGGGATGCACAAGTTGAGAGTCTACTCTTACCCAATATTGTAGTCCTGCTCCATTCGATCTTGAAGATCCTCAACCTTTTGCAAGCACATTATAAAAAGTTATAAAAAAAATCAACAGCAAAGTAACTTCTCTATCCAAGTGGTTCGATTTTACTTACAGCATCTTCGTCAAGGTCGTCTTCATCCCGGGGCATCTGGGGTACGTTGAAGAATGTGAAGAAACTTGGACAGTCCTCGATTTTCGTGATGGGTTTGGTGTTCTTGGATCCCTTTCTTGGTTTCTTCTTCAGGACCTTCTTGGTCAAGCATTTTCCAGGACACCAGTCAATTTCTGTCCTGTAAGCACGGCAACAAAGATGGAAAACCTGAGAAGAATTAGCCACCAGAGTATGAAAGTACCAACAAAAGTGCAGTTATTACCCCAGTGCTCTCTCCAGAACAGGATCATCGTCGTCTTCGATCACGTGATAAGTTTTTGTCAGTACGGAATTCTTGAAGTAGGGATTTGGATCAAAGTAAAACTCAAGCTTAAAACCCACAGGCTCAAGAATTCTAATGCTTTTGATATCTTTCAGAAACTTGAGAGCTGCCTCATCACGTTCAGTTATCTGCCCCACGTAATTTTCAAAAAGTATTTAACATGTTGATAACATAGTAATTCGATTTCTAAAATTTTTTACCTCCTCAGCTAACACTTCATTGTTTTTCATAGCTATGAGCCAGAAGTCACGCACTCCCTTTTCTGCAGTCAAAATCATCATTACACAAGAAGCTCCAGAGCAAACCATGACATCCAAGTAAACCCTACTAGGAAAAGCCACCTGCACGTTTGTCTGCTTCTTGGTCCTCCAATTCTTCGGATGAGACCCCGTCAACTTCTTTAATTCCATTTACAATCTCATATCTCTGACATTGCAAAAGAAAGAAGCCAGTGTCAACTACTTTCCCTTTAAGTTAATGAATAGCCGTAGGCATGTAAAATATAAGAAACCTGTGTATAGAGTGGTTCATAAAGCGTCTGATACTTGGCCTCTAGTGCCCTTCTTTCCTCAAAGAACTTTGCCTCCAGCTCATCATGTTGGCTCTGTTGATCGGATAAGTAAGATCGTGGGTTTTGATTCAAATTATAAATGCATTAGGGTATCTAAATCCCCACCTAAATGCATTGGAGAACAATGATAATAGCATATGTCAATGATAAAGCCCCACCTGAACCTCTTTCAGATACTCCACACGCTTCCTTACTTTTGGGGGCAGGTCTTCAATAATGTTTGAGTGCTGCCCAGCTAAGTTCTGAAGCTTATTCTGCAACCACACAACCACACAACAGCTGCTCTCTTGAGCTCCCATGTAGAAACTTCATTTCCTCCCATCCAATGATTCAAACTGACTCTACTATATGAATGTGGTGAATGAATCACATACCTTAAGTGCATTAACAAGGTCGGCTCGATCCTCCGCACTGAGAGCTGGAAACAAAGCCAACAACACAGAACCCTAACCTCCATGAGAAGACAAAATTGTAGAACACTAAGACGAAAAGTTATGAAAGCATTCATCAAGACGAATTCTCGAATCACGTGGATAACATATTTTCATTAACATCGACCGCAGTCCAGACATGAACAGGCACAAAAACGAAGGTCAGAAGTTATGAAATCATCAACAATTAGAACATACTAATCCTAATCCTCATCCATAATCATCTCGAAAATTCAAAATAAAAAAGTGCGAAACAGAGAAAATCAAAACATTCCACCTAATACATATTCCATTTTATCCCGCTCTAATCATCAAAAGCAAAATGAATACATGAACAGAAATCATTCATCACGGTTGAGGCTAGCTTGATTGATTATCTCTACGAGCTGGAATTCAATACGAATCGCATGAGCAACATGGTTCCGTGAAACCGAATTGAAGTCCAGAGTCCAGACAATGAACATGAGCATATAAGAAGCTAGGAAACGATCACAAAAATTTGATCATCATCCATAACTTCTCGGATTTCCAAAAGAACAGCCGAATCGAAGAGAATCCAAACATTTCTTCCACCGAATTCAAATTTTCTCCCGTTTGAGTTCTCTAAACCGCGAGCAATAACAAAATTCATCCCTATAGGATCAGAAGTATTGAATCGTCTCTACGACAAACCTAGATCAACAGATACGGGGATTAAACTGAAGCAAATGTTACTTGCCGCGGGGGAATGAAGCGAATATAGAAACAGAGAGGAAGACGATTACCGGCGGCAGCGGCGGGGAGAGAGGAGTCGCGATCGGAGGCGCGTAAGGAATCCTTGTTCTTGCTACTCATCTTTGTTATGGTTTCGTCAGAGAAAATTGGGAGAGAAAAATGAAAAAGAAATTCGAGAAAACGAAGCAAAATTCTTTGAAGAGGTGGTCAAGAGCCAGGTGACAGAAAGCGCGGGCTTTTAGAATGCTTTTCCACACGCGCGGGAAATGGCGCGTCTATTGTACATTCCTACGATTGCACCGAGCCCACCGAATGTAACTGATCAACTCGTATTGATTTTACGAGTTAATTAATCGATCATCACATTTATTTCGATTCAATAAAGTTGTAATGTCGTGAATCAAATTTATCTCAATTAGAAGTGACGATTGTCCACAGGTTACAGTCAAACCAGTCCAACCGGCAAAACCAATGGTAGGAACTAAAGGGCATCAAAAAGAGTCCAAACTCTCATTCTCTAGTCATGACTAGTGAGTACTAAATTAGTAAATTACATATGATAAGCAATTTATTTAAATTTGAAATGAGTTTGAAAAGCACACCGAGCAGAAACTTCAACTTTGAAAATTTCACGTAGAATTGTGTCATTTTGAAATTGAAAGACTCTAGAGTCTGATAGTAGCCTAACTTCGTCCACCCCCGATTCCATCGAGAATTCGTAAATGAAGCAACTCTCTTGTACATTATTAAGGTATGTATCTCTATTATAATAACTTCACAGCTTGCAGGTAAAGAGAGTGATTCTAACTTAAAATTTGGTTTTCAGTGATTCAATGACAGCGGAGAAATCAGCATCACCAAGGCCCTGGCTTTTGGCAACTTTGTACATCTCATTTGCAGCAGCTGCAACTGGTGTTGCCTGCGAAACTGATTCGGCTAGTCCAAGAGCAAGCCTCATGTCCTGCATGCCAAAATCAAAAGATTACGAGAGAGTTAGCGAATCGAAAAGCTCGTTCGAGATCCTGCTCAACTATGTAGGATTAGTTTGCATACCTTCTGTTGGTGTTTGAGAGGGAAAGCTGTAGGGTAAGCAGATTTGATCATGGAAGGTCCTTTCATGGAGTACATTGGAGCACTTATGGCTCCCTGTGAGAGTACCTCCACTAGCACATTGGGGTCCAGCCTTACTTTCTCGCTCAGCATCAACCCTTCGGCCAAACTAGCCATCATACTGCGCAATAAAATCATCACAGTTTTATTCATAATTGTCATGAACCGTTGCATTTTAATAACTCGAGTTGTTGGGATAATCACAGGTCAGCATAATGTACCTTCCCATCATCATATTGACTACAAGCTTCATAGCAGCTCCATTGCCAACATCACCAAGGTAGAATCTAGACTGGGAAAATGAAACAGAAATGCAGGTTCTTTTACGCGATATCGTACTCCGAATTCGAGCCAAAGAATGGAGTGGCAGAAACGTATAACGTATGTACATACCTTCCCCATGATGTCGAGGAAAGGAGAGGCCAAGTCGTAGAGAGGCTTGTCACCTAAGAGGATCATTACTTAACTCTTTAGTTTTCTAATACGCCATCTAGTAAAGTGATTCGATTTGAGTTAAAAATCCATACCTGCAGTGAGGAATATCAGTTGGCCATCTTCTGCAGGCTTTTTAGAGCCGGAAACAGGAGCCTCCAGAAATGATGCCCCAGTACACTTGATGCGTTGGTTAATCAACTTGGAAGTCCCTCCATCGACAGTCGAAACGTCGACGTAGCTGCCAGCATCGTACATGAGAACGTTTAGTATCCATTTCCAAGGTCTATATGAAAATTACAAGATCGAAAGAAGTACCCTTTTCCCGGAGCCATACCACTTGCTGCTCCATGCTTTCCGCAGGCTACCTCCATCTGATATGAAAGCCAGTGTCAACACTGTGTGACCATATTAAGCAGCATAACAAAAGCCGGAAAAGGATCGAGGGGGAAGAAAGAACACAGACCGCACTTTCAGGATCCGAAAGCATCGCGAATGTAACATCACAAGCAGCAGCAACTTCCTCTGGAGAAGGTTTATATCTGCACTTAGTATAAAGAGCTAATCACTCATAAAAAATGGTAACTTACCATCCTCTTGATGAATTGAAGAGTTACATTCTACAGCAAATTTGTTACTTACTTTGCACCTAAGCTGATCAGAGGCTCACATTTGCTCTCAGTTCTGTTCCACACAGTCACATCACATCTACAATAGATCATCCACAGCCAAATTCAGAAGCTCTCTACATCAAAAGCATTCACAGTGAATAAAGATAGCAACTTTCAAATCGTACCCGGCTTTCAAGAGATTTTGCGCCATGGGAGCGCCCATGATTCCAAGACCCAGAAATCCAACACTAGTTGATGAACCATCTGCAAGAAACATCCAAATTTGGCCAAGTGTTCATCAATGGCGGAACCATAGAACTCCCCCTAAGCTTCAAATTCTGCCCGGTTGTACGATACAAACAAAATTCCCCAAACTAATCAATTGCAGGAAGTCTGAGCAGTTTTGCCAGAGAACCCAATTCCAAAGTTTTCAGAGGGAAAATCGGAAGAAGAAGATTACCTTTGATGGAAGCTTGAGCAGAGAAAGCAGTGGAACAAGAACAGAGGCGCTTAGGTGGAAATGCAGAAATGGGTCTCTGAGAGGAGAAAAGGCCGCTGCTGCAGATAGCCATAGCAGTTTCACCCGCATAATAACACTATGAGTGACGAATTATTATGATTAAAGAGCTCACATTTCTATGCCGAAATGGTCTGTTTGGTAGATGAATGGGTCCTTTTGGGATTCGGATAACATTGCTTTGTTTTGGCGCCTCTGAGCAGACGACTTGTCGTTGCATTGAAGGATGGAAGATAGGGTAAAAGAATCAATATTGACGGATATTCGATCATTTTCGATTTGGTTACTTTATTATGAGATAGATGGATATGGTATTAGATAAGTTATAAATTCATTGGGTTGCAAGTCGTACGAATCAAAATGCTTAGTGATTGCAGTTAACATACTCAGTCTGATTAGTGTTAGAAATGTTTATATTAATCAAATTGTGGGACCGATATGGGTATACTTGCAAAAGAAATTAATGGAGATTAATTGGGAATGAACTGACGTGTTTAGTCTTGTTTTTCATAGCCAGTAGATTGATAGTTGAGTGGTTCAACTAGAGGGTCAGGTGAAGGGGTATTAGTGTACGAAGAGGCATTTCAGAGACAGAAAAGCACCCTAAATGTGTGCACTTTATAGGGTGGGACTAGCGGTAAGTGTATAGCACGAACGAACGTATAGCGCAAGACTAGCAGCAAGTGTACAACACAAACGAACATATAGCGCAGGTGTGTATGAATCTTATAGTCGATGAGATGTCATAAAAACAGTGACTAACGAGAGGCTTATAGTTATCTTTTTACAATTCTAAATCATATAACAAATCTAGAGTCTAGACATTGAATATTTAACACTGTTAATGACAAGGCAAGGCGGACGGAGTATCTGAACATGGCCATCTTTTTTTTCAAAGGTTTCAATACCGTATTTCCAAATCACAAAGCTGAGAGGACAAACGTTTCGTCGGTAAATTAACTAATAAACAAACCTAAACGGTAAACAGAATAAACCACCGTCTCCTTCTCACTACTTCCGGTATGGATGGTGTCTTCCGGCGACATTACCACCGCCGCTGCTACTACTACTGCCTCCGTATGATTTGCCACCACCGTTACCATAACCTCTGCCGCCATTGTCGCCACTTCCCTCGCCGCTTCTTCCGTATCCTTTGCTATACCCAGCCGCCGGGCCATATCCACCACCGGGAAATCCTGCACCACCGCCGCCTCCTCCGTACATGCCATTTCCATACATCATCAAGTTGTTAAACCCGAATCCATACCCGTACCCACCGTACGCCCCGTACAAACCAGCAGCACCTCCTGCATATCCCGCTCCATACGCCCCATAGCCATTGAATCCAGGGTAGCTTCCGTACCCACCGTACCCTCCGCCTCCGCCTCCACCTCTGCCCATTTTGCCACTGTATCGACCTCCAGAACCCCGGCCACCACCATACCCGTTTGTATCGTTGAATCCACCACCGTAAGGCTTCGTTGCACCGCCATAATCACCACCACCCCCGCCGAAGCGTCTCGGTTCGGCCTTCTTTATCTCCACCTGGAAATAAAGTTCGAAACTTAAAATCGTCGAATGCTGGTATGCACATGCACGAATGCAAAGATTAAATCTTGCACAAGAAGTGTCCTTTACTTACCTCTTTACCTCCAAGCTCATGGGTTCGATGGTCTGCAAAGAGGCGCTCAACGGAATCTTCACTCTCAAAGGTTACGAACCCAAAGCCCCTCGACCGGCCAGTTGTATGATCGTACATAATCTGATACTCGGTGACTCCCCCGTAGAATACGAAGTATTCTTTTAAGTCATCTATTCAAAAGAGATAATCAACATGAAAGGACTGAATCGGAGTAAAATGAACAAATGATCAATTCAAGTTGACTACCTTCAGTTAGAGATGGAGCTAATCCACCCACGAAAATTTTCTTGACTCTTAGCCCTTTGAAGTCCATATCCTCCCTTGGAACTGTCTTCTTCACCTCCACCTAACACAAATAAGCACTAGAGTTAGTTTTAAATACCGAGATTCATATTCGAAACAGCTAGAAATGTCTGGAAAGTTTAGTGCATGTTACTGTTCTGTCATCTATAATATGTTCTTGCTTCAAAACCCTATCAGCGACCACTGTGTCGGCGAATGTTACAAACCCAAACCCTCGTGGCCTTCCTGAATGTCTATCGAGCATTATTACAGCATCTGTGATTTCTCCAAACTTGCTGAAGTAATTAGAGAAGGTGTCTGGAAACAAGTCACCACATACCAAACCACAGTGTAAGAACTAAGATGAAAACATTGGAAACAACCAACCGCAAAGCTCAAAATGTAAGGTAATCGTCATTGTCCACTCAGAACTTGACAATCAAGACATCTCACAGACCAACGACCAGAATTTCCAAAGCTATAGCCTTGATTAAAGAAACAAAATCACTAGTAGCTCATAACAGCTTAAGAACTTTACATGTCTGTGGAGAGGAGATAATGAAGCTCTGGAAATAATATAACACATACATACATACAACCCGCTTCCACAGTTTGCAATAAAGCTAGGCAGTTCATCTTCACACCCTAACGCAAACCTTTTCGTAGGCTTAGCCAGAAAGGAGGAGGAGGAAAGAAAAAGATTCAGCCTTTTCCATTTCTGAGACCTTACTGTCCTCACATTCAACTAAACACTTTGCTAATTTCGATCTTGTCGATTCTAACAAATCCAACACAAAGAATGAAGTCTCCTCTGTTCCTAACAAGAGATAGGATCCTTGGGTTTCACATCTTTCCTTATCCCATTTAACTTGCGAAACTGAAGCTCCCAAATCAATCAAAAATCATCATCAGGAGTCCTAACATACTGGCTGACACTCCCTAACTCAGCATCATTCGAACATATCTATGACCAGAGTCTAATGATAGCATCAGCAGCTAACAAAAGTTCTCAACATGGAATCAACAACAAAGTGAAAGAGGACAGGAATGGAAGACGGCCGTACCTTCAGTAGTGTCCCAAGAGAGTCCTCCAACAAAGAGCTTTCTACCAAACAACAAACAATAACAACAACAACAAAAATCAAACCCTTTCCTATAAAATCTCTTTCTCTATCTAACCATTTCTGGGTTCACAACCCTATCTATCGTTTTCCTTTGCTTTCCCTTTTAACAACATACAGGCAATCTATAACTTTTGTATACGCTATATACACTACTCAAACTATAACTAACTAACCCAGGAGCAGCTGACGAAGATTGATTATTCGCTTTTCCACCACTGGAGGCTGCTCCAATCTCTTCATCCTGCCGCTTATCACGTCGCCCCAGCTGCTGCTGCTGCTGCTGAGTCTGAGTCTGCGGCTGCTGAAACTGCTCACGCCGCTGTTCCTGCTGCTGCTGCTGATTGTTTTCTTCGTAATCTTCGTAGTAATCGTCTTCTTCTTCGACATTGAAAGCCAGAACATTTCCTTGCTCGAATTCCCTCTCGTGCTGCGAGTAATCGTAATCCATTGCTTGCCAAAACGTTATCCTCGACGATCAGACTTAAGAGGGTATGCCAAATATGACGATTGAGGAGGGGGATCGGAACTCGGAGGCGGCGCCGGCGATTGGAGACGGAGAAGCAAAGCACAGACGAGGGTTTGTGAAATTTCTTTCGACGATCTGCTTTTTCAAACTGATGAAGGTAGAAATAAAGTGAGGATTTTTATCATTTTAAATTAGGGTTGGATGTCGGCTAGTTAACCACTGGTTCAACCGGCAAACCGGTAAGGCATTGAAAACCAACCAATGATAAACCCGAAGAATGTGGCATTTAGGATCGAGTCGGATTGGGACGAGAAATGCATACTAACTTCATACATGGTCTCTCATACTAGGTGGTGAAGTCAATCATGTGTAACTTGCTCCCGACATGTAAAAAAGTCTGATTAACGAGATTGTGTTGCGATATCTAGAATAATTTAGATATATTATCTCTCACACAATAAGGAGTAAAGTCGAGCATGTGTAACTTGCTCTTTAGAGATAAAAAAAGTTCGATTAACGAGATTGTGTCGCGATATCTAGAATGATTTTCTTACAACTTAGTGATGGAACAAAACAACAAATTCCTTTCATCCTTCTCATTAATCTTCTTCTTCTTCTTCATCTAATCTTCTTCCCATACCCTGCTTCGATCTCGTTGCATTTTTCGCTCCTCGGTCCTGCACTCCTTCCAACTGCTTCTCGCCCTCAAGCTCATCAGATTGACAAACATTCTAATGCATCTTCGTGATCAAACGACAAGAACCACAATCTTACTCGAAATCATCATCATCTTCATCTTCTTCTTCCTCTTCCTCTTCCTCTTCTTCTTGCAATGCTTCATCTCCAATCTCTCATCATCATCATCTTCATCTTCATCTTCAACCTCCTCTTCTCGCTATTCTTCCTCTTCTTCTTCTTCTTCTTCTTCTTCTTCTCCCTTTAACCCTGCTGTCATCTCGTCGCGTAATTCACTCCTCCGTCCTTCGACTTCCTTCTCCCATGATCAAACAACAAGAATCATCTACTGAATCCTTACTCAAACGTCACCATCTTCTTCTTCATCATCATCCATCAACTCCTCTTCGTCCTCCTCCTCTTCTTCTTCTTCTTCATCCAATTCTTCCTCATCAACAATAAACCCTCCCAATGTCTCATCATCTTCATCTTCATCCTCCTCTTTCTCCTCCTTCTTGTTCCCCTTCTTCTCCCTCTTAACCTGCTTCGATCTCGTCACATACGTGGTTCCTCCTTCCTTCGACTTCCTCTTCGCATTCACCTCAATCTCCTTCTCTTCCTCCATTTCATCACTCCAATCTTCATCTTCCTCCTCATCCCTTCTCCCCTTCCTCTTCTTCCTCCTCCTCAGGCCGCCATGGCTGCTTCCCTCTTCATCTTCATCCTCTGCTGCATCCTTCAAGAACCAATCCCACTCCTTAGCATCTCTAACCCTCCCCTTCGAATACCCCTCGAACTCTCGCCCAATCACCACAAACCCAAACTCTGCAATTTTCCCGCCCAAATCCAAAAAAAACCCTAATTCATCATTCATCCAACGACAATTCGAACTGAAAATTGAAATTAAAGATAGAAGTCAGTCTCCATACCTTTAACAGGATCAATCTGTGAAGCGTCGACGTTATCCACTTCAGCTTCCGATTGCGGGACCATAGTCTTCGTCAAGCGGAACCAAACGGGAGGCCGGCTCGAAATGCAGAAGCTGTCTCCATTGCGTAGCTCTCCTTTATCGGACTTCTTGAAGGTCTTCACCTCTCCGCCGGTTCTCACCCAGGCGGGATTTGTCCCGATGACCTCGAACGAAACCCTAGGCGGCTGCTCTTTATTGTTCGCGCCTTCGAGGCGGAGTAGAAGGTGGCGGCGGGAGACTGTGACGTCGTCCGTAGTGAAACCTGAGCCTCTTCCGAAGATTGACTGGGAGGGGGAGTGGAGTTCGGTCTTCGATCCGTCGTCTCCTTCAATCTCCATGGAAATGGAAGAAATTGGGGGGAAATGTGTTTCGGTTTGGCGGTGGAATTGGGAAGAAGAATGGATTATAGATTGAACTCCGGCGAAACGCCGAACATAGTGCCGGTTGGCTTATGGGCTGTGTCAGTATAGTAGTGGGCCAGGCCGGGTGTAGATGGTTCTTTTTATTTAGCAGGCTTGCGAGCTGGTTCAATCGGAAATGGCTAGCCGGCTCGATTTATGTAGCTCGTAAATGGCTCAATTATACACTTGCCCGATATAAAAAAATCAAGAATATGATTATAAATGATTTATCCGACTAATTATTTAATTAGATAATACGACTTAACTTTATTTAAAATGCTATGAATCTATGATGATTTTATCCAAATTAAGATTGATATGAGTCGAGCTCTGTATAGAACTTGTTTAGTTAATTTGTGTTTTCAAATTCAGTCTTGACCAGTCTTTGATGTGAGTTGAGCTCATTTAGGTTTGCGAGCTGAACTTGAACTCTTTAAAACTCGCAAATGAGGCTGAGCTCAAACTCAACTAGTCTCGGAAGCAAGTCGAGCAGACGAGCTTGCTAGGCTTGCGAACTAATCGAGCTCAAGTTCGTTAGCTTTTGCACACGAAAAGAGCTGACCTTGAGCTCCTTAAAACTTACAAATGAACCGAACTCGGTAAGACTTTCAAATTTGCTCAAACTCTAAAAATATTGATGACACCGAGTAAAACATCAACTCGGCTTGGTTTGAAACCGAGTAATTCGATCTTTTTTCAACACCCCAAAATAAACATTTCGCCCAAAATTCCCGGTAGACAGAGACCTGGTCAAATCTGTTCCATTCATAATCCATCCACATTCCAGTTTTCTTTCCACCTTTCTTCCATCATTTCCCCATTTTCAAATTTGCAGAGCTCGCAAAGTCGCAATCTTTCCTTTTATCGCTCTCTGGGTTATACAATGGCGTCCGAGAAAAAGGGTTTACCGCCAGGCCTGGTTTCGAATCTGCACGAAGTTCTGAACATGAGAAAGGGTCCTGGAGATGAGCAATCAAACGATCATGGACCTTCCACTTCGGAGGAGGAGGAAGACGACAAAAGACCAATTGTTCTGGTCACCAATGGCGACGGGATTGATTCCCCTGGCCTTCTCCTTCTCGTCGAAGCTTTGGTTCGTGAAGGACGCTACAACGTCCATGTCTGCGCTCCCCAATTGTGAGTTTCCCCCTTTTTTTTGTATTTGGAATTTGGATTTGTGATTGGCATTTGGATCTATAGTTTGGTAAATGTGTGTTTGGGTTTAGGGACAAATCGGTTTCTGCTCATTCTGTTACGCAAGGAGAAACCATAGCTGCAACTTCTGCTCAAATTGATGGAGCTACAGCATTCGAAATCTCAGGTTTTGTTTAAATTATAGTTATTTGTTCCTTAGAGATGTACTGTGTTGTTTAATCTCTTAATAGTTGTTAATAAGGCTATTTGGTGATCTTTGTTTGGCTCAGGAACGCCAGTGGATTGTGTCTCGTTATCAATGTCTGGAGCACTCTTTTCCTGGTCAAAGCCTCTCCTGGTTGGCCTCCTTAAACATCCTTAGCGTCATTAGATTAGATATACAGCTCACACATTGCATACTACCTGTGCATTGATACCAAAATCGTTTCGAAATTTTCAGGTCATTAGTGGGATTGACAAGGGGTCGAGCTGCGGTCATCATATGTAAGTGCTTGGAAATTGGAACATCTTTCGTAGTAGTCTTGCATTTCACAGTTTTTGCCTTATTAGGTTATTTCTCTTTTGCTGAAATTCGGCAGGTTTTACTCGGGTGTGGTTGCTGGAGCTAGAGAGGCATTACTTAATGGTGTCCCTTCCCTATCAATCTCTCTTAACTGGTGAGACCTAACTGCGTAACTAAAACTGTTCATAATGCTTAAAAGAAGTAATTCATGTTTTGGAGATGGATTCACTGTAGGAAGAAGGATGAAAGCAAGGAAAGCTATTTCAAGGATGCCGTCGCTGTTTGTTTGCCATTGATAAATGCTGCGATAAGAGATATCGAGAAGGGAGCTTTCCCCAGCAGCTGCTCTCTGAACATACAAATCCCTGCTTCACCGTCCGCAAACAAAGTAAGCATTGTGCAAAAATAGTCTTAAAACTTACTCCTGGGGGGCTGGGCACAGTTGCCTCTCGAATATTCACATTAGCGTCGTGTATGTTGATCTGTCTATTGGTATGATCTTGCACATGTAAGCTGTGTTCTTGTTCACCAGACAATTGATGAAAGTAGAACTGCTCATATCAAATCTTCTCTCGTCATATCTTTTCCACCTAGAGTTGATGATAGCTCTGCTTCATTTTGTAGGGTTTCAAACTTACTAAGCAAAGTATGTGGCGGTCTACCCTGAACTGGAATGCTGTTTCCGCAAACCGGCATCCTGCTCCTGGATACATGTCCAATCAACAAAGTCTCGGCCTACAGCTTGCACAGCTCGGTCGAGATGCCTCTGCTGCCGTGAGTCTTCTGTGAATTATTAGTTACGTGATATCGAATCGTTTGTAGTCAGCATCAACGTCATGCATTCCGTTATCATTCATGTGATTTTCTGATTGGATTTCGTTCAGGGAGCTGCACGTCGTGTAACCAAACAAGGGACGAACGTGGAGATCGAGTCGGTTGGGGCATCTGGAAAAACCGACTCGAACAAAGTGAAAAAGTACTTCAGACTAGAGGTAACATACTTGTGAATAAATTTCTTTGCTGTTGTTATATTTGCTGAAGCCTTTGTTGTTACATGGTTTCCAGTTTATGGAGAAGGAGCAGGAAGACCCCAACGAGGACCTCGATTTCAGAGCGCTTGCAAATGGATTTGTAAGTTCAAATTTCGCTCACTTTTTTAGCGACTGTTACTTCGTAGCTGTTCATGAATCAGAGAGAATGTCTGCACCACTGGTTGGTTTTGTGGCTTTTGCTGCTCGACGAGAAACTCTGGTTTCATGATCCTGCATATAACTAAACTCAATTTGGGATTTTATGATGAGCAGGTTTCAGTAACACCATTTTCAGTCTCTCCACACCTCGAATCATCCGACATGCTGACATCAGCCTCGGAATGGATCTCCTCTGCACTTCAAGAGAGCCAACAATAACGGCTTCTGCAGAATCAAACATTATTGAATTTGATGTTCTTTTGTTCTTGAGTAGCTCTGTGTTATTCTTTTCTTGGAGGGCTACTAAAATTTTTAATTTATAACAGTTTTGCTGGGGGGGTTCTTTTAATTGTGTGTCCCCCTCTACATCTGCTGTTAGTTTGTGTTCAATTTTTTGGCTTCGGTTTTATGTGTGTCCGGTCCGATTCAACTGTATCGAATACTAAAACGATATTGTTTCCTTTATGTGTTTTGATATACGTGTTTATCACGATTCTGCCATACTTTTTACGATCGAGGGTCAAGTCCTATGCTTCATGATTCGGTAAACGAAATACCGATCCTGATGAAGCAATAACGATTACTAACTGTTTTCAGTAATTCGGTAATGTCGAAAGCCAAACCGAATACAGACATTTATTATAATGTACCGAAATTGTGCCAAAAACAAGAACCATTACCGAAAACCCGAATCGAACATTTTTAAACCAGATCCTATGTACCACTAATTACCCGATGGGCTCAAATTGGGCCCAAATGAATCACCAAGACACGAATCTGAAAATCTCCAATTATTTCCTTTTCCGCCATTGCTAGGGTTTTAGCCAGTCGGAGGAAGCAAACTTTGCCGAAGTTCCTTCTCCGAGAAAATGTCGTCGAAAACGCTAGTCCAGAGCGGAGCCTCTCTGATGAACCGGTTGCTCTTCCGTTCAAATCCGATTTCCCACCAGAAGATCTCTATCTTGCAGAATCACTCCCAGGGGATCGCTCCTCTTCTGCTATTCCCTTCCCTCCACAAGTTCCAGGCTCCTTCCGGCGATTCGTCTAGAATCGACGACTTCAATTCGATCCAGAGAATCGCCAATGAAGGATTCCTGAATCCCTGCGGCCTCCCTTCTCTTGGCTTCTTCTTGCCTGAAGGTTCTGATCATCTCCTCCCCTCGTCTTTTTGTGTATGTTGATTTTGAAGCTTTCCAATCGTAGACTAGTCAAGTTTCAAACGAAGAACTTCGGTCACTTCATTTGCTGTTTATGAGAGATGACTGGGATATATACTGTTTGTTTAATTCGCTCCCTTTTTGAATTGACAGTCTAAAGTAAACAGTTTGATCTTTCATTTGCAGAGAATTTCATTAGACTTCACATTGAATATGAAAGCTCGTTTTTATCGGTATCTTAGTTCATGTTGAATTGCATAGGTTTGAAACATTTCCCTGCAATCATGGTGGTTTCTATGCTTCAATCACCTGGTTCTTTGAGCTCATTTTGTCTAGTTTGCTCTCAGTTGATTCGGCTGATGAATCAATGCTCTTGTTCATATCCAATGACTTGTCTGAACAATCATGGTGTGGCTTATACCTTTGATCACTGATTTTCTTAATCTCGTGTTTTGTTCAGCTGATTCAGCTGATGAAGCGATGATCTTGCTTCCGAAAAGGACGTTCCAACCTAGCACCATCAAGCGTAAGAGAACCCATGGATTCTTTGCACGGTATATTCTCCATCTCTGCCTTTTTCTAAGAAACCAGAAGTTGCAGCATTCAATTATGTTCTTCTTCTTCTTCATTTTGCCTTCTAAGTACAATACTGTTTCATTTTGCTGGATTTTTTGTTCATGAACAACAGCAAGGCAACCAAGGGTGGCCGGAAAGTCATTGCTCGACGAGTGGCGAAAGGCCGGTTCAGAATTACAGCCTAACATCATCCTTCTGTCTCAGAGCAACTTCTTCAAGTTCAGAACCTTTCAAACTCGGGGCTACATCTACAACCCGACTCGGCTCAACTGTGAAAGGTCGTTTTTCCCTCTGCAGTTATTCTGTTTATGCGAACATTTTCATGAGTTTTTAGAGCTTAGAAGAATCAAGAATCAATCTTTTGTATTGGGTTAGTCCTTCTGTATAAATAGTATGCTATGGATTGAATGAGGTTGCGGGTGGACTTGTTATTAAGCCTTCTGATAAAAAGGACTAATTTAGTTCTTCGGAAGAAACTCGTATCGGAGATCAAACCGATGAGGTTGTAGTTTAAGGTTTAATGTTGAAGTCCGATAAATTCGTGCGGGTGTTAGGTTGATCCTATATGACCTAACATATCGGCATTATTTATCTACTAGAATGAGTGAAATGAAACCCCCTTTCTAATGCCCTAGTTTTCAACACTTAATATCGATTTCAGAACTACCCATTTAGGAGACCTAGACCCTCGGCAATGTATGGGTCGTTTGATCCTCAGATTTGGTCGAAAGTGATTTGAAATAGCTCGTAGTCTCCATCTTGCAAGCGGTGGTTTGTCAACCCAGTCAACGATGATTTGCCAATATCGAGCAGAAGCTCGAAATCAAACCCGGCACTAAAAAATCCAACATCCACGACTCATTGAGCGACGAACCCACGACCTCAAGTGTTTGGTAATTCCATTGACCACTTAACGACCAATTATCTCATGACTCATAACTTGATTGACTTAACTCGTAAACCGACCAACCGGGTTTCGGAAGATGTAGAAAAAAAAAGTGGACTTTTCAAACGTACGTGGCCATATAATTCTCACGTGTGGAAGATAATGAAAGATCACAATTTGCTTTTACTAAAATGTCAAAACAAGAAACCCAATTAATTTTTTTTCTTTTGCTTGCAACTTAATAAATTACCTAATTTGGTCTTGTCCTCTCCAAATCACCCATTATTAAAGTGAATTCAACAACAAATTATCATGCAATTAATACCAAACCTATAATGTACTGATAATTGATGTAGAACTTCGATACATCGTGGTTCGTGTTTAACGAGACTGACACATAAAAAGAAAGTTCGATCTTAAAGAGAGAAATGAGAAATAAAGAAAAGTGCAGATAAAATAATTGATATGTATTTAATAAATTTCGACGATGTCACGAACTTTTTGTTCATACAAAACGGAACTGATAATCGGGCAAAAAACCATGGAATCAACACAATGGATGTGACCCTCCCCACATAAGCCATATGTTTCATAAAACATATAACAGATGACTTTATTCTCACCGATTCCATCGCTTCTTCATGGTTTTTGTATTATGATTCTTAAAAAAGAAACCGTACTATCAACATTAATTGTTCCGTAGGTTTAACGTTTTTTTAAACGTCCCAACGTTAAGTTTTCAATCAGTTTAGTTCGAGCCGGAAATTCCATCCATCGCCGTCTATGTTTTCCGTCCCCTTAGCCATGCTGAGCAACCACGTATGCACCTCACGTCGGCCCAGATCCCAATTATTACTCGGAAAATTAAAAATTAAAAAAGAAATTAAAAAATAAACGAAATTTGGGACCTTTTGAAAAAAAACGTTAAATCTACGGGACTATTAATGTCGATAGCTCGAGACAAACCATACCGATATGACGAGCAACTCCCGACTTTCAAAGTCCCACGCTCGCATATATAACCATGTTCTAACAACATATATAACGGAATCAAAGGTGAGAGACCCTAGCTAGCTACACCACCTCCACCCCTGGGCTCCAGATTCCAAAGTGACGAAATATATTCAAAATCGAAGTTAGTGTGTTTTCGAATTGCGCCCGCGATACTTACAAATTCATTCCAAACTTGAAATCCGAAATCGCACCATCCTGGTGTGGTAGAAAATGTAACAGAATTTATTGACACACAGGAAGAGGAAAGCATTAATAACTGAGCAGTGAAATTATAAAGAACCTGAACTAGTAACATCTAGGTTTTTCATAAAAGGTACAATCTTTACCATCTTTATACATAATTCATGAGAAACCCAATTCATAAAACTTCCCAAATACCAATACCCATATACCAATTTCCTAAGAAACCATTCCCCAACAAACCAAATTTGCCAAAACAAGAAGAAGAAGAAGAAGAAGAAGAAGAAGAAGAAGAAGAAGAAGAAGAAGAAGAAGATAGTAAAATACACTAGCTTAGCCCCTACTATGTTGCTACAAAATACCCTCTAGCTAGCTAGTACACAATATTCAAATTGATTATAATTCCTCATACGAATGTATATAGCTCTATCCAGTCATGTTCCAACCAAGGAATGCTGGTGATGGTAAGGATGACATGATCATAGCTTCCATGTACGGATCATCATCGATCTGGCTCGAGCTTGTTGGTGGTGGTGGTGATGTCATGGAAAGAGGGTGGTCTTGGTCCTCTGGCTTTGGTGGTGCTTGGTCAGAAAGCTTAGGTGATGATGGCATCATGAGTAGATCATCATCATCATCATTGTCGTTATAAGGGATCAAGATTTGATGGTCGTGATCATCTTGTTTAGCACCATCGTCGCCATCATCGTCGTTGTTAACGTTGGTGATCAAGATTTGGTGGTGGTGGTGATCTTGATCAATGTTGTTCATCATGAGTAGGTGTTGGTGGTCATGATGGTGTTGTGGCAAGAAAGGGAAAGATGGTGGTGGTGGTGGCCAAATTGGGTCATTAATGATGTTGAGAAGGGAAGAAGATGAAGAAGAAGAAGCAGAAGAAGAGTTGATGAGAAATGGGTTTGGGAAATATTGTTGATCAAAGACATTGAAATGATGATGATCACTAATGGTGATGTTACCATAGCTTTGCAGAACTGAAGAAGAGGATACATCGTTAATTATGTTGTTGGTGCTCGGGGATGGGGATACCAACAGGTGATGATGATTCGCGGAGAAGAAGGCTTCTTCTCCTCCAGAAAGTAGCGAAGAAGAGGCCGAAGAAGCGGAATTGGGGTCGAATCCAGATGGTCCCGATGGTGGGACATTGATCATAACTCCATGATGAAACTGATGATGAAGATGGTGAGAGATGAGCTTCTTCTTAATGCTTGAGTTCCAAAAGTTCTTCACTTCATTGTCTGTTCTCCCTGGCAAATGCTTGGCAATCTGAGCCCATCTGAATCATCATCAATATGAACATCATTCACTATTTATAATTAGAGCCATTAACCAACCAATTAATCAAATTTTATCAAGCAAACTGCTTAGTTACCTATTGCCAAGAATGGTGTGGAGTTCAATAATAAGGGCAGCTTCTTGTGGAGAGAAGCTCCCTCTCTTGATATCCGGCCTCAAGTAGTTTATCCATCTCAACCTACAACTCTTACCGCATCTCTGCAGCCCTGTAAAAAAATCACGAAATATTTAAAAAAAGGAATGATTGCCCTCTCTAATTTTTCAACAGAGAGTCCTTTTACCAGCGAGTTTAGGGACGGAGCTCCAGCATCCATGGCCGTAAGTTGAGATGTAGTTAACGAGCTTCTCGTCTTCCTCGGGAGACCATAGCGCTCTCTTCACCTTCTGCTTGTTGCAACATGAGTGATGCCCCATTTCTTCTTCTTCTTCTTCAACTCTCTGGCTTCTGTTTTCAGAGAGATAGTTGGTTTTCAATTTTGGAATTTGGTGGGGGGGAGAGGCAATTTAATGAGATTGGGGGGGGGGGGGGGGGGGATTTTCAATTTTCAATTTTAAAATTAGGGTTTTGATCAAAAAAGTCTAAAAAGCTGCAGGCTTTGTAGACTGCACTTGTTTGCCTTGTTATAGTATGATTTCATGTATGTGTATACATATACTTGCAACATTGTGTGTGTATTATGTGTGTGTACTTGTGAAAACATTCATTATGACACTTGTTGTTGGTACACTTTGTTGTTGTTATATATTGAATGGTCCCAATCTCATCAATATGTGATTTTCGTCAAGGGAGTGTGAACTTTTCGTCGAGAGGGGAATTAGAATTGATCATATTGTGTTTCACTACGAGAAATTCCTTACCTGACAGCGACAGAAATAATAGTCAGGGCCGCTATTATAATTGATCATATGTTGCGTTTCATTACGGGAAATCCCTTACCTGACAGCGGCAGAAATAATAGCTAGGCCGCCTATTAGGAATGTTTAACCGCAACCACCATGCTAGGCGAGCCTAACATTAGAATTTCTCAACAAAATGTCCTCTGTACCAGATGTAACGAGTTTTGCTTATACCGACCAATACAGTTTATCAACATGTACTCATCGGCCAAAACGTATAATTATACTAGACCATGTTGACGTATGTAGATAAAAAGAGGATTTCAATTGCAAGCGCAAATGCCTCGATCCAGAATGTCATCCTTAGATACCGGGGACATATCCCAAACCATATTCGAGTCCGAATTTTTTTGGGTACATATTTAAAAGTATATCGTTATATTTTTATGTACATATTACTGTATTTTAAATTCGATACGATCCGATAAAGAGGGATATCAAAATCAATAATTGTTATGCTTTTATGGGTTGGGTAAAGATCAAAGGGAAGGGAAGGGAAGGGTAAAAGGTGACTACGTAGAACGGTACCGTATTACATAGAATTATATTGCTTGTTTCTTGCATGCATGCAAATGAGTAGGTTGGTGTGAGAAATTAATAATTGGAGGGAAATTAGTAAATTACAAATGTGTCCTCAATTTCAATTTGATAGTTACACATCATGCCCTATATTAATCTAAAATAAAATACCAATTTGTGATTTGAGTATCTCTCAAATTCGGTTTCGAATCAGCTTATCGTGATATTACTTCCCGTCCTTCAAACAGATGTCAAACAAGCGGGTTGGGACCACATGTCACACAAAACATTGTCAATCAGAGTCTGAGACTGTCATTCGAGAGTTAGTTACAAGTTGTTATTTTTTATCAAACTTGGATAACGAGCCAGGTCGAATGGATTGAAGCTACCCTAGGCCGCTTTTGTGTATGTTGAGGTCACATATACCATATATTCTTTGAACAATATTTTTCCTCGATGACTAAAGGCCGGATATATGTACATAACTGGCTCGTACGGACTCCTAGCTAGTTGGATTTTCATACGAAAAAAAACAAGGAAAACACAACGGCCTAGCAAGTCATTTTACGACAAAAAAATGTCACGTATAATGAAGTTAAATCGAAATTTAACCCGGTTATTGCCCAATAATCCTTCCCATTGTATCTTTTGGAATAAAGATGGATTATATAGTTCCATAAATTGATGTGATTAATGACTAGTGGGGAATTTCTAAAAGTACAAATTAGGTCATCAATGATTCATGACTGTACATATACATACAGAGAAAATTGGAATATTGCTATAATGAGAATGCAAATTGAAATTTTGATTTAATTTAATTTATTTCTTTTGCATGAGATTTTAATTTAATTTTAAATTTGTGCATGGTGGCCCAAAACTACAAGTGTGGGAAAGGCAAGACAAAAATAGTACTTGGCCTGCAACAATATTAACCATTTGAAAAGACACTCCTGACTTTTGGGCCATTTATGAAAATTATTATTTATTTTTGTGGTTTAATGAAATTTATGAAGAACTTGGAGGATGAGTTATTGTTGCATAATTTATCATTTGTTTTTTTCATAAAAGAATTTGTGATGTTCAGATTGGATGGAACTACTTGGTCCAACCTAAAAGAATTTGGAACCATCATTCGGGTCGGTTCGTTTCTTTAAGCAACATCTCTAGGAGCCAAACATGTTATAGTCGAATGATTGTAGACTTGTAGCATCCGAGTTTGTTCACAGAGATCCTAGCATCACTGTTCTCACTCGGGCTGATGATCACGACCTTTTTATCAGTTCATGTTCCGATGCATATGGGTCATCGTCAATCAGAGGCCCTAACAGTGATCCAATGCCTACTTCCAACCGACTCATGATCTGATTAACATAACTCGTAACATGGCCCGTCCCACAGCTCTAATGATGGATCCAATGTAACACAATGCAAATTCCCCACACAATCATTACCATGAACCTAGCTTATATATTACATATGTAGGCAAGATAGTAATGATGATGGTGATTCATGGCCCTAAAAGATTGAAAGCCATAGCCATACAAATGTGTACTAAAGGAGATAGTAATGATTTGGTTGAAGCTCTCCTTTTACACAAAAATTGTTGCATCTATGGGCCATATATACTTCCTCTCTTTGATTAATTAGCAACTTTTGCATGTAAGGACAATCAATCAAAGGACAATGGATGCCTTCCTTATTTTGATTTACTATCAATTTCCCATGACTATGACACATTTTTTATATATTTCTTACTATAAGAACAATTGGTTTTTGTGTTATTTTGAATTTAACGGGGTGATTTAGATTAGTGATTTCGATATATACTATGATGTTCTTGTGCATTTTCTCGTCAAATGATCTAGCTACCAGACTTTGATCAATTTGGAGGATCAGTAGCAAGTGATTGTCGAGAGAGACAATAAATGGATAGTCCTCACACAGGCTTGTTGGTTGGAGCATGATTCGAGTTTAGACTGTGGTTGGGAGGTGTCTGATCTCAAATATTTTGAACCTTACGTCAGACTGGTTCGATCTAAATAATAACATTTTGGGATAGATATGATTGAGTTTTGGCCTTTTAGGTTAGTTTGTTTAGAAGCATAACAACATGTTGGTATTGTGTATTTAGAATGGTCACATATACTCACTAGAATAATCATTTCTTAATCATTCTATAACAAGTTACTTATATAAATTTTTATAAAAAAAGTTACTTATCTAAATTAGGTCGGGCGAGCATTCTGAACAGTTTTAACGGTTGAATTTCTAAATCTTAAACCTCTTATTTTACCGGTTCAATGTCAAGTCAACATCGAACGAAACATTTAGTGTAAAAACACAAAATGCCACGTGGACAGGGTAATTAGTGTCTAAAATCTCTATCCACATGATTAATGAATCAACATTATTGCTAGGCAATACTCATAATTATTTTTTTAAACACGACCGACTCTTCAATTATCTTTTTCATTTTAGGGTAAAAAAGGAAAGTACTTAATTATTAATTAGGATTCAAATTAATGAACATTAGGGTTTGGTTTTCCAATCAATCAAAACTCATCAATTGCCATCCTTAATTGCGAATTACAAATTTCATTAGGTTATATAATTTTAGCATTTTAATTTTCGAGTCTAATGACAACAACATTAGTGTATTTTATTCATTTTTTAGAAGAAAAACAAATTCAAATTCTTACGTTGTGTGTTATAGAATTCTCTTTTAACATCCCGATGATGGAAATTAGCCTGATATAGCAACAATGTAGCGTTATACCAGAGTTATGACATATATAACAACAAATATATATAATGATGTCATAATGCGAGACATTTTCTTCTTTCCCACTATAATTTTCGCTCTCATTGTGAATATTGCCAAAAAACTGCTATAGAATTTGAGCAAAGCGAAACTGATTTCAACGGGTCAAAAGTCAAAACATAAGTTTGAGAAATGAACACAAAGTTGAGCGAACTGAACATAAGTTTGAGTGAACCGGAACGGACTTTTCAATTATACTTTTAAATAGGACGTATCGTTGTTATAAAAAAATGATGGCATAACTTTACATTGTTAATTATAACACTGGCATAATGATGTCATAATGCAAAACAGTCTCTCTCTCGCACTCGATCTATTTTCTCTCTCGTGTCCTACATCGATATATCAAAACATTGCGTTCGAACCGGCTATCAGACCCGTAGCCAAACCGGGATTTTGAGGATATTTTGGCATAGGGTATCATTGTCGATTATGCTATATTGGAGTATAACTTGGAAATCAGAAACTGTAGCAAGTAAACAACCTTAAACAGACTGATATTCCAAAATGTTCCATTTACTTATGGTTACTTGTTCATCCAATAGATATGAGGAAATCAGAAACTGTTCCTACTTTTGCTTTTAGGGTTACTTGTCTTCCCCTCCATCTCTTCTTCTTCCGACGGACTCGGTCTGTCGGACAATCGAAATCAATCGAAGCGAAAGAGGTTAGAGTTTAGACTAAAAAAACAAAAGTCGTACATAACATGTACAACATAACTCGGTGGAGAATTCTTTGTCACCATCAACACTGACCCACAAAGAATTCGTTCGCAGGAATGATCATGAGAGTAAACTCGCGACCCAGGGACAAAGGGAAAACTCAAAGAACAATGAATCGAATATTTGATGAACTGGTATATGGTGGAAGAAGAAAAACTAATTAATACACCAGAATTAGGGGTGGATATTCGGTTATGACTGACAATTAAAACCACTTAACTTGGCCGATTTAGATTGATTAACCTAAACAAATTTTCTTGGTTAATCAGGTAAGGACTCAAATTTTTTTTAACCGGCGTTCTCGAGATTTGTACATGTTTTGACCGAAACCAAAATTAATCAGTTAATGAATTAACTCATTTTTATATAATTCTCATTAATAAATCAGTTATGATCGGTTATTAACCGTCCCGACTAACTCCGGTCTAACGTTACAAATATAAGTCCCTAATAATAATAATAATAATAATAAGATGTGATGTCAACGTAGCAAATGTGCTAAAAGATTAAAAGTGAAAGTTACATCACATCTAACTAATAATTAATTATATAAAATTTAAATAAAATAATAATAATAATAAAAATAATTTCCTTGAGTTTCATGTGTGTGTTTCACAACAAGGAATCAAACAAATTAATTACTTGAATAAACATACTTTTCTCCAAGTTGAGTGTTGGAATATTCTCCCCTACTAATTAAAAAGTATAGGAATGTTTGGTGTTCATTGAATCTTCATAGCTAGGGTTTTTATTTTCTCTCTAGCTAGGGTTAATGATGCCTTCATGGGACTTACTAAAAACCTATGTATAAAAATTGTACTTTAGTTATATATATATAAGAATGTTTGGTGATCTATATGATTCTACCTTAATTTTTCCAAACTATACATTGAAATGATCTACATGTATTAGTTTGCTTGGAGTAATAATCTAGTTCGAATTGAAAATTTTGAATTTAAAGGCCTGTTGGGCATCTAGCTCTGCTTCTTTGGACTCGGCAGATCAGAGGCAATGAAGATATGATCAAGGTCGATTTTATGGGGGCATATACGAATTTGGGGCGGATTTGGGAAGAATAATGGTGCATGTGTCGGCTAGTGGTTGTCATCTGTGTGCGTGACATGTCATTTCCCTTTTATATTGCATCAAAATTAAGTGTCCATATCTCTATGCGGCACACCCTCGTCGTCGATATGAGTTGCTTGGATGTATCTACTTTGGGTATTTCATAATATCGGGTTCGATCGATTTTCACCAAGATCGGCCTATTGCTTATCGGGGAGATCACGTCGTTAATCCGAAATCTCTAGTCTCCCCACACGATCTATTGCATCATCATCGTACCCTGTTATAATGAACACAACGTACGCAAGAAACTTTGTAGTTTTGTTGGGTTTGGGTGTACTCGATACATTAAGAAATAAAAGTCAACTCTAACGGATTGAAGATTCCGTCTAATTGGATGGAAAAAATAAATAATACCATCACTCCATGGTTTCTGAAATTGACCCACCATCCACTTTCTTTCATTGTCACCCTCTAATGAAAAGATGATGTATGCATGCAATGTATATTTATTCTAAGGTAAAGCCAAATTTTGCTTCTTTGTTACTACCCCAATTAGACTTCGGAGGGGTTCAGATTGGTTTAAGAGATGTTGCGACGGATCAAATGTAGTGGGTTATATATGAAAATTATGTGAGTCGACGGATCAAGCTAAAAGACGTAAAAAAAATATTTTTTTATATTTTGACGGTTTTTTCTGAAAATTTTAAATTGACTAATTTTTAATATGCGTGTTGGTAACGCTAAAAATTTTAGTTCCATTATGTCAACTCTTAAAATTTTAGCCAAACTCATTATCATATAAGATAATAATAAAACAGAATAATAAAAACGATTTTATTTGATTAAAATTTCTCCATTTGTAGAAATTGTACATACCATAGTCATCCCGAGTTTTTACAAGCTTTTTTTTGTATATATTAGGCATTAACTATATTGAGCTTAACTAGCTCTTTAAGTTATATGTTCGATATACAAGTTGTCAAGGTTTTCAATTTTCAATTTGGTTCCCCATCCAAAAAAAAAACATAACCGATCAAAAGCCGTCAAAACGAATCTAAATATAGTTCAAGTGGGTGAGATGTTCACCACGTTTACAATATCATCATCAATGAGTGTATCATCTATTTTTTTTATAATTATATTATCTGAAATACTAATCTATCGAAAGAAGATAAAATAACCGAGTTCCGATCTTCTTTAGTAAAAAACAACAAAAAATGTGTATTCTTTACTATTCTAACACACACACCCCATTCCTTATCATTAATCATAATAATTCAATTAATTTTTATAATTTTTTTAGTTATTGTGTTCTTTGCTTAGACGACATATGGAATGATTAGGTTGATTTGAAATAAGTATAAACATTGGATGATGAAAGAAATGGTGATGGTGAGATACACTTATCTTTTCTTTGCTTTGTGGTCCAATCATCCCAAAATCATGTAATTTGGGACCATAATATCAAAATGTACTTGTCATCACCCTTGACGATTCCCACATTTTATAAGACCCTAGCATGTTTGTGTGTTGGTTTGCACTTTGTACATTGTGGTCACTAAAGTTTCGGGCGGGCGATCGGCCGATTTGCCTAACTTCTAGGTGTAACGGTGTGGTCACCCAATTTTGGACAATGTCATGAAGTGCTACTTCTATTGGCTTCCTATCCATGCTCCATCCCAAGTACTTCAACTAAAAGATGCCACATTGTGGTATAACATATTTAATAATAACCATGAATGAGTATTGAGTCGAGTCAACCATATAACCAACCCAAACCACCCACCATAATCTAACCCGAATTTTAAGTGAGTGAGTGCGGGATGGCTAAGTAGTGGCCTACTAAAAAACGATTCATCATGTTAAATCGTTGATGGGTGGGTTGGTTTTACTGTGTTGGCGCCAAATCCAACCTACTCACCCTACTTATCATCAATTCTTCATGGCCTACGATCATGAGGCACACTACTATAGCAACGAGTATCTTCTACAAGTGTTATCTTATCCTCCACCACCGTATTAGGACCAGAATGCTTATCCTCCATGTCACGAATATCCTACCTCGGTCCAGATGGCTACTACTATTCCCCGCAGTGAGACCTTTGGGCTATTGAGCCCAAGCTTACAATTACATGGGCTTACTTAAATCTTTCTAATTGGACTTGCAGAACAGGCGTTCTTGCTCTATTGGTTAATATCACGAAATATTCCAACCTGAAACAGCGGCCCGCCATTTTTCCTCTGCTCTGATGATCCTCGAGTTCTGCACTTTGTTTGTTCTCTGAGCCGACGACCTCTCTCTCTCTCTCTGTCTCCAATGGCGGAAACGACACCAAGCAAGCCACAATCCGAAACTGGTACACACGCAACATCTCTTGTATCGCGATTCGCTTTGATCATTTCCTAGTTACAACTCTGATATCAATTTTGGCAGAGATTAGGGTTCCTCTTTGTATGATTCCTTTGCTTTTTCGATGATTGGATTCTCTGTTCTATGAAATCGCAGTAGATGTGCCTTTCTCTGCGAAAATTATAATGTAATTGGGGTTGATTTGATGATCACAGTGTTTGTGTTCACTTTCCAATCCTCTTTGACCTCGATCTAAGATGATGACCATACTAGGATTCGATTCGTTGCTGTACCAATTGATTGTTGATTTTGTCAAAGAATTCAATTAGGGCTTCAATCGACGGTGAATGCCATACTAATCTAGCTTATTGTGTCCTGTTATGAACAAATTTGAAGAAGAGAAGCATGGGAAGCATCATCACAACTTCATTGAGAAGGCCAAGGAGAAGATTGAGAAAGTGATCCACTCCCCACGCCATCATCATCATGAAAAGGAAACACATGGAACTAGCAACCGCATCATCGACGAGAACACCTCGATCGACGAAGTGAGAGGGCCGAATATGTTTCAGAGAGCTAAAGAGGAGATCGAGGCACTCGTCGAGACGATTCATCATCATCCCGACAAGGAGAAGGAGAAGGAGCAGGAGAAGCATCGTCATGACAAGGAAACACATGGAACGAGCGAGGATATAGACGAGAACACCTCGATCGATGAAGTTAGAGGGCCAAATGTGTTTCAGAGGGCGAAGGAAGAAATCGAGGCACTGGTCGAAACGATTCATCATCATCCGAAGAAGGAGGACGACGAGAAGAGTAGTAAGCATCATAAGTCTCCATCTACCTAGTTTTGAATAGGAAATGTACCATTCTTGATTGTTCTTGATGGGTTGTGAATGCTGAATTGGATTGTGTGATTATTCATGATTGCTTCATCAGTTCATCTGGTAAAATGCAGAAGGTTGTTCTTCCTGGTTTGATTTCTTGTGGTTTCCTGGTTCAATCTAATCAATATCACGAACCTACAAAACCAGTCGGGTTTCATGTATGTGTTTTTTACTATGAAAATTTTCATTTGGATTTCTAAAGATTTTCCACCACATATATTTAAAAAATTTCAACACTAACCTAACACTTAAGTAAAATTGAGTTTTAGCTTCATTTGACCATTATTTTTATGAATTATCATAATAAAATTTAAATTTTTAGTTATTTCCAACATGCATGTAAAATATTAGTCAATTTAAAAATTTTAATTTTTTTTTGTGAAAATGGTCAATTTTCCTTAATATAAAACATCAAAATTGATAATTTTGACATAAAAAATAAAAATTTATAAATTGATTAATATTTGACATGTATGTTGGGAATGACTAAAAATTAAAGTTTCATTGTATTAAACTCTTCAAATAATAGACAAATAAAGTTAAAAAATATTTTTTAACATGCTAAAATAATACCGAATAAAATTAGTTTTTAATTTCATTTGATCATTATTTACAAGTGTTACAATAATGAAAATTCTTTTTTTAATCATTTCTAAATATGCATGTAAAATATTAACCAGCTAACCAAACATTTTTTTGTGTATAATATATATATATATGAAACTTTATCACACAAAATTAATGATTATATGGATTAATCTTCTGACAAAATCAAATATAATTAGTAATGATTATGATTATAATTTAGTTAGCTTAGTTAATAATTTTACTTTTATGATTAATAGATTTTATAAGTTAATTGATTTGGATAACCGAATTGATCAAATTGACCCCTACCGGGTGAGCAAACCAACGGACCAAAACGGTCGGTTGTGACAGATTTAAACTGGAAAAAAAACCCGGAGAAGCCATTTTAAAGAAGAAAGAAGACAAACGTCGAGCTAATTCCTCTGAAACCAACTCCTGCACTTACAGAAGCGATCCATGGCGCTTTCATCCTATCGCGTAAGTCTCTTACAAATCATGTTCATCTCACTACTTCTCGTTCCAAATCGTACGTCATATTCAGCTATCGGATCTGATTCGATTTTGTCGAAACTCGCCGCATCTTTCAAATCCCTAGTTCCCGATTCAATTCGTACAAAATTCTGCATCCTGTCATGCCGTAGGTGTAAGGATTGCTGAAGTTCGACCATTTTTTTGGATCTAGATCGGTTTTAAGTGATGATTTACTGCGTCGGAACTGTTCCAAGAGATTTCACATCCTTAGATTGGAAACTAGAGATTTCATTTCTAGCTGGAGATCTGTTTGTTTGATTTGTTGATTCTTCTTCTTGCAGGATGCTTGTCCTACAGTGAAGAACATTCTATTGCTGGATTCAGAAGGGAAGCGTGTAGCTGTCAAGTACTACTCCGATGACTGGCCAACTAACAACTCAAAGCTAGCCTTTGAGAAAGCTCTGTTTACCAAAACCATGAAGACTAATGCTCGAACCGAAGGTTCATATTTTTTTCAGTGATGTCCATATGTTTGTTCCATTCTACATTCAATTTCGATTCAATGAAGGTATCTTGTAGAGTGTTGTTATTGGATTCGAATTTGATATCTAGATGTTTGGTTGCAGCCGAGATCACGATGTTTGACAACTACATTGTTGTCTATAAGTTCACTCAGGATCTCCACTTCTTTGTAACCGGAGGGGATGACGAGAACGAGCTTATTTTGAATGCGGTGCTTCAAGGTTTCTTTGATTCTGTGGCTCTTCTCCTAAGGTAAAAATCTTAGTTCACTAACACATAGCTTCACTTTCATTTTCGTATTTTCTCTCTTGTGATTCATTCTCCATTTTGCTTCTTGCAGGAACAGTGTGGATAAAAGAGAGGCACTTGAGAACTTGGATCTCATCTTCCTGTGCCTTGATGAGATCATCGAAAGAGGGTTCGTTCATCTTCTCGTCCCAGTCTATTCTTTGTGTTATTGCTTCCTGTAACTGGTTTAATTTTGCTATTATTGCAGGATGATCCTGGAAACCGATCCCAACGTCATAGCTGGAAAGGTGGCCATCAACAGCATGGATCCTGCTGCACCATTGTCTGAGCAGGTAAGCAACATTCTTGTTCTCATATCGTACACCAAAATTCGAAAATCGCTCCCATGCTAAAATGCCTCTATCCCGACTCCTTGTTCTTGAATCTTTACAGACGATCTCGCAAGCATTGGCTACTGCTCGGGAGCATTTGACAAGAACCCTATTCCAGTGATTAAAATAGAGAAGAGAGGATTTTTCGCAGGGGTTTATCGTAACTATTTGTCTTCTGCCATTGCTGATATTTTCTTTTTGAACTTTCTCAAATATCAATCTCCCCGACTTGTGTTTTTTTTGTGTTGTTTCAACATTACATTGCTTTGTTACTGTTCTGAGAGTTACAAAATGTGAAAATCGAATCGGACGAGTACGAGGGTTGAGGTTTAGAGAAACGACCCATTAAACCCGGCTATCTTACTTTCGAGACGAAACATCCTAGCATAAAAACCACGGTAATCAAACATTCATAATAGTTTGAAGTTTAAACTCATGGTTTGAACTTCATTATTCATACAATAACTCGTTTTACTTTATCACTTGGCCAATGAAAACCAAAAACCGACGATTCGAACAATTATGTGCGGACCGGACTAGGCTGGATCGGCGAAAACAAACAAGAAAGAGCGACATTGCTCTTTCCCGGAACTTATATGAATCAGTTATAACAGCGGAGAATAGATGACCAAATCCGCTTCTCGACAGATGACATTTCTCTACGAACAAATGATGACACAAAGTATCGCGATTAGCAAGAGTTTCTTCGAGATGTTTGCTTCAGTCCTTGTGCAAGACCTTTGGAACTCGGAGATAAGGTTCTTCGTAGCTCGGAATACCCTCAATGATAGCATCCCTGAGAAACAAAAGCACGCTGTTCCAACTTGCAACCATACTTTTTATGTACAAAAACAACAAGCAAATTGAGACGAGACTCGCTTACGTTTTCGGGAATGTCGAAGGCACATCGTCTCGCAAGTTCACTCCTTCTTCAGCCTCTGGTTTTACATCATCAACAGAAAAGTTACGAATTCAGGATACCGATATCAAACAACAGACACACGAGCTGATATTACTAAACAGGGCTAACCTCGGGATGGAAGTTATGCATTCAAAAGTAATGCTCGTAACTTGCACTCTAGACCAAGCTCCAGCAGTAAGGTTGCCTCACATTCTACAGATTCTTATTCGAATAATTTTCGGACCAAGGCAAAATGCAGTTGGTACTATGGCTTTTCCACCTTAATGATTTCTAGCATCAATCATTCAGTAGCTGATTATCAAGATCGTGGACTGATATCACTAACCAGACTAACCTTGACATGGAAGTTATGCATGAATTCATCGATAAGATGGCTTAATATTCTTACTATTTCGAATAATTCGATAAACACAAATTGATTACAGAGGGGGGAAAGAGAGTAACCTGCTGCAGTTGCTGCTCGGATTCCAGGCTCAACCCGATTAAGATCCACACCTTGAAGCTGCCCAAACCTTACAGACACAACACAACACAGGATTCTAAGATTCCCTTCAATTTTCACATTGACACCCTGGGGTTCTAAGTCTCAATTCGCATTCAATTGAACACACTCACCATCCGATTACTTGTTGGATTTTGGGGCCAAGCTCTTCCACCTGCAAACAAAATTGAAATCCCTAAGAATAAATACTTGACGAATTTGGTGAACAGCGTGCGAAATTGAGCAACCTCTTGTTGAGTGAGAGAGATTCGAGCGGTTTCAGCTAGGCGGCGGAGGTCAGGGGCGGCTTCGCCGTTTGTTAGTGCTTCAGCTGAGAAGAGTCTTCTTCCGACGCTGTTGTTTCGCTTCTTCCTGTAAGAAGAACTGATTCCGGCGAGAAAGAAAGGAGATGCGCCGCCGTTGAAGTATGGAGACCTTCTTCCGAGCAGTGACAATGGGCGAACGAGCAGCGCGACTCCGACTCCGGTCGCCATTTTCTTCGTTTCTTTGTTCAATGTAAAATTTTGAAAAACTGAACTAAATTTTTCGAAATAGTTAATTTAATGAAGGAATTATACCCAAATCAGTCACTCTACTATTACAAACTAACATACACCCCTTATACTATATATCTTTTAACTCACTGGAACAATTTTCCGTTTATTTCCTATTATGATCGGTAAGTGTTAATCAACTTATCGTATCCAAAAGCCACATTCTTTTTTTTCTTAACGAATAATTTCATATTATCATGGTCAAAGTACAAGCGAGTGACCTTTAAGAACATAACAAAAAAATAATAATAATAAGAACCCAGTTAATTAGAAATTCCGAGTTGGTTTAGTTATTCCGTCGGCTATCCTATTGTTCTTCCAAGGAGTAAATGTCACTTTGGTCCAGAGGCATTCACCATGCACTTGAAAGATGAAGGCTAATACGGTTGAGCACTCCCACGATAAAGGGGCAAAGTGACTGAGAGACGAGACTAACCTCAATATTGATAATTATGTATATCAAAATTAAACCCACTTGTCAACGTATTTTTGGTTAGACCATCGATGATCAACACAAACAAATGGTGTCATCAAAATCAACAAACAAAAACAAGTATATAACACAATAACACCTACAAAAATTGACATAAAATAAATAATAACAACAAAATCCAAAAGGGTAAGAGAAAAGAAAAAGCAAAATTTGATTCTCCCCCTCGTTCTTTGATCTCTGAGGGGGTCCTCTCTTTTCTTCTCTTTTCCTTCTTTCTTCAGCAAATCCATGGCGGTTCGTTGAAAATTTGGCGGGCACCAGCTACCCCACCTCATTTTGCAGGTACCCATTTCGAATTTCTGCTCCATTGTTGGATTCCTTTTGTTCTTATTTGAAAATCCTGAGCTGGGCAATGGGAGGAAACTTGTTGTTCTTCGAGCTATTTGAGGTCAATGTGGAATTGGGTCTTTTTTATTTTGTCTGGAATTCCTGCGAATTCATGCATTATGAATGTATAGATCATGAAGAAAATATCTTGTTTAGGCCAAAGTTATGAATGTTGATCCTTAGGGTTAAACGTTGTATGAATGTTCATTTGATCCTTTATGTTTGATTTCGTTGCTCCTTAGGGTTTCCTTCTGTTTCCAATCAGCTATTGGGATAGGGCATTTTTTGCAGAAGGGATACTGGAAATTTTATCTGGCTTGGATTGGTGACATTGGGTGGGTTTTAGACTTCTATCAGTTCATCTTGGACCCGGTTTTTTCGTCGAGATGGGGCGGAGTAGGATAAGGAGCAAGCTACGGCGGAGCCAGCTTCATCCATTTTCGTGTCTAAGGCCGAAAACGAAAGAGGAGCAGGAGCCACATTCATTGGAAGGTCCTGGTTTCTCTAGAATCGTATATTGCAATGAGCCCTTGAAGCATAAGAAAAGACCCTTGAAATACTGTTCGAATTACATCACAACCACCAAGTACAATGTTATTACCTTCCTCCCCAAGGCACTCTTCGAACAGTTCCGACGCGTTGCCAATATCTATTTTCTCCTGGCTGCAATCCTTTCGTTAACGCCTGTAGCTCCGTTTTCGGCTGTGAGCATGATCTTCCCCTTGGCTGTTGTTGTCGGTATGAGTATGGCGAAGGAAGCTCTCGAAGATTGGGGGAGGTTTGTTCAGGACATGAAGGTAAATACCCGGAAAACTTACGTCCATGATGGAAATGGAAGCTTTGGATTCAAGACTTGGGAGAAGATCCAAGTTGGTGATGTGATCAAAGTAGAGAAAGATCAGTTCTTCCCTGCTGACTTACTTCTGCTTTCCACGAGTTACGAGGACGGGATTTGTTATGTCGAGACGATGAATCTCGACGGGGAGACTAACTTAAAGATCAAGCGTGCTCTGGAAGTTACCATGTCAATGGACGATGACGACACTTTCAAGGGCATTTCAGGAACGATAAAGTGCGAAGATCCGAATCCGAGCCTCTACACGTTTGTCGGTAACTTCGAGTATGATCGTCAAGTTTATCCTCTTGATCCGAGTCAGGTTCTCCTTAGAGACTCCAAGCTTAGGAATACTGCCTTTATCTATGGAGTTGTGGTTTTCACCGGTTTCGACAGCAAAGTGATGCAGAATTCGACAAAGTCTCCTTCGAAAAGGAGCCGAGTCGAAAGGAAAATGGACAAAATCATATATATACTCTTCAGCTTCCTGATTTTGATCTCGGTGATGAGCTCAATCGGGTTTGCGGTGAAGATCAAGTTCCAAATGCCGGATTGGTGGTATATGCAGCCATGGAAGCCTGAAGATCTGTACAATCCCAACAGTCCTTCGAAATCCGGCCTAGCTCATCTCATTACAGCTCTCATCCTTTACGGATACCTAATCCCGATTTCTCTGTACGTCTCGATCGAGGTTGTAAAAGTTTGCCAGGCGATGTTTATCGATCAAGACATACACATGTACGACGAAGAAACAGGGAACACTGCTCATGCGAGAACGTCGAATTTAAACGAAGAGTTAGGGCAGGTCGACACGATCCTCTCCGATAAAACCGGCACGTTGACTTGCAACCAGATGGATTTTTTGAAATGCTCCATTGCGGGTAATCCGTACGGTGTGCGTTCGAGCGAAGTCGAACGTGCTGCTGCAAAGCAAATGGCTATGGATCTTGAGGATCAGGATGACGAAAGCTCGGCGTGGGAAAGATCGGGAGATCCGGAGATTGAATTAGAGACTGTCATTACTGCTAGAGATGATACAGATCGAAAACCGGCGATAAAAGGGTTCAGCTTTGAGGATAGCCGGCTCATGGAAGGGAACTGGGTGAATGAGCCTAATCCTGATGTGCTTTTGTTGTTTTTCCGGATATTGGCTACTTGTCATACTGCTGTTCCTGAACTGAACGAAGAGACTGGAGTTTGTACATATGAAGCCGAGTCGCCTGATGAAGCGGCTTTTCTCGTTGCTGCAAGAGAATTCGGTTTTGAGTTCTTTAAGAGAACTCAATCGAGTGTCTCGGTTCGTGAGCGAATCCGACCGGGGAAAGTTGTTGAAAGGTGTGGAATGAGGATCCTCTTTTTGCATTTGATCATCGTTTAGCTTGTTATATCGATTGTTTCCTAACGTTTTTTTTACCGGTTGTATGGGATCATGTTAGAGAGTATAAGATTCTGAATCTGTTGGAATTCACTAGCAAGAGGAAGCGGATGTCGGTAATCGTGCAGGATGAGGACGGGCAGATTCTCGTCCTGAGCAAAGGTGCTGACAGGTCAGAATTCCTAAGAACTGACCTTTACTAAGTTAAATGACTTGTTACAAAATTATCCAAGTTCTTGGCTTTGATCGACTGTTACAGCATTATTTTCGATCGGCTGTCAAAGAACGGAAGAACGTATGAGGAAGCCATGACGAAGCATTTGAACGACTACGGAGAAGCTGGACTACGTACTCTGGTACTCGCTTACAAAAAACTCGACGAAACAGAGTACAATGCATGGAGCAGTGAATTCGTGAAGGCGAAAACTTCCATCGGTGCTGATAGAGACGTGATGCTTGAGCGAGTGGCGGACCTTATGGAAAAGGATCTTATTCTTGTTGGTGCTACAGCTGTGGAGGATAAGCTGCAAAATGGGGTACATACATTGCTCTCTTGTGGATTTGATCGATCGGAATTCTGAATGTACTCTACTTAACTTCATTTCTTCTCTCTTATAGGTGCCACAATGCATAGATAAACTTGCACTGGCTGGTCTAAAGATTTGGGTTTTGACTGGTGATAAAATGGAAACTGCAATCAACATAGGGTACATCATATTGATTGTTTTTTACATGTTTCTTTTCCTATTGTCCGTTAGTAACTGGTTACCCTGCCTGCAGATTCGCCTGTAGTTTGCTTCGACAAGGCATGAAACAAATAGTTATATCGGCAACAAGTTCAGATAGCTCAGGCCAAGACTCGAAGCAGGTATTATTTCATGCTTGACAGGAACATGAAGCGGGATTTTTTCGTGTGTTATAACCGTCGTTTCGACTTTGATTTTTAGACAGACATTCCTTTTTGTGGCTCCGCAGGCTGTGAAGGACGGCATATTAAACCAACTAACCAACGCTTCTCAAATGATCAAGCTGGAAAAAGATCCACACGCTGCATTTGCATTAATTATCGATGGGAAGACGCTAACTTATGCTTTAGAGGATGATATGAAGCACCAGTTCCTCGCTTTAGCAGTTGATTGTGCTTCTGTAATATGCTGTCGTGTCTCCCCGAGGCAGAAGGCATTGGTATATGGTCATTCTCTCCTTTTCCGGTTACCCGGATTTACGTGTTCTTGTGATTTTCCTTATGTGGTCATTCGACATCTACCAGGTAACACGGTTAGTAAAACAAGGCACTGGAAGAACAACGTTGGCAATAGGAGATGGGGCAAATGATGTTGGAATGATTCAAGAAGCTGATATTGGTGTTGGTATCAGTGGCGTGGAAGGAATGCAAGTAAGTATAACACGTTATGTATATTGCGATTCGATATAAATCTGAGCTATGTCCGTAGCTCATTGAGTCTGTGAACTTTAAACTTTCAGGCTGTGATGGCAAGTGATTTCTCGATTTCGCAATTCCGGTTCTTAGAAAGACTCCTCGTCGTTCATGGGCACTGGTGTTACAAGAGAATAGCTCAGATGATTTGCTATTTCTTCTACAAGAACATTGCATTCGGTCTCACTCTCTTCTACTTCGAGGCCTTCACCGCCTTCTCTGGCCAATCTATCTACGACGACTGGTACATGATTTTGTTCAATGTCCTCCTCACCTCGTTGCCAGTCATTTCACTCGGAGTTTTCGAACAAGATGTTCCTTCTGAAGTCTGCCTACAGGCAAGCACCCCCCCCCCCCCCCCTCTTCTTCTTCTCTAATCCACCCAATGTCAGCATGAACCGTCGTTTCTAACACGTGCTTTTGTTTCGGTGCAGTTCCCCGCATTGTATCAGCAAGGACCGCAGAACCTGTTCTTCGACTGGTACAGGATCCTCGGATGGATGGGGAACGGTCTATACTCCTCCCTCGCAATCTACTTCCTCAGCATTCTAATCCTCTCCAACCAAGCGTTCCGAGCCGGAGGCCAGACTGCTGACATGGCAGCAGTTGGGACGACCATGTTCTCGTCCATAGTCTGCACAGTGAACTGCCAGATTGCGCTGACGATGAGCCACTTCACGTGGATCCAACACGTCATGGTCTGGGGCAGCATATCGACATGGTTCCTCTTCCTCGTCCTCTACGGTATGGTGCCGCCAGCTTACTCGGGGAACGCGTACCAAATCCTCGTGGAAGCCCTCGGCCCCGCGCCAATCTACTGGCTCGCTATCCTTCTCGTAACGATCGCGTGCAACCTCCCTTACCTCGCTCACATTTCGTTCCAGCGGTGCCTAAACCCGATGGACCACCACATAATCCAGGAGATCAAGTACTACAAGAAGGATGTGGAGGATCAGCATATGTGGAGAAGGGAGAGGTCAAAGGCTAGGCAAGAGACGAAGATTGGAATCACAGCTAGGGTTGATGCCAAGATCAGGCAATTGAAAGGTAGGCTGCATAAGAAGAACAATTTAGCAGTACACAACAAAAGGCCTTCACAGTCTTGATCATGGCTCTTTTTTCTCTTTGTTTACAATTAATTCTTTCTTTTTTCTATTTCTTTTTGGTTGGGTGATGTGATGAAGAAATGTAAAGAAAGGTTCTAATTTTATGAACAAATTAATTAGGCAATGTTCATTAACAACTTGTGAATGTGAAGAAAAATAGGTATTATGTTTTTGTGAGGTTTATATGCATTTATTTAATTTTTTAATAATAAAAATGGTCTAATTTCGAACTATTTAGTCGAAGTCAATGTAGTTGAAGTCGACTCTTGCGAAAATCGTAAGGTTCAGATTTCGTCCTCAGCTTCTCTGGAAAAGCTGCTCAACTTGATCTTTTTGGTTGTTATGAAACAGAGAATGTTTTGTCCTTGTAGAATGAACTGCTAATGGTTATGTTCATCATGATGTATTACTAATTGGCTAAAGCTTAGCTTAGGGCCGTTGATGGACGCAAGTACTTGCGATGTGTGGCTACAGAAGAGACTCTGGTCTGATTTTAAATAAGCACTAGTTCAAGCTGAGATGTTGTCGCTCTGATTGTTTCGAGATAAAGAGCAAGCACCGATACTAGCGCAATTATTCACTCGTTTATAAGCTCAATACGAACGTAAAAAAAAAGAAGTGTGCATCGACATGTATGAATACGACTCATCAAAAAGTGTCGAGGGATTCACGGGGCCTCCTTGAGTAAAAGGTAAGTTGCTAAAGGAGAGAATTAAAATACAAAGAGCAGTAACAACATGATTTTTAGGGTTCTTTCTTTTTTCTTGTTTGTTTACCTGCAACTTTTATGAATCTCGGATTCCTATAAAAGACACTCTGGAAGATCCACTGCTATACAAGGATCGCCAAACTCCACAGGAAACCGAACGAGTACAAACAACGAACGAAACTACGAAATTAGCTGAGCATGAGATCAGGTATCACAGGTTAGCAGGCATTTCCAGTGATATATATATATATATATATATCCGATTGCTCGAGTATAAGTTTTCTCAACTTTGCAGAGTGGGGAGCAACCATTTTTTTCGAGATTCGGATAGGGAGGTTTCTCACTAGTGAAGCACCCTCTCGTCGCTGTTGAACCGGAGGCTCTCGATGCCTCGGAGCGTTGATTCTAAGTTCTTAGTGTTGGAGTTGCTGTTTCTGGCTGTAGATGAGTGCCTTTGCTCTGAAGGTACGGCTTGAGTTGATTCATGTCCGGCAGGTCTTCTTGTAGATGTGCTAGTTCGTACGTAATTTGGGCCAGGTAACTGCATAGATACATGGTGTAGGTGAGAAAAATAGATATAAAGCAATTCAGAGGGACGATAACCACTCAGAACGATGTTTGTACCGGAACATCTTTTGGTTCATTGACAACAGGATTCTTTAGCTTGGATAGCGTAGCGGAATTTAGAATTGGCCCCGAAGTTCTTCTTCGCGGATCACTTGAAGACCAACTAGGTTTACCTTCTTCTCCGCTGCCAACTACCCAAAATCAAATCCGATATACACTCATTAAAAACCGCTAGAGACAAGAAAACTGAACTTGCGGAAAACCATTGGAGAGGAGAATAGAACGGATACCTTGCTGTCTATCGGCATTCGTACTCGTTGCTGCCGCTCCAGCGCTGGGTCCAGCAGCAGCTCCACCCTGCAGAAGAGTAGGAGGATTAGAAATCTTCGAAGCACCAAGGTAAAGGGAAAATAGGATACTGTGGCTTACAATAGGACGAGTAGGAGGATTAGAAATCTGCGACTGCTGATATTTCAGAATCGTCCAGTCAAAAACATAGTCAAACTGGAAACCTGCAATTGGAAATCCATGATTCTTGTTAGCAATGTTTAACAGTAAAGTAATCCAGATAAAATATACATGACTCTCACACCTTCACGAATGAAAAGATCACGGAATAGCCTTTTCAGGTATGCATAATCTGGCTTGTCATCAAAACGCAATGACCGACAGTAATGAAAGTAAGATGCAAATTCTGTAGGATAGCCTCGACATAAAGCCTACAAGATGCAGTCAGATCCTAATCAGTTAGAAGGAATCAAGATACAGAAAGAAAAACAGTTCAGAATTCGATTCTAGACCTGATCTTACCTCGATAGAAGTTGACACTTTCTTTTCACTGATCTTTTCATACTTCTGCTTTTTAGTTCCAGCCCTTAGCCCCTGCCAGGGAAGACTACATATACATATGGTCATTACCAAACAAATTATGCAAAAACAAGGATAACTTAAATATGAACTAAGAGCAGAGGTGTCACCTTCCTCGAAGGAAGTACATAAATACATATCCAAGAGATTCCAGATCATCCCTCCGGCTTTGTTCTGTAAACATGAAACAATTAACTCACCAATTCGACCATAGTGAAGGTGTCAATAATTATCACTAAACCAAGTACATGTAGACATACCAATTCCAAGATGGGTGTTCATGCTTGCATATCTTGCCGTTCCCGTCAAATTCTTATTCTCCCTGCAACATAATCCATTGTCCGATCAGCAATAGAAGAGACAAACGACAAAGAGGCCATCATGCATGAAACTTATCAAACATCTAGAAACACATAACAAGATTCCTTAAGGAAAACCCAACATAATACAGTGTTAATATGAAATAAATAACTCGTGTTTAAACTTAATTGACCTGTAAGGAATATGTTGATGCGTTGATGTGTCCCTATACTTCTTAGCCAGCCCAAAGTCAATCATGTAAACCTGAACGAAACCAGCTTTCAAGTCGAGTAACTAAAGAACCAAAGAACATTGATACTAATAAGAGCATACCGCAAAAGGTCATACCTGATTGGCACGCCTTCCTAAACCCATAAGAAAGTTGTCCGGTTTGATATCTCGATGTAGAAATGATTTGGAGTGGACAAATTCAACTCGATTAATCTGACACAAGTATCAGACTCAGCAGAGTCAATACAAAAGCGATCAATGCAAACAGTACTAACAGCACATCACACAAAGAACAGTTTACCATTTGGTCAGCAAGCATGAGAACAGTCTTAAGAGACATTTTTCTGCTACAAAAGTTGAATAGATCTTCAAGACTGGGTCCCAGTAAATCCATCACAAGAACATTGTACTCCCCGTCTACTCCAAACCATTTAACATTCGGAATTCCAGCTGAAAATTTACAAGCACCAAACAGATAAGAGTCGTCTTCCTATGCATTTAACGGGTAAAAACCAGTATATAAAGAAGAACCCATTACTTCCTCCTTGAAGTAGTTTATACAACTTCGATTCATACAGCAACTGTGGATGCTTTGTCTTCGCATTTTCCTGCATCATAACGGAAAAAAAACTGGAAACTAATCAAACTATCAACAAACTGATGATAACATCCTCAAAGGAACCCATGAAGTTTCAGCCACCCAGGGGATCGGGGGATCATAATTCCGAATTTCGTACACAACTCTCAATTTCATCATTTCAATAGCTTAATTGACAGTAGACAGAATCTCAGATTGTAATTGCATTGAAACACAAAAGCACACACAATCACAAACGAAACGGAAATCCAATAAGCAAAAGGAATAGATAATTGAGACTTACGAGCTTAATTCCAACCTCCTCGTTTGTTTGCACATTAGTACCTGCAAAATTCAACGGAAGATCGATCGATCAATCAATCAAACAATAATCGACGGAAAAGTAGAGGAAGAAAAATAACGTCTAGAAAAACCGGGAAGAGAAGCAAGAAACCGAGATAGATCTCTCCAAATGATCCGCTGCCGATCTTGCGACCGAGACGAAACTTGTTACCGACGCGAGGCTCCATTGATTCTTTCTATCCTCTGCTCCTCCACCCACTAACAAACCCTAAACAGATCTCTGATTCCCGGAAATCGTCGAGGAAATATGGGGGGGATTGATGATCAAACGAAATCCCCAACCAGAAAAACCAATCGGAAATCCTCCCCGTTCATATCTGCGAAGGCGAATAACGGCAGTGCCGATCGATAAGACCGACGGCGGATCAATGGAGATGAGGAGGAAAAATTGGTGGAATTAAACTACAAGGAAGTTTCTCTCAGTAGAGAGATAAATTTTAACAGAGATAGAGAGAGAATGCATCATATTGTTTGTTTGTGATGAATAATTGAATATATGGGCCGGTTCGATCAGCTTAACTCGTGCTCGAAATTGGCTGGGTTGGCTCGAGCATTGTCGCTCGCTCAAGTTTCGTTAGTTATCATTTCAATCACTCGATTTTGTTTTTCTTTAACAAACTTTTGACTCGAAAATTTACGTAATCAATATTTTCATTCCATTCACTTTGCTAGAGCATCCGTCTAGAATCTAATGTGACTAACATGCTTAATGAAATTAGTCAATTACGAAAATAACTCATAAGTTAGTAATCATTCATCCCGATTGATTAAGATGCCAATAGGGTTTGCTTGTTAAGTTCACCAGATCATAACTTGTTCTTGTAGTTCTAATAAACAGAACTCGAACAGTCCTGTAAGTTGAGTGGATTGTAGGAGAAGAATTAGAGGGAGATAAACCGGTGTTGGGTTGTTTGATAATAGTTCGGAATAGCAATCAAACCAACTTATAATATCTAATTCATTTTAGTCTAACGAATTCATTTTAGTCTAACGTAACAGTCGATGTAACAAAATCACTGGAAAATAAAGCACACACTCCGAACAGAACGTAGGAAAAGGAAAGACTAACCCTCCCCATATCATTTTAAAGTTGTAGAACTAATATGTAGACTGTAACCCTCCCCAGACTTTTGAGATGATTCGAGTATTTGACCACGAGAAGTAGCTTCACCGATTCGATCTTCAATTCAACCACAACAGAGACATAGGCACCCATCAAGAACACAAGAAATGAACCAAGACAGCAGTAGATGAAGCCATAATCTGATTAAAATTGTAAAAGATAACATCTCCAGAAACATTTAGCTCACGACTCTACTAACTTAGAAACAAACAACAAAGGAAAAAAAACACAGAAATTAAAGAACCCAGACAAATGAGTTTTTTAACAGTGCCCTGCAAAACAAGAACAAAACAAAGAAAAACCCTTTTCCACCTTTTTCCTTGCTTTTCCTTTCCCCCCCAAAAAATCTATCCTTTCTTTCTTCACCTTAAAGCAGATCAGCAACGTTGGAAGGCAGCTCCTCAACAGTAACATTGTAAAACTTCTGGATATCAGCCAGCATCCTCTCATCCTCCTTGGTCACAAAGTTAATCGCAACACCCTTCCTCCCGAACCGCCCTCCTCTACCGATCCTGTGAAGGTAATTCTCCGGCTGGGTCGGAAGGTCGTAGTTGATGACCAGGGACACTTGCTGCACATCTATTCCACGAGCAAGCAAGTCGGTGGTGATCAAAACGCGGGACGACCCGGATCGGAACTCCCTCATGATGATGTCGCGGGTGTTCTGGTCCATGTCTCCATGGGTGGCCGAGACAGTGTGGTCACGGGCTCTCATCTTGTCGGTCAGCCAGTCGACCTTGCGTCGGGTGTTCACGAAGATGACGCTCTGAGTGATGGCCAGTGTCTCGTAGAGGTCGCAGAGAGTCTCGAGCTTCCAGTCTTCCTTCTCAACGTTCACGTAGAACTGCTTGATACCCTCGAGGGTCAGCTCGTCACGCTTGACCAGGATTCTCACAGGCTTGTTCATGAACTTCCTGGTGATCTCGAGAGCTTCGGGTGGCATTGTGGCGGAAAAGACCCCAATCTGTACCTTCGCTGGAAGCATCTGGAAGATATCGTAGATCTGAAACCAATAATAGAAGGGAGTTAGTAAGACAGATTCATAAGAGACTATTAAAAGAGAACACTGAGTATTAGCGGGAGCAAACCTGGTCCTTGAAGCCGCGAGAGAGCATCTCGTCGGCTTCATCAAGAACAAACATCTTAATGTTGTCGGGACGGAGTGATTGCCTCCTCAACATATCAAACACACGGCCAGGAGTACCGACAACTACATGAACACCGGCTTGGAGGATACGCTGGTCCTCACGGACACTTGTCCCACCAACACAAGCATGAACCTTCACCCCAAGGTAATCTCCCAGAGCTCTCATGACCTTTTCAATCTGTTGGGCCAGTTCCCTGGTTGGAGCAAGGACCAGTGCTTGGCACTGGACTATACTGTAATCAAGTTGCTGCAGAATTCCAGAGCAGAAAGTTGCTGTTTTGCCAGTTCCGGATTGTGCCTGCTGGATAACATCGAAACCCTTGCAGAAGGGGACGATACCCCTCTGTTGGATTGCAGAAGGCTTCTCAAAACCTGAATAATAAGACATGGATCATAATTTAGTTCTTCAATTAACTGTCAGAACAATAAAATCAGTAGTAAACAAAACTGAAGACTTACCATAGGCGTAGATACCCCTAAGAAGGTTTTCCAGCAACCCCATTGAATCAAAACTTTCATAGACCTCATCATATGAGGTGAAGAAATCTTGAGCATCAGTTGAGAGCCTGACAGAAAGAAAGACCTAATCATGAGAGATTGGAAGAACGCCACCATTACTCTGGCTATGGCTGAGAAAAGAACTTACAGCTCCATCTTCTGATCATATTGACGAGCATCAAACTGGGATCCTTCCGGTGCCAAACCTGCCATAGCTGAAATCCGACACACATTGTTACTCACAGTGAACTTAACAAAAACAAAGAAATGGAACCAAGTGGCTAATGCATCACACTGCAAGACGTATAATCTACATAATTATAACTTGATGAACAAATTATTCTACAGAAGAAAATCCAGAATGGGCGCATGTAACAGAAGAGCAAAACTTGCATGCCAGACTGAATAACAGGAAACAAACAAAATTCCGCAAAAATAAGAACACAAAACATCCATCCGATCACAACGAACTCGTTCAATCATTCAAACATGAACCTTCCAGTAAAACCTAAATATATCATCACAGTCATAAAATACCAGTTCAAAACAAAACAAAACAAAAACACAAAACAGATCAATCGCAGATACAGATACAACTATTTCCCTTCCACCCACAAAAAGATAGCCACACAGATCTATCGATACACGAATCGACACAGAAACTGCAAAGCAGGATAAGATCAAATCATGAAGCTTTTTACTTTACCTTTCAAAGTGAGTGGGGAGATTGAGAGAGCGATGAGTGGAGAGAGCTGAGAAAGCGAGGAGTGAAAGCCTTTTGGAGGGTTTGATAAAATTAGGGTTTTCTGAATCCCAAACTCCTCGGATCTGCGCCGTGGAGTTTGAAGAGAGAGAGAAAAAGGAAAGAGGACGAGCGATTCACTTGAATTCTCAGTTTATAGTGTGTTGCTTGCTATCTTCCCCAAAACCCTATTGCACACGGACAAAAGAAATTATTATTTTACGAATCTGCCCTTCTTATATGGTTGTTTCTTTTCAGTTTTGTTTATGATAGGGTTGAGACGTTCGACTCGGGCCAGATGGATCGGATCGACCGACATAGTTATTACTCGTTTTACATCCGTACGTAATTATTGATGCGTCACGGCTGTCTTGAATTACCCGTAAGTCTATATGTAACTAGTAACCATAATCAAGAGCATTGATTTTGAATTAGTTGGACCCAGTTAGGTATTTTTCTTCACATATGTTCTAAGCGTTTTAAATATGCGTTTCTGGCACGTTTTTTATGGTTATTGAAGGGGTAAAAGAGTACCTACTTCCGAGCTAATTATATGAGGTATAAATTTTACCCCGCCATCGGTCCTATTGGCGACGCCCAATAGTCATCGTTATCTTGCATTTGCTTCGTTTTGTGGTTTACTTTTTCAAAATTATCTTTATGGACAATACTCTTTTTCACATATGATCTAAACGTTGAAGTACGCGTTTCCGGCACATTTTTATGATTATTGATGGGGTAAGAGAGTATTTAACTCCAAACCAATTATATGAAGTATAAATTTTACCCCGCCATCGGTGCCGCCCAGTAGTCATCAACACCTTGCATTTGCTTCACTTTGTGGTTTCCGTTGGAGTCTTGTTTGTATGATTTGTTTTACGTTTTCAAATATCAGTAGCTTTCCTTTTCATTTTTACTTTCGACAACTTAAAATTTAATTTCGATGAGTCCTAGTGTTCTTGAGGCGTTTGACGTTTTGATGTGGTTATGAGGAGCGTTAAAGATTCTATGTCCCCGTTTGTGGGTGTACCTCCCCGGTTTACTTTTTCAAAATTGTCCTTGTCAGCAATACTTTCGAAAATTTGGATTGACGTGGCTAACAGAAGATTATAAAACTGGACTTCGCGGACTGTTAAACCCCCCAATATTTTAAGCTAATCAGCTGCAAGAAGTTCATCACTCCCCTTTTTCTCTGCGCTTTAGCTCTCCCTCCACTCGTATTGAAGGTAAACGGAGGTCCACTCTTCTTCTCCGTCGTTCTATACCGCTTGTGTTGTGTTTCGTGCTTATAATCCTTGTTCTGAGCTGTGGATTGAATACTTGGATTTCTACTGTTCGATTGTTCCTGTGGTTTTGTCATTCTGCGATTTTCAATCAACTGTTCATCAATGATTATTTCACAAGTCTAGGTCTTTCTGCAATTGCTCTGTTCGTTTTTGTTTCTGATTACTAGTCTTTTTAATGTTTTGCTAGCAAGAAGCTTTCATGGAAATCCCTTTCTGTGTCATCATCAATGACGTTTTGCCTCACAATCTACTAGCAGAGATTTTCGTTCGTCTTCATTTGAGAGATGTGTTTCGCTGTATGGCTGTTTGCAAGCTCTGGTGCTCTCTTATCCGATACGATCCAAGTTTCAAAGTGGAGTTTACCCTCAAGAAAATTGAGGGGGATCAACTACTAATTTCTGCAAAATGCACTGTCAATGAGTTGTTTCTGGTCACTACCACTGGCAATATCTCCAATGGGCTAGCTAGACTTATCTTTGGATTTTCCAACGGCTTGGTACTGTGCCCCCCAGCGGGAACAACCTTGCGGGCTGCGTACTACGTTTGCAACCCGCTAACGAAGCAGTTTGTCATGCTTCCACCATCTCCTTGGTCTGATTATCACATGTATACGGGTTTTATCTGTGATGGAGTGCGACTTTGAAGCCAGAACATTGAAAGTGAGTAGGGAAACTTAGTATGAGAATGGGGAGATTCCACGGTAGTCAGTTTTTCTCCGACAGCCGATAGCGATAATTGATTCCCCCGGTAGCGGGAGGTTAAACAACTGGCAGCAAAATGCACTTAATTCGATGATCAAATTCTCAGGACAGTGTAACGCTCCCAGAAGAACACAAGTAACGGCAGCAAAACTAGTTTGATATTAAAGGTTACGTTGCAAAGACAAGAAGAACAAAACATCAACTCCTTCAAACACTCTCCAAGCAAAATGCAACACTGTCTCTTGATTCTGCAATTCAAACAAAGAAACCAACAGTCAGAGACCGACTCGGTTGTTCGCCAAAAATCCAATTCAGTAGGGAGTAAGAAGGTTGCATCAATTAAGGCATTAATACTCACCATATCTTGTTGAAGGCCACAATGTCACAGCTCTGGACATACTCGTTGATCGGCTCCTCAGTCAGTCTCTCTTCAATGAGGGTGTCCACCGACACTAGGTCGTCCACAATGGTCATCATGATCTGCAGCTTCTTGATACCGTATCCAACTGCAACGAGCTTCGCTGAAAGACCGATTTGTTACAGAAGTTAGTACTACAATAGTGAAACCTAGAGACCAACAACATTCTGAGCAAGAACTTACAAGCTCCCCAGAAAAGCCCTTCCATCTCGACACTCCTGACTGCTTCCTCGAGCTTCTTCATGTCGGTCTCGTCGTCCCATGGCTTAACATCCATCAACACAGAGGACTTGCCAGCTGGTGAAGGCAAGACACAAACATGAACTTTCTGATATTGAAATTTTCAGAGGTTTAGGGTTGGGGTTTCTATACTCTTTTTTTTGGTTAAGAGGGGTTTCTATACTTACATTCCTTCTTCTTGGAAGAAGCCTTAACAGAAGCTGCACGCTCTTCTGCTGCCTTCTTTTCCTCTTCGGTCTCTTCACCAAAGAGATCGACATCATCATCGTCGTCATCCTCAACAGCAGCAGCCTGCAAAAAGGCAGTATCGTCATTGTCTATCGAAAAACAAACCCTGACTACATTATAATTACCATACTAGGAAAGGGCGAAAAGGAGATTGATTGCTGACCTTAGAGTCACCAGTAGGGGGAGTTGCAACAGCTTCAGCAGCAGGAGCAAATCCCTCAATAGTAACTCCGGATCCTTCACCAGAAACACCCCTGGAAACCGAAACCCAAATCACGAATCAATTCACGGACATCAAGTAACAAGGGAGTCATTCAATTCAATCAATGGAAGTGCAAACAATATATGCAACTTACGAAATCCTCAAAAGTGCGTCGATGTGTTTGAACCACCTACAAACATTCACCAAATCGGATGGTGGGAGACTAGGGATTGCAGAAAAGACAGTAATGTCATCTTTCGAAGCTTGGTACCTATCATTATTCAAAATTATTCAAAATCATAGTTCTTTCCACAATCCGGAATCAGAATAGTCGGTACTACTTTACCCAGTGATGTAACTGCGACTGAAAAGGTAATCATCGAGCTTCTTCAGGCCAGCTGGTGAGTTGGGATCTTGGAGTGAAATCGACATTGCTAGCAAAACATAGAAAGAACTGTAATCAGAAACGCAAACGAACAGAACATTTGAAGATCAAAAGAGATTCCGACGGTAGAAATCCAACATTGAATCCACAGCTCAGCACAATCAGTTCAGAACGATGGAGAAGAAGATGAGCTTCGTTTACCTTTCGACGAGTGGAGATTCAGAGAGAGCTGAAGCGAACGAGTATTAACCTCTCGTGCGGCTGATTTGCTAAAATATTAGGGTTTTTAACAATCCTATGAGAGTCCAGTTTATTCAAATATATATATATATATATTAAAAATCCAGCCCATAATCTTCCATTAGCCACGTCAGTCAAAACTTCGAGTGCATTGTCGAAAGCCTCCTCCTGAAGTCTTGAAGGTGAACAGTGATGCAGGGATCCTGCCCAGTGGAGGTATGGAGTTAGGGTCGTGGTGCAGGACCCGAATGGGAACTTTGTAGCTGCAGCAGTTCAACGATCACAGGGTACTTGGTACCCAACTTTGGCGGAAGCGGCTGCAGCTGAATTTGACCTAATTATGGCTCGAAAACATGCTTATGAGAAGATCATTCTTAAGTGCGATTGCTTGGAATTAGTGCAGTGAATTCATTCGGCCGATACTGATCTGTCAGAGATGGAGGTTATCTGCGGGAAGATTAAACGTTTGTTGAGGGAATTCATCTATGGAACCTAGCAATATTGTTGTCGCAAAGAAAGTGAAGCTACACATTGCAATACTAATTGGAATGATTCTATTGTTTGGTTAAATAGATCTCCAATCTTTTTGATTGGCCGACTTAAGTTGGATACTATTCTGATTGCTATTGCTTAATAAAAGTGTCGTAGATTTTTGTAAAGAAAAAGCTAGTGATTAATGTGAATTGTTATATAGTAAATTGTAATTCCTACACGTTCCTAAATTACTCGGAGATATAAGCAGTTGCATTTTTCAACCAAATATATGGAAAAGAATTAATCAAGTTGTGAGTTAGTGTGATAGAGACTTAACACTAAAACTAGATTCACAATCGCGAAATTCAGCTCGATCTTAAACGAGCCGACTGAATAATAAACGAGTTTAGCTTGAGTCCAGCTCGTTTGAGTCTCGATTATCAGTTCGATTAAAGCTCAAGAGTTGCTCAAATGATGATTTGTTCATTGGCTCGATTAGTATAGCTTATTGATTTTGTTTTTATAGATTTTACTAGTCCGGATGTTTTTATTTTATAATATTTTTTAACAATTAATTACTTATTTCTACTATACAAGTTGTGTCCATTTTAAAATATTATGCTTTTTATAAATTTATCCAAATTAAATCAAAATTTAATTCAGATTGTTAAGAATTGAACTTGTCAAAGCTTCTAAACGAGCTGACCTCGAGGTAATTATTATTTTTTTCGAACCGAGCTCGAGCTGGCCGCTCGTCAATAGCCATTAGTAAGTGACCAAAATGTTTATTGGAGGGACAGAATTGGGCAAATGACAAATGTGGCTCTTAATAGGTCTGAATAAGTAAAGTGGAGAAAATATGGAAATAGAAAATTCAATCTGACTGTCACGAATAATAATACGAATAATTTTCTCATCAGCCAAACAGCACTTACAATCTTGGTGGATTCTTCTTCTTCTTCTTCTTCTTCTTCGTCCTCCGTTTGTCTACAAACGCCGTCTGATCGAACAACCGGAGAGTCATGGCGTCGTATGCATCTCACGTATTGAATCACTCAAAGAAGGTGGCTCGATTGAATCACTTTTTGTTTAATTCTCCCCCCATTTGCGCTTCCGATTTCGCTTTGATTCACCGCTTCGAAGAAAATATCGATCTGATTCGTTCTCTTTGCAGCTGAGGGATGTTTCCAGCGTACTGCGATACAGCCATGGCAGCTTGGTTCGTTGGTTTTCGAACGAGGCCATCGGTAAAAGAGAAGGTACTTTTTTTGGCAGATTCTCTTTTTATTCTCCTGGAATAGCTTTTGCTGTCCCATTGCTAGACCTCTAGAAGTTATATTCAGTACCGTAGCTCAAGTGCTTGGCTCTTAATCATGACTGATTGTAGGGGTAGCTGACATAGCAGGTGGAGTCATCTGTTTGTATTCACCTCATACTTTCCCAGAAGTTTTTTTCAGTTTTGTTCATTCTCTGTGTCTGTGAGCATTTGTCGCTTCTATTGCCTTGCCAGATCGGACTGGTTGCTATTTGTATTCTCTTAGATCATTCGAATTATTAGTGTATTGCTATGCTATATTGTCTTTTTCTACTGGAGATGAAGAAGAAATTGTATGTATGGAGGTGTATGAAGTTCTCCTCTGCGTTGTATGTTCATCCGAGGACGATGTCCTTGAAAATTTGGTATATGTTTACAATTATGGATGGGTGCGAGGTTTTTTCTAATAGATGGTTATCATTGTTGGTATGCAAACCTGACAGGGTAGTTATGGTTTGAAGTTGAAGAATTCTGGGCTTTTTGTGTTTGTTTTTGAATTCCTTAACGGCACTGTTGATTATGGACTCTGATGGCATATTTTGCTTATAAAGTGTACTGGTAGAATTTTAAGAGCGTTTTCCTTCTGGTTTTAAAAAATAAATTTGATGTCTGCAGAGGTTTTGAAGACTGGCAATCATGCATATGTGGGTGCAGAAAAAGGAAGTTTCTCTTGTTCTCTTAATGGCACTGTAAGTAATGTAGGGTTTTGGCATTCTCTGAAGCTTATCAGCACATTTGATTTCCTTTGTATTTAGTTCTGCTCTTCTGTCCTATTTTCTTTATTTATCATTGCAATTTTCAGTTATGTATGGTCATTATAACTAGACTATGTTGCTGGTTGTTTAGGTGTCAGTTTTGGGTAGTCCCAGAAGACATATTTCGACAACGATGATGAGATCAGGAAATCCAATGTTTGCACGAGTATCCAGGTATGGTGCTTTAGTTCAACATCTGGGTCAGAGTAATAATCTTTCCTTGATTATATACATACTTAACTTTCTTGTTTTCTGATGCTAGCTCACAAACACTCTCAAGCCGAGCCTTTTCATCCGACTCAGGTTCGGTTCCTGTCACCATCTTGCTTCGTATATAAGTCCTAAACACAATAGAATGCCACTGTATACCACGTGATCATGTTTGTGATAGCTTAAAATTGGCACACTCAGAAAGAGCGTTGGGCAGCGTACATTAAATCTGATTTGTTGTATTACAATTCTTGGGGGATGGTTGCTCATAACTAAAATTATAATGAAAGGTAGCTGGGGTATGCAATTAAATTAAATGAACCAGTAAATGTCTATCAAAAGAGGCTGCGCTCTTCTATTTTGGGTAGGAGGAGCATTTTCTTAATTTCTTTGCTCACAAGTCACTCTTTGACAATCATGAGCAAGAACTGTGCCTTAACTGATGCACTATGAAATAATGTTGCAGCTCTCCCTGCACATCAGGAGATTGGAATGCCATCTCTTTCACCAACAATGACAGAGGTATGTGCCATTCCTGCAGCTTACTATCATTTGTTATGTTTTCTTCTAACCTCATTTGCACTTTTCTTTGTTTTATAGGGGAATATAGCAAGATGGCTCAAGAAAGAGGGCGACAAAGTCTCACCTGGTGAAGTGCTTTGTGAAGTAGAAACAGTAGGTTCTATAGTTGCTTGCCGTCTGATTCTGTTTCTGGATTATGTGTTCTAACACTTGTTGAGTGTTAATATGTCCTCTTCTCTTTAACTTTTCAAGGATAAAGCAACCGTTGAAATGGAATGCATGGAAGAAGGTTTTCTTGCAAAGATTGTGAAGGGGGATGGAGCAAAAGAAATTCAAGTTGGTGAGGTAACTTTTCTATCTCGCAAGCTGCAGCTGCAAATCTATTTTTTATGTTCTTCCATATATTCTTTCTCAAGTTGTAGAGTTGTAGCCTCCTTATCCCCAGTTAGTTGTAGATTCCTGCAATTATCTGTTTATCATATGTTCTGTTGGTGTAATTGCTTTCTTCTTGTGTAGATAATTGCAATTACAGTAGAGGATGAGGAAGACATTGCAAAGTTTAAGGATTACAGCCCTTCTGCTTCAGGATCTAGTCCAGAACCACTTAAGGAGGCATCTTCCTCTACTCCACCTCCCCCACCGACAAAGGAGGCTGTGATGGAGCCAGTTAGTTCTCCAGCGCCGGAGGTCTCCAAGCCAACTTCCGCATCTGCTGATGATCGCATTTTCGCTAGCCCTTTGGCAAAGAAATTGGCTGAAGAACAAAAAGTTAGTGACCCAAAGTGTTATGATGACGAGTTTGTGTCATTTGCTCTGTAGTTATGCAATCTATCCTGGCAGATCGCTATCTATTCATATACTATCTGTGTTTTAAATTGTAGGTATCTCTCTCAGAAATCAAAGGAACGGGTCCTGATGGAAGCATAGTGAAGGCAGATATTGATGATTACTTGGGTAAGCTTCGATACAGTTTTTTGTCCTACTTCCACTTCTCTTCAACTAACATGCCCCTGAAGATCACATGGCTTTCCTTTTTGCTTTTGATTGTCCATACTTGGCCTTCTGCTGTTAGGTAAACATACTAAAGTCTAAATACCTTTCTCTTATTATATAGCTTCACGTGGTAAGGAAGTTTCTGCAACTGCAACAACGGCAAAGACCAAGGGGCTACCTGATGCTGCTTTGGATTATGTTGACATCCCTCATACTCAAATTAGAAAGGTAATATAATTGACTCATCTTTGTTGTTCATGAACTCACAAGAAGTGCCATGTTGGTGATCTAAAATCACATACAAAGGGAAGCATTGTTTCACACTTTTGCTTTGACCATACTTTTAATTGTTAGTAACAGCAACACTTTCATACGTTTGCAAGCCTTTCCTTTTTCAAGTTTGACGGTTTGCTTCGATTGGGGAAGTGAAGAATAAGTGAATCGTGTCTCTCCCGCTGATTACATATTCGAGAATCTCATGATTTCTTCTTGCACCATGTGACAGGTCACCGCTGCTCGCTTATTACTTTCAAAGCAAACCGTTCCTCACTATTACTTGACTGTGGATACATGTGTTGATAAACTCATGGAGTAAGTGTTTGTAGCCCATTTGTGCTTATCTTATTCTATAAATATTGTCCGTTCTTGTGATCTACAATACAACTATATTCTTCCGTAACAGTTTGCGGAGCAAACTAAATTCCTTGCAAGAGGCCTCAGGTGGGAAGAGGATATCAGTGAATGATCTTGTGATCAAGGTACATGTCATTCTCTTCTGATTAACCAATGTCGAAGATAGAAAATCAGGTAATCATGACTATCTTCACATTACTATATTGTTATCTTATCTTCATTGTTAACGCAGGCTGTTGCTTTGGCTCTTAAGAAAGTTCCACAATGCAATAGTTCATGGACTGACAATTATATCCGCCAGTAAGTTTATTCTCTGTATACTGGAACATCATAACTAATAGGATCACGTATTTGGACTAAACTATTGCATATCTAATCTCTTTCCTTTTTTCTGTTGTTGATACAGGTACAAGAATGTAAATATCAATGTAGCGGTGCAAACAGACAATGGTCTTTATGTTCCAGTAATCAGGGTAAGGCATCACAATAGTGTTACGTGTCTCAAAAGTTTCATACCCTGTCTACGCTTTTAACATGAACTCTGCTATAACGTATGTCAGGATGCTGATAAGAAAGGTTTATCGACAATAGGCGAGGAAGTCAAGCATTTGGCTAAAAAAGCCAGAGACAATAGCTTGAAGCCAGAAGATTACGAGGTCCGAAACACAACTTCTCGCTCTTTCATACTTTAAAAACTTCCTTCTGCAAAAATATGCTTTACTTTAATCAACCTTTGCACGTCGATTTTGCAGGGAGGAACGTTCACGGTGTCTAATTTGGGAGGGCCTTTTGCTGTAAAGCAGTTCTGTGCCATCGTGAATCCTCCTCAGGCCGGGATTTTAGCTGTTGGTTCAGGTATGTCTTGCTTGGGGTCGTTTGGATTAGCTTGTGCCATTTGTAGTATTTTGAAGTGAAATGATGCATTATTTGAGAATATGGGGTTTTCTAGATGAAAAAAGGTTGTGGTGTAAGAATTATGTTGTTTGACTAATGAGTTAATTCAGTATGTTATTTGATAAACGGAAATGCCAAAGGACTCGTAATACCTAGGTGTCAGGAGGTATTTCAAATAATTAGTGAGTTATTTGAAATACCATAATCTGAAATACCAAATATATTTTCTGAGATGCCAGAGGAGTTAGTTTGAACGAAATAACCCTCGTCCAATGAACCCATTAACTTTCCCACCTCTATCTGAAAATTGAATTGCTTCTGTTCCCGTTACTGATATAGTCTACTCTACCCTCGCCTTGAACAGCCGAAAAGAGGGTTGTCCCTGGATCCGGCTCCGATGCCTACTCGTTTGCGTCGTTCATGACAGTCACACTAAGCTGCGACCATCGCGTTATCGACGGTATGTCCATCTCTTCGACTACTGATTCAATCTCGAGTCTCTTTGAATGATAGATAACTCACATACTGCCGAATCTGTTTTTGCAGGTGCCATTGGGGCAGAGTGGCTGAAAGCATTCAAGAACTACATCGAGAACCCGGAATCGATGTTGCTGTAAAACATCAAACCATAGCTGGTGAATGGTGGCTGTCTTCTTTCTGAAGCTGTAATTTCGACATGAGTTAGACCTTGAATCGATACATTTCGGGTGGGGGATGGAGTACATTATTCGTCGAATTTGAACGAGAGTTCAATAAAAAACAGCAGGGGTGCAGGCTAGTAAGCAAGCTTGAGAGGTTTTTGCTCAAATGATTTTTGTTTGGCTATTAGCAGAGGGTAAATTACCAATAATTCCCCCTTTGTTTTTTTTCTTATATAGTTGCATTCCAGGTGATAATGATTCATTCATTAGATTCTAATGATATGCTGGTCATATATTCTTAGTTATTGTTAAGTGTTTGCTATTTAAAATATGGACGCCACTCGTAATAAATCGTTAAGATAACACCATTCATCACGATATTTTTGTTTCATTATTTAAAATCATAAAAACTACAAAACCAATTCACGAGTTACATTAATTGAGCCATCACTCGTGTTTCAATCGAACTGTCACAAACGAGTTGGCTTGTGACCTAGGGTCATCGAGCTCACGAGCCGAGTTTCAGTCAAATTTTTTCCGAATCAAACGCCGAACTACTCAAGAGCAGCTTGGTTCGTCAACAGGTGAGCCGAATAGAGCTGGGATCTTTCATGACTCGGGTTGCCGGGTCGGCTCTTGTTTGACCCGCATTTCGGGCCAATCGTCCATTGTTCTCTCCTCTTAGTGAGCTGGGCCTGAATGTTTGACCTCAATCGTTGCACAGCTACTGATCGGCCCAGTTAGTTGGGCCTCAACGGTTTCTTCCTTTTTCGGATCAGGTGAAAACGCCGTCGTTGGATTTTCCTTTAGTAGAACACATTTTTTTGAAGTTTCAGAAACATATATATGTGGAATAAAACCATTCCTTAAATCCTAACCATTCGGAGGAGAAACAAGGCCATAACCCCACCGCACTGCCCACCGTCCCCCGGCCCCCCGGCGAAGAAGAACTGAAAGACTGTGGGAGGGAAAACGATAAACCATTCATTCTTCGGATTTTGTTAAGGTATCATCAGTGGTCTTCCTTCCGATTTGGAACTAGAACCCTACTTCTTCTTTTCCTTGGGTTTTATAAGTCACTTGAATTTTTGATTTGAACTTGGCTAATCGTGACTTGGTGATTGTTTTTTTGTTTGTTTCTGATGCTGCAGGGTTCTGAAGGCTTCTGCATGTATATATCCTTGATTGGAAGCTCGGGATATTTAACGATACATTGTCTCACAGTTTTGTTTATTACCAATATTGTGAAATTTCATTTAGTTGTATAGATTTACAGAGAAACAGTTCTGGTGTTTGTATTTCAAGATGCCAATAGACGGAAGTTTCCTCCTAAAATCTGCACTGGAGAGGTTCCTTGGTCGTTGCCGGGAGCTTCAGAGCATTAAGAAGTTTGAAGATCTAGTAAAGAAGGTGCACATCATTTTCTTATACTGTTCTTCTTTTCGGCCGAGGAAGATCTGTTTGTTTGATGATATAGTGTAAAGCTTTTGACAGTTCTGTATAGTTCGGTAAGTTTATAGTCTTGGGATTTCTATGTTCAGGAGGAGGCGGACTTAGTGGCAGATGAAGTGGTTAATTTGGTGGCAGAACTGTTTGTTAACCCAAAATATACAATCGCTTGCTTGGTTGTATCGCAACACTATCTCAGAAGATCATAGCGAAAGTGGTGAATTTACTCAGCCAATGCAATCTTACTTTCAGCGAAGATATCGGAGATTCTGTTGATGCAGAAGTGTTCATTCTTGAGCATTATACACGAAGTAGGAAGGGTTTATATCTTCATGAGCTTGCTTGTTTAGCGTTCTCCAGTGCTCTTGCTTTTGACTCTTCATTGTGGAGGTAATTTATTATTCTCGGAGTACTTATGTTTGTCAGTGTCGAGATGCATCTCACGTGTTCATAGCCTCTATAACTTATCAGTTGCTTCTATACTGTTTATGATAACTAACTGCTGTTTGCAATTTCTAAATTACTTCATCCTAGGTCTGTACGTTACATAAGCTGGCATCATTGCTTACCTTTTTTCAAATTGTTCAACCCACACTTGTGTCGATGCGTTCAACTGACATTAGTGTGAAGCCTATCACCTATTCAGCTAGTCATTTTATTTTCCCTGTTTAAGTGAAAGCTTCAATGTAGCAATTCGATCTTGAGTTGCACCACCTTAAGGTAACACTCCCTTGGAACTTCAGTTGACTTGTCTTAACCTTGAGCTGCAACTCATACTGATGTAATTTGAGAAATATTTCACATATCTTATATACAAGCCATCTATGACTTTTGTCTTCCCTTTCAAACATGGATGGAACAAATCACAAATTTCTTGCCTTTTCCTTTACAGATATGGGGTTCTGGATGGTGCTTTGCTTTAACTGCTACACTAATGATATATGACCTATCATTGTTATGTATATAAGATGTACTTATTTCCCCTTTTGGTAGGTCTGTATATATTTACTTCAAAGGCTCTCAACCTCCCTTTGAACGTTTGAGGAAAAGTAGATCCGAGATCTCAGAGGTGCTCACTCTGTCTCTCATCCTTTTTCTTTCATACACTTGTGCTTGCTCCCTGTCTGGTAAACCAGACTTCATTCTTTGCATTGATTGGGTACCAATATTTCAGTCGGTAATAGATAAACTAGCAAGAAACCTTCTAATTAGACCAGTATCTTTTTGTTCTTTGACTGAAATTTTTTGTGTTTGTCTTTTCAGTATTTTACTCATTACTTACTGGTTGTTCGGACGTCTTACCGACTCCTTCTTATGGAGCCCGAATACTTCTCTAAGCGATGGGACTGGTTTCGGATACTGGATTTTGTAAAGGAGTCTCAAGGTCTTGGTATGGGCTCAGATATTCGATGGTGTGTGAAGCAGATAGCGCTTCTGTTTGGAATGAACGACAAGATAACTGAAAATGCAGAAGAGGACGCAGCATGTTTGTCGCGGTTTGTCTTTGCTCTTCTATTATCTTTCTGTTTCACGATTCACTCGCTTTATCCTACCTTGTTAAGGACCTCATTCTCTTCTTGTTTCCAGGTGGGGGGAGTTATGTGCAGATGTCGCAATAGAAAAGGCTGGTTCATATCTTGAATCATCTGGAAATGGCGCTGGCAATGGTTTTAGTGAGGAGAACTGCCTAAAATCCATTACCCGTGGTCCTCAGAATTCATCACAACTCCTGGAACGTGAGCTTGCGTTGAAACGTCGAAGGTTGATCAGAAGGTAGGTTTTGTCGAAAGTCGCAGAGCAGCTCCGATCAATGATTTACATTCTTAACCAATTTTACTGCTTTTTCTGGCATCATCTATGGTGAAAACTTGCAATCAATGTTGTACTTTCAAGTTGCTCTGTTGACTTTGATTCCTTTTGCTGGTGATAACAGTGAATCAGTTGGCTGTCCCTTTGTTGTGACAGAGTTCAGTGTTAGATTCTTTAACTGAATACAATGTTTCCAGGTTAATTTCATATTTGTTGAAATTTGTGTTGATCTTTCATTTTCTTTTTCTGTAACGGTGATTCCTCTGGGTCTTTGGTATGTCAAATTTCTGAGCTACATTTCTTTTGCCAGTTCTATCTATTTACATGGATGATCAACTTGATGGAAAAACGTTGCTTGGTAGTTATGTCTGTACCGAGAAACCTGGTGAAATTAGATGGCAGCATGGATCACTTATCCAGGTTAGCAAGCTCCTATGAGATCTGTTTTCCTTCGCGGCATGTTAGTCTGAAACCTGTTGGTTTCCAGCACCAATACATTGCTTTCTGATCTTGTGGGGTTGAATAAATCAGTAAGTCCTTACCGTTTTCATATCGTGCTTATAGTTAAGTAGTGGCGGTCCGTGACTCGATTCGATTTTAAATGAGCCAAGGTTTAGCCAGAGTATGTTGACTCGATAGGCTCAAGAGCAAGCTCGAATACAAACTTGAGTATATGGCTCGTTAATAGAATCAATAATGTAACATGTGTTTTATCTCGAAAACCTTAGACAATAAAAATCATATGTATTTTGTGATTGTGCTAATTACTTTAATTGAGAAAAATAGAAACCCGTAAGTTTTAGGATATCTTCTTTTTTAGCTTTGACTTGTCGATGTTTTTTAGTGAACAAGCTTCAAAATTAGTTCAAAATAGACTCATTTGGTGGATTTTATTGAGCGAAATTCGGGTAGACATAGAGTTCGACTTGGCTCGGTTCGTGAACGGTTGAATGTTAACTTTTATTCTGAATCTGGTTACAGGTTGCTGTAATGACTTGTGAGTTGACGGGTGTTCTAGCGTCTTTGTTCTCCAAAGGGTTCCGGATGCCTTTAAAGGATGAGGTTGATGATGATGGTGCTTCCAAAGAAGTTAGTGGAACTGGCATGGGGGAAGGAGAAGGACGTAACGATGACAGCGATCAGATAACTGACAAGGACCAATTGCTTGGAGCTTCTGTTAAGGGGGAAGACCAGACCAATGGTGAGGTTCCAAGTAAGACGGAAGAGGATTTTGACGGCTGACACATACAGTCTCACCGAAGACTCCGACGAGGAAGATGATAACAAGAACGACAACGAGGATGATGAAGTAAAACTGGACGATACAATGGGAGAAACTGGACCGGATGGCGAGGCAGTTGACCAGAAACTTTGCGATAAAGAGGAAGACGAAGAAAATCTTCAAGAGAAAACTGAAAAGTATGAAGCTGGCTCGTCTTCTGTCAAGGATAAAGATATGAGCAATAGAGAACTTAGAGGAAAGGATGACGAAGCTGGCGAGGTCAGTGGCAACGAAGAAGAAGAAGGTAAAAAAGGAAAGGATGATGATAATGGTGGACATGCGGATCCGAATAATGATACAGAAAAGAATGCAATGGAAGATGATATGAAGTTTGAAAAGGAAGATGCGTATGCTGATTCTACCGATCGTAAGGTTGACGAGCCGGAGGATATGGACATAGATGAGAAGCCAGAGGATGAGCGTTCGAATCCCGAAGAAGAAGAAGATGAAGGATCTGACGGCTCTGATGATGCTTTGGATAAAGCAGAGGACGATAAAAAACGGTGGAGGAGATGAGACTATGGAGGATGCTGCTGCTGATGCTGATAATGAACAGCAAGCAGAAAATCCAGAGAAGGAGGATGATGATACTGAAGAGAATCCGGAGGCGAAACCGATTTCGGGCAGGAAGGATGAGTTGAGAACCGGAGTTTCCGATTTTAATGGTGATCAAGCACCGAACAATGCGGAATCCGCAAGTCAACCGAACGGTGAAAGTCAAGCATCGGATTCGAGGAGCGTACCTGCTGCGGATGGGTACAGTTGGAATAACGACATTGCTCCGATGATGAATGTGCCTTCTGGTGCTAACTCCGATATGGAAGTGATGGCCGTTGATCCATCGGATAGCGGGATACTAAATAGCGGGATCCATCAGAAGCATAATCCACCGGCGGCGGCGGAGCAAGATTTGTCGTCTTCGTCGCTTCAGAAATCGCAACCGAATCCTTACAGGAGTATCGGAGATGCGCTTGAGAAATGGAAGGAAAGAGCCAAAGTGACTAGTAATCTTCAAGCTGAAGAAGACCCTCCTGTTGAGATGGAGGATACTAACGCAGATGAGTATACGTACGTTCCTGAAGGTGAAAAGGGAACCGAACAGGCTTTAGGACCTGACATGCATAAACAGGTCGATCGGGAAACGTCTCTGGTATTAATAAGCGGCAGGAAGAGGAGCAGGAGGATCGTTCCGCAGATGAAATCAACATGAACAATCTGGAAAACTCGGCTGCTGCTTTCCTGAAAGAGAAGATTGAGCAACATCATCAGTTGCAGAGTTCAGAGATCGGGAAGTTGAAAGAAGAGGACGAAGATCTCGAGATGCCAGCCTGTGATGATCATAACAACAATAACAATCACAGTCAAGCAAGTTCGATTGAGAATGTCGTCGAGATCAAGAGATTGAATGATTTCAGTGACCTGTTGATAGCTGAAGACATCGAGCTGGGGAAATTGCTCGATCTGGACGTTGAAGTCAAGAGCGATTCGACGTGGAGAGGATACGAGCTAGAAACGAGGAGGCTATCACAGGAGCTCTCTGAACAACTGGGTCTCGTTCTGGAGCCAACAGTGGTAAGCAAGCTGCAAGGAGACTACAAGACGGGGGAAAGAATCAACGATGAAGAAGGTGATTCCGTACATCGCAAGTCACTACAGGAAAGACAAGATATGGCTGAGGAGGACGAAGCCAAACAAGCGCGATTACCAGGTTGTGATCGCCGTCGACGACTCGCGGAGCATGTCGGAGCGTGGGTGCGACAAAGTCGCCGTCAAAGCTCTGGTGATGGTGTGCCGCGCCATGTCTCAGCTCGAGCTGGGGAACTTTGCCGTCACGAGCTTCGGAAAGAAAGGTAACATCAACTTCATGATTTTGAACGGCCGTTTACTGGAGAGGCCGGACAGAAGATCATTTCCAGTTTGAGGTTCCGGCAAGAGAACACCATCTTCAACGAACCGATCGCTGATCTGTTAAAGTATTTGAACAACTTGCTAGACTCGGCGGTTGCACGTACTAGGCTTCCTTCCGGCCAGAATCCTCTCCAGCAGCTTGTCCTGATCATCGGCGACGGCCGCTTCCATGAAAAGGTATCATATATATATATATCAACTGAACTCATTTGTTTTGCCGATTCCGCCGATCTTTTGAACGAATGAACAAACGGACGAAACTTTTGGATTTGCAAGGATTGAAGCATTACGTGAGGGATTTCTTGAGCCCGAAGAGAATGGTGGCCTTCCTGCTACTGGACAATCCTGAAGATCATGTGGCAAAGCAGGAGGTAAGAGTTGTTTTCTGTGATTTGATGTTGATGAATTCAAAACTCTCTCTTGTTCGTTCTAACGGATCTGTTTTTGAATTTTGGTGGCCTGATCAGAAAGCGTTGTTTGAGGACGGAAAGTTACTGAAGGAGTTGTATATGGATTCGTTCCCGTCTCGGTACCACATCGTGTTGAAAGATATCGAAGCGCTTCTGAGGATGCTGGCGGATGTGCTAAGGCAGTGGTTGGAGATTATGCAGTCCTTCAAGGAGTAGAGGGGATTTTTGTTGCAGCATATGAATCTTGAGACAGTTTCGGTTGACTTTAATTTAAATGTACAATTTTGTTCATATCGAGTTTGCATTAATTATGGAGAGTGATGAGTTCTATAGTCAATCTACGAGGTTGTTTGAATGGGTGATTTTAACCTCTACGGAGTTTCTCTTTTAGACAGTACATTGGGGACTTCAGAGGAAATGAGATAAACCATAACAATTTAGTATTTTTTCATCTACATAATAATCGCACTTGAAATCACCCACAAAACTCTAATTTAAACGATTTATTTTCAAAATAGCAAACTTCATAAACCACCGACAATTTATTTTAAAAATAGGAAGCTTCACTCAAATCTAACTAACTATTTCAAATCTCCTAGCCAAACATCCCCTAAATCTCATGCATTGCAAGCAAATTTAGGCAGGGTAGCTTCTTTCTCAAGAAATAAAACAATGGACAAATATCCCGTTTACTTATGGAACAAGTTATCTGGTTAGCAGCGAATCCATGTTATTAATCAACCCTTTCAAATCTCCTCAGAAGCACTGATCTACCATTACTACAGTAATCTGCTTGGTTTTTACATTATCCCCACAACTAACGCTGTTACATATTTACACACAAAGACATCAAAGATATTACGTCGGGTGCCGTGCTGAGCCATTCACTGCCTCGTTTATCCGGCTGAAAACTAGCTTCAGAGGAATATAAGCCACTACAGCAGCAGGAGTAGATCCATTTGCTTTCTTCATGACTTCTACCTTCTTACCGCCAGTAAGCGATGATAGCTTCCTGATCTTTTTTGACAACAGTCCTGACTTGCTCAGCCTTTTGCTTCCTTTTCTTTTAAACCGCCTTTTCCGTGACATTCGTTTCGTAGCAGCAGCAACTCTTCCACCTCCCGAGCTCTTCTTCCTAGGATCTTCACCGACATTCAAAACCTCTACAGTAAGAGGGTGGCCCACGATCGCTTTGCCGTTGAACTTGCTCATCAAGGAAACCAATGGGACGTGTTGTGGCCGGTAGTTGGATTTCACTTCCAGCTTCACATCGTAGAGGTTCGCGTCGGCGATTACCTTCCTAACAGGGAACTCTGTGGTTTCGTACCGGGAATTGAGCATAAACCGAGATTGACGATATGGCAGCATTCTCTGAGACGGTAGAGCTAGATCCTCCCTGAAATTGTAAGACCGGTTCCAATCCTGGAACCCATCGAGCTCATCTTTAGCACCAAGTGTACCGTCAGGAGTTTGGTTGTTGAATCCATCCAACTGCTCTACAACTGGGAAATAAGGACCGGCGTCGTCATCCAAATCCATGTATTTCCTCACTTGTTTCCCGTTCTTCTTCGTGTGTCTGGAATTCCTCTTTCCTTTTAGTTGCCATTTCGAAGCAGACTCTTCTTTAATCGTCTCGTTCTGCAACGATCCTGGACTGGATTGCTCTCCGGATCTGCTGAGAAGATGTCCTGCATGGGAAGACAAGCAAGAAGACAGACTGTAAGAAGAACCAAACACAATTAACGTTGTTGCACGAAACAGAGCTATGATCGGTACTAGCCTAGATAGCCGGAAACATGAAATACACGGTTATGCTTAACAGCCTGATCATTTCAAGACATATGCTACAGATAAACTCTCAATAAACAGAACCAATCCTTTTTAACTCAGTAAATTATGTATGTTAACGAACATATCAGGAGAAAGAGAAAGTAGAAACCAACTACATACTAAGGCTCCAGAGGAGAACTATGGATCAAGCATACCTGGAGAGGGTTTCTCTTCGTCGAGAAAAGGTACATCGAACAACGTGTCTGAAGAGTCATTCTGATATGATCTTGCTGGAACAAGTGTACCCTTCTCTTTGACAACCTTGTCTGTGAGAGAAACATCACAAGCATGTTCGGAAGGGTTCAGGGAGCAACCATTTTCACATGAAACCCCGGTGCTGTTGGAGTTAGCATTACCCACAGAAGGACCTTTTCTAGATTCATTAGATTGTAGACCAGAGACCTTGCTGTCAGACAATCTTTCCGGCGGTGAACCACTTTGGTCACAGCCAACTGGAATAGACACCATAGCTGTACTCTCCAAAACCTTGGTCAGTGGCCTGCGGCGATTTCTCCTTTTCAAGAACTCGTGAACATTTGCCACTTGAGTTCTCTTTCTCTTCAAAGATGGACTGCAATTTTTCCTAACATTAACAGGACTGCCATTAGACAAACCATTGCAACCATTAGAATCCGCTATGCCCATGCCAAGGTCCTCAAGTCCTCTCATACGTTTAGTTCCTTCTGTCCCATCATCCTCGGAATCATTCGGCGTCTTCCTCCTCTTTCCTTGTAGAGATGGCACTTTCGATGCATCAACATGATTCGGCTCTTCAAAAGATATTCCAGATTGCGATAACTCTGGCGCTGAGTCAATATCTGAACCCTGGTTTGGATCCAAAACAGGACCTGAATCATTTTCCAAGCCCTTGGCATCACTGCCACCATCACTGGCATCCTCATCTACTTTTCCAGAAAGAGACACGCTCGTTGATTCCCGGGCTGGGTGTAAATTATTCGATGCAGACGCAACATCCATATGATCCCTTACTGGTCGAGCATTCTCAATTTCAAGAGCGTGCAGAATAGCATCTTCCCTACGAGCATATTTAACAGCTTTTCTATTACCATTGGCTGCAGCAGCCCTAGCCTTCTCAATATAGTCATCATATTCACCACACCTAAATGCTTTCACCCTCTTCGACTTCTCAAGGTTATACCAATCCCTGAGCAATCAATACAAGAAAAACACAAGGCCTGTTAGTCTGCCAAACAAGAAATCAAGTTAAACAACCCACAAAAAAATGATAAACAATTGGCTTCTTATGTGGGAAGCCATAACTTCAAATGCTTCCGGAAAAACTTCAAATAGATATTGATGGTTTCTATGTCAGGACAGGGTTCAAATTTTGGAGGTTCCAACCAATGCATATGTAAACATAATAAGCAACTTTGTTTGGACTGAAAATCATAACCAAGTCAAGAACCATCACATACCAAGGCAGGAAAAAGAAGCAATTAAACAAAGAAGCAAGGAACGAAACTGAATTCACTTTCAGAGACAAAACCACCATAGGAGTTTATCTTAGTGCTACAAATTAAACATAACATGACAATGCAGAACACTTGATACACCAAAATCAGTATGAAGAAAAGCCAATGTATCGTGTAAGAAAGTGAGGGAAAGCAATTAGCCACATGAATCAAAAGAAGATCATATGAAAGCACTTTGGAAACATCTGAAAATGATTATTTCCCCAAGGAAACAATGGACGCAAAACCAACAGGTAGATATCATCACTGATAACCCTACAATATTTGCAGGTTACCATCACTGGTAACTACTGCTAGAGTTTCAAGACCTCTTCATATACAAGACACTAAGCAAGCCTCAATAAAATAAGAAGGCCGTCTAACTGTCTAACAGAAAAAGAGTGAAAAAAAGGTCAAGAAAGTTACATAAACGCCATCTTCCAAACCAAAGCCATTGGAGCAACAGCAGGTAGTATGTATATGCTACAAAAAGAGAAACGAGACAATTGGAAAATGATGCTTTATTAAGATATCATACAGCACTTACGAAATGAGTGCTGTATAAGATCAGAAAACAAAAGACTTGATCTCTACAACTGAAAGTATTCAATCATGTGATTAAGAAAGAAAAATTAACACACAATGAAACCGATGAAAAGATGAAATCACAATCTAGGGCCACTAGTTACATCATGACCAATAGTAAGGCTTATAAGTTATAACTAGTCCACTGAATCACCCTAACAGCACAAACTTGCAGAAGTTTTACCAACTCAAAGGAAAGTTCAACACATTAAAAAGCAAGCAAATCAGGTACTAAACCGAACAGGAAGAAATACTCACACACTAGCATCTTCCCTGCCAAGCAGCTTGACTGGAGTGCCTGATCTTGGAGAAACCAAACTATCCTCTGAAATCTCATCCATACCCATAATCCGACCCGGCCACCACGACCCGTTCCTCCTTCGAACCCACACTAAACTCCCCACTGACGCATCAATGGCTTTCCCATCGCTAATGTTTGGTTCATCAGAAGCAGAGCTACCCATCTCAAAACTGAAAACCCCCCACTCCTAGCAACTAATTTCACAATAACAACAGCTCAAATATATTCACCAATCAAAATGAATGGTTCTTCTTTAGGTTATCAACATTCGCCTCCATGGAAGAACCTGAAACCCAAACCAACAAAAGAAAACCCCGTCACTTGCATGTAACTCAAAAACCCCTAAAAATGAAGCTGCATATGAACAAGTCCATAAATGTGACGACCTAAGTTTGGAGTACTGCAACAAAAAGGGAGATCTGGCTAACGAGCAAAACCAGCGAAGAGAGATAGAGACAGAGAGAGATCTGGATTGGGTTGTCATTAGCCGGTGAAATGGAACTTCCGAATTCTTTTTTCCTTCTTCTTCACAAAGTCTCGACAAATTCTGCTTTTTCTTCCTAGGTTTTCTGACTTTCTCTGAAGAAGGGGGGGGGGGCGGTAAAAAACGCACCTTTCCGAGAATCTCTGTGGCTGAAGTCTGTAGTGATGAAGTGTGAGAAAGGAGGAAGCTTTTTTCTTCTTCTTCTTCTTCGTTTGCAATTTTGTTTGTTTGTTTTGGAGTTTAGGCTCTGGGTTGGTTTGAAGAAGCGGTGAAGGAAACAGAGTCTGTGAAGCAAACAGAATAGAAGGCCACCACCATGGACGATAGTGTGCGGTTCTCTAGCTAGGGCTTTCAAGTAGGTTGATTCGGTTTGGTTTGGCTTGGTTTGGTTCTATTCCACTCAAATCTTCTTTTTTTAAAAAAAAAACAACGATGGTACTTAATTTAATTTTCATATTAAAATCTTCAATTTTCATATGCTATTCTAAGGAAAATTGATAATTTGTAGAAAAAATTTAAAATTTTTAAATCGGTTAATGTTTAAAATGTAAATTAAAAATAATTAAAAAATTATATTTTATTATAATAATTCATATAAATAATGGTCAAATGAAATTAAAATTTATATAAATATAATTAAAATTTTGTTAATTTTCAACTTTCATATTACACCCCACCTTAGATTAGAGTTTTTTTAGGCACAATTATATAAACAAGTCTATTAATTGGGTTAACAATGTTATGAATATCACATAATTATTATTATTATGTCACCTTTGAAATAAACAGGCTGCGACGACGTTTTTACGAGATGCGATAGGTTTTGCCTTACGAATTCTTCCGCCTTTCCTCACCATTCACCGCTGCTGTTTGGTCCCTGTGATCTCTCAAACCAAACAACAGCCTCAATCGGAGGAGAAGAAGAAGAACAACAAAGAGGAATACACGCACACACACAGAGAACACAGAGTATTGCAATAAGATTCAAACCATGACTGGTAAGCATTCGCATCCTTTCTGAAACTAATCTCTCAAAATGATCTCACTTGTCCCTTTTCTTCCCTTCACTCGAACCTTTGCTTAGTTTGGATGAAGTTATCGCCTTTTCGGTTCCTCTTCAGTTTTCTTCACCTGGGTTCTCGATTTTGCTTTGTGGGTTGATGTTTGTTCAGTCTAGAATCTAGATGATTGTGTGCAAAACCTAATAATAATTGGGGATACATGGAAGTCACAATTGGTTGTTCTCTGTTTTTGATACGGATTAGTGATAATGAGTTTTATACTGGGTGAGTCGTGAATTCTACTTTTGATGGTTGCAAGAAGTGAAGAGTGATGTCAATTCTGTAGTCTTCTGGAACCCCTGTTGTTTTAAATCAGCTAGTCTTACTGGAGTAGTGGCTTCTGGAGATTTTATTTAGTGGCAGCTATTTTCTTTTCGGCTTATTGCGAATCTTTCTGTGGTATGTGATTGCATTATTCTGCTGTGTTTACCTTCTGGTTATTGTGGCAGACTATGAACAAGAGCAGGAGATGGAAATTGAAGCACTGGAAGCTATACTCATGGACGAGTTCAAAGGTATCTAAATCATTTTTGGTTAGTTAGGCGATGCTTATTGTCGTTCATTGTTACGGACAACTATTTGACTCCGGGTTTTTTTACTATAATGTTAGAAATCCGTTCCAGTGAGAGTGGCTTGAATACTTCAGCTCGGTGTTTCCAGATAACGATATCTCCACAGGTACACCTTTATTTATTCATGTCCTGAGCCGTCGTTGTCGAGGTTTTCTAGAGTTCATTAGTCAGGATCTTTCTTTGAATACTTGGCGAATAAAAAAGAAGATGTTAATTCATATTGTTGAGATATTGGTTCCTGAATGGACATAGTTGTGATCTCAGAATTATGCGTTGAACAATGGTTTGTTACAGAATTTTCAATTTGGCATCGAATCATTTGTATTTATTTTGATGATCAACAGGATGATGATATAGACCAGTCAACAACGACACCAGGTTATCTGGTTTCCTGTATTTACCCTAATCCGCCCCCTTGCTACTCTAGCCGTTTACTTACTTTATTTTTTGAAATTCTTTTGCAGTTCAGCTAGGCTTAATATTCGCCCACACAGAAAAATATCCAGATGAGCCTCCACTATTACATGTGACAAGGTCAGTACTCGGTACAAAGGAAGTTTTGGACTTTAGAAATCAGAACCCTGTATTCTAATCCGTGTTCCTGAATTTAAACTCGAGGTAGTGTACGAGACAAGAAAATGAATCACTGTTTCATTACAGGATTATTCAATCCTTCACCTGCTTTATAGGTTATATATTGACAGGATAAAGTGTAGATTTGAGAGAATTATGATCTACTCTTGTTATTAGAAGGCCCGTAGGCAATAGGGTTATATACACAAGTCTCCATATGAGACTTACCTACTCTAGGAATCCTATTAGGGGGTAATTACCTAATAATACATAATACAACTAAATAGGGAACTTAGCTAATCTGTAGGATTCTCTACATAAAGCAACCTTCTTTTTCTGTATTCTTGCTTGAACTTACGACATCATTGTCTGCTGCTATTTGCTTCGTTTTTTGTCAGTATAAAAGGTGTGCAACCAAGTGATCTTAAGACGTTGAAGGAGAAGCTTGAACAAGAGGTAATCGTGCAAATGATTTTAAGCTGAATTTTTCTTTGTGATAAAATAGTAGAAAGTTCATCACAATGCGGGGCATTTGACTTTGACTTTTCACAGGCATCTGAAAATCTTGGAATGGCAATGGTCTACACATTGGTTACATCAGCTAAAGAGTGGCTATCTGACTTATGTGGTCAAGACGATGAGGACGATGATGCCGCGGATTTGGAGGCGACCAAGGACGATGTATGGATATTTCTATTTTCCTTGGTACTGGTTCAGTTCGCTTTGACCTTTATTAAGACATTTTGATTTCATGATAGGTGATTATACCACATGGAGAACCTGTTACCGTCGAGACTTTTCTAGCATGGAGAGAGAAATTCGAAGCAGAGCTGGCACTTGAGCGAGCAAAGTATGTTACACAATCGGAAAGTAGGGTATAACTATGGTTTCGTATGCAGTTTATCCAAAGTGTTATAGCCTCTGAAAGAGAGCATCAATGGTGGATGCACAGTTCGATATCTTTCTTTTTGCACGTTTTAACCATTGCAATGCTTGCTTCCCAAGTTGATCCTTGTAGCGTTCCTATCTCAGTTGCTTGCATGTCTTTTTAGCTCTCTACTTGGATCCTTGAACTCTTGATGAACGACCAAATATCCATTATCTTACAGGTTGATGCCTGAGTTTGCACTCACCGTCACAAAGGAGAAGAAGCTTACCGGAAGACAGTGGTTCGAGAGTGGAAAAGGGGTATGTTAATATGACATTTCTGCTGGCAGTTTGTCGAAAATTGTCTAGTCGAAAATTTCGTTAAATGAAATTGCTTGTTTCTCCTGCAGAGAGGTGCAGCAGCAGCAGCCACTGAAGGCTCAGAGGAGGAAGACGAAGACGATATTGATTTTGATGACGAGGATTTTGATGGTGATTTTGCCTTACTGTTTGTTTCAAGCTCACTAATGTAATTCGATCCACGCCCGGTTTGGTCTACTAATCAGAAACCTACCTTTTTTTCTCGTGCAGACGACGAAGACATGCTGGAGCACTACCTTGCTGAGAAATCTGACTCGTCATCTCATCATTCCTCTATGAGAGCCGGTTAGATTAACTGGTCATCTAGCTTGTGGCGATCTGGACTGTTTATTGAAGATGAACAATTTTGGCTAGGAGTTTGCTTTGTAGGGATTGTACTCTGTCTCTTTGTGTTTCTCTTGGCAGTTGAATGCTATTGTATTGTAGAATGTAGACATATGATTGAGTGCTCTTTATGGCAAAAATGGAAACTTGCTTTGGTTAAGACTGAGCTATACTACTCGGACAGATATAAGAACCTGTCTCACCACTATTTCTCAAACACAATTTTTTCTGAAATGGTATATGTACCAATTAGCCTGCTTAAACATCATATTTGCCAATTAGACCATTACAATTACAATGGTTTATCCCAACAAGACAACAAATACAACCCTCTTTTCTACAAAGATCTACCTATTCCCTAAACCCTAATAGATAATCACTTTACACCAATGTACCCTTATCGTATTCAAACAAAGCTTGATCATCTTCATTGTATGGAGCTATTGCACCGATGTCGATGGGCCATTTTAGGATAAAATCCTTTGGGGTCATTCTTGACATTGTCCATCTCTATACACAACCTTGATCAGTCATGGCTTGAGCAATAGCCAGGAAAGATGAAATAACAGACCCATGAACCAAGGCCCTGAGTCACAAACGAGTTACGAAAATGTATTACAGACTGAACGAACAAAGACCTCGCAGTTCTGATGAACAAAGACAATCCGGAACACAAAGACTTACTCGGGGCTTTCTTTCTGGTAACCGAAATCATTTGCTGCTTTGAGGGCTCTTTGGTATATCTGTTTCATAGCTTCCTGCAACTTAGATTCAAAGTCTTCAGGTGACCAGTTCATCGAACTGCACTCGTGGTTCAGTTCCAGCTCCCCGGCAACTACCTGCAATTTTTTTAGAAGGTGTCATCAATGGTTCCAAATTTCATGTGATGCGAAATGGAGCCTAATATGTAGTATCTACGTAATCTACGTAACCTCTTAGAGATATTCCATACAACAACAGAGCATATTCCATACAAGTAATCCACACCACATACTTGATTTCCTAGTTTGTATAGAATAACCACGATCACCATACGTCTCTAATAGCAGAATCATAAACTTAAAAACAGATATTTGTTTGGTAAAGAAGTATTCTTACCCCTCCGGCCCCAGCAGCCTTAGCAGGAGCAACGAGGACATTGGCTTTTCTCAATACTTCAATCGCTTCAGACGTACATGGCATGTTTGAGCCTAGCAAACAAAGGATCATGAAAAAACAACACTGATACTGAACGCAACAACAGAGAAATGGAGATCATGCAAAAATCGTTCGGTTGTTAGTGTTACTACCTTCTACTAGTATCCGGCAACCAGAGTTGACAAGATTAATGGCGTCGGATTGATCAATTTCATTCTGGAAAGCACAAGGGAACGCAACATCGCATCTCTCGCTCCAAGGTTTTGCATCGTCGTAGTATTTTGATCGAGCATATGTTTTCGAGTAATCCCTGCATTGTTAGAAGCACATGGAGTCATTAGTGAAAATTACGAGACAAGCTTTGGTAACTGATGACAAAGAGAGTTCAGAAAGACCTCAAACTTCTTTGTTGGGCTTTGATATCTCTCAAAAACGATATCTTCATGTAATCAAACCCATCCTCATCGACCAGATATCCTTTGGAGTCTGCAGAACAATTGTTATCAGAAAAGGTTCTTGTCTAAATGCTTTTTTGACACACAACTTCAAACCTAAAGTATCTGTATTTCAACTGGCCTAACTCAATTCGACGAGAATCATGAAGTTGTTAGATAAAGTTACCTGATACAGTGATTGGATGAGCTCCATAAGCAATAAGCTTCTCCAGAACATGCATAGCAATCTTGCCAGAGCCACTTATGGCACACCTGCGGAAAAAGATTCCTTCTTCAATACATAATAAAATGGAACTCGAAAACTAATCTACCGCAACTGATTGTGCCAAAACTCTTTTCTTGTTCGAGTGATTAAAAGATCACATGTTTACTAATCACATGTCGTCTGAGCAGATCTCTACAGGCTATTTCCAAGCATCAACATCACAAAATCGAGGCTCTTAGACTTTGAATTTCGCATCTGAAGATTGAGAATCATGCGAAATGGGGAGCAAACCTTAGTCCTTTCAGTTCTTTGTTCATGTCTGCAAGCATAAGTTGGGCAAAGAAAACCTGAAAACCACAAGAGCTTTAATTCGTAAATGCTACTATACTAGAACTTGAAAAAATTAATCTCCCAGTCAATAACAAGTTATATAAGAGAGCAGATGGGGCTGTCATTACCAGTCCATAACCAGTTGCTTCAGTTCGAAGACTAGAACCGGACCAGAATATTCTTGGCCCTGAAAAACTTCCCTGCATGAGTCGATCATTAATTTCAATACATAACATAGAAATTACATAGACAAGATCAATTTTTTCCGCATCCAATGAAGAGAAGAAGCTAAAATACCTGAAAATGACCAGCTAAACGTCTGTACTGTCCAAAGAGATATCCCATCTCCCGAGTTCCAACACCCATTTCCTCCGAAGGGAGATCCTAGAATACATAGAAATTGGGATTCAAGCATCAGAAGCTCCATCCAGGAGATACATAGTCCAAAAAGTTGACCAAGACCAAATCTTCTCACCTTCTCAGGCCCAAGATATCTATACATCTCATTCATAAAGCTTTGGCAAAAGCGCATAACCTGCCACAGTACATTCAGAAACTATAATCAACTTGCTTGATCGATCCTGACCAAAACTCATTAAAGGTTGGTAGGAATGAATACTACTTCATTATCACTTTTTCCTTTAGGGTCAAAGTCACTTCCGCCAGCCGCCCCTCCTAATTTGTAAGGTGATAAAGCGTTCTTAAATGTCTGCATTATTACGAGTAACAAGCATTAGGCTTTTAATTCTACATTTCAAAGAGGACGAATTACACATGGAGAGGCTTTTAATTCTACTGATCAAAGGGTTACCTGCTCAAAACCAAGAAATTTGGCAATGCTTAGGTTCATTGATGGACTAAAACGCATACCACCTCTACATGGACCCAACGCCTGGTTAAATTGTACCCTACAACCCCGATTGACATGTGTCTCGCCCCTATCATCCACCCAAGGAACTCGGAAAAGTATCATTCTTTCGGGCTCTATCAAGCGCTCCATGACATTGACATAACTGAAATAGTCAAGTTCAGTTTTAGAAAGCTCACTACAAACCTGCCAGAGTTCATCTCTGAAATGAAAGAGAGATAAATAGACTCACTGTGCATTCTTGGCAATCACCCTATCTAAAGCATGGACGACTTCTTGCACCGACTGTATAAACTCGACCTCATTAGGGTCACGTTTCAGCGCAGCTTCAATGATCGACCCGGCTGTTTTCGACATAAGTGCTGCCATGTAGGAATTATATCAAACATCAAGCAAGTTACAGTAACTTCATAACGGGGATATGGCGTAGAAAGACAAACTAACCTTTGACATGAATAGGTTTATCAACAACAATCTTATCCTTGGAAGCCATTTGCAGACGAAGTGCCTCCTTATGAAGCAAACTATTGTTATGTTCTTCCAAGGCACTCATTTGCATGTTCCTACTACCTTCATTACCATAAGGATTCCTTCTGTGCTTCCTACCGTACTCTCTACAAACTGAACAGAATATCCTCGCAGTGCCTTCTTTCACATCAACGTACGCCCATTTGTACGTATCGGCCCACTCGTCTCTCCATCTCTTCACAACTTTCTTCTTACGTTTTGCCGACTTCAACACTTCTTGATCGTGATCGTCCGTGGAGAGTTGAGAAGAATCCATCGGCGTCATGTTCTTATTAGGTTCCTCGGGATCCTCCCCTCCAACTAAAGGAGGGGTATTAGCAAATGAAGAAGGATCGTCATCTCCATGACCTATTTCCAAATCAATACCTTCTCCTAGCTCCCTTACCACCAAGTGATGCCTTTGTGCTTGCTGAATCAAGTTCATGTCATCCATTGTAGAATTCATCCCTAATCCACCCTCCGGAAGCAACATCCAGCATCACAGTTTTTTCCCCAACTCCTTTGCACTATGTTACTGGATTTAGATGAAATCCATCATTACTTCATTAGGAAATCACAGTTGACTGCAATATCTCAGTACACAGGAAAACCCTATCTTCTAACAGTCCGTTACCTTAGCCAGATTCAGCAAACTGCATTCAAATGCCAGACAAGATATCTGAGCTGCAAATATGAGAATTGAGAAATTCAATCATGACAGGTAAATAAAACCAACTAACCAAATAGAACCCTATTACAATTAGCATTTCTTTTGCATTGTCAAAACCAGAAGACTCATCATCAGTTAACTTACGAAAAATTCCAAACATGCCCACGTGCCAAATTGAGGCAACGATCAAAACCCAGAAGTCCAGACTTATCTAATAAACAAGAACTTAAGTACCTGAAGAACCACGAAAAGGAACGAACTTCGTATCTTCTGAAATTTTTTGCCACTTGCTGGAAAAAATCGTTCCTTTTGCTCGGCTTGAAAGCTCAGAAGAGAGAAAACCAAGTGGAAGGAAATTGAAAATCCGGCGATCGTGGTGGGGTGGTAGAATGATTACTGAGATTTTCTTTTATGAGAATTGTTCGATCAGTAGCAGTTCTTCGATTATGCAGGCAATAGCGGATTGCTGGTTTGGTTCGGTTTGGTTCAGGGTGCTTTTCTTTCTTGGTATTTTTGTTAGGATTAATACCAAAATTAGGCCCCCAAAGTATTTGAAACCTGACAAATCTAGCCCGAACGGGTCAAATCTAGCCTGACCCGTTACCAGCAAGGGTTGTTCACAAACGAATCGAGCTGAATTTCACCATATTGGCTGCTACAGAGTTGAGCATTGTCCATTGTGTTCTTTTGTGCACAATTTGTACATCATTGATCGTAAAAAATTCAGTTGCATATTCAATTTTAAACGAGCCAAGTTTGCAGTGGAATTCGGGTTGCCGGTTCTGTGATATGGATGCTTTGCCCCTGGTTTATAGGAATAGCCTACCAAAAATATGGATAATTCTGCTCTCATTTCTTCCATTGAACAAGTTAGGTTACATAAAAGTGGCTTAGATAAGAAAAATTGAAAACAATGAACTGAGTATTGTTAGTTTACAAAGTACAATACCATACATGATACATGAAAGCTAACTTATATGTACACGTTTGTTTCCTTCTACAAAAATTGGATTCCAGCTTCCCCCTGTTTACTCAATGCTTCTATACAGAACCGGCAGTTCTCCTCCTAGCGGTTGTGAGGATCGAATAGCGAGTCGAGAGACCGATCAAGCAAACGAACCCTTAGTCATTTGCACACGTGCTGGCAAATTCTTTAATCCTCTACTTCAGGTTCTGCAGTAATACAGATGTGGCCACATATACATGAACACCTGAGTTCATTGGATAATCGACGGGTGGAAAGGTTTTTATATGAGTTTTACTTACCTTTAGTTCTTCGATGGCGCATAACAAGATCGATAGAAGGATCTTTAATCTTTCGCGTATGTGCCGGCAAAATCGTACACCCTCTGCTTTAGGTTCTGCAGTGAGAGAGATGTGGCCACAGTATATGAATAACTGGTTTCATTGAATAATCGATAGGAGGAGGTTCGGATATGACTTTTGAGTTCACTCACCTTTAGTTCTTCGTGAAGCACAACAAATATCTTCTTGAACCGTTTGTTTTTCTGCAAGTAATTCATCATAGGAAGCAATGCGAGAGTAAGCTCGAACAGACGAGCCATATAAGCTTAACAAACTTTTCAATTTGCTATAGTGATTAGAATGGAACACAAGTAAGCAAGCATCAAGATTATACCGCTTCGCACTGACGAAAAGTTTCCTTCAGTTGCACCACAATTGTTTGGTATCTGTCCATATCCCGGCCTTTAGCTAATTCAAGGTCCTTTCCAAGTTTAAGGAACTGCTTCCTGCATAAGTTAGACAAGCTAGTCAATAATCACACTAGTCAGAAACTGAAAGCCCACACAGATTATATGGTACCTGTAGCTGTCGAGGATCTTGTTCAATGCACAATAGCTCTCATATTTGTCGCGATATTCCCGAACATACTCCTCGTACCTAGGAGTAAAGGAAAAAAAACCACAGCATAAGTTTCAAGCCATGTCAGGCCATAAGGTGATGATCATAGTCTTGGATTAACAATTACTCACTGAGTGAAGTCTCTAATTGGTCCCTTTAACTCTGGTACGTCCTTCTCATACTTATAGAAAGAAGAGCTATCTTCCTCCAATTGAGCGGCACCATTGTTGTCGTTACCAACATCAGCTATTGTATTATTGGACTTCCGAGCTTTGATTTCCTTTATCGAGTTGGCCGGTTGTCCACGCTTTACATCATGAACAGTGGGGGGTTTCTTCTGGTTTTCTCCATACCCTTCTATGCCATTTGCTACTTTCGCTCCAGCAGCCAATTTGTTGAACTGAGGTGGTCCGAACTTCTGTAAAGGTTTCGCGGTATCTTCAGAAAGTTGATCCTGGTTTCTCCTGATGACCCCGGTCGTTTGGTTGCATGGAGAAGGCCGTCCTCCCAACTCTAAAGCTATCTTTCCAACAGGTCTTCCCTTGCTCAAATCTTTATCATGACTATCTGAAGTACTTGGTATACTATCAATCTTTTTAAAAGAACCTTTCCTCTCAAACCGCTTGTCAGTTGGTGTTTCTTCAAGCAGTGGCTCACGAAGTTCCCCCAACTCCAGGTCTGAAGGCTCTCTTTGGAGAATTTTGCTACCACCAACTGTGTGCTTCCCACTGACACCTATGCTGACATCTCTCGGTGAAGATATTTCAGCCTGCAGAGCATCTTTGGACTGCTTTGGACGTTTCGGCACTTTTTTCTCTTTTGGCAGGCTATTCTCATGTTCACCGCCTCTCAAAGGCCTTTCCCTTTGTTGGACAGGAAAAGTTTCTTGCACCAGAGAACTTTTATCTCCGGGTTTGCGAGTGTGCCCTGCTGATTTCCCAGCTGCTTCCGAACCAGTTTTCCCAGAATTTGTGTCATTCTGACCTTTTAGTGGATCAAATTCCGCGCCACCTCCCCTGTTCTTACGCGCTCCTTCAATTTCATGAGCATCCCAACTTCCAGAATTGGTTGCTTGAGTAAGGTTGTCTGACTTCTGTCTTTTCCGGCGTTCGGGTTTCTCATCCAAGTGCTTCCTATCTGGCCCCATCTTGGATTTACCCTTAGATGTCCTCTCAGAACTATCAGAGTGTTCTTGTCCATTTCCATCCTTCATTACGTTCTCGCCGTCATCGAACAAAGTTCCAATGAAAGCTTCACGATCTTGCAAAATTTCATGGTCAGCTAGCATGGGAGCGACGTCTTCCCTAAACATTTCACCTTCTTCACCATGAAACAAATTATCTTTCGCCGAAACAATTACCTTTCCTTCATCAGATTCATTACCGTCGATGTCAATAGCATCAGATCCATCTCCCTCAATGTCAACTGCACCAGATCCCTCACCGTCTTGCTTCTCTTCACCATTGTGTAAACATCTCCACGGATCAGGAGACGAAGAAAATCCAGGTTCAGATGCTTGAAACTTTTCTACCTGAGGTTCTCTGTCATCGCTTGTCATTATGTCCACATCTTCGTCAGATCCCTCTTTACCGCTGGATGAAGCATCACTGTCACTGTCACTGTCACTACTGCTTCCACTTCCACCTCCAGTCGGACTTTGACTTTTGCTCCTACTGCTACCGCTATCACTGCTGTCGCTTCCACTGCCACTACTATCGCTAGAGCTGCCCGCCCGCCCTTCACTCTTGTCAGAGTCCTTTGTTTCGCCAAACAAATCAGGTGATGGTCTTGAAATATCTTTTTCCATTTCATTTGTTTCCCCATCCATTCTAGGGTCCAGCAGGGCATGTTTCGGAGTAGGCCTTTTCTCATGGTTGTCTTCTGATGCAAGCGTCTGTCCTCCATTGTCTTCCGAAGAGCTGCAAATGAAAAATCCAGTTAGACCCTTTAATTTTCGATAAAAAATAAAGAGGAAAAGTTAGACCCTTTATCATGAACTAAATAGTATGGGTATCAATAACACTAAATTCCCTTCTCTCTAAAAGAAATTGGAACAACTTGGTCCTGCACCATTGCTTCTCTTCAAAGTAGGAATCATTCAATGCAAAGCAAACGTGAATTAGTAAGTAAGCATCATTTACGAGTGCCCCGATGTAACTAAATCAATACTACCAGCACTACTAAGCAAGATTGCAGGTGTCAAGTCTTAGTCTACTTCTGGATATATCTGCACAGTATATGCCTAAAGATTAAAATTAAACTACATATCTGTTTGCTATATCAAATTTGTTGATCGTTTGTCAATTTGAAGCCGAACTTCAGTATCACCAACTATCAAAGATGTCAAGACAATCATCAAGCAGAATAGTGGATTCCATAATCATGTGAAAAAGATAAGTACCTTCCACTACCAAATGAAGGTTTCTTCACATTTTCCATGTCTGCTTTCAAGAAATACCGTCCTGAAGCTTGACAAATTGCAATCTGGTAATCATAATTAGATAAGAAGATATAAGAGTTGAGATGTCAAATACTTGAACGTACATAACTTTGACGCCAACTGCAAACCTTTTTCAGGATTGGCTCAATCTTTTTGGAAGTTCCTGGAACTGAATCTCCAATAGCTTTCTCCAAGGCCTATAGCGCAAGACAGAGAAAGAACAAGGATTAGCAATGCACATTAATTAATTGGAAGTGCAACATACTACACAGAAAAAGAGCGCACAACTTTTTCCTGAACTCTAGTAACATACTTTAATGGTCATCCCATTAGTGTTATTCTCCGCCAGCAAAGAAATCAGCATTCTTTCTATGTCTGCTGACTTGGCCACAGAATAGCCTTTGCCTTCAGCAGCCTCCTTTCTGGCATCGCCACTCCCAGAAAAGATTCCTTTCTCTAGGCCAGAATTTTGTTTCTCTTTAAACTGGTTAGGTATAATTTCTTCAGTGCTTGTATGAATCTTAGTGGAACTTCCAATTCCCAGTGGAGATGCTAGAATACCGAATTGCTCAGGTGTAGATGGCAGAGGTGAGGATGGAGGTCTACCTCTTGGGTTAACACCAGAAGCAATTCCAATCTTAAATGACTTAGGTGGACCTCCAACTGCAATTCAATGCAAAAGAGAAGCTAAATTCACAAAGAGAGTACAGGAAAAACAGAGCAGAATGAACAGGGTGAAGAACTCTGCTGGTTGAAAACTCCCAGCCAATATTTGAAGGAAGGTTCATTTCTCAATAGTAAGAGTTTGATTGATGCACCTTGTGGTGATTCCGACTTCTGCTTTTTGAAAGGGGGCTCTTTCTTTTGCTTAAAACCTGTTCTCCATGGATTAGCTGAGAAGAACAGATGCATGTTAGGGCAAGGACAATACCACATTACTCTGACAGAAAAAAACAGAAGACAATGTATATAGCAGATAAAGAATAGAGATCTAAGTTCAACCTAATTTATCTTCCCACCTAGAATGCTACATGATACGTATCAGAGATATAGAATCTAAATAAAGAATGTACCTTCTGCAGCTGCAAGTTGCTTCATATGACTCTTCATAGATGGATTTGAGTGATCTAGCACGATTGCTCTGCCAGGAGGTATACAAAGTTGCAAGAATATTAGAAAAATAAGACATAAGACACAGCATAAGTAACTTCAACTGGTCCAAAGCATTGAACATTCATGGTTATGCCGAAGGGAATAGTTTAAATCATGTAATCATCTATTCAGACTAACCCAACTCAAAAGAAATGGAGAGCACAAAAAAGAACCCATAAAGAGGACAAATTGCCAATAACAACTCACTCTAAAAATTAAGACCCAGAAAGGCATTGGTTACGTACTTGCGTGATTTATGCTTGCGTTCAGCTTCTTCTGACCTCATCTTAACATGGTTTTTAGTAGATTCATCCAAGATACGTTGGACATTTACCTTGCGCCAAGCACATCCTGATTCAACAAGTAAACCATCTCCGTCTTCTCCACTTTCACGTTGTTCATATATGTCGCAAAGGTCCCCAACTTCCTTTGACCATGTAAATCTAAACTCCTTGCCACCGACATTGATAACCTGATATATAACATGAGTAGACTAGCTTGAAGTTGCTTGAGGGATTACAAGACTACACTTACTATTACACATCAAGAACACATTGTGCAACATCTAGTCTAAAATGGATAAGAATAGTAATACAGCTAAACCACAATGTTCCTAGAATTGAAGTTTCTTCACACAACATGTCGCTAAATTAGTTTTATGTGGTTGATTCCTCATTGCAAGAGTCGCTAGAAATCCTAATTCACTAGTCCATCAAGACCATCTTAGGGGAATACAACAATGGAAACACCTACTAAAAACTTGAAGCAAATTAGGAACTAAGTAGTCAACTACAGACGCAAGGAAAATCAAACAAGCAACACTAATCATAGCTAGATTGACAAGGAATCAGATAGCTAATACCGCACTCACGTTTCCATTAGGATTGTTAGCCATGGAATCGAACTTAATCCTAGCAGTATCGCCCTGAGCTTCGACCCTCTTGATCTCATCTACCAAGTCAGGAACCAGCCTAATAATCATAGCAAACGCGGGAGGGGAATTCCCAGGGATGAGGGCGAAACTCTCTTCAACAGAGGTGGCATTCTTACTGTTGTCAGGACCTCCACCGCCGCCGGAGCGATTGTTTCGAGGGTTGGCGCCGAGGGAGAGGCGGGGAGCGGTGGGCGGGCGGTGAATAGGAGGAGGAGGAGGAGGGTGGGAGAATGAGGAGGGTGTGGACTGGCGACGTTTGGCGCCGGGACCTCCTCCCCTTCCGGCGCCGCCGCGGCCACCGCCACCGAGCTTGGAAGAGCCACCGAACATCGCCGGTAGGGATTGGTTTTTCTTCTGTGCGGAAATTTGGATCAATTGGAGTTTTGGAAGACAATAATTTTCAATGTTTTTCGCCGGAGTTCGTAGGAGGAACTGTTCCGAATTGTCGCAACTAGAGCATCATAAGGTTTTCGAAATTACAAATAAGATACGAAACTTTTGAATAATTCCATTACAGTTTGTTTATTTTACTTATTTTTAATTTTAATTAGGAATTATTTTTTTAGGTCTTTAAAGTGATATTTTTATTTTGAGATTTCTTCGAACACTTGGTGTGCATTATTATAACATTTCAATTAGATTTGGAAGCTCCAAAAAAGTGATTTAGTTGATAAAATATGATTGCTTTAGAATTTTTATTGTGGAACTTTTTATCATATTTTCATAAATTGTATTTAATTTACGACTTAGATCAATCAAGATTGATATACCCCTTTTCGAATACCATTGCTTTCTCCATTGTGATTCTACCTAGTTTTCCTTTCTTAGTTCCATTTGTTATTTATATGATATTTATAACCATAGTTTTAGAGAAATTAAACCTTTTTTTGACACATAAAATTATTATCTATAAATTGAGTTAAAATATATCGAAAAGGGTTTTAGGAAAACAACACTTGCTTATGACCCTCAAAAGCTAGCAAAGTTTTTGTCTAATAAGTAGGTGCAAAGTAATCAACTTGACAAGGATTAAATTGAAGGGAAAAAACTCCTTCAACAAGTTTGAAATGGTCGAAAATGGTGTAATTGGTGAGACAACAATTCAACACTATAATCTGAAACTATTATTAATGACATTGACATTGAGCTTGATATGAGCTGAAGTACCAGTCTTTTATCATTAAACAATTTAAAAAAGAAGCTAATGTTAGCTAGTTTTTTTACTTTTTTTTTATCAACTTTAGCTTTATTATATCTCATTTTTTTTGTTTTGGTATATGATATGTAACAAACAGAAGAAAATAGACGTTGCATAGGTTTATAACTGAATTCAAATCCGATATTTTCAAATCATCAACATAGCAACACATAACTTTACAACGATACTTTACAAAACTTCATTCTAAAAAAAATCAAAAGTGACTAATTTGTAAAAGTGGAGTAGTATCAGTATTTGTATGTTCCACTATACATCTCAAAATAGGATTTATAAGGAGAAAAGCCAAAACACCTTCGAAGAGGTTCAAAAGCTTCGATATTTCCCGTTCTCCAAGCAAGGCATTCATTCCCAATAGCCAAGAGCTTCCAGACTCCTGTTTTCTCCTTCGTCGCGATTCACCAAACCCTCAAGAAATCATGCTTACAGGTATATGCTGCGTCCATAAGTTCTTACTTCGATCAGCAGTTTAGAGTGCACTCGATTCCCCCGGTTTTGTTCATTTTCAATTCGCGATCGTTGGGTTGATGCAGAAGCTAAAGTTGAAAAAACTCTGTGCTATTATTTAGCTTTCCAACACGTTAAGGTTGTTGGGTTTTTGAATTTGTGTGTGTTGGACGCTCTGAAGAATGGTTATATTAATGCTGCCTAGTCAAAATTACTTTCTCAAAGTTTCTAGGGTTCATTGAAGCTTTTGAACGTGGTTGGCTGGAATGTGAACAAATAACCATTGATGGGGGTGGTCCAGAAAAAGCCTTTCCATGTTGTTATTCAAGTGGTAGCTTTTGAGAGCTAGCAAGAAATTTTCTGAGTTTTTTTTTCTAATTAATGTTGTATTGGTTGCAGTGAGCGTTAAATGGCAGAAGGAGATGTTTCAAAAGGTTGAGATTGATACAACGCAGCCTCCTTATGTCTTCAAATGTCAGTTGTTTGATTTGACTGGCGTGCCTCCCGAGAGACAGAAGATTATGGTGAAGGGTGCTTTGTTGCAGGTGAGACGGACGGTGTGATTAGCTAAGCTGTTTTGAGTTTGTATTCATCGGTCGAGTTTAGTTTTCTTCAACACGGTTTATAGCAAGTTCCATGTTTGATCAATGGCCCTATTTAAAAGGGGGATAGCGACTTGTTGGTTTGATTAAAATTTATTTTATGTTGGTAATCCAGGACGATGGAGATTGGGCAACAATTGGTGTAAAGCAGGTAATGATACAGATTTGAGAGTTACTTCATATTTTGTTGGTTACTTTCATGGTGGATTTCTAATGTTGGTTTTCTTGTGCGTATTTTTTTCCATAGGGTCAAAGGTTGATGATGATGGGAACTGCTGATGAGATTGTGAACGCTCCAGAGAAAGGCCCTGTTTTTGTTGAAGATCTTCCAGAAGAAGAACAAGTTGCTGCTGTGGTATTTTCTCTGACTTTAAAATGCAAAGTCATGTTGTCTGTTTAAAGCATTACAAGCTGATGGGATGCCCCATGTTCGAACTAGTTTTGGTTGAAATGCTGGTTCACTGGATTTAGTGTGAAGTGTTGACTTAGTTTTGTTTATCTTGAAGTTTACTGAAAGCAGTCGTTGTCTCCCTGGAATTTGACTTTGATGGTTACATGTGGAATGCGAGACTTCAAATTTCCATGGAAAATTAGATTGTGTAGTTATTTCCCTTTAAACACCACTTTGAACTACTCTCATTGCCTTCTTCTACTGGTAACATGTGGTTTTAGATGATATATTTTTACTTCTTAGAATTCCGCGGCATCTTATTTCAACCTGCTTTTAGTGAACTCACTATTACATGCATGTTGAAATCAAATAATCATAGTACACTAAAATGAGTTTTGCTTCACGTTTATTGACTTCTATGTGTGCCAGGGTCATACTGCTGGTTTGCTTAACCTAGGGAATACCTGCTACATGAATTCCACCGTACAATGCCTGCATTCAGTTCCAGAATTGAAGTCTGCTTTACTCAAGTAAGTAGCTTATAAAGTCTGTTTTGCTATTTCATTTTATTTTTGCAGTTCATGAGTGCTGATTTTTTTTGTTTTTCTGTCTACTCTTTTTAGATATCCATCTGAAAGGAAAAACGAGGTGGATCAAACATCTCATATGCTCACTGCTGCAACTAGGGAACTATTCAATGAACTTGATAAGAGTGTGAAGGCTGTTGCACCTATGCAATTTTGGATGGTTTGTCCTCTATTACTTTTATATGGATATGATTTATCATGATTTCATTGTATAAATATGGGCTGCTTTCATGTCATACTGCATGGACTAATATGATTTATCATCTGTTATTCTATCGGTTTCTTTTATGGCTTTTTTTTCTTGAAACTGCTGAACCTCTTTTCCTGTCATCATGTTTTGTCTCTGGAGTGTTTTCGTTCATGAAATTCAACGAATGCGGTTCTTGGAAAGAAATATCATTGAATGAAGATTGTGTACTGTATCTGCTACTGAAAGAAAGTGGTAATAGACGCTGTTAATTGGTGTATTGCAGGTATTGCGCAAAAAGTACCCACAGTTTGGTCAAATGCACAATGGCTATTACATGCAACAGGTTTTTGGAATATATAGCTAGCTGATTGCATGAGTCTTATTGTGCTAAGTTCCAGATATTTAATTTTTTTTCTTGCTTACACTACTAAAAAAACCCTGTACAGGATGCTGAAGAATGTTGGACTCAGCTTCTTTATACACTTTCACAGTCTATCCGAGGACCAAGCAGTAGCAGGTTTATTATCTGATTTCAGAGTCATACCATTTGCAGAACGTATTTGACAGACAGATCCATACTTGACCGTTTAATGCTATATGTCTAACCTTTTAAGTACAATCTTTTCATCATTTTTTGGTGTGAACGAAATATAATCGAATTCTTTTCAACCTTGCTCAGTGAAAATGTCGATGCACTGAAGGAGATTTTTGGTGTTGAGCTTGTAAGCAGGTATGTTTTGGTGTATTGATCTCTTCACTGGTTAATGATGTTCAAATATTTCCGAAAGAAAGTTCCCTTGATGAATCTATTCGTTTCTTGAACGTTGGTAGGGTTCATTGCCAGGAAAGTGGTGAAGAAAGTTCAGAGACAGAATCTGTCTATTCACTAAAATGCCACATATCACAAGAGGTGAATCACATGCATGAAGGATTGAAACATGTGAGTTTCTCGCTGCCTATTTGCTTATGTTTCTCAAGTATGGGTGGTCTTCGCTTGCATGCCATAATAATAGATAATCATTTTAGGGTAATTTGCACTGTATCACCCACCTATTTAAATGGTTTAGACACAACCACCTAACTAATTTTGTTAGTTGGATACCACCTCCGAACTCTTTGTAATGTTGCATCCTCCAATTCCTGTTAGTTCTGTTAGGAGGACCTGGTACCTAGTATTTGATCCAGCATTGTGACGTTCCCAACTGATTCCGCAAAAACTTGATTTATGTAGGGTTTGAAATCGGAATTGGAGAAGGCCTCTCCAGCTTTGGGGCGCAGTGCTGTTTTCTTGAAAGAGTCGCGTATTAATGCCTTACCGCGGTAACAGTTTCTGTGTCATAAGGCTTTTCCCTTGATTTTCCTGTAGTTCTTGCCTCCTTGGTTCTTGTTTTTTGCTTTTAAGCTAAGATTTCTCGTTTGTTGATTTCTTAAGGTACTTAACCGTCCAATTTGTTCGCTTCTTCTGGAAGAGGGAGTCAAACCAGAAAGCCAAGATTTTGAGGGTAATTTCCAATTTACTTGCAATTTATCCTGTTATAGCACACATTCCAACCCTAAGCAAGTTGGTTAATTTCTATATTTGAAGAGCATCCACTTGATTATTACTTCATGATGGAAAAGTCCAGTTACAGGACCAACATAGATGCTCCTGAAACGGAGAATTTACACCCTTCTTTTTCATTTTTTTTAACAGAAAGTGGATTATCCTTTGGTGTTGGATATCTTTGATCTCTGTTCAGACGATCTCCGCAAACAATTGGAAGCACCACGCAAGGTACGTACATGACTCGGCTTTTGTTTCTAATAGTAGTAGTTTAGTAAAAACCATGGACTTGCTTGCTGCTTGATCATATTTGGTCCTCTTACCGTCACGTGGTTGTCCTTCAGCTGTTGAGAGAGGAAGAAGGTAAAAAAGCTGGTTTGAAGGGCAAGGAGAAGACGGACTCGAAAGACACCGATGTGAAGATGACTGATGCAGAGGTAAGCAAAAGGTTGAAATGCATTCGCCAACTGAAATGCTGGACAATGATGCTAACTGAAAGACATTTGGTTTCCTCATGTGCAGGGATCATCTGGCGGTGAATCATCGAAAGCTCCATCTGAAAAAACCGAACAGCTTACTGGAATATATGATTTGGTTGCCGTCCTCACTCACAAGGGAAGAAGTGCCGATTCGGGGCATTACGTTGCCTGGGTGAAGCAAGAGAACGGTAATACTTCTTTTTCCTATTTACTGTGTTTACTTAAACAGCATGTTTGTCTGCAAGTCTCCTTGAAAAGTTTATGGGTTGGCTTTCACAGGCAAGTGGATCGAGTTTGACGATGATAGTCCCATCCCACAGCGGGAAGAAGATATCGTTAAGCTATCCGGAGGAGGTAATCAATCAAAAGTCTCCGTCTTTGTCTATCTGTTTGAGTCAACTCATGAGCCTATCCTTTCGAACATACCATGTCTCGAACGAGTTTTCTTCAGCTCTACTAAATGACCCTTGGTGTTTTTTTACTGTTTCAGGTGATTGGCATATGGCATACATTTGCATGTACAAGGCTCGCACCATACCGATGTAATCAGTCTGATCAAGATTCTTTCTCTTAGAGACGAAAGGCTTGAGGATTCGTGGTTTTTCTTAAGGTTGTCGAATCAAACATTACAAGAACTGTCACCCCTGTCTCCCTTGTTGAGGTTAAGAAAGGGGGCAAATCATTTCTGCAGATTGCATATGCATCGTCTGTTGTAACTTTAAAGTCTGTGTCTCCCAGTTCTCCTTTTGTGCTCATTCATTGTTAAATCTTTTGTTCTTCAATATGTCTGAAGTTTCATTATCTTTTCTGGGTTAAGATCGCGGGTTTAAGACTGTTGAGAGATATTTATGATGACTCGGGAAGCATGCTTTGTCAATGCCATTACCCGAGTTGTATCGAATCATTTTGTATTCACGAGTTGGTTGAGTTTGTACTCGGACACTGCTCGATTCATCAACCAATCACAAGATGCGTATTGCGTAGCATATTCAAGCAAGAAGCACACGCTCCACTTCGCAGACGTGTCGATTGAGCTCACAAGTCAACTCGGTTGAGTATATATTACCTGAACCATGGCTCACTTAAAAAATCAACGGAACTCTGTTGAGCCGAACACCGTGTGTTGCTCGCAGCCTTGTTGAGTCGTGTTATCCTATTGCGAGGATCTGGTAATTTGGTTTTCTTTTTACATATGTACCGCGGGTAATTTTTCGGATTTGATTTGCAGATACGTCTCGGGGTTCGAATTTATACATTGTTTTGTCAGAGTAGACCTTTCAGAATCTATACGCTGAAGCTTAATTTGACTAAATGGTTACGAACTAGCAATCAACCGGTTTAACCAAGGCCCAGCCCAGAAGTTCCTAGCTTTAGTGATCCAGCCCATGAAAACAAAGGCCCGTTTGACAATTATAGAATAAAACGAAATAGAAATTAGGGTTAAGGTATAAATAGCTCTGATCATCCGTCTCCAGCTCTAGCTCTCCAACCAAGAACCCTAGCAGGTCGTCGATTGAATCGATCATAGTGTCTTTCTCCCGTGAATTTGAGCTCTTGTTTCATCCTTGTTAACTAATCGGCATTGATATCCGATCTCTTGAATTTCAGCTAATTAAGAAGAAGAAGAAGGGCAGAAGATTCCGGTGGCAATGGCGACAGTATCTGAGCAGCTCATTTGGGAGGTTGTGAAGAGGAACAATTCGTTTCTCGTAAAGCAGTTCGGGAGAGGAACTTCTGGCATCGTCTTCAGCAAAGAGAGCAACAATCTGTACAATCTCAACTCGTACAAGCACTCCGGTACGAACTCCTGTTGTTCCCTTCGATCAGCTTTACGTGTATTTGTTTTCTGGGTGGAATTGAAAACTGCTATGCATTGAATTTTTGGGGGTTTATAGGGTTGGCAAATAAGAAGACGGTGACGATTCAGCCAGCAGAAAAGGAACAAGCTGTGGTACTTGCTACAACCAAGACGAAGAAGCAGAACAAACCATCTGCATTGGTTCACAAGTCTGTCCTGAAGAAGGAGTTCTATCGCATGGCTAAGGCCGTGTTGAACCAGGTAAATTTGATTACAGTTCAAAGAACACATGGTACTTCTTTAGATGTTCCATGATTCTGCTACTACATGATAAGTACTAGTGGAGAGGAGTGCTATTGGCGTTGTAATGTTGAGGCTTCTGCCACTGTGTTTCTTAAACGAAATATAACTGTAGGGTTGGATATCTATAGTTGCATACTTAGAACTCGGTGCCTATATCATAGGTGAACCTTGTTCTTTCAGTCACATTCATTAGATTGCTCCTGTTATGCGAAATGTTTCCAAGTGATGATGAGCTATAATCAGAAAGAGTTCCCTGATAATGGCTCTTATTTGTACTAGCCATGATTCTGCATCATCATCGGATCTACTCTAATTGTTTCTATCCATTTTCAAGTTTCAGTTATGTGCCTAGTTTATGATGAAATGTTCAGGGTTCTGTTAGTGTTCCTTTAGTGAAAATTATTGCATACCTTCTTCTTGCTTTTCACAGCTTCTTCCTAGTACGGATCATACACCTTTCATAGGGTTCTTTGATGAAATGTATTCGTTAGGCTCGACTTACAAGCTTGTTTTCTGATGGAGTGTGTTACTATTATGCCTGCATCAGTCAAGAATTAAAGCTTTGGTCCATTTCGACGTGTGTGTATGCAGGTGGGCGATAACTTCTACAGGCCGGACCTGAAGAAAGCTGCACTTGCAAGGCTGAGTGCTGTGAACAGAGGCCTCAAGGTTTCAAAGTCTGGAATCAAGAAGAGGACCAGACAAGCCACCAAGATCCATGGGAGGAAGTGAACTTGAGAAGATCTTGAATCAGTTTATGTTTTTCCAGAAATGCTATTGCTTTTGGAACAAGGATTGTAGGATTGGAGAGTAGAGATTTTGCTGTCGATTTGGCCTTCCTCCATTTCGCATTTTGCTGAATGAGAAACTGAGATTTTCGACGGAAGAAGCCACCTACTCTACAAGTCCTTCCGCACTTGTGACATCAATTCGTCAACAACATTATCAATTTTACGAGCATTTGCTGCTTGCTGCGATTAGTCAACAACTTTACTAGCTCAACCGTTCAAAACGCTACTAGTTCAATCTCGCTCCGTTGTGTCTCAGCCGGCCTATAGAACTAACGTCTAAAGGTGGCAGAAAACAGCAGAACATTCGAAGATACCAGGAGAGTCACTTGCATTTGCTAACTGTACTATTTCATTTCATCAGCTGCTTTGGGTCCCAAGCTACAACTACTTGGACCTCAAACATCAAGCAATTCACTACCAATCTGACAATGTTGAGTACTGCTCGGCCGAGTTTCAATCGAACTTTTTCCGAACCAAACACCCAGCTGCTCGCGAACGGCTTGGTTCGTCAATAACTATGTGTCAAGCCAACAAAAAAAACAAAAGGAAGCAGAAAACTTATATTTAGGTCTTTTTCCAATTTAGATTTTCGGTTTTATTTGCTTACCATCAACAAAGTCCCAATTCGATAAATTCAGGTAACAACATTGGAATTAAATTCGAATTTGAGTAACCAAAATGAAATTAGTCGCCATCACGGTTGCTAGTTTTGTATGAATTTGAATTCGATCAAAATGCCAGCCCTAATTGCAGGTAAAATGATATAAATTGAAGGCAAAAACTCTACCAAAATTGGAAGTTAAAATGGATCAATCCAAATAGTTCAAAAAGGGCGAAAATTTGTGGATATAAGAATGTAAACCTTCATGAGGGAGTCCTGAATCATATCAAGAAAGAGGAAACCAACAAAAATCCAATGAAACCCTAATTTATGAAGAAATCAATATATATTTTGTGGGTCTCTATTATCTGGGATTTCTGTACACAGGAGGAGGTGGCTGATACTGCAACTGACAAAACCCCATTGCAATCTAAAGCTTTAGCTTTCCAACACAAAAGCTTTGGTTCTTAAGATGAGCAGCAGTTGCCACTTTGGTTGTTAACTGGCTTCCCCCGGATTGGCACCGTCGTTGGCCTTGTCGCGTTCATCGCAGGCTGTGTAGCCATTCTGCAACAAACAGAGAAGAAGTCAGTGATCCAGGATTCAAAATGACACGTTGGAAAAATTTCTAATCTGAACACAGTTATAACTAGTTATATTACTCTAAAGTTAGGGTTGTTGACAAGCCAAGCTGCTCATGAGCAACTCGAGTTTGTTCATAACTCGGCTCGATTTTAATTGAGCCAAGGTATGCTCGACTCTATAGGCTCGTGAACTTGAGAGCCAACTCGAGTATTAGCTCGAGTATATGGCTTGTTTACTAGACTCAATAATACAAGTGGTACATTGTATAGATTTAATGATTTGAATCGAGAAAAGTATGAACTTGTAAAGTTTTAGAATACCTTGGTGTATTTAGCTCGACTCGTTAATGTTTTAAGTGTACAAACTTCAAATTCAACTCAAATTCGGCTAATCAGGGAGTTTTAATGAGAAAAATTCGAGTTGAGCTCGATTTTGGCTCGTCAAGAGTAGTTAACGAGCCATACTTGAACAGGCTCGAGCTAGACACGAGCTAAAATTTTCTAGCTCGAGTTCGAGCTCGCCTAAAAAGTAACGAGCCAAAATCAACAGCCCCATCTAGCCAGTAGGTGTTATTGGATAATCTCTAGTCCGAACTACTAAAATGTATCAAAATGCACGCACATATAACTAGTTTTATTACTCTTAACACATATCATAGGAACAACATCAAATATTTCACCTTTTCTTGATCTCAGAAGCCATGGTCATGAACGCATCCTCGACATTCGTAGCACTCTTGGCACTTGTTTCCAGGAATGGGATCCCAATCTCATCAGCAAATGCCTTAAAAAAAGGCAAAGTGAGTTATCCACAGAATCGATTACTCAAACCAGGATCTGGTCTGGTCATGCAAAGTATCACAATTACCTTGGCAGTATCATAAGAAACCACTCGCTTCGAGGTTAGATCGCACTTGTTCCCAACCAGAAGCTTGTTAACGCTGTCCGTGGCGAACTTGTCAATTTCTGTCAGCCATGTCTTCACATTGTTGAAGCTTTCTTCGTCCGTGACATCATAAACAATCTATCAGAGCGATACAACAGTTACAAATGTGAAGTTTTCTCGAATGTATATATAATAAAGAATTGATTCCTTAAAGAACGTACGATTATGCCATGTGCACCACGGTAGTAGCTGCTTGTAATCGTACGAAATCGTTCTTGACCAGCAGTATCCCACTATAGAGAGAGTGAGATCGAAAGTTAAGTTCATGAATGAGTTTCTATAGCGTGAAATGATGTGTTTCTATGCAGTACTCACAATTTGTAGTTTAATAACTTTCCCGTCTTGCTCCACAGTTCGAATTTTCTGCATGTTAGAAAGACGATTGTATGAGTTACAGTACTGAATCTCAAACCAATTCGGAATCTTTGATAATAATGCCTGTAAAAATTTATGTACTTACAAAGTCAACACCAATGGTACTTATGTAGCTTTCAATGTACGAATCATCCTGCACCGACATAATTATAAGTTCAGTTCAAGTTCCATGAATGGCTATCCAGACAATATATAACAGAAACAACTTACAGCAAATCTGAGGAGAAGGCATGACTTTCCAACACCTGAATCTCCAATGAGCAGTAGCTTGAACAGGTAATCACTGCAAAGCGTTAGTTGTAGAAGTTAGTTTTTTAGATCGAGCTGGTGAAGCAAGCTATCCAATTCTATTGTAACATAGCCTATAAACCAGGGGCAAAGCAAGAGTGGATTTCTTAAGATCAACAATGCACAAATTGTGAGCAACATAGTCAAAGCTTGTATGTAAGCTGGCTCTCGAGCTACCTAATGAGGCTAGAACTCGAATTGGCTAGTGAGCCACATAGTCAAACTTCTAATCTAGTCAAATCGTGAGCCTAGCGAATTAAGCATCACTGATATTAAGAAATTCGCTACATATTCAATTTTAAATGAGCCGAGCTCATAAGCACGAACAAATCATAATCAATGCGATTTCGATATAAATATATTCTTCCTTCCCCTTGAAGCTCAACAATCTGTATCTTTCTATCAAAGTGAACAAAAACATTTCACTTCTAAGGATTTCCAAATGGAACACCTCAAATATGTTTGATTCTCCACCTTCAAGGATCAAATCCGATTTCAGATCGAGCCGACGAAGCAAACTCTCTAATTCCATTCTAACATAGCCTATCTACATCACACAACGGCAACCGGGATTTCTTAAGATCAAACAATATCACAAATTGTGCAAATGACTGAATTCAACAATGCTCAAATCCATAGCAAACTGTACCAAGCTCATAAGCATTAAGAGACCATTAACAAAGACTGAAACTTGAAACCGCTGGTAATAATAAGATCTAACGTCTTCAATCAAATGTCAGAAATTGCTTCCAATTCTTCAAGACAAAAACAGATACAGATAAGAGAAAATAAATACATAAAGACTGAAACTTTTTCCAAGCAGGACGATGATCAACCAACAACAACATATTCATACAATCATCAGATTCAAAATCAGAGAAAAACAAGGCGGACCCAGATGATCAAACAACGAGACTGATCTAGATCTGGGAAGACAAGAGGGGAGGCGAAGAACGTACTATTCTGGCATCATGGTTGCCGGATTGAGGTGAAATGCAGAAAATGAATTGATCGGTGGGGGGGATTGCTGTTCTTCAGCAGAGAGATTGGAGGAGAGTTTTGTATAAATAGTTGGAAGGAAAGATTAAGGAAGCGCCACGGCACAATGGTTGTTCGTGAGATTGAATGTTTCTTTCGTTCTCTTGGACCCTCCGTTAGTCCGTTGTATTAATCAAACTTTTTCGGATTGGATTTTTGTATCATAACTTTAAGTTACTCAACTAGCTCATCTTTAATTAATTTTTGAAAAATCCAACCTTTTTGTCACAATTAATCAATAAACATATTTTTATCACATTATTTTAATTAAATTTAATTAAATATAATGAAAAAGGTATATCAACAAAGCACAATTTAATATGGTAAGAAAAAGCTTTAAGCTCCGAATTTGACCATGTTTAAGAATGGTTTGTTATTTTTAATCGAGCTCGAGTTAGAGATTTTGTTGGTTTGTGTCAAATTTAAGCTTATTTGAACCTGTCTTGTTAATTATTATTGACAAGTTAAATTCGAGATAAATTCAAACTTCGCTCATTAAGATCGTAATGCGTTTTGAACTAAATTTAAAGCTTTCACGCTAAAAACCATGATTCAACAATGTTGTGAGTCAAACATACCTTGAGTATCACACTCATTTTTCAAGATGATTACCAAGCCACCCACGAACCTAACGAGTCAAGTATAGTGTATACTTTATCAAGCTCAACGTATTTAAAATTGAGTCGAGTCACAAACAATCCTTTTTCAAGTTGAAATCTAAGCTGCTCAGAGCGACTCAATTCACCAACGAGCCTAAAGCAATGCAACATCGAAAATCTCAATTCACCATGAACCCTCAAACAATGAAGAGAGGTAAATGAACAACCCTAAACACGCTCGGCTCAGACAACCCTAAACACGCTCGGCTCAGACAAGGTAAATGAACAAAGGGCGCTAATCACTGCATGATCAACATCAACATCTGACCACATATATAGGGTTTACAGATAAACTCCGAGGTCTTCAATTTGTCAAATTTACAGGCACAACAATTTCAAACTGCGATCCAGAATACACCTCCACGTATTATAACAGTGCATCATCACATTAAGCACAAGTTCAGATCTTTCTATCAAGACCTTCTTAGCCCCTTGCCTTAAGCTCCGCAAGACGCCTGGTCAAATCATCCTCGTCAACCTTCTCCGACGATTTGGTTGGCACGGCATGTGCAGCTGGCTGCGGGAGCCCGACCGAGACTTCCAGTCCATAGTTGTCGGCCACTTGCTGCATCAAACTGTTCACTTCTCCCTCTGGTGTGGACAATGAGGTCGAACCAGCCATTGCGTTCTCCATGAACTCTGCTTGCACCTCCATGTTCACAAATTGCTTCTCGAATTGGTCCATCGTCTCCGACATCTTCTGCAGGTTACCTGCGAGCAGACAGAAAGTCGGTCAATGGAGAAGAATAACATCCCAAATCGAAGAGTTCTTTAAGTACGATCTTCATAGCTCTCTCAGAATTAGTAAGAACATTATAAAAAACAATCAACAAACAGGAAAATGAAGATAATTGGAATTTGTTACCAACCCACAATTTCTCTGCTCAGGATCAACATAAAGCTCAAAGAGGAAAACTGTTAATGAATGACTCCTAATCAGGGGTAGGATTCAAGAAGCCTATAAATGGACATGAGCTTCATCGATCGTACAAGACTTGGATTGAAAAGATGAGAGCTGATGAGAATGATCTAGTTTCCAGTAGAGGTCTTATAGTAACATTAGGAAACGATCAACAGACAAGAGATTGAACATAATTGGAACTTGTTACCAACCCACGATTTCTCTGTTAAGGATCAACGTAAAGCTGAAAGAGCAAAACTGATTGAATGGCTTCTATTGGGATTAGGGATCCCATGAACTCTATTGTCTAAGACTTGGACAGAAAATATGAGAACCGAATGAGAACGATCTAGTTTCCATATGGAGTGTGAAAATTGGTCTAAAATAAAAATTGTACTGTGCAGCTGTTTAGTTCTCTCTTCTCCTTCTCTGATTCACTTAATTTGTACTTGTGTTCCAAATCGAGTGTTAGTCCTTAATTTTCGTATTTTGGGGTGCCAAGATCCTTAGATAACACCAGAATTAATCATGAATAGACAACTTGAGAATTCGTAGGAGGATCCTGATTCTATAGTATGTTTGATGTTTCATAGGCATGGTCAAATTGAACGAGAGGGCTCTAATTAAGACATTCATAGCTATCTTCAGAATGAGTCACGCCGTTAGAAAGCAATCAACAGGCAAGAGCATGAAGATCCAAAAGGAATAGATGACGAAGAAAGCTTACTGGTGGCGAGAGAAGACTCCAGCGATTTGACGATGTTGGCCATGGACTTGTTGATGGTGGTCATCTTGGCTTGAGTATCGAGCCTGGCGACGACGGCGTCGAGCCTGGAAGAGAGCCTAAGGTAGTTCATCTGCTCGTTCCTCTTCCTGATGGCGTTCTCGGCGTAAATCCTAGCTCCGTCCATGTTCCCTTTCTCGATCGCCTTCTTCACCTTCAGCTTGTCCGCTTTCTCTTCCTTCTCGCACTTCCTCGCCTGCCTCTGCAGCGTCTTCGCCACGAACTTCAGCTCCATTATCTGGTTCATCAGCTTCTCCGTATTCCCCATCGCCCCGATACGAATTTGTCTCTCTGGTTGGCTTCCGATGAAATTCTAGGGTTCTGGAGAAATGGAAATGATGATCGAAATTCGAAATTTCAATTCTTACTTTAAATCCGATTTAGTTTTATTTTCTTTATATTTATTAAATCGATGGCTTCCAGGAAAAAGAACAAAACCGTGTCCGCATATGAGCATGGGCTGGACCGTTAAACCGGGCCTAAAAGTCCAAAATGATTACGATGGTTGACGAGCCGGTTGGTTCGAAAAATCAGTTCGTGACTCGGTTCTAAGTCAAGTTTGAGCTACGGAATGTTCGACTCAATAGGTAAAAATAGTTGGATCGAGCTCGAACTCGAGAGCCAATTCAAATATTAACTTGAATATATGACTCGTTAATAAACTGAATAATGCAACACGTGTTTGGCTCGTTAATATTGTCTTAACCTTTACGAAAAAAGTAAAAACTTGTAAATTTTAGTATAAAGTTGTTTTTTTATAGTTTTAACTCGTGACTCGTCTATTCAGTTTATGAGTTTCATATTCATCTCAGATTGGACTCATCAACGAATTCTAATGAGCGAACTTCGATTTGAACTCGAATTTGACTCGCCAATTGTTAGTTATCGAGCCATGATCGAATAGGCTCAATCAGTATTAAAATTTCCTAACTCAAACTAGCTTAATAAGCAACGAGCTCAGCTTCATCACAGTGAAACTCGACTCGATTCGGTTCGTAAACCGCCTACCTAGTCTGGGCCAAGCCCAGTCCGCTTTATAGCATAAGCCCCTACACGTGGAAACCTTGAGTTGGGCCTTATTGATTAAATTCCAGCCCAGGTTACTTCTTCCGAGTAAACACATAAACCCCAGTAAACCTCCGACCTAAATTTCGCGGCGGCGTCTCGGTCTCCAGAGTTTCACTGTCTTCTCTCTGTAATCAATGGCGGTAAGCTCTTCGCTCTTCATCCTTCTTTGAAATTATCTTCTTCTTGCCTTCTGTTGACTTGCGACTTCGCGCCAGGTGAAATAGCACCGTCGTTTCGATTGTTTGCTTAAAACTTTTCACTTTTTTGCAGACAGTACCAGTAAACCCTAAGCCGTTCTTGAACAACTTAACCGGGAAAACTGTGATCGTGAAGCTGAAATGGGGAATGGAATATAAAGGTAGGAGATGAAATAGGGTCTCATTCTACTGGGCCTCCATTGTTTTCTTTGAATTGGCTGTGGTTTAGGGTTTAGGTCAGCTGATTTTTTATTGGTGATTGTTTTGTTCAGGTTTTCTTGCTTCAGTTGATTCCTACATGAACCTGCAGGTACTTTTTCTTTATCCTATTTAGTTTTGGTATTCATGGATTTGTGTTTGCTTTCCCTGTTTAGTGATTTGAAATCTGGTGTGCAGCTAGGGAATGCTGAAGAGTATATCGACGGGCAGTTCACTGGGAATCTGGGAGAGATCTTGATAAGGTAACTTTGTAACAATGGCTGAATGGCCTTGTGCGTATGATTCTAGTTCTATAACATCATACTGGTAGACTGTTGTTGAATGCTTTCTGACTCTAAAAAGGAGATTTTGATGAGGTAAATTTGAAACAATATGCATATGATTGTATACTAGTTTATTGTTGACTTGTTGTTGAATGCTCTACGACTCTGAAAGGGAGACTAAGGCTTTGTATGTTTCTGGTCGAGTTAGCTTAAAATCATTTGGAAACCCTGAAAAGCTCTGACCTTTTTAAGTTCCTTTACTTCTCTAGGCCAGAATTTTGCTTTCACGTGTCAAATATCTCTGTTCTAAATGATGGGCTAGTGCTTTGCTCTTGTAGTATATGTATTCGAGTGTATGAAGCCAGAATCATAGGATGGAACATCAGGGATGGATTCAATCATGAGGGGGTAGGAGTAGATTAGGCTGAGATGGTAAATGAGATTGTTTGGCGGGTTTATGGACTCAGGTTGCTGTTATATCTCTGTACATAACCATTGATAGAATGTTGTTTGCTCATATTAGGTTTTAGCACAATTGCAATTTTGTATAGTTGAGAGACCTTCAATTCAGGCATAGAGTATTAGACGGCAATTTGTTAGCAATTTGCCTGAGGCTACAGTAATGTGAACTTTCGAGGCTATTCTCCGGGCCTCTAATGTCTGAAACAGGGTAGTTTTGGCTTTGATGCCTGACCCAAAACTCATCTGCAACATTACTGTAATTGGACGTTGCTGGTTTGTTTGATTAGCAAAGGTTACGGTCCCTCGGGTTTCCATCTGTTTGATGCTGTGAACTTTCTGTATCTCACTCTTCTCTGTGCTTGTCCAGGTGCAACAATGTTCTCTACATGCGAGGAGTACCAGAAGACGAGGAAATAGAGGACGCTGATCGTGATTAGAATTGGGCTAAGGATATGTAAAAGGAAACCTTATGGTTGTTTTTCGGCCACTAGCGTGCTATGATCATGGTGTACTTTGTATTGTAAGCAACAGATCTTGTCCAAACTCATGCTGTCTCATCCATTAATCAATTGACAAACCGGTTTTTATTCCCTGTCCATACTATTGTTCTTTTACTTATATACGACTGATCTTCCTTGATAACTAGTTACATAGTACTTACTGAAGTACCTTGGACTGAAATAGGGAACTAATAGGCTGTTCTAGTATCCCTTGAAGGTCTCGCGACCGAAGAGATCCTTTGAAGCTTCTGCTGAAGCTTTGTGAAGATGGTCTTGGACTTGTTGCCTTCAACATAGTGAACACCAATGGAGTCCAAGTACCAGCCACCTCTGCCATTGAATCCCACCACAGAAACTCCAGCCAAGTTCTGTGTAAAGGGAGTGCCTTCTTCAACACCGAAAGGCCCGAATCTCCTCTTGTTGGTCTTGAATGTTAGCGACCGGATCACTGGGTGGCCGCCATGGACGACCGGGTGGTAGTATCCGTGTATTTGGGTCAAGTACTCATCAGGGTATTGCAGTTTAATCTGGATGAGCAAAAAAACCAGACACATATTTAATCGTAAACCCTAAACCAACCAGTAGAGACATAGACTGCTTACCTCAGCGGTCTTGGTGCCTCCAAGGCCACCATGTCTCTCTCCAACGACGGTCTTCCCACCCTTCTTCTCGTATACAAGCCTGATCGAATCTACACAACGGTCGTAGACGAGCTTGATCTCCTTGACGCCACGGTGAGCTCCGTCATCCCAACTGCTCCCTCCGGTCCCTCCCCACGGTCCTGCCTGCAGCACGATCTTCGAGCTCCTTCCCCTGTTGTGTTCCTGCACAAGTTATACTTGCTGTTAAAGACAGGCAGACAGATCATAAGATCATATGTTTGGAAAGTGTGGCTTTGGTTTCTCTTTCACCATTTTCAAACTGAAGAATTGTGGTTTATTGGCAAAACAAAAGAATGCTTATAATACGAACAAGTTGCGGCAAAAGACACACCAATCACTAAGGAATCAGATTCTACTTTTGTGGTAGTTGGTTCTAGGGAGAGGATCAGGCTCTATGTTCATCTTCTTGAATGGTTAAAGGGTGGATGATAGCTTTCGAATCATGTATTAACCATTCGACTGATTCGATCGCCGAACCAAAAGGGTATATTTGTCCTTTCATTACACGTCCTCTAGGTTTCTGCCATGTCTGAACCTCCATTGCTGTTTTGCGTAGTTCGAGTTCAGCTCGTTTAGAGGCCTTTCGAGCTTAACTTGGAAAAACTTGTAAAAGAACTACAATAGTATAGTCTAATTAAACAACCAATCAGTAAGACAACACCATAATCACTAAACCAACTTGCGAGCTAACACTATTTGAAATAATTAACGAGCCTCAATCGAGTCGAGCTCGGACCAACTCTCGAGCCTCAAATGAGCAGGCTCACCAGAGGATGGCAGTGGCAAGGTACAACGATCAATTTTCTGAAAGATAACAGTTGGGAACTGAGTGACCAAAGGCGGGGATGTGGCCGTTTATTAAAAGACCTAAATACCCTGAACCTAAGCTCGATACTGATATCGGATAAGATCACCAAAATCAATTTCGATTTGAAATTCGGTTCGACGAAAAAGACCACTCATAAGATTGCAACAGGCAATAGCAGTTTAACCATTCATAGTGGAATCAAAGAATCTCTAAACAACCATACAAGGAAACCAGGTCAGCTGCATTAAGCCTCTCGGGGGCTATCCAGGTCAGCGTGAAGGCGGTTATATTGCCGACCGCAGAGGAATTCTGCTTCAACCATGTAAACCACTCAGGAAAGATTCGAACTGCCAGCGACGATGTCCGTTGCCTTCGCGCTCTTCAAGAAGTGTCGCCAGCATTTGTTGCTCCGGATGTTGTAGCTGCAGCAGACAGAATTCTTCTTCTCTTTTGCCAACTTCTTGTGCAGCTGCTGTGGTTTTCGAGCAAAATACAACTCGTAAGGGGTGTGAAATATTACAAAAGTTGTTGCAGGCAGTTAGCTAAAATCTGTTTAATACCCGTATAGTACATATTTATACGTACTAAATGCGTTTAAAACCCTAAGTTTCCCTGTTTGTTTGATGTTTCACGTACTAACCACGTATAAAAATACATATTCTAATAAGTTATATTCACTTTGAAATCATAATTTTATTAATATCTTAAAACTGATACCGAACTTTTTAACGTATAAAACTTCGAACATACCCATACCGTATTTTACCAACTATGAGTAACATACCTAGGAAAGATCTGTGATTGCAGGCGATACGATGAACAATGACAAGGATGCCCCTTACGGAGAACGTTATCTACTAGATCTTCGAAGCCCAATGATGGTCTAACGACTTCGAGCTCGATATCGTACATTGGAGGAAGCAAGATCTTGCTCCTGTCTTCGTGTACCATGACAGTCTTTCAAATATTATGACAAACAGAAAGAACTAACAAGAATGGCGGAATGTACATTGGAGAAAAAAACTGTTGATGAATCTATTAAAGGAGAATTATTATACCTTTTTGGAATGGACAAGTAACTTCAAACCCAAGGAATGATCAAACTTCTCCAGAAACTCTTGCAGCTTAGCGAATCGAGCTTTGTTGTCCTCGTCATAGTAGAAGCCGGTTTTGGTCTGGTTCTTAATCCCCCACTCGAGATACAAGTTCGCTTCTTTCAAACTGGAAGGGTCCATGGACAAAAAGGGCATCTCCTTGCCTTTGTACTCGAATGACGTGAGATTCGGGCAGTCGATATCGACCTCTCTCAGCTTCTTGCAATCTCTCAATACTAGCTGCTTGAGCCTGTGACTGGACACTGTTATACTCTTCAGCTTGTTGCATTTTGTAAGGCTTAGTTGCTCGATAACCGGAAGCTTCGAGACCAGATTCTGAAACTTGTCATCTGTCGTGTTCGGGACCTCGATCGTAAAGCTTTTTAAAACTCCGCATGATGCCAAGTCCAGTTCGCAATTGTCTCGTGGCCCAAACTTTTGATGATGATACCAGAACTTCTCGAGGTTCGGTGTTTAGAGTTCGACTTGCTGGAGCCTACGGCAGAGATGCAGATCGACTCTAGAGAGCTTGTTGCTCGAAAGAAGCAGCCGTTGAAACCCGGTAGTGCATTGTATCAGTCTCAAGTCGTCAATTAGAGGACAACTTGAGATGAGACCTTGCAGTATCTTCTCATCAACATGGAGTCTTTCGAGGGATAGCTTTCGAAGATTCGGAAGGTTGATGACCTTGCAATTCTTCAAGTTACAGCCGGAAACGCGTAATGATGTTAGCTTCTCGACCGTGAACACGTTCTGGGACAATGTATACAACCTGTTCTTGCTTGGGAAGCAGAGGTCCAACTCTTGGATGTTGCTTTCAGTAACGGATCTTATCCACTGTTTGAGATCAGTAGACATCTCCGGGTCGAAAGATGTCATCAGAAGAGCAAATTTCTGTATGCTCGACCCTTCTTGCTCGATACGACTCTTCAGGGTGTTGGTTACGTAGTTCATGAACATTTCGTTTCTCCTCTCTATTCTCACCCTCTTTGATCGGCATTATGTGGAACTGCCGCTGATCAAAATCCAATATCATGAAAGATCTCCGGATGCCGTTCCATCTTTTTGATAAGACACTGATTCGATCTACATCCTTCTTGCAACGCAAGAAAGACCAGATATGATGGATGATATGATCAGGCAACTGCGAAATCAAATCGACGCGTTGATCGGTCATATTCTTTTCTTTTGCTTTCTCTCACTGCTTGATGCTTCTGCTACAAATTCAGCGTTCATCTCCACCACCAAATCCAAATCTTATGCAGAAAGACACATCTTATCATATACACAAATGCACCAGTTTCATATGTAACAAAAGACAGAATTTTTCCATATAAGCTAAATCAATTATTCAAACAAGGACATCCAAAAACTATCAAATCAATCAGGGCAGTGGAAATCAAACTAAACTGAGCAAAGGGTCTTTGCATTCTTCATCTATGGAGCAAGTAAAGCAACGTCCCCAATTCAAAACCCTAAGGCAACTACAAGGGAAACATAACCAGGCACAAAGACTACTATAACCGGAACTACAAGACAGAATGATATCGAGTTGGAATGAAGAAGCTTACCGCCGGCGGGGTTTCAGAAGGACGGCGGTTTCAAGACTGGAAACATGAATATTTCCAATCGGGGAGTAGATATAGGGCCGCCGGGGGTCATTTCGGTGGCGTAATAAGTATAAAAGAAACGGTTTATTATCAGATTCGTGTATTTAATTTGGGAAAGTAACACATTGGTCCTTTTACTTCGCCATGTTAATGCTTGAGCTACTCTCTTTACTAAAACTAATAATTTAGACCTTTCGTTAAACTTTCATTAAACTTAATGGTTATTTGTCGTTGATTAGGATGGTTCACGACCCCGGTTCTCGTACCACAGAGCTATCCGAGAGAAAAAAAGGGCGAATATATCGTCGGAGATATCTCCAAAACCTTGTTATACATCAATCCACAACTAAATGGACTACAAAGACTTAAGAACTAATAGCTTAACCAACCAAATAGACTACATACAACCTTATTCATGCATCAAAAGGAAAACTCAATCCAACCCACCATCTTTGATTGCAATCGAAGAGTTTTCGCAGGTAACAAACAGAAGTACAATGCAAAACTAACTGGCAGTGAGTCTCAATGCCTGGAAAACTTGGGCTTCAAGCTATCCAGTTCAAGGCATCTCTTCAAGCTTCAAGCCTCTCGCCTCGTTGCAGCTTCATGGTTCGCTCTTTTCCCTTTGCGGCCCCAAACTGGATCGACCTCGATGAGTTTGTGGGGCACGAGTCGGCTCTCTCGTTTATTCAGCTTGCGGAAGTTGTGCACCTTTAGCCTTGCAATCTCAGCCTCCTCCTCGGGGGTTGTCTCCCTCACCACCACAGTTAAACGACACTCGGGTCTCATTTTGATGCCGTGCCTCCCTTTGGAATGATACGAGACTCTCTTCTTGTAGTAACCCTTCCCAAGGAATGCCTCAGCTGCAGATAGAATGGCATGAGAGAGCAAGAGAGCAAAAGCTCGAGTCAAACTCAGAAATGTAAAAGTCAGTGCTGTCTTCTTACCGACGAGCAGGCGGTCTCGATCCAGGCCATGATTGTGTGTTGCATTTGCTCGTGCCGAATGTATAACCTACAAAGACATTAGACCACAACATTATGATTCATGAGAGGTTATGGCAAAGGGATTTTTCGTTACAGACTGATTTATCATTTATCCATCCTACCTGGTAAACGGTCTTTGCAGCTCGTTTTACGGTCACTTGCAGCTGCAATAATGCATCTTCAACTCGCATGCCACGAACTAGCGCAGCTACCAAATTTACCTTCTTTGGACTCTGCATTCAATCAGTGAAAATTATAAAATCAACTGCATCCGTTCACTAGCTATATAGACGAATTAAACATCTCTACCAAAACTAGACATGGCCGCGAAGAAATGACAGTATCTCTTAGATATCTACTGGCAGAGCAAACGTAGAGGCAATTTTCAACACCCAATGTCCACCACGGGCTATGGTTACCGATGACAGTAAGTTTAATCAAATATACTTGTAGATCACACCTGCTTTATTCCCTTCAGTACAGCTTGAACTTTCGCAGGTTTGGAGGCCTCCTTCTGTTCTTCATCTTTTCCGTCACCTAAAGCGAGCATAGGAGTCAACGGGGATGGAATAGGTTTCTCCTCCGAGGCATAAGCCAGCATTGTCCTTGAGCAGGAAATTCCCTGACCCCAAAAACACAAAATAGAACAACCAGATGCCAAAAGATCATATGACTATATATGATAAAGAGTTGATGAAATAGAAGCTGAAGGGACTACTGAACAGTCATGTTATGAAGCTGAAAGACTGACAGTTCTTGTACAGTTTTTTTAGGCAAGAAGTATGAGGATAATCCTATTTTCAGAAGTCAAAAGCACTGTACATCTCAAATATGAATGACCATGAATCAAGTTACCTCATTAAGGTTTGGAATACGAGATGCCGAACAACATAGTAATTCTACAGGTTTTTAGTCCAAAAGGATGAGAACTAGACTTTCTTTCTCGTCTAAAGCTTTGGGCATCTCGAATATGCATGCCATCGATAAAAGTTATATGATTAAGGTCAGACTAAACCCAATTCGAACTAAGATTAGCTATCCACAACAGAATCAGCAATGTGTAAACACAAAAACTCAAGGTTTAACAATTGAATGGCAACTAAAAGTCCAAAGCATCAACTTCATCAGTAAGATAGCATCATCAAGATCCTCAGTCCTTAAGTTCGATCAACCAAATTCACCTAATCAATAAACTAATTATTCACAAACAAAAGACAGTGTAGCAGCAGCAGTAATAGTGTTGATTACCGCATTTTGCAGATACTGATAAAGTGGAGAAGGCAATGCAGGACTCCGAAATCTCTCAAAACATTCTGATTTTCCAGCAATTGTTTCCGAATATCGTTGGAATGGCTTCAAAAGTGGAAAGCATAAAGAGCACAACTAAAGAAATGAAGAAACCCTAGGAGCTATTGGACTAACCAGGGAAAAGTGAGGATCTTCCCTCTACTCTACTCCCAACTTGACGACACAATGACTGTAGAACTTTTCTCTGCCACCCCACCATAGCTCTCCGAAGCTGAACGCAAACAACTTCAAACTCCGCCACACCCAAGCTCAATCAGTATCCAATCGTCAACTCAACCACATACAAAATCAATGACCTATACGAAAACCAAAGCTATTTCACCAACACTGACCTTAAACTTCGGAAACCCTTTACCTGAACGGAAACGGACGGACAAAACGCCGTGGAGTGGGCGATGGACGACTGCGGCGACGAGGAGGAAGAAGGAAAGGAAAATTACCAGTTCAGTGTTTTGACTGTTCTTTCTTCTTGCTTCGACAGTGGGCCGAGGGAAATGATTACTGGACCGAGAGAATGGGCCTCTCCTGCTGGACCGGGTTGAACCAATTAAACCGATTACTCGGTCAAAATCAACAACCAGTTGAGTGTGGACTGTTCAACACTCAGCAAGTAGTCTTTCAGTAGAAATTCCATTTGGCTTTCTCAAGCCACTAAGCTAAAAGACAACGACAACGACGAATCGAATCAAGGCTGGGGATCAGACGATCACTAAAGGCAGCAGCTTTTACTTCCAATTCTCCAGAAACCTTTCGCAATCATGAAATTTCTCAACAGGATTTCTCTGGTTCTACTCCTGCTCTCCCACTCGTTTCTGGGAATCAGTCTCTGCTCCTCATCGGGGGACTTCTCGAAGAGGTTTCTCAGTTTCGCGAAGGAAGACGGCTTTTTCGACTGGATGGTGGGTATAACGAGGAAGATACATGAAAATCCTGAATTGGGTTATGAGGAATTCGAGACCAGTAAGCTGATTAGAGCCGAGCTAGATAAACTGGGCGTCGAGTATAAGTACCCTCTAGCTGTTACTGGTATTGTTGGGTTCATCGGAACTGGAAAGGCTCCCTTTGTTGCCTTGCGAGCTGATATGGATGCTCTCGCTATGCAGGTAAAAATGCTTCCTTCCACCATTTGAACTTTTGTCTAGCTGTTTTCTAGATTGGTATGTGGAAAGTTAAGGAATTTAGATGATAATAAGAAAGTTGGCTCTTTCAAATTACTTTGTTGGGATCTAAATTTTCTGTTCGGCTGGAAAAATGCTTGGAATTCCGTTCGATTTTGACTTTCCACTTGTTAGACTAAACCTAGTTGTTCTTTAGGCTGAAATTTGATGGCTGGTAGGGATTTATCTGATCCAGTTACTACATTTTGCTTGTATCGGATTTGTCAGATTGTTGTATTTGTGGTGTTTTGTGTGCATCTCAATAATGCGAGTTGTTGAATGTGACATTAGCATATGTCCCTCGAGTGAAAGCTTGTGAAAGGATATTGAAGTTTGCATAGGTTTCATCAAGTTTCATGCAAGTGAATGTGATTTGATGTATGCACCTCTCTCGTTCGAATACTCTAACTAATCCTATGTGGAGAATTATAGAATCCCAATAGCACGAGTTGTCGTGTTTCATTGTCACATTAGCATATCCCTCGAACGAAAGCTTGTGATAGGATATTGAAGTTTGCATAGGTTTCATCAAGTCTCGTGCAAGTCAATATGATTCGATATATGGACCTCTCTTTCTAAGGCTCTGATCCCATGTGGAGAATCGTCCATCCCAATAGCTCAAGTGTTTTATAATCGGTTTATATAACATTCTTGCACTATGGTTTGATTACAGGCATTGTTATGGATTGTCCTTCATTAGCTTGAGATTTTCTTCAAATCACTATAAGCTTAATACCTTAGATGTCAAATTTTTGGTAAAATCTGGCATCTGATCTTTTGACAGGAAATGGTGGAATGGGAGCACAAGAGTAAGGTTCCTGGAAAGATGCATGCTTGTGGCCACGATGCTCATGTGGCAATGCTCCTCGGTGCAGCAAAGATCCTTCAAGAGCATCGAGACGAATTGAAGGTTCGTCCCTCTCCATTTCTTTGTACTAGTTCCAAATACAAGAGTACTAGTAATTAAATTCTTCTGTTTTGCTGTAACCATTAGGGCACAGTAGTCCTCCTCTTTCAACCGGCGGAGGAAGGAGGAGGCGGCGCGAAGAAAATGATCGATGCTGGAGCCTTAGACAACGTGAATGCAATTTTCGGATTACACGTCGACACAAAGTTGCCCCTCGGCAAAGTGGCTTCGAGATCCGGCCCCATACTTGCAGGCAGTGGAATGTTCGAAGCTGTGATTGGAGGTAAAGGTGGCCACGCTGCCATCCCGCAGCATTCTATTGATCCGATCCTGGCTGCCTCCAACGTCGTTGTCAGCTTACAACATCTCGTTTCGCGCGAAGCAGATCCGCTAGACTCTCAGGTGTGCCTTTCACAGTGAAACTTGATGCTCTCCAGTGGTTCTGGTATGTAACTCTGCTCCATTCTCCAGGTTGTTACAGTGGCAAAGTTCCAAGGTGGTGGTGCATTCAACGTCATACCAGATTCTGTTACAATCGGAGGAACCTTCCGAGCCTTTTCGAAAGAGAGCTTTAACCAACTCAAGCAGCGTATCAAGGAGGTGAGCACTCGAATCCACAACCATATATATATCCTTTTCCCAGGTCATAAATGCTTCTACGCTCCTGTGTGTTTGCAGGTGATCAAGGGCCAGGCAGCGGTGCAAAGGTGCACAGCGAGCATCAACTTCCTCGAACACGAGAAGCCAACCTTCCCTCCGACGGTGAACCACAAGGACCTCCACGAATACTTCAAGACCGTCGCCTCAGATATGCTAGGAGGTGCCAGCAAAGTTTCAGAGATGCAGCCTCTGATGGGATCTGAGGATTTCTCCTTCTACCAAGAAGCTGTTCCTGGCTACTTCTTCTTTGTCGGCATGCACGATGATGCCCGGGAGAAGCTCGAATCAGGGCACTCGCCATACTTCAAAGTCAACGAAGAAGCGCTGCCCTACGGTGCTGCACTTCATGCTTCGCTCGCTGCCAGGTACCTCGTTGAATTCGAGCCGAAAAGTTGTAGGCAGGAGCCGAAGCAGAAGCATCACGATGAACTGTAGATATAGGATTCTTGATTTGTTTATCCATGGTACTTGGAGAACTGTAACTAAACTCGTTTCAGTTACTTGTGTGTCACGTATGTTTGTGATAATATTGAGTTATTCCCACTCCTTTGTGAAATTTTATGCAACAACATGAATGAAATAAATCACTGTCGTTCAAACCGGATCGGCGGGTCAGTCCAGTTGATCCGTTCGAAAGGCTAATCCGAGATTATCGCACAATTGTCCAAGTGGAGTTTGCTTTGTTGGTAAAACCGAGTGCCGGCAACCCGACGTTTGCTTTGTTGGTATTCCAACTTTACATATTACTTATTATCTCCACTCTGTCACAAATCCATGCCTCAATTTCACTACCAGCAACTCGAGCTTTTTTTGGACGTAACTAGGAGTGACAATTTTAATTAATTGACTACCGTCACAAGGTTAATGTCGACCTAAAAGCTGACATGTCTTGGCACATTAACAAATTTAACGAGAACTTAACGGAATGGTGTGTTTTTAAAAGCGTGAAAGTCCACACACTACAACAAAAACTCATTGTTGCGACATTTATTTTCCAAGTGTCGTTCAAGTGCTAATTTTTGTAAACTCTTGCGTCATTAGATGTCACAAAATTATAGTTTAGTTATATAAATAAACGACATATGTTTTGTAGCGATATATATGCATCAACTTTTATTGTGGTATCCCGGCCTACGACGATCTAGCTCTTACTTGTGGCAAAAATCTAAGTAGCCAGGACCACCATAGAGGAAACAAACACCAATACTCTTCCTCAATTTACGCACTTCGACCCCGTAACATCTGGCTTTCGAAGCTACGCCCGAAACTAAGCCCGCATCCCGGAAGATTCCTTTTTCGTCTACGAATGCCAAGTTCTTGAACCACGCTGCCTTACCGTAGCCCTCCCTAGGGAAATGGCCGCTCCCCATCTAAGTCGTCGTGTGAAATCCTTTCGGGTTCAGGTTCGTGAATAGCTGGACGGGCCAGTACCCTACATTCGTTCCTTGGACGTTTAGCCACCAGTTCCCACTTGTCAAGTCCTGAAAAAACATTCGAGTCTACGGTGTCACAAACCATATTGCATCCCAATCATAGGCGGAGCCAGGATAGATTAGAGCATTGGGCTCAATCAGAGATTGAACCAATTTTTCAGAAACTCTGAGCTCATTTCGCAAAATCTGTAGATTGAACCACTTGAATATACAAAAACACATATAGTTGAGTGACTCCGGAGCAGTTGAAATTACCTGAAGAGTGTGATTCATCAAGAGGGGATGGTTGAAAGTGAGTTGTTTATAGATATCCATGCAATCAATAATTTCGTTTTCGCTCTACAACGTATATGATGTTAGGATCAAGCTTCGTATGGTCATCGTTAACCATACCGTTTACTCCGAAACCGAAAACTAAAGAGAATAATATAAGAGCCATAACTCTGAAACTCATAGTAATGTGAGATTTAGCCATCTCCATTGCCCGAGCGGTTCATCTTGCAGGGAAAATAGTGTTGGTAAGGAAGTGAATGTGTGAGGGCTAAGTCTCCTTATGGGGGAGACCGAGAAACAAAGAAGTAACGGGGAATGTGCCTAAGCCCGAGTATGTGTGTGCGGCGAGTTGTGTTGTGTTTTTGAACAGTGATACCATGCTCCTTTTACGTAAGTGCGTTCGGGACTCGAACCTGCCCTATGATTTCCGACTTCCCCAGTTTCCCGGTATCTAGCTAGTTGATTTGTAACCCTTATATTTCATTTAACCTTTTCAAAAAACATTCGATAATGTGTATATGAATACAACTTATTGTAATTTGATTATCGTCGAAAATCTACGATCTACTTCTGGCAGCCGGGACCACCATAGAGGAAATAAACACCAAGATCCTTCGTCGATGGTTGCGTTAGGATGTCGTAGCATTCGGGTCGGGTAGCATGACCCGCAACAACTCCGGCAGAGTTGTAGAATCCGTTTCCGTCGGCGTATTCCAAGTGCTTGAAATATGCCGTCTTTTTGTAGCCTTCGCGAGGGAAGTGGCCGCTCCCCATCTGAGTCGCTCCGCGACTCCTGATTGGGTCTGTGTCGGTCACTTTCCCTCCCCACTCGATCAGGCTCGCCGATGTTTTAAGGTTCCTGAATAGGTCTCCTGGCCAGTACCCTACATTTGTGCCTTGGAATGTAAACCACCAATTCCCCGTTTTAAAGTCCTGCAGAAACACGAAATAACGCATTTAGACGAAACCCAACTAAAATTTTGACAACTTCAACATCCTTACTCTGTGGATTTTGATGTTAGCGTCGAATTGTTGGCCACCGTAGGTCGAAACGGGTGCTATTCGAGCACCGAGCACTATCTTCGAACTCGTTTGAACAAATCCAGAACACTGCCTGTTGTAACACCCCGACCCATATCCGTCATTCTGTATAAATACATACCAAAGAGTAAGAAAAAGTTTATGCAACAGTTACAAAATATTTCGAAATTATTCTACTCACGGTCCAATATGTGAAGATGGCGGGATGTCGATTCGATGACACGACCTGAAATTGATTGAAAAATTAGGATAAAACTAATTAATGAGATTTGACGAGGCTAATTTACCGTCGGAAAAAAAATACTAACCATCCAACCGGCCTCGATCGCCTCGATATTTTCACCTCCGCCATCGGTCACCGAAATTTGAGCTGCGCTTGCGAGGAACTGCTGTACCTGTGGGTTCCATATGTTGATATCCGCATTGGCTCCATGGAAATTCCGACCGGGCAGAAAAGCTGTCGCATACTATAATAAAAAAAACCGGTTTCGGAGTCAGATTCGAGATGGATATGATCAATTGCAATTCGAGTCAATCTTATTCGTGAAACGATACATTTACCTCGGAATGGAAGGGTGATTTTGAGTTCTTAAATGCTCTGAGATCATATTTGTTCTTCGGAGACGATCTCAAGATTGCTACTGTTCCCTCGGGGCAGTACTCTCCTTTCCTGTGCCACATTTGAGTGAGCTCCGTTGAGTTAATCGAAACTTTTGATTTCGACCCGGTTGGGTACGAGCTCGGTTTCAACTAAAGAAAAAAAACACTACTCGTCAATAATGAGTAAATAATATGTATAAATTCGTAATCGACTTTCGTGTACATTACCTGAAGAGTGTGATTCTTCAAGAGTGGGTTGTTGAAAGCGGGTTGTTTATAAATATTCACACAATCAATTATTTCGTCTTCACCCTGCCACAATTTGATATGTCTGATAAGTAAAACACAAACCGAATATAAACATAAACTAAAAAATGAGAGAAAAATATACTAACCACAAAGGTTTTCAATATGCTGCTAGGATCAACTTTCGTATCATCATCGTTAACCATACCGTTTACGCCGAAACCGAGAACTAGACGGAATAGCATAAAAGCCATAACTATAAAACTCATAGTATTGTGAGATTTAGCCATCTCCATTGCTTAGATAATTAAATTTAACCTCTTGACTCTTAGAAACAAATGAATTGCAATTTATATAAATTTTTATAATATAGAAAATGAAAAACTAATATCAATTATAATTTTTATTTCTTAAATAGTTAATTGTTACATGGCAATGTATATAGCCAAATAGGATAATTATCTTTGGTAACAACAAATTATAATTTCTTGCCTTGAAATTACCAACCACAAATATTTTCAATATAAAATAGCATTTATTGCCTTGAAATTTCTAGCAATGTTTACTTTTGATTTCGACCTTGTCGGATATGAACTCGGTTTCAACTAAAGAAAAAAACACACTCATCGGTCATGACTTGAAAGCGGGTTATCTATAAATATTCACGCAATCAGTAATCTCATTTTTCATTCTTCCACAAATCCATGTCATATAGTAAATAAATGAATACGGAAATAACACCTATCGAGTATATACACACACGGAAATTAACAAAATTTTACTAACCATCATAATTCTCAATATGATGGCGGGATCAAGTTTCGCATTTTCATCGTTAACCACACCGTTTACGTCGAAAAAGTGAACTAGAGAGAGTAGTGGGAGAGCAAAAGATTTTTTTCCTAGTACATGATAATTTCCTTAATTTTAATTTCTATTTATTACTTTCTTATCATATAGAGAAAAAAAAATATTTTTTTCCATAATTATTGAATTACATTGTAACATGGCAATGTTTATAAACTTTATAGCCAAAAAAATGTATTTTCTTTAGTAAATTAAACCAGGAAATATTTGTTTCAGTCTCGAGAGAACCCGTCTTCTCGCGAAGTGAATTATTAATCAGGCTTGATAGAGGGTGTGAGTGACCAAGTTCCTTACGATCATGGAGACACTAACCGAATAAGGTTAGTAAAAACTTGTTGAACATTTGGGCATTTGGTCTAGTGGTATGATTCTTGCTTTGGGTGCGAGAGGTCTGGAGTTTGATTCTCTGAATGCCCCCTACTTACTATTTTTAGCTTCTCTGCTCCGCAGACAAACTACCATCCGTTCGGATTGCCTTGTGCTGGTAAGAGCCACCAATAACCCCGAAGTACCAATGGTCGCGACCATGCTATGGATACCTTGGAAGATTTACATCTTGTCTAGGTGAAATCTCGTTAAGTTCTTGTGTTTTGTGATCTCGTTTCTACGTTTTATCAGCACCATCCCAAACGATTGGACTGTTGTTCTTGATACTTTGGTTACGTTTTGTTACCTCTTTCGCTTGTACTCTGATCGTTATGAAATGAAAATTAATTGTTCGAAAAAAAACACTGCCTTTCTAATCTATTTACATTTATTTCTTTTCTTCTATCCTAAGAGTTAGATTGAAATTTCTCTTCCTCTCTTCCTGTATCAAATTGAATATCTTAGCAGCAGATTCGGTAGCCAATCTCGGGTTGCGAGGTATTACTTTGATCAAACGTTGCTGGTCTCGATTCATCCGATCCATCTTACTTGCATCGCACGTCTCGACATTATTCTTCGTAGGCTCCAAAGGGAAAAGACTGAGCACTGCATTGTCATCATTATTTCCACCACCAGACTGAACCTTCATCATCACCGTGCTCGACATGTTTGATGATGCAGAGCTTCGGCTAGGTATACTACTAACATCCTCCTTTGACAACACTGACCCCGGGGCCACGAATCTGGTGCTTCGGTGATCATGGGGTGGTGGTGAGTTCGCGACAGGTGGTAGCATCACCATCCCGTATGGTGGATTCATGGCAGCGCCACATTCTGCGTAGAATGGTAATGCCATGAACCCACTGGCTGATAATGTCCCCGAGTAGGGCTTGTAAACAAGCCCTTCAGAAGGGGAAATTACGGGGACCAGCCACTGGTTTCCCGCCTGTAATGTCCCTGGTGGCGGTCCATTGTGATCCGGTGTTGCTGCTCGCGGGGAATGCTCTCCTACCTCGATTCCGGTTGAATGTTGCAGCTTCTTTACCGGTTTGATCGAGGGTGTATAGAAATCTACCTTGTCGTCGAGCAGAAGATCCGGTGAGCGAGCCGTTAATCTTTGTACCTGGCTCACACATACAATGAAACTAATAAGCAACTTGCTGGATCGAATACGATTGAATGAATGTAGTTCGATAAAGGACTTTCCAAACTTACTTGGACGAGACGATGCAATTCGAAAACTTGCACAGCAAACATCCTTTGTTGGCTGCAAACAGAGAACCAATGGGGTAGGAGTTTTGCTATAAAAAAACCAGAATTGTTTAATTATAACTGTTTTAATTTTTCTGTATCGTTCCAGTTTTATCGGATGTCTCCGAAGGGACCAACTGATTTAATTTTTACTTACTCGATCATAGCTCTTCTTGTCAACAAGAATTGCTTCTCACCCATGACATTCATGACATGATCAGGAGTTATAATAACAGAAGAAGAGCAAGCCAGAGAGTTCGACCCCGATGCTTCAGCTAGCGAGGATTCTTCGAAAAGTCTTGCCTTGTGTTCCAAGCAATCTACATTGATGTCTGAGCTACTGCCTGTACATAACTGATCTGTTTGCTTCCTGACATTACATGAATCAGGAGTCCTAATCGATCTGACCGAAAAATAGTGGTCAGGTTGGTTCCTTCTTGCTTGTTGTTTAAGGTCCAAGTTTCTGTAGCTTGGGACCCAAGGCGGCTGGAATGAAGTAGTGCAGTTAGCAAATGCCCGGGGCTCTGCCGGTTTCATTTGTCTATTGTTCTTCTCGTGACGGTCGTAGCCCTGTACGGACATGTTCAATAAGTCAAACATGTGATTCGACTCGGATTCCCTACACCGTTGATTATGTTAATCCGAACCCTAGTGACAAAACAATAAACCATATAACTTGAGAGTCTTTTTGACTTGTAACTCAAGACAAGACCTTCTACACCATGAGATAAGTTACTTAGAACATAATGTCCTAAGAAACCGGGTCTGGCTGGTTGGTTGGACCGTAAAAATTGGGAACCAACTATTAGACGGGTACGGTATAGTTAAAAATATTTCAAAAACCACCGTTATAACTAATTAAACTGGACCGTTAAGACTTGTAAAACCTGTGAAAATGAATTAATGTAATATATTTTATAAAATATGATTATGGAGACTGACTCTGATTAATTTTCATAACGGTTCGACCGGGTTGAAGGTTTAAACCTTGACCCTCTCACTTGCATGCTTCAAACTTGACAAAAACAACTTGACTCGTCACTTGAATATCCGATATAATTGGCAACCAAATATAACATATACCCAAAATAACATCTTCAGTCATCGATCAACCCAGAACAATCATTCCAAAGATCGAAACTTGAAAACGAAATTGAAACGAAAGTAATTCGAAGAACACTTAAATCAAAGCAATCAAGATTTTACTCACTTGGATTGAGGACATTGGAGGGAATCCGTATGGAGAAGGGATTGTGCTAAGCTGCTCATCGCACAGAGCCATTGATTTGCTTCTTGGAGGAACCCTAGTACTTGTTGCTTTCTCTGTATCATTCAGTTGAATCCTTGGAAATACAGGGCTTATCATTTTCACCCTCGATTTCTTTTCGAAATTTGAATTGAAACCCAATACAGGAAACCAAATAAACTGTAATGGGTAATGGAGAAAAATTTATAAAGTTTGGATTTTTGGTGTTTTTGCCAGACAATTGAACAAACCCTCAGAAAAAAAGAAAGAACAATTCCCCTCTACAACATCCATCTCTCAAAACCCGCCTCGAAAATTCGATGTTTTTAGTGAAAACTCACCTCCCCAGTACGAAAAAATCGTATAATTACAAAAATTCTAAAAAGATCACAAATTTCTCCCTTTTTTCCTAACTCGTGTTCTTGGAATAAGAACCTGGTGTAGTTTTTGGTAAAAAAAAATGGACGCTAAATCTTAATCATAGAAATGGTGTAGTTAACAAGAAGAATATATAGTGGAAATCGCAGTTTTCTCTCTGTTTTTCCCGACTCGTGTTTTTTTAAAGAACAAGAAACTGTATAGTTGACGACAAAATTGGCTTAAAGGGTCACATGACGTCGTACTTTTTTTCGCTTTCTATGACTTGTGATTATTTGCTCGTGTTAAAAAAAGAATTATTGACGAAGTTGTGATGTGTAACACATGACCAATTTAAGCAAATAAAATCATCCAAGTTCACATTTTCCTTGTGCTCTAATTCTTTTCGATATCCCGAAATAGTTGCGAAAAAAAAGAACAAGATTGTCTTAAAAATAGTTTTGTAAACAATCAAAATAGGAAATGTCAACTAGCTATAAGTTTCTACCTCACTTGGCAATTTACCTTTTTTTGGGTGATGAAGATGTCACTATTCGATATTCTGAAATTCTAATATACGAAATCTCTAATTAGTTTGTGTATTGTTTATTTACTATCTTGATTTTCCTCTTAGGGGGCTGTCTATGATAATAAAAAAGTATGAATAAAAAGTTGTTCATGCCTTAATCACACGGCTTATAACAAACGAAGCGTTCGTAACCCTAAAAGATTGCATGCATGCGGAGATAGTAAAGTGACACAAGAGTTTGTTCACGCAGTTGGACATGACCATACGTTTGTGGATTTTTCGAAAGGGTCGAGGATTCAGCCTGAATTCACTAATATCAACCACGAGTGAAGCTAGCGGAGTTTACAGCAGTACGACTGTATGAACCCTAGAGTACACCCCTCAAACCGGTCTGACCCAACCGGTTTAGAACCATCTTCGCCCTTCCTTTGACATTTTGCAATTGCTGCACAAATGGCAGACTGGTGTACTGATAATTGTTATGTAGTTGGAAAGATGTTATTCGACCGACAAATAAATAAAAAAGACCTGAACAGAAGAACAGACAGTAATCACAACCACATTAGTTAATGTCCCCCCTCCCCATAGTTGACCCAACACTCTTTAGTTCCAGCGTATGAGATATTAGATCGAAACTGAATAATGAACGTTGAACATACTTTAAGGTACGTAACTGGATCACAAATTACTTAGTTAGTCTAGGTTAAAGTTCGTTTACTTATTGGTGTTTTACTAGTGATCATACTTATGTTTTGATATTTTATATGACATATTTGGAGTATTCAGCCCTCGTTTGATTGTGAATAAAACATAAGCGATGACACGTATGGATTTAAGAAAATGATTTATTTTTTTTAGAGTAGACCGAGACTCTAGGATGATAGAAGATGGAAGACAAGAAAATAAACACTACATGTGTCCATTTCGTAGGGTGCACTGGATTCGAATTCAAGACGTTCGGATCATCAAACACAACTCTACCGCTGTAACAACTCTACTTGGACAAAAAATATCCAAATTAAATACCGTAAATATGGGACCGCGAGAAATGCATATTTTGGGTATTTTGATCATTTATTCAAAGTTCAAAATCTAAGGATTTAAATATGAAGTGACAAAAAAATTACTTACAAGATACCTACATGCGACAATGTTGTGATTTTTTTATCGATATAAAATAGAAAAAAGAAATAAACATTATATAATTATACCTTTATATGATGTGAATTTGACATATAACTTTACCATCAAAAATTCGATATATTGACCTCTATGATTTAAACACGAAATCTTGTTAAAAAAACACATTTTTACCACCAGAAAAGATCCACGAATTAAAACTACTGGTGGGTTTAGTTATTAGGTTGGCTTACTTGGCAACCAAAGAGAAAAGCCACGTGGCATGTAGAGGAGCGATGTTGGTATGGTTATTTCTGAATAGGGGTCAAATATACACCGTCCAAAACTCAACTTCATAATCGGAGAATTAAAATAGCACACCAAACATAAACTAAAAAACTAAAAGAAAACAACAAAGATATTTGTTTTGTAACTGTGACTGATATCGAATCGGAAACCTAATGATCCAAAATTATTATTACACTAAACTAAAGTTGCTAATAAGGCAGGCAGCTATAGCTAGCTATCCAATTGACTGCTCTTACAACTGCCCTTTCTTTAATTCTCACATCCTCCCCCACTCAATATCGAGTTCGGTCCTTCTCACTCGACTGACTCAAGTTATTGGTATACAACGAGTTTAACGATCATTATCAAGTGTAACATGCTCATGATATTAATCCAATTGTACAATGTGCCCTACCTATAATAATCAATGAGCATTCAAGTTTGTGTTGGGTTTCCAGAAATTGGCCTAATCTTCAACCGTTGGTGTCTTGGCCAAGACCAAGTGAATAATTGACATTGAACCATAGTAGCGAAATCCTTGATTCGACGTGGGATCTAAAAGTGATTTTGAGTGAAATCGGAATTGTTAGATACCAACGTAATGAAATCATAAAACCGTAAGATTTTAAGATCTGAATCGTCGATTTCACTACTCTAGCTTAAACCACTAGTCAAAACTGTCCAATGATTTGATCACAACTCAACTATAATTTATAACGGCTTAAAAAGTTAAACCACATACCGTTCGACTCGTCAATTGGATGTTCGAATTATTAAGATTTTTAATGTAGAGAGTATCGATACCATGAAAATGTTGACAACACATATGATCTCTGACAGCATAACAATTTGTGGAATTGAATGCCAAATTATAATTGCTCTGTTTCTGAATCTCTGACCAAAACCCCTTAGCAACATTTATTTCCATGGCCTCAACTCCCATCCTCCTCATCTCATAAACTCCATAAAAGTCACTGTCACTTCCCCTTTATAAGCTCAATCTCAATGCATCATCACCACCACCATAACTCAATATCTACCTCAGCTTCTCAGCAATTGCGGCAATGATGATCACCTCATTGCTCTGCTTCTTCTTCTTCTGCAGCTCTCTGTTTCTGGGTAATTTTGGCCATGCACAGGAGAGCACAACGCTTGTTCCTGGGTTGATATTATTCGGCGACTCGGCCGTTGATGTTGGCAACAATGACTACCTCCCAACTCTGTTCAAGGCCAATTACCCTCCTTATGGCAGAGACTTTGTCACTCACCAGCCTACTGGCAGGTTCTGCAATGGCAAATTGGCTACTGATATCACTGGTAAATTTCTACTAATATACGATTGATTTCTTGATCCGATTTGAGGGTTCAAATGGGTATCGTTTCGGTCTGATTAGGACTCCGACAGGTCCTTGTATCGAGCAGGTCTGCTTACGGTGTAGTATGTATAGCTTATAATATACCTCTGCCGTTGTCACTATAATAAAATTTCATTGTTCCTCCTTAGACTAGTTGATTCCAAAATTGAAAATCATGTTAATTTTTTCGTGTTATTTTTCATTTATTTTTTCTTTAATCTCCCTGATTTATATATCTTTGTCTGGGTTTCGACCCTAATTAGTAATTAGTGTGTTTGCTTCTCCTTAATAAATAAAATTCACACCGGAATTGGTCGGTAGAATTAGTCATATTTTGATCAATTTTGGACGTTCAACCAATTATTTAGGATACGTTTTCTGACCACAATCACACATTCCCAATTCTATTGGATTTGGGGCTCAATTCGGTCTACTCCGTGCCGGATTGAAGGTGGAATTAGCTGTATTTGGGGCCGATTTTAGACGTCGAATCAATATGTTTTATGTGGCCACTAAATGACAATCCAATTCCACCGTATTCAGGGCTCTATTCCTCCTAATTCCAGCCGTCCAATTCCGTTTGGTGAAATCTGGATTTGGTCTTGAATTTGAAATTTAGTGGATTTGAGGATTCTAACTGGAATTGAAGGTGAAAGAGCGGAAAATCACACTTTAAATTATTGAATATAGTTACTCTTGTCAGAATTGACTAGTTGAAACCGTGAAAACTAGAAATTAGTGGTTCGTTTGGCAGCAAGTGGCAGTGAGAATGTAAAATGAAATTCGAAATATTTTGGGAGTTAATTTTGTCATTTCTTTTCAAATTCCATTCCACAATTTCGCCTGCAAACTGACCATAGAAGTTTTATAACGGTTTAATCACAATTGAACCTCTAACCCTTGATTTCGGTCTAACCGGTTTGGTAAACGGACATGCATGCAGGTGAAACACTGGGATTCAAGACATACCCGCCAGCATATCTGAGCCCAGATGCAGCAGGGAACAACCTCCTAACTGGAGCCAACTTCGCATCGGCTGCATCCGGGTTCGACGAGAAATCCGCTTCCCTCAATGTAATCAAAATCTTAACCAAACCAAACCGAAACTGGAATCAAAATTCAATCTGATGATCTGTTCATGTATATATCTGCAGCATGCAATCACTCTGCCACAGCAGCTGGAGCTGTTCAAGGAGTACAAAGGGAAGCTAGCCAAAGTTGCTGGTGACAAAAAATCGGCCACAATCATCAGCGACTCGCTATATCTACTGAGCGCCGGAAGCAGTGATTTCCTGCAGAATTACTATGTTAACCCTCTGCTCAACAAGGTCTACACCCCCGACCAGTACGGCTCCTTGCTCATCTCCTCTTTCAACTCCTTCGTGAAGGTACGTTATGATGACGGTCCAGAACTCTGATAATATGTAATTTACAATTCTAATTTAAACAATCATGAATACGCCACGGTTATGCAGGGACTATACAACCTGGGAGGGAGAAGGCTCGGCGTGACATCGCTCCCTCCACTCGGGTGCCTACCGGCGGCCAGGACAATATTCGGCTACCACGAGCAAGGGTGCGTGTCAAGAATCAACACGGACGCCCAACAGTTCAACAAGAAGGTCACCTCTGCAGCGGCATCGCTGCAGAAACAGCTACCGGGGATGAAGATCGTCGTGCTTGACATCTTCAAGCCCCTCTACGACATCGTCAAGAAGCCCTCCGACTTCGGCTTCGCTGAGGCCCGGAGAGGGTGCTGCGGAACCGGGACAGTGGAGACCACGGTGCTTCTGTGTAACCCGAAGTCGATCGGGACGTGCCCGAACGCGACGCAGTATGTGTTCTGGGACAGTGTCCATCCTTCTGAGGCTGCTAATCAAGTCCTCGCTGATGCTCTCCTCGTACAGGGGATTTCCCTCATTGGATGATAATTATATTGATGAATCTTTTTGTTTTGTGTTTGTAAAAGCAAAGGGTGGGTAGTATTGTACTCTACTATGTCTTACATTTGTGTTACAACTGTAAGTGGTTCTTGGTCACAGTTATGAAAATGAATGTTAATTATTATAAATCGGACTATTGACGAAACGAGTCGAACTTTATTCTGCTCAATATTCACTCAATCATGGCTTGTCAAAATTGCAAATTTTACTGTGCTCAAACTTATCCCGTTACATTTTAAGCGGTAATAATTTTGATGAGGTAAATTCAAACTCAGTTCATGATGAATATGAGTTTGAGAAGAATTTGAAACTTGTACACTAAAAAGCATCGGTGTGAGTCAAAGCTAAAAAACCAGGCTATCGTGATATATACAAGTTTATACTTATCTTAATTAATATAGGTAAATTTAGATAATGTATCACCTACATTTTCTTTAGTATAATCACAAAATTTAGACAATGTATCACCACCTTCTTCTTCTTTTTCTTCAACAATGGAATGCGACGCAGTATGTGTTCTGGGATAGCGTCCATCCATCTGAGGCTGCTAATCAAGCTATTGCTGGGGCTGTCCTCCTACAGGGCATTCCCCTCATTGCATGCTAATGGGACAAGTATGTTTTTCATTATGGTTCACTTTCATATTTTTCGCGGTCTATATCATGCGAGTTATAACAGTCCTAGGGAATTTATTCGGTGTCTCGGGGTTGTAATCTTCCTATTAATGATTGTAACAGCTTTTATAGGATACGTACTACCTTAGGGGATGAATCCTTTTGTTTTCGGTTTGTGTTTTAAAAGAATGTGTAAGTACTGTACTACCCTTCTATGTTGTTTACATTTGTGTCACAACTGTAAAAGTTGTTGTTTGTCACAATTGTAATCAGTGTTGTTAGGAACGGATCGGTTCAATGTGGATGTCGTGCGGTATAATCTAATAAGCTATAACTTTTTGTAGATCATTTCAATTAAAAAGTGAAATAATAACTCGGAGTAACAGGCTATAAAGTATATACATGTCATTCCCATGTAAGAGGAACGAATCAACAATGACATATTTTGTAGTTGTTCTCAAATTGTGTAAAAGGAACGAACTAACAATGACATATTTTATGGCGATACATATTTTTGTTTTAAGGTATCCACTTGTGGCGAGATACAAATTGTTCGATTGGTTCAATCGTGTATCAATTAGTTTAATATAATTACTAGTAGACCCAGTGGTCCTTACTAGGGTCAAGTCCTAGACGCGAGTCGCATGATCCACAACAAACATGCCAAGTCAGAATTTAGAAACCCTAGGGATCAGGCTCAAGTTTAAACCTTAGAGTCAAGACCAACCGCCACATATTAAGGGTTTCAGATCCACCACAAGATGATACACGGTCCAAATGACGACATGTGGCACAACGGCTCGAATCCCCCACTCAAGTGAACCGCCCTAGGTCTCAAAACGCCTACGGGCGCCCTCAATACCGCTCTCTCTCTCTTCCACACTTACATTCATCCGCTTATCCCCATACACGTCACAGCCATTCTAATTGCTTCACCCAATTGTCAGGAAACGCCCAATGGATTAGAAGACGGCTCGAAGAGATCGCACACTCTACTCGAGCCTCCATCCCCGAACCACTTATTGATAACGCAAAAGCGACCTAGACGGATGAAAGACGATTGAATAAAGGTTCATCAACCGTGTAAATAATTTCATCAATATGATATCTGATGCCGTTTTGCAAACCAATATACAAGGCCCACGAGGTCTAAGGCTGCGTTTTCTCTTTCAATCCAGTGGGCTAATAGTTCCGGCCTAGGCCCAAACATATCCCGATTCGGATTAGGAATCTATAACCCGACGCAAAACCCACCGCCATACCCGGTTCTTCTTTCTTGCTCGTTAATCCAGACCTTGATACCACCATTCTTCTTCTCCCAGACCTCTCAAAAAGAAGTAGAAAAAGCCCGAACTCCGATCTCCGAGATTCCGAACGAAACAGCAAATTCCGATTCCTCCCACAGTCAGTGATGGCTTCTGCTGCCATGGTGCTGGACCCGAAGCCGGCATCACCGTCGATCCACCAACCCTTCGCCGCCGACGGCTCGGCTGAAGAGGAGGACCTCTACAGCAAGCAGAAGTCTCTGGAGAGGCAGCTCGAGTTCCTTGAAATCAAGGAGGAGTACGTCAAAGACGAGCAGAAGAATCTGAAGCGCGAGTACCTCCGCGCGCAGGAGGAGGTCAAGCGGATCCAGTCGGTGCCTCTGGTTATCGGGCAGTTTATGGAGATGGTGGACCAGAACTACGGGATTGTTGGGTCCACCACTGGTTCGAACTACTACGTCAGGATTCTCAGCACGATCAATCGCGAGCTTTTGAAGCCCTCGGCTTCTGTCGCTCTCCACCGCCATTCCAATGCTCTCGTCGATGTTTTGCCTCCTGAGGCTGATTCGAGCATCTCGCTGCTTAGTCAGTCCGAGAAGCCCGATGTTTCTTATAATGTGAGCTCAATTTGCTAACTTTGTACCTTTTTGTGCCTTTTAGGGTTTGCAAATTTCTGGAGATGTTGAATTAGGGTTTTTTTTTGTAATCTTAGTCGTGGAGAATGAACCCTTTCTGCTCGGATGCGAATTCCCTGATTAGGCATATTGGATTAGTGATGCTTGATCGCAAACTATGCTATGGATTTGAACATTTCGTGCCCTCTATTGAATCTGTGAGTTTTATTTTGATGTTCTTATGGTTTTTGGCAGGATATTGGAGGATGTGACATCCAAAAGCAGGAAATTCGTGAGGCAGTAGAGTTGCCACTGACTCATCATGAGCTGTATAAGCAAATCGGTATCGACCCTCCTCGTGGTGTGTTACTCTATGGTCCCCCTGGTACTGGGAAAACCATGCTTGCTAAGGCAGTTGCCAATCACACTACAGCAGCTTTCATAAGAGTTGTTGGGTCTGAGTTTGTGCAGAAGTATTTGGGAGAGGTATGTCTTCAATGGAACCCTTAGGGCTGAAGTTGGTATTCTTTTTTTATGAACATTCTGCTTGCCGTTATTGGGAATTCTTGATATGCATTGTCCATGTCATTCTTCTTTCACTACCTGGAATGATTCTTGATCATAATTATCTTGTTTCTGTAACGCCAGGGCCCTCGCATGGTCCGTGATGTTTTCCGTCTTGCCAAAGAGAATGCTCCTGCAATTATTTTTATAGATGAAGTGGATGCTATTGCTACGGCTAGGTTTGATGCACAGACAGGAGCTGATAGAGAAGTTCAACGTATCCTGATGGAGCTTCTGAATCAGGTACTTGCTGGAAGTTTGGTATCAATAGCTCAAATGCAATGGTCTGATTAATATTATGTGTTAATCTGACTTGTTGCTTCTATTATTGTTGCTAGATGGACGGGTTTGATCAGACTGTGAATGTAAAGGTTATAATGGCAACTAATCGTGCCGATACACTGGACCCTGCACTCCTTCGTCCTGGAAGGCTGGACCGAAAAATCGAATTCCCTCTGCCTGATAGACGTCAGAAAAGGCTAGTTTTCCAGGTATTAACATTTGCTCCCTACTGATTACTGTGGTCTTTTGCACGCTATAGCAACTTCACCCTTGCAGGTATTGTGTATTGATGCACCTTGGATGATCTATTGACAGGTTTGCACTGCTAAAATGAATCTCAGTGACGAGGTTGATTTGGAGGATTATGTGTCGAGGCCAGATAAAATTAGCGCTGCCGAGGTTAGCTAGCTCCATTTATTGGTTCCTTTCTACACCTTGATTGTTTATACTTGCATATCCTTGCTCTTTCAGCTTATCTTACCATCAAGTTTTCTGCATCGGGTTTCTTTTGCTAGATTCGAAAGAAAGATTCTTTGACGTTGATCCAGTTCCTTGTTTTGCTTTGTGTTGAATTGTGATTCATGTTTTTTCACCCCTCCAAACATTCAACTAGAGCCCTGACCTAGCTCAGCCCTAGCCCTACCCAACCCAAGCCAGTTCGTGGTCCGACCTGAGAAACTGATGAACCACCCTTTTAATCGCCCGATTTTTCATCCGATTGACATGTAGCTTGTAACTCGATAGACCTAGTTCTTGACAGCTCTACATTCCAATGTGTGAAATGGTGTTTTTTCCTTCTCTATCGACATATTTGACCCGAACCTTTATATCCGATTTGTAGTCAATTGATCTTCTAGCTGGATCTGTCATCTTGCATCTCTTATTGACAATTTGTTTGCCCTGCAGATCTCGGCCATCTGCCAGGAAGCAGGGATGCACGCTGTAAGGAAGAACAGGTACGTGATACTGCCCAAGGACTTCGAGAAGGGTTACCGTTCCAACGTGAAGAAGCCCGATACCGATTTCGAGTTCTACAAGTAAGAAAGAGCAACAATCAATGTGTGGTTCGCTACTGGGAGAGTTACCCCATGTGAGAACCTTATTAGCTCTGTTGAATCAAAAGGGAATTGTACTCTATGTAGCCTGCTACTTCAGTTTGCTGTGTACTATTTAACTTGGTACGAGTTGTTTTTTGCTGCATCTGTTAAATACTATTGTGTTCTCTCTTTTCACTTCCTCTCCTTTCTCTATCACTCTACAATTGCTTGATGCCAAAGTCCCCCGCTACGAATCGAGATTTGGTTGCACCAATTCGGCCGATTCTGTAAATAGCGATGTAGAAAGGGATAGCCGGTTCCACCTAGATGATACTCAAAAGACACTATTGAGATGTGAACTTGTAATGGACAAAGTTAGAGCTCTGTGCCTCCCATTGGTGTTTATCGTCGATAACGATATCGAATGCTCCGTAAGTAGCATTTTTATCCTATAGGAATGAGCACAACATTTCCCTTGCAATTGGGGGATTCTTTGTTTGTGCATCTTATTTGGGTGTTGTATAAAGCAAGCAATGACCTACATTGCTTTCCAAGGTAAGGATTCCTTTCCTTCAATCTCTCCCCTTTAAAACTTGCATATATAGCCACTTGTTGGATGGTCGTAAGATGTCGAGGAACATATACTTAAATCGTCTCGATCGTTGGATGAGATTTCAGTTTTTGGCGCTCCAGCTTGCAATTTTTTGACCAAAAAATTCGAGTTATTTTGGAGTTTACGTATATCTCGTGAAATTGGTACCGTCACATTGTAAGCAGGTAATTACACATGTTCGTGTGTGCTATTTCGATGTCTCCTGGGCTAGTTTTGTAGTTTTGCAAATGGTCCACTGGTAACAGAAAGCCCATATACGTCTCAAAACCCACAAGACAAGGTAAGCCCAAGATATTTATCAAAGCCCACCCAGAAAAATAAAACGGAAAAAAACTGAAAAAAATGGCGAGACAGTTGCCAATTTCGTTATCATACTTTTGCCATAGAAATTTCCACATACGACAAATGCGACCAACCATTCCCGGCAAATTTGGAACTCTCTTCTCCAAAGCTCGCTCCTTGATCGGCCTATCCATCGCCACGTCCTCCGCCGCCGCATCCACCGCCGCTTCTTCTTCTCCTCCTCCTCCTCCTCCTCCTCGTCGTCTCATGGAAGAGCTCAGAGCCCGCGTCTGCATCATCGGGAGCGGCCCAGCGGCCCACACGGCGGCAATCTACGCTGCCAGGGCGGAGCTGAAGCCGATCCTCTTCGAAGGCTTTATGGCAAACGACATCGCCCCCGGCGGCCAGCTCACCACCACCACCGACGTCGAGAACTTCCCGGGCTTCCCCGACGGGATCATGGGCGGGGAGCTCATGGACAAGTGCCGCGCGCAGTCCCTCCGATTCGGCACCCAGGTCTTCACTGAAACGGTCAACAAAGTCGACTTCTCCTCCTCTCCGTTCAAGATCCTCACCGACTCCAAATCCGTCTCCGCCGACGCCGTAATCGTCGCCACCGGTGCCGTCGCCAAGCGGCTCCAGTTCCCCGGATCTGAGACGTACTGGAACCGCGGGATCTCCGCCTGCGCTGTGTGCGACGGCGCCGCACCTATATTCCGCGACAAGCCGCTGGCGGTGATCGGAGGCGGCGATTCGGCGATGGAGGAGGCGAATTTCTTGACGAAGTACGGGAGCAAGGTTTACATCATTCATCGGAGGGACACCTTTAGGGCATCGAAGATTATGCAGAACAGGGCGATGAAGAACCCTAAGATTGAGGTGATTTGGAATTCGGTAACGGAGGAGGCCTATGGTGAGAAGTCGCTAAAAGGATTGAAGGTGAAGAACATTGTTAGCGGTGAGGTTTCTGATTTGACAGTTTCCGGGTTGTTCTTCGCCATTGGACATGAGCCTGCTACTAAGTTCTTGGATGGGCAGCTTGAGGTTCACTCTGATGGATACGTTGTGACGAAGCCTGGAACTACGCAGACTAGTGTTAGAGGTGTTTTTGCTGCTGGTGATGTTCAGGATAAGAAGTATAGGCAGGCCATTACTGCTGCTGGCACTGGTTAGTTTGTTTCCCTTTTGCAATCTCTCTATTTCTGTGTGTATCTCTATGTTCTTGCCGATTGATTGATTCTTTGCTCGAGCTTGGGATACGTTAATGAAAGATGTAGAGTGTCTGAATGATAGAAAGGTTGAATTGGGAGTATGAAATGAAATTGATGCTCGAGAATGAATATAATGATTCGAAGATTCGGCTTTTGTTCAATCTTTTGGTGTTCATGCTGTTGTGAAACGAAGATAGAATAGCTAATGGTTTGATTTTTCCTGCCATTATGCATTATGAACTTACATATTTACAAGTAAATGCAACTACACCGGAAGCTGTAACAAAAGTACTCGACTTTTGGCTGCTTAATGATTGGAAGATGTCGTACTCATGCTTCGATTTGTGGTGTTATTGAATCTTTTGGTGTCATGCTGTTGTAAAATGAAGTACTAACTATTTGCTTTGCTTCGGTAGCAAAAGAACTTAACTTTGCATATGGTGGATTACTGAATGATTCAAAGATGTTGCAATCATGATGCTTTGTTTCGTGCTGTTTTACTATGAAGATTAACCGATTTGATTTCGCTCATATCGTTAAGCATCTTTGAAGTCCGTTTTCACAAGCTATTGCAAGTACAGCTGGATGCAGTAGGAAAAGAACTTAACTTTGCATATAGTGGACTGCCGAATGATTCGAAGATGTTACAGAATCATGCTTTGTTTGTTTCGTGTGTGGTCTTGTTGAATCTTTTGCTGTTGTCAAATGAAGAGCAGACATTTTAATTTCCATCAAATTCGCAATACTAAAACTCGATTCTGTAAACATAATTTTCACGAATACTTGATGTTTACACATGCTTCCTTGCTTGTCATTCGATATCTGGAGTTGATACACATTTTCGGGATGGTTGGTTATGCAGGGTGCATGGCGGCGCTCGAAGCAGAGCATTACTTGCAAGAGATTGGCGCCCAGGAGGATAAGACTGAGCCATGATTAATAAGAGACATTGCAGAAACTTGTATTCCTGCAAAGATTGAATTGGCAGATTTGTGTATGATTCTGCTTCATGGGATTCTACAGCTCTGTTCCAAACATTCTTGACAATGATTTATCCAGAACGTATGTCTAAAAAGTTGTGCTCCAGTTCCATCTTTTCGGAACACCGTTCTGCTCCGAACCTTGTATTGCACAAATAGGATACGATCATTGTGGTTGCTATGTGGTACCTATGCAGATATTTTATCAACTTCCACTGTCGTTGTCGGACCTCCGATGCGGTTTCCAAACTTCCACCATGGTTTTCAGACATTATCGTTGTCGAAATTCCACCGATGTTGTTGTATTTATGAAGCCGTCCACATAGCACACCGCTGTTGCCTGTACTTCAATCGTTGTCACTGGACTTTCGTCATCCACTGTCGTCGCTGAAAGACCTCTACCCAAATGCCTAGTTTTTTACCACAGTTACTTCTTTTTTAACCACCGTTACATATTTTTTTGCCAAAGGGTAGTTTCGGGAATGAAGAGTTCCAACGGCTATATCTCCTTGCTGTATTTCCGTTACGCGTTTCACCATAAATAGCTTCCTCTGCAGATCCCATTACACACCAATCGTTCTTCTCTGCTCCTTACTCCTCTCTTGGTCTACTGCTCTCCGATCACTGCAATCTTCTCAGCTCTCTGTCTCGTGATTTCCGACTGATTTCGATTTCCATTTGCTAATTTATGTTCATATTCCTCTAACCGTTGTCGATTGCTTTATTTCATTGACGATTACTTGTGTTCTGTTTAGCGTTCCGTTCTTGTTTTTCTTTTTTGCACTGCTTTTGGATCTGTGGTTGCAGGATCAGCCAATATGAACACCAGATTCCCACTCCAGAGAAGAAGTTCCAAGGATAACGTAAGCAATTTCAATTCCCCGGTGAAATTTCAATTTCGATTTAGGGTTTTTTTTTTCAAAATTCTGACGAAAGATTTGTTGGTAAAAACAGCCGGACAGGTTCATTCCGAATCGGTCGGCGATGGACATGGATTACGCCCACTACATGGCCACGCAAGGATGGAAAGAACCGGAGAATCCAGTCCCGAGTTCCCCTTCAAGCGAGGCTTACAAGAGACTGCTGGCGGAGACTATGAACTTGAATCGGACAAGGATCTTGGCGTTCAAGAACAAGCCTCCTACTCCAGTTGAATTGATCCCGCATTTCCACACTTCTTCTTCAGATTCATCTCTTCCTCACCAGGCGAAACCAGCCAAGACTCGCAGACACATTCCTCAGGTAAATTCAATTACTCCACTCTGAATTGATAAAAAGTTCGGCTTTTTTGTGTGAAATAGTTAGCTGAAAGATATATGTTCTTTTGGGTTTTGAGTTAAGACTTCAGAGAGAACATTGGATGCTCCCGACCTTGTGGATGATTTTTACTTGAACTTACTCGATTGGGGAAGCAGCAATGTTCTTGCAATAGGATTGGGAAGTACTGTTTATCTCTGGGATGCTTCAAACGGCTCTACTTCTGAGCTTGTCACTGTTGATGAAGAACTCGGCCCTGTGACCAGCGTTAACTGGGCTCCCGATGGCCAGAATATCGCTATTGGTCTGAACAATTCTGAAGTCCAACTGTGGGATTCTACTTCTAACAAACTGGTAGGCTGTATTTACTTATTATTACTGTCTGCATTTGTTCTTTAGTTTCCGTGATTCAGTCAGTGGTTCTGGGTTTCTGATTAGTTTCTGCTTTGATTTGTACAGTTAAGAACGTTGAGAGGCGGCCACAGATGCAGAGTAGGATCATTGGCATGGAACAACCACATCTTAACCACTGGAGGAATGGATGGAAGGATTATAAACAACGATGTCCGAATCAGAAAACACATAGTTGAAACATACAGAGGCCACACGCAAGAAGTCTGTGGACTGAAATGGTCAGCTTCAGGTCAACAACTAGCAAGCGGAGGAAACGACAATCGCGTCCACATATGGGACAGATCCATGGCTTCTTCCAACTCAGCAACTCAGTATCTTCACCGACTCGAAGATCATACCTCGGCGGTAAAGGCTCTAGCTTGGTGTCCGTTCCAAGGGAACTTGCTAGCCACAGGTGGTGGTGGAGGAGACAGAACTATCAAGTTCTGGAACACTCATACTGGCGCGTGCTTGAACTCGGTGGACACTGGATCCCAGGTGTGTGCATTGCTGTGGAACAAGAATGAGAGGGAGCTTCTGAGCTCTCATGGGTTTACGCAGAATCAGCTTACCTTGTGGAAGTATCCGTCCATGGTGAAGACTGCTGAGCTTACTGGCCACACCTCGAGGGTTTTGTTCATGGCTCAGAGTCCTGATGGGTGCACTGTGGCGTCAGCGGCAGGGGATGAAACTCTGAGGTTCTGGAACGTGTTTGGGGATCCTGAAGCTGCCAAGAAATCTGCTCCGAAAGCCAATCCCGAGCCGTTCGCTTGGGCCAATCGAATCCGGTGAATCGCATCAATTGATAGTTATGATTAAATGAGTATGATTCTGGTGATCAAGAGGGCCAGTATTGTGAAGTCTACTCCCAAGATATTCACTTGTATTACTCTCTACTGTTGTGAATAGCTGCCAAGTGCTTTGTTATCCAACTTGTAAATGTATACAATCTAAACTTGTAAACAACTCGTTGAATTCCTTTTAACTGAGAATGCTTCTGATTCTGCTTCTGAATTTCATCTTGTTCTTCAGCGTCACGTAGGCATTACTCTAATAAAACATGTCTCGAGAATTACATACGACACGACATTATCGAATTCGGAATCATCTCGACATAATCGGAACATCATAAGTATCCATATCGAAATTCACAGAAAAGGAATAACAAAAATCTATATATATATTAGCCAATATACTAAATGTGCCAGATTTGGTCTTTCTCTCTCGTTTCTATTACTTCTATGTATCTAATGTTAACAAGGGATCGAGCCAAAATGAATAGATGGTTAGGAACAACGAGATACACGAAAGACGGGTAAGAGAGAGTTCATAACCAGAAAAAGCTAACAATAAGTTATTTTTCAAACTTTATAATTTGCATGTCTGTCTTTTCCCTACTTATTGTGAGGTAAATTGTGTCACGGATTACTCGACTAATATGGGCAATTCTTTTAATTTTGATAGTCATTTGATCTCTTAATCGGGTAAAAGTCTTATGTATTTGTTGAGATATGATCTCGGAGACGTTCCTTTGCCACGTTAAACTCCTAATAGTACTTGCTAAATGAAAAAAAACTAAGGGTTTAGCAAAAAATAAGTAAATGGTTAGGAACACCAATAGACACAAAAGAGAGTGATAAGAGAGAGTTCATATTCGAAAAAAGTTGGCACCAAGTTATTTTCATTTATGTTTGCCCTCTCTGTTTTAAGTATTTGTGAAATTATTACGATCGAAGAACTACGAAAGAACGAATTGTATCGAATGGGGAAATGGATGTCCAAGATTTGGTTGATTTATTACTAGTAAGGGAATTTAATTAATGCAAAAGAAAAACGCCGAAATGAACAAATTAGGCAGCTGAACTGGATTCACTGGATAAAACCCTATTTTCCACCCAAAAAAACGGGAAACAAAAAATCATTTTTTCCTCTTTCCTTCATTTCATTTCTCCCGTCAGCCAGTTCCTCTCTCTCTGAGGACGGCAGCTCCGATCTGCTCATTCGGCGATCAGTAAATACAGAGAGAGGGAGAAGAAAACCAGCTGATTACGTTACCTCGCCAATCTCCTTCCTTCTCAGGTAACTCCGCCATGTCCCTTTGTCAGTTTCTCTTTTGGTTTCTTCTGTTCGAGGAAATCTTAGATCGACCTTCGAACCGATAAATCTGGTGATTACGCGCCAGGAAAATTGTGTTTTCTGAGAATTGGGGATCTATTTAGCGCGGTTCTCTTGTTGCTTGTTGAAGATCTCTTTCTCACAATTTTTGGTTTCGATCAGGGATTATCTGGAAGAACTTCGCATCCGCGCTGGTTGATTGTGGCGGATTCTTACGATGATGAATGTAGAGCGTTTTGCTAACGTTGCCTTAGCAGGTATGGATAACATTCTGTGCGCTGTCTTATCCACTGGTTGAAGGATTGGTAGCTTTTGTTAAGCTGTAGTTGATAAAATGTAATTTCGATTGTGTTTTTTAGTCCACAGCTAGCTTTTGATACAACTCAGGAATGTTGATTCTTCACTTTCCTCGTAATCCTCGTGAAATCAGATTGATCGCTCTGTTGATCAAAATTTTGTGTGATTTCCGATCAATGAATTGTTTCTCTTTTTATATCTGCAATTTAACAGATGTTTCACTCTTTTGTGAAGAGGCAACGGTCGAGTTGCCGTTTCTATGGTTGTTTCTTCCTGGAGATTTGACTGTATGATAATGTCACTTGCAGGTTTAACGTTAGCGCCCCTGGTGGTGAAAGTAGACCCGAATGTAAATGTCATATTGACTGCATGCCTTGCTGTATTTGTTGGTTGCTACAGATCTGTTAAGCCAACTCCATTTTCAGTAAGTTGAGGAAGACTGAATGTATGCTGCTTTGTCTTATTCCTTTGATAGTTCAGGACCTTGGTGATGGTGAATAACCTTTTTATGTGCTTCACCTGCAGGAAACGATGTCCAATGAGCATGCTATGCGCTTCCCTTTTGTTGGCAGTGCTATGCTGTTATCTCTATTCTTACTCTTCAAGTTTGTGCCCAAGCACCTGGTTAATTCAGTGTTGACTCTTTACTTCTTTGTGCTTGGAATCGTTGCACTTTCGTACGTTCTCTCTCTGTGCAAGATTCAGTACACAGAATATGTTGAAACTTGACAAGATCCAGTTTCTGAATTCTAACTATTTTACTTTACATCTTACAGTGCAACATTGTTACCAGCTATCAAACCATACTTGCCGAAGGAATGGAATGACGGAGTGATCTCATTGCGTGCTCCGTATTTTCGCTGTATGTGCATTATGTTTCTTTTCCCTTGACGCATATGGGCCTCCTCGGTTCATCTGTATTTAAATGACCGTCGTTCGAAAGGTGGAGCAGTTGTCGTGGTTAAAATATAGATAAAATATATTTGACTGTGAAGTGCATAAATACTTGATTTTCATGCACAAATGAATGTTCAGTTCTTTGTTGTTGGAACTACAGATGAGTAAAGGGTGTTCCTTTATGTCTTAGATCTCTAGATTCTTGATTTGAAATGTGGTTCACTCAGATTTCAATTGAGTACTTGGAACCGTTTTAGATTTTTTTGTCGTCATGAAATTCTCTAGTGTGGTAAACCTTAAAATGGTGGGTTATGTTAGAACTGTGGCTACGAAAGCTTATTGGCTTCCATGTCAGTACTGCGATTATAGTAAAGCTCTAGCATGTCTTAAGTGTCCTAGTAGAATTTTATTCGATGCAGTTAATGTCTTGGCTGTATCATGCAGACTGATGTTTTGCATTAAACCTTTTTAAACAGCTCTGGACGTCGAGTTCACTAGGTCTCAACTAGTTGGCTGCAGTTCCTGGGGCATTCTTCTGTGCATGGTATGCTTGGAAAAAGCACTGGCTGGCAAACAATATTCTGGGGTTGGCTTTCTGTATTCAGGTATGCATCAGTTTCACACGGTGTGTCAAGAGGGTATTAATGTTTATTAACAGCCCACTTTGGCTGTTTCAAGGTTTGAATTCGTTTGGTTATTATTTTCACCATACTATGAAAAGGTTGCATGTCAAGTTTCTTTTGTCAGCCTTATCCAACTAGTTGAGAATTTAGTCCTCTTCGCCGTACATCTCTTTTGGTATTGTTATTGAGTGTTGATTTCCTTATTGCAGGGGATTGAAATGCTTTCCCTTGGTTCATTTAAGACTGGTGCCATCCTCTTGGTAAGGAGTGTTCATGAGCTTCATTGATTGAATATGAATAGGGATATGAATTACAAATATCCATCTTTTCTAGTTGCTTATGTTGTTATAGCCGTGCCGGGTATGGTAAAGTTTATCTGTTCCAATAGAAATTTGCGACCAAATGATTTCTCTCTCGGATGATATCTTGTGCTGTAGATTGTATACCATCCTTTCAACTTTAATAACCTTGCTCTTTATTTGCAGTCTGGGCTTTTTGTGTATGATATTTTCTGGGTTTTCTTCACTCCTGTTATGGTTAGTGTGGCAAAATCGTTTGATGCTCCAATAAAGGTTAGTTTTCCGGCTTTATGTTAAACCATCTGATCCATTTTGTTATCACGTCAGATGTGGTTACTTCGTTCTGACCGAATGTGTCATTTCTTGAATGCCACAGCTCTTATTTCCAACAGCTGATGCCACCAGGCCTTTTTCCATGCTGGGACTCGGTGATATCGTAATTCCTGGTATGGAGGTCTCTTTCATACTTTCAGTTAGACGCTAATGAATGTCAATGGCTATTGTTCTGTTCTTTTGGCACTGGCTGCCTTTGTTTACCATGAGAAGTTGTGATATTGAAATTCCTGGTAAGGCGTTAGTTAGTACTTCAAACACAAGTCTACATAATTTCGAGTCAATGCGAATGAACATTGGTGGCTATTTTTAACAGTCTACATTATTTATTTCCCATATCTTTGTTCATCTTCGATTTTAAAACACGCATTCCGTTGCTTTGCAGGAATCTTTGTAGCTCTGGCATTGAGATTTGATGTCTCAAGGGGGAAAGGCAATCAGTACTTCAAGAGTGCGTTTGTTGGATACGCTGTAGGAATGGTTCTTACCATCATCGTGATGAACTGGTTCAAAGCTGCTCAGGTACATCCCGGCCCCTTCCGTACCCGTTCCTAGTTTTTCGACTTTACCAATCTTTTTTTCACTTCCGGTCTTTCTTCCAGCCTGCACTCCTCTACATTGTACCCTCCGTCATCGGATTCCTAGCCGCTCACGTCCTCTACAACGGCGATGTCAAACCGGTTCGTCCCCGAACTTTACATAATCTCGTCTTGTATCCATGAATGTTCATAAGAGTTTGCTAATGTCTCCTCCTTTGCAGTTGCTGGAATTCGACGAGGCGAAAATGGCAGAGGCTGCTGCCGAGGAAAGTAGCAGCAAATCGGAGGAAGAGAGCAAGAAAGAAGAGTGATTTTGGATTTAGGACTAGCAGTAGCAAGGGAGGGACTGACTAGATACTCATCAACAAAGAAGAAAAAGCAAAAGAAAATTTGAGAGATTTGTTTAGAATAAAGAAGAGGAAAACTGTTACAGAAAGATTATGCTGCTGCTCGAGATATTTTGGGATTTTGATAACTAGTTATAAACTAACTGTAGCTTTTCTGTTATGGTCTTAGCCCGATTTTTCCGAATCTTCCCACCCTATATATCGATTTCGTTGTGGTTAACTGCGCCGCAAAAGGTGGTCAGCTAAAACGACAAATCAATCAATTATAAACAGTTTTTGTTTTACTCCGTGTGGTTCATAAAATGACTATTATATTTTTAATAAACACATATTTATTATTTTACTAAATACAATGGTAGGTCAAAAATGCCGTCAGACAACTCCAACTCATTGACGAAATTGAGTGTAAAGTCAACGTCCAATTTTCTAGTCAACGTCAAAGTTTCTCATAAATGATAGAATTTCACTAACCACAACCTTGTGTATGCAGTGTTTGGTTAACAACCAACCGCCAACCACAATTGATTTGCGGTTATAATCATTGTTAACCGATTTTGAGTTTTGTATATAAGCTCATCGTAGTTTAACTTAAGCTCATCGAGTACAATGTTCAAGCCACTACATTGTTTCGAAACCACTCCCAACTTTCGGGTTGTACGTTCTAGATAACATAGTCAAAACCAACCAGCCCGAAAATGTGTATCACCTCCTGGGTTTGATCATTTATCGAAATGACAAACAAAGAAGCATGTGTAAACATCGAATGTTCGCAAAAAACACATCATTCAGCTCATGATCATAGCATATCGCTTTTATGTTTTCGGATGAATGAACGACGTTAACACCATCTGAACAAGTGAGCAAGCATTTACACTATCATAATCGTCATCTGAGATTTCTGTTTCAGATAAAAAAATCGTCATTTGAGACACAGGACATGACTGACAAGCATGATCCATATACAAGTAATCTTCATTTCGCTACAGATACGAGATGTAGTTGTAATAACTTGAGAAACAATCAAGCTGAAGATGCTTCAATCAAGTTGAGAACAATCATTCTGCTATGAATTACTAACAACTTCTAACTATAACACAAACAGGCACCTATGCATATTATATTCAAACACTAACACCACACATCAATGGATGATCAGCGGATACGATTGGCCCAGGCGAACGGCTCGGGATTGGTTTTAGGAGCAGATTTCTTAGCAGCTTCAGGATCCCCAAACACGTTCCAGAACCTCAGAGTTTCATCCCCTGCCGCTGACGCCACAGTGCACCCATCAGGACTCTGAGCCATGAACAAAACCCTCGAGGTGTGGCCAGTAAGCTCAGCAGTCTTCACCATGGACGGATACTTCCACAAGGTAAGCTGATTCTGCGTAAACCCATGAGAGCTCAGAAGCTCCCTCTCATTCTTGTTCCACAGCAATGCACACACCTGGGATCCAGTGTCCACCGAGTTCAAGCACGCGCCAGTATGAGTGTTCCAGAACTTGATAGTTCTGTCTCCTCCACCACCACCTGTGGCTAGCAAGTTCCCTTGGAACGGACACCAAGCTAGAGCCTTTACCGCCGAGGTATGATCTTCGAGTCGGTGAAGATACTGAGTTGCTGAGTTGGAAGAAGCCATGGATCTGTCCCATATGTGGACGCGATTGTCGTTTCCTCCGCTTGCTAGTTGTTGACCTGAAGCTGACCATTTCAGTCCACAGACTTCTTGCGTGTGGCCTCTGTATGTTTCAACTATGTGTTTTCTGATTCGGACATCGTTGTTTATAATCCTTCCATCCATTCCTCCAGTGGTTAAGATGTGGTTGTTCCATGCCAATGATCCGACTCTGCATCTGTGGCCGCCTCTCAACGTTCTTAACTGTACAAATCAAAGCAGAAACTAATCAGAAACCCAGAACCACTGACTGAATCACGGAAACTAAAGAACAAATGCAGACAGTAATAATAAGTAAATACAGCCTACCAGTTTGTTAGAAGTAGAATCCCACAGTTGGACTTCAGAATTGTTCAGACCAATAGCGATATTCTGGCCATCGGGAGCCCAGTTAACGCTGGTCACAGGGCCGAGTTCTTCATCAACAGTTACAAGCTCAGAAGTAGAGCCGTTTGAAGCATCCCAGAGATAAACAGTACTTCCCAATCCTATTGCAAGAACATTGCTGCTTCCCCAATCGAGTAAGTTCAAGTAAAAATCATCCACAAGGTCGGGAGCATCCAATGTTCTCTCTGAAGTCTTAACTCAAAACCCAAAAGAACATATATCATTCAGCTAACTATTTCACAACAAAAAGCCGAACTTTTTATCAATTCAGAGTGGAGTAATTGAATTTACCTGAGGAATGTGTCTGCGAGGCTTGGCTGGTTTCGCCTGGTGAGGAAGAGATGAATCTGAAGAAGAAGTGTGGAAATGCGGGATCAATTCAACTGAAGTAGGAGGCTTGTTCTTGAACGCCAAGATCCTTGTCCGATTCAAGTTCATAGTCTCCGCCAGCAGTCTCTTGTAAGCCTCGCTTGAAGGGGAACTTGGGACTGGATTCTCCGGTTCTTTCCATCCTTCCGTGGCCATGTAGTGGGCGTAATCCATGTCCATCGCCGACCGATTCGGAATAAACCTGTCCGGCTGTTTTTACGAACAAATCTTTCGTCAGAATTTTGAGAAAAAACCCTAAATTGAGATTGAAATTTCATCGGGGATTGAAATTGCTTACGTTATCCTTGGAACTTCTTCTCTGGAGTGGGAATCTGGTGTTCATATTGGCCGATCCTGCAACCAAAGATTCAAAAGCACGGTACAAAGAAAAACAAGAAAGAAACACTAAACAGAGCACAAGTAATCGTCAATGAAATAAGGAAATCGACAACGGTTAGAGGAATATGAACAGAAATTAGCAAATGGAAATCGAAATCAGTCAGAAATCGCGAGACAGAGAGCTGACAAGATCGCAGTGATTGAAGAACAGTAGAGCAAGAGAGGAGTAAGGAGCAGCGAAGAACGATTGGTGTGTAATGGGATCTGCAGAGGAAGCTATTTATTGTTGGAGATTGCAGAGATATAGCCGTTGGAACTCTTCATTCCCGAAACTACCCATTTCTTATTGGGTTGGGCCGCCGTCGGTCTTAATCTACAAAAAACCAGGTGAAAAGCCCAATTAAGCCCACAGTTACGAAATGAAACCTTATTTTTCGTCGTCTCCGACTTCCAGTCTCTGAACAGAGCAAAACTAAACCAGTGGCCGCCGGATTGTGCAGCTCACCTCCGACTGATGAAGTACACCTAGCCATACCATCAACCCAATCAAAGAAGAAGCAGTTCAACATCCTTCCATATGCTCACAACACTGCATCTCTCGTCCCCGGCAAGCTCCAGGTTAGTTCGTTCGAAACATCACAAGATAGCTTCTTTATGTTTCGATGAATCCGATTACCCACGGTTAACAGTTGGATGACGAAATTTCTCCTCAATTTGTTCAAATCGGAAGATTAGGATCACATCACTGATGCCAATGTGGATCAACACACTTGTTTGAAAGAAATGGCAATCAGAAGGGGTAGTTACAGGACTCTCTGTAGCAAGTTTAGGGAAGTTGATGGCCAAGTCGATGCCTTTCGATGTTATTCTACAAACTACACGGCCAAAGTGACCTCAGCATCTCCAACAGGCCGAGTTCTCTCAGCTGAGGTCTCAGCTCCTTACACTCTTGATCCACGAGGCTATGCTCTCCCTCGACGCCAGCTCGTTTGTAAAGTCACTCAGCTCCTTCGCCACTCCGATGATGGCCAATCATCCCACAAACCGAAGCTCAACCCGTTGCTCCAACTCGAGGATTACTTCGCCTCACATGATTCCATCACCCTCACATCCGAGGAAGTATGCGAGATTATGAAATCCATAAACTCGCCTTCACTCGCCATCAAGTTCTTCCACTTCTGCCCCAAGCTCTCCCCTAAATTCAGGCACAACTGCTACACCTACACCCGGCTGATCCTCATCCTTTCAAAGTCGAATCTATGTAACAAGGTGGATCTTGTTAGGGAAATGGTTTCTGAGATGGAGAAGAATGGGATTCGCGGGTCGATCTCTACTGTGAATATTTTGATAGGGTGTTTTGGGGAAGGACGGGGGGATCTTGAGAGGCGTATGGAGCTGGTGAAGAAATGGGGGTTGAAGATGACTCCCTATACTTACAAGTGTTTAGTTCAAGCGTATCTTAGGTCGTTAGATACCGCTAAAGGGTTGAAGGTTTACGAGAAGATGAAGAGTGAAGGGTTTAAGCTTGATGTTTTTGCCTACAATATGCTCTTGAATGCTTTAACCAAAGATAACATGGTTTGGGTCTCTTCCCTTGCCTTTCCCTTTCAACTCTTCTCCTATTGAGATTTATCATTTAATTAGTGTTCTAGCAAATTTGGTGTCTTCCATACTGTAGTTCACCATTCATTCGTTATGCTGCTGAGTGCCTGAGTTATGTTATGTAGCTGCTGATTGTGAAGGAATATCTTTAAGTGAGTGACATGAATTCGATCGTATTACCAGCTTGGACTAGACTCTTGTGCTTGATTATGTTCACTGGTATTGTAGTTCACCATTGATAAGATTAGAAGGAATACCTTTGAGTGTCATGAATTTGGTTCATATTACAAGCTTGGTCTGACTTTAGTGTTTAATTTTGTGGAGCGAACAGCGGTTCGATCAGCTGGTGGTTGTGTTTCTATGTGAACGATCTTTTTTATGCATCTTGATTATCTGATCTATAGCAATTTGACAGGTTAACGAGGCTTGCTTGGTTTTCAACGACATGAAGAAGAACCACTGCATGCCAGATGAGTATACTTACACAATCATGATCAAACTGTCCGGGAAGACCGGTAAACAACACGAAGCATTGGCTTTCTTTGAGGAAATGTTAACCAACGGCTATTCTCCAAACATAATCGCTTACAATACGATGCTCCTGGCGCTCACCAACAGTAGAATGGTCGACAAGGCGATCCTCCTCTTCTCTAAGATGGTGGAGAAAGGTTGTCGTCCGAACGAATACACGTATCATCTAGTCCTGAACTTGCTTGCAGCAGAAGGAAAGCTTCACAAGCTAGATGAGCTTATCGAGCTGTCGAAGAAATACATGACGAGATCAATTTACGCGTATCTTGTGAGGACGCTAAGTAAACTAGGGCATGCGAGTGAGGCTCACCGGCTATTTTGCAAACTGTGGAGTTTCCATGATAAAGGAGATAAAAACGCCTGCGTTTCAATGCTGGAGAGTCTGTGTAGTGCCGGTAAGACAACCGAGGCGATTGACTTGCTCAGCAAGCTTCACGAGAAAGAAGTGGTTGCCGATACTGCAATGTACAACGTAGTTCTTGCCGCTCTTGGAAAATCGAAGGAAGTATCTCACCTTCATGATCTGTATGAAAGCATGCGGAAAGATGGACCATTACCGGACACTTTCACGTACAACATTCTGATCTCAAGCTTTGGTAGGGTGGGGAGAGTTGACGATGCTGTTCGAATATTCGACGAGCTCGAGAGCAGTGAATGCATTCCGGATATAATCTCGTACAACTCGTTGATCAACTGTCTGGGAAAGAACGGTGATGTTGATGCAGCTCACATGAAGTTTCGAGAAATGCGGGAGAAGGGACTTGATCCGGATGTTGTGACGTATAGCACGCTTATCGAGTGTTTTGGGAAGACGGAGAAAGTCGAGATGGCGTGCAGACTGTTCGATGAGATGCTTGCAGAAGGCTGCTACCCGAATATTGTGACGTATAACATTCTACTTGACTGTCTTGAGAGGAGTGGCAGGACTGCTGAAGCTGTTGATCTATATGCTAAGCTTAAACTTAATGGGTTAACGCCCGATTCGATCACTTATGCGGTTCTCGAACGGTTGCAGAGTGGTTCAGGCAGGAAGTTTAGAGTCCGTAGGCAGCACCCAATCACTGGCTGGGTTGTTAGCCCATTATGATGAAAGATTGTTGATCACTGGCTGGGTTTGTTAGCCCATCCTCGGAGCTGTTTCGATACTCCTGAAGCCGACCATGGAACTTTCGGTAATAACTGTTAGCATGGTCATGCCTTCTGAATTATACTTATTGCCTGTGGGCGAAAACAATTCCACTTATCAAGTTCGGAAGAGGCGCCCCAGCGAGACAAAAAACTCCATCCCTCCATTGTCGAAAGACTGCGTAACAGCTCGCTAAGCGAGCTATATAAAGCGGTGGCGTGGACCGTGTTGGAGGAATTCCATCTCAAACAAACTGTTTCGACACCCGAATGAGACTTATTTAGGGGACAAAGAACGACTCTGGTTGTCATTTGTGACTCGTATTAGTGAGAATACGATCGAAGGCAGAAGTTTGGTAGGATTGGGGTCGGAATCAGTTCAGGATTCGAAGTTATGCGGGTCCGAAGATATGTACAGAAAATCTGGACAGCTGCTCTACTGTATGCGGATCCAGTGATAAGACACTTGTTCTATGATTGGTTTCTTCTTCTCCTGGTGTGTTTACGGTCCTTCAACTGTTATCTGTATGGTTTACAACTTCGGGTTGATTTTGTTTCGAATGAGTATACACGCCGGTACCGGAGGCGCTACCTTGTAATGAATTTTGGTTAGATATTAAGAAGCTGTTGATGTTTGCGATAGAGATAGTAGTGCAGAAATCCTGCTACGACAACATGAGATTTTATTGTCACATGATGACACCCCCAATCCACCGTTCATTATATTATCACCTTTCATTTATATCATCAAAGATCTAATGGTCTTGATTTCTTGGACAATTTAGTCTTTTCACATGTCTTTCTCTTTTATAGATATGACCAAGATTTTTGGGAAAAAAATTCTTCCACTTATCCAACTTCAACTTTTTATTTACCAAGTTTGTATTATTTTCTTTAACTGACTTCTCTTTCGCACATCAAACTCTTTCATAAAGTCTTTTTTTGAGAATCGATATCTATTCCCGTTCCTACAATTCATCTCCATCTTCATTCCTATTCGAATTTCAATATTCATATGCATTTCAAAATTTATAAGTTTTGAATATCCGTGGGTATCCCCATCTCCTCACAACTTAATTAGAAATTTCTAAAATATACTTGCCACATAATCGTTAGGGTAACTCCGGAGGTAGATTCGTCGAATCGTGGTCGTGGAGAGTGGAGAGCCGCTCTTAATTGGAAATAAAATTAGAGATTTTAGATGTAGGGTTATGTTTGATAACTATTAGATAAGCGTTGTAAGGTAGTTTTACACATTGGGTAGAATATGAGTATGGAGACGGGGTACCTAAACTTATCCCCGACCACTTTCCGTTCATTTTAGTGGGTATTCTTGATACCCTCTCCATAACCCGTTCAATACGGATATTTCCCGTTCCGTCGAATCAAATAGGGTCTAATACCCGCGACCACATCTCTTATCGCCAGTTAGGTCATTACTATAGGAGTACAAACCACCATTAAATTTTCTAGTTTAAATTCGAGTTCGAACTCGCCTAAAATATACCAAGTAAAGTTTGAACACATCAAAGTTCAGCTCGATTCGATTCGTGAACAGCTCTACCCGATTTTGCGCATTATCCGTGGTCGGCTATCAACCGATCGTGCAGAACGAGGGTTTCGACGATGATGAAGATGATGTCAACGACGTTGTTGATGACGATGGTATGAAATTGTTCATTTTAATCATGCTTCTGATTGAATGGAATCGAGGTTGTGAACTAGTTTTTTTTTGCAGAGGGACCATTGTATTGACATTAAGAGTTCATATGAGCTGAACCCTCTTGGAGCATCCCAGCAATGGAGACTCGATCGATCTTGTACGGGGAGTAAAGGAAGCTTAGGAATTCAAGTAGAAGAAAACCTCCATAGAGATTCTTATTTGTTTTTATGGCTGAATCAGAGTATCAGACTCGAATTTTAATGGGGATGTATACTAATTTCCAGTCGAGTTCGAGTTCGATTATTAGAATTTGTGTCGAGTTCGAGTAGATTCGAGTGATATTCTACGAGCCTATTTTCTTTCTTTTATAACAAAACAGAAACACAGAAAAACTACAGCTCCACTATCTCACGCCTGCATCCTGCTCCTTCACCATCATACTTTTCCCAGTAGGTGAGGTCAACTCCAATATCCACTTCCTTTGATTCTCCTGTCCGGAATTCATGTCCCCGAGCTGTCGAAGCATCAGAGAAACAATTAACTTCGCGGTAGATGTGTGAAATGCGAATCTCTCAATCTCTCGCACGAAGTCTCTGGAATTTAGCTAGCAAGCTAGCATGTTGGTTTTGTGGAACCGTGTCACAATTAAGCATCCCCAGAACCCATAGAGAATCCCACGAGCTCGAGAAAAAGCCATGAAGGTCAGCCGCTGGAATTAAACTCGATCAGACCGCAACTGCGAAAGGACATCGACGGAAGACATGTTCTACGCCCTCACTCACCCCTGGGCACCTGGGACAATTGTTAATCAAGTTAGTTCAGGAGCTTGTTAAGTCTTGTTGTTGTTGAGAAATTCGACTCATTAAGAACCGAACCAAGATTTTTGTTCGAATCGAATTGATCTTTTCTGTGCATATTGGGCTCGGAGCTCCACGTTTGGCCCATGAGAAGAGCGGCAGAGGTTGGGCATAGGCCCAGATGTTTGGTCTGCCTACAAGTGGCGGAACGCAATAGCTGGAAGAGTATCACCACAAATTTGATCAGAGAACGTGGACGGCATTCATTCAATCACGACGGAAATGGGACGGACGAGATCGAGTCAGTAATCATGAGGCATCACCGCAGCGAATCATTCTCCCTCCCGCCCTTAATTTCTCTCTGCTTCCTTCTTAATACGGAAGTGGGAGAACTCTATATAAACCCTCCGGCCTCTGCAAATCCATCTGGCATGTAAACAAACGGTTTGTTATAGCAATCAATCGTCGATCACATTTTCTAGTTTCCCTAATCTCCAGTTTCAGATCCGCAGAAGAAAGGAACGATAAAATGTCGTGGCAAACTTACGTCGACGAGCACCTGATGTGCGACATTGAAGGCAACCACCTCGCCTCCGCCGCTATCATCGGCCACGACGGCAGCGTCTGGGCTCAGAGCGCCAACTTCCCTCAGGTAGTCCTCTTTCTCCGATTTCATTACTATTTTGAATTTCTGTTGGATATATGATGCTGTGCGGATCTGGATTGTTTATTTTCAGCTATTTCGAATTTTGAGTGTTGAGCGGGTTCATGTTTCGATTGACTGCTGTTTCTGTGATCGATCTGTTAGGTTGATTTTGGTTATTCGGTAATGAAAATGAGATGTGAATGAAGAACTGTTGGTTTTTGAACGATCATGCTATTGTTACTCTTCCGAATTTAGATTATTGAGGTGGTTTGTGTTTCGATTGATTGCTGTTTCTGTGATCGATCTGGTTGATTGATTTTGGTTACTCGGTAATGAAAATTATCAGTGCATCGAAAACTGTTGATTTTGAACGATCATGCTATTGTTACGCTTCCGATTAGATTATCTTATGGTTTCACTTCTGTAATAGATTTCGGATAATGATATGATTGGTGTTTGGCTGCATTCAACATTGTTTATTATCATAGGCTTTCGTTCAAATGGATTCATGAATCCGGGGCCTCTGCCAAACAGGACGTTGAATTCTTGATGTTTCAGGCCGTGGATTGTAAACAATGTTTAGAATTGTGAAATTTGAACATATGATTGATCTTACGGTTCACTTTGTAGCAGATTTTGGTTCATGATATGATCGGTGTTTGGCTACATTACATTGGCTTGTTGAATCAGGGATTTTGTCAAAACAGGACTTTGAAATTCCTGTTGGTTTTGGGCACCTGTGATTTACTTGCTTGGTTTCATTGCTTGCAGTGTAAACCAGAGGAGATAACTGCAATGATGAAGGATTTTGACGAGCCTGGGACTCTTGCCCCAACCGGATTGCACCTCGCTGGAGCAAAGTATATGGTGATCCAAGGAGAGGCAGGAGCTGTGATTCGTGGAAAGAAGGTTAGCTTCCTCTGCTTCCTTATTGCTTGAATGCTAGCTTGTGTAATTTTAACAGATGATTAAGTTCCTAATAACCAATGATTGAATAAAACATACCTGTGTAGTTTTTTTACTTAATAGGAAAAGTAACAAACCTCATGAAAGATGAATCTTTCTATCGTAGTTAGATTGATGATTCTAAACAAGAAATTGGAAATGGTGGAGATCGTTGAAATCTTAGGATGGGTAGATTCATTGGTGATTAAAAAATCATACCAGATCAGTTTGACTGAAGTTCGTCCCGTTAAACTCACCTGCCTGATAGGATCTTTTTAAACTTTGATGTCGTCTGCGTCTAATTTGCTGTAAAGAGAAACTTGCTTTTGTACCATCAGCATATCAATCATAATGCTTTTGTACCTTATAACGTTCAACATTTGATCATAGCCTTTAAAAAGCTAATTGTTAACAGTTTCATCAAAAGGAAATGTCATCCAGATCTTTATCCTCTCTCTTTAGAGCTGTTTATGGACCACTGTTCCGCTCCTCCTTTTCACACGTAACATATTTAGGCATTGATTAAACCTAATCAGAGTGATTTGTAACCTAATTTGGTGATTGATTTTGATGGTTGTTTTGCTTTTTCGTTAGGTTCATGCCTGATTGTTGTCATCTCATCTCTCCCATAATATCTCTAATTATCTCCACTAGTAGCTGATGTGATTGGTCTTTCAATCAACCTTCCAACACATTAACGTTGTAAAAGCAAAAGAGATTTAGGAATTGACAAGTTCGACTCGACTTGCTTGACTTGATTTTATTCGTCTAGATGTTGGATGAGTAGCACTTTGCAATGAGTAGTACAATTATATGGTTCTCATATTTCATGATTTCTACATTTAGGTCACTAATTAGTCGAGTCGTCGAAAAATGTTGCTCTTCTTCTTCTTCTCATGTTTGTTTCCGTTGGCGTGTTTGGTTGCAACTTAACTTAGGGTGCGGGAGGCGTGACAGTGAAGAAAACAGGACAAGCCCTAGTGTTCGGTCTTTACGAAGAACCAGTAACTCCGGGACAATGCAACATGGTTGTTGAGAGGTTGGGTGATTACCTTGTTGATCAAGGCCTCTAAAATCCCGAATTCAATTTCCACGAAATATGAAATTTTAAAGAATAATCTCTTTTTTTTTTCTGGTTTCTGTTCTAGCTTCCTTCCATACATTTGTTTTTGTTGCTTCTGGAAGTTCTTGAGTTTTTGTTCTTTGTGATGTGCTTTTGTGTTCTCTCTCTCATTGCTTCAATAAGAGAGGGAGAGACGTTTGTTGGTTTGTTGTAAAGGAATCTTTTTCTGTATTGAGTTTGGAATATTACTATTGTATCGATGTTTAGTCGAGATTTTGTCACATTTTTTTTTCGTTCAAAGATTAGGCATGGAACGATAGATAGCTTCTTTGTTTAAATCGCCTATTTTGTTGACGACCTGATCGACAAGTAGTTCTTGCCTGGCTTGTAAAAATTCGTGACAAGATCGTAATCATCGTCACAAAACAAAGGCACATTAGTCAAAGACACTAACTTGATGAGCAGTCAACGATTAAACTAGCTTGGTACACATTACACTAAATGTAGGTGGCCGAATCTAACATACTAAACATCTGACTAACTTGAACGAAGCTGAAACAACAGAGAGCTGTTTCGTTTCGAATTTATGATCAGTTCAAGGGGAAAGAATCCCGCGGCTGGCTGCTATTCTAGTTGATCTCCTCAATGGAGTAGTAGTAGCTGCATCTCCAATTTCCTCCTGCCTCTTCTTCCTCCTCTTGATGATGGAGGAGGAGGAGCTCGTCGTGCCTTTCTCGCCACTTGTCGTTGTTGAACAATAACTCTCAGCCTGTCGGAAAACAACTGGAGAATCGCTTCGACTTGCCTCTTCTGCATTTAGCTGCTCATTCTTGTGGTTGTCGATGGAGCTGGTTCCTTTCTTGCCACCTCTAGCCATTGTTGAACAAGAACTCTCAGCCTGTTCCTGAACAACAGCTGCTTCACTCTTCTTCACTTCAACAGTTGAGATGTTTTTTCTCAGAGCTCGTGGAGGAGGCCGAACCAAGGCATCGGAAGCACTATTCAGCCTCTTCCTCCTCATCGCCATCGTAAGCAGCACCAGCAATCCAGCAGCTGAAGCAAGTATGGCTGCATCGATAGTTCCCAAGTCAACCATGGATTTCCCATTCTGGGGTGTTGTAACTTCTTCTTCCCTGGCATCTGCCTTTCCATCGTGGTCATCTTCACTAACTTGTTCCACATCTATGAACCTCTCTTCTTCTTGATGAAGAGCTTCTTCCTTAGCTCCATCAATCCCATCTTCAGTAACTTCTTCCACGTCCATAAATTTCTCTTCTTCATCTTGAATCTCCACAGCTTCAGAAGGTATCAGCTCATCAACTACCAGTACTATCCCTCCTTCTTCTGAAACCTCCTCCATAGCTGCTTCTTCTTCTTCTTCTCCTCTCTGCTCCACTTCCATCAACCTCTCTTCTTCCAGAACTTCCATAGCTGCAGGATGGAGAACTTCTGTGTAAGGAGCTTCATTAGTCTCATCTTCAGTAATATCTATGAAATTCTCTTCTTCCTCTTGAATCTCCATATCCTCAGAAGGCTGGAGGAGCTCGACCACCAGCATCCCTCCTTCCGAAACCTCCTCCATAGCTTCTTCTTCCTCTCCATCTCCTTTCTGCTCCACATCCACAAGGAAGGAAGGAGCAGCAACAGGCTGTTGTTGTCGTAACACTATTCCTTCTCCAACTAACAAGCAGCTTCCATTAACCTCTATCTTCCTCCCAAACCCAACTCGGGGGTGGCAGCTGTGAATCTCTTGATAGTCGGCTTCAACCGGGTGATTGTTCATTGAAGTAATGTACCAAGTGGAAGCTATCAAAACCATCATCAGAAGCAGAAACTGAAACACCCATCCGAAAACCGAACTTCCCTCATCATCTTCTTCGAATTCATCCTCGCCGGATTCCTCCTCGATCGCACCATCCACTTCATCGTCCTTGGCCGGAGACAAAGGAGGAGCAGCAGCATTACCAGGGGAAATGTCAGACTCAGTGTCTGTAGTATCTTGCTCCAGATCCAACACATCCTCCTCCTCCAGCTCCACCCTTCTCTGCAAGATCTGGCTTCTTCGCTGTGGATTGTACCTCAGGAATTTCGGCCTCGGGGAGAGGTAATTACTCGCCGGATTGTAAGGAATCATCGGCAACGAATCACCAGTAATTAGGTTGTCGTCGATGTTGGTGTTGTTGTTCCATTCCTTGTCATTCTCATTCCTGAATCCGCCATTATTCAGCTTGAAACTTGAAGCTCTCGGTGGAGGAGGAGGAGGAGGAGGAGGAACGAACTTGACCGAAGGAGATTCATTTCGTTCCGCTAGAATCTTTGTTCTTGAAAGCTGATTGGCCGTCGGTGACAAGAAATGCTTCATCGGCGATTTCTTTACACTCGACAAGCTCTCATCTCCATCTGTATAGAAATCAAGTAGCAAACAGTATAAGGAAACCGTCGCTACTAACTAACTAGGGTTCTTATTCTATCCAAAGCAAATCAATCTTCCAAAATCATCGATTAGGGTTCTTGTAGTAAACTTACCACTTCTGCTAACGGAAAGGTAATTGCTCGACGGAATCGGCGATGAACCGTCAGTGATTAGGTTGTTGTTATCACCGTCGTTGTTGTTGCGTTCCTTCTCGTTCTCATCCCTGAATCCGTCGTAATTCAAATTGAAACCCGAAGCTATCGGAGAAGCCAACTTGGCCGGAGATTCATTTCGTTCCGCCGCTGGAATCTTTGTTCTTGGAACCGGATTGACCTTTGCAGCTCGCGATATCGTCGGGGACATGAAACGCTTCATCGGCGATTTCTTTACACTCGACAAATTCTCATCTCCGTCTGCTTTTCAAATCAAGTAGCAAAAAATAGGATCAGGAACTAGGTTCTTATCATCGATTCATTAGGATTCTTGTAAACTACTACTACCAGTTCTGCTGACCGAAAAAGTAATTGCGAAGAAGAAAAGGAAGGAAAGGGATTATCAGTGTGCGGTACCTTTCAGGGACGGCGGACGGAGTTTCTTCTTGGCCGGCGACGGCTGATTAGGGTCGGACATTTTTTTCTGATCGATCTTCGTTTTCTCTGTAAAGCTTTCGTTTTCTTTGCTTTCTTTCTGCCCGTTGCTTGGCTGGGTTGGTTTGTTTATAAGCAGAATATTTTGAATTCGATCTGGTTTCAACGGTCACTTGTCTTTTTTTTCAAAAACAAGATCCAACGGTCAATTTTCTTGAAAAAGCAGGAGATGATGAGAGGCCCAAATAGAAGCCCAGCCCAAAATAGGAGTGCAATTTGTTTGGAGACTTCACAAACCTTGGTTGTTTGGGCCAGAATGCTAGGCTGATCCAACGGCCAGCATCTGTAGCGAAGGATCAATAATTTTTATCGATGATAAACATAAAAAGAATAAGGTTGATGTAATGTTGCGAATGTATTTAAAAAAAAAGTTACAAATAGCACATTGAAGATAACATACTTGTAACGAGTCTTTATAAAAAACGTAAAGATGTAATAACGCTTAGGGTTATCAATTTTTGTGTAAGGAAAGGACTTAGATGACCTTTGAACCATATATTCATGTGCGGTCGGTCAATTTGATTAGTCGATCGAGCAAGTCGGGTGGATCGGGCTACATTATTCATTTTGATGCCACTAAGAAGAAAAGGCTGAGGGCCTCATGGTTACTATAGATAGTCACATGTTTAATTCTAACTTGAGAGTGATTTTAAGAGATCTCTTTATTTTTAAGAGAATCGTTATTTTATTTTGGAGACAATTATTAAGCAATGATGCAAACATTTTAAAGATTTTAAGGTATTGAGCTTTAATGTGTACGCTACAATTTATTAGGTAAAACTCATCCCAAAAATTAACATGTGAAGAGAGAAGGCCAAGAAAATTATAAATTTATTCGTCAATTCAATATTTGACGATGTAGTATTCAATTTGACACGTAACTCACGTATATTGACAACGTACATTGAAGGGTGGTAAAAATCCGAATAACTAGGTCGGTGATGCCAATATATGCATGGAGTCTTGCAACCTCCATCGACCACCAGCCACACAACCATCGTTTAATGACCTATCAAAACAGTTCCTTATTGTCATAGTTTTTTGTTTTTTTTTCTTCTTCTTCGATTTTGATCTTCTCTCGCTCCCACGTTTCCCCCCACATCATTCTCTCTCGCTCTCGCCATCTTTCGTCCACTCCCAAGCTCTTAGGTTTTCACCCATCACCTTCTTCTTCCTTCGCCGCCGGCATCTCTTCTATTGTTCGGCGGATAACTTTTCGTTTTTTTTTTCTTCCCTGTCCTAATCGGATTCGAATTTGGATTCCTGTTTTTTCTTATAATTGCTAGGGTTTCGCGTTAAGGTTTTTCGTTATTCCTGTCTTGGGTCCGTTTCTTTTCGTCTTCTTCCACCTCCGAGATGGTGAGCGCAGCAGAGGGTCTGGTGGGCGGTGGCGGTTCGTCTCAGCAATTCGGCATAACCAAGCCGATATCGATGGCTGGTCCAACTGAAGTTGATTTTCGGAAGAGCCGCGATTTGGAGAAGGTAACTTAAGGGTTTTGTTTCGCGTTGAACCTTATTGTAGAAAGTTCGATATTTGGTATGTGATTTCGACTGGATTTTTTCAGTTTTTGGTTGATTCCGGGCTCTATGAGACCAACGAGGAAGCGGCAAAGAGAGAGATGGTTCTCGATCGTATTAGAGAGGTTAGTTAGTTAATCTGTCTGGATTTATACTTCACCCAACCGGAATGTAGTCTTGCTTAGCATTGTATCGTTTGGTTTGCTTACGCAGATTGTTAGAGATTGGGTGAAGCGACTTACTCGGCTGAAGGGTTACACTGATCAAACAGTGGAGGATGCAAATGCTGTTATTTTCACTTTTGGTTCTTATCGACTTGGGGTAGGCGTATGCTTTTGGAAGTTGGCTGTGCTTGAGTTTACTTAGCACTGTTATGTGGTCTTTTCCTTTACGGAGGTATTGGTTTTTACAGGTTCATGGACCTGGTGCTGATATTGACACTTTATGCGTTGGGCCATCGTATGTTAATCGTGAGGTATAATCAGAGCCTTTTAAGAATTGCTGGGTTCCTGTTTGGTTTTGTGACTAATGCTTTTGTGTTTGGGGTTTTACACAGGAAGACTTCTTCTTTGTATTGCATAGCATTTTGGAAGAGTTGGAAGAAGTTACTGAACTACAACCAGTTCCTGATGCTCATGTTCCGGTTATGAAATTCAAGTTTGGTGGTATATCAATTGACCTACTATATGCTAGTATCTCTGTTCTGGTGGTTCCTGATGTGAGTATCGATTGCTTCCTTGCTATGTTTTTCCTGCATCAGTATCTTGTAATCTGTATTCCTCTAGCTGCTGCTAGAGTGTTCGTTCCTTAAGACCAGTATTGTAAAGTGCTAAACTGATTTCAGGATTTGGATATCTCTGATGTTTCTGTACTCTACAATGTTGATGAGCCTACTGTGCGGAGTCTTAATGGCTGCAGAGTTGCTGATCAAATTCTGAAGCTTGTTCCGAATGTTGAGGTAAATATATCTCTTGATAAGTAACTTTCTTTTATTACAAAATGCTGATTTACTCTCTATCACATGTAGCATTTCTGTACAACCCTTCGTTGTCTAAAATTTTGGGCTGCAAGACGTGGAGTTTATTCTAATGTGAGTACCACCTGCTATCTCTATGGTCTAGCCTCATGATTCTTTGCAATGAACCGTCTATTGCTTATGTGTTTTCATTGATTTTGCTTGATCAGGTTACTGGGTTTCTTGGTGGTGTAAATTGGGCTATTCTTGTTGCTCGTTTATGCCAGCTGTATCCAAATGCTGTTCCAAGTATGCTTGTATCTAGATTTTTCAGGATGTATACACAGTGGCGCTGGCCCAACCCTGTGATGCTGTGTCCGATTGATGAGGATGAACTTGGGTTTTCTGTTTGGGATCCTCGGAAAAATCCCCGTGATCGTACTCACCACATGCCTATAATAACACCCGCCTATCCTTGCATGAATTCTAGCTACAACGTTTCTTCAAGTACTCTTCGTGTCATGATGGAGCAGTTTCAGTATGGTAACAAGATCTGTCAGGTAAGAGTAATGGAGGGTCCATTTCCCTGTCAATAAATGAATGGTCAACTTATCTTTCTTTTGCTTGAACTCAGGAGATTGAGCTGAATAAGGCACAGTGGAGTACTTTGTTTGAACCATACATGTTCTTTCAGAGCTACAGAAACTATCTGCAAGTAGACATAATTGCAGCTGATGCTGACGACTTGCGTTATTGGAAAGGTTGGGTGGAATCCAGGTTTAGGCAGTTGACTCTTATGGTATGTTCTGGACAAACTCAAATATTATAGAAATTTACATTTTGAATCGTTTGACAAATAAGAATAGTAACATCATATTATTGTGCGTATTTTATATTGTTTTCAGATTGAGCGGGACACACATGGGAAGTTGCAGTGTCATCCTTATCCTTATGATTATGAGGATACCTCCAGACAGTGTGCCCACTGTTCTTTCTTTATGGGATTGAGAAGGAAGGAAGGGGAGAAAGTCGAGGAAGGTCAGCAGTTTGATATCCGGGGCACTGTGGATGAATTTAGGCATTCCATTAATATGTATATGTTTTGGAAACCTGGAATGGACATCTTTGTGTCTCATGTTCGACGGAAGCAGCTACCTTCATATGTTCTTCCAGTTGGTTATAAACGGCCTCCAACCCAAAGGGTCACCGTTCAAAAGCGGGAGTGTGATAAGCCATCAGACCCCGCTGGTGATGTTTGTATGCCAGATTCTTGCGGGACACATCTGAAGAGGAAACCCGATCAAGACAGTTTTGTTGACCGTGGAGGCCATATGCCGAAGAAAGGTCGTCTTGTTGACCTTGGAAGACCCAGTTCAAGTCCTGAAATAACTAGCGGCAATTGTACTTCTGCTCATGTGGAGGTTTCAGCAACTGTAGAAGTTGTTGAGGATGCCGAGGGCCGATGTGCCTCCAATTCAAGCACTGTGACATCAGTTACAACTGAAATCAGCGAGTGTGAAGATACTGGCCATGAATCAAGGACGGGTAGCAATGATGTTGGACCATCCCAAAGCGATTCCTGTGATGCAGCAGATGTGGAATCTGCTATGGAGGATCCCTCTACAAATGGCATTGCAATATTTCATGGCAGCTTCCGACAGAAGTTCGAGGTTTCCAATACTAGTTCTTTCCTTCTTAACATCCTTCTATATATATATATATATTTCTTACTCTAGAATGCCATATTTTTGCATCTCTAGAACATTTTTCCGTTGGATAAGCACTTAAAAAGTTTTCCTTCTGTCCAACTTGTGAAGAAGACAGTGTGGTTCATACTGAAGGTTTCCTCTGAAGTATTCAGTGGGTATCGTACAAGTTGGACAGTTGAGAGGAACACTACTTTACAAGAGATTTCATATTGTGGTCATCAACTGATTCCATCTTGTTTTGTTATTCTTTTATGAAGAATGCTGCAACCGCGGAGCTGCACAGATCGGACGGTGCTGATTATCGAAGTCTCGAGACAAGCCAACAGCAGCAGAGGCATGTTCTTTTATATCTTGCTCTTAACTTTCATTTTCGATATCGTATCCAACATCATTCTTTACGCTGTTTTTTTCTGGTGTCGTTTCTTCTGCTAGTCACATTTCGGTACTGGGTGTAGCTTGATTTCAAGAACGTGACGGATCGAGGAACTTTACCCTTGGATCAACCAAGGCAGGGCAGTTCTGGTAAGTGTAAATGGGGGGTTGGATTTGTTCTTTGGTGTGTGGTGGGGAGCAGAGTGAAGGCTCTTCAAAAACCAGTGATCTCACACTCTCCTCCACATGAATAGATAAAAGAAAAGAAAAAAAAGGATATAAACATGAAATTTAAGATTAAAAAAAACAAAAACCTTAGAAAACAAAAACAAGAAAGGGAAATGGTGAAGATGGAGATGAAGATTGCAGGAAAGAATGCTGGTGAAGACTGAAGAGTGGAGGTGGTTTGCATTTGTTCATCCTTCTGCAACTTCATTCTTTCTGCAGCTTTTGCTGGGTTGATGAACAGTACAGAGTTGTGGAACTGTTAGCAGTGTAAATAAGTTAAAGAGTAAAAATGTTTGCTTTGCGGTTCCCAGTTTTTAACTTCTGATGTAATATATAAAGGTGAAATACTATAGACTTGGTTCATCTTATCTCTGCTTGCAAAGCTACTACCTCGGCATCCATGTCTCGATACGACCTGCCTAGTCAGCATTGGAGTGAGCTGGCAAACATGCGGGTTGGTTTGATCGTGGTGTTAGGTCGTGAATTAATCGGAACTCCAAGGATTGTGGCGTCTCCGAAGAGAAGGTATCTATTGCCATACCATATGATAAGAAAGAAAACTAATGACTACGAGGGGGATGGTGCGGCATATTTTGTTGTCTGTTCAATATTTTCTTCTTCCGAATCCTCAATAACCCCGGTGCAGATGCGTCACAGTCGTTGTTGACACTTCCGTCTCCTCAAACATCGATACACAGTTACTAAAATCTGTCCATTGGGAATTTGATTGATTGATACGGCCGATTACCTATTGTCGTCAATCAAACAATCTCTTGGAGTGGCTATGCGCCCGATTTCGAGCAGTAACCAAGTAAGCCAACAAAAAGCAAGACACCCTTAACACCTACCTGGAGACTATACCATGATTACACACCCATGCCGAGAAGTCTGACTTTCAATTCGATTTCACCGAGATCGAACCGATCGGCGGAAATGTTGGGTGAGAGTGCATAAGGGGAACTCAACAGGGAAGCCACACCTTACACCAAAATAGACGTCACCATATCCTATCATTAAACTTCCAAAAAAAAAAACCAGAAGCCCAAAAACTTAACAAAACGGAAAGAAAAGGAAAAGGAAAGAACAAAAAGTAAAACTCACACTTGCCAATTAGCTTCAGACACCAAATTCCTCCCCTTCCCTCTTGATCAAGGAAATTCTCTTGGATTATTGCCGTCTTTTTCGGGCATTTCCACATCTGGGTTTAATCGACAATGGACAAGAAGGTGGTGGTGACGACCGTGGTCTGCGTGGCGGCAGTCGCCGGCGTCGTGGCCGCCGGAGTGGTTCTCAAGAAGAACATGAAGAAGGACGGCAAGTGGGTTCGGGCGATGGAGATCGTTAGAGAGCTGGAAGACAAATGCGGGACGTCGACTGCCAGATTGAAGCAGGTCGCCGATGCGATGGTGGTGGAGATGCACGCTGGGCTAGCGTCGGAAGGTGGAAGCAAGCTCAAGATGCTTATTAGCTATGTCGACAATTTGCCCACCGGGTAAAATTAAAATTCAAAATTCTTTCTACTTCTTTGTCCCCTTTTTTCTCAGATTCATGATTTTTTCTTGGTGAATGTCTGATCGAGAAATTTTAATCTGGGAAAGATTCGATGATCACAATGATTTGAATTTGGTCCAGCTGAATTGGATACGTCCTGATAACTCTAGTTGTTGGGAGCGATTCGGAATTGGTAGATATAACATTGATTCCTTAGCACGTCGGAAAGCTTCATCTAGGTGCTAATGAATATTAGATGTGAAGAACTTTTGGTTAAATGCTCTGTTACCATGTAGGAGATATTCGGAATCGGTATATATAACATTTCCTGCACGTTCCTTCAAGTTGAAAGCTTTACCTAGGTACTAATGAAAGTTCGATGTGATGAACTTTTGGTTGAAGGCTCTGATATCATATGGATGACTGTTGCATCCGTACAATTCCGATTATTGAGATGCAACGATCGTGTTATTGACGCATATAAATAAGTAGTAATGCATGTAGGAAGACATAAAAGCCTTAACAAAATCAGTATGGTTTTGTTTCGAGCTAGTGACTTCTCAGGACGTTACCTGTTCTGAAGAGTATTCGACTTTGAACATTGCTTAACTCGAGTGTTCTTAAGAGAACTCTTATCACACTTAAGCACGTCTTGTTAGTTAAGATTTTACAGTGTCTCCAAGTTTTGCTCTTTATCTGTGATATGGTCCTTAAGCAGTTTTTTACACCTGAGTTTGATTTCGAATTTCCTCTCTTGTTGAAGTGACGAGTCGGGGTTGTATTATGCATTGGATCTCGGTGGAACGAATTTTCGCGTACTACGGGTACATTTAGGGGGACGGAATGGGGGTATTGTGAATCAAGAGTTTGCCGAGGTGCCAATCCCTTCTGAGTTAATGACTGGGGCTCCAGATGTAAGTTTGTTGCTACATTGTTTATACAGAACTGGTTTCTTTTGGATTTTCGGTTTAATCACGTAGTCATTGGTTTCAGGCACTCTTTGATTACATTGCAGCCGAGCTTGCAAAGTTTGTTGCTGAAGAATCTCAGGAACATGAGCTTCCTCCAGGGAGAAAGAGAGAGTTAGGTTTCACCTTTTCGTTCCCTGTCAATCAGACTTCCATTGCTTCAGGCACTCTCGTTCGGTGGACAAAGGGCTTTTCGATCGATGAACTGGTACATAGATAGATAGATAGATACCTTTCCTCTTTCTTGATAACTACTCTTCTTAGAAAATGTTACATAAATCATAATCTCGATTGTTGCAATAGGTTGGCCAAGATGTCGTGACAGAACTGTCCAGAGCAATGACGAGGCAGAACCTCGAAATGCACGTCTCAGCTTTGGTAAAAACCTTCTTTCGTCATTAGTTCATAATATAACTTGTCGTGCAAGTCAATATCGATCGAAAGAGTAACTTCAATTGGTAACTAGGTGAATGATACAGTTGGGACCCTAGCTGGAGGGAGATACACCAACAAGGATGTTGATGCTGCTGTTATCTTAGGTACAGGAACAAATGCTGCTTACGTTGAGCGAGCACAAGCTATACCGAAATGGCACGGTGCTCTACCGAAATCAGGAGAAATGGTTAGCACTTTTTGCCCTCATCAGGTTTCAATTTTGTTTCCTGAATCTGTCATCATCATGAGTCATTGAATGCAGGTCATCAATATGGAATGGGGCAATTTCAAGTCATCGCATCTTCCTTTAACAGAGTTTGATAACGCACTTGATGTCGACAGCTTGAATCCTGGTGAACAGGTAATTCGTAGACTAAAGACGTCACTTTTAGACTAAAAACGTCACCTTTAGACTAAAGATGTCAACTTTATGCCGTTCATCTTGCAGATTTTCGAGAAAATCATTTCTGGTATGTACTTGGGGGAAATTGTACGCAGAGTTCTGCTAAAGCTTGCTGAAGAAGCTTCATTTTTCGGTGATATCGTGCCGGCTAAACTCAAAGTTCCTTTTGTACTGAGGTAAGTCTGAACTCAAATTGAGATTTCTTGCACCCCAAGCAATACCATGGCCTGCAATATTAGTAACTTTGAGCTTCATTTACTGTGCATATACAGGACGCCCGTGATGTCAGCAATGCACCACGACTCATCCTCGGATCTTAAAGTCGTCGCCAGTAAATTGAAGGATATTCTTGAGGTATCTTCTGCTAGATGATTGACTTTGTTCTTTCTGTTTCGCCCCCATTTTCTTTCTTCTCGGTCCGTTCAACCTTTATGATCCTTTCTCGTCTGTGCACTCTATCTATAGGATATTCGGTGCCCCACTGACGTTTATGCTATCTAGAGTGGTTTTTTTGCCTAATCAAACGTAGAAGGAACCATATATCACGGTTGATCTTTACCTATTTTCCGATACCATTATGTGTGTGGATTCAGATACATGGTACATCCCTTAGGACGAGAAAGGCGATCGTCCAGGTATGCAACATCATCGCCACACGCGGGGCGCGTCTGGCTGCTGCCGGAGTGGTGGCCATACTGAGGAAGATGGGGAAGGACACATTGAAAGAAGAGGAAGGCGACAAAAAGAAGACGGTGGTCGCTATGGACGGTGGTCTGTACGAGCACTACAGCGAGTACAGCAAGTGCCTGGAGACCACCCTAGCCGAGTTGCTTGGAGACGAAGTTTCAGGGACCGTGCAGGTCGTGCATGCGAACGATGGATCGGGGATTGGGGCAGCCCTTCTCGCTGCCTCGCATTCGCAGTATCTTTGATCATCATGATCGAACAAGGTGTTTTTGCTTGCTTGCACCAAAAGGCTACATTTTTGCCTTCCTTGATTTTTGATTCAGCCAAATATGTTATTGGTGAGGAATAAGAAGAAAAAATACAGATGCCCCGAGTTGAAATAATAGTTTCAGTTTGCCAAGTGGTTTTTTCGGCTCATTCGATTTTTGTTCTTGATTATTTCGATATGATAGATTTGTGTTCGAGCATGCAAAACTTGAATTAAGCTCTTACTAGGCTCGTCAGGGGACTCATCGAGACCTTTTAGTGAGCGCAACTTGAGCTCGACGCAATCTAGCTTCAACATTTCAACTCGAACTCGTGTAAAAATTGACGAGTTGAAGTACTAGACTCGATTCGACCCGGCTGGTATCCGGCCCGGTCCTTGAATGGAACATATTGATGTATGTTTTGACCCAACCAAAAAGGGTACATGCTCCCTCTCCACTTCAACACACGTTGTACATACACTTTTTTTGAGTGGGGGGATATGAAGATAGTGCCTGAAACGTCACCGTCTTGTTCCCATTCAATACAAGTTATGAGTTCTTGTGTTGAATTTTCTTATTCCTTTTACACCTTCTAATGTACAAAACCATGTAATTACATTAAAATATGGAATTTTCTCAACAATTCGAGGTATTGAAATTAAACGGTTCATGATATAGTATTAGAATTTGAAAGATTGATAAATTTTTATTTTGAATCCCAATAGCCCCCATTTCGTGCACATGACTTACCACGTGAAACTGTGCAAACCTTAACTTTTCTAAAAGCTTTTATTTGATAGAGTTGAATAAAAGTCGAATAAAGAAGGAATAAGAAAGGAATAACGGCTGAGTAACATTAATGTGGTTTTCGAACTTGAAATCGACTAGTACACGGAGAGAAAATGGAGATATCATGATAAAAGTTAAATAAAGAAGAAATAAAGGAAGAATAATTGTGAAGTAGACGATTAACATGATTTCCAATCTTGTAGTTGATTAGTCTATGGAGAAAAAAAAGAGTATTAAGATAAAAGTCGAATAAAGAAGGAATAAGAAAAGAATAATAGCGTAGTAACACCGGCGATTAACGTGGTTTCCAACCTCGAGGTCGACTAGTTCACAAAGAGAGAAGGAAACTAACACTCTTTATATACATAAGAGTTTCGGTTAACTCATAACTATAACTGGTTTAACCCGATATACACTAACAAAACCGTGTTAATAAATAACATAAATATCAATCAAAACCCTTTACCGATAACTCGAACTATTGAGGCTTCATAACAAGTGGACCCCTCTGCACCACTGCCCATTCCACTTCATAATTGAGTTGAGAAATACATACATATATGAAAAAACACACACACAAATGGAAGAACCCTCATTTATACCAGATAGCTATATTGTCTCTATATCTCGCCCTACTCTTTTCTTTAGCTTCCACAGTTGTATCTATGGCTGCGACGGCCGCCGTACGTTTACCAGCGGGCAGCGGCGGCGGTAATTTACGGCGAGAAACTAACTGATCATTGACATATGCAGTCGTAATATTGATAGCAGCGGCACGCAGGGGTGAGTCCAGGCAGCTAATTAATTGTATTATGCGTTATATATTGTCTGATTTTTGGAGAGTGAACCGGAACTTCAGGATCGTCGTGGGTTTGCTCCGGTGATCTTTGAAAGCTTTTCCGGCGAGCTTTTCTTGGGCTGTGAGTCCCATTGATCATTGTAGTGAGAAGCTCAGTGCGTTGGGTTTGATTGGCCCACCAGATCCAAACTGCATTGGATTTAAGTAAGCTATTTAATTGAGGTGGAGTGTGAGTAGGAGACGGCTGTCGGGATAGTGGAAGAACAAATTTAATTGAGTCGGACTATCTAAAGAAGAATGGCATGTTCAGTAGATCGAACTATTATTCATAATTGGCTATTATTATTTATTGCTATTAGTAATTCATGATGTGATTATTTCAAGCTTTTAGTTTGTACCTATAATCATAAGACAATATTAGGCATTTTGTCGTGGAGTTGATTGAACGTATCGATTTGTGTTTAATTATTGTTTGCATGTGTTGAAATATATGGTAAAAATAATTTGGTTCTCACATAATTTTGTATGGTCAAAATTAACAAAAAGCAATTCATGTCATGACGGCTCAACGTGCAAAAAGTATTGTCAATTTGAAAATTTTCAACACTTACATAACACCGAATAAAATTGTTTTTTTAACTTCGTTTGGTCATTATTTATAGGGTTATCATAGTGAAACTTGATTTTTGAGACATTTTCAACATGCATGTGAAATATTAGTCGATTGGAAAATTTTCAATTCTTTTTGTGAAAATGGTCAAATTTCCATAGTATAACACTCGAAAATTTTTAAATTTTGATATAAAATTTTTAAATTTTTAAATTTCATAATATTTGAAATTTATATCGAAAATGAGAGAAGCAAGGTAACATTTTCATATGGATTTAATATTTTTTTCCATATATACTTCTTTTGAAAGCCTTTGAAAGCATGGGAACATTTGACACATGTCACTATCTAAAAGATCTCACTATTGGAAAGGATTTGCATCATCTCCTATAAATAAATAAAAAGGGGAAACCAAACAACCCCCAACTCGTTTTCCCTTCATCATTGCACTCTCCTTCTCAAATTCAATGGTGTGATCATCACACACAAAGATGATCAACTATAAAGTAAAAAAGAAAAAGCTTTACAACTCACATTTCATTTTCATCGTCTTTATTCATCAAATTTCATTAACATATAATTGAATACGAGACATTTTCTACGATAACTGGTTTAATTCAAAATACGATGATTTTGATGTGAAGCAAGTTATTGGAATCCTGTAAGTTGATAGTTTTTTCTAAACTAGGTATATCGATTTTGTTTGGTAGGGGAAATGGTAAGGGAGTCGCTCAAACGCTTATTAGGCGGTCCATTACTTCGACTGTAGCTGTTTTAGGTGAGATCCATCCCGAGTGATTATCTATTGATAAGGCTAAAACACTTGTTTCATGACTACGAACATGAAAAAGGGAAACTAGAGGCAGTGAAAGAAACAGGTTGCGACACTTCGATAGAAGTTGTCCCAAGGAATATCCTGAAAACTTGAAGTGATCAGACAAAAAGCATTCACGGAATCTGAGTAGATGATGAAGACCTCTTTAAATCTGACTAGAGCTACGTACAAAGCTTAACGAATTGTGAGGATGGTCTTACGAACTACGAATCGATATTATTCTCTCCTATCTTTCATATTCCAAGTGAAAATGACTTGGCCAAATTCCCACATCTATAGACAAGAAATGAAGAAAAGTTTGCTAGAAAATTTACATACAAGCTACACAAAAATATTATATATATATGTAGACCTTTTTTTAGTAGCAAAACAAGCTTCATTACAAAAATGAAGTGGTGAAGAAAAAAACAAAACATTACAAACAAAAACAACCATAAAATCCAAGCCCTTCAACTCTTCTTCAATAGTAAGGTGAAGTCTTCTCTAATGGCCAAAACAAAGATAAAGAGAACTTCAAATCTCCATTTTCATTTCAGTAGAGCAGAAACCTCAGAGCTCTTCAGAACTCGAAGTCTCTTCACAGTAGACACAAACATGCTGCACCAATAACAAACCATGAACCGGTCGTTAGTAGCGATCGGTTTGTTTAGTAACAAAAGGTACCTACCGAGTTCGTTAACACATAGTTTTCAACTGTCATTCGTGTTGATATATCCCGAGATTTACTCATTACACAAGAAACCAGTGGATTCCAGTGTCTACTACTAATCTTACATCCCGCAATTTTGACAAACACGCTTCCATCATTCATCCATCCGTATACCATCTCTAATTCTCGATTCGCATTCCAAACAAACCTTAAGTCTACCGACAATAAACTAGAGAATGAACTAGCTAGTACAACTAAGTAGTAAGATTTCACAAAAAAAAACTCTAAAAATGATCTGTTCTTGAGTTTCCCCACTTTGTATTGAATTATCCAAAGAAGGGGACACATTGAAATGACATCAGAGAGAGGACATGGTGGGGGGGTTAAAGTGATGAAGGGAATCTTTGTGTTTTAGTCATTCGAGCAATTGCTAAACGACATTAATTAAAAGCAAATTTGGTTTACTAATTTAATCACTCAGCAAGTTGATGATAAGAATAAACCAGCCAGCAGTAGAGTACTGAGAGAAGGAATAAAAACAAAAGAGATGAAAGAGATGTGCTTACTGCCATGGGACATCTCCAACAAGCATCCTGTCTCCTTCATTATCCTCATAAACAAGAGTATATTCCCCACTCCCATCCATTAACCCTGTAATAATTGCTTTCTCATCTTCCTCTCCCTGCTTGTTCATCATTCCACCAACACTGGAATCTCTTTGAGCTATACAGAAGACCAAAATCACCAGAATCAGACTACTTGTTTCACCAAAACGCGCCACTTTTAGGTTCGGTACCACGACAATATGTACAACTCGACATCAGTACACTACGTTCATACCCTTATATTCTTAAGTATGTTTTATGTTTACTACCGGGTCAATATTTACAAGGCCATAACGTTATCATCCGAAATCAAGGTCCAATCTTCATAGAAATTGAGTTCATCCTGTATTCATAATTAGGTTAATATGGGGGTGATCGATCTTTTCAAGGGCGTACGTTATCCAAAATATCAAGATCCAATCTTGAGGGATGGCATGTAACAGAGACAGAGACAGGAATAGCCAGGCAGGAAACTGAAGGCATTATGTCACAAATTTTGGCTGTATGCAACAAAGTCTAAAGAATTCAGGCAACTTGGGCACACACACAACATAACTATCAAAATCAAACAAACGTGTGGATCTAGCAGCAACCAACCACTAAAATAATGAAACTTTTAAATTATTGTTAGTCGGTCTATGTTAAATTATGTGAGGCAGGATCAAAGCTAGCTACCATCCCTTCTCCAACAATAATTCAGTTCGAAAGAAACAAACCTGCAAGTAGATCTCTGAAAAGCTCATCAACAGCAGTGGAGAGTCTACTGTAGCTGGCATAGGCTGCAAGATCCACTTTCCTCCCAATGGGGACACCATCCATGTTGATCTTAACGAACATACCTCTCTTGCAAACTTCAACTGGTAGTAATTTCTCACTAGCAGCCTTCTTGTTTGGGCTCCCATCATTCTGGGAATCATGTGATGATGGCTTGGAAGAGCTTCCCGCTAGATTCTTCCTAAATGAACGGATTGGAGGCCATCCCACCACTGGCCCTGGAGCAGTTCTGCAAAAAATTTCATAATAATAAGACCAAGAAAAACCAGTTACAATGAAGATTCTCTGCATGCCAAAATCTAGTTCTGAATCGGAAAACAAAAGAACAAAAAGGAAAACCACAGACTGTCGCAAGAGAGGCAAAGTGAATCATGTGAGTGATTATCCTCGGTGAAAAAAACAGAGTTTTTACTGTATGAGAGAGAAGAGAAAGGGGTAAAAAGAAAGCACCTTTTCTGAGAGATGTTGGGGACAGCTGTATGTGCAGGAGTAGGGGGAGCAGCAGCAGGAGCTTGTGGTGAAAATGGTTTCTTTTCTGCAGTAGTAGTCTGATTCAAGTCTACTACTTTAGAGCAACAGAGTTTTGAGGAAGATTCTTTCTTCCCTTGTGACTTCTCATGAGGAGCATAAATTTTGTTTCCATGGCTGAAAAATCCCATAGAGAACCATTCATCATCACCAGGAAGACCAAGCCTTAGCTCAAGCTTCTTCTCCACTGAAGAAGAAGGACAACCATTACCAACGAAATCTCCATTCCCGTTAGAAACTACCCTTTCCTTGGAGATCAAATCCAGCAACTTAGGACAAGCTTCACCAGCCTTTGAACAACCACCCTCCATAGCCTTTGACTGCCACTGCATCAAAAATACAAAAGGAAAGAGTGGGTTGAAGAAAGAAGAGAAATGTAAGCGAAATTTCTCAACTAACCATATTACATAACACCTACGCAAGCAATACGTCGAACACCTTGTAAGCATTAATACAAAAAAATCACTTCCAAGCTAACCTATGCCTACCTTCTTTTGCAGTTCTGGAAAACGTCGACGAAATGAAAGATGCAACGAGATAGCAACAAGTTCAGAGAGAGCAGATGCAATGGAAACAGAGGGGCAAAGTTGGGAGATGATGAATGAATGAAGGAAGCAGAGGAAGGAGATGATGGGGATAAATAATGATAGGGAGGGAGAAGGAATTTTGTAAAAATGTTTTTGAGTTGCTTTTTGCCTTCCTTTTTTTTAGCACGCTTCCTGGGGTTTGATGTGTCGAACCGGTTGGTTCATGGATGTCGGGTTGAATGAATAGTATTCGAGGGTTTAGAGGTTTATTGAGTCGTAAAGTTATCGAAATAGGGATATCATTTATTCAATTGGCATCATGAATTAGATTGAATTGAGTTAAGGCTAGGCTGGTTGGTTGAGTTCGATACAATATAACTAGTATTATGAATCGTTTGAAGAAATACATCTTAGTCATACATCAATAAGGTCATGTAGTTCACTGGCTACAGGTTAATTTACATATGACTTTGTTGGGGTGTGGAGCCGATTCAACCGAATACCATTGGGTTTTGGATCGATCAAGTTCGTTTGTATTGTTGAGTAGAGGATTAGAGTTAATCCGATAGTTCATTTCCAACATATTTCTAATTATTGTAATCATTATCGCAACATATATGAGAGTTGAAATTTGTGTTTGGTAGCGTCTCTAGATGTACTTTTTTAGTAAAGGGAAATTGGGTTAACATATTTTTGTGTGTTTGTGTTTTTGTTTTTCGTACGTGATTACGTTTCATTATATACATATTTGAGTAAAGAGTTTTATTTTCATCGAAAAGTTGAAACGAGTCGGCCGGTACATATGACGTTGGATTAATCGAATTATGAGTTGATTAGATCACAAATTTGAATCACATGTCTAGTGAATTACGAATTCTGTCCTGTTTAGATTCACGGATTTCGTATAGTTGACTTTCAATCAATTTGAGTCATGTATTGAGTCGGATTAAATCGGACCGAACCGGGTTTGGAAATGGGTGGAGGAGTGCATTGGTGAGGGAGTCTCTTCTTCTCTTTTGTAACCAAGTGCGCTGACCCCGACGACCGGAGGAGTTGGAGTGGTGAGAGTCTCAGTCGTCGCTTTTGCCGTGACGGCGACGTCACTGTTGGCCTCCGACCAACCCAACAATGCTTGGAGTCGGCGCCGGAATGATTAAAAATAGGGGACCAAGTAGCTTAAGATAGTCACACTACTTTTGCAATAATCACTCCAAACCGCGCGTCACTCCCACTCGCTTCAGAGTTTCGCAAACGGCAAACAACACCTAGTGATAGTATACGATCCCATCACCGAGAAAATAATTATTTATGGTCTATTATCGGTCTGATTTCGATACTAATGGGCAAATAATCCGTCATAATAGACAATAATTTATTGCTATATTTTCAACGAAAAATCGTTAAAATAAAATAAAAATATCATTGGTCCATGATAGATAATACACAATTAACATGACAAATTGTCTGTGCCCGACAACATTGTGTTATTTATATGTTATTTGTGTGAGAAGAGTACGTCTAGGACGACCAGTAGCAGATTTACGAGAAGTGTCAGCTAGCCACGGCCCAACCCAATTCTAAGTCTATAGTTATGATATTGCGTAAGTTTCTTTATATTTCTATATCCAACCCATTGCATTTAAAGTTTATACAATCGTTCTGGATCTACCGCCGTCTAGAACAGTGTCAAACTAGAAATATCGACTACTATAATATTATGACGATACATATTATAATGACACACCGGGTGAACCCTGATGCTCTACTAAAAGAGAAAAACCTGATAAGACCGATTCACCGACCAAACCCATCAACACACCCAAATCGTTACTAGGGTATAACTACCACCCCTGGATCCCGGTCCAACTCACACACATATCGTATGGTTACACCCCTCGGTTGGATTGAGCTACCTATCAGCATTCAGTTCATCAGCCTCTATAACCCGACAGAAACACCTTCACTCTATTCCGATACAACTTTCACGAAATTCGAATCCTCAAAGTCGTCTTCCTCGTCCTTGGAGTATAAAGGGCCAGAAAGAAAAAAGAGGAATCCGAATCCTAGGCGGAGTCGTCGCCGTGGTGGTGGAATACATTCAATGCACCTCCTCGCTATCAGATGAGCATCAAGGTCGACAAAGTGGTATGATGTCCCCACAGAAGTCTGCACTTTTGGGGCGAGCTCGTGATCTAAATGTCAACTCAGTGATCAAATTGCAAGTCTGATTTGGCGCACTGACCTGGCGATTGAAATTCCTCCACTTGTCGATTTGATTTGGAGGGGTTGTTTTTGTTCTGATCATCATGGAATTATATCGTACCAACTGGGTGCGATTCCACTGATCATTGATTGCAAACTTTGGGTTGATATGATCAATGAGGATAATGATAATTTTTTGGACCCTAATGATATGTTTGTGTTGATTTGATTTTGATTTGATCTCTCTTTTAATTGTGCGTACCATCCGCGTTTGTGAGTGGGGTGTTATAATGTATACCGAAGGCTCGATGGGTCCGGTGTAACTATGTAGTTGTAGTTTGGGGTTGTTGTCCGAGATTTAGTATTGTTGTTCAGGGACTAGTTTGATCATTTTAATCGAAAATCACGTTAAATTTTGTGTTCTTCATCTTTTCTTTTTCTTCATCTTAATATGCTCTTGATGTCTAACATGGAGGCAGAAAAATGTGCACTAACTAACGAGAGAGTCACTTCCTTATCTATCAGGTTGACTTACGACACAAGTAATCATTACGGACCTGAAGTCACACCGATAGCTTCCCATTACCCATAAAGGTTGTCCACTGCACCGCACCTCTGACAGAGCTAAAACGGGCTTTCGACTACAAGAAAAATGCAGTTTTATATAGGGACCGTAATTATTTGCGATCGTTTCATAAAACGGTCACTAATCTGCTTGTCACTAAAGGTTCATAGTGACCGATTTGGCTTGTCAGTGACTGTTTATCGCAAAAATAGTCACTAACTTACTGGTCATCAAGACTGCATTTACCTACCAAAAATGGTCACTAAAACTGCATCTCCCTGGTACAACTTGAGGGATTATCATCATCGTATCACCGGTATTTTGCATTAATATGATATTGTTTGCTTTTAATCAAAACCGTACATTTATGTTTCCGAATTCCTTTCCCGAAAAATTCCATCCTAATAAAGTACAGGGGGATCATCTCCATTGGTTGGATGTGATGCTTTGTTTGTTTGTGTTCAACATCAAAATCCCAACACTCTGATTAGGCCAGAATCAACTTTCTAAGGCAAAAACAACAGTAAAGTGAAACCACGCTGTAGTGTTGTAATTACCACATACATATCTATATAGTGTTAAATGATTATGACGAAATCGTCATTCGTGTATCTTTGAGTCTACTAACAAGCCACCTACTTAAATAAAGATATAAGAAGGCTCATTGACCACATATATAATCTGATCGTCTGATTAATTCTATCCAGACGACCATATACACAAAATTACTCTACTCGTTCGCGGAACATCAAACTGCTCACAAACAGTTTGATTCGTTAACAACCCTAATCATACCGGTCACCACTCTTTAGAATCTAATGAAAAAATTCTTTTAAGTAGCTAGCTAGGCTTTTCCATTTTGGCAAAATAGTGGAGGTTTCTCAATGCTTATCATAAACCAACTTTAACCTTTTTGAGGAAGAGGCTATAGTACATTCCAAGGAGTCCACCGCTGCATCTTCTATGAGCCGGCGGGTCCAAGATGGTCCGATACACATGGTCCGATCATGTGTATGTTAGACTTGTATTGACTATAAATGGTCTGATATCATGTGGCCGGACATTGTATGTCGATACTTTATCGGTCCTATAATGTGATGCCGCACGCTCAAATCACTCGTGTTGCCTCGCGCTCAACCCATGCACATTGATGGAATTCTTAGTGTCCTTGTAGTATTCCTCACATATTTGGCTATCGGAGGTGCATTATCTAGATAGCCGAGTTGTCTATTTAGTGGCAAAAAAATACTCGTAGATATCATTGGTCATCTTTAAATCTCTCAACTTTATAAAAGGGTTATCTTGATGTCTCCCGTCCGACCGTATTTAACTTATTTAACAAGCCTTTCCCACCATATGTAGGCTTATGTTTTATAAGTTTCTTAAAAGAGTAAAGTACATGTGTTGCAATGTCCTTGTCCTACCAAACCATTGATTGTGAATATATATGTTCTTATTATTTTAAAGCTACATTAGCTATCTATAACAAAAAAAAAATTCGTCATAATAATGTACAAAATATTAATTTTCAAAAAAAATATTCTACAAGAATAACCTCCCGATTAATGGGTCAACAACCATGCGTAGCTTCTAGCTGAATGCCAAGTTAATCGAGTATTTTTTTAACGTGAAATTAATGAAGAAACTGACGAAAAAAATTTATGTCATAAATAGCTCCCAACATAAAGAATCAAAATAGCAAAACATAAATAATAATAATAAATCTATCCAACCCGTGATACCAGTCTTATCACAGGACGAGAGACATAAAACATTGCATGAGTGTCCATTTATGAGGCGTGACTAAATTCAAAATCAATATTTTTAGGTCGCCAACAACATAAAACCTCGTAATGTTTTAATTTATCTTTTTCTTTATGGAATATAAAATATATAGAAAGAAATAAAAAATTATATAAATGTCTGTTTGTGAGAATCGTAATAAATTCAAACCCGACACCTCCCAACCACCGACACAGAAGTCTACCAAATGTGATATTTCAACATTTACCATGTTCTTTTATGAACCAATGGTGATGTATTCCGCGATACGCAATTATGAGGGCTGGATTTTCTTGCTGATCAATCGTTAAAGGGCAGTTGCGTAAATTAATAAATAAATTAATAAACAAAGAAGAAAGGCAAAATGCATGCTCATCCTAACAGCAGTCCTTAATTATAACTGATTTAATTTGAATAAAATGACTCTCTTTATGAAGATAATTAGTTTAATGAGTTATAATTAAGTGTGTTTAATTAGTCTTGGTGCAATGCATATAACTTATCAAAGACTTTGCTTAATTTCCTTCCTCATTCCACTCACAGAAAGACTTCAACGGGACCATCAACTTTGATCTTATTATAGTTAGGGGTTCATGATGAATAATGGGGCTACTTCTAGGAGCCATCGTGTGACTTTTCGAATTTTATGTATCGCTTATTGTACCGTATATCGAGTCGATAGGACTAACATTGTGTGGTCCAATTGGTTAATTATCGTTATAGGCAGATGGCAGCGGCGGAATTGGCGTGTACGTGTATGATACGATCTTTATTACTCGAAAGAGTGGTTACTACCCGGATCCGAAACTAATATAAATGGAGACCGAATATCAACCATCCGAAACCGGATATTAGCTCAATTTGAATGAATAAATGAACTTCAGCTTCTACCTCTCATGATCTTTGCAAATTTGTACATACTGACAAGAAGACTGGTAAATGCTGTAAATGAACTCTCAACTTTTCCTTCTCTGCCACTGCTACAAAACTACGTCTCTCTCAACTGAACTCAAACTGGCTAACATAATATGAACAACCAAACTATGAACGTGGTGGAAGTAAACAGGATCATGAATCATCACTATCATCATCTTCCCTGGACAAGGCCACTAAAAACCTGACTGTTCCCGGCAAGAGTCGCTTCCCATTCGATCGACGACAAAAGAATCTGTGACAGCGACATCACCACTTGCTTCATGTCCGGCCTCAGGATCGGATCGTCCTCCACGCAATGCTTCGCCACCATCACGGCCTTGAGCAAGCAATCATGGGGGTACAAATCCATCATGTTAGCATCAATGTGGTCTTTCAAGCTCGCTGCTGTCATCGACTCGGGTGAGCTTCTAAGAGCAGCTAGCATCTGTTTAAGTTGATAAGAGCAGATTTCTCAATCACTGCATAACAATTTTCCAGATGGTTGTTTATGATAGGGAAAAAAGAGAAGAACTTTGTACAAACTGACCGTTGATGCTAATGAACGTCGATCAGGATTCTTGGATGCACCTCCCTCGCTTCGTATCACAGCTTCCTTGCCGGATATAAGCTCAAACAGAACAACACCGAATGCATACACGTCACTTTTGGAAGTGGCGAGACCGTCTCTCAAGTATCTGAAAGCAGGTAGATGAACAAAACACGATTGAAAATAACTCGTTATGAGGTTGTGTTAACTGTAACTAGTTACAGGCACCTATAAGTAGGCACATGCAACTATAACTAGTAACAGGCACGGTAACTAGAGTGTTAACTGACGCTGCTGGAGTGTATGATAAGTTAATAATCCCTCTCAATGTGAATATCTAAGTTGAACTTACTCTGGAGCCAGATAACCAAAGGTCCCCACTACTTTGGTTACTGTAGCTTCGCCATCGCCTGCTGTGCCAACAAGTTTCGCCAGTCCGAAATCTGAAATCTGGTGCAATATAAAACTCTATGTAATGCATGTTGAGAAAAACCTCAAGAATGAGATTAACATTGTAGCTGCAAAATGTTAAGAAACCTTAGCCCGGAAAGAACCATCGAGTAGGATGTTGCTTGACTTGATATCGCGATGGACATAGTGAGTTTTCGTGTGCTCGTGGATATACTCGAGCCCCCTTGCTGCATCCAGAGCTATCTGTAGTCTCATAGTCCAAGAAAGGGATGTTTGACCTGCAAGAACATCTTTCCATGTTACTTAACATCCAAAAAATCATCGGCTCGTCCCATTTATGAGGTCTTACCCTTGTTCTGAGGATCATGTAAATGGCTTCGGAGAGAACCCTTTTGAGCATACTCGTAAACGAGGAAGAGTTCGTCATCAGTAGCTGCGTAGCCAATCAGTTCTACCTTCACAATGCCAAAACAGAAAACCGGGTGTTCAAAAGCTACTAATGAATGTTACAAAGATTGAATCTTTTTGTTCCTACAAAGAGCATACCAGATTAGCATGATGGACCTTGCAGAGAACCTTCATCTCAGCCAAAAATTCCTTGGTTTTTGTGGCAGTCATTCTCTTAATAGCCACTTCCTGGTCAGGAATGTGGCCATGATACACAGAACCGAAAGTTCCATGTCCGAGGAGATTCGAATCAGAGAATCCATCAGTTGCAAAGTGTATCTCTTCATACGAGAAGACCACCGGCTTCTCCATGTCAAACACATCGGTTTCCAAACCTGTCGGTCAAAACATCTTATGCTAATAAGAACTAACTCCTGGTTTCCAGTTTCCACACAGCCAGGAACATAAATTGTATTCAGTATTATTCAGATACCTCTAGGTATAGTGATGTTGTGGTGGTAGTTACTAGTCTCGCCGTTGGTTTGCTTCCACTCTTCTGAGTTGGCGCCGGTGTACCGTGCTGAACCACAGCAGAAGCTGGGCTTTCGTAGAATTTGAAAACTATGAGAAACCTTCCCCCCACCAGTGTTTGCAGCAGCATGGCTCCCTTCTTCGTCTTTAGAACAGCAGCTCGAACACTTGAAGCAGGCACATATTACTATGAAAAAGACAATTACAACAAGGACAATCCCTAGTCCTATAATGATCCATGCATATGACACATGACCCTTCTTCTTCTCCGGATTTCCTGCGAAATTCATCGCCACATTGAAACTTTCAACCAAATTTGCAACAGAATCAATCTAGTTCATTGTGCTTCTAGACAATTCAAGCATACCTGAAGCAGACGAGTTGATAGCAGCATCAGAAGATGAAGGAGCAATCACAGGAGGGATGTCACTCTCAACTGAATAAGGTTCACCAGGAGCTAAACCAAGAATGCTCCAAGTCAGATCAGCAGTACACAAGAAATACAAACAGGAAGAAACATTTTACCACACAAGACACTGTCAACTATGCATCTCCAATGGGAAGAACCGTAAGCGCAAAATAATACAAAAGATCATCAAAAGGTCTGATATATCTTGATCATCATTTCTGGTTGTTTCCTCCTCACTTATCACTCTCTCTCCAAAAAACGATCATCAATAGGGCTAGCTTAAGCACACAAGACACAGTCATTGATGCCAACTATGCATCTCCAATGGGAAGAACCTAATTGTAAAACAATACAAAAGAACATCAAAAGGACTGGTCTTGATGATAAATTCTGGTACTTTCCTCCCTAACTTAGCACTCTCTCTCCCCAATAAAAGAGCAACTGAGTATTAAATTATTGGTTCCTTAGCTGTTCTCTTCAGCCAGCTCATTAAAGCCTTTTCACCTAAACCAAAAGAGTTGCACATGCAATGCCTTCAATAATCAAATATCCAACTGTGACTGAGATTGAAACTCATGAATTCAAGCTGCTGAAAGAAGGCATCTAGCCCTCCTCAATCCATGAGATCATGAATGTATATCTCTTGGATCACTCAATCACTAACAAAACTAACACCTAAAAATTGAAACAATACCTGAGTTGAGAGGGACATAGTAGACAGAACCGACAGTGATATTATCAGGGCTGTTGATCCCATTCACACCTTCAATGCTAGCCATGCTGACTCCAAACCTGCTGGATAAAGATTCCACAGAATCACCTTCTTCCATCACATAGCTCATCAAGTAATTCCACAGCCCACTGGAACACCCACACAACAGCCTCACCGACACCACTGCTCCAGCTCTAGCATTCCTCTTGCTGGTAACATTGTTGTTGGGAAACACTAAAGCAAGCCCATCATAGGCGCCCGACACGACGTCGTTCACTAACCCGCCGTTGGATTTCACCGTGTAAGTGGAATTAGTGGCGTAATACGACACTCTGTCGTCGGAAAGGCAAGAGCAGTTTTTCCTCACGAACACATACTCACTCGACCCGCCTTCTACTGTTATGTCCTGAGGCAATACGTCGAACATGCTCTGGATAACTCCAAAGGTCTGGTCTTTGGCTGGTTTGAAAGCTAGGAAAGAGGTGCAGAGGCGGGATGTTTCCGTACAGTACATGGGTTTGGGGATGGATTGGGTGGCTCTGAGAGGGAGCCGCCATAGTAGGAGGAGGAGCAGGGGAATCAAGAGTTGAAGCAAGTGATTCATTTCTGTGAACCCAGATTTGAAGAATCTATGCAGTGGATCAAAAGAGGGAGTAGAGAGGAAGAAAGGAATGATTGAATCAAGTAAGAAAAAGAAGGAAGGAGAAAAAACAGAGCATTTGGTGAATTAGTACTAAAGATGATTTTTTTTCAGCTCAAGCTTGTGCTATGTCTGCTACAGAGACTGCAGCAATGTTTTTTGGAGGTTTCTGTGGATACAATTCATCGTTACTGAGAGAAATGTGACGACAATTACAGAAATGGTGGAGGGGGAGAGGGAGATAAGAGACAAAGGGAGCACCTTTCTGGGTATTTACAGGCTATTATCACTGGGCAAGAGGGTCCAGCCACCCTGTATAAATATTCTGTCTTTTTTTGTTTTGTTTTTGGGGTTTACGTTTACTTTTCTTGCATTTTGACCAAATTTTCTCCAGGGGTCAAAATTCAAATGCCTTGTTAATCAGGGTTACAATTACATGTCAATGAGGTTATGAATACTATTGGGTTATTGGTCGGTCAAGTTGAGAACTCGGTGGATATGGATTGGTAAATTTAAATAATTTTTTGTTTGGTTTGAGTCAGGCTGAGTTGGATTAAATTGCGAAGGATATATATTTTGGTCTGTAAAACATAAAATTATATGTGTCGGACTTATTGGATTTTAGGTTAATAAGATTATACGTCAACCAAACTACATGGTAAGAAAATTATGAATCAGTCGAGTCAGAATTTCATAGATAACAGTGATAAAATTTGAATAAAGGAGGAAAACAAGGAAGTAATGTCGACGATTAACGTGGTTTCCGACCTTGAGGTCGACTAGTCCGCGGAGAGAAAGAGGAATATTATTAGAGGTTTTGGTGAGAGTGACGGCTTAATTACAGAGAAGAAGACTAACGCTCCTTTTATACATAAGAGTTCCGGTTAACCCATAACCATAACGTGCCTAACTCGATATACATTAACAAACAGATGGTTAAGATGGATTTATTGTTCAATAATTCGTTGATGTGATCGTTTTTTGGACTTATTTATAGATTTGATAAATGGATCGGTTTTACCAACTTTGTATGTTACAGTAAAAAAGTAGAATTAATCAAATAGCTTGAAGATATATAACCGATTTCTATCATCGTACCTTACATCGTCACAACATAATAGTCGATCTCTCTCGGTTTATAGTGAAGGAAAATTAGGTTAACAAATTCCATATCTATCTACAAGCCAACATCAACAAGTTAATAAACATGGGAAAATGTGGCCATGAAAGCTAATGTTAAGGATTAAATGCATCAAACTATACAATTTAAAGCTTCACAGCCATATCTATGGAGGACATCTATCATCTGTATATGCTTCACTATTTCAACATTTTGGCACCTACCCCATGCCCCAATTACGAACGACAATTTAAACACTACCCGTCTTGAAAAAGAAAATACCCATTTGAACAATATTTAACCCGAAATGAGGACGAGCTAGTATGGTTGACAATGATCCTAACTTTTTCGTGTGGTGGTAAAAAAAGAGGACGTAATATCTAACAAATATACCGAAAACTCGATCCGAAAGCCAAAAAGACTCATTGTTTGAATTGAAGTACGGGTGGTAACATGTAGACGATTGTCGGGGAGACAACAAATTTGTGATTGGACTTGTTCCTGAAGTAAGATCGAAGTCGAACCGAACTGTTCGACGATAGTGATGTCTAATGGGGTTAGGAGTCGACTGCGGTGAATGAGGCAAAATTAGGGGACTCTTCGACTCTTGAAATCAAGAAGACAAACCCAAGAAAAGGACATGCACGTGAAACCATTGAAAAGGTTGCCAGTTTTTTTCAGCTCACGATCACTGGTCTTACCTTTGACGAGTTGGCTGCTGGTTAATAATTTCTTTAATGGCTAGTGGGCCGAGCAGCTGATTACGATGATCCAGGACATCTGATGTCTTTGAGCGGCTCTTTTAGAGACTTCTAGAGTGGTCGAAGAGTTGGACGAAAGTTGTGTTAAGAATCGTTGCATTTAAATAGGTTTAGTTGTTGGAGGAGGGTTTGGAGGAGGGTTTTATGATAACTTTTATCGATATTCATAAGCACGTCCTCTTCAAATAAAATTTGTTAAAAGGGTTGTGGTTTGTATAGTTTCATGCGGTAAATCATGTGTCAGATGGAGTTACAAACGAAGACCTCTTGGTTTTTTCAGGCTTTGATACCATGTTAAGAACTATTACATCCCAATAACTCCTTTTATAGTGTATTCATTAACAAGTTGTCGTGTTGGTTGAAGCTTCTAATGACCTACCGTAAAATTATGTACGGAGAGTACTTGTACGGATCATGCAAATGTGTATGGGTTTGTACAAACACGTACAAAAGCGTATACACATTTGCATGACTATAAAATGTCGATTTTGTCCCTGTATTTTCAGCCGTTAGATCTAACGTATGATTTTTGGACGGTTGAGATTTGTTAAGGCTTCCGGGATCAAATTTAGGAGCCGTTTCTCGAACTCCAAATTCAAACTCCAAGACTGGAATTTAACCGGGCCAACCTGTCCGAAGAGTAACCCTCCTCACTTGATAATTTTTTTAATCAAATCCTAATGAGAAACGGAGTATTAGTGTATTACATTGAAAACATATATATTGAGTGTCATTATTAACGATCATTTCGGATGATATTTTTATTTTCGACTATTAACCACACCGATTCGATCTCCGATATCCGTAGCCAAATTACTTACAGAGTGCAGCCAGAACGCGACGAGGCGGGGTGAAGAGCTTACGAGAGTGAAGAACGGCCCAATTATCGATCAGCAGGACGTCGCCCTTCTGCCAAGGAACCGCGACGCTCAATTCTTCCATGATCCTCAGGCAGCCGTACACCGCGTCGCTCGGCAGAGGATCCCCGCCTCCGAACGCGATGGACTTGGCCGGGTCGTTCCTTTTGTCGCCAAAAGCCGTATAGCTCGCCACCAATGCGTTGAACCAGACTTTGCGGTTCCTCGACTCGTCGAATTTGATTGCTGGGATCGGACCGATTGATGTCTTGGCCACCGATCCGCCTTCGTTGTCTACTTCGGTGATCCACTCCAGCTTCATCCCTAAGTTTTCCGCCCTATAGTTCATGGTTGCAGCAAACGTATACATCAATTCGATTAGCTAGTTGGTTAATTACGCAGGGTGCTCATAGGAGTTCTACCAATTCAAGAAACTGGACCAGTAAAGAGTCAAATCAGTTTTCCGCCGAAATTTATAACTAGTTATAATTGAATGACTCCCTAATTATCATTCTGTTCATTTTTTTTGGATGGAATCTAATTATCATTCCGCCGAAAATTAAGTTATGTTCACCAAATACCACTAACTTATAATTTCGTCTCCCTAATTATCATTCTGTTCATTTTTTTTGGATGGAATCTAACGTGACCCAACATAATCAGCATTTTGAAAATGAGTCAACTACCAACTCATCATTTTAAAATTCAGTTTGACAAATTACTTCGATTCTTTTGATATCACTATACTTAAACTTTAAATGACGATAATTGTTGATTGATAAATTTTAATAGTCTTTTTCGGCGTAAGAAAAGCAAAAAATCTGATTTAAAATAATAATGAAATGATAATTAAAAAAGTGAAAATATAATTTGATGATATTTGATGAACATAACTTAATTTAATAGTGCCGATACCAACAGTCATCGAGTTAGATCGAATCGGTAGAGAAACGGACCTTTGCTTGGCCACGTGTCTATCATCGGTAGAGAAAGTGGACTTCCAGCCACGGCCGATAGCAGAGGATACGTCGTCGTTTTCACCCAAAACTCTGGTGGAAACGAGACCTTCATCTTCAAGCTTCCCCACAAACTCAGGAAACTCCTCCTTCATCCTCTCGTAAACCAAATGGCTCAACACCACCGGAGTCTCCCCGCCGCTCCCGGGCTCCTCCTCGCAGAAGAACATCAGCTTCGTCGGAAAATCAGGGACGTGAGACATCTCGTGGTGGAACGGGATCTTCTGATCCGGCGGCGACTCGTTGGCGGTGAACACCCGGCCGACGACTCTGGTCCTGGAGGCAGCGCCGCCGAGATAAGGGTAGTCAGGGAACCCGAAGGATTCGACTAATTGGTTGAATTCGGCAGCTGTGGAGAGTGGGAAATTTCTGAATAGGATCGCCCCTGTTTTGTGGAGTAAGGATTCGAGGTAGTGGGTTTGGGATTTGACTGCGGTGGTGAAGTCAGCGAGAGATGATGATGATGATGATGGAGGTGGAGTTAGGACGGCGGGGAAGGGTGGAGAGTTGGGGAAGTGTTTCTGGTGTGGGATCTGCGTTTCGTGGAAATGGGTCGCCATTGATGGAGGAGCTCTGTACTGTCAGCTGTGTGTGTTTGAGCTTCCGTTTTATTTAACGGAAACGAAGACTTTAGACTTTTCTTATGATTTTTTCCACGTGATTAATTTTTTGATAATTTTGTCACATTAGGTAACGGATTTGGTGGCTGATGTTTGTTGAACTGAATCCCTATTTGACGCCCTAACTTTCGAATTAAACAACGCCCTAATCTAAGTGAATTACAAGATTATCCTTTCGTAAAATCGAAATCCTTATAAGTTGTTGTGCGTATTCACTATTCCGAACACAATCGAACGATAGCAAACACTCCCAAACACTCTCAAACGTCTAACGGAAGAAGAAATCGAAGCTCGAAGACCGAAGATCGATCTCCGAAATCGTTGAAGGTACGATTTTTGAAAAAAAAAAAAGGGGGGGGCCGGCCGCCGTTTCGGCCGGGAGGGGCTCCGGCCGGCCGCCGTTCCGGCCCCGGCCTAGTCCCGGCCGGAAATTAATTCCGGCCGAGCTGGGCCCGGGACGGCGGCCGGCCGGAGCCCTCCCGGCCGAAACGGCGGCCGGCCCAACCCTTTTTTTTTTTTTTTTTTTTTTTAAATTATGAAATTAATTAGGGTTTAGGGTGATTAGGGTTTTAGAGAATTTTTAGGGTTTGATTAGAGAATGTTAGAGAATTATTAGGGTTTAGGTAGTGAATAATAATTAGTGTTTTGTTAGTGAATAATAATTAGGGTTTAGGTAGTTAGTGAATAAAAATTAGGATTTTGTTAGTGAACCATAATTAGGGTTTAGGGTTTTGTTAGTGAATCATAATTAGGGTTTAGGGTTTAGTTAGTGAATATTTACTAAAATTAGGGTTTTGGATTAGGGTATTAGGGTTTAGTTAGGATTAATTAGATTTTAACCTAGTTTAGTAGAATCCGAATTTTATTAGAACCATTTATTTGTTTAAATGCAGTTTAGTGAGAATTATGGCGAAAACGAAAGGCGGAGGTAAATCGCACAGTCGGGATCCGGTAGAGGAAGAAACCGATGGGATCCGGAAGATGAGAGGGAAAGGAAAACAAGTTGGTGTTTTGGATCGGATGAAGGAGCGGGTGGTCACCGCTTCTCGACGGAAAGAGGGAGAGGCGGCGAAGAAGAACAAGAAGTTGCGCATCTACGACTCCCCGACCGGTACCCTCTCTGTTACGTACCGGCGAGGTCGTATCCGGAGGATGATGACGAGGATGTGGGTCCACCGCCGGGGTTTGAGTACGACGACACACGGATTTCCCCGCCGATGGCTTCTCCACACATGCCTCCTCTGCACACGAGCTCTCCGCACTTGGCTTCTACGGGCTCGTCACATGCCTCCGCCAGTGTCGGCGTGAGAGGAGGGAAGCCTAGCCGGCTCGCGCGGGTCCGGGAGGAGGATCCCGCCAGTGCCGTAGACTTTTTCGGGCTTAGTCGTACATGGGAGCTCACAGCTGGGATTCCCGAGGGGGGACCGAGGACGCCGACAGTGATCCCGAGCTTCGGGGGTCACATTGCCCACTACTTGTGGGAGTCGGGCGAGGGCTACAGGGACCCGAAGGTATTCGGGTTCCTTAAGCGCCCTAAGCGGTGGGACACCGTGAGCGAGTTCGACATCCGGACTCGGACCATTTGGCCGATCATGCGAGAGTCCGGACTTCTTCACTTGGGCCGATGCATGTCGACCCACTTTGACGAGCCTCTCGCCGGAGGCATTTGTTGAGAGGTGGCAGCCGGATACTAACACCTTTCACATGCCGTGGGGAGAGATGACGATCACTTTGCACGACGTCTTCCACATTCTCCGTGTCCCGGTCACTGGACGACCGCTTCATAAGCCCCGATCTCTGGTTGACTTGAGAGCGGGTGTAGCGGAGTCGCTTGGCTTCGGCTCGACCGCCCTGCGTTGGAGTACGCGGTCGGGGGGAGACGGTTGGGCCACCCCCGTATGATCACGGTGCCATGCACGAGAGGGACATGATCTCTCTCGGTAAGCATATGGGGGACGATATTGCTTACAGGGTATTCCTCTTCTGTCTTCTTGGAGGTACCCTTTTCCAGGATAGGTCGGCTGATCGATCACGGCTTCTCGGTTGGGAGTACTTCATGGGTCCGATCAGTGATGTGCCGGAGTATGCTTGGGGTGCCGGTGCGCTAGCCTGGTTGTATCGGGAGTTGGGGAAGGCTAGCAGGGCGGATGCCAGGGCGATGTCAGGGTGTGTGACGTTGCTCCAGTCCTGGATCTACGAGTACTTCCCGGTGTCGAGCCTCCGAGGACGCTTAGACGGGAGCGTAGGATTTGGAGAGGCTTTAGGCCGGTAGGTGGGACGGTGCGAGTCACCTAGTCGGGGAGCGGGCTTCCTACGAGAGAGGTTGGACTACTACCGTCGCCTCCTCGATAACATGGATTCCCGTGATGTTTGTTGGCTTCCTTTTGGACCTCATCCCGACATTGAGGTCCCCGCCACGACCTACCGTGGTCTCCTACGTTGCGCCGATGTTGGGGAGTTCTACGATTCTTATCGTGTGCTCCGACAGTTTGGCTACACACAGGTCGTCCCCCCCTCGATCCCTGTGCCGCTACGGGCCGTTAGGCCCAAATCTATCAGGACATATGCCGTTCAGTGGGCCCCGGCAGATGATAGGATGTGGTTGGAGCGAGGACTTCATCGGGTTTCACCGGCTCCACCTTATGTTCGAGAGGGCGTCGGGCGGTGGGGATGTTGGTCCGGGATACTTGGAGTGGTTCCGGGAGCATAGTCATCCACGCATCGTGGCCCCGGCTAACCCCGTGTTGGAGTTCCGCCGAGCTGGTAAGTTCGATACCTAGTCCACATTTTAAAAGTTTCAAATGTGTACATGTTCATTATCTAATTTCTCCTTTATGTTTTTTCGTAGATTACACAGCGAGTGTTCGATGGTATGGCCTCCTACTTCGATGGTACGCTTGGGCGGCAGCACGCAGACTCTCTTCAGGAGTACTACGATCACATGGAGGGGCTTCGGGTGCAGTTTGAGGATCTGTATACCGGATATCGGAGCCAGAGAGAGGGTTGAGGTTGTGTGGATTGTTTGATGTACTTTCCTTTTTTCGAACTATGTATGAAAAACATGTTTTATTATGCTTATGTTTGATGGACATACAGTCACTATCATTTCGTATTATCTATGTTTTATTTAAATATTTATATGCTTGTTCATACTTACGAACCCAAATTAGGGCTTCGATGTCGTTATGAAAATAGGGTTTCCGATTTACTCGATCCCTTTCGAATCGGTAGGCCTCGAGTCCTTCCGATTTTTAGGGTTTCGGAACCCTCGTGTGAAAATTACGGTTTCGGAAATCTCTTCCGAAATATGCGGGGTTCGGATTCGTTTCCGAAATTAGGGTTTCCGAACTCCCTTCCGAATTTAGGGTTTCGGAAGTCTCGTGTGGATATGCGGGTTAGGGATTTGTTTCCGAAATTAGGGTTTCGGAAATCTCTTCCGAAATGAGGGTTTCGGAAGTCTCGTGTGGATATGCGGGTTAGGGATTTGTTTCCGAAATTAGGGTTTCGGAAATCTCTTCCGAAATGAGGGTTTCGGAAGTCTCGTGTGGATATGCGGGTTAGGGATTTGTTTCCGAAATTAGGGTTTCGGAAATCTCTTCCGAAATTAGGGTTTCGGAAGTCTCGTGTGGATATGCGGGTTTCTGTTTTTTTTCCGAAATTAGGGTTTCGGAACTCCCTTCCGAAATGAGGGTTTCGGAAGTCTCGTGTGGATATGCGGGTTAGGGATTTGTTTCCGAAATTAGGGTTTCGGAAATCTCTTCCGAAATTAGGGTTTCGGAAGTCTCGTGTGGATATGCGGGTTTCTGTTTTTTTTTCGAAATTAGGGTTTCGGAACTCCCTTCCGAAATTAGGGTTTCGGAACTCCCTTCCGAAATTAGGGTTTCCGGGAAATTAGGGTTCCCGGCCGGAACGAAATTCCAGCCCAACCCCCCCCCCCCCCCCCCCGTCGGAACCACCCCCCCGCCCAACTCCCTCCCGCCGGAACCACCCCCCCCGGCCCCCCCCCACCCCCGGCCGAACCACCCGCCGGCCCCCCCCCCCCCCGGAACCATCGGCCGGCCCCCCCCCCCCCCCGCCGGAACCATTGGCCGGCCCACCCCCCTCCCGCCGGAATTGGCCGCCGGCCCAACCCCCCGGCGGCGAAACCATTTTCGGCCCCCCCCCCCCCTTTTCGAATTTCGTTTTCGGAAGACCTCCGGGTATGTTATTTTGAACATACCTAATTTTCAGCCACCGATCACCCCAGATATGTTATTTTGAACGTTATGGGACGTCACAAACACATGGAATAATATTATGTCACAATCACCGTACGCTCGAGTCACATAAAGTTTACACATATTAAGTAAATGACCTATTGAATCAACCGTTCATACTCTACATGCTCTTCACGGTATAAGTCATGTTCCCACATTTCTTTGGCTCGGTCATGCGCCCAGTACCTCCAATACATAGACTTCGGCGGGATAGGTAACACCGGAATAGCATCATCCAACGTGAGTACAACCCAATGATTCCCTGTGCAAACGATATACGACACGCCTAGTGGCGCCGTTGTGCCTTCTTCTACTATCAACGGTAGATAAGTCTCCCCATAAGGTACCCCGCGAATTCCGGGTCCGAAGACAACGAAAGTCCGGTTAAACATGGTGGCATACCCCAAAAGATCCACATTCCAAAACCACCATGTTTCATCACATGGAGTTTCCCATAACCAACCCAACCGGTGAATGACGCCGTTTAGGTCGGTGGAATAGACATTAGTGTAGAGTTCATACCGGTTCATTGTGACATGTTCCATTAGACGCCTCCGCATGTCCACATACTGGCTATCGTCACCGCCCGATACTATGTATGAAATGCACCGAAATCCGCAATGTCCATCCCCACGTGGGTTAAACACGTCCCCAAGTACCGGGTGCATACCCGCCGGTATGTACCTCCCGAACTGACGAACTGTGAAGAAATTATATCACACATGAGTTAAAAAAATTCTTGTTGAGAAACGGGAAGGACCGGAACATCGATAAGTGAACATACCCGTCTTCGAAGTAGTAGCCTTCAAGGAAGGTGTAGCCTTCGAATTAGGTGTAGATCTAGTTGAGCTACCTCTACTCTTCGGAGGAGTACACTGTGCACTAGCATGCTCATGCCAAGACGGATTTCGACGGTCGGTCTTCCTCGCACGCGGTCGGCCTTTAGGAGCATCGGCAACCTTCGGTTCTTTCAAACCTTCGGACTCGGGTTGAAACGCTGACCGAACTAATCGACTCAAGGCTCGGACGGATGGCCCTCCTCTAGAGCATATAGTCTTAACCATCCCGTCAAGAATATTGCGATCAGCAACATCGTGCTCGGCCCAAACGTCGTGCTTCTGCCGGTCGTGTAAGACAATGAACGCCAAAATTTGTGTAAGTGGTATGGTTTCGGCTCCTCGTCGGCGGCCTCCTTAGAGTGTAAACTACAATAACACGGGATTCCATGTGTTGTCTCCACTACACAATCACAAGTTGTGTCCTTCGAGAGCTCTTCGGTCAAAAGCTCAATCGCCCATGCGGAAACCGCATTATTGAGATAAACAAAAGGCGGTCTTTGGGCGTAACGGTAGACCTACACCGAATTACCAACAACCATTAATGACCTAGTATCAACAATCACATGTCAAATATGTAACTACATAGGGAAAGAGGATGTGAATACCTTTGCACTCGAGTCATCTAACGCCTTCGAACTTCGATCACTTGTCCTTCGATGGATGCATGGTAGCCCTCGAAGAGTGAATCCACGGCTTGATTGGAAGAGTTGTACCAAGTCTTAAGCGACGAGTGTTGGGACTCCACTCTATTAGTGCTTGTGTTTCCGATGTGAAAAACCTTATTGGTATCGCAATGAGCCCACCGAGTTTTGCACGGCAGCCACTCACCGGTTAGGTACTCCATCAACCCTCCAATCCTGGCCCAATCACTATCGACCATGCGTTCCCACTCTTCCTTGAAGTCTTCGTCGGAAAATGCGTACAACACTTTGTTCCATCTCCCGTGCACAAAAGCCTCGGCACTTTCCTCGTTCCTTGTGACAAATTTTATCTTAGCAGCTATGTTCCTCTTCATATGCCACACACAAAGTAAGTGTGGTGTTTCCGGGAGACACTCCGCAAAGCAACGGCCAATCCGCGCTCCTTATCGGTGACAAACGCAGTTGGCTTTCGCTCTCCCAACAACGAGCGCAATTGGTTCAACAACCAAATATACGTCTCGGCCTTCTCGTTCTCAACGAGGGCAAAGCCGATAGTGAAGTTCTTCTGCACTGGTGTCACACCTATCAACTGGATCACTGGCTTCCTATACTTGTTGGTGTTGTAGGTTGAATCAATTAGAATGACGTAATACCAAGCCCCCAACATCTGAGCACTCTCGGGGTGGCAGAGAAAAAGGTTGGCCAAATTTTTTTCGTCATCCTCTCGTAGACTGAACAAAGTACCCCAGTCGTGTAGCGGCTCTCAATGTCCAATCCGTCGAACTCATGCCGCCTAATTTTTCTTTCCTCACCTTGTAGGACTCGTTGTATATCTGATTTATATTATGGTGAGAATTGAACTTCTTGTTGAGAGCGTACCTAATCTTGTTCGGTTGTGTGTGCGTCGCAAGCATGTCCCGAATTTCGCTCTTCTCTTCACTCGTAAGTGCATTACTTTCGGTGCTAGCTTCGGGGTATGGCACGAAAAAATGGTTGTGGAAGCCTTTAGATATTGTACGATCGCCGGTTTGGCCAACCCCGTCGATGAAGAACTTCCACTCCCCACGCACGACCCGACACCTCACCGCCAGTTTGAAGGGGCAGTTACACTTTTTGGTTTTGGTAACCCGTTTCGGAGGAGTGGAAGCCGATGATTTACGCATCGGTCCTCGAGAGCAGTATAGATACACACGGTAGTCTCGCTCCGCCGAATTGATTTTGTTCGATCCTTTAGTCAGCGTGAAATTAAACGTCTGGGCAATTCGTTTGGCGGCTTCAAATGCTTCATCAACTGTATCGTAAACATCGTCGGATAGAAAGTGTTCGTGTAATTGATGCCGTCACCCTTGCCGAGCGATGAATCTCCCCGCATTATAAACACGAACACATAATTATCAACTATATGCTTCGTAATGATTCCCGGGTAAAGGAATTTCGGGTTTAATTTCGCTTACCGAAGTGCTCATGCGGAATCGGTGCATCGACGGAACGTTAATATCGTGTTTCCAATGTGATAACTTTGAAAAAATTAGTACGATATAACGTTACAAATTTCGGAAAAAATTTGGGATAAAAGTTGGAATGGAACGAAAATTAGCTTCACGGGGGGTCGGGCCGGAACCAAATTCCGGCCGGGAGGGGCCGGGCCGGCCGGCCGTTTCGGCCGGCCACTAGTGCGGGCCGAAACGGCCGGCCGGCCCGGCCCCCTCCGGCCGGAATTTGGTTCCGGCCGGACCCCTGTGAAGCTAATTTTCGTTCCATCCCGAATTGGGATCATCGAAATGTAAGGAAAAACGTACCGTGAAAGATTTCCCGAAATAAATATTTTGATACATTCGTCGGTACAAAGTTTCCCAAATTGGATATATCCGGGTAATCAGAGATGAACGATAAACCGATGCGAAAAATAGTTGACCGGTAAAATATTAAGGATTGATTGAGGGTTTAGGGTTTGATTATCTAGGATACTAAAGTTAGGGTACAACGTATAGGGTTTAAGGATAAGCGCTTTATTGTTTAGAGTTTAGAGTTCTAGGGTTAAGGGTTTAGGGCATTTAAAATTTAGGGTTTAGGGTTTGATAAGTAGTTATCGAAGGGCTCGGTCCTTTCGAAAATTTGGTTTCGGATGCCTTGATCCATCCGAAAATTAGATATCGGGTGGCCTCGATCCCTTCCAAAATTAGGGTTTCGGAGGTCTCGGTCCGTCCGGAAATTAGGTTTCGGAGGCCTCGATCCTTCCGAAAATTAGATTTCGGAGGCCTCGGTCCTTCCGAAAATTAGATTTCGGAGGCCTCGGTCCTTCCGAAAATTAGGTTTCGGAGGCCTCGGTCCTTCCGAAAATTAGGTTTCGGAGGCCTCGGTCCTTCCGAAAATTAGGTTTCGGAGGCCTCGGTCCTTCCGAAAGTTAGGTTTCGGAGGCCTCGATCCTTCCGAATATACGGTTTCGGAGGCCTCGGTCCTTCCGAATATACGGTTTCGGAGGCCTCGGTCCTTCCGAAAATTTGGTTTCGGAGGCCTCGATCCTTACGAAAATTAGGGTTTAGGGTTTGCTTTTTAGGATTCTAGGGTTTAGGGTTTAGCGTTTCATAGTTTACATATTTAGGATCAAGTGTGTGGGATTTAAGAATTTAGGGTTTAGGGTTTGATAATTTAGGGTTTAGGGTTTGATAATTTAGGGTTTAGGGTTCTAAAGTACGGGTTTAGCGTTTTAGATTTTAGGGTTTAGGGTTTGCAGGTTAAGGATTTTAAGGATCTAGGGTTTTGAGTTTTAAAATTTAGGGTTTACAGTTTATGGGTTTAGGGTTATATGATTTTCGTGTTTACGTGAAATTTAGGGTTTAAAGGGCCCGGCCGGAAGCTCGTTCGGCGGAGGGGTCCCGGCCGGCCGGCCATTCCGGCCCGCAGTAGTAGCTGGCCGGAATGGCCGGCCGGCCGGGGCCCCCTCCGGCCGGAACGAGCTTCGGCCGGCCTTTTGTATCGATTTTTTCGATTCATCCGACTTCTGTTCATCGATTTTTAACGAAATACGTACCGTTAGAGGTTGTCGAAATAAGTATTTTGATAGTTTCGTCGGTACAAAGTTTCTCGAATTATACGTTTTGATAGTTTTGTCGAAACTAAGTTTTTCGAATTAGTAAATTTGGATAGTTTCGTCATTACGAAGTTTAGGGCGTCGTTTAATTCGAAAGTTAGGGCGTCATATAGTAATCCCCTTGTTGAATTGTTTTGGAATATTAGGTGGAAGGGTGTAGCTAATTTTTTAATATTATTACGAGTTGCTTTGCAGTTAGCTCCCACCATAATCGCAAGTCTTCTTCTTCCTTTTCTCCCGCCTACAGAAATGGAGACCAGAGATCAACAATCCACAGAAATGGAGATCAAAGAGAATCAGGCTACCGAAATGGAGAGCGGAGATAATGAATCCACCGAAGGTAATATACATGTGTTTCCAGCTTCTCGATTTGTCCCTCTAACAAACCAATCATTCAATCTTTTCAACTTTTTACTCGCAGAGGAGATCGCTAGGATTCTGGTTGAGTTCCTTGAAGTTGCAATCACGTCAATCATTTTCCTCAAAAGGGTATACCCTGCCGGTACGTGACGAATCGATGGTGATAATTTATAATTCTCTTTGCATGAAAATTAGGGTTCTTCGACTGATTGGGGGAATTTGTTTTCGAGAAGGCGCATTTGAGCGGAGGAGGTATATGAACGCGGTGGTTCAGATAGCTAAGGAGCCACTGCTCCGAGATTATATTCACTCTTCCGTTGCTGCTCTCTTACCATTCATCGAAAAGGTACCTCCTTTGTCTTTTCTTTTTCTGTAGATTGGGAGAATTGGGATTCATTGGTCTTTTTAATCTGTGGAATCGAATTAGGGTTTGGTGGATAGAGTAGCAGTGGTCTTTTTTTATTTTTTTAACAAAGATGACAATGTGGTGGTCGAGCAATTCGTATTCAAGCTAAGGATGAACTTGTCGTCTGGAAAGAAGGTTGAAGGGGCTGATCTTGAGTTCGCTCTCCGGGCCTTGTTGATCAAACATCCCGCCTCGGAATCCCTCACCAAACCTCTTCCTCCTGGTAAGGGCTCGGATCTTGATGTTTATTAGGATATGAAAACCAGCTAATGAGGAAATCTCCAGAATCTATTTTGTTCTTAGCAAATCGTAGTTAAGCTTGTTTTAGGCCAAAATCAGCACCATTGATCCCAGGGGGGTTGTAGATTGCAGGTGGGAAATAACAGCTTACTTCAGGAAGCTTCCTGAGGTTGGATCTAGCGATGCGGCAGATGTGTGGATCCCGACCGATACAAAGAAGTTGGAACACCCTCCGCCGCTAATTACTCCAATCAAGTCTATGAACACCCAGCCTTTTTCTCTGCAGCTTTATGTGGAACATCCCAATCCATCATGATCCAAAGAGTACGTATACGTAATTTCATTGATTTCTCAGACCAGTTACTCTGCTTCTGGAGCCTTTGTTCAAGTTCCTTACTTGTTCCCTTCTCTTGGTAGGCTATACACTTATACTTGACCTAGAAGCTCAATTAATCTTCCCTTTGGCGCTGCAGGTGTGCCTGAATCTGACATATGAGTCTGCATTTCCATTTCAAAACTTCAAGTGGAGGCTGAAGAAGGAGATATATCAGAGCCACTACCAGAGACGCTACACGAAGAATGGACTCAACCCGGAAAGCTATGAGAAATGCTGAGGCTACCAATTTATGAGCGGCCCTGACCAAGGACACCACTCTCGAGGCCGCCATCAGGGCCACCTAAGCCACCAGCAACACCAGACCACTGCCACGGCCACACCACAACAATTGGACTTCACACTCTTTCGATCTCGGACCATACATCATACGTCCTATAACTCATATAGGATGTGTCCATGGCGTGAGCCAAAGCCTACTATCGTTCCACGTCATTAGACCCACCAAGGCCTGTTTACGAGACCCTTAAGTGACCAAATGTACATAGGCCGAATTCATGGAGCATATTTGATTCATTTTACTTGTTCTAGTTTTGTACATCCGCCTTTCATCTGTAAATCATTATGGATATTAGTTAAGAAGACAGTTCCGGCTATATTCGTTTCCTTCTTGCTCGTTGTTGCCTAATTAAAGGATTGTCGATTCATCGGATTAAGAGTTCGTTTCCGCCCTGTTTCGTTGCTTCTTGATTCATCGGATTAAGAGTTCGTATACCACGCTTCAGTTCAGATAATGTTCCTCCTGAATTAAGTTAAAAACTTTCATGGCTGTCATTGAATGGTATACTTACATGTTCGTGGCGGGGTATCTACAGAGACGTTGCTAGCAGAAAACTCTGACGCTAAAGGACACTTGATGGAGCCAGTGGTGGGGAACTCTGGTTGCATTCAACTACGGTTTTAAATGAATTAGGTGGAGCTGAGAGTGAAAGAAATCCAAACAAAACAGAGAGTGAAAGAAAACAAAGGGGAGAAATTCAATAATGGGAGACGACGACGACGATCACAAAGCAAAGCAGAGTACAGAGGACACAGTGGCGGTATCAAACAGAAGGCTGGAAAAGCGTTCGAAAGGCTTATTTCAAACTCTGGAATCCATCTCCATGAAAGGCCTCCGGATCGTCGAGTCCCGTAAAGGGTTCCTTCGCTGCCGCTTCGTCGTCTCCGATCGCATTACCGTCGGTTAATTACTCTCTCTGGTTCTTCCCTTCAGATGACTCAGCTAGCTCTCTGTTTTGATAATTGTTGTAATGGTTTGAATTTGATAGGATGCAGATGGGAATTGGCACGTCGGAGCAATGATGACTCTGATCGACGTTATGGGTTGGTATGCGATCTACAGCCTCGTCGGCCATCGGAAAGCCTCCGTTGATTTCTCCGTCTCTTTCTTATCCACGGCCAGAGCTCTGGTAGGTAACTCAACCCATAATAAACAAGTTTTTAATCTAACGGTTTAGATTGGAAGAGGGTAAAAAAGTATTTTATTACATTCTTTCACCACTTCCCGTGTCCAGAGGTCCGACGACTTCTCCGCCTACCGGAGCTCGGATTTCGCATTTTTCAAACTTTAACCACCTTCGCCAGGGCTATTTTTCGAACTTTTAATGGCGGCAAACTGTGCAGGAAGAGGTGGAGTTGGAAGGAAAGGTGGTCGGGGAAAAGGGAAGGCTGGCCTCGGTGGTGATAGAGGTTAAACGGACAAGTAACGGAGAGCTCATTGCCGTCGGTAAACAATGGATGTCTGCCCATAGCAAACGTGCCCTCTCTTCAAGCAAGCTTTGAACATTGTAATTAATTTGTAATAAACCATTAACAGTGTAAAATTTCAGATCCCTCCTGCAAACCTCCAACAAAAAAGGAACTGGTTCGGATCGGGGATCATGGTTTCGCTTATTCGATTTAGAATAGCAGTAACATACACACATGAGGCTATCAAAACAAATATACAAACAACAAAGAAAAGAGTATACAACCTCGATTTTTCGAAACTTATCAGCACTGGCGGATCAAGCATCAGACCACTCCTGCAAGACGTTCTTCATGTCGAAAACATTAGCTGGTTTTACACATAACGGTTCAGTTTTTTATCCAATGCAAAGACCAAGTGAAGATCAATCTCAGTATCGAAATTCACAAAGTACTTACCTTGATGCACCTCAGGGGTTGCAGCTGCAGTAGCATCTAAGATGACCGAAACCGACGGGTAATCCAACGCTACCGTATCAAACACAGTCTGCCTAATACAGTTTGGAGTCTAAACTCCTGCCAAATTTCAAACATTGGCACAGATCATAACAATGGTGTGCTAGTCTAGTTGCGGAAATCCGAAGCTAACGATCTATTCACATACTGATAACTACCAGATTCTCAATCCCTTCGGTCTTGAGAAACGAATGAAGATGTGTGGCGAAGAATCCACTAAACCTCGTCTTCACAGCCTTGTAGTCTCCTCCTTTGATCACAAGTCCGTCAACCCGCTCTGCACCTGCACTCCCTTTGATGGTGGGGCCTGCATTCCCTCCCGATAGGTAGAAATGGCGACAAAAAACCTCGACGTCTCGACCTTGGAGGTCGTGCTCTCAAACCACCTGCGTCCATATAGCACCAAGCAATCACAAATCATGAACAATTTTTGAGTAATGGCAAGTCGGCGATAGGTGTACAGGCTAGTTACTGATCACAGTATGTAATTCTAGGTGGAGCTCGATAAAGTATGGCTTCCAGTTCACTTTCCCGATTTGGGTGGACAGAGGATTCAGGTTTTGGAAAGCATATTCCCAGAAAACAATTCTCACTTCTTAGCTTATAAAGTTGAAGCTGTCATGTGACGAAATCCAAACAAACAGAGAGTGAAAGAAAACAGAGCACATAGATAGAAGAAAAGGGGGAAACTCAATAATGGCGGAAGGAGAAGACACGGTGGCGGTAGCAATCAGAGAGCTGGAAGAACGTTCGAAAGGCTTGTACAAATCTCTGGAATCCATATCCGTGAAAGGCCTCCGAATCGTTGAGTCCCGTAAAGGATACCTTCGCTGCCGCTTCGTCGTCTCCGATCGCATTACCGTAGGTCACTCTCTCTGTTTCTTCCTTCTGATCACTCAGCTCTCTGTTTTGATTGTTGTATACGGACAGGATAAAGACGGGAATTGGCATGTCGGAGCAATGACGACTCTGATTGATGTTGTGAGCCTCTTTGCGATTTACAGCCTCGTCGGCCATGTGAAAGCCTCCGTCGATTTCAACGTCTCTTTCTTCTCCACTGCCAAAGCTTTGGTAAGTAACCCCCCAAACCAGACAAAGAGAATACTTCTCTACATTACATTTGAAATCTCGTATAGAATTTCAGACCATCCTGATTCCGCCGCGCAGGAGGAGGTTGAGTTGGAAGGAAAGGTGGTTGGGGAGAAGGGAAAGCTGACGTCAGTGGTGGTAGAGGTTACAAGGACAAGTAATGGAGAGGTCATTGCGTTTGGTAAACAATGGATGGCTTCCCATAACAAACGTGTCTACTCTTCAAGCAAGCTTTGATCTTTGTAATAAGCTGGCGCTCGAATCGTTTGCAAGCCTAACAAGCTCGAACTCGAAGACATTCAACCTCGAGCTCGAACCCGAATAAATTCATCAGACATCCCCAACATTCCTAAAATGGACTCAGACGCAACTATTTGGATAGAGTAATAAGTCATCAAGGGGAAGTCATTCATCATAATATTTCTTGTATTTTTTCTAGAGGAATCCCGAGTCTGTTTGTAAATTCATGATCAAGCCAGAATCGAGCTAGCTTCATCTGACCCAGCTCCGAGTTTTTTCTGAGCCAAACATCAAGGATCTTGAGTTATTATAACTGATGCTCCTACCCTTAACAGCTTCAATTCACAGTTGTTAATAAGAAACCACTAAGAAACTGCTAGTCTAAGGTATGGTGATGAGAACACAGACCATGGTTTTCGTTTATTTGATTCAGAACAGCAGTAAGAATATACACACATGACATGAGGCTATCAAAGCATACAGACTAAGAAAGAAAGAAAAAGCATACAACCTCGGTCCTTGGTAACTTATCAGCAGGGCCGGATCAAGAATCAGACCACTCCTGCAATGTCGGAGTTGCAACTCCGATGTTCTTCATGTCGAAAACATTAGCTGGTTTGGAAAGCACAGACAAAGCTTTAGGACAGTGCAAACGAGATTGAGAACACAACAACAGTACTTTGTAGCTGGCTTTTGGCTGCTCAAGCAAAATGTTGAATGCTATACGCTTTGAGAAACAATGAATCGGTCTGGAGAAAAACTCAAGTTAGCAATTACGTACCTTGATGTACATCAGGGGTGGCAGCTGCTGTAGCATCCAAGACAACGGAAACCGATGGGTAATCCAACGCTACAGCATCAAACACAGTCTGCCTGATGCAGTTTGGAGTCTGAACTCCTGCAAAAAAACGTTTCCAAGTTGCGCACAGATCATAACAATGGACAATGGTGTGTTAGTCTAGTAGCAAAAATGAGAAGTTATCGACCTATTTGCATACCGATAACCACGAGATTCTCGATCCCTTCGGTCTTGAGAAACGAATGAAGATGCGTGGCGAAGAATGCACTAAACCTCGTCTTCACAACCTTGTAGTCTCCTTCTTTGATCACAAGTCCGTCGACGAGATCAGAACCTGCACTCCCTTTGGTGGTAGGGCCTACATTCCCTCCCGACGAGTACAAATGGCGACGAAAAACCTCGACGTCTCGACCTTGGAGGTCGTGCTCTCGAACCACCTGCATCCATATACAACCAAGCAATCACAACTGATAAACGATTTTTAGAGTAATGGCAAGTCGGCACTAGGCGCACAGGCTAGTTACTGATCACAGTAGGTAATTCTAGTAATGAATTCAAGTAGAAATCATCCATAACAGCAATTTCTCAATCAAACAAACAGAATCCAGTAAAAACGAAGATGACGATCGGTAACGAAAAGCAAGTTGAAATAGAGAACGGGGAAAATGTTGGGATTTTTCGTTTTACCCAAACAACGAGGATTCCCCGCTGCCGAGCAATTTCGACGGCTTTGATTACGTTTGGTACAATAGCTTTCCCTCCGGCGACTGTCACCGGCGAACCATCCAGGATGAAATCATTCTACACAGAAGAGATTAATCTGAAGTAATTCTGATAAGGAGAGATTTACTTTGCTAATAGAAGTAAAATAGAGAAGAAGAACCTGCATGTCGATGACTAAGAGAGCAGTTTCCTTCCATTTCCCCGCCATTTTCGGCCTCAAGTTGGCGGCAAACTGTGGTGCTAGAGGGATCTGTGGCTCTGCTTTGGGGTTAGGGGTGGAGTTGATCCGTACGGTTAATAACCGATTTGGTTATCTAGGAGGTGTATTGAGAAATTGATTAATTTTGAATCGACCGATATCATATGATTGGTTAACTAATCATCAATTAACCAACCAAATTTGATCAGTTACGATTTGTTTCAGTAAAAGAAAAAGTATAGATATAAATTAGGTGACGAGTTATTGATTCCGTCGATTTGATTCGATTAACCAACCAAATTTATACCGTATGATCGGTTGAAAATCCCAATTCTAAGCCGATTAACCAACCAAATCAATTAATTAACAGGCCGAAGTCCATCAATTAGGTAACGAGTTGGTGATTCCATTCATTTTCGTCGAAAGTCTATCGATAATAATCTGAGGTGGCTCGATGCATATCCATTCAGATGTTATAAAAATGATGGCAGAAAGAACTTTCACTTGTTAAAATGATGGGCAGAAAGATGAACAAAGAATAAGAACCCTAGCTGCCTTGCCTTTCTTGTTTATACAGTGAAAGGTGTGTGTAGAAAACAGAAAAGATATTCGCTTGCACTAATTATATAACGTATATTACTATCTATTGATCGGTACGAGTGTTATTAATCGAACCACCATCTCGCTGCATCGCAGCCACGGGCTCGTTGCATCTTGGACACCGGAACGATGGGGTAGCAGCGCAGCGTGTTCTTAGACAGTAGTAGCAGTACCTGCCAACAACAATTGAGGCAGGAAATTATCACAAGGTCAGCCTTGCAAAATATCCCGGTATCCGATGCGAAAAGACAACAGACATTCATACCTATGCTGACAGGGGTGAGCAAGAAAGGGGATCGATGGAGTCGCCTGGCAAATCGGGCAAGAGCCATCGTCTTCTGTGGAACTTGAAGACTTGTTCTTTGAGAATGGGCTAAATAGGCTTTTAAAGGATGATGAGTTGAGAAGAGGAAGGAGTAACAATAGCATCTCCTGCAAACGAGTGAACAATGTAAGTAGCAGATACCACAAACAAAAAAGATTCAAAACAAGAAGCCATAGTTAAGCGAAGAAGTTTGAACTCACCGAAAATTCGTTCCACACTAGTTGGCGATTCATGTACTCGAAGCTAACAGCTCTATTCATATTGGGGTTTCCGTACACAAGCCTGGCTTTCAAAATCCTTTCGACGAGATTTCTGAACCTGCAAATGACAGCAAATATTGCTCCTCATCATTCAACAGGTCGTTCCAAGTGCTCCATATCAAACATTCACTACACATCTCTTAAAACTAGGTAGACAAGACAAAAGGGTGGTACATACAAGGCAGCAAAAAAATTACAAAAGCACGATTTGGAGCCATAAGTGAAGGACTTTGCACATAAAACCGTGCAAATTCGCTGACTTTTAAGGACTTAGAACCGTTCTATACGCAACAATATATATAAGCAAACTACTCTTTCAATTGTCCGCTACGAATTATGATAAGCAACAACATTAATACCTTCTTTAATTCATTAACTCGTGGTACTGATAATGAACCGATTAGAAACATGGATGAAGCATAAGTCATTTGCAAGTATCACAAACATTGACCAATAAACTTACAAATTTAAAGCAGTGTAAAGAAAGTGCACCTTCCAGTGTAAAGAAATAAGAGTAGGTTTGCGAAAGAAGCAGCTTTATAAAGTCCTTCAATGTGTTGTATTAAAACCCAAGCTCTACGTGCCAATGGCCGCTGACAAACATAAAAAAACAGAATCAATACTCAGCTTCCAATCTCCAAACCACAGAATGGGAAAGAGTAGGCACCAAAGAAGAAAAAATTCAAAAGTCATTGAATTACCTGTTGAGAGTCACCCCATCTACGAAAGGCAGAGAATGATTGTAATCGTGCCCAGAAGTACTGACCACCTACAGTAGCAATGCAATACCAGAGTTTCTGACACATCGTAAGTCCCGGTCCTTCCAAGCCTGTTCTCACTGTAAAAACCAATACCAAGGACAAGTTACAACCTTTGGAACGTTACTGGCCTAGTGTAGAGAAATTTGAAGCAACAAGTCAAGAGAAGGAACATCTTGCTTCCTAAGCTACAATCATCCAGCAAAAAAAAAACAAGACTCAATGTATCATTAGATATTGCACGAAACCCAAAAGTTGAAAGCTTTGTCTCAACCTACGAAAAAAAATGGTGCGATGGAAAGAAAAAGCCATTGTAAGAGGTAAGTGTATAGAGATACTGGTCACAGGACAACAAGCAAGGGGTGAATCAAAAAAGCCACAAAAATTGCAATGATTATGCTTTATGCCTGTACTTAATATGTTACGAAGAATGAGTACCAACAGTAGTTTTCGACATTTGTTCTATACTCCAATATCCCTGTTAGTTCATCTCTCCTCTTCTCAGCTCCTGTTACTCAAGTATACCTGCTTACGACACCATAGTGTAAAAAAATTTGGACAAGACACAGATCAACTCTATCTATCACCATGGACCGAGATGATTTCTTATCTACGAAATGAGTCCCAGGCCTTTGTTGCTATTAACTACTAAGGTATGCATCTGAGCTGGTAGATTCCACCATTAAAAGGAAAGCACACAAGACTTACTCACTACAACACTGAGAAGCTACATCACTAGTTACGATTAAACTTTGGATGTGGAGAAGGAGCAAACTTCTTACATTTGCCTCTAAGTTGGCGGGCACCTTCATCTCGATACCTCAGATTCATGAGAGCGTTCCCAGGAGTAGGCTTATCTACCCAAATAGAGAATCTCCAAATCAGAAACTCGAGGAATGCATCAAGTTCCGGCTCATATTGAAACAACATCCCTGGCTAATCCCAAACAAAATACGAAAAACAAAGAACATTACACAGACTCCTCCACACACCATGATCAATTCAACAAAGAACGGAAGATCAGATACCTTCATCAGTGAGAAGACCTTAACCAGCTGTTCCTTCAACATAGCCGACATTTCAACATCCAGCCTCCCGGCGTCGAACTGGTTAACCCTAGAAATCGAGATCGGCAACTGAGGAGGCTGTGCCACAGAAGAAGCGAGGGACTCCGATTGAGGAAGCAACCGTTGGTGCGCGCGTCGCCATTCGTCAGGCGGTGGCGTGGAAATGGCGCCGGAGGAGGAGCTGGCCATTTCTGGGAAGGTGGAAAAAGATTCAGAGGTTGGTAGGATAAGATTCCGTTGGGTTATTTGTTGTTGAATTTTACTTGGAGAGTGTGAAAAGGAAATGGAGGGAGCTCAGCAATCAGTCATTGATCTTCTCTTTTGGACCATTGGTGACGGCAGAACATCTCATCAGTCGGTTGGATCGTTTCAGCCATAAACCAGAGCTCAAATGACGACTTTGACCTTCTGGTTAGGAAAATGATTAAAAATAAAATAAAATAAAAAGCGTCGACAGCAGGATTCGAACCTGCGCAGGCAAAGCCCAACAGATTTCGAGTCTGTCTCCTTAACCACTCGGACATATCGACCTTGTTGTTGGGGTTTCTATAAACTGCAATTAATAAAATTACGCGCACTTACAAAGACTTTAATTTCCATGTATTTCCCCTTTTAAGTGACCTGCTCCACGTTCGACTTAAGAAAAAACCGTTTATAATTCGATTTGACTCACTGTCTTTGTACCAACCCGAATATGCAGGAAGTTCGTAAATGGTATATGGGTTGGAAGGGGCTTTTCCCGCTGGAGCTTCTGGCTCACGAAAACATCCGGTACCGGTTTACCATTGGTCTCGAGATGATCGATCAGGCGGTCTCCCAGCCCAGTTTAAGGGAGAACTGATGCATTTGATGCTGAAGTATTTCCTACTTCGTTTTGTAAATGGAAGACTCGAAATTTCGTGACGAGACACATTGATTACTTCCTACGACCAATGTCGACACATTGTTAAAACTCGTGTTTCAGCAAACAATCCCTAAATCATATAGGATTCTAGGTTTAGGGTATTCAAAATCAACTCGAGTCTCGAACCACAGTTTCGTTAAATCAAAAACCGAACCGCTCGGTTCAATAGCAGCCTAAATCAACAGCATCTGGATACATAGACTGCCACATCATTACACTCCAACCAAGTTGATCGCAACAAAAGAGGCTCAAATCAACTCGAACCGAACCAACCAATTGAAACCAGAGTGGTTCATAACCGAAAAGTGGGACAAAAAAGACCACTTATATACTATCATCACAACTTCAGTTCAGAGCAAGCAAACAACTAACTTCAGTTCAGAAACAGTGCTAAGATTGTTGAGAGACTTGCAGGTATACCATCTGGGTATACCCGTTAAATACAGAGTTTTCGAGCCTACCTAACCCCACCCGTTGGAACAACCGGTGCCGGCCATCTTCGACGATGGGACTGGAGACTCGAGCAGGGTCGTACCGAGTCTGATGAGTGAGGGAAGGACCTGCCACGGGCGGGAGCTCCCAGTAAACATCCAACACTGACTCGATATACCGGCTGTTCTGGAAGTGTTCCTCGTATGATATCATCTTGTTACTGTGGTTGAAGTTGTCGCGCATAAATCCTCGAACGCCCCACCATGCTTCGTTCTGTCCGCAGAGCTCGTCCATGTCTACTGCCTTCTCCCAGAACTTCTTCCGTTTCGACCTGATCCTCGCTTCGTCGCTGTCCCTGAAGCAACTGTGCCCGCCACCTATATCAAAATGGATAAACAAGAACCGATGTGAGTTATTGTCTAATCGACATTTACCGTTGAGAATGCTGAAATCGAACAGATTAACTTCTAAGAATGAAGAATCTTGGCTCGGGTTAGAGCCAGATAGTTACTCTGTTGTTGAGCATTTTGGTTCTTTTCTGAGAACAATGTAAAGCAATATGAATGAAACATCTCTAACTTGGGGTCCAAGGGTAGGAATCCATACCTCTTATATAGGACTGATCACAAATCTGCCTCAATGAGTAATGATCACCAGTCCCGGTATCGTAATTGTCCTCGAATATAAGATGATGAAAGCCGGCATCCAGCGCCTGCTTTATCCTGCCCAAAACGAAGGCAATTCAGAAGAATCAGCAAAGCAAAAGTATTGAATAAGATGTTGAAAGCCGGCATCTAGTGTACCTTTTTAGTTCATTCTGATGGTCGTCAAAAAAGACAAGGACCCGAGAAAGGTCAGTAATTCCATATTTCTTCATCACATTCTTCCAATCAACACTTCCGAAATCGACAAAATCTTTCCCAGCAAAGTAGGTGCAATTCCCATCGACATAAGCAGGACCCTTCTTCAAGTACTTCTCAGGGTGTCGTGGAGAAAGCGAAAGGATCCGGGTCTCTGGCATTGCTTGACGAAGAACCCAAGTCGAATGGCCCTTGAAAGCACCACTCTCAATCATCAGATCCGGCTTCAGCCATCGTGCCATGAACCAGAGACCAAAGCTATGATCAAACCCCATTCCATACATGTTATTCTTAATGGGACGAGTTTCGTAAATCGGCACAAACTCCTCGAGGGCCTTGGTCAGATCTTTGGATGTCCACTCAACTGTCTTGCCTTGTTTCGATCTGCCTTTTGCCAAGGAGAACAATTAAATTGGAGTTTTGACAGTAAGAACTCGGGTTTCCACATTAAGCTATGGAAAGAAGCAGATTCACAAACAATGCATCAAACTAATATCCAATCCGAAGAAGATTGATAAAAAAAGCTTCATATCAAGGTCTGAAATCCATCAACCTAGCTAGCTGATTCCAATTTATCGATAGCTAGCTCAAATTACTAACCTAGATTCTTCATTTGTTCTCAGCAATCCAGTAAAACAAAGATCGCAGCAATAAGATCAGGCAAACAGAATCAAACACCGAGATCCAACTTCCGAAGCCTCCAAAATCAGTCAGATCTGAACCAAACAGGAAAGGAGACGAACAAAAGAGACTTACACCAGGGAACACCGAGAGCTCCGAAGTCGGACTCGAGGCCGTCGATGCCGAAGAATCTGGCGCGGGACTTGGGATCGAAGCGGGAGACGCAGACGAGGGTGCGGGAACGGTACATGATGGAAGCGATCAAGGCGAGGACGAAGAGGAGGAGGCCGAAGATGACGCAGTGGAAAGAAGAGTGAGACATCCTGGAGATGTAGTTGGAAGCCAAGGATGATAGATTGGGGGGTTTGGTCTTGGACTCGTCGGAGGAGGAAGACGCCGACGGAGGTGCGCCGTCCGAGTGGGGAGCGTAGCGGCGGAAAGAGACGACTCGTTCGAGCATTGTGTTGCCGGCGACAGCGGCCACGGCGGGGGAAGAGGAAGAATGTTGAGGAGGTGGAGGAGCTTTGGGACTGAATAGATGCTTCATCATAGTGAAATGAAATCTTTATTTTCGTTTGAATATTTTTTAAAATGCTTATAAAAACATTTTAAATCTGTTACCGAAATAAACTTTTATTCTATTTATCCGGTAGGGATTTGAAATTTTAAAACAAAATTATAATTTTGATAGATCGAGGTTCTTAGTCGATATAAAAATACGAGTAAATAAATAATATATTAGTGATTTTTAATGAGGTGTGTTAGATTCGAACCTAACACTCACGTCATCAACACTGGGGATGAGCATTTGCCATTGGTGGGTTGAATTAGGTTTAATAACCCGCTATCTAGTGAGTCACTTGTTATACGACCCAACCCATCTACTTTGTAACGATGTGTGGTTGTGGGTGGATAATATCGGATGATGGGTGAATTTGGGTGAACTAGCCAAATAAGTATAAACTATATATAAACATAAAATCATATTAAACTTCAACAAAAATACTACATAAATAAGACAAAATCGCTTTATTTTTCATCACTCATAGACCTTCAGACTCATTACCAAAAATAAACAATACAAATCATTCAAACAAAAGTCCTACTATTCAAAAAATAAAGGAAGAATTATGGTTTTTAGTATATTTGCACCGAAAAATAGAAATAATAGAGAAATTGTAGATTTCGTCAATCGGTATAGTGGATCGACGGGTTAGACTGATAACTCATCACCCAACTCAAACCCACCTATTAATTGATCGATAACTAGATACACAATTCAAACCCATCTACAACATCCATCATTTTTTAATAAGTTGGATTGCGACAAATAAATTTAATGAATGACGCCACCCTCTCAACCCTAATCAACACATAGCTATATCACGAAAAGAATTCGTAGAAGACTCAAAATTTAATTTGTTAAAAAATATGACATATTGAATTAGTTGAATGATATATTTTGTTAAAAATATGAGAAATTTAGAATATAATAACATAATCACCATTGATTGATTGTGACTGTCGTCCTAGACGACCATCCATGTACATTTGGTTGGGATGAAAAAGGTTACTGTCGTTTCCAAGTTGTGGATTCAACTTAAAAGATTTGATCTTTTCGAAGTTCAGGGAGTTAGTTGGAGGTTTTGTATATCAGATAAGACAACTCGAACATCTACGACTTTGTCAAGATTTATTAGGATAATTTGAATAATTAATCGATTAAGAATTTGAGATTTTGTTTACCGAAATAAATGTATCCCAATCGAGTTTATAATTTGTTCATATTTATACCTCCGCTGAGACAAACAACGTTCGAATTCAAAATCAATCATCATGAGCGATTTAAAGTTTAACAAATCTCGATCCAAAAAATTAATTTTATTTCGACCGATAAATAAAATTATATATCGAAGCATTTTCCATATATATTTAAAAGAATTTGATAAGAAGTAATCGTGGAAGCAACTAGAAGAGGATCATGGTCATTTCAAGCTCTCACCTGAGGTAAAGCAAACAAATTTTACAACTCAGTAACGAACCTCTGGACAAAACCTCTGTTTTCCTTCACTTCAGATAGCAAATTAGGGTTCTTTTTGCTGGGAAATTGTCTGGGGCGATTCTGTCTTTGATCGGATTGCTCTGTTTATTCACAGAGTCTATGGTGTCTTCAATTTCGTGAATTCATACGTCAAATCGAAGCAGGTCATCAACTTTCAGGTTCAGCTGAATGATCTTCTTCACTCTCCTTTCTATTCCAGACATTAAAGGGGGTAGCTTTGTATTTGACTTGATTTCATTTGGATGTATGTTGTATAATAGGGTCCGAGGTTTTGTTACTGCTGCTGGAGCTTTAATGGTGGAATGGCTGGTGGGAAGGATAAATTAGCTGCTCAGGAAAGAAACAAAAGGGCAAAGGCTAATATGCCTGTGTGGAGACGAGTCTCTACTCATAGTGAAGGTCTCTATTGTCAGATATAGGCACTGATTTGAATTTCCTGTCGATAATTTGATCTTTGCGAACTAGCAGTTTCAGTTTACTTGGCTAAACTTCAAATTTTGAATCTGCAGAGTCCAAACAGGAACTACAGTGCAGCACTTCCAGCTCTATCTCGAATAACCAACAGAGTGTAACCAGTGCCGAAGCTGCAGCGACAATGGCTGGCTCATCTGAAGCATTGGAAGTATCGTCTGCTGGAAAGCATTCGGTGTCAATGGAGGTGAAGCTTATGCATTTTACGATTCTGTTTCCATTTGAAAATGTCGCTGTGGCTTTTTCCCCTTATTTATTTTCTATTGTTGATGTGTAGGTAGGGGCCTCGCTAATCCGATTTGTCGTAGGAAAAGGGTAAGGAAATCGAGCATGTAAAGTTATCTTAAATGCTTATAATGCCAGTTTCCTTTAAGGTGTTTATGATGATCTCATTCCCAGAGGATCTACTAAGGAAAAGATCGAAGCGGAGATGGGCGTTAAGATTATCATTCCTCCTAGATCAAAAGAGGAGGAACCTGTTAGTAAGTTGTTTAGAACATTTCAAGTTACCTTAGTGCAAATGTTCTTAAGTATTCATTTCTTCCATGTGGATATTTGTTGCAGTTATTGAAGGCCCTTCAGTTGCTTGTGTAACTAGAGCTGCAGAAATAGTTCAGACGATTCTTGATGAGGTTAGCTGCCTACCAATCTTGGTGCACTACTGTATATTTCGATTAATGTTCGTCAGAGTTCTCTACCATTCCTTCCTTCTTGCCCTTTCGATTCATCCGGCATTTGGTTCGAGTGCCAATTCCTCTTGTTTCATGGTTTAAACAGGCAGTCAGAAGCCGTAATCTTGACTACTCTCATTTCGTTTCTCTACCTCTGGCTGTTCACCCTGAACTGGTTGGTAAGCTAATCAGTTTCCAGAACTCTGTTCTGGGAGATGATGATAAAATCGGCAAAGAGCACTCAGAAAATGATTCTAGCGAAGATTCCTCTGAGAATGATGTCAAAGATCGAGAAACAAACAAAAAAGTCGAGGAAGGAAACCAAGTCAGAGTGGATCGGAGTAATATACCTCTTGTCAGCTATGCACCCAAAGCATCACAGGCCAAAGCATCAAATTCTGGTTCTTCATTGGGTAGGGTTTCTGGAGCTCATCAATTTGTGATGCATATAACATAGACATATCTCTTAGACGTTTATCTTAGTTTCGCTGATATCTTGCGTGGTTTGACTGATCCAGGAATAGAGAGATCCATATTCATCAAACCCCAAACGTTTCATCTAACTGTACTAATGCTGAAGCTATGGAACAAAGAGAGGGTGAACGCAGCTTCGGAGATTCTGAAGGTGCTTTCTATGGACATGGTATTCTCTGGGCACAACTAACGTATCCTGACGGTGTGTGTTTATGTTTGTACAACAGAATATCGCTCCGAAAATATTGGAAGCCTTGGATAATCGACCGGTCTCTGTCAGACTTAAAGGGTTGGTGAGTGAATCTTCTTTTAATTTTCTCATACTCCTTCAAACATACTTCAACGTCTATGTTACTGAAGCATTTCGTGCCGGTATAGGAGTGTATGAAGGGCTCTTTGGCGAAAGCCTGTGTACTTTATGCTGCTGTAGAAGAAACCAATGCTGAAGGCCGACTCATACATGCATGTCGTATCCAAATTTTCGTTTTGAGATGCCTTATGCATTCACTGTATGTCTAAGTATGTTATGATTTATGAAGCTTCCTTAGCTATCATAGAAATTATCCGTGATGCCTTTACTGAAGGTGGACTTGTTCTGGAGAAAGATGCTAAAGAACAGTTGAAGGTACGTGAGAGTATATATATAGAATACATTGGATTTATGCATTTCAAATCCGAAAATCTCTAACGAGGAGAAGAATTTGTCGTTCTCTGCAGCTGCACGCCACGCTGATGAATGCGAGGCATAGGAAAGGGTAATGATACTATAGGAGTTCCATTTTCACACGGTCGTGTGCTATCCGGTGTGGATTAACATTTGTGTTGGATCTGGAAATCTTTGCAGGAAGCAAAGGAGCAACAGGAACTCATTCGATGCACGAGGCGTCGTGAAGCTCTTCGGAGAAGAGGAGTGGGGCGAGTATCTCATCCGCGAAGCTCATCTCTCGCAACGGTTCGCTTATGATGCTAATGGATACTACCGTTGCTGTGCATCAATACCATTCCCAGAAAGTAATCAAGTAAATTCTGCCTGAGAAGTCTATGAAGCATTAGGATAGGTTTCACTTCATAGGTTGCATGGTCGGTTGGCGATTTGGATGCATTATGTTCGAATTTAGCACACCTCGTTCAAGGACATTGATGTTATGTTTATTTCTTGTCAATACATTAGAGTAATTTAAAAAATAATAATAAAGATTGATTGAAAACTAAACCAATTTTTTTTAAATTATCATATATTAGTATATTACTGGATTAAGCAATTGGGCCACAAGAAATGGGTCAGAAATCCCACAGCAAAGTCTATTCAATCTGGGCCAGGCCCGAACCGCCACAGACGCCCCATTCAAAATAATGGGGTCAGACTCGGTCAACATATCGCATAAAAAGTCAAAATACCACGTAATTATTGCGATATACCACCATACGATACATGTCGCCAATTTCTCGCGTTTCGAATTTGGTTTGGAGAATAAGAAACGTTTCGCGTTTTTTGGTCATTCTGTGGGTTTCACGTTTCGTACCGCAAATGCGGCAAGATTTGGCAATCTTGACCGCTTAACCGTTAAACTGACCATAACCTGACCAAGTTTGACGGTTATTAACCGCGTTGATTGGGTATTTTGAGATTACGGTTATAACCTTTAACCGGTAAGAATGGGTAAGGTTAGGTTATGGGTTTCATAGTAACCACACCATAACCAAACTCATAACCATCACCGACCCGCGACTTAACCTTTATTTACCCGCATGAGTGAATAGGTGAAGCCCAATAATATTTATCATCCAACCCAATAACACCCACATAATTAGCAATAGCGGTAAAAACGTAATGTCCACTAACATTTCAAATGGTAAAACCCATAAATTAATCATGAATGGGGTAGTTAATTTTATTAAATGTCATTTCTAGTTTCGAATTGGATTTGGAAAATTTTATATGGATGAGTGCGTATGGTTGCGAGAAACCGACATAGAAGACCCACAATTCTTAAATGGTGCTAGTTGCTCATGTGATGCAAACGTGGGGTTTCGGAAATCGAATATTGTGGATTGGTTTTGTCGTCAAATCAAACTCAACTCATTCTATGCTCACCCCGGTTAATTCCTAACTTTCGAATGTGCTTATTCAATCTAACGGTTCAGAGTAAGTAGGATACGTTTAATAACAAATCAATCATACATGAAGCTATTTAAACGGTTCAAGAACCTCGAACCGTTTGAACCTGATCTAGACCCCACTCTTATTTGTCAACGCTTCATCCATTTGGATCACTTTCTCCAAAGTGAGAACCAAAAAGAAAATTATCGCCGGAGTATTTGTCTTATCCACCGTTCAATTTGCTTTATCTTCATCGATTCAATCGGACTTTTACTCCGAAGAACCCCCCCCCCCCTCTCCCCAAGCTCTTTGACCCCAAACAATCATGGAGATAACCAACGAAGCAATCCACCACTCCACAATCCAAACCAACGGAATCAACATGCACATCGCCACCGCCGGACCTCCCACCGCGGAATCCACGATCCTCTTCCTCCACGGATTCCCGGAGCTCTGGTACACGTGGCGCCACCAGCTCCTAGCCATCCCTTCCTTAGGCGACTATCGTTGCGTAGCTCCCGACCTCCGGGGCTACGGCGACACTGACGCCCCTGCATCTCCGGCCAAGTACACCGCCTTCCACATCGTCGGCGATCTCGTCGGTCTCCTCGATTTCTTGGGGGTTAAGAAGGTGTTCGTGGTGGGACATGACTGGGGAGCTGCCATGGGTTGGTATTTTGCTAAGTTCCGACCCGATCGGGTCAGGGGAGTGGTTAACCTTAGCGTCCCCCCGACCCGGCAGTCCCCTGTTTCCAATTTGGTTGATGTCTTCAGGGGTGTTTATGGGGATGATTACTACTTCTGCAGGTTTCAGGTATGTGATTTCAACCGATTTTCACCGATTTAACCGATTTTAACCGATCAAAACCATGGTTAGTTGGTTACTACATTTTTTTTTGTCTCAGATAGCTCCGGTTTATTTAGCGTAAGAGAATGATATAAGATTCATAATTATTATTTTATGATGTTATATACGGTTCGTATTTTATTTCGTGCCGTTCGTAATATGCCTTTAATGAAAAAGATTTATTTACTATTTTACTAAAATAATTCTTATTGTATTAGTTAGCGTATGAGGGTTTTATGAAAAGTAAATTGACAAAAAGAGAGATTTTTAAAGACCTATTGCCAAACTCACAAATTTTTTGTAAAGTGGGTGAATCTTGTAGTTATCATGGATGATTAATACGATACGAGTTTTTTTAACAAAATAGTATATATCTGTTTTATTAAGGGTATAATAGTCATGTTATGGGGCTGTGCGAAGTAAAACTATATATCGATTATTTTTTCTCAATAATTTGAGTTGTTGGGATACATCGGTTTATGATATGATATTAGAGCTAGTTTGACCGTGTGCTCGAATCTTTTCGACCTCAATATTAGCAATTGATTTAAGCACAAAATCAGTTCGAATTATTAGGATATAATGGTTCACGGTACATTTGCAGGAAGTGGGAAAAGCAGAGGAACAATTTGCAAAAGTCGACACAAAGAAACTGATAACCAAGCTGTACACACTGTTCAGCAAACCAGACCCACCAATGGTGCCCAAAGAAACAGGATTCAAAGGGTTACCAGATCCACCAACCTCATTCCTCCCATGGCTGCCGGAAGAAGACGTGGATTACTACGCGTCCAAGTTCGACAAGACCGGGTTCACCGGAGGACTCAACTACTACCGAGCCTTCTCCCTGACTGGGGAGCTGATGGGGCCATGGAAAGATTCTCAATACCAAGTCCCAGCTAAGTTCATCATTGGGGATCAAGACGTTTGCTACCACATGCCTGGGATGAAGGACTACATTCACAGTGAGGAGTTCAAGAAGGAAGTCCCGCAGCTCGAGGAAGTCGTGGTCATGGAAGGAGTGCCGCATTTTGCGAACTTGGTCAAGCCCGAAGAGGTCACCCGGCACATTGTCGAGTTCATCAAACGCTTCTGATCGCTCGTTGGTTTTGTTAATTGAAGGAAATAAGAGTTGAACAAGTATCAGTGTGAGAGTGTGTACTCTTAAGCAATACAAGATACCATTGTAACCATTCACATATTTGACCATATGATCCAACCCAAATCCCAAGATTTGTATCAGTGTGTACAATTCAGTTCTATTTTGTATCGACCGAAAGATTTACTCCGACGAAAAAAGTTATGATTGCCTCTATAACCAGCTTTTGTTAGTCCTAATTACCATTGCACTAAAGATTTGTTTTAATAAATAAGTTTCAATGTCTGTGTACATCGACAGAGCGCCCATGGCCTAATGGATAAGGCGCTTGACTTCTAATCAAGCGATTGTGGGTTCGAGTCCCACTGGGCGTGAATGGATTTGTTTTTTATCCCATAAGAAGCAAAACCTTAACTTTAGAAGCATTCAGACCATTATTGTCTAATTACAAACATTTTAAATTGATAATTTTATACAATAATCAATTATTTCGATTCCATCTCAAGTATCCGATACAATATTCAGTTGAATTCAATTCTATAATTTTTCAGTTTATTCAATATCCCACTAATTTTCAAATACAACTCGATAATCATACAACTAATTCACTTTAATCAAACGGAACGACACCATTCACATCATCAAAAATAACAAACTGCTCTTGTTCCTTATGTTGTTCCTCGTAGTAATTCCCTTGTTGGGCAAGCTTCACCATCCCCTCCACGTTCTCTTTATCATCTCCATGAAACTCCACATCCATCGTTACTGCGAAAATAACAACCTCCTACTGTTGCCGGAATCTACTTCTCGAAGACTATTCGAGGAATGATTGCTAGTTCGGAGTGATGACAACAACAACAAGACACATATTGGTAGAAGGAGAGTAACCTTGAGCAAATGCTTTCCTTGCCCAATATGGATTTTCTCCATTGTTGAGCTTTTTGAAAGAATGTATGAAGAATGGAGTTTGATTTCATAATTGGGGGGTTTTTATTTATTGGCATTCTTGCCCCTTTGTTTGTTTGCTAAGAAAAATAAAAGATTGATTTTTCCAATGTTCATGCAACTCTTTATTTTTTCCTTCCTTCCCAACCAATGTTCTTTGTACTTCCGCCCTTCTCTCTTGTTTCTTCCATCATGATTTTTCGCCTTTCTTCTTTTTATTACGAAATTTTTAAGTTTAAATTTAGTATGTGACACAAAATAAAAAAATTTATAATATTTATTTATACTTTTTATTTTATATTGATCGAGAAATTTCTTCTCGACAAAAAAAGATACCTTCAAATATTCAAAACTTATAAATTTGAGGATAACTATAAATGTAGGTATATAGATGGAGATAGAGACGAAACTGAAAACAAAATTTTAAGAACGAGTATGAAAATGTATAAATTAATCTTGACAATGGGGTGAGTTTATGGCGGGGTATCGATGTCCATTCCCATCCTCGTTCTTAAAATTCATCTTCAACCCTGTTTCGGTTCATTCTCATCCCATTCAAATTTTAATATTTATATTCATCCCCAAACCTGTAGGTTTCGAATATCTATGGATATCCACATCCCCTCAAAGTTTAAATAAAATTTCAAAAATAAGACTAACATATAATCGTCCGGTAACTCTAGAGTTGAATTCGTAGAATTATGGTCGTGGAGAATAGAGAGCCGCTCTGAATTGAAAATAAAATTAGGGATTTTAGATTTAGAATTATGTTTGATCATTATTAGATAAGAGTTGTAAAGTAGTTTTATACATTGAGCATAGAGTGGGGTGCCTAAACCCATCCCCGACCCGTCCTATGTGCTTTTAGTGAATATTTCCTGTATCTATCCGTAACCCGGTTTAATATGAATATTTCTGGCTCTAATCAAATCGAATAAAGTAGAATAGGGTAAGAATAATATTTTCAAGATGCCGGGTGGGAAATGCAGCTATCCAAGTTATGGGCCCATAGCAAGCCTACCAAGGCGCCAATAAATGTATTTAGAGCCCATATAGACAATCGGCCCAGTCGACCCCGTCGTCTTCATGAACTTTCTTTTGCCCCTAAAACACGGAGTTGGAGCTGGACTGTTTCGATTTTCAGCCCTCTGTTGCTCCATCGTCGTTCAAAGTTGACGCTACCGGCCGGGACTTTGTGCCGTCGGCGACACTTCACTAGCCAGCTAGGATTCTGCTCTGTGCTTCAAGATGCCTCGGTTCGCGCTTGTCATCCTCTTCCAATTTCTTACTCTTTTTCCTTTCATACGCTGGATTTCATTCATTTGAAGGAATTCTGATTTCCTTTTAGTTTCATCTGTTTGTCGTTTTTATTCGTTCAGGTATTACTGTGACTACTGCGATACTTATCTGACGCACGATTCGGTAAGTGTAATCTTGTTCTGCTTTTTATGCCGATTCCTTAGGGTAATTAGGGTTTTGGAGCTCAGGAATATGATCCGAGTCTCGTTTTTTCTATTGTGTTTCAGCCTTCTGTTAGAAAGCAGCATAATGCGGGGTACAAGCACAAGGTATGTCATTATCGACATTTCATATTGATAAATTTGAACTGGTACTGATTAGATTAGCTTTTCGCCTGCTTCTTTCTGGGTTAGGCGAATGTTAGAACATACTACCAGCAGTTTGAAGAGCAGCAGACGCAGAGCTTAATTGACCAGCGGATCAAAGAACATCTAGGTCAAGCTGCAGCATTCCAACAGGTTGGTGGTGCTTTCAACCAGCATCTGTTAGCTCAAAGGCCTCGCCTTCCGATTTTGCCAACGCCTATGATGCCGATTCCCGGGAATCCTAATCTACCTCCCGGTGCTCCTTTGCTTCCCGGAATGAGGCCTCCTCTTTTGCCTAGACCCGGCATGCCTCCTGGTAAAATTATGGAACTTCTAGAATGCTTGTTTACATAGTTTTATCATTATGCAAGCATTGCTTCTCTTCATGGTTTTCTTTTCAATTGGTTCGTTTAAACTTGCAATTTTAGTCTGCTGTCTAATGTTGAGTGGCACAGCCAGTTCTTAACTTTCTCCAGGCATTACTCGATAATAGACGTCTCTTATACCGAGCAAGTTCATTGTCCTGTATCAATACTCTTTCGACATTTTCCATAGTTTCTGCTGTTGCTCGATGAACTTAGCAGTGCTATTTAGGGAATATTAACTCACTTGCTAGCACCTCATTCCAGTAATTTTTCGGCGTTTATTTTAAGATTGGAGTATGCGCCACTGACATTTTGTTGTGGCATTTCAGTAGGTTATATGCAGGCTCCAGGTATGCCTCCGATGATGGCACCACCTGGTGCGCCTTCCTTCCCCGGTCAAGTAAACGGCGGAGGCCCCCCTAGACCTCCTCCAGGAATGGTTCCAACAAGTGCTCCTGGTAGTACACCAATGCCGGCTGGTTCAGGTCCTCCACCGTCAATGGCTCCACTTCCGAATTATCAACCGAATACAACTGCTCCCGCAAGTGGAGGATATGACAGTTACAATGCCAATCCACCAGCTTCTGAAGTTCAGAATTAGTAATGATCAATTGCCCTTTATGTATCCTAACGTAGCTTGATACGCTTTCAATTGGTTAATCTCACGAAACATTCGGAATGATCGAAGAGTGAAATTATACATCTTTGCTGAACAATCGACTTCCTCGATGAGAAATTTGCTATTATGTCCCTTTTCCTGAATCTGTTGCATGATTAAACATTCGTCGAATCATGAATAATATCGAATAATAAAGAACTCGGTCGAAAGAGAAAAACTCAGAAAGAAGACACGAACATAACATAGTTAGGGTGTTCAATCAGGGCGAACACCATGCCAGAGCAATGAATGTAGCGATAAGGACAACAGTGACTGAACTGACTATAACCGACACGATCACTGCCGAACTTGGCTGACGTGGCTCCATGGACGAGGAAGGAGAAGACTCCGACGACGACCCTTCAGGTGGATTGCCATACTCCGCATCTGGAGCCATGCTATCGTGATGGCACTGGTGCATGACTTCGACAAGAAGCAGCATTCCGTTCTGGCAATGGCCGAAGTTCCCACTGATGAAGTAGAAAGGTCCAGGCTTCTCCAGCACAAAGCTGCTGTTCCCGTCGTCAAAAACTTCCTTAGACGTGCTAGCGTTGCACTGGCTGTATCCCCATTTGTCGACTTCTGCTACCGAATCGTTCTTGTACTCGAACACTGCAGAGCAAAACCAGCAGAAACATGATGAAAAGGAACAAAAGAGGAAGGAATACAAGAATGTAGTTAGGAAGCCAAGCTTACGGAGCGAATCTCCGACTTGGAATCTGTGATTGGTAGCCCAGTGAGTGTAGTAAAGCTGAGTAGTGGTGTTTGTCGTTGGCTGCTGCCATCCGAAGCCATCGCCGACCTTGAACACTGTCACTTCGCTGTAAGCGGCCGAGTTGAAGAAGAAAAAGAGAGCCATAGCCATAGCCATAGAGGTCGAGGTTGCTGCTTGATGAGAGTAGTTCATTTTGCCAATGAGAACCTTCACAGTAATTTCTGGGTTTTAATTGTCAGAAGAGGAAGTAGTGGGGGTGGTGGTGCGGTTACAGGGTTGATAGAGAACGTGGTGTTTCAAGAGTGGGGAATTAGCAGTTACAATGTAATTCCGTCCGGTCGAACCGTTAAAATCACGAATCCATTTCTCGATCGGTCTGGTCCATGTTATAACCGATCTAACGAATAATTGGTCAAATGCATGCCAGATGATTGACCTAACGAAAAACCTTACATGATTCTACTCTGATTTCTGACAATCTTGTTACAACTCATTCGCCACCCGAACATGGGAAGCTCGATCGGTTTATATCTCTGGTATAGTCCGAACAACTCTTGAATTGCGCCTTCGGAAGAACGAGATACCGCTCTCCTCCTCCGGCCTTCTTTCGACAGCTTCGTTTTCCGTCGGAAGTTACCAACTCTGCAGTATATCGGAGAGCAGAATCGCCTGGAATCAATCAGCTGTGGGTGGGGGGGAGGGGAATCTTCTGCTGCTGTTCATACGTTACTGTCGATTACCTCGGTCTTCTTCTGGCTCATTTTCGTCATTATTCTTTGGAACTCTTCACGCTTGGCGACTCTGATGTCGAGTAGACTCGGTGGCAACGGTCTAATCGAGCCATGCAAATCAACTAGCTCGTAGAACTCTTTTTTAGACAAGCTCTTCTGGTCGACAAGTCGATCCACGATAGCGTCCATCAGCGCCCGGTTATCCTTCAGAATCTGAGAATGAAGCAGCAGCAGTAGTAGTCAATGTCAAAATAACAGACCGAAAAAAGTTCGATAACCGAGTGAAAGGTCAAATCTTTTTACCTCCTTTGCACGATCATAGCACATGTCCAGAATCTTTAGCGCCTCTACATCTATTGCCTGAGGTTTTTGACAGATGTTTCACAAGTCAGAAAAATGTGTTAACAGACATCACTATATGATGAGCAAAATGAACAGAGATGGCTGTGTGTACATACATTTATCCGGTCCGTAACCCAGAAATCGGATATTCCATAATGGTTCTCGGAAAGCCCGCCAAGAACATAGGTTCGTGCAGCTGACCGAGCATTGTCTGCTGTCTCGGCCCATATTGTACTCAACTGGAATGGGAAAATGCAAGCTTTTGAGACATTTCCAGCGAAAATTTATAACTGGTTATAATTATTAGTAGTTATAACGATATTCGAATTACCTGACCCTTGCCATACCACAACTCATCAGCTGCTCGTGGTGCTATTTGTACAGTGATGTGATCCAGTAGGGATTGCCGACTGCGTGCAAAGCCATCCATTTCAATGATCAAACGACATGTTATGAAAAAAATAGCCGAGTCGTATGTCGTAGAGTGTCTGGATGACAATTAGTAAAAGACAGTCAAATAAACTATGGATAGAAGTATTCACCTGAGCATCCCTGCGTTAAATTTGAGATGATCGAGTTTTACACGGACATAGCCAAGTTCTCTACCAGCTCTAGGAGCTATGGTCACCTGCACTCGAACGGAAACACACTCAATAATCGTTATTACGACATCCTGACTAAATTCAACACATGGACAGAAAGGAAGCACTTTTCAGTCCTGAAGTTTGATGAGTTGAAAGGACGTACAAACTCGATAGTCCTTAGATCAGCAAAGTTCAAGGCCACAACAGCCATCGATGCTTCATTGATCGCTACTTGCCTCCAGGCCTCAGCGCTCCTATCTTTCCTATCTAGAAGTCCTCTCTCCTCTATTTGTGCAGCTTGTAACAAGTCATCCGTAGTAATCTGCAGTCACCAGAAATTCTTTCAAAACAGACCGATGCAGACAATATACTTGAGGACAAGCAGGAAGAGACCGGAAATATATATAGTGGCTACCTCAGTCCTCCCATCGCGGATCATATTAATTGCTGCAATTTCAAGTATGTTAGCAAGCTCCGCACCAACCATCCCATCGGTCACAGTGGCAACTGCCCTATAGTCCACATCTTCAGCCACCGGCTTTTTGCGAGCATGGACCTAAGACCATAGAAGCAGCAGAAGCTTTCTTAGCACAAGTCTTAAGCTTAAAGATTAGAGCTTGTATTATTACCTTGAGTATTTCCATGCGACCTATGACACCGGGTTTAGGAATGTCGATTTTCCTATCAAACCGGCCAGGTCGGACAAGGGCTGGATCTAGGATATCTGGTCTATTTGTGGAAGCAATTGTGATGACTTCACCTCGCCCCTCAAATCCATCCAGGCATACCAGGAGCTGGAAGTTATAGACAGTTAATAATATTTATCGCCAAATCAAATGATTAACTGCAGAAAGTACGAGTACAGTGGAGTAGAATGTGAACCAACATACCTGATTAAGCGTAGCATCACGTTCTTGCCCACCAGACCCTTTGATCAGACCACGCTCTCGACCAACAGCGTCCAACTCGTCAATGAAGACCACCGATGGAGCCTAGACAACAATACAATCACCGGCAAATGAGAAGGAATGAATCCCATTACTAGACATTGACAGATAACTCACGATAACACGAATCAAAAGTGTGAACAGGGAACGTTAAAGATTTACATTTTCTCGAGCTTCTTGGTAAAGTGACCGAACACGAGAAGCGCCAACCCCAACATATATTTCAACAAACTGAGAGGCGGAAATAGAGAAGAAATTCACGCCTGCCTCTCCAGCCACAGCTTTAGCTAGCAACGTCTTCCCGACACCAGGAGGACCACAAAGAAGTATTCCACCTAATTGAAGCAACAATGTTATAAGGGTCCAAAAACGAACATAAAATAACTTCTAATTCGATCATAAATTAACAGTGGTAAGAGTAAAGAACATAAGTTGCTTAAACCCAACAAATACACAGAAGGTAAGGCTCCTACTTTTGGCCACCGAACCAGAAGCTCCACAACAAGAAAGCTTCTACAAAAACCTCCATTAATCATGCTTAAGAAACATGCACCCATGGAGTGTAACACCACCAATCTACCACTCATTTAATCATTAGTTACTTGTGTTAGCCACATACTTATACTCCTAATAACCATGGTTTCCTTAGATCTTTAGGTAAGTACGCGAAAGATAGAACCTTTCATGAATAGGGAATGAGTATGATGGACGCTAAGCAGGAAAACATATATCGAGTTCGACAATAAGCAAAACAGTAATAAATAACTCATGACGGTCCCAATGTCTGACCTGGTATCTTGACTCCTCTCCTTCTGTACATGTCACCATGTGTGAAGAACTTAACAATCTCCTCAAGCTCCAGCCTTATCTTGCCAAGCCCAGCGACATCAGTGAACTTCACATCCACGTCCCTCTCCAAATACTGAGGCGATTTCTTGTTATTTGCTCGCTTAACCCTCGCCCCGGACTTCATGAACTGAGTAGCCATCTTCAGGTACGCATTCTGCTCTCTACCCCCTCCTTCCTCGCCTCCTTCATCAGCATCCTCATTCTCCTCAATGTCCATCATCTCCCTATCCATCTCCTTCATCTTCTTCCTCTCGTCAGCCTCTGCCTTCTCGATCTTCAACCTATCATCATAGTCCTTCTTCTGCTTCTTGTAGTTAAGCACTACAGTCTGATAAAATATTACAAAGAACACCATCCCCAATAGCGTCGTAAAGTTCGAGTCGCTCGCTAAATCTGCCCAAAACATTGACATCTTCGCATTCTTCAAGCGGGCATCTCGCAACGAAGCCTCGAACTTTCTCTTTTGTTCTTCCTTCCTCTTCGCCCTACGCTCCTCTTTCTTCTGCAATTTAGCAGCCTTCTCCATCATCTCCCTCTCCTGCCTCATCCTCTCAGCTCCTTCCTTCTGCTGCCTTCTGAACTCTTCCTTCATCCTCCTCATCTCCATAGCCCTCTTCCCTTCCTTCTTAGGCTCAAAAATCTGGAAAGCCCACGCTGGAATTACTCTCAACAAGACTTCCAAGTACGTTGTTGGCAAGTCACCAATTTTAACAGGAGGAGTGTAAGCATTGACGCAGAAAGCATCAATCTTTAACTCATCCCACTTGTCCCAAAACCTGATATTGCTTTTCAAAGAAGGCAACACGGTTCTAAACACTTGATTATCATCCAAAACTATGAGAACCCCTTCAGGCTGATCTTTAATCTTCGCATTGGGAGGCTTAATCACATGCTTGAGCTTTCCTTGCTCTTTCATACTCAGGACTTCAGTGTACGGCATTCGGCTGGAAACAAGTGGGAGATCTTTCGTCCATTGCTGCAGCTGCTCCGGGGTCAATGGCTCCGCCGCCCTTTTCGAGGTTTTCCGCTTCTGTTGTACAGGCTTCGTAGCAGTTACAGTTGCAGCAAGGGCAGGAGTTTGGGATAGGGCTGCGGAGATTACAGTGAGGGTGACGGGAACAGTGAGGAAATTCAAATTCAAATTGGGTTTTGGTTTCCGGAGTTTGTTATGCTGTTGGTCGTCGTCAGTGTCTGGAATTCGGCATGATATTGGTGGGAATTTGTTGCGGCGGGGTGAAGTGGTGGAGGCGGAGGAGAAAGGGAAATGATGAGTCGCCGCCGCCGCCGCCGCCATTGAAGAGGTGGGAAATTCGTATGAGAGTGGTGGAGGGAATTCTTTTTACTTACATTATGAGATGGAAATCGAAGGTTGTGCTTGTTGGGATGCTATCCAGCTGGGTTGCAGCTCTGCTGTGGATTAATGTTGTTTCAGCTGCCTCTCTCAGTGTATTATCGTTCCTAGCCGCTGAAGATTGTTGATTGAACCAATGCTAAGGAAGGAGACGATTCAAAAGAGCAGAGGATGGAAGGAAGGAAGGCTGGCGCCAAAACGCAGCGTTTCGTGTCATTGGGAAGAAATTGCACATTGATTGATTTTTTAAATAAAAATTATAAGGTTGTGTTTGGATAATTGTATTTGTAATTTGTAAATGTCGATCTCACATTTGTATTTTACTATCTCGATTTCTCCCGTTATGAGCTATTTGAGGTTAACCATTATAGAGCCTTAACGTGTTCCAGCTCAGCTCGAGTTCAATCCAGCACGTTTACAAGCCTTAACGAGCTTCAACTCGGCTCGAGCCCAATCCATCTCGTTTCACCAAGGCTAATTCAAGTCAACTCGGGAACTTCATCCATGAGCCTATTAATGAGCCGGCTCACGAGCATGGATATTCAAGCCCACAAATCGAGCTAGCTCACGAACCAAGCTAGGTGAAGCTCGAGCTAAACTCGTGTAATTCCAAGGCTCGGTTCTATGGATTTTTCCCAAGCCGAGCTTGGTTCGTCAACAACTATCCCGGTAATCGATGAATATCATTGAATTCCGGATACGGATATTGATTAACTCAATGCCCTTCCCGATCACTGTTGTCACAAAATGTTGTATCATTTGAGATATCGACTTCAACCAAAACCAAATACAACAAACTCATCACCAACATACCCAGCCATTCCTACTTAAATCCCAAACATCACGTCGAAAACTTTGGACACCAGCGACTTGTTCGGGGAAGCGATTGAACCTCCTGTTTGTCGAGCACTCGTGCTCCCGTTCTGTTGGATATAGAACGGACGAGAAGCAGGTCTCGACAATGCGTTGAACTCGGTTGCCCTACTCGAACTTGATGCTGGTGGAGGCAGGGTCATGAATCCCTGATTGTCGAGTCTTTCACTCAGAGCTTGGCGTTGCATTGGATCCACTGGCTTCACGCCGATGATTAGCAGTCCGTTGATTTGCATTCCGTTCTTGCTCAAGGCTTTACGTGCATCAGATCGATTCTACACCAGCGAAATGAAAGTGCAATTAGCAGAATGTTCTCTGACTCGTAATGATTCAAGCATTATAATAAGTCTATAGGGTAGAAGGATGCTAATCTCACAAGCCAAGGTGGAAAAACACGCCATAAAGCGAAGGTAATGAGAGGAGGGCAAACCTGATAAAGAATGTGCATCCAGTTCGCATTCCCGGGACCAGGAACATGTTTCAATATGACGCCACATTTCTCGAATTCCCGCAGCACAGAGTTTGTTTCACTGGGAGGAAATCTGAAGGGAAATTTCATATGAAGTTAATCAGACAAACGGTAAATTTGAACACAAATGAGAAAAAAAGAGGTCACAAGCCATACCCATAAACGGTAACCCATTCTTCTTCATCAAAGCTTGCTGTAGGAAATTGGTTCCTCTGAATTTCTGGCCTCGCAACTTCCATGGGTTGTGGAAGTGTAATCAAAGCATTGCTTTGGATGACACCCTCAACTGGAGAACTCTTTCCCTTATCTTCGTTATCAGTACCAGAAGCCTTTGCAGGTGACCACCAATTTGAACTTCCCGAACCTTGCTGAACTTTCTGCCCGCTCATCAACGCAAATGAACTGCTGCTACCCTCTGATTTCCCTTTTGTAGGGGTCACCAGTTCCCTCCCATAGCCTTGAGAGGGAGTTCGTGGGTCCGATCTGGCATCTGGAGATATAGGGTAATCCGGAATACCGGACTCGGGAGAGAAATCTGAACGATCCTCCAAGGTGAACATAGGAGGGGGCGGGAGATCCGAGCCACCTAAATTCTCACGCCATAATGCAGAAACTGCAGCTGCCTGGCCTGGACTTGAGAACTTCCCTTTGTGCGTGGAGATTGGAGATGCCAAATCTTGGAAGAACAATGACTGCCTCCCACCCGACCTGGGAGTTTTACGCACTGCACTGCTCATATCCTCTAATGAGTAGGGAACGAAGATAGACACCTACAGAAACCGAAACTGTAAGTAATCACCAAACTGTCTCCAACATTTCAGAACATGCTAAGTAATTCCAGCACCGTCTTAGCCCTAAGAACTAAGCTAACACTCAGTACCAAAATATCATCCAAACCATAAGGTTTGCTGCTTCATCAGCATTGCAAAACTCCTGTGTATCTATATCTGAAGTTTCAGCTTAACGCCTCAAACCAAACCCTATAGAAACCTAAAAATAAAATTACTAAGCTAAGTAATCACACGGTTCCAGCATTTTATTATCACTAAGGAATTCTAAGCAATCCATTCCCGCCATCCAATAGAATTCAACACTCAGTACCAAAATCCAGAGTCTATACAATTTCACGTAGCTAGAGAGACGATTGATTACTTACAGTCGAGGAAATCAAGACTAGAGTGTTTTGAGCCAAAAAAATTCATCCAAACCACACGGTCTGCTGAACCACTGGCATTTCACTATATCTGAACTTTCAGCTCAATTCAAACCTACAGAAACCTACCAAGCTAAGTAATCGCACACCGTTCCAGCACCGATTTAACTCTATTAGAACAGTAAGCAATCCGTTCCCGCCAGTCAGAGAACCAAAGAGCTAACACTCAGTACCAAACTCTATATTCCATACAAATCGCGTAGCTAGACGATTTGACTATTAGTCGAGATTGAGCCGGAATTTTTTCATCCAAACGTTTACTGATCCGTCGAAGCAATCCGCAGAGAGGAAGAGGGACGGTACCTGATTGTATCAGCTGGAGAGCTTTCTCTTCGCGGAACTGGTAGAGAGAGCGCTCTGCAAGAAGCTGGAAACCCTACAATCGCCTCCCGGGAGAGGACAGTGTTTGAATTCAAAAAATGTTTCGGATTCACCGACTCTTCACGCTAAATGACGCTGAATTTAATTTCTTTATTTTTATTTTCCATTTACATTAATAAAAAATAACTTATTTATTTATCGTTTTATTATTATTTGTATGTGTTGTAATGTATGGTAAAACGATTTTGGTACCTATAGAATTATGTATGGTCAAAGTTAATTCATGTAACGGCTCAACACGCAGAAAGTACGCCAATTTAAAAAATTTCAATCCTAACATAACACAAAGTAAAATTGATTATTAACTTTATTTCATCATTATTTACAAGGGTTACTATAGTGAAACTCGATTTTTTAGTCATTTTGAATATGTATGTCAAATATTAGTCGATTTTGAAAATTTTGAAATTTTCTTATGAAAACGGTCAATTTCCATAGGTTAACCCTTTTGGAAATTGATAATTTTGAAATGAAAATTAAAAAATTTCAAATTGACTAATTTTTTACATTAATTTTGGGAATGATTAAAAATTAATGTTTCACCCTCTTAAACACTTCAAATAATAGATAAATGAAGTTAAAAAATATTTTTTAACATGTTAAAACAACACCTGGTAAAATTGATTTTTAAATGCGTTTGGTCATTGTTTACAAGGGTTACCATAATGACGCTTGATTTTTACCCATTTTCCAACATGCATGTAGAATATTAGTCGATTTGAAAATTTTAAATTTTTTTATAAAATGATCAATTTTGATAGGTTAACCCCTTTGAAAATTGACAATTTTGAGATGAAAATTGAAAATTTATTAAATTGGTTAATATTTGACATGCAAGTTGGGAATGATCAAAAATTGAGGTTTCACCCTATTAAGCACTTCAAATAATAGTCAAATGAAGTTAAAAAGACATTTTTCAATATGCTAAAATAACACCGAGTAAAATTGATTTTCAATTTTATTTGACTATTATTTATAGGGTTACCATAATGACATTTACTTTTTAGTCATTTCTAACATGCATGCCAAATATTAGTCGATTTAAAAATTTTGAAATTTTCTGATGAAAATGGTCAATTTTCATAAGTTAACTACCCCTTTGAAAATTAACAAATTTGAGATGAAATTTTCAAATTTTCAAATTAATTAATATTTGACATGCATATTGTGAATGACTAAAAATTGAGATTTCACCGTGTTAAACTCTTCAAATAATAGCCAAATGAAGTTAAAAATATTTTTCAACATGCTAAAATAATACCGAGTAAAATTGATTTTTAACTTCGTTTGACCATTGTTTACAGGGTTACCATAATGACATTTGATTTTTTAGCCGTTTCTAACATGTATGTCAAATATTAGTCGATTTGAAAATTTTGAAATTTTCTTGAGAAAATGGCCAAATTTTCATAGTTTAACACACCGAAATTGACCAATTTTGACATGAAAATTAAAAAATTTCAAATTGGCTAATATTTGACATGCATGTTGAGAATGATTAAAAATTGAGGTATTAAGCCCTTCAAATAATAACTAAAATTAAAAAATATTTTATTAAGATTTTTGATGGTTATTGTTAGTCGGAATGTATTTACTTTCAAAAAATTACTTCCATAATCAATTAATATTTCCATCTAATTAATTTGATTTTGACTCGACAACAATTCAATGGAAATTCTTCATTATAACCAAATTGGGGAGAAAAATAAGAAATTGAGGAGTACATTTAAATTAGCAAAAATGGCCTATAAACTTGACAAATACTCTTTGGTCCCTACTAGATCATGTGCCTAAAATGGTGATGGTGGTGATGAACCAAGAACTCATCTCCACCGTTGGATGCTCCAAAAATCGAGCTCTGACTGATCAACTGCTCCTGATGCGCAGCCGCTTCCCTCTGCCTTCTAAGCTCAACAACCTTCCTATGCGAATTTGAGTGCTTCGCCGGCACAAACGTAGGGCTAGCCGCGGGCCGATATTCCGGCACCAACCGGCCCGATTTGTACCGAACCCCACACGCATTGCACAATGTCTTCGGGCCCATGGGCCCAGTCCGCCACTGTGGCGTTTTCTCGGTCGCACAATGCAGACACCTCCTGACACCCGACCCCACACCTTCTTGGCTCAGGTGTGGGGTAGGGTTCGGATTGATGTCTGATCCCTTGGTTGACGGCGTGAGGTGGAGGAGACGAGCAGTCCAGTTTCCAGGAGCGGCTCGTGACCGCTTGGACCTAGCCTTCCCGGGCAACGGGGTCTCGTTCTGGAACATCGCGCCGTTCGCATTATGAACCGATGGCTCCAAGTCGGTCGACACGGGTGCGGTTGGTTTCGACCCGATTTGTAGCATGTGGAGGTTGGTCTCTAGGGTGGGGTCGATTGAGTATGACTCGTCCACAAAATTTGATAGCCATTCCAGCTCAGCCATGTCATCATACTGCAAACAAACAATGACAAGGAAAATCAGTAATTAAATTAACTAATCTTATTCATAATTAATGATTATAGAAAATTATAGTTAACTAGCTCAATAATTCAACAAATTTCATGAAATTGGATGAAGCAATTGTTACGAGCTCATCAATCATTCCGATTAGCATGACATTGTCCGTTTTGGGTCAAGTTCGTACGGTTTATTTTTGGGTTCTTTTCCAAAACGTATCATCCTAGTTTACCGATGTGGACTTTTTTAAGTTGGGCAAACTTCAGCTAGTTTATCGATGTGATACTTGGTTTGTTATCCGAACAACAATTTCAATTACGGAAGTAGGAATGGGAGGAATTCGAAACAAGTGGGTGAGGACGGAATTATCAATTACCGGAACGCAGAGCTCGGTGGAGAAGTGGGAATCGGCGGCGTTCCTGTAGGAGGCGGCGGCGGAGGTGGAGGAGGAGGAGTTAGAGCTGTTGTTGGGGGTGAAAGCAGGGGAATCGCCGGCGCAAGTTTTGGCGATGGTGTCGAAGAAGCCGTCGGACATGATGGCGTCGCCTTCGTTGGGGAAATTGAGGAGGTCGTCTACTGCGAAATGAGACTGGTCGCCGCCGTAGTAGCTGCTGGCGAAGAATTCAGGCGCCTGCATTTTAGTTTTTGAGTTGAGAGAAAGCTTGAGAGAGTGGTCGGGGGAGTGTGAAGAGTTGGGGGTGTGATTGAGTGAAGATGACGGTGGCCCGGGGGATGGGTTTTGACGAGTACGGATTATGGGCAGTTCCGTAAATATCACATAATCGTTGGGCAATTGTGTTTCTTTTTCCCCTATTTCAATATTTATTATTTCATCCTTTTTTTTTCTTTTCGTAGAACTTATTTTTCCTTTTTAGTTAGTAATGAAAATATTGAGGCTCTTGACATTGAAATTTAAGGATTTATTTTGAGAAGGCTTGAAATTTAAAATTTAACTAGTTATAGAAATTTGTTTATTTGTGAAGCTTTTTGTATACGGTTTAAAATCGATTTTTAAGCAACATTCTCGTATATATATCGAGAATACATAAAACGTGAAATCGATTCTTTTTTCTTAAATGAAACTTTTATTAAATAGAACTGACGAAATCGATTCTTTTATAGAATAATAAAAATAAATGGGAGGGTAATAAGTAAAGAAACAAAGAGGCAAGGCTGTCACGCAAAGGAGCAACACATGGTAAGGCCACATGAACATGTCCTCTCCTTTGATGCTCTTTGTTTTTTTTTTTTTGACATCAACATATTTTACTACCGATTCTCCAACTTGTCTGTTTCTTTCGGTTAGGTTTCGTCACAGATGCTCGCACGAAGTAATAAACAATATTGGTGTTGCATCATACATTTCATTTACGTACGTAACCTCGTGGTTAAAAAAATAATGTTAGTTTTACTAAATTGGTAATGTTGGATGTTCGGGGATGATTATGGCATACATATTTTACTTCCATGGTGATTATTAACTTTAATTATTCTTGTTTCTATTTCGGTGACAAAATTAATTTTTATCACCATAATCATGTGATTATGATTACAACCACTCCCAACAATTATTTACCGTTTTAAAAAAGCAAAGACACAAACAATTAAAGTAACAATAAAACATGAAAACTTTAATTAAACTTGTCTTGAGTACTCAGACACTTAACAAAATAATGAACTACTATTGGTTACGTAACAGGCCGGGGAAGGTTATGGTGTCCATAACCTAACTTTATTCATTTCTAGCGGTTAACGGTTATCATTATAACTTCAAAATACCCCGTCAATACGATTATTAACCGTCAAACTCGACGAAGTTATGGTCAATTAAACGGTTAAACGGCGGAAAATAAACATGTAGATTGCAATAATTGAGTTATTAATTAATGCACAACAACTCATAATTAAAATAAGAGATGAAGGGTTAATTAAATTAAAATAATAAGGTGATGGACCTCTTAATTGACAGTTTATTATTAATCCCAAAATTAAACCGACTGGGCCAGAAAATAATGAAATCAAAACAAAACGATCTGTTGCAGGTTTTGTCCCTCTGATTCTTCCTCGTTAATGTCCAACAGCCCCATTTCATCTGCCCTAATCCCCCCATCATTTTGGGAGCTTAATTACTATTCGATACCCGAGATATTTTTCATGTCGATTACGTAACTCGTGTATCTTTATCTCATCGAGCCTTCCAACCGAGTTGGTAAAATACCTTGTTGGATTCGGTTTCTCTTATTTCATAGTCTCGAGTTCAATTTGTAGCTTGGTTGAGACGTTGTAAGGAAGGAAGAAAACACAGATCTACAACACCGTTATCTGATATATCATCGCTGGTCGTAAATGGATTTTTTTTTCCATAAGAATGAGGATTGAGTTGTTGGTCGATTCAACTTGAGGGACAAAATGAGAATTTGGTGGTAATTTTTTTTAATAAAGAAAGTGGTAAAATTTTATTTTATCTTACGTAACTTGGGAATTGTGCAAAATGTTCCATTTGGTTCAATTTATCTAAAATAATTATTGTTTTAAAAAAACATTAAACCTTAATTAAATGTTCTGTGGTTTCTACTACCTGCGATAATATTCCCTTTCACCACCATTAAGCACGATGGTTACAGCTAAGACTTCACCCATCCAACGGCTGTGATCTCATCCACGTGGCTTCTGATAAATTTCTCTCTTATTAATCCATTTATTATCTAATTAACAGAAGTATTAATTAATTTCTTAAAGCTGACTTTTGGGTGTTTTGACTTTTTTAACCCCTTTCATTAAGTTTTCACATCACCTCATTCCCATCCTAATTTTTTTACTCTAGGTTTCATTAGTTATCAAGTATTGATCCAAATTACCAATTCGGCTCGATCAAATCTCAATCGCCCCTAATTTGCTAACATTTTGCCTTCGGTGTTTCGGTACCAATCTTTCGCAAACACTCGAGCAGTGTCAACTGGAGGTGAAGTATTAAGGGTCGACTTATGATTTGTGCAGTTCCTCTTTTCCATTTCCTAGTCGTGGCTACCAGTCCAACTTCTTATCCGTTCTCCCTCTCGACATCTCCTACTCGATCCACCATTCAAACCCTGCCTTTTGAGGTCTCTTTTCAAGTTCTCCCGTCTAACTCTTTGTCCAGCTGGAAGATAAAACTATTGATCGAGTTTGAAAGTTGTGGGTATCCTATAAAGTTAGTTTAGGTAGGGTAATATTGAATTTTAAGAGTTGGGGATGTATATGACTTAGCCATGATAGATGGAGTTGGATACCCATAGCAAACCCATTTTCCCTAACAAATTATATATTAAATAATATTTTTAAAAAATATTTATAAATTCAGATTAGTGGTTAAGAATGTTTAACTTAAGAAGATCTAAAAAATTTAAATATTTTGAATGGTAATTAGTGAAAGGCACTAATCCCAAAACATAAGAGGGGTCAACTATGTTAAATCTTACTCTGTGATTATGTCCACATTACTTAAAGAAATGGATAATGCATTATAAAAGGTTTTAAAGAAATAAATACGTGTCTGGTTATTCAGAGGTTTCAGATTTGAATTTAGTATATTTTAAAATAAATATCTGTTTATTTTTTATCTTTTTATCTTAGGAAAAAAAGATAATACCTTATAAACTTTATAAAAAATTTACTTTTTTAAATTAAAATTAAGCAAGATTGAAAATAAAAAACAATTTGTAACATATGAATTTAATGGTACAACAAATAAGTTAAATAATTAACCTTTTTTCAGCCTAGACCTCTTTGTCATACGAGATAAAAAAGTGATAAATATGATATAGATGTTTGTGTTGTGGGTGTGTTGGAGTCTAACCCCATTATTAGTAAACTTTTAGATTAAAAGAGGTTCTCTTTTTCATACACTCGTTACATCCAGCGTTTGGCTGGCTGACTTGTCACATTTATATATTCCGAGCTGCATTATCTGGTGACTATTATGATTGCTACGGTTTGACATAATGTATAGAGAATCGTTGCATTCTAATATTAACTCGAGTTGTTACGAGAAATTTATTATTAATTTTTATAACATTCTTTTATATAGGTGATGGAATTGCCCCATTAGTTATTTCTATGGATATTGATGTTAAATAATTTTAATTATGAAGAATTTTTGCATTTTAATATTAACTTGAGTTATATATATATATAAATTCACCGACCAAAACACCATTTTTACAAGGCTTCCAAGTTACAAATAATTGATGGTTTAGGAAGGAAAAAAAAAAGACAGCACGTGACAGAGGTTTGAGCATGGTGTCAGCAGTCACGTGACCTCCTCACTCTTTCATGGATTCGGTTCAGAAAAGAAAAAAAAGACACAAGCGAGAATAACTGAATAAGATAATCAGGGGCAGAAAAGGAATATTATATATAATCTACTAATTTAATTTTCTCATTATATTAATCGATAGGGTACTCTTTAATCTTTAGCCATAGTTGAATTAACTACGGATGCAAGTGGAGTTTTTCTAACGGACGAGGGTAGAGTTGTGTGTCTGATAAGCTGAAAGTTTTGAGTTTGAATTTAGCATATATTACGAAATGGGCGTCAATGTTGCGTTTATTTTATTTATGTTTTCTAATTAAGTTCTATTTTGTATTGATTGAGCGTCTCGGCCTATTTCAGAAAAAAATTAACTTCATTAGTGGGGTAGGGCTATTTACGAAACCGAGTCGACCCGAACTTCACCATGCTCAAGGTCATTTTGTTAAGTTTTATCCGAACTGGAGCTAGATTATTTTGGCTTGTATCGAGTTTGAACCTGACTTGTTAACTATCATTGACGAGCCAAACTCGAGTTCAACTCAAAATTTGCTCATTAAAACTCATGATGAGAGCCCAATTTAAGTTGAATATGAAATTTTATATGCTAAAAAATCATCGACAAATCATATTAAAAACAAGCTATTGTATATGTTATTTGAAACAAGACACCCGATACATTATTGAGTGGATGTTTTTTACCAAGCAACATCTATGAAAATGGAAACCAATAGATCATGGTTGCCTTACGCCACTCTCGTGTGTCTAGAGAGAGAGAGAGCACACAGTAACGTGGTGGCACGTGCATGGTGTTCTCACGTGCATCAGCCTTCATCAGTGGCAGTGGCTAAGGAGAGTAATTAACTCAAGGACGGTGTTTATATGCAATCTAACAACAAATATTGTACAAGCTGTAGTTTTATTTCTCTTTTTATTCTTAAAACTTGTCCAAATCTGTACTTAACTAGGATGTTTGAGGCTTGATTCGAGATAACGTGGGTCGTATTTTGTCGGCTTTCAACCTTTGTTTGGGAGTGCTCGATCACCCGGTATAGTTAAAGGCCGATGTGCTGACCTTTATATAGCTTCGGAGATAGGTCACCGGGAAATATAGGTAAAACTCGACTCTCGATGTGGAATGCAGTTGAAACGCCCGGCGACTGTGAGGGTTCACCAGCACTCTGCTCATGTTGCGGATCAGATTCATGAGTTGGTGCGGAGGGTGTGGAAGGTCGAGTTCATTCATATTTATCGAGAAGAAAATCATGCCGCAAATTACCTTGCTAGTATCGAACACGAGATGCATGCGGTTGGCTGTGTATAATTTCTCTATTCTGATACATTGTTGGCGTCTAGATAAGATGTACGACATGATAAACCAATCATAAGCCAATAATTGGGTCATTTGACATTTGCTTTGTTGGATCGATTGAGCCTCTAGAATGGTCTACTGGGTCTACTTCAGGGGAGCTCCTGGGAGCCCAGCGCTTGAGGGTCTGGTTGCGTTTAACTTGCGCCGATCGAGTTCCGAACGGAAGTAGATATAAACCTCGACTAGTTCCATAACATCACCCTAGTCATTGTACATTGTGCCAAGCAACAAGTGACTATGTGGATGCAGCTTTGACGAACAACAGGACCAGTGCGCTTCTACGCAGGTTAGACCCGCTCAAGAGAGGTGTATATCTCACGAGGTGTATACTCCGTCATTCACGATACAGGACAAATAACACGAGGATGAATGCTCTACCACCATGAGTCCATGATGGGGATCGTCTTCTAACATCCATGATCATCCATCTCCCGAACAGAGCCGAGACTTGAGAGGTGCAATTACATGCTTATACGTAGCAAGGTACTTGGCCATTGCAACATCATCCACCTTCTAATGGTCCTGATGAGAATCGACACTTGCCGATCATTCACTGAATCTCGACTTTGCTAGCTCATGATTCGAAAACATATTGAACCATGCAAGATTTGCTTGATCAAATACAGTAGCTTGATCAAGACTCCAAACACAAAAATTTATAAGAATTGCACGATTAATTAGAACAGAAGCTGATAGTTTCGTCTTTCAAAATCGTCATATATCAACTTAAAGAACAGCACTACAACAGTTTTCACCAAAAGAAATGATGGAGGAACCCAAAGGAAAATTCACAACCAAGATTTATCCACAAACAAATTCACCACGACAACAATTCTTAGAGAAAGGGGTCTAACCTTGCAGTTATATATGGCTACTAATCAACTGTAGTGACCTGCTGCCACTCCCCATCCACAGCTTCTCTCCACAGAGTCACGGCATTGTTCCCATCGGCCACGGCCAGGATGTTACCGGTGAGAGACCACGAGACCCTCCAAACGGGAGTGTTGAAATCATTCAAGATTTTACCTTCCCACTGCTCTCCTTCTTTCGCCACGGTCCATATGATCACCTTCCCATCCTGAGAAGCACTAGCAATGGTCGATTTCGGGAGGCCCAAGTTCGGTGCCCAAGCGACATCCCTCACCCAGTCACTGTGCATTTGGAGAGCAGGGAAGCAGTCCATCTTCCATGTCCCATTGTACAGCTTCCACACTTTGACAGTGTTGTCACAGCCACCAGAGCAGAGCTTTTGGACCGGGTCGAGTAAACCCGAACTCACCAGTGCACCTGGAGCAGTTGATGGAGCCCACGAGACAGAGGTTACTCCAACCGGGTGAGCTTGATCGATCTTTGATGTGTCCCAGCCACCGTCAGCTCGTGCAGTGAAAACCGATATGTTTCCATCCGATGACCCACAGGCTAAACACAGTCCCAATTCGTGAGGAGCCCAAGCGAGAGAGTTAACCGAGGACTTGTGCTCATCAAAGACATGTGCTTGCATCCACTCGTTAGGATTACCTTCTTTCCACAGAATCACCCGGCCATCGTAAGAACACGAAGCCAGCAAGGACCCAAATTTAGGGTGTGCCCAAGACACTTGCCAAACAGGGCCTTGGTGGCCAGTCAACTTAGCTAGATGCTGAGAGGTATTGTTACTCACTCCGATAATCTTGATGGAGTGGTCAGCTGAAGCACTTGCGATTCTTTTGCCGTAGTAATCCATTTGGACATCATGGACTGTGTCCTCATGACCCGTTTCAATCTTCTGTAGAGGCATTTTTCTCAAACTGTTGTCCTAAACACAAAATAACATACATTAGGAAAAGAAAAAGAATCACTGTCTTCACACCAAGCTTAATCGAGCTGAAACCCAACAACACCCAATCGTTCCCATAGTAAGAAGCCCTTCATGCCAGTTCTCACCTAGATATAATGTTGATCTAGCTAATATTAAGACGATATACGATAAGCATGTGCTGCTCTATAACTTCGAAGACAGTTCATGTATGAATTATGATCTCAATTGTGAACAATGTCTAGCAGAAATCACGTTTCATCTACAAAATCAAAGAATAAAATAAATAACAGTTTAATCACATTAAGGATGATAAACCCTAGCTCAATTTCCGATCCGACGACAGAAATTAGGCAACTTAATGGCAACTTCAAGATCGTAAACCAACAATCAATCATGATAAAGCAGGGAAAAAAGAACAAGGCGGAAACAAGAAGAAATTCGAACAATTGATCTACGAGAAACAAACCAGATCGAATCTAATGACAAAAAAAAACAACGGATCTACGATCTGTATTGAAATTAAGTCATAGATACAAAACAGGTTCGAAATGGAAGATCAGACCTGGCGGATGAGGAGCTGCGGCGGCCGGTGTTTTGAGAGATGGGGTCGGAGGACGCTCGCGACGAAGAACACGAGAGAGATAGTCACTGCCTTGTTCAGATTTGGTTGATATTAGGAAGAGAGAGATTTTCCAGCAAACGTTATGATATCCTAATGGGCTAATAGGCCCGGTTCATGGATACGATGATATTGATGGGCCAGGCCCTTGCATAAATGGATTTTTTTTTTTGAAAAAGTGAGAATTATCATTAATGACTCGACAGATAAATACGGGAGTTATAAAATCACGAAACCAATCGGGAGCAGCGACACCGAAGAAGGCGAGGGTAGGAAACACGAGCGGCGAACAATTTTGTGAGCGGTTTGATTTCTAATTCTCCTAACAAAGAGATATACAAGAGAGAAACGTATTACAAAGGCCGCGGGCGGCTCTCCCTTTTTCAGTGTTTGTCAGATCGACAGTTCGCAATAGTTTGACAAGCAGTCTTGAAAAGAACTCTGGAATAGCCTCATTCTCGAACCCAAGTCATTGAAGTCATTGCGTCGTAGTTTGGTTAATGATTTTACTTTCATCCCCAATAGGTTTTAGGGGTTAAATGATTTGGTTATACCGAATTAACCAGTTTGAAGGCCGTATGATCAGTTAATAGCTATCCGAAGCTTGGCCAAAGTTCTAATTGAGTACCTTTGCAAAGCCTCTGGCGAGCATGCATAGCAGCATAACGTAACAGACATTTAGGTCGAAAATTCGGTATAATGTGATGTATCTTCAAGTGAGCAAAACCAAACTAGTTTAAACTAAAGCAACAGAAAGTTCGAAACTTCAAACAACGCCATAAAACTAAACTGTCTTCTACAACTGGAAAGGAACCCAAGAGAACCATTAGGGACGAAGAAGAAGAAGCTCTGCAGCCTGCCCTCTTCGATTCCGAAGCTTTCAAGCCTCCCTCCGAACAAGGTATATCTTACCAACCACGTGGAGAATGGCAACGAAGGCGATGAAACCGATGCTCATGAACAGGACGACGTTAGGAGATATCTTCAGCCCCGGAGCATCATCGGTGTAGAACTGGAGCATTGTTCCGGCGGCTCCTCCTGAAGCAGCGCCGCTAGTGGTCCTCCTCCTGCGCATGCTTGCTGCGGCAGCTGCGCTTCCTCTTGGGGGAGCTGTTCCACCTAGAGCCATTTCTGTAACTGCCCACATACAATTTTCGAGTTCCGTTCAGTATCATACTCGAATAAAATCCATACAGTTTGATCTCAAAACAAGTAAACTAAGAAGACAGTTTCGGCCAATCATTTCCGATTCACAAATCAACAAGGATGGCCATTTAGCCACAACTAGAATTCATCTTAAGCAGCAACACTAGCAATCCAAAACCAGGAAAGCTGCCAAGGCTTTACTTCATCCACATAACACACTTACCATTATGATTATAACTTTCAGATTTGATCGAAGTACAATCAACACGAGAAATCCAAAATGAGCACAAACAAAGATCTGGTGATATGATAAACAAATTGCACAAAATGACAAAATATTGACATCCGCATAGAGATTGTCGACGGAGTCAACACAATCAGTTAGGATTCTTCACATCTCAACCTAGATCCAGCCGCAGCTTCTATATGAGAGACCTGCAGCGAAATCAGGCAGCCTAATCGAATTCTCGAGATCGAAAATCAGTAACCAATCATGATAAAGCAGATAAAAAAGGCATACAGAAGCAACGAGGAGAATTACGAACAATCGATCTAGAGAAAACAATTCAGATCGGGGCCGATGACGGAGAAACAACAACGGATTGTCAAAACACATCCGATCTACGATCTGGATCAAAATTAGGTGATAGAGACACAAATGATTAAGAATTGAAGATCAAACCTGGCGGATGAGGAGCTGCAACAACGAATTTCGGGAGATCGGGCGCGGCGAAGACGACGAGAAAGAGAGCTGCAGAGAGTCGCTGCCGTATTCAAGTTTGGTTAAGAGAGAGATTTTCCTGCAAACGGTATAAAATGGTGAGTCGAAAAACAAAATGTAATGGGCTTTTGGGCCCGTCAGATGATAATGGACGAAGATATTAAGAGGCCAGGCCCAGAGAAAATATGTTATCGGTAGCGGGCCTCCGAGTAAACTGCGATTCATGCCATTATAGTTATCGATAAATGCACAGTCGACCCTGAGGTAAAATACAATGATGAAAGTGCTCTTACACTATACTTTGAAGTAAAAAACTTTCAAGCGATCGAATTACACCTAGTTATAAGCTCATTCACCAACTCATAAGTTACCTAACGAAAGATGTGATAGAGGTGACGAACGAGTTTCTCCCCAACCTATTTTACCGTTAAATTTTTTACGTGGAGTTACTCTAATGAAAGTTCCTACAAACGAATACATTTATAATGTTTATTTATCGTTTTTTTTTCTTGTGTAGTGTACGTGTGGGCGATTTTAAATTCACGTGAAGGGTAGCAAAAGTTTCATTTATAACTAAAGCTAGAGTGGTAAGTATAAGAAAGAAAGAAAGTCGCTTTCTTAATTAACGAACTTATAAAGTTGCAACTATTCATGGTGAGTTTGGGAGGTCTCGTGAATCAAACAATTTGCAACCATTCCTTTTATGGCCATGGATTATATATGGTTTTTAAGTAAGTAGTTGAAGGTTTTATTCTTGAGCTACCTACTTTTATTATGTATGTCTTTTACTTTTAATCGTTACATCCCAATAATTTGAGTTTTTGAAAGAACGGTAATTAATTATATATGGATTTTATATCATTTTCTTACACGCCCCTCAAACAACGAAAGCCAACTTATGGACTTGAGGTTTGCAAAGGCCGCCAATTGTTAATATTGGATTTGTACACATGACCGTTTGGCCTAAATGCTCTGATACCATGTCAATAACTCGAACTGTTGGGGGAGGGTTGATTATGAATCTTATATCACTCTCTTCCACAATTGTGTTCGTTGGTGGATTGTGCTGGATTAGAATTTGGAATCTCCGATACTTAGACATATAACTCTACCACTAGAACAATTCTACGTCAACTGTAGCCATGTATGTCTCAGTAGTGTGGTTCTCTTATTAGGATTTCTTTCAACGCTGCTATAACCTACTAGGGGCGGATGTTGGTGGTGACTGTTCTGGGTTACATCTGGCCAGTTCTTTACAATCAGTTATATTTTTCTTATAATCTCTGCGTATTTTACAAATATTTACATCTCAAATCCACGGTAATTTCTTGTGGCAATTTTTCTTGTGTTCCTGAAAAGTCTAGCAAGTTCATGAAAATAGTACACCCTCAGCGTTTTGGCCAAAAAAGGAACTTTTAACATGTGAAGATCTCCAACATCATCCACACAATCAACGCTAGGCTGTAGCCAGATTGTACAAAGTGTGGGGAGTATTATAAAATGCAAGTTCCTCTCCAATCACAAACTACTCAACACTCCAAAGAAAAACTTGTACAACATCAAAGCCCACACTACTACTACACAATAACACAAACCCTAGCTAGCTCACAATACACACACTATGGCACCACATGGAGAGACCCTTGTAAACACAAACACAAACAACATGTACACAAAGTCCACAATGATGACCAAAACCAACAACATCCAAAGGACGGTCTCCGACATCTCGTTCGAGCTGACCAAGATGGGAGCACTCGACCACCACCACCACCAGGCACCAGCAGCACCGGCACTCCCTGCGATCTCTGAGGTCGAGGATGCCAAGTGCGAGTGTTGTGGGATGAGCGAGGAGTGCACCCCGGAGTACATTGATCGGATCCGGTCCAAGTTCCTAGGCAAGCTGGTCTGCGGGTTGTGCTCGGAGGCTGTGAAGGAGGAGATGGCGAAGCCCGACCCTAAGAAAGGAGGGTTGGAGGAGGCACTAGGGATACATATGAGTGCATGCTCGAGGTTCAACAAGTTTGGGAGGGCTTACCCGGTGTTGTCTCAAGCCGAGGCGATGAGGGAGATGCTGAAGAAGAGCACCAGAAGGGTGAAGTCATTTAACCCTAAGAGTGGTGCTCAGAAGATTGGTGGCCTTGCTAGGAGCTCAAGCTGTATCCCAGCCATCACAAGAGACTTGCATCATGTCTAGCTAGCTAGATTTCTTGTAGCTTTTTTTCCAAAGTCCTTAACTTTAGGGTTTTGGTTGGAAATGTCCACACAAATGCTTCTTAATTGGTCCATATATATATAGACTCATCTTTCTTTCTTGTCTTTGTATTGTGTTTTGTTAACCTTAGCTAGGCCAAACTGAGTTATGTCTCTTTTGTACAAATAAGTGTACTTATGACCATAGCCACTCCATGCCTACCTTTTCTATGATAAATTAATAATGCATACATGTCTATTTTTGTTGAAACCCATGTGTCGGAAGCAACCGATCCAAAATCTGTTGTGCACGATTGAGATAGTGTCGTGAATGTCTTATATAGGCTCAGTGGATGGAGGGTAGTAGCATGCAAATGGTCGTCCAGACCAGCCTACTGAAGAAGAGTAACGGCACATCAGGAACCAAGGAGGAGCTGAACTTTGTGACAGCCCCTTTCCTAAGTATATAATACATACTTGTCTACGATTAGTTGATCACGAGTCGAATTGAGCCACGTTCTCCAAGACGTGACAACTACAACACTAATGGGCTCAAGTCGAACAGGCTACGATTGGTGAAATACGAGTCATGTGGCCGGCGGATGACGAAACGAATTGTTTCCTGGTGGTTAGTTCTGTGGATACCGGCGGTTAAAATCACTGAGAATTAAAACACAAACAGGGGAAGTGTAGCCCTTTAACTAGTGCAAGCAAACCAAGCACAGTTGGAAGTTTTAGCATCCTTAATACTACAGACCTCCAACATAAAGGAGGCCAACAACAACAACAACAAACCGACCATTCTTTCAAAACAAACACTTCCTACTTCCAAAGCTGCAATCGTCCCTTTCTTCCAACAGACCGAAACCTTAAACAAAAGACCAGTTCACAAACATGAAGCAGATGCAGTGTGCATTCTCTTCCTCGTTCAACACTTTCCACGCCACCGCCTTCTCGTACGACGCAGGCCTTCCCATGCTCGACATGCAGATACCGCCAGCAAGACATGCATATCCCTTGGGAACAAAAGCACAATTAAACAGTATTCAGTCACTATACAGAATCTAATGATTATGAATCACCATGAGTTGTTGTTTACCTGTTGGATGATCTGAGGGAACTCTGAGCATAGAGTCTTCCTTCCATTGTCGTCGAAGATCTTCTCTAGATTTATGTCCTGTAAAGCAACCAAGGTTGTTTCCAGCATGTCAAGCCCCGCCTGATTCGCGAACGTGAACACCGGCATTGCCTGCACAAACACCCCAAAAAACGGATGAAAAGGCAGCAGATTCATAACGCGACATCATTTCCAAGCATTGCTTGGTTCATTGCATACCTTTAGAGAGCAGCATAACATTGCATCAGAGTGATGCCACAGGGATTTGAGGATCAATTCACCACCTCCTCCTTCGCTGTTGGACTTGAGCAGCTCCACACCCAAGTAAACTCTGCAAGTTGAAGAAAAACTGGAAGAATGAGGCGCTGGCCGATATATATGACGATTAATCGACATAAAGATACAATCTTTTTTCATAATAGTACCTATAACTTTGGCAAGTTTAAGAAAAAGGATTTGAAGAATGAGTTCTGGCCGATATGATTAATTGAAAATAAGGATACAACCCTTTTTATAATAATACCTATAACTTTGGTTGATCCAACGAGCAAGAGTCTGTGCTTCAGGTGTGCCTAGCGATGAACGAAGACCAGCAAGTGAACCCAAGTTGGAAGGGGAAAGAGCCAATGCCACCCTCTGGACCGAGGATATGATGCTCCGGACATACTGACGAGCCATGACAGCTACATGTTCTTGCATATGGCTCTCAAATGCAAATTCAAATGCAATAGTCATCACTGATCTAACACTGCCAGAGCTAGTAGACGAATCCTTTGCTCCCTTGCTCCCAGCCGGTCCTATTTCAAGTGCAGATGCAAGGTCCAGCGTGCGATTTGGACTCGTGGCTTCCTGCAGAGGGTTGAGCACGCATCAACCAAATCTCCCAACAGAAATATCCTGCAGTATAGATTATCTAGGCTTTAATAAACCAAACCTTTCCGGAATCAAGAGGAATGATGCGAAATCCAGAAGGCAGCAGGGGCGCATCGTCAGCGAAAGATGCATCAATTGGAGCAAATATGAGTTCAGCACAGGTTCCAATAGCGTTTTCATCCATTCCACTGCATAGCTGAAAAATAATGATAGCTCGAATATATTACTAAATGTCCAAAGCTTGCAAGATAAGAAAAGCAACAATCTTGCATTAGGTCGCAAGAAACCCCGAGGCAAACAAGCACATTTTCATTATATACATAAGTATGGTCGCATATGTATATCCCAGATGCAAATAACTAGTTATTCGAAGCTAAAAGGCTACGACAACTCACTTGTAAGAGAAATATGTCCCTAGGTGGCATCATTGCTTCTTCAGGGGAATTCACAACGCTTTCCAGTTTAACAACCTCCAAGAACTGATCAGATTAAGCATTAAGTACACATTCAAAACATAACCATAGTAAAAAAGAAGCATCATCAGCCATGGATCACTAACCTCTTCATGCTCCATCATTTGGGCCAAAGGAAGTATAACCTGTCCACCAAAACTGCCGACATGAGCACCAGGCAAGCTACAGGGACCAACTCTGATTGCCGCAGCTGAGTAGGCATCAATGCCGTTATCTGCCCATTCTGATCTGTGCTCGCGCAAGAACCTGAGCAGTATCGCAGGAGGAACATTCTGGAAAAACAAAGAATGCTCGTCAGGAGTAACATAAAGAGACTTACGCCATATGCTGGAGCTGGAAAGTGGACTACGAGAAACAAACTTGGAGTCCTCACCTGCAAAAGCATTGATGCTTTGGCACATAAAACTGAATTCGTAACAGATTGAAACCCATTAGAGAAGGGAAGATTTAAACCCATCAGTTTATCAGGCGACGTATTAACAAGAATAGTAACATCATCCATTCCATCATTTCCAAGCATTGACCATCCCTCATCAGTGAACCCGTTGAGAGCCTCATTGAAACCCCTGCAACAACGTTATATGTAAGACTAAACCATGATTAAGAAGAAAGAAGTTCTGCAAAAAATTATGTAAAAAATATTGAATGAACTAACCACCTGCTCAACCTCTGGCTCAAAGCCCGCAGGGCTGCTGGTCGTCTACCAGAGTTGCTTACATTAGTCTGAGAAAACTCCTGTGCTATCTGCCTCAGATGACGCAAAGCCTGAAACGAAAATTAGAAACCCGAATGTGGAATATTATAACCTATACTGTTTGTATTTATAACTTGCACGATATGCATGATCAAGTACACAATATGGCAACTGATACTAGCAGGAATCCATCTTACAGCCATCGTTGTCTTTTGAGCAAGCACTATAGATGACTCGTAGAGTGGACGTAGAACTTCAGGCACGCTCCATGGCTAATCAAAACAATGAACAGCCAGATTAGTATTTATCATTCGTTGACCAAACATGATCAGAGGTGAAAATGTCCCACGCAAGAAACACCCTACCTCCAAATCTACATGATCAACTATGTGAATGATTGAGCCGCCCCCTTCACAAGGTCGTATCAGGTACCCACTAGGCAGCATTTCTGCTCTTACGAAATGCTGCGCTGGCGGCATGCTAGGACCATTTTGAGTGTTCTTAAGTGACCTCTCACATATCTACGAGTTGCGGAAAAGAAAGGTTAGAAGGGAAGATATCAAAACACTTTTTAATGACTACTTAAAAAATTGAGATACGGTGATACTAACCACAAGACTACCATCTTCCAGTACTGAAGTGTAACGCAACAACCAGAAATCACGTGCAGGTGCCAGAGTTGTTGGAGCATAGAGCTGTACAATCACCATCAGTAAACAGTCAATAAAACTGCATTTGAACTCCCGAAATCGAGATCCCAGTTCAACAGTAGTCAGTCCGTACCTGCATGTAAAGTAGCTCGATTGTTCCACCATTAGTTGTTGGCAACACGTTCACAACATCCACAGACCGACAATCGCGAAACCACGAAGGTCGATCTTTGAGGATTTCTGCTACCTGCAAAAGGACATACCCCATCACATAAACGCGATAATTTGATTCAGTAAAGGGCAAAGAGGTAACGCAAGGATGGTGAAATTTACCCTTGTGGGTTCTAGACCCACTAGGCCGCAGGCTCGTGCTGCCACACCAATGCAACCATGAGAAATAGCAACGATTCCAATGGAATCCGGACCAGGCTGCACATAGCACAAAAGGTAAGCAAAGAAAAACTTGCTTCAACTATCAAGAAAGCACCTTTCCAAGAGATAAAACTTAAAAGAATACAAGTAACACACTTGCACAATCACCAACATGGCGACGTATTATCCAATGAATTATTTATGAACAGCTTTCATTCGTTAAATCAGTCCCATGAACTTGCACCCTCCAAATGCAGACATTCACATTGATTACTGCACCTCTGAGAGTAAACAATGATTATCTGTCCAACTAGTTGCATCCTAAGTACTTAACTAGCATGCATTAAATTTTTACTTTTGTGGAAACCAATATCTAGAGACTGGAATAAATATTAAATAATATGTATCACGCATTCAATAAGTCTAAAAGTAGATACCTTCATTCCAGGCATTTGGACCCACTCCACGGCAGTTCCAGTAGCCTTAGAAATAAACTCTGTTAAAGTTTCTTCTGCAATGGACAATAGCCTGGAAAAACTACAAGCATGAGTACAAATCTTCCAAACTCCAATACTCGTAGCAAAATTGGTTGGACAAAAACAAGATGGTTCACATTTCCACCGTTGCGGAAATCGTAACCACTACAGTTCTACAATAGGATAGCGTTTTCCCCCCAAATTTTAACATTAGATTGTTAGGGTCACTAGTTCAGTCTCCAATTCTATCACAAACATTTCTAATTTCAGGAAGAAGAAGAAAAGATGCACTAGACATATCCACTAACCCTGCAGGACTAGCATCCCTTGGAGGATGCTGAGGTGTCAAGTGATGTTGACCAGTTGTGACCACTGAATCACAGCCTGCGTCTTTGGTTGAAGGTGACGTCTGTAAACAAACAAAAGAAGGCCCAACCAGCTACTAAGATGAACTTCTAACCGAGCAAAACAAGTGAAAGATGTAAGAAAGATTCTCACTTTCTGGGTATGCTGGCGAAAGTAGCTGTTCTCATACACCAGATGTGACACTTGCTTCTGCAACCTATCGTTTTCTTCCATCAGAAGCTTGTTCATTGCCGTCAGCTTCCGATTCACGCCTTGAAGCCGTGATGACTCTTTCCTTTGCTTCTCCCTACATCTGGAAGCAACAACACAAAACCCCCAAGTTATCTCATTTGTTAAAGAATGTTATGTAACACCGTTATGAACCACGTCTCCCAACAACTCAATCGAGTTATTTCCATTGAACATTCTCCAAATGGTATAGCTATGACCAACAACTTGAGTAATTAGATGCAACGGTTCTACACATAATAAACTGCTCTCAAACCAAATACAAAAACAACAAGGTAAAGCCTCAAACTTTTTCCATTTCATGGATTCTTGGGGTTTACCTTCGGTTCTGGAACCAAACTTTGATCTGTTTAGGTTCAATGTTGGAGAGGATAGGGCAGTCTCGAATGAACTGCTGGCGGCGAATGGAGCTGGGCTTAGGACACTCGAGATAGAGCCTCTCAAGAGCTTCAACCTGCTCAGGGGTGTAACGAACATACTTCCCATTATCCAAGTTCCCCATCTGAGCATTCTTATTCCCATCTTTATAAGACATTGCCATCTCTTACTAAGAATCCCCAAAAAAATCTAAACTCCCATCAGCCAGTACTCAGAAAGGGGTTAGCTAGTTTCCCTTTATCCTTATGAACTTAAAAGAAACCCCAGAAATGAAAGACTAGAGGAGCTTGATGAAGAACCCTAATAAGGAAACCCCCAGAAAAGGTGACTATCCAGATTCGAAAGACCACAACTTTATTCTCAGATTGAATTTAAAAAATTAAATTACAACATCCAAAAGATTGAACAAAAATAAAAGGAAAGCTAAGAAATTTTTCGGCTTCCCTTTCAGATTCAGGAGATCTCCTTGTACCAGCCCAGAAATGGAACCCTGGTGACGAACCAACAAGCTGGAGACAGCAGTAGCAATGACATGGTTTTTTTTGTTTTCTTATGAGCTTGTGGAAGAGAAACCCAAATGGGCATAGAGCTCTGCCTCTAGAGATATGATTTTGTAGATAAAGTCTATAGCTTCATCATTACTAGGAAGCCAAGGGGAAAAAGAATGTTGGGGAACCAACCGGATCAGACTCGAAACCGGATTATCGATGGTGTACAACCAACCGTAAGTGTATATCACGGAGAAAGCATATAGATTTTTGAACGCGTAAGGTGAGGATGGATGATGTGCCATAAATGGTATGGTCATCGAAATTTATATAAATTTATGGTGATATGAGTTCGATTGTTACGTATTGATGATGAGGAGTCGGAATTTTTCTAAACACGAGATCTTTTATGACTGATGGGTTAAATTATATATTGGCTTGGGTTTTACCCGTCCGAACCGCCCGACGGTTGGTGTGCGGGGCTATTGGGCATGATCGATTGGGCTTACTGGCCGCTGAAACTGGGCCACTAGGCCTAGGGCCCATCAATTTCCATTTGTTTCGGTTAGTCAAACTGTTCGTTTTATATACCGTCATTTGGAAAAAGTGCGATACCTATTCACAATTTTGAACTATAATCTCGAAAAAAATAAAAGTCAATCCATAACCATAACGAGTGAAAAGTTAATAATTTATAATTCGTTGAACGTAATAAATTATTGATTTGTCATTGATTCGTCGATTATATATCCAATGAACTCACAACTTGATGACTCTTAATTCGTAACTCAAACTCGCTTTGTTTATTGATTTGGATCATTGCGACATTTTGTTGAAATCTGAGGTTAATGTTGGCTCTCTCCCTAAACCGTTTAAATTCTTCAACTTTTGGAATAAATGGGATGGATATTTGGATGTGGTTGAACGTGCATGGTGTTCTGAAGGCGTTTCTTCTGACAAAGCTGGTTTCGAAAGGGCGACTTCGCAATGTTAAGGGTGCTCTTAAGAACTTTTGTCAGATGCTCAAGCTAAGTCTTTAGTAACTCCAATCTCTGACTGTTCTGAGGAGGAAAACACAATGTAAGAAGATTTGGGATGATTTGAAGCAAGCTGAGGAGGCTATGTGTCGATAAAGAGCCCATGAGAATTGGCTAAAGGAAGGAGATTCTAACACGAGATGCTTTCATCGTGAAGTGGCCATTAAACAAGCTAAACGACAGATTACTCAATTGGTGAGGATGGTAATGGTAATCTGGTTACAAGTATTACAGAAGTCTTTTGGGAGAGACTAATAAAGATGTTCACCAGAGCACCTTTTTAGAGCTTATGGATGTTCTTCTCAAAAAGTTCCCTGAAAGCTCAGTCTCTCTATGCTCCAATCACTCCCCAATGATCGAAGCCCGGACCCTGATGGCTTTACGGCATGTTTCTTTAAGCATGCCTGGCTTATTGTGGGGGTGATATCGTTGCTGCAATGAGTCATTTCTTTGAAGGGGGTGATCTTCCTCCAGTTCTTAATTCTACCCTCATTGCCTTAATCCCCAAGAAGGTAAATGCTTGTAATGTTGTTGATTATCGTCTTATTGCTTGTTGTAATGTGTCCTTTATAAAGGCATTACCAAAATTCTGTCAAAGAGATTGGGAGCTTGTTTACTGGATATTATTAGTGATAGCCAATCCGCTTTTGTTGCTGGGCGTCAAATTGGTGATAATATACTGATGGGACATGAGTTGGTGAATGCTTATCATCTCCAGGATACATCTCCTAGATGCACTGGTCAAGTTGATCTCCGAAAGGCTTTCAATTCGGTTGACTTAGACTTCTTGTTCATCATGATGAAAGCGATGGAAATTCCTGATCTTTTCATCTCTTGGGTGCAAATATGCCTTTCTTCTGTTATGTACCGTGTTGGCTTGAATGGCGGTACTGTTGGGTATTCGATGGGCATGAAGGGATTGAGACAAGGTGATCCACTTTCTCTTTCCCTCTTTGTTATTGCTATGGAGCTCTTCCATTGTCTCATGCATCGTGCGACTCTGTCTGGTCTTGTTCCATTTCATCCCAAGTATAAGAAGCTTTCTGTCACCCATCTATGGTTTGCTCACGATTTGCTCGTCTTTACTAATGGCTCGACAAAGGGAGTTGATGGGGTGAGGCTGGTCCTTCATGAATTCTACCTTTATTCTGGCCTTCAAATCGATCCATCAAAACCAGAGATCTTTTTCTCTAGAACTGTACCTGAGGACACTAGAGCTGCTGTTGTATTGGCTACTGATTTTCAGGAAAGATGCCTTCCGGTGTGCTATCTGGGGGTTCCTCTTATCTCCGGGAAGCTGACTAGGAAGGAGTGTGATGCTCTTGTTCTCCAAATCACCTCGAGGATCAGTAGCTGGAGTGCCCGTGCTCTTAATTACGCTGGTAGATTGCAACTCGTTAAGTCTGTTTTGAAAACAACGGCAGAAAGTAATTCGCTCTTCCCCGCCGGAGAAGAAAAACAACATGGTGGTGAAATTGGATTGGGCAGAGGTTCGGGACGAGGAATATAGCCATTTCAGAAAAATCTTTAATGCAATTATGTATCCGTTCTTCTGGCTTGCCATGAAGATTGTGGGTCCGCCCAGAATCTCGTCCGGCGATTATAGCCATCCAACTGCTCTGTTTTCATTCCTGATTTTTGAGGTGTTTGCTTGGAGTATTGCCGTCGTGGCAGTAGAACTAGTGCTGCTCCACGCAACGGTACTATTGCTCCCCCTGATGCTTTTTACATGGTGGTGGTGGAATAATCTACGCGGCCGCGGCAACGCTGATGACGGCGGCGACGAAGAGGAGGTTTTAGACTGGTGGGGACCTTATAAACCTTCTGACCTACCCGTTTTACATGGTGGTGGTGGAATAATCGACGCGGCGGCGGCAGCGCTGATGACGGCGGCAACGAAGAGGAGGTTATAAACCTTCTGACCTACCCGTTTGATGATTTTGTTATTGTGTAGATTTGGCAACGATTCATTTTGTGAATGTAGTTTTGGATTTGGATAATAATCGTATTAAATAGTATTTTAAAGTAGTGAAGTTTATATTTTATACGCGGTCAGTTTTCGATTTAAATGCTCAAATGGAACTATGCTCAAGTAGTGAAGCCGTGTACTGACACTAGGACGGCATGCCGTTGAGGTAAACAACTAGGACGGCATACTGACCGGCCGACGAGGATGAATTAAATTGACTGAGTTGTGTGTAGACGATTGGCAACTGTCGTGTTTAAATCGAACACACTACAGATGGATATTAATATGATAATGTTTATTTAGTTTTTATTAAAATATTTAGTAAATAAAAGAATGTTTCAACTGAAATTTTTATTATTACATCGTATTCCTAGGCCAAATATATAATTACAAAACCCTAATTCCCTGCTTCACTGCTGATTATGACATTCTCCACCGCCATGACTTTGGCCATCGGCCGGCGATTCCTCTCGCCATCGGCGCCAACTGCTCTTCCTCATCTCTTTTCGGTAGAAACTCTTCCTCATCTCTTATTACGTCGCAATATCACGACCCACTTACCTACCCTCAGTTCGGTTCTGCCATGTCATCACCGACGACGACAAAACCAAGGCGGAGGAGTCAACTTCCAACCCGGAAAAGAACCAGCAGTTATGAATCCCCCCAGCCTCTACCTCGGTGGAATCAATAACAACATTAGCAGTCGAATCTTGGAAATATTCCACCGACGGAGTATCTCTTCGTCGCAGGTGTCGACTCCGCCTGAAGAAGACCACGTTCCCGATCAGGAAGAGTAAGATACTTTTTGTCCTAACTTTTTTCAATGCTTATGTAGTGAATATTCTGCCGGTACCGAACACCGCATCATAAGTCGCGTCGAGATAATAGTGTAACTCATTTTGTAGCACGAGAGGTTTTAAATTATTCTCTACGAAATCTTTTTAAATATTTCTTGCGTAATGTTTTAGATTTTCGAAATTCAACTTTTCTTTTCGTTTATATGATTTCTCAAATTCAAAAAATCCAATCGGGGTCATAGGAAGGTCAATCTCTAGCTTGATTTATAGTACGTTATTTTTGGGAATTTTTTGGAAATCGACCCGTACTTCCGCCATATCTCCGAGTCCGGATCCGCAGCAAATAGATGAGGTTTATTTGTTGCGGCAAGAAACAATTTGGACCGTCCATCTCGGACGTCAAATCTAACGGACAAAAATACCAACTTAAACTAAATCTAAATTTGTTTTTTTTATAAAATTAAATAAAGTTTTAGATCTAGGGTCTAGAATATTAGATTTTCAATTTTGAATTTTAAATTTTGAATTCTCAATTTTAAGTTTTGAATTTTTTCTTAAAATGACAAAATTGCTCTTGTTATGATTTATTTATCGCAACAAAATTTCAATTCTTTGTCGCAAATCCGCACTCTAATCTCTTCTATTCTAAAAACAAAATAGTTGCTTCATAGAAATTGGGATGTTAGGATTTCCCACATTTTTCAAGAAAGCAACTGCGTAATAGAATAGAGGAGAAAAGTGTATGAAAATAGACCTACATATCTTTTAACAATTGCTAAAGAGAGTATCACGTACGCCGTACGTACTCCGACTCATTTTACAAATTTTAATATTTTTAATAATCGAGACCATACTATAAGCTCGTTGCTGATGTTTCCATTTCGTCAGATCGAAAGCGATTTACGACGACCAGAAGGTCGAGGCCAATAACAAGATTGAAGAGAAAGAGGATGCCAAATCAGCAGCAACAACAACAGAAATGACCGTGATGGACCAGGACGACAACGAGGAGGAGGAAGCGAAAGAACCGCCGCCTCCGAAACTGATAAACATACTATATATGGCAGCGGTGGGTGTGTTTTTGATATGGTTGTCACAGAAACCACCAAGTTTTATCCCAGAAAACGACCCTAATTCATCCGGGGAAGCATCAATAACCTTCTCTGGCCTGGAACAGAGTACTAAAACTATGTTGGAGAGCATCTTGGAGGCAATCTGGATACCCTTCTTCAATCTGGCCTGGAAAATTATGTTTATGGATCAATTGATGTTCGTAATCTGGTCGGTGTTCGTCGAGATGTTTCCAGTTAGCTTGCTGCTCCTGCCAGTACTCATTACTTGTATCATCCATCTATTGGGCGCTGTCTTCTTTGTATCGATCGGGGTTTTTCTGGCCGCGATATGGATGCTCCTAAGGTTTTTCAAATATTGCCGGAGGTACATTGCCTACCAGCGGCGACGACGAGGAAGATGAGAAGGAGGAGGAAGAGGAGGAGGAGGAGTCGACGGTTTCGAAACCGGAGCTGATTTGTTGTGCTGTTCGGCTCTCTTTTGTTCTGATTGGTCGGCGGAACGAAGGTTATTACACGTTGTGAAGAGGTTATTGTGGACAAAAATATCTGTTATAATTGCGACATTGATTTGTCACATGACTGTTAGTAATGACAAACGAAATTAGATTTAATACTTGGTTGACCTGTGTTGTTTGTGGTCAATAATGTTGGGTTGAGATAGCCCGTTGAGATGACGCCACATATATTCGCAACTGACTAAAATTATGGGTATGGTTGCTTTGAAGTTTCGTGCACTAAACAACTTATCTTTCATCGAAACCCAATAAAATTAGGAAGACTGATTAGCTGGGATGTATAAAACAACATTCCTTAAAAACAGGAGTGATATGTTTCGTCTATTAGCCGACAACCAACCTCGCTATTTCAAAATACAACTTCGTAAATTTCGACTAATTTAAATTAGTCGAACTTCACGAAGTAAAGTCAAACATACTAAATCCCAATCAGTACGTGTATGACTCCTTTTTGCATGCGTCTTCCCTATAAAGCATAAAGCTGAACCACCCCCCCCACCACCCCCACTATTTCCCATCATTTGAATTGGGAAAGGCACGAAGCAGATTCAATAGTTGATGGGTCAAGGGCTTCAATAATGGCCAGTGAATCAGACTACAACCCGTCAGATCCTTTTTCTCGGGAGTGAATAATGAGTGGTTGGTCTGAAAATCGTCGGATTCTAATTGCGATCACATCGCGTGATTTCGGTTGCGATCGGAGTTTCTAGTTATTGTCTGATTTTGGTGCTCACGTATATAGATCCTTCCAAGCGATCTGGTCTTTTGGATCGTTGTGGTTTTCTCCAAGGCTATCACTCACACTGAAATGACCCATCAAAACCCACCTCCTCTTACGGATCATTATCATGAACCATTGCATCATAATAACTCGAATTTCGAAAAAGAATCTAAGAATGGTTATCCGTTTGTTATCATATCAACGAGTATGCTCCTTCAAACAAAATCTCTCAGGTGTGGACAGTTTGGTAAGTAGTTTTGCACAACTGATTGAGAATTATACAGTTATTCAGTAATCTTTTTATCGATTTATACTCTCACACCATCATCATATAAACTATGATATCCCAATAACTCGAGTTACGCACCTCAACCGCAGTTAGGCCGTGTTTACAACGTTGCGCAGCAAGTGTAGTGTAACAATGACTCGAGGGTTGAGTCGAAGAAAAGCTTGCCAAAAGGTGGGGGTGGGAAGGTGAAAACGGCGGCGTATTTGCATGCTAGAGTAAGATTGTGTATGGCTGGATTCTTCCTGACTAAGCAAAACCAAAAAGCCTTAACGTTCACGACTCCCCAGCACAATCATTTCAAACACAACAACGACAATCAGACAAAACCCTACGACTTGAAAAGACAAATCTATCCTTGCCCAACACTTTAAGTGGGTGGTGGCTACAATTAGGTTTAAGCATGAGTTTCTTATTCCTCTTCTTATACTGACTTATTGAAGTTCATATTAGAGCTAGCATAGCTCGAGTTTTGTACACTATTCTACGTTTCGGTCACGTATACCGTTATAAATTATAGTTAATTATAATCGTCGAACTATGTTGATTAATAATTAAAGATTCAACCGATCAAATCTTCCAACCGATATGATTCTTAAACGTTGATGTTTTGATAATAACTCATCGAAAACTAGTATTTTACTATTTTGGTACGGTATATGGTCTCACTTGGAAAATCATGTAGTATAATGGTACAATTAATTGTGTTTTATACCTTTATGTGACATGAAGTGGTTTATTAATCGACCACTAAACGTGTGTGGGTTTTCAAATTGAGTTTTGCTTATCTATTCAGAATTCCAATACTATCCTTGTCTTCTTCGTTTTTAAGGTTTATATATAATTAATTTTTTTATAAAATAAAGGATAATATAGTAACTAACCCAAATATAAATAGATAGCTTCTAAACAAAAAAAAATTAAACCAAATACACCGTCCAAAAACTATCATTTTTAAAGAAATTACGATGCTACTCAAATTATCCATTTCTGAAACCACTTAATCGAATTAAAATACAAATCACCCCACCAACCACATAGGTATGATCATTATACTTTTAAATAAGTGGTCAGTTTAGGAGACTAAAAATAACAAGTTGAACATATCATAAGTCAAATCGACCTTCGTTAAAATAAAATCAACTAATCGGTATAGCCGGCTAACCGACCCGGTTCGAACAATATCATTTTTCACTCAACATATCCCTCCCCTTTATATACCCCTTAACCCCTCCACTCTTCCTTTCCAATCCCATATATACTTGCCGAACCATTTCCAAACAAAATTAGTTTCCATACAATCATCACAAAGAAGAACCAAATCATGGAGCAATCCCTACCGTTGGTGGCCAAGAAAGCATGGGGGATGGTACGTGTCCTCCTCTTCATGGTACGCAGATCCATCGTCTCCAAGAGAAAGCTCCTCCTCCTCGACCTCAACATGGCCATCAAACGTGGCAACAAACTCGCCTCCAAGGCCATCGGCAACCTCAAGTTCCACCACCACCACCACAACCACCGCGCCCCCGCCGTCGCTGACACCGTGGAGGAAGCAGCAGAGGCGGCCGAGGAGGCTGTTAAGATGGCGTTGGAGATGATGAACAACGCCAGTGGTGATGACGGTGGAGGTGGTGGTGGGAATGTGTACGCTGCGACGCCGTCGCCGGTGGTGCTGCCACGGCGGCGGAAGGGTGTCACGAGGAGTTTGAGGATAACGGACTCGCCGTTTCCGTTGAGGGAGGATGACGGAGGAGATAACGGCGCTGTGGATAGGAAAGCGGATGAGTTCATTGCTAATTTCTACAGGCAGCTTCAACGGCAGCAGTAGTTTTAGCGTGGAACCGGTCGTAGTGGAACAAAAGCCCCATGTTGCTGAAATTAAAGTTAATTAGTTTCTTTTTTTCTTTTTCTTTTTTAAAGTTTGTCTTTGCTTTTCTTTCTACATGGAAGTGTTGTTTTACATCGGTTAAATGGGTGGGTTGATTACGTCTCGGGTTTGGTTTACTCGGTTGTAAGTTTATCGAGTTATACTGTATCAATTAGGTTTTAGGTTATGGTTTTGAATCCAATTTGAATCACGAATTGGATAAGATTGAACTGGAGCTAGATTGTGCTTAGATTAGATGAAGAATAACAACTTTAAATATCGTCGTCTATTATTTTTTGTATATAGATGATGGTATAAATTGTATGGAAATTTCCGATCGAATTTATGTTATCAGATACAATCGACTTAGTACTTAGATAGAAATTGACATCCCTATATACCATCCCTCCTTTTGAAAAGTATATATGACAGAGTTATCGAATAGAGATAACAAATGCCATGTAGGGAATCAAATAGCGAGGAAACGAGACAAAAGAAAGACGTATTAATGAAATGAACAGTCTACATGTCCAAGTGTGCAATCTAGCTAGCCGTGTGCTCCTCCCACCGTGCACCAATGTTACGGTAGATTAATGTGTAACGAGCACACGACCCGCGATTAGAGCCTTAGTTACTAAGTCTCAATGGGATTTTTTGTTGTTGTTGTTGGTTCATTCTATTTGGACCATGGGAGTTAATAACACCATGCCCCCTCATTTGTGACTTCTGAAATTTCCTAATTAAGAATGAAATAATTGTAACTAAAAGATAAGCAAAAATACCAAATTTTTTAAATGAATTCAACAAAGCTTGATGATGGCTTTGTAATTTATATTCACTCATAAGAAATTTTAACATGAAAATTTAATTGATAACTTTAGAATTTAAACAAAAAATGTATAATTATGATGGGTTTATTAAGAATGGAATTTAAAGCATATCACACTATATTTTGATATTTCAAGATTAGTCATGGAATTATAAGTATTGAATGAGTTATTTGTCTGATTTTTCGTGCATAAAAACAAAAGATATACTGTCGAAACAAGCGATCTAAATAAGAATAATGGTCGAACCTAGAAAACAAACCAAGTAAGACTGAATGTGCTAACTATAATTCTTAACCGAATTCCTGTTAAACCTAACTTCTATATAAAGTGGTCATTTTATGTACTAAAAATTCACTTAAACTATAATTATTTAATTGCAAATGAGTAAAATTTATTAAGAAAAGTCATGAAGTTTGGAAGTTTGTTAGTCGGAGAAGGTGAGTGGATTAGGGTGGGTATCAAAGTCAAAAAGAAAGAAGAAAATAAATAATGAGATAGCTTTATTTTGAAAATAATAATAATAATAATTGATCAGAGTGCTTTATGAAAAGTAAATTTTTCTTTTCATGCCTAAATTTTAGTTTGTACTCCATTGCCCTAAAAAATAATTTATATTAATTTATTTAATAAATTGATTATTGATCAAACATTTTAGTTTTCCCCTATGTTCATTCGCCGGATTATTTTTCAACGACCCATAGATTATTTTATAAAATGGTTATTGATTGTTAGTACAACCTTATTAAAATTTATTTTTAATTTTATTTGATCATCATTAAAATAAATTTTGATTTTAATTATTTTTAACAAAATATTAATTGATTGCAAATTTTGAAATTTTCTAGTGAAAATGGTCAATTTCTATAGGTTAACCTATTTGGAAATTGATAATTTTGAGATGAAAATTAATTTTTTTCAAATTAGCTAATATTTGACATCCATGTTAGGAATGATTAAAAATTGAGGTTTCACCATGTTAAACCCCTCAAATAATAGCCAAATGAAGTTAAAAACACTTTTCAACATGCTAAAATAACACCGAGTAAAATTGATTTTTAACTTTGTTTGGTCATTATTTATAGGGGTTATCATCATGACACTTGATTTTTTAGCAATATTCAATATGCATGTCAAATATTAGCCGATTTAAAAATTTTAATTTTTTTTGTAAAAATGGTCAATTTCCATAGGTTAACCCCTTTGGAAATTGACAATTTTAACATGAAAATTGAAATTTTTTAAATTAGTTAATATTTGACATGCATGTTGGGAATGACTAAAAATTGAGGTTTCACCATGTTAAATCCTTCAAATAATATCCAAATAATATTAAAAATATTTTAAGGATTTTGATTGGTATCCTTAGTGGAAATCTATGTAAAGACTACACAAATCTTAGTTTGGATTTCTGACTGGTTCGGAGGGCGAAGAGCCGTCTCGCCTGAGCTTCAACCTCCGCCAACAATTCAGAAGGAAACCCGTGGTTCGTCAATTGTAACACGCCCCACTTCTCGCACGCCTTAGTGATTAGCTTCCTACTACGAAGGTCCTGAGCAGTCGATGACTGGAATCGGAAACACTTGATCTTCGTCACCGGCGGCCAGATGTGGGTCTCCGGGAGGGTGAGGAGTGAGTTGAAGTCGAGTGATATGATTTGGTGAGATTTTTAGAGGGATTTGTGTGTTAGCACGAGAGACCATAATTGTTGTAGACATGTTTGTTCATTTAGTCTCATATTTTGGTTATCAAAATGTTTATATAATTATAATTTTATAAGTTCTAAAATTATAAAAAAAAAGGATTGACAAGTGTAGGGTTGGGTGGTTATATAATTAATGAGATGTCCAAAATAATTAATGGGGGAGATTTTGTGCTATCTAACCTTAAATGCATTTATTCCTCTAGATTTTTGTATTCAATTTTTTTTAGTAAAGTTTTCTTTTTCTTTTCGTTCTTATGACTTGACAAGTGGAATTTTCCTAAATTTACCAAATATTTTTTATTATAAATAAATTTTTCATTCACAGGTCGTACTAGTTCAGATCATTTACACTAAGAGTCATGTGGAATCATGTAATTGTAGTTGTTGTGTATTAGGTCGCACCTACATCCACCGTCGAGAAGTTTAAAATCCTGGCAAAAACGTTTCAAGATTTCCAGGATTTTCGATCGCAGGGCATTTTCGGTATTTCCAATTTTATTCTATTTTCAGGTTTTCAACATTTATGATAACTCAAATGCGAAACTCAAAATTTAAAATTCAAAATTGAAAACCTAATACTCTAAACTCTAAACTTAAAGATTCAAAACCTAAAATCCAAACTCAAAATCTAAAATCCAAAATTCAAAACATAATACTCTAAATCCTAAACCTAAAAATACAAAACCTAAAATTCAAACCCAAAATAAAAAAACCCAAAATTTAAAATCCAAAACCAAAATTCTAATACTAAAACCCAAACCCAAACCAAATTAATAAATTAAATATTTTTTATTGAAAAAAGTTTTCTTACTTTTTTTATACAAACCGTTAAATCTAAAACACGTACAATCTAACGATCCAGAATCATCTTGAAAATCCTACAACTCTTTTTTGCTAGGATTTCAAACCTACTCCTCCACCGTCTACACTAATATGAAATTGTGGATCATGGTTTAAGTTATCTCCGCAATAATTTGTTTTCAAACTAGGCGGTGAATCCACGTCACTTGCTTTAAACGTTGTCGACAGATGTGGTAAGTATGTTTTTAATTACTTTTGGTTAAACTTGTATCGGTATGTACACGATTGTTGATTATTTGCTTTTTCCTCCATACAGCTAGTTTACAGGGTATTGGACCATATGCATCCCTATCTTGTCGGTTCGATGAGATAGGAGTACGATTCCGATGCTGAGTATTTAGAGGCGGTCGAGCAGCTGCGTTGCAGTGTTGTAGACATGTACGTTGACTTTCGCCACCAGAGACCATACCGATAGACATTGTTTCCCTGTTGTGATTAGATTATGTTCACATTTCTATTCATGTTATGTATAGAGACTCATGTATTTATGTTTGTTGGTATTTGCTGTTATGGACGAGATCATGTTGCCTTTAACATTATGTATGAAAACATCGTTTTTTATTAAGAAATGGTAATCAACAACATCGTTTTGTTTGATGAATATAACAAACTATACATGACATAAATGAATATTTAGAGTGGGTAGAGTTTAGGATTTCAGAACAAAGGTTCGGGAGTCTATATGGTTAGGATTTCAGAACAAAGGTTGAGATTTTTGTAAAAGAAAATAATAATGAAAACAGAACGGACCGGATGGAGCGAATTTTCGTTCGCAGGTGAAGCCGTAATTCGTTGGGAGCGTTTTCGAGCAACTAAAATATACTAAAAAAGAGTTTTTTTTATTTAAAGTTATATGTTTTTGTTTTTTTTATATAGATTTCTTTATATAATATAAGATATTATCTAATTTAAAAATTAGAGTGTAGTTTAATGACCTTCAAAATTAACCAAGCTTAAATATGTTATCCGTGACCACTCATTAACTGTCACATTGAAACTCTCTCTCTAACGGCAGATCTCTACAGTTCGGAGAATTCTTTGGTCCCGATCATTCTCGCCGGTATCAGTCCCGATCGGTGGCGCCGACATACTGTAAACCCAGTTGTGTAGAATCGGAGAATAAGCTGGGCGGAGCAAAAACAATCCTTTGTCACATGTGTTTTTTTGGATGAGACTCGGACGATGAACGATGCCGGTTCTGCGTAGCGGAATGCGCAGGGGCCGGAGAGCAGCAGCAGCACCAGCTAATCACCAGCAGACGCCGATTCCTGTCCAAACAGGAGAAGCGATTGCGACGAGAACTCGCCGGAGGCGCGCGGCGGCGGCTGTAAACGACTTGACTAATAATCAGGCTGTAGCTCAGGCGCCTGTAGTAGCGGCGGCGGCGCCAGCGGAGGAGAACAGACATAGGCAAGAGGAAGGGGAAAATAGAATGGCTGACTGTGGTGTTGGTGGGAGAAGCAACGACAAGGGAAATGCTGCCGATGATGAAGGAAGCGCAAACCCCATTCCAGAGAAGGTTTGTTTTTTTCCATTCGTTACTTTATTTGAGGTGGTGATGAGTTGTGAGATTGACTGTTCTCTGAAGCTTCGTTCTTGATACCGAGATCAAGATTCAAGAGTTGGTATTATGATCGGGTTTTATGCTTATACTCTTGATTGATTGCTTAGGACTTTAGGGTATTGCAGGATATGGATGATTAGAAAACCATTGTGGAAAACAACTTAGATGTTTATGAGTAAGCATTCACTTGATCAATGGTTTTTGAATAGGCCAGCTTCTCTGTTTTGTACATGTATCCTCGGGTCTAGTTGGTTGATGAATCATTGGGTCTAGTTGGTTGATGATTGTCCAGTCTTTCTGAGGTGAATGAGGTAGTTAAGTTCAGTTACATTATCTGCGACCGTAGTTCGTTAAAAACATTATCTTGTCGTCCTTTTCGATGTGTTACACGTGTGCGCCTTTGTTCATGCTTGACTAGCTCGATTTTTCGCCTTTCGAAACTGCTTGGCATTCATGTTTCAATGACCAATTTGGTAACTTTTGGGTGGTAATGTTAAAAGCTCACTTAATTTGGCAAGTGCTCAATTTGGTAGAGTTATGTACATTACAGTTGAACAGTATTCTGTGACCTTTGTTCGGTAAAGACGTAATCTTGTCGTCCTTTTGATGTGTTACACGTGTGCGCCTTTGTTCATGCTCGACTAGGCTCAATTTGTCGCTTTTCGAAACTGCTATCCATTCATGTCTCAATGACAGAATTTGGTAACTTTTGGGTGGTAATATTAAAAGCTCACTTAATTTGGCAAGCGCTCAATTTGGTAGAGTTATGTACATTACAGTTGAACAGTATTCTGTGACCTTTGTTCGTTAAAAACGTAATCTTGTCGTCCTTTTGATGTGTTACACGTGTGCGCCTTTGTTCATGCTGGACTAGGCTCAATTTGTCGCTTTTCGAAACTGCTATCCATTCATTTCTCAATGACAGAATTTGGTAACTTTTGGGTGGTAATATTAAAAGCTCACTTAATTTGGCAAGTGCTCAATTTGGTAGAGTTACGTACATTACAGTTGAACAATCTTCTGTAGCTATGTTCTTTAAATACACTGTCTTGTCCTCCTTTTCAATGTGTTACATGTGTGCGCCTTTGATCATGCTCGGCTAGGCTCGATTGATCGCCTTTAGCTAACTGACTTAAATGTTCCGAAAATGCTATCCATTTTATGTTTCAACAACAGAATTTGGTTACTTTTGGGGTGTTAATGTTGAAAGCTCACTTAATTCGGCACGTGCTCCGTTCGGTTGAGTTATGTACATTACAGTTGAACACTCTTCTGCGACCTTTGTTCTTTAGATACATCTTCTTGTCGTCCTTTTCAATGTGTTACACTTATGCGCCTTTGATTGATCGCCTTTTCCCAACTGAATAAATGTTCCGGACATGCTATCCATTTTATGTTTCAATGACGGAATTTGGTAATTTTTTTTGTGATAATGCTAAGAGCTCATTCAATTCAGCACGTGCTCAATCTTGTCGAGTTGTGTACCTTGTAATCGAACAATCGTGACGTACTTCGTTATGTAAACTCGACAAGATTGACCACGTGCTGAATTAAGTGAGCTCTTACCATTTTGTATTGATTCTATGATGTTACCCTTGCAGCATTAGCATTACTTGAAGATTGCAACCTACCATGCCAGAATAAATCATATTTCTTCTTTAATTTGTATAACCATATCCAACTTGCTTTTCTAGGGTTTCAATTTATGCCTGCCCGGTTTTATTCGTTCCGTGCTGATAAAGTGAATTAGTTATGTATATAAAATACTTGACGCAAGCATATGATTGATTTGGAAGAACAATGAAAGCTTTGACATCCATCATTTTTGGTAACCGGATAAGTTTTTAGAGAGGTCCATGAAATTAAGTAACTCAAGGCATTTTAACTGACGAATCGTAAATTTTAAGCTTATGAAATAGCAAATCTGTAATAACCATGATCGATTACTGCTGAAGCTTTTCAATTCCAATCTAAATCTGATGTCAGTATGAAACTGTGGCTCATGCATGGCTAAGCAGTTTTGGTGGAATTGTCTCTCTTGTTGATTTAGTGGATCATTCATAGGATTCAAGGGTAGAAAATTAGGAAAGGATTCTGCATTTCTTGATGCCCTTTTGAATTCAATCATGGCTTATTTTGATAGTTTTTCGTTGTGTGCTGATATATTACATGTGTTTCATGTTTTACTGTTATGTGACGGCTCTTGCATGTTTCGATGCGCTCTTATATTCAGTGATGAGAAATTTTGATGGTTCTACTTCGTGTCTGTGATCATTTACAGCTACTCATCATGTATTACCGGCTTGTCAGGGCTTTCATGCTGTTATATCATGATTCATGAAATACTTTTATCACAAGATATGGCCCAAAATTGACCATCATTTTCCCCTCGTTTAATGTTGTTATGGTTCCTTCTATTGGTTTATTTACTTCAGTCTCCGCATACATTTTTTCATGACAGGTTCAGGTTGGAGGTTCACCATTGTACAGAGTAGAAAATAAGTTGGGCAAAGGAGGGTTTGGTCAAGTATATCTTGGTCGACGTGTTAGTGGTGGCCCAGGGCCTCTAGAGGTATGAGTATTCCTTGCGAGTTTCTGTTAGGTGATTTTTGGAATTGTCTTTTGTTTCCTTGTTTCTTTGTTATATCAACCTCCTAATTTTGTACCTCAGGTGGCATTAAAATTTGAGCATAGAAACAGTAAAGGATGTAATGGAGGACCGCCTCAAGAGTGGCAGCTTTACAGGTGCATAATATTACATCTGTTGAATGATCTAAAGACTTGTAACTGAATTTATCGCTTTCCATTTTTCCTTCTTGTCTCTTTCCATTTTCTGTCTTGGCTCAATATTTCTTATTTTATTTTTGTCCATTAGCAATCTTGGGAGCTGTCATGGTGTCCCTCAAGTTCACTTCAAGGGACTGCACAGTGACTATTATATTATGGTATCTGCATTGTCTTTTACATTTTTTGGATCCAAAATGTTATCTTTTCCTAAAAACAATACAGTACCCTGATAGACCATTTGTAATTCTTGTAGGTTATGGACATCCTTGGGCCAAGCTTGTGGGATGTTTGGAATAATAACTCTCAGACGTGAGTACAAGTCTGCATTTGATTCACTCGGAACTGTTAAAAATATGGCTTTTCACCCTTTTTATGTATAATGGCAGGATGGCCGTTGATTTGGTTGCATGTATAACCATTGAAGCAATATCCATATTGGAGAAGGTGCACTCTAAAGGGTGAGTATTTCTGGTTAAGGTGTATTATTTGGGGTGGACAAAAAGCATGCAATATTTTTATTTTTTGGCATGGTGATGCTACTCAAAGTAGTTCTTCTCCTGCTTAATCATGCGCAGTTGTATTTTGTGTTAAAATGATGTTATAAGTCCATGTATATGTAACAGGTATGTCCATGGAGATATAAAGCCTGAGAATTTCCTGCTTGGTCAACCTGGAACTCATGAATCGAAAAAGCTGTATCTTGTCGACCTTGGATTAGGTAATTGGTGAATCAATTTTATTTGTGTTCTTTGTTGTTCTTTTGTCTACTGAAATGGCCAGGATCTTGGTACCCTTTTCTTCCAATTAGCCACTAGATGGCGAGATAGGTCTACTGGTCAGCATGTTGAGTATGATCAAAGGCCAGACGTCTTCAGGTCTGATGCTTTAACTGATGTTGTCTCTTTTTCATTTATGATTACCAGTAAACTGTACGTTGTCCTTAAAAGATAGTCCGCGTACTTAAAAACGCTATTTCTGTTGCTCTTTTAACAGAGGAACAGTGCGGTATGCCAGTGTCCATGCTCATTTGGGGAGAACTGCAAGTCGGAGAGATGATCTAGAGTCTCTGGCTTACACATTGGTTTTCCTTCTCCGTGGTCGATTGCCTTGGCAAGGTTTCCAGGTTAGTCCTTTTTGGTAGTTCGGCATAAATGCTCTAATTGGAACATCTATTTGGTTTTATACTACGTTGGCTATGCTCGCAACTAACATTCTAGAAATAGGTAAAATGTTGCACTTTTGAGTTCTAACTCAAATTTTGATACCAATTACAGACGGTCTCAAAACATTCACACGTTCCTTTATCACTACAACGTTATCTGACATCCATACTGTTTTTTATCAATTAAATGAATCTTATGTCATATGGTGATTATTGTTTCAGGGGGACAATAAAGGTTTTCTTGTATTGAAGAAAAAGATGGCCACATCCCCAGAATCACTGTGCTGCTTTTGCCCGTTGCCTTTCAAAAACTTTGTTGAATACGTGGTGAATCTCAAGTTCGATGAGGAACCCGATTATGCAAAATGCATTTCCTTCTTTGATGAAATCGTTGGTCGAAATCCAAATGTACGACCAATTTACACAGATGGTGCTCAGAAGGTACTTGCAAAATTAGTTTAAAATTTTATGGACCTGAAGCAGTTTGTCTATGTGATTAAGCTTTGGTAAAGCCAAACGGAAACTGCAGTTAATCGTTTTTTTGTCATTTCAAGCTTATTTGTCAGGTTGGCCGAAAAAGAGGACGGTTAACCATGGAGGATAATGGGGATGAACAGCCTAGAAAGAAGATTAGGACAGGCATGCCAGCATGTCAATGGATCAGTGTATACAGTGCTCGCCGGCCCATGAAGCAGAGGTATGGCTTGTCAGTTGTGCCACCATTTGGGATTCTTTACACTCTTTGTATGAGAAGAAGTACGTCTTCATATACTTTTGTAGGTATCATTATAATGTCGGCGAGTCGAGACTGGCTCATCATATCGAAAAAGGAAATGAAGATGAATTATGTATTAGTAGCGTTGCTTCAGCTCAAAACTTATGGGCACTTATCATGGATGCTGGTACCGGGTTTATGGAACAAGTCTACAACCTCTCACCCAATTTTCTAAACAAGGTAACACGCCATTGTCGTACTTTTTTTGGCTGACCATGGAAGTATTTACTGATTTGTTATGAACCAACTGCGAAGGATTGGATAATGGAACAATGGGAGAAGGGCTATTACATCAATGCCTTAGCTGGAGCTACCAATGGAAACTCATTAGTGGTGATGTCCAAAGGTCAGTATAGACGAGCTTTACGAAAATTTCTTCAAAGTTCTCATTTTTCTTGGTCGCATCAATTGATCTTTGCTTGAATCCAGGTACATCATATCAGCAACAGTCATATAAAGTGACTGAAACCTTCCCTTCCAAATGGATCAGCAGAAAATGGAAGGAGGGATTCCATGTCACCTCAATGGCTACCTCGGGGAGCAAATGGGCAATCGTCGTGTCTCGAGGAGCTGGGTTTTCTCATCAGGTTGGGTCTCAAAATGGTTTCTTTTTCTTCCCATTATCTCTATATGACATTCGGTGATAATAATGAATGATCTCTTCCAATCATCTCAGGTTGTGGAGCTTGATCTTCTGTACCCGAGCGAAGGGATCCACCGACGATGGGAGAAGGGGTACCGTATCACATCGACTGCAGCAACCTACGACCAGGCTGCATTTGTCCTCAGTATACCTAGAAGAAAACCGCAAGACGAAACCCAGGAGACTCTTCGAACCTCTACATTCCCTAGTGATCATGTCAAGGTTTGAAATAAATAACGAAACCATCTCAAATTTTCTGGTATATATATTATTCTGTTTCAGTTTATCTCAGTGTGTCAACAATGGTTGCAGGAGAAATGGGCAAAGAGTCTGTACATTTCATCGATATGTTTCGGACGAACAGTATCTTGAGGAATTTAACTTTGTAAATGTCAGTAACCCTAAGAAAAAGTAAAGAGGTCAGTTTCTGTCATTTATGTACAAACTCAATGCAGAGATTTTGGCTGTGTGCCAAAAAAATAGGTCAGTAGTTTCGTCCTATGTTACAAAGCTTCTGTACAGTATCTTCAGATATGGGTTAATGGCAAAGCAACTCTTTTCGGGTGCTTATCGTGTGTCTGTTCTTCGATTGCTTCGGTTTTTATGATCGACTCCATCGTTGGTTTGGTTTGGGGGGGATAAGAGGGTGTGTTTTCAGAATTACGTATGTTCTTAGATAATAACGGAGTGAAGAAACTCTCGTATGATAGATTTGAATGCCGTGCCAAAACAAAGATTACGGATAGGTCGTGCTATTTCTCGTAATTTTCGAATAGGCTGGGCTTCCTAAGAAATCAATCCTCGGAAGGATTATGTTTGTTTCAGAAATATGTATTCTACGAGCACTAAAAATGGCGGTTTCGAGTTTAAAATGCGTCTTTATTGTTAATTTTGGACTAGAAAACTCGGGTTAATAATGTGGTTTATTCTAAGACCACTTCCGAACGAAGGTTTATCCACTCAGTCAGCGAATGAAGTTGCCCATTTAATGTCGAAACGGTTCTTTGATGCCTCCCAAGTTAGGGTTTGGTAAACCTCTCGACTTGGATAGGTATTTGCGTAGTGTTTCGTTATCTTGATATCCTATCTATGACAAAAGAAACGGAAGCTTGTTTACTCGGGATTTAAATTCGCCTCGTTTGTAAGTTAACTTACAATGCAAGTAATAGACCTTAGGTCTCGCAATCGGCGAATTTATATCATCTAATCATTGTTCAACAAGAACACAATAACTGCAGTTTTGATTCGTATCCATAATTAAAAGCCTTCATTGATTTTGATCTCTCTAGTAAAAGATGCTTTTGGGAGGCAGTTGGGTTTTCTGGCTGCTGCTGCTGCTACTACAACTACTACTAGCCCCACTCCCTGGCCTGCAGCAGATCCACTCCAACCCAACGTTCTCCTGCACATCATCGAGATCGTACCGAACCACGAAAAATGCACTCGCAACAGTCCGGTTCATGCTTGTGCCTTTGAATCTCCAAGACATGAGCATCGTAGTACAGTGACTGTTCACACCTTTCCTGTCAATGCACCCTGAATAGAGAGCCAACGAAGAACTCAATCGATCATCGCCACAAAACGGAGGGTTCAGGAGGCTTACCCGGTAGCACAGTACGAGGTCTCCAACGCTTACCTTGTGGCACTCCGAGGGCTCTAGAGGAATGGACCTCTCGTGGACGCCTGTCTTCAGATTGACCCACTCGTCGTGACCATAGTCGAACCCATCGAAACGAACTTTCACCTCCTGCATTAATTTCGAACCGGTTATAGCAAAGAGTACACACACAATTATAGGAAGAAATTAAGATCAGGGGTCCAAGTGGAGTTGCACTTCCGGTAGAGTTGTGTGATAACAACCTGAAAGTATCGGATTCGAATCAGGACACACCCCACAAACGGGCACCTATATAATGTTTGTTTACTTATATTTTGTTGTCTTGCTATCTCGGGAAAAAATAACAAATTAACACTTACAAGGTAAACAGTATAAAGAACTATGTAGTTGAGGGATGTACCGACATCGAACCTGGTACAAAGTTCACACACAAAAGTAGTACTGTTACAGAACAGTTTACGATGTAACGATTCTTTACATTGTATCACAAAAGTCTGTTTGTCGGGCCGTCTACCAAGCATCGTCTCTGGTTGATTTGGCTTCGAATATCAGCTCAGATAGATCAGCAGCCTTGGCACCAGTTTTCCAAGCTGACAATTCAGAACATTGTGTTAAAACTGTATGTATGATACAACACATACAACGAAAATTAAACCGGTCAAAATCAGTGCCTTTAGGCTTTGGCAGAACAGGAATGTTGTCCGGTAGATCATCGATGACGAGCATGTTGATAGGCATAGGCGATTGAGTGGGTTCGGGCTGAGTCTCCTCGTGGTTCTCCGCGAACCAATTTTGCACATGTTCCCATCTTATCTCTGGCTTTCCAATTCGAGTCGGCGACAAACTGTCGAAAAAGAAACACAATATCGATCGGTTATTTAACTACTAGGACGCTTCTTTCACTACTTCTGATCATAGCCAAAGTATTCTACCAACTCGGCCGGAAGGGCCGGACAAAGGTGGGAAATGACAATAATGCACCTGAAAGTAGACCCCTTAACCTTTTTCCTCGTACAGTTTCTTCATTTCCGTCGTCTGTAACATATGAATATGTTGGATTGAATCATGCAATGCTCATTCGACATAGACATCAAAGGCGTTCGAGCGTCGACCATTCCATATTCGAAGATCAGTTCGGTAATTAAGTACTTTTTCAGTTTGCTTGACAAATGAATATATTCGGTGTTTGGGAATCGAACCGTAGTCATCTCCCTTATAACCTAGCTAGTACACCATCAACTACCCCTCCCCGGCTAGATGTTGGGTATTAGGATTCGAACCACGGTCATTTCCCTAACTTAGCTTAGCGTCAACTACTAGGTCATCCTTACTCGGATAATCAAGTGAATATACAACAATGTACATTTTATTTCGAATCCTACACATGAGGATATGATTGACATTACCTCGGATTTATCACCAATAACGAATCAAACGTGGGCAAACCTAGTCAGTATATTTTCAAACCTACCCAAATTTGAAATACCGTCCAAGACCTCTAACCATCATGGTTCTACCGGTCTGTGTCGATCCATTATAGAACCAAACTCCGTGAAAAAAAAAACAGAAACCTTCGGTTTCGAGTGGTCGTTACCGGCCGGAAAGCTGGAAACTTTGCGACATGCAAATCAGAAACCGAGCAACTATTAGTACTAAAAGAGTTGTTGTGATACGTTACGAACTTGACTGATTGAGTGAGAAAGTTTCACATATTGTTTAGTTGATCAGACTACTGGGTTTCGACGGTCTTAGCTCGGAGATTGTAAAGAGATCGTCACCGTCGTCCATGGCTACTCGGAGATCACAGGTTGAAGAGAAAGAAACGAGAAACAGCTTGGTTATGGAGTTATGGTTATGGAGTTGGTTTAATTATATAATATTTATTTACTGTTGGTCAGAGATTACCATTCATTTCATATGCAAAACTGCCACGTGGCCGACCGTTACAACTTTCGGGGGAAAAACTATATAAAAATGAAATAAATGAATTTCCAAATATAAACTGTGTTTTTCTTTTAATTTCGTATCTAATTTCTACTTCTAGATTTTGGCATTAATTGAGCCTTTTATTATCCGACGTGGACATCGAATTTCGATAAATACTAGGTATATTTAGTAATTTAGTAAAACTATGGCCTTTGTTCAACCGAGTACATGCATCTTCAACCGCCAACAATTCCACCCAAAACCATTAAAAAATATCGAGATAAGAGTATTTATAGGCACGTTTATGAATCGGTAAAGTTGCGAGGTTATGAATTTAATAGTACATTTTCTTGCGGGTGAAGCATGGTGCGAACCAAAATAATAGTATAGCAAGTAGAGGAGAGGAGGATGGGGAAAATGACGAAGCAGAGGTACGATTTTCACCAACAAAGAGAAGAGGGGAATCAAAAAAATCACGACCCGATCTCAAAAACTAGATTATATTAATTAATCTATGGTCTTGTTACAAAACAACTATTACTTAATTAAATTTGTTCTTAGAGAATGTTATTTACATAAACTAAAATACAATATTCATTTAATTTGACAAAGTCTAAACTAAGCTTTGCTGAAATTTTAACTCATTATAGCATAAGACTAGATGTTTTTCAAATCGTTCGATCTATCATTTTTATATCAAATTGATTTTTTTTTTTAAATTGCTTGATCTGTCATTTTATGATATATAGATTTATATCTTCAAAAAAATAAGATAACAAAAGTTGGTTTGTCCTTCAAACCCTCTGGTGAGAGTAATACTTACACACCTCCACTTTCAGTGCAGACATCGTAACGTTATCTATAAAAAGACGAAGCGGTACTTCAAATACGAATAACTGACAAACGCAACAACAACAATCGTCGTAGTGTGGATCATACGACTCGACTCGATTCATAAGTCTCCTAGTTCAAGAGATGCAAATAGACCAAACTCAACTAGCAGATAAATATACAAACTAACTCCTGAATACCGACAAGAGTACTAAGCTAGTTGGTAGTGTTTGTGGATAAAGTAATTGGTGGGGGGGGGGGGGGGGTTGGGGTGGGGTTTGGGGTTGGTGAGTCCCCAACGTGCCGAAATCTGTCCATATATACGTGTTCTTGTTTGGCGAATCTTCCATCGCTTTCCTTCTTCTTCTAGCCGCCGCCGGCGGCGGCCCACCACCACCCCCAACTTGATCCCTTCGTTTTCCTCTAAACTAATTGCTCCACACAACTTGCGCCGACCGGCGAATATCGACTATACGACGCCGAATTAATGGTCATTGTTGCTGGTGTTTCGGTACACGAGTACACCGAGCAAATTAGCAATCATCTAAATTGACTGGTCCTTAGTCAAGTTGGTAAATAAACGAGCTAGTTTGCGAGCCAAACTCGTAAAGCTCATGACCTACAGCTCGGGCTCAGCATGTTTATTATCGAGTCAATTCGTTTAAAATCGAGTCGAGATTCGAGCGAGTTTTTTTTAGCTGAAAACCAAGTTGCTCCCTCAATCAAGCGATTTGATTCGTCAATAATATAATCATATCTTTTTACTATATTTCATTTAATTACACACTTTACGGATTTTTTGTGAGAACAAAAATAGTCTCAATCCTTTTTTATATACAAGACATCAAACGGATAGAAGGACGATAGAAAGCAAATAGACGGTAACCTAAAATGCAGGAAAGAGAACCGATCAAAGGGGACACGTGTTGCTGAAACCGATCTAAAGTTTCACAACCATTTAAAGACGATTATGCAGTTGGGAGGGTCGTTCCCGCTGACTCGCATGTATTCTAGTTGATGGAATATGGCTTCCCTTCTTAGATGATTTTAACAACTTTTTACTATAGACATTTTTACATTTCATTAATTGGATCGTAATGAATCGTTGGAAAATCAAAACCACCCTTATAGAAGGAGAAATAAATAATCTTACTTGAGGGAAGAAACAAAACTCTAATAAAGAACAAAATTCTAACATCAAAAAAAGTAGACGTCGACGACAAAAAGTACGGTGATTAGAATTTTTTGGCGGTTAGAATTTTTCGACTATCGAGGAGGAATTTTCGGTGATTAGAGTTGTAAATAATTCATGGCTGGGTTGAATTATTTGTCCAAATGGTGTTGCTGTCCGTCCGTCGCTTCATGCTTTATTAATTAATTTTGAGGTTTAGAAAAAATTATTTAAATAACTAATTATCAACTTGTTGATATTTTTCTGAAATTGCTTACGTCATTCAGACTTTTGTCTTGAAAAGGACTATTTTCCATTGCTTATATATATTAGAAAATGTGGCAATCAATTCCAATTAGTAAGGTAGGTGCAACATTCATCATTAAAGTTGAATTGAATTGGTTAATCGTTCGAGTGAAGTTGTTCTGGTGGTAGAATGTGTATCTGGTGAGCTGGAGGTTGCGAATTCGTACTTAATATACTCCACAAAAATGCATGAACATCAATGTAATGTTTATTCCATGTCTTCTATATCTTAGATTGACCGAGAGTCTCGGTCTTATATTAGCCATGCCATCTGCTTGAAACCCATAACGAGATTGTCGTTTTGATTATGTTCACTAGATGTCATTCTTCTCCTCCCTCTTTTGAGAAACTTTGAGATCCGAATAGATCAAGAAAACGAGAACTTCTCTCACGATTTATATCATTTTTCTTCTTATGATCATTGAGAGATAACCCAAAATAATATAAAAATAATATAAATTTTTTATTTAAGAACTCAAATTATTAAAATGTAACGGTTTATCGTAACAAGTTAAAGTTAGTAAACAAATCTCATGAAGGATAAAACATACTTATAAGTCGTGTAGCATCTACATTCTTTCTAGTTTTTACATTATGTCCATAACCCCTTTTTTCAACCTAAAAATAATAAATAGGAGGAATTCATTGACCTATATACTTGTCATCTTTAAAACCATTTTCTAGAGCAAAAGAAAAAACAGAATTTATACCGAAATAAAGTATATTTGGTAGGAGAGATGATAATAGGGTAAATTCACATAATTACAAAATGATTTTTTATCGAAACTAATACTATCTTATAATTGGTGCCCCTTCAGAGTGGTTATCTTTTGGTCAAACATTTGTTTTATTGATTCTCACTAATAAGAAAAGCGGTTTCCGTAAAAAATGATTGGAGGACTTTTTCATGAGTTTTCGTATATGTTAGGGCGTTTTTAGAAGAAAGAACGTCTTTCTTTTGTTGCTGAAAATAAACGAGTCATTGATGTTAGTATACACCGAAGAAAGGAAAGAAAGATATAAATATTTACTTGTGAGTATAATTAGATTTGAACTCGACATTTCAAAATCATCAAAGTACATCATGTTGTCAACTAAACGAGTGAACTAAATCTCTCATTGCAATTTTAAAAGCTGGGTAATATAGGCTACTCTAGGAACTAGCTTGTTAGGGATCGATTTAAAGATGCATGTACTTAGTAAGTAATATATAAACATCAATCAAAATCTTATTCCGATTAACAATTTGAGTTATTATCGATATAACGATTCATAATCGTGCAACGGTTCTGCTAACTGATGTCCATGTATTAAGATGTAGTTGGCAAAAGGGGAAGTGGTGGACCAAAGAAAACCAAACCAGTTGTGACATGTTTTCAACAATGTTGACACACAATTAAAGTCGACAAAAACAAATCCCAGAGATGACTCTTTCTTGGATGAGTTCGGTGACCAATTAAAGTTAATTATTGGTTTGATATATATATACAACTTTGGTTTCGATTTGGACCCGATCAAGCATCGAAGCTGAATATCGTTACCAACATCATTCTATGGTCTACTACGATTCAAAATTGGAGATAAAAAAATTGAATAATAACACTTTTTGCCACCTCTATTTTGTCAATTTAACATATGGACTTTGTACTAATTAAAAGTATTTTTACCCCCTTTTACTTTATCAACATATTCAACGACTTCTTCCGTTATCCGATTTAGCTAAATTGACAATGCTATGTCATCATGATGACACATGACTGGTGAGTCATATTATTATTATTTAATTTTTTAATTAACAATACCCAATTGGCTAGTTTTAATCTCTCAAGATTTCATTGTATCTCTCTTCTTCTTATCCTAATAACCCTATCTTCCTCCAAATAGATTTCCCAATACTTTTTCAGCCACTATCATCAACTTTCATCAACCTCATAACCTAAAAAATAACGATATCCTCCTCCTTTGTCGGAGTTTCCTAATGTCCTTGGCATTTCCATGTGTCAAATGAAATTATTTAAAATGAAAATAGGTTCTCTCATGTTGTCGACAATTCCTCAACTCACATGCGACCTGATTCGACGATTTTGAATGATTTTTTGTAGAGGGTTCGGGATGGGGGATGTACGATTTAGGTAGAGGCAAGGTCACGGATATAAAATTTGGTTGGTGTTTATAAAAGGCCGCCGGAACAATTGGCGAGAATGAGAAATTAGTGGTTGAACTGTTGTGCCTGTTGTATGGAGAGACAACGTAGATGAAAAAGAGGGTAAGGTTTCCTAGAGTTGGAGGGTTAAATAAAAATAATAATAAAAAACAACCATATGTCGTCATGACAACGTGGCACTATCGATTCAACAAACAATGAGAGAGAGAGATGAGTGATTGATAAAATAGGAAAGGGCAAAAACACATATTTATAATTAGAGGGTCTATATGTTAAGTTGGCAAAATAAAAAGGGTAAAAATGTCATTGTCCCTAACAAAATCAAATGAATACATTTCGTAAACTAACCCCTAATTTGCTCTTTCCTACATTTAATCTTCTCCTAATCATCTCCCTAATCATCTCCATTGTACATGTATATGCGAGATCATGGAATATACAATCACAATTACATTTACCTTCACACTTATTACTTACTTTTATATATACCAAGAAATTAAATCTTCTTTTAATTTTTTTTTGTAAATAATTAAATCTTCTTTTATGTCCTTGAACAAACAAACTCCTTATAATTACAAAAGAAATTATGCAATTAGGCCACTGGTAACGAGTAAGAGTGAAAAAAAATACAAGTGATGCTTCAATTCAGATGTATCTTTGAAACCCAGAAGACAGAACATGATGACAAAAACATGAGCTGATGCACAAAATATCAGGCTGGCACAAATTGGCTGCTGGACTGGATAACGAATTTACCCTCTTGTCCTCCAGTTCTAACCCCTACCGTCCATGACCCATGCACAAAACAGTAGGGATTAGTTGGTCCAATAGAAGGGCAGCAATGGAATAATTCAATTACAGAAATACCAAGTTGCATAAGAATGAAAGAGATAGGAAAGTGGGGGTGGGGGTTGCTAGCTAGACAACAAGTTTGAATGAACCAAGCCAAAGACTTTCCATCCATCCATTTGTATTTGATTATTGTTCACTATTCTTTCTCCCAATAATCAACTCCACCAACCGGTCCGAACCGGGGTTTATCCGCGAATTGACCATCATATCGATTCCAGTGCCTCTGCTAGACCAAGGCTCAGTCTCTGCGAGTCTAATAGACTCATTGTGTTGGACCATTTTGGATCCGCAACTGATTGCCTTACATGCTACATGGGACCTAGTGTAGCGTTGGTAACTCATGATAGTTGCCGGAAGCTGACCCGACTTAACCCCAGCTGAAGCCAGACCCAACTCGGCCTATGATCCAAAATGACAAAAGTCTACAACTCGACATCCGTCCCACTAAAAAGATCGATAATAACTCACTACCCCTGAGTAGTTTATGTTGATCGGCCCGTAACAATACCAAAACCGTCGTCAGGAGGTTGGTTATCGGTGTGAACAACAGCTACGGCTTTGCCCTTGAATTGGTATCTAGGAGGATACCCGACTTTCTTATAGCATTTATCGATTGAATGATCAATTAACCCGCAAAAAGTGCAAATTGGATGCTTACCGATGGCTTTCTTGTAAGTCGGAGGTCCAGTAGCGAGGATCTGCGATGCATGCTGAGGAGGACGACTGGTGGGTTGAGATCGAAGGATAGAAGAGCCTTGCTGGGAACCACCGAGTGGTTTATATTGATCGGCCCCGTAACACGATTGAACTCGCAACCCGTAACACGATGGTCTCCAACTCGAAAACCACCGAACCCTCTAATCTCGAGTGATTCGAGATTCTATCGACTCAACCCACCAACTCTCAACCAAATAGTCATAACTCATAAACAGAGTACCCTAAGATTTAAACGTATAGTTTGACCGATTTCAACCCATCTGAAACAAAAGAAATTGACAAATTATTTCGCCATCGCTATATATAAAAAGAACCCTCAAAAGCTCTTCTTCTCCAACCAATCTCCCACTCTGCTCTCTCTCTCTCTGTCCTCCAGTCCAGAGGCATAAACCATTAACAGATAATTCAGAGATTCTTCCAACTACCCTTTTCTCCGTTCTTCAAATCCTTTCCTCTCTAGTCAGAAAGTTACAAACTTTGCCGGTGAGTAGTTCAGAGAAATGGAGGGATCCGAGCGGGTCAGGGCGTCGGGTCGGAGATCAGTGACCAGGAGCATAAGCCGGAGCCTGAGCAGGGCGAGCTGGAGCATGGAGGAGGTTTTCGCCGGCGGGAACTCTCGCCGGAGCAGTACTCACGGCGACGAAGATGAGGAGGCTCTGAAATGGGCGGCGATCGAGCGGCTACCGACTTACGACCGGCTGAGGACCACCATCATGAAATCTGTGATGGAGGATAACAACGCTGAGGGAATGTTCCGTGGGCATAAGCAAGTCGACGTGGCCAGGCTCGGCGACGGCGACCGCCAGCAGTTCATCGACCAGATCTTTAAGGTCGCCGAGGAAGACAACGAGAAGTTTTTGAAGAAGTTTAGAGAGCGGATTGACAAGTAAGTTTATGCTCTGTTTTTTTCTCTGAAGTGCTCTGCTTTCCGGTAAAGCTAACCGGTTTGGATAATCGAGTCCGCCACTTAGTAGCCGGAAAAGTCGTTTACAAAATCCTTAATCGACTCTATTATTTAGTAGCATTAAGGATTCCGGTCGAGTACCGTCAGACCTGACTGTGCTCGGTCCGTGACCATGACTGGTTTGACGGTACTCGATCCATAATCATGACTACAGTCGCGGAAATTGTGACTATGGCTACATTGAGTTTGGTTATGGTCAACCGGTATGACTGATGTCTAACCGGAACGGGAAATTGGAAACTGGATTTCTCTTGATTTAAGGTATAGAATTTAAGAGTGTGTGCACCATGACCAAACCTAGAAGTCAAACTTGTAAATTCAAGCACTTTCCAGTCAATGACCACTTGAAATCGATCACGAATTTAACCTGTTGAAAAAATCGTAATCGAATTCTCACCCCCTTCGTGCAACATTATGACATTTTGAAAGAAAAATAAGGATATCTTGAAAAAATTACTTGATTAAGGTGGTTATTATATAATTATTTAAAAGATACCTAAAATCGAGATTTTTCCGTCATAAAAAAACAATCGTAACGAGAATTCTGAATGCAGGGTTGGAATTCAACTGCCGAAGGTGGAAGTGAGGTTTGAGCACTTGACGATAGAGGCCGATTGCTACATCGGAGATCGAGCTTTGCCGACGTTACCGAATGTGGCTAGGAACATAGTAGAGTCGGGGCTTAACAAGATTGGGATTCATTTGGCCAAGAGAACCAAGCTCACCATCCTCAAAGATGTCTCAGGAATCATCAAACCTTCCAGGTAAAAATATTTAATTAAATAATTTTACATGTTGTAAATTAAATTTTATAAAATTAAATAATTATATCTTTTAATTATACGACCTTTGTTCCAAATAATAGCATCATGTCATTATCTGTAATTTCAAATTTGACAATGACAACCAGATATTATTAAACTTTTTACTAAACAACCATTGAAGTTAGTCATTTGAGCAAGTTGATACTAAAACTATTATATTATTGCAATATTGTAGGATGGCCTTGTTGTTAGGTCCACCTTCATCAGGGAAGACAAGTCTTCTTCTAGCAATGGCAGGCAAATTGGACCCGAATCTCAAGGTCAAAGGAAGCATAACCTACAACGGTCACACGATGAAAGAATTCGTTCCTAGGAAAACGTCCGCTTACATTAGCCAGAACGACGTCCACGTCGCTGAGATGACCGTGAAAGAGACGCTCGATTTCTCCGCTAGGTGCTTAGGTGTCGGCACGCGATATGGTAAATAAATGTTAAAACTAAATCGAGATTGTATTTTCTTGCATAAGGGTTTTAGTTATTGAAGTTTAACTGTGATTTTTTGGACACTTAAATTTATCTTTATTAGATCTTCTAAGTGAATTGGGAAGAAGAGAAAAGGAAGCTGGAATCTTCCCTGAAGCAGAAGTTGACCTTTTCATGAAGGTGAGTGACTCAATAGCTATTAATGTACAAAGTGAGGAGCAAATTTGCAATTAATTAATGAGTATTTTTGTATAAGAATTTCTAATTATCCATTTCATGGATTATTATTTTTCAGGCAACGGCAATGAAAGGGGCTGAAAGCACTCTCAATACAGATTATACTCTAAAAGTACGTACCTAAATAATATGTAATTTTATCGAAATATGATTTATCGATCCTAAAATTCTAATAAATTATTAGTCACTGTAATTTATTTTTACCATTGTTCAATAATTATGGAATTTTGCAGATTCTTGGGCTTGATATATGCAAAGACACAATTGTAGGAGATGATATGATTAGAGGAATCTCTGGTGGTCAGAAGAAAAGAGTTACTACAGGTTAATTAATAAATTAATTTTCACCTCATTTATTTATTTACTAGTAATATTTATTTATTTATGTTTCAGCCAATCTTAACTCTTTTCACCAAATTTTGACTTAAAAATAAATTTAGTCAATAAATTACATAAAATTAGGTGGCCACCAACCCCAAAATTATTCAGTTTCTTCTTCTTTGTTCACATTACTAATAATCAACCATTCAAAGGTATTCTTTTCTCAATAGATAAAAAAAGAAAAATGACATATTTTTAGTCTAATTTAAATTGGTGTGCTATCTTTATTCTTCAAAAATCGAGATTCCTCGTAAAAAAGGAAAATGACATGTTTAAGAACATCCCTTACCATCAAACTCATCCAACTTATCTTAATTTGCATAACAACAAATGAAAGAATTTAATGGTCTTATTGTATTCCAGGGGAGATGATCGTGGGGCCGACGAAAACTCTATTCATGGACGAGATATCAACGGGTCTGGACAGCTCCACAACGTACCAAATCGTGAAGTGCCTGCAGCAGATCGCGCACCTCACTGATGCCACCATCTTAATGTCCCTGCTCCAGCCTGCTCCCGAGACGTTCGATCTGTTCGATGACATCATCCTATTATCCGAGGGCCAAGTCGTGTACCAGGGCCCCCGCGAAAACATCCTCGAGTTCTTTGCTAGTTGTGGGTTCCGATGTCCCGAACGTAAGGGGACCGCTGATTTCTTGCAAGAGGTAATGTCGGTTTATTTTTTATTTTCTATCTTGTGCCGATCGAAATGAGGAAAAAGAATACTTCACTCTTTCAGGTGGTCCGGGCCCTATCTGATTTAAGCACATATTCTAATTATCCGGCCCATCATTTCTTTTTTCAAAATTTTATTTGGAAATATTCTAATTTTTCTATGATCCTTGTACTTACTTGGTATAGGTGACATCAAGGAAAGACCAAGAGCAATACTGGGCACACAGAGACAGGCCATACCAATACGTGTCAGTCGCTGATTTGGTCGCGAAATTCAAGACATTCCACGTAGGAATGCGTCAGGACAATGACCTGTCGGTCCCATTCAACAAGTCACTAGGCCACAAGGCAGCATTAGTGTACAAGAAGTACACTGTCCCAAAACTGGACCTACTCAAGGCCAGTTGGGACAAAGAGTGGCTGCTCATGAAGAGGAACTCGGTGGTCTACGTGTCAAAGACCATCCAGATGATCGTGGTCGCGCTGATAGCATCCACCGTGTTCCTGAGGACGAGGATGCACCAGCGTAACGAGGATGATGGTGCTGCCTACATCGGTGCATTAATATTCGCGATGATCCACAACATGTTTAACGGGTTTGCTGAGCTTTCATTGATGATCAAGAGGCTCCCTGTGTTCTACAAGCAGAGGGATTTGCTGTTCCAGCCTGCTTGGACTTTTACTTTGCCTACGTTCTTGCTTGGAGTCCCGTCCTCGATCTTGGAGTCCACGGTGTGGATGGTTGTGACATACTACACCGTTGGATATGCTCCAGAGGCGAGCAGATTCTTCAAGCAGTTTCTTGTGGTGTTCTTGATCCAGCAGATGGCTGCTGGTTGCTTTAGGCTCATTGCTGGTGTTTGCAAGACTTTCATCATTGCCAACACTGGTGGTGCTCTCACCCTTCTTCTAATTTTCTTGCTTGGTGGCTTCATCTTGCCAAAAGGTATGCATACTAGTCTCGAGTTAATGGATGCAATAGTTTGACCACGGTTCAAGTAATGTTATATAAACCAATTAGGAACCCTCTCTTCCAACAACTCGAGTTATTTGGATATAACGATCTTCCATACAGTATGTGGTAATTAACAGTAAATTCATTGTGTTTATGATGATATTGCAGGAGAAATCCCAGTATGGTGGGAATGGGCTTACTGGGTATCCCCATTGTCATATGGTTACAATGCAATGGCAGTCAATGAAATGACTGCCCCAAGGTGGATGAACAGGCTGGCATCAGACAACTCCACTAGCTTGGGTATACAAGTGCTCCGAAATTTCGATATCCCCACGGACAAGAACTGGTACTGGATTGGGGTAGCAGCTCTTCTCGGATTCGCAGTCGTGTTCAATGTCCTCTTCACACTCGCCTTGATGTACTTTGCTCGTAAGTTACTTGACATTCACGTTTCCCCTCCTCTTAGTTCTTTCCTTCCTCTGAACTGGGTAGCTTAGTAAATTACCCCTCATGTGACAGCTCCTGGGAAGCCGCAAGCAGTGATTTCGGAGGAAGAAGCCAAGGATATGGAAGGCGATTCCAAACGTACTCCAAGGCTTGTGAGGTTGGAATCAAACAAGGATGAACTTCCTAGAGTATCATTATCTACTGCTGATGGAAATAACTCGAGTAAGTTGGATGAACATTGAAGTCGAAAAAAGGAAGGCACACTTAGTTTAATTTGATGATCTTTAGGATTGATGGAAATGGTTATTTTTGCAGGAGAGATGGGAGCTATGAGAATGAGTAGCCATAGCAATCCGAATGGAACCGATTCGTTCGACGCAGAATCAGGTGGTGTTGCTGCCAAAAGAGGGATGGTTCTCCCTTTCACTCCTTTAGCCATGTCTTTCGACAGTGTCAACTACTACGTTGACATGCCACCGGTAAGTTAATACGAATATGTAATCATCTTACGAAAAGGCGTTACTTAAGTCATTAAAGAATAACATGTTTGGTTTTTCTTGGACATAAACAGGAAATGAAGGAGCAAGGAGTTGCAGAGGATAGGCTACAGTTGCTCCGGGAAGTGACAAGCTCGTTCCGTCCTGGAGTGCTGACAGCATTGATGGGAGTGAGTGGAGCTGGAAAGACAACTCTGATGGATGTTCTAGCCGGAAGGAAGACCGGTGGATATATCGAAGGCGATATCAGAATCTCGGGGTACCCCAAGAACCAAGAAACTTTCGCAAGAATCGCAGGATACTGCGAGCAGACCGATATCCATTCCCCACAAGTCACCGTTAGAGAGTCATTGATCTTCTCAGCTTTCCTCAGGCTGCCTAAAGATGTCGACAAAGACGAAAAGATGGTAACTTTTAAGTTTGTTTGTTGTCACATTCATCAGTCAAAGAGGAAAAGATGGTAACTTTAAGTTTGGTTTTTTTCCAGAAATTTGTTGACCAAGTAATGGAGCTTGTGGAGCTGGACAACTTGAAAGATGCAGTAGTTGGACTTCCAGGAGTGACTGGTTTGTCAACAGAGCAAAGAAAAAGGTTGACTATTGCAGTGGAGCTTGTTGCAAACCCTTCAATCATTTTCATGGACGAGCCGACATCTGGCCTCGATGCACGAGCTGCAGCTATCGTCATGAGAACTGTCAGGAACACAGTCGATACCGGAAGAACAGTTGTCTGCACCATTCATCAGCCTAGCATCGACATATTCGAAGCTTTCGACGAGTTGCTCCTGATGAAGAGAGGTGGACAAGTCATCTATGCTGGACCATTGGGGCGAAACTCGCACAAGATTGTCGAGTATTTCGAGGTAACTCGTCTGTTCTTTCTCGAATTCTAACATCATGTTGGTTTTGTATAATTGGGAGACTAAAAAAAAGTTGTTACACACAGTCAATTCCTGGTGTCCCTAAAATCAAGGAGAAGTACAATCCTGCAACATGGATGCTTGAAGTGAGCTCAATTGCTGCTGAGGTTCGCCTCGGAATCGATTTCGCTGAGCATTACAAGCAATCAGCATTGTGCCAGTAAGTTAAATCAACCAAGGCCACAGTGGATATAACTGGTTTAATTCTTTGTAACTAATTATATTCTATGTTATGAACCAATGTAGGAGAAACAAGACAATAGTGAAGGATTTGAGCACGCCACCAACCGGATCGAAAGATCTTTACTTTGCCACCAAATTCTCCCAAGCAACTTGGGGACAGTTCAAATCTTGCTTGTGGAAACAATGGTGGACATATTGGAGAAGTCCTGACTATAACTTGGTCAGATTCTTCTTCACATTGGCTGCTGCACTTATGGTCGGGACGATCTTCTGGAAAGTCGGGACCAAAAGGGATAGCAGCAGTGATCTCACCATGGTCATTGGAGCTATGTACGCTGCTGTGTTGTTCATAGGCATCAACAACTGCTCGTCGGTGCAGCCAATCGTAGCGGTCGAGAGGACTGTGTTCTATCGCGAAAGAGCAGCAGGAATGTACTCGGAATTGCCATACGCTCTCTCGCAGGTCATAGCTGAGATTCCATATGTGTTGGTTCAGACTACATACTACACATTGATTGTGTATGCAATGATGGCATTCCAATGGACAGCAGCAAAGTTCTTGTGGTTCTACTTCATCAGCTTTTTCTCATTCCTCTACTTCACTTACTATGGCATGATGACTGTATCGGTCACTCCGAATCACCAAGTGGCGGCCATTTTCGCTGCAACGTTCTACGCTCTGTTCAATCTCTTCTCCGGCTTCTTCATCCCTAGGCCGGTAAGTAAAGTTCCACACTTTGTTCACATCAATCACTATTATTGCTTATTCATATAAACTCATCCGAACCCTCTCCCAACAACTCGAGTTATTGGGATTCAATTATTCACATAGACATATTCATTTGAACTTTTGATGACCGATTGCTCAAAGACTTACCGAAACTGTGCAAACTTTATATTCTTGTCTCTTTAACTATTTATTTCCGGATTCTTCATCCCTAGGCCGGTGAGTGAAGTTGCACACTTTGTTCACGTAAAACCAATCTAAACCCTCTACTAACAACTCGAGTTATTGAGATGCAATGTTGCGGTCTTGGTTTCCAATTCCAGTGGTCCCCACAAGACTTACCGAAGTTGTGCAAAATTCTTTAACTTGACACTCAAGAAAGAAAGAAAGGTTGTGCCTTTTTAACTCTTTTGATTTCCCTTTTGGTGAATGCAGAGGATTCCAAAGTGGTGGGTATGGTACTACTGGATCTGCCCCGTGGCGTGGACAGTTTACGGGCTGATATTGTCGCAGTACGGGGATGTAGAGGACACGATTCGTGTCCCCGGAGTGTTTCCTGACCCGACGATTAAGTGGTACGTGGAGAACCACTTTGGTTACAACCCCAACTTCATGGCTCCTGTTGCTATAGTGCTGGTTGCCTTCACTTCCTTCTTTGCATTTGTGTATGCTTACTGCATCAAGACACTCAACTTCCAGACAAGGTAACAACCTAAGACACAAACAAACACTTGAAGAAGAAGAAACAGTGAAGGAGGAGATATTCATTTTGTTGTAGATATGCAGTGGCAGTTTAAGCAGTTACTTTTTTTGATGTGTAAAGAAAGAGAGATCTAGTAGTCGTTTGGTATTAACTTCTGGGAATGGGGACCAAATTGTAATTTCTCCTTTTGATTTTTTTGTTAATGAAGAGTGTATTTTTCCCCTAGCTCGTTCAATCTCGTTACCAACAACACAATGCTCAAAAAAGCTGTTCATACGTACAGACAACTTGGCTATAATAAAAATTGGCGATCAATTACCCCTGTAAACAAGTTACGTCAAATCAGAAAGTCAATCAAGAGGTAACATGTCAACGCTGACGTTTTTGGCAACCGTAACAATAAGTCGAACTATCTCGCGATTACAGGAGCGTACAGAAATGTAAGAATGAACCCTGAGAATGTCAACAATATCAATAATAATATCCGAGCACTCCTACGGTCAGAAGGGGAAGGTGGAGAGAAGAAACCAAACGTGCAACGATCTATGTCTCTGCCAAAACATAGTAGGTAAATGGCACGTTAACCTCGGAATCCCACCTCTTAACATCTCATTGGGCTGACTCGCCTTGAGTCCAATTTTGGTGGGCCCAACAATGAGAATGGGGTCTCGTGATACATTTGGGCCACGGCCCATGCATCAGAGGCCTGGAGTTGTTTTCTAAAACAAAACCTCATCCATAATGGAATGTTGCTATCAATGAAAGAGGAAGAGTAATAAGTGTTACTTAATTGTTGGTTTATTTTGTTAATTAAGATCGAAAGTTTGATCCTTATTTATAAGAATGTAGTATATTTTGTGGTTAATTTTTTATTGCATAGTGCGAACATATACGACGAAAGAATATATTTTTAAATATACTTCAGTATATTTTGACCTTTTTATGTTTAAATCCAAGGAAAATGTTTCGATATTTTGTGTATTGAGTTTTGTTATAATTTAGATTTAAAATTAAGATTTTTGATATTGAAAGTTTGTGTTCAATATTCAGAATATAATGCTGAGGGATGAATTCAGGATTTCTACATTCTAGAGGCCGAATGATTACATATTTTAATCATACACGATGTCTTAAAAAAATTATACATCACAATCTGCTAAAAACTCCTCGTACAGTTTTCACTATATTTATAGTAAATAATACTCGTTCACCAACGACAGTCGACACAAACGGGTTGTTTGGATGAGTTATTTCACAAATGAGGTATTTTGGAGCAAAATAATGCGTTACGTGGAAATATGGTATTTTGAAATGCAAAAAAATTTAGGCGTAAGAATTATATTGTTTAGGTAATACAAAAACAATGAGTTATGAGTTTTAAATCGAAATGTTCGAATTGAGTTATTTCAAATACCACCCCTTAATCAAGTTACGAAATATCATGACTTTTATTTCGGATGAAAAACGAGGTATTTTCGAAAACGCTGTTGCTAAAATCATAGATTTTCTGAAAAATGAGAGAATTTTGTAGCCATCATACTAGTTATTTTAGTAAAATAATAAATATATATTTTACTAACGATATAATAATTATTTTACGAAATGCACAAAATAAAACTCGAACGATATATAGAAATGGCCCCGGTAAAAAAAATAGTTATTGCAGAAGTCACCGATATACTTTGCATATTTGTTTCTGGATTTACCCATTGGGATACTGTCTCATACGACAAGGACGATGATTACGTTAACAATGGCAAAACAACGACAAGAAGAATGAGCGCCGGTGTGTCGCCGGCGGTAATGTTGATGCATGAATGAATCTTTTCTTTGATGAAGCTGTCGACGTGGAATCTGAGGGTATACATATAATAATGTAAGATTCCACAATCCTGAGGTCTACTTACCTATTCATGAAAAAAAGACTACATTTTGATGATAACAATTAGTTATATTTTAATTAATATTGGGTTCGATCGGATATGAATTGGGTATAGTTTTAGTTGGAGCGTATTTTGTGACGATTCATTTAATTCTCATACATGTAGAATGAATGATCTTCTTTAATTTTTCTACTATATGAGAAATGAGTCGGAAAAGTAGGCAAAAACAAACTTTTCGGAGCTCGATTAGGGTTCAAAGTTAAATCATCATGAACATCTCGAATGATTTTAGAGATTTGAACAGTCATGTGATATCGATCAATCAAGTATTTTCGAAATGATTTTTCTAACAAATCGGACCAAGGTTTTTTGGACGGTCTAACCGGCTGGCCCGATTTGATTTCCAACGGACAACTGCATTTTCTCACTAACCAATTAAAATTAAATGTGTAAAATACAGGAGGAAAATAAGCCACGGTATTAAACCCGCACACTCCTTCTCTGAACTTTCTCCTCCCATCTCCTCCCCTTCTCTTTCTGCTCATTTCTCTCCCACCTTAAAACACAGAGAGACCCAATCGAGAGAGAAAGACAGAACGATCGGAGGAGGCGTAAATGCGCTTACAAGAGAGAAAAACCCAGACCCAAATCCTGCTTCACTGATCAAACTATTCAGTTTAGCCGTCACTCTGCAAATTCCTCTGTTCTACTCTTCACGGATCAGATACCGCCGGAAAAAGACTACTGTGACCACATTTCTGTGTCGCCGCCATGATCTCTCTCAGCCGAACCACTGTTCTGGTATTTTTTCTCACTTCCCTCGAATTTCACGCCCCACCTACCTCGTTTGTTTCTGGGTAGCGTGTAATTTTCCTTTTCAAAAAAATTTGAATTTGATGACGAACTGCATTTGTAGAACAAAGCGAGCTTATCAGGGTTTTCCAGCCCATTTCCGGATAGGCGAAGAGGAGGAAGTTCCGCTAAGTTCCCATGTTCCTTGAAAGTGAAAGCTGCGGCTGCTGACGGAAACGGCACCGTTTTGGAGATCGATGCGGTTAAACAGACCAAGACGACGAAAGCGGAAGCAGCTAGCTCTGTGATCGACGGCTCTCGGCCCAATGTTGCTGGCGGAATCCGCGATGTGTACGGTGAGGATACGGCCACCGAGGACCAGGCTGTTACTCCTTGGGCTCTTTCAGTAGCTAGGTAACAAAATTCAGCTGAAAAGCTTGTTTCTTTTGTATCTTCCATGATTTGGGTTCATTGGTATCATCGATGGTAAAGATTCTCTTGTGAAATGTCGGACAGTCCAAAATGCATGATGAGAGATGCATGTTAGATCGATAGGAACATTGCGAGATTCTCATATGTCATGGTTCGCTTGTGTTACGTTGTTGGTGCATCGTTTGCATCAATGGAGGACTCATTGATGAAATTGCCTGTTGTTACATTGTTGGTCTATATTGGTATCATCGAAAGTAAGATTCTTTTGATCAATTTGGGGAAAAGCTATATGATGGACGGATTTAGAGTGTGTGGAAATGTATGATGTGGTGGTTTTGCATGAGTTGTTCCTAAATTAATTCGATAAACGATTTGCCACCGATGCAGTGGCTACTCGTTGTTGCGAGATCCTCGTCACAACAAAGGTCTTGCCTTTACGGATAAAGAGAGAGATGCTCATTACCTCCTTGGTCTTCTCCCTCCATCAGTTCCTTCTCAGGATCTTCAGGTTATCAACTGCATCCCTCAGTCTTTTTCATTTATTTTGTCCTTAATTTGCTTATTATCTAATATCGTTTTTGGATTTCTACAGGTGAAGAAACTAATGCACATTATTCGCCAGTATCAAGTGCCACTGCAGAAGTACATGTATATGATGGATCTCCAGGTATACCATGTTATTATGCACCTTTACTACACATTTCTTACCCGGGGCCTGTGTTTCGACAATTTAAATGCTTTAATTTGCAGGAGAGAAATGAGCGCCTGTTCTACAAACTTCTTATCGAGCATGTTGAGGAGATGCTTCCCATTGTCTACACTCCAACTGTCGGAGAAGCTTGTCAGAAATACGGTAGCATCTTTAGCCGTCCTCAGGGTCTTTACATCAGCTTGAAGGAGAAGTAAAATATTTTTAGCCTCTGAATTTCTGGCTGTCGGTTTTGTCAAAGTTATCCATTTGACGGTAAGAGATCTTTTGTTGTAGGGGAAGGATCCTCGAGGTTTTGAGGAACTGGCCTGAAAAAAATATCCAAGTTATTGTTGTTACTGATGGCCAAAGGATATTGGGGCTTGGAGATCTTGGATGCCAGGTGAGCTCTACTTAGAAAATGTACAGTAGTCTTAGTCACCTTCCCGTCCTTGATAAGAATCCAAGAAGACATCGTAAGATTAATTTCACTTGATGTCGCAGGGTATGGGAATTCCGGTTGGTAAACTTTCACTATATACCGCACTTGGTGGAGTTCGTCCTTCAGCTGTGAGTAAACATCTCATGGAAATTATACTAATTTGTTAGAAAAATTTTGGAAAATTATAACTCCAGTTTCTTGAATGCTTGAAGTGCTTGCCTATCACTATCGATGTCGGTACAAACAATGAGGCGTTGCTAAATGATGAGTTCTACATTGGTCTTAGGCAAAGACGGGCAACTGGACAGGTACACGGTTTCATCAGTTGCATTGCTTTTTTTTCTTTGCACGCATATGATTTCCAATTTCTGCATTTCTACTTGATTTCAGGAATATGCTGAATTACTTGATGAATTCATGACGGCAGTGAAGCAGACTTATGGCGAGAGAGTCCTCGTTCAGGTATTGGAAACAGACAAAAACGTCGTATTCATTATTGATTGTTGGCTAGACTTGCTAATCTAAATATATCTTTTACATTGTTGCAGTTTGAAGACTTTGCAAATCACAATGCATTTGATCTGCTTGCAAGATATGGAACTACACATCTTGTATTCAACGATGACATTCAGGTATTTTTTCCCTTGCACTATATATGCATTATTATCACATGAACATTAAGATAGACGTTATTCTAATGCGTAAGGTTATTATTCCAGGGCACAGCTTCGGTGGTCCTTTCTGGACTTATGGCGGCTCTGAAAGTGTTAGGTGGAACGTTAGCCGATCACAGATTCCTATTTTTGGGCGCGGGAGAGGTGGGTTTAATCGAATTCTATCAAAGTATTAATCTTTTCTTCGTTACATTGTGAAGCATTGTGCTTAATTATAACGATGCCTATTTCTTCTCGGCGTGGTATATGATTTGTAGGCTGGCACTGGCATTGCAAATTTGATCGCCCTCGAGATATCCAAGCAGGTTTGTAAACCTTATTATTAAGCTTTCTATATATACACCTACTAAGTTCGAGAAGATTTTAAAACGGAAAATGCGCATTTTGTTCTGCAGACAAAAATGCCACTGGAAGAGGCTCGGAAGAATATCTGGCTGGTGGACTCAAAGGTCGGGAAACGATGAACTAGCTTTTAGCTTTTCGATTAAATGTTCAAATTTCATATATGTTTTCGTCAATCTCGTGCAGGGTCTGATTGTTGAATCCCGCAAGGAGTCACTGCAACACTTCAAGAAACCATGGGCTCATGAGCACGAACCTATCGAAACGCTTCTAGAAGCTGTGAATGTGAGATCCTCTCTCCACTTTCTCTATTTTCCCACCCGAAGATGCTTTGTTTGTTCCTTCAACTTGCTTTTGTGCTTTCGACAGGATATAAAGCCGACAGTGTTGATTGGTACGTCAGGAGCAGGACAAACGTTCACGCAAGATGTGGTCGAAGCCATGGCCAACTTCAACGAGGCAAGTCCTCCGATTTTTCCGTGGCTTATCTTCTTCCTTCTGCAAGTTAACTAGTACTCATCCTTTTTAACCGCTCTATATGCAGAAACCTCTAATTCTTGCACTCTCCAATCCGACATCTCAGTCTGAGTGCACTGCTGAACAAGCATATACATGGACTAAGGTAAATGCACAATCAATATTAATGGCCCCCGACTTGGTGGATTCACTTAGTATACACCAACGAATCTATTGTCGTTATATCGCAGGGTCGTGCTATTTACGCTAGTGGAAGTCCATTCCCACCAGTTGAATTCGAGGGTCAAACATATGTGCCTGGCCAGGTAGGAATTAAGTTTGAATAAATTACTTCAGAACTCTTAACCATATATATCTCACCATTTCTTTGGAATTGTCCACTCATAGCATGATATATAGAATTGAATGATCCTCCTAATCATATGATCTGCTTCCACAGGCAAACAATGCATACATTTTCCCCGGTCTAGGTCTCGGCTTAATCATGTCTGGAACCATCCGTGTCCACGACGATATGCTTCTTGCAGCCTGTAAGTCCTCCATAGTCTAAACATCAAAGTTCCAAGTTCTTGATTGGAAAACCAGTTTTCATTTTTTTCGGTTTCGTACACAGCCGAAGCATTGGCTGCTCAGGTTACTCAAGAGAACTTGGACAATGGACTTGTATACCCGCCTTTCACAAACATCAGGAAGATTTCAGCTCAAATTGCTGCGAGTGTTGCTGCCAAGGCTTACGAACTCGGTAAGTACTCTCTAGAGAAAGAAAAAAGGATCAGACATGCTTTTTCGTTATTGACATTGTATCGAAATTTTAGGTTTGGCAACGCGTCTCCCGCGACCCAAGGATCTGGTGCAGTACGCCGAGAGCTGTATGTACAGCCCAGCTTACAGACATTACAGGTGATCTGATGGATGAGCTCCGAGGAAGAAGATGGCAGTCTGGTTTCTCTGTGGTATTTTATCTCATGCAAAGGTGTTACGTAACATAGAAGACAAAGGAGGGAAAAGGTGTTTACTTTGTGAAACAGAAACTTTCATTTTTTATGTCTTAAAGAAAGGAAGGAAGGAGGAAGTTTCTTGAGAGGGTGGTTACTTGTTCCTTAAGTTTCTTATGAACTCCAATATTAGAATTATTTTTCTTTACAGCTGAATATAAAGATTTTGTTACAAAAAGATATGATGAAATTCGACTCGACCCCATTTCAGGTAGAACCAAATGAAACGGTCTCCGAAATAAAATAAAATATTAGAACATACCATCAGAACACTGACATTTAATGATCTTCTATGTCGTCACTATGTATTACGACGCACGTAACAATGGTTTGAAATTAAGAATCGAGCCTCGATCTCGAATAGCTAGCGATTGACATGATTAATATAGTAGTTAACTAGTCTAGTCATATCATACAAAGTTCATCAAGATGAACTAGAAAATGAGATAAGGATTGAGGATGACTCAAATATTTTTATTTACATTATCTATCCTTCAAAATAGAATAAGGTACAATGAAGTGCCCTAAATATCTTGTTTTCTTGTACTTTCGTTATTACATGTCGTAAGTTATAAATATACGTAATATACATCGAAATATACATATCGTTGACCTATAGAGGAAGGATGTAGATCTAATTATATAGTTTTTTCGCGTCAGACACGTGTTATTTATGTTGTTTGTTGATAACATACTAATAATATATAAATAAATAAAGCATTGTCCTTCGCGACAAATTATTTACATACCAGAGTCAAGGGTGAAAATTGGTTTGCGGTTAGTGGTTATAATCGCTAACTGCATAAAAAATTGTGGTTTTCGGTTAACCATTAATCGCAATGTGGTTAGTGGTTCAGTGTGCGGTAGGTAAATGGTGTCCTTTGTGGTTAGTGATTTAACCACAAACCGTATGGTTAATCAAAACAAAACCGAATAAACTACATTTGAAAAGACCTAACTAATTTATGAATTTTAAATGTAAACTGATAATGTACTTGTTTGGTTTCATAATTCCAATTCTTTCGGCCTTTTCAATTTTCATTTCAACTTAGCTATATTTAACATGTTGACAAATTTATTGAAATTTTATATTTTAAAAAGAAGTGGTTTATGGTTTTTGATAAACTTTTTTCTTTATTTATAATGTGATTAACCATATAAATTGGTTCTACCAATCACAAACCGAACCATTTTCATCCTATCGAAATCGGAGCAAATAATAAATGTGTAGATAAGATAAAGCTTATTATAATATATGTTTTGTCTGTCTTATCTATCCTCCTTCTAACCCAATCTCACACATATCCTATGAACTATCCTTCTAGGGTTTTAGAAAAAAAAACTATATTTTCGATATCTCGTACTTAACACTAGCGGAATAATTTATTGTGGAAGTCTTTTTTTTAGATACATAGTTTCAAGCTATTATTCTCTTTTTAACTTTTGAAACTAGTCGATAACAACAGAATGTTCAATCTAACTTCGTCGTGGGTTGTTATTCCTTGGATTGCTTTTTGAGTTCAACTCTATTTGCCTAGGGTGGACAATTAAAAGTTCTGGAGTTACGATCGCCGGTCAAAATGTTGTTGGTCTACTCCGACTTTGTAGTTATATGTAATTCCATGCCAGTTTGTCCCTGATAGAATGAGCATAACAAGTGAAAAATATTTATAGCATATCACTCAAGCAAAGTGGCTTCGTCTTAGTGATTCATGCTATATAAGCTAACCTATCCATCAATTTAGCTTGAGGCAGTCCGTTGAGATCAAACTCATTATTACCGCTAACAAAAGACCTAATCGCAATAAACAAAATTACTTATGTGTGAGCTTTTAGCCTTGTTCCTAAGTATCGCACCTCTAACTAAAAACCAGCAACAATCCGATAATATATTGAGCCGATCAATCGAATAAACTTGACTCTTATCTCGATTTTTGCCCTAGCCGACCTATTACCTCGAAATGGGTTTTAGGTCTTTAGATCATTGGTCAAACTTCCTAAAGTAAACAGAAGAATTCTGAAACAGGAAGAAACCATAAGAGGATAAACTTAATTAATAATTTAATATATTAAAAAAGGAAAATAAAATATTATCCTTTGCCCCCCCGCCACCAGGGGTAAAACCGTTATTCAAACCTCCACTCCAACGAACGATCCTCCGTCTTCCTAGTCTCCTCCAATCATCTCCTTACTCTCTCACCCAATCACATTGACTCTTTTACCCTCCCCCGTCTAATCTCCAATAAATAAATTCCGCACCTCATTTCACACACAATTCACTCTCTTTTTCTCCCTCCCTCCGCCGCTTCCGTACAACGTCCGGCCGCCGCCTCCGTCGGATTCCGTCTGAATCGATACAGAGAGCGCCGTGCATGATGACTCGGAGGTGCTCGCATTGCAGCAACAACGGCCACAACTCCAGGACCTGTCCAACGCGCTCCGCCGCTCCCACCGGCGGCGGAGGAGGAGCAGGGGGGCCGTCGTCTCTTTCGGGCGTGAAGCTGTTCGGAGTTAGGCTAACCGATGGCTCGATTATTAAGAAGAGCGCAAGTATGGGGAATCTGTCCGCTCACTACCATTCATCGTCTCCCGCCGCTTCCCCTAATCCGGACTCTCCCGTCTCCGATCACGCCCGTGATTCGGGTCGATTGGCTGACGGCTATTTGTCTGATGACCCGGCTCATGCATCCAGCTCATCTAATCGGCGCGGAGATAGGAAGAAAGGTAACTATCCAATGAAATCTTCTGTTTTTACTTTGACGGATTTATTATGTGTGAAATTAAGAATATTGATCGGTGGTTTGAATTTTGTTTGGCTGGATTTGGTTGTCTCTATCAATGGCTAATCATTGTCATTCATCTTTACTTTTGGATTGTTTTCGGAGATGGTATCATACTATCATTGCCTGGTGATAGCCATTTCGTTGTTCTTATCGAACTTCTTGAAGTTTTCGTTAAGTTTTGATACGAGCTATACGCTATAAATTGCTATGGTAATCGACATAATTGATAATTTGCCATTGCTTTGGTATCTCTATGCTTTGTCATGCTGTGGGTACCCTTGTTTTCTTCGTTGGCGGAGTGATATGAACAGTGATTGTTTGAGTATGCTCTGCTACATCTTTGGTAAGCTTGATTATTGGAGGGGATATTGTATTTCCTAGGTTGATTCAATAAATGGGGTTCGGGTTTAAGTCATGGATAGTGCAAGAAACGTGTGTTTGTATACGAGAAGGGTTAAGACTTAAGATAGCATCGCTTAAATGTATCGTGGGTCGTATACGAACGGTCTGTAAATCATCCTTCACTCTGTGAGGCTTATGCTCTAAAGAAAGTGTGATCCTTCAGAGATTTGACGACGAGGGATTCATTATTGGTAGTGCTGCTACATTATCTATCTATCTATGTTGTGAAATGATGAGCATCTCCGTTTGAGAATAGAAGATAGGTTTTGATCATGCAAAATGTACTGCGCAAAATTAAGGTTTATGGTTTCCTCTCTTGAGAAATCAGACTTTCAGTAGTTCATTAGTTGAACTAAAGTTGCTAGTTATGGTTGCCGTCTTGCTAATTCTGTGTTTCTGATGTTGATTTAGGCGTCCCCTGGACAGAAGAGGAGCATCGCTTATTCTTAATTGGTCTTCAGAAACTAGGGAAAGGAGATTGGCGCGGAATAGCTCGCAACTATGTTGTGTCAAGGACTCCTACCCAGGTAGCTAGTCATGCTCAGAAGTATTTCATTCGGCAGAACAATGCTACTCGAAGGAAGCGAAGATCCAGCCTTTTCGACATGGTTACCGACTCGGTATGGTCAAATTCCTTTGTTCCTATTGGGTTTACATCTGCTAACGTTCTTCACGTTCTTGACCCGGTACCCTGTTCTTGTTTGGTGTTAATCAGGCGTCTGATCCTCCGCACTCAGTCCCAGAAGAGAAAGAGTTGCTTTCCTTACAAGCAAAGGAAAGTAACAAAGCAGATAATCATCCTTCACTAAACCTTTCTCTTAAGCCTGACTATGAACCAATGGAAACAACATCTGAAGAACCCGCTAAGGAAGAGGAAGAAGCCGACGAAACTACAATGCAATCGAATGAATCGTTACCACACGTTCCAAGACCAACACAGTTTACCCTGCTCGCTCCATCGCAAAACAGCGAATTCACGCCATTCGTTCACCAGTTTGTTCCGGCCTATGTTCCGGTTCCTTATCCATTCTGGCCTGCCAACCCAGTTCCGGTCGAGCAAACCATGGTTACAGAAACTTCCAATCACCAGGTGCTAAGGCCAGTTGCAGTAATTCCAAAACAGCCGGTCAATGTGGATGAACTCGTCGGCATCTCTAACTTAAGCATCGGAGATCCTTCGCCTTCGCCGCTGTCCCTGAAGCTGACATTGGAGACGTCAAGGCACTCTGCGTTTCACGCTAATGCTGCTCCGGTATCTCGACCGGAGATCGGCAAGGGAAAGATTCAAGCAGTATGAAAAAGGGGGAAAGAAGGTCTGTGTTTTTTCCTCCCCTGTACAATTATGTTATATGTTTTCTTTTTTTTAAACTGTTTATCACAGTTGATAAAGAGGAAAAAGGGAAGATTTTGATCAAATGTAGTGGGAAAGGGCACTAATCTGCCATTAAATTTTGTTCTCCTCTCTGAAAACTGTTTGTGATATTAAAACTGATACGATTCTGTACTACAGACCAAGCTTGTACTATCTATTCTTTTTCGCAATTGCATCTCATTAATCCTTTATTCCAACGGATTCGGAAATGGTTCTCCTTATTTCCTTTCGATTACATCACCAACGAACGATCAGAAGCGTTTGATGAACTCGACAATGTGCCGGGTGACCTCTTCGGGCTTGACCAAGTTTGCGAAATGCGGCACTCCTTCCATGACCACGACTTCCTCGAGCATCGGAACTTCCTTCTTGAACTCTTCACCGTGTATGTAGTCCTTCATCCCAGGCATGTGGTAGCAAACATCTTGATCCCCAATGATCAACTTAGCTGGGACTTTGCACTTGCAACCTCCTCCAGACCATGGACCCAGAAGCTCCCCGGTGAGGGAGAAGGCTCGGTAGTAGTTGAGTCCTCCGGTGAACCCGGTCTTGCTGAACTTGGATGCGTAGTAATCCACGTCTTGTTCCGGCAGCCATGGGAGGAATGAGGTTGGTGGATCTGGTAACCCACTGAATCCTGTTTCCTTGGACACCATTGGTGGATCTGGTTTGCTGAACAGTGTATACAGCTTGGTTATCAGTTTCTTTGTGTCTACTTTTGCAAATTCTTCCTCTGCCTCTCCCATTTCCTGCAAATTCTTCCTTATAATCAATTGTAAGTTCTATAACTAGTCATCTGACTATGGATGATAACTGATTATTACGTTTCATCGGCAGAGTTCCAATAACAATTGTAATTAGAGCAGGAAAATAAATCAAATAACAAGTAAAAAATCTCCATACCTGAAACCTACAGTAGTAGAAATCATCCCCGTAAGCACCCCTGACCTCATCAAGCATATCGGAAGCAGGAGACTGCCGGAGCGGCGGCACGCCGACACTCACCACCGCCCTGACCCGATCGGGTCGGAACCTGGCAAAGTACCAACTCATAGCGGCTCCCCAGTCATGTCCCACCACGAACGCCTTGTCGACCCCAAGGAAATCGAGGAGCCCCACGAGGTCGCCGACGATGTGGAAGGCGGTGTACTTGGCCGGAGACGTCGGGGCGTCGGTGTCGCCGTACCCGCGGAGGTCGGGAGCTACGCAGCGGTAGTCACCGAGGGAAGGGATGGCCAGGAGCTGGCGACGCCAGTTGCACCAGAGCTCTGGGAAGCCGTGCAGGAAGAGGATCGTGGATTCGGCGGTGGGAGGTCCGGTGGTGGCGATGTGCATGTTGATTCCGTTGGTACGGATTGTGGAGTGGTGGATCGCTTCGTCGGTGATCTCCATATTGGTTTGATTGGATTGTTGATCGGTTCGGAGTAAGTCGGATTGAGACGATGAATATAAAGGAATTGAACGATTAATTCCGACCAAAATATCTTCCAAATAACCTTCATCCAAATATCTCTACCGACTTAATAACTTACCCACTAGTGAAACCAGATTTTGTCATCTTCTCTTAATGTCCTCTTCTTAGTAGGATTCTACGAGGGGTTATAAGTAGGCAAACTTTTTTAAAATGTTACGAAATTTAGATATATGTCAAAAAATATTACCAAAATTTTAAATTGAATTTTCTGTTACGAAATAAATGCCTTCTCAATCCTGAGGAAATAGAGGAGACCAACGAGGTCGTCGACGATATGAAAGGCGGTGTACTTGACCGGTGACGGAATTAACTCAAGTTTTAACACGAAAACAAAACAATTTTCCATCCACATTGGTTATAATTTGTATTCAAACATTAATTTTACTACCAACTTGACAAATTCTTATTGCCTGACTATTATCCACAGATGAAACCAGATTTTGTCTTCTTCTCTTAATGTCCTGATTAGGGATTCAACATTGTAAATAGGGGCTGAAAGCATTTCCGGTCACTCAAGTTTGGAGAATATAACATTTTCATCACTTGAATTTGGAGAAGGTAACATTTTGGCCCCATCAACCTTTTTTATCGAACTTACAAGTGATGTTTTAATACGGGCTAAAAGCAATACCCATCCGCTTTCGTGACGGTTATTACCCTTAAACATCCTCGTTTATATTTTGGTGATAAAATTAGAACCATCAGCATATTCATACGATTAACGGTTATAACCACTTTTAATTATAAAAAAATATAACATGAAAAGTAAAAGTCCAAAATGAAAACAAAAATGCATGTAACTTCAATTAATATGAAAAGCGGTGGATGAGATATTTTCAATTGAATGATAATGGTTGAGTTTTGTAAAAGACGAAGAGATATTGTCGGAGCCAAAGAGCGGCATATGAAACATTTTCGAGGAATGATGAGTAAATAAATTATGTTTTGTTTTTAAGATAAATTTTTATGTATATTTGGGTTAGGTAGTGAGCTTATAGAGTTATGTATTAGTGGGCAAATACTGGTTATACAATGGGTCGGGGATGATTATAAGTATGGTTTATGATTATGATGCGGTTACTACAAAACACATAACCTAACCTTACCCATTTCTAGTGGTTAACAATTATCACCATAACCACAAAATACCCGATCAACACGATTAATAACCGTCAAATTTGATGATGTTATGGTCGATTAAGCAGCGTAGCGGTTCAGATTTCCAAGCCCTACCTAGCAACTGCTCATTATCTTATTAGTATCCACAAATCAAACCAGATTTTGTTCTAATGTCCTCTCCTCGTTATGATTCAACAATGTAAATAGAGATTGAAAGCATTGGGCGGTCAGCCGGTCACTCAACTTTAGGAAGGTAACATTTTGGTTACTCAAGTTTGGGAAAGTAATATTTCAGTCACTCAAAATTTGGAAAGATGACATTTTGGCCACTCAAGTTTGGGAAGATAGCATTTCAATCACTCGATCCTTTTTTTGTCGAAACAAATTTGAACATGATAGTAAAATGATTTCCCGTCCACTTAATCTCGTTATAACTTCCATCCAAAAGTTGATTTTCCTACCAACTTGACAACTTCTCATCATTAACAGATTATGGTCCACAACTGAAACAAGATTTTGTCCTAGTGTCATATTTTCATTAGGATTCAACAATATGAAAAGAAGGTAACAGTTTGGTCACTGAAGTTTGAAGAAGGTAACTGTTTGGTCACTCAACCTTCTGTTAACAAACCAATTATTCAAGTTTTAACATGACTTTATAACAAAATAAAGTATTTAGTTTTCCATCTTGTGCATATTACTTGTTAGCGTCCAACCACGCACGCATGTCATGACATTTTAATTTAAAATAATTGTAGTTGGTGATATACGAAAGAGAGGCCAATCGTGTATATACTTCGATTAAGAAGATAATTGATAACATCCGAAGTATTTTTTTTCTCGAAATTTAGACAGAATTATAAAAATCTACTCAATAATCATTGCAATCGATCACATCAAATTAAACACAGCAAGTGTTACGTATATTAATTAACAGTAAACCGTCCAAGTTCGTTAATTTAGTTATTATTATTAAAATTAGTATTTTTGATTGTTTTAAGGTTCAGCAAAAGCGGAAAAGTAAATCTTTCAGGCAAAACGAAATCCAAATCGACGGCGGTCTGTTCTTCTCTCCGTCTCTCTGAAGCCGCCTTGATCCCTAGAATTCAATCCACTGAATCCAGTCCACAGTCGAGCTCTACCACAATTGAAGCTTCCGCCAGCTCCCGCTGTAGTAAACGGAAACTTTCTTAAGGTTTATCGAATCTAGGGTTTTCTCTTTTGTTAAACTTGGGAAAGCTGCTGATTTTATCGAAATCTCGGCGCCTCTTCTAGGGTTTTCTCTCTGCTCCAATGCATTAAGGTTATGCAGATTGCCGGTGGATATTTTTTTTCTGGGTATTTATGAATTCCATGGAGTCTTCAGTTGCTGTATAAATTTATTGGTGCATCTCGGGAAGAATTAAGCTTTAGGTTTTCTGCTGTTGGTTTGGGTATTGGAGAGCTGAAGTTGATTTCTTTTTCACGTTGGGGTTGAAGGAAAGTAGGATATTGGGACGGTGTAGTTTGTAGGGTGTTGGGTTTGATTGTTATCAATGGCCTCTTACAGGCCATTCCCACCACAATCTGCGTTTCCTCAGCCACCACCTCTACCACCGCAGAATCAAGCACAGCCGCCACCTCCGCCACCGCCGAATCAAGCACAGCCGCCGCACAGGGTAAACCAGTATAATCAAAGCTATGGCAGTCATATGGCTCAACCACCTCCTTCTACATTCCCACAGAACTACTCACAACAGCAGAACTTCCCGCCACATTACCCGCATCAGCAGTACCCTTACCCGCCACAGCCTCCAATGGCGGCAGCGCAGCCACCACTGCCCCCTGATTCTTCATATCCTCCTCCACCGCCACCACCTGTACCAGGCCAACCACAACAGCAGCCATCATCTATGTATTACCAATCTTCCCAGTATAACCAACAGTCAATGCAGCCCCTAGCTCCACCGCCTCCACCGCCTTCTCCGCCTCCCAGTTCGTCAATGCCGCCCCCGCCACCGCCCAGCTCACCACCTCCTCCTCCGCCACCTGCCAAGGAAAGCGGAAAGGAAAGAGAGAAGGGGGGTTCTAGGGACCGGAGAGAGCATAGGAACTCTGACCATGGCAAATCAAATCAACACAAGTTGCCAATTCCTCCACCGAGCAAGAAGGTCAATGGACCTGGGGGAAGGGCGGAGACGGAGGACGAGAGAAGGTTGAGAAAGAAGAGAGAATTTGAAAAGCATAGGCACGAGGAGAAACAAAGGCAGCAGTTGAAAGAATCACAAAAGAATCAAGTGTCCTCTTCTCAGAAGGGACATGGTTCTATTGCCGGGCAACGGGTTGGGGATAGGAGAGCCACCCCGTTGTTGGCTGCAGAGAGAAATGAGAACAGGTTGAAAAAGCCAACAACTTTCTTGTGCAAGCTGAAGTGAGTATCTTTTGTCATTTTGGAATTTGGTTACATAAAGCACAAGTTTTCCCTGCTTGAATTCTGATGTTACTATCGTACCCGAAGCTAGTGGTGAAGGAAAATAGACTCTGTAGATTAATTTCTTTCCTCTTCCATAAATGATGTATACATGCTTATTCATACTTTTACTTATGTGCTTTTTGAAGATTCCGTAACGAACTTCCAGATCCTAGTGCACAGCCAAAGATTATGACTCTAAAGAAAGATGATGATCGGTATGTGCCTTTATGTCCTTTCTATTCATCCCAAAGTTTGTTTACAATCGTGAGAAATTTGATTATACTTATGATGCACATATGTTAGAACAGCTGATTTAGCTATCATTTGTTGCAGATTTACAAAGTACAGAATCAGATCATTGGAGAAGATGAATAAACCAAAACTATATGTTGAGCCAGATCTTGGGATTCCTCTTGACCTCCTTGATCTCAGTGTTTATAAGTTCGTTCTACATACCATCAAAGTTCACTTTAAGTTTACTAATTTATGCATCTGCCAGTTCTGATCTCTGTTTCTGTCTGTTATATCAGTCCACCAAGTGTTAGAGCACCTCTGGACTTTGAAGACGAGGAGTTGTTACGTGATGATGAAGCACTTACCCCTGTGAAAAAAGATGGGATACGGAGAAAAGAAAGGCCCACCGATGAAGGTGTTGCATGGCTAGTCAAAACTCAGTATGTTTCTGGTTATAGCATGGAAACAAACAAGCAGGTACATCCTTGCATCTATATAAGCTTCTGCACTGCGGGTAAAGTAAGCTGTATCATAACCTTTTTCTTGTATCTTGCAGTCTATGGCTGATAAGCAAGCAAAGAACCGAGAAATGAAAGGAGCCAACTTGTTGGACAACCTTAATGATAGGTTTGTTGTGAAGTGTCCTAATCCACCCTTCAGATTAATGACGAGTGAAGTATTGGTAGACCTTGATAGTAACCTCATTTTCCCATCAATGTATACATCGTTCTTGCAGGGAGAGACAAATCAAGGAAATTGAAGCCTCATTTGAAGCTTGCAAGTTACCACCTGTCCATGCAACAAATAAAAACTTGCGTCCTGTGGAGGTTTTACCATTGATCCCCGATTTTGATAGGTATGATTCTAAGGCTTTTGTGAATGCTTGAATCATTTGATTATATGATCAAAGTCCTAATCTTTCAGATCTGAATGGATATTTGTATTAGCTAACCAGTTTTTTAGTCCTATCGATATCACTGCATATAGGCCTAACTGCATATACCGACTCTCCACATTTTTCTCTTATCTTATGAATGAGTGTGGATGAGTTTTCGATTGACACAGCTGTGGCTAGCTGATTTGGTGTTTCATTGTATTCGATCCTCTGGCATTTTAAGAAAGCTGTGTGACTGTTGTACCAGGTATGAAGGTAAATTTACCCTCGTGACGTTCGATGGTGCTCCAACACAAGATTTTGAGCAATATGGCAAGTTGGATCCGTCTATCCGAGAGGAATGTGAATCACGGGTGGGTTGAGAAGAAAACTGATACTTCTTGATATTATGTCCCATTGTTCTCTCTATCGTAATGCCTTTCGGATTACTTCGCTGAAGCATAAAATATTACTGGTTTTCTTACTCCTGATACAGGCTGTTATGAAAGCTTGCGTGATTTCAGGCTCCGATCCAACGAAACCAGAGAAGTTTCTGGGCTACATGGTTCCGAATCCTAATGAGGTAGTACTCCATCTCAATCTTGAGTATGAAACCTGTTAAGCTTCTATATATTTCCACAATTAAACGAGTTCTTTGTGTTTTAGTTGTCGAAAGATATGTTCGATGAGCATGAGGATATCTCGTATTCCTGGATCCGAGAGTACAATTGGGATGTAAGTAGCTCTCAGAATTATTGATTTCAGTCCGAGCTTGATGACACTCTGGTTCTAACTACTTTCGTCGATGGTGGATCATCAACAGATACACGGCGACGATGGTGAACCAACGACATTCGTTGTTTCATTTGACGATTCCGAAGCTCGATATGTGGTATATATTCTAGTCTCCTTTTGTTTCTGCAGTAACCATATTCTGCCGAGTATTCAATATTTTCGTTGTCATGATGTAGCCACTTCCGTCGAAGATTACCTTGAAAAGGAAGAGAGCCATAGAGGGAAAATCCAAAGAAGAGGTCGAACATTTTCCGGCCCCTGCAAGGGTCACGGCAAGGTGGAGGCCTGATGCGGCATCAATCGAGCATCGAGAAACCGGGGTATATATATATATACGAGTCGAAATAAAAATTATTTATACTGTCTGGAAACTCAGTCTGTATGTTCGTTCTTGGTTTTTTTCCAGGTTGGTAGCTCGAAGTCGAGAGGTAACAATTCGAGATCGAGGATGGCAAGGTCGGATGACGAAGACGAAGAGCTCGAGAGAGTACATAAGATGTCCCGGCACCAAGACATGGACCAGTACAGTGCAGGCGACGATGATTTATCCGAATAGAAGGAGAAGAGTCGTCATTCGAAGCTAGGAGTTTCCGGATAGTGTGTTTTGTTTCGGGTAGCGAGAACATTTCGATATACAAGATTTTTCGATACCATAAGAAGCCCGGAAAGAAGAAAATGAGTTACATTAGCCAAATGTTCATCCTCCAGAAGCTCTTGATGTTTCCTTGTCTCAACTTTGTAATATTGCCATTTTGGTACAATTTTTTATAGAAATTAACCAGTTTAATTGGTGCAGTGGTAATGACGTGGCAGTTAACTTTTCCGTCAATGTCTGTTAACTTTTTCCGTTACGGACAGGTAACATTTTGATCACTCGAGTTTGTTTCTTTAACAAAGTTAGTAATTTGTTAATAAACAAAGTTGGCTGACCGAAATGTTACCTACTCAAAATTCTTAGAATGGCTGCAAAATTTCCTATTCGTTCGGTTCGGTCTGGTCATGTGTTTTCCAGCTTTTGATAACTTAAGTTAATCACAACTTCATTCGACGTGGAAATAATGCACCTCGTATCGATGAGTAAAGCGTCTCCGAGGTTACGAAAAAATAACTCTTTTCATTCGTACTTTATGAAAAACTTGTACAAGAAAAACCAATCCTCGAAATACCAGCTCCCAAGTTTTCAATGGTTCCGTAATGTACAATAAAGACGATATCATTTCACTAGACTTTAAGACAAATCATACAACACACGCCGTGGGGGTGGCTTCCGTCGCAAGTAACGAATCTCATTGCTTGTTTACGCGATAGAATCCCTGTTATACATCCATTAGAAAAAACAAAGCAGTGAGATTGTTATCCTAAGATTTCACGAATTCACGACGAGAAGAATCGCAAACAGGAACGCGTAAAGAACTAACCATGCTTGCCGGCACTTGACAGCTTCTTGACGAACGGCTCTCTTTGGATCGTCTAGAGCTCGTGACGCAGCTTGTAACACCTGGAAAAAACCAGACCGAGAGCCATCAGTTTTGTTGTCATCAATCTTTTTACGATACCTTTGCCCCGCTCGAGAATTTGGTAACTAACCTGAACTCTTCTGGGGTAAATCTTTGGGTAAGGCAGCTGAGACATTGCGGTGAGACACTGAATTGCAGTCTCCCGAACAAGCTTCATAAAGAGAAAAAAATCAACATTGGGGAATATGATGACATAACACAAGAACAGGCTGCATGAGGATGAATTTCGTGACAATCTACGATTCGAGATGCTAGCAAATACAAAGGACATGTCATGCTATCAACGGTAACACAAGAGAGGTTTACCAGGGATAGAATTAATTACCATTCTGTGAGGATAAGCGATGAGGTCAACTAGGCAATTAACGACGATGTGTGTATTTTCTGCAACGGCTTCTTGCCCTGCGTACGCGAGAAAATAAAATTTTAACTTAATCAGTGAAATTGAAAGCGAAAACAAATGCTGAGAAGATAGAAGTGTTTGATTTTCCAGGAGATTCTCGTGTTAGAAAGTGGCACAAGAGAAACACTTTAAATTACAGAACATGTAACTAGAGAAGGAATCTGGAATCGTACCACTATTATCTGTCAATATCCCTGATAATGCGAGCAGGAGACTGTACAAAACATCTTTATCTGAAGCATCCTTACTTAGATAGCTTATGCCATCCACCAACAATGAAACTAACTGAAACAAAGGTTACTACTGTGAAGAGCAGGTTCTGCAACCAAATTGAAAGAAGACAATTCGAAAAACCACAGAACAAACCTTTACTGCATCGTTTAAGATAGCCACAAGAGGAGTTTCTGATATAACATGCACAAAAGCACGGTATAGCAGCCGTCTGAAATTGTAGAAAACAGTATCAAATATCATGAAATAAGAATAAAAAAAATCAACTATATAGACCATTATCCAAACCATGGTGAATAAACAGATGTACCTGGACAATGATGACTTGGATTTAACAATTAGAGATACCAGTATAGGCCTCATGGTAGAGAAGAACCTTTGCTTATAAAGAGGTCGTAGTATCGCGTGAAACTTGCGGTTTAAACAATGATCTGAATCACTAATGAGAACTTGAAATGCATCAGCAGCAGCTTCTGCCACAGATGGACATACTTTTTCTATGATATCCGACGAATCTTGTTCCAGTAGCAATGAACTTGTGTTTCCATAATCCAGTAGGCACTTCAGGAGCACCATAACTACGTCTTTAACTCGTTCATGACCACGCAGAAGCAACCCTTTTCCAATCCATGCCAGTTCAGCAATGGCATATATCTGCCATAATCCATTGTTGGCAAGACCAAGGCTTAAATAATCAGGACGGGTACCAGTTCCATTGTAGATTCTATCACTTCCTGAATAGAAGTCGAAAGAGGCTAGGAAATCTTTGCTCAAAACCATATCCATTGCCTGGTCAACGGTAAGCAGCCCCAACTCATCTGGTGTATTGGACTTTGGAGTCAGTTTATTAACCAGAGAGCCATATGCTTGAGCTGCATTAACATTTTCTTTGAAGAGGGCAACCCTAAATAAATGTGCAGTTGTTCTCAGATTTGGAACTTGAGCCTGCGGATGAAGTCCTATAATCACCGATGCATATAATGCGAGAACCAATTCATCCCTGTTGGATAACTTGTCTACTTCTTGAATCTGTTTTAACTCTTCCGAAGGTGCTGGAAAGATAGGAGATAACTCTTTTAGTGGGAAAGAAGTAATTGTCGACACTGCTCTATAAGCTTTATCTATAATTACGTTCTGGCTATCCACTGAACAACATGCGACAGAATGCTTCATCACTTTAATCAGTGCGTCAAGAAGCTCCTGGTATAGAAAAACATACAAGTTATCATGTCCATTCAGTCGATACCGAAAAAATTATTTCACAAATCTTTAAGCTTATTCCGTGTTACAGTAGGATAGGAAAAGCAAACTGCATATTTCGCAGCACCACATTAATATAGGATCAGGTTGCTAGAGATAAAACAATGGCTTACTTTATTATTTACAGTGACAATGAGAGGCAAACCGTCTTCTATTGTCTCCCAAATGTTGAGAACAAATTTTAACAGCACTTCCTCTGATCCTTCATTTGTCTGCATCCTGGGAAAAGAAAGGTAGTCAGTAAGAATTGAGTATATAATAACACGACGAGAATAAACCTGGGAAGTACATACCATGGGATCATCTCAGTGGAATAACATTCCAAAAGTTGACATGTAGTTTTAGCCAAACTTAGATTACCGTCTGCCTGGAAAAAGAAACGAATATGAAACTTAATTGACAAATAGACCATCCGAGAACAGCGATCAGACAGTAAATATCCTATCAGGGGAAGAGGAAACTGGAAGTGGTTATACATACATAAACAGTGATCAGACTTGTCGATGTAATGTCTTCCAGTTGTAGGAGAATCCTCCGCATATATTTAAAGCTACTTCTGCCAACATGGGATAAGGCTTCCAGTTTGAGGGGAAATGGTAAATTAGACTCATTAGATGACACCATGGGAACAAGTTTCTCAACAACGACATTCATGTATCTCATTTCTTTATCTGGCTCATCAAACTTCTGAATGAATGTAGCAATATGGACCAGTGCATTCAATGCTAGCCTCCACAGTATTATGTTGCTGGAATCCTCTGCAACAATCGAGACGAGTTTCTCCAAAATATCTTCAAAAGTCGAATTTGGGACTATCAAAGAGCCTCCTGGCAATAAAGCAAGTACCTGCAGGCCTCTTACTGCATGTGAATACAAACTGTAAGATTTTGTCAACAAATTCCATCAACAATCGCAAAGTAATGGATATGCCTCAATTTAAATGCACTTACCAGCAAGATGTAGATAAACTTCATTGGCAGGTTCATTTTTGTACTTTGCAGAGATAGAACTGAAGGTTTTGCTCAAGGGCCCACATAAACATTGAAGCAAGCAGCACCAAGTGTCATTTTGGATATCAATTTCCAATGCAAGATCCTCTTTACTGATCCCCAAATCTCTGCATCCCTTGAGAAGTTCAGTTAACAGATAAAGAGACCCAAAGCTTGTCTTTCTAGAGAGAACAATGCCATTTGTATTGCAATAACGAGAAGCTCTATCCAGTGAAAGCTCCAAATCCTCCATCAGGCGAGGTAAGAAACATTCAACGATTCCTTTGCAGGATGAAACAGAGGATTTTGCAGAGACGTACAAGATACGACCAATGATAAGCAGTTTCTGCCTGTCTTCAATGGAACTCTCTTCGTAGCTGCTATAACTAGATATGGTATTGAAAACCGAGTTAATGCCATTGTCGCCAATAACTATACTGAGAAAGGGCTCATTGTTTTTGTCTAAGGAGATGATCTTTTCCAACAATCCAAAAGCTTCAGTGAATATCTCGTTCTCCTTAGCAGCTGGACTATCCAGTGAATCTGAAGTGAAAGATACAGGAGGCTCTGGTTTTGTTGTATATATAGTGTCCTTTAAGGAAGACCAAATAGCTGTAGCATGTTTTCCCATTCTATCTCTGCCATATTTTGGTGCGCAGTGATTTAGAAACTTCAAAGAATCAACCTGTAAAGATACGGAGATAGCAAAAGCATTCAACTTAGCCAACATGCATAAAGAACACTCTTCCGTGTGCCTTCTGGTTAATATTCGTAAAGCAACCATATTTACTGACCTTTGCTGACAGTAGGGATGAAGAAAGTTTCTCGAGCAGCAATGGAACAACAAAGGGTTCAAAAAGAGGTGTTGCAGAAAATGCCATCTGTTATGAAGAGAATACAAGAAAACAGAATAACTTTCTAGGTTATAATACGGAGATGAAATTTGATACAAGGTACAATAGCTGTAAAATATATTCCAAGGGTATTAGGAAAATTGGTCAATTTAAGACAGACAATATCAAGGCTCTGTCTAATCAAATAGGCATGAATTTTTGGCAAGTCGTGGAAATAAAATGGAAGGAACAATTAGACAAAAAGATCAAATTACTTCTCTCACAGTTTTACACAAACAGCATCGGAAGAAGCCAGAATCTAGTATTCTGGCGAGTGACAACTAGAGAAAGCACTGTCACATACCATGAGTGCTGTTGAGAGATCATCCTTTCCCACACCGCCCTCTTCTGTTTTTGGCTGAGCAAACAAGCAACAAAATGCTCATGATATTGACTAAAGAGATATTCATACGAGAATAATAACAAAAACAGAAAGCAACAATGTCAACTGAAGTATTCAAGCGTACAACATTAGACATAGAAATCTAGAATAAAGATATCATTTGTCTTCATTGCAGAAAGGACCGATAACAGATGAAAACAGAAAAAGGTGGAGCAGAAAAAGTTGGAGGATACACTTATGACACGGTAAGTAGGAAGTGAGCTTACATGTGTAAAATGTATGGGAAAGTAGCAGCTCAAAATATTGAAGAGTTCACCGATGTCATTAGAAACCAGACCAGAAGTATTTGGATGTGCTTTCACCAGAAGTTCCACAATATGGAATATTAGCATTAGGCACTCGGGATCCTTTTCTCCTTCAATATCTTCACAGATTCTATCAATAAAATGGAAGTCCTACACAACCATTGACAGTAAAATCAAACATCAATCCAAGAAGAAAAACCTGAAAGGTGATGCACACTCGGGATACAGAGAGAATAAGAATTAATACATATAACAAAACAAATATACCAGCACTTGATAACTGGAAACGGGTAGTACAAATGAGGAAAATATAGAATAAGCGAAGATGTCGAATACATACCTGCACTGAAGTAACAACATGAGGATGGCGCTCCAGAAGACACTCCAATAGCTCAAAGGAAAGCTGCATCAATTCATCAACTTCTTAGTCAATAAATTGCTGGTGTGACAACACTTTACCATCCTATAAGACTTTCGTATTGAATATCATTGTAAGTTATGGTGTATAAGCACACGATACGATGAAAATCTTTTTACCTTCCTGTCATGCTGTGCCAAAGATTGCACCTGCAAAAATTCTACATAAAACTTTGCAACCACCACTGCATCATCTGCATTGACTACACCCCAACTCTTTCTTCTCATCAGTGCCAAGCAGCCAACAAGAGCGCCACGTAAAGCTCTCCAATCTGCCTGATATAAGTTCAGAATTACGTCCATAGCTTCGATGCAGGCAACTAAAAAGAATTCTGCCAGACTTACCAGTCTTTCTGCGAAAAATGTCATCAAGCTGTGTACAGTAGCATTCTCTAGTGGCTTTGAACATAACTTTATAAGAGCCTCTCCTAAAAGAAGAGTACCTGCGGAAAGGAACAAATAGACTCTTATCCAAATATTCAGTCCAAGGTTTCATGCAGGATAGCGACATCTTCAACCCACAATTACCACAAGTAAAGGTAACCAGCAACGAGCATTATAATCACTCTGCAGGTAAATTGGTTCGACTACAAAGATAGAATTCACAGAAGCTTATAGAAGAATGTAGTAAACTACCGACTTGGACATAGGAATTCACATCAGTATAGCCAAAAACTTTTAACGTAAAGAAAAACAAATTACCTCTTGCTCGAATTACGTGGTCAGTGGTTGTTAAGTACATCCCCATGTCCCTAACCTAGTTCCCAAAGACACGTAACCAAAAAAAAAACATAAACGAAGAGGCCAACAGAACACATGTAGTAATGTAAGCAGAGGGAACTGAAAGATTCGCTCTCACCAGTGATGATATAGTAATTACATCGTCATTCAAGAGCGCAACAATTGAATCCAAACTTGCTCCCTGCATTCACAGAGACAACAAGCATCGATATCAGGGATTGGAAGCAATCAAGCGCAAACTAGAAAATCCCGCCATGTTTCTGGGAGACACTAATCCGATAGAACTTCCAGAAATAAACAATCAATTTGCAGTTGAGCACTTTGTTACGCTGCTGTACGGAAGGAACGAAGCCATTCATTGATCATGAAATGAGTCATGTGTCTACTAACAAATTCAACCGACTACAGCGATCATTTCAACATAAAAATCAGCTTTAAGAGATGGCTACTTAATGCAACAGAGAAGACGATCAACCTGCTGGGCGGAGGAGCGTGAGACGTCGACATAGGATTCAATGTGCCGGTTCAGCTGGCTGGGTTCAGCCATGGTTGATGAGCTGAGAACAGAAGATTTGTAGGGTTTTAGGAAGGTTTCCAGGGAGAGAGCGATTGAGGGTTTTAGCGAGTTACAGTTACCAACCGAGCTGGAATTCTGCTATCCGACTGGTGAGCCGCCAGGGATATAAAGCTATGGCCCCCAACTAATTTTAACGGACGTAGAATTGAAAATCCAGTGAAATTGGAATAAAATAAAGTTGGTGGAATAAAGTATGTAGTATTTAATAGTAATAATTGCTAGTACAAAATATTATATGGCTGGCCACAAAATATATTCCGTTTTAGTGGATAACTTTATGGTTAAGTGGTTATTTAGTTGAAATTAAATATGATGAATGAGAGGCTCAATTTTATAATCGGTGATATAAATATGTAACCGGATAATACTCGATATGTGGCTGTATAACCGGTGACTATACCATATAATTGAATATGAGATGAAAAATCAATTATGAAATGTATAACCAGTTACAAAATCGATAATTGATTTTCAGCTCATCAGGAGACTCGTCGGAAAATACGTCAGAGAATTGTCGGACAGTTGTTAGAATTTCATCGGCTAGTCCTCGGAGACAGTGGAGCCTCGCCGACCGGTCAACCAGTAAGAAAACTGCAAAATACTAAATAAAACCTAAATCAAAATGTCATAATTTTTAAACGGTCAACCCGAAAGGTCTCTACCCGACAAAAAAAATAAAATTCCGAACAACCTAAAGGGTTACAAGAAAGAACAATTGTCAAACTCCAACCTCCCAAGACGAAGGATTTCAGACTTCTCTAACGTTGCCTCGTTGCGCTGCTGTACAACATCCCACCATTGTTGATTATCTAAAGTTACAACATCGACTCGACAAAACCGTGAGATTTAATCATATATATGTTCTTTAAAGAATGCAAACCATGGAAATAAACACTGCATCCAGGAAACATATAATCAAACACTGTACGACTAGTCCACAAATTTTCGAGCTCGGGACCTCACGAAACCGAGGAATTCGTTTGCTGGATCTGTTAACAAAAAACACAGAGCGTCAGAAAGGTGGAAAAGAGTTCACCATTGCATACTTTAATCAAACAAACAATCAACGTTTTACCTTATTCACAAGTAAGTTTACTTGCTCTCTGTACATTTCTTTCAAGTCTACAATATCAGCACGCAGTTCCTCCAGCTACAATAAAACAAGCAAATTGTCAAACCCATTAACCAATCATTCGATGATCTTTCTTCGAGCCAAGTTCCGAATGCTGCATCGGCTACTACCGAACTTGAGGAGCAAAAACAAAGATTATGATAAGCCCTATTCGATAGACATGGATTTTCACCATGTTTACGGTTAGCGGTGCATTTTGCATTAACATGAACACATGGTAAATCATAAATGTATGTAACCGTTAACCATACATTCAATGTTTGTTAACTGTTGACATCCCGATTTTGTGTTAGAAACATCAAAGCTCAAGCCCAAAGTTTCACAGATGATAGCCATACTAACCATTTGCAACGAGACGGATACCAAATAGCCGTCCGGTTAGTTCAGAAATTGAATAAAAGAGACTGGCAAACTCTTCTTAAATGGTTAGTTGTGGTTAACCACTAACCACGCCGCAATAGCATTTGCAGTTGGTAGTCAAGAGTTTTGGTTAAAAGGTATGGTTAGAGGAAACCACTTTTGGGCTTAAATGATTATGGTTAACCGTTAACTCGAACCGTACCGTTTTAACACACCTACTAGTCAACCAGCGGAAAGAGCAATTCATTACCTCCTCATCACGTTCCCCCATTAATTCCAAGGCAGCAGAGTGTCTCCGCCTTAGTGCATCGAGCTCTGCCCGTATCCCAGGTAACAGAGCAGAGTCGGCTCTCAATTTTTCGCACTGCAAAGCCACAACACTATTAATCACTGCGATAAAGGGAAAGAGTACAGGAATTGTTTCCAGCTTTAGTGGATCTACCTGCTCCGTCATTTTAACCAACTCCTCCGCAAGAGAGTCACGAATTGATTCCAGTGATGCCTGAAGAGCAAATGTTATTTTAATGGTGGATCTACTATACGAAAATAAAACAGCATAACCAAAAATAATACGTACCAAACGAGACATGTATGAAGCAAGTTCGCCTTCTTTCTGGCGGAGGGCAGACTCAAAAGCACTAGGTGTCATGCTCTTCACGTAATAGGGGCTCACAGTTGCTTCTCCAGAACTTCTCCTATCACTGTAACTGTTCGATGCATCCAGAGTCGCTTGAAGAAAATAGCTCTCCTCCACACTACCAGCATTTGAGAGTTTCCGGATCGTGTGGCCTGCGAATCGGCAAAATAATTTATACATTACAGAAAAAGGCATAACTTGGTCAAGACAAGTAATTTTATAAACAGTGCAGTACCATTTTCAACGGCTGATTGGGTCCTAGCAATAAGTGTATGGTCAAGTGAACCAGCAGATTGGAGAGGCTTTGTTTGTTCTAAATCCAACCGAGCTGCTTTCTCCCTCTCAACCTCCTGTAATATATTCATTTGTTAAGGCTGAGAAACTCGGACACAGTGTTTTGATGAATCGTCCATAGCCATAACCCATATTATCAGTTTCTACTGAGAAAATAAGCATAACTTCACAAGCTGCCAAAATGCAGCTGACCAGTGAAACCAAAAATGTGAAGGGAAAATTGCTTTGATAAATGGAAATGCCGAGAAAAGGAACAAAGAGGAAGAACCTGTTGTAATCTCTCTTTCTGCACAAGTGCTTCTTGTAATTCTTGTTTATGCTTTCGTCTAAGTTCTTTAATTTCTTCTTCTAATTGGTTTGCACGTCCTTCATGAGTGTCAGCTTCCTCCTTGGCGGCAAGATACTCTTGTCTATTTTCAGCTGCCCTCTGCCTCTCCTTTTCAATTGACTTATTTAACTGTGTCTGTTCTGCTCTAAGACATGAAATCTGCAAGGAAGGACTCCTTTCACACAAAGGTTTGTCGAGATCCTAATTACAAATAATCTGATGGCACTATCTTAACAGAAGTACCTGAGCTTCAAGAACATTAATTCTAGATAAGGTTTGAGACAAACGGTCATTCATAGATCGTTTCTTTTCCTCAGCAGCTGCAGCTTTGGACTCTGCTTCCTGAAAGAAGCAATATTAAATTATTAATCAACACTACACGGTAGTGCCTTTTATACATATTTCAGTTCTGAAAATGCAGGGGGGACCTGAAGACGAGAACTTAGTGACCTCTCCACAGCATTCCAGGCTTCAGCCCTTCGGGACATTGTTTCCTGCAGCAGACAAGAAATAGTCATAATAGTGAAGCCAGGATATCAATATTACGAGGAGCCACAATGGTAGAAAGAAAAAAACCAAATTTCAAGTTTACCTGCATCGCTTCAATCTGTCGAAGAAGAGGCCTTGTGGAATCGGGAACTTGAGAAACTAATTCCTCACACCGCCTCTCACTTGCCTGTTGAGGGACAAAGAATTAACGAAGTTGGCAAATAAACAGTCCAAGAGAACCGAGTGAAATTCGCAAGTAGCAGACTCGGATAAGTTGAACACACTTGATAACGTTTTTGAAGATCTTCAATCTCTCTCCGGTGCATGTCTTCCATGTAAACAGCCTGCAGGAGAAAGCAAATCAATATTAAGAGAAGCAGAGCAGCTCTCCCTGAACGAAGCAAGTTATTTTATTCAAATAGGTCAAACCTGCTGATCCTTTCTACTCAATGTTTGCCTTAATTCTTCCAGTTCCTGAACCAGCATAGTCTCACGTTCTCCTGCCTCTCTTAGAAGATTCTCTAATTCAACTCTAGCTTCACTGTTGACACGTGCCTCAGCCAATGCCTCGGCTTCTCTTGCCGCAGTCAAAGCATTTGTATAGTATTCTTCATGTGCCGCAAGTTCTGCTTGGTGCTTTTCAATTGTTTCTTGCAGCAATGTCTCAGTGGCTGTCTTATCCTTCTTGATACTTTCTGCTTTGTTCTCTTCAACCTGTAAATGAGAGGAACAAGGACTGGTCATTATGTGGTTCAAAGACAGCAGAAAACAACATAAAATTGTTTGGCAGCCCATATACACTGGAGTCAGGAAAACTAATGCCTTTTCTAACCGGTAAGGAGAAAGACCAACCACGTATAATTATTTTAATATAAACAAATAGAATCAGAGCTTAGTATCCTCTGAAGAACCCAAGCAGAACGAGGGCATCACATTTTATAACAAAAAAGAGGACATAGAAGTCAATTCATAAAAGGACGTTTAACACATTGACCATAACTACAGATCAAAAGCATTCTGAAAGCTAAAATCATGCACTTGTATAATTTGTATGACGAATAGCAGTTTTAGGTGTTGGAAATCAAGCTAGAACAATCAAAATGCTTCTTTACCATTGGCTGATGAACAAAGCATAGCAATTTAGTTAAAGGAAACTTAAAAAATCGCAAAGGATAAAAAGGCACCACAAAGTACCTGAAGTTTGGTAGTCAAACCTTTCTTCTCTTCCTCAAGTTCTCTGATCTAAACACAATGGAGAAGCAAGAAACAGGTGTCAGATCAAGGTGTACAACACGTGGGATAATCACAAGGAAATAGTTCCTTCAAGTGCCAGCTTCACTACCTGAGCTCTTAATTTCCTGATAGTAGATTCCTGGGCAGCCTGCTTTTTCGAAAGTTCTTCCCCTGGAATTACATGAAAATATATCCCCCATGAGCGTGTAGAAACAAGAAAACAACAGCAACATGGCTAAACACGCAAACAAACTTGTACATGCTATGAACAATCAAGACAAGAATACATGTATCAAGAAAGGCGAAAAACCTCCACGGCATACCTTCAGCCATAACCTGGGTAATAATTTCGTCTTTTTCCTTTAGCAGAGCAGCAGCGTCACTTTTCTTATTTTGCTCTCTACGCAGTGTGTCTCTCTCCTTTGTTAGGGCATAGACCTGAAAACAACATGCACATGAAAATGAATGACCATCTCAGGAAAACGAGCCTTTATTTCAACGACAGTTGAAGTGGAATGGCATGTCTCCATCCAAAACTAGCATGATTTTTCGATGATATGCAAACCATAAACAAACAGAGAGCAGAATAGACCATAATGCCACCATTTGCATGGTAAGTTAAAGGATCCAAATCAACCTTTATTTTATCTTTTACACATTGCAAATGATGTGTACAAGATTGCATATAAACATTGGTCTGGAGTTTTACTGGTGATGCGAAAATGTAGAAATATACCTTTCTTTCTAGAGTTGCGACTCTTTGATGGTATTCCTCTCTCAAAGATTCAATCTCGGCATCATTCGACTTTCTCTGTTTGTACAATCAGCAGCGAAGTAACATCAACCAATAACCCATCTTAGTTTCACAGGAATCCAGTCGATACAGTGTGCAAATAAACAGCTGTAACGGATATCTATTGCTTTAAAGATCAAGGAGCAAGATCAACGCATACCTTCAAATCCTCAATCAAACTTTTCAGGTGCTCATTTTCAGTCATCAGTTTTGCTATGTCATCTGCTTTTGCCTGGAAAAGATAACCTCCCAGTTACAATTCCAAACAATGAAAAAAAATCAATAGAACATGAAATGGTATGGAAAACACTAAACAACTACGAGAGTAATCTCAACAGTAAGAATTTGGCTATATAACATAGAAACTTGGGAAATGTATGCATACGAAGAAGCACATCAAATAGAGACTTCATTGACTTCTTCTGTGTGCTACTTTATCTCCAAGGTAAGGTTCAATAACCATGGATCTCTCAGATAGATGAATCAGAAACAGATGGATGTAGCTAGCTAAAATTTGAACGTAACAGGATAAGTATCCGCCTAAAGATAACATACAAATAACAAATTGATATTTCAGCTTATCTATGGAAATGCAAGTATAAGAATGAATACCTGAGCTTGCCTTGCAGCACCTTGCAACGCAGCTTCCATCATGTGCATCTCCTTCTTCAACTTTTCAAGTTCAAGTTCATAATGCATGGAAGTAGATGAGTGTAATCCAACATCCAAGTTTACCCCTCCAACATCAACCCTTCCATCATGAACTTGCTTTTCCATGCCAACTGCCATAATATCAATACTATTTACATTGGAAATTGATGCATCAGATGCCCTTTCTGATGAAAGTCCAGAGGACACGGAAGCTTCATGATCAACTTCACCTTCTTTGTCAACAACAAGCTGTAAATCAGATTGCTCAACTCTTACACCGGTTGGGCCATTACTGAATGCCTCCGGTTGACTTGACCTTTCAGCTTCAGCTAGACTTACCTCTGAACTCTCTTCTTTCTTTTCCTCATTTCCACTTGGATGCATTTCAATTGATTCCCTTAGCTCCCCTTGAGCTATGGATACATACCCCGCTGGGCCTGGTTCAACAGCTTCAATATTAGAATTCATTGAATCCAAAATTTCAGTAGCCTGCGATCCCAAGACTTCACTATCTTGTCGATCGACAACAGAATCCAACGCTTTCATTCCGGAGTCAACTTGTTCAGCAGGGATTGTTTGTGATTGATTGTGCAAGTCGTCTATTCCAGGTTCTGAAGTCTTGCCCTCTTCTCTTTCAGCAGTCTCCAGATGCTCATCAGATATGCGGGTCTCATGTTCCTCATTTTCCTGAGGAGATCTGTCGGCAGACACCGATTTCTGAATCTCTTGATCGTCAGAAGAGGACACTCTCTGTGGAGATTGAGCTTTTTCGGAAGAATCAACAGACAGTATATGTGGAGAACCATTTTTCTTTGTTGACTCGGCATCATCATCCTCACTTTCACGACTTTCCTTGACAGCCGATGATTTCTGAGGAGAAACTGTTTTCTCTGAAGGTTCATTTGAACTATCCTCCTCTTTGGAATCCTCATCAATAGATGATTTCTGAGGTGATTTTGTGTCCCCCGTAGACCCTTCATCAACATCCTCACCCTTGTTCCATGACATCATTGGCCATAGTCCTGGAGAAAAAGCAGAATTAACAGCAGGAAACATACATCAGGACACTTTGAACTGAAAATTTAGACGCTCTTCAAATTTGCTTTTATGACATCGCCATCTTCTAGCAAGGGAACCACTACTACGACTATATTTCACTAGCCGGGATATTCCAAAGTGCTGACAAGCTGTGACTCCAAATCAGAATCAAGTTAGCGACGGCGAAATCAAGTAACAATAGCTAGAGGAGTATGCCTTAGCTTCTTCAGGTCAAAATCAGGCTACACGAAGGTTCTTGCTAATCTAAATCGTGAAATGCAAAAATGAAGCAACTAACAACAAGGAGAAGCGAACCTTCAGCGTTGGGAGACGAATCGGAGGAAGAAGGCTTCTCTTCGAAACCAAGAGCATTATCGAAATTCTTCTCAATATTCTTGACGCTCTCGCTGAGCTTATTCACCGCCCCAGCCAGATCCAAGTTCCCCAACGAAACTTTCCCGCTAAACCACGCCATCTCCCTCCTAAAATGAGAAATTAAGAATCAGATACAAATTTCTCTGCACCTAGTAACGTCACATTTACAGCAATCGATATCACAAGAAGAAATGGAAGAAGGATCGCACACTGGCCTATTTCATGAATCTAGGCAAGTATTTACATGATCAGCTCCGGCGGCTGATCGCCGATTCGTAAAAGAGAAAGTGAACGAATCGATAGATGCGGAGAGGAGGATGAGGGAAAATGAGAGAAAAATAACCTGGAGCAATGTGGATTTGAGGGATTCTCGAGGGAGAGATTCAGATCAACTCCATGGCTCTTTGTCAATCTTCGGTGGATGAAATTCTTATTTTTCTGTGTTTGGTATGTTCGTGAGAGGAGAGAAAGGAGGTAGGAGAAAGCCGAAATGAAAGGGAGCGAAAAAAAAATTACTGGGAAAGAAGATACGGCGGCGTCACGGTGGTGGACGCGGTTCAGTGATTTTATTGCGCAGTAAAAAACTTAATCGGTTTGGTTCGATGAATTGGGTTGTTACTTGTTTTTTTTCGAAAATGGTTGTTTGTATTATTAATGCGTTAAATCGAGACAAATGTTATCACAAAAGGATCATACCAACCAGGAGGTGTCACACCAAGTATAATGGACACAAGATGATGAGAGCGACGAGCTAACTCATGCGCCAACTCATTTCTACATCTCCTAACCCAAGACACCATATAATGTTTCGTGCAACAAACACTTGCACGCTCGAATTGTGGTACCAAAATTTTGATCGATCCTTCTCGTTGCCATTGATTGCTAGAGCCACATACTGACTGTCTGATTCGAAGATACACCGCTCCGCCCATCTCTCGTACCCACCCAATCGCTGTTCACATAGCCTTGCTTTCCGCCTCCCGCGGGGGTATCCCTCAACCCCGTCGTTGCATCCCTGACCACAATGCCCACCCCGAATCCTCCAAGAGTCGTCGCAATGTCAACGTTGCACTTCACCGCCCCCGCCGGTGGAGGATGCCATTGCGAGCATGAGGCCGGATGTGGGTGACTCGTAGGTGATGGCGGTTTTGTTGGTACTTTCCAATGAGAGAGTTCTTCAAAGCAACGCCGCACAATAGACTCCGGTGTAGAGGTCGTATGCTTGAAAATACGTTCATTCCGATCGCGCCAAAGTCCCCATATAATTACCATTGTTTGCTGGACTCGAACCTCCGCTGATGATGCAACCACTCCAGACACCAACTGCTTAAATTCACTCCAAATCCAGCGATGTCATTGACCCACGTCGCCAAGCCGCTACTCCTCCGACATTCATGCGCAACCTCGCAGTTCATAATCAAGTGGCCTGTTGTCTCCTCTGTATCCATACAACTCCCACATTCATCTACTAGATTCACCCCACGCTCGTGTAGTGCGTGTCTAGTAGCCACAGCCTTCTTCACCAGCCGCCAAACGAGATGCTTAATCTTTTGTTGTATGGGTAAACGCCATAGCCGCTGCCAACCTCCCTCCTCGCGCAGCGCAATGAATGGATTCGTGAGTATCCATTGCCACCCGATAGGCCGAACGAACCGAATATCCACCTTTCTTCTCGTATTTCCATATAATATCATCAGTCGCATCTTCCTGTGGAGGCAACATTTGCCCAATCACCTGAGTATCACGCTCACAAAAAAGCATCCGAATTAGATCCTCATCGATGGGTTGTTACTTGATCCATAAGTTTCCTAAAAGTGATGGCATTGTCACAAGATTCAACTTAGATGACTGAATTTAAACTTAAGTAGGCAAGATAACAGTAAGTCATGAGATCAAACTTAACACGATCCGAATAATTTGTAAACGAGTATGTTATAATTTGCCACTAAATGAGCAGCTGATCTATTAGCATTACGTACATTGAGCCACCTACAAATGAAAACGAGAACAAGTTTAAAAAAATTCAAAACTTATACGATACGCACAATAATTACCCATTGTAATAGTTTAGAAGTCCTATCGATATCCAATCAAACCTCCACCCAAAGCACAAAGCATATTTCTAAAGAAGCAATCTAACCTGCGAGGAGGCATATTGCTCATCGAGAATCCGAGGCGGCACAAGAGATATAGATTCACACAACAACAAAAACTACATGATTATCTATTTGTGAGGTGTTATTTGTTATCACTCAATTTAATTTCATTTCGATATTTTTAAATTATTATTGAATAAATAGTGTTGAGTGTTTTATATATAAGGATTTTATTTTGAGTTTATAAGTATTCTATTTTGAATTTACATGCCTTGACAGCTCTATGCTTTGGACTGTAAAAATTTTAGTTTGTAATTTTAGTTGTTTCCCACCATATGTATGCTGAAAGTAAGTTAATTTGAAATTTTTTAATACTAACATAACACCAAGTAAAATTGATTTTTAATTTCGTTTGACCATTGTTTACAGGGGTTACCATAATGCCACTTGATTTTTTAGCAATTTCCAACATGCATGTTAAATATTAGCCGATTTGAAAATTTGAAAATTTTCTTGTGAAAATGGCTCATTTCCATAGGTTCCCCTTTGAAAATTAACCCATTTTCAAATTGGCTAATGTTTGATAGACATGTTGGGAATGACTAAAAATTAAGATTTCGTCATGTTAACTTCTTCAAATAATAATCAAATGAAGTTAAAAAAATATTGTACTCAACACTAACATAACACCGGTAAAATTGATTTTTAACTTCATTTGATCATTATTTACAAGGGTTATCATAGTGAAAAGAAACATGATTTTTTAGTCATTTCCAATATGCATGTTAAATATTAGTCAATTTGAAAATTTGAAAATTTTCATGTCAAAATGGCTCATTTCCATAGGTTAACCCCTTTGAAAATTGACCAATTTTGACATGAAAATTTTCAAATTTTTAAATTGACTAATATTTGATATGCATGTTGGGAATGACTAAAAATTGAAATTTCACTATGTTAAGTTCTTCAAATAATAATCGAATGAAGTTTAAAAAAATATTTTTGAAAGGGTTTGAATTGTTGTTGTTAGTTAGGATGTACGTAGGGTTGTTATACGGATCGGTTAACAAGTTAACCATTTTAACTGGTATCATTTGGTTAATTTAGTTTGGTTAATATGACTAATTTGGTTTAAATGATTAATTTTATTGGTTAATTAGCGGTCACTACACCCGCTAATCATTATAACCACGATCGAACATATATATATACATACACCATTTTTTCTATGATTCTATCTATAAAAGGGGAACATGAATTATTATTGAATGAATAGTATTTATCCATATATAAAAATATAATATATGAGCTCAAAATAAAGTTCTTATAAACTGAAAATAAAACTTAACGCTTTTCTTTTATTAATACGTTTTTATAATAAAAGAAAAGTGTATTCAATAGTAATTCATGTTATTATTAGCTTTGTTTTGAGTTTATAAAAATTTTATTTTGAGCTCACATATTATATTTTTTAATTATTATATTTTTTTTTAATAATACATTTTTTATAAAAAAAAGTGCATTAATTCATGTTTTTTTTATGGATAGAATATAAAACTAAGTGATCCCAATAATTCAATGACCTAACTTGCTCGACGGAGTAAGCCATTGATAATAAAAAATCCTTCTTCTATATAATAAATGGCAAATGATCACTTCCTCAAATCATAGAGAGAGAAAAAACTTAATCAAGAATCAGCAGCAATGTCGTCTACACAGCTTGCTTTGATGATCACAGTTACAACCACAACGTTGCCGGTGGCCGCTGCTTCAGTACTTCAACTGGCCGCCGGCGAACCCAGATGCAACGGCGGCATCGCAACGGCAGAGTACGCGTCATACGTGACAGCATACTTGGTAAGGCGTACTGCACGACGTTCCCGCACGATTCCCCTGGCTACGTCCAAGGCGTTGCCATGTGTACCGACCCGCGGGACCCCAGCGGCTGCGCTAGCTGCCTCGAGGGTTTCACATTCTAGATGGAAAACCGAATAGAATCACTAAACCTATCGCCACTCCAAATCGAAGTTTTTATAGGAGTTGAGGTTTGCACTGTTTCGATAAGTCATGTGCATGAATTGGGAATTGTTATTGGGATCCGAACGAAGATCTCTCGATCATGTGAGGTCCTGATACCATGTTAGAACCGTTGCATCCCAAAAACTCGAATTATTGAAAAGGAATTCCGTTTGATATTTATATTATTTATTAATAAAATCAACCGTTGTTGGTCCAAGCATTATTTAGATCATATGTAGATGATATGTATGATGAGTTTACATTTTAGACGGAAAATGAAATACCATTGTGTAGTCCAAAATTAAATGACCATTCTGTGACGACTTTGTAACCGACCACATATTTTAAATGATCATATATATTTAATTGTCGATAGTCCTATGAATCTATAACCCGATTCAAAATAACCATGAAAGTACTCGACCAGACCGTAAACAAGTAGTAACAAATTAGAGTGACTAATGTGCAACGAAACTAAATTTATAGTAGCAAATCGTACATATATCGTTCCTGGTTTTCCTTTCGACTTCTGCACTTTCTGTCTCTGTTTCCTTTCAAACGCACGCTCCCGCCGATTGCAATTGAAGCTGTATTCCGGTCGTCGCCGCCTTCCCCGACCGATCAGTAAGCCGCCTTCAGATTACTAATAAGACCTTTTACCAAATTTGAAATCCTTTACTAATCCATTTCTCCTTCTTCTTCAGTTCTTCTACTCACAAAGTAGTAATGGCCTCTTCGACATTGTTGCGGCGTTTAAATCGCCTTCCCCTCCTCCGTAAATCGGCGGCCCACTCTCTGTCAACAGCTCCCACGCCTCATTCATCCACGTTCCGCGCCTCGGAGCAGCAGCCGCGGCCGCCTTCTCATATGGATGTGCTTGAGAAGCTGAAGCTTCAGTCCAACGACTGGAAAACCGCTCTGGACTACTTCACCTTCGTCGAGAATGACCACCGGTTCGCTCACACCACCGAGACATTCAATTGCATGATCGGAATCCTCGGTAAGTTCTTTGAATTCGACCTCTCGTGGCGGTTAATCGAGCGAATGCCGAAGCCGAATCACGCCACATTCCGTGTAATGTTTAAGCGCTATGTGTCCGCTAAACTAGTCCAGGAAGCTTTGCTTGCTTACCAGAGGTCAGCGGAGTTTGGTCTGAGGGACGAGACTTGTTATAGCTATCTTGTGGACGCACTTTGCGAGTACAAGCACGTTAGCGACGCTGAAGAGTTTTTGTTCAGGAAGAAACCGAAACCTAGTGGTGATGATGATGATGATGATGATGAGATTGCGGTGGTTATGGCGAATTCGACTAAGGTTCATAACATGATCTTGCGCGGGTGGTTTAAGATGAATCGGTTTGGGAAGTGTAGAGAGTTTTGGGAGGAAATGGATAGGAAAGGAGTGAATAAGGATTTGCATTCTTATTCTATCTACATGGATATAATGTGCAAGAGTGGGAAGCCGTACAAGGCTGTGAAGTTGTATAAAGAGATGAAGATGAAGGGGATAAAGTTGGACGTCGTTGCGTATAATACCACGATTCTAGCGGTTGGAATGTCGCAAGGTATGGATTCTGCGACGAGAGTGTACCGCGAGATGAAGGAGATGGGCTGCGAACCGAATGTTGTGACTTGTAACACCATGGTGAAACTTTTGTGTGATAATTCGAGGAAGGAGGAAGCGTATGAGTGGCTTGATAAGATGGGGAAGGAAGGTATCCGTCCGGATGTGATGACTTATCATTGTTTTTACCGTTCTCTTGATGATCCGAAGAAGATTCTTCAGCTGTTCGATGAGATGCTTCGGAATGGAGTTGAGCCGACGATGAACACTTTTGTGATGCTCCTCAAGAAGTTTGGGAAATGGGGATTCCTTAGGCCCGCCTCTATTGTTTGGTCGAAGATGCTAGAACTTGGATATAGTCCTGATGAGTCTGCTTACAATGCTTGGATTGATGCTTTAATTGATAAAGGGTTGTTGGATGAAGCTTGGAAGTACGATCAAGAGATGCGGGAAAAGGGGCTCTCTGCTAAGCGAAGGAAAGTGTTTGAAAGTAGGTCTTTAGAAGGATAACTTTTGCATATAGATGAGGGAGGATAACCGTTTTTCGCTAGGTACGTACCTTTGTGTGATGCTACACCAAATTAGAGGCAATTCCAGTTAGTTTGTATCGCTTCGAAACTTTAAGTTAGCACTGCCTCGAAAAGAATTTACCACAGCACTAAGATATGCAAAAACTAGTACATCAATTATATGCATGCATAGAAACTCAAATACTTGCTATGGTTACTTCATTTTCCATATCTTGAGCCAAAAGCTACCGTTGCGATTTTTTCTCATCCTGTGCATTTCTAGTATTTCCCTATAGTCTATACCTCTCCTAGGAATCCCCACAATTAGTTCCTTCATATATATTACTTAGCCATCGATTCACTATATATACTCAGCTTTCTTCACATTCCAAGCTTGTTCTAATGTTCCTTAATGTGCAGGATACGAGTGCAGAAGCAGACTCCACCGAGTCGGCAGTGAGTTTCGCTGCTGGGACGGTACTCGTTAGGATTTGGAATGCCATTGTTAGCAAAGAGCCTCCTGATCCTTTCTCCTTTTCCAAGGAAGTGATCACCTGTGGCCTCGAGTCTAGTCCGTCGTGGAGGATGGAGAATCCGGAAGGTAAAATCGATATGTTGCTTGAATCGCATCCAGTAAGGACAGTTTTCATTCCAGGAATATCTACTGGAGCGTATACTATCATGGATTCATAGGCGTTCGTGCAGCTATCTTGGAGTATCCATGTGGTATTCTCATCTGCTTTTATCATCTGAAATTGTGCAGAAAATCATTACAAGGCCGGAAGGAAAACTGTTTCTTACCATTCTTAAATTCGTTAATGATTCGGAGGCTTTGCAAACCTGGAGAGTCACTGCATTCCCTCTGTCTTGTCCTTTGGCTAAGTTCGCAATCGATTGTACAGCTCCTCCATTTGACATGATATCCCACTGCAATTTTTATACACAAGGAATGTTTCAGTTCAGGTAATAATAATTATGTTCTTTCCATGTTGTTTGAAGCAGCAAAAACTTAAAACTGAGTACCTCATTTCTAGTCTCTTCGTAACGTAAGAAATCAAACAGTGCAGGAGGAGACACTGGCAACCAAACCGAAGAAACAGCACACAGAATCACTCCAAACGGCTCGCCAGGGTCATTGAAGTTCTTCCTGGAAGAAACCCTGATGTCCTCCCCTGTTTTCGAAGTGACCTTGGTCCAGGTGCGGTAGCTTGAAGCTCCTATTGCGCAGCAAAAGGTTGAAGTCATTCGCTGTGCCAGCCTCAGAATGCTTTTCCTCCCAGCTAACGTCGCAACACCTGTCGATTACGGATTATCCATCATTGTATTGATCATCTATCTGTACAATCCAAATGATGAAAGGAGAACAAAAGACGCAGATAGGCTAAAGTTCAGGAGGTTTCACCTGTTGAATCTTTTGTAGGAACATTTGTTGCCATGAAGAACACAAGCCTCTCGCATTGAAGTTGCAGAGCGGACAGCCAGTGCTTCGCACCGAAGGCTAGCCCGCTGTTCACCATGGTCCTGTACATTGAGCTCATTGCCGTTTTCTTGCATTCCAGATGCTCTACCCAGACAACCTGACATCAAAAAAAGAATCATGACCGCTTTCTTGGCAGGTCTCAAAAACCTTCTGTTGGTGTGTACCTTTTACCTTGCAATGTCCATTAGATTGATCATGGATGATGCATCCAGAGGGGCGCTTCCTGCACTTGTCGAGTGAGGCATCGATGTTTTCTTCGACTTCGTCGATGGAGACGTCCACGATCCCCCACTCTTCTGCGCTAAGCTGCTTGCAGTACCTCATGAAATATAGTTCTCTAGTCGGCACCATTGGTGTCAGCATTTGAACCTCTGCAAACATCTGCAAACATTCTACAAATGTGCCTTAAAAACTCTCTTCCCACTCTCTATTAACAGATGCGGGATGGACTAACTGAATGGACCGGATGGACTGATATGTTCGGGTTGACATAGTACGGGACCAGATGGAGAAGTTTCATAGTGCAGTGCTCGTTTAGTTAAAATTACATATTAGAAGGGGAAAGATTAAGTTACTAGCCCAAATAGGTCATCAACCTCAAACCGAGTTGGTTGATGTTCGGTTTGTCATCGGTCATGATTTTTATATTGGTGTAGATAGTTGGGGCCCGACAATCGAACTAAACCCCAATTTAGGGTTTTAGAATTTAAGATTTCGAGATTTTAGGGTTTAAGTGAGTGTCGTAGTCTTCAACGTCATGAGATATTGAACCGAGAAAAACATTTTACCAAACCGACTCACCAGTTGGATTGCGCCATGTCCGGTTTGACCATCTCCCTCGCAAATGACATCCACAGTAACCGCTTTAGCTATCAACCATGGAAACATCTCCTTCCATTGATTCTACATCCAAACCCCAAAACAACAAAAATCAGAACAAATGACTACACAACTACAAATTATGTAACAAAACACTCACCACATCCATGAAACAGTTAACCAGCCGATGAAGCTCGAAAAACACGAGCCCGCAATCCCTCGAAGCCTCGACGTTCGCTGCATTCGTCTTCGAACCACCGCCGCCAAACTGCTTCATATACTCGTCGTAGTTCAACATCTCTCGACCGGTCTCGAAACTTCGGACCCAGAGTGGGTCCCTTGCAGTGGCCATCTTTTGGAGCTCTTCCATTGCTTGGTTGACGACTTCTTGTACCTTGGCCTTCTCTAGCCCGAATACCCTCGAGTAGAAATCGAGTGACATGGCCGTCGTTGTCGATATTCTCTCTTGGTTTTGCTGCTGATGATGGTCACTGCTCTCGGAGCTTGTTGTCGCAGTTCCTGTTCCGGCTAGTGGCGCGTGTTTCTCCACCAAGACTCGAAGGTTCTCCACCTGCATTTGGACGGAAGTACTGTATTGTAATAAAAGGTAGTGATGGATTATCATTTTGATAGATTTTAAAGTTAGATGACTAATTATTTTTGCAGTGGCTGGTCAGTAACCTAACTTTTACAATGTAACAATACGAGCACCTAACTCTAGACTGCATCACATAGCATACTTCGGTACACTTGCGTGATATGTCCCACTTTCCATTCGAAATGCCACGTCATTCCAAAATATACTAAACAAATAACTAAATTAACCACTATGATAATTTGCCTGATCAATTTAGACGAAAATGAAATAAAACGACTAAACCCATTCTTGATTAATGGAATTTCCTAAACTTAAGAAATCATCAATTACCATATCGTTGGTCCAAGTATTTATTTAAATTATATGTGGATGATTTGCATGATGAGTTCACGTCATTGGTTATCCTATTGATTATTGGTTCAATGTACCGGATTTTGATCAATTTTAAAGTTAGGTGACTAAATATTTTTGTAGTCACTTGGTTTTGGATGGATAACTTGGCAGTCACCTAACTTCCAAATATTTATTTAGATTATACGTGGATAATAAGCCGAGTTTATGTTTTGGAAAAAATGATATAGAATTATTACAGTACAATATTAAATGACCATTCCGCTACGACTTTGTACTTGGCCCTGTATCTAACCGTGGATAACTCGAAGAATCTGCAATCCGATCTAAAATTACGGGAAGTAAATTAAATGTACCTCAGCTTTGAGCTTGGCGTTCTCGACGCGGAGGTGTTTATCATCGGTAAAGGAAAGAGGAGGATGATCTCCGCCGCCACATTTGAGGCAGCCGCCGCCGGTGGAGGAAGAGACATTGGCGGCAATGGTGTCCCGGAGAAATTTGTTGTCGTCGCGAAGCTTATCGATCTCGGCCTTCAATAGTGAATTCTCATGACGCTCTTGAATGGCTTTGATTTGGGTGCGGCGATTCTGGAACCAGAACTTGACCTGACGTGGCGCTAGCCCCAACTGCTTGCTCAGTTGCTGCCTCTGCTTTTCGTCCGGATGCGGCGATTCCTTGAACAACCTACAAAATCAAAACCATTTTTTGTGTTGGACGGTGGCCTAGGTTCGTCCATGCCTCATTATACCATTTTTCTGTCTTTTTTTCCGAAGCCGTTGAGGTGGATGAATCAAAATACCCGTCGACAAATTCGCAGGTAGCGAATTTGTCGACTCGCAAGTATGTAATACGATCATCCATGATTAATACCAATGCGGAATGTTCATGCGAAAAAAAAAGTACCAAAACCATTTAAAATTATTACGATGTAACGCTCAACTACTTGATTTCTTTCCCGATTATAATCCGAATTCAACGAAATACCAGTCGATCGATCGAAAATGGATAAAAATCGGGGTAGCGAGGTACATACGCTTCCATTTCGCGGATTTGATCAGGAGTATGGCGATGGTACTTCTTCCTCTTCTTCTTCTTCCTCTTGGTCCGATCTTCCACATTACTCTCTTCCTCCTCCTCCTCATCATCATCATGATCATCATGATCAAACTCTACACCGTCCGAATTCGACCTCCTCGTCGTCATCGCCGCCCCTGAATTCTCGCTGCTAATCTCCACCTGATCACCATTAATGCATGCCGCTGTTCCTGCATTATTAGTAGTAGTACTTCCTGTGCCGCGGAATATTCCGGCCAGGGTGAGGGAGAGAGCAGGGTGAGCTTGGTTATGATTCGACATCGAAAATGTCGTCGGCCGGCGATGGGAGAATTTAGTAACGGACGTGAAAACAAAACATTACTATGAAGAAGAAGAAGAAGAACATATGATGAATAGAAATGAGGGGGGGGGGGGGGGTAGGAGTTGACTGTTAGATATATGTTTGTTTCTACTTCTGCTCACTCAACTAACTTTTTTTTAATTTGGATTCGGTTTTATCGATCGGGTTGGTTTCGCTCGAGTTGTTTTGAGGTGGGTGTTATTCGGATCATGGTCAGGGAAATTACGGCAGAAACAAGGCGTGGCGAAATCTAGACCACCGTTTAACGTCGTCCCCTGGTGTAAAAGATGATAAAGTTATATGTAAATTCTACAAACTTGAAGTTTTGTTTAGTGTGTTCTCGAGTTTTATTCAGTGTGATCTTAAACTCACTCAATTTTGCCCAGCGTTGATTTGGATTCGCCTTTATCGAGTTGGTTTGGCTTGGGCTGGTTTGAGGTGGGTGTTATTCGGATTAACCAATGGGTCGGTCGGTCAGTTAATTGCTAATACACTTATAACAACTCGGTTAAACGGTTAGATTGGTCGATTAATCTACATTAATCAATTTCACCGGCTTCTCTAAACTCAATGTAAAATTCCTACATTCAAAATGTTGATTACATGTTAAAATGAGGTCAGGTAAAAGGTCAGAATTCAACGGGCGTGTGGTTAACTAACCGTAGGCGGTCGATCAAGGTTGGTTTATTAACTTAATCGTGAAAAAAATAACAATTAATTAGTAATTAATACTCGTAATTAGGGCTCTTAACTATGAAAACTATTGGAAATCAATGAAATGTAGGAAAGTAGCCTGGGTTGGGTTGGGGCAGATCATTAAATCCGATGCATTTATAAGAGACATTAAATGAAAATGATGACAAACCCTAATTTAAATTAGCTATAAAAACGGCCTACAAAGGACAAGGAGGACCACACAACTGAAATAAAAACCGCTATTTTAGAGCGAGAAAAATTGCGATAATTACGCTTCACGTCTTCTTTTCTCTCCCAGTAAATGTTGAAAAATGAACCGTTGCCATCCCTATGATTTAGTACACTATCAACTATTACCATTGATGAGTTCAAAAATGTGATAGTTACATTTCACGTCTTCTTTTTGGGTGAATGTTAGATATCGAACCGTTGTTGTCTCTCTGATCTAGCACACTATTAACCGTTTACAGCGATGGATCTAGAGTGATTGAAATGCACTTGGATAGATTTATATACGACTATTATAGGCGAGTCAATATTCAAACTAGCTATTCACAAAAGAAGATATTCAAGCTAGCTATGAAGGTCGACCGTAACTGAGCTAGGACACATACGAGCCTCACTTTCAGGTCACACATAATCAAACTTCTAACTAGGTCAATTTGCAAACCTAATGAATAAACAATTATAACATGGTTCACGCTCTACTCATTTAAAATCGATCCAAATTTTGACAAATTTTACTCAGAACACATTATTTTCAAATTAAAAAGACATCTAAAGGTCAACCCATATGGTCCATCTCCCTACATTTGTTTGATTGTTGAGCCCAATTAAAATAAATTGGATTTTGTTTCATAGTGAGGCAAGTACATCTCTCTATCATGATTTTTTTTTGTCATTTTTCTCCTACATTTTCACCATTATTATCGAAAATGCCCCCAATTTATATCTAACTTTTATCTCTAATTGTCTTTATATCATTTATAGGCTCAATGGGTAAATGGGTAAATGGGTAAATGAGTAAATGAAATTAATGAGGTTTTTTGCCTATGACCACCATCCCCTTTTGCTGGAAGAAACACGGGATTCATTTGGTGGTGGAAATTGTATATAAGGGTTAGGGACATTGGTTCGACGGCCCCCGGTGGACGAGTTTTCGGTATTGGATGCATAGCGATCCAATGGAACCGATCTAGTCGGCCGATGTCAGATGTTTGTGAAAGTGTGCACTTTGGAGGTATTGGACTGTAGACGATCGGTTCTGATGGATACTTCAAGGGAAAGAGGATGAAGGAACACCTAGTCACTTCAATAGTACAATAACTTTTTATGTTCGATTGGATAGTTTTGTATAAATAGGAGCAAGAGAACTCTGTACAATTCATCGTTAAAGACATTTTGGACCAATTTTTGTGCACGCTTCTTTGTAACTTTTATTTCTGAATCAAATCCTACTTTTCTCTTAAGATTTACGTTGAATTTGGGCCGAGTAATTTTCATTATCTAGTATATCGAAATTTTATATACACCCTGCTGACGAATTTTCTACCTACATTGGTAGCTAGGTACTATATCTATTAATTTTAGTGATGATGATGTTGTCACTTTAATAGTAAGTTGTTGAATGTACATAGAAATCTTGAGCATTGTTAACGTGTTGGTCAAGAAACCATAACGTACCCTAACAGATATGCACCATACATGTACGAAGCTAGCTTGTTTGACAAGTGTTTGCGATGGTTGTCAAGTGTATGCCATGGTTGTCGACTTGTCTCGTATATCGGCATCCATGACACTTACCATTTGTGTGGTCCTCAAGTTCGCATCGGTGATTCAATATATTTCGTTATACAGACAGGAAATCATACACCTTATAAGGATGGTAGATTTAGAGTAAAGTTAAGACTTTTCACATGAGTAGAGTATGAGAAGACAGTAAGTGAGAAAGTGAGAAGCATTGAGGGTTAAGTATCGAGTTATTATGTTAACACGTTTTCTAGTCTCATTATCTCTCTTTAATTTGAATAATCGTCTTAACTCAACTAGACTATAAGACCAATAAAAAAATTAGAGTGATTAATGTGCAAGAAAACTAAAGTTATAGTATCAAACTGTACATATAATATTTCTGATTTTCCTTGCCGACTTCTGCACTTTCCGGCTCTGTTTCCTTTCAAGCGCGCGCTCCCGCCGATTGCAATTGAAGCTGTACTCCGGTATCCACCGCCTTCTCCGACCGATCAGTAAGCCTCCTTCAGAATGCTAAGACTGTTCATCAATTTTGAAATCCTTTCTTTTAGCCAGCCGTGAATCCCTAGCTTCGTTTTCCCTTCCAAAGCTGATGCTTCCTCTGTGATTTACTTTAATGCATGTCGAATTTGAAGCTTTTTGTTCCGTTTCCGGTTAGGCAAGTGGCGATGGCTCTGAGATTAGCGTCCAGGAAGTTCGGCAGCAAGTTCTTGCCTATGCTTTCCGCATCTTCTTCCCTCCATTCGCACGCGACTAGCTTCGGTTTGTGATAACTCCTTGGTTTGCAATAATGGACATGTTCTTAAGCATGATGGGTGATGAACTTGTTTCCGAATTCGTTTTCAGGTTTTAAAGAAGTAAGGGAGGAAGAGAAGAGCCAACTGGTTGGTAATGTGTTCACTAATGTTGCAGCGAATTACGATCTCATGAATGATCTGATGAGTGGGGGTTTGCATAGACTGTGGAAGGAAAGGTTTGATAGTCCATGGTTCATGTTGATGACAGTAGTAGCTTTTTTGTTCAGCATGCGTTTGTATTGACGAGTTTGGTCCCGAACTTTTTTTTTGCAGGCTGGTTTCCAAATTGAATCCATTCCCTGGAATGAAGCATCTAGATGTGGCTGGCGGTACTGGTGAGTAGTCCTTCAGCAGTTACCACTTGTTTGTTTCATATTTTGACGTAATTCGAAGAAATAGAGGATGCAAGAGCTATGCTAGAACTTGAACTGGTCGTTGGTAGGACGTGAGAGGTCATACCATTCATGACCACGTCCATAAATGTCTGAATAGGAGCTGAATCGGGTATACCATACACGTTAGATTGAGCATTTTATTAGGAATCCAGAAGAAGCTAAATCCCTAGGATGACTTACTGTTGAAGCTCTTATCGATGGATAATAACAAGTGCTTCAATTCTTTTGCTGAGCCTATCTATTAGGAGTTCGTCCTTGGCTCTCGACATGAAATCCTCTTCGTATGAAGGTCCAATAGTACGTTTTTCCACCTAGTAATTTGGTAATGCTTTTTTGGATAGGGGATGTTGCTTTCAGAATTCTTGAAGCTGTAAACAGTGTCAGACGAAGAGCGATCCAAGATCCTTCGAATGAAAACCTACTTGAAGAAACTGAGATTTACGTGTGCGATATAAATCCAAACATGTTGAATGTTGGTAAAAAGCGGGCCATAGAAAGAGGTTTGTTATCCTTCCCTTGAATTCTACCTTCCTAAACGTGCTGATGCTTTTGTATGAGATTTAATGTTCTTTCTGTCATCAAAAGGTCTTGGCGAAATGAAATCCCTTGTATGGGTGGAGGGGGACGCTGAAGCCCTGGACTTTCCAGATAATTCAATGGATGGTTATACGATAGCATTTGGGATAAGAAATGTTACACACATAGAGAAAGCTCTTGCTGAAGCTCACCGGTTTGCTCCTTTAACTTTGTATTGACTTATGGTTCGTCGCTACTGAGCTATGAACACAGTCTTGGCGCCCTATGATATATATATTTCTCCATTGCTCTATCATCTAAGGCCCTGCAATTATTATTATTATTAGGGTATTAAAGCGTGGAGGAAGATTCCTTTGCCTTGAACTGAGTCATGTGGATGTTCCCCTGCTTAAACAAGTGTAAGTATCTCTCCAACTTTGTCGAGTCTTCACATTCTTGCGTATAAACTATAATCATGCAATTGACTTGATCATTCTTTGTGTTGCATTTACCTTGTGTAAACTTATTAGTCATGTAACATAGGTCGTTACATTATGATCAAGAGCCATCATAAACTTTTGAAACTAACATTATAGAAACTAGCGGAACAAGTAGGGCTTGGTATAAACTACACGCTATCGAAACTCGAATCGACCTGATCGTGATCTTTTCACTGTTTCCATTGTTGTCGTCATGCAGGTATGACTACTATTCATTCTCAGTCATTCCAGCCGTAGGAGAACTTGTTGCTGGGGATCGTGAATCGTACCAGTACTTGGTTGAAAGCATTCGCCGCTTCCCACCGCAGGTCCTACCTACCTTGTTCTTTTTCAATAATTGTTTTTTAAGTACTGCATTTCTCTTCAATCTCTCATACGTCTGTTTGTTGGCGCAATGTGTGATGAACTCTCAGGATAAATTTGCAGCAATGATAGCAGAAGCAGGGTTTCAGAAGGTCGAGTACGAAAACCTCGTTGCAGGAGTTGTTGCTATCCATTCTGGCTTCAAGCTGTAAAATCCGAAATCCCTTTCTCAGTTAGCTCCAAATTTTCAGCCAGTCGTAATCTCTCTAGGCAACTGAAGGGAATTGGGAATTCTGGGTTTCCTGTTGCATGCCACTGAAATTTTTGTACTTTAATAACAATTTACACATAAATTTTATCAATAAATAATGTATTAGATAGAAAAGAAAAATGAAGATGATATGTCACCCTGCGCTTCGACTCGTGCTATATCTTTGCTACGACGATGTCTTTCGCATCCACCTCTTGACTGTCTAACGGTCGGCTAATGGAGCCATCTATTTAGTTGTATTAGAAAATAGATCTCTCATAGGTTTTAGTTGGAAAAAATGTCAAATTGCACTTGTATTCTCGCTACAAGTTCTCGTAGTGGCCATATTATTATGAAGGTTCTTCGCTTGTGCGAAGATGATGTTTTTCTCATCCAGTTCTCGATGGTCTCGCACTCGACTAACGGAACTATCCATTTAGCGGGTAAAATAATGACTCCCTCGAGATCGAGTTAAAAGCTGGCAAAAATAAAAACAAAAAATGCTTTCATTGAGAGTTGAACTCAAGACCTCCCGCTTACTAAACGGGTGCTCTAACCAACTGAGCTATGAAAGCTTTACATTTTACAATTTCGAAACAAATAAAAAATTATAGTCCATGTTTCAATGAGAAACTGCAGTCTGCAACTGTTTCTGTGCTCCGTTTTCACAGGGAAGCTAGCAGATTTTGTACGAATGGTCCAGCCACTAGCCAGAGACTGCAGAAAATTTAGATCGCTGAGATCGTTGGAGCTCCGTTTCCAGCCAGCCATCCCAGCTGGCTGTGAAATTTAGGAAGCAAAATTGAAATTCTCAACCAATTTTCTTATCCCCTGTTTGGAATTTTTTTAATGAGTAAATTCAGGTTTTGAGCTCTGCAACTAGTTGTCGTCTTCTCACCCCAACTACCCACCAACCATTTTCCCTTAAGAACAAAAATAAAACCCACCACAACAAAAGCTTAAGCAGCAGCAATGGATTCCATCACCATCCTGATGACGAAACCAATCCTCCCATATCTGCAGCAAGAGCTCGACAGCCGATTCAACGTTCTCAAGCTCTGGAAAATACCACCAACCACCACTACCGCTGAATTCCTCCAACAGCACAGTGAGGCGATCCGCGCCGTGGTCGTCGACGGCGGCACGGGGCTGACCCAAGAGGTGATGACGGCGCTTCCGAAGATGGAAATCGTCGCCAGCTCCAGCGTTGGGATGGACAAGATCGATTTGGGGAAGTGTAAGGAGAAAGGGATCAGAGTCACCAACACTCCCGACGTTCTCACCGACGACGTCGCCGATCTGGCGATCGGGTTGATTCTTGCTGTGTTGAGGAATATGGCGGCTAGTGATCGGTATGTGAGGAGTGGGCTGTGGATCAAAGGCGAGTTCAAGTTGGGCTCCAAGGTAACATAACCGTTTTAGTAATTCGAGTTTTTGAAGTCGTTGGGTAGATTGTTTAGCTTGGTTTGTATATTATTCGTTAATACGTTTCGATACTCTAAGACCTTCTGTAGGGTAATAAGTTTGAAGTGAGTTTGAAAACACACGGCGAAGTTCAAAACACCGAGAAAACACTTCAATTTTAAAAATTACATATGCATTCAGTTTGAGTTCGAGTTGGGTTGAGTCAAGTCGAGTTCATTCTTCTAAGTTTGAGGGGAGATCGATCTCGAATTTGAATTGAAACATTAAAGTTCGTCTGAAGCCTACTTAAGTTCAACTCGTTATTAGCCATCCTTGACAAGTTCAACCCTCATCAACAATTCTTGACGAGTGTATGGTCTATAATTTAGAGTATTCGACGCATGTTAGAGTATTTGAAGTCATTTTGTAGTAAGGATTTATCGCGATACTCTAAATTCTAGACCATACATATTCAAAGTAAATCGTACTGATTGAGCCTATTCATCAACCATATAGTTGAATAAATATTTAAACCGCACAAACTGTCTCGCGAGCCACATCATTCAGCTTATTTAAAATCGAGTTGGATCTCTGAACGAACTTTTTCCGAGCTGAACTTTTTCCGTGCAATGCAGTTTACAGGCAAGTCAGTCGGGATCGTCGGGCTAGGTAGGATTGGCAAAGCAATAGCTGAGAGAGCCGAGGCATTCGGCTGCCAAATCAGCTACCACTCAAGAACACCAAAGCCAAACACTAAAAACTACAAGTACTACTCCAGCATTGTCGATCTAGCCACTCACTCTGAAATCCTCGTCGTAGCCTGCGCCCTAACCGATGAGACTCGCCACATCATCAACCGCCAGGTCATCGACGCACTGGGCCCACGTGGTGTGCTGATCAACATCGCTAGGGGCGCGACCGTGGACGAGCCTGAGCTCGTTTCGGCCCTGGTGGAAGGCAGGCTAGGCGGCGCTGGGCTTGATGTGTTCGAGAACGAGCCGAATGTGCCGGAGGAGATGGTGGGGCTTGAGAATGTTGTGATGTTGCCTCATGTCGGGAGTGGTACTTTGGAGACTAGGAAGGCCATGGCTGACCTTGTGGTGGGGAACTTGGTGGCTCATTTTGAAATGAAAGAGCTTTTGACTCCTGTGGTTTAGTTATTATGTAGCGTGGTATTGTCAAGTTAGATTCTGAACCGTTGGATTAAGAAACTGAGAAGCAATAGAGATCGTTGAAGTGAATGGCAGACCCTGTTTATGGACCATAATTTTTTATCAGGTATTGATTTGCAGGGTATTTCTGAAATGGCTCCCGTATGTATGAAGATGAGCCAGTGATGCTCGTCTCCACAAATGTTTTTCTTATGTGAAAGAACACGAAATCTCGATAATTTGAGTGGTTAGAAACGGGCGGTAAAAAGAGTTTAAGTTTGGATAACTTCGGTAAGTTACGTATACGGATTGTGGGTTATCAATATATACATATAATTTTATCACACAACATTAATAGTTATATTGGTTAATCAGCTAACCAAACCGAATACAATCAATAATGGTTAGCTTGGTTATAATTTTTTGGTTAAAAATTTGAGGTTTCACCATGTTAACCATTTCAAATAATAGTCAAATAAAATTAAAAATATTTTTCAATATGTTAAAATAATAAAGAATAAAATTGATTTTTAACTTTGTTTGGGCATTGTTTATAGGGGTTATGATAATGACACTTGATTTTTTAGTCATTTTCAACATGTATGTCAAATATGAGTCGATTTGAAAATTTTGAAAATTTCTTATGAAAATGATAATTTTTTCATAGGTTAACCCTTTTGGAAATTGACAATTTTGAGATGAAAATTGAAAATTGACTAATATTTGACATGCATGTTGGAAATGGCTAAAAATTGAGATTTCATCATATTAAACCCTTTAAATAATAGCCAAATAAAGTTAAAAATATTTTTCAACATGCTAAAATAGCATCAAATAAAATTGAATTTTAATATCGTTTGGTCATTGTTTACAGGGGTGACCATAATGACACTTGATTTTTTAGCCATTTCCAACATGCATGTTAAATATTAGTCGATTTGAAAATTTTGCAATTTTCTTGTGAAAACAGTCAATTTCCATAGGTGAACTAACCTTTTTGGAAATTGACAATTTTGAGATTAGAATTTTTTAATTTTTAAATTTACTAATATTTGACAAGCATATTCGAAATTGCTAAAAATTGAGATTTCATAATGTAAAATCTTTCAAATAATAGCCAAATAAAGTTTTAAAAAAACTTCGACATGCTAAAATAACACCAAGTAAAATTGATTTTTAACTTCGTTTGATCATTGTTTACACGAGTTACCATAATAACACTTGATTAGCCATTTCCAATATGCATGTCAAATAGTAGTCGATTTGAATTTTCTTGTGAAAACGGTTAATTTCCATAGGTTAACCCCTTTGGAAATTGATTATTTTCATATGAAAATTAAATATTTTCAAATTGGCTAATATTTGACATGCATGTTATGAATGATTAAAAATTGAGGTTTCACCATATTAAATCCTTCAAATAATAGCCAAATTAAGTTGAAAACATTTTTCAACATGCTAAAATAACGAGTAAAATTGATTTTTAACTTCGTTTCACCATTGTTTACAGGGATTACGATAATGACACTTAATTTTTTAGCCATTTTCAACATGCATGTCACATATTAGTTGATTTGAAAATTTTGAAATTTTCTGGTGAAAATGTTCAATTTCAATAGGTGTTCCTTTTGAAAAATTGACAATTTTGAAATGAAAATTACAAATTTTCAAATTGGCTAATATGACATACATTTTGTGAATGACTAAAAATTAAGGTTTCATTATATTAAGCCCTTCAAATAATAGCAAATGAAGTTAAAAAAATTTCGACCTGCTAAAATAACAACGAATAGAATTGATTTTTAAGTTCGTCTGGTCATTGTTTATAGTGGTTACCATAATGACACTTGATTTTTTAGTCATTTTCAACATGCATGTAAAAAATAAGTCGATTTGAAAATTTTGAATTTTTGTGTGAAAATGGTCAATTTTCATGGGTAACACTCTGAAAATTGACAATTTTAAAATAAAAAATAATTTTTTTTCAAATTGGTTAATATTTGATATACATGTTGTGAATGACTGAAAATTAAAGTTTCTCCATTTTAAGCCTTTCAAATAATAGTCACATACACGGATTGCGATTATCAAAATTCGAAATGAAATCTCTCAGTTTTTAAAAGTTCGTACACTGCAATAATTCGAATTGATAAATAACATCAAAACCAATCTGAATTCTTTTCCAACAATTGGAATTACTAAAATGCAACGATTCCTTGAACGAGCATGATCATTGGATAGTTGGATCCAAATAAACTCTGATCTCATTCCGGACCGGATTCACGGTCTCGAAGACCGGAAGAGGCCGACGACATTGAAATAAATGATGCAACACTCTTCTTTCACTACCAACCTGGTGACAGAAAAACATCATTCATATTCATATCCTAACGAAACTGAGGCACAAACGAAGGATAACAAGAGTCCTCTAGACTACCATCGAACTCCGTAACATCCTCCGTTTGTGCCTCGGTTCGAATCTATCGAGCATCAGCCGCTGCGAAAACTACAGACATCAACTAGCAGTTCTCTTGCAAGTAAGTTATTTTGTAAGTTCATCAAGATTGACAGAAGAAAACAGGGGAGGGAACAGAGAACTACGGTTCCTAGCTAACAGAATATACAAAAGACAGATTCTTTCATTCATTCCCATGGTGGACAGACAGTGACTCTTCTTCTGGCAATCCGTCAGGGTGAAGAAGCTCCTTTGAAGATGAGGAACTTGAGAGTCTCCAATGTGAAGTAAACGAAAGTGCCTTTTGAGTGAGTGAAGAAGCATCCGAAGTTTGAGCCCACCACACATTGCCATCCACTTCCATATCTCACATCAAACTCCTGCAACAGGAATCAGTGAAATACCATTCATGAATCAGTGAAATACCCTCTTCATCTCGAACCGTGGTAACCCTTGTGCATATTGCTGACTGAAGTTGTGCTTATCTCAACAACTCGAGTTATTGGGATGCAACGATTTCATATGACGGAATGAACATCAAAGAATAAAACGCAACCTCATACACAGAACACAATCATTTGAACCCCTGACCTTTGATGTCGGCCTTGAGTTTTACCCCGAAACTATAACAAGCTACTGGATTGACCCTAATCCTCTACGGAAACAGACAAAAGTAATAAAACCGGTCAACCATAACTCTTAACACAAAAGATGGATCCTTTATTACCTTCTTGATGTGGCCAGCAATGGATAAGCAGTCACTGACATCATAGAGATCCAGAGCTTCATATGCAGAAGCCATGGCTTGTTCCTGCAATTTTTCTGGCATGTCTGCATCATCAACTACTGCTTTCCCTTCCAACATCTTTGCACTCTGTTAAGAGATCAGGCTATGTGAACTGGGAGAGCTCTCTTATCCACACAATTGTGAGAAACCAGGAGCCAATGTGGTTGGAACACAAGGCCAGTTGAATCACAGCACAGGTGCCCTCTCTTTCTCTTCTTTCTTCTGACAACTTTTCAGCACAAACTTCCAAACCATTCTCAAGTCATTTTCTCTTCCTCAGTTTCTGGGATATTGATTTCTCAACAGAAAGGTAAAGAAAGATGATCAGCTTAATATCCATAATGGCAATCAACATATTGGTTTCTAACAATGTGGTCATCTTATTACTAGAGATTGCAACAATCACTGAAGATCGTCAAAGATACACTTTATGTATTCTCAGTCCATCCACGTCAATAGATAAGCAAATTACGAAGCACATTGTATTGTGTGTAAACACCCGAATTATGATAGGACATTATTGTGGAGACTATATCCTTTCGACCCTCCGTAGTCCCTTCACCCACTCAACCCTCTCCGGCTCCTTCCATGCAATGTCCCTCTTCCTACCTATTGTTATCTATCTAGACTAACCGAACTTAATCGAACAAAACTATCACAAACATTAAAATGTATGACCAATTTGAAACTGTTGAAAAATCCAATATGAATTTGGATATTTAGCAATAGTTTACAGTATGAAATTTGGGGGAAATGTGTTATCAAATAATTGAAAACGTTTCCTTGTCGGATTGCTATTGTGTGTCATTGAAGCTTTTGTCTTTTACTTCATTGAGGATAAAGATGGGAGAGAAACGAATTGAAGGGATAACGACTGTGAGGATGGCATCACAGTCAAAAGGATAAACATATCACACATCATTCGAGTCCGGTTAATCGGAACGAGACCTATCTCATATGTAATATAGATCGATTGATTAAAAACCTAACCACCAAATACTTTAGAATTTCGTTTTCTGATCAAAAATTCTAACAGGCTTCGATGAAAAATATTCAAAACATAAGGGACACGTGAAGCTATTCCAATCAATCTAAAAATTTTGTTAACCGTTGTTGAGTCAGTAATCAAGCTTCGAAAAGATAAATCATAAATATCCTTTATTATTAATCTTTATTTATATAAATTGATCTAAAATGATAAATAATAAATACATGTTCTAATATTAAAATAATCTTTTATATTTAAATTTGTTATGTATGTTATTTCAAATCTTTCTATTAAAAATTATGAAAAAAGTCTAAAATTATCACCTAAACTCTTACAAACTACAGTTGGAAATTTGATCGTTTTCATTAGAAATTTTCAAAACTTTCAAATTGGCTAATATTTGATATGCATATTGAAAATGATTAAATACTCAATTTTCACGATGATCAAATGAAATGAAGTTATCCTTCGATATTAACTACTCATTGACGGTTAATTAATTCATCAACAACCAACGATTTTAGACAACGTTTATTTGTTTACTTTGGAGTGATCAAAGTTAATTCAACATCCTTTTATATTAGTCACATAATTGATTAATCTATATTGTTATACAATCGTAATTAATCGACCGAACGTGATCGTCCGCTCGGACCAACATTCATCGTTACACATCCACCATAAGTTGCCACGACATATATAGTTAGGAAGAAAAAAATGGATGACGACACCATATTTATTAGTAGGCATTGCTGGTGACAAATGTGGCAACCCACCCACTAATGATGGTTTCTTTTTTAAAATAATTAAGCCACTGATGGTGGTTGGTCATCCAGTCATCGACTCCACTGCCATTTTCCTTGGAGTGGGGAAACAACTGGCCAATTCCTTTATAGCTCCTAATATTATATTATTTACGATATTCAAAGATATCAATATATATATATATGGTGTATTTTTGTAAATTCGTAAGCATTCTTTTATGATACATTCATGTACGCCGTGTATATGTCGTTTTAGAGAGCGATTTTAAATTCAGCAGAATATCGTTAGGATTTTTGAACGCAAGGGCATTTTCGGTATTTATGAAATATTTTTTCATTTAGGTTTTTGGTATTTTTGATAATCCAAATGTGAATCTCAAAATTTAAAATCCAAAACTGAAAAATCTATACTCTAGAACCTAAACCTAAAAATCCAAACCTAAAATCTAAAATTCAAAATTGAAAAATATAATACTAAATCCAAAACTCAAACACTAAACCCAAACTCAAACCGAAACAAATTAAAGTCGTTGACCGGTCAACAACGACAATAAATTGGCAGTGTTTTTATAAAAATAATTAATTAAAATAAATTTTATCAAAATATTATATTCCTTTTATATACAAACCATTAGATCAGTCTAATTATCGAATCCTTAAAATCTGACGCTAAAAAACCATCCTAAACATTTGTCAAGAACCATTTTATCCGAATAACTCGAATTATTGGAAAGAGATTATGATTGATATTTATATTACTTATTTCACATAATTAGTTCCGATCAAATCAAACTAATCTATGATGATTATTAAAGCTTATCTTATGGTATGTTACTTGGAAGCCTTCACACCATTTCACTCAAAATTATTTGTTTTGCACTTTACAATCTACTAGACATCCATACAACACACTCTTTCTTTGATTGTTTGATTTGGCCAATGTTCCTTTCAATTATTATATTCCGTGTTTTCAAAGCTGTATCGATCCGACCAGTTTAAACTGGATATAATCTCTCATAAACAACGACCTAGCATAACATCAAATATAGAAATATGAAAATAGTGCATGGATTGTAATTCGAAAAGTACAATCCGTACGACAAATTACAACGAGAAAAGTAATTATCCTTATAGCTAACTGACTCCACATCCTATCACTCTTCAATATTATAACACATCCAGTAAAACTCAAGGAATCAAACAGACACCAGTTCAAGACGGACAAAAACAACCAAAGGAAATAAGTAAGACATAGTTTAACGCAAAGCCAATAAAGAGACGGTCGATCCAACTTTAAAGAAGAGTACGTCGTCGAAGATGATCCAGTCTTTATAACCCCTGAAAAAAAATTATACCACTGGACGGATCGCCTCATCACTTAACTAAGCAACCCCGATTCGAATTTTATTTTTAGAAAAAGGTTGCTCCCAAGAAGTGGTAACACAGAGATCGATCGAGTTGCCTCTTGCCTGGGCTAAACAACTATTAATTATAGTTATTATATTAATCTCTGAAGCCACTTCTTCTTAATTAACAACCCCTGCAAAATTAAACAACTAAAATACCTGCATTCCCTCCCTCCCTCCCTAGCTCTCTGTTCCGCCATGGATGTGCCTGCATTATCTTCTTCACAACTTCACCTTCTTCGACATCTTTGCTGATCATCGAGCTCATCAAATCTCTGCGGCGCCATCAAAGTAGGTTTTTACCTTTTTTGTTTGTTTGTTTGCTACTCATTAATCCATCTATTTCCAGTTTGATGGCTTCGAGTTTGATGGCGGCTCGGGGCAAGAACTTTGATAATGTGTAAAACTTTAGTAGACTTGGAAACTGATCGCGACGAGTATATATAGTTTTTATGCTGGTAATCGTAAATATACGGTGGGATTCACAACGTTTCTCATTATTTGAATAGGAGATTTGAAAGGGTTATAATTTGATTTTAATTAGTTATCGATTTGGGGAAGAATTGAAATCATTCCGCGGGTTAAGAGAGAATTTCATAAGTGATTTTAAATTTATTAGGAAAAATGGGGAGATTTGAGGATAATTTGTTTATTTTTAGAGTTGATATATATGATCATAAATAACCCAAAAACATTTTATGAATTGTCAACATAAAAACTCTACCAAATTAACATTCCTTCTTTAAAAAAAATTCATAATTATTTCTTCCATACCTCTAAAATTGGTGCAATTGTAAAAGGCTACAATAACTCGAATCAAACCGAATGAGATCGAATTGGAATGTATAACCAAATTCGGTAGAAAAAAATATTCAGTGCACAAATTCCTTAAATTAAAAGTAATTTTCACTATTTATTATATTGAATCTTTTGGAAAATTTTGTATTTGGGGCATATAAATATAAATAAATAATATATATGAAATAACTTCATTATAATTGCTTAAATTTAGGTAATGAAGTAAATGTTTTTTATATATCACGTTATATTTTTTTTCAGTAATTTTATAAATCGCTAATAAACCATAATCATATTACATAATTATTTTGTTATATTGTCTATATTTCGCAAAGAAGGTTGAGAAGCTATGCTTCTATAACAAGTATTTCAATATCCATATCCTATTTTCATCCCAAATTTTTGAATTTTAAATTTTCTCGTATACTTTTGACGGACCATTTTTAGCATTACTCGATCGATCGGTTCAGACTCGAACCAAAGTACATCAAGTGGAAAAATACAAGTTAATGCTGAGTCATCCATCTTAAGCAAATGATTATTAAACTACATAAACATGTCATCAAATTAAGATAAGATTTCAGATTTCTTTATTAATTTCCGAATCTGAAAAGAACTCTTGGGGATGCTCATGAGCTGAAGTTCCCATATAGTAATGGATTCCGATTCCTGTTATTCCAAGTGATGATAATGGTGACACTGTTGAACTGCAGCATCACACAATTGACGATCGACCATCGTCCTCTCCTCCTTCTTCCACTTTCATGTTTTGAATTGCTGGTTCCTGCTGCTCCGATCGCTGGTTTTGGTGGCGGGAAACGTTCTTCCTCTGCCGCGCTGATGTTCTCAGATTGAAATTTTGAAGGTACGCACCCTATGGCCATGCATGGATCCCGATGTTATGTGATCCTTTTTTTGTTTGGATTGGAAATCAGATCGTTTCCGGATGCTGATTCTTCTTCTTCTTCCTGTTCCAAGGTTTTTGAATCGCTAACTATATTCTCGCTGCTCGGATCTCTGGTTTTGGTGGCGGGAAACTTCCTTTCTGCCGTGCTTGATGGTTTCTGTTTGAAATCGAAAGGTACACGAGTAAGCCTATGGCTATTTGTCTCCGTTGTTATGTAATTTTCTCTCGTTCTTCTTCTTTGATTATAACTAGAGAAGCTCGATGAAAGTTCTGAACCAACTCTGCTTCAGTCTGAAAGTTCTCTTCAGATTTTGTTTGATTTTGCTAGTTTTCCTTGCACAAATTATTTGAACGATGCTTAAGAACAGTGAAAGAATTTTTTCCAGGAAGTGTTCTGTCATGAAAGAATAACGAATTTGATTTACTCTGTTGGGCCAGATTCTGGTTTGTGAATCGGATTCCAAGTTAATTGTTCCCATTTGGATCTTTCAACTCATTCTGAAATTGTCTGTCGCTAGCAAGTTCTCTAAGTTAACCAGATCCCTGCATCTTCCAAAAGCTCGCAATCAGTGAAACAACCATGAACTCGCCTACACAATTTGTGGCTTTAGGAGGAGGGATGGAGATGTATGAACATGTGCACCAGCTCAGTATGTGGGGAGAAAGTTTGTTCAAGAGTAACGGAAGTCCGAATGCACTGACATCAATACTCATACCGAATACATCCCCGTCCTTGTTCATATCACCTGATATAAAGTTTGACAATCAGGTTAACCATTAGCAAGTTCTTCCATTTTATGTTTCTTTGCAACTGCACTCTTGTTAGATATAGTCTGATATCTGAAAGATTTCTTTTTCCAGTCCGAAGATACTTCACATGGTACTCCTGGAGTTCTTACTAATTATGAACAAGAAGTGACCAAGTCCAGTGAGAAGGTAAATGACTAACTGTGTAGCTGTCTCTCTTCTGGTCATCCTTACAATGGAACTTCTTAAAGTTCATCAAGTTGCATCTCAATATGTTTAGGTACAAAGACGTCTTGCCCAGAATCGTGAGGCTGCTCGTAAAAGCCGCATACGTAAAAAGGTGAGCTGATGATTCCATGTCCCTTCTATCTTTACACTACTACAAGTTCTAAACAGGCTGATTTTATCTTGGTTTCTCTCCGAAAAGGCATATGTGAAGCAATTAGAATCAAGTCGTTTGAAGTTGATTCAGTTGGAGCAAGAGCTTGACAAAGCCAGACAACAGGTATGTAAGAAAACATCTTTTCTGCTGGTTTCTCTTCTTTATCCAGCTTCAAAAATTTAGGTATTCTATTCCAGGGCTCATATATAGACAATGCAGTAGAAGGTAGTAATGTCGGGTTTAACAGTGCCATAAACTCAGGTCAGGCTCGCTGCACTATTTATTTATCTGCTGAATTCTTGTTTCTCCTCGTGCAATAACAAGCTCGTGCTTTTGCATACAGGCATTGCAACGTTTGAGATGGAGTATGTAAATTGGTTGGAGGAGCAGCAGAGACATGTTTCCGAACTGAGGACTGCTCTAAACTCCGATATAAGCGACAGAGAAATTCACGTATTCGTAGACGCTAGTTTGAACCACTATTACGAGCTTTTCCGCATGAAGGCAGCTGCTTCAAAGGCTGATGTTTTCTATGTCATGTATGGCTTATGGAAGTCCTCAGCTGAAAGGTTTTTCCTCTGGATAGGAGGATTTCGCCCTTCGGAACTTATTAAGGTATGTTTTTTAATATCTTCCCCATGTTTCCATTATGGTGTAATAATATATTTGGACATATATGAATCTGATGAATTTGGCCTCCCTGCTAGATTTTAAGGCCTCAGATTGAGCCCTTGGCAGAGCCACAACTTCAGGATATCTGCAATTTGGGACAATTATGCCAGCAAGCAGAAGATGCCCTGTCGCAAGGCATGGAGAGACTTCAGCAGACCCTTGCCCAGAGTGTCGCCGATGGACAATTGGGTGAAGCAAGTTACTCACCCCAGATCGATACGGCCATGGAGAAGCTGGATTCTCTGGTGCGTTTCGTTCGCCAGGTATTGTCTTCTGTTGGATATAACCAATTCTATCAGAATTGGAACCGAGCTTTTTACAATCCAGTTCTAAATACACCGAATATAACTGAATATCTACTAGCTTGATATGCTCGTTTTTTCAAACTTGCATCGTCTGTACTTTGTTTCTTTCAACGTGCAGGCGGATCATCTGCGAAAAGTAGCATTGGTGCAGGTGTCTCAGATCCTGACACCGAGACAGGCAGCTCGAGGATTGCAAGCTCTAGGAGAATACTTCGACAAACTAAGGGCTTTGAGTCAAGTTTGGGAGACCAACGTCCGAGAGCCTTCGTAGCTTTAGCCTGAAGTAACCTAGGTTGGTTTTGCTGTCTTTGTATGCTGCTGCTGCTGCTGCTGCTGACAGTTTTGTCAACTCTCATAATTGAGGAACTGTAAATATTTTGTTTTTACCATTTTTTCGGAATATCAGGTTTGCAGTTTGTTAACTAGTATGTAATAACATCCATTCCTAGTGTTGTGTGTGCAAGGAAATCATATTTTTGGTGGTAAAAGGTTGTCTTGGATCCGTTCGTATCTGTCGTCGACCTCGTGGTTGATGGATATTTGTATGTTATTCTTGTGTTATAGGTAATGTTATGAACGATATGATCTCGACATTGAAAAGTTATCCCGAAGCAGAATACCCACCGTCCTTAGATACATGAGCCTCTATCAGCAAGCGAGTCCTAAGGACGCTTCTATATAGCCGAACTCCGGTCACTCAGAGAATTTATCCGTAACTCAAGTATATAACAAACGGGAAACATAATTGTAGAATTACTGCACTGGATTTCTTATTGTGCTCAAAGCATAAATCCCACTAGATACATTGAAATGTCATGAAATTGGATACCATCGTACCACCAGTTAGATGCCTGGACTAAGTTAAATGTTGAACGAACCAGACGAGACATTGTAGATGGCTTCCTCTATTGCGGGTAACAAGATTGCAGCAAAATGGAAGCAAAGCTTAAGAGGGATCGAGCTACAATCAATGCCAGCTTAAGAACGTAAAACATCATTCAATTAGGCGTCGTATTAAATTCGGAGAATGAGAGGCAGCCTAGAAGGCAGTGTCGCAACAATAATCGAAGCTGGATTAGAGACATCGAAACAGCGGTTACAAGGCAACTGGTTCACTTTTGATACAGATTGAGGATTGCACAAGTGTTTTGCAAGATCTGATTAATCTGAGTTATTGATATGATGAACAGCTCGACCGGGCTCAGGAGCAAACGTCGAATAATAAAACATGTTTAAGGGGTAAGGAGCTTGAGATGCTAAGAAGAAATCATCAAAAATGCATATTGTCAAACTGAAAACAACTGATTTCAGTATTCCAAAATGTAGCAACGAAAACTCCGAATAAGTTGCCTTTTCAAACATGTTCCAAAAAATTATCTCAACAGAAACCTTACTAGCAAAACCCTAAAAGCGATCTTTTTAAGATGATGCTGCAGCAGTTCCCTTGGTCCTTGGCGCAGCTTGAGTACCCTCTCTGAATCCACTCTTGAACCTGCGAGCCATATGTCGCATGTACCTCATTCGTCCAGTTCCGGTTGTCTTTCGGCGAATAGCCTTCTCACTCCAGTTGTCTGCAAAAGAAAGAAAGATACAAGCCTGAACAATCTCAGCATACTGTAAAAATATTCAACCACCAACTGGTTTCCATGTCCCTGGAAAACATCAGCTACAATTGTAGACAAGTTCAAGCGACACTATACTACCACATCAATCCCAAACAGAATAAATTCAATCAACCCAGAGAAGAAATGGGTGTTCACTACATACACATACAACTAAGCTACCAGAGTGCGAAAAGTCAATTGAATAACGAAAACAAACCCAGCAGTAGTCAACTGGGTATACTTCAAAGTTGCTTTCAATCCCAGAAAACATATCTTACACAGAATAAATTCAATTATTTCACATAAAATGGTAAGCCAATAGCCCTTAGCTATGCATACACCTATACTAAGCTACCGAGTGACTGAAAAAAAAACCCACCAACAAAACCCACATAAAAGGCTAGCATAAGGTGATTATGAACTTGTGATTGACTTATTATGAACCCTAAACAGTCAAACCAATAGAAGCACAAACAGATTATAATCTACCAACTCAGCATAAAGTAAGCACAAAGAAACCTAATCAACACACCAATCAGAGGATAGAAAATGAAACTAACACAAAAGGAGATAAATCAAGAACAGAAAACGAATGAGAAACCAAATCATGAGCTCAGTGCATACATTTCCTGACGCGAGCGGCAGGGTAAGCACAAGCGGAGCAGCGACTCTTCTGGAGATGAAAACTGCGGCGGCCGCACCTCACACAGAGAGTATGGGTCTTGTTCCTCCTCTTACCGAAACTCGCTGTACCCTTACCCTGAAATCACACATCCATTTTCCAGATCAGAACCAGAACTGAAAGAGATTTACACAGACAAGATAGACGGCGAGGGATGAGAAGAGAATTTTTTTACCATTGCAGCAGACGCAGCTTAGAAACCCTAATTCTGGAGTTGGTGCTCTCTTCTTCGTTATGGCTCTCAGTGCAGCTCCAGCAGGGTTTTATAAACAACCTTCTAAGAGCCCGTGGGCTGAAATTTTCTGGGCTGAACTTCTTTGGGCTTTAATGGATTTATTTGGCTACGGACCAACCGCAGTGGGCTTTAATTCTCGCGGGAAATTTTGATTTTGCCGCGGAAAGTATAAGACATTTCACCACCAAGGAGAAGAGCTCAACTGTGGTTCGGCGCAAAACCATTTCACCACCGTAGCAAATCTCAGCTTCAGTTGACAGAACGTAAAGATCATGGAGAAGTTTGAAGAAGCAGAGCTGAATTTTCCGGCGTTTCCTTATCAGCCGTACTGAATTCAGACTGATTTCATGAGGTCTCTCTATCGCTACTTGGATCAGGGCGGCGTCTCCATGCTTGAAAGCCCCCACCGGTGAGAAACACTCTGATTCGGCGAAACTGATTTGTTCAAGTTTCAACTGTAAATAATCATCTGGGTACACTTCTGTACCCTTATGAAGCAATTTAGGGTTTTTGTTATGCTAATTAGATTTTTGTTACGCTTCCTTTTTCTATGCGTGCTTGGGAACTGATGTGGTAGAGTGAAATAGGGACTGGGTAAACTCTGAGCATTATATGCTCAGCCGTCCAATGGGTGTTGGATCGGAGGGAGAAGGAGAAACTAAAAACTGAAGTGGAGGTTCCGCATAGGAAGGATGCCGGATATGATTGGATGAGAAGTTTCGTCCCTAATAAGGATGCTGATTCCCCTGTGAAGAAGGAAGTTAGTAAGACGAAATTCGGACTGGTCAAATGTAATAACAAGAGGACGACTGACAAGAGTTCAAAGAACGTGAGGAAGGAAGAGAATGATACTTTTCTGAGGGTATATGATAATGAGGAAGTGTTTGACTCGAACGATGCTGAATTTCTGTTGGAAGAGTATGAAAGTGAAGATGAAGGATCTCTAAAATCAAAGAGGAAAGCTGGTAGAGATGTTACTTTGACGAGTGACAATGGATCTGATGAGGTGGAAGGGGAGGAGAAAGAGTTCAAGATTTCTTTTGTAGCAGGACATATTCACAGCTTTCGCAGTTTGTAAAACAGTTGAGGAAGACTGTGTTCACTGGTCGGATAAATGTTATTTGTTTGGCATCTAGGAAGAATTTCTGCATTAACGAAGGTAGGCTAACTACACTGGATCACTCACTGATCAATGAGTTGATTACTTTTGAAGTTTGGTGCTTGACTTTTGTTTACGATTATGGTTTTAGAGGTTTTGAAACTTGGGAACTCTGGTTGCATCAACGAACGATGCTTGGATCTTCAAAAGAAGAGGAAAGATCAGGTTTCTAAGTCAAGGTATGATAGTTAGCTTTAAATGCATTCTTTATGTTTATCCAAGATCTAAGCATATCCATTTGCAGTATATATTTCATTTCCTTGAACTATCTTATGATTAACTGTCTTTGTTCCTATGAAAGTCAGACCTTTGTTGAATAGATGAATGGCTACTGAGCTTTGCTAATCGTATTTGTATCACTTTCATATGAACTGCTAAGTTCCTCTAATTAGGCTTCTTAATTCAATTTTTGGTGTTATAGATGATGCATCATTGAGTTACTTTATTTGTCAGTAGAAATGTATTTATAGAGTTCAAGAAGTGATACTCATTGATGCTTTTGTTGAGTTTGGTAAGGCAGAACTTGGGAGAAAAAGGAAGAATCCGTCAGACAAAATCTTCTGGGGGATGCCCAATGCTTAGGAAGCAAAGCCTTCAATAGCAATTCAGGGAAGAGATTTCTCAACAGGGAGCTTTAGACATTGAAGATCTTGTTCAGCTTGGAAGAAGTTTGGGAACATGTCCATATTATGGATCACGAAGCATGGTTCCATCAGCTGATCTTGTGGTTCTCCCTTACCAGTCTTTGTTATCGAAATCGTCCCGAGAATCACTTGGTCTACATTTGAAGAAGAGTATAGTGATAATAGATGAGGCTCATAATCTAGCAGATTCCTTAATCAACATGTATGATGCAAAAGTTACTTCTTCGCAGGTATATACCGTTATCCCTAATTTGCTTGTATTCAAACTTATTATGCTTACTAATTTACTCTCTTTTGTTACTCAGTTGGAGCTTGTGTATGCTCACGTTGAGAAGTACTTCACAAGATTCCGGAATCTCTTAGGACCTGGCAACCGAAGATATATCCAAACTCTGATGGTTCTTACAAGAGCATTTTTTAGATCTTTATGTGGGGAGCAAGATGCTGTCAACTCAAAGGACATCTTTCACACTTCTATAGCTATCAATGAGTTTTTATTCAAAGAAAATATCGATAACATTAACTTGGTTAAGCTGCTGCAGTATCTAAAAGAGAGCAATCTAGTTTACAAGGTGAAACTTGATTCTTACTCTTTCTTTGATTCCTTGAGCAAGAGCCTTCAATCACTTATAATCCATGTCTGATCTTTTCAGGTAAGTGGATGTGGAGAAAAAGTCACCGCCTTGCATAGTGAAACCAGTGATTTCCTTGAGGATGGAAGCAGTCTTTCCAGTTTCAGGGCACTAGTGGACATGTTGGTGTCACTAACAAATAACAATGGCGATGGTCGGATAATAATTTCGAGAGTCAGATCAACATCCGAAAAACCGCAAGGAGGAGTCTTGAAATATGTAATCACAGGGGAAAAGATTTTCTCAGAGGTTTTGTTCATAATCCTGTGTTTTCAAGTTTACGTATGGTATCTCTTTCAGAAATCACTACAAAGAAGTACTTTCTGAATTTGCAGATTGTTGACGAGGCTCATGCTGTTATAATGGCCGGAGGAACCCTACAACCGATTGAAGAAACGAGGGAAAGACTCTTCCCACGGCTACCACTAGATGAGCTGCATTTCTTTTCATGTGGCCATATTGTCCCTCCTCAAAGTATTTTACCTATTGCAGTTTCAAAGGGTCCTTCAGGTCAAGCTTTAGATTTCAGTTACAGCTCAAGAAGCTCATCAACCACGGTAAGCTTGTTATTTATGGTCTTGAATATTTTTTGGCGTTTTAGGATTAACTGTTAGTCACTTTATTTCAGTGGATTCATAGTTTCCTAATCTCGGTTTACAGATAAACGAGCTTGGACTCTTGCTCTGCAACTTGGTCACAGTCGCTCCTGAAGGAATCGTTGTGTTCTTTTCATCCTTCGAGGACGAAGAACAAGTGCACGGGGCCTGGAAGTCATCGGGTATCCTCGAAAGGATGTCGAGGAAGAAACGCATTTTTCGAGAACCGAGGAAGAATTCTGACGTAGAACTAATTCTGAATGAATACATGGACACCATTTTGAAGGTATCAACAGATGCAGGAGCTCACAATGGGGCAATGCTTCTAGCTGTAGTTGGTGGTAAAGTATCTGAAGGCATCAACTTCAGCGACGGGATGGGACGATGTGTTGTAATGGTTGGATTACCGTATCCGAGTCCATCCGACATTGATTTAATGGAGAGGGTGAAGTACATTGAGAGCCTAAGAGATCAAAATCATGCCAAGGTTTGTAATTGGGAAGATGAACATTATACAGGGATGGCATCCTTCAGCATATTAAGAAGTTGCAGGGGCAGAGGGAAAGAGTACTATGAAAACCTCTGCATGAAAGCTGTCAATCAATCCATCGGTAAGTGGACAGGATCTATGTTTAAGGTTTCATTCTCTGATTTTGTGATGTCAAAATCCCGATTTCGATCTTAAAATCTTACGGCTTCACGATCTATTCACATGACGAATCGCCCTACTCGTTTCTCTAATTTTCAAATCGACAAGTATTTCACATGCATATTGAAAATAACTAAAAAATCAAGTTTCACTGTAATAATCGCTGTAAATAACGATAAAATCAAATTGAAAATCAAATTTATTTGATGTTATGTTAGCATTGAAATTTTTTACGATTATTGCGGCTCGAATTGAATCGGCTTGTTTGTTCTTGGTATATGTGTGTGGGATCTGTGTTGGACAGAATCCAAACTTGGCAACTGTCAGAAAGTGACTACACAGAGAGAGGCAGCAAAGCAATTCCAAAGGTCCCCTTTATGTTCATATTCACTGAAAGTGGCTTTTGTATTGTTCCTCCATGTAGTAGTATGACAAACCCTAGCTACTTCACAACACATCTCTCCATTCTCTACCTTAACATATAAATGCCATGGAGAGTCTTCACCTAAGTTTCATGTGGCCATGGGGGATCATTTAAAGGTGTGAATTGGTCCAATGAAGGTTAGTTGCTTGCTCTCGAGGACACTTCACCATTCTGTTTCTTTCGATCGGAACCGGATGTCCGAACTTGAGTATGCTCGTTATCCAAAGTAAAAATATACATGGTATATAATCATGTTAGTGAATGATATACATCTCAATTAGAACCCTCTTTCAACAGCTCGAGTTATTGAGATGCAACGGTTTTTAACATGGTATCCGGGACTGACAAGACCAAGAGGTCTCCGTTTCGAATCCAGGGAGCCGCACATGACTTATCGAAGTTGTGCAAACCCCCGGCTCTTATGAGAGCCTTACGTTTGAAGGGGCATGTTAGTGAATAATATAAATATGCATCAGAACTCTCTCCCAACAACTCGAGTTATTGGGATGCAAACAGTTCTTGAAAAATCAATCCAAATTCATCAAAACAATCTATATATAGGTCTGTTATTCAAAATGCAAATAACAACTCACATTACATCAAATCTACTGGGGAGAAATTGGAATCGTAAATCAGGTGAAATCGTAGTCTGGACAAAAATATAAATGTAAGGAAAAAGTGGAATCGTCAATCCTACGGAATCATCAAGATCGCTAAGCCTAAATAACATCGTAACAATCGTACAATTTCAACTTTTCAAAAGGGAAAACGAGAATTGTAACCAAATAACACCGAAAGCACCTCTTCCAAACAACCCTTGTTAACAACCTTTTTCCATTCTCTTCGTCACCATCTCCTTAAAGACAGAACCAAACACACACACACAACTCCCCCAATTGGTCTCTCAAAACCTCAAAACTTCCACAAAAATGCAGATGAGAGAGTCCATTGGAAAGACCAAAGTCTTCTTCCAAGAGACTCTCCAAGATCTCAAGTCCCTTTTCCACCAAACCACTTTGATCACTAACCCTTTCTCTTATTGGAGGAGCAACTGCAAGAATCCAGATCACACCATTGCTGATCATGAGTACTACACCACCTTCTGCAATGAACTCGAGTCCGATCTCCAAAAGGTCGCGAAGCTCAACCCCACCACCATGGTCACCACCACCAATACCGACGGGTCCGGGGGGATGTTGCCTCGTGCCCGTGGCAAGCCTCCATCCAGGACTAGAACAACAAATTTAGGTAATGTATTGGTGAATGTTTTTATGTCGATCCAATTCTAATATCAAATCCGGTCTAACGATGTTGTTTCTGGTAATAAAAACGGGTACGATGTCTAGTCAAGATCGATCAATTATTATGTTGTTTTAATCTGTGTTAATAACCATTACATCCCAATAATTCGAACGGTTAAAAAGAAGTTAATAACCATTATATCATTCATTAATACGCCCCTTCGCTTTTAGAAGAGTTAGTTTTACACGGCTTAAATAAGTCTTAGGAACTACCGGGATTTAAAATTATTACCTTTTCTTCAGATAAAGACTCTAATACATAGTCAAGAATCATTAAATTTCAATAACTCGAATCGTTGAAAAATGGTTCAAATTTATTTTGTATTATTCGGTATATATAATACCTCAATGCAAAACCCCATAAATGATTATGTTGAAAGAGGGTTCAGATATTATTTTATATCGTAGGTTCTGTGTCACTTTCGATCCAAGACCCGTCCCTGACGACGACCACCACCACTAGCAAAGTGCCAGCTGTCCCGAAAGAGTCAGCACCAAACAGAGAAATAGCTGATCAAATGAAGAACATCAAGAGGAAGAAGAAAACCCAGAAAAACCAGAAGAAAGAACATCAAGTGAGCTATTATGTGTTGGCAAGGAAGATCAAAGAACTGGAGATGATGGATGTGAGCGACGTGGAGCATGTTCTTGATGTTGAGGAAGCTCTCCATTACTATTCCAGACTGAAGAGCCCCGCTTATCTCGACATTGTCGACAAGTTCTTCACCGATATGTACCACGAGATCTCCTTCATCCCTCCTCCGAGTTATTCCCAGGCTTCTGTTTCTGCTAACAGCTCAAGAAGGAGGCTTTCTTCTTTCAGATTGTGATGATGTTTGAGTTCTAGTGCTGATTTGTTTGTTGCTAAAATTTGTTTGAATGTTGATGTGCAATTCCATGATTTGAGGAAGTAAGAGGTTGTTTGTTTTCTTAGATTTGAGGGAGATTTAGTGAGTGATTTCGTTGGCCAGGGTGATTTGGTTGAAATATCGTATTTGCTTACGAAAATGAAATGGAATTTGGAAGTGATTTTAAATTATTTTATAGTTTTTCGAGTGATATGGGAGCTGATTTAAATTCCTTCAAAGAGAAAGACTAAATTGCCCCATGTTAAGTTTAAGAAATGAATGTAATTTTAGGGTGTACTATAATCATTTGTCAAATAATTTACAGTTATTAAACAATTTAAAAAAAAAAATTCAAAACTCCGAACAAGATATTTACAAAATCCTTAATTATTAGAAATCACTTTCGACGAATCCTAAAAACAAACGACATGTACAAAATGTACTACATATTGGATTAATCGAAGTAGGGATCACAAGTTAATTGGAATTGTAAATTTTTAAGGTTAAACTAGATTCTTAACGGCTCGTTGGTCGGGTCGTTAAAATACACATGATCTGTACTTGCAGATAATGATTTCGAGTTTAACTATACCTTAAAATTACCAAGTAAACTTAAATTTTATCCTTTTTGGTCGGTTCTTGGCCGTGGTTAAATTGCTTACCAGCCGCTCCACGCAAGTTCCAACATTCCAACGTAACATTCGAATTTTACTTCGCCTAAAAATTAACGAGCCAAGCTGGGATGCAAATCGAGAGCAAACCAAACCATAGTGTGGATATCGCCACTCATTTTATAGAGACTTACAAACTCATCATCATCACATCACAACTTTACAAATGCTCCAACACAGAATTCACTAGGGATTTGGATAAAAGCTCCAAAATCCCTCCCTTTCTTACTCTTTGGCCCCTCCATTATCATATAATGTCTTGAAAAGATGAGTAGAAATAACGCCAACAAATATCAAACGCCAAACAGAGAAACAAAGGACGATCTCGTCTCTCGGTGTGCAAAAAACTCGAAGGTAACGAGTCGAAGAATCGTTGATCCTCAACAAAGACGAGTCCGTCAATGGTTTTAATAGCCGGAGGATGAGACCAACACATTGTGATCCCTAAGCCGCTTCTGGAAATGCGCCAGCCGATTCTGTAGCTGCAGTATACCGGCAGCCTTCTGTGAAAGGATCACGTTCAACCGAGTCACGTAATCATCTAGCTGGTTCCCTGGTTGGTCTGCTTCTACCAACAGGTTCATCTCCTGTATCATAACCACAAAGATTATGTTAATAAAGAAACACAAACGATCGATAGTGATTTCGTAAAATCGTGAACGAACCTCTCTAACAATATTCATGGTCTCCTCCACAAGCTTCCTGTGGGCACCTACGAGATCTTCCTCTTCCTGACAGGAACAGAAGCCCCAAGAAGAACGTATGAGTCAGCTTAAGTTTCAACACTTAACGCGGTTTGATATATATATAATATATGTATATGTAAGTACCTGTAGTAGGGAGCTTAAATCCTCGTCGGAATCCGACTTCTTCAGACTAGCTTTAGGTAATTCCTTGAATTTTGTCGGGACAATGGATTTCCGAAACTTGTCCTCCAAGGCGGGTGGATTGTATGCTTCAAGCTTTCCATTCTCTCTCCGCACCGGTTTCTCTTGTTCATAATCCTCCAACTCCTCAAAATCATCTCCTTCATCTTGATCGGCCCATCCATCAGTTGCATCATCGTCCGGGGACGATCCAGCTGGTAAGATCGATGACAAGGGCACGGCAGTAGACTCTTTCAAGTTTATGGTTGAAGACATGACGTCTTTCTTGGACGCGTTGTTTCCTTTGGACAGACTCTTCACTCTGGAAGAACATGGATAGAGAGAGAGTGTAAACGATCAATGCGGATTAAGAAGAAAACTTACAGGGCTAAAATATTCGTACAATGTGTTATGAATTACCTGTCAGCATATCTCAATGTGTTAAGCGTATGCTCGCACGATCCCGAGCTTGGGGAAATGCATGATATCATTACGGTACGAGAATTCCCGACGAAGGAGTCTCTTAGAACCTCAGTTAACTTGCTGCCTCTAAAAGGAATATGACTCTTGTCATTGTCAAGAGCCCTAATACACTCTTTTAATGCAAGCAAACTCTTGTTGATCTCTGCACCCTCCATCCTGCGGCATAATTCACCATATTAAACAGACACATTCGAAGGCAGTAACAAAACAAAGATACTAGTAGTAACTTCGTTCCCGAAAAGAGGACACAGACAAATTCGCCTTGAATCATTTTCAGATGCAATTTTTCAAACAATTTTAAGACTGCAACATCGTACATCACAATAGTTACCCTAACTTTCAAACCTCGTTCCAATTTAAATAAAACAAAGATAATCTATAAACTTAATGTTGATGCTGCAACTATGCTGATTCGGTATCACCCTGAAAAACATCGGGACCTACTTTCCAGCATCTGATAGATTGAACCAATTTCTTATAGAGAAGATTCATATGCATCATCTTTTGGATATTATCTAAGGCATTTACGTTGCGAGCTAGGGCAAAGCATGATCATACCTTGTCTGCTTATCATTATCTGTAGTATCTGCACCTCGTTCACTTCCAGCCAGATCTATAAAGGAAAGCTTCCCAACCAGACGTGGAGGCTTTGTTTCATTTCCTTCAACCGACTTCTTGATAGCAAGTTGTAATATGGCATGTGAACGAGAGGATTCCTCATTTGCACCTGTTGTGCCAGTACTTCTTGTGGAACTGCCTTTCTCGATAAGTTCTTTTATTGCCTCTACATCGGATACTCTGTACTCCTGCAGGCCGACGATACAAACTTGCTGCTTGCCATCTTCCCTCATGCACAATTTCCTACACAACCAGAACCCAACAGGTCAGAATATATTTAGACATATATATCGAGCAAAAGCATCATTTTCGGAAAGAAACAAAAAGGAAGAAGAGCATAAGAACCTCCAAAACTTACTTCCTTTCACCGAGGAGATCAAATAACTTCCCACCATATATTTCAAAGAAACTGACAAACAGCTGAAACCCTTGGTTTCTGTAAGTATGTTGCATTAACCTCAATATATCTCGTGATGCTCTGAGAGGAAGTGGCTTCATGGTATAAGTTTTTCCACTTCCTAAAAGCACAAGTTATCAGTCTAAGAAAAAGCCACAGAAGTGATTGATAAGATCAGCGATCATGAATATTTGATAGGAAAACATATCTACAAAGGAGCCACTATCATTGACAAGTGAGAATTCAGGGTTTCTATAACACAAGAAACTCAATAAATCCTACCAATGCATGTTTATCAACTGATCTCAAGTCAAGTGATAGTAGATGAACTATCATCACAACGAGGCACATTTGGGTTCCCTATGTTTCGTGTTTAAAACAATATGTTTGTGGCATATGAATTAGTATGTTACAATGCAAGCACAAAAATAGATTTACATCTAGGAGTCGAAAAATCACCTGTTTGACCATATGCAAAGCAAGTAGCTTTAGTGCGTTGAAAAATTATCGGGACTATCGGTTCAACTGTCTCATGATACACCTGAAAAAGGAAACAGGTGCAATCAGTAAAAAATAGTTACTACTTCCACAGAGTGAACTTGCAAATACCCAAGCTCCATATTCACCTCATCATTTGAGACCTCCTCATTTAGTACTGCATCAAAGACGAAGTCATGCTTCTCAACGTATTCCGTTAGGTCAACCTAAAAAAGGATGAAATAAAAATCATTAGAAAGTCTTTAACTATTATCCATATCGAATTAGCATCAATATAATAAGTCATTTGACGTTCCCCTATTTTTATCCTTCAAATATTAAACTATGGGGAAAAAAAAGAAACTATACTGGTTACAGTTACCTTAAGTTTAGTCTCGTGAACCGTTAGGGAATTGCAATCCGTGTCAATTATATCCTCTTCATTTTTTGCAAGCTCCTTCTTGTTCAGTGGTCTCTTACGAACCTGTATTGAGATTATCTCAGTGTCCGAAATAGAAACTCTAGAATCTTGCTTACAAGGAGGTGAGAGATTAAGCAAAAATTATTAAAATGAGAGTGCAACCTGGAAGTGCATCAATAGAACAAGCCATAGGTGTATTAAATATTAACTACTAATAAGTATAATATAGGGGGGAAGATAATATAGGTGGGAAGAGCTAAAAGCAGCTAAGCATTCCACTTACCACCACTTTGATCTTTGCAACAGAACTGGCTTTCTCCTTATCAGCTGCAAAACTTTTCAGGACATTGGTATCTGGTACAGCAGGAGCTCGAGCAGCTTGCTTGCTTGAAAAGTATGGCTCGGAGTCATCGAAGCTTCTTCCTCGACCAGGGCGAAACAGAGAAGATCCATCATACATGCTAGGAACAGGCAACTAACAACAGCAAAAGAGAAGAGTTAAGAAAAGCCCAGACTCGTTAAAGTGGAGGGAGACTAAGGAAACCCCGACTCATTAAAATTCATAGTTTTCTTTTTTACTGCACATTCCTAATTTTCTTTTGTCTGACAACCATAGTTTGAGATTCTGAACTAATAAATCTTCAATGTAATTCGTATAAAAGACTACATCAACTCGATGTTGCATAAAGGAGCAGGCTATGGAAGCGATGATTCATTGATTCGCCAAAAAACTTTAACTGGGAATATAATCAGCACCTAGTGACGGCAAGAAGTTAAATACCCACCACCACACAGAGACATCAATAGATGTTCATCAGTTCCACTACTCAGCAAGTAATTTGAATTCCTGAACACGTGGCATCATCCATTCAAAAATAATACAGGATAGACCCACCTCAGGAAGCAACTCGGTGTCAAACGAGTGAAGATCCAATAGCCCAGGACTGAACTCAGTTGGAGAATCTTCCCGGCTCTTCATCTGTGTTGTATGCCTTGAACCGACTGGAGGTGTAGACGGCTCTGTGTAGAACTCATCTTGCCCATTAAATCCCCTCTGTGCATTTCGGTACATCCTCGTCCCCTGCCCTAGTCCTCCTCCGCCGCCGCCATAGAAATTGTAATCCTGCTTCACATTACGTAAGCCCAAGTCAACGACTAACAGCTATAACGTAAACATTTCCACCAAAATGTAACAGACACAGAACAAACAATCAGAAACCTAGATCTGCAGTGTCTGAGCTCAATTAACAAAACCGATCGAAGCAAACTTTATTAGAAAAAGACAGATAAGTACACGAATCAACAAGCTACAGATTGAACGCTAAGAAATGAACGGGAAAAAAAGAGCGATGAGAGATCTAGAAAACCTGAAGAGCAGGAATGGAGGAAGAGGAATTGGAAGTAGTAGAGGAGGAGAAGTTGTGAAGGTGCTGGAGACCAGCAGACTGAAGCCATCGGCCGTTGGATGGTGAATTGGTGGAGGAAGAATCCACGAAGTGATCAGAGTACTGTCTCTGATGGTGCACCGTCGCAGCAGCTCCAGATCTCTGTCCCTGCCGTCCCATTCCGTTCATCAACAAAAAATCCAACTCTCGGCAGTCCGATTTAGGGTTTGTATCAGTGAGATTGAATACTACTCAGCCTCAAAGTTCCCGATCAAACTACTCTTCTCCGATCGTCCTGGTTACAATGCAATCGGATTGAAGCAAAGAATATGAATGTTTGTTGAATCTGCTGGATTGGGGCTGCTTTGCTTATCTATCGTCTGTTTCCCATCCGTTCTCTCTGACCAAGGAATGACTCCTTTTCTCTCTCTTCCTCTAAATTCAAATTAAAGCTCCAAAAAGTAATCACTACTTACATTAGTCAGCAGCTCTCAGTAGTATCCGTACCTGGACAAAATTGGAAATTCCAAACATGATTCAAAATTTGAGTGTACAGTGAGAATTGTCTGTCGGATTAGTTGGTATTGAGTTTGAATTTTGTGTTATCAAAAAGGTTTAATTTGATAAAAATATAATTTTTCTATTTTATATTGTCGGAAAGGTTTAGTTCGATAAAATAAAAGAGGAAGAATATTTTTTTGTGTGGGACGCATAAATTTTTGACGAACGGTTAATTACAAAGAGTATAAAGAAGAGTAATAAGAAAAGGTGACAATATTAATGGTACATATAAGCGTGCAAGAAAGTGTTTTAGTCATTTGTGAGGTGAGACTCGCGGTAAACATGTAGCGCAAAATAAAGGTATAGCATAGGCGTTTGTGAGTTTAATGATAAATGAGAAATCATAAATGCAATGATTGAGGAGCCTTATATAAGTTCATGATATCATGAACTTGTCCGCTAAGTGTCATGGGGAGGTGGATGACTTAGATGTTAGTCTAATTTTAACCATTAAAGATGGATGGTTGGAAATCGTCTATACATAAAGTTGCTACAGAGTGAGCGGTCAAGCCACGTTATGTGGCGTCCGCTTGTCAAGCGATGTCATGAGTGACAGGTCTGGGGAATGTGATTGGGCGTCCTGTCATATCAAAATGACCGGTCCACAAGTCAACATTTGATATATCGGATGGTTGGACCATCTAGATCAACCGGTCGGTTTGGAGAGCTGGGCCGCCAGATCAGACTTCAAAAAGTGGGCTGTTAGGCCTGTTGGCTTGTTACTGAAAGCAGGCCGCTGGCCTGGCCCAGCAATTACCCACCCGCTGCTTATTAACGGCCTACCTGTAACTGTAACCAAGCCGGTCCCATACGGCGCCGAACTTCCACCGACTGTTTCTCGACCAATCTGGAATCTCTATTTATTTACTTGAATTGTTAATAATTATTTTATTATAAATAAGCCCTATCGCCGGACGCCGGACGCCGGACGCCGGATGCCACTGACAAAAAAGTCATAAAGCCGAATCTCCACATTTCATTCTTCTCCGTCGTCGTATCTCTTTCTCTTCTCCCTTATTTGTCACTCCATTCTCTTTCAGACATTTCCACAAACACTGTCAGAGCACACAAACGAATCAACGATGGAGGAAAATGGAGCTGTGACACTCTACAACGGCAGCGCCATCACCACCGATAACGCCAAGAAGAACAACCCTTACTCCATCAAAGTCGGCTTAGCTCAGATGCTTCGCGGCGGCGCAGTTGTCGAAGTCGTCGACGTCCGCCAAGCTAAGATCGCCGAAGAAGCCGGCGCTTCTTGCATCATGATCTCGGAGCCAACAAGTGGGAGAGGCGGGATTCACCGGATGCCCGATCCATCTCTGGTGAAGGAGATCAAGCGCTCGGTTTCAATCCCTGTCCTGGCTCGTGTCCGCGTCGGACATTTCGTTGAAGCTCAGATACTGGAAGCAATCGACGTCGATTACATCGATGAGAGTGAAGTTCTTGCTCCGGCTGACGAGGACCACTTCATCAACAAGCACAACTTCGGGGTGCCGTTCGTCTGCGGCTGCCGCAGCTTGGGAGAAGCGCTGCGGAGGGTGAGGGAAGGAGCGGCAATGATCAGAGCACAAGGAGAGACGGTGGAAGCGACTGGAAACATAGCTCAGACGGTGAGGAATGTGAGGAGCGTGATGGGAGACATCAGGATCTTGAACAACATGGATGAGGACGAGGTGTTTGCGTTTGCGAAGAAGATCGCCGCGCCGTATGATCTGGTGGCCCAGACGAAGCAGATGGGGAGGCTGCCTGTTGTGATGTTTGCTGGTGGTGGGATCGTGACGCCTGCTGATGCTGCTCTGATGATGCAGTTAGGATGTGATGGTGTTTTTGTTGGGAATGAGGTATTTGATGGCTGTGATGACCCTTACAAACAAGTTAGAGGGATAATGCAGGCGGTTAGGCATTATAATGATCCTCATGTCTTGGTGGAGAGTAGCAGCTCTGGACATGAGGATGTAATGGCTCAACTCAATCTCAGTGAAGCCAGGATCGAGCAGTGAATCATTACACCAAATGCAATTAATGAATCAATCATCCTTTCTCCTTTGTGGTTGACGATGTGCGTCTGTTTTGCCGGCAGCAGTTATAGAGGATACTTCTTTTCAACATACTTTCTTCACTATTGTTGTTCTTGTTGTTGTTGTGCTATCTTTGCTTCGAGATGCAGTCTTTCCATGTTGTATTGCGGTAATACGGTCTAGCTAGTGTTGTCCATCATCGTGATAAAGTCTGAGTGTACTACTTTGTTACCAGATCCCTGCCGGTGCGAATATATAGAAAATCATAGTTAATGCTCTTCATTTTGAAGACTCTGTTAGTTCATGTAATTGGTGTTTTGAAGGAAAGGTTTATACTTGGGGATTGTTCTGTTGTCCATCCTGGAAATGTTCCTGATCTTCATAGTGATTTGTGGATCGTAATTAGCTAAGATGATTGAACAATACTGGAACTTGGCAGTGTTGGTAAGCAGAGCTGAGTGATCTACATTCGGAGCATAGTGGAGTATGGATCAAGCAAACTGGTAAGCTTCTTGTTACCAGTCATTATTCTAGCATACTTTCAATGTTGAATTACATTAGGCCTTTGTTAGATAATAAATTCTTTGATCTCTACTTGATGTCAATCTGATCTAGGCTATTGTACAGCCAGAATGATCATTCATTCAAAGAAAAGCGCCAGAAAACCCCTTGAGGAAAGTAACACTTCTGAATGATCTAGGCTAATGTTATGATCTATGCTACCTTTTGAAAGGATTCTCTTCCTGCAATCAATATGTGCTGTTTCAGAAACACTTATGAGTTCTGACTGGCTGCTTTGCCAACTTCTGTTGATTGGAGATGTAAAATTTCTATAAGGCAGTTTCCACAAACACCAGTGTCATTTTTACATCTGCATGTAACACTTCACCAGAGTTGCATAAGAAACAAAAAGCTCCACTTGTTTCCGTCTCTGACATGAATCGTTCTCAAGTTTCCTCTCAGGTGACTCTGGTTACAAACGAAAAATAAATAAACCAAGAGCCACCTGTTCATGGATTCTGCTTGAAGAACAAATCGAATTTTATTGATAATATGAAGCAATGCATGATCCTAAATGTTCTCTGTATGAATGTTGTCTCCTCCATTGTTGAAGAAACACCTCAGTGCTGTTTCATATGCAGTAAACACAGCACCATTCACCACAAAGGCCCTCGTAACAGCAGTCCCCAGACCTCTCCAAAGCACGCTGTAGCCTTCACTCCTGACGCTCCTAGTCAAGCAATCCAATATCCCTCTATAGGGATTAGGAGAAGACGGAGTCTGTGCTTGTAATCTAGTCTTGACAACGTCCAGCGGGTAGCAACACACCCAGCTGGCAACTCCGGCGAGCCCTCCGGCGAAAAGCATGGTCCTCAAACTCTCTTGGCCGCTCTTCCTGCATCCAGGGTGAAACTGCTCCCTCATGCACTCGTACGTAAAGAAGTAGACTCCATGCGAAGGTGCGTCTCTAAGTGCTGTGATTGCGAACCCTCTGTACATGCCTTTGATACCTTCTGTTCTTATTATGAACTTGGCAACGCTGACTGGACCTTTACAGGATTTTCCTGGTTCCTGGAGCTGTAGGCGAATCTTGAGGAGCTCCACTGGGGATAGCAAGATGCTCTGGAGTGCTCCTGTTCCGACTCCTCCTAGCGCCACGCCTTTGTACGAAGGTGGATCAGTTCGTGATGCTGGCGGGTCGAATGCTCGAGATAGTATTGCGTAGATCTGGAATACCATCGCATTCTGCAAAAAAATAAACGAATCCTTGGGTTCAGGAAGAAAGAATCATAGTAATCAATCCAGAAAAAAAGAAAAAATGGGATATCTGAGGCAAAAAGGAGACAGCTTTTATCCTTTGGTTTGATTGAAAAGATACAAAAGGTACGATCAAAAGTCACTTTCTATCATGATGTGAAAAAATAGTAAAGATTCAGGCAGACCTAGAAAAGAACCAGAAGGTCCGAGATTCTGGCTAGATAAACTGAGAAATTTTACATGGTATTTCATTGTTGTTGAATCAGCGAAGAAGGAAGGATTGAGAAGAGTTACCTGGAAGGTGACGGAGGCTAGAGGGGCGCCCATGCCTCTGTAAAGAGCAGAAGGGCCATCCGCGGCGACAATCCGGCGAAGAATGCCGAAGGCAGAGGAGGAGGAAGATCCAGAATGGGGGGTGGTGGTCTGTTGTTGACGAATACGCAAGGTGTCAAGTGGGTAACCAGCGATTATACCGGCGGTGCCACCGCACCCGCCGGCGACGAACTCTCTCCCCCAACTGCTGGCGAGGAACTCAGGCCAGAAATCCATAATCTCATCCTCCAAATGGTAAGGCCTTTTGGTTTTGTTGTTTTTCTCTTCTCTCTTTCTGATTTGATCAGGCTCTCAGGTTTCTTATACGTAACTCAATTGAATTGCACTTTTATCATCATGATTGTTTGCGTCCCTCTTTTATAGCATGAATGTGAGTTGGGGGGAGGAGAATAAAGAAACCCTAAAGAAAGGGGGGGAGAAGGAAGGGGAAGAAGGGCTCTGAGTCGAAATTCCAAACGGAGGAATTACGGAGGAAGAAAACAAATGATCACCGGTGGCTATTGTCAGTGGGGGGAAAACAATACCAGTGGTGGGAAGAAGAAACGGACAACGTTCTCTCGTAAAATATTCATGATGGGGCCTGAATTATTCTATCTACACAAATTTATCTCGATTTTTCGTTTAATATTTCCGATATCCCAAATACAAATGATTTATATGTGATGTTGTAGATTGCAGATCGATATTGCGATGAAGATCTCATCCCTCTCTTATCGAGGTATATTTCGATCGTTTTGCTTTTGAATTGCCATATGTTTAGAGATGCATGTATCTTGTGCACCCGTGCAGGTGGTACCACTACCGCGAAAATTTTGGAATAATTGACGGCTTGTCCACGGTACATTTGCATGTAGTGCGGAAGGTTAACATAACTTTTCATATTGTGGTGCAGGTGGTACTACTACCGCGAAAGTTTTGGAATAATTGACTTGCAGGTAGTGCGAAAGGTTGACACAACCGTAAGACTCTTATATATCTCTAGAGTCGTATTGCGATTGATTTAGTGACTTAGATAGATAGTTGGATTCATTTTTACTTCTTATCTCAATTTTTCCTATCGGTCAAAAACTACTGTGTAGATAAAATATGGCAAAATGATCTCGTATATGATAGATATATCATTCACAATTTAGACCATTGATCGTGTTTTAAACGGATATCGTCTTACTTAAGAAATTTTAAAAATTCTACTTATGTTGATCTTAGACTTACCTTATGTGTAATTAATATGTATACAAGTTAATTGTCTGATTTTCTAAAGAGATTTGTAGCTATCACTTCGACTCACCATCTGCTAGACTTTTTTACCACCTTCCGACCGACATTTCATCATTTCAGATTCATTTCATCACCACCGTATAATTTAACCAACCGTGAAAAAATAGGATATACTTAAAATTTTAAAAAAGTTGAAGACGGCTTTAAGTGTATTAGCAAATCATTTGAGGCCTAATTTGTGAATTATCTAAAAACACTTTTGACCTGGTCCACTCTTTGTTTGACGTGTGGAAAGAGGAAAGAAGACTTGACGACAACAATTAAAGGTGGTCTTTTTGCGAGCAGGTTAGGAATTCGGACGAAATTTTTTTTCGTTAGATATTACTGGTTTTAGATGTAATAATCTATATAAAAAGAACACGAAAGTCTTCCCAACAAATTTATTTGATTTATTATTTTTATAAAAATACACTGCCACCTCATCAACAACGTTGATCGATCAGCGACTTTTCGATCATCATCTGGTGACTTTTCAGGCAAGACTCCGGTCACCGGCTGGTGACTTTCCGGCGAGACTCTGGTCACCGGCTGGGATTTTCCGGCGAAACTTTAGTCACCGGCCGGTCACTTTTTCCAGCGAGTCTCCTACGACTTTTCCGATACAAATTTATAACCGGTTATATTGTTTAAATTATAACCAATTATATTTTTATGACGGGTTATAATTATAACCAATTATTTTAAATATAATCGAAAATCTTAACCGATTATATATTAAATATAACCTGTTATATATTAAACATAACCAATTATATATTAAATATAATTAGTTATAAATTATTATAATTGATTATTATCAGTTATATTTTAAATATAATCAATTATAGAATATAACTGATTATAAAATAATAATTCATTATAATGATAAATAATTCATTATAATACAAAATAAATAATTTGTAATTATTTGGGTCTATCTATACTAACTTAAAAAGTATCAATCATCAATGTTAACAGAATGAACAAGATTAATGATCATTTAGCTTTTAAAAATTACAGAATGGTCACTTTTCTCCTACCAATTTTAAACGTCACCATCGACGACTTTCACTGTCAGATCTTCCTCTTCCTTCTTTCCCACGAAGAAACGAACTGACCTCATCTCCCGCCGTCACATATTCGATTTGGATTCGCCGCATGTCGTGATGGTTGGAGGTGAAAGAAAGAAGGTTTGCGATGGAAGAAAAAAAGGTGAGGATACAGAGATGGTTGTTGGTCAAGATGGTTGCCTTCTCCTTAATAGTGAATTGGTGTTTTACAGATGTTGCGGTCATAGAGGCTGCAGCGTTCGCTTCGAGTTGATGGAGAAGAAGGCGTAAGGGAAAAAGAAGGGAAAAGGTTAAGGATAGATAGAGAAATCAAAAAAAAAATTAAATAAATAAATTTGAAAATACCGAAATTATCCCTCTAATAAATCTTTTTTTGAATTTTTGAAACTTTTATCGCCTGAATTTTAAACCGCACTCGTTTTCTTGGAGTATTTCCTTGGTATACTCCGATGGCGTAAGAGTGGTTAGTGGTATCACCATTCTGGTGCATTGTGAACTAAATCTTTGGATAAAATAGAATAGTGCTCACTCAAGTTTGGATATTGCACCAATGTGATTTATAAAGTTAAAATAGACAATTTAGTTTACGGTTAAAGACAAGAGATTAAGTTTCGACTATGACCCTTTTAGCTTATGACTTTGACGATGAAGTAAGTGGATCGATGGTCCAAATCAGTGAGCAATGACATTCGACAACCCATTAAAAAGGGGGTTTGGACAATGGCGGGATTTGGTCTAGGATGATGATGAACAGAATGATCGACGTAAAGGAAGATGGTTAGAGCAATGATAAGATTTTGTGTATTATATGAGTACCAATTTCCCATCTCGAATGAGTATTGAGTAACCAACTAAGCTCATTTGGGACGAAGTGTGTTTCGTTTCAATAGGAGCACATGTTTCATACATGTAACCGTACAGACTCATTGATGTTAAGATCATTGACAAGATGTATTTGATTTTTTTTGAAATTTAAGTAACCAAAACGACCAGAAGTTTAACTTGGATGATGATGTTAACACAAACTCCAAAGTTAAGTGATAGGAATTATTTGGGCGCGGAGTGGTGGTTGGTTATTTGCGCCACCCTTTCCCATCCCGGTGGTAGAGTGACTCGGAAATTTGCACATCGACAATGACAAATTAAAAAGCAAACCTACCTTTAACTGATAATAGTGTTTTGCTTCGATTTTTCGAATAATCACTTTTAGGTTACGCATCAATCGCGATCGAAGTTTGTTTAGAAAGTAACGATTTAAGGTTGAATACAGATAAAGTTTGATTTTGCTCGTATACGACGTTAATGATCACACATCTTCAAATGCAACATGGATACAACTATATTTGTGGAGCAAGCAAATGCGTGTAGGGTTTGGAAATGACGATTTTGAGGGTACGTGTGTAGATGGGCTGAGCCGCGAGGCATATGTGTAGTTCATGTAGAATTTGTGACATTTTTCTTGTGGCATTTGAGTTTGTAAGATAATGATATGGATTAGTATAAAGCTCGTGGTCGAGGGGAGTGAAGCTTCTAATTAAGCACAAGATATCGATTGTGCTCAGATTTGGTGATTCAACCAAAGCTGGGGATATTTTTATGGAGTCTTTTGACTTGAAATGAACGAGCTAAGAAACAATACTAACCATCTCACGAGTCGGGGACACTTGATATGGATATCATCAATGAGATTGTCAGAATTTCTGTTGATCCTTGAAGTATCACTACTCCGAATCCCACAAATGATTATCTTGGAAAAGAGTCATCATCCACATTATATCTGAGTTTACCGATCGAGTGGATGTATCATTCATCACAAGAAAAAGTAAGAACTTAATTTGATGGGTAATCATGACAAGGTGAGTACCCACAATCATGCATTGTTTTCTATTTAGTGACGGATCCAAAATGGATAATCGAAATCAAGCAATTATAAAGATTCGTTACATATTTGACTTATCCAACGGGCCTTACCGATCGGGCTATAAATCCTCAATCTTGGACCCGATCCAGAGCCTCACACCAAATATTCCCCGCGTCCTTTTTCCGTAATATTAACAAATCTTAAGGGTATATCGGGTACAACAAGCTCAAAAGAAATCCCACTACTGGACGAAATTCACGGTCAGGATTAATTATATATTGCCGATCAACCTTTGTCCAATAAATTGCCGATCACTCGCTCCCAATAATTGCGAAAGTTAGGGTTTGAGAGCTCAAGAAATTTTTCTCCCAGCTTCCATCTTCCAGAGAATCAAACCCTAATCGGAAGTCTTCAATTCCATACCAGCCATGTCTTCTAAGCAAGGTGAGAATTTCCCCTTGTTTCCCCTGATTTTGCTGGCTTGGTTTGGTTCTCCGATTAGAGATTTTGTAGCTCTATGTCAGATTTAATCCTTTGTTGGCGATTGATCCTTGATGCTTTTGATCTGGTTTCAGGTGGAAAGGCTAAGCCTTTGAAGCAGCCCAAGTCCGACAAGAAGGAGTACGACGATGTAAGCATCATCCCTTTTGAATTTGTTGCCTTCTGAATTTTTCTTTTTCTTTTTTCCGTAGCTCCCAATTGAAAGTTTTGTGTTGGAACTCTGAGTCCTAAGTAGGACTTGGCTGTAGATTGCTGGAATTTGTCAAATTTTGGGAGTCTCTTTCTCTTTTTGGTTGCATGATCCCGTTTGTTGATTAGAAAATTGGGAATTCGATCCATAATCTGATGCAAGTTACTCGATTTTACAACGTTTATAAGGGTGATGTATATAATTGACTGGTAGATGGAACTGCACTCTTGTTCATTCCAATTATGAAATCTTAGTTTGAAATTTGTCAAGTCCTTATAGTCTATTGCTTTTTTTTGTATGCACGATCCTGTTTATTGCTTTAGAAAATCGGGGGTGCGATCTATAATCTGGTAATGGGATGTGGGAATTTCAATCATGGTGCAAGTTACTGGAGTCTATGAGGCTGCTGTCTATAATTGACTGGTAGATGGAACTGTATGCTCTTTTGTACCAATTAGATCAAACATACTCTTTGATAAAGAAGAATTATGATCTCTGGATTGTGATTTCTGTTTGCTGAGGATCTCCATAGTAGGGGTGTGTTTTATTTTCCCTATGCATCCTCTATATCGCTTGGCACAGACTTAAGAATTTCTTTTTCTTCTGATGGCCTGCGTTTCATATACTAACGGAGAACAACAAAAACTTAAGTGGGAAGATCTTTGACATCCTGAACTGTTGCTGCAATGTTCTCCAATCATAGTTCTTTATCCGACTGATAAATGCAGCAGTTAGCTCCAAACTGATGTTCTACATGATCGGTTTTTCTTATCTCTTAGTCTATTAACGTGCTAATGCAAAATCCTCTGCAGGTTGACAAGGCCTTCCTTCAGAAGAAGAAGGAAGAGGAGAAGGCTCTTAAGGACCTGAAGGCCAAGGCGCAGAAGGGAGCAGTGGGAGGTGCTGGCCTCAAGAAGAGCGGCAAGAAGTGAGCTCTGCGATGCCAAGAGATGTGCTTAAGAAATTGTGTTCTGTTGAAAACTTACATTGTTTATGACATCTTTCATTAGTTATTGTGGTGGTGATGATGGTCTGTGACCTCATTTGGCTAATGTAATCCGACGGTTTAACGTTGGTGCTATGTTATGTTATGTGTGTCAAAAGCTTTGTGAGACTCTTGTTGTTTTGGTTCACCCCAATAAACTTACCTCTTGCGCGTCAGCTCTTTTGTGCACATACTCTCTGGCCTGAAATTACCATCCCTGCATATTGCCGGACGGGACGAGGTCCATTCACCCGTTTGTACCTCATTGGAAACGGATCCACCGCCCGTTCCCACCTCGTGGGAAACCGGTCTGTGTCCAGTTTGTGTCCTTGGAACACTTTTGGTCACCCGTTTGGACCTCGGTGGAAACGGATCCCCTGCCTATATGCACCTCGTCAGAAACCGGTCCGTGTCCCGTTTACATCCTGGGAACACTGTTAACCGGACCTTTCGTCTAGTTTTTTGTAGGCAAAGTAAACATTTTGGTGACATCTTTCGTAAACACCATAGAGAAATCTAACCCCTTTCTCCACTTAGAATATCGCAACAGCAGAATCAAACGATGAAAATGCCGGTATCGCCATATCGTCAAATGAAAAAAAAATCCCATTTTATCCAAAACACCAAAACCAAACATACTTCAAAACTGTAAATTAAAACTGTATTTATCACCTTATTATTATTATTTATAAGGCAAACGCTACTAACATTTGTAATATGTGAAGTGATTTTTTTTACTCAATCAAACATTGAAATCAACATATTTAATCTCCTTAAGTCTTTTTTCAACATTTATAATTAGACAAATCAGTCAACAATTCTCCACAAAATAATCTCACGGTATCTTATATATAGGAAATCATGTATTATTTTTGTGACAATTTCTTTTGACTCAATTTCATTATCCTATTTTAATCCCCAAAGAAAACACAAAATAGAAAATACACAATTATTAGAAAACAGTAAATATGACGTCATAATCCATAGCCCTTATATATAACAACCAATTACACTCTGTTATCCAAACTCACATCCTTCATTCATTTTCTTCACACAAGTATTCAAAACAAAACCTAAAAAAATGGATCATAAGCTCTTGATGAAGATGATTACCCTAATCACCTTATCTTACATGTGTTCATCGATCTCAGCTCAAACCCCAGCCCCGTCTCCTTCGATGTCTACGTCGTCGCCATCGACATCTAATTACAAGTACGACACACTCACGGACCTGATGTGTGCACATTACGACCCGAAAGCCACAATGGAATCCGTGAACAACGACCCGGCCATCAAGGAGATATGCGACGCAACGGAGAAGCCAGCCGACTGCCTCGACTTCTTGGGGAACTCGCCCAAGGCCAACCCCGTGTTCGCCATCCAGGCCGACGTGGACACCCTCAAGACGTTCCTCACCGAAGCCTCCCAGGGCGCCTCAGGGACCCCGCCCCCGGACGTGAAGGAGAGCTTCGAAACGTGCGTCCGTAACTACAACGAGGTGGCCAACAAGCTGACCGAGGTCACTGCGTCCTGCGCGGTGTGCACGCAGAGGAACGGGAAGTGCCCGCCGCAGGAAGCCACCAAGATCACCACCGCGCTGAACGATTCGCTGGCCGGGCTTGGGTTGTGTGGTAAGGCGTTGGATGCTACGACGGCGAAGTGTAAGAGGTGGCTGGTGAATATTAACGTTGGCGCGACGGAGAGCGTCACGAAAATCCTTGAAGTTGCAAAGAAAATGAACTAATTAATTAATGATTTAATAATTATCTCTTTAATTTTAATAAGTTGTTCTTTTTGTTTTCATTTATTATCTATTTTTTATATAAGTTTTGATTTTTGTTTTCAGTTTTCATCTCTTCCTAATATAAATTATTTTTTGCTGGAGATATTATTTGAGGATGTCGGATCATACTTGATTATGAACCGAAATTTACGGTTAGTTATGTGAGGAGAGAGAATAACAAAGTTGTACATGTGTTAGCCCAGTTTTTGAAATTCGTAAAGTCGCTCGACGTTGGGGAGGCTCCTCCGTATTTTTTACTTAATATCTTGAGCGATGTTTGTTATGAAGTTCATGATCATTAAATGAGATTACCTTTGCTTCAAAAAAATTTACTTTTTGCTTATGTGTTTCAAAAATATATTTATACATGTATAATATTAGCATTTTACATAATGCTTTTTTTAAAACTACATTAGCATCTATCTATTTTATTTTTCGAAATTTACTTTTTTTTTCATATTGTTATTATCCAAATGAAGTTGCTCCGATGGTAAAGTTAAGTATCTGGTAACCTGAAGGTCTCGACTTAGAATCCAACACACCCTACAAACTAAACACCTACATAATATTTATAATTTCTATCTCAATGGAATTTCGGCCTTTCTATCTCCGATTATAAAAAAAATTATTAACTGAATATGAAACTAGTGGCGAAGACTGTAAGAAGTTTGATTCAACTCTTTAGGTTTTAACTCCTTGGTCTTTAACTCCAACAATGAAACACATTCTATCGAATTTTATAAATTCAAATATTTTATTAGAATATATAAAAATTAAATTTACCCATTCGGATTTTTGTTCAAACACTTCAATATCCATACTTCTATCTCTCCACATGTAACGATTTTTGAATTCATATATACCCTAAAAATGGTTGATAAATCATAAGGATTATCTTGTTTGACCAGTTTGGATTCGAGCAATGATGGCGATTAAGATAAAGTCAAATCGAAATTTTATTTGATAGCGAACAATAATATTCATAGATGAAAATAGTATTCAATTTTATCAAATCAAATAAATATTATTGCACAAAAAGAAAATTAAAAATATAATCATTGATCTAATTGCTTGGAAACAACCAAAAGCATATTGGTGGCCTCAAGCATTGCACCATTCATGTCCTTAAGTAACCATGTGTTGGGGCTTCCACTACTTGGACCAGCCAACGCCTCATCGCACAACCCAAAGGTAGCCACCGCGGCACTAAGATTCGAGGTTACTTTGGTAACTTTCTCCTTAGGGCACACCTTCTTCCCCTTCTCGTCGCCCTTAACACACTCTCCGCAAGCTTTCTCGGCCTCTCCTACGCTCTTGGATGCCTTGTCGTAGTTCTCGACGCAAGTGTCGAATCCCTTATTGGCCTCCGGGCCCCCCGATGCGCCCTCCTTGGAGGCAAGGGCTGAGCCTTGCTTGATGAGGGTGTTCAGGACCTTGAGATCGTCCTGCAAGATGTACGCCGGATCTGCCTCTGGAGTGTTCCCCAAGAAATCGAGGCACTTTTTAGGGTTGTCTGTCGACCCGCACAGGTCCTTGATTGAAGGATCGCTGTTGGCGGTTTCTAGGGTTGCGGAGGGGTCGTACTTTGAACACACGAATACATCGACCGTCCCGTATAAGACTGGCTCGTCCAGGGACCCTGACGGGGACAGGTCGAAGGACGATGCCGGGGCCATTTGGCTAGTGGACATAGGTAAATGGGAAGACAAGGTGAACATTGTTGTTGTAACCATCAACATCAAAAACTTATGATGATCCATTGTTCCTTATTGTGGTTGATCTATCTCTTTGTGGTTTGATGTGGGAGATGATGTTATTGAATCTTAGAAATTGTATCTTATGCTACTTTTAAGGAAATTTCTTTTACTATTTATGGCATTGATGAGTATGTGGTGTACAATTTATCTTGAACTAGCTAGCTTCATGTGTACATTTTTCTTATATTTTTGCATTTTAAGTTTATACAATTTGGTCTAGCGCTTTAAATTATTTAAAAAATTTCCGGTTCTGGGTTAAAAATTGGGATCACAATATTCTAATAAATACTTAAAAAAACAAATGATTGACGTTGAAATCAAATCAAATCACGAAATCTAAAGAGGTAGACGTTTCAATAATTCAGTCGGTAGAGCATAGTCTGGTTGAACAATCATGATTTATGTTTGCAAAAAAAAATAATAAGAATTTAGAAGGAAAAGAAAGAGGGGGTTAAAACTTGAGAATCAAGAGATTTTGAATTTCCTAACTAAATTGTCATAAGGTGAAAAAGACTCTGTCTATCGACTTTTTGCGGTTTAGCCAACCGATGCTTTTTTGATGAATAAAATTCTAATATTCATCGGGAAAAAAAATTCCCCAACTAAAACAACTACATTTATCATCATTTTTTACCAAACCGGTTTGCATACGTCTGTAATATGATCATGTAACCGGAAATTCATCGTACCAAACTGGTTACATGAACTATAGGCAATCCAACCAGGATTTTAAATTCAAGTTTGAAAATAAATTAAGATAAAAATTCAGGGGTAAATCTCCCATTCGAAAATTTTACATAAAATTTTATTATTCTTGGGAGGACTCTTTGGACGGTGGTCCGGACGGATCCACCTCCAGTTCTGCCATTGTTGCCAGAAACATGTCAAGAGATTGGCTAGAAAAAAAAGAAGAAATGGTTGTTCGAATGCAACAATTCAACTCGGATAAAACGGGTTAAGTTGGGATGTCGTGGGAGGTGATCGCTGCGGTGCATCAACGTTGCGAGATAGCAAACTGGTCGGAACATCAACAGCGGTTCTAACCCTCTTGCTACTAACTTCATCGCCGATGGTCCATAGTAGACTTCAGTTCATACAAAAACGAAAAAAGAAAAAGAAAAAGTAAATTCATCCTTTTTCAAAAATAGATTGGTAAAATCTAACTCAACCGTTGTCAAACCTACAAACCAGAGCCATACCCATAGAATCGCAAATTAGTTAGAGTAGGGAACGTACGTACCATGATGTATGTGTAGTTTGATCGTGGAGCCGGTTCGGAAGTTTGGGATCGGAAAATCGAAAAATCAAAAATTTCCGAACCAGTTGATCAGAAACTCAAAGAGCAAACAGATAGGTGAAGAAGAAAAAACTGATGGCTCTACCCGTTTAAATTATCAGCTGGATCAATATTCACCTTTGCTGATTTCGGATTTTGATCAGTTCGGTGATTATGTTTTCAGTTCCCTCTCTCTTAGTGGATCTTTGAAATTGTTCTGTAGTCCTCTTACAAATCTAGTGAACTGTCTATCTTTGATAGAACCGAACAAGAAAATTAGGATTACCGTTTTGGTTGAGTTATAGACTAAGTCGTTTTTTTAAGACGTTTGCGACACTGATGATTATAAACAATAAATAATTAACGATCGCCTCCAAAATAAAACAACCAACTCAATTGCCTTTTATTTGTGCGAAAAATATAAACTTCTTTGACGAAGACTCTCAATCTATTTCTCTGCTCAATTTTTCCTGCCTTTAGGGTTAGATTTCTCTATTAATAATAATAAATACCTTCTCAAACAAGTTATAATAACAAATACCTTATCAAATAAGTTGGGAATTCTTTAATAATTAATTAATTATATTTTTATTAAAATAAATCTTTAAAGATAATTTTTTTCTAAATATAAAATTTTGTCAAAACCAATATGATCAATCGATTAAAATATAGTCAAACTTTTAAACGTACTAAAACTATGTTAAAATAAAGTATGAAACTCCAAATGTATCAATAACGTCGTAATTTACTAACTAGTTAACTATGTAAAACAATGCACTATATATATATATATATATATATATATATATATATATATTTATATATTTATTATTCAATCTCAATCCTTTCAACAATCTTACATGAAAAAATTGGATTAGCCAAATAGAAAAGAAAATCCTACAATCAACATAGCAGATTCAATTCTGCATGCTTGAATAATTTAATTTCAAAAAGATATTTGAAACCGATTTATCAATATAATTTAATATTTATTTTGTTCAAATCAAATTTATTTTTTAATTTACTTAATCCACAGCGCAACCAACAGCACTTTGTCGGTAGCATCACGCGCCTGCTCAGCGAGGTCCTTAACGGTATACTTCTTCTTGATGTCAGGGGTGCCGTGAAACGACTTGTCGCACAGCCTGAGATAGGTCGAGGCGTGTCGGAGCAGCGTGGCCACCTCGGTCCCTTTGTGGGACCCAGTAGCCGCGGCAGCTTCGTCGAGCATCTTCATGGCCTTCTCGAAGTCCGCGGAGCAAGTCTTGAAGCTCTTCTCCAGCTCGGGGACGCTCCTCTTGACGAGGAAGGATCCCTCGCGGATAACGCTTCTTATGACACTGGCGTCGGTCTTGACAGCGTACGCGGGGTCCGCATTGGGGGCGTTCCCCATGAACTCGAGGCACTTGGTCGGGTTGTCCTTGCCCTGACACAGGCTGTTGATCTCCGAGTTTGCCTTGACGGATTCCATGGTCGCCTTTTTGTCGTGCTTCACGCACATTAGGGATACGAGGTTCTTGAACACGAATTTGGTGTGGGTGGCTGGTTTCGCGGCTTCCTCGGCCGATCTGGCCGGGGAAACCAGAGACAATATGACGATCATTGCGACGATCAGAATGCTTCGATCCATTTTTCGTTGTGGTTTTGTTATTGTTGTTTGATGTTGTTGTTGTTGATGATGATGATTTGGATTGAGGAATGAATGGAGGTCTGGTTAATAAAGGTTAGGGTTTGCTAATAATAGTGTGTGGCTCTGAAGGGAAGTTCAATTACAACGGTTAATACTTTGAGATATTATTTAATTAAAGATAATCCTGAAAAAAGAAAAAATATTTTCCCTTTTTAATTGACTGAAATATTGTGGTCAACGGCTGAAAATTTTCCAACGAATTGGCGTAGCGTAGGTCAACTACTGGGGCTAGGTCTAGTACGAAATTTGTAAATGGTTAGCCTTATATGTGTTCGATTTTCGTGATACGGGGTCGAATTCTCAAGTATATAATGAAAATAAGTAGGGTGTGCAACCTACAATATCACAACTCGTACTCAGTGATAGAATAGAACCATGGGTCAAGCGATTTTCGAGATAGGGGTCGAATTCTCGACTTCATAATTAAAATAGGTAGAGTGCGCAACCTACAGTCCTACCTACAATATCACAATTTGTACTCGGTGATAGAACTACGGGTCAGTGTGTACAACTTGTATGTTAACTCGAACATTTGAACGTATAGACCGAACACTTAGATGAACTCTAGATCGAACTCATTCCCCCAACCCAATTACCTAACCAAACCACTAAAACAGGGTATATATAGACAAAACCATATCGGACAGGTAAATGGTCGGCCAAACTGTGACCAAAACGGAAGTTTATCGGTCGATTAGCCATACATAATTACTTTGGATCCCGGTAGACTCCCACCCACTGCACCAATCTATGAGATTCGGACAAAACCTTCGTATTTCGTATTGCCAACACACGACTCTACCGATTGCTCCTCGGGACAAGTAATACCATATTTATATGAAAGAGGAAAAATCATCACAAGTCAATCAAAACGAAGGTCGACCAATCGACCTTAATCACAAGAACATTGTACAATCGACTAAAAATACTTTTCTATCATTACAAAAATGAAAAAAAGAAGCCAGAATTCCATAAAAAAACATACTCGGTATGAAAAAAGATTTACGCACCTTTGCTTACCGCTTTTTCCGATCAACGGATCTGAGAAGACGAACACGTCAACCCAGAAGCATCGATACCAACAACCGCAAGATCACAAACTGCACATATCTTCCCATCCTCGGCCGGAACGAACTTGGCTGAACAGTACGGGCACGACACGTCCTTCTGCCCTCTGTATATTGGCACGTAAGTAGCTCCACACACCACGAACGGATTCCGGTAATCGTAGTTCAGCTGTGTGGCATCGGTCATGTTCCTCTCCGCAGCCTGCAACACCTGTCTAGCCGTCTTTGCCTGATTCTCGACTTGCGGGTTCGTCTCCAGGAGACGCCTCGCGAAATTAGCGGCTGTGACGAAGTTCTTCGCCTTGTAGCTTATCAACATCGCGTTCAGCAATGCCAGCCGTAAGTGAGGGGTTTGGAGGTTGCAGTGTGTAAAATAGGCAGCCAGTTCCAGCTGGCGAACCGGGTGGTCGGTTTTCATTTCCCTTCTTTTAAGTTCCATCTGTAGCCCCAGGACGTATTCCTTGACTATGATGATCAGCTCCTTGACCTCATCGACCTCCCTCCGTGTCTCCACGACAATCAGAGGGATGGTGTGAAGAATGCTGATAAAGAGATTGAGAGCCTCGGTGAATTTCCCAGTTGTGGTGGATTTGTAGCCGACCTTGAGCTTTTCTTCCAGCTGAGTGAAACTGAAAACCAGCGATGGAGCGCCTCTTACATTCAGGCTTGCAGACTCGTTCCATTTTTCAACTGCTAGCGTTACCACGGAAGTGGCTGACATAGCTCGCAGGTAGGACTGGCTTCCGGTGTGAAGATCCATGAACATTGATTTCAATGGACCGAAATTCTTTATTCCGATTTGCCTATGGAGCAGTCTCATGGCAGTATCGAAATTCCCCGCTGCAACGTGCTCGGCAGCAAGTGACGACTTTTGAGTCCATATGTGACTCACAGGCATGCCAGGAGTCGGAGCTACGAAGACCGAGGATTGAGCACTTACAGAAGCTCTCGGGGTATCGGCCTCTTGTGGTAGATCCAAGCCTTCAAGATCCCAACCTCCTTCTTCATCATTGTCTTCGCCAACATCACCATCCTCCAAACCAGCTTCTGCGTTCCCATTCTGTAAACCATTAGTATCAACCAGTTCCAGTTCCTCAGCCCAATCGCCTTCGATTGCTTCTTCTTCATCGTCATCGTCCGCTCTTGCCATGTTTTCGAGTCCACCTTCGAAGATTCCTTTCATAACCCTCAGTAGGGGCCAATCACCAGAACTCATGATGGGGGTTGGAGGCATCAGGAGAGACGGCACTTTACCCTCGGGCAAAGACGGAATATTATCTCCCAAAACTGCTGCTAGACGCTCGGCTACTTCCTCGAGCCCGTGCACTTTAGCTGTGATGTAGGCCAAGGGTATCTGACCAGAAGTCTCGAGTATCTTCACACGCTCGTGAATGTCGCCCAAATAGAGGGCATTGTGGAACTGACCCATGACATCATTCTTAACCTCGGCAATTTTCAGCATCTTTGACAGTTTTTCTATATTCCCTGTGATCAGATATAAGAAAGACAACCTCTCAAAATTCTGCGTTCTCTGATAGGCATATTCCACGATACCTGCATTGCCTTGGCGCAGAGCTTCCACTCCTAGCCTGTACCAATGATCTTTCTCGTCAATTTCTTTGGCTGAAGCGACGGCAATCTGTATGTTGCCACTTTCCAGAGCCAAATTAAACCGTGTTCTTTCATCCTTGACGAAATGCAAAGCAACTTCTGGGAACCCCTTCTGCTGCAAATATGCAATCATAGCCTGCCCACACAGCTGCGAGTTCCTGATCATGCCCATAACATGATCATATCTCTTTTTGAGAAGAGACAGTTTGAACATGTATTCTGTAGCATCAATGACGATTGAGCGGTTCTTCCCTTCTCTATCCAAGCAAAAGATTGTGTTTCCAGAAATCTTGGTAATGTATATTGGGACATCAAGGGTTCTGATTATCCCACTATCTCCATTCGGAAGGCAATACTTCATGTGGTTTAAAGTAGAATATATGAACACACCATTGTCATCCCAGGCTCCACTCTTTACACGAATTGTCTCGTGAAGGGTACATTGATGCACAAGCTTTTTATTTGCAATGATGATGGCATGCTTGCTCAATAAGGCAACAGCTTCCATGTCATTAGACCAAACGACATACTTCACAACAGATGCTGGAAGATCCCCAATAATAAGTCTCTGCTGAAGATCGAATATGACAACTCTACCCTCAGCACTACAAAGCAGACTACCAGTCCCAGCATAATAAATTGCATCTGTAGCAATGGGAAGAGCACTTTTTTTGATAACCTCGTTATTTAGGTTCTTGACCAACACTTGATTGCTACTTTTGTCAAGCACAGCAAACCTGTTTCGAGCAATGAAGACTGCCGAAGCACCTGCTCCTCTCTTTGCATCCTGTGCAGAATCACCCCTCGAAACACTATCCTTTTGTATTATATAAAGTTCATAAGAGCCTCCATCTATGTCCGAACACAACAGAACTGCATTTTCAGTAGGGCTGTAAGAAAGAGTTCTTGGACTTTGATTCAAGCTAGCACTACCAGGACGCCTGATGGGAATCACCTGGTTTTCCTTCTGACTAGAATACTCAAAAAACCGCAAAAACCTATCTTTCGTGTAAAAGAGAGAGTCTCCGCTTACAGCAAATGCAGGCCTCTCTCTCTCCAACTTAAACACAATCATCCCAGTGTCATGACCAGCAGCAAGAAGGTTCATCTCAGGGTGAGCTGCAAGGATCCAAAAGCGGTCCTGCTCACGACGGAAAGTTTGAAGCAAAGTTCTCTTAGTTGCATCCCAAACTCTAATACTCTTATCCTCTGAATTGGACACAATTATATCTTGCTTAGCATGGAACATAACACAAGAAACATTATTCATGTGTCCTCTCAAAGTGTCCACTTCCCAAGCCTTTGTATCTGAAAAAGAAGATATATATGTTACTTCCATAGCAGTTAAGCCTTTAGCAAGTGTAACGACTTGCTAGAAGACTGCAAGTATTTTTATAATTTAAAAATACTCAAGGACTATCGCAATAACTGTAAAACACTAAATGGAAACAAGAAAACCTTGTAAAATTCTTGAGATGCTCAATCGGTAGTTAACAAAATTTCAATATCAAAACTCTATTAAAGAAGTATTTAACACGAGCACACTTTATAAGTAGCCGACAACAACGCAACCTACCATTCATCCGCCACAACTTGACTTGACGATCATCAGCTCCGGAGACGATCAAAGGAAGTGTAGGGTGGAAAGAAGCCCAATTTACTCCACGGTCATGACCTTCCAATACGTACTTAACAACAGCATCAATACCACCAAAAAGATCTCCATTCAATTGACTCAACCCCATTATATCATCAGAAGGAGACGCAGTTTTCTTTTTCAATGCAGCAGTGTCCCAAACTCGGACAGTCTGGTCCAGAGAAGCTGATACAACAAGATCTTCTTTAGGATGGAATGAGGCACACATAACATAATGATTGTGGCCTGTCAGAACAGAAATGCAAGCACGTGACTGCCAGTTCCAAATGCGGATTGTCTGATCATCACTGGCACTCACAATCCATGGGTACTCGTGATGAAACTGCACTGTACGGATGTAATCAAGGTGTCCCAGAAGGGTAAAGAGGCACCTATGTAACTTGTAGTTCCAAACCTTAATCTTGTAATCATCACCTGAAAAAAAAATCATTTTGCATAGACACACATTATGTCAAGAACAGAGTGAGGAAAAAAACAAGGCAAAAAACTCTGGACCACAAGACATTGGAGGGTCGAAATTTTGAAGATCTGCTAATAATCTGGTAAGTAATTAGACACAAAGTGCCTACTGATGAAATGAAAAATCACGATAAATGTCTTAAAAACACGTTAAGGCAGTATACAAGCAAACAAGCATTCCCAGGGATGAAGAAAACCTCGAACAGACTCTTCCAACACATAAAGAATGTGCAACAGCAATGCAAACAGAACACAATTATCCACATAGATTATTCATTCAGATCTAGAAAGCTCATATACAACAGATCAGCAATTCTTGTAGCCTAAAGATCCACAAAGTTCAGATGCCACCATATGGACATTACACATTCAGATTCGGTGAATGTAATACAATTCAGATTCGATCTTCACCACAATTGAGAAACATAGAATAGATCCATATGCTCACATTAGCTTCGAAGTCCAAACAGACAATAAACTGATTGAACGAAGTGCAAAAAGGAACGAGAGAGTACCTCCGGAGACAAAGAGAGGCTGAGATTTGTGGAAATGAACACCTCTAACTGGACCATCATGCTCGTCGAACCGATCAATGAGAGTCCCCATACGGTAGTCCCACAGCTGGATCACACCGCTGTGAAGACTCGCTAGGACCCATGGCCTCTTACTGTGAAGACTCAGCCCCTTCACTCTACTACTCTTCGTCTCAAACTTCGTCAACATCTTCTCTTCCTATCCAATCAAACAGAGAACCAGATCGAATCACATTCTTCAAACCTCAACTATGCGAATCAACCGTACCAATCGTCCGATTTCAACAATCCGAAGTTGAGCAATCAAGCATCAATGGATAACAATACAAGTGACAATATACACAATTACCTAAGATCTGGGCCCGTACAAGTAGAGATCTGATCAACTCAACCACGGCGAAGCGGCTGGGCGAGTGAACGAGAGCTGAAAAGCTCGCTAAGCTAGTAGCAGAGTGACAGTGTCTGTGTGTGATTAAGTTTGAAATTTAGTTGACTAGAGAGAACTTCTCTTCTTCTATGGTTTTCTACTTTTCTCTCCCGTTTCTTCTCAGATCTCTAGATCTGGGCCGTGAACAGAGGGAGTGTTTCTTTATGAGCAGCAGGGACTCCGTTAACAACATTTCTCGTTTCGATATATGCTGTGAGGTTACTGAGTTTTTATCTTGTGCGAAATGGTCATCGAACTTAAAATTTAGTCCACCCGATCGTAAGTTTCGTTATGAGCAGCAGGGACCGGTTCGACCGTGAACCGGTGAAGTAGCCCTTAGCGGTTAGGCGATATAGACAATTGGTCAAATCCGGACGTTGATCAGGTTGGACCGTGGTTGGACCTTAGATTTTGGCCGGTTCAACCCAGCTCACAATTCCGATTGAACCAGATTGAAATAGTTAATTTTAAAAAAAATATATATAACGAATGGGATTCGAACTCTGACTTATAAAGGACAAAGGATGATAACCATCTCTACTAATATCATTATTTAATTAAATTAAACATTTAGTTGATAATAATAAACATTATGATAATTAATTAACATTAAAAATGACATCTTACTATAAATTAAATAAAATACACATTAAATCTCAATAATTTGATTAATAAAAAGTTTCAAATTATTTATATAGATTGAAACTTATTAAAAAAATTCATAATTATATTTTTGACAAATTAACTTATGATATTAAACTCTATATATTGCCGGTATGATCCGATTCAATTTAAAAATTATCTAGTCCAACTCAACTCTATTTATTTATTTAATAGTTTGGTGACTTTGGACTAAAAAGTGAGGTGGGCTGGAGCCCGAGAAACCCCACCTCTAGCTCCACTTGAAGAAAGCGAACTGAAAACATAATCACCGAACTAATTAGAATCCGGAATCATCAAAACGAAATATGATTGGATAACCGATGAAAGAACAAAGTAACATAGTCCTAGGTCCTGTAAATATATACAAATACCAACGGCATACTTCAGAATTTCTTGGCGAGGTCCAGCTAACTAGCTGATACTTTAAACAGAGAGAGCCATCAGTTTCTTCTTCTTCTTCTTCACCCCCTCTTTGCTCTCTGAAGACATTTGCTTTTTGTTCGGTTCGGAAATTCTCGATTTTCGATCCCAAACTTCCGGCCCTAGCTCTACTATCATCATAGTCAACTCCACATATATAGCATGGTACGTTCCATGACCAGGGAGTGGCCCTCGTTTGTCTTTGATCTCGTTTGTAGGCTTGATAACGGTTCGATTTGGATTGAAATTCATCACAGTAATAGATTTAAATTCATAACTTTACAGTATAATTGTTTTCCTTTTCTAAAATTGTCACTTTTGTGTGTGATGAACTGAAGTCTACTACGGGGCCATTGGCGATGAAGTTGATAGCAAGAGGGTTAGAGCCGATCTTGATGTTCCGACCGGTTTGCTATCTCGCAACGTTGATGCACCGCAGCGACCGCCTTCCACGACACCCCAACCTGACCCGCTTCATCCAACCCGAATTGCTGCATTCAAACAACCCTTTCTTCCTGTTTCTAGCCAATCTCTTGACATGTTTCTGGTGACAACAGCGGAACTGGCCGGGCAGTCGATGCCGATATAATGAAGCTCGACCTCGTGCATCGTCCCCGAAAATCCGACTCCTTAAAAGGCAACTGCTCTTCCTTCGCAGACAAGCTACAGGCAAATCTGACGATTGTCCATAATCATCGATTCAATCACTATCAATAATTCAATATTAACATCGTCATCCTAATTTATCAATACAAATTCCATGACAGGACAGCCAGTTGAGCTTCAGCTATTTTACAGTTGGATTTTCCATGTTAGTTTGGCTTTCCAGCTACCAAGTTTAATACCCTACGTTACAGTCTTGATGAGCACCCAACTAATTAGCCTTTAAATTTCAAACCGGTCAAAAAACCAACTCGTTCCGCTCGTTCGATCCGATCTCTTGGGAGAACGACTTTGTTAGCCTATGAGTTGGGTCAAAATCAATGTTGGGCACGGTATGTATCGAATGGACAAATATGTATAATAGTCACCATATTCTACAGTAGCGGATTTAGGGAGCCTCCTCGGGGCTCGACCCAGTGCATTCTCAGATTTTGAAGTTCGATGCTACGTAATTTTCCTTATATTTTTTAGCTGGTTGGCATTTTCTCTATATACAGCCCAGTGTATTTGAACTTTTACACAATTTGGCACAGTGCATTGAACCATACTGAATCTGTCGTTGATATCCTAAGTGATGTATCGTGTACGGGGAAATAAACTAAAGATGGAGAAGGAGTGTGGCCCGGCCTCAGCAGTGACAGATCAGACACGCGGCGAGGATGGTCGGGTGCCCTGGACTACCGCCTCATTGAACTGGGTGGAACAATGAGAACGAATATATGTGATCAGGGCTAAGTGCTTGTAAGTTGTAAGGGGATTTGGGAATAGTGAAGTACCGAAAATGCCTTTGAGGTGAAGAATGTTAGTATCGCAAGTTGTATTATGTGACCTTTGAATGGAGGACTTTGGGTCTCCTTTTAGTGTCTCTGGATCCGAACTCACCACTTTAGGGTTTTGACTTTTTTTAAAAGTTATTTCGAGATCGACAGATCGTCTAAGGTTCTCAACGACGAATACAACAAACGACTAAGTCAAACATGGCTTTTTTCCAGGGTTTAAAACTTTGAATACGTGAAGCCCAATCCTATGAACCTAACTGTGATCGAGAGTGACATCTAAACTACCAACCTAATATCATTGAATTTGGTCTTAGCTGGACTAATAGATTTTTTTTGGTAAAAAACGACGTCGAAGCGTCTTTAATTATTATTAAAAGTAATCGGAATAAATCGCGAAAGAGATCCCAATAATATCATAGTTAATTGAGTTTGTGACTTAATTATGAATAATTAAGTCCTCTTTTATAACAAGTTATTATCATATTATTTCTTGAAAAAATAATTTTGTATCATCAATATATTGACTTTTGAGATGCCTGTGACTTATATATGGTGGTTATAATATTCTTTTAACACAAACCAACTATTACACCATTGAGAAAGTTAAGAAAATAGCCGTCTAATCTAGCCAATTTTTGAATGAGTCAAAACGATATATCGTGTTTTTTAAAAACACCGAAAAATGTCACATCACTTAAAATCGAAGTGAAAATTCTTTTTTTATCGCTCAACTTATTTTGCTAGACGGCAACCTGTCTTGACACTAAATGAACTTATTTAGGCTCGATGATTGATATGAGTTATGTGACACTTTTAATTGTGTCTGCATCAATGACACAAAATCAACCGTTAATGAAACCGAAATGGCCTACGATACGAAGTTTTACGATACAAATCCAATTAATTTGAAAATTAGGTCACTACTGTGTAACCCAACAAAAATTAAAGGATCATTTAGCCATTTTCAGCTTTTTCACCCAAAAACAAAAGGTTAAAAGGAAAAGTAGTTAACTACTTAATACTTCTCGAAACTTTAGCTGAATTACGAACTGTCTCGAAACTTCTAAATAATACGTATTATTTCTATAACTATTTATTTAGGATCACTCTAATCAAATAGCGGAACTAGAATGATTGAAAATACTAGGAAAGGTTTCAAATTTACCATGAGCTTCAAAGCTACACAGCACATGATAATATTAAAACACATTGCGTTAGAACATTAATTTTAAAAATTTACATAATATTTTGTAATTTTGATACGGAAAAATCCTAAATAACGATGGTCTAAATTTGTCCATCTCTTATTCCGCGGTTACTCTAATCGATCCTATTTATAAACTTTTAAATCAATATGTAATACGGTCTACAGAATCATGCATTCGAGCCTAAAGAAAAGGGGGACCGAGTGCAGAATTTCCGCCGAACTCTCTCCCTCCTTTCCACTTGGACTCCCCCCAAAAAAAATTCCCTTCGTTCTTCCTTTTTGTCCGATTAGTTTCCCCCAAATTTGTTCCTTCTCCCGTAAAGTTGCCAGCTTTTGCCATCTCCCTCCTCCTCTCGTGATCCATTGCCAGCTTTCTTGATTGGAGTTCCTCCCCTTTTGCCAATTTTGTTCTTCTGGGTCTCTGTTTCCATATCCGGATATATAATCCACGAGAAAGATCACCTCAGTATTCTTGTTCTTCTCCCTCTGATCTGTGGAGATCCCCTTGTATCCGGTTTATCTGCAGATCAGGAGAGCAAAAATGTTTGATAGCTTGACCAAGTCCAAATTCTACACGAAATGGTTAGTCAATCCGACCTCCTGCTTCTTCTTTCATGGCGATATGGAGCTTCAGGGGTGGTTCTGATTTGGTTGGTGGTTTTGCAGCAAGTCATTGACGAAGATGACGAAGGTGAGGCTGGATTCGTCGGCGAAGAAGAAGAAAGCTGTGGCTAAGTATCTGAGACGCGACATCGCTGACCTTCTCAGGAATGGCCTCGATTCCAATGCTTACGGCAGGGTAAGCCATACTTATCTTTCTAATTTAGTTCTTCAGAATTTATGGCTCAGAATCTGTGCTGGTTATCTCGAAATAACCACGGCTAACCATATCGTTTATCGGTCAATGGTTAATACCGGTTCCGGGGTTCGGTTATATAACTAACCGTTTGGTTATTTGGTATTTGTGGTCAACTGTGTTTCAATTGGAAGTGAAATGAATAACAATCATTGTTAACCATATTGTTTATGGTTGATGGTTGATTCCCAACAGAACCAGTTATAAAACTAGCCATTCGGTTATTTCATGGTTAGTGATTTAACCAGATAACCGTACCGATTTACTCAACTCTACTTCAGATTTTTCCTGAAGGCAAAGTTTTCTCATTCTGAGCAGGCTGAAGGGCTGATAGTGGAGCAGAACATGGTAGCTGCTTACAAGTTCATGGACGAATTCTGCGACTGCATTTCCACCAATCTTGCTACCTTAGACAAACAGATGTATGGATTAATCGGTGTTTTCGAGCTTTCGATCTTTTTGTACTTATCCTTTTCGATGTCGAAAAACCGGATGAACCCATTTTCCCACCATGTTGCGTTGATGCAGGGAATGCCCCAAGGAATGCAGAGAAGCCATACAGAGTTTGATGTATGCAGCAGCAAGGTTAGCTGAGTTCCCAGAACTCCGCGACCTTCGATCTGTGTTTGCACAGAGATACAGAGATTGTCTCGAATTGTTTCTTAACAAAGAGGTATTGTTCTTATTCCAGGTTCTTACTGATCATCATATTTGTATACGTAGATTTAATGGACGCAACCGAAAATGTTTGCAGTTTGGTGAGCTGCTGAATCCAAGGCCTGCCACAAAAGAGATGAAGCTTCAGCTACTTGTTGATGTTGCACAAGAATTCTCCATCAAATGGGATCCAGAACTTTTCGATCAGAAGCTCTCGAAACCTGATATTACTCCTCATGGTGTAGCGAACCTGTCGAGAAGACGAAGCGAAGCAGGAGCAGAACCACCAGCTCCGGTTTACGTCAGAGCCAGGAGTGAGTCCACAGCAACAAGGAGAGCCTCCATTAGTACTGCTTCTCCCGTTGCTTCAGATGCTAGTAAGCCTTCCAAGTTCATGCCTCCGCCACCGTATGTCCGAGCCAATCCTGAAGCCTTACAACAGAAGCCTCGATCCGTTCGACAACGGCAACAAGCAACAAAACTGGACGAGGAGGAAAGGAAGCTCGACGAGCTATTGATACAGCAGAGCACAAAGAAAACAACAGCTTACGAGAGGAGCGTTACACATACGGCCGGTACGAAGCCTCTTTCGTGGCGGTCAAGGAACAGTGATCAGAGGCATGCTCAATCTCTATCGGAAGTGCCGTCAGGACATGTCCATCCGAACCTACCTGATTATGATTCATTGGCGGACCGGATCGCTTCGATCAAGGGGAAAAATTGGTGATCTGAGATTGGGGGAAGGCCTTTTTAGGGTTTTCTTGTTGCTTACAAAAAAACCTGTCAGGTTTTTGGAGTCTTAGCAGAGGTTTGTAAGTTCGTATTTTCCCCTTCAGGATTTGATTGATTTGTTGGACAGTATATTTGACACATTCCTATTAGACAGAGAAAGATACATGTTACCTACCGAAAAGAGTGCTCCGAAACAAAAACTTGTTTGATACTCCATTAGGACGGAAAATCAAGAGATTTAACATCGGTAAACTCGTACTCCAATCCAACAATCGAACAAGCTACATCTCGAAAAGGCAAGCAAAACGTCGTTACAACAAGCTAATCCTCCTCCTATTCGAAAAAGGTAATACATAAACCGCGATTAAATAAGCGAACAAATTACATCGATAAGAAAAATCCTGTCATTACAACGAGCTAGTCCTACTTCCATCCTGACGATGATTGGTAATGTCTAAACTGTTCGTCAACAGATCGTCCCCTCGTAATAACCTTTGAATGTCGACCAAATCGGGGCATCTCTCAAGCAAGACCATGGTGGAACCGCTGAATATGTTACTTTGTTGGCCCAAACTTGAGCCATGGAGACATTGAAATTAAGTTGAGTAACCAAAACGTTACTTTGTTGGCCCAAAACTTGAGTGATGGAATGGATACATAAACAACAAGTTGAACGATCAAAATATTATTTAGTTGCTCCAAACTTGAGTCATGTATACATTAAAATCAAGTCGAGTGATTAACATGTTACTTGACCCAAACTAGAGTCATGCTCATAGATATATTAAAAGTAAGTTGAGTGCTCAAAATGTTACGTACTAATTTTATGAATTTTTGGATGAAAACTATGATGAAGGTGGATGATAAATCGTTTCGTTATTTCGTTGAAACTTGAGTCATGGGTTCGTTCTAAAAAACGTTGAGTGACTGAAGTGCTTTTTATGTAAAAGGTAAGAACTAAAAACAAACAACTGTCAGCTTTCAATTTGGAATTTCGTAACTGCAATAATTTTTTGATTTTAATGATTGCTAGCCATCGCGGCGTCTTGTCCCCACTCTCTGCAGATCAGACCAGTTCATCCTTCCTTTCTTCCTCACTTCCATCGCCAATCCAATCCAATCTTCATCATCCTCCCCAATTGGATGGCTTCAGTGTTCCTCTACCACGTAGTTGGCGATCTAACCGTGGGGAAGCCGGAGCTCGTGGAGCTCTGCGACTCCGAGACTGTCGAGTCCGCCATAAGAGCGATCGGGGACTCCACCGAGTGCGGGATCCCAGTGTGGAAGAAGAGATCGAGTTTGATCGAAACCAGCGACATGAGGCAACAGAGGTTCGTCGGTATTCTCAATTCCCTCGATATCGTATCCTTCCTCGCCAGGCCGGATTGCTTGGCCGATCAGGACATGGCCATGAGTACAAAGGTTTCTGAGGTCGTTGTTCATAACAATTCGCTCCTCAAACAGGTCGATCCTGGAACAAGGTTAGCTTCTCCTTCCTTTTTCGCTAACTGTGATTCGTGTTGAGTGCTTTCGTTTTCTGCTTGCTTAGGAACCAGTAGCTGAAAACTTGGGTTTCCGAGTTTTGCTGGAAGTGAATATTGATTGGAACTGTAAATAGCATCGTATCAATTGATTCTTGAAGTCTTGCATATCAGCCGGGAAGTTCGATGAGATTTAGATGATAGCTGGGAAGTTAGTTGGCTCTCCAAAAATCACTTCTCTGGCTAATCTTCTCGTCTGGCCGGAATAGTGCTCAGAATCCCATTCAACTTTCCAACTGCTAAACCTGGCAATTCCCGGCTGGTCACTGACTCTACCTGCTGAGTAAACATGCTTAATCCATTGGAGCTTCTTGTTTTCATGCTTGATTCATTAAATTTGAATATCAACTACAGGTCGATTGAAGTTGATACTGTTGGCTTTTTTTCTGTTGCTCATATCGCTGTGTTTTTACTCTGCGCTAGTTGTCAATAAGCAAAGCTGAGTTCATTGATGGCAAAGGATGAAGATTTTTTCATTTCCCATCTTAATGTGTTGATGATTGAAATTGAAGGCAAGCAATCCAATCCTTTTTCTTTTGTGGTAGGCTGATAGATGCACTAGAAATGATGAAGCAAGGAGTTCGGCGTCTTCTCGTCCCAAAAACAAAAGGTTGGAAGCGAGTAAGCAAGAGATTCTCAGTCTATTACCACGGCAAATGGCTCAAGAACGCAACCGACACTCCGAACAGCAGCAGCAACAACCTCATCATCAATTCCGCCAACCTCCCTTCATCTTCGTCCCCCACCGCTAGCCACGACAAATTCTGCTGCCTATCCAGAGAAGACGTCATCCGCTTCCTCATCGGTTGCCTCGGCGCTCTAGCACCGATTCCTCTTTCCTCAATCTCCTCCTTAGAAGCCATCAACCTAAACTACAAACTCGTCGAATCCTCTCTTCAAGCCATCGAAGCAACCCGGAAGGCCCCCGATGATCCCAGCGCGGTTGCTGTTGTGGAGGCCGTCTCAGACGGGCAGTACAAGATAATCGGAGAGATATCGGCCTCTAGGTTGTGGAAGTGTGATTATTTGGGAACGGCGTGGGCTCTAGCGAATCTCTCTGCCGGACAGTTTGTGATGGGCGTGGAAGATGCTGGTTCGGCTTTCTTGTCCGATTCGCCAATGAGGGGTAGGAAATTGAGTAGTGGAAGGAGCGGAGGGTTCGAGATTTCGAGTTCAGGAGGAGGAAGGATGATGTATAGAGGAAGAAGTGCTCCTTTGACTTGCAAAGTGAAGAGTTCGTTAGCTGCAGTGATGGCTCAGATGCTTTCTCACAGGGTAACTCATGTGTGGGTGACTGAAGAAGATAGCGACGATGTCTTGGTTGGGATGGTTGGTTATGCCGATATTTTGGCAACCATGACGAAAGAACCTGCCACTGTCGCTTTGCCTGCATCATGATCTTGTATATGAAAGTTTCGACAGCCTTTCGTGTGCCGCATTCGGAAGAAGATTACCAGGTTTGTCGACAGTGGATAAATGGTGTACAGAGTTGAGCAAATCGGATTGACTTGACCGGTCTTTCGATTTTGTCTCAGGTTATTGAACTGCAAATTCTGCAATGAGTGCTTTTCTTGCTATTTCTCAGCAATGCTATTGTGTGTTCTTAAGAGAACTCTGTTGCTTGAAGAAATAGTGTGAGCTGCCCGTTCCGATAAGTGTTTATAACCAGTTAAGATAAGTGTTTATAACTAGTTATTGGATTCCAAGAATTGATTATAGCAGTCGATGATCGGCTATCAGCGTGAATTCGCCCTCGAAAAGCTAACAGCTTTGGCTACTGAACCTGATCCGCTCTCGAGTCAAATATCCGATTCATCTTGTAACTTACATATCGGTCTTGTCAGGTACTTGAGTCCGAGTTTCGAACTCGATCAGGTATTTGATTCCGAGTCTCGAGTTCGAAAAATGAAGAATAAATAGAAAGAAGGAAACAAACGTTGCCTAGCTCTAGCTTTTGCTTGTTGAATGCGTAAAGCTAAAGAGAACTCCCTTGTGTTTCTTAAATAAGAAACGTATTAAACAACGACAGATCTAACCACTTTCCAACCAATCTTCTTCTTCTTCTTCTTCTTCTTCTTCTTATCTTGTTTGATTTCTATAAACTAGCGATCCAGCCAAAGAATCCAAATCCCCTGATGATCAAATGGCGGCCGCCGCCGAACAATCCGATCCAGAATCGTCACAGCCCGACAGCTCAGTTCCCTTATTATCAACCCAAAACGACGCCGTTTCGGACACCTCCGGCTGCCGCCGGCGTACGGCACTCATCACAACCGCGGCGGCATCTCTCACCCTTGTCTTCCTCCTCGTCGCATCTGCCTACGAATTCTGGCCGTCCGATCCGACCCTGACGATCGCACGGCTGCGGCTGACCAAGGTCAAAATCCGGACATTCCCGGTCCTGAACGTCGACATAACGATGAACGTGACGATGGAGGTGCGGAACGCCGACGTCTACGTGGCGGAGCTGAGGAGGATGGACGTGGAGGTGATGTACAGAGGGAAACGGATCGGGGAGGTGAAAATCGGAAAGGAGGAAGTGATCCGAGCTTATGCGACGACGTATTTGGAGGCGGAGATGAAGTTGAATGGGATCGGAGTTATCTCCGACGCGCTGTTGCTGATCGGAGACTTGAAGAAAGGGAAAGTGCCGTTCGGTACGGTTGTTGAAGTTGGTGGGAAGTTTGGTTTTCTCTGCTTTGGTTTCCCTTTGAAGGCGAAATTGTCGTGCCGAGTTTTGCTCAACACCCACAATCAAACCATCGTCCGCCAGAGCTGCTACCCTCTCTAGCTAGCACTTTATTCCGGACTAGACCTCTCGCGTATAACTCGATTCGAACTCAATATTTTCGGGTTATCATTACGTAAACTCTACCATAAGAGCAATTTCATTTGAACCAAGTATTCGACAATCTTTCATTATGTATATTCTTCATCTTTAAATGGACATATTTTCATCTTAGAATAAAATTCGAAAAAATCGTTAATATATATCTGAACGTAAAAGTTCAAGATAAACGAGACTATTAACGCTAATTACCCCTTCTAAACTCCGAAGTCTGTTCCCTTCCTTACGACGCCGTTGTTTCATTTTACAGCTCCTTAGCCCTAAACCCCGAAAACCAGAAAAAATTCCACCGCCGCATAACTTTGCAAAACCCCACAATACACAAGCTTTTCCGGACTCCGCCGCTCTCCGATGGCGGCAATCCACTCCCGCCTCCGCCTTCCAAACTCCCTCTCTCCAATCTCACAACGATTCCTTCAATCCTCATTCTCTTCTTCCACAACAGTCTCACAACAATCAACCATCCACTCTGACGAAGAATCCGACTCCAACGGCATCCCCGACGATCACAGAACCACCGCCGTCCTGCCACCGGAAGAAGCCGCCACAGTCGTGAAATTCCATTCCTTAATCAAACACCATTACCGCCACAACCCGGATCCAAGCCCTACCTCCTGGTCTCCCAATTTCTCGATCCCATCTCTCTCCCACGACTTCTCCCAACTCGCCGGAACCCTAACGCCTTCCCTAATCCGGAGAGTCATCGAGAAATGCGGCGGCGGCCGCCACGGCATCCCTTTCCACCAGACACTCGCGTTCTTCAACTGGTCAATCAATCAGCAGGTTGAGAAATCTCAATCTCCGTCTCTCTCCCCTGAACCGTACAACGAGATGGTGGATCTCGCCGGTAAGATGAAGCTCTTCGATCTAGCATGGAACGTCATCGATCTCATGAAGGAGAGAACAGTCGAGATCACACCGGAAACCTTCTCCATCCTCATCCGCCGCTACATCCGCGCCGGATTCCCCAGCGAGGCCATCCACGCGTTCAATCGCATGGAGGATTACAACTGTAAGCCCGATTTGATTTCCTTCTCCGTCGTGATCAGTAATCTCTGCAGGAAACGGCTGGCCGCCGAAGCTCAATCCTTTTTTGACGAACTGAAATCGAAATTCAATCTGGACGTTATCGTCTACACTAACCTGGTCCGCGGATGGTGCCTTGCGGGAAACATACAGAATGCACAGAAGATGTTCGACGAAATGAAAACCGCCGGAATCCAACCCAATGTGTATACTTACAGCATTGTGATCGACACCTTATGTAGATGCGGCCAGAGTACACGAGCTTTCGATGTATTCGCCGAAATGATCGATTCCGGCTGCCAGCCAAACTCGGTGACGTTCAACAATCTGATGAGAGCTCACGTCAAAGCCGGAAGAACAGAGAAAGTTCTCCAGGTGTATAATCAAATGAGGAAGCTCAAATGCGAGCCGGATACTATCACCTGCAATTTCCTGATCGAGACTCACTGTAAAGACGACAATCTCGAAGCAGCCATGAAAGTTCTGAACTCCATGAAGGCTGAGCCGAATGCTTCGACTTTTAACACCTTGTTTGGTTGCATCGCGAAGCTACGGGATGTGAACGGAGCTCACCGGCTGTGGGCGAAGATGAAGGAGGCGGGATGCAGGCCGAACGTGGTGACTTACAACACGTTGATGAGGATGTTTGTGGAGTCGAAGTCGACGGATATGGTGTTGAAGATGAAGAAGGAGATGGACGAGGAGGAAGTCGAGGGGAATGTGAATACATACCGGATTTTGATCAGGATGTACTGTGGGATGGGGCATTGGAACAATGCCTACAAGTTTTTTAGGGAGATGATTGAGGAGAAAGGGTTGAAACCGAGCCAGAATGTTTACGACTTGGTTTTGCAGCAGTTGAGGAAAGCGGGGCAGTTGAAGAAGCACGAGGAGCTCGTGGAGATGATGGTGAAGAAAGGATTCGCTGCTCGGCCATTGTAGCTGATGGATTTGATTGTTCATGAGCTTTGAAGCTCAATCGTTTTGTTTCTTATCCGGTGTTATGCTTGAACTACCAGACTCTTTCCTGTAACTTATTTCGACGAAGTTTTGCAATCATTTCGTCTTCTGCAACACAACTGTTGTTACGTTTCGACGAAGTTTTGCAATCATTTCGATTCAACCATATTTTTGTTATTATTGTTTAAGAAGAACGGCTAACAAAAGCCACCAAGCAAAGGAATTGGAAATTGTCAATTGAGACTATGCAGATCTATAAACAATATGAATATGTAATTGGAGCTGCATCATCCACAACCAACCTACAGTAGGTAATGCAATTCCGGAAGCGAAAATGTGAAGCACTTACAGAGACGAGAGAGAAGCAAGAGTTGCAGAAGAAGAAGTCGCCTTCCTCTAATAACTTTGAATATTGTGTTTGCTTGCTTGCTACCTTCCTCGAGCATAATTTCGAAGCGTTGATTTTGCACAAAGTCTGTCGTTTGATGGTTTCCTGCATTGAGTCGCTCAATTCATATGACAGACTCAGCCGGCTCAGAAACTGCTCTGATCAACGGTCCTTTCCCTCTGTTTTAATGGTACAAGATGGTTGACCATTTGTTCCAATGTACTGCTCGTACAGAGAGCGATGCTTTGCAGGTACATAGTCTCTGAATCTGTACACAAATGGAGATTAATTTCATAGGCCAGTATCAGTCAACTATGTACTTGAGCTTATAGCTGGACTTCCTCAAATCAGATAGCAAGTAACGTCAAGATTTGCAGTGTCTATCCAGTAATTGGTTTTCAACCTCGACACTAGCAAGTCTATCAGAAGCTTACTATCAAGTAACTGGGTTTATCAATAACAGTACTTATTCCTACCTTTCAAGCAGTGGAAACCTCTCTGGCCCCGAGAACAACTTCACAATAGACGGTAGTACATGCCCTGTTTTCATGACTTTGGATCTCAAGCCTTTCATAAGGCTCACAAACTCGGTATATTCCGAGGCACTGAGTTTCTCCTTGGCCTGTCAGCAAATAGTCACAAAAGCAAGAATGTATAAGCAAGTATCCTTCTCCAGAAGAAACTCATAGACCGACTACTATCCAAAGTGCTTTATCGACAACTTGCTCAGATACGAAAAGTGGTAGTCAACGACTGAATCAAATTATATAGTAATGTTTCACCTGATTTAGAAAGTCTGACCCTTTTGCTTCCTTGTCTCCGGTACACAACACGTTAGAATGATGAGCTGTGTCAGTTATCCCCTTCTGAGGGAGCCCACGTTCAAACGGTACTTGTGATCTAGCCAAAGCATGCGATTTGGTTCTATCATCCAAGGTGAATTGCTCTTCAGATCCAGAATTGTTTGATTTTGATCGTTCATCAATCTCTTCATTGTGTCCTGCCTTTGAAATCTTACGCTTCTTATCACCACATGGCAGCAGTCCCTGTCCACTAGGGATTCCCCTAGCCGAAGATTCGCTAATCAGATTAACCATCTCCTTATCTTGAAGCTTTACAGCATTACCTCCCAGAACAAGCACTTTTTTCTCTTTTGATATTAACCCTTTCGAATACTTCAAGATGAAGTCTTGGTTGTTCTTTGGAGGATTAGGAGATGCACCATTAGCTGGAAGAACTTCGTGTAATTTGCTTGAATCCATGAAGCTTTTGCCTTGAAGTGAAGGAAACACCGAGGATATATCGGAAGCCTTCTTATTTATAGGCATGATCTGCAGATATCCACAAGTAAGAAAAATTGAGACTCGTCGTGAAAGACTACCAAAATGGTAAAATTGCCACATGAACTTTTACCATTTCCTGCGACATCTTCTCTTGAGTGACTTGTTCTGCATGAGTAAGTTGCAGCATGATTTAGCCATAACAGACAATTGTAAAATGGAGAAATGAGATGAAGTTGTTACAAGAGATATAGGTGCAGAAGTAGGATGAAGTGGGGAGCCTGAGGTATCTGAGTTCCTTACTTGTAGACTTGAGCACCGTTGAATCACTAAATGCTCCATCGCGGAAAAACCGGCTTAGTGTGAAAATCACATCTCCAAAACCAGGGTGACACTGTGAAGGAAAGATTGGATTATGTAGGATTATTTTCTGGCTAGAAGTGCAAGTCCAAACTCACATATACATACCTTAAGATAAGGCCTTATCCAACGTGAAATTTGGGACTGCTGATTTGCATTTGAAAACCTGGTGGCAGGCAGATGTTAAACCAAGATCATAAAGTTTGAACATAAGCTGAAAAATTTATTCATCCATCAAAACTATACAAGGCTCCTATGGCCAAGAAGTTGACCAAGAAACCTACTCAACTCCAATCATATATAACTGTTCCAAACCTCCCTGGTAAGCCAGAAATGAAGCTGTTGAGTGAAACCTACGTCACAAATAATTTAGTAGAGGAAAACAAACCTTTCATCACAGAATATAATTGCTCCATAATCATGTCGATGGCGAATCACACGTCCAACAGCCTGATTCACAGCCCGTGATGCTTGTTGGCTGTACCAGCCTTCACCAGTTAGAATGTCCGACTTCATTCAGAAAATCATTTTCAGTCAGGAAACAGAGCTTATAGCCAGACGCCAGTGCCTTCGTATACCAGGCATGATGCACTAATATCAATTACCTTGAATTCACCCTTTGAGAACACAGCTTGATGATCCAAGAACTCGCGCTTCAATCGAACCTGGTATCAACCATTCAGAATGATATAAGGAAAACACTGTTTAATAGTGTGACTAGCAGCTCTAGTAAACCAAAAAGGAATTCGTATCTAAAATGCAAAAATGAGAAACCACTCTCCACTTCATTAGCCATCTTTTAGTTAGTTTTCAATCTGCTGTGCATACTTGAGTTTTAGTAAATTTGTAACAAGAACAAACTAACTCATAGATAGACCTTCACAGTTTCTTCTCAGGTTTCTGAAACATTTTTTGATCCAAAGTTGTCTTAAAATGAGTTTCAAATACGAAATTCCTAGAGTTTATAGCAGCTGCATAGATTCAAACTAAAAATAATTTGTCAAAATATTGATGGCCAAAACACTCTTTGACTTAGATTACTACAAGCACCAAACATGACTAACATTGGCCTCTAACAATCCAAGCAGTAAAGAACAAAAACAAAATGTGCCCAAACCGGTTTCATTTTCAGCTGCGTAAATAGCAGCTTCCAAATACAAAATGATGCACATATGTCTATACTACAGCCACCATAAGCACAACATAAAGGAATGGAACAGGAAATGACCAACCTTGGGGTCATGCCACATGGGAAAAGGAACTCCAGTTATGATTACGGCCCTCCCAGCATGATCTGCAAAATCTAATCCTTCACTTACCTGCCAATTACATAATAGAACAGTCTTATACTATACAACTTCAATAAACAGTAAGGGTTCAAGAAACTAAAAGCCTTGACAGTGTTCAAAATGTTGAGAAAAGTTAAATGTTCCTGAAATACAAGAATGCTGAATGCCTCAAGAAGTTTGTAGAGAGCGGAATTGATTTTAGCAGGAAAACCGATGTTAGCTATAGAGTTCTTCAATCACCAGGTTCATAGATCCCCCGTGAAGCTCTCAGCTTTTATATTTTTTCTAGTTCATAGCAGTTCCATACCTTAAACTTCCAGAGTCCTAATCTCACACTTAGTAATTGAAGAGTTATCATCTCCTGATGTCAATTTACTAGCAGACAATATGAACTTCATTTACTTGAAAGAAAATTAGCTCAAGAAGTCACACTCTGTGTTCCTCTAAATGGAAGAAAACCTTTTCTACATCTGAAAACCGATGTTATTTTCAGTCATAGTTGAACGATTATTTTGAAAACATCCAAAATCATTCCTTAAGCAATGACTTTTAGGTAGTTTCCATGACACAGCTGTACAAAAACATCCATACCTTGCCACGACAAACAGCAAAAAATACTGCACCCGAATGTGAGGTGTCCTTCAACTTAGCCATATAATCCTGTCCATAGGTAGCAGTATTATTATGTGATGCAGCAACTTTGCACATTGGAGTCTGTTTTAGTTGTAACTGTATTGATTACCTCAATTGCCGATGGAAAAAGAGATGATTGTCTAGGTTCTACAACTGGTTTCTTGTACCTGCAGATTCTTTCCCATATTGGTGTTGAGTTATGATTATCCTGCATCAAAGGAAGTGAAAGTACTCTGAGTCTGCATGAAAATAATTGACACCGTTCCCTACGTGAACAGTCCATTTACGATGTATTACCGTACTCTTCCAGCATTCAATGGATTTGTCCAGAACATAGTATGAAGGAAAGAACACAAGCAGCCCATCAGGTACAATCCGAGTGAAATTAACTGGAAAAGAGAAGAATCTATCAATCTCGACTAATGAAATGATCTGGTAGATCCCATCTGAAGTTCTTTAAGGGGTCTAGCTACATACCAATAGCATTTCCCAACTCTCTCTTGTATTCTTCAGAATCACGATTTCTATAAGATGAGTTAAATGAATGCCCTGATGGGCCAACCGGAACAACCCCTGCCCAAATCTGATTTGCAGATATGACATGAGGGTTCTCCAACCGTACAGGAAAGCTCCTGAGTCAGAGAAATAATTTATTTAGAAGTTTTTAAGGACAATTGCATCAAAAAGGTATCTATCACATGAAAACCCTTACAGTTTCAACTCTTGAGCAAATGACTCCATAGGTGATAATGTCCCAGAAGTCAAAATGATAGAGCCAACACCCATCTTGGCGAATTCTTCCATGGCAATGCCTGGATTAAAGCACCACCAGCTTAAAGTTCTCGATGCCTTACCTGCAACACAAAACACAGCAATATACATAGTTTCTAAACATCCTAGAGAGCAAAGAAGAATTTATCAAACTACCCAGTCATATCTCATTTTGATGTGTGAGTTAAAGTGCAAGTTAACTTGAAACGTACGGTATAGTGATATCATTCTAAACTTAAAACGATCAATGGGCAAAAAATAATAACAAAATGGAGTTTTAGTTACCTTTAAAGCCTTCAGGAGCATAAGCTTGGCCTTCGCGGACATGAACCTAAAAGACAGATAAGATTCTAGTTTACATGATCCCATTAGGAGACAAACAACATGGACTTCCGGAAGAATCAGTCATGATGTTTTCACTATAACTCTTATAGATTATTAACAAAAGAAATTTCCAAAACTCACACGATAATAAGTTGCATGGCTATTGTCTTTATCTTTAAACACTAATTTAAGAATGTCAGCAATACTTTCAAGGCGACAGACTGCGCCTTTTGCTGTTTTCTGTTTTTCTTCTTCGAAAAGCAAAGCACCTTCATTGATTGTATCAATGAGCTTGGATGCAGTGTCATGCGTAAGATTCAGGTCAGCAAGTAGTTCATAAATGTACGGTCCAGGCCTAGTGAATCCTAATTCAGTGGATTCGATGGGTAGCTCAGCTATCTGCTTCTCAAGCTTCAGAAGCAATGCTGTGAGTGAAAGGTTTCAAAGAGATAATCACATAATAGCTATGAAAATTCTCAAAAATTTATATCAGCATGCCCACCGAACTGAGCCGGAGGACTGATCTATACTGAAATATGTAGAAAATATAAACTCGCCTTTCAGAATGGCGAAATTCTCAGGATTCTGTGATTTATCCGTTCTTAATATAGCCAGATCAATACAGGATTGTGCTTCAGAAATGCAAGTTGTCAGAAGACCAGAATGGAGATCAAAAGATGCAGCATCAGCACATATACCCTCCTGCGTTTGTAGATCATGTAAGCTTGGATACTAGAAAGTCAGAGGCTATATTGATGGTAAAATGAGTTCTAGTTAGAAGTTGGAAAAACCATGAATTCTAGATACAAGTTATATATACAGCTCATGCAAAACCATTTTGTCAAGTGCCTTAGAAAGTAGTCAGTAGAAATGCTATAGTAAAGTACTATGTAAATACTTTATTCAAACATATGAACTCATTACTATAGTTGGATTAGCCAGGAGGAATTTAGACACGAGATGATCTTCGCTCACCAGATTGTGTGCTTCATCAAATATTAGTATACTACTCTCCCAATCAACAGCAAGAGATTTTCTGTTGCTACGATCAATTAGATAATTATAAGGTGCAAATAATATGTCAACAGATTTATGGATGTCCCTTGATAAATAGTATGGACACCTGCAAGCAATGTAAAAATACAAAAGGAACCACCAGTCAGGAATGAGAACACATATTAAGTCAGAAATTTTATACAACATATGAAGAAATATAATGGAGCTTACGGTCCAAATTGCTTCCCAATTTTAACCAAATCTTCTATGTCAACAGGTTCATCTCCAAGCTGTGGATTCTGTTTTACGTAATCTACAAAAAACAAACAGACATGTCGTCAACACTGTTTATATCAATACTTCAATATCAAGACAATGTGGATATGTACTACAGCATTGTAAGAGTGCAGGTAGAACTACCAGAAACTTGACAGAAATGGGAACATTGACGCTTCCCCCGATTTCTGGAAATGTGACGGCAAGCATTTGTCTGAGCTTTTCCACGTAATGTACTGACTTCTTCATGAATGCACAACTGTTCCCGGGACCCTAATATTACCATTTTAGGCCTGCACCATACATAATAAAACCAAAATTAATAAATAGCATAACTGAAGCCTGTATCATAAGCACCAGCTGTGCTGCATTTCCAAGTTGCAATGGGGATCTCACAAGAGAAGACATAGACCAGACATTTGAACCCCGAGAGCCAGATTAGTATGAAGGAAAAGAAGTACAATTTCTAACCTGTAGCTGCTCCTCTTCAACTCTTGGATCACTTGACGAAGCTGGCTGTGAGTTCGTGAAGTATACACTATCGTAGGAAGCGAACTACTGCTCGACTGCGATGAATGAGACTCTGATGATTTACCAGTAGAAAATTCACCTAAACTCTTCCTCCAAGCCAATGTAGCACAGAGAAGACACAGAGTCTTTCCAGTTCCAGTAGGGCTCTCCAAAAGTGCATTGCATTTCTGCATAACTTTCAGAAATCAGTAGACAAACACTAGCTAGTCCAGAAATATCAGATTTTACCCCCACCGTGATTCCTACAACACTATCATCACAAAAGAAAACCCAACTTTCCGGTGGCGTTGAGGAACGCGTTCTTCCAATAACTCTTATCAGACAGTTTGGATTGAAATAAGGACGAAGAGGTATTGACTAGAGTTCAATTAAAGCTAAAATCAAGCTTAACATGCTCATTGAACAAGGCTATACTGAATTTAACAATTTCTATGTAAGTATTTGATTCCAACCTAGAACGAATTTTCATGCCCCTGAGAACTTCACTGAGAGTACTACACCGACTCGTCAGTCTAAATCAACCAAAATTTCAAGACAAACTCGATTTTCCACAGTTGACTCACTACTCCGTTAATCATCTACACAGACGGACGAAGTGAAAGCAAACGGTGTATAGAGAGAGAGGACTAACATTTTGGAGAGATTCGATCACTTTCTCCATGTAAACGAGCTGGCAATCATACGCCTCGAAAGGGAAATCCACATCGATTCCTCTGAGCTTGTAAGTCGGCATTCTTAATTTCTTCTTCTAGCCTTCTCCCTCTAGAGAGTTTCCGCCGATGGAACGATTTCCTTCTTCACTGGTTGGTTTCCTTCCTCGGTGTCTTCACGAACCCAGAAGGAGAACCCTAGAGAGAAAGGATGCCTGGTTTTCCCGCCATTGTTGAAGTGCGAAAGTGATACGTCTTCGTTTGGTGCTTATACTTCGAAACTATTGCCTCCACAACTCCCTAACTATGCATAAATGACATATATAGTCCGAAGCCAGATTTTCAAATTTCGTGCCAAATTTCGAAAAGATCGGACCTTCATATGCAATTGCAGCGATCTATACTAAAGATATGAATCGGGGCTCACTCCAACTCACCCAATTTGCTCATGTTTTCCGTACAATGATTAGCTTCTCTAACCATGAGGAACGCCTCCTCCGTCAACAAACAACGGTGATGAGTCAAGAACCGATAGTACGTTCAATCGGTGATGATGAAGTTCACTAATAAAACTACACTATAGCAATGGTACTCTTCCTCATGAAAAGGATCGGAATTATGATCTCATTAGGAAATTAGAAGGACGGTTGCTTACTTTAGCTCTTATTAGCTTAGCTTACAATCTTGAATTCAAATTAGTTTACGACAATAAATATAACAATCAGCACTAGTGGTCTAGTTAGTGATACGGAGAGCAATCATACCCTGCCATAGTACAAACTCAGGTTCGGTTTTCGGCCGATCCATGACTCATTTCTAATTGAGATGAAATCAATATGGCTGGAGATGAAACTGCATATATCCAGCTGGAGATATATCACAAGAGGAAACTATGAGTTGGAGAAGGAACTTGGCCCAAATAAAGTAGCCAATTTCTTCCAACAATTCGATTTATTTAGATACAACGGTTTTTAATATGATTTGTACTTCACTGCACTCAGCAGTTCTCTTTGTTGTGGAGAAGGATTTACTTTTATAAACCCCTCAATGAGAAGATCAACGATGAAGTTCTTGTCCAACTAACAGATAGAGCTCAAGGTAATTTGGAACAATTGACTTTGGTGGAGTGCCAATGGATCATTGATGTTGGACTGGACCGAAGCATGTACTTGTAAATAATCCGAAGCTGACCAAGTTGGGTTTGGCTGGATGTTCAAGAGTCAAAATCAGCATCATATATAATAATAACATTCTGCAATACTCATCTCATCTGCCGCCAATTGATCATCCCGCGAAATCAAAGAATCCTCCTCCTTACCATGACTCGAAAAATCCAAAGGCATTATTGCACCCGAAACTCTGATCCTCCTTCTCCATCTCCATCTTATCCACAGACTAACACCGATGATAATCGAATCGACCCACAAAATTCGAGTTCGCCTCATACCTAGGGAAATCAGCCTGCATCACTGTGAATTCATTTTCCATATGAAGTAATCCTCCAGACAGCCTCTAATTGCTGTAACCGTTGTGGTTATATCCATGTTGAAAGGATCCGAAGGCAAGAGATCCAGAATGTCTGCATCCTGCTACGATTCACATCGGGTGTCCCTCCCCGGACCCACCAAACACCAATCGCCAAAGCAACCGCCGGCCATCCTCATCGGCCGAGAAGCCAAATTATCCTCCGCTACCCGGTGGGAACAATTCAAAGTCATCCACAGCCAATCAAAGGAAAAAAAAATATTCTCAAGTGGAAACTAAAGGAAAAGGGACATCTAATCTAACAAGAAAAACCCCTCGATTTCCAATAGAAACTCTGAAAAAATACCCCCTACCAAAAACTTCACCGGAATTTCTTGTCTCCTCCCTCACAACCAACCCTAATTCAGCTTCTGATCCATCTCTTATGAACACAAATATCAAATCAAAAATCCAAAAATAAACAAAGAAATCAATAAAAAAATTTAAAAATTTGATCTTTATTATATTCTTATCCCTCCTAGCAATTAGGGTTCTCCAAAGCGACACCAGAAACGCTCCACAAGCAAACATAAATCGATATCAGAAGATTTTAACTGAAATGAAACTGAGGAACCCGGTACCCTCCCTCCTATGAACAAAACAAACTCCCGCCAAAAACCTTGAGGGAAGCAGTTACGAATCCTCAGCTACTAATTAAGGATAACCAGAGAAAATTCGGTAAAAGGTGAGAATTGAGAACTGGAGAGAGATAGACGGAGGAGGAGGATTTCTGTTTTTGTTTCATCGACCGAGTCTCGTGGACTGACTCTGCAGTTCGAGACGACCAGTCTCTTTGGAGCAGTGTTTACATTGATCAACTTGTTCGCAATGGGCATGAGTCTATGATGAAGAAGACAGAGAAGGAGAATCTGAGTCTTGGTTGCAATGCCTTTGGATTGGATCCCGATGAGGACAAGGAAATATCGGGATTGAATTTGCAGGATGACTTGTTGTGTGATTAGATGAGTTGTGATGGTGATCGAGACGATGGCAATGTGTTTCATTCTGTTATGGACTTTGTGCTCGTGTATTTGGACCTGAGTGAATTTTTAACCGTTGACATAGTATTAGAGCCTTACATGACCAAGAGGTCTTCGTTTTGAATTTCGGTAGCCCCCAATCCGTGCACACAACTTATCAAAGTTGTGCAAACCTCGGCTCTTATGAGAACTTCTGTTTGAGGGGGTGTGTTAGTGGATACTATAAATACAATCAAAATTCTCTCCCAACAACTCAAATTATTTGGATGCAACGGTTCTTGACACTTTGGACACCTTCAGGAAAATTATCGAGCATGGGCTTGTCCGATGAAGATAAGGTAGATGTTTGCAGACTATTTGCTACAACTTTGTAGTGAAGTAGTAAATTTAGTTTCCTCCCATATTCCAAAATCAACTTATTTTCCATAGTAACTCCATTCAAAGTGCATATATATAGATACAGGATGAACTCGTTACTACATCCCATCCCATGTTGAAAGTGGGCAATGGTATTTTCATGATTATACACAAATTTGGTATGATTCACTCCATCTACATTCCATGATGAAAGTAGGTCATGTGAAAAGCACTATTTCAAAAAACCAGGCCAAGAAAGGCGTTTTATTACGATATAACTCGTATGTAATTGAACCACATAAGACTCATTGATATCAGTTATATGTACGGTTCTCAAAATGAAACAATTCAACTAGATCACTCAAATTTGTTCGATTTAAACCCACAAATATAGCACAAGAAATTATACAATCATACATCAATACACAAGTATACAATCCACAAAGTACAAATCAAATCAAATGAACTAAACGTTGATTTAAATCGAACAAATTTGGGTTATCTAGTTGTATTGTTCAATATATTTGGGTGTTAAGTCAACATTATCTTTTATTAAAAAAATCAGCCAATGATATTTCGCCTCGTAGCATTTGTACCAACCAGGCATGTTTCTACCGAAATGTTACCCACAACTTAAACCCAAGGGACATGGCCAAACACGAACCATCAGGCAGTCCAACTTAAACCAAAGCAAGCACACGCGGAGTGGTTTGGAGAAAAACACCACGGAGTTATCCATGCTGTGCATTGCAATGTCGGAAAAGGGACTACAAATTTCCAAGTCGTTACCCGAGAGCCTCAGTCGAGATCAACATCAAGGCATCCCAATACCGTTTGCCAACACATTCCTTTCTTTCCTTTATAATTGTAAGACAAGAAAAACTCCCCCGAGAGTAGTGCGGGGAATTCATCGATGTTCCTCCCGGAACCATTAACGATCGAAAAATAAAGAACCATAATCGAACAGGGAGAGAACCTTACCCGTCTCCAGAACAAAAAATTTGTAGGCACAACACAACTCTTCAATATATCAGCAAAACTTGCAACCCCCCCCCCCCCCCAGCCCCCTAAATCTCTGCAGAATCTGATAATCTTAATACAGTATGGATCCATCAAAGCCACATCCAACTAAGCTTTGGCTGAAGCATCTTGGTCGTCAGTTTCCATTGGCTCCCCCGGGGAAGAGGCATCACCTGCGTTCTCGTCTGCATCGGCAGCATTTGCAGTTCCCTCGCTGCCTTGAGGTTGCTGCTCAGGAGATGCAGCAGCAGGTGCTTCAGGAGTTGACGGCTTTGGCGGGGCAGGTTTTGGTTTCGTCATCACTGGCCGGCAAAACCTGGGAAAGGCACAAAAACAGTTGTTCGTTCTTTATTGGAATTGCAAATGGCAAACGAAACAAGTTGGTACCTCGAAAAGAGTGAAGTAAATACCTGTCGAGAGCTTCAGCTTTCTTCCTCACATCGGCAGACAAGAGAGCTGGAGTGGCGTACTTAGGCAGGGAGTCTTGCTGCTGTTGCTTCTCCCTTAGCCATGATTCCGCATCCATGCATTCGTTCAGCACCTGCGTAACATTGAAGAACCTTAGTTATAGAACAGGATTGAATGACCAAAGCTATAGAGACGAGGCAAGACGAGAAATGGAAATACTTTTTGTTTTTCAGCCACGTCAATGTGCTCGAATTTAGGGTCACTAGACATGGCAGCTTCTCTGTAACTGTTGACGCAATAAACAAGTTGGTCAATCACGGATCCCCTCTCCGAATGCTCCTTGTACCGGTGCTCAATCGGATCACCTTGCTGCAACAGTTTCCGACAAAGTTAATCAATTAAGAACATCGTTCAACTTGGGAAGATGAAAGAAAGGGAGCGATTCCATACCTTCTTGAGCTCTTCGAGCTTTGCGACGTAAACCCCTTTGGTTTCATCTTCTCCATCTTCGTACAACCAGTCCTCTACCAGCTGTAGTTTGCTCAAGAACTCTTCCTTATCTGGCTCGGTAACGAAGTCCTGAAGTTTGTCACCAAGCTGAACAAAGAAACGACATTAGAAAAATACAAAGTCCTGGCAAAATCGAAATTTTATACAGAAAATCAGCAAATGTAGCTCTTACTTTGTTCCTCATATCATAGACGTAAGACTCAACAGCATTTTTCTTGTCCTTGGTTTCCTCCATCACACGATCTTGTAAAGCCATCTCAAACTCCTTTTCTACTGCTTTCTGAAGATCGGCAGAAGGCATTCCACCGTGGACGAGTTCAGAAACCGGAAGGTTGGATTTCTTAACTTTCTTCTTGGGACCATCAGCCTGGATATAAAGAAAAACAAGAAAAATCAGACAAGGCCCGACAAGCAATCCGCAAGCTCTGCAGGAAATGAGGCAGACAAGAAGTAATATTCGGTAGTAAAGACTAACTTTGCTATCTGTTTCCATCTGTGTAAGTTCGGAAACCCCATTTTCAGCACCAGTACCATCTCCTTGCGGTTTTAAATCAGCTTCACTTCTGCTTGGAGGTACGCCATCACTCGGACTATCATCAGTCTCCATCTTGGTGGGGGGCTCTTTGGAGACTGGTACCTCAACCTCTTCTTCTTCCAATAGCTGTGCAGATTCCACAGATACAATACCATGCAGATTCAAGCGAGCTTTCACCTTAACCTTGCAATTCGTTGAGGCCTGGAAAGGCCCAATCTGCACAAGATAGCAATACTAATCAACAAAATGAAGAAAAGTATATATCACAAGTACAGCTTGTGAATGCATCGCACTTTTCCTACCATGTATGAGCCGATCGTAGCAGGAGGCAGCAGCCCATCCGTGTCTGCATATTGAACATCAACAGAGAATGTCCCTGGCCGATAGAATGTCAGAACTTTGATACTGGGCAGAGCATTTCCTCGGGGAAAAACAGTTATGCTCTGCTGATTATCAGCAGCTCCATTTTGAGTGTCAGGTCCAGAACCTTTGCCGGCCAAAGCAATGGCAAACGGGAAGCTTTCATGAACCTATAAGTTAACCATTAGTCTTGCTATCCGCATTAAACACAGAGAATGAGAAGTTTTCTAACCCTTATGTCAAGATGGAAAGGTCAATAATTGTAATAGAAATTTGATATTAGTCTCACACATACAATCATGCCTCTCATTGCTTGACCAACATTTTAGAACTAAATTCGGAATAGAAAAAAAAACAAGCCTGAGGAACAAAAGACTTTACCTGGAATTCTTTTACTTTGAACGTGGGACTGAGTATAGCACATTGCAAAGCACAACCCCTGGCGACACACTCACTCGCATTCATGGACCGCCTGGGCTCCTTGCCAAAAAACTCCGTTAATATTTTAAAAACAGAAGGTATACGAGATGCGGAACCAATAACCTCAACGGTGTGAACATCCTCCACTGTTAGTCCAGCATGCTGAAGGGCCTTCTCCAATGGCTTTTTCACACGATCCAATATAGGCATACTTATCTGTTCAAACTCATCTCTCTTAATGAAGCCTCTCACGTCTTTCTCCTCCATCAAGCACTCAATATTTAGAGGAGCCTCTGGATTGGCACTGAGAACCTTCTTTAGCTTCTCACAAGCTGCCCTGAGCCTGAGACAAGCCCTAGCGTTCTGGAAAACATCTATCTTGTACTCATCTTTGAATTTCGCAGCAAAGTGGTTGAATAGTGCTTCATCGAAGTCTCTTCCTCCGAGAGACCGATCAAAAGCATGTGCTAGTACCTTAAGCTGCCCTTTCTTGAATCCCACAATGCATACTTGCATGCTTGCATGTCCAACATCAACAAAGGCAACATTCAGTTGGTCGTTTTCAGGCAGGTCAGTCTTGTAAAGGCCATAACCAAGAGCGGTAGCTGTCGTTTCATGAAACAAACGAAGTGGATGTAGGCCTGCAATTGTCGCAGCATCCATGACTGCTCTTCTCTGTAGGTCGGTGAAATAAACAGGAATCCCTATGCAGCAATCAACAACAGCAGCATTGAGGTTCTTCTCAGCTATTTCTTTCAAATTGGACAGCACCATCCCTAGAACCTGGGTAGGCGTGAATGTCCTCATTTCACCCAAATAGCGAGCATGAATCAAAGGGAACCCATCAGGACCTTCAGTGACAGTGTACGGCAACGACTTGAGATCCTTCTGCAGCTCAGGATCATTAAACGTTCGTCCAATTAAACGCTTGATCTGACTAATAGAGTTCTTAGGGTTTGTCATTGTTGTAGCAGCCCCTGCAGTTCCAATAAACCTCTGCTTCTCTCCGAAGCATACAATGGCTGGAGTCTCGCGTTTGGACTCATCATTGAGAACGACATCAATCCCTCTCTGCCTCGCCACAGCAACAATGCAGTTCTCGTTCCCGAAATCAAACCCAACCACACTCATGTTTCCTTACAAATCTCTTTTGACTGAAGTCAAGTATTCTAATGAGTGCAGCAACCTGATCAAGTCAACGACGTAAAATTCAGTATACAATGCTATTAACTAGTTACTGTACCTTATAAACATATCATCATGAAGCAGCAAACTAACAGAACGATACATTGGATGCAACATTCATTACTAATAAAGCAAGAAGCAGATAGAACAGAAGTCAATTAGCCAAGTTCATAAGGAAGACTCAACAGTCGAGAATAAGTTTATCGTAGTTTAACTCGATAAGCAATAAAATAGAGACAGGAAAACGTAGAATCGTCATCCAATCTGCTAGACAGTGGACAGTAAACCACAGGTCACATGGATCAACAGAGTCGAAGCTGAAACCGGGGAGGATCATAGAGTACCTGATCTGCACTGGGACAGACACTGCCGAAGTAAAGGGCGTCAGCAAGTGGCCGGCGCTGTATAGAGCCGATCGGAATACTTTTTCCGGTGAACAAAATCGATCAAAAGCAGCAACAGGCGGTAGAACTTCTGTTTTTTTTCAAGTTCAAGACCAAATAACAGAAGACGTACAAGAACTGAGGTCGACGACTCATTAGTGAAAACGGAAAAGGTGAGAAAAAATATTGATGGGCCCACTACCCAGCCCCAGTTTTTCTGTGGGCTGAAGGGAGCATGATTAACTAGCTGGCCCAGATATAGAAGTTTCGGCCCGCTAGGGAGGTCCATTCATTTGTTTTTTCGACGTAACTGTGACGTTATTGATTACTCATCTTATTCTTTAACAATGAGATTGAAAGTTTAATCCTTGTTTATAAAAATGAGAAAAATCTCATAATCAGCTATTTATTGCCTTATGAAAGCACACGTGAAAAAAATATCAATTTTTATTGTTAACAATAAATATACTAATTATACAAAAAATTCATTAAATGTGAGTGGGTGTAAGTGTGTGAAAGCGAATAATGGATGTATGATCATTTAAAAGAATATTCGTATTTGTTTCAAATGCTAAAAATGATAAAGTTAATAGGTGTGGAGATGTCATTCGTACCTAAAAAAACTAGAGTGGTTGATGAGCCAACCCTAATCCAGCTTTGTTCAACTCGAACTCATCTCGTAGGTTTGTAGTATGGTTGTTTACGAATCTAGTCGAACCTCATTTCACTGTGATCAAATTTGACTCGTTATTTTTTAGATAAGTTTGAGTTAGAAAAAATTAGCTTATTCCGAACTCAAACCTATTCAAGGCTGGCTCGTTAACTAGGCTTGGCAAGCCAAACTCGAGCTCAACTCAAATTTTGCTCATTGGACCAATAACAAGCTCAATTTGAGCTTAATTTAAAGTTTACAATTTATATACTAAAAAATATCGACGAGTAAAACTAAAATAAACTATCATAACGTTTACAAATTTGTACTAACATAAACAAGGTGTAACTTGCATTTTTAGTAGCAGATACACATTATTGAATCTTCTAACAAGTCAAATACTCAAGTTAGTATTCGAATTGGCTTTCAATCTCAAATTCGAAACATCTTGTAAAAACCTATCGAATCGAATATACCCTAACTCAAATTTAACTCATTTAAAATGAAGTTCAATCATAACCGAACCTTTTCCGAACCAAACGTGAAGCTGCTGGACTCATCAACAAAATAATAATGGCTAGCTCGTTTCGTTTGGAGCCCTTACCGAGCTGATCGACCCGTTTGCAAGTGCTAACGAGCCGAGCTCAGATTGGGCTCATACAGTTATCTGAAGCCCACTAACATACTGGGCCTCTGGTTTAGCGGCGTCAAAGGAATCAGACTTATCGAAAAACCCTTCTCTCCTTCTCTGAGCTGATCGACATCGACGCAGAGTTCCAAACTTCTGCAAATTTGTCAAAAGAATCTCCAAGGGTTTAGACTGCAACAAAGATAGTAGCAGCTGCAGAAGAAGGGAAGAGATGGGGAAGAAGTCGAAGAGTTCAAGGAAAGGCAAGAAAGCTTGGAGAGCTAACATAAGCACCGCCGACGTCGATGACTTCATCGAGAAATCAACCAAAGACGCCCTCACCGGCGGTTCCCTCTCCGAAGTCTCCAACGAATCCCTTTTCTTCGTCGACAAAGAAAAAGGTTAATTTATGTTAATCAATAAGTGTAGTAGTGTCTTAGCTGAGCTGACTTTTTTACTTGGCTCTACATAATAGTTTCTATTCAGCTTCAATCAGGATTAGGATTTAGTTTTGACTGATGCTTGGGGTTTTATTGCTGCTTCCTGTGTTTGTTAGATCTTACTGTGAGGAGGAAGATAGAGAAACACAGGGAGAAAGTGCTTCACTGTGAGAGCGTTCTGCAGAAGAACCCGTTTGTTAAAGTAGTACCATCTTCAAAGGAGAATAAACCTATCAACGGCAAGAAGAAGAAGAAGAATATGAAAGACAAAAGTGAGGCTGCAGTGGAAAAAGATGATATTACTCAGGTTGGGCCCACGTTGTAGCTGTTGTTATGAGTGTTATTAATAAGTATTATCAAAGTTTCTGAAATTTGATAGGATCTGAATCATTTTGTTCTTTGACCTCCCAGGATGTTGAGTCTGGCATTACTGATTTATGGGAAAAAGAAGGTATGACGTATATCCTAACTTCTGACATGGTTCTATTGCGTTTGATTTTTCGATTCTCGATAGGCTCATGTATGTATGTTCTCTCTTGCTCTTGCAGAGGATGGTGACAACCAGCGTCGTAAGGTACTTGTTTGTCCAATGTAGTCTCACTTTTGCCCCTGGAACCATCATCAGTGGCTGGTTTGACTTCATTAAGGCAATGCTTAACTAATATAATCTGTGGCTTTTGACAGGTAGTAAAACCTTCTACCATTCCTGCAGTGGAAGTTGAACCTCCTGGATGCTCATACAATCCTGAATTAGAAGCTCATCAGGTAAACAATACCATCCAAACCCGGTAGATGTATTTTTTTATGTGCTTTCATGAATCATGTTACTGATGGTTAATTGTGCTTGATTTAGGATTCCTTAGCACAAGCTGTTGCGGAAGAGATGCAGAAAGTCTACAAAAATGAGCTAGGTCCTCAGCCTGTCCCTTTAACTGTTCAGGGGGAAGCTATTGGGGAGGAAGAGGTATGTTCTTTCATTTCAAATCTTTTCTTGCTCTTGTTTTTTTGGCCATGTTTTTAGAATTAAAAAAAAAATTATTCAGCGACAATATTAAATGTCCTATGTTTTCTCAGATGTACTTTCTTGAGGTGGATAATGAGGATGATGAAGCAATTGAGGAGAATGAAGATAATGCTGAAGAAAAAAGGTCTGCTTATCTTGTTGACAGAGACGTAGTTTTACTGTGTCAATGCAACGCGTTAGTTATTTGGCCTTTCGGTAGTAACGGTAGTAACTCATCAATGATATGATCATGTAGCTCTTCCAAAAGGAAAAGGGTGACTAGAGTTGAATCGAATAGAAGAGCCAGACGTAAAGAGCTGTGTAGCAAAGAAGCTGAAGCCAAAAAGAAGAAAGAACTTTTGAAAGAAATCGACAGGTAAGGCGACAACAATTACTCGAAAACTATGTGCTATCCACCAAATTTATAACACGGAAACCTTCTCCTGGGCGCAGCTTACCGAAAATCCTTGAAGAAATTGCGAAAGAAGATCAAGAGAAGCAAAATCGACATACACGACGGACAGTAGCGAAGGAGGAAAGACTAAAGACGAGACCTCCACGACTCGGAAAGCACAAGTATGTTTTAGTAACTCTGTACTGTAATCTCGAAACATCATCCTTTGTCATGCACCATTGAAATTTCATAATGCTCCCTTACACGCTACATTTTTCAGATTTGAGCCTGCTCCTACTCAAGTACTGTTGTCAGAAGAAATTACAGGATCCCTTCGCAAGTTGAAGGTACATTGAGAACTGTAAATTCTTTGCTTTTGTACATAACCTTTTGTCGTCCTCACTGAAGCCTAACGTTTTTTCTCGTTACGTGTTTGATTACACGAAAGGGGTGTTGCACGCTTGCAACAGACAGGTTCAAGAGCCTAGAGAAGAGAGGATTGATCCCTCCATCATCCAACAAGAAGAGGAGGAGGTTAGTTTCTGAATCAATATTCTCCTCTTTTTTCAACCTTGATGATAAACCGATTGCATTTTGCTGTAATTCTCTTGCATCTCTGGTATTAGTCAACAAACTTGGAGGTATTTGCTCATGAATGACTGCCCCTTGACAGGTCTTAAGAGAGTTTTCAGAGATGTCTGGCCGACGACGACGAAGCAGCTGCCGACTGAGGGCGGCCATCAATCACGTCGGGGATTTTGGTTTCTTTTCCATTGTCTTTTAGGCAATTTTCATCCTGTATTAGTTAAATGACAATCTCTGTTTTACCTCTGGTTTGTTTTGTGATTTCAGTCTCTTTTTGATGGATCGACTTAGATTTTTATAAATGGGTTTTCTCTGGAATAAGAGCTAGGGTTTTCTCTTGCTATTGAGAATTCGATCTAGGGTTTTTCGAGTACGGCCCATGTTAACTCGAACTTTTCATTGTATTGAAGGCGACCACAAGCATCATGGAACATCATGTAGCAGACCTGACGTTGACAGAGAGCAATGAGGAGATGTTGTTGGAGGCACCCGAGAAAGACGGCGCTAGCTTAACGTCTGGGGCACAGGGGACATGCCCAACTCCATAATCCGTTTTGTTGGATCTGTTGAGAACTTGAGCACCCTTAAGAAGGTCGCGGGAGTCCCGCAATATGGTTTAGAGTAGCATTGTGTCCGATTTTCGTTGTCTTTTGATGACATAAAGGAACATGGTTGATCACCGTTTTCGGTATGAAAACTTTTGATCCATTTAGCCTCGTTTGTGTGGTCTACACCTCCCATTTGCCTCACCCGACATTTTTTTGTTGGTAAAACATTCACAATCATTCTGCCTCTTCCAACATTAATAGCATTGACGATGATGTTTTACGGTCGAAAAAACATACCCACAAATATATGGTAGTATATAAATACACACGGCTAACACAAGTACAAAACCGAATTCGAAGTAGAATGATGATTACTAGGCTGACAACCAATGCTAGTCGATAGTGGTAGTGGCTCCGGTGCCCTTGATGAACGACTATAGAGGCGCAAGCATACCATCAAACCACTAAACCATCGTCCTAGAGTATTAATAGTAAAAAACTCATTCTAACTAATCTGTTAGTTATCATTGATGAAAAAATAACTGGCGCATATGATTAAACATTATAATCACATTCATCGAAGAATCTTAAATATAATAATATACGTTTTTTTGAATGTGGCTTGGATAGCTCTTTACCGAAATCAAAAAATAACAAGCACGCATAAACCTATAGAGGTGAGGACGGCCTACAACACCTCTATAAAAATACCTAATAGCTAGACTTGTCACTGAATGAGAGACTCCATTATCTGACCGAACTATAATTTACAGACGGAGAAGGATCTCTTGAAAATTTTAGCCTCCAAAAGCTAAGCTTGAATGTTCTGCACATACGTGTGTCCTAACCTCTTCAAAAAGTACAATCCGTTTATAATCCGGATGTAAGAAATTTTTTAAAAGGTTCGAAGATGAATCCATTTATAGTCCGGATCCCATCTTTTGAAAATTGCCTTACGTTCAGGTTATAAACAGATCGCACGACTGCGTGAAAGACGAAGTTCCCAGCAGAACAGTGTCAATTTAGCCCAGCCCAGTTACAACTTACAATAGCCCATAAAGCCCAAAGAGAGGCCATAAAGCGATCCAGTCCATCCAACAGCCGGTCAAAGTGATGGTGCCAATAGATCTTTCTAGAACCCCAAGTCTCTCTAGATACCTCAAAATTCCAAGCTTCTCGCCAGCCGTACTTTTCCTTTCCGGAAAAATAAAATAATAATAAAAGATCTAAAATAAGAAATAAATAAAAAGGAAGAAGACCTAGCAAAGCTAGCACTTTCGCCAAAGGAATTTTAACCGAGATTTCTCTAGAATCAACCACACACTCAAACCCCCCACACCTCCGTCTTCCTTCTCGCTTTTATAAGGTGCGATTCGTTCAACCCTAGAACGATTAACTTCTGTTCCTCTACTCTCTTTTGTTTGAATCTTAGCCCGATTTGTCTTCGCTTTTGCAGATCTGTGAGTTTCTATTGTTGTTTCTGCCAGATTCAGTTCTTGTACTTGTCTTTGTATATGAGTTTTGATTGTTTGTCTGCCTGCACGGATTAGCTGCTTGATTTTGCGGTGCTGTGTACTCGGTTCTGCGAATTTGAGACTTACTTTTAGATTCTATGTGAGCAGTGTTTGTTGTGTAGCAGATTGGATCGGGTTAAAGTTTGAAGAATTCTTCATGTTTTAGATGCGCCATCGTTGCAACCAATCAATTGTAGCTTACAGAGTTTTGTTTTCAATTTTTTTTTATATTGGTGTGTGCTTATTTGTCAATGCCAGAGCGATTGTATCTCCAGTGGATCTGATGCTTTGCTGCTTTGATGACTATCATATGATTAGATGTAAGGATTGAATCCTAATTATTTTTATGCTGTTTGTCTTGTTCAGGTTGTTGAAATTTGTCAGAGGATTCTGAATCGTTCAGTAAATTAAGTAAGGAAACATGAGTGTGGTCGGTTTTGATTTTGGGAATGAGAACTGCATTGTTGCTGTGGCGAGGCAGAGAGGGATTGATGTCGTTCTTAATGATGAATCAAAGCGTGAGACTCCGGCCATTGTTTGCTTCGGAGAGAAGCAGCGGTTTATTGGTACTGCTGGGGCTGCTACGACTATGACGAACCCTAAGAACTCTATTAGTCAGATCAAGCGTTTAATTGGCCGCACGTTCAATGATCCTGAGTTGCAGAAGGATCTCAAGTCGTTGCCGTACACTGTCTCGGAAGGGCCTGATGGATTCCCTTTGATTCATGCTCGCTATTTGGGTGAGATGAGGACCTTCACGCCTACTCAGGTTCTTGGGATGGTGCTGTCTAATTTGAAAGAGATAGCTGAGAAGAACCTCAATGCTGCTGTTGTTGATTGCTGCATAGGGATCCCTGTTTATTTCACTGATCTGCAGAGAAGAGCTGTCATGGATGCTGCGACGATTGCAGGGCTACATCCACTTCGTTTGTTTCATGAAACGACGGCTACTGCACTTGGTTATGGCATTTACAAGACTGACCTTCCTGAAAACGATCAACTGAATGTTGCGTTTGTTGATGTTGGACATGCAAGCATGCAGGTTTGCATTGTTGGATTCAAGAAGGGCCAGCTTAAGGTACTTTCACATGCCTTTGATCGGTCCCTTGGAGGGAGAGACTTCGATGAAGCCCTCTTCAATCACTTTGCTGCGAAGTTCAAGGATGAGTACAAGATAGATGTGTTCCAGAACGCTAGGGCTTGTCTCAGGCTTAGGGCAGCTTGTGAGAAGCTCAAGAAGGTGCTCAGTGCCAATCCAGAGGCTCCTCTAAATATCGAGTGTTTAATGGAGGAGAAAGATGTGAGAGGTTTCATCAAGAGAGACGAGTTTGAACAGATTAGTATGCCGATATTGGATCGTGTGAAAAAGCCATTGGAGAAGGCTCTTCAAGATGCAGGACTAACAGTTGATGGTGTTCACACTGTTGAGGTTATTGGTTCTGCATCTCGTATACCTTCTGTTTTCAAGATATTGACAGAGTTTTTTGGTAAGGAGCCCAGACGGTCCATGAATGCGAGTGAGTGCGTTGCCAGGGGTTGTGCCTTGCAATGTGCTATGCTCAGTCCGACCTTCAAAGTCAGAGAATTCCAGGTGAAGTTTTTTCTCTCTCTGTTTAGTTTTTTTTCGTGTGCTAGACAAGTACGTAGTTCCTGCTACTTATAACTGGCACAACCTTTCTCGATCGTTACACATTTTTCTGATGGTTAACTTGTAGGTTCATGAGAGTTTTCCGTTCTCCATAGCTCTGACGTGGAAAGGTGCTGCACCCGACACTGAAAATGGCGCTGCTGACAATCAACAGAGCACTGTTGTTTTTCCCCGCGGAAATCCATTGCCCAGTATCAAATCTCTGACATTCTTTCGGCAAGAAACATTCTCTGTTGATGTTCAATACACAGACTCTGATGGACTTCAGGCACCTACGAAGATCAGCTCTTATACGGTAGGGAAGTTGCATGCGTTAAGAAGCTGTGCTTTCTGATATGTTGTTTTCGTTATTTTTCTGATTGTAAATTATTTTTGTTATTTTGTGCAGATTGGCCCTTTCCAGGCCACAAAGAATGATCGTGCTAAGGTCAAGGTGAGAACTCGCTTGAATCTGCATGGTATTGTATCTGTGGAGTCTGCACAGCTATTGGAAGAAGAAGAGGTTGAGATACCTGTTTCCAAAGAGCCCGCCACCAAGATGGAGACTGATGATAATCTGAATGATGCTGTACCTCCCAGCGGAAGTGAAGCTGATGTAAAGCCGCAAGTAGATGGTACTGGTGCTGAAAATGGGGTTTCGGACTCTGGTGAGAAACCTACACAGATGGAAACAGATAGCAAGGTTTGTCTTTACTACCAATTATTACGCATCATTTCTGCAGCTTGCTTGGCGTTGCTTGTCTGATGTTTCTTTTAAAAAAATTTGTAGCCTGATGCTCCCAAGAAGAAAGTTAAGAAATCCAACATTCCGGTTTCAGAACTTGTCCATGGTGGATTACCATCAGCTGATCTTCAGAAAGCAGTTGAAAAGGAGTTTGAGATGGCTTTACAAGATCGTGTGATGGAGGAAACCAAAGACAAGAAGAATGCCGTTGAAGCTTATGTGTATGAGATGAGGAACAAAGTAAGATTTAAATTCTCTGGGTTTCTGTACAAATTACTGTTTTGGTTTCTTTATCTCGCTAATGTGTTTATTCGTTTCAGCTTGGTGACATGTTCCATGACTTCGTCACGGAGCCAGAGAGGGAAGAGTTCTTAAGCAAACTACAGCTGGTAGAGGACTGGCTGTACGAAGATGGAGAAGATGAAACCAAAGGTGTTTACGTCGCAAAGTTGGAAGAGCTTAAGAAGGTATGAAATTGCTTGCTTTCTTTCGTCTTTGAGTGGACTGATCTACTTAATTGATAAACTTGTCTGAAAATATTGCATCTTTCTTCTTCCTGAGGTGACCGATGTTCTTAATTGACAAAATTGTCTGAAAATATTGCATCTTTGGTTTTACTGAGTTGACCAATGTTCTTATCTGATGAACTTGGCCGGAAAAATTGCAGCAAGGTGATCCGATTGAGCACCGGTACAAGGAGCACTCCGAGAGGGGATCTGTAATCGACCAACTTGTTTATTGCGTCAACAGCTACAGAGAAGCTGCCATGTCGACCGACCCTAAATTCGAGCACATTGACATGGCTGAAAAGCAGAAGGTATGTCCCACTTTCTTTCGCCCACTTATATTTATTGATTTCGAAATCAGTATTCTATAACTATGCTTTGGCAATTCTTCTGCAGGTATTGAGCGAGTGCGTGGAGGCGGAATCGTGGCTAAGGGAGAAGAAGCAGCTGCAGGACTCCCTGCCCAAGTACGCCAATCCGGCTCTCTTGTCTGCTGATGTGAGGAAGAAAGCTGAAGCCCTCGACAGGTAATTTCCACCTTGTTTGAATTTGTGATTGAAAATAGCTAGTGATTTGAGGCGGAATAAAACAAGCTTGTAGTTCCTTTACGTGAATGCTAATCGTTTTCGTAACTTCGCAGGTTTTGCCGGCCAGTGATGACTAAAGCCAAGCCCACCCCGCCAAAGCCAGCGACTCCAGAAGCACCTGCAGCATCTCCCGAGCAGCAACAGCCTCAAGGCAGCGAGGGAAACCCCGTGAATGCCGGGCCCCCTGACGCGAACGAGAATAACAGTGGTGATGGCGCTGCTGCCACCGCTGAGCCAATGGAGACCGACGACCAAGATGCTTCAACCAAAGCATAGTGACAGTAATAAGGTCAGTCTGCTGTATCGGTGGGGGGGGGGGGACAGACAGTTTTGCAAAAAAATTCGATGTATTTTCAGAGTTGTGTGCCTAAAATATTTATTGTTCTCGAGACCGGTAAGCTGCTCCCCTGGTTTACGTTAGGGTTTTTATTTTTCTGGTCGTAAATCGTTCAGAGGAGACATTGATGAACTGCACGTACTGCTTTGCTTTGGACTCGCGGGGGAGATCTTTCTGGATTTACTCTCTGTTGAATGAAGTGTCCTAGTCTTAGAAAGGAAGAAGTATTTGTTTTTCTGGTTTTACTGGACCGCAGGATCAGTAGCATATGATTGTACCTTTGTCAATGGTACTTGGGGCTGTTTAATTACCAAACCATTGCGAGCAATCCGGTGTAGTCTTGTAAAAATTGCTCGGAAGTGCGGGTTGGCCTTTGATAAGAGAGCTAAGCATGAGATAGCACTTGCTTGACTCGTGAGCTTACGGCAGGATTTGTCGCATATGATTATTAGAGGACTTGTTGAGTTCAAATTGTACCCTTGTTGATGGTACTTGGGTCTGTTAAAGACCAAACTGTCGCGAGCAATTCGGTGGTCTTGTAAAAGTCACTTGATACGAGAGCCAAGCATGAGGTAACACTTGCTCGACTCGTGAGCTTATTGACAATTCTTTCCGACGAGTTGTGGTCGATTATAAGTGACCAAACGTTATCCAATTGAGCTGAGAGTGTCCGAGCTAAAGTTCTCTTAATTGAGCTGAACAGCTGATCTTGAGCTCGATTCGAACTCGCTGAAGAACATGTAAAATTCCGAATTGGATAAAGTATTGACTCGGTTAGTGAGCAAGTTGTAGGAAGCCTGGCGCTAGGACCTTTGTCCTTAGGCTCTCGTCTTTTCAGCCCAGGGCCAATTCATAACTCATTTAGGTTTTCAACTTCCAAAACTTTCCACCGGCTGTTGACCGGAAAGAGCACTCCGGTCGGCTCCAGAAAGCGCCGGCCACCTTCAATTCAGACAAGGTGCTAGCACATCATCGTCCTCGTTTACCGCTTCTGCATCGTCCGTCCTGCGCGTCCTCTTCCTGTATTGACAGTCTATCGGAATCAGCCGCCTTCTATCAATATCGTACTAGTCTGCGTTTCCATAACCGTCCAGCTAAGGTGAGCTATCATCGGCTGGCAACTTCGCAATGGGCCTTTCACCTTTGTTTTCGTTTCGTAACATTTTCGGCATCGAAACATCACTGCTCTCTGACCTGATTGTTTCTTTTGTTTTGGCAATTACGTCCTGTAATCAGGCAACCGTGTTGCTTAAGCCGCAGTTTGCATTTGCACGGGAAGTGTATGATGACAGTCTGAGCTGAGATGATAGGTGCTACCCGCTTAATTATCACCCCAAGGCGGTCCATTTCAAGCTTGTCGAAATCCTGCAACTATGCAACCTCTTGCTTAAGCTGCGGTGTGTATATGCACGGAAGGTGTTTGATGAAAGTACTCTCAGCTGAAATGATAGGTTCTACTCGTCTATTTGTCACCTCAAGGCGGTCCATTTCAAGCTTATCTAAGTCGTGTGACAGAATTAAGCAAACAGGTATAGGTCTCGCTGCTCGCTCTCCATGCCACTTTGTTTTCGAACGTCATGTAGTTTTCCTTTGTTCTTGTGTCTTCCTGTGGAAAATGAGATTGTCCAAATGTTCAAGATACCTGATCAAAACCAAGAATCCGCTAGCCGAAAATTCTCGAGGAAGGGCACTTCCGTTAGAACTCTGGACGAAAGGTTCATACGGATTCTGAAGATATATGGTTGTTTGAGGAGATGAAGGAGAATGGCCTACACCCTACAGCTAAAATCTACACTGTGGTGTTAGCAATTCACTTCAAGTCCGGAAATGTGGATAAAGGTTTGTTTTTGGTGTAGGAGATGAAGAACAATCGATGTCCGATGACTGTTTTTACTCGTACCGAATTGATCAAAGGTCTCGGAAGGGTCGGGAGGGTAAATGATGCATATGATGTCTTTTTAACTATGCTAAAGGAAGGTTGCAGGCCTGATACGATACTGATAAACAATATGATAAATATTTTGGGGAGAAAAGGTCGTTTGGAGGATGGAATAAATCTCTTCAATCAGATGGAATCATGGAGGTGTTTGCCTAATGTTGTGACGTATAATACTATAATGAAAGCTTTGTTTGATCAGAAATCGCCAGCTTCTGAAGCTTCTTCATGGTTTGAGAGGATGAAGGCCAGTGGGATTGCTCCTAGTTCGTACACTTACGCAATTCTTATCGATGGCTTTTGCAAGACGAATAAAGTCGAGAAAGCTATGTTGCTTCTTGAAGAGATGGATGAAAAAGGGCTTCCCACTTTGTCCTGCTGCCTACTCTAGCCTGATCAATACTCTCGGCAATGCCAAGCGTTACGAAGCTGCAAACGAACTGTTTCGAGAATTGCAAGAGAATTGTGGACGGTCTAGTGCTCGTGTTATGCAGTCATGATCAAGCATTTCGGAAAGTGTGGCCGGCTCGATGATGCTGTCGATCTTTTTAACGAGATGTAGAAGCTCGGGTGCAATCCTGATGTTTATGCTTCCAATGGGCTCATGTCTGGAATGGTACGTGCCGGAATGGTGGATGAAGCTTACTCAATTCTTGGATCGATGGAACGAAATGGGTGTTGGCCGGACTTGAACTCGCACAATATTGTGTTGAATGGTTTGGCGAAAACCAGTGGGCCGAAACGAGCTATTGAGATGTTTAAGAAGATGAGACGTTCGGAAATCCAGCCGATGTGGTGTCGTACAATACAGTTCTTGGTTGCCTTAGCCGAGCTGGCAAGTTTGAGGAGGCTACCAATTTGATGAAGGAGATGAAGAGCAAAGGGTTTGAATATGATCTTATTACGATCGATGAAGAGCGTGGAAATGCTGTTGCTTGAAGTAAGTAGTTCTGAAATGGCCTTCTCCATCTCGTACGTTTTTGTTTTTGCTCAATGGGATTGATGTGCAATATTTCAAAGTTACAGGACCAATATGTAACCCGGTAACTTTACAGGATGAATTAGGTATTTGAATAAAATATAAAGAGTGACAGTAACAGTGTGACACTAATAAAATATATTCATTTACCGGACATCGGGTGATCCTCAATTTCAATCCATTGACTCCATTCATCGCCGCTCCGGCGCCACCGCCGATTTTCCTCTTCCTCTGTGGAGAAGCTTCCCTCGATCCGATTGTGTGTATCTTCTCGGCTTGAGGTGGAAGATCCTTCTCGGCAATGTTCTATGGTTCAACAGTGTGGGATCCATTGCTTATAGTCGCTCAGATCGTGTGCCTTCAATGCTTCTACTACGTTACCTTGGGATTGTCTCTCTCCGTTCTTGTAGGCACTCGCGTTTCTCGCCTCAGTCTCGTCTACTTCTTTGATTTCGTCGCCGTCACCTCCTCGTCCGCCACCGGTTGGTGCGTCATCGCGTCCTTCTTCCTCAGCTCACTCGCCGGGTAATTAAACTTTCTCGATCGTGATAAGAAATAACAGCTAGGTGGTGATCGACAACTTAGTTGACCCTGAGTATCCTTCTGTTCATCGTCTGCTCATTCTGCTGCATGATTATCAACTTGAAAAATCATTTCAACAAGTTTGCTTTGTGTCCGTCCAACTGCTGTGCCATCCACAGCCCAATCTGTATGATAATATAGACTTAACAATTCTCAGGCTGGAATGCTTTAGCATTTGTATACAAGATACGCAGAGTTTTGAATTACTAGCGTAGTGCAGGTCCTCATAGCATCATCTATTTCCTTTCTTTGGATTCAGCTATCTGCTAGATCAACTGAATGTATATGTTTCCTTTTCTTACCCACTTGATGGTTCGGTCTGATTGGTTGCATTTTGTTTATAGTAACTTTTTTCTTTGATTATATTTTTCTGGTTGCGTGTATTTTCTTTTCTGTGCAGAGCTGCGTATATGCTTTATTTGATTGAGAGGGCAAAGAAGTGTTTAGACTTTTCAGTAACAATCTATACCATCCATCTATTTATATGCTTAGTGTATGGGGGTTGGCCTTCATCGTTGACATGGTGGGTTGTCAACATTACCGGACTTGCAATGATGGCACTGCTTAGTGAATACCTATGCGTTAGGCGTGAACGACGAGAAATTCCTCTTACACGAAATAGATCAAGTCAGTTACTCTTCTTTTCATCATAGGTTTTGAACGAGAAAAATAGCAGTAAGAAACTTAAACGAAATAGGTTCTGCTTTTTTCTTGCCAGACTATGGATGAGAACATGGGCAATTCAAACAGCAGTACCCATTTTTCGAAAGATCTAGTCATCAACAACAGCATGACAAATATCATCATCAACCATGACTTTTCCGAAGGGCTCCAATCCTGGCATCCAAATTCTTGTGATGGATTTGTGGTTTCGTCAAATTCAGACCGCCTAGAACTTTTAGCAGGACTAGTAGGTGGTTATGCAGTTGTGACAAACCGGAAACAATGCTGGCAAGGAATTGAGCAAGACATCACTGGCAGGGTTTCTCCAGGATTAACTCACACGGTTTCTGCCGTTGTTGGAGTATCAGGACATATTCAGGGACCTGCTGAGGTCATTGCTACTTTAAAACTTGAACAGCAAGGATCAGGAACCCAATACTTGCGTGTTGGAAAGTAATGTCTTTGGGACCCTTCATTTTATTTATTTCATTGTTAGGAGTTGAAATCATACTAATCTAGTGACATCTGTAGAGCTACTGTGTCGAAGGGGCAGCTCGAGATGCTGGAAGGAAATTTCTGTTTGCCAACTATTCCTGATCGGGTAGTCTTGTACTTTGAAGGACCTTCTGCTGGAGCTGATATACTAATAGCATCAGTGAATGTTTGCTCTTCTGGACCTGTAAACAATGATGTAATTTGTTCACTTCTAGTTCGCTATAGAAGGCTTCTTTACAGATTAACCAATCGAGTTATATATGTTGATAGTTCCTTGAATTTATCTGCGGAGTTTTGCTCTTTCGTGGCAGGTTGCGGACGAAAAGAATAGAGATCTAGGCAACCGTGTGTCCAATATTGTACTAAACAACAACTTTTCTCAAGGACTGGACTCGTGGCACACAAACCACTGTGACGGCTATGTGGTCAAGATAGACTCGAGTCACCCAGGACGCTTAGCCAATATAGCTGGAAGTTATGCAGTTGTCTCGAATAGAAAAGAAAGCTGGCAGGGCCTGGAACAAGATATCACAAGCAAGGTTTCTCCTGGCTTAACATACTTTGTTTCTGCCTTTGTTGGAGTGTCTGGGCAGATTCGAGGATCAGCTGAGGAGGTTAATGGAACTTTAAAATTGGAACACCAAGGCTCAGCAACGAACTATCTGCCTGTTGGAAAGTATGGTTTTCTGGTTTGAACTCTCTTGTCTTCTGTTGGAAATCAGAAACCATCCTAATGTCGTTACAAATGCAGAACTTCTGTGTGCTATGGGAAGTGGAAAAAGTTGGAAGGCGCATTCTCTTTGCCAACTATGCCTGATCGTGTCGTCTTTTATGTCGAGGGGGCATCTCCCGGAGCCAACCTCTTAATAAAGTCTGTATTCATTGGCGATGCTAATTCCAGCAAGTCAATCGTAAGTGACACCATTAATTTAGATTTTTTTTTTCAAAACACTGCTATTGCTACTTCCTATAGACCTAAACCATTAAGCTTTCTTCTATCATATAGTTAATAGAAGGAGAATTGTCAAGCATTATAGAACATGTATGATATGAGCAAGTTGTACTGAACTTTCTGCTGCATACTGCATGGAACTGCTGACATTGAATGCTACTATTGGTCTGTTTCCTTATGTTGTGCTTCCATGTTGAGTCGGTAATCACAAAGTAAGCACCATTATTTCAACAGGGTGCGAGGATTAGTCATGGGAGTTCTGAAAATGAAGATGAGAACCTCATATTAAATCACAACTTTGAGGATGGCTTGAACAATTGGTCTGGTAGAGGGTGCAAGATCCTAGTACACAATTCGACAGCTGACAGGAAAATTGTACACGAGTCCAGCAAAGTCATTGTAGTAGCAACAGGACGTACGGCGAGCTGGCACGGAATTCAACAGGAAATAACCGGGAGAGTACAGAGGAAGCTTGTGTATGAAGTCACTGCTATAGTGCGGATTTATGGCAACAATGTCACTTGTGCTGATGTACAAGCTACTTTGTGGGTGCAAAATCCGGATAACCGAGAAGAATATATCGGCATTGCAAAGTTAGTGTCTTTTCTTCTGGCTTCAACTTATGTTACCCTTCTAGTACTGTGTGCCTCTTACATTTTTTACAAGTCACCACACATTTTATATGTTACATTTTGCTGTGCAGGTTGCAGGCAAAAGACTCAGATTGGGTAAAGCTGCAGGGGAAGTTCCTTTTGAATGGCTCTCCTAAGAAAATAGTTGTGTACCTGGAAGGTCCACCTCCAGGGACTGATGTTCTCGTAAATAGCTTCACTCTGAAACGTGCAAAGAAAGTCCTTCCCTCACCTCTTCGAATCGAGGTTAGTTTCCGCCTTGCAAGCTCGTTCTGTTCCCCACCTTTACCGGGTTTGGATCGAAAGGAACTTTCATTATTCAACATAAACGTTAAGTTTGCCAATAGGACAGTTGAGTTAATATTAGTGTAAGAAGTTGAGTTGGATTTGGAAAGAGTTGTGGAAAGAAACTTGAATTACGGGATATAAGGATTCCAAGTGGAATTTTGTTTTCCTAATCTACTCAAAGGGAATTTGACTTTCCTAGGAATCCTTTATTTCCCCTTACTCTAACTTTTCACAGTTCCTCCCAACCTCAACTCAACCATTTTCCACTAGTTTTAACTCGTCTTATTGTTGAGAATATTTGGAACACATTTGAACACTGAGACATGATATATGGTTTTACAGCACCCTGCATTTGGAGTGAACATACTTCATAACAGCAATCTGAGTGCTGGAACCAATGGTTGGTTTCCTCTTGGCAATTGTTTTCTAAGTGTTGCAACTGGTTCACCTCATGTAATTGCTCCGATGGCAAGAGAATCTCTTGGAGTTCACGAGCCTCTAAGCGGCCGGTGCATAGCTGTCACGAATAGAACACAAACTTGGATGGGACCTGCACAAACAATCACCGAGAAAGTGAAGCTGTTCTTGACATATCAGATAACTGCTTGGGTTAAGATTTGCCCTGGTGGTGCCAATGGACCTCAAAATGTGAATGTCGCACTCGGTGTAGACAATGAATGGGTAAATGGAGGACAAATTGAGATCAACGATGATCAATGGCATGAAATCGGTAGCTCTTTCAGAATAGAGAAGCAAGCATCCAAGATCATGGTTTACATCCAAGGTCCTGCTGCGGGAACAGATTTCATGGTTGCTGGACTTCAAATTTTTGCTGTTGATCGAGCAGTGAGATTCAACCACTTGAAAAGGCTTACTGACAAGGTAATACTGAATAATTAGCATCCGTCCTCGCTTTTGTATTCGATATAATCACTATCTCTTTGCAGCGCTAAGCCAAATGCTCTCTCTCGTGCAGATTCGAAAACGCGATGTTACCTTGAAGCTCACAGGAGCAAATTCAAGTTGCTTGCGTGGTACATTGGTGAAAGTTCGACAAACTCAGAACAGTTTTCCATTGGGGACGTGCATAAGCCGCAGCAACATTGACAACGAAGACTTCGTAAATTTCTTTGTAAAGAATTTCAACTGGGCAGTGTTTGGGAACGAGCTGAAATGGTCTTGGACGGAGTCGCAGCAGGGAAGCCTTAACTACAAGGATGCCGACGACATGTTGGACCTCTGCAAATGCCATAACATAGAAATACGAGGTCATTGCATCTTCTGGGACGTGGATGATACAGTCCAGCAATGGATCAAATCCTTGAACAAAGAAAACTTTATGAAAGCAGTGCAAAACCGTCTAACCAATCTCCTCACCAGATACAAAGGCAGGTTCAAACATTACGACGTGAACAATGAGATGCTGCACGGGTCGTTCTTTCCAGACCGGCTAGGCGAAGAAATCCGACCTTACATGTTCAAGACAGCTAATCAGCTTGATCCATCAGCAACCCTTTTCGTTAACGACTACCATGTCGAAGATGGACGTTGTGCCAGGTCAACCCCTGCAAAGTACATCGAACACATTCTTAACTTGCAGGAGCAAGGCGCGCCGGTAGGAGGGATTGGAATTCAAGGACACATAGATAGTCCGGTCGGGCCGGTTGTTTGTTCAGCTCTTGACAAGCTCGGAATCCTAGGCCTTCCGATTTGGTTCACAGAGTTGGATGTGTCGTCAGTTAACGAGCATGTTCGAGCGGAGGATTTGGAAGTCATGCTACGCGAAGCCTACGCGCATCCTTCGGTGGAAGGGATCGTGCTTTGGGGGTTCTGGGAGTTGTTTATGTGTCGAGAGAATTCACACCTGGTTGATGCGGAAGGCGAGTTGAACGAAGCTGGGAGGAGATTCTTGGCTCTCAAGAAAGAGTGGATGTCTCGTGCTGACGGCTGCATCGGTGAGCATGGTGAGTTTGGATTCAGAGGGTTTCATGGGACTTATACGGTGGAGATTGTTGGCCTCGAGAAAGTGGTTACTAAGACATTTGTAGTTGAAAAGGGTGATACTCCTTTGCTCCTCTCCATTGATCTTTCAAACTCTTAATGATTAGTGATGTAATGATGGAGTATTTCGGTTGGTATCATTGGTTCGGTTGATAGTTTTTTATCTACGCATTATCATTATTAATACGAGAACACCCGACTCTTTATGCCACTATTCAGACAAGTCTTATCCAGTTAAACTCTGATCCTATACAAGGACAAGTTTCTACACAGAACGGATGAACACTCACCGGCCGATTGAATATTTTATTTATGCATCATGACATCCTAATTTACTAGGTATGAATTTGTTACAATTGCTAGGTACGGTAGCAAAAATGTATACGTTACTCAATCAAACGTTACAACAAGTTGCTATATACTAAAATAGATAAGTGACCAAAATTATAATACTCTAACATGCAAGTGACCAAATTGGATAATTACCAAAACGAACTCGCCTTAAATCCAAATCGAAATTCAGATACGGTTGGTTGGCAAATGTTCGATTCGGTTTGCGAGGTCTGAGTCGACTGCAACTCTCACTTCTCCCCTAAAGTAGGGTTTACTCCCCCAGAAGTCTGCCAATTTTTCTTCTTCTTCTTCTGCCAATTTAGCGTTTCCGATTTGTTAGTTCCTGTGATCGCCGAACCATGACCAAGAGAAAATTCGGATTCGAAGGATTCGGCATCAACCGTCAAACCAGCTACAACTTCGAGCGATCTCAAGCTCCGCAGCGGCTCTATGTCCCACCTTCATCTCGCCACAGCCATGACAACTACGAAGATACGGACATCGACCATATCGATTACGACGATACTAAGGAGACCACAAGCGATGGCGAGCCTGACATCAGCAACAACAACAATAGCAACAGCAATACCGGCGGCGTTGAGGATGACGAAGTTGATCCACTAGACGCGTTCATGGAGGGGATACACGAAGAGATGAAAGCAGCGCCTCCGCCGAAGGCTAAGGATAAAGTGGACAAGTATCGGGATGACGAGGAGGATGATCCCATGGAGAGCTTCTTGAGTGCGAAGAAAGATGTAGGGTTGACGTTGGCGGCCGATGCTCTCAACGCTGGATACAATTCCGACGAGGAGGTTTACGCAGCTGCAAAAGCTGTGGATGCTGGATTGCTGGATTATGATTCGGATGATAATCCGGTGGTGGTTGATAAGAAGAAGATTGAGCCCCTTACCGCTTTAGACCATAGTTCCATTGATTATGAACCTTTCAACAAGGATTTTTACGAGGAAAAGGAGTCCATAGCAGGTTGTTGATCTTGTTTTTTTTAACAAATGTATCTTCTAATTGCTTTAGCTTGAAAGTTCGTCCTCTTAATTTGGAGTAATTATGGCTTTTTCAGGGATGAGCGGGCAGGATGTGGCTGAGTACAGGAACACTCTGGCTATTCGTGTTTCGGGCTTTGATGTTCCAAGGCCGGTTAAAACGTTTGAAGATTGTGGATTTTCTACACAACTGATGGGCGCTATTGCTAAACAAGGTTATGAAAAGCCAACCCCCATACAATGTCAAGCATTGCCTATTGTGCTCTCTGGGAGAGACATCATTGGTATAGCAAAAACAGGCTCTGGTAAGACTGCTGCTTTTATACTTCCCATGATTGTACATATCATGGACCAACCTGAACTTCAGAAAGAAGAAGGGCCAATTGGAGTTATTTGTGCACCTACTAGGGAGTTAGCTCATCAAATATACTTGGAGGCAAAGAAATTTGCTAAACCGTATGGGATCCGGGTCTCTGCTGTCTATGGTGGAATGTCGAAGCTTGAGCAGTTTAAAGAACTGAAAGCTGGTTGTGAAATGGTTGTTGCTACTCCTGGTAGATTGATAGATATGATAAAAATGAAAGCAGTGAATATGTTGAGAGCAACTTGCTTGGTACTTGATGAGGCAGATAGGATGTTTGACCTAGGGTTTGAGCCTCAAATAAGGTCTATTGTTGGCCAGATTAGGCCAGATCGCCAGACTTTACTCTTCTCGGCTACCATGCCGTTCAAAGTTGAGAAGTTAGCCAGGGAGATTCTTTCTGATCCTGTTAGAGTGATCGTGGGAGAGGTGGGAATGGCCAATGAAGATATTACTCAAGTAGTCCAAGTGATTCCCTCTGATGCAGAGAAGCTTCCCTGGCTTCTTGAAAAGCTACCCCCGATGATTGATGATGGAGATGTCCTAGTTTTTGCTTCGAAAAAGGCCACTGTTGATGAGATTGAATCGCAGTTGGTCAAGAAGGAGTTCAAAGTTGCAGCTCTTCATGGCGACAAAGATCAGTCTTCAAGAATGGAGATCTTGCAGAAATTCAAATCCGGGATCTACCATGTTCTTATTGCAACTGATGTTGCTGCTCGTGGATTAGATATTAAATCAATCAAGTCGGTTGTGAACTTTGATGTTGCAAAAGACATGGACATGCATGTCCATCGTGTTGGCAGGACTGGTCGTGCTGGCGATAAAGATGGGATTGCTTATACTCTTATAACCCACAAGGAGGCACGGTTTGCTGGGGAACTGGTTAACAGTCTGGTTGCTGCTGGTCAAAATGTCTCTGCAGAACTCATGGATCTTGCTATGAAGGTAACTTTCTAGTTAAATTTGTTTATTTCTAATATTTTTTATTTTTCTTTATACAAAATCATGCTATGACTCTGAACTGGCACTTCTTATGTACTAGTATGTAAATGGTTAGCATCCTGGGGTATTTAATGGAACACAAACTAGTACCCTCAAGTTATTCTACCAGGAAAAAGTACCCTTAAATTTTAATATGATTCAAAAGATTTAGGTGTAAGGGATCATATATTGTATTACTTATTGTAGGAAAGATACTGTGTTTAGCGTTATCATAAACTGGAAGACCGCTATGGTGAATCATCACTCAAACACCCATCTAGTATGTGACCCTTGAAAATGAACCATAGGCTGGTAGATTCTGATGTATTCCCTTGCGATGGTGTATCTCATCTTTTTAGGTTTTACTTTTAAGTTGCGACTGTATATGTTTTATTGGCATTACAGTTCGGTCAGATCTCTATTTCTTTTGTCGTGACGACTTAATAGATATGAACATGCTTAAGATTGCCGAGTAACATTTACCCATGTAACTCGTTAGGATGGAAGATTCAGGTCCAAACGTGACGCAAGAAAAGGAGGTATGCTTTCCAATCATGTTGGCTGTCTTCTCTTCTGTCTTGAACTTTTGGCAGTGAAGCATAGCTGTGAACTGAGTTAGTTGATAAAATGGCAATATATGTTGCATTCATCAAATGCACTTTCCTTTTTTTGTTACATAAATTTTTGAACTTTCCCTGCAGGTGGTAAGAAAGGCAAAGGCAGGGGTGGTAGTGGTCGAGGAGTTCGTGGCGTGGATTTCGGTCTTGGGATTGGCTACAATTCTGAATCCACTGGCACCTCACCCCATGACAATAGACCCAGTAAATCTGCAGGTTTCAGCTCAGTCCGGACAGGGATGATGGGACAGTTCAAGAACAATTTTGTTTCTGCTTCGTCGAATTCTCAGTCTGCTGGATTTAGTAACAATGGCTCGGGTGCTGCTGCTCCCAGCAAAAGGCCGGCATTACGAGGATTTGTGTCCGGTGGTTCAATAGGAGGCGATGCAAATAGAGTCCAGCCGCCTACCAGTACACTATCTGGGTTCGTCTCAGCCGGTTCAATAACTGGAGATGCAAACAGAACCTCTCAGAACCCCTCCGGAAATACCAACCAGAAAACACCAGAGAGGTAAATTATGGTCAGGAATTATATTTCTTTTTCATCTTGAGAGGCTGTCAGCTTGTTGGCTAGTTTAGGTGTGGTTCAAAGTCTTATTTTTCCTAATGCTTACACTGTTAGGGGGGGAGTATCGGGAGGTTAATAACCAATCACATTCGGTCGGTTAATTAGGATTTGATAATTTCAAATAAGTTACCCGATTAACAACAGCCAAGTAACTGACCGAATATGAAGTTAGTACCAACCTTATTATTTTAGATTGACCTTTAACTGAATTGCCAGCCCTAGACATTGTTATCATGACCTGTGAGCATTTTCTCGTAAATTTAGGTGGTGTTTAGTATCTATTTTAGTTTGATTTGGAGACAGAGTCGATACAAGAAAAAAAAAATAGAGGTGGCAGCTTGAAAGCAAAAACCCGTTTATCTAGCTACCCTGAGAAACATAAACGAAAATCCTGGATGAAAGTCAAATGGAATGGATACGAAGCCGGTTTAGTTTTCCCTGCTAGTTTTTTTCGAACTTGAGATTAATCGACTTTTTATGATTCTCTACGTTGTGCAGTTCCGCTGGCCGAGAACGGCGGAGACGCTCCGGCTGGGACCGTTGAGACCAATGTAAGGTAAAGAGTGTTTGTAGTTTGGCTTGCATCTTTCATTAAAGCACTCTCCTTTTTGCTTCCTGGATGCTTTTCTTTTCAGGTCAACTGTGAATGAAATGATGTGTTGTATTGTATTTGTTTATAGTTAGAAATAACACAAGTCCTTATTTGAGAATTAAGTATTAGCTTGCCGTAGGACATAGTGAATGATGTGTTACATCGTTCAATGCTGAACCAGTGGCCGAAGTGGCACATCCGAGTGATACTTCTAAAGTATGTATTCGGATTTGCGTCCTATCAGTTTCTATTTTCAAAGGTATCGTTCACTACAAGATAGAAGAAATACGTCCTATTATCCGAGTCTTCCAATTCCATGTTCCCCTAACGGCCATTGCTTGTGAAGCTTTTCGATCATCTCTTTTCCTCGGTCGATTCTGTTGCTTTGGATTCTTGATGCGGTTTGATTTGGGACTTCCACTTGTATGTTCTTGTGCTTTTGTTCTTACGGTTCACTCCCCCGGCTTCACGTCTGTGTATTTTGCTTCGGTAAGCAACCGAATCTTCCAAGTCAGAAAATGATAAACTTGTTGGTTTGATACGATAGTTAAGAACATCATATATGTATAACCTATACATCTTGCTATTTGAAATCCAAAAATGGGGGATCTTAGATCTCTAACGTTACACCAACCAACTATTTCTATGCTGTTTCCATGTGAGGAAATGCCACATCCCTCTTCTACGTCACCCTCGCTTTTTAAAATTTTAATGATATTTAAAGCTGTATTGATTAAGAAATTCGGTTCTAACACTCGAATTTCAAACCTTTCGATCGAAATAGATGATGAAAATTATCAAAATGGCTAATGTGAATGTATTTTGAAAGAAAATGACTAGAATTGCTACTTTTGAAAGGTTTTGTATGATTTGGACATTTTAAAAAAGCTTAGTGGCCTTTTCTTTTGCCGAAGTTATGAGCATGAGGATCGAGTGGCCTCTCCCTATAAGCATCATTGAATCCCATTTCTCACGCTTAGTTAAATAAAAGCCAACAACGACCAATCCCCAAAAGGCTACTTTAATTTTAGTAAAATGCGGCACTAACTTTTGACCACTTTGACAACTTTTTCGTTTTTACTTTTCGATACAAGGATTTGCAACCCACCACATTCCGCCTCGCTTGTATTTAGTGCTTGTTTTTCAATTTTCGTTGCGTTTTTATCCAATTTATGTTCTCCCTTTACCCCGGTGATCTCTTTCAATATGTTCTCTTTTTGTTTTTTTAAGGAAAATAGAGACTCAACTTTGACGGATGTGCACTACATATTCAACACGATCAATTGTTGTGAGATGTCATTGAGCTAATAACGAGATGCATAACCTGGTGGTGTAGGTCGTGCATGTGCCAAAACCTATCACTATGTGCCAACTTCCGTCCAACTTTAAGACATACTTATCTCTCAACTTCGAGACTTGGAGTTAGGCATCTTGGGCATAAATTTGTGTTCGTAAGGTGGGAAGAAGGATTGAAGAAGAAGATTAAAACACTTTCTTGTCTTCTATCCTTGACTTGGTTGCCCATGTGTAGTTATAACTTATGATGTTGCTTGGATATGAAACTTAGTTATGTTACGATCATAGTGGGATATAATGAACATGTCAGGCCTTCGTTATCGAACATCTAACAATCATTAACTATCTCCAAACCATACCATATATTTGTATGCACTCGTATACCAATAAGTTCTCTCATGTTCAAAAAAAATCCCAAAAATACAACTCCGACGACAAGGATCCTAAATCGATTAAAACAATCGTAGAAAACATCTCGAATGCCCGAAAAGCGACCTCCGTCCAACGGAGTTCCAACAACCTAACGTCAGTTCTTCTCAACTAATCGTGCTTAGTCTCCGTTCTTGAAAGGATATGGTAAATAAAAAAAAAGAGCTCACTTCTGCTTAGGGAGCGGTGTTATACTGTTTAGTCAAACAAATCTACGTAATAAAGTCTCCGTTTTTAAATCTACTGCAGTCATTTCTCTCTCTCTCTCTCTCTCTCTCTCTTCATCCCGTTCATCTTCTCTGCAACGTTTCATCGATCGTCATCAAGCTTTCTGCTCAAAAGTGGTTACTGTTTCCTTTTCGTCTGTATACAGTAGTAGTAGTAGTAGTTTAGCAATGGAGGTTTGGCCTCCTCTTGCTTCGGAAGCCGCCAATGAATGAGTAGCAGCTCATCTCTCTATCACTTTCCACTTCCAGAGCTCGCGATCTCGCAGTCGGTGTGCTTTCAAATTTTCTTTTGTTTGTTTCCAGTTCTCAGATCTGTTGTTATTTTAGCCTTCGGTTGCTTCCCGTCGAGATTCGGCGATGTCGGTGGCTCCTGCAGCTGCTTCTTCAGTCAATGTCACTGGTAAATTTTTAGTTTCACTCTTAACGAGCTAAACTAGAGGTTAAAAAAAATTGAGAATGAGCTTGCCTGTTTAGGAGCTGGAGCTCTCCAATTTGTTGATAATGGCCTAGTATTTTGAGCTGGATCGTCCATTTTTGCATTCGGAGTGTCTTACGTGGTGAAGCAATTGAGAGATAAGTTGCCTGTTTAGGAGCTGGAGCAATGCAGATTTTCCCGCTTACTTTGGGTTATGGTTCATAGGTTTTGCATTTTGGTGAACTAGAGCTCCGATTTGTTGATAATGGCTTAGGGCTGGATCGTCCATTCTTTTACTGCAGAAGTATTCCTTCGCATTCTGTTCTCTTAACAGCTAAACTAAGAGTTAAAAGAAAGCTGATTAAATTTGTCTGTTTAGTAGCTGAATTAATACGGATGTGCCTCTAACTTTAGGCGATGGTTCATAGGTCCTCATTTTGGTGAGCTTGAGCTTCAATGTTTTGTTAACAATGGCTTGGTTTTAGGTTTCTGTTTGATTTTATGAATGCGTTGAATTTAATTTTAGTCCTGGATCGTCCTTTTTCTGTAGCCATGGATTCTTGTTCTTCTGTAGTTTGACAGTTTGATGACGTTTGCAGCAGGACCACCGAGAAGGCTGTGGCATTTATGGAGGATTCTATTTGTAATCTTTGGTTCAGTTATTCTCATCACTGAGACGGTCGATTCAGCTGGCGTTAGTGTGCGGGAGCTTCATAAATCTCACAGGAAACATTTCTCGCCGCTTGCTTCACCGGCATTTGTGGTTGCTCCAGCTCAGCCTCCTGACTATGATCCATTGATAACTTCTGGTCATCCACCAACGAGTTCGAGCTTGTCGAAACCTTCGATGAAGAAGACACCGGGTGTTGGGTTAGTTGCTCTTGCCCCAACGCAGCCCCACGCTAGCGACAACAGTTCGGGATTAGCTCAGCCTCCTTTATCTCCAGATGTCCCTGGTAAGCCTATATATCCTCATTCTTCATTTGCTTGCATTGTTCAATAACTACTACAAAGAGATGGTGGGAGTTTTGACTGGAAGTCACCAGTGAAAAAATAGGATTAAATATCAATCTGATCTTTATCACTAATTTGGCAATGTTGGATTTATAAGTTCATCTTTTTCATGTTGTCAGATTGTTGTGGACCAGAGCTAGTGGTGAAGAGAGGGGGTCATGGCTGCCACTGTGTGTATCCTATAAAGCTTGACCTTCTCCTGTCGAATGTTTCCCAAAATCATAATTGGGATTTGTTCCTTCAGGAGTTGGCTTCTGAGCTGGGGTTATTGGTTTCTCAAATTGAGCTGAGAAACTTCTATTTTCTCACCCTATCGAGATTAAACATTTCGATGGATATTATTCCTCACTCCGGTGACAGCTTTCCTGCCAGTGATGCATACAAAATAAACTCTTCCCTTTCCTTGCATCAAGTCCGCTTCGACCCTAGCTTTGTTGGTGACTACAAACTCCTTAATCTTACATGGTTTGAACCGCCACCGCCTAGCCCAGGTAAACACTTCTTTTCCCATCATGCCATTTCTCCCTATCCCTTTTATTTGTTTTCAGAAATTTTCTATTGAAGTATCTCATCATCTTCTTCTGCAGCTCCTGTTGCCATTTTATCACCTCCTCAAGCACCAGCGCATCCTTTGTCAAATTCTACATCAGCAAGCATTCCAAACAGAACTAAGCATTCATATACACTTTTAGTACTCACTTTTGTGGGCATTGCAGTCGTGATTGTCACCATTATATGTACGCTTGTGGTTTGCTCCCGCTTGTCACGTAGAAGGAGAACTCAACCACCATCTGAAGAACCTGGTATGTCTTTTCATCTTCTGTTTCTTAATGACTAACTGGGAACTTAGCAATATCAGATTGTTGGGCAATTTCGAATATAACAAGGAGCATCGATATTCCCCGTCATTTGGTTTCTATTAAGTACGTCAGTCAAGAAGATTTGTCTCATGGATAGTTACATGTGTTTGGTGCAAATTTCATTCATGTTTGATCGAGTTGTGGTACTGTGTCATTTCCAAATGAATTGATTCAGCCAGTCTGATGACCATTATGAAATGCTTGGTATACCTATTGAGCACAGTTTTTTTTTATCTCATGTTTCTCACAAATCCTTCTCATCTTCAGAGAAACAGAGGACTACATATGCAGTTCCTGTTGTGGGATCCATCCCACATCCTTCAAGTACCCGTTTCCTATCTTATGAAGAACTCAGGGAAGCAACCAGTAACTTCTCGACTGCTAGCATACTTGGAGAAGGTGGGTTTGGTAAGGTTTTCAAAGGTGTCCTTAGTGATGGCACAGCTGTTGCGATCAAGAGGCTCACCTGTGGAGGCCAACAAGGGGATAAAGAGTTCTTAGTTGAGGTTGATATGCTGAGTAGATTGCATCATCGCAATCTTGTCAAACTCGTCGGCTACTATAGTAGTCGTGAAACTTCACAGAACCTCCTTTGTTATGAGCTTGTTCCCAATGGAAGCTTAGAGGAGTGGCTCCATGGTAATTCACTCTCGCTAAACCCCGGTGTGCTTTTGGTATGTAATTTCACGGTATACAAATCTCATGTTGCTCATGGCTTTTCCTCAGGTCCTCTAGGTGCTAATTCTCCTCTTCTTTGGGACACCAGAATGAAGATCGCTTTGGATGCCGCGAGAGGACTCGCTTACCTACACGAGGACTCGCAGCCGAGTGTTATCCATAGGGATTTCAAGGCATCCAACATCCTTCTGGAGAACAATTTCCTTGCTAAAGTCGCGGATTTCGGACTTGCGAAACAGGCACCAGAAGGCAGAGTGAATTATCTATCTACACGAGTGATGGGAACATTCGGGTTAGCTCTCTCGTCACTGTCCACTCTTAAAATCTTTTGCTTCCTTTCTTAGTTTATGAAGAAAAGCTGATTTTGGATTCCATTTCTGCAGATATGTTGCGCCCGAGTATGCCATGACCGGACATTTACTGGTAAAGAGTGATGTATATAGCTATGGAGTTGTGCTGCTCGAGTTGCTTACTGGGAGGAAGCCTGTGGATATGTCGCAACCATCTGGACAGGAGAACCTTGTTACTTGGGTTAGTTGAAATTCTAATTACTCCATTCTTTTCTTTAGTAGTGTAAATGGTTTAGGGGTCGTTTGGGTGAGGATTTTGGCTCAAATAGCTTGCATAAGTTATTTTGTTAAAAAAATCGGTGGTATTTCAAGTAACTCATTTTGGAGTTATTTCAAATACCTTATATGGAGGAGGTATTTGAAATACCGTAGAATTTGAACTAATTTGGCCTTTTTCGTCGTTGAATTAACTCATTAGTCAAATAAGATACTCTTTACACCACAAATTTTGTACCTCACAAATACCACATTCTCAAGTAACTCATCATTTTACTCCAAACGACCCCTTAGTTTTTTGGTTATTTGGAATCCAAATCTGACCGAAACCAAGATTATTTACTTTGGTTAACCGAAGTTCAAAAATAGAAAACCAATCTCTAGCCTCAGCATTCTTGCTATTGCCTTCTTACTAAATGATACCATGCTCCATTTCCCTCCAGACAAGACCCATTCTCAGAGACAAGGACAGGCTAGACGAGCTGGCGGATCCGAGGCTAGTCGGGAAGTACCCGAAGGAAGACTTTGTGCGAGTCTGCACGATAGCAGCAGCCTGCGTAGCCCCCGAGGCTAGCCAGCGGCCCACCATGGGAGAAGTGGTGCAGTCGCTGAAAATGGTCCAGCGGGTGACCGAGCACCAAGACGCTGCTGCCGCAGCATCGAGTGCCAGGCCTACAAACACGAGACAGTCGTGCACCACCTTCGACTCGGACGGGACATCTTCGATCTTCTCGTCGGGTCCTTTCTCCGGGATGAGCAACTTCGACAACGAGCGGACTGCAGCCTTCTCGGAGGATCTCCACGAAGGGAGGTGAAGTATTTCGAGATTTGGTTAGTTTATTTAGGAAAGGTGTTTTCGCTGATGATGCTGATGATGATTCTTCTCTGTTGTATCAGTGAAATTTTGTATATATGTATTCGTGTTGTTGTAGCCTGTGTTCTTCTATTGGACTTCTAAATATGCTTCTTTCCCATTTATGTGATCTCTTCTTCATCTTCACGTTTGTAATATTTAGTGAACGTTTTTAGACGAGCTTTATCGTTTAAAGCTAAGACGAGTCGAGCCGAGTCGAGCTTCAAACGAAAAAATCGTTCTCTATAAGTCGTTGAATGTAAGATTATCATGTTTGGTGTTCATATTTTAACGAGAAGTTCGATATTTGTTTGGAGAAGTTGGAATTTCTAAGAGTCGTCGTATGTCGTATGTTGTAGTTGAATCGTGATTTTATCGTAAATTACTATATCATGTTGTTTTGTTGGGTGGTTCGATTAGATAGATATGATATTGTAAGCATGTGATCCACCATGCTAGCCAGCTCATCCATCCAAGATTGAGAGGTCTGCATTTTTTGACATGTTTACCGCGAAAGTAATCATGCTACTCATTACCTTGCTAGTATTGATTCCGCAAAAACTCGTTTGATTGTGAATGAAGATTAGGGTGTATTAGCATCTGGGTTCTTACAAAAAATTATGATGTTTTTGAACATACGCTCCCAAAATTACTTTTATGCCAAGCAAACACTTACTTTCTATGGATAAAAGTTTAAATTTTAATTGATTTGATGCGGCGATCAGATTAGCCACGTCAGCATAATTTTCAAATAAAGACAAATATTAGTGGATATGAAAATTGAGTTAAAAGTGGATATTTATAACTACGGAAAACATCAAACTACAGTTAGCATTAGAGAGAAACATTACCTTTTAAGAATTGTCAAACATAATTGAACTAAAGCAAAATAACTTGTAATATGACATCACGTTGCATAATTACACGAATATACACAACCTTTCATAAATAGAAAGAAATTCTGTTGTGTTACAAAGTTCAAACTACGGTGACTGAAACGTCACCTTTTAAAGATGAGTAACTGAAGTATCACAAACCCAAAGTTCAGTGACCACATATGTATTCTACTAATATAAACATAAAAATTAAAAAATGGGGTCAAAACTTAAAACCTTTGAAAATAAGAACACAACAACGACTGAGATTGAGAAGCTCTCATACAGAAAACCGAAGCTCCCCTTCGCTCCCTCTGTCATTTCTTGCAATCCTGCAACAAAGCTGCTCGATCATCTGGATCTCTCTTCCTCTTTCGATCCGCAACAATGGTGAGGGTTCTATTAACCTGTGTCAGTCACAATTTTCATCTGCCAATTGTTTGGGAATCGCATTTGCTCGCTCGTTCTTGCGATGTAGCTTAGATCTGGCATGAATCTTATCTGTTTGGACGTGTGTACGCGTTAATGCTTCAGCCTCGATTCGTTTCTTATCATCTCCGTCTGTAATTGAATTTTTCCGTCGGAAAAATCCTCTTTGTTTCTAGCATGGCTCTGTTTTTGTCTCCGGATCGAAATGAGTGGTGGAGGTCGAGATCTGGGGAGAGGAGTGAGTGATTTCTATGTTTGGATGCTGAGAGAGTGGAAAGGAAGCGGTTTCGTTTTCTTAATTAGAGTCTGTTGCATTGGATCGCAAGCTTTGTTTGATTTGAAGCTAATGCGTGTTTTTCTCTTTTCATTTTCTTCTTTCCTTTTCGACAGCCTCTCAGACTGGAAATCAAGGTACCGTGTTACAGCTTATCTAAATTTTGTTTCGTTTGCCGACTGGATCCAGAACTTCATAATGTCTTTATTGTCGCTGACTGTATTTGTATGGTTGATAGAGGAAACTTGCTCAAAGATCGGAGAGAGTAAAGTCTGCGGATCTTCATCCTACAGAGCCATGGTAACTTATTGTTTGTTCTTTTCTTATAAATATTTCTTAGTTGAAGCTCAAATTGGTACACTGAGCTAATTGTTTTTGCAGGATCTTAGTGAGTCTGTATTCAGGGACTGTGTGTATCTGGAACTACCAGTCGCAGGTAAATATATTTCACTGTTGTATCCGTACATTTTGTTCCACAATGCATTTCTCAGCAAGCATTATCTCGCTAAAAGAATGCATCTGTTACAAGGACAAGTGATCTAGTGAAGTTCTAGTGACCTTAAGCTTTTAGTCGTAGTTGCATTCTCAATGCAGAGATGAAGAAGTTAGTATCTTTATCTGTCTGTTATATTTCATATCGAAAAGTAGAGAGTGGTCTAGGAAAAACAATTTGCCACTCAGAATATTGTTGTTCAGTGAATATCAAGTTACATCAATTTGGAGGAGAATTCCGCATTTAGCAAATTGATTTGGGTAAGCGTTTACTGTATTGAACATTATTTGATTTTGATATCATTTTTTCATCCCTAAGTGGATTGTGAATCTGATATTTGACTACTAATGAGTGCTTCTTGAACATAACATTACTGGCAACTAACTTTATTGTCATTTTTCCTAGATGTCGAAGTTTTATCTGGTTTGACATTCAATTATTTTTTACTTTCCAATCTTACATCTTTTTTTCCTGCAGACTATGGCGAAGTCCTTTGAAGTGACTGACTTACCAGGTATTTTTATTTTCATGTGGAGCTAAGAGCAAGATTTTTTTGTTGGTAATAATCCTTTCTTTTCCTATGATGGACCATTTATGTACTCTCGACGTTTATTTTTGTGCTTGCAGTTAGGTCAGCCAAGTTCGTGCCAAGAAAGCAATGGGTTGTTGCTGGAGCGGACGACATGTTTATTCGGGTGTACAATTATAACACAATGGACAAGGTCAAAGTCTTTGAGGCACATACAGATTATATTAGGTGTGTGGCTGTGCATCCCACCCTTCCATATGTCTTGTCATCATCTGATGATATGCTCATAAAACTATGGGACTGGGAGAAAGGCTGGTTGTGCACTCAGATATTTGAGGGACATTCCCATTATGTAATGCAAGTGACCTTTAACCCTAAAGACACAAACACGTTTGCCAGTGCATCTCTTGATCGAACCATAAAGGTATTTAGCATATTCCTCGTGGTAATTTAACATAGCTCGGTTTGTTCTTTTCTGGGAAAATTCAGATACATGTCTGTCGTTATTAGATATGGAATCTTGGATCTCCAGACCCAAACTTTACCCTGGATGCTCATCAGAAAGGGGTAAACTGCGTTGATTACTTCACAGGTGGTGATAAACCTTATCTGATCACTGGCTCTGATGATCACACTGCTAAGGTTTGTCCAAAACGTCGCTCATTAGCTCACTTGATTTGGTCTATTTTGGGTGTAACCTCATTTGTATGATGCTTATATTGCCAGGTGTGGGACTATCAAACCAAAAGTTGTGTCCAGACTTTGGAAGGGCACACCCATAATGTCTCTGCTGTATGTTTCCACCCTGAACTGCCTATAATCATCACAGGTTCTGAGGATGGTACCGCCCGCATATGGCATTCTACAACCTATAGGTCAGTGTAGTATAGCAGTTCATATAGTTTTTTCTGCAAGTTCAATCTTGCTGGTCCCCCTGGAAACGTTTTAGTATCCAAACATTATTGAGGATATTTCCTCAGAAGTTATCTTGAAAAATACGGCTCACTTGAGTGTTTGCTTACTGTCAGCCAACAACTTGCTTGACCATGGAATTTCATGTAGTTCTCTTTAATACGCATTTCATGTAGCCCATATGACTGTTTTTTATTTCCAAATTTAATATGCATTTCATTGACTTGCAGATTGGAGAACACATTGAATTATGGTCTTGAAAGAGTTTGGGCTATCGGCTACATTAAAGGTTCACGAAGGTAAATGTTGTGTATATTTGTCATTACTGTGGAAGTATTTGCAGTGCCACCATCATCTGTGCGAAGGTAAATGTTCTTGGTGTATTGTTGATGGATTGATTTATTGCAGGATTGTAATTGGCTACGATGAGGGAACCATTATGGTCAAAATTGGTCGAGAAGAACCTGTGGCCAGTATGGACAACAGTGGAAAGATAATTTGGGCCAAGCACAATGAAATTCAGACTGTAAATATTAAGAGCGTCGGCGCTGATTTTGAGGTTCATGCTCTTACTCACATCCTTATAAAGGATGATCTGCTTTGTGTAAAGATCAGGTCACTCCCTATTTTTCTCACTCCCTATTTCTTGCTCTGCATTAGGTTACTGATGGAGAGCGATTACCTCTGGCAGTCAAGGAGTTAGGAACATGTGATCTGTACCCACAAGTGAGTTTGCATTTATGATTGTTCTTTTTACCCACTTCTGCAGCTCCATTTCACCGTTGATTCTTTTTCTGGTTGTGATGCATAGCCACTTCTTTTGTATTGAATCTTTTACAGAGCTTAAAGCACAATCCCAATGGCAGATTTGTTGTTGTTTGTGGAGATGGTGAGTACATTATATATACGGCCTTAGCATGGAGAAACAGATCGTTTGGTTCTGCCTTGGAATTCGTTTGGTCGTCAGAAGGGGAATATGCTGTAAGAGAAAGTACATCAAAGATTAAGATCTTCAGTAAAAATTTCCAGGTATGTATACTATCTCAATCAAGGATTTCAATTTATTTGTATTTCTTAATGGGAAGTTTCAACTCGAATAGTTCTGTGATTTCACAAAGAAATTTGATATCTTTAATTCCTACATTTAGGTGCCATTTTTTCCATGGAAGGGTGTTAAAAGCTGTCGATCTCTTCTATTATTATCTATTTCCGTTTATTAATCTCAGGCCTATTTACAAGTCCATTTATGCTATTTTTGTTGCTAGTAATGTTTTCAATTGTAATGCTTATGACCATGCCTATGCAGCGTTAGATTACCATTTTGTGATTTTAATGAAAATAAGTAATGTGAAACTAACATACAGGTGCTTATTTCAGGAAAAGAAGAGCGTGAGGCCAACCTTTTCAGCTGAGCGAATTTTTGGAGGGACTCTATTAGCTATGTGCGGAAATGATTTCATTTGTTTCTATGACTGGGCTGAATGCAGGCTAATTAGGAGAATCGATGTCACTGTTAAAGTAAGCAGAAATTGTTTATACCTGTTGATTGAGTGATTCGTACCTGTCCTGTCTTTTGTGGCTGGATGACTAATTGGGAAAATTCTTCCTACACATTCCAGAATCTTTATTGGGCTGACAGTGGTGATCTAGTGACAGTTGCAAGTAACTCTTCATTTTACATCCTGAAATACAATGTGAGATACTTACTTCGATGTTTTCATGGCTTCAATACTGTCACATGTATAAAATGAAGACATGAATTATTCTCTTTAAATGTGCAGCGTGATGTCGTTTCATCCTATCTAGAAAGCGGAAGAGCTGTGGATGAGGAAGGTGTTGAAGAAGCCTTTGAACTTCTCCATGAGACCAACGAGCGTGTACGTACTGGATTGTGGGTGGGCGATTGTTTCATCTACAATAACTCCTCATGGAGGCTTAATTATTGTGTTGGGGGAGAGGTACTTTCACTTTCAACTTTCTTCTGGGTGAATTTAGTATTTTCTTGTTCAGTCTTTATTTATTTATTTTCACTATATTGCTAACTGCAAGTTGTTTTAGGTGACCACCATGTATCATTTGGACCGCCCTATGTACTTGTTAGGGTATCTTGCTAATCAAAGTCGCGTGTATCTGATTGACAAAGAATTTAAGTAAGTTTTTGCCAGAGGGTTCTCAAGTCGAACGCACAGTACTTTTCTCATGGATCGCTGCAACTAAATATTTTGTTATCTGCATACAGTGTTGTGGGTTACACTTTACTTCTCAGCTTGATTGAGTACAAGACTCTTGTTATGCGAGGCGACATAGAAAGAGCCAATGAGATCTTACCATCAATTCCAAAAGAACAGTACAACAGGTAGAGAATTTGCCTGCTAAAGCAGCTAAATACCCTATGGGTATTTCTTGCACTCTGTAAATGTTGGAACCAATAATTTTGTTTGAAAAATGTCTAACAAAGCAACACATATGAATATGCTATCTTTATCCTGGAAACAAGTTGTCACAATTGTTTTTTCTGTGGACAAATAAACTTAGTTGATTTTTCCTGTTTTATCTAATAGTCAATTTTCTTCTGTTTCCAGTGTTGCACGTTTCTTGGAATCCCGCGATATGGTGGAGAATGCTATCGATGTAGCTACTGACCCTGATTACAGATTTGAGTTGGCCATACAACTTGGTAGATTAGAGGTTGCAAAGGTAGGGCCAATAGATACTATTATAAGCTTTTACAAAGGTAAATTGATTATCATCTCTCACAATAACTAAGCTTTTGGGAATGGACTTTCTTGTTTTTTCATAGGAAATTGCTGCTGAGGTGCAGAGTGAGTTGAAGTGGAAGCAGTTGGGAGAATTGGCCATGTCTAATGGAAAGGTATCGTCCTTTATGCTTCTTCAAGATTTGGTATGGTTTTTTGCCACAAGATAGACGTCAACCAAACTGATAATCTTCAAGGCTGTCAATATTTTTGGTTTAATACAACCTCAAAGTTTTTGTTTTGTTGCATTAGACTAAAATCTGAATCCGATTTTAGATTCCTGTCTCCAAACTATCAGATTTTGGTTTCGTCCTTTTGCTTACTTTTAGTCATGATTGTTCAGCTGGAGATGGCTGAATCGTGCATGAATCGTGCAATGGACTTGAGTGGATTATTGCTGCTCTATTCTTCTCTTGGAGATGCTGACGGAATTTCGAAACTTGCATCCCTAGCAAAGGAGCAGGGAAAAAAGAATGTCGCTTTCTTGTGCTTATTCATGTTGGGTAAATTGGAAGAGTGTCTCCAGCTATTAGTGGAAAGGCAAGTATTCGTGGAACCATTCTCAACTGATAAATCATCATAGTCATGCTAAACGGTGCATTCTTCTTGCAGTAACCGGATACCAGAGGCTGCTTTAATGGCTCGCTCGTATCTCCCGAGCAAGGTTTCAGAGATTGTTGCTATTTGGAGAAAAGATCTCAGTAAAGTGAGTTGATTCAACCTTTCTGTTATATATTGGATCCCTTAGATTGTCATAACTATGAGAATTTTCCTTTTCCATCCCGGCCAAACATCATTGGCTCCAATACCGAAAAGAAACATCCTTTGCTCTTTTGTCGTATTGAAATTATTAAGCCCCTTACAGTTTCTTACACTTCACTTCTGTGTTGTTCGAAGGTCAACCCAAAAGCTGCAGAATCCTTGGCAGATCCGGAGGAGTATCCAAACATGTTCGAGGACTGGCAAGTTGCTTTGTCTGTTGAATCGAAATTTGGCGACATACGGTAAGACTGATAGTTAAAAAACATTTGACTGAGCATCTTCCATTGGCAGCATCTTGTCCTGATGTAACTCATATGTGAAGAAGTGCAACTATGCTATTAGTTTGTTCCCTCAAATTCGAACTTTTAATCGGCCCAGTGGTCTGAAAACACACAATATATTGAGATTAGTTTTACTTTAATTGTTTGCTTCGAAGATTTTGCGTTAACTAATTTCTGTCTCTACTTTCTTCACAGGGGTGTTTATGCTCCAGCAGAAGACTACATAAACCATGCTGATAAACCTCACCTAACACTTGTGGAGGCCTTTAGAAACATGCATATCGAGGAGGAGTCTCTCGAGAATGGAGACTACGAGCAGGAGGAGGTCCGTTCTCGTCGATTTTCGCAACACATATTTTCGAATTTTCACTTGGCTAGTATTGAACATAAGCGCCGTCTTATTCCAGGCTGTCGAAGAGCAGAGCGGAGAAGAACAGAACGTCGAGGAACAAACTGGAGAAGGAAGCCAAGAAGAAGCGATCGTGGTCGATGCTGATTCCAACGATGGCGGAGTACTTGTCAACGGGAATGAGGCCGAGGAACAGTGGGGTACGAATAATGAAGGAAACCACCCATCAGCCTAAAAGCAAATTTCGTTGAGGGTTGTGGTGCCAGTGAAATCTAAAAACCAATTTTGCCTCTGGTGATTAATTGAATCTAACGTGCCAATCTCTGACTTCCACTTTCAAAGCTTAATTCGAAAATATGTATGGTCTTAGAATTTCCTCGCTTTGCTGCTACTGGTAGGGTAGTATCATCGCAACCTTTCGTCGCAAAAATTTTAGCATGTCAACTAGAAAATCCAAGTTGGGTGTCTACTAAACATGGTAGTGTGAAATGGGGTGGTTTTTGCTTGGTGACGGTTTTCGAGTCATTTTCTGTCTGATCGACTCCAACCGGAAGTAGCGAGCTTTTTATTCGTAGTTCATGTCTGGTATTGGTTGTTGTTTGTCTCCTTTCGCTTCGGACATATACAATTTGTACTCGTTCTTGTTTACGATCGTTGTGTTGTGAAGGCTTGATCGTTATACTTATTGTTTCTCTTTCGATTTTTTGCAGTACTTACACAGCATGAATAAGGGTTTTTGATAAACGACTGTCATGTTCCAAGTGGTAGCTTTCTCTCGCACTTAAAAGGTAAGAGTAGAATACTTAGCATGCTTTGTCTTGCGTTAGAGTCTGATTTTTACAATCAAGTATCATATCATTGTTCTACATCGTGTCGTAGTAGAGTGATCCTTGTCCAAAATCTAACATCCTGTAACCCACCAAACTCGAATATCGATGAACCCACAACTTCGAGTGATTCATGATCCCTTTTGACCTGCTGTAACCCATTGATCTCCCGACCCAATATAGTCATAACCACATTGACTTGTAACCTGTAATCCGATTAACTCATCCCCATCCAACCCGATCAACGATCCAAATTGCCTGTAACTCATTAGATTACTAGAGTTACCGGTTGAATTCCCGACCCTATAATTCCGCAACCACACTGACCCGTAATCCAATCAACCCGCCCGTTTGACTGCTCCACTAGAAATTAGTGGTTTGCTGAAGGATCATGTTGTATGATGATTGGTCTGTGTTTGTATCCCAACTATATTTGTTTGAATCCACTGTAAGTACTAGTCTAATATCAACCCTTCGTCTCTCGTCTTCTCCAGTGTATGGGAAGAACTCACTCTTCGTTTGGAGGCTGGTTTGGTTGCTGCTGCTGTTTCGGCTCGCGTCGAGTTTTGACAATGGAGAGAGCATTTATATACAGTGTATTATTTCGACAGGAATCGTAGCCTTCTTCTAATACTTGGATTCTTCTCCCCCATATAGTAGTAGTAGTAAAGTTTAGGAGATTCTTTGTTGATGCTTTCGTTATATCATAAGAAGTTGAGCAGTTTGAATGTAGAGATGGAGATAGAAATGGTATATGCTATGATCCCCCCTTGGAAAAGTATTTGTTTTGAGACGAATGTAATTTCTTTGTTCAAGTTTTTTCAGTGTAGTTTTGATTTCGAAAACAATTATTGGTCCATTTGGCTGCTGGAATGTGGGACGAAACACTGAGCATTCCCCATTCGAGCGGGAAACTTTGATTCCAACGAAGTGCATTTCCCCGATTAATTGTTTTGACTTCAGTAAGCAATCAGACATGGATCAAGTCCTGCACTGTTGGATATCGCCATATCTAGCGATGCGGGAGCTTGTTGACTGCGCATTTGTCACATTAGCACAAATAGCTAAATCAAGGTGAGATTGTATTTTGCGGGGAGCCAAACTATCTTTATATATGAACCTTCCGGCCACACTATGTATAACATGCCGCATTAGAGTTGTAGCTCGATCATCAGGGTTGAACTGAGAGCTGATGTGGCAGCGTTACTATTTGCTTATGAGAGGGTACTGGATGGTACAGGTGCAGTTGAATTCCCAAATTACGATTCAGCTATTGTTGGGGAGCTATGACTGCTCATACCATCAGTTTTTTTAGGTCGTCAGTTTTCATGAGATATTAAATCAGGACTGAACAAATAAAAATTGATTATATTTATCGGGAATGTAACTATACCGCATACGACTTAGCTGGATTATGTCATAGTTTACGAAATAAGTGTTCATTCTGTATCCATTGATGAATCTACTTATGACTTAGCTTGGATTTTCATTGGGAATGAATGATTTTGATAAAAAGAATGAAAATATAAATTAGCTTAACAAACATCCCAGTCCTTCTTCACAATTAGATTGATCTTACGGCTTATATGTGGCTTCGGCACCGTACCAGCACGTGTCTTCAGTAGGAGCCTAATAAAAGTAATTATAAAAAATATGACGCAATCCATAAGTAATAAATAATAATCCTCTCTGCTTCTTTCTCAGTAGTACTTGTCGAACCTGCTCTCTATCCCTCTATCTGGGAATCTAGGGTTTTCGCGATCCCGTACCCTCCCATCCCAAATCCCAATCCTCGTAAAACCCTTTCAGTTATTCCATACGCTAAATGAATCAAGGATTCGAAAGCTTCTCTGTCGTTTGTTTGTTTCGGTTCTAGTGACGCATGAACTACTTGTAACTATTTTTGACTCGTTTGTTCCTCGTCTAAGCTTTTCGAAGGGCTTTCATTGTGCCGAATTCGGCTTGTTTCCAGTGCTTCACTTTCTGGAATTCCGGGTTGGGGGTTTCTTAGTAAAGGCTGTGATTCGGAGTTTTCAAGATTTGATTTGGAGTAAGGGCGTCCTCTTAATTAAGAATGTCGAAGGAAGTGGGAGAAGAGGTTGACTATGATAGCGATCCGGAGGAGGAGAAGCGTCTGCTGGGAATGCGAAGGCGTGAGGCTGCCAGTGATGACGAGGAAGATGATGCGGAATCGGAGAAGCAGCAGAAGGAGAAGAATCCAATGGATCGGAGGGCTCCAGTACTGTCTGATGAATCTGATGACCAAGGTGGGGCTGCCGATTACGACTATGAGGATGAAGAATCCCAATTAGATGGAGGAGCCGAAGAAGAAGAAGAAGAAGAAGAAGAAGAAGAAGAAGTCTATGACGATGAGGATGATGTAGTGGATGAGGAAGAGGGAGTTTATGAGGATGGAAGGGGAAAAAACACAATTGAGAAGAGAGGCATAGGAGTAGGAGTTGATGGAGTTAAGGGTGATGCCATAGATATGGAGGGTAGAGAGTTGGAACCAGGAATGGAGGATGTTGGAGAGGCTGGGGATAATGTTGAGGGAGAGGAGGGGAAGAAGGAGAATGAACCTTTTGCTGTTCCAACTGCTGGGGCTTTTTACATGCATGATGATCGGTTCAGGGAGAGTACTGGTGGTCGAGGCGGGTATGTGTTGATTATTTTGTTAGTACGGAATTGCTGTTAGGATGTTAAGTTGTTCTTGAAATGTTGGATGGTTGCATTGTGCTTGTTTCGCTTTGCGGCTTATTATTTGACAACCCTGAATATATCATCAGCTGTACATCCTAATATGTAGTTCTGGCATACACTATTGGAAAAAATAAATTGCCTTTTAATGTAATTTGAAACTTTTAAAATACTATAAGAAAGAACTTACAGCTAATTGATACAAAAGTGTTTTGAGTGAAAACTATAGTTCTTCTTTTTGTTAGTTTTCCATTTGGAATCTACATTTTTGTTGGTCTGTCCCATGCTTCGTGATATTTGAAGGAAGTATCTTAAAGTTCAACATTATCCCCCCTGTTTCTTTTAGTAGGCGAGCATTTGGTGGAAGGAAGCTATGGGAGTCCAAAGATGATAAGAAGTGGGGTCATGACAAATTCGAAGCACTTACATCGCATGAAATACATCATGACCAGGTGACTGTTGTATGACTCAGTATTCTTGGATTTATTGGTCTACTTGTTTGATCAATGTTTCTGTTCTTTTTTGCATTACATTTGGATATTTCTGCTGTGAGAAGTAACCTGTAATGTATTGCAGGGAAGGAGGAATTCCAGAGGTAGTTTCCGAGGTCGTGGTGGAAAAGGTTGTGGTCCTGAACAAGGCTATGGAAGAAGGAACAGATCTGGTGCATTCAGCAATGGTAACACTCAGAATCAGGCTCCTAAAGGTGTGAGAGGGAGAGGCCCTAGAAAATATGAACCTAGGTGGAATAACAATAGCCAGGGACCTCCTCCACAAAGCAAGCAGCCTGTTGAGAAAATGTCACATGATTCTTCGCGGAGAGCAGCCACAGCTATGCCAAATTCAGAATCAGATCAATTGCCCCCTGCAAGAAAACTTTCTGGCTTAAATTCAGCATCTCCTCCTTTTTATCCCTCTGGGTCTTCAAGTAAAGATGCTGCTCAGTCACATAAAAATGATTTGCAAGGTGGAAGCACAAGTAGGAATGTCCGTAACTCTGTTGCAGAGGGAACTTTCAATGTTAAGCAGACTGGTTCATTAGGACGTGGGAAGAATGTGTCTGACACTGTTGGCATTGACAAGCTTTACATTGATGAACCCGCCACTTTAACTTCAGGGAAAGGCTCGAACAATGTTCAAATGCTACCTGCTGGTTCTTCTATGATCAACTCATCACGGGCATCTCAAACCAGGGCTCAGGGTAGAGCTGGACCTGTTCCTGGACAGGTTGGTTACTTGCCAACTGCGCCTCACAACCAACTCAACAGAATCTCTCCAGCAGCTCAACATCATGTGGTTCAGCAGAGCGTTATCCAAGGTCGGGTTCAGTCCTCTGTTCAAGCTCCTAACCAGCAGTTATCACAGCATTCTGGTGGAGGTTCTCGAGCTTCTTCTCCACCCAATTCAGCTATGTCAGAGAATTCTTATGAACACGAAGCTGAAAGTACTTCGGATTCTAGTAAATCAAGGAGTGCATTGGTTGGGAAGGCAAAAGGGAGTGGAACAGGGCAATTTCTGTATGGCGGGGCTCAAGTTGGTCCCGGTGATCAGAACTTCCCACCTGCATTCTTACCTGGTAATGTCTCTTAGAACTTATATTGCCTACTATATTTGTAGTCTGAAGAATGAACCTTCATCAATGTGTATTTTTTTCAAGTTATCTGGTTATGTTAGAGTAACCGTTCTCATGAATTTTCTTTTTCTATCTTGTTTTAGTTTTGAACTGAAGGAATCTCAGCATGATATTGGTATAGCTAGTTTAGCTTTTAGATAACTTTTGTTCTGTTGATTTGGCTTCTAGTTATGCAATTCGGAGGGCAGCATCCTGGTGGCATTGGCGTTCCTGCCGTCGGCATGGCTTTTCCTGGATATGTTTCTCAATCCCAGCACGGTGTAGGAAACTCAGAAATGACATGGTACTGTTACCCTTATCAATAGTTTCTTTCTAACTTCATTTCTGCTGTTGAAAGTATTATTCCATTAAGTGGATTGATACTCTTGTTCTGCATTAAAACTAGTATCCAGTAGTTTCATGCTCCTTATTCACGGTTGATGATAATTAGCGGCATCTTCCTGTTGCTTTCTAGTTGACCATAAGAATAGAGTGCTAATGATATCTGTTATTCTTATTTGTGCAGGTTGCCAGTTTTAACTGGTCCCGCAGGAGGTTTAGGTGCCACATACTGTCCTCCTTATATTACCGTTGATGGTTCTTATCATTCGGGGCAGCCATCCTCTATGAGTTCTTCAAGGTTAGTTTCAAATAATGTGATGGTTCTGATAAAATCTGGATCAAGACCATTCATGATGTGTGGTCTTTACAAATCAATCTTGCTAGTTGCTGTACACTGACTTTGCTCATGTACATGATCATAAACCTTGTTTTAATACTTGTTCCACTTTGCAGCAATGGAACCGCCATATCGAACTCGAACAACGATTCGAGACCTTCACAAAGATCTGGTATGAACCGAAATCCTGATGTGTTTGATCATCCCTTTAGAACTGGAAACTGATTTACGTTTTGTTGTTTCAGATGTTGTAGGTGATGATTACGGCCAACGTCAGAAGCCTCGCAGGCAAGTTGAATGATATTCTCTTTTCCCGTTGCGAATATTCCAGCCCGTTAGCTCTCTCCGCTTATTTCGCTCTTTCCTTGTTACAGATACTCGGAAATGAATTTCAAGCAGCAGCCAAGTACAAGTACCTAGACGCTATGGAGCTTCTTTCAATACAGGAAGGTTAGTTTTCTGCAGATTTAGAGCCATCATCTGTTTGTTTGCGCGTTGGAACCCTATTGGAACCTCAGAGTTTGTTCTGTTTCATCTTTCGGGTTTTACATAGCATTGCGATGGATTACCTTGACATCAGGCCCTTTCGCCAAACTCTGGGATGGAGTGGGGTGGCATTGGGCGATAGATTCTCCTCGGAAAATGTTAGGTAACCAGTTATAACAAACTTCGATTTGAGATGAAACCATTTCAGGGTGCCATAACTTCTGACCTGTCTGGTGAAAATGCAGAGTTATATGTAACAAACAACAAACACCTGATCATGCTGCAAGTCCGAAACCAATAATTGCAGCGTGTCGGGTGGCAGTTTCTTGTTTTAATGTGCGGTACGACTCACGATTCAGCACAAGCTGATTTACAAGGATGTATGAATGATCGATTGCGATGAACTGATCATATAATCTGCTCCATTTGTTTCCAGATTGTCTTGTGGCTTGGTTCTGACCTGAAGCTTTGTTGGACGGAGTATATACTTGGGAGGTGCAAGTGGGTTCCAGGAGTTGTGCAGAAAGCTGTTTACTTTATGAAGACGATCAAGTCTTTTCCTTCTTTTTATTGTGATTTGTCAGAGTGGATTTGTGTTTTCAAGTCAATATTTGGATACCAGTTTGATTATATGATTCTATTTTGTAATCTGTGTTTAATGATCTTTGGTTGGATTGAGTTCTTTTGCTTGTGTTGGTTGCCTTCTTGCCCGGTCGGGTGGACATTGAAATCGACTAAACTGCATGACCAACTCGGCCAACCCAATTTAGTTTAAGAACCAAAATAGACGTTTAATTCATATAGGTATGCAGTTATTCATGAGTTTAGATGATCAGTTTATAGGTTTTGAATTAATTCATGAGTTTAAACTCATAAACATGATCGATTTCGAAATGAATAATCATCGTGCTCGATTTGGGTTTTTCAAATCAGCTACTTGCATGCAATAATTACCCAAGTAATTAAGTAGCTAATCTCCCGCTTTTTCCGGGGGTCCTAAACCCATCCACCGACACCAAACAGCCCCCAACTGCCCCACAAATCAGATTGCAACACGTGTCCCGGTTACACTATATTACACAACGTACTGCTGTACTGGATCTTCTCCCTTGGTCCCCTGATGCCACGTGTGAGTCGCACGTACGATCCGTTTCTTTCTTATGTCAAACTCCGTCATTCTCCTTTTCTTTTTCCAGCTTCATTGATTGCAGCAGCTAGTGCTCTCTGAGCTCAGAACACTGCGGTGGCCGGTGAGAAAGCTTTTCTTCTTAAATTCGGCTTTACTCTCTTAGTGCACTTATCCGGAAGTTGATTTCCTGCTCTGGTAATCATCATCTAGTGTTTGGATGCTGATGTGCAGAGAATCTGATGTTTCCGTTAGAGCTGCTCTGGTATGTTTTAACCGTGTATATAATGCAGTCTCGAAGCTAGGATTGCTTGGTGTTCGTTCATGCTTAGCTCTGCTTTATCATGCGTCTTTTTGCTAAGGTTTTCTAAATTTTCAGAATTCTTGCCAAATGCGGAACTTCTACGAGATTTGCCTGGTTACTGTCCTTGATTCACTTTTGCTTCTTTTTGTGAAACTTTCGACAATATTTTTCTTTCCGCAATTTCGGTCAAGAAAAGATCTGGATGTTTCAGTAATGAGTTGACTTCTTATCGATAATGCCTTTCTCCGGCCAGGTAAGCTTTGAAGACTGTTTGCTTCTTGCTTGTAATCATCAGTTTGCTGAGGAAACAGAAACTGCAGAGAATCGATGTTTCTATTGTTTCTCTGGTGTGTATGTTTAACCATATAATAATGTAGTATCGAAAGCTAGGATTGATTGATGTGCGTTCATGCTAAGCTGTGGTTTTCATCATGTTGTTATGTTAAGCGAGATTTTGAGAATTATTACTAAATGCGGCATTTCCTGGTTGCTTTTTTTTTATCCATTTTGCTACTACCGGTGAAGAAAAGATCGGAATTCTGCAATTCCAATGAAGAAAAGATCTGTATGGCTCAGTGATGAGTTGACTTTGTCCTGACAGGTAAGCTTTGAAGAGGTTTTATGAAGTCTGCTAGCTGCTTCTTGCGCTTGGTTTTTTATTCATAGTGGGGGATTAGGACTTGGCGATGGTCAACAAGCGATAGTGATGGAGGAAAGCATAATCAGACCAGATTTGCATGTGAATGTTACTAGGCAATCACCATTGAGGCCAAATGGAAGAGCAACACCTAGAAACTCTCCTACATACAAGAGGTTAAACTCCAGCAGAACACCAAGGAGGGATGGGAGGAGCAGTGGAGGTGGACTGCAGTGGTTTCGGAGCAGTCGGATAGTGTACTGGCTTCTTCTGATTACTCTCTGGACTTACCTTGGGTTCTATGTTCAGTCCAGGTGGGCTCACGACAATAACAAGGAAGAGTTTCTCGGTTTCGGGGGTAGGAATGGAGTTGTACATTCTGAGATTAGTGAAGCCACTGTTCGTAGAGATTTGTTAGGCAATGAGACTTCACTAGCTGTAAATAACAAGATTGAGGTGGAAGATGGGAAAGGGATAGAGGTAAGTTTGGCCAAGAAGGAAAATGAAGCTTCATCCAATCATACTGTAGTTCCAAAGAAGAAGGATAAGAAACCGGTCCGCAGGCTACGACGTAGAGCCCGTGGTAGAAAGAAGGCGAAGATAGAGGATGAAAGCAACGAGCCAGAGGTGCAAGAGCTAGAGATTCCTAAACGGAATACTTCTTACGGTTTGCTTGTTGGTCCATTTGGGACAACCGAGGATCAAGTGTTGGGATGGAGTCCCGAGAAGAGGACTGGAACCTGCGATAGGAAGGGCGCCTTTGCACGTCTTGTATGGTCTAGGAAGTTTGTTTTGGTCTTCCACGAGCTATCCATGACTGGAGCACCTCTTTCCATGTTGGAATTAGCAACAGAACTTTTGAGCTGCGGAGCCACTGTGTCAGTTGTAGTTCTCAGTAGAAAAGGTGGGTTGATGCCGGAACTTGCCAAGAGAAGGATCAAAGTACTTGATGACAGAGCAGATCTCAGCTTCAAAACTGCCATGAAGGCCGATCTTGTCATTGCTGGTTCAGCGGTTTGTACCTCTTGGATAGGTAAGTATTGTGTTGCTGTTCTTTAGTTGAAATAATCTCGATCTCCTATTGTTGGGTTTGGATGTGAACTCCAATGTTAATTCGTTTCCAGATCAATATATCACTCGCTTTCCAGCCGGGGGAAGTCAAATTGTATGGTGGATAATGGAAAACAGGAGGGAGTACTTCGATCGCTCGAAGATTGTCCTCGATAGGGTCAAAATGGTAGTCTTCCTCTCCGAATCCCAGTCCAGACAATGGCTAACCTGGTGCGAGGGGGAGAGCATTAAACTCAGATCTCCACCAGCAGTGGTGGAACTCTCTGTGAACGACGAACTCGCTTTTGTAGCGGGAATTCCATGCTCACTAAACTCTCCATCCTCTAGTCCAGAGGAGATGCTTGAGAAGAAGCAGTTACTCAGGAATTCAGTTAGAGGAGAGATGGGACTGAATGACAACGATATGCTTGTAATGTCCCTCAGCAGCATCAACCCAGGCAAGGGTCAGCTGTTACTTCTTGAATCAGCAAAGATGTTGGCCGAATCTGACGATTCCTTATTGACCTTGGCCGATAAGCATCATTTGAGATCTTTATTGCAAGATCAACAACACCGTACTGGTGGAGTAGCACAGGAATCAGTTATCAAAGTTCTTGTGGGATCCGTGGGATCTAAGAGCAATAAGATACCTTATGTCAAAGAAATTCTGGGGTTCGTCTCGCGGCATTCGAACTTGTCAAAGACTGTGCTGTGGACTCCTTCGACGACTCGCATGGCCTCGCTTTATTCTGCTGCAGATGTCTACGTCATAAATTCCCAGGTGAACGAACTACCAGTCTTTACTTTCGTTGTACAAAATGTTTACGTAATGCAAGTTAATGTGGATTGATAATATTTCTGTGATTCAGGGGATTGGAGAAACATTCGGAAGAGTTACCATTGAAGCAATGGCATTCGGTCTTCCGGTAAGTTAAACCGTATGTTTCCGCAACTAGCCCCTAACTCAACAACTGGAGTCGTAATTGCGCTAGCTTTTGTGACCTCTGTCTGGATGCAGGTGGTGGGAACGGATGCGGGAGGGACGAAGGAGATAGTGGAGCAGAACGTAACGGGGCTGCTCCACCCGGTGGGGAGGCAAGGGATCCGCGTACTGGCGGAGAACTTGAGATACCTGATGAAGAACCGGGAAGTGAGGAAGGGAATGGGGAAGAAAGGGAAGGAGAAAGTAGAGAGGAAGTACCTGAAGAACCATATGTTCAGGAAATTCGGAGAGCTGCTCTACAAGTGTATGCAGATCAAGTGATAGTACACTCAGTTATTCTTTCATTGGTTTCTTCTTCTTCTTCTTCTTCTTCTGTGTGTTTACAGTCCATCTGTAATCTTTATGATTTCACCGCTCATAAATATTAAGAGAATACATTAAGCACCTCCGCACTCCTCCCGAACCGGCCTTGCTCCTCCGTACAGTACATCGGAATATTATTTCACACTCGTCCCGCTCGTTTGCCATGTCAGGAGGCGGGATCCACTTATCCTCCACCACGTCATATGCCAAGCAGGACTTCAACGCGTTCTTTCCCCGTCGTGTCCGCCGGCTATTCGCACGGTCCGAACCCGATCCGACCCGCACCCAATAAAAAAGATCGGCTCGGACCGGGTACATCAGATCCCCGACGCCATTTCCCTGTCAAGAAACTGAAAATGTGAACCGAGCTCGAAGCCTGCCACGTCACCATGTCCAACCCGTCGATGACAACGAGATCCAACCCGACAGAGGCTACTCTGCCGAAAATCGACCTAACAAGAACAAATTTTTATTTCATCGAAACACAACACTAACAAGAACAACAAAGAACAAAAGCAACTTATACTATTTTAATTATATATAAAGCTATCTATACCAATTACTATACTCTTCAATACATCTACTAATATTTGCACTGCATTTGATAACCGAGAGTTCCCAACAGATACGTCTACCTAACCGCTCAACATCCATTTTGAACACCCGTATAAACTCTACGATTTTTTTTTTCATATATGACTGATCAGACAACGCCAAATGAGATTAGCCACCCTTTTAATAATTAAAATATTAAAAATAAAAAATTATGGTCGCCATTCCCGTCGCCGTTCAACTTGGGTACTTATTTACTACCATCCTTATGGCGACAATGAACTCCATAGGCAGCTGCCAATTCAGCCTCACTTTCTTCACACCTGAAACGGTTCGAAACCCAGAACAAGCTTAATTAATTGTGTTATCAGGTCGGGTGCGTTTCACCTGTATCTGTTTCATACAAGCTGGACGACTGCAGCAACCCTTAAGGTCCCGTTTTGCAGGAGTTCAGCTAGCTCGTCGAAGAACAAAGCTGTTCTCCATCCCCATCCTTTCGGAGCTTTCGGTAGAAGGGTGCCTCTTTGTTTCAAGCTTCCATACACTGTCACTTCTCTTTTTGATGGACATATCAACTTATAACAAAACCAAACAGAAAAGACAGTTAACCAAACACACAGTTGTGAGATTTCTCTGCGATTTTTATATGATATTAGACTGCACGACATCTTGAGAGATATTGGTGATTGTTTTGCGTACGATACCTGATAACGGGCAGTAACTTTTTCACGCGAGTCAATGTACATATGAACCTGAAACGGACAGACGTATAGGAATAAGGGCTTGGAACACAAACTTCAACCATATTAAGAATGTTCAGACTTGGGATTGCTTGGATTTTGTTGAAGTGTACTACGTAGTGACAATATTTGCTAACCTTTCTTAGTGAATCAGTGATCTCTGCCTTTCGTCGATGGAGAAACAATCCTGAATTGTTAAGCAGTCAGCGAAAGAGTTATATACTAGAAATGTAATTTTTCAGTGGAATAATTAGACAGCCCAGAGTATTACCAAGGGTCCGGCGACCTTGAGGATCTTCGTCATTGAAAGCCTGAACACTAACCTGTAAGATGATGGTGAATCATAATAGGCTTAGCAGCTAAAAGAAACATAAAGAAGCCAAAACAGGTTAGCCTTGCAAGATCTATAAACGTTTGATAGACGGGTAAATTAGATACCTTCCACAGGGAGCCGGCATAGAAAAATTCAGGAGAATGCTTGACTTGGCCATCGCTTAGACGAAGCACATCCGCAAATTCAACCCTGTGAAAGCGTCGTTGTATCTATCATTCAATGTTCCATGTTCACGAGCATTGAAATGATGAGGATGGGAAGTAAATGCATGAGATATAAATCTAGCGGGGCTATATGGCTTCTATGTTTACGTTCATAATGCAGAATGAAGCAGAAAGGAGGAACCAAGGTCTCACCCAAACCGGAAAGGAGGAAAATGGCTCAAAGGTGTATTTATGTCCAATGATATGGAGGAATCATTTTCACTTTCCCATTCAATGCCGATGGCTTGTTCAGGTGAATCCAGTACCTGAACAGCAACACCACTAGTACTTGGAGCAGAAGAAGATATTCTCTCTTGCATATCTGTCTCGTAACCTCTCTCTGTATGTTGAGTCTGCACATTAGAAGTGCTGACCCCTCCCTGGCTTAAACCAACCAGAGCAGTTAACCCATCACCAGAAAGGTCCCCAGTGTGATCGGTTCTACTCTCTGAATCATCATTTGGAAGAGACTGCTGTTGGCTATTTCTATTGCCAATACCGAAGGGCACTCGTGAAAAGACAAAACGGGTAGTGGGCCAGGCAGCTGCCGGCACAAACGTAGTTCCACGTCCAATGCCAGCAAGCCCATCACCAGGTCCCCTGACATGGACACGAACTGGTCTAAAGACGCTGTTCCCGCCCCCTGGAGCAGAATCAGCAACATACACATTTCCCATGTTGACTGGGGAATTGGTATGCTCATGCTCTTGACGTGAAAATCCAAATTGCTGTCTGCAAGTGCATGACATGCTGGTGAAGCAGCACAGTTTACATGTGTCGGCACCCGTTTCCTGTACTCTTTGGCTTAATAGCATCTACACAAAAGATATTGTTTAGAACAAATTGTTAAAGAAGGAGAATGCAACACAAAAAAAACTGACAAACAGATAACTATGAAGGCATCAAGTGGGTGATTGTATTCAAATGGACCAAAACCCAAGTTTCTTATAATTGTTTGATCAACTTGGTCTTAAATTCTTCCTATAAAATGTGGATAGAAACGGGTTTCAGTAACAAACCTGCAGCCAAAGACCATCATTGACAGCCTTACATGGGAAACCTAACTCCTCAAGTTGTTTTCTCACATTCAAGAGTGCCTCAAAAGACATGTTGCAGTACAAGAGAGACTCCCCTTCAAATATGTTCACAAATGTATCATAGTCCTCTCCGTGAACACCACAGTTTGCTTTAGCATAACTCTTGACCTGCCTTTCTCCCACGACTCTTCCGCCCCATGAGAGGGAATTCATGTCACATCTTCCACAATCATTAAGCAGAAGCCCACTGCAAGAAGGATCTGCTGAAGGGCTATTCCCAGATTGGCCACTTCCAAGCCAATTGTTGTTGTTCAATTGGTAGGCGCTTTCCCCAGAAGGACCCTCCGCAGCAAATTCACTAGCTGCCAGTCTCGGCATTTCAACATAAGAACACGAGTTTGTATTTCCATTTATTTGTGAAAATGAGTTACTCATGGGAGATGATTGTGTCATGCTGCTTGAGTGCAAGGATCCCATTCCCACATTAGAATGTGAATACGAAACTTGTGGCCCTAGATAGTCGACTTCACACTCAACAAGATCAACCAGAAGATTATGTGCCATAGCCTGACCTTCTAGGTCATCTTTTAAACTTAACCGTCCTGAACCAGTCTTAGCGTTATCAATCAATTCTTTGCCTTTCATTTGGGAAGAATCACTATGCATACTCGCACACATCTCAGATACGGAGGTGCCACCGTCAGATCTTTCTCTCTTGGAAAAAGAACTTTTTGATAGAAGGGTGTACAGTGCCAGCTCAAACCTATTAATAGGAAAGAAACAAGTTATCCAGCAGAACAATCCACAAGATATGTACAAAAGGAAATTTGTTACCGACATCCCTTACCGTTTCTCTTCACTAGCTACCCACAATTCATCTGAGGTCAACAATGCATGCAGAGTTTGAGATGAAAGCTTCGGAAGAACCTAGCAAAAGGTAGAGAAACAAAACATAATGCTGCATGCATCTTGATCTATGTCTTGTATGCAATATTGCAAATTTCATCGTCCCCTTTTCCCTAAAATACAGTTCAAACAGCTGCCGTCTTAGACATATTACCTCTTTCAGTTCCATGGATCCACTTTGACAAAGATAACCCCAGCAAGCATTCCTTACTCGTTCTCCATATTCACCATAATCTTGGCTCTCAGCGAAGACCTGAACACAAGCATCTGTCTTTTTCATATATGGAGAACAAAAAAAATGAAAATTTAGAGTGCGAAACTATGTGATTGAATTTGAACCTGATAAGCCAAGAAGTTTGAACTCCAGAGTTCAGAGATGATGAAGTCTGTACATATTGCACACAAGTCCTGCATAGAAACCACATATTGTTTCACATCGGAAGTACGACCAGCACAGATCACTAATACAAGAATTCTGAGACAAGACACTCAATCATGTACATCTCAAACTTGTATAAGTCTGTTAGTAGCTACCTGGAGGTCAAGAAAGGAAGCAGCTGCCAGGACACGGAATGCATTATTATCATCAAGTTTGGGATGATGCCCATACAAATAAGCCAAGGTCGTCTCAATTGCGTCAGCGTTCACATTCTTATCATCTACATTCAAGTTCACAACAGGAGAAGTTGCTTCTTTCCAAGGACCATGAAGCATGTTCCTGCCAAAAGTTATAACAACCCGAGTTACCAAACGATTTTAAGAATTCAGGAACCAATGCTCCCAATTCATGGTAGGTTAACATAGTTGAACTCACTCCGGGTTACCACCCACTGACTTTCATCGTGGATCCTTGTACTAAATTATTGATCACAAGCAGGACCGAAATGGAAACAGAACCTGAAGTAAGAGCTGCGAGAGAGGATAAGGCGGTGGAGGCGATAGGTAGAGCCCATAGCATGAACAACAACATCGGAGAAGGAACCGGAATCGAAACCTTCCATCTGAATGTGATCGCAGAGAGAATTGAGATTACAATCCAAGGCCCGGAGGTCAGTAGTATTGGTGTGGTCATTGTCGGAGGAGTGCTGCTGTGGGGTGGAGGATGGCTGAATCGTCACTTTCACTTGCCCGAAGGAGCGAGGCCTGGCGATGCTAGGGTATTGCGGTTCCATTACTTTCTGTAATTTTTGGCTTGTCAGTTTTTCTTTCTTTCACTGTTCTTCTTATGAGCAGAGCAGCTTGAAATGTTGTTGAGGGGGAGAAGATCGGGAAATGGAGAGAACCAGCAGCGCTTTCTTTTTTGCAGGCCGTTACTCTTTTTCTATCCATCAATCAAAATCATAATTCCACTGTTTTACCATTACAAACAAAGGGGGAAAGGTTTTGCAAGGGACCAGGGAGGCGAAGGGGACATCCACATTAATAATTTCGTAGGTTAAATTTTTTAACGCGTACACTATGTTTTTCGATTTTTTGATCCAACTGATAATTTATCTTAATGTTGTTCACGATTTTCGTCGAATTTCATCCACTATACCAACGTATACCGGCCACGCATGCAAGTTAAAAAATCTTCTCTCCCCTCTCTTTTTCATCTCTTTGTTTCTCCACTCTCTAAGCTGCATGCTGAAGGAAGCTCACTGTTGGAAAGAAAGATTCAAAGCCATCACATATAAGCACATAAAAAATTAAAAATTTCCCTGAGAAGATCCAAGGAATATCAGGCCATGAATGTCAGGCTACACCAAATTGCAAACAAAGCACCCCCAAAACCCAATCTAACCTCAGCAATTATCTCCAACCAGACAGGAAGTTGGAATCCAGCCTAAGTTCCTTAAGAGAAGAAGCTGCCCCAATCTCCAAAGGTATGCTCCCATCAAAACCTGTTATCACTGAAGTCCAGAAAATTTTAAGGTAACTAACATAAAACTCTTCCACTAAAATAAATTTATTTTTTTGTAAAGTAATAAAGCAATGTCACGAAGACCGTCAATTTTAATTTTTTTCGTATTTCAAAAACCTTGACTATAAGTAGACAGTTTGTGCCTACATTATTGTCTATTTGAACAGGTTAATTCGTTGGATGAGATTGAAAGCTTTTTCACATTTAACCACGATTATTATAATAAAAAGGTAAGAAATTAGAAAAATAACAAAAGATATTGAAAAATAACATACATCATATAGAATTAAAAAAGGAGAATGAAATAGGCAACAATAAGGTAAATGAGGCACAATAGACTAATAAAAGGTTTGTTGGAACTTCAATATATAATGATATGGACATACGGATCAGATTAGGTTTAAACTGAATGGTCAAATGATCGTTAGAATTAACATAATTTTTTATATTACTTATTTGTCAATTCTAGTCATCATTGTCCAAATAGTGTTTAATTTTTTCATTACTTTCAACAGTTAACATCTCAAAATTACTTACCGTTGATATATTTAAAAGTGTATATCACATATTGTATTTTTGATAAGTGATGTCATTTCGTATCATATTGATATATTACTAAAATTAAGCCTAAAATTAATCCGTTTTATTATAAAAAAAAGTACATAGTTTTAAATTTGTCCGATTTTCCTATTCTATCTCGTGTCTGTCTCGGCACTTAAAAGTAAAAACAACGTTCTACTCTCTTAGCACCGACTGATATGAATCTGAACCAGACCTTCGCTTTCCCATCTACTCTTCGTCAATCTTCTTCATTTCCCGCTCACTGTTAGATCCGGCGTCGGTAAGTGCCATTGTAAAGCGATCCTCATCTTCTCGCCTGGATAGTTGGCAGTTTTCCCACCGGGGGTGACTCGGGCGAGTTGGAAGGAAGATGCTAGAACGGTGCCTCGGCCCTCAACGGGTCCGCCGGATCGAAAGAGTTTTCCGCCACGCCAAACTCACCGTCCTATGCCTATTCATGACCGTCCTCGTCCTACGTGGCTTGCTCGGCGCCGGAAAGTACGGAACTCCGGCTCAGGACATTGACGATCTGACGAGCCACTTCTACGCCTCACGGAAGCACGCCGAGCCTCACCGCGTGCTCGTCGAGGCGCAGCCGGAGAACGAGGCCAGGACCGAAGACCCGAAGAATTACGCGACGTTCGACGTCAGCAAGATTATGGTGGACGAAGGCGAGGACGAGAAGCCCGATCCCAACAAGCCGTACACCTTGGGCCCCAAGATTTCCGATTGGGACGATCAGCGAGCCGATTGGCTGAGAAAGAACTCTAATTTCCCCAATTTCATCAGAGAGAACAAGCCCCGGGTGCTCCTGGTCACCGGATCTGCTCCCAAGCCGTGCGAGAATCCTGTTGGCGACCATTACTTGTTGAAAGCGATCAAGAACAAGATCGATTACTGCAGGCTTCACGGGATCGAGATCTTCTACAACATGGCACTGCTGGATGCGGAAATGGCCGGTTTCTGGGCGAAGCTGCCGTTGATAAGGAAACTGCTGCTGTCTCATCCGGAGATTGAGTTCCTTTGGTGGATGGACAGTGATGCAATGTTTACCGATATGGCATTTGAGTTGCCTTGGGAGAGGTATAAGGACGTCAATCTGGTGATGCACGGTTGGAACGAGATGGTTTACGATCAGAAGAACTGGATTGGGCTGAACACTGGAAGCTTTCTGCTGAGGAACAGCCAATGGGCATTGGATCTTCTGGACGCATGGGCGCCAATGGGACCAAAAGGGAAGATTAGAGACGAAGCTGGGAAAGTACTCACTCGGGAGCTGAAAGACAGACCTGTTTTCGAAGCGGACGATCAATCGGCCATGGTTTATCTATTGGCCACACAGAGAGAAATGTGGGGGGAGAAGGTGTATCTAGAGAGCGCTTACTATTTGCACGGTTACTGGGGGATATTGGTGGACCGGTATGAGGAAATGATCGAGAATTATCATCCGGGATTGGGAGATCATCGATGGCCGTTGGTTACTCACTTCGTGGGTTGCAAACCTTGCGGGAAGTTCGGTGATTACCCAGTGGAAAGATGCTTGAAGCAAATGGATCGAGCTTTCAACTTCGGTGACAATCAAATTCTGCAGATTTATGGGTTCACACACAAAACCTTGGCTAGTAGGAGAGTTAAGCGGGTTAGAAACGAGACGAGCAATCCACTGGAAGCTAAAGACGAGCTCGGGTTGCTTCATCCTGCTTTCAAAGCTGTCAAAGTATCAACGACATCGTCTTGAAGAAGTAGCTCTCTGTCATTTTTCATGGTTTAGGTAATGTAATGTATTGCAAGAAATGTTTTTTAATTTATGGAAACAGAGTCGATTGCTTCTACATGTAATTGCTTCTGTTTTTTGGCAGTTGTGGTGATGGGGATGACAACGGATATTTACTGTAGATTCTCTTGTTATTTACATCTTTCTGTTTCCTTCACTTGTTATGTTATCTTACTGTTGCGAATCGCAGGCTTGAATTTGCATGTCCATACTGATGGGGTTGCATTTGGTGAATGAAATTCATTTAGTTTGGCGCCGTCAGACTATTGAACTGTGGAAAGTGCGATTGGTAGGGTTAGGATGAAGGTGCTTTTTACACTGTGGTATAAGATTCTGGTTTATTCCGATGAGGAAGGGTGTTAGTCACCATCATCAATGGCGGAAAGATAGATCCCAGACTGTCTCCTAGCTTTAGTTTGGAGAAAGGGAAGAAAAGACGGCTTGTTGACGAATGATGAAGGATTTGATGGAAGCTATCTTCTGAATCATTAAAACAAACAGCAGTACAGATTGTTTACTTTCTCAGTATCTGTGTCGTCCGGTGCTGTGAGATTCCCTACTCATTTCGTTGGGGGGGAGAGCGAAATTCCTCGGACTTGTGCAATCCCTACTTGAAGAATAGCTTCCCAGGGCAATCACAGATCTTCTGATACTTGTGCACACGAGTTTAGAGGTAGAACTCAAATGATACTCAGAACCGATAATCTTTTCAGAGGATTAGAAGGAGAAGAGAGTCTTGCAACTGCTTTACTGGCTTCAGAGGTTACATCAAGCCCTGCAACCTCCTCTCCATCGCTTTTTACTCCACTAATGAGGGAATTTGTTTTAGATATTTGCAACCAACTCCATATAAAGTAGGGATGCTGGGATTGCCACCTATGTCTGTAAGTGACACTCTCCCCTTTGCATTTGATATTTCTTTCATCAAAGCTCCTGGTTATCTGTACAAGCTGGAAACTGATCATTCCATAACAATTTGTACCATTTGTCCACTTTGGAAAGAGATGCAATCTTAACCTTATTGTTGGATCATGATGCGTGTTCAATACTGGCTCCATATATGCTTACAAAGTTATATTCATTTTCACAAATTAAATCGCATTATCTAATTCATAAAGAATATTGGTTTGGAGTTTCGAATATATGATTTTAGATGGGAATATTATCTCGCTATTGTTTTGAGAATTACGGTGTCTTTTAGACTGTATTTGTAATAGAACTAGAAATACCCTGTTTTACCTCGAGAAATGATATAGGCAAGCGACAAAATGATATAGCCAATTTTTACGAAAATCGTTGAGGAAGAGAGACTAAGATAAAAGCTCTTGTTTGTGGTAAGACGTTACATGTAGTCATCAGTAATTGCTTTGCACACCACAAAGCACTAGAGGATGGGACCGCGGAAGGAATGGGGTGTGTAAGGACATAAAAAAACTCTCCAACCCATAACTCAATTTGTCAATCACTGATAAATGAGCTTATGAAAGAGGAAGAGTTATAATTTTTTTCTCACCTCAATGGAGATCTAGGGCTCACAATAGAAGTAGAAAAGAAATGTAAGTGCAATATAGATGGAGAGGATTCCTACCTCTTTGATGCATTATTGATGCAATAGTAAAGTACTCACACCTCAAAGTGTCAACGCTAACAAACGAGCTTATGAAAGGCGATGAGTTATATATAGTTCACCACCTTAATTGGAGATTTAGGACTCACAAAAAAAAGATATATAAGTGGATCTAGCTGGAGAGAATTTCAACTCATAAATGGTGATCCTTGAGCTCAAAGTAAAACTCTCATAAAAAATGAAATATTATTCATTCAGTAGTGATTCATGTTCCATTTTATAGATAGAATTTGTTAACAAGATATGTTACCAGGATGTCAATACGATCAATATGTAGCAACCAAATAAAAAAATTTAGGTGAAGTTAACGAAATGACCAATATATCAGTAGGTTACTTGTAATAGGTAAGTTATCTGCGGGTTACAACTACAAGAAATAAATGACTAAAATGGATATTTACCCTATGAAAATTTGTTATGTTTTGAACATTTGGGAACCCTTTCGTACAAATCCTAAACTTCAGGGTCCATTTAGGCTAACTACATATACATAGATTGGTGCCGGCACAAATTGGAAAGGGGGGCATTCCGCACGTCTCAGTTCTTATTCCGCCAATCCGCCTTCCATTTCTTTTCTACTTTTCTTCGCTGCCGGCGCTCACCAGCCCCACGTCATCAACAACTTGCTGATCCTTCTACAATCAACGCTCGTCACGGGAGCTCCCAATCAGCTCCAATTTCAGAGCCTCTGACTTGTGCTCATCAGTTGTCGCTTCTCTTCACAGGCTCTGCCGACGATCTTCGCCTCTTGTGGGATTCGTCCTCTTCTTCGGCTTCGCTTCACCCCCAAGGCATATTTTCTCCCTGCTGCGAGTAAACCGTGTTGTTTACTTTGTGAATCATCAAGTGTTGTACTGCTTGACTCTTGGCTTGTTTACTAATCACTGGAAGTTGCTTCATAACCTGCTGGCCGATTTTCAGCGTGTAGGATGAGTCTGATTCCGTAGGTTTGAATTTGCGTGCAGGCGATTATCTATCTTTTTATTGGTCTTAGCTCTCAGATTTTACTATGTTTGCAGAGGTACATAGCAATGGCAGTGTCTGCTTGTTCTGCTGCGACCCTCCCAGCAATTATCAAAGCCTCTAGTTCTCTCAACACCCGAAATAACTCTTTGCGTTACAACCTCCATAGTCTAGCTTCACGCCGCCCATCTCTTTCAAGGTATTGCTTAACTCGAGTTCTTTGATTTCCAGCATCACCCTAGTAAATTTTCGCTTGCAACGCTTTCAGCTTCAGTGTTCTTGATTAATCTCTTAATGTCGTTTCCTGTAATTTCATTACTCTTAAATTTTGGCAATCCAGGAAATTTTATAAAACTCAAGCAACTGTGGTTCGTGAACCGGAGGAAAAAGTGGTGGTAGAGCAAACCTTTCAACCCAAGACTACCTTTGATCAGCAGGAAAGCCGTGGCAGTGGCGGCTCAGAGAAGGACCCTCCTCAATCTGCTTTTGACCAATCGATTATCAAGATTGAGCAATCCATTAATGTCTTTCTTACGGTAAATTGGACCCACTTCCGACATCGCCATTTTCACTTATTGTTCTCTACTTTTCATTTTTCAAATTCAAAATTTGCATAGTTTGTACTGTCCCCATACTGAAAAATCTATAAGTTTATTCATTGAAAAAAGAAATCTATTAGTTTGTTTCTGCTTTTCATATGGTTATATTAATATTGTCAGGATACAGTGATAAAGATTCTCGACACATTCTACCACGATCGAGATTATGCTAGGTTCTATGTTCTTGAAACCATTGCAAGGGTTCCCTATTTTGGTCAGTCCTTGTTGATTTACTGGAACTACTGTCTTATACCTATGGTTTTATTCAGTCGCCAGTTTGGCACTAATTGTGATTCACTGTGTTACATTTCTCTCTATTGCAGCCTTTATTTCAGTTCTGCACTTGTATGAGAGTGTTGGTTGGTGGAGAAGGGCAGATTATATAAAAGTACATTTTGCTGAGAGTTGGAATGAGATGCACCACTTACTTATCATGGAAGTAAGGATCACTCACAGACGAATTTTCATTAGTTCTGTAGGGTTGTTTCTATGCACTGCATACCTTTAGATCCTAGCAACGTTAATTACCACCCCGACCATCACATTCTCGATCGTTATGGATTGTTATCTAATAAGCCCGTGCTTGTAGCAATGCTAGTAAATACAAGGATATAAGAAAGTGGGTTTGGCACTGTCATGGAGTGTTATCCCATATTCCCATGTTTGTAAGTTCCTGAACCTAGGATAGCACAGATGAGCTAAAATTGGATTGCATGCCTTTCATTTGGCGTATCAGCAAAATTTCAAGCTCTCTGTGATAGGAAAGGCTTAATGATAGATGGTTGATGCCAACGTGTCTATTTGTTTGCAGGAACTTGGTGGTAACAGTTGGTGGTTTGACCGATTCCTTGCTCAACATGTTGCAGTATTTTACTATTTCATGACTGTGTTTATGTATGCACTGAGTCCAAGAATGGCGTGTAAGTGCTTTTCTCTCAGGTTCTCTCGATATGTATTCATATTTTCTTTATATATGCTTTGAGTCCAAGAATGGCGGATAACGTTGTTTTGTATTCCAGTTTTGTTATGGGTTTTATGCAGTTTTCAGATGTGTGTTTATCCTTCCTGATGAGCAACCAATCTTGATAATTCAATTCCATCACCCTTGCAGATCACTTTTCCGAGTGCGTGGAGAATCATGCCTTTTCAACCTATGATAAATTTATCAAAGCGCATGAAGGTATTCCCATCGCAAATGTCAATTAGATTATCCTATGCTCTTTTGATGTCAGTTTATTGTGTCATTCACTTAATTCCCAATCCATAAAAGGACAACTGGAAAGTGATTAATTGAAAAGAACGCACGAAGAAATAGGCTACGACATAGATATTTCCATTTTTGCATCCTGCTGCTCTCATTGTTCGTTCATCGATATTGGCTGGCAGATGAGCTAAAGCAATTACCTGCTCCTGAGATTGCAGTGAGATACTACACTGGGGATGACTTGTACTTATTTGGTATGTTTGCTGCTGTTTAAAAGATAGCTTTGTTGTCTTTTGTTAGATCTTTGGTATTTTGTTTCTGATCCAATGTATTAAAACAGATGAATTTCAGACATCCAGAGTCCCTAATACACGGAGGCCGAAAATAGGTAAGAACAGAAACTTGGCCTATGCTCTTCACTGTTCCTTGTTTCGGGCTTCACCTTAAAATAGCCAGCTTATAATTGGCATCTATGTGCTGTATTGTGCAGATACATTATACGACACGTTTGTGAATATTAGAGAAGATGAGGGTGAACACTGCAAGACTATGAAAGCATGTCAAACTCCTGGTAACCTGCGTTCCCCGCATTCATATCCAGATGAAGCTGCCGATGACGACGAATCGTCTTCAGGATGCGCGGTCTCTGAAGAAGCAGAGTGCCAAGGCATTGTTGACTGCTTAAAGAAATCTGTTAGCCCTGGTGTTGTAACAAAGCAACAAAAGCAACGAGTTTAACAACAGAAAGAAACAGCCTTGCCACATATGCAACTATAACTAATATAGATGCCGCGAACGTTACTATACATCGGTTGTACATATTTCACTTCCCTTGTGTTGTATGTGTTCTATATGCCATAATACCACACTTTTTATTAATATTGAAAATCAATATCAACATGTAGTAGTTCTTGAACTAATGGCTTCTTCTTTATTGACCATACAATGCCTCAAACGATGTAATCTTCAAACGGTTATGGTAGCTGGTGTTGTACCACCACTCTTCCATAGGTAACCATTGTTGCTATTTCCTTGGGGAGCTAATCATCATGCATCTTAGGTAATCCTCTAGGCATCTGTTCAACCTCTCATTTTGTCCATCAATTTGGCGGTGGTAAGCTGTTGAGTAGTGAAGCTTGTCCCCTTGTAGTTTGAAAAATTCCTTCTATAAGGCACTTGTGAAGATGGTGTCTCTATCTGATATGATTGTGGAAGGCATTCTATGAAGTTTGAAGATATGATTCATGAAGGCTTGAGCCACTGTCACTGTTGTGTAAAGGTGACTCAGGGTAATGAAATGACCATATTTGGTTAATCGAGCTATGACTACCAATATGATCTCCTTGTTCTCTGATTTTGAAAGCCCTTCTATGAAATCCATGGAAATATGTTTCCATGCTTGTTTTGAAACTGGAAGTGGCTGGAGTAACCCTGGGTAGGGTACGTTTTCGTCATTTCCAGCCAGTAGAAATACTTCCTGACGTGTTTGTAAGTGGCTAGTTGTGAAAACCCATCTTAAGAGTTTCGATCGAATCATTAGTTCAATTCAAGGATCCTACTTGGTTCCAAACTGGACCAAAATTCAATCCACAATTACTAAGTAAAGCATAAAGCAACCATTAAAATTGAACATGAAATCATTTATTAAACCCTTTAAATACTGACAGACACAAATTTCTGAATCCTGAAATGCATACTAAAAACAAGACAAGTAGAGATGAAATTTCAGTCTGAAAATACATCAAACGATACTTTCAATATCCTGATGTCAAAGCTGAATTTTTGCCCTTGTATTGTCCACACAAATCCTTTACACTCTTTCATGCTTATCAAGGCATCCCCATTCACCATTTTTACTCTCATCGGTACTGCTGGTTGCATCTTAAGATGTAGCTCCTCAGCATACCTCTGACTAAAAAATGTATGGCTCGCTCCAATATCCACCAAAATAAGTAGGGGATGTTTCCCCATTTTCCCTCTCACCTTAATGGTTGAGTTCAGGTTGGCTCCTCTTTTTGCCTGCATAAGAGCCTCCGTTTGCTCTCTAAGTCTTCCTTCTCTACTCCTTCTTCCTCCTCCTCCATTTTGATTTCACCATCTAGCATGTGGATTCTATTGTTTGAGCACACGTGACCATAGAAATATCAATCATCACACTTGTAACACAATCCCTTGTTTTCTCTATTGTTAGGTGGTGCTGGTCTGTGCACTGGAGATTTTCTGGAAGGTTCTTTTGAAGGCCATTTAAGTTTACTCTTCTTCTCTCTTAATTACTTCCATAGCAACCTCTTCCATTCTTGCTTGCAAGAATGATTCTGTAAGGTCTGTAGGTTTAAGTATTAACAATACTGGTTGAATTTCTTCATCTAACCCAGTTATAAAGCTGTTAACGAAATAAGCTTCATTTAAGGTGGGGTTTAGCTTTAGCATTATGGATCTGAGTTCTTCGAATTTCTCCTGGTATTCCAACACTGAACCTGTTTGTTTCAGTTTTTCGAAACTACCTGCCACATTCATCCACGTCGAATCTCCAAATCTTTTGTAAAATTCTTCGGCAAGGGTATCCCATTGCAGGTCTGTAGACGATCCCTGGTACTATATATCCGCTCTTCCTTTCAGGAATAACGAAGCCACCTCAACATGTTGGTTGGGAGGAATCAGATGTATGGTAAAAAGTTTGGAGCATTTCCTTACTCATGAAGTCGGGTCCGTTCCTGAGAAGTAGGGAAAGTCTAGTTTGGGAAGGTGTGCTAGCTGGTCTGGCCTTAGAAGTAACCCACGGCCTCCTCCACCTCCTGATGGCTCTTCCTGCTGGCGCTCCATAAAGCGCTCGAACATTTGTTCCGGACGTTGTGTAGAGGCTATAAGTGTGGTGTTACTGTTCTTCAAGACTTCCAATGTCGTGTTATGGCGGTCTGCAGTAGCTGTGAGGTTAGCATAGTTGGCCTGCTGAGCTGCTCGTAAGGCAGTCAGTTGCTCCTTCAAGACGGTGATTCTGCTTCCATGGTTGCCTGCCATGCTGGTTGCCGGAACGTGGCTTTGAATATCAGTTGCTATAGGGATAACGACAAATCGTTGCCCAAATACAAAACACTGCTTTAGGTAGAAATAGCAGTTTAGTCACTAAACTATTTAAAAGCGATAAATAAGTCCAAATCATTGCGCGGAGCTAGGCTGGTGGAAAAGAAAGTGAAGGAGCACCTGTCCTCGTCGTCAGTGGAGAAACAAGAGGCTGGTGGATAATTCAATTAGACTTCTATATTAGGTCTCATTTTGTTCGCCGATGAAGCGAGTTAGGGTTTCGGTTTCAATGTTTCATCGCATCCGATTCTACCACCAGGCCCGTAATCTCCATTCTTTATCCTCCGACCGTTGTCTCACTTCTATTTCCCGACTTGTGTTTCGCAATCTCGTCCCTCGTCCTGCATCAGCTGCGACTATCCAAGACTCCAACTGCGCCAGGACGTTTTGTTCAGGGGCGAGAAGCAAAGGTACATGGACGGAGGAGGAAATAGAGTATTTGGATGAGTCCGGCAGTGTCATTTATTCCGGTAAAGGAGTGAGATCAGTGGAACCTGGACTAGATGACCATGTCATGATTGGTGATCTTAAAAAGCCTATCCTAAACGCTTCTGCGGTTGCCAAGATGGTTGAAGTTGCAAAGAGATGGAGATGGGGTCCTGAACTAGAAACTCAACTGGACAGTCTGCAATTCGTTCCCAACATGACGCATGTTGTGCAGGCTATGAAACTCATTGATGATTGTGGTGCGTTGTTGAGTTTGTTTAAATGGTCCAAGAGGCAGTCATGGTATTCTCCCAGCGATGAGTGTTATGTCATCTTGTTCGATGGGCTTAATCGAAGCAGAGATTTCGATGGCATTCAGAGTTTGTTCGATGACATGGTTCAAGATTCAAGTACGACTAATTCGTTTGGGGCACACAATAGAGTAATCCAGTATTTGGCCAAGGCAGAGAAGCTGGAAGTGTCCTTCTCTTGTTTCAAGAAAATTCATGATTCGGGATGTGAGATCGATACACAGACTTATAACGTGCTTATTACATTGTTTCTGAACAAGGGTTTGCCTTACAAGGCTTTTGAGATATATGAGAGCATGGAAGCAGCGAATGCTTCATTGGATAGGTCAACCTACGAGATGATGGTACCAAGCTTGGCAAAATCAGGGAGGCTTGATGCAGCTTATCAGCTCTATCAACATATGAAGGAAAAAAAAATCCAACCAAGCTTTGGGATCTTCTCTGCGCTTGTTGATTCCATGGGGAAAGCTGGTAGGCTAGACACATCCTTGAAAATTTACATGGAAATGCAAGGTTTTGGACTCAGGCCATCTGCCACCATGTATGTTTCCTTGGTAGAATCATACACCAAGGCCGGGAAGCTAGATAAAGCACTGAGGCTGTGGGATGAGATGAAGTTGACTGGCTTTAGGCCTAACTTTGGCTTGTATACATTAATTATTGAATCCCACGCAAAGTCCGGGAAGCTCGACATTGCAATGTCCATCTTCAGCGATATGGAAAAGGCTGGATTTTTACCAACCCCATCAACCTATTCATGTCTTCTGGAGATGCATGCTGCTTCTGGACAAGTTGACTCTGCCATGAAGCTATATCACTCCATGACTAGTGCGGGTTTGAAACCAGGTTTAAGTACCTATACTTCCCTTTTGACCCTTTTAGCTAATAAAAGGCTTGTAGATGTAGCTGCCAAAATCTTACTGGAAATGAAGACGATGGGCTTTTCCGTTGATGTTAGTGCCAGTGACGTTCTAATGGTGTATATACGAGATGGTTCGGTTGATCTCGCTCTGAGGTGGTTACGTTTCATGGGTTCATCCGGGGTTCGAACAAATAACTTCATAATTAGGCAGCTGTTTGAGTCATGCATGAAGAATGGCTTGTATGAGCAGGCCAAGCCTCTTTTAGAAACTTACATAAACTCTGCAGCTAAAGTTGATTTGATACTCTATACTTCCATACTGGCCCATCTTGTAAGGTGCCAAGACGAGTATAAAGAGAGGCACTTGATGTCAATCCTAGGTAGCACAAGGCATAAGGCGCATGAGTTTTTGTGCGGGCTTTTCACCGGTCCAGAGCAGAGGGAACAGCCCGTGCTGTCTTTTGTGAGGGAGTTCTTCCAGGGAATAGATTATGAGTTGGAGGAAGGAGCTGCAAGGTACTTTGTGAATGTTCTTCTGAATTATTTAGTTCTAATGGGACAAATAAACAGGGCAAGATGTGTGTGGAAAGTGTCGTACGAGAACAAGTTGTTCCCTAAGGCGATTGTGTTTGATCAACATATTGCTTGGTCCCTTGATGTGAGGAATCTTTCGGTGGGGGCTGCTCTGATTGCAGTAGTGCACACGCTTCATAGGTTCAGAAAGAGGATGTTGTACTATGGGGTGATACCGAGACGGATAAAATTGGTGACAGGGCCGACGCTAAAGATTGTAGTGGCGCAGATGCTTAGTGGGTTGGAGTCTCCGTTTGAGGTGAGTAAAGTGGTGCTGAGAGCGCCGGGGGAAGGGGTTATGGAGTGGTTTAAGAAGCCTATTGTACAGCAGTTTCTAGTGAACGAGATTCCATCAAGTGCTGACATACTAATGCATAAACTCAACATACTTTTCCCGAGTTCTGCACCTGAGATCAGATCGCTCTCTCCTCCCAAGCCACTTATGTCTGTTGCTATGGGGAAGACTATGTAAATGTCAAATCCTGCTCTATGGCAATAGTTGACCTAGTGGATCAAATGTGAAAAATCTGCTTCAGGAGATGGTAAGTGCTGGTTTGTCTATGTATTTTGGGGATTTCAGTGCTGATTCTTGTTCTAAGCATTAGGGGTGTCGTATTTTGCAGCAATCCAGGTTCCAGACAATGTCCGGCTCCAATCTGAATGAATTTTCAAGGAAGATCTTTCCTTACTGTGCATGACAAAGAAGTACGTTTTTGGGTAAGTCATGCTTCTTGACTCGTTTGGTGGTCAATCTACTAAGTCCAGTTTTCGATATCGGGCAAAGCCTAGGTGATTAGAACTGGAATTGGCGTATTAGATTGGATGTTAGCGTTTGTGCAGGGACGTAACATCCTATAAGCATAACTGTGTTCATTTGTTCAGGTTAGGCACAATATTACATGAGTAAGTCAAGTTATTGCCAATTGTGTATGTTTCTTAGTTTCCTTGACTGTGATAGCAATTGACGACGAGCTAGAGAGGAGCATCAATGATCTTCGAACCGAGATGGGCATGGAAGGACGAAACCAAGCCCGACTGAGAGTCCGTGAAGGAGAAAGTGCGATAGTGGGAACAAACTGGTGGTTGAACTGAACAAGAGCCCGAGAGTGTTTTCTTTGTTTGCTTTTCCGGGAACATGTAACGAACAACCATCCTCCATTAGCAATTCACAGCATTGCACCACTAAAAAACCCAGTATTTTCATATTTCCGGTACTGTATCAGCCTAGGCGATGCGAATCTCGGAGACGGCTAATTCCTAATTCTACAGTATCCACAAACAACATAGGCAATGAATGCAATAGCAACATTTCTCTGGAATATATGAATCTTTGTCCCATCAGACACTGATCAATCTTGCCATTGCAAACGAAAAGCAATTAATGTTACTGCATAACACATAACAGTATCACTAAACCTGGATCTCATACCTTGCTCTAAAATGCCATCCATCCTAACAATATGAATTTTCCCTTTCCCATGCAAGAAACATTGAAGAACAATCATTGATCTGACGGCAACCAAACTAAAGGAGCCTTTCTCACTGAATGCAGCTAACATTCCAGTACATGCAAAGTCGGATGGATAACATACACATCTCTCTTCTTTTCACCCTTTTGCCTGTTCTTCTTTCAACAAATTTTTTCTTTTAAAAGGAACACAAACGTATGAACTAATCATAACAAAAGCCAAGACTCAAGACAGTCATGTAACAATAGAATACAGTAATTATCTGTTCTCAACTCCATCACCACAAACCGATAACTAAAAGGCAATTGCTACATGTAGAGTTCACATGAAGCATCAGACTCGGTTTCCATAGATTAATGTCATTTGAGTGTGGCAATACATCACATTACCTAACAGTATGAAATGGCATGCAGAGATCATCGTCTTCAAGACGATACTTTGACAGCTTTGAAAGCAGGATGAAGCAACCCAAGCTCGTCTTTAGCTTCCAGTGGATTGCTAGTCTCGTTTCTAACCCGCTTAACTCTCCTACTAGCCAAAGTTTTGTGTGTGAACCCATAAATCTGCAGAATTTGATTGTCGCCGAAGTTGAAAGCTCGATCCATTTGCTTCAAGCATCTTTCCACTGGGTAATCACCGAACTTCCCGCAAGGCTTGCAACCCACGAAGTGAGTAACCAACGGCCATCGATGATCTCCCAATCCCGGATGATAATTCTCGATCATTTCCTCATACCGGTCCACCAATATCCCCCAGTAACCGTGCAAATAGTAAGCGCTCTCTAGATACACCTTCTCCCCCCACATTTCTCTCTGTGTGGCCAATAGATAAACCATGGCCGATTGATCATCCGCTTCGAAAACAGGTCTGTCTTTCAGCTCCCGAGTGAGTACTTTCCCAGCTTCGTCTCTAATCTTCCCTTTCGGTCCCATTGGCGCCCAAGCGTCCAGAAGATCCAATGCCCATTGGCCGTTCCTCAGCAGAAAGCTTCCAGTGTTTAGCCCAATCCAGTTCTTTTGATCGTAAACCATCTCGTTCCAACCGTGCATCACCAGGTTGACGTCCTTATACCTCTCCCAAGGCAACTCAAATGCCATATCTGTAAACATGGCATCACTGTCCATCCACCAAAGGAACTCAATCTCCGGATGAGACAGCAGCAGCTTCCTAATCAACGGCAGCTTCGCCCAGAAACCGGCCATTTCCGCATCCAGCAGTGCCATGTTGTAGAAGATCTCGATCCCGTGAAGCCTGCAGTAATCGATCTTGTTCTTGATCGCTTTCAACAAGTAATGGTCACCAACAGGATTCTCGCACGGCTTGGGAGCAGATCCGGTGACCAGGAGCACCCGGGGCTTGTTCTCTCTGATGAAATTGGGGAAATAAGGGTTCTTTCTCAGCCAATCGGCTCGCTGATCGTCCCAATCGGAAATCTTAGGACCCAAGGTGTACGGCTTGTTGGGATCGGGCTTCTCGTCCTCGCCTTCGTCCACCATAATCTTGCTGACGTCGAACGTAGCGTAATTCTTCGGGTCTTCGGTCTTGGCCTCGTTCTCCGGCTGCGCCTCGACGAGCACGCGGTGAGGCTCGGCGTGTTTCCGTGAAGCGTAGAAGTGGCTCGTCAGATCCTCGATGTCCTGGGCCGGAGTTCCGTACTTTCCGGCCCCGAACAAGCCACGTAGGACGAGGACGGTCATGAATAGGCATAGGACGGTGACTTTGGCTTGCCGGGCAGCTCTTTCGATCCGGCGGACCCGCTGAGGGCCGAGGCACCGTTCTAGCATCTTCCTAACTCTGCAAGTGAGAAGATGCTAATTATATTACACAATGGCGCTTATCGGCGCCGGAGGTGGAAGAGAAGGCGAAATGAAGGAGATGCAAGAAGAGTGGCCAGATAGTAATTTATTGGAAAAACCAGGGGCTGTTGAGATTCGTGGCAGTCGGTGGCCGCGTGATTGTAGAGCGCAGAACTGAAGACAGGGACGAGATAAATGAGGAAAATGGGACAAAATCTAATTTAATACATATATTCAATTTATTCGGACTTACTTAAAATATTATTATTATTATTATTATTATTTTATTTATCTATGCAGCAGGACACGTTCTGCTGCTGCTGTGCGTATTTCTAAATCGTGATTTTTGGTGACTGGATCTAAATCCAGACTATCAAATCGACGGTTAAGATTCACGCAAGGATTGCAAACAATCAAACAGTACATGTGCGGTTGAGTTCAACGATCCGCGCTAGGTGGTGATTCTCTTCGCATGTTATAAGCTACGAGTCAAACCAGTTGCTACAATTTGGTATTTGGTCCGGAAAAAAATGATTAATAATTTGATTTAATTTTATATGTTCCGTTTGATTGGCTCGTAAATTGATTCGAGCTCGTTTGTTAGGCTCGTAAACAGAAGTTAAAATGACGAAAATCAATTAGAGGGAGAAGCAACGCATCCATAGGATGAAAAGGGCTTGGTCACTTTCTTGGGCAAGCATGCGTCACAGCTGCATGCTAGCTGGAAAACAGAGTAATACCTCCGACGACCAGGAATTAGCAACTTATAAATAACTTAGAATAATCCTCAGTCACTCAGCTGCCGGCTGGCATTTACGCCTTATGGGATGATTGACAACGGTTCCCATATGTATATAGATCGATTATTCGAAATCCTCGGGGCCGCATGGTGTCTCCGAGGACACGCATAGCTTCACCCCTGTTACACTATACAACATCATTAAATCAATGCTATTCAATCAAATTCTGAGTACAATCATTCATATCCTCCCAACATTCAAACAAAGCTAGAACAACAAAAATCATCCAGCGAGAAGGCCGCCAAACAACTTAGCCAAATCCACTACAGTTGAGATCTCCGAATCACGAACTAGCTTAAACGTACACACCGCGAGAAACACAGCCCAGCCCAAACAAGGCCCAACTAACTTCCTCGTAGACGGGCTTTCCTTCCCGAATACCCATAAGCAGCCCAACAACGACCCGATGTGAACGCAAGTGTATGCCGAACCGACCAAACCGGCGCCGATCCTAACCACCAGCGGGCACCATAGAACGCTCAACCCAACCTGGCAGCAGTAGAGATGCAAATCGTCGCCGCTCAATCCACGCTTAGCATGAACCGTCAGAGCCGCCAGGCTCATGAGCGCAGTCGAACACAGCGACCCGAAGTGAATAAGCCACAATGGAGGGAACCAGGCCGATTTGGGCAGCGCTTCGAACTTCCTGCTCGAGCCGAAAGAGTGGATGGATGCGGCGGTTATGAGCAGAGGAAACAACGCGATCGCCCAAGGGGGAAGACATGTGGATCGCCGGCGGTGGACGGTGGACTTCCTGCCATGATGATGACTCGCCATTGCTTTAGAGATTTGATGGAGAATGCTAAGCTTGGGATTGTTGTTTTGGCACTGAATTGACGGAGGAGAAGGAGCAACAAATCAGAAATCTAATTGCAAAACGAATGAAGGAAAGTGGCGCGTGAATATCGTGGTACAGATATCGCAGTGTAACTAAAACTGTGTATTTCTTCCGTTACACTCTGTTTTTCTTGGACTTGCCATGTTTCCACCGTTGGTTGGCGGAGTTCACCATAAGAAGAGGAGACACCGTTGTAGGGTGTTAATCATTTGTGTTCTTTCTCCATGCCATTTTCTGGTCTTTGTTGTCGTTGTTGTGTCGTCCCTCTCCCCACTCCCTCCTCACTTTTTCTTTTCTAAGTCTAATTTAGGTTGGTTAAGGTAGTTGAATCCACGATTTAAATCGTAAATCATACATTTTTACAATTTTGTTTATATTTAGCGATTTGGATTCCACGTAAAATTTGAATCGGGTGAAATCAGGAGTAAAATTAACAATTTTAAATAATTTTTTTGATTTCATGCTAACTCAACGATTTCACTACCTTTATGATATACGATTTTGGTTTTGGTTTTTTTCTAAAACTCCTAGTAAGAAAAAATTATATTATACTTCTCCATCTTTATACCCAAATAAAAATTGTCTCTCTTTTTATCAACATAATTAAACTAATTGCAGAACAAAAGTTGAATAATATTGATAGTCTTTCATGACACTCTTTTTTCTAATGATATAAAAACCTCTTACATAAATTTTAATTTTCTCTAGATAATCGAGCACATATCCCTATCAAACACACTACGCCGAAAGATAATATCACTTGCTATGTCACAACAAGCAGCTTGCCCCTCTCCAAAATGCTGACAATAATATAATATTTTCATGAATTTTTTAATTCGGACACAATAACCTCCAAATCACTATCACATAACTCTATCTAAACTAATTCTACCTATCATATATGATTTTTTTTGGACCAAAATCCCAATTGGGGAGAATTCTCATAAATGTAGCAAAATTAAACGAAGTGTGTACACAAGTCTATCTAGATGTGCAGATCCCACAGACGGGACTACATAAATTGCGGGCTCTTTGCGAAATAAAAACGGTCTCAATCCTTACTCTCATACATTCGACAGACAGAAGGACAATTAAGGTGGGGAAACAGAGAAACAGTAATCTAAAAAGCAGGAAAGAGACCCGACTGTAGGGATGAGTGTAGTTGGAGCCGATTCGGAGCTTCACAACCCCCTAGAGACGATTATGCGATTGGCGGGTCGCCCCTGGCTGACCGCATGTACCATGGTTGTTGGAGTATGGCCTCCCTTTTTCGGTGACTTCAACGACTTCTGACCGTTGACTTTCTTGCGTTTCATTAGCTGGATCGTAGGGGGTCGTTGGGAAATCAGAGTCATAGTTGAAGGAAAAGAATTGAAAAACCCCACTCGAAAGTAGAAATAAAATCCTATTCGAAGGAAAAAAATAAAACCCTATTCGAAAAAGGAAATCAACTCTAACAAAGAGATAAAAACTATCGAAATCGAAAAGAGACTGCCCTGAAGAGATATGAACTTCTTATCATATATGATTTTGATTTTCTTTACAAGGAAAACATATTGATTATCCTCGAAATTTTTGTTATAATTTGTTACACGATTAAACAAAAAACCGCGTTGGTCTTATCCCGCAGGACCGCAGTTACTCGGTTATCTCACGGTTCAATAACTTCAATTTGTTTGGGGCTTGGAAAGTAACTCGATAAGGTCAGTTTCGTAAATTGGGCAGCCTTAATAACTGTGAGTCACTTTAGTTGCCTGCCCTGCTCATTCCATTTTCACTCGCGGCTGCTTCCAACCTCTTAGCAGAGATCAGACATTCTCGCCGGAATCCATTTGCTCAAAGTATACTCCGCGGCAACATGGTAAGCTTCAGTTACCCTAGCGATTTTGGAATTTAAGCGTTTCATTTCCGATCTTTGGACCTTTTATTAAGTCTCATTTTGTTCGCCGACGAAGCGAGTTAGGGTTTCGGGACGTACAAGGAGTTAGAATTGCTTGTTTTCATAGATGTGATTACGAATCCGTAGAATTTTGATGACAAGAGGTCAAATGTTCGTTCGACGTCTTTTGACTCAGCTGCTTAAGATCCGTTAATGGAGGTTTCTGCAGTCGCAGCAGTTTATTGCCTGTCGCGATTTCAGTCTGTAGGTAGTCGGGTTTTTTGTATCGTTTATCTAGCCCCCCCGAGTAGGGAACCTACGCTTGATTTTCCTTGGGTTGGACGATTGCACAAGTAATGTCTTAATCAAGTTTGATGGAACCTCAATTATATTTGATTGCCAACCTAAGTTCAGGATGTTTTAACTTGAAATGCATTTTTACGTATTGTATCATCGTAGAGCAAGTCTCTCTCTAGTCGCAAGAAATTACTCTACGCATGTTGATTCCAGGTGCATTACTGTGTCCAACTTTGTGAGTCCGCGAAACTGTACCGATTTCATGTGATGAGATTGCTATTGGCAACAGAACCTAGCCTGCAGAACTTTGTATATCGATTTGTGAGAGATATGATGGCTAAGAGAAGAGGCATATCCTAATTTTGTAACATCACTAGTCGTCAACTGTGGATACTCTCCTTTGTATCTTATTTTCAGTTTTCAAATCAGTTGGCCACTTTATTTTCTGTAATTTGGCATATTCTACCCAGCTTATATAGTAGTTCATTCTGGCGTATCTAAGTCTGAGTTGTAATTGTTTCCTGGCAGGACGGACACGATGGTGATGATGTGAAGCAGAGTACTGCTGATATGACTGCTTTTGTAAGTTTCTCAAACACTTTTATGAGATAGTGTGTGTTTTTCTGTGGGCCGAGAAAACCCCAACTCTTCTCGCAGTTGCAGTCTTTGATTGCTGAGTTTTGTTTCTGTTTCTTTGCAGGTTCAAAACCTGCTTCAGCAAATGGTAAGCTTTGGTCTTTCTATGTATTTTGGGGTTTCTGTACTGAATCCATGTTCTAAGCGCTAGTTGTGTTTTATTTTACAGCAATCCAGGTTCCAGACAATGTCCGACTCCATCATCACAAAGAATATCCTTATCAACTTCCATTCCTCATTCTTAATTTCTGAAATCTGAATGAATTGTCAGGGAAGATCTATTTTTACCGTGCATGATACAGAAGTATGCTTTTGGGTCAATTCATGCTTCTTGTAGTCAATCTACTAAGCTCAGTTTCCGATATTGGGCAAACCCTAGGTGATTGGAACTAGAATTGGCAAATCAGTTTGGATGTTATTGTATCAGAGACATAAAGTTGTCTAGTTGCTATGAATATGTCTTATCCTGTAGCACAAACTGTGGCCAGCTGTTCAGATTAGGCAGAGTACGACATGATGAAGTCCAGTTATTGCCAATTGTGTAAATGTTTCTTATTTTCCTTGACTGCAATGCACTTGACGATATGGGAGGCAGGATAGACGAGCTAGAGAGGAGCATCAACGATCTCCGAGCCGAGATGGGCGTGGAAGGATCTCCATCTCCTTCAACACCCACCAAGGTAAAGGACGAAACCAAGCCTGGCGATGATTCAGCCTGAGAGACCCCGACAGACAAACTATGACGGTGGGAACAAACTGGTGTTGAACTGAACAAGAGTGTTTTCTTTGTTTGCTTTTGTGAGTCAACTAGACTACTTTTCCGGGAACATGTAACGAACGAACACCCATCTTTCCTTGCTACCGCCATTTTTTAATCCTCTTCTGATCAGGAATGGGGAAACCATTGGACATGAACTCCGGGTTTACTGTCAAGGTTGTCTGTGTGCTTACATGTGAGCTGTAACTCATTAATTCGGCGTGGTTGTTAAATGCTTATGAGTGACTTGGTGCATCTCAAAGCTCATTAGTATATATATAACTACTTTTTAAATTTACGAAGCAAATAAGGAAACGGCGGCCAGGCGGAAATCAATAGCGGCAGCGAGTTATGCGCGAGCAGCCGCGGCTGTAGGGGTTGGCCCGGGCTCCGCCCCGGCAATTGTAGTAAGATGCGCCGCGCCTCGAGCACGGCACGCTGTTCCTCCTCAGAGCTCCGTAGCTTATGTACCTTCTCGAAGCTAAAATGCCCCTGGCGCTCTCCGACTCCATGGCGAACTCCTCGCCGTCGATCATACACTCGGCGATGGATCCGTTGCATCCTCCGCCGCCGGATTTAACAGGGAGGAAATCGATGGCTGTTGATGTCGATACGGCCAGATGTAGCGAAAGGATTGCGCAAATTAGGAGGAATCCTCTCATCTGGCTTCTTCCCATTTCTTCTCTTCTTCTCTTCTTCTTCTTCTTCAATTTAGTTTTACGCGCTGAGGTTTTAAGACACCATTGAAATAGGTCTGCCCTCACTTTTGAGATTTAACTACGGGAATGCCACTGTTCTTGGAGGAAAGTGATTTTCCTAATTAATTTATGGATAACCAGCTAATGATGAGTGTCTTTGTTGTAAAATAATATGATGTTTATAACAAGTATCAACATTTGATCTCCAAATGGCGATATGTGGTTTGTTATTTTATTATAATTTATATTTGGACGGTGGTGATGGATTCGATTAGATGGATGAATATATTATTTGATCATATCATATACCATCGATGATTATTTAAGAATGAGAATTACTGACGACAGAATTGAGAAATATCCAAGAGTCAGAAAGTACTATAATAAAGGACATCTCAATTATTAAAGAGACGCGCTATCTGAAAACAAATTATAAAAGATGATGTCATGATGATGTTAGGAGCTGAGCAAATCGTTGATTCCAATTTCTCGTTGAAAAAAGGTATGTTCCAAATTTCAAATGCGGAAAAAGATGTCCATCATCAACTCTAAGAGTTTCCTGTTCAATTGCGATGGCGAACAGTCTGAAACTAAAGTAACATTGTATAAGAATTTCGCCAAACCTGTAATACCAAAAAAGAAAACGGAACAACCACCACAAATACAAACGATATTAAGAGGCTATGGTCGAAAAACAAAACGTAAGACACAAATAACACCTTTATCATTTTCATCCAAATTTTTATTAACAACCATGATCGAACTAAAAATATAAATAACACCTTAATCCCGACCTCGGAACAAAAATGAGTTGAGAAGGCTGTAGATGGCATTAATTAAATTTAGTGTCCAAAATGAGGCTTTTCTTGGAATTCGGTGACCAAAAATGATAAATGGAACACCCACCAAATAATGAAAGTGTCTTCACTTTTACCCACACTGCCGCCCACGCCGCAATCACCAAATTGCCAAACGCCGTCGCTTACCCGGTCGTTCAAATCTCTGCTCTACTCTTTTCCGTCCTTTCTTTCTAGACTGGGTTTTCTCCATTTTCCCACAGCAGCGACCTTTGTTTCAGCAAGGAACCTTCTTTCTTCGCACTAAAGCAAAAAACTTCGACGAATCCCTCCTTCCTTGATCCTTCTACTAAAACAATTACAGTGGAAGCTTAGCAATTGAACCCATCTCCCGATTTATTCTCCTTCCCTCTCTTCTTTCTCCCTCTCTCTCTCTCTCTCTCCTGCAGCTCTGTTTCGAAACTCAAGGATGAATCAGGAGTCGTTCATCTACAGCTTCGTCGCCCGAGGCACAGTGGTGCTAGCTGAGTATACAGAGTTCACCGGCAACTTCCCGGCGATCGCTGCTCAGTGCCTTCAGAAATTTCCTTCCAGTAACGACAAGTTCACCTACAACTGCGACCATCACACCTTCAATTTCCTCGTTGAGGATGGCTACGGTAACTAGTCCCCCCCTTCGTTTATTGCTTTTGGTTTGTCATCTAGCCCACCGATGTAGTTGAATTTGAATTTTTTGCAAATCTTTTGAGGCTAAAATTGTAAAAACCTCACCAAGATTTGGTTTAGTCAAATTGAGGTCTAGAGTGCTCAAAGATATAATAGAGAGCTATGGCGGTTGGTTTGATTTCTTATACAATTCATGACTAGCTTCACACATGCAATGGAAGCTGTTGAACTTGGATAACTTACCACATGAATCAGAATGCTGTGTTAGCTTCATTGGTTTACTACCTGCAAATGTATGCCAATTGTTTTTGGAAATTTTTTTGGTTAATTATAGCCAGATGTGGTAATCCTTGACTTTGACCAATCCTTTATGGCGGTTGGGATTGGGATTTTAGAAGCTTACCGTAATTTTGTTGTGTTGCATGCAGCTTATTGTGTAGTTGCCAAGGATACTCTAAGCAAGCAGATCTCTATTGCATTTTTGGAACGTATGAAGGCAGACTTTAGGAAAAGATATGGAGGTGGTAAAGCTGACACGGCTATCCCCAAAAGTCTCAATAAGGAATTTGGGTAGGAAGGATGTGGAATTGTAAATGCTCTACCGTCTCTCGACGATTTCGAATTGATGATGCGTTCATCTGAAACAACCTAATTGTCATTCCTTCTTTCATTCAGGCCAATTATGAAAGAGCATATGAAGCATATTGCTGATCATGCTGATGAAATTGAGAAGTTGCTCAAAGTAAAAGCTCAGGTCTCAGAAGTCAAAAGCGTAATGTTAGGGAACATTGACAAGGTGATTCAAACCCCTTTCTTCTAACAAAAGCTAAAAATTGTAATTCCATGGCTTTCACGGACATGGCATATATGTTTCTTATGATCGTGCTCTATATTTTTTAATGGGAAACTGCTATCTTATTCTCCTCTATGTAACCATCCAGAATTGGAGCTGCCAGCGTTGGAGTATAATGTGTTGAGTAGATGGTCCTAGGAAAATGTTAAAAGGAAATGTGAAGTTAAGTTGAATGGAATTGCCAAAAATATCAAACCTGTTGCTTGAATTTGAAATACTCCTATTTTGTGGGAAGTATCAACTTGTGTTTTAGTTTTACTGCTCTGCTTTAAGTTTCCAAGTTGAGTATTCACGAAGCCGTACCATTTGAGCTCGAAGTTTAACTGTTCCAGTACCATTGTATAATGCTTTGTCATGATTTGATTATCGTTCTTCTACGGTTTCACCGTTATTTTTTTACCTGTTAACCTCCCTAGTTCAATGCTGCACGGTTACTTGAAATGCAGTCGTGATCAGTTCGTATAGACCGGCCAAATTCATCAGCATATTTTTCATATGATGTTTCAGGCCATCGAGAGAGGAGAGAACATAACCAATCTTGTCGACAAGACCGAGAATCTGCGTGATCAGGTGAGTACTAAAACGAATACATCTTTGAGTTCGGCAAATCTCTTTTGGTTGGTTCTCATATAGTCCTAAAACCAAAGTACAGTGGCCAGTTCTGCTGCAATTAGAAAACTCCTTATAATCTGACAGGCACAAGCATACAAGAGGCAAGGGACGCAAATAAGACGGAAAATGTGGTACCAGAACATGAAGATAAAGTTGGTAGTTCTTGGAATCTTGTTGCTTCTCGTACTCATCATTTGGCTCTCTGTTTGCGGCGGATTCAATTGCACGAATTAGGAAATGCAATGCATGCTTCTTTATACGAAAATGGTTTGCTGGAGGAAGAGGGGAGGATTACTGAACTAGAAGAGGCAAAATCCAATTGGATGGCGGTGAGATTTGTGTTGTTGTTGTTGTTGCATATCTGTGAGAATAATTCATTGACGAGTAAGGTTCTTCACCTCGGAATCTCTTTCAAAGAACTGATTCTTACAAGGAAACAGACTAATCGGACCGTCCAAATTGTTCTCGTTGGGCTTCTGGGCTTTCATTTTAATTTATTTCTTGTGTCTGTAAAGCCCATTAGGCATTGAGAGTCCATTGCTTAAAAAAGGTCCGGAAGAAACTGCCGGCCCGGAAAGGAACGACATCGTTTATCTTGAAAGGTATGCTGCATTTCCAGATTGGTTGAGAACTGAGAAAGACTAGGCAGGACAAAATTCCGCTCAAAAAAATCGTTTAATTAATAACTTTTTATGTTTATAGGAAATTTTGACAAAATTTAAGATGTCATTTGGGCCCTTTAATTTGTTGTCGGGGTGTTTTTTTCGATAAATATTTGCATTTTTATTCGGAACATCCACAAATTCCAGAACAGAATCTTGAGATCCCACAATCGACGTCCATGAAAGATTTGGGGCAGCAGACCTCCCTCCTTCGTGAGATCCCGACGCCAACAAATCACTCACGAAAAGAGAAAAAAACACAAGCAATACGCACGAAAAGGCCAGAGGTCAAGAGATCCGCTGACGATCAACCAGCTTTAGTGAGCCCCAAAAAAGCGCACCCAAAAAGTAAAGCTCACCAAAAACCGACAATCAAATCATCACAAAACCCAACTCAATTTGAGAAAGTTTCAAACGGTGTGCACGCGCTTGTCAATCAAGTTTTAATCAGGGTGTCTTGATATGTTAATATATCATCAAATATTTGTTTATCAGTTTATTTATTAATACTCCACCCGATCAACCTACCAGCTTTGATCACTCAGTGATCAGATGACAAATTTTTCGTTCTTCAATCAGCATCCGAAAATGATTTGATGACTTTTCGGCCATTCCACAATAATTTCGAACTCTCTAGACTTCATTATCAGTTACAACCGTAGCTATGTGGTTATAAATTATTACGCATGTGAATGATCTTCTGAGTAAAAAATTGGTAATTCAGCAAACATCCCTACATCACCAATAATTACGTAAGAGTGAATTTCCAATATTTGGATGGAGATGCTTAGCCCATAACCCCACGATAGAAGGACTTCTCTTCCTCTTCCTACTTTTCCGGGTCTTATTTTGTCTTGTTTCGGATTTGTCTTTTAATATGGTCGGCCCCATGCATGCATATCGTTTGGATTCGGATAACGTTGGCTTCTTCTCCTCCACTTCCCCATCACCATCAACCAACCTATTGAATATATATGGTTAATTCTTACCCATGGTATATCGAAATTTTTAGTATGTCCGGTTTTTTTATAACGTAAATCCATTATTAACATTCATTTTCAATTTGTGATCTCAACGGTTCATAATTTTGCGAATATTAAATTTCTATTTTGCGTTTTATTTTTTATTTCAATTTGCGATATGAAATTGAATTGTAATTTATCCAAAATTTCATGTGATTTCAAATAAAAAATTTCATGCGGTTTAATTGAAATTGTTGCTGTTGTTTTTTGCAGTCACTTTGGGGTGCCATGTATGGTGTTTTGTTTGGTTTTCCAGTTGCAGAATGTCCCAAGTATTGTTTTGAAGCACCAGGATTTTGTTATATTGCTACATTTTTACGGAGTTGTGTTTCCTTCGTCTCCCTCTCTTGCTCTCTGAGCTGCTCTCTTACCTTGCTAAAGCTCCTTTGTCAAATTGAGAAAGCAAGATCTTTTGTCAAATTGAGAAAACATATGAGATCAAAAATAAAATGTGAAATAGAAATTTAATATTTGAATAATTTTGAACCGTCGAGATCCCAAACTAAAAATAGACGGTGATGATTGATTTACGTTACCAAAAAAAACTAAACACACCGAAAGTTTCGATATACCAAGTATGCCGAAAAATTCACCAATATATATATATATATATTGATCACTTGTCAACATGACAGCTCAGACAAACAAATGATCTTGTGTTCTTTGTACGTGTATATGAAAGTAGAGTCGATAGAGAGTCGCTTGGATTTTACTCAACAGGGTGTTGCCATAGTTGCCATGCCCAACTCCCATCCCTTCAAAGCTACGTACGTATCCATGGGATTCGATCGACTGAGTCTGGTCATTATACTGCATTTAGCATTCTCGATCGATCCTCAGAGATTGACTGTCTTAAGATGCTTAACTTATTACATTGACGCACGTGTTTATTAGACTCACGCGCGCGTCCATTGCATGGGCCATGATAGCAACTCCATCCCAATCATTTAGCGATTCCAAGTCACTCACACAACTACATTCTTACAATGCTTTACCAATTTATAGTGATTTGTTTATGCGGCATTGCTAGTAAAATTATTAATTCAAATGGATTCCACCTCATTTAGTAATTGCCAATCTTTAGGGATGGAGATGCTATGACGAATCATATTTGAATCTCTCGTTTTAACAGGTCTTTTGTCCGTCGCAACGAGGACCCGTTAGGCTGTTATTTTGCATGGTACCTTTATCATCAAACACTTCAACTGTGTGTACTTAGAGTGAGTGGATATGTGAAAGAATCATATGTACCTAACAATATTTGAAGATTGATTAATCAAATCAGTGGGGTGGAGAAGAAGAATCAAAACCCCAGGCCACAAGTTTGTACGTCCCGACTACAGCAGTAGTAGTAGTAGTACTGGTACAACTACTAGCTAGAATACAACCTTCAGTTTTGGTAAACTATTCTATTTTGGGTAATTGAAGTATCTTTGAAGAGACCACACACTGCCCATCCTAACCACACATCTTAACTACAGAGAAATCCAACCAAACACATAACCTTATTTAGAAACATTGGGGGAAGGTCTTGTCTCATTCATCACTTGGCTGGATTTTTACCTCACTTCAAGCTAACTTTACCTTGTACTTCCATTCAGTTACATTATTATTGTACGTTCAGGTCCATTAATAAACCTCATCAATCACCATGCATGGTTTAAAGGGTCACATGCTAGCAGCTGGTAGTAGTACTTTGTACTTCTTATTACCTCCAAAGTTAGGAAGATACAAGAGCATGAGATGAAATAAAATAAATATTAAATATAGGTATCCGTTCGTGAGATATGTATGATTGGATTCGAACTCGATATCTTTATATCGTCAGCATATAATACTACCAATTTTGTGCTAGTACTTCACTCAGGCTCTCATCACCTCCAATTATGTCTAATGTTTTTAATTCTTACAGTGGTTCCAGAGAGATATGAAGGAAAGCAGCTGGTGAGTGGCAGAATTGGGATCGAACCATGCACTGAGCCGAATTTTAATCGAAATTATAAGTATCGAGTAACGAATTGACGAATACATATTTTCAAACCTAATTCTAAGTTAAAAATATATAAAACATTATTTTGTGTATTGTTTGTAGTTAAAATTAAACAAAATTGAATGCGCCATTAGTGAATTTTTCTCTTATATTTGAATTATTTTAACTAAATTTATAATTATTACTTACTAATTAGTTGGTTATAAGTTTAAATTTAATAAATTATGTAGTCTAAACAAATAAGTAAAGGAGCCGAACTTAAAATCCTATCCAGCCCATTACAAAATTATCAATAGCTTATATATAATTTAGTACTCGAGGCCATGGATAAGAATCAAGACTCTAGCTCCCACACTCTCTCTAATTCCGACACGGCCAAACAATAAGCTGAACTACAATAAATTGTAAATATATACTCGAGTTAATTAAAAATGTGATCATGCTCAAAAGAATTAGGATAGCAGAAGTAAGTAAAGAAATTAACCGTTTGAAGACAAGAACACAAGTTAACCATTGCAAACCCATTCACATAGTACATTATACAAACCTTAATTAATTAAAACAAACCCAACCGTATGTCACACATGATCATGATGCACGCGCCCAAACCCACAATTAAGCAGCAGAAAAAATTAAATCAAAGAGGACGGATGATCGATCGATCGACGGGGTTACTAGTTCGAAACTAACTAGCTAGTGGTCGCGAACTTCGAACATGTGGCGGTTCTTGACGACGATGTCGTACATGTGCATGGACTTGAACCTTGAGAAGTCCCTCGGGAGGGAGATGAGGTGCACCGTCGATCTCTTGTGGAACTGTAGCAGATCCGGTTCGTCGTAGTACCTCTCCCACCCTAGCTCCGACAGCTTCCTCTCTAGCACGGCATACGATGTTATCACCTCGTTGGTCGGCGCGTGTACAAGCACCTTCCTCGCCCTGCTCCCCATCGACGAGGACTCGCTCCCTGGATTCTCCACCAGCCGCACGACGCCGTTCTTGAACACCCACACCCCCGACATCTTCCTGCTTCTAGAGAGAAAACAGTACGGGAATAGCTAGCTGGCTAGCTAGCTGATGAGTTGGAAAAATGCTGGCGAAGGATATTTATAGGGAATATATATGGGTTTTTTTTTATTTTAGATAATTTTTATTTATTTATGTACTTAGTAAGGGCGTGTTTGGTGGGGGGCAAATATGGGGTTGAAAAGGAGAGGGTAAGGGTTCCTCTTTCTATTATTTTCCTTTTGAATTCAATACCCTTTCCTTCTGATGTAATGAATTAGTGGAGTATTATCATTATTTTTCTTTCATATATATAACAAAATAAATAAATTTACAAAATTTGGAGTATTGATATTAATGAAAAGTTATTTGTTCATAAAATTTGGTATGTTAGATTCAAACTCATGACCTTTAAATCACTAATTATATAGTTTTACCACCGAAACAACTCTCCGTAACTTTGAAGATGCATTCCACCGTAGCAAGGGAATCTTTGGTTTAGTTGTGGGAGAAAGAGAAAGAGAGAGAGAAATTGAGAGTACATATTCCCATCTATAGTAATAGGAGGTCATTTGAGAACGACATGCATATTACATTACATTTACATTTAATTTAAAGCAAGTATGGTATATATTCTTTCGCCTCTATAAAACCTATTCTTAATTAATTGTTTACTTCATATTTGTTAGGAGTCCGACAGCTTCCAAAAAAGGGTGGAAGTGGGGATGATATGGGGATGTGAAACGCCCTACGCCACGCGAGGTTAACGCTAGGTTCTATTTGATATTGTAGGCAATGATTATTAGTATCTAACATCGCTAAGTAAGTACCTAATACATACTACTAAATAATGTATCTAAAATATTTTGCATTTCTTATTAGTATCTAACATAATATTAGACAACTACTTATATTTTATAATAATAGGGATAAACACACTAATTCTTTCTAACATTAGGCATAAGCGAGTATTAATTTTTGCTAACATTAGGCATAATGAAGTACTAACATTTTTAATATGAGGCAATATTATTTAACGCTAGGTCGCTATTAATATTCTCTAAAAATTATTCAAATTGTACCAACCTCATTGTCGAAAATTTCACCGGCTAGATGTCAGTTGCGCTCGCCCCAAAGTAGTTGTCCATCGATCGGTCTGGGGTCAACGCACAGAGTTGTTGGTCCATACAAGTAATCCATACTACAACGAAAAAAATATATTAGTAGGCAACAAATTGAGAAAATTATTATAAAAAATACCAATATTGCCGACTAGTTGATTGCGGAATAAGAATTTGCTTATCGGTGTCGAAAAAGTTAACCATCATTCCATTTCTCCTCACCAGCCCTAAAATTATCGTGCCAAAGTTTATTTCATCATGGCAAATCAAATGACGATTACTTATGATAATTAGATGTCCTAAAATTTGTTCCATTCATATGAGAATATCTACAAAAATTCAATCCCCAATCCACTAAATGCATGAACTTATTCTCCACAACACCATGTAATCTACAAGTTTATTTTATAAGAAGAGGACAAACTTCATCACAAAACTAAAAGGCAAGTACATTAGGGAATGAATGTCCTCTTTTTAATTAGGGTTATCAAAATTGATGGTGAGGTTTATATGCCTAACTTTGGATTTTGAAAAGGCTTCTCATTTAACAAGTTAGTTATAAATGTTGATGCATGGAATAAAGCAATGAGAAATCAAGGATCTATTCCCACCTTCCTCAACAAAATTAGATTAAAAGGAGAGAGGTTCTTTATTTCGATACGACACTCACAAGAAAATGACACACCAATTATATGAATTTTTAATATAGATTCATGGGTTTTCTTATTACTTATCATCGTGACCTTCTGAGTTATAAAATCTCGTACATAACATCTCTTTATTAAATTTATGGTATTGTGTTAAATCCTTGTGTATGCAAAATATAAAAGCAACGAAAATAAGAAATGAGTTGGAAATTAACATTTAAAACGTGGTCCTACGGATTAAACCATCTTTAGAAAGCAAGCAGAAGCTTGGCCAAGGCTAATCTACTTAACTCCCACCTTGGATATAACGCGACACAAGCAATTTCACGAAATTTTACACCAATGGCGCATCTGGTGTAGTGGTATCATAGTACCCTCCCACGGTACTGACCAGGGTTCGATTCCCTGGATGCACAGATGTATATATTAAAAATTTACGTTTTTTTTTTCATGCTGAGTTTCGATTTTTGAAGGGTTTACGGCAAGACTCTTCCTCCTGGAGGTCGGATCCTCTGTGCTGTGGACATAAGGTGGAGAAGACTCTGTAACTCGATTCCGGGGTGGTGTCTTTGTCACTAGAAAGTGAGAGTTATTTAATAATCTTCTTCCTCCTGATGTTTTACAGCTTATTGGGGCATGTCGCCTGCAACTACTAGGATGTGTTACTACAGTGGGGTTTTGATGACCATGGGCAGTTCTCAATTAAGAGCGCCGATGACTTGCTTGTGGGCATTGACAAAGCTAATGGACAGTTGGTGGGGCGGACCATTTGGCAACAGAAGGGTCCAAACCGTGTGGTTCACTTTCTTTGGCTCGCTTTTCAGAACCGCCTCCTGAGTTTACCGTCGAGCGGTGTTGGGGTCACCTCTGTACTAATGACCTGTGTAGTCTCTGCAAGCAACTTCCAGAACTACATTACACGGTCTACGAGATTGTGCTATGGCGCTTGCAACTTGGAATCCTGTGTTGGGGAGTCGACAAAGGAGTGACTTTTTTACTATCGATTTTATCTTTCAACTAAGAAACATGCTTTGGAATTTGGAATCACCAATTGCATTTTATGGAAACATCGTGACAATGTCATTTTCAATCCGACGTCAATTTTCTGCGATCAGCTCCACTTACGAGTTTTTTTATTGGACCGTCGGGGTTCGAAAAAGAATGATAGCATGATCAACTGTTTGTCCTGAAGGTGCCAGAGTTCGACATGAACTTTCGATTGGTTGGAAAGGGAGAGACGAACTCTTTGTTACCGTTAACACAGATGGGCCAGTCATCCATAGCATCGATAGTACGGCCGCGGGAGGCCTGATCAGGGACAACCAGGGTCGTTTTATTGCCGCCTTTGTGGCCAACCTCGGTCGATGCTTCATCACGAGAACCGAGATTCGTGGAGCGACGTACGGCTTGCAACTTGCTTGGAACCTGGGCTATCGTAAAGTTTGCCTCCAAATGGACTCTGCTGCCGCAATTTCGAGCTTCAAGACACATCACATCTCTGACTAGCACCACCGGACTAGCATCTATGAGGTTCGTTCTCTCCTGCATAGGAGTTGGGAAGTGCGAGTTTCGCACTCTTTTAGATGTAACCGTGCAGCTGGCTTTCTTCGCCAACCTTACAATGGCTAGCTGACATCAATCCTACTTAACATTCTTGCACAATCATATAAATTTGATGTCTGATCTCTTCACCGATAAAGGCCAACAAGCAAATTCAGAGGTTTTTTTTAGTTTTATCTTTGAGAATGGGTGTGCAGGAACATTCTAACATTCTGCAAAATGGCTTAGCACCAGGAGGCTTCCTACCGTCCTACTTCAAACCTTCAGCACGTCGCAGTTCAAGTTAGTTACATTTGATCGATGATTGTGTCTCTGCATTCAAGCTTAGCGGATGTGGTATTCAAGTTAGGATTTGGGATGGTGTTCATAATGTATTCAAGCAGCTGGTCCATGGATATCCAATCAGCAGCAGAAAGCAGTTTTTACTCATCGTGCATATAATTGGATACACTACCAAGCTAGAATAATGGTAATTGACAGATTCAATCTCAAAGATGTAAAACCAACATTAAGAGCAAGAATGGAATCCTGAAGAAACACAGGTTTAAAGATGATAACAAAACTTTGATACAGAGGAGTATAGTTCTCAGTTCACTGACAAAAACAGCCATGAAATCACATTCATAGAAAAGATTTCATGTAATCCAGTTACAACAAAAATCTCAAAGGTCATCCTCCATCCTCAAATACTCACCGATATCCGACTGGTGGTGAACCACGATCCCGTTCGGGTCCAGCTTCATGGAATCCTGAGTCGACTTCGCTGCGTTCCCGAACCCTAGCGGAATATCGGACATGGAGAACACCACCACGCCGTCGCCGGGAGCGATGCTGTCGGTGATCCTTCCGACGCCTCCCTTCAGGACGTGGTTACCGTACAGGAACGACATCTCCGCGGTAGGCTTGAGCCACACCTTGTGCTTGGCGTTGGCTGCCAGCAGATTCAGGCACTGGACAGTGAGGTGGAACTTGCCGACGTGGGTGAACCTGCCGACGCAGATCCCCATCGCCACCAGGTTCTTCCTGCTGATGTTTGTGGCGCGCTTCACCAGCGACTCGCTGACGTAGAAGACGCGGTTCTTCTGCAGGCGGAAGCAGTAGCGGCCGGGGTTCTGCTCGGTCCCCTCGTGCGCTGGGTTCTCGATGAGGTTCTTCAGGTTGTTGCCCGTGAACTTCAGGAGCTTCTCGAAGACGGCGGTCGTCTCTGCCTCGTCCAGCGGCCTCATTTTTTCCTGAACTGGAGGAGAGGTGACTAGAAAAACCCTAGAAAGGGAATTGTGAATTGGCGATGAAGGTTTTTGATTGAGAGGAAGGATTTGGGGGAAGTCAATTAGGGTTTTAGCGATCGCTTCCTCTGTTCTTATTGGGCTTATTTGGGCTCAGGTAATTTCAGATTAGCAGGCCGCAGGCTTTCAAGGTTGGTCCTCAAGCCCTTTCCTCTCTTCTTATTGGGCTTATTGCAAATCCTCAATCATCAACCTGATTTGTTGTTCACTGCTTTAGGATCCGGTGCTCTTTCTGAGTATGCAAGAAAAAGAGAAAAAACAAAGAGTAATTAATGGAGGGAAGGAGTTGCTAGACTTCGTGACCAAGTGTTATTAGCCTGCTGAGCTTTATTTTCAGTCTGCATTGCATCATTCCAAACATCATGTTGAACAGCTTCTGCGTAAGTGGTTGGTTATTTCATGGAAGAAATGCTAAGGGCAAAATGCTTATGATCACCACTTAACTCATCATAAGAGAGGACAGTGGCTAAGGAATGTAGAGTATGTGCTGAACTTACCTCTCTAGGATGAGCTTGAACAGGATTGTTGGTCATGCTAGCTTGAGCAAGGAGATCACAATGATAATCGTGCAAGTAACTAGGTGGTTTATGTAGGCGACCAGAACGAAGGGGAGGTGGAGGTGTAGGTTCAGGAGCTGGGTCAGGAAATTTTGGAGGTGGAAAGTCAATGGCAGGCGAGGCAGGATCAGTATCATCATCACTGCTACTGTTTGGTGTATCTGGGTGGACAGGTGTGGTTGGCACGTCAGGAAGTGGGGTAGGAGGCTGTGATTCTGATGAATCGAGATCAAAATCAGTTGGAAGAAAGGAAGGTTGATCGGTGCGGAAGCAGCTGTGTGTGAGGTTGCACCTTGGCCCTTTTCATGCATCACGCTAATAAGTTGCTGGAATTGTTCTTGTGAAAGATGAATTCTTGGCTTGCTTTGTGCATTGACTGAAACATTGGATGGCTGAGCATTGTTGCTAGCAGCAACATGAACTTGGGATGGTGGCCTATATCTTGGATTATGATTGTATCCTCTTGGTGGTGGTCTCCAATTGGGGTTGCTTCCAGGAAAAGGCCTTGGTGTCATTCCTGGAGGCCAACCATTCTTATAAAAGCAAGCTTGCTATGGGCACATAATGGCTTTGAATTAGCATCACCCCATGGTCTATGTTATTTCTGGAAACCAGCCATAGCCATACCATCTGTTTTGCCTTGTTTCCCTTGAGTTCCATATAATTGACGTCCATGCTGCACCATCCTCTGGACAACCTTTTCAAGGGTGGGAAGTTCATCTCCAAACAACACCTGTGACCTGGGCCCTTCATAGTTTTCGTTTAAACCTCTCAAAAAGTGAATCACACAGTTTATTTCTTCATACTTGTTTATCAGCTTCATTGCTTCACAATCCGAATGACTTGTGGCTGTGCATTTCAATCCGTCACAGGCTGATAATTTCTTAACTCATCTCTTAATGTGATAATCATGTTTGCTTGTCATATTGATGTCACCTCGGGCATAATAATATGCATGCTGGTGCGTGTGGTAATGATGATGGTGGTGATATTGTAGCCAACTGATATTTTCCCTTGTATTTCTTAAGGTATTGTAATGAGGAAATAATTATTGAATTTATTAGCCAACATATAATATATTATTGTAATTATATAATGTATATTTGGGCAAAAATTATATGATTAGATATATTATAATATATGATTATAGTTATATATAAATATTGGTTTTTTTTCTCTGGGCAATACATGTAATGATGGGTATCGGATTTATTCTCATTTATAGTTAGTTCAATATTGTATGAGTATAGTATAATATTAATACGTTCGGAGTTTTATACATTGTTTCAAACATAGCAATATAGCAATACACTTTAAAAGTTCCACAAAATTAGAAAATATCAAAAATTTATAATTTCAAAAGTGAATATAACTTAAAAATTATTAAAATATCTATTTGATTCCTTAAAATACCTATATTAAATGTGCAATATGTGTTTTATACGTGTTTAGTACGTGAAGTATCAAACAAACATGAAAAATTAAACGGCTCTAAAATAGTACGAGAATAGAAGTTTTAAACGTATATATTATGTATACGTGTATTATACAAGTATTAAACATTTTTTTGCTAACTAGAAGATAATGAGACTTGATATTGGATTTAAAATAAGGGCATATTGGTCCTTGCACAATAAACCCCAACAAACTGAAATTGTATTTCAATATCAAACTTTGTTACCAAACAATGTAATTAAAGTTCTTCAATAATTACACAATCTCTGATTCCTTAATTCCCTATTTTTATTTTCCCCCGCTTTCTATTACTCCGTACCAAACGAGATTTTAGTTTAACTCAAAATAAGGTGACTTTGAGTTAGTGATCTGTTACAGCAGGTTTAGCATGTAGCGTTACGTAAGGAACAACTGTCATTGCGTAAGCCTTACGTAATGACATTTACTCTTACATAACATGTTTAATTTTGTCCATTACGTAAACCTTACATAACAGACGCAAGCCCTCCTTAACGCCTAGACTTTCGTTGGATTTGATTTGATAGAAAATTACGAAACAATTTCACTAATCTGGTAATTTTGCCGTCATTTTAAGTAACTGGCCGTTCATTTCCTTGCTCCTACGTTGCATTCCTCTCAAAGACGGAGGACTCTGGATGAGAGAAGGAAACAGGAAAACTTCAATCCTCCAAATCCAATTTATGAGAGATTTAGGCGGCAAATCTAACAACCGGCCAGGGATTAACAAGGCCGGCGCGGATTAATCCAGCTAATGACGGCGATTGCCTATTCCTTTTCCCTAATACTTACCTTTCTCGCTCACCGGTAAAAGGAATAATAAAAAGGCAACGCGACGCAACGGTCTCTTCTATTAAATAATCTCTCGCCTCCGCCGTCCCCTTTGTCCTCCTTCTGCCGCCTCTGCTTCCCGCTCTCCGGAGGTTTTCTTTCTTTGCTGCTTCAGGTTGTAGGGAGGCGACGAAGGTAAGTCAAGAGGATAAACGAGGGGGCTAGGGTGAGAGAGAGCCTTCAGCTTATCTCCGGCAATGGAAGACCAGCCGGGGCAGCTGAAACGGGCCTTGTTGGACGCAACTGCCGGCGCGATTGCCGGTGGGATATCTCGTACCGTTACTTCGCCTCTCGATGTTATCAAAATCAGATTCCAGGTCCGTCTTCTTCTTCTTCTTTTGTTCGGATTGATGAGCGGAGTTTTTCGATTAGGTCGTCAATTGATTGCTTAACTGTGTATGTGTGTTTGACTCGACGGAAGTTAGGTTTTTCTGCTTTTGCGATGGCGGTAACTTGAATTTAGGGATTTGTTTGGTGTTTGGCGAATGGATTGATTGCTTACTGTCCTTAGAGACAATTCTGGAGTGCAAATAGGTGCTTGTTTTAGAGTTAGTTAGTTTTTGAGCCATTCAGCAGCTACTATGCATTCATGAGAATTACTTATTCTAGTTTTCATTCATCCTGGTGTTTAAGAGATACTAGTAAGAGCGTAAATGAGAACGGATTTGTGGTGGAAGTCGCGGAGATGAATGACAGCGAATTATGTCATATGATAGGAAAAATTGGATTGGAGATGGAAAATTGACTATGCAACTCAGATGTATGTGTCTGTTGTTAGCGGCAGTTGCTAGCGGCAGTTGCTAGCGGTTCTTTCATTATCTGGAACTGTAATTTTGTTAAGGGAAGAGTGAGATTGAAAACTTGAACGTGTTCTTGGTCTACAGGTTCAGCTGGAGCCTACTACTTCTTGGGCTTTGATCAACAGAAACATAGCTGCTCCATCCAAGTATACAGGAATGCTGCAAGCCAGCAGGGATATTCTGAGAGAAGAAGGCTTAGCGGTACGACGTTTGTCTCTTATTTTATTCATTTGCGGCTACTTTGCATTAAATTCTACTTGAAAAGTGAAAGAATTGAGTTGAGCTGCTAATTGCAACTTTATTATTTTGGTTAGGTACTAAATTATGTAAACATTAGACTTTGAACTTGTGAGGAATCAGACACTCGGACTGGATTTTCTTTTTCGTAGGGGTTTTGGCGTGGTAACGTCCCAGCTCTTCTCATGGTTATGCCATACACTGCCATACAATTTGCCGTATTACACAAGTTGAAATCATTTGCTTCTGGATCTTCTAAGGCAGGTGAGTTGTGTTGGGTTTTGGTTAAAATTTATTAGTTCAGGCTACTTTTTTGTCCTAAATTAAATAAAAGGCTACTTTTAGCTTCCAATGAATGCAATACGCTAGGAATACAAACAGGAAGGTATCATAGTATTTGGTTGGAGCACTAGATTATAGGCTGAACATTATGCCGTGTAAGGTATGCCGTTTTGTCTGGACTGCTAAGGGCTTGATATTCCTCTTTAAGATTGATGGTAAATGCTGGTGGAAACTAGGCTTGTTAATCCTCTTTTAAGATTGATGGTAAATGCCAGTGGAAACTATTCGGTTCTCTAATTCTAATAACTTGGACTCTTTTTACTGCTTCTGGAGCATGTCAGTCGGAAAAACATGTACATGTTTGTGCAGTTTGTGCCTGATTTACTATTTTGTTCCATGCTATTCTGACATGAACCTGCTTCCTTTTCCCTAAAGCTCAATCTTCAAAAACTAAATATTGTTTTGTGCCATTTGACTTTTTTTGGGGAGTTCCTTTCACTTCTTGATACCTTGTTAATGTAATGCAGTGGATCACATTCATTTGAGTCCCTATTTGTCCTACGTCAGTGGTGCTTTAGCAGGATGTGCAGCTACTGTTGGATCATATCCATTTGATCTCCTACGCACCATTTTAGCTTCTCAAGGTGAACCCAGGGTAAGATATCATGTACCTCTTCAATATTATGCTTAAAGGGATGTACCTAGTATTGAACACGCCTATGATTCCTACATTTGGGGAAGTCCATTTTGAGCGAGTCAGTAAATAGTTCGACTGCTAAGGGTTGTAGTTTCAGACCTTTTCTCACAACATCATTATTTCACTGATACATTAAGCACGATTTGTTAGATATTCATGAGCTCACATATCCTTCTGTGTAGGTGTATCCCACGATGAGATCTGCATTTGTGGATATTGTCAGAACTCGCGGATTTAAAGGCTTATATGCAGGATTGTCCCCAACACTAGTCGAGATTGTACCTTATGCAGGGCTTCAGTTTGGTACCTATGACACTTTCAAGCGCTGGGCAATGGTAAGTTTTCTGCTGCTAGTTGAGATTGGTTCAGTCTAATTCGAACCTTTCAACGTCTTTTCTGTGTGAAAGTGTCCCGGAGTTGTCATCTCAGACTACGATATAAATTACAACCCATTTAATTTATCACAGGAGTGGAATAATCGCAGATCCATCACCATGGCCACTGATGATAACCTTTCCAGCTTCCAGCTTTTTATTTGCGGAATAGCTGCTGGGACATGCGCTAAACTTGTATGCCATCCTCTTGACGTGGTCAAGAAAAGATTTCAGGCAAGCTTCAAAACTTCTCTGCTGTTATTCTTTCTACAATCACAGTATGGTAGATCATCATTCATCTGATATTGCCTGTTTTCTCCGTTTTACAGATTGAAGGACTTCAGAGGCACCCGAAATACGGTGCGAGGGTCGAACGCCATTCTTACAGAAACATGTTCGATGGCCTACGCCAAATCATGCTTGCAGAAGGCTGGGGTGGTCTGTACAAGGGCATTCTCCCGTCCACGGTGAAGGCTGCTCCGGCTGGTGCCGTAACGTTTGTGGCTTACGAAATGGCGTCTGATTGGCTAGAATCTGTTTGGACTTGAAATCTGACAAGAAGATAATTTGCTGCATTTCGCGATACTGTATCGTTTTAGGCCGTACCATTCTTTCTTCGTTCCTTCTAACGCAGGCTTACATAATATTCTTCCGTTTCGCTATGGTCAATATTATAGTGGTTGTGATTCAAGCGTGTATTGTAGAGACAAGACTCCATAAAGAAATGCTGTCCCATTTTGGTGTTAGCTGGGCTTTCACTTTCTGTGCAAACATGTTGGCAAAAGCTTTGGCGCGGTTGAGGTGTCAAGTTTTCTACTTCTGTGCAATGCAAAATCATTAATCCTGTTCCTGGTTTGGTTCTGCACCATCTTTAAACTTTGGGTTTACAACTGTAACAATGGTAAGCTTCATAATTCATAGCATCGTGTTTATCTTCCAACTTCTAAACCATCTCAGATAGTGCTACAAATGAATGGCAACGAAAGCTTATGTTCAACGACAATCTCGTCTTAACAGTTGAACATATTATTGGCTACGTTTCTCCATGATGTACACTAACTCTCCGTGACTAGACGTGCATAGCATATTAGTATTTGCAGCGATGGTCCGTGACAACATCAGTGCTTCCTTATTCAACTGCATCTCCTGCTACTATTACTCGGTCACAGCAGAGACGCACAAAGCTTGTGATTATTGGACGTCCTTTTTCGTGCTATCCTCCGGGGGAAGTGACACAAACTGCAGGAACTTGTTCACTTGTTCTACTTCAAGCCGGAACTGTTGAGATATTTGTTGGACATTGACCGACCCTTCCTTTTCTCCTTCACCGCCCTTGCCTGCGTGCAGTTTGAGTATGTGGCGGAGCTGAGCCACGTTCAGGGTTCCTGGGGGGACAGGTCTCTCTTCATATCTGCCAGCATTGGCTTTTGTATTCCGCAACTTTGGCAATGGCTTATGAGACCTTTCTACTATAGTCGCCTGTCATTACGATATGCAACCTAACATTAAGCTCTTAGAACAGGCATAAAGAAGCAGCGCGACATAAATAGCTCCTTTTGTTACTTCATCTCAGGAGTCAGGAGTAATAGTGACAGAATATGAAAATGATAACGCTGCATATATACATTTCGCATTGGCTGAGAAAACTAAGCCACAATCTACATTAGTAATATCCCAGTGCTACCGCTAACTTAGACACCCATATCGAGAAATCTCAGGGATCATCATCAGGGCAGAAGCGATGGATGATGATGCTAATGTGTTATGAACACAGGAACCCTGGTATGAGTGTTTCTACCTAAGCTATTCTCGACTCCGGATAACCAGTCAGTTCCATAATATCTACGAATCTCGTAAAGCCACCTTATAAAGCTTAAAAGTTAAGAACAAAAACCACTAGAAAGATAACTTGTATTAACAGACAAATAAAGAGTGAAGCCAAACTAGAACAGCTCACCTCGCCCATCTCAGGTTTCCCACCAGGCTTTGTTTTGATTCTTCCAACCATTTGGCCGAGCATTGCATCAAACTGTGGATCCTTTTCTTCAAGGACATTCTCAGCATTAAATCTTGGATCATCATCTGGAACCAATAAAGTATGTTGTGAAGTCATTCAAGCCCTGCACGGGTATTATCTATAACCAGCTAGTACTGCACCGAAAAATGGGAATTACAGAGTTGCAGAATCAACATCCTTTAGTTCGGACCTTCCAATGTTTCTTGTTCAGTTTCATTTCTTTCCTCAGGAACCAAACAGGAGACTGTAAAATTAAAAATTGTACCTCATAAAACAGCCGCTTGTTATGGAACTCGATCAAATCAACAACCAGCTCAAAAACCATACATTTTCGCTCTCGAGTCGGAGGGAAAATCATTAAAGTCCACACATTTAACAAAACAGGGGAAGCCTTTCAATTAAATTCCACACTTCCCGCTGGAAACCTATCTTCCCCTCAAAATCAGTAAGAATCGGAATAAGCAGAGGGACTCACCAGCAGCATGAATACTCTGATCGTTGAACTGGGAAGCCTTCCTAGAGACCTCCTCAACCTTGTCGGCGGGAGTTCCCGGCGGTCTACGTTCGGCAACCACCTTGGGAGATGGATCGGGAACTCGGAGTCTGCCAGATGCTCGACGAAATGCCTGACCCATTGATTCTTCTCACTTCGCCTCTTTTGTGTATATATTGCTTATTAGGCGCCCTTGCAGCAGCAATTTTCAGTAAAGGCTCGGCTTGGCGGTTGTGCAGTATTCCAGAAAGGAAGAGATTTCTCCTGGAAATTGAACACAGGGAGGAGCGGGCGAATAACAAATGCCTGTGGAAAACACACGTCGCTGGGTACAAAGCCCTCCAGCACAAAAGAACGAAAATTGCAAAAGACACCACTTCAAGAACTTATTTGCCGAACTAGTCCCTGACCTGGCTACTAATTTTTTTTAACGGCAGATATACTCAAATAGTACAAGCAAGACTGTTGGAGGTATAAACCGGTATTATCTATAACGGCCCTCCAACTATTTTGTATAAAATGATCACGAGTAGATTTCGCACCCAATCAACGATCTTATTAGAGACGATGGCACAAATGGAAGCACACATTCCCAATGGATTCAAATTGTATTGATTGTTGATGTTGTTGATCGAAGTGATACAATCTGATTGGATGGCAGTTGGAATCTGGCTCTGAGCCGCCTAAACCACTATTTCAAAGATGACTCCAAATTCCACAACGATAGAGGATGAGCAGACGAAACCATCACATAACATATAGGAACGACTTGTAGACTTGGTATTGGGTATATTTGAGTATTCAACTCATCTACTTATCAGCCACAGGAACCAAACCATGCCATCACATTGCAAAGCTTGATTCTTTGTGATAGTATGGAACCAAGTTATAAGAGATGGATTTTTCGAGTATTATTTGCAAACATCGAATCGAATGAAGTTAAATACTCCTTTAACAACAATTAAGCATTTTTCTTTAAAAAGTCATTTGATGTTAAATGAAGAAAATTCCACATCCTAAACCCAATATGTTGCCTTCTATTCTAACCTGTTATCTGCACCTCTCCACGCTACATTTCTTCTGTTTGCTGGAAGGTATCAAGCTGCTCTGTACACTGCCAACTTTCTGTCTTAAATCTCTCATTCAAATTCAATGGTGTTCACTCCTTGGAGCTCATCAACAACAATGCCGCTGCTACCTTTGGTCACACAACTTTCTGGTTCATCTCCGCCTTTGAAATCCGCAATCTCGGGGCCAATGTTACTACTACTGCTGACTACTCCACCCTTACTCTTCAATCGTCTAGAACGTTGTTTCGATTTCCGGGGTTCTTTCTTGGGCGTGAAGCTTAAGAACCCACAAGCAAGAGCCTCCAATGCCTTGGTCGTCAATGGACGGTTTCTAGTACTGTGTCTTCTCGAGCTCGTCTCAGGTTGTTGCTGCTGAGGATTAGAATCCGAACAAGCTAAAGTTGAAGGCTTTGAGATCTCCGAATCCTCTGGCTGCTCACTCTTCTTTCTTTCTTCTATTTCCATCATCGGACATTCAAGTTCTGTGCTTTGAGGAACAGGTATATTCAGGTCAATCAATGCCTTGGTGGATTGAGGAGGGTGTTCATTAGAATGCTCGGCACCCGAAGAAGTAGTGCTGATGTGACACACATCGCTGCTATTCGGACTGTTTCCTCTAGATGAAGATCTACTCGGGGGTAATTTCTGAAATGTACCAACTAAGTCATCATATGTTCTGAAATGCACCTTGCTTGAGTCACAAGGCAATGCTTGCTGCTGTTGCTGCTGCCGTTTTGCGGCTGCGGCTAAAGCATTTCCATTGCTGGGCTTTCTTTTCCTGATAGCTTGAGGATTTGCGTTCTTTCTTGGCTGCATTTGCATGATGGTAGTCTCATTATTGGCTCTTCCATTTTCTGACATACTTGCTGCTGCCTTGCCATTTACAAAGAAATTCTGCTTCGCAGTGAAATTTCCATGAAAGTGGCTGTCAAAAGAGACTGACTTTGAAAATTTCCTCTTAGCTACTTCATCCCCATCAACACTTGAATTACCTTCCGAGTATGATTCGTCCATGGAATCTTCTGAAGAAGAATGGTCGTCGCTACTATCATCAGAATCTCTTATGGGGAAGGAAAGATTCCTCACCTCATCTGGCAACCTTCTTAATTGAGTTATTTTGCCTTTTTGACTTGTGTCAACAATTGTGAAACTTAAACCATTGTGATGAACTGACGAGCTCCTCGGTTTGAGGTAACAATGGCGCTCCTCCTTACCATTGGAATCATCTTCTTGGTCGTTTGTACCTTTGTCCCATCCATTTGCTTCGTTGTTGTTTTCGATACCATCAAGCTCAAGAAGCGATGGATCGGAAGCAACTTTGTTCAAGACATCAGTGACTGAATCAAAGTAGTGGTCTCCTTTCACTAGTTTCCTTCTTGAAAACTTCTTAACACCAGGGACTATAAAGACCAGCGAGTTCCTGAAAAACCCATCCTTTGGTTGCTCCGAACGCCATCCTCGAGCAAGTAATCGAGGCCAAACCGCTTCCCAGAAGATATCATTCGATCTGGCCTTGCTGAGCCGATGACCTCCCGTTAGAATTTTGACTATATCTAAATGTGTTAGCTTTGAGCAGTCTTTGCCAACAGGTATCTCTGGTCGAACTACAGTAACATGATTCGACCTAAGGGAATCCATGGCAGTAATTGTGAGGTCTTGCTTCCCTTTACCAATACCAACTGCCTCTACAAGGGCATTTAAGCCAACTTCAGCCTTTATAGCAAATACATATTCTTCTAGCATTGTCTTTCCCTCTCCGAAAGACTTAGTCACCTATACCAATTAACCATAAGCAAATGACACAACAGATTCAGAGTAGTTGCAGAAAGGAGAGACATTTTAAATGCTAAGACAGCTATCACGACACAGAATCTCCATTTACAGAAGGAAATTAGGAAGTTAAACCCTTTCTTGGTTAACTTACCAATAAGTATATTCATAATTGCGCTGTCAAGATGTAAATTTCATAAGAAAACACCATACCTCGTGCAAAGTGATCTGGGATTCCTCGGATACACGAGGAATCAAACGAGACAAGAGCTCGTGCTGCTTCGATCCGGTAAAGATCCTTTGGCCAAACATCCTTTTCCTGCCTTTGAGTTTTCCACACTCGGACCATCTACGATATCTATGAGACCTATAGAATTTCCCATAGTAAAAGGGAAGTATCTGACCCATTGACTTTGTCTCAACAAAATTCTTCACTTGAACTAGATTCTTCCCGAAAATATATAAACCTAGCACAAAACTCGCCTGATCCACATCATTCCACTCTTCATCAGAATCACCAGGAACCAAATGGTAACTTCTGCTCCCACATTTCACCACTTCATCAACATCCATAGCTTTGACACCGCTATCTGTAAATGTATCCACTTCAAAGCTCTCAGATTTAACAGAATCAGCCAAATCATTAAGGAAGTCCTCAAGTTCCTTCTTGATCGTCTCGCCTTGCTCATTGATCCACATTATCGAAATCGGCAACCCCACCGAAAAACTTGCCGGTTGTTGCGTCTGTGAGAGGTAGAGGGATTTGGTAACGAGAGATGGGATTGGAACCTGGTACTGATCACCGATTCGAGGCAGCAACTCATCACTACTCTCCCTGTCGTAATCACAAATGGCAGGAGGTTCTAAAGGCAGAGACTTCTCTGCAGACTCATCATTGGCATTAAGACTTCCAATGCAATCCAGCTGAATTTCATCCATCTGGTACAAGCAGGCAAATGATTGAATGCAGCCATGATACACACAAATAACAATGCACATAATACTATAAACAAGTGTAATCATCCGTCTAGAAATAGAAAGAACAAAACTTTCATTGTAACAGTTAAACAGTACTGGATGTACATTATATCCCGGTGAGCTAAACTACAGTAACAAGCATTTAGAGGTTAGCTATAATACAGGTAAAGGGAAAAAAACACGAGAATTTAGTAAATGAGCAGTAGATTAAAATCAACCAAATTATTGACCATCAAAAACATAAATGAATCTGGACAAAACAGAATGAAACGGAATTCAAATTCAGGGGGAAAGTAAAAGAATGGAAAACCTCGAGGTATAGTTTAGTGTAGGTTCTGGAGTTCGAGAGACAGACACTAACATTCACAAAACACGAAATTTAGAGCAGCAGAAGAAGAGAAAGTCGGCATTACAAAAACCCACGAAACGAGACAAAAGGGAAGAATGAAAAGCTGGAAACTTGAGGGCATATATGAAGATTAACGACCCACCACCAGAGCTAAAGCACATTGATCTCCTCGAGAGTGGACGGGAAGTAGAGAGTAGCTGGGCGCAAACGTATATATCACAGTAATACGACTCATAACAAAAAAGGAAGAAATAGTTTATTTTATTTTCTATTTAGAGATAAAAAAAAAGGAAAACGTAAAAAGCATTAACTTATTATTATTGACGAGGAGGAGGAAGAGAGGAGTAAGATTTCGACACGATCCCGAAGTAGAAGAAGAAGAAGAAGAAACAAGCAACTCCTCTTTTTCAGCGAAGACAAATAATCAAATCCACTCTATCATGTATGTGTGTGTAATAATTACCTCCATTGATACACACGGAGAAAGAGAGAGAGAGAGAGAAGGATGAAGAAGATTAAGAAGCTTGCGCCGTCAAGCAGAGACCACCTCTACAAACGAGCTGTTGGGCTACAGCTAGAAACAGAGAGAGAAGGGGAGAATCTGCAAAGGCTGCGAGGGAGACGAGTCGTAGCAGAGGACGACGACCGGACCGAACCAAACCAAACCGAACCAAAGCGTTAGAGAGAGAGAGAAAGGAAATGGGGAGAAAGAAAGAAACAACCAACTCACTAAACTTGGCCTTTTATGTTTACGCTGACCGATTCACCATTCCTTTTCTTTTTATTATTTTTATTATTATCATCATTTTATAATTATTAATCTAGTTTAATATTTTAATTAGCTTGTTGGATTATGAATTAAGTTATTAATCTAATTTAATTACTATCAACAAATTATTTTTTGGTAGAACTTCGGCAATGCCTTATTAATTAATCATTAAAAGAAAGTTATTAGGATTGTTTGGCTTTTGAGTAAGGTTTGTTTTTTTTAGTAGGTTTTTTTTTTATAATGACGGTTCTGCTTTTCCAATAATTTTTTATAATTCATCCAATGGAACGAAAGAAAGTCTATAATCAGAAGTCGTTGAAATCATCAAAGAAGGGAGGCCATGTTTGTCTCTAGTGGGTTGCGGAGCTCTGGATCGGCTTCAACAACGTTCACTCCCTCCGGTCGGACTTCTTTCCAGTATTTTATATTTTTCTCAATTTCTAACTTTTTCGAGTCGTTTTCAGTTCGATTTGTTAGCGTATTCTTTCGTTTTTGTTTGCCATTTTTCATTCTAGTTGCTACTCTTATGTTTATGGGTTTGAAAGGGTTGTTAGGAGTTTAATGATGTAAAGTACGGTAACTAATAAGGTTAACTGTTTCTCCCTTGTTAACTGCTTCAACTTAAAGTTTTGATTTTTTATCGGAGGACGAAGGAAACTCGAGGAAGTTCCTTCAAGAGTGGGGTTGGCGTAATCCCCGAGAGTCTTTGGCGGACGTTGATCCCCGAGCACGTTCTCAAACGCCCCGGGTTCTTCTTCGGAGCTTGAATCAACTAATGAAACCTCCAGAGTTGTTGGTGTAGAAGATGATCCAATTGATGGAGAAAGTGAGCCGATTACTTTACACAAAAACCCTAGTGAAAGTTCTTATGGTAGCTGGAGTTGTGAAAATCATGGTTGGAGTTGTTGCAAATCGGAATGGTGATTATCCTCTTGTTGATCCATTCTATATACACGGGAGTGAGCAATAAGGACAACCACTTGTTATAGAGAAGCTCAACACCAGCAACTATACCGACTGATCTCGAGCAATCCACAACGCACTTGGAGCAAAGAGAAAATTGGGTTTCATAAACGGAACCATTGAGGAACCAGAAGCAGCAGATCCAAATTCAATTTAGCAAATTCATGAGTGAAATGAATCTTAGAGGAACTGGAAACACTTCTAATGCGCAATCATCAGGTGCTAAACCTACTACATTGATGTATATATTTAGCACATACAGGCAAGTTTTGCTGTCATTCAGTCTTGCATGAGAAAAAGGATGAAGTGGTATGGATTGTTGATACAGGAGCTTCTGATCATGTGGTTAGCTCGTTATCATTAATGTCAACGAGCACACCTATCGATGCCTTAATGATCACTCTTCCCACTGGATCCCAAGTGAAAGCTACTCACATTGGAACAGTTGAAATCAATGACAAGCTATGTTTGCAGAATGTGTTGTTTGTGCCTGAATTCACGTTTAACTTGATTTCAGAGGGTAAATTGACAACACAATTGCCTCTCCATCTGATTGTTGGAAAGTAAACCAGTGGGGACTCCTATGGATTATAAGACTCATTTATCCTCCACTGGAGATGCGGTATTCACGGATCCTGAACTCTACAGAAGGTATCTCAAAGGAAGTCCATCTTCGGGTATATTGCTTTCTTCCTCATTGACTTTGTAGCTTCAGGCATATAGTGATTCCGACTGGACAGCTTGTCCACATAGTAGACGGTCAGTGACAGGATACTGTGTTTTCTTGGGGAATTCACCAATATCTTGGAAGAGTAAGAAGCAGACCACCGTGTCACGCAGTTCTTGTGAAGCGGAATAACGAGCATTGGCTCACACCACCTGTGAACTGCAGTGGCTGCTACCGTCCGAGAATCTAGTGCGTCGAAAGGAAACAAACGAAAATGTCAGTGGGAAGTGTTCTGGGCCTATCAAAACTGAGCCTGTTTCAAGGCTTCCATTCTTCCACAGTGGCATAATATTTGGGCGGACTCGATGAATTTTAACAAATAAAATGGGAAGCCCAACGTCCAGTTTCTGTTTAATGCTCCCAATACCGTTTTATCCGCTGACAAATGAAGTGGCTGCCAAACCGAAACTTCCGGTTTGCGTCGCCATTGTCCCTCCGAGAAAACTCTTCATCATCCCATCTCATACTACAACAGCTCCGGAACTGCAATGAATTCCGATCAGTATCCTCAATCCACTGCGTAATACTGAAATCTGGGATAATCGCCGATACTTTTCCGGCTAATCACCTCATCAATGGATATGTCAGATTGAGGGAGATCAGCAATGCACGCCGCGTGTTCGAGGAAATGCCTGAACCAAATGTTGTGTCTTGGACCTCCCTCATTGCTGGTTTTGTGGGCGCTGGTCGGCCTAGATTCGCTCTTTGGATGTATTCAAAGTTGTTCGAGACTTCAGTTGCTCCGAATGATTTCACTGTGTCTACAGTTATCAACGCTTGTTCGATTCTAGCGGAACTTGAAATCGGGAAGAAGATTCATGCCCACGCTGAAGTCATGGGGTTTGGAAGCAACCTTGTGGTGTGTTCTTCATTGGTTTGCATGTACGGGAACTGTAATGATGTTGATGTCGCTAGGTCAGTTTTCAATTCTATGGATTATAAGAACATTGTCACTTGGACTTCAATGATAGCAGCGTGTGCACAGAACGGAAGAGGGAGTGAAGCACTTCAAGTTTTCAGGAATTTCAATTCCGGAGCAGGTGAAGAACGTGCAAACGATTTCATGTTGACTAGTGTGATTAATGCTTCTGCAAGCTTGGGGAAGCTTGCTGCAGGGAGAGCATCACACGGAGCAGTAATTCGTGGCGGGCATGAGGTAAACGATGTAGTCACGAGTTCACTTGTCGATATGTATGCCAAATGTGGTTGCTTTGATTACTCTTGGAAGATTTTCAAGAGAATCCGGTACCCTTCTGTGGTTCCGTACACTTCAAATGATTGTAGGTGCTGCTAAGTATGGACTTGGGAAGTTGTCCATTGAGCTATTCAAGGAGATGATTGATAGAGGAGTCGAGCCAAATGATGTAACATTTGTTGGGGTGTTGCATGGATGTAGTCACTCAGGGCTTGTGAATGAAGGGCTCGAGTTTTTAAACTCGATGCTCGAGAAATACGGAGTAAACCCTGATGCAAAGCATTATACTTGCATTGTTGATATGTACTGCCGAGTTGGTCGACTTGATGAAGCTTATAAATTGGCTAAATTGATTCGTGTAGGAACTGTTGAAGGGGCTCTGTTGTGGGGCACGCTGCTTTCGGCCAGTAGGCTTCACGGACGGGTAGACATTGCCGTTGAAGCTAGCAAGAGGTTGATAGAATCCAAACAGCAAGTAGCGGGTGCATATGTAACGATGTCGAATGCTTATGCATTGGCAGGGGAGTGGGAGAATGCTCATGGAATGAGATCTGAAATGAAGCGGGCTGGCGTGGTGAAGGATCCTGGGTGTAGCTGGATCGAGATTCGAGAATCGACGTTTGTGTTCCATGCTGGCGATCTTTCGTTCGGAAGCGGGAAAGAGGTGTTGAGTAAACTGAAGGAGTTGGAAGGTAAGATGAAGGAGAGAGGGTATTTGGGTGGCAGTGTGGGTTTGGTTTTTGTAGAGGTGGAACAAGAAGCCAAGGAAGAGATTGTTAGTCTTCACAGTGAGAGATTAGCCTTGGGGTTTGGGTTGATCACCGTTCCTAAAGGAACCACCATTAGAATCATGAAGAACTTGAGGATTTGCAACGACTGTCATGAAGCGTTCAAGGTAATCAGTGGGATTGTAGATAGAGATCTTGTGGTTCGAGATGTGAACAGATTCCATCATTTCAAGAATGGTTCTTGCAGTTGCAGGGATTTCTGGTAAGCACAGCTTTTTAATACAAGCTCATCAATTGCCATTTCTTAAATTTCGGAATTACCAAAGGATGTGGATTATGTATTTGTATGTGTACAACGTGTTATATGAACGTACAAACATAAAGATCAATTTTTGCCTTTGTATGTTTAGCATTGGGTTATGTACGATTTGTTTGATGACTTTATGGGATCTGAGCATTACAAGATGGGATTAATTTGAGATGATTTTCAGGCGAAGTTGCAGTTTATGGCAAGTCATTTTCGTTGACAAGAAAAATGTCTGATGAATAATTTTGACAACTACGAGGAAATCTTGACCATTCTGCAAGGCCAATGAAAACATAGTTAAGAGGTAGAGAAGGCGTTTTTAAATATTTATTAATCTCAAACTACCACCCAAATGGCATTTACATAGGCCAAATCGAAATAAATGTCACTGGCTAGGGTGTTGACGAGGGAAGCGAGCCGCTTGCATTCCGCTCGAAAAGAATTCATCGTTACAAAGTTATACAAGTCAAGATTGAGCTAGAATATATTCGATCTGATAGCCTCGGGAGTATGCATGTTATCTCGAATATCATGTACAACAAATCATGTAATTTGCGATTGTGCCGATGAAACCAAATCGTAAAAATTAATTCGTAGAGCTCGAGCTTTTATTCATCCAGTTTTCAATTCTGTATTTCACTATTGAAATTCCCAGTCCTGCGCTTTCTTCTCCATCCAGCTTTTTCATTTGTTTAGTTTCTTCCGCAAATAAAAGAACGAGGAAACGAAATAAGAAACCAAAAAAAAATGTAAAAAAAAACAGAGAGATTCGATCGTATCCCTTTAACTCTGTCTCTCTCTCTCTCTCCCTCTCTCGATCTTAACCCAGCAAAAACCAGCGCTGCGATTCCCTCGATTCTGAGCTTCTCTTTAGTTTCTGCTATCTATCCAATTCTCTGCTGACGCGTCCCGTTTTCTTATATTTCTATTTCTGCTAGGGTTCCGATTATTGATTGAACTCCTCCAGTTTTCCTACTCACATTTAGCGCATTGCATTTTCCCCTTCATTTCCTTGTCAATTTCAAGCTCCTTCTGCTCTCACGTTTTGGGGTGAGCTTCGTCGAGCTAGGGTTTGCATTTCGTTAGCCTTGTTAATTTTTCTGTTATGAGATTTAACATTTTCTCCTTTTTTTTTTTGGTGTAGTGATTGAATTGAAGGGGGCATTGTGTGAAGAATCTTCTACTTGTTTTTATTTGCTTGAGTTAATTTTCATAACTTCATGTTTGCTTCGCGGATGAAATCCGGTCGGGAAGCCGGTGGCGGAGTTGCATCCGGGACGGTGTTGATGCGTTTTGTGTGGCCTCATGGTGGTCGGAGCGTTTTCATCACCGGTTCTTTTAACGGGTGATGATTTGTATATATAATGCTCAGAATTTTGCACCCTTTTAATTTGCTTTTCCGACCGCCTCCTTCCCTCTCTCTTACTTCATATATTAATTGTTTTTCTTGAATTGGGTTTTATTTTGAGAATGGTCTTGATTGATATGTTTGTCTGTATGTCCTGTGTTTTTTCTTTCATGGTCTGAAGATGGGGTGAGCTCGTTGCTATGGCCCCTGTTGAAGGTTCCCCTACAGTGTTTCAGACAATTTGCAGTGTAACTCCTGGTTACCACTTGGTGAGTTGGTCTATTCTCCAGTTTTCATTAGTGTCTCTGTAGTTTAAGCTTCTCCGGTGCATCTTCATGAAGTTAAATCTTCGGGAGCTTGCTGAATTGGATACCTTCAGTCTCCTCACTAGAGTTCCTATTAGGATAATGATGGGGATTAATTTGCTAGTGCAACTCAAGGGAGGAGGATCACTGTTTAATTTTTCGGTTCATGGAATTTCTAGTGAATAGGTACGAGTTAACTGTGCTGATCTTGGCTTCAATGTGAATTCAAAGAGGTCATCCATCTTCTATAGCCTTGCATTCAGATTCCACACTGCTACGGGTGCTTGGCTTTAATATATATTTATTTTCATAACGCATGTTTCATATTATTTTTGTTAAGCTGAGGAGATTCAGTTTTCTTTTTCCGAACATATCAGTTATCAACTTATCATTTTTTTTAACAAGTGTTCTCAATATATCATGTGTTTGTGATATGGTTTTACTGATGGCGACTGCTTCATGCAGTACAAGTTTTTTGTTGATGGGGAGTGGCGGCATGACGAACACCAATCTTGCGTTACCAGTGAATATGGGATGGTAAATACGCTCCTCTTCCCAGTTGATGCCAACTACAATCCTACTATAGGGTCAGAGTTACATGCGAACATGGAGTTGGACAATGAACAGTTCAGGCGTGTGGTGAGTTGAAGTTCTATCTCAGTCATTAGCTTATCAACTAGATGGAACTTTTACATTCCTCGATAGTTACTAGTTCCCCAGTTTCCTCATTGAAATTTGTTGGTTGGACTTGCTTCTCCCTTTTCATGGATTGCCCTGCATGTTCACTATAGCAAGCGATAAACATGACATTTAAAGAACTTTGTGAACGATGCAGGTTCACGTCTCAGATGGCACCTTGAATGAGGCCCTGCCATTGATATCAGAAGCAGATGTGCAGGCTTCTTGCCATCGTATGTCTGCATTTATGTCTACGCACACTGCTTATGAGTTACTTCCAAAGTCCGGCAAGGTTAGGATATACTCAGTGTTCTGCCGCTCAATATTATTTTCTTTGTCTTTTGAACTTTTCTTTGATTTCCCTGTCTCTTGGCAGCTTGATATTTTCAAGCTTCTTTTTCTTCTTCTAATCAGTACTTGTAGCTTACAGGTTGTTGCACTGGATGTTGACCTACCGGTGAAGCAAGCATTTCATATATTATATGAGCAGGTGAGAAGTTGGCCTTTCATAGTCCTTTAACTCATGGGCGCATAGTTCATTTACATGTTAAATGTCATTTTGGGCTCATAGTTCAGATATGTGTTGCATGTTGGTTATGTAACGTTCGTTTCTGGTGGGCTGGTGACCCTATTTAGCTTAATTGGTACCAATGCATGTTGATTATGTGAAGAAGAGACTTCAATTTATTTTGCCTTCTTGATCCTGAAGTGACTTCGTATTTGCTCTTATTGTTTTTAAATTCCAATTTACTTGCTGCTTCTATAAAAAGAAATATGACTTTCTTATGAGTTATTGGTTTCTTTCCAGGGAATCCCTATGGCTCCGCTTTGGGACTTCAGCCGGGGCCAGTTTGTTGGAGTGCTTAGTGCTTTCGATTTCATCTTAATATTGAGAGAGGTATGTGCATACAAGGCCCTGTATTTCTTGATATCGAAACTGGTCTTATCAGTACATAGATCTAATTTCTACAATCTATAATTGTTAGATTATGTATCTAAGTCCGACGACGAGTGTTTCTGAAGAGGGAAAAGGAGATCGAGGAACGATTATGTACCTAAATTAATTTTTATATCTTGTGAATAGTGGAACATAGGATTGAAGTCTTAAACATGACTGATTGAGCAATGGATCCATATTGGTGCTGCCTTTGTATGTTTATTTACTCTCATGAGGATTCCTTTTTAAAGCAAAGCCAATGTCTTGTTTTGGAATTAGCTAATAAGGCCAACTTATCTTGAAATCTTTGTGGACGAACTGCTATTACAATTATTAAGAGTCCTGATGGATTCTACTGTGGTCCACTTTGTGGATCCATGTTTTATGTACAGCTTGGCAATCATGGGTCGAATTTGACGGAGGAGGAACTAGATACTCACACTATATCAGCTTGGAAAGAAGGAAAATCATATCTTAGTAGACAAATTGATGGGCAAGTTGGAGCTGTTGCTAAACAACTAATCCATGTGAGTTAACTTTCTTACAATATATCTCAACTTGTCTACATTTAACTGTGTCACTTGATGTCTTTTCCTATGTTTAATTGTGTTTTGTCCTCGTCATTGAAGAATTAACTTCCTTAAAACTTTTCTTTTTACAGGCGGGGCCATATGACAGCTTGAAAGAGGTTGCTCTGAAGATATTGCAAAATGATATCTGCACCGTACCCATCATCCATTCATCATCAGATGATGGTTCATTTCCTCAGCTACTACATCTTGCTTCACTATCTGAGATACTGAAATGTAAGGATACTTATAAGCTGCTAAGAACTGTGCATGCTTTTTTCACTAACCAATGGATATTAATTTCCAGGTATTTTCAGGTACTTTAGACATTGCTCTGGCTCTTTGCCTGTACTGCAATTACCCATATGTGCGATTCCATTGGGCACTTGGGTCCCAAAGATAGGGGAGTCAAATATTCGACCTTTAGCAATGTTGAGACCCAGTGCTTCCCTTAGTGCTGCTTTAAACTTGTTGATTCATGGTATGTTTCTGCGTGAAAGTTATTGATTCGTGATATGTTTTTGTTTTGAACTTAATGATGTAAGCTGTTTCTTCCCTGAAATGCAAATATCTGCATGAAATTAGACTAAAGTCGGATATTCTCGTCAGTTGCCTATTACTTTCACTTTGGGTGTGTTGAACAAACAGTACTTTGAGTCTTTGAGATGTATTCTTATATTCTTTCTAGCAATTAACTGATAGAGTTTAACTAGAGCTGCATCTCTTACGTTACCTGGTGTTTGTGTTTCTTTATCAGTTTAAGAATGATTATAATGTGAGATAGATAGACCAATCGTTTCATCATGCGATCATTATAACTCTGCTCATCTTATTGGGTTCTCTTTGCAGCTCAAGTAAGTTCAATACCGATAGTTGACGACAATGATTCATTACTTGACATATATTGTCGGAGGTAATGGTCATTACATCATGCGAATAATATTTGGGTTCTCTCTTCTCGATAGTTTAGTGACAATGCAAAATGTTTATTTTCTATTCCAGTGATATAACTGCTCTAGCAAAAGACAGAATATACACACACATTAATCTTAACGAAATGACCATTCATCAGGTAAGTTCGTCTCTCTCAGTTCCTGATTAGATTCATAAATTATTTCAAGAGACCAGCAACTTTCAAATTGTTTGTGTTTCTTTGGATGAATAGGCCTTGCAATTGGGGCAAGACTCGTTTTCCCCATACGAATCAAGAAGCCAGAGATGCCAGATGTGCTTACGCACCGATTCATTGTTCAAAGTGATGGACCAGTTTTCTAACCCAGGTAAGATCTGTGCTTCCTTTTGTTCTCAACAACAGTAATGATGCAACCATGCATTATAACATTTATGCCGTTTAACTACATTTTAATTTCAGGGGTAAGGCGAGTAATCATAGTAGAAGCTGGAAGCAAACGTGTGGAAGGCATCGTTACCCTGAGCGACATTTTCAGATTCTTGCTTGTTTAGGTGGAAAGATGGCTCTTCACAGGAGGTGGTCGAGACTAAGAACACAATCTGGATCGGAGGGGTATCAAACAACCCCCTAAAGATTGTAACTTGCTCGGGCAGCAGAATGCCTGCATCATTCAGATATCCATCCCAGCGGCCTTTCATCTGCCGAATACATGTTTTTTTCCGAAAGAAAAAGAAGGCCGGAATGGAAGAAAGATGTAGGAGATGTAGTGTGGGGAAGGGGTCTTGATGATTTCCAAAGATAAGTGTATGATGAAGCCTCCCTACACCAGTCTAAAACCAACCCTCCTGTCAATTCTTTTGAGCATTTTAGGGTTTCCATTGTAATTGAGGAGTGAGCATGGGATATTTCTACTTCTGTTTCTAGCTAGTTTTTTTTTTTAAAATTGTATTCAGCTTCTTGGTGGAGATTGGTGAGGTTGAAGTAGCGGGATAGAGATACCCATTTCCAACTACAGTAGAACAGAAATGATTTGTGTTTTCAGTTTGGCTTCCCAACCCCACGACTTTTCATTCATCTTCAGAAACTCTTGTGTCTCGATCTGCCTACTTTTTCGAATTTAGATTGGTGCACTATCTTGATTTCCTGATAATAGAGCTTCCTCGTAATAACTTGTGGTTATGGTTGATATGAGGTAGTAGTATTGGCTATGAGCCTGAGTATGGGATGAGTATTGAAACTGTGTAACATGACTGGTTTTCCACCCATATGGTCTTAAGTTGTTGTTTCGTATGGTGCTATTATATTTATGATTCTGCATCGAGTGCCATTATAATTATAATAGTTGTTTACGTGCATCTATCGATTTTTTGTAGCAGTAATTTACATTCATTTTTGTAGTAGTTGATTAACTACTACTATAAAAGTGTAGTGGACAACAACACTACACTTTATATTGGGCCGAATTTATGCTTCTGGGCCACAGCCCAGGGCCCAGCTTTATTAGATTATTACCGTTCTCGAATTATTCTCGGTGTCCTGATCTTCTCTTCCCAGCTCCCAAAGCGCGCGATTGGTTTGATGAAATTTCAATGAAAGCTACGGCATCGCCATTTCGATCTATGTGACTCCATCTTCCACACCTTCATCCTGTCATTCAGTTAAGGTTAACATTTGTCTTACAATCTCAACGTTCAATTTTCTGTGCTCCTGAGTTCGAGTTTTGTTCTTCGTATTCCTTCCTCATTTCTGGCTTTGATGAATTCTACAGTCTGTTTTAGGTCCGTGTGTTTTGCTTAATAGAATTAATGGGCGGGAACAAAGACGAGGCGCTGAGATGTATTTCGATCGCGGAGGAGGCTATTGCGTCCGGCAATAAACTGCGCGCCTTAAGATTCATCAGATTTGCGCAACGACTGAATCGAGACTCGCCTGTTGATGAGCTCCTTGCTGCATGTGAGAGATTAGGTTCCGTCAGTGGAAGAAATGTCAATGATGAAAAGAGGACTAGTATTCCCGGTGCAGGAAAATTAGGTGAGGGATCAGTTGGGGACAGGAGTTATAGTGAAGAGCATTTGCAATTGATTAGACGGATAATTAGGACCAAAGATCACTACGCGATTCTTGGAGTGGAGAAAACTTGTTCAGTAGATGAGATTAGGAAGGCGTATAGGAAATTGTCTCTGAAAGTTCACCCTGATAAGAACAAGGCACCTGGAGCCGAGGAAGCATTCAAGAAAGTCTGTGCAGCTTTTAAGTGCCTGAGTGATAGTGAATCGAGGAGGCAGTATGATCATGTGGGTTTGGTAAGGGGGTTCGAGTATAGCCAACGGAGCAATGTTAGGCCGAGAAGGACGAGGAGAGATTTTAATGGTTATTATGACAATGATGTTGATATTAATGAGATGTTCGGCCGGCATTTCAATCAGAATGATCAATACAGGGCATATCATGCGTATAGGAGTAGGGAAAGAACAACTGAAGACACAGAGGAATTTCATGGAAGGGGGCCTGGCTGTTTTATACTGTTACAGATACTGCCATTTCTGTTGATCTTCTTGCTAGCGTCTCTACCCTTTTCAGAGCCGGAATATTCCTTGCATAAGAACTACTCCTATCAGATCCCAAAGACAACTGAGAAGCAAGGGGTTGAGTACTTTGTCAAATCTTCAGCGTTTGATGAAAGCTTCCCTCTTGGAAGCACTGCTCGAAGAAAAATCGAGAACAGTGTGATTATGGAATATAAAAACTTGCTATGGCGGCACTGTCACATTGAAATGCAGAGGCGTCATTGGAATAAGGTTTTGCCCACGCCTAACTGCAATAAGCTGCACAATCTTGGATTGGCATGAAGGTGAACTTATTCTGCCCTTCCTATATTATAATGCATTCTACATAGTTTGAATTTTGCAGTGTTATTGAACGACCCCATCTTAAGCGCATATTCTAGATGGTTTGAATTTGGCCTGTTGAACGACTTCATCCGAAGCGCATATCTGTATAACACAACGGTACTTTACTAAATGTTCTGTTCACAGTTCAGCACTTGGTGTTTGTTGATTGTCCGACCGAGACATTTCCTTGGAACTGACTTGTATGGCTGTCATCGATGATACCTACCAGTTTGGAAATGTAGAGTAAGTGGGGGATAATTGCTTGCCTCCAATCCATAGGGTTGTTTGAGATAGGAAAAGTCAAAATGCACCCTTTAGCTTACATATATGTAACCTTACACGAGAAACGTTGACATTCAGCTACGACAAATGAACAGTCTCTAGTTTGTGTTTCTCCTGAGATAACTTCTTAAGCTAAACTAGAATTAATTACAATCTCATCGTTAAATCTTGATTATCAGATTTTCTTGGATGCATTGTGGTGACCTTTCATAACGTTTTCCGGGTGGCCTCTATGTTGCTGGTTCCTGTCATGTAGTTGTTCATAGATGCAGCTTTAGCTAATTTAGTCAGTTAGTCACCATCTAAGATCTTTGCTCTCATCTTTAGGTGGCAACAGATGCTGCTGCTGTAAGATGGTGGGCAATGTAAAGGAATCGGGAGAAACAAATGGATTGCAGACCCAGAATGTTGGTGGACATCTCCAGTCTCCCTACCTCTGGCTGACTGAAACATATGATGTCAGGTGCAAAGTGTTTTGCTTGTAGGGATGACTCGTCTACTCTGGAGCTGCCTGGGTGATGGAAAGCCCCTGGAAGTCAGTAGTTGTTCTTTGAAACAGTTTGTCTAACTGCACGTGCTTTGATGTCAGTGACGGGACTGCATTTCTGTTAACTAAACAACTTGTTTAATAATTGAATGCGATCCCCCTGTAAATCCACCATCGGTGGACTAATCTGCACATGCTCCACGTGCACTCCCGCCACAACCTCTACACCGCCGGGAGCATGTTTTTATAACACAAACAGAAAATGCCTCCAAATTACGCATTAATTAGGCTGATTTAGCTTCATACAATTTCATACAATCAAGTGAATAATTACAAGCAACTAAAATTCATACGTGTCACCTGGAATCCACTGCACACATACTTTCAACAGCAAAATCCCAAAAGCGAAATAATAATAATAATAAATATTAAACTAATTTCCGCAAATAATTCAGCCAAGGGCCCCGCCGCTCACCAATCACCGCTCCCCTCTCTCAATCGTCAGAATCATCGTCGCCGCCGAATATGGACACACGGTTATACAGCAGAAACAACACTAGGAAAAGGAACAAGGCGACTCCGACGGGGGATCCGCTCACTCGGTGGAAGCTCTGAGGCTCTCCGGTGGAGAAAATTGCGGAGACGAAAGATCCGCGGTCGGAGGAGAGGAACTGGATGGTCAACAGGAGGAAGATCGGTAGAAGGAGGAGTCCGAGCGGACTGAGGAGCTCCGCGATTGCTTCGGTAATGACTTCGCCTGAGTCGCCGAAGATGAAGGGAGCTAGGACCACAATGCAGACGACTACGGCGAGTATGATCCCGTGGGGAGTGCCCCCTCCGCCGCCGCCGACGAATCCCATGGGCGGGGGAGGATGGGCTTGGTACTGGTGGGGCCTCCGGTCGTAGTATTCACCTCCTCCTCCCATCATTTCAGTGTGTGTGTGTCTGAAGAGAGAGAAAGAGAGAGGAGAAAGTGTGGAGAGAGAGAGAAAGGACGGGGGAAAGAGAGGCGCGGTATAAAACAAATGAATGAAGTAAGTAGTGGGTTGGCTGGCTGGTTATATTATATCATATTTTGATTTAATCAGATCATAGCCAGATTTCGAATGGCAAGGTTGTCCGCTATTAGTGTAAGTGAGATCGGTGATATGAGTTTAATTAGTTGTATATTTCGACTTTGAATTTAGAACCTTTGAGAACAAAGTTCGGCACTATATATAAAATACAATCACAAACGAGAAAAAATTAAGAACACAAACCACTAAGTTGCGTCTCCGTGCTTTCTCGGACAACGATTGCTCTATCTGTCCAGATTCGCGCCGATCAACGATGGGTTTCTGCATTTTTCTCGATGATTCCTTGATTTCTTGGAAGTAAAAGAAACAACATAAGATATCTCCATCTTCCGCAGAGACGGAATATCGGGCGATGGACTGCTAAAATTGTTGATGTGCCGATAAAATACATATTAAAAATTGTTAATCAATTTCTGAGATGTACATAATTAACATCATTATTCATTCTCGAACAATAAAAACGGTGTTTCTATTGAAGAAAAAATTTAGATTCTTATCAATACACTTGCTATATGTATTTTCATATATAATTCACATCAACGAGTCAGATCAGCCGGCAGCATAATCACGCATTCCAAAAGAGCAGAGCCGTTGACCAGAACGGCACTCCTGAAAGCACGACCCGCAATGGTCCTAACATCCACGCACTCACCATCGCATCAAACGAACCCAAACGGGCACTTCCCCCCACACCTTCCACACCTATTCCCATCTCTATGTGTGTCCTTACAAACTCTCCCAAAACTAACAAGTCCGCCCTCCCCACGGATCCCTCAAACACGCCCCGGGATCGTCTCTGCTGCACCAGTACCCCTGCCGCGGCCCCTGAGAGCTCGACTGCAAGAAGTTCAAGTGGCTTGGACTTGGACAGCCGCCGTCGTCACCGGCATGGCTTGGCCAGCTGGCAGCAGAGAGGAAGAGGAGGATGGTGATGATGAGTGGTGTGGGTGAGAGCATATTAGATTAGCAAGAGTGATGGAAGAAGAAATAATTTAGAAGGAAGAAGACAAATGTTTTGTCTATTTCTGATTACAAAAACATTTTTCCTCTGAACTTATATTTCTTTTCAAATGTGCATTATTCAAATACATGATGTTGAAAATGTTTTTTTTAAAACTTAGAGTTTTCGTAAATAATGGATAGATATTGTCATTAGCCATGATATATTATAATATATGATTTTAGATATGTACAAATATTAGTTCTTCTTCCATGAAAAATACAAGTAGTGGTGGGTATCAGATTTGTTCTCATTTATAGTTAGTAAAATACGGGACGAGTATGGTACAATATTAATACGTTCAGAGTTTCATACATTATTTCAACATAGTAATCCGTTTAAATTTAGGTAACAATTAAAAATATTAAAATTTTAAAATTAAACGGCTCTACAATAGTACGAGAACAAAAATTCTAAACGCATATAGTATGTATATGTGTATTATACGAGTATTAAACAAATTTTTGCTAATTAAAAAATGATGGGTCTTAAAATTGAATTTTAAATAAAAGCAACATGATCATTACATAATAAATCTCTAACAAATTAAAAATTATATTTTAATTATAAATCTTATAATTAAAATTACACGATATTTAATTTTTTAATTTCCTTATTTTTACTTTTCTCCCATTTTCTATTGCTCCATGTCAAACGAGTCTAAGCACCAAGGCAACACTTTACTCCCTATCCGGCTATTCGGGGCAATCTCATAGAACCCGGCTAGCCCTTATTTCAAACCCGCAGTTGAGAGAGCTGGTTAACGCCTGCCCTTCCGTATCCGTAACCTCATAGCAACTACAAAACCCTAAACTCCGCTGCGAATAGCTACTTCGCCGGCGACGTCACGGAAAATAAAGAGTCATGCCTGCTGCTCCCCTAGAGATGGAGGCAGTTGAGCCGCAGTCGCTGAAGAAGCTCAGTCTTAAATCCCTGAAGCGAGGGCTTGACCTCTTCTCTCCGACTCACGGCCAAGTCGCTCCTTCTGATCCGGAGAGGTTCGACTTCCGTCTAGCTCTAAACTATTTTACTTTCTACCTTTGTTATTTAAATCTGAATTGACCTAATTGTGGCCGGTTTCTTTCATGTTTCTTTCTGATTTCCAGTAAACGAATTCGCACGAACCACAAGGTTAGTTGGCATGTACTCCATTACTTCATCGTCTATTAGGTAATGGCTTTTGGTTTGCTTTTCCGGCTTTGTTTGTGGGAGCTTCAAACGAGGTAGCAAGGATTTCTGTTGCTATCGACTCTAATCTGAATGCTTAATTGATTGATCCTACAGATAGATATGGAGTATAAAGGGATTAAAGCCATTGGTGATATCTCAGGTCAAAAACCAAACACACGAGGTCAGGAGACTGCAGCTACTTCCAATGCCCTTGCCCTTCCAGGTATTTATTACCAACTTCAGTGAACTTCTCATGTTGTCTAAGCGCATCATCTTTGAATGTGTTTAGGAATGTGTGATTGAGAGCTTCTCGTTCTGATTATAATGCGTGAGGTCTTGGTTGTTTAGGTCCTGAGAGTTCTAAAGATAGAGAAAAGGGGGTGGCTCAAAATGCGCTTGTTGTTGGTCCATCTCTTCAGCCTAGCAGAAAGTGAGTACCGTTTCAGGATAGTGGCTTATGTTTCTCTGACGTTAATGTTATCAAATGACCTATTCAGTTATAGTACTGCTGTGTTGGTTCTTGGCGTTTACAAGGAAGGAGATGTTGTTTGCTTATTGTGATTGGTTCCATGTTATTTGTCAGGAGTGAGGGTGGCCTTCCAGGCAGAAGCACCGCTTTGATTTCAACACCCAGTTCATCTCAAAGGTCTGTTTCTAATTTTCTATTACTTCCATATGCTTGCATTCTGCTGCTCTAGTGCCTTTCAGTCTAGCAGCTTAGAAGGCTTGATATGGCTAGTTTATGGACTTAATTGGTGCATGGTTTTAACATTCGATTATCAGATAGAGTTACTTCTTGTGTATAATTGATGAGAGTCTTAAACATATTCTTTATTCCCCTTTCTTTTTAATCTATTAGGAACTTCTCAACTTCTGCCTTGATCGAGAGGATCCCAAGCAGATGGCCTCGTCCTGTCTGGCGTGCCCCATGGAAGAATTACAGGGTAGGAGGAGTTTTCTATTGTTATATCCTGAACTCAAGTGTTCCCTCTATAACGTTGTCTTCTGAAACGCTATGCCTTCCATGGCAGGTTATTAGCGGTCACTTGGGGTGGGTGAGGTCCATAGCATTCGATCCCAGTAATACATGGTTTTGTACTGGTTCAGCCGATCGTACGATTAAGGTATTTAGTTCTGTTGGTTGCCTGTTTTTAATGAACTCTTATGAGAAATATCTTTCAGAATGAACCATAACCTGGTAAAATAATTTGCTTGCGCTTCATCTGCTATCTCTTTTCATTGCTTGATAGTCTTCAGCCTTGCTGGTTAATGTTGGATTCACCTCTTTCTGTGTTTGATTTTCAATATTCCTCTTAAACTATCTTCATCAACAGATTTGGGATGTGGCAAGTGGAAGGTTGAAGTACACATTAACAGGACATATTGAACAAGTACGAGGTTAGTAACAAGCCGAAATTTCTGGTCTCTATATTGCCGATGGTTAAAACAGTCTGTTTGGTTTTCTTAAGAGGCATGGCATTTTATATAGGTCTTGCTGTTAGCCAAAGACATACATACATGTTTTCTGCTGGTGATGACAAGCTGGTTAAATGCTGGGACCTGGAACAGAATAAGGTGATTATATTTCCATTGCTGTCATACTTTTCCTCGTTTCTCTTGTGAAATCTCTATCATGATTTCATGACCCTCTATTTGCTTATAGATCTATATGATTTTTGTAGGCGATTAGATCTTATCATGGTCACCTTAGTGGTGTTTACTGTTTGGCTCTTCATCCTACCATTGACGTTCTGCTGACCGGAGGACGCGATTCTGTATGCCGGGTGTGTAACTGCCCTTCCCTCCTGCTCTACATATAGTTGTGCACCCTTTTACCAGTCTTGTATATCTGCTCTTTTGTTTTGTTGGATAAGTTTCGAGTTGAAATTGACCTATATAGTATATGGTCAGGTATGGGATATTCGGACTAAGATGCAAGCATTTGCTTTAGCTGGACATGATAATACAGTGTGCTCGGTTTTCACTCGTCCAATGGTACACTTCTTTTCCCTCAATTGTTTTTATTCTGGTTTAGTTAGGATTTTTTCTGTGTGCAAGTTTGTTCTGGTAGTACTCATGTTGGCTACTTCTCTTTGTTTTGCTTTGTAGGATCCCCAAGTGATAACAGGCTCACATGATTCAACCATTAAGTTCTGGGATCTCAGATATGGTAATTTGAAAATTGCAGTATATGATAAAGTTTTCAACATTATGCCATGCGTCTCTCTATGTTATTATACATCGTATCTCCTTGGCTGCAGGCAAAACAATGTTAACTTTGACACACCACAAAAAGTCTGTGAGAGCCTTGGCACAGCATCCTACAGAGTATGGTCTTGTCTAGCTATATTTTCCCCTGTGCGATCATTCTTCTGTGGCATAGTTTCTCATAAATCTGTCACCACTTGATATCCTCAGGCACAGTTTTGCATCTGCATCAGCCGATAACATCAAGAAATTTAATCTTCCCAAGGGAGAATTCATGCACAACATGCTGTAAGCTGCCACTACCATATTTAATTGCGTAATACTGGTTGATAATGGAATTGCTAGTTGTTGTAAAGTTACCTAGTTTAGTCGTTAATTACTTGACATTGTTCTTGCGCAGCTCTCAGCAAAAGACCATCATCAATGCAATGGCTGTAAACGAGGACGGAGTTATGGTAACCGGAGGTATCACACACTCACATCACTACTCCAAGGTTGAATTCGACTCTATAATCGTATGTTCGAACCGATTCCAACAACATTCTGTTTCACTTTCATCGCAGGGGACAACGGGAGCTTGTGGTTCTGGGATTGGAAGAGCGGTCACAATTTCCAGCAAAGTCAGACAATTGTACAACCCGGTAAGCAAGTAGTATGACACAGAAGAACATTGAACCAGTAATAATTTGTACACGTAATGTAACTGAACGAATGCCTTTTAATTTTGGTTTCAGGGTCATTGGAAAGTGAAGCTGGCATATTCGCCGCCTGCTTCGACCTGACGGGTTCGAGGCTTATTACCTGTGAAGCTGACAAGACGATCAAGATGTGGAAGGAAGATGAAAACGCAACCCCGGAGACCCATCCCCTCAACTTCAAGCCACCTAAAGATATTCGCCGGTTTTAGTTCGTCCTTCCTCTTCATCCCTATCCTGCCGTGTTGTATTAAATTATGGATGTACATTTCAACATAGGTTTCCTAAGCGTTGCGTATTTGCCCACTGGTGCTGCAAATGAACTGCTTGCCTATTAAGTTTTAACTAACATTTCAAACTCCATGGCAGATGATTAGTCTTTGCTTACGTTTTAACTGCCAAGAGTTCTTGCACGTATTGATAGATTTTGTTTGATGAGATCGGCCTTCTTATGCAAGTTTAGTGTTAGTTTAGAATCCTTAAGCTTATACTTATCGTACAATTTAATCATTCTATTTTTCAAAAACAAAATCGTCAATGAATCTAACATAACACCGTTTCCGCAACACCATCATATTTTAGGCGTGTTTGGCAATCCAATTTTTTTTATAAGAAAATCATACTTTCATCAAGAAGAATTAGTAAAACACAGGATTTCGATTGATTATTGTACGGAACCTTAATTCGAGGGATCAGATTTCAACAGTTGTGTCCTTCCTTAACACCGGTTCCACAAACTTAAGCAAACCAAACAACTAATTTTATCAAAACTAGGCCTAATGTGTTTTAATCCAACACATTCCATGAGTGTATGGGTTTGTTCAGGTACTTCAAAAACTTGGACATCATTGGCCATCTGCATATAGCTTTTACTGAAGAACGAACTCATTGGATATCTACAAATTTATAACCATTGTGAAATTTGTATACTAACTTACCAACGACACTCATTTATCATATTTGAAATTTCAATAAAATTGAAGTGGAATATCCTACTCGGTCACCACATTGAATGATGTCAGATTCAGATCAAATCCCAAAGCGCATTATCTCGTTTACTCCGCCAAAATCGGGTGCGAGAAAATCCTAATTAGCCCTTTTTACTATGGCGTTTTAGTTAGTTTTTACTATTGAATCTCTAGGAGGGCGTAATTAAATTGAAAAATAGTATAGGAGTGTATTCGTATATTTGAAAAGTTGAAGGATGTATATTGTATTTGCCAATAAGAAAGTAGAAAATGAAATAGCAGGAGGAGGAAGCAAGGAAGAACAAGTGGCAACGCCATAGTGCAGTGAAAAACAAAGAAGGAGATGCGAATATAACGCCACAAGATTTCTCCCCCTCCATGCATGCATTCCCATTTCCCACCCTCTTTCCCGCCTCCTCCTTCTCTCTTCTCTAATTGATTACTCTCCCACAATTCCAAACCCTCCTTCTTTTCTGTTTTCAATTTCATTCAATCCTTCCTCTCCCTACATTTTAAACAAAAATAATGGCTTCTCCTGAAACCGCCACTCACCGCCGTCCTCCCTCGGCCACCTTCCGGTACTTGCTCCGCGAGCAGAGGCTGGCATGTTTCCTCTCCGGATTCACACTCGCCGCTCTCTTCTTCCACACATTCCCCATCCCCACGACGACGACGGCGACACCATCTGAAGAAACAACAACCGGATTCTCCGACGGGGCTGTACCCGACCCGATGAGTGAGGCGGTCTTGGCGACCCGGAGGGTGCTGATCGAGTCGTCGGTGGGAGGGAAAGTGCCGCAAGGGTTGAAGAGGAAAGGGAGTCGGATACTGGTGACCGGCGGGGCCGGTTTCGTCGGGAGCCATCTGGTGGACCGGCTGATTGGGAGAGGCGACAGCGTCATAGTGATCGACAATTTCTTCACGGGCAGGAAAGAGAATCTGATGCACCATTTCGGTAACCACAAGTTTGAGCTCATCCGGCACGACGTCGTGGAGCCGATTCTTCTGGAGGTTGATCAGATCTATCATTTGGCTTGCCCTGCTTCCCCTGTTCATTACAAGTTCAATCCAGTCAAGACTATCATATCCTCTTCCTCCTTGATCAATTGATTTTATTATCCCATTTCTTCTGGTTTTTATTTTTCATTCTTCTTTCGAATTTCCTTGACTTTTTGCTCACAAGACCAACGTGGCCGGAACGTTGAACATGCTCGGCCTGGCGAAGAGAGTCGGGGCGAGGTTCTTGCTAACCAGCACCAGCGAGGTCTACGGCGATCCATTGCAACACCCTCAGTCCGAGACTTACTGGGGGAATGTCAATCCAATTGGTAAAATCATATTAATTAATTTCTCTTCATGTTCTGAAATCTGAATAGAGTTCTTTTGAATTTTGTTTTCAAATTAGGAGTGAGGAGCTGCTACGATGAAGGAAAGAGGACTGCAGAGACGCTAGCCATGGACTATCACAGAGGCGCCGGGATCGAGGTGAGGATAGCTCGGATCTTCAACACCTACGGCCCGCGGATGTGCATCGACGACGGCCGTGTGGTGAGCAACTTCGTAGCGCAGGCGCTGAGGAAGGAGCCGATGACGGTGTACGGCGACGGGAAACAAACCAGGAGCTTCCAATACGTTTCAGATCTGGTAAGGGGAAGACGTAAGGGATTGTTCTTTGCGGCATTTCGTCGAACATGCTGAGAGCGTTTTGCTGAAACAGGTGGAGGGACTTGTACGGTTGATGGAGGGCGAGCACATTGGTCCGTTCAATCTCGGCAACCCTGGGGAGTTCACCATGCTTCAGCTAGCCGAGGTAATGAATGAATCGATTCTAAGGGTTTAGGAGGTTAATGGGCTGGGCCTAATGAGAGGACATGGGTGTTTTTGTATAGGTGGTCCAAGAGACGATTGATCCAAAGGCGAGAATAGAGTTCAGGCCCAACACGGAGGACGATCCACACAAGAGGAAGCCGGACATAACGAGGGCGAAAGAATTGCTTGGTTGGGAGCCGACGGTATCGCTGAGGAAGGGACTTCCGATGATGGTTACCGATTTCCGACAACGCATCTTCGGCGAACAGAAGGCTTTCTCCGCTTGATTACTGTGAGGATAGAATAAGTTTATAGAAGAAAAGACAAAACAACCTTGTTTGGACAGTATGTATTTGAGTATCTCGATAGTAAATTTCTTTCTATATATTATCTCTTGTTTTCGTGAAATTCTAAGCCAACTAAATCGTAAAATAATTATAAAATTGCACATTTTCACACCACTTAATCGATTGACGGAATGTAATTGAGCACAATGGAAGAGATGAAGGACCTATGACCATCTCTTCTCGTCGTCGCTAGTGTGTCCGTTCGACTTGGTGAATCATCTATCAAACTAAAGTTCGGGATCGAGCATCGAGTAAATTGATACACCACACTAAGTCTACTCTAGCATAACATTATCATAGTCGAAAATACATCTTACCACAGTTTCGTCGATCCTCGCATTAGGTCTCTAAATTCTAAATTACTGCTCTCTAAAGTGACTAGGCTAGGCCAAGTTGAATTAGTCTGGTTCTTCCAGAATCAGACTTTCTGATATCCTCCAATTGTGGACTCCAGCACCGCACCATCCAGTTCAGGCCCATTTGATAAACGGAGGCCCAATAAAGCAAAACTGCAAATGACCTAAACACTGACACTTTATAAAACCACGAAAACCCTAATCTTCCTCCTCTTCCTCCTCAGTGTTTCTGCGGCGCTGCAATCTCTGCCAATCTCTCCGGTAAGTCTATCATTCTCCGTTCGCTCGATCATTTTCTTTGCCTGATTTCTTCCAGATTTAGCTCACATCGATTTCTCTCTCCGTTTTGTGTCGGAAGGAAGTTGGACGACAAGTTAATACAAAATGAGCCGAGGAGCAGCTGGAGGTGCCGCCGGCGCCAAGGGAAAGAAGAAGGGAGTGACCTTCACCATCGACTGCGGTAAGCCAGTTGAGGATAAGATCATGGATATCGCATCACTCGAGAAGTTTCTCCAGGAGCGGATCAAGGTTGGCGGCAAGGCTGGAGCTCTCGGCGACTCCGTCACCATCACTCGTGAGAAGAACAAGATCACCGTCACCTCTGACTCCAACTTCTCTAAGCGGTAGTTTGCGCTTTCTACACCAATTTGTCGTTCTTCGTTGAGCTTGTTTTTAAATGTGTCTTTTTATTGATTTTTTTCCCTGGGTCGCAGTTACCTCAAGTACTTGACGAAGAAGTACTTGAAGAAGCACAACGTCAGGGATTGGCTTCGCGTGATTGCGTCCAACAAGGACCGCTCTGTCTACGAGCTTAGATACTTCAACATTGCTGAAAATGAAGGCGAGGAGGAAGATTAATTATCTGTAATGGTTTCTTTTTCCCTTGTTCTCCTCCAGAGCTTTAATGTTGCTTTTATAATTTAGGATGATATTTAGTCTCCAACTTGGGATTGTGATCAGCGGTACAATTATGTAGTTGAAATTTTGTGTTGAGACCTTTGATTTCTTCAAATTAGTCTTCTAGTTCTCCCGTTTGCTGCGGATGTTTCTCTCATTTCATCTGCTAATCGATGCACTGTGATTTCAGTCTCTCAAATAGATGTTATATTTTGTAGTTGATTCGTTATGCAATGTTATTGGATTCCTGCGATGAGCACAGTACCTGGTAGGAACTGAACTTGAATACATTTTCTAACTGCAGTTCAACAGTTGACACTGCTGCAAGATGCTTATAACCCATCTTCCCATCTTCCTGATACTCTCTAGATAGAATAGCTTTTACAAATTAGATGATGATGAAATTATTTCTTGACAGCATGATCACTTGTTTGATGATATACAGGAGTAGAAGTTTTTGTGTTTAGTCCCTGGCTCTGTTCACCAATGTATCTTGTCGCAGCTCCTGAAATTTCTCTTCTCATTATGCACATGTAGAAACTTATTGGTTTTAGGTTATATTACCTATCTATGGTTGTGCATTCTTTATCAGTACATGTGGATACTGTATGACAAACACTTGACTAGGTCTAGGAGACATGCTATTGCGGTTGATTTGTTAGGTTTCGACTATACGTCGGTATAGAACTTCTGCCGATTCTGGCAACCTCCCCCAGCTGTGACGGAGTGGCCAGATTTCCTTTATCATACGCATTTGAAATGGCTAGCTCCCTCGCTACCTCTAAGCTTCTTCCAGGTTCAGTCTCTATTTTCCGGTGTGTACTCTAATTAATTACCTTTTGAATCAGCTCAACCAGCCTTTTTTCGTTTGATTTTCTAGCGTTCGTTGTTTTTCTTCGGAGAGTTTATTGGAGTCATACACGAACAGGAGAGGTTATGCTGCGACGGCGGATCCGTTAGGTGCTGTTGTTGCTAGAGGAGGGCCGGCCGGCAAGGTGCTGAAGGACGAGAAATCGGCGGCGAACAAGGGTTCAGAGTCTGCTTGGTCTCCCGACCCGATCACCGGGCACTATAGGCCCGGGAATTCTCCTGACGAGATCGACCCAGTGGAGCTCCGACAAATGTTGCTGAACAACAGAGTCAAATCCAATTAGTCTGGGCTTTCATGGGCCCGAACTACGGACTTGGGCCTCTAATGGAGCTTGAATGCAGATGTCAGCTTTTCGATTTATACTGCTGCAACGAAAACGGAATGGTTCATTGTTTTTCTCTTTACAATTTACCATTAAGCTCAATTGAGTGGCAATGGTTCATTAGTACACAACTAATAACTAGGATGAAAAAGATAAATAAAAATGAAAAAGGTAGTCCGTCAACAGCTGCATGATTGTGCCGAATGCTAACAAGGTAATCAACTGTGGCATGATTGTCTTCTCTATAAATATCAACAATAAGCACGAGCTCTTGCGCTCTTTGCATCAACTCATGTAACTAGTCAACAAGTAGAGAGTGCCGATGGACAACATCCTTCTCACAGCGGAGCAAATGAGCTATACAAAGGGAGTCGAGTTACACCTATACCATCTAGTATCTATACTATCAAACAATTTTAACACCAAACACAACTGGTTTTAACCCAACCCAGATTATCCAACACCCTCAAAAGTTAAAACCCTTTAGAAATGACTTTTTAATGAAAATCTAAAAGTCCATAGAAGACCAAGAGTTGTTTTCTCCCCTCTTGATATTTCCTCCCTCAATGATGGAGAAATGAAGGAGCAAAGAGGGACCCTCTTCCTTCCAAAAGGGGAAATATTTCGATGGGGTCCTTGTGCATTATTGATCTCCTGATGGCCGAAATCACAGAGCACGTGAGACAGCCCAGAGCTATTGGCAAATTACTTTATGATCAAATTCAAAATAGTCATAGTAAGTAGAGCATCCATCCAACTTGGTTTACAATGATTAACGACTAGTGTTCAGCTTTGGAGTGTTGATACGGCACAGCAGCACAGCAGCTTGCATCTTTTTGCCTTTAGGGTTCCGAAAAGATGTAATGTAAAAAGCAAGCAGCAGCAGCAGCAGCAGCTGGGTTATGTTTGCTTTCTAGTATGCAAGTTCCCAATGCTAGCTTGGGCCCTAACAAACCCCCTCCTCCTCCTCCTCCTCCTCCTCCTCCTCACTTTTCCCTAAAAATGCAGCCTTTTCAGTATGTCTTCTTCCTTGCTTTCTTTTCTCTCCTTTTATCTTATTCTTCTTCTTCCTTCTGCATATTATTACTCAATCCAAAGGACCCCACTTCCATTTTACCTAAGGATGATGTGCTCACAATCTACTCCCGTGACCTCCTCAATCAGACCAAATCATTACTCTTACTTGCTCATATTTTGGTTCTGGTTAGATGATCCTTCTCTGCTTCTTCTTGCTCCGTACCTGACAATCAATTATACAAGTTCTCATTCTGGTATAGTACAGATTGTTATGCTAGGTTAGTTACCATGCATTCATTTTCCCATGGGGAACATGAAGTGGTCAAGCAAATAAATGGACGTTGAACACTTGGATTCCAGACATACATCAATAGATATCAATCATCTTAGTTGTTAATGATCAAAGCTTTCTATCAGAAAACTTTCTTATTATAAAACGTGTACCTGAAACCACCATTTGGCTCCATGCTGCTGCAGACTCTGTTAAAAGGAAACTGGTGAAAAAGGCAGTCAGTCGGCCCACCTCGAACTGTTGTGTAGGGTCAAGTAATTACTTGATTCACTATTGGAAATAGTGCGAAATAGAGATGGATCATGAAGCCTTCTTTCACTAAATCTACTTCCTCACCCGTAAATATTACAAGGTCGGGTATACAAAACTGTATATTTTATTACAAAATAGTAAAATTACAATTTCTTTATAAGATTCGAAAAGTGTTTATATGACAGAGAGAAGGGGGTGGGGGCGGCAAAAATTGGCAATCAGCAAAACATGTGTGCCCATGTGATTCAGCTATAAACTCATCAGAGCCTTCCCCCCCCCCCCAAAACCAAACAAAATAACAAGAAAACAAAACAATAATTCATCTGTTTGCATCAAACACTTCACTTCACCTTTACGAAATCTATTAAACAAATTTTACAAGGCAAAGCTGAGAAGAAGAGAAGACCACTCCTAGTTGATTAATTAAAGAATGGAGTAAATGCAAGCTGAACAAAAGCTGGCAAAGGACAACCCCCCCATATCACATTCCACAGAGGTGAAGTCGAAGAGAGACAGATAGAGATGACAGGTTAAAGAAAAGCATTCAGATCAATAAGACTCCTTTCAATGTGTCTCTCTCTAGTTAACCTCCAACCAGGGTTTTCTTTCTCCAGATCAATAAGACATTTCAAACGACTGCTGTGTTGAGAAATGACTGTATTGGAATCTGCTAACTTTATCATATCATCCATTTAACTGAAGAAGAAAGTGGTGTCACAAAGCTACAGCAGAATGGTGGAAACTGGACATGAGATCGATCAGCATACAATAAGAATCCAGACACAAGATGGACAAAGATGGATCGAGATTTTAGCCAAATGGTACTAGTACTTAACAACAAGAAAAGAAAAGTTGCAATCTTTCTAGCTGTTCACGGTTAGCAACGAAGGAATGGCAGCCAAATTTGGAACAGACTTCTTATTATTCCCACTACTCTCCCTCTTCCCATCTTTACCTGCAGTCGAAGCCGGCTTGCTGTTGAAAGCTCTCATGGGGCTAGCAAATGCCCATGTCCAGCTCCTTGTCCTTCCATGTGCAGCGGCAAGATTTCCACTGCCGGTGGCACCAGCTGCTGCTCCTGATTTCCCACTCGTGTCTTCGGAAATAAAATATGCTGAAGAAGATGATGAAGACGATGACGTTATGATGAATCCACCAAAGATTCCACCACACTTGACCCGATCTTTCATCCCTGATGAAACTCTGTGCTTGCCTCCTTCCCTCTGTGACTCCACTCTCCTCAGCGCACAATCGCCAAATCCAGTTGATAACTTCTCGAACAAATCCCCTGAAAAGCTCCTGCTCCCGCATCCCACGGATCTGGATCTCGAAACTTTCCTCTCGAATGATGAACCGGCAGAGTTGGTGACAGAATCGGCATTTGGACTGTCTTCTTCTTCCTGATCCTCTATTTCTTCTTCCACAGCCACCATTTCTGTTCTCCTTGAGAGGTTTGATCCTCCTAAACACCTTTCCTTCTTCATAGCGTTGTTGGCAGCGGAAGGAGAGCTGGACAAAGAAGAAGCTGTTGCTGGATGCGATGAGACCTTGTGATGATCGATTCTGTTACCGCTGTTGTTATTGGATTTGGAATTGGAAGAAGCAGAGTGGTAGAGAAACGACCAGAATCCACCGCGGCGCTTCCTGGGGCTGAAATCATCGGCGTCGTCGTTGAAGAAATGGCCAGACGACCTCCTCCCTGGAGCAGCTGTCGACTTACTCCGCTTAAAGACTACGTCGCGATTCTCCGACGAAGAAGTCGACGACGAGGAAGCGGCCATTATCTTCTTCTTCCTCCTCGCCAGGAGGAACGGGATCTTCGCCTTGATGTGGTGCTGCTCATTATACTGGACGGTACTGTTATTAGTACTGTTATTACTCCCAGTATTCGTTTGGTCGTTACGTCGAACACCTTGCGTGCAGGGACGGACGGAGAGCGAGAGAGAAGTGGCGGCAGCGGAAGCTGCGTTGGAGTTGTTGAGTCGGAGGTGGTCAGATCTGAAGGAAGGCGGGGAAGAGGAGGAGGAAGGAGCAGAGAGAGGGAAGGAGGATGAGGAGGAAGAGGAAACGAGCTTGCCGAGCTTTTCCTGGAGGCAGAAGGCGCAGATCCCACCGGGGTTGCTAGTGTAAGGATGGTTGCTGCATTGCATTCCGTCTCCCATGTCGTCGTCGCCAGCGCCCTTCGGCGGCGCTTCTCCGGCCATTTTTTGGTTGTTTTTGTTTTTTCTGTGGAGATTGCAGGGAGAGAGAGAGGGAGAGAGAGAGAGAGAGAGAGAGAGAGAGGGAGAGAAGAAGACAAATGGGTGCAGAGAATGGAACTGTTCGCGGTTTATGTAAAACTGTAACGAGAGCGATGAACCAGTGAGTGATGAAGAGAGAGAGAGAGAGAGAGGGTTTTTAAATTATTTATTTAAAAAGAAAAACTTATTGATACAATTTATTATTAAAAAAGAAAAAGAGTAATTATAGGGTGGCTTTGAGTTTTGCTAGCTAGGGGTGAGTCCCCAGGAGCACGTGTGAGTGTGTGATACTGACTGAACGTCTACTTAAGAGATGATGCATGGTTTTCCGCCCTGCGATGAGGACCAACTCTAACAGTGAATCCATCGGTGGGTAATGCTTTGTCACCGTACAAGGAAGTTCGGTGGTTGGACTCTACCTTTGTTCGTAATCGTTAGTTTGTTGGCTGTGAAATATATAAGAAAAAAACGAAGATCGTAGAAACAACTATATGCGGTGCCGTTTAGCTAACTCGGTCGTTCATTTTCTGATAAGCCACAAAAGTCTTCCTCCTCCAGCTAACTTACATCTCCATCTTCTCATTAATTATCACAAGCTTCATAAAAACTATAAAACATCCCATTTAATTAATTAATTAGTTTGTAAGCTTCTCTTAAACAAATTAATACGTACCATCTAAATTGCTATTAACGTAAAAGAGATCAATCACTCACAAGCTTACATAACGGTTAGTTAGGTTCGAATTTTCGCGTATCTCATCATTCATAAGCCTAACTGGAGTCGGTAGAACAATAATATGAAGAACAGTTCAGCCGCCTTTGCCCGGTTTCAGTATTGGATAGTTCAGCCACCTTTCCGCTGGATCGTTACGGTCTGATGTTGCCATATGAACTTACTACAGATTTCGTAGCCTTGCTTGTTCTGGCTTGTTCAGTTTCCAATTTGAAAACGAGAAACTGTACGTTGGTGCAGCAAATGGTAATCACAAGAACAGATAGCATATGCGTGAAAGCTTCATACACGCACAGAAACGCAGAATGGACATCTAAAAGGGACAGAAAGAACAAGAGAGGATTTTGTTGTGTTGCTCAGTGGAATTCATCAAATGGGAACATGCACACGTTACTCTACTCTGGTGGGGTTTGGCGCCTGATGAAGGTGAGTATGAGATGCTAAGCAAATCAAAGTTGGCCGCCTCATGTCTCCTCCCCAACGACCACGACTCTGCTGTTACTAGCTACCAAGCAAATCAAAGTTCGTTCCCCATTAATATGATTATGAACCTTGTCGTTTTCAGTCCTGGAAACATGGATGTTTGTCGACCCGGCAAACTAATTAAGATATTAATTATTAGGTTTCATTGGGCAACCAACAGCTTCTTCATTATCAGTGAACGCTAAATAGTACGGGCTCAATGGATCATAAGTTGTCAAACTTTTGTTGCAGCAGAAGAGAAGAGCAGACTGTCACAAGCCAGGTTGATGTAGCTAGATGTGAAAAAAGATGAAGAATAGTGAATGATATACCTAACAGTAGATCACATCATTTTGGCCTGGGTTACGTGCTGCTTAACTTGACGACGACCCTTTTAAGTTACGGAAATGATGCGAAACGTGCTGGAACAGGTACATAACCCGATCCAAAAGTTACAAGATGAATTACAGGAATAGGTATTTGACCCAAATTTACGAAGAAATGTTTTCTTTGAAATGCACAGCACTACGGTGAAGCTTTGTTGCTAGCGAGTGCTGGACTTTTTATTTGATCCAATCGCCAAGAAAGGCTCTATCTGGGCACATCCAAAAGGCCAAATGTCTTGAGATATTGCTTCTGAAACACAGCCTAAAGGGAGTAATTATTCAGTGAGCTCTCCCATTTCTTGAATATGTTCTCTTGGGTTTTCTACTGTCCGTATTGTTGTGCTGAACGATTAAGCAGAAGAAGAGACCGGAGCATCATTTCTTTGGGGGGTGCTTCTTCATCGTGATCCAGTGTCCTACAACCGAGACTTGGCTTGCTCCACCGGAGCACTCTGCCATAAGACAATAGAGATTATTGTAAAAAGCTTATAGAGGACATGACAGAACTGCGAGGGATAAAGGCAAAAAGATCAGATAGCAGCTCACCAGAGGAGCATCCTTAGCAGCTCTTTCAGCCAAGAAAGCACATGGTTTGAAGAAGTCCCCGAATGTCTTGGACCACTCCTCCAATCTTGAGTTTATGTACTTGGATCCTAGCGAATCCGCCCAGAACATGATCCCACCCCTGTTGACAGTAATGCAAAATCGATTTGACGAAACCGAATAATGGGAATAAGTGGGTGGGAGGGGTTTGGGGTGTAAAATGAGTGAAAGAACCACAGACCTGTAAGGAGGGAAACCCATTCCCATAACAGATGAAATGTCGAGATCCGCAGCTTTGACTGCGATGCCTTCAGCAAAAACTCTGCAGGCCTCATTAACCACTGGGAAGAATATCATTTCGACGATGTCCTTCTCCGATAATTTGGCCATCTGTTCCCACACAAAACATGTAAATGTCAAAAACAAAACAAAAACAACCACGAGGGGGGGACTAGAAGGTGTAATGTAATATAATGCCACATACCTTTGGGTCAATTGAGACTCCAGAGATGCTTCTCGACTTCTCAATGTATTTCTTTATTTCAGGATCTGGACGTGCTTTACGCTTATCATCATAGAGATAGAACCCTTTGCGAGTAGTTTCACCTAATCAAATACATTTTCCACGCTAAGTAAGTCGGGTGTGATGGTATGTCATTTATAAGATGAGTTACTGGAGAATGTTTCATAGTTGGGAATCATGGAACAACGAGGAAAGAATACCTGCTCTCTTATCCTCTTGCATTATAGGGATAAGCATAGACTTATAGGTCCGCTCTGGGAAATTTTCAATAAACTGCATGGCAGTTGCAACTCCGACACCAAAACCCACCAAATCAACCAACCTGTAGATCCAAACGAGCACTAAAGCTGTTAAACATGGGAGACTCGAGTTCTTCTGCAAGCAATTTGGCTAACTGGCAAGTAACTATATTCATGTATGCACTACATACCGGAATGGGCCCATTGGCATTCCAAATTTTGTGATAGCTTTATCAATGAGATAAAGATCTGTCCCGTGCTCCACAAGCAAAAGAGCAGCTTGTGTGTAAGGGAAGAACATCCTGTTGACTGCAAACCCAGTACAGTTCCCAACCACAACTGGGGTCTTCCTTATCTTTTTCCCGACCTCTAGGAGATCAACAATTACCTGGGGAGAAGTCTTATTGGTGCGAACAATTTCCAGGAGTGGCATGATATGAGCCGGACTATATGAGAAACAAAGTATTAACGAATATCCACAAAGAAAAGGAAGCCACAGTGTGATATCTTAAATGTAGCAAATCTCACTGTGAACAACATATAACGACAAATATTACCTAAAGAAATGGGCTCCAATAATCCTATCATGAGACTTTGTCTTACTTCCCACCAAGTTCAAATCGATTGTGGAAGTGTTGCTCGAAAGTATGCAATGGGGTGGGCAGTACTTCTCGAGGTCCGCAAAGATTTGTTGCTTCAAGGAGACATTTTCGATGACAGCCTGACACAAAACATCATTGTAAGGCTAGGATCCAATCTCAGGATAAACTGTTTCAATTTATTCGAATTACATGTGTATTTTAAGTACCTCTATGACCATGTCCACATCCCTAAAGCTATCGTAGTTAAGAGCACCCTTGAGAAGAGACAGGGTTTTCTCAAACTTTTCCTGGGCCATTTTTCCTTTCTTGACTCGGCTCTGCAAATTGGCTACACAAGAGAGAATGTTCATTCAACCATCTAAACTTCATTTATGTAACTCGAGATAAGATGTACAGAAAGGTTTGTCTCACCTTTTACTCTATCGATCCCAGCTTGCAAGAACTTCTCATTTATTTCTTTCAAGATAACAGGATAACCACTCAGGACTAATGCAGTGGCTATTCCGGATCCCATCAGCCCTCCACCAAGTACAGCAACCTTATTCACTCGTCTCGGCCTTAGTCCCAGGTCTGTGACTCCAGGAACCTGCTCGATAGAAGGAAACCAGAAGAATTTAGCTACGTCACTAAAATGTTTTACCATTTCCTATTCTATCTTCAAGAAGATTAATATCAATCACTCAAGTGGAATGAGCAACCTAGTTATGAATCTCTGTCTTAATTGGGATCAGGATCCACACCAATGGAAGATCAGCAAGCTGAATTTGCAATCAACCTTCTAGAAATAGTAGTGCAACTTCTAGGAATCTCAACGAGACCCACCTTAGTTGTTCCACGCTGGGCAAAGAAGATATGGACCAGGCTCTTGCAGGTGTCAGCACGCACAAGTTCTTGGAAAGATTCAAACTCCTGGCAACATCACCAAAAGTATGAGCAGCTAGACATTTGTTTCAATAGAAAAGAAGTACAACAGCAGAAGAACATATAATCACCTTCCACAATCCAGCCCTTCCACCAGAAACTATGCCTTCTTCGACAACATCAATGCAAACTAAAGGATGTGTAAGGTTGGGAGCTTGTCTTCGGACTTGTGCTCTTACAAATTTGAATATCTCCCTTGCCTCTCCCAGCGGATCTAACTTATCTGTCTTGTAAAGGCTAGGAACCCATGGTTTCTTGCCCTCCAACATGTCTAAAGCCCAGCGGCGAGCAACGGTGACCAACTCATTAGGAGAAACTAGACTATCCACAAGGCCTAAACCATGAGCTTCAGTTCCTTTGACCGGTTTAGATGTCTATTAAGTCATCATACGCAAGAAAAACCATAAAGTCTGTAACTGTTGCAAAGAACAACACAAATTTTTTACGGACTAAGCTAAAGTTGGAGTAATGACATACCAGCATCATTTCAAGAGCCTTTGAGATCCCTACAAGACGTGGAAGTCTCTGTGTACCTGATCCAATACCAATGCAAGATTACAGGAAACAAAGAAGATTTGAACATCAACCAAATAGATTTCATCTTTTTATCTTGTAGTCGCATCATTACAGAACTGCAATTACCTCAAACAGAAACCAATATAATTACAGCACTGGCATACCTCCAAATCCAGGGATTATTCCTAGTTGAAGTTCAGGCAAGCCCAATTGTGCTGTGGGGGTTGAGATTCGAGCATGGCAAGCCTACCATATAAAGTGGACAGCTCATTTAGTTACATGTAAACAACCAGCAGTGTGATTTGAGAAATAACACGGAGCTTACCATTGCCACCTCCAATCCTCCACCCAAGGCAAGGCCATCAATTGCAGCAACAGAAGGCTTTCTTGCAGCTGGAAAGAGCACAGAAACCAGTCAAATAGGTCCAAGTGATGCTGCACAATGTTTCAACTAAAAAATTCCAGAAACGGCAGAAGAGAAAGCAATACCTTCAACAGTATCAGTCAGTACCTCCACTGATATGTAACCAGGCTTTGGTTGGTCCACTGATAAAACAACCACAGCCAAAATCCGATTTCAGTTTCTTGCGAACGCATTATGGGGTACAACGTGTGCACAAAATAAAATAAATATCCATACCCTTTCCAGTTTGAACTCCACCAAAAGCACTGATATCAAATCCACCCGAGAATTTTCCATTTGCACCTATTCAGCAACATGGTACATCAGCTTCGCACCATCATCATTTTCAACAACAGCCAGCACCTTACAGCTAAATGCTATCCATGTATGCAAATAAAGTGATGAAGACACACCGGTAACAACTATTGCCTTCACATCATCTCTTCGTAGTGCCTGATCATAACTTTCTTTCAAGCTGTACAACACTGCAACACGAAAAGACAATAGTGAGTTCCAAAATTTAGAACACTGGTAGATCCTCCACGTAATTACTATAGTGATTTCGATATCAGAGATCAATGTACATGCGATCTCTAGCGAAAAAAATTACCCAAAAATTTTCAATTCCTAATCTCCAGATAACCCGGGAAAATTGACCGTACATCTACTTTTATTTTTGAACAATCAATCGCCGGCGAAGCTGCAATTCTCCGATTTCCATTCCAATCAGGAAATTCAACGCTCAAAATCCAGGGAAAAATTCACCATTAACCAAACGAAGCGGAACAAAGTTCACAATTACGCTTAAGAACCGGAAATGGAAAGTAGAAAAAAACAAAATAAAGAAGTAAGGAAAACTCCGCCGGCGAAATGAAACTAAGCATCACAAATGAAAACGAGAAATAAACATGAGATCTAGATCAGGTGGAGGAGAAAGCACCATCAAAGGAGAGGGAATTCACGGGAGGATTGATGATGGTTATGATAGCAACTCCGTCAGCTCCAACCTCAATCGTCGTCGCTCCTTTCGCCATGTCTGTTCGTTTCTTCGCCGCCTGTTTCTGGCTCCAGCGAAAGCGGACACACGGTGGTTTGTGTTTTTCCGGTTAGGAGGAGAAGAGGTTTCGTGCTTAGCGGGAATGAGTGCCGTCTGGAGCAGCTTCTATGTTTCGTGTAAATGAAATGAAAGTGACGATCTCAAGATTTATAGCGCCTTGTTGGCTCTGGATTACAGATTAGCATTTGTCTTAAACCAACCTTCACTCGCTGGCCACAGAGAGTGTAACCAACCTCCACATTCCTTAATAGTTTTATTGTTTCCCCAATTGTTACTGAAATAAATGGATTAATAGTTAATATTGTTTCCTCAATTTGTTCTCAAATTAATTAAAAAATATTGGAAAAGATAATATTCACTTATTTCATGTAAAAATGTATGTTAAATGTTAATTATAAATCATACACTCTTACTTATTAGTTTTGAATTTTCTTAATGTTGGGTGTTATTGGACTTTCTTATCCTAAAAGTTAACTCAAAATGTAAGACTTTCCTTCACATTTATAACAGCATCCAGTCCCTTCCATTCTGATGTGGGATAACCCAACAACCTCCCCTCACACATCGATCTCTTGGTAGGCATTACCCATTTACTGGCTCTGACCGGATCATCATCGATCTTTCAGACCGGATCCCAGGAGGTGTTGTCAACTTGGGCTTTGATACTACTGTTGGGTACCATCGAGTCTTCTCACCCAAAAAGCTAGTTCAAAGAGTGAGGCTTTTCCTCACACTTATAAACAGCACCCAGCCCCTTCCACTTTTCGATGTGAGATAACCCAATTCTTAACAATGTGAATTTTCGTGAACCGGTAGTTGTAAATTGAAATAGGTGCCGTGGGAGAGTTCCACGTGCTGTTGGTTGGTGGGTGGCCAATACAAAGTACCACCAAATATACTACAAAAATGATTTTGTTGAAGATTAATAATGTTACGTTCCGAACATCTCATCGCACGCATTCCTAGGTGGTTATCTTGTTTCTGGAAATACACGACGTCGTTACACCATGGCCCCAATTCAAATATCCACATGGTGAATGTACTTCTTACTTCATTTTATCACAAATATGCATAATTCGGAAATGCGATATATATTATATTTTACTTATGTAATTAGAATTTAACAATTAAAGGGTGATTTGAATTGAGATAATATCGAAAAAATAATGTATGAATTAACAAGGAGCTAACTCGTATTGGGTAGTTGGGTTAGGTAATAACAAGCTTAGAAATCAAAACATTGATAATTAGAAATTAGGAGTGTTGCGGGGTTGGGTTTGATTTTATTGTTTGTATTATTCGGTGGTATTAATCAAAAGAAAGTTCAAAACTTTTAAATGGAAACTTATGAGCGAGGATTGACGATAAAATTAATTGCGGAATCTCATTAAATCATGTTCTTGTTGTGCTCGTTTATATTTTTATGCTCCGTCATTGTTATTGTCAAGTTTCTATTTTTACGACCACAACTGCCTTTCTTTTTTGAGTTAAGTGAAGAAGAAAGGTATTGATGTACATTTTAATTAACCTGTGTTATTGTGTTTGGGCCGACATTTTCACTCAAGCTCAAATTCGAAATATTCAAATTGAATTTTCGATTACATCCGAATTCATTTGTCTTCGTTTCTCTTCAGTGATTTCAATCTAGATTTTCATTTAATCTTCAAACAAGTTTGAATCTGTGAGATAAAGAGGGGGAAATTAGTTTTAATAAATGATATCAGAGCATTGGACATGGGAGTAGTACTCGTCCTTCCGTTCATAAAATTGAACTTTACCAACATAAAGATGCAATATTTGGATTGGCAAAGGAAATTTCCAAGGAAATTTTGAGTGATTTGCAGCCTTAAAAAGTATGATAGTTCTCCTATTATACTCATTTTAAACGATTTTATTGTTTGATTGTTGAAAGAGATACTGAATGAATCGTTAGTACAACCAAAAATAATATCATCAACATAAATTTGAACCAACAGAAGATAACCCCGAACGTTTTTTAAGAAGAGATACTGTGTCGTTTGACAACCATGGTCGATCGAGCTATCTGACGGAGGAGTTGCTGAAACTCAATGCGTTGGAGGACAACCAGCATATAGGAAAAGCTTGTTCCGAATATCACCATAAGTGCTTCCATACTGCAGGCCATCGAAACAGCTATCATGGAGATGGATTTGGGCATCAAGAAACTAACGACAACCACTTCGATGGATCAGAGAAGCATCTATCTAGCTGGCCTGCAACGATGAACATTCATTTAGAACGACGTTTGAGAACTAGCTCGTCTTCAAAGCTGAAACGCAGTTGCCAGACTATTATCCTCATTCTTTCTGATGCGTTTAAAGGTAAATCTTTCTCATTTTCAATTGATATCTACCCATTAAAAACAGCCGTGGCACAATAACTCGAATTTCGGAAAAGGGTCATAATTAGTTTATATAAAAACATGTCTTCGAATAAGACAAAAAGAAAAAGAAAACAAAGATCAAGAAGAAAAAAGAAAAACATTGAAAAGATTATTGAGAGAAAGACAACAAAATACGAAGAGGATTCCACACGACGACGATGACAACAACAACAACAACGTTAGTTGCTTTAGTGATTTTCAAGGGGATGAGTCTAGCAAGTTCAATTAGATATATCGGTGTATGTGAGATGGAAATGACACGACATCCACATTAGTAAGTTAACGTATAAGTCAATAGTAATCAATAGAAAGATGAATGGTTTATCTTGAATTGATTCATACGTGGTGCGTGTAACATCTTTTGTTTTGATTAAATTTTACGGTCAATATAAAGTGAAAAAATACTACATTAATTTTCAATCATATAATATACTTTATTTAATCACGAGTATTTTCAAACTTAATATCTCTAAACAACTTACCAATACGACGTTGTAGTTTTTTCGGGCCGCGTTGGAATCTAGATGGACAGTTCATGTATCGTGGGCTCGTATTTAAAGTCGGAGGACCGTGATTAGAGCGAATTTTGGGCCTTGCCCACTAAGATGGGCCTCGAGGATTAAGGAAATGGTGAGCGGTGAAATTGATTTATAATTTTTAAAAAATGTGATTTCATTTCATAGTCTGGAGAGAGAGCGAGGACAGACTCGTAGCGAGCTGTTGTTTCCCTTTCTGGCGTTTTCCCAAAGCAGTAGAAGTTCTCAGTTGCTTTCTGCTCTTCCCTCAATAATCATCACAGCTAAGTAAACTTCACAGAACAAGAAATGAACAGTGCCGCCGACAACACGAAGCGCAGCATCTCCGGGAATCTGCCCCCGCAGCCCGTCTCCGATAACCGCAAACTCGTCCCCGTCTCCGCCCCCGCCGTCGGCAAGAAAATCGTCATCAAGAACGCCGACATGAAAGAAGACATGCAGAAAGAGGCTGTGGATATTGCTATCGCTGTGAGCTCTCTTTCTGTCTTCAATTCAACTTGTTTGATTGCTTCAATTCTACTTTTCGGCATTTTTTTTCACTGGCCGGAGCTTTGGATCAGGCGTTTGAGAAAGATAATGTGGAGAAGGATGTGGCGGAGTACATAAAGAAGGAGTTCGACCGGAGGCACGGACCTACCTGGCATTGCATCGTTGGCCGGAATTTCGGTAATCCAATCTGATTCAGCCGCTTTTACTTTTTTTCTCGCTTGAATCATGCTGTTTATGGTACTCAGATTTGGCAGTTTCTTTTTGAGTTTTCCTTGGAGATTGATTTTGCGCAGTGATTTTTTCGCTTCATCTTCTCGAGGGTGTTTACTTCAATTTACTAGACTCTCATAGATCCAGCAGTCTACAGTTCTTTTCCTGCTCGATTAGTTCAGTTTTACTGTGCTATGGATGCCAAACAGAATCTATTCGTTTTGATTGTCACAGTGAGTCAGCAACTTGATATTGTTCTCGTCATAGGTAAGTGCGGCACTACAGTGAATAGATCTAAATTAGGTTTTCCTGTCTTAGTACATGACTCGACCTTTGCTATAACACTGCAACTGAACTTCATTATATATCTGCTCCGTGTCTGTCTCACTAGTCTGAGGACATGAAGCAGGTAATTAGATGTGATGATGGCCTTTTCTCAAGTTTGAATACTTGAGGGTGGTGTATCAGGCTTTGCCTCAATTAGGTTTTGCGAGGTCATAAATTTTGAATGATACTGCGACAAGTTGCCACTGTTTGATGCCTGTTTGTATTTCGATGACCGAAGAATTAGTTCATATGAATGTGTGGCATTCGATGCCCCGTATATTGTCTCCATTTGTGAAATGCTGAAACTCGATATTCCAGATTACATGCTCAAAAGTTCGAATATCTATTGGAACCTTTATTCTGAATATAGTTCCCAGAGGAGATTATGTGGTAGATAATCTTTTCAGATAGTCATTTCGCTTCCATGTGAATACTCAGAATTGTCTGGCATGTTCGACATAGATGTCTGTCTTTTACTTGGTCAGTGGTTTCAAATCGTGAGCATTTCTCCAACCGTTTGTAATGTAGGACACGGGAAGCAAGCATGAACTGACCAACTTTTTTTGTGCATCATTGGTGCTCCCAACCACAGATCAATATCAGCTGTTTCTGTTCTTTGATGCTTTTGGTTTAGGTGATTCACTTATCTTAAACCTCAAACCCCACATATAAATCCTTCACGGCCATAAAGCCTAAGTTCCAACTGAACAGAGCTCAAACCACAAACCCCACGCATGAATCCTTCATAAACCTTAAGTTCCAACTGAAACAGAGCTTAAACCACAAACCCCACACATGGATCCTTCATAAACCCTAAGTTCCAACTGAACAGAGACTAAACCTCAAACCCCACATATTTGCGCAGACTGCCAAAGCTTTGCCTACATGGTGTCTCTGCATTTAATGCACTTGAATCATTGGATACTTGCTGGGAATTACAAGATATCATAGAAGTTAATAAACAGCCTATATCACTCTAATGTAGCCTTCATTTTCAACACAATTTGCACATTCATTCTATTTGCCTTGTGGCGAACCCGCACAGTTCTTTGGGTCCTTGTATGTTTCACACATGTAATTTGATTGACGTGGATGCGATCACAAGTCCTCTTAACTTCCCAGATAGATGCTCACCCACTCCTGTCTCCTTACATTCTTACTGCAGGTTCATACGTTACCCATGAGACGAATCACTTTGTCTATTTCTACTTGGACCAGAAGGCAGTCTTGCTCTTCAAATCAGGCTGAAGATATCGAAGATGGGGCTGTGCCACCTTGTACGTATGAAATATGAAACCCCAATTGTTATTTCGAAAGTCTCACTGGTAAAACATTCTTCTGTGTGCCCTTATAAAATCGTTTCCTGCCTTTGTTTTTTCCCTTGCTGCTGTCGTTGTAGTCATGTTTTCCTGAATACAAATTCGTTTTGAAAAAAAAGCAGGTCATGAGCATGCATTTTATTAAATGACCAACCGAAATTCTCAGTAACAGGTTACATAACTCTTTAGTGTGAAAAGTTGTTGCAAAATTATTTACCAGATTACGACAGATAATTTTTTGTATTTTTGTGGTGTCTTGTTCTATGTCATATTCGTTTTTTTTTTTGGCTTTGAATGGATGTTTGCTAAGTGCCAAGTGATTGATGAGATAAACCAAACCACCCCCCTTGGATTCCCAACTCATAGAGCTGTCGGTGAGTTGAACAGTACTTTCAGAACTATTATTTTACTTGGTGGCGGTATGCATTTGTTGAGTGAATCACAGGACAGACATCACTTCCATTTTTGTCTGAGCAAAACCAACTCACTCCAGTATTTGTTGAGTTGGTTCAGTTACTTAGTATGATTAGTTCTAACTCACTCGACCAAACCAAACCAAACCAAAGCCCTTTTGTTTTCTGTTTCTCGTTTTCCACTCTAGTTTGTGTAAATGTACATTGGATGCTGCTTAATTAATTTTGGCTTTTTTCGAGTACCAAGTACTTACTGCCTGATGTTTGTTTGTTTATGGTAGCAATGTTAACCTTAATTTTCATCCATTTTACTATATGATACATTTTTTATTGATTAATTTTCTTATAAAGTTGGTTGACTGTCACACTATGTATGTAGTAAAACCATGATGTCGAATAGTTTATTGGATTAAAAATTGGTATGTTGTAGAAAAGTGATAATTCGAAAGTTATAAATAATAGGGAAAAATGCACAATAATTGTGGGTTTTCCTTTTACCAAATTGAGAGTTAGGGTTTCCTCATATGTAGAGCGCTATTAGGGTTTATCTTTATGTCATCTGTCATCACCTATACCTGCCTCACAAATCTCGTCTTCTTATCCCAAATCCTCCTCTCATCATCCGCAATCCCAACAGCCAATGAACAGGCATGCAACACATTGACTCCGCCAACACCACCCTATTCATGGAAATCATCGAGGCTATAACTCGTCCTCCAACACCGCCGGTGCACTCCACCACTACCATGGTCTCCTCTATACCTCCAGCCGCTACCTCCATCACCACCAACGCGTTTGAGGAACAGGTTGCTGCCATGAGTATGGATGAACCACCGCCACGGCGATGGCTCTTGTTGAGCTGATCAAGAAATCGCCGACCTGGGAATACCACTTGTGCGTGGTCGACTCCTTCCTCACCAAAAAAGAGGTAAACCTCAATGTCGTTCACCACACGATGCCAGAGATCTGACAATCGGAATGAGAGGTGGAGATCGACGCCTTGGAGTGAGGACTTTTCAAGGACGAAATAGTTTAAAAACCAAAGCCGCCAATGGGTAAGCAAACCCATGGGCTGGGGGGGAGAGAAGGAAAGCTTCCAAGGACAATGCAGCAGTTCCCACTTCCCACGTATTTATAAATTCATTTAATTTTATTTTTTTGGTATTAATTAATCAGAACAAAGCGGTCCAATTCTTAAACTTTGTCCTCATACCAGGTGGCACAAAACGACAAACCCCACGTCATTACATCGTAGAAAGCGGAGGGGTAAAATTGGTACACCCCCTCTCAATTAACCCCTAATTAATTACCCAAAAAAAACCCAGTTGATGATCATCATCGTTCAGTTTCTTCTTTCACTGCCTGATTTCTCATTTTCTTCTAGTAAACAAAACCGCCGCCTCTCCCGCTCTTCCGGTGACTCCCGCTATCGGCCACCGGAGAAGAGGAAGAGCCACCGCCAACACCAACACCTCCCACCGCCGCCGCAGCAGCCGTTATGGTAGAAGCCGAAAACGCACAGTACTGATGCTTCTTCTTCGTCTTCTTCTTCTTCGTCGTCGTCAAGGCGGTCTCCTGCTCTTCGTCCATGTTCATATGCTTGTCCCGGCACTCCACGCTACAAAATGCTCTGTCTCCCCTGCAAGAATTACGAGATCTAATTAATTAACTAACCGACTTAGGGTTAACAACAAAAAAATGGATCGATCTACAGAGAGAGCTCACTCACTCAATCAATCAATCACGCACTCACTCACTTGTACATGTAGATGTCCATGCCAGGGAGAAGTCTCCCGGCGCAGAAAAAACAGAGCTCCAGAAATCCGGACGAGGGAGAAGGAGGATGAGAAGAAGAGAGCATCAAATGATGAAGCTTGTTCCGGTCGGCGGCGATCAAGGATGATTTGTTGAAGACTTGAGTGGTGGTTTTGCGGTGGTGGTGATCCAAAACGATGCTCAATCCCACCATTATCTCACATTATAGAACCAACCCTAAGTAAGTAGAAGAATTAAGAGGGGAAGCGGGGTTTGGGGAAGAAGAAAGGGAAGAAGAAGAAGAAGGGGAAGCTAATTTGGTGAGATAAATAGGAAGGAAGGTAGCAGTAATAACAAGGACGATTTCCGCAGCGTACGATTTGACTTCTATTCTTGATTTACCGCCACGTAACCCCCAACACCTTTTTTTTTAACCTTTTCTTACTTTCACTGTCCTTTTGTTGTGCGTGCTGTTGTTTGTTTTTTTTTTACTTTTTTACTTTTTAGAAAATGGGGGGTTTGGTAATTATTACAAATGTAGGCGGCTGGGGTTTGTGATTAGAATCCGAATTTTGAGAGTGTAGGTATTATACATGAAGGTGAATATTATGTCGTTTTGGTACGGATTATTGAAAAAGTGGGGATCGGGGCGGATTGTAATGAATCCGACCCACCCACGATTTGTCAATAGCGGATTTTGAAGAGCCCTTCGCCTGTTGACGGGCCGAGTTAACTAGGTAGAAAAGCCCAAATTTCGGGCGGACCGAACCGGATATCCTGGTGGGTTTTCTAAAATGCCAAGTCTATCTAGGTAGTCTCAAATTTATACATATAATTTATTAAAGATGTGCAAATTGTAAATCATTTGAGGGTGAAAATATCAAAATCAATTCAAATTCACTTTCCACAAACCAAATTATAGGAATACACCCATGCAGGACAAATAGACATTGCAAATTTGATGCTTTTGTTGTCAAACAAAAACAAATTTGAGTAGGATAATCTCTCATCTAAGCAATCTAATCTAGTTTAACATTATAGATCGAAATTTATCAGTGATGAGCGATGAATAGGATCGGACCGAAACACACTCAATTCCTAGCATCGTTTAGGAGCTGAACTCTGTGTGTCCAGACCCAAGTCCATGATGGTACGAGGGTTTGATTAGACGGACTGTCTTCGAGCAACATTGAGAAGCCTCGAATTTTAATCATCAGGGTTGTTCTCGTACCAACAGTTACAAGGATAGATTTCTGGAACTCACCGTTATACGACGTCATACCAACGAGAGAGTGATTAAAACTGGGCAACCGTGGTTCTAAGAAACCCAAGACTGATCCAAACACGAGAATGGAAGACCGATAAATATATGTTCATCCCGATTATCGTCCAATGATCTTCAATATAACTTCCATACCACAACCCCATCATTGGATAATTTCCTGTTTTATTATTGGGCCTGAAAGACCTTTGAATAACTCCCAAACCATGGGCCTCAATGTATACGGCCCAAGGATAAGGCATGTATTGGACCGGTCAAGGATAAGTTGATAAGCCAACCCCGAAAATTGATGTTTATCCTCGTAACTCAGTTCCACGTCACAGTTCAATAAGTCCACTTTACGTTGACCTGATCATATCACAATTCGAAACGGTAACTGCTTCATCCGATCAGCTCAAGATTGAAGAAATGAAGAAACGGCATCTATGGCCTGAAAAATAAAACAAATTTCCTTATTCGACACGTTTCTATTTCTCTTCAGACCTCATAGAATCTCACCAGCTGTCTTCCGGTCAAAATACCAGCGACCTTGAGCGTCAGCTGTCAATAATTTTGCGATCAGCTTCCCCCAGATCATGATTCCGATCAGGATATTGAACCGGAGACGAGCTTGGTCCGCCGCCGGCTCCCGATTCCTGAGCGGTTACGCTCCTCATACTCCTCTTCCTTATCCACCGCCGACCGCCGTCATAGCTGGACACCACGAGCTTCCGTTCCTCTCTCTATTGTCTCAACTCGCTCGCTCAAGCCACACGGAAGCTTCGCTCGGATTCCCCCGCGACGGCTTCATTTCTATCCGAGTGAGTTTGCCTGTTCTTTTGCTTGTTTGTTTTATTAATTCTAGTTAGTTCCGAGGATCTAAAACGGTTTTTCTATGTGTACTTATGTGCGTTGAAGCGGCGTTGCTTTTCCGGTAATGCGGTGGCTGATCTTCCTGAGGAAGGGATAGTTGATGTCCCATTGGCGCAGACCGGCGAAGGTATTGCTGAATGCGAATTGCTTCAGTGGTTTGTTAAAGAGGTGCGTGATCCTCGAGGCTTAGCTTCAGTTTTTCTTTTCCCTCTGTGGCCTAATTTCGCTGAAATGATGGTTATGTGGTGTTCTGTTAACCTATATTTAGTTGATTTCCTTCTGCCTCTTCAGGGGGATGAAGTTGATGAGTTCCAGCCACTGTGTGAAGTCCAGAGTGACAAGGCTACCATTGAGATCACTAGCCGTTATAAAGGAAGAGTGTCTCAGATGCTCTATGTTCCTGGGGACATCGTCAAGGTCTGAGTTGTTCCCAGTCTTTTCAATAGCTACTCACATAGAGATTTGATTGTTGCAGTATCGAAAGTGAAATTAGAGGTCATTGAATAGATAGGATATATAGCAAAGAATTTCACTGGATCAATAATTCTGTAGTATAGTGCATGATTGTTTGGGCAAACGATAATGTTTCCAGTTGGCAAACTCAATTGCAGGTTGGGGAAACTCTTGTGAAGATGCTTGTTGAGGATTCGCAGGTTCCCGTACAGTCAACTGGGTCTCAGGTGAATGAGAATCTACACAGTGAGACATTTAGTTCTGATTTGAACAAAAGTAAATCTGGTGGAATCTTGTGCACACCGGCAGTGCGGCACATTGCTAAACAGTATGGCATCAGTCTACATGATATCCAAGGATCTGGGAAAGCTGGGAGGGTGCTAAAAGAAGATATTCTTAAATATGCTGTTCAGAAAGGAATCATTGAGTCTTCTGGCATTCATTTGGGTGATGAGCTTCAGGAAGGAGAAGCACACGACAATCCTGGATCAGCTGAAATTTCGGACCACCCGAATGATAAGAAGGTTACCCTAAGGTAAAGTCCGACATATCTCCTCACCTAGTGTAAACAGTTAAACTGAGCTACTTTTGCTGTCATTTGTCACTATTGTCCAGTCACAGTTGTCGTTATATTCCCTACTGTTTGCTCTCTTCAGGGGATTCCAGAGGGCAATGGTGAAGACAATGACCATGGCTGCCAAAGTTCCGCATTTTTATTACGTGGAGGAGATCGTTTGTGATGCATTAGTGGAACTCAAGGCCTCGTTCCAAAAGAATACAATTGATCCAGCCATTAAGCATACATTTCTTCCATTATTGATCAAGTCTCTCTCATCAACCCTCAGCCAATACCCTTTGGTGAATAGTTGTTTCAACGAGCATGCAATGGAGGTCATACTAAAAGGTTTGATGACCCCAACTTCCCAGCAATTACCATCTTTTTCGCTTCTCTTAATATTCATATTCGCTTGGCCACTGACGGAAATAAAACTCCTTGCTTAATATATTTGAAGATTATTTGCTATTCAGCTTCATGGTTGTAGCCCAGAAATGTCATGTCCATATCTTGCTGCATACATGCTTAAATATTTCTTCTTGTGCAAAATTAGGCTAGGTTACTGAATGTAGTTGTAAGTAGCGTGAAGTTCCTCGATTGAAGATCTTAGGCTTGTTGATTGCTAACATATTGTCTGTTTTCAGGCTCCCACAATATTGGAATTGCCATGGCTACTCCGTCTGGTCTAGTGGTACCGAACATAAAGAATGTTCAGTCTCTTTCAATCCTGGAGGTGAGAGTTTCCGGTCATTTCGATCCGTTTGATATATATGAACTTATCATCTACTCCACTCGACTAACTGGTGTTGTCTTCAATTCACCAATATAAATCTCTCAAATCTCAATAACACCCTAGTATGCTGGTTTAAAGTCAACTTTCATGACATACAGTAGCTGAAAAATGTCGCTTCCTCCAGAACGTAGGTTTGCATTCCTTTTGCTCCACGTTACTGATCAAATCTAGCAATTTGTGCAGATAACAAAGGAACTCTCGCGCTTGCAACAGTTGGCAGTAGCTAACAAACTTAGCCCCGAGGATATAACTGGTGGGACGGTGACTTTAAGTAACATCGGTGCAATTGGCGGGAAGTTCGGCTCTCCCCTCCTCAATCTGCCTGAAGTCGCCATCATTGCCATGGGCCGAATCCAGAAAGTCCCCCATTTCGACAAAAATGGGAATGTCTATCCTGCATCAATCATGACTGTAAGAACATTTCAATCTGTCGTCCATTATTCACACCCTACTGTTGATCGGATTCTCGTTGGATAGCAGAAATGTTCATTATGAGTCCATCATTTGGTTGTTGTTTGTGTTTCAGGTAAATATAGGAGCAGATCACAGAGTTCTGGATGGGGCTACAGTCGCAAGATTCTGCACTGAGTGGAAACAGCTGATTGAAAAACCTGAACTGTTCATGCTGCAACTCAGATGAAGAATTCATCACTTCTCCTCACTTCCACGCCGACGAACTTGTAGGGGGGCAACAGAACTTGTACTCTTGTATGATTCTCATTTCTCAATAATAATTATAATAATAATCATCATCATCTAACCTTCAATAACAAAATGCAACCAAGTTGATGGATGGGAATTATTGATTATTGAACTAGTAATTAACAGCCCCAGCTGCAGTACACAATAATAACTTCAAAACAACATTCCAGAGCAGAGTACATCTAAGCAGCAGCTACAACCTCTCTTATCAAGGAGGAGGAGGAGGAGGAGGAGGCCACTGACTTGCGGCCGGCGGCTGTCACCGGACGAGTCTCCTTGGTAACCAAATCGTATGGACATGAATTACGGATCGCTGAAAGCTCGTAGGGCGAGGTATCTGTAGCGAGCCACTGCTCGACGGTAAATAGCTGCTGGGAGCAGGAGCTGTGGACGCCGGTGGAGGTAGCCTCCACGTAGTTGCAGTACCAGCCGTGGTGGGCCCCTGATCCATCAGAGGTCAAGTTCAAGGCGCAGAACGGGGAGGTCAGGCAAGGCGCCCTGCCGCTGAAGATGTCCAGATTGCTCCTCTCAAAGTAGTTGTGGCCCTCTTCCATCAGTCCTCCCCAAGCAACCAGATCTTTGATCTCGACGTAGTAGCCATTCTCGTCGAACAACCTGGCACCGATCAAGGAGTCCGTTCCTCCTTTGAAGATGGATCCGGTCCTCACGAACAGTGTGAAAACGCATTCGTCATCATCCGCCTGCAAATTCGTTAGATCTTGAATCAGATAGAATTAATAAAAAAGGGACACGAGATTGATTTGATCAAAATATGAAGGATCGAGATGGACGGGGAACTTACGGAAGAAGGGACGGCGGAGATAGCGAGGAGGAGTAGAGCGGAGAGAAGGAAAAGACGAGAGGCCATTGTTGTAGGATGAAATCTGGGAGCTCCTGCTTACCGGGGGTTGGGGGATTAAATACTAAGATCTTGTAGTAAGGGGAGTATGGACTGGGCAGTAATGGATTTTCAATGTGCTGGGTGGTTAGACACTGGACTGTAATGAATAGAAAAAGACGTTGTCGTTATCGTTTCCATTTCTCAATCAATGAAACGGCATCGTCTAGTGCCGACGCTATTGTCAAAGCTGACGACGGGGGGAAGCTGGAGAAGAAGGATCCGAACTAGCTGTGAGAAAGCGGAAACAGAGAAATGGCGACGGCAGCTTTGGGGCTCCAGAGGCTACTGCAAGTAGGTACGAAGATCGTTGGCGTAGGCCGTAACTACGCAGCTCATGCTAAAGAACTCGGCAACGCCGTCCCCGATGTCTCGATTTCCCCTCCAGCCTGATCAATAATAATGTTGATGTTGATCTCTCCGTGGGGTCAATTTAATTCGAGAATCGTGCCTTGATTTGTTTCTCCTTGCAGGAGCCGGTGCTGTTCCTGAAGCCTACTTCGTCCTACTTGAATGCACGATCGAGATTCCACATCCTCTGGAGTCGCTGCATCACGAGGTGGAGCTCGCCGTCGTTATTAGCCAGAGAGCTCGCCATGGATTATGTCGGAGGTTCGAGAATCATCACCTGATTCGTCGACTTTGGAATTTTGAATTATGTTTGTGACGAGACCTGATTGTTGTTAGTGTTCCTTTGCAGGCTACGCTCTTGCGTTGGATATGACTGCAAGAGAAATCCAAGCTTCTGCTAAGGTGAGATGAATGTTCTTGCTCTCTTCTCAGTTCTTACATTACGGAATCCATGTAATTCCGTTAATCGTTTTTCCTACTCAGGCAGCTGGACTTCCATGGACTATGGCCGAAGGCCAGGATACATTCACCCCTATTAGTTCCATTGTAAGCTAATCGCCATTACAATCTTCATCAAAGCTACCTTTTCTTCCATTCTTAATCTGTTGATGATAAGCAACAATGTCTGCCCGGTAGCACTGTTAGTATACGAGTAAATGGCGTTGTAGAAGCCAGAGAGCCACTGTGTTATTAGAGAATAGAGAGACTGGATGGTTAGATCTCAAAACTCGATAGTAGTCAAAGCTCCGGCTTTCTGTTATGTAAACGGGTCCTGACATTGACCCGGATCTAACCTCTCGTGCTGCCTTGGACTTACGAATTCCTAATTGCTCTTCACAACTGCGACGGTGATTATGGCGACGAGGAGCGCGCTTCACAACTTGATTTAATAATTAAAAATGAAAGCAAGACGTCACTGTCAATAAGTCCAAAATGTGATACACACGCCAACAAGTGAACCCAAAAAAAAATCAAAAATATTTGAATTGCATAATAGCTTCACGCGTCAAACATGGCGTCTACAGTTCCTTCTCTCTCGACTCAAATAATCACAATTAACCAACCCCACCAAGAACCTTCCTCCTCCCTCCTCTTCTTCTTCTTCTTCTTCTTCCAACTACTTAAAAATCAAAAAGCAAATCAAAGTTCCTTCCAACACAAACACCACTCACTCAACCATCCACCACCATCAAGATTCAAGCCAACTGGATTCCTACCACCAAAACCACTTCCTTATGGATTCCGACCCCAAGGAATCGAATCCTACCCCGTCCTTTGCCGACCGGAGCTACGCTCTCAGCGGGAGGATCATGCTCAGCGCAATCGTCGTCCTCTTCTTCGTCGTTGTCGTCATGATCTGCCTCCACCTCTACGCCCGCTGGTACCTCCTCCGCGCTCGCCGTCGCCAGATGCGCCGCCGCAGCCGCCGCTCCGCCAACCTCGTCTTGTATTTAGATCCGGATACAGCTAACCCTACGACCGCCGCCGCCTCCTCTCGCGGATTGGACGCCTCTGTGTTGAAATCACTCCCTCTGTTTGTCTACTCTTCCGATTCACAATTCGAATCGATGGAGTGCGCTGTTTGTTTGTCCGAATTCGAGGACAAGGAGAAAGGGCGGACTCTGCCGCACTGTAAGCATAGCTTTCACACCGAGTGTATTGACATGTGGTTCCATTCTCATTCCACCTGTCCGCTCTGCCGCTCGCCGGTTGAGCCGGTGGCTGTTAGTTCGGATGTGGAGGTGGTTACTCCGTCAGATCTGTGCAATTCGTGTGCGGACCACGTCGGTCCTTCCACGTCAGCAGAGTCTCGGGAAATGAGGAAGCCCGTGCGGGATCTGGATGTGAGAATTGACGTGCCGAGAAGGACCGGGAATTTCGGGGACGCGTCGTCGTCGTCTGTCGAGTCGCCGGCGAGTCAGGGGTTCAGGTCGCCGATGAGCCGGATGCTGTCGTTTACGAGGATTCTGAGCAGGGACTGGAGAGGGAATAATCCGTCCCCTCGGTCTCCGATCCCGACGAGCTGCGGCGGTACTTCGGCGGCGAGTGAGGATGGTGGGATAGTAGACTTGGAGCGAGGTAAGGAGGAGGTGGAGACTCGGCCGAGTACGGGAAACGAGTTAGCGAGTTAGTAGTTACATGTGCAAACGTGGCGGATTAGGTTTAGATTGTTTTGGGGGGCGGGAACTTTCCGGGAAACCATACAGGGAATATTCGAGGGGTCAAGACTGCAGGCTCGAGGCAGGAATTTTGCCGGGAATTTAGTGTACACGTGGCAAACGGTATCGGCCAGCATGGACGAATTAGCAGAGGCCTCAGTTACCGTGTTTGACTGGTTTGGGTAAAAAATGTATATGGATAAATTGATGTTTATTCCTTTTTTTATTTTTGGTTTTGTGATGTCATTAAATCTCAATTTTATAACGTGGAACAATAATGTAGCTAGCTAGTCTCTATAGCCTCTGTATTATTCCGAACTCGAACAACTCTTTTCATCGTCTAATTAGTTAGGATGGTTCTTTATCTCAATACTCCTACCATAAATTTATTGTTAAAAAAAATGAATTTCTGATAACGAGGCAAGAAGCTGTCTGAACTATATGAAACCATAATTTCACCGAAACATATACCGATTATTTATTATTTCGATTGCATGATAAAAGTAAATAAACAATTCAATCCGTGCAAAAAGAATTCACCCATAAAGAGTAGAAATGTAGAATAATAACTCCATCCAATTAGGGTTACAAATTAAAATATTTCCCAGCAGCTCAGCTCATACGACGTCGAGCCAACAAAATTTTCAAAAAATAACGAATAATTATTTAAAAAAAAAACAAAAAAAAAGTGCTTAGTTTTTATGATGAGGTGGCTATTATATTCGCATCAGCCCAATCTTACATTTTTCTTGCGGTAATATATATAGTACCGGCAAAATGGGCCGGAACAATGATTACCGGCTCACAATCCGGCGGTGTACGGAATGGCCGTGTCGGTGATCCACTTGTCGCCTTCCGGGTACAGCTTAGCAGGAGTGAACATTTCGGCTTCCGCGGCAGTGATGTGCCTAATCCCGGGCCACTTGACCCGACCCGCCAGGGCTGCACCGGGACCCTTGTTCTCGAATTCGGCATAGTAAAGGGTCTTGAGACCGAACTCTCCGTCCCATGGCAGCCACCCTTCAGGAGAAATGATTCCGTCAATCTCTGTGTGCATGATAACGGTCCTGGAATATTCCTTCCACGGCCGTCCAAGGTGTGCCTTGGTGGTGTCCTTCACCGCTAAGTAGGCCGGGTCGGCTATGATCTTGCTGTTCTGGATGACGATGGATGAGTTCCCGTTAGGGTCCTGACGACCTTCTGCCGTCACGATGCAAGACTGGCCAAGTAGCGGCTTTCGAATGATGAGGGTGCAGTTTTGGAAAACGACTCGAGCTACTCCGAAGATGAAGTCGATGGTTCCCGAGATTGTGCAGTCGCGGAAGAACTGGCGGTAGGATTGTGTGCAGACCGTGTCTTGGTAGCCGTCGAATTGGCAGTTGTATAGGACGGAGAAGTCGGAGATTGACAGGTAGGCTACAGCTTGTAAGCCTTCTGGTCCTGCCGCGTTCTCGAACCCCATGTCCTTTGCTATGAACCCTGGTGCATTGACAGCAAAAGTAGCAGTGTCGACGGTAGCTGTTCCTTCTTTGAAGTTTTTCTTCGCAGTGATCTTAGTCTTGGTGGGGCCATCTCCGATCATCATAAGGTTAGTGGCCCACTCTGGAATAAGAACTTGTTCTTCGTAAACACCGGCCTTAACATGGATAACAAGAGGGCCCTTATGATCTGGTTCAATACTCGCAACAGCATCACCAACGGTCTTAAACTGCCCGCTTCCATCCTGAGCCACAACAATATCCGCCTTAACAGTCGCTGGCGTAGCCTGCAGAAACCTCCTTTTCGTCGGAGTCACCCAGCTGGGAAACTCCGATGATGAGTCGTCGTCGCTATTGTCCCCTCCACCCAACAACCTCCTCGTCGGAGCTACTGAGGGGGCAGCAGTGGGGGCATCCGGGGCACCAGAAGGTGCATTGAATATGCCCGGATTGCTCGCCAATATGATAGCTAGCCCATTGATGGTGGCGAGTCCGTTGCATGTTTGGATTCCTGCATCTTTCATTATCTGTCTCACCTTTGTAGCTAGCTCTGTTGTCGTATTTTTGAAACCATCACAACACACTTCTTGATGGGTCAAGGTGGCCTCGATCCACGTCTTGAGGTTGTCGATGTGGAATACCCTATTTGCGTGGTCGAAGTTCTCTAGTTCCTGCTGAGATCGCTTCAGGTCCTTAATAGCCATATTGAGGAAATTGTCGCAGATCTCGAAGGCGCGCTTCGCCCTAGGGATGTTCGCCACCGTAGGCTTCAGGGCGTTGTAGTTGGTCATTGCTGTTTTCAACGAATCAACCACCATTTGGAATCCGTCCTGGACGAGCTTCTTAGGGTCCGTGGTGGTTTCCGCCGATTTCTCGAGGCCTTGCTCGCAGTTTGGCTTGATTAGTGAGGGGGTGCAAAGTTCCTTCACCACCGTCTTACTTTCTGCGAGGAACTCCTCTCGCTCCGTTGTCATGATCTTGCGGCTCTCCTCAGGGTTTTTGTGGACTCCGATCGTCACGGCCGCCACCATTGCCATCAAGAGGATGGAGAAGATGCCGCCGCCGATGATAATGTTCTTCTTCTTTTGGTTGTCGCCGTTAACCATCTTGAATAGTTCCTTTTTTTAATATTAATTACCAAGTAGATTTGGTTTTTTTTTTTTAAAAAAAAGAATTGACAGAACAAGGTTGGGACTTTGTTTGTTTTTTTTTATTGGGTAAAACGGGCCCCACAGGTGACTCTGTTCTCTTTATTTTTGGCTGATGTTTGGTTTTATTCTGATTTTCCCTGGGGATGGGAGTTGTGTTTATAGTGCGGTGAAGGGGACAAATTTTCTATAAATATTTCCGGTTGTTTTCATTTCCTCAAAATAAAAATATCGTAAAGATTTGACTGATTCCTCTTTTCAAAGGACATATTCATCGGCTTCTTTTTTGCCTTGAAAATATACTATTTGTTCGGCTCATCGATAATTCATTAAAATAATCTAGTTTAACTTTTTATATAATTTATAATTCAACTACGATTTCGTTAATGATATTTTGAGTAGGCGAATCACGAACTGTCAATTTTCAGAAATACATTACTAAATCTTAAAAGTAATGATTAATTAGTTTTCTATTCGCAAGGGCTAAAATACCGGCGCATACTATAATTTGTTGCCTTCAAATAATTAGCTCCATCTTTTTCGAAAATAATAATAATAATAATAATTAGCTCCATCGATGGTATAAAGTTCGGCTACTTTGGAAAAGTACCTCCTACAAATGCTTCAATTTAATATTTGCTTCAATTTATTTCGCAATTGAATAACAAATAAAATATTAAATTAATATTTGGTGTTATAACGATTGGAAAACAAGTATTATACAATATTTTTAGAGCATAAAAACACGTTGTGTATAAAAAAATTAATTAATTTGTCTTGGCATTCCCACATGTTTGATCTAATATGTTATCGCATATTTTAAATTGAATTAAAATTCATTGTTTATGTTATTTTGTCTATATTACGATTAATCTGAGTTCAGCTTACGTACGAATTGAGCTCATATTTTAATTGGTTTAGTGTATTTTAACCAATTTCGTAACCAATTAACGTTAATCTAACTCACCGAAAATCGAGTTTCAGTTAACCACACTTCATAAACTAATTGAGTGACTAAATTGCAATGTCACAAAAGTTTGGGAGTTGGAGAAAAATCCTAGGTGTGGTAAATGTAGGGAAATAATGATTTCATGAAGGCATACGGTGCGGGAAGCAGTCTAAGATTCGATAATCTCATTTTTTATAATTTATATTTCAACTTGACTGTCAACGTAATTTTTAATTTAATCATACTTAAATTTTTTTGTTAATACGGATGCGGGCATCTTTGGTGGCGATAGGATGGGGGTAGGGTTTGTGATAAGGGATGACTCAAGCAACTTCAAGCTGGCGGCGATTCTCAAGCTTGCTGGGATGTGGCAGCGTGTCCATGCGGAAGCAATGGCCGTTGAATTTTGAATTCAGCTTGCCATTCGTCATGGTTATTTCAAGGTAGACATGGAGAGTGACTGTACTGTTGTTATTGAAGGCATTCGGCAGGTTGGTGATGACTTAATTGAGTTGGAGATTCTTTATAGTAATATTTGACGGTTTCTGGACTGTTTGGACAGAAATTGCCTGCGGTATGGCAATCGCGATACAAATTCGATTCGGCAGCTCATATAATGGCTCATAGTACTGTTCATTGGCGTAGTCCTCTAGTATGGATGAACCGATTCTGTAATTCCTCCTATTGATTAATAATATTTTAACAGATTTCAGTAAAAAAATCAATAATCGGTTCAAAAATCAGATTTCATAGTTTTGATTTTAATTTTGGTTTTAACCAAAACTGAGTGAAGGACGACGTATAGCATGGTGTTTTGACTGTCTTGGACGCCGTTATATTTTGTGAAGCGGTGAGCTCGAGCTACAGTCCGCAATGGCGAATCTCGCAGCACGGCGCAGTTTAGCGAGGATTTTATCGAGGGGGCTATCCTCTTCTCCTTCCTCAACTTCATCCCCCTTACTATCTTCTCGTTGGCTTTGCTTCAAAGGTTTCTGAATTTGAGTACCTACCATTAACAATTACACCCGTTAATCTTGAATCGTTCTCGGGTAGAGCCCTGATTTCCTGTGTTTGCTTTCTATACACAGATGTCCCTGGCGTTCTGTGGGTGCTTCCAGATTCATATCTTGATGTGCCTAACAAAGATTATGGAGGTTATTGCACGAGACACTTGTTCCAACATCGAACCGCTTGTAATAGTAATAAGCTCCATCAGCTTATCATTTTCAGTCAACTGTTGTTTTTTTCCCAGGCGATCTTTTTGTGGACGGGAAAGTTATCCATAGGCCTCAGTATTGGTACAATGACAGCCAGAACTCTAGGAACTACAGGCCTCGCCCAAAGTATGATCGTCGGAGGAATCAGAACTCGTCTGGTTATTCGTCGTCAACAACGTCCACGGCGCCTGCTTTTCAACCGCGGAAGCCTTCCTGGACTCACCAACCGGCTGCTCCTAGTCAACCAGCTCGGAGTGGTTTATTAGATGGGCCGAATTCGATGGTTGGAGATATTTTTGGCAAGACGTGGAGCTCTGCTGGTCAAGCACATAAAAAGGTTCTGGGATTGGGATCGGAATTGCGGAGAAGAATCCGAATTTTTTCTGCGATCTTGTTACCTCTGCTCTGGGGCAGGGAAACAAGGGTTCTGGGACTGCTCCTTTGAAGAATGCGACTCCAGCAACGAGTAAGAGCACCTATTCAATGGGAAATGTGGCAGATTCCTTGCCTAAGGTTAGAAATGTTAGCAATGCTACTGCTAGTAATGTTGGTGGTAATGCTAATTAAAGTTCTGGCATTGGTGGCTCTTCAATGAAAGGTATGGCTAGCGGTGGAGGAACGATGAGCGGAAACAAGGATCCATTTGTTTCTCTGGTTGATTTTTCGTCGAAACCTCAGTCTGGTAATCTTATTTCGGGTCCTAAAGGGAAAAAAGTCAATGACACATTTGGGGATTTTCAGAATGCTTCAAAACCAAGCTCGACGTCAGTTCCTTCTTCCGGTGCAAGTAATGGTGACTTCTTCGGATAGAGTATGGGAACCAGCTCTAACATAGTTGACTTTGGAATGCCAAGCAATGATTTTGGCTCGCAGAAACAGTCTTCTGTACCAACCCACAAGTGACGATCCATTCGGAACGTTCTTCAACGCATCATCAGGATGTTGCCCCACCAGCATCTGCAGCAACAGGGCAGCAGTTCTCGGAATAAAGTTCTGTTGGTTTCTAATCTAGGAATAAAGTTCGAAACTTGAACTCCTATTTATGCTTGAACACCTGAACAATTATGGGCCTTTAGGCTACCTTGCTCTTACAAGCCGTACAAGTTATGGCATAAAGGGTGAGGGAATACCCATTTGCAATACTTGAACAAAGCTTTCTACTTGTAATAATTATACATCAGTTTGAGCAAACCAAGAAGCAGCCTCGATATTATAGACATATATATGGACCAGCAACTAGAGTGCAATTACTTCATCTGTGTCACCGATACAGAAGTGGACAACGATTGCAGCAGCGTGTACAAAACTATTCGATTAATGATTTGATAAACCCATGATGCCACAACACAAAGAGCAGGTCGATAATCCTCTGAAAATATCTTGTTAATTGCAGATGGGAAGTGCAGGAAGTGGAGATAGGGAATGTATATAGGACAAAAATCCACAAGTCCCCCACAAATGATGGCAACAATACCAGAATATTGTTGGCTCTTCTTTATGGGGGGTTTCATTGGGATGAGCTCAGACCACAAGACCAGCAATGCAACTGTACAGTAGAATCTCTTTAGTCAGCCAGCTGTTTCCTCAAAGCCTGCATCAACTTCAACTTGCTCCCCTCCCCGTACTCCTATCCCTTATTTATGGTTGTGGGATATTGAAGGGGGCTCACATTATCATAAAATGCATACTTCTTCTACTTACCAGTTCAGAGCTATAGGAGGAGGGAAGTAAAAACCTCTCTTCAACAAGCGAGTTGTTGTTCTTTCTTTATTGGTCACGACTTAGTTGAGTTTTAAGTTTTTTTTAACTGCAAAAGAAAAAATTATTAGAAAGTGTCTGATTATAAACTGTCTCAATCAACATTATACGCTCGATTACGGTCTAATATTATGGTCAACAGTATGTATCATAACACTTGTACGTTTTTTACTTTTTTCTTTTGACCAGCGGCGTAAATAGAGGGTCTGAATGAATTCTTCATATAACTTTTTTTTAAAAAAAATCTATTCAACAAGTGAGTCGGATTATCTTTCATTATGGATCGCCTCTTAGTTGAATTTAAAGTTTTTTTCTTTTTAACTTTTTGTAACTATAAAAGAAAAAACGATTAAAAAGGGTTTGACTAGAAACAATCTTAGTCACCATTAAACGCTTTATTACAATTTATATTAAATGCTCAACAATACGTATATCAAAGTACATTTTCTGTTTTGTAAATCTTGATTATCATAAATGAAAAATCTAATTGGATTCTTTATATAACTTTTCATCCTAAACATGTCTTTAACAAGGGAGTCATTGTTTCTTCCATTATTGATTACCTATGAATTGAGTTTGAAGATTTTTTTTTAGTTGTATTTATAGCCTCAAAAGAAAATGTTAAAAAATGTCGGACTAAAAATGGTTTCAATCGGTATTAAACGTTTGATTACAATCTATATTAAATGTTGTATTAAATGCGCAAGAGTACAACATTTGTATATTTTCTCTTTTATAAATCTGACACATTGTAAATAGAGGATCCAGTTGGATTCCCGATATAACTTTTCTTCCCAAAAATCTCTTTAACAAGCGAGTCATTGTTTCTTCCATTATTGATCACCTATGAATTAAGTTTAAAGTTTTTTTTCAATTTTTAAAACGCGTATGATTAGAAACGGTTTCAATATGAACACGAACAAACACTCAAAATACACCATTTGTATGTTTTCTCTTTTATAAATTCGACTGTCATAAATAAAAATCAAATTTAATTCCCCATATAACTTTGTTTCCTAAAATCTCCTAAACAAACAAGTAATTGTCAAAAAAAAACAAATGAGTTGCTGCATAAGCATTAGAGGTCTAAATATGAACACGAACAACCACCAAAAATCATAAGAGCACATCTCAAGTTCAAAAAGTAGTCCATGAATGCATTCTTTAACCTATGAATCGTCAACCCACAATATGTAATCAATTGTGCTATTCCAAAAGTCTAGCAGATTTGGTGCAATATGTTTTACGAGTTTTTAGTTTATGGATTAAATAGTGTAAAAAATAATTCAAGTAGAGTTATTCCTATGATAAAGTTGAGTGTCAGGTGACCCGAAGGTCTTGAGGTCGAATTTAACATACTCCGCAAGCTAAATATTAATATTTTATTTACTTTGTATTTTCTATCTAATATGGACCCAACAAAATTAGTGCTACAAAAATGTCTTTATGGTCCCACAATGATAAAGTAAATGCCAATTAATCCCAAACAAAATCAGTGGGCTTTTGGAAGCCCAACAAGGTGAAGCCTGATGGAATAACTGAAATGACTTGCCGCAAAGGGCAAAACGCAACCACAAACAAAACCTCTCACGAGCGTTACTACTGTCATGTCTGAAACAACGCAATTTCTGACAGCCACGTCAACTCCTCTCATCCACCGTTCGTATCTCCAACGGTGCTTCCTCATCTTAATCCTACGGCAACTTCTCTTCCACGTGGCCTACTCCTCGTCGTCCGATAACTCTTTACCGCCATTATAAGCAGCCGTATATAATTTTTTAATTTATCCATAAGTGTACAGCCATATTCGATATTTTTAGCTCATTATTAGCTGAAGGAAGTAATAATGCGCCCAACGCTCGTCAGTTTCTCATCTTTACGCCTCTATTCACTCTCAGCCGTCGGATGACGCCGCTGAAATAAAAATGAGCATTTAAAGCCGTACAGAAAATGTGAGGCCCACCTCCCACACTTTCCTTGTCCCTTTTCTCTGCCCAGTGGTTGTAACCGTCTTTCCCCCTCCCTCTATATAACTCAACCTCACCTCTCGATTTTCTTCATCTCTCTAGAAAGGAGAAACCAAAAATGTGCGGCGGTGCGATCATTTCCGGCTTCGTCGACCAGAAGAGCGGCCGGCGTCTGAAGGCCAAAGAGCTATGGTCCGAGATCGACACTTTTTCCGACTTCATCGGCTTCGACTTCCCCGTCGCCGATACTAAACCAAACACTATTCCTAGAGTACTCAGCTCTAAAGGTATATTTTCTCCACTTGTTTTCTCCGTCTCTTTTCAAAAAAAAAAAATTATTTGCTGTTAGATTTTGGATCGGAGTTAAGAGTTCGGGTTGATTATTGTTTGCAGACGTTGCTGGTCCGGAGAAGAGCAGTGACGGTAAGGTCAGCAAGAAGAAATCTCAACAGAGAGCTCGCAAGAACGTTTACAGAGGAATAAGGCAGCGGCCGTGGGGGAAATGGGCGGCGGAGATCAGAGATCCGTTCAAGGGCACTAGAGTCTGGCTTGGAACCTACAACACCGCGGAGGAAGCCGCTCGCGCTTACGATGAAGCCGCCAAGCGGATCCGAGGCGACAAGGCCAAGCTCAATTTCCCCTCCGCCGCCGTGGACAGGAAATCTCCTCCTCGCGCTGAATCCGGAGCTTCTTCCTTTTCTCCGCCTTCGGCCAAGAAGCAGCGCTGTTTCTCCGTCGATTCTGCACCGGTGGAAACCGCTCTTCCTCCTCCTCCTCCTCCTCCGTCGCTAGCGTGTGGGGGATTTGGATTTGAGGAAACCGAGGTGTCCGGCGGCGCGTACGAGCTAAAGAAGCAAATCTCGAGTCTGGAATCATTCCTCGAGCTGGAACCGGAGAAAAATGCGGCGGCACTTCCGGTGGTCAACGGCGGCGGTGAGGAAGTGGCGGAGGTGGATCTTTGGATGCTGGATGACCTGGTGAATCAGTACCAGTACCAGCAGTCGGTGTTGCCGAGTGGGATGGCGTACTGAAATTGGGAAAATTTTGAAGGGGGAGCTATCATTAATTAATTATTATTAAATAAAAAGCTTAATATAGTAGATTAACCTAATTAAGCAATTAGTGCAAACAGGCCCCCTTTGTTTATTAATGTTAATTAATTTTTGCATTTTAGTGCCTTTTTCTAAATCTGTATTGGCCCCTTTCTTCAATGTTCTGTCTCTTTATTTAAGGTTTCTTTGCTTATCCAGATTTTGTGTATTAACATATGGTTTGTCTTACCATTCCCTGCACAAAGTTATGTTCTGCCTTCATACCATGTACTTCCACGATACAAAATATGATGCAAAATCGCTTAGACATAAATCAACATATACTAAAAAATTTCGGAAAAAAAGACTTGTAATATGTTGATATCTTCTCATCTTCAGCGTAGGCGATAAAAACAAGGTCATCTTGAAAAGATACAAAACATATGATGCGAGGAGGATTCGGAATATAGCAAGTGCATATCGATTTGTATAATTTATAATTAAATCAAACATATATCAATTACTTGTTGGAATTTTGTAATGACATCAGCCATCAATATGTGCGTTGGTAACACTTGCATAACAAATTGGCGCGTGTAGTTTGCACAAGGCTCGTGCTGCAGCAGCCCCGTATTATGGTACGGGTAGTATATACACAAAACATGAGGCTGCAAAAAGATGTATTTATACGGCGCTGATGTTTATAGTACTAGAAGACAAATACGGCGTGTACAAGTACAGTGGGTGGGTGACTAACAACACAAACTATTTATTATTTACAAATAAGTCACTTTACTATTTTTTAACCTTCTTTTCACCTTTGTGGGTACAAATGCATTTACAATACGATAAGATTGGGTATATTGTATAGGAAGAAAAGTTATGAAAAGAATCCAACTGGATATTTTATTTATGACGGTCGGGACTACACGGTATACGTGTTATGATACGTATCGTTAAGCATTTAATATAGACTAGAACCGAGAGTTTAATGCTGACTGAGGCCGTTTCTAGTCAGACGTTTTTAAACAGCTTTTTCTTTTCAGTTACAAAAACCCAAAAAAAGACTTAAAACTCGGGCTAAATATCTCCTACCCTCTCTACCTTCTTTGATCACGGGGACCATCACCGTCCTCAATAAAACATTCATTAGGTTCAGGCAATCAAGAACTCTTCCAGCCTTTAATAATGATTACATACCTTTACTATTTATTATTTACAAATAAGTCACTTTACTATTTTTCAACCTTCTTTTCACTTAAGTAGGTAAAAATGCACTTAGAATACGAGAAAGGTAAAGACTTGATACATTTTTATACGTAGAAAGGTTATATAGAGAGAATCCAACCAGATTCTTTATTTATGGTGGTCAGGACTACACAGTACACATGTTCTGCTTGGTACTGTTAGGCTATAATATAGACTATAACCGTCAACCGAGTGTTTAATGCTGACTGAGACCGTTTCTATCTTTTAAACAGCTTTTTCTTTTACAGTTACAAAAAATCGAAAAAAAACTTAAAACTTGGGTTAAATATCTCATACCCTCTCTACTTTCACCGTCCTTAATAAAATATTCCTCAAGTTCAAGTGATTAAGAACTCTTCTAGCCTTTATTAATTATTACATACCTTCACTATTTATTATTTACAAATAAGTCACTTTATTATTTTTCAACCTTCTTTTCACTTTTGTACCCATTTATAACATAGAAAAGTTATATAGAGAGAATCCAACCATATTTTATATTTATGACGGCCAGGATTACATGGTACACATGTTCTAGTTGGTACTGTTAGGCATTTAATACAAATTACAATCAAGCGTTTAATGTTGATTGAGACCGTTTCTAGTTAGACATTTTAAAAAGCTTTTTTTTTGCAGTTATAAGAAACCGAAAAAAGACTTAAAACTCGAGTTAAATGTCTCCTACGTACCCTCTCTATCTTCTCTGATCACAGGTATCATCACCGTCCTCAATAAAACATTCCTCAAGTTCAACTGATCAAGAACTCTTCTAGCCTTTAGTAATGATTACATACCTTTACTATTTATTATTTACAAATAAGTCACTTTTCTATTTTTCAACCTTCTTTTCACCTTTGTCGGTAAAAATGCACTTAGAATACGATAAAGACTAGGTACCTTTATATACGTAGAAAAGTAGAAAAGTTATATAGAAAGAATCCAACCAGATTTTTTATTTATGGCGGGCAGGACTATAAGGTACACATGTTCTACTTGGTATTGTTAGGCTATAATATAGACTATAACCGAGCATTTAATATTGACTGAGACCGTTTCTAATCAGACGCTTTTAAACAACTTTTTCTTTTGTGGTTACAAAAAACTAAAAATATAAAAAAAAGATTTAAAACTTAGATTAAAAGTCTTCTATCCTCTTTATTTTTTCTGATCACGAGTATCGTCACCGTCCTCAATAAAATATTCCTCAAGTTCATGTGATCAATAACTCTTTTAGCCTTTAGTAATAATTACATTCCTTTACTAATATTATTTACAAATAAGTCATTTTACTATTTTCAACCTTCTTTTCACTGTCTAAGTTAATAAGTTATGTGACTCATTAGCATGCTCGTTCTGATAAAAAAGGCTACCTAAATCAAATGAGATTATATTGCAACACAACACACATAAGCAATGTTGATTTATGGTTATTGTTTCAATTGAGAGTTACACATGTCAAATAGAGATGATACAAACCTAACAAAATTATTTTAACGAGATCCTTTATTTATGTCGATTAAAATTTTCAAAGGAAAAAATATTTTGATACGTACTATTAAGCATTTAATATAAATTATAATCGAACATTTAATACTGATTGGAGCCATTTCTAATCCAACATTCCTTAACCGCTTTTTCTTTTGTTGTTGCAAAAAACTAAATGAAAAATATGAAAACTCAAGTTGGAGGTCTCTTACCCAAGTGATCATCAAGAACTCTTCTTGGCATTTTTGAAATACCCTTCTTGCCTTTCATGAAAAAACATGTAGCTAAAAACACAATTCAGACGTTTCATGTTCTCTCTATCTTCTCTGTTAATTGACATATCGTCTTCAATAAATCATTTTTCAAAATATATGCAACCGAAAACTCTTTCTAGCCTTCATTGATAAGTCTCATTTTCGTTGTATTTGTCTACTACTGTTATAGTCTATAGTAGTAATAGACAAATCCATCGTCTAAACGTTAAGCAGAAAACGTGTCTAATCATCCTCAAAGTAGCTTGTTGCATAAAAATACTAACTAACGTACCAACTATTTATTATTTACAAATAAGTCATTTTACTAATCATCCTTAAAGACACTTTTTAATAGCTGTGTTTAATGTTGATTGAGGTAGTTTCTAATGAAATATTTTTTAACAACTTTTACCTTTTAAGGATAAAAAAAATCGAAAGAGAAAAAAAAATTTAAACTGATCAAGTTAGGATTCTCCTACCCTCTCTACTCACGGGTACCATCACCGTCCTCAATGAAACATCCCTCAAACTCAGGCGGTCAAGAATTCTTCCTAGCCTTCATTAATATGTCCTATTTCCGCAATGTGCCATCCGCAAGCTTGGTAAGTACTTCTCGAAACATAATTCATCAAAATCTTAATTTTCAAAAAGATGGTCCCAAAAGGGTCATGAATGTCGAGTTCTTCGGAGCGTTTTCTCGACTGGATCAATTCACCAGTTAGGTCCGTTTGCATAATTAACGTGACTTGTCAGGCCTTATAATAAAACTATAAAATCATACAAAAAATTAAACTCCATCATTTAGCGGAACTAGTAATACATAACCTTCAGATGACAATGGAAAGTAAAACAGCGAAGTTCCAAACTTGCTCCGACCAGGAAGGACGGTCGGTTAAAAAGTAAAACGCTGAAACTGTCTGTCAGTAGGTGCATTCATCGGAGACTCAAAGCCGCCGGCTGTGCTGTGAAACATCATTTGCAGCAGCCGTCAACTTTCTTCCCATCTCATTTCCTTCTTCTTCCTTTTCTTTTTCACCCTTCATTGTTCCAGAAGGTACAAAAACAGGGGAATATTCGTTCGAGAAGAATCCAACTTTGAAATCTTTTTTACCTGCTGATTGATTGTGTTCCTGCAGATCATTAATCATTAGTTTACTATCTAGCTAGTGGTATTATAAGTAAATTACCTTGTCGATTAAGGTAGGGCTAGCTATGAAAGCCAAAATTAAATTAGGCCCAGACGGAATCGATTTCGGCTCGGGTGGTTTGACCGAACGGAACGCTAGCCAAGTCAATGACCCACCTGCAGTGGATCTCATCTTCGGAGAACACTTGACTCGGCGTGTCATTCTTTTACTATGTTGTTCAACGTTTGTGTTGGTGTTGGATGCTCACATGGAATGAATGTTTGTGTTATTTGGGTGAAGTGTTTGGTTATTCGAGTGGGACATGGGTTGGAGGTGGTGAATCGTTCGTTGGACGGTGATTAAAGATGGCGAATCTTTTAGCTTTTATAGATAGAGATGTTGGATGGAACGATAAGTTTGAATGGAACGACAGAGAATTTAATCGAGTTTGGGGCGGATGGATTTTGAACTATGAACGATACACTTCTTATTTGGTTTGTCGATGCCACTCGTCATATGTACCATTCGCGAGAGCATAAGCAAAAGCATGAGATCAAACTGGTAAAACATGAGAACTCGAATGATCTGATTGCAAAAATAAAAAAACTCTGCAACATAAAAATCAAAAATATACGCAGCACCAATCAATCGGATCCCAAACGTGTTCTTCTCTCTGCCTTGGGCAAGTTGGAGGTTTCTCCTCAAATTCTGTGGAAAATTCCTTGCTATTTAGCTCGAAACCTTGCATCAAAATCCCTAATTGAACCCCTATTATCGTCGCGATCGCCCAATAGGAAACGACCCAGCTTCCCAATTTCGCTTTGAGCGGGTCCCGTCAGGTGCGCTTCCTGCAATTCGACTTGTCATGTGATAGGGTTTATTGTTTCCTGTAATCTTCATTGACTGATTGGGGGAGGGTTGAATTGGTTGGCAATCCGATCCACTATCAATTTGAAAAGGGAGTATTTTTTTCCTCGTAGTAATGTATAGGAGTTTGTATGAGTTGTGGTCAAGCATTTGGGGTTTTGGAATTGCCAGAGAAGCTAGCGGAGATAGTTGATACTTGTTAACCTTTATGGCTCATAATTTTTCCCTTTTGGGGCTTCTTAAGATAAGAGTTCAATTTCGCTTCTAAATTGGGGCTTCTGGTTTATGTCCAGAACTTAAAGCTCCATAGGTAGGAAAAACATATTACGTTCACTATGTCTGGAACTTCAGAAGGGATTATCAATTTGGTTTTGTTCATGTATGTTCAACGGAATGTATAATGTGTAGTAGGTGTAGTTCTTTTGGGTTTTGTTAGATAATTTCTTACTTTGTTTTATGATCAGAAAGTATGCTAATTGCCTTCTGGAAGTAAGTATAGAATTTATATGTCTAAATGGATCCAAAGCTTACTTTACAGCCAGCGAACAGCCAGTCACTGTTGAGAATCTGACTTTCTCAGCACACCCTATCCGTGGTGATGGACAAGCAAGCACCTTCGAGTCTTTTTGTTAACGATGGTTCATTCATGGAGAGGTTCAGACAACTTCAGCAAGACAATGGGAAGGACCAAGAGAAGGATAAGGGACCTAGTACAGCAGAAAAGGAGTCCAGACCCAAGCCAATCATTTCGGGATCTGTGACTCCTAAACCTTCTGTTGGTAAGATAAGCATGCAGTTGAAGGGCAGTGATGGACGCAATAGTGTGCAGTCTTCTTCTGGTGGAAAACTTGCTTTCAGTTTGAAACAGAAGTCGAAGATTGTGGCACCTGCAGTCCGGTTGGGTGCAGATGAAGATGACGAAGATGAAGTAGATGCTGGGAATCTATCAAGTGACATACCAGCCAAAAGACAAAAGTTGGGGCGAGTGGATGCCTCTGAACAATCATCTAGACAAGTGGATGTTGGTAATGACTGCTTATACATATGTTATAGTGAGGGTATGAATAGGTGGCCTTTTGGGTTTCTTGGTGCCTTGGACATCTTGGTAGACAGAAACTCACAGTACTTAGTTCTTTTAAGTACACGTTTATGCCTTCTTACTTCCATCTGGTGCATTTCTGTAGTTCACCCATGGGAAAGTAAACATGGACACAAATGCACTCTGGAACATTGCATGAACTATCTTGATGTGCCATAGATATGGAGTCTTTGCATGTGCTGTTCTGACGGAAGTAGTTTTTCATCGTTGTGCTGAGTCAAGTTCTTGTTTCATTGCACTATTGGGTCTCTTGTACTTTTGTTGGTGTCTTTTTACGTCCTCATCTTGCCTTCACTTTGTTTGTTTCTGAAGAAGCTTCCTTTCCACTGTATAGATCATAGTGTTACTTAGATTCTGCCTTCTGCATTTTCTTCTCTAGTTTTCAATTGGCAGAATAGAGGGCAAAACGTTCTTGAATCTTACTTGTCTCGTGACTGCAGCTTATTTGTTAAGTACCAACCAACATTCGTGGAAAGAGATGTTCAATGAAAGATTTGGCATTTGTGGCACGCCTGCTACAAGAGTAATTTCCATTCTCTTGTTCATGCTCTTGGTATTAACCAGTTTTATAAGTGATGTGCAGCACCAACTTCCCCAAGTGACCCTACAGTGAAGAAAGTTACAGACAAGTTGGCAAGTTTTGTTGCCAAAAATGGGAGGCAGTTTGAAAGCGTCACTCGCCAGAAGAATCCAGGAGATACCCCATTCAAGTATGTACTAGAATATGAAGTTCATGGAAAAACTTCGATTTCTAAAGCTTCAGCTGCACTATATGCAGACTTTAAGCTGCACTCCAAAGGGTTAACTTCGCTTTGTGCTCATGCTGTTTACAGGTTTTTGTTTGATAAAGCATCTCCTGACTATAAGTATTATGAATTCCGACTTGCTGAAGAGGAAAAGATTCTTGGTCAGACTAAAGATTCTGTCAAACATGTTGGTGAGTCTTACAAGTTTTCATTGCAATTTATATTTTCCAATGCTGTTTTGGATTTCCTATTCATCTTTTTTCCATAGTTGTCAAAATCTGTGGCCCTCCAGGGATGTCCGAAGTGAACTATTGTCTTGCGTTCTTTAGCTGCAACCTTGCTCTGCTGAGACTTTAATATCTGTGGTTCTTTTCATAGGGGCTACAAGCACATCAACCTCAAAAGTGGTTACTTCTCAAAGATCACATCAGCAGCAACCGAATTATCAAATCCCTGCTTCAGCTTTATATGGAGCGACGGAAGACTCTAGGATATCTGAACAGACAGGTGAATATAATGCACCGCCAACTGATCCTATAGCAATGATGGAGTTCTACATGAAGAAAGCTGCTCATGAAGAGAAACGTAAACAACCCAGACAGTCCAAGGATGAAATGCCACCACCAGCTTCCCTTCAAGGTAAAATCCGCTGTAAATACTTACTGTAGCAGGAATTTTTGTTGGATTGTTCTTTTCCTCTCATCTCTAAATCGTTTCATAGGCACAGGTCCTCCAAAGAGAGGTCACCATATGGGTGATTACATCCCTCCAGAAGAGCTTGCAAAGTTCATGGCTTCCTGCAATGATGCTTCTGCCCAGAAAGTTTCTCAAGAGGCAGCAGAAAGAGCCCGGATTCAGGCCGACAATGTCGGGCATAAGCTGTTGTCCAAAATGGGCTGGAGAGAAGGTACTACATAAGATCCAGAAGTAGTATTGCCTGATCAATTAATGGCTGCTTTTCTCTTAGTTACTTTAAATATACAAAATTTTGCATTGGTTGCAATAGGTGAGGGTCTGGGAAGCTCAAGGAGTGGAATCGCTGATCCTATCATGGCTGGAAACATAAAGAAGGACAATTTGGGTGTTGGAGCTCAGCAGCCCGGCGAAGTGGCGCCCGAGGACGACATCTATGAGCAGTACAAGAAGCGAATGATGCTCGGTTATCGTCACAGGCCGAATCCCCTGGTATTCGATTCTGTTCTGTTTTGTGTTGAAGTCTGACCTTATATTGGATGTGGTTCTTACTACTGGACCATTTGTTATGCTGTGCAGGGAAACCCTCGAAAGGCATACTATTGAGAAGGAATCTTATAAGCAGAGGAAGAATGTTGTGTTTTAAGAATGTTTTATCACCTGACTTTATGATTGGGGATAGTGTTCTTTGTCTAAATTTTGTGCTGAAGTTGTGTTTCTGTCGGCAACTTCCATAATGAACAAAAGACTGTTGTGTTTTGTCTTGTAGAGAAAAAGGAATGGAACATGAGAATTTAGTATACAACAGGGGATGTCTTGTTCTCTCATGATCATGGAACATATGCTAATGTTCTGGAGAACAATTATCAATGATGTCACTATGTATACAAGCATATTATCGACATAACAGTGTTGTAACACCTGACATTTGTTCTTTTTGAACTAGAGCAGTTCACGAGCTGAGCTGGGCTTTGCCATGTTTAATTTTGATTTGTTACTTTTTAGGCGAGTTTGAGTTTAAAATAAAACTAATCTTTTTTAACTCGTATTGAGTTCGAGCCTGGTTTGTTAACTAAATGAACGATTATCAATAGTGCCAAATATGTCTTAGGAGAGAAGTGGTTCCACGTTACAAAAGCATATTAAACCAAAATGCCATGTATTTTGCCACAAACAGAGAATCCGATTTCAATTGTCGAACTATTCTCTTCTATCTCTTATCCAATGACAAGGGAAAAGTAGACTTGGCGAGATTGTAGTGATCCATGGCGGCTGGCATATTCAGTCGTTGTATGGTTTTAATTTTATCGAATGTCTCTCAAGGAACATTATCCAACAAATTCCAAGAATAGTGGTTTTTTTAGATGGGGTCTTGCAGATGGGGTCTTCCTCCCTTCCATGTCCCGTCTCGAGATCAACATTTTTTATACGGTCTTGAAATATCTTGGCCGTGCCATCGGTTTGGTGGTTAGGAATTCGACAGGGTCGTCCATCATGGACCATGGTCTAGGTGAGATTTATCCACATGTTTCTAATTCCTTTGTGTGAGAATAATTGGCTGGGGGCATTGAAGGCGGCTCGGAGTTGGTCCTTTCTTGGTTGGCTAGTCGAGTATTTGAATGTGATTGCAGTGGCATCATGGTTCACGTATAGGTGTTCCGACATTCTACCAACAAAGCTGTATATATTATAGTGAGAAACGTTCTTATATATCTTTCAAATTGTGTGAAAATTGATATACCTAGTTAAATTTTATTGTACTTGCTATCTCGATTTCTCCTATTAGAACTACCGCTATGAAAAAATAAAGCCACCACAAGTAGAAAAAAGGCATATTGGAAAAGTGTTTGGATTTTGATTCCATATCCTCAAGAAGACAAGACAAAACCATTCCCATTATTATTCCAACTTTTTCATGTAATCACTAATCAGAAACAGGTCATTAGTGACTAATGACGTCATTACCAAAATGAAAAGTGTTTAGTGGAATCCATAGACATTAGAAAAGTAACATTTAATAAAAAAAATCAAATAAGTTGATTGGCTGAATAGGTGAGATAAGAGTCAACGTTGTTGGATTGATCGTCTGAATATGATGGCTCTAGTGTGTTTTAATTGGAGTTGAATCGTTTATGAGCTCTCGGTGATCAAGCCTAAAAACCCACAAAGAAGGGACTTAGGTCTATCTCGGTTAGGTCTCCACTTAACGTAACGTAGCGAGATTCCAGCGTACCGTCCTAAGTTGATACAAATTTATAACTAGATGATGTCACGTTATTGGATTGTCAGACGATAAATATTGCCATGCTCATTGTACCATGTGGCAGACTGTCATAAATTAATAATAAATATTTTCTCAGTACGTACTATGTATTTTGTCCATTTTCCATTTGTCTATTCCAATCCTATATCATTCCTGAGCTCACTACCTTACATCACATAATGGTTAATTATTGTAAAGAACAATTACACGACTAAATCAAACGATAAGACTTTAACTCGACCGACAATTATACACCCCGAACCTCCTCATTATCCGACCAACATCATGATGGAATGTATGTTAATTGGCTTGAGGAGTAAGAAGATTCGAATGCTCCAACCATTGACCAGTTGACTTATTATTTGGGGACCAACATTTAAGCTAGTGGGAGTCAACTTACTGCATCAAAATAGGCCCACCATTATTTGATTTTCATAATCTTATCGATGCGTTAAATCAATAAATTTAATGATATGTAATTCATATTGTTTAAATTATTATAAATTATAGTTAAAGCATGACTAAGTCATGGTTATATTAAACTTATACTAGATGTTTTCGAAAATAATCTAAGATCGAACCAGCCGATCGAATCGAACAAAGTTGTGTTGTAGAACACTCCACTTCACCTTTACGCCAGCTGAACAACTACGTTAAGCTCCACTAAAAAATAATTTCAATCTTCTCCATTATTTTATCCATACATAGCTAGAGATCATTGGTTATCTGTTGGGATTCGGACTACCGGTTCAAACGAGGTTGGAATCATCAAGCAGTCAGTTTGTGATTGTGTAGAGTTATAAAAACTCAACGAATGTCGGCTATAAACCCTCGGACGATCAATGTTAGCTACGAGCCCTCGGACGGTTTGGCTTATGGCGGAATTTTAAAGGCGATTTCAACCTTTCATCATCAAATCCAAGAACCAAGATCCATTTTATGTTGGGTCATCAACCAATTAGCAACACGTGACAACCTAACCCGATTTTTAAAATGCTATAGAAGGAAGATGGATCTTCCTCATTCTCCACATTTTGCACTTAACAATATTTTGACAAAAAGAAAACCAAGAGTGGTTTTCTTGGGTTGACATTTTTTTTGGTTATAATCAATTGGGTTGACATTTTTAATAAGTCAACTCGTCTTATCATCTAACTATTGAATTTGATTGAGGATTCAAATTGAAAGGGGTTGTTTGTTGATGGTTTTCCATTCTCTACCATTATAACCCAAAATCATCTAAAAACCGATATAAACTTCAATCTCCGACAGATTATTTAGGATAGTTCATTATTATCCAAACTCAAAATTACAACGAATACAAGATATACCAGTTATTTAGACAGTACAACGTATTTATTAATGAATATTATAAAACCTATCAAAACCCTCTCTTAATCACTAGAGTTATTGGGATGCAACGGTTTTTGACATGATATTAGACCCTTAAAAAACCGAGAGCCCCCCACATCGTACACATGACTTACAGCGTGAAACTGTGCGAATCTCAACTCCTCTAAGAGCTTCTGTTTGAGGGAGGCGTGTTAATGAAAACTATATATAAAACCTATCAAAACTCTCTCCTAACAACTTGAGTTATTCAGACGCAACAATTTTTTATATGATGGTATCAGAGCCATAAAATATCGAAAAGTCTCTGTTTCGAATCCCATTCCGTGCACATGTACTTAGCGTGTGAAGCCGTGCATACCTCAACTATTCTGAAAACTTTTGTTTGAGGGGGCGTGTTAATGAATACTATAAACTCAATCAAAACACTCTCTCTGAACAACTCGGATTATTAAAATACAAACATCGTTAATCCAACGAAAAAATGATCAAACCTACACCAAACAACATAGTATATGGTCCTCGTCCATTTATAAAAATAGATTATATTATATTAATAATTATATGAAAGGAAGAGCTTAACTAATTAATTACATGGTACCGACCGAACCACTTGTAATAATCTATACTTAACATAAAGATGAGCTGGAATTTTCCAATGATTAACATTATATATAAAGGATAATTAATTAATTAATTAATCCTAGTCAGCCGGTCAATAAACTATCTACCACCGCCAACCAACACGGCGAGTTTGACTGCCATCGACTTGGAATTTGCCCTTTCCATTTTTTTATTTTTAGTTTGACTTTTTATTTTTCTATCAAACACGTGAGTCTCAGTTTATAAAAAATAGGTTCAATTTTTTTTTGAAAAATTGTATCCTCGTAATACAACCCAAAGACTAGTTGAATTTCAATTTTAGAAATTACGGGATTGGCCGGCCGAAATAATTAAAATTATCATAAATAAAATGAGAGTTTATACGTAGGAATAAAAGCTTTACACGAAAAAATAAGAGGTTTGATGTAGGAATAAGAGCTCTATGCGTAAGAATAAGAGCTCAAAAGTAGGACAAAGAAGTTTGACGTAGGAATGAGAGCTCCATGAGTAAAAGTAAGAGTTCAAACACCGGAATAAGATGTTCAGACACATGAATACGAGCTTCATGCATCGGAATAAGAGTTCAAACGTAGGAATAAGAGGTTTGACGTAGATAATAGTCGATAACTCGACAAAAAATCTTTAATTTGCCTCTAGAATAATTTTATAATATGAAATTTTGTATCCATCCGTTATAGACAATGTGTATTAAGCTATTATGTGGTTAACTAAACTTCTTCGTTTAAAAATAAAATACAAGACGTAGAAATACATAAATACCGAAAATAAGCATTTTCGAAATTAGATATTGTTTGTGAACGAAATACAATGAACCTCGAGCCTTAATCATTGGACAAGCCCCAATCTCTTTCAATTTGTGGATAAGGGTTTGTTTGTTTGGTGGGGTTGTCTTTGCTTTCTATTAAAATCTTTTGTTTGTTTGTGTTTTGTTTCGTCTTTACTTGACGGATTCAATGAACTCCGTTACCACTTACCAGAACGGCTCCCTCGGTTTTGTTAGTATTCCTATCCGATAGGGCCACGTACGTTGGTCTCTTCGCCGCCGTTCAACGCTAACGAAAGGTCAACGCGTTTACCTCGTTGACCATACAAAATTAGAGCCAGAATTACCTCGTGGATACTCTTGTATGAACATGAAAGAAATTTATGGTTGGCAAGGTAATCTATAGTATGGTTGTCTTCGCCACGGATGTATTAACGGATGATTACATATAAGTAGTATGGTTGTATATGCTGGTTGATTTTTGTATCGTTTTTTTTGGACCCACTAACGCATAATTTATCTGATCAATTTAACATTGAGAGTCGATCAAATTCTTAAGAAACGTGGATAGTTTTGTAACTTATTAAACATTAACTATCAAAATTACGAAATAAACCTCATACAAGGTGACATCGCATTTTTCTTTCATCCATGATGGTGATTATATTTTTAATTATTCTCTCGTCGTGGATTATATTTGAAACAAAAAATGGTGTGTCATATCTAGCCGAAGGAATTATCGTTATCAACATCAACGGATCCAATAAAATCTAACATGTAGGTTGTTAGAACTTTAAAATTTACTAAACGATATATCAAAATACATTCTAATCAACATCCGAATATATAAAAAATTACGTATTATAAGAATTTTAAACCTCGAAATATATCAAAATAATTGTAGTCTAGATTTGTCGTATATCCAACCCCTCAGCCGCAAAAGAAATTTATTTCAGACGAGAAGTTTCGAAGGTTGGTAACTGAGGAGTTCCATTTTGTTCGTATTTGATCGACTAAGTTTAATTTTTTATTCATTTATTATATGATTTGGCAGGACACGTGCGTTTTAGTGCACATTTGGACGGTTCTGATTGGCTAAAATTAGCTATAATTTAGGATTGCGGCGAGAATCTCAAATTGCTTCTATATTAATTCCCCTTTTATTCAAAAGTAGTTGCCATTGATTTGCATGGCGGCCTTTAATATATTTTTTTTAATATTAGAATTTTCGGTCAATATAGAATAAAGAGAAAATAAATTTTATATCAATGTCAGCCAATAAAGTGTGTCAGACTTAAATTCGATATTTTTAAATGCCCTAATACACAATCTTACACTGAAGTAACTAAATTTAGACATAGCGGCCTTTCAGATGGGTTGGCTCAGTCAGCACACGTACCGATAACATACAGTGATTGGACCGTTATCGTTATAAAAGATAAGCACCATTTTGCACACTAACAAGACTAAAGTACATTTGTGCTTTTCACCCTAGTTTTGTTGGGCATGTTGCCTCGAGAGAAAGGCTTAAGAACCGGAGGTGCCACGTGTTGTAGTTCCCCATCACACATCTTGTTGAAATATGGTGATTAGATAGCAAAATGTAACTAATCGGTCGGAAGAGACTCGTAGGCTGCTGCATTGGCAACTCTGTCCGTCGGAGTATTTTGACTCTGGGGTATAAAGGAGACTCAGATAAGAATGTGCTATGAGCATGTAAGTTATCTGATACATCCAAGTCGCACATTGTCATGACCAGCAGTCTGGGCCTTTGCAGAGGTCGTCCACGAGAGTAAGGCAGTCTGATTTAACGTTCGTATCGAAGCATGAGCCATCTGTAACAATTATCGTCGTAAAGAGGCTTCTGCCACCACATGGTCATAATAAATAAGAGTGCCTACATGACCATCTACAGCATGTCCGAGAGAATCTATAATGACGACCCCATATTCCATCCTCGAAAAATTGTGTGAGAAAAAGCCATCGTAGGGAACAACCTATACAGGGTTGAGTCCAGGGCAGTGGACTAGGTATATATAGGTGGTGTAGAGATATGAACAATGTACTTGATTCAGCTACCAATCAATATTCATTCCATCAGTGTCCTTGAAAGTGTGTTCATACTTCGTCGTCTTGTACATGAATAATCGAAATTTGAATAAACTTCAAAATAATCCCGGCCGTACGATTGACCGTGTTCCCTTCCACACACGGAAACGTAGCCATCAGATCTGCAAGCTAAAGCCACCTCTCTGGACTCCAAAGGCCAAAACCTCATTAGAGTTAACTACGATTAAATCATATTAATTAGGAGACAAAACCTAACTAATTACTTTTGCTTTTGTCTCTTCCTCTTCACTGCTTGATCTATTAATGCCAGCCCGCCAACAATGGGACCCACATTTTGTTGACATCATCATCCCCGTCATCATCAATGGCATTCCTGAAATTTCATCGCAACTCCGTGTCCCTTCTCGTAGCACCATTGCTGTTAAAATGTGTAAGCATTTGCAGCTCTCTCAGAATCGACCAGACCCACTCTGTTTTTTTTTGCTCTCTTCCCGCCATTCCCATATCCAAGCAAGCAAGCAACTCTCGAAGTGCAAGCAAAGCTTCCTTCTTTCAAAGACTTGTAAGAAGGTCAACATCTTAGTTCGGGTAACCCATCTTCAATTTAAAACTTACGGAGTACTGAAATGGATTGTTCGAATTTGCAGGTATCGTCAGAGATGAGTATGATTTACAGTCCGAATCTGAAGTACCCAGATGGCGAATTGGGGATCAAGAACGGTTTCCAGCTGGATTATCATCAGCTTCCTCTGGATCTCAGCCCTAATTTCAGCAACGCTACTTACAATCAGCAGCTGCAGGGCAATAATTCAGGGCTGGCTCGTCTCAGATCCGCGCCGAGCTCATTCCTAGCGGATCTCGTCAATGGCGGCTCTTCTGATTCGATTGGATTCGACGATTTCCGATTCTTCCGGCCGCCGAGCCCCGACATCGACGCCATATTCGGTGAGTTGCAGGGCTTCGGAGAGGCAGCGGTGAAGAAGGAAGCTGCCGCCGATTCGGAAATCGGCAGTTATAATAATTTGGGGGGTGATCATACGACGTCGTCTTGTATTGATACGACAACATTCAGCAGCGTTTTGGGACCTTCTTCTTCTTCGTTTGCTGCTGGTAGTGGTAATGGATCGAATCTAGCTCGACATAATAGCTCGCCAGCTGGATTCTTCTCCAGCATCGTCGTTGAAAATGGTAAACCTTTACTTAGATTCTTTTCATAACAGTAGCCTTTAATGATCGAGAGGTCTGTTCTGAAACTTATCAAAACTGCGTAAGCTTCAGTTCTTAATAACAAATTTCGAATCTTTCCCAACAAACTCGAGTTATTCGGGATGAAATGGTTTGATGACAACCATGTTTATCTAGATCCAGTAAGTATTATGATTGAATCTGGATTCAGTGCCTCTCTGTCATTGTCATTCATTCACGTTCCTCTTTAAGTCAAGGAAAGGTACCAATTATATCATTTTATTATGTGAGGTTTCTTAAGTTGACCATTTCTGTTCGAAATTTAGTGATCCAAATCCCCTTCGTAAAAGTACGAACCGATCGTACTTTGGACTATCCGTTTTCACCTAGTTTAATTACCCTCTTGTGTTGTCGTTCGAGATATCTTGAAATCATTGTAAATCCTTTTCGAGCTTGTACTATCTGATCACAGTGGAGCTATTTTCGCCTCTGTTGCCCGTGGTTTTTCTCAGCAAGAGTTTAGTTTCGTTTCATAATGGAAGCATTAAATTTTTCTCTATTGCTTTTTGTAGGGTTCCATGGAGTTGGGGAAGCCAATCCATCAACAAGGAGCAACAGTGGTAGTAAGTTAAGAAGGAGTACACAGTTGCCTAAGATTTCTGAAATTGGGGAGGAGACCTTCCTTAGCACAACAAGTTCGAACTCCGGGAAAAGGCCTTATTCTTCATCTGTCAACATCTCATGGGACAATGCTTCTTGGAGTACTGGAAACAAGAAACTAAAGCAGGATCGTCGCGACGATGATGATCTCGACTTGTTTGGACTGGACAATCTCCAGCAGCAGGTAAACCACGAACTGCATTTGCCAGCTATTAGTCTTCTTAGAGCTGTCTTTATAAAGATTGATTTTTTTTCGATTTTCGCAGAATGGGGGAAGCCGGTTGAGTCACCATTTAAGCCTGCCTAAAACTGCTGCTGAGATGGAATCAATAGAGAAGTTCTTGCAGCTTCAATCCGGTGCCGTGCCTTGTAAGATTCGAGCTAAACGAGGTTTCGCAACTCACCCACGAAGCATTGCTGAGAGGGTAATTAATGTGTTTTTTTTTTCTTTTCCTATTATCAAGCTACTGTTTAATTCTTCTTTCAGGAACTTAAAGTGTTTGGAATTTTGCAGGTGAGAAGGACGAAAATAAGCGAAAGAATGAGAAAACTGCAGGAGCTTTTCCCCAAAACAGACAAGGTAACTGGTTTTTAGTCTATCCAGTTAATAGTTATAGCTTCATCCTGATGAAAAGCTCCGAAATTTCGAGGGCTAACAGAAGTGTTTTCCTCTTTGTTTCGGTTAGCAGCAAACGAATACATCGGAGATGTTGGATATGGCAGTTGATTACATCAAAGACCTGCAGAAACAAGTCCAGGTATAACCAAAACTCATATTGGATTGGATTAGATTAGTCAACTTACATTCAAATGATTTTTGAATATTTCTTTTCGTGCAGAACTTGAGGGATACAAAAGCCAGATGCACATGTTTGAGGGAACACACAGCATGATCTGCTGAGGGGGTTTAATGTACATATACAGTTAAGAGATTAGGAAGCTGGGGGGCAACAAGCAGATATAACTAGTTATTCTGGTTAATGAAATCTCAAGTATATGGTAGTTGTTGACTTTGTTGTAGCTGTAGATCTATAGGATAATACAGGAAACGTCTGCTGCTTTTCCCAGCTTGCTGGATTAGAATTAAAGATTAGAAATGGAAAGTCAGACCCTCCTGTAACTATTCAACTATTGTTAATTCTCCAAGAAAAGAAAGTTCATCAAAAGGAAAGCTTTTGCAGAGTTCCTAGAGAAATGTTGGCCTACTTGTCTTTCATTTAATGTTCATAAACTTATTGAATCATGTCCTCGCGACATCGATTCGAACAAAGAGGGGATGTTCTCAACAGAATCTGATCAAATAATCGGCTTTTCTTCTACAAGTGAAGATACTGGTCGCATCATCGTAAGCGTAGCTGTAATAGCTCGGACACGCGTCCTTAAACATCCTGGAGAAATCCGTAGGCTTGCAGCTCTGAGGGCTTCCGTACTCCCCGGTGCAGCAGTACTGGGGAGTATTGTAAGCGGTGCAAGCACTCTTACACGCCATGACTCGGCTCCCTCCATCCAACACCTGCAGTTCCTTCGGGCACCTCTTGTTCAGGTCCGTAAAGCACTCGACTTTCCTGCAGTCTGATCCGGTCCCTGCAGAAGGGTATATAGAGACGGGGATGTTGAATCCGTCGACAAGGCTGACATCGTAGAAATCGATGTCTTCGTCGAGTGTGAACTCGGCGATCGTTGCTGGTGGCTCGCCACCGGCTCCCCTGCATTCCAACAACCCACCACCACAGTCGCCAGTCGAGCATTTCACTGCCGTACCTGTGGTGTTGGTGGTGTTGGAATGGAAACTGCACCCTGTGCGGGGCCAGATTCGTCCTGACCATCGAGCTGGGACGGTGAAGGTGATCGACTCACCGGGGGGTAGTTCTGTGCCTCCGTCGATGAGTAGAGGACCTCTTCCTGAGAGCGTGGCGGGCCATATGGTGGTGTTGCACCGATTTTCGAGGGTGAAAATCACACCATTGGAAACCGATGAGGAAGAGATGAAAATCAAGAAGAGGAATAGGGTGATGACATGGGAAGAATGTTCCATTGAATTGGCTTGAAAATTGTAGGTAGGAGATGAGATGCTCCAATGAAATTGTCAAAAGGTTTATATACAGAAGAAGGAAGAAATGAAAATGAGAGAATTAATGCTTTTTGGGGATCACCATGGATGAAAGTTTAGCTAGGATAGCAAGAAAATACATGTGGTGTGTGATGTTCCAAGAAGAGTTGTTGGTTTCCCTGTGATGGAAGTTACCCAATCCAACTGCTTGCTTTAAGTGCAGTCACATAATTCGCACGAAAACTTATCGGCTAAAGTACCGATTGATAAATGCTGTTCGTTTTCTACTTCTCGTAGTCTGTAGGTTTCTACTTCTCGCAGTCTGTAGGTTTCTACTTCATGCAGTCCGGTTTTACTTCGCGCAATTGCTCAAATCGATATGGACAGGGTAAAAGACTGCCAAGTTTCCGTAACACAAAGCTTTACTAAAAAATGATTATCTTCAACATTAGTTTCCTTCATTAGCTGAAGAATGTATCAACGTGGTAAAGTGTCGCAAATGTACGAGTTAATCATGTTGTCTTCCCCTTGAGATTGATAACTGCAAGCTCCTGCTCGACGAATTCTCCTGCGTACAGGGGCGGATACTTGCTCGCCACGGGAGATTCCGCAAAGTGGCCTAGAGGCTTCAACACTGCATCGGATGCTATGTGCGAGAAAAGCTGCACCAGAAGGACAATGCTGGTGAGCAGATATGACGGTAACTATACAAAAGGATAGTTTTGCTTTCATTTTACCGTTGAGGATACTCTCCATAAGCTGCGGTTTTGCTCGGATGCTGATTTGATTGCCTCGGTTGTCCTCTTTGTCACAACTACCTCGTGCATTCCGGCCAAGCAGTCGCCACCGGTCAACCACTCTATCTGCAGATCCAAGCAGGGTCGAGTTATCACTTAATCCGAAACAATTTCGTTATGTTTAATCGAACGCCATGTCTAGATTTCATTGCATTGATCCACCATTTAAACGTGATACCTGCTTCCCTGCTTGGATAAGGAGACATCCAACAGGAACCTTCACTTCAACCTTTTGGCCGTTTCTTAGCCAAATGCTAAGGCCAGGGAATCTACTTCGGCCGTGAATTGTGAGAAAGTTGAGGTCGTAATGATACCCAGCAAACACAGTGCCTTCCTCACCGTAGCGACTGAGGTCACTCCCTGTCGGAGCAAGAAGATGAGGTCCCTGGAGGAGACAAGGAAAATCGGGCTAGTGAGATGATGCTTTCTATATGCATAACTATCACCGAGATGAGACGCTGGATTGAAAGACAGATTCTTGAAAAAAAAAATGAACATATGAACAACTTGTTACAAACGATGCCACTCAGGAGATGGGAGACTGAAAGGAAATTATTCTATCAGACACATTCATTCTATCAATGTTTCTGTAAGATTTACAATGAAAAGTTCAAATCTTTACATTCAATTTTCAGGTTATTTCAAGCCTAATTATACTTTGAGAATGAGACAAATCCTAATTTCAGAAACGAGCCATCACCTGCTTCATAATAGAAGTAAATGCATCCTTGGGCAATCCAAAACCTATAGCTGCCATTTCAGCAACAGCCTGGTTCAAGAGAGAAACGTCAGTTAAAGCAAAAGCCTATCAGAATCGAATCGCCATCGAGAGACTAATGGCTCACCTCTATTGCTGAGATCATCTTGAGACCCCAAGAGTCCATGGTATCTTTCCATTCAGGGAATCCCTCAGGGATGACAGGCTCTGCATTAAGTTCCTGAATTTCCAAAATCAGCAAAGTTAGCAACTATAGGATAAAAGCAACTCAAACAGGACAGAGATCTCCAGTACCTTGAACTGAGTATTTGATGGCCTTGGTCCTACTCTCCACATGTATCTCCATTTGGGATCAGCTCCTTTAGGAAACGATGGCTGAAACTCCTTAGGCATCTCCTTCAACTTCTCTTGAATCTCCTCGTCAACCAGGCTTCTTGGCACTTCTACTCCTTCAGGTGTCACCCCAACCTGCCAAAACAATACACGGCAAAATCAGAAGATATTTGAGGTTTGGAACAAATTTCTTCAACTCGCTCAACCCTCCATTTAGTTCCAAATCAGTGAAAATGAATGAATGAAGCAAGAACAGCATAAACTTCAAGGAAATGAGAAAATTCAAATATGCAGACGTTACCTGATAATGCAAGTGAGGTCTCTCCTGCAGCCGCTTGAAGTCGTCCGGCATTTCGAAGTACTTTTCCATCATATCGATGAAGCGATCGTTATCATCGGCGCTACATCTAGGATCCTTGACAACTAAAGCACCGGTTTCCTTGAGGATTCGGCTCACTTCCGTGCACAGCTCGAGGAGCCAAGTGCCGTGCTCATCCAATTGAGCGGTGAGTTTAGCCGGATCGTCGGTGGTAAGTTGGCCGGCGATCTCCAAGTACCGGGACAGATCTATCACCGGGACCTCCATTGTTTTCTTTCTCTCTCTTGTAAGCTTTCCTTTTTTGGGAGTTTGCAGAGGAGCGTCTGGAGGTTGATGGAGAAGAAAAAGGCGGATTTTATTGAAATCGGGGGGCGGCGGCAAACGCAACCACGGTGGCGCGTGAGGGTGACGATGGAAGCACGATTCGCGCGGGGATTCTCTTCCGTGTACACCAAAATAAACCTTTCGTGTACTGTTTTTGTACCGATTACCCGTTTCGCCAATTTGGGGCTTTGGGCCCAATGCTTAGTCAGCATCCGCAGGCCTGTGACTGAATTTGTTTTTGCAGCAGGCCCATTTATGCTCAAGCAAAGCTAATGGCCAAGGAAAAAACTCGTAAAACAGCCACGAAAAATGTGTTTTTTAACTTTATTTGGTTAAAATTCAAAACTTATGATGATGGAATTTGATTTTAAACTGTTTCTAATATGTATTAAAAAATTAATTAATTTAAAATTTAAAAATTTTCATAAAAAATTAAAAAAGAGGTTTATCCATTGAAAAATGCAAAAAAATTGTAAAATACTGCCAAAAAATGAAAGTTGGGTTTTTTCTTAATGTGGTTCGGATTTAAAAAATTAATATAATGGAATTTGAGTTTTTAATCGTTTGTAACACACACGTTATTAGAAGCTGGTCGCGGGTTTATGGGGTATATGGATAGTACAGAATAACCTCGTTTGGAACAATTAATCAAACTAAACCAACTAGCATGGTAATGAAAGACATCTAGAGGTATTTGCAGGAACGAAAGTCTAAAAGACATCGTCAGATGGTGAGGCGGGCGATCCACTCATTCATCGGCATACTGTGGCAAATGGCACCCCAAACTAGCTGCCTAAAATGCAACATCGATGTCGCTACTTTCGACAGTCAACACAAACCAGTTTGGAGATGATGATCCGAGATCATACATGCGTGGTGCTCCATTTTCAAGTGCAACAACGCGATGGATTGATACCAACAAAGGAAGGCGATGATGTTGTATTGTTGGAGGCTTTGTGATGGGTTATTGATCTCTAGCTTCCTAACGTCATCTTCGCACCTCACAACTTCAGGGCACGACCCTTCACCGCGATGGGGAAGACTTGACCGAATATGAAGATGCGGTGTGAATGTGTCACACATTGATTAGAGTTGTAGAGGTTATGATTATTGTTTTATTATGCGAGAAAGGATTTAGGTTATCCATACGTTAACGAGACAATCTACTTTATACGTCCTCGTCTGTTGGTATCGTACCTTCGAATTGACTTGCCAACAAAGTCACGTGCATGTGCACTTCAATATATTATTGTCGATGACTACTTTTCGTCGGAAAAAAAAAAGAATTACACAAGTTGAAATTTTGACCTTTTAACTTCAACCCGTCAGATCAAATAGTTTGAATAAACGGTCGTGATTCTTTCTTAAAATCCTCAAGTAACATATTCTTTGATGAAGAACACCTTCCGCCGACCCTCAGCCACTTCCCATCTCCGCCCCTTTTTATAACCCTCTCTTCCTCCATAAAACCTCAGCCTCCTTCAACCCCATAAAACCCCATTTCGACATTTTTATCTTTTTCCCCTTCAAGCTAATTCGCCTTTCTGCGCAGCTGCATCGGTAATCTATGTTGGGTCATATTACTATTCAATTTTTACTGCTTCTGGTGCTGTATGTGAACTTCTGTGGTAGGACTTTGTTGCTTCTCAATTTCTTTTTATATGTGTTTGTTGGATGCCTGGCTGTTTATTCTGATTTCCTGACAAGGTTTAGGCATGTGCTGGAGTTTTTGGACACTGGATCCTTCGTTGATTTGGAGATATATCACACTGGGATGCATGGCCGCATGTTTATCTTGTTTTCCTTGTTGCTGAGTTGTGAAAAGTTATTATCTTTTCCCTCCAGGCTTGGAACTAAGCGGTGTTAACAATGGCTGGGAAATCTAACAAGGGGAGGAATAAGAGAGGCACATCTACTGCTGTCAATGCTTCTGATTCAGCAGTGTCGTCTACTGTTGTGAATGCTTCTGATTCGGTAGTGTCGTCTACTGCTCCTGTGAAGGACGCTGTCACTGTTCTGGAGCCTGCCGAGATTGAGAAGACTAATGGAGTAGCCGTTGTTAATGAACCTTCTGATAATAAGCCGGAGGGTAAGAAGCCTGAATCTGCTGTTTATAAGCCAGACGTTGAGGAGCTTCAATCTACTGATGCTGCGGGGGAACCCAAACAGCAAGGTCAGATTGTGGATTCATGTTGAATTTAATGCTTTGGATTCCTGGAGAAGTATATAGGCATCTTGCTTTATATATGCATCTTTGTTTCATACATGACATCCTATTGAGAAAGTGCATAAATTTACGGACTTTTATGGAAAGCATTCTCATGCATGTAGCTTCCGACAACAAAACTCATTGGTATCTGGCAGTGACAGTTGCACCCTAACTTCGCCCATCTGATTTTTTCTCTCCAATAGGAATCGCTTTCATCCGCTGTTCCTTGCATGTGTCAGCTTTAATTGACCTGAACTTGAGTTTTTGGAACAGTTTTGTCTTTCATTATATTTTGTATCAAGACGTTTGACATTATGTTCATCGCACGAGTGCAGGGGATCTTCATCTCTTTGCTGTCCCTGTGAAAACACAGAGTGGGGAGAAGCTTGAGCTGCAAGTGAGTAAATAGTACTGTGCCTTAGTTTGTTTATTACTCATTTCATTACTGCATGATTGTTTCCCTTTTCCTCTTCTCTAGATGGTGTTTCTCGGAGATTTTACTTGGTTTTGAAATCCATATCTCATATCGTTCTTCCAACATGTGATTACAGTTGAACCCAGGGGATTCGGTCATGGACATAAGACAGTTCCTTCTTGATGCCCCTGAGACATGCTTCTTCACTTGCTATGATTTGTTGCTCCACACAAAGGATGGGTCTTCTCATCAACTGGAAGATTATAATGAAATTTCTGAAGTAGCTGATATTACCACGGGTGGTTGCTCTTTGGAGATGGTTGCTGGTAAATTACTCTACTTGCCTTGCTTAAAAAATAAAAGGAAACAAACTTTTAACGTGGAAACCTTCCTTGCAGCCCCGTACGACGACAGATCGATCAGGGCTCACGTCCATCGCACCAGAGAATTAATTTCACTTTCTACTCTTCACGCCTCGCTGTCTACTTCACTTGCAATGGAGTACGAGGCAACACAAAATAAGGCTGTGGCTTCAGGTGGTTTCTTCATTCTTTTGTTTTCGTGGTTTCTATGTTCTTGCTTTGAAATGTGGCCTGAGATCTTTGATTCTCTGTGATGCAGATGCAGTGAAACCTGAGATTCCTGAGCTGGATGGACTAGGATTCATGGAAGATGTCTCAGGTTCCCTTGGTAAATTGCTATCATCGCCATCTAAGGAGGTTAAATGTGTGGAGAGTGTTGTGTTCTCATCATTCAATCCTCCCCCAAACTATAGGAGGTCTGATTCTCTTCTTTCTATCTCTCGTTTAGTGATCAAATTATGCCTTTATAGAATATGTTCTGTTGCTAGCCATCATTTTGCTCCAGCAAGACAAATCTTTTTATTTCTTTTTTGTCTAGGCTTGTTGGAGATCTCATCTACTTGGATGTGGTGACATTGGAGGGTAACAAATTTTGTATTACCGGATCAACAAGAGCATTCTATGTTAATTCTAGTGCTGGCAATGTTCTTGACCCAAACCCTGGAAAATCTACTTTTGAAGCAACCACCCTTATTGCTTTGTTACAAAAGATAAGCTCAAAGTTCAAAAAAGGTGCGGAATTTATTTTTGCAGCCTGAATCTGGGACCTTGGTCGCTATTGTTTCATTGTTATTTTAAAAAATCGTTCTTCTTTCGAAGCTTTTCGTGAACTCCTGGAGAAGAAGGCATCGGCGCATCCTTTTGAAAATGTTCAGTCTCTTTTACCACCAAATTCTTGGCTAGGATTGCACCCTGTACCTGGTAAGTTCCTTTCTCTCAAACACAGGAATTGTGTAGTAATTGAGTAAGGCTAGTGCCTAATCCTCCCGGTGGAATGGAGATCTTTTTATTCTTAGTTTGGATACAAGGCCTTACCTTTTTTGCTAGAGAAACGGAAAGTCATCGACATGGTTCCAGTTCAGTGTTGGTTCTATTTTGATGAACTAATTGAAAATTTGTGTTGTTAGACCACAGGCGGGATGCAGCCAGGGCAGAAGATGTAATAAACCTTTCATATGGAAGTGAGTTAATTGGAATGCAAAGAGATTGGAATGAGGAGTTGCAATCTTGTAGGGAATTCCCCCATACAAGTCCTCAGGAAAGGTATACTAAACGTGCTCCGATTCAACCTAGGCTTAAACATTCGGCCACTTGCTGGAAAATGTGTATCTGATGATTTGTAGTACCTACACCATTGCTTTTAATGATTAATGTGGATGTCTTGTTTTGTTCACGGTTATGTTCTTGATTTTGATATAGGATCTTGCGGGATAGGGCTCTCTACAAAGTCACTTCTGATTTTGTTGATGCAGCAGTTAGTGGTGCTATTGGAGTCATCAGTAGATGTATACCTCCTATAAACCCAACGGATCCAGAGTGCTTCCATATGTTAGTGTTCCTTCATAGATATGTCTTCTGAGTTTATCTTCTCTCGACGATGTATTGCAAAAGAACCCTTAATGTTTCTGTTGGGGAACTCTTAAATGCTTGCTTATATGCCGATACCTTTCTGTCTTTTGGTTGTAGGTATGTCCACAACAACATATTTTTTAGTTTTGCCGTCGATGCTGATCTTGAGCAAGTGTCCAGGAAACGTACTTCAGATATTAATGTAAAGAAGGATAACAATTCTACATCTTCATCTGAGAAGGTCCCCAATAATGTGTCACATGGGAATGATAGTGTTGCCTCTGTGGAAAAACCCGATGGATCTATCAGTCTAGAAAGTAATGGTTCAACTGAGTTGACTTCTCCAGAGACACAATTGGCTGAGAGTGAGCAGGCAACATATGCTTCTGCCAATAATGATTTGAAGGGAACAAAAGCTTACCAGGAAGCTGATATCTCTGGTCTTTATAATCTCGCCATGGCGATAATTGACTATAGAGGACACCGAGTTGTTGCTCAGGTGTGTAGTAGTAGTAGTAGTAGTACAAATCCCCTTCCACTTTGCCATGTTGTAATGGTAAATTGTAAGATCTCTCCTCATTAGAGTCTATTGGTGTTATTTTGTAGAGTGTTTTACCTGGAATCCTTCAAGGTGATAAGTCAGACTCTCTTCTGTATGGTTCTGTTGACAATGGCAAGAAAATATGCTGGAATGAAGATTTCCACTCTAAGGTAAGATATGGACCTTGGTGTTTTTTTTGGTGACTGAAAACTTGTTTCCTTTTTTCGCAATACCTCTATAAACAGCATGATATCAAAAGTTCTGCGTGTTATATTCATTGTGAGTCTAAGCTTTAAGCATATAGGTAGTGGAAGCTGCAAAGCGCCTTCACCTAAAGGAGCATTCGGTGCTGGATGGATCTGGAAATAGTTTCAAATTAGCTGCACCAGTAGAATGCAAGGGCATTGTTGGCAGCGATGACCGGTATATTTTCCCCTTGATTTCCACTTGTTATCCTTGCTGGCCATTAGAATTGTGTAGGTCTATAACACTGCATATCCTTGAACCCAGGCATTATCTCTTAGACTTGATGAGAGTTACTCCCCGTGATGCTAACTACACTGGACCAGGTTCCAGATTCTGCATTTTGAGACCGGAACTGATTTCTGCCTTTTCGCAAGTGAGTTACTGGCTGAATATTTTCATTATTAGCTTACATGTTTGTTTTCTTATGTTTTCTTGTCAATTCATAGGCTGAAGCTCTAGAGAAATCAAAGGCCAAGTCCAAAACTGAACCTGAGGCTCCTGCTACTGAAAATGCTACAGAAGTTGCTGTCTCGGACGAAACGGAAAAATCTGCAACCTCTACTGACAATCAGGTGGGCCCTATTTATTTGCTTTGTTGGTTGCAAGTTCAATGTTTTCTCGACGCACACATGATAAATGTGGTATTCCGGCTGTAGTTGCAAATGACTACTTTTAAAGAAGATCGTATCTTTTTATGGGTTTTATGGTCCTTAATTTAAAAGAAGATCGTATCTTTTTATGGGTTTTATAGTCATTAATTTAAAAGAAGATCATATATTTTTATGGGTTTTATAGTCATTAATTTGTTCATGCTGTGAATAAAACACAACATCGATGTGATCTATACCATTATCATTCTGGGGGAAGCAATTCTTATGAATCATTTGCTATTGTCTCAATTGGCAGGAGTTAGCTGAGGAGAAAACTGATACTGCTTTTGCACAACCTGCTGTTCCTGCTGTGAGCTCTGAATTGGATGACGAAATACTTTTTAATCCTAATGTGCTCACTGAGTTCAAATTGGCAGGGGACCCAGAGGTGAATAGTTTCTCCACCAATTTCTTTGCTTGTCATGAAGCTCATGTAATTTATTTTTTCTTACTCCTGATTCTTTCTTTTTTGCCAGGAAATCACAAAGGATGAAGAAAATGTGAGAAGAGTTAGTTCATTTCTAGCTGATACTGTGCTTCCAAAGTTTATTCAAGATCTTTGCACTCTTGAAGTGTCACCTATGGACGGTCAGACCCTTACTGAGGCACTTCATGCTCATGGAGTCAATGTTCGATATCTGGGACGGGTAAGGATATTTTTTCTTCTTCGATAACTGAGCTGAATTCTGACTCAAATGGTATTACTGAAGTTTATGAAGGTCTTCCATGGTACCTTAGGTGTGCTTTCTTCTTAATCCCATGTTTTGTGTTGAACTTTCAGATTGCTGAGGGGACAAAACATTTACCTCACCTGTGGGATCTTTGCTCAAATGAGATTGTAGTTAGATCTGCAAAGCATGTTCTCAAGGTGATTATCCACTTCTGGATTCAGCATTGGTGATGCATATCAAAGTTTCATTCTTTCTTGTGTTTTGTGTTTTGTGATTTCGAATGTTCACAGGCCTTTATTTCCCTTCCTTCCTCACTAATTTGTTCGCATTGCAGGATTTGTTGAGAGATGCAGAAGATCACGACCTTGGTCCAGCAATCTCACATTATTTCAATTGTTTGTTTGGAAATTGCGAAGCTGTTGGCACAAAAGCTTCTACTAATAGTTCCCTGACAAAATCCCCAAAGAAGGTATAACCGACTCACCGACACTAACGAACATTTCATGCTATGTTTTACTCCCTTAAATCATTTTATTTTACAACGAATTCAATGCCTTCAGCACTCTTTTCTAATTCTGTATTAGTGATGCCTTCAGCCGAATATATTTTTGATGAAATTTTACTTTATCTTCAAATTATTATTTTCAGGAATCTTCTGGAAAATCTAAAGGCCAAACAAGGGTGAAAGGAGCACCTAGGAAGAATCAATCTTCGTATTTTAATATTGGTTCAGAAACACTATGGTCTGAGATACGCGAGTTTGCAAAGCTCAAATACCAGGTAATGTCGTTTAATTTTCAGCTTATCTACCTATTGTAACTATCATCCGTGGACTGTAGTAGTTAGTGAATGTTCATATATATAAAAAAATTGGTAGTGCATGTTCTGAATGAGCATTTTTATGCCATTGTTTAGTTTGGAACTGAAAGCTTTTCCTCTTTCTGTAGTTTGACTTGCCAGAAGATTCAGCGGTGCGCGTTCGGAAAGTCTCCGTTATCCGCAATCTTTGCCAGAAGGTAAGTTATATAATTGTTAGCTTCTACGCTGACACTGGTTTGCTCTACACATCCATATGTCTTTGATGTGATTAAACTAGAACTTACGGTTTCGACCTCATCCATAACAGGTGGGTATCACTATGGCAGCTCGGAAGTATGACTTCAATGCTGCTACACTGTTCCAAACATCAGATATTTTGGATCTAAGACCCGTGGTGAAGCATTCAGTTCCAGTTTGCTCTGAAGCAAAAGAGCTTGTAGAGACCGGGAAGGCGCAATTAGCAGAGGTATGCAAGATCTCTGAGTCTCTGGTGTTGATCTTCCATGACTTGGACTCATTTGGAGATCCCTAATGATACCATATTTTGGAAGTCTTGGATTGGTAATTGATGTTCTTATACCATAATGGTTCTTCTTCTAGGGCATGCTAAGTGAAGCCTATACATTATTCTCCGAGGCTTTCTCCATTCTTCAACAGGTTTTTTCTCTTAACTTGTTACTTTTTTCGTTCGTAGAAGTATTCATTCTCCATTTAATTTGTTTGTTACGTGCTCTAGGTTACCGGGCCAATGCATCGCGAGGTTGCCAACTGCTGCCGGTAATAAATCACGGCCTAGCTTCTATCCTATCTGTTTCTAATGTTGATAAAATCTAGTAACTTTGATCAGTTACTGTAACAGCTTACTTCTACCAATGCTGATTGTTGTTTGTTAATATCTCTGTCCTAAATTTGATTTGAGCTTCCACCTCTTGTTTCTCAGGTACCTTGCTATGGTTCTGTACCATGCTGGAGATATGGCTGGAGCAATAATTCAGCAGCACAAGGAGTTGATTATAAACGAACGTTGCCTCGGCCTAGATCACCCTGACACTGCTCACAGGCATTTTTATTTTCTTCTCACGTTATATTCTCAAATGGCCATGCCTTAATGTTTACTTGGTTGTTCATTTTGTTTCTGACTGCAGCTACGGGAACATGGCTCTCTTTTACCATGGCCTTAACCAAACAGAACTCGCACTGAGGCACATGTCTCGGGCATTGCTCTTATTGAGTTTGTCGTCCGGCCCTGATCATCCTGATGTTGCAGCGACATTTATAAACGTTGCTATGATGTTCCAGGACATCGGGAAGATGAACACAGCTCTTCGGTATCTGCAAGAGGCCTTGAAGAAGAACGAGAGGTTGTTAGGCCAAGAGCATATTCAGACCGCTGTATGCTACCACGCTTTGGCTATCGCCTTCAATTGTATAGGCGCCTTCAAGCTATCACATCAGGTATGGATTCTTGAAATACTAAGGAACATGAACATCCAATGTATCATTTTTCATGAATAACACACCGTTTGTTGTTTTAACAGCATGAGAAGAACACGTATGATATTCTCGTCAAACAGCTTGGCGAGGACGACTCTAGAACACGCGATTCTCTAAATTGGATGAAGACCTTCAGGACGCGGGAGCTTCAGGTTGGTTAATGCATGCTAATTATGAAGAACTGTGTGTAATTCTTTCTAGCTCTATTATGCTGAGGTTTAACACAATCTTTTCTTTGGCAGATGAATGCTCAGAAGCAGAAAGGCCAGGCATTGAATGCAGTTTCTGCCCAGAAGGCAATGGACATCTTGAAGGTGATTCTGCTTAACCTTTTCCTCTGTCCAATTGTGTTTCCAGTGGAAAAAGTTCTGAGCTTTTTGGTCATGGCATGGTCGCCGTCTTGTAATTTGGCCCAAATACATTGTTTGGCATCTGCAAAAATTGTGAGTAGTTTAGAATTTATCAGTTAATATCTTCATTATCGTTGTCTCTTGTGGTTTCAGGCTCATCCAGACCTCCTGCAAGCATTCCAAGCAGCAGCAACTGCTGGAGCATCAGGGAGCGGTGGCAATCCATCCGTAACCAAATCGATCAATGCCGCACTGGTGGGTGATACCCTTCCTCGAGGAAGAGGGGTCGACGAAAGGGCCGCCCGTGCTGCCGCAGAAATCAGGAAAAAGGCCGCCGCTAGAGGGCTCTTGATCAGGCCACACGGTGTTCCGGTCCAAGCCGTGCCACCTATGCAGCAGCTCATGAATCTCATGACGGCACCTGATGCCGTCGTGGATGGTGAGAAAACCGAGGCGAACGGCGCAGCCCCGGTAGAAGGACAAGAACAGCAGCAGCAGCAGGCTCCAGTTGGTCTAGGCAAAGGGTTGGCATCGTTGGATAATAAGAAAGGGAAGACAAAATCTTCTCATGCTGCAGCCTGAAATTTTGGAGAGCTGAAATGTTTGATTAGCTTTTGCAGCAGACACCCTCTAATTTTCATGTTTCCTTCTCTCATTTTTGGTATCTGGTGATTGGACTGTCTAATCAGAAGATCAGAAAAGATCTTCCCAATAATTTGGGGAATGATTTTAGAGTGATTAGGGATTGCTTTTTGTTGAGATGGTAGAGATTTGGTGAATAAATGTTGAGCATTTTTCCATGTTTTGGATGCATCCCTATGTTAACTTCAGGCCGGTTTCGGTATTGACGGGCTAATTAAGTCGCATAACGATGAACGAAAATTAGTGAATACTAATACATACTGATGAAACTAATAATAACTAGTATTGCAACTGGTATCCAACGATTCGGAGCTGAAATCCTGAATTCTCTTATGGTTCCGGTATATGATTCCCCTAATTGTATCCGTTGGAGGGATAAGGTGATGTCTTCTTCTCGATTTCATGAACATTTTAGGCTTCTTCTCGATTTCATAAACATTTTATGCTATCGACTCGATAGCGGAACGAAAAGGCTCCCTAACTTGTATAAAAAACCGACATAAACTTCCATGAAAGTGTATGTATAGTGATAGCTCCCTTCGCAAGATAAGAATCGTTTTCTTTTCTTCTTTCTCCAACCCTTTTCGAGCTGTTTAATGATCCCTTCAACACTCTGATTTTACTTGGCAAAGAAGCTATTAGATCACAGTGATATAACTTCGAAAGCCGAACATTACACCGTCGAAAAAAAAGGAGGAAACCAGGAAAAGATGAAAGCTTGAGAAGAAAAAAAAGAGTACTAAAAGCCCAGAAAGCCATCTGTAACAAATGATTGCATGGATCGCTTCCTTTCTGCTGAATTCTCAATGAAAACTGTTGTAGATAGATTCTCTTGGTTGCTTTCTGTAGCAGCCTGCAGCTTCCTGGAGAAATCATTCCTTCCTTCTTCATACCATATGAGCTAAGCATATGTTCTTTGCTTCATGTTTCAGCTTTCCGGTTTCTTCTTCAGAATGTTCATGTCCTTATCCAAAAGCAGTAATCTCACAGCTCACTTCACCATCCTAAATAAGACACCCAATTGGTCCAAAACCTGAGATACAGTTAACCTGAAAATGCACCATCTTGCTGCTGCTGCTACTTCTGCTAACAGTGCAGCCTCAGGGCAGCACTACCGCGGCCGCAACAACGAAGATGATGATGATGATAACTACATCTTGAAGGACACCAATGTACATCGAGGGCAGAGGTTGTGGCAATCTGGAAGATCAGGATTCAGTTCGGCGTCCGCTACGACGAAATTCGACCTGGTGGAGCAAATCTCGTACCTTTATGTCCGAGTAGTGAAAGCCAAAGACCTCCCTCCAGCTTCCTCCATCGCCAACACCTGCGATCCGTACGTCGAAATCAAACTCGGCAACTACAAGGGAAGAACAAAGCATTTCGAGAAGAAATCAAATCCTGAATGGAACCAGGTATTCGCCTTCTCCAAGGACAGAATCCAATCCTCTGTTCTTGAAGTCTACGTAAAGGACAGAGAGATCAAGGGAGACGATTACCTCGGCAGAGTCACCTTCGATTTGAACGAAATCCCCACCAGAGTCCCGCCGGACAGTCCACTCGCAGCTCAATGGTACCGCCTCGACGACCGCCGTGGCCGCGGCGGCGGCCACGGCGAGATCATGCTGGTCGTTTGGATGGGGACGCAAGCTGATGAAGCGTTTCCGGAAGCTTGGAACGCCGATTCCGCCGGAATCAGCGGAGGCGCCGCCGTCGGAGTTAGGTCAAAAGTCTATGTCTCTCCCAAGCTGTGGTACGTCCGTGTGAACGTGATCGAAGCTCAGGATCTGATTCCGATCGGCGACGGAAACCGAATCCCGCAGGTGTTCGTGAAAGTTCAGATCGGGAATCAGGTTCTGAAGACGAGGATTCACCATATCCCGACGATTAATCCGATCTGGAACGAGGATTTGATGTTTGTAGCGGCGGAGCCTTTCGAGGAGCAGGTGATCGTCACCGTGGAGGACAGAGTTCATCCGTCGAAAGACGACGTGCTCGGGAAGATTACTTTCCCGGTGGCGGCATTCGAGAAGCGGATGGATCATCGCCCTGTTCATTCGCGGTGGTTCAATCTGGAGAAATTCGGATTCGGAGGATTGGAAGGTGATCGGAGGAAGGATATGAAATTCGCGAGCAGGATTCACCTTAGAGTTTGTTTGGAAGGAGGTTACCATGTGATGGACGAATCGACTATGTACATCAGCGATCAGAGACCGACGGCGAGGCAGCTTTGGAAGCAGCAGCCTGTCGGAATATTGGAGGTCGGAGTTCTGGGAGCTCAGGGGATTCTTCCGATGAAGATGAAAGACGGCAGGGGGAGTACTGATTCGTACTGTGTAGCGAAGTACGGACAGAAATGGGTTCGTACCCGAACCGTAATCGACTCTTTTAACCCTAAATGGAACGAGCAGTACACTTGGGAAGTGTATGACCCGTGCACCGTGATCACTCTAGGAGTGTTCGACAACTGTCATTTGGTTAACGAGAAATCGGTTCGAGACTCGAGGATCGGGAAGGTCAGGATTCGGCTTTCGACGTTAGAAGCGCACCGGACCTATACAAATTCCTACCCGCTCCTGGCGCTGCATTCGAGCGGGGTGAAGAAGATGGGCGAGCTTCATCTCGCGATTCGGTTCACTACATTGTCACTAGCCAACTTGATATTTGCGTACGGACAACCGATTCTGCCGAAGATGCACTACCTGCATCCGTTAACGGTCAACCAAGTCGAAAGCCTAAGGTAATTTCAAGAACCATTTGTTTCTTGAGTAGTCGAGTTGTGTGGGAGAAGGGTTTTGATTGGTTTTTGTATTATTGATTAACAGGTACCAAGCGATGAACATCGTAGCAGTGAGGCTAGGCAGGGCAGAGCCGCCGCTCAGGAAAGAAGTCGTCGAGTACATGCTAGACGTGGATTCGCACATGTGGAGCATGAGGAGGAGCAAGGCCAACTTCTTCCGGATCATGTCATTGGTATCGGGGGCAGTCTCGATGAGTAAGTGGTTAGACGACATTTGCCAATGGAGGAAACCCGTGACATCAGTATTAGTACACGTCCTTTTCCTGATACTAATCTGGTACCCGGAGCTGATCCTCCCGACAACGTTCCTCTACATGTTCCTGATTGGGATCTGGAACTACAGGTTCCGGCCTAGGCACCCGCCTCACATGGACACGAAGTTATCATGGGCGGAGGCGGTGAGCCCCGACGAGCTCGACGAGGAGTTCGACACGTTCCCTACTTCGAGGGCTCACGATCTTGTCAGGATGAGGTACGACAGGCTCAGGAGCATTGCCGGCAGGATACAGTCCGTGGTGGGGGATGTCGCGACGCAAGGGGAGAGGTTTCAGTCACTGCTGAGCTGGAGGGACCCCAGAGCAACTAGTTTGTTCGTAGTGTTTTGCCTTTGTGCGGCTATAGTGCTTTATGTGACGCCGTTTAGGGTGGTTGCTATGGGTTCGGGTTTGTACTACTTGAGGCACCCTAGGTTCCGTACCAAGCTTCCTTGTGTGCCAAGCAATTTCTTCAAGAGATTGTCTGCTAGAACCGATAGCTTGCTCTAGTGTGCTTCTTGCGTTTGCCTAGTGTACACATGTTATGCTAAGTTCTGATTTATGGTTAATTCGAATTCGAACCTGTTATTTAACTTGAATATCTAGCGATTTTCCATCACATGTATGCAGAAAGTAAGGAATATGAAAATCACTAACATAACACCAAGTAAAATTGATTTTTAACTTCATTTAACCATTATTTATAGAGTTATCATAGTAAAACTTAAATTTTTAGCAATTTCCAATATGCATGTCAAATATTAACCGATTTGAAAATTTTAAAATTTTATCGTGAAAATGACCAAATTTCCTTAGTATAACACACGGAAATCGACCATTTTTGACATGAAAATTGAAAAATTTTAAATCGGTTAATATTTGATATGCATGTTGAGAATGACTAAAAATCAAGGTTTTACCATGTTAATCCCTTCAAATAATAGCGAAATGAAACTAAAATATTTTAAAGGATTTTTATGGTTGTTGGTGGAGATATATGTATTTACGATTATAAAAAAATTAACTTGAATTTCTAACAGTTTCTCACCACATGCATGCAAAAAATTAACCAATTTCAACATTCGTAATCCAAATCACTCATCAAATCTTATTAAATCATTAGTGTTTATTTTCTAAATGTTAATGGTGAAGTTTTTGGTAGGATATTAATGATGATTATCATCCTATTAAACCTGAATCAGAACCATAACGGCAATATTATACAGGTAAGCTACTATCTTGTAGAATCTAAGATAGATAAGTGACCAATTAGCTATTTCTCTAACAATTGGGGGCCTTAAACAAATACAAAAGAGCGGAAAAACTCCAATTTCCCCCCTTAATTTTGGTTTGCCGCCATTTAGTTTCCCGCGCCCTCCACTACCCCCGACGATTCCGTCCCCCCTCTCATTCAAAACCCTAAACCAAATACAGAAGTTAAGCAATCAAATACTCACTCGGAAATCCAAACACCCAAAATATTGAACTGAGGCCCGTCGCCGGAGGTCGGAAGATAGAAGAAAGTGTGAGTCTTTTGCTCCGCCGCCCCCTTTTGCCGCCGCCGCCGATACAGCTACCAGTCAGAGCGCTTCTTTCTCTTTTCAACTGGTACCACTCTTTCCCATTTTCTCTCATTTGCCTGCCTTACTTGTTTTGAATGTAAATGAGCAACTGGGCGTGTTTCAAGTTTCGTTCTTTCTTTTTGAGCTGATCCTCCCCGTTAGACTTAGACGGAAAATGCTCAAAATTTCATCCAAACTTTTCACTTGATTGATTGATGACGAAATTGTGTGTGGATTGCTCAAAATTCAATCTAACTTTCCACCTAGCAAGCCAAGCCATAGTTGATTGATTCAGTGCGGATTGCAAACCCTTGAAATTTTATTAGTTATTGAAGAAGAAGGCAGGGCTAGATGTTTTACTCACAGACATTTCTAGCTCGGAAGGGTCCACTCGGGACAGTATGGTGCGCCGCTCACTTGCAACACAGGCTCAAGAAATCTCATTACACTTCCACCGATATCAATTCAGTTGTTGGTATTGTATCTCTCTTTTTCTCCATTCAATTATATGGTTGAAGGAAGGAGCATGCTTTTTTTAGTTACTCATGAGTTGTTGATGTTTGAAATGCACACAGAGTGTATAATGAATCCAGAAGTTCCCATTGCACTAAGAATGTCAGGGCACCTTCTGCTGGGAGTTTCTCGTATATACTCGAAGAAAGTCGATTATCTCTTGCACGACTGTAATGTACTAGTGATTGGCTTGAAGAAGGCATTGGTTGCCACAGATATCAATTTGGCTGAGAATGATCGAACGGCTGCGTTTGATTCAGTCACCTTGCCGCAAATTTTTAACCTTGACGATGTTGAGATCAACTATGACTCCTTCTCTGATGGGTCTCCTGACAGAAATCTCAAGAGTCGTGAAGAGATAACACTTACAGATCAAATTCCTACTGGTGTAGACCCATTTGTCGCCGTCACTTTTGATGATGTTAGTCTTTTCTTTTGCTTTTTTTTTTGTGTTTGGTACTGTAGATTTTGGTTGATGAAAGATTGATGCTTTTTTTGTACAGGACTTGTCAGATGATGGTTCACCTTCACGGCAGGCTGATGATTTGGGAACTATACCAGGAATGCATGAGTATGCTTTTCTAGTAACTAGTTATTTCATCTTGTAGCCAGTTACTATAGTAATATAATTAGTTATTTAGTATTAGAACTGATTATTTTCAAATATAACTAGTTATAATGACTGAATTCTGGCAATCTCATGACCAAATTATCAAAGAATCACCAGTCCTGATGCCTCTTTTTCTGTGTTATTTGCAGCACCTTTCCACCATTCACATCTACCGATGACTTTGATGGAAATCATGAAAGCTTTGTTCCAAGCAATCAGACAGAAGTCTTGCATACTGAAACTGAAACAGCGTTGCAAGACACTGGTCCAACTAATCAGACTGAAGCTGGCACAAGTGATCATACCGATGTACATACTGAGATTAATGAGTCTGGACAAAGCAATGTGACCATAAATCTTGGTTCCAAGGATACTGACAACAACGATGACTCCTCTCCTGATTTCGGAATCTTGCGTGATGCTACCCATGATTCCGGTCCGGTAAGACTTCCTAATCTGTCTCCTATCTGGGAAAAGGATGCTACTGATGACACAAGCATCCTTTCGGAGCAAAATTTGCTCGATAAGGACATTACTACTGATCCTATCCCAAATGAGCCTTCCTCGTTTCAACTTCCGCCACATTCAGAACCTCCGAATTCTCCTCCTTCCGGAGGAGATCCACTGTTTTCCAGTCCAAATTCACCACCTGGCGAGTCAACCCCTGGGCTTCATGTTGCAGCTTCAACACCACCTGTTCAGCAACCAGAGCCACCTGCTCAGCAACTTCGGCCGAGGGGAATAAAGAGAAAGTACTTTGATGAAGTCACAGTCTTGACTAACAAGTAATGTTCATACTTTCATAAATGCCCCCACCGAATTGTGCTTTTATTTATTTTATTGAATGGTGGTTGCTCATGATGGATTTATTAGTTATATCAAGAGGCGCTTAGAAAGTTCTACTGGGTTGTTGCGCACCAAGAGGAATGCACCTTCTTCTTTGGATATCTGGAGGCAGAACAAGAGATTGAAGAAGGATCGAGTTTTCCACGAACCATTGATAACTGGTTATAATCTAGTTATAACCTATTATAAGCTATTTTTTGTATGCATCTTGTAGTTGCTTGCTTGACACGCTTGTGCTTTGTTTGTTTTTCTTTATCAGGGATGTCCTCTGTTTTGAGTAGCTTCTTTGAGGAGGGCCATGATTTCGTAAAGCACCATGCGATTCTTCACGAGGAGGAAGGTACAACGGAGACTCAAGGCCGAACATCTCCTGTTCGAGATGATGTCGTAACTCCTGTGAATGTAGTAACTCCTTCTGCTCCTGTAGTTGAGACCGTCTTGGAGCCAACAGATGGGAATCCTTTGGTCCGGGAGGACATGGACAATGATTCACCTGAAGTTATCCGGAATGCTGGAAGCCACCATCAAGATAATGATCGACCTGAGATTCCGGATTCGCCTATCCAGCATTCGCCTATTCATAGACGGGATGATGATGACTCGACACCTAGCCCCAGGAACTTTCAATCAACCAAAGAGACTCTTGCAACAGGGCAGACTTCTGGAAGTGGAAATCAGCAGACAGTAGATGACTTTACCACCTCGATAGGGACGTACATTTCCGGATTGATGACTCCGAGGACGAATAATGATGATGATGATCCTTTTTTTGCGGAGGACACTCAGCTTTCTCATATACTTGAATTGAGGGAAAGCCCTGAAATGGAAGTAAGTATTGTTGGTGTTTCTGGCTTTGAGCATTACAAAAAAGGTCTCAAATTTGTACTATTTCCTACTGACCCACTTTAATAAATTTGACTCACTTGGATTCTGTTCCAATCTGCAGGATTATTCTCCTGAAGCAGATAACACACCAGCAGGTGAGCTAGCTGTTCCAGATTCATAAGTCTTAAGAGTTCTGTAGATGTTACTGATGGTTATCTTATTGACATCCTTGATATTTTGTAACAGGATCCTCAAGGAAAAGCGGTAAAGGAGGTCATCAGTTGTCTGGTAGAACAAGGTACACAGCATAAAAGAAGAATCTTTTCATCTGGAGCTTTTTCTTTTCATCCAGCTCATCTGTATCAGAATCTTCAAATGACATAATCTTTGATTCTTTCTGTTCCTCAGGGCTGTAGCTCAGTATCTGGAAAGACGAACTCCAATCACTCCGAGAATGGACGACCCTTCTAAAGAAATCAGTCTCAACCAGATCTTACTAGGGAAACCAAGAAAGCTCTGTGCCAGAATGTTCTATGAAACTCTGGTAATATAACTTTGTAAAGCTGCTCTCAAAAGTTCAGGTTGTCTCTTAGGATTAGAATCCAACTCTGAAGCTGCAATTTTTCTGCAAAACTGCAGGTTCTGAAGAGCCATGGAGTTGTGGAAGTGGAAAGAGAGGCTCCACAGGAAAGCATCCGTTTGAACTTTGATGTACAGCAAGACGAGCCGTACGGTGACATTCTTTTGAAGCTCCGTCGGGTATAAGCATAAGTAAGAGGTTTGGTTTGGTGTAGTCGTGTAGATACTAGATTAAGCGGGTGTGGTTAGTGGCGAAGTCGTAATTTATGGTTAGATAATGGTTAGTCTAGTAATTTTGGAAGCTGCAGGCTGCAGTTTGCTAATCGGTGTCGTTTTGTACAAAATAGATGCTAGGGGTACTACATTGTTTTTTTTATTATAAATAACTATTATGTAGGAATTATTATCGTTTTCGAATCTATCACACCTAACCTAACGAAATGAACACTAATGTAGTGTTTATTTTATATATTGTATTGATCGAGAGTCTCGGTCTACTCTAACAACAACAAAAAGTTGCAAATTGACGGCTCATTAGTACTCATGAAATATTCAAAGAGTTGGATTTGGTTGGCTGCACAGACTAATTCCGCCGGATACGTTTTCTACGGCTACGACAATATCCTCAATTTGGTCGGACCTTGGTCCAAAATTCGGATGGATTTGGAGGTGCTTGCCGGACTTGGAGGTGAAAGAGCGGAAAACGACATTAAACATTATCATGCGGTACCCGATAGGGGACTTGACTTCACATGCCTCTCCAACGAAATCCAACCGCTGAAATTAGGCAGAATTAAGCCCCAAAATAGCAATAAAACAGTTCTCAGTCACTTTGTGGCCGCGGAAAACGTATCCAACGTCCGAAATTGAGTCCAATTTTGACCGCCTCAATCTCTAAATTAGATGCTCATTTGATAAAATGTCTAAACAAAATAGTCGTAGGATTTCTCACCATGTATCAATCGACGAACATTAGCCTCTAATTTACTCAGCCATTAGATGATTTCCAGACTCTGAAACAGAGCATTTCCGAAATCCAATTTCATAACATATTCATCATCACCATCATCAATCTTCAACAAAATATCAACATTGTTCCACTAGGGAGGCAGCCATGTATCTTCTGACTCCATTATTTGTGCAAACAGAAATGTGCAGTCTGTCTTATCTGTTTTACTCGGTAGTGGATAGAAGCCCATCGATTTTGCGTTCAAGGTGAGCTTCATGATCCTCAAGCTTTCCTTTAACAGCATCATTCTCCCAGCGGATCAGAGTCGGGACACCAGTGAGCTTGAACTTCGAATCCACCCTCAAAGGGTGGTGTGGGTTCCTCCAAGTGGGTCTGTCCCCAACGTAAGCTCGGAGGAGCGCCACGTCATCGCCGGAAGCTTCCAGCTTCTTCTGTATCACCGGCTCCGCCCTCACGCAATCTGGCCGCACAAATCAACATAATAAACCAACAAAACCCTATAAACAGATTTGTTCACCAAATCGAGCTAATTCCGATCATCAGTGACTGACCTGGGCACCAGCTGAGACTGGTGGACGGATCGTTGTCGGCGAGGAAGAGGATGAGGTTGGATTTGAATTTCGGCGACTCTGCTTTGAACTTCTCGAACACCTCGTTGAAGCTCGCCACCGTCGCGTCCAAAATTTTGACAGTCATCTCCGCTCCCCCCGATCGATCGAAATAGTTTCCCCTCACTTCGTCTTCCCCGATCGGTTACCAGCAATTGCGTTGTTCGATTTACAGATTATTATTCTCTGCAAAAAAGAAAGCTCAGGATTCGCCGTCAATGGGAATATGAATATCAAAACTTCCGCGGCGGAGCATCGGAATCCGGCTGGAGAATTTGGGCCCTGTGACCACTCACGTAGAATGAACGGGCCCCGACTTTTAGATCCAGTAATCAGCCCAATCTGATCCATTAAAAGCTATCTCATTATTTCACTACGAAAAGAAGTTGCTTCATAGGAGGAGAAATCGAAATTACACACAAATCTAATTATTAAAAAAAATAAAGTAGAAATAAAAGAGATAACGAATGAAATAACAATTATGAACGAATTTAGAATTATCCTCCATGGTGAGACAAATCAAGGTGCAAAGTTGGGATGTTGTGAGCTAGATGGTTGAAAGATCGTTGAGTGGTGCAAAATGACGAAAATTGTATAAATATTTTGCGAATTTTTGTAATGATGACACCTCCTGCTAAGTGCAACTAGACCGATGGCTTAAGGTTGTCGATGACCAACACCAAGTTTGTCCTAACAGTCTCTTGCAAACAAATGATCTTTATAAATAAAAGACATGACCAAAATGATAAAAAAAATAGGAAAACTATCTATATAAATCAGTGACATCTCGGGTCCAATATTAACGAAATAATATACAACATGATTGTCTTGATCTCCATAAATACATAGATAAACTCGATATCATCACATGCCCTCTACATCAACCCATTATTTTCATCTAAAAATATATAATTTAATTTCTAAGATGTTCAATCCATCAGCTCCATAACCCAACACTAGGCTTGGAACCGATTTAGTTCGGACCAAATATAAAAAATTATTTAAAATTTAAAATAAAAGTTAACTTAAAATTAGACTAATCCAATGACCCGCGATCTTTTCTTTAAAATCAATAGCATAGGAAAGAAACAGACACTTCACTATTTCCACATCCACGCGTCAGTGTGGACCCCACCGCTCCTCCACAGTCAGCCGCCACCACAGTCACTCCCGACAAGTTGACGACTGCCGTTGAAAAGTCAGGCCACGTAGGATTCCTTGGTCCCCAAGCTTCCCACTCCACCACGCAACCACTCTTGACCTCCAGTTGACTTTCATAGTCCTTAGCTTAACTGATACACAGCAGAGACTGCGTCAGTTGTAAGAACTTTCCACGAAAAATCTTCTGACCCGCAGACCGCAGCTTCAGACATTTGCCTTATAAATACTGTCGCTAGCTATCTTAGCTCAGACACAACAGAAAACATCAAGCAAAGCTTAGCATTTCGAAACAAAAAAACGTTTCGAAAAATGGGTTCGATGTCGGGCATGTTTGGCAGCTGCTTTCTCCCTTCTCCATCTTCATCAACCTCTTCTTCCAAGGTGACCGGCGATAATTTGGTCGTGGATGATCAGAAATCGTCGACCAACAAGACGACCAAGTCGAAGCATTCTCCTACGCCGATCGTGGTGTCTTTTCATTTCCCGATCAACTTGTCTCGCAACCTCCTCTAAGCTTATTAAGTAATCCTCTGTTTTGGCCAGAGCAGTAGATAGATGATGATAAGTTTCTGTTTTTCTTAAGACATAATCACGAGTTTTGTAGTACTTTGAATTTAGTTTCGAGTCGTTTATTACGGTAGTCGTTTGAGGAATTTAATAATAATTTATTTCTTCATTTATATACTTGACTCGGTTGTCTAATATCATCGACTCTTGTTTGGGATAGGTTTTATATAATTTGAGAGAGAGGATATCGAAGAATCAGAGCCATTTAGCATCATGTTCGGGAGGAGGGTTTATGTGATATCTCGGAAGTGTACAAGTGTTGTTCAATTCTTGTTGTGTGTCAAGAACCGTTGCATCTTAATAACTCGAGTTGTTAGGAAAGGGTTAATGATGGATTTTATACTATTTTCTAATCAAGTCCTCTTAAACGAAAGCCAACTTATGGGGTTGAAGTTTGCAAAGGTCAACCATACCTTATGCTTAAATCAATTTTTAATATTGGGGGTCGTGGAGATTAGAACACACAATCGTTTAGTCTAAATGCTCTGATACTATATCAAAAATCGTTGTACCTCAATAATTCAAATTGTTGGAAAGGGAGAAACCTAACTATTTTTTTATCAATGAGAAACTAAGATTATTATGTCTTGTCGGCTCGATTTGAGGGATATTATTATTTTGTGTCAGCTCGAGTGTGCAATGAAGTTGATGTTTATGATCTTCGGATGGCTTGGAATAACCGATACAAAAAAGTTAACCTTCAAGCGGATTCGATAGTCGTGATTTTTTACATTAACAAAAATTCCTTATTGATGCCAGACATTCGGCAAACGTCAGTGAGCTGCAACATCGCCTCCATCAAGATCAGGATGTTCAGATTATACAAACATTTAGAAAATGCAATCGAGTTGTTGATTTCTTCGTCACTTGGGCCATTCTTGTCCTTTTGAATTTCACCCAATTACTTCTTTTGCAAATAATTGTATCTGGACCAATTCTATTGGGATCGTGTTCCTCTATTTTATTCCTAACTAATAATATCAGTCTGTAAGTCCACCCTTCTACCAAAAATGAAGCTAATGCCTCCAAATGATTGTGTTCATTGTCGTTGACAGTATGCTGTGAGTAAGGATCGAAATTAACGTTTTTGTAGATATTTGCGGTCCATATAATTTTATTTGTGGAGTTTGTATTTTCAATGTACACTTTTAACAAAAATGAATAAGAAGAACTTTTTATTGTCAATATTATTAATGGCTAAGACGCCAATATGTAAAAAAATCTTTATTATTTATTTATTTTTCCATCAGAAGTTGATTAAAAACGATATTTATTTTATCCCTCTCAGCAATTATAATCACAAATACACACTTGAGCCCCGGTCGTCGGGCTTTTCAGACACCTCCCCGTACCGGCGTACCTCCAGCCGCACACCGCCTGACAACGAGCGACGCCCTGCGAGCAATCCAACTGCGCGTGACAGACTGCTGCTTCGGCCATCATCGTCGTCTCGTCTGAGGTAGCACACAACATCAATGCAACAAGAAAATACACGACAAAAGATTTGGCCATTTTTACTTGTTGTGTTCTGTGTTTTCTTAACAATGGCGATCAAAAGATGTTTGGTAATTCAAATCCTAGCCGTTGAATTTCTTTAGTGTTTGATGATCCTCTATGTCTTTGGTTTGCTTAATATTTATAAGAAGAGAAAAATTAATATGAGGGATTAAATAAGAAAATAAGGGATTTTTTGCCATATATGAAATGGTTGTTGTGTAAATTAAATTAAAAAATCTAAGAATAGGATCCTTTTAAGATTTAATTCCTAATGTGGATGATTCATTACCTTATGTAAACACTTAACAAGTTCAAATGGGATTTTTGTAAAGTGTAAAAGACCAAGGCCCTTTAAGGTCATTTCATTTGTCAAATAAAAGCTTAGACTACGTTTTCGGTTTAAATAATTCAAATTATGTAGATAAATGATTTGCCGTCGATTTTAATTTGCACAAGGTATTTATCTAATATTTGATTTTTTCTTCTATTATGTACTAGACAAGAGGTCTAGTCCGTTAAGAAAAAAGAGGATCGAATTCCATGTAGAATTCTTGAAATTAAAAGTTTGAATTTTTATAATATTGATCTGTTATTAGATTTGAAATCTTGTTCGAGTTGGTGTTGTATATATGTGCTCTGCCACTAATAAATGGACCATTCCTCGATTTATGTACGTCATTTTTGCGCATGGCCATACTAATTTTCCACGTATAATTCTAATTATATTTAATCCAACTTAATACTTATAAGCATCCCTGATTTGTTATATAACCAAATATTTACCCGTTAATATATGGACTCAATAACCCTACTACTTAATCGAAATGTACATGAAATATATCAAGAAAACTAAACCTAATCAATTTACCTATTTTTATCGAAAATATCACATTTGTCGTTTTCAACATATATCTCTTAATCTCCTCGCCTTCTATAAAACTCAACTAATATTCTTCGATTGAATATATCCAATCATTCTTTTTTCTAAATAAATTAAAGTGGATGCATATTGGTTTTCATTTTAAACTTTTAGTTTTTATTTTGTATTGTTTCATAGCGGGAGCTATTGTAATTGTTAGGAGTGATTATAACCATTAATCGTATAGGTATGATTATAAAATTTATTTTATCATCGAAATAAAAATGAGATGATTACATTATGATTAATAACTATCATAAAAACAAATGAGTAATAACGCCTATACCATAATTATCTCCGAACCTTCTGTTTCTGTTGCTGAACGCCAGCCAGGATGCTGATTTGGTCATAGCCTTTTAACCCCGTACATACGAAAGCAGCAGACACCTGACCATTTTCACATCCACGTAGTCTGTTGTTTCTCGGCGGCGGCGGTTGCCGACGATGTGGAACACTCAAATAGCAAGGCATCATCGCCGGTGAAACAAAGCAGCAGCAACTCCAACCATCCTCCGGCGGCAGCAGCAAGTAGTAAACAGAGGCGGCCGGACGCTTCGATTGTAATGTCCTATTTTCCTGTCAATTCCCGACTTTCCCTTTCGTAGGCGGGTGGTTAACAAGCTAGATATGAATGTAATTGCGGAACGGGCGGGCTAATTCAGATCACCGCAGTTTAAGAGTTAGCAATCAAAATGTTCAAATGGAGTTGTTCTTCTAATAAAGTTTTGTGTACGTTGGTGACAGATGTATTGAGTTTAAATTTATTTATATTCGATGGTGAGTCGTATATGTAATTTTTTTCTTTCTTCTATTTTGTATGAACTAAGAAGTTTAGTTTGGAAAATAAAATCATAAACAAATATTCTGATAGTAGAAGTGTGGTATTGACGATATAAAGATATTAAATTCAAATTTAATTATACCTCACGTAGATAAATATTAGATATATGATTTTTTTTTTATCTGTTACTAACCGAGAAATTTAATTCACTAAAAAAAACCTCAAACTCTATATAAAAATAGTGAAATTGAAGTTTTATATTGATATACTGTTATATACTCTATGTAAAATTCCTTTCCGCACATTGTTTGATAGCAACACCGCCATTTATCAGTATAACCCAAAAGCTTAAGAAGTTAACGTAACAATGGCCTTTTGAGTAGTTATTGAGTGAAATTGATTTTTAATTTGATTTGATTATTGTTTATAAGAATTTTAATAGTAAAATTTGATTTTTAACTATTTTTAACATGTATATTAAATATTAATCGATTTAAAAATTTTAAATTTTTTTTGTGAAAATGGTCAATTTTCCTTAGGATAACACACGGAATTGACCAAAATTGACTAAAATTTGACATGCATGTTAGGAATGACTAAAAATTAAATTTTCACCATTTTAAATCCTTCAAATAATAGCTAACTTAAATTTTAAAAATATTTTTTAAGATTTTACTGGTGTTGAAATTTTTTAAATTGGCTTAATTGCTTTTTGTATATATGGTGAAAATAGTTAGAAATCCAAACTAATTTTTTTATAATCAAAACGTAAATGTCTATTGACTTTATGTTCATGTTCTCCTCATCACCTTATTTGTATGGCCGAATAAGATATGTTTAATAAAATAAATCACGGTATAATTTAGAAAAAGAAAATAATTTGACGAGGTATTGTTTGTCCTTAACTACCATCATCATATCACGAAATGACACGTGGAATCATGACTAGGAAACCCTGGCCCATGCATGCATGTTTCCTTGGCCCCCAAGCGTACGTCTCCTTCCAAGATACGTTTGCCGTCGTAATTAAGCCGCCAGGATGTTGACTTGGTCATAGCCTCTTAACCCCCGTGACATACGAAAGCATCAAACACTTTACCATTTAACATCCACGTAGGTCACCGCGTGGACCCCGCCTCCGCAATCAGCCGCCACCTCAGTCACCCACTTTGACGTCCCTCCTCGTATCACCAAACGACACATGTATAGTCGTTGAAAAGTCTGCCCACACGTAGGTTTCCTTGCTCTCCAAGTGGCACGTGACCATATTGCTTCTGCTTCAGACATCGCATGGCCCTTATATATATAGTGTTGCTAGCTTAGCTTTACCAGAGAAACATCACAGGAAAAACCAAACCAAGCTGTCAAAGCCAAACCAAACATAGCTTTACTAGCAATAATATTAATGGGTTTGATGTCGGGGATGTTTGTTAGCTGCTTCATTCCTTCCCCATCACCAACCTCTTCTTCCAAGGTGACTGACGGTTTCGTCGTTGATGATCAGAAATCCACGCCGCCGGCAACCAAGACGACCAAGTCGAAGCATAATTCCCCTCCGCCGATCGTGGTTTCTTATTTCCCGATCAACATGTCTCGCAATCTTCTCTAAGGCTTATTAAGCTTCTCTTGCCCAGATCAATAGTTGAATTTTTGCGACGTACGTGCATTGTATTGTATACATCGTGTACGTTCATTGAATTTAATAATACTTTATTTGTTCATTTAAATACCTGAAACGTACAGTTTCCAGACTTGTAGATTTGGCAATTTTGACCGCATAAAGTGATTAATCGGGTTGATTGCGTATTTTAAAATTATGATGATAATCGTTAATTTTTTGGAATAAGTAAAGTTAGGTTATGAGTTTTGTAGTGACCGCACCATCAATATAATCAACCTTATAACCATCATGATCTGTTATATGACCAACATTTATCCATTAATGCAAGACTAACATAACATCAAGTAAAATTGATTTTTAACTTTATTTTACCATTATTTACAAGGATTCTCATAATGAAACTTGATTTTTAATCAATTTCCAATATGTATGTCAAATATTAGCCATTTGAAATTTTTGAAATTTTCTTATGAAAATAGTCATATTTCCTTAGTATAACACACGGAAATTGATCAATTTTAATATGAATTGAAAATTTTCAAATTAGTTAATATTTAACATACATGTTGGAAATGACTAAAAATTGAGATTTCACTATATTAAACCCTTCAAATAATAGTAAAACTACGAATATGTAAAAGTTTACATAGGATTTGGCATTCCTCCATCTCGAACCGAACTACGAATATGTTAAAGAAATGACCTATGGATCTGGTCATTAGTAAATCTACTGTAATGATCCGTTTGCAAGCGGGAATGTGGAATGGAATTTGGATAGAAATGAGAAAGTTAACTCGTTCCCAAAATACATATCGTTAGGATCTAAGTTTCCCTCTCGAATGAAAAAATGCTCAAACTAGATTCAATTCCATGTTTCTGCTACCAAACAGACAAAAAATATTTCGAATTTCCTATGTGCATCCCTTCAACACTAACATAACATCGAATAAAATTGATATTTAACTTTATTTTACCATTATTTACAGGGTTTCTTGGCTTTTTAGCCATTTTCAACGTGCATGTCAAATATTAGCTGATTTGAAAATTTTGAAATATTCATGTCAAAATAACTCATTTCCATACGTTAACCCCTTTGGAAATTGATCAATTTTGACATGAAAAATGAAAATTTTCAAATTGACTCATATTTTACATACATATTAAGAATGGTTAAATATTGAGGTTTTATCATGTTAAATCCTTCAAATAATAACCAAATAAATTTAAAAAACTTTGTTTTAAGATTTTACTAGTATTGACAATTTTTAAATTAATTTAATTATTTTCTAATAGCTAAAAATTCAAATTATAATTTTTTATGATCAAAACTGAAAAGTTTATTGCTTTGTTTTCATATTCCTCTTATCGTATCACGAAATGACACGTAGAATCATGATTAGGAAACCCCGTCCATGCATGCATGTTTCCTTGGCCCCCAAGCGCACGTCTCCCTCCATGACACGTGTGCCTCTCCCTTTGACGTAGCTCCTCCACAAATCAGCCGCCACCTGGCCCACCTCAACCGTCCCCTTTGACGTAGCTCCTCGTATCATCAACTGACACAGTAGTCACTGAAAAGTCTGGCCAGGTAGGTTTCCTTAGTCCCCAAGACTCACGTGACTTTCCAAGAACTTTCCACGAATCATCTGGCCTGTAGACTGCTGCTGCTTCAGACATGGCCGGATATATATTGCTGCAATTACCTGAGAAAGAAATATCACAGAAGAACCAAACCAAGATCACTTACTAGCAATAATATCAATGGGTTTGATGTCGGGGATGTTTGTTAGCTGCTTTCTTCCTAATTCTCCATCGCCAACCTCTTCTTCCAAGGTGACTAACGATTTCGTCGTTCTCGATGATCAGAAATCCTCGCCGCCGGCAACCAAGATGACGACCAAGTCGGAGCATAATTCCCCTCCGCCGATCTTGGTTTCTCATTTCCCGATCAACATGTCTCGCAGCCTCCTCTAGGTTTATTATATATGATGAGTTTTGTACTTTGATTAATTTTTGAGTCGTACGTTACATTTTGTTCATCGACAGTTATGTAGTCGTTCTCGGAATTTAATAATATTTATTTTGTTCATTTGAATACCTGAAACGGTTGCCTAATCATCATTTTATTCGGAGTCAAGGAGTTACGTGTCTAAATGTAGTTCAAGAGGGATGGTATGGAGAGTAATGGGCGTATTCAGTCCTGCACGAGAAAAACAAACCCACCCAATCCGGATCTAACGGTTAGTAACTAAACATTATTGGGTTTGAATAATAATTTGACAAATTATAAATTTTACGGTTGTTTCAATTTTGAATCAATCAAAACCATACTCAATCTAACGAAAGTATTTATACTGTAAAATTATTATAATTAATTATAAAATGAAGAATATTCTAAGTTCTAGTGAAAGAATAAAACACAATACTTGATAACTCAGAAGTTATGTATTACGATTGTAAATTTCGACAATAAGAAATTAAAGTTTGATGCAGGTTATTTTGTTTGATTTTCCCCTCAGCGAGATGATGGAATCAAGTCACTACACCTCAATTGTATGTCTTATTGACGATAAGACACTACGACATCTTAGCTTCCGTTTCAGACTGCTCGCTCTTCAAGCAATTGAGCCGTCTTTTTGTAACAAGATATCTTTTAGACTTTATCTATAGGTGTTATTTGTAGTCCTCACTTTTTAAATAAATAATTGGATTGGGCTCACCGGACTGGCGGCCTCGTTGAGTTGGGTTAAGTTTTTGCCCGGCCCAATGGGGTGATAAAGTGGTCTCTCCACCAGGCCCAAAAGCCCTCCATTTCTTTTGCCTCTCCGCATCGCCCAAAGAGTAAACAGAAATCCAGATTCTGAAACGGCGGCGGCGAAAGAGAAATCGGCTGCTCCGACTCTGTATTTCATCGCATGAATGAATGTAGCCTAAAAAATGGCCTCTATGAACCTCCAAAAAGCCAACCCTTCCATTTCCCAATCCATAACCATTCCTTAACCGCGAAAAAGCGCTCTTCTTTCTCTACATAATCGAACATACGCCACCGAAATAGAAATCAGTCGCCATGGCCGCCGCCGCCGCCGCCGGTGCTGTTTACAAGCTCCCCTCAATTTCTCCTCTTCCTTCCCACCATTCAAACATGAGAAACCCAAATCCCATTTCTTGCCTGCGCTCTTCCCCTTTCACCGAGAAGCATTCCGTTCAGCGATACCTGCGCGACAATTGGCTCTACAAGGACGGCCGAATTTCCTCCACTCTCCCAATTCCTGATAAATACGAAGAAGAAGAATCCTTCCGCCGGAATGACATCGCATTGCAGCTGCCGGAGCTGAAGAGGCTGCTTCAGGTGCTCAAGGAAAAGAGGCGGAAAGAAGAAGATGATCGGAAATGTGGCGGGAGTGTGTTCTTGGTTGGTACTGGACCCGGAGACGCTGATCTGTTGACGATTAAAGCTCTGAAAGCAATTCAGAAGGCTGATCTTCTGCTGTATGATCGATTGGTGTCGAATGATGTGCTTGATTTGGTTGGTGATGGTGTCAGGTTGCTGTACGTTGGCAAGACTGCTGGATACCACAGCAGAACTCAAGTAAGATTTGAAAAACTTTTGCTGTTTGTTTGCTTTTGTGAAAATTTTGAAATGGTTGGTGTTTAATGGTGGATGTGAGTGATTGCAGGAGGAGATACACGAATTGCTGCTGAGCTTTGCTGAAGCTGGTGCCACTGTTGTCAGGCTCAAAGGAGGGGATCCTCTGGTAAGTTTTGTGCTTTGGAGATGTCTCTCTACTGCTGGTACTTTGGGGGTGACAGTAATGAAATTGCTTGCCATTTTAGGTGTTTGGTAGAGGTGGGGAGGAGATGGATTTTCTACAAAGGCAAGGGATTCATGTCAAGGTCATTCCAGGTATACTGAATTCAAAATTCTGTGTAATTGCTAAACTTTCCTCTGCTAATCACATGCTGGTTTGGGAATTCGAATGTCGAAACGAAGTTGCTTCAGTTGGATTGTCATTTTTGTGTTCATAGGCATCACAGCTGCTTCAGGGATAGCAGCGGAATTGGGAATTCCGTTAACACACCGGGGGGTCGCGAACAGTGTCAGGTTCCTAACGGGGCATTCACAGAAAGGAGGAACAGATCCACTATTCGTTGCGGAAAATGCAGCCGATCCTGATTCGACTCTAGTGGTTTACATGGGGTTAGCCACGCTCCCGTCGCTCGCTTCGAAATTGATCCACCGCGGTTTACCCTCGAACACGCCAGCAGTTGCGGTCGAGAGAGGAACCACACCACAGCAGCGCATGGTAAGCTTTGGATAGACACCTTCAAAAGTGCCAAGCTTCTCTTCATTACTGACATTTCTCTCTGATATTATCAACTCAGGTCTTTGCACAACTGAAGGATCTTGCTGATCGAATTTCGGCAACCGGATTAGTGTCTCCTACATTGATAATAATCGGGAAGGTTGTTGCACTTTCGCCGTTCTGGTCGTGTCCTTCTGCTGCCGAATCTGTTTCGCTGGTTGGTGCCGTTTAGACATTACATGGATCATCTTACGAATACACCATTGACAAATATTCAACAACGCGGGAGATCGAGAGTGAACTAACATTCCGGAACATGAGATGCTGACTTCATTTTCGAATTGTAATTGGTTCCATTCAAGCTTCCCCTGGTTTGAGAGGAAAGTCAACTGAAGAATCACACCATTAGTATAGAACTTATGTCAGGAAGAAATTTATGTAATGGTGGTCTTGCAGTGAAATGAACTCAAAAGTAATTGAGAAAGCATATTCCTTGTTTCTTTCTGGGTTTTTTCCTCTGTTTTTCTGTCCTTTCAGATGGTACAAAGACCGAGCTTTACAGAGCTCGAGCTTGGCACGATTGGTTTACAGGCCAGCTCGAGCCATCACCTGAGTGAAATCTCAAAGACTAAGTCGAGCTGGTAGTCAAGCCTTCAACAAGCTAGCTCGCCAGCCAAGCCAAAATGGAGCTCACGAACAGAACCGGCCTGAGAGCTCTCGATCGAGCTTTTTCCTAACCGAACACCGAGCTAAAAAACACGAGACTTGTCGTCAGAAAAAAGGGTAGCCATTGCATTACAACATTCACATTACGTGATTGGTTTTATTTCAATACATTATATACAAATACATCTTTTGCTATCTGGTACATATAACTAATCTGGTATAAAAGAATGGAACTTTTCCAATGGGAAAGAACTCTATATCCTGAAAAAATGGGGGTCAAACTCATAACAAAACTATAACGAATCAACAAAAAAAAACCTGTTTGCACCAGTCTTTTGGTATAGTCTTCTTCTTCATTTACAGAGGTATCGAATCCGAGCTGTGTTCATCAGCTGATGGTTAGTTTCCCAGATCTTCTTGTTTGCCTTCTTCAGCAATCCAGTCACAATGCAGAATGCTCAGTGTGACGAAGTAGTATTGCACATGCATTCAGGAATCGGAAACTTCGTAACATCCCTTCCGGCTTTACTGCTTCTGAGCTCTGGCTGTCCCAAAGACTCGCTGTGTAATTCTCTGATGACTCTGTTGAACTCTGCTTCGGGTAGAGAAGCATCAAGGAAGTAAGGAAGCATGTGTCTTTTATTCGGTGTTATGTACTTCTTGTGCCCTGCAAATGCACGGTGCCCTTGCATGGCGTGCCCCATGTTCCCTCCATGAGACGGCATGAACACCTCACTTCTCTCGGACACTATGAAGTCGATGGCAGCCATTACAGAAGCTTTCTTTGAATACGGTTCGAGCTCACCGGGTAATGCTAGGTCACGCTTGTTGAAGAAATGTGGGAACTCCTTTGTAATGGGTGATAATGACTCGAGGCCTCCGAGTGGTTCCCCTCCGGCCCAGAATACCCTGGCATCCTTTGGAGCTCCAAGTGCTTTCAGCAGCCTGAATATAAAAATCACAGAACAGAAAACAGTTAGTATTGTTTATTACAGATAACTAATCATTGGGATACAAAGATTCATGACAGAATACAGGAAAAAAGAAGTTGTGAACTAAAGACCATGGCTTTACCTGGCGACCTCCATGGCATTCAAAGGGCACAATCCGGCGAGCTTCCGTTCGTGGTAAGTCATGTTCGATCTTGCAGTGAGAAGCTCGGGTCGTTGTTGCCTCTCGTTGGCAATCATCTCGTCGTACTCGGAGCTCAAACCAGGAAGGCACCCTGTTCTAACCCACACATCTTTCTCCATCCGGAGATGAAGTGCAATGTATGGACCTTTACTCTCCATCCTATCTGCAATCTTGTTCCCCAGTCCCATGATCGATGGAGCAAACCTCAACGCACTGAATGCAACCTTGCATCGAAGTTTCTGCAGATCGGAAGGAAGATCCTTGGACAGCCTTGAATCCAAACCGCGCAGAAGCAATACCCCGTCCCTCTTTAGCTGCCAAATGTTAACCAATGGGAAAACGTCAGAGATATGCTTTTTGTGAAAAGAATGACATTCAATGCAAACAAAACAAGTGCTGGATATGGAATCATGGAGTTTCCTTATACACGTTTGCCACACTTGGAAAGTCTGAAAATGCAAAGAAAACAAGTGCTGGATAAGGAATCATGGAGTTTCCTTATACAAGTTTGCCACAGTTGCAAAGTAGTTAACAAACTGATTTGAGCATAAAGGTGACTTGGTTTAAATTAATGAACAGTGTTCATTTCATTAAGTTGGGAGGGATGTCACAGCTAAAAGCTATGGTAATGGAGGGGCCAAAGTTGACAGTAATGAACAGCTGGAGATTAGGCATATCCTTTCTTCCTGATGAAGCTAAAGCTGACAGTTCAAAACCAGAACGGAAAAGCAAAGCTTTCACTTACACGTTTGAGATAGCGGGAACGGATCCATTGAGGAGAAGCTTGAAGAGGAGTCCGTCTCTCTTCAACCGGCCTCGTCATTATGTGCGTCGACGGCAACGACGAGACGATCCTCACATCGTCCGCGAGCACTCTCTTGAAATGCTCCAAATCGAATATGTCAGAGAACTCACTGCAACACGGCACATCCAAAATCCAAAATTCAAATCATCAGAATCGGAATCGGATTCGGAATCGGAATGATAATCATGAATTGAATTGATCAAACGAACTGACCTTTCGTCTCCCCAAATGACGTTGACTTGCAAGATAGGAACCACCAGAGTAGCGCCGAGGATCCTGGCGATGACGACTGCATCCACGATCTGATTCCTCTGCTGATTCATCCCGCCTGAAACCACCACCAGCAGATACTTACTCCTTTCCTTCAGCAAACCTTCACTGACTCTCTTATACTCCCTGGTGAACCCTAGACACGGCGCGTACCCCATCCCGTCAGGCTGCTTCCAGAACATCGATTCCGATTCCGAAACATTACTCCTCATCACACTACCACCAATACTATTACTAACAAGAACAGCACCGGGAACTCCATTCTCGCCGGGGAAACCAGCTTGATTCTCGATGGAGCAAGGGGAGTGGAAAGGGAGGAGCAGGGGATCGGTGAGGGAGAGGAGGTTGAGCAGTCCAAGAAAGCCGCAGAGGAAGAGAGCCAAACACCATAGCTTGGGGCTTCTGATCAGAGCTGCTAGGGATTTGCTTCTTGAGGAGGAGGTGGAGGAGGAGGACTTCTTGGGGGAGAGGAGGAGAGATTGTAAAGAGGAGGAAGAGAGGGAGTTGATTATCTGTGACGGAACGGAGATGTAGGCCACTTTCTTCACGTTGTCCTTTGACTTCTTCGCCATTCGTCGGGGAAGACTACTACGACGATCACCGGAATATTGACGGAGGAGGAAATGGTTTGATTTCTTCGGCGGCGGGAAGGACGCGTGAGGGAGGAAAAGGAAGAAGGGAGGTGGGAGGAGGGGGGAGAAGAAGGGCGCGTTTGGTTTTAAAGATGCTGCTAATAATAATTAAATAATAATATTAGTTAATAATAAAATAAAATAAAAAAATTAGTTATTATATTATTATCATCATATTTATAGCTAGTTTATTTACTGGGATATTATTATTAGTTTGACTAGTTAAAAATTTAATGAGGACAGCCAACTGGGATTGGACCAATTTTTCTTAGTTGTCAGAGATCGTGGTGAGGAGAGCCTACCCATTGGTTCATGGATGAAAATAACTAAATGGTCCATGTACTTATTAGGGGTTACAAAGTGGTCATGTAACTTCGAATTCTGGGGTGGGAGTCAATCGGAGCGGTTAATAACCGACCACATAAGTTTGTTAAGTAGGATTGTATAAAAAAGAGGTTAAACGACTAAGAGACTGACATGGTGATATTAACCGACTGAGCGATTGATCGGCTATGGTTTGTATCGGTCAAAATAAGTATTAAATATGAAAATAGTCGGTAAAAAATGTTCTAGTTAAAAACTGTTAGTGAACAATATAAATATCAATAAGAATCCTCACAACAATTTGAGTTATTGACATGCAATGATTCTTGGCATGGTATCAGAGCCTTACATGGCCGAGATCGAGGTCTCCGTTTCGAATATTGGTAGCTGGTAATCCGTGCACATAACTTATCGAAGTTGCACAAACTTCCGCGCTTATAAGAGCTTCTATTCTCCCACTAGATCTAGTTATTGGGATGCAATGGTTCTTAGCGAAAAAAACTAACCAACTAAGCATAATTGATTAACCGATCCAAGTCGGTCGGCTAATTAGTTTTAACTATTAACAATAATCGAATGTCTACCCCAGTTGAGATCCCTATTTTATTATTTGATGTAAGTCGAACGGTCAATTTATTTTAACTATTAACTGTAATAGAATGTCCACCTCTACCGAAATTTCCATTTTATTTTATTTTTAATGAAGTGCCGTAGATGTGCTCAATGTAAGCGTGGAAAATCGATCGTAAAAAAAAAGTTGTTGTATCAATCAGAACATTGCACCGCGCAAAAATTACGATAGCATCTTTAATCAATTTCGAAGTTTTGAGGGGACCATTATGGGTATTTGAGGTATTGGTTTTTCTAGTCCTCGTTGTTCTCGAGTTAGTTGGACGTAATTACCCCTGGCATTGTTCTTCCCACCGGGTGGCGGGATATTCAATAATATATAAACAACAAAGCATTGATTAGTCAAATGAGAAGTGGTTTCTGTTCCAACGTAATCTGCTTCTTTGCCGCCTAATCCTATATTAATTCCACATTAATCCGCCTTTACTTATTTTTTTAACGGACATAAAAAACTTTATAACCTATAATTCAATGTGTCAATCGCTAACGAATGAGCTCATAAAAGGCGAAGAGTTACAATTTTGCCCACATCAATTGAAAATCTCCAATTTTGTTTATTTATTTATGGATGAATATGGTATGTACTAAGCAATGCTAAGGAAACTGGATCGGACCGGTTCGACCGTGAATCGGTCATGAAGCCGATACTGAGTTTTCGGTCGATGAGAGTGGTCAAAATTAGGCGTTGATCCGGTTTGATTGGTAAAATCAATCGGTTGATCGAAATTGTTTGGCTGGTTGGACCTGATTTTTGGGACTATACCTTTTATTTTTCAGAAATGTAAGAGTGAGATTCAAACCATGGTATTTTAAGTAGAAAGGATGAGTAATTATCGTCTTTACTAATAACATAATTTGATTAAAACATGCATATAATTGATAATAATAAATATTATGATAGCTAATTAACACTAAAAAGTAGCATTTTATCATAAATTAAGTAAATTGTACATTAAATATCAATTATTTAATTAATAAAAACTTCAAATCATTTATATAATTTAAAATTTAAAAAATGATTCAATAATTATATTTTTTATATGTAACCAATATATTTTAACATCCATACAATATAGTCCAATACACTAAACCATCTTGCATCGTCCAGTTAGTCTGCTGCTGGTTAGTAGGATGAATTAATGATTGGCCTAGGATATAATGAATGGTATGAAAGGGGGTGATGTTCGTTATAAGTTGGCATGACGATATGTAAATATTATCCTGAGTATTTTAACAAAGAGCGACGGAATGAAGTGGTAAGCGGGTTACGAACCCCATAGATCAGTGACCATGTGGTTAAAAGCCCGAAAGATCGATGACCGCAATGGAAATTAAGCTCACAACTGGCCAGCCTGCTGATGCATGAAAAATGTTGGTTGAAGTTCCCGCTTTCTCATTTGAATATTCCACACAATAATAATAATAATAATAATAAAAAATTATTATTGTAGTGTTCTAGGTTATAAAGAGAGATGCCAAGCTGGATCCAACTAGACTGTCCACGCTGGAGGGTTTGTCTACGAGACGACAGTGACTGGTTAAGCTAGCATCTCGACAAACATCCAGCACTGCAATGCAATGCAATGCAATGCTGCGCCCACAAACCCCCCACTCGCCAGCTGTCACTGTTCTCTTCTTTCCAGAGCTCCATGATCGATCAGTGTTTTGCTTTGCTTTGCTTTGTGTTCTGTCAAAAAAGTACATGGGCAAGAGTTAACTTCATTTGCAAGTATAGATAAGCCCTCGTTTGCATGTTAACGACGAGTCGGGTTTTACCCAGTTTGAGCTCGGCTCGAGCTCAAGTGGCTTTTAGAGCTGATTACGAATTTGAGTTCAAGTTTAACGAGTTTAGTTCGGATAAATTTATTGAAAATTTATTTAAAAAATAGTCGCGATCGATTCGTGTTAGTCTAGTTAAACAATTATCTTGCAATATATGATTGTTATAATAGTTGAATCTTAATATATATATATATATATGGTTATGATTCAACTATAATTGATAATGAATTAAGTGGATGCATGAGTAGTTTACTCATATCGTTAGATTCACATACTTGATGTTTCGGAGTATGAAAACCATCCCCTTGACTAGGTCTAGTCCTAGTAGACGGAGTTGCGGAAGAGCCGAGCTTTACCCAGTTTGAGCTCTGCGGCTCGTTTGGTTTATAGGCTTGAACTTGACTCGAGAGTGTTTGGTTTGCAAGTCCTAATGCGTTTGAAATCGGCATCAACTAGTTTGAAGCTCAAGCGCTTGCTTGACTCATTTGCAAGTCTTAACAAACCAAATATATAATAAATAAATAAAACAAAGTACCATATCGAGCTAAATTAGGATAAACTTGTCAAGAATTTACGGTGTTTGAAAATGAACTCGACTCGTATTATTAGTCTGATTAAGTAATTAGCCCTTGGAGAGGGGGGTGGGGAGAAGAAAAGCCAAGTGGCCTTAACTGTAGGGTTTGGTTTGGCAACTCAATAATTATTGTCGAAATCCAGCTGTGTTATTTCAGTGTTACGTATACCTTACGATAAACCTTCTCCCACGCACCTAACTTCCCCCTCCTTGCTTCAAAAGTCTAACCAAATCATCATGTATCCTCAATAATTTGGATCGTTTGTTACTATCGAGAATGAACACGGACATCTATTGAATACTGAGATTTAACCGTATAGTTCAAATTTAACGAGAATAAACTATGTATAAAAAGGAACGGTAACTCGTGTTGACCCGATTCAAAGACGACACTTGGCGTATCCAAAGGGGCTTTTTTCAAGCCATGGTTCCGTTTATGTTCGAGATTAGAGCTATGATATATTACATATTTTTTTTCAAAAGACTGCAAATCACATCTAAAAACAAATAAAACGTGCCCAAAACAAATTGACTGAAAGAAAACCTAGCTATGATCTATGCAATAGCCTTTATTGGAACCACCGTAAGGCTAGGTCTACGGCTATCCACAACACCGTTTAGATTGAAGGTCCTTGTCCCGGAGTGGTCTTCTGGAATCGTGACGTGCCTCCCGGATCGAGGTTCGGAGGTATCGATGTTTTGTTATTAGGGCACCTAGCCGGATTGTCTCCCAGTTGGAGTTCATGAGTAATCATCAGCTGTTTGTCGAAAAACCAAGGGTCGTTGTTCATTACGTTTCGAACGTCAACTTCATGTGCAAACCAGAATAGAAAACGATGGTCTTCCAGTTGTGTAATCTCCACCCCACAGATCGGTTGCCAAGTATTTGGTAGACTCTTCTTTATAGCCATAAAATTGATTTTCTTCCTTCGTGAGAAAAGTTCCTGCGATGCAAAGTTCATATTCCCATACTGGTGGTTGCATGACCACATCCGCTAGGGATAGCGCTGCCGGCTCAAGGATGAGCACCGCTGCCCGGACAGGCTGTGAATCGATTGCTGTGGCATTGTGCGGCGAGGATTCAGGATTCGAGACCTCGACCTGCGATGCCACCAGAGTTGCGACTCTCGTCTCTTGTGCGGCATTCACGCATCATTTAGTGATCGACTACTGATCATTCATTATGGCCTAATCATGTGTTGCGTTGGGATGAACGCAATGACACGTCATACATAACTAACTAATTAATTACCCTTATTGATTAATTATAATTACATGATGATCCCTTCCTCGTCACACAAAGGGTTCTCATCATTCCCAAGTACCTTCCTTAATACTCAAAAGCACACCCCCAATTAGTTGATTGTGAAAACTTGTCTGCTGGCTTCTTGGAACCAAAAACAAAACTTGAAAATTCTACAACAAAATTCTTCTCAAGTGGAAAACAAGTTTAATTTTATTTGAAACATACAGAAAATTAGGAAATAGAGAAATATCCAACGTCTGACTGACGACGGTTAAATATTCGTAGAAAATTTGAGAAATAAAGAAGTATTAAGGGATGTCTCCGAGGCAATTGTATGTACGTGGGAAGACTGTTTATCGTCTCTTCAACAATGACCACTATGTTTTTTGTCTAGTGCTTAGAGATTTGATCTCCCCTTTAGAGTTGCTCCGAAATTGTCTAGGATTCCTGATGGTTGGACAAATAACGCCGAGAACTGGTCTCTTTAGGGCACCCGAGTCCGGACCCATCAGTCTGACTGACCATGACCCATGACCCACGAAAACCTCAATTTTATCGTACAGATCCAGATTAATCTGCCCTCAATTCCACCAGGGAGCCAACAACAGAATCTCAACTCTAATTGATGTACTCTTAATAAAATGCTACATTATAATTTTTCAACGAAGAGGATTTAGATGTCGGCATAATCTTTGTTTAGGTGGTATAATCACCTCAAAAATGCTATTGATTCGACAGCTCTTCTGATAGAAAATCCAACGATCTGAAATTATTTTCACCAATTTCAATTTGATGATTGGAATTTTATCAGGTATGATAGTTTAAAAAATATTATTTCTTTCAACTTTTCTTTCTCTCTTCTTTCTAGACTTGACAAGGGAGGTTCGGGGATGATTATGACATACCCGTTACTCATCCGCTTCTGTGGCAGTTGTTAACCATAACATCTCGTTTCAATTTTGATGACAAAATTAACTCCATCACCATACCCTTGCGGCTAACGGTTATAACCACTCTCCGTTATGAAAAAAAAAACCAATATCAAAATGCATCCATTTTAGTTCATCTCTAAAGTGGTGGATGAGATATTTTCAATCGAAAAATAATGATTGAGTTCTATAGAAAACGAGGAGATGAAGAGATATCATCGAAGTTGAAGACGACAAATGAGATATTTTTGAGGAAGGAATGAGTAAATGGATTAAATTTAGTTTTCTCAATAAATTTAATGTACATTTATGTTATCTAGTGGGCTTATTGGGCTCATGTATTGACGGGTAAATATTGATTATATAGCGGGTCGGTGATGATTATGGGTATCTTTACGGTGATGATGCGGTTACTACAAAACCCATAACCTAACCTTACTCGTTCCTAGCGGTTAACGATTATAATCGTAACCTCAAAATACATAGTCAACGCGGTTAATAACTGTCAAACTCGGTGAGGTTATGGTCGGTTAAGCGATCGACATTGCCAAACCTACTCCTCTCTCTCCTCTTCTCACGGAAACTGGTTATAATAATGACATAACAATGATGTAATAATGACGTATACATATGAGGTCGACATAATGAGCCTTTTAAAAGGACATAATAAAAAAGCAAAACAGATTCGTAAAGTGTATGTAGCACCAACATAAAAGAGTGGTAAACCGGGCATAACAATGATGAATTCAACTACTCATAAGGTGGACGTAACATCAACATAACAAGCCTGTAAAATGGTCTGATTAGCGACCTTAATATGCTCGTACAATAACCACACCCATGCGATTATGCTCGTACAATAACCACACCCATGCGATTCTTTTCATTTTTTTGTTCCGAAACTACCCCTATTCAAATCAATTCGTTTTGACTCATTTTTCAACCAATGAAGGAAAATTAACCCAAAAGTGGCCTAATCCAACGGCCACAATCTGTCTAATCCTGCTCTCAGATCAATGTCCACATTGTAATCACCTTTAGTATTTCCATATTCTAAGGATGCAACAACTAAGTACATGTATACCAACTCTTAATAATTAACAATAACACACAACATAATTTAATGTAATCATGGGTACATACATTCTTTTGTATTTTGAATGATTAATTAAGAGAGTGTTTGGTAACCTACTAACTAACAAGCATCTCTCGCAATCGTAGCTGGCCATTCTCTGCGCACTATCTCAGATCAACTGAGTAGTCCGTGATGATCAATGATTTGCATGACAGAAGAAAGTACGGTCCACGATCGACTGTAGAGACAATCATTCACGGGACGATTGGGTTGTATAGTATCATCATATGTATGTATGTGTACTTTGATGTTGTTTTCTCGTGACTCAAACGAAACTCCGTGAAATGGGATTGAAGTTTGTACATGTCCATTAGGTTTTGTCCGAGTGAAGTTTGTACATGTCAAGACCATTGAAGGCTCTAATACTATGTCTACTCATATCTATAGAGATTTGGAGGAGGGCGATCAATGCTTGGTTTGACATGTGGAAGGTTGAATGAAATTTAGATAGAAATATGAAAATTTGTTTCGAAAATCACTTTGTCAGAGTCTAACTTTTCGATATTATCGAAAGGTAGTTAGTAGCTTTGTAGCTAAATCACACATCACCATGTTAAATTTAATAATTCCATGGAGCAGTTGGATACTTGGGTTATATATTACTTATTAATCTTATGTATGATGCATCGTTGAGATGTCATTGTTTTTCAATTTGACACCGGAGAAAGGAGGGAAGTCAACTTATATATAAGTAAGCGTCGTTTCGGTGGAGTAATTCAGTTGGTTTGTGAAAAGAGATTATTTGTTTCAAGTCATTGATAAACACTTGATATTCGTTACCTTCCGGGGCCGTTTTTATAGTTTAGTGGCTCAATTCAAAGTTACGATGATTCGTTGTATGATCAGTGAATATGAATGAAGGGTTTGCCGACCTATAAATATGTTAAAATCACTATAATTGCTATGTTATTGTGTTTTTATCTTCGGTCCCAATTGAACCTCTCGCTTATCAAATTCGACGTTGGTGTGGTCGAAGGATTAACCATTTCTCGAGTTCAAACAAACATATATACAAGCCAACGACCATTTAGTATAACTATTAAACAGACGGGTTAAGCGAGTGAAAAATTGGATTAGTTGATATATTGTTTTTTACATTTTCTTCTGGAAAAAAATAGATTTAATAGGAAAAAAAGGAAAATGTAAACTGTTTCAGTTTGTGTTGGGAGGGAGGGTGACAGTCTGCAGTTCACTCGGCCCAAGATATGTACAGGCCCACAATGTGAACAAATTCCAGCTGGCCATAATCACTTCAATGAATCAACCAGCAGTGATGTTAGGATTGTATTTGAAAAGATGAATTAAAGTTTGATTTTTTGTAAAAAATATTATGATAGGAGTAAAATTTTAATCTCGAAATCATTTTTCGATTGAATTAGTCAATCAATAAATCGAATACCCGTGTTTAAAAAAAATCACTTCAATGAAATTTGACATAGAATAACTTGTAAGGAGAGTGTGTTCGTCAGTCTTGATCTTCTCGCTTTTATATACCTTTATCGTGTTTCTAGTTTTGTCCAACACTAATCTTAACCAGGATGTTGTCAGAGATTTTGATCAGAAATCTAAACTCGGAAGCTAATCAGGTCGTGCAACTTCAAATTTCCGAAGCACCCTTGTCGAGATTCAAAAATTCCCTAATCAAAATTCAAAACGAAAATGATAAGGGTCTTTCAAATTATGAAGGACCCTTATCATAGTTCTTGATCCGAACAAAACTGGTCAATTGACCACGAGATCATACCCTGCGGATCGGCCATTGATCACATGTTTGCCTAATCAAGTAATCAATGGATCAGGAGGGTATTAATGGCGGTAGGGTCGTAGTCAAATCCTCTGTATATAGCTAAGCTAGCCGTTGGTTTCTTCTGATCCATTCAAGATCTGGATGAACAGTCTTCTGTTCCAGCAGCAGCAGGGCATTTAACACACTTCTGATCATCTTCTCTAAGTTATTGGCAGAGCAAAACAGAGAAAACAAATGTGGGTGGTGGTGGGGAACAAAGGCAAAAGAACTAGCTAGCCATGTTCTTGTCATGTGAGGATTGTTTCCTTTTTGGTACCATGTGCTTGTATTTGTTTGTGTTTTAGTTATGCTCTGTGTCTTATCCACTTATCCAACTCAACTCAAAGGGTCCATCTTTGGTCGGAAGTACTGTTGGATTTGAGAAGTTGGGTTGGTTATGGATTTCGGGTTAGGGTTGCGATGGCCCGGCGACGGGAGAGGAGATGGCGGACAATGATGGTGTGGTATACAAGGAGCGGTGGCGATGGTTAAGGGAAACATAGTTGTCGAAGCCGAGTAGAGGATGTAAGGCTTGGTTGGACGAAGAAGGTAGAGTTTGGTTTGAGTTCCGTTGGTACCGGGAGGGCGTTGGTAACCGAATTTTCCAAGACATGCTAGTTATGATCGGTCGAGATCCTTTGGAGTTACAAGGTTTTTATCGAGAGAAGTTAGAGAGAAGTGTGGACAACGTTAATTGAAGTGTATTAAACGGAAGTTACTGAGAGGTTATTTATACAAAAAGGGACTAACTATGATCGACCCATCCCATTTAATTAACACTACTGACTTGCCTACCCTCGTCAACATCTACCATGCCCCATGGTCTAGTTCTCTTTGACCGCCGTTCATTGTCTTAGCCAGGTTCTGATACCCTTCAGACCTCCCCAAAATGCGTCAGGATCCCTTTTAAATCTTAGAGGAAAAGTCCGAATCCTTATCAAGTTCAACTCAACTTGGACCGTACTAGTTACAAAGAGATTCAAAACAAAGTTCATGGCATGTAAGTGTTGTTGTGGCAAAGTAACGAGACTCATACATACACAATATTTATAGTTTGACACCGAGTACGGTGGTCTCATCTCATCGGTTGATATGATAGGGATTATCCTAGCCGTCCGTTTCAGACGATCCGTTGAGATATCGACACGTATCACAGTAAGTGAAGACCGCGCTGCATTGATGGGCTAACCTTCTCGTGGGCTCCTGGACTCAGCCGCCCAAAAACCTCAACGCAATCCAAATGGACCCTCCATATACTTAAACAGTCAATCCAATAACGTTGACCTCTAAGCTCTAGGCATACGATCCCTATTCGTACTGCTGGCCAAAGTTTCATGAACTAATGATTGTATACAGGAAAGAAATTACGAAGAACAGAAATACATACAGTAGCCATCATATTTAAACCCAGAGAAGCAACTGGGATTTCATTTATTCATCATCAGTTCATCACAACAGAGAAATCTAGAGAACATTCAATGTGATCATATAATAATCTCACTTGGCAAGCAGCATCATCTTGAACCAATAGGCAGAGTATTTGAGGTATCGTCTGAAGTTGTGTGCGAAATCGACGTAAGTTATCCCGAATCTGATCGACAAGCCAGCATCCCATTCGAAGTCGTCCAAGAAACACCACACGTAGTAACCCTTCACCTTCACCCCCTCCCTGCATCATTCATTTCAACTCTCCATTATAACCAGATACAGCTTAATCAGTTAAACTCTGCACATCTCTGTACTAATTCATTGCTTACTTCATGGCTGCCAAAAGAGATTGGAGGTGGAGGCTGTGGTATCTTATCCTCAATGCATCCTTAATCGCCATTTCAAGTGGCAATTCTGTCTTGTCTGCCAATCCTGCACCCGTCACCAAGATCATTACAGGCATGCGACAAAATTTTATGTAAAATTTTCACAATTGACTTTCAAATTCAAATCAAAATTGAAATTTCCTCTAAAATTTCCGACCAACCTGATTCTGCTATTACCAATGCATTCCGCTACTTGAATAATATCGGGAGGTGGTAAAAGTACTAAACTACTCTTGTTACTTCTTCTCACTAAAACAATAAAACCAAACAGTTTTGCTGACGAGATGTGTTATTCCCTCCGAATTGTGTGGCCTCACAAAAACATCACCTCTCAAACCACTCGAAATTCAAAAAAAAGTTGTTTCAATGGGTGGAAATAGGTCGGAATTATTTCAGGTTCTAACCATCAAATTAATTAATATTTAATATGCATATTGGAAATGACTAAAAAAAATGTCATTATGATAACCTTTCAAATCAAGTTAAAAATCAAATTAACTTCATTATTATACTCGGTGTTATTTTAACATGTTAAAAAATATTTTTTTAACTTCATTTGATTATTATTTGAAGGATTTAACAAAATGAAACCTCAACTTTTAACCATTCCCAACATGCATGTAAAATATTAGCCAATTTGAATATTTTCATGTCAAAATTATCGATTTTCGAAGGGGTTAACCTATGGAAATTGACCATTTTTTACAAGAAATTTTCAAAAATTTCAAATCGGCTAATATTTCAGATACATGTTGGAAATGGTTAAAAAATAAAGTGTCATATTGGTAACCCCGATAAACAATAGCCAAACGAAGTTAAAAATTAAATTTATTCGGTGTTATTTTAGCATGTTGAAAATAGTTTATTAATTTTATTTGACTATTATTTGAAGGGGTTAATAAGGTGAAATCTCAATTTTAAGTCATTCCCAACATGCATGTCAAATATTAGCCAATTTGAAAAAATTTAATTTTCATGTCAAAATTATCGATTTCCAAAAGGGTTAACCTATGGAAATTTATCATTTTCACAAGAAAATTTCAAAATTTTCAAATAAGCTAATATTTAATATGCATGTTGGAAATGGCTAAAAAATAAAGTATCATCGTGGTAATCCCTATAAATAATGGACAAACGAAGTTAAAAATCAAATTTATTCGGTATTATTTTAGCGTGTTGACAAATATTTTTTAATTTTATTTGGTGATTATTTGAAGGATTTAACAAAATAAAACCTCAATTTTAAACCATTTCCAACATGTATTTTTTCAAATCTAATTTTAGTTTCGTTGGTGTGTAAGATTGAATGGTTATACATACCATTCTCAGTGATATATATCGTCGGATTGTCGAAAGTGTTCTTCACATACAGTAGGAATTCTTCGAACCCTTTCGGATAGATGAATAACCAACTCAAACCGGTCTGCAACACATGAAATTCATTTAAATCATGGTTATTATAACATAAACAATCAATGAGTTGTTTGTGCAGATGTTAGGGGATGCACTTAAAAGGACGAATTAAAGTTCAATCTCTCATACCAATATTGGGAATGAAGTAAAATTTTAATCACGAAATCATTCTCGATTGAATTAATCGGTTATTAGATTGGATACCAGAATTAAAAAAAAATGATAGCATAAACAAAATTAAATTCCAATAATCATGTACAATACATATTTAAATTATGATTAATTCATCAATCTATAATTTAGATTTTGTATATAATTTTGTAAAATCCAAATTAATATATAATTTGGATTTTGTAACACGTACCAGTGTGCCAATGGGGACGCCGTTCTTGTCAGCTGTAACAGCAATTAAAGATTAATAATTAATCTTGATTCACGTGTATTAATGATTGAAAAAAGTTTAAAAGAAATCAATAAGAAAATAATTAAGGAACAACGTCGTACAAGTCAAAATGAGGCGGCGGTCGGAAGAGTAGCTAAGGTTGGCGGCGGCGGCGGCGCGGCTGGTGAACGGAGGAGCTTCTTCGGCGTATTGGGTAGTGTAGTAATTCACGGCCATGAAGTCGTAAGAACCCTCGACCATTTTTTTCTCCGCTTCTGTGAATCTCGGCAGCCTCTTCCCGACCAACTTCACCATGCTCGTCGGATACTCTCCGTACGTGATTGGGTTCGCAAACCTATACGACATATGATATTAGTTAGTAGGGGTGAGCATTGGGTGAGTAAGTTGGATTTGTCGCTAAATTAAAATCAACTCACTTGTGTTACATAGTGGGCTATTATTTTTATCACCCATACTCACTCGCTTTTTGAACGTACGAGTGAGTGTAAGTGGGTCAAGAAGAACGACAGGTAGGTTAGGTGGGCTAGCCATTTATCAAAAATATCTTCACATTTGATTGAAATACAGATGATTAGTAGTTGATAATACTCATTTAAGTTGTGAAGATGTTATATAGGAGCAAATAGTGAGGTTTCTGTAAGAAAATGACGAAAAATATAGACATAAACATCAAATATATATTCGTGGTGGGCGGGTTTGGTGGGTATTAGCTGGCCGACCCACATCAACCCACCAACTTTTAGTTGGTTGAATTATAATGAGTGGGTATATGTAGGTTAGGCTGTTGACTCGACCCAATACTCATTTTTATTAGTTAGTTTTGAAATCGAATAGTTGATATCAATTCCCATTCTCGGTTGAGTTTTTATAAGGTTATTACCATCCGAAGAAGAAGTCGATGGCCCGGGAGGCGGCGATGCGACCAGAAGCGGTGTCGTATTTGGGAGTGAACCAATGCGTCACGATCGTCATTCCGATCTCTCCCTTCTGGACTTTCTGGTACTTTTCTCTGTACAACTTCACCGCCCACGCATGGCACATCAGCAGATGATGCCCCGCGATGTACGGCTCCGTCGCGGAGTTGCCCGCGGTGCAGTTCCCGACGTAGTTGGAACATCGCCCGGGTGCGAAGTTGCCGAAGTTGTATGCGTTCATCGCGTAGCCGTTGGGCTCGTTGAGCGTCACCCATAGCTTCACCCTGTCCCCAAATGTCTTGAAGCACAAGTCCGCGTACGCCACGAAATCCTCCCTGCATATCCATCCGACCCATTCGTAGATATCTTAATTGTATGCGATAAAGTAGTACGAGTAACGATTAGTTAGTAGTACAAAAGTCTGGTTGGTTACATGATCTTGGGGCTCAAGAATCCACCGTATTCGTCTTCGAGAGCTTGCGGGAGATCGAAGTGCCACAGAGTCACAAATGGCTTTATCCCTGTAAAAATCCCGATGTATAAGAATATAAAATATGAATATTTGTGGTTCACGAGTCGGGTGGAGGTGAACTTTACCATATATGTTCAAGTTTGGCTCGTTAATTTTTAATTAGGCGAGCTAGAAAAATTGTGGCTTGTGTCGAACTCGAGCCTATTCGAACTTGGCTTGTTAGCTAACCTTTTTGACGAGCTAAACTCAAGGTCAACCCGGATTTCGCTCACTAAAATCCATGATGAGAGTCCAATTTGAATTGAATTTGAAACTTGTACGCTAGAAAACATCGATAAGTCAAGCCAAAAAACAGCTATTCCATAATTTATAAGTTTCTACACATGATTTATTGTATATAGTGTTTTAGGCAAAACATATGTTGCATTATCGAGTTAGTATTTAAGTTGGCTCTCGAACTCGAGTTTGACCAAGCTCACGAGCCTATTGAGTCGAACATATATACCCTGACAGGCTCAACCTTGACCCGTTTAAAATATCGACAAGTGAAGATAAAAAAATAAGCTATCCTAGAACATATAAGTTTATACATATATTTTATTGTATATGGTATTTGGGGCAAAACACATGTTGCATTATTGAGTCTATTGACGAGCCATATACTTGAGTTAGTATTTAAGTTGGCTCTCGAGCTTGAGCTCGAACCAGCTCATAACCATATCGACTACTTGAACATACCATGACTCAAGATTAGTTCGTTTAAAATCGAGCGGAATTACGAATGATTTTTTCCGAACCAGACACCAAACAGCTCGCGCCGTTTGACTCGTCAACAACCCTACTACCCGATTTCGAATACAATTATTAGAAAAAAATGGTGATTGATTACCATTGGCAAGGATCTCATCAATAAGGTCATTGTAGAACTTGATGCCAAGTTGGTTCACTCCCCCACTCAGTGTGCCCTCTGAAAATCATATTCATAAATTAATAAATAAAAGCTACAATAAAATGCAAATTAATACAAATATGTAAATAATTAACTGATTAATTTATTATTATTAAAGTTCATTAAAAAATAAAAATAAACTAGTCCATTATTGGCCAGTTAATGATTAATTACTTGGCAGTATCCTGCTCCAGGATATGGAAAATCTGAACGAGTCCAGTCCAATCTTCTTCACCAGCTTTATGTCTTCCTGCACCAAGTAACACGGTCCACGAAATTTTCAATTTTAGAACGACGAAATTTTATATAAAATTTTCAAAATCAAAGTTTATGTCCAACTACTTACCCTGTATTTGTTATAGAAGTCATCGGCCAAATCTCCGTTACTGTGATCCGCAATTTTTTCTGCACCATTTATAGAAAACACAAACCTCAAACTCGAACATCACTTATTAAAGAAGTCATCTACAAGTAAGTACATTTGCACTAGTCCAACAAATTGGTGTGTGGAGATCTACATCAATCCATTGGTGAGGACAATAAATTATATTTAGCCAACCAACCTGTTGAACCGGTTTTGGTTATTAACCAAACATGTAATTAATATCCAGAAATTCATTAATGTCAACATGTAGGAGTGGAAATCGAGACGGGATCAGAGTGTCTAAATTGAGAGATTTTAAACAAAACATTTGCATCTCAAAAACTCGAGATATCAAACAAACTTGGATGTTGCTTGACAAAGGTATCCCAGATGCTAGGTCCCCTGCCATCCGAGAAAGCACCTCCTTCGGACTACAACATTAGCAGCCAATCAGTAACGAAATAATTCTCGACGAATAACATAAAAGCCAATCAGAACGTACGTGTATATAGTATGTAGCATCTTAACATGACTGACCTGGTAAGCTGAAGTTCCAGCACCGAAAATGAAGCCATCTGGAAAGCTGGCTCGAGTGAAAGGCAGCAGCTTGCTTGGCTTCGGCGGCACCGACCGGATGCCGGCGACGGCTGCAGCAATCTGAAGAAGGAGGAGGATAATCAAGGAGCAATTCATTTATGGAAAATGAAGTTTTTTTCCTATAATTGGCTTGCTAGCTACCCATTTATATAGTGGAAGTATCCACACTCGACTCATCTTTTCCCAACCTTTTTTGGATTGATTTGATTGATTATGTAGGTCCGCGAAGATGAAGATTTGGATAAGAGTCGCCGTTGTTGGATTGATTATGTGAGTATGTCGGCCTGATATTAGTGGATCTCAGTTGAAGTTGAATAATGTAAAAACTCGTGATCAAGCCTAAAAGCCCACAGAAAAAGCCTAATTAGCCCACAATGACCATGTTTTCACTTATTGTATACGTTTTAGGTTTGACGGCCGATCTAACGGATTGTCCTAAGTCGATTGTTAGGATCGCCTACCGTTGAGATGAAGTGTCACAATAAATATTGCCTCACTCCGCTAACGGTCATGTCTTCACTTACCATAATGCTTGGCGGGCTTACCAGAGTCCATCCTACATTGATGGTTAGGATTATCTTGATTATATCTGAGATAAAGATGTCATACTATAAAATATTGCCCTGCTCACACTACTAACACCGGTCTGTCATAAATTATGATGGAACATTCCTTCGATAAGTGCCCTTTGTCCATTTTTTTGTTCGTTCTTTTCTAATTCTACTTCAATTCTGAACTCACTAACCTACATTACCTTATTCTCGAGAAGACCAACTACAAGATGATACCACTGAGACATGTGAAAAGTGGTCGAAGCTCCGTATCGGGCAATGCGTTGTCGTTTCGGCTATAATGAAGTAGGTAAACATGTGCAAAGCCAGGTTGGCTTGGGTCCTGGAAGTTAGTCGCAGACTCAACACTCATTCAGTCAATATCTTGATAAGGTGGGTCCCATCTTTTTTCGTGGGCTCAGTACCGAGCTAAATATCTACGGCCTGAAGTCGGCAGCTCTGGATCAGAAGGATAACATGTTAAAGACTTGAAGCCCGTTCACGGAAACCTTGGCCCAATAAGAAATGGAATTGCCATTAGGGCCTTGACGGACCAAGCCTCTTGAAAGCAGCTCAGTGTTCGGTAGAAAAATTTAGTTTGATTTTAGTTGAACCGGCTCGATGATAACCGATCCGAGATTTTAGTTGATTGCCTGCTCGAGTAAGGTTCCAGAGTTTGATTGCCGGCTTGGTTGAGACTAGTTAGTTGGCTCGATTAGTGTAGCTCGCGAATTGGTTTGAAGATTTTAATTGATCGAATGTTCTTATTTTAACTAAAAAACAAAAATATGATGATGAACGATTGTCTTAATGATTAAATATTTAATTAGGTTATACAAGTCGAGTTCATTTTAGAATTTTGTCGTTTTTTAGTAAGTTTATTCGAGTTGAACTCGAGACTTAACTCGACTTATTAAGAATTGCAAACGAGTTTAGTCGAGCTAGAGTTCGTCAAGGGCTGAAAACGGGCTGAACCCGAGCTTTTTATGCCGAAAACCAGCTGAGTTCCAGCTTGTTAAGGCCTGTAGATAAGTATAAGACGAGCTCGAGGTGCTACTACAAACCAATGGCTCCAAAGCTCGACTCGGGTCGGCTGGTAAGGTGAGGTACCAATGTGTCACAACCCTTTAGGTGGATGACTAAAACAGAAATTCACCCTTCTTTCCACAGATCGTCCTCCCTCTGCATTACTTTTCCTTTTCTTCCTGGCCTTATCAAAGTTTCTTCCTTTCCGCCACATTGGATTTTCACTACCAAGCTGCGATCTTTAAGTTGACGCCTTCAATGGTTTGTCCTTGAATGTTGTTTGGATTGATCTCCCAAAGCTCATTTCTTCAAGCTCCACCTACGTAAACGAATTCACCCTCATCTTCTAGGTGCGCGCTTCTTCCTGGATTTCTCTCCGATTTGTTAACTCTTACCATATCCTCTGCGATTTTCGAGCTCAATGCTCCCTTTAATGGGTTTGGCTGCACTAGGATCGTGTATCGCGGTTTCCATTGTCACACTAATTGCTCCCAATTCGATTCTGTATTCTTTAAGCTGTTGCAACCCATTTGATCCGGATCTTTACTCTGCACCCGATTAGATCCATTTCCGTTTGCTCTTTGAATCCGCATTCGTTCGTTTTCTTGAGTTCCATGGATGAAAAATTAGTAGCTTTCCTTTTCTGTTACATATAGTAAATGATTGCAGATTCATGTTATTCTGCTAGAATTTTAGTTCATAATTCATGTTCAGTTGGATTGATCTTATGCTTTCTCTGTTTCATTTTATCTATGCAGTTTTTGCTTCTCGTAGATCTTGCACCTATTTATTCATCATGTGGAAGTTCAAACCATTTGCTCAAAAGGAACCAGTGGGGCTAGAAGGACGTTACGTTGACGTTGGAAACCTCAAGATTCATGTTAAGCAAGCCATCGCCGAGGGAGGGTTTTCGCGCGTTTATCTAGCTCAGGATGCTGTGCATTTGTCTAAGCAGTATGCTTTAAAGCATATGATATGCAGTGATGAGGAGTCTCTAGAGCTGGTGATGAAGGAAATCAATGTGATGAAATCGCTCAAGGGACATCCCAATGTTGTGATGCTTTCCGGGCATACTATATTGGATACGGGAAGGACGAAGGAAGCACTGCTCGTGTTGGAATTCTGTGAGAAATCTCTGGTCAGTGTTCTTGAGTGCAGAGGAGGAGCCGGTTATTTTGAAGAGAAACAGGCTCTTTCCATATTCAGAGATGTTTGCAATGCTGTTTATGCTATGCATTGTCAATCCCCTCCTATTGCTCATCGGTAAAGTCTTTCGATCTTGGCTCTCTAGAATTATAACTTTGAGTATGCCATATTCAGAGATGTTTGTGATGTTCTTTCCTTGATCGATAAGTGATCCTCATAGTTCTGGTTTATATGAGTATGCCATCATGAAAGCTGATAATCTTTTTATTCCTCATCTTTAGGGACTTGAAAGCTGAGAATCTTCTGCTAGGACCAGATGGATCTTGGAAATTATGCGACTTTGGGAGCACTTCAACTAACCACAAGCGCTTTGAAAAACCTGAAGAGATGGGAATTGAAGAAGATAACATTCGCAAGCATACCACGCCTGCTTACAGAGCCCCCGAGGTTTAAGTAAAACTAACTTTCAAGAAAATTTAATTTTTTTTCCTGATATTCAATTCAGACTCATTTAACATATGTTGTTTTCCTTTTGAACATTTAGATGTGGGATCTGTATCGGCGAGACCGTATAAGTGAGAAGGTTGACATATGGGTAAGTAGATGGATTGGTTCAATTTCATTGAGGAACAATTGTATGCCATCTCCGAAGTAAAAAGTTTGTGTCTTTCTCAGGCACTTGGCTGCTTACTCTTTCGCATATGCTATCTAAAAAGTGCATTTGATGGAGAATCAAAGCTGCAAGTATTAAATGGAAACTACCGAATTCCAGAGTCACCAAAGTACAACTCAGCAGTGACAGATTTACTCAGAGACATGCTTCAAGGTTCCCCCGATGATAGACCTGACATCACGCAGGCAAGCGCTTTGCTTGATTGGAAATTCATCTCCATGAATTTAGGTTAGTTGTAGATCAACTATGCGTGTAGGATTTCAGTTCCCCGAGTTCTAACAGTCTGCTTACTGATGCCTGGGACTTTTCCCATGTGACAGATTTGGTTCCGTGTCAACCAATTGTTGCCAGAGAATCTGCAGAAATCGTTGCCTGATGGACCTCCTGAAACACATTCTCATGGAACTCATGAAGGTAAATAACACTTTTTACTTCACTGTTTGTTTCATTCTAGAGAACTAGTTATATGAACGTGAAGATAGCTACTTTGGGGCTGAAAATCTTAATGTCCTTCGCTTAGTCGTGTTAATTAGCGTTTCTTTTCGTTTTTTTTCTGGGGAAATCTAGCGGCTTTTCCGAAACAGCCGAATAAGTCGTCTCCAATGCCTCGTAGAAGCCCACCTGCTCCCCCTTCGTCTGGGACAGGGGCACGCTCGGGGCAACCGATGGGTGGTGCTTTCTGGTCCACTCAACACGCAAAGGAGTCAATTGTTGAAGATAATGTGAAGCCGAAATTTGACGAAGAACGAAGCTTTAGTGCATCACACAAAGAGAGGATTCGTCCAGAATCCACAAAGGCCGAGGCTGCACAAAGTCATGGAACTAAAAGCAATACTTCAAAGGACTTTGAAATGAACTTCACCAACAAACCCAGAGACCATGGTGTTCAGCAGCCGAAAGTGTCGAACTCGGAGAGTACGACTCTGTTCCGGGACGAAGCATTCAATAGCTTTGTTGCTGAATTCGATAACAACAAGGTTAATCCAAGTGTCGGTCAGAAATCAAGCCAGGGGGATGGATTGGAAGCCGAAGTTGAGAGGCTGAAAGAGCAGGTGAAGCAGGCGAAGTTGGAGAAGGCCGAAATGACTTCGAAGTTCGAAAAGCTCTCTGCCATCTGCCGATCTCAGAGGCAAGAAATCAGCGAGCTGAAACATAGTCTCGCCGCTAAAACTCCATCTCCGAATAAAACTGGAGAATCACCTGCTAATGTTACTCCTCAGGTAACACTAGTTCTGAGTCACGATGTAACTGTGTGTCGTATTTTCATGCATTGATGTCATATTTTCGTGCAGCAGAAATTCGAGAAAGGCGCCAAGAACCTGGAACAAAGCTCGTGGCAAGCTTTCGCGGATGAGCAAGGTTTCAGGGCTGTTCCTTCTTCTGCAGGTGGACAAGCTTCAGGTTATAATAACAATGCTGGAAGGAGAAAGAGTGTGGAGAGTCAGTCGAATGCTCAGCCAGCTGGATGGGCTGGGTTCTAGGCTGAAGACTAATAACTAAGTTCTCTTTCTTATGTTTCTTGTTTGTATGAAGTGCTTCCGACTTGTAGATTCACATGTTCTACTTGCACTGTGCTCATTGGAGTTTGAAAGTAATATCATCTGATTTTTGTTGCTTGATGCTTTGTGTTTGATTGAATCACTGCTTTTACTGTGTAGATGGTATATATGCCATTTTGTATCCAACCATTTTTCGAACTCGTTTTAACCGATGCTCTCATTCACCTTAACCGAATTACTCGCAAGTTCGGCTGAGCTGCTTGCTTTGGCACAAGGGAATTGGATTACCAAACTTCAATATTAAGTACCATGCGAATGATAGCATGAAGTAAGGGGGTGAACATACTTAAATTTCGATAAATTGGGAATCCTTTGATCAAGCAACAACAAGCAAGAGGGAGAAGGATTGAAAAGGACATGGAAACATAACCGAAAAAAGGAACTTGTAACTTAGAGGGATACTTGTTCTAGAGGGGAATATCCAATGGCGCGGGGTGCTCCCGGGTCTTGGCTCAGGCCTTGTACACATCCTATGAAGTCCCTAAGATGGATCAACCTCTCCTAGTTCGAACAAATATGACCATGATGACTCTGCTGGTCGTGGGCACCGGTAGAGTGGTGGTGGTGGTGGTGGCATTGCTGCGGCTGGCACTGGTGCGGCAGATTGCGACGGTTGGGCACTTGTGCTGGCCCTCTCAGCGAGGGCCACTCCGACGCGGGTCCACTCGGCCAGGGCCACATCAACATTACCTTTCTGCATCATGAGTAGCTATGCATTATAAGTAGCTGCCAACACGACATATGCACAAACCTAAACTAACAGGTTAAGCCAATCACACCTGAAATCCAAACATAGCTTGAAGCCAATCTAATATCTCTTCATTTTCCTTCTTCTTATCACCTTCTGAATTCCTCAGTGCAGAAACAGCAGCTTGAATCTGCACAGTAACCAATGTGCATCAGCAGCCATTGACATATACATGGAAGCAAGATTTTCAAACAGTGGATTATAACAAGTCACCTGAGTTTTGCTGTAAGGGACACATATCTCTGTTTCCTCTTCAGCTTTGGTTTGAGCTTCCAGAATCTGCACGATAAAGGATACATGCTTTTGACATACAGTTTACAGCAAATTTACAGAAGATCATTTGATTCTTTATACACCTCTTCAGGATCAGGCTCTGCTGTTGGGTTGACAGCTTTCAGAACCTCAAAGAGGACTGCTGCAGTTTGATATGCTTTAGTAAGATGTCCACTGAACCAACAGATATCATCATGTAAGGCTATAGGATCAGATTTATCAATAAATTTCAACAGATAACATTTGTGAAAGAACCCTCACCGATCAGCCTTGTCAGCAGCTATTTTCATAGCTTGGATGTACTTCTCGAAGTAATCACTGTAAAATTCCTGCATTTCGCGAGCATCACTCCTCCTCGTCATTGCTCGCCTAGTGGTCTCATCTTCCTGGAAAAATAACTAGTTATAATCGTCTGTAAGCTAGTTATAATCTGGCAGAACCTTACCAAGAGAGCTTACCTTTTCGAGACGTCGTAGGAGTGCAGTTCTGAATCGATGAACGCCGCGACCGCTGGCCTTAGGATCTAACTTGTGAGCTTTCTCAAAAGCATAGAACCGGCCTAGATTTCCCCACAAACATTAATGCACTAAGTCAGATCAAATACTGCAACCTTTTGGTCTAGTTACAGAGAAATATAATTAGTTATTCTACTTGCAAGTGAAAGTTCATCATCCATATACAGAGATAATAACTTACATAGATGAGCAACTCTTGGGTTGCTAAGCTCTACTTCATCGGCAGCACGGAGAATCGGACCGATCTCCACCAACGAAAACGGAACAGCCTCACTGTCCGGAATGGTCTCAGCATGGTCAGACATCTTGAGAGTGACTGAGAAGGTTCAAGTGAAAGCCAAGCTGGTGGAAGATGATGATGGTATACTGTATTAAAAGCTTCAAGGAAAAGCAGAGGAACCGAATATAAAAAAGGAGCTTTGAGTGCTTACTTTCAGACGATTTCCAGGTAGGCTGTGACTGGAAAGAGAGCAGTAATGACTTGTGTTGTCTCAACTTTAAAATCTTAATAGACAAGGAATTTAGGGGGAGTCGTGATATCGCGACGGACGATCAAGAATGGTTTAATGTGTTGGGTCGGTTTGTATAGAATCTGAAACGTATTGTGTTGTATATAAAAAATAGATTAATTAACTTTAAAAGATAAAGAAAGTTGCGTGATATCGGAGTTAGATTTGAAAGCGAATTGAGTTGTGGTTCGAAAAAAGCGTTCTTTGTATATTCCACGACCAAGGAAAATAGGTAAGTGACGGGCTGTGGGACCCGTGAGCCTGGTAGGCCATGGGAATGACGGATAGCCTAGGGCTAGTCACCATAACCAGGGAGGGACTTTGACTGGACATTATATACGTTCCATTAACTGATAAGACATCTATTATAGTAGAAGACGGCTGAAAAGCCCTTTCTGTCAAACTTCAGGCTTAGGTATATCCTGACCCTTCAACATCAACTATTGGAATTTTGTCTATGGCTAATCATCAGCGTCGCCAATTGATCATGACAACAAAATAAATGCCCCCGTTTTGCTTAGCCGGGGTAAGCGAAGGTTGGTTTGGTTCTAGGTATCAACCAGATGGGCTCCATTCAATTCGACCGGTTGGGTCGGACAATTTTAGATTACTCTGCGCAAAATCGGCCGAAAAATGCTCGAAAATTAACGGAAATGTAAAATTGACCGTTATTAATACTTACGTGAGTGCTACGTTTGCAAATCAAAGTTATGTGGCCGTACTGTTACAGACCCTGAAGTTCAGTGACCTCCGAGCTTTCGACCCAAACTGTAGCAGAGGGTTTTGAAGTTTCAAGTTTGAAACTTTGAACACAAAACAAAAAGGTTTTTGAAAGCGAAAGTTGGGGAGGACTGAATCAGTGTTCAAATCAGAAATCCAGAGTTCTTCCAAACTTCCCCGCCAACAATGGCTTCCCCTACTCCCACCAACACTAACCCCGCCTCCGCCACCACCACCACCACCGCACGACCGGCTGCTGGAAGACCCCAGCTTTCTCATCCATCTCCATACCCAATTTACCACCAGCAAGTCCAACAGCAGCAGCACTACCTCAACAACAACAACATCAGATCCCAAACCCTGATTCCCACCTCCAATTCCCCGCAGCCGCCGCCTGGAGGGATTCTGTATCCCGTCGCTTCCTCCGGCCGCGGCTTCATTCCTCCTCCAGTGGTGCCGCCGCCGCCCACCCGCCCTTCCTCCTCCGATCACTCCCGAAGCTACAATTCCTCCGCCTCCCCTTCACTTGCTCTCTCCAATTACAGAGCTGCCTCTCCTTCTCCTCTCTCTCACCCTTACTATCCTCCTCCTGCGCATAGGCTTCATCCTTCTCTCCCCAACAACCCTCACTATCTTCAGTCTCCTCCTCCTCCTCCTCCAGCTTCCGCTCCGATTATCGGCGTCCCCATCGTTCCCCAGCTCAAGGTCTTTCTTTCATGTGCTTTGTAGTTTCGATTCCCTTGATCTGTTCCAAATTGACGAACTACTTGTTATTTGTCTGTGAATGCTCTGTAGTATAATAATTAGGGTCCTCCTAGTGAGAAATTCCATTGTCACTCTCAAAATGGGGTTCTTTAGGTAGTGGTGGACTGTTTGTTGCCTTATCATCTACAATGTGATATCCTAGTTGTTGATGTTTCATACTTGTACTTATTTCTCTTGTTAAACACATTCTAATCGTTTTGCTTTCTTGTTGCCTGTTTAGGTTGCCCCATCTCCTGCTCCAGTTTCTGATTCTAATGGCTACAAACATACAAGGTCAAATTCTTGCTGTAGTTAGTTATCACCTTTTGGTTTATTTCATTGGTTGAGCAAGGAGGAATTCATCTCACTCGTTGTTTTGTACAGAGACACGCCAGATGATCCTGTCGTTGTGATTAGAGGTCGGAAAGTAAGTTCCTGTGCCTTGTTTACTTACTTTTTGGAATCTTCTGTCTGTTGAGTTGCTATGAATATGTTGGTATATTGATGTAAAAGTTGGTTTGTGTCCTTAAATGTTGTCTTTTGAACAGGTCTATGGTATTACTTTAATTCTCAGTTTAATATAGTTTGTGATCTTTAATCTTAGTGATGAAATTCCATTCATTTATGCTTGTAGGTAGTAGTACCAGAAGGTGCTTCGATTTATGCACTTTGCCGATCATGGTTGAGAAATGGCGTTCCGGAGAAACGTCAGGTTTGTAACTTTGCTTTTATGGAATCGTGTCGCTTTGTTTAGTTATATGTAGTTTACTCGTTGAAACGGAAGTTAATTCTTCAGCTATTGGCTTTCAGTTTGTAAAATAGTAGATGTCATGCTTTCTGATGTTGTTGTCTGATTTAGGATTTAGTAAAGAATCTGTTTTTATGGTTCTTGAATGTCGTTTCGTCTTCCTCTTCATAACTTGTTAAGTTACAAGTTGATTGACTAAACTCGAAACTCGAAATAATGACCAATATGGATAATGAGAGAAAATGTGCAAGTATGAACTGGAAGCAAGAGATTGAGCAAACATGTGGTTTGCTTACCAAAATCACCGTCACTTAGGACTGTTATAGCATCTATCAATTTGGAAATGGCATGAACAGATGCTTGGTTATGGAGGCAGCTAAATGGAAGATAGGTACTTGCATCAATGCTAGTTTCTTTGTTATGCCCTATGTAAGAATTCTGCGGCAAACAAAGTTGTCTCGAAATGTAAAGTCTCAATGTCTTGCCTGTTTTCTGATACTAAGTCAACTCAACAGATGTCCCATGGTGAAGGTGTAAGTACTCTCCCAAGACCCTTGCCTTTACCTGTGGTGGACAGTAATTCGCCGACTAATAAAGAAGCCGAAGAAGAAGAAGATAGCAAAGAGGTTTCCTTTCTCTATTGATTCAATCCTTACTCAGAAACAAACATCTAGAATCTAGCAGATGAAGTAAAGCTTCTTGTTTTTGTGTTGCAGGCTGAAGAATCTGTTGAAAATTTATCTGCGCAAGACTTGTTGAAGAGACACGTTAAGCATGCGAAAAAGGTTCGAGCCAGGTAAGGGTAATTTAGATATGGGTCCAACTTCCCTTGGAACGTCTAGCCTGTGAAGATTGCATAAGCTATGTTGCTATTACCTGTTGCGCAATTAATGAACTGTTTTCATTATGCAGATTAAAGAAAGAACGGTTGAATCGAATTGAACGATACAAAACCAGGCTGGCGCTTCTTCTTCCTCCTCAGGTGGAGCACTTAAGGAATGACCACGCTTCCGGGCACTGAGGGATGAAAGATGAAAACTAATTCTATCAATTGCCAAGCTGGAACGGGATGGGAAATGGAGAAACGCCTCGAGACTGGCATTGTTCGATGTTAGGTATAGATAGATGTAAAAAGTTTTGCTTGTGTGTTTCTCTACTCAAGTTGGAAAACGAAGGAAGATCAGAAATCCGGAAGCATATGTTCTTTGCCTTGGGAGAGTGACTGATGTACCGGTTTTTCGTCTTTGCCAATGACATGTTAGTTAGTTTGAAGGTAACTGTGCTTGATTGGGAATGCCTTAGCAAATGTAGTTGATGCTGGCAAATGTATCGAAATCTAATATTTGGCTGTGGACTAGCAAGGTTGTACCACGGAGATTGCGATCAGACCCTAGTTGGGCATCATTTCGCCCAAGAGGAACATTTTCAGAACCGTACTTGTCCGAACAGTCCAAGACAACCACATATTGTTAGAGTTGGACGTCCCAGTACGGTTCTCGAAAACCATGAAGAAAAGAGTGTTAACTTTTAAAATCTCACCGTTGACTGAAATCTTTAAAATGAAGTCCAACATATGATCACATATGTTTCCACGCAAGAAATGGCGTGGGAAGAATATCTGCTGTGAAGATGATGGATCCAATCACACCCATACACATGCTTGAGTAGAACCTTAGTAAAGGCAAGACTTCATACATACACCTCTATATATATACACACACAACATCACTAGTAGTCTCGCATCAAACCGCGACTCCTCTAATCAAATCGAGCAAAATGGCAGCAACACGACGGCATCGAGAACAAGCAACGTCAGGTTCCAAACGACGCGCAGACGACCTTGCGTTAAGCATTTCAGCCACTCCCACCCACTTCGCCCCATCGACGTAAGAGAAGAGGAAGAGCTTATATGCTCCGGATGCGAGCTGGATCTCTCCGGTTCGGCCTATAGTTGTAGCAAGTCAACCTGCGAGTTCTTCCTCCACGGAACGTGCTTCGACCTCCCCAAGCGCCTTCAGTTCCCTCCTGATCATGTTTCCCGCCATCAACATCCCCTCGTCCTCCTCCCTTCCCCTCCTGACGGTGGCAAGGGAGAGTACGCGAAATTCGTGTGTAACGCTTGTGGTGACTACGGCACTGGCTTCACCTATAGCTCGGAATCTTCCGAGTCTTTCAATCTCCATGTGACGTGCGCTTTCCTCCCCGATGTAATCAAGCATGTCGACCACGATCATCCGCTCCATCTCTTTGTTCCTTCCACGTCCCTAGAGAAAGGAGCAATCAGCTCCTCGAACTCGAACTCCATTTTCACATGTGATGTCTGCCGGAAGCATGTTCCGAAAAACTGCTGGATCTACTACTGCCTCGAATGCGACTATGGCACCGACCTCGCTTGCACCTCCACCGCGTAATCCGAGTAAAGCATCAATCTTTCTACATTAACATCCGTATGATATATACATACACACTTCATATCAAGCATCCCAACATTCAATGTATCTCTCTGCACTCAAAACTATATTTATGCACTGCAATTATCTACATCATTATGTACAAAGAGTAGAAGCAGCTTATCATCATCTAATTCGAATCGAGATTTCTATGCATAATGACTACATGACAAGTTTACAACAATCTAATCAAGTCAAAAGTTGGAAGTACATGTATCTTTGCTTGACCTGTTGATTCATGCTTCGAGTATGGCGTCTTTCTCTCTATTCCTTGTTGCTTCTGGTAGAGCGATCTTTCCTCGGTCCGCCCAGGATACGCGAGATCTGCAGACCTCTGCTGAATGCTTGGTTGAACAGCATACGCGTCTGGAACTCGGATACAAACGGGAACCATGCCAAGAACGCGACTGGAATGAATAGAAGCAACCCCATCACTATCTCGTACCCGCGAGCCAGAACTCGCACTGATCCCCAGAATCCAGCTCGTTGTATTACAGGCTTGCAGGCCTGTGCTATCTGCCAGTGCGGATCACGTGTTCGAGAAAACATTAACAAGTAAATCAGAAGAGCAAATCAAATTTCTTTGAAAAGCTGTCTACTTCAAAAATATATCATCCAAAACGACGCCATAGATCCAAGCAATAAAAACAGACAAATAATAGGATGAACCAAACTCACCAGTAGAAGTCCCCATCCGGTCGGCATGAATGCTAGAATGCACACTACTACATCCTGAAGTGTCATATGGAGGACCGCTATCAAAGTAGCGAATGTGGCAAGGAACGTCAGGAATATGAGCCCTTTGATCAGTCGAAACACGAGCTGGAAATTCGCGCTCAGTCGTCTTCGTCCAACTGATATGGCCTACAATCATTGAAATTTCACTTAGTAAGAAAAAGCAAAAGGTATGGAAGATTGCATTATTCGCCAAGAACAAAGGTCTTTGCAGTTTACCTTCACTATAGACAGTATCAGTGCGATCACAAGCCACGAAACGCCATATACCTGTAAGCAATAACAATAATCCTAAGCTGTTTAGGAATTGAGGGCATGATTTGGGCATTTATTGGAAAACAAGGCATTCAATTGCGGTGGAATTGTCCATTCTCCTTCATTCAATATTGGCCACATTTCGAATTCAACAACGAAAAACAATCAAACAGTGCACGTACCAGAAATGTTTTGGCTTTGTTGATTATGCTGAGATGATACACGAGGCCATACTGAAAGATGAAAAACCGCAACGCTAACAATATCTCCGCGATAATGCCTCTGATTCCCGAATGGCGGAGATGAGCATGCTCGCTCTCCCACCACGACTCCCAGCTCTTTTCAGGAGGCACCCCGATACCTCCGCGGCTATTTATCCACTTATGCCAATCTGTCCAGTCATCGAGTATTTTCTGCCACTCGAACCCGGACGGATTGAACAGGAACGGTGCAAAGAGCCACGTCACAACCATGAACCATATCGAAATCGTGATCAAGACTCCTGCAAGTACGCCTCGGTACGAGTGGCCGAAAATATGGTACACGAGAAGCAAGATCATCAGTTCGATGCCCTTTACGAAGTGGCTGCGAGAGTAGAGCCGGTAGTTCTCGGCAAACTTTGCATGGAACACTACGAACCCACGACCAGTTCCTCTGTATTCCGCCCCTCCGTGGAGCAACGTTCTACCGTAGTAGTGAGTCTTCGTGCCGAGGGAGAATGTGAAGAATAAAGGTGCAAGTTGCAATTGCATCAGAACGAAATCGCTCAGCGCGTTTCGAAACCCCCTTTCTAGACCGATTTCCATCATCATAGGTAAAGCCATCAAAATCCCTATCTGTACGACGGACTGCGAAGCAAGAGCTACTTGAAGAGGCTTGTTATCCCGTATAGCTCGTTGGTTAATCAGCCCTTCTTCCAGTCCGCTAAGGGCTAGATAAAGACGGCCATAGAGGAAAACATAGACCGTGAGCACAGTGATCTGTCGAACAAAGGAGCAACAAGTAAGTAGAATGGTATAAATGAAAAAAGAACTAGCACATAGGGCCCAACCAATTGAGTTTTACACATACCAAGGTACTGAAATAGAAGCCAATTGTAGTGAAGTAGCAAGACAACATTCGGAAAAAGTCGAATCGATGTCCAAGCCTGTAAATGTCACGACTCAGTGTCTGTTCGCCGTTCCCGTTAGCAATCTTCGCCTCGAACATGGATATCTGGTTAAGGCCCACATCTCTCCCTTTACCGACTTGAATATATTCGTGGTGAGTGACATTGCCTTCTCGCAACGTGGAATTGAATCCTAATACCAGTACATATATATGTCACCATCCACATCGGCGAGATTCTATATTTTGCTACAAACGGATACAAAACTTAACGACTATACCTGCAAATATGTCCTCACTTAAATTGATACCCCTCGAAGCTTTGCTGATTCCCCCTCTAGTAAGGTGAAATAGTCTATCGAACACATCAGGGTGACCATAATGGAATCTCACTCTGTACAGCAGACCAAATGAAAAGCATAAGGTGCATTATATAACTAGTTACTGAAAGATTCATATAAAGTCAAAACAAGAGATATTTACTTCAAAGGATGAGCCAACAATCGCTGCCCGATGGTCACGAAACTGTTCTCTTGATTCGACATGAACCAGGCAAGAGAGGAAACACTGCACGTACAGAGATTGAGTTTCAATTCGAGCATATACATACCGAACCTTCCTTGAATGGCGAACTGATAAAGGATTAAGTACCTGCCAGTAAAGATATGCTCCCTAAGGCCTAAAATTGTAGGGCATCTAACACCACCATGCTTTACTAGAAATTCTTCTAGCAAGTTCCTCATTTTGAATGCTTCTTCCATGTAGTTATCCTGTTAAAGTGATGTATGTGTAAATAACTAGTTACTAAACAGAGAGATTAAGTGTCTGTTGTGAATGTATCCTCGTATACAGCTAGTTCACTACCTGATTCATATCTATTGTTTGCAAACCTTCCCCACGTGTGAAAATGATTGCATGGTTCTGATTTTCCGGCTTGCCCTCACCCAACAATGCCGGTCCAGGTAGCTTTATACGGTAAATTACCTGCACAAGGTTTTAGTAAGGAACGGTTAAGCGAGAACCCCGTAACACCCTCACCCTAGACAGAACCATATGACATGATTCTATAATCAACATCCAACTCATATAACTAGTTATAAACTATAAACTATAAAAAAATAGTAATAAAGAGACAGTTAATAAAACCATTCAACTCGGAGATAGAAACTACTGTCGGCACAAAATAGAGGAAATTCGTACCTGATCGAGATTTTGAACACGCTCGGAAGAATCAATAGGAGTGGTCGGAGGAGCAGCTTTTACAAGAGCTGAATAATACACCTTCTCCACAGATCTTTTCGCTCTATCTTTGCTCGTCTCTTCAACCTCGTCGATATAAGCTACACGCAGCGATGGATGCCTGCCACAGACACAATCATTAGCTAGCTGGATCAGGAACGAGAAAGATGGAACGACAGAGGATCTTACGTAGTCATGAGCCTCAAAATGTCGTTAGCACGAGTATCACCGGATCGCTTATGAATACCATAGTTCTGGCAGGAGACGACATAAGTGAACTTCATATCAGTTATTGCTTGGCATTGTGCCCACAAAGACCTCTGCCTTTTCGAATGTTGCTCACTGTTAGCTTCAGCAGCCTTATATCCCTTCATCAATTCTGATAACAGAAAGCAAATGATTTTCAGAACGTATTTGACATTTGCACGTTTCTGAAATTATTTTATCGAGCTGAGCTTATAGTTTACCTTCGTCTGTTGCCAGGTCGAGGAAGGCCTGCAGTTCCAATGCTTTCCGGTAATACATCATGCCACGCACTAAGTTTTTCGCCAGTAAAAAAGTTAACCGAGTTTAAAGAGCTTAAGTTAACCGAGTTTAACCAAGTTAGAAAATTTGTACCTGTTTTTGTCAGCGTTTGGCCTCTGTATGATGCCCATAGGCGTAGCTCTTCTTCGAGCTCTTCGGTCGATCTAAGTTCCTCTTCACTACTGCATCCAACCCTTTGAAGAAAATTTGTCCATTCATCTGTTAATGGAAAGCATAAAAATTAAACAAAATAATGAAGCTTAAGTAATAAGACTTAAAAGACTACAAGGACATGACCTGGGAAAATTTTCTGCAAGTAGAAGAGGACGGAAACACCATCTTCGTTCGGTTTTTCGAGGGTATTAAGCGAATAAAGTACATCCTCCGTGTAATAAGGAGTGAGAACACTACAAAAACCGTCACAAATGAGTGATCAACACATTAGAGCATCAAGCATATAGAACTCCATGCCTTGACACGCAAGAAACAGAACAATTTCAATAAAAAGGACGAGTTTATAGCAGTGAGACCGGACGAAAAGTTCTGCTTACCAGAATGAAAGCATGCTGCGAACCTTGGGGGCATCAGGCATGTCCATGAACAATGAATTGCTGAAGAAAGAAATGCGCCTCCTAGCTTCCAAGTTTGATGGAACATCCATGGCAGATTCCTTGACTGTGAGTAATAGATGAAGTCTTCTGATCTACAGAAAATGATAAAAACGGGGTAAATCCAGTCATCTCCAACAAGTCTTGATGCTTTTGATTCCTTAATTTTGATTCATTGAACAGACTTACTTTCTCGTTCCAAGCATCCGATTGAGGAACAGGAAACCTAAGCTCGCCAAAGATTTGATGCTTTTGATGCTGATCAAGTGAGATCATTCCATCTTGTTTCCCATAGAATCCCCCATGGCTTGATTCCAACAAACTACAATAAAAAAATCCAGTTAGAAAGGCAAGAAAATGCTCCGGTTCATATTCGGCACGAAACAGATCGACGTGATTTAGTTCACCTGGGAACCTCATCCTCCAATATGTCTCTTGTCACAACTTCCAGCATGTCAAGCAACAGAATAACAACTTGATCCTTGTCCTCTCTCTTATTCTCCAACTGTAAGAAGTGAATAAACTAGTATGAAAAGGCTACATCATGAACAAACTATCCAGAATAAAAGCTTGTGAAAGACGTTACCAAATACTCGACGAGCTTCACGAATTGTTCGTTGAGGATCGGAAGAGCGCTCATATTCAGTTCTTTTATAATGGTTTCATTGTCTATGTACTCGTCAACTTTGGAAAAGATTTCATTTATTACCCTGACATGACAGGAAAAAATTCCAGACATGTAAGCATATATATGCAAGTTCAATCCTGAAAACCGAGCAAAAAAAGCATTGACTCACAATATTTCGCGCTCTCCTAGAATCAAATAATTGGCGATACTTTTAATCGAAGCGTAGCATTCACGAACTGCACACAACATATAGTTATCTGAAACCAATCGCTTCTTCAATTCGCGGTCTTTCCCGTTGCTATCTTTAGCCATATCGACTGCTATAGGGATCTGCGATCATTCATACACAGAGGATGATCGAGTGTAGAAAACTGGTGAAGCTGAAGGACTTAAAGAAGCTGAAAACAAAAAGAGACCTTGCTAGCAAGTAAAAATGGAGGCCATTGAATGAGTTCTAGTTCACGGTCGGCCCAGTAAGGAACAAGCATCAAATTCATCTCCCTGCAAAATTGAAGAACAGCATCATCATCAAGAGACCTGATAAAAAAAATTTGCAGCATTTTCAAAATACCTGTCATTTATCAGATCCTCCTCCCTGAAGCTACTTATGATTTTATTCCACATTTGAGCAAACCTTGCTTCCTGCTTTTCTTTGCTGGAGGGGCTCTGTGTAAATGATAAAAAACATCTGAGAATTTGCGAAAAAAGTAGCTTTCAACCCTTCTAGCTACTAATACTGTCAGAAAAAAGATTCGAGACCTCTTGGAATCTACGTGAAAAAGTAGCTTTCAACCCCTTCTTTTTGTTACTCTCGCTTTTTTCTACAGGCACCAAGCAGGCATTGAAAGCACCAGGTAGTGATTGGAACCGAGACCTCAGCATTCCTAATGTTCGAATCTGGAATACACTATCTAAACGTAAGTAAAATATAACACGAAAGATCACATCGATTGAAAAACGAAGATTTACAAACCTCTCCAAGGCGGCGAAAAGCACCATATAAACCACCGAAAATAGTGGAGTAAATAGCATACCAAATCTGGGTATCCATGAAATATACCTGCAAAAACACACACTATATATAAGTAGAAATGCAGAGAGAAAAATGTAAGGAAGTATGCAAACAGAAACATACAAGAACAATAGGAGCCCAAAGCGCAATCACAACGCCAATGTTGTTCTTTGCTGCATTGACATGCCGAATTGAATTAGAACGAAGAAAGAAAATAAAGAACCGGCATTTCGATCACATCATTACCTTGGGGAAAGAATTCATGCCATTGGTAGGTTCTTATGTGAACACTCATTATGGCTTTCGTCGGACCGACAAGAGGCTTAATCTGAAATAAAAACAGAATCCACATTTCTCTACATGTTAGATCAAACCAATTTTGTAACGATCATGTTATTTGTGAGGATAAATGGGAAGAGAGACGTACCTCGATATAATAACTGAACGCCAATTTTGACACCAAGAGAAGAACCCAGAACAGAGTATATCTACAGAGAAGCATGAGCAAGAGCATCAATTATCTGATACAGAGGGTCCAGGTAAGTGAGTTGTGGAAACTTTAACAATATCAAGCCTTACTTGAAAAGTGAAATAGAGCTCTCATGCATCCCCCTTCCGACATAAAGTCGAGGCTAAATTGTCACGGAATTTATTATGAATCAGTTACATAATAATCAGTTATAAGGGATTAATTTACAAGAGCTAATTGAGCCAGATTTTTTTTCACATGCCTGAGACCACCACATCAAGAGCATCACAATCCTATAGTTGGACCTCTCGAGAACGCGACGGAGAAATGGAACCACAAAGAGCAACAAGGACAGCATGTTTGGAGACAAGTAAATGAGAACAGCCATAATGAACAAAGAAGGCGTGCTAGGGCTGTTGCCGAACCAGCCCCGAATGGTTCTTCCGAATCCAGTAGGATCGTTCCAACTATATGCGTAAGTTACTGGTAGAATTATGACCCATGCAGCAGCTGTTATAACCTTCAGAATATATCTCAGCTTTACGTAGTATGGCATTATCTGCCTTGCCTTAAAGCTAAAAATTACGTCAAGAACAGCTGCAAAATCAACGTATTAAGCTAATTAAAAGACTGCAATTAAAAAAGTAGGAAGAGTTATATCAGTCTGAAAAGGTACCTTGCAGGAAATTCAATATTGCAGAGGTAATGAAGATGCTCAGAACTTTCTTGAGAACATCACTGCCGAATACAGAACTCAAATTCCCCGATCCATTCCAAGCAATGATTATCATTGCCTAAGTTGACCAAATGCAAGCAAACATTGTAGATACTGTTAGGAATTGAAGCGCGGGAAGTGTGGGAAGTACAAACACACGGACAGTAAGGTTACCTGTAAACACAATATAAAAAAACTCCAGAGTCTGTCGAAGCTCCGGAAAATGTGCCAAAACGATCTCGTTTCAACAAAATTGACTTTGCCAATCCAGCGATTCACGGTAGCAGATTTCTTCTCCTGCAAGTCATGAACGGAAAATATGGAAAGTTCTTCTCCTACAACTTCTAGGGACGCAAAAGGCGAAGAAAGGACCGAAACAAACCACGTCTCGGTTTTGGTGAAGCTCTTCAGGAGGCAGGCGAAAGAAATCGGCATCAGCACGCATAGGCCAACCCAATCGAAAGCAATCGACCGACCTAGATTCGAAAACCAGCCAAGTCAACACAAAGTCAACATGAAAGAACCATGCCAGCTGGAAGAAGCTAGTTGCATTACCAGAAGTACTCATTTAAGTCATCATAGTTTCTCCATTCAGAATGCTTTGACCTTCCACCCTTACTCCTCCCCGCTTCCTTTGCAATGGTGTCGTAAATTGGCTTGACGACTTTCCAAAGGAAAGCCTCTTCTTCGCCACGATAAGCTGGCTGTATATGTTCCCCTGTCAATGGACTTACACTCCGAGCTAGTAGCCCGTACAATTCAAAAGCCATCTGTGACAAATTCATTATATTAGAATCCAATACACAATCGAGCAACTTAATGGACCGTCGTCAGTTCTTAGTCTGCATACATGATGATATATGTAGCAAAGGCACTCTGGCAGGAATCTCAAGTTTGCTGCTTCTCCCCATATCAGTAGATATAGACCCATATATAGTAGTTTCCTTTGCTGCACTTCTTGTTGAATGGTAGGCAGCCTGTCAAGTTAGAAACGACAATATTATTCTCCGTGAATTCAAAAGGGATAAATCCAAAATCTGTAGCACAAATTAACTTCATTTTCTCACCAAAGGCTACTTTTCCTCCCCAGAAACTTGCACCATCTTTTGTAGTTCTTGAATAATTTCTTCATCACCTCAGTTAGTGTATGATCGTCCAACTGTGGAAATCGGTGTTCGTCAGTGCTGAAAGCGTGAATCACCAAGCTATATATAGTATCTCAACATATATATGTACATTCATACTTATATACATCGAAATGAGAAGCAAACAACCTTTGGTTGTAGTTCAGGCTTAGGAAACCGGCGCATGTGCACATTTGCAAGCAGTAGAATCAAATGTTCCCTTTGATTCGCCACATTATCTTTCTGCATCATGAGTAGCTATATGCATGAGTAACTGCAACGTGGCATGTGTACAAAACTAATGAATGGAAACAGGTTAAGCCAAATCACACCTGAAACCCAAACATAGATTGAAGCCAATCTAATATGTCTTCATTTTCCTTCTTCTTGTGATTTTTTGACCACGGCAATCCCCTGATATTCCTCAGTGCAGAAACAGCAGCTTGAATCTGCAAGTAACCAAGGTGAATATTAGTGTGAGATAAAAATCCATACATGGAAGCAAAAAATTTCAAACTACCTCTGGGTATCTCATGATAGCCTGATTTTCGCTGTCGGGGTCGAGTGGGAGGACATTGTAAGGGACATATATCTCTCTTTTCTCTTCAACTTTGGTATGAGCTTCCAGAATCTGAAAGATAAGGATACAATGTCTGACATTTATATACAGAAAAATTTACAGAAGAGCCAATTGACTCAATACCTCTTCAGGAACAGCTTCTGTCTGGTTGACAGCCTTGAGAACTTCAAAGAGGACTGCAGCAGTTTGATATGCTTTAGTAAGCTGTGCACTGAACCAACAGATCATATCATGTAAGACTATAATAGAATTCGATTAATATTTTCTTTTTGATAAGGCAGACTAATAATTTCACAGATGCATTTGTGAAAGAACGCACCGATCAGCCTTGTCAGCAGCATTTTGCAAAGCTTGAATATACTTCTTATAGTAATCTCGATAAAATTTCTGCATTTCCCGAGCATCACTCATTGTCCTTCCTCGTAAAGTGGTCTCATTTTCCTGAAAAATGAGACCCAAAGAACTTTTGAGAACGAATACAGCAACAAACTCTCTAACTATGAACAACTCTGAGCATATTTGGTATCATGGCAAAACTCAGATGAATATGAAGCAAAGAGTTTACCTTTTCGAGACGTTGTAAGAGTGCCGTTTTGAATTGTCGAACACCACGCCCACTGGATGTAGGATCTAGTCCGTGAGCTTTCTCGAAAGCATAGAACCGGCCTATTTCCACAAACATTAATGCACCAAACTTCAGAGATGACATACGAAGCTTAATTACAGTCTAAAATCAGAAACTCTGTCGGAATTGGCATAAAGAACTCAACATATAAACTGTTGAGTAATTCAAGAATGGAGTCAAAATGGAAATGTAATTACTGTCTGAGCTTTGAAGTCTACACCTTTATTTTGCACAGATGACAGAACAAGTCAAGTAAATACATCAACTTTTTTGTTTACTTAACAAAGAAATATAACTAGTTCTTCTACTTGCAAGTGAAAGTTCATCCATACATAGATAACTTACATAGATAAGCAACTCTTGGGTTACTAAGCTCTACTTGGTTAGCAACCCGAAGAATTGGGGCAATCTCGACCAACGAAGACGGCACAACCTCACTGTCCAGCATGGTCTCCCCCAAATTACCAGCAGTTTGAGTCCGCAGAATCCGCCTTGGCGGCAGCTGCTGCTGGTCAAACCCTCCCCTACTCGACATCTTGACTGCTGCCTCCGGATGATCAAGTCAACAAGACCTACTTGCATCTATCTGAGTTTGGGAAAATGTCACCAAATACAACAAGAGATGGCCTTCAATGAAACTAGTACAAAATCCAGCCTATACACAGCCAAAGATGTCACCTTTAAGTCTTTAACTAATAAATTTCATCAAAATGAAGCAAACCCTTAAGGTGATTACCAAAATTAAGATAAGTAGCTGATTGATTAGCCACAAGCAAGCAAAAACCAGGCAGGAAAAATGGAAAAGAAACGAACTTTTCCAATTTCCACAGAGAATTTCAGACATTTGAAGAAGAAAGAAAACCCAAATAAGGAAAATTTCATACCAGTTAAGTGAGGGTGATTGAGCTTGTACCAAATACCAAAATAAGATTTTAATGAACTAGTACAAACTCCAGTCTATATATACAAGCCAAAGATGCCCCCTTGAACTAACAAATATCATTACAATGAAGCAAAACCCACAACTTTGAACACTACCTGCGTCTAATCCAGAGGATTAAGTTCAGTTTTTTACAAACTCTCACAGCTTGACAAACAACCCAACAGAGACATAAGTCAACATCTCAGATTAGAGGACCATAATCAGCCTGAAATACCTTAAAAGAGTTCAAAATTAAGACAACTAGCTGACTGATTATCCACAATCAAGCAAACCCAGGCAGAAAAATGGAAGACCATTGAAGAAGAAGGAGAATTAGCACCCATACCAGTTAAGTGAGAGAGTGATTGAGAAGACAAGTGGCAGAAGGAATTGAAGCTTCAAGTAGAAGCCGAGGTGGTGGTGGAGATGACCATGATCGAGGGGGGAAAGGCAAAGAATCCAGGGGCGCTGAGAATCATGCTTTCAGCTTTAGATAAGTAGATACTAGTAGCAGAATAAAGCAGAGGAACCGAGTGAAAAGGGAGGAGCTTTATTGAGTGGAGTGCTCCCTTTCATACAATTTCCAAGTAGACTTGTGCCTAACCTCTCAAAACTTAATAAACAAGGACTTGAGAGAGGGGTGGTACTGTGGCAAGCCTTTGGGCAGCCATTCTTTGTAAATATGTGGCTTTGCGTGTCACATAGGTCCACCTCTTCAGTACTATGTGTGTTCTCCATTGAAGTTTTGGACAAAGTTTTGGGAAGTAATGACAAATTTTGGGTGCAAGTAAGCATGGGGTGTTGACAGAGCCAGACCAGACTGAAAAGATGGCGACCTAGTGAATTGTTCTTTGGATTGGTCATTGAAATATATTATCTGTAAGAAATGGTCATTAAACATTTGTTTTATGTAATAGTTGGCCCACTCTTTTTGACAAACGGGTCACTTAAAATTTTGGCTAAGATGAGCACTAATGACCAAGCTAGTGGCTCTTAGTTTATAGTAATGGAGGCTTCAAAGAAACTCAAGCTGGTGTGGCGTAACAACATTCACCATGGCACATAGTCGTGTCAAACTAATACTGAAGGTAAACTCCAAAGCGGAAGAGGTTGATTTTATCTAGTCGGGGTATGAGTATCAACAAACTCAACAATGTCTATATAATACTTGGAAAAGCCAACCAAATAACAATGTCGGAGATCTTTTTATTTTCGGTGTATGAGATGGACATGTGTCGGTTGGCTACATATATCATATGGATGCCGATTAGGTTTAACATAGCTGGTTTTGATCATCGATCGTGGTTGACTCAAAATCAAACCAAACCAATCGAGTCCCAAAAAAATTAATCAAATCTAGTTGGCCAAGACTCCATTTCATCCTTTCACAATTTTAGTAGGCTTTAACACTAGTTACCAACGTCACCACCTCATTTAATTGCAAATAGGTTGCTTGCCTGCGCTCAATTGCGAAAGCTGAATGTGGTAAAATAGGTTGATCATCGATAGTGGTTGACTCAAAATCAAACCAAACCAATTGAATCCCAAAATAATTAATCAAATCTAGTTGCCCAAGACTCCATTTCACCCAACTCTTTTACAATTTTAGTGGGCTTTAACACTAGTTACCAACTTCACCGATTTGTGTGTTTTATTACGGTCTATACGTGTTGAAATATATGGTAAAACGATTTAGTTCCTACATAATTGTGTATGGTTGAAGTTAATAAAACGCAATTAATGTAACAATGGCTCAACATGCAGAAAATAAGCTAATTTGAAAATTTCCAACACTAACATAACACCGAGTATACTTAATTTTTAACTTCATTTAGTCATTATTTACGGGGTTATTATAGTGAAATTTGATTTTTAGTCATTTCCATCATGCATGTCAAATATTAGTCGATTTGCAAATTTTGAAATTTTATGGTGAAAATTGTCAATTTTTGTAAGTTAACCTCTTTACAAATTGACAATTTTATGGTGAAAATTGTCAATTTTCGTAAGTTAACCTCTTTACAAATTGACAATTTTAAGATGAAAATTAAAAAATTTCAAATTAACTAATATTTGACATATATATTAGAAATGATTAAAAATTAAAATTTTATCAGATTAAACTTTTTAAATAATGGCTAGATAAAATTAAAAAAACATTCGATCATGCATTAGAATCGGTAAAATGAAACAAACTACTTTACGGCTTTAATATTCTTTTAATATGTGAGTTTTAAAGTTTTAACCCCACCAATCCATGATTAATATCACGTTAATGACACGGTGGAGACGTCACAATTTCAGCCGGCCGGCAGCGGATGGAACCAGAGTACTAATCCTACGAACTACTTCTCTCGGTGTCGTCATCAAACTCCAGTTAATTGAGCATCGCCGCTACTCCATTTCCGTCACATCTCTTGTCGTCATGCCTACAGGGGACGGATGATCAAATGCCGTTAATTTAACGGTCTCTGCTTCATCAATGGTTTTCTTTTGGTAATATATTCAAAGCTCCATAATTAATCCAGATCCTCCACAGTGATCACATTTGTCCCGCAATCAAGCGATTCTAATCGAATCCTGCCAAATTTAGTATAGTTATCAACGACACCTTGATGTTATCAATCCCACCCAAATTTGCAGGCGCTACAGAGTCTGACCAGATCAAATTAAACCCCAGTCTTCTTATAAATTATCGCCAGAGGGCATTCATTCAGGTTTGTTCTTGATATCAGCAGGAACAGAAATGGAGGTTGCAACGTCGTTCAACAACGGCGGGATGATGGGTTCAAACGGCGGCGGCGGCGGTGGCGGAGGAGGAGGAGAGTTCCGGCGGCTTCACATCGTTTACTTCCTGACTCGTATGGGCCGCATCGAGCATCCCCATCTTATTCGCGTCCGTCATCTTAATCGGAACGGCGGCGTTTTCTTGCGAGGTAATGTTTGATCGGACGTCGTATTTACTTAACCATCTATGATCGATCGTTGACCGTATAAAAGCTGTTAAATGTGGTTGATGCATGGGCATAAAGCTGGAGGTTTGGGTAACAAGTATCGGGTAATCTCGATCCTCATCGTCCTAATAGATCGATTTTCATTTAAGTTGATTGAAAATTAAAATGTGATTTAATTTTATAAATTAGTATTTCGATATATGAATGAAATTTGTAGTTCGTATTTCTTTTGTTGTTGATTTGTTTGTTCGGGACGAGTACCCGAACCCAAACCCGCTACCCTGAACAGGTTCAGAGTTTGGCTTGAGTTTCACTGTATCTTCGGGTACGGGTACCCGCTCAAAACGGATATGGGTACCCGAACCCGTCCCGATTTCCAACCCTACATGGGCAGAGGTAGGCTGTAGGGTCGGTTTACGAACCGAGTCGAGCCAAATTTTACGTGCTCAAGTTTGGCTCATTACTTCATAGACGGGTTCGAATTCGAACTAGAAATTTTTAACTTGTGTCGAGCTCGAGCCTGACTCGTTAAATAGGCAGGTTTGAGAAGCCAAATTAACTCGAACTCAACTCGAACTTCGCTCATTGAAACACTTTATGAGTCTAATTTGAACTGAATTTGGTGTTTGTGCACTAAAAATATTGACGAATCAAGTAAAAACACAAATTATTCTAAAATTTACAAAATTTTTACTAAACTAAACAATGTACCACTTGTATTTTCATGAACAAATATATATATATTATTGAGTCAACTATATAGTCGAACATATCTCGACTCAAGTTTCGCTTATTTAAAATCGAACCGAATCATGAACGAGGTTTTTCCGAAATTATTTACCTCATGAATTCGTACTTTATCATGTAGATGTGAAGAGATGGATGGGAGAGTTGCGGGGAAAAGACTTGCCGGATTCCTTCTCTTGGTCTTACAAGAGGTATGGTACTACTGCTGGATTAAGCTCTGTCATGTAATATTCTATTCGAAACTGATTTCCATGGATGATCGATCTCAGGAGGTACAAAACCGGTTACATTTGGCAAGATTTGATCGACGACGATCTAATCACGCCAATCTCCAACAACGAATATGTCCTCAAGGGATCAGAAATCACGACAGATGACGAAATTCCAGTCGTGGTCCCTCTTAAGGAGACCGCGACAAGCAGTCCCTCCTCCTCGTCATCCTCCTCCACCACATTCGGTACAGTAGCTAACAGTATCACAAAATTAGTTACCATCATCAGAATTCTAGACATGGACCGAACCGTAGGTCCGGTTCGGGGAGAGTTTTTCAAAATCTGAGCTGATATTTCGATTTCGGATTTGGTTTTGGTTCGCAGAGATGGTACCGGGCTCCACCGTGCAAAGTAACGTCGTTTCGAAGGATCAGGAGCAGGGCAACCACCACCATTTAGAGCCGTTTTCAGTAGGGACAAAACATTATTCAAATCAAAGCTACTCATCCACCGGCTCCTCCACGTCATCATCAAGTCCGATCGTGGATCGTCCGTTGACGACGTCTCCAATCGTCGTCGACAAGACCACTGTAATCGGCAGTGGTGGGGATGTTCGGGATTCTCCTACAATATCGCCTTACTACACTTACACATTTGATCACAGGAACAAATGCCAGGAATATTCGTCGCCATCGCCGACGACTGGTCGTTGCTCGCAATCCCCTGCAATGAAATCAAGAAGGAGCTGGAGGCAGAGGTATTATTCCAACGCGGCCAGTTCCAGAGTAATGCTCCGTAGGCTGATGGTTTGCGGCGGTGCTCCTGCCGATACGGCCGTGGTCGACGCCGTGCTGGTTGCGGTCAACAAGTCAACGTCGACTGTGCAGGGTAATGGTACTGTGAATACACAGTCCACGTCAGCAGCGAAAAACAGGGCTTTGGTCGGGACTGCTCATGAATTGCAGCTTAAGCTACACCGTGATCAAAGTGCTCGCCGCCGGTAAGTTATGAGATCAATAGAAACTACGAGTAAATGGAATGTTATAAAAACTTATTACGAATCTCTCCCAACAACACAGAAAAGAAGAGTCTGAAGGATCAAATCGAAAAGGGTCGTCGCAGAGTGGCTTATTCTGCCGGAAAACGGATGTTTCTGAAGCCTATAGACCCGTCGGAGCTCCGACTTGCACGTAAGCTTAGCTACTCTATTATCATCTCTCCTTTGGTTGTTCTTCTGTAAGCATTATAAGATGGCAGAAAACTGTGAATGCAGGCAATGCGGCAAGTCGTTTCGGCCAGAGAAGCTACACATGCACATGTCCAGATCCTGCAGAGGAATGAGGAAAGATTCTACAGCGTCTCCTGATGAAGAAATGGCGTCCCCGACATCACCCTGTAAACCGTTTGTGAAGAAACAACTAATTACCGCAACGACTGCTTAATTAACCGACATTGCTCTGTGTAATCTTCAACATAACTTCAATTCACATGTACTTGAGTTTCGAAATTTAAGACGACATCATCTACATACACCATTAGCATTACGAGAACCCGAATTCGAGACTTTAACCAAGCAACTACGAGTCATCAAGTCATGAAGCAACATACCAAGGATATTAAGCGCACAAGGAGTCAAGCATTTCGAATCGACGGCAGTGGGGTGGGCCAAAGAGGAAGATAAACAGGCTGCACATAGAAGAGTTCAACGTACGGGCACAAGTCTAGCTCGATGTCGATCATCGCACTTTGATGGTTCCGCTTCCGAAATTGCACGCTAGCAACATCGACTCGGTCGATATGTACCCAACCATTGGATCACTGGAATGCATACAGAGGAATTTCGGCTCCCGAGAGGATGAAGTTGATAAAATCTCCTCCTCCTCCTTCATCCAACTCCATTCCATATCATCAAACATATCAACGTCATGCTTTATAGACCACTTACCATAGAGATATGAATATAAAATAAGTTGTCTTTAATTATTGCAGGTTACGATTTGCTCAATTTACTGAATGCAGCTATGACCAATGCAGTAAGTTATCGTTCGAATAATACATACTAAATATTGTCAGACATATTATTATACCGACCGATAGATTTTGGTATTTAATGTGTAGGGAAATGATGGAGATGGTACTATGCAATGGGAAAGTATGATGGTAAGAAGAGGAGATGGATTACAGATCGCAAGCACGAATACTCTTAGTTGAGTACCAAGGATTTGTGCTACCCATAACGAATCTTGACATAAGCTAAGGCCTTGGTATCGCATTATCTTCCGATCATCCGAGTCACGTCGCAGTGCTTCAGAAGGAGGATCAGCTGATCCATGACAAACTCATTCTTGTTTGTATCATAGACCAGAAATCATAACATTCTTCTGCAATCCAATAAAGCTTCCCAAGGAACCATGGTTTCGCCATAATAGAGGATTTCGAACATACAATTGGTATGGTCCGGTAACGGTACTCGATAAGTAGTAGTCCAGCATCCAGTTTGCGACGAGAACACCCCCACATCGACATTGCGAATATCATCCCCATCCTCCCAATCACTAAGAAGTGGCTCGAGCTCGGATTCAAGGTTGTTCGTCTGGTTTTTTACAGCATTCCTTTATGGTATATAGTTTCTATTGATCTCACAGCTTACCGGCGGCGAGCAGTTGGATGCTGTTGATCACGGTGGAGCTTAAGCAGCTACAATTTATACACAGTCCCGACCATAACCATGCATAGTCAGGTGAAATCGGAATCGTGTGGGCTTAAGTTTGAACTAGCTCCGAGTGCGGAGCTCGATTGACTAGTGTGTTTTATTACTATCGATACGTGTTGAAATGTATGGTAAAACATTTTGGTTCTCTTAGAATTGTGTATGGTCGAAGTTAACAAAACGTAATTCATGTAACGACGGCTCAACACGCAAAAAATAAGTCAATTTGAAAATTTTCAACACTGACATAACACTAAATAAATTTGATTTTTAAAATTCATTTAGTCATTATTTACGAGGTTATCCTAATGAAACTTGATTTTTTAATCATTTCCAACATGTATGTTAAATATTAGTCGATTTGAAAATTTTAAATTTTTTTATAAAAATGATCAAATTTCCTTAGTATAACACACGAATATTAATTAATTTTATTTATAGTCATTCAAATAAATAAATAATAGTCAAATGCCATTAAAACATTTTTTTAAGTATTTTAATTGTTGTTATTAGTAGTGATGTATATACTTTCGACTATAAAATTATTAATTTGGATTTCTATTGGTTTTCACAAACATGCAAAAATTAAGCCAATTTCTATGAATATAAATTAAAAAAGGATGATCCCACCAAAAATTCAAATAGAAAAGACCCTTTTTCAAAATTGGCGCCCTTTTTAATTAATTGTGCCTTCTTTCTCCCTCCCTGTTCTTCATTCTCCTCTACAGCTTTCTACAATGGCGATTTCTGTGGCGTTGATCCCCATGAAATCTCGCCCTAGTTTGGTAATCGACACTGCTCCGAACATTTCCCCTTATTGCATTTACTTCTCCTTTCGGTTAGGTTTGAATGGTAAGTTTGATCGGCGGTTGCATTTACTAGTCAATTAACTGTCCACCAAATCGTCCGCCGTTGAGTAAACCACCACCCAATTTGGCTTATAAACTTATCATTCACTCTACTTGATTCCACTCCGAATTCATGTCACATCGATTACCGTGCTACCTGCTATTTTTCCAACATCTTGGTGCTTAGATTACTTTAAATGTTGTAATGATTGTGAAGTTTCAGCTGGATATAAGTCTGATTGTGAATCGTATATGTTACTGCAGGTTTCGATTCTCGATCATGGCTGACGATATGTTTACGCCATTGTTGGATCCTGAGAATTTCGATCAAGCTTTGGTTGACTTAGTGAGTTTGTGAATCCCTTGAAACAAGACATTTCACTGCCTAGTTTTTGTAAATGAGCTAATGATAATGCGGATACGATTTTTATAGGAAAGGTTGCCATTAGAGGATGTTTTTGAGCAACTAAGAACATCATTGGATGGACTTGCATCTGGAGATGCTGAAGCTCGGTTAACGATTTTCGGGCCAAACAAACTCGAAGAGAAGTCGGTAAGCTCTTGTCAGAAGAAAACTTAATGTAGCTTAAATAAGTCTTATTAATTACTGGTATTCCATCTTTGATATTCAGGAGAACAAGTTACTGAAGTTCCTTGGCTTTATGTGGAATCCTTTGTCGTGGGTTATGGAAGCTGCAGCAGTCATGGCGATAGTCCTTGCCTATGGCGGAGTAAATTAACATGAGTTTATATTTATTTTTTTCCAGTTTGAAGTGTACTTAGCTGATGGAAATTCTGTGTTAGGGTCAAGGCCCTGACTGGCAGGACTTTGTGGGGATTGTTTGCCTACTGCTGATAAACTCGACTATAAGTTTCATCGAAGAAAACAACGCTGGAGATGCTGCAGCTGCATTGATGGCTGGTTTGGCACTCAAAACAAAGGTATGAATAATGCCCTACTACGATAACGAACACAGCTGGAAGAACACAACTTGAAAAGAAAGTATTGTCTTTTGTCAATGCAGGTTCTCAGAGACGGAGAGTGGCAGGAGAGGGATGCTGCTATTTTGGTGCCAGGAGATATTGTAAGTGTTAAGCTTGGGGACATAATCCCTGCAGATGCTCGGATGCTCGAAGGAGATCCATTGAAAGTTGACCAGGCATGTTGTTTACATCCTGAGAACTCATCAGAATACAACTTCTGTTGAATTGTTTGTTTTTTCATGCGTTGGTTTCTATGTGCAGTCTGGTCTCACGGGAGAATCTCTTCCTGTGACCAAGAAAACAGGTGATGAAATCTTTTCCGGTTCTATATGCAAGCATGGAGAAGTTGAAGCTGTGGTGATAGCAACTGGAGTTCACTCCTTCTTGGGAAAAGCAGCTCACTTAGTAAACTCCACTGATGTTGTAGGCCATTTTCAGAAGGTAACTATAGCAACTGGAGTTCACTCCTTGGTCTGTGTTATGTAACATATATTGAATTCTGAAATTGCTGTCTCAGGTCCTTACTTCAATTGGAAACTTCTGCATTTGCTCTATAGCCGTGGGGATGGTTCTTGAAATCATAGTCATGTTTCCGGTACAGCATCGCGTATATAGGGAAGGAATCAACAATCTCCTTGTGCTCTTGATTGGAGGAATACCCATAGCTATGCCAACGGTGTTATCTGTCACACTTGCAATCGGCTCTCATGGTTTATCCAAACAGGTGCAAGTCCAAAGACACCTGAAATGGAACATAGCATACCTAGAAACTTGCTTCACCAATTTCTTGTTTTTTAAAACTAGGGTGCGATCACGAAGAGGATGACAGCAATCGAGGAAATGGCAGCCATGGATGTCCTCTGCAGTGATAAAACAGGAACTCTTACTTTGAATCGTCTTACGGTGGATGTAAACCTTATTGAGGTACATATTTTATGATTCTGACTGGTTAATGCAGAAATGCAGCATGACGTAAACTTTATACCTTGCAGGTTCTTAACAAAGATATGGATAAGGAGATGATAATCTTGCTTGCAGCAAGAGCATCAAGACTGGAGAATCAGGATGCAATAGACGTAGCTGTAGTTAACACGCTTGATGATCCCAAGGAGGCGCGCGCCAACATCAGGGAAGTTCACTTTATGCCTTTCAATCCAGTGGATAGACGCACTGCCATCACATATATAACCTCTGATGGCGAATGGTACCGAGCAAGCAAAGGAGCTCCTGAGCAGGTTTCTATCTTCAGATTTTACACTTACTATAGAACTGAAGTTATCCTATTTCTCTCCTTCACTTGTGTGTACAATATCAGATTTTAAATCTGTGCGAAGAAAAGAACGGCATTGCCAGAAGAGTGCATTCCGTCATTGATAATTTCGCTGAAAGGGGCTTCCGGTCTCTTGGTGTAGCATATCAGGTACCACAAATTTTTTATGTGCTTATATTGCTATATCCATATCAACACAATGTTTCTTATGCCTGCAGGAAGTTCCTGAAAGAACGAAAGAGAGTCCTGGTGGTCCTTGGATTTTCTGTGGCTTGCTACCGTTGTTTGATCCTCCAAGACACGATAGTGCCGAGACTGTTCGGAGAGCACTAAGCCTTGGAGTTTGTGTCAAGATGATAACAGGTAGCTTTGGTTGAACTTAGACTGGTAGCCATGCTTTCTGATGATCCTAGGCAGTTAATGCATTTACAACCCATAGGTGATCAATTGGCAATTGCCAAGGAGACTGGGAGACGACTCGGCATGGGAACAAACATGTATCCTTCTTCAGCATTATTGGGCCACGACAAGGATGAGCACGAGATTCTTCTCGTGGATGAGCTGATCGAGAAGGCTGATGGCTTTGCTGGTGTATTCCCTGGTAAGTAAATGGGATATGAACAGCTGAAGGAGTCTGAAGATGATTGCTTTTGTGCTTCTGTTACATTGGTTTCTCCCCACATATGATTCCTTCTGCTGCTATGTGGAGTTTCAGAACACAAGTACGAAATCGTAAAGATGTTGCAAGAGAAGCAGCATGTGGTTGGCATGACTGGAGATGGTGTGAATGATGCGCCTGCTTTAAAGAAAGCAGACATTGGAATAGCTGTTGCAGGTTCTACAGATGCAGCCAGAAGTGCTGCTGACATAGTCTTAACCGAGGCTGGGTTGAGTGTGATTATCTGCGCGGTCTTGACTAGCAGGGCTATATTCCAAAGGATGAAAAATTATACGGTCTGTCTACCAACTTTGCTTTTCGTTCTTCGTACAGATGCATATCACTGCTATGTTGCTAATAAAACACTTTGAGAACACTGTATTGGTGCATATGTTTGTTGATTCACAACCTGAAAGCATATACAGCACATGAAAACTTTGGCTGATATCTTTGTAACATTGAACTTTTCAGATATATGCTGTCTCAATCACCATCAGAATTGTGGTAAGTGGTACATCTACTGTCATGACATCCGATTCTATAATCTGGACGTAAAGTGGTTAACGAGTTTGTCGACATGCAATTTTCAGGTTGCCTTTTCTATATTAGCATTGATATGGAAGTACGATTTCCCACCTTTCATGGTTCTGATCATAGCAATACTAAATGATGGTAACTCTGCAACAGTTGTCCTTCCTTCTATAACTAGTTATGCGCGGAGCAGAATGCCAATCGGTCAAAAATAATCGTATCGATTTTATTCAGGAACTATAATGACCATCTCCAAAGACAGGGTGAAGCCATCTCCAGGGCCAGACAGTTGGAAGCTCAATGAGATATTTGTAACAGGAATCGTCATTGGTACATACCTTGCTTTGTCAACTGTCCTGTTTTACTGGATTGTCGTAGACACTGTTATCTTTGAGGTATACTTATTTTACAATTACACTAGCTCGAGAAATTGCAGTTCTATATTCGTCTCCTCGCAACTAATTTTTTGTTGCAGACATGCTTCCAGGTGGTTTCCTTATCCAGTGATGCAGAGAAAGTTTCTTCTGCTGTCTATTTGCAAGTCAGCATCATTAGCCAAGCTCTTATATTTGTCACCCGGAGTCGAAGTTGGTCGTTCGTTGAGAGGCCTGGACTTCTCTTGATGTGCGCATTTCTCGTGGCTCAACTGGTACGCTCTCTATAGCAGTCTGCATTTTGCCTTTACAGTCTGCATAATGTATTAAGTCTCGGCTCCAATTAGCTGTGTATAAACTCGAACTGTAAATACTGTTTGTATCTTCTCAGGTGGCTACATTAATCGCAGTCTACGTGCATCTGAGCTTTGCCAGTATAAGTGGAATTGGTTGGAAGTGGGCAGGAGTAGTTTGGCTGTATTGCTTGATCTTTTATATACCCTTGGATATCCTGAAGTTTGCAGTTCGCTATGGTCTGAGCGGAGAAGCATGGAATCTCGTATTCGACAAAAAGGTAGCGTAGTTAACAAGTAACTGATTTGATCAAGGGGGATGCCTTACCTTCTGGTTTTAAAACTACCTACAGACTGCTTTAACTTCAAAGAAAGACTACGGAAAAGATGAGAGAGCAGCAAGGTGGGTTCTCTCCCACACGAGCCAACAACGGTCCAGCTCTGCTATCGATTTCGAACCTAATGTGAGGCGATCGTCTTCCATGGCAGAACAGGCATGGAGGCGTGCCGAAATGGCCAGGTAAAATGGAATTTGTTCTGAATTCTTTCCTTCTGTAGAGATTGTATAATAATACAATATCCCCTTGATGCCTTTTCAGACTGGGGGACCTTCATAACTGGAGAGGAAGCGAATCAGTAATGAAGCGAAATAACTTAGACCTAACGGGTATCCAAGGATCTCATAGTATTTAAAGAGTTTCTGTAAGTCCGTAGAGTTTCCTGTGTGTCGTATCAACCCAGAAGATCATAGTCCAATAAGTTGCAATTATAGCTAGCTGTCATAGTATTTAAAGAGTTTCTGTAAGTCCGTAGAGTTTCCTGCGTGTCGTCGTATCAACCCAGAAGATCATAGTCCAATAAGTTGCTATTATAGCTAGCTGTCTAGCTTGATGCCTTAGATTGTCTGTGTCTGGTGCATCAGTGAGAAATGGAATAACTCGGAATCTCTATTCATCTTTGTTTTTATTGCAATACAGATAGCTTACAGCTCAAGTTACATGTGTTTAAGTTTCTGCAACTCAAGTTGTAGTCTTATTTTTATTGAAGTTCATGTGAATATGATAACGTGAGAAGCAAGAAAGCATGGACTAGCAGCGATGAGCAGCAAGAAGACGCTTTTGTCTTCCAAGTCGAACGGAGTTGACATAATCGGTAGGGGAGTGGGCAGAAATGCCAGGCAGTGCGACTCCCATGATCCTCATCAGCATAGACAACCACCCTTCCTTGTATTCCGGACCTTCGGTGTATCCAATCACGAAACTCCTCAACAATTCCCACACAGCATTCAGATGTACTGCCACTGCGTTCCTCAAACTGAAGAAATTCTTGTTCGGCTCCTCCTGCATTTCCTGTACAACAAGTCGAAGAACAAGTTTACAAATCGATTTTCAATGAAAATCGTCCAGCTAGAGACAGGAACACGAGTTCTGGTACACTTTTTTACTTGTTCAATGTAGGAGCTATCATAGTAGAGGCACCATCCGAAATGCTTGTACAAGAAAGTCTTGTCGTCGTAAGGCAGCCTAGGAACAAGGTCATTGCAGTAGACAACCCTGAAGTACTTAGGCGAAGGGTGCTCAAGACGACCTTCCATATACTTCCCAAGCTGTGCGTCCCCAATTCGAGGCTGGCCGAAAGTGTACACTCCCAGCAGCCTCTTCATGGTCTCATCCTCCCGGTGTAACACCAGCACGGTTGGGAACAATATGGCAAGTGCACCCCCTAAGCTGTGTCCTGTCACGATGAATTTCGCATTCTTATTCGATGCCAGCAAGCTCTTGAGCTTCTCCCTCACCAGGTAGTATGCGCCCTCTTCCCTTTTCTTCTCTTGATACAGTTCGGTTTGCTGAAGATGCGAGTCGAAAGTGGAGATGTCGTTCCTGTTGCCTAGACCAAGTGCTTCGACAAATCCCATGTGGAGCTTCCCGAATTTGGGGACCTCGTACCACGAGTAGTCGAAGTCTGTGCACCAGTCGTCTGCATCGAAAGGTTCTGTGCCCCTGAAGCTGATCAGTATCAAGTTTGCATCTTTCGGCTTGTCGCTCAGTATGTACACTTGGGTTGACATTTGCTTTTCGAAATCTGTAACACAGCGCACACATGATCAATGTACTGCTAGGAGTTGTTCTGCTAACTAATTGAACTCACCATTCCAGCAGTTGAAGAATCCCACAAAGTACATCTTCCAGTGGAGGGAGACGACAGAATGGACGACTTTCGCATTTTCGTAAGCCAATTTCGATGCCATGATACACAGATCCATCAATGCTTCCGGGTTCGACTCAAAGGTGAAATCTTGATCATGAACAGCAGTAGCAGTACAACCATTATAAAGGTCTATTCTTCCATCCAAATGTCCTATGGTACTTATAAACGTCTCACTCCCTCTTTCTGGCAGCACTACCTTCCCTACATACATATTCGAGTTATTGAGATTCGGTGGTTCTTTACATGGTATAGAGCCTCTAATAAAGACCGATAGGTCTCATTTCAAATCCCGGTAGCCTGCAATTTATGTCTCAGCTGTGCAAATCTCAGCTCTTCTAACAACTTCCGTTTGAAGGAGCGTATTAGTGGACTATAAAAAACCAACCTCGAACTCTCCCAACAACTCGAATCATTGGGATGCAACAGTTCTCAACATATCTCTCAAATATTCATAAAAAAAGAACTCTAGAAAACAGAAAAAAGCTCTAACCGGTAAGGACGTTGAGGAGCAAGCCAAAGAGGCTTCCATTGAGAGACAAGAGATTGAGCAAGAACTCAAACACATAGCCGCTGTAATCCATTGGCTTCCCTAAACTCGAAATGATCTTCCGGACAACGATCGACACCAAAATCACCCACGACGGTGACGATGACATTGTCCCCGAAGATTTATTGTACTCCCCATGATCAGCATCAGCATCAACCCGTTCATCCTCATCCATCTGCAGCAGAGAACTCATCTCCAAAAACTTGCTCGAAACTACATCCTCGTCCCAGAGCGCATATCGAATCAAGTCGAGTATGCATCCCTTCTCTGGCCTTACTACCACATATCTCCTCTTCATATGACTGGTACTAGTACCAATTATACTACCGTTACTGGTACTGTTACTCGTTCCTGCCATGATTATCACTAGATGTAGCTTTCACTTTCTGTGGATATATATAATGAAACGGTGCCGTATGGTTTTGCCTAATTTCTTTTCAAGTTGGTCATGGCCTTACCTGCAAACAGATAGCGATTGCAGCACTGTTGTAACGATGTGTTTCGTAACGTTGTTGCCTTGATTTTGTTTATTATTTTTTTTGAAGTAGACCCGAGACTTTCGGCCAACGATTTTATTTATTATTATTGTTGTTGTTTTGAGTGCGGAAGAAAGTACGAGAAACATCTTGTCAAAGGTTTCCTTCCAACGAATTCTAGGATTTCTATCATATCTATCCTTCTCTTGTGGGGATTGACGAATTATTGCCACCCCAAGACAAAATCATTGTTGCATGTTGCCTCATAAATTCATAGGAAATATAAAAAAAGTCAAAGATAAATGATGCAAAATGAACGAGAAATTATACATTTAATAGGTAGGTTTGAAAAATGGTTGAGTTATTCGATTAATTGAATGAGAAAAGAGGTTTAATTTATTAAGGTAAAACATTCTTAAATAAGTCTATTATAAAGGATTGTCGAGCACATTGATCTGACAAAAATTAAGGGGATCCTGTTGTTTAGCTCATGTCGAAGCAACACGTCATTAGACGTTCAACTGGTTGTTCATATTATGTGAAAAATGTTTATATGTGGGTGCACTGCGATGAGAAAACAATCCTCTAAAGCTACGCTGATCATCATTAACATAACATATTAAGAAATAATTTTTTAATTTTATTTGACTATTATTTATAAAAATTATTATAATAAAATTTAATTATTTTATTATTTTCAACATACATGTCAAATGTTAATTGATTTGAAAATTTTTAATTTTCATGTCAAAATTGTCAATTTTAGCAGATTATCACGAAAATTGACAACTTTTACATGAAAATTTCCAAATTTTCAAATTGACTAATATTTGACATGTATGTTAAAAATAAATAAAAAGTGTTTTAGAATAAGTTAGAAATTCGTTAATATACATAATAAGGCACCTATTAATTTGTAGAAGTTTAATTTGTGTGTCGTTGTGTAATACAAAACAAATATTTAAAGATGAAATGGGAGATCACACGCACTCAATTTTCGAAAAACCGTTAAGCATTTAAAAATTGAGTTATATTTGTTTGTTGAAAATCTTTTACCGAGTATAGTGAAAGAGAGGAGGGTTTAATAAACATTAGAGGTAACTACATCAACTTTAAAACGTAAAACTAATAAAGCAATCGATAATTATAAATCCACCGTAAACTTACTTCGAGCTAAATAAATTTTCTAGTATTGGTCCTCGTGCTTACAGTTTGTCAGTTAACACTATGATTTGTCTCTTCTACCATCGTTTTCTTTGATTATTTAGGTTTCCCATACACAAATTAAAGGTGGGTTTGGTTGCTTGCTTTTCATTCTTTACACTCAATCTCTCCTCTAACGTATAACTCCAGAATGTGCATTTTGCTTTTGCAATCACAACTAACGAGAAGCTCATGCTCTTCCTGATATGGTAGCCATTCATGACACACTTTAACTAACTCATCATGTTCTTGATTCGCTAAAGAATGTTAACGAATCAAGAACACGAGTCTGGCACCCTGTTGAATTGGATCGAGACACTATATAATCGGTTTTATATAAAAAATTAAGGAGTTTTGGTCTTGTTTGGTCAGAAATTTCCTGGAATTTTTCATTCAAGAGGATATTTCATTGGTCGTGTAAGACCAAAAGTAATAAAGATATGGGGTATTGAGAGGGCTAAGCAAACTAAACAACATAGACTAGGAAATAGAGAAGTATGGGAAGGTGAATGTCCTTGTGACAGGTATTAATTTGTTTCGGAGAAGTAGGTGTGAATAGCGAATATGTGTCAATGGTAATAACCTCCTTTTACAGTACGTACACCGAGATCGACAACTTCATATTGAATCAGATGTCGACTCTCGACCTAATAGCTGTTGAGAAATTAACCGTAGGTATGTAACCCACGAGTTGGGATGCTCTCGTGGACTCGACGACTATTCCGCTTTCAAGTTTTGCCTATGTGCTATATATGTCAAGTCAAATGATACAGAGAATTATGTGTATAACATAATGCTGATGTGCCAAATATATGTCACATGCACATGATTTATTTCAGAATAATGAAAGAGTAAGTTATCTTTTATCGTCTAATTACGTAATTTTTTTTACGTAATTGACAATAAATAAACTTAAAAAATCATCTTTAGTTGATCAATACCTTCGAAAATAAACATAAACAACCTCTAATACGAAAAGACATTAGTAGTTAGTATACGCCAAATTTGGTGCAATTTGACTAAATGAGTCATTAACTGCTCAAAGCAAGAACTCAATAATAGGAAGTGATTGAGAATTTCATACTCATTAATAAAAAAACTTACGCTGAAGGGGAAGGGGAAACGGAAATCAGAGCTGAAATGCAGCTCAAAGAATCCGACAAATAGGCCAGTTTACTAAAAACAGGAGAATGGCTAGATTACACGGTAATAATCTGCCGACAACCAAGGAATTAATAATAAAAATTACAAACAAAGTGTCGTAATCAAATACCAAATAAAATTTGATAAAAACGATTTTGACGACTTCTTCAGTGGTAGCTTTAGATTCGTAATTAGCAGCTGAACGAATCATCGTGGCTGCCAGCTTCACTGGTTTGAGAATGAAGGAGCACAGCTGTTTATAGACAGAAGGAAAAATTTATTCATTCAATCAAATTCCCATCATCATATATAGTATATACTGATATTATATTATCTTTCTAAAATTTCTTATTATCTTGAAAAGGGTGGAAAATATAAAAGGCAAGGCTAGGAGTTAAGGCAGAGAAAAGCTCTGTTGTTTGTTCTTAGCTTGTGGGTTGGGAGAAAGGAAGAAGCTTTTTTTTCTGGGGAAATGATGGTGGAGATGATGCGGAGGGTGTTTACAGTGTGCAGTAGCATTCTTCTTCTTCTTCTTCTGGGTTGTTGTTGGTTCATCATCGATGCAGCTACCGATCCGTCTGATGGTGAATAGTGTTCTTCTTACTACTTTTGAGTTTTGACTCTCTCTCTCTCTTACTTATCTTCTACTAGCTTCTTCTTTGTTGATGATGATGATGATTTGATTTCTTCATTGCCTGATCAATTTGTTCCGTTTACCATTTGGCTTAGATCTTCTTCATTTGATCATTACTGTTTCAGATTTGGGGTTTGGAGTGCTAGTACTACTACTGTTTCCATGTTTTTTTGTTTTCATCGCCAACCATTTGTCCTACTATCTTTGTTTTGATTCCATCCATTTCAGCTTCCATGTGCTACTCAAGGTGGTTTCTTGTGTTGTTCTGTTGGGAATCAGGGGTTTCACTCTTCTTGGATTGGATGAGATACTAAATGAGCAGAATGCAAGCATTATAGAGTTCATATTTATGTAAAATTTCACTTCTTTGCCCAGAAAGTTTGATAATAGGCTACAGAAGGTGGTTTCTTGTGTTGTTCTAATGGGTTAATCAGTGATGTCACTCTATTTGGATGATAGAAACTCCAGTATGAGCAGAATGCAAGGTTAGAGTTGATCTTTATGTAAAAGCTCACTTCTTTGCCGCCCCCTAAGCAGGGTTCGGTGTTTTGGCCTGGTTCTCAGTTGCACTAGTATGTAATTGCTTTTGCTGGGGTGGAAATCCTGAACTTCTTTGTGGACTGGCCATCTGTAACTAATCAAAAAAGGCTTCCATGGGTGCCTTATAGGTAGCTTTGCTTGTGAACCCTACAATTTTTTGGCAAATAGTGCCATGCCCTTCTGTGCTTTCAAGAAGTTGAGGCTAATTTGGAAGAATGAATGGAGTTGATAGTGAAGATTCGCAAGTGAAATTTGTAATCTTTTGGTACCATGGAGTTTGGTGGAGTAGTTTCCTGGACTGTACAATTACTTAAAACAGCTAATTGTTTCTTGATTCGACATGCAGTAACGGTTCTACAGACCATGTACAGTTCCTTAAACTCTCCAGGACAGCTGACCGGGTGGAGCTCAAATGGAAACGATCCTTGTAGCCAGAATTGGAGAGGCCTTACATGTTCCGGCTCCCGAGTCACCGAGATGTAAACTTCTATTGCACTAGTAGCATCATCTTTGTTGCATTTTTCCATTAGACATTTGCTTTTGACACTAACTCAGTGCGTTTCTCCAGAAAATTGCCGAGTTTAGGGCTTTCAGGGACAATGGGGTACAATCTTGACAATCTAAAATCATTGAAGAACCTGTAAGAAACAAATGTTTATGATTCCTGTTATTCTCTTGAAGAACAACCTAGTCCCCTCCTTCGTCTAAACCTTTGACAATTGCCAGGGACATGAGTGGCAATAACCTTGGAGGCGGTATACCGTACCAATTGCCACCAAACCTCGAAAGATTGTATGGAACAAAGGCTTCTTTAAGACTTTTGTTGATAACCTTGCTGTTTATGTCTTGTACATGAAAGCTAAATAAAATGATTTCTATATGCAGGAATCTTGCTAATAATCAATTCACTGGAGAAATACCATATTCGGTTTCTCAGATGACCTCTCTGAAATACTTGTCAGTAATCAAATATTGTTCATTACAATCCTCAACTCAACATAACAGTTTTTGTTTCACTCTTCGTACTAGTAACTTGTTACTTTTTGTGTGCATTAGAAATCTTGCTCATAATCAGCTTCAGAATCAGCTGGGGGACATGTTTGGAAAACTCTCTTCTCTGTCCACATTGTAAGAGCTGCTTCAAATGACCTTTCTAGACCTTATAAATGTTCATAATTTTGCTGGGACAATATCTAAATCTGGAACCCTTTTGCTTAGTCTCATCATTTTGTATAAGTGGAGAAATGTAATATACTTTTGCTATTATTATGTAGGGATATATCCTCCAACACATTTTCTGGGAACCTGCCTGAAAGTTTTGGCACCCTTCCAAGTATAACAAATATGTAAGTACAATAATATAACTTGTTACTGGTTCGATGCCCTCTTCCTTAGCTTCATACGAGCTTATTTGTGTCATCAGGGACCTGCAAAACAACCAGTTCACTGGCACCATCGATGTCCTTGCTAGCCTTCGCCTCGAAAATCTGTCAGTGACCTGCATACTTCTTTTTCAATAGTCGATAACATAATTTTCTTACTTGTTATCTGAAAAATTCGACATTGGTTATAGGAATATTGCAAACAATCATTTTACCGGCTGGATTCCGCCACAGTTGAGCAACGTCAACATACAGTAAGTATTATATGTACTTGGTTGGCTAAATTGAATAATGTTACAATCTAAGATGAATCGTCCTTGTGACAGAAAGGATGGAAACAACTTTAATGCGGGGCCTGCACCCCCTCCACCACCAGGAACGCCACCTGTCCACAAAATCCCAAGCAAGTCTGGTGGCAGCGATGGCGGTTCATCCAACAGTGGTGGTAGTTCCGGTGGCAGTGAAAGTAAAAAATCAGGAATAGGGGCTGGTGGTATAGCTGGAATCATCATATCCCTCTTGGTCGTTGGTGCAATAGCTGCCTTCTTCATTATGAGAAAAAGATCCAAGAGATCGTCAACGGATATCGAAAAGCTTGATAATGAGTCCTTCGCTCCTCTTTCTGCTAATAACGTAGACGGTAAGTTTGAGATATTGCTTCCAACTCGGAATGGTCAGATTAATTATACTAAAGTATGGATCTTTTTTCGCAGAAATGAAGTCAATCCACAGTGCTTCCTCAATCAACACGAAAACATTAGATATCCCAGCAGCGATGAGCCTGAAGCCCCCACCGATAGATCGTACGAAGTCATTTGACGAGGATGACTCTTTCAAGAAGCCTGTTGTTGTCAAGAAACGTGTCGCAGCTCCTCCAGTTAGTGTCTCGGCATACTCAATAGCGGATCTCCAGTTGGCGACTGGTAGCTTCAGTATGGATCATCTTCTTGGTGAGGGGTCTTTTGGGCGTGTCTATCGAGCTCATTTCGATGATGGCAAGGTATATATTTGTTCCTCCTTAGTTTATGCTTTCAATTTCGGTTCCTAACTTAATTAGATAATGTGCCTAAAAAAGGTCTGAACTTTGGCCACCTTGCATTCATGAACCTAAGTGCAAAGAGTTTCTTTCTACACTTTCATAATTAGAGAGAGGGTATTTGTGAATGACACATCTTCCTACCTTCATCCTTGTTGATCGGTTTCTCAAAACTATTTCAGGTGCTAGCAGTGAAGAAAATAGATGCAGCTGCTTTATCCAGTAGTGACATGTCCGAAGATTTCGTAGAGGTAGTTTCGAAGATCTCCGACTTGCATCACACCAATGCCTCAGAGTTAGTGGGCTATTGTTCTGAGCATGGTCAACATCTTCTAGTCTATGAGTTCCACCGAAATGGATCACTACACGACTTCCTGCATCTATCAGACGAATACAGCAAGCCGATGATATGGAATTCACGCGTCAAGATAGCACTTGGGACCGCTCGTGCGTTAGAGTAAGTTCGTAACTAGTTATTTTTTATAGGTAAATACTGGTTATTTTCATAGGCATACATTAGGAAGGTAAAGACTATAACTTTATCCCCTTGCTTTACCTACTGCACTGATAATAACTAGTTATATAAAACGAATAACTAGTTATACCTTTGATAGTAGTTCCCCTCTCTTTATAAACTGCACACTCTCATGATTTCTCCATATTTCTTTCAGGTATCTTCATGAAATATGCTCGCCGTCTATAATTCACAAAAACATCAAGTCAGCAAATATACTATTAGACGCTGAACTAAATCCTCACCTTTCAGACTCTGGCTTAGCAAGCTTCCTTCCAAATGCCGATCAGGTATAAATTCGAACCCTACGTAAAGGCGGTACCTTAGTATGAAACTAAGTTTGCTGCTATCATATGCAGGCATTGAACCAGAATGCAGGTTCTGTTTCTGTTAATGATCTGTTAAGTGCGACGAATAATTAAATTCCTTGTCAGTAGTCCACCGTATGGATTTGTCGTGTTGCATCTTAGTATGAAACTAAGTTTGCTGCTATCATATGCAGGCATTGAACCAGAATGCAGGTTCCGGATACAGTGCACCCGAGGTTGCTATGTCTGGTCAGTATACTCTCAAGAGCGACGTCTATAGCTTTGGGGTGGTGATGCTGGAACTTCTTACCGGGCGTAAACCATTCGACAGGTAGCTTTTCATTTGCACTGCATGGTGATGCTTTAATCATCCAGAGCTAGGTGTTTATGAAAATATTTTTTGTTGTTCCTGCAGTTCTAGGCCGAGAAATGAGCAATCTTTGGTACGTTGGGCGACGCCTCAGCTTCACGACATCGATGCACTATCTAAAATGGTTGATCCGGAACTCAAAGGACTCTACCCCGTGAAGTCCCTCTCCCGTTTCGCTGATGTCGTCGCGCTTTGTGTTCAGGTAAGTAACTAACTACTAGTTGAGAAGAGTTGAGACGTAGAAATGTTTTCTGATGCTTTCTTTTGTTGTGACAGCCCGAGCCCGAATTCAGGCCACCAATGTCCGAAGTGGTGGAAGCTTTGGTTCGGTTAGTGCAACGAGCCAACATGAGCAAGCGAACAACCGGGACCGAACAGCCAGCAGCAGCCTCGCAAGCCGAAAACTCAGATTCACAGGATTACATGGCTTAGTTTTGTTTTGTGAAACTTGTTTCTCAAGTCTCAGAACAAAACCAAGAAACTGGAGCTTGGTACAGAATGGTCAGGTAGTAAGTAGTAGAATGTATTTTATTCTTCACATTGCTTCAAACTTTAGCTAAGCTGGGTTTTTTTGTTGAACCGAAATTGATTCCGGCTCGGGTAGATTTTTATTGAAGTAACCCTCCATATGTAAATTTGCTGCACTGGTATGAATTTTTTCCATTTGGTATACTTTTATTTATTACAAGACCACTAAGCTATATGTTCATTTATCTGTAACACCATCACCTGAATAATTTGTTGCCTACAGGCTACAATAAAGTGGTTTTAAATACGTCGTAATCGTTCACACGAATATGTCACCTCGAACGATCTCTCATTCCGGTATCACTCGAAGGAGTTATGATCAAAATTATATATCTTTCTGAATCAGAAATTTAGCAATGGATCTGAATCTTCAATAAGCAATGACTTACATGCTGTAAACTACTTTCGATTGTCAGAATCCATACGATCGTTGCGGGATTCCCTTCCTGATAGTATTTCGGTTCAACCAAGATGAATAATAAGGACATAAATCAATTCAAAATCCGAATCAAGACCAAAATCCAATACCCAAATCAACATCAAACTCAAGATCTTGATTTTGATTTAGTTCTATGGAAGTCACTGATCAAACAACAATGACTGTGTAAATTTAGAAGTCCCCTTTTCGTATGAAAAAGGGTAACTCGAATTGAGTTATTACCTACCCAGTTGGGTGACCGCCATTGATGGACATGATTGTTCATAGAGAGAAATCAGAAAAGAAAATGTTGACTTTTTAAGGCTACCCAGATAAGCTTCATACATCACAGTTTCTGTACTGATGCTAAACTGCCTTAAAGCGGCAAAAAGGCACATCTGCTAACATCATCATCATCATCCATGGAGGCTCAGAGTTCAACATGTTCATGGCAATAAATCTGTGAATGAAGTTTGAGAATGAACTAGGTTCTTCACCCTTCTTCTTTCCAAGGCCAAAAAGCTCTGCCCTTTTCGGTTTGATTCGCTGGTTTCGAGAATGGCTTGCAAGGGCTTCCTTCTTGTTCTGTGTCTATCTTCCATGATGGTAACCATTTCAGCAATTGTAAGTACCATGTTAATTTTCATAATGCTTCCATTGGCAATGCAATGTTCTAAAAGTCGTGAACTTCTCATGATTCGCAGTGGCTGAATCATGGCGCCGACATAACAAACTCGAGGCGAGCAACCGGAGAAATGCTCATCAACAGCTACACAGTCAAGAACCTGAAACTCAAATGGACATTTTTTGCAGGCAAAGACATATCAGCAACTCCAGCAGTAGCCAACGGAGTCGTCTACTTCCCGTCCTGGAACGGCTACATCTACGCTGTGACGGCGGCTCACGGTAACTTGATATGGAAGCAAGATCTGAACCAGCTGACCGGACTTAACGGCACTGGAGTCGTGGTCAACGTAACGGTGTCAAGATCGACTCCAACGATTGCGGACGATCTCGCCGTGTTTGGGATCTATGGACCTGCTGTTGTGATTGCTCTGAATAGGTGGACTGGCAAGCTTGTTTGGAAAACCATGTTGGATCCCAGGCCTAGAGTGTTGATCACACAGTCTGGAACATATTTCAATGGGTTAGTACTGATCAACAAGTAACAAGTTTTAGACTTTCATCAATTGTTTTTGTTGTTGTGATATAATCGTTGAGTCTCAATAATTCGAATTGTTGGAAGAAAGGTTAATTGCGAACGGATATTATCTTGGTATAGTAACTGATACCTATTGGGGATTGTGGTCTCGTGGAGATTCGGGCACATGACCACTGGATCAAACCAGCTTTAATACCATGTCATGAACTGTTTAGTCAAAATAATTCGTATTGTTGGGAGAAGGTTAATGTAGATCTGATGTTGTTATTTTACCGAAGACCCGGAAATCTCCACTAAATTAATAATAAGAAATCCGTTTTTTCAGTTTAATTCTTGGTCTTTTTGGTTTGGTTCTCGGTTTTGCCGAAGAACCGAAAGTTTCATTTTTAGGAAAGCCTGAAATGAAAAGAATGCTGCTGGTTTTTTCAGGAATTTGGGTTTGGTTCGGTTCTTTGCTTCGGTTTGGTTTTCCAGTAACCAAATTATGTTGCATCATTTATTTGGTTTTTCAGTAATCATTGATACCGAACTGAATACCGATTTTTTCGGTTTGGGTAACTGTTTTTGCTGAATTTACATTGGCATGGGAAAAGCGAACCGAACTTTCATTCACAATCAAACCAGCTCTCAGAACCAGTTAATTTCGATAACTCGAGTTTTCCAGAAACGTTTAATTATGAACATTATAAGATTTGTACTCACTGAATCTACAAACAGGGCATTGTACATCGGTATTTCATCCCTGGAAGAAGGCCTACCAGCAGAACAGTGCTGCACATTTCGCGGCAGGATGACGAAGCTCGACATTCGAACCGGACTCCTCCTGTGGAACACATACACGATCCCCGATAATGGCGGCCAAAAGGAAAGCTATTCAGGAGCTGCAGTTTGGGGCAGCAGCCCTGCAATTGATGTAGTAAGAAGATTAGTTTACATTGCAACTGGAAACCTTTACACGGTCCCACCTGAAGTGGCAGCCTGCCAGGAAGCGCAAAACAACCAGACTGGACCGAAACCGAACCAAACGGATCAGTGCATTGCTCCCGACATTCATTACGACTCGATCCTGGCCCTCGAAACCGACACCGGCAGGATCAGATGGGCCAGGCAGCTTGGTGGATATGATGTTTTCTATTTTGCCTGCTTGGTTCCGAATAATCCTGACTGTCCACCGGGGCCTAACCCCGATGCAGACTTCGGAGAAGCTCCGATGCTGCTCCGGAGTCTAATCAATGGGACAGTTCGAGATATGGTGGTGGCGGTCCAGAAGAGCGGGTTTGCTTGGGCTCTGGACCGCGACGATGGAACAATTGTGTGGTTCAAGGTAAGCTCTAATCACTAAATGTTAATGCGGTTAACCACTGACCACACCAGCGTGATTAGTGGCTGACCACATAACCAAACTATTTTAAAAAAAACTTGACGATATGTAGACCGAAAGTCTAAGAGTAGTTAGGACTTGTCACATGCAATTTTATTTTTAAATTTCACAGGTCACTTAGAGTTTGAATCATCGAATCATGAATCAGTATATTTGATTCATCATCAAGATTTCACGTGTGATTCTTTTAGGTGGGTTGAGTTTTGCAGTTATTTGAAGTTAACCACATAAATTTTGTTGTTAATCACTAACCACATTTTTGAAAATGATAACCGAGAACCTTAAAGTTGGATGTGACAAATTTTCGACTCTATAACTTTAATATTACATAATTTTCTTGTTTAGACGAATTAGTTAGTATTTTTTTATATGGCAAAACAACGAATTGCTGACTTGCGGAACAAGTAATGTCGAAAAACCGAAAAACTTCGGCTTGGGCAGGAAGCAGGGCCGGGAGGCGAGGAAGGAGGAGGGCAATGGGGAGCAGCCACAGACGGGAAGAGAGTCTACACAAACATCGCAAACAGCGGTCGGACAAACTTCACCCTAGCACCATCAACAACAGAAACAACCACAGCAGGAGCCTGGGTGGCTCTCGATTCCTGGTCCGGGAAGATTCTATGGTCCACAGCGAACCCCAGCAACGACACTGCCCAAGGGCCCGTCTCGGTTGTCAACGATGTCCTCCTGGCCGGTTCGGTGGCATCCAACGGACCGATATATGCGATGGACACGAAAACCGGGAAGGTGTTGTGGTCTTACAATACTAGTGCCACAGTTTATGGTGGCATATCAGCAAGCTATGGGTGCATCTTCCTTGGGAATGGGTACACTGTTGGGTTGGCTAAGTTCCATACTACGTGGACTCCTGGAACATCACTTTATGCCTTTTGTTTGTCCTGAAAAGGTTAAAAGGGTCAAAAGACTTCACCTTTCTTAAATAAAACCAAAAACTTGTCTTGCGGGTAATGTAACTGGTCTGACAATCTCTGCAGATTTGGTCAGAAATGTTTGGTTTATGGATCATTAAACGAAAGAAAAGTTACGAGGTTAAAGTTTGCACAGGCCATCCATTATACCTTGTGTTGGAAGCAATTATTAATATTGGGATTGTGAAGATTCGATCACACATGTAACTACCTGATCAAACTATCTCTAATACTATGTTATGAACTATTTAGTCCCGATAACTGTAGTTGTTAGGAGAAAGTTAATAGCGTCTTTCTCTTACATGCCCTTCCAACGAAAGCCGACTATCTTGAAGTTTGCGCATGGGCGCCGTGGTTAAAGCAACTACTAATATGGGGTTGTGGAGAGTCGACCACACACGTGACCACTTGGTCAAACTAGCTCTAGCTCGAGTTGTTGAAAAAAAGTTAATTACGTCATTCTCTTACACGCAACCTCTCGAACGAAATCCAACTCTCATGTTTGAAGTTTGCACAAGCCGGCCATACAAACCATTACTAAATATTATAGCTCGGTCCTGAAGATTCGAACACACATGGTCAATTTGGTCAAACCAGCAAAGTTATACAAAAAGACTTCACCTTTCTGAAAAACCAGCAAGGTTAAGTAGAAACCCAAAACTTGTCTCGCTACTGCAATTTAACAAAGTCTGACAATCTCTGCAAATGTTTTCAGAAAATGTTTGGTATTTGGATCTTGTCAGGGATGGAATTTGTGAATCTGGACGGGAAAATGGGAGGAATTGGGAAATGGGAAGGAATATGGAGATGTTGAGATATGGTGATTTTGTTCTCTTTGAAAGAATTTCACTCCTGCCCAGAAATCTATCCAGGTTCACTTGATGAGTTAGCATCATTCAACATGGATCCTCTATATATACATGGACCAGACTGTGTGTGACTGACAAACATAGAAACACAACCAAACCACAAAAGTAAAGATCGTGGCCGAAGTCAGATGTCGACTGGAGTTCCCTTGACCACTTCATTGAGAAGCTAATGCTAAGTGCTTTCACTGAAGTGTTTGGGGGAACTCTAGGGGTCATTTGACAAAAAATTTACGAGGGCTTTAGTCAGATGTTAACTGGAGTTCCCTTGACCACTTCATTGGAAAGTTGATGCTACAAGCTCTCATTGAAATGTTTGGGGAAACTCTACAAGCCATTTGACAAAAAAATGTTGGCCGAAGTCAGATATCGACTGGAGTTTCCTCGACCTCTTCAGTGGGTGGTTAATGCTACTTCGTCTCACTGAAGTGTTTGGGGGAACTTTAGGGGTCATTTGATATTTTTTTTATAAGGAACTCCTTTAATATAATAATATTACGATCAAGTTAGATGTCGACCGGAGTTCCCTTGACCACTTCATTGGAAAGTTAATGTTACTTGCTCTCCTACTGAAGTGTTTTGGGAACTCAAATTTTAGGTAAATAACATTTCAGTCATTTAAATTTATTTTTTAACAAATTTCTAACTCTAGTTTCTGGATGGTAACAAATTATCGTGGTATGACATAACTGTGGCTGTTATCGGTATTTTGTGACGAATTTGAAATAGATATTATTAGAGAAACAAACAACTAGAAATTACCATTTTATTAAATTTCTGAACAGAGTGTTACAACCTTAAATTTTTTATATTTTTTTATAACAAAAAATTCCTTCTTGAGGCACCAGATTTAATGATGTTGTCATCGGGTAAATTTCGAAATTACTAGCTATTAGTATAAGTGAGACCGCTGACGCCATCACAAGTAGCACTAAATTATCCTTGCTATGTTGATAAAAGTAAACTACGTCCACTGTCAATGTCTAAGCTGGCCGGCGTGGGGCTTATCAGTACAACCGGGCGGCGACGATGATGACAATGCCGACTGTGTCGAGGAGGAGAAGGAGGAGGAAGAAGAGGAGCCGGAATTGGGGAGGAAGTGAGGAAGGGGAAGAGAAGGTAAAGAAGGCATGGTTGGAATGAAGGGGAAAGGTGGGAACTTTGGGATATATGAAGGCATGCTTGGATATGCCGGCAACCCCGAAGGAATGTTACTACTCACTCCTCCTCTTTCTCCTCCGATGACCGCCGCACTAGCACCGCTATTCGGGTTTGCTGAAGCAGGAGGAGGAGGAGGAGGAGGTGGTGGTAAGCTATAGTGTGGGGGATTATTAGTAATGGGTTGTTGGAATGATGGGAAGTTCGGTAGGACGGGCATGGAAGGTATCAGGGCGGGGCCACCCGGGAAGGGGAGAGTGGGTTGGGTCGCGGCTATAGGATCGATTCCATCGCCGTATTGCTTCTTCGTTAGGCGAGTGGCCGAGCCTAGGTCGCAGAGGACGAGGAGGAGGAGGAGGAGGAGGGAGGTTGGGATGAACATGATGGTGAATTGATGAAAGATAGATGATTGAAGAATGGATGGTGTTTAATTTATAGGTAAAATAGTAAAAGTAGAATGTAGGTAGGTTGTGCTGGTGAGGAAATGGGTGATGTTCATGATTTGCATGAAGGCATTCTACATCTAACCTAAGTCGAGCGGAAATCGGGTGGAATCGTAGTCTTGGCAACATGTAAGTTCAGGGGAGAAAGTGGAATCATTAACTGGATTCGATTCCACCTGATTCTGATTTTTAACGGAAATCAAGATCACTAGGCCGATTTTACGATCAAAATTGTGATGATCACCACATAGTACACGGTCCATAATACCTCTGACCGTCTTCTTCGTGGAACACTAAAAGACTCGAAGCTCGAACTCCAAAAGAGCGTAAAAATCGACACAAAACGGGAAAGCAAGTCCATGTAAACAATTCGAGAATAGGGGGGCATTCGAAAAGAAGGTGTGAGTCTTTGTCTCTATTAAAAGTTCATCCTGCTTCAATTTGCTTTCGTGTAGATCCGCCTAACAGTATGTTGCAGTTTGAACTCTGAATGAAACCTCAAAAATAATACTGACTACATCTTGTCTTTGAACTTGAGAACATCTTTCAAGTTTAGTCCGTAACTCTTGCAGATGCTCGACACGGCAGCTTCGCTAACGTCTTCTGCTTCCGGCCACACCATCTCCTCGAGCTCCCTCGATGGCTTTAGCACCTGCACCAAATAACATGACATCGACATCAATGTCTCTGCTTTAACAAACCTACGATTGGACTAGACTCGATCCGTGTAGCTAAAAGATTTCAGACTTTTTTACATGAAACACAGCCAGTATGAAATTGCTTTCAGACTCACCCATGGGGAACCTGGTGTAGAACGAGCTTTGTGTTCGGAATTGCTCGTCTTCTCAGTTTGGCTTTGTTTCTCGTTTTGCTGAGCATCAGAATCGTCAGAACATGAGCTGTCTGACACCAGTTTCAGGAGAATCTCACCTCCCTGCAGTTTTAGAACACTGAGTTACCGCATGAGCTACTTATGCATTGCATAAAATAAGCATCGCTCAAAATATTCGTATGGTTGACAGACCTGCATGGCTCGCCAATGAGAATATGTACGAAACAATACCCAAAAGAATGGGATATTGGGCAGAGGTAAAACCTACATTAGACAAAGACAAATGAAGCAAATGAATTATCCGTAGTATCAATGGCTCTTGAGAAGGAAGATCCAAACTACACATACGTACAGTAAATGCAGAGGTCAGAGGAAGTAGTGTCACTGAACCATAGAAGTATTTCTTATGGATGGCGACTCCCCTGAAAATCAGATCAACAGCATTAGCGGCATAATCAGACGCCACCTTCACAATAAAATTTGTATCTGAAACTGTCATCAATACTGGTTAATCAGTTTCTACATTGCCAACAATAAACTCTTGATCAAAGATCCTTAAAGGCTTTAACCTACAACCGGAGACAAAAATACTATAGATCAACAGGAACAAAACCGCCCGGAGTCAATTCACATAACATTGAACACGAAAACTAGCCGCTCCCAGCAAGGCAAGTCATGAAAGCTCTTTATCTATAGAGCAGATAAAGTAGTTACCTAATTGCAATATGTCGCAACCTTCTTCGAACAAGTCGCGCATTTAAACTGCAATTCAATAAAGTAAACGATTAAACAATGAGGAAAGAGAACTGTAGAGGTATTATGGACCGTGTACTATTCTTTGTGGATGGATCAGTGTAGAGCTGATTTGTCTCAAAACTAAGATCTTTAAGAATCCCAGAAGTTGAGAATTCATGCCATACAGCTTATATTGAACACTACACATCACATTCCGACTACACATATGGTTCAAAAAAACCTACTTAAAGTGATGTTTATCCTCAGCTTATTATGATCATACTCATTGCAAGTATCTCTGAGCTTCAGAATTCACCAGCGACATGGATTTTACAAAATGTTAGACCTTTCATGAAACTATCAGTCACCTCCCGAAGAACTTTCAGTCACCTTTCATGGAATTTTCAGTCATATCTCTGGTGCGGTTGTTACAGACAGTCTAGAGCAGGTGCATTCACTGATTATGTAACTCTAAAGCATTTACTGTGGAGCTATTCACAGAACGTTATAACGTAGGAATAGTATAGAAGATGACCTGACAGGGTAAACAATTTCAACATCGGTGACGTCCCTGGAAATGGATTTCAAGAAAATCTCCGACGGCCTAACCCGCGCCAAGAGCTTCACGCCAAACCTGTATTCAACCAAACAAAGGATATAAAAATTTGTAGAAATTTTGAAAAAAATTGATGCTGGTAGTACCCGTGGAGCTTCTTCTTGAGAGTCCCATCGGGAGACTTCTCAAGACCGAGCCACGCCCGATTCATCTTGTTGGCGACGAAATCGACGACGAGCTGAGCATTTTGAGGAGCGGAGGAATTAGAGGATGAGACGCTGCGCCAGAGATCGCGAACAGTAGAAGGAACGGTGGAGGAGGAAGAAGAAAGGGAAGGATCGTGAGATCTGGAGAAGCACCAGTTCCTTCCACGAAGCGGGAACACCACCAACCTTGCTCTCATTGTGGTTATGGCGTTTTGTTATCGATCGAGAGGTAGTAAGAAGAAGCAATCAATCAAATCTGTACAAGAATAGCATCATGATTCGTCGCCGTCGTCGTGGTGTGAAAATGATCGATCTTTTTTCCGACGGGGATTCTTACGTAGTAGGGTTCATTTCTCCCGTCGTCTTCATAGAAAATTTGCTTAAAACCTCGATAGCGATAGACATCACTTATAAACCTTAATAACCAGTAAATTTGCTTTTTGGGCCGTTTGGTTTGGGGAAATTTGCTCCCTGTAACCTTTGGAATTTTTATTTACTTACGATTAGGGTTCTTCATAAATCGAGTCGAGTTGAGCCGAATTTTATTGTATTTAAATTTGGTTTGTTATATTTTATGTCGTGTTAGAAAATTTGAGTTTGTCACAAGCTCGAGCCTATTCGAGCCTGGTTTGTTACCCTACCCCTGACGAGCCAAATTCGAATTTTGGGCATTAAAAACTGCCAATGAATTTGTTGTGAATTGATTTTGAAGCTTGTGCGCTAAAAAATACTGATGAGTCGAGTTAAAAAAGAAGACATCCTACGATTAAAATACTGATGAGTCGAGTTAGTATTCGAGTTACGTGGGCTAATGAGCTCGAGTCAGCTCGTGAGTCTATCGACTTAAACATACCCTCACTTGACTTTGACTCATTTAAAATCGAGCCGAGTCACGAACGAGCTTTTACCAAACCGAACTCCAAGCTACTCATGAACGGCTTGATTCGTCAGCCCGACTAAGCGAGGAGTAGTACTGTTGTTAGGTAAATTTCAAGATAGTCAATCTTCAGCCCGACTACTTATTTAAGCAGACTGGAGGTATTATAAGAGGAAAGTCGCAAGTGCGCTTCTCCGGATTCGAACTTGAGAAATCCAGGTTGTTAGGAAAATTTCGAGATAGTCGATTTTCAGCCCGAGTACTTATTCAAGCAGACTAGAGGTACTATAAGAGGAGAGTAGTGAGTGCACTTCTCGGGATTCGCTTGGGATACCCATGTAGAAAACCAGCAAAACTACCACCTTGTACCGGACATTTTGTGGCGGCACCGATGAGTCTTCAAAATAGAATGTCATTCTGATATTCGAGCCACCCATTTTGTGACACGCTGGCTTTTCAATATCTCACAAGGATGTTGTCCGTGGAATCTTTATTAGAAAAGAATGAGAATCTCAAAGCAAATACAACGTAACGAAGCAATCAACGACTAACACCATACTACACACTGGCTTTCTCTATATAGGTATGTATCAAACTTTCTAATGCCACAGACTTAACACAACACTTTTTCCTATGTGCACGCCTGAAGAATGCTACCAGTAACAAGTATAATAACCACCCTCACTGACGAAGAAGAAGCTCGCTTGTCGACTCGAGATCTCGATGGGTTCCAGGCGCTGCCTGTGCGCGGCAGGTGAAGGCACCATCTTCTTCACAATTGGAAAGGGGAAGAAAAGGAAATCCACCCATCTTCATTCATCTTCTGCAATGAAGTCGGGAAGCTCGCCCTGGCATAGGTACTCATCACATGACGAAGACGATTCCCAATCCTTGCGGAGCCGTAAGATATCGTCTGTGAAAGTAGAGCCCGAGGATCCGATGAACACGCTGGACATTGCACATATGGTCTTATCCAGCATAGCTTCCACCTGTCCAACCCGCCACACACAATCACAAACTATCACTAAGCAAGTAAATAAGAGAAATTACCGTTCTGGGTAAAAGTTACAGTGCCCTCTTCTTCATTGATTTCAATATATGCTCAAGTGTGTACATCTAACAGCCCGTCTCCTCGATTTCTCAACCAAGAGCTTGAAACGTAGATCGACGGGGAACTTTTCGTCGGACAAGCAAAATGCATAGTATGAAGCAGAAAGCTCTCTAAAGGGATCAAAGAAACGAATGAAGCATATGATTCAATTTCGTATTGGTTTAAAGAACTAATGTTGTTAACAAACTAAGTAAATTCCTCACACGGTCCCTTCATATTCTTGTTATTCCTGAGCAACACGCATCTCGATTCAAACTCATACGGACTACCTAACTGGTTTGCTGCTAGAGTACTCAAACTCAGAAGAATCCATCTAAAGACCCTATTCCTTTTTACCTACAAATTCGTGTTCATAGTTTATCATCTCCGACCACAAATGCAGCCTAAAGAATTTGAAAACTCGAACATAACTCTAAATGATTGTAGCATGAGATAGCATTTCACCGCTTAGAGTATAACTAACTTAAGTACGGAATAACAGAAAGAATGCATGAAACCGAGAAATATAAGGTTTTCACCTGTGGATCATCTTCAAGGTGATGTCTATACAACAAAGCGTCCCACTTTTCAGCTGAATTAAGCGGAGGACGCTTAACTAGTGGTATGCTCTTCCCGTTAACAACAACTAGTGATTGCAACAAGTCGGTCTCACTTTCTGCTGCATCAGTTGAAAGATAGATAACTGGAGCATTCGCTCTTTCACTGACACGAGCTATGCAGCTGGCAGCTTGAGGAACGGGGTAAAAGCAACTCGGCTGTTTGGCATTGCTGAAAGAAATGTAAAGAAACAATCTTTAGGTGCGAGGAGATACTTCACAGATAGTTTTCGAATGGAAAGAAAAGTACTTTCTTTTCTGGCTAGGAACTGAAATAAATGTAAACGCTGAGGAGCAGCATGCATCATACATGTATTAATATCTACATAAGGTGACAGGTAAAAGTAAGCTCACCAAAACTTCAAAAAGCCATGCCGGCGGAAATGGAGAGCGACGAAGTTCTTCCCCAAGAAAGTCTGGACGAAACGCTGAGCCGTGAGCATAATGAACTTACTAGGCTCAATCAAAGTCTTGCATTTGTGAGCGAGAGGGCCGCCAGGCTGCATCAGCCACTCAGTCTCAACTTTGGCAAAGAACACATCTCCAATAGCAATAACATCGTCGTCAGACTTGAACTTAGCCACAATTTCTTCCGTAGTCCTTTTACTAGGCTTCTTGATATCCTCATTCCAAGGGGACTCGAGCTTCCCTACAGAGATCCCCAAGCCCTTCAATTTCTTGACATGGTCCTCATCGACGTAACAGGGCGTGGGAGACGAGAAGTAGCATACGAACTTATCAATTCGCAGCTTATTCTTCCTCATTTCCACTAACTCTTCGAAGGTGAGCACAACTTTTCTTCCCAAACAAGTGTTGATATGGTCGATATCCAAGACTCTGCTGTAATGATAATCAAATTTGGAACTCGGGAAAACCAGGACTCGGTTGAGCAAAGCCGCAAAGAACATGTGCTTCTCCAAGCAAATCAAGTGGTTACTCATCTGTCCAGACAAACAAATAGCAAACAAGAACTTATCCGGCCGAGGCTTCCAGTCGATCGTTCTACGATCCGGTAGCCGGCGGTGGAGGCTCTGACAGCTCGGGAAGACACCAGGAACGCCACTTGATGAATTGAAATCCGAGGACGAGTTATGAGGGGAGAGCAGAGCTTGCTCAATTTGTTTGTTGAGCGAAATCAACGGCAACAATGCAGATTGGATGGAATCGAGAGCCGGAGCAGCATCAGTAGAGCTCAAATTCGCGGCGGAGGAGGAGGACGACTGGTTCCAGATGGAGAGGAGAGAAAGATGCTGCTGACGGAGGAGGTAGAGAGCTCGCAGCTCGGACTCACGCATCCGATCGGAAAGAGGATCGAGGTTAAGGACGGGGAATTTGGAAGAGAAGAGGCTACGGAAGTCGGTGGAGAAGTAGAGGAGGATAAGGAAGAGAGGGAGGAAGAAGGCGAAGAGGTACCTCTTGAGGCTGAGATTAGAGAAACGGCGACCCAACCCATTGCCGTAGGATCGGAGATCGGACTCGACGTGGAAGGAGGAAGGACGGGGAGAGGTGGACGGTTCCCGCGAGCGAGGCTGAGGATGCTTGCGGTCGTTCTGCTCTAGGAAGCTCTCTCGATCGTCGTCCTCATCGGATGAATCTCTCTCCATCCTTGCCAGCGAATAGGGTTGCTGAATATGACTGGATTCGATTTGATTTGATCGTCGGCGTTCTCAGTCCGCGGCTGAGTGGAGACTGAAGTCGGATTGATGGTAATGTGATTGCTTACTTTGTTTGTAGCAGTAGAGACCAGATCAGATCGGCGATGGTGGAATTGAGCTGCGTCGGTAGTTAGACGAGAATGACTTTCTACCGATGATGATGAGATGACTTAGCAGTTGCAGTGATTGACTCACTGGCAACTGAACTGAGTGCCTAAATCCAAAAACTTTTTTCAATGTCCATTTTGTACCCATTGTAGTTCCGAATTTGGGTACTACACTACTCCGTTAATTTCGAAAGAGATTCATACCCATACTCGTACATTTTCGATTCTCGTCATAACGGTTATAATTCTCATCCCTACCGGGTGTTTTCGAGCTTTGAAAAATAAAGTACGGGTACCTTCTTACCTAAGTCATCGACAATAACCTAAATCGAAAATTTACCAACAAGTCAAAGGAATAGTCATTTTTGAAAGTGCTTTCTTCTAAATCAAGTAAACATATATGCACCTAAGCGACACTCATTGGCCAACTACTTGTACAACTGCATTCATTGCTTTAACGCCAAGCTAATCAACTAATCCTGACTTCCTTCCGACTCGACATCAACGAGCCTTCCTCGAATCCATCTCTTTCTCGGTTCGCTAGCTGTCTCACATGGCTTTTCCTCGTTCACAGACTCAACTTCAGAACCATTTGGTTCGACAATGCTGTGTCCGGATTTGAGATACCCGTTCAGTTCTCCGTTGTAGTCGTCTGGTTTCTTCTCTACGAGACTCGTCAAATCGAACTTATCGCAGATGGCCAAGTTAGTGAAGTTGATTGGGTCGTCCTCTTCTGCACGAATCGCGTTCGTTTTGGTGCCGTTTACTTCTTTTACTGCTTCCTCGTTTGTCGTCTCCTCCTCGTTGGCTGGTTCAGTTGTTCCGATTTCGATATCCCCTCCGTTGATGGATTTGATCGATTCAATTGCTTCATCTATGAGCTTTCTGGTCTCTAGCAGAGAAGCTTGTGCAATGGGGCTATTTCCTGCTGCAGCCTCGAGAAACTTTGCTGCCTTCTCGGCTTCAGCTATGAATAACCTGCATATAGCGGCAATGTGGCATGATTCAGTTTAATAATCGGTTTGATTCACTTTATTCACAAACTACAGCAGACTTCTAGCTTAAACTAATAAATTAAAGCTGACCTTGCTCGTTCAATTGCTTCAGTTTTCTGAGTTTCCGCGGAAGCCCTTTGTTTTCTGATTTTCATTATCATCCTCAACTTGGAACGCGCCATGGGATCCTTGTACGATGGTGCTGCAATCTTCCGCACTCGTGGAACCTGAGCAGGGCTCGTGGCATCACTTCCATAGGAATTGCTCAACCCAATGGCTTTCCTTTTCTCGACATTCCTCTTGGTGGATGGTCCACTGCTAATTCGCCTTGGCTTTCTCTCGGTACCTTCTGTAATTCCATGGTGTCTAGCAAGACCAGAGCAGACTCGTTCACGATATGACTGTTTCAAAGAAGAAAAGGGAAACTGTTAGGAAGTAGAAGTAGGCAATAAATTCACAACAGCGAACAATATGCATAATTTTTAATATTTTCATCATCTTTTTGGCTAAGCACATGAAACCTTCACCATACTTACAGGATCTGCCCATTTGGCAGCAATGGCTTCTGCAATTTTTCTTCTTTGCTCAGGGGTCTTTGGAGCTCTCTTGTTGCCCTTTGGCCTAGGCATTGTTCTCCGGATTTCAACACTCTCCACCCATTCAATTTGAAGCTTTTTACGTAAGATACTGTACGAGTTCCATTCCAGCTCTTCCTCATCAACTAAGCCAATCCGTGAAGCTTCTGCTATCAAGTTCTGCCAATCAAAGTAACAATATTCCTGCAACATCAGCTTCTCACGGCGTTTTTCCCATCCTTCCCGCACTGCAATACTAATCTTCACTCTCGTCTCTGTGCTGCAAGATGATTGAAAATGCGTGCTTATTTATGCAGTCTAAGAAGATTGACCACTCTATCATAATCTCTAACCATACAAATGTATGTCAAAGGAATTTCAACAGTGAAAGATGAATGAAACCATTTTAATGCATAGGACTCACGTCTGCGCATGCCCAAGGTTTTGGAGCTTCATTTTAATCTGCAGGAAATAATTCACGATGAGAAATATATCTTCAACTCTGTGCCAAAAAATGCCTTGTTCATCTTACAAGTTACAAATAAGCTTGCGGAAGAAATAACCGACACCAATTGTCAAAAAGGATATATGTGCTTGAGCTTTTATCTAGGATATAACTTGGTAAACAAGCAAGTTAGCGACCATAAAGGTGATCAAGCAGGAAGACTTATGTGTTCATAGACAAATGCAATAGTAAGACTGTAAGAGTCCGCGAAAAGCTTTTCAGCAATGATTACTTGGTGAGCAAAGTCATCTAGCATGAAACTAGATTCTCTAGAAACCAATTTTAATTTCCTTCAAGCATCACAAGTATAAAAAATTCCTAAAACAGTTCTTACATGACATCACCTTAGGATTCTGCATGGCAAGCCTTGTTCTCTCCTTGATCCGTTGAATGGTTTCTGTCCACCAATAAACAACACTAATAAGCCAGTATGAATCTAATCTGTAACAATCAAAATCTTCTAAACACCAAGAGAGCACCAACCAGGACTATGCCTCCTGCCCTTGTTCCACGGAACTTTCCCCGAATTCGCTTTCGAGATCCTCATTCGTCTCAGCTTCTCACCCTCGTCCACTTCATCAGACTCTTCGCTATCATCGTGAGACGTAGAAGGAGTCGAAGTAAAATCCGGGAGTGTGTCACATTGAGCCACCTCATCTCCATGTCTTACTTCACTCAGCGCTGTTGCCACTGCCCTGATGAAAAAGTGACGCCGTCGACAAGTGAGGGACCTTACAAGAGGGAGTAAAGACTTCCAGGCTGAGTTAAGTCCGGTTTCATCAGCTCGGGTGAACGGGGTTGAGAAGGCTCGGCAGGCCTGATTTGGAGGGAGCATCCGGGCCCTCGGAGGCAGTTGATTTCGCAAGGATGTCTGAGCAGTAGGAATATCTGTCCAGAACATTAGATTCATGACTTTTGCACACTTAACATCTACAAGCAGAACCACCCTACAAAACGGAAGTCACACAACTAAGAGAACAATAGCAAAAGTTATATACAGGAATGTACTATCAATCCTAAAAAAATTTCTTAACAACTTGAATTACTGTAGAAATGGCAGATAATGCAATCAATATATCCAATCTAACATGACACACACAGATACAGAAACTCAGCTTTATGATCATTAAGGACTGGTAACTCATCCAATTTCAACAGTTCTCGAGCAGCAAACAAGCAGTCAGTAGCTGGAGATGCAATTGAAACGAGCTGAGAAAGCAAAAATGAAAGAGAAGAGAAGACAGGAACGCACCTAAAAACGCCATCAAGATGACAGTTCAATCAAGCAAAGGCGCAGACGCCGCTAACTGAAAGTGAGCTGTTCTATCTCGTACGACTGAAGCTAATGAAAGGCGGAATCGAGAGGCAAGAGTTTCCGCGCAGGGAAGAGAATCCAATGCGGCGATTAAGAAAAGAGAGGCAGCAGCAAGGCAGCTTTGGATTGAAGAAGGACACTAACTAAGAACCCTACGGCGGCAGCTTCACCGTCGGCCGCCTCTTGGCCCTTGTTCGTCATCTGGGACTGGTATGGGATTGCCTCCGAAAAGATAACGAATTGGAGAAAAAATAAAAGCTCAAATATAAAAATATTGCATAAATGGTGAAATACTGAAACCATCTCGTAATTTTGTTACGGAACATTTCAGTCCCGTAATTATCAAAAGATGCCGAAAATCCCCTTTTCGTCACGTTAACGAGTTTCTAATCACGTTGAAGCAAGAAGCCAAGAACGTTCGGTAAATTTGGCGTTTACACACTGTCAACGTTAGACTAAAATGATAAGGAGATTCGAAACCCAACTAAGCGTAGATCGAGTTTGTAGATAAGCTACATCCAATCTTTTATCCTCAAACATTTAAATTCCGTAACCCAATTAGCATAGACCGAATATGTAGATAAGCTATGCGTGAATCTTTCATCCTCGAAAATTTAAATTTCGTAGTACACGTACGTCGAGTTATTCCGGAAATTTGCTAGATAAACCGTAATGATAACATAACTCGTAAACCAGTGAACAACTAACACAGTCATAAAATGTCTGCAAAATGGAATAACATTACACAGGCACAGTCCATTGATCATCGTCGATCGGACGAATACGAATTCTCCGGTGAAAACAATCAGTCAAATACACAGAGAATAGAAAGAGCTACTAATACAAATTTAATAACGGCAGCGGGTGATTCTGGAGCAGCCACGGGTGTAAGGGTTGACCGGAGTGCGAGTCGCGAAGCAGTTATTGGTGTAGTAAGACCTTCCAGATCTGGGCGGGCAAGGGACTCTGTTCGCCGACAGAGCTCCGTACGAGATGTAGTAATGCTGCTGCGGCCATCTCCTCCAGTACAGCTCCCTTCTCTTTCCATCTCCTCCGTCTTCCTCCGCTTCTTCCAACTCATCCTCAAGCTCTCCACCGCCGTACATGGACATCGCGATCGGGAACTCCAGTCCGCCGCCGCTGCTCGCCGCACTTTCGGCGGCGGAAGTAGAGGATAAGGCGCTTAAGACAGACAGCAAGACAAGGAGCAGCAGCGGAGTAAGGAGAAGTCTGGGAGTCGCCATGATTGGTGGAGGTGGAAGAAAATGTGAGGGTTGGTTGTGTTGAAATGTAAGCAAGTAGCAGCAGGATGCAATTACTAGAGGGGGCCGCTGATGAGGTACGGAATTGATTGCGATACAGCTGTGCTTGTCTCTGTATTGCTTCTACTGTAACCCTTTCCACAGGATAGGGGTGAAAAAAGTTACTCTGCTTGTCGGGTTAATCGGGTTATGGACTTGTTAGATTATAGGTTCATCGGATGGCAGGTGTATTTGGTCGCGGGTTCTTGGTTCATCTAGTTGCTTCGTGTGCAACTTGATGTTTGGCTTGTAGAAGAATAGTACAAAAGGTTCTTTCAAGACTTGGTTCGAGATTAGATGATAGTAAGCGGATGGATATCGAAGGCAAATCTTGGCACAACACGACCAGCTCGCTAGTTGGCGGCTTGGGAATGATGAGCCGAATTGATTTAGACAGCTCGAAAGTCGGCTTGTTGATGAGCTTGATGGGTTAGCTCATGGTCCATCAAGCTCGATCCAATCCTAGAACAGCAAGACCGGCTTGCTAATTCGCTTAGTTGGGGAAGCTCGCTGAGCCAAACTCGTTTTAAAGTTAAATGAGCTGGCATAGCTCGCAAGTCAGCTTGTTTGTTAGCTTGATGGGTAATGGGTTAGCTCTCCTTCATTTCAACCTCTCATAACCTCGAGCTCCGTTACAACGGTTATCAAACCCAGCTCATTATGGTTATCAAACCGAGCCCAAACCATAAACAAGAAAGAAACTCAAATCAAGCTAAATACCACAAAAATATGAACAACCCGAGCCTGAGCTTAGCAAAAGCTTGACTTGGATCGACTCGGCAATAATCGAACAACAATCGAAGCTCAAAGCAGCAGGAAGTCAGTACCTAATAAGTGTATACTCAGTCGTCACTGTAGATACAAACATCCAAAACACAAACCTTGTATACACGTTACACATCTTTCTTCTCTTTTCCAGTATAGATATAAAACCTAACTGCAGCTTAGAGTTTTTTCCGGCGGCCATTTTGTTCCGGTTCGATTCTTTTTGTCCTAGTTCATTGATCTAGGATTGCGAAAGCTGAAGCAGAGGCAAAGCCATTACAATCCCAAAGATCGAGACGAGCAACAACATTACCCAAGTCGGAAACGCCTGCTTTTTGTTTCTCCTTGCATCCTTCGCTGCTGGATCGACTACCTTTCCTGCCTCTTCCAGAAGGCCGTCGGCCTTTTCTGGCGTGGGCCGAGAGTTCTCAGCTTGTGTGATCTCTTGTGGAGCATCTGAAACCAGCTGGCCAGACTGCTGCTGCTGCACTAGGTTGAGCTTTTCAACGTACTCCGGAAATAACTTCCGAAACGCCGGGCTGCGATGGGTCAAAAAATGCAGGAGTCGTGCTGAGAAATTGAACAGGGGATTTCATGAACAAAGCAATAATGAAGAAGAAAAGAGATCGAAAAAACATACTTCTTGCAATTGAAAGCAAGAGAGGCTGCCGCAAGACGTTGTTTCTCTTCAATGGTGCTATTAACACTTCCTGTTGTGGGGCTGTTATCCATCTGCGCCACAAATAAATCAGTTGCAGAAATGGAACTGAAGCTGTGGCGAAAACCCTATAGCCTTAACCCTAATGCGGATTCCTCCAGTTATAAAGCACATGAACTTTCTTGATACTACTAAGTAGACATCTTTTACTAGCCCAATCCTTCTTCCCCATAGGAAGAAACTAGTGGAAGTTATTCACTGAATGATTAATAACTCCTGGACTCAAATTTCAATGGGTACAACCATTGCTAGAAGAACTAAAGATCGCATTAAAGTAGGAAGCAAATAGAAGATCTGAAGGCTGACAGAAGACTTACCATGAAAGAAAGCAGTCCCGTGAGAATGCTGAACCAATGAGAAGAAAAAAGAGCATTATAACAAGGATCAAGAACAGCCAATTGTTTTCACTAGCTGCAAGAGGCTAAGGCCAGAAGAAGCAAGAGAGATACAAGAGTAAGAGTGGATATCACAAGGAATTACAGCTTAGTTTTACCTTGACACGGACCACATAGGATTCCAACTTTCTGGATGAACTGAGCAGGAGAAATTAATGTTATCACGCGGATTTATAACATAATACGAGGTTTATTTCCAAGCAGAAAGGTTTAATAACTTACAGTCACTCATTGACAGGCAGATTTTCTTCTGAGTCATGAATCGTCCGTTCGGAGTGATCATACTACCAAGTTCAAAAAGATGACACCGGTTAATGAAGTTCGTCAACAAGATAGACAGTACTAATCAAAGAAGTTAATTGATGAGCCAGATGGGACATTACGTAATTCCAGGAGGTTTATATGGATACTCAGGAGGGAACTTGATCTTCCCGTAGTAGTATCCCCCTGAACAAAAATTTCAGAGGAGCCAAAACAGTCAAAGTTAATGAATTGAAATGGAGGAAAAGTGGACAATAAAGTGATTTCCGGCGGCAAAACCATTGCAGGTGGCCTATCAGACATGTTACGTACCTGCAAAAGGCGTACCTTCACTTCCCTCCAGTACGTAATCTTGAATACCAATTATACACCAGCAAGAAAGAAAAAGAAAAGATGATTAGACCGACACATAGCAAACACTGGCGTTAACGAGCCATGGAGACTTCGACCGGTTCGATAGTTTCATTCTCTTCCTTTAAACACACTACAGCATGTAATTTTCTATACAACACAAAACTGAGGAGCTTCGTGAGCAATAACTGAGGAGCAATCAGGTGGCATTTCATATGTAAGCTTCCACAGTATAGAAAATAAAGAGCAGAGCCTTACGCCATTCGAGAATGTTACTCGGGGAAGGACGAGCCACCACATTGGAGACTGGTTCCTAAAAAATATTTCACAGAATTGATTTAAAGATCTCTAAAGTTAGATATGCAAACTGAGGGTGAAAGGCCATAGTGATCATACTTTACACAGCGCCCTATATTCCTTCTGAAGTCGCTTCACGCAAGCTTTTTCCGCCATTTGATGACTTTTCTATAGAGGCAGTAGCAATTCCACTACGGTCAGGAATCTACAGCTGAAAGTCAAGATACAAGGAATTAGTGCAATCAATTCGAAGTACAACCCTAGGCGAACAAACGAATAGAGACAAATCGGAAATGGATCTGAAAAGAGAGAACAGGAAGGCGTGCAACATAACGATCGCAAAACAATTCAGAAAAGCCATGAATTGTGGTTTCCGCTTACCTTCTGTGGAGCTGGATCAGTACCTCTTCTTGCCTTCCCTATTGGCTTGGCGCTAAGAAAACTGGAGCACCTCGATCGCAGACCGGCCTGAATCCGCCTGATTGTATGCTTCCTTGGTCGTAATCCTAGAGAAGCGCGGATGATTTTGTACCGCCGATTAGCATTAGCCGGTGACTGATCCGATTCCTGACCTTTACGCGACCCTACTGCTCCGATCAGAGCCCTTTCAGTTTTCGTATGAATCGTATCTCTAGTCCCTTCTTTTCCTTTACCCCTCGTTCCTCCGTTTCTGTGCTTGTTGGGGAGGGCCGGGTCGGGTTTCGTCCAGTTTTTCTGCTTTGGTTTGATTTGACTCGGTTGGGCCCCGAGTTTCGTCGGTGTCGATTGGGCTATGAAATTGGGCTGTACAATACATTGTGTGGGTATTTGAGTTTTGGACAGTAATTTTCATTAGTAGATGGGATTCAACAGTCTGAAAATTAACCGCGGGATGAAGATGAGGTGGTAGTTTTTTCGATTTTCAATTTGAAATTTCAGATTTGTATCTGGTATGCTTAAGCAAGCACTCATACCTAATAAGAAACATTAACTGTGTGATGGAGATATATAGTTATTGGGTTCGAATTTAATTGCGACTCACGAATAAATATCAATATAATATACGTTTTTTTTATCTTTTTCCTTTTAATGTTGATCATCGAAGGAGTTTTTTTGCACATAAATAGCCCCCAATATAAAAATTCGAGATTGCAAATACATCGTGAGATCGATGTTAACATGGGCCGAGATATGTGAAAGAGCCTCGTATTGCTACTATATGAGTAGCCTCACTAGAGGCACTACAGCCACACATTACCACCTGCAAATGCAAATCAAAACAAGCCGCGATAAATGTATGATCATCACATCGAACCACCTGCACATACATCTGAAAGAGAACAAACCACGAAAAAAACTAAAACATCTACAATAAAACATGCCACCTACAACGAGTACATGCACTATCATTAATAGTTTCAACTCCACAACCCCTTCAATCGCCCCATCATTTCATTAAAATAGTGTTCAACTCAAAGTCTCCTGTCCTTTCCCACTGTAATAACTTCTGTAGTTTGTTATTCGTAGGGCAAATAGAGTGAATCTAATAACTGAAATATACAATATAGTTAAAGTAACACGAAATTAACAACATAATAACTTATAAAATACTGTTTATATAATAACGAGACAGTAACACACAAATGATAATCAACTAAAACAAAATTAACACCGAAATAATAAAACAATGTAAGTAAGTACACCGAATAACCACCCGAATCAACCCACTTCATCAATATAATTTTTACCTATCTATGATATTTTTCTACAATAATAATTCCAGCAATAATCAATAATTTTCCCCTTCGTATATAATCACAGACCAAGAGAGAAAGGGAATCTGGTCGGTCGGAGCCAGGACCCACCGGCAATGAAATTATCCGGCGTAAACACAACCGCCTCCGTCTCATTACTCATCACCTTATACCCTTCCCACCTCACCCTGTCCGACGTGTTCGCCCCGGGCCCGCGGTTCTCAAACTCCCTGTAGAACAGCGTGGCTAGCGCGAACTCGCCATTCCACTCGTGCCACCCGGACGAGTGGACCACGTCGCTTATCGACGACTGCATGATCACCGTCCTCGAGAACTCCTTCCACGGCCTCCCCAAGTAAGTCGGGAAACTATTCTTCGGGGCCGACAGCAAATCCGACGTGGCGCCGATCCTACACTTCTGGATGACGATCCCCGTGTTCTGGTTCGGGTCTTTCCTACCCTGGGCGGTGATCATGTTCTTCTGGCCCGGACCGGGAAGGCGGGCGTGGATGTCGCAGTCCTGGATGACGACGGCGGCGTTGCCGAATATGAAGTCGACGGTGCCGGCGATGAGGCAGTTGATGAAGAACTGGCGGTTGGAGTGGACGTAGAGGGTGTCTTGGTACCCTAGGATGTCGCAGTTGTAGAAAGCTGCCAGGTCAGCGCCCACTCGGAGTGCCACGGCTTGGTGCTTCTCCGGCCCCGCCGTGTTTTGGAATGTTATGTCCCGCGCTAGGAATCCCTGGCCCACCACCGCTGCATAACACATGACACGTCAGACTGTTGTTAGCCGTGATTGGAGGGAGATGGAGTAATAATGAAGGACATCTTTTGGTTTAAGCTTGCCAGCTAGCTAGCAATGACATGACAAAACAACTGCATGTCAAACACATGACGTTGTTAGAGAAAAGAATCAGTTAGTTAAGCCATGAACGACTGGATGTCTATCTCTCATAACAAAAACGACATAAAAAGGGGACATGAAGCGATGATTTGATCGAACTCTGTAGAGTTCCTTGTGTAGTCTACCACTACTACTGCAACCTCTACCATGTCAATTTCGAAAACAACGTGTGTTACGAGCTGTCCAATTCATTACCTCCCACAATGGGCACATGGCCTCGCCCTTTTGAACCTCAGCATTGACCAAATCTCGTGGCAGTTGCAGCTGTCGTGGTGGGTGATGATCAGAAACCAGTTTGGTTCCATCCAACAAAACGACAGACTATCGAGTTCCTGATTCTAGGAAACCAATACCACATGTCTACGAGAACGACTGGGTGGAGGGTGACGCTGAAAGTTAGTTTTTTTCTTTAGTTTTTTAAGAAGTGAGTGAGGAGAGCAATTTTAAATTCAGACAAATAAATTTTTTATTATATAAATATTTCGGTATTTTTAAAATATTTATTTATTTATTTTTAGATTTTAGGTATTTTCATATTTTTTATAACTTCAAATGTGAAATATAAAATTTAAAAGTAAAAATTCAATATTCGAGATTCTAAATTTAAAAATTTTAAACTTAAAATTCAAATCCAAATTTAAAATTTAAAATTCAAAATTCAAAACCTAATACTCTCATAAATTTAAAATTTTAAAATAAAAAATCCAAACCAAATTCCTAATACTAAATCCAAAATCTAAATACTAAACCCAAACTCAAATTGACACAAATAATAAATTAAATAATTTTTGTTAACAAAAATTTTGTACTCTTTTTATACAGATCGTTAAATCTAAATTCCGTAAAATTTAACGATTCAAAATTGTCCTGAAAATTCTAAAATGAATTTCAAACCTGCTTTGTAAGTGAGAACGTGCACACCTACCGAATCAAAATTCGAATCATATGCACGCAATACTGGGTTAGGACTTACGAGGACGCATGTGATTTTAGCTCAGCATTCTGTACCAAAACGACAGATGTTGGTACTGGTATTCTTTCTAGAGATCTGGTACTGTGAGTGATGGGCGATATCTATCCGTGCCCCCACCCCACACCCATGTATTTATGTTACGAAACGTAACGATTCATGACATTATATCAAAGCGAGGACTGTCTTGAAAAAGTTTTTTATAGTATTCATTCCATTATTTCAACTTGAATCCTAATTATTATAATATTAAAAATCTTTCGTTTCATTATTTTAAAGGGTTACTATTCGACGTTCTATAATTTAAATTAAACGACACATTACACTTCATAAAGACATAACTTTCCTAGTGTACTCATTCAAAAACTCCTCCGATCTTTCAAAAAATTTGGTAACATGTAGCCGGCCGGACCGGAAATCTTGCCACCTTAACTATCTGGCCGGACAAAAAATCAGACCACCTTAACTAATCGGCCGGACCGGAAATACGACCACCTTAACTGAACCTTAACTAACCGGTCGAATCGAAAATCCGGCTGATCGATTAAGGTGGCTGGATTTCCGATCCGACCGATTTGTTATGTTAGCCGGAATTTTGATCGGACCAGATGTTTTTTTTATTTTACAGAAAGATAATAGTGTAAATCCCTCTATTTAGGATGTGGTTTAATTCGAATTTTAATATAGTGAGAGATTCAATTTTGTGTGAGAGTGAGAAAACAAACAATTTCCTAATTAGTAGAACAACTATTATAACAAAATTACAAAAGTAGCTAGTAGGCTAGGCTAGCAATTCTATGTGGCTTTATGATGTTGGTGTAGGTAAGAATAGTAATGAAGACGAGTAAATAGTAGGTAAGAATTGAGTAGTGAATTTAATTTACCGACGGTGGCAGATTTGAAAGTGGTGAACCCATCGGCGACGTTTCTACTAGCGGTGATGATGGTGGTAGCTCTTCCGTCTCCCAAGAACATTAAGTTGGTCTTCGACTTCGTTACCTCCACATTCTCCCTGTACACTCCCGCCTTTATCTTTATTACGAACCTCTCCTTGCTCTTGTTCGGCGCCGCCGCCACCGCCTCCTCCACCGTCGTGTAGTCCCCGCTCCCGTCCGCCGCCACCACCACGTTCGGCTTCACCTCCTCCTCCGCCGCCTGCAGCAGCCTCCTGTCCCCCGCCGACACCCACTCCGGCCACCTCTCCGCCGCCTCCGCCTCCTCCCTGTTCGCACCAAAAATAAAAAAATTAGTACGTACGTGCGGGTTTGTTAACCGAACCGAAAAGAAACCAGTTGGAAAAATCATTAGTCTAACCCATAAATATTTTGGTTTATCCGAACCAATTGTTGGTTTCGGTTAGCCACAACCAACCAAGCTCTTAGTTGTTTCGATCTGGTTGACCAGGAACCAAACCATAACATTTTCTAGTTCGATATGTTTTCGCCGAACTTTTGGGCATGCAACCGTTCAGTTGGTCGTATCAGGGCTAACAGTTAGGCGACATAACTATAGGTCGCAAAAGATAGGCTATAGGCGACGGATAACTCGTCGAATCTTGCGACTACTTTAGTCCGTCTAATAGATTGGGCGACAATTTTTTATATGCAGCGACAAATTCATTGGTCTCCAATTATATTTGGTGACGGCTTAATTTTAAGCACAAAATATGTCGGAGGCTACTTAGTAGTAGCCTTGCTATATCTTGATGAAATTTAGGTTGAATTTGTTGTATGGTTTGTTTTGCTTATTGGTTTCGGTCTGGTTAAACAAGAACCAAACCGTAACATTTTCTAGTCCGATTTGGTTTTGGTTGACTAAAGAAACCTAGCATTTCAATTTCGGTTAGTATCGCATTTAACCGGGAAACCAGCATTAATCGGTTACCTAGAGAGAGGCGGATATTCCATCGCCTGTCTGTCATGGATCTGGTTGAGCCGCTGGTCGTTTCGGATGTCGGAGTCGGTCATATTGATAATCATGGCGAGGGAGTTGCTGCACATGTGCTCCACGTGCGTCTGCCCCTGAAGCAGAGCAGCCCTCACGCGTTTGTCAGCGCCGTCGTGTGAAAACCCGTCGAGGCAGGTCTCCTGGTTGGTCATGGCGGCGCTGAGCAATGTCTTCAAATCGGCTGCGTGCTGGGTCAGCGACTTCTTGTTCGGGTATTCGTTCAGATCCTGAAGCGCCACGTGGAGCTCGTCAAGGGTCTCGTCGATCGTCTCCAGGCAGTCGTGGAGCGCCGTCACCTCCCGTTTCTTCAGCCGCCGGGGACGCTTGATGAGCTTCTCGACGGTGAAGAAGTTGCGCTGTACGGCGGAGCAGGTGAGGTTGATGGACGCCTCTATGACGTCTTTTTGGGTGGTGAGGGATTCGGCGGCGCCCGGAATGGTGGCGACGGCGGAGAAGCAGAGGTCCGGGTAGCGGGTGGTGCTGCAGGCTGAACGGAGGAGCGCGTGGTGAGGGGTGGCGGCGGTTGTTGGGATTGTTGATGTGGGTGGGAGATGGTATTGGTTGTAGTATCTAGCTGGCTCGTCGGCGGCGGTGGCTGCCGCCGCGATTAGGAGTAGGGGTAAAAGGGTCATTACCCATGTTGGCGATATTGATTCGTGTTGGTAGTTCATCATCTTGCTGTACTTTTGTTCCATATGGCGGACAAAGAGGTATAGACATATATATAGTACGCAACTGAAGATCAGGGAATGCAGGGATTTCTCCCTCCGTAAGTCGAAAAACCCTAACCGTAAAAAAATTCTAATCATCGCATCGTTTATCATGCAACGTCTATTTTTTTATCCGTCCCTCGTCAATTTTGATTGATTTTACTCGTCGTTAGGATTTTGTTTTTTATCCTTAAATAGGATTTATTATATTCTCCCTTCGAGTAGGGTTTTGTTATATCATTAAGTTGGATTTTTTTAACGTTATTTTTCATGGTGATAGCTCTATTTTCCCCGATGATTCTACACGATCCAGTCAATGAAATGCAAAGAAGTCTACAGTCAGAAATCAATGCAATCACCGAAGAATGATGGTCATGCTTTAGTAACCATGGTACATGCTGGTCAGCTCGAGGCAACCCGCCTAGCTATGTGGGAATTCAAATCGATGAAGTCTGTGGCGGATCCATGATGGTTCAATGCTTGTGCCGAATTGTATAAGAGTCCAAATATCCTGGATTGTATATAGAAAAAATACAAACTTCAAAATTCAAAAATACAATGGGTTAGGGCTCGGGGATACCTCTATATCCGCCACTGCTATCATCGCAAAGGGATCAATAAGCGGCTACCCCTTTGTTGCTTAGTTGTTTTATTTTCTCAGCTATTTTCATGTTTTTCGGCTGTGTTTATTTCTTTATATTATCGTTAAGTCGGACAGAAGTTAGTTGAGTTGTTCTATTTCCTTCATCGCGACTCGCGTCTAGAGCCGTTAATGGTCAAAGTGATTGAGGATGCAAAATAAAGTATTCAATTATCTATTTTTTTCCTTCTAATTTGTTTAGGAAAATAACTCAAAATAAACCATTATAACTCATTATGATATCTTACTTTATCTATGAATGAATTCGTATCTTTATCGGAATAAAAAAAAAAGGAAATGTGAGTAATTTGGTCAAAGATTGACATTATTGCAACGCTATTATTATTACCCAAATATTTCCTGAATGGTACAGGAAAATGTTAATTGAACATAGCTGGTGACCAAGTGAGGTTCCTATTACAAGTGTTAATTAATTGCTGTAAACCATATTGCTTCCAAATCAAACACCTCATAGGCTAATGAAAGTCAAGCTCTTAAGACACATAGGGTTATTCGATGCATCTCGGTCGTTGATCGACGGACGACTCAGATCAACCTGTCACTTTTCCGGCCAAAAGTTACATTATACTGAGGGGGTACAAAGAAAAATCACTTGGCGAAACCGTAACTCAGCCTACAATGCTTAGCCTCCTGTGACACATCACCAATAGGTCAAGCTCACATATGGCGCATGGCCTCATATGCTAGCTAGCTAGATATGCGAGCTAGGCTAACCACTCACCACTCAATGGTCACATTACGTTTAGGGAGACGGGATGAGACCACTTGAAAAAGGCGTAATTCAGCCTGCGACACTTAGCCTCCTATGGCGCATGGCCACTTAAGGCGTACACTTATCTATAGACTCGAGCCATAATATGCTATCTAGGCTAGCCATTCAATGGTCACATTACGTTTAAGGAGACAAGATGAGACCACTTGAAGAAGGTGTAACTCAACCTGCAACGCTTAGCCTCTTATGGCACTGACACAACCAATAATAGGTGACGCTCACCTATATGGCGTATGGCCTTCTAAGGCGTACACTCATTTTTGAACTGCTCCAACTTAAGGACGATTGACTTTAGAGTTTTTACAAAAAAATTTTCATCTCACCCAAAAACGCGTCTTATCAGTTAAGGACGAATTTAACACTTTCGGATATTCATGACTCGTTGATCAACAAACTTACGAGCTCGACTCGTTGTGTCCCGTCCAACCTGCCGGTTGCCACATGCTTGGAGGCCCGTCTACGTTGGCAGAAAATTAAAAAAAAATAACAGCCAAAATGGTAGCGCAATCAACGTAATTCATGTCGTCCGTATAATTGATTAAGGCGATATGCACGCCACAATCCACATGGGGTCTCAACACTGCAACGCTAATTGAGATGTATGATTATTATATATGATCAATGTTGGATTGATAATATATATATATATATATATATATTGTTCGGAAAAATCGGTGTTATCATTTCGTTCGGAAATACGTTCTTCTGAAAATTTCACTTAAACGTGTCTCGCAAAGTGTATGAAAAAAATGTAATATAAAAGTGTATAAATGGGTAACGATTGAGAGATATGGATGGTGTAGCCGGTGACGGCGATGGGCGGTGACAGGATCCATATCTATCCCCGTCCGTATCTGTTGCCAAGCCTAACCAAGACCTCATTGACATTTATGTTTTGGGGCTCGTGAATATTCTTGATGTTTGTACTTGTGTTTTTTTTAAGTATTTGACAGGTGATCATTAAGGGAAATGTTAAAGTCATTTTTTTCCAATTCGGTCACCGATACACCCGTGGGGTGTAGCGATGCATCCATTAAAAAAAATTACATAATATTAAATTTTTTTTATCATGAGACGAAGGATCCTGTATCCACCGCTATGGCCCGAGTCAACTCAATGTATATGGGCCTTGAGGTCTCATATAAACTATGTCAACGCCTCTCAAACATGTGGTGCTCACGTAAGGCCCAAAATGCACCAGCTGTTAAAAGGCCCGTCACTAGTCCAGCATCTCGGGTCGGCCTAGTTCATCCATGCTTTATCTCGATGTTACCCGAATCGAAACTACCGGAAAATTGATATAACTCGACATTCACGATTGTTCAACTCGTAATTCACACTTATTGGTCATACATTGAGTCACCGTTTTCACTCTGAGTTAAGCCAATAAACCGCAAAATCGGGCACGAAAGGTTCGAAAAGTTTTTGAAGAACCGATTTTTTTAAAGGATGCTGTTTTAACTGTCCGGACCGGTCTGGCGAAAGATTCAACACTGCTTAGATGAAGTCAAATGAATCTGCTGTCTTGCATCAATCAGTTATAATAAGCAAATTAGCTGTTTAATGGGAAAGTGATGGGGAACAACAAAAAATAGAACCGTGTCCTAATCATGTCCGGATTTGCGCGTTTGCCATTTTGCAACATCGCAAAACGCAGGCAGTGCGTCAGAGCACAGGGACTCGGTCATGCATGCGACGATGCTAAGTTGACCGTTCGGCTTCGCGGAACCGAGTAGGACAATAGTACTTCGATTTAGTGAACGGATCTGCGTGAGTCTGCATGCCCCGTTGGGACCGTCGGAATGTGAACTTTGCAGAGAAAAAAGAGTCGGTAAGGCCAAACGGGTTGTAGTCGAATATATCGCCTTACTTTGTTCTTAAAGATTATGCGTTTGAAGTTTGGAATGCACAATCATTTCGGCCTATGTGAACCTGATCAATTGTTTGTGATGGCATCACCGATATCTGCTAAATGTGACTGTTTCGATGTTTGCCTAACATTGTCGACGCTACTAAATGTGGCGCCCACTGAAAAAATTATTTGTTATTGGAAAAAGTGTCGAGGACAAGTGTGTGTGATGGTTGAATGCTTATATGTAGACGGGGAATCAAAAGAACTATCGGATGTGTGCTAAAGTGAACATGCGTGTGTGACGGCCGGTTATGTTGCGTTGCCCATTGAACAGTGATCTGTCCTCCTTTTATAATGTATTCATCGCCTTAGAATTTTCGAAGATTCTGCATTCAAAGCCTAGAATGCACAATCAGTTCGACCCCTGTGAATCTGTGTGATGGCATCACCGATATCAAGCTAAATGCGAGAGTTCCAGCGTTTGTCTAACGTCACCGACACCACTAAATATGGCGCCTGCCGAAAGAGTTATTTGTCATTAAAAAAGTGTCGAAGACAAGTGTGTATAATGGCTGAATGCTTATATGAAAGGCTGGGTATCAAAAGAAGTATCGAAAATTTCCTAAAACGAACATGCGTATGTAGCGGTCCGGTTATGTTGTGTTATCAATTAAACAGTCACATGTGCTCCTTTTATAATGTATTAGGCTTAGAATTTCCGAGATTACCTAGGATTCCCTATAGCCGCCCGCTCGAACGGCATCAGAACCTAACCGGTCGATCTCATGGGCCAGCGTCGACTACATGGCTGTAGGCTAATTATGAAACCAACACTCGTCTTTCTGTAATCATGCTGTTAACTCGTTATTAATCAACCGGTCAGATGAGAATCAAAACATGTAGTTCCTAACTTCCAACTGGACGGTCGTCAGTTAATTAGTTAATTATATCCTTCTCCAAATGAAGCTTCAGGGGAAGAAAACATGGGGAATATGTTAATGTGGGTAGAGACAATTAGGCTCGTTGAACTAGTTAGGCTTGTTATTAAATATAGTTGAGCTCGAAAAGTTGGTCGGGTTTGATCGGGTTTGATCGGGTTTAGCCCGACACGGCCGGTCAACTCGAGTTTCGGATTACCCAAAAGCCAGATTAATTAGGAGATGGTTTTGAGTTTGTAAATTACGGAAATTTGGGTTTCCAAACGATTCGGGTAAAGCACGAATGAGCCAGTATCCGATGAAAACCTGACTTGACTCGGACTAATTCTACTTCAAATCTTCAATGATTCATATTATTCATTAAGGATGAAAACCCGACCGGTTAGGTTTTGGTTGTTCGAGCAACCCGGGCTTTGGGTAACTCTGGCTAAATAGAATCCGGTTGAGTTTGAGTTTGCAAACTACAGAGATTCATGTTTTCAAGTGATTCGATAAAAAACTGGAATAAACCAGAATCTGATGAAGCCCAGTTTGACCAGGTTAAGTTTAGCCTAACCCGACTCGAATCCCAGCCCTAGCTTGAGCTACAACTCTTTTTATAGCTTCATGAGTTAGTTCGAGTTTAAATAGCTCGCGAAATCAGCTCAGTTGGTGGTTTGTTAACCTGTTCGATTGTGGACTCCACTGTTTAACTCGCGAGAGGCTTATGATATCATTAATTGTTCAACTCAGAAGCCTGCTCGATTATGAGAATGATTTAGTCAAATTATAAGCTTGTTTGATCCGAGCTCAAACTCGAATTATAAATAAACGGAGCTTGAGATTGTAAATTTTTTCACTCGACTCACTCAACTCGGCTCTAATCTTCTACAGTAACTCCCCCGCAGGTGGTAGAATCCACCATTTTTATAAGTAGCAGACGAAAACGAACAAAGATACACAGTAACCATTTAAACAGCGAGACGACATTAATCAGAGCACTGGTGCTTTGACAGAGAAGCAAAGCCATGGATACGATGAAGTCATTCAAAGGGTACGGCAAGGTGGACGAAGCAGAGGAGCTCGCCTTCCGACAGAAGACTCGCCGCCGTTACATAATCTTCGGCGTCTCCTCCGTCATCCTCCTCGCAGTCATAATCGCCGCCGTCGCCGGAGTCGTAGTCCACAACCGCAAATCGGGAAATGGGTCCTCATCCGACGCTGACAAGCTCCCTCCGACTGAATCACCCGCAGCATCGCTCAAGGCCGTGTGCAGTGTCACTGAGTACCCTGCCTCCTGCTACTCCAGCATCTCGGAGCTCGAGGCTGGCTCCAACTCCTCCGATCCGGAACTGCTCTTCAAGCTCTCACTGCAAGTCGCCATGAACGAGCTCTCAAAGCTGAAGGACTTCCCGTCCAAGATCCAAATCCCGGAGAACGACACCGCGATTCAGCTGGCGGTGGAGGTCTGCTCCACTGTGTTCGACGACAGCTTGGATCGGCTCAACGACTCGATTGCTGCCATGGCAGCTGATGCTGAAGGAGGAGGAGGTCAGAATAAGCAGAAGCAGATGCTGTCTCAGGAAAGAATCGACGATCTGAAGACGTGGCTGAGCACGGCGGTTACAGATCTGGACACTTGTTTGGATGCGATGCAGATGAACGAGACGGAGCACTCCGGATCGGAGGCGATTTTGAAGCAATTGGAGACGGCAATGGAGAATTCGACGGAATTCGTTAGCAATAGTCTTGCAATCGTGAACAAGGTCATGAGCTTGCTCTCCGATTTCAACATCCCGATCCACAAGAGAAGGAAGCTAATGACAACGACGGCGGAGGATTCTACATCGGATTTGAAATTAGGTTTTCCTCGGTGGCTGAGCAGCGGGGACAGGAGGCTGCTGCAGGCGATTGGCAGGGGCGGCGGAGCGATGATGCCGAATGTGACGGTGGCGAAGGATGGGACGGGGAATTTCACGACGATTAGGGAGGCTGTGCCGGGGATACCGAAGAAGAGTCAGTGGAGGTATGTTATTTACATTAAGGAAGGAGTGTATAAGGAGAATGTGATTCTGGAGAAGCAACTGTGGAACGTGGTGGTCTACGGCGACGGCAAGGACAAGACCGTCATCTCCGGCAGTCTGAATTTCATCGACGGCACGCCTACTTTCTCTACTCCAACTTTCGGTGAGTCACCCGCACTTAACACTACCGCACTTTATTTCCTTAACTAACTAATAACTCAAGTTTTTGGATGGTAACGAATCCGTCTTTCTATCATCTTTCGTTCGAAAAGTCCGTCCAGAACTCTCGTGGCTGACGGACTTTATAAAAATATCAATTTGTTAACTCCAACTCCATCGGTTCTGATTAACCGACCCGACTCCATCCGAACAACTCATAAATACACCAGAATCACCTAACCCAAAAAGAACATAAAATCGAAAATCAATCGATTTCCCTTGTTTCTCATTGGGTGTTTTTCGGATTAGGTGATTCTGGTTTAGTTTCGGATGGTAACGAATGAATCCATGTTTAATGTTTTTACCAAGTTCCGTTGAATAGTTCGTTCAAAATCCAACGTGGCCGACAGACTTAATAAAATACAAATGTCTTAATGCTAGCTCAGTAGGTTCCTATACTCTGATTAAAAAAGAATCACCTAACCAAAAAAACCCCGAAAACATAACCAACTTTGGGTTTAAGTGATTCTGGTTTAGTTTTGGGTTTGTTCGGTTGGGATAATGGTTGGGACAATTAATCCGTGTATGGACAAGCTGAGTTGTCGCTGACATGGCGTCAATAAATTGGTCTTTTATTAATTTCGTCAGCCACGCTGGATTTTGGAACGACTTTCAGACAGAAGTTGGGTGGAAACATAGATTGTTACCATCCGGAAACTCGAATCATGAATTCGAGAAGATATAAAATAGAGTCACTGAAATGTTACCTATCTCGAATTTTAAGCGACTGCCAACGTTTTTAATCCGAAAACATGGCATGTTGTCATGTTCTAAGCCGTGACAGACGGATCACATGATTTCACACTCACTGACTCCATTAGAAAACGCACGTCACATGTGATGAACACCATACCTATCACCATGACGATCAGAATTTAGAATCGGTCATATGCTTTCGCCGGCGTCCGGCAGCCCGGCACATTGTTTATTTCTGTGCATAATAAAACAAACTCTTCTCCTTTTGCAGCTGCGGTGGGGAAAGGGTTCATGGCAAGAGACATAAAGTTCATAAACACGGCCGGACCCTCGAAGCACCAAGCCGTCGCCTTCCGGTCCGGAGCCGACATGTCCGTCTACTACAAATGCGCCTTCGACGCCTACCAAGACACCCTCTACCCGCACTCGAACCGCCAGTTCTACAAAGACTGCGACATCACGGGCACTATCGACTTCATCTTTGGCAACGCGGCCGTAGTCTTTCAAGGCTGCAACATCATGCCCAGGCAGCCGTTACCAAACCAATTCAACACCATCACAGCACAGGGTAAAAAAGACCCGAATCAGAACACAGGGATATCAATCCAGAAATGCTCGTTCTTTCCTCTGGAGAAGAATCTAACGGCCAGGACTTACTTGGGGCGGCCGTGGAAGGACTTCTCGACGACGGTGATCATGCAGTCGTCGATTGATGGGTTTGTGAGCCCGTTGGGCTGGCTGTCGTGGGTTTCTGGAGTGGACCCACCGAACACTATTTTCTACGCGGAGTATCAGAATACTGGGCCTGGATCTGGGGTGGCGGGAAGGGTTAAGTGGGCCGGGTATAGACCTGGGCTTACGAGTGATGATGCTGCTAAGTTTACGGTTGAATCGTTTCTGCATGGGAGTACGTGGCTGCCTGCCACGTCGGTTGCTTTCGATTCCACGTTGTGATTACGTCGTTCCTAATTTGTATACGTGGAGGTTTGTTCATAGACGTCAGAAAATCCTTACTGGTTCTTTGTTTTGTAATTTATTAATTTTCACAAAAATGCGGATTCAGAATGATTCCATGTATTATACCGAATTGTGTAAGAATACTGATTTGTTGAGTTGTGTGTTTGGTAACTGTAAGATCTTGTGTTTGAATGTAATATACCTTATAAAAATAGGCATCAATATTCGGTTTATTTATTGTTTTCTATCTCGCATTAACGGAGAATCTCTATCTACTCAGAAAAATAATAATTAAATCCGTTAATTAATTAACTGCCTTATTACACTAGTAATTAATTAATAACGGTATCACAAGTCTTTACATATTAATGGAAGGGCAGAAGTTTAGTTAATTAATTACCTTATTAGTTATTACATTTAGTCTTATACCGCGGGCGCCGCCAGCGGTGAGCTTTTTGGCGGGCATTATTAATTATTATCCGGTAAAAAAAAACTAAAAAGGCAAGAATATAAGGGTTTTTTGGATTAAATTTTTGAAGTGGACTTTTAAATATATAATATATTGTATTTTACGAGTTATAAAAATTGTTTACAAATTTATACATAAACTAGATATTTATTTTGTACTTATACTTAAGGATTGATTATTGGAGGATTCATAATTCAGGAAATCCGTAAGCTCTTCTTTTACTTTTAAAGATTTGTTAGCAGACAGTCCATCATTCATGTTGACATTGGAGGAGACGCCGACGCAATGGTTACTCATATTAATGATAGACGTTCACGGTTTGCCATAGGGGCGTTATTGTTCTAGGGCACTTCAGCCCCGACTCATCCTTCTTGATCATGTTGTACGATTTATACATAATTTAGCGTATGTCACGATCTATTTAATCCGTTTACAAATTCATACACGTGCTAGATATCCTTTTTCATACTTATATTTAAGGATTGGCCATTGGAGGGTTCATAATCTAAAAGATTTTTCTGCTTCTTTCTTCGCTTTTAGAGCTCTGTCAGCTGACAATCCCGCATTCAGGTTGACATCGAAGGAGACGACAATGCAATAATTACTCAAATCAACGCCGGACATTCACGATTGACCATTGAGGGCATAATTGTTCTAGAGGTCTCCGCCAGCTCCTTTTACAACTTTCGAAGATTCATCTGTTGATAGTTCAACATGTAGCCATTTAGTAACTCACATAACCCTTAGATATATTCTAAGAATCCTCACTCTTTGAATCGATAATTAAATTTTTTTGATTTTTGATTTGCTATTTTCTTATCCTATCTACGAAAAAACAAAAACCTAATGGTTTAGGTTGAGCATGAAGGCAGACCGGTTAAATTTTCCGGGAAACCAGTCCGATTTTCCCGGTCTGAAAATTCGTGCAGCACAAGAATAACGAAACACACATGAACCTTCCCTACCATCCATTTTTCTCTCTCTCTCTGCAGAAAGAAGCAGCAGCCCCACAGGCCAATCCACGCCGCTAGTCTTCGTCTCTCTCTATCTTTCTGCGTGGCGATTGGGAATTTTTCTCCAGTCTATAAAGGACAAACCTTTAGCTTTGGAATTGAAAAATTATGCGGAGATCAGTAATCCGAAGGTCCAAATCCACTCTCCTCCACATCCTCAATCAACATCACCTTTCTCCCCACCACCGCTTAATCCCTCCTCCTCCTCCTTCTTCCTCCCCTCTCCTCCTCTTCCTCCGCCGCTTCTCATCGTCCTCCCCTTCTCCTCCCGAGATGCCGAACCCCGTCTCCCTCGACACCATCAACCCCAAGGTATTCATCATCCTTCAGCTTCCTCTTTAATCGGATCGATATGTGATTGGATGGAGATCCCAGTTTTTTTCTCTTCCTTGTGTGTTTTCTGATCCATGGCTGACTGGGTTTTTGTTATTATTGTTATTATTGTTATCTAGGTGTTGCAATGCGAGTATGCTGTCCGTGGTGAGATTGTCAACATTGCTCAGGTGAGATTGTGTGCCACGGATTTTGGTGATATGAATTGAATGATGCTAGGTGGAGATATTCACTCACTGATGCTAATGGATTCCATCGTGTTTGTTAATGTGCCAGAGCTTGCAAGAGGAGCTGAAGGCTAATCCTGGCTCTCTTCCTTTTGATGAGGTTTGTTTTCCTTCCTCTTTGAATATTTGCAGCTGCTTCGATTGAAGACTCTGTGTGTATAAAGCTTGCCCTTTTCCCGGATTGCTTCCTTAATTTGCTCTGTTTGCAGTTACATTGATGAGCTTGCCGTTTATTAACCCTTCATGTTAGTATACAACAGATTCGCTATTCGTTTAGCTATAGGAAGTTCCTACTCTATCAACTCTTGCTTTAACGTGATCATCTTAGCAGTCCTTGGTTCTTAAGCTGACTTCTCCGAAGCTTAAAGGAGGATCCTTTTTTAAAATTTAGAGGGAGGAAAACGATTTGACTGCATCTTAGAGCGATTTCTGTGCTTCTGCTATGTCACTGAGATGGCGTTGCTTCTTATAACAGATAATCTATTGCAACATCGGGAACCCTCAGTCTCTTGGTCAGCTTCCGATAACCTACTTCCGAGAGGTTAGATTTGCGTTTTCAGTTCTTGCTAAATGGGGTCTGTCTTTCTCCTAGGCTGCTGCTTACAATTGTATGATTCTGGTGCTAGGTTCTTGCACTGTGCGACCATCCTACGCTCTTGGACAAAGCTGAAACACAGGGCCTATTCAGGTATCACCTTTCAGTTTCCAGCTTGCTGATTTTTCTTTTAAAACAAAATGATAAAAGGAAGGAAAACGATGCACTCCTGCTTCGCTTAGGACTTAGATGTGACCTACTGGCAGATGCCAGCAGAGTTGTATGAGACTATGAGGAAATCATAACTTTCTACGCTATTGATCCTAGCAGATTGATCTTTTTTTATAACTCAATTATACTGGTTGCACCCTGAACATCGTTCTAATGTCTGCTTGCTTATCTTATACCAGTGCTGATTCCATAGAGCGAGCATGGCAGATTCTTGACCAAATTCCTGGGAGGGCAACTGGAGCATATAGCCATAGTCAGGTTATAATCATTACATTCGACTTCCCAACTCTGAATACACCGTTACAGCGGGGCTGTTTCTAACAGTGTGATCAATACATCTTTCAACAGGGTATCAAAGGATTACGTGATACAATTGCTGCTGGCATTGAAGCTCGTGATGGCTTTCCTTGTAATCCAAATGATATCTTTCTCACTGACGGTGCAAGTCCAGCTGTAAGAATAGATCCCCACATATTTCTCTGTTTACATGTTTTACCAGACCCTAGTGTAACCTTTGGAATGCTGCTGATAATGACTTCTTTATCTTGCTAGGTACACATGATGATGCAACTACTGATCAGCTCTGAAAAAGATGGGATCCTATGCCCCATTCCTCAATACCCTTTGTACTCTGCTTCGATTGCTCTCCACGGTGGTACTCTGGTACTAAACCCCTCTTATACTGATCTGAACTTAACACTGCCCTTTTAGTCTATCATCGTTCCATGTGGTTGGTTATGTCGTATTAGTATTACTAGTTCATTCTCTATTTACATTCTTATGTGTAAGTATATGGTTAATTGTAGGTCCCTTACTATCTTGACGAAGAAACTGGATGGGGTTTGGAAATTTCCGAACTGAAGAAGCAATTGGAGGAGGCTAGATCGAAGGGAATCTCTGTTAGGGCTCTGGTTGTGATAAATCCAGGCAACCCAACTGGGCAAGTAATGAGCATGCATGATTTATACTTCTGAATAAAGGTTTCAAACTCTGAAAGTTCTTTTATTTGTAAGCAAATTGACCTGCATGCTGCTTGCAGGTACTTGCCGAGCAAAACCAGCGGGACATTGTAGACTTCTGCAAGAAAGAGGGCCTTGTTCTTTTAGCAGATGAGGTAGGGAACCTGTAGTTTTGTCTATGGCTTACGCTCTTGCCTCTCAATCAGAACAAGGTGGTTCATAGTTTCATACTGGTTCAATTGTTTGTACAGGTTTATCAGGAGAATGTCTATGTTCCTGAGAAGAAGTTCCATTCATTTAAGAAAATTTCCCGGGCTATGGGCTGTAGCGATAAGGATTTGCCTCTAGTATCTTTTCAGTCAGTATCAAAAGGTAACCACTTGATGACTGTTTCCAGATAAGCCATAATCCATTTTCCCAGAATTTTAAATCTCTTGAATATTTTCAGGGTATCATGGTGAATGTGGGAAGAGAGGAGGTTACATGGAGGTCACCGGGTTTACTCCTGAAGTAAGAGAGCAAATTTATAAAGTGGCGTCTGTGAATCTTTGCTCTAATATTTCTGGCCAAATCCTTGCGAGTCTCGTCATGAGCCCACCTAAGGTACTTACTATTTTGCTGTATTCGCTTTACTTACCATAACAATCTTGAGGAGATCAACGTCTTCTCTCGGACCTGAACTGATAATGGAAGTTGTATTCTTGCAGGTTGGAGATGAATCCTATGATTCATATTCTGCAGAAAAAGACGGGATCCTTTCATCACTGGCAAGGCGTGCCAAGGTCGGTTAATTAGTTTCGGAGCGTCTTTTTTATTGGTTTCTTACCTTGATGTTAATATCATAGTTAAATTTTACTGATGACAGACACTCGAGGAAGCACTCAACAGTTTAGAAGGCGTAACTTGCAACAGAGCAGAGGGGGCTATGTATCTTTTCCCACGAATCAGGTTGCCTGCAAAGGCAATCAAAGCTGCAGAAGCTGCAAAAACAGCTCCTGACTTGTTCTACTGCCGTAATCTGCTCAAAGCGACCGGAGTGGTTGTGGTCCCTGGTTCCGGATTCCGCCAAGTAAGTCTCGAATCTTAAATCTGGATTGATTCTGTGATCGAATTGAGTGTTATCTTACTATGTTTAAATGTATGTAGGTTCCGGGAACGTGGCACTTCAGGTGCACCATTCTGCCCCAGGAAGACAAGATACCAGCGATCGTGTCACGACTGACAGAGTTCCACAAGAGCTTCATGAACGAGTACCGTGATTAAGGAAGCCTAGTTTTGCCTAGTTTTCGGGATTATCGGAAGGAAGTAGTACTAGTATAATAAGATGTGTTCCTTCCTGGGTTTATTTTTCTTGTGAGTTTTGGTATTTAGATTTTGATGGACAAACGAATAAAGAGAGGCATAGCTGTGCTTTCGTTTCTACATGCCTGTGTTTCTATGTTTTGGTTGCCATTTCTTTTGGCCAACTCAAAGCCATACCAAAATGCTTTTGTTTCGCAGTTTGAAATACGATTTTTGTTTCGGATGGTAAACGAAATATTTTAGTCTTTGTTTCACAATTTGAAATATCACCATTTTCATCAGATGGCAAATGAGATATTTTGACCTTATATAATTTATTCAAATTCTTTTCCTACGAATTTACGGATGATTCTATGGCCATAAAACTTATCGCAGTTTCATCTGACGTTGTGTATCATTCGATCAGGGACTCTACAAGGTCTGTATATCGAAATAGCCTTACAACACTCTTTGAAAACAACAACAAACTTTGATGAAAGATCCTTGAATCGAATGGTCATTACTGGTCAAGAACTACCTTTCCAATCCACAGACATGTAATATTCGAACTACAGAAAAGCACAGAATCCTTGACAAACATCAACTTGCTCAACTAGCAAAACCAGCATCGAATTCAGTCCCCTTCATCCCCACCAACACTTGAGGAAAGAAGATAACTTAGGAATACATTATCTGAAGTCCAACATAGAGGGAAACATGTAAGCGTAGTTTCTCATCACAGGCGGCCGATGACAGCTTCCACCTCTGCTGGAGTGTACAAATGGTACGTCGGAGACACTTTCGCGATGTCGACGTTGTTGGGTGTTACCTACAAAATCAGAACCGTATAGCAGATGTGAAAACAAGCCAATTTTTGTAAACAGCAATACGATAAAAGTGTAAGCAAGGGCGAAAAGCTCATACCTTTTCCTCCATAACTTGCTTTAGAATGGAAAGCGCTATAGTTTCAGCTTCCAGAAGAGTAAGGTCCTGCACATTGTAATTACACATATTTCAACTACATATAACAAAAATTGGTTGAACGTTCTTTTCCATGGGCTAAACAGCAAGATTTAACCATTGAACTGCCTAGCTAATGTGAAACGGTCATCTTATCTTAAGGGTATTGGAGAAAACAGAAACAATGACTAACAAAGGTGGGAGAAGATTTTAAGCAATCGGGAAAAAAGATGGAACCTTGTTGTATTGCTCTTGCAGAGAGCTATCTGCACCTTCCGAACCTGAACCAATAGCCTTGGCGTTGCATTGCCAAAATGTGCCAGATGGATCCGTATAGTACCTGGAGATGAGAAATATATAGTTAGTTCATGCAAAGTAGGCGTGAAAACAGCAACTGATATCCAGAAAGATAGATAGTTAGGAAGTTATTACAGAGAAAGTAGTCTAGTATACAAGCACATGGTTACTTACAAGCTTGGACCATTCTCATCATGACCAGCAATGAGAAGGGACACCCCAAAGGGTCGAGACTGCAGAGAAACAAAATTCCATAGTAAGTAACATAGAATTGCTTAGTTGTCGATAAAAAAACGTGAACACGAACTTCATCTCAGAAAAGGGGCCAAAATTCACCAATCATTGTTGGCTTACGTTTCAATACAATATTTCAGCAAAATTAAGTGGTCAAGTCTAAGTTGGTGTGGAAAGTGTCATTTACCATAGACTCTTCATCACCTTCACCAAATCTTAGGGCTAGATCGCATAGAGCTTGTGTTGTAGACTCCACAGTCATTGGCTCACCATAGGAAAATCTATGACTCTGCAAGGTATAAGTTCGTCAGTAAAGGAGTTCCAGTGCAAGACTGAAGACTACTAGCATTATATGAATGGAAGTATTACCTGAGTCTCAACACGAGCATGCTCAACAAGAGTACGAGCATCTGCAATCAATCCACTCATAGCACACCCTATATGCTGATCGATCTCCATGACTTTCTCAACACTACTGGGCTCCTGAGAGAATTGAAAAGGAAATGATATATATTTCTTTGAACACATACTAAGACCTACTCTACATTGTAAGAATTGAAGGTTTGCATTGTGCATATAGAGACGGCCGAGTTAATCCTATTCAAGCAAGAAGCTGAAACTGACACAGCTCCCCACATCTAGATTATTCGGCATTACAAAATGCAAGGGATACTTCCCAACATTCCTTGAGATTTCTATAACCCTTCTTTACTTAAATAAGAAAGAATTAGCATGGTGTTGCCATAAGGAGAAAACGTTGATCAGGAAACAAATACTCAAAAAGAACGTATATACTACACAACACATTTCAGTTAACTGACAAGATGTTATTGAGAGAGATTTAGAGAAACCAGGTAAACTAACCAGGAGTGGTGAAGTGATACGCTTCTCAACTGCAAGCACAACTCCTTCCTTCGTCTTCAATCCAATTGCAGTAGAACCAAGCTGTAACAAATTGACCACAATCAGTAAGCGACGTAAGAAATGGCGGACGTCATCAAACAAGGTGCATCCGCCGACCAATTCTCACTTCCAAGTATAGATTTCATTATGAAGCACGCAGCTTTAGTTTATCAAACACACGGCTAAGACAATTACTAAACCAATGTTCCACTGGGTAAGCTAAAACAGCTCATCAGATGTCGACCACTTGATGCACCTAATAAATCTTTCAAGATATCAAATTGGCGCACAATCATCACTTGGGTAGCGATCCATTATAAAGGAGAACGCAATGGCGCAACCGAGAGGTAAGAAATCGAGTAAAATCCAGATACTCGTTAGGTTAAAAGAAATACCTTGATGGCTTCGATAGCATACTCGACCTGGAAGAGTCGGCCTTCAGGAGAGAAAGTGTTGACTCCTCTGTCATACTCGGTCCTGACAATATCAAATCGCCAAAACCAAAGAACACCAAAATCAGAATCAGGACGACGAAGACATGTGAAAAGAGGAGACGAAACCAGCGGCTAGTGTAGGAATTGCCTTGTGAGAAACATTATCGCCGGTGGTCGGAGCTCGATCTAAAGAGAACACTGCCTTTTGAACTGACTCTGGTGGATTGATTTTGCTCTCTTCGGCTTCTCGCTGCGATGGTGGTTATGACGGAGGAGGAGTTCTTTTGTAGCTCAGAACCGGCGGATTCACAGACGAAGTTTTCCTCCCGACTTGTCATCCAAGACAAGTTCTAGTTCTCTGGGCCTGAAATTCTTGGGCCTATGCTCACTTGACATCTGCAAAATGGGTTAATCAATGGGCTTAAGGCCCTGCTGTATCTCTGTAATATTGCTAGTTTTGGATCTATGTGTAAAACTGGTCACCAAGTTTTGGACATATTTCAAAGTCATCACTTGTTTACTTCTCTATTTTTTCCTTTAGTCAAGTCGGTTAAACCAGGGATTTAACCAAATCAAACTCGAGTTGTTAGAAGAGTTCAAATTATGTATGTGAAATGATATACGTTTCAACCTATACTATCTTGCTGTAATTCTTCTCTTTCATTTTCAGTTTAGACAGTCTCGTAGACTTAAACAGTTCTTATATATATATTTATTTATTAGGTCGTTTGAATAATGTATAAATGGGCATTCGGTTATTGTTGACAGTTAATCTAAAATATGAAACTGGTTAAGGTTTTGAAGTTTTTCTTAACCGAAATAAAATTTTAGTGGCTCCCTTCATAATTAGACATTAGTCATGTTTTAACTGAACCACCTTGCTTTGATAGGTTACTTTACAGTTAATTAACCGACCATTAACATATCGGTTTGGTTAATTGGTTATCATATTTTATTACAATTCTAACTAATTTAGCGAATTTGATCAGTTATTTCAAGTTACTATATGATATGATATGTTTTCAAGCTATACTATCTTATTGCGAGACGGTAGTGATAAATATTCGGTTATAATTAAGCGTCAATTCAAAAGAATTAGCTCCATAAATTGATTAAGATTTTGAGATTTTAACTGAAACAAATTTTTTACGGACTCTCTTCATATTTATTCCCGTTTCAACTAAACCGACCTATATTGATTGATTAATTCCCAGTTAATTAATCGATCATCACGACTCAATCGGTTAATCCATTTAAAAAAAAACCAGATCGAAGGCACAAGTAACAGGATCAAATTAATACTTAATGAGGCTATTACAGGGGAGACAGCCACAAGAAGTAGTAGTGGTAGAAGCGTATATAAATTTCCCACTACTACGATTGGCGGCCGTGACGGCGACGCCGGTCGCCGGAGAAGGAGGATTAGGGTGGTTTGTGGCGGTGGTGGTTGTGATCATCTTGCGGGCATGTTGTGTGGTGAGGTGAATGTGTTGGGTATGCTGCTGTAGAGCCGCAGCTCTCTGTTCCTCTGCTTTCTTTCGAACGATCATCATCCTCTTCATCAACTTCTCCTCCAAGCTTGATCTCATCTTCTGTATCTTCACCTGCTACCATTAACAAACCTTCCATTACAAACTGGTACCACAAATTTGCTACTCTTCCAGAAAATGAGAATGATGGAACGGTTTTTGATATTGGTATCAAAGTCCTTAAAGATCGATAAGTCTTCTTTTCGAATCCTCTCAATCAATACACATAATTTACCATAATCATGCAAGCCTTAACTTTTTTATGAGCTTCCGTTTGTGGGTCGTGTTAGCAATGGTGGAACCATAGGTGGACTAACATAGGCCACCACCAAGGGTACGTATGTACCTCGGCTCTAAAGTAACAAAACTCTAGACCAAATTTTCAAACTTGAAGTTTTTGTTCGGTGTGTTTTCGAATATCCTTAATGTAGCTTTCAAAGGGTAAACCCTACCTAAGGTCTACGATCATTCTAATTCCGCTATTGCATGTTAATAAACTCAACCACAACTCCTACCTCTATAAGGATTTGTTTAGCCCAATTCCTGGCCTGGATAACAACATGCACGCAACTTCATATAATACTTGCGCAGGACTGTTGAATAACTGGTCCACAGGACCAGAATGCTCGGTCAAAAGTTTTGAGTGGCTCGAGGTCCACACGCTACCAAACATCAATAAGAACAAGAAGCTCTTCATTTTCTCGACCAGTTATGTTTCTGCCACGTGATGGGAGACCTTAACGAGCTCTCAAAACTATGTGATGATGCTTTTTATAATATCTTGCTTATCCTGATATGCATGCTGGTGCACCAAATATGCAGTAGTTAGCAGATAGAGATAAGACATGAACATTCGTACCTCTAGCTTTCTTGACTGAGCTTCTGCTTTTGCACTCTCCAGGTTCACCCATGCTTGAATCCTTGCTTCTCCCCTATCGTATCTGCAAGCAAACCCCAACCAAAAGATCTGAAATTTTACATCCCGACAAAGTGAGTTTGGAGACAGCATTTTTGTAGCCATCTAAAGTCCATCCAACTTTAAACCGATTGTAATGTACCTGAGGCACCATTTGGTCTTCTCCTCTTCCTCCCAAGCCAGAGCAGCAGCCGCTCTCCCATCCGAGACGCTACTGCTCCTCCCCATCTCGAAATGCCTCAAGCTCTTCGACACCTCCTCCTCCTCGTCCTCCTTCGAGCTCCAGTTTGACCCAACGGGGTCGAACTGGAGCTTAGCCAAATGGCAGTCCCGCAACTGCGATATGTCCATACTGCTACTATCGTTGCTCACGCTCGCCGAGTTCGGTTTAATCGCAGCCAATGGCCCCGACCGATTGGCAGGCGTGTTGTGCCTGGCAGGCGAGGAGATGCTGAAAGGAGTGTGGCATCTGGAAGTGGTTGAACTTCCCAATGGAGTCATCTCCGTCCCTACATCTTTGTGCTTCACCATAGAACTGTCGTTTTCACCATCATTCATCGTCGTTTTGACGTCGTAATCTTTCATGTTCCTGAACAAGAACCCTTCTTTATTACATGGCTCCGAGTTCTTCAACCTGGGGAAGACTGTCTCAGCATCATCTGTGAACTTATCTGCAATATCGTAAATTCAGGTGCTTACAGTATCCAATCCAGCCAAAAAGCATGAATTTCAAATGATGCCACAACAAGTCAATAAATTGAATCAACTCGTGCAAATAGAATCCAATTAGGACAGAATTTCATGAGATTTTCTCCCCCAAATGAACACAATCGTACAGAAAGCCTGTAGCTTTACGCAGCTGAATGTCAAACAAAAAGGGAATGTTTACAGAGCATAACCTTTTTGATAAAAGCAGATTCGATAATGTGTACCTTTGGGAAGCGAATCGGGGCGGTAGAGGTCGGCCGGAGAAGAGCCGGCGGGGGTAGAGATGAGTTGTTTGCGAGGCGGCAATGGACGGTGGTGGTGAAGGGGATGGGCAGGGGAAGCTACAAGCCACTTCTGGGCGTCGTCCCATTTGGAAGGAAAGCTCTTCTTCCGAGGAAGGGGTTCGCCGCCGCCGACGGCGGCGGAGAAAGGGAAGGACTTGACGAAATCGGAGGTCTCCTTGAGATTGAGATTGCAGAGTGGGTCTGGTGGTTCAAATGCAAATGAGGGTTTCATAATGTGGTTGCTTCCGGCTCCATTAATGTTCCCACTCCCACCCATTAAAGAAGAAGAGGAAGAGTGTAGGAAGAGGAAGAAGAAACAGAGAGATGCATTGAATTAAATTAAAGCCGGTTCTTCTTCTTCAGGGCCCTGTGTTGACAGTAGAGCAGACTCTCTGCTGCTAGAGAAAAGGCGAAGGGAAATAGGATATGACTGAAGAGTACTTTTAGGCGTTGTAACATCGGGAACGGAGCTGCTGCTGCTGCTGCTGGGGAGGACTCTGTCACTGTTGACTGTACGAGTTCTTAGGGTCTATTTTTGTTCTTTTGCATTTTGGAATATGCATCAACTTTTTCTCTGGTTGTGTACTTAGTAGTTGATGGGCCCTAGTTCCACCGGCCCACGGAGGGACTCGAGCCCGACGGTCATTGTCAGTCGACTTGAAGGGTCGAATGGTAGGTTCGAGTTACCCTCCTACTCATATCGCGTCTCACTTTAGTGTCGCATGGTGTCTGATGCATCAAGAGGTGGTTTGACTCAACTGTGCCAAACTTCTCCTTAGGTGCGTTATGACCGTTCATGATCAACAGCTATGATCCATCATAGGTTTAGTCAACGTTCATCATCTGACACGTTATAGTCATACTCATGCTACGATGAAGTTAGCCTTATAAAGTACGGTGATCATTACATTTTTGTCACATCATCTACCCTGATCATGCACATTTAAGTTATACGCTACTGTGATACCATACCCCTACAACTAGCCATACCCTCCTTGCTAAACTTCTAAGTCTAGGTGCAAGCATCTTGGCCCTTTCATGTTCAACGGTCAGGATCCTTCCTATATTTTGCCACTAGTCATCATCCGACAAGTGATAGTCATACTCATGTTATCATGGAGCCATATAAAAAGCACGATGGTCATTGCATTTATGACAAAACATCTACTTTGATCATACACGTCTAAGTTATATGCTATTATATACAATACACTACAACTAGTCATACATACCCCGTCGGGATACACCCCTACACTTCTTTGTCTCTCACGCACTCTAAAACCCTTACTTTCTCTTTACATTACTCTTTCCTTACTACTCCTCCTTTTACACCTTGCGAGAAATCGTTCCCTATAACTTTTTTTACAGAATTTTACATCGATCTTTAAGTCAAACCGATTTTTAATTACACAGACGAAAGATGAATTTCGGAACACCATACAAATATTATAATTTATGTGATAATGTATTAACTACAATGGTCTCTGCTAATTGGAACCATAATAATAATAAGCACAATCAGTGGCTCAAATTTCCTCTGCAATCACCAATCAAATATTTCGTGGTAAATGCTTGCTGGTGCCACCTATGATCATTATTTTAATCAGTATGATGTTGAGAAAATGGGACTCAAATATTCTCATGAGACTGCAAAACCAAACACATGTTATCTGATTTTGACAACTATTTGTTTGCTTATTATCCCCAATTTATCAAAAATTTCTTTAGATGTTTAATAATTCGAGTTGTCGTGAGAGGATTTTGATTGGTATTTATATTATTTACTAAATATGTTATGTCGCTGTCTCAAACAAAAGCTTTTATTATAGTTAAGGTTTGTATGGTTTCGATAAATCATGTGCATAGATTGGGGGTTACCAGGATTCGAAATGGAGACCTCTCGATCATGTAAGACTATGATACCATGTCAACAACCGAAAAAAGAGCTAACAAAGCGAAAAACAAAATGTGTTGAGTACGTCTAAGGACCAAAAAGAGCCAATATTATTATCAACGGAGCAACGAACTGATGGCCAAAGGCCATGGATTTAAAGAGTCAACTTGAAAATGTTACATAGGATTTCATCACTTCGAAGACCCGTATGACCCCTGAGCGGCAGCCTCCATGCATGTCCGCCCACCCGGGTTCCGTTGTTACCAAAAGTCATGGATTTAACGAGTCAACTTGATGTACCCTTTTTGGTATTGAAATTGATGGGAGACCGACATATACTCACACTACGACAAATCTAGACAAAATTACTAATTTGAGATAGAGCGTCAGTAACTATATCTATACGACTGTCAGAAAAAGAATAAAAATAATATCCTCATTTCTCACGCGAAGTTTATCCCTAAAACAGGACCGAAATTTAACCAAATCGAACCATTTGGAAAGTGCATGTGTTTATACCACCACTCCTCAACCCTGGCTTTTCAATGGCTTCAATTATTAGATACATGACCCCACTAATTGCCATTCATTCAATAATTCAAATCCCCCCATATAATACTAAGTACCTAGCTATTGGTTTTGGCATACATTATTGTTTGACTCACCTGGGTTTGGCCATCATCAACAATCACCAAACAACTATGATTATGAGTCCTTGATCAAAATGGCTGCAGTACCAGTCAAAACATGCTTCCTGAAACTGCAAACCTCTGGTTCTTCGGTTCCAAAGCGGCGTACAGTCAGAGGATGCTGCAGAAGCAAAGCACCTAAACCGGCAAGGATCGTGATCACATGTTCATCTTATCCTTCATCCAGCTTCGAGAACCCGGTTGAGGGGATAGTTTGTTACAGAGATGCAAGAACAGGGGAGATTGTTTGCGAAGGATACGACGAAGGGCCTCGTTTCGAACACTGGCAGCAGAAGGTTCCTCAGGCATACAAACATCATTCAACAAGGTCTGATGATCATCTGTTTATACTAAATGTTCATATGTCTGCTGTTTGAGTACCGTTGTTATTGGCTTTTATATTATTCATCAACGCCCCAATTTCAAAGTTGAAACGGAAGCTGTTAGGTTTATTAAGTCATATGCACGAATTGGTGGATTACCAAAATATGAAAACGGATTCTTTTCGATCTTATGAATCGTTGCATCCCAATAATTTGAGTTGTTGGTAGATATTGAACTTCGATTTATATAGTATTCCTTAGCACATGCATTCTCAAACGAAAGCTCGGGATTGAAGTTTAATTTGCACGGTCACACCATGCCTTGAGCAAGTGAATTGGTCATACCTAAGGAACTAATTAACATGCATGATCCAATGTCACAAAAGGCACTTATAGTGCCATTGGGAAACCGTTTTTTAATAACTCAAGTTGTTGGAAGAAAGATCCATAATCGGTCTATATATTATAACGATCCTATGCCGTCATCAATTGCTTATACTAATTACATACAACATGATGAACAGGGATGGGGAGACAGTGATGAACCTCCTTCAGCAGCGGCTGCTACAGATTGTTAATGGCAATGATCAGTTTGAAGCTACTACAGCAGCAGCAGTTATGCCCTTGCAAGAAGACCTTTCAAACTTCAAATCATATTAGAATTAACTCTCAAGTCTTGACTACTCTTACTGTTACCATTTTCGTTGTGCTTGCTTTGTTCATACCACCTACTAATAAACAACTTCAGGTGGCTTGTCCGCGCTTCGTTGCGGAGCTGATTGGATGTATCGACCTCGTGTGTTTTATTACGGTCTATACGTGTTGAAATGTATGGTAAAACGATTTGATTCCCACAAAATTGTTTATAGTCGAAGTTGAGAAAACGCAATTTATGTAACGACGACTCAACAAGCATAAAGTGAGCCAATTTGAAAATTTTCAACACTAACATATATAACACCAAGTAAAGTTGATTTTTAATTTCATTTGATCATTATTTACAGGGTTATCATAGTGAAATTTGATTTTTTAGCTATTTTCAATACGCATATTAGCCATTTTAAAATTTTTAAAATTTTCTTATGAAAATGGTCAATTTTCATATGTTAACCCCTTTGAAAATTACAAATTTGATATGAAAATTAAATTTTTTCAAATTGGTTAATATTTGATAAGTATGTTGAGAATGATTAGAAATTGAGGTTTCACTATGTTAAGCCTTTTAAAAAAATAACCAAATGAAGTTAAAAAATATTTATAAGGGTTTTGTTTATTGTCGTTAGTAGGGATATATGTGCTTTTTACTACAAAAATTTTAGATCGGATCTCTAACAATTTCCCACATGTATGTAAAAAATAAGCCAATATGAAAATTTAAGTAAAATTGACAATTATTTATAGAGGTTTCTGTTAAAAAATTTCAACAAAAAGTAAAACCTGATGATATTGGATTAGAATCCAACAATATCTAAAATATAAACATCTATATTATAAGTATTTCATTTCTTATTTATAAAAACATATTTGTTTATCTTCAACTAAAAAAATACATTAATTAGAAAAATGCATTTTAATTATACTTATTTTTTATGCGATACATACTTATATATATACTATGATTACTTTTATTTATGTTTACTATCTCGATTTCTTTCAAAAAACAAAAATTTACCCCGTACGTTACGGTGGAGGATAAACGGAGCAGCTGAGTGATGATGTGGAAGAGAACGGCCTCTTTCATCCTCGACAACCGCCAAAAACCACCGCACCCGCCATACGACGCCGCAGAAGCCGTCTCCCGCTCTTCTCGACCACCTCCTTCCACATCCATGGCCGATCCCAGCCCTAACCCAGCCGCCAAAATCTCCGCTTACTACCAGGCCCGCGCCGCCCACCACGGCGTCATCTCCAGCGACTGGCTCGCCCAGGCCCAGGCCGCCGTCGGCACCCATCCCGACGCCCCCGACGGAGACGACGATAAACCTCAGGGCCCTCCTATTGACAAGCCGTTCAGCGTCATAGACGAGTTCAATAATTGGCGCAAGCAGCCTGACTTAGCCGAGGCCGTTGCTGCCATCCGAGGTCTTGCCGCCGTGATTCGGAATAGTAAGGCTTCAACGATGATGGAGCTCGAGATTGAGCTTAAGAAGGCCTCTGATTCCCTCAAAGTTAGTTACTTTCTTCTTACTTCTTGCCTTAGTCTGGTTGATTTCTCTGCAATTGAAGCTCCCACCGTGTTAGAATCGACAAATGATTGAACTTTTTGCTTCTTTATGTCATGGATCAATAGCTTTTTATGCTTAATGAAATTCGTGTTGACCTACCTGTAAAACCTGGTAATTTGGTATGGCTACTTGTTTGATATCTGGTATTGCTTCAGGGATTTACATGTTATATGAATTGATGGGAATCATGTAGGCATTGGATAGTCAGTAGCCAAGTATAATGTAGAAAGAAACTTGTAATGAATTGTTACGATTTCTGACCGAAAATGCGATTACCAGGCATGGGACACGACATCGATCTCTTTAACAGCGGGATGCGATTTGTTCCTGCGGTACGTTACAAGGACTTCAGCCTTGGAATACGAGGACTTTGATGCTGCTAAGTCCCGCCTGCTTGAACGTGCTGAGAAGTTCGGAGAGATATCTAACAAGGTAGTCAATCTAACTAGCTCTAAGAAGCAAATCCAATTATTCCTTTTTGTAATTTGGATCGGTATTTAGTATTCACAGTATACCACCTGGTTGATTTGTGTTCCAGGCACGCAGGATCATTGCGATGCTTAGCCAAGATTTCATCTTTGATGGTTGCACTATTTTGGTGCATGGTTTCTCCAGAGTTGTGTTTGAAGTTCTGAAGACAGCTGCACATAGTAAAAAACAGTTTCGAGTTTTCTGCACAGGTATGTTTGAACTTCTCTTACTGCAGATGTTTTCGAGATTCCCTTTTCTGTGAATCTGATTACTTGATCATATTGTTAGAGGGAAGGCCGGACAGATCAGGATTGCGGCTGTCTAACGAACTGGCCAAGCTCAATGTTCCGGTAAAACTCCTTATAGACTCTGCCGTTGCTTATTCTATGGACGAGGTGGACATGGTCTTTGTCGGAGCTGATGGAGTGGTCGAAAGCGGAGGTATAATCAACATGATGGGGACATATCAGATTGCCCTTGTAGCACACAGCATGAATAAACCGGTTTACGTTGCAGCAGAAAGCTACAAGGTACGGTCTTTCGTGTGTTTTTTTGAACATACCAGACTAAAATCACAGTTCCGTCAACCATTATTGTCTTTCTGTGATGGTTTTACAGTTTGCTCGTCTCTATCCACTGAGCCAGAAGGACATGGAACCGGCATTACGTCCTATAGATTTCGGAGTGCCAATCCCGTCAAAGGTGGAGGTCGAGACATCTGCACGGGATTATACCCCTCCTCAGTATCTAACTCTCCTGTTCACGGATCTCGGTGTGCTCACGCCTTCGGTGGTCAGCGATGAACTGATTCAGCTCTACTTGTAGAATTTTGATTTGTTATGATTGGAAGATGGCAAAAGTGAGGGATTGTTGTTCACTTTCTTTCTGGGAATGGATTGAGAGAAGGATTACAGAAGACAATAATGATGTTATGCTAATGTGTATTGTACTATTGTTACCGAAATCCTGCTACGACAACAGGGTATCTGGTTTTATTTTCCGGGTCAATATCCAAAGTAGTCCCTCTATTATAACAAAGTTAACATATGAGACCCTTTACCGTGTTTCTTTCAATTCAAACCCCTGAAATTTGCTCGGATTAATAAACAAGACCCTTGGTGTTTCTTTCCTAGTAGCCAGCCAGAGCCCCTCTCTGATGACTCAGTGAGTACAGCTCGGTTACTAGGTATCTAGTAGCCAGATTCGCATAAGAATCGGAACCGCATTTGGCCGGAATTGCAACTGATACATTTTCCGGGGCACGCAAAACGATGAGTCTCTATTTCTACCAGGATTGGAGGCCTAATTCCATCGAAATCCAGCCGCTGGACTCCATCTCAATCGCTCTACTGACGTACATATTCCAGCCAATTCAGAACGAATCGGTATGGACCCAAACGAGCAAAAAACATCCGTAGTTTTCACGATGATGGATTTTCCAATCATTGAATCTCAACCGCCACATTTTCCGGGGCACGTAAAACGATGAGAATCCAAATATGCCCGAAATTAGAGGCCTAATTCCATCGAATTCCAGCTGCTGAACTCCATTTCAAAAGCTCTGAAGTACACATATATACGGCAACACTTGAAACACAATATCCACGTGTGATAAAATGATGAATATCCCATGCATTACATAGGATTTTGTCCCCTGACGTGGCAGGAAATGATTGGTCGTAGCCATCACTGTATAGCTAATGCAAATGAATCAACGGTCAGCAGTCAAGGACTTTGTCAACAACAACAAGATACCCATATTTAATTACAAAAAAGTTGATAAGGTTCCAAAAAGCAAACTGTGACCACTTTTTTGCTTTTGCTTTACCGTCCCTATATATCCCTTAGGATTCAGCTTTCCACCATAGAAATTAAAAATCCCACGGAAGCTGAAGATGATCATCAGCAGTAAAGGAGTTGTTATGGTTGGCCTGCAAACCCTTCTCCATCTGGACACTAATACTTCTTCTTCTTCTTCTTCTAAAATCTTCAATCTCCCCATCCATTCTTCTTCCACCAAGACTAATAATGCTAATTTTGTCGTCACCAAATCCTTCACTGCAACTCCACTTCCTAGACATGTCATCAAGTACTGTAATCTTTGCAGCTGTGAGTTGAGTCCCAACAAAGACGTCTACATGTACAGGTTATTAATTGCATGCATTGAGCCCCACCTGTTTCTACAAAAAATAGCAGACTTTTAGTTACAAGAAGTTCCTATTCCGGTCACTAAAAGTCGTGTAACTAAAGACATTTACCTACAGAATTTTCTCATTGCTAAAATTGTTAGTTGTTAAACTTGTTTTGATTTGTTGAACTCAATCTTAGTCGTCAATTGCGAGAGTACGAACGAGGATATTGACTAACATAAATATGATTAATGACTAATACAAATTTCTTGTGACTAATTAATGATTTAATGTGATGCAGGGGAGATCAAGGGTTTTGCAGCTTCAAGTGCAGAGACGGCCAGATTCGAATCGACGAAGCTAAGCAGTTAAAGGACCAATATAACTATTTATCGTCAAACTCTTATTGCTACTGTTGTAGTGCTGATCGGCACAGCAGGGGAATCGTCTTTGTTCGAGATTGCTAGCGGAAACAGTAACTCTGGTTCGTCGACTGATACCTCGGCAGCCACGTGGTGAGACCACGTGGCTGCCGACATTTGCTCAAGAAACAGAGCAGCAGCAATGTTACAGCACGGCGCTACAACGTTCACCAATACCAACGCCTCATGTATCACAAACATCGACGTTAATTACGGTTCTTTGTTAGGAGAGTTAGGAACCGAGCTAGTTAACGATTCTTAACTTCACCCTTTTCAGTCTTCAGATGTACGTTACTTAGCTACTTCTGGCTGACTTCGTGATTTTGTAACTCCTGTTTGTCCGTTGATCGATTCATTAATGATAATTCCTAATTTCGAATAGCTAGTCCGTAGGAGTCAAAATTTGTGTAGACATGGGTCCTAACTAATAACGTTGCATTATCGATCAAAATATCTGAAACAACGCAGAATTTAGTAACGAAAACTCTCACTTGTTTGCTTGTATGAATTATGAAGCGACTATAGATTGAATACGAAACGCACGCAAGAATAGCATTTACATGCATGGTATCCTCAATGAGTATCGTCGAGACTAATCCACGTGCATAGTATTCTAGACTCTCCCATCGTTGGAACCTAATATAAACCTTAAAAAGCTTATTAGAAACAAAAGTACCTTTCAATTGAAACAATAAGAACACTACTTAACAATAGTGCTGAATTAAACGTTCAGACGTACCATAATTATTCCGAACCCCACCCGACTCATCGAATCAAGCCGCTGTCATCGAATTGAATCGAGCCGAGCCGAAACCTTCTCCCTCAGCTCCACCAACGACTCCTTATACGACTGAACCTCGTCCTTCTCCTCCATCTTCTCCACCGCCCAATTCTCCCACCAAAACCCTGCCGCCGCCGGATCACCTCCAAAAGCCGCCATCGCGGCCACATACCTCTTCCCTTCCTCCAGCCTCTCCACAGCCTTCACATACTCCTGCTCCTGCACAGCGCTCTCGCTCCCGATCCCGAAACTACCCTTGCAATCGCCGTAATTCACGTCGTTGTTCAGGGTTAGATTTGGGATTTGGTTTTCGTGGAGCCGATGGAGGTCGTAGCGGTGGAGCACTGAATCCACGTCGGGGCGGCCACAAGAGAATACCTTGTGGTGCTGGGAGAAGAGGATGACCGCCACCTGAGCTCCGCAGAGGGTGGAGAGCTCCGTCGCCTTTTTGAACAGTCCGTTCTTACGCTTAGAGAAGGTGACGTGACGGTGGGGGTCGTTCTCGACTTTCTTTATCTCGATTTTCTGGCGACCTTTACTCGGCTTCTTAACCGCCGCCGCTGAAGCCTCCGGCTTCGATTTCTTACCCGCCGCCGTGGTTCTCGCGCCGCTGGTCATTGTTTTGGGTATCGGTAAGTTTTGTTTGTCGGAATGAAGAAGAGACGTACGCAAGTTAGGGTTCGTATTTAAATAAAAAAATACTGATTTACTGGGGGTTATTGTTGTCAATATATAATGTTTATTTGATTTGATTTTAATTGATTTTGGAGAATTTGATGAACAAGGAAATTGAGTTTTTCGGATATATTATTTTTTATTCTATTAGATTTTTTATTCTCTAATTACTACAATTTTTTTTATTTTCCTACGTGGACATTGATTTCTTCGATGAGTCGATCATCGTTCAAAATCAACGGTCATTTCATGCTGACGTGAGTGACACGTAAGCAAATAGTAAATTATACCTCCATCAAGTCCTCTTATGATTAAGGGAGAGCGAGAAGTGTCCATAATCATGACACATAATACATATAGTTCATGATATAATATGAGAGCGAGACGGAGAAAAATTATCATAGTTTTGAGTAAGAGTACATGTAGTTCTTAATTCGTTCACACAAGTACATTATCGAAATCGTAGCAATTTTAGTCTCTTTTACGATCTTTTATTTTGACAGCGGGAGACGTTTGGAATGCAATAGCTCATGACATTGGTTCTATTAATCTGAACCGGTTATTTAAGTAACCGACCGGTTGGATCGATAATGACCCTAGCATGGTGAGCTGCCGTGCAATAATGCGTGGAAATGGTGGTGGGGATGATTAATGATTTAAATCATTCCTCCATTAAAGATGGGTTTGAATTGAGATCATCACTTTATGATAATTGCAATTAGAAGCTTCAAATTATTAATAATTGACGAGAGAAACTAGAAACTGCATTTTTTAATTATATTAGGGAGAATAATAATTTAATTTGATTTTATGTATGTACATATTTCAAAATATTTGTTTTGAAGTCAATTGTGTGTGGTTCAGCTTATAAATTATTCCTAACAAGTTTCCAAAATATTTGTTTGGAAGTCGATTGTTTGGATGGATTGTCCTTTTATTTATTTAGTAAATTAGTTTATGATCGATAATATAACTCAATATATTGATAATTAATAATATCAGCAGATTTCAGTCCAAAAAAATAGTTTATAAATTATTAAGTAAAAAAATATTAATTATTAACTATCAGCACACAACTCTATCGTAACTCACTATTGTAAAAATAAAAAGAAAAGGAAGGGAAAGGGTGTTAGATTAATGATTAGTTGATGGATTTTTTAAAGAAAATAGATGAACATTGGGGTATGGCATTAATGATGTCGGTTCGGGTTGGCAATGGTTAATTATCACATTCTTTATTTTTTTAATAAGATCCTTGCGAAAATAAAAAAATAGCAAGCAAATACACAAAAAAAATCTAAATCAACCCAACGAGTAAGGATTACCGACAACATTCGTAAAAGATATTTAAGAGCCATGCGAATCATTCAATAAGCGACTCAATTACCTTGCTGTCGAACATTTATGATGATTGTCACACTCACTAATTTAGTCACTCCTACTAGTACTAAAGTGTACTATACTTTTATAATTTTGTAATATAGTTGTTTCCCTTTTTGTATATGCCTCACTATATATAACAAATTATTCTTTAATAAAGTGGAATAAGATTATACCTATATAAAGTCCCAACAACAAATGACCAAAATTGAAACACAAACGAAATGGACTACCTAGTTGGTTTTTGTGTGGTTAGGTGCAGCGGTGGAATCAGAATAGTCGAAAATTTTGAGCGAGATTCGCGGTGGGACAGGTTTGTGTTGGAAAATGATAAGTTTTCTAGTTAAGCTTTTTTTATTATCTTAATTCATATTCATAGATATTAGGTTAAGATTATAACGGAAGTCTAAAAGGTAGTCGGGAGTTGGTTATGCCGGGTGATTCTCCATTATACGAGAGTTGTTAGATGGAAAGATATATAAAATATGGTCTCGGTCTGTCGGGGGTGATGATCGAATGAGAGATCTGTCTTACTATTATATTCTCTCACAACCTAAACTCGTTCAATTTGTAAGTTCGTTTGAGTTTCAACCAACGATTTTGAGTATTAAGGGATCGTGGAAATGTTGTGATTAATAGTTTAATTCGGTTTACTTGTAAAGTATGATAGTTAGAGAGGAATCTTGCTTCAAAAGCGGTTCTTTGAGTTTTTCGTTTGATATATGTTCTTCAATTTAATCCAATCTATCCCTAATCTCCCAAAAGCAAGTTGTCCTTAAAGGTCGAATGTGATATCGACGATTTTATTTCCTAACCACGTAATAGTAAATGCAAGTACGAAACAAAGTGATCATTAATATATAGAAAGTATTGAGCCGAAACAACAAAACACCGAATCATATTTAAAATTGCCCTAAACTGAACTCGAAAAAATAGTAAATATATACATGAGTTTACGGCTTAGGGCCGAAATTACCCTGAGTTGTAACTCCCTAGACTCTCCTGATATCCGCCCCTGAGCAGAGTGGTTATGTTATGTGGTTGGAGGCTCGAAAATTTTAATTTCGAATCTAACCATACCTCATATATAAATGGATACGTATATTATATTTACTTCATTTCTCTATTATAGATGTCGTAAAGTTTTTACGTAGTGTATTTCGAAAAAAAAAAGTAAAAATTCCTTGTAACCTTTGGTGGCAAAATGGGGAATCCCCGCCTTCTTCTTTTTCTTTGATTTTGGATTTTACCGTTGAGAGTGACTGCACTATTCCCAATTTCATCACTTTCTTAATTATATACATCGTAACTGTACACTGGTGGCCACCACTGCCCCTCTCCACAGCCAATTATAATCATATAATTATGGTCCAATTTGCCTTTCGATGCTCGATCTATAGCGGTATTACGATAAACAACATTATCGTTATAATATTACATTTTGTGATATTCGTTGAATATTTAGATTCGTTAACCCATATTTGAAAGACATTTGACAATGAAAAATAATGCTTTTTGTTGGCGGAAGGAGAAACTGACAAAGACGAATACGCATATCAATTGATTCACTGCTACAACACTAAAAGAGGTTCGAATGAAAGATATACATAAGAGAGTAGTAAAAAAGTTTAACCAGAGGAAACTGAACGAAATAAGGAGAAACCTTAGATCGAAGGAGACGTCAAGAGAAAAATAAAGAATATAAAAAGATGGTTTGAAGAATGATGGAAAATTGAAGATGAATATAAGCGGTTTAAACCGAAGAAGACAATGCAGGTTGGGACGATGAGGTTTAATTGAAAACCTGCCCATGTGTACATTTGCTTACATATATGGTGGTACATTAGCCCTTGTGTCACATCATTGTAGCCACCTTCATCTTAATGCCATCCGTTTTTTTCGTTAAACACAATAGTTTACGATGACGTTATTTTCGTTAAACTTCATACCACAAAATGTAATATTGAAACAACATGCCATTTCTTATAATATCGCTTAAAATTAGACTTCGAAACGTAATTAAACTCGTATTCATCCCAAAAAAATATAAACAAACCAACAAGTTATTATAATTGTTAGAATAATAACACCAAAAAAGCACACTACCCACTTCCTCTTCTTCCTCACTCACCAGTCACCACCAGCAATGGCAGTGGAAAGCTTTCTACTGTAACTCTGTGACCCTTCTCTTTTACCCCTTTTCTCTTCTTAAAATCTCCCTAAACCAAAAACCCAATTTCAAATTCAAACCAGCAATGGCGTCTTCTTCTCCCTTCTTCATCATCATCACCTTCCTCGCCTCAATCTCTTCTTCAACCTCCATTACCGACGGCACTCCGGCGACCTTCATCGTCGCCGTCGAACCAGAGTCCAAACCATCCATCTTCCCAACTCATTCCCACTGGTACGAATCCTCCCTCGCTTCCCTCTTCCCTGGCGAAAACTCACCTTCCCTCATCCACACCTACTCCGGCGCCGCCTTCCATGGCTTCTCCGTCAAGCTCTCCCCTTCACAGTCCCTCCTCCTCCGCTCCCTCCCTCACGTCCTCTCCATCATCCCCGACCGCCGCCGCCAGCTTCACACCACCCGCTCCCCTGAGTTCCTCGGCCTAATCTCCACCGACCCCGCCGGCCTCCTCAAGGAATCCGATTTCGGCTCCGACCTAATCATCGCCGTCATCGACACTGGCATATCCCCTAACCATCCTTCCTTCCATGACCGTGACCTCCCTCCCGTACCTCTTAAATGGAAGGGATCTTGCTCCCCAGCTCCAGATTTCCCTCCTTCCTCCTGCAATCGGAAGCTCGTCGGCGCCAGATTCTTCTCCGCCGGATACGAAGCCACCAACGGGAAAATGAACGAGACTTCCGAGTTCCATTCCCCTCGCGATTCCGATGGTCACGGCACTCACACTGCTTCAATCGCCGCCGGCCGCTACGTTTTCCCCGCTTCCACTCTCGGATACGCTCGTGGACTCGCTGCTGGTATGGCTCCTAAAGCTAGACTCGCTGTCTACAAAGTCTGCTGGACTGCTGGCTGCTACGATTCCGATATCCTCGCTGCGTTTGACGCCGCCGTCACCGACGGCGTCGACGTCATTTCTCTTAGCGTCGGTGGAGTTGTGGTGCCATACTACCTCGACGCAATCTCGATCGGAGCGTTCGGAGCCGTGGACCGAGGGATCTTCGTGTCGGCTTCAGCCGGAAACGGTGGCCCCGGTGGGCTCACCGTCACGAACGTTTCTCCCTGGGTCGCTACTGTCGGCGCCGGAACCCTAGATCGCGATTTCCCCGCAGATGTCAAGCTAGGGAACGGGAAAGTGATTCCCGGAATGAGCGTTTACGGAGGTCCGGGGTTAGCTCCAGGGAAGACATATCCGTTAATCTACGCCGGATCTCAAGGCCGCGGAGGAGCCGGAGGAGATGGATACTCGAGCTCGCTTTGTCTGGAAGGTTCGTTGGATCCGAAAATGGTGAAGGGAAAAATCGTAATGTGCGATCGAGGAATCAATTCCAGAGCTGCTAAAGGCGAAGTAGTGAAGAAAGCCGGCGGAGTCGGGATGATTTTAGCTAACGGAGTCTTCGACGGCGAAGGATTGGTCGCCGATTGCCATGTACTTCCCGCCACCGCCGTTGGCGCTTCTGGCGGGGACGAAATCAGAAGGTACATTTCGAATTCAACCCCTAATTCGCCAATTCCGACTGGTACGATCGAATTCAAAGGAACTCGATTAGGGATTAAGCCTGCTCCAGTTGTAGCTTCCTTCTCAGCCAGAGGTCCAAATCCTGAATCCCCTGAAATTCTGAAACCTGACATTATAGCTCCAGGATTGAACATTCTCGCCGCTTGGCCCGATCGAGTTTCGCCTTCGGGGATTCAATCCGATTCTCGAAGAACAGATTTCAACATTCTTTCCGGAACATCGATGGCTTGCCCTCACGTATCCGGATTAGCAGCATTGCTGAAAGCAGCTCATCCGGAATGGTCCCCTGCAGCCATCAAGTCAGCATTGATGACCACCGCGTACACGGTCGATAACCGATTCGAAACAATGCTGGACGAATCGACCGGAAATTCCTCCACCATTCTCGATTTCGGATCCGGACACGTCCACCCTCAGAAAGCGATGGATCCGGGGCTAGTATACGACATCTCGAGTTACGACTACATCGATTTCCTATGCAATTCGAATTACACTGCTGAGAACGTACGAGTCGTGACTCGAAAGGAGAACGTAGATTGCAACGGAGCGAAAAAGGCGGGACATGCCGGAAACCTGAACTACCCTTCGATGGCCGTTGTGTTTCAGCAGTACGGGAAGAGGAAGATGTCGAGTCATTTCATTCGAACGGTGACGAACGTTGGATCAGGGGAAGGTGGGAACGCGGTTTACAAGGTTACAGTCAGGGCGCCTAAGGGGGTTGAGGTGAGTGTCGAGCCAGAGAAGCTGGTGTTCAGGAGGGTTGGGCAGAAGCTGAACTTTTTGGTCCGGGTTGCGACGAGGGAGGTGAAGCTTTCCCCGGGGGGTTCGAGGATGGAGAGTGGGTTTATAGTGTGGAGCGATGGGAAGCATAACGTGACGAGTCCTATTGTAGTGACATTGCAGCAACCTTTGCAGTGAGGGTTTCTGGGTTTTTCAGGGGTAGTTTGGCCATTGTCTCTTTGGCTAATGCTCTGGTTTGCTAAATCCAGTATGTATATCAGTATGGGAGTGAGGAAGTGAGTTTTTTTTAATGAGGTTTTGTGATGTTGGGATGTGAGTTGGTGTAATGGTGTAATCAAAGTTACGAAAAGGGAATGTAGAATTCCGCCGTATTTTTTTGGTCGAAAATAGATCAGATGAAACTGTTTTTGCATGAGAGAAATGAAATAAATATAACATAGGTATTCGTTCGTGTGGTGTAGCTGAAATCGAACCCAAGGTCTCTAAGTTTCCAACCACACAACCTAACCAACCGTACTACTCCATGGAGACCGGAGCCATTTTGTAAAGGGATTGCAATTTCTTCCCATTTGAAACGGGAATTCAGTTTTGGGGGAGGGAAACCTGACTTTTGGGTGGAATTCAATTCCAACGGAACCAATTCCTCTTGGGCCCAATGTCACAAATGTTAAAGCCAGCCCATTTATACCAGGAACCAATTCCTCTTGGGCGGACTTGAGGCCCGCGTTTTAGAAGATTAATTGAGAGGCCCAATGATTTATGGTCACAATGAGCCGCCCGAACGTAATTACGCAAAATTAACCAAATTGGTTTCATCACAATCAAATGGGTCTCTCCCATCAACTAAATATATGATCTACCGAGTTATTGGTGTAGTGATTTCAGAGGTTACATTTGAAATGGTAAATTATGTTCGATTCCCCGTAATAACGTTGGGAGAGGAATAAAATTTTATCTTCGAGACAATTCTTCGGCTGGACTAATCGTTCAGTAGGTCGAATACCAGAGTTTACACCAAAAAAATAATTTATATAATACATAAAAAAGTATATAAAGGATCCTAAGCACCAATCAACATCTCATATCTAATACTAACCAAGTAATCCAAGTGTATGATTGCACGACACAGATGACACATATGGATAACGTATATAACCTCGACATCTCACACCTTCTTTATGAACTACGACAACCAAAATGATGTTCTCATCAGCCTCCCTCAACATGGTGTAAAAAACCAAAAATAGACATCGGGAGCCAAACTGCACTTAATACTTTCCGCCTCCTTCTCTCCTAACCCTACTTGTACAACAATTAAATCTACCCGCCGAGTGTTTTAACACATATATATTGATATAGGCTAATGCAATAGACACAAGATCACAAATCATCTACAAATATTCTTCTATCGACCTATTAACTTATTCGAGCTAAGGGACACCCACTCAGGAGTAATTTAGCTTCCAAGAGATTTGATTTGTAACATCACCAAGTTGTTGGCGCCTCAATTCTTGTAAGATACAAGAAATGGTTTTGTTGAGCATCATGGGAAAACACAATCTCTATCTAACTTGTTTGTGTTGTTTATTATGAACTTTGACAAAAACAGTCACTTCAATTAATTATTATGACAACTTGGTCATTATTAGTAACAAACAAAAACAAAAGAGTGACTCATTTCATTTGGGAATATGATTATGCTTTTTATAAGATAGTAATAATAATAATAATACAATAAATAAATACCCAATTGGCATCTTTTTGTTAATATATGTATTCCCCCATCAATAGGGAGATGCATGCACCCCTCCCACACCCATCAAATGTTTACCAATCGTGGATATTTTTGATAATTTTTGACTCTTCCAACAATTAAAATTATTAAGTTGCGGCAGTTCTTTAGATTCATATTGCATCATTATTCATGACTTAAAAGGATTGACATGACATAAAGCGTAAGATTCAACATAAAATGAATCGCGATTTATGAAGCATTTATGCAATATTTCATTGCTTCTCTCTTGTTGAATGAATCTATCGGTCTTGTACCATCTCGATCAGTTTCTCTCGTACGGATTTGTCTCGATCATCACATCTCACGTTGGCTCTCCCATAATGTGGAGCTGATGCTTTACAGGCTAGCTACTGGCATAACACTCGATATATGGCAATATATTGTAATTATCACCAAAATTTTTGACTTTTTTATATAATAAAATTGCCTACTAAATGACGAGATAGACTCTTTTATATATCGTCAAAATCCTATCTTTTCACTCCGATTGATTAGTAACAAGTTGCGAGTACATCTTGTTAAACTATGAGCATTCAAATGAGAAGCTTAATAATAATAATAATAATAATAATAATAGCTGGATACACACGAAATAGTATATATATTACTATAACCAAAATGTTGCCATGATTGCACGCATCATCATCATCAACTCATCACCAAATTCATGAAAAATATTGCCAAACAAATCCTCCCAAGTTGCCAACTTGGCATCAAGATAAGGGCCAAAACACCATCGTAATTGTGTGCTGAAGGAAGGGTCAATATCGTAACTTTCACTCCTCAACCCACTTTTGTTGTCTTCTTCATCGGCCTATGTGTTGTAGAGATGATATCCCTACTCTCATGTGACTTATTAGGTTTGAATTCGGGTGATATTTTTATAAAGTGAACATTCATTTAATGTTTTATTTCATTTATTTATCGAATATTTGAATTTATCGATATTGTATCGTTTTTTATTAATATGATCTCTAGTAGGTCATTAGCTTTTCAAATATTTGTTTAGTGTTTACGGTAGTTTGGTAGGTGAATATTGAGAGATAACAACTCGGTAGGGGCAGGTAATGTAGCTATCACATAAGTCTTAATTTTCATGTTTTTTGTTCTAATTTACGTTCACATCCCGATGATTATGATATAGCTATTCATTTAGCGATAAAGTAAACTTTTGCATATTTCAGACCTATCTTACGACTTGGATAGATACTTTAAGTTGTTTGTGTTTATGCTTTCCATGCATCATCTTTTAAATCATGATGGAGGTAGGAGAACATTTTAACCATTGATAAGTAATAGTTGGATCGAGTTTAAATAAAGTTAATCTGATAGATAAAGTTGTGTGTTAATGATTCAAAAATTATAAATTCAAATTTAAAATACTTTATAAATACATTTTTGTAATGTTTATTCTCTTTTTCTACCTCGTATTGAACGGGATATGCAAAATACTAAACCAAATGTTACCATGATTGTACGTATCATTATCAACTCATCATCTAAATAAAGTTGATAAAACTGTATGTTGATGACTCAAAAATTATGAATTTAAATTTAAAATACTTTATAAACACGTTTTTATAATGTTTATTCTTTTTTTTTTACCTCATATTGATCGGGATACGCAAAATACTAAACCAAATATTATCATGATGGTACGTATCATCATCAACTCAACATCAAATTCATGAAAATTAACCTTAATTATGTGCTAAGAAAGGGGCCAATTTCGTAACTTCACTCCCTCCCGCAACTTTTGTCGTCTTTTCATCTGCCTAACCCCAGAAAAACCACTCTGCAAATAAAAGGCAAAATCCTTTATTTCAGTCACCTTCTTTCCGGAATCAAAAAACTCTGGTTCAAGTTCCAACCTTTCTCTCGTTTACTCAATCCCCATTTCACCTGAACGGCAGAAAAAAACGCGCAATACCCATTCCTTTCGTCTTCGATCTTCTTCCAGCAACTCTAAATCCGTTTAACTTCGCCATCAGCCGCCGCCGACAAGAACCACCACCATGTGTGGCGGAGCTATCATCTCCGGGTTCATACCACCCACCACCGTCGCTGGACGATCCTCCAGGAGGCTCACCGCCGACTTCCTCTGGCCCGATCTCAAGTCAAAATCGGTCAGCAAGCCTTACTCCAAGCCTGCCGTCGTGGTAGATCTCGACGACGATTTCGAGGCTGATTTCCAGGAGTTCAAGGATGATTCCGATGTCGACGTCGACGATGTTGATGACGTCTTGGCCGATGTCAAGCCCTTTGCCTTCTCTGCCCCTCCTCCTCCTCCTCGTATGGTTTCATTTTTCCTTTGAATCCATCTTCATAAGTTGGTTTTGATCGAGTTTCTGCTTTGTAGTCCTGCATATGTTTTTTGATTTAGTTTGTTTTTGTTCGATGAAGTTTTTAGCTTTTGTAGCTGCAAATGGATCAACTTTTCTAGCTAGTGGTATTGCTTTCCGGGTTATCTTTCTTTTTCCCCATGTGCACATAACTGATGTGAAGATAGATATCAGATTGAAGAACTATCTGTGGAATCTTTGGTTTCATTATCTCATATTCCATCGCTTTTAACTCATGGACTTGTTGTTCTTCTTTGTGGACTTGGGATCTTAGCGTATGATCTTCAAGTTCCTTGCTTTTAGTGTTGAATCCTTTGCCTAAGAACTTTAGATTGTGAGTTATCCCAAATTTGGTTTCATTTCTATAGGTACATGATTCTTTTGTTGAAGTTATGATGTTGCATCTGTGGTATGATCTTCAAGTTCATTGCTTTTACTGTTGACTCTTTTTCTGAGAACTTTAGATAGGTGGTATAGCAAATTTGGTTTCATTTCCATTGTAGGATGATTCTTTCTGTTGAAATTTGGGGCTTACATACTGAAAGGATCTGTCTTTTTTTGTTATGTTTCTAGGTTCTGCAGCTGTGAACTCAGTTGAATTCAGCGGTCAAGCTGAGAAATCCGCAAAGAGGAAGAGGAAAAACCAGTACAGAGGGATTCGACAGCGCCCATGGGGCAAGTGGGCTGCCGAGATTCGTGATCCAAGGAAAGGAGTTCGTGTCTGGCTTGGGACATTCAACACTGCAGAGGAAGCTGCTAGAGCCTATGATGCCGAGGCTCGTAGGATTCGTGGCAAGAAAGCCAAGGTGAACTTCCCTGATGCTGCTGCTCCTCTGCGTGCTGCGCCTGCTAAGCGAACCTCTGCAAAGGCTAAAGCTCAGAAACCATCGAAGATTCAGAACTTGGATAACAACAGTGAACAACAAGACTTGTTCGACTCCATGTGCTTCGTGGTAGAGAAACCATCGATGAACCAGCTTGCCATGATGGCGGACGCCACCTTGGCCTCGAATGCTGAAGTCAACAAGTCAGCTGTCCCGAGTGATGCACCTGTGTACTTCAGTTCGGACCAGGGAAGCAATTCGTTCGACTTTTCTGATTTCGGATGGACAGAACAGGTCCCCAAGACTCCCGAGATATCATCTGTCTTTCTGCCTGCTGCTCCCGAGTTCAACGAATCAGGGTTCGTCGACGAGGATGCCAATCCTAGCAAGAAGCAAAAATGCAGCTCTGATAATACTGAGGAGGAGCTGTTCGGGTTCGACAAGTTGCTTCAGATGCCGTATATGGACGGTGGATGGGAGGCTTCCCTTGATAACCTACTCAACGGAGACTCAACTCAGAACTGTGGGAACGGCTCAATGGAGGATCTGTGGAGCTTTGACAACCTCTCCAGCATGGTTGGGGGAGGAGGCTACTGATTTGAACAACATTCTGATATGGTAGCTGTTGTAAATAAGGCTACATGTTTGTAAGTTCAATTGGAAGCATATATTATCTGATGAATCCTTGCGGTTTCTTCAAAAACGATGATGTTATGCAAATGAAACCTTGTAGTGGATCTCTCATGTGGGGTTGTTGCATATTGCAGGGAGTGTGGGAGTGGATTGAAAGCTTCGGACATGCGTAAAGCCAAGGCATTTGTGGTCTCTTATCGTCAGCAGCAGCTGCTTTTGATGTAAGAGGGTAGTAACTAGTTATAGTAGTGGTAGTAAGTGTTAGTACATAAGGTGGATGTGCTTTTGATGAAAAACATCTAAGTAAGAGAGACATGAAACTGGAGGTTTGTAAGATGTGGGATTTTTATTAATATGATGAATGTTGTGTTGTAATTTGACAGCTTATGCTTTGCATGTTGACAATTATGTGGTGGTGGAAGAACAGAGAAGAACAAAGAAGAGCGCTTCTCAGAACTTCCTTCCATCCTTCTGGTTTGTAATTTTGACAACTTATTGTTGCATGTGACAAATGTATGGTGGAATTGCAGAGGAGGAAGAAAGCTTCTCAGAACTTCCATCCTTTCGGGTTTGTGGAGTTTACCATAATGAGTTATTGTCTGGTTCTTTCTGTTGGTTCTTGTGTGTGCTGTTATTGTTGAATGGTAAAATAACTCGTTGAATTGGTCAATATTGTTTGGTAGCAAAGCAAACGACTGTCAAAAGTTTGGTTTGGGGGTTAAAAGTAGATACATTGCACATGAGCATGAACCCAGATGGTCAAAGTTGGAACTTATTTGACCAGATCTTCTCTGTCCCTACGGCAATGGCATAATTAAGGGTGGCCATTAACAGTGGGCAGTAGGAGTGATCATTGGGTGGGTGGATTGAGTTTTTCGTCAAAACTAACCACACAGAGGTCGTTGTTCTTATCAGATATGTCTATCCGGTTGCCTGCTTTTTGGACGTGGGTAGATGCTGGTGGGTAAGGGTAGATGGTGATGAGTTAGGTGAGTTTCTATGTCGGTTTAAGTTGTGAAGATGTCATTTAGAATCAAATAATATGGACATCCATACTGTTACGGTATGAACGTCAAGAATATAATCGTGGTGAGTGAGTTTGGTTGTTCGTCATTCAAGCTACGGTGTTGCTTTTAATGTTTCGTTTTGCTCATGATTTCCGACCATTTTAGTGTTGCTATTGCTGTCTGAAATGTGAGGTGAGGAGGGCTGCCTGGTGGCGGCTCCGGTGTATGACGGCTGTTGTGCTCAGAGCCACCACCACTACTGTTATTGTATTGGCGACATCGGGAAGAACAAAGCGGTGGAGGGTGTCGTCATTCTCTCAGACGTAACTGCAGAATGCATCACTGTTTCATTAGTTTGTTTTCATCCAATGGTGGCAAGTACGTATTGTTACGTACAAAATACAGTGGACTACTTACCGTATGTGTGTATGTTCAGTGGTGGCTTCGAGAATTTTGTGGATGTGCTTCCAACTTCGAGAATAAGACAGAAGAACAACTGACACGCAGTGCTGCTTCACTGTAGAGTGGTGCTGTGGTCCTTTTCACTTTCAGCTTTTGCGATGGTGGGCGCACATATTCACTCATTAGCTCAGGTTTTACTCAGTTTTAAAAGTTCGAGTTTTACTTTTCTCCATCTATATAAAATGACTATTATATTCTTAATAAAAAATATATTATTATTTTATTAAAATAATTCGTATTATATTGATCATCAATGGTGATTATAAATTTTTTCCACCTTTTAGAAAATTTATGAATTTAACAATAATATTTTTAAATTTTTTTATTTTTTGTTGATTCGCTGTTCATAAAACTCTAATCAAATTGATAATTAATATAATAAGTTATTTTAATAAAATAATTGATAAATATATTTATTAAAAATATATTAATCTATTTATGATAAAACACAGACTGCAACAAGTAAAATACGAATGATATGTACCATCATCTTTTTAAAATTCGGTAATGTATTCTTTTTCCCTTTTATAATGGAAACTGGTTCAGGTGGGTTTGGGCTAGGCCCAACGGGTAGCTGGAGAGTTTCAGGCTGCAAGCTGGCCCGCGATGGAGACACCCATTGACAAAGGGTAGGCTAGAGTTGAAACCGGAGGACCTGTTGTGACAACCACCCTTTGTGTTATTTTGTTGTTGGCATAGCAAGTTTTTTGAGTTTAAACTAGTGAGATTGGATCGAGGTTTAACGAATGAACTGATAGAGGTTATTTTGGTTTTTACTGTTAAATAGATAAACGATTAGAGTCAAGTCCGATTGGGCAAAGTTGTATAGTTGAGTCGAATCAAGGCGGAAGGACACAAAGTTCAAAGTTTGGTCAACCATAAGTTTGACTCCTTGGATCTGATAGTGTCATTTTCGGTTGTACCATTGATTCACGGTCTGACCGATTGATTTGATCCCATATAGATAATTATATATGTACGGGTGGGTAATACGTAGATAATCATTTTGACTCAAACGGATTGGATTCCTATTTTGAACTCAAACCCATATTTCTCATCCAAGTTATGTCTCATATCGAGTAGAACAACTAATCACAAATCTATTCGAAATAGGAGATCGAGTGTCTATCATACCTGCTCTTTAGCCATTTTGCCCTGTCGACATTCCAGATCAAACCGGGTTTCTAGGTTCAACCTTGAGTTTGAACTACTAATATATAGGGCTTTGTTGGTTGCTACATTGATTTGATTGTCATGACACACATTATAACCTATTTTGCTCTTCCAAAACCCATCAAATCAAACTATTAAAAGATGTCTTGTCCTTACCTACAAGTTCATTGAACTTGTTCAATTTCATCATGATACCTATACAAAGCGGTAAACAACTCGTTAATAGAATGTACTTTACTTCTATTTGAAGAGAGGTTACAAGAGGTCAATATCAAAATCACTCATATATGTAGGCCTATTGAGCAGTCAAGCCGCTAATTCGAGCTCGGCATTCGGGTTGTAACACTTGTTAAAAAGTTCATATGATCTTGCTTGATTATGAGCTCGATGGGTTACCTAGCGAACCAGTTCAAATTTTTGTCGTGTAATGCGCTTGCTTATTTAGTAACATCTTCCTCTTTCGATTACAATGACTATCATATCCTTCCTTATTAGGGTTATCAATCCAGGTTTGTTTCGTTAGGTTTATCGAGATAGCTCGTCATTGGTGATTTAACGATGCGCCCTAACTACATATGTCATAATTGGGGCGAGCTCTAATCCACACTGAAATAACCAAACCGATCAAGGCAGAACTGGACGAAGGCTCGAGTCGAACCCAGCTTGGAAATCGATACCAATTACATCAAAGCCCATACTTGGGGACATGATATGGAATGAGAGGCAGAGTGTTTGGGCCCATCTGAAATCAAGCAACAAACAATTTTCAAGTATAAACAAGAAGATTCATACCGCCGGAAGCAGAGTATCTCTCAGGCTGCATGGCCAAATTGCAAATCTGCAGCTGAGTATATAAACTCTCTCAGTCCTCAAATTCATCAAAAAATGAACAGCCCAAATCACCAAACTTGGTTACAAATAGCAATACTAGCATTTCTCCTCATCTCTGCAACCTGCAGGGGGGCAGAGTACTCCGCCGTCGTCGGCCGGGAAAAACAGAGCAAGGTCGTCGGGTTCTTCCTGTTTGGAGACTCGTTCCTTGACGCGGGAAACAACAACTACATCAACACTACAACGCTCGACCAAGCCAACTTCTGGCCTTACGGCGAAACCTTCTTCCACTTCCCCACCGGCCGCTTCTCCGACGGCCGTCTCCTCTCCGACTTCATTGGTTTGGTTTAAATTCCTTCTCTTTCTTTGATTTCTCCAATTATGTGTTTTAATCAAATAGATGGGTTTCGTTTTTGGTAGCGGAATATGCGAAGCTGCCGTTTATTCCGCCGTTCTTACGGCCGGGGAACAGAGTCAGCGACATTGCGGTCGGAGTCAACTTCGCATCCGCCGGCGCCGGCGCTCTTGTCGACACTTTCCGTGGAGATGTAAGGTTTAATATTATTTATTGTTTCTGTTAATCAATTTTTACCGACATGGGGAATGTGGTGAAAGAACGTTTTGTCTGCACAAATTTGAACATCAATCTACCTTTTGATCAAATTTACTTAAATGGGTCGTACAACCTATTCTTCACACATCGATTATCCATCTATTAGTTCTCACTCGATCACAATCGGTCTTTCAGATCATATCTCAAAATGTTACGTTGTCAATTTGAACTTTGATATTACTGTTGAGTGTTATTTAACCTTCTCGTCTCAAAAATTAACTCACGGAATTAGGTTTGCCTTCACACTTAGAAACAACACACTATCAAGAATTATTGCATCCCAATAACTCAAGTTATTGGGATGGGTTCTGATTGGTACTTATAGTATTCATTAACACGCCCCCTCAAACGGAAGCTTTTATAAGAGCGGAGGTTTGCACAATTTCGATAAGTTATGTGCACATATAGGGCTACTAGGGTTTCAAACGAAGACCTCTCGGTCATACAAGACTCTAATACCATATTAAAAACCGTTGCATCCCAATAACTCAAATTGTTGAAAAAAAATCCTAATTAATATTTATAACATTCACTAACACATACAACCTCTTCCACACTTCCACTTTACCATGTAGGAGATAACCCGATAACATATTCTTAATAAGAAGACTTATATCTATACCCACCCGATAGTCCACCCCTATTCTTAACGTATGTTGTTCATTCCGAATTCAAATGAACACAGTATTGATATCTATACCCACCCTAATGATTGACCATTATTGTTAATACCTCATTGTTCACCCTTATTTTTTCGAAAATTGATATTCATACCCCTTCCATAACCCGATTTTACTATTTAAGGGTCCACTTTTTTTGTGAAGCTGCGCCTGTTGGTCGCATGCGGAATGTGTCGAAATCAATGTGAAGAAAAGCTACAACACCCAAAACCTAAATTCCATCATGCATATACCACAATGGGTCTTGTTTGTCGATGTCCTATTGGTCTCTTTTGGTAAAAGGCAATAGAAAGTAGTATCGCATTTTGGCCTACAAGGATTCCACTTTGCCTTTTTCCATTCAATGTTTGAATACTTTATAGTGTAGTTTTCGGTTTTGGTTTGATCGAGTTAGTTCGTTCGATTAGTGACACTTCATAACTCTTTTATCATAGTGAAACGATTAGTGAGGAAGAAAAATTCGTGAATTTTCCCTTTTAGAGAGTTCCTCCTTTATCTATTTTGTTTGCTTCTTTTCACGTCGATTTCTAATAGTTATTTGTTACACTCTTAATGATCTTAATATCGATGTTTAAAAGGAGTATATATATATATATATATATATATATGACATAACGTGTCAACTAAAATGTCAAATTTGTACATGAAATTGTAAGACATCAAATTTCATAGCCCCAATATGTCACCACTCACAAGAAACCTGTGAGTTTTTGTGCAATCTTTAATCATCTTTCACGCATCCTTCTTTAAGGACACGTGTGAAAAAATATATAAACAAAAACGAACCACTCTTTTTAATAATTCAAATTATTGAAAAGAGATGTATATGTTTTTACATAGATCTGGACTAGTGATGACACTATTTATATCTATGTTTGATTCGGCTGGTGAAACGTTACATGAATAATAGACGGCAACAAGATCTCTATCCAAACCCACTTTCTTCATAATCGAACTTTTGACCTTTTCGTCCGAACGAGAAGAGATTCAAAATTTTATCCAATTTTTCATTATATATAGGTGATTGATCTAAAGACGCAGTCGAAGAACATGAAGAAGGTGGAAAAATGGTTGGAGAAGAAGTTGGGGAAAGAGGAGACAAAGAGAAGAGTATCAAGAGCAGTTTACATGTTCAGCATTGGAACCAATGATTACATGAGCCCTTTTTTCACCAATTCTTCTGTTCCTTCTTCAAACTCCAGATTTGTTGCCATGGTGCTTGCCAATCTCACTGCAGTTGTCAGAGTAAATCCCACTCCCTTTTCTCCTTACTAATTTCTCTCTGGCTAGCCCTTTCAAGAGATAGGTCGGAGCGGATACTTCAATATTTATTTATTATTTATTTTATGACGGGTTTGGTTTGAATGGGTAGCGACATGGATATACCACATTAGGGTAATCAGATTTAAAAAACATATACTTTTGAAATCTTAAAAGTAGGGATGAATATTGAGTAGAGTCAATTGTCTAATGTCTAATTCAATGTATTTTTTTTTTCATTGTACTAACCCAATGTATATTCATCCATCCACCATATATATACGAACCCAACGCTAATTGTGGATGGGTGCAAATTGGCTAGATGATGACCCACTCAAAAGTGAGTGAGTTGGTTTGGATGGCGAATAAACCACCAAACCAACCCACAATCATACCGGGTATTTTTGTGTCACATATAGAGCGCCATAGATTTACTCATTAGGATAAACTTTTTTTAAAAAAACTATATTTGAAAATTCAAGAGGTCATTTAATTTTTAAATTTAGTGTAAAATGATTTAAAATAGCTAATAATTCAATAAATAACTCATTTTTTTAGAGGAAATTTTTAATTCCTAGAAAATTATATTAATCAACTTATTTAGTAAATAACTAATACATCTCTACCCTTGTTTAATTCCTCTAATATATTTTTGTAATTTTCACTCAAAGCACTAAAAATTTGAAATCACTCTCAAATCCTTTTTTTTTAAAACTAGTAATTTCGATTAAATTACCCAACACCGAATCACCTCTCAAATTCCTTTTAAATACAAAAAAATCAAACGACCCGAAAAGTTTATGAGTGAAGAAATAATATATATTCTGGAACTTAACCATGAATATGTCAGAATTATAAGTACATCACAAGAAATGTCAAAATTTAATATATATCTTTACAAATATTGTACATAATAACAAGTCAAGAACGAGACGACAAGTTGGTGTCAAGCCGGATGTAAGGAAGACCCCACACCCCGCTCCCATCGCCCGTTACCGGTTGAATATTACATGTCCAAAACAAGTCAGGCCGGGTCCAAAATCGACATTTCTAACCGGTTTTTGTTTTGGTTTTACTTTAGGAGATATATGAGATGGGAGGGAGGAAGTTTGTGTTCATGAATGTGCCAACATTGGGTTGTCTACCTGCAATGAGACTACTGAACGAACACAGTGGAAAATCAAGGTGCTGGGAGGAGCAAGTTTCAGAGATGGCAAAGCTACACAATGATGCTCTTTCCACAGTCCTTCTTCCCCAACTCACTAGGGAACTCAAAGGGTTCAAATACTCACTCTTTGATTTCAGCACAAGCCTCCACCTCAGGATGACCCATCCTTCCAACTATGGTAACATTACTACATATACCTTCTTATTCACCTTTCCTAATAACTCGAGTTATTGGGACGCGCGGTACTACATATTGTCCTCTTCACCACTAATTCGAATTATTGGGACGTGCGGTACTACATATCGTCTTCTTCAATCTCTCTTAATAACTCGAGTTATTGGGATGTGCTACCTCCAAGTGATATCAGAGCCTTTGATGACCTCAGGGAGGTTTTAGCATCGATTCTTATGTTGCCCTCACATATAACTTAAGGGGTCGTATTGGATGAGTTATTTTGCAAGTGAGGTGTTTTAGAGCAAACTGATTCGTTATTTGGAAATGTGGTATTATTGAGATGCAAAACATTTGAAGTGTAAGAATTACCTCGTTTGGGTGACATATACTCGAGTTATTTCAAATACCGCTATTTGAAATACCCCGATTTTTGTTTCGGATGACAGTTTGAATTATTTGAGCCAAAATATCTTATCCAAATGACTGTAACTATTCCACTTGCACAAGACTTTGTGGGGTCTGTGCAAATTTCAATCCTATTTTACGGCCTTTCATTTGAGGGGGTGTATAACTCAAGTTATTAGGATACAACAGATTTTCATACATACATTATAGTAGTTATTGTTTCGATGGGTCCAGTTTCTTTGAGAAACTAAATTAGTAGGTGTATCGAATTAGAAAGTAGTTAAGGAACGAAAATTAATGTTTTTTTTCAAACTAAACCTTTCCATCAATACAATATAAAAATATATGATTAAATTTAAATCCAATACTTTTAGATCGTCAAAATTCACCCAATCAAACAAAAAGTATTAAATAAACTTTTTTTTCTAAAATAGTTGACCCGCTTTCCACAGTTGTTGACTGTTGCTCATCCTACACTCCATGGCTTTCCCACTGTGGGCCCAGTGGAAATTTTGGGCTATTGATTGATCACACCTGGGGCTATGGGCCCATTTTGAAAACGACGCCGTGAACACGAGAAAGTTCATTGCAAACTTATGCGGCTGAGCTTTCTTTCCCTTGTCTTCAAGCTAGGCGTGGCCCATTAAATGCTTGATTGTACTTGTCTAAGCAAATCTACTTATTTGGATTGAGTCGAATCAACAGTCTAATCACGAGAGTGTAGGTTGGCTAGATAGTGATCCACTCAATCGTTAATGAATTGGCTTTAATGACGAATGGACTACTAAACCTCTAAACCATCAAAATTATATCCTTGATGTGTACACGAGAATATTTATATTTACAAATTTTTTACTATTCTTATTAACTCGTACAAAATCCTTAGTATTTGGTTAATGATGATATATCTTTACAATTTGATTAGGACATTATCAACTCCTAATATTTAATATTCTGATAAAATGTGAAGAGTTTTTTTGTGAGATTGGAGACCCAATGAGCGGTTCCATTTACAGAATTGGGTTAATTGTTAAGTGGTTGGTCCGAAACGTCGTGTATATATGAAGATGATTAAAAAGCGGTATAAAAAGGAGTTAAAGCGTGTACAAGAGAGTGTGGGAGAGTGAGAATGTATAAGAGAGGGTTGATTAAGAGAAATATTAAGGTATGCCCGTTAAAATATGGACCTAAAGCAGATTAGCTAGATAGAGCGTCTACATCGTAATATAAATTGGGTAAGTGAATAGTATATGTTGTTAGTGAGGGGACCCCTTTTTTGTACGTAGTGATCTCTTGGCAATCTATCCGGATTGCCACATATCGTCGATTGGTTGGTGTTACTTGATTTAAATTGAATTCTAACCCTTGATGATGAAGGGTTGATACGGCTTTTAAGATTAAACTTTAAGCCTCGCTCTAGTTAGGGTATGCAACTGGGTCTTTCTTAAAGTACGTCGACAACTCTGCACAACCATGAACTGACTGTTGATTTGATGTTTTACAGGGTTGAAGGAAGGCGAGGAGGCGTGTTGCGGGACAGGGGAATGGAGAGGCGTGTACAGCTGCGGAGGTAAAAGACCGGTGAAAGAGTTTCAAGTTTGCCAGAATCCTTATGAGTATGTGTTCTGGGACTCTTTCCATCTCACTGAAAATGTTTACAAGCAAATGGCGGCTGAGATATGGAATCCCCCACCGCTTTCCTCCGCCGGCGACGCCAACTCTCCGTCCAATTTCACCATTGTTGGCCCTTACACTCTCCACCAACTCTTCCACACCTAGCTAAACCCACAACTATTATGAGACATGATATACAGAGAGAGACAAATGTGCATCTTGATTGATACTTTAAATTTTTTCATTTGGCTTTGTTTAATTTGGATGATAGAGTTTTAGAGCACAGTAACACTCGGCGGATCACACGATTCGGGAAATGACAACTTTAATTAAGAGTACATAGCATCGAAAAACTCTTAAACGATCACTAAAAAACTAGCTGGTTAAGGACCGTTTTAATCAAATAGCCACATCATTATAACTCCTAAAACTGCATTTTGGTCGATTAAAATTGGCCGTTGGATCCCAAATGAACACATTTGTTATTTGAATTTGGGAAACACTGATTTGGTTTTAACGGTCAGTTTTGGTTGCATCGAAATCAAATCAAACCGATCGGAGTTTCAAAACTTGGAGAAATCTGAATTATATCCTTTGTGCCTGTTGGCTATTACTAATATGTCATTAACAAAAAAAATGGTTAAAATAAAAATAAAATGAACTAAAATTATCATATATATTATACAAATAATACATAAATAACACATATTTTCGGCAAAAAAGACGGTCATCACCCTAAACTCGTCCTAAACACCATACGTGTTAAATCAGAATTAGAAGTCAACAATAGAAATATGATGATGAGTTAATTACAACAAATAGATGATTAGTTGAAGTTAATAGAATAATCGGCACGTCTTAAACGTGCACAATACAATAATCACTTAGCAATGCCGACTACCTCGTTCCCATGTAAGGTCCACTCTAGCAAGTATCGTGCGTAAGTCGCGAATTCATGATGATTTAATATATATATATATACATATTGATATAAAATTATCATATAGTATATAAATTGAAAGACGTTAGGTTGTATTTTAGGAGATATACTAAGCAATATAAAGAAATTATAACATATTATCAAAGTTCCGAGTCCGAGAATAGGTTAGAATATGCATGTGAAAGCTTTGGGTATCCGTTATTATTTCTTTTTTCTGAAGATAAGCAAAGAGAAAGTAATAAAATAAACATAACATCAATATTCATATGTATATGCATGGTGTTCCATGTATATTTGCACTCAAATTCGGTACCTCCAAATCATATCCAATAACACGAAATTTAATACATGTGAAACACACCAAAGGAATTATAGGTGTATGTTTGTTACATGCATGTGTATACATAATGAAATTTTTAATGTTGTGATGAATCGATATATTTTTATAATTTGAGTTATAAAATGGGAATTCAAATTATTTTTTATATTATTCATTTACACGTTATTTATGTAATTTTTAACTAATCACATTGTGAGCAAACGTGTCCATTCTGAAAGTGAAAGCTTCTTTCTTCATTCCAAGACTTTAGGAATTCTTAATATAATCATCAACGATAACCCCAAATTATTAATTAATAATGGCCGCCATTGACAAGTAGAACAAAGGTGCCAAAGGTTTCCACCCAAGGTTGGTAGACCAATGTGTAATTCGGTAAGAGATCGAGTGAGTTTCGAGAGTAATCAAGTGACGAGTTTCGTCTTTATGTGTGCCTAGGAGTTTTCAGAGGCGGTTCTTTGCAAGACATATAAGAAAAGAAGGAGTAGAAAAGGATGGTAACTAGGTAGAAAGTGAGTAGACGTATGAGTGTTTAAGAGCGATCGAGTGACGAGTTTCGTCTTTGTGTGTGCCTAAGAGTTTCCAAATGCGGTTCTTTGCAAGGCATATAAGAGAATAAGTAGTAAGAAAGGGTGGTAACTAGATATAAAGAGAGTAGACGTACGAGTGATTAAAAGGCATAAAAATATCGAAAATATACCGTCAATTGTTCAAATTATCTTAAATGTTGGGGTCACTTGGCCGTAAGGTTTGATCATCCAAAGGGTAACTTCCTTCAAAAGCAAATGACGTGCATAAATAAGAAGTATTGGCAGCAAATTAAGCAATCGAGATGTCAACTTTGACTCACAAATTAAATCTATAATTATATCAAGCAAATGAATCACATGTATGATTATATTTTGTGAAATTATTGCCCTTGTTGCAAAGCGATACTACCCGGTTTGGGTTTTAGACTTATATATAAATACTTATTGTTCAGTAGTATGAGATATTTACGCAATTATACAAATTCCTACGGGTTGTGATTCCTTGATTAGAATAGAGTTTTTGTGTCCGATATATTGTTCGTGGTTTTTCTAATAAGGATTTTTCACGTAAAATTATTAGTAAGTAAAAAATCAGCTGATATATGTCTCTTGTAGACTTCTAGACTCGGTCGCCCAAAAATTATTTTCAGTTAGGGTCCATTACAAAAGGCCAACCATGTAGCCTTGGTTCTTATATATAGGTCGTCACCCGTAGTATTAATGCATATTACTGTGTATGAGTTATTTTTCATAACAAAGTAATAGTAAATGAGAGTATTGAGTTGACACAACAAAGCACCGAACTAAGTCTAAAATTACCCTAAATCGAATTCAAAAAAATCGCAAATATATACCGGAATTTACAGTAAAGACTAAAATTGCCCTGAATCGTAGCTATAAGAATAACAAGTTACAAGTGACTCCTCACTTGTAATCTACACTTATAGAAATGGGCATAAAGGGTTTGGCTTGCTTGTGCTCGTGGTTAATTAAGCAAGAAGGCTATTGCTCGCAAATCTCATATGATGCAATGGACACATGTGGGGGTTAGTAATTTGGTAATTTTAGGTGAAATTATTGGGCTTATTTGTCCTACCAAACTCCCCTAACTCAAATCTACTCTACCCTCAATAATGCACCCAAAATTTTTGTCATATATCATCCATGGAAGGATCCAACGAGCCTCCGACCCATCACATTTTTGAGTTTAGAGCTAAGAAATTATATATTTTCCGTGTACATATGAAATTATGAACAAATTATTGGCATAGGGATTTTTCGAATTTAGCTGGTTGTATATATTGTGATTGAATTCGCACTGAAAAACCCTTTAACGATAATTTAAATCCGGCCACCCCGCAATTTTGGTCATTTTATACCTAAGTGAAGTAATGAACGACAAAAGATGATGGGGATGAGTGGATCCACAAGACATACACACAATATATACATATGTCATGTCCAAATCTAATACCTAAATAAAATTGAACATGATTATTATCAAGCTATAATAAGCCAAGTTGAGGAACAAAAATAGCATATTCTATCTCAAAATTCTCAGTATTTGATGCCAAAGTACTATGAATCTTGTTCTTTTAATTATTTGATGTTATCATGTTTTGTTTTTTTAATAATTGAAAATTTGTTAAGTATTGATTCCAAAGATATGTGTTTGGATCATATATATTGTCTAGGTTTCTTTCTAAAAAAATAAATCTCAAAAGGGTTAAAGAGACTACACCGTGTTATCGAGTTTATATTAAAATATCAAATTAATTGTGAAAATATTTTTTTTTGTTGAAGTTCGGTGCTCTAACTGCAAAGTGCAGACAGTTACTTCACCATCATGGGTTAGGAGAAATAGGATCAAGGTCGGGCAAAAGCTTGCTCGACGTTTCTAGAGTCTTGTGTTCACCCTTTAAAGGGAAACGTTTCCTGATGATTTATTCTTTGTTATGAACGATGTTTGTTTTGATCTAATGCATTAATAATATTCTAGCAACAAGTTTCGAATAAAAATAAGAAGTTTTATCGGAAGTAGAGGGATCAAGGAGAGCACCCTAAATACAAAATTATAGATAAGTTTTGAAATTTTCATAATTCAACTTAGTTGTATATATTTGAAGGATTGTCGTTTTCCTATTTTGTTTGTTTATACTAAGTGATCTATTAGTAATTATTCATAATCAACCTGTTAATAAATAATAAGATTAATTATAAAAATAAGATATATTATAAAAATTTAGGGAAATCTGATGATAAAATATATAGGTGGACTGGTGGAGTATTTAATGTCATAAAAATCGGATTAAAGATCAAACAAGTAATGCTAATGATATGTAATATAATGTTTAAAACTGCCACTGAATCATAATTATATCGTAATTATACTAGATATGTACTATATATTATTGGAGGTTCAGACAAAGACTTTGCCCCGAAATCAAGGAGTCTTTGATAATAATTGATGATTTATATTAATAGAACAATAATTTATTTTTTGTTTCCTACATCTAAGAAAAGGACTAAGAAAGAGGTTGGAAGCTTAGAAAATGCCATAAATGACATTTTTTGTTTCATAAGGAAATGTAATTAAAATTATTTGATTAATGGTTAGGGCTTTCATCGCCTTTTTTATAAAAAATAGGAAGAAGCTAGTACGATAAGCGAACATGTAAATACGAGGAGCAACTAGACATATTTATCGAGAAGGTAATTAAATTATTCATTTGATAACATTTATCGAAAAAAATAATCAAATGGCTGATCTCTTTGCTCATCATAGGCTTCTTTTCGTTTGAGGTGTATCCTCCTTTCTTTTTCTTTTTTCTAAAATTACTAATTGTATTAAGTTTAACATAATTAAAGTTTCTTTGTCGTGCTATATTTTGAGTAATGATTAAAACTTTTGTCCTCTTTTTTAACTGAAAAATACGAGGGGCAACTGAATTGTTCACGTCATTTATACTTATCGAGAAGATAACTGAATTATTGATCTCCTTGCTCATCATGAACACCACTCTCTTCCGTTTGAGATACATAGTCCTTTCTTCTCTTCCTTCTAAAATCATTAATTGTATTAAGTCTGATATAATTATAATTTCTTTCCCGCGTTACATTTTGATTCATAACTAAGAATTTCGTCCGCTTTTTCTACCGAAAACAGGAAGAAGCTTCTTACGAGGGGCAAAGTAGAAATTTTCATTCATTACTGTGTAACTGTTCAGTAGAAAGGGGGAAAAATCCCGTAAATTTGGTCCCCCAATGATTGACGTGGTGATGGAAAAAAATAATAAAATAATATATAAGTAAGCCGCAAAAGAAATAATTCAGAATTTACTCCCTCCACACAAAAAAAAGCAAAAAATTCAAAAAAAAAAAGCAAAAAAAAAAGAAGAGGTGCTCTTCCCTGTCAGTCCGTGTGTTGTGGTGTGGCAATCTACAGCTCGTCAGCTCTTCTTCCTCCAATCCTCCTATCTCTCGATCTGAATCCTCCGTTTCATTCCCTGGTTCGTCTTTCCATTTCCCTCTTCTCCAAGATCACAGGCGAGATTCTTGCCTTTTTCTCGTTTTGTGTTTGTTTTCGCGCGGAAGAAGAAGGGAGGTCTTCTCGATCTCCCGCAGCTATATTTCGATGTAATTATGCTTTTGGTTGTGCTAATTCATCTGGGTTTTCTCTCTTTTGACTTCCAGCAATCTGATTTTTTGTTTTTGTTGTTGGGTTCGTTGGATGATGCAGCTGCGGCGGGGGAGAAGAGTTGACTCTTTCGGGATTTTGGGGGGGCTGAGGAAGAAGATCTAGTTACTATGGACATGGAGACATCGTTACCTTTGATGGCTCCTTCGAATTCGATGTATTTGCAGAAATTCAGACTCTACGAGACTCCCTTGGTAATACAATCTGGATTAGATTTGAAAGTTTTCTCTGGTTTTTGCGGTCTAATTTCCTTTTTTTTTTAATTTGATTCCTTTGCTCTTTTTCTCCATTCGTTTTGTGTTGCACTAAGATGTTTCTGACTTTGTATCTGGATTGGTTTAAAGTGGTTACTTGGGTTTCTATGTTGCGTTGTTCTTTTTTGTGTGTTAACGTATGCAGCTTATACAATCCATGTCTATGACTATGAGTGTGTGTATTTGCTTGCATTATTTGCAGCAAAGATTTTGTTTAGGGGGGTTGGGATGTCATTATATGCAATCGTTTTTCTGCAGGGGTTATCTTTTCTATGCTACTATACCCTTTTTGGTGATCCTAACCACATCACAATCACATTTGGTCATTTATCTAGAAAGAAACATAGCCACATTTGGTAGTGTTTTGAAGTTGTGATCATCAATCATATCGGTTACTAGATCGTTCTTTCCTTGGACAGTGATCTTGAGTGTGTGGTGATTAAAAGTGTACGTTTTTAGCAAGCTTGATTCGATAGAAGCTGAATTACTTGCTTTTCCATATTAAATATGGTTGATGATAGGATATATTTATTGCTCACCTAAAAGTTGATTGAAAATCATTGGCGGGCGAATAGGAAACTGTGATCTTTAGTGATCGACATAACGGCATAGATTTCGAGTGACTGTTACCCATAACACGTTGCCAAAGATAAGCTGTTTGTTCTTTTATTTTTTCCACTTTGAGCTTAGGTTACTTCCTTATAAACTTGTTCACTCAAATGTAATAATAATATCAGTGCTAGTCAATCTTAAATTCGTAACATGATTGAATTGGTAGGTTGTTTAGAAATATGTAACACAGTTTTTATGTATAGGTTACGCAGCGACTGAAGTTCTAATTAGTTGGGTTCATCCTCCGCCCTGTCTGGTCGAATTTAACTTGTTATTCTTATTGTTTTTGCATCTACAGCACTTCTATATGATCGGAAGGGACAAAAGCAGAACCTTTTGGAAGGTGTTAAAGATTGATCGGTCAGACCCATCTGAGTTAAATATAGTAGAAGATTCTACATCATACAGTGAAAGTGAATGCTGTGAATTGCTAAGGAGAATACATGAAGGGAATAAGTCAATTGGTGGATTGAAGTTTGTTACAGTTTGCTATGGAATAGTTGGTATGCTTATACTAGATGGACCACTAACTCATGAACGTAATGTTACGTAACCATTGCACTCATTATCTTTCTTTTTTCTGAAATTAGGGTTCATTAAATTTTTGGGGCCTTATTACATGCTGTTGATTACTCAAAGAAGGAAGATTGGTGCTATTTGCGGCCACCCAATCTATGCAATCACCAGGAGCGAGATGATTCCAGTTCCCGTGCGGTCTAATATGACTATTTCTAAGAATGAGAACAGGTCTTTTGTCCATCTTGCATGTAAATGGAACAAGTACTTGGCACTCGTTAGGAGATATGCCAGATTAGTTCTTAAGACTCACAGTTTCTTTGTAATTATACAAAGACTTTCTGGTGGTCATGATTGTTTCATTTTCCCTTCATTCAATCGTTTGCGACCAACAATATGTTTTTCTCATGATCTATTAAGAGTAGACAAGTTCAACACCTGAGAGGTGATGTCAGTATTGTTTCTTAAGCTATATCCTTTGATATTATTTAATGGTGCAGGGACCTATAATTCAAGCTTATTTGGTTCTTGCACTAGCATAATCTCTTGGTCTTTCTTTATTATTTTTCTGCTACGTTTGTTCTCATTTTATTTACTCTTTTGTGTTGGGTAACCAGAAATTCTAATTAATTATGCAGTATTAGAAGTTTCTGTTGTATGGTAGATGTTGCCTGTTCATCTCGTTATGTACAGGGAAAACTTCATTGCTGTTGTGGTGTTTAATATAACATGTTGGATGAGGCAAGGTATCATCAGAGTAATGTCGGGGAGAGTCAGTTTCTCCTTTTCAATCAAGTTCTTGTTAAAATATTTAGCTATTTGTTTTTCTCGCATTTACTGGGGAGTACACATCCAGCTATTTGATTTCCTTTTTAGCCATTTACCATATTTACGATTTATATAGGTAACTACTTTTCCGTCTTTTTGATTAAGTTATGAGAATTGACTAACCTTTCTTGCCTTGTTCTTTGTTTTTCTTTTGAATGATGAAATAGATACAAGAAGCTTCTTTGCTCGGTGGATCTTACAAGGGACTTCTTTTTCAGCTATTCATACAACATTATGCATAGTCTTCAAAAGAATTTATGTAATAATGAGACAGGAAAGCTCCATTACGAGACCATGTTCGTCTGGAATGAATTCTTAACTCGCGGGATCAGGGACAGCCTCCAAAGTTCTACCTGGACGGTAGCACTTGTACATGGATTCTTTAAACAGGTGCGTTTTGAGTTTCAGGAACTATTTCACGAAAATATTTTATGCCATTGGGATTTGAGGCAGAATATCTCATGATCTGAGGTGAAAGCTTCCTGATGGTGGTGGCTAATGGTTCAAGTCAGCTGGCCATGTCCAAACCTATAGTGATCAAGATCCTGCCAGCAATTTGTCCTGGGTAGTATCATGGTTTCCAAATTCAAACCACAATGGTGGTATATTTTTCTCATGAGATTTGTGTTCCAGCTCAATTTGTTACCACCGCAGTACAAACATTTTATTTTTTGGCCAAATTGTTTTTGGTGACTAATCAGAAGTGATTATAAAGCTTTCGAATCATTTGGGAAAGCAAGGTCTACTCCGACAATTTTCTATATCCATAACTTCCTAGGTTGTCAAAATTTTCAATAATCACGTCTCGGTTATCTGATGTTAGTTTTTGTGTTCATTCAGATCAAGCTATCGGTATCCGAGAGGGACTTTAAGCTGACTCTTATTGCTAGGAGATCACGGCACTATGCTGGAACCAGGTATCTTTTCCCTGACGTTCCAAAAGCAGTCAGGAGTATGATAACTCAGTTATTTTATCTCCATGAGATTAAAATGTTTGTAGTATTTATTTTCATTTTCATGAAATTTATAAATTAGTATATAGGGATATATAACACCCCGATGCAATAAGCTAGCTTCTTGATAGAATCTGTATTTCTTTTCCCTTGCAGATATTTAAAGCGTGGAGTAAATGAGAAAGGAAGGGTTGCTAATGATGTCGAGACTGAACAAATCGTGTTTGAAGATTCTCCTGAAGGGTTTCCAGTGCAATTAAGTTCGGTTGTCCAGAACAGGGGCTCAATCCCACTTTTCTGGTCCCAGGAAACTTCAAGACTAAATATCCGACCAGATATTACACGTATGTTTTTGAATGTTGAACATCGAATGAGAATTGGTTCTAATTTCAATAATTTTCTCTCCTTTTTGGTCCAGTGTCAAAGAAGGATAAAAACTATGAGGCGACCAAGCTTCATTTTGAAAATCTTGCCAAGAGATATGGGAATCCTATCATCATTTTAAATCTAATTAAGGTAGGAGGTGTACGCAGCTCAATATGAAACAATATTGTCAACTGTAGGTTAATTTGTCTGGTTATACTATATATCTTCAATTATGCTTATATTTTCAGACGCATGAAACAAGGCCTCGAGAAAGTATACTTCGTGCAGAGTTTGCAAGTGCTATCAGGTTTATCAATACTAGTTTACCAAAAGAAGATCGTCTCAGATTTCTCCACTGGGATCTGAATAAACATTCTAGAAGGTGAATAGCTCAACCTTGCTTGTTTCACTATGTTCACATTTAGTTCATGGATGATTAACTGGAACTGAATTCTTCTCTCCCCCACAGAGGTACCAACGTATTGTCACTTCTAGGAAGAGTGGCTGCATATGCCTTGAACTTGACTGGCATCTTCTATTGTAACGTCTTATTGAGTCCCGGACCTGATGGATTGCCGTGCCAGACCTTAGAGTGAGTTTCACAGATTATTCCATCTTGCTTATATTATTTACTTGGAAACTTGGAAGCATGTGATCTGAATCTCCATTTTCAGCCACATACTCTCATGTGTGGTAAGCTCTTTATTTATGTTAGTCTTCTTCTTGACGTCATCTATGCAATTTATGTACAGGAAAATTGAGGGTTGCTCCAAGGAAAATCCTGTCGGTGAATTTGACAATTTGAGTGACAGTGCCTCAGGAACCAACTCTAATAGCGATGGGAAAGAAAGTTATAGGGACAAAGAGCCAACTCTTCAAACGGGAGTCTTAAGGACCAACTGCATTGACTGTTTGGATCGCACAAATGTTGCTCAATATGCTTATGGCTTGGCAGCTCTAGGAAGGCAGCTGGATGCACTTGGATATATGGAGTCCCCAAACATTGACCTGGATAACCCACTCGCAGAGAATTTGATGCGCCTATATGAATCAATGGGTGACACCCTTGCACACCAATATGGCGGGTCCGCTGCTCACAATAAGGTAAGTCTTCAGAATGTTCAAGGACTATGATCTGATTGCTTGGGTCTTTGCTATACTTCATTTCTGTTAATGTTATGCAGATATTTTCTGAAAGAAGAGGTCAATGGAAAGCTGCAACTCAGTCCCAAGAGTTCTTTAGAACTCTCCAGAGATATTACAGTAATGCATATGTGGACGCTCAAAAACAAGACGCCATTAATGTGTATGTCTGAATATGCTTTTTCTCTTCATTATGCATTTTTGGCAGATAAATGGTTTCCCTTTGATAAGTAAGTAGTGTGAAATGGTTTTTATATGATATTGGGATTGTAACAGGTTCTTAGGTCACTTTCAACCTCAGCAAGGAAAGCCAGCTCTGTGGGAATTGGACTCGGATAACCATTACAATATAGGAGGGCGCAATCCTGATTTATTTGTAGCGGAATCCAGGTATACCGTATACCATGCCCGCTTCGATCATGTTTGGCACTTTTGAATCGTTGCTAATATTGAAAGGCTAACTTTTGCAGGTCATTATTTAAACGATCAATGTCAGATGGCAATCTACTCTTTGACAATGAAAATGACTCGCTTGATGTTCCTACCAGAATCGGACAAAATATGCTGACTGATAAGCAACGAGGCGTCGATAAGGGCCTTTCAGACTCTAGTCCAGAGATCTCAACTTGTGATAGTGATATGTCATTCTCAAGGTCTACTCTCTTCTATTCTTCTAATGCTGTTTTTAGTGGCGTATGAAGCGTAGGATCTTCCCTGAAAGGTTCAACTTCATCTTAACATCTGGCGGAATTGTCCCGGTTTTTCCCAGGTTTACTCCATCGATGACTCCCAAGCAGCTCTTCGAAGAAGTAGAGGAAGAACAACGGGATCGCATTTGTTACGACGAACATGGAGATGCTTGTAGCTGCTCAAATTTTCTCGACTTGGACTGGCTTTCTTCGTCAGAAGTTTCATGTGAAGAAGATCCAAGCGAAAGGTGTGCCCTTTTTTGTCATATCGAAGTTTATTCGAGTTTGCCTGGTGGATGGGATCGTGCCTAACCTAACTTCCTTGTAATTGCTGCCAGGTCGATTGCAGGTCTATCTTCTGAGTATCTTGTGAATGAGGTCAGAACAGAGACGTCTTTAGCTGCAGCAAGCGAGGCCGGCTCTAGCTTGAAGGTCAGTATCTTGTGCTGCAAGTTAAGAACTTACATAGTTACATGGCAATTAGTCGATCTTTTTTTTGGTTCTCATGTGCTTGAAATATATGTTCAGGGAGGTTACCAAGCAGGAAGCAGTGAATTCGGGTGCAATGAGTTGCCCGGGTACTCGCAGCGGTTTGTACACTGGGTGAACGATGGTGTGACGTTTCACTGAAATTTGCGGTTTGATGGCATTTCGATTCGATCGCCTCGCATCCGTTCGGTTCCCATCCAAAGGATGTGGATTTGATTAAAAAGAGAAGCAGCAGAAGGGCCAGTTTTGTGGTAAGGATGCCGGTGGATAAGTAAAAGCTGATATATTCAAAAAAATTCCATGTACATAGAAACTAGCAGAGAGAGCATTAGACGCCAATTATATAAGCTTCTGTTGGAGCTTTTCTAAGATAGTTGAGATTCATAGTTTTGGCTAACATATATGCTTATTATACCTTTTCGGACGGTATAGATTTCGGGCGAAAACAAGAAATTGAATAAGTTGACGGGGAGTTTCCAGTGATCAACTGGTTTGTTATTTGTGTTCTATTCGAGTAACCTCGAAACTTGCATTCCTCCTGTGATCCTCTTGATCAACAGGGTGTAGGAGCAAAGAATGCTTGTCTTAAAATCGGTTCCCGAAGAGTGCATAGGGGATCCATTTCCAGCTGCTGCCTACTAATGCTGGGGCAGTCATCCAACGTCGTTGATCCATATGGTCAAATTGGCTTCTCGTTTGACATAAATTTGAGGAATTACTGGGTTGTTTTCGGCTAAGGAATTGGCAAATTCTGACGGAATTCAGCGACTAGAGAGACTCCGGAAATTATGGCTATAGCTTAGTCATTTAGAGACGAGAACCATCTGGACGATGAGAGACTCGATCTACCTCATATTGCAGCCTAGTGAATTCACATTTTGATTTCTTTAGGGCCACGGCCTAGTGCATTGCCAAGTTCGATTTACAACCTTGATCAAGTATTGGCGATCGCTGGAGACGCATGATGAACTTTCAATCGTTGAAGCCAGATCGACTGTATGGACAAGGCTAGAGCTATCGGTTCGGGAACTATTACATATTGCATAGGTTATGATCATACTAAATGATAGGCTTAACTGGATTTAAAACTTGAGACGAAAACCAACAATAAAGCTTAGCATTCAAAAGATAAGGAAACATCACAATCTTCTTCATCGTCAAAAAAAGACAACCCGAGTTTCGATGCTACAGCTATACTTCAAAGAAACATAACTGGGAACAAAACATCCATACTGAGATCTCTGCTTAAAAATCTGGTGCTCAAAAACAACGTAAACCAACGCCATTGATGCCTAAATATCTGAGAACTACACTCATACTTCATCCCATCCTGAAGCTGCAGATGCCGGAGGAGCAAAAGCTGGGGAAGGAACCGGTGCAGGCTCCCAATTGCCAGCAATTGGTGCAGCGGCTACATAAATTAAAACAAATAATCAACAAACCAATTATAACAAGTTATACACAACCAACAAATAGAGAAGTTTTGGAAACGAAATTCTTACTCGGCTCAGCAATGTAAGCTGCCGGAACACCAGAAATGGGGGCTTGTACAGCATCAGCAGTCCACTGGGCATCAGCAGCTGGAGTGTTCCAGTCACCACCAGCAGCCATACCATAGAATTCAGGAGCAGCAAGAGCATAGTCGGGTTCCTCATCTTGGTCTTGCTTTTGTTCTTCAGGCTCTCTGAAGAAGAACAAGTCCACCTGTAGAACTCAACACTCAAAGGATGTCAAGATAAAGGATTAGAATTGCTAGATATAGCTTTAAGCTTGAGAAGAATTGACTATACCATGATATCCCACTTGTGTCCTTGGGGAATAGTTCCACGCATCTGCAAAACCATACGTGCCAGAAGCCAGAAGAGGCACCCGATACTGTTCTTCCCCTTGTTGTTGGCAGGGATACCAATATCCACGTATCGCATGGGAGAGTCAGTGTCGCAGAAGGCGATGGTTGGAATGTTTCCGAGAGCACCTTCCTTAATTGGCTGCAATGTGTACTTGAATCATTAGGGACAAAAACAAATCCAAAGTTGAGTGATTTCAAGCAAAAATTGGGAAACGCACCTGATGATCAGTCCTTGGGTCAGTAAGGATCAAGAGACGGGGCTCACTGAATGAGGTCTGCATCTGGTTAGTGAAGGTACCAGGAGTATGCCTGCCAGCAATGGCGTGGGCACCAGTGTACTGAGCAAACTTGAGCACAGCTCTCTGACCATAAGGCCTAGCAGATTGGACAATGATGTCCTGAGGGTTCTCAATGCCTACAATAACCCGAGCAGCCATCTGGAGCTTTTCCCATGTCTTCCCAAGGTTAATGATGTAGATTCCTGATTACAAAGAGACACCATTGAGATTCTGTATAGTTTGAAATTCAAGATATAATTTTTAAGCATATAGAACAAACAACAGAGCTATAGAGTTGAAACAAAAACATCATTGGCAGATAACTGAGCAGTTGCACTGATTTCATCGTTTGTGATTTCGTGTGCAATTCTATCACAGTAAACATTCGGTCCAAAGCATTTGGAAATCCAGGAAATAGATCAAAAGTAAAATTTCAGCAACTCAAAATAGTGAACCATCCACACTCTTGTACGGAGAATTCCAACAATTAGATTTCTGGACCATCATAATACATCAAGAGTCAAAAGACTGATCTTTACCTACAGCTAGAAGAGCCTTTAGCATATCTATAATCAAGTATCACTTGAACAACAGTAAATCACAGTACGAAAGGCAAGTTGATACAAACCCACCAAACCAAATGAAATGTCACATAGAATGAAACACCAGATAGTACTCAGCGGCTACGGAAATAAACATAACAAGAAAACAAACACACAGAGTAGTGCAGAAGTTCCATCAACAGATAATCAGCTGCCCATAATACCAATCATGTAGAAGCACAAAAATGAGATATTGGGTACCCTTCACAGGACATCTACATCAATCTAGGGTTTGAAAAGGGAGGAGATTCAAAATATTACCATCATTGCGGCGCTTGAAGACGTATCTCTCCATCTGGAAATCACAGTTCTTGGTGCCGAGGTGAACCTCAGCAGCCAACATCATCTGGATGTCCAGCTCCCTGGCGGAGAGGGCACGAGGAGGAGCAGCATCGGTCGCCATGGTTGAGAGTTTGGAGCTACGAAACGGCGGAGAGCAAAACTGCGCAGGAGCTGAAAATGGAGACTGCGAATCTCTGCAGAATGCCTCTCTTGCGGTTTTTGTGCGAATGGAGAGCCAGCGTAGGGTTTTTAAGGGCCGAAGTTCGTACACTATTGGGCCGACTATGGGCTTAACATTTTGCCGAGCCTTACCCTCACTGTTAAGCCCAAGTTCAGAGGCCCAACTATCGAAAAGCATCGACGGTCACTAAAGTTTTTAGAAAGGTAATATTTTGGTTACTCAACTTTACTTCTTAACAAAGCCACGAGTCAAGTTGTAGGTAGGTAACAAGTTGATCATTCGATTTATTTCGTCAAAAATATAATGTGATTAACAGTCTTCATTATAAAATCACTTGAAGAATATTATATTATTGTATTTATTCTCATTTACTATTTAAATTAGTTGACTCGTCTATTTATGATTCAAAATTTATCTTAATTCAATCATCTTTATTGAACTATTTAGAAAAATTTGATATTGTCATCTCTTTTTTAGTCCTTTCTAATTTAGTTTTTTTATAAATATACGGCAACAAACAGGGTTTAAAGATAAATTTTTTGAATAATTTTACGAGAACATTTAAGCCTTAGAGATAAAGTACTTGAGAACAAAATAAAGGAATGTGTCCTTTATATATGAGAGTTTGATGAGGGAGCTCGATACGTGGTATTGTTTTTTGTTTTATATAGAGAAGATAAAAATAAATAATAAGTTAGATGTGTAGTGGAAAGTTGATTGAGAGAATAAGAAAGAGTTTCAACTTATAATTTTTAACTCTCAACGAATAAGTAAAAAGACGTTTTTACTTTCTAGATAAAAGAACAAAAAAAGTTTTTGCCATACGATTTTAGAACTTCAGTTATGAATTTGTCCGCTACTTAAAATTTAAAAACATCTGATAAAATTAAAACGTCGAATGATTGAAATGTTACTTATATGACCAAAATGCTTCTAACCATTTTCTTTTTATTTTGCCGTTATTTTGTGATAAAATTTCTAGAACCCTAATTGCATATTGGTTCAAAAACCTTAAACCTCAGCTGCCAGCTTTGCTTCCACTGTTAGCAATGGCGACAAAGAAGCAGAAGAAGTCCTCCGCAGCCGACGGCAAGAGCAAGCAGACGGGCGGCGACATCGACCGACTGAAATCAGAGGTCGCCTCTTTCGCTTCTACGCTAGGCCTATCTTCTACAGCTCCATCTTCCTTCTCTGGCTTCAACGATGCCGATTTCCGGAAAACCGGCCGTCTCAAGCCAATTCAGAAACCGAAACCCCAATCCGATACCAAAACCAAGCCTCCTCAGAAGCAGGAGAAGAAACCCAGAAACGAGAAATCAAATACCAAACTGGAGATCAAGCCGAAGCCAAAGCCTCCAGTTTTGACGCTGGATGATGAGGATGCTAACCCAGCCAGGGCGAGAGCGGCTTACAAGTACAAGGACCTCCCCAAGCTGCCGCTGATGAAGGCAAATGCGACTGGCGTGTGGCACGTGGATGCGGAGGAATTGGAGGTGAAAGTGTTGGGGGAGGCTCACAAGAAGCTGGATGTTAAGATGAGAGTGGAGGAGTGGAAGCAGTTTGTGGAGAAGAAGAGGGAGTTGGCTGAGAGGTTGATGTGGCAGTATGTGCAAGATTATGAGCAGGGTAGAGGACAGAGTGGAGACATTAAGATGCTTGTTACTACTCAGAGGTCTGGTACTGCTGCTGATAAGGTGTCAGCATTCGCGGTTCTTATCGGGGATAATCCTATGGCTAATCTGCGATCAGTGGATGCTCTTCTTGGTGAGTGAATCGAATTCCATTCTTTTTTCGCACTTGGATGCGACTTTTTTCCATCGTTTTCTTATGAAAAAGCGGCTACCTTTGCAGGAATGGTGGCATCAAAGGTTGGAAAGCGCCATGCATTGTCAGGATTTGAAGCATTGAGAGAGCTATTTGTTGAAAGGTTACTATTATTCCCTTGATTTCTGTTCTTTTCATTTCACGATGCAAGCAAATTTCCCTTTAGTTTCTCTCTTTTAATCATGTGATGGTTTGCACATGGTATAGACGAAATGTAACGTACTGGTATATGACTTGACTGTTAAGCTATATGAATATTTAGAGTTCAATATATACTACTGGATTATAATGTAAGAAGGAAGTGCCGGATTTGTTATGTATATTGATAGACTGCATATGTTGTCGAAAATGTGTGTGTTAATTTGCTTTTGCCTGTGCTATCCTTAGCATATAGCTATGTGCAATCTGTCATTAAGTCATATGGTTGAAATAACGTAATGATTGTGTTCTACTCAACAATCAGTTTGTTGCCTGATCGGAAGCTTAAGACCCTCCTTCAGAGGCCTCTAAATAATCTCCCTGAGACAAAAGATGGTTACTCTCTTCTACTATTTTGGTATTGGGAGGATTGCCTAAAACAGAGGTTGGCTTCCCTCACTCCCTCTTTTTGAGTAATCAATCAATAGGACGTTCCAGAATCAGCTGACTGAATGCTATCATCTCAGGTATCAACGTTTTGTGTCGGCACTTGAGGAAGCATCCAAAGACATGCTACCCATATTGAAAGATAAGGCGTTGAAGGTTGGTATCACAGTTGGGTTTTTATAGATGGTCATTCTTCCACTTGAACATGCACTTTGATGTTACCGGTATGTTTTTGATTGTTAACCTTGTTTATCGACTTTAATACCAGAGCATGTATTTGCTGTTGAAGAGCAAATCAGAGCAGGAGCGCAGGTTACTCTCTTCACTAGTTAACAAAGTAAGCTTGAGTTCAGAATTCAATAAAGTTATATGATATTTTTGTATTTAAAGCAGTTTCTCTATTTTAGTTCTGTGATATTCTTCCCTGGTATTTTAACACTTCTTGATTTTAAATGTTTGCAGCTTGGCGATCCGCAAAGTAAGGGTGCATCAAATGCTGAGTATTACTTGTCAAACCTGTTGTCTGATCATCCCAGTATGAAGGTGCCAACTTTATGTAATGTATCTTCTTTAGTTGATCAAGTGCTCATTGTCTTTTTAGTTGACGTCATTTGGGGTTGTCACTGTTACAGGCTGTAGTCATTGATGAAGTTGACACCTTTCTATTTCGGCCTCACTTGGGCATGCGAGCCAAATACTACGCCGTATGTTTTATTTCTATATCCTTGATTTTCTTCAGTGTCCTGTAAGAGAATTACTTTATCCCTTCTGTTCATATGCAGATTAACTTTTTGAGCCAAGTTCGACTGAGCAATAGAGATGATGGACCTAAGGTGGCAAAACGATTGATAGATGTGTACTTTGCATTATTCAAGGTACCCAGAAAATCCTATCTGTTTCAGCTTGTTGAAGAGTGCTGAAAGATGTATATTTCTTCATGAATTATCATTTCTTCGTTCCAATGTCAAACGTTTCCATACAAGATATATGACCAAAAACCATTTTCTTAGGTGCTAATTACCGAGGCAGGTGGTCAGAAATCTAACAAAGATGCCAAATCTGAAGATAAATGTACTCCTGGTGCTTCTAAGGATGAAAAAGCCAAAACTTCAGAAGAATCTCATATTGAGATGGATTCACGAATTCTGTCAACTCTTTTAACAGTCAGTCCCAAACTTTCTCATGTTCCTTACTTCGAATTTTTCTCACTTTCTCTTTAAGCCTTGCTCCATCAGACTCATGGATGCTGCCTTCTAAATTCATCAGGGAGTAAATAGGGCATTTCCTTATGTTTCAAGTACTGAGGCTGACGACATCATTCAGGGTCAAACACCAATGCTCTTCCAATTGGTAAGCTTTTCTGGTTTCTGTCTACTATTTAGCATATAAGGAACTAGAACAAGGCTGATGCATTGAGTTATACAGGTCCACTCCAATAACTTTAATGTAGGAGTTCAAGCCTTGATGCTCCTCGATAAAATCTCGTCCAAGAATCAGATCGTCAGTGATCGATTTTACCGTTCGTTATATGCTAAACTTCTACTTCCAGCATCCATGAATTCCTCCAAGGCAAGTGATCATTTTTTAATTGTTTCCATCAAGCATTCACTGACCACGTTCTGACAATGAATGATAACTCAATTATATTTATATCAATTTGACAGTAGTTTAGTTATCTAAACTGTATCTTTCGGCATTTATGTTATTCAGGTGGAAATGTTCATTGGACTTATCCTCAGAACCATGAAAAATGACGTGAACCTGAAGCGTGTTGCTGCCTTCGCAAAGCGCCTATTGCAAGTTAGTTCTTCCTTTTCACTCCTATATGGCTCAGGGATAGTTTTGCTACTTTCTGTTGATTATATCTAGAGCAAGAATTGACAGTCTAATTGCTTGGCCAGGTTGCTATGCAGCAGCCGCCTCAATATGCTTGTGGATCTCTGTTTCTGCTTTCTGAAGTGCTGAAAGCAAGGCCCCCTCTATGGTAAACCCTGGGCTGATCTACTATGAACAATGCTGTTGAAATGATGTCCTATGACTGGCATTTCCTCATTGAATAAATATCCAATGATATGCAGGAATATGGTGCTTCAGAGCGAAGCTTTGGATGACGAAGATGAACACTTTGAGGATGTTGTGGAAGAGACCAATGGCAATGGGACTCCTACCATAACCAAGGAAGATCATAATGAGAATGTGGACCGTGAATCTGACTCTTCTGATGAAGAAGAAGTCAATGCTGCCGCATCGAGTTCCGAGGATGATGATTCAGATGACGACGAGCAACTGATAAGAGAAGATCACTCAGACGAGGAGACATTTAAACCGAAACCTAGTGACGAGAAAGCTGAAGCATGTTCTGCAAAATCTTCCCTGCCTGGGGGATACGATCCTCGTCATAGGGAACCATCTTACTGGTAATTAGTCTTTTTCATTTGCTTCAATAACTGGTTTTTTCCATGCTTTACTTATGATTCTTCTTTATTTGCCGAAAATCGACAGCAATGCAGACCGTGCTAGCTGGTGGGAGCTGAGAGTGCTTGCATCACATGCACACCCTTCAGTTGCTACCATGGCTGGGACTCTTCTCTCTGGAGCAAATATAGTTTACAATGGAAACCCACTAAACGACCTGTCGTTGAATGCTTTCCTGGACAAGTTCATGGAGAAGAAAGCCAAGCAGAAGGAATGGCACGGCGGCTCTCAAATTGAACCCGCAAAGAAGGTTTTTTGCTCTCATCACATGTTCAGTGTAGTTTTCTTTGGTGTTTATTTTTCGTCGACGTGTATTCTCATAAAAAGAATGCCTTTTTTTGCAGCTCGACATGGAAAACAACCTGATCGGACCCGAGATTGTATCTTTGGCCGAGGACGACGTGGCTCCCGAAGATGTCGTGTTCCACAAGTTCTACACGAACAAAATGAACAGCACGAATTCGAAGAAGCAAAAGAAGAAGAAGAAGAAGAAGACTGCCGACGAAGAGGATGCAGAAGAGCTCTTTGATGCAGGTGACGGTGGCGCCAATGATGATGTGGCAGGAGTCGACGAGAGCGATAACGAAGAGATCGACAACTTGCTGGATGCGACATTAGAAGAAGACCATGACGGCGAGTACAACTACGATGACCTGGACCGGATCGCTGACGAGGATGAGGATGAGCTCCTGGCGGATGTGAGTGACACTGAAACTGGAGCATTTTCAGATATTGGCGATGATGAGAGTGATATAGAGGTAGGAGATGTGGACGATGGCAATGATGATGATGAAGTGGCGGTTATGGATACGAAGAAAAGGAAGCGTCTGAAGAAGATTGCCGGCGGTAAGGGAGCATCTCCATTTGCGAGTTTTGAGGAGTACGAGCATTTGATGGAAGAAGGGGAAGGAGAAGGAGAGGAGGAGGATGATCCTAGTCCGAAGAAGGACAAGAAGAAGAAGCCGAAATCACGAAAGAAGAAGCAGAAGACGAAGAAGTCATCGTCCGACTAACCTGCGGAAATGCCATTCAACGATGCTGGGTTAATCATAATCACAGCAAAGATTTTGACTTGGATTCTCTGTACCATGTTATGTCTGAAAGCATCTTCTTTTTCCATTCTACACTGAATCTTGCTCATTTATTTGCCGAAATCCGGTGGAAGTGTGTACATTACAGAACAAGATTGTGCTTTTCTACTTAGCTCAATCTGCTGTTCCAGATGAAGAGGGTAGACCATTTTGACTATAAACCAGACACTCTGTTCTGGGATTCTCTTCTGCATTTGGGTTCTTTCAGTCCAGGTTAAACAAACAAAATCAGATATTGAAATCCCCAGAAGATACACAATCCTAAACCAGATTTACCCATGATGACATGGAAATCCCATAAAGCTCAATAGGCCCCAATGATTTACCGATGATGTTCAAACCTTAACTTTTCTGAGAATAACATAAAATCTAATCTAAACCCTTTCCCAACACGACGGTTCTTGACTGTTAACATGCATGTTTCTTTCTACAGCCTACCAGACAAAGATCTGCAGAGATGATTCCCCACCTGAATAATCTCTACGTACCAGCACCAGCATCAACATGAAACATGAATACAAGGTCTTCAAACACTATCTAATACTAAACTACGTATTATTAAAGATCTTCAAACAAAGACATCAACGTCAGAATTTGGGAGCTGGTCTTTCCTAACATGGGCAAGCCGTTATTATCACTGTAGAAAATCTCTTGAAGGATCTTTGTGCATGTTTTTTTTTAAATTTGGATTTGCTTGCATGACTTTTAGCTTGATGATCACATGGCACCGCAGATGGATGCTGGTTATTTGTGACCTCTCTAGCTAAGCTAGCTAGCTGCTGCTAGCTAGCTTGATCTTTCATTGTCATGTGAGCTCATTTGGTGCATATCAATTCCATATCATAACAACGATTTTGTGACAATAAACATTGATTTGGGTTTTATTTGAATGTGTCCCAAAACTCCTAATAATATTCTCCTTTCTTTCCACGGACTAGTCGATTTCAATGTTAAAAACCACGTTAATCGCGATGTTATTCCGCTGTTATTCCTTCTTTATTCCTCCTTTATTCGACTTTTATCAGGTTGAGTGGTTTATGAAGTAACTAGGAGATGAATGGAATTGAGTGAGTTGAGTGGTTTATGAAGTAGCTACAGCCAGCCAGGCAGCCAAAGCCAAGCAGCAGAGGAGGAGGTGTTTGCCGGTTACAACAAAACAAGATGTCCAGTGGACCACTACTTATGTTGCAATCCTTGTCTTCTCAGGACCACATTCTAGCTACTAAGCCAACTTGCTGTATATGTATGTATATGGAACGTACAGAACAACGTAAGATTAATGGCTTTTTGGAGAATCATTTGCATCCCAATAACTCGAGTTGTTAGAGAAGTTCATGTCGAGCCAAACTTTGTTTGCACCTTTTGGCCGGGTCGATAATTGAGATAGACACAGTTCATAATGAACAGGATCAAAGCTTGCACAGGTCCATCAAACCTTGTACAATTGAAATAGTTGTTATATTCGGGTGCTAACATGATTCGATGTCAAGACCTCTCGATGATCAAAGGCTCTGATACCACATGAACAACTCTAGAACCCAATTATATAACTCGAATGATTGGAAGAAGATGTTCGTAATTAATTTATATATTATTCTTTAACACTTCTCACGACTTGGGGACTCTTTGCCACGAGATGAATCAATGAGACTCCTCGTTGTTGATGTCATCAACCCGATAGGAAGTGTTTGTATCTACTGGGGTACAAAGATACTCACTACATGGCTATCACCCAAGTGCCAACGACGCAAAGCATCAACAACGTGACACCTCGTTGATACTTAGGTGACAACCACATCTATAAATTAATTATTCGATACATAGATTTTGATTTAAATCTAACTCGAAACATATTTTAATCCGGATCCGACGTTACATCCACCAACTTTTGTTAGTGGATGCTTTAGTGGTTTGCTAGTGTTTGCTATGCCTTTTGGAAGCAGAAAAATGCAATCCATTGATTGGCCCATTGGCACTAGGGATGCATGGGAGTGGTCATAACCAACCAAATAGATAAACTAAAAATAAAAATTATTATATTAACTAATTAATTAATTAATTAAAAGAGAATAAAGTTTGCCGGCAAAATATATATTTTATATATCGACCAACCAACCAACAACAACAACATATATACAGCTAGCTATAGCTACCTGTTTTATATACCTGAATTCTTTCGGTAAATTCAAAATGGTTTAATGTACTGTTTTGAATTACATAAGAGTTTAAATACGTATTCTGAGTTACACATAGAAAAATATAAACTAATAAAAAATTATTAAAAAAATTACATAGGATCCAACTTTAAGATTCAAAAATACACTGGGTCGGAGCTCGGGGAAACCCTTATATCCGCCACGGGAGGTAATAATTTAATTCATATGGATTAAGTCAAAATTCGTGTAATTTGATTATTTAACGATTAAATTACAGATAAAAATAATAATGAAATTTTGTGGCAGGTACTATATAAAGAAAGATATCGTAAGCATTTTGGATGACGAATGTGATTGTGCCCATTTTTTCGAACATGAAAACTCGTTATGAAATATTATAAAAAGTAAAATTTTTTATTGTTTTATATTTTATTTTTATCATGGATCTCGCTTGGCCGTAATCCTGACTACGCCATTATCGCTCCCTCTCTTCTTTGTCGTGAAAGCATTAGTTAACTTTAACGGAGATTGCTTCACTCTACTCCCGTAATGCTGATCGGGGTCTTCCTCTCCCAACTGACACATGTACTGCTTTATGCGTAACACCTTTGAAAAATTCGTTACATACCCAATAAAAAACAAAATTCGTGTGGATTTATATTCAAAGCGAACAATATCTTATTGGAGTTGTGTACATTGACATATCATTTTAACTTACTGACCAAAACCCGCCACAAAATCAAAGCAACCCAACCGGTTTGATCCATTGATCATTGTTATTATTAATGTTGATTAAGCAACACTTTGGTTTTGGTTAATGTTTTCGCTCCTAATTATCGCACTTGAGAGACCAAATTATAATTAGAATAAGGAAGTGTTTGGCATCAATTTGGGAGAGTATATATTAAGCTAACCTTTTCAAGTAGTCCAACCAAACATGACTTGTCGTTTGTAAAGTGTACTAATTGTCGTCATTAATTAATCCATCACCCCAAACTTCCAAACCGACTTCCTAATCATTGATTTAGAGGAGTAATTAATGTACATCATTTGGCTCTTTTTAGGCATCAATGCCTCCACCAAACTAAAGCATAACCTTGAGAGGTTTTGTTTAAAAAAATCTAATATTAACATACAATTTTTTATTTTCATATCGAAAAATGGGGTAGCGTAGTTGGTATAGCTTTATGTGTCGGTGAACTAGATGATGTATTGGGTTCAAATTCAGTCACACCCTCTCAAGCGAACACTTAATAATGCTTCTTTTTTCTTTTTGCTCTGTTAGCTCCTTACGGAGACACCTAGATACTAAGCAGTAAAGTTGATTTTAAACTTCATTTGGTCAGTATTTACAGGGTTACAATAGAAAAATTTAATTTTTTAGTCATTTCAAACATGCATGTCAAATGTTAACCAATTTGAAAAAATTTAATTTTTATGTCACAATTGTCAATTTCCAAAAGGGTTATATGCCTAAAATTTAAGGTTTCACCATGTTAACCTTTCCAAATAAAACCAAATGAAGTTAAAAAAAAGTATAAGATTGTACGATAATGTTTTATTGTGTCCATTGAATGAGTATTTTATTTTAATAGGCGACAATTACCTAACTAAATGGGTAAATTCAAAACTCATAAATTAATGATCACGTTTAAACCCAATAACTAAACAAACAGATAATGAATAATACCAAACTCATCATCATCCTTATCCACTATGTTATTCTCCCTTATAACACTTAAACACCCTCCAAGTTTTTATCATAGATGGACAAAAATAAAATTCACGACATAACGCAAACTATTTCTAATTATATATAGCGTTAAAGAAATTCACATACAATCTTATTTAATATATAAACGAGAACAAGTAAGCAAAAATTGAAAAAAACACACATTTTTTTTATAAAATTCATAAGTCGTACGTGCAAGTCTTGGTCTTTTTGGAGGATAATGTAGAGAAATGCAGAGCTACAGCAATTTTTCACGTACGAGAAATCTGTTGATTGGTCGTCCAATCTGTCTTTCTGGTAAAGTTGTACAGCTGTTCTTGTTCTTCAAAACTTCCAGTTAACAAACATTAGTTAAGTTAAGTGATGATGCATGTTTTGACCTTTACGTTACAGAACAAACAAAAGTTGGTCACATGAAAGCTCAAGCTTTAGCATAAACAACCCATGCATGGCTGCATCAAACCCAACACCAATCACGAGTGTGGTGTATGATGCCGCAACATGTTACATGACATGTCCGGGCTATTGAGATATTGCGGGTTTTTTATCACATAGTAGTCGAAGTTTTATTGACTGAGGGATTTTGATTTTGAATTTAGCAACACACAAAACTTGTTGAGATTGTACAAATGAATATGTTCTTTCGAGAGTTTCCATTTGAAGGAGATCGTGAACTATCTCTCAAAAAATCAAGTTATTGAAATATAGCAGTTCTCTTCATTAATGTGTGTAGGCATTTTCATATTCAATTATCTAATAATCGTTAACTACATCTTTATAAAGTTTTATCTAAATCTATCAAAATTTAGTTCTAACTTCCCCGACCAAACTCAATACCTTTATGATTCGGACCTATAAAACATTTTGAAAAGTAAGCCAAACACAAATCCCGTTCGAATTATCATACTAGCATTGGATAGTTGGTAATTCTGTATGATCCTTAAACGTACCTAGGTGATCACAAAGCAAGTCCAAAATCGGGGGATAAATGCCTTCAAATAGTGACACAAAATCAAAGTAAATTTGTCTAGTCTAAAAGAGTTCATCAACCACACTAGTAATCAAAATCGAAATAAATTTTTCTAGTCTAAAAGTAAGTCCAAAACAAACCCGTATTGATTAGCATACTAGCATTGGACCGTTGGTAGAGTAAGTCCCAAACTGGAGAATAAATACCTTTAAATAGTGATACAAAACCGAGGTAAATTTATCTAGTATAAAAAAATTCATCAATCATACTAATAATCAAAATCGAGGTAAATTTATCTAGTCTAATAGAGTCTGATCCACAGGTCACAAAGCAAGTCCCCCCCTCCCCCAAACTAGTTAGGGGCTAAGTAGAGATGACAAATACTTGACCTGGCCAGATAAACCTGGTCATCCGACCTTACCAGACTAACTTGTGAACTGACTAATTCATAATTTGATTAATCCAACCTTTAACCCACCCGGCCAGATAAACCCAATCATCCAACCCTATCAGACTAACTCGTAAATTGACTAATTCATAATTTGACTAACCCGACCCTTAATCAACCCGAAATCATTCTAGCAGCTCCATAGCTAAGTGCCTTTTGGAATGGTGATGCCAAATTGCAATACATACAGAGCCAATTTGAGTCCTAGCCAATGAATGAGCTGTTACGCACCAACCAAAACCGTGGGCCTCAAACTCCTCTGTCTCTATCTTCTCTGCGTCTTCACCAGTCACCACCCACCCTTTTCCTTATATATATAAAAAAGCTTCAACCTTCCATCACCACCATTCCAATTCACGCCCAACCCCCTTCCCAATTCAAAAATCCCATCTCCCTCCTCGCAATGGCCAAGGTCGGAAAGCTCACCAAGCTCAAATCCGCAATCAAGAGGTGGCCCTCTTTCACCACCTCCAAGCAACACCATTCATCCTCCTCCTCCTCCTCCATGGAACGCCGCCACCAGGAAGAAGACTCCGATGATCATCAGAGTCATCATGATCTCCACCAGGTGTATGTCGGGAAGTCGCGGCGGCGGTACCTGCTGACGTCGGAGGTGATGTGCCATCCCCTGTTTCAGGAACTGATGCAGAGGTCAGGCGGGTTCGATGCAGACGGCAACGTTGTTGTCGGGAGCGAGGTCGTTCTGTTCGAGCATTTGCTTTGGATGATTAACCAGAATTGCGGCGGCGGGGGAGAGACGGCGGTTTCCGGGCCGATGGAGGATTTGGTCGGTTTCTATTGCTGCTGATCATTGAGGGAAAGTGAAAATAATGAAAAAACAGAGCATTTTGTGTTGTTTTTTAAATGTAAATTGAGATTAATTAGGAGAAAGGAAAAGAAAGAAAAAAACTTTGATTTCCCTCCCAAATTTTTTGTTTTTTGTTTCGGTTTGGTTTCTGATTTCTTTGGTCAGATTTGTACCTCTTAAAGAATGCTTGGATCTATTTTGTTACATCTTCTTCAAAACTAATTATATGTATCTTTTTTGAATTCCGATCCTTTCAATATGTAACCGTTGATTTCTAATAACTTCGAGAAGTGAAATTTGTAAGTGAAATTTTCCATCGTTAGATGTCTGATGGTATGATTCGTTTGGAAGTTTCGAGTCTGATTGGATTGTAAAAAGAAGATAGGCCGAGAGTTTCGATCTTTATAAATGTTGTAGCTAGCTAGTTTTTTATTGAACTTGCTCAATGGATGGATGAGCAAGTCTCCCTCATTCATCACCGTTACACAACTTGTAAACTACATATTCTTCGAACTCATAGACCATGTTGCTTATTTATTGACTTGATATGTTTTGTATTTTCTCCCTCATTCATCACCACTATACAACTTGTCTTTTATAATCAATCTCTAAGCTTTAGGTTGACTATAAGGCACTCGTCGAGTTAGTAAAATGTTGGTTTTCGTGATTGAATCTGTTACATGTATTCATGGTTGAATTCATTAGACGTCTTCATGGGCCGTCATATATGCATTTGTAAAAGTTTTGCATAAAAATTTATCGCTCTATAATCAAGAATCCGGAGCAATGAACTAGGCAGGATTGGGCACCCGAATTGTGTCTAATGAATGATTATGACATGACTAGCTAAATCATTCCATTACCTCAAATTGTGAAGAAAGTGTTGTTAGAGATAAGAGTATGACTTGGGTCAAAATTGGAAAATGCCAAATTGGTCCCATTAGCCATTGATGTTGGTATGTATATATATAGCTGGCATAGCATAGATGTTGGTCTACCTTAAACGTTTACATAGTATAGTTGCACAAATTCTTGTCTATTGGTTGGGTTTGCTGGTTGTCATTAGGGTTTGTCTATTAGCCAATAAATCATTTTCAGTACCATAAATGCTACACTTGCACAAATCTTGGACTTGGTACAACTTGTTTTTTCGTGTTAAGTTTTCTGATGTGGTCCATTTAGGAAAATAATGTTAGTAGTCCGGAAGTCGATGAAACAAGTCGCTCGTTAGTAGTTCGGCCTTTGTTTAAGTAAAATTTCATTCATGATTCGACTCAATTTCAAACAAGCCAAGTTTGAGCCAATGCATGTATGACTCATTAGGTTCGCGAGCAAGTTCGAGCTCGAGGTCGAATATTAACTCGAGTATATATATATATATATATATATAGTTCGTTAGTAGACTCAATTATGAAACATGTGTTTTAATTTGCATCTAAAACTATGTACAATAAATGATATGTGATTTGTAATTGTTGCTAATGATAATGCAAGTGACACGTTATTTAGGTTTAACTATTTTAATTGCGAAAAAAGTAGAAATTTCTAAATTTTAGGATATCGTCTTTTTTAGTTTCACTCGTCGATATTTTTTAGTGTACAAACTTCAAAATCAGTTCAAAATAGACTCATTGGCAGTTTTTAATAACCCAAAGTTCGAATTTGACTCGTCACTGGTAGTTAACGAGTCAGGCTCGAATAGGCTCGAGTTCGAACTCGCCTGAAACGTAACAAATCAAACTCGAACACACTGAAGTTCGACTTGACTTGATTAGCGAACATGCCTGATTGAACACATACATTAGGTTGGATTTAGAGCAAACAAATTAAAATACCTTTGAATATTGAAATTTGTAATTGAGATTGACAAACTCATTCTAAGAACTTAATTGTTGACCAAGTATTATGACATTTAATAACAGTAGGGCAAATATCAATATTATTGACTCTACTACGGAATTACATATATTATCGAATTATTTTTTAAAATTGAGCAACTTCGTAAGTATAATGAGTCAAACATACCCGAACAATATACTAAATATATATATATATATATATATATATATATATATGAAGTCTTTGTTTGAGCAAAGTTAGGTCCACTCTTTTTGTTTTGGTCACTACCTAAATATTCCTTTACATACATTCCAAGCTCTCATCACTAAACCCACCAATAAATTAATTAATGGTTTTCAAGGCTGTTATCAATCAAATCTTTAATTTATGCTACATACCGTCAACTATTAAATCAAAATGAATTTATCTAAACAAATTTGCCAGCAATGATTGATATTTAGGTGGTTACGGTGAGAGATTCAAAAAGATTTAATATACTAGACCAGATCATTAAAATTTAAAATATAATCTGGTTTCAACATATAAACTATATAATCTAATTAAAAAAAAACCTTGCAATTAGTTGGTCGTGGCCGAAAAGAGACTCTTCTAGTCCAAAATACTCTATTGGTTAGATATATGTTGTATGTTTTTTTATTAGAATTTTGTTTACATGAAAGAGTAGACATTATAAAAGCCTCAAAATAATATTACTAATGGAGCCAATGATGTGGAAGCAAATCCAATCGTACTCTCTTTATCACCTAATTAGCAGCTCTATTAGTTCTACAAGGAATCGATACGATCATAAGAATAAAAAAATGTCGTCATAAAGACTAAAAGAATGTCCTTTGTGAGGAACAATCAAGTATATCATTGCCGTATATGGCCACTCATCCTTATTGCCTTTAAGAACAAGAACAAGCATAAGACTACTCATGAGGATCAAAATTCTGTGAATTTCAAAGCTTTAAGATATATTTTCACATCAATAATGGCCAGATGAACACATAAATTTTCCAACTTTTTCATCGATTATTTGTACATTCACGAGAGTTTGTTATGACTTTTGATTAGATAATATATAAAAAAAACATACACAATTTTCCACCAAATTCATTAAAATAAAAAAATTAAGGTGATTATAATATGCCGGTGGTTGGTACTTAGTATTATTAATATTAATATTATTATTATTATTATTTTCGCGGGAAACTTCAGCTTTTCCGGGAGACAGACAGACTATTATTGATAATTAGTGTAATTAATTAATCCTTGATTGCTGAAATTAGTTATAAGAAAAACCCATTAATTAATTTACATAGTATTTTTTTAATCTTAAATTATTAATTAATTATCTTGAATTATATTATTCCCCTTTGGAACTATAAAACAAAAAATAAAGAGTAAGACGGCAGCGGCTGGTTTGTGATGTGACGGTGACGGTCTCTTTGAACACTCTCGTCCGTTCTCGCCAGTCATGCATGCATGAGAAATCCGTGGCGTGAACAATCATGAGTTACTGGTTCAAGAATCGTTGAGTTGCGATTACGATTGTTTTCTTCAGATTTCGGAACCATGTTACGTGTGGTCTGTAAACGTACTCAAACACACTGTTGAGGAACCATGTTACGTCCGGTCTCTTAACACACATGTGGGGAAGCCCCGCGACCACAACTAGTATGGGCGACTCTGAACTGGCATCGATCGGCCTCCTATGTTCTTCAATATACTGTAATTAGCTAGAGACATTGAAGAACATAGTAGAGATGGGTTGCCTTGATTTCTTCGTGTGTTATTAGTTTGAATTTTACTATAATGAAAAGGTTGTTGTCGGAGTCAGTACTCGTACCAAAAAATAATTGGTACAGAGCACAGCTAGCTAGCTACTCACTAATGTAGCCCATTCCACACTTTTGCAGAGACATTATTATATGGGTAATGCATGGGTTCCCATTTGATCGAGTACTAAAACTTTCTTTCCGATAAAATTGAAACAATGCAAAATACTAAAACCGATAAAAGTCGAATAATGTAAGAATGAAAAAGAATTAAGGAAGGAATAAAAGAGGAATAATACCGGCGATTAATATTGTTTTCAACCTTAAGGTCGAGTAGTCCATAAAAAAAGGAGAATATTATTAGGGGTTTTGATAAGAGTGACGGCTTAATTATAAAAAAAAAGAAAATAACACTTTTTATATACATAAAGGGTTTCGGTTAACTTGATATAACGGGCTTAACCCAATATATATTAACACAAACTTTTCATTTTCAATAACCATCATTGATTATTGGAAATTACTCATGATTAACCCATAACTATAAAAAAATCGATGATCAAAATTATTTATGCATATTAATCTCAGTGATAAAAAATCACATACGAGGTTGAAGAGATTTAAGTAATCTTTTTCGAATTGGATATACAAGCTAGCTCAAGTGTGATTTTACAATGTTATGTTTTGTTTTATTAGTGACGTAATTGCATATAAATTAAATAATACAACAAGTAAGGCTAAATCTTGTTCCATCCTCCTGATCATATCTTTTTGGGGATCGGTGGAGATCCTGGAATCAAACCGGCCGGCCACCTGCAACATCATTATTTTGGAGAATCGAATCGAATTGAATGGGCACATATATCTTGGGTTTTGTGCTATTAATTATTACGATGCTATATATCGTTCATATTTTCTTTTATGTCGTCTGTATTTTATCGTAAATGAATAATTATATTTTTAATAAAAAAATTACAAACTCAGTCCATTTTTACTTTATGTAGTTCGTTTTTACTAATGCAGTTCTGTTTTACCTTTTCGTATTTCGTTTTTATTTCATGCAGTCCATTTTTATTAATTCAGTCATTTTTTATAAATAAATATTATGAAAGTTATAAGTAAAAAAATGGAGTTAAATAAATATTATTTTTCAAGTACTCTTAGAAAAATTAACATACTGTTAACAAATAACTACAAACATTATATTGAAAATAAAAAATAAAATATACATATCTTCTGCATATTTAAAAAATAATAAGTATTTATTTTCAAATTTTTATTTATAATTTATATTTGTTGAGAAATTATAAATAAAAATATTTAATAAAAATATTTTGTGAATATTATAAAAAATGGACTGTAATTAGTAAAAACGGATTGTATGAAGTTATAACGAACTGTACGAAGTAAAATGGATTGTGTTAGTAAAAATGAACTGCATGAAGTAATATTTTTAAGTAAGGGTATTTTAGTCTATTTATGGATTGCGTGAAGTAAACGACAGACTGTATATAGTATTGGGCTTAATTATAAAATCAATTTCAAATTTTAATACGGACATATGGTTGGATCGGTTGATTGGACCGTAGTTGATTGGTATCGCGTCTAGTATATTTTTTGCCATTTTTTTAATGTTTCCAATCCCATCATCCTATGTGGCAGCCACTTCAAATCTTGGTAACCTGCTAAATTATGAAAAATCTATTAAAAAGATAAGTACACGTAAATTTCAACTATAATGACATTCGGTATAGAATTTTAAATATAATAATACGTAATACATTAATTTAGTACTATAGTTGCATGAGCCACATTTTACTCGAAAATCGAGAGCCAGCCCACAACATCCGCCGTACAAAACCCCAAGTATGGGCTTTTAGAAAATCAAGACTTTGGATCACACAAAATCTAAAACGGCCCGTTCGTAGTCTGTAAGTTTTCATGGGCCTGCAATCTAATGTGAGGGCTCTAATGGAGACTCACGAGCACCATAACGTACCGATGATCCACCTCTCCATCTTATCGTCGGAAACTAACTGCACATTGGGAGTTAAGTTGTTGATGATATAGTTTTCTTTTTCACCTTTGGGAGTTGTCGATGTTGTGGAGGCAGACAAAACCGAAAAACGATATTGTTTTGGAGTTTGTGGGTCAGCTAACACTTTACCTACGGAGGAGCCAGTTTGAGTTTTGAAATTTTTGTTTTGCAATACCTTTACATTTATTTGGCACACAAAAGAAAGGGAGTCAAATTGTACACGCACATACATTCTCTAAGACATGTCAGACGAGACTTTAACTTTACACGATTTATCAAACACATATACATATCATAATTATATATCGTTTGGTATCAAATGAATTAGCAATTCGTTTCATTTCAAAATGAATTATTTGTAAAATTCATTCTGAAATGAATTTTTATGTTTGGAATGTCATATTCAAATGTTAAAAATAAATTGACCTGAATTCCCAAATCATGTTTGGTATTACGATTTAGAATTGAATTAAATCAAAAGTTTTCACATATATCCTTTCAACATACGAGACATTACTATTACTCATTGAGTGGAAGAGCTTATTAAATTAGCAATTATATCACCTTAACCGACATATCTAAAAAAAATAACAATTAACAAAGAACGAATGCATTTGATGACATCCATAACAATTAATAATTAGAAAACGTGATGGTGATTGAATGAAGAAGAAGAAATGAGGTATATTACCTCTTTCAAGTTAGTGTTTTGTTACCGGTAACAAAAATGAGAAAGTTTGAACAAACAGAGAGTCGACCAACTAATTATATATATTAGGTTCGATGGTTACAATGTTAATTTAATTATTAGTTGAGGATAAATTAGTCATTTTAATGTAATTAATAAATTTTTGTGGAATTCATTTCGAAATATCTACTCAATTCAACGGAATTGCTAACACTAACCTCAATTCCGTAGAATTCAAAATTTAAAATTAGAAATGAATTCTCTTACAAACCAAACACAAAAACACTCACTTCAAAATGAATTTTATAATTTTTTTGAGAAATTCATTTATACTCAATAGAAGAACAACCTCCATCGCTTACTATCTCTGAGAAAAACCTTATGGGTCTACTTGTCTCTTATCGAGACTAACTCAACTGTTTTGAGTTAGTAGACAATGGACTTTCACTACATAGGTGATCGTGATTTTTAAGGATTATCGTCTTTATTTTGGTGGACCGATCAAGTAATAATGTACTCAACTATTTTAAATATCAATTACAATAAAAAATCCATTACATCGTGATAGAAATATAATTCTATACTTTTTTCAAAAATTAACAATTATAATCTTAAAACTCCTTGTCCCAAATCAAGATAAACCAATTTATGACAAAATAGATATGTAGCATGAATAACCATCAATTAATACCTACTCCTGTTAATTAATTAAAGCAAATTAGTTGTTTATCATTCACATCAACTTGAATTTATTAAGGTATAAAAGAATGAAAAAATTGCAAATTAGGGAAAGTAGTCTTGAGGGAAATTAGAAGGAAATTGAAGAAGAAAGAAGAATTCCTCCTTCAACCCCTCTTATTATCCTTTGACTCATCTCTAAATTATTTAATAATTTTATTTCGGTAACATATTTGATATTAATTCTTATTAATAAATTATTTTTCTCGTTTTAATTAGTTTAGAAGAAGAAGGTATTGTCTGTAAAATTGTGCAATTCATGGGGTTTTTGCATAAATTATGGGACGAAACGTTAGCCGGCCCCACACCAGAAGCCGGCCTGGGAAAGCTACGAAAGTATGAATCCTTCTCCTCCTCCCCCACCGCCTTATTAACTACTTCTCCGTTGCAGCCGTCGGCGATAACAATTATAGGTAACCGAGGTGCTCCCCTAACGATCACAAGAACTATTACAATCGCGAGGAACAATAAGAGAATTCGTTGCAATTCGACTGATTGCACGGATTCTCCTAATTGTAATTCTCCAATGGCGATTGATTTCCCGACACCATCTACTCCTGGTACCCCTTCAGCTTGTAAGTATGATCATTTTGTGTTTCAATATTTTTAATTAAAAGATTAAACGAGAATTAAGCTCATTTTTTAGAAAATAAATGAATATTGTGTAGCTGATCAAACACCTCGTGGGTGGGGAAGGAGGAAGAATGTATAAATCATGGAAAATTACAAGAAATGCATCTTTTTCTTCTTTGTTGCGGTCCTTGCATTCTTAATCACACTCTAATTATTTGTCATGAATATTGTATAATTGTTTATTGATTGTTGTTGTATATGTGTTAATGATTGAAGTATTGTGTTTTGTTCTTGTGTTATTGTTGATTTGTTCGTTATTCTAAATGCATAATATTGATTGAACGAAATACATAATATAGTAATTTTGTGTTCACCTCATCATCAAAACGTTCATCAAGTTCTTGTAATTACAAGTCCACCACCATACAAAACAACTCACATTTGAAATGGTGCAAATTTGCCATTGCTTGAAAGGTTTATGTGATACAAATTACACCAAAGCGTCCAGATTGGTCGATTAGTGGGTGTCAAAGACGAAGTCTTCGGCTCTAAAGACTCCAATATAGCAAGAAACTAATGATTTTGTTGAAATTCGGATTCCTACGGAAATTGGTCAGAATTTCAGTCCCAAACCTCCATAATCATGCGACTGGTATTGAGTGGCATAGCTTCCGAATCTTACATAATTTGTCTAATTATTTTATGTGTCACGAACGTATCACGCAAAATTTTATTTGTTTTCGAAATTAGGTCCAATTTCGACACAGAGAACAACACCTAAGTTGATCCAATTGGGATTCGGGGTACCTATTTTGCTTTGAAAATTGACAATCTTTGGTCGTAGTCTTTCACAATCCACCAATTAGAGTTAATTGAACAATTTGTCCTCATAATTATCCTAGTCACCGGAAAACAGATTTAACATTGAAAGTCCGGTCACCGGCGGAGTTGTGTAGTTGCCACTTGGCAATTATCGGTAATAAGTTGTGGCCGACCCTCATTACCCTTCTCCGTGAAAATCCCTCTCCGGTGACGGAGTTTCCCCACCAATCCAATCAAATCCCTCCACGTCGCATCCCCTTCCGTCACCGACCACCGACGGTTTCCCCCCTTCTGTCAACCGATTAGAATAAATAATATCCTTTCTCCTCTCTCTGTCTCTCTCTCTCTCCCGCTCTCGAATACTCAGATCTGAAAACCCGGACCTCCGATTTCTCCCCAAATAACATGGACGACGACGCCGGCGACGACGAGATCCAGTCCCCTCGCTCCCCCTCGCCCTACAACGGAAGAATCTCCGTGACAGTCGCAGCCGCAGCTCCTCCTGTTTCCCCGCCGCAACGAGAGCCCAGTCCCTCCGCCGCCTACCACGTACTTGCCCTAGCCGCCGTCCCCAAGACGGTTAACAACGGCAGAGAGGATTGCTGGAGCGAGGGAGCTACGGCGGTGCTGATCGACGCCTGGGCGGAGCGGTACGTCGAGTTGAGCAGAGGGATTCTGAAGCAGCACCACTGGAAAGAAGTCGCCGATGTTGTCAGCAGCCGTGAAGACTACATCAAGCCTCCCAAGACCGACATCCAGTGTAAGAACCGGATCGATACGGTGAAGAAGAAGTACAAATCGGAGAAGGCCAAGATCGACGCCGGCGGTGGCCCTAGTTTGTGGCCGTTCTACCATCGGATTGAGCAGCTGATTGGCCTGAACCCTACGCTGGCATCGAGGAAGCCGTCAGGTACTACCAAAACTCCTGTCTCTGGATCTGTCAGTGGCAGAGTTCCCACCGGAATCCCCGTCGGTAAGCGGAGCAGTTCTCAGAGGCGGCAGCAACCGTATCAGTTTGGGAATCTCAACCGGATGAATAACGGGAGGCAGAAGGTGAAAACACCGTCGAGGAAAAGAGGCGCGGCGGCAATGTTGATGGATTCTTCATCGGAGGAGGAGGAGGAAGAGGAAGAGGAGGAAGAAGAAGAAGAAGAAGAGGAGGAGACGGTGCCGTTTCGCAATTACGATTACGGGTTCCCGGCGGCGAGTAAGAAGAGGAGGATGGAGCAGAATGGAGAAGTTAAAAAGGAGGAAGGAGGAGGATGGGGGGATTCGATTCGGATGCTGACGGCGTCAATAGTGAAGCTTGGAGAAGCTTACGAGCAGACGGAGAAGAAGAAGCTGGAGCAGGTGGTGGAGATGGAGAAGACGAGGATGAAGTTTATGCAGGAGCTAGAGTTGCAGAGGATGCAGTTCTTCATGAAGACACAAATGGAGATTTCCCAGCTCAATAGCAGAAGAAGAATAAGAAGGCAATCTCCATCGCCAGCTCCACCACCACCACCACCACCAGGTGGTGGAATTGGGATCGTTGCAGCAGCAGCAGCTGCTGCTTCTCCCAATGATGATGATAGTGATGATGAACTCAAGGAGGAGTTGAGTGAGTGAATGAATGAAACAGGGTAAGTAGGGGGAAAAGTTGTAGACTTTGTAGTGGTTTTTTAGAAACTTAGCTTGGATGTGATGATTTCCATTGTTGAATCTGATGATTGTGATTGTAAGTTGCAGGATAAGTTAGTAGAGAGCTCTCTTCTGGTCTGGAGGATTGTATGTATGATGTAACTCTGTAACACCAAACTGAATACCCCTGATCAATCCATCGAGTCATTGTTTAACCTTTTGAATTCCTTTCTTGTTTGTTCGTTCATGATTGATGTTCTACAGTGACTGTTCATGGTGGGCGTTATGTTCAAGAACAGAGTACATTTCTGCAGATTACCAAATATGAACATATATATATATATCTCTTCAATGATGTCTGGTCCACTGAAACGTGTGATTTCAAAGCTCAGAACACCATACGAGTCTGTTAATTCAAATTCAACGAAGGGATTCTTGAGATAGTGAGATCTCAATGATGAAGATGGAGTCTTTTATGAGAAACCTCAGATGGGATGGTCTAATTGTCCATGGAAGTTTAGACTAACTCCAGCTCTCTGTATAAAAAGTAAAGGGTTATTTCGAAATATGACATTTTTAACCTTTTCCCAATTGGCTAAATTAAGGGTTCAAAAATACAAACCCTTAAATTAGTGTTTTTATTGTCATTGTTTCATGATAATTGGTTTAAAAAATTCCTATAAAATTTGGGTTCAGAAAAATATGGGTGTTATTTGATTCGCATGTTGTAATTTAATTTTTATTAATAAAAGATGAGCTCACACATCATCACTCTTTTGAGATCACTAGCTTCCGTGAGATGTTGGACCATGATTGGTTGGTCAAAGTCGGGCACGTTTATCGGGAAGACAACCGATCAGTTGATTATGTCGTTGGTCTTGGTGATAGTTTATCTATTGGTGTTCCATTCATAACATTTCCATTGCTGATTTTATTTTATTCTTACATTTTTTTAATGATTTATTTGAGGTTTCCTAACCTCGTTTGATTATGAATAACACAATTTGGATTAATTCCAAAAGATAATCTATTTGGATTACTTGTCACTCGTAGATGTCAACTTGTTCAACTATAAATTTTTTGGTGTAAAATCAATTCTGTACATAATTGTTCACTATATTGTCAATTACGAGTACTTCAAGGTTCAAACAACTCACATCCCTCATAAAGTATCTAAATGATTTAATCATGCATTAAATTGAGACTAATGAGATAGATCTGGATAATTGACGAGTGGTATGAATTACTTGAAGTGCCAATAAGACGATACTAGTGAAATTATTTAGCAACAATACTACAAAACACAACTTTTAAAATGGAATCGGTTTACACCAATCATCAACTTTCTCAAACCTCAAACAAGTACAACAAGTCACCATGTGTTCTTCATACTCTTCATTAGATCATCCACACCATTAAATTGACAATTTCATAACATTTGTTGTCCAATGTCGAATACTGTTCAATCATTTAAAGGCGGCTACACGACATACATTACATTATTGATAGACCCTTTAACTGTAACGAAACTAAATATATGGTGAAGCTGTTCATCCATGCTTGATGGATAATACCTCTTAATGAACCTGACCAAAATTTTTAAAGATTGTTATAATCTGTTTTCAGAATATTAACCAATCATCTGTATGTTCTACCCAAATTTATCGACCCGTCCTAGAAAAACATGAGAGATGGGGATAGAAGCTTAATTTAGTCAGTAAATTTCGTTAACAAAAGATTTTAAAAAACAGAGGACGAATTTTGTCTCAACTAATATATGAAGAGGAAGATGCTAAACGAAGCAACAACACATCAAAACGCAAACAGACAACACTCAAAACGCACACGACATGCGCAACAAACACCGATACAGACTACAGAGTATCCAAATCAGCGCAAAATCCAAACGCTTTCCCCCCTCTCCTTTTTTCTTCTTTCTCCAATTCCACTGAGAGTTGAGCTCTGTACTGCTAGAGAGCAAAAGAAGAGAGCTTTTGAAACGAAACCCAGTAGCTCAACTAACCCCTATCTTCCAAAGATCTCTTCTTCACCGTTTGACCTGCATTTCCCCTTGCCACAATTCTGGATTTAGTAAGCTCTCTATTCACCCCCCGCACTTTACTTTACTTTTGCATCCATTTACATTCAAATTTGTTTCCCCTTTTTGCTCAGTTAAGTATGGTTTCTTCTTGTCTCTGATGGGTTTTTGTTTCTGTTAGCTCGGCATTTCGAATTTGCTGGTGTCTGAGGGGTGCGTTTACTATTTTAGCAGCTTCGCATTTGCTTTTTTGAGTTCTTTTTGCTTGAGAGCTTTTAGGTTTTTTTTCTTCTTCCGATCAATCAGATCTGGGGGTTGTGCTTCTGTCTTTTTGGTTTGGAGTTTAATTAGTAGGGTTTAGATCCATCCTCCTGTGGATTTTGATGAGCTTTTTCTTCTCCAGGTTCAAACCATCGCCTGATTTTGCCAAGTTTAGGCATTTTTCTTTTCTGTTGCAATGTGGATATCTAGATGACTGATTCCCTCTTGCATTCAATTGATATTTGAATTTCTGCAGAAAGACCAGTGGGTGTACTGTACAGTCTTATTGTGTATGAGCTGGAAGATCTGCAGAGAGTGTGCGCAGGATTGAATGTGCTTGTGGTTGGATAAAGAAACCCTTAAATAGTGTTGGAGAAGTTTCATAGAAGGGGGGAAATGAAGCCTGATACATCTCTTGACTATGCTGTTTTTCAACTGTCGCCAAAGCACTCACGGTTTGGGCAATACTTACTTACTTCATGTTTGTTTCTTCTTCTGATGTCTTGTTTATGGGAGTGTGGTTTCTTATCAAGTTGTGTGGTTTTGCAGGTGTGAGTTGTTTGTTTCAAGGAATGGGATTACAGAGAAGCTTGCTTCGGGATTGGTGAAGCCATTTGTTACTCATTTGAAAGTTGCAGAACAGCAGGTTGTACAGGCTGTTAATTTGATCAAGCTTGAAGTTGGGAAACATAGAAATGCTGAGACTTGGTTCACGAAAGGGACGCTAGAGAGGTTTCTCCTGTTGAAATAATTTCCGTGACGCTATAGTAAGTAGCTCTCTTGTTTTGATGCGGATTATGATGTTGTTTGTGTTTTCTTGCTCGTTAGGTTTGTGCGTTTTGTCAGTACACCTGAGGTTCTGGAGATTGTGAACAAATTTGATGCTGAGATGTCACAATTGGAAGAAGCTCGGAAAATATACTCTCAGGTGAGAACTGCAAATTGGTCTCTCAGATTGTGTTTTTGTAAAGGTGACATGGCATTTTTACTGATTTAGTACCGACTCATTTAGGGGGATGGAGGCCAGGTCTCTGGTTCAGGTGTGTACCCTACGCCTTCTTTTCTTGGCATTTAATTCTATTAATATCATGTTGACTTTGTTTCGAAGGATGGCAAAAATGAAATAATTTTTTCCATGAGTTAGGTAAATTGTTGTTGAAGTAATGCTTGGAATGCAATATGTTTTGGTCATCTAGAAACTTGCCATTTTCAATTATATATGAACATGTTGCTGCATTTAGTAAAGAGTCTCGTTTAGGTTTAATATGGTCTGATCTGGATTAAAGCCTTTATTTATCCCCAGTTATGAGAGTAGGTATGGTTATTTTTTCCAACCTCCCCCGCGCGAGATGAGAAATTAGAGGGTCGTTTGAAATTGTCTCTTTTACGGTATGATGGTTGTAAAGAGAGGATCTTTGTAGTGTCTAATGATTTTGACTTTAAGCCCATTCATAAACATACAACACTCTGAACAAGTTGGATCAGGAACCCATTAAATGGGCTGACACCCTAAATGTTGGACTGAAATGATAGAGATTCAGCAAGATGTGTTTCATAATATCTAGGAACTGGTTTGAAGTAGCATATGCTATAGAGTTTCAGAACTCGAGCTATACGTTGGTTGCTTTGCTTGATTGTTTACTTCTGATGGGAAATTAACAATATTTGAAGTGCTGAAAGCAGGCCAGCCCCCTTAAGTGGCTCTGCAGAGTTTTTGTGGAAGGCAAATGAATAGCAGTAAAGGCTAATTTAGCCTTGTAGAACTTTGTTGTGAGAATAAATCAGCTGCCCTATTAGCCATCTAATAATTTTCTCGGGGACTAATGATTCAACACTCTTGTCGTCTAGTTTGGTGTGTAGAAGTCCTTTGTACTCACGCACAATGGAGAAAAAGGAAGATTAGTGGTCCATATTGTGACAATAATTGATGTTTTGACTTTGACTTTGATGAGTTTTTCATGATCATGTGCAATACATAGCTAAGAATACTCAGTCTAACCTGTCTCTCACATGTTCACAACTTCACCTTGGCACAGTAGGTATCTGAATTTACATTGATCTATGTTCTTGAACTTTGATGTTCGGCTTTATATTGCTTACTTCTTTTTTGATAAACTGTCCAGGTGAGGATGGTACAGGGAGTTTTGGAGGAGCTGATGCAACAAAGTAAGGTTCCCTGTCCCCATTTTCTGTATTCTATCTTAATGTGCTTTAGTAGATTCTAGAGTACGTAATTTCTCGGGAATAAAAAGCCATGCATTTTCAAGATTTATGCTGAATCTTATGTGGTCCATTTAAATGGCTGTAGTCATAGTTGTCTAATTCGTCTCTGTTTCTTTTGTAGTTCTCTAATGTTCAATTTTGCAGGAAAGAGCTTCTGAGGGCAATAGATGTTCGACTGAGTGCGGTTAGGCAGGATTTATTTACCGCATTCTCCCGTGCTTCAGCTGCTGGTTTCAACCCTGAAACTGTCTTAGAACTCCAGCTCTTTTCAGATTGCTTCGGTGCCTATCGTCTTAAGTAAGTACTTTGATGACTCATTGTAAGATGACTGGGTGACATACATGTCCTCCTTTTCTGGGTCATAGTTTACTTCCTTTCAAAGTTAACATGAACTCGTCTTGATTATACATGTAAGTCAGATGTCAATTTAGAAATCCGTTCCAAAGTTCTCAACTCGTCAAGTTCCATTCTTTAACAAAAAAAGAACTCGTCAAGCTTCTTGTTAATGTTACTATTAAGCTATCTACGTAGTTATATCTCACAACTCACTCTTGGAATGCTCCTTGCTACCAGTTCGCCTTGTTCTTTTAATTTGATCAGACTGGTCATCTTTCTTCAAATGGTTCTAAATGGAAAATGTCAAATGAGCATGTAAATAACTAGTTTTGTTTGATTAATTTCTATATTCTAAAAATCATCAGTTGCTATTAGTTGGATTTAATGTCTAGTTTTCCACTGTTCCGCTTTCTATTGGTGAGAGGTGTATTATTACTTACTGTGCTATTCTCTTTCGTTCAAGAGTCCAATCTCACTGTACTTCTCACCACCTTTTTCCAATATTTATTTATCTATTTCCCTAACCCTTAAAATAGTCGTTGTCTTTGTCACTATGTACTACTTCCCATTTCTTTTCTCTTGCTCTGACGTTAAAATCTTTTGTTTTGTTGCGTGCTGTATGTCTAAAGTGAGGCTTGTATCAAGTTTCTATCACTGTGCCAGAGACGAGTAGATTTGACCAATCATATAAAGCCATGTGTCGAGGATCAAGCAGTTCGCCAATCATGGGAATCTGACATGTCAATTGACGATCCCACTGAAGGCACAAGTGGGTCCCAATTCCATGATGGCAGGCCCCACCAACCCTCATTCCAAGGCAACAAGCACCATGGAAGCCAAGAAGAAGGAAACTTGGCAACTACTGCCCAAAACCAAACCAGACAACAGGAGTCTTCCTCTGTTAAGGAAGAAGATAAGAAGGAAGGAGCTGTTGCTGAGTCATCACCTGGACAGCCAAGCCAACCTTCTAGGAGGCTCAGTGTTCAGGACAGAATCAATATGTTCGAGACGAAGCAGAAGGAGAATTCAGGTGGGAAGCCAATAGTTGTTGGCAAATCTGCTGAGTTGAGGAGATTGCCTTCTGATGTGTTATCAGCTGAGAAGGCTGTGCTGAGGAGATGGAGTGGGGCTAGTGATATGAGTATAGATTTAGGAAATGAGAAAAAGGACAGCAATAACACAGATAGCCCATCATGCACACCTTCATCATCCTCTGCAGCGCAAGCCAAAGGTACTGTCTTTCCAGTTTCGTCAGATAATAGCAACAACCTGAAGAACATACATGATCCGGCCAATTTGGTGGAGGCTGATTCTAGGGCTGTTTCTGGGATTCAAGATCAGGATGAGGCGCCTAACTTGCAGACTCATATTGGGGATATATCTAGTAGGGTTCCAAACCGTGAATTTGGAAACAGAGTTGAACAGATTGGGGTAAGGGATCATATGGAAAATCAGTCACGAGTAAGGAGTCATGGTAGATCTCTTTCGGGGCAGTTTGAAAGTGGTTCAGGAGGCAACACGAAGAACATGCTACATAAAGAGTCTGGAAATGATCAGTCTTCTTCTTCTCAGCGACAGTGGGGATCATTCAACAGTGAAGGTGAGCAAGGTAGGAAGAACGTTATTTCAATTTCCGGGAGGGATTCGACAAAGGTGGAGAATGTAGAAGTTGTGAAGATACAAAAACCGGTTTCTAGTGGGGTAGAACAGATGAATAAACCGCAGGACAGGAAAGATGAGAGGGCTATTCCTTATAGAAGCAACAAACAAGTTACACATAGTAAAAGGATTTCAGATTCTCTGGAGGGTCACCTTACTGCACAACAACCATCATCTGTGGAGCAATTTCAAAGGGTAAGCCAGTCGAAAGGAAATCAGGAGCTGAACAATGAGCTGAGAATGAAAGCAAACGAGCTAGAAATGCTTTTTGCAGAACATAAACTCCGTGCTCCTGGTGATCAATCAAGCTTAAATAGGAGAAACAAGCCGATAGAAATGCAGGCTGAAGAGGTAGCAAGTTCTCAGAAGAAACAAGCAGCAGTGGATACTTCGACCATGCAATCTGAGATCAAGAAGGTGGAGCTTGGAACAAGTGAAGATAGTGGTACATTAGAGTTCAACACTCCTCCACCGACAAAGATGGTAGGTGAACATGAAGATGGAAGCTCATTGAGAAGGACCGTCTCTGAAGTCAGTTATTCGGATGATTCTAGAGGAAAATTCTATGAACAGTACATGCTGAAGAGAGATGCAAAACTAAGAAAAGAATGGGGTACAAAAAGAGCAGAGAAGGAAGCTAAGTTGAAGGCCATGCAGGATAGCATTGATCGAAGTAGAGCTGAGATGAAAGCTAAACTCTCGGCATCTGCAGATAGGCAGGATTCAGGTGCTCGCCGAAGAACAGAGAAACTGAGATCATCCACTGTTCATTTGAGCTTGAAGAAACAACAGGTATGAACCTGTCTTTTCATTTGCGGGGTGGAAAGAAGTACTAGCTGAAAACTGTTATAGAATGTCAACCTTTCTTGTATTTACTGAATGAGGTTCAATTTTTTTACAGCTTCCTGTTGATATATTCCGGATTGGAGAGGGCGATTATCTTCCTGAATATTCAGAAAAGTGTTATGAACAAGACAAATCATTTAGCCAGGCAGTTGATGGTGCATCAAGGACTTCTCAGAACAAAAAGTTCACTCCGAACAGAAATGTATCTTCGTCAACTCCTCGTACTGCAGCAGCACCAGTCCAACGGTCAACTGGGAAAAGTTCCAACCCAAGCTCTGGACGAAGAAGAGCACAACCCGATAATCATCTTGCACAATCAGTTCCAAACTTCTCCCAGTTCAGGAATGAGAATGCAAAGCCCATTCCTGGAGTTGGCAAGACAGCCAACCGGTCTCAGGTTCGATCGTTCTCTCGTAACAAGAGTAATGTAGAAGATATACCGCTTCCGAAAGAAGATAAAGCTGATGCCATAGTTCTGGATCCATTAAAGTCAGGTAAAGATCAGACTGAGCAGAGTCCTCATGAAAAACTAGTAAAGAACTCGGCATCAAAGACTTTCTTGAAGAAGGGCAATGGGACAGGTCCAGCTGCTGGAGTGAAACTAAAAGCATTAGCCGTCTCTGAGAGTTCAAGTGATGGTGATTTTGAAGAATCTCCATTTCAAATGGAAGATAATATGGAAGTGGCAAGGGATGAAGCAGAGGATCTCGAAACACTAGAGGTGCAAGATGATGTAGATAATGTTAAGTCCAGTCTTAATCAGGACTGTGACAAGGTGGTTATGTCCGGCTCAGACAACAGTGACCCTCTAAGCTCTCAGATCGACATTTCTGCCGAAGTTCCTACAGCTGGGCCGTCAGGGTTTGACAATGTAGAGTCCCTGCAGGATTCGTCAGGAGAAAGCCCTTTCTCGTGGAATTTACGGATGCATCAACCGTTTTCATATCAACATGAGGCCTCAGACGTTGATGCTTCGGCAGATTCTCCGATCGGGAGCCCTGCATCTTGGAACTCTCATTCGCTAGCTCAAACAGAAGCAGATGCCGCGAGAATGAGAAAGAAGTGGGGGAGTGCTCAGAATCCTGTTCTTGTTAGCTCGTCTCATAACCAGTCCCGGAAAGATTTGACAAATGGGTTCAAAAGGTTGTTAAAGTTTGGAAGGAAAAGTCGAGGTAATGATACTTTGGCTGACTGGATCTCTGCAACAACTTCTGAAGGAGATGATGATACAGAAGATGGTCGAGATCCTGCCAGTCGTTCATCAGAAGACTTGAGGAAGTCCAGGATGGGATTGTCACGCGGTCATCCTTCTGATGATTGCTTCAACGAGGGAGAATTATACAATGAGCAAGGTAGTGTATACTTTTTCATCTTCAGCTGCTATTGAGTTACTAGCATCACCTCTGAATCTTTTCAAGGTCCAGAACTTCAATTTGTTTAGGAATTCATTTGGTCATTTGGATATTGCCAATGATAATTAACCTAGGAGTTCAGTTCTAGTGGTAATTCAGGGTGTCCTTTGCCTGTAACTTCTGCAGAATTTATCTAGTAATTAATGCTGATGTGATTACTTTGTCTATATTTCAGTTCAACCAGTGCATACGTCCATTCCTGCACCTCCAGCCAACTTCAAACTAAGGGATGAACTTATGTCAGGAAGCTCAATAAAAGGTGACGTCTTATCTGTTCATTTGTTGTTAATACTTAAAAACTTGTTGTAATTAAAGAGTGAGCTTTTATCATCATCCCGTGAGTAAGGGATTTGACTAGTTTCCATGTGAAGATAAGATCATCAAGGCTTGGTATGACACGTGGAATGTTGGATGAAATTTCGACGTCAATGAAAAAGTTCACTTCCCGAAATTCCATCAAACTTTCCATTTGCCAGACCAAGTCTGAGTGTATCTTTCGGGGAAAGGAAACCACTCTAGTTAACTCCAATTGTGATTTACTTCCTTAAAGATGACTCGTCGTGAAGGTTTTTGTACTACATAACACTGACACCCATGAATCTAATACTGTTTTGCTGCGCAGCACCAAGATCTTCGTTCTTCTCGCTCTCGTCGTTCCGAAGCAAGGGAGCAGGGGAACCGAAGCCACGGTGATGAGATGCCCAATGGAGCATGGAAGTTCAGGGTTCGGCCACGGAAGCATATCGGATGTATAAAGATTGAACATTATATGAACAAAATACAGAGTGAGTGAATGAGAGAGAGAGAGATGCCCTATTGGCAACATTCTCTCCTGAAAATTTTCTACTATCCTTATTTTGAATTTTTCATTGTAGCCTTAGTGAGATGAGATGCTATGTGCCCACTTCTGAGGAGTAAAAGCTTTGTAATTGATCAATGATTCCTCTTTACTAAGAATACAATGAGGTGAGAAATCTAGAGGCGATTATTTGTGTTTATTTGGTGTGACCAAAGGGCAAACTCTAGATATTCTTTTTAAAAAAGTAATATCAAATTAAAATATAAAAAAGTATTCATATTTTAGTTTTTAGTTAAAGTAGATTATCTTTAAAAATTAAATATGTTATCAGTAAGTAAAATTTCAACATTAACATAAAATTAAGTGAAATTGATTTTTAATTTTATTTGGCTATTATTTACGTGGTTATTAAAGCGAAACTTGATTTTTTAGCTATTTTTAATATTTATGTCAAATATTAATTAATTTGAAAATTTTGAATTTTTTTTGTAAAAATGATCAATTTCCATAGGTTAATCTCTTATTTTGACATGAAAATTGAAATTTTTTAAATTGGCTAATATTTCACATGCATGTTGAGAATGACTAAAATGGAGGTTCCATCATGTTAAATCTTTCAAATAATAGCCAAATGAAATTTAAAAAATATTTTTTAAACGGGTTTACTTGTGTTGAAATTTTTCAAATTGACTTAATTACTTTCTGCTTGTATGGTGGAAACAACTAGATATTCAAGATAAAAAATTTGATGGTCAAACTTAAAATTCTATTGGCTGCTCCTTGTTACTTTATACTAGAATTATTTGGGCGATACTGTGGAAAGTTTTAGAAAATAAGTGGAGATAGATTAACTTTTTTTTGGGTAAAAAAGCGGACGTTAGGTCCTAATCATTTGAAATAATCCTTCAAGAAAAAACAACCCCAATCAAGTAAGCACGAATGCAATCAACTACAATAGAGGGAAGAACCAAATTACAATGATAACCAAGAGGTAAAGAATGCCCATGGTAGGCGAGGGCGTCTGCAACACGGTTTCCTTCGCGATAGTTATGCGTAATACACACATCCCAGTCTCTATCAAGAAGCCGTCGTGCTTCAAAAAAGCATGCAAGGTGTCAAAAATTATCCAAACTTTCTCCAAGATTGACTTTTCTTTTGTTATAGAAAACGTATTAGCAAAATAAAAGCATGAGACAATTTAAGTCATGTCAATTAAAGAATGCAAAATACCACAAGACCCATAAAAAATAATATATGAGTGAGCTCATGATACAACTCTCATGAGAAAAACAAATACTATTTATTCAATAATAATTAATTTTTTCCTTTTATAAATAGAAATAATAGAGCTTGATTGGCTCATATGTAATGGGGGATATAAGGGTCTCTCGAGCCTCAACCCAATGTTTTTTCTGTTTTTGAAGTTCGATGCTATGTAATTTTCCTATATTTTTCAATTGATTAATATTTTTTTTATATATGATTATGGATATTTAAACTTCTATACATTTCGACACAGCACACTAACTATCTTGGATCTTAGTTACAGTTGATCCGATCGTGCTTGTTAATTAATTATAACAAGCTAAGGTCCCTCATTCTAACTTTGCCTTTGCACGTTGAATTATGTCCACTCACTGCCGGCCGGCAACTAAATCCAATCCCCCACCACCACCTTCTCCAACTTCCATTTGTCTACTACCCTTTTCATGTCTTGTTAGGTCAAAACAAACTACCTTCTCACATTGACTATATAATAATTTAATCATGATCCGATCAACGATAATTAAAATCTAAATCTACAAGTTATTGATTGTAGTTTATAATCGATCTCTGGCCTCACCTCCTTATCCTTATATCGACCCTTCATTTCATGTTATCGTTCACCGAGCTATGTTATTGTTTGTTGATTGCAAGCGAGAGTGTGTTACGATGAGAATTTTGCAACAAACACTATATATAGTGAGAGTTTGACCAACCCCGATTACGTTCTTTCATCCGGGTTATAATTAACCATAAATAAAGGGTCTATGTTATCCAATTAACAACATCATTCGAATTACAAATCGTGCCAGTATCGTTGCTCGCTCGATTTGATTTTTTCCCTACCCGAAGTGCACCATGTGACAAATTGTCATAACACTTGGTGCATACGGTTCATAATGACAGCTTCCAAACTAATCCGTTAAACAAAGTAAGTACAGAATAACAAAGTGATGAGATAAAAGGACCGAACTGTATATACTAATATGTATCAGTGACCAAATAGTAACATCACCATTTTCGCATTCCCACTAATCTCTTGATTAATCGTTGGTTAATATATATCCTCCCAACTGTATCAAACTAAACCCATTAATCTAAGCTAACTACATTGAAAAATGGCGGATTCTGTCGTCTCCGTCGACTGGCGACACTCCCCTTACGACCACCGCCGCTGCGTCAGCGGCCTCCCAGCTGCTCCGCCGTCCCCTGCATCCCCACGTTCCTTCGCGGCATTCAGCTCCATGGACATGTCGATGACGAGCATCGGAAACATCACTCCCACCAACCGCCGCCGCCGCCGCCGTCTACCTCCTTCCACCGCGTTTGCCGCCGACGGCGACGTATCGTGGCAGGGAGAAGTGTCTTGGCAGTTCGAGTCCACCGGGTGGACCAACGACAACAGAAGCTTCGGCGCTGTTTTAAGCCCATTGGCTGCTCCGACTCTTTCGGCCCAACGGGCCGTCAGGAGATCGGCCCAAGAGTTTTACCTCTCCCGGACCCGTGGCGGGAACCAACGTTCTCAAACTTCTTACCACGATCGCTCCGGTATTAGCGCCGTCTCCGGCGGCGGCGAGTGTAGGCTTCAATTGCAGAGCCACCGAGACGGCGGCGGCGATACCAACAACAGCTTCATCGTTAATGTCAGAGATTACGCTGCGGGGTCAGCTGCGGCGAAGGTTCGGGATGAGAGGCCTTACGTTTTCGAAGCCTCGCTCGGAGCGATCAGGGAGCGGCCGAGCAGGGAAGGTAGCATTGATGTTGAGATCAACGATCGGAGAGGTTCGGGGTGGGATTCCGTTGCGAATGCGTATGCGGATGGAAGGGTTACTCCGTTGATCGGTCAGGGGAATCGTGGAGGCGGTGGTTATGGAGATTTTGATATGAGCGACCGAGGTGGTAAATACGAGGAGGATGATGATTATTATGAAGAAGGGTATTATGATGAGGAAGGGGAAGAAGAGGAAGAAGCGGCGACGCCAGTTGGATTGTTTGGATTGTTCAAGTACTCGAGCAAATGGGATATTTTCCTTCTGGTTTTAGGCTGTTTAGGAGCTCTCATCAATGGCGGATCTCTTCCTTGGTACTCTTTCCTGTTTGGGAACTTTGTAAACAGGATTGCCAAGGATTCGAAGGATCAGATGATGGACGATGTACAGAAGGTAAATCCAGCTTTTTCCTCCATTTCGTCCACTAGTTTAGGTTTTGAATGTTCGTTGTGTAATGAACTGTTACATTCCAATAACTCGAGTTGTTGGGAGAGGGTTAATGATGGATCTTATACCATTATCCAACACTTTGATCATTTGAATTAACTTGAATTTCTGTGGAAAACTCAGATATGTGTGCAAATGACAGCACTTTCAGTAGTGGTGATGCTTGGAGCATACTTAGGTAAGAATTAGATCTTCAATTTTCTGTTCTTTCCCTGTTCATATACTAATCCTTTGGTGAAAAGAACCCTCCAGAAATCACCTGTTGGAGATTGGTGGGAGATCGATCGGCTCACCGGATAAGAACCAAGTATCTGAAAGCAGTTTTGAGGCAAAATATCGGGTTCTTCGATACCGAAATCGGCACTGGGGATGTAATGCATGGAATTGCAAGTGATGTTGCACAGATCCAAGAAGTGATGGGGGAGAAGGTCATGAATGTTCTTTACACAATCGTTTCTCCATTCCACAATGGTCTCTTATCTATACTTTTTTGTTTCAGATGGCACATTTTGTTCATCAGCTATTTACCTTCTTCTGCGGCTATGTGGTTGGATTCCTGAGATCATGGAAGGTATCTCTTGTGGTATTATCGGTGACACCATTGATGATGTTCTGTGGCATTGCTTATAAGGCTGTCTACGTCGGTCTGGCTACAAAAGAAGAGGCTTCATACATGAAAGCTGGCAGTATTGCTCAGCAGGCCATCAGCGCAATCAGAACTGTGTTTTCTTTTGTTGCTGAGGACAAATTGGCAGATAGGTATAATGAACTGCTGATGAACTCAGTTCTAGTCGGAGCAAAGATCGGATTTGCAAAGGGAGCAGGAATGGGAGTCATTTACTTGGTCACATACTCTACCTGGGCTCTGGCCTTCTGGTATGGAGCAATCTTAGTTGCAGAAGGGGAGATCAGTGGAGGTGATGCTATCGCCTGTTTCTTTGGCGTCAACATAGGGGGAAGGTAACCTGTTAACTTCAACTATACACAATTCTGTGGGAACCAAATCATTTTGTTATACATTTCAACACGTAAAGTCAGCTCCGCAACGGAGCGCGGACAAGCAACCTAGTGGTTGATTTAAAGTTCAAGTTCTGATCTTGGTGTTGGCTCTTTTTCCTATTGCACAGAGGTCTAGCGCTGTCGCTGTCATATTTTGCGCAGTTTGCACAAGGCACAGTGGCAGCAACACGTATATATGAAATCATTGATAGAGTTCCAGACATCGATCCTTATAGTTCTGAAGGACATACTATTTCGAGTAGCCGTGGAAGGATTGAGTTCAAAGAAGTCACTTTTGCATATCCATCTCGTCCGGATGCTCGCATTATGCGCTCGATGAATCTGGTAATTCCAGCTTCAAAGACGCTTGCATTGGTCGGTGCTAGCGGAGGAGGGAAATCGACTATTTTCGCTCTTGTGGAACGGTTCTATGATCCCGATTCAGGTTCATTCAATCATCTTTTCCCCTTCTGATTTCTTCAGAGTTGGAGTTCTGTTATGGAGAATCAATAGATTGATGTTTGTGCAGGAGTTATTACCCTGGATGGTCATGACTTGAAGACACTGCAGGTTAAGTGTCTGAGAAGCCAAATAGGAATGGTCGGACAGGAACCGATCCTCTTTGCGACGAGCATTATGGAGAATGTTCTGATGGGGAAGGAAGATGCTACCGAGAGAGAGGCGGTTAAAGCGTGCGTTGCTGCCAATGCTCATGATTTCATATCTGCTCTTCCGCAGGGCTATGACACTCAGGTAATGATGATGTATCAAAAGTAGTGTATGTTCATGTAGTCTGTTTCTTAACACAGTAAAGTCTACACCTTGGCAGGTTGGTGACAGGGGAACGCTGCTGTCAGGTGGACAGAAGCAGCGAATCGCACTGGCTCGTGCAATCCTGAAGGACCCTACGATCCTTCTTTTAGATGAACCCACGAGTGCTTTAGATCCTGAGTCTGAGTCTGCAGTTCAGAAAACCATTGATAAGATATCAGTGGGAAGAACGACTGTCGTCATTGCTCATAGATTAGCAACGGTAAAGAATTCCAACACCATTGTCGTTATCGATCAAGGATCTGTCGTTGAAATTGGTAATCACCGCCAGCTAATGGACAGAGCTGGTTTCTACTGTGACCTTGTCAAGCTCGCCTCTGAAGGAGCCTCAAAACCCGATTCTAAGGATGAAAAGTCAGTTACTGATGTCAAAGCCCAGAGCAAGTTTGAAGAATCCAGATCAATGTACTCAAAATCAAACATGTTGGAGGGTCAGGTAGTCGAGGATGAAACGCAACGAACTCACAAGACGGGGAAGTTCCAGCTCTCGGACGTGTGGGATCTTCAAAGACCTGAGTTCATGACTCTGGCTTTAGGCTTGCTTGGGGGTATTCTTGCTGGTGCAATCCTCTCAGTATTCCCTTTCCTTCTAGGCTTGGCTCTTCAAGTCTACTTTGATGAAGACCATTCAAAGCTAAAGAGAGATGTTGGCAATCTCGCCTTATCGATTTTCGGTCTTGGCATTGGCTGCATTCTGACAATGACAAGCCAGCAAGGATTCTGTGGGTTGGCAGGGACGAAACTGACGGTCCGGACAAGAAACCTGTTATTTCAGTCTATTATGAGACAGGAACCTGGTTGGTTTGATCTCCAAGAGAATTCCACAGCGGCACTTATATCGAAGTTGGCAGTTGATTGTGTCACGTTCAGATCAGCTCTCGGAGATCGATTCTCGGTATTGTTCATGGGGTTAAGCTCAGCTGCTGTAGGACTTGGCTTGTCATTTTTCCTCCAGTGGAAACTAACCCTTGTTGCTGCCGTACTAACTCCATTCACTCTTGGTGCAAGCTACTTGAACTTGATCATCAACGTTGGGCCAAAACTCGACAACGAATCGTACACTAGAGCAAGCAACATTGCCTCTGGTGCTGTGTCAAACATCAGAACGGTAACAACTTTCACAGCGCAAGAACGAATAGTTCAGTCCTTCGGTCAAGCTCTTGCAGAACCAAAGAAGAAATCAGAGAGGAAGTCTCACATGCTTGGCCTAACGCTCGGTTTCTCTCAAGGCGCGATGTATTGCGCTTACACTTTGACTCTTTACTGTGGAGCTTACCTCGTGAAGCATGGAGAATCGAGCTTCGGCGATGTATACAAAATCTTCCTCATACTTGTGTTGAGTTCATTTTCTGTTGGACAGCTAGCAGGACTAGCACCGGACACTTCATTGGCTGCAAAAGCCATCCCTTCTATATTCAGCATCGTTTATCGCAGGCCGGTGATTGTGAGTGCTCGAAAGGCGAAAAAGGTCGATAAATCCAAGGCAATGGATATTGAACTCAAGATGGTGACTTTTTCGTACCCTTCAAGACCAGAGGTTACAGTGTTGAAGGACTTCTCCTTAAAGATCAAGGGTGGTAGCATGGTGGCATTAGTTGGAAGCAGTGGTTCGGGGAAATCGACGGTTATATGGTTGGTACAAAGGTTTTACGACCCGAGTCGAGGGAAGGTAAAGCTCGGTGGGGTCGATTTGAGGGAGCTTGATCTCAAGTGGCTGAGAAGGCAAACAGCTTTAGTAAGTCAGGAGCCTGCACTATTTGCAGGCACCATAAGAGACAACATTGCATTCGGAGATCCGAACGCTTCGTGGTCCGAAATCAAAGAGGCTGCGAAAGACGCTTATATACACAAATTCATCAGCGGCCTCCCTCAAGGCTACGACACTGAGGTATGCACCAAACGTTTACTCTTATAACACTTTCGTTGTTTGTCGTTCAACCTTACTCCCGATTTTACTCTGTGCATTCCGTTTTTACAGGTTGGCGAAAGCGGAGTCCAGTTATCGGGAGGGCAGAAGCAGAGGCTAGCAATAGCAAGGGCGATGCTGAAGAAATCGAGCATTTTACTACTCGACGAAGCGAGCAGTGCATTGGACTTGGAATCAGAGCAGCACGTCCAGGAAGCACTTCGGAAGGCATCGAAACGAGCCACCACCATTGTTGTCGCACACCGGTTGTCTACAATTAGAGAAGCTCAGATGATTGCTGTGGTTAAAGATGGTTCCGTAGTCGAGCACGGTAGCCATAGCACGCTCATGAAATCGAACCATAATGGCGTTTACGCTGACATGGTTCGTGCCGAGGTAGAAGCCAATGCATTTGCTTGAGATGCTATGTGATTTTGGTATATCTTGGATGGATGTGCATAAATATGAAATAGTCAAGTTTCAACCAAATAATTTTTTTTGTTGCTTTGTAATCTTTGTTGAGTTTGTGTAGAGAAACACCTTCTTATAAGCATGTTGGTAGTCTATACGAAAAGGTAGCAAACGAGGTGTAGCTAAGGTGGTAGTTTGAATGGTTTTCACCTTGGAGATCCCATGTTTGAATATCGGGAAGCATTTTCCTCACTGCCCTATTGTAGCACATCCGGTCTGTTTAAATAAGTACTCGAGCTGAAGGTCAGCCGTTTTGGGGTTTACATAGCTGCTGCGTCACAAAGTGGCATATGTAGAACAAAAAAATGGATGAAACCTACAACCTCGGGTGGTAAGTGTTGTCTCGTAACCCAATAAACTTGTGACCCGATTAATTTTTCCGTCGCAACAAACAGGTAAATTTGCGATTGTGATGTTCTACGTTACTCCACCTGCCCTTAAATTTGAGAAATCAGTGGAACTGGTCTACCGAATTCCCCATCATACCTATAGTTTATAATCACACCTAACATTTAAATTATCAACATTTCCCACCCACAATCCCTTCAGGAACAAGCATCAGTTATTCTAATTAAAAAAATAACCCATTAGGCTCAGGATTATGTTTGTTTGGTACAATAGTTAATTGGAACAAATGATGATTGTCACTTGCCTTAAAAGCCAAGAAACCTTTGATGAATGATTACTTGTCTCAACCATGAATTTCTCCCCCTTGTTTGGTCTGCCACACTGATTTTTCACCAAAAGGAACTTACTTTGTCTGTCATATTCCTGCAACACAAACACCCTTCTAAGCCCTTCTCAGAATCTTCATTCTTTATTGCAAAGCTCTCTTCTTCTCTGAGGTAAGTCTGGTCAACTTGTGCTTTTGCTTTGTTTAATTTCTTAGCTTGCAGATTGATACATTTTCTGCAACTCTTATGATCTTCAAATAGCTAAAAAGCTTTGACTTCTTTAGCCGGCATGGCATCACATAAGCCAGCTAAGCAGTGAATACCTGCAAAAAGATTTGCATTTATAAGAAAAGAAAAGTAACAACAAGTGTTCTGAACTCTGGCAGCCTGTTCATTTGTGGATCTAACATTACTGACAATTCTGCAAACTTGATATCAATGATACAATAAAACTGGAAATTTTTGTAAATTTGAACTTTCTGTTTATATGGTTATTACTTACAGATCTGAAGTCATGGCATCTCTGATACCAGGAGTGCTGATAAAGCTTCTCCAGAGCATAAACTCGAACGTCAAAGTTCGAGGCGAGTATAGGTCCGTGCTGCTACAAGTTATCAGCATCGTACCTGTATTGAGTGGATCGGAGTTGTGGCCGAACCATGGATTCTTCATTAAAGTATCTGACTCCTCTCATTCAACATATGCATCACTTTCGAAGGAAGATAATGAGCTGATCTTGAATAACAAGTTACAACTCGGACAGTTCTTCTATGTTGATAAAGCAGAAGCAGGCACTCCGGTTCCGATCCTGGTTGGTGTTAGACCGCTCCCTGGACGGAATCCTTTTGTCGGAAACCCCAAAGATTTGATGCACATGTCGGTTCCGTCCATGGGCTCTGTACCTGTCGAGAATGACGCAGGATTACTTGGTCCGAAATCAAAGAGAGGGGAAAGCACGAGAAATAACATTATTATCAAAGAAGAGAAAGCTGCTGTTGCTTCCAGGTATATGCAGGGTGTTTCGGTAATGAACCCTAAATCTGGTGGTGCCGATTCCAACGGATGTGGGAAGAGCACTGAGAGTGAGAATGGTGTTAAGAAAGTCGGAACAGCAAAAGGCAAGCATCAAGAAAATAAAGGTCAGGTATAGTTCTTGGATACCATAACCACTTAGAGAATCTAGACATGATTCAAGGCATCATTTGAACAAACAGATGGTAGAATTCAGGAATGACATTCTCACTTTTAACTGAAAGAATTAAAATATGAATAGAGTGACAATAATTGGCACTAATATTGCAGGCAAGGCCAGCCACTCCATCCTGGAATAGACCGGAAACATTGCCATCAACTCCTGAGGTTCTTGTATCCACCACCGCCTCCAAAGAGATTCCAGTATCTATAGATGGAAAATCTGCAAGAGTTTCATCCAATAAGCAGCAAACTAAGAGCTTGAGTTCGACTTCAAGTATCAAACATGAGAATGTGTTATCTGATGCTGTATCCTGGGCCTCACTACCAACTAACTTGTTGAAGCCAGGAAAAGTAAGTTCCTATGTACATTCGCTTTCACTTTCAATTTAGCAATATTGAAAGGCTTTTTATTCGTAGGTAATGCTGAGGAGGAAATATTTAGCTTCTATGGTTGCCACAGAAGCACAGAAGGAGGCATCAAATGCTTTGAATCTAGTCAAGTGCCTCAAGTGAGTCACATACCTGAACATTTTCCAACTTTCATGCGGTTTCAGTTGTTCATTTCTAAATATACTTAGACTTTGTTTCACTATGTTGTTCATTCTAAACATACCTGGCTTTGTTTCAGTATGTTTGCAGACCTATGCTCAACTGCTTCACCAGAGAGTCCACATCTTTCCATCCCAAAGTTCTTCACACTTCAACAGTGCATTGACCAGCCAAATGTAGCAACTCCACTGAAGGACAAGTCATCTCAGCTGAGCTTGCCATTCCCTGCTTCTGAAACAGGAAAAGCTAGCAAAAGACTGAATCCTGTTCATGCCAAAACAATGGGGAAATCATTAAAGACTGCAAAGATGGAATTCAGTGCAGCTGAAAAAATTGAATGGGCCACCAAAGTAGACGCTGCAGGGGATTTTAAGGAACTATTGAATTTATGAGAGGAAGCTTTCAATAGTATTATGATATATAGGATTACATAAGGGGTACATGGGTTTATATAGAGTTAGGATAGGAGAATCCTTCCTCAACTAGGAAAACTCTTATTACTATTCCTATACTAATAAGGAAAAATATTGAAACTTATTCCTATACTAATAAGGAAAATATAATATTTTTCAACACTCCCCCTCAAGCTTGGTGTAGATGTTAATTAACCCAAGCTTGGACGATAAAGTGGTCAAACACATCTTTTGAAAGAGGCTTCGTAAAAACATCTCGATCCGTTGCTTCGTAGGAACATATTCCACTCGAACCACACCAGAACTAACATTTTCAGTTATAAAATGACGATCTACCTCCACATGTTTAGTTCGATCATGATGAACAGGGTTGCGGACTATGTTGATTGCTGCTTGGCTATCACACAGAAACTGGATAGGACCATCGATCTCAATCTTCAGCTCATTCATGATGCGCTTCAACCAGATACTCTCACATATTCCAAGTGCGAGAGCTCGGTACTCAGCCTCTGCACTGCTTCTAGCCACAACCTTTTGTTTCTTACTTCGCCATGTCACAAGATTTCCCCGGACATAACTACAATAACCGGTTGTAGACCTTCGATCCGTGAGTTCACCGGCCCAACTTGCATCGGTATAGACGGTAATTCCCCGTTGAGCGCTTCTCTTGAAATAGATTCCCTTTCCGGAGTGAACTCTTCAAGTACCTTAGGATTACGTAAACCATTCCCATATGTTCTTCATTAGGACGATGCATGTGCTGGCTGACAATCCCAACTGCAAAAGCTATATCGGGTCGAGTGTGAGCTAAATAAATCAGTTTCCCAACCAATCGTTGATACCGACCTTTTTCAACTGCAGGAATATCCTCCTCCCTGCTAAGAGTTTTATTCGACTCCATGGGAGTGTCGATAGGCTTACAATCCAAGCATTCCCACTTCCTTTAGTAAGTCCAAAACATATTTTCGTTGAGAGATTACGATACCTTTCGAGATCTCGAAACTTCCATTCCTAGGAAGTATTTAAGGTTTCCCAAGTCTTTGAGTTCGAACTCTTTTGCCAGTTGATCCTTGAGTCTCTTAATTTCTTCTACATCGTCTCCAGTGATTATAATATCATCCACGTACACAATGAGGATGGAAATCTTCCCTGTAGGTGAGTGCTTCACAAATAAGGTGTGATCGGTCTGACATTGGTAGTATCCTCCTTGCTTCACAGCCTTGGTAAATGTCAAACCGGGCTCGGGGAGATTGTTTCAACCCGTACAAGGCCTTGCGAAGCTTACAAACTTCCCCTTCTCTCGGATTTTTCACTCCGGAGGAAACACCATATAGACCTCTTCTTCAAGTTCTCCGTTAAGAAAGGCATTCTTCACATCAAGTTGATGTAACGGCCGATCCGGGTTTGTTTGCCGAGAAAACAACACCCTTATACTGTTGAGCTTTGCCACTGGTGCAAAGGTTTCATCATAATCCACGCCGTATGCTTGGGTGAAACCTCTAGCCACCAGCCTAGCTTTATATCTTTCAATCGATCCGTCTGCTCTATATTTAATGGTGAAGATCCACTTACAATCAACTGTGTTCTTTCCATTCGGAAGGGAGACAATGTCCCACGTATTATTTTTCTCCAAAGCTCGTAACTCCTCCATGACAGCACTTCTCCATTTTGGATGTTTCATAGCTTCTTCAATATTCTTAGGTATTTGTTCCTCGTCGAAGAGCAGATATAAATGCTCTGTGAGAATTGCTAAGACCATCATAGCTGATTTGTCGAGCAATCGGATATTTTGTGCAATTTCTTATACCTTTCCTTAGAGCAATAGGAACCTCTAGATCACTCAAATCATCACCCTCTTCTTCAATCTCTTCAATTATCACTTCTCGATCGACATTCGTAACTCCCCCTCCACTATTTTCTCGTCTCAAGAGTATCATCTTCAATCACAATATTCTTTCTTCTTTGATAAACAAGAAGAGGTTTTTCTAATGATTCCGCCGATGACATTTGAGACTCCCCGACTTACAACATCGGTTGGGAGCTCCTCCGACTCACAACTTCGGATGGAGTGTCCTCTTCCTCTAAACAAATCGTATCCACGAGGGTATGACCGTCATCATTATTTGTTTGCTCCCCCGAATCACGGTAGTAGGAAAGTAGGTCCGTGATTCAAAAAAGGTAGCATCCCGAGTGGTGTAAACTCGTTTGGTCGAAGGATGGTAGCACCTATAGCCCTTCGGGTTGAAGAGTAGCCTATAAACACGCATTTCAAGGCGCGCGGATCTAACTTGGAGCGGTTGGGTGCCGAGTTGTGAATGAAAACCGTGCAACCAAATACTCGAGGAGGAAGATCGACTGAGAAACTGGCAAGATGGGGAAAATCTGCCAGAAGAACATGTCGAGGAATCTTGAAGTCCAAGACCCTACTGGGCATGCGATTGATTAGGTATGTGGCTGTTAGAACGGCCTCTCCCCACAAATGCTTCGGAACATTGTGTGTAAACATGAGTGAGCGAGCAACATCGAGTAAGTGTCTATTCTTGCATTCGGCAATGCCGTTTTGTTGAGGGGTGTCGACGCACGAACTTGCATGAATGATGCCATGAAGGTGTAAAAAAGAGCCGAGGTCTTTGTTGAAGTAATCGTGGGCATTGTCAGTTTTCGAACCTTGATGTGAGTCCGAAATTGGGTAGCTACCATTTTGTGAAATAGCTGAAAAATCCGGACCGTTTCGGACTTTTCTTTCATTAAGAAAGTCCACGTCATCCTTGTGTGATCATCAATAAATGTTATGAACCAACGAGCCCCATTGATGTTCTTGACTTTCATAGGTCCCCAGATATCGCTATGAACTACACTAAGAGGTGTGGTAGGTCGATAGCCGATTCTAGGATAGGAAGAACGCGTATGCTTCGCAAGTTGACACACATCACATCTCAAATCCTTTGAACCTTTATTCTGAAATAGTGCAGGTAGCAACTTTTCAAGATAAGTAAAACTGGGATGACCAAGACGGAAGTGCCATAACATGGCTTCATTCTCAATGTGTTCAATACTAGAAACAACATTAGCACTAATACTACTATGGGCTTTACTGGAACTAGCCTCATCCTGAGTTCCCTTCAACAAGTAGAGACCATTACGCATTTCACCACTTCCAAGCATTTTCCCGCCTTCACCTCCCGTAACACACAATCGGGAGAGCGAAACTTAGCTTCACACCGAAGATCATGTGTTACTTGATGAATAGAGAGAAGATTGCGAGTCAAGTTTAGGCACATAAAGTACTGGACATAGAGTAAGATCCTTAGTAACCCTAACAATGCCTATTCCTTCCACCGTGCTATTGATCCATCGGCAATCCGACACCCGAGGTTCTAGGGTAAGGTTTTAAGTGTTCTATCAACTCCTTACAACCAATCATATTGTCCGTAGCTCCGAATCAAGGATCCAAATATTCGAGAATTTTGACTAGAAGTATAAACGGCCGAAGTACCTTTTTTGTCGAACATACTAGACATGTAAGATTTCTTGGGGTCGGCTTTCTCGCATTCATGACGTGTGCAAACATTTTCTTCGAGTCTCCAACCGACCAATGGAAAACCGTGTCGTATCATCGATTTTGGTGGCGGTTGCGTTCGCACGAGACTTCGCTATTCAAGTTCGATCCGGGTCTCCATCCTTGTGGTCCACCAACTATTTCCCAAAGACTCCTCTTTCGTATGAAAGGGTCGTTGACGTAGATCACACCATTTTGAAGAGGCAGTGAAGTAGGATTCGTTTTCCTTTATCATGGTTGTGCTTAACAAAGAGAGCCGTGGTTGAGGTCTCGGTTTTCGGCCGAACCGTCGGGTTCGAGAGGTTGTCTTCATCTCTGTAACCATCAGATGACGCCGACCTTCTTCTCTCAAAACCTCAGCAAACGCCTCCTTCAGACTTGGAAAGGGTTTCGTTCCCATAACCCTGCTTTTCACGGCGTCTAGGTCTTGATTTAGTCCAAGAAGCAGTTGAACTGTCCTCTTCTTGTCCATGAATGTCCGGAATGTTTTTGCATCATTCGGAGTATCCCACGTCTGAGCTTCATACAAATCAAGTTGAAGCCAGGTTCGCACCAGCCCGATTGTAGTACTCCGTTGCACTCAAGTTACCTTGCTTGAAATTGTAGAGTCCGGACTCAATTTCGAACAAAGCGAGATGAGTTGTCCTGCGTGGAGTAGGTTTCTTTCACATCATCCCAAAGCTCCTTTGCAGATTGATGTAGAAGATAGTTGTCGCCGATATCTGGTTCCATCGTTGAGATAAGCCAGAACCGAACTTGATTGTCATCATTGTCCCACTTGGTGAAGGCAGCTGAGTCGGATTCTTCGGTTTGCTTGCAATACCGCAAGATATTCCCCTTTTTGTTTCCCGGTGATGAACATCCGGATCGACCGAGACCATTGGAGGTAGTTGTTACCATTGAATTTCCTAATGGAAACTCCTCCGCAGCCTCGGTTCGATCCGAAATTGTTGTTGTAGTTGTTGGCTGCCATCTCAATTTCGGAGACGACAGAAGAAAGATGAAAGGTGGAAGAAGACGAGTGTTTAGGAAAGGAAGAAGGTGAAACAATCTCGTCGTCCGTGGTCATGATGAACCAACGGTGAGATTAACACCGACGACAGCGGAAGATATAGCCGGCGGCTCTGATACCACATTGAATTTATGAGAGGAAGCTTTCAATAGTATTATGATATATAGGATTACATAAGGGGTACATGGGTTTATATAGAGTTAGGATAGGAGAATCCTTCCTCAACTAGGAAAACTCTTATTACTATTCCTATACTAATAAGGAAAAATATTGAAACTTATTCCTATACTAATAAGGAAAATATAATATTTTTCAACAGGAACTAAGAGAAGGCCTTATACATGAAACAAGAACTTGGTTTCTGAGATTCATGGATGAAGCATTAGACTCTGGATTCCGGGTTCCGGTCCAAGAAAGGAAAGGGAAAGGTAGCGGAAGAGGAAGATTAATGGAAGCTGAGAACAACCAGATTGCTGTCACTTTATCACAACTCAAGCATGCAAATGACTGGTTAGACAAACTAAGAAACAACCTGAATGATGAAATCAATGCTCCGCTCATCGAGAATATTGACTGTTTGAAGAAAAAGGTATATGCTTGCCTGCTTGCTCATGTAGATTCTGCTGCGTTGGCCTTGGAGAACCAAGCAGATCGATGCTGAACCCAAATAACTATATGGTTCCTGGATATAATGTTTTCATGAGTCAATCCAGGGTGATTCAAATAATTTATATTTTAGTAATTATTGTCTAGAAAGAAAAATTCTTGAGCCAAATATTGTTATGGGAAGTTTGCCAATCTCATTAATGTGTTTGTGCATAACAAGATTAACAAGGGTCCCATCTTATTCATGAGTTGGTGGATAATCAAATCAGTTAAAGGATCCATTTTGAATCCAGCTCTGCAACTCGTTAAAACTGACTTACAGCGAAAGATGATCAAATCAGAGGAAGCTCATGTTGACTTCTAACATAACTTGCAGCTTTGGCCTCAGTTTCTTGAAGTTATGAACCCGGGACATTTCATTTTGTCACATACTGGAGATGCCAATAAGACTATAAGCAGATTCTTTTCTCAGTCCCGTATCATTCATCAACTCTCTTAACATTTCCGCATCCTCCCATCGGCCAGCTGCAGCATAAAGTTTCCCCAACAGTATGTAATTTCCAGTATTCTCTGGCTCAAGTTGAAAGAGTGAAACCGCTGCCAATTCCCCTAACTCAACCTTTTGATGAATAACACAAGCACCAAGTAGCGCACCCCAAACAGCATGACTAGGTACACCCGGCATCGTTCTAATAATATCATAGGCTTCCTCTAATCGACCCGCACGACCAAGCATATCAACAACACAAGTGTAGTGATTCTCACTAGTTCCGGCTCGAAAATCTCGTCTCATCAAGTTGAACAAATAGAGACCCTCATCCACCAACCCAGCATGACTACAAGCGTGCAATACCGAAGTAACTGTGACTTCATTCGGTGCGATGCCGGAATCGACCATTCGCCTAAAAAGCGAAACAGCAGTTTGTCCATGTCCATGCGTACCGTAACCTGCTATTATCACGCTCCAAACAAAGATGTCCTTTCTGGGCACATCATCGAAGATCCGTTGAGCTGATTCCAGTACTCCACACTTGGAGTATATATCTATAAGAGAAGTGGCAACTTCAACTTGAGAAAGAAACCCTGACCTCATTACGAAACAGTGAACGTTTTCCGCAGGGGGTAAATCAGCCAGATCGGAGTAAGCAGGTAATAGACAGTTCAACGTTGAACCATCTGGTCTTACTCCTTCTGATAACATGTTCTTGAAAAACCGTACCGCCTCAAATGCGAGATTATTATGAACACACCCAGAGAGTACTGCATTACATGGAACGATTCGTTTTCTTGAACTTCTTCCTAAAACTTCAAAGCTAATATTGAGACAGTGGCATTTTGCATACATGTCAATCAGTGAAGTTTCTACTTCAACTTTTGAGTCAAGAAATAGCCTTATAGACAATCCATGGATGCAACGACCATACATCAAACCCTTCAAACTTGCACACGCAGAAAGAAGTAAGGCCACTGTTATGAAATTCGGCCTGATTCCCACATTTTGCATGATCCTGCAAAAGTCCAATGCACCCTTTGCATCACCATTCAAGATATATCCATTAATCATGGAGGTCCAAGTTATTACATCTCTCTCAGTCATCTCATCAAACACCATCTTAGCCTCTTTCATACTGCCGCATTTCGAATACATATCCACCAACGAATTACATACTTCTATTTTCTTGTCCAAACCCTTCTCCTTTACCAAAATATGAACTTTCCCCCCAATCTCCAATTCCTTCAACAACCCACAAGCTGGCAATACAGAAACAACAGTGGCACTTTCCAATTCAACCTTGCGACGCATCATCTCATCGAAAATCGCCAGGGCAGTGTCGGGACACCCGTTCTTGAAATACCCGTTGATTAAAATGTTCCAGGAAACCGTAGTTTTCTCTTCCAGTACATCAAACAACTTCCTAGCAACCTCCTTCCCTCCAAATCTCATATACATAGACATTAACGAGTTCTGAACAAACGAATTATACCCAAACGAGGAAACAAAGGTCTGGCCATGAACTACTCTACCAACCCGCAGTAAGGATAGCTCACTACAAGCCTTAACAACAGATGGGTAAGAATAGGCATCTGGCAAACAACTGCCTGAGTGATGCAGTTCAACAAAAACCTGGAGTACTTCACTGAAAGAACTATTCTTTGCGTGCATATTCATAAGTTTATTATACCTGAGCACACTCCCCCCATGGATTTCATCCGCGCCATCGTCAGAACCAGTGTTCTGCAGTTTCCGTCCATTAGCTAAAGAGCGGAGACGAAGCTGTACAGCCTGTACAAGCTTGGAGCTGGCCTTGGCAAGAGGAGCTGGGCTGTTCATAGAACTCTGTGAATCGAGAAAAACCCAGTTGTGAATTAACAAGCATAAGATTTGCAGACCATGAATTCAATGAATAATAACGAGACTGTTATACAACATTTGAAAGTTATGGAGTTGATATGTACTTGGTTAAAAGTTACGTGACTGATTAAGCATTTGGTCCATTTCGAAAGAGTAAAAACAATTAACATAGGGGTCTAATGACCTGCAAGGCCACGGCCGCGTAAAATGAGTTATATTGTGTAAAACGAGTTATACGATCGTGTAAAATATGCGATCGTATAAGATGAGTTACATGGTCGTGTAACGAAAGTTACGGACGTCCAATATCATCGTGGGCGTATAAAAAACGATTTAAATACAAATTCCAAACGGACAATTCCGTTTCCTTTTTCAATTTTTTTGGGATTTAGCCCCCAAATTCGGTTTCGTTGTTCGTCGATCCATCGATCTACTCCTCAGATCCTCTCCCACCAACCCAGAATTTCCCAAAATCTGCAAATCAGGTGATGTCTTTCATCTCTGATTCTCTTCACGTTTCGTTGATGTCGATGTCACTGTCGAATTATCTTTTGTGCTTCCGCGATTGCTGTTCCGATCCCTTTCCCGGAGCTCTCAATTTCCTGTCAGATCCTTTTCCAATAGATTGGTTGTCATTTTGTATAGTTTGATTGCTAAAGCCATCTATGTACATCTCTTCGCTTCGTAAGATGGTGAAGCTTAATGATGTTATCTCTTTTCTGATGATGCATTTGCAGTTGCATTTCATATCTGAGGAATTCGCCAACGGAAAGATGGTGAAGCTTACAATGATAGCTCGTGTTACTGACGGTCTTCCACTGGCGGAAGGTCTGGATGACGGTCGTGATGTCAAAGATATTGAATTGTACAAGCAGCAAGTCAAGGCCTTGTTCAAGAATCTCGCCATTCGCCAGAATGAGCCTTCGAGGATGTCGGTCGAGACTGGCCCTTATGTCTTCCAGTATCCTACTGCTTGATTACAGTTATTGTAACTTGTTATATTTCTTTGTTTGAGGTGATCTTCTGTACTGTACAAGGTTCATTTTTCCTTGACCTGATGGCTTAGCTATATTATCGAAGGACGAGTATGCTACCTTACGATGTGTGACCGTGCATATCCTAAGAAACTCGCCTTTCAATATCTCGAAGACTTGAAAAACGAATTCGAGCGTGTCAATGGGGCTCACATCGAGACTGCTGCCAGACCTTATGCCTTTATCAAGTTTGGTAAGCCCTAATGCTTGTGGAAGTATTTATCATCGGTTAGTTAACATAATTTCTGAATGCTTTATTCAGATACTTTTATACAGAGAACAAAGAAATTGTACCAGGACACACATACCCAGCGGAACATTTCTAAGTTGAACGATGAACTCTATGAAGTCCATCAGATTATGACCCGTAATGTGCAAGAGGTTCTAGGAGTTGGTGAAAAGCTTGACCGTAAGTTCATCCTTTGCCATTTTACCTCACATTTTAGGGTGTTGTATTTCGAATGTTGGTTCTGTGATGATTGAAAGCATCCAACTTTCTGTTAATTTTTCAAATTTGAACACTTCTGCACTGGTTTCACATGATCTTTGGTTTTTTATCCCTCTTCTGAAATGCCCATATAACTGTTTCTTCTAGCTATAAGCAATGATGACTTGTTTTCCGCATTTGTAACGAGTTCTTCATCCTTTTGTAATGTGTATCTGATCATATTGCAGAGGTCAGTGAGATGTCCAGTCGGTTAACATCTGAATCTCGTGTATATGCGGACAAGGCTAGAGATTTGAATCGACAGGTTTGTTTCTCTAGATTACTACTGAACAAATTATACATCTACAGTTATATAACAGACTAGGTTGTTGATCACTCGTGATTTCGGTGCAGGCATTGATCCGGAAGTGGGCTCCGGTGGCCATTGTGTTTGGAGTCGTGTTCCTCCTCTTCTGGGTTAAAACGAAGATCTGGTAAATTCATCATTTCCCCGGAAGAGTGATTACAATTGTGATGGATGTAATGGCTATAGAATCATGGGTGGAGGTATACTGGTTCATTAGATGAACCCGTAGGAACAGTGTAAAAGAGTGATGTGTATGTGTTCATCAAACTATTTGTGTTTTCAGTGAAAATCACAGTTGAGCATGGATTTTTCCGGGTTCATGAGCTTTCACTGACAAATGGAATTGCCGAAATTCATTGGACGATCCTGACCGGACCAAGCCAATGAATTTCTCTATGCACGCATTGATCCAAGTCCCTGTTTTTTTGGCTGAGAATTGAAACAAAGATCGCTAAACCAATTAAATGAAATGCTTCTCTGCGAATGAGGGTGTAGTCGGGTGATACCACTGAACCTGGAAGCATCAAGTTCGAAGTAGGCAGTCCCTTACCACTCTTTAGTAGTGCACTCTGGTCTGTTTAAACAAGCGTCTGAGCTGAAGATTGACAGTCCTAAAGTTTACCTGATGAAGAAGATCACTCAATGTGATGCCTATTGAAGGGAGTTTTTTCGTAGCTCCTCACCATCTCGATGGTGGCAGCATCGTACTATGATGCATAACAAGAGATGCTTCCTCCGAGAAACTCAAGCATTTCTTTAGACCACATCCTCACGTCGGCTCCTTCTCTTAAAGCAAACTTGTCTTGATCCTATACGAAGCAAAATTCGGATGCCAACTTCTTCTCCTTGGGCTATCCATAATGTTGCTAAACTACTGAGATCGATGTGTTAAGCGATATGTTATATAAACGAACAATGAAATCCAAACAACTCGAGTTATTATTACGATAAAAATGAAAAATTACGATTCCAGATGGGCTTGGTTTAGGCCCATCTTGACGATATCTTATTTAGCGCCAACTTTGCGTTAACGGCTACCCATTCATTTCCCAGAATTTGAAATTTCGAAAACTTTCCCCGATGTCCCGCGAAACCCTCCAAATCGGATTCCGATGCAACGAGCTGTGAAAACGAATCCCTTGGTAGTTGATTCAATGGAGGCCTCTAACCAACCAGATCATCCATTTCGCTCCAACGAAGAAGAAAGAGACTCCTCGTCCTCCGGTGACAGCGATCTGTCCGATTCATCTGACCTAGACTGCGACTCGGACGCCGCCGATCCCAGCTTCCGCGTTTTGGACGAGGCGAATCACAAACTCTCCGCTCTTTCTATAAGGAAGAAACCCCAATCGCGGTTTGGTCACCTTTGCTTTCTTTCCCCTTTTAGAACTTGCGATACGGTAATCTGTTTTTTCTTTACAATTCTTATTGCTTTCTTACTGATTTAACTGGTGCAGCATTGGGAAAGATCACGGAGAGGAAGGTGATGACGGAGTATTTGAGATTGCTGATGATATGATAAAAGGTCTGTAAAATCTCTTGCTGCTGAAGTCTCAATGGCGACTAACTCTAACTCTATCTCTATCATAGTAATTTATTCAATTTCCGTGGTGGTGTTTGGCAGCTGGCCAGGTTGAGAAACTGAAAATTGACCAATGCAAGACTTACCTGAGGAAGCAAGGATTGCGATTGAGTGGCTGCAAAGCTATGCTCATTCAACGCATTAAAGAGCATCAAGAGTAATGATATGATGGGATGATATTTCTTTTTTGAATGTTAAGTAGCTGAAGCTTTTTCTAATCCATGGTATGTCTTTTGCAGGATTTTGGATGGTAGAGGGGAGGCAAAGTATCCCTTGTCAAGCTTTGTGATCAACTGTAAAGGTATATGATTCGATGGCTAGAATTTGTTTGCATCAGTAATTCTTCAATAAAATTTTCTTTCGTTTTCTTTTGCTTCAGAGCCTCGTAAGGAAACTGTTTTTATGCAGGCGATGCTTGCACAAGCGATATTGTATTGTTCGAACAAAATGTTTATGACATGTGAGTTATGGAACTTCGTTTCCTTGGCAAAGAAATAGTATTTAGTCTATACGTAAACGACTTTTGAATGCAAAAGAACTGTCTTAGTAGTGCCTCTTCTTATTTTAGGTACAATATTGCATCAAGGAGTGCCAGTGGTCCTCCCTGTGGAAAGAGGATTGTGGCAGGGAGAATTGTGAAAGAAAGCTATGGTGCAGCCAAGCAACAACACACTTTTACAGTAAGTTTAGGTATCAGTCACGTAGCTAGAGTAGTGTCATATTAGAACACTTATGAAATGTGAGTATATTGTATTATCGTCCTGTCAACTTCTTGCAGTTATGAAATTATTGATTAGTTCCACTCCTGAATAGCTGAATTAAAGCTAATATATGAGAGTCGTTTTTATCAGATAGAGGTCCTGTGGAGCAAAGGGGAAAAGCCACTCCCTCCACTTCATCCCCTCCTGATAAAGGGTCGGAATTTGTATCGATTGAAGACTTTGAGACAGGTGTTTAGCTTAGTTACAGCTCCTAGGTGATATTATTAGGCCTTATTAAATGTAAAACTCACTGATGTCCTTTATGTTCCTTTGAAATTGATCTAGCGATGGCAAGATGAAAACCAAAGGTCAAGAGTTCTTTTGGAGAAGCACTCGAGGGGTTCTCTTGCCAGATCTGATAGAGAAACCCGGATGTTAGAAAAGGAAAAAAGGAAACTACTGTGTAAAGGAAGGTACGCTTAACAATATTCAAATTGTATGTTTTAACCTTTTTAACCATGTTTATGTTGATTACATGTTTTCTGCTGGTTTCATGATTATTCATGGTTTTAATCTGCCATAGGGTCTCCAGGAAGGATCCGAAGAGGAAGCACGTCGATACTATTCACTCAACTGAACCAGCAAAGACGGATTCTTTGCTCGTTCAACAGCCAAGTATAGCTGTGAATTCCCAAACCATGGCAACTCAAGGAAAACAATACGGGAAAGGAACAAATGAAGATCCATCCACCTTTGCAATTAACATGGAAGTCAGAATTCAGAACCCAAAGATCCCACACCCAAGTTCAGGACAGCTTAATGGAAACGGTACCATAATGGGACAAGGTGGTATACATCAGAAGCTACCATATTACCCTCAACAGGATCCTATTGAGAATCGAAACTCGACTTTTTCGTTGGAGTCGAGGAAGATGATCCTTCAAGGTGGCAGACCAAACAACCATGCACAGAAGCACGAAAGTTACTACCGGGGAGATCAAGTTCCTTGGGAGCTACAACCTATGAGGTATGGTGGCAATCAACAAGTACAGAACTTCAGGAGGCAGCCTTTGACTCGAATGAATAATCACGGTCCAGCTAGACAGCCGCAGTCACATGGACGACAAATGTGCAAATACTATGCTCAGGGAAGATGCTATTTTGGCAACGGTTGCAAGTTCTCGCACCAGCGCAATGAGGTACAGTCATTTGGTCAGAGGAGGGAGCAGCAGTACGGCGGAAGCTCTATGAAGGACATTGCTAGAGTTTAGAGAAGTGCGTTTAGGATGATGGGCACGGTTCAGCTTAATGTTCTGTGATTTGCAGAACTCTGTGAGTTTTTGTTGTATTGGGTTGATATATTGGTTGGAACCGATTTTGGTGGTCTGATCTATGATTCGGTTTTGTAAACATTGCAAAAACCAGGTCCAACCAATTTGACCGGTTGATGTAGGGTGGCAAAGGATAGGGCAAACTGAATTATGGAGCTAGAATGGCTTAACATTTAAAAGGTGTACTATCAAATTATCCAAATTGGAAAATTTCTGACTAATTGGGATTGCATAAAAAAACATGTTTAACGATTAGCTTATTGGCATGGTGATCGGTTAATTAATTATTAATTAAAATTTTGAATAATTAGGTAAAAATACCAAAAGAATACGCCGGCATACTGGCACGTCTTCCTCCTCCTAACTCCTTCCTCTTCTTCTGCCTAGATTCCATCAGTTCATCTCCGCTTCAAAATCAATGTATGCGGTGCCGTTCAAGCAGGGGCGGGTGGTTCCACTAGATGGGTGCTCCGCGCCTTCATCGAAACTATTCTCCATGCGGTCGACACGCCATATTCTAGCCTCATTGACCTCTCCAACTCGAGCTATTGGCGACTCGCAATGCCAGTTCATGATAGGTTCACACCGATTTTTTATAGGTAGACATCAACGCGGGGGCAATGGCGGCACACATCAACGCGGGAGCGGTGGGAGAGCGATTATCCGAAATATCAAACCATTCCTTGCTTCCCTTCCAGAAATCCATTTGCCTATAAATGGATGGACAGATAACGTGGTCCGTATATAAAAAACATCGACTACTTTTTTTTGGCAGCACAAGTGGGTTACATTATCTTAAACACATATAGAAAGAAAAATACAACACGTTACACAAATTCATGATCCATCAGACTATAATATCTTTTCTGTTTTGAACCATCCAATGAAATCATAAGAAGTTGACAATCCAGACCGCAAAGACTCAGATTCATAGAGCATCCATCCTCTACCTACCCACTACCACTTCACAGACTTCACTCCTCCGTTGTTAGTTGCTTCTTCCCCCACTTTGCTTTTCCTTTCTCTGCTGGTTTTGCTTTGCCCTTCTCATCCTTTCTCCCTGGTATTTGCTCTAGCTAAGCTTATCCTTCAATCCTTATGGGGAAGTGTTTGATGAAAAAATGAATCATCTTTAGTCCACTTCCTTCACTGGCATCTTGGTAATGGATTTTTACCCTGCAAAGTTCTGATCTTGGAGCTTTGGATATAAAAAAATCCCTTTCGAAATCTCCATATATCACTGGGTTTTGTTCGATTATCCTTTTATGCTGCTAATTTGTATCAGTTACTGTAATCTTTCTACTTAGGTTACTTTCTTAAGCTAAAGCTGTTATTTTGTGATTGGCAAGGTTTTCACATTTTGAATGTAAAGCATTCTGCATAATATGTGGAAGCCTTTAGAGCAGGAAGGGAAAACTGTAATCTTTGTTTGGCGGGCGGAAAGTTTGGATGGAATTTAGATTGCTAATGAGGAAGTTCACTCACCAAAATCACTTCATTGGCATCTATCTATCTAAATTTCATCCAACTTTCCACCTGCCAAACCACACCTTAGTTCACCTACTTTACATTCATAGTGGGTTTCTGCGGTCGATTAACCAACCGGTTAATCTAATGTGTTGCAGGTCAGAATGGCAGGCGAACCGGTCAATGTGAGCGAGTTCGAAACGCTGGCGAAACGAGCCCTTCCGAAAATGTACTTTGACTTCTATGCTGGGGGAGCTGAGGATGAATCCACACTCAAAGACAACGAGGAAGCGTATCGGAGAATCACGTAAAACGGTGTTACTACTTACTTAGCGTAAAATTCTTATACAAAGTAGTAATCTTTCATGGATTCTTTTCAGGATTCGTCCAAGAGTTTTAGTAGATGTGAGCAGGATAGATACGAGTACCACCATATTGGGTTATCCCATCTCAACTCCTATTATGGTGGCCCCAAGTGCTCTTCACAAGCTAGCAAATCCAGAAGGTCTTACTCTTAGCCTCCCACTAAATGACTCATTTTGCAAATATTGTCATGAACCGTTGCATCCCAATAACTCGAGTTGTTGGGAGAGGGTTTTCGATTAGTTTTATATTATTCATCAACAAATATGTCTTTTTGTGGTTGTGGATTTTTGTAAAGTTGCAGTCTTTCTGGTGTATTGCAGGCGAACTTGCCACTGCTAGAGCTGCTGCTGCCTCCAACACTATCATGGTACTGATAAATAACTGGTTATTAATTTGATCATTCTGACATTACTTTATAAATAACTTGTTGTACATTCCAGATTCTGTCCTTCTCATCCAGTTACAATGTCGAGGAGGTTGCTGCTAGTTGCGAAGCAGTTCGTTTCTTCCAATTATATGTACTTTCCCTTCTTCAAGATACTTCCTTTTCTTAGCTCTCTTGAAGTAAAAACATTAATCAGTAACTGAAAGAGCTTTACCTGAATGTGGTTTACATGATTTAGGTCTACAGAGGACGACATATCGCTGAGAACTTAGTGCAGCGAGCTGAACGAAGCGGATATAAGGCTATCGTGTTGACAGTAGACTGTCCGAGACTTGGTCGAAGGGAGGCAGACATTAGGAATAGGTAAAGACTACCTTTTTATCCACTATTTATAATAATAAATAACCAGTACAAGATCTCCATAATGCATGTTGACTTCTGCAGGATGATTGTCCCGAAGCTGAAGAATGTCGAAGACTTTGTATCGAATGATGTGGATGCTGTAAGTACAGGATAGGGAACTAAGCGACCCAATTTTTTCTACGAGTTTCTGCTTGGTTTATAGAATGATGAATATTTCCAATCTGCAGGGTAGTGGTTCAAACTTGGAAGCTTATGCAAACTCTACATTCGATCCTACACTGAATTGGAAGGTGCGAAATCGGTTTATACAGTTAGCGAAATCGACATAACGAGTATTTTCACTTGGTATAATCTCGGTGTTTGCAGGATGTCGCGTGGTTGAAGTCCATCACTAACTTGCCTATCCTGCTTAAGGGAATACTCACTCATGAAGATGGTAAAATTTAGTCCCTATATGGACATGAATTTAGATTACAACTCATTGTTGATAACCTGTTATTGGCAGCAATAAAAGCCGTGGAGGTAGGTGCTGCGGGGATCGTTGTCTCGAATCATGGCGCCCGGCAGTTGGATTACAGTCCTTCCACAATCAGTGTGGTGGAAGAGGTATAGCACTAATGTTTCTCACAGGACTAGCCCGATGTTCCTTCATTGATTGACTAAAACTAGGGGTGTAAATCGGTTTGGTTTTTGGTAAAACCAAAGACCACAATTCGTGCAAATATGAGAACCTTTCATTACTAAGAAATGATCTTTTTTCCGGTTGATCGAATTGCAGGTGGCTCGCGCGGTGAAAGGGAAGGTTCCGGTAATAGTGGACGGAGGAGTTCGGAGAGGGACCGATGTTTTCAAGGCATTGGCATTGGGTGCACAAGCAGTCCTCGTAAGTTCTCCAATGTGGTTTTCGAATTTCGCCTAGTATGCTTTCAAACTCACTTCCGTGTCCATACTGCAGGTTGGAAGGCCGGTCATTTACGGGCTGGCAGCCAAGGGTGAAAAGGGGGTGAAGCAAGTAATTCAGATGCTGAAGGATGAGTTTGAGCTCACAATGGCACTAGCTGGATGTACTAGCATCAAGGATATTAGTAGAAGCCACGTAAGGACCGAGCGAGACCGACTCCTATCCCTGCTCTAAAAGGGCGGGTTGGGCGGCTCACGAGTCGTGCATTTTCCAAAGCTCTAGTTGCAGGCTTGGCTTCAGGAACCAAAGGCCATCATCATGATCATATTCTTTTCCAGTTTGATATTAGTTGCTCCGAATGAATGAGACTGATAAATAAATTCATGATTAGTCCATTTTAAGTTTTGTCACAAAAAAAAACTCATAAGAGTCGCTGCAATATGAAAACACATCCAATAGACTTTTAAGGTTGACACATTAAAATTTTTTAGTTGTTTCTCATCACATACATGCAGAAAATAAGTCAATTTGAAAATTTTCACCATTAACATAACATTAAAAAAAAATTAACTTCATTTGACCATTATTTACAAGTGTTATTATAGTGAAACTTGAGTTTTTAGTTATTTTCAACATGCCTATTAAATATTAGCCGATTTAAAAATTAATTAATTTTCATGTCAAATTTGTTAATTTTCAAAAATTGACAATTTTAATATGAAAATTAAAAAATTTCAAATTGATTAATATTTAATATGCATGTTAGAAATAGTTAAAACTCTAAATATTAACCCTCCAAATAATAATCAAATGAAATTAAAAAAATATTTTTTAAAAACTGTACGGTAATGGTATTATGTTCGATCTTGAAGGTTTTCAAATTGGCCAACTTCTCGTAAGCATTTTGAAAAAAAAAACTAAAACTCTAAATTAGGTGAAATTGAGTTCTAGCTCCTCACTTTTCAAAACTCTAATACTTTAGTAATTTAAAATGACGTATAAAACGCTGAAACACAATGTACCTATACCCGTATTTTACAAACTATGCTTTCAGCCTACTGGAAATAATAACACCACTACCATTCTTTGGCTGCAACAAAATAACAAACTAATGAGCACTAACTATGCATTGTTAACAGAGTTGCTCTTATTCACACCTTGAAGATCCATTGGAGAGTTCGCCGCCATACTTCCAATGGACCCAACTGTCTGTGAACTCAACTGCGGACTAGCCGGTGGACATCCCTCCGTGTTAATTGCCCCTGAACTGATTTGCGGGCTCATCGGAGTCCTCTGCCCCATTTGCTGCGGGCTAGGCTGCTGCTGAGGAATTCCCATGGTTGATGGTGAGCCAACTTGGGATGGCGAAACCACAGCTTGAAGCGACGAGGTAGCTTCAGGCTGCTGCTGCTGCTGCTGCTGTTGGAATTGCTGCAACTGCTGCTGTTGTAACTGCAATTGCTGATTCTGATTCAGATTCTGATTCATATACATGTTCATCCCTGCAAGCTTCGGCGGGCCCATTGCGTTTCGTTGCATCTGGCTCATGTTGGGTCTGTTTAGGGATTGTCCCAACATGGACAGACCGGCAGCATTCGGGTGATTAATCTGTCGACCACCAGACATTCCAGGCTGAGGGCCACCGAGCATGGTTGTTCGAGCACTCGCCATCCTGAGCGATGTCAAAAAGGCAGCCTGTTGCTGATTCATCTTCCCGGATCGAAACTGCTGGCTTAAGGCGTTACCGATGTTAATCCCCTGGCTCATTAGCATCTGGTTTGGGTTCTGACCACCAACATTACCCGAATTAGGTGCCATTGGTCCAGAAATTCCTGAACCGGCGACAATTCCCCTTGCAGCTCCTCCGATCCCCATGGCATTCGCCAAGCCTCCGAACGCCGCCATGTTATTTCCGATATTGCCCATGCCCGGTTGCCCCGCAAGCCCCATCATCAATTTCCTCTGCTGCAGTTGTTGCTGGGAAAGTTGGAGTGGAGAATGTTTGTTATTAACCGAATGGCCACCCGATTGCATGTTCGGATTTTGCCCCATGGTGTTCAAATGGGAGAGTGGGTTTGGTGGAAGCACCATTTGTGTCCTCTGAAGCTGTTGATGCTGATGATGCTGTTGTTGAAGTAAAGCATGTTGGTTTTGTTGCTGTGATTGCTGCGGAATTGGTAACTGTTGTGGGTCCAGTTGTTGCGGTCTTGGAGGCACCGGCATCTGTAAGGCCTGAGAGTTCCCGGGAGGCAGCATCCTTGCGTTTAACGGTGCGTTCTGGGACGAATTTACCGAAGGGTTGCCACTAAGAGTGGGCTTCACATCATTTGAGGTCTGACCCGCCATGGATTCATTGTATTGCTGCTGCATCTCCATTGTTACATTGTTGGGGAATACACCAGGTTGACTGCTTGATGAAGTATTATTCATCCTTGTTGGTTTTTGTTCGATGTGATTTTCCACTAGATAGCCATCTCGACTCATCTGCGTAGGGAAACAAAAACGACTCCAGTGGATGATGAAAGAGGAAAAGAAAATAGTACAAAATTCGAAAGCTTATTCGTCTTACGCACCAATGTACAGAACTGCTGCGCGAACAAATCCGCAAAATGCTGCAGAGATAAACAATATTGGGGATCAGAGCCAAACATGAAAATAATAGAAACACAAAAACTCAGCTGAAACATAAAATCATGGCTCTTCAAGCTATGCAGACAATAGAATTGGAATCCGATTTCATCAGTAGACTTACAGTATTAGGCAATGTAGGAAGATATTCCTCAGCAGAGAGAACATCCCCATCCTCTAAGTCTCCATAGTGCATAGCCACAGTACCATCATTTGACTTCTCCATCATGATCATTCTAGCACGTGCCTTCGGGACATAAGTCACGACATTTCCTACGGAATTAAGGCAGCTCTTAGTGAGAAATGTAACTAAATAAATTTGAGAGTGCAAAAATTTTAATACTTTTGAGTAGATTCATCAACAAACCTTGCAACACTCGTTCACCTTGCATAAAATTCATAACTCTTATCTTGAGAACATTGATGTTGCCACCAACAAGTGACTTCGATAATTGCCTTTCTTTAATTTCATCTTTGAAATCCTCATAATTCGCTGCATTGGATAGGCAAACCGCAATATTCTGAGGATTATACGTATTTTGCTTCCTTGGGTAGTCATCTAGTTTATTCATTTTACGGTTAAGCTGATGCCTGGAGCAGAAAAAATTCAGTCAAAACGTTAATACAGGAAAAAAGATCGGTTTGCAGATAGCAGTTGTACTTGCAGGACACTGTACCTTGAAGCGACAATCTCAATCTTCGCAAACCTATCAAGAATGGCATGATCAGCCATAGATTGTGTTCCAACTGTAGGACTATTTGCATTTAATGAACCACTAATGTTACCAACACTTGCAGGAGAGGCAACTCCACTCATAGCAGAGTTCTTTGGGACCGAATTTGACCTCCGCTTGGCAGAAGCAGTCCCAGCAATGGCAGGAAGCGAGGTAACAGCTGACTTGTCCTTCTGCGATCCAAGAGAGGTTACTGCTGCAACTCCTCCCATGTGAGGTCCAGCTGAGTTACCGGAGTATTCCCCAGATCTTGACGATAATGGAGACTGAGCCAATGTCCCTGCAGACAACCGGGGACTTTGTGCTGGTTTTCTCTTTGGGTGTTGTTGTTCCTCCTTTTTTGTGTCTTGGCTGAGATTGTTCCATCCCGTCTGAGGAAAATTCGGTCTCATCATATGTTGTGGAAGTCTTTGCTGTAGGCGCAACTGCTGTGGATCCAGACTTACTAAATTGTTCTCTATTGTCATATCACTCTTGCCCTGATTCAGTTCAGATCCACCAAGCTTGTCTGACTCAAACAGTTCTTCCTTTGGACCAAACCTCAAAGCCGATTGTCCAGCAGAAAATGGTGTTCCAGCACCCTGATTCAAAACCCCTTCAAACATCTGTGGATACTTTTGAATCCCTGCATTGGGGTACTGCTGCATTCCTCTTGCCATCATGTGCTGCTGAAGTAATGAACTCTTCCAGTTCATATCAGCCGCTTGGAGGTTATCTGAAATTGGTCCAACTTGTGGCTGTTGTTTACCGTCAGGACCTGATGTCATCCTCGCTCTCTTATTATTATTTGCTAGTGGTGATGTTTGTCCATCTTGATTTCCTCTTTTACCATGCAGTGAAGCACTTGCATTTACATTGTCATTATAAGTGACCATCATCTCTTGTCCACCCGGGGAAGCTGCCGAAACATTAACAAGAGGCCCTGAGCCAACGCCCGGTTGATACCTTGGCTGAGAAGAAACCAAAGGGAATGCCTGACTACTGCCACCTGGCATGTTTCCTGGACCAAGATTTGGAGCTGTTAGATTCCCCTGGACATGCGGGTGCATCATATTGCCCACCATAATGTTTGGGTCAGAAAATCTACTGTTAGAGCTTTCCGGGACTTGATCTATGCAAACTTTCTTCCCGTGGAGTCTGCTTGTAGATGTTACAGTAACATTCGTAATCTGCCGCAACCTTTTCCTCCGCAGACTAGCCAGATTTAAATTAAGCTGCAAATATTAGTCAGGGGAGTTGAATAAAATGTTGACATACTTCTCTGACGGAATATCACATTAATTCGGAAAATTATTACCTTCGAAGGAAGAGGACTAGCAGAAAGTCTATCCAACTTTGGTTTGGGATCAAGCTGGCTGCAAAGCCTTCACTATCCTGGACTCCACTTCCTATAGCCACAATTAGAAACATCACTAAAGCCTGATGGCTCAAAAAATATTGCAGAAACTTACAAAGAGAAAGGCAGTAGCTGTTACCATCAAATCCCCATAGGTCCATGAGTTATCTGAGATCAATGGAATATCCTTTACTACATTCTCCAATGACATCTTTAGGCGCACTTTATTTATGATAGGGGTTGCATCAGTAGATGTGATAGCAGACCCGTGCTCAGTAGCACACTTCCGATAATCCCGAATCTACAGAAGTTACATGCAATACTTTAGAGACCTTAACAATACATCCTTCTTACGGTTCCATTAGATAATACATATATGAATGTTTTCACCGTCTTAATATACCCAGAAAGGGATATTGTTAGAAGTTCAAACACAAAAGAGACTCACCTCACATATTAGAGTTCCATTAACGTACTTGCATGGTATATCATCCAAGATATCTCCCGGTAACCAGCCAGACTCAATTGCCTGTACAAAGTGTAAGCAATTGAAAAGCAAGAAACTTGGTAAAATGAAGCTAGTGAGAGAGGTTGGAAGTTCAACTAAGTGAAAAGCACGACACAGATGGGAGATTGGTTTCCATGATGAAGCAAAATCTAATTACATGAATCGAGAATAATAAGCAGTACCAACCACGAATATAGTTTCAGATGCCCTATCATAAGGGTGCAGCAACTTTGAAGCATCTTGAAGGGGAGCCCTGTGCACAATATCATTCTGAAAATTCATAGGCGAAATCAAGTTAAAATCAAACAAAAGAATATACAAGTTCTCCAAACTATACGAGGAAATCAATGATATCCTTTCAGCACACCTCCGAAGCTTTTCCAATAGAATATCCATCTGGATAGAGGTTCAAAGTGAAAGAAACTTCGTTCTCTGAAGAAACAGGAAACAGCAACAATGTTCAGGATCAAAGGTATCAGCAACATCTAGCCCCATTTAACAACAATAAACAAAAACCATAATGAAAAAAGCTCTCTTTACCACGGACAGATATACTCGAGACATCCGGTAGATCATCAGTACCATCGACAAAAGTGCCCTATATCACAGAAAACTTAATATCGTCATAGCCAAATTAGAGCTCTAGAAGCATGTCTACCTACGCGCTTTCACACAACAATTCGAGAAAAAGGATATCAAAAACCAGACACAAACATATGAAATCAGAACAGTCCATGCATTACTTAGGCACATGTAACCACCAAAAACTTAACTTACACTTCATAGATGGAAAAATGAACACTGCACCATACCACCATCTAAAGCAGCACAGCTTCAGAAACGATATATCATCGTTCTTTTCTCTTAAGATACTAAACTTAAGCAGAAAAAACGGATACAGCACCAGGTTTGAATTTTGTATTCCCATGGAATAGTACAAGAACAAAATAACTTCCCAGCCAATAAGGTGCTACATTTCAATTCTCAGGTGCCAATCTTCGGCAAAATACCAGCAGAAAGCAAATACCAATCCTAAAGTTGAATAACCAATCCCAAAGCTTAACCAAACAGCCCTAATTTTACACGCTTCTTTCGCAATTCAAGTGGATTAGAGAAGGAGCAATTTTTACCTCGGCCCTTTTCTTCGACGAAGGATTTCTGGCGCCAATCAAGGACCCATCCTTGGGAACTTCCGATTCATCATCGAAAGCAACATCCTTTTGCTGAGCTACAGGTTTTGGACGGAACCTTGAACCCTTCTTGGAGACCTTAAACGAGACGCCCATTGTAGAAAAACCCCTAAACTTTTTTTTATGCAGAGACAAATCAGAATGGAGAATTCATGAGCGTGCTCGAGAAAAGGGAAGAAGAAGGACCCAAATCTGGGTTTCTATGAATTGAGGTACTCAAACCTGATTCAGCTCCGCTGAATTGCTTTTGACATTTGCTGGAGCTGATGGTCTGATGCCAATAGAATTGAGGTTGTGTTCGTATGAAGTAAATTCGAGTATAATTCTGAAGCTTAATGGTGCGGGTCAAATGGCATGACCGTAAAAAGGTAAGAAAAACAAGGTCAAGTTGAGAATAAACCGATCACTCTACCCGCCCACTGGAAAAGAAAAAGCAATCGTCTTTTCTTCGTTATCCAACTCTGCAACTCAAACACACACTCACAATCCAGCTCCTGGAAAACCAAAAGCATTCATGGCGGTGGCAATCCGCTGCTGTGCTTTTTCACCGCCGGACCTCTTGGCCTCCCAAAGATCACTTCTTTCGGGTCAGTACTCAGCTCCTCTTGAACTGGGTTTTGTTTTGATGCTTCAGTACGGTTGTTGTTTCTTGTGTGACGTCTTGACTCTTGATTTCTGACTGGGAAATGAACTGGTGTGATATAAGAATCTATTCTGGTTTTTACTGGGTCTGAGATTTTGGGATTTTCAAATGTATTGAGGAACATCACTTGACATTTGACAATGGATGAATTGTGCATGTTTGTAGCTGTATGGGATGGTTAGAGACCGTGGCCAGGAATCTAAGTTCGGGGCGACTTTAGAAGCAGGAGAAATTCGAAAATACATTGGGCAAAAACTTTGATTTTGAAAATTTTATATAGGATCTCGTCTCTTTAGAGCTGGATGGCCTTGAGTGCTGGTCTAGGTTTTGGCCAGCATGGTTCCGCCATTGATATGGAGGAAGAGTTCCACACAAGTGTTTGAGACTTTTGAGTGCTGATGTCAACTTGTGTCGTATTTGTTCTTATCTGGCAATCTCTAAAGCGGCTTTCTCTTTCATTTTGTGATCTATCCAGGGAAGCTACCTTGTGCATTACTCAAAGTAGACAAGTTATCATCTAGGGATGCACCAGACATACAACAGTCTTTTGCTTGGCTTAACTCGAAGCAACTGGCGAATGGACATCAGGACGCTTCACTCCAACGTTTTGTCTGCTCATCAGGTAGGATGGTGAGTCCCGGCCCTTCTTCTATTTATGTGTATCTCTGATGTCTTGTAATATGGATACTGCAATGTGAAAGGATCAATGTACATTGCAGGGGAAATTGTTCTTGCGATCCTCGGCGATTTCGCTGGTGACTAATGCTTTCATGGCTGCTGCTGCACCTTCTGAAGCCATGGCTCAAACATGTGAGGCCGCGGCGGACAACTCTTTTCTCAACATGCCCGTGTTGCTCTTTGTTGCACTGGTCGGGGCTACTGTTGGAGGTTTGATAACTAACTATCCTTGCAAAACTCATTCTCGCCTAAATAACTAGTTATACTGTTTTGAATCGATACCGTTTCCTCCTTCAATCCATACAAAACTCATGCTCACCTAAATAACTAGTTATAATGTTAAACTGAGAGTGGATTGATAGTTAGGTGATCGTATGTTCGCAGGGTTGCTGGCACGGCAGAGGAAAGGAGAACTGAAGCGTCTGAACGAGCAACTACGCCAAATCAATGCTTCCCTAAGAAGACAAGCGAAGATCGAGTCGTACGCCCCCAACCTAAGTTATGCTCCCGTGGGTAGCAGGGTCCAAGACGAAGTGATAGTAGACTCGAGGAAACAAGAACTCATTTCCCGGTTGAGAAGCGGGAAGAACTACTTAAGGAACCAGGATCCGCAGAAGGCATCGGAGGAGTTCAAGACGGCGCTTAGCCTTGCTCAAGATTTGAAAGATCCTACGGAGGAGAAGAAGGCTGCAAGAGGCTTAGGTTTGTTCTTACAACATCAACTATCCTATGATAGAACTCTATCCTGAACCATTGCGTCCCAATTACTCGAGGGTCTATTTGTTATTTTTGCAGGAGCCTCCTTCCAAAGACAAGGACAGTATCGCGAAGCGATAAAGTACCATTCAATGGTGCTGGAGATATCGAAGCGGGAAGGAGAAGAGTCTGGAAATACTGAAGCTTTTGGAGCCATTGCAGACTGTTACACTGAGCTAGGGGATCTTGAGCAAGCCGGGAAGTTCTATGACGATTACATTGCTAGACTCGAAACCGACTGAATTGAACCTTACTGAACTGCAAGACTAGAGGAATCAAGTTTCAATCTTGGCCGTAAAATGGATCGGAAGATGTATGTTTGTTTTATAATGCACAAATGTTGTTGTGTTTGCCACCATATGCCGTACAATTGTTAATTTCAGCTTTACATTAAAAGCCTTCACTAATCATTATTACTATTTCTTCACCATTATTTCCATACCATAACAGTGTCGATGTCCGACCAGTTGGATCTTGAACCACTCATCAAAACAATACCATATAATTCCAATAGAATTACGATTCAATGTTGGTTCCACTGCACTTTATAATTGTCAAATCAGTTGAACCACATATCGTTCCTCATCGATTTGATGTCCCGATACAATTCTAAAAACCAGTCTTCACTGGCCCTGCGTATGACCTTCACAGCTTCAAGCCTGTAAAGAGGTTCCAAGACATCTACTCATATGAGGGTCACCTACTGTAGGCAAACATGTGACCCTCAGCACCGACCCAAGTTAGCGAAGGTCACATCATACAGACACCACCCATCTTTATACAAGTTTAGCTGTTTATCTCAAAACTACGAATGGTAAAAGACGAACAGTATATAACCGCATCAATACAAATCCCACCTTCGCCACGAGACAAGAATGTGAGTACACAAAGGGGTTATCAGTAACCATAACATCAAAAGATACAACAATACTAAACAATAACCCCATCATGGAACAGAACTCCTTTCAATCCCCACCCTACAACAACAGCCGAACACAGACTCAAATCCCCCCTCTAAAAGGACACATTGAAAAGAAACAAAACATAACAAAAGAAAGAAAATTACATATGTTAGGTATTATAACTACATATCCCCACAATCTTACACACACGTACATCCGAGTGAGAGAAAAGATATCATCTTCTTTATATAATCACTGCGGGCGACATAATAAATTAAAAGCAACACAAAAGGAAATCTGGGATCAATGGGGATTGATTTTTTACTGGTAGTACATGAATTGCTGGGCAGCAGTGACGTTCTGGTAGCCACCATCATAGATTGCCTGGCTTGCTCCGGCAGCCCCCATTTGTTTCATCGGATGCTGCCCCTGCGGATGCATCAAAGCGTGGACACCTCCCATCTTGCTCATTGCCAGCTGGCGCTCGTATGCCAAAAGCTCGGCTGCCGAGACTCCTCCGTGCATCGGCATTGCTGCTGAGGGAGGTGGGAGTGGGTTTGAACTCGTTCCTGGAGGAGTCGGCTTGCTTCCCCATGAGCACTGCAAGCGAAATCAATTTTAAGCCAAGAGAAAGGACCGGTTTTGGGGAGATTATTTTCTACCTATCTAGCTAGCGTTTACCTTGATTGGTTTCCCGCAAAGAAGCGACTGAGTGTTCCCCATCTGAATAGCGAAAGCAGCCTCAGCATGGGTGCTGTACCTGACGAAACCGAATCCCTTGTCGCGCTGAACACGGACCTCCTCGATGACTCCAGCGTTAAGAGAGTGGAAGTGGCGATGGAGATCGAGTTGGCTAACCTGCCGGATCGACACCAAACAGAGAAAGAAACTGTCAGATAACAATCCAAGAGTAAGTATACAGAGATTGTAAAGACGAGTTTCTTGCCTCCGGAGCAAGATTCCCGACATAGACGGTTGTGTACTGAGGATTATTCTCAGGAGCATCGTTGTTAATACTCTCTTTCCCATCTTCTGCAAAATGAAAGACAGAAAAAGTGTCTTGAGTATCACAATCTGTAAGAAAAGATTGTTAATACTCTCTTTACCAGCTTCGATTGTTAATTTAGAAGCGAGAAACTAACCTGACGAGCCATTAGTTAGTTCGACGACACTCTTGCCATCTGAGCTTTGTTTATCATCATTGGATCCAGCTCCCTTGGCTGCCCAGTTGCACCTTATCTGCCTGCTACCAAGCCACTTCCCTGAACGAGTAAACCATAAAATAAGCACAGGTGGGAAGTTATAACAGCGAAATGACATCAAAAGGCATGGCCTAGTTATTTGAGTAAGAAGCTTTCTAATTTCTCCCACGGTATCCTTACCTGTCAAGTCATTTATGGCACTTTGGGCATCCTGAACAGACAGTGGATGGCAAGTTAGTAATGGGACAGATCAAATTTAGTGCATGAGTAAGATATCAGTAATCAAAGAATAAAACCTGCTGGTTACGGAAAGAAACGAAACCAAACCCTCTTGAGCGTCCAGTCTTCTGATCCCACATCACTCTAGCATCACTGATATCAGCACAACATTATATCACTTCCAGATGTTTTCAGTTATTCGGATTTCAAAAGAAAGAAAAGAGGGAGAAACTTACGAACAACTGGGATAAACAGAAAAACATGCAAACAGCGTTGCATCGGTGACTTCCGGACTTAAATCTCCAACAAATATGTTAAAGTGACCTGCATATAAAAATGATACACCCGGTTTATTACTTACAGCAAATCAGACAGCCACGGCATTATATTGAACATAGAGGACAATGTTAAGACATACTTGATGTATCCTCCCTCTGACCACTAGCGTAGGCCCAGTTAACTTTGATTGGTTGACCAAATCTGAAATTCCGTCAACAACACAACACCGATTAATTTCACAGAAAGAAGGATCAATCAAGAGGAGAAGTGGCTCAACCAATGAGAAAGTGCTTACAAGTGTCTTCCATTAAGAGATAATATGGCAAGAGCAGCTGACCTACGATCAAAGTAGTGAATAAACCCATAGGATGACTGCAAAACATAGATTGGAAACCAAAAAGCCATGTCAAAGAAGCAGATATCAAAACAAAACACCATATGAAATTCTCAAAACTAATGAAACGAAGAATGTACCTTTTCCTTCCTTATAAGCTTGCAACCCTCGACAGGCCCTGTACTCGCAAAAACTTCTTGGAGAAGTGGTTCAGTAACCTGTGTATGGATGTTCCCCACATACCTGTATTTTGCAACAGCATAGAACTTTAAAGAAAGAAGTAAATGAACACGAAAACAACCTATCAACAGACATCCTCAATCATGGAAAGCAGGGGAAATGCAAAAATTTAGCACCAACTGGATCAACACCATACATATCCATTATGACTACGCTTTAGAAAAACACGAAAATTTTGCAGATAAACTGTCCAGTGAATAACATCACATCCAGTAAAAGAATACAAGTTCTAATGGTGAGCTAAGCCAACAATAAACTTGAAGGAGAAAAGATACTGGCGAAAAGGAAAGAAAGAACATAGAGAAGAAGAAACATCCAAACAACACTCACACACTGCGGCAAGTGCTAGGATCAAAACCAGGTGGCAGATTTCCGCTGGGAATTGGCTCAATCTGCAAAAATGGGAAGGTTTAAAAACAAATGGAAACGAAGGAAGAAAAAGGAAACGAAGAATAGAACGCTTTATGTTCATACATGACCACCAAAAACAAAATTGAAATTGCATATATCGCGGTTCTCAAATGTACAAACTACATTACAGCTCAAATCAACATTAACAAAGGATTCCCAGCAATACAGTAGGTTAGGTCAACTCACAAGCTGAGGCAGGAAACTAACTGATCATAGTCAGTGATCAGCCCGAGCTACATAACAATATCAAGACTCGCACTCGAAATCTAGCTAAAGAGCTGGAAGAATTCCATAATCTCTTAACAGTATGTCAGTGCAGGCGCCATTAACCATCATATCCAACCATCGAAACTTTCAATAAGATGGAGAAACAATAAAAAATAAAACTCAAACTTTGACAGACAACAAAATAAAACAAGCAGTGGGGAAATGAAGAATCTGATCATACAACAACGAAGTCTCCCAAAATCACATTCACCTTCCCCAGAAAAAACACGACTACCAAGCGAAACCCTAACTTTACACAAGTCTCCAATTCGTACAACAACCCAAAATCACAAACTGGGAAAGAATCGCAGCAGTTGACCAAACAGAACCCTAGTAATGAAACCAACAAAAGAAAACCTGAGGTGGAGCAAGGAGGCCGGGGTGGTACAGAGACTGTTGCTGCTGGAGGAGAGCTTGCTGCATCAAAGCCTGCTGCTGCTGCTGTTTCAGCCGCTGGTGCTGCATTCTTCTTCTTCTTCACAGCGACGAAAGTGGGTAGTTGAGCTGTTTGTTTCCCGAGAAGAAAAGGATCGAGTGGTTTTTTAGGGTTCGGACAAGGCGGATTGAAATCGGGGAGAAAATGGAGAAAAAAAGAAAGAAAAAAAGAGGGAAAATGAAAGGAAAAAAAATACAGAGAGAAAGAGATAGAGAGAGAGCTTTTCTTTTACCCGCTCAGCTATTTTATATTTACTTTATTATTTTTTAAATTTTTTCTTTTGTGCAGTGAGAAGTGGTAATGTTACTCGTCTGTGACAGGGATTTCCGAGACTGTCGAACGCGATGAGGTCCACGTGTCATGTTTCATTACCCATCGGGTTTGAGCCTCGTGAAACCTTTTTGAGCCGATTCGTGTGATGGGCTATGTCTATTGGCACCCGAATGCAAGTCCGGCCCACGGCCTACTTACCAATTTTACATATTGGTCACTCTACTATTTTTTATCGCCAAAATTTCATCGCCGTCCTACTCATATTATCTTTCAAAAGTTGTTTCACACCCCCGACATTTTACCAAGTTAACAGACGAGTCCAAGTGGAGTTGCTCTAGTAGTAGAGTTGTGTACTAGAGGTCTGGAGGTCTCAAGTTTGAATCTAGCACACCCCGTAAAATGAACACTCTTTGTAATGTTTAAGTATGCTTTCTATCTTGTACTCATGAGTGAAAGATCTCTACCAAAAAAAAAAAAAATTACCCAACCCATCTACCTTTTTAGATCATCAAACCTTCGTTGTGAGTAACCTTACGTAAACACTATCTTTCGTAAATTTGTTGTTTGGAAGGACCTACATGACTCTATATATGAGAATACATCATGTGCCGCCTTTGTACATAGAGACTCTGTGTATAAGAATACATCATGTGTGACCTTTATACATAGAAACACATCATATATATATATATGCATACACATTCTTGTGCATATATATAGTGGTTTGTTCACATTCATGGACTCCGCACTCATTAAAGGGGATCAAAATTGTTATCAAATCAGACCAGCGAATCTCAACAAACAGAAAGACATAAATGATGGTGAATAGATAAAAGATAAAGAATTAAACTATAAATTTACCTTCAAGGAGATTAGATAGATGTTAATTATATCTAACTGTCCATGAGGCGGCACTGTTTTTTAACGGGATTTGGTTTCTAATGTGTTTAATGGTGTAATTTTTCGTGATATTTACTATCAACGCGCACATATCATAATTTTTCAATTCGCTTTTGCTCCTCGTATTTATAATCAAATATCTTATGACTAAGAAAGCTCTCTGTGAATCGATGTACAAAAAATAATTCTTCTAACCTTACAATGGTTTTACATATTAAAAAAAAAATTATATAGGACGCGGTAAAAATAAAAACATATATAATTTCTGTAATGAATTACTACATGTAATCCAAAAACCCCTATAAACTAAGCTCCAGCTGTTTCGAAGATTGGCTCATCTGCCGATCAAGCCACGGGTTGTTCTTATTATTATCACTCCCTGCACCTCCGGCGGGTTTCGCCGCCGCCGGCGAGCTCGGGAAATGATACGGTCCTCTGGATGTAACTCTGCAACAACAAATCATAAATCAGATTAGCAACAGATCTTCATCCATCAACAACCTAATTCGATTGTGAGAAGAAAAATTCAATTCACCTGTCCTTTCTCTTCTCCAGAAACCGGTGAAGCGAAGCCCTCCTGGCAATCGGCAAATCAGAAGGAATCGGCTGATGAGGCGGCCGGAAAGATAGCCTCTCGATTTGACCGCCGTTGTTGTTGTTGTTGTGGCTCGCTTCAGGAGAAGACGACGAGGAAGCCGCGCCGGATCCAGCTGAAGCTGAGGAGTTAACGTTACGCTCATCAGCCGAATTACTATTGTTGTTGTTGTTGTTGATGATGGTCGCTCCTTTTCCAGAAGCCAACGCCATAACCTCCTTCGCTTTCTCCGCCGGGAAATCGTCGAACACGATCACTCTTCCTCCGTAGAAAATCGTCATCTGAGCTGGGGCAGGAAGAACAGAGCCTTTAATCTCCATAGCCGGAGATCCAGCCGCCACAAACCGCGGCAACGAATCCATCAGATCTCTAGCTTTCTTCGAGTTTCCGTCGTCGTTTCCGATGCTCGGCAGAAGATTCAGCGTCGCGGTTGGTGCTCCGCCTGCAAAATTTCCGTTCCATTTCAGATTTCAGATCCAGAGTTTCGTTCCGATCTCCGTTCCTATACATCGATTGACAGAAATAATTAATTACCTGATTTGAAGCTCTGATGATGATCGAGCTTAGCAGCGAGGCTGATATCTCCTAGATTCGCTTTACCGGACTTCAAAAACTGGCTGAGAAGGTTGCAAGTCTGAGCGAAACTACTCCCCGCCGAACCGCTGCTATGCCTCTCCGTGGAGTATCTATTACCGGCGGCAGCCATATTGGATCGATCTGTTTCCGTTCTTCTTCTTCTTCTTTCTCCGATGAGTTTGTTTGTAAAATGCGGTGAGGGAAATGAGGGGAGGAAAGGGGAAGAATATATAATGGGAAAGTTCGGTTGGTTAGAAAAAAAGCATGTTCTTTGAACCTTGTTTAATAGCCCACGAGCTTTTTTTTTCTTTTTTTATTATTTTTTCAAACTTTGCGGGCCCCACAGCTCCCCTATTTCTTCGCTTCCACCAAATAAAAAAAAAGAGTATTTTTCCACACGTTTTTTGTGTTGCGAATATTTAAACAAACCAAAGTCAGTTGGGTGGACTGATCTGATCCCGCGTTTTTTGTTTTCAATAGGCTAAACCATTGAGCTGTCAGAAACCGGACCGGGTGAATGTTCGAATCGGACTGGGTATTTTAATTCAATCTTAATAGTCCTCTCGACATATGGACTGAAAGTAAAAGATTAGGTAGCCATCTGAAAGGAACACGAGAGGTTAAAGGATAGGCTGCTCTAACTAACTAACCTAAACCCTAATCTCTTAATGTTGGTTCAACATGCTATGATGTTCGCATTTGAATAACTTGACATATGATAAACATGAGATGGCTAGCTAGGATAAATGAATGTTAGTACGGATTTAAATTACCTACACAAGGTGAAAGGTAAAGATAGTAATTAGTTATTCGAGCTCAAACCAATGATGGAGAATGATAAAATCAGTTTTAGAGGTTTTTTAGAAGGTGTGAGAATGTAGGTGATTATTCGAAAAGAAGATGAAAGAGAAAGCTACCATTTAAAGGGGATGTAGAGGTGAAAAGGGGTAAGTTGCCCATCAGATGAAGGTGGGATGGTAGGTTATCGCCATCTGAATCGAAGGCAATAGGATAGGCTATTATCCGAAGGGGAACAACATATATAATCGTTATGCGGTTAATAATAATTAACATCAGATAATATTGTGTGATTAGTGGTTAATGATTATCCAACGGATGAAGGTGAGATGATAAGTTGTCATCTTTTAGATCGAAGGTAAGAGGATAAGCTATTATCCGGAAGAAAGTGATAGAGCACAACCACAATACGATTAGTTCAGTCTAGTATCACTAACCGTGCCATTTCCAACCGTAACCTGTTTGGATAGGCATAATGAGTGATGAATCTTGGTTCCCATAAAAGTAGTAGTATGAGGAAAGAAGTGGACTAAGGGTCAGCCGATGGTTTCCACGAAACTGCTAAGTAGGGATTACAATATTTTAATGGTAACGGCAAAATTAAGGGTTTATGAATACGTAAAGAAAACGTGCTTTATTTATTCATTTAAGATTTTAATTAGTTATTATTAATTAAGCCAATGTTGACTCAAACTTCTCACGTAATTATTGTTCCTTTTGTTAATTTCTGCTTGGCTTTTGTGTACAAATTATTACAATAATCAATACCCCAATTTGTTGTTTGAGTTACTTGCGTTTTGAGATGTTTGTTTTTGGTGTAGTGGTTTTGTTTTTTATAGGTGAATTTGGATGTGGAGTTGGTTGTAATTTATATTCACCATGTTCGCGTAACCCTCTTAAAAGGAGTTATTATTCGAGAAATTTTTAGGCTGCTGTTTGCTTTTTTTGATTTTTGCGTCAAGATGGTTTGCCATTTAGTTAATGAAGCCATTCATTTTGTGACATTTCTGACTCTTGGAAATTTCTCAAGGGTTTTATCGGTAGTTTTCACTCTTTGGATTGATGTGTAGGTTTTACTGTTTCCTATTTTTTTTCCTCCTCGCGGAGCCATCCGAGTCCAAAAAAAAAATTACCCCAATTTGTTGTGACTTGTGATTCTATGTGTGATGTGTCACGACACCTCTACCATATTCCTCTAACTATTAAGTCTCGCTTGATTTGCTAATCAAACCATCTAGAATATTGATGCGGCGCAGCTCGCGACCACAAATTGACTCGTCGGATACTATGATAATCTTCAATACCTTTAATGTGAATGATATTTATTAATTAGTTCCATAAAAATGTTGCGCTTATCTTAGAGATGGAGGAGATTGATGCATCGCAGCTCGCGACCTATATCGACATTTATGCACATTAATTCGAAAGTTGGTTGAAATGGACACGGCCATATGATACTATAGGATGTGGATAATTGATATGATTTTTGGCGTGATTTTACGTGAATTGTCGCCATCGTTCGCCGAACTGTGTGAAGCCGTGTTGCGTTGTTTCAAACACACGTTTGTGTTTTCTAATTTTGTGTGCCATGTACCAAGCTTCCTGCCACCCCACCATAGACCTTAGTCGACTTAATTGATTAAAATATTACGTACTCGATCGACCATCTTTCGAAATAATGGACAAAGAATATATACCGAGATGATGTTCTCTTGATTAAATTATTAAAATTAAATGAAACTGGTTGATTTTTATATGGACTTTCAGACCAATCACAGTTTTAATATGTGATTTATTTATTATTTTTGGAATGTGTGTGATCATTTAAGTTGAAATGTCAATTCAAATAATTATTGGAAATTGTCTGGGAATTTTCCACATGCAATCACTAAAGGGGACAAATGGTTCTTTAATTGTTTGGCATAGTAGTCATCAATTCATTGATTTAATTGGAGGGGAAGCCATTTACCTTGGGGGATTTTGAAGGGTCATTGTCAAATCGGTTCGAACTTTGATCGAGTTTGGTTAAATTGATTTTGAAATTAACCAAGATTTATAGTTGAGGCCGAATTCAATCGGGTTAATAATTGGTACGAGTGAGATAGCTCAGCTGGTAGGTGTTGGCGACTCAGGTGTACCAGCAGGTTTGAATCCAGTCACACATAGAATGGAGACTCATGCAATGTTTAATTGCTTCACTCTTCGTCGTGTCAATCTATTTGTCGTGTGCCACCTCGAGTTCTTTCCCATGTCGGCCTTGTCCCGATCAGCATGCCCCCGCTGGCCACATTGACTATCCAAAGATCAGTTTGGTGGTTTTAGTGTCGATTTGACATGTAAATATTGAGGAGTACGCAGAGTTGATGCTTTCCAGACTATTATAAATAGAACACTACGACCGTAACGTATCATCACAGAAGTTTTGGCTTTTTCAAGGCTCGTCGTGCTAATAGACAAGCTCGGTCCACATCTTCAGAACCGTGTGAAAATCGATCTTCACAAACTCGATTAATGGGATAATCATGACTCGTTTTCCCAACCCTAATTTTAGGGTTTTGGACTAGAAACTGTGGTTTGTTTGTTGTTGACACATGTCTATGTGTGGGAGGGCCACTAATTTGAATAGCAACATATCTACAGGCAGCAGCCATGAAGAAAACGTGGGGTGTTTGGTTGGTGCAAGTATAAGTCTGGTCTCTGACCAAACCACTCACCCAATTCCAACACGATTCCTCTTGTTTAACTGGGTCTTCTAGGGTGGGATATGTGTACTCAACAAAAGACTGAGTATTTGATTACCATATACTTTTGAAATATATTATCCCATATGAAATATATAAAACTTATATCAAGAACACAATTTTAGCAATGCGATAGGAGATAAATTGTTGAATGATATGATTGTTTATTGGTATTTATTGAAAAGTACATCATTAGCCGTAACAATAAAGAATACATTATATATATAATATTTAAAGGATTTAACATGATAAAACCTTAATTTTTAGTCATTTATAACGTGTATCTCAAATATTAGCCAATTTGAAATTTTTTAATTTTTATGTCAAAATTGTCAATTTCCAAAGGGGTTAATCTATGAAATTGACCATTTTCACATGAAAAATTTTAAAATTTTAAAATTGGCTAATATTTGATATGGATGTTGGAAATGGTTAAAAATTCAAGTTTCACTATGATAACCCCTGTAAATAATGGTCAAACGAAGTTAAAAATCAATTTTACTCGGTGTTGTTATAGCATGTTGAAAAATGTTTTTAACTTCATTTGGCTATTATTTGAAAGGTTTAACATGATGAAACCTCAATTTTTAGTCATTCCCAACATGCATGTCAAATATTAACTAATTTAAAAATATTCAATTTTCATGTCAAAATTGTCAATTTCCAAAGGGGTTAACTTATGAAAATTGATCATTTTCACATAAAAAAATTCAAAATTTTCAAATTCACTAATACTTGACATGAATGTTGGAAATGATTAAAAGATCAAATTTCACTATAATAACCGCCGTTAAATAATGGTTACATAAAGTTAAAAATCAATTTTACTTAGTGTTATGTGCATGAAATGAAGACTATCGTAATTCTGATAGATTTTATAATATTCAATAGCGTGGTCTAAAGATTTAGATGAAAGGGATATAAATGAACCTCTATATATTTAACAACCTCCTGCCAAACTTCCATCGTATGCTGGTCATTGATCTTCTATTGAACCTCTATCGGTCATGTACACATATTGAGAATTATCGAAATTCGAAACGAAAATTTTTTGAGTTTTAAAAACCTATTCGATGAAAAGACCAGACTCAGCTCGTTGGTAATTACCAAAAGTTGGACCACTTGCAATGCTTGGTGCCATGTAATTATTATGGTCCATATATGCATCATTATCTCGAGACTTCGAATGTCTTCTTTGTACCAAATTGATGGAACACGTATCAAGTTGAAGAACCGTCTAGGAGTTTTCCTATCCAAGTTTGTACAAATTGACTGTTATTTTAAGTGCCTTCTGATTCACGTTCCTATAGTTACAACTAGCTGAACTCTTTCCATATGAACTAATCGGTAATTCTGTTAATGAATACTATAAAACCTATTTGAACTCTCTTTCAATCATTCGGGTTATTGGGATGCAACGGTTCATGACGTGGTACTAGAGTCTGAAAAGACCGAGAGGTCTCTGTTTCGAATCCATGACTCATCGCGTGAAGTTGTGCGATCCTCGACTCCACTAAGAGCTTCTGTTTGAAGAAGCGTGTTAATGAATACTATAAAACCTATCTGAATCCTCTCTTAATATTATAATTTTTTATAAATTTCGGCGCCTCCAGATCAAAATTCTTGGCTCCGTCCCTGAATCTCCTCGAACACGATATGTCGTCCTCTTGAGTAACCACTCTCTTGGCGAAACGTGTAATGATGTAAATGGTCCTTAATATTATCGTTATTATTTAAAATGAATTATAAAATATAATGGGTGATAACTATTCCCTAATTGAATTAAGCCTATAGATTGGTTGACTCGTACGAGTCGTTGAGTCGTTGGCCTCTAGCTAATAAATGGTCGGAATTGATCGGGTCGACACAGTTGACTTGAACTCATTGTTTTGTACATTGAGGTCGGTAGAATGGTTCGTTATAGAGAATCAGGTTGGTTATTGTGTTATTCTTTCAAGACTTGTATTTTCAAATTTATTAAGACGATTCTTTGCAAGGCATATGAAAAAATAGTAACGCATATGAAAAGAGATAAAGAAGTATCAAGGAGTGTCCGAGGGTCGAGGGTGTACTATACTTAGGACGGTTAGATTGGTAAAGTATATAGATCGTAAGTATATATATTTGATGAGTAAGTCGTGCATGTCTGTTTTTGATAAGAGTGATTTTCTTTCTTTACATATGCCTCTTAGAATTAGAGTCGGGTCAGCACGTATGGTTAGCTAATTTTTAACACCGTTAGGAATAGATTTAGGCTCGTTGTTATCACATCGGCACATAATTGAGTTGGATCCATCTATTGGGTGTATTTATCAAGGTAGAGTAATTTGATTGTATTCTGAATATAATTTTTATCGAATACCACATCCAATATTTCTATCGTTTGTATAGAAATTTAGATCGTTGATATGTTTTTGATTAATAATGAATTGTACCAATTTTCATCCAACTCGATGATTAGATTGAGAAAAGTCGGTTTGACCATTTCAAAAACAATACAAACAAAAAGAACGACACAGGGAAAATAAAACAGAATTAACCGCGGGAAATGGAAACTAATAACCGCGGGAAAACAGCAAATTCAATCGAAAAATAACCCCACGAAAAATTACCATGCCAAAAATTTCACACGACGGTAAAAGAATCTTTTTTGAAAAATTGACTGCATCTAAAAAAAGTGGATAATGGCCTTGGAATCCATCCTTTTTCACCTCTTCTTCTTCTTCATCGCCACCTCCTCCGCCGTCGCCGTCGCCCCCGTTTCCGACTCCGACGCCCTACTCCGGCTCAAGAAATCCTTCCTAAACGACACCGCTCTCATCTCCTGGGACCCGGCCTCTCCCCCTTGCAAATCCAGGATCCGGTGGCATGGCGTCTTCTGCTCCAAGCACGGGAAGGTCACCGGCCTCCGCCTCGAGGACCTCGGATTATCCGGCGAGATCGACGTCGACGCGCTCCTCCAGATCCCCCGCCTCCGAACGGTCAGCTTCGCTAACAACTCCTTCTCCGGTGATATCCCGCGGATCAACCGGATCACCTACCTCAAGGCGGTTTACCTCACGGGGAACAACTTCTCCGGCCAGATCCCATCGGGATACTTCCTCAAGATGGCGGCGTTGAAGAAGCTCTGCCTCGCTAAAAACGGCTTCTCCGGATTGATTCCGACTTCCCTCACCGTGGTCTCCAATCTGATCGTACTCCGCCTAGATAGCAACCGGTTCTCCGGGCAGATCCCTGACCTAGAGCTCAAGAAATTGAAGCGATTCGACGTTTCTAATAACCCTAATTTGTTCGGCCAGATCCCTGAGGGGCTTGCCAAATTCAAATCCACGGCGTTCCGAGGAAACCCTGACCTCTGCGGCGAGGTAATCGCAAAGGAATGCCAGCTTCCGGCCGAGAGCAAGGCAGCCGGGGCAGCCACGTCGTCGGAAGGGATCCAGAACAACCCTAACGCGACCGCCGTCGGAATCGGCCGGAGCAATTTCCAGAAGACGACGGCCGGAATCACAGCGCTAGGCGTCCTCTTGCTTATAACCTTGGTTGTGCTTGTTCTCAAATTGCGTAGCAAAGATGACGACGATCACGGAGGTTTGGGAACCCTAGGGGATCCCCACCAGCTCGCCGCCGGCGGCGGCAACCACGACGATGGGCCAATCGAGGTCCGAGTCTCAACGCCGCCGGCGGTAGCGGTGGCGACGGCGGCGCGACTTCCGTCGGTCGATTCCGGCGTTGTGGCGCGGGGGAGGACTTCGAATGCTGCGGCGGCAAAGGGAGGGGAGTTCGTGATGATGAACGAGGACAGGGGAGTTTTCGGGCTGTCGGATTTGATGAAGGCGGCTGCCGAGGCTTTGGGGAGCGGCGGATTGGGTTCGTCGTACAAGGCGGTGCTAGCCGGAGGGACGGCGGTGGTGGTTAAGAGGATGAGGGAGATGAACGCTATGGGGAAAGACGGGTTCGAATCGGAGATCAGAATGCTTGGGAAGCTACGACACCCGAACGTGCTGACGCCGTTGGCGTTCCATTACCGGAAGGACGAGAAGTTGCTCATCTACGAGTTCGTCCCCACCGGCAGCTTGCTCTTCTTGTTGCATGGTACGTCTAGATTCAAATTGTATGCATGACGTTCTCCGCACATAATTTGGTGTGGAATTGGTACTAATATCAGATATCGAACTAATTTGATGGATACATGTCACAAAATTACGAAACTGATTTTGTCGAATTTGAAGGCTTAATTTCGCTTAACTTCGTCGGGAGAGGTTTGGAATTTGCCAAATTTGTCCAATTCCGGTCATAATTAGAGGCGGAAGAGGGGAAAATGTAGCCTTAACTCTTAGGTGTTGTTTTCCGCTCTTTCACCAATAATTCAGGCTAGAATCCCCAAATATACCGGATTTCAAGTAGACCTCTCCAAATATAATTCGGTTTCTAAAATTAAGCCCCCAAAGTCTATTGCATTATCATTACGAAAAATCTATCGAATTGAATTGGCTCCGCCTCCAGAATTGGCCCTAAAATCCGGCCAATTCCACCTCCAATTCTGACGCGGAAAACGTAGCCTAACCTGATTCAATCAGGATAGTGGAAAGTTTATGTAACTAGTTATTTTCAAAACCTGATGAAACTTTATCAGGTAAACTTGACAATTGACTGATCTTACAAATTAATGTGTATGGCCAGGTGAACGAGTGCAGGGGCATCCAGGATTGAACTGGGCAGCAAGACTCCGGATTGTAAAAGGAGTAGCTCGAGGGTTAACCTACATCCACTCGGAGCTGGCCGGCTCGAATATACCCCACGGAAACTTGAAATCCAGCAACATACTCGTAGGTCCTGACAACGAACCGAGGATTTCTGAGTACGGATTCAGCTCCTTAGTCAGCTCCGCAGTCATCTCGCAGGCATTGTTCTCATACAAAACCCCCGAAGCAACGACAGGTCACGTGTCCCCAAAATCCGACGTGTTCTGCCTCGGAATCCTCATCCTGGAAATCCTGACAGGAAAGCTTCCCTGCCAGTACTCCATCAGCGGAGCTGCGGGGGCGGATTTGGTCCAATGGGTGGGGTCGGCGGTAGGCGACGGGAAGGAAACGGAGTGCCTGGACCCTGAGATCGGAGGGTTGACGTCTTCGTTTGGACCGATGTTGAAGCTGATGGAGGTTGGGTTCCTCTGTTGCCGCGATGTTCCCGATGAGAGACTGGACCTGAGAGAAGCGGCGAGGAGGATCGACGAGATACAGTTGGAGGACAGTAGTAGTTATACTTCGTGGTCGTTTTCGAATTCCTGAAGCAAGTACATAATTGAACGTCAGGAAAAATATGAAGCAGATTCTGAAACTGTGTATTTTGCATTGGTATTTGTATTTGTACTGTACTGTAACTGGTTGGAGTAAGATCAGAGCACCAAAACCTACAATGCCTATCTGGATTGGGTGAATCGCAACCGCCGGATCTGTTAATCTCGAATTTTGAGCCATTCGGAACCTCTCAAGTGAAGCATTTGGCTCTAAAAGAAGACGAAGAAAATTTCACAAATTTCCATAGTACATTCATGATATATTCATATGAAAGATCATATAACATGCTATCTGGGTATCGACCTTTACCCAACATATCGATTCGATATGAAATTTAGTGATATTTTCATCTACCAAACTTAGTAATATTTTAAATGGGAAAATACTCAAAATTCCATCCGACGTTCCGCATTCCACCTACCATTGTGATATATCCATTTACCAATTTAAAAAAATACTCCATACATAATTAACAATTCAGTCACTGAAGATAATAAAAGTAACAATTGCATCGCTTATTATATGACACTTGCACACTCTAAACTAAAATATATTTGTCATCGGCTACATACTAAAATTCCACAAATACAAGCAAACAAGTATTGTAGTATCAATCTTCTCCGTATCGTTCCAATTTTATCGGATGTCGCCGAAGGAAGTAAAAACATGAAGCCTCGACTCTTTGCTGTGTTGTGTGATACAATCAATCAATCATGCAGTCCCCAAGACACGAACATGAAAGGGAGGGCCTCGACAAAAGATCGGCTCCTCTGGTGACTGGGTTTTAGCACGAGCTCTCAGCACATCATTTGCATCTTCTATCACTGCAGCAGCCACCAATGTGTACTCCCCTGGCACCAGGAAATACAGCGAAAACTCATGCTTTGATTCTTTCAAAGGCGGAACCTCCATTGTTATCCCATTCAACACTCCTGCACCCATAGTAGAGTAATAAATACATCAAACAAATCAACAGGAGGAGAAGGAAGAAGAAGAAAAGAAACTCACCGGCCCAAAGAACAGTAGACTTCCCACCTTCGACGCAATTCTCACCAGCTACATCCCTACAAGTGATACCGAGACTCATCTTTATCGCTTCCTTTGTATTGTTGCGGACGAGAACCTCCATTGGAGTCATGTCATTTGCCAACACAGAAGAATCTTTGGAGACTGACGAGTCATCGGATGGTTCTTCGCTGCTCCGGGTAAGCCTAAAACCGAACGTTAATGGATCTGGAAGCAAGACGTCCATAACTGATGTCTCAAGTGCAGTGTGTACAGCATCCTTAATATTCAATTCCCCAGAGCTGTTCCTTCCCGAATGCCACCTGACTTTTATTCTTGATATCAGGCTCTTAATAGAAGCATTCAATTCAGCTTTTGTGTTCCTTTCGGAGAATGTTGGACTTCTGCTACTACTAGTTGATGAACCCGCGTTCAGAAATTCCTTCATGAAAAAGGAATCATCAAGGATAGGCAATTTAAAGTGCTCTAGTGGTATCAGAACCCTTGCAGAATAGTCCCGATCGATCCTAGTTTTTGGATAACCATACTCACCATCTTCATCAACACAAGGGTTATCCTCACTGTCATCCAGCTGAACAGAAACACCAATCTCAAACACCACGTCGGTTGGATTAGACAATTCTAGTTCTAGAAACCGCAATCCCCAGCTTCCTCTGTAAGGGTCAATCTTCACCAATCTCTCTATCTTCCTTTCGGACTCTGTTACTTCTTTGCTAGGCTCATCATGCCCCTCAGGAACAAGTTTAGGATGATCACCTCCGATATGTGCTGGAATTTCCATTGACAGCAGACGAGCTTTTACAAGAGACATACCTGGCAACACACAAACATGCAACGGGAGAACCAAGCGTCTTCCTGGAGGCAAAGTAGAACCTTTCGTAGCAATATCTAGATAATCTGTCGATGGCCCTGCACATATAAAAGAGTCTGAACTTAATGCTAGCAGTGAAGCACGAGAAATAACGAAACTGAAGATAGCCATATAGTTACATTTCCTTTGAAGATAAGAATGTGTAAGAAGAGGGAGTAGAGGAGGTGGGTTAGCATAAGGCTTGGAGTGATACCTGCATAATGGATCAATAAAGTAGGACCACTAGCATCCTTAAACTGCCGTCCAATGCTTCCAGAGATTGCTCTTCCAGCACCAATATCGAGGTCAATTTGACTGAGCTTCCAGGCTTTCAAAGTCAGTGGTAGGATCACCTCTGCTCCAGGTTTCAATGGAAGAACAGATTTTAAGGTCTCATAAGGTATTGAGATGATGGAATCTTGGTTCTTTCCAGAGAGGGATATATGTGCTTGCTCAACTGGAACAGTTCCTGCATTTGAGAGGCTTATCCAAATATCACGTATTTCACCTTCATACAAAATTATGGCCCCATCACCGCCTACAACCTGCGAGACTAGTAATGGCAAGGGTTGCACTACAGAAATACTTGGAACAGATAAATTTCTCAACTTGGCAGATCCACAGCATCTGAAAGGATCAGAAAGTACAAGTCCTTGTGCTGCCCCAAGGAGCAGGTTATCGACATCCCTGAAATGATGTTCTGTGATGACACCAAAGCAATGAACAGTACATCCTGGGATTGTTACTGGCCCCATGGCAGTCGGAACTCCAGATAAGGTGATCACCTTTGAAGAGTTGGGTGGAAGATCCACACTTATTGGGAAAGCATCAAAGCAACCTGAATGCACAGTCAGATATATACTATCAACCCTCAAATCAAAGCCGCATGGGTTTGCAAGCTCCACCAAAACCTGAACTGGTTCTCCGACAATCCAAACCAGCTCCTGCTTGCTAGTATCATTTGTCTCCCCTTTGCTGAATGGGGTATAAATAAAAGGTCCTGAAGGAGCAGATCCAGCCCACCAATCTTCTCTACCCGGATTCCGCTTGATAATGTCCATTTGAGATGGATGAAGTGGAAAAGAATGCAGCCTGAATAAAACACCAAACTAATAAGAGAAAGATGGGAGTACAGAGATACTAGGATTGTTGCCACGGACCAGATCAAGCAGATAAGAGGACTAGGGGCCACAAGAAATTATCCTCTCAGTAGATATATTGCCAAAGAAAAATAGAGAATTGAGAACAGAAAACATAGAATCTACGAAACACCTCACAAAAGGCAAAGCAGGATCAGCACAGCGAGTTCCAGAAGGTAGCCTTTCAGCTGAGTTATTCAGGGCACTAGCAAGGCCATTCTGTCCTGGTGGCGTAATTAGTGGATAGTATTGTCTCAGTAGCCGAGCAGCAGCGCTCCATGCAGCAAGTGGATCACCTGCTCTAACAGCAGATAGCAGTATCTCTCTCAACACTACCATCTGCAGCGTGCTCCATTGTGATTCAAATAACGACACGATCAAGTGATGATTCATTTTCCCACTATCAGTATGACTCGGCCCAGTTTGTTTCTGCAAAATTAACATCGATCAATATTTCAAAATAACATGCTACAGCCTTTTCACAATGTTCTCCGCTGTAAGTTAATAAGAGAAGCCAAATTCTTGTAGACAGAATATAAGTTTCTTAGTCCTCAAAGCATAAGAGTATATTGTTTACTTCTCCATGGACTCACTTTTGTTTGAGGATCTGATACTGATGCTCTGCTCTGAACACGATATGCTTTTGTAGTCATCGCTAACACTTGCATAGCACTTGTAGCAGCCAACCTGTTGTCTTGTTGAAGATACAATTGTGCAACCTGCCTTGAGAAAAAGGCAGCCTTCCTCTGGTAACCAAGTGTCCCAAATAACCGAGCAATTTCAACATATAGAACAAGTCTATCATTAACATCAATTAAAGATTTTCCACCATCTGCAGCACTGGTCAACAACTCCACAACATCCTTGGCCAGCTCTCTTCTGCAAATGCAAATATTATTGAATATCATACAAGTCGCACAATATTCAAGTTAGTCTCATTGTACATGCTAACATAAAAATAAGGCGAGAACGCAATCTGTTCCATTCATCAAATAGCCACACATCAAGAGGGAAAAAAAAGGCAGAAGCAAAATGCTTACCTGCAGAGAAATCTTGCTAACTTTAAAGTAGCTTCAAGTTCAAAGCTCAAAGGAGACACTCTGCATACAAGAATTTGGTAAGAATGTCAATGCTGTTATACACATGGATTTAACCCCAAAAAACCAACTCAAGGATAATCAAGTTAACTATGGAAGTATCTATTTAACTCCATATGCTGCTTTCTCTTCCAAAAGATCATGACATAAATGAAATGACGTGAAAGCACTTAATTTTGAAGTACCAAAGAACGAGAGTCACAACTCACTGGCCCTGCAGCACATATTATAAAATTATCCAATAAAAACTCTGGTGAGGAAGTATGATTCTTAGAATATCTTCATGTACGCTTACTAATAAGAAACGCCCTACTATAGTTGACGAGGTTTTATATTCAGCATGACAGAGAACATAATAAGGTCTTTTGAATTTAAGAGAATGTACTTCCCATTATGATTCATGAATATTCCATTACGTCTGCTAACAAAAGCGTCATTCCTAAAGCCAAAGAAGATGCATGTGGTGCAAGAAGCAAGGAGAAACAACAAGACTAATACATTTTCTTTGATCTGATGTGAACCACATATATTACCTTTGAGCATTGTCTTGGATAAATGACTTCCTATACTGCATTATCACAGTGTTGTATTGATACTTAACTTCGTCCACTAATACTGCATCGACGTGGCCGACACGATCAATCTGGACAGCATAGGAAATGAGGAGATACGTAATTGACATCAAAAGCACATAAATGAAGTAGAGGGTTGTATCTTAAGCAACCCCACTCTACAGAAGTGAAAAAACACAAATCCTGTAAATCTAAGGAAACATTTAATCATTCTTCTGCGTGAAAATGCAGGATCAATTCTAATTCAGGGTTATCAAAACCAAGTGAAAAAGCCAATCATTTTCCCCAGAGGTCGAAATGTTGATGGTTCCGGAGGAACTCAACTAAACTAAGCATCCACCATATGATAAAAATTAAAAAATAGAAACGATGCATACATCAAGTAGGAAACACAGAAAATATCAGAATCCGGGAGTGTGAGAATACCAGTAAAGCACAAACGCTGCCCTCAAGGGCACCAGCATACCAGAACAAATCTCCGGTCAGCCTGGCAAGCTCTAATGCAGTAGAATAATGAGCACTAGCATCAACTGGTGATCCAGCCAACAAACAGTAATCCCCAATGGTCTTCTGGGCTCGGCCAAGTCTTCTCTTTTTGGCCTTGATAACCTACAATTACATAAGAGAAAGAAGGTTAAAGATCACAAAGAGGGGCAATTGCAATGGCGGAGCAACAAGACGTGGAGCTTCAGTTGAGAAATAGCAGAGATCCAAAATACTTAGGACACCTAAACATAAACCTCTTCTGAACTGAGACTGGCTTGAGAATCCAAAGGCGTCTTGAGGATAGTTCCAGCAGATTCAGCCTTAAGCACCCACTTTTCAAACTCCATGAGCAAGGAAGCCGCGATTTCCTGCATCATGGTCTGGAGATGGATATCCAGCGTTTGCTGATCAGCAGGAGGGAACAATCTGAGAACATCCTCTTTCTTCACACCGTCTTCCAGCTGAGAATCACAAGGACAGAAAGCGAAGCACCGTTGGACCAATGCTGATGAGTAACTCTTACAGGCGGCGGTGAATTGCTCGACTGCTGAATCGAGATCAGGCGAGGAAGGGCAGTGACAGAGGCCGATGACGGCGAGAATCTTCCTGTTGGACTGGAAGTCGTCCCAGGGGCTAGCAGGAGCCCCGCCGAGCAAGAACTTGAAGCGGATGGATCCAGTGTCCCACGGCTGGAGTGCGAAAGGGGATTTATGGTGCTCAGTGTAGAAAGAGCTGATTGCCGAGAGCGGAATCGTATTGTGGCGGGTGAACATTGAGAAATAATCACGGAGGACACTCGCCGGAACTGTGCCCACTGGGAGAACCGCGATCCGGATCATGCACGATGTCTCGATGCTGACGTCCGGCTCCATTTTCAGGGATCTGAATTAGGCAAGTCGGAAGGTGGGAAATGTAAGCGACGAAAAACCCCCGCTTTTCAGATTAGCAACATTCACAGAGAAGAATTGCAGAGACAGGCAAGGTGCAGAGGTGGAGCCCGGATATTACGATTACGCCTAGTGAGTAGTGACCCTTCTCCCCACACCCTTTGGAACTGTCCACCCTCTGGCACTATTAATGACCCTTAGGCGAGACGGACGCCGACGACCTTTGGCTGCCGACGGCGGGACGGAGGAAGTCGAACGGAGACTGAGATGGAAGATGAAGAACTCAGCTTTCTTCCAACTACTGCTGCTGCTGTCGACTGAATAAAGGAAAGAATGAGGTTTAATTGGGCTCGGCCCACTCACACGCATCAAAATTTAAAATTCAAACGGGCTTTAAGCTCAAAATGAATTCGGTGATCAACCGAACTCACCAAATTCGAAAGTATCGGGATCATTAGCAAAAATCTTATTAGTATGATATTGTCCGTTTTGGTAGGTCTCAAGAAGTGATATTAGAGTCTTGGTTGGAAGGTAAGGAGATGGATCATGAAAACTAGATGCATGTGGTCCGAGAAATCCTCACAGTGTTTGTTGTCAACATGACGACGTGTAGTTAGGCAGCGGTTACAGTTGGTGTTAATGGTAGCCCGTTGGAGTAGAAAGATTGTTGGGAAAACAACCCAAGTATCACATGGCAAACTAATATAACATCACGCATAATTGATTTTTAACTTCATTTGACCATTATTTATATGGGTTATCATAATGAAACTTGATTTTTTAATCATTTCCAACATATATGTCAAATATTAGTTAATTTAAAAATTTTAATTTTTTGTTGTGACAATGGCCAATTTTCCTTAATATAGCATACGGAAATTGACAATTTTGACATAAAAATTAAAAATTTTAAATTACCTAATATTTGACATATATGTTGGAAATGACTAAAAATTGAGGTTTCACAATGTAAGATTTTCAAATAATAGCCTAATAAAGTTAAACAAAACATTTTTAAAGGGTTTAGATTTTTATTATTGTTGTTAGTGGGTGTATGTAAATCTATCATTACAGATCGATTATCTAGTTAACTATTTTAATCAATATCATTTGGTTATTTGGTTTGGTTAGTGTGACTAATTTGGTTTAAATGGTCAATTTATTAGTTAATTTGGTTATACTGGTTTAGAGCGGTCATTCTAACCAATTATAAAAAAATACATCTGTTAACCATTCCAACCATCGATAGAACATATGTATATATACACCATTTTTATTCTATCTATAAAAAAAGAACATAAATTACTATTGAATGAATAGTGTTTAATTCTCTTATAATAACTTTATTTTATATTTATAAAATCTTTATTTTACGTTTATAAAAGCTTTATTTTATTTGTATTTGGCCGTACACAGACCCCTGAAATATTAATGAACAAATACATTACATAATTGTGGGCATTACTTTACTTAACTAGTTAGTTAATTAATTGGTTCATCCCAAATTAAGTTAAAATAGGGGAGGTAAGGTTTCCTTCAAAATAGATCTTTCGATACAAACTAAAAAAGTTACACATTACAATCATATATGTTCACGATATATACTTAATTCGAAATTAAACCTCTAAATTATAATCACACAACTTTACATATCCAAACTAACTTAGAGTCTTGTTAAATTACATAAAGAAAAGTTACATAAACAAAATATAATAATATGGTAATTAGTTGAATGGTGGAATGGAACAAAAGGAAGTCCAAACAAAAGTGGTTAAATTCAATAATATTTCAAAGGACGCCATCATGAGAAAATAAAAATTAGTCAAGAGCACAAACAATCACTTAACTTCGGACACTTTAACAATATGACCACCAAACTTTTTATTTATGATAGAACAAGTCATTTAACTTTAGTCAACGTGACATAACAATATTTACTTCCACTTTCGTTGTATATTCCGTCCAACATCACACATCATCTAAAATCGTATCAAACAAATTCCTCAACCGGCCACTCTTAAACCATTCAATCAATAAGGAAAACATACCACCCCAACCAACTCACGTGTTTCATCAGATAAGGAGGGAGCAAGTTAGGTGCACTTGTAACTATAAAATGATGGAAACTGAGTTATAATTCTAAATGAAAACTAGAAAAAAAAGGTAGATGCACAAATATGTCAAATTATGTAAATCAGAGATAGTTAACGCCACAATACAAATGAAAGGCAAATAACCGCACTATCAGTTAGTCAAAAGTCAGGTGACCGTCTATATTTTTGCATATTCAACCCCTTTTATAAGAATTATTGCTTCTGCCATAATAGGAGATGAGCAAAAGAAAACGATCAACAAACCGTCACTTAATCTCCCACGAAAGTCTTTTTATGATGACTTCATAGCCCGTCACATGATCGTTCTTTACACAGGAATCGTCACAAAAGATTTCTTGTCAGAACTAAAAAGGCGATGGATGATTAGGCAAAACAGTTTTAGAGCCTCACGTTAAAAATGAAAGTCAAATGACCATCCTATCAAAAAATCCAAAATTAGGTGACCACCTTTTCAACAAAATATTTTGGATCAAGGTTGATCCAAATTCCAAGCAACTTCCCTTCATCACATCACATTACTTGGGAAAATTCTTCATCATACACCCTTTCCTCCCACTTTCTTCTTCTTGTGTTCTTCATCTTTTCAAATTTGCCATCCTCCAATCATAACCTTCCTTTTTCCCAATGTGGTTTCCAAATATTTATCCCAAACTATCTCATCTTTTAAAATAAAATAAAAATAAAAAGCAAAAATTAACTCATAAATTTAGAGGAAAAGTACAAAAAAGTTGCATTTCCACATAAAATTCTCCAAATAAAAACAAAAATTCGCAAGTAGAGTGGCTTTGGTGGCATAGTATTCGGTGATTCGAATGTTTTGAGTTTTAATTTAATATTTTTAGGAAATGGATATTAATGTGTCTTTTATTTTATATCTTTTATTGTGTCTTTTATCTCTAATTGAGCAATCTTAACTCGTGTTTCGAACTATTTCCATCTTCACGATGAAGTTTACCCCATCGTCCAACTGACTAACATTACCCCTATTATTTTGAGATCCTATTCTCTTTAGTTTTCAGAATTTACCTTAATTTAGTACTGCTCTAACGAAGAGTCTCGATCTATTCAAATAAAAAGAAAAAATAATTTTTATTAATTTAATTAATTAGATTCTTTTTTGGGTTAAAGTTTTTTTTTTTTTCTTTCTTCCTCATCACAATCTTCGTCTATATTGCTTCCCTTTCATCAGTCAGTTTCTCTTTTTAACGAATTCATTTCCCAATTCCCTTTCTCAATACTTTCAGCCTCCGCCGCCGCCGCCGCCGGAGCTTCCTTCTCTACCACCACCACCGTTTCCCGCCTTTACAACGAATCATCATCCAACAAGAATAATAATACACATCAGCTTATTAGTATTCAGATATATTAGTATTTTAATCCCCCTCCACTTCCCCACCACCATCGCCGGAATTCCGGAAGCTTTCATTGATTTGCGCAGTGACCCTTTTCTGGATTCCTACGGTAGAGAAAAGGGTTTGATTATTTTGTTGATCTTTTTCATCAGAGAATCAGACCGATTCAGTTCAGGGGGAAAGCTTACTTTTTTTTGGCCAATCGAAGTTCATGGGTTCGCCGGAGGAGATGAACAGCGGCGGGGGTAGCAGCAGCAACATCGGCGGCTTTGATTTCGAAGAAGCACAGAAGATAATACTGAGATGGGACACGTCAGCATCGGAGGAAGCGAGGGAGAAGATGGTGTTTGCTGGCGACCGTCAAGAAGTGGATCTCTATCTGCAGGCAGTTGACGAAATCCAGAAGTCGATGTCCTCTGCTTCAATCTCCGCCGCCGACGGAGGCAGCGGCGGAGGAGTTCAAGACCAGCTTCAAGATAAAGTCAACTCCGCCATCCAGATCGCCATGGCTCGTCTGGAAGACGAGTTCCGTAACATCTTACTCGGCCATACTTCCCCGATCGAGGAAGACGCTCTCACTACCGACAACCCTGGCTCATCCTCCTCTTCCTTCCACCACGCCGCTGCCGGCGACGCAGATTCCGAATTCGGCGAAGACGACCGCGACCGCCTCTCCGGAGGCGGCGGAAGTGGCATCTCAGTCGGCGATGAGCCATCCGATCTCCAGCTCTCAGATCCAATCACTCGAACCGGCTCGTCGTTTAGCAACAGCAACTCTTCCTCCAGCTACCGAACTACAAGCAGCATCAAAGAGCTCGATCTGATCCCTGAGGAAGCAGTCGTAGACCTCCGCTGCATAGCGCAGCGGATGATCTCCGCCGGATACCTCCGTGAGTGCATCCAAGTGTACGGAAGCGTCCGTAAATCCGCCGTCGATTCCAGCTTCCGCCGGCTAGGAATCGAGAAGCTCAGCATCGGAGATATCCAGCGGCTGGAGTGGGACGCACTGGAGAGCAAGATCCGCCGCTGGATTCGCGCCGCCAAAGTCTGCGTCAGAATCTTATTCGCCTCCGAGAAGAAGCTCTGCGAGCAGATTTTCGAATCGGTCGGATCCTCCGTCGACGACGCTTGCTTCGTCGAGACAGTGAAAGGCCCCGCCGTGCAGCTCTTCAACTTCGCCGAAGCAGTAAGCATCAGTAGAAGATCGCCGGAAAAAATGTTCAAGATCCTCGATCTGCACGACGCCCTGGTCGATCTGATGCCCGATATCGAATCCGTCTTCGGTTCGAAATCAGCTGATTCGATCCGAGTCCAGGCAGCCGAGATCTTATCAAGACTGGCCGAAGCCGCTAGAGGAATACTATCCGAATTCGAAAATGCTGTTCTTCGAGAGCCTTCGAAAGTTGCAGTCCCTGGAGGAACGATCCATCCATTAACAAGGTATGTAATGAACTACATCAGCTTGATTTCGGATTACAAGCAGACGTTAATCGAACTTATAATGTCGAAGCCATCGACCGGTTCGAGATACTCGGGCGATCCAACCACACCGGACATGGAATTCGCCGAACTGGAAGGAACCAAAACTCCACTAGCCTTACATTTGATTTGGATCATTGTGATTCTGCAATTCAATCTAGATGGGAAATCCAAGCTTTACAAAGATACATCATTAGCACATTTGTTCTTGATGAACAATGTTCATTACATTGTTCAAAAGGTGAAAGGCTCGGCCGAACTTAGAGAAATGATCGGAGACGATTATCTGCGGAGGCTGACTGGGAAATTCCGGCAGTCTGCGACGAATTACCAGAGAGCAACATGGGTAGGGGTTTTGTATTGCTTGAGAGATGAAGGTTTGCACGTCAGTGGGAGTTTTTCATCCGGTGTTTCGAAGAGTGCTTTGAGGGAGAGGTTTAAGAGCTTCAATGCTATGTTTGAAGAAGTTCATCGGACTCAAGCTACGTGGTTGATCCCGGATACGCAGCTTCGCGAGGAGCTAAGGATTTCAATCTCGGAGAAGTTGCTTCCGGCTTATCGGTCTTTCTTGGGACGGTTCAGGAGTCATATCGAGAGCGGTAGGCATCCGGAGAACTATATCAAGTATTCTGGGGAGGATCTGGAGAGTGCCGTCTTGGATTTCTTTGAAGGGTGTCCCGTTTCGCAGCATTCGAGGAAGAGATCTCAGTGATTTTTGCTCAATGGTTTTTAGAAAGAAAAGATAGGACACATTCTTTGAATTCTTTTTTCTGGAAATGAAGGTCTCTCTTCTCGCAATCTGAATGCTTCTGCAACTACTGTAAGCAAAATGTTTGATTCTTCGTTAGATTTTTGGCTTTGATTTTTGTTCATATGGGGAATTTGTTGTACTGTGTGATTTTCGTTACTATTTTTACGACATGGAAATTGCTGCTCTTCTTTTTTTGCAATGAATAATCTTTATTTGACGCCATGGATGAACTGAGCTCATGAACTGGACTTCTTCTGGGTTGTGTGCTGATGCATCAGTTATCAGTTAAAGATCTGATCTGTGCTGATGCATCAGTTATCAGTTAAAGATCCGATTTTTTTGGCGTTTGAATCACATGTTTCGATCTCCATGGATCGATGATCGACGTAGATTGCGAAAGCAACTAATCCGGAGTTGGAAATGTACCGTTGTTCGAAAATATATGCTCTGCAATGTAAGAATCTACTGGCTTGGTAGATGCTGAATCAAAAACTTAGGTTCGGAAAGCCAATTGCCACCGGTACATCTTTTACATCTCGCCTCCGTATTTCAACATAAACGGACTAATCTATCATTAATTCCGTATTTCAACATAAACGGACTAATCTATCATTAATTAAAGAATCACTAAGGTAGTCAGTTATTTACTTCGAGCTCGTTTCTACTTAGTTTCTAGTACATTAATAGTTTGCGTAGTCCATATTTTAACATAAATTGATTGATAATATACCCTTAATTAAAAAATCACTATCTGATAATACCCTAAACTCTAACTGTCCATTTTTACCTCGCACCGTCCTTCTTTTTTATGGTAATATTCAGAATTTAATGTCCTATCTTTCATTCACAATCAAACAAGGTCGGGAAACTTAGACAAATTATACAAAATGTGCATCGACAAAATACGATCATTAGTTGGAATATAATAAACACCAATAAGAAATAGAATGAGCAACAGTAAGTAAAAGATGACTTAAGTCCGCAAGAAAGTCAACGGCCCGGTTGTCCTTCTAGTAAATATGCTCAACTATGATCGTCCAATTTTGATCTAACATCTCACGAAACTAGACGACCTTATAAGAGTGCTGGTGTGTGCTCTCATCCCGCCAACAAAAGTTAAATCACAACTTATAAATCCAGTTGCACCTGTACATTTTTTACTTTTACTTTGTGCGGTTTATTTTAAGTTCTGAACAAAGTGAGGGGAAGTTGGAGAAAGGGATCTGCCAGTGTTGTCTGTACACAGCTAAGACTCATGAAAGCCAAATCCTCTGATATTATTATAATCAGCCAACCTGGTCTTAGGCTGGCACATTATGCTTCTCTGTTATTTGATTGGCTTTCATTAATCTTGGAATTTGTGCTAAGTGATTGGTTTTGGTTGACCTTGTTGTTCATTGATGCTTGATGTTGGAGGAACCCTAAAGGAAGGCAAAACCAGTTGAATTTTTCAATGTCATTGTCTTTCATTAACTTGGGAGAAGAAAAGTTGGTGAAAAAGACAAAGTTTTATAGATGAGATGAGATCACACAACTCTCTAACTGGTCTTGGACAACAACATAAGAAGCTTGTCTTTCCTAACTTACTTTGTGTACACAACAAAATACATTGGAAACAACAAAATCTGTGTCCTGTTCAGGCTGTCTTCTCTTCTTCTGGGATGCTGCCTGATGCTCCTCCGTTGGTGGTGATTGTAACCGTTGATCTGGGTTCTGATCGGACGTCTTTCGTAGGCAAGGAGGATGGTTTGATGAGTCGAAGAGAGCCCTCGTCTCTGTCGAACTCTTCGCTGGCGTCGTCGGAGTAAGAGTACCTGGTTAAAGGGAAAAGGGTTTAGAGAATTTTCATAGACAACTTGTTACAGAAGTTAAGTAGGTTGGAAGGTAGGGCCTTTTACCTCATGGAGGTTTGAGAGGGTGCCCAAAGGGCACAGATGACACAGAGGAGGGAGAATGAGAGGAATTGCCAGAAAGCTGGGATCACCCATGCATTCTGCCACTGTTCGTTGTAGACGTCGTGCGCTTTGAAATACAACTGCGAGGCGGAAAAATCACTAAGGGTGTAAGCAGCTGTGAACATTACGGATTGATAACTAGTTATTAAGTCGTAATGCTTTGTCATACATGGCTTAATAACTAGTTATTCTGCCAGTAGTGCTACGTCATACACTCCATTCTACATCAAAATAACATGAGGGCCGGGACGAAGTATGGAGTTCGTTCGTGGCAGACGAATTATCGAGAAAACTCGAGAGTGTATATCCAATAATAATCAAACAGAAAGATTACCTCATAGCATATCCAACCAACTGAAACAATCACTGCTACTGCCAAAGCATTTGTGAATTTCCTGTATATATCCAGCTTCACCATCATTCTTCTAGCCTGCACAGCCATTTCATCCAAGCAGTGAGTTGATAAGTCTGTAACTAGTTACACATGACTATAACTAGTTATTAAGTCGTAGAATAGTAAAATACTCACTTCACCAAGCTAGATTACCTGAAGTTTATTTAATGTAGCAGAAAGCGACTTGAACACCCACAGGATGAAGAAAGCATCCAGGAGGGCCACAGGTAGAACCAAAAAGAGTATAGCTTTCCCCGAAAAATCGCTCACAGCACCAACATTCTCGACCAACTCGAGCACTTCGGATGTAAAGAAGAACGTCCCTCCAAGCATCAGCACCTTCGACGTAAGACCTCCCAACGTAGGCCTCACGACGCCATATCCCATCGAAACAATCAATATAATAAGTCGTGCCACTGTACGTTTCACAGTACCGAACGTGACCGCCCATACAGTGGTCCCAGTTGGCCGAATTCCGGTTTCGTTGAATTCCGCATAGTCAAAGTACCAGAACGCCATCTCGAACATCCCCAACGTGATCACTACCGTGATACAGTTCTGCAACGGGAAGACTTCTTTCCAAAACCGAGCATACTGCGAGAACCAGAAGACTCCGAGCACCACGAATGCAACGGACATGAACGCGTAGAAGTTCATGAGCGGAGCCATTCTTCCCGGCAAGTAACCGCCGGGATTCTTCCATATTGTTTTTCCTTCCACCACCACATCTTTAAGAGCCGGATCGCATACCATGAAGTATAAGTTGTACATGCCAGTTCTGGTGATCTCGATGGACCTTAATGGCAATGTTGCCACATCTTCATCTTCATTAAATGAGACACCGAGTACGTGGGGCCAGCCTGGATTCGTCGTCGAAGGACGATGGATAATCTCTCCTTGTGCGCACACACCTAGTTTCGCGAGATCAGCAGTACAACAGATTGCTCTTTGACCACCATAGGCCGAACCACCGATAAGCTCTCTGTCTTCCACTTCGAACACAATAGCTTGAACTAATCCTGAACTATAGTTATTCAACTTCCCCGGCCTCCGGAATGTAACCTTCTCGAAGCTGATCAAGAAGAGCACAAGAAACCAATAAACCATGAATCACAAAAGAAGCAAAAAAAAGGAGTACGCATCACTAGAGAAACCAGGAACATGCAACACCAATGTTATAGCTATAACTCAGTTTATTTGGGAATCCATTGATGAACTGTGAGACCCCATCACATATGAGGAAGCAAAACTAATTTCAAATCTCTCCCCGCAACTCAAATTACGGGGATTCAATGGTTTTGTTATACAGGCCTTTGACCGAGAGGTCTAGGCATTGAATCCGACTAGTCGGACCGCAATATAATCATTTCACTCGTACTAAGGCTTGGTGGACCTCTACAAACTTCGATTCCCAATATGGTAAGGATTGTTATATAAAAAGCAATGTTCAATCCCTCCCAACAACTCGTATTATTGGGACGAAACAGTTCCTTATACGATTCGAACGATCGTCCAAGATATGCATTCCAGAAATTGAATCATTGAAGGGCATACTTGGATTAGACATCCTGTGAAGAGACAGCATACTCTACTGATTCAACATTCACAAATTCCGTTCTTTGTTTCAAAAACAGAAGCTTTACACTAACAGTCAAATTTGGAAAGAACAAGCACTAAACTTTTCCAAATTCCAATACGAACAATCAGATCTGTCTCCATTAGAAGAAAGAGAGAGTTTACCGAATATAAGAATCTCCATTGGCAGCCTTATCGCCGTTCAGGGTGAGATTAGAAGGATGGGAGAAGTAAATCCCTTCACTGCCGCCATGGACGACAAAGGCATTCCCTCTGCTCACAAATTTCTCCGCTTTGTACTCGTGGACCGAACCCTCAACCGCAAATCCAGGGAACAGAATCACCGCAGCACTGAAAAGGAACAAACTTTGCATTGATCTGAGCAGTAATCTAAACATTCTTAGCTAGAAAGACTGGATCTGGGAGGACCCAGTTGGGATCTTGGTTTGCCGGAAATGCGAGAGCTGAAGAAGGAAGGAAAGTGTGTACTGTGGACTGACTGACTGAATTTTGAAGTAATTAATCAAATCTGGAGAGTTGGGGTTTTGGGATTACAGTAAGCAGCTGGAATTTATTAGTGGATTTAGTTACTGGTATTAGTACAGAAATGAGGGAGCTGACAAGTGATGGGAGCCGTTGGATTTCTATGAGGCTGGATGGATGGCTGTGAATGTCTTGGGGGGAATAAGACAAAAAAAGGATGTCGGTTAATGGCTCTCATTCTGTAATAAATGCAATGAATTGACTCTGAAAGCAATTACAGACGACATGAGATGAGTATTTTGACAGATGGTTTATTGTTAGTTCGGTTCGGATTCGATGCTAATGGTCCTTTTTTTCCTCTGAACGGGACAGGTATTTGTTCTTTATTTATGTGTTATTCCGAATCGGTCATGCTAGCCGGAGAGCCATCTGGTTCCCTGGACTCACTCACAAATTGCGATGGACCATTCATCGTTCGGGTTTGATTTTGATACTCTTACTGTATTTGAAGCATGAGAAAGATTTCCTTCTCATTTCTAGAGGTTACAGAAACCTTACTTCAAACTCCATAGTTGGAAGTACATGTTAAAAGACGTCGTATTGGTATTGCAGGTCAGAGATGGTGACAGTTCGGATACCTCGATATCTGGCCCTGCACCAACATTCTAATTCCAACTTGCGGTTCCAAAACTGGTCGATGCAGTTTTTGGTTTCGGCCGGCTTGTAGTTTTCCAGATTTTCTTGCGAAGCCTAGCACAGTCAGCACTACACTTTACCTTCTTTTGGCATCGTATGCATCCGCCATGCCACCAAATTGGTACGACGGTATCGTTCCCGACCGATCGATTGATTATGCTCCGAAAAATATAGAGAAGTTATGCATACCAAAACCGGGTAGAGAGGATGATAATGCAGTATGCAAGATGAGAAAGGGAGCAGCAAAACAAAGCACTTGGATCAAATTTGTGGATACGTCAGAAGTCACGGTAAACTCCGACAAGAGAAAGGAACCAATCTAGACTTACAACAACCAATCCCATGGACCGCTAAAAAATTCTGCAGACCATATTAGCTGCTTCTCACAGTTGTGTTGTGCCCCCCTGTTGCTGCTGCGGCTAATCGAGATCGAGGAACTCCATTCTCTTCCGCATAGTGCCCTTCAAATCCGAAGCTTCCCTTTCTGCTTTCTGTGCCTGCAAATTTCACAAGAGCTAAGGAACCACACAGTTTAATGCATGAAGGTAATAGGATAGTCCGAGTTCAAGAAGCTGTAATGTCAATTTATCAACACAAGTAGTCCTTGCTCAAGTAAGAAAGTCATGAGACTAAAAAACTAGCCCGAATGCCTCTTGCAAGGCTGCAACAACGTCAAACCTATCTTGTTAACCAAAGTACTCAGACGAAACCTCAGAATTTGAAGTTAGTGCAACCGCTCTCCAGCGAAGAATCTCGGAAGTAGATGTATGTATTACAGCTATGCATAGTTGTTAATTGTTATCACAAAGAAAGATTCCCTTCCGCAGAAAACTTAGAAGCAGGAATCAAGAACAATGCTCACCCTCTTAATTTCAGCGGTCGAGACACGAGTCATGTGTGGAGGAAGCTCCTCCCTTTCCAAATCCTGATATGAAAGATAGAAACTTTAGGATAGCATGATGAAGCAACAAGGCAAAATCAGAAGATCAAAAGGAAGAACCTACCAACTCCCCTATTAGGACAACATTCTCCCCCCGAATTACGTAGAGACCTAATGGAATATCGCAGTAAAGATCACCAACAATCAACCTTTCACATGCACCCTCAAGAACAGCATTTGCTGCGGAATACAAACATCCAACTCATCAAAAAAAGGGTTTCTTTTTTGTCATTATCAACCACAAGAACTGTATAAAGAGCATACCGAATTGATCGAAAGAGCGAAGTATTCCCATAAGTTTCCGTCCATCCCGAAGAAGCACAAGAAGCTTTTCTGAACCAAGAAGCAAACAAACCATATGGAAATTTAAACAACCACCACAGAGCACTGCATAAGAACACATGGAGCAACCTATCTGAATTCAATGCGACGAACCCATCTAGTGCCAGCAAACACACAACAGATTACCATACCAATTGCTTTCTGATTCACAGTCAACGCATTACAGACTAATCGTCTATTGATAAGTGAAAGACATGATTTTCAGCATGAACAGACAGAGGATTTACTCAAATCATGCAAAGATAAACTCAACAACTCTTTACTGGAATACCAAGTAACTCAAAGAGAAAGAACAGTACTTACTATCCAGGTAGCTGGCGAGAGAAGTAGACAGGTAGACATCTTCCGGCCCTGCCCAAGACATTGTTGATAAACTTCAAAGCTTCGAAATTTTCCCACCACCACAGCGAAGAACAAAATACCACCCTGAAAAGCTTAATCCGACAAGTATGGCGTTGGCTGCACCAAATTACTTCAAAATTCAGATATGAACCCTAATTTCAGATAAGCAAGGGGAAAGACGCGAACTTTTTCGGTTGGCGGACGGATCCGAGTGAACTGAGCTGGAACGTCCGCCAGTGGAAAGGAGACGTGCCTCAGATCCAATCGAACGGGGAATATGGGAGGAAGCTGAGAAAGAGAGGAAATTGGGGGTTTAATTAGGGTTTTCTTTGGGGCTCAATGGGGGAATTAATGCATGGCTAAATTGGCAAAGGGGGCGATGGTGGAATTTTTTGGTTGATTTAAGGATTTATAGGTTTTAGAATATGTATGGTTTTTGATGAATTACAAATATATAATTTGTTAAATGATATTAGACATCTTAACAAATAACAATCTACTCGGTTAGGGGTTTAAAGCTCGGTGAAAGTCTATTGTCGTTGATGACCCTCTTGCAATTGTGATATCGCCTAACTAATATAATACGTTATTGTAATTGACTAGTCAATACACTGGGCTGGACGAGAGTATGCTATCGTTGATGACCCTCTTGTCATCATGATATATACATCGCCTATTTTGTCACTTGAGAATTTGTGTTTGAACCACATCTTGAAGTGAGTTTTTTCGTTCGTAATTCAGGATGATTGCTAACTTCATTATTCTTCATTAGGTCCTAATCCCTTGTGTCCTTTTCCTATTTCCTATATGACGTATAATAGGAGATAAGGAAAGGACATTAAATACTTGAAAGGAAGTAGAACGAACACAAAGGCCACAAACACGACGACTCTAGGCAAGATGTATGAGCAGTGATGATGTCACAGTGGAGAACAACATGGTCGTGCGTGCCTAGCTATTCCATCGCATATGGCCTCATGCAGCCACAAACACGTTGTATTTGTGGTCGTGCTATATCAAGGCACGATGTGTCCATCAACTTGCTTTGTGCAGCCTATGTTAGCCCGTCCAATCGACATCGACTGATTTAAGTTCGTAGAAACATCTATGTTTTTTTTTGTAACAAACAAGCATAACTTCTGGACTCTAATATTATTATTCAACTAAAAATATATATTACAAACTACTAACAGTGAGCAGATTACACACTCACAAAAATCAAAAGGCAAGAATGATTCCAAAACATGAGTTTGATATTCACCAAACTCATGAAAAAAGTGGAAACTCTTGGCTATTTTTCCTTCATTTTGTGATATACCGATTGAAATTACACGACGGGTTGTCGTGTAAAATCAAATGGCATAGTGGACCCATTTTACTTCTCGAGTAGCGCCCTTAATTCTCCCAAGTCCCATCTCGGCGTTCACATTTCTGCAATGTATAGGTAAGATTACCACACGAATGAGCACTATGATCAAACAATTATAAATAAAAATTACAAAAAACACAGACAAATTTATCTTACCATAAAAATTACAATGATTACACGACGTCTATCTACTCTGTTGCGAGATTAAATCTCCAGAACAATAACTGTAAAACACGAAACAGAAAAGATTAAAATATTTCGTTAACGATGAACAACGACGGTAATTATGATCGATTACAAGGGCAAAAGAGGGAAGAGATGATGGATGGAGTACTCACATTGAGAATCAGTTTTCACCCATTTGCTACAATATTCATGATCATCCTTAGTTTTCTGACGGTTTTGCCCCTCGTTTTCTCCTTGTTGCTTGTGGTTGATGCATTTATTCACGGAGGATGCACCATTTTGAGGGCTCATTCTCTTGTGCATCAATGTTCTTAGAAGCTGAAGTCATGAATAAAAAAACAACCAAAGGAATTTCATTGTTAGTCGATAAGCAAATGAATCAATTCAGACGAGTTTATGGTTACGTGACGATTAATCAGATCGTAGGCCTACACGTTAAAATGGAACAGTAGGGCAATACCTTCTCCATTCGTGACTCGCCGAAAGTATCATTCAAGCTAGGTTGAGGAGCAAACCCACTTGAACAAACAAACATCTTCTTGAGAAGGAAAGAAATCGATTTCTTCCTGATGGTCTTATTTTCTTTCTTCTTAGCTCGAATGTCTTTACATTTGTCAAGTATGACACTAATCGTCCTCTCAATGTCATCTTCCTCCTTGTCGACATTGTGTTGTCCGACCGATGAACCGCTATGACTATCAGTGACTTCTGTGCCCAGCCTCCTGTCAATCTCCAAACTTGACGGACAGTTCAAAAATCTGTCCAGTGGAAAGTCTGCAACAACCTCCTTCTCCTTTTTTGAGTTTGACTTGTGCGTCAGCAAGTTGTTCAACTCCTTTTGCAACTTCTCGATCTCTTCAGGATCAAAATCTTGGAAATCATCGAGGAAAGACATGGGATCTTTGTCACATACCTCATCAACAACTTGTTGGATATCTTCATCATCATTGGTGGTGGTGGTGGTGGTGTCTTTGATGCCAAAGGTGCCAATTGCTAGTAACCCATGTGGCCAATCACTAAATTCCTCTCTACACTCTTGGCTCTTGGAATCTACCATTGCACCACAAAAATAAAAATCTTCAACAGGAATCTTACTTAGTAATAAGAATCTTAGTTACTAGTAAGAAAAGGAAGAGAACACTTACGAGAAGATGGAGCAATTGTGCTTGATTTTTTAATAGTAGTGTTTCCTTGTTTGCCACTTAGCTTGGTTTGCATCCAACCAAATAACTGTAAGAATAAATATCGTCGACAATTCAAATTATTAAAATATACAAGATTTAACGACGATGTAAAAACATCAGATTCTTCCAAAAGCTTCCATTCAGGGAATGTTAGTAAATATAGTACAAAACCAATCTTAATTAAACCGAGTCCTCTCCTAATACCTTGATGTAATAGTTCATGACAAATATATATATACATATAATCTAATGGAACTCAATTGGACCAGCATGTACCACTACCAAGGTTCCTCAATCGATTCCATTAAAATAAAACTCGATATAAAAATTTTAAACTCGCCTTAAAACCTGAAATCCTACTTAGAATTTGGCTCCAAACATGAGATAAAACAAAAAGAGCTCTCTCTCACCTTCATTGTTAAGAGGTGTGGAAGATTAACCACCTTTGCTCAAAGAGAAAGGGGAAAAAAGAAGAGTAGAAAAGGGCACTTAGTGGCAAAGAGTGAAGTATGTGGCCTTTTAAAGAGATCAATGGGAGCCACTTGGGTCAATTTGGCTTATTGGGGGCATCAAAAGGAAATGGGGGGAACCAATGAGAAAAATGATGCCTAGAAATTGGGTGATTGATGAATTTCATGCCAAAAATGTGTATTGCCAATGGGTTGTCTTAGTCAAATAGAATGCATATGGGATATGGGGAATGGAATTAGAAAGGGTTTCAAGTTCCCAAAATTAGCCAAGGAATGTTAGAGAATAGCAAGATGAATCATCATTGCATAATTGTGGAAGTATTCAAAGTACACACAATTCGTCCTTTTGTACATTTTGGTTATGTTTCGTTTAGTGTGGTTGGTGGTTCCTCGACGGGTTGACTGCTAAGTTATTTTTTCAATGCGCTTTCAAATCCTCTAAAGTGATTTTTTGTAATATGTACGAAGGAGATAGTAGATTGTTGCATAAGAAAGGGTTAAGGCGTAAAGAAGAGAGCGGAAGATAGAGAAATATAAGGAATGTGTCTGATGGACTGGAGGTAATTAGCTTGGTAAAACATCCAAAACTTAACCGCATTGGGTAACTGATGAGTATTCTCAACCTTCAATGAGAGAGATTTCCTTTCCTTTTATAGTCTCTACTGAATCAAGCCGATTTACCAAACGTCATTATAAATGATTCGTAATTCGATTGAGATTGGATCCAAACTTGATGAACAATCAAGATTGCTCCTAAAGTTTAGGACTTGAGTCCAGTTTTCCTAGACCTGCTAGTCGAACCTTTTGGTAGGCGCAATTGTTTTCTTGGTGACTAGGGCCTAACCTAGACTGGTATAGTCCAAGACGCATCAGGCTCACTCCTCCAGACCCGAATCATCCTCATAATTAATATTCAATTCAATTACAATCAGCCATTTAATCTAGCTAAATCGAATCCCGACCGTTGATAACAGAATCTCTTCGTCCAACCCAAAAACAAGATCCAAGATTATGCATAGAAGAGTATAGAACTTACAAGATTATTGGAGCCAATTAATCAAGTAGCTTGAACCCCACATTAAATCACATGTACACATGTCCGATTATGTATTAATTAGATAATTAACTTTGGTCTTAGTGCCGCAAGTATGTGGTTTACATGGGACTTACGTCGATCATTAGTATTAATTAACAACCAGAGCTACGTGGTACGCTTAGCATGAAGCTTGTTTAAGAGTCTTAAATAATCAAATTGTGTCAAAACCCGCCCGTAAGTTCTTGTCAGAATTGGGGTTTGTATAGTTTTGATGAGTTATGTACGCGGATTGGGAGTTATTGAAATTTTAAATGAAGACCTATTGGTCATCTGAAGCTTAAATACTATGTTAAAAATTATTATATCTCAATAAATCGAATTGTTGGAAAAAAAATTTAATTGATATTTACTAATAGATTCATTGGTTGCCAAAGAAAACGTCACCTATGTCGTCATGTCATCAAGAAATATCAACTAGCAAGATTCGACGCAAAGATACCAAAGAATAAGGGAATGGGTGCCACCAAGAAAGAAAATGTGGGCTATGTATGGTGCTTTTGTTTGAGGGGCGATAAATGTCGAAAACTATTGCATCAGAAGTTATTGGAAAAGTTAAGGTTTGTATAGTTTTAATAAATTATATATATATGAATTATGGGCAATCGAAGTTTGAAACAAAAACATTTTAGTATTTTAAATATTCGGTATCATATCAAAAACCATTACGACGTCCCAATAATTTAAGGAATTGGAAGATGTTTATAATTAGTTTAGATAATAATCCTTGCCCACCTCAAATGAAACCTCGTAAAAGTAGATTATAGTTTGCACAAATCCACCAAGATTTAGTGCATATAAAATCGTCATTTTTTAGTTAACGAGATTCTATCCCATAACCCTCTCAGTTAGATTGGTCTATGAAAAAACTCTTAACCCCACAGTGAAGATCTGTTACATCACAACCACTCAAATTATCGAAAAAGAACTCATATTGATTTTAGTAAATAATATAAAACCAATGGTTAAATACTTTTCCAACAACTCAAGTTATCGTAACACAATTGTCAAGCAAATACCTTTCCAATAAATTTACATAACAAGTTGTTACATTCACTCTTGAGATCATACACCAGAGCATTATTTTACACTAACCTTTTATCTTTCACTTTTCTTCTTAGCATAAGGCCAAACTATTCACAAGCACAAAGCTCATAGCAGCAGCTGATGCACTCAAAGCAAGCGAGAGCAGCACAGATTTGAGAGAACACAATGGAGCATTGGTTGCTGGTGTATGAACAAGCATTGATGAAGCACAAACAGCACACTCGATCCGTCACCCTACCGCAACATTTCGCAGCAGCCTTAGCCAGCTTCTCCCCTGCATCTTGCGGCTTCTTCTCGTCACTCCCCGGAGGAGTGTTCCGAGAAGTCGCGGCCAGGTCGCCGAAACCAGTGCCTAAGTTCCCTAGGAGGATGTTAATGTCCACTGCTTCCTTTGTCTGCCTCATTGAGTTCAGTTTGGTGAACACCTGGTTTTACCATTTCAACTTGTTAATGAATTATATTAAAATCAATCTGGCCCCTCCCCAATAATTCGAGTTAGGGGTGAGAGTTGGTCAGCCGGTTAATTATGGTTATGTAAAAAATAGGTTAGCCGATTAACCGACCAATATGATAATGACCGGTTAATTAACCGACCAAAATAGATCGGTTTCGGTTTAGATAGGACTAAATACAAAGAGAGATGGTTAAAAAATCTCAAATCCTTCACCGATTAACCAACATTATTATTAACCAATAACCATTACCGAATGACTAGCTTTTAATGACCGAGAGTTCTCTGCTGGATCCGGTAGTCTCCAATCCGTGCATATAACTTAACCGAATATGTGCAAATCTCATCTCTTATGAGAACGTCTGTTTGACAAAGCAAATTATTGGGATGCAAAAGTTTCCTCACATACCTCTGTAACCATGTGTGTCTCTGGGGGTTTCTCTCCTTTGTCAGTGTGGATCAAGACCATACGGGTGTATTCTGATGGAACCCCTTTCTGTATGCTCATTTTCGCTACCTGAAAAATTTGAACTTCGTTTAAAATCATCAGCTTCTGAGAGATTTCCATGGTTGAAAACTTTTCAGTTTACCTTCTCCTCAAGGTCCTTATTTTGTGATAGCCATGCCGTAGCAGTTAGCAAATCAATCTGCGTCCTAGCAAGAGCCTGCAAAGAGATAGGATCGAATCTGAAGAATCTTAGAACAAGCTTTTGGAAGTATAATCTATTCAGTACAGAATCTGCTTTTAGAAAACATTACTCTATCCAGTGGCAAATCTTTTGTCCTTTTCACTTTAACCTCCATGGTGAAACTGGTCATATCTGACCAAGTCCCTGTGACTTTGACCAACTCTGGAAAAATCCCATCACATCTTCCGGATACCATCAATGGAGCTCCTCCAGCTGTTAAATCTGGAATACTATACGGGAGCAACTGAATTTGACGAAATGTCAGATACAGTCACGGGAAAGATGGCGCCTGAGAATTGACAGAAGAAAAAGACAAGTAGAATCATGTACCTCGAGTGAATCTAGATGTTCCAGACAATCCATGCTTACATTTGCCATTACAACAGATGAGGCAGTGGTGAATAGTCTTTGTAGCCGAGAATCAACTGAATCTGGCCATTTATATAAAAGGGAAGTTTCCAAATATCAGCGTGAGTATTGACTTGGAAACATAAAATACTTTCAGTTCATTATAGCCAACCTGCATCGAAAGCATTATCGAAATGACCCTTAGTGATTTGGGCCAGCATTTGCAAGAAGTAGCGATTGCAGTATGCACCTAAGCAGAAGGGTATTCAGTTGAAGGATTGCCAACACTGATATTGGTAGTGATATATTGTGTAGCTTTCCTGAGGAAATTACTGACCTATGCCAAATGTACATATGCGAGGAGAAATTGAGGCTCCAGTTGCTTTTGTTAATGAAGCTTTGACGAATTGGCAGATGTCTCTTTCATCTTCAACAGTCCCATCCGTGATGAGGAAAATGAGTGGAATTGAGTTGGTAGTTTCAGCCAAGAGCTTCATAGCCTGGAAATATTGCAGTTCAAATATCAAATATGTACTTTAGCAAGGTGATGATGAGATGAAGACAAGTTTAGAACTTGTTATAACTTGCCGCATTCGGCATACCTGTTCAAGAGGAGGCAAAATATCCGTCCCCCCTTGTGCAACCAAGGTTTCATTAAGCCATTCGTTAGCTTTGGTCACCGTTTCTTGGGTGGCTGGCTTCATCAAGGATGAGAATATGTACATCTCCCCGTTGAAAGCAATAATGTTGAAAGAATCCTCCTCGTTGAGCTTATACAATGATGACGATATTGCAGATTTGGTGTTTTCAAGAGGATCTCCTTTCATGCTTCCGCTTATATCAACTAAAAATATCACCTCCCTCCTAAAAGCCTATGAAGGAATAGTTCAAAATTCAAGTATCCAGAGATGCAGGCATTTCAGCAAATAACAAGCGGAACAATTCATATTCAGTGGGGTAACTAACCTTCCTAGTTTGGTTATTTCCAGGGAAGAGATGCAAACAGAACATCTGCCTTTCCTCGAAATCTCTCAAATATGGAGACTGCAAGAGCACACCACCAAACAAGTCCTCAGAACATACCTGCAGAAGACAAAGCAATCACAGAAGCAACAGACATAAGGAATGTAACGAGTCAGAATTCGAAGCTGCTAAAACTGAAGAACCTTACTACTCACTGTGTATGAAAAACTGAAGTTGGAAACCGACCAAGTCTTAACTTCCGATTCATAAAAGAAGCCCATTTTACCAACTTCCCTCCTTAGCTCCTGTGAATAGAACACCACCGACACATTCTTGTCACTTATTCGTTCTCTATACACCCCAATCTTCAGATCACAAGAATCGATCAAGATGACATTTTCTTTTACCTTCAGGGCATGGCTACTGCAACTGCACGTGATTTCATCGCTGAAACCAGAGATGACGTTCAACAGTATCTTCTCTCTTTTGGACGTCTTGCTAACAACTGGTGGATTCACATATGCTGGAAAACTAAATGGCAATTCCAGACTGAATTGGCCTCTTTGGTATACCAACTTCTGCGACCAGCCCACTTTCACTGAAACAGTAGATCCCCCTGCAACCTATATGATGAACATATATATAGATAAGCATTACGTAGCTCGATCAAAAGGGAATAATTAAATGTTTCACCTGCGGAATTCTGAAAGTGTAAATGCTGCCTTTCAAGAAGCGCCCATCTCCAGATGATGATGCTTTACTCGTTTTAGCAAACTCCTCTGCATCATCAGCATTCATCAATTGGCTATGGTACAGTCTTCCCGCCACTTCGACCTCTACACTCAGAATTGTACCCTGCTCTGCTATTAGTGATTTTAGCCAACATCCCTTCAGAGGCATTTCATCGAACAGAAACCGGAAACAGAAAAGCGAAATTCCACACACACACACACACACTGACACATACAAAATTCTCACGAACCTTCTCTCCCATCGGAACCGCGACGCGGCAATCGCAGGTCCGGCCGCCCTTCAGGCAATGCACGCGCCACCGTCCTCCAACGCTCACGCGCGCGTAGTCCAAGCAGCAATCCACTTCCATCTCCACTCCGTACATGTGGAGCGGGATCAGCGCGGGAGGATCGCAGCAGCCGTGCACGTACGGCTGGTAGCTGGGAACGTCGGGGTTGTCCACGGCCTCCGGCTCCGTGACCACCGCGTACACCATCACCGCGGTAGGCAAGTAGCTACTCTGCTGGTCGTACCCTGTTGATGACTTCATGGATGACCTTGACATCTCGCGAACCAGCTCCGGTGGTGCCGCCGGAGCTGCGGCGGAGTCTCTGCCGTAGTATATTCGTTTGGACAGCTTGATTCCGTGGTCAACGGAGGTCTCGAACTCTCCCGCCATGGTTAGCGAAAGCGGGAAGCGACCAGGACGGAGAAAATTCCGGTTCTCCGGTTCCGGTCGTCGGAGAGAGTGACAGAGTGTGAGTGGAAGTCCTGAAGTTGGAAGGTATTTATTTCCTTGGTTTTTGCGACCATTCGAATTTTGTTTGGCTGGAAAGAGTTCGTACATTTACATTTAGCAGTTTCGAATAGCAGTTGAAAATGAACGTTATTTTTCTAAATATATTATAAAAAAAAATCAGTAAATGGACTCGAACTAAAATATTTATGAATTTCTAACATACAATTTTATCGACTGAATTATATTACTCTATTCGAACTTTATGTCATGTCAATATGATAAAAATTTAGTATCAATATGAACAATAATGGTATCGAGCTTGAGGTTGTCTATTGTCAATATGGACAATAATGGTTTTGAGCTTGAGGTGGTTGGGTTTGAGTTTGGTAGTTTCGACTATTACTTTACGTAAATAAGATGATTAGCGTAGTAAATTTACGGATGACATAATGGTAAGAGAGACAGAGGATGGAAAGGAACAAAAAAATACGTATCGATGAAAATATTTTTTCTGCAATTACGACAATCTACCTTCTCCAGTAGTAGCATGGCAGTATTTGTAGTGTGGCGCTGCGTAACATGACTTAATCCTGTCAGTTGATCCCATCAAAGCGATCCAAGTCATTGCGTCGATGCATCCCACTATAATGACGTCACATACACACCTAAAACGATAACCTAACTGATGCCTAGCTAAGCTGCTAAAATTCTCGACGATCTGTCTTGGAGTCACATAAGCGACTATCTTCCACCAAAGTCCATTGGAATTAAGAGGTTGGTCTATAAATGATGAACACTTTAAGTCTACAACGATTGATTTTTATATAGACTCTTATATAGATTTTCGTTCGGACAACCCGTCAATTTTTTCCAAACTTATGGATTGCGAGAGCTATTTTACCTAATAAGTTTATTCACCTAAACACATGCATAATTATTTTATTACATCCCTTCTTGCAAACATATATATTAAAAACTTTGATACCTAATCAAGTTAAAAAAAACTAAACACATGCATTGCTAGAAATATCCTACCTAATCCAAGTGAAAAAAATACTTCAAATATATAATTGAAACACCAAGATATTAATATTAATTAAGAAAGGTGTCAAATGTCAGAATGATTAAGTCTACAATCAAGTTGCCCACCCACTACTACTACTGTGCCCTACCACAATCACCACCTTTAATTATTTATCTTTCCACATCAAATCTTTTTTGTCTTTTACACTTTCTAACCTCAAATGAGTTATCAAAATATATCTAAACCGATGTCGGAGTTAACGTGGCTAAATTGACGGTATGTGGTTCTAGCTAATAAATGCTAGTCGGAAATGATGATCGATATAAAAATTAACATTGTTAGATTGACGGTGTGTAGTTCTAGCCAATAAATGCTGGCTAGGGATGAATCGTTTTTTAGCTTTTAAGCGACCTAATTGGAAAGGTCATAAAAGATTTAGTCCATCACGCCTAGATCTTCATTTACTATTATAAGTGTTGACATCTCAGCGGGCCGTCTCAAACTGATGTCTGGGACTACTTTGATCACATCAATCTCGAAATGAGGTGCACTTAACTCAAGTGCCAAACTATATGTACTGCCATGCTTACTTTGCTTGAGACATGTTGTTGTAAATTGAAAGGGACATTCCCTCAGTACGGATATTCTACGTCTACCGTTATCCATAAACTCACTATCATGGAGCCATTGATCTATAACTCAAATGCCTAGCCAGATGGTTGGCATAGGACCAATTTACATAAAAAAAATGTTATCATAAGTAGTTTCAGGAAAGGAGAAACGAAATAGCAAAAACATATAAATTATAGATCAACTCAAAATTTGAGATTGGCCTCAACACAGTTTGGCAGATAAAAAAGAGTTTGACGGGCCATTCTATAGACAACTCTGTTGGCGGTACGACCAACTACCTAAAATCGAAGACAAGGACAAATTATCCGAAAAGAAAAAATCTCTACGATGCTCACCCCACTAACAACACATCGAGTGCAACGCCGGGAAACCTAAGAGTGACTAATTTACATAATTATATTAGGTGGGTATAGTCCCATTCCCCAAACAGGGTACTTACAAAATGTGTATTGTTTGTCCTGTTATAAGGAGGTAGTTTGGACATTAAAAGAAACTAAAGTGGACCATATACTCGACCAACATATAGTTAAACCAGCTATGTAATTGATGTTTGTGAGAGGTAAATCCGATTTAAAGAGTGTAAAAGTTTTGACATAGTAAGAGAATTTAAATAGTTAACGAATATGAGTGTATATGTTATTTATAAAATATGTTATTTGAATTAGTGATTTAACAAGATTATACAATAGATAATATATATATATATATATGCTTTTTAAATTAGAAGGGTTGTTAATTTATTAAAAATGTCACATAAGCAATTTGGCTCATTTTTCTAAGAAATGTATGTATAAATAAAAAAATATTGAAGATAAATGATATTTAAAGATTTTATATTGGTTCATCTCATTATGTTTGTTTATAATTGGTTTTTAAGAAAATGTAACTGATCAATACAAATTAATAAAGAATCATTGGGACGGAGGTGGTTAAAAATTAATGAATGAATGAGTTAATTGTTAAAATTACTTATGAGTGTTTTTGGTATAAAATTATTCGAAGGTTTTGTGCTTTTATTCAGTTTTTTCCTTTTTTTCGAAACAAACGGTAAATACGCATCTTTCATCTTCGATCTAGTTTATTTTCGGATATAGTATTTCAATTTCACGTATTTTTTTTTTATATTTTCCCTTTTTAGATGATGAGTGGCTTAGAAAATGATAGTTAAATATTTAAAGTCCAAGCTATAGTAATCGTATTCATTGTTTGATAAATAAAATAAAAAAATATTTAAAGTTCAAGCTACCGCAATCATGGCGAAATATCATTCAATATTCGATAAATCAAATAAAAATTTGTACTAGCAAAGCATCACACTTGTCGTCTGCGAAAATCAACACTACTAATTATTGGCGGTGAAATTAACAGTAATGCAGCACTGAGAAACGACCCATCATGTCTGGTGCTTTTGTCCTCGTCCGCCGCTCAAATTTGACTCTTAACCAACTCTAAAACTCGGGTCACCAATCAGCCGATGATATGTAACCATTCTAAATTCGCAAATGTTATATAAGAAAATGAGATTGTATACATTCGGTGAAGACAAACACTATTCTTCTATCCGCTCACTATCTCAATACATCTCTACTCCCCACATTCTCGTTACTTACCGTCGACCGATTTCTAACCGACGCTAAATTCATTTTAAGTCGCCAATTTCAACGTCGGTTTTCAATCGACGTTAAAATATTTAGCGTCGATCATAAACTGGCCGACACAAAATAACTGATTTCTTGTAGTGATCATCCAATTATTCATAGCAATAATGAATAATCACCAGTGACATTATTTGATTAAAAACACTATATACGGTTATAATGGAGCATTAGGTTGCTTGTCCGTGCTTGAGTGTGGAGCGGATTAAACATATCGATCTTTGTGTTTTATTATTGTTTATACATGTTGAAATGTATGGTAAAACGATTTGGTTCTCACAAAACTGTATATGCTCAAAGTTAATAAAACAAAGTTCATGTAACAACGGCTCAACACGCAGGAAGTAAGTCAATTTGAAAATTTCCAACACTAGCATAACACCAAGTAAAATTGATTTTTAACTTCATTTGAAAATTATTTACTGAAATTATCATAGTGAAACTTCCTTGTAAAAATAATCAATTTTCATAAAGTAATTCATTTAAAAATCGATAATTTTGACATAAAAATTAAAAATTAAAAATTAATTAATATTTAACATACATATTAAAAAAATGATCAAAAATTAATATTTTATTATATTAAATCCTTCAAATAATAATCAAATAAAATTAAAAAATATTCTATATTATTAAATTCAACCTAAATCAAATGAAACAGACTATTGCAACAATAATATTTTCCTATAAATTTAATATTCTATACCTATGTGTACGAACATGTTTAGATACTCATGTATACGAATATTTTTACAACTTTTTATACGTATGTATACGAACAGGTCTACATACTCATGTACATAAGTTCTGTACACAATTTCAAAGCCCATAACCAATTCCGCAGTCTTGTGCCGCAGACCAGGCCCAACAAGACGACCATAGGAAGCCCATTTAAAATCCTCAAATCCTTATTGGTCAAAGATTTCTTCAAATTTGCCGCCACCACTCCCCGACAGAACGACTCACCCGCCGGCGGCGGCGCTACCAAAACCAGAAACTCCGAACAAATCAATCATTTAACGCAAACTTCGAGGAAAAAACCGGCAAATCCGAATTCCACGGTGGGTTCGCCGTCCGCCGTAGTTGGGCGCGAAGAATGCTAATCGGAATTTCGGTATATTCGAAATATCTTCTGATTCCGTCTCATCCCCAAAATCTAAGGCAACCAATCCACCTCAGCTTCTCCTCACTTCTATATTCAGGTTCGTCAAATTTCTTCTTAGATTTTAGGGATTTTCCCCCCATTTTCCTCGAATTGGTTCTTCCCCTCTTTCGTTTCCCCAATCTCCTTTCTCCGTGATCATGTTTAGGTTCGTTCAATCAAATCCAATCCCATTTGGAATTTCTCTCTTTGATCTCTTGAATTTTCCCTCTTGTTTGTTTGATCGATTCAAATTTATCTTGGTTGGATTGCTCTAGGTGTTGGTTGTAATGTTTGTTACAGATTTTGGGTTTAAAACTTCCAGATGTTGATCTTAACCCTGCATTATTTTTCATATCATTGGAAAATTGGCGATAAAGTTAGCTGCTTTGTCATAATTGCTGCGTTTGATGAAGGGTTTTCATTTAATGGTGGATGTGAAATGTGATTTACAGGGGTGGGCTAATGGCGACGGCAACAATGGCGACGGCAGCTGGTGTAGCTGCTCTCTTGTACTACACATTGAACCGAAAACTACAGACAGGCGAATCGTACGATGATGATGACGATGAGGAGAATGATAGTGTTAGTGGTGCAGCCTCTCGGGTTCCATTGGTAATCAACCGCGTCTCGAGCAGCCGGTTGATTCAAGCTCCTGGGACGTGGTTGGAGACCATCTCGACTTTGTCCGAAACTCTTAGGTTCACTTATTCCGAGACCCTTGGGAAATGGCCGATCGCGGACTTGGCGTTCGGGATCAACTTCCTATTGAAGAGGCAGGTGTGAGCTTTCTCTTCTGGAATTTCTGTTATGCTCATATAATCTTCAGTTTCCTTATGGGGTTAATTTGCAGGGGAATTTGCTCGTTGCTGAGGTATTTGGTGGTAAAGATAGTATCCAGTTAAAGGGAAAGGAAATAGCAGCTGAATTGAAATACCTGTTACACTTGTTAACCTTGTGTTGGCATTTCTCCAAAAAGCCTTTTCTTTTGTTCTTGGAGGAGACTGGATTCAGCCAGGAACATGTTCTTCTTCAAGAGCCGAAAGCAGGAGTAAGCATTGCTTGAACGAATTTTCGTAACATGAACAAGAATACGGTGTTTATTATATCTATATACATGTATGGTGCAGATATTGAAGCCGGCTTTCACAGTGTTAATCGATCACCCTACGAAACAGTTTCTATTATTGATACGTGGCACGCATAGCGTCAAGGATACATTGACGGCTGCAACTGGTGCAGTTGTGCCGTTTCATCACACTGTTGTCAATGACGGAGGAGTCAGCAACTTGGTTCTAGGGTATGCTCATTGCGGGATGGTTGCTGCTGCTCGATGGATTTCGAAGCTTGCTATTCCTTGTCTGAAGGATGCTCTTTCCCAGTACCCTGATTATAAGCTCAAGGTATGCCTTCAATATCTAGAACTATTAGTTTCTGTGATTATATCTCGTAATGTTTAAACTGCATCCGAGGCAAACCAGAATTTTAACTGCATGATTGACTTGAAAGATTGTAGGGCATTCGTTGGGTGGAGGAACTGCAGCACTTTTGACCTATGTAATGCGGGAACAGCATGAATTCTTAACAACCACTTGTGTTTCATTTGCTCCAGGTACTGTAGCTGCTTCTGTGTTGTTGGACCCCCCTTTGATATTTTATGTTTGCTGATTTGGTGTTTCATTTCCAGCTGCTTGTATGACTTGGGAGCTGGCCGAATCGGGCAACGATTTCATCACGTCTGTTATAAATGGAGCTGATCTAGTCCCAACTTTTTCCGCTGCTGCTGTGGATGATCTACGTGCTGAGGTTACTTCCTGAAACCGTGTTTTCTTCTGGAATGCGATTCGTTTATAAGTCAGGTGGTTGTTCACTGTGTTGGTTCCATAGGTGACAGCATCCGCATGGCTAAATGATTTGAGGAATCAAATAGAGCGCACCAGGATTCTAAGCACAGTTTATCGTTCAGCTTCGGCATTGGGTTCCCGGCTTCCATCCATCGCCAGTGCGAAAGCGAAAGTTGCTGGAGCAGGAGCTATGTTGCGACCAGTTTCAAACGGCACACAGGTAAAACACCATTCATTATTGCTGTTTCTTCTTTGAGTCGTATCGACGCATTCCTGTTGGGAAGGCGTATCGATTCATCGGTGTTGATTTTTCGAAACTAAGCTGCAATATTTTCCAGGTTGTGATGAGGAGAGCCCAAACCATGGCTCATGCAGCATGGTCAACACGTCCCGCGCTGAATTTATCTTCATGGTCATGCATTGGACCGCGACATCGAACCACCGGTGCACATTTAAACCAAGTAGGGGAAGGAAGTTCACCTCGTTCGCCCGCGAAAACTCAAACATCTAGGCCTCTACTATCGCCTATGAAGAAGAACAAAAAGGCGGCTTCTTTAGATGACATGCACATTCCTGTATCGACCTGCGGAGAGCAATGGACTTCCGAAATCGAGTATTCTTGCACTGATGAACCTACTCATCGTCCTCGCGATCTGAGCCAATCTGATAAAGAGGATGATGCTGACTCGCACGAAGAAGACCGGATCGATGAGGTTGAGCTTTGGCAACAACTAGAGCACGAACTGTACGATGATGTCAGCGAAATACGAGAAGAAGAAGAAGCAGCGATCGAAGAGGAACCGGAGACCGAAGCTCCGCAAGCGAACGAAGAGTATAGATTTTTACCGGCAGGGAAGATAATGCACATTGTTACATTTCGTCTCGAGGAGGATGTCGAAAGTAGCGATAGTGACGGCTCCTCGCCCTCCGATGGTGGTTCGGACCAGAGCAACCCGGCATTAGAGACTACGACTGGGATTTTCCTGACGCCACGGTCGCTCTATAGTAAAGTGAGACTATCGCAGACGATGATTAGCGATCATTTCATGCCGGTTTATAGAAGGCAGATAGAGAGGGTAATACAAGAACTTGAGAAGGAAGACGAAGTTACTGACAGTGATTAAGATTATGTAGCAGTTCTAGGCTTACTTGTAGCACAAGGAAGCTTTCTGTTTCTTTTCTTCTTTAGCTAATGTTATGGTGGTAGCTGGAATCAGCTAGTTGCTTGCTTCATCAGTTGAGATTTTGTGCATAGAATCTAGTTAGGGTTTTGTTTTGGGAGATTGTAAAGAAATTAGATTGCAGATGGGAATGAAAATGCTGTGATCAATTATCCATTTCTTGGGAACTAGTTTTACAAATCAATCACTCCAGTTTTCTAAGAAAACCCCTTCGTACTGTGCCCTCAGCTGTTCTTCGATTTGCAACGAGAAGCATCCGATTCAACCGTGTCTCGTCGACGTAACAAGTCCTTGTACAACAATGAAGACAACAGTGGATGAAGCTCTGAGAGAAACTTGAAGCTATCAAGTTGAGGAATGAGATTCTCTTCCACCCAAAGTCTGGATTATTGCTTCCAACAGTTTAATGTCATTGTCCCGCTTTGCTATCTCCTCTTGCTTTGCTCGCAACTCCTCCATGTGCAGTTTAAACACCTCTACAACCACGATCGATATCCTTGTTAGTTAGCTTAGTAAACAACTGATAAATTCATTACGTAAGATTAGCGGCGTACTTGTAGTGTTTTCAAGTTCTTTGGTGACTTGCTGTGCCTGCAATTCGGCAGCCATTTGTGCTACTTCAGCTTGTCGCTTCTCTGCACGAGCACGAGCTGCAGCTGAGATGGCAGCATCAAGTTCTCTTTCCAAAGTCTCTACCCTTTGTTCAAGAACCTGCCCCAAACATACCATTCTCGTTAACGATACATACTTACTGCTACGGTGGACTTGCGCAACAAATCAACAACAAAATGACTGGTATTACAGAAATGTAGCAAGCACAATTAAACCATAACAGGAAAAGCACAGTTTGACGCTTAAACGAAAACTTAAGCGGTTTAGACAATGTACACGAGGCTTGTATCAAGTTAATGCATACTTGATAAACTACAAGTTCTGATTCCATACCAAATTGTGAAAAACCTTATAACTCATCTGCAACTTTTTCACGACACAAACGCACCATCCTTATTGCATGAAATCAATGTGCAATAATAAGCAGAACTTGAGATGATCAATATATAGACCACCATGGCAACTATCATCTTAGACTTAACCGGCCACTATAACTGAGCCCTTATTCAAGTCTGCGTAAAACTTGTCCAATCCAATGTGATGAATCCAAAGTTGCAGATCTAGAAATTCCCATTCACAAATGCGGCTGTTCTTTGATAACCTACCGCGCAATAAGGTTCCAATCCAACAGAATCGGAATTAAGATCTCAACCACAGACCATGGCAGCAATTAAGTAGAAAGAAAGCACAGATGAGTCAATCAAACGAAACCATATGATAGCAAGCAGAATTAAACCATAAAAGGAAAAGCAGAGTTTGACGCTTAACTCGTTAAACTAACGACAACTTAAGCGGTTTAGACAGTGTACACGAGGCTCTTATCAAGTTAATTCATACTTGATAAACTACAAGTTCTGATTCAAAACCACATTTTGACCAAGCTCATAACTTTAGCTTCTTCTTCTTCCTGTGGATACCATCTTTCCTGGAATTCATGCATATAAATAAACACACAGATGCCTTAGCCAGACTTGAGCTATTCATGCAAACATCTAACAGTTACAGAAAAATGCAGAGTATTGCTGCATTCCAAACTTCACCTGGGATATAGGAAACTTCCAATTGTTCCACTATATCAACTCATCTGCAACTTTTTCGTCTCACAACGCCACTGTCCTTACTGATTTCCTCACTAATCAATCATGAAGACAAAAGGACGGAGATGTTCAATAGACCACCATGGAAACTATCTTCTTAGACTTAACTGAGCCCTTATTCAAGTTAAACCTACCACCCAATAAGTCCCCAATACAACAGAATCGGAAATTAAGATTTCAACCACAGACCATGGCAGCGATTAAGTAGAAAGAAACCACAAATGAGTCAAACGAACTCAAATTCGAGGATGTAGCAGTAGAAAGTAACCCACTTTAATGGTGCGGGCTTGTTCAGAAGTGAGAGATGCTTTGGCGTAAGTTTCTTCATCAACAAACACTGCCTTGTTAAGAAGTAGCTTCTGCAAAGACTCCAAATTTGATGTCATCTCTGACAAATTCACTATAGCTCCTTGCCATCTCTCTTCGCCAATCTCCTCCATTTCACGATTGATTTGAATTCCCTGATCAAACAGCGTTGAAATGGATTAAATATTAGGGTTCTTTTAAGTTTTACAGTTTGATACTAAGTTTTCAGATAATGTCATTATGATACATCAATTTTAAAGGATGACATCATTTTAAGAGTTGTTCACGAACGGAGCCGAACATAATTGAAATTATTACTTAACCTTGGCTTGATTTTAGGTAATCTCGAGTTAGAAAATTTTAACTTGTTATCAACTCGAGTCTAACTCAAACTCAACTTGAACTTTGAGTCATTAAAAATGGCCAATAAATCTATTTTAAATTAATTTTAAAGGTTGAACACTAAATAATATCAACGAGTCAAACTAAAAAGAAAAATATTATAAAATTTATAAGTTTCATAATTTCTCAATTAAAAATAGTTAAACATTAATAACTTATCACTTGCATTTGTGCTATAATTTATTGTCCATAGTTTTGGATGCAAAACAACATTATTATATTTTTTAACGAGTTATATATTCGCGAGCCTATTTAGTCGAGGCACGAATGAGTTTTTTACTAAACCGAATGTCGAGTTGCTTCCGAGCGGGTTGGTTCGTCAACAACCCTTAGTTTTTCAACAATATAAATATGATATGTTTAATTTCAAAAGAAAACTCTTTGTACGTTCGTTTGATCTGATTCAACTGAAATATTGTTCGATCCAGTTTAACGGTCCGACCTCAGTTGAACTATCAAACCATAAACCCTCAACATCATCGATACAATCTCCAATGCGGTTTTAAAATCTTTTAAATAGAAAATAAGTGATAGTTATCTCGTCTGTTCGTAGTTATGATGTGGACGGACTCGAATTGGGTTGCGCATCGGTTCGAGCCTGTTCGAGGAGCATAAGTAGAAAGCGCCGACATTTTTCATTTTCTTCATTTTGGTCCCAACGGTATCAAATATTTTAAAAAAGTTGAACTGAGCGCCATTTCTCCCTCTCTCTGCCGATAGACACACCTCGCCGGCGAACTCTCATTCTCCTTTCCCGGAAACCGGCGACCATGGCCAGAGTCAAGCATTCAGCTGTCAAGAGTCGGCCTCCCAAGAAGAAATCTGGTTCGTTTCTCTCTCTATCTCTCTCTCTCGCGGCGGCATTTTGGCTGTTGACCTAAATCTGAAACGAATTCTGACTGCAGGTAACCGCGAGACTGTGTCAACGCCGCCTTCGGTACTTCTCTGAGCTCTAGAACTTGTGATTTCTGCCCCTTTATGCGTAATTTTAGTTTAGGAATTTGCGTTGGTTTTGATTTTTTTTGGCTGGTTACTTGCTGGAACCCTAGAATGGAGTAAATTTGGGGGTTTCTTTAAGAGAGATAGAAATTCGTGGAAATTTTTCAATGTGGAGCTGATATATATATAATATGGTTCCTGCTGCTTGGGTTTTTCCAATTTGAAGGCACCTGGATCGAGTTCAAGAACTCCTCGGAGAGGACCACAGAGACAAGCTTCTGAAGGTGGGTGCTTGAACATATTTTTGCATCTTAGCTGGAAGGAAAATGTGCTCATACAGATCATTGTGTTAACTGTGTGAACTGTATTTTTTTCAAGCTGAAACACAAAAGAAGAAGTATCGCTTCAAGCCTGGCACTCGAGCTCTACAAGAAATCCGTCACTACCAGAAGAGTACTGGTTTCTTGATCCCTGTTGCTCCCTTTATTCGACTGGTAAACCGCATTGTGACCTCTGTTTTTTTCATGTGTACCGCTTTCTCATCTTGAATGTGAACAAACCAACATACTAACAGCTGTTTAGAGCTTGTTAGCTAGAAAATCATCCCTAAAACTATTACATCTGTCTGCATAATGGAATAATCATAGGTAGAGTTCGTTGTAACCAATACCTGATGAAAGAAATCAACAAGTATCGATTTTTTCAGTTTCGTCGTTGCTTCAAACTATGTGTGTTCGTGAAATGCACAAATTACATGCTTCACAAATTTTATACTGACATAAGCATAGTCTATCATACTTCACTCTATTACATGTAGCAGATTCTTATTGTGAGAAGTATTAAAGAACTTGATTTCATTAAGTCCGGGATTCTTATTGTTTACCAGGTAAGAATGATCACTCAGGAGTTTAGCAAGGAAGTTACCCGCTATCAAGCTGAAGCTCTAGTCGCTATTCAAGAGGTACGTTGACCACTTATTGTGCTCGTAAATCTTACTACTACTAAAGTTTCCAGCACATCTACTAGGAAGCTTAAAATACCTTTAGCCTGTAATTTCTCCCTCTGATTTTTCAGTCTCAGTTTATCATAAAGAGGTGTTTTCCTTATTTGAACCTGCAGGCAGCAGAGGACTTCTTGGTCCATTTGTTTGAAGACGGAATGCTCTGTGCAATTCATGCGAAACGCGTCACACTGAGTGAGTTCATCTCGACCCCAAAAGCTACTTACCATTATATTTCCTTTCCCTGATCATCCATGGAGAATTTGAGTGATCCCATTTAGTTAGTACATCCTTTTTCATACTAGCAGCCGTTTGAACATGTTAGCTTGAAAAATCATCCGTAGAACTATTACATCTGTCTTGCATAAGGGAATCATAGGTGGAGCTCTGTGATTTCATTGCAAGTTTCGATTCATCTTCGTTGCTTCAAACTACACAATGCAGCATTATTTTTATCTTATTTGTTCTATCAACTGACTGTTCCACTGGACTTGTTGATGCTTCTTATCAGTGAAGAAGGATATGGAGCTGGCTCGTCGAATCGGAGGGCAAGGGAGACGATGGTGATGATTACTTCGACCAATTGACTCCTCAGTAGTACAGGAAGAAGATTGTAACTTGTAAGTACCTTCCAATAGAGAGATCAGGAGAAGTAACAGTTTTAGGAATTGTTAGGAATTAGAATGCCTGAAGCTACTCTTTACAATTGTGTGTAATGCTGACTCAGCCGCTTGAAACCAAACCCATGATTTTCTATGCATTGTCTTGGACGTTTTGGTCACTCGAGTTTCAGACAAGTATCATTTCAGTCACTTGGGTTGTTCTCTTAATGTACTCTCGATTCAAGTTTCGATCAGGTAATGAGTTGGTGATTTATGTCCATTACCATTCGAAAGCCTAAACCGTTAGATCATGGACATGAATTTTCTAATTCGTAACGAATTACTTATCGAGATATATGCCTAGTTTGATATGGTATAGTTTAAATCAATAATCATCAAGTTGATTATAACCAATTACTTATATAGTTATATGCCACATCAAGTCACTTACATCACACAATATTAAGTTGACCCAAACAAATCACTTTAATACTAAAAATGGGGAGAATCGGAAATTAGAATGGTCGGAGATTTTAGATATAATTTTGAGTTTGGGGTAAATTTTAAAGCATACTGTGCAAATTTTTTATTTTAACAATTTTAAATTTCATCAAACTTGAGCCAAAAAAACTTAAAGTGGTGGCCTGGGTGGTCCACCCTTGATCTAGTTATTGACATTATATCAAGAACTTTTATATCCGAATAATTCAAATGGTTAGGGAAAGAAGTTTATATTGATTTTTATTGGATGGTAGTCGCATAAGTACACAATGAAAAATAAAATGTTGTATTTTTTTTATTCTTATGGATTTTTTTTCCCACTTTACTAGTAGTATCATGCAATCTTCAAGGATTATTTTTTCATTTTTCCAATTTAATCTTGTAAATGTTTTAATTTCTAGTTTAGTTCAAACAAAAGCAAAATGAAAGAGGTGTCCTTGAAGATTGCATTGTTCACATGCATGATTGTGAAATATGAGAATTTGCACCATGTGATCACAAACCTTTGATCTCAAAATTTCATGTATGATAACTCAACCATACACTTTCTACTTTCTTGATGATAAGGAAAGGTCCAAAATTGGATAAGAAAAACCTTGATTTTTTCGATAAAACTTTTATCTTGAGGATGAAATTTAGTTAGCACTTTATTGTTGTGGACTAGATTTACGGAAAATGATGCTTGAAGCGTAGAAAATTGAATTCATTTAAATATATAAAGAAAACGTAAATCTAAGTAGTATTGGGCACAAAATATCATCAGTTGTGTAGTGCATAGTTTCCATTGATGATCTACTGGTCACACTATAATATACTTAGTGTTTTTAAACTATATCTTTTGATTGTGAATGAACATTAAGGGCGCTACACATGAGATCTTAAGTTTAGTATGTAGGTTTGTTCTAACAGGCTATCTGATTGTTGGGAGGATTCTAATGGACGGTTAAATGTTTTTTAATTTCATTTTGACTATTATTTAAAGGGTTTAACTTGGTAGAACTTTAATTTTTAGTCATGTCCAACATGCATGTCAAATATTGACCAATTTGAAAATTTAAAAATTTTCATGTCAAACTCGATCCATTTCCATAGGGGTTAACCTATGAAAATGGACAATTTTCACAGGAAAATTTCAAAATTTTCAAACTTGCTAATATTTGACATTCATGTTGGAAATGGCTAAAAAATCAAGTTTCATTATATTAATCCCGATAAATAATGACCAAATGAAGTTGAAGAATCAATTTTACTTGGCGAGTGTTGAAAATTTTCAAATAGGCTTACTTTCTGCGTGTTGAGCCGTCGTTACATGGATTGCGTTTTGTTAACTTCAACCGTACACAATTCTGAGGGAGCCAAATCGTTTTACCATACATTTCAACACGTACAAACAGTAACAAAACACACGGATCGGTACGTTCAATCACCTCTGCAACGGAACGCGGACAAGCAACCTAGTATCTATTAATTTGATATATTTTGTTGTGAAATTAATTATTAATGCTAAGTTATATTGGTCACATATAACACGTTTCTCAATTATAATGTCAATTAATTACAAATTTGATATAACATATTTGGCATACATGTCATTTTCTAAGATATAAGAACAGATCATTAAAAATGCACTATGGAATGTCCCCTCCCCTTTGTGTAATTATTCACAATTCAATGATTTATTCGCAATTAGTTCGAAGTGCTGTTGATCCGATTTCAATTTTTCGATATGTGACACGTTGATTCTCGCCGTGAAACACTATAAAAATCGATGATGATACTATTTCAGAGTATCAAATCGATGTCGCCTCACGCTCCATCAAATTTGTTTTGCTTCTGGATACTAAAACTGCTCATCTAGTAGCATGTGAAGTCGTAAATTATCTCAACACATGATACAGTTTAAGTAGTTGAACTACACATCGCTAGAATCACCAATTCAACATCCGGTAGGATTACGAAAACCATAACATTTCTCTCTTGTTTTGATACTAAACATTTCGTTTTTCTGAATTTTATTGCTTCCGTTTCATTTCAGTTCTGCAAACCCAAAACCAATTGATTACTGCTAAAGCTGGCAAAGAAGGAAACCCAAGATGAACGGCCAGGATCCATCCACCTCTCTCCTTCTGACGTGGATCCCCATCCTTTAAATCCCCCCTCAATCATTGGACCCCTTCTTTCTCCATTACTCTGTTTTAGCAAGAACAAAAACAGAGCAAACCAGAGAAGGGAAAGGAAAATCACAGAAGGCAAACAGAAGTTTCAGCTGAATAAGAAGAATCCAACAGAAGCCAATAGTAATAAAAAACAACAAAAACCCTTTTGGTTTTTCGTGGGTTGGCGGTGGTTGGTGGGGGGAGAAAGGCGTTAGCTTGGAAATGGTGTTCTGGCTGATTCTGTTTGCAGAGGAAGAGAAAGGTGAAGAACATGAGTGGGAAAGAGAGCGGTAATTAGGAAACTTCCGTTAAAGAGCTCTGGACTTTACATCCTTTTCTGCCCACAGTTTGCATCCTTTTCGAAACAGAGACGGTCAAAAGAAGAAAGAAGAAGATCCAATCCTCTGGTTTTTTTTACAAGTGATAAGGTAAATTCTACTGACTTTCCCACCTAATCTCTAGGATTTGTTTTCTGCAGTGGATTTGGGTTGGAATTTGCCGGATTTGGGGTCTGTTCCGGATGCCAAATCGATTCTGCCGGATGCGTTTTTCGCAGCCACAAAGCAGTATCCCCGATTCTGCCAGATTTGGGAGCTTAGTTATGCTTAATTCCGGCATTCGAGATTCGTTCCGGATTTGCCATTGAATGTAAATTCCGGCGACTTTTGAGAATTTCAGCTGGAATTGGCAAGTCTTTGAGCAGGAAACGAAGCCCGAAGCCCGAAGGCCACGTTTTTCGCTCCTCGACCTCCAATTCCGGCAAGGGTATCTCGAAATATATTAGAATTCGGGTTGAAGTCCAATTCCGTTGAATTTTTCAATTCCATACCTCTCCAAACGAAATTTTTGGGGTTGGAGTTGGCGGAATTAAGCAAGTTGCCAAGTCCGGGCCGAAATCCGTTGAAATTCGGCTGGTGGAATTGAAAATGTTACCGGGAAAATATATTAGACAGAATTGGGGATGCGGCATTGTTGAATAGAACATTATTATGTCACAATAACTCGAATTATTAAGAACAAATTCATATTGATTTTTATAATATTTAGTAACATCGTCTAATGCTTATTTTCTTCCAATTACAGACAGTCACCCAACAATGTCAGCAACAATGATAAGCGACCCAGTCACTTTAGTCCTCCCGGCGCCGGAGACTCAGCAGCCAGCAGCACCGCCGGCGGCGGTGGAGGTGGAATCCGCAAAATGCGACTGCTGCGGGCTGACGGAGGAATGCACGCCGGAGTACATCAAACGAATCAGAGAGAGACACTCCGGCAAGTGGGTCTGCGGACTTTGCAGCGAAGCGGTGAAAGACGAGATCTTCAGGAAAACAGAGGAGAAACTACTGATCAGCACCGACGAAGCTCTGGCGAGGCACATTAGTTTCTGCAAGAAATTCTCGTCTCCCGATCTTCCTCCGGTGGACCCCACCTTACATTTGATCTCGGCAATGAGGCAGATCCTTCGGAAGAGTTTCGATTCTCCGCCTCATCCTCCGGTGATCCGATCCACTCCGGCGAGTCCGGTAGCGAAACGGCCGGCGGTGGCTAAGAAGTTCACCAGGTCTGACAGCTGCTTCTCGTCCCTCTCCGGTTGAGAGTTTCGTAAAGTTCGAACCTTGCGGCCAACAATTGTTTGGAAGAAAGCGGTAATGGGAATCAAAGTTCCAGCCTTTCCCTATCTAACCCTCCTCTGTTTTAAGTTTTTGCTGGAGCTCTCTGTTTCAGTTTGTAAAAAGGCAAACATTGTGTAAAATTTCTCTCCGACTAATGTTACTTTCTTTTTGTCAAGCCAAGCCAAGTCGTCCACGAGCAGTTTGATTCGATAGGTGAGCGAATTAATTCGAGGTCGAAGTTGAAAGCAAGTTCAAGTATTAATAATTCGATCATATAATTCGTTAATAGATTCAATAATAAAATGTGTTTTCCCCATTATACTATATATGCATATTGTATATGTATACCTTTTGCAATAAATAATGTACAATATTATATTAAGGAAAATGCAAGTTTAATAAAAAAGGTAAAAATTTGTAAATTTTAAGCGTACAAATTTCAAATTCAGATTAAAGTAAATTCATTGAGGGTTTAATGAGGAAAGTTTGAATTTTAGCTAATCATGAAGTTAACGAGCTAAAATTTTCTAACTCGAACTCGTCTAAATAGTAAGGAGCCAAGTTTGAGTAACTTGGTTCGTGAACCGAGCTATAGCCATGGGATCATCTTCACACGGTTAATGAATTTTATAAAAACCAATATGATCCTTCTCTCCAACAATTCGAGTGATTAGAATACAACGGTTTAAACAGTGGCGGAATTAGAGAGTGGCCCGGGGGAGTCCCGACCCACCCCGGTTTCAGTCCGGACCATTAATTTCGGGTGTATATTTACAATTTTTACGAGTTCGGCTCAGTGCAATTTCAAGCTCGACTCAGTGCTTGGTCGTGTCGAAACTAGAAGGACCCAGTGAGAGTCTTGATTATCTTGTTTTATGATCTCGAGTACTAAATTATATGTAAAATTTTGATGATTTCATAAACCAGCTAATAGTATTTAAGTTTCGCTCTTATACTTATTTATTTAGACTAATTAATTAACATAAATGCAGTTAGAAAAATTCAAATATAGGGCAAAAAACTCGTATGTGACACATCTATTATATTTTTTTAATTAAAAGCAGTATAATGATTTTATTTTTATTTTAAATTAGTATTATCATTAATTTGTCAATTAATTACTCGATACACATAAATTTTTTATTCAAATCCGGCTCAAAACATGTTTTCATCCTAGTTTCACCATTGGGTTTAGACATAGTATCATAATTTTAAAAAACCAAAAATCTTCATCTCGAATCCATATACATAACTCACAATCCACGACGACTCATCAAAATCAACTCGATTTATTGAAATGCATAACGGTACACCAACCAACCAATCAATAAGTTAAAACTAGACATTATTATTATTGATTATGAAAGTTGGTTGGGGGGGGGGGGGGGAGATGAGACCTTTGTGAATAATAAAAATGGTGGTGGTGGTAGACCAAACCTTGATGATTCTCCATTGATAGAGAGAGATATTCTCTTGTGATTTTGATTCTTTGTATACAGAAGGAAGTAAAGAAAGAACAGCTAGCTAGCTAGCTAATATTATTATTATTATTCTTTCTGCAATAATGGGGAATTGCCATATGTGACCAATTATATATGAACTTTCAAGGCTATTTGGCTACAGACTTACAACCACTTTCTGCTTTGTGAGATGTTCCTTTTTGCACTTTTAAGGAACTTTCTAACTGCAATTGTCTCACTCTGTCTCTCTGTTCTTTGTAACACATATGTCCGATCATCGTTGCAATATAGTAGTCGATATTACTGGGTTTGACGATGCTTTTAGATGTACTTTTTTCGCCGGGAGGAATTGAGTTAACAACTCTATATGTTTTAGTGTGTATGTATATCTTTGATCGTGGTTGCATGCCATTCTCCACGACATTCACGGATGATTTTTCCATAACAATTTAGAGGTGATAAGTAATAGAAACACATGATAATGAGATTAGTAGGCTAGCAATAGATCAGAAATGTTATATACAAGAAGGTGGTATGATTGTCTTTCCGATAAATATGAATAAATCCTTATCTCCTTGACATGACTCATCAACTCATGAATCTGAATATCCGAACTACCACCACGTAATAGAGTGTCAGTAAATCTCATCTCCCGTCACGTCATTTCACTCTAGCTCTACAACGAAAGTCGAGATTGGGAAGTGAGTATAATTGTTCAGACTTGTTGCGTGCCTTACACTTCCATAAGTTTGCTCTCTAAACCCATTTTTATCGGAATCTAACTTTTTCATCCGATCGAAAAACTACTCAAAAATTTCTTTGATCATTCTTAAAATTATGGATGCCGATGATTAGAGCATCCAAGTGGGAGGGGCAAAGCATCACACTCATCAACTTGTGAAAAGAAATAAGGTGGACATATTCGTTGTACTTAGAAACTATAGACATGTCCCATCTGAAATGATTAGCTTTTTCTCACACGTTTTTGTTCCATATCATCAGAATGATCCACACACCATCAGAAGATCATCCTTCAATCAGGTTTCTGTTCCACTCGTGCACCGGCTGGACCAATATAGAGTGCGGTTCGATTGGAATGTCAGTCGAGAGTGGTTAAGAATGACTCACTTGGTTTTGGACTCCTTGAAACTTTCGGTGGACAAGAAAGGGCAGTAAAAAAGAGTGCGAAAGGGGTATGGAAGAGATGGAAGACAGAGAAGTATCGGGGCATATGTTATTACTTAATATGGGCGTTTGTGTGGTATGTGGGAGAGATAAGATGTATTTAAATGGTGTGGCTGGGAGAGCCTTTTATAGGACCCATGGTGGTATGAGATTTCCCCCCACGTGTCGTGCTAGGAGTGGTGAATAGGTGGAGGTTTGATCTGGGTCCTCTGTGGTGGCATGCGTCCGTCCTCTGATTGACCTCTGAACGGGGACTGGACGGACCGGACCTGTCACATAAAGGTGACAAAACTGTTGGTCGAACAACGGTTTATCTGTCTAGTTGGACCGTCTGGGTCAATTGGCTAGGTACATAGACAAACCATGGAATTCGATGTTTGGGAGGCATTCAGATGATGAAGGAAATTATAAATGTAGCAGCAACAAACATTGGCGAAAGAGGTCATCTGTCACCTCCTTTTTTACTTGAAAATATAACACATTCCATGTCTACGGAAATCTCATGGCTACAATGACAAGTACATAAAGTTTTCTTATTTCTCTACATGAAATCCCCAGAGGGCTATGCGAAGTTGCAGTTTCCGGTACCGAAAGTTATGTTCTTGACGACGGTTCAGATCAACCATGGTTTAGATGGATGCCATCATAACAGTTGCAGAACACAGCCTACTTGTCCTGTCAAAACATAAAACATGGTTCAGATCAATGGCTGTCCGGGAAAAAATCTGAAGCGTGTGGTTATCGAGCTTACCGGATAAGTTGACCGAGTGGACTAGCCGAAATTGATTCCTTGAGCTAGAGGCAACTCGTTTCCATAATTGATTGTGCTGCCAGGTAACAAGGCAAACATGAAACTTGAGGAGCAAGCAAGACTAGTGACTGTTGATGAACGACAGCTGATCAATCAAGCAATCGAATTTAGCGAAATTACCAAGTGGATCGGCGCATGTACTGCTTCCACGAATCACTTCCAGCTTCTCGACCACCCCCGGTAGCCTTTTCGCCACCAAATGCGCCACCGATTTCTGCACCATTTGTCGGTATGTTCACATTCACAATACCGCAGTCGCTCCCCAGTGGCCTGTCAAATGTAAATAGGTAACGTCACAAACATTGAACTGATTAGATAGGAAAAGTCACAATCTTTTTCCAGATCGAACTGATTTTCTAACGTCGTCGCTCACCCGATCCATTTGAAGATGGTTTCGGGCTTCTGGGTAAAGATAGAACTGCTCAATCCTTGTGGCACTGAGTTGTTTATATCAATAGCCTCTTGCAAAGTCTGCAAATTTGAAGATTTTTTTAGTATCAGAATTCCTAAATTCGGAAGAGAAACATAAGGAGGAAAAACAGGCTACCTTAAATTTCATAACATACAGAACAGGAGCAAAGAGCTCTTCTTTAACTGCAACTACAGTTGGAGCAACCTCTACAATTGTTGGCTGTACGAAATTCCCGTCAGATTTTATGATCGATCCTCCGGTCAGGATATTCCCTCCCTGAAAAACAAAAACCGAGTCAACTGAATTATATATACATGTTTCTGATTCAAAGTGATCAGAATCACAGATTTTGCAAAGACATGCCTGAGATTTGACGAGCTCGATTCCCCTCTCGAAGTTTTTCCTCGATTCGGTAGTATGCAACGGTCCAAGCAGGGTGCCTTTCTCCAACGGATCGCCGATTTTCACTTGCTTGTAAGCTTCGACAAGCTGATCAAGTACTTTCTTGTAGATGCTCTCGTGGAGGAGCTTTCAGCACGATAAATAGACAAAAATAGTTCGGTAAGATGACGCTATCTTGTCAAAAAAGCAATAACCGCCAAAACTAAGACATTTACCAGCCGACGGCAAGTTGTGCATCGCTGACCGGCTGTCCCAACAGCAGCAAAGAGAACCGAACGGGCGGCAAGCTGAACGTCTGCATCGTCCATAACGATAATGGCGTTGTTTCCACTTAACTCGAGCAAGCATTTGCCGAATCTCTGGCTGACTATTTGCTGCACCATTTGTCCCACCTGTCGAACAAAGTACAATCAATGAAACTACATCAACTGAAAAATACCGTGATTGGACTAAAAAGAGAGCTTTTCCTCTTATTCGAATTACCTTTGAACTGCCGGTGAAGGAGACTAGAGGTATGCGAGTGTCTTTCGCTATGGCTTGACCAATTTCGGCACCACCACATAACGATGTAAATATCGCACCAGGTAAGTTGTTCTTCTCGAGCACCTCAGCGATCAGCTTTGTCATTGCTATGGTGACCAAAGGTGTAGTTGGAGCACCTTTCCTGAAACAGAATTGAGTCCACATATAAAATGTAAGAATAAAGTAACTACTTATAACTAAATCAAAGGTAGCGTATTCGTGACTTTACCAGACAACGCAGTTTCCACAAACTAGCGCAAGGCAAGCATTCCATCCTACAAAAGGAGAACTTATCAAAAAAACGCAACAAGGAAATATACGAGTTCGTGATTCTCGAGATACTCCAGTGTTAGGAAGATCATATACTCAATACTCACCAAGAACAGCACAAGGGAAGTTGAAAGCAGTGATAACACCAACAATTCCGAGAGGGTTCCACATCTACCGACACGGAAAAAATGAGCGTTAGTAATAAACTCTAGTTCAAATAAAAGTTCGTTAGGAGCATACCTCCAACATGGCGTGGTTCGGGCCTGTTAAAAGAAATAAGAAAGATCAGTTATTTCTTTACCATGTATAAACAAAGAACTAACTGAAGCTATTTTGCAAACTAAAGAAATATAATCATCATTCATCATCAGCCAAATGAAGATACTAATGATGGGACTCACGCTCGGAAGGGATAATAGATCCGTTCAGTTGCCTGCTCAACCCGACAGCGAAATCACACATGTCGATAATTTCCTGCACGAAACAGAAGTACTCTCAGGAAATCGAAACAAGCAGTTATATGGCTAATGGAGGTCTGCAAATCATTCATAGTTAAAGATAACCGAAAAACTCCTTCAAGATCTTGCCTTTTTTCGAACATACCTGAACTTCTCCTACTCCTTCAGCCAGTATCTTGCCCATCTCGAGAGAGACAAGACGGCCGAGATGATCAAGTTTGGCTCTGAGTGCATCTCCAATCTGCCTAACAATCTCACCTCTCTTTGGTGCTGGAACCTGAAACATTCAGCATAAACAAGAAAGCTTGAATAGTCAAATCACTCATGCATTCACGAAACAGGCGGTATTCTGAGAGAAAAGTCAGCTTCTTTGAGTATAAAATAATACCAATCACCAAGCTACTAAAATAAAGAGGGATCGAAAGAGAGACGAAACAAGGGATAGCTCCACTAAGATCAGAGAGTACTAACTCGACCAGGCTACTAATAGTAAATGTACGTTTTGACCACCATACCTGCATCCATGTCTTTGTTGCTTCACTGCAAGCTTTCAAGCCCTCCTCATAGTCTTCCATGGAACCCTCAACCACTTCAGCAATTGTCTGATCCAAATCCAAGCAAAAAACTTTATGATGTCAATGATCGAGTTCACTACAAAACTATGCATGACAGCCGTATATGGGAAAAAGGAACCTGAATTTTCTCAAACGACCCACTAATTCCAGATGAAAGAACAAACAACCAAATGAAATTATCATAATCCATAAGGCCTGATCGATTGATCATACCTGGTTGTTGGCAGGGTTCGTAGTTGTGATCACAGGTCCATTAGCCTTCCATTTCCCACCCACATAACAGCCAGGATTGCTCGAGCTCAGCCCGATCTCGCCCAGAAATTCATGCTCTTTCTTCTCGAACCCCATTTCTACAGAACGAACAACAAAACCCAGTTAGTATGAGACGCAAAGATCCGAACTTTCGATCAGATCCTACACCAAAGAAGCATCAAATCAGAAATTTCTCACCTTTTATCGAGAACAGAGGAATTGTTTACAGGGAAGCAAATACAGATGAGAATGAATGTATCGAGAAAGGAGAGTGAGAGAGAGTGAGTAATAAGGAAACAAAGAAAAGAGACGTGCAATTTGAAGAGAGGTCTACGGATTACAATTATTGGAACAAACAAGTATGATTTGGCAGCTTATCACCTTCCCATCATCAATCAATTTATTATAATCGCATTTTGAGTGTCTGACTGTTCTAACAACTGGCTGGATATCGTTGTTTTGAAGAACTTTATTGTTTTAGGATTAGTACCTTACGTGGCATTAGATCATTAGAGAAGAAATGGAAGCATTGAATTCATACACAGTAGTACATTAGATTGATGTATTTCATTGGCCTCGGTGGAAATTTCACATAGGATTAATTTCGATATAAGAAAAATATGAGTGTGTTTGCGAGGAAGTCTGGATTTTGAGAGATGCATGTTTGTCTAGTGATAGTTTGTGATAGGGGATTCGAACGAACTTGAGTGGAACGTTGAACGACCAATAAGTTTACCTACTCCAACCTTAAGTGAAATGTTGAGTGATCAAAATATTACCTACCCTAAACTTGAGTGGAATGTTAAGTGATCAAAATGTTACCTATCGAAATTTGAGTGGAATGTTGCGTAACCAAAATGTTACCTGCCCCACACTTTAGTTGCCGCCAATGGTTTTAACCCCAAACGATACTTTTACCTTGTAACAATTTCATACGATACTTAATTAGAGTCCCTCGTAGAGTAGTGCAATTGGTTGCGTTGTGTGACTAGAGACTTGGAAATATTGAGTCCGAGTGGTGTATCTGGAAATCTGGAGGCAAAGAGTTCGAATTCAACCACGTCCTACATATAAACACGTATGTTATGTTTATTTTTCCCTTTTATCTTATATTGATCGAAAGGTCTACACTGAATAGTTTAAGGGTTGTTGGGCCCACCCGTCAGATTCATCCAACCGCGCAAGATGAAAGAGAAGAAAAGATAATCTAATAACAATGAGAGATAAAGTTACGATGAAACAATATCAGAATGAGGATTGCCACATACATCTACCTTCTCAATTTCTCATAACCATACGCATGAGCCCCATCGTGAATGAACCGAACTCACCCCATCACTCGAACCCACCAATGCACCAGCTACGAAACATACATTCATCCAACTACGCGAGATAAAAGCATAAGAGATGATCTAATAATGTTATACAACAAGGGTTGCTGCATGCATCTATCATCTCGGTTACCATAGTCATACGCATGAACCCCATCGTGAATGAACTAAACTCACCCCCGACCACTAGGACCCACCAATACACCATCCTTCAACCACACAAAAGAAAAAAAACTTTCATCCCCTAGTTGTCACAATCCAAAGCCAAAAAGAGTCACAATCTAACTGCTCCATAAACTGTTGCCCAAAATGAGTTGCACACCACCAAAACTGGCTTCTTTTTCACCTTAGGCCCCCCTCTTCACCTTCACATTGTAAACTTTGAGAAAGAAGAAATGGGAGAAACAAAAGAAAGAAAGCAAGAAAGAGTACCAAAGACTATTTCTCTATAAGGTTTTATTATTACTTCCTACGCATTTCAGCTTACAGTCACGTGTGTTCTGCAGCCATGGCAGTACCACCCTCTCTGCTGCTCCACTCCAGACTTTGTCTATCTCTTTCTTTTCTCTCTTCATCTCTCTCTCTATGCACGGACGGACTCGTTGCTTTCAGTTTTCTTTTCTATTATTTCAAAAACAACCCCCCTCGCATTCATCACTCTCTGCAGCATTCATCACTGTTTCCCCACATAAATATCTTTGCAGTTGCAGGCTTTTCCTCTGAGTGCCCAATAGCAAATGAATGAAGAGGGGAAGAAGTTAGCTGCTGCTGCTGGTGGTGCATACTAGTTTGATTTCAAAGTTGGCTTTCTGGGTTTCTCTTCTGATGAAAGGAGGAGGGATGGAAAATGGGGTTGCTGTTGTGAATTTGAGTTCATCGTCTTCCTCAAGTGGAGGGTCTTCTTCTTTGACGGCGGCGGCGGTTGCTCAACCACCGGTCAGCCCTAAATCGCCGCCTCCTGGTTCGTTGGATTTGTACGGCAAGAGAAGGCAGCTTGTAAAAGTTCAAATCTTGGAACGAGAGATTGCCCTCCTTCAAGTAACTTAACTCATCTTTTCTCCCTCTGGAGTTTCTGCATTCATTGGTTATAACTTGTTTGTGGCATGCAAGCCAAGAGAAGTTCCATTTCTGCTCTGTAAATTTGTTGCCTTTAGGGGAGGGCCATGGTTGACTGATTGTTGAGCTAGGCTGTACAAAAGCTGTGAAAGATAAAAACTTTCATGGTTGGTGCTGATAGAAAACATGTTACAGATCAAAAGTTTCATGGATGGTGCCAAAACTTCCATTTCTGCTCTGTAAATTTGTTGCCTTTTAGGGGTGCCATGGTTTGACTGAGTGATGAATGAACCCCCCATGTCTGTTGAATTGAGCCTTTTGTTTGGATGGGAAGTTTGTTGAAACATGTGATAAACCCTAATCATAGAACTAGGCAGTACAGAGATGTGAAAGATAAAAACTTTTGTGGGTGGTGCTGATAACTAGTTATAGTTTGTTTGGCATGCAAGCCAAAACTTCCATTTCTGCTCTGTAAATTTGTTGCCTTTTAGAGAGGGCCATAGTTGACCTGTTTTTATCTGATTCAGCTTGTTGTTTTTTGAATGGAAAGTTTTGTTGAAACATGTTATGAACCCTAATCCTAGAACTAGGCAGTATTACAGCTGTGAAAGATCAAAACTTTATGGATGGGTGCTGATAGAAATTCATTGTTTTTCTGTTGCAAATTGGGGGGGTGGGGGGAGAACAGGAAGAGTTGAAAGCTGTGGAAGGACTTGAACTAGCTTCAAAGTGCTGCAAAGAGTAAGCAAGCAGCATCAAGCCTTTACCTTCTTTTTCTTGTTCTGTTTCCTCTCTGAAAGACTAAAACTTTGGGCTAGTTTTACTAACTTTTTTGCTGCATTTTTTGACAGGCTTAATGACTTTGTGGATGGGAAACAAGACCCTCTTGTGCCATCGTAAGCCTCGTGATCGTAACTCTCATTGCTCAACTAAAGAGTGTTCCCCTTCAAGAACAATCCCATCTCAATAACTCGAGTTGTTGGGAGAGGCTTAAACGGAAGAAGCTCTCAGAAAAGTTGAGGTTTGCCACAACTTTAGTAAGTCGTGTGCACGGATTGGGAGCTACCGGAATCCGAAATGGAGACCTCTTGGTTTTTAAAGGGCTTTGATACATTGTTGCATCCCAATAACTCGAGTTATTGGGAGAGAGGGTTCATAATGGTTTTTATATTAATAATCAACATTTTTTGCATATATGTAATGATTCTGTTAAACCTTTGTTCTAAACCAGAAAGGAGGAGCCTCATATGCATAAGCCCTGCCTCTCCTTGAAACGCCTATGGTAAACTAATCACTACTCTCTTACTTACTTTCTTTCCCCTTTGGTACAATATTTAAGTTAAGGGTTGTGACATGCTTGCCTCGGATAGTCGATCGTGGTTTTGCTGTCTATGCAAGTGCCAATGCCGCGTAAAACCCCCCAAATGCATACGCTGTTGTTCCTGCTTCAGCTGGTTCGGACGTTGCTGCTGCTGCAAACGATCCTCCGAGTCGAACTCCTCCTCCAAGAAGAAACCGTCGTCCTGCTGCTGTTCCAGAAATAGTTGTTGGAAGAAACCAAAGTGCAAAGGCGGCTGTTTTCGAGGTTGTTGCTGCTTCCTAAGTCCATCATGTCTTAAATGTAGCTGTCCAAAGGTGAACCTTTGTGCTGGTAGTAGTTGTTCTTGCTCTTGTTCTTGCTCTTGTTCTTGTATACGCAGTTGCTTCAAAACTTGCTGCTGTTTATGAGATTTTGAAAACCGACGCAGCATCCAACCTCTGTATGCAGTTATAGTTAGAAGTGTTGATTTGAATAATACTACTACCCTAGTAAGGTAGCCAAAAAGGGCTTCAATAAGCCTTTCAAGTGTTGGAATTTCTGCCTTTGCTGGACTTTCTGTTCAAGTAGCGATTCTCAACGAACCAAAGATCGAAACAACGATCGTTCTAGTCGAATTTAAGCCACAACAAGCTGTGGCCAGCTACCTGAAATCTCAGTGAAATCAAATGATGGTAGCTACTGATAAATCTGATATGGCATGTTGAACAGCATGAACAATCAACTAGCAAAAAATAATTAGAGGCCAGGAGCTAAGTACGGGCCCGGCTCGTCAGGAGAATAATGTGGTGTTAGTCTTATTCAAGCCCATCATGAGGGGCTAAAATGCAGGGCAATAGAAAACCCATAAAGAGCTACCCATGTTAAAAAGCCCCAAATCGCCTTGGGCAACGTGGCTGATTTTTGTGGGTCGGCAATCGTCGACTTCGAGGTCCGATAGTTGATATCCATTCTCATTTGTTGTAGTTTGGGTATAATTTTTCCGGTAATAAATATCGTATCGTACTCATATTTGTCGGTTTTTTTGTAGTTTTCGATTATAATCATGATCAGAAAAACTTTGAAATTTAAAGCAAAAAATCAAGAAATTATATAATTTTTTTTTAAGATAAAAGATAAGAAAGTAAATAGGTGTCCATTTTGAAATCTACTAAATATAGATAACCAGATATATGTTCTACCACTGAAACAACTCCATTAAAATGAAATCATATAATTTTTCAATCACTTATACTTTTTAAATCTCTAAAGATTAATATCAAATTCTATAATTCAACATTCGATTATTTTATACACTATATCTTTTTAAAAAACTCATACATTATATCTCTTAACTAATTAACTATTATATACATAAAAAGAATTTAATTGTACAATTTGGATTCAGCTCGTATTTTATAATATTCATATCCTATTCGGACCTGTAAATAATAAATTTTAAATTTACCCAACTCTAAAATTACCTATTCAATTCAACTTTTATTTTATTTGATCGGATCAAATTTTGTCAGATACACATTCATCCTGATTATGATCGCCAACCTTTTCTTACTATAAAATAATAATAATAATAATAATATATCTCCTTTTAAAAAGAACACGAGGGAGCCTTTGAAGCATAAAATATGCAGAAAAAATATATATACATTAGTACATTGAACTTGGACATATCAGGTTGTGTAGACTCTGATATTTAATTTGTTGGTTAATTAAAAGTTGAAGGTGATCTCGAGATTAAAATTTTATTGTTTTTTCAACGTTGTGGACATATTATATTTATTATTAACTGGTGGATATACTATATTTATTATTAGTTGGTACCTAATTTTAGATAATAAGAGATTAGTTTGGCTGTGTATTTCTTTTCGTAAGAACGACTTTAAAATGACATATAATTAATAAACAAGTACAAAAAATTGATAAAGAGTAAATATTAAGAGAACGATCCTTCTCAATTTATAATAGTTTGGCACTAAACATAATGGTCTCGTCTTAATAATTGATATGATGAGAATAACTTGGCCATCAAATTGAGATGAGCCGATAAAATCTCGACATAAATTACGATAAGCGTAGACCTAACCGAGATAAACCATGTCCCGTGGCTCTTGCCATAAACCATTTGTTGCGGGACCCGATTTGTTTTATCTATATTATCTGCTGACTGTTTTTACACCCACCATTGATAAAAACCAAGCGAGGATAATAAATTTCTTGATGGAATGACGTGGACCAATGAGGTTCAAGATTCCAACCTACAACGTCCCAAAGTTTTCAGTATTTTCCTTCTTCTTCTTCGTCCTCCAATTTCGCCGCAGACCAATCACTGTCTTACTACACAGAGCTCTGAACAACGAATTCAAATCTCCTCTAATGGCGCCGCCGCTGCTGCCATCTCTCCTGTTCTTCTTCCTCTTACTCGTTTCATCTTCCTCCGCCGTCGCGCCGGAAAGCCAACCTCAAACCTTCATCGTCCATGTCAGCAAATCCCACAAGCCATCCATCTTCGCCTCCCACCATCACTGGTACTCTTCGATCATTTCTTCAATCTCCTCCGATTCCAAACCTTCCACGCTACTCTACTCATACTCACGCGCCGCCTCTGGCTTCTCAGCCACGCTCACCGCCGACCAAGCCGACATCCTCCGCCGGCTCCCCGGCGTCCTTTCCGTCGTCCCCGACCAGATCCACCAACTCCACACCACTCACACCCCTTCCTTCCTCGGCCTATCTGCCGACTCCGGCCTCTGGGTAAACTCCGGCTACGGCGACGGAGTCATCATCGGCGTCATCGACACCGGAATCTGGCCGGACCATCCTTCCTTCTCCGACCACGACTTCTCCGACCACGACGAGTTCATCCTCCCGTCCAAGTGGCGCGGTACTTGCGAGATCAGTAAAGATTTTCCCGCCGGGGCCTGCAATCGGAAGCTAATCGGAGCTAGAACGTTCTACAAGGGATACGAGAGCTACAGAGGGAGACCCATCGACGAATCTGTCGAATCGAAGTCTCCGAAAGATACGGAAGGGCATGGGACCCACACCGCATCCACCGCGGGCGGCTCGATTGTACGGAATGCTAGCTTGTTCCATTACGCCGCCGGTGAAGCTCGTGGCGTAGCCACGAAAGCCTGGATCGCTGCTTATAAGATCTGCTGGCTACCGGGATGCTTCAATTCGGATATCTTAGCAGCAATGGAACAGGCGATCGAAGACGGAGTCGATGTGATCTCTCTTTCGGTCGGATCTAGCTATGCGTCGCCTTACGACGCAGATTCGATCGCGATCGGAGCTTTTTCCGCCGCCAGGGAAGGCATCGTCGTGTCCTGCTCGGCTGGAAATTCCGGCCCTGGAGCTTACACCGCTTCGAACATCGCGCCGTGGATTTTAACAGTTGGAGCTTCCACGATCGATCGGGAGTTTCCGGCGGATGTTGTCCTCGGCGACGGATCCATACACGGCGGAGTTTCTCTTTACTACGCAGACGACGGTGGAGTTCCTCAGGAAGAGCTGCTTCCGCTGGTGTACAGCGCCGATTGCGGTAGCCGGTACTGCTATTCTGGCAATCTCGATCCGGCGAAAGTCAAAGGGAAGATTGTGCTGTGTGATCGTGGAGGCAATGCGAGAGTCGAAAAGGGAGCCGCCGTGAAACTGGCCGGAGGTGTTGGGATGATCATGGCGAATACTGATTTGGAAGGGAATGAACTGCTGGCTGACGCTCATTTGATCCCGGCGACGATGGTTGGATCGACTGAAGGGGATAAGATCCGTGAATACATCCAATCGGCAGCGGCTCCTACTGGTACGATTCAGTTCAAGGGAACTGTGATCGGAGAAGATACACCGCCGGCTCCTAAAGTCGCGTCGTTCTCCAGCCGTGGACCGAATCGGATCACACCGGAGATTCTTAAGCCGGATGTTATTGCTCCCGGAGTCAACATTTTGGCCGGTTGGACCGGCGCAGCTAGTCCTACTGACTTAGACATTGATACTAGAAGAGTCAAATTCAACATCATATCAGGTAATCCAACATTATACTCGAATATTAGTTGGAGTATTTCAACGCGGTTATTGATCCCGAGTACTTTTTCTCGGATAAATTTGACAGATTGTGGTCGTTAAATTAGGTCATTTTTGGGCCAACGGTTGTGAATGAGTAATTTTTTTATTGAATGGATAGTTTCGGAACAAATAAATTAGAAAAAATCATATGGGTGTAGTCATTATACGAGTATGTTATGTCGCTAATACGACTATTTTTACAGGCTCATTATGTTGTTGTTACGTCCAGCTTACGAGTAGTTGAATTCATCATCGTTATATCCAGTTTTACCACTCTTTTATGTCGGTTATATATAAACTTTACGAGTCTGTTATACATTTTTGTTATGTCCTTTTACGAGAATATTTTTTAAACTCCCGGTACACCCTGGTAAAATTCCAACCGTCATATTCAAATTCGCTAAAATGATTTTGGACCGTTGGATTGGTTGTCGGCTTGATCCGAGAGAAAGGGCTCTCGGATCAATTGCATTTTCGAGAATATTTGGTTTGTTAGTAGACAAGATGATTTTTTTAAATACAATATACAATAAATCATATATAACTTGTGATTGCGCTAATAAAAATGCACCTGGTATACATTGTTTAAATTTATTTGATTGTTTTGCCATCTCGATTTCTCTTACAAAATCTTACGATTTTCCGATTTCAAATTGCAGGAACGTCGATGTCGTGCCCACACGTCAGCGGGTTAGCAGCATTACTAAAGAAGGCACATCCAGATTGGTCACCGGCTGCCGTAAAATCAGCTCTAGTAACCACCGCAACAACTCTAGACAACACCGGAGCCAACATCAATGATCTAGCCACTGGAAAAGGCACGAACCCGTTCGTTTACGGAGCAGGACACGTCGATCCAAACGCAGCTCTAAATCCCGGCCTCATCTACGACATCAACACAACTGACTACATCGCATTCTTCTGCTCGATCGGGTACACACCCGCCCGTATTGCAGTCTTCTTCGGCGCGCCAGTCAAGTCAAACATCTGCGACGAACTGACAGCCGGTCCCGGGGATCTCAACTACCCCTCGTTCTCCGTAACGTTCAAACACGGTGTTAATGCGGTGACGTACAAGAGGGTTGTGACGAACGTTGGGAGCGCGGTCGATGCTGTTTACAAACTTAAAATCAACGCCCCTGCGAACGTTGATGTCAAGGTTTCGCCAAGCGAGCTTGTGTTTAGCGGCGAGAATCGCTCGTTGTCGTACGAGATCAAGTTCTCGAGCGTGGTTAGTGGTTTCGCGAACGCTGCGACGCAGAGCTTCGGGTTCGTAGAGTGGAGTGATGGAGGGCATCGAGTTCGGAGTCCAGTTGCTGCACAGTGGAGCCAGGGAGCTTCCGTGGAGTCTATTTAAGTATTAGAATCGGTTAGGCTATGATGGTTCTGATCTTTTACTCTCCTACTTCAAGAATTGGCTTCTTCAAATGTATGATTTCCAGTTAAAATCAATGTAAAACTGAGGAAAATCGTAACCTCAACCTCGTTAGGATAAATCATATGTAACATTATTTAGGTTTAACTATTTTATTTAAAAACGTTTTAGAATAGTTTGACTCGTTGTGTGTTAGTGCACCAGTTTCAAATTCAACTTATATCACACTCATCACATGGTTGTAATGAGCGAAGCTTAAGTTCTGCTCGTTAATGGTAGTTAACGAGGTCGAGCTCGCGTATAGAATAATGAGCCAAGCAGTTAAGTTCAACTCGGCTCGTTAACAACCCTAAATTGAGAAGTTCGAAATCCAACATGGATATCATCTGTTTGGCTTCAAGAAACACCACACGCATAACCAAACATCTATCGAATACAACTAATAACACTTGAGCCATACTTAAAAGAGTTATCCTTCTGCAAATCCCAAATTTTTACAACCAAAAGCTTAGAATTACACCATGGTTCCTCACCTTCTTCACATCACAGATTCGACTCAGTGGCCATACTTCTGGAATTCCCACTCACTGTTATCTGCAGAAATGGAATGAACCCATATGGTAAGAAGTGGGAGGAGAGTTTCTGGATATCAGAAAGAACAAAACTTTGAGCAGTTTCGAGTAAATTAAATTCGGTATTGTGACATACCAAGAGGGCAGACTTGACGGGTTTTCAACCAGCGACTAATGCAGTGGAAGTGAAAGGCATGGTTACACACACCTAGAAAGAGTTCCGCACATATCAGAGGGGGAAAAACCAGCTGCTACAAACCAGAACAAGCAACAGAAACGTTCTTCGAAACTTCAACCTCTGACTTTCATCCAAAGGAACTTCAACGAAAATCCCCCAGTATCTCATCACAATGGCAGTAACGAAATCAAACAGAAACACTAATTCAAGCTTCCAATCCAGGTACGATCCAGATCATTCAAACAATAATCTGCCTAAACAAAATAGTTCAAATCTAGACTTTACAGCAGCAAACTCTCAACGAATTGGATCAGCATCTAATAACATTCATCATGCAACTACCAATCCTAAATCCAGAATCAACCACCTTCCCCTTCAGCAATATACAGATGAGCTAGATGAGCAATATGCACTGGCAATCAATGAAAATCCTAGTTGATTGTTAAGGAAATACTAGCAACGATTCTTCAAAATTGTGAATTGTGCAAACCAATCAGTTTGAAAATCAGTATCAAAGATCGAATGTCTAAGTAGATAGAAAGAATCGCATACCCCAAGCAACAGTGCACTCCTCGCTGGTGGCACTAGCTTGATTAGCTTGGCACTCGATGCCTATCCGCAAACAAAATCATATTAAGAGCTGAAGAAAAGAAACAATTCTGCGGAACCTAGCTGAAATAAAAATAAAAAAACACTCACACAGATCCATGATATGATTCCTGCAAATCGCGCAGTTATCCACCACAATATCTGCACATAGAATCCAACCAAATTGAAACGAATCAGATCTCAGAGGGTTAGAGTTAGGGTTAGAGTAAGAGGATCGATTGTAGGTACCCCATGCCCACAGAGCGACGGCATTCCACTTTTTGATCTCGAAACGCTTGGGTTTCTTGGCAGAGGAAGAAGGTCCGGGGGTGCTGGAGCTCGCCTCGCCGGCCGGAATCATGTTGACGTCGGTATCCATCTGGAGAGAGGAGTTTGTCGATCGTCGGAAGAGTACAGAGCAGCTGGGCAAGGAAAAAGCTTCGATTTGTTTGACGGGTGTCGTCACTCGTCAGCTCTGAGCTGATTATGAAGGTGAAGTGGGCCCAAAGGAATCTCAAAGAGCCCAATAAATTTGTCGGAATTGGGTATTTAGCCCATTTCAAATCGGTTAGCTAGAAGCCTCTTTAGCTTGGGGGCCTTTTAGTCTTGGTTTGGCTACTAGAATGATGATTTTTTGAAAAATCGAGTTGATTTTTTGAATTGAGTTAAAGTTGAGAAAAGTTGTGAGAAGAAATTGATGAGTTTTTTATCGTTCGCGATGCGTGTGAATGATGTTTTTGTCATGGCCGCCTTTTTTTTATTACAGCTTTCAAGAAGACTACACCGACAACGGTGTGTATAAATTTGTGACAAAGGATGTCTACGAAGGGATATGATTAGGTAATCTAATTGGAGTTGTTTTAATAATAAAGTTATGTGCAACATGATATCATATTAATATTTATTTTCATTTTTATATTATATAGTTATATTTATTGAAAAATCATATTTGAGAAAAGAACAAACAGAATAAGGTGCGATTAAGCTGTGGAAACTGCATGATAAATAGTAGTCCGGGATCATAGCAAATAGTCTGAACCGTCCATTTTAAACGTCAGATATGACAGCCAAAACACCCAACTTAAAATAGGGATAAATTTATCATTTTTTTTTATAAAAAATAAAATTTTAAATTTAGAGTATAGAATATTGGGTTTTTAGTTTTGGATTTTAGATTTTGGATTTTTAAGTTTAGAATTTTTAGATTTTGAGTTTAGAGTATTGGATTTTTAATTTTGAGTTTCAAATTTTTTTAAAGTGACAAAATTACCCCATCATTATTTTGTTTGTTACCAGTTTTTTGCTCATAATAATAATAATAGTGTCACAAGTACCGACACTAATTAATTTTAAAATTTCAGTTGAGTACGACTTGACTTATTCTATTAATAACTAATAAGATCAGGCTTAGCTTGATAGAATAATCACAAAATAAATTATTAGAAAATGACAAGAAAACTTTATTAAAAAGGACAAGAAATTGATAATAATTTATTGAATATACATTAAAAATTTAAGAGTTTATTATACAGATTCGAACATGTGGTCACAATTTTTGCCATTCCTTGCGTATGACGCCACGTTTTATTATGGGGTGTTGTTAGGTAGTTAGGGTTAACGGGTAGAACGAGATAATGATTAAACTTGAATAAGTGAATTACTACATACTATTTGAAGATACATAGACCATTCAAATATACATTTTATATTTAGAACCCATACAAATTCGAGATAGGTTCAGAATTACCTGAAACTCGTTGTATCATTTTGCAACCCTAAAAATAAAACACCTATAAATAATTTTGAATCATTATTTATCTAATAATTCATCAAGGTTAATTATTATTACGTTTTATATTATTTTATTAGTAATTAATTATTTGATATCTAAATAGTACTCAAAGAATCCTTTGGAAAGCAGGGAGCAGATTGCAAGTTCCAATTTGTTTTCATGTGGCCGTTGTTTCTAGCTTGTCTCTCTTTTAATATTATAAAATATTAATGACTCGAGTTATTGAGATGTAATGGTTCTTAACATGTTATTAGAGTTTTACATGATTGAGAGATTTTCGTTTCGAATCCTGATAGCCCTCAAGCCGTGCACGTGATTTATCAAAGCTGTGTAAACCTCGACTTTTATGAGAGCTTTTATTTGAGGAGATGTGTTAGTGAATAATATAAAATATCAATCAGGATCCTCTCTCAACAACTCAAATTATTAGGATGCAATGGTTTTGACAACGTATAATATTAAATCAAAAGAGTCATTAAATGTATGAACCATAAACAAATTGGTCCAACTTTTCTTGTTCTTTTCAACTAATTAATTAACTGTGCTTTTCATGCAGAAATTATGGTGTTAATTAGGCATTGAATTATTGGTAGCACTTTGGTGGTAAACTAGCTACTTGTAGTATTAGCGTCTCCTAGCACAATATTTCTTAAATAAAGTTGGTATTCAATCGAAGGAAGTCAAATATAATGAAATAATGCTTGAAAATTGTACGTATTTTGGGCATAACTTCGTCGAATAACCGATAAGAAGAAGGAGCGTTACCGCGAACAAGAACATATCAACTAACTATAATGGAAGCACTTGAATGAACTTTATAAGTGTGGTAGAAATTCTCACTTTTTAAACTAGCTTTCAGGATTAGAAGACTCGATAACAACAAACAAGTCTCTCATTAGCTATGATCTCTAAGTGAACCGCTAGCGGATCAAAGTGGCGAGTACCGGCAGTGAATGGGCAGCCGACGAAGGAGATGGTGGATGGAGGTTACTTGTGGAGGGTGGATGACAAACATCGACATGCGACGAGTAGACATTCGACGATGTGTGTAAACTTTCCGATTTTTTTCTCTTCAATCCAAACCGTTCAAACAAAGTATTTAGATCCAACGGTCTGTATTTTATTCGATGCCACGAAAGAACTCCTTCCTTTCAAACCGAAACCGACCATCGCGAGAAAAAAAGTTTAAAACCTTACACACATAATATGCGTTTCATCCATATCCGGTCAACTATATTAAACGTTTCCCCATCCTCCCCCTCTCCACACCACTTCTCACATGGCTTCCTCCCACCCCACCTCCACCGTCAAAAACCCACCACCACCCCCTCCTCACGGCGGAGGAAGACGCGGCCTCATCCTCCACCGCCGAAGAAAACTCCCCGTCGTCCGCCTCGGCAGCGGACGACCTAGATCCCGGAAAGCATTCTCCCTCAGGAGAATGCTCAGAAGGGTGCGGCTCCGGTGGCTGAAACTCCGGTACGGCCAGTTCTTCAAGAAGCTGAAGGAATACTACAAGGGTTTGGTTAAGGACATCATCGACGCCGGAGCCACCATCGAAGCTTACCAACAGAGGATGTTGATGGAGACGAGTCTGGCTGTTCCCATGGGCGTTTCTTTCTCTACTTTCCCCATGGCGGCCGCCGGCCGATCTGATCTCTACCACCTTCCTCGCTACGGCGGCGGGCTCTCCTTCTGAAATCAATAGTGTTTTTTTTCTTCTCTTTAATTATTATTTTTTTCTTGGAATTTTGTATGTAACCGATTAATAAGTAATGAAATGGAAAATTAATTGCCTAAGGTGAAGTGTGGAAATCGAATTATATATATAATAAAGTTGTGCTTTTCGTGTCGGAATTGGAGACGGAATTGGGTTCAATTTTGGATGTCTGATCAATGTTACCGGAAAAGTTTCGGTGTCGAATTTTGTTTGGAGAGGTGAGAACTATGAATTATGTTGTTAATTTCTGTTTGATGGGAATTATGGTCGGAATTGGAGGCAAAAAAGTAAAAAACGTTACCTAAATGTTTGGAAGGAATTCGATTCTTCAACTTTGTTTGTCACATTTGAAATCTCGAATTTAAATTTAGCAGACTCCTTTTTGATCTGAGTATAGCTCGGTATATTTTGCGTTGGGATCGAAAATCCCAAAGTATCGAATAGCATACGAAAGGTTTTGTCTTTTAATGTACATAAGTTTATCCTTAACATTGGAGCTAAAGCGTTACTTCACTTGAAACGTTATGCAATGTAGTGTGCAAACCTTTTGATTCATGCAACAATCATGAACTGTTGTTTTCCTATGATCGGAAAGAGGGTTCAACATTAATTTTATATTAACATCAAACCTCACGTCAATTTCGATCAATTATATATCAAAATTGGCGTGAGTGTAATGTTCTTTTGCAAAAAAAAACAATCCAAATATAACTTTTAATCTTGAAATTATTGATCGAAAAATTATGATGAATTTATAATAGATTAATGCATCGATAAGATAAAATCCGAAACCGAAATGGTACAAGTCATTTGGACTGGTTGATCCGGTAATGTTGCAGAGAGGGGGGGGGGTTGTTGGGCCAATATGTACAGGAACAAAGAAACAGGTTCTTTTGGACATATATTACTAGTTGAATTATCGGCACATGTACGTGTCAGGTTGTTGAGGACCGGTTCAGAATCGAAAAGATCGACCAAAAACTCAAATTATGAATGAATTTTGTTTGTTATTTACGGTTTTTATTAAGGCTAAGTTGGAGGCTAGGAAAAATTATTTACGTTGTTGGGTTACGGAGGCTGATGGACTAAATATTAATGGATAATTGGATAAATTTTCGAAGTACAATGGATGGTAAGTCCCTTGATGTATAGTTTTTGGCTATTTTTAGAGTTTTGGTCAATGAGTCGGATCTTATCGATTTATGTATTCCATTAGAGGAATATTAGGGTAATATGATAGCTCATTTATGTTAGTGAGTATTATAAAAATCAATATAAACCTTCTCACAATAATTCAAGTTATTGAAATCCAATGGTTTATGAGATGGTGCCACATCCTTTATCAACCGAGAGGTTTCCAACCGAACCCTAGTAACTCTCGATCTGTTTACATGACTTATTGAAACTATACAAAACTGATCAATTTTCTGACTATTTTATGGGTTCGGTCAATGAGTTTGATCTTATAGGTTTGTTTGTGTCCATTAGAGGGTTAGTAGCTTATTTACATTAATCAATAAAATAAAAATCATTACGAACTCTCTTTTTCAATAATTCGAATTACTGAGATGCAATGGTGTATAAAATGTTACAAAATCTCTTTTAATAATCGAGAGGTTTCCATTGATAACTCTCAATCTGCACATAACTTATTAAAATTATACAAATCTAATGATCTCTCTTTAAAACTTTCACGAATTATTAGAATGCAATAGTTTATAATAGTTTATTACGTGTATATGAACATTACAATGAGGACCATCACAACCTAGTGGACCACAACATAGTAGACATACACTTTTCAGGAAAAGAGAACTGAGTTAACAAATCCTTGTGTTATGTGTTTGTATTTTTCGTTCGGAATTGCGGGATTTGGGGAAAAGTTATGTCACGTTTTGCAGGCAAAACATGACATGCCACTATGGCTAGTGGGAATTATTTAGAAAAAATCAATGTAACATGTTATAATAGAAAAGATTCCCTATTTAATTTTCCTTTATATCTTTGTACGTCTCATCAAACTTCAAGCTCAGATGTCAGATTCATCAATCATCCTCCACTACATAACAAAATTCGACAACTATGGAGTAGTTAAAGGGGAAGAAAAATATGTGAATAAAAAGGTAAAGATGAAAGGGTTTGGAATTCAGGCGTTTAGAGTGTTCGGAACGATTTTGGATCGTTAAATTTGATAGGATTTAGATTTAACAGACTGTATAAAAAGGGTAAGGAAGTTTTTTTCACAAAAAATATTTCATTTATTATTTATTTCGCTTTGAGTTTGGGTTGTCTGAGTTTTGAGATTTAATATTAAAATTTTGGTTGCGATTTTTTGTTTTAAATTTTAAATTTTGGGTTTTAGATTTTTTAATTTTTAAGTTCAGAGTTTAAAGTATTAGGATTTCAAATTTAGAATTTAGATTTTGAGTATTGAATTTTCAGTTTTGATGTTGTTTGATATTTAAAATTAACGGCAAAGTGTGTTATATTTTTCTCAAGCGTTGACTATTTAACTTTTGTTGACCTATTAAACATTCGATTAATTTTAATATATATGTTTTATTTTTATTTTTGAAGCACAAACTTAAATCAATAAAACATATTTAAGCCATAAAATTATTAAATTTCATAAATAGTATGACATTGGGTTGGCTGAACTGATGGGCTTATCAGTCAACGGTCAATGCACATTGAAGTAATGGGCTCTTTCAGTCCAATATCAAAGGTGGCATGACAATCCCAAGGCCTGAATAGAAATCGATTTAGAAAGAGGTTGACCAAAGTGATACAGTGAAAAACAATTTTAGGTGACGATTGAATTGAAAATTATGTATACAGTCAATTTGAAACATAAATTATATTAAATAGTAATTATCAATTATAATGTGTCGCGCATGCTGTCATGCATGAAATTATTATATCAATTGTTTCACTACTTATTTATTACACCTTCGATGACCAAACTTTTGTATAATTGTAATTTAGTCACTCAATTAATTTATGAAGTGCGGTTAACTGAAGCTTAATTTTCAGTGAGTTAGGTTAATATCAATTGATTATACAAGGGTTATACAATAATTTTTAACTTCATGTGGCTATTATTTGAAAGGTATAACATGATGAAATTTCAATTTTTAGCAATTCTCCGCATGCATGTTAAATATTAACCAATTTGAAATTTGTTTTATTTTCATGTCAAAATTGTCAATTTCCAAAGGGGTTAACCTATGGAAATTGACCATTTTCACAATAAAAATTAAAAATTTTCAAAATCGACTAATATTTAAAATGTATGTTTGAAATGGTTAAAAAATGAAATTTCATTATGATAACCCTTGTAAATAATGGTCAAACGAAATTAAAAATTAAATTTCCTCGGTGTTATTTTAGCACGTTAAAAAATATTTTTTAACTTCATGTGGCAATTATTTGAAGGGTTTAACATGATGAAACTTCAAATTTTAGCAATTCTCCGCATGCATATTAAATAGGAAACAATTTGAATTTTTTTTAATTTTCATGTCAAAACTGTCAATTTCGAAAGGGGTTAACCTATGGAAATTGACCATTTTCACAATAAAAATTAAAAATTTTCAAAATCGACTAATATTTAAAATGTATGTTTGAAATGGTTAAAAAAATGAAATTTCATTATGATAACCCTTGTAAATAATGGTCAAACGAAGTAAAAAATTAAATTTACTCGGTTATTTTAGCATGTTGAAAAAATATTTTTTAACTTCATGTGGCTATTATTTGAAGGGTATAACATGATGAAACTTCAATTTTTAGCAATTCTCCGCATGCATATTAAATATTAACCAATTTGAATTTTTTTTAATTTTCATGTCAAAACTGTCAATTTCGAAAGGGGTTAACCTATGGAAATTGACCATTTTCACAATAAAAATTCAAAATTTTCAAAATCGACTAATATTTAAAATGTATGTTTGAAATGGTTAAAAAATGAAATTTCATTATGATAACCCTTGTAAATAATGGTCAAACGAAGTAAAAAATTAAATTTACTCGGTTATTTTAGCATGTTGAAAAAATATTTTTTAACTTCATGTGGCTATTATTTGAAGGGTTTAAAATGATGAAACTTCAATTTTTAGCCATTCTCTTTATGCATGTTAAATATTAATCAATTTAAATTTTTTTGTAATTTTGATATCAAAATTGTTAATTTTGAAAGCGGTTAACCTATTGGAATTGACCATTTTAACTATAAAATTTTAATATTTTCTAATCGACTAATATTTGGCATGTATGTTTGAAATGGTTAAAAAATGAAATTTCATAATGATAACCCCTGTAAATAATGGACAAACGAAATTAAAAATTAAATTTACTCGGTGTTATTTTAGCACGTTAAAAAATATTTTTTAACTTCATGTGGCTATTATTTGAAGGGTATAACATGATGAAACTTCAATTTTTAGCAATTCTTCGTATGCATGTTGAATATTAATCAATTTGAAATTTTTTTAATTTTCATGTCAAAATTATTAATTTCCAAAGGGGTTAACTTATGGAAATTGACCATTTTCACAATAAAAATTCAAAATTTTTAAAATCGACTAATATTTAAAATGCATGTTTGAAATGGTTAAAAATGAAATTTCATTATGGTAAATCCTGTAAATAATGGTCAAACGAAATTAAAAATTAATTTTTCTCGGTTATTTTAGCATGTTGAAAAATATTTTTTAACTTCATGTGGCTATTATTTGAAGGGTTTAAAATGATGAAACTTCAATTTTTAGCCATTCTCAGTATGCATGTTAAATATTAATCAATTTAAATTTTTTTGTAATTTTGATATCAAAATTGTTAATTTCGAAAGGGGTTAACCTATTGGAATTGACCATTTTAACTATAAAATTTTAATATTTTCTAATCGACTAATATTTGGCATGTATGTTTGAAATGATTAAAAAATGAAATTTCATTATGATAACCCCTGTAAATAATGGTCAAACGAAATTAAAAATTAAATTTCCTCGGTGTTATTTTAGCACGTTAAAAAATATTTTTTAACTTCATGTGGCAATTATTTGAAGGGTTTAACATGATGAAACTTTAAATTTTAGCAATTCTCCGCATGCATATTAAATAGGAAACAATTTGAATTTTTTTTAATTTTCATGTCAAAACTGTCAATTTCGAAAGGGGTTAACCTATGGAAATTGACCATTTTCACAATAAAAATTAAAAATTTTCAAAATCGACTAATATTTAAAATGTATGTTTGAAATGGTTAAAAAATGAAATTTCATTATGATAACCCTTGTAAATAATGGTCAAACGAAGTAAAAAATTAAATTTACTCGGTTATTTTAGCATGTTGAAAAAATATTTTTTAACTTCATGTGGCTATTATTTGAAGGGTATAACATGATGAAACTTCAATTTTTAGCAATTCTCCGCATGCATATTAAATATTAACCAATTTGAATTTTTTTTAATTTTCATGTCAAAAGCTGTCAATTTCGAAAGGGGTTAACCTATGGAAATTGACCATTTTCACAATAAAAATTCAAAATTTTCAAAATCGACTAATATTTAAAATGTATGTTTGAAATGGTTAAAAAATGAAATTTCATTATGATAACCCTTGTAAATAATGGTCAAACGAAGTAAAAAATTAAATTTACTCGGTTATTTTAGCATGTTGAAAAAATATTTTTTAACTTCATGTGGCTATTATTTGAAGGGTTTAAAATGATGAAACTTCAATTTTTAGCCATTCTCTTTATGCATGTTAAATATTAATCAATTTAAATTTTTTTGTAATTTTGATATCAAAATTGTTAATTTCGAAAGGGGTTAACCTATTGGAATTGACCATTTTAACTATAAAATTTTAATATTTTCTAATCGACTAATGTTTGGTATGTATGTTTGAAATGGTTAAAAAATGAAATTTCATAATGATAACCCCTGTAAATAATGGACAAACGAAATTAAAAATTAAATTTACTCGGTGTTATTTTAGCACGTTAAAAAATATTTTTTAACTTCATGTGGCTATTATTTGAAGGGTATAACATGATGAAACTTCAATTTTTAGCAATTCTTCGTATGCATGTTGAATATTAATCAATTTGAAATTTTTTTAATTTTCATGTCAAAATTATTAATTTCCAAAGGGGTTAACTTATGGAAATTGACCATTTTCACAATAAAAATTCAAAATTTTTAAAATCGACTAATATTTAAAATGCATGTTTGAAATGGTTAAAAATGAAATTTCATTATGGTAAATGCTGTAAATAATGGTCAAACAAAATTAAAAATTAATTTTACTCGGTTATTTTAGCATGTTGAAAAATATTTTTTAACTTCATGTGGCTATTATTTGAAGGGTTTAAAATGATGAAACTTCAATTTTTAGCCATTCTCAGTATGCATGTTAACTATTAATCAATTTAAATTTTTTTGCAATTTTGATATCAAAATTGTTAATTTCGAAAGGGGTTAACCTATTGGAATTGACCATTTTAACTATAAAATTTTAATATTTTCTAATCGACTAATATTTGGCATGTATGTTTGAAATGATTAAAAAATGAAATTTCATTATGATAACCCTTGTAAATAATGGTCAAACGAAATTAAAAATTAAATTTCCTCGGTGTTATTTTAGCACGTTAAAAAATATTTTTTAACTTCATGTGGCAATTATTTGAAGGGTTTAACATGATGAAACTTCAAATTTTAGCGATTCTCCGCATGCATATTAAATATGAAACAATTTGAATTTTTTTTAATTTTCATGTCAAAACTGTCAATTTCGAAAGGGGTTAACCTATGGAAATTGACCATTTTCACAATAAAAATTAAAAATTTTCAAAATCGACTAATATTTAAAATGTATGTTTGAAATGGTTAAAAAATGAAATTTCATTATGATAACCCTTGTAAATAATGGTCAAACGAAGTAAAAAATTAAATTTACTCTGTTATTTTAGCATGTTGAAAAAATATTTTTTAACTTCATGTGGCTATTATTTGAAGGGTATAACATGATGAAACTTCAATTTTTAGCAATTCTCCGCATGCATATTAAATATTAACCAATTTGAATTTTTTTTAATTTTCATGTCAAAACTGTCAATTTCGAAAGGGGTTAACCTATGGAAATTGACCATTTTTACAATAAAAATTCAAAATTTTCAAAATCGACTAATATTTAAAATGTATGTTTGAAATGGTTAAAAAATGAAATTTCATTATGATAACCCTTGTAAATAATGGTCAAACGAAGTAAAAAATTAAATTTACTCGGTTATTTTAGCATGTTGAAAAAATATTTTTTAACTTCATGTGGCTATTATTTGAAGGGTTTAACATGATGAAACTTTAATTTTTAGCCATTCTCAGTATGCATGTTAAATATTAATCAATTTGAAATTTTTTTAATTTTCATGTCAAAATTGTTAATTTCCAAAGGGGTTAACCTATTGGAATTGACCATTTTCACTATAAAATTTCAAAATTTTCTAATCGACTAATATTTGGCATGTATGTTTGAAATGGTTAAAAAATCAAATTTCATTATGGTAACCCTTGTAAATAATGGTCAAATGAAGTTAAAAACTAAATTTACTCGATGTTATTTTAGCATGTTGAAAAATATTTTTTAACTTCATGTGGCTGTTATTTGAAGGGTATAACATTATGAAACATCAATTTTTAGCAATTCTCCGCATACATGTTAAATATTAGCAAATTTGAATTTTTTTAAATTTTCATGTCAAAATTGGCAATTTCGAAAGGGGTTAACATATGGAAATTGACCATTTTCACAATAAAAATTCAAAATTTTTAAAATCGACTAATATTTAAAATGTATGTTTGAAATGGTTAAAAAATGAAATTTATTATGATAACCCTTGTAAATAATGGTCAAACGAAGTTAAAAACTAAATTTACTCGATGTTATTTTAGCATGTTGAAAAATATTTTTTAACTTCACTATTATTTGAAGGGTTTAACATGATGAAACTTCAATTTTTAGCAATTCTCCGCATGCATGTCAAATATTAACCGATTTGAATTATTTTAATTTTCATGTCAAAATTGTCAATTTCCAAAATAGTTAACCTATGGAAATGAGTCATTTTGACATAAGAATTTTAAAAATTTTAAATCTACTATATGATATGAATGTTTAAAATAGCTTTAAAAATAATTTCATTATGATAACCACAATAAATAATAGCCAAGCAAAATTAGAAATTAAATAATTATATGGAAATATCCGAAACGAAATTAAAGTGTGGATAATAATGAGTCCCATTGTTAGGCAGCTGGTGGCCGGTGACCTCGCCCCGGCGGCCAGTACAATTGCTTTAATGGACGGTGATGGAGAAGCTTTTGGTTTTGTTTGAAAGCTTGACTGAATGATTTTGTTAACGGCGGCAGGACGGTGACGGCAGGATTAGCTAACAACTGGACAACTGGTAAGTTATGAAATTACAGTCTATTATATGAAGATGTTTCAATGGTTTTTTTATAAGCTGCATCCACCATTCGAATTGTTTTAAGAAAATTTTAATTGATACGCCTCTTCAAATGGAAATCCTCATAAAAATTGAGGATTGTACAGTTTAGATAAGTCATGTATACGGATTGCGAATTATCAAAATTTGGAACAAGGACTTTGATACCATATCAAAAACCATGGTTGTAAACTTGAATTTCTCTCTAAATAAGATCACGTCAAGGGGTCGTCCGTGGATGTCGTACATAAAACTGTAAAACTTGATTTGTTATTGATGATTTTGGGAAGGTAAAGTGTACCGGTACAGAGAGCCAACGTGTCAATGAAACTCATATACTCAACATACTGTTAGGGAATCACATAATTTTGAGGTTACGTATGTGGTCGATCGTTTGTTGCATGTATGTTATTGGAGCATAAATAGATTTTAATCGGACCGGACTAACCGATGATTTGGCTAGTCTCGGTTAAGAAAATGGCCAAAGACGAGGTGAGTTTCGAAGGGGCTTCCTCTTGGAGTCGTAATTTCTGGGCTACAGTTTTCCCGCGCGCGTTGTTTGTTTACTGAGTGAACCAAAAAAATCAACATTATCAACTCGGTTTTGACTACGACGAATCTCCACTTTACATTTCTTTTGTCAATTCAACTCTTTTTATTAATTTAATAGATAGATACTACAAAACTAATAATAAAGAAATAAAAGTCCAAGGCATTACGGTTTGGATCCAGAAGATTGAGGAGGCTCTAATATGTGATTTGTGTCGGTACGTGATGGTTTGAATATCTCGTGTTATATAGAGTTGAGGTTATTTTCAATTCCAACGATTCTTATTACTTTAAAGGTCGGACAAATAACTACACGAGATATATTTGTGTGAAATTAGTGGATCACTCTCTAGTAGCTCATAAAATGTACCTTGAGTGACCTGCTTGATCATCCAAGATCAGTTGATAGGAATTGTGACAAATTAATTTACAAATTTGCATCTATAGGAGTGCTAGAAAAGAGCACATGTACGCAGCTAGACTCGAACATTGTAATTCATCATATATTGGGAACCTTTGAAGTTTCACTTTGATCTCTATATCGGAGATTAGTACTCAATGATCAAGACTCAATTATATTTATCGAAAAAACAATTAAATTGTTGATTATTTAATTAGTTTAGATCATAATATATATATGTCTACCGATGTTCACTTAATTTTTAAATTTCGTTGTGAATGAAAGATAGACGACAATCACCGCTGTAACCCGTAAGCATGACATTTTGTTAAAAAACAGAGTCAAATGCTACTTCCTTTCTGTACCTGTGTACACTTTATTTTTTCTTCAACTTGAAAAACGTGTGGCCGGTGATTTCATTTCCACCACCACTACTTATAAACCTCCATTGATGCTCCTCATCATTCCTTTCTCCTCAACAAACAAACCCACCTTCCCCCTCCTCCACCACCGCCATTTTTCACACTCTCCACCCACCACTGTTTTCCTCACAACTTCCATTCCGATATGGCTTTGACCAGAGAAATCACCGGCGGTGCTTCCTTATTCCACCGGCCGTCATTCCTTCCTTCCACCAATCTGCTCAGCACCAGACCAGTTTTGCTCCCTACGAGAAGAAGACCCATTGTCGTGGCAGCAATTAGCGAGGATTTAATCCAGAAGGTCACAAATTTCGTCTCATCGGAAAATCCGCCGCCGCCGCCGCCGCCCCCGGCCAAGTTCACCGTTAGAGCTGTGGTGACGGTAAAAAACAAGAACAAAGAAGATTTCAAAGAGTCCCTTGTGAAAAGGATTGATTCTTTCACTGATAAGATCGGCAGAAACGTGGTATTGGAGCTGATTAGTACTGAGCTCGATCCAAGTAAGCCCCCATTTTTGTTCATCTGGGTTTTTCTTTTTCAAATCCTACTTTAAAATCCATGATCTTTAAAAATCCATGCTTTTATTCAGAAACTAATGCGCCAAAGAGAAGCAAAGGAGCTGTGTTGAAGGACTGGTCAAAGAAGTCGAATGTTAAAGCTGAGAGGGTTCATTACTCAGCTGATTTTACAGTGGATTCTGATTTTGGTGTTGTTGGAGCAATCACTGTGAGTAATAAGCATCAGAGGGAGTTTTTTCTGGAGAGTATTACTCTTGAAGGTTTTGCTTCTGGTCCAGTCCATTTCCCTTGCAATTCCTGGGTTCAATCCACCAAACATCATCCTGCTAAGAGGATCTTCTTCTCCAATGAGGTATACGGCTGAGTTTTTTGGTCCATTTGTCAACTTCTTGGAAGTTTCTGGTTGTTGAATTTGATTGAGTTGAACAATTCAAAGTGGGGTAGGTCACCCTTGTTGAATCTCACAGGTGAATGTCTATATCAAAGGAAAAGAGAAAATAAAGTAGCTGGGGTAGCGTTACGGTGCCTCCACTAAAAGTGAGGGTGTTGGTTTGATGGATAAAAAAGGTGGCTAATACCTCATTTGTGTAAGGATATGAATCTACATATCATTAAACGAAGGATAGATAGAGCGATTTGAGCAAAAAGAACTAATTTGATAAAGATGATGATATGTGGTTTTAGTTAAAAATGCACACTTCAGAAGGAAACTTGAAGAACGTCGAGTGTAATTATATTATGATGACGGAAATTTTCGAAAGAAACTTAGTTTAGACTTAATATGATCAAATAGGTTGATATCAATGTTCGAGACATGTGGGGCACCGTAGCGTTCACCTCAAGTATATACCTTTGTCTTTTATTTAGAACTTGTGTATCATTTTTGGATGTGCTGGCTGCTCTCCAGAATGCACCATGGACCCATCAATTATATCTCTGAAAGAACCATACTTTATTATTTTGGGTTTGAATGGACTTGTTGATCAACCGTTTTCTTTTGGTTTTTTGTGTGGTTTGATTTTGACCAGCCATATCTGCCAAGTGAGACTCCATCTGGACTTAGAGCATTGAGAGAAAGAGAGCTTAAAGATCTAAGAGGAGATGGAACTGGAGTCAGAAAATTATCTGATAGGATCTATGACTATGATATCTACAATGATCTTGGGAATCCAGATAAGGGTATTGACTATGCTAGGCCGGCACTCGGTGGTGAGAAAATCCCGTATCCAAGAAGGTGTCGTACTGGCCGCGAACCAACCTATACTGGTATAAATAGTTGTTAATTTCCTAACATTACTTGGATGCCAAGTTTTTAAGTGCTGTAATGGGAGTCGTGGTTTGACCAGATTGGAATGCTGAGAGCCGTGTGGAGAAGCCGACGCCAATGTACGTGCCTAGAGACGAACAATTCGAGGAGTCCAAGAAGAAATCATTCTCATATGGGAGACTCAAGGCGGTACTGCACACTCTCGTGCCAATGCTGAAGGCCAGCATTACCGCTCAGAATCGCGATTTTAGTGCTTTTGCGGATATTGACATACTCTACAAAGAAGGTATCCTCCTTAAAGTCGGGATCCAGGACGAAATCTGGAAGAAGCTTCCTTTGCCGAAGGCGGTTTACAGTTTCACTGAGTCCAGTGAAGGACTTCTCAGATATGACACTCCCAAGATCCTTTCCAGTAAGATTCTTTCCAGTAACTTGTCTGTTTAGATTCACGTTGTGGTAAAGTAATAGGCTTTATGTGATTTTGTCACCTGCAGAGGACAAGTTTGCCTGGTTGAGAGACGACGAATTCGCTCGCCAAGCCATTGCTGGTGTTAATCCGATTAACATCAAACGTCTCAAGGAGTTCCCACCTAAGAGCAACCTGGATCCCGAAATATACGGTACACTCGAATCTGCACTTAAGGAAGAACACATCTTGGGACAAATTGATGGCATGTCAGTTCAACAGGTGAGAAAAAAGATTCAAGAATCCTTAGTGCAATCATGCGGAGAAGTAGGATTCTTTTTATTTTGGTCTAACCACTGTCGTTTCGGTTTTGTTCGGTTTGGTTGCAGGCTTTGGAGGAGAACAAGCTGTTCATAGTGGATTACCATGATGCTTATCTTCCATTTCTGGATAAGATCAATGCCCTTGATGGAAGGAACACATATGCAACTCGAACCGTGTTTTTCCTAACCTCTCAAGGTACACTTAAGCCGATAGCGATCGAGCTCAGTCTTTCTCCAGGAGGGCCACCCTCGAGATCCAAACGAGTGATTACTCCACCGGTTGACGCGACCAGCTACTGGATTTGGCAATTGGCAAAGTCTCATGTTTGCTCCAATGATGCTGGTGTTCATCAACTGGTTAATCATTGGTGAGGGAGAGCAAAAAGTTGGACTCTTTATCAACTTTCTTGTGTGGCAAGCAAACTTTGTTTTGATGGATGGAATTTATGATCTTGTCCAGGTTGCGAACGCATGCCTGTATGGAGCCGTTTATACTGGCGGCACACCGGCAACTGAGTGCGATGCACCCGATTTTTAAGCTCTTGGATCCTCACATGAGATATACGCTCGAGATCAATGCTCTTGCTCGCCAGAGCTTGATCAATGCCGATGGTGTTATCGAGTCGTGCTTCACTCCTGGCCGGTACTGCTCCGAGATAAGCGCTGCAGCGTATAAGAACTTTTGGCGGTTCGACAAGGAAGGCCTCCCTGCTGATCTCATCCGAAGGTATAGCATTAACTTACTAGTTTTGCCATGTTGGATGAGTAATATAAAAGCCAATCTATGAAACCATCTACCAAGAACTCGAATTATTGAGATACAACGGTTCACGACAACTAGTTGTACCATAAAGCGACCATTTTCGGCATGGGAAGTAATCAAACTCCCTTACATGAAGTTATGGTTTGGTTCTTTTGGTGTTATACTTCAGCTATCCACATTTGTACTACTCAAACTCATCATTGCACCTTCATGTTTGGCTCTTTTTGTGCTAATTTGAATGTGTTATTTCCCCATTTTATCATACAGAGGGATGGCAGTACCAGATCCAACACAACCACATGGCTTGAAGCTTCTACTTGAAGACTACCCATATGCTCAAGACGGGCTCTTGATCTGGTCCGCCATCGAAAACTGGGTCCGAACCTACGTAAACCATTACTACCCTAACCGAATCACGGTCCAAAACGATTCGGAGCTACAATCCTGGTACTCCGAGTCCATCAACATAGGCCACGCGGATTTACGCAACGCAGATTGGTGGCCTACGTTGGAAAGCAGCGAAGATCTTATCTCGATCCTCACGACAATCATATGGATCGCATCCGCACAACACGCGGCTCTCAATTTCGGACAGTACCCTTACGGAGGCTACGTTCCGAACCGACCACCCTTGATGAGACGGCACATACCGGACCAAAACGACCCCGAGTACGAAAGCTTCCAATCCGACCCTCAGAGGTTTTTCCTCTCAGCATTGCCGAGTTTGTTACAAGCGACGAAGTTTATGGCAGTGGTGGACACACTTTCGACACATTCGCCGGATGAAGAGTATTTAGGGGAGAGACAGCAGCCGTCGGTGTGGTCGGGGGATGCTGAGGTGGTGGAGGCGTTTTACGAGTTTTCGGCTGAGATTCAGCGGATAGACAAGGAGATCGAGAGGAGGAATAACGATCCGAGCTTGAAGAGTAGGTGCGGTGCGGGTGTGTTGCCTTACGAGCTGCTGGCTCCGAGCTCGGATCCCGGGGTGACTTGTAGAGGAGTGCCGAATAGTGTGTCTATATGATGTGTAGTACCGTTAGGAACCATTCTTAATTAGTTATATGTTTGTAACTAGTTATAAGTGTATATGGTATAGAAGGATTTTGCAATAAAGGAAGTAAGTTTAATAATTAAGGTGAAATCGTCGATAAACGTTGCATCCCAATAATTCAATTTGTCAGGAAAGGATTCTGATTAATATTTATATTATTGAATGCAAACATCCACTATTGTTAGTGGGAGCATGTGGATCACTCAAAATGCCTCACCACCACCAAATGATGGGGACAGAAGTGAAAATGATAATGATTGGTTTTTAACAAACAATTGTATCGGAGATTGAACTGGTTGAAGCTGATGTTACATGATTCAATGGTTTAATCCGGTTGAAGCTGATGTTACATGGTTTAATCATTACTTTGAACTAGGATTATAATGCCTTAGTGCCAATGGAAACCTGTTATATTTGATAATGAGGTGAAACAAATAAATATCTACCAAGATAAGCATTATATGTGTTAGGTGAGATCGTAGCGAAGTTGTTTTGGTAGTTGAATTGTGTGTTGAAGATTCGAAAGTCTCGGGTTTGAATCCAGTTATACCCTACGTACGAATACTTGTTTAATAATCATTTATGGTGTCTGTCTAAAGGTCGGTATAAATTATCTCGAAATCACTTTTAGATTCAAAACGATGAAAATGTCGGAAAAGGCTAATGATGAATACGATAAATTTAGTGTCATCAAGTAAATTCGTCATTAAAATCGACTTTTTTCATAGATATACTTCTCATAATCCTTTGACATTTAGGTGGTGACATACCGAGTATCGATAATGACATGGTGACATATAAACCAAACTAGAAAACACGATAAATCTAACTGTCATTAATACATATAAATTTCAACATTCGATTTCACATTTCCATCACTATACTTTCACCAAACGATTGTCCTTTCACATTTGCCAACAACCTAACCATAGCCGTTCATTCATACAGTAGGAAATCGGACGGCCACAGACCACTATGAAGGTCCACCGACCACTGACCCCAAATGAAGTAAAAGGGTAGACATATAATTGTTATGCCATTTTAAACGAGGCGGGACTAAGATGGTCGGAAATTTTGAACGAAATTTTAATAGTTGTCGTCATTATTTAGGGTGGAGACCGAAGGATCCTATAAATTAAACATACATAAAGTAAATGAATTCGTATGATTGGATCTGTGACATGGAAGAAGCAAAAGAGAAAGCCATGAGTATGCCTGTATGAGGCACGAGGAAGAGAAAAGGCGGTGCGTGGCAAACAATTGCCGACACTAATGTAAATGACCCGAATAAGCTCATGAACGACAAAATTCCTATCTTTCTTTATATTAATCATCTAAAATAAAGGCGTGACAAGCAAAAATTCACGACAAAAAATAATAGTATGCCGAACTCGGTAACATCATAACTCAAAAGTGCTACTCACTATAGCCACCGCAACCTCAACCAAAAAGAAATAAGAAAAAAATAGTTGAACACATTAATAGTTGTCCACATGTTGGACATCATAATGTTGGAGGTACATTTAAAAGTAGGTTTTATATATTTTCATCACGAAAATGTATTTCTTGCTCAATACAAATAAAGGAATCAAATGTATGTGATTCTTCTTACGGTAAATATAAATAATCTCGATCGTCCACACCCTTTCATCAACCTATGTATTTGATCCACCGCAACAGAGTGTCGATTGATCTCCAATTTTTTAATAACTACCTAACAAAGTTTGTTGTAAAGTAAAGCCAAAAACTTTAGGCTTCCACAATAGAAAATTCAAAACTCCATTCCCAATTATGTATGCAATTTCCTCCATAGAAAATTCATATTTCAATAACCCATTTGAAATATGAAACCATAAACCCATATTTTAACTTTACTTTATGACTTGACTCGAGACTCATAATTACTTCCCGGCTGCTTCGAAACTTGGTACGAAGTTGCTACTCAGTGAGTCGGTGAGTTGGGTTGTTGACAAGTCGGAATAGGTCGGAAATCACTGTTAATGGGTTTCGTTCGAATAATGAGCTCGACTCTCGACAGTCACTATGACCGAGCTCGGTTTGAGTTTGAAATAAGAAACCATCTCGAATTAAACAAACTTGTAATGGACTAGCTAGTTTAGTCTTGGAAGTTTTTAATCTGACTTGTTATTAGCCGAGAAACCAACCTTATAATCGAGCTGGTTAAAGTATGATAGTCAGAAATTTAGTCAAGTGGGGTCCATATACAACGACGAATTAAAATAAATATGGAATATTTTACTTTTATACTATATGTTTTGGCGCGTAAAATCGAGTAGGACGAGATAATAGTTCGATAATTCTCTCCATGACACCCAATTGGGCACCCTTCATCTGCCCTGGCTAGCTAAACCATCGAGCGACTCACAAACCACTAGTTGAGCCTTTATTAAGTGGGCTCACAAATCGGTTCGCTTGACCAAACTAAATTAAGAACAAACTTTCTACGAATTAAGTACCATACTTTTCAAAAACGACTTAGCTGGTGAACAACCCAAATCCAATCTATTCCAAACTCCCCAATCAGTCAACACTCAAAACAATTTCCTCTATAAATATTTCCTATTACCCTCCACTTTTCTCCAACAACCCATCAAATCTAAAAACCAATGGAGAAGATGTATCCGATCACTCTCTCAAGCACCACCACTCTAGCCACCGCATGGGCGATCACCGTCGCCGCAATCCTCCTCGCCGGTTGGCTCCGCCGCCGCAGCCGGCGTAATCCAAACCCGCCACCGGGCCCAACACCCTGGCCCATTATCGGCAACCTCAACCTGATAGGCACACTACCCCACCGGTCCCTCCACTCCCTCTCCCAAAAATACGGGCCCATCATGCAGCTCCGATTCGGGTCCCACCCAGTCGTCGTCGGGTCCTCCGTCGACATGGCCAAATCCATCCTCAAGACCCACGACCTCGCCTTCGCCGGCCGCCCGGAGATTGCCGCCGGGAAGTACACCACCTACGAATACTCCGACATCACCTGGTCCCAGTACGGCCCTTACTGGCGGCAGGCGAGGAAGATGTGTTTAACCGAGCTCTTCAGCGCCAAACGGGTCGGGTCGTACGAATACATCCGGCGGGAGGAGATGAAATGGGTCGTCAACAACCTTTTCGGGTCGTGCGGAAACCCGATTAACTTGAAGGACCATTTGTCCGATCTGAGCCTCAATGTGATCAGCCGGATGGTTCTGGGCAAGAAATACACCAATTCCGGCGACGGAGAGAATGAAATTGTGACGCCGGAGGAGTTTAAGGAGATGCTGGACGAGCTTTTTCTGCTGAACGGTGTGTTGGATATCGGAGATTCGATTCCGTGGCTGGCGGGGCTGGATCTGCAAGGGTATATAAAAAGGATGAAGGCGGTGGCGAAGAAATTCGATGCCTTTCTCGAGAGGGTTTTGGATGAGCATAATTCGAGGAGGCGGGTGAAGGATTTTGTGGCGAAGGATATGGTGGATGTTTTGTTGGAGCTCGCCGCCGATCCTGATTTGGAGGTCAAGCTTGATCGCCGGGGAGTTAAGGCGTTTACTCAGGTATAATTAAGTAAATTTTTTAAATTTAGAAAGAGTAGTTTAGTTTTTTATGCGTATGGGGCAGGCGTAATTAAATGATGATTACGATTAAATGTTTGTAACACTAGGCTTGGCAATTCGAACCTTTTAACCGTTTAACCGATTATAACCTCATCGAATTTTATGGTTATTAACCATGTTGATGGAGTATTTTGAAATTATGGTGCTAATCATTAACCGCTATGAATAGGTAAGGTTAAGTTATGAGTTTTGTAGTAACCACACCATCAACATAATCATATCCATAACCATCTCCGACCGATTGTATAATCAATATTTACCCGCCAATACATGAGCCCCATAGGCCCATTACCTAACACAAATGTACATAAAATTTATCTTGAAAACTAAACATATTATATTTATTCATCATTTCTCGAAAATGTTCCATACGCCGCTCTTTGACTTAAACCATATCTCTTGGTCCTCTACTAAACTCAACCATTATCATTCCATAAAAAATATCTCATGCATCACTTTTCGTATGAATTAAAGTAGATGTATTTTTATTTTCATTTTGGATTTTTAGTTTTTATTTTATATTTTTTTAGTAAAGGGGAGTGGTTATAACTATTGGAAGCTGTTACAACCGTTAACCGGTGAATATGGTGATGGTTCTAATTGTATAATCGAAATAAAAATTGGGATGGTTATGGTTAATAACCATCACGAAAGCGGATGGGTAATGGTTATACCATAACCATCTCCAAACCTCCCAGTTGCTAAGCCTATGTAACACTATATGCAAATTGATCACACAGGATATGATTGCCGGCGGTACAGAGAGTTCGGCGGTGACGGTAGAATGGGGGATATCGGAACTGTTAAAGAGGCCGGAGATATTCGAAAAAGCGACCGAGGAGCTAGACAGAGTAGTGGGGAGAGAGCGTTAGGTCGAAGAGAAAGACGTGGCCAACCTGTCGTACATCAACGCGATCGTGAAAGAGACAATGAGGCTGCACCCCGTGGCGCCACTGTTGGTTCCCAGGATGGCCCGTCAGGATGTCGACATTGCCGGCTACCGGGTGGCTAAGGGGACGCGAATATTGGTCAACACTTGGACGATAGGGAGGGATCCGGCCATCTGGGACGATCCAGAGGAGTTCCAGCCCGAGAGGTTTATAGGAAAAGAGATTGATGTGAAGGGTCACGATTTCGAGTTGTTGCCGTTCGGTGCTGGGAGGAGGATGTGTCCCGGGTATCCGTTGGGGATCAAAGTGATTCAAGCTAGCTTGGCTAACCTTGTGCATGGGTTCAAGTGGGGATTGCCAAGTGGGATGAAGAAAGAGGATTTGAATATGGAGGAGATTTATGGACTCTCTACTCCTAAGAAGTTCCCACTTGTTGCCGTTGCTCAACCTAGGCTTCCACTTCATCTCTATGCCAACTGACCTTGAAATCACAATCTTTTTTTGTCTTTGATTTTGGCTTGTGTGTGATGTTTCCCTTTGTGTAAGAATCATGTAGCGATGGAAAGAGTAGTGAATGAACTCTGATCGAAGAATCATGTCGATCGCATTCAGTAATTACGAAGATACGGTACACTTGTCACATGGCGCCATGTAAAACTGATTTAGATAAGAGTTATGGAACTGGGGCCATGGTTATAAGGGTGCTTACCAAATCGTCTCTTCAACCAAAATACTCGAGAGCTAACAATGGTGATATATACCCGCCAATTCTATCCTTGAAATCCCTCTTCTTGTAAACAACCCACCAGACAAGCTTCAAGCTTTACGAATTTTGCAGGCTTAACGGAATTCTATGGAGATTTTGTGGAAGAGATCGCAGGGGAGCGTACAATCAAGGATTTTGCCGGCGGAGGTGTCCGACTCCCTTCGTCAAGCGGTGGTGGCAATGCCGCGGCTTTACTTTTGTGTAATTACACGTGCCGTTTCTCCTTTTCCCGTCTTTTTCACTTTTTTTACGTTTTTTTTCCATCTCAGCGTTCTCCGCCGCCGACGACTACGACTCCCCCGCTCAGCTCTACCCCCTCCGATGAAGAGGAGACAGTAACCTGCCGTTGATTGGTATCAACTAAGTTTCAGTTTATTCGATTCCATTCTCTCTCGGTGATCAATCTTTTCAGTTTAAAAAATGTGGGTTCGCTTCATACTTCGTAGACATTACAGTGCAGCTCTCACTCCTCCGACAGCTTCGAATTCCCAGATATCTCATTTCGCCCGTACATCTCAAATCGAAAGAGCCCGGTAGGTCTTCGATCAGCTCCGCAACAAGACCGTCGTGTCCTGGAATGCAATCGTGGCTGGTTACTTCCACAACAACCAACCCAAGGAAGCCCGCCTACTGTTCGATCAAATGCCTGACAGAAATGTCGTCTCTTGGAACAGCTTGATTTCTGGATATATTAAGACCGGAATGATTTCAGAGGCTAGGAAGGCCTTTGATAGAATCCCGAAAGAAATGTGGTCTCCTGGACTGCTATGCTCAGAGGTTATGTGCAAGAGGGCATGATTAAGGAAGCAGAAGCTTTGTTTGCGCAAATGCCTGATAAGAATGTCGTCTCGTGGACTGTTATGATCAGCGGCTTGATCGAGGATGGACGTATTGATGAGGCTGTGAAGATGTACGACGCAATGCCGGTTAAGGATGTAGTTGCTAGAACTAATATGATGAGGGTTTGTGTGCTGAAGGAAGATTAAGGGGTGCTCGGGAGATGTTCTATGAAATGCCTCAAAGAAATGTGATTGCTTGGACAACTATGATTAATGGGTACGCTATGCATAATAGAGTCGATGTAGCTAGGAAGTTGTTTGAAGTAATGCCTGATAAAAATGAGGTGACTTGGACAGCAATGCTGATGGGATATACGAGGGCTGGGCGGATTAACGAAGCTGCGGAGCTTTTTGATTCGATGCCCGACCGGTCGGTTCCTGCTTGTAACGAAATGATTATGGGATTTGGACGGGAAGGTGTCGTGGCTAAAGCGAGGGAGGTATTCGATGAAATGAAGGAGAAGGATGATGCGTCATGGAGTGCAATGATCAAGGTTTACGAGAGTCAAGGATTTGAACTGGAAGCACTCGGTCTGTTTCGGTTAATGCAATTAAGAGGAGGAATCAGACCGGATTTTCCATCGATAATTAGCGTTCTCTCGGTTTGCAGTAGTCTAGCAATTCTAGATCACGGTCGAGAGGTCCACGCGAAGTTGATTAGATGATAGATCTTTGTTCGACTTTGATGTGTACGTATGCTCGGTTCTGATCACAATGTATATAAAGTGCGGTGATCTTGTTCATGGAAAACGAGTTTTTGACCGGTTTAGATCCAAGGATGCTGTTATGTGGAACTCTATTATTACTGGTTACGCACAGCATGGACTTGGGAAAGAAGCTTTACAGGTGTTCTATGATATGGTAAGGTCAAAAGTAGCTCCTGATGAAGTTACCTTCATTGGTGTTCTCTCAGCATGTAGCTACACAGGAACGGTGAAAGAAGGGCTCGAACTTTTCGAATCGATGAAATCGAAATATCTAGTGGTTCCCAAAACCGAACACTATTCTTGCGTGGTTTATCTACTCGGTCGGGCAGGAAAGCTGACCGAGGCGATGGACTTAATTCGAAACATGTCGGTGGAACCCGATGCTGTTGTTTGGGGTGCTTTACTAGGAGCTTGCAGAATCCACAATAGACTGGATATGGCTGAAGTTGCTGCAAAGAAGCTTCTAGTGCTCGAGCCAGAGAATTCCGGACATTATATCTTACTCTCGAATATTTATTCGTCTCAAGGTAAATGGAAGGACGTTGCGTCGTTGAGGAATAACATGAGATTACAGACACTTTATAAATCACCGGGTTGTAGTTGGATCCAGGTGGAGAAAGAAGTGCATATGTTCACCGGAGGAGATAGAGATTGCATAAATTCTCATCCTAACCATGACGCTATTTTGGCGAAGTGGGAGGAGTTGGATAGGCTTATAAAAGAGGCTGGATATTGTGCTGACGGTAGCTTTGTGCTGCATGATGTTGAGGAAGAGGAGAAGGTTCATAGCTTACGGTATCACAGCGAGATTTGGCTGTAGCGTACGGAATTTTGAAGGCGCCGAAAGGTACAACTATTAGGATCATGAAAAATCTCAGGGTTTGTGGCGATTGCCATGCTGCTATTAAGTTGATTGCCAAAGTGACGGGGCGAGAGATTGTGTTAAGGGATGCTAATCGGTTCTATTGCTTCAAAGATAACTAGTTACCGAATCCAGATTCGTTAAAGAAGACCTGTGTACTAGTGCATGTTCACAAGCGTGTAAGACCTCGTGGAGTATCTTGGTATCTGTTCTATTGGGATTTCCTCGGTTGGGAGAGTTAGTGCCATTTGAGGATCAAGTTTGGAGCTTGAATCATGTACATTTGTACAGGAGGCACCTAAGTTTCGAACATCAGTCTCCGGATCGAGTTGAAGCCGAGCTTAACTATGGTGGTAATTGTGGTAAGACGTTCTCTAATTGTTCAAATTCCATGTGAGGAGTACTGATTTAGCTGGTTAAAATCAGTATGTTATTGTATTGAAGGCACTAGAATTGATTTCTCTATCTGTGAATATGACTGGACGAAATGCTAATCTGGAATCTGGAAATTTGCTCGTATCGAAAGCCATTTATCTTCCGGTTTCAGCTAATCTTGTTGATGTTTTTTCTTTCAATGGTTGGACACTCTCACAGGTTCCTCCAGGTAAGATGCAGAAGAAAATGTCAATGCAGCTAAACAAATGGCACCCAATTGCCATCAGCAGCTAAAGAAGAATCGATTGTGATGTCAGCATGCACTCTGCAGCCCCCCTTGTTCAGCAAACATCACTGAGCTCCATCCAAATGGTACGTACGTAGTTTTGTAAGTCGTATATGATACCAAAATGGAAAACGTTTTCAGCATGGGGTCAAACAAAACCTTTCTTGTGTTCAAAGTTAGGTTTTGTCTGTTTCTACAATAACAGCGGGCAGGTATTAGGCTGAAATGTTCAATTCAGTATTTTAGGATGAATCTGAATCTTTCAATTTTGTATTCATGCCATTTGTTAATTCATTGGCCCTTACAATGTCTCTTGTTTCATTGTAAGCAAACTCCAGAATTAACCCCTGTTTGTTGACTTGGTTTTTATCACTTCTGTTCATTAGCTTGCACTGTTGGACACATTGATACAAATTGATGCCAACACCATTGAAGTGGGGAATCCAAGAAGAATACTACCATCATTTACAAAAGATCATGATTCAAAGTTGGTCATCTCTTTTCTTAGGTAATCAACCAAGAAATGGACCTTTGCTTGAGCCTAAAAATGGTGGGGAGTGGACTTTGCATGAAGCAGCAGCCACTAAACGTCATTAATTATGGTACTAAAGCTCCATCATTGTCAATTACTTTGACCTTCTTGACAGTTACATCACAACTCTATGGCTGCTCAATCTCATGCATTTTCCTACTTCTATCTAATGCTTTTGTACTGCTGGCCTGACTGTCATGAACCGTCGCGTCCCAATAACTTGAATGTTAAATTATTATGATTCTTATGCGTATTTATCTAATATTTAATTTTCATATAACAACAAATATGACCGGTTCTTCAAGGGAGATTTTTGAAGGCTTGACCCTAGTTGGACCTCAAACTCTTGAACTTCTTGTTCATCTGGCTTCGACATTCGATTCGATTGAGACTGCATCACTTTGTCCTTTCCTACATTGTCAACAGATTAGTAAAATATAAACCGGCCAACGTGTCGGTGATTAGTCTAGTATCTAATATAAAATTTTCAGATAATAACAAACATGACCATTTCTTCAAATGAGTTTTCTTTTATAAGTTTGACCCTAATTGAACCTCAAACTCTTCAACCTCTCGTTCATCCGGTTTTAACATTCGGTTCGATTCCGATTGTCACATACTAAAAATACATGCACGGTGAGGGATATCATCCTATATATACATGGCTGGGTTCATGCTCAAGAAAAATTGGAGATATTTAATAAAATTTGGTGTAGGGAGCTATCAAATGAAACACCTACTCCTTCCTTGTCATTGGTTTAATTGGAAATAAGGCTCTTAGTGGGGGTTGTTGGGATAATATGTATTTCATTCGGTTTCGATACTGACAGGTAAATAATTCAGCAAAACATATTATTAACAAAAAAATTTGGATGAGTTATTTCAAAAAGTGAGTTATTTTGGAGCAAAATGATGCATTATTTGAAAATGTGGTATTTTTTAGGCGCAAAACATTTGAAATGTAAGAACGACTTTATTTGTCTAACACAAAAACAATGAGTTATGGATTTTGAATTGATTTATTTCAAATCTCACCTCCTTAACCAAGTATTTAAAATAACTCTGTTCGAGTTATTTTAAATATCATAGTTACAAAATACCACAATTTTTTATTTTGAATGGAAAACAAGGTATTTCGTTGAGTTATTTGGGCCAAAATACCTCATCCAAATGACCTGAAATTATGATTTGTACACATTGTACGAGTAACACACAAATATTAGTATCCACCATGGACAAAAAGACCATAAGTACCCTAATATTTGGTCTTTTTGTCCGGTCCGGTTACTTAAGGACTAAGGACCGGAGATCCCCTTCTAGACCGGCCGGTTGGGTCCTGTTGAGTCCGAAGTAGTCTCACCGATTCGATCTTCAGTCCGATTCTGAAAATATTGAACTATGATATGGTTTTATGGACTTTGGTTCTTTCCTTTTTGTTTGATGCCATAAGTCATCTGGAAATTTTTCTTTCTCCATTAGTCCTTAGTCCTTAACTTTTTAGGTCAAGATTGAGGCTTTCTTCAGGTTCCTATTTCTCACAAAATCATGCCCTCAATTGTTTTCCCATATGTACCAACAACCTATGTATTGTTTGTCTATGGAAAGATATTTTATCATTAGTTTTTCTATTAGGGGTTTTTTTACAATTAAAATATCTAACCAGATATGTGACTCGCCTGATAATTAACAACGCGAACATATTTCTTTCACTACCTCTTGACACTGGCTTGATATACTTGGTACTTAGATATATCAACACAAATATGTTTCTCGACACTCGCCCGATATACATCGATCAATATTAGATGTACACTTAGCACTTCCTTGGCTCTAGTTGACGGTTAGGATTATTCTCGTGATGCTTTAAAAAGGCTCATCCTTGATGCTACATATTCCTACAGTAAACAAGAACTTAGGGTCAGGGGCCATCAATCATCAATAACGGCTCTAAAGATGGCCCCGGGAGCCGAAACGGGCCCACCACATCAAATTATTGACTATGGGTATGACACCAAGAATGGAAACACAACTTCCTTCCTATTTCCATAAGAGACTTGGAAATGTTTGGAAATGGCAACCAGCCATTTGTTCTTGAGTGGGTTGGTGTGTTTGTGGGGTGGAAATTTTGAATTATACCCATTTGGTGTTTAGGAATCAACCCATTTGGGTCTTTAGTGGAGATCTATTTGTGTACTAGATTTCCTTAACCATGCATCCAATTTGTGACTTAGCTTAGCTTGGAGTTCTTGACTGAAGAAAAAATGAACAAGTTCATCATTAGAAAGATATCAGATTTTTGCTCTAAAAAGTAAACAAAATGATGTGTTTGTGGTTCCAAAATCGTGCCAAAACCGTATCGGTTTAATTATTCCCATCGAACATCAACTTAACATATTTTATCATGATTTTTTAACAATATTTATATTTGATTGTGTGTTACCTCGAATCCGATATATATCCGTCCCGACATCATATTGCAAGTCAATCTCTTAACAAAACCTATGCAACTTTCTTCGTGTGTAACTAGTTATAATTATAATTCCCATGGTTTACCTTTGTAATGTCTTAGGGGAATACAAACTAGTCCCTAATCTTTTGTACAAATCTGTATCAGAATGAACTACAGCTTTACCCTTCTTCTTCTTCCTCCTCCCTCTAACTTTCTCTTGCTTTGATTCTTCCTTATTCGAGCCACGATCGCTCTGCTCCGAACACTTCATCACAACGGTGCCTTTCTCGGGTTTACACTCTGTGGGCACAATGTACACAAAGAAGCCAACTTGAATGTCATCTTGCAACTCCATCAAGCCCTCCAGGGTCTTCACAACTTTGCTCATACTTGGCCTACACTTGGCATGGTGGCTCAAGCATTGACTAGCCAATGCTGCCGCCTTCCTGGCCCCTTCGACCGAGTACTGCCCTTCTAGCCTCGGGTCCATGATCTGATCAAGCCTGTGGTGGTCCTTGAGGAATGGTCTTGCCCATTTCACAAGCACTTGTTCTCTAGGTGGCCGGGTCTTGTCCACTGACCTCCGACCGGTTAGCAGCTCGAGTAGCACCACGCCAAAGCTGAACACATCGCTCATGGATGAGAGATGGCCCGTTGATATGTACTCGGGCGCTGCATAGCCCTCTGTGCCCATCACTTGAGTCGTAACGTGGGTTTCGTCCCCTTCTGGACCGTCTGTGGCCAGCCCGAAATCCGACAGCTTTGCATTATAGTCCTGATACATAAGAATTATCAGCATCCTACTAACTCGAATTGTTACAAACTGGTAATATATATTCTTACTTACCGAGTCGAGCAAGATGTTGGAAGTCTTGAAATCGCGGTAGATGACCGGTTTCTCCTCTTCATGAAGGAAAGCAAGCCCTTTTGCCGCTCCTGCAGCAATCTTGAGCCTTGTTAGCCAAGGAAGTGAAGCTGTATACCCTGTACATAACCCGATTTCACAAATCAGCACAAGAACACAATCAAACGGAACGAAAGCCTTTTCGAACCGAACTGACTGAAGAACACACGTACTTCTGAAAAGGAGATGCTCAAGATTCCCACGTTCCAAGTACTCATAAACCAGAAGCCTCTGTTCATTCTCACAGCAGTATCCAATCAAGTTCACCAGATGATCATGCTTCAATTGTCCCAGGAATATCACCTCAGCCTGCACAGAATTGGAAGGTTAAGGAGCGAAAAACGCGGCCGAAAATACCCATTTCTTTCTACTGCAGAAAGCTTGAATCTTTAATGATGATTTACCAGCCATTCTCTGTGGCCCTGGGAGCCATCCAAGTCAAGAACTTTGACAGCAACAGGCTGAGCATTCAAACCGGGCCGGATCTTTCCATCCACGAACCCTTTGAACACCGCTCCGAACCCGCCTTCTCCGAGGTAATTGCTCCTGGAGAAGTTGCTGGTGACTTTTTGAAGCTCCTTGAGGGTGAAGATGTGGAGGTTGAAGACAGGGTTTGACAGGTCACTCATCACTGAGAGCTGTGATTCCGGGTTGCTCCAGTCCAGCAGTGAGATTCTGCTTGAACACACCTTGTGATTGTTCTTCGTCGATTTCGGATCGTGATCAGAAGATGATGATGATGAATCTCTGGGCTTGAAACAGCTTAGGAGAAGGTTTGGGTTCCATTTGGAACCTTTGAAGACAACCATTTTCCTCTGTTTTTGGCTTTTGGTTGGATCCCAAGGGGGTTTTGTTTCGAGCTTAGGATTTTTTTGTCTATTTTGTCAAGATGGTTGTTCAACTATTTATAGACTTGGATGTAAAGAAAATTATTCAAGTCGGTTCGGTTCATTTCGAGCGGGTATCTTAATATTAGGGGTGGTAGTCTATCATAATTCTTCGGTTAATTAAGATTTTAATAAAACAAATATAAGTTAATTGATTAACCGACCTACATGAGATGGCCGATTAATTAACTACGACTAACCGACCAAAGTCGGTCAAAATAGGTGTATGAACAAAATACCAAAAGAGTAAGAAAAAGTTCAGTTCGGTTAGAAAAAATCCCAAACCCTTAACGGATTAATCAACCATATAAGTTTCGAAATAAATGATATTTAAAATGATTTTTTTTCCTTAATAAAGCATTAAAATGATTTTTCTGAAATTTTTAACCGTCATAATATAAGATTACCGCCGATATTATGTTTAAAAATTTGTATAATGAAGAGATAATTATAAGAGAAAAAATGTGACCAATTGCTTTGTTTTGCTTGTGGTATAATGTATTGACATTATTGTTTTAATTTGGAAGACTAATAATATCCAGTTGGGAAGAAGCTTGTTGACTCTCACACACCTTTCGATTTTGTCAAATGTTTTGCTTTTCCACGTTAAGGAATCACTGGCTAGTTTGGTTCCACAATAATATTGAAGGAGACTAAGGGTTTCGGCTAACCTACAATCCTAATGGGTTTTATCAAAAATCAATGTCGAGATGTAAAATGAAATTTTGTAATAACTAAGTCGGCGATGTAATTTTCAAAAGTATTGTATGTTAACTTGATAGTTTCGTCAGTGATCGAGTTCTAAATGTAATGCACATAAGTCTTTATGTGTTTCGTGATTATTTGTGACATAATAACCACATCCGTTAAAACCTATACTTAAATTAAGCGAACAATATTTCATCGGATAAACCTCATCCGTTAAAACCTATACTTAAATTAAGCGAACAATATTTTATCGGATAAACCTCATCCGTTAAAACCTATACTTAAATTAAGCGACAATATTTTATCGGATAAACCTCATCGAATGGTTAGCTTAAGGTCAAACTTGTAGAGCCTATACAGTATAGAGTATGTTAATAAAAAACCAGTATTGAATACCGGCGGCGGCTATTATATATTCATAGTTTACCGGCGACTAACAGTACCGGCCGGCCCGAGCTGCTTACCTGACCGGTCCTACTCTATTTAGATTCTCTCTTAGCCAAGTAGGCGAAACCTAGTTCAGCTATAACAGCGGTTGTTGCCGGAAGGTTCTATTATTTGCTTTTATTTTTTTATTTTTTTTGTCATAGGTAATTTTAAAAGAGAAGAATTGAGATAAAACTAAAATAAAATTAAACATTAACTTATGTTGTGAGGTGGATTTTAACACAAATCGAAAAATATTAAAGAGTTTGTCGAGCCACTTTATGGGCAGTTTCGTTGACAGTACAAGGGCACCATCAGGATCCGAAAACGAGGACATGCCGCCAAATAAGATAGAATCTCTGCAATGATAGCCCCCAACAACATAACGGGTGCACCGCCCAGAGATACAGGAAAGAACAGCCTCAACATCCCCCTTAAGATCGACTTGCCAGACTCTATGACGAAAGCATTAGGCGCACCCATCGCGGACGGCCAGAAGCTCCAGAACATAAGGGTCAAGGAATCCTGGAAACGTCTGTCCAAAACCCTGCAAACTTTGACCAGCGGCATTTCGGAGAACCAGACTCACCGCGCCACTAGTCGGGTCTACCATTGCGCTATCCACATTAATCTTAATGCGAGGACAATGGGGGCGTCAAGATGGCTTGGACGGCCAACCTGGGAGAGCTGCAACCAGAACTGGTGACTGGGGGAGAAGAGAAAGCTCAGTCAATTGCCTTAAGAGTTATCGAGGAAGGATTTCAGGTTGGAGCTGCTTGTTTTAAAAAACTATTAAATTTCCGATCTTTCCATAGCCACCGTCATAGAAGTGTATATATCGATCCAAGTTGCGGGTGAGAATTCATGAGATCGCGCCAGACCGTGGAAGGGTGTAGCCTGATCGATCCAAGGACCTGTAAATTTGTGAGTATCGTGACTCTTATTGTGACGGGACACTCAAACCGCAGGTGCCCAATAGTCTCTTCAGTTTCCCAACAAACAGAGCACCTAATATCAGTAATGGGTACATGGTGACGTACAAACGCCTCTTTCGTCGGTACGATTCGGTGAAACATTCTCCAGAAGAAAAATCGGAGTTTTGGGAGGACTGGTAAATGCCAAATCGAGTGCAAAACTTTGAACCCAAAGGGATTGTATTCGTAGGGGTCAGCGCGCTGAGCGAGAGGTTCTATTATTTGTTAAATTGCAATTATCAATTTTTAGGATGAAGGTGCTCGTAAAGACGATCTTATCCTTAATTTCATCATTAATTAACAGTTCCACACCTGAGGTGTGCCAAAATCGCACCAAGTCGAGATCTTGTCCTCATCAATCAATCGAAAATACATAACAACCCAACCCAATTCTCAATAGATTATACAAGGAAAGTAAGATGATTCTCTTATCATATACATAAATTGTTCACTCATGTATAAAGTCTTGAGTTCCGAACATTCTACTAATCTAATCTGCGTTAGGTATCAACCATATATGCCTATAGGCACTCACTCAATACTTTTCTATCTCCGACACTATTTTATATGCATTAATCCCAACATGCATGTCAAATATTAGTCAATTTAAAAATTTGAAATTTTTTTGTCAAAATTGTTAATTTTCAAAAGGACCTATTGAAATGGACCATTTTTACCATAAAATTTTAAAATTTTAAAATCGACTAATATTTGAAATGCATGTTTTGGCTAAAAAATTAAGTTTCATTATGGTAAACCCCCTAAATAATGGCCAAACAAAGTTAATAATCAATTTTACTCGATATTATTTTAGCATGTTGAAAAATGATTTTAACTTCATTTGGCTATCATTTGAATGGCTTAACAAGGTGAAACCTTAATTTTTAGTCATTCCCAACATGCATGTCAAATATTAATCAATTTGAAAAAATTTCAATTTTGATGTTAAAATTGTCCATTTTCAAAGGGGTTAACCTATGGAAATTGACTATTTTCAAATCAACTAATATTTGACGTGCATGTTGGAAATGACTAAAAAATAAAGTGACATTATGGTAACCCTCTAAAAATGGCCAAACGAAGTTAAAAATAAATTTTACTCGATGTTATTTTAACATGTTAAAAAATGTTTTTAACTTCATTTGGCTATTATTTGAAGGGTTTAACATGATGAACCTCAATTTTTAGTCATTCCCAATATGCATGTCAAATATTAGCCAATTTGAAAATTTGAAAATTTTCATCTCAAAATTGTCAATTTCCAAAGGGGTTAACCTATGGAAATTTCACAAGAAAATTTCAAAATTATTAAATCAACTAATATTTAACATTCATGTTGAAAATGATTAAAAATCAAGTGACATTATAATAACCCGTAAATTAAAAGTCAATTTTAATTTATACATATATGTAATAAAAAACCAATAAAAATTCAAACTAAAATGATTATAATCAAAAATATATATATCCACACTAACAACAACAATCACATCGAAAAAAGAATTGGTTTTAAAATGATGGCATGCAAAACGTGGAAAGAGAATAATATACAATAACTTACATGTAAGAACTTCCTTGGAGGATATGACCCCGTCATTTTCTACCAGTCTCATCAATCTTTATGACTTTAGAACACCCCCCAACTAATCCATTTTACTTCTTTTTACCTTTAATTTTTTTAACTTTTGCAGTCCACGTTACATGAATTTCAAGGCTGCAAGCAACTAACCGGGTTGGTTGGTTAGTTGTAGCCTTGTTCGCTAGTCTGAAAGTGGCTTCAAGTCGTCAGCCCCTACGGTGGCTTCTCCACCGGCTCGGCAAGAGACCGTGCCATAATTAATGGGATCAAAATTTTGAAGGCATGATGGATTGTTGTTGTGCGGCTAGGGTTTTTAGACCTCTTTTAAGGAAAGATAATTTATCTCTTCTAAAGAGGGCAGTTAAGGCAGACTAAATTTTTAATGATTATTACTTATTTAGACTATACGAATCGTGTTTATTTTAAAATTTTATAATATTTTTTATAAATTTATCTGAATTAAATTTGAAATTAAATTTGGATTATTAAGAATCGCAAACGAGCTAAGTCGAGCTATTTATTGGGCTAGGACGGCCCAATTTCATTAGGCCTATGAACAGTTGATGTCCTTTCGTACGACGTCGTTTTCACTGTTGAATCCGCAGTGCTTAAACCCTTTCTCAGCTCTGCTGAAAACTCCATCAATGGCGGCCATTTTTCTACTATCCTCCTTCCCGCGTGTTCGTCCTCAGCCAGCTCCTCCGCTCCCCGTCGAGCTCATATTTCACACTCCCCATCTCCCGCGCCATGCCCTTATGCTCCACTTCATCAATTAGCCACTCCAAGCTCGGCATCCGCAGATTCTCCTCCCTCCTTTTCTCCAAGCTCGCTTCTTTCTCCTCTTGTGCTCTCCAATCAGTCGAATCTGTCAATGGAACTTCCACTAATTTCACCTTCGAGGAATTGCAGCGTAGTATGCGTAGCTACGCCTCTTCCGGCGACCTCTTGCAAGCTCTCTGGACTTGCAATTTAATGAGAAGCTTCCCAAGTAAGCCTACTATTCATGATTACAATGCTCTATTCCACAGTTATTTGAATCATGGCGGGAATCCTTTCTCGGAATATTTGCTGCAAGTTTACTGGGAAATTCGGAGCAGCTCTGGGATACAACTAAATGCCATCACTTTTAATTTGCTCATCAATGGTTTGGTAGCTGCTGGCAATTTCAAAGTTGCATTCTTTATCATGGAAGATATGTTCTCCAGTGGCTTCATACCATCATTCACAGTTTTATCAAAGTTTCTGAAGAAATCTATGGAAATCAAGCGTTTGACTGATTCACTTGGTGTTTTTGATGTCATGTTGATGTTGGATTATATCCCTACAGAGCCATCTTTGAATGTGTTAATCTGTATGCTTAGTAAGAAGGGAATGATTCATGAAGCATATATGGTATTCTCAGCTGTTCTTGCTAAAGGATGCTTCTTTGGAGTGTATATTTCGAATCCGATTCTTTGGTCTTTATGTAAATCCAGTCGCAGCTCTACTGCTTTGAGATTGTCTTACTGGCTGAAAAAGAATGGTGTTCCATTAGATGTCTGCTCTTACACAGCTTTGGTTTACGGATTTTGTAAAGAAGGGAATTGGGAAGACGCATGTTTGTGTCTCGATGAGATGAAAGAGAGCGGTTCGAAAGCTAGCCTCGTTACCTATACTATCGTGGTTCAGTTCTTGTGCGAGAACGGGAGGGTGGAAGAGGCATTGAGGTTTTTGAATTTAATGGAAGCTGAAGGATTTCGTCCGGACTTGCTTGTATATAATGTGATTCTACGCGAGTTATCGCGTTTGGATAGAACGGACGAGGCTTTTAGGGTTCTGCATTTTATTGTTTCGAGTGGATTGTGTCCTGATGCTTACACCATTGCTGTGCTAGCTGGAGGGTTGATAAAAGCCGGGAGAGTCCAGAATGCTGTCGGATTTTTGCTGGATGCGATTTCGGAAGGGTATAGTGTTGATGTTGCGGTTTTCAATGTATATCTTCAGTGCTTGTGTAGGCAGAATCGAACGGAAGAAGCGTTGTCTTGGTTGGAAACCGGGTATGGGGAACGTTTCGGTTTCGTTCCGAGCAATGTGTCGTATAACATCGTTCTGAACGGGTTCTGTAGAGAGAACAAGTTCAACATGGCTTTAGTGGTGTTGACTCTGTTCGAGCCTGATGTGGTTTCGTTTAATACCATTCTGTCTCGTGCTTGCAAGCTGAAGAACGATGAAATGGTCGAACGGATCTTGTACGGTATGGAGGATAAAGGGGTCGGACATGATGTCGTGACTTTGACTTGCTTGATACGGTATTGGTTCAGAGTTGGGAAAGTTTCGAGATGTGTGAAGGGTTTGGATTCTATGTTGGTTAATGGACCTAAACCAAACGTAGTGACTCTTAATGTTGCACTGGATGAGCTTTGCAAGTGTGGTTCGCTTGATTTGGCGATCCGAGTGTTTGAGAAGTTTAGGGATTATGGATTTGTGCCCGATGGGACGTCGTATTCTATTCTGTCACGAGCTCGGAATCAGAATCGGAATCGGAATCGACCTTGTTGACGTTGGTAAGTGTCATGAATGGATCACGTGTTTTATTTCGCCTAATTCTTTTGTGGTTATGGTCGAGTTGCTGAGTCTGTTCTGCATTTTCCCTTCCCTGATTGTCATTTTGCTGCAGATGTAGGGAAATCGGCGCTAAATTGGTCAATCTAGCTATCATTCTTCCAAAGTAAGAAGAGGAAGCTAGCTTTCTTGCTGCACAAGTTACATATCGTTCTACGAGATAAAAGTACCGAGTCGATAAGAAGAAGAATCTCGAAAGAAAAACGACAGCATCAGCTCATATACACCTTTGAATGATTCACAGGACGACATAATACTGTCCGCCAGCACGAGCAAGACTGGCTCTGGCATGGATTTTTCTCTTATTGCGTTAATGGCAGGACATTCGAAGTCGGTTAAGAAGTCTTGGGAGCAAGGTGTATGTATGCAATCAATGGCTTGCCTCGCAAGTAAGCTCCAAGATGAACCCCTTGTCGAATTCCTGTGTTTATACTCCTCGACGAAAATGGCGATGAGAATCTCGCATCAGAAAGATGACAAATGGATGGTCAAGTTCCAAAGTTCTGGTCTTTATCTTTGTTCGACTCTGTATGTATCAATCAGGTTACAGAAATAGCCAAGAGAAAAGAGAAGATATTATTATTCTCTTTTTCTTCCTTCTTTTGTACAGTTTGTATTCCAATGTGAAGAACAGAACATAAAGATTCCAAATTTGACCAAAAGTTCGACTCCTCTCCCTCTTTTTTGTACTTGAATTTGTTCACCGTTGCCATTAATAACAACCTCGGACTAGAACCAAACATGTTCAGATGTTGGGAAAACTTGCGAAACATTAAAGATCTGTTCTTTTGGCATTCTTCCTTTTTGGGTTTGTTTCTTTGAGATGGGTGTAGATTACTACGAGATACTGAAGGTGAGCAAGAACGCATCGGAGGACGATCTGAAGAGATCGTACAGAAGACTTGCTATGAAATGGCACCCCGACAAGAACCCCAACAACAAAAAAGATGCTGAATCCAGATTCAAGCACATCTCTCAAGCTTATGATGTAAAAAAACCAGTACAGTTTCTGGGTTTCTTTGATTTTCATTCCCTATTGGTTCCTTAACATCCATTTTTGCTCCTAGGCACTGAGCGACCCACGAAAGAGGGCGAATTACGACCTGTATGGCGAAGAAGGGCTGAACGAAACCGTCCCTTCCGATGGAGGATTCAATTATTCAAGGAATGCTGAAGATATATTTGCAGAGTTTTTTGGGAGCAGCAGCCCATTTTCAAGATTCCAACCAGCAAGATCATATTCAAGATTCCAACCAGATAATGAAGATTCCAAAACGCCAAAGAAGAAGGCTCCACCTGTGGAGAGCAAATTGCCTTGCAGCCTCAAGGAGCTCTACTCTGGATCCACCAGAAAAATGAAGATCTCAAGAACTGTAGCTGACTGCCATGGGTAATCTATCATATTTACGGAAATTGGTCTGGCGGGTGGAAAATTTAGATGGAAATTGGAAAGCCCGTTCCTTAAAATCACTACGATGGGATTTGACTATCCTGTCCAGCTAGGAAAATGCTCGAAATCTCATCCAACTTTTCATCTGTTAGACAAAAACCATAATCGTTAGTTACTATCGGTCTGGACCGGTTTTCATTCTGGTTGATTAATTCTTTTTTATTTACTCAAATTGGACAGGAAGCAAGCTCAGGAAACAGAGATATTAACGATTGATGTGAAGCCAGGATGGAAAAAGGGAACAAAGATAACATTCCCGGATAAGGGGAACGAGCAGCCTAACCAGCTTCCAGCAGACTTAGTGTTCGTAATCGACGAGAAGCGTCACGATCTTTACAAAAGGGACGGCAATGATTTGACGATCAACCACCGCGTCAAGCTGGGTGAGGCACTGGGAGGAACCACTGTAAAGATCACCACGTTGGACAGGCGTATTCTGTCAATTCCGGTGAACAACATCATAAGCCCCGGATACGAGCTTGTCGTTGCAATGGAAGGTATGCCGATAGCTAAAGAGCCGGGGAAGAGAGGAGACTTGAGGATCAAGTTTGAAGTGAAGTTTCCAACTATGTTGACCTCAGAGCAAAAAGCAGCCGTCAAACATGTCTTAGGAGCTTGATGCCAAATGTTTGTTCAGATGTTTAATGTCTACTCCATTTATGTAATGAAAACAAAGATTAAACGAAGCCTGGGCTAACAAAGTAAACAAAAGGGGAAAGAAATAGACTATTTACAATCTGAAACAGTATAGCTAAAAGCCTCTACTTTTAGGGGCGTCTCTCGTCGGCCATATCGAGCCTTGCTGTCCATAAATCTGGCTTCCGCCGTTCGGCTGCTGCTGCTGATAGACGTTCAGAGCAGCCGGGGAAGTCCAGACACCTTGCTGCTGATGCTGCGGCCAGCCTGGAGGAGGAGGAGGAGGTGGTAGGTGCTGGACAATGTTGGGTCGCAAACTGGGCAGCTGCTGATTCCGCATGCTGCTAGGAGGCGCGATGTGGCGCTGGGAATCTTCTGGCCGCCATTCCGGCATATCATCGTCATCATCATCGTCTTTCCACGGCTGTAGAGAAACACTGCCGATTTTTGCATCGCGGCCCGGCTGTCCATATCTATGTATAAGCTCTCTCATTTGGTCTACACGACCGGTAGGGAAAACCGGCCTATTATTCGTGGCTGCTGACTTACTACTGGAGAAATTAAACTCAGGCAAGTCATCCTCGTCCCGGTTTGGTCCGCCAGCGGACGGACCAAACCCAGGAGGCACGTCATCATCATCCTCATCATCATTTCCAACTGCGGTCATACCGGGTTGAGGCCTGGCATGGTTTTTGGCATTTCGATTGATGACATCAGTATGATGGTGCCTCCTGCTAGAGGAGGAAGACGAATGCTTTTTGGAGTCGTCTTTGTGCTTATGGTTCGATGGTGTTATTATTTGAGATTTTCTCCATACAATAGCACCAATTAGACCATTTTCAATCAATTTAAGGCCGTCCATTTGATCCTGCGGCAGGACTTTGCTTAGCAGATCACATGTTCTTGAGTTAGGGGGGCACAAGTAGAGCTCCACGCCAGGAGCCGGCTCACCGAACCCAACTCTCTCGTCTGATTCATACGACTCCGACGCCTGTAGTTCCGGAACCGAAACAGTCACACTCAATTCTCTTCAATGGAAACAAAACACCACAAAAAGTAACCTTACCTCGACGATGTTCGCCTTTTCGCTCTCGCTAGACCCTTCCTTGCACACAAAATGCACCACCTGCACAAGTAAAGATAGAATATAGCAGATGTCAGGTCACAAATTTAACTGGTTACACACAAATTGATTTATTTGGTATTCATCCATGTTTATATTGATTTGCCGGTTCAACTGTCTATCCTACATCTAACGCGGCGTTCATTCGCTGATAAAATCATTGAGCGAGGTCTAGTGCAGTTTATTTCGAATTCGGCCAGTCTGGCCAGCAAAACCTGGAAATTTGTTGCTAAGATGACTAATACTTGTATTCTATGAGATTCTGATTTATAAAGATTCGAACTTCCATCAACCCACGAGTTCATACAAACAAGTAACTCTCTCCAGGCCCAGCTGAGTCGGAATCGGAACAATGGGAGCAAAAGGCCATTCTCTCCACTTTGATGTACGGTTAATTTACTACAACTAAAAGAAACTGGGGATACCATGACAGCACGGCTTCGGGACATCGGAAGCGCCTGCAAGAACTTCTCAAATGCTTCCAGTCTCACTCGGCCCTTAATCTCGATCGAGCTAGGCCAGTCCTTGGACTGTGTCTTCTCCCCGCTGCAATAAACCAAGTATCTCGAACCAGTTATTATAGTCCGAACAAGGCAAAACAAAGTTGAGCACCGTAGGACCAAAAGAAAAGGATCAGATTATAACTAAAGCAGTAAGGCAGGATTAGTGATTTTACCTTTTAAAGATGCCAACAACTGGAGCAGTGGCAGAGACGTTGAGCTGCAGCAACCCTTCCCAGGTATGTTCACCTTTAATGATATCAACAGCAGTTGTGGTCTCCGAAATCTCGTCATTCTCCTTGCTAGATTGCTCGGCGGCATCGGACTTGGCATTTTCTCCCTCGCTTCCAGCTTTTTCAAGATTTTCAGGAGACTTGTTTTCTGAGTCGACCTTCGAATCATTCTTTTCAGAAGCTGGAGTTGTTGCCTTATCAGCAGCATCCTCAGGTAAGGTTTCAAATGGGGGCTCGTTGTTAAGTGATTCCATAAACTCATCAAGGGAAACAATCGGGGGAAGAAACTCGGCATCCTTCAGCTCATCATCCACCATGAGACCTTGCATCAAGTCACCTGCTTCAGTTGAAGGAATTGTGACGGTGTACTCAGAAGTTTCTGTGTTTTTTGCGTTTCCACCCTCTGATGGAGAAGCTTCTTTTCGTTTCGGTTTGGGTTGCCGTGGCAAATTCAGTGAATTTGTCCCGATGGCAACCTCTGCCGATACAATATCTCTATCTTGGTCATCCTCAACCTGGAACTCACCTTTGTGTGTTTTCCTCACGAGTTTCCTGATATCCACATCTGAATCTGGCAAAACAACCATTTGGGCGAACTCCTCTGCTTTCGCCACTCGCCATTCTGAGAGCTCCTTCGAAGCAAGCTCCTCCGCAGTCATGGAGCACAGCCTCTCAGGAGATATGTCTCCCTGCATGACTTTTTCTCTCAACTCCGGGTTATTACGATCCTTTAAATTAAACAGAAGAGACCTTCCTTTTTCTTTGTATTTCTTGTTCACCCCTCTAAATAACTTGAATAGTTCAGCTTCGATCTTCGTTGCCAAAATTTCAGGGTTCAGAAGTTGCTTCTTTTCTACAGCAGGGATATCACCTTGGTCCAACTGCTTCTTCCCGATGCCACTTTCATCTATTAATTCCAGCTCAGAATCTATAACCCATGACAGACCATTACCCTGAAGAAGTTCATCTTTCACATAAAAGTTCTCACTAAAAGGAATATCATCAATACTAACAGTCTCCAGAGGTTGCTCTCCTTGTACATTTTTCTTCGGATTGTGTGTTAAGACTGCATCTCCAGCGAAATCAGCTCCAGGCAATGAATCCATCAGTTCTGAAGAACCACTGTTATCATTAGCACTAGAAGGTGGCTCCGAAGCACCTATAGTAGTACTCTTGGAGTCTTTCAGACCATCTGGGCTCTTATCTTGTACAAGAGCTAAAGCAGCAGCTAATGACTCTCTCATCTTGGACCTAACAGAATCAAACGAATCGTTCTTCACTTTCTGGGACAGTTGCATTTGACCAGTTTGATTTTTTTTCAAAGGCATATATTGTGTACCGGTTTTCGCAGGAGCCGGTTTCTTAGGAGGTCCTTGTGGCCGAGGCGATATAGACTGCACCTGGACAGGTAATTTACTTGTTACTGGCGTCGGCTGAAGCCATGGCCTATGTTCATTGAGAGAAAACCGCTTTGGAGCTGTATATCTCTCAGGCACCGGGTTCGGAGATGCACCTTCCATTGGTGCCTTTCTCTTGTTTGTAGCAGCCTGCTGACCCTGCAACGCGGACCCAATGCCACTGAATTGATTATTAGGCATCAAAAAGTTCTCCGATGTCATATTATAGGAAAATGGATCGATATTTCTCGTCTGGAAGTTAGACATTGATGATTGCTGCAGAAGACGAGGCGAAATAACAGGCTCCATCATTTGCATTGATGCCGGTTGTGATACTGCGTTGCTGGAAACTGAACCCATCACTCCCATATGTGTACTGGGGGTCGATACCAGTTGCATTGCCGGATCATGTAATCCCACATCTAAACCAAACCCCATTTGGGAAGAAGAGTCCAATTTCTCTGATATGTGTTCCAGCTGACTCATTTAGTTTCTCTGGATTGATAACACTTGGAACCAAGGTGATTAATTGGCAGGCCAAACTGGAATCAGAATGTTCTATCGGATACCTGCAATGTAGAACTTAAAATCAGTGGCTCGACTAATAAAACAAATGTATAACAAGTTAAAAACAACGCCAAGAAAACAAGCATGATCATGCAACCAGTGGTAGTTCTTTATTAGTTGAAACTTATTAGTCCTTGGACCTTGCAGAGGTTCTTGCTTGTCGCCAATTACCTCTGATTAATGATTACACGTGATTTAAAATATTTCATCTCAATATTATCTTGTACGGTCTGGGCTACTAAAGTTATCCCCGATGAATATTAACTCAGAAAAATACAGTTCTCACATATGTACAAACAACGTCCATCATCAGTTTAAAAGCAAAGCTGATTCTCTCAAGAAGTCTGTTCTTAGCTCTCGGCTTAAAGAATTTTAGTTTCTGGATCATTGAGTTCAACTGGAACAATAAATAGATTACGCTTCGAAGAAGCTGAATGAACAAAAAAGTATAATATTCTAAAAAAATGGTTGTTAAATATTTACATCCTTACAGTCTACTACCTCGAAATCGCACACGGCATGAAGTCCGTTCACAAAAGATTGACCTTTACAAGGTTAATAATTACTCATTACCCAGTCAATAGAGCACAAAAGAATGCACGGCGAATATACACTCATATACAAACTAACGTGAAACTACGCCCAAATCCTCCAACATCATACTCTAACTCAAGCAATATTTTAACTCTCAGAACATAGTATGAAGATTCAGCTGCCACAACTTCAACCCTGCAGTTGGCTTTACTTTCAATTTCAATGTTGTTGCAATTGAATCATGCCCAATGGCTCACAGGGTAATAACCGGACTGCAGCAAATATCAGCTTTGTAACACCAGTAAGCAATTGACAAACTAACTTCTACAGTATTCACTATGTAATGAAATAAAAAAATTGATAAGCAAAGTTTAAAACTGCCTTGGTCGCTATGCAAAAATCGGACAAGAAGTACAAGCACAGATGCATAACTGAAAGATGACTGGAGGAGATCATGGAATTTTGCATGCACAAGCTCAGAGAAGACCAAAATATCCACCTACGAGAGGACCGACATAGGGCCGATCATCAAACACCATCCAACTAACAACACGAACAATATTAATCGTTTATTAGTATGAAACTACAATTTCCCAGGAACCCAATTTTTCAAAGGCAGTGTTGGGTAATCCCTGTACTGTACATCACATCCATCTGGCAATAGAAAACTTTGCAATTCATAGAAACAAGCCAGGAAAAATTAGATCCATCCCTAACAAATAACATAAAAAGCAATTCAACGAGCTGCGAGCTACAACTACCATCCACATACGATAACAAAGCTCAGCTAAGAACCCCGATTTCACCAATTCATATAACGGAAGGGTCACAATTACAAACGATGAAACGAGAACCCAAATGAACAATTCGCTCATCACCCAAAGAAAACAGCAATCGAAAAGGACTGCATAAATAATGAATCGGAAAAAATCCCCAGATTGGAGGTCACGGCGAATCCGATGGCCAAACAAGAGAAAAGAAAAAGGGGGAAATGTTGCTACGAAACCAGCTCATGCATAAAACCAATCAAGTTAACACTCGGGGGAAGAGGATGAGTGGTTATCGTTACCTGATCTAGACGATTGACAGAGAGAATCGCCGTCGCCGATTGAGCTAGAAGAAGAAGAAGAAGAGAGTGATGGGTCGGTCAAGCCATGCCCGATGGGACTAAATACAAACCCTAGAAAACTAATCCACAGCTGTGCGGGTCACGATTTTATATAAAATCCTTTTATGTTCAAAATTACCAGAATATACTCGCTTTTAGGGGAGGAAACAAAATATAAAAATTATTGTTGTTCCGATCGGTCCGTCCGGTCTGATTTATGAAATAACAAAAAAAATTGATCTATTTTGGTTGAGTGGAATTTATTTGTGGGAAAAAGAGTATTGACTATTGAGTATACAAGCTTATGGTAATTGGTTGCTCACATTATCTTTTAATTATGAGGTCGGGAATTTGATTTTTGCCCATAAAAGTAAAATACATTTTGTAATCAACCGTTTACCGCCTAATATGAGCGCCCAAAACAAAGAGATCAAGTATTACTATCGAGTAACTACTTGTGTCCGTAAGAGGAGAGATGGAATCCTCTCAATTTTTGGACATCGTTTCTCCTGCCCTCCTCTCCTCGTCGGAGCCTACCTTCCCCTCTTGGGGCATACCCTCTTCCATTTATGGAGCTCAACAACCCCAAATCTGTCACTCAGACTGTGATTTAATAAGGAGCATCCACCTCTCCTTAAATCACTCGTATACTTTCACCACTGAAACCTCTAAAAACTTTCCAATCGAAAAAACTCGGCAACTTAGCTTGGGAAAAACAACCTTATGTCATGTCCAACCCTCTCCTAAGCCTGAAGATGTGGGATGGGAATGGTAACCCTGAAAGGAAAAGTTTCAAGGAAATCCCTATGTGGCTCCGCTTTGTCAACGTCCCAACAAGCTACAAAACAGAGAAGCATGTCACCGACATCACCAACGCCCTGTTCCACTTTGTCTCGATCGATCGATCTACTCTCAACCCTGATGGTGGTGGAGGATTGGATTTTGGAGAACCCTAGGCGCTGGGACTCCGACACCATTGGGTTGTACTGTAATCCGAGTCAGTGTGCGGCAATCACCCGCATCCCCTTTGGTCCTTCGGGGCCTCCCTAATTATTGGAAATGGACCTTACGGAGAATGGTGCTTTTTCGGTTCGCTCGGCCTACCACGTTGCCGGCCAGGAGTCCTCTTAGGCCCGACCCTTTCCCCGCCACCTCATCGATTTTGAAGCGAAAGACTGCAAGTGGCTTTGGAGACTCTCCCTTCCCCCAAAATCTGATTCTTTCTCTGGAGATTTACTCACGAGGTCTTGGCAACCTCACTCATCCGCTTCCATAGGCAGTGTGCCCCTTTTCCTTCCTGTCCCGTCTGCCTCTCTAGGGAAGAATCTACTCTTCATTGTCTTTTCTCTTGTGCTCACACGTCCCTTACTTGGGATCTCACTTTTCCCTCCTTGCATCTTCATCGACCCTTGATTCTTTTGCTAAGTGGTTATTTGCCGTGCAGGATGCTCTAGGCCCCTCTCGGATGGGAACAATAGCTGCCACCTGCTGGAACATTTGGAAAGCGAAATATGCTTTGATCTTCTGTAAAAAGCGTCCTTTTCCTCTCTTCACTGCGGAGTCTACTGCTATGGACAAGTATGATTGGGAAAATGCCGCTTCTACCGGAGGCCCTCCGGACCCTTCGACCTCCGCCATCGCGAGTCCCCCCTCGACCATCCTTCCCAATCAGAATCACCCACCCTAACATCACTCTAGCCCACCGCCAAGTTCTCTACCTTTTAGAGTCCATTGTGACGGATCATTCTTGAATGGTTCCCAAAAGGCGGCTTTCAGAGTTATCACGACTAATTCTGAAGGACAAGTGTGTGGCGAAAAGTCTGGTTCCTTCTTTTGCTCCGCCCCCATTATGTTGGAAGCTCGTGCCAGCTTGAAGCTGTTTCCATTGCATCCGCTGCCCCTTGCTCCGTGCGCGGTTTTCTTGGACTGCCTCCATTTGGTCCATGCATCAATGGTCCTCCTGCTCAATGGCCTTGACGGGTTAAATATTAGACATTCCCAACATACATGTCAAATATTAGTTAATTTTAAAAAATTTAATTTTTATATTAAAATTGTCAATTTGCAAAGAGGTTAACCTATAAAAATTGACTATTTTCAAAAAAATAAATTAATTTTCAAATCGACTAATATTTAACATGCATGTTGAAAATGGCTAAAAAATCAAGTGACATCATAGTAACCCATATAAATAATGGTCAAACGAAGTTAAAAATCAATTTTATTCGGTTTTATTTTAACATGTTGAAAAATGTTTTTAATTTCATTTGGCTATTATTTGAAGGAGTTAACATGGTGAAACCTCAATTTTTAGTCTTGCCAACATACATGTTAAATATTAGCCAATTTCAAAAAAAAAAAAATTCACAAGAAAATTTCAAAATTCTCAAATTGGCTAATATTTGGCGTATATATTGGAAATAACAAAAAAATCAAATTTTATTATGGTAACCATTGTCAAATAAAGTTAAAAATCAAATTTCATTTTGGATCGACTCAATAGTTTTGTTCTTTCCAATGGCCTAACGACGGCGGTGTCCATTGATTCGATATCTACGTCGGAAGAAGAGACGAGTTCGAATGCAACGTGTGTAGATGAATTGTCCATGTGTGTATGATTGACAGACCGGGAAATATAGTACATGTTATTCTTGGAACCCAAAAAAAGTATGGTGATGAAATAGTCACCCAAAAAAAGTATGGTGATGAAATAGTCACCCAAAAAAGTATGGTGATGAAATAAAATATTTATATGTTGTCACTCTTATTGTTCAGTTTGACTATTCCCTAGTTGATGGAAGATCCTTATTGAACTTATTGGTATGTGATCTTGCATTACTAGGCTAGTATAGTGAGGTATTTTATGATAGGTGATCCATTTTTAGATTGTGCAATTCATAATTTGTTATCGATTTATTGGGGGTTTCTGTGGCCATATATTGGGGGTCTTTAAGATAATACTTGGGTTTTATGTAGATCATTTTTATATTTAGCGGTTGCTAACATTTTAAACGATTATCATAGCGATATTGATGACATTTAGGTCTCAACCATGTTTATGTGAGACGGTGGGTAAGGAGGAATAGTAACAGGATTACGCGTTTTATTACTCATTGATCCTATTATTTTACTATCTCGGATAACCATTAATTCTAATCGAATGTTAAGTGATTTGAACCAGATTTGTTTGAGGGTGGAGCATTAATAAAATTTTGAGGGTTGGTTGTTAAAAAAAGAAAGAAAACTTAGTAGCTAAATGATTATAAAAGTCAATTTTTTTAGTGAGACATACCAACATTCTTAAGACCAAAATAGGGAAAAGAGACCTCAATATTCTATCGGAATACAATTTAATAACTCTATATAAAAAAAGGAAATAATCAAATGAAATCGAAAGAAAAAAAGTGCTCAAAATAGACAAAGAGATCAACAACTTTAAAATCTTTTAATTTATACATCAACCCGATTAAATTTTAGATAATTGCCTCCTAAATAATATCCTCATACGTTGTATGAAACTGTTTTTTACACCAATAGAAACATTGTATGATTGTTGTCAAAATTTGGATATTAAGAATTATATTATTGCCATATTTTTAAATTATATCCAATATTGACAAAAAAAATCAACTACCCTTTGCTCTGAATTTATCCTATATAAACCCACAAACATGTAATGCATAATCATATAACACAACACATTACATCTTAGATAACATATACGATGAAGTGTTCAATCGGGCTCGTTACAATATTATTCATGGCGGCAATAGTTGCCGCCACGAACGATGTTGTAAAAGCTGATAATCACAATCCTCAGATAGTTCTAACGAAGATTACAGTGACCGTTACAAACAAATTGAGTGCTCAGTTGACGTTACATTGCAAGTCGAAGGACGACGACTTAGGAGTCAAAGTGTTGGGGCGCGGACAAGAGTACGATTTCAGTTTCGGGTTGAACTTTTGGGGAACGACCCAATACTTTTGTTCTTTCCAGTGGCCTAACGGTGGAGGGATTCATTGGTTCGATATCTTCATTGCCAAAAGAGATTCAGAATTATGCGAAGTGTGTAGATGGAATATCGACTCGCAGGGGCCTTGTATGTATGACGGAAAGGGTCGTGAAATTTGTTATACTTGGAACACAAAATGATGTAATTTTGTAGCAAGTTTTTGCAAGTTGATGGAATAAAATATGGTGCATTGAATGGTTTCGTATGTTTTTTTTAGAGCAGACTTTTCGATTAATACAAGACGGAAACTGAAATAAACATTAAAATTGTGTTTGTTCGATGATTATGTTGGATTCAAACCTTAAAACTCTAAATCACCAGCACACAACTCTTTCACATGAGTTATTGGTGCTTAATTAGATAAAGCACTTACGTTGAATCCGGAGGCTCGTGGCCCTTGGATGAGTACTAGACAAAGCCCTACAGATTCCAAGTCAAAGAACAAGATACATAGCTTGAAGGCCTCTTGTTCGTCATTACAGTACTATATTTTGACCTTTTTTAGAGTCGGAAATTAAAGACCTTGCTAACTTAAATATCGAATACAAATTAAGAAAACTAATTAAATTCAACATAGCTAATATCCAACATAAACCAAGAAAGCTAGTTAACCTTTATATCCATTGAATCATTGTTCGGAGTGTTTTTTATAAATTTCATGTCATATACATCATATAGGAAGCTCAGACACGTGACACAATACGTTTGGACGGATCGAAACCACCCGGGATAGCCAGAAGGGCGTAAAAAAAAATACAATGATGCATTTTTGAATATGGTATCTTGAAACTTGGAATTTTTACAAACTATTCACAATTTTCCAACCGTTTATTTCATTTAATGTATACCCAACAAAAAATAACTGAAATTGACCATAACTTTTTAATTATTCAAATTATGAATGAAACCAATTGACATTTTGATATTAAAAAAATCCAAAAGTTGGATATATATGGTAGGTTAATAAATAGATGATACACTTCCATATCAATATTAAACTAGAAATTATATTATTTCCATATATATTTCTTTCATTTAATTTATATCCATTTTTATAAATATAAAAACAACTACCCTTTACTCTAAATTTGTTCTATATAAACCCTCAAACCTAGCACATTACATTACAAATATAGAGTGAGCATCACAACGATGAAGTGCCCAATTGTGATCGTTACAATATTCATGGTGGCCGTAATGGTCGCCACGAACGACGTTGTTAAAGCCGATGATGACCACAGTCCTCGAGTTACCGCGTTACAGGCGGTTAAAGTGATAGTTACAAACATGTTAGAAGACAGTTCTGCTGAGTTGACGTTACATTGCAAGTCGAAGGACGACGACCTCGGAGTTCAAGTGGTAGGGTATGGGCAGGAGTTTGATTTCAAGTTCGGGTTGAACTTTTTGGAATCGACTCAATACTTTTGTTCTTTTGAATGGCCTAACAGCGGCGGGGTCCATTGGTTCGATATCTACATTGCCAAAAGAGACGAGTATCGATGTACCGTGTGTAAATGGACCGTCGACTCGCGAGGGCCTTGTTTTTATAATGCAAAGAGCGATTTGTATGATATATGTTATCCGTGGAACACAAAATGATGTAATTTTAAACGAGGAATGAATAACAAGACAGAATCTTGGTAGAACGAAACGAACATTCGAACGGTGTCAGCGTAACTCGGGGCCTCCATGTCACCAGCAGACAATATTCTATCCTAAATACAATTCCACTTGGGCATAAGTTTCTTGTTTCATATGAATCGGTGTTTAACTGACGTGCTCGTGTTCAATTCGGATGCGCGTGGCCTTTGGATGACTGCCAAGCTCTATGAATTCCAAGTCATAGAACAAGAGTGCTCGGAGGGATCGACTTCTCGTTGGAAGCATAAATACTTGTCGTTCGACCCTCTTTAGAGCTAGGAATGCTCCCTCTCCCACCATCCCAAAGTCTACAAGATCCTCCGTCTTCGGAGGAAGCACCCGCTCCTATTGAAGTTCCTCTAATAATTGGCATTTCAATAGGAGCATGTTTGTGTCGAGATTCAGTGATCATTAATAACATAAAGTAGCCTATTTCGAGAAGAAGAGAAAAAAACAGAGCCAAGACTACGAGCCCAAACTTTGAACTTCACCTTCCACCATTGCCATGGACGTTTCAACCTCCTTTCCCATCTCACAAAAAGATTCATTCTTGTTCTACAAGACAACACATTCCATGGAGGTGAAATAACATTGCAAGGACTCTTTACAAAAGCCTGAAGCTTGAAGTTATTACATGTATTTCGACCCGCTACTGACTTTTACTCTCATCTCCAGTTCTAGGCCGAGAGCGAACCTGTGATGCTTTCTCCGACATCACTCTTGCACAGAGGACAAGTTGCATTGATCTTAAGCCACTTGTCTACGCAGTCTTTGTGAAAGAAGTGAGCGCACGGAAGCTCTCTCAGCTCGTCGTTGTTCGCATACTTCCCCAAACAAATGCAGCAGACCTGCGAGAGATACCGCAAAATCAAGGCACTTTCAGATATATGCAAATGACTCCATAGTAAAGACATTGTCTTTACCGCGTCTTCACCAGAGATGGCACGTTCCTTTTCTGTCCCAGCAGCCACAACCCCGCCATCGTTCGTCCCGAGGTTTCTATCGTTCCTAGCTTTCTTCGACTTGAATTTGAAAGTCGGCAATGCATCGATGGACTCCGGTGTGGCTCCTCTGGTTTGTGTCTGATCCTCTCGAAACCCGAGAATGGAAATGATGCAAGGCAGGCAGCAGCAGATTGTGGCGCACAGAATGAAGGGCATGGCGTATCCGATACAGCTAAAGGTAAGAAACACTATACATAATCTGCCAAATAATCAAAAGAGGATCAGTAATTTCATATGCATATAGCCATGGAAGCATATGGGTCGGTGCCATATCGATACGAAAGGTACCTATACATGTTTGGAGCATCACTTGCTGATGAGTGACCTCCGAAGATCCACACATTACCCACAACGAACCAAACTGCAAAGAAACAATCTAAGGCCATTTTGAAGTACTCGATCAGGACCTTGAGCCTGCAAGGCGATAACACGTGGCATTACTGCATAAATTCTATAGACCAAACATATGAGAATCGACTTTCTGAAACAGCAAAGCGACACTCTTGAGATGTAACAAATGGTAAAGATGATCATTCTTACCTATATCCAAAAACAAGGAATAAGAGGAAAATGTAACACCATAACTGCTTCATATATAAGAAGCTTAAGAGTTATCTTACACAAACAGACTAGGTGTTAACAGTAGATTGCTATATTGGTAGATAGGTTATATACATCAACTGAGCCAGACACCTCCAAATACAGTTATGTATGGCACCTATACTATCAGATCAAGATGGTTAACCTCAAGGCTGAACAGAAACTTACGAGGGTATCTTCTGATCAAAGGGTACCTGGGATGTACTGTAGCGGTATTATGACCATCACTAGATGCAGCTACAGCGGGCCGACGATCTTCTCCATCGGAAGTCCGGCTCACCGAGAGAGAAAACGGTCCAGCAGGAACATTGATATGCGTAGAGCCTTGGCGAGTTTGAGCTGCATCTTGGTCCAACCCTTGATTTCGATGATAATATCGCCAGTAAAGAAGTGGGAGAGTTGCTAAACATCCAGATGCATAACCAATAATCCACACAAGCAAAGGTGTACGAGGGTGCTCGTCCCTTGACAAGCACAAAACGACGATCGATGCAATAATCTGACTCAACGTGAGGGCTAATTCAACGGATATCCATAGACCGGAGTTCAATGGACTCCTTCGTCTACGATTTTCCCCCCTCCTTGTGAAACTAGCATTCCGAGCATTAGATGAAGATGAAGATGTGGAAGGTTGAGAAATGGGGGTTGTTGAAGTACTTGAAGAAGTCCGGCCAACTGTTGAGAAACTTTCTAGACCATCAGAACCTCTACCTTGAGAGGTTGTTGATTCAGAAGACGATGAATCTACACTTCTTGGTACATCGATTATGTGATCGGTACTCCGAAACGTCTCTGATCTCTCCATTAGCAGCGGGCAACTATCTGCGACGAGATTCTCAGAATGTAGCTCCTGGGAGAGAGCATCCATCTAAATCCACGGCCTCCCGTAATGATGAAACCATAGATCCAAGCTTAGATTGCCAAACAGACTCTCCACTCCCTCTCAATACAAACTATTCCAGGAATCCAAAATTAACCCGCAGTAATTGGTGATTCCTGCAATTTGTAATCAGATTCGACATGAATCATCCTTCTTTTCAGAGACAAAAGGAGGAAATGTAGTAGAATCCAATCACAATACTGTACAAAAATGGTTTCAGGCGGAAAGAATGAATTTTTTCATCGGTTTATCCGTGAATCAAAACAAGATAGATCAAAGACTTACTGCTTGGACGGAAATGACTATGAATTTCAGCCTACAAAACCCAGTAGACAACAAAGAATGGAGTCCAAGTTCATCAATACTCTCCTTCCATATGCCAAACTTGCAGCCATTCTCATTTCATAAGAAGATGCAACCCCAAAAAGGGAGGGAGGTATAAGAAAAAGAAAGAGATCCCCACATTTCAAAACTACTACAGACGATCAAGAAAAAATTAATAATATAAACCCTGATTTTTGCCTTTTCCAGCTAACTCTCTGGCGGAAGATGACAAAAAGGAAGCCGGTGGACTTAAAAATTTCCATGGAAAGAATCCAGCTTTGTCAAATTTGATGTCTCACCAGCAAGAACTTACAGAATCCCAAGCTAAAAAACAACTGATGATAAATTTTGACTGGATTTGCTCTCAGATCTAGCTAGAATTTTGACTCAATTCCAGAGGGAAATCAATGATGGGTAACTGACTAACCATTCTAGGGAAGTGAAAGGCATGCATCGGAAGTGGAGAGAAAGAGAGAAGCAGACTGATTCGTACCTTGGAGCTGAAAAGATTGAGAGAGCGGAAAGAAGGAGGATTGAGGGGGGCGGCGGCAGCTTCCAGTAGACAGCGGAGGAGGAAAAGACTGGTGGCGGCAGGTCCACGGAGAAGGAAGGGGCGGATTTCGTCGTTTTGTTTGAAGTAAGGAATGGGAGAGAAAGATAAAGGAGTCAGCTTTCGTCCTCCATTGCTTCTTCTGCTGGTCTGGGAATATCTTCTATACGTCTCTTTTACTTGAAAATGATAACAACTTTGATATTTTACCCAACAAATACAAATACAAAAAATATAAAAGCTTCACTAATTATAAATTAATAATATTTTTTTACTTAGACATCCTGATCGGACCAAATTTCTGTTTCGTTTTAGAGATAAGATTTGTGTGAGAACTATTCTGCAATGTTCAACCGGGTAAGATAACACTGGTTCGATTATGGAGGACAGGATGTGTTGAGATACTCAGTGGGGAGATTTTCGTCGGGATCAACCTCATATATGAGAGGGTGGGTTTAGTGTGTTGTTTTAGATAAGGGCTAAACGAGATGGACATGAAATTGGAAACAGAAAAGTATGGAGGGATGCATTAAGGACGTAAAATGTCTACATTATCTTAGGGTTAAATATGAATGAATCGTTGATGGACATGGACTAAAAGCTCTGTTTATATAGATTCCAAAAGACTCGAGTACCGATGTCTAATAGTGATAGATTTAATGGCTCTAAAGTTCATTAGGGTTGACCGCACCTAACGCCGACCTGCTTCACTTGCTAATAGAAAAGGTTGATCAGAGCCGTCAAGAATGATGGAGGCGAACAAACTTTTGTTGCGAGATAACGAGACATTTGTTCGTGAATAATGAGACAAAATGCAAAAAACCTTGCTCTTTGTCAAGTTGAAAACTTGTTTGATGCGATAGGAACCTGTTATGGCGGTAAGAACAAATAAAAAAAAATCCGTACAAGACATTTCACACGGATTCCATCTCTATAGAGACGTCAAAGCTATCCTCCATGTATGCTTCATCTTCTTGATCATCAACTCGAAGGGAGAGCCCCGAGTTTCGCAACCCATCGAGCTCCATAGCCACCTCTCTCATTGTAGGCCTCTTCTTCCCATTCAACCTCAAACATCTCTGGGCCAGTTCAGCAATGGCCTCCAAATCAGCTTCTCTACCTTCTCTAAAAACTACAGGGTCCAAAATCCTGGCTAGACCGCCCTCCTCCTTCGTTGCGGAGATGAAATGCGCTACGAGGCTCCGCTCCTCTTCGCCTCTGGTGAAGGATATGGGCTTCTGCCCTGTGAGAAGCTCTACCAGCACGACTCCAAAGCTGTAGACATCACTCTTGTCTGTGAACTGGCTTGTGTGGAAGTACTCCGGATCCAAGTACCCGAATGTGCCCTGAACCTGTGTTGATATATACAAAGTCAGTGGTGGAGCCAGAAAATTGGCCGAATTCTAAATGGAACTAGAAGTCAACAACATAGTACAAACATCAGTTTGGGGGATTGACTCAATCCTGCATCAAATGGCTCCTAACACATAGTCTGCCACATGTATCAACCAATGTTGCTTCGACCCATGTTCTAACTACGACATAGGATAGTTGATGGAGTACCAAATATCATTCAATTCCGTAATTGAAAGAGTTAAAACAGGAGAAGTAATATCATTTACCATGGTGGTAAGGTGAGTTTTGTCATCAGGGACAGACTTGGAAGTACCAAAGTCCGAAACTTTGGCACTCAGCTTGGCATCCAACAGTATATTCGAAGATTTTATGTCACGGTGGAACACCGGGAACGAAGCTGCAGAGTGCATGTAAGCAACAGCTCCCGCAACTTCCCCCACTATCCTGAACCGGTCCGCCCAAGAAAGCATCCCACTCGAACTCGATTCTTCTTCGTCTTTAACCGAGTCGTGGATGTGACTCGAAAGCGTTCCGTTGGGGATAAACTCGTACACCAACAACGGAAATTCGGTCTCCAGACAGCACCCTAGAAGCTTCACAATGTGCCTATGGTTAATCTGAGACAGAATGACAACCTCGTTTATGAACTGCTGGATCTGTGTCTTGTCGATGGTCTTGGATTTCTTGACGGCCACGATCGTTCCATCCGGTAGCATTCCTTTGTACACGGTTCCGAACCCTCCCTGGCCGAGAAACCGGCTTTGGTTGTAGTTGTCTGTAGCTCTTTTGAGTTCTTCTTCTGTGAACAGCTTTGCATTTTCGTGGCTTCCTTGGTATGAAGTAAGTGTTTGTTGTAATAAAATGCCGCCATTTTGCTTGAACATCTTTTGTTTGTGAATTCGTTTCTTTCTTCTCTTTAGGTAGTGAGTCAGCTTGTAGAGTGTTAGGAATGAGGCCAGGAGTCCGATTCCAATGCCAATTCCTAACAGAATCAGGGAAAAAGTTCAGAACTTTGAGGTTAAATAACCACTAATGGTCATGATAATGTTCGACTGGATATGAAATTCCAGATACAATACCTAGTAGCGTGACCAACTTGACAGGAAACTTTTTCCCGTCGGAAATGCAGATTCCAGGATTGACACGACAACCGCAGAAGAACCTGTCAGGATTAGCCTTACAACTCTCGGCATCAAGAGGCACCAAAAGCTGACTGAACGGGAAGATCATACTATCATTCCCCAATCTATTAGCCTCCAAGATCCTGGCATAGTGGACCCCAAACCGAGCCGCGATCGAAGAAATCGAATCGCCCCACGTGACCATGTACCCCAACAAGGACGCAACACCGCTATTGGCGGCCTGATCCTGACTCGGACAGGCACACCTCAACGGAACAGTCAGCTCAGTGCCGGCCTGAAGATTGTCAAAGGCATAGTAGTTCTGGCCCGCCAGGGCCTGACAAGTCGTCAAGCCCTGGAAGGTGTTGTTAGCGATGGAGAAGTAGGTCTTGTCATTCATCCTGACGGTGTAAAGAGTGTTGTGCTGGTAAATGCTCCCAGAACAAGAACAGGAAACCGGTACTATGATCCATTCGCCAGGCGGGATTTTGTCCGTTGTGGATGAGATGTTGTTTATCGAAGCTACTACCGAAGGATCCGAACCCAAAAGATTGGCGATCGAGATAGGGGTTTCGAAGTTTGGCGGGACGGATTGGAAAGTCGTGAAGTACTGGCATTCGCCGGTCCGGATTCCATTGCAGATGTAGCCTTTCGCTATGGATGGCGAGTCTGGTGAGTCGCATGCCAACTGAGTGTTGTTGATGTAGTCTTGCTGGGAAGTAATTGAAGAGATGAGAATCGAAATTAGGAAGAAGAAGAAAATTAGTATGAATGATGATGAATGCTCCATCTCGTTGTGGTTTTGGTTTGTTTGATTATTTTCCTGTGAGCTACTGAAGCATATTTAGAATGGTCTTTTAATTAAGAGGTAATGGTATTCCACTTTGATTTTGTCTCTTGTCTTAATCAAAACATATTCTGGTGGAAGTCACTGATGTCAGTCAGTCAACATGCACAGCAATACTTGGAGCTGTTGATTGTTGAAAATTTGTGGTACGAGGTATTTTTATATCTTAAATTCGTTGATCAAAGTTCTGAGTTGACTCACCACTTCCCTGCGCAGGGATTTAGTATTAGGCATGGTAGGCATATTCATAACTGTGATGAATATCGACAAAACTTTCAGTCAAACTAACATGATTATACTAAAAGCCATCAAACATAGTTTCCAGTCGAACTAAACAACTAGTCAAACACATGTTTGATTTGGCAACAATAAATATTGTTTGGGGGGAAGTTAAGTTGATGTTAGTGTAAGGAAAGTTGAGTCAAGGAGGTAATACAACATGAACAATCAAATAAATCCAGAAAAGATGGAAAAATAAGCGTACCTCTCTGCACTTGGAGCAAACAACATTCCTTGAAGTGAGAGTTCCTCAGCAGAAACGAAGTTGCAGGCACTGAAGCAGCCACCATTACTTATGTACTTGGTTCAGTACCAAATCGTTATCCGCAGAACGCTCAAACCAATGCTTCGGAACCGCTGGATGAATTATAGACAAACGGTGTATGAAACTCTTTTCACTAGTTGCAACTATACTCCCAATAGCATACTTATTAGTAGTCAACCCTTTCTCGACAAGCCACGAGTGAAACCGGAACCTCGGCATTATCCGCTTCTCCAAGTTAAAATTCAAGTACGCTGGGAAATGATCGAGATACTGCAAAGAACACCCCATCTCCTTGCATAAAAACTCAATCTTCCTCTCAATTATATCCGGACTCTGATTCAGAATCTTCGGCATGATTCTGATTATCTCACAGAGCTTTGAGAATTTGATTCCTGCATTAAGCAAGCTATCGAACCGCTCCTGCAATTCCTTTTTCGTACCGTGCACGAAACAATTAACCTTAATGGTTAAACCATTCTCCCCGAACCCAATCCCGTGTAGGAAATCAAGTTTACTCATGGTATGCACTGGCGTTCGCGACACTGAGATCCTTTCCAACCCGTCGAAGAACTCCTTATCTCGATCTTCTTCACCAAGATCGTTCACGACGTAACTCTCCAACAAGCGATGATCTCCGTTCTTCAGTCTGTCAAAGAACCAATCATGCAATTCCATAGCTCGAAGGATATGAGGGAGGTTCGCCATCTTGTTCCTCCCGAATGCATGTGGATATCGTTCGTAAACAGTGTCGAATCGTTCGGAGCTCAATCCGAAGTGTCTCAACACTTGCTGCACTGAAATCACCTGTGGCCCTAAATCAAACTCCAAAAGTTCAGGCTTCTCTAGAATCAAAAGAGCTATTTCCATCTTGTTAACTCCAAGCTTGCAGAAATACTCTACCTTATCTGTCAAAACTTCAGCTGAGAAATCAGTAAAAATGTTCTTATTCCTACCTATAAGCTCCCCTACTTTCCCCTTCTCACACCCTAAATCATAGAACAATCTAAGCTTCCTACAAACTTCGTACCAAGCATCAACGTTTGCTTCAACAGAGCTCCCCAATTCAAAATCGAGAAAAATAATCTTCAAATCGTGAAACAAAGCATCCGATTCACCACCATTCAACAGATAAGGAAACGCCATGCAAATGCCAATCAATGGAGTATTACCAAGCCCATAACCTTTAAACTTATGAAGCCTATTCATTATCTCCTCCGGCGACATTGTGAAAATATCCATTTCTTCCTTATACAGCATCCCAAGCTTGTTCCATGGGAACCCAAAACCAGAAAGCGCACAAGCAACTCCTAAAGCGGATCCATCCTCGGAAAAGAAGAACTTATCCGGCGGAAGGAAGTCGCAAACTTCGGCGTAGTCGATCCCGAGGCTTTCGTAGAAGAACTCCAGCTCGTTGATCGGATGGTACCTGAGGAACTTGCGGAGGGATTTGGTGTAGTCGTCTACGGATTTGGAGAATTCGACGTTGGACATGAGATCAGCCAGGGATTTGGCGGAGTTCTTGCTGATGTGCTCTGCGTAGGTGTAGGGGAGTGACTTCGTGACGTAGAGATAATCTGTGAGGACTTGTTGAGCTCCTTTTATTAGCCGGCGTCGGTACTTGTACGGGATCTTGGGTATGGTCCGTTCCGCCGGCGCCGGCTTGGTGAGAGTGGTGAAGTGGCGGCGGAGAATGGGGCAAAGGGATTTTGAAATTGGCATTGTCAACTTTACGGGGAAGAAGAAGAAGAAGAGAGGCGGAAGTGAGGAGACGATTTGCAGGAAGTCGCCACCGGATGTGTTTGTACGGCGGAATGAAACGAAACGAAGCGGGCCAACTTTGGGCTGGGAAGGTGATGGTCTTGTTGTGGGTATGGGCTGGGGAAGTGAGTTCGGCCTGCATTGGTGGAAGGAATTGAATGAGGGAAGGCCCATTTCAATTAGACTTGGTCCGCCGAAGGATAGAGCGGGAATTGGGTTGCTAGCTACGTAAGTAGTCTGCCGCGTACAATGAATTTCAATTAGGGGCGGTAGTTTATAGGGAGAATTAAGATTTGAATTTTCCTAATAATATTAGGAGAGGTATAAAATTTTAATTTCAAGATAATTTTTTAATTAAATTAATCGATCAATAAATTGAATATCAAAATTTATACTAAAAAAAATTTTGATAAGTGTGCGAGTTATCAAAAGATATGAAATGATGTTAGCGATTGCATGGAGGATCAAGATTTTTTTTGTCGCATAGCTTATGAGTATTACGTTATGCTCTATCTGGATGAGAGAGTCGTAACCATAAAGCTCCCTAACTGGGTTCATGTGTATTGAGGCGGTTGTGGGGTTATAGTTCTCTGCTCATCCATCTGTAAATGAGATGCGAAATGTAATCTTTGATATTTACATGTTCAAAACTTTGGGTAAAGATGGTTTCAGTCCCTTAATTTGTGAGGATAATTAGGATAATGTTGGGGTTTTTGTACGTTGGTTGTTCTTTTTATCACTCCCTACGAAAGCAACACCCAATTATCATAATCGATTTCGTCAATCTCTACAACCAAGTGTCTTCTTAATTCTCACCAAATTGCGAACAATATGCATACGCTTATTAATCCGAACTAACCGAGCTTTGTTTTAGGTCGACGACCAAAATTCACGCAAGACATCCTGCAAATTATGTGAGAAGTGTAATATTTTACATCTACATGATTAAAGATTCAGATAAAACGACTTCAGTCCCCTATTCCTTGAAGAAAATTGGGATAATGTTGGGGTTTTTTGTGTGTGACTGTTTTTTTATCTTTGTATAGTTCTTAGGTTAACGAGATTTATATTGTGTTGATCTTTAAGAAAGAAATATTCGTCTATCACAGCTGATTTTTGATCTATCAACTTCTATCATGTGATCTACCAAACCGTCATCAAGTGTTTTACTAATTTTTACCAAATTACGAACGATATACATATACTTATTAGTTATTAATTCAAATCAACCAAATTTTGTTTCATGTCGAAAATAAAAATTCTTTTGTATAATTTGATAGAGCAATTTAAAATATTTTCTTCATATGATATTCTTCCCATAAGGTTTGTTTGTTTTGCCCTTTTGCTTTTTCCCAGTTTCCAGATTTCACTTTCCCAAATCTCAAACTCGCGCGAGAGAGAAACAGAGACATTCTTCCATTTCATTTCCTTCAATCCCATCTCTCCATACTAAACCCTCTCATAGATTCCCTCTCAAAGATCTGATCTTTATTCATTACCCACCAGAAATCATTGCATGAACCAGTGATTCTCCCCCATCAGTTTACCCTTTCCCGCTTGTCAGAATCATGCATGTAGCATAACACTGTTCCTTCTCCTCTGGATCAATCTCTCATTCAAGGATAGGAATCCAATTTCTCCTTCCTGGGTTTCATCCTCCACAGGATCTGATCCCACCCCCAACCAAAATGCGGTTCCATTTCCTCCCCGGCTATGGATCTGCTCACATTTTCCGGAATCTAGGGTTCCTGGAGGTACGGTGAATGTGATTAGATTCTCCTTTTTGGTTTCTGTTCCCTATACTTGCTGGAAACCGAAGAATCCATACAATGTTGAAGCAAATCTTCAGTAAGCTCCCTAAGAAATCGGCGAAATCTTCCGGCCCTGCCGATTTGAGCTCCACCGATTCACCTTCGCCGGCGACGAAACAGAACAACGGAGGGGGACCGAAGCGGACTTCTTCGGCAGTGTTTCCGTCAAGTGTGGTGGCTGGAATTGAGCCACTGGTGCCGTTCAAGGATGTTCACAATGCGGAGAAGATGAATCTCTTTGTTAGCAAAGTAAGTCTCTGCTGTGTGACTTTCGATTTCTCTGATCCGACTAAGGATACTCTTGAGAAGGATGTAAAGCGGCAGACTTTGCTCGAGCTTGTGGATTTCGTGGCTTCTGGTTCGATGAGGTTTACCGAGCCGGCGATTTTGGCTATGTGTAGAATGTGTGCTGTTAACTTGTTTAGGGTTTTCCCTCCCAGCTATAGGTCCAATGGTGTTAGTGAGAATGAAGATAGTGATGAGCCAATGTTTGATCCTGCATGGCCGCATTTGCACATTGTCTATGATTTGTTGCTTAGGTTCATCACTTCGACTTGCTTGGATGCCAAAATAGCCAAGAAGTACATAGATCATTCGTTCGTGTTGAGACTGCTCGATTTGTTCGAATCGGAGGATCCGAGGGAGAGGGAGTGTTTGAAGACTATACTCCACAGGGTGTACGGCAAATTCATGGTGCATAGGCCGTTTATTCGTAAGTCTATCAGCAATATATTCTACCGGTTCGTGTTTGAAACCGAGAAGCATAACGGGATTGCTGAGCTGCTGGAGATGTTTGGGAGTATAATTAGCGGATTCGCTTTGCCTCTGAAGGAAGAGCATAAGATTTTCTTATGGAGGGTTTTGATTCCGATGCATAAGCCGAAGTCTGTTGGGGTTTACTTTCAGCAGCTGTCGTTTTGTATAACGCAGTTTATCGAGAAGGATCCAAAACTGGCTAGCTTGGTGGTGAAACGGATGTTGAAGTACTGGCCTGTGACGAATAGCCAGAAAGAGATTATGTTTCTGGGAGAGGTGGAAGAGATTTTGGAAAGTATTAATATGGTTGAGTTCCAGAAAGTTATGATTCCTTTGTTTTGGCGGATTGGCTGCTGCATGAACAGTTCCCATTTCCAGGTACTTTCAGTTATCAAGTTTCATCCTTTACTGCTTTGGTCCATATTCAATATATCATTGTCCATATTGAATACTACCATTGATTTATGAGACACTAACTTCCGGCCAATCTGAACTCTCTCCCCCGCAACTCGAGTTGTTGGGATAAAATGGCTCATGACATGGTATCAGAGCCTTTAAAAGATTGAAAGGTCTCCGTTTTGAATCCCGGTAACCCCCAATCCATGCACATAACTTACCAAAGTTGTGAAACCATCAGCTACAAAACCCGATCCGAACCCTCTCCCAACAAATCGAGTTATTGGGATGCAGTGGTTCATTACATTGTCTTATTTGCATGGTTTTTGTGACATTGACACTGTTATATCTCCGTTGCATTCACCAGCCAACCCCTCAAACTGGTTATTCTGTGTTGACTGTTAATTTCATCTAGTTGTTTTGTTCTGTTACGAACAATTAAGGCTGTATCTGGTTCATGGGAGTTATATATATCATGCCCCTATCTTGCTGGATGGAAAGCTAATAGCTTTCGGCATATACGAAATTACTCTCTAGGTGGCGGAACGTTCCCTGTTCCTATGGAACAACGACCAAATCGTCAACTTGATCGCGCACAACCGCAACGTGATTCTGCCGATCATATTTCCAGCACTAGAGAAGAACGCTCACAGCCACTGGAACCAAGGAGTGCTGAATCTAACCCTCAACATCCGCAAAATGTTCTCCGAGATGGACGAACAGCTCTTCCTCTCGTGCCTCGCCCAGTTTAAGGACGACGAAGAACAGCTGAGCCTCGCCGCCGAGAAGAGGAACGAAGCGTGGCGACGCCTCGAGAACGCAGCGAGTCTGAAACCGATAACCGGAAACACCGCCGTTCTCGTAGCCCCTCTGGCGAAGAAAATCGCCTGTTGACCCAACTGGTTGGTAATTGGTCTAGAAGAAGAGAAAGGAAGAAGATGGCAGTTGTTGTATAACTAATTAAATCTCTCATGATATTCTGTTATCTGTTAAGTCTACTTAGCTCTAATCTTTGTGTAATCTGTATTTTTCTCGCCATTACAATGCAGCTACTGTATGGGATTCTTGTTACAAATGTTCCCTTTTGTAAGCTTATGAGAAGAAAAAAAATGACATTCATTAGATCATCAAGTGTTCTTTTTACTTCCTCCCAGTCAGTGATTTCATGACAGCATCAGCCATGAAATCTGGCCATCTGTGATTGTGCTAATAATGGAGTTTTCGAGCTTGTGATTTCCATCAACAATGATGTCAGGTGGTAAAGCTAGTATTAGATGCATTATGCATTCCTTAGCATTGGTTTTAGAATCGTATCGGGATGTTTAACCGGTAAGTCAAATGGTATGTTGTTCAAATCTCTTAAATCGTCATAATTGTAGTTGAAGTGTTGGTCAAGTTTCAATCAATCTGATTCTATTGACAGAAAAAAGTCAATGGAAAACTTTCCAACCAACAGGTAGTCGCCGAAGCTGTAGTTCCAGCTACTGGATGACTTCTTTTTGTTCGATCTAAGGGCTAACTTTTCGATCGATAGGGAGATGAAGTATGTAAGTAGATGGGAATGATCACTTCTCAAGTTTTGAGTAGTTGAGGAGTGGTATATCACACCAAATCTCACTTAGGTTCAGAGAGGTTGTAAACCTTCAATGATCTTGTGACTAAGTTGTTGTTGTTCAATGATTCACAGAACAAATAAGATCGATTAATCAGTTTTAACCATTAACCGTAACCGAATGACCATCCCTAACCCAACCATTTGATTGCAAGTGAGGATAATAAACATCAGAGTTTGTCTATAAATTCACAAGAAGGTTTAGTTACAAAGCACAAAGGTCTGAGAAATTAGCTCTCAAAACTCTTTTTCCCACCTGTTACAAATTTGCAGAATCTGCAGTTAGGAAACAAGTAAAGATTAACCATCTCAAAGTCTGAAACTTATTTGCCCGTCCTCCAATGTCGATTTATCCCCCTGAACGGTACCCTTCATGAGATCACATTAGCTGTACCAATCATCTCTAGTTAGCCTGGAAGTACCAGAACTTTAACTTACATCAGATAGTAACAATGTAACAGTGAAATAGAGCAACTGAAAAGAGGATCAGGAACAATTTTCCGGGCCGAAAGAGAGAAGTTACTGGGTTCATATTCAGGATCATCATCGTTCGAACAACGATTGGACGCGTTCCGGAGATGTCAAATTCGCCACACTCTTGAACTGCAATGAGGAACAGAAACAAAACTTTGCTTATTAACAGACCATTATAACTCGCTATAAACCAAGGACCATTTGTGAGCTAATTATTACCTTCTGATGTCTGTACTTTTCGCGTATGGCATTTAGGGGACAACTAGTAGTGTTGAGCTGCAGATCTTCGAGCGCGAGTACTGTACTTTTTAGTTCAGGAGCCTTGTAATTAGTGTAATGTTCTAGAGTTGGATTCTGTAACATAGATGGTAAAGGCGAAGTCTTTCACATTTTAGTGATTGCTTGATTGACAAGAAACGAGAATCTGATATTGAGGAAATGGGAATGCATACATACCCAGGGATTATCCGACTGATTAAGTGTCCATCGAGCGAGAAACACGGCAGATGCAGCAACCAAGGAAGGTAAGATCTTTATAAAGTTATATTCAACAAGAGTCAACTCCGCTAGATAATTTGCCAAAAGCTCCAGTTCAACACAAGGATCCTGTCAAAAAATTGTACTCTGATCCCTTAGTTTTGGATTACTGGTTCATCATTTCTCATAGTTAAGGATTATAGATTGCGGTACCTTGTAAGAAGACTGTGCAGCTTGAATGAATCTCCTGAGAAAACAGGTTACAGAAAGAAAGATCTCAAATGGGTTTCTAGCTAACTTTCAAAGGATTAGAATTTAGAAATGGTCGATGCTATACCTCAGAAGCATCTTCGGGGTGGGAACTGATAATTGGAAGTGCAATAAGTTGAGAACTCGTCTCTCCATTTCCAATACCTCTTCTTTTGTGTACGTATTGTCAGTAATGAAGCAGAACTCCTCAACCCGTGGAGCACAAATTTCTTCATACTTTCTGAAACCACAAGAGAATAAACCACGTAACAGAATTAGCAAAACAGAATGAGCTGAAACTATGGCAATCTCTCGACATATTTACAGCAAACAAAGGTAACTTACGACGCAATTAGCATGCATGTCACACCAAGTAGTTGGAGTCTTTGTTTCTCAATGTAGTTTTTGGAGAGATATCGGTCAATGAGATTCACGGTCAAGTAAAGGGTATCAGGAACGAGCTTATATTCCTCAGAAACCTGAATATAGAAGAGTAAAATATCATTCACTCACCTACAGATGATCGACAGAGGTTCATAGACATAGACAAGAACTGGTAGTGTTATTTTGCATCATAGAGGTTTGAAAAGCATTAGCATCCATGAAAAGTTGAGCCACTTCAAGTGTTCATGAACTCCAATAGATGATACATTGTAGCTATGTACATATACAAACCTCTACAAGCCAGTCGATTAGTATTCCCCTCATGTTCGGAGTGACATCACACTGTAAGTTCTCCATGTAATCAGCCGAAGGCCTCTGGTTAAGCTGAGGAATGAGTGGAACATAAAAACATTAGCCATGATATAATCTAAGACAAAGGAAAAGCCAGTAGATGCACTATGAAAGTATAGTACTTTGAAGAACATACCTCTGTAACACGTATATGTTTGTAGATATCGGGGGCATATAGACTGCAGATTAGTGGATCTTTCAAATCAGTATCGATATCCTTTATGCCGAGCTTATCCAAGGCATCTTGTTTCTGATAGATGATGCAGTCTCCTGCAGAAATACATTATGAAGGAATCATTCAGATGGAGTAAAACGCCATACTGTTCATTACAAAATCCAAAGAAACTATAGACCTTTGGTAGAATGAAACGCTGGAAAGACTCCATTTGTTGCATTGTGCTTCACTCGAGCAGGAACAACCCGGCATGGTTGTTTTTCGTTCAAGTTTCCTCTCTGAACAATCTCTTGAGCTTCTGCCATCATCACCTTTGACCGTCCCTCCACCAGCTTTGTATTCAAGTTCTCTTGTTCTACCTTTGGAGCTCTCGGCGGAAGATTAGTCACCTTGGAACTTTTACTTGGTGGGCATCTTTTGGCCTGCTTGGTCGTCTATCAACCAGAAAGTAATGCAAAAGCCACTTGAAATTTTAGAAGGCAGTATCTAACTATTGTTTTGTTTCTCGTAAACGCCAATTTAACAAGACTTCTACCTGAGCTTTGGTTGCATTGATGCTGCTAGCGTATGAACCCTCAGTTAAGGTATTAGTCACCTCTTTTAGCACTGCCCTCTTTTTGCACTGAGCTCCAGCAGCCCCCACTCCAGAAGCTTTGTTCTCTTCTGATGCTTGTCTTTTTGTACTTACTTTGAGAACACCCCTCTGATCCTGATTAATGGAGGTTTTTGCAGCTCCGGAGACCCCAAGAGCTCTGGCACGTGCACGGGTAATCCGAACACCCGGTTCCTGACCTTCTGAGCCATTTATGTTCTCCTTGTCCATGTTTCCTTGCCTTGTCGAAGAGGGAAGCATGACTTCAACTAGACATACTGTTCATTATGCCTGCAAATCCATTGCAAAGTTCAGTAATCAGTACACCAGGCATATGGGTCAAACTCCGAAACAAACAATTGGTCAAACTCCAATGCAACTTATCATACTTGGAAGTATAAAAAAACGAGGTAGGTTATCTATAGGACACGGAAATGTGCAAAAATTGCAGCACTAAGCAAAAGTAGTACTATACTGCACTTATGCTGAACAATTCCAGTAGGTATAGTAGATAATAAGCAGTTAAGCGATACAAACACTATATCATGATTTTTAAACGACTAATTTCAGAATCTTTGTGATAATAATCTATTAACAGAACAGTAATGTGAGATCTAGAGCTTAGATGTTCACTTATACTTCAGGTTATACCACATATTTTCTGCTCATTATGAAATATCATCTACCATGTCCATTACTTTACTAAACCCATCTCTAATTTTTACAAAGGCTTGGTTTTGCAGTGACATCCAGGTAATAATGAACTTTCAAAACTCTCTTTGGCATACTTGATTGCATTTTACCAAGGAAGTACATTAGCCTGTAAAATTTGCAGGGTTTGCTTAATAGGATGAGATCCATGCTCCCCTTATAGGGTAGAAGTAGAACCAAGACTACCAACCCTGTAAGGCTATAATAAGGAGATCTCCACCAGAGAAAAAAAAAGGAGGGGGGGGGGGGGGGGGGGGGGGGGGGGGGGGCGGGGCGGGGGCGTTGACGCATTTTATCAGTTACATGGCATGCACATTCCCCAGATTCAACTCATCCGAACCCAAATCCTTGAATCCGCTTCAAAAGATATGAAAATGCAAACTTTGCAACAAAAATTTCGACATCCAGGGACAGAAAACGAAGAAACAACACCGTAATTCTCTTAAAAAACAGAAGAAAAAGAAGGAGGAAAGAAGAACATTCAAGAATCCACCAACGTCAGGAACCTGAAAAACTCGTCTTCCCCACTAAACCCCAGCTAACAAGAGCTGAAATCCCCCAGGAATCAGAAATCCAGTGAGCGCGAGAAAAGGATTCAAACCCAAATTCGAAAAATGCCTCCTTCTAAAACCAGGACAGAAAACAAAACGAATGAACCCATCACACAAACAAAGCGGCGCTTCAAGAAGAAGCTCCCCCGCCATAGATCTACGCCGCAAGAAATGAAATTCGTGGAGCTTGATTCAAATACCGGCGGAACGAGGAAAAAAAACAGAGAAAAGGAAGGAGGAAGGGATGTGGGTGTGGAGAGCTTACTGAAGCTCTTCTTCCGGCCATGTTCAGAGAGGAGGAAATGAAATGGCGTGAATCGGGTGAAATGGGGTGCAGTGAATGTTTAATAGTAAACCAGAGAAGGAAGAGAGCTATAGAAGGAAGGAAGAGAGCGTCTCTCTCTCTCTTCTCTCTACTGTGAGAGAAAGAGTGAGAGAGTGAGCGGGATGATGCCACAGTTTGAAACCATCGCCGAAAGCAGAAACAAAAATATTAAAAATACAAAAAGGTAAAAATTAATAACACCTAACCAATGAGTTATTTTTTTTACTATTGACCTTTTTCATCCTGTCGAGCATAACTCTCGACTCGGGCGGTCCACTTAGTCGACTCGGCTGAAGTACGGGTATTGAATTGTTTTGTATACGGGGTCGAGTTGAATGTGGATTCTGGTGGAGTTCGACGTGCTTAGTTTTCTTCCCGTAACTCAAGCTCAGTTTGAGTTCAAATTAAATTTTTGAATTCGAGTACGAACACGATTTGATTAAATGTACAAACGAGCTCGTACAATAAGACACAAGCTCCTCTAGAGAATGCATAAGTCGGGCATGGCGACGGGAAAAATAATTATAGAGTAACAAAGCTAGTATTATATGAACACACCAATATATATAAACCTGACTTAACGAGTCAATGAGCTGAGTGAGCTTGCAAACTACATACGATCTTGTTAGCGAACTTGGCTGGTGAATCTATTGAATCAAATACTCCTTGGCTTGGACTAGATTTGTGTAGCTTTCGAGCCAGGCTTAAAAACAGGTATGACTCGAGCCGGAATAAGTCATAAATGCAAACTTTTTTAGCACGAAAAATTGAGGAAATGGCGAGCATTTTGGCTTGTCTGCAGTCCTAGGGGCAAAACCTGGTTGATGGAGGCTTGTTCCAAGACGCGGTGAGGAACATTGTCTCTTCTTTCATCTAGTAGTAACTTGTGTATATTTGAAGGTTATTGTAGCATAGCTTAATATAGTTCGGAATAGAGGGCACTCAAAAGTACAAATGTTGTTCGATTTTCTATATGTAGTTCTTCTTTTATGTTGAGTTTCGAGAGTTGGTTGTGAATGGTTTCAACCCGATTTGAATTAGATTCCATATATAACCACCCCATTCCATTTAGATTATTTAACATATGGTCCTCTGGACAATTTGAATTTTAAAATTGGATCACAAATGGGAGGGAGCCTGCAAATTTCAAATTACTTTGATTTTAGTACAACCAATAGTGACCAAATAACAAATAAGTGAAACGTTGGAGGAGTAAAGGTGAAACTTGCCAGCGGCATTCCAGACTGTCAGCACTAGTGCTTTAAATTTTTTTGAACTTGGCAGCACGTGGCAGCATTTGCTGAGCTCTCAAGTTTCACTGGGTCAACAGTGTTTTATTTTTACAAAAGCTTCGAATTTGAAATTTACTGCAAAACTAGAAACCCTATTTTTAAAAAATTAAACAAATCAAAAATTTACTTTTTTTGTTTTGATTTTGTTTTGTGTGTATAAAGAAAGTCTTGGCTGGCCACTAGCAAAATCCAGATAATTTTATGCATATTTTCCTACATTATTTATTGCTTCATTTTATGTATGGATGAGAACGGAACGAAACTTATAAAATCTTGAAAGGATATTAAAAATGAGATTAAGGTTGTTAATAAAGCGCCTCTGGTAATATTATCATGTAACTTTAATAAAAGTCGAATAAAAGGAGATATAAAAAAGGAATAAGGAAGAAATAAAAGCAGAGTAATATCGATGATTAACGTGGTTTCCGACCTTGAGATCGACTAGTCCACGGAGAGAAAAATTATTTGGTGTTTTGGTGAGAATAACGGCTTAATTACAAATAAGGAGATTAACGCGTCTTATATACATAAGGATTTTGGTTAACCCATAACCATAATGGGTCTAACCTGATATACATTAATAAACTTAACACCATCACCCAAAAAACTTAAAGCAGGTTTGAACATCAGGTTCTACCAAAAAAAATAATTAAACTTATTGGCAAGGACTCGTTTGGGATATTGATCTCTCCTGCACTTTTGATATTTTGGGTGTCTTCATTCGGGTTCAATCAAGTGCTTCCTCGTTTTTTATTTTGGTCGCACTAATAATTTTTATTGGTTTTTCTAATTTTCAATTTGGATTGTCAATTTTTATTCAATGTTATTCTGATTTTGGGTTGAATGAAAGTACAAACGCGCTAGCTTCCGCTAATAATTAATGGATTTGTAATTCACATGTTATCGATAATAAACTTCATGTAACTTCATTTGATAGATTAAGCATCTTTTATGATAGTTATCATATTCGAGACAAAAACCACTTAAATTCAAGCACTTAATAGCTACACTTATAAATGTTGACAATATAATTTCACCGCGTGACTCAATTCCCTTTTGCAATTAATCTCTACACAACTATAAATGTTGGATTTAGGATTCGATTATGTTGCTAGTTGCTACAATGGGTTTTGCTAATAAAGGTTGTCAAGCAAATTTAATATTTTGGGTGGGGATTCCTCAAATTCAAAAATACAATAGATGAATAATGGATTTATATAAATCCAGCTACGAACCACGCGATTGCCAAGCCTAATTAAGAATAACATATTTGTTAATTCATATATGGAGTCCTTTTCGGTAAAGTAGCACTCGAACCCCTGTCTTACAACAACCGATAAATGAAAGATGGACTGTTAAACTCAATACAACGAAACATAATTGTCTTCAAGGCAATTTAATAGTTACAAATAATTGATGGCTATCATGGAAATATTTTCTGACTTTATTTTTATAAACCAAGATCTACACCACGTCTAATTATTCCTAAATTTATCACTCAATATCCTACAAAAAAATATTTATACTTTTTAAATTCAAAATCAATTTTACCTAATATCATAATATCCAGAATAATTATTTATTCAAAATATCAGATATGAAACGATACCACAATTCTCGACAAGGCGCACATAATTTCATATTATTTAGTTGGACCCACGGGTTAAAAGTGCATGCAATAACAACGTGCGTTTGTGGGTCCAAATGGTGGGTGGGCCATGCGGGAGGAGCCTGGAATGGCAGGAATCCGGAATCTATTCAAAAATCAGACAAGACCAAAGATTTTTAAATCCATTATTCTCTCACCTTTTAGTTTCGAGTTCGGTTAATTATTTGATATAGAGTATTTATCCAGTTTCGACCAAAGATTTAGAGTATGTTTCGAATATGGTTTTAAATCTACCCATAATCTAAAAGTATTCAGTCAACTTGGGTTTTACCACGCTTTACTCATTCGGGTTCGAATGGAGACTTTTGATGATCTTAATTGGATATAAGTTCAAATGAAAATTAAATTTGATTATACATCGGACGGACTAAATGAACGAAGTTTCTTGAAATTGTCTTCTATTCGAAAAAACATGAAAGTTCTTTGAACAACTTCGATGAAAAGAGGTCGAATCCACCGCTCCATAACACCGAACTTTCAACTTGATACGACTCAAAGGTCCAATTAACTAATCGACTGAAAAACATCCGATTCCGACACAATTAACCTCAACAGAATATTAGGGCATCGTTTTTTGCAATTAGATGATTAACAATATTATTGTCCATATTTCGTGTCCAAGTGGGGAGGGTGGTGTAACGTAACGGCAAAGGAGAAATGTTGATATTTGGTCTATGTGGTTCATGGACGACGTGTCGTAATGCTAGTCGTTTCGAGGCTTAATATCCATTTTCGTCATTAACTTATTGGGTCGATGACAACATGGTTATCAATCTTTACAAGGTAAGCTATATATTGCTAACTATATTTCAATTGCAATAGAACAGTCATTTTTTCCGAAATCTCTATAGATAATCATGCCAAAATTCATAAATTCTATTTCCGTCATCCCTTCTATTTTAGACTCAACCCATTCAGCTTGCTTAACTTATCACAAAACACTTGAGTTGGTTCAGGTTGGACCATGTGGCCGTGTTTAGTTTTTCTTTTTAGTGGTAAATAGACGGGGCGAAGGTATTCTTACAAGAGAGAGCGCAAATAAATACAACATATGTTTTCATATATGGGGTGTAGCTGAATTCGAATTCGGTACCTCCAGGTCTCCTACAACATATGTTTTCATATATGGGGTGTGGCTGAATTCGAATTCGGTACCTCCAGGTCTCCAACCACACAACTCAACCAACTGTAGTTATGTGTGTCGAATGAGTTGTGTTTAGGATACAGTAGGTGGTGATGTGGACCGAAATTGTGAGTTGGCACAGTGATATGTCAAAACTTTAGACGGAAAATTGACAAAATGCTCATGTTATTAGTTACCAACGACATATTCAAAATGGTTCAGAATACTCAATCGGATTATACAAAATGTGAAATGCACTAATTAATTCATCTAAACATACAAAAAATTACGTAATAATGGAGCTCTAGATCACTCTGAGATGGGCTGGGCAGGCGCGAATAAGAAAGATTCCCCTGAATTGGACACTGTTAGTTACGATTGGAATAGGTTTAGTATGGAGGTTATTTATAAAAGGTTGATGACCATATTGTTATTAAAGTATATAATAAAGCACTCCTTTGAGACATAATTAATAATTATTAAAGTTTATAGATGTATGCATCCATAATTATTAAATTATGCTAGGGTTCATAAATCAATTATATCCATCCAGTAAACAAAGACAGTTCATTCAAAATGGTCCCTTTGACTTCTGACACTGTCAGGATGTGGGATTGGGGGCTTTTCCTTTTGAAACTTTGGGATACAGACGCTCCCTACCAAACCGAGTTGGTCCACGGACCGAAAGGAATCGATAAAATTCATATTCGCCATCGTCGAAATTTAAACAGTTCGGTTATGAGTTGTGACTATGTTTTATGTCTGCCAGCCAGCCCGGATTCGGTGCTGGTGAGAGGAGTATTCGTGCGGTATTAGAGTGGAATTTGAGAGGAAAGAATTGAGCTGATCCCCGGAAAAAAGACGAGGGATTTCGTTGAGTCCGAATAGCTATGTATATAGTTGGGTCGGATGTGAAGATATGGCTGAATTGCATCCCTACTGGATCGACGGTAAGCTCATGGAGGCTAGACTCGTGAGTTGGTTCAATAAGGGCTCAATTACAAGCTCAATAGTTCAGTTCACAAGGCACATCTCGAGGGCTACTCACGAGCGGAGCTTAACTATTTGTTAATAGTCATGGAGCCGAACTTGTTATGGCTATCGAGCTTTAGTAATACGGAAACGGGCGATTAAGCTGTTGGCACAGTCTTCACAGACACTGCTACACCAAGAGCATCAATCAATCACGTCAATGAAGCTTCTACAAACGCCATGAAAGTGGTATTGCCGATTCGAGGTCAATCAAGTAATAATCAAACTAGGAGATTCGAGGTCACAACTTTATAAACCGGTTTGGTGTTATTGCCGATTCCACAGCGATCGCTCAACTAAGCATCGGCAGGGGAACCCGCCATTGGTTTAAAGCTCTGCATCTACACCAGACAGTTTAAAGATACAGAGGAACTATAATTGGTTGTTACTAATAAGGTATGTTTATGAGCTAGAAGTCAATTGCAGTTCAAGCATTGGCCTTCTGAGTTTCGTTTCTTCCATTCCATGATCCTGGTTTCTGCACAACCTAGACAAAGGATCAAACTAAAGCTGTAAACATAAAATTTGGGAATTCCATTCACAATCGGTTATGGTGAATCCCCAGCCATCGTTCAACTAAGCATCAGCAAGAAGGGGACCCCGCCATAGGTTTAAAGCTCAGCATTCACCAGACAGTTTAAAGATACAGAGGAACTAGTCTATAAGTGGTTATTACTAATAAGCTATGTTCGCAGCTAGCAATCAATTGCAGTTCAAGCATTTGCAGTCTTAGTTTCATCTTCTCCCATATGTCATTACTGGGGATGATGATCAACTTGACAGCTTCCATTCCATGATCCTGGTTTCTGCACAATCCAGACAAAGGATCAGATATTTTGATTCCATGGCCAATGTGACTGCTTTTGCCATGAATTTCAGTTTCACACTTGACCAGGTGTTTCAATTCAATCACCATAATCAACAAACAAACCAAAAAGCTGGTTTCTTCACCTTCTTAGGATCACCAGAATCCAGTAACAGTGTTGTTCTTTCATTTCCATGAACAATCTGCAGATCAAAGCAAACTCACCAAGAGCCTATAATATAACATACAACTGAAGTGATGGTTGAGACATTTTATTTTAACACCTGCTGTTCAATCGAAAGCTATTCATTAACCACGCAAAGAATGAATCTTTACAGCTGAATCGATGAACAAGGTTGCCCCAGCAGGAGGAAAGTCGGCAACTTTCCGCCAGCTGAGGATTGGATTTAAGAAATTGTGGGGGCAAAGTCCGGCCACTCCGGCAGCAAAATACTAGTGCAGCGAAGCGACCAGGGGAGCCTCCTCGCCGCCGGCGAGCCATTGGCTAAACCTTGAGCTGATTACTGTGAGCCCATCACACTAACGTGCGCCACAAATTGAAAACCTTTTCTCGTGGAATACCACGCCACCACTGCCTTAAGTGGTAAAGCGCTCGGCCTAGGGCTCTTGCTTTCTTCTTCCCATCTCACTCTGGTTTTATACTCTCGGCCATCGCTAGGGTAAACTGGGAGTTATAAGCATCATGGTCATTCAAATTTTCGGTAGGTAACATTTTGGTCATTCTAAATGAATTTATGACTGGATTATTAAAATAATAAAAAATAATTTTCATCATCTTTTCGGTTCAAAAATACAACCCAACTTGCCACATATCGATTGAAAAATATAACCTCATCAAACACGAAAAAACTGAATCTATTTTTGAAAACACCAAACCTTAACTAAAAAATCAACCCTTCCCTTTTTAATTACCGATTGAGGTTGACCTTCCTACATCCAGGCTGACCTGAAGGTGGTATTTTATCAACACAATGAAGATTCAATTGATGATTCAGCTGTTAACTTGACAATCGTTGTAGAATTCATATCTAAAAAGGAGAAGTAAGATATAATCGGTAGAAGAAATATGAATACATAATGGTAGGTGACATTGAATAAAATAGTAATCTTTTTGAGTGAATTTTACAAAAAACATTGGAAAAATACCAATTTTGATAAATTAACATAAAATTCAATCAATATGGAGTCAAAAGATAATGATCAGTGCCCTGAATTCGTCCACTCTAATTTTGTCATTATAAATATAAAAAAATATTAAATAATTCACTTTATTTATCTAACCTCGGATATGTATGTACGAAATGTCTATGAAAACATTGATTTATCACCATCGATAAACTTGAGTTACGATTCATTACAATAAAAATAAAACTGAGTGACCAAAATGTTATCTCCCAAAATTCGAGTGACGCTGGCTTTGGATTTAAATTTTTTTATAATTATTTTCTCCCATCGGTTGCCAAATTCGAAAACGCCGCGTTCAAGTCAGTTTAAGTTCGTCATCGGCGCGTCCAGCCAGCCATTCTGATACAGTCGGAGTTTGGCGAGTTTCAGAGTTCAGAGACTGAGAGCCTCGTCGGAGCTGATTTCTGGGTATTTACCGAATCGTTCAGTCTCGGGATGAAAGTTGCTCATTTCAGTCTGGATGCCACAAAGTTATTCGTCAACAATCGACGCCATCTTCACAGATTATTATCTCTCCCAGCTGGAAACCCCGCCGTCAAGCGGCGGCAACCTGCTCCGCCGCCGCAGTCATTGCCGACTCCTCATCGCTACCATCCAAATCCCAATCCTGAACCCAACTACTCGCAGCAGGATTTCTCCGTCCTCTGCAGTCTTCTCAGGGACTCCAATCTGTCCCCTGGTCCGTCCCTCGAAAATGCTCTGGAACAGACTGGAATCGAGCCGCAGCCAGCTCTGCTAGAGGCAATATTCGAGAACTTCGATTCGTCTCCCAAATTGCAGCACGCTTTGTTTCTATGGGCGGAGAAGAGACCTGGGTTTCAGTGTTCTGAGGTGCTTTTCAATTCAATGGTTAATTCACTTGGTAAAGCTAGAGAATTCGACTCTGCTTGGTTCCTTGTTCTTGATAGGCTTGCTGCAGATGACGATCGTTGTTTGGTTTCCAGTGATACTTTTGCTGTTCTGATCAGAAGGTACGCTCGGGCAGGTAGGATGATTGTTGATTGCTCAGTTTTGTGCTTGAAAGTTGAAATCTTCCTTCTTCATTGTTTTTGCATAATGTTTTTGCAGCCTTCAGTTTGAACGAATTTGAGTTTGCCCAGTCTTGGTGTCATATGTATGATGGTTAACTTACCATGATGTGTAGTTAGGGTAGGTTTGACTTGATAGGTTGGCGACCTGACTCGAGCTCCGAGTTCGAGAGTCAACTTGAATACTAGCTGGAGTACATGACCCCCTTAGTAGACTCAATAATGCGACATCTATTTTGCCTGGAATACCATATACAATAAACCAAATGTAATTTATGATTGTGCTAATGAATGTGGTACATTGTCTAGTTTTAAGTTATAACTATTTTGGAATCAAGAAAAGTAGAAATTTATAAATTTTGGCTCGTCAATGATAGTTAACGAACAGTTGTTGAGTAGACTCTAGCTCAACTAAAAAGTAACGAGCCAAGCTTGAGTATAGTAAAGTTCGGCTCGGCTTGGTTTGATGAAATGGACCTTTTTTCGGCAGGAATACCTGATGCTGCAATTAGAACATATGAGTATGCGAAGAATCTGGACTTGGTTAGCAAGTCGGATTCCGCAATCCGCTTGTTCGAGATTCTATTGGATTCCCTGTGCAAGGAAGAGCATGTTCGTGTTGCAGCACAATATTTCCAGAGCAGAAAGAAGATCGAACCGAGTTGGGTTCCAACTATTCGTGTCTATAACATACTGTTAAACGGGTGGTTCAGAACAAGAAAGCTTAAACATGCAGAAAGGCTCTGGTTCGAGATGAAGAAGGAGAAGAAGAATGTGAAACCAAGTGTCGTAACCTACGGTACCCTAGTAGAAGGGTACTGCAGGTTGCGGCGAGTCGAGATGGCACTCGATTTGGTGGATGAAATGAGAAAGGACGGAATCAAACCGAATTCCATCGTTTACAATCCGATCATCGATGCACTTGCAGAAGCTGGAAGGTTCAAGGAGGCTTCCGGGATGATGGAACACTTCTCACTCTGCGAATCAGGCCCTACTCTTTCTACGTATAATTCATTAGTAAAAGGGTATTGCAAAGCCGGAGATCTTGTCACAGCGAGTAAGATTCTTCGAATGATGATCGAGAGGGGGATTCTTCCGACTTGTACAACGTATAACTACTTCTTCAGGCATTTTTCAAGATTCGGAAAGATTGATGATGCGATGAACTTATATAACAAAATGATCGAATCCGGATACGCTCCTGATAATCTCACTTACAATCTTTTGTTAAAGATGCTGTGTGAAGAGGAAAGGCTAGACTTGGCTTTTCAGATTAGTAAAGAGATGGAAGTGAAAGGGCGCGATATGGACTTAGCTACTGGCACGATGCTGACACATTTGCAGTGTAAGATGCACCGATTCGAGGAGGCGTTTGTAGAGTTTGAGAAGATGGTGAGGAGGGGTTTGGTTCCTCAGTACCTTACTTTCAAAAGATTGGATGACGAGTTGAGCAAGCGAGGAATGATTAAGATGTCGCGGAAACTGAGGGATATGATGTCGTCGGTGCCTCATTCGACGAAATTACCAGATAATTACAATCCTGAAAAGGACACATTGCGGCATGCAAGGAGGAAATCTATTCTGCAGAAGGCAGAAGCTATGTCTGAGGTGCTAAAGACGTGTAATGATCCAAGAGAACTTGTTAAGGTTAGAGGTTCGCCTTGTAATCCTCTGTCGAGTGCAGATCAGCTGATCATGGATATCAAAGAAAGATCAAAACTTGATGATAAATAATGATCAATATTCCGAGACATTCTCAACTGCGGAAGAGAGATTCAACTCGTGACATCAATCTGCAATGAAGATTAAGAAAGCAAGGGTTGGTGAGTGAATCATTTGTTTTCTTCTTGGTTTCTAAACCTAATCCCTTTAGCTGTATTCGATCCAGTTCAAAGGAAGGTTTAAGCACACACACACACACACGAGGCTATACTTTGTCAATCAAGGTGAATGATTGAAGAACATTGGGGTCCACAAAGAGAATATTTGAAGGGTGCAAGGAACACCAACTGCAATATACACACAGTGTCAGATTTTTGGCATCAAATTCTCAGATTGTGACGGCTGAGAGTGGTGGATGGTCCACCTGCCTGCTGATGATCTGCTGGTAATCACTCTCACTTGATTCCTCTTTGAACAATTGTTATTACTGTTTGACAACAAAGAACATGATATGATTAATTAATATAGGCTAGTTTGCTCCTGGAGGATGGTGAGGTAATCACTGATAAGATAATGCAGATTTGTTATATGATGATGATGATATAGTTTATTATTAGTTCGTGGAGTCTGACCAAGACACGATGGAGATTGTGTACTCAAAACCTATAAGACCAAATAGTTTAGAAACCATGCTCTGCTAGTGTAAAGTTGATCACTTGATAGTGATGGGTCCGTGGTCCTGACCAGGACCATGCCGCAGGCTCAAGGCAAACAATCCAACACTGCCTCGCTTCAAGGGTATGGATCTGCCCGACATGTGACACCGCACCTCGGATCCCCAGAGGACTGTGAAAGGAAAGGATGAGGGGAAATGCACTATTAACCTACACCAAATAGCCTAAGGTATAGAAACTTTGTCGTCCTAGAAACGCCTTAAGCCTGTATATGTCTCAAGGGTGTCCGCTTGATACTTCTTTGTCTTCCTCTCTTACCTACACGCCTTGTTAGGAAACATTAGTGAACTACAAGGTGGCCAGAAAGAGACACACTCACTCAATTAGTTAGCCCAAAGCGACTTAGACCGATTAGATCATTTTTAAGAAATTTGGCTAGCTAGCATTGTGACAGCATATTTTATGCCGCAGCTAATACATGTTATTTGCACATTATCCTTACATTGTGTAAGGATAGTTAATCTTATTTTTCTTTATTTATACTATTTTAGGTGAATAACATACGAATAAACTATAAATACCATTGGCCGCTGTAAAAATAAGGATGCCAACACCGAATTGGGACCGGCGTAGAAGTGCGTTATGTTATGTGAATCTTTCTTGATCCTCCATTTTCTTCATGGTGGCCACTCGAGGTTTGGCGGATAGATGAAAAGATTGTGAAAGGACACCAGGGAGTTGAAAATTATTCGACTGAGACATGTATCCGTCGATTAGAAAAATTGTGCATATTCATGATATTCATATATCTTTTTACCGGTTGTTTGGATGACGATATTATCAAGATGGATGATCGTTCGTAAAAAGGCTAATATCGAGATTTATATTAATTCTTTTATAATAGACACTTCATCAGGGAATTATACATTTTCCGAGCATAATGCAACTCCTTTGATATCCACCTGCAAAACAAAAGTGTTCGAGGAGAAACGGCGATGTGTGAATATGGAATCTTTTGGGTTGGGTGGGTGGAGTCAACTTAGCAATGAAAATGTTGGATGATAAATAGAATCAATTCTTTCACCATTTCAGAAAGTGGGTTTGTATAGGTTTCTCTCCTCCAGACCTACAAAAGGAAGGAAAAAACGGACGATATATAGCAACACTCTTAAGTATAATTTGTCACATACTTTAAATGAAGGTGGAATTTGAGTTCGTCTAATATAAACATCCGACTATCTAGGTTAATCGTTTATCTTGACTACAATTATAATTAATTATGAGCAAATTGTGAACGATTATTAACCGTTATGATCGAGTACCAACCATCTCGGTCAATCTCCCACCACCGAAGAAAAAAGAAAGAACATTTATACCCCAGAGGTGAAAATAAAAACACTTTGAGAGACAGGGCAACAATGGAGATTGGAGAGAGAAATTAGGCCATTATTATTCATCGTTTGAAAAAACCAAACCCACCATCTATTCATTTCAATTTCATCGAGGGCTGTGAAAAATAAAGAGAAAAGTTTGCAACTTTTGCTTTTAAATGCTCGAAAAGACTCCTCTTAGCTTTATTGCAGTCGATTACCTAGCTAGCTCGCTCGCTTGATTGATTCCCTCTCTCTCTCTCTCTCTCTCTCTCTCTCTGACCCTCTGTCTTTCTCTGCAATTGCAAAAAAAAAGCTTTGGCCTTTTGCTTTCCTGATAACCGTGCAGAGAGAGGGGAAAATAATAGAGGGGGTAAGTGGGGGAAATGGGTTTTACTGTCACGATTCAGAGCCACGCGATGATTGCTGTGGCGGTTCAGACGGCGGGGCCACGGTGGTTGTGGTGGCGGAGATGATGATATGACGGTGGCGCTGGTGATGATGGCTCAGCAGAGTAAAGAAGCGAATGCGGCAATGTTCCATGATTTCTTGGGTATGAAGCCGGCGACGACCAGTAGTAATAGTGTTAGAAACAATGATTCTTCCCCTGCAGCAGTTTTGGCTACTTCTAAAACCCACCCAGATGCATCTCCCTCTGCCGCCGCCGCCGGCTGCGGTCGTGGTGGTGGACCTCTTTCCACCGTCTCCGATCTTGCCTCTGGTAAACTCTTTTTCCTTCCCAAAGTTCTTAACTTTGCATAAAAAGTGGATTTGAGTATATCTCTTTTGTCTTCTTAGTTAGTGTTTGAAATGGAGTGGCTTTGCTTTCCTCAAAAACCTTACTGTATGGTAGCTTTTGCTAACATTTCCCCCTTCATTGCTGCATTCTCTGTAACTGGTTTCCATTGTTTGTTACCTGTGTAACCTTCATTTATGCACTGTCTGTAACTGGTTTCTATCGTTTGTAAATTGTAGCATGTTACACAACAAGCCTCCAATTGAGTATAACCTGTCTGTTCTTTTCGTGCAATGGAGTTTGGTAGTTTTTGCTAACCTTCCTCTCCTTCATTTCTGCATTGTCCGTAACAGGTTTCTATGGTTTGTAACCTGTTACACGCTACCAATGAGTACTGTTCGTTAACCTTTCCCCCACTTTTCTGCACTTAGTAACGTTAGCACCAGCTGGATTTTTTGTTTGGGACTTCCTTGGTCAAACATTGGTTCTAACGTTTCTCAAGTGTTGTTCTTCCTTGTGGTGATTTTTTGTTAAGTTTTTTATTACAACTATGTTTCTTTCTCTTATCACCACGTTTTAAATGTTGTAATGTCTGATCGTTGTTTCATTGTTTCTATGGTTTGATTACTTTGTTGGTGTGCTTTGTGTTTCATAGAAAGACAGGCTGCAAATCATCTAGAGGGGATTCCATACTACGTACCAAGAACCAGCGATGTTTCTACTCAGGAGATGAGCAACAGATTAGCTGGAAGCAAGAGAAGTAATTCAGATTCTGCACCAATTGGCCTTCATCATGACTCTGTTGAAAGCAGCAGCCTGCATTTGATGAAGGTTAGAGAAAGGTTTCATTGTTAAAGATGTCACCTTTTTCGGATTTTTCCCGTTTCCGATACAAAGACTGATCGTTTCAAGTTTGTTGTGCAGATGCAGATGCCTAGAAGGTCTTTAGATGATGAGAGTTTCTTTGGTACAAGGCCGAGTTCAGCTGCCTCACTTATATTGCAGCAACCTTCAAGTGTTTCGAAATGGGAAAGATCTGCTGTGCCTACGGTGCAGCATCCTTATCGTGGGAGTCACTACGTTCCCTTGCAGCAATTCAATGCAAGCAGATTCGGGGGAGACACGACTGCTGGTGGACCGTCCGGTATCTCTCAGGCTGCTGCTGATGAAGGTTCAAGAACTGGCATCAAAGGACCTGGAATTTTGAGTTGCATTAACAATACCAGCTCTGTGAATTTGGGAAAAAGCTCGATAGGAGTCCAGCCGAGTGGCAGCAGCAGCAAACCAAGGCCTGGAATTCACATTTTAGAACCGGAGTCTTCAGCTCCTTCTTCAAGGTAGGCTATACCTTTGATGTTGTGTTCATTCTAACATGTCTAGTAATTTAGGGTGTTTGTGTAACTTACTTACAATTTGTCTGTGTTTTGGTGCCAGTCGCCAGGGCCTAGCGTCTGGAAGTCGACAGATGACCATATTCTATGGCGGTCAAGCACATGTTTTCGACGATGTACACCCCAACAAGGTTTGCTTTGTTTTGATTTTACAGCCAGTGGCGACAGTATTTATAGTCTGGCACTGAGCAGAGTTACTCATCTTTTTGCTTACTTTCCATGCTGCTTGTTAGTAATACTATCCTAGTTTTTCGTTTCTATTGTTTCTCTGCAATTCTTGAAGGTCATATTAGCCTAATGTTTCATACTCCATTGATATATGCTCACTCTTGAAAGAAAATGCTGGGCTGATACCTCTTAACCTGAGTTGCTCGTGCATTTCGGAATAAGATAAAGTACTCTACTTTAGTATTAGGTATTGACATTCTTACCAAGGTTTGCATGATTACATTATGTCTGCTTATAATTAGGCTATTAACAAAGTAAAGTTCCATGCTTCATGCTTAAACTTGTTTCATACTCCATTGATATATACTCACTCTTGAAAGAAAAGGCTTGGACTTTTACCTCTCAGTTGGTTTTGCTTAGGGTATCCAAATGTTGTTCTGAACATCATTCTTTCTCGAAACAGCAAAAAATGTCCAGTTCTCTCCCTTAAACACACATCTAATACCATAATAACTGACTAGTGGCTGCTTGCCTGATCTTTTTCCTCAGGCAGATGTGATAATGGCACTAGCTGGATCAAACGGGGGATCATGGTCGACGGCCTACTCACCGAAGCCAAGCAGTGGCAGCAGACCAGGCGGTGGTGAAACTTCCACCCACTGCAGACCAGGCGGTGGTGAAACTTCCACCGTGGCGAGTGGAGAATACGAAGCAGGTGGTGGTGCAGCAGCAAGAAGCAACATAACGTTATTGCAACACGAGCTCCGTAGAAGGGTGCCAGTCGCCACGAATTCCATGGTCCCAGGCGTGCACTCTAGCGACCGGATCATACCCTCAACAGGTAAGGATCCAGACTGAGTGTTCCCCCACCTGTGCATACTATAAGAGCATGATATAAGATTCCAAAATTAACCGGTTCCTGACACATACATGTGGCATTTCATTCGAAACAATTGACGGGAATTCGATGCATGGTTCATTATTAGCTGTTCATCATGGTGGTGGTAAGGAGACAAGAAATCAAATGCAGAAGGCTGGAGATGGGAGTAGTACAGGTGAAGAAACAAGGGAGGTTTGATTGTTTCCATTCGGCTTTTGTTTTTTTTCCCCCGGGTTTTTTTCGAACATTGTAGAAGGTAGAGAGCAAGAGAATGCAGTGGTTGAGTAAAGATGATGATAAGTTCATCCTGGTTTTGTTCTTATTGTGAAAGAAGAGAGCATCTTTCTGGTATGCTTTGATCCAGCTCTCAATTATCAGATCTTTGTTGGCATCATGCAAGAAATGAGTAGTAAATGAGCTCACTTGTCTTAGTCCTTTGTACAATTCCCTCTCTGTTTATGGAAAGATTCTCTGCAACCCTTTGTTCAATAGAGGTAGGTAGTTGGTCTGTGAAATGAAGAGTTGATACATGTTACCGGTTTTCAAATTTGCAACTTCTTAACTGTGGTTGATATTAAGATAATTGAGGTGGTAATTTTGCCGGTTTTTAGCTTGGAGATTCCAAGGTTGAATTTCAGGGAGTCCACTTCTTTCTTGTAGCACCTCCAGTCTGTTAAATTAAGCCGAATGTTACATACAGTCTGTCTTTTATTTTGTGTAGTCCATAAATTATTTTTTGCAGTCCGTTTTTACTAACACAGTCTATTTTTACTTCGTACAATCCGTTTTTATTTCATGCCGTCCGTTTTTACTAATTACAGTTCATTTTTATAATATTCGTAATATATATATATTTATAATTTTTTTTGAAAAGAAATACTTATTATTTTTTGAATATATCGAAGATATATATATTTTTATTTATAATGTTTGTAATTATTTTTAACAAATATGTTAATTTTTTAAGAGTGCTTGTTAAGTAATATTTTTTTAGCTCCATTTTTTATTTATAACTTATAGAATATTTATTTATAAAAAAGGACTGTATTAATATAAGCGGGCTGCACGAAGTAAAAATGAATTGCAAAAAAGTAAAATTGGACTGCGTTAGTAAAAACGGAATGAGTTTGTAATTTTTCATTAAGGCTATAATAATCTATTTACGATAAAATATAAATTGTACGAAGTAAAATATAAACGGTATATAACATCACCTTTTCTTGGTTAAAATGAGTTTCTTGGTTAAAGATTGGCAGCTCCGAAATTCACCTTACTAGCATGTAACAAACAATCCTGGAAGGGGTTTCTAAGGTAGGAGACACCATAAATAACACAGAGCCGAGTTAAAGTAAGAAATGAGATAGATGGGGTGGGGTCGAGAGGGAAAGAGAAGAACGGGGATTCAAACTTCAGAGATCGAGCTCGAGCTTGTCTCGTTTAAAGAATTTTGAACTCGAGCTCGATTTGTTTAAATGTATTAACGAATTTATAATCGAGTTGAAGTTCAGCTAGTTTATTAAAAAAATGTATGTTTGGGTTACGATTGGTTGATTTAGGAATTACGTATAAAATTTACGATGTATATTTTGTGTTACACCCTCTATATATATTTCAACAAATCCTAAATCTTAACATAAATCATATAAAACTGACAAACTCTACACTTTATACTTGTCACGGCTGTTGGTTACACAAATAATATAACATATAACAATGTAATAAATATGTTGAATCGATCAAACAAGAATGTTGAACCGTATATAATAACTAATATAGTTACCGTTAACCATAAAATAATTTACTTTTATCCTACCACATAGAACTAGATAAAAACGTTGTACCTATTTACAACAAGAATTTCCTTAAAAACTAGTGTTTACAAGAGAGGGTAAAAAGTACAAAATCGTTTGTTTAATGATTGAAATGTATGTTTACAACACAACATTTGCCTTTGGTTTCTTCACTCATCAGGTCCTATGCCAATAAGGACGTCTCATTTTGTTTCCATATGGGTAAAACGAAAACAAAAAGATAGTCAATTTTTTTTTCAGAATAAATCGAAATTCTTGATCAATACAAAATAGAAAATATAAAAGATAAACACAATATTGGTGTCTATTTCGTGGAGTGGGCTGGATTCAAATTCATGACCTTCAGGTCACTAGACACACAACTTTACCACCAAAGCAACTTCATACGGTAGTCCATTTGGTTTAATGTATTGAGCCGTATTATATAAAACCGCAATATATATGTGGAAAATATTTTGGTACCTTAGAGGTACCGGTATCCTCTATACCATAATTTGAGGGGTTGTTAATGTATATCGGGTTTGACTCGTTATGTGTATGAGTTAACCGAAGCCTTTATGTATACACGGAGCGTTAGTCTCCTTCTTTATAATTAAGTCGTCACTCTCACCAAAACCCCTATTATTCCCTTTTCTCTTCGTGGACTAGTCGACCTTAAGGTCGGAAATCACGTTTGATCGCCGGTGTTATTTCGCTGTTATTCCTTCCTTGTTCCTCATTTATTCCTCCTTTATTCGACTTTTATTCGTTGCAAGTATTCTTCACTCTCTACTCGATGGTTAGGGTTGTTTTGCTTTCTATTTTTTTACCTCCGAAAAAGTTATTTGAAGAAAAAAAATTGAACGTAATATTTTTATTTTTGATACTAAAATCTTCAAAATCTTGAGCATCAATGAGGAGGTAACACAATGTAGTCATTGTCTTTCCTTTCAGTTTCAAAATTTTGTTTGTTTCATACTTCCAAATTATCATCTACTCTTTTAATATTTGATTATGATTAATGACATGTTTAGGATATATTATATTTTAATAATGTGAATAATTGATTGTTGTTTTGGACTTTTATGGTCTTCAAATATATAACATGACCTAGGTTTCTAACCAATGGGTTGGCCAAGTTATCACTCAGAGTCTCTGTGGCTCCGAGAGTGATAAAATTTTATGTAAATTTTCGAAGTCAAAGTTTATGTCGTGATTTTTTTATATAAGAATTTTTAAAATTGAAATTTCGATTAAGGTTACTATCATGGTTTTGCTATATTGTTTTTAACCGTCATGAGTGTTGTTAAATTACTGCTTTTTGTCCGTAAGCAACACTATAATTAGAGAATTACACTCGTAGCGATTTACAATAACTCAAATAGTCGCGAACAATCAAACAAGTTATATTAATAATACGAGACCTCGAACCCAAATCGGATACCACATTCACCCAACCGTTTTGACTCAAAGAACACTAAACTTCAAAAATAAAAAAACACAATACCCTCACTCTTCAAATAGAGTCGCTCTAGTGGTAAAGTTATATGCCGGTGACCGGATCCTCATATTCAAATCCAGCACACCTCACAAAAGTAAGAGTATTTATTTCATGTTACGTGCCTAATTGAATACCACATCTAAGTATGAGATTAGCGGGTGAGTTTATAATTTTCTGAACACCCTTTCCTCTCAAATTATCTTTTGGAGATGAGTTTTAATAAGAGAGTTGTAACAATTGGTATAATAGCCCGTCCCACGCCTGATATGCGTTTGTGAAGGGGACGACTTGTGGAAGGAGCGACCCGCGAAAGAGGCGACCTAAAAACAGAGTAGGCTAACCTGAGTACGCCGTCGTGGACATCAGTTCAAAAGCGTGATGATATGTTACGTTCCCAATGAAATACCACATCGCTAAGTATGAGATTAGCCGATGAATTTATAACGTTTTGGACACCTTCTTTTCTCAAACTAGTTTTTAGAAATAAATTCTACCCAAATAGTTGTAACATTTCGCTGCTTGACCCAAAGTCTTAATCCGAAAAAAAAATTCCATACCCTCACCCGACCCTACCCTTGTCAACATTCAACAACTTCAAACCTATGGAATTATATATAAATAGTCATAACAAAAGCCAAACATGATTAAATCAACAAACACAATGGTGAACATTTCGTCGAACACCATGACTGCAAAAACTACAGTCGTCTCCGACGCCTACGCACAATCCCCACTAAAATCTCACCAGATCGTCCCGCTCGACTTCGACTCGATCCGCACCACCCTCCCGGAGACCCACGTCTGGCCTCCGGGCGCCGGCGATCAAGCGTTCCCGATTCCGGTCATCGACTTCTCAGAACCTTTGTCCGAAATCAGCCGGAACTCGCTGATCGTCGAGGCCTGCGAGAAGTGGGGCGTGTTCCAATTGACGAACCACGGGATTCCTTCCGAACTTTTGGCGGAGGTCGAAGCTCAGACGAGGCGGCTTTTCGCCCTCCCGGCCAGCAGGAAGCTGAAGGCTTTACGGTCTCCGAGCGGTGTCAGCGGGTACGGCCAGGCTAGGATTTCACAGTTCTTTGAGAAGCATATGTGGAACGAAGGGTTCACCGTCATGGGGTCTCCGGCGGATCATGCTGCTCAGCTTTGGCCGGACGATGATCGTTGCCGCCAAGTGTTCTGGTGAGCTATTTATTTGTAATTAACAATGGTGTAAATCATTGCTTGATGACGAACAAACATAATGAGGCAAAATATCCATTAACCAATATTTTCAGATTCGGACCGATCGAATGATTAAAAGGATAAACATTATATTATTGCTACATAAAAATCAAGCATAGTAACATAATGAACATATATATTTCTGATTGGTTAACTCGTGATTCATATTAATAAGTCGTAAAACATATCGGCATTTGAGTTAATTTATATAAAAACCGACCTGAAAAATTCAAACAGTTTTAATTTTTTTTTATGTCAGAGTTGACAGTCGAGTCCAATCCTATCGAATTCATGTTCGCTCTACAAACTAGATTGTTCTTTGTCACACTACAATTAGGTCAACTATGTGTTGTCCTTATTGTTACTAACTACTATAATCCTTTTCATTAGATTTTTAATTAAAGAATATGTGTGTAATGATAATGACTATAAGGATATCCAATACATAAATAAATATATAATTTTTGTAATGGAGTTATTAATCATTGAAGTTGACAAATTTGAAAAGTGACAAATTTAGATTAGTACAAACATATTTAAAGTCATTATTTTTAGGCCTCATTTAGTATGGAAACAATGTAATTGTGTTTTTATATTCTCGAAATATGTTTATTTATTTGTTGTCATAAAATGTTGAATTTGTATATTTAAGAATTATACAATTTTTTTAGTTATGTTTGGTGTATTATTATTATTAAAAATATTAATATCTTCAAATATAATTTTTTCAAAATGATATAATCTAATTTCCTCAAACTTTTAACAAAAACAGTGACGTCATCCAAGACTATCAACACCACACAACGGAGCTCGCCGCGAAACTTCTCCAACTAATCCTCCGGTCCCTCAACACCCCGGAGCAAGAAATCCGCCGTATCTCATCGCCAGAAAGCACCATCGCCAGCCTACAACTAAACTCGTACCCTCCGTGTCCTGACCCGAACCGGGCAATGGGTATGGCGCCCCACACAGACACTTCGTTGCTCACCCTCGTATACCAAGGCGGCGTCAAGGGTCTCCAAATCTTCGCTGGCGGCGAGTGGGGAATGGTACCTCCGGTTGCAGGAGCAGTGACGGTGAACGTCGGGGATCTCCTCCATGTCATTTCCAACGGCCGGTTTCAGACAGTTCGACACAGGGTGGTGCTTAAGGAGGCCGCTCCGCAAAGGGTTTCTGTTGCGTTGTTTTATTTTCCGACGCCGGAGTTTGTTTTGTCGCCGCCGGGGTTGGTCTCCGGCGACGTAGAAGCTCCGATATTGTATAGGCCGTTGACTGTGAAGGAGTATATAGGGGTGAAATATAAAAGCTATCAGACTGCACTTGATGCAATAAAAAATTAGTTTCATTGTAATGTACTATTTTTGTTATTATGAATATATAATTAGTAATTATATTGCACAAATATTACTCAATATAAAAAATTTCAAATTTTATACGAGCGACGTAATGGACCATCCATTTCCTGCCTTCCTAATCAACCATCATAGTGAACATTTCATCAAACACCATGCCTACAACAACAACTGTCTCCGAATCTCACCAAACCGTCCCTCTCGACTTCCACTCAATCCGCACAGTCCTAGAGACACACGTCTGGCCGCCTGGCGACAACGATAAAGTGTTCAGGATTCCGATCGTCGACTTCTCAGGACTTTCTGAGAGTAGCCGGAAGCTAATCGTTGAGGCGTGCAAGAAGTGGGGCGTGTTCCAATTGACGAACCACGGGATTCCTTCCGAATTATTGACGAAGCTTTGGCCGGATCATCATTCCCGAGTGTTTTGGTGAGATATATTTAATTATTTTGTCACTTGTTATACATAGTTCCATTTTTACTTTGTGATTTATGTTAAAAACATACTAATCCAGTAGTCCGTTTTTATTTCATGTTGTTTATTTTTATTTTGTATGGTCTGTTTTTAAATTGTGCCGTCTGTTTTTATTAATGCATTTTTTTTACTATTATTTTGTGAATACAAAGTGATAGTATTCAAATGAATTTATTTTTTTATGAATAATGAATTTAAAATTTGGTTGTTAAATAAATTTATCCAAACTATAATAAAATTTTTTTTATATCTTCCAAATATGATAAAGTAATTGGCAAATTGAATGTTGCTATCGGTCCGTCTTTACAAACCACATAATTCTTTTTTATTTTGATTAATTAAAATTCTCGATCAATACATATAAGGTAAATTAATATTTTTTATTCATGAGTGTTTGTGAGGTGTGCTGAATTTCGATATATCTATATCTAACTACGTCATGACAAAAAAAACAGCAATGTCATCGAAGACTTTCAACAGCGAATGACTAAGCTCGCCGCCAAACTTTTCCGACTAATCCTCCGGTCCCACAACACTTCGGAGCAAGAAATCCGGCTTATGTCAGCGCCGGAAAGCATCATAACCAGCCTACAACTGAACTCATATCCGCCGTGCCCCAACCCGACCCAGGCAATGGGTTTGGCGCCCCACACCGACACTGCGTTGATCAGCCTTGTAAACCAAGGCAGTGTCAAGGGTCAGGGTCTCCAAATCATTGGCGGCAACGGAGAGTGGGGAATGGTACCTCCGGTTCCCGGAGCATTGACCGTGAACGTCGGGGATCTCCTCCACATCATTTCCAACGGCCGGTTTCACACGGTTCGGCACAGAGTGGTAATTAAGGAGCCCATGTTGCAAAGGGTTTCTGTTACATTGTTTTACTATCCGACGCCGGATTTTTTTTGTTGCTGGTTGGGGATGGCTCCGGCGAGGACGAAGCTCCGATGAACCGTTCGTTGAAGTTCAAAAAATATCATACTGCACTTGAGTGTGAAGGAGTATATGAGGTTGAAGTACAAAAGCTATCAGAAATAGTTTTATTGTAATATTTTTATTATCAGCAATGCATCATCATTATGTATTATTTATTTTCTTAGATCGAAATGTCTAATTTGATAAATTTTTTGAAATAATAATATAATATAGGCAAGTAATTTGGTATACTTTTACGACATAGGGTCCGTGGCTGCCAGCAAGGAATAATCTGGATCGTCCATTTTAAACGTTAGATCTGACGGATAAAAAATCAAATTAAATTAAAAATAAATTTGTCATTTTCACTTTTTTTTTCAAATTAACAACAAATTTCTAAATTTAGAGACTAGAGTATTGGGTTTTTCAGTTTTGAATTTTAGATTTTAAGTTTTGAATTTTTAAATTTAGGGTTTAGAGTATTGGATTTTCAATTTTGGATTTTAGATTTTGAGTTTCGATTTTAGGTTACAAAAATTTCCGAAAAATGAGAAAAATACCCTTGTATGCAATTTGTTTACCATGGCAAACATCCACTTATTTGTAACAGATCCGCACTCTACTTTTACTGTCTCTAGCTCCTATGAAAAAAATAAATATCTACATCATAAATCTCAGCATACTTGAGAGCTTCCAAGTGCAATATTCTAGGGCATCACTACTCCTAAGTGGTAATCGGCAGCCCAAATCGGTCCATCGGTGGCCCAAACCAAAACACGACCTGCTCTGCTTTCACCCACCGTAAGATGTCGAGCATCCATCACATCGCCTCTTCACTTAAATTACTGTAACATCTAAACTTAATTCAGTTATCCATCAATATTCCGTCACGCTCCATAATCCAACAATCACAACAATTTTAATTGTGTTGATAAGAGAAATGTCAAAGAAGAGCACTTAATTCTGTAAACGTGGGAACGAGTTGTCGGTAAAAAGTTGACCAAATCTTTGGGGATTTCTAACCCATTGGTCAAACCATTACATAAAAACCTAATCATGAAACTAAATCTCAAACCTTCTTGTCTTATATGATGTTTATCGTTATAGCAATATTTGATATTTTCATGGCGAGTATTAAACAAAACGATAAACGATTGATCACGAGAAATACTTCATTTATATGGATAAAAATCGAGCTTTCTATTTTAAGTTTAATTTTAATTATTATACGCACAATTATATAGTATCGGACAATATAGTCACAAATTCTATCGACTTTCGTGACCCAACGTCAGATAATTATGATAAAAACCGTGACTATCATTAATTCGTTAGTTCAAAACCGTGACGGATCTCAAACCAACAATGCCAAAGGGATCTTTCTTTCTTCTTGTTTCTTCAATTCCTTATTCTAGACTACGTTCGTCTGGTGACTGTAAGTTTCACACCATGCTTGAAGTTGAGAACAATCCCAAACTCCAATTCCAGGGGATTTTCCATCTCAGGGGAGTGCCGGATAACGTAATTCCGGTACAGATGAATCAGCGAGAGCTTCAATTCTTGCAAGGAGAACTTCTGGCCGATGCATGCTCGAGGGCCGATCCCGAAGGGGATGAAAGCGTAAGGATGCCTCGCTTTCTCTTCCTCGCAGTTGGAATCGAACCTCTCCGGTTTGAACTTCTCTGGCTCCGGGAAGTTCTTCGGGTCCTTTGCTAGAACCCCCGGCGCCAACCATACCCAAGTGCCCTGTTTCATCAAGATGTTAACAAACATAAGTGTTAATAATCGGAATGTAACGATTTTTCATATGATATTCGATCATTTTAATAGTTTAATTTGATTAATAAACAGGGTCTTGATATTGAACTGTGTTAACCCCAATTATAACAATTTTTATCGTAATGATTCTCCATATAGTATCAAAGTCTTCTCATGCATGGTTCAATTCAGCTCGCTAATGAATAATATTAAAAATTCGGAGGTCATTTGGATGGGGCATTTTAGAGTAAAATCACGTGTTATTCATCAAAATAAAAAAATGTGTTCTGAAAATTATATTTTTTGGCTAATGAGTTAATTCAATATGATATTTGGTAAACGAAAAGACCAAATTGTTCGAAATATCGTGATATTTGGAAAAGGCCAAATTAACTCAATTATTTGAAATACCACATTTTCGAAATACGAATAAGTTATTTTGATCCAAATAACTCATAATGAATGCCAAATGAGTTAGATACCTCTTCCAAACAATTCGAAATTATTTAAACGTAATGATTCATGACATGGTCTTTGGTTTTGAATATGTTCTCCCAATAACACGAATTATTGGGGATGTAATGGTGGATGGGAGTCGACCTCCAATATAACAAATTTCACTTACACAAATCATGGTAAATTTCGGTTTTCTTTCTCGAACTTTAATAATCTCTTTATCAATTACTCAAATTATCGGAATGCTAACGGTTAAATAAGACATTCCAGAGGAAAATAAAAAGTAATAATAAGGTGTAGAAGTAGAGTGAACCTTTGGTAGATGGTAGCCTCCAATTTCTACATCAGTTGATACCTCTCTGGCTATCAAAGGGGAAACCAAATAGTACCTCATTGATTCCTTAACCACCTGCCCAAAAACCAAACCAAGTAAGAAACTCGAAAATTCGTTCCGTACTTTCTTTCAACCAGTGACAAATCTAGAGGAGTCTCTCTCGAATATGCCCCATAGTGCATTTTAAATTACCTGATCTAAGTAAGGAAACTTGTGCTGAAGATCACTAGCACTTGGAACAAGATCCCTCGGCCCGAACGCATCAATTTCAGACACCAATTTCTCTTCAACATCAGGATGTCCAGCAACCAAGTAGAGCACAGAAGACAGAGTGAAGGCAGTGGTTGCAGAGCCAGCAAGAAGATGCTCATAAGCGACAGCACTTATGTAGTCATTAGCAAACACAGTCCGGGCGACATCCTCAGACTGTGTCTCCCTCGCATTGAGGATGAGGGACAGGAAGTCCTTCTTCGAGCCCCGGTTCTTCTCCGTCATCCTTTGGGCCACGATCTCGTCCAGCCTCCCGCTTATGTTTCTGTTCGTCCTGTCCACTTTCCAGTCCATGGTTTGCGGTATTCGCTTCAGGATCTGCCTGAAAAGTAAGGGTGGGAGTCAGTCAGAGTGGTTATTAACTAGCCATAATCTGATGGTCCGTTGGCAAATCCTTAATTGATTAACAAACCGTTATCGAATGTCCACTCCTACCTGAAAGGCTCCTGCAGGATGGGGAGGAGTAGTCCGACGATGATGGAGAACGAACCCGAAAGGTCCATCTTCAGCTGAGTGGTCGAGTATATGTGCTGGTTGATGAAGTCCGAAACTCGGACTTCATCATCTTGATTACTCCCACCATGACTACCATCACCACCACCCTTTGTCAAACCCTCGACCTTATTCTTCTTAGAAAGGCCGAATTCGACCCCGAAAGCAGCCTGTCCGATGACATCCGTGGCAAGCTCGAGCGAGAGGTTCGAGAACGTGATGTCCTGTTGGTCAAAGAGGTTCGATGTCGCGGACTCGATGTAGGATTGCATGGTGGGGATGAGCCCTGCCAGGTGGGAAGGCTGGTAGACTGAGAGGATTGTGTTTCTCATGGTTGACCACCTGGTGTCCCTGGTGAAGAAGAGACCCTTTTGGTGGAGTGGAGATGAAGCAATTGGTGAAGGGATGCTTCTGTTTGGGATGTGTTTAAATTTCTTGATTCCTACTTCTCTGCATAGCTCTGGATCTGCTATGATCACCAGTGGCTGTCTTCCCATATGAAACCTGCCAACAATTCGAATTATTGAAATGCAACGCTTCATGCATATATGACATGATATCAAAAGCTTTAAAGACAAAGAGTTCTTTGTTTCGAAACTTGATATTACCCTACTCCTACTAGAGTAATTGCACATACACAAACTACAACTCCTCAAGACCAAGTAACTTGAATAACAAGTTACATTAATATACCCACATCTAATATCGATGACACCCTCACTCAAACTAATGATGATCTTCGGGCATCAATTTGCTAACCAAAAATCAATGGCGAATAGTCACCACAAATTTAGTGTCTGATAATCAGTAAGTTTACTACTAGATAGATTTCCCGTTTATAAGAAGAATAATATGCGCAAAAGAATTGGCGAATATGTATCTCAAAATGTTTAGTGCGATCATGAAAAACATGATTCACGAGACTGAAAGTCTCGTAGTTAAGAAATTTTATAACGACAACCCACATCAACCCGTTAAGAATATAACAGTAAAAAGACTGTTACTAATATTGTGTAACAAGGATAGGACCCTTTTCAACCAATTCGATGTAAGACACTTGTGTGTTTTACAAACTTTTTATAACTTTATACATTCATTCTCTCTAATTTAGAACAAAAAGACAAACATTTTTACATCAAACTGTCCTAATTCGAGAAATCTCAACTCTGTTAACCCGTTAAAGAGGAAAATTACCTGTAAATGGGACCATATTGCTTAGCAAGAACAGAGAAGACATCAGGGCCGTATTTCGCCATCAGAGGGAGGTGTCCAAGTAGTGGCACAGTCAGCGGACCAGGGATCTTCCTCACTCCCCAGTAAGGCGCGTACAAGTAAACCGTCACCGTCCCTAACAGCATCGCGGCCGCCGTCACCAGCACTGCGCCGGCCGGAACGAAGTAACTTAATGAAAAGACTACATCTTTTGCTGCCTGAGTACTCATTCTTCCTCTCTTGTTGAAGAAATCAAACGAACCAGAGGAACAGAGTGATGGGTTTCAGGAAACTGGATTGGAGAAGAAGAAGAAGAAGAAGACCTCCATTTTTTTATATTGATGGCAACGGGTTGATTTTGTCGGGACATGAATGATTATCGATAAGAAAGAGATGCCGATTGCCATTAATTAGTTGGATTTTGATGCTCCATTGAAATGAAATTGAACGATCATCATTAGTATATGATTCTGTTTTGTTTTCTTGTGGTTTGTTCGGCACACGGAATCTTTTCGTCAGACCGGTCCGGTTGGTTACGTTTTCGGCTCAAGTGTCGACCCAAGTGCGGCGTACTCGGACCACCCCTTTTTGGGTAATACGTGCGGTTCGACCTGTCGGTTTAGTACGGGTCTGAAAACACTGAAAGACACACATACCCAATAAAAAGTAGTAGTGGTCACTACAGAATTAGATAGTAACATTTTGATTGCTCAACTTTGTGTTTTAACAAATTTCACACTCTGATTAACTTATCAACCATTCAAGTGAATGGAATTTACCTAGAGAAAAACCCAACTCACTAAACCAAGAAACTTACTCGGTTGGAAACCGGTCGATAGGTTTCTCACGTTCTCCTTATGTGGGTTTTTTTTTGGTAGAAGGTTTTCGAAATTTTAGGGTCAACCAATAACTGCCTGTAACCGACCGATCGATTTCTCCTCCTTGTTCTTTCTCACCTTGCCGCCTACGAAAATCCGGTTCAGATCCCAAAGGCTCATAAGGAAATTAGATTAGGATAGGATTGGTTGGGTTGGGTTTTAGATTTGGGTAGGATTGGTTGGTTTTATGTTGAGGTGGCATTTAAAAATTATAAATTGGATGATGTCAGGTTTTGGATGGAAAACTGTTCTGTCGACAATTGATTGATCGAGGTGTTATGAATCCAAAACTTAAGTGACCTCAATGCTCTTAACCCATATAAAATCAAACCTCTTGTCGTCGCTCTAAAACTTGGAAAAATTACCATTTGCTCCATAATGTATTAACAAACACGTAATCATCATTTTTTATAACTACACATATAATCATCATTACTCATTAGCCTTTTGTTACCTTGGCAAATTATTGTTAACGGCGTCATTATAATTACCGCCAAGATTTACACACATTACAAACTAGTAAGCCAACAACTTAAATCAAGTACAAACACACCATTAGTACACACACATCATTCCAACCCTTATGATCATAGTAGTAGGCTAGGCAATCGCGATAGGCGGGACACCGGCATAAATCTCGAGAGCATCGTCGCCCAACTTGCCGACGTAGTAGGCCAAAAACTCGGCATAGTTAAAGGGCCGATACAACAAAGGGTGCTCCTTGTCAACCAACTCCTTGGCCACCTCGATCGTGACACAGTCATTCGGCATCATAAACATCCCCCACGAATACCTCTCCCTGTCACTTCTCGTCACCACCCTGTGCCTCACAGCGTGGAGCCTCCCGTTGCTCCACGCCTTGAGTGCGTCCCCCACGATGGCGATGACCGCGCCCTCTGGGATCACAACCTGGACCCACTTACCGTCATCCTTGGTCTGTACCTCCAGACCCTGAACGTCGTTCTGGCCCAGGATGGTCAGAGCGTTCTTGTCAGTGTGGGCCACCAGACTAGGAACTGGATCCGCGGTGGGCGGCGGGACCTTGTACTTCATGAGGCGGAGGTTGCTCACACTCTCCGCCGCATAGGACTCGTACAGCTGGCTGTCGAGTCCGAAGCTGGTGAAGATCATCTTCATCAGCAAGAGGTTTAGCTCCAGCATCTTTGTACTCATCTCGTTCAATGCTTCACTGTTTGTATATAATTAATGATTAATAATTAATTAATTAATAACCATATTAAAATAAACAATAATTAGGATTAAAATTGCTGATGTATTGATGTCAACGGGGCAGATGGGGAAATGAAAGTTGACCTTAATGATCATAGACAACCAGTAAACAGCTGCCGTATTATATTATAAAATGTTAAATTAATAATATTATATGTCAAATTCTTTACTTAATAGAAATAAACAATTAATTAATACATCAAATCTGTATAAAAAAAATTTTGAGGGGGAGAATTTAATGGAAGAACATGCATTTGCTTGGTGTTAGATTTAGAAAGGCTGGCTGAGCAACTATGTGTGTTTTGTGTTTTAAAGTTTTTATTATTATTGATTTACGATATTTTAGGTACGGATATTTTCTAACTGGCTGCCACCTAAACGTTAATGACGGTTGATATCAACGATATAACGCCTAATTAGCTAAGGATACTAAAACATAATGTAGCTGTTGGTATCAACGACATGACACCTAAGTGAAAACTATGTCGATAACATATTATGGAGGTATCAGAGTATGCACCTATATTATAAATAAGGAAATTGAGAAAGTAAGTTAAGTTATTTCTATGAGTTATTTAAGTTGACATCTAAAAAAGGAATTTGTAGGATTTTCAAATTATGGTATTTCATCTAACTCATTTTCATGTTATTTTAAATGTTTGAAGGCTGTGATTTTGAATAGCCCGTTATCACCTACTATTTGAGTTAGCCAAACAACGAGTTTTTGTTCCATTTATTTTAGACCCCTAACGTAAATAATATATGTGAATCAACTCATTAGCCAAACATGACAACATAAACCAGTAATTATTCTCGCATGACAAGCTCTTTTGCACACTGTAAAATTTTAATCTTATTGTCTACGAATGTTCGAATCTTAAGGATTGATAGGTGCAGCTATAAGTTCGAGAAAAAAAGGACACCATGAAGAAAACACACCTAAAGAAAAAAGACAAATCCTCGCCTTACACAAAGCCATCGTATGAAATGTAACAACAACCATCAAGCCAACAACCAATAGAAGACAACATCGCTCATAAGAATGGACGACGTTGAAAGAGCTTTTTTTTTTCTATTTACTAATTTTGTTTGTTTTAGTAAAAAATTTGATTAACCGGATAATTTATCGTTATACACGTAATATGTATCATCATAACAAAAAAGTTAATATATAAACAACTAGATTAACAAATCTCGGTATTTTCAGCTCGTTCATGCATTCAAATTCATCACCCATATTTATTAGGGGGCTTATCCTTTTCAAAAAACAGATTAAATTTAATACCCAAGAGAGTATTTCCAGCCAGCTTTCTAATTATTATTATTTTTCAAAAAAATATTATTATTTATGAGAAAAAATTATATAATATAAAAGAGTGTTACCAGCTTTTATTGCATATATATCTGGTTCACTCTACTGCACATGTCGTTTTGCAGGAAATCAGCAAAAGCTGCCCTATAATTGTCTATATAACTACTCCTGATTTTTCTCTACTTTGTCTGATAATAATAATATTTCGGAGTAAAATGACGAATTGCTTTTACATTTCCGCTCAATAAATAATGTTCGGTCTATCAGACTCTATAACCCGACACTAGTTCTCTATCCAATGCTCCTTACACTAGTAGTAATTCCTACTTTTCAAGTATTGATTTTGTTCAGTATCCATTTCTGAAAATCAATGAAGGTGACTTTGCATTGCATACACACATAAGTTTTGATACCCGATAGTTGTAACATCGCAGTCATTGGTTCGATTTTGGGTATGTTTTTTTAAGGTTTCCAAGACGAAACGTGTAACATGTGAAGTGTAACTTTCATCCCACCAATTTCACCACCACTCCCAAACTAACTGGTTGGACAAGTCACTGATCGAGTTAATCAGGTTAATTACGTCTGTGTTACTGTTAGGGTTACAATCCAAGTAGTACATCAAGAAATTGAAGTGAATTTGCTTAGAGTTCGCTAACTACACTAATATGATACATGTTGGTCACGGACCAATAAGTTACACTTCACTTATGTTTTCGGGTATTTTGAGACGTTTTTGGTTTGGAAATGCACGAGCTATTGCGTCTTTACCGAGGGTTTTAAAAAACTGTACCGGTTGGTTGAACCATATATCGGCCAACTGCCTAGTCTGATACATCCTGATTTGATAGAAAACATGTTTTTATCGATGGAACTTGATTAGTGGAGAGCATGACATCTATTGTATTATTAATAGTGTTAAAATTGTGGATTGAAGTAGGTTGAAGCGGACGTCAAATTTAAATTATTAGTAATATATATGGTTCAACCGATATAGAATTACCGTTGAACCATCAAACCTAATACCAGTCTATCACTAACATTTCATGTACGATGCTCAGTACGAGTTTGAAAACATTGATTTTAACTCAATTCAATGCAAATTACGAATCGGACTAAGCCGGGGTAAAGTAGGAATTAAGAAAATTATTATCAATTTTTACTTACTTGAAAGAGGGGTTGCCAAGGGGCCACATGAGTTGAGAAAAAGCTTCAACTTCATCATGCTGAGGGGAATGGTCGACGCCGAAGCTCTCGAGGTAAGGGACGACGTCGTTTTTGCCGAGGTAGCTCCGGTAAGGCTTCGGGTGGACGTGGAGCTTCTTGGTCTCCTCCGGCAGGTCGAAGAGTTGACTCAGCGCTTTTACCATCCTGTCCCTCATCTCGCCGGAGATTTCTTCGGTCTTGATGCAGAAACAGCCGTGGGTCTCGCACGCCTCCCTTACTTTGTCGCAAAGTTCCCGCCACTCTGAGGCGACGGTGTTGCCGCCGACGGAGACGCCGGCCAAGTTGATGAGTGGGATATCCACCATGGTAATGGAAATGAAAGAGAGAGAGAGAGATGGTTTGATGTGGAGACAAAACCAGATCGCATCCGGATTTTATATAGAGAGGGGTATTTTCGCCAACTACAAATACATCCAAAACTCCAGAATTTAAGGGCGGAAAAAAGGTATATAATTTCTGGATGAAAGAAAACAAAATTAAATGATACGAGTAAACAAGAAAAAGAATTTGGGTGCAGATAACTCGGGAAGGAGTGTAACATCTCGATCTTTTTTTCCGATAATATAATATTTTTTTAAGTCTTGGAATATGTAAATGATTACATTATAAATAATCATTTACATATTTAAAATGATTACATTATAGCTTTTGGTATGAAAAGGCTCAATAGCACTCACTATACACGACAACATGCATCCAACATGTAGAAGAGCTTTTGCATGTCCATCGGGGAGAAGATATATCTTCGACTCGAGGTTATCGGGCTCTGGTGGTAAATGCATTCAATCCTAGCTTTCCAGTTGTTCCGGCATATGGCCGCAATAAGACATTTGGATGTTTTGCGACAATAAAATCGATCGTGAATCCACTTTTTTTCAATACGTTAAGATAGCTCCGCAAGGAAACACCAAAATAGCGACACAAACAACTAAAGAATAATTTGAAGGAGCTGCGGTTAAAGAATTTCTTGTACGTAACTATGTCTGGTTTTTTGTGTATTAAGAAACATGTTCATGAATGTTTACAATCCATTGGTTTGTTTGGAAACTATAGAGAATGCCGTCATTCCTTAATTTGGCAATATTATAGCTTTCAAATGACGAGAAAGTTCACTGTTTGACGCCTTTTGATTGGTGTGTAATTTTTGAACCATTAATACTATAAGTAGCCTATTTCGAAAAGTTTAGGGTAACATTTTTCCCAAGGCAAATTAACTATTTTATCTAATTCCCTTTTCAAAAATCTTTTCTTTTTAATCAATAACTGTCGTCGGTAAATTCTCGTTAATCGTGGTCGAGGCTTTGGTAATTTTTGACACACGTTACTGTGTCTAATCGGAGGTGTTGGTATTTTGTAAGCAAAAACAGTATCAATCCTTTCTCTCTATTATTAGAAATACAACAACCGGAAGAAGCTAATTAAGAACTGGTCCGAAAAATATAAAAAGCACGGAAAACCTAACAACTTGGATGTAGAGATCTTCATTCGAACCGCTAAGGGAAAAGGAGTTTAACTGTTCTAAACCGTGAATTAACGACTCGAGCCGGTCGCCATGGGCTCACCGGCCAATAATGACCTGGCATTGATCTCCTGACCGTGCTTCTTAAGAGACTTGGAAGGTTTGTGCCCCGAGTTGTTCTCCGTGTCCATCGGTTCGACCGCTGACATCTCAAATCGACGACATTTCTTCTGTTCGAGAATTAAAAATTTAGTTTGCAGAAACAAACAGTAAACGGTTGGGGGGTCAGTTCACAAGAAATTTAAAACGTATAGTATAGTTAGGAATTTGTTAGCCTTATCCCGGCTGGCTTTGTCTACCACTTTATACATTGCATGTACGTTAACTTCTTCTGTCTTTGTTTGTACATATTAAGCATAGCCAGTCACTTAAGTTCGGGCCATGTAACAGCGTGGCCATCGAACTTTAATTTGTAACGTTGCGGTCAAATGATTTTACGTGAAAAAACCTTTGTGAGAGAAAAAAAAACCACAAGCGCACCGCAGTAACGAAAGTTCCATCTAATAAGAGAGTACAACTTGCAGGGATTTACGGTCAATTCTAGCTATTCCATGCGAATAACCAAGAGCAATAGCATGGTTGGAGACCACGATTTCAAATTTTGGAGTATGTTTGAGAGCTGTATTTGGCGAAATTTTAAAATACACCATGCAAAAATTTTAATTTTGAAAATTTTACTTATGATTTCGTTACTTGGGAGTCAAGGTAAATGCTAGGATAGTTGAGATTAGTTCATCTCTGATTCCGCTATTAACCCCAATGGTGATTATAATATGTGAAACGGGTAGTAGAAACTGAAAGTACACAGTACGAGTACATGGATTCTATCACTTTGACACTATGAGATTCGGATCACCAAACTTCAACACACCGATCAATGATTGATGCTTGGTGTGCTAGAAACGAAAGTTAAGTGGTCTCGCGGTTACCGAGCAACCTTAGGTGACCTAATAATTGTGACCCTATTGATATACATATTTGAAGTATGTTGGTGTAACGTAGTGAGGAGAGACCCCTAACTATTTAAAGTGGTTTGTTTTTATGTGAACCAACAACCTTTCTTATAATAGAGAAATAACAAACTTGTCAGATTTTTTGACATCATAAACGATATAAAAACCAATCTGATTCTTCTTAAAATATTTCGAGTTATTAGGATGCAATAGTTATAATATCAGAATTTGTAAAGATCGAGAGAGTCCGTTTTGAATATTGATAGCTCCTCAACCCCGTTCACATAACTTACTGAAATGTTAAGAGCTTCGATTTGAGAGGTGTATCGTGCGAGTTTGAGTCGTTGGATGAAACCCATAATTGGGTTTGTATTATATACAATTGGTCATGTAGCATGTGCTTTGATCAATTAACTTTAGGCATACTTGTTGTTTGCTTGGCCAATTGTGTCATTATTCTCTGATACAGTTGGATACTTGGAATAATTCTTTTAACCATTTTTAAGAGTGTACTCTACCCTACATCAACTTTGTTTCTATGTATAATTTAACGGTGTTAGTATCGAGAATGAACACAAATATTAAACGGTGTCAGGCTCAGTTAAATTACATAGTATCGAAATTGTAAATTGAGATTAGTAATACAACGAACTCTATGTCTCATGCCGGGGTTCACACCCTACTACAGTCGATATGTTGTCCCTTCGGCTTCAAAGCTGGAAGTGGGACTGCTCGTCTCTCACCAGGATTCACACCCTACATACTACTGTTTGTTGTCACGGACCTTCCCGCATACACCATGTCTTGTTTTCAGTTACCACATGAGTTGTACGACCGATTAACTAAGAAAAATATAATGATCGGGTTTTGGGTGGGATTAGATCGTTTGTAGACGGACCCATTCACCGGGTTTCCTGATACTTTTTTCCTCCCTACAAAAATGTCAAGTTCGGGGCTTGAAAAGACTCTCTTGTATCTGCCACTGCTGTCAACTAATGAGGAACATGTACATCCGAAAGACACAAGAATCGATCTAATTCGGGATAATCGATTAAATGTATTGGGCTTGATTGGAGGGCAAAAGTCAAACCGGTTTTCGAACTAACCAAACCCTAGTTGCTTACTCGTCCTAGAATATTGTACGAGGCGGCTGTCCGATAAAAAGTCCATTGGGTTTACTTGGATAATAAAGAATTAAAAAATGGGCTGGCCCAATAATGACACCAGTTCCGCAGCCGGCCACCTAGCTAGCCAGCTAGAGTCAATGATCCATTTTCCACAAATTTAGGAACCCCATGAAACTAAAACCATTGACTTCGGGTCATGGAATATGATGGACTGAACACGAATTTGATAACTTGGAAAAGTTTTAATGTTCTGTCGATCCAATATAGTAGTCAATATCTCAAGGGTGGTATTGATCAATGGGTTGGACCTCATCGGGATCTGGATAGATGGGTCGATGGGTGATCTGGTCAGAATTGATAGATGGATAATTCCTATCGAGAGTTCGATGTGTGTTCCGGTCAAAACTGGTAGATGTATATGCATGTGAAGAGACCAATGTGTGTAAGGGAAAGTTGTTAGGTTATCCCAAATAGAAGAGTGGGAGAGGTTTAGGTGTTGTTTGTAAGTGTGAGGGAAAGTCTCGCCCTTTGAGTTAGTTTTTTAGGTGAGAAGTCCCGATAGCATCCAATAGTGGTATTCAAAGCTCAGGTAGCGATCTAGTCAGAGCCGGTAGACGTGTAATTCCTACCGAAAGACTGATGTGTGATCCGGTCAAAACTAGTAAATGTGTATGCCTACTAGAAGACTGATGTGTGAGGCAGGCGTTATTAGGTTATCTCACATAAAAAATTAAAATTAGTTGAATGTTGTTTATAAATATGATGAAAAATCCCCGACTCATGAAGGGTCATACCATACATCATTCCAAACCAATTATACGTTTGTTTATATAAGTAAATAAACAATATATTTGTGTCTGTTCACTATGTAGACCTCACTAACACACAACTTGACGAAACAAAGCAACTCCACTTAGACGCTCTCATTTACAAGAATACTTCGGTATAGATTGTTAATAGTTCTCTGAAATGGTTCAGCAAAACAATTGGCGGCATCACAAAGCTGCTGGACGAGCTATGGCGGATGGTAGAGATGCTGATTCTAGACGGCTATGGCTTGCGGAAGAACACTGACAAAATGATGGACTGCAAGACTTCACTACGTGTAATGAAGTACAGTGCACCTCCATTGGGGAAGCCAATGAATGGACTCTATGGACACACCGATAAGCCACTCTGCACTTTTCTCTGCAAAGATCGGATTTCTGGCCTCGAAGTTCGATCAAGCATGGTGATGGTGATGGTGATGGTGATGGCGGGGAGCACTATGTTTCTGTTCCGATAAGCAATAATTCGTTTGTCTCCATCGTCGGAGATCCCCTCATGGTGAGTTCCTCTATTGTGCATTTCGTATGTAGAGAAAAACATTATATCTCAATAACTTAAGTTATCGAGAAACATTTATAAATTTTATATAACATTTTTTAGTATATCCCTCTGCAAATAAAAAGTCTAAAAACCAGATTTGGATTAAAGTTTTTACTAGGTTCACTAAGTCATCCTGTGCAAATTTGTTACATTGTAGGTAGAGGAAGCCGGGATGAGTCTCGGCTCATCCCAATTTTGATCCTGAACACTGAAATTGAGTATATTTTTGTGGTTTTCTTGACCTGGTTTAGTGCTTGACGAGAGATAAAATTAGAAGGAGACATGAAGAGTCTCCACTTTCTTCTTTCCTAATTTCAAATAAGGATGTTTTCATAAATCGTGTGAGTGCATATGTAAAATAAATCGTTGGTGCCATATTATTGAAATCTGTTTTAACAAAAATAATCACGAATAGCTTTTTATATACATTAACTTAGCACGTATTTGGTTTGTGTCAAGTTAGAGCATGCCTCATAAATTACCATTTACAAGCTAAACAAGAGCTCAACTCAAACTTCACTCATTAAAATCTCCGATGAGAGTTTAATTTGAAGTTTGTACGGTAACAAATATCGACAAATCAAATTAAAAAACAAGCTATTCTATTTTATTATGTATATTTTATTGTATATGAGATTTTATGTTGCATATTAGCGAGTCTATTGACGAACCGGCCATATTATTAAATTAGTATTCTATGGCTCGAACCAGTTCATGAATTTATCGGATCGAACATATCATAGCTCAAGCTTTGCTCGTTTAAAATCCAACGGAGTCATGAATTCTCCATTTAGTCGAATCATGTTTGCCGGAAGAAAAGTTAGTGACGGCGATGGATGGATGGATGTGGCCATTGCTAAAATATCAAGAGGAAGGAGAACATTTCCAACACGCTGGAAGGAAACCTCCAAGAATTGCCTAACAAGTAAACAACAAGACGGCAAGTAATCCCAGCAAGCAACTCAATAAGTTAATTCTCAAAATTATCGATAACGGAATTAAGATGGTTATAGATACTAGGCGGAATTTTTTGATGTCAAATGAAATTTAGTGATCTTTCCCTTAAGACCTTAGGTATTTAAATGTATTTGACAAATTTGTATCACTCTAAATAGAATTCGAGATTGGAATTAGGGAAAATTGTTTGATGTTATTTTGTGGCCGCAGAAAACGTATCACACAAAATTAATAAGGTTATAGTTGGATAAATTTTTGGATTGTCGATTTTCAGTTTTAGTATTTATTAAATAGATCAGATCGAAGTGCTCTAGAAATCGTGAAAAACGATACTCTTCGGAATTCAAACTATAAATCTTTATGTTCAGAATTACCACCTCAGCTACACCTGATTCGTATGCCACATAAAATGGTCTATAAAATCCCCTGCAGCTAGCCCACGTTTTTCAAAACAGAGTGCAAATCACTCTAAAAAGACTAAAATGGCCGTCACTTGCTCCCTGATCAACCGCCTCCCTCCCTCGCCGCCGGCGACCTCCTTTTCCAACCCAAATCACCCTTCGAATTCTACAACCTCCCCTGCATCGATCCCATGGTTCAAGAGCGACAAGTTGAAGAGCATATGCATAGCAAGCGTGGCATGCCTAGTGATCGGCCTTGAAACCAACTGGGCCATCGCCGCCGTAGACATACCAGCTATGACGGCGGAGAAGGTGTCAGCACGGAAGTGGAGCGACAAGAGGATGTGTCCTGCGTGGCAAATGAACTCGTTGGAGACCATCGTCCCGGAGGATCTCCCTCGGCCGTTTACTCGTCGGAGATGGGAGTCCGTTGAATTCCCCGGCGGGGGGAATATTAATAATGATCGTTCCCCGGCAGCGCGTGGTCATCAAGTTGTTAGGGGTAGTAGTAGCAGTAAAGGTTGTTTTTCAATGTAATATTGGATGGGTGTCACCATCATTGTACATAATGCATACCAAGATATTTTTAGTAGTTGATTTTAATGAATTTGGCTATGGTTCGAAATACGGTCTAGTCGGGCGGTATCATTGTTGGTCTCCAGGTTCGATAGTACCCGGTTGAAGGTTTGGTAACATCGTGCAATGTGGTGTTTGTTGAATGAATTTTTCAGACATAAAACAAAATTGATTTTAGTTCCGGATAGTCTCCTATTTTTGTCACGACAAACACGTTTTATTTGTATGTTATCGATACATGCATGTCTTAAAATTGTTGTTTAGTGATAGTACAATGTAGTACAAGTCTTATGTTAGTACAATTATTGGTACCATAATTGGTCAGTTTTGTTGTTTTGCTCACTGTTCCACAACAAAACCGTTCGAGCCAACTTTAGCTCGGCTCGAGAGTCTTACAAGTTGGTCCCTTGGCTCGCAAGCTTGATGAACCTTGCGAGTTTGCTCGTTACAGTTTGTTGACTTCAAGCCAAACTCTAGTCGAGTTTACAGTTTTCCAGGCTTGCACTAGTTATTTCGTTCAAACCGATAATTAAGCAGCTAATCCGTAGACAAGTCGTGATTAATATCTAAACACTAGTAGTTGTTATAGTTTAAAAACGACCATTTCGACAGATTCGAGTGGCCGATTTGAAGCTATTAACCCACCCAAATCAAGGATTGACTCAACCAGTTTTGCACTCAGGCTTCATTCTGACATTAAAAGCACAAGACAATTACAGCACTCAACAGTGACCTTCCTACAAACATTTCACTGCAACAAAGATTACCAGTAGTACATCACAAACCCAGTTCATCAAAAACTCCAAATGGCCATCATCCTTCATCGATCGAGTTTCTAGCTCTCTACAGAAACCAGTTATGTACCTAAATCCGACTCCAGCACAAGTTTTTTTTTACCATCAAGAGCCCTCGCTTTTCTCCAGAGCTGCAACAGTGATCAATAGTTAGTTAGTGGAAGAAAACAAAGTTAAATGGCAAGACTACAAAAACCAGTGAAAATTGGAGCTTCTTTCACTAGAATCTTGATTAAAATAACAATCCAAGTAATGGTTGGACCGGTGATTCACTTTCTAAGGCAAACAGTGCAAAATGCTATGGATTACGAGCATTCGAATGACTATAGCAAGAGTAGAGTGAGCAATGGATACGCAGGTAAACACACCACGCATTCAACAGAAGACACAGAGAGAGACATACTATTGTAGTTTAGGAGTTTCTCGATGAGATCGACATGGGTCATGAGCATTCTTCTGCAGCAATAACGGACCAACCCCAGTGCATCAAGAGCATCACTGTAAAGTGCACAAGAACACTTCTTTTAGAACACCGTAGCTGACAACCACATATATTAGGTTTACACATGAGCAACAATGGCGAATGATTTACAACATTCACCCAACCTAATCTCCGAAAGACTTGTGATGCAGTTCATCTAACTATTGAAATTGCATTAGCATTGATACTCAAAAATCTGGAAAAAAGGACTCACCCTTCAGTGTAATCAGCTTGAAGAAGATCAAGGTAAGTATCCCACTTGTGGCCAATCACCTGGAATTGAGCAATATTAGCACCAATTTCTACTGCAAAGCTTATAAACCCTAGAACCACGGAAGCTGCTTAAACAGGGGAAAGAAACCGCGACTGCAGCTGAATCGAAAACTGAATACACAGCAAGAAAGTAATCATTCAACTGAGGGAGAAGGAAGAATCAACCTTGCCGCAAGTGAAGCAACGAACTGGTATAATCATCTTCTCTAGGGATTTTGATTCTCCTTCCCAGTCTTACTGTGCTTGCTCTCGATTTTCCGCCTTACACTGTCGAGTTCTCTGTATTTATATTGCTGAGCAGTAGTCCTGGGCCTGGTTCATTGGGCCTAGATTAGGTCTTGCGACACGAGGCCTGACAATTCGGTTGATCGGTTGAAATCGGTTCTGATTTCCAATTCGTCTCAAAATTTTAACTGATTTCGTAACCGATTTAGAGTTCGTGGCACGATCATCCTCTTTCAATTTCAGTTTCAGATTGCACATTGAATTCGTCTTGTGATTATTCGAATTCGGATACATATTCGGTTAAACCAAAGTCCAAGTAAAAGGTCCGAAAATCCACAGCACAAGTTTCCTCAAGAAGGCACTAACTATTTTCCCAGGCTTGGCTGATCTTTCACGACTCTTCTTTTGTTAGCTTAAGAAGAGCTGCTCTTTGTGCATTAAATTCCTTCTCTTGAGCTTCTTTCTTAGCCAGAGCCTCCTCGTCGAGCACTTGTATCGGAGACCATACCGGCAATTTCCATCCATTTTCATCGCCGAATATGGACTCTTTCCAGCTCCTTAATCTCGGTCTCAGCTTGATCGTAGCGTAATCTACCGCAGTCCCTGCAATGCTGAACATGACCGAGTACCGGATTGCGCCCATCTGACCCGCTGCAAACGAAAAAAGGACAGTCATAAGACAACAAACAAGAGCTCTAAACCAAAATGGCAGATAGATAGAGGAAAAAGGTTCGACCTTGGAAACGCCCGAGGAGAGCACCGGTACTGAACCCAGCAACGGCAGAGTTTAGCAGATCGTCGTGGTCTGATTTACGCGTTACTCTTACGAATTCCCTTGCCCCTACGTAAAAGAATAATGGACACTCCCGATAAGAATCCGAGTTCGACCACAAACTCCTACCATTAGATTCAGAAGACTCTCTCAAGCACACCTCAACAACTACCTCTACTGTCTCCTAAATACAGATTTACAATCCTTCAACCATTGCAGCAATCTGGCTGTAGAAGCATTAGCATTACAGATGTTGCAATTTCCAGAATCTAACCATATGACCTACTCAGTGAAATGAAATCCAAACAGAAGTTTCCATTGTTAATTCAAATCTCAATGGCAATTTCCTTCTCAGACAAGCAGTATGTCCTACTGTTAATCGGTTTAACAATTCTCTACAGCCTAATCCCGATTACGAGCTAAGATCAGATCGGTATACCGCAGTAGCAGCCAGTGACGATGGCGAAATTAGCAGCGTAAGCAGCAGAAACAGTGGAAATCCCTTGCCCATTCCGATGCTTAGATAACAACCCAAATCCTCCACCCGAAGCTCCTGCCAAAACAAAAATCACAGTTCATCGATTTCATACAAAGAAGCGAGATAGCTAACCGATGAAACAAGAAAAGTAAAAGGAGAAAAACCTGCAAGAATAGTTGGGAGTAGTATACGCTCCTTCCAATCATCGGAGAAGGAAGGAGACGGCGGCGTCGGCTTTGAATCACCGCCTGAAGCCATTTCACGGCAGCTTTTTTGGTTTCTGAAAGACTGGAACTAGCTGAGCTGGCTGAGTATACGTACAATACGCGCGGTTTGGGCTGGGCTCGGAAGTAGCAGCTTAAATATTCGGCCCACATTGTAGCACCGTTCGGGTCGGTTCGGGTCAGGCGACGAATCATTCATTTGACAGTTTGTGAAGCTAATAAGAGCAGGAGAACTGGGAAAAGTTTATTCATCATCAACAAAGCAAGTACAGTATGAGTCTAACAATGGCAACAGTTCAACACCTATACAGCTGAAACACAAGTTTCTGATCATTTCAATGCACGAGTCAGCACTGTAACTAGTTATTATCAGCAGAGAATCCTCGATATCATCTACTCGAGCTTGTAGTAGCAGCTGGTTCCAGAGAGAAGAATCTGGTATCCTTTCTTGCATGGACACTTGAAGTTTATGATCAAGCACTCCCCAGTTCTCTCCACATTCACAGATTCTTCACATCCAGCAGCTTCTGATCCATCCTGCTGTTGAAATACACAATCCCAAATCAGAATCCAAAGAACAACTGGTAACCATGCTAAGGAATCAAAATAAACTGTGTTGTTATTACCTTAGCTGAATCATCATCAGGCAAAACTTCCTCTTCTTGCTTATTATTTACTGGCTTGATCTCTTCAACAGTCTGACATTCATCCAGCAACTTAACGAACTCCTTGATCCAGTCCTTCATTACCTTCAGCTTCTAAGATTAGGCAAAATTGGACACAGAGCATACTTGAATTAACAACAGTTCTTGAATCAGATTGAATGATGATTGAATCAAGGTAATAAGATTCAGCTTCTAGGTTCACAAACCCCAAATAGGAACAGAAATTCTTCAAGTAAAAAGATTATGCAACAATGGGCACAGAGCATACTTGATTAACAAACAGTTCATGAATCCAGATTGAATGAAAAGAGAAATGATCAAAAAAGATTTCAAGGTAAGAAATGATCAAGAACAACGTCAGAGTACCTCTCCGGGGAGTTGAGGCTGGGGCAAAACGACGTCGTATGAAGATGACGGTCCAGAGTTTTTTGGCGACGGTAGTGACCAAGCTCTCCTCAGCGGCGGGAGTGGAGGCAGTCCGGCGGCCTTGGACGACGGCGTGGAGGAGGAATCGTTTGTCTCGACATTTCTGGTACCGTCCGGCGGCGGCGATTGGCGAGTTGGGTCTTGAGAGCAAGTCCCGACGTCCGATTCAGATATCAGCGGAGGCGATCGTCGGAGATTGGGATTGGCGGCGGATTCCGGCTGCGCGGCAGTGGGAGAGAGAGTGATCTTGGAGTATCCGGGAGGGATCGAGAAGTTGGAGAGGGATTCGGAAGGATCGAACACCATTCTCTTGGGCCTCTTGAGTAACTGCATCGGCGATTTCCGTAACGGATTCTCCGCCTCCTCCTCAGGAATGGACTCCGGCGAGCGGCGTTTGTTGGATTTGGCGGCGGAGGTTGGGGAGCCGAAACAACCGCAGGAGGAGCAACGAGAGTGGGAGCTGTGGCCGTGGTGGTGATCGGGGTTCAAGTGGAGAACGCCGTGATCGATGGATTCGTCGGTCTTGAAATATTGATTGAGATCGTCGTCGGAGCTCACCTTCTTCGCGCTCTGTAATTCGCTGGCTTCGATGAGACTGCTCATTTTGCTGGGTTGAAGCGGGAACGCAAGTAAAGGAAGGTTTCAAGGAGGTTTTATTTGTTTTTTTATCCTCCGCAATGCGGCGTCGGTCGAGCCTTATTTTCGCCAGTGAAAGCCCAATATGAGTAAGAAAAGCCTAAGCCCAACTGAGAGCCTAGTGATAGATAGGCCCAGCTAAAAACTTCACTATTGATTGACGGGTCAAATACTCAATCAGTACAGTAACTTTGGATCGGGTTACAATCGTCCCAATATATACCAGTTCCAAAACTTATAATTTAGGTAGGGGTGAGCATTGGGTTGGGTCACTCACCTAAACCACTAATTATAACCCAATCCACTCAATAATGGGTGGGTTTCGAAGTTTATTATCATTCCATACTAACCCGCCCATCACCCGCCATTACCCACCTTCAGCCACCCTCTGTCAGTAAGTAAGATAGTGTAGGTCATTCAAATAGTCATCAACTAATTAGTTTTGGGACCTAATAGTTGAAATTTTTGTGATTGATGTAGGTATTTGACCCGTTGATTCGGGTACAAGCCAACTCCTATAGCTCGGTCTATTTTTCACAAAGGAAACCGGTTAAAGCCGAAGCCAACACCTCATAAAATAAAATTCACCTTTCTAAATCGAACGAATTAAAATATTTTGTTTATTCTCTTGTACGAGTACCCATAACAATATCTATTAATAATAAACACACATAACCATAATCAATACTCGCAACTGCCTCAAAGTTCGTCAATTATAATCTTACCTTGTCATGGAAGGTGCATTGTAGATACATAACTCGTGCATTCCCATCCTGCGACAAGAATTACCTCTGAAGTACTCGAGCCGCTGAATGTGTGAGGTGGGTCTCTTCACATTCCAATTTAACAAAGAGGTCCTGATAAGTTTTCATCGGAGGGTACTGTTCCTTTTGAAGCCAGCATAATGTTTGTAACAGATTTGTACAGATACTGATGATGTTCTGTTTGGCACTATCAACTTACCTAATTACCTTAAAGTCCTCCAAGTATAGTGAAAGTGACAAGCAACTTCCTACTAGTACTACTACAAGTAGCTAATTCCATGAGCTAGCTAGCTAGCTAGTCAACTCTCATGATGCAATCCTCTCCGGGGAGAAGAATGTAAACCGAAATACATCTTGATCGAGGTAACATTCGATAATTAAGAGTATTTTATGTGATGATTGTGTGATCATGATGATCCTCGACATCGTCATGAGATGAATAGGAAGATCAGGACCACGGTGTGATATATATGAGCCATGGGTAGCTTGTGGTGGTCCCACTTGACTCGAGATACGGATTCAATAGTATGCTCCCCTGATCATTAGCTTAAATCCGCCATTGTATGTAATTAGGTGCTACAATTTCACGACCTCGTGCAGAGAGATTGGAGAGTTTTAGGGGTGTGATGACGTCATATTTATCAAGAGGGAGAATCGTATTGCGCAGACTGATAATGTTAATTTTAAACGCGTTCTTTTGAAATCTCGAAATCACCATTCTATTTTGATAAATACATAAGCGCTTTCCGTTGGTTTCTACCGAAAAAAGAAACTAAAGCAAGGTAGTCATGCAAGTGATCATTAACATCATCATCACCATTCAACTATGAGTACATAGCCATGTTGTTGGAACAGTTGGTGATGAGAAGAAAGAACAAAGTAGCAAAAAACAAAACAGTACATGAACAGAGATTTAAAGCTGAAACCCTACTACTCGAAATGATTCTTTTGGTCACTAACTCGATCGTGCGACCTTTATTTCTAACCAATCCTAACCAACCTACGTTTGTAGGGGAGAATATGCTTTGGGGTTGGAAAACCGGTTACGGTTATTAGGTCTGATTAAATTTTTAAAATCGATCAATCACTGGCCGATAAAATGGTTTCGGTTCATTTGAAATCGGTTACTGGCACTGGTTTGAAATCCAAAATTTACAACCTCGCGTGCTATAAAATAGGAGGCGCTACTATCTTGACGTTTCTCACATAAATTGGTACAAATTGAATTGAATTTTGGTTTTATATATCAAACTAAATCCGACAAGATTACTCAAGTTTGTCGAAATCCGGTGAACTCCGATTGATCAAAATCATGCTTTATATATAACTTGTCCGAGCAATAGCGCAGTTGGTAGCATCGTTTAATAATTAACAAATAAAGTATTAGGTTTGAATCCAGTACACCTTACGGTAGACAATAATATAATATTTATTTTTTTCTATTTTGTTCTTATATTTGAAAATTACATATAACCTAACTAAATATTGTAAATAAACTTGGAATAACAAAAAATAAATGAAGAATAAAGGAGAAATAAGATGGAGGATTAACGTGGTTTTCAATTTTAAGATCGACTAGTTCATATGTTGGAGTTTTATTATAGAGATGATGATGAAGATCGTTATTTTACAGAGATACAAGTAGATGAGAAATATATACTTAATGAGAGTATGTTAAACTATACATATTAACCCGCAAGCCTAATAAAACGTAATGGTGACCTAATAACTCATATAGGTTTATCAACAAATATCACATACCAAAACATAAATTTCTTTTTAACTCCATCAAATATCTAACTCACCTACGACATTCGATATACCACGTACCAAACGAAACCGGAAATACGACTACGGTTTGAAATGAAAGAACGGCCTTCAGCCTTAACAAAAGAAAAAAATCGTTGTCGGTAGTGCATGGTTCCACGTACACCGATGAACAAGAACCCAAAATTTCAATCATTATTTGTGGCCATGAACAAGACACAAGTGATCAAACAACAAAACCAAACATAGCTTACCAGAATGGCAAGACACAAGTGACTGAAATGACTGAACAACCCTTCTTATACCGCACGAATTCAGCCATTCATAGTTGTCAGAGACAAGCTGATGTGGTCATGTGGGCCAAGTTCTCGGAGAATCGTTCATCCAAATCGAGCTATCATCATTGCATCCGAGACTAGCTAAGCTATATGTCGATATATAGTGGAAATCCGGGTGATCGGAGATCCTAATTAATCGTATATATATAACGGTCCGGATCAGGTTTAGGAGGCCGATGTTGATTTTCGAATTGACATAACGGTCCGGATTAGGTTTAGGAGGGCGATGTTGATTTTCAATGACTTGTTGGCTGCTGCTAGGACGCAGAGTCCAAAGCCATAACTTGCCCGATGGCTCACACTAACCCAACCCTAATTAGTTCTGCCATTCATAAATCTTACAATTTGGATTGATTTTTAATTTATTATGTATTTGTTTACCTATCTTAATTTCTTCTATCCGAAACTATTTGTAATTAGATATTTTTTGGAAATTTGATTCTTCCATATCATACAAAGGCGATCCAGGAAGATTGGAGAGAATCAAAAGCATTGGATATCTGATCTCATATTGCGCATGCACTCCCATGGTGGTGCCTATTAAAGCTCCATTTCTCCAAAAAGCTTATCACACGAGGATTTGTCGACTTCGAGGTTTATCTCGTCTTAAATGCATAGTCTGAGGAGCCTTTTATAGAGTTATGGTATAGTATGATTTCGACTTCTACCTGTATCTTCCTATGAGTACTAGAGAGTAGGTGGTAGTCTGATCTGGATCGTTGATGATGGGCGGCCAAAGATTTCCTAGGCATATAACATTGTGGGCGAGCGGACAACTTAGCTTATTATAAGATGGCGTGTGCCCTTTCTTTGATGGGACTCACTAAAATCTGACCGAATGTGAGCCGATCTGCCGTATCAGAGTGACAGGTCGACAGGTCAAGCTCCGGTTTATGGGGCTAGTCCCTTACATGTTAAGATTATACATTTTGGTCACAAATCTATTTTTTCATACATCCATGTGTTACCTATTGAAGTTGCAACGACATGTCACTGTGTAGGATGAAAGTTTGGATGTTCGTAGATAAAGGTGACCACTGAATTAACACGAACTAGGTCAAATACTGCTAGGATAATTTTTTAAAAGTTTAGTGACCGGTGGACAAAACATCCAAAGTTCAGTAACCATTTAATATTTTAACCCGTTAATACTTGGGAACTTACTATTCCACCAACCGAGTGAACTCTATAGATTATAAACCGATCCGATATAAGATAGAAAACATGAAATAAATGCTATATTGATGTTCATTCGTGAGCTATATTGAAATTGAACTCGAAACCTTCAAATTACCAGATACACAGCTCTACAACCGGAACAATTCCACCGAAATTGCTCTCTGGATTTTTTTCTACTTTCAACCGTTGAACCATAATTACCTCATCAAGTTACAAAATTTCGGTCAATTCAGATTTGACGGGCACGTGAGTAAGCAGCAGCAGCAGAGCAGTGAGGAAGGGGAAACGTGACGGTAGAGTGACGTCGCCTGACATAGGCCGTGCCTCGTCGGCTGCGACGACGACTCCTTTTCAGGACCACCGCCGGTGACGTCTCGCTTATTATGATGTGATTGACAATTATGTCCTTTTATCCACGTGTCGCCACGCTGGCATATCTCCCCAAATTTCAACATTATTCAACTTGCTTCCTACCCCTACTACAAAATACATATTTGCATCCTCGATTAGGACCCAAATCTAATTTACAAAAATGACATTTTCAACATTTTGTCTTTTTCAAAGATGATAATATATTACGTATTTATTTGAATATCACGTCATTAAATATCGGATTAATGGATGATGAATTTATAACTTTTTAGACATTTTCTCCACACAAACTAACTTAAGAATGACGGGTTGAGACGGGTTTGTCAAGCCATTCTCATTTTGAAAATTTAAATCTATGTATGTACTTATATCTTTTTCATTCCCATCGAATTTTGAATGCACGAATCTGCTGTCCCGAGACTTCTTGATATTTTCTTTACAATACATAACCGATTTATATAACAAGCCCTAGAGAAAGAAGATAACATTATAGTTAATTGCGAATGCAAGAGTGACAAATTTATATTTTTATAAGATATTCATTTTGAGTTATTGTAACGTACAAAATGATGGTGTTTTAATATGTGGACTGACATAAGTATAGAGATGATTTTAGGCTAGCAGTTAACTCATCCCCGACATATATCCGGAATTTTCTCTATGGATATATCACGTGGCCGTTCCATAACTCGATTAATGTAAGTATTCCCTAAATTGACCGAATTAACCGAATTGAATAAGCTTGAACTCAAGACCGTCCCATATATATGCATATCCCTAGTTTGAACTCAAGACCATTCTCAATATTACAGAGAGAGAGAGAGAGAGACAAGTTAACAACTACATATATATTAATTAGGAAACAATCATTGGAACTAAGAGTTTAAAACCTTCATCAATATTTTCTTAACCATTCGAATTATTGGGACGTAATTAATAATTTTATGTTTTGTTATCACAATTATGTTTCAAATCCAATAACTCTATCCATGATACATAACTTATTAAAACTACATATAGGTGGACGTTTCGATATTCTGAAGATATCTGTACACTCTTCATTAAAAATCTCACATTTTTAAGATTTAAAATTCAAAATATAAAATCCAAAGTCTTTATAGTAAACTCTAAATACTAAAGAATGATCCTAACACCCTAACCCTCAAACAGTGCATCATAAACTCAAAATCAACTCAAAATCTAAATCGTATCACAAACCCTAACTTTTGATGATAAATCAAAATTAATAGATCATAAACCCGAATATTAAACTCTAACCCCTAATACTATATCTTGAACCTAAATACAAACCTATAACCTCAAAAATATAATTTTAAGCACAAAATATGATACAAAGGGTACCGAAGCGTTGTCCATATATACAAATTTTAGACTCTTTTGAGAGTTTCCGATTCCAGTTATTAGAACACAATAAGAGAAAAATAAATGTATTATTGAGAAGGAAGTTGATGTTTAGTCGTGCACGGATTTGGAGTTTATAATTACATGTATTTTAATTAAGTCACCATCAAACTTAGCTAATTAATAATGAATATGACTTGCATTAATAAGATATTACTTAACTCAAATAAAAAAAATGTAACATGATTTTGGATCATGTGGAATGAGTCCATCGGTTGTATTTTCTTCGTTTAATTTCTGTTAGGTGGAATATGTGGTTTAATTAATGTATTTATCTCGATTGTATAGAATTGGAAATGCGTTGATTGAGTGTCTAGGCCATAACAAAAGAACAAACTCATTTTATCTATAGTAAAAGAATATACTATATAAAAATGAATCGGCTAGACATATCGACTAACGAGACCCCGTATGAATCACATACCTCTCGAAAGTCTAGTGAACTGGATCGTTACTTGAAGAGACTCTCCGTTTGTATGCACCGCTTACGATGGTCGTTTATTTTTTTTTCTTTTTGTTTATAATTATGATATGAGTAGGTGGAGTTCTACAACCCACCTAGCACCAAATTGGTTGCCCTTAGATTGTGTCAACTTAATTGTTTAATGCGACTGTGGAAATGACATTACAAGTATACATAATATATGGTAGTTGTCCTTGTCAAATTACAAAGCAACAACTCTTCAAAATCACCTCTAGAAGTTTATAGTTGTGACCAAACATCCAACTATCGAGCTAGAAAGTACATACGAAGTACTGGGGATGTGCCTGAAAGCGTATGGTCAACCATAGTCGTACAATTGAAGCATATAATTTAGAAGAGTTCCAACAACCATTTATAGTTTTCCATTGCTCGAATTTCCAGTCTTATCAGTTTTTTAAGATGCATTATCTTATGTTCATATCAGAGACATTACAAGATACAATTCGTCCAACTTATCGATGAATTGTATTCTTGTAACGTCTAAGGTTAGTTCAGCTATCCTGGCCCATGGCTATGAATGTTGACAACCTCTGGCATAGGGCATATATCAGTGTGTAAAATCAGGGTATAGAACGATGCCAACCGATCATGACTGTGTTTTAAGCCAGAGAATCTTTTAATGATTCCAATGGAAAATACAAATAGCTTGGCAGTGCTGGGAATACGAGAAAAGGAAATCTCATACATTCTTTGGTAATTGGCCTAGCTATATAGGGTGGGAACTCGGTCGGGTAGGGGTTAACCGTAATTGGTTTGACCGAATAATTGCATCCGGTCCGATTCACATAGTCCGTTCCGACCTTGAAGTTCGATACGGGCCATCTGCACAGAATGATATATATACACATTACAACTATGGGAAAACGAGTTACATCCAAGATATTAGCTAGATTAAACCTAATAATCCATCATCTCAACAAACAAAACTAATAAGGCCGGCACAATGAGGTCTACGAGGCACAATAAACTCGTAGACATCATCCGGCTTATCGTAACGTTTGGGTTTATGTAGTTCGATTATTCATTAGTGTCCCCTCAATTAAACTTCATATCACAATACTATTCTATTTAACCATTTTAAAGAAGAGAAAAAAACTAGTACTAATTCTCATTAATAAATAATATAAATATCAATCAGAATTTCTTTCCAATATATAACTTGAGTTATTGGAATGCAACGGTTCTTGACATGGTATCAGAACCTTACATGATCGAGAGGTCTCCGTTTCGATTTTCGAATCCCAGTAGCCCCAAATTTGTGCACATGACTTGTCAAAACTGTGCAAAACTCAACTTTATGGAAACTTCCGTTTGAGAAGCGTGTTAGTGAATAATATAAATATCAGTCAGAATTAAAAAAACATTTATGAAAAAATCAAAAAATAAATTAAAAACGATAAACAATTAATAGGTTTGATTCAATTTAATGACCATATATAATTACTATTGTAATCTCCAAATGCACAAAGTTGACGCCGCAAACGTAAGTAAGTTACAACCACCTTCAACTCCCACCACCTTCTTCCCAATTCTCCTTACATGGATTCTCGGCAAATACTAAAATTAGAAGAATTTGACCGTTTATTTCAAATGTTAGATTTGACGGATAAAAATATCAACTTAAATTAACGATAAATTTATCATTTCTCTTTCTTTTCTTATAAACAACAAAATTTTAGGTTTAGCGTCTAAAATATTGGGTTTTCATATTTGGATTTTAGATTTTGGGTCTCGATTTTAGGTTTTAGATTTTTAAATTTTAGGTCTAAAGTATTGAGTTTCAATTTTGATTTTTAAAATTTAGGTTTCGATTTTAAATTCCGGACTTTTTTCTTAAAATGACAAAATTGCCCCTGTGAAAAATTGTTTGTCTCGACAAATAAAAGTTTATTTGCCGCGGATCCACAGTCAGTTTTCCTCTATGTCGCAATGCATACACATTATGAAATATTCGTAATCACACGATTCATTTTGTGATACGTTTAGCTCTTGTTCATATCTTCTATGTGAATAATTAATATGAAGCTTTCTACTACATGACACGCCTGACTCTTCTATATATTAAATACATTCGGAATAACATCTGAACTGTAGTCATAATAAATCCGAGCTTTCATCGGGAAAAAAAAATCAAAAAATCCGACCAATGATCACATTTCGTGAAGCCTTCTTCTAATTAAAACTCATTTGCTAACCTAATGGATCAAACCCCAAAGATTTATTAAATTTTCCGAAACCAAATCTTCACATTTATTTTTCTCTCGTATACGTGTTGTTTGTTATTCGGTTGTTTATTTATTATCGTAGCACGTACTTGAAGCAAGTGTCCACTGACTCCATTACAAGACCAGTTCAGATTATCCTAGGGGCAAAATCAGGTTTGAAACAAATGTGACAACTCAATTTTAACTCGAAATAATCATATATTATTTATCAACTATACATACCAAAAGGGGGAATTTAACATTCTCTAACCTTTAACAAGCAGTTTTCTACGCTCGTGTAGGGTTTTCTTCTCCACCGTGAGAAGTCATGGTCGTCATCACCATCCGCAACAGCCAGAACTCCTCGCCACACCGAGAAACCAACGGAGGGCGGCTCCGGCTACAAATTCTATGACTATATGAAGAATTGTACTTAAGAAGAAATAGTATATATAGAATGTTTTAACTACATAATAATGAAGAGCATGAGAGGTCATATCAAGCATATGGGTAGTTATATATTCATCCATTAAAGGTAGTATTTTAGCAAAGAAATTATTCTTGTTCTTGAATATGATTTTTCTTCTATAATTAGGAACAAACATCAAAGGGAGATGTTTCACATTGTTTAGGTTGTCTCCTCCTTCTTTGGGGTATCAAAATTAAAGCTTTCGAATCGGTCCGTTAGACCGATTTTGAATTGAGTTAATCATATTACAGTTAATCAGCCCGTTCAACGGATTATGAGTTTTGTAGATATTATAGAATTGACAACTAACTTTTGATCGATTTAAATTATTTATCCATCGATTTGAATTAATTTTCAGAAAGACACTCCAAATATTCCTCAACTTGCCTAAATAGTCTCAAATTTCCTCATGTGGATTTAAATCCCCAAGAAGAAATGAGGAATATGATTTTCCTCCATTTGTGTAAAATGATTCCCATCTAATGCATAATTTTTATTTGGTAGATAAACATGTAATCTAATGCTTCATTATTCTATCATATGATTCTTCTTCTCATAATAGTTAATGGATCAAATTTGAGTTAAAAGCTCGTCTAAAATGTAATAAGTTAAATTCGAACATAGTGAATTTTGGTTCGGCTCGATGGTGATTAACTCTAGATATAAAGATATGTAGATCTTGTACGTTAAAAAGAGAAACATCGAGCGAGTTAGTGATATAAATATCAACAAAAATCATCTCCCAACAACTTGAACGCAAACAATTCTTTACATGGAATCAGAGTCTTACATAACCAAGAGGTCTTCGTTTCGAAATCCCGTAGCCCCCCAATTTGTGCACATGACTTGTCGAAACTCCTCAGTTCTTATGAGAGCGCTTCCGTTTGAGAGGGGGCATGTTAATTAGTGAATAATATGAAGACCAACCAAATCAATCATCTCTCAAACAACTCGAGTTATTGGGATGCAACGATTCTAGATAGAGTGACTAACTCATTATCCGATCCAACCTCGATTGACCAAAAGTTTTTTTCACAACAAGTACCAAGTGGCTTCTGTCAATTAGTGAATAATATAAAAATCAATCAAATTAATCCTCTCCCAAACAACTTGAGTTATTGAGATGCAACGGTTATTGATAGAGTGACCAATTCGTTATCCGATCCAACCTCGAGTGACCAAAATGCTCTTTCACAAACAAGTACCAAGTGGGTTGCTCTCATAGTAGTCCACCATGGTAGCATAGCTAAGTGGTATATTAATGAAGTCCAACACAACCAGAACCAAAAACGAAAAGCCTTGAGAAAGAGAAACCAAAAGATAATCCCTCCATTAATCCAACAAATCTCTCCTTTTTATGCATTCAAAATCCCCACTCTGATTCTCTTCATCTTCCTCCTCCTTCCTCTATAAAAAAACAGAGCACTCAGAAAACAGAGCATCCCTAAAAACAGAGCCTACTCACCTTCCTTTTTTCTTTCAGCCATGAATCCTTCTACGCAAACCAAACAGAGGAAACAAGTGTGGGTGAACGGAGCAATCATCGTCGGAGCAGGCCCGTCGGGGCTAGCAACCGCCGCGTGTCTGTCACAACACGGCGTGGCGTCCTTAATCCTCGAGAAATCAGACTGCATCGCTTCTCTCTGGCAGCACAAAACCTACGACCGGCTCAAACTCCACCTCCCCAAACATTTCTGCCAGCTGCCGCTCATGGGTTTCCCCGACGACTTCCCCAAATACCCTACCAAGCACCAGTTCTTAACTTACTTACAATCCTACGCCGCCCATTTCAACATCCGCCCAATCTTCAACCAGTCCGTGTCCGCCGCGGGATTCGACCCTTCCGCCGCCATGTGGATGGTTCGCACCGACGAGTTCCTCTACATTTCCCGGTGGCTAATCGTCGCCACTGGCGAGAACGCCGTTCCCGTCGTCCCCGAAATCGCCGGGATGGGGAAGTTCAAAGGGCGCGTGGTCCACACCAGTGAGTATAAATCGGCGAAAGAGTTCGCCGGCCAGAAAGTTCTCGTCGTCGGATGTGGAAATTCCGGCATGGAAGTTAGCCTCGACCTTTGCCGGAACAATGCCGTGCCTTACATGGTTGTTCGGAACACGGTGAGTGAGTTTGTTCAGCTGAAAAAAAACTGAATCTTTCACTTTATAAAATTTAAATTCAAGATTCAATATTTTTTAAAATTTCTTTACTTGTAGGTGCACGTTTTGCCGAGGGAGATGATGGGGATGTCGACGTTCGGAGTAGCGATGGCGCTGCTGAAATGGCTGCCGTTGAGATTTGTCGACAGAGTTTTGCTATCCGCGGCGAGTTTGTTCTTGGGTAACACCGAAGAATTGGGCCTCCGGCGGCCCAAAGCCGGCCCGCTTGAGCTTAAGAATGTCACCGGGAAAACTCCGGTGCTTGATGTTGGTGCTCTGTCACAGATTAGATCCGGCAAGATTAAGGTAAACTTACTAATTAGTACTAATATGACCAGAAAATTAACAACTTCACCATTTTGGGCTCTAATTGTAAAGATTAAAACTCCAGGTGATGGAGGGTGTAAAAGAGATTACGAAAACCGGAGCCAAATTCTTGGATGGACAAGAGAAGGAGTTTGATTCAATCATTTTGGCTACTGGGTACAAGAGCAACGTTCCCACTTGGCTCAAGGTAAAAACTCTATACCATCTTCAAATCTCGTATTTTTGGATCGTCAACATATAATTTTACTTAACTACGACATAATTATTTGCTAAAATAAACTGTCCTTTTCTGGTTGGACCAACCCACAAACCTACAAAACTCATCTTTTCTCCATGCAGCAATATAGAAAATAAAATATATAATTAAACAAAGTAATTTATTGGGCAATTTTATATGATGGGTTGCTATCCATGAACAGAAGATGAGGTTGCGTAATATTTTCATTTTGCCGTAGGAGTCCGCTCAAACGCTGCCGTATTGTGTCAGTGACTAGTTATTGTTATGGCTGGTAATCGGGCCACCCACAAACCCACCCGCTCAAATGTGGGTGGGTTTGTTGGAGTTGGAAATACGTTGGTTTTACTTAATCCGAATTACTATTGCGACGAACTGATAAAATGGTAACGGGTGCAGGGGAGCGATTTCTTCACTGAAGAAGGGATGCCGAGGACGGAGTTTCCCAACGGGTGGAAAGGGGAGGACGGATTGTATACGGTGGGGTTCACGAGAAGAGGGTTGCTGGGAACGGCGGCGGACGCCGTTAAGATTGCTGGTGACGTGGCCGGTCAGTGGAGGAATGTTAAGGACTGTTGTAATTCCCATATTATCCTCCTCAGATCATCATCCTGACTGGGGGAAAGGACTGAAAAGCCCTTGACGAGAAAAAAAAAGATTAGGTTAATTAGAATTTTGTTGTTTGAGCTTTATTTAAATTTCTGTTTTTTTCTTTCACTTCCTCTCTTGTAAATGCACCAATTTTTGGAGTTTCTTGGGGTATTTTTTGTACAAAATAATTTGTGATTGAGGTAATTGTCTTCAAAAAATATATATATATTAACAAGGTCAAATTGGAAACAATGTCTCTTCGAAGAAACGGCATGGTAGGATACGTATGTGACCTAGGAGCGACACTACTGGCCGTGATGAGGTTGGTGTTACCGTGTTGGATGCTTGCCTTCGAATGTGGGGGGTTGTGAATCAACTGGCTAGCGGGGAGAGTGATGCTAGGAAGCTCAGTGATTTCTTGACTTAATATCACAAAATCCTTTGCTAGGAGGTCTAATCTAATTTCAGTTTGAATAAAAATTCGAATTTATTGTTATAATAGTTGAATATTTTTCCATTAAAATGATGGTAACGCAGTTGTCTAGCGAATAGGTCTCATCGCTAATTTGAAGAACACAAATTGCTTGCTCAAATTGATATCCAATTTAATGCTCTGAAAACTGAATAAAAAAATGAAGAGAAAATAATTACTGATGCAGAATAAAAACTAATTATTATTTAATTAAAGAGGGGGTTCATGGTTCGGCGTGCAAAGATGATAGATAGATGGATAGATATGGTTCAGTTGGCAGATAGAATTGAATGTTTGAAAAAAAAATGGAATTTGACTTGGTAAAAAGTAAATAATAAAGCTGTAAATATATATATTTTTGACAGGTTTCCCATTAAAGCTATGCCTTCTAAATGACGGTTTACCTTTATTCAATACCCTATTTGATGGTAAAAGTTAAAATAAAATAATAAAAACAAGAAACATTTACCAGCCTGGATATATAGGTCTTTTGACTTAGATCAAGGCTCTATTCAAATGTTGATTATTTACCTGGTTTTTTACAAGTCAATACATTATTTTTTTGGAAATTTTTTATCCGGCACAATCTAAGAAGTGGAACGTACCAAGATGCATCGTATTCTGTTCTCGTTGAGACATTGAGCTCATCTTGGGATTAATAGATGTATCGCTCGTCCCAGCCAAACTCTACACCCGACAACATCGCGATCGGCCCGTTGAACGGCCTTTGGTCCAAAAAAAGGGCAGTACCCCACCTCCAATTCACCGAATAAGCAAAATAACGATGTTTTTTTGTTAACTTTGAGGTGATTTTTTGAACCTTGAGGTGCCTTTTTTAGCACTTTCAAAAGTTATAAAATTTTGTTTCTCACATGGTTATATTTTTTAAAAATGTTTGTGCAAAATTTCAGGTCAAAATTCGGTGATTTGAGAGAGGGTATGACTTCTTGAATATAAGGCATCGACAAAATAAAAAACTATAATATTTTTTCAGATCAGACCTTGAAATATATATATCCGAAAAATATTTACATCCGAAATCTATACCCTCTTGGTTTTTAGGTTTTGAACTCGTGGTTAAAGGAAGTTTAGCCCAAAACCCCACTGTTCTGGTTGAGCCGTTAATACAGTTAAAAAGACACGTGTTGACATCTAGTTGGCCACCCATGTGTTGTACAGCTTCCTCGGTTCTTGTACTTCCTTGGCGTCATCAAGTGATTTTTTTAACATACATTTGCAGGACATTCTTATTTGATTTGTAGCAAGAACTAAATGTTATCAAATCAATGGTGGTGATTCATAGTTTAGGTGTCCGCCGTCCGGTTCCAGTGGTAGAAATTGTGTTTGTTTTTAATCGAGTTTTGTATTCGAATCTCAACATAATCACAAGTGAAGATCTAATTATAGTTATGATATTCACTCATTTTGTGAAAAATCATAGTTAGGATTTGAAATGTAGACCTCCGGGTTATGTAAGGTTATTCATATATAATGTCAAGAATCATTACGTTTCAATTATAAAAGAATGGTATGAGATCAATAATTAAGTCTCTCCCAAACAACTCGAGTTATTGGGATGGAATGGATAAAAGTCGAATAAAGGAATAATAGAGGAGGAGGGTTAGGTCCGTTATGATTATGAATTAACCGAAACCCTTACGTATATAATTAGGAGCGTTATTAGTCTCTTTCTCTGTATTTAACCCGTCACTCTCACCAAAACTCCTAATACGATTCCCCTTAATTTCTCTCGTCCTCAAGGTCGGAAACACGTCAATGTTACTCCTATGTTATTCCTTCCTTATTCCTCCTCTATTTATCTTTTATTCGACTTTTATCATGATATCTGAGCTTACAGGTCTTGAGATAGTAGTTGTTGATGCCCAAATCTCCCTGAGACAGATTGGAGAGCTCGTATTCCACATTGATTGGGACCGATTTACCAACGTTGTACTATATGATGATATAATAACCTTCAAACTTATTGAGATGAGATTATCCTATGAACCGTCCACATCGATCGACTGTGGGTGGACCGAAAAAATCAAGACAAGATCATATAGAACCAAATTTTGTTGCTAGCTAGGGTAAGAGAGGAGAGAGGAAAGAAGTGAAATGAAGAACAAAAGAGATGATGAGGTAACGAGGAGCAGTGTACGTAGCTAAATGACGATCGAATTCAAAGGTGTAGTTTTACTTGATAATAATTGAGACAATGATGGCTGCTCTCTCTCCTCTATTTTTCTCTCTTTCTCCCTCCCCATGCACACACCAGTGCGGCTTGGGTGCGGACGGATAAATGTCCGCCGCGGCGGACACTTTTAATCCGACAGTCGGTGATGGATCCGGCTGAATCCAACGGTTGGATGTTTTCAACTTATTTTTTTAATTGTTTTTGCTTAGGCCATATCTTTCCGGATACTCTAGACCCTAAACGATTAAACTCTAAATCAAACCCAAAATCTAAAACTCAAAATTTAAAATTCAAATTGAAAACCTAATACTTTAGACTCTAAACCTTAAACTTTAAACTAAATCCAAAACCCAAAAATTCAAAACCACAACCCAAAACTCAATCTAAAACCAACTCAAACTAAAAAAATATAATTCAAAAAAAATACAAATTAAAAACATCCGCCCATTGAATTCGACCGAATTCAACACCGACTTTTGAATAAAGTGTCTGCCGCGGAGACGATTTATCCATCTGGAGGCAAATAATGTTGTGCACACACAAAATTAAAACAATTTTAATTAATTAATTATTGGATTATAAATAAATAAATGCATTGTTGTACGAGACGTATCAGAAATTAGGACTTGACAGCTCGATTTTACTGCCTCTGCTCTCTCTCTCTCTATATCTCCACGCTTCCCACAGAGAGAGTCTAAAACTAAACCCACAAAGAACAAGGCCAAATCTCTCGTATACATTTTGACTGTGTGAGTGGTCCTTGCTTCTTCACTCGTAGTCGATTAAGTAGGAGGCTTGATTCGAGATATCCCGAAGAGAGTCCAATATGCACTAATTAGGCTCGATGGCAATGGTCGTGGGAAGACTTGCCCCCATATCCGCCACTAGTTGTGACTAGGGACGAACCAAAGATGGACACATATTTGATTAGCTAATTGTACATACTACTACGATGTATTTGGTGTTTTCGAAAAATAGTGAAATAAATAATAATGCCGCCAAATATAAGACAAAATCTAAATAGGGGGAAATGATGGGGGGAAGTCCAAGTGAGGAATTGAATTGAATGAAGGAAATCCAAAAGACACGCATCCAAGTGAAAGGATGGCACGCGTACGGTTTCAGTTTCACAAAGGTGGCAACAACACACCACTCAAACCCAATTCATTACTACACTCTCTTCTTCGCCTTCTATATTTCCCTTTCTCACTAGGGCGTGATTCCGGAGAGTCTCTTTATAGATTCGTCATAATTATTGATATGTCCGATATATTGATATGATTTGGTAAGAAAATATGTGACAAACGTATACTAATTAAAAGGGTATGAGATGGGTAGATGACACGATATCAATATGTCTTGAAACAATGTTGTATTTTGTTTCTTAAAGTACATGTCTCGATCCTTGATGTTTTTATTTTCCTTCTCTGTAGTGTAGTTATTTACTTACTTGCTAGATGAGGAGATTAGCTAGCTAGGTCGTAATTTTGGAGAGACTCTTCTTAGATCTTTCACTGCTAATTAACCAACACGCTTACTCTACTTTGCATTGATTTCATCACTCTTGGTATACATTTTTATCTCTAAAATCTCGATACATCAGTATGAATCAATCGGAAAACATGTAAGGCGGTAAAAGGAATAACGAGAGTTAATGTACATAATATGCACTAAAGTAATGTACATAACAAGACGATTAAGATGTCACATGTATATTTAGGTGATTGATGTACGAATGGAACTCATGAGTTGGTTGAGTATGAATTGTGAAAAAATTAGGTTGAGAAAATTGATACTAAATATTTGAAGTAGATAGTGTGAATTTAAGGTGATCAGCCAGATCCTTAGGATATTGGATCGGATAGGGAGGTAACACGTTAAAGTAATGTACGTATCAAGACACGATTAAGGTGTCACATGTAGATTTACGATATATAAGTGAGTGATGTACGAGTGAAAAACCGATTCAGTGAATAATATAAATATTTAAGTAGATATTGTGAATTTAATTTACTATATATCCCAATCTTTCTTGTGTTTTGGAGTTGATAGATCCACTTCATTATGATCTTTTGAATGGGCGTGCGTAAGTATGACGTCACCCTCGATTTCTTCCCAGCCTTCTCTGCCCACTCTAACCCTAAGGCTATGATTATTTACTCACTCACTCACTCCTACTGACCACTCCGATTAATCAATGCCCTTTTTCATATTTTTGTAACTAGGTTCCAAATATCTAATGTGGCCACCAACTTATATGATTCCCCCAAATGGGTACTTCATGATAGGGCTAAATTGCTCTTATGGTCACTAAACTTTTTAGGGTCGTAACAAGGTATTTAGAGGGCTCCTAGCCTGGCTCGAGTAAAGTTGTTAGTTAAGGACGTAACGGGTATTTAGAGGTTTTGAGTTCGAATGCTAATTATATTCCTTTCATTTTAGAAGATTGGAATCAAATATTGTACATTATGTGTACTACATAGAAAGGGGAAAATTCGATCATTTTCAAAGCACATGAAATAAGATACAACTATAATCTTGCCACCTACTTACGTACATCGATAAGATCAAATCACGAGAAAGTGTTCCCGAGTATTTCCCACATGGCAAGAGCAAGCAACCTAGTACTCCACCCTATAGAGTGAGTACACCGGTATTTAATTATAGTTTGAATTGTCCGATACCTAATCATGTAGGTGGCCTCATTGAGTGATAAATGTGATCATGACAATTTAAGGCGATCTACTGGGATCCCACCACACATATGACCTTATGCGAAAACATATAGCCACGATAGGCTAAATCCCTTCCCTGTTTTGGTTGCTCAAGAGCTCCTAGGCGATCCATCTCCAACCATTCCAACTACACCTCATTAGAATCGGGCAACCATACTCATACGGAACTTAATCCGGCAACACAGACTCTTATCCCAAGCCTTTGTCTTTGGTCACTCAAGAGCTAGCTCCTAGGTGATCCATCTCCAACTCAGACAATAAATCTAACAACATTAACTCTTATCCAGCCCTTCGCCTTTGATCACGTTCAGACAGTCAATCAAGCAACATTAACCCTTATCCGGACCTTCACCCCCGGCAGGCCTATCTAACCAGCCAATAGAGTTTTTTGATGGCCCCCTTATGATGAGACGATGATGATACATACACACATACACACACAACAAAATGAAGAAAAAACAAAGAGCAAAAGGAATTTTTATCTCCACCCCTATATATATATAACTCTTTCAATGATCTCCAGCTCTGTTTCATCTCTGTTTTCTTCCCAGTTTTTCTGGGCCCAGTTCTTTTGATCGCAGTGGCACGTTGCTTTTGCAGTTAAATTTTACTTTCACCCCCTCTTCTTCTTCGAGAGAGACTTGTCAATGGTGGGATTGATTCTCTCCATTTCTACACAATACTATTTGACCCACCTTTGAGAAAGACACTTCAGTCTCCTCTGCTGCTGCTGCTGTGCTGCCAATCTGTATACTATATATCTTTCTTAATTTTTCCTCTGTTTTCTTTTTCTACTGTTTTGTCCCAAGTGGTGTGTGTATACATGTGGGGGTATTTGTACGTACGTACGTAGTTATCATCATTGTGCATGAAAATTGTCTGCATGTATGTATGTATGTAGCTACAGGACCATACAACCTTTGCTAGCTTCTGTCACATAGACATGTACACACCGAGGCTTCGTCCCATATATGTATAGACTGTGGTCATGTAGTTTTCATCCGTAGGGGTGACGGTTTTTTTCGAAACTGCTGGTATGTTCACTCTGTTAGGGTCGCAGAATTTTATCAACTCTCCAACTAGTATGATGTATATTGTTTACTTTGGGCCAACTCGGCCTACGCGAGTTTGTGTTTGGATTCTTTGCTAAAAGGCTTCATACTAGTTTAGGTGGCTGATGGACTTCTTTACGTTAGCCGGGGAAGAAGTATTTAATTTACTGATGTGATATTTGGATTGTAATATCTTAGAGAAAGATTCTCCTTTAAAAGGGGACCACACAACTTGTAAACACTACTGTTAACACCAATGGAATATGTTGCTTTGAAGCACCTTGAAGGCTTTCCCACATATGTGTTCAGCTTCTACAAACGAGCGATCCATCTAGCTGCATGCTAACCAGACTGTGATATCATTTGTTAGGATCGATTGCTAGTCTAGTACTGGCCCTCTCAACTAGTATGATACGAATGGGTTTAGGTAATTGCCACCCCTATCTTTCGGCTTTTCTTTATGGGTCGAACCTGGGAGATTCCGGCTAGTCAAACGATACGGGTCAAACTTAGCTAAGCCCGCTGGAATGGGTTTGGATGTTGGGCCTTCTTGGTCCATGTTAGCATTTCAGGTGTTGGACAAATTGGACAAATAGCCCATAACATGTCTTGGCGTTTCTTCTTGGGTCCAGTGGATTAGAGTAGGCCTTGAGCTTGGCCGCCAGACTTGAGACTTCACACCACTAACCAAATAAATAATTATTTTATTTATTTTTAGTTGCACCTAATTGATTTTGTTAATTTACAGCTACTAAAATGTTCGAAATAGTGTTCCACAACCCAGACGGTTATAGATGAGGTGACACTTTATTAATGATTATTAATAATGAATGTAGTCAATGCCGTTGAAGATCGTAACATTTCCATGACCAGCAGAGTTTAGGGCCATTGATTGCATGTAGAGACCGGATATGGCATGAGACAGCAAAACGGGAGGCAAATGAAGTGGCTTTAAGCAGCGGACGAGCTTCAAAAACCAACGCATAAGAGCAGTAGAGGATCACTGTCTGCCCATCTATCGCTTCACCAGATGAATCAAACACAACAACAATGTAAACCCGCCTTCTGAGAGTCGTTTAGAAACGACCAGTCATAGTAGATCTCCAGCCGATCTGACTGGCCCTCGTGCATTGTTCTTTCTACGAGGGTTTTAACGGACCACACCGATCTGATCAATAGATGTTTTTCGGTCCGACCGGTCCTAAAACTCGAAACTTTATATACTATATCGTCACTAGAATCTGTTCTCTATTGCTACGCTTTTTTATTATTATTCGCAAATCTAGTTAACTTCTCTTCTCTCTCGTTGAAGATAAATACTTCATTTCTTCCCTTTAACGGCAAACTGAAAAGGAACCCTAGTCAAACCGACGTTTCCCCCCTTGCCCTTCACCCACTAGCTGAAAACTCAGTCAACCAAACTGCTGAAATTTGATTTTCATCCCCTTCATTGCAAATTATAACGCAGGAAGAGTTTCATTTCTTCACTAGCCCTCTGTTCCTCCACTTACTGGAAAAAAGGGAATCAAATCACTTCCGGCGGCGACGAAGATCCGAGATGTGAGAAGAAGAAATGATGGAAGGAAATGTGGAAGAAAATGGAAGCTCTAGCAACAAACCTCCTCCTCCGCCGCCGCCGTATCGCCGCCAGTGTTTCACTAATGGCGGCGCTGTCTCTTTGTCTTGTAAGAAGACTCTAGTTCGCCACCCATCTCTTGTAAGTATTTTTCCCAGAACGAAAGAGTGTCCCTTTTGTTTAGCGAATTGAGTTTGTGGGTGTTGAATTGATTGCTCGTTCTGTAACCAGTCGTTATTTGGGTGCTGGATCGACTAAGTTTTTGGTGTAAAGTTTGTAGCTTTGAGTCTGGATTGGCGATTGTGGGAGGATATTAGCTAAGCCAATTGCCAATAGAGATCTAGTGGAGTGTGGTTCATATGAAAGCTAGAAAGGGTTAATGGGATAGCAAAATTAGAAGCTTCTGCTATCTCAAAGAGGAAGAAATGAGGTTTGTTATGTCTCCTAATTGGGATGCAATCGTTCCTTTGTTTAGAGAATTGAGTTTGATGGTGTGTTAATTGCTCTTTCTGTAACTAGTTATTTGGTGGCCGGATTGAGTAGGTTTTTCTGGTGTGAAAGTTTGTAGCTTTGGTCTGGATTGGGGATTCTTGGGGATATTAGCTTAATCCGATTACTACTGGAGATCTAATGGAGTCTGTATTTTCAGTTGCTTTGTTTTTGTGTCCTTGAGCTTCTTGTTTGTATGAAAGCTAGAAAGGGCTAATAGGATTGCAAGATTAGAGGTTTGGTTTGGCGACAAGATTCATGATTTCTAGGAAATTCGAGTTAAGATAGCAGAAAATAGTTGAGTTGAGGTTGAGAGGGGTTGTGAATAGAATGGATAATCCACTTGCCAAACCAAGCCTAAGGAGTTCTTTGCTGCTATAGTTGAATTTTCGTTGTTGGTTTCACCTAGTGTTTCTTTGCTGCATCTGCATTTTGGGTTCTGACAAGAAATTTAGCAGGTGAAGACATCTACATTGGATATCTCTGTGGAATCTGAAGTTAGCATACAAGCACATGTAACCGATTACATTCCCATCGTCCGATCGGGAGCTTGTTCGGACATTGGATTTCGCCCGAACATGGAAGATGTGTACACTTGTGTGGATGATTTCGCAACTGACTATGGTCTCAAGCATCAAATCGATCAGCCTAATGCCTTCTATGGGGTACTACTTCTGTTGAGCATATTGTCTTCTTTCCTTTTCTCTTTCGAGCTTAGGAATTAGGATCATTTCGATGTATAGCCTAACTAAATTTTCGTTACATGGACAGGTTTTTGATGGCCATGGAGGAAAGCATGCTGCGGATTTTGCATGCCACCATTTGCCAAGACTGATCATTGAGGATGAAGAATTTCCTAGAGATATAGAAAGGGTCATTGCATCTGCTTTTCAGCAGACCGACAGTGCTTTCGCAGAGGCTTGCTTGCTCGATGCTGAACTTGCCTCCGGCACCACTGCATTAGCAGCACTTGTTGTGGGAAGGTTAGCGGTTTCTTTTGTAGAATGCTTCACGAAGTTGAATACCAAGATTCTCCTCTTGAATATGAAGTTGAATGACAAGATTCTTCTCGTTCATTTGTGTGTTTGCAATTGAAAACTCTGTATTCCGGGAATACACAAAACAGGGGCAATTTTTATACGAGTTATTTCTTTGTTGTTGGTTTCTTGTGATGCAGGTTATTGGTGGTGGCAAATGCCGGAGACTGCCGGGCAGTGCTATCTCGTCGGGGCAAAGCAGTTGAGATGTCTAGGGATCACAAGCCGGTTTGCAGCCGAGAACAGGAACGCATCGAAGCATGTGGCGGATACGTTTCCGACGGTTACCTTAACGGACAGCTCAATGTTGCCCGCGCCATAGGAGATTGGCACATGGAAGGACTGAAAGGCACTGAAGGGATCATCGGCCCTCTAAGCTCCGAACCGGAGCTTATTACCACAAAACTCACACAAGACGACGAATTCCTCATCATAGGATGCGACGGGATATGGGACGTGTTCCGGAGCCAGAATGCGGTGGACTTTGCCCGGCGGAGGCTTCAAGAACACAACGACCCGGTCCTTTGCAGCCGGGACTTGGTTGATGAGGCGTTAAAGAGGAAGAGTGGTGACAATCTTGCTGCCGTTGTTGTTTGTTTTCAGTCCGGCCCGCCTCCCAATTTGGTCGCCCCTCGTCGTAGGGTGCAAAGGAGCTTCTCGGCCGAGGGTCTGAGAGAGCTGCAAAGCTTCTTGGATGACTTAGCGACTTGAGACGATGACGACGACCCCTCGTTCATTACGATTTTTCCGAGAAAGAGTTGACTGATTTTTACTTTGTAGTTGTTGTTCTTAGGTATTGATGAGTTTACTCCTAACTGTAACATATTTCGGCTGTAAGGTGGTAGTTTTTGCTTCATAATTTATGTTCCTCCTATGAAAGTTGATGCCTTTATTCATGTTATTTAGGCTTTAATCCTAGGTTGTTTGTTCGCGCCCACTTGGAAGCTGATTGAACGTACCGACCGATCAGTGTGTTATATTATTGTATGTACGTGTTGAAATGTGGTTGAAGTTAACAAAACGAAATTCATATAATTACAGCTCAACACGCCTAAAGTTTGCCAATTTAAAATTTTTTACAAAGTAAAATTAATTTTTAACCTCATTTGATTATTATTTACTTGGATTATTATAGTGAAATTTGTTTTTTTTAACTATTTCCAACATGCAGGTTAAACATTAGATTGATTTGAAAATTTTGAATTTTTTTTGAAAATGGCCAATTTTCATAAGTTAACCCCTTTGAAAATCAATAATTTTGACAAGAAAATTTTCAAATTTTCAAATTACTTAATATTTAATATGCATGTTGAGAATAACTAAAAATTGAGGTTTTATTATATTAAATCTTTCAAATAATAATTAAAACCTTTCAAATGATAGTCAAAGCCTTTCAAAGAATAGTGAAATTAAAAAAAATATTTTAAAGAATTTTGATCGTTGTTAGCGTAGATCTCAACCGTCCGTTGGAATCAATACTAATCGTCAGATTTTCAGCGCAGATTTCAACGATCCATTAAAATTAGCCCAACATTCAAATGAAAAACTACCGCAACAATAATATTTTTCTATGATTTTAATATTTTTTTAATTGCGAGGCAAGTTTTCCAAACGGAACGACGAGGGAATCTCGAGCCGTTTGGCTCACTTGCAGCCAGAAAGTTCCACTTTCATTAGAACAATTTAGGGGTATGTGATTGGATTTGGTTAAAACGTTTTTTACAGCCGGTTAGAAAGCTAAATGAATCATCTCCGAGTCAAGGGTGATTTGGCTCTTCGAACCAGGCTCATGGACCGGTTAGTGTATTGTTTTCGAGCATGCTCGGTTCGTACGCAGCCCTCTACTTGCAGGAATTATCAAAAGGAGGATACCAAGAACAAAATTGACTGGAAATGTCACATTACAGCTACAAAAATTACAGACAAAACAGGTTGGAGAAATACACTGAATTCTGTCCAATGACTTCTTTATCTCTTTTGGAAATTAAATACCTTGATAGAGAAGGCAAAGATGAATCCAAACAGGACACAGATTCCAGCAAGAACAATGGCAGCAACACCAACAAAGTCATGCCGGAATCCGAAGTAGTTATGGAGGAACTGCTCCACTGTCTCGTCGCTTCCCTCGAATTTTCCCGTTATGTCTCCGAACTGCGATGCAATCATTCCATACAACGTCCAGGCAACTGGGCACACCCAGTAGTACCATCTCCACCAGATTGGTATCATCTGAAATCCAAAAGGTTTAGTCTTTGCATCTGGTAAGATAAAAATAAGAATTTCACTACAAAAAATGTAGTTTTAGTGACCATTTTCCAATAGAACGGTCACCGATAGGATAGAGCGGTTACCATACACCTTTAGTGACCAAGTATATAGTGACTCTTTTTGTCAAACGGTCGCATATATACGGTCCCTAAAAGTACATGTTTTTGTAGTCGAGGCTGACTTTTTTCATGAGCTGATAAGAAGGGTTGACTTACCGGTCTTGGGACGATGAAACCTGAGAAGAGGTTCCATACACCAAAGAAGAAAGTCGAAATTATGGCCGCGATGTTGTGATTCGGAGAGATGGCGACCGACATCATTCCGTAGAGAGTGAAGTAGAGCAATGTGAAGTACATGCAGAAGATGTACCAGAAGAACTTGACAGCGGTCCACTCAAATCCGATCATTGCGTAAACTACTACTCCGTAGATGAGGGTTTGGACTAGAACGTACGGAAGTTCGATCACAACCTACATTATTCGAAAACCGGAGATTGCTTAGGGTTTGGTTGAAGGGGGAAACAATTTTATTTTCTCTTACTTGAGGAGCAAGTTACCTGTCCAAAGGCATATGGCAACTCAGAGTACATTCCAGCTGCTCTTTCTCGGTAAAAAACCGTTCTTTCGATGGATACAATCGGTTGGACTCCGGCACAATTCTGGAATCCGATGAAGAGAACTGCTGCATACATGGAGCCCATCGAGTTGAGGATATCCTGTCGGCTTTCTCTGCAAGAAAGAAGATCATATATACATCAGTCACAAAGGAGGAACCTTTTTTTAGTGATCCATCGCGATTTTCGGACAAAAAGATCGTACCTTTTGGAGCCTAGACCCCAGAAGATTGACCCGAACATCAGAGCGATGAACGTTGTGAAGAGGAATCGGACGGAATTATATGGCGGGTTTCGCCAGTAAGACCAATGCTGCTTCTTCAGGCAAGCCAGGCATTGAGTAAAGAAGGATTGAGAGTATTTCCTTTCGAAGTAGATATCATTCGATCCTGGCACTGGCGTGCTTAGCTCCTTCATCAAGTCTTTGTTCCTCCTGGATTTGGCATACAAAAGTGTTAGCACAAGACACGTGAAATATTGATGATCAACCGAATGTGCCGATTCACTTTACGAATGTTCCCATCAGAATCTTACCTGTATAATTCTGAATTCTTGTATATGTTCGTGAAGTTTACACCAAGTGTGTCTTCTTGTGCTGCTGAAGTGATCTCTAGCATCCATGTTGCAGGATTGTATCCATCTTTTATCTTTGGAACTCCATCAATGGCCTCAAAGTACTTGATCAGATGACAGGCGTGGCGGCCGATTGGACCGACAAAGATTTCCTCCCCACCTCTCTTCAACAGCAGCAACTGCGTAAAAAATTATGAACAAAAAGAATCAGAAACCTGAGGGGGGAAGGTTTTAGTTAAAATCTGATTTGTTAGAATCGAACCTCATCGAAAGCATCGAATATGTCAATGCTAGGCTGATGAATGGTGCAAACGACAGTTCGTCCTGTGTCGACAGTGTTCCTCACTGTTCTCATAACAATGGCTGCAGCTCTTGCGTCGAGTCCGGAAGTTGGTTCGTCCATGAAAATTATAGACGGGTTAGCCACGAGTTCGACTGCAATGGTGAGCCTCTTTCGCTGCTCGGTCGATAAACCGTTCACTCCAGGCAACCCAACGAGTGCGTCTCTTAGCGGAGTCAGCTCGACTAGCTCCATCACCTCGTCAACAAACATCTATAAACATCACAACAAATGTTACTGAATAATATATAAAAAAACCAATGTGAACCCCCTCTCAGAGGTCTCCGGTTTCGGATCCCAATAGCCCCTGTGCACGTGACTAACTGAAATTGTACAAACATACCTTTCGTGTTACGGAATTAGTTTCAGGAGAGAGCCTGAGCCATGCAGAGAAAACCAACGACTCGTAGACTGTAACATGCGGGGAATGGATATCATTCTGCTCGCAGTATCCTGCGATCCGAGCAAAAGTTTCTTGCTTCTTCAAGTACCCTGAAATCTTGATGGTTCCTTCAATGTATCCACCGGTTTTCCTCCCGGCAAGGACATCCATCAAGGTGGTTTTGCCGGCTCCACTGACTCCCATCAGGGCTGTCAGGACTCCTGGCCGGAACGCTCCGGTCACACCTTTGAGCAGTTCTAGACGGTCCTCGGGGATTCCCTGAGCTTTCATCTCCTGTGGCATATCGACCGAGTATTTGATCTCGTCAAAGGTTATGGACAGTGGGAGAAAGGGAAGGACCATTCCTCTTCTCCCTCTGTCCTCCGGACGTCTTCCGTCATTGAAGTTCCCGACTCTTGCCGATGGTGTCCTTGTTGAAATGCTTTTCCTGCTCTCATTACCTGTTTTTGCGGTAAAAGGGCAAAAGAGGTGCATGGTAAGCCTAATAAGAAGAGATCCCGGCCTTCTTATGCAATAGTAACACTCATTTTACGAGCAGTAGTCACTCACCATTTCCTCCGCTCGTTAGCAATTCGATATTCGATGTGGCTTCATTCGAGTTGATTCTTTCTTCCGAATCTTGTTTCGGGATGATTGCCCGCGACCTGCCAAATGCTGCAAACCAACATAACATTAAACCTTTTAGAACTCGAAGCACTGTCAAGAACCACTGCACCTTAATAATTCGAATTGTTAGTAATACTCACGGTCTAGATACTTGAGAGCTACGACATACAGGAAGTTGCAAAGAAGCATGAACACGACCAATGCCCCGACTCCGGCCCAATACATGTGCGCATGAGGGACAAGTCCGCGCGACTTCAGGACCTGGACTCCGAGCGAATCAGTCGAGTTAGGCGGTACATGACTCCAACCGTGGCCGAGGAATTCGTTGACAGTGAGAGCATTCTGCATATACATCAAGGGGGAGGTCCAGTAACCCCAGAGCCACCATTTCTTCACATTGTCTCTTGAGATGATGAACCCACCCAATACTAGTAGAGCGATTAGGAAAAATGAGCCAACTGTGTTGGCAATGATCATATTCCTTCCTAGTGCACCTGTTAGTCTAAACAGCCCTGAAGCCATCTGGTTTCCCAACACGAATAACAGGTACTGCTTCACAAACCTGCCAATCATCACGATCATCAGAAAGTACTGTCCGATTAGGGGTCGAATTTACTACAAGAGAAGGGACCTTTAGTAACGGAAACTTCCCTGTTCCGGTAACTAAAGGTCAAGTAACTAGAGATATTCTAGTCCCATATCAATGAGACAATTCGGTACGTCTCACCACAATAAAATACAATAAAAACGGTGGACTCCGAACCTCTACTAATTATAACCGGTAAAAATCTCCGATCCCCGTAAAAATCAAACATCTTTACCTTGCAATGTTTGGATCAAAGCCAATGGGATAATAGGTGATGACAACCCAGATTGCAACCTCGACAAAGGAAATGGGGATCTTGAGAATCCATGAAGGAAGAGCATAAGCCCATGAAGGGTAGAAGAGAAGGTCTCTTTGCTTGTAGAACACTGGGAGTTTCTGTATAGTCATGGCCAACTCTGACAATCCATTGAACACAACTATGATCAATGAGAAGAAGATTGCTCCCATGTATGCCCCTCCATCCTGCACTGTCCTGTGGTGCATGTTCGTCCTCAGGAACACCGTCATCGTCACGAAAGACAGGAAGATCAGCTGGAAGAGGGTCATAATTAATTTTTGTATCATTAATTGTACAAGTGAAATAGTTACATTGGTGTTGAAACATGTTTTGATGCTAGGACTTTTCGGTCGTTGAAGGCTCTTATATCATTCATTAATATTAATTAACGTGTCTCATTTTCAAAACCGTTGTATCGAAAATTTTAACCCTCACCTGAAACATCTTGAAAATATAGACAAAGGAGTTCCTCTTCATGAGGAGATACTCCCTTGAGATGCAAACTTTGAGAAGCTCTTTCTTGTTGACACCAAACTTGTCAGTTGTCAGGGCATCCGGGTGGCCTTTCGACTTGTCGAAAGGAGTAGCAAGCTCGTCTCCTTGCTTTCGGCCGATGTGGAACGACTGGAAAGCTTCAGCAAACTCTTTTGATGTGATGAAGTTGTAAGGTTCATCTCTTTGCACCCAGTACTGCTCTTGATCCTTCCTTGATGTCACCTAGTTCATCACAAGAGTGAGACCAAAAAATCTGATTTAGTAACAACTTAATTCTATTTGACTATTTTAAATTAACAAGCTAAGGTCCGGTTAGGGTTGTAGAATCATGATTCGTAGGAAATTTGAATTGACATTGGTGGAAAAGAGTTGAGTGGAGGCCTAGAAAGCTTCGAAAACTAAATATCTTGCAACTAAAACTATTTAGTAACGGAAAATGCATTAGTCATTGGAGATAGACTTTTAAGGACAAAACATCATGTAACTAATAGTGACCAGATTATCTATCCTGAAAGTTCAATTTCCTATAACTAATACTAGTTACCATTCGACTTGAAATCTCTTATATCACTGTATCAGTTAAGTAGTTACCTCTTGCAAGAAGTCAGCGACTCCTTTCCTCTCGGGACATTTGAACCCCATATGCTCGAAGAATTCGAGCACGTTGTCTCTCGGGCCGAGGTAAACAATGTACCCATCCGAAAGAAGTACGATGTCGTCGAAAAGGTCATAGGTTTCCGGTGCAGGCTGCAAGAGAGAGATGAGCGCAGTCCCATCCAATATATGGATAGACTGTTTGAGTGAGTTCACTATCTGGAAAGTCGTCGAGCTGTCCAAACCGGTCGATATCTCGTCCATGAATAGAGCTCGTGCCGGTCCAACCAGCATCTCCGCTGCAAACCATCGAGGACAATGTATATTAAGGGGACAAATCAATGATGCTTTGTGTTTGGTCAGTAATGGTGGAAAATTTTCATCAGATTTTTTTTAATTACCAGTTGTGACTCTCTTCTTTTGCCCTCCTGATATCCCCCTTACCATCTCATCACCCACCAATGTGTCAGCACATACTTTAAGTCCTAAGATCTGTGAACAAAAGATCACACACTTGGTTCGTCACATTTCAACACGATGGAACGAAATATTATCCGTTTTGAGCCTGTGCTGCTGTGTATATACCTTGAGGATGTAGTCGGTAACAACATTGGCTTCTTGGCCTTCCAAAGCTGCAGCCTGCAATATTCCAAGAAACTTAGGTTTGTTAATATTCATTGGTTGGCACTAATCAACTAGCCTTGTTTTCTTTTTTGGCTACTGCTATGAACTGTTGCATCTAATATTTTGATGTTCGAATTATTGGAAGAGGGTTCACAATAGTTTTTTTATTACTCATCAACACGCCCTTTTAATTCGATGTTCTCAGAAGAGAATAACGAATACTCCTCGGTCATTAAAGACGCTGATACCATATTAAGAATCGTTGCATTCCAATTATACGAGTAGATCCGGTCGTAGGATTCATAAAAAATACTTTAATCGATTAACCAACCGAAATGGTGATGATCGAGTAATTAGTCAACCGAAGTAGGCCGGGTTTGGTTAAAATATGTATAAGTATGAAGAGAGCCTGTTAAAAAAATTCAAATCCTTAGATTAACGGACCAAAGGCATCGGGTTAATCAGTTTTAATCAAAACTGATCAACCTTAACTCGAGCTACGAAGAGAGGATTCAGACTGGTTTTTACATTAATTCTCTCACCTTCATGAACAAATCGATATCAGGATCCGGCTTAATGTTGGCTATTTTCTCCCTTCTTGAAAGCTCAGTCAAAATATCTGCATTTCAAGTTAAGATCAACTGTCAAAACTTCATCAAACACGATCCAATGAACCATCATGTCGAGATCCGTTGCATCCAATGACTAACCGTAACGAGGTCCGACCCCTTGGCATCTTGCAGAGAAAGCCAGGGTTTCTCTCACAGTCAATTCTCCAATGTGAAGATCATACTGACTGATGTAAGCTGAAGTCCTCTGTGGCACAAACTCATCCATCTTATGTCCATTGTATGTAACTGTTCCTGAAAACTGTAACAAAAACAGAGTTCCAACAGCTCATTCAGATTCTTGATTTAATTTCCTGACCATAATGAAGAACAACAATTTATCGTAAATAACTTTTTACCTTCAAATCTTTACCAAGTTTCCCAGCCAAGGCCAAGAGCAAGGTTGTTTTCCCAGATCCTGGAGGGCCTAATAGCAAAGCCATTCTGCAAAAAATAAAGAGGATAAGGGTTCAAACCAGGATAAAATGCAGTTTTAGGGACCGTAGTTATACGATTATTTGATACGGTCACTAATCAGTTGATTTTACCTTCCTGGCTTGATGATTCCACTAACATCATGAAGGATTGGGAGTGGTTTCTTCCTGCTTGGTAGGATGTGAAGAGAGTTCAAGCATCCCTTCAAAGGCAAAAAAAAAACAGTTAGGTTAGGAATCAAGTATAGCTTGGGTTTGAGATGACGTAATAAAGAGATTTGTGATTACGCAGTCCGTTTTTTACCTCGAGCAGGTTGATACAGAAGTTGACGACAGTAGGCAAACCACTGCCTCCAACATGCGCCTCGGCCTCCACGTTTAAATGCTCGAACCTCACTTCGATCATCGGCATTTCCAACCCGACCCTGTGTTCCACACCAAAACAATCAACAAAACTTTTGAGGTTAACAACCCAAGAACCATATAGGTAAAAATTGAAACAAGTTTTCTTGGGTTGAAAAAGTTCACTAACTAGAATAGTAGAGGCCTTTTAGGAGAAAGATTTACAGTTCGTTTGATTTTTGGATTTGGTCGAAAGTGATTTTAAACGGTTAGTTATTTGAAATAGTTAGGGATTCTGTAAATCCAAAGAAAAATGTTCATTTATGAAATATAACGGTTTAATTACAATGACTAATATATCCCCTAACTTGTGCGGGTTATTGGTGTTGACGAGAACAATATTATACTAGTATTGGAATTTTGGTGACGGTGCGAACGTAACAAGTGGAATCAAATCCTAATTAACCAACCATGAGATGGATCGCATATGCCGACAATCCACCTTTTGGGAAGGAACTGATCGAAGTACCACATCTGCAAATTAGGGGATCGAAAAATTTGCCCTACTTAATAAAGTCTACTCACCACATAGTACGAGCCTTTTGACAAAGGAATCCGAAACTGTACAATTGCGACATTTCCGTCCAAAACAGACAATATCATAAGACATTAATGTGTTAAATAAATGGTGTTACCTGTCAATCCGATGCTTGAGCTTCAACAAGAAATTCTCATTATCCTCGTCAGCAATCCTGACGAGCCTCTCCAACAAGTTCCTCTTCTCCAAGAACCCCAAGTCGGTAGTTATGTCGATCTCCCTCGACTCGCCCCCGCCGTCTTCATTCTTCAGTATCCCTCTCCTTATCCTCAAGTAGGTAGGGAGCTTCTCCAGAGCAGCCCATTTCAGGGCTTCTTCGTCGTCGTCCTCTTCTTGAGCTGACTTCGAAAACACCATCTCTGCCGTGCTGTTCCTCCATACGTTCGAGCTGCTTATCCTCGCGCTGCTGATCCTCGCGCTGCTTATTCTGTTAGCTTCCATTTTTTTCGAACTTTCCTGACAGTGTCAGGATTTTGGTTTCAGGGTTTAGAATAGAGTATTCGGTTAAGTATTTAAAGAGGGAAATTAAGGGGTTAGTGGGGTGCTGGTAAACGGTCGTTTTCTTGATGATGAAGACAAACGGAGGATCTGTGGCATCATGTTCTCCATTGATGGGAGGAATTTGTTTGAATGATTGGGAAATTACTTTGATTTTGAGCTTTGTGGTCACTCAACTTTTCATTTGTGACGTGTCGGTGATTTAAGTTCTTAAATGTGACAAAATCGGTTACATACATAGTTGACCGGATTCATAAGTTGGTTTGCATCACGCATTTTCGACCCGATTTCATCACAGTCAACAACCGGGTTCATTTTGGCGTGGCGATGAACGATCTAGTGTGGACACGACCGATTTTGTAAATGTGAATATGAAAAAATCGGTTATGGGCACAATTGACCGGATCCAAAATTCAGTTGCAACCACAAATCACGCATTTCCGACCGATTTCACCAATCGGGTGCAGTCTGGAGTGACCGTGAATGATTTGGCGGTTCTCACCCTCTAAAAATGGGAGAAAACCTGCGAAAACGAGGTAGTTCATAATATAAGATTGAAGCAAACATGATTTTGAATGATATACATATAGAGTTCGGTCGGTTAAGGGGTTTTATTGTGATATTATTTTAGGTGACTTGGTAGGCCGATTTTCGATTTTGGAGGACAAATACGACGAAAAATGGATGTACGAGTTGTTTATATAATTATGCTACATCGATCAAAGTTAGGTGATTGTTATGTTATAAATAAAAGGTAGATGGTGTTGTATGGACATGTACTTTTGACCTGAATTTTTAAAGACACAAAAATAAAGTCGTATTACTTCATATACTTTCTTGTCTTCTATCTTAACAAAAAAAATTTCATATACTTGGGAGGTTGATGTAATGGCGTATGTCATTTTGTGTACAATTGAATAATGTTGCTTAAATTAGTAGCTAGAAATCTTTAGGGGCAACAAAACATACCATCATATTTTCGATACCGATGTCAACGCCTATTTTAGTTGGCCTATTCCGATTATTCAGATCGCTTTTTTATATATATCATTTTTTTGTAAATTATATAAATTTTGATATAATTATTACAACCCTTTTAATAAGAGGTGGAGACAGGCTCGGCAAATGAAGATTAATTTCTTTTTTTCCAAAATCTTTTATTTATAATGTTACATTAATGTCAAGATTTTTAACTTGGACATCAGCTAGACTAAGTCGAAATTTGTACTATTCATACTTAACAATCGAATAAAACATTAAATTATAAGATTTAAGAGTGGTAGTATAGAAAAAGTAGTCATTAATATTTTTGAACAAATAATATATTGTATAATACTTTCCGAAGAAATTGTTGTGGAGTATTACAAAATGTGGATGATTATATTTTTATTTTTAATTAAGATATAGTTTTACTATTTTAATGTTATCATAGACCCTAATTGGTTAAAATTATGGGTACACCACTACTTTTGATAAAATTCATTTTTAAAAATTAGAAATTAGTTTATAAGAAGAAAGTGTCGAAATATTATAAACTTAGCTAGTAATTATATATCGACCTCATACTTAACAACATGACACACGTATGTAACCACATAATTATTTTTTAGCCATAGCTAAAGATTTGGAACCGTTGAACTGTGTCCCTATTTGCTCAACGAGGCTTATGATTCGAGAGATTGGTCCAGAGAGATGGTTCTGACATATTCTGATCGTTCGATCAAGCGATTTTTTGGTCAAATTTCATCAAACGCCTGAAAATAAATCAAACGAATTAACTTGAATGAGGTATTTTCGGAACAAAAAACTTGGAAAAAATCACATAGGTGTGGTCATTGTACGAGCATGTTATGTCGCTAATACGACCGTGTTACAAGCTCGTTATGTCGTTGTTACGTCCACCTTACGAGTAGTTGAATTCATCATCGTTTTGTCTAGTTTACCACTGTTTATGTCGGTGATATATACACTTTATGAGTTTGTTATGCGTTTTTATTATGTCCATGTTACGTCATTATTACATCATTGTTATGTCCACGTTATATGTAAATTGGTATATCCACGTTACGTCATTATTACATCATTGTTATATCATTATTATATTCAGTTTACGTGAGAAGAGTAGAGAGAGGAAAATGAAAGAAAATTTGAAAGAGAGAGAAAAATTTTAAATTCCCGTTATATCCCTAATAAAATTCTAACTGTTAAATTGAAATTGACGAAACTAATTTTGAACCGTTGAATCATTATGTGAACAATCCGAAAGATTGCGCCACTAGGATCATTAGCAGTTTCGCTATTTGCTATGTCAAGTTGCCGGATAACTCCAACCGATACCGCCGGCCGGCCAAGAAGAAAACTTGGTAGAATACGACATTGATAATAGTATTAAAATACTTAATACATAGTATTAATATCACACCTACTACATTATATTTACATATTTCAACTACTTCCAACAATTTTTTAGCAATAAGTCAATACTATCGTGTTCTAATTCAGTGATCACCTCTGTCTACGAACTTTGCGGGAGTGAACATAACCATTGGCGGCGTTGATCCTCGGCTTGGGGAAATAGTTTGTACCCTTCATCATTGTTGAGCTCCTCACCCGGCAAGGAAGTCTCCAGTTGGAAAATTAAATTTGGAGACTTCCTTGCTCTATTTCTCTAACTCCGCACCAACGTTTGTAGACGGGTGTGATCACTAGGTTAGAACTTTATAGCCTGGATATTGTTAGCTTATTTCTTTTATAATATTCGAGGTTGATGACACATTTAATTTAAATTCTTCTTAATCCGGGACCCTATGTATCCTGGTAGGGTCCCGAAGCATGCTTGGACCCTCTATTTATTTCAGCTTAGTGCATCTTGGGCCCATCATCAACTTTAAACATCCATGGCTAGAAAATTTAAATCAAAAATTGGAATATTGGAATTATTTTGTCCTGTAATTAGAACCCTAATGGGATGGAATCAATGTTCTGAACTCCATGCTTGTGTATGTATCAATGTAGAAAGCATCTAATCACAAAAGGTCAAATTTTAATTTTTGTCTACTTGCCCCTCGAATCGAAAGTTCGTGAAGGAGATTGAAATTAGTACACATCCACCAAATTTTGTGCAAATAAAACTTTGTTATATTTAAGCTATCACAAATTTATTCTGAGACCTCTCCGTTAGTCTAACTAACGAAGAGATAATTGTGCAGTCAAAAGTTCATTACAATGATTACATGCATCTGCCGGGAGTCGAACCCGGGCGGGTCTATAGCTTTGAAGGCAATTATCCTAACCGTTGGACTACAAATACTAATTGAGAGATAAATATAATAAATAGGCTACAATATTTTTATTAGCTTCACATAGCTTTTAAGATAAGTTTGAAATTAGTCTTGTGAATAATTTTCAGTGGCCAAAGCTCAAGCTTTCCTAAAAAGTAACGAGTCATGTTTGAACTTAGGTAAACTCAGTTCGACTCAGCCGGGCCGTATTTTGCTTCTTGAACAAGCAACCAGAAATCAATCCAGAGACAGAGGAGCACCATGAAAGAAAGGCATATTCCTCTGGCGAACAATCTCTCCACACTCCTCGGAACTCAGCCGTTGCTTGATCCTCCCAACCCGTCGTGAGTGCAGCACTTGCTCCGAGGTTACCGGCACCCTAACTCGTTGATACTCGTCCAGCGCCGAAGCCAAACCCTCCACGCCCCATTTCTCCACGCACTTACCCAGCACTGCTGCGTCGAGAATCGACATGTTTGTGCTCCTTAAGCAGTGGGGAGTGGTCGGGTGCGCTGCATCGCCGACCAACACAACGTTGGCCTCTTCGAAGACGATTTGCTCGAGTGGATCGGAGTCGTAAATCAAGTTCAAGAAAGGTTCTTTGGTTTCTTTCATGACTCGGACCAGCTCGGGTGGCCATACTTTCTCTGCTTTCTTGTACATGTCTTCAGTCATCTCCCTGCTTACTTTCATGGTCACTGAAGTGCTACTACTCCCCTGCAGAAAGAATCATGATTTTTTTCTTACAGTTGATAAATATAAAAATTAATTAAAACCCTCTCTAACAATTCGAGGTATTGAGATTATGTAATAGGTTTATAATTGAGGCTGTCATTCGGTTTAACCAAACCAACCAAATTTTTAACCAAATTCAAATAACCGCAAGCCGAATTCAAGGTGCAACTCGAAAATGAAAGATGATCCTACCTTGAATTCGAATTCGGCGAATTTGGTTAATTAAAGTCGGTTGTGAAACCAATTAACATGTACTAAATCAATTAAAATGTGACCTCCATTCGAAACCAATCGAATTAAAAATCCATTACGGTTAAACGGCATGATTATGATTTTGAACCGAATTCGAAATCAGTGCAATTTAACCAATTTTTATTGAGTTCCCAGCCCCTTCATCACGGCCGATAGATCTCAGTTTCGAATTTCATCAACTCCCAATTCATGCACATAACTTTAAAAAATGCAAACCTCAACCCTTCTGATAGCTTATGTCTGAGGGAATGTGTTATGAATACTATAGAAACAAAATTTGAATCTTTTCCTAACAATTCGAGGTTTTGGGACACAACCATAACTCAAAGTTAGATCAAGTCCTTAGCTTAGCTTACCTTGAGCTCAGGGTTGGGGTGATGGACGTACCAAATCCAGTTAAGCCGACTGTTGAGAAGTTCATAGAACACACTGTGAGTTCCTTCACTGCTTAGATCAAAATACAAACACTTACCCAGATCAGGATATGCTCTTCGCATGTCTGAAATGGTGTCTGAATCTTCCTTTCCAGAGAAATCAAGCACCCCTCTCCACGCACAGTAGCCTGAATACCTAAACCAATTCAAAAATTTAGCAAAATCGAATCGAAACCGAAAACGAAGTCACCATTCACAAATTGTACATGAATTAACCTCAAACCCAGATCAGGAAGGAAAGTCCGGCGAACGGCGGATAGACATCCATCTGCAGCTACGAGCAGATCTCCAGTTATCTCGACGATTTCCCCAGTTTGGAGGACTTTGGATTTAACGGAGACGGATGATTTGTTGTCCTTTTTCGAAACGGAGAAGGATTGGTAAAGATGGCCCCATAGAAACGAAGCGGAATTATCCGGCGGTAAAGAAGTGTAGAGGAGGCGGTGAAGATCGGCCCAGTGAGCGGCTCTAAACTCGAACTGTTCGTCTCTGGTCAGCACCCGCCTGGATTTGGTCTCTGCGTCGGTCGCCTGGTTCTGAGAGATTTGATTTGTGTGTAAATTACTGTAAAAAAAATTGATCTTTGAAGCAATGCGTGTGAGAGAGAAATTGAACCTGGTCGATGGATAGAGGGAAAGTGGAGGGGTGGAGGAGGTGGGGATGAGATAGCCAGGTGGAGATGATGTCACGCGATTGGGGGTCGAGGCCAAGGCCGGCGCCGGTGGAGCTTCCGGTGGGGGGAGCAGGGGATTTCTCGACGACGGTGACTTGCCAGCCGGCGAGGAGGAGGGAGTGGGCGCAGCATATTCCGGCGATGCTCCCGCCAACAATGATTGCCTTCGCCATGGGGAAATGGCGGCTGTTGAGAATTAGTGGTTTATAATAAATAAAAAATTCACTAAAAAAATCCAACTTATTCAGATATTTCACGATTTATATTTTCGAAAGTATATGTCGATTATCGTGTTATATCCTGGATTTTTTTAGTGAATTTTTCTATAAAAAAATGGTTAGTTTTAGAATTAGTGGTTAAATTGTTAATGGATTGTTTTATAAATCGAATCGAGTTGAAATTTATAATGTTGAAATTTGGGTTGTTAATTTTTAGCTAAACTCGAATTAAAAAAATTTAGTTTATGTTGAGTTTGAGTTTATTCGAGTGTGACTCATTAACTAGCATTTACGAGTCAAACTTGAACTCAACTCAAATTTCATTTATTAAAATTCATGACGAGAGTCTAATTTAAGTTAAATGTAAACTTATATGTTAAAAAACCTCGACAAGTCAAACTATAGAAAAGTTATATACATTTTAGTGGATATGGTATTTGAGGCAAAATACATGTTGCATTGTGAGTCTATCACGAGCTATATTATTGAGTTTGTATTCAAGTTGGCTCTCGAGGTCGAACTCTAACCAGCTTGCAAGCCTATCGAGTCAAAATTGACTTGTTTCGGACCGAGTCCAGTCACGAACGATTTTTTTACGAACCGAACACCAAACTGCTTTCTAGTAGCTTGGTTAGTCAACCCAATTATGAATTGGGTTTGGATTTGATCAATTATTCAAAGTTATGTGACTATTTTGATAGTTTATAAAGTTTAGCGACTTTCCGATGAAAATGTTAAAGTTCAGTGACCATAATCAACCCGTAATAACTACGAACACAGAGCTACAGCCAAAGAAATCCAAATCTCGAACGCATAAACCCTTCCCGTCGGGGCAAAGAATCTGCAGAGCCGCTTCTTCAATTTTCCCCAGAGATCTTTCCCAAAATGGGGATTGGTAGTAAGCAAGTCTCCATATCTTTGGATGGAGTGCGGGAGAAGAATATGATGCAGCTCAAGAAGCTCAATACTGTCCTCTTCCCCGTCCGTTACAACGACAAGTACTACTCCGACGCCCTCGCTTCTTCCGACTTCACCAAACTCGGTACCGATTCTCATTCCTTCTTCGGGATTTGGGTTGGTGTTAGTTTTAGGATGTTAGTTCTTAATTGATTGTATAATGTCTTGTTGTCACAGGGTGAAGTTAGGGAAGGAATTGAACTTTGTATCTGTAAAATTTCAAACTTTGTCTATCCTTATTTGAAGATGTTGTGATGTGCACCAATCTTCTGCAGTAGATTTCCTTCATTTTGATGTTGGGTACTCAATGTATGAGAAACCATGAATCCCTAGATGGCTGTTATGCAAGTGATTGTTTGTGTTAGTGTTGTGATGATTACAGAATCGAAAAGTCAGGATGTTCAGTTCTTAATTGATTGTATAATGTCTATTGTCACAGGGTGAAGTTAGGCAAGGAATTGAACTTTGTATCTGTAAAGTTTCAAAATTTTCAATCCTTATTTGAAGATGTTGTGATGTGCACCAATCTTATGCAGTAGAATTAGCTGGTTTTGATGTTGGGAACTTAACGTATGAGAAACCATGAACCCCTATATGGCTGTTATGCAAGTGATTGTTTGTGTTAAGTGTTGTATGATGACGGAAAGCAGTTCAGAGGTTGAATGTGCCTTTTTCTTACTGACCTTCCTGCAAATTCTACTGTATAGTCTTAAGATGTTTAGCTCTTAAGTTAAGGGAAGAAATTAGTTTTGTTTCCTTAGAATTTGTCTATCCCGTCTTTGAATAATCCTGGAAAGATGTTGTGAGTAGCCACTGTGCATGAAAGCTTAGTGACGAGATGGAAGAGAAGAACTTGAATTAGATGATTTAGCCATGATTGTTCTTGAAATGAAGGATGTGTGGGAAATGGAAGATAAGAACATATTCAGAATAGCAATAGAAAAGAGCTTCTGATTAAGAACTCGTTAACTCCCTGAGACTTGGCCTCTTTGTTCAGATCCAGCATTCCTTTCTTCTTATTTCTCCAGCCTTAAGTTGCCTTTACAAATTCTCAAGCTACATTTGTCTCACACCGTTGCTTCTTGCTCAGCTTATTACAGCGACATCTGCGTCGGAGCCATTGCATGCCGCCTGGAGAAGAAGGAAGGCGGGGCTGTCTGTGTTTACATCATGACTCTGGGCGTGCTAGCACCTTATCGCGGCCTAGGCATTGGTAAGTGCTAGTATCTAGTTACTCGGTTATACCCACATGGACCAAAATCTGTTGAGAACGAATTTCTCAAATTTCGCAGGGACGAGACTGTTGAACCACGTCCTGGATCTCTGCCAGAAGCAGAACAACATCCCTGAGATATACTTGCACGTGCAGACGAACAACGAAGATGCCATCAACTTCTACAAGAAGTTCGGGTTCGAGATTGCAGACACCATCCAGAATTACTACACCAACATAACGCCACCAGATTGCTACGTTGTTAAGAAATTATTTACTCAGACTGAGAAATGCCATGGTTCAAGCTAGCTAGCTAAGTTTTCGAGGTCTGCAGCCATGGCTGCCATTTTTCAGCTGTACCTGTTGGGAAATTCTGTATCTCCATTACAAGATTGTTATTATTGAAGGGTTGTTTTTTGTGGTAATTAATTTATTATTGTTGTTATTACAGCACCTTGCTATACTGCTTATGTACAAATCAATCTACACTTTTGTGACTTTTGTCAGTCGGTATGATCATAAATTGTTACAGTATGTACACAAAATAAGAACGCATCATTTTGTTTTCTGGTGTTCAATATGCCAATCCACCAGCAAAAGCATCTCCATCATGCAACACTGACTCTGTCAGCCAATATCCATCCAGCAATCCCCCAACTCTCTGCAAACATAAACGAAGCTCGATTTAAGATAAACCGTGAAGTTGCCGATTTTCAGTCTTGGTACTTATTTAAGCAGACAGGTGGTTGTGCAAGTGGACAGTGAGGAGTACGCTCTCCAGATTTCAAGCCTGGAATCTCCAGGCTGAAAACCGGCGAAATTACTACCTTGGCTACATCTAGTTCGCCAACTCGCTAAAATGGTGGGACGGGTAATTTTACCTGAACCATGGTGAACTGGAATATCTCTTCCTCTTCTGGACGATTCCCTCTCACCCATACCCGCTGCTTGAACTGGTTCTGCAATCACAAGTAATTCAAACTTCAAAGAACTCTCATCATGGCAAATGCAAGCAAAGCATCACTCAATCCAGTAAAGCAAAATTTATCCGAAAGGATCGGATCGAATCTCGCACCTCTTCGACTAACAAGCTGCTCAGTATCTTCCTCTCTTTATGACCAAGCAACACTCTGTAAGTTGAATGGTGGAAAATTCTCCTGAACCTCTCAAACTTCAATCAAGCCAGATGTAATAATCAGGCAACGATGCTTGATTCATAGGAAAAATATTCTTAATTAGACTAACCTGGCCGAGATCAAAGAAGGGTCCGAAATAGGTCGATCTTTCGAAAGGATCGAATCCTGCAAACTGTAACAACACCAGCAGCAAACAGCAAGCTCGTGAAGAGGAAGAACAAGAAAGAACACTGAATGGTGTCGAACGCTCGGTTTGGCAGATGGACAGTTGGATGGAACTTAGATCGCAACGGTACTTACCCTGTACATAACCTCGATTCCATAGTCTTGGCGAGGTTGGTCGTTGTGCTTTAAAGCATCAAGTTGGTACTCGACAGCTTCTTCTGCACTAAACTACAGCACCAAAACAGCAGGCACTCATATAACCAGTTATAAATAAGCTTCAAGGTTCAACTTTAGAATGCATAACTGTAACTGCCAACTGTAAACATCTGGAACAACAATCCGTAAAGTATGTGAAATTTACGTTCAGTCTCGGCCCATCGGGTCGATTCCGCCGAGATTCCAGCCTGAAACAACATCAGAATAAAAAGAGGAATCATTTATCCGTTCTGGAAGGAACTAATTAAGGGGTTTGGACACAAACCAATCGGCGGAGAAGAAATCGGGAACTCCGGCGGAAGCCCTGACGCCGCTGCGACAGTTGATCGGCCGGTAATCGCAGCTGAAAGGCTTGGACTTGGGTAGCTGCAGTGGCGCGGGCCATGAAGATGGAGGCAGGGATGACATCATCATAGACCGTTTGTATCAGAGAATTGGGAATTCTCAGAAATGGATTTTAGAAGAAAAATTTCTTGAGCTTTGACGGCGATGTTGTTGGGTGATTCGATACTGATCGTCGGATGGGACGATAATATTAACAGTCTGAATGCCAGGTGACGTGGCCTATTTTTCACGCGCGTAAATTTTGTTTTACCCGCGAAGTCCTTCGTGTTCTTTTTGTTTTCAAATTGGTTCTCTATTTATTGGATATATACAAATTGGGCACTATGTGACGGAGAGTGAGGCTACCGAAATTTCTCCGTTACAATTTTAAGTTATGAACTGAAAATTGTGGAGACGCCGGCAACTAATAATGGTTCAATGAAGCGATCTGCTGCTGCACCTCCAGTCCAACTCCTCGCCGCCATAGCCGCCGGTGACATCACCACCGCCATGTCTTCTCGCATCCCAGTATTATCACTTCCCCTTAATTTTTCTCTTTAGTTGCTTCTTAGTTTCATCGTATTGAATCTCCTTCTCTGTCTGGGAAACTCAGCAACGCGGCGGTGGTAGAAGGCCTTGGGGAAGAGGAGGCTTCTCCGGCCGCCATTACAGTGGCGGGAGAGTCCCACCACAGTTCTTTCCCGGCGACTCACAGCTCCCGCCTCCTCACCACCAGGACGCCGATTTAGGGTTCACACAAGGACGGCAAGGCAGTTCCAATCCATGGCGGCCGCCGGAGTTCCAGCAGCCGCGTCCACACTATTACCAGAATCAGCATCAGTTCCGACAGCCACCGCCGTTTGTTCAGAATCAGCACCTTCAGCAGTTCCAGCAGGCTCCGGCGTTTGATCGTCATCATGGTTTCCGACCACCGCATCGGCCTATTCAGCAGCTACCGAAAGAATTGATTTTTAGGAATTGGGAGTATGCCAGTGTTCATCCTTCTCCTAATGCAGGTGGTCCGGACTCTGTTTATGTTTATCTATTGCTGCCTGTGATTTTCTTCAGTCAAACGTCTTGAGATTGAAGTATTTTGTTTTCTGTTTTCAGAAAGGTTTAGCGTCCTTTCTTATAATATACTCGCCGACTATCTGGCGATCAACCACAGGAGCAAACTTTACTTTCACATACCTCATCATATGCTGTCTTGGCAATGGAGGAAGAGAAGCATAATCTTTGAACTTGGCTTGTGGAAAGCTGATATACTATGCTTTCAGGTTGATTGTTCACAAAATTTTCTGTACTGTGATGGTGTTCTTAGGTCTAACTCTGAAGCCTTTTGTCTATTATCTACATTCTACAGGAGCTTGACAGATTTCAGGAGTTGGAAGAAGACTTGAAGCCATCAGGATACAGTGGCATTTATCAGGTTTGCTTACAAATGCTGTTACTTGTTTTGACTTGTAGAATCTTCTGTTGTAATGTCTGATGATAGCTTCTCCTTTTAATGCATCAGATCATTCATTTTGAATCTCTGTTCCTTTTTCTAGATGCGGACAGGCACTGCCACTGATGGATGTGCCATCTTTTGGAGAACTTCAAAGTAAGTTTCCTTCTCCAGTATGTGGCATTTCTTGCCTCCTCTAATCTACTGGAGCTTCTGAAAATTCAGTTTATATCATTATGTGTCAGAAAGTCATTAGATTCCACTTATGCAGTTCTGTGAATATTATTTGTGGAGTTTTCCATTCAGAAAATTGTGGCTAATGCATATTTACGCTTTGATTTGTTACATTTTCTTAGATTCAACTTGGTTCATGAAGAATCTATCGTGTTCAATAATTTTGGACTCCGAGATAACGTTGCTCAGATATGTGTGCTGGAGGTAGATGACAGTCTTTTAGAGAACTTTGTATCTTCTAAAAGTCAGCATCTTTGCAAGCCTATTTATATCTTCATTTTGTGTACAGTCAAAAACTCAAAGCTCGAACTCTGGTGCATCGACTCAGTCTGCAAGGTAACCAGTTCAAGAATTTCTTGCACGTTCTATTGTGTAATGATTAAATGAGCGATGATTGACACTAGTAAATAATAATAGATGATTTCCGGTTTCACTGCAAACTTTTGGCCATTTGTACTTCACGTTTCCAATAGCATTTTGCCATTTATCCTGATTCTTTCATCATCCCCTCCATAAACTCTGTTATATTTTTTAGTTGAAGGTGCACGAATTCTGTTTTCTCTCTGTTATTCTTTGACCAAAGCAAATGTAATGTATTTACAGTGCAGCTGGTTCTAATAAAGTTGTCGTATGCAACATTCATGTGCTGTACAATCCTAGGAGAGGTGAAATTAAGATTGGTCAGGTACTTAACATATGTAAAATAGTACATCTGTAAAGTACATTGCTTAAAATTTACAAGTCTAATTCATAACCAACATGCTCTTTGATCCAGGTGAGAAAACTTCTCGATAGGGCCCATGCTGCTTCAAAACTGTGGAATGATGCTCCAGTTGTTCTCTGTGGTGACTTTAATTGCACCCCAAAGGTTTTATGCCCTTAACAGTCTCTTTTATGTCATTTTTTTCATTGGCATGCTCCCGAAATTCTGATATTTGTGTTTATGTATTCAGAGTCCATTGTACAACTTCATCTCTGAACAGAAGGTACCTTCTTTCACTCTCTGTTACTTGTTCCATACTGACTAATGAAACTACGCTAAAGCTGTGTTTTCCTTGTTGACAATCTGCAGTTAGATTTGTTAGAAGTAGATAGAGATAAGGTATCCGGACAGGCTTCTGCTGAAATACGACATCCAAGGATGAACTACCCTGGTTCAAAACCCAATCCTAATTCTTTCGCTCAGTGAGTGGGTGTGGATAATGATATTTTGAGGAATTATTTTCTTGCTTTACACTCAGTCTTCAAACTATGGTTGTGAATCTTTTGCAGGTCTCATTTGCCCAATAATCCAGGTCAAGTTCAGTTTACAGTCGATAGCAAGCTAGATACTCAGTCTGCAGATCTCCTGAAAAATTATCATCAAACTGCGATGGGAGAAGGCAATCCTTCGAGTAATGATGCAATTTCTGGTAGCATACCGGATTCAAGTGGTCCTTCATCAGAATGGGATTCTGGTTCTAATAGGATGACGTTTCAAAGTTCTGAATCAAGTATTTCCATAGGAGATACGTGCAGGAACTTCAAGGATCTATCCATCTCACACGAAGTATCTTGTTCTGGGAGCAGAGGATTTCATTCTTCACGGACAGATATCAATACTGAAAACCTCGGTTCTTCTGAACATGAAGTTTTAAGTGGTGAAGATGAAAGCAGTTTCTTAGATGCACTACACGGAACAAATGATACTTTCTCTCAAACTGCAAGCTCGGATATGGATCAATCCAGGAAAGAATTCGGCATGAGTCCAAATGGCTCTCAAGTGGCCTTGCTAACAGATGAAATCACTAATGATTCTTCCCAGAGCCAGGACTTTGAGGTTGTCGACGAGAATAATATATACGATCCATCAGTTTGGACGCCGATGGAAATAGCTACTGCTACAGGAGATGCAGAATGCGTCCATTTACAGCATCCTCTAACTCTTAGAAGTGCTTATGCAACGGTTGAGGTAAACTTCACGTTTGTTGTTCTGGTTAGTGGTTACACGAGTGATGATGTGAAAACTCCTTGCCTAAGGTATTTCTTGTTTATTTTTGGTCGTGACAGGACCGTTCAGGGACGAGAGATTCCCACGGAGAGCCGGAGGCGACGAGCTATAACAGGCATTTCTTGGGCACGGTTGACTATATCTGGTATGCTATCTTGACACATAATCTTCCTTACTGAATTTCTGTGTGCTATGTAGATGGTCTTTGATGCATTTCTTGGAACTACAGGTTTTCGAAAGGCCTCCAGGCTGTCGGTGTACTTGCTCCTATACCGAAACGTGCCATGCAGTGGACTTCCGGGTTCCCAACCAAGGTAATGCGATCATGGAAGGCGTCCACTTGTTTCGGATTGGTTACGAAAATGAACTTATCCTGAATCATGATGTTTGTTCTAACCAGAAATGGGGGAGTGACCATATTGCGTTGGCATCTGAGTTCGCCTTTGCTCCGATCGAGGCAAACCCAGAAGTGGATCATCATCCATCCCATGAACAAGAACCATTCAGGAACGAAGCATGACATCCTTTGGCCTTGTTAGTCTTTGTATCATATCTTATTAGTCAATGATGGGTTAAGTGCACAATATCATGTCCGTGAATAGTTGTGAGCTAAAAGATGAAGGGTTATTTGATACGTGATATTTTGAATATTTCAAATAATAAAACTTTGGATACGTATAATGGATATCTGTCTACCACTCTAACAATAAATTTGCGAGTATCAGTTCCATCCTTACGAGACCTGGCTCGACAAGGATAGATTCGAATTTGAAATGAAACAAATAAAGACATGTATGTATATATATATATTTCTATAATCTAAAGTTCAAAATCTTTGACTATCTATAACCAATTTTTTTGTTGACCTCGTCGTGACGTGTCCTCTCTCACACCCTGCACACGTCCGACAAAATCATTAAAAATATAAAAAATAAATAAATAATTTTTTTCTATAAAAAATCTCGTTGTGGACTCACTGTTGGAAGTCAATGTTGATGGCGCCGGGAGAGCCGTTGGCAATGGCGGCGAAGGCGGAGGTGGACAAGACCAAAGTCGTGCCGCCTCTTGACGGCCGAGTGACGGAAGATTGAGCTCGGTCGACAATCCTCACCCTGACGGTGGCTCCGGGAATGCAGGTTCTTGGAGCCACCGCGCTGATGCATCTCACCATGTACTGCCGCCCGCAGGAGGCCCCGTTGTCCCATACTCCTTCTCCGGCCGCCGCGAACATGTTGCTCGTCGGGAACTGCGTCCTGTCTCCCCCGTAGCACGCCGTCGCTGCATTTTTATTTATAATGTTAGTGTCACCAACATTGATAGTTACTTCTTAACTAATTAACGTGCATCTGCACTAATGGTTTTGTTGGTCTGCTCGTTTATAGCAAGTTGATACGTGGTTAATGTATATCGGGTTAGACGCATTATGGTTATGGGTTAATTAAAACTTTATATATATAAATAGCATTAGTCTCTTTTTTACGTAATTAAGCCGTCATTCTTACCTAAACCCCTAATAATATTCACCTCTTTCTCCATGGACTAATCAAACTCAAGGTCGGAAACCACGGTAATCGTAGATGTTACTTTACCATTATTCCTTCCTTATTCCTCCTTTATTTCTCTTTTATTCTACTTTTATCAGACTTAACTTCGATAACGATGAAATTAAGGGTGGACCAAACTAAATTATCATCATATTTTTTTTTTGGATCGTACAAAAACAATCTCTAAAACCTTTAAATAATCACTAATAGGCAAAAATGATCACTAAAAATCTTAAAATTTTTAGAAACAAGTATAAATATGATAATAACCCGTCCAAGATTCGATAACCCATTAAACATAAACTTCAATTTCGAATATTTACATAAGGACCGGTTAGCCCAATCCTGATTTCGCCATTGTGCTCAAAGGGACTCACCATAGAAAGATTCATTTTTACCCATGCAAGATCCAATCCACCCGAACCAACTCGCTAAATCAAACCGTACTAACCGACCGGCTCTATCCTCGGAGGCAGAATATGCATATAATTAACTGATATAGTTGATAAGATATACTTACGTAGGTATGGGGCGCTGTAGTGGGAAGCGGTCCCGATGTCGGCGGAGCAGTGCCGGAAGAAGGCGGCAGCTACGACTGCGGCGGCCAAGAAGGTGGTGAAGAAGCGTATAGATGTCGTCGGCGGCGCCATTTCTTTTCCTTTTTCGCGCCAAGTATATAATGCATACGTTAACTAAGAGACATGGTATATATATATATATATATATATATATATGGGGAGCGGTATGAATCCAGGCATGCGAACAGTTGACAATTTTGATTACTTTGTTGACTTTTTTGGATTCATCTTGAAGAACACGGAGTTTGTGCTGCATGTTGCTGAATCTTTTTGCTTGGTCAAACTACTCTGTCTCTTTTTTTAAGGTAAAGTACTCTGTTTTCAGTTAAAAAGATTCTTCTTTGGCTTTGATTCATATGTTGTTTTGTAGCGAATTTCGAGTTTAGTTCGATGAAGTATCGTTTATCAAGGTTAGTTAATAAGTCAGACATAAATATAGGCTTCACTCATCTAAAAAATAATGAATAAAACTTTAACATAGTGAAATTCTATTTGGTTCGGTTTGTGAATCAAAATGGGACATTATTGGGTGTGTTTTATTGATCTTTCTCCTCAAAAGTCAGGTAAAGTATATAGTATGATTTTCCTCACACATTTATAAACAATGCTAATGAGTAACTTTTATACTTCGATATAGAGTAACCCAACAAACATAATTAGTTTCATAACCTAAGTTTTAATATCATTGTTAGGTCTGTTTTATTGATCTTTCTTTTCAAAAGCCAACTTAAATAATATAATATGATTTTTCTCGCATATTTAAACAACTTTTACGTTCTGGTGGTGTAGGATAACCCAACAAACAAAATAATCTCATATAACTGAACCGGTCAAGATGAGCCGACTAGAACCTACCCAATAAGCACGATTACTTATCTAGAACCATATAGTTGGTTGTTGCTACTTTTATGGTTGGATCACACCAAAAAAAACCTTTGGAAAAGGTGACTCATTTAATTGTCGGAGTTTGGATTTGATTGGTGGTTTAGAAAGAAGAAGGTCTAGAATTTCATACTTTTCACATATGAGAATAATAATAAATTTAGGCGAAATTTCAAGTTTAAAAGTCAATCGATTAAAAAATTAATTATGTCAATGTTTTTTATTAGTAATTCTAAAATTTTAAATCATATTTTATATATCAAATAATCAATTGACGAATATATTTTTTATGTAATTATACTATTATTAGTTAAAACAAAATTGAATGTGATATCGTCATTTTTTTTTACATTTGGTGTTTGAACTAAATTTGTAAGTATTACTTACTAGTAGGTTGGTTATAAATTTATATTGGATTAATTATCTAGTCTAAGCAGACAAATAGAGGAGCAGAACTTCAATTAGCATTAGTCGAATTGTGAAAATCATAAAAACTTCACATATATTTTAGTACTTGATATACGAAAATAGCATAGTCTCTCTTATTTAAAATATCCATATATAATAAATGAGTTTGAAACAATGCTTTAACGCTGAGCTAACTTGAATATATATTAAACGAAATTCAAAATCATGGGCGAAATTCAAAAACTTACTTATTTTACATAAGAATTCAAAGCACTAAAAATAAAGAAGTAATCCAAATTCGCCCACCTCAATTCCGCCGTTGTATATAGGAATTGTTCAAGTATTCACATTAGCAAGTCAAAATAATCACATTCTCTTATAATTAATTAGTTTGTTAAATTCCATCATTAGTAGGTCCCCTCCAGCCAACTTTATTTTCAAAACAGAACCGCATTTGTACGACAGCCGGCAAAACCGTGTCCATCGACATAATTCATAATTGATATATAGGTAATACACACTTAATTATGTGCCGCAATTAGGTAGATTTTTTGATCGATACAAGTTAGAAAACTAAATAAATGTTTGTTCGGGGTGTGTTACGTTGGATTTGAACTCATAACTTTTTAAGTCATCAACCGTACTATACAATTCTACGATTAGAACAACTCTATTTAGACAATGTGACAACTATTTAGGGCAATGTGAACAACTCTATTCTACGTTGTTCATCAATCTTATGAGTTGGCGTTTCCTATCGGTATTTGACAGGTAGCCATCTAGCTAGCGCAATGCTAAATTGGTTCTCTACCGATTTGCTCACTTGAGCACACGTTGTCTATGTAGGTTGCCTATGTAGGTTGCTCTGCCAATTCATCAAAGGACATGGCCTTCCTGACTTGGGTCCTCGACTCCAAATACAGGTTGCTCGATAGTTTGTTAATCGAAATGGATTATCTTGTCTGCTTATTATCTTCGTACTTGCCGTTAAAAGCTAGAAAAAAATTTGGAAGTTTCATGGGTCTGGAAGGTATTGACAATCAACAGGTCAAAATTAATTACTCCAGCCAACTAATTATATTGTTGAATTTAGTTATATATATGGTCTTTCGTTTTCACGTACGCATGCATGACTTGTGCATGCATACTATATATATATAATATAATAATTGATTTCAGTTAGTATTTTGGTCCAGCGTGCCATGTCACCTTTAGTCTAGTTCACACAGATTTGTAAGGCCCACGCAGCCTCTGACAAAAATAAAAGCATACGGGCTCAAATGTTGGAAATGGCCCCTCGATAAGCCCTTTCATATTTGGGCCCAATCTTAAGTCCAAATTTAAAGTATAAGCAAAATGCGGCCCATGCCATTATAAATTTTAGTAACTACATGGTATATCAATATAATTAAAATTTTGCATCAAATGTCATTATAATTATAGTTTACGTGCTGCTTTTTATAAGTATTGATGCAAAGGGGAGTAAAGTGTATGCGAGTAATTCAGAAACATATTAAGTATTGAGATTGTGTCGAAGGTCTACGACCAATCGTAGGCGCATAATGTAGTATAATGTATTTGGGGTAGATGATATGTCATAAATATGCAATGGTCATATAGCCTTATATATAGTCCGCTTGAGGCCTGAACCTGATCTTCACTTGGTAAAGTACTATTGGAGACTATCCCTCAATATGGGGTTCTAGACATTAATGATGAAGATTTAGAATGAACTTAGGTTTGAGACTTATCAAAAGGGAGTTGTAGGCCTTCTACTACCATGACAAACACTTTATATGTAGTTGGTTTGAGGCATGCATCTGGTCACCACGTGGCGGAGGATAATTGGAGACTATCCCTCAATATGGGATTTTCGACATTGATGATGAAAATCTAGGTTGGACCTAGATTAAATACTCGTAAAAAAAGAGTTGCTGGTCTTCTATTATTATGACAAACGCCCTATCATGTTGATGTGATAGATTGTTTGCCACGAAAATCTTAGGACCATTATAGCCATGAGTTGATGAATGTTTGAGTCTTCTAGTCTAATTGGCGGCCGAATACATTGTAGAAGTATCAAATTCGAATCTAAGATTGTTTAAAAAAAATTGGATTTTTATTTATTTAATCCAGCCGTAGCATATTGAATTATTTTCATTTCGTTCAAATATAAAATTAAAAATTCGTCGGGACGAATGAATAGAGAGTTCCGTCTACTAGATACCTCCAATCCACATTATTGATTCTCTCTTCCTCTCCTTCGTCTTCTTCCTCCAATCTGTCCGCTATCCATCTATCCATCACGCTTTCATTGTCTACCTAATCATTGCTCCCCCATTCCTTATCTCACTTACCAAAAAACAGTCCAGAAATCAACACAATTTGTCATCTGGTTCGACAGTTTTTTGGGGGGGAGATGGGTACTGCAATTGCTCAGTACCCAAATGGAATCGCGTCGCATTCCGGTGGGAAATCCGCTCTGAAGTTGGGTTCCAGATGTTGTTCCTTCTCCAAGCTCCCTTGTCGGTTGGATAATAATAAAGTCTCTAGCTTTGGCGGCCTTCATCATCAAGGGGGCTCTGCTTCTTCCAGTAACTCCACGGTGTGTGTTTCCTCCGATCGGTCTTTTTTCCTGTTGGTAGAAGATGGGGAATTTGTGAGGGATAGAATAGAATGATTGGTTGTTGAAGCTTCAGCCTTTGTGTCGAGATTAAAGTATGCTTATTGATTCTGTATAGTATTACATTAAGCTGTTAGGTAAGCTGTGAATTTATTTATTTGATAGGTGAGTTAGCATAGCTGTGGGTTTTTATATATGGAAGCAAACGAGTGTCAGCTGGCAAATGATAGGCTGATAAGTCAACGATTGGGTTAAATCTTTGGTCTTAGTCTAGGCAGACTTGTTGAGTAAATGGGAAATTTGAATTCTTGAGTAACCAAGAGCTGGTAGAAAGTATCATACTTTTAACACGAAATGTCATGAAAGAGGTTCGAAGCCTCCGAATTCCGTTTGGAGTGGCCCGGATTTGGCCTTGAATCCAAAGTCGAACTGCTTCAAGAACGTTTGCATTCGAACAACTCGAATTGTTGGGAGAGGTTTAGAATTGGATATTTGTATAACCTTTCGTCGTTTGTTTTTCTTATATAGGGATTCGCTACTCGGTTATATGCTGTACCAGATATAGACGATATGTTTTGGGACAAAGTATCGACTCCGATTCTTGATATGGTTGAGAACCCTATTCACCTCAAGAATTTGACCCTCAAGGTTAGTTCTTGCAATTGCTCTTCTGTCTTTTTTGTTTTGGTTAGCTTCATAGAGAAAATGTGCTTACTATGGACTGGTTTTGTTCAGGAACTGAAAGAACTGGCTCAAGAAATGAGGTCAGAATTGTCTTCTCTAATGTCACAGCGGCCGAATTCTTTGAAGGCCAGTTTGGCTGTGGTGGAACTTACCATTGCCATGCACCATGTTTTTCATGCTCCAGTGGACAAGATACTTTGGGATGCCGGAGAACAAGTAAGCTCTGAATTTTACGACTACTTTGTATCGAATTTTACGTGAAAATTGCTACTAAAATGTGTCTTCTACCTTTTGGCAGACCTATGCGCATAAACTACTCACAGGAAGGAGGTCACTGATGCAAAAGCTGAAACAAAAGAACGGCCTTTCTGGATTTACATCTCGTTCCGAGAGTGAATATGATTCGTTTGGAACAGGGCATGGGTGCAATAGTGTTTCTGCTGGTCTCGGTATAATCTCTTTCGTGTCGCTTGCTTCAGTAGCTCGTTAATTTCTAGTATTCTTCTAACTGACCAATGAATGTTTCTAACCAGGAATGGCGATTGCACGTGATATCAAAGGGAAGCGAGATCGCGTCGTGACTGTCATCAGCAATGCCACAACTCTGGCTGGTCAAGCCTATGAAGCAATGAGTAATGCTGGCTACTTGGACTCGAATATGATTGTGATTTTGAATGATAGCCGTCGATCTTTACATCCGAAGATCGAACAAGGGCCGAAAACTTCAATCACTGCCTTGTCTAGTACTTTAAGCAAGATCCAGTCTAGTAAATCGTTCCGGAAGTTCAGAGAAGTTGCAAAGGGGCTAACGAAAAGGATCGGTAAGGGTATGTATGAACTGGCTGCCAAAGTAGATGAATACGCCCGTGGTATGGTTGGTCCGCAAGGATCGACTCTTTTCGAAGAGCTTGGCATGTATTATATCGGCCCTGTCGATGGTCACAACATAGAAGACCTGATTTGTGTTCTGCAAGAAGTCGGGTCTCTCGACTCCATGGGCCCCGTCTTGATACATGTGATCACAGAAGACAATCATCAAGCAGAATGTAACGAACAGACCGAGGCAGAGAACCTGCCGGGAGGTACGATAACACGAATGACTGGTTATAATTTGTCTGTAACTAGTAACAGGTGTGTGTAAGTAGTTACATACACTTTTAACTTGTTAAATGAGTGTTATGATGCTCATTGCCGTCATATCTTCGGGGTCTTAGAAATAATGGTCTACTTGTCCATTTCAATCTGCAGGTTATGGATCGATTTCTTCCCCGTCTAATGTTCACACTCGAACGTACAGCGATTGCTTTGTAGATTCTTTGCTTCTAGAGACGGAGAAACACAAAGATATCGTGATTGTTCATGCCGGAATCGCAATGGAACCCGCTTTTCACTTGCTTCAGGAAACCTTCGGCGACAAGTTTTTCGACGTCGGTATGGCTGAGCAACATGCTGTTACATTCTCCGCCGGTTTATCTTGTGGCGGATTAAGGCCGTTTTGCATCATTCCTTCTACTTTTCTGCAGAGAGCCTATGATCAGGTATTTAATTTCTCGCTCTATGTATTGCTGTGTTTATGGTTTTACTTGTAAGTCAAGAGAGGTTAGTCAAGTATTTGACATGTGAGTCAAGTTTGATGCTTTAAGACCTTGTTCTCAGATTTTTTGCTTGTTCTGTATTCCAGATCGTCCACGATGTGGATCGGCAGAAGATCCCGGTCCGCTTTGTGATTACAAGTGCAGGATTGGTGGGGAATTCTGGTCCCATGTATAACGGTGCATTTGATGTTACATTCATGTCGTGCTTGCCTAACATGATCGTAATGGCTCCTTCGGATGAGGATGAGTTGGTCGACATGGTGGCTACCGCAGCCCAGATCGACAATCGCCCGGTTTGCTTCCGCTATCCGAGAGGCGCCATCGTCAGAACAGACCATTTCATGCGTTCCGGGATTCCCCTTAAGGTCAGTATACATTTGACTTGTGCTCGTTTGACTTTTCTTGTTGCGCAAGCTACGCCATCCTTGAGCCTTTTTCTAACGGCTGATGATAAACAGATTGGCAAAGGAAGAGTTCTCATGGAAGGTAAAGACGTGGCATTGCTCGGGTATGGAGCCATGGTCCAGAACTGTCTCAAAGCTCAAGCCCTTCTGTCGAAGCTTGGAATCGAAGTAACCGTTGCAGATGCAAGATTCTGCAAGCCACTCGATACAGAGCTTCTCAGCCTGTTATGTGAAAACCATCAGTTCCTGATAACGGTCGAGGAAGGATCCATCGGAGGGTTCGCTTCCCACGTGGCACAGTTCATAGCTCTCAATGGCCATCTCGATGCATCCATCAAGGTAAGACCACAACCTTAACACCTCTGAAAAGTGAAATCCATACATCATCATCATCTAATGTTAGTTCGAACCAAAAAAAACTTGCAGTGGCGGCCGATTGTTTTACCAGACAGCTACGTCGAAAACGCATTGCCTGAAGAACAGCTAGCTCGAGCCGGGTTGAGTGGGAACCATATAGCTGCAACCGTGCTGAGATTGCTGGGAAGAGCGCGGGAAGCTGTCCTTTTGATGTGCTAAAGATGAAAAAATAAAAATAAATTGTGACCTATCTGTAAATTCCTTTCGTTCCTGTGATCTCTATCCTGAGAAATTGTTGTAGGATGAAAAATGATTGTATAGAAAGAAATAAAGGTTTTCCTTACTCAATGGCACACTGATTTCTGACCTACGGTTTATGCCTACGGTAAGATGAGCCACCGGCAAAAGTCTAGGTAAAAGTCTAGGTAAGAGTCAACCGTCCGCCTTTAGTCAGCAGTTTATATACCGACAGAGCGATCGTTAACCGCCCAAGGATCAAATGGACGACCGCTTTCCCATCATGGATTGCCCATCAGCGAGACAACTTGTCCTAGCTAGGCTGGGTATCGCTTCCAAAAGGGTTATGTGGCGTCATCCCGGTGAAACTCCTCCGTCCAGAAGGTTGGACCGTTAGATAATACATACACATTACACATTCTTTTTTCTCTCCTCTCTCATGTTCTGGCGTCATCTCCGGAACTCACTATTACTATATTTAAGGGTTTTGTAAAATTGTTGGATCCGACAATCAGGTCCAAGACCAAACGATCCAAGACCCGTCACCTCTAATGTCCATTCTAGATGAAATTACATAAGAGCTAGATATTTGTTGAGAAATCCGGTCAAACTAACTCGTTAGACATCTGCTGAACACTTGTGACATTCGAAAGCATTCGAAATCCAAACCTTTTTCCCATTGTCAACCTTCAAATCGGCAGTCATTGTCCAACTTGCTCTTTGTGCACTTTACAAGCAACGATAAAGACCAATTTAGTCTTCAAAATCAACTAGTGGAGACCCTTCTCTGCTCTCTCCCAACCATTGAATTCACCAACGTTTGAGCTAAGAAGAACAACTTCATAGTACAAGTTTCTCTTTCACTTGTACTTTAGTTTCTTGTTCCATTTCATACAAACAAAAACCTCAACGTTGAAGATTTATCACTAGGACAACCAAATTCAATGCACTCTTTGGCTTCTTCTTTCTAAGGATCACTGTATTCGGTGTCGAAGGTTTTAGAATTAGAGATCAGTCCAGTGATTACGTTTTCAATCCTTTCATAAGGTGGAAGTTATGAATTGAGCCCCGTGCTAACTTGGTGTACTTGGGGTAAATGCACTCTTGTTGGTTATGGGGATTGGTTAGGTGATTAAGTTTCCGGTCCCTTCTTCGGGTCATCCTTATTTTTGCAAATTCTCGGTTACTTGAGCCGGAAAATAAGGCGGGAGTACCATAGTTTAGAGGATTACCTCATTTTAGAGTGACGAAATTTTATATACAAAATTATGTTAGGTAATTCTCAAATTCAGAATCTCTTCCAAAGTTTCCGGCCGTAATTTTTCGATCATGCTGATTCCACCATCGGGTGCATAATGCATGAGTGAATGACCTCACTGGCTCGTCTTCTAAAGGTAATTGTGACTCAGAATATTCCATTCTCACCTATCAACTTTAAGGTATTTTAGTGATGAACATAAAAGGTTAAAGTTCATACTCACAAGTCACAAGTGGGTTGGAATACATGGGAAAAAAATGTGTTTGTGAAAGTGAATGCATGAGAAAAATGCCAATACACTAATAAAAAACAAACTTCACACAAAAATAGACCATAGAGTGTGCTAGTAGAATACTTATAATATTCAATTTCGGTACGTAAAAATATAGATAGCACAAAGTAAAATTCGAACAGTAAATAACTATCAATTAATAAATTGTTAGTCCTAATTCTCTTGATAGATGTTTAGTTATTTTTCTTCCTAATTTCATGTATATGCTCTATGATATGATGAACAAACTTCGCAGCCGAACAAAATATGAATTTCTAGCTATGCCACTACAATCTCCCTACGGAAACTTTTTCGAGATGCTACTTGGCTAAGGGCCGGGTAGGTTCCCTTCCCGCCTGTTGACCGTAGTTTCCATCGTGCATCCATAACTCGAGTGTAACGGTTCATAACAATATTTGACTGAATCTCTAGCTACGCCACTGCATCTGTATACCGTTAAGATCTCTTTACGAAACCTTTTTCGAAGTGGGATTTCCCGAGGGGTAGGTTCCCTTCCCTCCTGTTGATCGCAGTTTCCATCATGCATCCAATCTCAGCAAAATGCAAAGATGCCCCAACTTACTTTATCCAACCTCACCTATGTGCAAAGATGTTATTTTTGGGGAAATCACCACACGGCTTTCGATAATCGGCCAACAAACAAAAGGCATAAGCTCTAGCAATAATGGAAGGTGGTGATCTAACTTTGCCAAACGCCCCTTTACTAGGGGTTTAGATATAGTAAGGTTTTTAATTGATTGATTACTCATTTTACTAGTTCTTTCCACTCCTCGATGTGATTATCCAACATGTAATAATTTCGGTTTTACATATCGGTCGGTGGTCTTTTGGTAGACATATACTTATGTATTATTTTTTATTGGGTCTTAGAGGTGTTGTCAACCTCAATTATGATATATCGGTGGTCTTTTAATAGGCATATACACTTCACTGTCTGGTTTCAGCGGTAAATCAACTTGGTTTCACTTGTAAATCAATATATAAGTACTTTTAGCCGAATGAAATTAAAAATGTATGTTGGGGATTGGTTTTTAACTTCATTTAGCTATTATTAACAGGGGTTACATAGTGAAATTTATTTTTTTAGTCGTTTCCAACATGTATGTCAAATATTAGCCGATTTGAAAATTTTGAATTTTTCATGTAAAAATAATCCATTTTCATAGGTTAACCCCTTTGGAAATCGATCATTTCATGTGAAAATTTTCAAATTTTCATATTGGGTAATATTTTATATGTATGTTAGAAATGACTAAAAATTAAGTTTTCACCATGTTACCCCCTCCAAATATCAGCCTAATGAAGTTCAAAATACATTTTTTCTAAGACTATATGACTGGTGTTATGTTAGTTTCAAAATTTTTAAAATTGAATTAACTTCTTCTATACATGTTGAAAATAGTTAAAAATCTAAGTTAAACTATGTCTACCCTTCAAATATTGGATACCAACAAAAGAGCTAAGTCACTAAATCAACGACTTGATCAATTGTTTGAGGTGCGCTCTGGTTTATAAATATGCTTTCTGCGGGTACTATCAAATCCTTCTTTGTGTCACTATAAAAATTAGGGAGACTTAACAAAAAGTGGTTGTCATCGAAAACGACACCGAGATGATGACCGACATGCACGCCAGCCTTCAAACTGGACATCAAACCATGAGCCTCAAAAAAATTCTAACCTCGAATCCTAACCGATAATTTTTTAATAATCTCCATATTTTCATTTGATGAATACGGCGTGTGTTTTAGTTTTTAGATTGAATAGTTTTGTGGTTTGATCATTCGGGTGGGTTGATATATTGGGTTGAGTAAATAATTAATATGAACATAACAGTTGCCACGAGTATATTCATATGGATAGTTTGACATTTGTTTATTAGCGGATAATGTATTTTACAAAACTGGTTATCAACCCACCTAACATGGCAAGTACTTGAGTTCATTTTTAACAACTTGGCACTTAGTTTGGGTTATTTTGATTTTTCGGTTTTTTGGACGTTTTCACATGTATTCATGCATCCAAATATTGTCTGTGTAATTGGTCTCGACTTTTGAATTTGAGTAATTTTTGTGATTGGTTTTGTGGGTTTCGATCAATTCTAATTCGTGTAAAAAAGGACGCTATAAATTTTTGAAGAAATTTATTTTGGATTTTTAGCTTTAGAGTCTAGAATATTAAGATTTCAGTTTTGGATTTCAGATTTTAAGTTTCGTATTTGGGTTATTAGAAATACCAAAAATTCTAAAATAATATATATGATTATAAAAAATGCGTCAGTGGTCGAAAATTCTCGAAATCCTAAAACTGTGTTCCGCTGGATTTAAAATGGCTCTCCATTAGCAAACGAAAGACGTGGTGTACGATCATAACATAACTCGTAGTCTTAATTATGACAGCAGTGCAAACAAATTGCAACAGAAATCACAGTTAACATAGTAAGGAAAAACAAAGGTTTACGTCTGTCCATCCACCAAACCCGCTGAAATTTTTAAATGACCTCCACGCCGCCTATAACTCAGAATTCCAATCACTCCAGAGAAAAACGAAGAACTCCGACCACATCTCCGACGGAACCAAACGACGACGTACGGACGACGATTCAACGCCCTAGTAGAGGTGAGAGTCTCTCAATCGGAGCTCCGTTTCAGTACTCTTCCTTCTCTCCAATCTCCGATTTTTTCCTGTTTCTGAGATTTTTGTTGTCGTTGTAATCGTTTGTTTCTAAGGTGTTCGGAGGAGGAGAAATGGAGAGTGTCAGTAGTCCGTTCAAAGGAATACTGAACGATTTGCGAGGGAGAGCGGCATGCTACAAGGACGATTGGACGAGTGCAATCCGCGCCGGCGTCAGGTTTTTTATGTTTCTTCTCTCTTGTTGATTCCGCTTTCGTTTCCACTGTTTGATTCACATTTTGTTCCTGATCGTGGAATGATTTTCCGTTTCAGGATTCTGGCGCCGACGTGGTACATCTTCTTCGCATCGGCACTTCCCGTGATCGCGTTCGGCGAGCAATTGAATCGAGATACAGGTAACGTCGGGAAAACCTAAATGCATTCCGTAATTTTAGGATCTTCGGTGAAGATTCAATTGTCTGATAGAGATTAGATTGTTTAATTGTTTGTTTGGTGTGATAGACGGCAGCCTGAGCACAGTGGAGACGCTGGCATCGACGGCGCTTGCCGGACTGATTCATTCTATTTTGGGAGGGCAGCCGCTGTTGATATTAGGTGTAGCTGAGCCGACTGTCATAATGTATACGTATTTGTACAGTTTCAGCAAGGATAGGCCGGAGCTGGGCCGGAGTTTGTATCTAGCTTGGGCTGGATGGTAAAAACCAAAACCGAATCTTCTCTGTGAGATGCTTAATCGATCGACTTCATTGATTTGTCCTTATTCTGACAGGGTGTGTGTATGGACGGGGATCATGCTGTGTGCGCTAGCCATTTTCAACGCCGGAAACATCATCAACAGATTCACCAGAGTTGCTGGGGAGATGTTTGGCATGTTGATCGCAGTTCTTTTCATTCAAGAGGCCATTAAGGTACATTACTGTTTCGTATGTGGTGGATTTCTGATGTTGAGAGAGCAAGTGATGCTGATTCTTTGTGATTTTGATTTCGATGTCATCAGGGGTTGGTTAGTGAATTCAGTATCCCAGAAGCTGATGATCCAAAGTCCGAAGAGTTCCAGTTCCAATGGCTGTATGCAAATGGCTTGCTTGCTGTTATTTTCGCACTCGGTGTACTCTGGACTTCTCTCAAGACAAGAGATGCTAGAGCTTGGAGATACGGCACAGGTGGATTTCGAAGTTTCCTAGCGGACTATGGTGTTCCCTTAATGGTTGTGTTATGGTCTGTGTTATCTTACGCGATACCACGTAAAGTTCCTCGTGGAGTTCCAAGGAGGCTGTTCATCCCACTTCTGTGGGATTCACAGTCATTGCAACACTGGACAGTGGTCAAGGTAAACAATTAATGAAAATATTGGAAATGATAACTCTCTGAGCAAAGCTTTAAAAGCTCGAACCTTCATTTGCAGGATATGTTGAAGGTACCAGTAGGATACATCTTTGCTGCAATCGTACCAGCAGTTATGATAGCAGGATTGTACTTCTTTGATCACAGTGTAGCTTCACAGCTGGCACAGCAGCCAGAGTTCAATCTAAAAAAGCCTTCTGCTTACCACTACGACGTGTTTCTGCTAGGAATCATAGTACGTGATCCAATCCAATAACTATTATAATCGTGTTATAACTAGTTATAAACTAACAACAAGCTTTTTTTATGTTGATTGGTTGAAGACTTTGATTAGTGGATTGCTAGGACTTCCTCCTTCAAACGGAGTCCTCCCGCAATCGCCTATGCACACTAAGAGCCTTGCAGTTCTTAAGAAGCAGGTATGGAGTTAATAACTCATGATTTTTTTTGCAGCCATGTCTAGAGGTAGTAATTAATGATGAACTCATGGTTTTTTCTTTGCAGTTGATCCGAAAGAAGATGGTGAAAGGTGCTAAGGAAGTCATCGACCGAAAAGGAAGCTCGTCTGAAATCTATGGGAAGATGCAAGATGTGTTCATAGAGATGGACCGATCACCAGCAGTAAGTACAGGGCAGTCACTCAAGTTTTCAGTAGTAACATTTCGGTCACTTAAGTTCGCTAATTACTGTTGAACTGATCATTCTGACACATTCAAGCTTATGCGGATTCTTTCATATATCAGGAAACTGCAACGGCGCACAGAGAACTGGAGGACTTGAAGAAAGCAGTAATGAGAGACGATGATGGAGGGGAGTCGAAAGGGAAGTTCGACCCGGAGAAATGCATCGACGCTCACCTCCCTGTGAGAGTTAACGAACAGAGACTAAGTAACTTGTTACAGTCGATCCTGGTGGGGATCTCAATGTGTGCTATACCGTTGATCAAAATGATGCCGACTTCAGTCCTGTGGGGTTACTTCGCCTACATGGCCATCGACAGCCTTCCAGGAAATCAGTTCTGGGAAAGACTGTTGATGCTCTTCGTCGCTCCCAGCCGTCGCCATAAGTAAGTATCCCGATTGATTTTGACTTATTGATTAGAACTGAAACGGACTAGACTAGTGCTGCTGGCTAATCAAGCTCTTATTGAGCTAGATCACAAGCTACCTAAATCGAGCCGACTTGCAAGCCTAGCTCAACCAGCTCATTAGTCGAGCAACCTCACAAGTCTTGTCGAGTCGATTAACGAACACTTTTTTTTAGTAGTTTTTACGAGCTAAACATCGAGTTACTCGCGAATCTTGCTATTGAACTTGGTTTTGAGACATTGTGCATTTGTCCGTGCAGGATTTTGGAAGGCTTCCACGCATCGTTCGTCGAGTTGGTGCCGTTTAAGGACATAGTGATATTCACTCTGATGCAATTCGTCTACTTCCTGATGTGCTTCGGAATTACGTGGATCCCAATAGCAGGAATACTCTTCCCTCTGCCTTTCTTCATCCTTATCCTCATCAGGCAACACCTCCTTCCCAAGTTCTTCCAGCCCTACCATCTCCAAGAACTCGACGCCGCGGAGTACGAAGAGATCACCGGCGCACCAAAGAGGAGCATGGTACGTAGTAAAAAGTAGTACAAAAACAAATTCCAGGTGCCTTGCGAATGAAGGTATCTTTACTTTCCTCTGTTGCTCAGGATTTGGATGCAGGAGAAGGAGAGCGCGAGGGACGCGACGACGACTTCTTCCATGCCGAGATACTGGACGAGATGACGACACACAGAGGAGAGTTGAAGCATCGTTCTCGCAGCGTCAGGGATGAAAGGCCATTACAGGTGCACCCAGGAGCAGGGGAAGGGGATAGCGGTGAAAGACAAGTGTGAGAAAGAGTAGTACTAGTAAGTACATAATATAGCAGAAATAAAAGAAAAAAGGAGCTTCTTCATTCAGTCATATGATGATACGATCGCCGCCATTGTTATGGTTCTTGAGGAAGAAGAAACGAAGAAAGGAACAGAATCTTTTAGGACCGGACCGGATTCGACCGGTTAGTCCGCTGGTTTCGTCTACTAACAAAATTCCTTTAGAAAAATGACATTTTAGTTCAGTTTGATACTTTTGCTGGCTTGGCTCGAAACGATACATTGGTTCGTTGTATGAACTGTCGTATATGAATCACTTGAAAAATCATGATGATGACTTCCATCCCTTAAACGTTTTGCTTGCCCGGTTCAAGATCGTACTCGATTTTCCGATCATATTCGAAATTATCGGAAAAAAACAAATAAAGATTGCTCCATTCCATCGAAGGGTTGACAATAGGGTGGGTTTGGGGCGGGGTATCGATACCCATTTCTATCTCCGTTCCTATTCATCCCATTCCCGTTTTCGTCCTCATTTGAATCTCAATATTCATACCGATTTTTAAATTCGTAAGTTTTGAATACCCGTGGGTATCCCATCCTCTCACAATTTAGTTAAAATTTTAAAAAATAAGACTATCACATAATCGTTAGGGTAACTCCGGGATGGATTCGTGGTCGTGGAAAATGAAAAGCTGCTCTGAATCGAAAATAAAATTAGAAATTTTAGGTTCAGTGTTATATTTGGTAATTATTAGATAATTGGTAATTATTAGATAAGGGTTGTAAGATAATTTTACACATTGGTTAGGGTATATGAGTATATGAAACAAGAATATCTAAACCCATCTCCGATCCATCCGTTTACTTTTAGTGGATACTTCTCATAACCCATTAATATGATTATTTTCCGCTCCGATCGAATAAGATCGAATATCCGTAGATACGAATAATATTGTCACGTATCAATTATTCAATTTCATTTAAATCTCGAATAACTATCTCTATTTACAAGACACGTGGCACCCAAAAATGTTTTGGCGCGTATGGATGAATTTTTACTTTATTTTGTAAGGTTCATATTTTATTTAAATATCAAAATAATACTTAATAAAATACATATTTATTATTTTTATTTGTCGGATAGGTGACTCAGCAGTTAATGGAAAAGAACACAATAATTAATATACAATAACTATTTTATGAATTGTGTAAAATAAAACTATATATAAAAATAGACATTTCTTCGATCAACTGCTGAGTCACCTATCCGACGGGGACGTATGAAAATATTATCCACGTGGTATTTTAATTTATGGGGAAATCTGGGAGATAGAGAACCGTCGAGGAGAATTAGAGGTGAACCTCGATCGACATATTTAGCATGCAAAACGATGGTGGCGGTAATGGCGAAACCGGGAAAAGATGTTCAAAATTCAAATTCCCCGCTTCCAATCTCACAAATCGAAGAAGAAGACTACGGTGGCCAGAGATCGATCTGCGGCGAGTTTTCCGATAACTCGCCATGGGGAAGAAAAACAGGAAGAACAAGGTCATGTTCTCCGGCGACCACGACGGCAGCGGACGATCTGGGGAAATGGCGCTCAACGAGAAGGAGATAGACTGTTACTCGGCTGACGACGGAAGCCATTTCAGCCTTACCGGCGACATCCTCCCTTCTCTCGGCGCCACACGCAGCACCCGCCGCGCTAGGCTCCGCCGCTTCATCGTCTCCCCCTTCGATTCTCGCTACAGGTAATGTAATGTCACGATTCTCGATTCTCGGACAGTTTTTTGTTTCTGGGTTTTCCGAAATTTTTGAAATTGAATTTGAATCCGAAGGAGTTGGGAGGTGTTCCTTGTGTTTCTGGTTTTCTACACGGCCTGGATGTCGCCGTTCGAATTCGGATTCGTGGCGCGTCCGAGCGGGGCACTTGCGATCACCGATAACGTAGTGAATGCTTTCTTCTTCGTCGACATTGTGTTGACGTTCTTCGTCGCTTACCTCGACGAGAACACGTTCCTTCTTGTGGATTCCAAGCAGGAGATTGCTCTGAGGTACATCAAGAGCTGGTTCTTCCTCGATCTCATCTCCACAATCCCCACCGACGTTGTTCGTGCTATATTGCCTGATAGTCTTCAAGCATATGGTTACGTCAGTATGCTGCGCCTTTGGCGTATCCGACGAGTTAGTCAACTCTGCTCCAGGTGGGGTTTTGGATAAAACATCACAATTGCTTCTTTTTTGCGAGTCGGATTATCGTTTTGTAACTTCGAATTGCTTTTGGTTGTTTCATTAGATTGGAGAAAGATAAGAACTACAGCTATTTCTGGATTCGTTGCGCCAGGCTCATTTGTGTAAGTTGAAGTCCAAACGTGTTTGTTGATGTTCTTGGATGCAAATTATGATGATTTTTTCTTTTGATTTAGGTTACTCTTTTTGTTCTTCACCTGGCTGCCTGCTTCTTTTACCGTCTGGCTGCAAATTACTCTGATCCCAAGCAAACATGGATTGGATCGGTTCGGGAGAAATTTAAAGGGGATCCGTTGTCAGTTAGTTATGTGCAAGCCATGTACTGGTCTATAACAACGTTTAGTACCACTGGATATGGTGATTTACATGCTGTAAATCCCGGCGAAATGGCGTTTGTAGTGGTATATATGGTGTTTAATCTCGGATTGTCTTCCTACTTGATTGGAAATATGACCAATTTGGTCGTCCATGGAGCTGCTCGGACCAGGCATTTCGTGAGTAAACTGTAGCTTCCTTTAATTAGATATAACTGGTTATTTCTTGTGTGTCTTCCTCTGCTACCTTATTCCTAATTCCATCACAGAGGGATACGATTCAAGCTGCCTCAAGTTTTTCACAGAGAAATCATCTTCCTGTTCGGTTGGAAGATCAGATGATTGCTCATTTGAGTTTGAAGTACAGAACTAATTCCGAGGGACTACATCAGCAAGAGGCCATTGATTCCCTCCCTAAAGCCATTCGATCTAGTATTGCAAACTACCTATTTTACCCACTAATAGATAGGGTGTATTTATTTCGAGGAATTCCACATGACTTGCTTTTCCAATTGGTAATTCTCCTGACACAACTTCAAATGGTGCATTGTTTTCATATCACAAGTTTAGCAAACCAAAATTCTTAATTACATTATGAATTCCCGCAATGCGAATGTTTTGGAGGCCAGCTAATGATTTGAACTTGTATTAGGTCTCAGAAATGAAGCCTGAGTACTTTCCTCCAAGAGAAGATGTGATCTTGCAGAATGAAGCTCCCACGGATATGTATTTTCTGGTCTCTGGGGCTGTGGTAAGCAATTTCTTGCTTCGTTGGCGGCCCTCTTTATTGTTTCCCATGATAAAACTGGAATGACAAGAAATTTTATTGGTCTGGAGTGGAGAGATTTAGACAGAACGAATATCTGATAATAAGTTATGTTCAGTTGGCTTATTATGAAAAGTCTATCAAGATGATCATATCGGTTTGCTCAATGATCTTTTCAGAATCTGAAGACAGTCATTTTGTAAAGGACCTATGTTTTGCTTACGATAAAAGTGTGAACTTGCAGGAGATTATTATGCACGGGAATGCATTAGAAGAGGCAAGTTCTGCAGTCTATGCTTCCTTTTCAGACCATTCATGTTCTGCGTTCCTAATGACAAGACTTTCATTGACCCATAAATCTTAGGTTGTTGATGAGGCAAGGACTGGTGACGTTGTTGGTGAGATTGGTGTTATATGTTACAGACCACAAATGTTCACAGTTCGAACCAAAAGACTCAGTCAGCTTCTGCGTTTGAACCGAACTGCGTTTTTTAACCTCCTTCAAGCTAATGTTTCGGATGGGACTATAATCATGAACAATGTTCTTCAGGTAGGTTGAATAAATATTTGATCCATTCTTAGCGGCTTATTCCAAGTACAAGTTGGAAGACGTTATTGATTTTATCGCTTCTTTTGTACTTTGACACAGCATTTGAAGGAAAGGAACGATCCACTGATGCAAGAAATCTTATCAGAGACAGAGCACATGCTTGCACAGGGGAAAACAGATTTGCCTCTTACTTTATGTTTCGCAGCCACGAGAGGTGATGATCTATTGTTACAACACATACTCAAGCGTGGTTCGGACCCCAACGAGGCAGATGATGGCGGCCGTACTGCAATGGTGAGTTCACCATAGCTTCGTTACTTCTGCATAAAAAGGATAAATGGTCATTTTGTTGAGTTGACCTTCTGTTTCGCCCCACAGCATATTGCCGCTTCAAATGGGAATGAACGCTGCGTAGCTTTACTTCTGGAATATGGAGCTGACCCCAATAGAAAAGGTAACGTTTCAGCTTGTTAAGCAAGAAATTCCATCCATCTTTTCATTATTCAGCCTTCACATGTTAATTTCCATCAGAGCTTTTGTGTCATTGGGCATTTGGATGAGGTATTTAGGAGCAAAATGATGTGTTATTTAATAACGTGGTATAGGAATTATCTTGTTTAGCTTATGAGTTATTCAATGAATTGAAATTTTCGCATTGTACAAGCAGATTCCGAAGGCCATGTTCCGTTATGGGACGCACTCCTCGCCAATCACCAAAACGTGGTCAAGCTACTCTCCGACAACGGCTCTACATTATCCTCAGCCGACGTCGGCCAGTTTGCACTGAGAGCAGTCGAACAAAACGACCTGAACTTACTAAAGGAAATCGTTCAGTACGGAGGAGAAGTAACGACAACAAGCAAAGGCACCACAGCGCTCCACTCGGCAGTAGCTCAAGCAAACACCGGAATGGTTAAGTTTTTGTTGGACCAAGGATCCGACGTGGAAATACCGGATGCCAACGGGTGGACGGCGAGGGCGTTGGCGGATCATCAAGGCCATGAAGAGATCAAGCTTTTGATCCAGAATAGGAAAGAGGTGAAGAAACCGGCAAAGGTGGAAACTTTTCAGGGGGTTAGAGCGGGAAGTGCCGTTGGGAAGAAGGGGCTGAAAAAGTACGGAAGTCAACCTTTGTCGGCGCGGACGGTGTCTGAACGGAGAAGATTCAATAATTTCAGTAATTCGCTGTTCGGGATGATGTCGGCTGCCAATTCAGGTAACTACTCTTTTCAAAATAGTCCGAATCTTGAGCTATTGGGATGCAAGGGCTAGCTAGCTCGGTATTAGAGTCTTCTCCCGGTCTGGTTTGAGTGAGCGATCATAACATTGAGTCATGTTAGCTCTTGTTATAATAATTTCACTTGCATAAAATCTGTGCAAACTTCAATATGTCGAACCTCGGTCGAACCGTCAAACCTGGAACCCCTAACCTTAGTGGTTCAATATCTGGTCCGGTTCTGAAACTTGCTTTGAGGCCATCTCATTTGTTAAATTTTGCAGGTGAGAGCGACATCCCAGCATCTGGCGGCGGTGGTGGCTTGCTGAGCTTCAGTAGCCCTCCGGACAGAGTAACCGTAAGTTGTCCGGAGAGAGGCGATGTTACAGGGAAGATGATGGTGCTGCCGAAGTCGCTCTGAGGAACTTGTCGAATTAGGAAGCAAGAAGTATGGTCTCAGGGCAACCAAGATACTGAACAAAGAAGGAGCCTTGATTGAGGATCTAGAGTTGGTAAGAGATGGCGACAATATCGTCCTCGCCAGCTGATCCGTGGCACTGTAACCGGTTAATGGGAGATCGAAACTGGGTAATGATTGAGCATGAAGAACCATTGACTCTTTAGTTTTCATCCCTAGTTTGAGTATGTGTGATTATGTACAGAAAGGGTGCTAGAATGTACAAATTGTACAGTAGTTAGTAAGGGCAAATATGTAAATGTATTGTTTTTAAAAACAAAGTGGAGTCTCAAAGTTGGTTGTCGGTCAGATCGGATTGAATTCAGTGATTAACGAGTTCGGACGTTTGATCATGGTTAACTCATGGATTCAAACATCTAAATTATTGATTACAATCCGATTTGGACATGGGTTGGCAGGACAAATTCAGTCATTAACCAAATTTGAACTAGTTGACCAAAAATTGAGTTCGACTCGAAACCCATTCCGCGACTGCTTTTTGAATCGGATGAAAACGGTTTCAATAAGTCAATGATTGAGTTTGATCAGTTACGAATTCGACCAAACCGAATAATTATATCGATTTCCTTGACCGACATAGAGTACTTCCCTTGACGGACACGGACTAGGAAAACACAATAATTACATCGCAACCGTCGATTTCAGGAAATCTAATCCAACGATCAATATGCCAATCCTTATCCTTCTCGGAATCCAATTATAGTTTACTAAATACCACATACCTCCTTTTTTTTTACAAATAACTCATAGAATCACAATCTTCTCCCTACTCTCTATTATTGCCATTGTTTACATGAATTTCTAAATTTCTCAATTTAGAATAGTTTAGTGGGTAAAATTGTGTATTGGAAATTAAGAGCTATCAGGATTAAATCCAATTACATTTCAAATAAACACATGTGCATAGAATGTTTAATTGCTTTGCTTTTTTTGTGTGAATTTATAAACCTTGGGCCCCTACCATCGAATTCTCCGGCACAGTCGACCGGTGTTGAGACCTATTTACACGAGATAAATAAAGTCTTAATTTTCGATACATTTGCTATCTAAATTTTTTCCCAATTAAAAAAAACTTGCAACGAAGAAAATACCTGAACCCGAGTATCAGCATAAGGGCCCAAATAAGGCGATCGAAACTGAAAAATCTAAGCCGGGAAGCCCAGTACTGTCGGCCCAAACTCGTCTCAGGATTCTTCCAGAGAACGTTAAATTCATTATTTGATTAGAAATTAGAAAGCGAAATCACAGACTAATCGTCGGAGAAGAGAGGATTCCGAGTGCCGCCGAAGCTCGATCGTAAAAAACCAGCCGGAGACACCATGTCTACCTTCTTGCAATCGTTTCTAGATCCAAGGAAGAACTGGTTCGCCAAGCAGCACATGAAAACCATCTCCGGCCGTCTCCGTAAATACGGTTGGTCCTTCTTTTCAATTTTCGGAACCCTAATTTTTTTTCCTCCTTGCTGTGTTTCACCTGATTTGGGTATTGTGGTGGATGATACAGGTCTTAGGTACGACGATCTCTACGATCCATACTTTGATTTGGATGTGAAGGAGGCGCTCAATCGGCTTCCTAGAGAGATCGTGGACGCTCGTAACCAGCGCCTCAAACGGGCCATGGATCTCTCCATGAAGCACGAGTACCTCTCTAAGGAACTCCAGGTATACAACTAATCGATGGTTCGATCTCTCATTTCTTGGTTAGCTGGCTTTTTGTGGTGTCTCCTTTGTCATGATAAAATTGTTGAAAAATGTCATCTTTCAAATTATTTGAGGTCGTATGCTCAAAGTTTTTCTTTCCGGGCATCATTTGGATTGGCTGGTTTTCAATTTCATGAATTTGGAATTTTTTATCTAACTTTGATCGACTTGTATTCATATCCTTGTCACTATTTAAATTGCCTGTATTAAATCCCATGAATATGGATTGGATCGTTCCCTTTTGTTCCTGTGGTGATTCATGAGCTCCAACCCAAGTACGTTAGGGGTTGTTTCAACTTTCAATCTAAAAGTTATGGAACCTTAAAGTTCTGAACAGATGGCCACAATTATTTACTAGCTTAAAGAACTTCTTGTGTCTGGTGTTTACTCCTAAAGATGATATCTTTCCCAGGACTCTCTTCCTTGTGAACTAGTTACTGCTGGTTCCGCTACATGATAATCATGTTTTCTTGTATATCTTCCAGGCAATGCAAACACCATTCAGGAGTTACCTCAAGGATATGCTGGCACTAGTAAGTGATGTAGAGAAATATGATCTGTTGTCTGGATTGTTAGTGTTGCTGGTTTGTAAATGTGATGAAGTTTGTCTTACCTTTTAATTATGCTCTTCATCAAAGCAGTTTATGCCCTTCTGCTAACTTTGACTCAAGATGATAACTTTAGCTTCTGGGTACTGATACATGAGTGATGCAAGTGATGATATTTTCTTTAACTGTATCAGTCAAATATATCCACTTGATAATGTCAGATGTTAGTATGGATACAGGTCCCCTCCTTAAATTTGATAAGAGCTATGTGCCAGATGCAATAGTTATATACCGGTCCCTGAATTTGCTCAACAACCTTTGTTTATTGGTTAACAGTTCCGATCCCAGTCTTTTTATGTCCTGGTTAAACTCAACTCAGGAAGTGATGCTCTGTTTGCAGGTGAAAAAGGAGAATGCAGAGCGTGAGGCTTTGGGAGCATTGCCTCTCTATCAGAGGACATTCCCTTAAGATTAATCGAATCTCGAATTTTTCGTATGCCAATTCACATTCAGCAGTGTAAACCTCCGAATCTTGGCTGGATACGTTTGTTTTCTTTATTTTCTCTTGTTTTCCCTTGAAAAGGTCTCAGTCTATGAAACTTTGTACCAGCAATTTTTTCCAATAATAAATGATACTTTGCCTGGCTTACTATACACTACGAATAAATACCAACCAGCAACTCTTCTGTGCCTTAGTTATGTCTCGTTCGGCTTGAAAGAGTCTCATTCGAGACTCAACTTGATTTCAAACGAGCTGAGCGTTCTAGAGTATGTCCCAACTTGAAATCCTAGCGAGCTGACTTGATTAGATGCTTAAATGTCTTCGCCTATAGGCTGTGGACCATGGGCACCGAGCAAACTTGTCAGCGTATAGCCTTCCAGGGTGAACCCTCACCTTTGAAGATGGTCGATCAGAGACTGAATGCGAACTCTATTGTCCTCCCATGGCCCCGATCGATTCGGATTTGACAGTTATTACTGAATCCATGTGCCTACTCGTCCCTACATAGGAGCTGGTTTGTCTACTATAGTACTTGCTAAATGAAAAGAAACGTCTCTACAGTGTACCGACAGTTAGATATGCAATTATGCATGGGGTGTGGATATGGCTTGTCAAGTGGACTCCAATATTGTAGATCCAAGTTTCAAGGGACAATTGTCCAAGTGGTGTAGCCGATGATTCGGAGATTCTGGGTTGGATGCTGAACACTTATGTAATAGTTATTTACTTTTCTATCACCCTCAATTGCCTTCCCTTAGTGTTCAAACGAGTGAATTGGGATCAGATTTCCGTCATGGTCCAAATTACTCATCCAAACGACCCCTTAGAAGCTACTTTCGTGTCTCCATATAATATGGAACGCACTAGAGTAGAGACAGACGTTCAATTTCCAACGTCGGCCTAGGGAGGGGAACTCGAACGTAATCACTGAACCTGATAGTTAACATCCAATATGGTGATCGAGTACCCGACGAAAAAAAATGACCACCACCATATGGCATTTAGGGTTTGAGTCGCAATCAATCGAATAAGAGTACTCTTTGAGGCTGAGAATGCATATGTCTTTGTATTCAGGTAGGGAGTCCCAGGAATTAAATGGTGTGGCCTCGTGGGTTTCTATCCCCAATTGGAACATTTCCATGTGATTCCTAATTACACTCTTCGCTACTTGTGTGTATTTAAATTGCCTACTGCTCATCTTAATTCATGGCCTCAAACAGCGTAAGGGCTTCGCCTTCCCCGGACCGCGGGGATAATGGAACGCTGCACGAAGCAATGAACTAACCTCCACGGTCTCTTCAAACCGAACAGTCCTCTCTGATCCTAACAACATTCGATCGAATTTACGATTTCGATAAGTTGGGTAAGATGTACTTGTTTGGTAAGGTGTCAACATCCAAGAATCATTGAGAGATGTAGGGATTTGGTGTCTGGCTTGGGTGGCTTTCACTTGGCCACACATCTCAATTTTCACATTCTTTCACCTATCTCAATCCAATCTTCTGTATTGGAAAGTTAAGTTTTGTCCTAGAAGGGCCATAACCACTTATATATCCAGAGAAAGTTATTACTAGATCGGACCGTACTGACCTGATTTTTCAAATCTCGATAGTCCCTAATTTGTTGCATAAAACGTACCAACATTGTGCAAACTACATACTTTTTCATGAGCGTTCGTTTAAGTAAGCGGATTTTTATAGATAATAAACTAATGTAAAAACTCATTCTTGCATGGTTCATGGTATTTGAGTCTCTAATTGATGAAAATGTTAAGAGTTTCGAATCTCAATAGCTCCCAGTGAATTGCACATAGCTTAATGTAAGCATTATAATCTTTCATGAGATATCAATTTAAGGGGTGTGTTAATAAATGATATACAATTAATGAAAAATGAAAATGATATCAGCCAGATCGATAATCAAGCAAAACACAGCCAGCTAATCGATTTTGGCCTATAACCGGACCGTTTCGTCCAAAAGATCATGGTCCCCGAATACCAAAAATAAAATAAAAACTTCAAACTCTTCCATGAGCTTTCGCTTGCCAGCGAAAGTGTTAATGAGATAATACAAAATTAACGATGAATGTAACTCTCTCCCACCAACTCAAATTCCTAACAGATAATATAATGGTTTGTGATATGATATTTCATAACTTGCTTTATACGTACCCGACACAAGATCATATTTCAAACGTAATAATAACCTCCAATCCATGCACAAGACTTACCGACGTCGTGAAACTCGGTAATGATGATAGTCCAACTCACACTAGCTGGGTTCAGTGAACGAAAATCCGCCATCAATTAGGACTATGGCATTGAATGAGGTGCTCGTGGGGGTTGCTGGTTACAAGATTCATCAGTCAGCTTTCGGTCGTCTGTTTTGTGTCATTATTCAAAACCAACCAACCAACTCTGTTAAAATCGGCTGCTTAAACTGCTAATGTCAGATTCCGATCATTGCCTCGTCGGCGGTGAGTAATTTTAGCCAACTTTGAGGTACGTCGGCGGGGACTGGGGTCCACTCTCATGCAATTTGTTTTGTTTTCTTTCCTTTCCCCCACTGTGTTGTCTCTCATCTTTGTTGATAAATAGCTATTCGATATATCTATATCTCTCAACAATATCCTATACCAAACGAAACGCACTCTGTTCCGGAACTATCACTTCGGCACCTCTATACTAAATTTTTTATATTTTTAAGATTAAATTTTTAAAATTTAAATTCTAAAGTTCTTATAGTAAACTCTAAACACTAAATCCGAACACTCAAACACTACATCATAAACTCAAACTCATAATTGTAGCACAAACTCTAACTTTTTACCATAAATCAAAATTAATAGATCCTAAACCCTAAATATCAAACTTTAACTCCTAACACTATACTCTAATTCTAAACAGAAACCTTCAACTTCAAAAATAATAATTCTAAGCATAAAATATAGTAAAATTTGACATACAGATTACTGATATCTTCAGAATACCAAAATGTTTTTTTATATATGAATACCCATTTTTTCGAATGGATCTAACGATAACTTCATGTACCGACTCATTTAAATAAAATAAGTATTCCTACCCAATCATCAAAGACAAATGATGGGGTAGTTAGTTGGACATTTGTCTTTAATTTGAAGATTGGTTGACTTATGTTATCCATAAAAAAAAGAATGAGATTTCATAATGTGGACGAAAATTTGATTGGATTAATGACTAAAAGCATCATACTATATAATTATTATATATTCCTCAATTACTGCACCTCATTTTGATTTGGTAGGTTGAATATGGTATTATATTCATATCGTATTTTACTAATTAGGTTTATTCTATTATTATTTAAGACGGTAATTACTCATTATTCTTTTTAAGTCTCGGTCTCATTCGGTGAGTCACTAATGATTTTTTGACGAGAATAATAATCGATTATTGGATATGATCCATGATCGATTGAAGGTTTTGATGATGGAGGACCGATCAATGTAAAAATAAAATATTATCGATTATAGATTCTGATGGGACATATATCAAAGCCAGCCTCAAAAGAGTGACCATCATTGAACAATCGTCAATTGATTTGCACGTTCAAATTAAATTTTCGGTTCGCACAAATAGAAGATGCTCCTATAAACCGGTTACAACTTAAAACGTAAATTTTTTCGATAAATCTCGTATTCGCCTCACAATCCGATCGATAAGATACTTTTCACGTTGATCAAGTAAAAAAAGGTGAAGTTGTGATAGGGTGGTGCATTTAGTTGCTCGCCAGTCTTATTATTCGGCGATCTCTATGTTTGGAGGCATCCCTCACGCCCACAACCCAACAAATATTATCATCTTTTTGTTTTTGTCGGACTAGACTTCTCGGCCAACACAAAATATATAATAAACTAAAAATAAAATATTACATAGGTGCTAATACGTTGTAACGAAATTCAAATAAAAAACCTTCAAATTATAACATAAAACTCTACTATCATAACAACTCCTCCGAACAAATATGACCTCATGACCATAAAACAAGAGTACTGAAATTGATACAGGGTCCTTATGTTGGCGGAAAATGCGCATGAAAACGCTGACTACGTCAACCAGTAAATCAAACAAGACCAAACCCTCCTTATAATTTTGTCTAATACTATGATAATTGGAGGTTTCCGTCCGTGATTGAACGGCGCTTTGTCGGTGATCGTCATTCGTCAGTTAATTTTTAGGTGAATTCGAGTTCAAAATTCAAAATATAACCATCGAGTTTGGGGTGAACTCAAGTGACACGTGCATTGGCAACCGAGCTCGATTTCCGAAGGACTATATATGGAAATGTGATCTCCCTCATTTTACGACAAGTCATTATTCACTTACCATATCCGATTAAAGTCCGGTTACTCCATCAAGCTAATCCGCCTGCCTACGAACAAGCACTCCCACACTCTTTTACTGTCCCTCTGCATACACCATGCGAAGATCCATTGAAGAAAGGTAGTGGATCGACATAGCAAAGGTTCAACTCGGTTATCCAGTCTGAACGACTTATAATTAGGCCACCAATCTAACTTGACGAAACAAAACCCGAACTCAAACATAGATCAAACCCGACCCTGGCCCGTCCTGACCCGAATGCCAACTCTAGCTAGTAGTACTTGAAATTAAGTTGAAACTCACTTCATTGAACAGCCCTTTTACAGGCTACAGACAGCCATGGATACACAGTACTACACACCATGTGACAATTACAAGAAGAAGATCTCTGCATCTGAGCTTTACACGACACGTAATGCAATTTCCATTTGTTTTTTCTTACCGCCAAACGCAGTGTCAATTCCGCAATTTCCTCCAAATCCCAAGGGCAATATCCAATCCGGGTCCCCTTTATATACTGGCTTCCTCCATTCATCCATCTTCCCAGAAAAAAGACAGCAACAAAATGGGAGAAAGCAGAGTTGGGTTTAAAACGACGGCGGCGTTCGCGGTGGCGCTGCTGCTTCTCGCCACTTGTCACTCCGGCTCCGCCATCAGAGACGGTATGTTTGGTTCCACTTTCTCTTTTTTTCTACTGCAGTAGACAGTAGTCCACCAATGGTGGGTGAACAGAGACTGTAAAAATTGCCTTTTTTTATCTTTTCTACCCCATTTATGAAGACCAGAGTTCTCCACGCGTAACTTTCGATACATTGAGTTGAATGGTATAAATGTAAATTTGAAAAAACATGAAGTTTGAATGCTCAGTTACATTAGCCACGAGTAAATGTTTATTCAGGATTGTTCAGTATAACCGAGTTGAATCGAACTTCATTATACTTAAATTTGATTAGTTAATTTTTAACTAAGCTCGAACTAGAGTTAATTTTTTTTGATTTGTGTTCAGTTCAAGCGGAGCTTGCTAATTACCATTGTCAAGCCAAACTCGAACTCGACTCAAACTTCGGTCATTAAAATTCACGACGAGAGTTTATTTTAAGTTGAATTTGATGGATAAATCAATCTACCCTAAAGTTTACAAGTTTTTATATATATATATTTTATTGTATATGGTATTTAAGGCAAAACACATGTTGCATTATTATCGATTTAGTATTTAAGTTAGCTCGAACTCGAATCAGTTCATGAGCCTATCAAGTCGAACTTACCATTACTCAAACTTGACTCAGTTAAAATTGAGTTGAGTGACGAAAGAGTTTATTCCAAGCCACCTTACCTAAAATTTAGCTCGACAATGATAATTAACAAGGCTGATTCGAACTCAACATAAACTAGGAAAATATAACTCTAGGCTAAAAATTAATTAACCAATAGTGAATTTAAGTACGGGCTTGACCAACGGCACGAGGACAAAAGGTTGAAAAGGACTGGGCCCCACCTCTTTTGAATTATTATTTACCTGGTGCGGAGTGGTGCAGTGATACTGGGCCATGCATGCACGTGATTTTTTGTCATTTATTTACCACCTTTTTTCACCTTTTCAGGCTATATTGTCACGTCCATTTGAATCCATTGCATGCCTAGCCAAATAGTAAAATCCACATGAACCAAAAACGTAATTTACTATAACTACGGTGACCGTATCGCAAGTTTCACACGGGTTAATTAGTATGTGGACAATGATTTTTGCCCCCACAATAGTACATCGGTCATGTGACTTTGTTCCACTTCATTAATGTCCTTTTGTTACATGAAGGACCATATAGTAATGGATATGGTATAATATAAGAACGAATCCCGATGTATGGGTTTTAGTATCGTACATAGACATCCAACCGATATATGTAATGGTATCTTGTTTATATCGCTATAAATTGTAGGAAAACAGTGTTTAAATAGTTAATTGTATCAAAATTCTAGTGCTAGACCGTTTTGAAGTCCAATTGATCGAACTATTCGTGTCTCTGGTAAAATTCCTTCATCTTTCACATGCCTTTTTTGAGTTTTATGGGGACGATATAGTAATGGCTATGGTATAAGCAGGACTTCCAACGTGGTCTAACCATAAAAATATGGTTGTCAAAACCGTATCGGGACATCAAACTGGCGTAGTTAATGACGTGTGGTCCAACCACTTATACCTTATATAAATTGTAGTTTACATCAAAATTTCAGTACTACAACGTTTTAATGAGTATTTCGAAGTCCAGCTGGTCGAATTGTTTGTGTCTCTCTGATAAAATTCCTTTGTTTCCTTATCAGTTTAAGTGCGGTTTGAGTCATTGTCGATCGATCATCTCACTAACCAACCGGTTCTTCAGAAATTGAATATCTATGGCTTACCATTTAGGAAATTATGTTCATTAATACCTACATAACGCTTTCATGTCGTTTGTTAAATCAACAGGGCTACTAAGGAATGGCAACTTCGAGCTGGGACCGAAGGCGACATCAATGAAGGGCACGCAAGTAACTGGCCGGCTATCCCTCCCCGAGTGGGAGATCTCGGGGTTCGTCGAGTACATCAAGTCGGGCCAGAAGCAAGGCGACATGCTGCTAGTGGTCCCCGAGGGCGCGTTCGCTGTGCGCCTGGGGAACGAGGCGTCGATCAAGCAGCGCGTGAAGGTGATAAAGGGAATGTACTATTCTCTCACCTTCAGCGCGGCCCGGACCTGCGCCCAGGAGGAGAAGCTCAACATCTCTGTGTCGCCTGATTCAGGGGTGCTGCCGATGCAGACCATGTATAGTAGCAACGGGTGGGATTCGTACGCGTGGGCATTCCAGGCTGAGTATGGATATGCTGAGATTGTGATTCATAATCCTGGTGTTGAGGAGGACCCTGCTTGTGGACCGTTGATTGACTCTGTTGCTATTAGGGCTTTGTTCCCTCCTAGACCCACCAATAGTAAGTTCTTAATTATTCTTCTATCCATCTTTGCATTGGTTCGGGTGAATCGTAACCAACTCAAATCTACTCGTCGTGATTCAACCAAACTCCTAAATTAATGCATATCGTGGGTGGGTGTCGTGTTAGCTAGCTCGCTAGTAACCACTTTCAAAAGTGTATGGATCGGTTTAGGTAACGGTTGAACTACTAAACCCCATTCACTATAATTATATCATTGGATATAAGAAAAAAAAATCTAATTTTTGTTGTCATTCTCTATCAAATCATTGTCATTTTTTGAAAAATAATTATAGATAGACATCTTCACAACTTAATTAGGCATTCTGACATCTTCATTTTCAATGTTGTAATTAAATTTAAAGATTTTCTGTTAGTCAATGGTCCATCTAACCCACCCAAAACTATACACGATTTGAATGCATTTACATGCAATGTATATATAGGTGGATGTGGGTGATAGAAATAGTATGTTGTGTTGACATACGGGTGAATTAGTTTTGAAAACACTCATCCCGATCGAGTCTCGACCAATTAAAATATTAGATTGATTATGTTGAAATTATATTTTATTTTTTGAAATAGACATATATTTAATGCTTGCATGTAATTAGTACTCTTGAAGCAAAACATGTAGTGTGCAATTTTATCTGTTCAAACTCATTCCCATTTAATTCCCACACACCCCCTAATAATTTAGCCCCAACTGCCTCCTCCTACCCCCTAATTAAATTTATCCATTGTCTTGTAGTTGGAAACTGTGAATCTAACGATATTGGTTAACCATTTAAACTATTATAAATTGTGATTATATCGAAATTTTATTATTAATGTCTAACGAATATAATCATCCGTATTGAGATAGTTATACATCTCCTCAATCTCTTACCTAACCGCATTTTTCTTTGTCTGTTTGAAGAATCGTTGTGGACGACTGTCTTAAATTAGTATCTTATCATCCGTGTTTAGTTTTTTATAACTAATATACATATTATTACGAGTTATAACTTCACCTTGTGAATCACAGAGAATATATTGAAGAACGGAGGGTGGGAAGAAGGCCCGTACATCCTCCCAAACACATCATGGGGAGTCCTGATCCCGCCGAACATCGAAGACGACCACTCCCCACTCCCCGGCTGGATGGTTGAGTCTCTCAAGGCCGTCAAATACATCGACTCCGACCACTTCTCCGTTCCCCAAGGCCGCCGCGCCATTGAGCTCGTCGCCGGCAAGGAGAGCGCCATTGCCCAGGTGGCCCGCACCGTCCCTGGAAAAACCTACACCCTCACCTTCGCTGTCGGCGACGCCAGCAACGCCTGCGCCGGTTCCATGCTGGTGGAGGCCTTCGCCGGTAAAGACACGCTCAAGGTCCCCTACACCTCCGGCGGGAAGGGCGGGTTCAAAAGGGCGGAGCTCCGGTTCGTCGCCACGTCGGCTCGGACACGTGTCATGTTCTACAGCTCGTTCTATCATATGAGGAGCGACGACTTCTCTTCGCTGTGTGGGCCCGTCGTTGACGACGTCAAGCTTCTAAGCGTCCGTAAACCTACGCGCCGCGTGTAGACGGCGTTCTTCATTGTCGTTATGCCGTTGATCGGTTAATGAACTATTGTTACTACTTTCGAATTTGGAGGACTGAATGATGATATATAAATATATATAGTGATGATTTGGGATGCACTATATATAAAATGAGGATACTGCTTGAGAATAAATCGAGTAAATACTAAATATAAAAAATTTGATATCATGTCGGAGAGGATATACATTTTGAAATTTTTTAAATGTGTAATGATTTATCTTTTTATCAAAATAATCGAAAGTTTTGTATTCCAATTATATTAAATAAATATTTTTAAAGAAAATGTTATATAATCAGATCATGAATTTTTCTTACGTTCTCCTCCGCTCTATAAATAGGGGCGAAAAGAGACGGAAATTCAAAATCGGACCATGTTGTAAAAAACAACTTTAAAATGTAAAAAAAACGTTAAACTTTTGGGAGTCAATACCTGTTTGGTCCTCTCTCTTTTTTAATGTTGCGAAGGTTTCACCTTAAATGACTGAAGGGGTAATAGCGTAAATTGACGGAAGGTGTTTTTGCCTTCACTCTCTACTAGCTAGCAGACAGTGAATTCCAGCTCCCCGTTCGTCTTGTCACGCACTGAAACCCTAATTTCAGGTACTCCTCTTCTTCCTCTTTCTTCATCTCCCGTCGTACGTCGCGGCTGTTTCGACTTTGAGAAGTGGGTTCTCGGTATCGTCTGCCTTTCATTTTGTGGAGTGCCGAAATTGTGCTTTGAAAGTTCATGTTCAGGATGGAATTCTTTGTTTCTTGTCATCATCGCCTGTTACTTGTGTGCTCGTTCCTCTTTTACATGCTCCGAGATGATCGGATTGCTTAATCTTGTCCTGGGTGTTGGGGATTTGAGTTTTGAACATTAACTTTTCGTAAAGGTTTAAGTATTTTGGTATATTAAGATAGTGGACGATGAAGTTCTTTTTGTTAATTAGGAGTATGGATTTGCGGAATCTGGTGTAAAGATGTTATTGCAATGTGTTGAGTCCAGTGAATTAGTTGATATGAGGTTGTAATGTATCAAGCTCAGTTATGTAGTTATGACTAATACTATATGTTGCTGTTTTATCTACAGCAGCTGATTTCTTACCCTCTTGTTTGTGTTTATGGTTAAGGGTTTTGGCTTGTTGGGTTAAGCCTTACTGCAGCTGAAGTGAAAAGACGGCGAAGATGAAGAATCCAGTGGTTTTTATGGATGTATCTATTGATGGAGATCCATCAGAGAGAATGGTTTTTGAGGTATTTTGGTTTTGTTAAAAAATATGGCGATGGATTAGGTTCCTGTACACTGCTCTTGCTCTCACAGACTCTTTTTGTCTGATGTTCTTTAGTTTTTAGTAGTTTCACTTGTTTATTTTTCTTGACTAGTGGTGACTCTATTCTGCAGCTTTTCAATGATGTCGTTCCAAAGACTGCAGAAAATTTCCGTGCTCTTTGCACAGGTACTGTAAGCAAAGAATATGGATTATTTCAATTGTGTTCTTCAGGTAGTGGGGATGGAGAGGGCGGGTTTAGGGTTTTGGAGGTTCTTGGTATGCCATGGTGCTTGATAATGGGAACTATTGAGCGGTGTTCTTCCTTATTTATCAGTTTCTTATGCTATTATTTTCTTATTCCGATATATTATCAGGAGAAAAAGGAATTGGGCCAAAAACTGGAAAACCTTTGCACTTCAAGGGCTCGTTCTTCCATCGTGTCATTAAAGGCTCTATGGTTCAGGTATGGTTTTGCTTTGATTGAAATTTGGTCTTGGAACAAAATAGGCGGACTACTCTTTAAGTTTTGTGCTTGGTTTCTTGTTGGTATGGCTTGGAAGTGGGTCTTTTGGTCTGTTTCCCTCGTTTAGCCAGTTATCCTTGTTTATGCTGTAGGGTACAGGGCTGATGATCTCGACTGCTTTTGATATATAGTTTTAAGGTTGTACATACAGAGTTGTCCATCCTTCAAAATTTACTATGCTTTGTATTGGTAAACCCTATATGATGTCAAAATATTTGATTGTGAGGATTAATAAGTTGTACATTTCTTGCAGGGAGGCGACTTCTCTAAGAGAGATGGTATGTTTTCTTAAACATATGTTCTTTCACTAAAAATTTGATCTGGGGTACTGATTGCATATTATCTTTCCATGTAGTAGCAGTATGTTTCATATTTATCTGTGTTCTGGTCATGTAGACCTAGGGCCATTTGCCACATTTAGGATTTCTAAGTTTTGCTGATATTGAATATTTTTCTTGTGTCCAATGGGTTGACCTTGTAGTAAGAATGAATGGAAACATCCAATCTGCCTAAGGTTGAAATCCTCGGGACTGAACTTGTCATAGATAAAAGCTAGGTAATTATTGTTGAATTTTAGATATAGCTTTCAGTTAATTTTGCTCTCATATTGCTCCAGTTAACTGTGTATTTTCAGTGAGGTCGTTCATCACATTTGCCCCCTGCAGAGAGCTGTTTGTCATTTACTGTACTAACCATCTAATGAAGATCTGTTACGTTGCTTCTTATTTTCATAGATATCTGTAATTTGATCCAGTTATATTTCAAGCAACTTAATATTTAAGTTTCTGCTGAATAAGTGTTCACTGCTTCTTCTTGAGGAAACCAATAGCTACTTACTAATTCCTGTTATGTCCTTTCAATTTGCAGGCACTGATGGAGAGAGCATATATGGTGATAAGTTTCCCGGTAAGCTAAATCTGGCAACATTTTGGGACTTTTTCATAACTGTTAGATAAGCGATTTGTTTCTGCCACTTGGCATGTACTTCTACAAGTGGTGAACTGAAAATTGGTATTGAGTCCGTCTAGGGACTATCCAAGATCCTGGTGTTTGGATGTTTATGGCTTTAGCTTATTTTCTCTCTTCAATTCATATACTCTTTGTAGCTTTGGAGATTCTCTTGGTTATCCAGCTATTTGTTCACATTTTCAAATTGGTGACATCGTTTATAGAAGCTGCAAACTCAATTATATCTCTAGGTAGTTTGTTAAATTATTTATGAGTTCCATCTCTGGTCATCAAATGTTGAGTTCTGCCATCATTTCAGATGAGTCTCCAAGACTAAAGCATGATGAGCCAGGTCTTCTGTCCATGCCAACCGCTGTTCGTGATACCGTAGGGTCTCAGTTCATTATCACTTTTGGGGTTAATCATAGCCTGGACAGGTTGAACTGCGGATTATTTGTCCTTCCTCCTTTATTTGTGGTACGATAACATTTGCTCATCGCTCCTATTTGTGCATTGAATAACAGGAAGTACGTAGTGTTTGGGAAGCTTGTCAAAGGATTAAATGTTCTCAAGAAAATTGAAGGTGTAGGAGATGAAGAAGGGAAGCCAACAGTGATAGTGAAAATAATCAATTGTGGTGAACTTGATGGTGATTATTGATACTCCTTTTCCTTTTCATTTGAATGGCATCCTTATGGATTAATAGTTTGACCTGTTCATGTTAGTGTCCTCCCTTAGGTTAACCTTCTCCTCCTATCTGTTTGTAGCCTAGAGGTGTGTATTACTGATTTTATTTAATTAATTTGTCAATAAATTTGCAGATAAGAAGCAATTGAAACATAAGGCAGGAACGGATGTATCACCTAATGCTAGTACCTTGGAAACAAAGAAGAAAGGGAAACACAAAAGATCTTCAAGGAACAAGAAGAAAAAGAGAAGAAGACACCATTCATCGGATTCTGATAGTTCATCTGATTCTGAGTTGGACTCCTCTGAGTCTGACAGTGATACCGACTCAGATTTATCATCATCTGAACTTAGCTCTTCCAGTGATGATAAACGGAAGAAGAGGAAAAGATTGTCGAAAAGAGACAGATATAGACGTGGGAAAAGAAGAGATAAACGTCGTGAAAGAAGGCGGAAAAGATATGACAAGAAGTCTAAACATAGATCAAGAAGGTATTTGGCTCATTTTTCTTTTATGATCATTTTTAGGGCGAGATTTGATGTGGTTGATTGATTTGACCTGTAAATTTTTTATTTACATGTTTGTGGAGTTCTACTCCTGCTGGTCTTGTGTTCGCCTTATTTTTTGGTGCATGACTTGTATATCTTCCTTTTTCCAGGGATTCGGATAGTCTTTCAGAAGATTCCAGCACTAGCAGGACTGATAGTTCCTCTGGTGATGACAGCTTTGATATGCAAGCAAAAGAGCAAAAGCGTAAAGACCGAGGACATAAAACTGGTATTGATGTTTACTGATCCTCGTTGGCTGTTCGGAGTTCTATCATATTCTCTTCATTACATCATTTCCTTTCTGTAATTTTGGTTGTGAGTTTTGGCCTTTGTTGGAAATATTTTGCCAGTGGTTTGCTGCAAGTGTACTTGATAAAATTAGAAGTTTGCCTGGCTGTTGGTTTTGTTTTGCGTTTTCAAGTTCTGGTCTATCATTAGACTGCAACTTCCAGCTGCTGAAGGAAAAAATAAGCTATTAATTGTTCTGTTCTTTGAGTGGCATTTTTGGTGTATGCTGGTTTCTATGAATCTTTTGATGTTTTAGTTTCTTTTGGTTGCTTTGTCGTATTGCAGGTGCAGATCCCTCTTCTGTTGTATCTGAAAGAGAGGCTGCTGAATCTTCACTTGTTCGAAAGAGGAATCCCGATACCATGGAGGAAAATGGCGAATCTCTCAACCAAAATGGAGTGAGGCAGGGCAAAGGTGCTGATTTGGATATGACATCCGATAGAAGCAGGGACCGGCAACCTGATGTGGTGGATGATCACCCCGGAAAATCTAGGTCCCACTTCCATTCTTCTCAAAACCTCAGTTATTGACTATGCTTAGAGATACTTCTTCTTCTGATATTTGTATCAAACGATGATGAGCAGGAGCCGGAGCATGAGTATCAGTCCAAGAAAAACTCTTAGCAGCAGGAGTCCCAGCATTAGTCCAAACAAGAGCTTGAGCAGGAGCCCCAGTGTTAGCCGAAGCCTCCCACCAAGGAGTCCCAGGAGAAGTCCGGCGAGAAGTGTCAGACGCAGCCCGGTGAGGGGAAGAAGTGTGAAGAGTATTAGCAACAGCCCTGCTAGAAGTGTGAGCAGGAGTCCATCAGTAAGAAGAAATGCTAGAAGCATTAGCAAGAGCCCAGCTAGGAGCCTGAGCAGGAGTATCAGTAAGAGCCCGGCTAGGAGCATCAGTAGGAGCCCAGTCAGAAGCACAAAAGCTAGAAGCATAACCAAAAGCCCTGTACGATCTCGTTCAAGAAAAAGTGTTAGCAGAAGCCCGGTTAGGCCACGCTCTCGAAGAAATATCAGCAGGAGCCCGGTGAGATCTCGGTCTCGAAGAAGCAACAGCCAAAGCCCCGCGAGAGGCCTTGCTCGGAGAAGCTTGAGCAGGAAGTCTGTAAGTAGAAGCCCTGTTAGATCTACTAGGAGAAGTATGAGCAGAAGCTCTGGAGAGGGGCCTCCCTCTAGGAGGAGCATTAGCAGAAGTCCTGTGAAGGCACCGATCAGGAGTCGTCGTCGGAGTTTCTCAAGGAGCCATAGCCCTATAAGGAGGAGGAACAGATCTCCTGATCGTAGAAGTTCGTCGAGAAGTTTGTCTCCAGATGGATCTCCTAAGCGCATTAGGAGAGGGCGGGGCTTCAGTCAGAGGTACTCTTATGCTCGACGGTACAGAACCCCTTCTCCGGATCGCTCTCCTGTGAGGTCTTATCGTTACGGTGGAAGAAACGATCGTGACAGGTAGATAACTAGTTATATGTCTCACTCTTCACATTGAATTAAACAGTTACTTGACCTTGTAACCAGTTGATTTGCGGTTTGTGAATGTAGGTATTCCGGTTATAGGAGGTACTCACCAAGGCGTTTCAGAAGCCCTCCAAGAGGAAGAACTCCTCCAAGGTATTGTAATTTTGTTGTCAAAGTATTTACATTCTGAGCATCATCCAATTTCTAATTATCTAACGCATTGAACATGTTTGAACAGATTTAGAGGCAGGAGAAGCAGAACAAGAAGTCCTTCTGTGACAAGGAGGAGCCCTCGGTACAGAAGCCGTAGGTACAGCAGGAGTCGAAGCCCCATTCGTAACCGGAGTCGTTCTCCAATTGATTCAAGGTCTCGGACATCTCCACGCGCCACGAAGCTAAGGTCGCCTTCAATGAGCCCTAGCCCAAGCCGCAGTCGCAGCCAGAGCCCTGCAGATTCGAGATCTTCGCTTGGTTCGCAGTCTCCGAAAAAGGAACGATCAAGGTCGTCATCGGGAAGCCCGAGTGGGAAGAAGGGCTTGGTTTCTTACGACGATGCTTCTCCTTAGGTGAAAAGGGCGCAGAGAGTAACTTGGATCGATTAGAGCATTTGCAGGAGGTCGGCGTAGAGTAATTCACTGATGTCGTTAGGCTGGTGGTACCGATCGAGAGAGAGCGGCACAGAGTGTTTGGTTTCAGAGGGTAGGAATTTTTGTCGGTCTGCCGCAATGAGTGGTAGTATTTCACCACCATATGTTGAGTGTTTGATATGAGAACCCTGTGACTGATTTATCTGGAGTTTGGAGTTGAGAAATGATCGTTTGTATGTTTTTAAGAGTTTGATAAAGTGGTGACTCGAGGCTTCTTCATTCAGTGTTGGGAACCTTGCTGGCTGAATATCTCCTGAGTTTTTAGAGTGTACTTTGCTTTACCTAGTGAATCGTTGTTCGACTCTATATGGGTAAGTGTCAGATATTCAAAATTCCAAACAGGTTGACTTTTGTTTTTAGTCGAAGATAGACCAGGTGAGGATGCCATGACAAGAGAAACGAAAGGAAAGAAACGTAACTTCAGGTTGTCGACGCACCTTGCAACTACCTGCTCTACTCCACTAGGACTCGTATAGCGGTCGTTAAAGCGAAATGCTTGAGCTCCCAACACAAAGACTTCAGCATCTCATCAAGTTAATCATACTAGCAGGCTGGTAGACATATGCTTCTGCAACTTGAACTCTTGAAACAGTTGATGTTTAATGGTATATGTGTCTCTTATGAAGAGTGTCGGGGACCCGACCCAACAAGATCAAGGATGCAGAAGTGGTACACTATTTACAAGAGACTGCATCACTCCCCACGATGACGACATCCACCGCCGCTTGGGCCTCGAGCTCACCTCTACTGATTAGATCGAGTTGTTGGGATGTAATTGTTGAAATTCTTTTTATTGTTGGTTGTATGTAACAAAGTGAAAATTTTGATGTGATTTGGACATTTTTCGAAACATTGTGAAAATGATTAGTCCATGTAGCTGATCATGTGTCGCAACTAAATGCAATGTGATATATTGATCTTTCTACTCGGTCTCCGATCATCTTAGTTTCATATCGTGCAAAAGCATTGAGTTGATTAGCGGATGCTTTGGATTTTGTACCCATCAGTAACATGATTTCACATCCTTGTCAAGGAAATCCGCGTCGATCGTATCGTGATTAAGTATCCGATGGATGCTGACGGCCTTCTTTCCTCCGTGACGAACACAGAAAGTATAAATATCTATTTATCGTGGCAGAAAAAAGACTGTCAGCACTGAATCCGAACAGACGAATGCATTCAAAATTTCAGCATATTATTATATGTCAGGATATGGACAGTGGAATCTTTGGAGGTTGTGGAGAACATGTGGGATAATGCAGTGCTGTGGCTACTGCCAAATTCCCGACAGTCATCATATCTTAGTATGAAACTTTCACCACTATTGCATCATCATGGAGTGCATAGAATCTAAACCAAATCTTGGCCTAACAAATTTAGGGAATGGAAAAGATTCGATTTGGGTTCGGACAGTTTGATATTTATTCTTTATCTGTTGTAATTTTTTATACATGAAATAATTGTCTTGAATAAGTACCTGCGCGGTAAAAACTTCATGGCATATGTACCTATATCCGTTGATTTTCGATAATGATCTTTACTTAAAAGATGCAAAATTTGAAGGACGGAAATTTATAGTCTTATCATTTTTTGCACTCTTAAAATTTGATAAATCACTAAAGGCCGGTTAGAACTCAACTAGTGAGCTTAACGGCCTCCGAGAGATATTCAAGAATCAAGAGTGTTATACAACAAGTGACCTTAACGGCCTTTAATTAGTCCACGTGTCGTGGGCATCTTGGCACACTTTAATGACGGTATTGATTATTCCACAAGCGAAATTGTAACTAGTCCTTCTAAATCTATTACCTAAGGGTATCGTAGTGATATATGGTGGGCTAGGCAATATAGAGTGTCTGGATTTGAATATGATATTTATAAATCACTACCGCACAACTATACTTCCAGAGCCATATTAATTGGGTACTTGAAAGAAATATTTTTATATTATTATGAAATCCACGAGGAAATAATTTTTGCATATTACAACTATGATTCCATGTCCATTAAGATCAAAAGGCCTAATGTGGACCCTCCACAAGAGTTGACCTCTCTTAATTATGATCCTTAATTACCATTATTATTAATTTGTTACTATTAGCATGATCTCAATGAACAATGCTATAAAATTCCCTTTGACTTCTACTAGTTTTTCAATTATTAGTTATTGTTAGTGGCATAATGGGGATTTGAATGAGACAATAGTAGTCTGACTTTGAGAATCGAAATGAGTGAGTGTGTCTGACAGACTTTATAGGGATCGCGAGAGTGAAAATCTCGTAGGAAAAATGAGATTAGTAAGGGAAATGAATTTACATGATGGCTAAATATTTGTACGGAAACTGAAAAAACAAAGAAGTATTAAGAGGATGTTTCTGAGGTGATTATGTGTGACGAGTTGCACTATACTTTTTTTGGCTTCTTGTTATAGTGAGTGCATCAAGGCTAAAACCCCTCGTTGTAGAGTTTCTGATTTTCACCAAGGGCTCCCGAGATTGTTAATAATTTCATAAGACTTGTCAAACACCATCAAAAACCAACTCTCTAAAAATATATAGACCGAACCCACTGATCTGACTGGCCAGATGATCAACCTCTATTTTATAAAAAATAAGGGAATAATTTTGCAATCCCTTAATAATCTATCTTCTTAATCTTCTAACCAAGGATTAATGGAATCAATACCTTCTCTTTACAAAGGAAAATTGTTAGTGTAAATAGTATCATAATATTAATATTATCTTTAACCTCTTTGACTTTGGTTTTATAGAGTTATTTAATGATGGGAATTTATACTTTTTATCTTACAAGTTCAATCATATAGTTAGCTAAACTTTATTTTTATTATTTGAGTAATAAATTAATAATTCGTTTTATCTTTTTTTTCATCTTTAGAAGAAAAAAACGCAAGCGTTTTACTATCGTTTGTATCATTTGATATACAAAGCTTGTTGGAAAACATATAATTGAAGAGCGAGCAATCTAAAACTAAAGCATAGGTGCATAGGTGGCCGCTTTTTGTAGTCTTAGGATCTTGCCGATAATGAATCAATCCAAGAACACATCATCAATAATAAAAAAAGGAAAGGGCTCAAACCACAAATACACATAATAATCGGAAATTATTGACGAAAAAGTCACATATAAAACGTAAGTAAGAAGTTTAAAAAGTGAATTTTAATCATATACCAACCAGAAATCATGATGCGAGAGATAATAAAATGACAAAAATGGTAAAAAACTCTATAAAAACACACAGAAATTAACTAAAATAAAACTTTAAGAGCTATAAAATAATTTTAACTATAATAAATAATTTGGATGATACAAAGTAAACAAAAACAATCATTACTAAAATATTTATCTAATTTGAAAAAAATATTTATCTAAAATGTGAAGAAAATAAGTCAAAAGAAACCGCAGCGCTTGTTCGCTGATCACAGGCTTCACAGTTCAAGTATGAACAAACAGTAACAAACGAAAGAGAGTAATAAGGAAGAAGAAGAAGAAGAAGAAGAAGAGGAAAGTGAAATCCTTTTCCCAGAAAAGCCCAGAACCTTTTTTCTGGGTTTGATTCAAAGTTGCCAGCTTGCGAATAGAAACGTCTGCATTGTCATCGCTTCTGCTTTGCTGGGTAGCCTTTCATTTCCCTCCGTTCAAATTACTTCTAGATTTTAGTATGTGGAAAAATGGGGTTTGTTCATCCGCCATTAAAATAACATAAATCTTTTTATTCGTTTGGGGTTTGTCACTATAAGAGTACTGATTCTCTATTGTTTCTTTCTCTTCACATTGACAGAAGGCTTGGATTAGTTAGCTTTGATTTCTTCTTTTGCTATTGATATGCTTTGATGATCTCTTAGTAAGGATTCTTAGCTCGAAAGGGTAGCTACTTTTTCCACATTGTTAATCAATTGATGTCTACTCATCCTTTCTTGAGTGCTCCTTTCACTTTCTAAGAATTTTGTTCTTTCTTTCTCATGAGATGAGGTTTTTTGCTGATGTAGATTGATGGGTTGTTTCTATAAATTCTATTCCTCCCTTTTTTTTTTAGTTTCAGACACTTTCTCAAGGTTATAAATAGTGGTTCTGTTCTCCTTATTGTTATTCATTGCAGGAATTCAGCAGCAGTATACACTATACAGAAACACCATTGTAACCAGTTATTATGAACTACAATACCTCTGGAATGGGTTCTGGTCAGTTTCATTTGAATGTCTTGCTGACACTTTGACTAGTTGTTGTTATGGTTGTTTCAATGGAGAAAGTTTATTTTCTTTTTTGGTTTCAGATAACAGAACTTCATCAAGATCACTCGAGTTTGGAAGGACTTACGTCGTTAGGCCGAAAGGGAAGCATCAGGCCACATTGGTTTGGCTTCATGGCTTAGGTGACAAGGGATCAAGGTATAAATTAGTTCAGATAAGTATAAAGTTCCATACTTTTTAATCATATGGAACTTGGTTTTTTTAGCTTTTGTTAAGAGTAGTTGTTCTAATTCATATATAGGATTGTCTTATCACTTATGCTCGCGAAGTTCGAGTAAGAAACTTAGGAACATCAACCGTGAATCGATTCCCTTTTGCTTTCTATGGTGCTTCATGTGAGAAATGGTAGGATTTCTCATAGGCTTAACTAAAAGCCAGGCTATTTGATGAGTATCAATGTTCATGTTCTAGTGGATGGAAGCTGATGTCTTGTTAACTTGTCCTTTTCTAAAAGATTCTTCTCATGATTGACAATCCTAGGGTAGGCCAGTTATCATGTTTTTGTATTGAACAGGTCTTGGAATTTTCCCCTTTTCTAACTTAAATAGGGATGTAAATCCTCTCCTTGAATCCTTATGTTGATATGCCGATAGGGGACCACTCCTTCACTAACTCTTGATGCTATTTTCAACTTACTGAAGTGACAAACACGTTGTTTCCTCAAAGTGATCATAGTGCTCAAGTATTTAAGTGTATCTTAGTGATTAGATTTGGGAAGGTGAAGACAAAGCTTGTCCCTTTTGCTCAGATATTTTATGTTGTATGACATCATGTTTGAGAGTGGTCCCCCGGGACTAGGAACTTGCTTCTTAAGTTACATGCTGTGTTTAGTGAACCCTGATTCTCGTAGTCCTGGCATACTAATGGCCGATTAGTAGTGATCGGACCGAGGTAATTGATTTCCTCTTGCTCTGTTTTGCAGTTGGGCACAGATCTTGGAGACTCTTCCTCTTCCAAATGTAAGATGGCGTTTCTTTACTTTTCCATAATACTACCTTTGATGCACTTAATGACGCTCTTTGACATGGCAGATTAAATGGATTTGCCCCACTGCTCCAACCAGGCCAGTTGCAATATTTGGTGGATTTCCATGCACTGCGTGTAAGAAACTAAATAAAAGAACTGTGCTTTACCTTTACCAACGTATGCCGAGGATTGATGACTTGCATAACAAACTTGTAGGGTTTGATGTTGGGGAAATTTCAGAAGACAGTCCTGATGACGTAGAGGGGTTAGATGCTTCAGCTGCACATGTCGCCAATCTGTTATCGACCGAGCCTGCTGATAGTAAGCTGTCTTATCAATATCCTGAACTTACTGTCACTATAGTATAGTCTTGTTTGGAGCATTGTCTGTCATTTTATTGATTCAGTAGCATCACCAACGAGTTTGCTGTGAAAATTTGCATCTTTTTGCTCTTTCCATTCATTGATCATGTTGCACACAAGAACTATAACTTGCATGGTGATTTGAGCTTAAAGAAACATTCCTTTTTCCTGTTTTGTAGTCAAAGTTGGTGTTGGTGGCTTCAGCATGGGTGCTGCAACTGCCCTTTACTCTGCTACTTGCCAGATATTAGGGCAGTATGGGAATGGGAACCCGTACCAGGTCAACCTAAGTGCTGTAGTTGGTCTTAGCGGCTGGCTTCCTTGTTCAAGGTTTGGCTTCTGTAGTTACCAATTCCAAACAACCTTGTGAATATTGCCTAGTTCTTTTCGGGTTGGAGAATTTTGTTGAGACAGGTCATTTCCCTCGCAGGACTCTGAAAACCCGGATGGAAAGATCGTACGACGCTGTAAGGCTTGCAGCGTCTCTGCCCATTTTGCTCTGTCATGGATCAGGTACGTTGTTTCAGTATGTCCTTAACACTCTCCCTCGAGCAGATGAATCTCCACGGTATATTACATGGTAGCTATATTACCTCATTTGCTGCGTACTAAGAACAGTATGCTTATAACGTTGTTTAGTATGTCGAGGGTGTACTACTTGTCATGCAACTGTTTCATCCCAATAGTTCGAGTTGTTGGGAGAGAGTTCATATTGGGTTTTACATTATTCATCAACAGTGCTTCTAGAGGGTAACGGTTCATCCCAAATACTGATCAATTTACTTCCTTCAGGCGACGACGTGGTGGCTCACAAGCACGGAGAGAAATCAGCACGGACATTAAGCTCAGTCGGGTTCCAAAATCTCGGATTCAGAACCTACAATGGGTAATTCATCATCTACTCCCACCATCCTTTAAACTAGTTGATGATTTTTTAAGAAAAGTCTTGATGAATGATGGGAAAATGTTTGAAACAGAATGGGTCACTATACCATCCCAGAAGAGACTAGTGAAGTCTGCACTTGGCTTACCACAAAACTGGGACTGGAGGGATCTTGAATTATAACTAGTTACAGTAATACTAATATGAAGCATATGATGAAGGGAGGGGGGGCTTAATTAGGAAAAAAGGTATAGCTTTATGAAAGAAGAAGAGGTGAGTGGGGGATTTCAATTGGTTAATTCATGAAGGGGATACAGAGATGGAAGTTTTGAGAGATTACTATGGTTTTTATTTATATAAATGATGTTATGTTGTTGCATTTTTTGTTGTGGTAATTTGTGCTACTAGTAACTTTATATGTTATGTAATTTTGAGACACGGGATAAATAAGATCGATGCGGGTTTGTGTTTGATTATTACAACTTATTTGACGTAGTTTGGAACCTGTGTAGACTCATTGAAGAATACTCGAAATCATATGAGATTGTTTTAATGCTTATAAATAAGCGTTTATCTTGTACCAATCTAATTATTAGCTAATTTGAAATAAATCATATCAATAAAATGATTTTTAACTTTATTTGGAGGGCTAACATGATAAAATCTTATTTTTAGCTATTTTTAATATGCATGTTAAATATTAGCTAATTTAAAAAATATATTTTTTCAAGGGTCGATTTTCATTTGAAAAAAGGTCAATTTTTAAAGGGAACATCTATGAAAATTGACCATTTTCACATGAAAATTTCAAATTTTCAAATCGACTAATATTTGACATGCATGTTGGAAATGGCTAAAAAATCAATGACATCATGGTAACCCCCTGTAAACAATGGTCAAACGAAGTTAAAAATCAGTTTTACTTGATGTTATTTTAGCATGTTGAAAAATGTTTTTAAATTCATTTGGGTATTATTTGAAGGGCCTAACATGATGAAACTTCAAATTTTTAGCTATTTTTAATATCCATGTTAAATATTATCTAATTTGAAAAATTTCATGTAAAAATGGTCAATTTCCAAAACGGTTAACCTATAGAAATTGATCATTTTTACAAGAAAATTGTAAGTTTTCAAATCGATTAGTATTTAACATACATTTTTCAAATGGCAAAAAAATCAAGTGGCATCATGGTAACCATTGTAAACAATGGTCAAACGAAGTTAAAAATCAATTTTATTCGGTGTTATTTTAGCATTTGAAAAATGTTCTTCATTTCACTTGGCTATTATTTGAAGGGCTTAACATGGTGAAACCTCAATTTTTAGCCATTTCCAACATGCATGTCAAATATTAGCCAATTTAAAAATTTTCAATTTTTATGTCAAAATTGTCAATTTTCAAAGGGGTTAACCTATCGAAATTGAACATTTTTACAAGAAAAATTCAAAACTTTCAAATCGACTAATATTTGACATGCATGTTGGAAATGGATAAAATATCAAGTGACATCATGGTAATCCCAATAAATAATGGTCACACGAAGTTAAAAATCAATTTTACACTATTTTATTTTAGCATGTTGAAAAATATATTTAAATTCATTTGGGTATTATTTGAAGGGCCTAACACAGTGAAACCTCAATTTTTAGCCATTCCTAACATGCATCTCAAATATTAGCCAATTTAAAAAATTTCAATTTTTATGTCAAAACTGTCAATTTCCAAAGGGGTTAACCTATAGAAATTGACCATTTTTACAAGAAAATTACAAAATTTTCAAATCGACTAATATTTGACATACATTTTTTAAATAGCTAAAAAATCAAGTGGCATCATGGTAACCCTTGTAAACAATGGTCAAACGAAGTTAAAAATTAATTTTACTCGGTGTTATTTTAGCATGTTGAAAAATATTTGTAATTTTATTTGGCTATTATTTGAAGGACCTAACATGATGAAACCTCAATTTGTAGTCATTCCCGACATGCATGTCAAATATTAGCCAATTTGAAAATTTTCAATTTTTATGTCAAAATTGTCAATTTTCAAAGGGGTTAACCTATCGAAATTGAACATTTTTACAAGAAAAATTCAAAACTTTCAAATCGACTAATATTTGACATGCATGTTGAAAATGGATAAAATATCAAGTGACATCATGGTAACCCTAATAAACAATGGTCACACGAAGTTAAAAATCAATTTTACTCTATTTTATTTTAGGATGTTGAAAAATATATTTAAATTCATTTGGGTATTATTTGAAGGGCCTAACATAGTGAAACCTCAATTTTTAGCCATTCCTAACATGCATGTTAAATATTAGCCGATTTAAAAAATTTCAATTTTTGAGTCAAAACTGTCAATTTCCAAAGGGGTTAACCTATAGAAATTGACCATTTTTACAAGAAAATTACAAAATTTTCAAATCGACTAATATTTGACATTCATTTTTGAAATGGCTAAAAAATCAAGTGGCATCATGGTAACCCCTGTAAACAATGGTTAAACGAAGTTAAAAATTAATTTTACTCGTTGTTATTTTAGCATGTTAAAAATTATTTTTAATTTATTTGGCTATTATTTGAAGGACCTAACATGATGAAACCTCAATTTTTAGTCGTTCCCAACATGCATGTCAAATGTTAGCCAATTTGAAAATTTTAAATTTTTATGTCAAAATTGTCAATTTTCAAAGGGGTTAACCTATCGAAATTAAACATTTTTACAAGAAAAATTCAAAACTTTCAAATCGACTAATATTTGACATGCATGTTGGAAATGGATAAAATATCAACTGACATCATGGTAACCCCAATAAACAATGGTCACACGAAGTTAAAAATAAATTTTACTCTATTTTAGTTTAGCATGTTGAAAAATATATTTAAATTCATTTGGGTATTAGTTGAAGGGCCTAACATAGTGAAACCTCAACTTTTAGCTATTCCTAACATGCATGTCAAATATTAGCCGGTTTAAAAAAATTTAATTTTTATGTCAAAACTGTCAATTTCCAAAGGGGTTAACCTATAGAAATTGACCATTTTTACAAAAAAATTTCAAAAATTTTCACATCGACTAATATTTGACATACATTTTTGAAATGGCTAAAAAATCAAGTGGCATCATGGTAACCCTAGTAAACAATGGTCAAACGAAGTTAAAAATTAATTTTACTCGTTGTTATTTTAGCATGTTGAAAAATATTTTTAATTTTATTTGGCTATTATTTGAAGGACCTAACATGATGAAACCTCAATTTTTAGTCATTCCCGACATGCATGTCAAATGTTAGCCGATTTAAAAAATTTCAATTTTTATGTAAAAACTGTCAATTTCCAAAGGGGTTAACCTATAGAAACTGACCATTTTTACAAGAAAATTACAAAATTTTCAAATTGACTAATATTTGACATACATTTTTGAAATGGCTACAAAATCAAGTGGCATCATGGTAACCCCTGTAAACAATGGTTAAACGACGTTAAAAATTAATTTTACTCGTTGTTATTTTAGTATGTTGAAAAATATTTTAAATTTTATCTGGTTATTATTTGAAGGACGTAACATGATGAAACCTCAATTTTTAGTCATTCCCGACATGCATGTCAAATATTAGCCAATTTGAAAATTTTCAATTTTTATGTCAAAATTTTCAATTTTCAAAGGGGTTAACCTATCGAAATTGAACATTTTTACAAGAAAAATTTAAAACTTTCAAACCGACTAATATTTGACATGCATGTTGGAAATGGATAAAATATTAAGTGACATCATGGTAACCCCAATAAACAATGGTCACACGAAGTTAAAAATCAATTTTACTCAATTTTATTTTATCATGTTGAAAAATATATTTAAATTCATTTTGGTATTATTTGAAGGGCCTAACATAGTGAAACCTCAATTTTTAGACATTCCTAACATGCATGTTAAATATGAGCCGATTTAAAAAATTTCAATTTTTGAGTCAAAACTGTCAATTTCCAAAGGGGTTAACCTATTGAAATTGACCATTTTTACAAGAAAATTACAAAATTTTCAAAGCGACTAATATTTTACATACATTTTTGAAATGGCTAAAAAATCAAGTGGCATCATCGTAACCCCTGTAAACAATGGTCAAACAAAGTTAAAAATTAATTTTACTCGGGGTTATTTTAGCATGTTGAAAAATATTTTTAATTTTATTTGGCTATTATTTGAAGGACCTAACATGATGAAACCTCAATTTTTAATCATTCCCGACATGCATGTCAAATGTTAGCCAATTTGAAAATTTTCAATTTTTATGTCAAAATTGTCAATTTTCAAAGGGAACACCTATCGAAATTGAACAATTTTACAAGAAAAATTCAAAACTTTCAAATCGACTAATATTTGACATGCATGTTGGAAATGGATAAAATATCAAGTGACATCATGGTAACCCCAATAAACAATGGTCACACGAAGTTAAAAATCAATTTTACTCTATTTTATTTTAGCATGTTGAAAAATATATTTAAATTTATTTTGGTATTATTTGAAGGGCCTAACATTGTGAAACCTCAATTTTTAGCCATTCCTAACATGCATGTTAAATATTAGCCGATTTAAAAAATTTCAATTTTTGAGTCAAAACTGTCAATTTCCAAATGGGTTACCCTATAGAAATTGACCATTTTTACAAGAAAATTACAAAATTTTCAAAGCGACTAATATTTGACATACATTTTTGAAATGGCTAAAAAATCAAGTGGCATCATCGTAACCCCTGTAAACAATGGTCAAGCGAAGTTAAAAATTAATTTTACTCGGTGTTATTTTAGCATGTTGTAAAATATTTTTAATTTTGTTTGGCTATTATTTGAAGGTCCTAACATGATGAAACCTCAATTTTTAGTCATTCCCGACATGCATGTCGAATATTAGCCAATTTGAAAATTTTCAATTTTTATGTCAAAATTGTCAATTTTCAAAGGGGTTAACCTATCGAAAATGAACATTTTTACAAGAAAAATTCGAAACTTTCAAATCGACTAATATTTGACATGCATGTTGGAAATGGATAAAATATCAAGTGACATCATGGTAACCCCAATAAACAATGGTCACACGAAGTTAAAAATCAATTTTACTCAATTTTATTTTAGCATGTTGAAAAATATATTTAAATTCATTTGGGTATTATTTGAAGGGCCTAACATTGTGAAACCTCAATTTTTAGCCATTCATAACATGCATGTTAAATATTAGCCGATTTTAAAAAATTTCAATTTTGGTGTCAAAACTCAAATTTCCAAAGGGGTTAACCTATAAAATTTTACCATTTTTACAAGAAAATTACAATATTTTCAAATCGACTAATATTTGACATACATTTTTGAAATGGCTAAAAAATCAAGTGGTATCATGGTAACCCCTGTAAACAATGGTCAATAGAAGTTAAAAATTAATTTTACTCGGTGTTATTTTAGCATGTCAAAAAAAAATTTAATTTTATTTGGCTATTATTTGAAGGACCTAACATGATGAAACCTCAATTTTTAGTCATTCCCGACATGCATGTCAAATATTAGCCAATTTGAAAATTTTCAATTTTTATGTCAAAATTGTCAATTTTCAAAGGGGTTAACTTGTCGAAATTGAACATTTTTACAAGAAAAATTCAAAACCTTAAAATCGACTAATATTTGACATGCATGTTGGAAATGGATAAAATATCAAGTGACATCTTGGTAACCCCAATAAACAATGGTCACACGAAGTTAAAAATCAATTTTACTCTATTTTATTTTAGCATGTTGAAAAATATATTTAAATTCATTTTGGTATTATTTGAAGGGCCTAACATAGTGAAACCTCAATTTTTAGCCATTCCTAACATGCATGTTAAATATTAGCCGATTTAAAAAATTTCAATTTTGGTGTCAAAACTGTCAATTTCCAAAGGGGTTAACCTATAAAATTTTACCATTTTTACAAGAAAATTACAATATTTTCAAATCGACTAATATTTGACATACATTTTTGAAATGGCTAAAAAATCAAGTGGCATCATGGTAACCCCTGTAAACAATGGTCAAAAGAAGTTAAAAATTAATTTTACTCGGTGTTATTTTAGCATGTCAAAAAAAAATTTAATTTTATTTGGCTATTATTTGAAGGACCTAACATGATGAAACCTCAATTTTTAGTCATTCCCGACATGCATGTCAAATATTAGCCAATTTGAAAATTTTCAATTTTTATGTCAAAATTGTCAATTTTCAAAGGGGTTAACTTGTCGAAATTGAACATTTTTACAAGAAAAATTCAAAACCTTAAAATCGACTAATATTTGACATGCATGTTGGAAATGGATAAAATATCAAGTGACATCTTGGTAACCCCAATAAACAATGGTCAAAAGAAGTTAAAAATTAATTTTACTCGGTGTTATTTTAGCATGTCGAAAAAAAAATTTAATTTTATTTGGCTATTATTTGAAGGACCTAACATGATGAAACCTTAATTATTAGTCATTCCCGATATGCATGTCAAATATTAGTCTATTTGAAAATTTTCAATTTTTATGTTAAAATTGTCAATTTTCAAAGGGGTTAACCTATCGAAATTGAACATTTTTACAAGAAAAATTTAAAACTTTCAATTCGACTAATATTTGACATGCATATTGGAAATGGATAAAATATCAAGTGACATCTTGGTAACCCCAATAAACAATGGTCACACGAAGTTAAAAATAAATTTTACTCAATTTTATTTTAGCATGTTGAAAAATATATTTAAATTCATTTGGGTATTATTTGAAGGGCCTAACATTGTGAAACCTCAATTTTTAGCCATTCATAACATGCATGTTAAATATTAGCCGATTTAAAAAATTTCAATTTTTATGTCAAAACTGTCAATTTCCAAAGGGGTTAACCTATAGAAATTGACCATTTTTACAAGAAAATTACAAAATTTTCAAAGCGACTAATATTTGACATACATTTTGGAAATGGCTAAAAAATCAAGTGGCATCATCGTAACCCCGTAAACAATGGTCAAGCGAAGTTAAAAATTAATTTTACTCGGTGTTATTTTAGCATGTTGTAAAATATTTTTAATTTTATTTGGCTATTATTTGAAGGACCTAACATGATGAAACCTCAATTTTTAGTCAATCCCGACATGCATGTCAAATATTAGCCCATTTGAAAATTTTCAATTTTTATGTCAAAATTGTCAATTTTCAAAGGGGTTAACCTATCGAAAATGAACATTTTTACAAGAAAAATTTGAAACTTTCAAATCGAATAATATTTGACATGCATGTTGGAAATGGATAAAATATCAAGTGACATCATGGTAACCCCAATAAACAATGGTCACACGAAGTTAAAAATCAATTTTACTCTATTTTATTTTAGCATGTTGAAAAATATATTTAAATTCATTTTGGTATTATTTGAAGGGCCTAACATAGTGAAACCTCAATTTCTAGCCATTCCTAACATGCATGTTAAATATTAGCCGATTTAAAAAAATTCAATTTTGGTGTCAAAACTGTCAATTTCCAAAGGGGTTAACCTATAAAATTTTGACCATTTTTACAAGAAAATTACAATATTTTCAAATCCACTAATATTTGACATACATTTTTGAAATGGCTAAAAAATCAAGTGGCATCATGGTAACCCCTGTAAACAATGGTCAAAAGAAGTTAAAAATTAATTTTACTCGGTGTTATTTTAGCATGTCGAAAAAAAAATTTAATTTTATTTGGCTATTATTTGAAGGACCTAACATGATGAAACCTCAATTTTTAGTCATTCCCGACATGCATGTCAAATATTAGCCAATTTGAAAATTTTCAATTTTTATGTCAAAATTGTCAATTTTCAAAGGGGTTAACTTGTCGAAATTGAACATTTTTACAAGAAAAATTCAAAACCTTAAAATCGACTAATATTTGACATGCATGTTGGAAATGGATAAAATATCAAGTGACATCTTGGTAACCCCAATAAACAATGGTCAAAAGAAGTTAAAAATTAATTTTACTAGGTGTTATTTGAGCATGTCGACAAAAAAATTTAATTTTATTTGGCTATTATTTGAAGGACCTAACATGATGAAACCTTAATTTTTAGTCATTCCCAATATGCATGTCAAATATTAGTCTATTTCAAAATTTTCAATTTTTATGTCAAAATTGTCAATTTTCAAAGGGGTTAACCTATCGAAATTGAACATTTTTACAAGAAAAATTTAAAACTTTCAATTCGACTAATATTTGACATGCATATTGGAAATGGATAAAATATCAAGTGACATCTTGGTAACCCCAATAAACAATGGTCACACGAAGTTAAAAATAAATTTTACTCAATTTTATTTTAGCATGTTGAAAAATATATTTAAATTCATTTGGGTATTATTTGAAGGGCCTAACATTGTGAAACCTCAATTTTTAGCCATTCCTAACATGCATGTTAAATATTAGCCGATTTAAAAAATTTCAATTTTGGTGTCAAAACTGTCAATTTCCAAAGGGGTTAACCTATAAAATTTTACCATTTTTACAAGAAAATTACAATATTTTCAAATCGACTAATATTTGACATACATTTTTGAAATGGCTAAAAAATCAAGTGGTATCATCGTAACCCCTGTAAACAATGGTCAAGCGAAGTTAAAAATTAATTTTACTCGGTGTTATTTTAGCATGTTGTAAAATATTTTTAATTTTATTTGGCTATTATTTGAAGGACCTAACATGATGAAACCTCAAGTTTTAGTCATTCCCTACATGCATGTCAAATATTAGCCAATTTGAAAATTTTCAATTTTTATGTCAAAATTGTAAATTTTCATAGGGGTTAACCTATCGAAATTGAACATTTTTACAAGAAAAATTTAAAACTTTCAAATCGTCTAATATTTGACATGCTTGTTGGAAATGGAAAAAATATCAAGTCACATCATGGTAACCCCAATAAACAATGGTCACACGAAGTTAAAAATAAATTTTACTCAATTTTATTTTAGCATGTTGAAAAATATATTTAACTTCATTTGGGTATTATTTGAAGGGCCTAACATAGTGAAACCTCAAATTTTAGCCATTCCTAACATGCATGTTAAATATTAGCCGATTTAAAAAATTTCAATTTTGGTGTCAAAACTGTCAATTTCCAAAGGGGTTAACCTATAAAATTTTACCATTTTTACAAGAAAATTACAATATTTTCAAATCGACTAATATTTGACATACATTTTTGAAATGGTAAAAAATCAAGTGGCATCATGGTAACCCCTGTAAACAATGGTCAAACGAAGTTAAAAATTAGTTTTACTCGGTGTTATTTTAACATGTTGAAAAATATTTTTAATTTTATTTGGCTATTATTTGAAGGACCTAACATGATGAAACCTCAATTTTTAGTCATTCCCGACATGCATGTCAAATATTAGCCAATTTGAAAATTTTCAATTTTTATGTCAAAATTGTCAATTTTCAAAGGGGTTAAACTATCGAAAATGAACATTTTTACAAGAAAAATTTAAAACTTTCAATTCGACTAATATTTGACATGCATGTTGGAAATGGATAAAATATCAAGTGACATCTTGGTAACCCCAATAAACAATGGTCACACGAAGTTAAAAATCAATTTTACTCAATTTTATTTTAGCATGTTGAAAAATATATTTAAATTCATTTGGGTATTATTTGAAGGGCCTAACATTGTGAAACCTCAATTTTTAGCCATTCCTAACATGCATGTTAAATATTAGCCGATTTAAAAAATTTCAATTTTTGAGTCAAAAACGTCGATTTCCAAAGGGGTTAACCTATAGAAATTGACCATTTTTACAAGAAAATTACAAAATTTTCAAAGCGACTAATATTTGACATACATTTTTGAAATGGCTAAAAAATCAAGTGGCATCATCGTAACCCCAGTAAACAATGGTCAAGCGAAGTTAAAAATTAATTTTACTCGGTGTTATTTTAGCATGTTGAAAAATATTTTTAATTTTATTTGGCTATTATTTGAAGGACCTAACATGATGAAACCTCAATTTTTAGTCATTCCCGACATGCATGTCAAATATTAGCCAATTTGAAAATTTTCAATTTTTATGTCAAAATTGTCAATTTTCAAAGGGGTTAACCTATCGAAAATGAAAATTTTTACAAGAAAAATTCGAAACTTTCAAATCGACTAATATTTGACATGCATGTTGGAAATGGATAAAATATCAAGTGACATCTTGGTAACCCCAATAAACAATGGTCAAAAGAAGTTAAAAATTAATTTTACTCGGTGTTATTTTAGCATGTCGAAAAAAAATTTAATTTTATTTGGCTATTATTTGAAGGACCTAACATGATGAAACCTCAATTTTTAGTCATTCCCTACATGCATGTCAAATATTAGCCAATTTGAAAATTTTCAATTTTTATGTCAAAATTTTCAATTTTCACAGGGGTTAACCTATCGAAATTGAACATTTTTACAAGAAAAATTTAAAACTTTCAAATCGTCTAATATTTGACATGCTTGTTGGAAATGGAATAAATATCAAGTCACATCATGGTAACCCCAATAAACAATGGTCACACGAAGTTAAAAATCAATTTTACTCAATTTTATTTTAGTATGTTGAAAAATATATTTAACTTCATTTGGGTATTATTTGAAGGGCCTAACATAGTGAAACCTCAACTTTTAGCCATTCCTAACATGCATGTTAAATATTAGCCGATTTAAAAAATTTCAATTTTGGTGTCAAAACTGTCAATTTCCAAAGGGGTTAACCTATAAAATTTTACCATTTTTACAAGAAAATTACAATATTTTCAAATCGACTAATATTTGACATACATTTTTGAAATGGCTAAAAAATCAAGTGGCATCATGGTAACCCCTGTAAACAATGGTCAAAAGAAGTTAAAAATTAATTTTACTCGGTGTTATTTTAGCATGTCGAAAAAAAATTTAATTTTATTTGGCTATTATTTGAAGGACCTAACATGATGAAACCTCAATTTTTAGTCATTCCCGACATGCATGTCAAATATTAGTCAATTTGAAAATTTTCAATTTTTATGTCAAAATTGTCAATTTTCAAAGGGGTTAACCTCTCGAAATTGAACATTTTTACAAGAAAAAATTCAAAACCTTAAAATCGACTAATATTTGACATGCATGTTGGAAATGGATAAAATATCAAGTGACATCATGGTAACCCTAATAAACAATGGTCACACGACGTTAAAAATCAATTTTACTCTATTTTATTTTATCATGTTGAAAAATATATTTAAATTCATTTGGGTATTATTTGAAGGGCCTAACATAGTGAAACCTCAATTTTTAGCCATTCCTAACATGCATGTTAAATATTAGCCGATTTAAACAATTTCAATTTTTGTGTCAAAACTATCAATTTCCAAAGGGGTTAACCTATAGAAATTGACCATTTTTATAAGAAAATTTTAAATTTTTCAAATCGACTAATATTTGACATACATTTTTGAAATGGCTAAAAAATCAAGTGCCATCATGGTAACCCCTGTAAACAATGGTCAAACGAAGTTAAAAATTAGTTTTACTCGGTGTTATTTTAACATGTTGAAAAATATTTTTAATTTTATTTGGCTATTATTTGAAGGACGTAACATGATGAAACCTAAATTTTTAGTCATTCCCGACATGCATGTCAAATATTAGCCAATTTCAAAATTTTCAATTTTTATGTCAAAATTGTCAATTTTCAAAGGGGTTAAACTATCGAAAATGAACATTTTTACAAGAAAAATTTAAAACTTTCAATTCGACTAATATTTGACATGCATGTTGGAAATGGATAAAATATCAAGTGACATCTTGGTAACCCCAATAAACAATGGTCACACGAAGTTAAAAATCAATTTTACTCAATTTTATTTTAGCATGTTGAAAAATATATTTAAATTCATTTGGGTATTATTTGAAGGGCCTAACATTGTGAAACCTCAATTTTTAGCCATTCTTAACATGCATGTTAAATATTAGCCGATTTAAAAAATTTCAATTTTTGAGTCAAAACTGTCGATTTCCAAAGGGGTTAACCTATAGAAATTGACCATTTTTACAAGAAAATTACAAAATTTTCAAAGTGACTAATATTTGACATACATTTTTGAAATGGCTAAAAAATCAAGTGGCATCATCGTAACCCCAGTAAACAATGGTCAAGCGAAGTTAAAAATTAATTTTACTCGGTGTTATTTTAGCATGTTGAAAAATATTTTTAATTTTATTTAGCTATTATTTGAAGGACCTAACATGATGAAACCTCAATTTTTAGTCATTCCCGACATGCATGTCAAATATTAGCCAATTTGAAAATTTTCAATTTTTATGTCAAAATTGTCAATTTTCAAAGGGGTTAACCTATCGAAAATGAACATTTTTACAAGAAAAATTCGAAACTTTCAAATCGACTAATATTTGACATGCATGTTGGAAATGGATAAAATATCAAGTGACATCATGGTAACCCCAATAAACAATGGTCACACGAAGTTAAAAATCAATTTTACTCTATTTTATTTTAGCATGTTGAAAAATATATTTAAATTCATTTTGGTATTATTTGAAGGGCCTAACATAGTGAAACCTCAATTTTTAGCCATTCCTAACATGCATGTTAAATATTAGCCGATTTAAAAAATTTCAATTTTGGTGTCAAATCTGTCAATTTCCAAAGGGGTTAACCTATAAAATTTTACCATTTTTACAAGAAAATTACAATATTTTCAAATCGACTAATATTTGACATACATTTTTGAAATGGCTAAAAAATCAAGTGGTATCATGGTAACCCTCGTAAACAGTGGTCAAAAGAAGTTAAAAATTAATTTTACTCGGTGTTATTTTAGCATGTCAAAAAAAAAATTAATTTTATTTGGCTATTATTTGAAGGACCTTACATGATGAAACCTCAATTTTTAGTCATTCCCGACATGCATGTCAAATATTAGCCAATTTGAAAATTTTCAATTTTTATGTCAAAATTATCAATTTTCAAAGGGGTTAACTTGTCGAAATTGAACATTTTTACAAGAAAAATTCAAAACCTTAAAATCGACTAATATTTGACATGCATGTGGGAAATGGATAAAATATCAAGTGACATCTTGGTAACCCCAATAAACAATGGTCAAAAGAAGTTAAAAATTAATTTTACTCGGTGTTATTTTAGCATGTCGAAAAAAAAAATTAATTTTATTTGGCTATTATTTGAAGGACCTAACATGATGAAACCTTAATTTTTAGTCATTCCCGATATGCATGTCAAATATTAGTCTATTTGAAAATTTTCAATTTTTATGTCAAAATTGTCAATTTTCAAAGGGGTTAACCTATCGAAATTGAACATTTTTACAAGAAAAATTTAAAACTTTCAATTCGACTAATATTTGACATGCATATTGGAAATGGATAAAATATCAAGTGACATCTTGGTAACCCCAATAAACAATGGTCACACGAAGTTAAAAATAAATTTTACTCAATTTTATTTTAGCATGTTGAAAAATATATTTAAATTCATTTGGGTATTATTTGAAGGGCCTAACATTGTGAAACCTCAATTTTTAGCCATTCCTAACATGCATGTTAAATATTAGCCGATTTAAAAAATTTCAATTTTTATGTCAAAAAAACTGTCAATTTCCAAAGGGGTTAACCTATAGAAATTGACCATTTTTACAAGAAAATTACAAAATTTTCAAAGCGACTAATATTTGACATACATTTTGGAAATGACTAAAAAATCAAGTGGCATCATCGTAACCCCTGTAAACAATGGTCAAGCGAAGTTAAAAATTAATTTTACTCGGTGTTATTTTAGCATGTTGTAAAATATTTTTAATTTTATTTGGCTATTATTTGAAGGACCTAACATGATGAAACCTCAATTTTTAGTCATTCTAGACATGCATGTCAAATATTAGCCCATTTGAAAATTTTCAATTTTTATGTCAAAATTGTCAATTTTCAAAGGGGTTAACCTATCGAAAATGAACATTTTTACAAGAAAAATTTGAAACTTTCAAATCGAATAATATTTGACATGCATGTTGGAAATGGATAAAATATCAAGTGACATCATGGTAACCCCAATAAACAATGGTCACACGAAGTTAAAAATCAATTTTACTCTATTTTATTTTAGCATGTTGAAAAATATATTTAAATTCATTTGGGTATTATTTGAAGGGCCTAACATAGTGAAACCTCAATTTTTAGCCATTCCTAACATGCATGTTAAATATTAGCCGATTTAAAAAATTTCAATTTTTGTGTCAAAACTGTCAATTTCCAAAGGGGTTAACCTATAGAAATTGACCATTTTTACAAGAAAATTTTAAATTTTTCAAATCGACTAATATTTGACATACATTTTTGAAATGGCTAAAAAATCAAGTAGCATCATGGTAACCCCTGTAAACAATGGTCAAACGAAGTTAAAAATTAGTTTTACTCGGTGTTATTTTAACATGTTGAAAAATATTTTTAATTTTATTTGGCTATTATTTGAAGGACCTAACATGATGAAACCTCAATTTTTAGTCATTCCCGACATGCATGTCAAATATTAGCCAATTTGAAAATTTTCAATTTTTATGTCAAAATTGTCAATTTTCAAAGGGGTTAAACTATCGAAAATGAACATTTTTACAAGAAAAATTTAAAACTTTCAATTCGACTAATATTTGACATGCATGTTGGAAATGGATAAAATATCAAGTGACATCTTGGTAACCCCAATAAACAATGGTCACACGAAGTTAAAAATCAATTTTACTCAATTTTATTTTAGCATGTTGAAAAATATATTTAAATTCATTTGGGTATTATTTGAAGGGCCTAACATTGTGAAACCTCAATTTTTAGCCATTCCTAACATGCATGTTAAATATTAGCCGATTTAAAAAAGTTCAATTTTTGAGTCAAAACTGTCGATTTCCAAAGGGGTTAACCTATAGAAATTGACCATTTTTACAAGAAAATTACAAAATTTTCAAAGCGGCTAATATTTGACATACATTTTTGAAATGGCTAAAAAATCAAGTGGCATCATCGTAACCCCAGTAAACAATGGTCAAGCGAAGTTAAAAATTAATTTTACTCCGTGTTATTTTAGCATGTTGAAAAATATTTTTAATTTTATTTGGCTATTATTTGAAGGACCTAACATGATGAAACCTCAATTTTTAGTCATTCCCGACATGCATGTCAAATATTAGCCAATTTGAAAATTTTCAATTTTTATGTCAAAATTGTCAATTTTCAAAGGGGTTAACCTATCGAAAATGAACATTTTTACAAGAAAAATTCGAAACTTTCAAATCGACTAATATTTGACATGCATGTTGGAAATGGATAAAATATCAAGTGACATCATGGTAACCCCAATAAACAATGGTCACACGAAGTTAAAAATCAATTTTACTCTATTTTATTTTAGCATGTTGAAAAATATATTTAAATTCATTTTGGTATTATTTGAAGGGCCTAACATAGTGAAACCTCAATTTTTAGCCATTCCTAACATGCATGTTAAATATTAGCCGATTTAAAAAATTTCAATTTTGGTGTCAAGTCTGTCAATTTCCAAAGGGGTTAACCTATAAAATTTTACCATTTTTACAAGAAAATTACAATATTTTCAAATCGACTAATATTTGACATACATTTTTGAAATGGCTAAAAAATCAAGTGGTATCATGGTAACCCCTGTAAACAGTGGTCAAAAGAAGTTAAAAATTAATTTTACTCGGTGTTATTTTAGCATGTCAAAAAAAAATTTAATTTTATTTGGCTATTATTTGAAGGACCTAACATGATGAAACCTCAATTTTTAGTCATTCCCGACATGCATGTCAAATATTAGCCAATTTGAAAATTTTCAATTTTTATGTCAAAATTGTCAATTTTCAAAGGGGTTAACTTGTCGAAATTGAACATTTTTACAAGAAAAATTCAAAACCTTAAAATCGACTAATATTTGACATGCATGTTGGAAATGGATAAAATATCAAGTGACATCTTGGTAACCCCAATAAACAATGGTCAAAAGAAGTTAAAAATTAATTTTACTCGGTGTTATTTTAGCATGTGGAAAAAAAAAATTAATTTTATTTGGCTATTATTTGAAGGACCTAACATGATGAAACCTTAATTTTTAGTCATTCCCAATATGCATGTCAAATATTAGTCTATTTGAAAATTTTCAATTTTTATGTCAAAATTGTCAATTTTCAAAGGGGTTAACCTATCGAAATTGAACATTTTTACAAGAAAAATTAAAAACTTTCAATTCGACTAATATTTGACATGCATATTGGAAATGGATAAAATATCAAGTGACATCTTGGTAACCCCAATAAACAATGGTCACACGAAGTTAAAAATAAATTTTACTCAATTTTATTTTAGCATGTTGAAAAATATATTTAAATTCATTTGGGTATTATTTGAAGGGCCTAACATTGTGAAACCTCAATTTTTAGCCATTCCTAACATGCATGTTAAATATTAGCCGATTTAAAAAATTTCAATTTTTGAGTCAAAACTGTCAATTTCCAAAGGGGTTAACCTATAGAAATTGACCATTTTTACAAGAAAATTACAAAATTTTCAAAGCGACTAATATTTGACATACATTTTTGAAATGGCTAAAAAATCAAGTGGCATCATCGTAACCCCTGTAAACAATGGTCAAGCGAAGTTAAAAATTAATTTTACTCGGTGTTATTTTAGCATGTTGTAAAATATTTTTAATTTTATTTGGCTATTATTTGAAGGACCTAACATGATGAAACCTCAATTTTTAGTCATTCCCGACATGCATGTCAAATATTAGCCAATTTGAAAATTTTCAATTTTTATGTCAAAATTGTCAATTTTCAAAGGGGTTAACCTATCGAAAATGAACATTTTTACAAGAAAAATTCGAAACTTTCAAATCGACTAATATTTGACATGCATGTTGGAAATGGATAAAATATCAAGTGACATCATGGTAACCCCAATAAACAATGGTCACATGAAGTTAAAAATCAATTTTACTCTATTTTATTTTAGCATGTTGAAAAATATATTTAAATTCATTTTGGTATTATTTGAAGGGCCTAATATAGTGAAACCTCAATTTTTAGCCATTCCTAACATGCATGTTAAATATTAGCCGATTTAAAAAATTTCAATTTTGGTGTCAAAACTGTCAATTTCCAAAGGGGTTAACCTATAAAATTTTACCATTTTTACAAGAAAATTACAATATTTTCAAATCGACTAATATTTGACATACATTTTTGAAATGGCTAAAAAATCAAGTGGCATCATGGTAACCCCTGTAAACAATGGTCAAAAGAAGTTAAAAATTAATTTTACTCGGTGTTATTTTAGCATGTCGAAAAAAAATTTAATTTTATTTGGCTATTATTTGAAGGACCTAACATGATGAAACCTCAATTTTTAGTCATTCCCGACATGCATGTCAAATATTAGTCAATTTGAAAATTTTCAATTTTTATGTCAAAATTGTCAAATTTCAAAGGGGTTAACCTGTCGAAATTGAACATTTTTACAAGAAAAATTCAAAACCTTAAAATCGACTAATATTTGACATGCATGTTGGAAATGGATAAAATATCAAGTGACATCTTGGTAACCCCAATAAACAATGGTCAAAAGAAGTTAAAAATTAATTTTACTCGGTGTTATTTTAGCATGTCGAAAAAAAAAATTAATTTTATTTGGCTATTATTTGAAGGACCTAACATGATGAAACCTTAATTTTTAGTCATTCCCGATATGCATGTAAAATATTAGTCTATTTGAAAATTTTCAATTTTTATGTCAAAATTGTCAATTTTCAAAGGGGTTAACCTATCGAAATTGAACATTTTTACAAGAAAAATTTAAAACTTTCAATTCGACTAATATTTGACATGCATGTTGGAAATGGATAAAATATCAAGTGACATCATGGTAACCCCAATAAACAATGGTCACACGAAGTTAAAAATAAATTTTACTCAATTTTATTTTAGCATGTTGAAAAATATATTTAAATTCATTTGGGTATTATTTGAAGGGCCTAACATTGTGAAACCTCAATTTTTAGCCATTCCTAACATGCATGTTAAATATTAGCCGATTTAAAAAATTTCAATTTTTGAGTCAAAACTGTCAATTTCCAAAGGGGTTAACCTATAGAAATTGACCATTTTTACAAGAAAATTACAAAATTTTCAAAGCGACTAATATTTGACATACATTTTGGAAATGGCTAAAAAATCAAGTGGCATCATCGTAACCCCTGTAAACAATGGTCAAGCGAAGTTAAAAATTAATTTTACTCGGTGTTATTTTAGCATGTTGTAAAATATTTTTAATTTTATTTGGCTATTATTTGAAGGACCTAACATGATGAAACCTCAATTTTTAGTCATTCCCGACATGCATGTCAAATATTAGCCAATTTGAAAATTTTCAATTTTTATGTCAAAATTGTCAATTTTCAATGGGGTTAACCTATCGAAATTGAACATTTTTACAAGAAAAAGTCAAAACTTTAAAATCGACTAATATTTGACATGCATGTTGGAAATGGATAAAATATCAAGTGACATCATGGTAACCCCAATAAACAATGGTCACACGAAGTTAAAAATCAATTTTACTCTATTTTATTTTAGCATGTTGAAAAATATATTTAAATTCATTTGGGTATTATTTGAAGGGCCTAACATAGTGAAATCTCAATTTTTAGTCATTCCTAACATGCATGTCAAATATTAGCCGATTTAAAAAATTTCAATTTTTATGTCAAAACTGTCAATTTCCAAAGGGGTTAACCTATAGAAATTGACCATTTTTACAAGAAAATTACAAAATTTTCAAATCGACTAATATTTGACATACATTTTTGAAATGGCTAAAAAATCAAGTGGCATCATGGTAACCCCTGTAAACAATGGTCAAACGAAGTTAAAAATTAGTTTTACTCGGTGTTATTTTAGCATGTTGAAAAATATTTTTAATTTTATTTGGCTATTATTTGAAGGACCTAACATGATGAAACCTCAATTTTTAGTCATTCCCGACATGCATGTCAAATATTAGTCAATTTGAAAATTTTCATCTCAAATTTGTCAATTTCCAAAAGGGTTAACCTGTGAAAATTGACTATTTTCACATAAAAATTTCGAAAATTTTAAATTGGCTAATATTTGACATGGATATTGGAAATGGCTAAAAATTTAAGTTTCATTTTGATAACCCCCTTAAATAATGATCAAATAAAACTAATTTGAATTCGTATAAAAAATATAAAGTCAAGTTTGAACAAAGTAAAATTCCACTTAAATCTATATGTATCCACCCTACCAATTTACCATTCATGGCATTAACCTTATGATTGTTACCGTTGATCCACATCAGATGTCCACATGTACATTTTTTTCATCAAATAGATTACTTGGACCTTATACTCATTTACTATAATATTTCAAACTCTTAACTACACCAAAATTTTATTAGCTAGAATATCACATTCCCTAAACTCATTCACTAAAACATTTTAAACCCTTAATTACGCTAAAATTTTATCATTAAAACATCACATATCTTAAACTAAACTAAAATCTCCACATACCATGTATAACCAAGCTAGCATGCATTCTGAACCAACGCTACCAAGAACAATTTCTGCATTCAAGCCAATTTGGATATGTCAATTGGGTTCCAATAAAAAGCTGTTGATTCATCAAAGAAGAATAATACTGCTATCAACCCAACACCCAGTGGACTTCTGGTTTATTAGAGCTGGATGGATCGTTTGGTTTCAACAGGCAAGGAGAAGGAAATCAAATAGTATCTAAGCCGTTGGAAAATTGGTAAAAAATCATATTTTATTATGATAACCCCGTAAATAAAGACTAAATTGTATTAAATTAGTATTAAAATTTTCAAATTATATTATCAAATAAAATAATTAAAAAATTTAATAAAGTAAATAATTATTGTTTGATTAATAAAGAACTTATAAAAATAAATACTAATAAAAATCAATAAAAATCATTCTCATCTCTCGTGTCTTCTTCCTCATTCTTTTATATTTTTTGCTACGATTATTGAACCGAGTACCCTCATCCCTACTAGATCCGCCGCCGATAAATGGACTGAGAATTTTCATTTTCTTGATGAAGAATACGTTGACTATACGATCTTTTATACAATCTTTTAGAACAATAGTAGACACAATTCATAAGTATAGACAAAGTAGTGGTGGGATTATATCCAACGTTGATGCATCTCCTCAAACTCCAGTACCTGCCTGCTGGCTGGCTTGTAACCCTTAGGGCTAGAAATTCGGTCCAATCGGTTAAACCGCACAAGCTCGATCTCGGCCGATACCCATGACCATACCCTGAAAGCATTTGAAGCTGAAGCTTGCCAATCTTATACGTCTTCCCAATGTAATCTTTCTACAGTTTATAATGCAAGCCAATCTTACGGGGCCGGATCATTTGAAGCTGAAGCAACCCTGAGAAATGGAAAACAATCAACATGACCTTGGCTTGAATGAACATTCACATATCAACTAGTGTGACTCAGACGAACCACAACTTAAAACTCGTACGACAGCTCGAGCTGTAGCCTGTCCAACCTCGCCTAACTATCTAACCATGTATGTAACTGATTAATAGTGCAAAAGTTCGAGAGCTAAAGTACATAGAATCGTACCTTCAGAACTTTGGATGTTCTTTTCGACTTTTCCTATTTCTCTTGCTCCTTGTTCTTGTTAACCTTGGAACCCAAGCAAGGAGTGAGAGGAGGAAAAGAAGGGACTGACTTCAGTACGAACTTCCTTCCACTTCTAAAGCTTCCTGAAGAAAATGACCCGAAACCATGGATACTTTTGGGATGTGCATAAGGTGGACAAACCCGTTTTTTGTTTGGAGACGTTGCTTTCACAGATTGAATTGGACTACAAGTCTCTTTCAATATCTCAGGGGAGTCATCTGCCATTAACAGATCACTCATCTTCTGGACGGAATCCGGCCCTTTTATACTCTTACCGATCTCCGCCAAGTTCGGCATTGGAGTTATTGGGGAGCCACGCCATCGGAGAAGTTGCAGTGGACGTGAAGAAATATTAGCCAACTCCATGGTTGTAGATGCAGACGAGGAGGAAGCATTTCGATCACATACATCATCACCGATTCCGGAAATGCTGTACTCCATCTCCTGGCCGGAGGAGCCTACAGAGAGAACGTCTACACTTTTCTCTACGGATTGAAGCGTGGAGATATCTGACAGTGGCGATGGTAGATATTTTGTGGGAAAAAGTCGGGACTTTGGCGCGCCGTCTCTATTACGCCTGATGGGTCCAAAAAAGAAATTGTAAGACTTCCAGTGGGGAACTAATTTACTATCTCTGTAGGATGATATGGGTATTGATTGAAAACTACTTACTCGGACAATTGGAGCTGGGGTGTAAATGGTGCCGGGCTTTGTGCGTCATACAACTCTGCAGGCACACGATCATCGCTGTAAACCACTTTGTCATCAGCTGTGTTCTCTATTAGATCCTTGCTGGTTGTGCTGTTCGTAATTTCTTCAGCAATAGCAAAACCTGGGTGAAGATGGCCAAAAAGAATCATCCACAAATATCCAAACTGGGTTTTAATGGGAATGAGAAACAATAATGGAGAGTGGGAGAAAACTCTGATCCGGGTAATATCTTACCATTTTTCATACCAAAGACATTCTTGCACCCTTCACATCGGCAACCACTCGAGCATCCAACATTTGCCTTGCAACATAAAATGCATACATTGAAGTCCTAGATTAGAAAACAATAGGCAAATGAAAATAATGGGGCTGATTTACAAAGGCCATTTTTGTACCTGATAGCATTCACAATATTTTTTAAGACACATTGACTTCTTGCAGTTGCATCCCCTCTTGTGCCTTGCAGATGATGGAGTTGTCCTGTTCACATCTGCCTGAAAACACGGGAAGTATGAACATGAGATCTCCGATCGAAAGTAAAATACGAGCAGAATTGATGTGCAGTAGTTTAATACCCCAATCGCGGCAGGAACTCTGGATGCATGATGTACAACCTTCGGAGCAAAAGCGAGTGGGTTACGTGATTCGATTAGTTGGCGTGTCTGTAGAACAGTATCTTCATACTCGGGCTTGTTAAAGCAACCTTGGCAACTACAAGCTTCTGAACAATAATTCCCAGAGGCGAAACAATCACAGTATCTGGCCACAAAAACAAACATTATAAGTAGTGTAGTAAGAAAAGCACAAATGGGAGGCTCACAAAGATTCTTAATCATACTCACAGTTTCAAGCATTTAGTCTTCTTACAATTGCAACGTTTGCAATCATCACCACCATCAGGGGTAAGTTTCTTCCTGGGAAGGCAGAAAAGAAATAAATTCTTCTCAACCATTGGGTTGTAGGTAAAACCAGAGGAAAATGTACAAACAAGCAGATATATTCACCTTTTCTTTTTAGGACTTGATTCATTTTGCTCCGAGTCTAGTGGCCTCTTCTCCTGTGGGGTTGTGTTTGGCTCAAATGACTCTAATGACTGAATTATAGTCAATGATTTCGTAGTGTGGAAAGAATCTGTGGTGTAAGACACAGAAACAGGTGCAGCCTGGTTTTCAAGTATTCTGTCTCCAACAGTACCATGAAATTTATCGACTAAGCTTGACGGTTTAGCAGAACATGCTTCGTTATCCACTGACTGACTGTTGATGGTTTCACTGCCAGTACAACCCATTGGCGAGGCGTTAAGAATGCTATTTAGATGCAATCCGATACCAGACGGTTTTGAAATAGACAAAATGGTCTTTGCATTGTCGTTAGGAGGACGTATGGATGCTAACACCCTGGACAAGTTGATCATTTGAGTTTTCCTGGTAGGGGCAGCAATGCCTAAATCTGACAGTTTCGAACTTTCCATCCCCGCAGAGAAGGGTAATCCCGAGTCCATCACATTCACACTACCTTTTCCAACCCCTTGGCCTTCTCCAAATTGAAGGCAGCGTCTACTCACGCCACGATGCAATTGACATGCCTGCATTGATTATTCAGATTATTCTTCTGTTAAAACACAACAAGTACCTCATGCAAAAAAGATGCAGCAACAAAAAGAGGTCCGTGAGCAAAAGCATAGACGAGAAAATAAAAATGTTATCTTAAATAAATCACCTCAGGATTAATCTGGATTACGTCACATTCAGGATTGTCAAAGCCTCCTCCCACCTGCTCAAGATGTACCTCATTTGCCTGCAAATCCTGTGACAATTCAGGTAGAGAGCAGTAACATTCAAGTCCTGCATCCTGAACTTTTCAATTATTTGTAAAGTTTTGTTCAGATACCTTAACGGAGCAATTTCCTGATTGCACTTCATTAGAAACAAGGTCCAACTGCATTTGTGACGTGCTATTATTGCAGTCATCGGATGGTGGTAGACAGGTACTTCTGTCGTGTCCAGTGTCAGTAGGCCTAATCTCGAAATTTATCACCTCCTTATCAGTTCCAGACTGCAACTTCTTTTCCTGTAAGTTTACTAAACCACATTCTGATGATTCAATCAGATCAGCAGATGTCTCCCTGATCAGGCCGGTTGAATCAACGCAGTCTGCACACTCTGCATCCACTGCTTCTGATAAGTACTCGTCAACACACCCTGAAGGACTGTCGCGGAGCTCCTTTGTGCAGCTAATACGATCACTATCTTTCTGACTGCCAATAATAAACCTCCTACCAAAATAGGAATCACATTTCTCTAAATCAGGTGGAATATCAGCAAACCCTTTCCCACCAACTTTCGCTGTTTGTGAACTAGACATCTGAGGACACTGAAGCCTAAACGGAAACAATACATTTCTAGTAAGTACGAATAATCACACTCCATTTACTTAGAATTGAAGAACCAACAGAACTTAGATCTTATCAAACCTTCGCAACAAACTTGCTTCACGTTGAGGTACCACATGCGGCGAAGTGAAGACGAGGGGAGGAGAACTGATGTGTGCATATCCTTGTGATATTCGAGAACTCTTAACAGGCCCTATAGGAGATAGATTGCTCACATAGTTCGAGAACGGGGACTCCTGAAATCGAAATTGACCATAAAAGAGCAAATTAATTTCATGGTCAGCCTCCGATTCATGCCCCCTCCTATAGAGCAGAAGCAAACCGTAGTTTACACTAATCCTAGTCCGGCAAAGGAAAAAGGGTACAACTGAATTACAGGGTTGATTAACATACGAGAGACCAATCAAAACATTTAAGCCCACATAAAGATTTCCTTCCATAAACGTAAAATTCATGGCTGATGAAGCACCAGATTCACCAAATCCACTTTCAGCAACTAACAAGAAGGTCAACCCTACCAGACAGAAAGGACAGATTAAGTGGATATCACAATCTGTTAAAGCTCTACACTACAATTCAGTTCACCAACCTCAGGAAACACAACTCAACCGTTCCCAACTCCTTACAGAAAAAACGCAATCTCAGCGTTCGTTCTCCCACACCCATTTCTCATAATCCACATACAAGTACAACCCATAGAACATTTTATGCTCAAGTCAGTGGACAACTGGAAATCGACTAACTAGACTCAAATCAATAGCGCAAGCGGTAAAAAAAAAAAAGGCGGAACTGAAATTTACTTGAACGACGATAGGGGAAGTGACGGTGGCAGAAGATGCAGCGGTGGTGGTTTTGGTTACTTCAGGAGAGTCCATGGCGTGTAAATGTGACTTCTCCAGTAAACCCTAGAAATGGCTTCCTCTGCATCTTCCGTTGTTCTCTTTCTCTATCTGACTTTGGTTTTCCTTTTTTTTTTTTGGTTAGGGGGGAAGGAATGGAGGTGACAAAGCCGTAGGAAGCGGAGGGCGGGATTTCAAAAACCAAGCGGGAAATTGTTTTCCGTTGTTCGAATGGGCCTGTGGGCTTTTGCGGCCTTGTCTATCTTCAAAATAAGGCCCGATTCAGATGATTCTATGCTGAGCTGACAGCCTGAAAGCCCATCATACGAGCTGGCTCGCGAGCCCTGGTTTCTCATTTTGGGCTGGCAAATCGGTGTCGGTTAGATAAAAACCGGGGAAAGGTCAGTTTAAACGAAAGGATAGTCGGCCGGGTTGGTTAAGGGGAATCTTGGAGTCGGCTAATTGGTTAAAATCGATGCTCCACTGACGTTGCTAACCTAACCTAATTTCCTAATCCAAGCGACCTAACCTAACCCTTCATTTCGAGTTATGATTGTGAGTGAACATGAGTGTTTTAAATGTTCTTTTCATATTAGGTGGATACAGCAATCGTGCATTCATGTAGGTGCTCCTGAAACATGAGATATGTTGTCCAATTTTTGCAATCTATCAGTTAAAATAAATAAAAATCATTATAGAATCGGTTAATTTGATCATTTTGGTTAATTCAACTAATACAATCGGTTAAATCACGATTAAATTAACCAATTTGTTGGTCGATGGACCGATGTGGCTAAGTCGACCGGTTAAAGCGGCTAACCACCTCCAGTTTGGTTTCCAGTTTTAACCTACTGAAACTATCAGTTATGAACTGATTTATCCAACTCTCAACTCCTAATTTCTCTTCATATCATGTCAAATTACATCCGAGGTCGCTAAGTTTTATAACAACACAAGTCACTCAACTTTTAAAATCAGACATTGCAGTCATCGTAGTTTGAACTTTGTAACAATTAATACAACTAAGTAAATCATAAATGGACATTGTATTTATATGATAGTTGAAAGACTCCTCCTAATTTTGCAAAAGGAGACAGAAAAGAGTGGAACTTTAATTTGTGCATAGCATACTTGGCTTGTTAAAAAATGCTTTATAAAAAGCTAATTAAAACTTTTATAAAAAAAAAAGACTTTAATTTCTTTTATCGTGGCTTCAATTTGGATAAAAAGTTGGCTTTGTAAATTTTCTTTTGTTTTCCTTTATTCTCTTGTCTTTTGAGGCTTCTTTAATTTTTTTTTACCATTGACCACTACACTCACTATTTACTTGAATGTCTAACCATGAATTTATGGTACTTATTAATATATAATAGTGCAAATTTTGTATTTGTCGATAATCTTAATTATCTGGATCCTTGATTCGATTGAATTCGTTTTGAGTTATATATGAGAGGAACGTATGATTTGGTTGAGAGGTAGAGAAAGGAGCGTAAACAAAAGTTGGTTGAGAATGTATTTAACGAGGTTTATGTTGCTTTTATGTATGGGTTTATATGAGTTGGGAATCCATCTCAATCGAACAATCATAATGAGTCTATGATCGATATGAGTTCATATTCCAACCTCGAGTGATGCATGATTGATACTAACTTGGTTCTCTGCTATTGAAAGTGACTAAAGAGATGCAAATTGGTGTTACCTCTTTTTATGATCATGGCCACATCAAAGTGCCTTCTCTTGGAGTTTGATTGAATTCAACTTATGTTCATGCATTGTAGTTAGTTATGACTTATGATATGATTGAACTAATATTTCAGTGTCTTTTCTTTTAATTATTCGAGTTATTAAGATGTGTGTGATTGATTTTAAATTTTTAGAGCTGGTTTGAATTTGGGATTTGGAAAGAGTTGATTTGAAATAACTAGTGATTTCATAAATATTTTATTTATTTTTCAAAATTAAGAACAATTCTAATATTTCAAACAAAAAATATAAATTAACTTATTTAAGATAAGACTAGATTGCCCTCTAGTTCTAATAATAATCTTTTATTTTTTCATACTTATAGTAATATTTGCTATAATTTTTGAGTTTTAATTATGTCAATATGTCATTTTGTGCCCAAATCATTATTGAAATTTTCAAATCACACTAAGATCACAGTGTTTACTACATGTGTGTTGATTTCAAATTTTCACCATATTTAAAAACCAAACAAGCTAATTGTCTCTCAAATTTCCTTTCAAATCCCGAATTCAAACGACTTCTAGATATCTTAATCCGTAATTCGTAACACGTGACTTACTAAGCCCGTGAAACTATCATATTTTTTCAAGAACTTCCATAAGAGGCAGCCATGGACTGACACATGAATGATTATACATACAAGAGAGGGGGTAGTACTTGACTTAGCTTATGAAGCAACATAAAGCCAAGTCCAAAGAGAAACACCCCCCCCCCCCACAAAGAATCTTGGCAAAAGCTCTATCATGGAGTGTAGTTACATATATCACTAAGTAGATGAGTGTTGTGGCTACTTTTTTGACCAATAAAATACACACAATTGTCTTTGATGCCCAAAGATAAGTTCAATTGTTTTAGAGGGAAGCACATGAAAGGTTGTTACTTTGTTAGTTTGCACTTTTGGAATCCTATGTCAATTATTAATTATGTTTATTCTTATTTTGTCTCAATTATGCCGTGCCTTGGAACTAATTCATTAACCATGTATCCTAATGATTAAAAAAAATGTACTATCTGTTGGTAGGATTTCGAATTCGAATTTCAGCGTTCTATTAATAGATATATGATTAGTATTTTTCCCTTTTTTAATGTAGACCTTTTCGACTTTTAGTTGACTTGATATCTATATATCAATAAAAAAATTCAAAATCTAAGCCAATAAGTCGAAGAGAGTTCACCATAGAAATAAGTCAGATTTGTTTAACTTGTAGTATATGTACCGGTCACTCCAAAATATGTATGGTGATGTCTATACTCATCAAATTTGTGAATATGAAATTTTGTTACTGACACCAAGTCAAATTATTTACAAGTGATGTCAGATCGAGTCGTTCTTTTGTTCAAGTGGTTGAGCTAGAATTTTCCATTAAAAGAAAGTCTAGAGGGTGTAGTTCTCATAGGTGTTAGTGTATGTCCACAATATTTATATAAATTGAAGTTTCATAATAAAATTCTCCATAACACAATGATTATTGAAAATGGTTAAGAAGTCATGTTTTATTATGATTTTATTATGATGACCCCATAACTATCTGACATGCATATTGAAAATGGTTAAAAAATTATATTTTACTATGATAATTCCATAACTAATGGTGAAATCAAGTTCAAAATTAAATTTACTCAATTATTTTAGCAAATTAAATTTCTTTTAACTTCATTTGCCTTTAATTTCTTTAATTTGGCTTGTATCAGTTCTTGAATAAGCAAAACACACATCAAAATCTCATTATATACACCTAAATCAATGAGAAATGTCGTTTAATACGGGAAGATAAACATTATAAACGTAACGTCATCCACCATCTAACGAAATGAGTTGACATCGTCAATTATTGAAACTAGAAAAGGATCTATTATAATAATCCAGAAAAATTGACTGACCTAAGAGTAAAACTTATGTCCATAAAGTTACCCCAAAAGGAAAAGGACGTAAGTGCATGAATTGCTTCTTTTAAATCTTTGTTCATTTTCCCTGTCAAATTATTCCTTGGACCACCTTGTATATATTATCTAACTTATTAAACCCCTTATAATAGGATGTGGAGTCGAGTTCGCATTCGAATTTCTCATATCCATTACTCGCGAAAAGCACTGTTGGATGATATATATTCGTCTCCAAATATGTGTTACCGAGCGTATGTTATATTATTCATAGACCCGACCAAGGGTAATACTCGTCAAACTCGTGTCTGTTTCGAAATTCGAAGATTTCATTAAGTGGGATGTGAGAAGCATATAATTGGCAATTCAAAACTATAGAAAATAGTTAATTATAATATGACCAAGACATAGAACAATACCCTAAACTATAATGATAAATTAAAGATAGGATGGAAATCAAACGAAGGGCACGAACCCAACAGTCACAAAAATAAAACTACATTTAATTAAAACTAATTAACATGTCTATACTAATTGTCTATTGCTCGAACCCATGCAGGTAATCTTCCTCGAGCTTCGATATTTGCCCTTGCATGCATGCATGCATCATGGACATATATGCTCAGTCTTCTTCGTCATTCCGTCGTCCTTCCTCCGTCGAGATCGAAAGCACAAGTTCGTACAAACCTAGAAACAAAATGGTGGAGAAAAAAAAAGAAAAGAAAAAACACGATAGCTATGCCCAAAATCGAAACCCTCCTCGAACTAGCTGGAGCTTGCGCAACCTGAAATTTTACGAAAACGGGATCGAGATTAAAACAGAACTTTATCTTTTTCCTTTGATCATTTCGTCCATGCGAGTAGATACACATTTTCGGTATCGTTCCAATTTTATCGAGATCTTACCCAAAAAGGAAACAGAGGATTTTTCTTTTATTAATAGGCAGACATGTTGCCGCCTGAAGCCGACAAGTCCCTCGGCGCATTGCACCGGTAGCACTCCATCCTGCTAGCAAAGTTGTGCTCGTTGCACCCGGCTCTGATTGTTTCGAGATATCGAACCCGTTAGTCTAACGATAACGATATGTATATCAACATGTAAATAATGACACGTACGTACCTAGTGCAAATCCAGTCACCAGATTTCCACCCAGCGCGGCTGCTCCCACCAACGCCGCCACCAAAACCAAATGCGCCTCTCATGCGAGACATGTCGGCGGCGCCTCCGCCGCCACCAGACTCGTCTTTGTTAGCGGCGCACTTGAAGCAGCTGGACCTGCTGGCGAAGTTGTGGGCCCCGCAGTTGCCAACTGTGCAATACCAATCACCGGGCCTAACGTCCGGCCCAGCAAAACCGAACGACGCTGCCGGAGGCAACACCCCGCCGCCGCCTCTTCCTCCTCCAAATCCGCCATAGATAAAATCACCGGCGCCAGAAGCTGGCTTGGGGTCGCCGCAACGCTGACATGAATCCCTCCTCTGGAAGTTGAGGTGCGCGCATGCCCTGCAGCTCCAGTCCCCTGGTCTGTTCATCTCTGTAACTGAATTCGAAAACAGAGTAAAAACAGAGGAAAAATTGAACGAAAGGAAATCAAAACAAATTTAATGAATTTCGAAAACCCACAATGAAAGGTTTGATCTTTTGAGCTGGAAGCTAGCCAGAGAGTACTACACAGGGATGAAATGGAAGTGGGGAGGTGGGTTTATATAGTGGGATAGTTGCATCGAGAAATGGAGCAGAGATAGACTGATGGATAGCCAGTGGAGTTGCAGGCAGCTAGCTCATCATCCGCTTTGATGGGTTCTTTAAATTTCTTTTTCTTTTCTTTTTCATTTGTTGCCTCATTCTATATATTCTTTTGCACTTTGCTCTTTGCCACCTTTGAACAGAGGGAATCACTTGGAACTATAATTGGAATTACAGAGAGAGAAGATTTTGAAAAAATTAATCAAGATTCTCATACTTGAGAGATTTTGATAAAGTGTGTAGCTACTGGTAGTTGCTAGCTAAGCTTCCTCAAAGAATGTGTAGGGTTGCGCAAAGTCGGGTTGGTCGAATTACGGGTTTCCAAGTTTCCTGTATCCCAATGGTATGTATAAACATTCAAACCAATGTTATTTGATTAGTCACAAGTACCATGAGATCTATAATGATAGAGTTTGTGCTCTCCAAACATATATTCTTATCAAACAGGTATATCTCGGAATCCCGAATATAAATATTACGACTTAACTACAATATATGCCCAATATACAAAAACAAAAGCAAAAAGAAAAGGCAATGTAACCTGGAACCACAACAGATTGAAGACAAAGAAGTAAAAGGAGAGAATCCTTTTTGACTATATAGGACTTAGGGCTAACCATAGAATATGTGTGTTGTTGGTGTTGTTGTGTTTAAAACTTTGACTAGGCATGGCCCCAATAAAAGAGCCAAGTCAAAAACATGCCTTAGCTTGCTTCTACAAAGAACATTGAGAAGGGCATGTTTGAATATCACTTTTGGTTTTCGATACTCGAATCGTGTGTCTGTTATTGTGTTTGTCTTCTCTTTTAGTTGTACATTTGTATCGATCGTTATATGAATTTTTATACCCAATTGTCTATTATCGTCATCTTTCAATCTTTTAAACTATATTCGTACATATAACAGTTGTACTCATGTATACGAACGAAACTACCTATTAAGATTTTACGCCGCGATGGACTGATTGGATCCATGTAAGCTAGGGGAATCGGATCACAAGTAGCTAGATAGAGATTTGTGCATGTAAGGATTGGATAAGGAGGAACACATTTAGATTCCTTTCTTTTACAGCAAAACTGAAATTCTCTAAATTGAATATTCCTCCCTTATATGGGTACATATGTCCAAATATTCTCAAGACCCTACTCCCTAAATATGAGAATATACAAAAATAAAATAATTCTCTTGATGAGGTGTATATTATAGGTTGGCTGTCTTTGAAATCTAGTCGAATATGATTCAAAATAATACGCACTCTCCTCTCAAATAGAAGTTGTCGGAAGAATATGAAATTTGTCCAACTCAATAAATTTTATATAACGAATGGGGGCTATAGGGGTCCAAAATGAAAATTTCTCGATCTTAGAGATCTGATATACTATATAAACCCAATTAACCCAACCGAGTGAACACTGTAAAAAGGTTAGTAGTGAGATGGGAATATTATTTTTATTGGATTATGGGATTGTGGTAAGAGAGTTTCGATAAAGATTTAAGTTGATGACAATTATGATGATGGAAGAGAAAGCCTTGGAGAGGTTCAAATCTTGACCACCTTTCTTGTTCATATATAGTTTTGTTTTTTATTTATTTATTTTTATATATATATATATATATTATACATGCTTCGAGGTAGAGTGTGTGTTTGATAACTTGTAAAGTTTCGGGTTTAAATCCAGCACACCTCACAAATTGGACACTAATGTAGTGTTTATTTTCTGTCTTCGTTTATCTTGTACTGGCCAAGAGTCTTGGAAAAAATAATAAAAATTATGTCCGACTTGATTAGGAATAAGGTTCCGTTTCGAAATCTAAGAGCTACTAGCCCCTCAATATTGTATTGCACTCGACATATTTCCGAGAGATTTGGTTTGAGAAAGAAAATGCATGGTAGACGTGGATAATGAACTCAAACCCAACCTTGAACGACTCTTTTCTAATAACTTGATTTATTGGAATATAATCGCAAATAGTTAAACACCTGACGAGATTTGAGAAGTTAGACTATTTTTTCTAACTCAATTACTATTCCTTCAAATGAGGGAAAGTTTAGTGGGATCTGAAGCTATTTGTATTTCTCATATAAATATAGTACAGCCATATGTTATAATAATCATCAGAATAAGTAGTTGTGGTGGAATTAAATTAAGTTTTAATAGGATTTGGGTTTGGTTAAAGAGACATTCTTGAGAATTAAAGTGGAAAAGAAAATCCACCATTTTTCTTGGGGAATGGTAAAGAAAAGGAAGAAGGGGGGGAAGGCTGCAGCAGTAATTAACAAGCAAATAAATAAAAAAGAAGAAGAAATTAGAGTCTGTGAATGATTCGATTCTCTCTTCTCTTCTTGTTTTTTGGGGAAAGATTCTTCCTTCATTCAATTCCATGCAATTTCCCACCCACCCAAATCATTAGTTACCACTGTAACAAGTATTTCGGGTTAGGAGTGCTGGTTTTCGGGTTGATACAAAAAGTATTTCAAACGAAATGATGTGTTATTTGAGATCAAAACTTAAGAAGAAAAACTTTTGAAGTAGGAATAAAATGCAAGACGCGTTTATAAATATTTGGCCTTTAGAATCACTCGAGTACATTCTCTTTGTTTGCCCCTTTGCTTTACGACTCTATTCGTTATATGAATTGGCGCAACTCATTTTTTTCGTTCTCTTGCTAGTATTGCTCTATACTCAATAACGCTTGGCCCAATTTGGGTTTTAATCTGGTGGCGGCTATGGAAGAACTTCGACTTTATGATGTTTAAGCAATATCCAACGATGTCCATATATATTGACTGTTATGCCGATAAGTAATACGACTTTCTTTTCTCTTCCACTTCCTCCTCTTCCACCGCCTTTTGCCACTCTCTCCCATGTCCCATATTCGTGGTACCCCTACCTTCTCTCGCCTCAAACTTAATGTTGATGGGGCCATCCGTCCCGAATTTGACAGTACCTCCTGTTGGGTTATGCGCGATGCTACATGAGTTGTTCTGCAGGCTATTGGCACACCCTATGCATGTATATCTCATTTTTTATTGGTAAAAATGTTTGTCGTTTGTGATGTTTGTTTGCGGTGTTGTCGAGTTGTTTTTTTGCAAGTGCATGTTAAGGGTGATGTTTGGTTATTCACTTCACATATATGTGTCGACAATGTCCATTTATCCTCTGGTGGCTTTATCGTTAGAGACATTTTCCACTTGTTGTCTTCCTCGATGAGATTCGCCTTTAGACCTTTCACCATTCAGCTAATGGAGGTACATATATAGAAAACGTTTGGATCTTGAATGTTTTTCAAAAATGTTACTATTATAGTCCTTTCCCACTAAATAAATGCTTAAGTTTTACCCCTTATTACGAGCTAACTGAGCCCCGAACATCCATGGGCCTGTACAACAATTGTAGCCCAATATCCGACATTCAAAAGTATCCATTTCTAAACAATCGGCCCATCCAGCAGCCCACTCGGATTCATTCATAACCGGCATTTCTCCGATACACCGTCTGTTTCCTTCATCTGATCACCGATCGCCGGCGCTCCTTGCCCGTTTGCTCAATTCTCCAGTCCTCCTCCTCCTTCCATTTGCATTTTCATCGAAGCTTTGTTTTGTTTCAATTCACTTAGCAGGCATGAAATCCAGTCAGGCGGTCAACTTTCCTCCTCTGCGCAGCAAGCCGCACCACTAACGCCCGCCACCTGTTCGATATAATGCCGCAATGATTGTTCGTCAGCCACTAACGTTCATCTCAAGAAAAACGGAAATAGTTGCATCACCGCTGTTCTACAGGACGACAGTGAAAGATGTTTCTTCGAAGCTGGGACTGTATCATTCTTCTTGTTCTTCAGGAGGAGAAGAAATCCTCCCGCCTTTCGAATGGTATGAGAAGACTTTCCCCAAGCTGAGGAAATTGACGCAACAGTTACGCAACGTGGATTTCGTCGACGGGACGGCTGTTTGCATAAACGACGACGTTTCGTTGCCGTTGATGATGAACGCCAGAGTTGTGCAAAAGATCACTACTTTGAAGTCGCTTGTCAGGGTGTTCATAGGGTCGCCGTTAGTGCAGCAGAAGATTAAGGAGAACATGGCGGCATTGGGAGGAGGAGAAGGAGGAAAACCAATTGGGTGTTTCAGAAAATCATACGAAAGGGAAGCCATGATTGTGGATTCACTGACTAAAGTTGGTAACTTTCTCAAGGTATCAGCACAGCAGAGGAAAGTTGTTCGACTCACGATTTGCCCACAGGTAACCAATGGCGGAATTCTACCGCCCAGGGTTTTCCGGTTCCAAAGTGGTGGAATTTCTATGTGAAATATTCAAACATTGAAGTTTTCGCCCATTGTGTTTGTGAATTTTTGCCTAGTGTTGCTATCCAATTCACTTCAAAATTTGAAAATCCTGCCTGAATGTTTCTCCGACCATCTTGATTTTGCTATTGCAGGTAACCCACCATCGAATTTGGACAGGTTCCCTTAAGGAGGTACTCAATGAGTTGAAGTTGGAGATGGATCATGGCATTGGTACTAGCATGGCGCCTCAGATAGTCACTAGCTGTTTAAACTTCCTGGTCGATTCCGACACTCGTTTCGAAGAAGACGGTGATTCGTCGTGTTCTTCATGGATGCGGCTCTCTTCTGCTCCGAAGAAGAAGCAAGCCACTGATTCAAGCATGAATCGAACGTGGGAGGACATTCTCGAGATGTTCGACGATCTGATCAAGTGTTTACGGTACGAGAAGGAGGAACCGCTCCTGCGCGTCTCGAAGAAGCTCGAGGTCATGAAGGAAGGGCTGGCACAGATCAAGGATGTGGTGATGGACCGAGGAATCGGATACAGAGAAGCTAAGCATCAGGAAAGCTTAGTGCAGAAGAAGCTATCGAGTACGCTGGGACATTCTTCTCCTTGCTTGTTCACACTTTTGCTGTATTACCTCTATGGACAGGTGAGGGACATTGAAGTTGATCTCAGTGGAGGTCTGTATCAGAGTGATGATGGGGATAAGAAGAGTTACTGCTTGAGAATGGGGAGGATTCTGAGCTCGGACGAGGAGCGGATGGTTATGAGAGGTGTGAAGCATTTGAATAGAGTGCTTGGGCTGTTCAAGTTTGTCTGGGAAACTGCTGAGATGGATGGTGTTCTTGAGCTGCAAGGGCATTTGTTCTGTGTTGATGCCGAGGATCGAACAATCACGTATAGAGGGAATTCGTTCTTGTTGCATGGAATCAGCTTTTGAGAGCGGGAGCTGTCGAACGAGCTGGTTAGGCGGTGTTATTGGCTGTGTGTGTTTTATCAAACTATGAATTAATCGGGTTATACGGGGTCAATCCGATCACAGTTTCACTTGGTTTGTAGGTTGTTTTTTTAATTTTTTTTACAGTTGGTTCAGTTTTGGGTTGTTTGCTTTGGGTTGAGGTTGAGACGAGTCAAGATTAGGCTGGATCGAGTTTTGACCATACCATAGCTAAGATAAAAGATGACAACACATCCGTTCCAAAAAAATGTCGAGGAAGCAGAAAACCACGAAAGAGGTTCGTTACAAATGTCGGATTCTTCGTGGTGGTTACAACAACAAAACACCAAAGACGAAGGACTCAAATGGCGGGACCTCCGAAACTCATCTCAGCTTCGACTTCGAAGAGCTCTGTAAAGGTGTTGCGATGGGTCTAGGAACGCTCTTCTTTGCAGTAACCTTCTTCATGTCGTACTTAACCGACGAGAATGCGCAAACTACAGCCAGCACGATCGTTGGGTAGACGTAGATTGATTTAGTAGGATCGGTGTTCACCGGCTTCCCCAAGATCCCTTCCTTGATAAGCCCCCAGAGTATCAGCAGCGTTCCGAACATGCTCATCCTCCCGGGTTTTAGAATGCCTACCAGTGCTCCTGCTACTGAGAAGTAGCTTCCAGCAAGGACCTGTGAAACATAGAATCATTAAGATCTAAGCTAACTGAGCCTTATGAACTAATACAAACGAAATCATAACAGAGCTACAGAGATCGTCATCTATATCGATAAACAATCTTTCTCAGATTAACTGGTTCATATAAAAACAGAAAGCACAGTGTTCTCTAATCAAATCTCAGAGATCGTCATCTATATCGATAAAGGTGGAAGCTTTTGTTACTGAGAAGAGCTAGACAGAGAGGTTGAAGAAGAAAACACACCTCTAGGCGCTGGAGATCCGTTACAGCAGAGGCATGCTTTATAGTGGTCAAGTTATAGATATCAAGCAAGCTATCCCAACTGGGAACTGTTCTTTTCACTACAAGGCTATTCACTACAGCGCCGGGATAGAGGAGGGCTTTCACGACCGGCACAGGAAAGATATCGCTAGCGATCAATTGCGAAGAGGTAACGTGAATCGGTGATGTACACATCCCTAATCGACATGGCACCCTGTAAAAAGATCCACAAGAGCATTTCGGAAATGAAAACGCGAAAGAACATAGCACAGAGCATGCTATTACACATTTTTACTATCAAATTCAAATCCAGCTGCCAACCATTGTTTTAACAGAACCATGTTTACTGAACTTCACAGATCGAAAGAGAATCCAATAGGCAGGAAATAAGATCCAAACCATTCAATTATAGGCTAATGACTCGTTCAGATTCAGTGAAGCATAATTGACGGCTAACAATGGAACGAGCAATTGGATCAGGTCTAGTAATGAAGAGTTCTAATCGTGGATTATCAATTGGATCTACATGCATTCGCTTGATGATCAATCCATTCAAGTCTTAAACAACATCGATCAGTGATGAGATATACAATCCACGAGACGACAGCAACAGATATACAATTCCGATTCACACAGAGCTGTTCAATAAAGATCTTGACGGAGAAATGAAACGAAGCTGAGAAGAAGTCGGGGAAGATCTCTACCTGAAGAGAGGGACCTGAAGGATGATAAGGAAGAAATAGATGCGGGATGCTATGGACGGAAGATTCTTCACCCATCCTCTGGAAGCCACCGGCGGTGCCGCCGCTGCTGCGGGCGCCGGCGATGATGAAGACGCAGCTGCTCCTCTTCTCGACTTTGAAGTACCCGCCGGAACCGCCATTGTCTGACCGGAAAACTTTGAACTGATTAATCGGACGAGTGGTTCAATGAAAACCAAGGGGATAGTGATCCGGTGATCGCGCGTGCACCTTAAGATATAGGCAAATCACAATGAGCTAATACGACGTCGATTTGGAAGATCGGCTACCAACAAAACGCAGCATTTCAGCTGGATGAGATCATTATCTACCCAAGTCTGCACTTTTGAACTTCCCCACCGCCGCGTCGGAAAGTTGCTGCCGGAGAGTGAGAAAGGCGGGAGAGGAAAAAACAACATGGCGTTTGCTCTATCTAGTTTCAATACCTCCGTAACTCTTCGGAGTTTTCTAATTCGGTTAAAGACCGAATTTTCACCACCGGACAGTGTAAGCCGGCGCTGAATCTGCTTCTCCAGCGTTCGTCTACTGGCCGTGATTCTTCTTCAGTCGCTTACTCTCGCTGTCGGAACCAAAATTCAGCTGTTACTTCCTCATCCAAGGGAAAGAGGGTGAGTGAGTATTTGAATTTCGCGAGGTTTTGTAGACTAAGCACACCACACCATCTGTTTGTTGAAAGTCCCAGAATTAAATTGACTTTCGTCTTTTACAGAAAAGTTTGCCTCCGGAAGATGATATAGATGAAGATGCCTTCGATTCCCTATTCGAGAACGATGATGATTCGTCTCAACTTGATGAGGATGACTACGGTGAAATAGACGAAGAGGATCTTCAGAGGCTACAGCTTGAGTTAGAGGAAGCATTCGGTGTTGATGGCGATGATGATGACGATGATGGAGATTATGATGAGGACATGATCAGTTCATCTGGAGATTATGTTGAGGAAGGCGCCAGTTCTGAGGAAGTCCCTTAAAGCTTAAGAATTGGCAATTTCGAAGATTGGCCGTTGCTCTCAGAAAAGGCCGCCGCAAAATTAGCGTGAGCATCGATTGATTAGGTTTCTTCATACAAGGTTTCTCATTTGCTGAAGCTTTGAATTTGATTTACAGGTGAAAAATCTGGCGGGAGATCTCTGCCTTGAGAGGGGAGTTGTTCTCGAGTTGCTTCGGAATCCCCCTCCGAGTCTTGTGATGATGAGTGCTTCATTACCAGATGAACCTGAGCCAGTTCTTCTTCCACTAGTGCAACGAACGATACCAATCGAGACTGAAGTTGAGACAGCAGCTACCGAAGAAGAAGAAGAAGAAGAAGAACGTGCTGTGAAAGATGAGAAATTGCCGGTTCATGATATGTTTCAGAAATGGAATGCTCAAAAGAGATTGAAGAAAGTCCTTGCTCAAACCCTTGAGAGAGTTTACAGAAGAACCAAGAGACCTACCGTGAGTAAAGTTTACACCTTTGTTTCAAAATCCCTCACTTCCTTGAGAGAATGAGTGAAGTTTACACCTTTGTTTACACCATTTTTTTAGTCTTACACTATCTCTGTGTGTAAATTTGCAGAACACAATGGTTAGCAGCATTGTGCATGTGACCAACTTGCCGAGGAAAAGAGTGGTGCAATGGTTCGAAGATAAACGCATAGAAGAAGGCGTCCCTGAACAACGGCTTCCTTATCGAAGGTCCATTCGTGAAACTGCCTCTTCTAAATGAAATTGAACCTTTCTGTATATCTCTCCTTGTGCATCATCTGCTTGAACTTCTCGATGGATTCACTTTCGTTCTCGTAATGTTATGTCCTGTAAGATTCGAGATCGCACGAACATCGTCTTTTTCAAATGATGGATTTTATTCTTTACAAATGATGGATTCCCTGTGTGGTTGAAGCCAAAACTAGAGAAGAAACAAAAATGTCACTGAAATAGGGCTCAAAATGGTGGGTAGGAGAGCTCTGAACAATTGCAGTCACGTAATTCCCTTTCAATTGATTTTATGCGGAGTTAGATGGATGTCAAATTCCACTTTCCATGAATGGGTAACACTACTTTTTTTTCATCTATGAGACTACAAATGGAATTTTAGGGGTGACTCTTTACCTGAAACCCCCTTTTTAATGAACCTTCACCAACTAGCCCTCTCCACTCTTCTTTCCAACTCATATTCATTCACTGTGATTCAATTTCCTTGCCTGGCTGAGATTTTTGCTGCTCTGTGAAGAAGAAATGTGCAGAAATGAGGGCTCCTTTCAGCCTAAAAACCACAGGTTTTCTCAGACAAGATCCTGTTTCTTTTGGACTGAAGGGAGCTCCCAGTTCTTCAGTTTCTTTCATCTGCTTTGATATGGTTCCTGCAGAATCCACCGAAGATTGCATTTACGCCGCCGACGAATGCAAGTAGTAGAATTCATTCCCCCCTCTCCGGCCAGTGGTGTTTTCTGTCGAGTCGATTGCGTTGGTAATGTCAAAAACTTGCCTTTCTTTTTCTGTTTCTGATCAATCTCCTCCTATCTGAAACGTTTTGTTTTTCTATGATTCATCAACACGTTTACAAAGAAACAGTGATGTGAACGATTGACACACAAGTAACAAACAAGCAGAAGGAGAGGCAGTTGATTTTGGGAGGAAGAAAAGAAGTTCATTATGAATCTGTCTCGCCATCGATAACGTGGTGCTATCTTGAGTTACACCGAATCGATGAGAAAATAGCGTTTTTCAATAGGGAGTTTAGATGAAGAAGTCTATATGGACTTATCCAGAATATGTCATTGTGGATACTGATGTGAATGAAGATATTGCTCGTGTGTTGAGTTGATCAATATACGAGACTAGAACAAACTTCTCGACAATGGTATCTTAAGTTTCATTGTAGTATCATCATTTTGAAAAGTTTGTATGATTTTGGAGCGTCAATGAAATGAATAGCAAGCGTTATCATGCTTTGAATTGAGTACACGACTTATAGTTTGGTGGATATGTACAATTAAAAAGTTATTATCCAAAATATGTCTATTAGTTTTTCGAAATTTTATCTACTCCCACAAAATGAAGTACATAGGAGCAGCCACATTGAACGGATTAATTTAAAACTATCAGACGATTGGCACCTTACGATTGCTTCACCTTATAAATAAGTTACTAGACGAGAGGTCTAATCCGATAAAAAATTATGACCGTAATATGTCGATTGAATAAGCGTGGTTAATGATTTGGATAAATTAAATTATCATTGGGTTTGGCCAGCTCAGCCATACTAACGTCCAAATCCAAGGTTACCCAATGGGCACCAACCATCTGTACTCTCCACGGTCCGATCTTCTCCAAATTGACGGTCCGAAACCCACCACGCTTCACACCTCCCAATCCTTTGATCAACCTACCCTCTCATGGCTGACAAACTTCCACGATTCCACTCTATCCACCTTCCGATCAGCTCCCAATCGCAAGGCTGGAAATTAAATCGTCAGTCTGCTGCAAGAAAAATTTCCCTTTCAGAAAGTTTCGTTCTTTGTTCTAACTGTGACATTAATGTTCGTCCCCCCCCCCCATACTGACCTTTTCTTCTTTTCCCCAAATGCTCCATACATTTGTGTAGCTCCCTCACCCATTTCCGCCAGCCTGCTTGCCTTTCCCAGTGTTCTATCTTTTTCCCTCTTGTAGTTTCGATAAAATGCAAGAACAAGCTACCAGCTCAGCTGCAGCTAACTCTTTGCCTTCCAGTAGCGAGAGATCTTCCAGCTCCGCTCTTCAGCTCGAAGTCAAAGAAGGTCAGACTCAGATCTCACGCTCTCCCAGCAGATTGATTCTCTTAACGTTTTTGTTGAGTAACTTCAAAATTCTGGGTTTTGGGTTTAACTGAATTCCCCATCTCGGATGTGGGCGGAATGTGACATTTCCATGAGCTGAATTTTAGAAATTTTCGTTGGGGGATTAGGAATGGAGAGCGACGATGAGATCAGGAGAGTGCCGGAGATGGGGGGCGAGCCGGCGGGTGCGTCCGGGTCGGGTCGGAACGCGGCGGCGACGGTGGGGAAAGACCGTGGTGGTCATCAGGGCTCCGGCGAAGGTACGAGAAAGCGAGGGAGAAGTCCGGCGGACAAAGAGAACAAGCGACTCAAACGGTAACATTTTTCGTCGTTTTGGTTTTCAGCTTGAAAGAGAACAGGCGACTAAAACAGTGTCGTTTTGAGGGGGAAAATGCAGGTTGCTGAGGAACAGAGTATCGGCGCAGCAAGCTCGGGAGAGGAAGAAAGCGTATCTGAGCGAGCTGGAGGTGAGAGTTAAAGATTTGGAGAAGAAGAACTCGGAGCTTGAGGAACGGCTCTCCACTCTGCAGAATGAGAACCAGATGCTCAGACAAGTAAGTAAATTTTGCTTCTTTATCTCAGTGATGTTTAGCTTGTTGTTCTTCCCTATCTCTAATCTTACTGTCATGATCGTTAATTACAAAAGGGAATCTCTCCCATCATCTTAGGGGTCTGTTGGTATGGATGATTGAGAATTAGAAGGTCTGGAGGATAAAGGAAATGTGGAGAATTGTTTAAGTCAAAATCGGATGCTAGACCTTGAGTTGAGATCCATTGTTTTGTATGGAGAAAGTTTGAATTTATAATGGAACTTTCTATCACCAAACGAACCCTTAGATGAGTTTGGATTATTAGCCTTGAAAGAACAACCCTTTTAGGTGAAGGAGACTCTTTTGAGCTTGACAACAAAGATGTGAGTTAATCGTCTTGTCAAATCCTGATGGGGCCTGGATTTGTTTTTATAAGATGCATCCCCACCACATCAAGGCAATGGAAAGTTTAATCCCTGCCCACTACTTGGTTTTGTTTTGATCCATGGAAGAGACTTTGAATGCTATGTGAAAGAACGGTTGCGTCTCAATAAACTCGAGTTTTTAGGAGATTAGATGAGATGGAAATGTGGGGTGAACTTTGGAGCTGAGGGAACTGTGTGTTGTTATCTCTTTGGTGCAGATACTGAAGAACACAACAGCAAGCAAAAGATCAGGAGGGAATATCAGTGGTGCCAAAGAGGATGGATCTTTATGACCTGAGATATGAAAGAAACAGAGAGATCATCATCCTCTTTGCTTATGTATAGGGTACTATGCGAACAGTCGGAGATGCAGGGCAGAACTGCGGCAGAGGCGCCATGGCTGCAATTGAGAATGAAAGAGATGAAGCTGTTAGTTTCTACCTATGGCTGTCGTCCGCAGAGTTTGGTTTGGTCTGCGTGATGATAGGATTGATACAGAGTTTTGTTGTAATCTTAATAATAAATAGTTGTGTTTGTATCGTCAGAAAGAACATCTTGCTAACCAGGCTTGTGTTGTAAGGAGTGTAAATCTAACATTGATTATCCAAACATACTCTAAGGTGACGTGCTTTTTCGCTCTGAAGGCTCCAATTCCGGTCGGGATGAGGATTCGAGCTGGATTCAAGACAAAATCTTAAGCATCAACTCTGCCCATGAGATCGGTCCCCACACGGTATGAGAAATATATAAGAGTCTTTTCTCATCCTTGAATTGGGCAGCTTTGTTATGTTGTCGCCGAACCACTTGTGAGTCGAGAGGCGGACACGCCTCCAGGAATGCTAGAATCTCGATGGTAATAGCCCTGGCAGCAACGCAACAGATATTCCGATCACGAACACGAGTCGGGACAAGCTTCATATCCCCCTTAATTAATATCTCTAACGGAAGCACCGAGCACAAGCATCCCGATACCACACTAGACACAACCTTGAGATCGCCCAAGGCTAAGCCCGTCGCACCAACCACTAACGGTTCGAATAGAGTCGCCCAAGGCTTGGGGCCGGAAACAGATGCTAGCTCAAGCCCCATTATCGTCAACAGAAACGAGGCCAAAGTAAGTAAAACGGCGACGTCAACAGGACAATTTACCATTCATAGCCTAACCGGAAGTTCCCGCAATAATCGGTAGCAGTATCGCCGAGTTTTAGAACCAGAGAACCGTTTCTTCCGAGAGCTTTCTCCATCTTCCTCAGGAGGTTTAGGGTTTTTCACGAAGCGAGCTCAGATTCCAGCAGCAATGGAGGTGATTACCCAACGAGTGAAGAACTTGAATGTCGCCGCCGCCGATTCAGCTCCAGCTTACCTGAAGAACAGAATCCAAGTCTCGAACACCAAGAAGCCTCTCTACTTCTACGTCAATCTCGCCAAGGTATCACACTCACACCTCCCTCTATCTTTCTCTTCCTTTTCAAGATCGTTCCGGACTCTCGATTCAAGTTTTTAATTCGTTTATGTTTGTTGCAGAGGTATATGCAGCAGTTCAACGAAGTGGAGCTTTCTGCTCTGGGGATGGGTCTGCCCTCTTATCTCATCTCCGTGCTAATTATTTGTAATTGGAAACTGCAATTTTTTGAATTGTATACCTTTTTGTTGTGAACAGCGATCGCCACTGTTGTTACTGTTGCTGAGATCTTGAAGAACAACGGATTTGCAGTCGAGAAGCGTATGATTGATTCAGTTCCTTTTCCCTTGGTTACTTCCAATGGTGCTAGCTTGAGAATAGGAATGAATGTCAAAGATCATAATTTCGTTGTCTTTTGCAGGGATAATGACCTCTACTGTTGATCTGAGGGAGGATTCAGCTGCACGTCCGATGCCAAAACCAAAGGTAATGATTTCATTCACTTGTTTTGCTCAGTTCTGGAATGTGTTTAATCGGATTCGAATGTGTACTATTTGAGCACAATGTAGTACTTAAACAACGTAGATGCGGTCACTTGGAGCGCATTGTCAACATGACAGTTTCGGCGAAAGATCAGTCAGTTGATGTGATTAATTGGAATGAAAATCATCTAGTCAGTACGTTTTTACATACTCTTCTTAGAATGGAAGACCTTGCCGCCTTGTATACCGAACATAAACCATGAGCTACTTAAGCTTAACATAGGTTGGAGACTGTAAAAACCAGCAAAATGTCCTTTTAAACTTCTCTTTAGCTAAAATTTGAAGGTCTAACATAGTCGAACTTGATTTTTTAGCCGTCTCTAATACACATTTAAAAAATCATCCAATTTTATTTTTTTGCAAATTTTCATAAAAAAGTGTAGAGGTATATACCCACAGAAATGGCGAAAAACTAAAGTTGTGTTTTTTACTTGATTTGGCTAAGATTTGAAGGTTTGACATAGTGAAACTTGAGTTTCTACCCGTTTCCAACATGCAAATTAGCTCATTCGAGATTTCTGTAAATTTTCATAGAAAAGCCATGAATACACTGCGAAAAAAGATGAAAGCTGCGTATGATGTGGTCTGAATGTCTGATGGATTTAACTGTGTTGTGATTTGTAGATTGAGATAATGCTGGGGAAGTCGGAGAAGTTCGATGAATTGATTGCTGCTGCTGCTGCTAACGAGGAAGAGAACGATGAGTAGAGTTCGGCTTAGAGCATCGGAGATGTGGCTTCTTTTCGTCTGCTTATTACCGAGACGAGTTCATTGCCACGATGTTCTTCTTTCGGAATGTAGAAACGTAGAATTGCTTCTAGATTGGTTTGCAACAAGATGATGTGTTCTTTTTTAAAATTGTGGATTGATTCGAGTGATAAGATGAGTAGTTGAAGTACAGACAGTTATCAAGTTGCAGTCTTTCAGAACACCTATCCTCCACCTGAATGGGGCGGTTACTCGACTCGGAAAAACTTGCTTGATAGATAAACTTGGATTAGAAGTTCAACTACGTGGCTCACGACGAGGCAGCCCGATTAGGTGGGCATCAAATACTAATTGATAGCTTATAACTCGAGTTGAGCTATGAAGGAACACAAATGAGAAACTAGTCTGTACTTAATTTTTCTAACTTTTGTTGAAGCAGATTCAGAAACAGAGTTTTCAATCCGGGAAAGAACGAAACGAACAAAACTTTGTTTCGGTGTGTCAACGAAATCCAAACGAAAAAACGATCTAAAATCCACGAAGAAAGAACTAATCTTTTCTATGATTCTTCTTGTTCCTGATCATCATCAACAAGAATCCTCTTGCAAGCTTCATAGCACATGAACGAAATCCCAGCAGCAGGAACCAGTTTCATGCAGCTCGGTCCAAGACCTTTGTACAAACCTTGGATCCCTTCCTTCTCAAGTATGCTCGCCAATGCATGAACCACGTTCTTATAAACTTGCCTCCCGCTCAAGGCGCCCACCTGCATCTGTTTCCTTGCAACCTCGAGAGGGAAAGTCGCGCTGCTTGAAATAGCGCCCGCTGCTGAACCGATCAGCAAGGTCTCGATGTTCCCTATCTTCTCTTGCTTCAGTATCTTCCGGTACGCCTTTCGTAATGTGTCGTAGGCGAAGTAGTTTGTGGCAGCGTATGGAACGACTCCGATCAGGCTCGGGGCGAGCCCTCTGTAGAGCTCGCCGGGGCCTTCTTGTTGGAGGATCTTCATGAATGCATCTACTATGCCTTTGTAGACACCTCTCTGCAAAATTATAATGGGACACCAATCACAATAACGAACTTAAATGCATGGGACGAGACAACTTAAATCGCGAAATATCATCCATTACTTGTATGGTTAGGCGAGTCTTGACCAACTCCAAGGGGTAAGTGCACAGAGTTGAGGTCACCCCGGCGCATGCACCAGCAATCAATGAGGCTGGAATAGGAAGCTTGGCTTGCTCTCCAGGTGCAGGAGATAACTTCTTGTTGACTGTATCGTATGCAAATAACTGCATATTGCCACATCAAACCATAAACGATTTAGTCTCGCGAACAATAAGGCTGTTTTCCGTACAGATATTCTTACAGTCAAGAGATCGAGGTTCCTAGACCATGGCCAAGAGTAATAGAAACCTTCTTAGATGCAAACTGAGAGGACTAGCTAGCCAACACCTCATCTCTCTAGTGTTAAGGATGACAAACTGTCGAATTTAAAAAGCAAGGCTAAGGTTTTTTAACCAACGATTCAAAGGTCACTTGATCAAATCAAGAAGTGATAGATATTCGTCGTCGAACCATGCCACTGGAACTAAGAGTTATGTGGCAGTTCAGTTCAGTTGAAGGATTACTTACTCGCCAACGAAATGGTTAAACACAAAAGAATAGAAGATTATCAGTGGGAACAACAATGAAACAACCTAACACTGAAGCACGATCTTAGTGTTTCAACCCTGATCCTTTGTTAGCAGGAAATTGAACTTTCCATTGCATCTCTGTACTTTTGAAATGCCGCAAGTCTATAGTCCAAAATCCATTCAGACCATCCTGATACAGATTTGATTTCTATCAACCATGACGGGGCACCTTGTAATCTGGATGGCGAACTCAATCAAGAGGCGACAAGGTCACAAAGTAACAGAGAGCATGGAGAATAGACAGACACAAACAGTCCACTGCCCACAAATTCATATGAACCGCACTAAAGTCAAAACAGCATATATCTATATGAACATGAGCTGAAACTTGGCATCAACCTCAGGATCACAGCAGTAAAGACAATCGAGGCACGAGTAACGGAAAGCTCACTGCTTTCCACACACTCACTAGCTTTAGGATTGCAGCCTCAAATGAGAAGCTATATGCATTGTGAAACTGGTGGCTGAATGCGGAAAATGGCAACCAACCAACCAGCCAAAAGTTAGACCAACAAACAGAAACGAGCAGCACTGATATTTCCACAGCAATTATCGATATCTATGCTATTGAGTATCGATACTAATATGGCTAAAGCATTAAGAACATGGGACAAACATAACATCAAAAGCACAATCCTTTATGGTTACCTCAATGGCCTTGCTAGGAGCAACACGAATGACATTAACCAAATTCCCCCTAAATAAACCAGTCCAGCCATCATGCTGCATTATACTGTCAAACACCTCAGTGGATGTGCAGCCACTGCTCCCCACCATCAAATGAGTCCTTATAGTCTCCAATGGCGCAACGGCGGTTCTAGACACAGCTCCTGCAATCCCCCCACTTAGCAACCTTCTCAATGAAGGATTCCTAACCTTAATCTTCACCTTAAGCCATCCTTTCTTCTTCCCCTTCTTCTTCTCTAAGGTGGTTTCCGTTTCTTCATCCTCTTTGAATCCAGCAAAGGATGAAAGATACTTGTCGTACAAATCACTGTAGAAAGCTTTCATCTTCACACCTCCGTTCTCATTCTGATTGACGCTGGCGAAAAGGCCGCCGGCGCCAGGGAAAGACTGAAGGACGTCGTTTTGAGAACCCAATCCGGAGATTGATAGAAATCCGTCGCCTTTATTGTCGAACAACTGAATCCCTCTTCCCCTGCCGCCCATTACTCAAAAACTCAAGTGAATCCGTCCTGATTTGGGATTGGCGATTCAGTTCAATTCCTCCCCAATGGGTTTTCAATGAGAATCTGACTTGGGGAGGTGATGGAAGGCGGAAAGTTCCATTCTTTGAGTGTGGATTGAAGTGAGACGGGGGAAAACAAACGAGTAGGTGGAATCTTTGTAACCGGCTGGCGGCTGCTTTAAGGAAGAAGAAGAGGAATACGATGATGATTGGTTGATTTGTTTAAAGGGAGAGTTGTTGAAGAGTGGACACTTGGAGTGTTGACTGTTGGTGGGTGGGAGGAGCCATTGCCAATGGCGTTAGGTTTAGTCAAGAAATGGTAGGAGTGGCGCTACAAGGACTTGTAACAGAAACTGCCGCTGAATCGGTATAAGGACTCTTATCTCCATTTTGGTCCCTTTACTATTCCTTTTTAGCTAAAAAGTCATAAGGTTACCCACCAAATCCATCTACCATAACCCAACCCGTCTTTAAGTGGGTGGCATCCGAAGGTCCATGCATGATGGAAAATGAAGCGTTTCTGTTTTTTTAGTCGAAGATAGACGGGGCTACATAGGTACCCGTTTAGTAGGATGTGTTGGATTCAAACCCGAAACCATCTAGTTATTATATACACAGCTTTATCACGAGATCAACTCTACTTGGACTTGCCTTGTTTATTTTTCTTTTTTGGTCGAAATTTAATATGATTTCATGTAATAATAAATTTATGCTAATCCGCCTAACCCACCCAAATTCACCCACCAGCCAATGTTATCTACCCGCAACTACCCTCTATTATTAAATGGATGGGTGTAGATCGTAAAAAGAGGGACTCACTAATTAATGGGTAAATTGATTTTGTCGTCAAACACGGAATGATTCCGCCAAAGGGATGAGTGTGTTCTACCGTGTCTTTCATCTTGCTCTCAAAGGCCAAAGGGATGAGTGGTCATGACAATATTTCACTTGGTTACTTCTCATGAAGGGTAGTTCATGACTGCATCTTCTTGTCTTTTATCCCTCGTAGAACCGATAGAGCTTCCGATTATTATTAGCATCGAGACAATGTAGCAATCGGAAGTCTTGTTATTGGTAAATACATTTATCAAGTTCATTGCTCTATAGCACCAGCATCAATCTGGTACTAGTACACTAAAGAATTGAATAAATGGATAACTTGGAGATCAAGGTGCTTCCTTGAGATGGCTAACAACCAACCAATTATTCGTCTTGACGGGAAAAAAAACAAGACCGGGAAGAAGGCTGTGTTCATGTCAAAACCTGAGGCCGTGAAGTGCTGCCGGAACTTCCGTAACCAACCTGAGTCTGGAAGTAGGGGTGACGTGTCCGGGCTCCTTCCTGGTACAAAGGCATCTGCATCTCGATCAGACGCGAAACTGCTCTTTGGAACGCAAAACCTTCCTCTCGGCCGGATAGCATAGATATAATCCCGGATGGTGCACCTCCATCTCCTACTTTCCCCTCAGCTAACACATCTCTTCTGAGTTTCCCACCTTCTATCTCTGTTTCAAATTGAAAACTGCAAAAGTCTTATAAGAAGGAAAGTCTCTTCGGACTTAAAGAAGCAAGATGATGCATAACTGGTGATATAAAACTAATGAGGAATTACCTTCCCAAATCGAACAGGGTACCCTCTTCAGTTCCTTGGAACAAGTCTTCAATAGAAGCTGCTGCAGAACACACCAGACAGCAATGTATGGTTGATTTGTTTTGCAGGGCGGGGATGGTTAAAGAGGCGTCTGAGTTTGTTCGAGAGATGCCGGTTGAGCCGAACCCGATCATTTGGCGGACTCTGATCAATGCCTGTCGATGTAATGGAGAGTTGAAGCTTGGAGAGGAGATTAGTGCAAAGCTTATGAGGAATGATCCAAAGTATGAGTCCAACTATGTGACGCTTTCGAACATTTATGCGAAAATGTCGGAGTGGGAGAAGAAGAGAAGTGTTCGAGAGGCGATGGATGTGCAGGGGATGCGGAAGATTGCTGGAAGCACTAAGATTGAGTTGGAACGTGGTTCAGATTCGGCTCAAATTGAACTCGTCGGAAGGTTTTAGTGAGCAGAGTTCAAGTCGAGGGCTTGAGTTTGGCTCGTCAAATTTGGTTAATGAGTCCGGTTCCAATAGCTCGAGTTGGATTCACTTATAAAGTAAAGAGACAAACTTGAGCTCAGTAAAATTCGACTTTTTGTAAACCGCCTTAACTTGGAGATGGGTCGTCTGAGAATGGCGTATGCTCCTAGTGGGGTTAGTTGGAGACGAGTTTGGACGACAAAACCCAAAAACTAAGAAGAGATTTAATCCATCGCGGCTAGGTCTACGCTAACCAAAATACGTGGCAAGATCCTAGCGGACCACCTCAACTTGATGGTTATAATCGTCCTAAACCCTGAGATGAGGGTGTCCTACTCAAGTGCTAGACTATCAATTTTGACCTAACTCAATCAAGTGCAAATTGTCATAAAATCACTCGAAATATTCTCTCTTATACTTACATTTTTTTATTTCTTTTTCTTAATTTTATATCATTTTTGAACTTACAATCTTACTCCACTTAATTTACAAAAAATTAACACAAAACTGAACCAAGCAATAATACTTAAATCCGGCAATTACAGGCAGAAGACCTCTTATTATCAACCGTTGACATAGTTAGATACCATGAATACCAGTCCACCTACTACCTGGATTCGTTCTAGTGGCCACTAATCTTCGCTTTGAAAATTGTGATCGGCACCCACTCTTCTTTGACAAGGACATGAAAGATAGAATAAATAATAACGAAGAGTCACTTTGAGGACATCCGATAAAATTGGAACGATATATAGAATAAATAGTAATGAAGAGAATTAAAAAATTGTCGGAAAAATGCAAGTTGTCGTCCGTCTCTAATTGTTTGGTTGTCGGTCAGCATCTATGTCCGACGACTTAATTGGGATAGAAATGAATCAAATTAAAAAAACAATACCAGGCATAGACATCTCTTTAAACCAGTATAGGCGTCGTTCGACTCCCTTTGTATAGATGGTGTGATATGTCGAGATGGAAAGTGGGTTCACCACATCAGAAATAGATTATAGGTGTTAATGCAGGCACGAGAGTATTGGGAAATCGAGCTTACTTATGTTTGTTGTCAAAGCAATTAATCACACATCTAATTATTTTTAGCCAGTATTGAGCACGAAATGCAATTTCCTTATTTATGATTCATTTTATGTCATATTGGTCGTACTATTATGCATTCGGTGTTTCTAAAAGTCAAGTGTGTTATAAAGGTTCAATGACATCAAATCGAAAAGTTTTTCTAATCGAAATTATCCCAAGATTCTTCCCACTTTGTCACACTAACTAACTAGAGAGTAGTTATGATTTGATTGACTATCTAAGGAGTTGACTTATGGGATAAAACCAAAACAAGAAGGAGAGAAGAGCTTGCAAATTATGTCCATAACAACACAACACTTCCACATTTAAAATTTTGATAACTTGTAGGGATGTAATAGTGAGAATTTAATTCAAAAAAAGATGTGACATAACCCACCAGATAAATGGTTGACAATGATTGATTAAGGATTGATTCATTGCGGGATTTACTATTGGTATTTTGAGTGCTTTCTATCACACTGGCGGTGTCAATTCGTTCATCGGATGTGTTAATTATTGGTTTCTTGATTGATAAAAGAGGGTCTAAAAATGTATATTGAGGATTTAGTTTGGTATGGAGGAAATTGTAATTTTATTTTGCGGAGAGATTGGTATGTTGAGATAATTTGATAACTTGTAGAGAGGTAATAATGTGAGAATTTAATTCGAAATAGATGCGAAAGAACCCACAGGATGATGTGTTGCCTATGATGGATAAAAGATGGGTTGGTTGGTGGATATTTTGTGCGCCTTATGTCACATTGGTGTCGATTTAAACGTTAGATATTTTACCATCGTTTTGTGATTGATGAAAGGGGGTTTCAGAATGCACATTGGTTTAGGTTGAGAGGAAACCTAATTGTATTTTGCGGGACTCGACATTTTGAGATAAGAACAGAACACTTCCACATCGCAAATTTGATAACTTGTAGAGATATAATAGTGAGAATTTAATTCGAAATGGATATGAAAAAACCCACAAAATAAACGGTTGATTATGATGGATAAAAGATGAATTAGTTAGGGGCTTACTATGGATATTCCGTGTGCCTCGTGTCACACCGGCCCTGATTCGAAAGTCGGATGTTTTAACAATCGTTGCCATGATCAACGAACGGGGTTTCGAAATGTACATCGGAATAGTTGTTTCTAATTTCATTTTCAATCCTCTACACCAAACTTCATAGTGTTGCACATCAACATGTAACTTACAAATTAAAGTCACTCTAGTTATAAAATTATATGTTGATGACTCGAAAGTAGTGATTTTCAAAACTGTCTACCTTGTACCGATGGAAAACTCGGGAAAAAAACAACGTGACCAACAAAACAAAAGATAAGAAACGCCACCGACACAGTTACTCAGCCACGAGACAATCCAAAGCATCAATTGTGTGATGTTTCAGCTCTTCCAGCAATGGCTTTTCTAACAGTCACGTGACAGCCATTGCTCATAATCATCACTTCCTGCACAAAATCTATCAACCCCCCATACCTTGAGAGCTTTCCTGCTTCAGTTACTTCACCAGACTCTTTCCAGAAAGAAAAGCAAAAGGCTATGGAACACGGCCTAATCCATGCTTTCTTCATTTTAAATGACACCTACAGAGTTACAGTCCTTTTCCACCAAAATCTTTGGCCAAAAGGGTACCCAACAGCTGGACTTTGGGACCATTTTCAGTAACTGGGTATTCACAGAAACTGCAACAATCTTACACTAACAACTGCAAATGTACTTGCCCTGAAACCACAGATTCAAACCTTCAATTGCATGAAGTCAAAGCTCTACAATGTAGACATGGAGATTCAAGGATGAACATCAACATCAATCTGATGGTTCAGTAAACCTACTACATCAACAATGTGAATGCAGCTGTGACTCTCTCCCCCAACTTTCCACCAAGAACGAGATGTGGATAGTGTAGCATGACATCAACAACATTAAAGGAGAAGAACACACATGGAAGTAATAAGAATCTAAAGATTTTATATTCATGGGTCATCAATAGAAGTAGTCAACATGGAGGAAAGACCACAAACATGGGTCATCAAATGAAAAGAAAGAAAGGGAGTTTGAGACTCTTCTTCCTCATTGAAAGCCAGTGTGATTATATAGATAGGAACCTCAAGAAACCCCCTTTGAATCCATAATAATACTAAGAGAAGAACATCATCCATTAATAGAGAACTGCTAAACATGATAGAACCATGACAGAAATCGTAAAACTTAACCTAAACATACATAATAATAACCGAATTGAGCAAAAGAAGTAACTAGACCAGACCTCAAAGCCAAGTCATCCATGTCTCTAGATCATCATCAATCATCCTCCTTTCCCTTTTGCTCTTATTGCCGTATTCTTCTTCTTCCCTCCTTCAATTCCATAACTAAAATCTCGACTTGCAGAAACTAAAAGAAGAATTCTTTCTCTGTTTTAGTTCTGGGATTCACTTCTCTTGCCATTACCTTCACTTTCCCTCTCTTCCAGCAGCCTTCCTTGCTCCTCATCAGCTTGCTGAGTCTTCTTCTGAGCTTCCTTAGCCTTGAGTGCCTGCAATTTTGCATGATTGTAATACGCAACCCCCAAAAATGCAAGTCCATAACCCACCAGATTGATCGGCGTCACTGTATCCTTGATCACCGACCAAGAGAAGGCAATCAGAAGCCAATCCTTCACAACACCGGCCACATTCATGGTCAACGCTGACGTCTTCCCCACAAGCAAGAACACAGCTAGATTCAACGCAAATGCACATAGCGAGTTGGTACCAAAGATGACGAAATCGAAATGGAAGCTCGAAGTCTCCCTAAGAACAGGATACTCGACGAAGATCCATGGCACAAACAGGAACACAAGGCAACAAGGAGCTACATAGTAAAGAGAAGTGATCGGATTCAGAGTAATTCCCTTGGAGGTCAACAGGATCTGAATCAGCACCAATCGAGTCGCCTCAAACGCTACAGCTCCAAGCTGGAGACAAACTCCCCAGACGTCGAATCTGGCCTCACCATAGGCAGCAATCGCGACTCCAAACGAGATCGAGAGCATGTTCGCCATTGTATCGGTCTTGAAGCTCTCGCGCTTGAGGACAACGCCGATCGAGTAGACGGCGACTGGCATGAGCGCTTTCAGCATCTGGATGAAGGATACCGAGAGGTAGATGTATGCGGAGTTGGATAGCCATAATGAGAGGGAGTAAAGAGCGCCGATGGGGACGACGGAGGAGATGTACATCTCGCGGGACATGGCGACGGGCTCGACGACTTTAAAGACCTTGATGAGGAGGAAGGCGAGAGTGGCGCAGAAGGACATGTGGATCATGGTTAGGGAGATTGGGTAAGGCCAATTGTACATCTTCTTGTCGAGGATGTACTTGTTGTAGACGATGACGGTGAAGGAGAGGAAGATCCAGATTGCGACGTAGGTGTAGGAAAGGAGGATCTTTTTAAGGACGGAGTCGCTGACAGATCCGCCTTTTCCCATGGCTGCTGGTGATGGTAGTGGGAGCTTGGTTGGAGGTCGGCAATGGCGGATTTCAGATCGGGATTTTGGCGGAGGAGGAAGAGAATGAAGATCTGACTGAGTGTGGAGATAAAGAGAGAGTTTAAAAGAAGAAACTTTGTTTTTGTAGGCGAGGTTGCAGTTTCTTACTGGACTTGCGAATATTATGCTTATTTGCTCTCAGCTGGGCTGGACTGAGCTCCTGGGCCGGGCTTGGGCTTTTTGGGTAACCGGTCGGAGTGGAGCGATTATTAGTAGAATCACAATCGGTTAGTTCATTATGATTGTATAAAAAAAATAAGGTTAATCGATTAGATAGGTCGCTACGAATCTACGGTTAGTTTTAGACAAAATACATATAAATAAAAGAGAGTTAGGTTAAAAGTCTCAAATCGTCGGCTATATTTTTTTAATCCGAACTTATTTTTAAATTTGAATGTAGAAAGTATGTGTATTTTCCAATCTTATGAACACTCAATTAATTATATTGTAATTAAATCACAGAAATTAATATTATACATTATATATTGATTTTATTCCTTTTATGTTGATTAACGGTATATCGTTTTATAGTAATGATAAATAAAAATATAAAGGAGTTATCTAATCCAAAAATACAATATAATTGTTTTAAAAAAATACTATATAATAAAAGTAAATAGCATATTCATGCTGCCAGGTGGCATTAGCAGGGGTCACGTGGGAAAGGGCAAGTTTTGAGTAAGCGACGGACTGGAAATTTAATTTAAAGAGTAGCGTGACGTACGGGCTCCGGGCCGGCTGCTTCCAACTCTAAAAAGTTAAAAACTTTCCAAACACATCGAGCCCCACTTCTTATTTTGAACCGATTCGGTCGAATTCGAATAGTTAATATCCATTTTTATATCACTAACATAAGTCCCAACACATGCAGCCCACTAAGTAGGCCAGGCCAACTGCCAATTAATGGTTTACTTATGATTTAGGATTTCGGTTTGATGGAACCTCGGAGTTTTCTCTGACTTTTTTTGGATCAGTTAGTGTCATCTGCAATATTTTGACACGGATGTGTTGTTTAAGATGTATCCAAATTTGGATTTTGAGGTGAGAAGACTCATTAGCAGCCACTAATAGTGTTAGAAGCTCATATTTACAACACCTCTCGAGATCTTATGTGAAGGACTGATGATTTATTCAGTCTGAGCCGATATATAGGCAACGCTTACTGAAAGACCGATGTGTGATGAGTAAATTATTGGGTTATCCCATATTAAAGTGTATAAAGGGTATAAATTTGAGAAGGTTTCATTATTTGAGATAGCTTTTTGAATGAAAATATCCGAAAACACCCAAAAATTATATGAGAGTTCAAGTTTACAAACACCTTATGAGATTCGGTCAAAGCGACTAAATAGATAATTCTTATCAAACAATCAATGTATAATCTAATCAAAACTAATAAATGAATATATCTATCAAAAGATCGATATATAAAAAAATATATAATTATCTCACATCCTCAATATGAGAAATTTAATGCCCTAAAATGAAGTAAAGGTTCATGACACAGCTTGGAAATCTACAAAGTTTCTGTGTAACTTGTTATAAAGTTTGAGTCATTAGTCGGTAATTAAACAATGAATAGTGAGCAAAGTCTTGCCTTCGAGGCCAATAAATCCCCTCTTGCTTCGACTGCAGTGTAACCACTTTACTTTTTTTCAGGGATCTTTTAGTCTTTTTCGACCGTTCAATTTATTCGAAAATATATATAATAATTCATATGATATGGTATGTATTGGGACCTTTTTTTTCAGCCGTTTTGAGTTATTGGGACGTATATAATAATTCGTGTAACATGATATTAGAATATAAAATAATTTAGGATGGCCCCAATTCATCGGAGAATATAAGAATAATCAAAAGAGTTAACGAAATTGTGCAGAACTTTATATCATGAGCTTTCGTTAGGAGGGGCATTGTTTAATGAAGTAAATTTAATATAAATGCTTTGAGTTATGTTTTAACAATTTAAGTTATTGAAACTCGATAATTTATTAATACAAACTTGTGTAAGAGCGTAACACTTAAAATATCACATTGTCTATTGTTCGACGAATTTTCATGAATCACCTTATAAGTATACCGAATCACACTATCAACCGAACCGGGTAATACTGAATTTCGGACCAATAAGTGGGGTAAATTACTTAATTAATGTCATTGAAATTTCCAAAATGTTTGTGTCGGTTAGGTCACCTGCCCTCCATTGATCGGTAGACTTCTGAACCTAATAACCCCAGTTTGGTCTTTCTTTATTATAAATAATTATATTTGTTTTTGGTGTACAAAGGAAACTCAAAAGCAGAAATAATTATATTTTTTATTTTTGGTTTAATTACATTCCGCATGGGCCTTGGCCACAGAAGTCCAGAGAACTTGCTCAAGAACCATAATCACCAGCCATACTTTTCAACCCCAATAAAGGTTACGAGCTTATGTGTCGGGTCTTAATAGAGTTAAAACTCGGTTAATATTTGATATATATGTTTGAAATAATTAAAAAAATAAATTTTACTATCATAACTTATATAAATAATGGTCAAATGAAATTAAAAAATAATTTTATTCAATATTGTGTTATTTTAGCTTGAAAAATGTTTTAAACTTTATTGGCTATTATTTGAAGTGATTAATATGATGTAACCTCAATTTTCACCATGGTTTATATTGACCATTTTCACAAGAAAATTTCAAAATTAGCAATTCTTTTGGAAATTAACACTTTTGACCTAAAAATTTAAAAAATTCAAAAATTTAAATTGACTGACCATTTTCACAAGAAATTTTTAAATTTTCAAATCGATTAATATTTGACATGCATTTTTTGAAATGGCTAAAACATCAAATGATATCATGGTAACCCCTATAATAATAGTCAAACGAAGTTAAAAATAAATTTTATTCGTTGTTATTTTAGCATGTTAAAACTTTTTAATTAGGCTTACTTTCTACATGTATGTGGCGGAAACAGCTAAACATTCAAACTAATTTTTTATAGTCAAAAGCACACACACGGTCTAGGGCTCTATAAAAACCCCTTTTAAAAAGACCGACATAAGGAAGCGAGTTCAAAGTGACATGTGATTGCGAAACATGATCCAATATACATACTGAGGTAATGTCTTTAACAGCGGCCAGCCAACAATCTCAGAATCGTTGTTAAAGTAAATGACTTTAACAACGACCAACTAGCCACTATTAAATGCTGAATATCCTTTCATTTTAACAACGGCTGGCTGGCCGTTGTTATATATCCGCTGTTAAATGAGCAGATTCTTGTAGCGCCTATGCAATTATGACAACACGTCTTATGCACTCGGAGCAGACTAGTATTTATAGTTTGATGTGTCTGGACACAATGTGACTTTATCATGTCGGTCTATATTATCATGACGATTTTAACCATCTAACTGAGGCGGTCCATTAAGATCTTGCCATGTGTAACCACAAGCCATGACTTAACTATAGCTAGTCTTTTGGGCTTGGTCGTTTGGATATACTTTAATTGATCCGAATTCCATCGAGACCCATTTGAGTTAGGCAGTCAACACTTAAACGGTCAATCGTAAACCATCAACTATGAAAACTTTCACTATAACGAGTCCAATAACCCCTGAACTCCTAGCCGAATGACACACACATAACCATCATTTACATGTGTGACTTGATATTGGCCAATGCTTTCATTTAACGAGGAATAATTGGCTCTTCGCTAATTATTCACATAAGCCGTTTCTTCATTTAAGATCTTTGCATGAGCTAGATTCTACTATTAGGTTTTGTTCGGTAAATGAAAAATTAGATGGAATTTCAAATAATTTTCTATTCTGAATGTATTTAATGTGATGATTATATAGATAATCCTGCAATTAATTCCTACAAAACCTTAGCATCCTAACATCAAAATACTTATCTTTGAATTTTTTATAACAATTTCTTTTATATTTTGATTTTATTCGTGTTTGGTTCTATCTTTTTGCATGATGTGGAAAGTAAAACGAATCTATTCTTATCAAAACTTTGCAAACATATAAGCTCGATTGTATCTAATTTTCGTGATTGTTAATTGCCAATAATGTTAGATCATCACACACAAAATCATGTAAAAGAGTCCCGACTGATTTAGTTTTTATTCCTATTCCAATGTTTATATTCATCAAATTTAAAATCCTCCCACCCCTTATAGTAAACCGAGATTTTATTTTATTTTTTGTTGTTAATTTCTTACACCGGCGGAGGTGGAATCTTCGTTGACATCGAGAGTTGTTCCCTCCTCTCATACTTCCGGGCCCAGATGTGTTTCCCGTTGATCTGGAACTTGGCAATCCTACCCTCACCAAGCACCCGATTTCCCGTTGATCTGGAACTTGGCAATCCTACCCCCACCAAGCACCCGATCCACCACGGTGACCGAACCCATCATCATCCTTGCAAACAGCGGCTGTTGGTATCCACAGGCGACCATGTTCTCTTGCATCATAACTAGCCATAGAAGATGGCCGAACACTTGTCGAGGTCTCGAAGAAGACTCGGTAGGAGTGGCGGCCCTCACCTAAGGTAGCAGTGACAGGAAGTTTCGAAACAATTAATCAATTCAATTGCTTAGCTACACCAATGGACAAATAAATTATCAAAACTAGACAAGTACAAGACATAACAAATAGAATGTAACTATTGTATAAAGCTCATTAACTAAATTTGTTACACAACTCACTGACAGATCCTGATGGCCCGAAAAATTCTGCAAACTAAGAGCATCAAAACATTTTGTTCATCGATTACACAGCCGACGAAAGACAAACAGAGCGCCCACCGTCCTGCATCTCTACCCTTTCCCTGCTAACAAACAACCTTACACCTCCGAAACCAAGAAAGCTATCCGCTACATTAACGCATTATCCAAGCTTCAATTCATCTGGAATTATCCTCAATTTCCATACTTGCATCACTACTATTCCGATTACGAGGGCACTGCCAGAAGCAATCAAAACAAGTCAATCAATGATGCAGAGCGATTTCTTTAGTTGTTTAAGAAGTGAAGTACGGTAGGAACTTACTGTATGTTGAAGTGTCAATTTGCTCCGGAAGTTCTTTAATGTCCACCTCGAACCTCTCCTGAACCTGAAATGAGAGAGTGTAAGTGAATAAATAAGAAAGGAACTATAACCGAAAAAGGAAAAAAAACAGAGAATAATCAAACGCTAACCTGATTGAGAACATCTGAGTCTGAAGCTGATGAAACAAACGTAATTGCGAGACCCTTTGTTCCGAACCTACCAGCACGACCAACCTGCCGAGCAATTGTCAAAAATCTCTATGTTAACACACACAATTACAATTATCGGGTGCTACATTGACCAAATAAATCAACCAAGATGTCAAAATTACCCTGTGAAGATATGTGTCGGCAGAATCAGGCATGTCGTAGTTGATAACAATGTTGACACGCTCTATGTCAATTCCTCTTCCAACCAGATCGGTGGCCACAAGAATCCTTTTATGGCCCTCTTTAAAACCCTTGTAGCGTGTCAACCTACAGATAGCATACTGATAAGAAATAGAGCCCGAAAAAAGTCTCCAACAAACAGAAACCGTGTTGAAATGGGGCACAAACCTTTCCTCCTGGGACATTCCCGAGTGGATGCATATTGAAGGGAAATTACACTCGATCAGCAACTTGTTCAGCTCAGCAGCCCGGCTCACACTTTTGACGAAGATAACAACTTGATTGAAGTCCAGGGCATCAAGAAGGTCATTCAGCTTCCGGTTTTTCTCCAGCTCGGTCAATTTGATGTAGTGCTATCATTAAAATCGAGTAAGCAAAAAAATACAGAGACAAAATCGAATTAAGAATTCATAAACAATTGATGATACCTGTACAAGTCCATGAAGTGTCAACTTGGCCTCATCGTCAACATAGATTTCCATCGGCTGAAAGGAAGAAATTTCACAATAAATCATGTTAGGGTCTTTCCTCAAGCTTATGCAATCCAGAAGCAAAGAACGACTGCGCCAGATGAGATCCCAGTCCATCTGTTTCATCCCCTCGAAGATATAGCTCTAACTATTCACTCCAACCAGCAGTCCTTCCCCCACCAACAAAATACAACCCACCAAAAGAAAAGGAGAATAACAAAAAAAGACAAATTATTTTCTACATAGCTTCGTACTACCATCTACTTGCAGAACATAATAATCCTAATAGTTTCCTTGTCCAGTATTCATTTCTACTGCCCGCCCAATAACACCTAGCACTGATATATGTCCCCCAATCACTATGAATGAGGGGCATAAACATCGCTGAGATTGCCAACATCTTCCAGCAACCTGATGTGCACTCGTATGCCCTCCCAAACCCATTTCATCTTAGTGGGAGACACAAGGCTCCTGATGGACAACCAGATCGCAAAACTTTTGCAGAGCTGCCGAATTATTAAAAGGATAAGACGTGTCTAAATTCAAGTGGAACTGGTCATAGGACATTACATCTTGCATGAACTTCTTGCATACTGGGCGGATATCTTTACTGAGTGTTGCAGAGAACATCATGACTTGCTTGTCGTGAGGGGTCATCTTGAAGATCTCCTGCACATCTCGCCTCATGTCTACATGCCACACCACAGTAACAATAAGAACTTGACTAAAAAAGTCATCAAAAAGAAATCGAAAAGTAGGCACGAAATGTTTACATACCAAGGGACTCGAGCATCTTGTCACATTCATCAAGAATGAAATGTCTCACATTTTTCAGTGAAAGTTCCTTGTCTCGTGCCAATGCCAATATTCTACCAGGTGTTCCAACAACAATGTGAGGGCATTCATTTTTCAGAAGATCCTTATGAGTTTTGATGTTGACACCGCCATAAAATACAGCAACCTTGGTATCCGGCAAGTAGGTACTGAACCTCTCAAACTCGTGACAGATCTGAAGTTAGAAGAAACAAGTAAGGCATCTATAATACGTAGAGCAACAGTAATAAAAGAGCGAACCTTTATATATTGAAGGTACCTGGTACGCAAGTTCCCTTGTGTGACACAGAACAAGGGCAATAACCTGCCCTGCAGTTGGCTCAATTTGCTGGAGAGTAGACAGAACAAAGACAGCAGTCTTTCCCATACCAGACTTAGCTTGGCAGATAACATCCATTCCCAAGATGGCTTGGGGAATACACTCGTGTTGCACTGATGAAGAACGAAAGAAAATTGGACCGAGGATCCCCTCATAAGTACACATACCTTCAGGTCCGCTAATTGAAAGGCAACCAAACCAGAATAGTGCTCCAAAACCAAGATTATGATAGTGAATTATTACCTGAAAAGCATACATGATGTTAGATTAGAGCTTTAAAACCCAATTAAATAAATTGTTGAAGAACAAACAGTACTCATAGGAAACTAAATACGTTTATCAAGGCCACCGCAGATTTGAAATACATGAATAACTCATAAGAGCCAATATAAGGAGCTCAATAGAAGAAAAACTTCAAGAAATGAACTAGCCATCAAACAAATGAAAATTCCAAATAAAGTCAGAAAATAACCTTCAGAAGGATGCTCAAACCCAGAATCTACAATAGCCCGAAGTAGCTCTGGCTTCAAAAGGAAGTCTCTGAATCCCGAACTGTGTATCCCAACATATCCCCTGAAAATAAAAATCGCACATTTGAGAAATCCCAATCCAACTGAAGACCAATAAATAATTAAATATCCATCTAATTAAAAAAAAACTCAGGCATCACTGTCTGCAAAGAACGGCTAGTTCATGTAAGCTTCAGGCTGCAAAATTATTATTATTAAGCAGCTTCTCTTACCATCTATATTACTAATATCATATCAAACACTCTATGAAACATTCAAGAGTAGCAATCAAAGCAGCAGCTAGGCATAGCACTATACTACACATACATACAAAGCTCAGCGATCAAAACCCATCTCGCGAACAAGAGAAGCTTACTTCTTGGGAGCTTCGCCGTTGACTTTAGCAGTGACGGAGTCTGGGGCTTTCTCCTCCTCTTCCTCGTAATCGAGAAGCTCTTCCTCATAATCGTTGTCTCTAGTTTCTCCCATCGTATAGCTAAACCAAAACACAGATCCTTCGTATATCAGTACACAGTACAGAACAAGCTCAGCTTCCCACAAGATGCGAAAAAAAACGCATACAGATCTATAGCACTACAGATAGCTTGAAACAAATTGGGGTTTTCGCAATTCGACAGTGTGCTACGAAGACTGAAGCAGAAGGGAGGTGAAAAACTAAATCGAAATCGAAAGAGATCTGGCATATACCTGGTGAAGAACTGAAGAAGAGGATTCTGAAAGGAGATTTAGGGTTAGAGTTGAGGTGGTGATGGCTGCAAAAGTGAAGTCGACGACCAAGGTCGGATTATTTATCAGCAGCTCGCGGAGATTTTCGCCAGCTGAAACTGGGCCAGAGAAATTCGGTTCAACCTATTTGGTTGGGCTTTAGGTCTGGATACGTTGAAACCAACCAAAGTCCAATCCATCTTCAAATGGGCTAAAATTCCCCGCACCTTGTCGCTTAATTATGACGTCGAAATTTGAAATTATAATAATTATTTCTATATAAAAACTGAATGCATCGTGTGATTATTATCAGCCGTTTGCTGCTTAACGTGGGTTGTTCATGTCCAACATATAAATTGAGGACTTTTTAGTGATATGGCTAAGCCTTGGTTCGAGATTTGGTTTTAACGAGTTCATTGATGTTATACCTCACGTTGTTTGTTGGAGCTTGTGAGTGAAACGAAATAATCGAAATCTCAACGATGGGAGAAATGTAACTAATAAAGTATGTTATGGGTAGATGAGTGTTTGTTCTTAGGAGGATTGAGCAAGAACACTAGCAGAGTTTGATTGAGGGAAGGTTGTGGCATATTGAGAATAAATCAAAATAGAAGATTGAATTGTATAAAATTTAAAATATGTATAAAATATTGTGCACATAAAAATATATTAATTGAATTCTTAATCTTATATATTACAAAAGTTACAATTTTGGAGATGAGTTGAATCGTGATCGAAAAAATTCTATTCAATCCTCCTCTATGAAAGATTTGATGTTTGGGGATTGTTACAAAATTTACTATTAACTGATTTACTGACATGACCATTCACCATGAACATTTTGACCTTTGTGTGAAAATAATGATAATGAATTTTTGTTTGTCGAACTAAAATTTTTTATCGGTACACTATAAAAAGTAAAAAAATATTAAATAAAATGTTCATTATATAAATTCAAATTAGATATCATCAAATCATCCGTATATTATTCTATTGTTAGAGCAACTCTATCGGACACACATTATGAGTTTATGACATATCAAATGTGTAGTATAGAAAGGACTCGTTTGTCAAAAAAAAATTAATACATATACTAAACCGTCATCAAGCCAAATTTCCCTTTATCCACTTGAGCGATCAATGGCTGCAGTGGCGAGCTCTAATATGGCGCTCTCCGTTCCATATCCAGGTACCCAATCGGATTTCAGATTGCTTACTATTGAAGCTGAAGCTCCATAATTTGACAGAGTGGCATCCTTTTTCTTTGCCATAATCAGTGACATATACAGTACAGCTGAGTTCATCGCTGGGAAGTAAGCAGGAAAGCCATGGCGGCCTGCAGAAAGCTTCAATTACCAGTAGAAGAAGAAGGTTTATCCGTTTGAAAGCCCAGGTCTGAGTTCGTGCTTAGGATTTCCATCTTCCCTTGAATTTCTTACTTACAGGTGATAAACATTAATCTCAGGCTGCAGAAGAAAATCAAGTCCCGAAACGGAAGAGTGTGATATGCTCTGACTGTGATGGAAATGGTACTACGGTTTGAATCATTACCTGTTACCGATTGTTACTGAGGTTTTCATGATAAAGCTGTGATGTTGGGATTTTCATGAACCATTGCGTCTCCGATATTAACTCGAGTTATTGGATGCAACGATTCATGACAAAGATTCATGTCACTATTGACAGTTTTTGTTATATACCTCTCGTGGAATCATTACCAGGTGCTGTTCAGTGCTCACAGTGCAAAGGCAATGGTGTAAACCCAGTTGATTTCTTCAATGGGCAGTTCAAAGCTGGCGATTCGTGTTGGCTTTGCGGGGGGAAGAAAGATATGTTATGTGGGAACTGCAATGGAGCTGGATTCCTTGGTGGCTTTATCAGCACTGGTGATCAGTGAAGCAAAGTCTGCTACTTTACACTGGCATTTTGATTTCAGCTTCTGTAACTTGTAGAACAAGTCATTCATGATGTTCAGAATCAAAGCAATTTGAAGGAGTACTCTTATTATTACATGTATAAATGCTTTTATTGTATTGCTTTTGTAATTTGTAGAACAAGTCATTTAGCCATCCATACTGAAATTGCTAATGAATCTCCATGAACTTGCTCATCTGACTCTGGAGCAATCGAGTTTCATCTGATTTCGGATAGAACACATGGAAGATGTGTGGCTGGTTTTCGGTTTCGATTACCGTAACTTCCTTAACTCCTTTCCTAGCCAAGAACTCTGCATACATGACTCCCCTCTCCTTCAAGAAATCCAGGCCGGCAACATATACGGTTACAGCTGGGAATTCGCTCCATTCGGCATTTGAAACATCTTGTTTCTCGATGTTACAGCCATAGTAATCGCGGTTTGATCCCTCGGGTATGCTTAGCTTCCAGAACAAGTCATTCATCTTCACATCATCTGTTGAGCCATCGTCCATTGCCTCTTTTGTGGTTCTCGATTCGCTTCCGAAATAAGGATGTATCATCAGAAGTCCTTTGATGCTAACATTTTGTACCGGGTTGTTCCTTGATGATGCTTTGATGGCAACGTGGTGCGAGATGTTGGCTCCAGCACTGTCTCCCGACAGGAAGACTCGAGACAGGTCAGCTGATCGAAGCCAAGGTTCTTCGGGACACATATTGATCACTTGTCGACTCAGCCATTCTAGCGATGCGTAACAATCCTCGTACGCTATTGGGAGGCGGTTCTCTGGGGCCAGACGGTAATCAACAGATAGGATAATGCAGTGAGACTTGGCACACAAGTCACCAAGAAAGTGATGGTAACCGAGCCATGTGGTTGAGCCAATGCAAAATCCACCACCGTGGAAGTAGACCAGAACGGGGAGGAGGTGATCGTGATCATCATCAGGGATGAACATCCTGGCCGTTACTGGCTTGGATGGATCGACAGTGACGTCCTTGAACTTGAATCCATCAGCGTACGAGTCCTTAGAGGGAGGGACTGACTCTGGAATCAAGCGTTTGACTGAACCGTCGGAGAAGACTTGTAGGTAGCTCGGTGCTTCCGCAACAATTGATGATGACATTGTCTCTTGGATGGTGATTGAGGATGAAGAGTTTGTTTGGGTTTGAAGTTTTCAGGTGAAAACCAAGCAATGGAATTGTGTGTGGGTTTATGGGGTGGAGGGGATATGGTTGTGTGCCTTTTGGTTTTAGGTTGATCATCTAAAGAGCATTTAACCTTGAAATTAGATAGGAGGATTGTAGTTGCAGGGAGGCAAAAGCTCATGTAAATGTTCAATATTGAGAATGGGTTGGAGAGTGCAAGTAATAGTGTAAACAAAATTTTAATTTATGCGGAGAACACTCGATCAGACATGTTACTCTTCGAACCATTTAACCCGATTAAACTCTGATCTTGCCCGAGGAACATGATGACCTATTTGAGGTCACGATCAGACATGCTACTCTTTAGACAACTTGACCCAATTTTGCTCGAGCCTATTTGAGGTCGCGATTAGACAGTCGCCTGCTATTAACACTTGACCCAATTAAACTCCGATTTTTATCGAGAAACATGGCCTATTTGAGGTCGCGATAAAACATCTTGTTCGAGGAACATGACCTATTTGAGGACGCTTTCCAACAACCACCTGTTATTAACGCTCGAATCCAACCTAGTAGTAACAAAAATGTTAATACACAAAAGAAATAATTGAGGCCAGACAGCCGCATGCTATTAACACTTGACCCAATTAAACTCCAATTTTTCTCGAGAAACATGACCTATTTGAGGTCGTTATAAGACATCTTGTTCGAGGAACATGACCTATTTGAGATCGTTATAAAACATCTTGTTCTAGGAACATGATCTATTTGAGGACGCCTTCCAACAACCTCCCGTTATTAACACTCGAATCCAAGCTAGTAGTAACAAAAATGACCTATTTGAGGTCACGATAAAACATTTTGTTCGAGGAACATGACCTATTTGAGGACGCCTTCCAACAACTGTCCGTTATTAACACTCGAATTCAAGCTAGTAGTAACAAAAATGTTAATTGCTCGCCAGATAGGGGTCGAACCTATGACCTTCTGCTTAGGAAACGGACTGTCTATCCACTGAGCTACAGAAGCAAACCAGAATTGAATTTCTGTATCCATTTACAATAGCAAACCAGAAATGAAACTCTCTTTCAAAAAATTTGCATAATTTCCGAGCTAGTGTCGATGGATGTTTATTGTGGAGGACGTTCGTATATGAGAGAAAGCTAGTATACATTCACGGTGGACGAAACCAGAATTTCCAAGCTATATAAAGAATATGTGGATGGATGTTTATTGTGGAGGACACTCGTATCCGAGAACAAGCTAGTAGTATATATGCATGGTCGACAAAACCAGAACAAAGGTGTGAATCTCTCTACAATTGCCACCTCTTCAGTCGGTGAGCTTAATACATATGATCAAGTTCATCTGGGGACTTGGATCAAGAAGCGTGGTAGGAGGCTTGTTTCGAGATAGCAACGAACATTATCTGTCAGGTTACAGGGTTAAAATGGGTCCAAACTCAGTGTAGGAAAGCAACTTTTATTAGTTTACAAGTTTCCTCAAAACCCAGAAATTAATATGCACGGTCTGCCTCACAGGCATACAAAACGTTAGCAAAAAAATCAGAAATGGTTGTTTCCAAACAAAACGTCTACAGATTATAAAATAAGAGTAACACTATCTACTTGGCCGCTTGTTCCAACACCGAGAGCTTCTTCCAGTCTTCCTCCAGAGACTGGCTCTGCAGCGGCGGCAACGAGAACATGTTCACCGTCGAGCTCCCGCTCCGGATCTCCTTCAACACCCGCAGCGCCGACAGCGTCTGTTTCACGTACATGCTCTCCATGTTCTCGATCTCGTTCAGCTCGTTCGGCACCGTACGGAACGGCCTCTCCTCTGTTTCGTGGGAGGAGTTCTGAGCTTCTTGGCTCTCGTCGGCTGATGCTTCGGACGAAGTTACTGTTGGTTCGTTACGTGTGAACATGTTGTGGAGAGTTGCCTCGCATTCTTTTACGAGCTTGTTGAGGACGTGAGTGGTGAAGAAGGGTTGTTGGGTGACTTTTCGGATGAATGGGACGCGGAGTAGGGCGCCGCTTCTCTTGTCGTACTTCTTCAGAATCTTCACCAATCCTGAGAGACCAAAGGATATGGACAAATCGACAAGATCAATTTCTCAGGGTTTGAATTGGTCTAACGTTGATCACAATGCATGTTATTATAGTACTTAAAGATCACCCAACAAACAAGCTTTGTGTATTTCGAACTCGTCGCTTTGCTAAACAGACAAACTCATTCCAGGAATGTACTAAACAGGCGAGTCATAGACACCAAGACAAGAAAGATACAATTAAACCAGTCACATATAGTTAAGCTCAAGCAGCGAATGTACGGCCTGCTCTCGACAACATGTTCACACATAACGAACCAATAGTACCTTCATCCACAGACGACAAACGACACCACAATGGTATAAAGGCAGCTTCTTTTCCAATCCATAACTAGCAATCAGGAGATCAATTATATCTAAGTTCAGAGAAAAGTGGGATCGGACATGGATAACATCTTTCTATAACATAGCCTAACTACCTGTCGAAAATTCTCACACCCAGGTAAAACAACCAAAATGGTATTAGCTTCTTCTCAAATCTGGAGCTAGCAATCGGTGATCAATTATATCAAAGAGGATCAGACATGGATAACACCTTCTCATAACACAGCTCAAAAATACCTGTATAGTTAAGGGCACTGTAATTCTCCAGCAAAATCATCTCTCCATGTAGATCAACGATCTCTCTGCCTATTCTCATCAGCTCTTCTTTCGAGTCCTTGGCCTCTGCAACCCCATCTTGCAACTCCTACAGACACGAATTCATCATTCCACTCCAGCTATGAACAAACCCAGAAGACCAATCTAACGAATACATTTGAAATGAGACAGTAATTTCAACTTGATAGTACCAGCATGCATGCAAGACCATTGTTGCAGAAATGCAGATGGCGGGTAAAATCTGGCTGGCTACAGTATTTCAAATAGTTGAAATTTGAAACCTTTGTATCGTCTAATCCTGGACTAAATTTCCCTAACAATCGAGCTAAACGTTCAAGATCGCGGAAAAAAATTGAATTCGATCAATTCAATACTAAAGGGAAGCAGCAAGTACCTTCCACTTGATGACGGAGTCTTCTTCCTTCTCAACGATAAACGAATTCAGCTTCTCCATCTCATCCTCCAAGAGCCTGACGAAATCGATCACTTCCTTCGTCACGGCGCCACTGTCCCGCCCGTTACAATCCGCCGCCTGATCGTCCGATTTCAACCGCTTGCTCGGAGGCTTATCTCCGTCCTTGGGGTAAATCAGCTTCAGCTGCTTCTTCAAGTCCTTGTAAGACAAGAATTTGTCCCTCCATTCAGGCAGAGTATCCTCGATCAATATGCTGAGACTCTTCCAGAACTTCATGATACAAATCACACCCGCCGGGGAGCCTGATCGCCGGTCGAATGGTTCGCCTGTCAGTTGATTTTCTCTGTGTATAACGCTCGATCGAGAAATCTGAATTCTGCTTTGGAAGAATGATTGATTTGTTGTTATCTGAAGATAATTGTTGAAAGTTGTGGAAAATCGAATATAAATGGTGGGAGAATATTCGGATTTCTCCATTGTCGAATATTCTTGTTTCCCTATTTATACCCAATGGTTACAACGTTTCAATTGGTTAATTCGGTATAACCAACCAATTAACCCATAAAATCTATTAATCATGAAAGTAAACTCATAATCAAACTAATTATTACTAATTGTATTCGGTTGGGTAAGTTGTTTATATATTCGTTTGATGATTAAAATAGTTAGCGAGTGTTTTGACAGCTCTAAACTAGTATAACCAAATTAACTTATAAAATTGATCATTTAAATCAAATTAGTCACACTAACCAAACCAGATTAATCAAATAATACTGATTAAAATAGTTAACTTGGTAACTGATCCGTATTGACAGCCCTACATACATCCCCACTATGAACAACAATCAAAAGTTAAAACCGTTTAAAATTTTATCTTAACTTTATTTGACTATTATTTTGAAGAGAAACATTATGAAACCTCAATTTTTTATCATTTCCAGCATGTATAAATCAATTTGAAAATTTGAAAATTTCATATCAAAATTATCAACTCTCAAAGGGTACCTATGGAAATTGACAATTTTTACAAGAAAAATATTTTTTAAAATTGGTTAATATTTGACCTACACGTTAAAAATGACTAAAAATCAAGTTTTATTATAATAATCCCAGTAAATAATGGTCAAATAAATTTAAAAATAAATTTTACTTTGTAATACATTAATGTTGAAAAGTTTCAAATCTGCAAGCATGTGGTGAAAAACAGCTACAAATTCAAGTTAAAATTTTTATAGTTGAAAGCACATATATCTAGGGCTGTTAATTTGGTTAATTCCATATAATCAACTCAATTATCTAAAAAATCTAGGGTTCTCAAATTCTTAGTGAGTGTCAAGTTCTTGTTCGGGTTATCCATTAGTCCGCGCCAACCTGGCCTTAGAGTTGTGCGTCGTTAATTATTCTTATTGTCGATGAATTATTCATCGTCTCCTTTGTTAAGTGATCTCACCTCTTCAAAGTGGATTAGGTAACCCGTTTAGCAAAAAAAAATAACCTTTTATCAGATTAGTTGTGTGATCGTCGATTTTTTTTATACATTTTTGCATTATAGCTATTTATTAGTTTGTGTCTAACCATTTCTCCTTTTATTTTGTGCCCACCACTAATTAGATAATTAGATGCATTATTTTTCTTCTCAACATCTATAAATGAACTCGATTTTTTATGTCATTTGTATCAATTTATGAATTTACAATATTGGTCCGATTTTATCTAAATCAATTGGTTTGAGTTGATTCTTCTGAACATTGTATAAAAAAACTTAAAATTTATCTAATATTTTTACCACACTACCCAATCAAATATTCTTGATCCATACTGAAATTCTTTATCATCCATGGAAATTCGAATATACCAACATCACCCTCAAAAAAAGAATATTCACAATCAATAGCGTAATTTCTACGTTATAACCAAAAAAAAAATTTGGATCCAAATGATAACTTCCAAGTTGTGTATAGAATCTTTTCTCGAAGATTTCGAAGTACATATGATCTAGGCCAGTTTGGAATTATGGGTGTCAATTCAATGCGGTGTGGTTTCGAGATATTTGTCAAAAGTGTAGAGTTGGTCCGTTTTATCATTGGGATTCGTTTTGTTTGGAAAGATAGGAATGTAGTTGTTGATTTGTATTGGTTAATCGGTCATGTTTCTTTGTCTTGCCCTCTTTGAGTTACGAATCTTTGGATTGATTGGTCTGTTCTTTGACATGAATTCGTATATGATTACTGAGCATCTATAATATGATATATGATATGAGTTGTTTCATAAGAAAAAAAGTTAATTATCTGTTATTTATTTAGACAAAATTTTTGATTAAATGAGTGAAAATGAAGCTAAGATATAAATTTTTGTGAAATTTCTAAATTTATGTTGTTTAAACAAAAACTTTCCCTCAAATCTCTAAACGGAACACGATCATGTAAATGCTCCTAATTAAACTAGTTAAGAGTGTCGACGAGTATATTTATGTGTATGTCCTGAATTTGAATCATACTTTTTCTTTGTCACTTTAAAGGAGAGGGGAAGTAATTGTTGCGATTCTTTTCAACTTTAAATGAGCAAAGAATGAGTTATAATATATTCGATTCAATAAATTTTTGAACCGACTTAACACTAATTTAAAAGATAACTCAAATAATAACTTGATTATATATGATTTGTCGTGTAGGCTCAATAATACAAACATCTAGGTTGCCTCAAATTCCATGGACCATAAATACACAACTCGTAGTTTTGCTAATGAAAACCTACAAATAATACATGATTTTAGAGTAACTTGTAAAGTTCATGTTAACTCCTGTTTTTCGAAGGATACCATCTTCACATTAAGTTCAAATTAAACTCATCAAGGGTCTTTAATGAACGAAATTCAAGCTCTCGCGTATCTTCGCAAGGATAATTATGATTTAAGAGCAATGCGCGAACCACCTCCAGCTTATGATAACTCTTGTTTTTCTAAGGATACCATCTCGTTCAAATTAAACTCACCAAAGGTTTTTAATGAACGGAATTCATCTCTAGCGTATCTTCTCAAGGATAATTATGATTTAACCCCCTTCTCAAGGATAGTTATGACTTAAGAGCAATGCGCGAACCACCCAAAAATACATGACTTAATTTTCAAACTCAAAATCATTAAAAAGGTAATAAACCGACCTTCAACTTGGTTAAATTTAGCTGACTCTGCTCGTAAACCGATCCATAGATATGATCTCTAATAGTAGGCTGTAAACTATCGAATTCACATTGTGCTTACAAAAGTCTCCTCCATTTATTTGCATGGGGAAATTCAGACTCTTTCGCAATTACACAAATTTCCAATGTGGAAAACGATAGGAATCACAAACCAGTAGTTGGCAGTTCTTTGCATAAGTTGGGAGTGAAGTGTGAAGAACTCTGAGGAGCTACAGAGCAGCCCCCGACATGGCATTACACGCCACGCGACGCCACTTTTCCTAAGTATCGAAATGAGTCATCTTTACTAAAAAACTTCCTTAGAAAGGTAATGTACAAATAAGGTACTTCAACGACAAGGCGAAATCGCCATTGCTGCCTATAAACAATGCATCGTCTCTCATCCTTCCTCTGCACTCACAAACCATCTCCTCTGCGCCTCTTTCTAATTTCCACAGACTCAGCGAAAAGATAGAGGTCAGTTTCAATACCCAAATTCCCCTCTTTTAAAATATGATGTCGAGTGTTTGCGATATGGGTTCTGCTGCTTTCCCTTCCATCTCTCGGTCCCGATTGTCACCTTGATCTGGGTAGTGCGAAAGTTTGGTTTTTTGTTGGTGTGAAGTGAAGTTTAGTTGGGGTTAGTCAAGATTTTCTGTGATTGAGTGATTCTGACATTGGAAATTTGAAACTAGGGATTTAGTTTGGGAATTGCTGACTGGTCTGCTTCTCCATCTTGATCAGTTTATAAAGTGTGTTTTCATATAGTCTTGACGTATTCTCTGAATCGTAAAATGGAGGAACGAATGTGAGGAGATCATTGTTAAAAATCGGGTGAGTGATGTGAGAATTTTGCCGTTGAATGAGGATGAATGGACCAGTTTTCTTGTCTCGTTTTGTTCAATTGGATGCTGGGTTGAATTGTTTCAGCCTTCTGTTAATGAAGTGCTGAATAGTGATGGTTTAAATGAAGCTATTTCTATCCTTGTTCTCTGGGTAGCTATGGAGAGGATCATAAAACTAAATGCAATCCAGCTTGATTAGCTAGTTTCAATTTGAGATGGAATTCGAGTTAACCTGTATTATGCTATTCCTGTTTTGTTTTGTTTATAGAGTTCTTGGTGCGTTGATTACTAGCATTATGTGTTGTTGTCGTTGATAACTGATGATGCTTAACTATGCCGTCCAGCTTGATTAGCTAGTTGCAATTTGAGATGGAATTTGGAATTAACCTGTAATGTGATATCCCTCTTTTGGTGTGTTGATTACCAGTATGATATGTTGGTTGATAACTGATGGTGGTTAAGTATGATGTCCTCATTGTTTGGCTCTGTCTTTGAAGAAATCATTTCGTGAAATGAACTTGTTTTTGATGGTGTTAGGGAATTAGAGTTGGCTTGAATCTCAGGAAGAGATGGATTCGGAAAGGAATGCTGCAGAGACGGTGGTAACTCAGGTTAGCATCGGAGGATTCGACCGTCATTGCAAAGCAGAAGATCTTAGGAAGTACCTGGAAGACAAGATTGGACAGGTTTGGCGTTGCAGACTGAAGACCTCATGGACCCCTCCGGAGTCCCATCCTAAATTCGACATCATCGAAGCAAACAGCATACAGATAACAGACACATACCTCCGAGTGGTGCCCCATGCATTCGTGCATTTCGCATTGCCCGATTCAGCTAGATCCGCCAAGGATGCTGCAATGAACGGTCAGCTATCGTTTCGCAGCGATGGACCTTTGCAGGTCAGTTTGGGTCCGGAAAACCCGTTTCGGCTCAACCAGAGAAGGCGAACTTCAACTCCTTTCAAGATCCCTAATGTGAAACTCGAAATTGGAAGCCTTGTTAGTCAGGAGCAGTTCTTTGTCAGTTGGAAAGGACCCGATTCAGGACTTGATTACTTGGTTGATCCTTTCGACGGGACGTGCAAGTTCTGCTTCACGAGGCAGACGTTCTTCTCGTTCAAAAACTCTCCCGACCATGTACTGCTCAATTGTGATTACAAGATGGAGTTCTTGGTTAGAGACATCCTGGAGATCAAACAGTACCAGGAGATGACTTGCTGGGTTATTCTTTTGCAGCTAGCTGCAGCCCCTCAGGTATGGTACAGAACTGCTGATGACGATATCGAAGCTATGGTACCGTGGGATTTATTAGACGACGATGACCCTTGGATCAGAACTACAGACTTCACAACTAGCGGCGCTATTGGCCGGTGCAACTTCTACAGAGTTTCTGTTCCGCCACGCCATGGCAACAAGTTAATAAAGGCCCTGAGTTTTCTCAAAGAACGAAGGGTGCAGGAAATTTCCCTCAGGAGACCACTTAAGATCCTGAACGAGCCGGAATTTGGGATGCCAATGTCAGATGTGTTCTTCTATATTCATGGCAAGGAAGGCGTCAGCTTCGACGAAATGTACCTGGTCAATGCTGTGGTCCATAGAGGGATATTTAGTCAACACCAGCTGTCTGATGAATTCTTCACTATGTTGAGAAAGCAACCTGCGGAGATCAACGTTGCTGCTCTGAAGCAGATATGCTCGTACAAGCGGCCTGTCTTCGAAGCGTCTCAGGAGCTGGAAGCTGCCCGAAGGAGGATTTCACAGAGCAATAATGCAATCAGGGTCAATACACGGTTGGAAGACCTTGCTGAGATCAGAAGGTTGGTGATTACTCCAACTAGAGCTTACTGTCTCCCTCCGGAGGTTGAGCTCTCCAATAGAGTGTTGCGGAAATACAAAGATGTGGGCAATCGGTTTCTGCGAGTAACTTTTATGGACGAGGGGTTCCAAACAATCAATTCGAGTGCGTTTTCGTATTATGTGGCTCCTATCGTGAGAGATATCACCTCTAACTCATTTCCTCAGAGGACCATCATTTTCAAAAGGGTTCGAAGCGTCCTCACTGATGGATTTTACTTATGTGGCCGAAGATACACTTTCTTGGCTTTCTCGTCGAATCAGTTGAGAGATCGCTCTGCTTGGTTCTTCGCTGAGGATGGGAAGATAAACACGTTTGGTATAAGAGCTTGGATGGGTAAATTCAGAGACCGGAATATCGCCAAATGTGCTGCTCGGATGGGTCAGTGCTTTTCCTCTACATATGCCAGTGTTGATGTTCCGTCATCCGAGGTCAATGAAGAACTCCCCGACATCAAGAGGAACGGTTACAACTTCTCAGACGGGATTGGCATGATTACACCTGATCTCGCCCAGGAAGTTGCTATCAAGTTGAAGTTAGATGCTGATCCACCATGTGCATACCAGATCAGATATGCTGGTTGCAAAGGTGTTGTGGCTTGCTGGCCGGCACAGACAAATGGGGCGGCTCGTTTGTCTTTAAGGGAAAGCATGAACAAGTTTAGGTCAACTCATACTACTTTGGAGATATGCTCGTGGACTAGATTTCAGGCAGGTTTCTTGAACAGGCAGATAATTACGTTGCTCTCAACTCTGGATGTTCCCGATACGGTCTTTTGGGAGATGCAACAGCGGCAGCTGTCTAAACTGAACCGAATGCTCCTGGACACCGACGTAGCATTTGATGTTCTCACTGCATCATGTGCCGAGCAAGGAACTGTTGCTGCGCTTATGCTGAGTGCAGGTTTCGATCCTCAGTCCGAACCTCATCTAAGAGGTATGCTGACTTCCATAAGAGCTTCACAGCTCTGGGGACTGAGGGAGAAGTCCAGAATCTTTGTCCAAAGCGGGAGATGGTTAATGGGCTGCCTCGACGAACTAGCGGTGCTTGAGCAAGGACAGTGCTTCATTCAAGTCTCTAAACCGTCTCTCCAGAACTGTTTCTTGAAGCACGGTTCGAAGTTTCAAGACACGAAGAAGGACCTTCATGTGGTCACGGGGACCGTGGTGATCGCGAAGAATCCTTGTCTGCATCCGGGAGATGTCAGGGTGCTGGAAGCAGTTGATAACCCTGGTCTGCATCATCTGTATGATTGTCTCGTTTTCCCCCAGAATGGCGAAAGACCCCATTCGAATGAGGCTTCTGGAAGTGATCTTGATGGTGACTTGTATTTCGTCACATGGGATGAACATCTTATTCCTCCTAGCAAAAGGAGTTGGCCGCCCATGCAGTACGATGCCGCAGAGGCGAAAAAACTAAATCGCGAGGTGAACACTCAGGTAATTGATTGTCATCGGTACTGCTCAATTTTGAATCCATCAAAAGTTTTGGTTAGCTTTTTCCTCTTTTTTTGTTTGATGGAGTTTTTCCCAATGCTTTTGATATGCAGGACATTATAGAGTTCTTTGTAAAGAACATGGTGAACGAGCACTTGGGCGCAATCTGCAACGCTCACGTGGTTCACGCAGATCTTAGTGAGTACGGAGCTCTAGACGAAAAATGCATCACATTAGCAGAGCTGGCTGCAACAGCTGTCGACTTCCCGAAAACTGGGAAGCTCGTTGCAATGCCAGGGCATCTCAAACCGAAGCTCTATCCAGACTTCATGGGGAAGGAGGATAACCAGTCGTACGAGTCGAGGAAAATCCTGGGCAGACTCTATCACCAGGTCAAAGATGCAGTTGACAATGAAGAATCTGCTGCTGAATCGTCTGAGCTCAACGGTAAGATACTTTACGATGGCGATCTGAGTGTTCTGGGAACGGCCGATTTCATCATGGAAGCGTGGGATCTGAAATGCTCGTACGACAAACAGTTGAGAGGTCTGCTTCAGCAGTATAAAGTGCAGAGGGAAGAAGAGATTGTGACGGGACACGTTTGGTCGATGCCCAAGTCGAGCAGCAAGAAGCAGGGCGAACTCAAGGAACGGCTGAAGCACTCATATAATTCGCTGAGGAAAGAGTTCCGGCAGATTTTCGAGAATATGGGCGACGATGTGGCGCTCACGGAGGAAGAGAGGAATTCTGTGCTTGAGCGGAAAGCTGCGGCTTGGTATCAAGTTACTTATAATCCGAGATGGGTGAACCGGTCTCTGGAACTGGCGGTTGGTAGTTCTTCAAATGGAGTCATGCTTAGCTTCCCGTGGATTGCGGCCGATTACCTTGCTCGAATAAAGGTCAGGAGTAGGGGACCGGGAACTGATGATCCGGGTAAACCGATTAACGTTATTCGGAGGTACCTTGCTGAGAGGATGTGAGGTCTTTGTTATTGTGGTAGCAAGTCCACTCTGCCATTGTTGTTTGCCTTTGCCTTGTAGGGCAAGCAAGGTCTCTTCAGTTACTTCGGTTTGATTACTCTTTCAATAAACGATTAGCCTAAGAGCTACGAATCCAATTTTCGTCTTCTCAATAGCCTTGTAACTCTCGGATAGTCTTCGAGTGGAAACATTCATTACTAATGAACTATTGGTCCTAAGCCATTTCTGGCGATCAATCAAGAACTCAAATTCGGATAATCGTTTAACATGGAACAATAGAAGACCTTGCAAACCACATTTCTCAATCTTTTACATCAAACATCTGTCAGAATCTACAGTTCCATGAAAGCCGAAGCCTCTATGGATCAGAGACAGTCACATTGCTCATAAATTGCAGACATATTCGTGAATTCACATCAACAACATTGCCAACATCGAGACTCCAAAAGTGTAGCAAATGCTCAAACATCTGTTGGAGGCTTCAATCTAATCAGCCTTTTGATCCTGTCTTTGTCTGTGTTCTCCAGGATCCCCTTCATACATTAGCAAAACACAGCAAACCCGGCATTGCAGTTATGAACCGAAGAGGATACATGTTCATAGTTCATAATGGAGCCTCCTAAACTTCTCCCTAGACCTCTATAGTTCATTACTGAATGAATCAAGTTTATCAAGGAAAAGATTCAAGCTTTAGCTCTTCTAATCATTTCAGCCTACTACCGAAAAAATCAAAGGCAGAAACATACCTTCCAGACGATTTCATCGAGGGACAGACATATCTTCCCATACTTATCGAGGAAAGTCCGCTCCGTCGGAGGCTTCTTGCAGATATCCTTGATCGATCCCGTTATCACAAAGATGGCTTCAGACACTACAAGATCCAGAACAGAAATTTGCATCAGTTAACAGCATAAAGAATCCAACTTTGTGCTTACTTAGCTCAAAATGAACTTACAAGCTAGTTCATCATATTCATCCTTGCCAACAACGTAAAGGCAGATATCTCCCAGCACCGTATACACGATATAAACTGACCTAATCGAAAGAAACATGTCAAATGATTATAAAAAGCAGAAATTCAAACCAATTGAATTGATCGGTTTAAACCCAAAGCCCCTTACTTGTGGGAAGCAACGAAGAGTTCTTCGTTCTTGGCGTGCTTGAGATTGTCAGCTCCCAGTTTCACCAGGAAAGATCGCCAGTGCAATCGCTCCTCAGCTGGAACTCCATTGAATCTGAAGAAGAAAAAAAACGAAACCGATCCAGAAATCTGCAGCTAAAATCGTAATCGGTGCACTCTAGAACTAGCATCAATGGTGGATCTCAGTCGTCCGGTACAAAGATCGAATAGTTGGGATTTTTACCTTTCCACGAGAATATTGCCCACCGAATTCGAGATGAGAACTGCGAGCAACATTTTCCTTCCCCTCCTTTCTTCTTCAGCTTCGAGCTCTTCTTTCCCACTGATAAATTTCTTCCTTTCTTGGTGGGTAATAGCATTTGTTTTCCGTACCATTTTCCAAATCGGTTAAACCATTAATCTCTATCAACAGTTAATTCGAAAAAGATACGACTCAAAGTGGTTAGCCGACAACAAAACGTGCTACATAGACTTGATTGTGTAGATTTATATCGAGAGGATGTTATGGTACCTCCTGGAGTTCTCATACTCTACGAATGTGTCGCCCAACAAAAAACGAATGAGGCATGCTACATGAACTTTATGGTATAACAAACTTATATTTGCATAGGTATTAGGCAATGCCTTGCATGGTGCGAGCTATCGGTACCCGAAGGACACTGCCACACCGGATAGTATCCACCATGTATAATAAGACTCTATTGTTGTAGAACTCGCTATAATCCGTTACGCAAATTCATATCATAAACCCGTGACTTAACTAACATGTAATCCATCAAAGTAAAGATTGTGTATCTTTTATATTTTAATCAAGCAAGATATAATACAGTTTTGGTAATGACAATTAAAACATATTTATATATGTGAGGGAAGAAGGGACCAACTGAAAAAACAGAAACACTATTCTTCAAGCAGCTCTTCAATCATCTGCATAGCAATTCTATCTTCCTCTTTCTCTTCCACCATCTCCGAACCCGACGAAGACGACAAAGAAGAAGACGATTCCTCCCTCTCCAGCACTGGTGCCGGAGGGGGGTGATCAGAATCAGAACCACCACCAGTACCGCCTCCCAAGCGGACCCGCATGACCCAGCTGGAGGACCGCGGCCCACCAGCCGGGCGCTTCTGCCAGACACCAATGTGAGAGCTGTCACTACTGTCCAGCCTCAGACACGTCATCGAAGACGCCGATGTGTCACAACACTTGCGGAGCTTCGCATTCAGAAGTTCCCCAAGTGACGCATTATCATCATCATCGGAAGAAGAGGCAGGGAAATTCGTCTTCGCATTGCGGCCGCTCATGTGGACGGCGGCCCGGTCGTACGCCCTTGCCGCGGCCTCGGCCGTGTCGAACGTCCCCAGCCACACCCTCCTCTTCCTGCAACAACATTGTTAGAAAATCATCAGATCTGCAGACAATTTAAAGCACTATACATCAAAATGCAGCAACATGGGGATTTACAGTAAAGGGTGGCGAATCTCGGAGACCCAAGAACCCCACTGACGCTGCCTGACACCTCTGTATTTCTTTGATTGTACCATTTTTGCTCTCTGTTTCTCTCTGGGTTTTTTTTTTGCCAGAGAGAAGTGCACTAATGACATTAATAATGGCGGGAGATATATAAAGAGAGTACTGGTACTGTAAGGTGTCGGTGAGTAAAGGAAAAAGTCTATGCTTTGCAATTAAGAGTTTCACCTACGATGAATTTTTAGGTGCATTACCCTGTGTTGCAGGTCACTTTTTGTTGGATGATTGGACTTCAAAAAGTACAGTATTTTTCCCCGATTTTTGTGAATGATCTCGATCTCTCATGTAGTATTGATCATGAAGCTCACATATATTATCCACCACAAGCGGCAGTTCCAGCACAAAGCCTTCATTTTTTCTTATGGTCCATACTGTAAGCTTCAAGTGTGAATTTGTATATTATATTTAATCATACATCAAGAGTCGATACGTTATTACATACTTATATTCCTTGATACCTTTTCTCCTAGACTAATATATGAAGACATTTGGCCACATACACCGGATACGCACTACGTAGCACATTACACTTACAAACAACATTCACACGTTACCTTGAATCAAGCCTTAAAATCATTTAAATACGATCTTAAAATCACTGTTTGACACGTTAATTTCTAAATCGTCTGAACCATTCAAATTAAGAGAAGTACGGGTATTGAATTTTGTGTCTTTTTTTCACATTTGATATTTTGTATGTAGATATTTTTACCTTTCTTGGGGCAGACAAGCAACAGCTAAGGTAGAAGAAATAAATGAAATGGGCCCGTGGGGTGTGGGCCGTGGGCTGCGATTCCTCCCAACAAACCCAATTAAAGAACCCAACTGACATATTATCTGCTTGTGTGTCCCTCTTCGGTTTTGTCCTCAAGCTCACTAATCCAATCGTACCTGGTTTGGTCCGAATTCGACGAGGGAGTTCAACTAACCGAAATTCGGTACAAATTTTACGATCAAGGGACAATTGATTGTATAGGGGAAACCTAGGGAAAATGTAGACAGAAAACTATAGAGAGCGGTAGTTGTGACATTATTTTACAGGGTTATGATCACCTTATTAATATAAAAATAATATGGCGTGATAGACAAGATGAGTAATGTCAAATTGCTAATATGTATTTTTTTTTGGGTTTTGGCCGTCTTCTTTTAGGTAAGTGAGGTGTGATAGGGGTGATTCCAAATTCCCTAAACGCCTAGTGATGGTGTCGTGTCCTTCTCATGCATTCGAGTTTTAGAAACATCCTTACATGGGTTATTGGCGTCCTTGGACTTGACACTATCAGGATCGATGACTCGGCTTATGAATATAAGATTAGTTTTACGTAACGGACATGTTGGTCTGGCTAACTCCATAGTCGTGTCAAAAGATATTTTATTTACTAAATTGAGTAGTTTATCCAGTTGAAGCCACCAGTCATATAGGATTTTGTATGGAAAACTAATGCCTGGTCTGTAGACGGAGGTGACTACTCGGTTAGAGTTTGATAGGTCAGTAATTGCCTCGATTGATAAATTTTTAAAGTTTAATGATTGGTGGATAAAAATCCAATAGTTTAATGACCATTTAAGTATATTAAGTAGTGGGGACAAAATGAGATCCACATAAATGATATAATTGTACAGCACGGCAGCCCCTCTTTAATTTTGGTGCTTTGGATTTAAGGTTTGAAGACTGACATAGAAGTAGGTAAAATTAAAAGGACAATGGATTTGAGAGGTTGGTCATGAAAGGTGGATTGTTCGTATCGAGAATGAATATGAAAATCAAGATAGCAAATAAGATTAAACATCAACCCAAGTTGTTAGATCGTCGATCACCATACATGTAGCTCTATTGCGCTGGTAGAAAGACGAGAATCTCAACAACAATAGCCCCACTACTAACAACACATCGGTGGACCTCTAGGAGAGCTTGAAAAAACCCGTCTTAGCATCCCTTTTAATATTAATCTGTCAAACATTATGTCGAAAATACCAAGTACACACATTAGAAACTCCAATACAATAAATTATTTTGAAAATAGAAAAAAAATTATCGATATATTATAGTTAAAATATATTTAACGATTTATTTTTTTATATAAAAAAATCAAATGGCGGTGGTGAAAGTAGTAGTATTGTAGAGTAAGTCCACAAGTTTGTGTGGCAGAGGACCAAGCCAGGACTAAAATGGGTTCGGGAGGTGGGTTTCTTAACCTCATTTGCAGCCCTCTTTATTAATCGGCATCAGGCACAGCCCTGTTTAGTAGTGATGGTGACTTGTGACGATTTGGTTTGAATATCAAGAGACTATATATATAAGAAACATTGAGTCTTCATCATTAACGTAATGGAAGACAATATTCACTTACCTTATATGTCTAACGGTTTGATGCTTTATTAAGCAAATCTGTTACATGTTTATAAACATACATGCACTTCATAGTATATACTTTTCTATCTTGTTCCTACATTTTGTTATACATATGCTTGAATACTCTACCATGCAACCACTTACTAACCGTTTTTATACAGTTTGTAAGGAATTTTTCGACAGGACTTAGAAGCGTTTTAGAACATTAACTCAACAATCAACCTGATTCTCTAGATCGAACCGTTCATTGAGAGGAACAATAAGATACTATACCAAACAACTATATGTAGTTGTGGTTCAATCACGATTTGAGTATAATTTATTATGGTTTTAGTAGCTGAATTGTATACTATTAATCTTATTAGTTTGATGTTTGGTACGGTTTTGATAGTGAAATATCCATTTTGTGAGAAATAAAATATTCTGAACCAAATGTTAAAAGTTACAGACATAGACTGGGCCGGGCTGCCTGCTTTTGTATTCATTTTTTGGGATAGGGCTGAACTGGTAACAAAGTCCAATACTTATTTGAACGACTCACAGGCCTGCATGCGCCATGTGAGGAAATGCAGGGCGGCTCACCGTCTAGCGGCATGTTGTAAATAAAAGTCGAATAAAGAAGGAAAATAATAAAATAACACCGACGATTATTATAGTTTTTTATTTTGAGGTTGATTAGTTTACAGAAAAAAATGAGAATATTTTTAGGGATTTTGATAAAAGTGATAGCTTAATTACAATGAAGGAGACTAACGCTTTTTATATATATATAATGGTTTTGGTTAATCCATAACCATAGGGCTAACCTTATATACATTAATATATTGAGCTAAGCCGTTCATGAATAGCTTAACATTCAGATAAAGTTCATTCATAGCTCAGGTTGAATCAATTATGTTTGAGTAAGAGTATGATCGACTTAATATTCAACATGTTTGTAAATGTTAGAGTGACTTACTTTTAGTTTAACTCATTGATATATTTTAGTATACAACCTTCAAATGGAATTTAATCATTCATTAAATGAGTTTTAGGAGCGAAATTTTAATTGAGTTTGATTTTGAGTTTGCTTCATCAACCTGACGAGCCAGACTCAACCTCAACACGAACTAAATATTATAGCTCAAATTTTCGTAACAAATAATAAAAAATTGTTAATACAAATTCCATTCCACCATCAAATACACATATATTTCCCTCGATCAAATCAGCTCGATTTATAAACAACCCCACTCATCCACTAGGAATAAATAATATTGTGAATGCACATGAATAAAATACCTAATGCGTGCATGGTGGACACTTGAGACAAACCCAAGTGGGTGGGGATTTTTTTAAAATTAACTTTTGGTGATTATTTTTCTTAATTGGCGATGTTAACATAAAGTTTAGTCAAATGTAGGAGGGCAAAGTGTATGCATGAACCTTCTCTCTAATCTCCACCATGACTTGGACCGACCAATTTATTTTTTATCAACTTCATAACAAAATATTCATGAACTTATTTTACCTAGTCTTTTGATTTTTAAAAAAACTTATTTTACCTAGTGGGTATTTTTGTTGTTAAAAACCTAATATAAAACATTAATCTAAATTATATTAGATAATGAGAAAAAAAAATATGTAAAGCGTTATTGTAATGATCGAAAGATCTTGATTTTGATAAATGATAAGAGCATATTTTAAAGTAAGAAAAAGATTGGAAGCGATATCAGCAACGAGGAAAGTGATTTTGCTTGGTAGATGGGTTAAGGGTGAAGGTTGATTATTTAGCTTCAATTTGAGGCGAAAATAATTGGATTTAACGTATTATTTATTTAGATAACCACTACTAACTCAATTAAATAAAATCTCTCAAAAACATATAAAAATAGCCAATATAAATTTAACTTATTATCACGAGTACTTACACAAATTGATCATTTGTCACTTAAACAATGTCTAAAATCATAAAATATAAGAATTATGTAATTTCACGAACCACAAATAATGTATAGTACAATCAGAATCATCCGACAATAATAAAATTGTAAATAAATGATTACTTAACAAATCATAAGAAAAGACTAAAAAGACCTTATAGCTAGATAGACATGTATTTGTAATTTGAGTTGGCAGATTAATGGACTAAGTACGGACAATTTGGACGCCTAATTAATCATTTGTTTCTTGCAAGTTGCTAATTTTTTTAATACTCCAAAAAGCATGACATTTTAGAATCGAATTGGACTATTATGTTAGATTTTGATCAAACTTTTAACTTTTTTATAACAGTTCGAACGGTTCAAAATGAACTTTTACAGTTGATTGGTTCAACTCAAAAGTGAAACGTTGACGGACACTTTTCAATTAAAAAAAACTTTTTCCAATTTTCCAACACCAACGATATACACTAAAAGCTTCATAACGAAAAAACTTTCGACACAAGGAACCATCACAGAATCTTCTTCACAAATAATATTGAGAATCTTTCACGACATATCCAACTTCAATGATCCATCTCATACCACTCATTAGGATAATACCCATTAGTGATATAAGAGTCTTATTAACAACACCTTTCGAATCAATTGACCAGATTACATGAGGTACGTTAACTAGACTCTAATACCACTATTAGATACAATAAATATTATTACTCGTATAACATAAAGTACGTTTAAACCTTTCATTTTCCAAAGTGAATAGTACTCCTATAACATGTTATATTGTACTATAGTTATACACACTTTAATGATTTCTATTCTAAAAATAACTTGTTCTCTGACTTTGTCCAACAATGTTTATAGAAGATGACTTGGTGTGTGTACAACACCAAGTCAATAGGATGGTTCACACTTCATCAAAGTAGCATTCGTACACAAGTGAACTGTGGACAAAAAGACTCAAGTACAAACAAGTTGACTTCAACACGGGGTGATTAATTAATCGGTACAATTTTACGAGGGAGAATACCTATAAATATATGTACAATTAGATACATACATCGTAATTCAATTTTTATGGTGCTAGGAAGAGGGTGAAATCACATACCATTACTTTTATGAGATTGTTAGTACTTTTTACTAAACGTTAGATTGGATTTTTGATAATCAAAATTAAATATATTTTATCTCTAAAATCGATCGAATAATTGAAATATTAGACGATATATTTGAAATTTTAAAATTTTGAAGAATAATTGTAAGTTGGGATTTTGAAACCACAAGGAAGAGAGGAGGAAAATAAGGGGAAAAATGGTGGGTCAGAAACACGTAGGAAACACGACTTGTGTTGGTGGAGAAGACTTGATAATTAGCAACTTAATTAAGAGCCCCTTAATTAATTATTATATCTATTAAGGATTCCTCTACTAGATTTTTTCTTCTTAAATATGTAACAATACTTTACATTTTGTACATATATCACAAACTTATTTCGATACCCTTTTACAATCAAATACTCTAGGTCCGTAACCAAAGGTTTACATGAATTTCATTACAAGAAATTTCGCTAGCTCTAAACAAATAAATAAAAAAGATCCTCACCCTTGTCTAGCTAGTACATTACTACGATATTTTGGTGAATATTTATCGATGATGTTAAAGATACACATGACAATGAATGGCTAGCACAAAATTACATCATACGACCCCTACCAAACATCCAAAACAATCATATAACGCTCATTATATGTCAAAGTCACCGGTCGATGCCGATCGCGTTTGCAAACTAGTTACTCTAGGCTCGTAATCAGAAACTTCCAATAATTTTATTAGTAACCTTGCTATTTCTAAATAGGAAAAAAAGATCCATTACGTAGACACCTTGAAAATTCAATGATACTGTTAGAAATACAACATGGCAATGAATGGATAGAACAAAATTACAAGAATTTTATCAAAGACTTCGCCAACTTTAAATAAAAGAAAGAGGTCAAAACCCTTATCTAAATAATATATTGATCAATATCGCGTCGAAAATATGTGGCAACAAATGGCTATAGCAAAATTACACCATACGAACTCTATCAAACATCCAAAAGCCAGCCAGCCAGCCACCACCGTTAGCCTGAAAAGCCATTGCAGCGGTGGCTGACGCAATGAATCAAGGAACCCCCCTGAAGAAGAAACCTATACAGAATTAATAACAAATTAATTTTAACAAAAGTTTAGAAGAAAAAGAACTGCCAGAAATTCCAAAGGGGGCAAATACATTGCATGTAGGCAGTGTTCCAGTGCGGCGCATACCCCACCTGCACCTTCTTCCCCCTCCTCCTCAGCTAGAATATCAAAATCCATTCTTTACCACCACTCAAATACATACATCCCCCCATTTCCCAACCTCCCCCATTTCCCATTTGTTATCCTCCTCCAGCTTTTTGTTCTTTTTGCCCTATCGCATAGGGTTGTTGTCGTTCTTCTTCCCAAAAGCTCTCATCTTTGCCTTCATCATCCACAGTTTTCCAGCTCTTATTCGAAGTTTCTTCTTGTTGTTGTTGATCGTGTTTGCCGTCTTTTTAGCTCTCTTTGGAGGGTTTCCTTGTTTTTCACGGTGTGGATTTGATCTCCCGGGAAATTTTCAGCTCCACCCATGTCTCAGCTATTCGGATTTGCTGGTAAGCTCCTTTTGATCACTGTAGTTTTACTCTTTTTGTTTCTGGGTAGATCGGGTTTTAATTGATTTTGGGGTTTTGATTATGGAATTTATCCTGATTGCTGTTGGATTTATGGATCTTGCTCTAGATTAGCTAGAAAAAGAATCGATCTTTGAGTTCTGTCTTTATTGTTGTGATTAAGGATTCCGTCTATCTTAAGGATTGTTTTGATGGATTGAGCTTACAACCATCATGGCTAAATATGAGATCTGGAGCTTTAATTGTGCCTGATCTTGTTTTTATGATGTATGTGATCATGGTCAGCTGATTTTATGTCATGGTGGTTCGCAGGAAGTGACGATTTTTACAGCTCAAACCCCAAGGATCAGAGCTTGTTCCTGCCACTTGGGCATCATGTTGATTTATACTATCCTTCCCGCAAGAGATCTCGCATTACAGTACCGTTCCTCTTCAATTTCGAGCAAAAGAAGCAGGCTTCCATAGATGTTCTTCCTGACGAGTGCCTCTTCGAAGTGTTCCGACGCTTGGAGGGCCAAGAGAGGAGCGCTTCCGCTTGTGTTTCGAAGCGGTGGCTCGGTCTTCTGAGCAGCATTCGTAAGGAAGAACTCGCTGTAGTGGAAGCCGAGGCGGATTCTGAATCTTCTGATGGTGGTTACCTCTCCAGGAGCTTGGAGGGGAAGAAGGCTACGGATGTTCGACTTTCGGCCATTGCAGTTGGAACTACAACTCGTGGAGGGTTGGGGAAGCTTTCGGTTCGTGGAGGAGGATGCAAGGTGACGAATTTGGGGCTTCGTGCTGTTGGTCGGTGCTGCGGTTCACTAAAGGTTCTGTCTTTATGGAATTTGACATCGGTTAGCGACGAAGGGTTGACCGAAATCGGTGAAGGATGCCGGCAGCTGGAGAAACTTGATCTATGTCAGTGCCCTGGAATCACTGACAAGAGTTTGAAGGCTATTGCGAGGAACTGTCCGAATCTGACCGATCTGACCATCGAGTCGTGTGCCAACATTGGGAACGAAGGGCTCCAAGCCATCGGCCAGTCGTGTGCGAATTTGACATCCGTTTCGATCAAGAATTGTCTTGCTGTCGGTGATCAAGGGATTAGTGGACTGGTATCTTCGGCCTCTTATTCTTTAACGAAGATAAAGCTTCAATCTTTGAACATCACTGATGTGTCTCTAGCTGTGATCGGGCACTATGGGAAAGCGGTAACCGATCTTGTGCTATCCGTCCTTCCGAATGTTACCGAAAGAGGGTTTTGGGTCATGGGAAATGGCAATGGGTTGCAGAAATTGAAGTCGTTCTCGGTTACTTCCTGCATCGGTGCCACTGATGCTGGGCTCGAGGCTGTGGCAAAAGGTTGTCCGAATTTGAAGCAGTTCTGTCTCCGTAAGTGTGCGTTCTTATCCGACAATGGATTGGTTGCTTTTGTCAAGAATTCAGCGACACTAGAGAGCATGCAATTGGAAGAGTGCCACAGGATCACCCAGTTCGGGTTTTTCGGTTCCATTTTGAACTGTGCCACAAAGCTGAAAGCTTTTTCTCTGGTGAGTTGCTTGGGCATCAAGGATCTCGATGCTGGAGCATCCGTGCCTTCGCCATGCGAATCCCTTCGATCATTGTCAATCCACAACTGCCCCGGGTTTGGCGATGGTAGCTTGTCCTTTCTAGGGAAGCTGTGCCCTCAACTTCAGAATTTGGAATTAACCGGTCTCCGAGGAGTAACCGATTCTGGTTTGCTCGAACTACTTGGAAGCTGCAAGTCCGGTCTTGTGAAGGTCAACCTCGGTGGATGTGTCAATTTGTCAGATAGAATCGTCATGGAGTTGTCCGAGCATCACGGTTGGACCCTCGAGAAGTTGAATCTCGAGGGATGTAGCAAGATGACCGATACGAGTTTATCGGCTATTTCAAAAGGCTGTCTCTTGCTGAGTGATCTCGACGTCTCCAAATGCTCAATCACCGATGCTGGCATCACATCCCTTGCTTCTTCGGGGTTGCTTGGTCTGCAAATCTTCTCCATTTCTGGTTGCCCCATGATATCAGACAAGAGTTTCCAAAGCCTAATGTTGCTCGGACAAACCCTTCTTGGGCTTAGCCTTCAGCACTGCAATGCAATCAGCAGCAGGACCGTCGAGCTTCTCGTGGAACGACTCTGGAGGTGCGATGTGCTGTGTTAAAACACACATCATTATCCGAAGTAGTGTTCAGCAAGTAATCAACATCAGTTCTTCCATGGAGGACTCCGGTTCCCTTTTTCCTGGCGGGATGTGGCCATTACCCTTTTTTTCGCGGACGAAAGTCCGTTAGAAGTCTTTTGCTCCCCCGAAGTTCGGGGGAGCGGTAACTTTCTTTGTGGCCATACTTCCCTAGAGAATACAGTAAACCGAGTCCTCCTCCTCCTCTCCCTTGCCTTAGAGTTTTTCTTCTTCAATGGTATTCTAGCTCGAGCTTTTGTGGTTTTTTGTAGTCATGTTGTGAGAACGTGATGGTTTGTCGAGTCGAGTCTTGTGTTTTCGTCGAAGGGTGGCCGAGGAATCTCTAAGTTTGCAGGTTGTGTTTTGGTGTAAAGAGTGAGATGGTGTCCTGTTGTGTTGTTTTTGATCTTGTGGGTTTTGTTGGCTTTGGTTGGCAGGTTCTGCCATTAACAACCTTAAAGGTTGTTTTTTTGGGTCCATTGCTGATTCCCACTGGGTTTTTTTTCCGACAGGACATCACTTTTCTCTTCCACCATCTCTGTTTCTGCAGCTTGTGTTCTTAATATTTATATATGATGATATAATGTAATGAAAGATGATCCTCCCCTCGCCCTTTGTTGTTGTACCATGGTTTAATGATATAAATAAAATGTCTTTATGTTCTAATTATGTTCCATGGTTCTCCAAGGTGTAGAATGTACTTCTAGACAGTATCTATTGCAGAAGTCCGACTAATTGTAGGGACATTGAGAGAAAAGTTTTTTGCCATACCCGAATGATGATTTTGCATTTACTAGTCCATAATCGGGGTGTAAGATGAGTTAAATGGGACCGGTTACAATGCCATGTAAACTCATCTTACACGGCCGTGTAAGACTTGTAACATGGCTATATAATTTCGTGTAATATGAGTTACAATTACACTGTTATATAACTCCTCTTATACGGTCATATAAAACCGATTGCAACTGATCTTACATGACTATGTAACTCTTCTTATACGATCGTGTAAGATGAGCTATACAGCTGCTGTGTAAAGCGATATATTTAATATAAAATAATTACAAAGCCCTGAACAATTGGTAAACTTTACAATAGTCCGTCGTCTATATAACAAATAATCCAACGGTAATCCAGATTCCATGGCAGCCCCATAGTTTCCAACGATCAACAGAAAAAAAGGAATCCCAATTCAATTATTTATCCCTTCCCATTTTTCCGTCGTTCTCGATCTGAAGGAGAAAACAAAGAAAGCGACGGAGGAGCTCCGTCGCCCACCACCGTGAAAAATCATCGAACGAACTTCTCATCCTTTCCTTTTGTAAACCCTTAATAATCATTCTCGCCCCTACAAAGATCACCTCTTTCCTTCGCGCCAAAACGCAAAGGGAGAAAAAATGCTTCTCCGGAGCTCCTCAACGCCGCTCATGAAGAGTCTGGTCGGCCAATGGTGCGTCGTGCCGGAAATCGACGGCAGTTCCCCGACCTCCAAATATTCCCACATCAGCCCTAAATTCTCCCCGCTCCGCCAGGCCGCCGTGTCTCTGAAACGGACGTCGTCTGAGGGGGATCTGAAATTCCTTCCCAAGACGGGGAAATCGAAGCCGGCGAAAGAGTATTCGCAGCCTCCGCTGCCGTCTCCGCTGCAGCGGACGTCGTCGTTGGAAGACGCGGCGAGGAGCGTGATCGCGGCGGTGGAGGAGGACGAGGAGGAGGCCATGGAGTTGGGGTTTGGTGGAGATGGCGGCGGCGAAGGTAGGTTTCCGGAGGGCGGCGGAGGGGGATCATCTGGTGGCGGCGAGACGGAGCTGATGGATAAGTATTACCGGGATATGATTATTATGTATCCCGGCGACGAGCTTCTGCTATCAAATTACGCCAAGTTCCTGAAAGACGTCCGCGGCGACGATGTCAGGGCGGAGGAGTACTGCGAGCGTGCGATTCTGGTTAACGCTGGCGACGGAGGCGTGCTGTCGATGTACGGCGATCTCATCTGGAATAACCATAAGGACGGCGGCCGCGCCAACACTTACTATAACCAGGCTGTTAAATCCGCTCCCGACGACTGGTAATTTCTCCGACCGATCTAAATATTTGTAAGATTTTAAGAGAATTTACTCTGATTGATGTTCGTAACAGTAATGTGCTGGCGTCGTATGCGCGATTCTTGTGGGACGTGGAGGAAGAGGCGGAGGAGGAAGAGGAAGAGGACGACCAGCAATTCCAGCAATCAGCCGGCGGTGGCAGGAGAATGAACCAGTCGCAGCCGCCACTGAATATGGGGATTGGATTTGGAACCGAATTAGGATTCCGGCAGCTACTTCATGAGATGAATTGATGAAGAAAAAAAATTCAAATACGGAAGTTACATTCTAGCCCTTGTGTATATACGCTAATTACATGTTAACTCTTGACGTTTTTAGGTGTTGTAAATGTAGTACTAACCTCTCTAGTACTATTATGTTAACATGGCAGCGAAATTTAAATGGTATAAAAACCCATGCAAGTATATAACATTTTACACCGTCTACCGATTTCGAATGGAATCAGGATTCGTAAAGTTTCCTCAACAAGCGCGAACGCAAATCAAACGAACACTTGCAAGTATCTCGAAATTCGGTTTCCAAAATGTTCAATCAAACAAACATTCATTCATGTCGATAACTGGATACACGATCATATCTCGGGGTTTAAGGCTCCACTTCTATCACTTCCGGCACACTGGATTCAGCCAACTTTTGCTCTTCGTCCGGTTCCATTTCGCTAACCTTGGCTCGTGGAGGAGGACATGTTTCGTTCACTTCGGGCTTCGACTCGGAGGCTGTACTCGCCGGTTTGGGGGCTGCAGTTTTCAGGTTGTTCTTGATCAAACTAGTCTTCTGAGAGGGAAGTCTGGGGAGCGACTTACGAGATTGCTTCTTTGGAATTACAAGGGGGGCATCCTTCGCGGTAGAGGTAGTAGTAGTCTGAGTCACTCGAGCATCCATGCTTAACCGACCTGATCCATTCGTCTTGGTATTATTTCCTTCAGCATCGGCACCCGACGAGCTCTTCCTTCTACCCAACTTCGGTGACTTTGGCCTCGTCGTTGGTATCTGGAAAGACATGACAAATATATAAAACCAAGCCGGGGTTCGTATGAAGGAGAGAAACTAACTCCTAGCAAGTTCGGCAGTCGAAAGAGAAACCATACGTTATGTACCTTCTTTAGCTCGGTCCTGGGTGGGGGAGGCTCCTGATAGAAGGTAGGCATCGGTGTCGCTTTAAAGTTCAAACTCTTTCTCAGCTGCTTGAGCTCAGCTTCTTGAGATTCCTGCAGAAAATATAGAACACTTCTACGGTTATTTAGGAATATAGACGACGATGATAGGAAGTATCGAAATTCCATTTCGAAATGACCTTGGACTTGGCCTGCATAGTAGTCTTTTCTACTTCTTTTGCCTGAATCTTTTCCCCAAGTTTGGTATAGAACTGCTCCACACAGAGAGAAAGAACATAATTTCATAAAGAGAAGCCTGCAGTATCAACTGATATCTACAAAAGTTCAAGCAGAAAACTAACCTCTCTCCTTTTCTCAGCTCGTTCATCACACTTGAAGCTAAAGCCATAGTTTGGAAGGGCCCCTTCCCTGCGAGTTCTGGATTCACTTTCGGTGGGACTTATATCATTGTTGAGGATTAACTCGTCTCGAAGAGAAAAAATAATCTGCAGCAGTCGATAGAGACAGGATAGGAACAAAAAATGTAAATTTCTGCGAGCAACAGCAAGGATACGAAGCAGATTGCACATCTTCTTCAGCTTTAGCGACAGGTGCTTTCTTCAAGGGTTTCAGTGTTGTTTTCTTTCTGTTCCGAACAAGGAAATCAAATTAACAAAGGGAAGTAAGGGAAAGACATTTCATTTTTTGCATTCAGGCATCTGAATAACTTCCAGCTCCATGTAATTAATTAAAGATGACTTCAATCATATGAACAAAAGGTTTCAGAGGAAGGAAAACATACACGACGGTTTCAGAAGGTGCTGCTTCTGACTTCCCAGTCTGCTGCTAGCAAATCAAATTGAAGAGAAAATAAGACTACTGAAAAGTAGCAATCGCATAGTCTTAAGGAACAAGGAGGCATACGCTATACCTTAATGGTCTGGACTTGCTTTGCTCGTGAATTCAGAGCAGGAGTACCATTGGCAACTGTTTTCGAATCTTTGCTCTTCACCGGCTGCGTGCCTGATGCTTTCTTTAGGTTCATAGGCTTCTCATTCTTGCTCTTTCCTAGACCCTTTGTCAATTGTGCCTTCTCGGAGTGATCCGCATCTTTCACCCCGACTACTTCCTATAAAAACATAATTACACACCACTGTCAGAGATGCTTCAAAACTCAATTGAATACAAGGAGGGTAATCGAAAACAAACCATAGGAACGTCAGAATCTTCAATGGTCACAGCATCAAAATCCAACTTCAATTCATTCTCTTCATACTGATGTGGACCTTTAGGCTCCAATGTTTTCCCCACAGCTCCATTCATGTTGCTTGAAACAACATCAACCTCTCCAGAGACCTCATTGTAATCATGGTCTCCATTTTGATGAGCCATCTCAGACCCATCACTGAGCATAAGACCGTCCTTATCCATCTCACTCTGCAACGACAAATTCTTAAGCACAAACCAAAACAAAAAAAAAACAGTACATGAATCCATTTGCTTCAATAGTAAAGCTGAGTTCTAATCACTACTCAAGAAACAAACACAAGTCTGAAATCCATACTTCCTTTGTATGGAAAGAAACAAGGACATCACAATTCCAAGCTGGCAAGAAAAGAGATTAAGCAAACAGCAAAGAACAATTGAAGGAATCAACTAGAGCATAGGATCGCCATTGCAAACAGAAGTTGGACGATTGAAGAACAAAACGAAGCTCCATGAAAGTCAAATCAAGTTCTCGAAAAAGCAAAGCACAAAGAACTCTAAAGGGGAATATCCAAACAAGTATCGACAAAATCACAAAACAGTAAGCATCCACACAAAAACGAATAAAAAGAACCCACCTAAACAGTCTAACTTTGATCTAGCTAGTAGCTAAACCGCATTACAAAGGAGAGCAAATCCAGGGGTAGAAGCTGATCTACTTGCAGCAAAACCAAAAAGAAAGTAACTTGAAGCTCAGTAAGCGCAATAGCGAAGAATCGCAAGCTTACCCAGGTGAAGAAACCGGCGGCAAAAAGGCGGGGAGACTGCTGCTGCTGATGTCACAGCTCCATTGGGGGAAGCAAGTGAGCAGAAGAGATTTAGGGTAAGCAATGAGAGATTCACGAAGAGGATCTGGATCCGAGTCGAGTAGCTTGTTTCAGTAGTGAATGAGAGTGAGTGAGGATCTGAGAGTGATGAGTCTCTCTATCTCTCACTGTATCTGTTCAGGAAATGGCGAGTTTGAAATCCATTTCCAGGTCAGAGTTTGCTGGGTGGGTTACCAAATCTGAGAAGCAGCCAGGGAGTAGAAAGAGAGAGCGTGTGATTTGTGTTCAGTGGGAAAATGGATGGGGAGGGAGGGAGGGGATGAATACGTGTGTACGGTTAACCCAAGACGGTATAAAAGTATAAAAATACGGTAACTTCTACAGTATTTATGGGGAAGTGGGTGGTCATACGGTTAATTAACTTTATTACTGTTTTGTAAACTGGTTAATTTATTGTAACCGCCTCTCTTTGTTCGAGCTGTTATTACAAATTGGTTACTAAATTAATTATATTAATATGTATTATTTAGTAAAATTAATTTTTAATTTTATTTGATCATTATTTACTCGAGTTATTAAAATGAAACTTGATTTTTTGTTATTTTCAATATGTATGTGAAATAATATGTCATTTGAAAATTTTCTTGTAGAAATAATCAATTTCCATAGGTCACAACTCATTTGAAAATCGATAATTTTGAAAATTGGTAATATTTGACATGCATGTTTGAAATGGCTAAAAATTAAGGTTTCGTCATATTAAATCCTTCAAATAATAGTCAAATAAAGTTAAATTGTTTTTCAACATAACACTAAGTAAAATTGATTTTTAACTTTGTTTGGTCATTATTTACAGGGGTTACCATGATGTCACTTGATTTTTTAGCCATTCCCAACATGCATGTCAAATATTAGTCGATTTGAAAATTTTGAAATTTTCTTCTGAAAATGATCAGTTTCCATAGGTTAACCCCTTTGGAAATTGACAATTTTGACATGAAAATTGAATATCAAATTGGCTAATATTTGACATGCATGTTGGGAATGACTAAAAATTGAGGTTTCACCATATTAAACCCTTCAAATAATAGCCAAATGAAATGAATTGGCGATCAAAATATATTGGGTTCGGATTTAGCCATACCCCACATATAGACACTCATATGATGTTTAATTGAGATTCTCTTATGGAGTGATCTATCGATGTTGTGCCGCTTCGAGTTCCCTGTACGAGCTCGTTTTGATGTGTTGGCTCTCCCGGAATAGGTTTGATGCTTTTAGTGAGGGTTAGATGGGTAGATAGCGAGAAGGACGTATAGTTGGTGCTTTCTCGGCTATCACAACAAAGCACTTGTGTGATAAATGGCGCAATCATTGAAAAGTCTTGACTTTTTTATGGTTTGTTCTCTTTGCATTTGTAGATGGTCTGGTTTAGTGGTACAAGAGCAGTCCAGTCAATAACTAGAGAGACTCTTATATATTTTTACTTGTATATTTTTTTAGTCGTGTTGAAATCGATCTTACAATTTGAATGGATATTTAAAATTATTTGTTTGTTTGCTATCTCAATATCAATAATAAACTATCTATAACAAAAAGAAAGTAAATTATATAATGTAACCTTACAACAATAGATCGGGAATAGGAACTCATACGCAGTTAATGGCGAGAATACATATATAGAAATCTTAGCTAAGCGCTTTTCCACATTGCGCCAGAGTTCACAAGTTTGGTATATGCAGTCTTGAAATCTTGGAAGAACATCTCCTCATCACCCGCATACACTTCTATCCATCTGTTAACAAGATTATCCAATCCAAATTAGAAAAAGAAATCATTAATATAATGGTTTTTTTATACTGGCTGGTCATTCCATGATCAAAACCTTAGACATTCATCGTCTTCGACAAGTGCACGGTCCGAAGGAAGCCCCACCATGTTCGTCATGCCAACCGAGGACATCCATGGCTTCTCAAGAAGGATTTTGTAGTAAGAATTGTCGAAGACGATTGGGTTCCCAAATCCTTTACTGCCAAGAGTATGAGCTCCAGACAATGCAACAAGTTCTTGCGTCCTATAAAAGGAAATCGAGGATGTAAATGTCCCAGCTCGTTTCGAGCAGATATGGATTGGACGGTTTTTTGCTTTTTCGACTCACGATAGGCCTTTGCTTCGGAAGGATTGCTTCAAACCAGGAGCATCCAATGTTTCTTCAGGAAGTCTGCCTTCTGCATCAGCTTCCCTGCATTGAAGAACAATGGATCGGGAAGAAAAAAAACAAGCAAGAGTATGAACTCCATTACGTACATTGAATCCAGTCTGCCGATTCGAAGGGGGATTGAAGGACCACCACAGATGGAAACTGCTTCAGCTCCAGAAAGAGCAATCATGTCTGCCCAGGATACTGACAGATAAAAAGCTCACACATTAGGGGCCATGTCTTCAATTATGGAAAAAATATTCGTTCCTTTTTGTTGTTTTCACTTGGACATTTGAATATGAACCTGGCAGTCTCGAGTCCACTACGCTCTTTGCCTTTTCGAGAACCTAAAAACCAGAACACACCGGCTCGGGAATTAGCCTTGCTGCGTTGAATGAGTACAAGTACATACATTCCATCTAAGCATGCTATCCTTTGAAGAGTTGGATAGTGAGAGAACTTGCCTTCACTGACTTGTTTAAACCAGTATTTTCAGGCCTTCCGAGCTCGTAGATTATCGAACCGTTCATACCGCCTACAGTAACAGAAATCCGAAACTAAGAACAGCGTAGAGTTCACCAAATCCCTGTCCTTCAGGAGCATCAATCAAACCATTTCACTGTTAACAACTAGACATTACCTGATTTCTCACTGATGTCAAAGGTTCCTGCATCATGAAAGGCAAGACGAAGCACGCCAGCAGCCCTGCCCTTTGTCACTACTTTCCTTGCCTCTTCCCTTATCAGCCCACTAGCATCCAAGCCTAACCTTTTTCACCAATAGCAGCAAAGATTGAACTCATGGATTATTTGTCATGGCAATTGGCAGACACTACCATGCAACAATTAAGCTCACAAGCTTGTGAGATACATACAATCCAATACTCAGTTATCACCTATCTCAAACCTAAGCATGGTTGGTTCCCCAGTTCATAGAAAGTCTACATCTTGAATACAGAAACTCACTCGTCAGTGGCACTGGCATTGAATTGCAAACCAGTTAGAAACGGAAGCGTGGAAATGGAGACGAGCATTCTCCTGCGTCCACCTGAAACCCAATCACAATCCTCCCCTGCAGCAGTTAAAGTTGACAAATTGTGAACAAAACCCAGTGATGAACACAGCTAAAAAGCGGGGAAAACTTGTGAGTACCAGCATCACTGTCTCGGACGGATTTGCAGCGGACATCGACGGCGGAGGGAAATTTGAGTGTTGGAGATGAAGAGAAGAAGGAATTGGAGTGGAATAGAGAAAGCTTGAGGCGGGATATTGCTAAAGGTTTCATCTTTTAAACGAATTGTTCGCAGCCTTTTACAGGAGAAATAGCAGTCAGCAGATAAGGCGCAGCTAAACAGACTGGCCGACCGGTTGGTTCACTGGACCGATTAATCGCATGAGTTAAGATGTTTTCGAGTTGAGTGAAATATGAGCTGTTAACTGTTAAGTATGATGGGGACATTGGCACATTGCCAAGTTTGTCGAGGGCTCGAAAACTTTTCGATTTGGGTCATGAGTAAAAAGTAAAAACCAGTTCGGGTTTCAGTAACTTCTGATTATGAGCCTAACAAGAATTATCACTAAACCACTCAGCTTTTTTATACACATAAAAAAAAAATAGAACAAAAAGATCTGAACAAAAATCAAAATTTTGACGTGTCATCTCGGCCCTGAAAGCCGTACAGCAGACTGATAAGCATCACTGTTGCAATCTGATGGACCTGAAGAAGCTCCTTCCTCGCTGATTGACCTGAAGATCCCCGAATAGAGCCGGGCGGTCAATGGCGAGGATGTCGGAGGCTTTGGAACAGTGTAGATTCCTTCGAGCATCTGTACCACTTTGGTCATTGATGGCCTCACATTCATATCTTCCTGTATGCACCACAATGCCACTTTGATGGCGGTCCCAACCCTCTCGTCTTTCTCGTCGAGCTTCAGCTTCGAGTCGAGGATCTCCCTCAGCTTTCCTTCCTCCATCATTTTGAATGCGTAGGAAGGGAAATGAGACTTCTCGGAGGAGTTCTCCCCGGTAGGCTGGATGAAGTTCTTCCTCCCGCTGATGATCTCGAGGAGTAGCATACCATAGCTGTACACGTCGCTCTTCTCCGAGATCGCGTAGTTCGTTATCCATTCGGGTGCCAGGTACCTGTCAGGCAAAAGTAAAGCTTCTGAGCTACACCTCTTTCACAATAAAGCTTAAATCTTATAATTGTTATTTACAGTAAAGATTGAATCTTTAACTTACCCTCTGGTGCCTCTCATGGTGGTGAACACATGGCTCTGCTCTCTGGTCATCAGCTTGGCGAGTCCAAAGTCGGAGACTTTGGCGAGAAAATTGTCGTCGAGGAGCACATTCTCGGGCTTGATATCGCAATGTACGATCTTGACATCGCAATCCTGGTGTAGATAAGCCAGCCCTTTGGCCGTCCCCAGTGCAATGCTGAACCTTGTCTCCCAATCCAGAAGGAACTCTTCTTCATCCTTCCTCTTGAAGATCCATTGCTCCAACGAACCGTTCGCCATGAACTCGTATGCCAGCATCCGGTGGCTCCCTTCGGCGCAGAATCCTTTCAGCCTCACCAAATGATGGTGATGCACACTCCCAATTATGCTAACCTCGGCTCGAAACTCCTTCTTGCCCTGGCCAATACCTTCCAGCTTCTTCACTGCCAGCCTCGTCCCGTCGAGTAAAACCCCTTGGTAAACCGAACCAAACCCTCCTTGTCCAAGCTTGACCGAGAAGTTATTGGTTGCGGTCTGAAGCTCCTTGTAGCTAAACCGGACCGGCATTCCTGACAGATTCTCCAGGAAAGTACCATCATCTTCGGACGAGTACCCTCTCAGAGATTCTTGCAACCGGCTCTTTGTCCTGTAAATCCGAAATGCCACGAAGAGTAAACCGAAAATTACCAACACAGTCGTGACAGCTATCGCTATGATAGCACCGAATGGAAACCGGTTTCCGGTACTGCTTGCTGTTCTGCTTCCTCCATTGTTCAACACTTTGATAAATGCACTCAACCCTGAAGGACTGTTACTCGACCCTGTAGTAAAGCTACCTAAATCATCGAAAAGGAAGCAACTCCCGGAACCACTCGAAAAGAACAATGCAAGGCAAGAACAGTTTCCACTGCAGGATGATTTGCACCTCTCCAAATCAGTCTTTGAAATAGTTGGCTTCATAAAGCCAACTGCAAAGTAGTTAATCTGATTCCCAGCATCAACGAGTAATGTCGAACCGGTCGATGCTTTTTTGCACGAATTGCTCGTTATCCCCGGGTTGCAATTCTGTTGAGAGCTGAGAATCGAAGGACATTGACAAACATTGTTACTAGAACAGACCAAATACGCCCCACAAGATACCGGACGATCACACGGATCATCCGGTATCTTAGTGGGAGCCGCCGCAACATTTTCTCCTCTAGAATCAAGATTGTAGAAAGAGATGTATCCATCACTCCCCATAACTACAATCCAAGTGGAATTTCCTGCTGAGCTGTCAGAAAAAATGAACTGAGAAAGCAGCTGCCTTTTTGAACTATCATAAAGCTTCCATGAATTCCCTTCAATGGTAGCAACTGACACACCTCTACCTCCACCACCATTGCTGTTGATAGTCCTCCGACTGTCGCGCGCCATCGACCAGTACTGCTGAGGAGTTCTGAAACCTGCAGAAAGAGTCAAATCTCCTGATTCTATCCGGAGTGTGTAAGTCAAGTTACTAGAGCTAGCTGGATCACTAACAAGACTCATCCTTTCAGTGAAATCCTGTCCTGTGATGAGAGTATCAGTAGGATAACCAAAGCTCTCCCAAACCCTTTCTCCACCACCATCAACAAACACCAAATTCCCTGAATCCAACATCTGGATTGATGAAATTGACTTTCCAGCTGTCCAGAGTGACTTCCCAGCTTTCTGTAGGGAAACTTTGCCGTCTTTGGTGAAGATGAAGTTGTCGGAATTGGACACCGGATTCCCTCTATTGGCGGCCCAGATGGGTTTGGTGGTGCTCATGTGGATGACGACGAGCAAGAACTTGGTGACGTCAGGGGATGTTGTTCTGAATCCGAATCCGTAGAGGGAGTTGTTGGAGAGGAGGAAGATTCCGGCGTTGTCAATCCAGTTCATTTGCGCTCCTTGGAACCCTGGATCCAATCTGCCTATGTATCTGACTCCAGCTGTGCAATTTCGCCATTGAAGAAGAAACAGCAGCAGGAATTGAATCCAGCCCAGAAAGCTTCTGATCCCTTCCATGGCAGAATTTCAGAAAGGGATGAAAGGGGGGGGGGGTCTTTTAAGAAGAAAGCACTACATTTCTGGAGAGAATGGAAAAAAGAAACGAACTTTCAGAGCTTTGGTTACGGTGGTGACGAAAGGGTCTGTTGGGGAAACAGCTAGCTGACCTGAAAGGTGGTTTTGGAAAGATATGGACCCAGATGAAACCCGAGTCGGGGGGTGGATTTTAGGGAAGGAAAGTCAAAGGAAAAGGGGGATCGGGGAAGAAAGAAAGAGACCGTTTCGCTTCATAGACTGCTTGCTGATAATTAAACCATGGATTCTGGTTAGAGGGTGGTAAGAGTTCATTAATGGTGACAGGTGGAGTTAAGCTAAAGAAGCAGAAAAACTGCAGAAGTAGCTGCCTAAAGGATAATATTATATAAGGTGACAGACTGGTAGGAGGAACACCGTGTTATTAGGGGCCATGTCCATAAAAGTTGAATTAAGGAAGATTAAATGAGAAATAAAAAAAGAATAATAATGAAGTAATATTGAATTTTTTACTTTGAAATCGATTAATGTATAGAGAGAAAGGGAAATATTATTAGGGGTTTTGGTAAGAGTAACGGTTTAATTACAAAAAAAGAAATTAACGTTCCTTATATACATCAGAGTGATTAACTCATAACCATAACATACATAATCCAGTATACATTAACACATATTGATCAAGATAAAGCCGTATGAGAAAGGACCCAAAGTGGCACAAAATCTTATAGGTTCACACCACAAAGATGAAGTAATAAATCGTTATATAAATATCGATTCGTTGATATAACTGAATTCAAATTTATTACCTCTACACTGAACACACAATTTTGCCGACTAATTTGAATGAGTAGTTTTGTAAAGCGTTTGGGTCTGAGGTTTCTAGAAACAGACAAACGAGGAAGAAGAGGTCAGAGATCCCGATGCCAAGTTACAACAAAACTTGTACTAAAAAGTGAGATGTTGGTCTTTGATGAATGACTTAAATCTAAATATAAAGAAAATAGTGTCATGTTTGTTCCATTGGAGGGTATTGCTTATTTCTATGGAGGAGGAAAAGAACACAATTACCGTCATTTCTGTGTATAATAATCATCAATTGTAGTAGATAAGATTTAATAATCATCATTCTTCTTCTCATCCAATATCCCTACTGTTTCTCACAAGGATCATGACTTATGCATCCTAGTCAGTTTTATACTCAATCGTGTGCCACAAACGAGTTTGGTACAATCATGCCTCAAATCGAAATCGTGTATGAGATTTCGAAGCTCCTCCGCTCTCCTATGTATAATTTTTGTGCACTTTATGTCGAACTCACGGGCCGAATATACAAAGAACACAATCGACCTAAGTTGGGGTGTAACTGATTCTTTGTCCCCCAAGGATGTTGTCTCACGATCAGAATATACTATTATATAAATTTTTCTTGATTTCATGACTGATCATAATTCATCATGGTACAATTGATACTATAAACTTCATCGTATCATGAAAAAGATTAGTGTCGTTATTTAGTTATTTTTAATAAGATATTGGAGGGTTTTGTACTTTGTAATAATATTTATATTTTGAATAATTTAATATTTCCAAAACCTCATGGGGAGTCGTGGGCGGATCACGAATTGAGTTGTTCGAGTTATCAATTACATAATGGTCAATCGAATCATAACACAAATTAATTTGAAAGTGTCCAAAACTCTCTAGTTTTTATAAGTTTTGAGGTATAGCTTTTGATTTATTTAAGGCAATGTTTGGTTTTGATGTTTTGTGTTATTATTTTGGATGAAACAGTAGTTTTATGAAATTCAAGAAAAATTATACGTGGGATCTGTCTTTCTGATGATATAGAGGTTGTGATTTAATATCGATGGATCCATTTTTCAGCCTGGTAGCATCGCAGCAGGTGGCAGCGTCCTTAGGACTAATAAGGGTACTTACCTCTCTTTGTTTGCCGCAATTTGGGTGTGTGCACAATTACTCATACAGAATTACCGGCCGCAATTCAAGGTCTTTGAATTACTTGGAATAACAACTATCGAAGGGTGGAACTTCAAGTTGATTCATGAGTGGTGGCCTCCTTTGCTTAAAAGGACTCCATTGCTGACTCTCGACATTCTCCATGTATTGTGAGCTCCAACGCCTCCTTAATCAAGATTGAGAGGTTCGAGTCATTTATATTTTTAAGGAAAGTAATCATGTTGCTGATTTTCTTACACATATTGAGCATTCGTTAGATTTGGGTTCTCATCCGATTTCTTCAATTATTTCTGAAATTTTTGAGTGTATCCAAACAGATTTGATCGGGATTACATTCCCTCGCTTTATATCCGACTAATAAATTTGGATGCTAGTCCACCTTTCTAATAAAAACAAATTTGCTTTATCCCGTTAAATAAACAATTAATTGATCTGATGGATCATATTTATCTCTCTTTCTTTCTCCGTTTTCTCACTCTAATCACCTAACATTGTATCGGAATCTGGTATCACAACAATAACTCTCATTTAAGCCGTTTGGTAAAAAGAAAGAAACTAATTCACCACTTACTTTTGTTTGTGAAAATGGGGAGAGGATGAGCTACTACTTTTATTATTAATAATATCAGAAATCCTATGTTTGCACACAAAACAAACCCTTTGACAAAAGCTCATGTGTTTGGTTGAATTTTGTTAACTTCAATGTAAAGTAAGAAGGCCTTAGCTTCTTCTCTAATCCTACACTAATTCTTATCACAAAGTCAATTTTAGGCTTGGCATTTTAAATTAAAGAATCGGGTTTTACCCGGACCCGCCCAGTCAAACCTATTAAAAAACCCATTTGATTCGAATTTCGAACGGGGCCGGGCAAACCCGAAAGTGGTGATTAAACGGGGATGAGTCGGAACCGGATTTTAGACTATCCAACCCGTCCCCGTCCGGAATTGCAACCCTTCAGATGATTTGCGGGATCATTGTGTGGGTTGATGATGGTGATAAAGCCAAGTGGTAGTGCTGCATGCAGATTTTGATTCAATGTGAATGAATTCATTGTGGCGGGTAAAACCCGGGAATACCCAAACCCGAAAGAATACAAGGATGGATAGTGATTCGGTATCCATTACTTACTCCGGAAGGGGGACGGGTAAAACCCGGTTGTAATTGCGGACGGGGATTGGGAAATAACCATCCGACTCCATACCCGCCCGTTGCCAAACCTAGTCAATTTTTACTCTTTCAAAGAACTATGGCTACCGGTTGGGTGACCTCCTTCCAGCGAAACCCCTGACGAGCATCATTTCAACGTTGATAGTGCATGGCGGCTGGGCAGGTGGGCGTGGTGGATTTTGGTGGTTTCTTGTAGAATAGGAACCAGTTATTTTAACACGTTGGTTGGTAAGAAATGAAACCGATTAATTAATTAATACGATGGTTAGTGATTGATGCAAGTTGGTTGAAAAAGTTTGATTAATTAATATTTCAAAGCTTTTACTTTTCTACTCTTCCAAGTTGACCTTTTAACCTCAACTATTAGACCACCTCAGTTTCGTCACGTTGAATCGAATAGGATAATAGTGATTTGATTCGAAGAATTTGTCTGATAAGTTATATTGGAATCATTCGAGTAAAAACTTCCTGGAAAAGTTTGTGTTGTTATAGTACCTTGGCACTTTCGCTTGTTATCCTCGATTTTTGAAATTGTCTTTAGGATTTTTGAAACCAACTAAGTCCCCTGTAACAAGTTATATGAAGAGGGTACTTGGCTCTGTCATTGCCATTAAGGAGCTGGACGAAGGAATATCAAAAGAGAGGGAATGTTTCTTCTATAATAACGGTTGCAGATTAGATCGATGCATTCCAATGATTCGTCTGAAGGCTATAATAATCCGCCGTGGGAGGTGCTGGCTGCGGTCCTCTAGCTTTCTCAAGTTTCTTTCAGTTAAGCCCAGCAGTGAGCATGGAAGAAACCATCAATCTGACTGCAGAAAGGAAAACGAAAGGTTCTACTCTAACAAGGCCGACCTCCAGATTCACGCAACTCTGCAAACAGCTGGTAACGAATCCTGATTCGACTAGGACAATGCTTGGCATTTAGAATCTGCGAAAAAGATAATATCTTTTGGAAGTTCGGCCTAGATCGTTGTGAGTGAGGACGATTGAAGGATGCTTTTGTTGATGTTGTGCAATCACAGCGAGTGAAGGTACTCAATGAAGGTGCAGAATGAGCTAAAGTTTCATTCATTCATCACCTGAAGCTAAAACCCCAACTGCTATATATAATCTCCATTACCTTCAATGCAAGGATGAAGGAGCTGGCCGGTTTCAGTATCGCCATCACGGCGAATGATGGTGTTGATGGCATCATTGGTCCGATCCCAAAGGGTTGCGAGGTCCATATACTCAGCCTTTTTGTCAAAAGAGAGAAAAGAATCATCTTTATACATAAAAGCGACAGAATCACATAAATGAATGAACTTGAATTGAGAATTGGCTTTGGAGTAGTGTGTTTCTTCTGCTCTGAGAACCACAGCAGGGAGCTTATCCTGCCATTCGTTGTTCTTCTTGGTCATTGAGCTATGGACCTCATTAACCACTCTGCAACTCCCCCCCCCCCCCGCCCCCCCCCCCCCCCCCCAAAAAAAAAAAAATCAACTAACTGAACTTGTAAAGAGAACCAAGTGAAGGAAGAACCTGAAGATTTCTTGAATGAGGGAGCCACGAATGGGTTGGAGTCTATCACTGTGCCAAGCTCTTCTGACGCACTCATAAGGTCTGGTTCCTGGTTTACGGTGCTGCATCTTCCCCTCCATTAGAGGGTTTGGAGTTTTCTCTGGGTTTCAGTCAACAGAGAGAAAAAAAGGCAAGATCTTACTTTACTTTACTATACTATTGGAATCTTTGATCTTTCCAATGGGGGAAACAAAAGTAAAACAATGGAGGAAGTGGAAAATAAAAACAGAAAAAGTAAAGGGTTGTTTGGTATAGAGCAAATTTGATGTGTTTGTGAGATATGCTTGTTTGTTTGAGCGGTGTTGGGTTTGTGTATACGGAAGATGCCAAGTTTTCAATTGCCTTTGTACTATGATCATTTCAGTTTCGACTTACCTCTCTGAATAACTTAATTCCAAACGACCCCTAAGAAAGCATTGATGGATATAGAAGGGGGAGGATGGGGGCCAGGCTTTCTATTTCCTTTTTATCTTGGTTTTGTAACAAAGGTAAAACATGTTTGATTCCATCCCAATGACTCCAAGTAGATGTTAGATAAGTGGTGGAGATTATCAAGATTCATTCATTGTGGAGGTGGAGTTTTGGATTAACAATGAGATGACGAAGATAACTAGGATGAAAGAAGTTGTGTTTGAGGTAAGCCATGCCCCCCACCCACAGAAATGCCCAACTCCTCAGGAGCAAAGGGTCACTCTCTTACTCGTGTCATTGGGTGGTCTCTTTCCCATCCAACACTAGCTAGCTTTTTGAAATGAATAGTTGTAGGGTTTGGTTGGAGTGTGGGGGAATTGAAGGCTAAGTTCTGTTCGGCCTTTAGCTTACGTTCGAGATAAAAAAACGCTGGATGACATACAACAGTGAGCCAAAAGACTGAAGAAGCAACTCTCCTTCCAAAAGAGTCCCCTTATTTCCTCCCAAGAAACAAACCGAATGCTAGCGTGTCCCAACCCTCTAAACTATATATATATATATATACATATGTTGCATGTCTCCCATCTGTCACGTTCTTTCCCCTCATTAACCCCATCTCCCTCATCTCCATTGTATGTATCCAACCCAAATTCAATTGAACCGGCTACCTAATGTAACCATCCAAAGGTCTGTTAACTTATGATTGGTTTAGTGTAGTTACGGATAATCACACTCATTATTTTCTATACTACATTTCCCATTCAACACTATCCAAATTTTCATCTATTTTCCTTATCAATTTTCATTCAGTCATTCATTTACTACCATTTTACATCTAATTTCCAATTTCCACCATTTTCACGGCTCCTTTTTTTTTACTTAGGCCGTATACAATTTTATCCCACGGCTCTAATTCACCCGCTCCCACAACCTTCTCCTTCCCGCACCCCCTCCCCATTTTACTAGTACAGTCCCTCTGTTAATTTTTTCCTTCCCCGTGCTGTCAATTTTCTCCGTCCGCCGCCAGAAATTTAAACAGAGCTGGATAATTTCTTCACTCTAGTCCAGTCCATCGAAATGCTTTCCCCAACTCCTTTCTCTCTCTTCTGCACTCTCCTCCTCTGCTTACCCCTCGCCGTCTTTTTCACCGTCACCACTCCGACCACCACCATCCTCCATTCCTCAGCTCCCCGCATCGTCCTCCCGACGGATGACGACGCCCTCCTCCGACTCGCCTCCCGGGTCAACCCGAATCCGAACCCGAACCAACCGAAAAAATTAGCCTTTCTCTTCCTTACCACAACTCCTCTGCCCTTCGCTCCGCTATGGGAACTCTTCTTCAACAGAAGCGAATCGAAAAAGGACGGTGAAGCACTGTATAATGTGTATGTTCACGCCGACCCGACTCGGATATACTACCCGGGGTTCGCTGGTGTGTTTTCCGGTCGGGTTGTTCACTCCAAGCCCACGAAACGTTTCAGCCCGAGTCTAATATCGGCTGCCAGACGCTTACTCGCGCATGCGCTGCTCGAGGACTCGTCGAACGCTGTTTTTGTGCTTCTATCTGCTTCCTGTGTACCTCTGCACTCGTTTGGGTTTACTTACCGGACGCTGACCGGGTCGGGGAAGAGCTTCATCGAGATTCTGGCAAACGAGACGGGGGCGCGTGGTCGGTGGATGGCACGTGGGGAGGACGCGATGCTTCCTGAGGTGACGATGGAGGATTTCCGGATCGGGTCGCAGTTCTGGGCGCTGACACGTAAGCATGCGAGGATGGTGGTGGAGGACCGCAGGATATGGCCTAAGTTCAATCGGACGTGCGTGAGGGTGGACACGTGTTACCCGGAGGAGAATTACTTCCCGACGCTTATCCATATGGTGGACCCGCAGGGGGCCACGTCGGCGACGCTGACACACGTGGACTGGAGGGGGAGATTCGACGGGCATCCGCGGATGTATAAGAAGGAGGAGGTGGGTCGTGGGTTGATTGTAGCGTTGAGGAATAGACGGCCTAGATATGGTTACGAGATGATGATGATGAACGGCTCGGATTCCTCGGTGGTGGAGGGACGGCGGGGGGACCCGTTCTTGTTTGCGAGGAAGTTCTCAGCGGAGGCGATTGGGCCGCTGTTGGAGATTGCGGAGGAGGCAATCCTGAGGGATTGATTTGTTAAAATAGTAAAAGATTTGAATTGAATTAAGAAAAATGGGAGAGTAAGTGAGCAATATGGTAATTTATCCCGAGGCAAATTGTATAGAAAGGGAGCTTTGAAGAAATGGAATACAGAGAAACCAATTGTGAATCGGATAAGGTTTGTTTTCATGTAAAAGATTGGTTACGGTAGCTGGTGGGAAGCTTGGTATTCAGCTTTGAAAAAAGTTCAATCGAAGTTTTTGCTCGATTTTAAACGAGCAGGTTTACAAGCTGGCTCAATAATAAAAGATTCGATCTATCAATCCTAGCTAGTTTGGTTGGGCTAGCTCGCGAGCTAACTCGATTAGGGCTCGAGAGGGGCTTGATTGCTTGCTAGAATGAAACCCCTTAGTTGCCTCGATTAGAGTAGCTTGATAGTATCTAGAATACAAGAGTATGGTATATGAATGAAGTCTTAAGTCTTAACCCCTAATTACCTACGTAGGGTATACGAATCTAGACCGCATGATTTATCCGAGATGAACTAGAAATTTAACTCTGGATGGTAAAGAATCGCAAACGAGCTGAGCCACATGATTTCCAAACGAACCGAGTTCGTTACGGCCTTTAGGCGAGCCGAGCTCACGCTCAACAAAATAAGGAGCTCGAACTCAGATTATTTTGCGAATTCAAACCAACGAGTGGAGCTCGAGCATTCCCATAGCAACGAGATTCATAGAAAGGAATTTCACATGGGAATCCAATGCTCACAATCATGGTCACGGTGTTCCTAAAATAACAAAACGAAACAATAGAAGAATCTGATGCACATTGGTCTCCATGATCACGAATATAACCACTAGGCAACATCAAAATCCATTATAAGGATGCTAATATTACACCAAAACGCACAACGATGAGACGTGAAAGAATCAAGTTTTTTTTCCCCAGAAGAGAACTCAAATTCCCACAACTCAGATAGCTCGGATAGCCAATGTCGTCTATATTGGCATAAGATTTAACAACAGAAAAGAACATACTCAACACAGTAAAAGAAGAAAAAACAGATAATTTTTGCACACGCAGAAGAAGGAAGATCAGTAAGGAGGAGTATAATAGTACCCGGCGGGTGTTCCCATTCCATTTACCGGAGGCTGCATCGGCATCCCATATTGATACGGCATCGGTCCATTGATCCTGGACAAGCTACTTTGCCCTTGCATCCCACTCCTAGCATACTGCTCCCACACCACTTGTTCCTGTACAAGCAAGTGTTGTTTCTTCTCCATATCAGCCATTTGTACGTAGGCGGGAGGTGGAACTGTCAAAGATGCTGCGAAAGGGTCCTGATTCACGGGTTGAACTGTTCCATCTGGTGCAGGGAGGGCCAACACTGGGGTATTGGTCTTCCCTGCTGGACCGGGCAATGCAACACTAGAAGCACTCCCTCCGCTCAATTGTGAGGTGCTGACATGTTGCCTCACCATTCCCTGATCGTACATTCCGTTTAAGAGTAGTGGGTCGAGGCCGCCTCCCATTGCTGCTTTCTGGTTCGATAAGTTACTGGCGGTCTCGACAAGGGCGAGTTCCCAATCTGCTTTACCTAGCTCAGCAGCTGGTGTCTGCCAAGCTGAGGTCACTTCGGGGTTTCCTCCATTGGATGGGAATGCCTCCCATGAACCGTTGGCTTTGTTTGCAGCTGGACCTGCAAACAAAGCTAATGCAAATCTGTTTCCTTGGTCGTCTGCACTTACATTATCCTCCCTCAAATTGACCAGATCTTCAGTGTACTGTGGCTTAGCAGGCTCTGGCTCTGGTTCTGGTGGGGGAGGTGGTGCCGGAGTCTCTGGCGCGGGCAGTGCTTTGATTTCATTCATATCAGGAACAGGCTCTGGTTCTGGTGGAGGTGCCGCCTCTATCCTCTCGGGACTCTTGGGTCTTTTTGCTCTGTCCCTGACGAATTCCTCCAATGTCTCGAGTAATTTGCCAGTAATTCTTTGCACCTCTGGATATTCTGAAGATCTAGCTATCCCAGTGTCTTTACACCAGTTGTAGAAGGCAATAAGCTCGTCGATCTGTTTAGCAGCGCCAGCATAGGCATCTAATGCCTTGACACAATCTGGGTACTCCATATCGAAGAATTTATCAAGCAACACAGCTAAAACCTCGCATATATCAGCATACAACTGGAAACTCTCCTTCACAACAAGGTAAACCGCAAGCAGTATCAGCCGGCTTGTTTTCGCCAGCCCTGTAGGCCTGCAAGACAGAAACCGATCCAATAGCTTCTGCAAATGTGCCATCTTACCGAAGATCCTCTCCGGCTTCATCTCTCTAAGCGGAGTAATTGCCTTTACGGAGCCTTCCCTCCCAGCTGCCTCGCTCATGTCTCCAAATGACCTAGACCTCCTAGTCATTCCAGGATTCCCATTCCCAAATCCAGACTCGGTTGCTCCCCTATGATCGCCATAGTCGCTGTACTCGTACGGCCTCGGCGGCGGAGATCTGAAATCCCCTCTCGCTCCATACCTCTCGATCTCTCCTCCGTGTGCACTCCCCGCACCGGAGGAGGAGACGGCTCCTTTCCTGTCGAACAAAACAAGCTCAAGCCGCTGATCCAGGAACATAGCGTAAGTCCTAACGAAAGCGGAATGATCCCACGAGCTAGAATGCGCCTCGTCCCTGAAATCCGACATGTTCAGCAGCCTCGTCCCTCTCCTTGTAGCGTACAGGATCTCCTCCTGGAAGAGCGGATCTCCTTCGTTGAGGAGGCGGTGGACGAGCATGAGCGCTTTCAGAGCCACGATCCAGTCCCGTGTCTTCCCCAGCCGCTTCGAAACGGCAGCTACACAAGCGTGGACGTATCCTCTCGAGTAAGAGGTCAAGTTCAAGATCTCGCGTATGTATTTCTCGCTAGCAGGGTCGTCGTCGTGGCTGGTAGCTTTCACGATCGCTACTTCCAGCTCCGGTGCCATGTTGCTCGCCACTTTGGCCAGTCCGATGCTGGTCTGATCCTTCACCGTCCCGATCGCCTTCCGGATCGTGCTCGGCGCCATTTCTCAAGCACCCGATCTGAACCCGCAGCCTTCCACAAATCAAAGTCAACCAAGTCCGTCGGTTACTCAGTTAGTTAGTTAGTTGATAAAACAATGATTATTATTAAGCAATTAATTAACAAAGATTCAGCTCCCTACTCCTACTCCTACCGCTGTTATAGCTCCAGATCGGAGATCAGCGGGAGAAGGGACGCTCAACGTTGACGAGGGAGGTCGGTAGGAAGGAAATCGGTGGCGAGAACAGCGGTGATAAAGCGTCTAGAGTCTCTCCGGAAGAGCGGGAGGAAGAAATCAAGCAGGAGATGAGGGGATTTGGAAATGGAGAAGGGAAGCATTAGACGGCGGATTCAAGTGGTGGCGGTGGCGGAAAAGGAACGAGAGGATTGACAGAGGGAACTAAAAGGGGAAAGGGAGTGTGGTTGGGTGTGGGGAGGTGTATTGTGGTTTAGAATGGAACGCGTACGGTCTACGGCGATAACGACTTTCCTTCTCCCTTCGATTTGATTTTTTAAATTTTTGTAATTTGCGGGTGGAATTTTGGCGGGCCCCGCGTAAAGTAGTGCGGGGAGGGTGACCAAACCACATAGGATCCAGTTGTTTGTGAGTTGTGACGGTGCCATGAATTTTTATTGTTAATATCACGGATCCAAGGGGTAGTTTCGCCAAACAACGGTCCATTTTGAGTTTATTAGACTTCTCATACTTAATTAAATGAGAAAATAATGGTTCAGAATTGATAAAAATATTTAACCAGTTATGTTATAATTTGTTCAAGTCCAAGTTTTGCAAGAGAAAGAGTATTAGTAAGAGATTAACGTGTGTGAGAGCTAATTGTCTCTAGGAAAACTGGAAAGTAAAAGATTATTTAAGAATAAATAACCTTTAAGAAAATATGTGTTTGTGACGGGTTATATTTTATATGTTGTGGTGTCTTTTAAACCAACATTATTTAAGAATAAATGTCCAACTTTTCTTATAATTTCTAAAATTGTCTAGAATTTCTGACAGTTGAAACCAACACTGTCAAGAACTGAATCCTTAAGGACCTGTCTGATTGATCAAGACACAACAATATATATATATATATATATATATATATAGTTTTGTTATATACTTTCTAGATGAATTAATATATTTTCATATACGCATAGTGTATTTCATATGCTATATAATTTAATCCACTTTATTAAACTATTTTGAATCTGTTGTGCATTCCAAAATCAATTTTTGATTTGCAAATGGTTTCTTGGATCTGTCTTGGACTATTGGCATCGTTTGGATTTGTTGCCTTATTGGTTTGGATTCAAAGATATATATAGTCGTTTGTTTCACCTCTTCTTTCAATTGATCTACCTCATTGTTTCACACTTGAACAATGAGTCAAGTAAGGTTGTAACTTTCTCATGTAAGTACCAATATCTATTATCCAAACATCGCCTTAAAACAAAACTTTGAAAACTACAATATCATGTATCAAGTGTGCCTATTGAATCATGCTTAGAAATTTAACATAGTGATAATCGAAGTCCATAAAATATAATTCTTTGATGGTATTGCTTTGTTTCTAACGATAAATGTTATTAATAGACCAATAATCGTCGCCTAGGAGTTACCCAAATGAGTTGAGATAAGGTATGACAATGGAAGGTTATAGTAGTACAAAACTTATATATATATATATATATATATATATATATATATATGGATAAATCTTTCGACATGAAGAGTAAAAATTAATAGACTTATGTTAAATTTATTATCTTTTTAGTTTGATTAAATAAAAACTAAAAGAATCTACATGAGAAATAAAAGGTTCTAAACTCATTAATACTTCTTGATCCCTTTGAAGAAGTTGTTTTAATGATAGATTTATATATTGGTATGAAGTCTCGGTTTAGAATCAAGTACACCTCCATAATATAAACATCTTTGTAATGTTTATTTTTGACTTTATGTCTTATATTGATCGAAAGATGTCAGACAAAAAAAATTTAGGTTATTCAAATTTCACAAACAACTATTAATTCAAAGTACTAGAAACGAGAAGTTCCAACATTAGTTGGTCGCGTGGCCTAATGGATAAGGCGCTCGCCTCCGGAGCGGGAGATTGTGGGTTCGAGTCCCACCGTGATCGTTTATTTTTGCTGGATTCCTTTTACCCATTGCGTTTAAAGAAAGTCATTTTAATAACTATGACACTTGTTATGTTGTTTATCAAGCTGTGAGTGGTTGAAAACACAAGCTAACTAAATCATTAGTCGTGTGAGTTATTATGTATTTTCGGGTGGGACCTTTCCATCCGTATAAATAAATATGATTATCATTCGCGAGATGTACACTACTTTAACATTAGATCAACTTTATTATTAGTGGTATGAGTCACATGCACCGTTATTCACTGTTAAATGGTGTGGTTACATGCGACGTTCAATTCTATTATTGATAAAGGTGGAAGTTGTTCGGGGCGTTTTAAGAATAATTTAATTTTGGCCGGAGCCAAATTCAAAGTCGTGTCCATTAAATGATCAATTATTTGGTTTCAGTTTGACATCGCCTTGTTAAAATATGTTTATACATACTCTTCTTAAATATGAATAATCAAACCTGAAACTTGTTGTTCGATGTGGGGAATAAGTATGGAATTGAAGACCTTGTCAACTTGGATATCGAACATAAAAAAAATTAATTAAACTCGACATAACTAATGTCTAATATACACGATAAAAAACTCATAAAACCATGCAAAAATGATTTGAAAATTCATTTAGCTAAAATCTATGCGCTTAGCATAATGAAATTTGATTTTCTAATCATTTTCAAATACACGTTTACAAAATTAGTTAATTTAATTTTTTTTGTCATTTTTATAAAAAAACATATAAGTACCTTTTAGAAATAGAGGGAAAAACACTCCAAAAATGAAAATGTATTTTCTACTCGATTTGGCTAAAATTTCGATAATCTAAACTTTGAATCAGTAGTTGTTTGATGTATTGAAATTCGAGTCATGTATATTAAAAATTAACCAATTTAAACCTTTTCATAAAAATCGTTAATACATAAAAAATCCGGTCAAAATAAGAAAAAATCCAACAGATTAGTGTCATGAAACGATCACATATTACAGTACCTAAATCGTATATGATTGTAGATATGAGCAGAGTGACTTTTCAAAGTGGATTCGCACGTATAAAGGCGGCCAAAAGCATGCATGCATACGTTTCTTTAATTTAACGTCCACGAATCAATAACCCTCTGCATTAAGGAAACCTTGTTCTTGCCTTCATGCGTTACACGTGGAAATTATGCTGTCGGAAACACTTTTACTCATGAAATTTAATAGAGATTCCGAAATTAAACATGCTTCTTGGCAACTTTAGAAGTCGCCAAAGAAGGACGGTCTCATTACACATCAGTGGTTCAGGTGGATCGTCCGAGTGGGACCCACCCATCGGCATAATTCAGGGAGGGGTGTTGCGGAGCAGCTACGGACTCCGACAACATCATCAATCCCGAATCTGTGAGCATGGCTCACTTTGAAGGTATGGCTTGTTTGTTGTTGTTTTTAGTCTCCCACTAACTTTTACTTATGTTTTAGTTTTAGTTTGTGTACGATTTGTGATGGGTCAGCGTAGATTGTTTTGTTTTTCATAAATCACTTGTGTTAGAACGTTTGAGTCTATAGTTTTTAAGAAAGTGACATTAGTATTGAAGAGAGTTTGGATGTTTGATCATTATAACCTTTTGTAACCTAACCACCTATATGTTGTACACATATTTCATTCGAGATCTCTATGAAATACATGTATGCCCGTTTATCGAAAAATAAAAATAACATGCCTCCAAATTTCAATAATCCAAGTGTGAATTAGTAAGATTATTAATTAGACCCTAACATATATATTCAAGAATCAGGCGTGCTATATAATAGGACAACATATTAAATCGTCCGAGAACGAAAATCCAAAACAATAGACCCACCAACAATAAAAAAGATATACCCTTCATGTATATTGGTAACTACCGACTATGCGTCGCCTTCAATGGTCCATTGCTAGTTAGCCGGCCATCACTTGTCCTCAGTATCTCCATACGCTGCACAGAAGCAATAAATTTCCTGCAAATTTTTTCAAGTAAAAGTATGTAAAAATAATTTAATTTCGATTTAGATTTAATCATGTTTTTGTAAATTAAATATCGAGTAGTTAATACTTAACTGCCATGGAACTTCTCCAGTTAGGAGCCAGTCTCCAGCTTCGTCTTGATACGACAGCGTATAGCTCCCACACTCTTCATCAATGTATTGTTGGTTTGTGCCTACATTCATTCATATATAGGTTAGTCATGGAATCATTTTGGTTAAAACTTTTTTTTACTCGATTCGATTTAAATGAGGTGAGTTTGTTGTCCGATTTGATTAATTAGAAGCTTGATTATGTGACTCGTGAAGCAACATAATTTGTCAAGTTTTTAATTGGCAAGACAACACGTATTGATCCTTTTTAATTCAATGTTTTTCAAAATCGTACTAAACATCATACTAAAAATGTTAGTGTTGGTAAGAGATTTGATGGTTCAAATCGAATTTTTTATCGGTTGTAATGTATATCATATTATACACAAAAAGAATATTTAATGTAGGATTGATCAGTTGACGATTTAATCAATTCAACTTACCGGTACCATCCTCTTAAGCATGAATAAAGACGTACCACATTTAGCAAACATATGAAGAAGGGAGCGTGTAAGAGAATGATACGAATCATAACGGTTGAGGTCGATCTTTCGAATGATGGCCTCCCCGGCCATTTTCACCTTCACGAATCTGCTGCGGCAGCCCTTAGAGGTGTTGTCTTGGTCGTCCTCGGGTGGCCGCCGCCCACTCCACACAAACAACGGCAGCGTCGTCATTGTTCCTGCAGACGACGTCGTTTCATCGTCTACGAGGCAGCTGTCGTCATCATGATGAGGAGTGGCACCATTATCCTCGTAGTATCTATTTGTTTTGTTCTTCAAACAGGAATCCGACCACTTCTCAAACTGGTTGACGGCGCCGTTAAGTTCCAACGTGGCCGGCGGGAGAGAGAGACCGAGTTCAAGCTCCATATCGCTGTTAGCTAAGTGTGACGGAACAAGTTTGATGCGGTGGTGATTTATATAGTACGTATGAATGGGAAAATTGTGGGGGAGGATGGAGTGGAGAGGTCGGCCAAAAGCCTAGCATACTTGACAATGACTCCTCACCATCTCGAAGTCTATTTTAATAATTCGAATTGTTCGGAGATGGTTTAAATTGATTTTTTTTTATAAATACATATGAGTTATTGGTTCACCACTATGTTTTATTGGGCTTGCGGCTTAATATGTGTAGCTTAACCTAATCCCATTAAATATATATACATCATCTACTTGTATCTCTATAACGATCAACTCCACTATCATCATTATAATAAAACTCCATCCTTCCCCGTGGAATATTCGATCTCAAGATCGGAAACCACGTTAATCCTCAATGTTATTTCTCATTTATTCTTCCTTTAATATTCGATTATTACAAGTTTATTCATATTTTCTTTTATATTATTTATCAACACTCACGGATAAGAATATAACCAATTTCAATGCTTTGAACACGAAACATTAGAGAGCGTGAACGGGCAAACGAGGACACTCAGACCCAATTAGAAATGTGAGGACAACCACTCATATCTTAAATTTAAACCCGATTTAAATTTTGGAAGAGTTTAATTCAAAAACTAGTCGTGATTAGATTAGATTAAAATTGGTTGTTTTGGTTATAGTGGTCAAAGAAAACTTCCAAAAGTCAATAATCAGTAACCCAACCGAATCGTATGTCTAGATAACGTATAATAATTTGTAAATGTTGTTTCTTCTAAAACCACGCCGAACCCAAATATTCGCTATCCCGGTAGATGGCTCACGCGATCTTTATTGATAGGAACATATGGTCAAATGCCAATGTGTCGGAAGAGAAGTACTTGTAAGTTGGTCAAAAGTACATCAAAGATTGGATGCATGAACTCAAACTTCCATGGAAACTTAAAGCATTCCTTCAACCACATATAAAAACACTTGTGTGTTGGAAGTAAAGCTGAAACCCACCAAGTGAATCATATCGATGGATGGATGGATGTTTGGATCTCACACATTACAACAACCTTTGATTCTGTCTGTCGGAGTTTAGTTGTACAACATGCATGGATGCCATACATACAAAAGAGAATAAAATTTGGGAGGAATCACACAGACAAACCCCAACAACAAACAAAACATACACCCACCCTCCACAATCTCTTTATAACTACGTGCATGTTTCATGTTTTGCAGTTTTTATTCCGATTTTTTTTTATATATGTCCATGTCGACGATCCGTTCTGTATGGTACCTTAGAGGAAATATCGAGGGTTAGTTTAGCCGGGCTTTCAATTGACGTGGTCATAAGCTTTCGGACCTGTAAATTTGCTAGGTCGCACCACACGGACGGTCAAGATCCTTTTAGATGAATCCTCTAGGATTTGTTTCCTTCGGTATCTGTTATCGGGGCCTACATATATACACCAATCTGCCAAACATGAACCTTAAGAGCTCTATTAACACTTAGATTTGACTGTAGTTACTATAAAATCCGGCCGAATCGTTGGTCCAACCCATGCACAACTCTTCAAGGTGTTATTAAATCGAATTTAATACAAAACATTTCACCATTTAACATCACATAAACAGAAGACAAGGAATGATGGGCAGGTGAGCTAAGGGGGTTGGATAGTGAACCCTGAAGTGATCAGTACTCTTCACAAGTACAGTACTGTGTTTTGTGGAATAGTTCAAAAATTGGGGACAATGAATTATGGACTTCTATGGAGGCTGTCTCTATGGAGCCACAGTTTGTAGATCTAAGGCATAGAAGAAGCAGAATCCATTCTGTACAGTACTATGGAGATGAGGAATGGGGTAGCAGGCAGGATCCACAGAAAGACGACCAGAAAGCAACACTCAGGAAGAAGAAAACAGAGTGTAAATTTGCAGCATTTTTCTCAGGATAAGGATTCAGAATTGAAGATAACTTTCTCATCTATGAAGAGACTACCATACTGCCATTTAATCTTTGTCTCCAGATACACAGCACAATGCCTTCCATATAGGAACCAGCATCTTCAATGGTGGATGCAGCTCCTGAACAAAAACAAAATACCAAAATCACCAAAAATGTTAACCTCTGAGATGCGGAAAGGATCTTTGAAAAAGATATCGAATGACATGCCTTGAAAATCAATGTTAGTTCTTCACCCTCCCGTAGAATCAAACATAGAATCCAGTAACAAGTGACTGGAGTCACTCGCTCTAGCAGCACCGGCTTCAGAATCTTGCTCACTGGAACAAATTGGCGTAATATTCTTCCGCTGCAAGTGTATATATACGTACAAGTTGAGTTTTGCTTGCATGATGGCCAGTATGGAACAATAACAAAGCTATGTGCTTTACCTTCTATAATGTGTTTCGAGTTGAACTCCGAAACCTGGCATGATCAGGACCGACTCTGCATCGCTCAAGGGTCACAACCAATTGTAAGCACACTAGCAAACATAAGAATAACAAGTTATGATTTCACTACTTCTCTCACCTTTCACAACGGATCTTCCTAGCCCCAGTTTCAGACAGATTGAACTTAACACTAAGCTCCACAGAAGAACGAATGGTGATTTCTCCTGTCAATCAGAAGTAAGAAACTGAAAGAAGCCATTTTTCATTCATACAGAACTAACTCAAATTACTGACCAAGACTAGGAAGAGATAGAATCCATTGGCTGCGAAACTGAAAGCAAGAAGGGAAATGAATGAACTCTTCAGATTACTTTGCTGAACTGTTACATGGTGTACGTCGATTGCTGCAGAATGCCCCTTTGGATCATTCGTGTAAGTAAACCCCCGATGTGTAATGTTCGATCCACTCATATTTGCAGAATGGATTCAATCACGCCATGATAACTTACATCGATTTGCCTACAGTAAGAAATCAGCTAGAAATTCAGTAGTCATTTTGTTGCACAGATTGGTGTTTAAATCCTCAACTCAATCAAATTTAATTCGAAATATCATTTCCGTTAAGCACAAAATCAGCATAAATTCCAACAATTCATCAAAAATGAAGCTAGCTCATATCGATTCTGATCTTCAAAATCTAGTTGACAAATACTTCTGATAAGAAAAACTTACCCAATCTAAGAAGACACAAATCGGAATGAGACTGTTTCCAAGCTGAGAGATCAGACGGGGAATGGACTCTGAAGCACCAAGCTGGAAGCTTTTCGATAATGGCTCCTGGATAAGAAAGGATTTCTTCGGAGCTGAAATAGCCGTCAGTGGAAGGCGGTTGACGGACGGACGGACGGCTAAGCTGAGCAACTATCGACGGCGGCGGCGTCTCAGTCTCGGCGATCGAGATTGTGAGCTGCAAGCTAGTACATGACGAGATAGAAGAAGTGGGTCCGCTTATTTGGGCCGATTTACCATCTATTGGGCCTGTTAATATGCACCTGTCCGCACCGTACCGCCTCTCCTCCGTTAACTTTTGAAAAACGTTAAGTTCAGCTGTCATTCTCTAACTCGGTCGACTCGTTCACTCAATCGGCGTAGCAGCCGTTGGATTCCTTCCGAGCCAATTCCTTTGGTGTTTTCCTTTAGCGGTGCTTCTCCATTTCTCCACTGTTTCGTCTAATTTCCTCTGTTCAGGTAAAATAATCCATGGTTCCATGATTCTGGGTATTCTTCATTTTCGCTGGACTGAGCTTTCCGGTTTCCTGTACATGCTTGATTGATTACTGCGTATGTTATTCAGAAGAATGGCTGGAAAAGTTGTTCCTGCTCATCAGCCTGTGTCGTTCGAGTACGAGCTCTACGAAGGCGATCCGGAGAATCTCACAACTGTGGTAGTCTCGTCAAGCCAGTCAACTCCATGGATCGATCCTGCAACTTTGAAGCTTAGACAACGGATTGGGAGGGGACCTTTTGGTGATGTTTGGCTGGCTACCTTTCGCCGCTCTGATGATGAATCCTGTGAAGTTGCTGTCAAGATGCTGTATCCAGTAAAGGAGGATCACGTTACAGTTTTACTGGATAAGTTGAACGATTTGTTTCTGAAACGTGAAGGTTTACACAGTGTGGCTTTGCTTCATGGAATCTCCGTTCTTAATGGAAAGGTGAGGAGACTATCTGTGTGCTGAGAATATATGCATATATAGTGATGATTCAATTTGTTTGTTCTTTTGTTGCATCCTTCTAGGTTTGTTTGGTTATGAAATTCTATGAAGGTTCTGTAGGAGATAAGATAGCCTTCCGCAAAGGGGGAAAGCTCCCATTATCTGATGTTTTGAGGTGATTCTTGAATGATTGAATCGAACCCTCTTATTCATTTGTCGTTCTTCCACGTTCGATGCAGGAAAAATGATGTTCTTATGTTTATGATCTGCAGGTATGGAACACAGTTAGCTCAGGGGATATCCGAGTTGCACGAGAGAGATATCCTAGTTCTTAACCTCAAACCTTCGAACTTCCTCGTGGATGAAAACGACGAGGCAGTTCTGGGCGACATTGGGATTCCTTACATACTTCTTGGAATCCCATCATCTGGCTCGGATATGTGCCGCAGGCTTGGGACCCCGAATTACATGGCTCCGGAACAATGGCAGCCCGAAGTGAGAGGCCCTCTGTCCTTAGAGGCTGACGTGTGGGGTCTCGCGTGCAGTGTTGTGGAGATGTTAACCGGTGTTCAGCCATGGTGTGGGAAATCCGTCGAAGAAATTTACGATATGGTGGTTGTAAAGCATAAGAGACCAGCCGTCCCTGACAACCTCCCTCCGCCGGTTAAAGCTATTCTCCATGGCTGCTTTGAGTATGACTTCAGGAGTCGTCCTTTGATGACTGATGTATTGCATGTTTTCAGAAGGCAAGTTTCCGAGTTGAAGTACCTTGATATGGTTTCATTTTCCTATTTTGGTTTAAAATAACCTGTTATATTTGTTTCACCACCAAATTTGCAGTTCTCAGAATGCTGTATATGGCAATGATGGCTGGACAGGACTAGACAGCATACTGATCTCGGAAGCATCGAGTGGTGCTAATTACACCGAGTGGTCCGTTACAAAGGATCGTCTCGAAATCGGAGATATAGTGCGATCAAGGAAGCCATGTTACTCGTGCAAGCCAGAGAATATGCAGGTCCCAGAAGGAACAGTAGTGGGTACAGAACAAGACACCGACGACCATGATTTCGTTCTGGTGAGAGTACACGGCATCCACGACCCTTTGCGAGTCCCATCCGCTACTTTAGAACGAGTCAGCTTCGGCTTGGCAGCAGGAGATTGGGTTCGACTGAAGGAAGGAGGCGGTACAAACAACCACTCGCCAGTTGGCATTCTGCATTCGATCGAACGGGATGGTAGTGTTTCTGTTGGCTTTATAGGATTAGATACATTTTGGACAGGGAACTCTTCACAGCTTCAGATGGCAGAAGCTTACTTCATCGGTCAGTTCGTAAGGCTGAAAGCTAACGTTCTAAGTCCCAAATTCGAATGGCCTCGTAGCCAAGGTGGTGCCTGGGCTACTGGGAAGATCGGTTGGATTCTTCCCAATGGATGCCTCGTTGTCAAATTCCCAGGAAGATTTCCATTTGGAAAGGAAAACAGCAATTTTCATGCCGATCCAGCTGAAGTAGAAACCGTTTCTTTCGGAAACTCGCTTGGAATAGTGAAGAAGTACCAACATCTCGAGGACCTCCATTGGTCCGTGAGGCCTCTTCTCATCGCGCTCGGACTATTTACAGCTATGAAGGTCGGATTTTGCATCGGCAGGAAATCGAAGAAGGGACAGAGTGGCTTGATCGTAAGCAGCAGCCCGGATAGCCCAACCAGTGGCAATGGTGGTGGCAGCAACGATTCCTCCAAGTGGCTCCCAAAAATCCTGACCGGTCCTTCCCGGTAATTTGGGTTCTTTCTGCCAAAAACTTGTACATATCTCCTTCGTGTTTCGTCTAGGAATCGACATTTACACTACTGAAATATATCGTACTATTAATGCTGCTTTAGGCTGTGAACTCTTTGTGTCTGACTGTATATACAATCATGTACAGAAAAAACTAATGAATTTCTCTTACTCTATATTCGAAGTTCAGTCATTTGCTTGGCTGGTACCGTACTGGTATGGTCATTTCGTGATGCCAACCTCTTTGACCAGATGCTCTGTCAGAGCCGTGAAACGAGCAACCTCCGCTATTCCCCAGAGATGTGTCTTCTGGCATAACCTGGGTGTGATCTTCTTTAGCTCGAAGAAGTTGCGCTTCTTCGCTGGCCTTCAGCATCCTTACCTCTACCACCTCCTGAGTTACTCCTGAGTTACCTTACCAAGATTGACCTTTGCATCCACCAGTCTGGATTCAGTTTCTTGCAACGCAAGCAAAAGTTTTCCTCGTTCAGACTTCAAACCCTGGATTTCGAGCTTAGCTTCCACCAATTCCGACTCTTTAATCCAAACAACAGCCTGCATTCCTTTGAAATCTGTTTTCTTCTTCTCCAGATCCGATTCCATCTTCAACACCTCCAAGCTCGCCCGTTCCTCCGCAGATGTTGCCATCTTCAACTCCTCCGTTAACCCTTCCAAGATCGGGAATTGATACGTGTGTGTGACTGACTGCTATTTTATGAAAATAATGTCCACGTGGACAACTGATGTGGCTGGTCATCAAGGGTATCTAATCATAAGGTTAATGCCTTGAATGAGAAGTTGGTAACATAAAAAGGTTTGGATAGTGAGTAGTGGAAAGGAAGTAAAACGACAAAACATTTGAAGTTGTCATTATCAACAAGTAGAAAGGTAGTAGAGATAGAAGAGGAAGTGCATGAATGAATGATTCCAAGTAGCAAAGCTAGATATCAAAATCCCGTCAATTTTTAATTAATTGATGAGAGGCTACCTGCGACACGATGTTCCAAAATCGAAATGGCAAATGCTTTGACTAATTAATAGCCGAGTAAGGCACAGACCACACTTGGGACATGGACCCATCTAATTCTTCTGCTGATTTGGACATCTCATCTTATTTCTCTTGTTTTAACATCAATTTGATTCCAACATTCTTATCCATAATCACATTATTTTCAACCATCATCTGCATGATATGATTAGAGAAAAGACATTCTCAATCCTTTATTTTTATCATGACCGGTGGTTGTGTTTGAATAATTTGAGTTATTGATAGATGGTTTATATAAATTTTTTAATATTTATTAACACGTTCATCAAATAAGAAATTTCAAAAAAGCTAAATTTCCACATTACTCCACATTATAAATTATGTGCAGGGAATATAAACTATCAAAATTTGAAATAAAGTAATCTTCTAAGATTCTAATATCAAATCGTGAACTACTAGCTCAAATTATTATTCGTAATTTTCCAACATCACCGGCCAATAATGATATATGGTGGGCAGAAACGACAAAATGAATAATAATAATAATAATAATAGTGCAACGTCGGGCCAAAGGTACGATGTGGATTAGATCATTATTCTAAACGCACGCGCATGCATGCTATTATTTATATGAAAAAGAAAATATATATTATCGTACTTACAATCATAACGTGATCATTTAATTGTTTAATAATATATACATTTCACAAAATCTTCAAAGGATTTGCTTCATTTTTCATCCCAAATTTATTTAATATATTACAACAATATATGATTTTGTCTCATACAAGTGGAAAAAATCGAATTCTAATGGTTTTAATTTATAAAATTTGTTACATGGTGCTAACATATCGTTATTGGTTATGACGAGACCCCGATTATCGAAAATTCAAACTCCGTGGGTGCATCGTTAAGTATTTTGGAATGAGTTTGTATGTCGCCGTATGTGTGGATTCCTTTGAAAGGATGTATTTTTGTTGTATCTTCTTTGGGATGCGAGTATGACTCTGTTTGACTCAAGTTCATGAGACACAATATATAAATTTTGATATAATATATATGAAAGTCTTTTGACCGACAAAGGTATCAAATCTCGATAATCTCAATATACATGTACACATATGAGTTAGGCATGGGAACAACATAAACTTCAAACTCTTTCACCAACATTTTGCATAAAAATTTATGTGCAATTCTCTTTCAACAATTTAAACTCAACCGGCCGGCCGGGCTTTCTAACTATACTCTAGTTATTGTGGCTACTCTAATTACATCGGGACCATACGATCAAATGTGATTTTCTAACTGATCATAGCAGTAGCAGGCTCAGGAAAAAGATGCGATGCTGAAAATCTTGTGCGTGCAAAACTAGAGAATGGAGTAAATGATCAAACCTAATTTGCCAATTTGGTTGCTCACTCAGAAGTCAGAAGTGAAAAAGGTAAAAACTTGGTGACAGATTAAATGTTTATGGTCATCGGTTCCATCGTTGTGACTCAAACATGAAGATATTATTTCGATCCATTTGATTTGTTTTCATGAGTGTTATTGAGATTTTAGATCTCCAAAGGATAGAAGAGGCAATAATGAATTTAATTATATGAGCCGAAGCTCAATTAGAGGCTGGATGAATCAGATTTGAACAAATGATATGAATCTAAGTTGATTGGGTGTCCTAAGCGTTATTATTTGTGGGTACCTGTAACCAAATTAAACAACCAACATGCTCTAAGAAATCTCAAGCGTAGGAGATGATTTGACTAGGCCTGAGCCACATCGTATGTCCCATTAATAGGACTTGAGACACCTTGTTTTGTGAGCATGGCTTGAACCGCCCCCTTCCATCGAGCATAGGCCTGCCCAAACCCTTCATCGTCAACAACCTAGATTTTGTCTAAAGGAAGTCGAGAGTTGGTTTCCGCTTCATGATAAGTCACTCATATTTTAATAAAATTATATAAAACAATGTGATTAATCACTATATTTAGGACACTTCATTTACATTATAACCCTACATCTTTATTGTATGATTACTCAAGTTATACACTAACATCGTCAATATTTCTTGATCTCCGAACTACTCTTAAATGCCTCATTTGTCTATGTATCGCCACTTTACTGTTACTATATGCTGACATCATCCGTATCTAGATGTGGGCCCTCCAAAATAATAGCTTTAGTTTATGAACAATGGTCAATATTCCCATCAAGACGCCAAGAGAAAATACAAATTTCCAAGTGACCAATAAATAAATGACAACTACTATGACATCAAAATATATCGCCACGTCAGCATATTCATGTGGATGGTGTTAATGAAAATGATTCATAAGGTTAAAATGAATGATTTAACCGGAGGTTTTAAGATTAAATGTAGTATATTTTACGAAATGGATATTGATATAGTGAGTGAAACTCTCAGCTAAAATCATGGACTGATTTGCTTTTGGTTTTACTTATTCATTTCTTCCGTTGGAGGGATTTCTCCGAGTAACCGGTTTAATTTTGAACTCCAAGGTTTGATCAAACTGTTTTTTGTCTGGCGATGCTCTGTTTCCAACCAAATCTATTTGTTGATTCCTTTTGGGGAGATCGATGTAGCATTTGAAATCTCAAGAAGTTGGTCTCTGTTTCCCAAACGTTGTTGTTATCCATCTACATGGGGAAAAATGAACGTGGAAGAACAGAGCCACCTTTTGAGTTTTCCGACGAGCCCTTTTTCCTCCGGCGAATCGAATGGAGAATCAAGTAACTCTTCTTCCCAAAACATACGACTACCCAACGATAAAGAATCAAGTTTCGAACCTTTGTTTTGAGGAAACATAATTACCTTAAACACGATTGTTTGAGTGAATTAATTTATATATATATATATATATATATAGTATTTTAAAATAAAATAATGAGATATTTAAATAGTATTTATGAGGTAAGGGTTGTGGTCTGATAATATTTATTTAAGCTAGGAAATATATGGTGCGAATCCAAGCTAATTTTTAAATCGATTAATATTTGACATAAATGTTGGAAATAATTATAAAATCATGTGACATTATGGTAATCCCTCTAAACAATGTGCAAACGAAGTTAAAAATCAATTTTACTCGGTATTATTTTAGTACGCTATTATATGAATGACTTAACATGATGAAACCTCAATTTTTAACCATTTTCAACATGAATGTCAAATATTAGCCAATTTCAAAATTTTCAATTTCCATGTCAAAATTGTCAAGTTCCAAAGGGGTTAACCTATGGAAATTGACCATTTTCACAAGAAAATTTCAAAAGTTTTAAATCGACTAATATTTGACATGAATGTTGGAAATGACTAAAAAATTAAGTGGCATCATGATAACCCTTGTAAACAATGGATAAACGAAGATAAAAATCAATTTTACTCGATGTTTTTTTAGCATGTTGAAAATTGTTTTTAACTTCATTTTGCTGTTATTTGAATGACTTGATATAGTGAATCTTTAATTTTTAGTCATTTCTCAACATATATACATGTCAAATATTAGCCAATTTAAAATTTAATTTTTTTTTTAATTGTCAATTTTAAAAAGAATTAACTTATGAAAATTGACTAGTTTTATAAGAAAATTTTAAATCCAATAATATTTAACATGTTAAAAATAATTAAAAATTATATTGAAAATAGTCTAGGCTGGAATACCTCGTTCAGAGTACATTGATAGGTATAAATCTTACATACTCCAAACTGAAAACTAATAGAACTACCCCCGAGTGACTATGACGTTGTACAATTTAATATGGTGACAGATGTGAGTTGCAATAGTAAAGTGGAGATGGATTGATGATGGTGGGGGTTGAACTTGCAAATCGTAGGACCCCCAATTGATGAGTTGATAGCATCATCATAAGCAAAAGTTGTCACGAAAACTGTGGGTATTTATTGCCCACTTATTACTACTCACTACTCTCTCTACTTACTACTTCCCACTCACCTTTCTCTCTGGTTTTTGAATCACTCTCATCGATAAAGCTACCAACAAAATCTCAGCCATAGCCATAGCCAGACCAGCATTTTGATCCTTGAGCTTATTTATTGCTTCACTTTCTCCCCTTCAAAAAACCCATTTGACCCTTTCTTCTTCTTCTTCTTCTTCAGCCAAAGTCACAGACTTTCTTCCAGAAAACAGAGCATGTTTGCAGCAGAGAATGGTCTCAAGGGAGACCCAAGGCTTGAAGCTATCTCCCAAGCCATCAGGGTTGTTCCTAACTTCCCAAAGAAAGGTTCTTTTTTCCTTGTACCAAGTTGTTTGGTGAGGACTTTTGGTCCCACGTTTTGTCTTGTCCTTGATTTTTCCGGTTGGGTTTTGTTTGTTGCTGCAGGTATAATGTTTCAAGATATAACCACCCTTCTGCTGGATCATAAAGCGTTCAAAGACACGGTTGATATCTTCGTTGATCGTTACAGAAACATGGACATCTCTGTTGTTGCTGGTATGTTTCTCGAGCTTTACCGAATTGTCACTCTCTATGTTCATTATTGTTTAATGATTTTGCACTTGGTTTCCTTCTTCATCTACCAAAATGGGCACAACACAACTAGTGTCGGCTGGTTGGCTGTCCTTTTGGCTTGGAGTTTGGTCTTTTTAGATGGATAGATTGTTTGATTGATTGATGGTGAGTTTCGAATAGTTATGATGCTGAAGGTAAATGATTGTGAGTGAGGAAATGGGTTTGGTGGTGGGCTCATCATGTCCATTGTCTTTTGTCTCTATTCGGATAGTGGTTCGGAGAGGTTTTTTTGTAATTTGAGTTGTTGGTAGAGGTTGGTAACTGGTTTAGGTAATATTTTTGGACACTCAAGAGATAGATCGGGGAAGGGGTCGAAGTTTGTAAGGTCCGCCGAGGTAGATGCAAGTAAAAATTATTTAATAAGAGGATACGCCAAAAAATCGTTATATCCTAATAATTCAAATTATCGGGATGAGAAGGTTTCAATGCATGTGTTAGTTGAGGCTTTAACTTGTTAGACTGGTGAATTTTGAATTTTTTTTATGCAGGTGTTGAAGCTAGAGGTTTCATGTTTGGTCCTTCCATAGCCTTAGCCATTGGAGCCAAGTTTGTTCCTTTAAGGAAACCCAGAAAGCTACCTGGCAAAGTAATCTGCGAATCGTACGAGCTGGAGTACGGGACTGATTGCCTGGAGATGCAGGTGGATGCTGTTCAGTCAGGGGATCGCGCATTGATCATCGACGATCTAGTAGCTACAGGAGGAACCCTTTCGGCTGCAATAAGACTGTTGGAACGAATGGGGGCGCAAGTCGTGGAATGTGGATGTGTGATTGGGTTGCCTGAAGTCAAGGTAAAATAGGTTGAGACTTTGATTTTGTATGGTTAGGCTGGATGAAGTTGTTTTGATGCATTAAAATAACTTGTTACATTACAGGGGCAGAGTGCTCTGAATGGGAAGCCTGTCTATATCCTCGTCGAGCCACGAGACATTGACGAATTGCCGATGAGGCGTATTGCAGCTGATGCTTGAGCAGCAAGGAATGTCTGTGATTGTATCTTTGTGCCCCTGTCAAAGTTCTGAGTTCTTTAGTTTTGGCTTCTGTTGTATTTTCTACTTCTTTTTAGATTTTAGGGGTTTGGTGTAAGAGAAAGGAAACTGTTAGTTTGGTGGTGTACCATTCATATTCATTCTGGTGTTCAATTCTGAATTCTAAACTTCCCTATGTAGTATGATAATTTTGTTAAATTAGGACGGGACTCCTGTGAAATCGGACAATCGAGAGGGGGTCGACGATCAGAGGTTCAATTTGGAACAATTTGAGATAAATTCGTGCTTCATTAGTGAACCCATCATTACTTCCAATAAGGTTAAAGTTTTGCACCGGATCTCATTACAGAATAAGATAAAACCAATCTTGAACCATTTCCTAACAATTGGAGCTGTTGGGATGCGGTGGTTATTGGCTTTGTATAAGAACCTTCAAGTTCAATAGAGGTCAGAGTTCCGAATTCTGATAGCCATCAATCTGTTGCACAAAAAGTTGTGCACACCGTAGTTTTTTCCTTTTTTAGAGCTTTTCGTTTGAAGGGCATGTTAATGAATAATATAAAAAGAGTAAAGTGACATGTTGTTGCTATTTTCGAGCCGAAACGAAAAAGAATTCCTCTCAAATAGAAAATTAAATCAATTCAAAGGTGTATAGTCCTATGTATTGGACTTGGTTTTGGTATAAGTGGAGACCAAGAAAGGGTGCAAAGGTTACAAACTTGTACAAATAGTTATTACAGGCAATACACACAATGCAACTTTGTACTAAACGATGATTGATAACATAAGGTCGATGAAGCTAAAAACCATGGCGGGGAAAAAAAGAGGTAAGAGGGTTTGGTTTTTCTCTATGTTTCATCTATGTACAGATGATTAGGTTCTTAATTTAATGAGGACTCGCGATTGTCCCGTGTTATCGTGCCTTTCCGGAGAACTCGACGGGTAGCAGCATTCACTTGTTTCCTCAGCTTAGCATTATCCGCTACTATATCTGCCAACAACATTCCCAATTCTTCACAATTCGATGACTTCTCGTCCTCTGCAGCTAACAACTGCGCCTGTGTTTGGGAATCATCGTATCAAAAAAGGAACCCGAAAGAGAGAATAAAAGGCAAGAGCGAAAGATTAGCTATAGCAAGTACAGTACCTCTGCAAGAATAAGGCTAATCCGGTCATCAAACGTTTCCAACAAATCGAGAGCATCTTCCAACGAGGAGTTCAGAACGAAATCGTCTTCGTCGTCTTCCTTGGATAGACTAAGGTTGCATTCCTGAAGTTGGCTCCACAGGGTCCTGCAATCGTGTACGAGTAGTTTCTGCTGATATTGAAGGTGTTCCCTAATCGTTATCTCCTGTTCAAGATGTTTCTGGCCGAAAGGAGGGGGAAAACTGACCATTTAGATGACAGGATACGGTAATGATCGTATCAATGCTCTAGAAATTATTCTAAATGTTACCTCGATTTCAGATTTCTCCTTCATGGTTCGCTCGTGCTGCTCCTTCAGTGCCGTCTGGGAACTTTGTAAAGCTTTGAACTCCTTTGCAAGAAACTTTATCTCTGCCTTTGATTTTGCTTCCAATGCTTCATATTTTCTTGTCAGGTCCTCAAGCTTCTTTCTAGTAACGTCTAGCTCTTGCTGTGCCATAGGCATTTCCTGATTCGAAGGTCCATCATCTGAATTGATGCTTGACTTTTCATCCTGTTAAAGGAAAATGTATCCATCAATCACAATCCGCATGAGGCAGACAAAAAGTACGAATTTAAAGCCATAAAACCAACTATAGAAGACCTCTTTAGACTTTAGTTTCAGCTCTGATTCAAGTACTTTCCGCCTGAGTTCCTCCATATCCCATTGCATCTGTGTTAACCTCTCTCTCTCAATCAAAATAGCTTGCTGCAGGTTTTCCTTATTTTTCTGTTTGGAGGTTTCGAGTTCCACCTCCAGGTCCTTTACCTGGACATAACAAATGTTCAAAGCATTAGTTAAGAACAATGCTACATAAAAAGAGAGAATATGTATGCTGGTGCAACCCTGTTTGATATACCTTCCTAGTGAGATAATCTTTAGTAGCTCTTTCTTGATTTAGTCGAGAAATAAGGTCCTCCATGTCCGTTTTTGCAGTGACTAGTCTTCTTTGCATCGTCGAGAGGACTCTTGTCATTTTGTGACGCTGATCCAACGGAAGAACTATCTGTGTAGAGCTGGAAACCTCGGCACCTCTTGGACGGTCAGGCGATGCATCAACCATTGAATTTGATACACCGATATTTTCGCTGCCTCTCAAAGAACTTCCATCACTTCCAACACTCTCACTAGACAATTTCCGAGCATGACCAAGTGCCGTACCATAATGCTCAGGCTCAGAGAACAATTCCACTCCATTTCCAGAAAGAGAAACAACTTTAGAAGCATTACCATTGTACATGGAGTTCCGTGTGATACTGTTCGCGTGTCTGGTGTGAGATTTATGCCTAGGAATGCCTTCAAGCTGCTCTATAATAGTCTGCCCCATAAAGAGTCCTTCATCAATGTTGGAGATACCATACTTAGCCAGCTTTTCTATTGGGTTTGTGAGATCTTCATCCAATGATAAATCCTCCACTCCAATTTCGGAACTTTCGTCCTTGCCTAACCTTGGTGTTCCAATCTCAGATGCTTCATAAGCAGTATCACTGCCATAATCGGAAGCAACTGATGAAGTAGCAGTGAGACCAGATGAGCTCGAATTTAGAGGTATCTGAGAGGAAAGAGTGGTAGCATCACCCGCTAAAGCCGATTCTGAAGACTCCTGACTTGCATCCTGGAAAGCTGGAAGTTTAAAATTAAAATGATCAGCAAAGATTAACAACCGAGGAAACAGCCATAAAAAGAAACATATCTGACGTCAAAGATGTTCATACATGATCTCGCAGCCACTTCAAGTTCAAGAAACGATGCCACAGCCATGCTTCTAGATATATCAATGTCAGATAGTAGTTTCGTCAACCACTCCTCCAAAGAACACCTCCTCTGCGACACCACTAAGCCTTTTAAGATTATTAGTCACATGGAGTAAAATAAAGGAAAAGAGCTCCAAACAGACTCACTAACTGGCTTATTATGCAAACGCTAAATTTAAAAGATAGTAGACTTCGGACAATGGCACCACTTGCCAAGCTGTGGAAATGTTCATGCCACTCTTTCTTCATTCACTTGTATGAGTGAGAGTAAATTATTCCACTATACCTATGGTTGATATAATAATAACCTTTTTCCATTATTGGTAAAACCAACATCAGAAATTCTTTGGTAAGACACTTATCCATTCCTATTCAGCATTCAGATCCCAAACATGGGAGAAACTTACTATGTGAACAGTAAGAAGGAAACCATGAAGTTCAAAACAGATATCTTACCTCTTCCAGCAATGCTCTTGTTTTCATACGCAATAGTCCCTTAGGTGGAGCTGGTGGAAGACTTTTTTTTGGAAATGCCTTCTTAAGCTGCAAAACAGGAGTTATTAATAGCAACACAATTCCAAGAGTTGTATACTACGTCCGAAGAGCAGATAATTACCCCCAGACAGTAGCCAGAATTCTATTTGTATTGACACTTCGTGTCACATCAAAGTTTTTATTTAAAACTGTAATGAAAAATTTACCAATAACCTAAAGTAACATAGTGTGGTAACTGAAAACTTACATCTGCAAATAACCTAAGAAAATCATTAAATCTTCTCAATACTCCACGTGTAGTTGTGAACCCCTCAGGTGATTGCAGACCAACCTGAACCCTGTAAAACTGCCCCTTAAGTCGTTACTTTAACGAACTTTAACTAGCATGGAGATACTCACTGTTTCATTTCCATAGAGCATATTTTACCAAGTCCACCTTAGTAAATTTATAATTTATATGAAAGGAAACTGAAAGTACATTGCTACAATATCTACTAAAGACTGCAGTAAGACAATTAAGCATCGTATACGGAGAGATGGACCAGATAACAAGAAGCCACATCTATTTACAACCAAACCAATATTTAGTTCAGCATATTCATATGGGTATTACAATAAGAACTTATAAACCTTGATATAAACAAAGATTGGAGAGGGATTCAATTCTATACCACGACAGGATCTGAATCTCTTGACTTCGCAAGGACAACCCAGGAAGGAATAGTGACACAGTAACTCCACCCTGTTCTATGATCATGTGGCCAAACTGTGTCCCGTCCGTTCTGCACAAAAAAAATATAATTCTCACACTTCAAAAGTACCAAAACTGCTTTTCCAGATTACAAATTTGCAGAAGCTAGTAATGTTGATGAAAATGGAAAATGCAGCATCACTAAGGAATTTCAAGCACAACAACTGAATCATCCGAAAGACTTTGATTCAGTGAAACGAAGCTGGGTAAGACATCCATGCAGATCACGGATGAGTACATCTACAAGATTTCCTTATGCACATAACATCTTGCTCGGGTTTTTTCAAGATTTCCTTATGCACATAACAACTGTAGCAATAGCCAAAACCAAAACCAAAATGCCCTCGCCCTCGTTTCTGCTGAACAGCAACTATAATGAAACAAAAGCAAGCCAAACTGCAGATAAAGTTCACCTCGTCAAGCAATTGAAACTATTTGAACTCATTATCACGAACTCAGTCATTCAAATGAGCTTGATCGATGCACTAATCATCCAAACTTCACATTCTTAGTCTCTAAAACCATAAATCAACCACCATCAAGCTGTAGTCAAGTTACAGCTGAAGAGACTAATCAGTCCGAAAATCAAATGCCACCACGACTTGAGAAGCCAGTGAGATCATAACAATAATGGAGAACAAGATCGAATTGACACGGAATCAAAATCCGAGCTGAATCAGGAATGAGCTGCAGCTTGGAAAAATAAGAAAAGATGAGAATAAATAGCAAGAATTGTTACCCATTTCCGAGGAGGAGGACTCCAATCCATCCCCAAAGGCAAGGGCGAAGTGCCATCGTGTCTGTGCTTCGGCGGACTCCGTCCCTGCATCATTTGGCTATGATGCTATATTTTCCTTTTTTTAACGTAAATCGAGAATGATCGCGCCAGATCACTCTTCCTCTACTCGCGCGACTCGAAAAATCGTCGGCAATTCACCGTCGATCGAGAGGAGGATCAATCCGATAGATGAAGCTGGGGTTTTAGTTAGGGGATCAGGATCGAGGGAAGGAAACCAGATGCCATGACAAATCGAATGAAGGCGGAGAAGCAGAAGGAAGTAAGCGTTGGACGGACGAAATTCCTTTAGATTTTCATTTCGTCAATTTCTTTTTTGTCGTTCCTTGAATTTTCCTCCCAGCGGCGGACAACGTAACCAGTTCGTCTCAGTGGAGCTGAGTCGATGTACGCATCTTGACTCAGCTGATCGGCTCAGTCGCCAAGGAATAAGCCGCTGAGTAAACAAAAATACCAATTATTTGTTTTTCGGACTAGACCTTTTAATTCGTACTAATTGTTAGTTCGACATTAAAATTTTGTATTAATAAATTTCATCTTAGTTGGTAATTGAATTATTTTTTCTCTCGAAATCAACTCTACTGATATTATTAATGCATATAATATGTGATGTTTATAGCGTCGGCCGATCATTAAGAGAACGCTCACCCCACAACAGATGGGAAACACAAACGCTTAACTAACTTATAAGCAATTATACTTTTTATCCTCCTAATAAAGAAAATTTTGAACTCCTATTTACTACCCGTGAGCAAAATGACATGGTGCGGAAAGAAAATAGTCTAACATACAAAAACGTTGATAAATAAAGCTAAATAATATAATTAAAGTTGGCCGGTAATCACGAGATGAGATCACCCAAAAAACCACTTAGCACGAGGATGGCCACACCCTCAATAATGTAAGACTATATAACTCACTACTCCGGGCAAGACTTGATGTTCATACTTGCCTCAGTGCGATATACTTAAATAGCTTGATTGGACTCTTACATGTCTTCTCGATCCTTTCCATCACACTAGCGTGCACTTCAACACCTTCATTTCTTCTTCGTTTCTTCTTTCCATTCAGCTCTAACTTTGTTGCTTCGAATGTATGGGGTCTCATCAAGGACACACAAAAGAGTGTGATCCACAATTTGGATTGATTCTACTAGTAATTTGAATTTGAAAGCGACTTCGCCTTTTTTTTAGCGATACCGCATCCATTTGATGTTCACTGTATCATCTTTGATCTAGTTGTTGCTCATCAGCATACAATTTGAAATGGATCATTATTCAAGTTAGTTTAATATAAGTTAGAATCTCTAACTCTATGAATTGAATCTCTAACTCTATGAATTGAATCTCTAACTCAAAATCATATTACCCGTTTGATTCATCCGGTCTAATTTGCACAACATTATTAAAGCACACTTTAAATACACACATTTTTTGAATTAAAAAATACACACATTTTGAATTTCAAATCCACATACAAAACTGTTTTATTTTCTAAAACACAACAAATTGGATCTCTAAACGACGCCCAAGTTTTTCGAATTAAACAACGTTTTAAATTGAGTAAATAACATTATTATCTTTTCGTAAAATCGAAATTCATATAAAAAGTTGTGTATATTGACTAACTCAGACACTTAAAAATACTCAAAAACAATCTAAAACACTCTCAAACGAAAATCCGAAAAAAGATCGAAGATCCGTGGAAGAAACCGAAGATTCGTGGAGCATCTGTGAAGGTACGAAAAAAAAAAAAAGTAAAAGGGGCTGGCCGGTCGCTGGTTTTGATCGAAGTAGTAGCCCAGCCTGAACTAGCAGTAATGGTCAGCCGAAACAGCTGCCCCGTTGGGCCTTCTCGATGGACGAATGATTATTCAGTCGAAATTTCGTTCAGATCAAAAAAAGTTTATCGAAATGTAGAGAGAAATATATCATAAGATAATTTTTCAACAAAATAAATTTAAACAATGTCGTATTTATAAAGTTTAGCGTGTTATATTATTTAAAAGTTAAGACGTTAAGTAGTACTGGACAAATGACCCTTAACTTTTGTCCATATCCATTTCTCTAGGCTTCCCGCGAATTACGAACTCTGATAGGAACCAAACTTTTCATCTGCCTACTGGAATCCTAATCGTCTGTAAAATCCTCCCAAAATTCTCCGACGAACCATGGCCAGACCAATAGATCCGGCCAAATATATATGTGAATGGGTTATGAATTTCGTTCGCCGCGAACCAAATCCAGCTTCCATCCTCAAAGCAGTCGTCGTCACTCTCAACTCCTCGTTATCCGAGTTCGCTGACCGTAGCGCGAACAAGGTTCGGATTCTCAAGCTAATACAATCACTAATCGCCGGTGGGTCGGTCTCCGAGCCTATACTTGAGTTACTTGAAGCGATAGAGCAGATAGACCGGGAGAACGGCGAAGAAACCCCGACGTCTGAAAAGATGAAAGCCCTACTGCGCGGTGGCGGTGCAGTGTACGGTGGGGGATGGAGACGTCAAATTCGAGCTCAGTGATCGGATATGGAGATTTAGGGTTCTTAAGTTGGAGATGTCTAGGAGGAGCCATTTGGTTACGGATGTGCTGACGGGTTTTAGGGATGCAGCCGAGGGTGCTCTCTGGGTTGCTCATGATTTGGTCAGGTTTAAGGAAGTGGCGACCAAGATTGTTGCAGCGAATTATGTTCGATCTTACTTAGCTGAGGCCATGGCGGCGGTGGCTTGTTCTTCAAGTGAGCAAGACACTCTTCCTGGATCTCTGGCGGCTGGTAAGTTGGCATATTTAATAGTTCATTTGTTGAGTGTTAACTTTAAGATATGGAGTTTCTGAATGATGCGTTAGCCTTTAGTTGTTCATCATCACATTTTGCTTTAGCCTTTAGTTGATCAGGCGTGTTATTTAGCAAATGCTCGATTTCTCTGGTTTAAGTAGGAATCCCAAGTACATCTCTGGTATCTAGCCCCCCTGAAGTTCAGCAAGCATGTCCAGATACACTCAGATCATGTGTCGCCAAGTTACAAGCTGTGAATGATCCTCTTCCCAATGCTCGGCAGGTCTTTGAGTCATTGAGTGCTGAAGCACCATCCGACGTGGAGAGACCAGTTGGAAACCGGGACGAGAGAAATGTGGATGTTCTTCACTCATCTTCTAATGCTAGTGTGCCCGAACCCTCCGCTCAGAAGGGTCGTCAATGCTTTCAGACTGGCCAGAGCAGTAAAACAGCAGCTGGTTCGCCAGTGAGGCATCATAATCTTCTGAAACCAGGCTTGATAACAAGGGGACTTGTTGCTCACCCATCTGCTGATGCTAGTATCCTTGACATCCCAGCTGAAAATGATAAGAGGAAGTAATCATAATCAGCGATGGACTTGAATCCTCCGGTCAGCTGGATGATGAATGCTTTCAGATTGACCAGAGCAACAAGGCAGCAGCTAGTTCGTCGACTGCTGAAGTTGTTTCGAAATCCGGTTAGATGACAAGGAAAAACACTGCTGGCAGCTCACATGATTCATCGACTGCTGAAGCTGTTTTGAAATCCGGTTTGATGACAAGGAAAAACACTGCTGGCAGCACACATGATTCATTGACTGCTGAAGCTGTTTCGAAATCCGGTTTGATGACAAGGAAAAACACTGCTGGCAGCACACATGATTCATTGACTGCTGAAGCTGTTTCGAAATCCGGTTTGATGACAAGGAAAAACACTGCTGGTAGCACACATGATTCATCGACTGCTGAAGCTCCACAAAACATTTCTCACCCAGCTAGTGTGCTTGGCATCCCAGCTGAAGTAGATAGACCTAAACCTTCCTCCTCTCAGAAGGATCGCCATGAGAGCCAGCAGGCCGATAAAAACAAGAAGGCAGTTGGTGAGTCATCCAGGCATCCAAATGTTCCAATGGTTGATGCAGTTTGCAGCTCGGCTGATGGACCATCTGGAAGAAAAAGAACTCGAAAGACAGTCGCCATGCCTCCTCCATTAGCGAAGAAGCTGAGGAGAAAAGTAAATCCATGGTCCCGTGCGGAGGTGGAAGCCCTGGAAGATGGCGTGAGAGAGTACGAACAAACAACGAGTCTTTCTTTGCATTAGTACCACAGATGAATTGGATATTTTTTATAGTTGCTCTTTCTTAAATTTGCTCTGCAGTTATGGAACTGGCTTCTGGAAGGCCATTTTGAAGTCGAGACAACAAGTGTTTGGTGCGAGGAATGAGGTCATATACACACTCCCCTTCCCTTCCTTTGTAACTAGTTACAAAGCATGGCTTTTTATTCAAGATTGAACCTTTGTTTTGCAGGTTGATCTAAAGGACAAGTGGAGGAACTTGCATAAGCATCAGTAGATCGAAACCGATGCAGGTCCCTGCTCCATTTTGTGTCGAGGTAGTTGACTCGTAATAGTAGTATCTAATGACGACGGTGGTTATTATGTAAGTGGGTGGATTTTAACCGACTGACCAACCCTTTTGACATGGTGCTGATGAACTACTACTGTAAATTGTAAAGTGCCACTGATGTTATGCTTTCTGGTTGTAATGGAATTTGGAACTCTGTTTCGTCCATCTATATATATAGTAAGAGATGGTTTGGTACTTTGATTTGGGAGCTTGTCTCCTGAATTTTGGTCCATTTAAATGACTAGAAAAGATGTTCCGGTTAAATTGTGGTCTGGTTTTGATTTGATTTCAAATGGTCAATTTGGTCAGTTTCTATTCAGGTTCATTTCATTCATGATTCAGATCGTGAGTCATAATCTATCCGTGGCTTGCAGACTACAGCAATCAAGCTAGCTAGCAAATCAATCGAGCACAGCCAGGATTGGCTGGCTGGAGTTCGGAACGCTTTTATTATAGACTTAGCTTGCTAGCATTAGTCTAATTTTATGTAATTAAGCTTTTTCATTAAAACCCTTAATAATATTCCCTTTTTTCCGTGGATTAATCAATCTCAAGGTCGAAAACCATGTTAATCGCCAGTGTTATTTCGCAATTATTTCTTCCTTATTTCTCCTTTATTCGACTTTTGTCATGGTATCAGTGCTCGCATTGTCTGTCTTCTCTTCCGATGCTATTGCTGTCCGATTCGGTGGAAAGAACTTTGCGTTATGTGAATTCTCTTTCCGCACGTTCGTAGAAGGCAAGGGTCTTTTCCCTTATCTCGATGGAACCATCAAGTGTCACAATGATAGCCCTTGTAAATAATGACCAACTGGAATTAAAAATCAAATTTATTCGGTAACATATATCGGGTCTCGTTATAGTTATGGATTAACCGAAACCCTATATATACGAAAAGGATTAATCTCTTTTTATATAATTAAATCGTCACCCTCATCAAAATCTTTAATAATATTTCTCAATTTCTTCCATTATTCCTCTAATATACCGCTGTTATTCTGTTTTTATCACTATTAATAACTATGATATTAACCCGCCCCAAAGTTCACATTCAAATACACAAAAGTACGATATTCATTCCCAATGAATTTATTAACATAACACAAGACAACAATGGCAAGAACAAAACATGCAATCGCCGTACGTACGTAATTATTCCCCAAACAATACAAATCAAATCACATAATAATTAGTTAAGGTACCCATATCCGTACGTACGTAGACTTAATTACACCTCTAATTAATAATAATAATATCAACACTTGAAGCCAGGAGGGACGGTCTTCTCACAGGCGGAGAGGAGCAAGCTGAGAGCTAGCGGCACGGTGAGATTAATCCCGAGAACGTTGGCCTTGATGACTGTACATAAACACAGCGCGGCTTCCAGGTCAGCGAGTCCTTTGATCAACGCGCAACACTCACTCGAAGGAGGCGTCCCCACCACCAAGTGAACCAGCCCGCCTAGCAGGTCCACGCAGGCCCCTAGCTTCAGCGTGTCCCTCGGGCACTTTGCCGGCGGCGGCGACGACGGTGCTGGTGCTGCAGGAGCCGGCGGGCAAGTGGCGGTGGCGGTGGAGGAGAAGAAGAGGAGGAGGTTTGTTATTAGGATGATGGCGTGGAGTTTGGTGGCGGCCATATTGGCGATGGAGAACAGAGAGTACGTAGGTGTTGTGTGTGAGGAGGGAGTTAAAAGTTGGTGATATACGGGAGAATATTTGCCGAACTATATAGGGGAATTGTGAGGTGGGAGTTGGTAGTGTGTGTGGTTGGAATAGATGATAATGTTTTATGTTGCATGTTATTTTGTCTGGTTTTTTATTTGGATGTTTCTGGGTGAAGGAATGGAGATGGAAGATTATCTAATTTCTGTGGTTTTCCTAGGTTTTATTATCTGCTAGAGTAACACGATCGTAAGGAATGGAGATGGTTTTATTTTATTACTTAGCTTCCTCACCACCATGCCAGGCTCAAGTCGTCAAACCACCGTCTTCGACGACTCTAGCATCCGTTGATGTATGTTTTTTTCACCTGCAGAATCACCATTCCTGAAAGAATCACCTGCAGAATCAACTTTCGACGTCTTCAACATTTCTAAAAGAAACAGCTATAATCGTACAATTTGTATCACGCTTTGTACACACAAACGGTTCATACAAAGTGTTTCACGCACTGAATGAATTTTGGTACACAGTTCATATAGAGAGAGGAATTGTGCATGCATTACAATTTGTATGGAATCCGACAGCTGGTGGCGATGACATGCGGAAGTTTGGCGACGACGACAACAAAGGTTCGGCGAAGATAAAAGGGTCAATTTCCATATTTACCCATCAAAAATCAATCCTCAAATCTAAAGAAAACTGATAAACGGCTGGGATTTTGTTGAATTGAATGAGCTCCCTCACCTACAATAAGTTTCTTTGATCGGGCCGTTTATTTTGTTATTGAAGACCAACAGAGTATAGACGTAGAAAGAAAGCCACCAGCTCCCTTCTCGGCTCTCGAGAACGCGCTCTTCTCCCCTCCGGAAAGTCGGGAAATCGCCGTTGCCGGAGCTGCTCTGGACTCACGCTCCCCCCTCTTTACCCCCTCCTTACCCCCTCCTTACCCCCTCCCTCTATCGATCGAGATCCTTAAGAGATCTCCGGCAGGGGTATGGCGATTCTTTACGCCCTCGTCGCTGCGAGGGGATCGGTCGTCTTGGCGGAGTCAGCGCGACGGCGACTAACGCCAGCGCAATAGCCAAGCAGATTCTAGGCAAGATCCCCGGTACCGACGATAGCCACGTCTCTTACTCTCAAGATCGGTTCATCTTCCACGTCAAGCGCACTGATGGCCTCACCATCGTCTGTATGGCCGACGAGACCGCCGGAAGTAAGCCTCTCGCCCGATCCAAACTCTATTGAGGTCTCTTGTTTTGGAGCGAATTCTGTTGCAAGTAGGAGTCAACTTATTTGGTTTTTTGTTTTGACTTTTTTGAATGTTGATCGGCAGGGAGAGTTCCGTTTGCGTTTCTGGAGGATATTCATCAGAGATTTGTGAGGACATACGGCCGTGCTGTTCATTCAGCTCAAGCTTATGGAATGAATGAAGAGTTCTCCAGGGTATTGAGCCAACAAATGGAGTATTACTCCAATGATCTGAATGCAGATAGGATGAATAGACTCAAAGGTGAAATGAATCAGGTAAGATTTCAAATGCTTTTCATCAAGCTAGCTGCATTAGTTTTTATATCTCTCAAAGTCTCTGATTGCTGTGTTCTGCTTCCATTATTGCTTCATCCGCCATGTATTCTAAGTGTTTGTTACTTGGGAAGACTGATTCTTCAATGGAAGTTTAGCCTTAGACTGAACCATAGATTAAGTTACCAGACTTCTCCATATGTGAAAATCGAGTTGCTGCTAGTAAAGGCGAACTTAAGCGATTCATCAGTAAACCTGGATGAGATGTTGGCAGTAAGTTATAATACAATTGCTTTTATCTTCACTGCAAGGGATTATATAAGGAATGAACTTGAAGTCGACTCACCGTTTCCAACTTTTATGCTACTTGTAATCCAAATCTGTGGGAACATCTGCAACTGGTGCGAAATGTCATGATCGAGAACATCGACAAAGTTCTCGAGAGGGGGGGCGATCGCTTGGAACTGCTGGTGGATAAGACGGCCAATATGCAAGGGAACACCTTCCGTTTCAGAAAACAAGCTCGCCGGTTCAGAAACACAGCCTGTTTGCTGCTTTGCTTTTTTGTAATGAAATCATTGTTTGTTCTTATTTGCGTATATTTCAGCTTCTGCAATGTGGAGTATTGTTAGTTCTGTTAATAATTTCTTATATAAGCTTGTTAGATGAACTAGCAAGAGTGTCAATGGAAATTCAAGTAATTAAAAATAATAATAAAGTTTTTTAGTACAAAAATAAACCAATATAATATTAGGGGCTAAAAATATATCAACAAAGTATTTGGAATGGTATGAAAAACATTTTTTAAAAATTATCATTGAGCCACAAGACATTGTGTCAGAAATCCCACAGCTCTAGCTATTAAATTTGGGCCAATTCAGCAACTATACTGGGCTAGGCCCGAACCGTCACAGACGCCCCATTTAAAAATAATAGGGTCAGGCTGGGTCAACATATCTCAGAAAAAAGTCAATATACCACGTAATTATCGCGATAGACCGCCACACGATACGTACGTCAATTTATCGCGTTTCGAATTTGGTTTGGTGAACAAGAAACGTTTCGCGTTTCGGGGGTTTTTTTGTCATTCCGTGGGTTTCCAATTTAAACAAGCAGTCCCACGTGGCGTTCCGCGTTTCGTTCCGCAAATCAGAAACGTTTCGTCGCCTTTCGAGGAGTTTCTGCGTTTCCATCCTTTATTTTATTTTTAGAGACGCCGGCCATCGCCTGAAACGCCAAGGTCGCCAGACATCGAGTATCAATTGGTGTTATTTTGATCATAATACGATCAACCTCAACCATTTCGAATATACAAGCCATACGATCAACTCACGAAACATACATACAACCGAAAGTCGTAAAGGATGAAAGCCAGGGTGCACGTGTATCTGGAGAGTTAGTTCGTTGCTCTGGTTTTATGACTACGACTAGGACGATTAACGACATGTCGTTTTGTTCATACTGCTTCCTTTGCTTCTGCTGCGAGGAATCGGTGGCGAATGTCGGTCCATTTGGTGAAGAGCCTGTCGCGAGGAGGCCAGTTCTCTCTGATGACGGGGACATCCGAAATCCTCTGCACCCACTCCTGCAAGGATGGATGATATTCCTCGTTTAGGTGCTTCAAACCCAGAATCTCTGGTAGTCAGGGAGCAAGTTGACCACCCAACCTAGAATAATGTCTGCAATTCCAATCTCTTCACCGCGGGAGAACTTCTTCCCCTTCAACTATTGTTCCAGCAGCTTGAGGTTCTCTGATGTTTCTGCAAGTGCTTGCTCTTGCTCTAACCCCTCTGTTGTCAGTGCCTTCCACATTGATGGCAGCGCCTGCAACATCTCAACAAAGTACTACCCCCAAGTCATTTTCTGCACTCCCGAGTTTATTGGGGATACGATTTAATTAAGGTGGGTTTTATATTATTTGCTAAACATTTCAGCTCTTAAAAGAGTTCTAAAAGTTTCTTGCACCAAGGATTTGAGGTGAATATTTTCTACCAATTTGAGTTATTTGGATGCAACGATTCTTCATACGATATTAGAGTTTTTAAATGAAAATCGTACATGGCCACTTTTTTTTATGAATAAGTTCAAGGTCTAATCGGTTAGGTCTTTCGTAAAGATACAGTTTTGAAACAAACGGCTTCCAACCGTTCATGTTTTTTTGATGTAAGTAAAGCTGGCAATTCGGTTATAGTAAAATTTGGTTAGTGTAACGTATGAATTAACGATATATAAAACTCAATAAATATTAAATAGAATTTAGACGTACCAATTGATTTTAAACCTAATGCTGATCTCACATTAGGAAACAAGTATGATAATGTTGCTAAAAGCACCCTCGTACGATCCGATAACATTAGTAAATTTACTTGGAAATAAGAATATGAGTGATATTTATTTCTATACATTTCTTGTTATTAGGCAATAATTTTATAAATTGGAAGAAGGAAAAAAGACGAGTAGGTTTGTTCATTTGTCCGAAATGCGAAACAAGGCAACCACATATCACCCTGCGAAACAAACACACACAAATTCACCCGAGAGAGCTTCAGACGACGGAGCAATGAAGCACACTTCCTCCTCCGAAGCAGTCCCTTCATCGTCTTCATCTTCCTCCTCTTCGTCTCTAATATTGTCTTCCGACCATTTACCTCCCGTCACCGCCGCATCGTCTACAACCTCATCCTCCTCCTCCCGCTCCGCCGCCCTCGCCGCCTCATCATCGTCAATCCCCGTCGAGGACCTCGCCGTCAGCTCAACCAGGGACGGAAGCGGCGGGGCGGATGACCCCGTGGTGGTGGATCGTCGTGGGGAGTACTCCGCCGTTTGCAGATGGACAGTAGATAATTTCCCTCGGGTGAAAGCTAGGGCACTATGGAGCAAGTACTTCGAGGTCGGTGGCTATGATTGCCGGCTGTTAATTTACCCCAAGGGAGACTCGCAGGCGTTGCCAGGATACATCTCAATCTACCTCCAAATCATGGACCCTAGGGGAACCTCTTCCTCCAAATGGGACTGCTTTGCCAGCTACCGTCTGTCAATCGCCAATGTCGCCGACGATTCCAAGACGATTCATCGGGATTCGTGGCACCGTTTCTCCAGCAAGAAGAAATCTCACGGGTGGTGCGATTTCACGCCTTCCTCCACTGTTTTTGATCCCAAGCTAGGTTTCTTATTGAATAACAATTCCATTCTCGTCACTGCTGATATTCTTATCCTTAATGAATCCGTCAATTTCGTGCGTGATAACAACAATGACGTCCAGTATACCTCTTCGTCATCTTCCTCCGCTTCCTCTTCTTCTTCCTCAATCATTTCTTCCTCCGTGGTTGCTAGTCCAGTGTCTGATGTGTTGAGTGGTAAGTTCACTTGGAAAGTCCATAATTTCAGTCTGTTTAAGGATATGATCAAGACGCAGAAGATCATGAGCCCTGTTTTCCCAGCTGGTGAGTGTAACCTCAGGATCAGTGTGTATCAGAGCACTGTGAATGGACATGATTATCTCTCCATGTGTTTGGAGAGTAAGGATACTGAGAAAGCCGTGGCGTCTGATAGAAGCTGTTGGTGTTTGTTCAGAATGTCTGTGTTGAATCAAAAGCCTGGTTCCAGTCACATGCATAGGGACTCCTATGGCCGGTTTGCTGCCGATAATAAAAGTGGGGACAACACGAGCTTGGGATGGAATGACTATATGAAAATGGTGGACTTCCTTGGTGTCGATTCCGGCTTTGTTTTGGATGATACTGCAGTTTTCAGTACTTCATTCCATGTGATTAAGGAGTCCAGCAACTTCTCCAAGACTGGGGGTTTGATTGGTGGCAGGATTGGGAATGGTGCGAGGAAGTCTGACGGGCATATGGGTAAATTTGTTTGGAAGATTGAGCATTTCACAAGGTTAAAGGATCTTCTGAAGAAAAGGAAGATTACAGGCCTCTGCATCAAGAGTAGGAGGTTTCAGATTGGGAATAGAGATTGTCGTCTCATTGTTTACCCCCGAGGTATGGAGTTTCTCTAATGCATGCATATCAGTTTCTGCACGAGTTTGTACTTCATTTAGTGTCTATGGCTTCAGTGGTGTCACTGGTGCTTGTATGCTATATCCAGCTGATGATAATTTGTAATGGTTTGTTGTTATTAATGCTTGACTCAGGATCCTTTGTCCTTGACATTGAATTAGGATGATTCTAAAAACATAGGAGGATATGGAGGCAGCCTATTTCTGCATTTATGCTTGCATTTCCTTAATTTTCGTAGGTTTTCCTATGAGACTAGACTGACAAGACTCTCTCATGTTTGCTTTCTGGCATCAGGGCAGTCTCAGCCTCCTTGTCACCTGTCAGTGTTTCTTGAGGTTACAGATGCAAGAAATACTTCCAGTGACTGGAGTTGTTTTGTGAGCCATCGTTTATCAGTTGTCAACCAAAAGATGGAGGAGAAATCTGTCACCAAGGAATCTCAGAACCGGTACTCCAAAGCTGCAAAAGATTGGGGCTGGCGTGAATTTGTGACACTTACTAGTCTCTTTGACCAAGACTCTGGATTCCTGCTTCAAGATACTGTAGTATTCTCTGCAGAAGTTCTCATTTTGAAAGAGACGTCAATAATGCAAGATTTTAAGGATGTAGATACTGAGACTCCGAGTAGTGGTTCTCAAAATGATAAGGTTGAGAAAAGAAGTTCGTTTACATGGAAGGTAGAGAATTTCTTGTCCTTCAAAGACATAATGGAAACCCGGAAGATATTTAGCAAGTTTTTCCAAGCAGGAGGATGTGAGCTTCGGATTGGTGGGTAGTTCTATCTAGCCTTCACTAGAATAGTATGTTATGGAACCCTCTTTCGTTATTCATCTGATTATGCTTCTTCATCTCAACACAGGTGTTTATGAGTCCTTTGACACAATATGCATATACTTGGAGAGTGATCAATCAGTTGTTAGTGATCCAGATAAGAACTTCTGGGTTAGGTACAGGATGGCTGTAGTGAATCAAAAGAACCCATCAAAGACTGTATGGAAGGAGTCTTCTATTTGTACGAAGACATGGAACAATTCCGTTTTGCAATTTATGAAGGTTTCAGACATGCTGGAAGCAGATGCAGGTTTCCTTGTGCGCGACACCATCGTTTTTGTTTGTGAAATTTTGGATTGCTGCCCCTGGTTCGAGTTTTCTGATTTGGAGGTTGGTACTTGTGGTCTTTCCTTCTAGTATTTATCGGTTTGTGCTTCTTCTGTGGGGAATGTATGTTTACGTGTAGAATACCACTTACACTATGTACAGTAGGGGATTGGACTTAGGTTGGACAGGATGCTTTCTCCCAAGTTTGAAGTCTTACACAGTGCTCACTGCCCACTCCATTAAAATATTGTTACCACTCTCTCTTGCATTGCATCTTCTTTGACGTTTTTAGGGTCTGAAATTGTACGTATAAATATGGCTTTTCCTGTGTCGATTCTTAGGTTTGGGCTTCTGAGGACGACCAAGATGCTTTAACAACCGATCCTGATGAACTTGTTGATTCCGAAGATAGTGAGGGCATAAGCGGAGATGAAGAAGATATTTTTAGAAGTCTTCTCTCAAGGGCTGGGTTTCACCTCACATATGGAGACAACCATTCACAACCACAGGTTACTTTAAGGGAAAAACTCCTGATGGATGCTGGTGCGATTGCCGGTTTTCTGACTGGATTACGGGTTTATCTTGACGACCCTGTTAAAGTGAAGCGGTTACTTCTTCCAACCAAGTTTTCTGGTGGAAATGATGCTAAAAAGGCAACAAACGTGGATGAAACTTCTCCCAGTTTGATGAATTTATTAATGGGAGTTAAAGTATTGCAGCAAGCCATCATAGATTTACTTTTAGACATTATGGTAGAATGCTGCCAGCCTTCGGAGGGAACTGGCAATGATAATCTCTTTGAGGTGACCTCTAAACCTTCTCTTGATGACAGTGGTGCAGCCATCCCACTGGAATGTGACAGGGAAGGTGGGGCTGTGGGATCTGCCCAGTTTCGTAAATGTGAGAGATTGGATTCTGGCTCTGATACTATCAGTGCAGCTGCTGTACAAAGCTCCGACTCTGGTGGCATCGATCTGACAAGCAAGGCTACTCCAGGACATTCTATTTCTCCACCAATAACAACAGCAGGAAGTTCTATAGAAAGCGCTTCACTACGGGCCAAGGTATGGCTTGTGGCGCTCAATGATTGTAGGTGGTCTAGATCATATCTTATTCTTGATTGTTTACCAACTCTTTGAACTGGAATTTGCAGGCTAAGTGGCCGGAGCAATCTGAGGAGCTATTGGGATTAATTGTAAATTCTTTAAGAGCACTAGATGGTGCTGTCCCTCAAGGCTGTCCTGAGCCACGAAGGAGGCCTCAGTCTGCCCAAAAGATTGCTCTAGTTTTGGATAAAGCTCCTAAACATTTAGAGCCAGATCTAGTTGCTCTAGTGCCAAAGCTGGTTGAGCATTCAGAACATCCTTTAGCAGCTTCTGTGCTCATTGAAAGACTCCAAAAGCCTGATGCAGAGCCTGCACTCCGCTTGCCTGTAAGATTTTGTTTCTACGTGTACTATCTCATTCTTAATTTTGTATATACTTGTCCTGACATGTATCTCCTTGGCCAAACTTCACCTTACGGCTTACGGAGCTGGGTTTTGCTGGGGAAAATCTAGTATTCTATTTGTTATGATTGCATTTCCTTAATTATCTAGTATAATTAGGAAGATTAGTTGCCCACTAGTTAGTTAGCGAAATCTTAATTAGAGTAGGTCTCTATGCAAACTCTATATATATAGTTCTCTCTCAATAAGATTAATTATTTAGTATCTTATTACCTGAAACTTTGGGAGGTTTCATTCTTTTATGTCAATTTGTTGGCTGAAACCTTTTCTATTTATATCTTCTTGCTTAATTAACTTGTGCAACTAACGGGTTGTTTCTTATATATATTTTAGGTTTTTGGCGCTCTGACTCAACTGGAATGTGGCAGTGACGTGTGGGAACAAGTTCTATTGCAGTCTATTGAACTTTTAGCTGATGGAAACGACGAACCCCTTGCCGCAACTATAGATTTTATATTCAAAGCTGCATCCCAGTGCCAACATCTTCCCCAAGCAGTAAGCACTTGTTCTCACTCCTCTACTTGCTCAATACAATCTCTTTTTGCCTAAATGTGACTTGAATTGCTATCTTTTTTAGGTTAGATCTATTCGTTCTACGCTGAAGTCTTTGGGACCCGAGGTTGCTCCTTGTGTTCTTGAACTTTTGAGTAGAACTGTAAATAGTTGGGGAGATGTGGCGGAAACTATACTTCGAGATATCAACTCCGATGATGACCTCTGTAGTGACGACACACCATCATCTTGTCGGCTTTTCTTATTTGGTGAAAACGGGCATGCGGTAGATGGGCATGTTTTTCAGGCTACTTCCTATTTCTCCGATATTTACGTTCTCATCGAAATGCTGTCCATACCTTGCCTTGCTGTCGAAGCTTGTCGGACATTTGAGAAAGCTGTAGCTCGAGGAGCAATCGTCGCCCAGTCTGTGGCAATGGTTTTAGAGAGGCGCCTCGCTCAGAGGCTGAACTTCAATGCTCAATTTGCTGCCGAAATTTTCCGGCACCCTGATGCTGTATCTGTATCGGATGGAGAAGCCAGTAGTGAACAGCTTCAAGTCCAGCGTGGTGACGATTTTAGCGCTGTCCTTGGTCTTGCTGAGACGTTGGCCCTCTCTACCGATCTTCGTATAAAGGGGTTTGTGAAGATCCTATATACAATATTGTTCAAATGGTATGCAAGCGAGTCTTACAGGGCGCAAATGCTTAAACGACTTGTTGATCGTGCTACCTGTACCTCAGACAGTAGCCGCGATGTAGATTTAGACTTGGACGTGTTGGTTATTTTAGTTTGTGAAGATCAAGAAATCGTCAAGCCTGTGCTGAGCATGATGCGTGGAGTTGCAGAACTTGCGAATGTAGATCGAGCTGCCCTTTGGCATCAACTCTGTGCCAGCGAAGATAAAATCATCCGCTTGCGGGAAGATAGAAAGGCAGAGATTGCTAATATGGTGAAGGAGAAAACAGCGATTTCGCAGAAATTAAGCGAGTCGGAGACGACTTGCAGTAGACTCAAGGTACGTTATCTCTACTTGTACTGTCAGCAGTATGAACATTTCAAAGTCTCTAGTATTTACTTCTCTGTTGAAATGACAGTCTGAGATGAGGGCTGAGCTGGATCGTTTTGGGCGGGAGAAGAAAGAGCTCTCTGAAAAAATACAAGAAGGCGAAAGTCAACTCGAGTGGCTCCGCTCCGAACGTGATGATGAACAAAGAAAGCTTACATCGGAGAAGAAAGTTCTTCAAGACCGTCTCCATGACGCTGAGTCACAACTCTCCCAATTGAAGTCTCGCAAAAGGGATGAACTGAAGGTGAGCTATGAGTTTTCCCATTTCATTTGCTGGCTCATTCCTTCTACTACTTATACTCACACTTGTTTTTTCTGTGAATTGTCTGACAGAGAATTGTGAAGGAGAAGAATGCTCTTACCGAAAGATTAAAGAGTGCTGAGGCTGCACGGAAAAGGTTTGACGAAGAACTGAAAAGATACGCCACGGAGAATGTGAGTCGGGAGGAAATCCGTCAGTCGTTGGAGGATGAAGTTCGGAGACTAACACAAACCGTTGGACAAACAGAAGGAGAAAAGAGGGAGAAAGAGGAGCAGGTTGCTAGGTGTGAGGCTTATATTGATGGAATGGAATCCAAATTGCAGGCTTGCCAGGTTAGTCATTCATCCTTTGCTTTAGTCGCGAACTTACGGTAGTAGAGCTGTGTAACGAAACTAATGTCTGTAGGAATAAATAACCAACCTTACAGTTAAGCCAGCAGTTTGAAACAAGGCGACGAATGCCTTTAACTGGGTTGGTTTGTTTTTGCTTGCAGCAATATATCCACACGCTCGAGGCATCACTGCAAGAAGAAATGTCTCGACACGCCCCACTGTACGGTGCCGGACTGGAAGCTCTGTCGATGAAGGAGCTCGACACTCTCTCACGCATCCACGAAGAAGGCCTCCGACAGATTCACGCCCTCCAACAACAACAACACAACAAGGCCGGAAGCCCAGCCGGCAGCCCACACACAATTCCCCGCACTCACGGCTTATTCCCCACCGCCGCTGCTCCACCTCCAGTGGTCGTCGGGTTGCCTCCTTCGCTCATCCCTAACGGCGGTGGTGGTGGACACCACCACCATGGGAATGGCGGAGTCGGACAGTGGTTTAACCACGGGTGAAAGTAAGTGATGGTTTGGTTGGTCTCTGCTTGTTGAAGGGAATGAATGGGTTATATACGTAATTCTTTTTCGGGTTATCCACCACAAGTTTATGTCTTTGGCATTGGTTTTGAACTCTGTTTAGTTAGTTGGCTGGCTGGGGATTGAAGAAGAAGAAAGAGTAGTGGGAAAAAATAACTAGTTACTAAGGAAGGAGTCATTTGGTTAAAAAAAGAATGTTGTTTAGCCTTGAAACAAAAAATAGTATATACAAATAGCAATTAATTAGGGGCATCATCTCTCTCACACAACACAACAAGTCACTTTGCTGATTTGAATTCAGTTTAGTTCATTGATATGACATGATAAACATATTCAAATCATACCTTTTTTTTTCTCGAAATATCAAAGAGAGAGAGAGAGAAACGAACAACCTCGAAAATATCAGAGATTAATGTGTATCCTTTTGTGCCACTGAATGAGTGGTGCAACTATCCCAATTTTGGTGATAGAAGAGATTTTAATGTAGTTTAGTGTGTGTGATGTTTTAGTAATAGGATTTTGATGTAGTTAAGGGTTTGAAATGTTTTAGTGAATGAGTTTAGCCTATGTGATGTTCTAATGATAGGATTTTGATGCAGTTAAGGGTTTGAAATGTTTTAGTGAATGAGTTTAGGGTATGTGATGGTCTAATGATAGGATTTTGGTGTAGGTTAGGGTTTGAAATGTTCCACTGAATGAGTTTCGGGTATGTGATGTACTAATGATAGGAATTTAGTGTAGTTTAGGGTTTGAAATGTTATAGTGAATGAGTTTTAGGGCATGTGATATTCTAGTGATAGGATTTTGGTGTTATATCACTAGAACATCACAGTCTAAACTCATTCACTAGAACATCACATATCCTAAACTCATTCACTAGAACATCACACACCCTAACTCATTTACTAGCACATCACATATCCCAAACACATTCACTAGAACATTTCATACCCTAAACTCATTCACTAGTACCTTTCATACCCTAAACTCATGCACTAGAACATTTCAAAATCTTTAATCACCCTGCATTCCTTTAAAATATGTTTACTTCTTCTCCTGCTCTGATTCCATCTTCGACACCTCCAAGCTCGCCCGTTTCATCGCAGATTAGCTAATATTATACATACACTTTCGGAATGGCTAAAAATTGGGTTTTCACCATGTTAAACCTTTCAAATGATAGCCAAATGAAGTTAAAATCATATTTTAACATTTTAATATAACATCGTATAAAATTGATTTTTAAATTTGTATAATCATTATTTATAGTGGTTAACATAATATCTCTTGATTTTTTAACCATTTTCAACATTCATGTCAAGTATTGTTCTATTTAAAATTTTAATTTTTTTGTGTGAAAATGGTCAGTTTTAATAGGTAACTTTTTTGAAAATTGACATTTTGAGATTAAATTGAAAATTTTCAAATTGACTAATATTTGACATGCATGTAGGGAATGACTAAAACATAAAGTTTCACCATGTTAAATCCTTCAAATGATAGCCACATAAAGTTAAAAATCATTTTTCAACATGCTAAAATAACACGGAATAAAGTTGTTTTGTAGCGTTGTTTGGCCATTGTTTATAGGGGTTTACATGATGTCCCTTAATTTTTTAGCAATTTCCAACATGCATGTCAAATATTAGTAGATTTGAATTTTTTTTAATTTTTTGTGAAAATGGCTAGTTTCCATAGATTAACCCCTTTGGAAATTGACAGTTTTGACATGAAAATTTTTAAATTTTCAAATTAACTAATATTTGACATGCATGTTGAGAATGACAAAAAATTGAGGTTTCACCACGTTACACAGTTCAAATTATAGCCAAATGAAGAGAAAATCACTTTTCAACATGCTAAAATAACACCGAGTTAAATTAATTTCCAGCTACGTTTGGCCACTATTTATTGGGTTTAACATGATACCCCTTGATTTTTAAGCCATTTTCAACATGCATGCCAAATATTAATCGATTTGAAATTTTTAAATTTTTGTAAAAATGGCTAGTTTCGATAGGTTAACCCTTTGGAAATTGACTATTTTGCAATGAAAATTGAAAACTTTCAAATTGGGTAATATTTAACATGCATGTTGGGAATGGCTAAAAATTGAGGTTTCACCATGTTAAGCCTTTCAAATGATAGCCAAATGAAGTTAAAACCATTTTTCAACATGCTAAAATAACACCGAGTTAAATTACTTTCCAGCTACGTTTGGCCACTATTTATTGAGGTTTCACCATGTTAAGCATTTCAAATGATAAGCAAATAAAGTTAAAACTATATTTGAACATGCTAAAATAACACCGAGTAAAATTACTTTCCAGCTCCATTTGGTCTCTGTTTATTAGGGTTAACATGATGCCCGTTGATTTTTAAGCCATTTTAAACATGCATTTCAAATATTAATCGATTTGGAATGTTTTAAATTTTTGTTAAAATGGCTAGTTTCCATAGGTTAACCCCTTTGGAAATTGCCAGTATTGACATGAAAATTGAAAACTTTCAAATTGGGTAATATTTAACATGCATGTTGGGAATGGCTACAAATTGAGGTTTCACCATGTTAAACCTTTCAAATGATAGTCAAATGAAGTTACAACCATTTTTCAACATGCTAGAATAACATAAAGTAAAATTACTTTCCAGCTACGTTTGGCCAATGTTTATTGGGGTTAACATGATGCCCCTTGGTTTTTAAGCTATTTTCAACATGCATGTCAAATATTAGTCGATTTGGAATTTTTTAAATTTTTGTGAAAATGGCTAGTTTCCATAGGTTAACCCCTTTGGAAATTGCCAGTATTGACATGAAAATTGAAAACATTCAAATTGGGTAATATTTAACATGCATGTTGGGAATGGCTACAAATTGAGGTTTCACCATGTTAAACCTTTCAAATGATAGCCAAATGAAGTTAAAATCATATTTGAACATGCTAAAATAACACAGAGTTAAATTACTTTCCATCTACGTTGGGCCACTGTTTATTGGGTTTAACATGATACCCTTTGATTTTTAAGCTATTTTCAACATGCATGTCAAATATTTATCGATTTGGAATTGTATAAATTATTGTAAAAATCGCTAGTTTCCATAGGTTAACCCCTTTTGAAATTTCCAGTTTTGACATGAAAATTAAAAACTTTTAAATTGGGTAATATTTAACATGCATATTGGGTATGACTAAAAATTGAGGTTTCACCATGTTAAGCGTTTCAAATGTTAGCCAAATGAAGTTAAAACTATTTTTGAACATGCTAAAATAACACCGAGTAAAATTACTTTCCAGCTCCGTTTGGCCACTATTTATTGGGGTTAACATGATGCCCCTTGATTTTAAAGCCATTTTCAATATGCATGTCAAATATTAGTCGATTTGGAATTTTTTAAATTTTTGTGAAAATGGCTAGTTTTCATAGGTTAACCCCTTTGGAAATTGCCAGTATTGACATGAAAATTGATAACATTCAAATTGGGTAATATTTAACATGCATGTTGGGAATGGCTATAAATTGAGGTTTCACCATGTTAAACCTTTCAAATGATAGCCAAATGAAGTTAAAACCATTTTTGAACATGCTAAAATAACATAGAGTAAAATTACTTTCCAGCTCCGTTTGGCCACTATTTATTGGGGTTAACATGATGCCCCTTGATTTTTAAGCCATTTGAAACATGCATGTCAAATATTAGTCGATTGAAATTTTTTAAATTATTGGAAAAATGGCTAGTTTCCATAGGTGAACCCCTTTCGAAATTGCCAGTATTGACATGAAAATTACTAACTTTCAAATTGGGCAATTTTTAACATGCATGTTGTGAATGGCTATAAATTGAGGTTTCACCATGTTAAACCTTTCAAATGATAGCCAAATGAAGTTAAAACCATTTTTGAACATGCTAAAATAACAGAAAGTAAAATTACTTTCCAGCTATGTTTGGCCACTATTTATTGGGGTTAACATGATGCCCCTTGATATTTAAGCCATTTTCAACATGCATGTAAAATATAAATCGATTTGGAATTGTTTAAATTTTTGTGAAAATGGGTAGTTTCCATAGGTTAACCCCTTTGGAAATGGACTGTTTTGACATAAAAATTGAAAACTTTCAAATTTGGTAATATTTAACATGCATGTTGGGAATGGCTAAAAATTGAGGTTTCATCATGTTAAGCCTTTCAAATGATAGCCAAATGAAGTTAAAACCATTTTTCAACATGCTAAAATAACACCGAGTTAAATTACTTTCTATCTACGTTGGGCCACTGTTTATTGGGTTTAACATGATACCCTTTGATTTTTAAGCAATTTTCAACATGCATGTCAAATATTTATCGATTTGGAATTGTTTAAATTATTGTAAAAATCGCTAGTTTCCATAGGTTAACCCCTTTTGAAATTTCCAGTTTTGACATGAAAATTAAAAAGTTTTAAATTGCGTAATATTTAACATGCATATTGGGTATGACTAAAAATTGAGGTTTCACCATGTTAAGCCTTTCAAATGTTAGCCAAATGAAGTTAAAACTATTTTTGAACATGCTAAAATAACACCGAGTAAAATTACTTTCCAGCTCCGTTTGGCCACTGTTTATTGGGCTTAACATGATGCCCCTTGATTTTTAAGCCATTTTCAACATGCATTTCAAATATTAGTCGAGTTGGAATTTTTTAAATTTTTGTTAAAATGGCTAGTTTCCATAGGTTAACCCCTTTGGAAATTGGCACTTTTGACATGAAAATTAAAAACTTTCAAATTAGGTAATATTTAACATGCATGTTGGGAATGGCAACAAATTGAGGTTTCACCATGTTAAACCTTTCAAATGATAGCCAAATGAAGTTAAAACCATTTTTGAACATGCAAAAATAACACCGAGTAAAATTACTTTCCAGCTACATTTGGCCTCTATTTATAAGGGTTAACATGATGCCCCTTGACTTTTAAGCCATTTTCAACATGTATGTCAAATATTAATTGATTTGTAATTTTTTATAGTTTTGTTAAAATGGCTAGTTTTCATAGGTTAAGCCCTTTGGAAATTGACTGTTTTGACATGAAAATTCAAAACTTTCAAATTGGGTAATATTTAACATGCATGTTGGGAATGGCTAAAAATTGACGTTTCACCATGTTAAGCCTTTCAAATGATAGCCAAATGAAGTTAAAACCATTTTTGAACATGCTAAAATAACACAGAGTTAAATTACTTTCCATCTACGTTGGGCCACTGTTTATTGGGTTTAACATGATACCCTTTGATTTTTAAGCCATTTTCAACATGCATGTCAAATATTTATCGATTTGGAATTGTTTAAATTATTGTAAAAATCGCTAGTTTCCATAGGTTAACCCCTTTTGAAATTTCCAGTTTTGACATGAAAATTAAAAACTTTTAAATTGGGTAATATTTAACATGCATATTGGGTATGACTAAAAATTAAGGTTTCATCATGTTAAGCGTTTCAAATGTTAGCCAAATGAAGTTAAAACTATTTTTGAACATGCTAAAATAACACCGAGTAAAATTACATTCTAGCTCCGTTTGGCCACTATTTATTGGGGTTAACATGATGCCCCTTGATTTTAAAGCCATTTTAAATATGCATGTCAAATATTAGTCGATTTGGAATTTTTTAATTTTTTCTGAAAATGGCTAGTTTTCATAGGTTAACCCCTTTGGAAATTGCCAGTATTGACATGAAAATTGATAACATTCAAATTGGGTAATATTTAACATGCATGTTGGGAATGGCTACAAATTGAGGTTTCACCATGTTAAACCTTTCAAATGATAGCCAAATGAAGTTAAAACCATTTTTGAACATGCTAAAATACATAGAGTAAAATTACTTTCCAGCTCCGTTTGGCCACTATTTATTGGGGTTAACATGATGCCCCTTGATTTTTAAGCCATTTGAAACATGCATGTCAAATATTAGTCGATTTGGAATTTTTTAAATTATTGGGAAAATGGCTAGTTTCCATAGGTGGAACCCCTTTCGAAATTGCCAGTATTGACATGAAAATTACTAACTTTCAAATTGGGCAATATTTAACAAGCATGTTGTGAACGGCTACAAATTGAGGTTTCACCTTGTTAAACCTTTCAAATGATAGCCAAATGAAGTTAAAACCATTTTTGAACATGCTAAAATAACAGAAAGTAAAATTACTTTCCAGCTATGTTTGGCCACTATTTATTGGGGTTAACATGATGCCCCTTGATATTTAAGCCATTTTCAACATGCATTTAAAATATAAATCGATTTGGAATTGTTTAAATTTTTGTGAAAATGGGTAGTTTCCATAGGTTAACCCCTTTGGAAATGGACTGTTTTGACATAAAAATTAAAAACTTTCAAATTAGGTAATATTTAACATGCATGTTGGGAATGGCAACAAATTGAGGTTTCACCATGTTAAACCTTTCAAATGATAGCCAAATGAAGTTAAAACCATTTTTGAACATGCTAAAATAACACCGAGTAAAATTAATTTCCAGCTACATTTGGCCACTATTTATTGGGGTTAACATGATACCCTTTGATTTTTAAGCCATTTTCAACATGCATGTCAAATATTTATCGATTTGGAATTGTTTAAATTATTGTAAAAATCGCTAGTTTCCATAGGTTAACCCCTTTTGAAATTTCCAGTTTTGACATGAAAATTAAAAACTTTTAAATTAGGTAATATTTAACATGCATATTGGGTATGACTAAAAATTGAGGTTTCACCATGTTAAGCCTTTCAAATGTTAGCCAAATGAAGTTAAAACTATTTTTGAACATGCTAAAATAACACCGAGTAAAATTACTTTCCAGCTCCGTTTGGCCACTGTTTATTGGGGTTAACATGATGCCCCTTGTATTTTAAGCCATTTTCAACATGCATTTCAAATATTAGTCGAGTTGGAATTTTTTAAATTTTTGTTAAAATGGCTAGTTTCCATAGGTTAACCCCTTTGGAAATTGCCACTTTTGACATGAAAATTAAAAACTTTCAAATTAGGTAATATTTAACATGCATGTTGGGAATGGCAACAAATTGAGGTTTCACCATGTTAAACCTTTCAAATGATAGCCAAATGAAGTTAAAACCATTTTTGAACATGCAAAAATAACACCGAGTAAAATTACATTCCAGCTACATTTGGCCTCTATTTATAAGGGTTAACATGATGCCCCTTGACTTTTAAGCCATTTTCAACATGTATGTCAAATATTAATCGATTTGTAATTTTTTATAGTTTTGTTAAAATGGCTAGTTTTCATAGGTTAAGCCCTTTGGAAATTGACTGTTTTGACATGAAAATTCAAAACTTTCAAATTTGGTAATATTTAACATGCATGTTGGGAATGGCTAAAAATTGAGGTTTCACCATGCTAAGCCTTTCAAATGATAGCCAAATGAAGTTAAAACCATTTTCAACAAGCTAAAATAACACCAAGTTAAATTACTTTCCAGCTACGTTTGGCCATTGTTTATTGGTATTAACATGATACCCCTTGATTTTTAAGCCATTTTCAACATGCATGTCAAATATTAATCGGATTTGGAATTGTTTAATTTTTTGTGAAAATGGCTAGTTTCCATAGGTTAACCCCTTTGGAAATTGCCAGTATTGACATGAAAATTGAAAACATTCAAATTGGGTAATATTTAACATGCATGTTGGGAATAGCTACAAATTGAGGTTTCACCATGTTAAAACTTTCAAATGATAGCCAAATGAAGTTAAAACCATTTTTGAACATGCTAAAATAACATAGAGTAAAATTACTTTCCAGCTCCATTTGGCCACTGTTTATTGGGGTTAACATGATGCCCCTTGATTTTTAAGCCATTTGGAACATGCATGTCAAATATTAGTCGATTTGGAATTTTTTAATTTTTTGTGAAAATGGCTAGTTTCCATAGGTTAACCCCTTTGGAAATTGCCATTATTGACATGAAAATTACTAACTTTCAAATTGGGTAATATTTAACATGCATGTTGGGAATGGCTACAAATTGAGGTTTCACCATGTTAAACCTTTCAAATGATAGCCAAATGAAGTTAAAACCATTTATGAACATGCTAAAATAACGTAAAGTAAAATTACTTTCCACCTACGTTTGGCCACTATTTATTGGGGTTAACATGATGCCCATTGATTTTTAAGCCATTTTCAACATGCATGTCAAATTTAAATCGATTTGGAATTGTTTAAATTTTTGGGAAAATGGCTAGTTTCCATAGGTTAACCCCTTTGGAAATGGACTGTTTTGACATAAAAATTGAAAACTTTCAAATTTGGTAATATTGAACATGCATGTTGGGAATGGCTAAAAATTGAGGTTTCACTATGTTAAGCCTTTCAAATGAAAGCCAAATGAAGTTAAAACCATTTTTCAACATGCTAAAATAACACCGAGTTAAATTACTTTCTATCTACGTTGGGCCACTGTTTATTGGGTTTAACATGATACCCTTTGATTTTAAGCCATTTTCAACATGCATGTCAAATATTTATCGATTTGGAATTGTTTAAATTATTGTAAAAATCGCTAGTTTCTATAGGTTAACCCCTTTTGAAATTTCCAGTTTTGACATGAGAATTAAAAAGTTTTAAATTGGGTAATATTTAACATGCATATTGGGTATGACTAAAGATTGAGGTTTCACCATGTTAAGCCTTTCAAATGTTAGCCATATGAAGTTAAAACTATTTTTGAACATGCTAAAATAACACCGAGTAAAATTACTTTCCAGCTCCGTTTGGCCACTGTTTATTGGGGTTAACATGATGCCCCTTGATTTTTAAGCCATTTTCAATATGCATGTCAAATATTAGTCGATTTGGAATTTTTTAAATTTTTGTGAAAATGGCTAGTTTCCATAGGTTAACCCCTTTGGAAATTGCCAGTATTGACATGAAAATTGATAACATTCAAATTGGGTAATATTTAACATGCATGTTGGGAATGGCTACAAATTGAGGTTTCACCATGTTAAACATTTCAAATGATAGCCAAATGAAGATAAAACCATTTTTGAACATGCTAAAATAACACCGAGTAAAATTACTTTCCAGCTCCGTTTGGCCACTATTTATTGGGGTTAACATGATGCCCCTTGATTTTGAAGCCATTTTCAACATGCATGTCAAATATAAATCGATTTGGAATTTTTTAAATTTTTGTGAAAATGGCTAGTTTCCATAGGATAACCCCTTTGGAAATTGCCACTTTTGACATGAAAATTAAAAACTTTCAAATTAGGTAATATTTAACATGCATGTTGGGAATGGCAACAAATTGAGGTTTCACCATGTTAAGCCTTTCAAATGATTGCCAAATGAAGTTAAAACCATTTTTGAACATGCTAAAATAACACAGAGTTAAATTACTTTCCATCTACGTTGGGCCACTGTTTATTGGGTTTAACATGATACCCTTTGATTTTTAAGCCATTTTCAACATGCATGTCAAATATTTATCGATTTGGAATTGTTTAAATTATTGTAAAAATCGCTAGTTTCCATAGGTTAACCCCTTTTGAAATTTCCAGTTTTGACATGAAAATTAAAAACTTTTAAATTGGGTAATATTTAACATGCATATTGGGTATGACTAAAAATTGAGGTTTCACCATGTTAAGCCTTTCAAATGTTAGCCAAATGAAGTTAAAACAATTTTTTGAACATGCTAAAATAACACCGAGTAAAATTACTTTCCAGCTCCATTTGGTCACTGTTTATTGGGGTTAACATGATGCCCCTTGATTTTTAAGCCATTTTCAACATGCATGTCAAATATTAGTCGATTTAGAATTTTTGAAATTTTTGTGAAAATGGCTAGTTTCCATAGGTTAACCCCTTTGGAAATTGCTAGTATTGACATGAAAATTGAAAACTTTCAAATTGGGTAATATTTAACATGCATGTTGGGAATGGCTACATATTGAGGTTTCACCATGTTAAATCTTTCAAATGATAGTCAGATGAAGTTACAACCATTTTTGAACATGCTAGAATAACATAAAGCAAAATTAGTTTCCAGCTACGTTTGGCCACTGTTTATTGGGGTTAACATAATGCCCCTTGATTTTTAAGCCGATTTTAACATGCATGTCAATTATTAGTCGATTTGGAATTTTTTAAATTTTTGTGAAAATGGCTAGTTTCCATAGGTTAAGCCGTTTGGAAATTGACTGCTTTGACATGAAAATTGAAAACTTTGAAATTTGGTAATATTTAACATGAATGTTGGGAATGGCTAAAAATTGAGGTTTCACCATGTTAAGCCTTTCAAATGATAGCGAAATGAAGTTAAAACCATTTTTCAACATGCTAAAATAACATAGAGTAAAATTACTTTCCAGCTCCGTTGGCCACTGTTTATTGAGGTTAACATGATTCCCCTTGATTTTTAAGCCATTTGCAACATGCATGTTAAATATTAGTTGAATTGGAATTTTTTAAATTTTTGTTAAAATGGCTAGTTTCGATAGGTTAACCCCTTTGGAAATTGCCAGTATTGACATGAAAATTACTAACTTTCAAATTGGGTAATATTTAACATACATGTTGGGAATGGCTACAAATTAAGGTTTCACCATGTTAAACCTTTCAAATGATAGCCAAATGAAGTTAAAACCATTTTTGAACATGCTAAAATAACATAAAGTAAAATTACTTTCCAGCTACGTTTGGCCACTATTTATTGGGGTTAACATGATGCCCCTTGATTTTTAAGCCATTTGCAACATGCATGTCAAATATAAATCGATTTGGAATTGTTTAAATTTTTGTGAAAATGGCTAGTTTCCATAGGTTAACCCCTTTGGAAATTGACTGTTTTGACATAAAAATTGAAAACTTTCAAATTTGGTAATGTTTAACATGCATGTTGGGAATGGCTAAAAATTGAGGTTTCACCATGTTAAGCCTTTGAAATGATAGCCAAATGAAGTTAAAACCATTTTTCAACATGCTAAAATAACACCGAGTTAAATTACTTTCCATCTACGTTGGGCCACTGTTTATTGGGTTTAACATGATACCCTTTGATTTTTAAGTCATGTTCAACATGCATGTCAAATATTTATCGATTTGGAATTTTTTAAATTATTGTAAAAATCGCTAGTTTCCATAGGTTAACCCCTTTTGAAATTTCCAGTTTTGACATGAAAATTAAAAACTTTTAAACTGGGTAATATTTAACATGCATATTGGGTACGACTAAAAATTGAGGTTTCACCATGTTAAGCCTTTCAAATGTTAGCTAAATGAAGTAAAAACTATTTTTGAACATGCTAAAATAACACCGAGTAAAATTAGTTTCCAGCTCCGTTTGGCCACTGTTTATTGGGGCTAACATGATGCCCCTTGATTTTTAAGCCATTTTCAATATGCATGTCAAATATTAGTTGATTTGGAATTTTTTAAATTTTTGTGAAAATGGCTAGTTTTCATAGGTTAACCCCTTTTGAAATTGCCAGTATTGACATGAAAATTGATAACATTCAAATTGGGTAATATTTAACATGCATGTTGGGAATGGCTACAAATTGAGATTTCACCATGTTAAACCTTTCAAATGATAGCCAAATGAAGGTAAAACCATTTTTCAACATGCTAAAATAACACCGAGTTAAATTACTTTCCAGCTACGTTAGACCACTGTTTAATGGGTTTAACATGATACCCTTTGATTTTTAAGCCATTTTCAACATGCATGTCAAATATTAATTGATTTGGAACTTTTTAAATTTTTGTAAAAATGGCTAGTTTCCATACGTTAACCCCTTTTGAAATTTCCAGTTTTGACATGAAAATTAAAGACTTTTAAATTGGGTAATATTTAACATGCATATTGGGTATGACTAAAAATTGAGGTTTCACCATGTTAAGCCTTTCAAAAGTTAGCCAAATGAAGTTAAAACAATTTTTTGAACATGCTAAAATAACACCGAGTAAAATTACTTTCCAGCTCCGTTTGGCCACTGTTTATTGGGGTTAACATGATGCCCCTTGATTTTTAAGCCATTTTCAACATGCATGTCAAATATTAGTCGATTTGGAATTTTTAAAATTTTTGCGAAAATGGCTAGTTTCCATAGGTTAACCCCTTTGGAAATTGCCAGTATTGACATGAAAATTGATAACATTCAAATTGGGTAATATTTAACATGCATGTTGGGAATGGTTACAAATTGAGGTTTCACCATGTTAAACCTTTCAAATGATAGTCAGATGAAGTTACAACCATTTTTCAACATGCTAGAATAACATAAGGTAAAATTACTTTCCAGCTACGTTTTGCCACTGTTTATTGTGGTTAACATGATGCCCCTTGATTTTTAAGCCGATTTTAACATGCATGACAAATATTAGTCCATTTGGAATTTTTTAAATTTTTGTGAAAATGGCTAGTTTCCATAGGTTAACCCCTTTGGAAATTGCCACTTTTGACATGAAAATTAAAAACTTTCAAATTAGGTAATATTTAACATGCATGTTGGGAATGGCAACAAATTGAGGTTTCACCATGTTAAACCTTTCAAATGATAGCCAAATGAAGTTAAAACCATTTTTGAACATGCTAAAATAACACCGAGTAAAATTACTTTCCAGCTACATTTGGCCTCTATTTATTGGGGTTAACATGATGTCCCTTGACTTTTAAGCCATTTTCAACATGTATGTCAAATATTAGTCGATTTGTAATTTTTTATAGTTTTGTTAAAATGGCTAGTTTCCATAGGTTAAGCCCTTTGGAAATTGACTGTTTTTAACATGATGCCCCTTGATTTTAAGCCATTTTCAACATGCATGTCAAATATATATCGATTTGGAATTGTTTAAAATTTTGTGAAAATGGCTAGTTTCCATAGGATAACCCCTTTGGAAATTGACTGTTTTGACATGAAAATTACTAACTTTCAAACTGGGTAATATTTAACTTTGGGAATGGCTACAAATTGAGGTTTTAGCATGTTAAACCTTTCAAATGATAGCCAAATGAAGTTAAAACCATTTTTGAACATGCTAAAATAACATAAAGTAAAATTACTTTCCAGCTACGTTTGGCCACTATTTATTGGGGTTAACATGATCCCCTTGATTTTTAAGCCATTTTCAACATGCATGTCAAATATAAATCGATTTGGAATTGTTTAAATTTTTGTGAAAATGGCTAGTTTCCATAGGTTAACCCCTTTGGAAATTGACTGTTTTGACATGAAAATTGAAAACTTTCAAATTTGGTAATATTTAACATGCATGTTGGGAATGGCTAAAAATTGAGGTTTCACCATGTTAAGCTTTTCAAATGATAGCCAAATGAAGTTAAAACCATTTTTCAACATGCTAAAATAACATGGAGTAAAATTACTTTCCAGCTCCGTTTGGCCACTATTTATTAGGGTTAACATGATTCCCCTTGATTTTTAAGCTATTTGCAGCATGCTTGTCAAATATTAGTCGATTTGAAATTTTTTAAATTTTTGTGAAAATGGCTAGTTTCCATAGGTTAACCCCTTTGGAAATTGCCAGTATTGACATGAAAATTACTAACTTTCAAATTGGGTAATATTTAATATGCATGTTGGGAATGGCTACAAATTAAGGTTTCACCATGTTAAACCTTTCAAATCATAGCCAAATGAAGTTAAAACCATTTTTGAACATGCTAAAATAACATAAAGTAAAATTACTTTCCAGCCACATTTGGCCACTATTTATTGGGGTTAACATGATGCCCCTTGATTTTAAGCCATTTTTAACATGCATGTCAAATATAAATCGATTTGGAATTGTTTAAATTTTTGTGAAAATGGCTAGTTTCCATAGGTTAACCCCTTTGGAAATTGATTGTTTTGACATAAAAATTGAAAACTTTCAAATTTGGTAATATTTAACATGCATGTTGGGAATGGCTAAAAATTGAGGTTTCACCATGTTAAGCCTTTCAAATGATAGCCAAATGAAGTTAAAACCATTTTTGAACATGCTAAAATAACACCGAGTAAAATTACTTTCCAGCTACATTTGGCCTCTATTTATTGGGGTTAACATGATGTCCCTTGACTTTTAAGCCATTTTCAACATGTATGTCAAATATTAGTCGATTTGTAATTTTTTATAGTTTTGTTAAAATGGCTAGTTTCCATAGGTTAAGCCCTTTGGAAATTGACTGTTTTTAACATGATGCCCCTTGATTTTAAGCCATTTTCAACATGCATGTCAAATATATATCGATTTGGAATTGTTTAAAATTTTGTGAAAATGGCTAGTTTCCATAGGACAACCCCTTTGGAAATTGACTGTTTTGACATGAAAATTACTAACTTTCAAACTGGGTAATATTTAACTTTGGAAATGGCTACAAATTGAGGTTTTAGCATGTTAAACCTTTCAAATGATAGCCAAATGAAGTTAAAACCATTTTTGAACATGCTAAAATAACATAAAGTAAAATTACTTTCCAGCTACGTTTGGCCACTATTTATTGGGGTTAACATGATCCCCTTGATTTTTAAGCCATTTTCAACATGCATGTCAAATATAAATCGATTTGGAATTGTTTAAATTTTTGTGAAAATGGCTAGTTTCCATAGGTTAACCCCTTTGGAAATTGACGTTTTGACATGAAAATTGAAAACTTTCAAATTTGGTAATATTTAACATGCATGTTGGGAATGGCTAAAAATTGAGGTTTCACCATGTTAAGCTTTTCAAATGATAGCCAAATGAAGTTAAAACCATTTTTCAACATGCTAAAATAACATGGAGTAAAATTACTTTCCAGCTTCCGTTTGGCCACTATTTATTAGGGTTAACATGATTCCCCTTGATTTTTAAGCTATTTGCAGCATGCATGTCAAATATTAGTCGATTTGAAATTTTTTAAATTTTTGTGAAAATGGCTAGTTTCCATAGGTTAACCCCTTTGGAAATTGCCAGTATTGACATGAAAATTACTAACTTTCAAATTGGGTAATATTTAATATGCATGTTGGGAATGGCTACAAATTAAGGTTTCACCATGTTAAACCTTTCAAATCATAGCCAAATGAAGTTAAAACCATTTTTGAACATGCTAAAATAACATAAAGTAAAATTACTTTCCAGCCACATTTGGCCACTATTTATTGGGGTTAACATGATGCCCCTTGATTTTAAGCCATTTTTAACATGCATGTCAAATATAAATCGATTTGGAATTGTTTAAATTTTTGTGAAAATGGCTAGTTTCCATAGGTTAACCCCTTTGGAAATTGATTGTTTTGACATAAAAATTGAAAACTTTCAAATTTGGTAATATTTAACATGCATGTTGGGAATGGCTAAAAATTGAGGTTTCACCATGTTAAGCCTTTCAAATGATAGCCAAATGAAGTTAAAACCATTTTTCAACATGCTAAAATAACACCGAGTTAAATTACTTTCTATCTACGTTGGGCCACTATTTATTGGGTTTAACATGATACCCTTTGATTTTGCAGCCATTTTCAACATGCATGTCAAATATAAATCGATTTGGAATTGTTTAAATTATTGTAAAAATCGCTAGTTTCCATAGGTTAACCCCTTTTGAAAGTTCCAGTTTTGACATGAAAATTAAAATTTTTTAAATTGGGTAATATTTAACATGCATATTGGGTATGACTAAAAATTGAGGTTTCACCATGTTAAACCTTTCAAATGATAGCCAAATGAAGTTAAAACCATTTTTGAACATGCTAAAATAACATAATGTAAAATTACTTTCCAGCTACGTTTGGCCACTATTTATTGGGGTTAACATGATGCCCCTTGATTTTAAGCCATTTTCAACATGCACGTCAAATATTAATCGATTTGGATTTTTTAAAATTTTTGTAAAAATGGCTATTTTCCATAGGTTAACCCCTTTGGAAATTGCCAGTTTTGACATGAAAATTGTAAACTTTCAAATTATGTAATATTTAACAAGCATGTTGGGAATGGCTACAAATTGAGGTTTCATCATGTTAAACCTTTCAATAATAGCCAAATGAAGTTAAAACCATTTTTGAACATGCTAAAATAACATAAAGTAAAATTACTTTTCAGCTAAGTTTGGCCACCGTTTATTGGGGTTAACATGATGCCCCTTGATTTTTAAGCCATTTTCAACATGCATGTCAAATATTAGTCGATTTTGAATTTTTACAAAATTTTGTGAAAATGGCTAGTTTCGATAGGTTAACCCCTTTGGAAATTGCTAATATTGACATGAAAATTACTAACTTTCAAATTGGGTAATATTTAACATGCATGTTGGGAATGGCTACAAATTGAGGTTTCACCATGTTAAACCTTTCAAATGATAGCCAAATGAAGTTAAAACCATTTTTGAACATGCGAAAATAACATAAAGTAAAATTACTTTCCAGCTACGTTTGGCCACTATTTATTGGGGTTAACATGATGCCCCTTGATTTTTAAGCCATTTTCAACATGCATGTCAAATATATATCGATTTGGAATTGTTTAAAATTTTGTGAAAATGGCTAGTTTCCATAGGATAACCCCTTTGGAAATTGATCGTTTTGACATGAAAATTACTAACTTTCAAACCGGGTAATATTTAACTTTGGGAATGGCTACAAATTGAGGTTTTAGCATGTTAAACCTTTCAAATGATAGCCAAATGAAGTTAAAACTATTTTTGAACATGCTAAAATAACATAAAGTAAAATTACTTTCCAGCTACGTTTGGCCACTATTTATTGGGGTTAACATGATCCCCTTGATTTTTAAGCCATTTTCAACATGCATGTCAAATATAAATCGATTTGGATTTTTTTAAATTTTTGTAAAAATGGCTATTTTCCATAGGTTAACCCCTTTGGAAATTGCCAGTTTTGACATGAAAATTGAAAACTTTCAAATTATGTAATATTTAACAAGCATGTTGGGAATGGCTACAAATTGAGGTTTCATCATGTTAAACCTTTCAATAATAGCCAAATGAAGTTAAAACCATTTTTGAACATGCTAAAATAACATAAAGTAAAATTACTTTTCAGCTAAGTTTGGCCACTGTTTATTGGGGTTAACATGATGCCCCTTGATTTTTAAGCCATTTTCAACATGCATGTCAAATATTAGTCGATTTTGAATTTTTACAAATTTTTGTGAAAATGGCTAGTTTCGATAGGTTAACCCCTTTGGAAATTGCTAATATTGACATGAAAATTACTAACTTTCAAATTGGGTAATATTTAACATGCATGTTGGGAATGGCTACAAATTGAGGTTTCACCATGTTAAACCTTTCAAATGATAGCCAAATGAAGTTAAAACCATTTTTGAACATGCTAAAATAACATAAAGTAAAATTACTTTCCGGCTACGTTTGGCCACTATTTATTGGGGTTAACATGATGCCCCTTGATTTTTAAGCCATTTTCAACATGCATGTCAAATATATATCGATTTGGAATTGTTTAAAATTTTGTGAAAATGGCTAGTTTCCATAGGATAACCCCTTTGGAAATTGACTGTTTTGACATGAAAATTACTAACTTTCAAACTGGGTAATATTTAACTTTGGGAATGGCTACAAATTGAGGTTTTAGCATGTTAAACCTTTCAAATGATAGCCAAATGAAGTTAAAACCATTTTTGAACATGCTAAAATAACATAAAGTAAAATTACTTTCCAGCTACGTTTGGCCACTATTTATTGGGGTTAACATGATCCCCTTGATTTTTAAGCCATTTTCAACATGCATGTCAAATATAAATCGATTTGAATTTTTTTAAATTTTTGTAAAAATGGCTATTTTCCATAGGTTAACCCCTTTGGAAATTGCCGGTTTGACATGAAAATTGAAAACTTTCAAATTATGTAATATTTAACAAGCATGTTGGGAATGGCTACAAATTGAGGTTTCATCATGTTAAACCTTTCAATAATAGCCAAATGAAGTTAAAACCATTTTTGAACATGCTAAAATAACATAAAGTAAAATTACTTTTCGGCTAAGTTTGGCCACCGTTTATTGGGGTTAACATGATGCCCCTTGATTTTTAAGCCATTTTCAACATGCATGTCAAATATTAGTCGATTTTGAATTTTTACAAATTTTTGTGAAAATGGCTAGTTTCGATAGGTTAACCCCTTTGGAAATTGCTAATATTGACATGAAAATTACTAACTTTCAAATTGGGTAATATTTAACATGCATGTTGGGAATGGCTACAAATTGAGGTTTCACCATGTTAAACCTTTCAAATGATAGCCAAATGAAGTTAAAACCATTTTTGAACATGCTAAAATAACATAAAGTAAAATTACTTTCCAGCTACGTTTGGCCACTATTTATTGGGGTTAACATGATGCCCCTTGATTTTTAAGCCATTTTCAACATGCATGTCAAATATATATCGATTTGGAATTGTTTAAAATTTTGTGAAAATGGCTAGTTTCCATAGGATAACCCCTTTGGAAATTGGATTTGTTTTGACATGAAAATTACTAACTTTCAAACTGGGTAATATTTAACTTTGGGAATGGCTACAAATTGAGGTTTTAGCATGTTAAACCTTTCAAATGATAGCCAAATGAAGTTAAAACCATTTTTGAACATGCTAAAATAACATAAAGTAAAATTACTTTCCAGCTACGTTTGGCCACTATTTATTGGGGTTAACATGATCCCCTTGATTTTTAAGCCATTTTCAACATGCATGTCAAATATAAATCGATTTGGATTTTTTTAAATTTTTGTAAAAATGGCTATTTTCCATAGGTTAACCCCTTTGGAAATTGCCGGTTTGACATGAAAATTGAAAACTTTCAAATTATGTAATATTTAACAAGCATGTTGGGAATGGCTACAAATTGAGGTTTCATCATGTTAAACCTTTCAATAATAGCCAAATGAAGTTAAAACCATTTTTGAACATGTTAAAATAACATAAAGTAAAATTACTTTCCAGCTACGTTTGGCCACTATTTATTGGGGTTAACATGATCCCCTTGATTTTTAAGCCATTTTCAACATGCATGTCAAATATAAATCGATTTGGATTTTTTTAAATTTTTGTAAAAATGGCTATTTTCCATAGGTTAACCCCTTTGGAAATTGCCAGTTTTGACATGAAAATTGAAAACTTTCAAATTATGTAATATTTAACAAGCATGTTGGGAATGGCTACAAATTGAGGTTTCATCATGTTAAACCTTTCAATAATAGCCAAATGAAGTTAAAACCATTTTTGAACATGCTAAAATAACATAAAGTAAAATTACTTTTCAGCTAAGTTTGGCCACCGTTTATTGGGGTTAACATGATGCCCCTTGATTTTTAAGCCATTTTCAACATGCATGTCAAATATTAGTCGATTTTGAATTTTTACAAATTTTTGTGAAAATGGCTAGTTTCGATAGGTTAACCCCTTTGGAAATTGCTAATATTGACATGAAAATTACTAACTTTCAAATTGGGTAATATTTAACATGCATGTTGGGAATGGCTACAAATTGAGGTTTCACCATGTTAAACCTTTCAAATGATAGCCAAATGAAGTTAAAACCATTTTTGAACATGCTAAAATAACATAAAGTAAAATTACTTTCCGGCTACGTTTGGCCACTATTTATTGGGGTTAACATGATGCCCCTTGATTTTTAAGCCATTTTCAACATGCATGTCAAATATATATCGATTTGGAATTGTTTAAAATTTTGTGAAAATGGCTAGTTTCCATAGGATAACCCCTTTGGAAATTATTTGTTTTGACATGAAAATTACTAACTTTCAAATTGGGTAATATTTAACTTTGGGAATGGCTACAAATTGAGGTTTTAGCATGTTAAACCTTTCAAATGATAGCCAAATGAAGTTAAAACCATTTTTGAACATGCTAAAATAACATAAAGTAAAATTACTTTCCAGCTACGTTTGGCCACTATTTATTGGGGTTAACATGATCCCCTTGATTTTTAAGCCATTTTCAACATGCATGTCAAATATAAATCGATTTGAATTTTTTTAAATTTTTGTAAAAATGGCTATTTTCCATAGGTTAACCCCTTTGGAAATTGCCAGTTTTGACATGAAAATTGAAAACTTTCAAATTATGTAATATTTAACAAGCATGTTGGGAATGGCTACAAATTGAGGTTTCATCATGTTAAACCTTTCAATAATAGCCAAATGAAGTTAAAACCATTTTTGAACATGCTAAAATAACATAAAGTAAAATTACTTTTCGGCTAAGTTTGGCCACTTGTTTATTGGGGTTAACATGATGCCCCTTGATTTTTAAGCCATTTTCAACATGCATGTCAAATATTAGTCGATTTTGAATTTTTACAAATTTTTGTGAAAATGGCTAGTTTCGATAGGTTAACCCCTTTGGAAATTGCTAATATTGACATGAAAATTACTAACTTTCAAATTGGGTAATATTTAACATGCATGTTGGGAATGGCTACAAATTGAGGTTTCACCATGTTAAACCTTTCAAATGATAGCCAAATGAAGTTAAAACCATTTTTGAACATGCTAAAATAACATAAAGTAAAATTACTTTCCAGCTACGTTTGGCCACTATTTATTGGGGTTAACATGATGCCCCTTGATTTTTAAGCCATTTTCAACATGCATGTCAAATATATATCGATTTGGAATTGTTTAAAATTTTGTGAAAATGGCTAGTTTCCATAGGATAACCCCTTTGGAAATTGGCTTGTTTTGACATGAAAATTACTAACTTTCAAACCGGGTAATATTTAACTTTGGGAATGGCTACAAATTGAGGTTTTAGCATGTTAAACCTTTCAAATGATAGCCAAATGAAGTTAAAACCATTTTTGAACATGCTAAAATAACATAAAGTAAAATTACTTTCCAGCTACGTTTGGCCACTATTTATTGGGGTTAACATGATCCCCTTGATTTTTAAGCCATTTTCAACATGCATGTCAAATATAAATCGATTTGAATTTTTTTAAATTTTTGTAAAAATGGCTATTTTCCATAGGTTAACCCCTTTGGAAATTGCCGGTTTTTGACATGAAAATTGAAAACTTTCAAATTATGTAATATTTAACAAGCATGTTGGGAATGGCTACAAATTGAGGTTTCATCATGTTAAACCTTTCAATAATAGCCAAATGAAGTTAAAACCATTTTTGAACATGCTAAAATAACATAAAGTAAAATTACTTTTCAGCTAAGTTTGGCCACCGTTTATTGGGGTTAACATGATGCCCCTTGATTTTTAAGCCATTTTCAACATGCATGTCAAATATTAGTCGATTTTGAATTTTTACAAATTTTTGTGAAAATGGCTAGTTTCGATAGGTTAACCCCTTTGGAAATTGCTAATATTGACATGAAAATTACTAACTTTCAAATTGGGTAATATTTAACATGCATGTTGGGAATGGCTACAAATTGAGGTTTCACCATGTTAAACCTTTCAAATGATAGCCAAATGAAGTTAAAACCATTTTTGAACATGCTAAAATAACATAAAGTAAAATTACTTTCCAGCTACGTTTGGCCACTATTTATTGGGGTTAACATGATGCCCCTTGATTTTTAAGCCATTTTCAACATGCATGTCAAATATATATCGATTTGGAATTGTTTAAAATTTTGTGAAAATGGCTAGTTTCCATAGGATAACCCCTTTGGAAATTGGATCGTTTTGACATGAAAATTACTAACTTTCAAACGGGTAATATTTAACTTTGGGAATGGCTACAAATTGAGGTTTTAGCATGTTAAACCTTTCAAATGATAGCCAAATGAAGTTAAAACCATTTTTGAACATGCTAAAATAACATAAAGTAAAATTACTTTCCAGCTACGTTTGGCCACTATTTATTGGGGTTAACATGATCCCCTTGATTTTTAAGCCATTTTCAACATGCATGTCAAATATAAATCGATTTGAATTTTTTTAAATTTTTGTAAAAATGGCTATTTTCCATAGGTTAACCCCTTTGGAAATTGCCAGTTTTGACATGAAAATTGAAAACTTTCAAATTATGTAATATTTAACAAGCATGTTGGGAATGGCTACAAATTGAGGTTTCATCATGTTAAACCTTTCAATAATAGCCAAATGAAGTTAAAACCATTTTTGAACATGCTAAAATAACATAAAGTAAAATTACTTTTCAGCTAAGTTTGGCCACTGTTTATTGGGGTTAACATGATGCCCCTTGATTTTTAAGCCATTTTCAACATGCATGTCAAATATTAGTCGATTTTGAATTTTTACAAATTTTTGTGAAAATGGCTAGTTTCGATAGGTTAACCCCTTTGGAAATTGCTAATATTGACATGAAAATTACTAACTTTCAAATTGGGTAATATTTAACATGCATGTTGGGAATGGCTACAAATTGAGGTTTCACCATGTTAAACCTTTCAAATGATAGCCAAATGAAGTTAAAACCATTTTTGAACATGCTAAAATAACATAAAGTAAAATTACTTTCCAGCTACGTTTGGCCACTATTTATTGGGGTTAACATGATGCCCCTTGATTTTTAAGCCATTTTCAACATGCATGTCAAATATATATCGATTTGGAATTGTTTAAAATTTTGTGAAAATGGCTAGTTTCCATAGGATAACCCCTTTGGAAATTGACTGTTTTGACATGAAAATTACTAACTTTCAAACTGGGTAATATTTAACTTTGGGAATGGCTACAAATTGAGGTTTTAGCATGTTAAACCTTTCAAATGATAGCCAAATGAAGTTAAAACCATTTTTGAACATGCTAAAATAACATAAAGTAAAATTACTTTCCAGCTACGTTTGGCCGCTATTTATTGGGGTTAACATGATCCCCTTGATTTTTAAGCCATTTTCAACATGCATGTCAAATATAAATCGATTTGGATTTTTTTTAAATTTTTGTAAAAATGGCTATTTTCCATAGGTTAACCCCTTTGGAAATTGCCGGTTTGACATGAAAATTGAAAACTTTCAAATTATGTAATATTTAACAAGCATGTTGGGAATGGCTACAAATTGAGGTTTCATCATGTTAAACCTTTCAATAATAGCCAAATGAAGTTAAAACCATTTTTGAACATGTTAAAATAACATAAAGTAAAATTACTTTCCGGCTACGTTTGGCCACTATTTATTGGGGTTAACATGATCCCCTTGATTTTTAAGCCATTTTCAACATGCATGTCAAATATAAATCGATTTGGATTTTTTTAAATTTTTGTAAAAATGGCTATTTTCCATAGGTTAACCCCTTTGGAAATTGCCGGTTTGACATGAAAATTGAAAACTTTCAAATTATGTAATATTTAACAAGCATGTTGGGAATGGCTACAAATTGAGGTTTCATCATGTTAAACCTTTCAATAATAGCCAAATGAAGTTAAAACCATTTTTGAACATGCTAAAATAACATAAAGTAAAATTACTTTTCAGCTAAGTTTGGCCACTGTTTATTGGGGTTAACATGATGCCCCTTGATTTTTAAGCCATTTTCAACATGCATGTCAAATATTAGTCGATTTTGAATTTTTACAAATTTTTGTGAAAATGGCTAGTTTCGATAGGTTAACCCCTTTGGAAATTGCTAATATTGACATGAAAATTACTAACTTTCAAATTGGGTAATATTTAACATGCATGTTGGGAATGGCTACAAATTGAGGTTTCACCATGTTAAACCTTTCAAATGATAGCCAAATGAAGTTAAAACCATTTTTGAACATGCTAAAATAACATAAAGTAAAATTACTTTCCAGCTACGTTTGGCCACTATTTATTGGGGTTAACATGATGCCCCTTGATTTTTAAGCCATTTTCAACATGCATGTCAAATATATATCGATTTGGAATTGTTTAAAATTTTGTGAAAATGGCTAGTTTCCATAGGATAACCCCTTTGGAAATTGACTGTTTTGACATGAAAATTACTAACTTTCAAACTGGGGTAATATTTAACTTTGGGAATGGCTACAAATTGAGGTTTTAGCATGTTAAACCTTTCAAATGATAGCCAAATGAAGTTAAAACCATTTTTGAACATGCTAAAATAACATAAAGTAAAATTACTTTCCAGCTACGTTTGGCCACTATTTATTGGGGTTAACATGATCCCCTTGATTTTTAAGCCATTTTCAACATGCATGTCAAATATAAATCGATTTGGATTTTTTTAAATTTTTGTAAAAATGGCTATTTTCCATAGGTTAACCCCTTTGGAAATTGCCGGTTTGACATGAAAATTGAAAACTTTCAAATTATGTAATATTTAACAAGCATGTTGGGAATGGCTACAAATTGAGGTTTCATCATGTTAAACCTTTCAATAATAGCCAAATGAAGTTAAAACCATTTTTGAACATGCTAAAATAACATAAAGTAAAATTACTTTTCAGCTAAGTTTGGCCACTTTTATTAGGGTTAACATGATGCCCCTTGATTTTTAAGCCATTTTCAACATGCATGTCAAATATTAGTCGATTTTGAATTTTTACAAATTTTTGTGAAAATGGCTAGTTTCGATAGGTTAACCCCTTTGGAAATTGCTAATATTGACATGAAAATTACTAACTTTCAAATTGGGTAATATTTAACATGCATGTTGGGAATGGCTACAAATTGAGGTTTCACCATGTTAAACCTTTCAAATGATAGCCAAATGAAGTTAAAACCATTTTTGAACATGCTAAAATAACATAAAGTAAAATTACTTTCCAGCTACGTTTGGCCACTATTTATTGGGGTTAACATGATGCCCCTTGATTTTTAAGCCATTTTCAACATGCATGTCAAATATATATCGATTTGGAATTGTTTAAAATTTTGTGAAAATGGCTAGTTTCCATAGGATAACCCCTTTGGAAATTGATTTGTTTTGACATGAAAATTACTAACTTTCAAAGTTTGGGTAATATTTAACTTTGGGAATGGCTACAAATTGAGGTTTTAGCATGTTAAACCTTTCAAATGATAGCCAAATGAAGTTAAAACCATTTTTGAACATGCTAAAATAACATAAAGTAAAATTACTTTCCGGCTACGTTTGGCCACTATTTATTGGGGTTAACATGATCCCCTTGATTTTTAAGCCATTTTCAACATGCATGTCAAATATAAATCGATTTGGATTTTTTTAAATTTTTGTAAAAATGGCTATTTTCCATAGGTTAACCCCTTTGGAAATTGCCGGTTTGACATGAAAATTGAAAACTTTCAAATTATGTAATATTTAACAAGCATGTTGGGAATGGCTACAAATTGAGGTTTCATCATGTTAAACCTTTCAATAATAGCCAAATGAAGTTAAAACCATTTTTGAACATGCTAAAATAACATAAAGTAAAATTACTTTTCAGCTAAGTTTGGCCACTGTTTATTAGGGTTAACATGATGCCCCTTGATTTTTAAGCCATTTTCAACATGCATGTCAAATATTAGTCGATTTTGAATTTTTACAAATTTTTGTGAAAATGGCTAGTTTCGATAGGTTAACCCCTTTGGAAATTGCTAATATTGACATGAAAATTACTAACTTTCAAATTGGGTAATATTTAACATGCATGTTGGGAATGGCTACAAATTGAGGTTTCACCATGTTAAACCTTTCAAATGATAGCCAAATGAAGTTAAAACCATTTTTGAACATGCTAAAATAACATAAAGTAAAATTACTTTCCAGCTACGTTTGGCCACTATTTATTGGGGTTAACATGATGCCCCTTGATTTTTAAGCCATTTTCAACATACATGTCAAATATATATCGATTTGGAATTGTTTAAAATTTTGTGAAAATGGCTAGTTTCCATAGGATAACCCCTTTGGAAATTGGATTTGTTTTGACATGAAAATTACTAACTTTCAAACTGGGTAATATTTAACTTTGGGAATGGCTACAAATTGAGGTTTTAGCATGTTAAACCTTTCAAATGATAGCCAAATGAAGTTAAAACCATTTTTGAACATGCTAAAATAACATAAAGTAAAATTACTTTCCAGCTACGTTTGGCCACTATTTATTGGGGTTAACATGATCCCCTTGATTTTTAAGCCATTTTCAACATGCATGTCAAATATAAATCGATTTGGAATTTTTTAAATTTTTGTAAAAATGGCTATTTTCCATAGGTTAACCCCTTTGGAAATTGCCGGTTTGACATGAAAATTGAAAACTTTCAAATTATGTAATATTTAACAAGCATGTTGGGAATGGCTACAAATTGAGGTTTCATCATGTTAAACCTTTCAATAATAGCCAAATGAAGTTAAAACCATTTTTGAACATGCTAAAATAAAATAAAGTAAAATTACTTTTCAGCTAAGTTTGGCCACTTGTTTATTAGGGTTAACATGATGCCCCTTGATTTTTAAGCCATTTTCAACATGCATGTCAAATATTAGTCGATTTTGAATTTTTACAAATTTTTGTGAAAATGGCTAGTTTCGATAGGTTAACCCCTTTGGAAATTGCTAATATTGACATGAAAATTACTAACTTTCAAATTGGGTAATATTTAACATGCATGTTGGGAATGACTACAAATTGAGGTTTCACCATGTTAAACCTTTCAAATGATAGCCAAATGAAGTTAAAACCATTTTTGAACATGCTAAAATAACATAAAGTAAAATTACTTTCCAGCTACGTTTGGCCACTATTTATTGGGGTTAACATGATGCCCCTTGATTTTTATGCCATTTTCAACATACATGTCAAATATATATCGATTTGGAATTGTTTAAAATTTTGTGAAAATGGCTAGTTTCCATAGGATAACCCCTTTGGAAATTGACTGTTTTGACATGAAAATTACTAACTTTCAAACTTGGGTAATATTTAACTTTGGGAATGGCTACAAATTGAGGTTTTAGCATGTTAAACCTTTCAAATGATAGCCAAATGAAGTTAAAACCATTTTTGAACATGCTAAAATAACATAAAGTAAAATTACTTTCCAGCTACGTTTGGCCACTATTTATTGGGGTTAACATGATCCCCTTGATTTTTAAGCCATTTTCAACATGCATGTCAAATATAAATCGATTTGGAATTGGTTAAATTTTTGTGAAAATGGCTAGTTTCGATAGGTTAACCCCTTTGGAAATTGCTAATATTGACATGAAAATTACTAACTTTCAAATTGGGTAATATTTAACATGCATGTTGGGAATGGCTACAAATTGAGGTTTCACCATGTTAAACCTTTCAAATGATAGCCAAATGAAGTTAAAACCATTTTTGAACATGCTAAAATAACATAAAGTAAAATTACTTTCCGGCTACGTTTGGCCACTATTTATTGGGGTTAACATGATGCCCCTTGATTTTTAAGCCATTTTCAACATACATGTCAAATATATATCGATTTGGAATTGTTTAAAATTTTGTGAAAATGGCTAGTTTCCATAGGATAACCCCTTTGGAAATTGACTGTTTTGACATGAAAATTACTAACTTTCAAACTGGGTAATATTTAACTTTGGGAATGGCTACAAATTGAGGTTTAGCATGTTAAACCTTTCAAATGATAGCCAAATGAAGTTAAAACCATTTTTGAACATGCTAAAATAACATAAAGTAAAATTACTTTCCAGCTACGTTTGGCCACTATTTATTGGGGTTAACATGATCCCCTTGATTTTTAAGCCATTTTCAACATGCATGTCAAATATAAATCGATTTGGAATTTTTTAAATTTTTGTAAAAATGGCTATTTTCCATAGGTTAACCCCTTTGGAAATTGCCAGTTTTGACATGAAAATTGAAAACTTTCAAATTATGTAATATTTAACAAGCATGTTGGGAATGGCTACAAATTGAGGTTTCATCATGTTAAACCTTTCAATAATAGCCAAATGAAGTTAAAACCATTTTTGAACATGCTAAAATAACATAAAGTAAAATTACTTTTCAGCTAAGTTTGGCCACTGTTTATTAGGGTTAACATGATGCCCCTTGATTTTTAAGCCATTTTCAACATGCATGTCAAATATTAGTCGATTTTGAATTTTTACAAATTTTTGTGAAAATGGCTAGTTTCGATAGGTTAACCCCTTTGGAAATTGCTAATATTGACATGAAAATTACTAACTTTCAAATTGGGTAATATTTAACATGCATGTTGGGAATGGCTACAAATTGAGGTTTCACCATGTTAAACCTTTCAAATGATAGCCAAATGAAGTTAAAACCATTTTTGAACATGCTAAAATAACATAAAGTAAAATTACTTTCCAGCTACGTTTGGCCACTATTTATTGGGGTTAACATGATGCCCCTTGATTTTTAAGCCATTTTCAACATACATGTCAAATATATATCGATTTGGAATTGTTTAAAATTTTGTGAAAATGGCTAGTTTCCATAGGATAACCCCTTTGGAAATTGACTTGTTTTGACATGAAAATTACTAACTTTCAAACCGGGGTAATATTTAACTTTGGGAATGGCTACAAATTGAGGTTTTAGCATGTTAAACCTTTCAAATGATAGCCAAATGAAGTTAAAACCATTTTTGAACATGCTAAAATAACATAAAGTAAAATTACTTTCCAGCTACGTTTGGCCACTATTTATTGGGGTTAACATGATCCCCTTGATTTTTAAGCCATTTTCAACATGCATGTCAAATATAAATCGATTTGGAATTGGTTAAATTTTTGTGAAAATGGCTAGTTTCCATAGGTTAACCCCTTTGGAAATTGGTTTGTTTTGACATGAAAATTGAAAACTTTCAAATTTGGTAATATTTAACATGCATGTTGGGAATGGCTAAAAATTGAGGTTTCACCATGTTAAGCTTTTCAAATGATAGCCAAATGAAGTTAAAACCATTTTTCAACATGCTCAAATAACATGGAGTAAAATTACTTTCCAGCTCCGTTTGGCCACTATTTATTAGGGTTAACATGATTCCCCTTGATTTTTAAGCTATTTGCAGCATGCATGTCAAATATTAGTCGATTTGAAATTTTTTAAATTTTTGTGAAAATGGCTAGTTTCCATAGGTTAACCCCTTTGGAAATTGCCAGTATTGACATGAAAATTACTAACTTTCAAATTGGGTAATATTTAATATGCATGTTGGGAATGGCTACAAATTAAGGTTTCACCATGTTAAACCTTTCAAATGATAGCCAAATGAAGTTAAAAGCATTTTTGAACATGCTAAAATAACATAATGTAAAATTACTTTCCAGCCACATTTGGCCACTATTTACTTGGGGTTAACATGATGCCCCTTGATTTTAAGCCATTTTTAACATGCATGTCAAATATAAATCAATTTGGAATTATTTAAATTTTTGTGAAAATGGCTAGTTTCCATAGGTTAACCCCTTTGGAAATTGATTGTTTTGACATAAAAATTTAAAACTTTCAAATTTGGTAATATTTAACATGCATGTTGGGAATGGCTAAAAATTGAGGTTTCACCATGTTAAGCCTTTCAAATGATAGCCAAATGTAGTTAAAACCATTTTTCAACATGCTAAAATAACACCGAGTTAAATTACTTTCTATCTACGTTGGGCCACTATTTATTGGGTTTAACATAATACCCTTTGATTTTTAAGCCATTTTCAACATGCATGTGAAATATAAATCGATTTGGAATTGTTTAAATTATTGTAAAAATCGCTAGTTTCCATAGGTTAACCCCTTTTGAAAGTTCCAGTTTTGACATGAAAATTAAAAAATTTCAAATTATGTAATATTTAACAAGCATGTTGGGAATTGCTACAAATTGAGGTTTCATCATGTTAAACCTTTCATATAATAGCAAAATGTAGTTAGAACCATTTTTGAACATGCTAAACTAACATAAAGTAAAATTACTTTTCAGCTAAGTTTGGCCACTGTTTATTGGGGTTAACATGATGCCCCTTGATTTTTAAGCCATTTTCAACATGCATGTCAAATATTAGTCGATTTTGAATTTTTACAAATTTTTGTGAAAATGGCTAGTTTCGATAGGTTAACCCCTTTGGAAATTGCTAATATTGACATGAAAATTACTAACTTTCAAATTGGGTAATATTTAACATGCATGTTGGGAATGGCTACAAATTGAGGTTTCACCATGTTAAACCTTTCAAATGATAGCCAAATGAAGTTAAAACCATTTTTGAACATGCTAAAATAACATAAAGTAAAATTACTTTCCGGCTACGTTTGGCCACTATTTATTGGGGTTAACATGATGCCCCTTGATTTTTAAGCCATTTTCAACATGCATGTCAAATATATATCGATTTGGAATTGTTTAAAATTTTGTGAAAATGGCTAGTTTCCATAGGATAACCCCTTTCGAAATTGACTGTTTTGACATGAAAATTACTAACTTTCAAACTGGGTAATATTTAACTTTGGGAATGGCTACAAATTGAGGTTTTAGCATGTTAAACCTTTCAAATGATAGCCAAATGTAGTTAAAACCATTTTTGAACATGCTAAAATAACATAAAGTAAAATTACTTTCCAGCTACGTTTGGCCACTATTTATTGGGGTTAACATGATTCCCCTTGATTTTTAAGCCATTTGCAACATGCATGTCAAATATTAGTCGATTTGAAATATTTTAAATTTTTGTGAAAATGGCTACTTTCCATAGGTTAACCCCTTTGGAAATTGCCAGTATTGACATGAAAATTACTAACTTTCAAATTGGGTAATATTTAATATGCATGTTGGGAATGGCTACAAATTAAGGTTTCACCATGTTAAACCTTTCAAATGATAGCCAAATGAAGTTAAAAGCATTTTTGAACATGCTAAAATAACATAATGTAAAATTACTTTCCAGCCACATTTGGCCACTATTTATTTGGGGTTAACATGATGCCCCTTGATTTTAAGCCATTTTTAACATGCATGTCAAATATAAATCAATTTGGAATTATTTAAATTTTTGTGAAAATGGCTAGTTTCCATAGGTTAACCCCTTTGGAAATTGATTGTTTTGACATAAAAATTTAAAACTTTCAAATTTGGTAATATTTAACATGCATGTTGGGAATGGCTAAAAATTGAGGTTTCACCATGTTAAGCCTTTCAAATGATAGCCAAATGTAGTTAAAACCATTTTTCAACATGCTAAAATAACACCGAGTTAAATTACTTTCTATCTACGTTGGGCCACTATTTATTGGGTTTAACATAATACCCTTTGATTTTTAAGCCATTTTCAACATGCATGTGAAATATAAATCGATTTGGAATTGTTTAAATTATTGTAAAAATCGCTAGTTTCCATAGGTTAACCCCTTTTGAAAGATCCAGTTTTGACATGAAAATTAAAAAATTTCAAATTATGTAATATTTAACAAGCATGTTGGGAATTGCTACAAATTGAGGTTTCATCATGTTAAACCTTTCATATAATAGCCAAATGTAGTTAAAACCATGTTTGAACATGCTAAAATAACATAAAGTAAAATTACTTTCCAGCTACGTTTTGCCACTATTTATTGGGGTTAACATGATGCCCCTTGATTTTTAAGCCGTTTTCAACATGCATGTCAAATATTAGTCGATCTTGAATTTTTAAATTTTTTTGTGAAAATGGCTAGTTTCTATAGGTTAACCCCTTTGGAAATTGCTAATATTGACATGAAAATTACTAACTTTCAAATTGGGTAATATTTAACATGCATGTTGGGAATGGCTACAAATTGAGGTTTCACCATGTTAAACCTTTCATATAATAGCCAAATGTAGTTAAAACCATTGTTGAACATGCTAAAATAACATAAAGTAAAATTACTTTCCAGCTACGTTTGGCCACTATTTATTGGGGTTAACATGATGCCCCTTGATTTTTAAGCCGTTTTCAACATGCATGTCAAATATTAGTCGATCTTGAATTTTTAAATTTTTTTGTGAAAATGGCTAGTTTCTATAGGTTAACCCCTTTGGAAATTGCTAATATTGACATGAAAATTACTAACTTTCAAATTGGGTAATATTTAACATGCATGTTGGGAATGGCTACAAATTGAGGTTTCACCATGTTAAACCTTTCATATAATAGCCAAATGTAGTTAAAACCATTGTTGAACATGCTAAAATAACATAAAGTAAAATTACTTTCCAGCTACGTTTGGCCACTATTTATTGGGGTTAACATGATTCCCCTTGATTTTTAAGCCATTTGCAACATGCATGTCAAATATTAGTCGATTTGAAATATTTTAAATTTTTGTGAAAATGGCTACTTTCCATAGGTTAACCCCTTTGGAAATTGCCAGTATTGACATGAAAATTACTAACTTTCAAATTGGGTAATATTTAATATGCATGTTGGGAATGGCTACAAATTAAGGTTTCACCATGTTAAACCTTTCAAATGATAGCCAAATGAAGTTAAAAGCATTTTTGAACATGCTAAAATAACATAATGTAAAATTACTTTCCAGCCACATTTGGCCACTATTTACTGGGGTTAACATGATGCCCCTTGATTTTAAGCCATTTTTAACATGCATGTCAAATATAAATCAATTTGGAATTATTTAAATTTTTGTGAAAATGGCTAGTTTCCATAGGTTAACCCCTTTGGAAATTGATTGTTTTGACATAAAAATTTAAAACTTTCAAATTTGGTAATATTTAACATGCATGTTGGGAATGGCTAAAAATTGAGGTTTCACCATGTTAAGCCTTTCAAATGATAGCCAAATGTAGTTAAAACCATTTTTCAACATGCTAAAATAACACCGAGTTAAATTACTTTCTATCTACGTTGGGCCACTATTTATTGGGTTTAACATAATACCCTTTGATTTTTAAGCCATTTTCAACATGCATGTGAAATATAAATCGATTTGGAATTGTTTAAATTATTGTAAAAATCGCTAGTTTCCATAGGTTAACCCCTTTTGAAAGTTCAGTTTTGACATGAAAATTAAAAAATTTCAAATTATGTAATATTTAACAAGCATGTTGGGAATTGCTACAAATTGAGGTTTCATCATGTTAAACCTTTCATATAATAGCCAAATGTAGTTAAAACCATTTTTGAACATGCTAAAATAACATAAAGTAAAATTACTTTCCAGCTACGTTTGGCCACTATTTATTGGGGTTAACATGATGCCCCTTGATTTTTAAGCCGTTTTCAACATGCATGTCAAATATTAGTCGATCTTGAATTTTTAAATTTTTTTGTGAAAATGGCTAGTTTCTATAGGTTAACCCCTTTGGAAATTGCTAATATTGACATGAAAATTACTAACTTTCAAATTGGGTAATATTTAACATGCATGTTGGGAATGGCTACAAATTGAGGTTTCACCATGTTAAACCTTTCATATAATAGCCAAATGTAGTTAAAACCATTGTTGAACATGCTAAAATAACATAAAGTAAAATTACTTTCCAGCTACGTTTGGCCACTATTTATTGGGGTTAACATGATGCCCCTAGATTTTTAAGCCGTTTTCAACATGCATGTCAAATATTAGTCGATCTTGAATTTTTAAATTTTTTTGTGAAAATGGCTAGTTTCTATAGGTTAACCCCTTTGGAAATTGCTAATATTGACATGAAAATTATTAACTTTCAAATTGGGTAATATTTAACATGCATGTTGGGAATGGCTACAAATTGAGGTTTCACCATGTTAAACCTTTCAAATGATAGCCAAATGAAGTTAAAACCATTTTTGAACATGCTAAAATAACATAAAGTAAAATTACTTTCCAGCTACGTTTGGCCAGTGTTTATTGGGGTTAACATGATGGCCCTTGATTTTTAAGCCATTTTCAACATGCATGTCAAATATTAGTCGATTTTGAATTTTTACAAATTTTTGTGAAAATGGCTAGTTTCGATAGGTTAACCCCTTTGGAAATTGCTAATATTGACATGAAAATTACTAACTTTCAAATTGGGTAATATTTAACATGCATGTTGGGAATGGCTACAAATTGAGGTTTCACCATGTTAAACCTTTCAAATGATAGCCAAATGAAGTTAAAACCATTTTTCAACATGCTAAAATAACACCGAGTTAAATTACTTTCTAGCTACGTTTGGCCATTGTTTATTGGGATTGACATGATACCCCTTGATTTTTAAGCCATTTTCAACATGGATGTCAAATATTAATCGATTTGGAATTGTTTAAATTTTTGTAAAAATGGCTAGTTTCCATAGATTAACCCCTTTGGAAATTGCTAGTTTTGACATGAAAATTGAAAACTTTCAAATTATGTAATATTTAACAAGCATGTTGGGAATGGCTACAAATTGAGGTTTCACCATGTTAAACCTTTCAAATGATAGCCAAATGAAGTTAAAACCATTTTTGAACATGCTAAAATAACATAAAGTAAAATTACTTTCCAGCTACGTTTGGCCACTGTTTATTGGGGTTAACATGATGCATGTTGGGAATGACTAAAAATGTAGGTTTGACCATGTTAAGCCTTTCTAATGTTAGCCAAATGAAGTTAAAACCATTTTTGAACATGCTAAAATAATACCGAGTAAAATTAGTTTCCAGCTCCGTTTGGCTACTGTTTATTGGGGTTAACATGATGCCCCTTGATTTTTAAACCATTTTCAACATGCATGTCAAATATTAGTCAATTTGGAATTTTTTAAATTTTTGTGAAAATGGCTTGTTTCCATAGGTTAACCCCTTTGGAAATTGCCGTATTGACATGAGAATTACTAACTTTCAAATTGGGTAATATTTAACATGCATATTGGGAATGGCTACAAATTGAGGTTTCACCATGTTAAACCTTTCAAATGATAGCCAAATGAAGTTAAAACCATTTTTGAACATGCTAAAATAACATAAAGTAAAATTACTTTCCAGCTACGTTTGGCCACTGTTTATTGGGGTTAACATGATGCATGTTGGGAATGACTAAAAATGTAGGTTTGACCATGTTAAGCCTTTCTAATGTTAGCCAAATGAAGTTAAAACCATTCTTGAACATGCTAAAATAACACCGAGTAAAATTAGTTTCCGGCTCCGTTTGGCTACTTGTTTATTGGGGTTAACATGATGCCCCTTGATTTTTAAACCATTTTCAACATGCATGTCAAATATTAGTCGATTAGGAATTTTTTAAATTTTTGTGAAAATGGCTTGTTTCCATAGGTTAACCCCTTTGGAAATTGCCAGTATTGACTTGAGAATTACTAACTTTCAAATTGGGTAATATTTAACATGCATGTTGGGAATGGCTACAAATTGAGGTTTCACCATGTTAAACCTTTCAAATGATAGCCAAATGAAGTTAAAACCATTTTTGAACATGCTAAAATAACATAATGTAAAATTAATTTCCAGCTACGTTTCGCCACTATTTATTGGGGTTAACATGATGCCCCTTGATTTTTATGCCATTTTCAACATGCACGTCAAATATTAATCGATTTGGATTTGTTTAAATATTTGTAAAAATGGCTAGTTTCAATAGGTTAACCCCTTTGGAAATTGCAAGTTTTGACATGAAAATTGAAAACTTTCAAATTATGTAATATTTAACAAGCATGTTGGGAATGGCTAGAAATTGAGGTTTCATCATGTTAAACCTTTCAAATAATAGCCAAATGAAGTTAATACCATTTTTGGACATGCTAAAATAACATAAAGTAAAATTACTTTCTAGCTACGTTTGGCCACTGTTTATTGGGGTTAACTTGATGCCCCTTGATTTTTAAGCCATTTTCAACATGCATGTCAAATATTAGTCGATTTTGAATTTTAAAATTATTTTGTGAAAATGGCTAGTTTCTATAGGTTAACCCCTTTGGAAATTGCTAATATTGACATGAAAATTTCTAACTTTCAAATTGCGTAATATTTAACATGCATGTTGGGAATGACTACAAATTGAGGTTTCACCATGTTAAACCTTTCAAATGATAGCCAAATGAAGTTAAAACCATTTTTGAACATGCTAAAATAACACCGAGTTAAATTACTTTCCAGCTACGTTTGGCCATTGTTTATTGGGATTAACATGATACCCCTTGATTTTTAAGCCATTTTCAGCATGCATGTCAAATATTAATCGATTTGGAATTGTTTAAATTGTTGTAAAAATGGCTAGTTTCCATAGATTAACCCCTTTGGAAATTGCTAGTTTTGACATGAAAATTGAAAACTTTCAAATTATGTAATATTTAACAACAATGTTGGTAATCGCTACAAATTGAGGTTTCACCATGTTAAACCTTTCAAATGATAGCCAAATGAAGTTAAAACAATTTTTGAACATGCTAAAATAACATAAAGTAAAATTACTTTCCAGCTACGTTTGGCCACATCGTTTATTGGGGTTAACATGATGCATGTTGGGAATGACTAAAAATTGAGGTTTCACCATGTTAAGCCTTTCAAATGTTAGCCAAATGAAATTAAAACCATTTTTGAACATGCAAAAATAACACCGAGTAAAATTACTTTCCAGCTCCGTTTCGCCACTGTTTATTGGTGTTAACATGATGTCCCTTGATTTTTAAGCCATTTTCAACATGCATGTCAAATATTAGTCGATTTTGAATTTTTACAATTTTTTGTGAAAATGGCTAGTTTCTATAGGTTAACCCCTTTGGAAATTGCTTGATATTGACATGAAAATTACTAACTTTCAAATTGGGTAATATTTAACATGCATGTTGGGAATGGCTACAAATTGAGGTTTCACCATGTTAAACCTTTCAAATGATAGCCAAATGAAGTTAAAACCATTTTTGAACATGCTAAAATAACACCGAGATAAATTACTTTCCGGCTACGTTTGGCCATTGTTTATTGGGATTAACATGATACCCCTTGATTTTTAAGCCATTTTCAGCATGCATGTCAAATATTAATCGATTTGGAATTGTTTAAATTGTTGTAAAAATGGCTAGTTTCCATAGATTAACCCCTTTTGAAATTGCAAGTTTTGACATGAAAATTGAAAACTTTCAAATTATGTAATATTTAACAAGCATGTTGGGAATGGCTACAAATTGAGGTTTCATCATGTTAAACCTTTCAAATAATAGCCAAATGAAGTTAAAACCATTTTTGAACATGCTAAAATAACATAAAGTAAAATTACTTTCCAGCTACGTTTGGCCAGTGTTTATTGGGGTTAACATGATGGCCCTTGATTTTTAAGCCATTTTCAACATGCATGTCAAATATTAGTCGATTTTGAATTTTTACAAATTTTTGTGAAAATGGCTAGTTTCGATAGGTTAACCCCTTTGGAAATTGCTAATATTGACATGAAAATTACTAACTTTCAAATTGGGTAATATTTAACATGCATGTTGGGAATGGCTACAAATTGAGGTTTCACCATGTTAAACCTTTCAAATGATAGCCAAATGAAGTTAAAACCATTTTTCAACATGCTAAAATAACACCGAGTTAAATTACTTTCTAGCTACGTTTGGCCATTGTTTATTGGGATTGACATGATACCCCTTGATTTTTAAGCCATTTTCAACATGGATGTCAAATATTAATCGATTTGGAATTGTTTAAATTTTTGTAAAAATGGCTAGTTTCCATAGATTAACCCCTTTGGAAATTGCTAGTTTTGACATGAAAATTGAAAACTTTCAAATTATGTAATATTTAACAAGCATGTTGGGAATGGCTACAAATTGAGGTTTCACCATGTTAAACCTTTCAAATGATAGCCAAATGAAGTTAAAACCATTTTTGAACATGCTAAAATAACATAAAGTAAAATTACTTTCCGGCTACGTTTGGCCACTGTTTATTGGGGTTAACATGATGCATGTTGGGAATGACTAAAAATGTAGGTTTGACCATGTTAAGCCTTTCTAATGTTAGCCAAATGAAGTTAAAACCATTTTTGAACATGCTAAAATAATACCGAGTAAAATTAGTTTCCGGCTCCGTTTGGCTACTGTTTATTGGGGTTAACATGATGCCCCTTGATTTTTAAACCATTTTCAACATGCATGTCAAATATTAGTCAATTTGGAATTTTTTAAATTTTTGTGAAAATGGCTTGTTTCCATAGGTTAACCCCTTTGGAAATTGCCAGTATTGACATGAGAATTACTAACTTTCAAATTGGGTAATATTTAACATGCATATTGGGAATGGCTACAAATTGAGGTTTCACCATGTTAAACCTTTCAAATGATAGCCAAATGAAGTTAAAACCATTTTTGAACATGCTAAAATAACATAAAGTAAAATTACTTTCCAGCTACGTTTGGCCACTGTTTATTGGGGTTAACATGATGCATGTTGGGAATGACTAAAAATGTAGGTTTGACCATGTTAAGCCTTTCTAATGTTAGCCAAATGAAGTTAAAACCATTCTTGAACATGCTAAAATAACACCGAGTAAAATTAGTTTCCAGCTCCGTTTGGCTACTGTTTATTGGGGTTAACATGATGCCCCTTGATTTTTAAACCATTTTCAACATGCATGTCAAATATTAGTCGATTTGGAATTTTTTAAATTTTTGTGAAAATGGCTTGTTTCCATAGGTTAACCCCTTTGGAAATTGCCAGTATTGACTTGAGAATTACTAACTTTCAAATTGGGTAATATTTCACATGCATGTTGGGAATGGCTACAAATTGAGGTTTCACCATGTTAAACCTTTCAAATGATAGCCAAATGAAGTTAAAACCATTTTTGAACATGCTAAAATAACATAATGTAAAATTAATTTCCAGCTACGTTTCGCCACTATTTATTGGGGTTAACATGATGCCCCTTGATTTTTATGCCATTTTCAACATGCACGTCAAATATTAATCGATTTGGATTTGTTTAAATATTTGTAAAAATGGCTAGTTTCAATAGGTTAACCCCTTTGGAAATTGCAAGTTTTGACATGAAAATTGAAAACTTTCAAATTATGTAATATTTAACAAGCATGTTGGGAATGGCTAGAAATTGAGGTTTCATCATGTTAAACCTTTCAAATAATAGCCAAATGAAGTTAATACCATTTTTGGACATGCTAAAATAACATAAAGTAAAATTACTTTCTAGCTACGTTTGGCAACTGTTTATTGGGGTTAACTTGATGCCCCTTGATTTTTAAGCCATTTTCAACATGCATGTCAAATATTAGTCGATTTTGAATTTTAAAATTATTTTGTGAAAATGGCTAGTTTCTATAGGTTAACCCCTTTGGAAATTGCTAATATTGACATGAAAATTTCTAACTTTCAAATTGCGTAATATTTAACATGCATGTTGGGAATGACTACAAATTGAGGTTTCACCATGTTAAACCTTTCAAATGATAGCCAAATGAAGTTAAAACCATTTTTGAACATGCTAAAATAACACCGAGTTAAATTACTTTCCAGCTACGTTTGGCCATTGTTTATTGGGATTAACATGATACCCCTTGATTTTTAAGCCATTTTCAGCATGCATGTCAAATATTAATCGATTTGGAATTGTTTAAATTGTTGTAAAAATGGCTAGTTTCCATAGATTAACCCCTTTGGAAATTGCTAGTTTTGACATGAAAATTGAAAACTTTCAAATTATGTAATATTTAACAACAATGTTGGTAATCGCTACAAATTGAGGTTTCACCATGTTAAACCTTTCAAATGATAGCCAAATGAAGTTAAAACCATTTTTGAACATGCTAAAATAACATAAAGTAAAATTACTTTCCAGCTACGTTTGGCCACTGTTTATTGGGGTTAACATGATGCATGTTGGGAATGACTAAAAATTGAGGTTTCACCATGTTAAGCCTTTCAAATGTTAGCCAAATGAAATTAAAACCATTTTTGAACATGCAAAAATAACACCGAGTAAAATTACTTTCCAGCTCCGTTTCGCCACTGTTTATTGGTGTTAACATGATGTCCCTTGATTTTTAAGCCATTTTCAACATGCATGTCAAATATTAGTCGATTTTGAATTTTTACAATTTTTTGTGAAAATGGCTAGTTTCTATAGGTTAACCCCTTTGGAAATTGCTGATATTGACATGAAAATTACTAACTTTCAAATTGGGTAATATTTAACATGCATGTTGGGAATGGCTACAAATTGAGGTTTCACCATGTTAAACCTTTCAAATGATAGCCAAATGAAGTTAAAACCATTTTTGAACATGCTAAAATAACACCGAGATAAATTACTTTCCAGCTACGTTTGGCCATTGTTTATTGGGATTAACATGATACCCCTTGATTTTTAAGCCATTTTCAGCATGCATGTCAAATATTAATCGATTTGGAATTGTTTAAATTGTTGTAAAAATGGCTAGTTTCCATAGATTAACCCCTTTTGAAATTGCAAGTTTTGACATGAAAATTGAAAACTTTCAAATTATGTAATATTTAACAAGCATGTTGGGAATGGCTACAAATTGAGGTTTCATCATGTTAAACCTTTCAAATAATAGCCAAATGAAGTTAAAACCATTTTTGAACATGCTAAAATAACATAAAGTAAAATTACTTTCCAGCTATGTTTGGCCAGTGTTTATTGGGGTTAACATGATGGCCCTTGATTTTTAAGCCATTTTCAACATGCATGTCAAATATTAGTCGATTTTGAATTTTTACAAATTTTTGTGAAAATGGCTAGTTTCGATAGGTTAACCCCTTTGGAAATTGCTAATATTGACATGAAAATTACTAACTTTCAAATTGGGTAATATTTAACATGCATGTTGGGAATGGCTACAAATTGAGGTTTCACCATGTTAAACCTTTCAAATGATAGCCAAATGAAGTTAAAACCATTTTTCAACATGCTAAAATAACACCGAGTTAAATTACTTTCTAGCTACGTTTGGCCATTGTTTATTGGGATTGACATGATACCCCTTGATTTTTAAGCCATTTTCAACATGGATGTCAAATATTAATCGATTTGGAATTGTTTAAATTTTTGTAAAAATGGCTAGTTTCCATAGATTAACCCCTTTGGAAATTGCTAGTTTTGACATGAAAATTGAAAACTTTCAAATTATGTAATATTTAACAAGCATGTTGGGAATGGCTACAAATTGAGGTTTCACCATGTTAAACCTTTCAAATGATAGCCAAATGAAGTTAAAACCATTTTTGAACATGCTAAAATAACATAAAGTAAAATTACTTTCCGGCTACGTTTGGCCACTTGTTTATTGGGGTTAACATGATGCATGTTGGGAATGACTAAAAATGTAGGTTTGACCATGTTAAGCCTTTCTAATGTTAGCCAAATGAAGTTAAAACCATTTTTGAACATGCTAAAATAATACCGAGTAAAATTAGTTTCCGGCTCCGTTTGGCTACTTTTTTATTGGGGTTAACATGATGCCCCTTGATTTTTAAACCATTTTCAACATGCATGTCAAATATTAGTCAATTTGGAATTTTTTAAATTTTTGTGAAAATGGCTTGTTTCCATAGGTTAACCCCTTTGGAAATTGCCAGTATTGACATGAGAATTACTAACTTTCAAATTGGGTAATATTTAACATGCATATTGGGAATGGCTACAAATTGAGGTTTCACCATGTTAAACCTTTCAAATGATAGCCAAATGAAGTTAAAACCATTTTTGAACATGCTAAAATAACATAAAGTAAAATTACTTTCCGGCTACGTTTGGCCACCGTTTATTGGGGTTAACATGATGCATGTTGGGAATGACTAAAAATGTAGGTTTGACCATGTTAAGCCTTTCTAATGTTAGCCAAATGAAGTTAAAACCATTCTTGAACATGCTAAAATAACACCGAGTAAAATTAGTTTCCAGCTCCGTTTGGCTACTGTTTATTGGGGTTAACATGATGCCCCTTGATTTTTAAACCATTTTCAACATGCATGTCAAATATTAGTCGATTAGGAATTTTTTAAATTTTTGTGAAAATGGCTTGTTTCCATAGGTTAACCCCTTTGGAAATTGCCAGTATTGACTTGAGAATTACTAACTTTCAAATTGGGTAATATTTAACATGCATGTTGGGAATGGCTACAAATTGAGGTTTCACCATGTTAAACCTTTCAAATGATAGCCAAATGAAGTTAAAACCATTTTTGAACATGCTAAAATAACATAATGTAAAATTAATTTCCAGCTACGTTTCGCCACTATTTATTGGGGTTAACATGATGCCCCTTGATTTTTATGCCATTTTCAACATGCACGTCAAATATTAATCGATTTGGATTTGTTTAAATATTTGTAAAAATGGCTAGTTTCAATAGGTTAACCCCTTTGGAAATTGCAAGTTTTGACATGAAAATTGAAAACTTTCAAATTTTGTAATATTTAACAAGCATGTTGGGAATGGCTAGAAATTGAGGTTTCATCATGTTAAACCTTTCAAATAATAGCCAAATGAAGTTAATACCATTTTTGGACATGCTAAAATAACATAAAGTAAAATTACTTTCTAGCTACGTTTGGCCACCGTTTATTGGGGTTAACTTGATGCCCCTTGATTTTTAAGCCATTTTCAACATGCATGTCAAATATTAGTCGATTTTGAATTTTAAAATTATTTTGTGAAAATGGCTAGTTTCTATAGGTTAACCCCTTTGGAAATTGCTAATATTGACATGAAAATTTCTAACTTTCAAATTGCGTAATATTTAACATGCATGTTGGGAATGACTACAAATTGAGGTTTCACCATGTTAAACCTTTCAAATGATAGCCAAATGAAGTTAAAACCATTTTTGAACATGCTAAAATAACACCGAGTTAAATTACTTTCCAGCTACGTTTGGCCATTGTTTATTGGGATTAACATGATACCCCTTGATTTTTAAGCCATTTTCAGCATGCATGTCAAATATTAATCGATTTGGAATTGTTTAAATTGTTGTAAAAATGGCTAGTTTCCATAGATTAACCCCTTTGGAAATTGCTAGTTTTTACATGAAAATTGAAAACTTTCAAATTATGTAATATTTAACAACAATGTTGGTAATCGCTACAAATTGAGGTTTCACCATGTTAAACCTTTCAAATGATAGCCAAATGAAGTTAAAACAATTTTTGAACATGCTAAAATAACATAAAGTAAAATTACTTTCCAGCTACGTTTGGCCACTGTTTATTGGGGTTAACATGATGCATGTTGGGAATGACTAAAAATTGAGGTTTCACCATGTTAAGCCTTTCAAATGTTAGCCAAATGAAATTAAAACCATTTTTGAACATGCAAAAATAACACCGAGTAAAATTACTTTCCAGCTCCGTTTCGCCACTGTTTATTGGTGTTAACATGATGGCCCTTGATTTTTAAGCCATTTTCAACATGCATGTCAAATATTAGTCGATTTTGAATTTTTACAATTTTTTGTGAAAATGGCTAGTTTCTATAGGTTAACCCCTTTGGAAATTGCTGATATTGACATGAAAATTACTAACTTTCAAATTGGGTAATATTTAACATGCATGTTGGGAATGGCTGCAAATTGAGGTTTCACCATGTTAAACCTTTCAAATGATAGCCAAATGAAGTTAAAACCATTTTTGAACATGCTAAAATAACACCGAGTTAAATTACTTTCCAGCTACGTTTGGCCATTGTTTATTGGGATTAACATGATACCCCTTGATTTTTAAGCCATTTTCAGCATGCATGTCAAATATTAATCGATTTGGAATTGTTTAAATTGTTGTAAAAATGGCTAGTTTCCATAGATTAACCCCTTTTGAAATTGCAAGTTTTGACATGAAAATTGAAAACTTTCAAATTATGTAATATTTAACAAGCATGTTGGGAATGGCTACAAATTGAGGTTTCATCATGTTAAACCTTTCAAATAATAGCCAAATGAAGTTAAAACCATTTTTGAACATGCTAAAATAACATAAAGTAAAATTACTTTCCGGCTACGTTTGGCCAGTGTTTATTGGGGTTAACATGATGGCCCTTGATTTTTAAGCCATTTTCAACATGCATGTCAAATATTAGTCGATTTTGAATTTTTACAAATTTTTGTGAAAATGGCTAGTTTCGATAGGTTAACCCCTTTGGAAATTGCTAATATTGACATGAAAATTACTAACTTTCAAATTGGGTAATATTTAACATGCATGTTGGGAATGGCTACAAATTGAGGTTTCACCATGTTAAACCTTTCAAATGATAGCCAAATGAAGTTAAAACCATTTTTGAACATGCTAAAATAACATAAAGTAAAATTACTTTCCGGCTACGTTTGGCCACTGTTTATTGGGGTTAACATGATGCATGTTGGGAATGACTAAAAATTGAGGTTTCACCATGTTAAGCCTTTCAAATGTTAGCCAAATGAAATTAAAACCATTTTTGAACATGCAAAAATAACACCGAGTAAAATTACTTTCCAGCTCCGTTTCGCCACTGTTTATTGGTGTTAACATGATGGCCCTTGATTTTTAAGCCATTTTCAACATGCATGTCAAATATTAGTCGATTTTGAATTTTTACAATTTTTTGTGAAAATTGCTAGTTTTATAGGTTAACCCCTTTGGAAATTGCTGATATTGACATGAAAATTACTAACTTTCAAATTGGGTAATATTTAACATGCATGTTGGGAATGGCTACAAATTGAGGTTTCACCATGTTAAACCTTTCAAATGATAGCCAAATGAAGTTAAAACCATTTTTGAACATGCTAAAATAACACCGAGTTAAATTACTTTCCAGCTACGTTTGGCCATTGTTTATTGGGATTAACATGATACCCCTTGATTTTTAAGCCATTTTCGGCATGCATGTCAAATATTAATCGATTTGGAATTGTTTAAATTGTTGTAAAAATGGCTAGTTTCCATAGATTAACCCCTTTTGAAATTGCAAGTTTTGACATGAAAATTGAAAACTTTCAAATTATGTAATATTTAACAAGCATGTTGGGAATGGCTACAAATTGAGGTTTCATCATGTTAAACCTTTCAAATAATAGCCAAATGAAGTTAAAACCATTTTTGAACATGCTAAAATAACATAAAGTAAAATTACTTTCCGGCTACGTTTGGCCGGTGTGTTTATTGGGGTTAACATGATGGCCCTTGATTTTTAAGCCATTTTCAACATGCATGTCAAATATTAGTCGATTTTGAATTTTTACAAATTTTTGTGAAAATGGCTAGTTTCTATAGGTTAACCCCTTTGGAAATTGCTAATATTGTCATTAAAATTACTATCTTTCAAATTGGGTAATATTTAACATGCATGTTGGGAATGGCTACAAATTGAGGTTTCACCATGTTAAACCTTTCAAATGATAGCCAAATGAAGTTAAAACCATTTTTCAACATGCTAAAATAACACCGAGTTAAATTACTTTCCAGCTACGTTTGGCCACTGTTTATTGGGGTTAACACGATGCATGTTGGGAATGACTAAAAATTGAGGTTTCACCATGTTAAGCCTTTCAAATGTTAGCCAAATGAAATTAAAACCATTTTTGAACCTGCTAAAATAACACCGAGTAAAATTACTTTCCAGCTCCGTTTGGCCACTGTTTATTGGTGTTAACATGATGCCCCTTGATTTTTAAGCCATTTTCAACATGCATGTCAAATATTAGTAGATTTGAAATTTTTTAAATTTTTGTGAAAATGGCTAGGTTCCATAGGTTAACCCCTTTGGAAATTGCAAATATTGACATGAAATTTGAAAACTTTCAAATTGGGTAATATTTAGCATGCATGTTGTGGATGGCTAAAAATTTATGTTTCACCATGTTAAGCCTCTCAAATGATAGCCAAATGAAGTTAAAACCATTTTTGAACATGTTAAAATAACACCGAGTAAAATTACTTTCCAGCTCCGTTTGGCCACTATTTATTGGGGTTGACATGATGCCCCATGATTTTAAGCCATTTTCAATATGCATGTCAAATATTAGTCGATTTGGAATTTTTTAAATTTTTGTGAAAAATGGCTAGTTTCCATAGGTTAACCCCTTTGGAAATTGCCAGTATTGACATGAAAATTGAAAACTTTCAAATTGGGTAATATTTAACATGCATGTTGTGCATGGTTACAAATTGATGTTTCACCATGTTAAACCTTTCAAATGATAGCCAAATGAAGATAAAACCATTTTTGAACATGCTAAAATAACACCGAGTTAATTTACTTTCGAGCTAGGTTTGGCCACTGTTTATTTGGGTTAACATGATGCCCCTTGATTTTTAAGCAATTTTCAACATGCATGTCAAATATTAGTAGATTTGAAATTTATCAAATTTTTGTGAATATGGCTAGGTTCCATAGGTTAACGCCTTTGGAAATTGCAAATATTGACATGAAATTTGAAAACTTTCAAATTGGGTAATATTTAACATGCATGTTGTGGATGGTTAAAAATTTAGGTTTCACCATGTTAAGCCTTTCAAATGATAGCCAAATGAAGATAAAACAATTTTTGAACATGTTAAAATAACACCGAGTAAAATTACTTTCTATTTACATTTGGCCACTATTTATGGGGGTTAATATGATGCCTCTTTATTTTTAAGCCATTTTCAACATGGATGTCAAATATTAGTCGATTTGGAATTGTTTATAGTTTTGTTAAAATGGCTAGTTTCCATTGGTTAACCCCTTTGAAAATTGACTGCTTTGATATGAAAATTGAAAACTTTCAAATTGGGTAATATTTAACATGCATGTTGTGCATGGTTACAAATTGATGTTTCACCATGTTAAACCTTTCAAATGATAGCCAAATGAAGATAAAACCATTTTTGAACATGCTAAAATAACACCGAGTTAATTTACTTTCGAGCTAGGTTTGGCCACAGTTTATTTGGGTTAACATGATGCCCCTTGATTTTTAAGCCATTTTCAACATGCATGTCAAATATTAGTAGATTTGAAATTTTTCAAATTTTTGTGAATATGGCTAGGTTCCATAGGTTAACGCCTTTGGAAATTGCAAATATTGACATGAAATTTGAAAACTTTCAAATTGGGTAATATTTAACATGCATGTTGTGGATGGTTAAAAATTTAGGTTTCACCATGTTAAGCCTTTCAAATGATAGCCAAATGAAGATAAAACCATTTTTGAACATCGTAAAATAACACCGAGTAAAATTACTTTCTAGCTCTGTTTGGCCATTGTTTATTAGGGTTAACATGATGTCCTTGATTTTTTACCCAAATTCAACATGCATGTCAAATATTAGTCGATTTCGAAATTTTTAAATTTTTGTGAAAAATGGCTAGTTTCCATATGTTAACCCCTTTAGAAATTGCCAATGTTGACATGTAAATTGAAAACAGTCAAATTGGGTAATATTTAACATGCATGTTGTGCATGGTTACAAATTGATGTTTCACCATGTTAAGCCTTTCAAATGATAGCCAAATGAAGTTAAAACCAATTTTGAACATGCTAAAATAACACCAAGTTAATTTACTTTCCAGCTACGTTTGGCCACTGTTTATTGGGGTTAACATGATGCCCCTTGATTTTTAAGCCATTTTCAACATGCATGTCAAATATTAGTAGATTTGAAATTTTTCAAATTTTTGTGAAAATGGCTAGGTTCCATAGGTTAACCCCTTTGGAAATTGCAAATATTGACATGAAATTTGAAAACTTTCAAATTGGGTAATATTTAACATACATGTTGTGGATGGTTAAAAATAGAGGTTTCACCATGTTAAGCGTTTCAAATGATACCCAAATGAAGATAAAACCATTTTTGAACATGCTAAAATAACACCGAGTAAAATTACTTTCTAGCTCTGTTTGGCCACTGTTTATTGGGGTTAACATGATGTCCTTGATTTTTAAGCCATTTTTGACATGCATGTCAAATATTAGTCGATTTGGAATTTTTTTGATTTTTGTGAAAATGGCTAGTTTCCATATGTTAAGCCCTTTGAAATTGACTGTTTTGACATGAAAATTGAAAACTTTTAAATTGGGTAATATTTAACATGCATGTTGGGAATGACTAATAATTGAGGTTTCACCATGTTAAGCCTTTCAAATGTTAGCCAAATGAAGTTAAAACCATTTTTGAACATGCTAAAATAACACCGAGTAAAATTACGTTCCAACTCCGTTTGGCCACTATTTATTGGGGTTAACATGATGCCCCTTGTATTTTAAGCTATTTTCAACATGCATGTCAAATATTAGTAGATTTGAAATTTTTTATATTTTTGTGAAAATGGCTAGTTTCCATATGTTAACCCCTTTAGAAATTGCCAATTTTGAAATGAAAATTGAAAACTTTCAAATTAGGTAATATTTAACATGCATGTTGGGAATGACTACAAATTTAGGTTTCACCATGTTAAGCCTTTCAAATGATAGCCAAATGAAGATAAAACAATTTTTGAACATGTTAAAATAACACCGAGTAAAATTACTTTCTATTTACATTTGGCCACTATTTATGGGGGTTAATATGATGCCTCTTTATTTTTAAGCCATTTTCAACATGGATGTCAAATATTAGTCGATTTGGAATTGTTTATAGTTTTGTTAAAATGGCTAGTTTCCATTGGTTAACCCCTTTGAAAATTGACTACTTTGATATGAAAATTGAAAACTTTCAAATTGTGTAATATTTAACATGCATGTTCGGAATGGCTAAAAATTGAGGTTTCACCATGTTAAGCCTTTCATATGATAGCCAAATGACGTTAAAACCATTTTTCAACATGCTAAAATAACACCGTGTTCAATTACAATTCAGCTACGTTTGGCAACTGTTTATTGGGTTTAACATGATACCCCTTGATTTTAAGCCATTTTCAACACGTATGTCAAATATTAATCGATTTGGAATTTTTTCAATTTTTGTAAAAATGGCTAGTTTCCATAGATTAACCCCTCTGGAAATTGCCAGTTTTGACATGAAAATTGAAAACTTTCAAATTGGGTAATATTTAACATGCATGTTCGAGATGGGTAAAAATTAAGGTTTCACCATGTTAAGCCTTTCAAACGATAGCCAAATGAAGTTAAAACCATTTTTGAACATGCTAAAATAACACTGAGTAAAATTACTTTCTAGTTACATTTTGCCTCTATTTATTGGGGTTAACATGATGCCCCTTGATTTTTAAGCTATTTTCAACATGTATGTCAAATATTAGTCGATTTGTAATTTTTTCAATTTTTGTAAAAATGGCTAGTTTCCATAGGTTAACCCCTCTGGAAATTGCCAGTTTTGACATGAAAATTGAAAACTTTCAAATAGGGTAATATTTAACATGCATGTTCGAGATGGGTAAAAATTAAGGTTTCACCATGTTAAGCCTTTCAAACGATAGCCAAATGAAGTTAAAACCATATTTGAACATGCTAAAATAACACCGAGTAAAATTACTTTCTAGTTACATTTGGCCTCTATTTATTTGGGTTTACATGATGCCCCTTGATTTTTAGGCCATTTTCAACTTGTATTTCAAATATTAGTCGATTTGTAATGTTTTAAAATTTTGTGAAAATGGCTAGTTTCCATAGATTAACCCCTTTGGAAATTGACTGTTTTGACATGAAAATTGAAAACTTTCAAATTGGGTAATATTTAACATGCATGTTGGCAATGGCTAAAAATTGAGGTTTCACCATGTTAAGGCTTTGAAATGATAGCCAAATGAAGTTAAAACCATTTTTGAACAAGCTTTAATAACAACGAGTAAAATTACATTCGAGCTCCGTTTGGCCACTGTTTATTGGGGTTAACATGATGCCCCTTGATTTTCAAGCCATTTTCAACATGTATGTCAAATATTAGTCGATTTGGAATTATTTAATGTTTTGTTAAAATGGCTAGTTTCGATAGGTTAACCCCTTTAGAAATTGACTGTTTTTCCATGAAAATTGAAAACTTTCAAATTGGGTAATATTTAACATGCATGTTAGAAATGGCTAAAAATTGAGGTTTCACCATGTTAAGGCTTTGAAATGATAGCCAAATGAAGTTAAAACCATTTCTCAGCATTCTAAAATAACACCGAGTAAAATTACTTTCTAGTTACATTTGGTTTCTATTTATTGGGGTTAACATGATGCCGCTTGATTTTTAAGCCATTTTCAACATGTATGTCAAATATTAGTCGATTTGGAATTTTTTATTGTTTTGTTAAAATGGCTAGTTTCCATAGGTTAATCCCTTTGAAAATTGACTGTTTTTCCATGAAAATTGAAAACTTTCAAATTGGGTAATATTTAACATGCATGTTAGAAATGGCTAAAAATTGAGGTTTCACCATGTTAAGGCTTTGAAATGATAGCCAAATGAAGTTAAAACCATTTCTCAGCATTCTAAAATAACAACGAGTAAAATTACTTTCTAGTTACATTTGGCCTCTATTTATTGGGGTTAATATTATGCCGCTTGATTTTTAAGCCATTTTCAACATGTATGTCAAATATTAGTCGATTTGGAATTTTTTATAGTTTTGTTAAAATGGCTACTTTCCGTAGGTTAACCCCTTTGAAAATTGACTGTTTTGACATGAAAATTGAAAACTTTCAAATTGGGTAATATTTAACATGCATGTTGGAAATGGCTAAAAATTGAGGTTTCACCATGTTAAGGCTTTCAAATGATAGCCAAATGAAGTTAAAACCATTTATCAGCATGCTAAAATAAGACAAAGTAAAATTACTTTACAGCTACGTTTGGGCACTGTTTATGGGTTTAACATGATGCTCCTTGATTTTACAGCCATTTTCAACATGCATGTAAAATATTAGACGATTTGGAATTTTTGAAATTTATGTTAAAATGGCTAGTTTCCATATGTTAACCCCTTTAAAAATTGACTGTTTTGACAAGAAAATTTCAAATTTCAAATTGGGTAATATTTAACATGCATGTTGGGAATGGCTAAAAATTGAGGTTTCACCATGTTAAGCCTTTCCAATGATAGCCAAAGGAATTTAAAACCATTTTTCAACATGCTAAAATAACACCGAGTAAAATTACTTCCTAGTTACATTTGGCCTCTATTTATTAGGGTTAACATGATGCCCCTTGATTTTTAACCCATTTTCAACATATATTTCAAATATTAGTCCATTTGGAATTTTTTAATGTTTTGTTAAAATGGCTAGTTTCCATAGGTTAACCCCTTTGGAAAATGACTATTTTGACATGAAAATTGAAAACTTTCAAATTGGATAATATTTAACATGCATGTTGGGAATGGATAAACATTGAGGTTTCACTACGTTACGCCTTTCAAATGATAGCCGAAGGAAGATAAAACCATTTTTCAACATGCTAAAATAACACCGAGTAAAATTACTTTCTAGTTACATTTGGCCTCTATTTATTGGGGTTAACATGATGCCGCTTGATTTTTAAGCCATTTTCAACATGTATGTCAAATATTAGTCGATTTGGAATTTTTTAATGTTTTGTTAAAATGGCTAGTTTCCATAGATTAACCCCTTTGAAAATTGACTGTTTTTCCATGAAAATTGAAAACTTTCAAATTGGGTAATATTTAAAATGCATGTTGGGCATGGCTAAAAATTGAGGTTTCAACATGTTAAGCCTTTCAAACGATAGCCAAATGAAGTTAAAACCATTTTTCAACATGCTAAAATAACACCGAGTAAAATTACTTCCTAGTTACATTTGGCCTCTATTTATTAGGGTTAACATGATGCCCCTTGATTTTAACCCATTTTCAACATATATTTCAAATATTAGTCCATTTGGAATTTTTAAATTTTTGATAAAATGGCTAGTTTCCATAGGTTAACCCCTTTGAAAATTGACTGTTTTTCCATGAAAATTGAAAACTTTCAAATTGGGTAATATTTAAAATGCATGTTGGGAATGGATAAACATTGAGGTTTCACTATGTTACGCCTTTCAAATGATAGCCAAATGAAGTTAAAACCATTTTTCAACATGCTAAAATAACGCTGAGTAAAATTACTTTCTAGTTACATTTGGCCTCTATTTATTGGGGTTAACATGATGCCGCTTGATTTTTAAGCCATTTTCAACATGTATGTCAAATATTAGTCGATTTGGAATTTTTTAATGTTTTGTTAAAATGGCTAGTTTCCATAGGTTAACCCCTTTGAAAATTGACTGTTTTTCCATGAAAATTGAAAACTTTCAAATTGGGTAATATTTAAAATGCATGTTGGGCATGGCTAAAAATTGAGGTTTCAACATGTTAAGCCTTTCAAACGATAGCCAAATGAAGTTAAAACCATTTTTCAACATGCTAAAATAACACCGAGTAAAATTACTTCCTAGTTACATTTGGCCTCTATTTATTAGGGTTAACATGATGCCCCTTGATTTTAACCCATTTTCAACATATATTTCAAATATTAGTCCATTTGGAATTTTTAAATTTTTGTTAAAATGGCTAGTTTCCATAGGTTAACCCCTTTGAAAATTGACTGTTTTTCCATGAAAATTGAAAACTTTCAAATTGGGTAATATTTAAAATGCATGTTGGGAATGGATAAACATTGAGGTTTCACTATGTTACGCCTTTCAAATGATAGCCAAATGAAGTTAAAACCATTTTTCAACATGCTAAAATAACGCTGAGTAAAATTACTTTACAGCTACGTTTGGCCTCTATTTATTGGGGTTAACATGATGCCCCTTGATTTTTAAGCCATTTTCAACATGTATGTCAAATATTAGTCGATTTTGGAATTTTTTAAATTTTTGTTAAAATGGCTAGTTTCCATAGGTTAACCCCTTTGGAAATTGACAGTTTTGACTTGAAAATTGAAAACTTTCAAATTGGGTAATATTTAAAATGCATGTTGGGCATGGCTAAAAATTGAGGTTTCAACATGTTAAGCCTTTCAAATGATAGCCAAATGAAGTTAAAACCATTTTTCAACATGCTAAAATAAGACAGAGTAAAATTACTTTACAGCTACGTTTGGCCACTGTTTATGGGTTTAACATGATGCTCCTTGATTTTAAAGCCATTTTGAACATAAATGTAAAATATTAGACGATTTGGAATTTTTGAAATTTTTGTTAAAATGGCTAGTTTCCATAGGTTAACCCCTTTGGAAATTGAAAGTTTTGACATGAAAATTGAAAACTTTCAAATTGGGTAATATTTAAAATGCATGTTGGGCATGGCTAAAAATTGATGTTTCAACATGTTAAGCCTTTCAAACGATAGCCAAATGAAGTTAAAACCATTTTTCAACATGCTAAAATAACGCCGAGTAAAATTACTTTCTAGTTACATTTGGCCTCTATTTATTGGGGTTAACGTGATGCCCTTTGATTTTTAAGCCATTTTCAACATGTATGTCAAATATTAGTCAATTTGGAATTTTTTGTAGTTTTGTTAAAATGGCTACTTTCCATAGGTTAACCCCTTTGAAAATTGACTGTTTTGACATGAAAATTGAAAACTTTCAAATTGGGTAATATTTAACATGCATGTTGGAAATGGCTAAAAATTAAGGTTTCACCATGTTAAGGCTTTCAAATAATAGCCAAATGAAGTTAAAACCATTTATCAGCATGCTAAAATAAGACAGAGTAAAATTACTTTACAGCTACATTTGGCCACTTTTTATGGGTGTAACATGATGCTCCTTGATTTTAAAGCCATTTTCAACATGCATGTAAAATATTAGACGATTTGGAATTTTTGAAATTTTTGTAAAATGGCTAGTTTCCATAGGTTAACCCCTTTGGAAATTGAAAGTTTTGACATGAAAATTGAAAACTTTCAAATTGGGTAATATTTAAAATGCATGTTGAGCATGGCTAAAAATTGAGGTTTCAACATGTTAAGCCTTTCAAACGATAGCCAAATGAAGTTAAAACCATTTTTCAACATGCTAAAATAACGCCGAGTAAAATTACTTTCTAGTTACATTTGGCCTCTATTTATTGGGGTTAACATGATGCCCCTTGATTTTTAAGCCATTTCCAACATGTATGTCAAATATTAGTCGATTTTGGAATTTTTGAAATTTTTGTTAAAATGGCTAGTTTCCATAGGTTAACCCCTTTGGAAATTGACAGTTTTGACTTGAAAATTGAAAACTTTCAAATTGGGTAATATTTAAAATGCATGTTGGGCATGGCTAAAAATTGAGTTTTCAACATGTTAAGCCTTTCAAACGATAGCCAAATGAAGTTAAAACCATTTTTCAACATGCTAAAATAACGCCGAGTAAAATTACTTTCTAGTTACATTTGGCCACTATTTATTGGGGTTAACATGATGCCCCTTGATTTTTAAGCCATTTCCAACATGTATGTCAAATATTAGACGATTTGGAATTTTTGAAATTTTTGTTAAAATGGCTAGTTTCCATAGGTTAACCCCTTTGGAAATTGAAAGTTTTGACATGAAAATTGAAAACTTTCAAATTGGGTAATATTTAAAATGCATGTTGGGCATGGCTAAAAATTGAGGTTTCAACATGTTAAGCCTTTCAAACGATAGCCAAATGAAGTTAAAACCATTTTTCAACATGCTAAAATAACGCCGAGTAAAATTACTTTCTAGTTACATTTGGCCTCTATTTATTGGGGTTAACGTGATGCCCTTTGATTTTTAAGCCATTTTAACCATGTATGTCAAATATTAGTCAATTTGGAATTTTTTATAGTTTTGTTAAAATGGCTACTTTCCATAGGTTAACCCCATTGAAAATTGACTGTTTTGACATGAAAATTGAAAACTTTCAAATTGGGTAATATTTAACATGCATGTTGGAAATGGCTAAAAATTGAGGTTTCACCATGTTAAGGCTTTCAAATAATAGCCAAATGAAGTTAAAATCATTTATCAGCATGCTAAAATAAGACAGAGTAAAATTACTTTACAGCTACATTTGGCCACTTTTTATGGGTGTAACATGATGCTCCTTGATTTTAAAGCCATTTTCAATATGCATGTAAAATATTAGACGATTTGGAATTTTTGAAATTTTTGTAAAATGGCTAGTTTCCATAGGTTAACCCCTTTGGAAATTGAAAGTTTTGACATGAAAATTGAAAACTTTCAAATTGGGTAATATTTAAAATGCATGTTGGGCATGGCTAAAAATTGAGGTTTCAACATGTTAAGCCTTTCAAACGATAGCCAAATGAAGTTAAAACCATTTTTCAACATGCTAAAATAACGCCGAGTAAAATTACTTTCTAGTTACATTTGGCCTCTATTTATTGGGGTTAACATGATGCCCCTTGATTTTTAAGCCATTTCCAACATGTATGTCAAATATTAGTCGATTTTGGAATTTTTGAAATTTTTGTTAAAATGGCTAGTTTCCATAGGTTAACCCCTTTGGAAATTGACGAGTTTTGACTTGAAAATTGAAAACTTTCAAATTGGGTAATATTTAAAATGCATGTTGGGCATGGCTAAAAATTGAGGTTTAAACATGTTAAGCCTTTCAAATGATAGCCAAATGAAGTTAAAACCATTTTTCAGCATGCTAAAATAAGACAGAGTAAAATTACTTTACAGCTAAGTTTGGCCACTGTTTATGCGTTTAACATGATGCTCCTTGATTTTAAAGCCATTTTCAACATAAATGTAAAATATTAGACGATATGGAATTTTTGAAATTTTTGTTAAAATGGCTAGTTTCCATAGGTTAACCCCTTTGGAAATTGAAAGTTTTGACATGAAAATTGAAAACTTTCAAATTGGGTAATATTTAAAATGCATGTTGGGCATGGCTAAAAATTGAGGTTTCAACATGTTAAGCCTTTCAAACGATAGCCAAATGAAGTTAAAACCATTTTTCAACATTCTAAAATAATGCCGAGTAAAATTACTTTCTAGTTACATTTGGCCTCTATTTATTGGGGTTAACGTGATGCCCTTTGATTTTTAAGCCATTTTCAACATGTATGTCAAATATTAGTCAATTTGGAATTTTTTATAGTTTTGTTAACATGGCTACTTTCCATAGGTTAACCCCTTTGAAAATTGGATCGTTTTCACATGAAAATTGAAAACTTTCAAATTGGGTAATATTTAACATGCATGTTGGAAATGACTAAAAATTGAGGTTTCACCATGTTAAGGCTTTCAAATGATAGCCAAATGAAGTTAAAACCATTTATCTGCATGCTAAAATAAGACAGAGTAAAATTACTTTACAGCTACGTTTGGCCACTGTTTATGGGTTTAACATGATGCTCCTTGATTTTAAAGCCATTTTCAACATAAATGTAAAATATTAGACGATTTGGAATTTTTGAAATTTTTGTTAAAATGGCTAGTTTCCATAGGTTAACCCCTTTGGAAATTGACAGTTTTCACTTGAAAATTGAAAACTTTCAAATTGGGTAATATTTAAAATGCATGTTGGGCATGGCTAAAAATTGAGGTTTCAACATGTTAAGCCTTTCAAATGATAGCCAAATGAAGTTAAAACCATTTTTCAACATGCTAAAATAAGACAGAGTAAAATTACTTTCTAGTTACATTTGGCCTCTATTTATTGGGGTTAACATGATGCCCCTTGATTTTTAAGCCATTTCCAACATGTATGTCAAATATTAGTCGATTTTGGAATTATTGAAATTTTTGTTAAAATGGCTAGTTTCCATAGGTTAACCCTTTTTGGAAATTGACAGTTTTGACTTGAAAATTGAAAACTTTCAAATTGGGTAATATTTAAAATGCATGTTGGGCAAGGCTAAAAATTGAGGTTTCAACATGTTAAGCCTTTCAAATGATAGCCAAATGAAGTTAAAACCATTTTTCAGCATGCTAAAATAAGACAGAGTAAAATTACTTTACAGCTACGTTTGGCCACTGTTTATGGGTTTAACATGATGCTCCTTGATTTTAAAGCCATTTTCAACATAAATGTAAAATATTAGACGATTTGGAATTTTTGAAATTTTTGTTAAAATGGCTAGTTTCCATAGGTTAACCCCTTTGGTAATTGACAGTTTTGACTTGAAAATTGAAAACTTTCAAATTGGGTAATATTTAAAATGCATGTTGGGCATGGCTAAAAATTGAGGTTTCACCATGTTAAGGCTTTCAAATGATAGCCAAATGAAGTTAAAACCATTTATCAGCATGCTAAAATAACACCGAGTAAAATTACTTTCTAGTTACATTTGGCCTCTATTTATTGTGGTTAACATGATGCCGCTTGATTTTTAAGCCATTTCCAACATGTATGTCAAATATTAGTCGATTTTGGAATTTTTGAAATTTTTGTTAAAATGGCTAGTTTCCATAGGTTAACCCCTTTGGAAATTGACAGTTTTGACTTGAAAATTGAAAACTTTCAAATTGGGTAATATTTAAAATGCATGTTGGGCATGGCTAAAAATTGAGGTTTCAACATGTTAAGCCTTTCAAATGATAGCCAAATGAAGTTAAAACCATTTTTCGGAGATGCTAAAATAAGACAGAGTAAAATTACTTTACGGACTACGTTTGGCCACTTGTTTATGGGTTTAACATGATGCTCCTTGATTTTAAAGCCATTTTCAACATAAATGTAAGATATTAGACGATTTGGAATTTTTGAAATTTTTGTTAAAATGGCTAGTTTCCATAGGTTAACCCCTTTGGAAATTGAAAGTTTTGACATGAAAATTGAAAACTTTCAAATTGGGTAATATTTAAAATGCATGTTGGGCATGGCTAAAAATTGAGGTTTCAACATGTTAAGCCTTTCAAACGATAGCCAAATGAAGTTAAAACCATTTTTCAACAAGCTAAAATAACGCCGAGTAAAATTACTTTCTAGTTACATTTGGCCTCTATTTATTGGGGTTAACGTGATGCCCTTTGATTTTTAAGCCATTTTCAACATGTATGTCAAATATTAGTCAATTTGGAATTTTTTATAGTTTTGTTAAAATGGCTACTTTCCATAGGTTAACCCCTTTGAAAATTGATTTGTTTTGACATGAAAATTGAAAACTTTCAAATTGGGTAATATTTAACATGCATGTTGGAAATGGCTAAAAATTGAGGTTTCACCATGTTAAGGCTTTCAAATAATAGCCAAATGAAGTTCAAACCATTTATCAGCATGCTAAAATAAGACAGAGTAAAATTACTTTACAGCTACATTTGGCCACTTTTTATGGGTGTAACATGATGCTCCTTGATTTTAAAGCCATTTTCAACATGCATGTAAAATATTAGACGATTTGGAATTTTTGAAATTTTTGTAAAATGGCTAGTTTCCATAGGTTAACCCCTTTGGAAATTGAAAGTTTTGACATGAAAATTGAAAACTTTCAAATTGGGTAATATTTAAAATGCATGTTGGGCATGGCTAAAAATTGAGGTTTCAACATGTTAAGCCTTTCAAACGATAGCCAAATGAAGTTAAAACCATTTTTCAACATGCTAAAATAACGCCGAGTAAAATTACTTTCTAGTTACATTTGGCCTCTATTTATTGGGGTTAACATGATGCACCTTGATTTTTAAGCCATTTCCAACATGTATGTCAAATATTAGTCGATTTTGGAATTTTTGAAATTTTTGTTAAAATGGCTAGTTTCCATAGGTTAACCCCTTTGGTAATTGACAGTTTTGACTTGAAAATTGAAAACTTTCAAATTGGGTAATATTTAAAATGCATGTTGGGCATGGCTAAAAATTGAGGTTTAAACATGTTAAGCCTTTCAAATGATAGCCAAATGAAGTTAAAACCATTTTTCAAGCATGCTAAAATAAGACGAGTAAAATTACTTTACGGCTACGTTTGGCCACTTGTTTATGGGTTTAACATGATGCTCCTTGATTTTAAAGCCATTTTCAACATAAATGTAAAATATTAGACGATTTGGAATTTTTGAAATTTTTGTTAAAATGGCTAGTTTCCATAGGTTAACCCCTTTGGAAATTGAAAGTTTTGACATGAAAATTGAAAACTTTCAAATTGGGTAATATTTAAAATGCATGTTGGGCATGGCTAAAAATTGAGGTTTCAACATGTTAAGCCTTTCAAACGATAGCCAAATGAAGTTAAAACCATTTTTCAACATGCTAAAATAACGCCGAGTAAAATTACTTTCTAGTTACATTTGGCCTCTATTTATTGGGGTTAACGTGATGCCCTTTGATTTTTAAGCCATTTTCAACATGTATGTCAAATATTAGTCAATTTGGAATTTTTTATAGTTTTGTTAAAATGGCTACTTTCCATAGGTTAACCCCTTTGAAAATTGATGTTTTGACATGAAAATTGAAAACTTTCAAATTGGGTAATATTTAACATGCATGTTGGAAATGGCTAAAAATTGAGGTTTCACCATGTTAAGGCTTTCAAATGATAGCCAAATGAAGTTAAAACCATTTTTCAGCATGCTAAAATAAGACAGAGTAAAATTACTTTACAGCTACGTTTGGCCACTGTTTATGGGTTTAACATGATGCTCCTTGATTTTAAAGCCATTTTCAACATAAATGTAAAATATTAGACGATTTGGAATTTTTGAAATTTTTGTTAAAATGGCTAGTTTCCATAGGTTAACCCCTTTGGAAATTGAAAGTTTTGACATGAAAATTGAAAACTTTCAAATTGGGTAATATTTAAAATGCATGTTGGGCATGGCTAAAAATTGAGGTTTCAACATGTTAAGCCTTTCAAACGATAGCCAAATGAAGTTAAAACCATTTTTCAACAAGCTAAAATAACGCCGAGTAAAATTACTTTCTAGTTACATTTGGCCTCTATTTATTGGGGTTAACGTGATGCCCTTTGATTTTTAAGCCATTTTCAACATGTATGTCAAATATTAGTCAATTTGGAATTTTTTATAGTTTTGTTAAAATGGCTACTTTCCATAGGTTAACCCCTTTGAAAATTGACTGTTTTGACATGAAAATTGAAAACTTTCAAATTGGGTAATATTTAACATGCATGTTGGAAATGGCTAAAAATTGAGGATTCACCATGTTAAGGCTTTCAAATAATAGCCAAATGAAGTTCAAACCATTTATCGGCATGCTAAAATAAGACGAGTAAAATTACTTTACAGCTACATTTGGCCACTTTTTATGGGTGTAACATGATGCTCCTTGATTTTAAAGCCATTTTCAACATGCATGTAAAATATTAGACGATTTGGAATTTTTGAAATTTTTGTAAAATGGCTAGTTTCCATAGGTTAACCCCTTTGGAAATTGAAAGTTTTGACATGAAAATTGAAAACTTTCAAATTGGGTAATATTTAAAATGCATGTTGGGCATGGCTAAAAATTGAGGTTTCAACATGTTAAGCCTTTCAAACGATAGCCAAATGAAGTTAAAACCATTTTTCAACATGCTAAAATAACGCCGAGTAAAATTACTTTCTAGTTACATTTGGCCTCTATTTATTGGGGTTAACATGATGCACCTTGATTTTTAAGCCATTTCCAACATGTATGTCAAATATTAGTCGATTTTGGAATTTTTGAAATTTTTGTTAAAATGGCTACTTTCCATAGGTTAACCCCTTTGGTAATTGACAGTTTTGACTTGAAAATTGAAAACTTTCAAATTGGGTAATATTTAAAATGCATGTTGGGCATGGCTAAAAATTGAGGTTTAAACATGTTAAGCCTTTCAAATGATAGCCAAATGAAGTTAAAACCATTTTTCAGCATGCTAAAATAAGACAGAGTAAAATTACTTTACAGCTACGTTTGGCCACTGTTTTTATGGGTTTAACATGATGCTCCTTGATTTTAAAGCCATTTTCAACATAAATGTAAAATATTAGACGATTTGGAATTTTTGAAATTTTTGTTAAAATGGCTAGTTTCCATAGGTTAACCCCTTTGGAAATTGAAAGTTTTGACATGAAAATTGAAAACTTTCAAATTGGGTAATATTTAAAATGCATGTTGGGCATGGCTAAAAATTGAGGTTTCAACATGTTAAGCCTTTCAAACGATAGCCAAATGAAGTTAAAACCATTTTTCAACATGCTAAAATAACGCCGAGTAAAATTACTTTCTAGTTACATTTGGCCTCTATTTATTGGGGTTAACGTGATGCCCTTTGATTTTTAAGCCATTTTCAACATGTATGTCAAATATTAGTCAATTTGGAATTTTTTATAGTTTTGTTAAAATGGCTACTTTCCATAGGTTAACCCCTTTGAAAATTGACTGTTTTGACATGAAAATTGAAAACTTTCAAATTGGGTAATATTTAACATGCATGTTGGAAATGGCTAAAAATTGAGGTTTCACCATGTTAAGGCTTTCAAATGATAGGCAAATGAAGTTAAAACCATTTTTCAGCATGCTAAAATAAGACGAGTAAAATTACTTTACGACTACGTTTGGCCACCGTTTATGGGTTTAACATGATGCTCCTTGATTTTAAAGCCATTTTCAACATAAATGTAAAATATTAGACGATTTGGAATTTTTGAAATTTTTGTTAAAATGGCTAGTTTCCATAGGTTAACCCCTTTGGAAATTGAAAGTTTTGACATGAAAATTGAAAACTTTCAAATTGGGTAATATTTAAAATGCATGTTGGGCATGGCTAAAAATTGAGGTTTCAACATGTTAAGCCTTTCAAACGATAGCCAAATGAAGTTAAAACCATTTTTCAACAAGCTAAAATAACGCCGAGTAAAATTACTTTCTAGTTACATTTGGCCTCTATTTATTGGGGTTAACGTGATGCCCTTTGATTTTTAAGCCATTTTCAACATGTATGTCAAATATTAGTCAATTTGGAATTTTTTATAGTTTTGTTAAAATGGCTACTTTCCATAGGTTAACCCCTTTGAAAATTGACTGTTTTGACATGAAAATTGAAAACTTTCAAATTGGGTAATATTTAACATGCATGTTGGAAATGGCTAAAAATTGAGGATTCACCATGTTAAGGCTTTCAAATAATAGCCAAATGAAGTTCAAACCATTTATCAGCATGCTAAAATAAGACAGAGTAAAATTACTTTACAGCTACATTTGGCCACTTTTTATGGGTGTAACATGATGCTCCTTGATTTTAAAGCCATTTTCAACATGCATGTAAAATATTAGACGATTTGGAATTTTTGAAATTTTTGTAAAATGGCTAGTTTCCATAGGTTAACCCCTTTGGAAATTGAAAGTTTTGACATGAAAATTGAAAACTTTCAAATTGGGTAATATTTAAAATGCATGTTGGGCATGGCTAAAAATTGAGGTTTCAACATGTTAAGCCTTTCAAACGATAGCCAAATGAAGTTAAAACCATTTTTCAACATGCTAAAATAACGCCGAGTAAAATTACTTTCTAGTTACATTTGGCCTCTATTTATTGGGGTTAACATGATGCACCTTGATTTTTAAGCCATTTCCAACATGTATGTCAAATATTAGTCGATTTTGGAATTTTTGAAATTTTTGTTAAAATGGCTACTTTCCATAGGTTAACCCCTTTGGTAATTGACAGCTTTTGACTTGAAAATTGAAAACTTTCAAATTGGGTAATATTTAAAATGCATGTTGGGCATGGCTAAAAATTGAGGTTTAAACATGTTAAGCCTTTCAAATGATAGCCAAATGAAGTTAAAACCATTTTTCAGCATGCTAAAATAAGACAGAGTAAAATTACTTTACAGCTACGTTTGGCCACTGTTTATGGGTTTAACATGATGCTCCTTGATTTTAAAGCCATTTTCAACATAAATGTAAAATATTAGACGATTTGGAATTTTTGAAATTTTTGTTAAAATGGCTAGTTTCCATAGGTTAACCCCTTTGGAAATTGAAAATTTTGACATGAAAATTGAAAACTTTCAAATTGGGTAATATTTAAAATGCATGTTGGGCATGGCTAAAAATTGAGGTTTCAACATGTTAAGCCTTTCAAACGATAGCCAAATGAAGTTAAAACCATTTTTCAACATGCTAAAATAACGCCGAGTAAAATTACTTTCTAGTTACATTTGGCCTCTATTTATTGGGGTTAACGTGATGCCCTTTGATTTTTAAGCCATTTTCAACATGTATGTCAAATATTAGTCAATTTGGAATTTTTTATAGTTTTGTTAAAATGGCTACTTTCCATAGGTTAACCCCTTTGAAAATTGATCGTTTTGACATGAAAATTGAAAACTTTCAAATTGGGTAATATTTAACATGCATGTTGGAAATGGCTAAAAATTGAGGTTTCACCATGTTAAGGCTTTCAAATGATAGGCAAATGAAGTTAAAACCATTTTTCAGCATGCTAAAATAAGACAGAGTAAAATTACTTTACAGCTACGTTTGGCCACTGTTTATGGGTTTAACATGATGCTCCTTGATTTTAAAGCCATTTTCAACATAAATGTAAAATATTAGACGATTTGGAATTTTTGAAATTTTTGTTAAAATGGCTAGTTTCCATAGGTTAACCCCTTTGGAAATTGAAAGTTTTGGCATGAAAATTGAAATTTTCAAATTGGGTAATATTTAAAATGCATGTTGGGCATGGCTAAAAATTGAGGTTTCAACATGTTAAGCCTTTCAAATGATAGCCAAATGAAGTTAAAACCATTTTTCAACATGCTAAAATAACGCCGAGTAAAATTACTTTCTAGTACATTTGGCCTCTATTTATTAGGGTTAACGTCATGCCCTTTGATTTTTAAGCCATTTTCAACATGTATGTCAAATATTAGTCAATTTGGAATTTTTTATAGTTTTGTTAAAATGGCTACTTTCCATAGGTTAACCCCTTTAAAAATTGACTGTTTTGACATGAAAATTGAAAACATTCAAATTGGGTAATATTTAACATGCATGTTGGGAATGGCTAAAAATCGAGGTTTCACCATGTTAAGGATTTCAAATGATAGCCAAATGAAATTAAAACCATTTATTAGCATGCTAAAATAAGACAGAGTAAAATTACTTTACAGCGACGTTTGGCCACTGTTTATGGGTTTAACATGATGCCCCTTGATTTTAAAGCCATTTTCAACATAAATGTAAAATATTAGACGATTTGGAATTTTTAAAATTTTTGTTAAAATGGCTAGTTTCCATAGGTTAACCCCTTTGGAAATTGAAAGTTTTGACATGAAAATTGAAAACTTTCAAATTGGGTAATATTTAAAATGCATGTTGGGCATGGCTAAAAATTGAGGTTTCAACATGTTAAGCCTTTCAAATGATAGCCAAATGAAGTTAAAACCATTTTTCAACATGCTAAAATAACGCCGAGTAAAATTACTTTCTAGTTACATTTGGCCTCTAGTTATTGGGGTTAACGTGATGCCCTTTGATTTTTAAGCCTTTTTCAACATGTATGTCAAATATTAGTCAATTTGGAATTTTTTATAGTTTTGTTAAAATGGCTACTTTCCATAGGTTAACCCCTTTAAAAATTGACTGTTTTGACATGAAAATTGAAAACTTTCAAATTGGGTAATATTTAACATGCATGTTGGGAATGGCTAAAAATTGAGGTTTCACCATGTTAAGGCTTTCAAATGATAGCCAAATGAAGTTAAAACCATTTATCAGCATGCTAAAATAAGACAGAGTAAAATTACTTTACGGCTACATTTGGCCACTTTTTATGGGTTTAACATGATGCTCCTTGATTTTAAAGCCATTTTAAACATAAATGTAAAATATTAGACGATTTGGAATTTTTGAAATTTTTGTTAAAATGGCTAGTTTCCATAGGTTAACCCCTTTGGAAATTGAAAGTTTTGACATGAAAATTGAAAACTTTCAAATTGGGTAATATTTAAAAAGCGTGTTGGGCATGGCTAAAAATTGAGGTTTCAACATGTTAAGCCTTTCAAATGATAGCCAAATGAAGTTAAAACCATTTTTCAACATGCTAAAATAACGCCGAGTAAAATTACTTTCTAGTTATATTTGGCCTCTATTTATTGGGGTTAACGTGATGCCCTTTGATTTTTAAGCCATTTTCAAAATGTATGTCAAATATTAGTCAATTTGGAATTTTTTATAGTTTTGTTAAAATGGCTACTTTCCATAGGTTAACCCCTTTAAAAATTGACTGTTTTGACATGAAAATTGAAAACTTTCAAATTGGGTAATATTTAACATGCATGTTGGAAATGGCTAAAAATTGAGGTTTCACCATGTTAAGGCTTTCAAATGATAGCCAAATGAAGTTAAATCCATTTATCAGCATGCTAAAATAACACCGAGTAAAATTACTTTCTAGTTACATTTGGCCTCTATTTATTGTGGTTAACATCATGCCGCTTGATTTTTAAGCCATTTTCAACATGTATGTCAAATATTAGTCGATTTGGAATTTTTTAATGTTTTGTTAAAATGGCTAGTTTCCATAGGTTAACCCCTTTGAAAATTGACTGTTTTGACATGAAAATTGAAAACTTTCAAATTGGGTAATATTTAACATGCATGTTGGAAATTGGTAAAAATTGAGGTTTCACCATGTTAAAGCTTTCAAATGATAGCCAAATGAAGTTAAAACCATTTATCACCATGCTAAAATAAGACAGAGTAAAATTACTTTACAGCGACGTTTGGCCACTGTTTATGGGTTTAACATGATGCTCCTTGATTTTAAAGCCATTTTCAACATAAATGTAAAATATTAGACGATTTGGAATTTTTAAAATTTTTGTTAAAATGGCTAGTTTCCATAGGTTAACCCCTTTGGAAATTGAAAGTTTTGACATGAAAATTGAAAACTTTCAAATTGGGTAATATTTAAAATGCATGTTGGGCATGGCTAAAAATTGAGGTTTCAACATGTTAAGCCTTTCAAATGATAGCCAAATGAAGTTAAAACCATTTTTCAACATGCTAAAATAACGCCGAGTAAAATTACTTTCTAGTTACATTTGGCCTCTAGTTATTGGGTTTAACGTGATGCCCTTTGATTTTTAAGCCATTTTCAACATGTATGTCAAATATTAGTCAATTTGGAATTTTTTATAGTTTTGTTAAAATGGCTACTTTCCATAGGTTAACCCCTTTAAAAATTGATTGTTTTGACATGAAAATTGAAAACTTTCAAATTGGGTAATATTTAACATGCATGTTGGGAATGGCTAAAAATTGAGGTTTCACCATGTTAAGGCTTTCAAATGATAGCCAAATGAAGTTAAAACCATTTATCAGCATGCTAAAATAAGACAGAGTAAAATTACTTTACAGCTACATTTGGCCACTTTTTATGGGTTTAACATGATGCTCCTTGATTTTAAAGCCATTTTAAACATAAATGTAAAATATTAGACGATTTGGAATTTTTGAAATTTTTGTTAAAATGGCTAGTTTCCATAGGTTAACCCCTTTGGAAATTGAAAGTTTTGACATGAAAATTGAAAACTTTCAAATTGGGTAATATTTAAAAAGCGTGTTGGGCATGGCTAAAAATTGAGGTTTCAACATGTTAAGCCTTTCAAATGATAGCCAAATGAAGTTAAAACCATTTTTCAACATGCTAAAACAACGCCGAGTAAAATTACTTTCTAGTTACATTTGGCCTCTATTTATTGGGGTTAACGTGATGCCCTTTGATTTTTAAGCCATTTTCAACATGTATGTCAAATATTAGTCAATTTGGAATTTTTTATAGTTTTGTTAAAATGGCTACTTTCCATAGGTTAACCCCTTTAAAAATTGACTGTTTTGACATGAAAATTGAAAACTTTCAAATTGGGTAATATTTAACATGCATGTTGGAAATGGCTAAAAATTGAGGTTTCACCATGTTAAGGCTTTCAAATGATAGCCAAATGAAGTTAAAACCATTTATCAGCATGCTAAAATAACACCGAGTAAAATTACTTTCTAGTTACATTTGGCCTCTATTTATTGTGGTTAACATGATGCCGCTTGATTTTTAAGCCATTTTCAACATGTATGTCAAATATTAGTCGATTTGGAATTTTTTAATGTTTTGTTAAAATGGCTAGTTTCCATAGGTTAACCCCTTTGAAAATTGACTGTTTTGACATGAAAATTGAAAACTTTCAAATTGGGTAATATTTAACATGCATGTTGGAAATTGGTAAAAATTGAGGTTTCACCATGTTAAAGCTTTCAAATGATAGCCAAATGAAGTTAAAACCATTTATCGGCATGCTAAAATAAGACGAGTAAAATTACTTTACGACTACGTTTGGCCACTGTTTATGGGTTTAACATAATGCTCCTTGATTTTAAAGCCATTTTCAACATGCATGTAAAATATTAGACGATTTGGACTTTTTGAAATTTTTGTTAAAATGGCTAGTTTCCATAGGTTAACCCCTTTGGAAATTGAAAGGTTTGACATGAAAATTGAAAACTTTCAAATTGGGTAATATTTAAAATGCTTGTTGGGCATGGCTAAAAATTGAGGTTTCAACATGTTAGGCCTTTCAAATGATAGCCAAATGAAGTTAAAACCATTTTTCAACATGTAAAATAACGCCGAGTAAAATTACTTTCTAGTTACATTTGGCCTCTATTTATTGGGGTTAACATGATGCCCCTTGATTTTTAAGCCATTTCCAACATGTATGTCAAATATTAGTCGATTTTGGAATTTTTGAAATATTTGTTAAAATGGCTAGTTTTCATAGGTTAACCCCTTTCGAAATTGACGGTTTTGACATGAAAATTGAAAACTTTCAAATTGGATAATATTTAACATGCATGTTGGGAATGGATAAAAATTGAGGTTTCACTATGTTACGCCTTTCAAATGATAGCCGAAGGAAGTTAAAACAATTTTTCAACATGCTAAAATAAGACAGAGTAAAATTACTTTCTAGTTACATTTGGCCTCTATTTATTGGGGTTAACATGATGCCCCTTGATTTTTAAGCCATTTTCAACATGTATGTCAAATATTAGTCAATTTGGAATTTTTTTATAGTTTTGTTAAAATGGCTACTTTCCATAGGTTAACCCCTTTGAAAATTGATCGTTTTGACATGAAAATTGAAAACTTTCAAATTGGGTAATATTTAACATGCATGTTGGAAATGGCTAAAAATTGAGGTTTAACCATGTTAAGGCTTTCAAATGATAGCCAAATAAAGTTAAAACCATTTATCAGCATGCTAAAATAAGACAGTAAAATTACTTTACGGCTACATTTGGCCACCGTTTATGGGTTTAACATGATGCTCCTTGATTTTAAAGCCATTTTCAACATGCATGTAAAATATTAGACGATTTGGAATTTTTGAAATTTTTTTAAAATGGCTAGTTTCCATAGGTTAACCCCTTTGGAAATTGAAAGTTTTGACATGAAAATTGAAAACTTTCAAATTGGGTAATATTTAAAATGCATGTTGGGCATGGCTAAAAATTGAGGTTTCAACATGTTAAGCCTTTCAAACGATAGCCAAATGAAGTTAAAACCATTTTTCAACATGCTAAGATAACGCCGAGTAAAATTACTTTCTAGTTACATTTGGCCTCTATTTATTGGGGTTAACATGATGCCCCTTGATTTTTAAGCCATTTCCAACATGTATGTCAAATATTAGTCGATTTTGGAATTTTTGGAATTTTTGTTAAAATGGCTAGTTTCCATAGCTTTGGAAATTGACGGTTTTTGACTTGAAAATTGAAAACTTTCAAATTGGGTAATATTTAAAATGCATGTTGGGCATGGCTAAAAATTGAGGTTTCAACATGTTAAGCCTTTCAAATGATAGCCAAATGAAGTTAAAACCATTTTTCAACATGCTAAAATAAGACAGAGTAAAATTACTTTCTAGTTACATTTGGCCTCTATTTATTGGGGTTAACATGATGCCCCTTGATTTTTAAGCCATTTTCAACATGTATGTCAAATATTAGTCAATTTGGAATTTTTTATAGTTTTGTTAAAATGGCTACTTTCCATAGGTTAACCCCTTTGAAAATTGATCGTTTTGACATGAAAATTGAAAACTTTCAAATTGGGTAATATTTAACATGCATGTTGGAAATGGCTAAAAATTGAGGTTTAACCATGTTAAGGCTTTCAAATGATAGCCAAATGAAGTTAAAACCATTTATCAGCATGCTAAAATAAGACAGAGTAAAATTACTTTACAGCTACATTTGGCCATCGTTTATGGGTTTAACATGATGCTCCTTGATTTTAAAGCCATTGTCAACATGCATGTAAAATATTAGACGATTTGGAATTTTTGAAATTTTTTTAAAATGGCTAGTTTCCATAGGTTAACCCCTTTGGAAATTGAAAGTTTTGACATGAAAATTGAAAACTTTCAAATTGGGTAATATTTAAAATGCATGTTGGGCATGGCTAAAAATTGAGGTTTCAACATGTTAAGCCTTTCAAACGATAGCCAAATGAAGTTAAAACCATTTTTCAACATTCTAAAATAATGCCGAGTAAAATTACTTTCTAGTTACATTTGGCCTCTATTTATTGGGGTTAACGTGATGCCCTTTGATTTTTAAGCCATTTTCAACATGTATGTCAAATATTAGTCAATTTGGAATTTCTTATAGTTTTGTTAAAATGGCTACTTTCCATAGGTTAACCCCTTTGAAAATTGACTGTTTTGACATGAAAATTGAAAACTTTCAAATTGGGTAATATTTAACATGCATGTTGGAAATGGCTAAAAATTGAGGTTTCACCATGTTAAGGCTTTCAAATGATAGCCAAATGAAGTTAAAACCATTTATCAGCATGCTAAAATAAGACAGAGTAAAATTACTTTACAGCTACATTTGGCCACTGTTTATGGGTTTAACATGATGCTCCTTGATTTTAAAGCCATTTTCAACATGCATGTAAAATATTAGACGATTTGGAATTTTTGAAATTTTTTGAAAATGGCTAGTTTCCATAGGTTAACCCCTTTGGAAATTGAAAGTTTTGACATGAAAATTGAAAACTTTCAAATTGGGTAATATTTAAAATGCATGTTGGGCATGGCTAAAAATTGAGGTTTCAACATGTTAAGCCTTTCAAACGATAGCCAAATGAAGTTAAAACCATTTTTCAACATGCTAAGATAACGCCGAGTAAAATTACTTTCTAGTTACATTTGGCCTCTATTTATTGGGGTTAACATGATGCCCCTTGATTTTTAAGCCATTTCCAACATGTATGTCAAATATTAGTCGATTTTGGAATTTTTGAAATTTTTGTTAAAATGGCTAGTTTCCATAGCTTTGGAAATTGACAGTTTTGACTTGAAAATTGAAAACTTTCAAATTGGGTAATATTTAAAATGCATGTTGGGCATGGCTAAAAATTGAGGTTTCAACATGTTAAGCCTTTCAAATGATAGCCAAATGAAGTTAAAACCATTTTTCAACATGCTAAAATAACGCCGAGTAAAATTACTTTCTAGTTACATTTGGCCTCTATTTATTGGGGTTAACATGATGCCCCTTGATTTTGAAGACATTTCCAACATGTATGTCAAATATTAGTCGATTTTGGAATTTTTGAAATTTTTGTTAAAATGGCTAGTTTCCATAGGTTAACCCCTTTGGAAATTGACGTTTTTGACTTGAAAATTGAAAACTTTCAAATTGGGTAATATTTAAAATGCATGTTGGGCATGGCTAAAAATTGAGGTTTCAACATGTTAAGCCTTTCAAACGATAGCCAAATGAAGTTAAAACCATTTTTCAACATGCTAAGATAACGCCGAGTAAAATTACTTTCTAGTTACATTTGGCCTCTATTTATTGGGGTTAACATGATGCCCCTTGATTTTTAAGCCATTTCCAACATGTATGTCAAATATTAGTCGATTTTGGAATTTTTGGAATTTTTGTTAAAATGGCTAGTTTCCATAGCTTTGGAAATTGACAGTTTTTTGACTTGAAAATTGAAAACTTTCAAATTGGGTAATATTTAAAATGCATGTTGGGCATGGCTAAAAATTGAGGTTTCAACATGTTAAGCCTTTCAAATGATAGCCAAATGAAGTTAAAACCATTTTTCAACATGCTAAAATAAGACGAGTAAAATTACTTTCTAGTTACATTTGGCCTCTATTTATTGGGGTTAACATGATGCCCCTTGATTTTTAAGCCATTTTCAACATGTATGTCAAATATTAGTCAATTTGGAATTTTTTATAGTTTTGTTAAAATGGCTACTTTCCATAGGTTAACCCCTTTGGAAATTGAAAGTTTTGACATGAAAATTGAAAACTTTCAAATTGGGTAATATTTAAAATGCATGTTGGGCATGGCTAAAAATTGAGGTTTCAACATGTTAAGCCTTTCAAATGATAGCCAAATGAAGTTAAAACCATTTTTCAACATGCTAAAATAACGCCGAGTAAAATTACTTTCTAGTTACATTTGGCCTCTAGTTATTGGGTTTAACGTGATGCCCTTTGATTTTTAAGCCATTTTCAACATGTATGTCAAATATTAGTCAATTTGGAATTTTTTATAGTTTTGTTAAAATGGCTACTTTCCATAGGTTAACCCCTTTAAAAATTGACTGTTTTGACATGAAAATTGAAAACTTTCAAATTGGGTAATATTTAACATGCATGTTGGGAATGGCTAAAAATTGAGGTTTCACCATGTTAAGGCTTTCAAATGATAGCCAAATGAAGTTAAAACCATTTATCAGCATGCTAAAATAAGACAGAGTAAAATTACTTTACAGCTACATTTGGCCACTGTTTATGGGTTTAACATGATGCTCCTTGATTTTAAAGCCATTTTAAACATAAATGTAAAATATTAGACGATTTGGAATTTTTGAAATTTTTGTTAAAATGGCTAGTTTCCATAGGTTAACCCCTTTGGAAATTGAAAGTTTTGACATGAAAATTGAAAACTTTCAAATTGGGTAATATTTAAAAAGCGTGTTGGGCATGGCTAAAAATTGAGGTTTCAACATGTTAAGCCTTTCAAATGATAGCCAAATGAAGTTAAAACCATTTTTCAACATGCTAAAACAACGCCGAGTAAAATTACTTTCTAGTTACATTTGGCCTCTATTTATTGGGGTTAACGTGATGCCCTTTAATTTTTAAGCCATTTTCAACATGTATGTCAAATATTAGTCAATTTGGAATTTTTTATAGTTTTGTTAAAATGGCTACTTTCCATAGGTTAACCCCTTTAAAAATTGACTGTTTTGACATGAAAATTGAAAACTTTCAAATTGGGTAATATTTAACATGCATGTTGGAAATGGCTAAAAATTGAGGTTTCACCATGTTAAGGCTTTCAAATGATAGCCAAATGAAGTTAAAACCATTTATCAGCATGCTAAAATAACACCGAGTAAAATTACTTTCTAGTTACATTTGGCCTCTATTTATTGTGGTTAACATGATGCCGCTTGATTTTTAAGCCATTTTCAACATGTATGTCAAATATTAGTCGATTTGGAATTTTTTAATGTTTTGTTAAAATGGCTAGTTTCCATAGGTTAACCCCTTTGAAAATTGGACTTGTTTTGACATGAAAATTGAAAACTTTCAAATTGGGTAATATTTAACATGCATGTTGGAAATTGGTAAAAATTGAGGTTTCACCATGTTAAAGCTTTCAAATGATAGCCAAATGAAGTTAAAACCATTTATCAGCATGCTAAAATAAGACAGAGTAAAATTACTTTACAGCTACGTTTGGCCACTGTTTATGGGTTTAACATAATGCTCCTTGATTTTAAAGCCATTTTCAACATGCATGTAAAATATTAGACGATTTGGACTTTTTGAAATTTTTGTTAAAATGGCTAGTTTCCATAGGTTAACCCCTTTGGAAATTGAAAGGTTTGACATGAAAATTGAAAACTTTCAAATTGGGTAATATTTAAAATGCTTGTTGGGCATGGCTAAAAATTGAGGTTTCAACATGTTAGGCCTTTCAAATGATAGCCAAATGAAGTTAAAACCATTTTTCAACATGTAAAATAACGCCGAGTAAAATTACTTTCTAGTTACATTTGGCCTCTATTTATTGGGGTTAACATGATGCCCCTTGATTTTTAAGCCATTTCCAACATGTATGTCAAATATTAGTCGATTTTGGAATTTTTGAAATATTTGTTAAAATGGCTAGTTTTCATAGGTTAACCCCTTTCGAAATTGACAGTTTTGACATGAAAATTGAAAACTTTCAAATTGGATAATATTTAACATGCATGTTGGGAATGGATAAAAATTGAGGTTTCACTATGTTACGCCTTTCAAATGATAGCCGAAGGAAGTTAAAACAATTTTTCAACATGCTAAAATAAGACAGAGTAAAATTACTTTCTAGTTACATTTGGCCTCTATTTATTGGGGTTAACATGATGCCCCTTGATTTTTAAGCCATTTTCAACATGTATGTCAAATATTAGTCAATTTGGAATTTTTTTATAGTTTTGTTAAAATAGCTACTTTCCATAGGTTAACCCCTTTGAAAATTGACTGTTTTGACATGAAAATTGAAAACTTTCAAATTGGGTAATATTTAACATGCATGTTGGAAATGGCTAAAAATTGAGGTTTAACCATGTTAAGGCTTTCAAATGATAGCCAAATAAAGTTAAAACCATTTATCAGCATGCTAAAATAAGACAGAGTAAAATTACTTTACAGCTACATTTGGCCACTGTTTATTGGTTTAACATGATGCTCCTTGATTTTAAAGCCATTTTCAACATGCATGTAAAATATTAGACGATTTGGAATTTTTGAAATTTTTTTAAAATGGCTAGTTTCCATAGGTTAACCCCTTTGGAAATTGAAAGTTTTGACATGAAAATTGAAAACTTTCAAATTGGGTAATATTTAAAATGCATGTTGGGCATGGCTAAAAATTGAGGTTTCAACATGTTAAGCCTTTCAAACGATAGCCAAATGAAGTTAAAACCATTTTTCAACATGCTAAGATAACGCCGAGTAAAATTACTTTCTAGTTACATTTGGCCTCTATTTATTGGGGTTAACATGATGCCCCTTGATTTTTAAGCCATTTCCAACATGTATGTCAAATATTAGTCGATTTTGGAATTTTTGGAATTTTTGTTAAAATGGCTAGTTTCCATAGCTTTGGAAATTGACAGTTTTGACTTGAAAATTGAAAACTTTCAAATTGGGTAATATTTAAAATGCATGTTGGGCATGGCTAAAAATTGAGGTTTCAACATGTTAAGCCTTTCAAATGATAGCCAAATGAAGTTAAAACCATTTTTCAACATGCTAAAATAAGACGAGTAAAATTACTTTCTAGTTACATTTGGCCTCTATTTATTGGGGTTAACATGATGCCCCTTGATTTTTAAGCCATTTTCAACATGTATGTCAAATATTAGTCAATTTGGAATTTTTTATAGTTTTGTTAAAATGGCTACTTTCCATAGGTTAACCCCTTTGAAAATTGACTGTTTTGACATGAAAATTGAAAACTTTCAAATTGGGTAATATTTAACATGCATGTTGGAAATGGCTAAAAATTGAGGTTTAACCATGTTAAGGCTTTCAAATGATAGCCAAATGAAGTTAAAACCATTTATCAGCATGCTAAAATAAGACGAGTAAAATTACTTTACAGCTACATTTGGCCACTGTTTATGGGTTTAACATGATGCTCCTTGATTTTAAAGCCATTTTCAACATGCATGTAAAATATTAGACGATTTGGAATTTTTGAAATTTTTTTAAAATGGCTAGTTTCCATAGGTTAACCCCTTTGGAAATTGAAAGTTTTGACATGAAAATTGAAAACTTTCAAATTGGGTAATATTTAAAATGCATGTTGGGCATGGCTAAAAATTGAGGTTTCAACATGTTAAGCCTTTCAAACGATAGCCAAATGAAGTTAAAACCATTTTTCAACATTCTAAAATAATGCCGAGTAAAATTACTTTCTAGTTACATTTGGCCTCTATTTATTGGGGTTAACGTGATGCCCTTTGATTTTTAAGCCATTTTCAACATGTATGTCAAATATTAGTCAATTTGGAATTTCTTATAGTTTTGTTAAAATGGCTACTTTCCATAGGTTAACCCCTTTGAAAATTGACTGTTTTGACATGAAAATTGAAAACTTTCAAATTGGGTAATATTTAACATGCATGTTGGAAATGGCTAAAAATTGAGGTTTCACCATGTTAAGGCTTTCAAATGATAGCCAAATGAAGTTAAAACCATTTATCAGCATGCTAAAATAAGACAGAGTAAAATTACTTTACAGCTACATTTGGCCACTGTTTATGGGTTTAACATGATGCTCCTTGATTTTAAAGCCATTTTCAACATGCATGTAAAATATTAGACGATTTGGAATTTTTGAAATTTTTTTAAAATGGCTAGTTTCCATAGGTTAACCCCTTTGGAAATTGAAAGTTTTGACATGAAAATTGAAAACTTTCAAATTGGGTAATATTTAAAATGCATGTTGGGCATGGCTAAAAATTGAGGTTTCAACATGTTAAGCCTTTCAAACGATAGCCAAATGAAGTTAAAACCATTTTTCAACATGCTAAGATAACGCCGAGTAAAATTACTTTCTAGTTACATTTGGCCTCTATTTATTGGGGTTAACATGATGCCCCTTGATTTTTAAGCCATTTCCAACATGTATGTCAAATATTAGTCGATTTTGGAATTTTTGAAATTTTTGTTAAAATGGCTAGTTTCCATAGCTTTGGAAATTGACGAGTTTTGACTTGAAAATTGAAAACTTTCAAATTGGGTAATATTTAAAATGCATGTTGGGCATGGCTAAAAATTGAGGTTTCAACATGTTAAGCCTTTCAAATGATAGCCAAATGAAGTTAAAACCATTTTTCAACATGCTAAAATAACGCCGAGTAAAATTACTTTCTAGTTACATTTGGCCTCTATTTATTGGGGTTAACATGATGCCCCTTGATTTTGAAGACATTTCCAACATGTATGTCAAATATTAGTCGATTTTGGAATTTTTGAAATTTTTGTTAAAATGGCTAGTTTCCATAGGTTAACCCCTTTGGAAATTGACAGTTTTGACTTGAAAATTGAAAACTTTCAAATTGGGTAATATTTAAAATGCATGTTGGGCATGGCTAAAAATTGAGGTTTCAACATGTTAAGCCTTTCAAATGATACCCAAATGAAGTTAAAACCATTTTTCAACATGCTAAAATAAGACGAGTAAAATTACTTTCTAGTTACATTTGGCCTCTATTTATTGGGGTTAACATGATGCCCCTTGATTTTTAAGCCATTTTCAACATGTATGTCAAATATTAGTCAATTTGGAATTTTTTATAGTTTTGTTAAAATGGCTACTTTCCATAGGTTAACCCCTTTGAAAATTGATCGTTTTGACATGAAAATTGAAAACTTTCAAATTGGGTAATATTTAACATGCATGTTGGAAATGGCTAAAAATTGAGGTTTCACCATGTTAAGGCTTTCAAATGATAGCCAAATGAAGTTAAAACCATTTATCTGCATGCTAAAATAAGATAGAGTAAAATTACTTTACAGCTACATTTGGCCACTGTTTATGGGTTTAACATGATGCTCCTTGATTTTAAAGCCATTTTCAACATGCATGTAAAATATTAGACGATTTGGAATTTTTGAATTTTTTTTAAAATGGCTAGTTTCCATAGGTTAACCCCTTTGGAAATTGAAAGTTTTGACATGAAAATTGAAAACTTTCAAATTGGGTAATATTTAAAATGCATGTTGGGCATGGCTAAAAATTGAGGTTTCAACATGTTAAGCCTTTCAAACGATAGCCAAATGAAGTTAAAACCATTTTTCAACATGCTAAGATAATGCCGAGTAAAATTACTTTCTAGTTACATTTGGCCTCTATTTATTGGGGTTAACATGATGCCCCTTGATTTTTAAGCCATTTCCAACATGTATGTCAAATATTAGTCGATTTTGGAATTTTTGAAATTTTTGTTAAAATGGCTAGTTTCCATAGCTTTGGAAATTGACGTTTTGACTTGAAAATTGAAAACTTTCAAATTGGGTAATATTTAAAATGCATGTTGGGCATGGCTAAAAATTGAGGTTTCAACATGTTAAGCCTTTCAAATGATAGCCAAATGAAGTTAAAACCATTTTTCAACATGCTAAAATAAGACGAGTAAAATTACTTTCTAGTTACATTTGGCCTCTATTTATTGGGGTTAACATGATGCCCCTTGATTTTTAAGCCATTTTCAACATGTATGTCAAATATTAGTCAATTTGGAATTTTTTATAGTTTTATTAAAATGGCTACTTTCCATAGGTTAACCCCTTTGAAAATTGACTGTTTTGACATGAAAATTGAAAACTTTCAAATTGGGTAATATTTAACATGCATGTTGGAAATGGCTAAAAATTGAGGTTTCACCATGTTAAGGCTTTCAAATGATAGCCAAATGAAGTTAAAACCATTTATCAGCATGCTAAAATAAGACGAGTAAAATTACTTTACGGCCTACATTTGGCCACCGTTTTTATGGGTTTAACATGATGCTCCTTGATTTTAAAGCCATTTTCAACATGCATGTAAAATATTAGACGATTTGGAATTTTTGAAATTTTTTTAAAATGGCTAGTTTCCATAGGTTAACCCCTTTGGAAATTGAAAGTTTTGACATGAAAATTGAAAACTTTCAAATTGGGTAATATTTAAAATGCATGTTGGGCATGGCTAAAAATTGAGGTTTCAACATGTTAAGCCTTTCAAACGATAGCCAAATGAAGTTAAAACCATTTTTCAACATGCTAAGATAATGCCGAGTAAAATTACTTTCTAGTTACATTTGGCCTCTATTTATTGGGGTTAACATGATGCCCCTTGATTTTTAAGCCATTTCCAACATGTATGTCAAATATTAGTCGATTTTGGAATTTTTGAAATTTTTGTTAAAATGGCTAGTTTCCATAGCTTTGGAAATTGACGGTTTTTGACTTGAAAATTGAAAACTTTCAAATTGGGTAATATTTAAAATGCATGTTGGGCATGGCTAAAAATTGAGGTTTCAACATGTTAAGCCTTTCAAATGATAGCCAAATGAAGTTAAAACCATTTTTCAACATGCTAAAATAAGACGAGTAAAATTACTTTCTAGTTACATTTGGCCTCTATTTATTGGGGTTAACATGATGCCCCTTGATTTTTAAGCCATTTTCAACATGTATGTCAAATATTAGTCAATTTGGAATTTTTTATAGTTTTATTAAAATGGCTACTTTCCATAGGTTAACCCCTTTGAAAATTGACTTGTTTTGACATGAAAATTGAAAACTTTCAAATTGGGTAATATTTAACATGCATGTTGGAAATGGCTAAAAATTGAGGTTTCACCATGTTAAGGCTTTCAAATGATAGCCAAATGAAGTTAAAACCATTTATCGGCATGCTAAAATAAGACAGAGTAAAATTACTTTACAGCTACATTTGGCCACTGTTTATGGGTTTAACATGATGCTCCTTGATTTTAAAGCCATTTTCAACATGCATGTAAAATATTAGACGATTTGGAATTTTTGAAATTTTTTTAAAATGGCTAGTTACCATAGGTTAACCCCTTTGGAAATTGAAAGTTTTGACATGAAAATTGAAAACTTTCAAATTGGGTAATATTTAAAATGCATGTTGGGCATGGCTAAAAATTGAGGTTTCAACATGTTAAGCCTTTCAAACGATAGCCAAATGAAGTTAAAACCATTTTTCAACATGCTAAGATAACGCCGAGTAAAATTACTTTCTAGTTACATTTGGCCTCTATTTATTGGGGTTAACATGATGCCCCTTGATATTTAAGCCATTTCCAACATGTATGTCAAATATTAGTCGATTTTGGAATTTTTAAAATTTTTGTTAAAATGGCTAGTTTCCATAGCTTTGGAATTTGACAGTTTTGACTTGAAAATTGAAAACTTTCAAATTGGGAAATATTTAAAATGCATGTTGGGCATGGCTAAAAATTGAGGTTTCAACATGTTAAGCCTTTCAAATGATAGCCAAATGAAGTTAAAACCATTTTTCAACATGCTAAAATAAGACAGAGTAAAATTACTTTCTAGTTACATTTGGCCTCTATTTATTGGGGTTAACATGATGCCCCTTGATTTTTAAACCATTTTCAACATGTATGTCAAATATTAGTCAATTTGGAATTTTTTATAGTTTTGTTAAAATGGCTACTTTCCATAGGTTAACCACTTTGAAAATTGATTTGTTTTGACATGAAAATTGAAAACTTTCAAATTGGGTAATATTTAACATGCATGTTGGAAATGGCTAAAAATTGAGGTTTCACCATGTTAAGGCTTTCAAATGATAGCCAAATGAAGTTAAAACCATTTATCGGCATGCTAAAATAAGACAGAGTAAAATTACTTTACAGCTACATTTGGCCACTGTTTATGGGTTTAACATGATGCTCCTTGATTTTAAAGCCATTTTCAACATGCATGTAAAATATTAGACGATTTGGAATTTATAAAATTTTTTTAAAATGGCTAGTTTCGATAGGTTAACCCCTTTGGAAATTGAAAGTTTTGACATGAAAATTGAAAACTTTCAAATTGGGTAATATTTAAAATGCATGTTGGGCATGGCTAAAAATTGAGGTTTCAACATGTTAAGCCTTTCAAACGATAGCCAAATGAAGTTAAAACCATTTTTCAACATGCTAAAATAACGCCGTGTAAAATTACTTTCTAGTTACGTTTGGCCTCTATTTATTGGGGTTAACATGATGCCCCTTGATTTTTAAGCCATTTCCAACATGTATGTCAAATATTAGTCGATTTTGGAATTTTTGAAATTTTTGTTAAAATGGCTAGTTTCCATAGGTTAACCCCTTTGAAAATTGACGGCTTTTGACTTGAAAATTGAAAACTTTCAAATTGGGTAATATTTAAAATGCATGTTGGGCATGGCTAAAAATTGAGGTTTCAACATCTTAAGCCTTTCAAATGATAGCCAAATGAAGTTAAAACCATTTTTCAACATGCTAAAATAAGACAGAGTAAAATTACTTTCTAGTTACATTTGGCCTCTATTTATTGGGGTTAACATGATGCCCCTTGATTATTAAGCCATTTTCAACATGTATGTCAAATATTAGTCAATTTGGAATTTTTTATAGTTTTGTTAAAATGGCTACTTTCCATAGGTTAACCCCTTTGAAAATTGATTTGTTTTGACATGAAAATTGAAAACTTTCAAATTGGGTAATATTTAACATGCATGTTGGAAATGGCTAAAAATTGAGGTTTCACCATGATAAGGCTTTCAAATGATAGCCAAATGAAGTTAAAACCATTTATCAACATGCTAAAATAAGACGAGTAAAATTACTTTACGGCTACATTTGGCCACCGTTTATGGGTTTAACATGATGCTCCTTGATTTTAAAGCCATTTTCAACATGCATGTAAAATATTAGACGATTTGGAATTTTTGAAATTTTTTTAAAATGGCTAGTTACCATAGGTTAACCCCTTTGGAAATTGAAAGTTTTGACTTGAAAATTGAAAACTTTCAAATTGGGAAATATTTAAAATGCATGTTGGGCATGGCTAAAAATTGAGGTTTCAACATGTTAAGCCTTTCAAATGATAGCCAAATGAAGTTAAAACCATTTTTCAACATGCTAAAATAAGACAGAGTAAAATTACTTTCTAGTTACATTTGGCCTCTATTTATTGGGGTTAACATGATGCCCCTTGATTTTTAAACCATTTTCAACATGTATGTCAAATATTAGTCAATTTGGAATTTTTTATAGTTTTGTTAAAATGGCTACTTTCCATAGGTTAACCACTTTGAAAATTGGATCGTTTTGACATGAAAATTGAAAACTTTCAAATTGGGTAATATTTAACATGCATGTTGGAAATGGCTAAAAATTGAGGTTTCACCATGTTAAGGCTTTCAAATGATAGCCAAATGAAGTTAAAACCATTTATCAGCATGCTAAAATAAGACGAGTAAAATTACTTTACGGCTACATTTGGCCACCGTTTATGGGTTTAACATGATGCTCCTTGATTTTAAAGCCATTTTCAACATGCATGTAAAATATTAGACGATTTGGAATTTTTGAAATTTTTTTAAAATGGCTAGTTTCGATAGGTTAACCCCTTTGGAAATTGAAAGTTTTGACATGAAAATTGAAAACTTTCAAATTGGGTAATATTTAAAATGCATGTTGGGCATGGCTAAAAATTGAGGTTTCAACATGTTAAGCCTTTCAAACGATAGCCAAATGAAGTTAAAACCATTTTTCAACATGCTAAAATAACGCCGTGTAAAATTACTTTCTAGTTACGTTTGGCCTCTATTTATTGGGGTTAACATGATGCCCCTTGATTTTTACGCCATTTCCAACATGTATGTCAAATATTAGTCGATTTTGGAATTTTTGAAATTTTTGTTAAAATGGCTAGTTTCCATAGGTTAACCCCTTTGGAAATTGACAGTTTTGACTTGAAAATTGAAAACTTTCAAATTGGGTAATATTTAAAATGCATGTTGGGCATGGCTAAAAATTGAGGTTTCAACATCTTAAGCCTTTCAAATGATAGCCAAATGAAGTTAAAACCATTTTTCAACATGCTAAAATAAGACAGAGTAAAATTACTTTCTAGTTACATTTGGCCTCTATTTATTGGGGTTAACATGATGCCCCTTGATTTTTAAGCCATTTTCAACATGTATGTCAAATATTAGTCAATTTGGAATTTTTTATAGTTTTGTTAAAATGGCTACTTTCCATAGGTTAACCCCTTTAAAAATTGGATCGTTTTGACATGAAAATTGAAAACTTTCAAATTGGGTAATATTTAACATGCATGTTGGAAATGGCTAAAAATTGAGGTTTCACCATGTTAAGGCTTTCAAATGATAGCCAAATGAAGTTAAAACCATTTATCAGCATGCTAAAATAAGACAGAGTAAAATTACTTTACAGCTACGTTTGGCCACTGTTTATGGGTTTAACATGATGCTCCTTGATTTTAAAGCCATTTTCAACATGCATGTAAAATATTAGACGATTTGGAATTTTTGAAATTTTTTTAAAATGGCTAGTTTCCATAGGTTAACCCCTTTGGAAATTGAAAGTTTTGACATGAAAATTGAAAACTTTCAAATTGGGTAATATTTAAAATGCATGTTGGGCATGGCTAAAAATTGAGGTTTCAACATGTTAAGCCTTTCAAATGATAGCCAAATGAAGTTAAAACCATTTTTCAACATGCTAAAATAACGCCGAGTAAAATTACTTTCTAGTTACATTTGGCCTCTATTTATTGGGGTTAACATGATGCCCCTTGATTTTGAAGCCATTTCCAACATGTATGTCAAATATTAGTCGATTTTGGAATTTTTGAAATTTTTGTTAAAATTGCTAGTTTCCATAGGTTAACCCCTTTTGAAATTGACAGTTTTGACTTGAAAATTGGAAACTTTCAAATTGGGTAATATTTAAAATGCATGTTGGGCATGGCTAAAAATTGAGGTTTCAACATGTTAAGCCTTTCAAATGATAGCGAAATGAAGTTAAAACCATTTTTCAACATGCTAAAATAAGACAGAGTAAAATTACTTTCTAGTTACATTTGGCCTTTATTTATTGGGGTTAACATGATGCCCCTAGATTTTTAAGCCAATTTCAACATGTATGTCAAATATTAGTCAATTTGGAATTTTGTATAGTTTTGTTAAAATGGCTACTTTCCATAGGTTAACCCCTTTGAAAATTGACTGTTTTGACATGAAAATTGAAAACTTTCAAATTGGGTAATATTTAACATGCATGTTGGAAATGGCTAAAAATTGAGGTTTCACCATGTTAAGGCTTTCAAATGATAGCCAAATGAAGTTAAAACCATTTATCAAGCATGCTAAAATAAGACGAGTAAAATTACTTTACAGCTACGTTTGGCCACTGTTTATGGGTTTAACATGATGCTCCTTGATTTTAAAGCCATTTTCAACATGCATGTAAAATATTAGACGATTTGGAATTTTTGAAATTTTTGTTAAAATGGCTAGTTTCCATAGGTTAACCCCTTTGGAAATTGAAAGTTTTGACATGAAAATTGAAAACTTTCAAATTGGGTAATATTTAAAATGCATGTTGGGCATGGCTAAAAATTGAGGTTTCAACATGTTAAGCCTTTCAAATGATAGCCAAATGAAGTTAAAACCATTTTTCAACATGCTAAAATAAGACAGAGTAAAATTACTTTCTAGTTACATTTGGCCTCTATTTATTGGGGTTAACATGATGCCCCTTGATTTTTAAGCCATTTTCAACATGTATGTCAAATATTAGTCAATTTGGAATTTTTTATAGTTTTGTTAAAATGGCTACTTTCCATAGGTTAACCCCTTTGAAAATTGACTGTTTTGACATGAAAATTGAAAACTTTCAAATTGGGTAATATTTAACATGCATGTTGGAAATGGCTAAAATTGAGGTTTCACCATGTTAAGGCTTTCAAATGATAGCCAAATGAAGTTAAAACCATTTATCAGCATGCTAAAATAACACCGAGTAAAATTACTTTCTAGTTACATTTGGCCTCTATTTATTGGGGTTAACATGATGCCCCTTGATTTTTAAGCCATTTCCAACATGTATGCCAAATATTTGTCGATTTTGGAATTTTTGAAATCTTTGTTTAAATGGCTAGTTTCCATAGGTTAACCCCTTTGAAAATTGACAGTTTTGACATGAAAATTGAAAACTTTCAAATTGGGTAATATTTAAAATGCATGTTGGGCATGGCTAAAAATTGAGGTTTCAACATGTTAAGCCTATCAAATGATAGCCAAATGAAGTTAAAACCCTTTTTAAACATGCTAAAATAACGCCGAGTAAAATTACTTTCTAGTTACATTTGGCCTCTATTTATTGCGGTTAACATGATGCCGCTTGATTTTTAAGCCATTTTCAACATGTATGTCAAATATTAGTCGATTTGGAATTTTTTAATGTTTTCTTAAAATGGCTAGTTTCCATAGGTTAACCCCTTTGAAAATTGACTGTTTTGACATGAAAATTGAAAACTTTCAAATTGGGTAATATTTAACATGCATGTTGGAAATTGGTAAAAATTGAGGTTTCACCATGTTAAGGCTTTCAAATGATAGCCAAATGAAGTTAAAACCATTTTTCAACATGCTAAAATAAGACAGAGTAAAATTACTTTCTAGTTACATTTGGCCTCTATTTATTGGGGTTAACATGATGCCCCTTGATTTTTAAGCCATTTTCAACATATATGTCGAATATTAGTCAATTTGGAATTTTTTATAGTTTTGTTAAAATGGCTACTTTCCATAGGTTAACCCCTTTGAAAATTGACTGTTTTGACATGAAAATTGAAAACTTTCAAATTGGGTAATATTTAACATGCATGTTGGAAATGGCTAAAAATTGAGGTTTCACCATGTTAAGGCATTCAAATGATAGCCAAATGAAGTTAAAACCATTTATCAACATGCTAAAATAAGACAGAGTAAATTTACTTTACAGCTACGTTTGGCCACTGTTTATGGGTTTAACATGATGCTCCTTGATTTTAAAGCCATTTTCAACATGCATGTAAAATATTAGACGATTTGGAATTTTTGAAATTTTTTTTAAAATGGCTAGTTTCCATAGGTTAACCCCTTTGGAAATTGAAAGTTTTGACATGAAAATTGAAAACTTTCAAATTGGGTAATATTTAAAATGCATGTTGGGCATGGCTAAAAATTGAGGTTTCAACATGTTAAGCCTTTCAAATGATAGCCAAATGAAGTTAAAACCATTTTTCAACATGCTAAAATAACGCCGAGTAAAATTACTTTCTAGTTACATTTGGCCACTATTTATTGGGGTTAACATGATGCCCCTTGATTTTGAAGCCATTTCCAACATGTATGTCAAATATTAGTCGATTTTGGAATTTTTGAAATTTTTGTTAAAATGGCTAGTTTCCATATGTTAACCCCTTTGGAAATTGACAGTTTTGACTTGAAAATTGAAAACTTTCAAATTGGGTAATATTTAAAATGCAAGTTGGGCATGGCTAAAAATTGAGGTTTCAACATGTTAAGCCTTTCAAATGATAGCCAAATGAAGTTAAAACCATTTTTCAACATGCTAAAATAAGACGAGTAAAATTACTTTCTAGTTACATTTGGCCTCTATTTATTGGGGTTAACATGATGCCCCTTGATTTTTAAGCCATTTTCAACATGTATGTCAAATATTAGTTAATTTGGAATTTTTTATAGTTTTGTTAAAATGGCTACTTTCCATAGGTTAACCCCTTTGAAAATTGATTGTTTTGACATGAAAATTGAAAACTTTCAAATTGGGTAATATTTAACATGCATGTTGGAAATGGCTAAAAATTGAGGTTTCACCATGTTAAGGCTTTCAAATGATAGCCAAATGAAGTTAAAACCATTTATCAGCATGCTAAAATAAGACAGAGTAAAATTACTTTACAGCTACATTTGGCCACTGTTTATGGGTTTAACATGATGCTCCTTGATCTTAAAGCCATTTTAAACATAAATGTAAAATATTAGAGGATTTGGAATTTTTGAAATTTTTGTTAAAATGGCTAGTTTCCATAGGTTAACCCCTTTGGAAATTGAAAGTTTTGACATGAAAATTGAAAACTTTCAAATTGGGTAATATTTAAAATGCATGTTGGGCATGGCTAAAAATTGAGGTTTCAACATGTTAAGCCTTTCAAATGATAGCCAAATGAAGTTAAAACCATTTTTCAACATGCTAAAATAACGCCGAGTAAAATTACTTTCTAGTTACATTTGGCCTCTATTTATTGCGGTTAACATGATGCCGCTTGATTTTTAAGCCATTTTCAACATGTATGTCAAATATTAGTCGATTTGGAATTTTTTAATGTTTTCTTAAAATGGCTAGTTTCCATAGGTTAACCCCTTTGAAAATTGACTGTTTTGACATGAAAATTGAAAACTTTCAAATTGGGTAATATTTAACATGCATGTTGGAAATTGGTAAAAATTGAGGTTTCACCATGTTAAGGCTTTCAAATGATAGCCAAATGAAGTTAAAACCATTTTTCAACATGCTAAAATAAGACAGAGTAAAATTACTTTCTAGTTACATTTGGCCTCTATTTATTGGGGTTAACATGATGCCCCTTGATTTTTAAGCCATTTTCAACATATATGTCGAATATTAGTCAATTTGGAATTTTTTATAGTTTTGTTAAAATGGCTACTTTCCATAGGTTAACCCCTTTGAAAATTGGATCGTTTTGACATGAAAATTGAAAACTTTCAAATTGGGTAATATTTAACATGCATGTTGGAAATGGCTAAAAATTGAGGTTTCACCATGTTAAGGCATTCAAATGATAGCCAAATGAAGTTAAAACCATTTATCAACATGCTAAAATAAGACGAGTAAATTTACTTTACGGCTACGTTTGGCCACTGTTTATGGGTTTAACATGATGCTCCTTGATTTTAAAGCCATTTTCAACATGCATGTAAAATATTAGACGATTTGGAATTTTTGAAATTTTTTTTAAAATGGCTAGTTTCCATAGGTTAACCCCTTTGGAAATTGAAAGTTTTGACATGAAAATTGAAAACTTTCAAATTGGGTAATATTTAAAATGCATGTTGGGCATGGCTAAAAATTGAGGTTTCAACATGTTAAGCCTTTCAAATGATAGCCAAATGAAGTTAAAACCATTTTTCAACATGCTAAAATAACGCCGAGTAAAATTACTTTCTAGTTACATTTGGCCTCTATTTATTGGGGTTAACATGATGCCCCTTGATTTTGAAGCCATTTCCAACATGTATGTCAAATATTAGTCGATTTTGGAATTTTTGAAATTTTTGTTAAAATGGCTAGTTTCCATATGTTAACCCCTTTGGAAATTGACGCTTTTGACTTGAAAATTGAAAACTTTCAAATTGGGTAATATTTAAAATGCAAGTTGGGCATGGCTAAAAATTGAGGTTTCAACATGTTAAGCCTTTCAAATGATAGCCAAATGAAGTTAAAACCATTTTTCAACATGCTAAAATAAGACAGAGTAAAATTACTTTCTAGTTACATTTGGCCTCTATTTATTGGGGTTAACATGATGCCCCTTGATTTTTAAGCCATTTTCAACATGTATGTCAAATATTAGTTAATTTGGAATTTTTTATAGTTTTGTTAAAATGGCTACTTTCCATAGGTTAACCCCTTTGAAAATTGACTGTTTTGACATGAAAATTGAAAACTTTCAAATTGGGTAATATTTAACATGCATGTTGGAAATGGCTAAAAATTGAGGTTTCACCATGTTAAGGCTTTCAAATGATAGCCAAATGAAGTTAAAACCATTTATCAGGATGCTAAAATAAGACAGAGTAAAATTACTTTACAGCTACATTTGGCCACTGTTTATGGGTTTAACATGATGCTCCTTGATTTTAAAGCCATTTTAAACATGCATGTAAAATATTAGACGATTTGGAATTTTTGAAATTTTTGTTAAAATGGCTAGTTTTCATAAGTTAACCCCTTTCGAAATTGACAGTTTTGACATGAAAATTGAAAACTTTCAAATTGGATAATATTTAACATGCATGACGGGAATGGATAAAAATTGAGGTTTCACTATGTTACGCCTTTCAAATGATAGCCGAAGGAAGTTAAAACAATTTTTCAACATGCTAAAATAACACCGAGTAAAATTACTTTCTAGTTACATTTGGCCTCTATTTATTGGGGTAAACATGATGCCACTTGATTTTTAAGCCATTTTCAACATGTATGTCAAATATTAGTCGATTTGGTATTTTTTAATGTTTTGTTAAAATGGCTAGTTTCCATAGGTTTTTTTTTTCGGTAAATCTCAATTTATTTCACCGAAACCGCCAAACAGTCAAAGTTTACAAAGTCAACTCAGACGACTAAGAGGAAGGACAAAACTATACAGCTACAGAATTAATTACATTTAGAAGATATTCAGTTTAGTATAGGCATCTAGGCAGCTTGTAATGCAACTATCACCCTTAACTACAAAAAGATCCCAACAAATCCGTCGACCCAATTGATCACTATCCATCCGAATTCCAGTGAAGATGCGACGACATCTCTCCTTCCAAAGATGACTGCACATACATCTCCAGACCAGGTACGCGGCACGAGAAACAGGAGAGGGATCAGGGAAATTGCTGAGCATCCACTCCACTTCATCCTCCCAAACTCCAGGAAAAGTATTACCAGGGAACAATTTACTTCTTAAATGAGCAGAGTAAGGGCAGTTTCCATATATTAACCCCTTTGAAAATTGACTATTTTTACATGAAAATTGAAAACTTTCAAATTGGGTATTATTTAACATGCATGTTGGGAATGGCTAAAAATTGAGGTTTCACCATGTTAAGCCTTTCAAATGATAGCCAAAGGAAGTTAAAACCATTTTTCAACATCATAAAATAACACCGAGTAAAATTACTTTCTAGTTACATTTGGCCTCTATTTATTGGGGTTAACATGATGCGCCTTGATTTTAAAGCCATTTTCAACATGCATGTAAAATATTAGTCGATTTGGAATTTTTGAAATTTTTGTTAAAATGGCTAGTTTCCATAGGTTAACCCCTTTGGAAATTGACTGTTTTGACATGAAAATTGAAAACTTTCAAATTGGATAATATTTTACATGCATGTTGGGAATGGATAAAAATTGTGGTTTCACCATGTTAATCCTTTCAAATGATTGCCAAATGAAGTTAAAACCATTTTTCAACATGCTAAAATAACGCCGAGTAAAATTACTTTCTAGTTACATTTGGCCTCTATTTATTGGGGTTAACATGATGCCCTTTGATTTTTAAGCCATTTTCAACATGTATGTCAAATATTAGTCAATTTGGAATTTTTTAAAGTTTTGATAAAATGGCTACTTTCCATAGGTTAACCCCTTTGAAAATTGACTGTTTTGACATGAAAATTGAAAACTTTCAAATTGGGTAATATTTAACATGCATGTTGGGAATGGCTAAAAATTGAGGTTTCACCATGTTAAGCCTTTCAAATGATAGCCAAATGAAGTTAAAACCATTTATCAGCATGCTAAAATAAGACAGAGTAAAATTACTTTACAGCTACGTTTGGCCACTGTTTATGGATTTAACATGATGCGCCTTGATTTTAAAGCCATTTTCAACATGCATGTAAAATATTAGACGATTTGGAATTTTTATAATTTTTGTTAAAATGGCTAGTTTCCATAGGTTAACCCATTTGAAAATTGACTGGTTTGACAAGAAAATTGAAAACTTTCAAATTGGGTAATATTTAACATGCATGTTGGGAATGGCTAAAAATTGAGGTTTAACCATGTTAAGGCTTTCAAATGATAGCCAAATGAAGTCAAAACCATTTTTCAACATGCTAAAATAACACCGACTAAAACTACTTTCCAGCTACATTTAGCCTGTATTTATTGGGGTTAACATGATGTCCTTTGATTATTAAGCCATTTTCAAAATGTATGTCAAATATTAGTCAATTTGAAATTTTTTAATGTTTTGTTAAAATGGCTAGTTTCCATAGGTTAACCCCTTTGAAAATTGTCTGTTTTGACATGAAAATTGAAAACTTTGAAATTGGGTAATATTTAACATGCATGTTGGGAATGGCTAAAAATTGAGGTTTCACCATGTTAAGCCTTTCAAATGATAGCCAAAGGAAGTTAAAACCATTTTTCAACATGCTAAAATAACACCGAGTAAAATTACTTTCTAGTTACATTTGGCCTCTATTTGTTGGGGTTAACATGATGCCCCTTGATTTTTAAACCATTTTCAACATGCATGTAAAATATTAGTCTATTTGGAATTTTTGAAATTTTTTTTAAAATGGCTAGTTTCTATAAGGTTAACCCCTTTGGAAATTTAATGTTTTGACATGAAAATTGAAAACTTTCAAATTGGGAAATATTTAACATGCATGTTGGAAATGGCTAAAAATTGAGGTTTCACCATGTTAAGCCTTTCCAATGATAGCCAAATGAAGTTAAAACCATTTTTCAACATGCTAAAATAACATAGAGTAAAATTACGTTACAGCTACGTTTGGCCACTATTTATGGGTTTAACATAATGCGCCTTGATTTTAAAGCCATTTTCAACATGCATGTAAAATATTTCTCGATTTGGAAATTTTGAAATTTTTGTTAAAATGGCTAGTTTCCATAGGTTAACCCCTTTGGAAATTGACTGTTTTGACATGAAAATGGAAAACTTTCAAATTGGATAATATTTAACATGCATGTTGGCAATGGATAAATACTGTGGTTTCACCTTGTTAAGCCTTTCAAATGATAGCCAAATGAAGTTAAAACCATTTTTGAACATGCTAAAATAACACCGAGTAAAATTACATTCCAGCTACGTTTGGCCACTGTTTATTGGGGTTAACATGATGCCCCTTGATTTTTAAGCCATTTTCAACTTGTATGTCAAATATTAGTCGATTTGTAATTTTTTAAAATTTTGTGAAAATGGCTAGTTTCCATAGATTAACCCCTTTGGAAATTGACTGTTTTGACATGAAAATTGAAAACTTTCAAATTGGATAATATTTAACATGCATGCTGGGAATAGATAAAAATTGAGGTTTCACTATGTGACGGCTTTAAAATGATAGCCAAAGGAAGTTAAAACCATTTTTCAACATTCTAAAATAACACCAAGTAAAATTACTTTCTAGTTACATTTGGCCTTTATTTATTGGAGTTAACATGATGCACCTTGATTTTGAAGCCATTTTCAACATGTATGTCAAATATTAGTCGATTTGGAATTTTTTAATGTTTTGTTAAAATGGCTAGTTTGCATAGGTTAACCCCTTTGAAAATTGACTGTTTTGACATGAAAATTGAAAACTTTCAAATTGGGTAATATTTAACATGCATGTTGGGAATGGCTAAAAATTGAGGTTTCACCATGTTAAGCCTTTCCAATGATAGACAAATGAAGTTAAAACCATTTTTCAACATGCTAAAATAACACCGAGTAAAACTACTTTCCAGCTACATTTAGCCTCTATTTATAAGTTATTTTCAACATGCATGTAAAATATTAGTCGATTTGGAATTTTTCAAATTTTTGTTAAAATGGCTAGTTTCCATAGGTTAACCCCTTTGGAAATTCACAGTTTTGACATGAAAATTGAAAACTTTCAAATTAGGTAATATTTAACATGCATGTTGGGAATGGCTACAAATTGAGGTTTCACCATGTTAAGCCTTTCAAATGATAGCCAAATGAAGTTAAAACCATTTTTGAACATGCTAAAATAACACCAATTAAAATTACCTTCCAGGTACGTTTGGCCACTATTTATTGGGGTTAACATGATGCGCCTTGATTTTAAGCCATTTTCAACAGGCATGTCTAATATTAGTAGATTTGAAATTTTTAAAATTTTCTTGTGAAAATGGTTAGTTTCCATAAGTTAACCCCTTTGGAAATTCAACGTTTTGACATGAAAATTGAAAACTTTCAAACTCGGTAATATTTTTCATGCATGTTGGGAATGATTAGAAATTGACGTTTTACCATGTTACGCAGTATAAATGATAGCCAAATAAAGTTAAAACCATTTTTCCACATTCTAAAATAACACAGAGTAAAATTACTTTCTAGCTACGTTTGGCCACTGTTTTTTTGGGTTAAAATGATGCCCCTGGTTTTAAGCCATTTTCAACATGCATGTTTTTATTAATTGATTTAGAATTTTTAAAATTTTTGTTAACATGGCTAGTTTCAATAGGTTAACCCCTTTGGAAATTGACAGTTTTGACATGAAAATTGAAAACTTTCAAATTGGGTAATATTTAAAATGCATGTTGGGAATGGCTAAAAATTGAGGTTTCACCATGTTACGCCTTTCAAATGATACCCAAATGAAGTTAAAACCATTTTTCAACATGCTAAAATAAGACAGAGTAAAATTACTTTACAGCTACGTTAGGCCACTGTTTATTTGGGTTAAAATGATGCCCCTTGATTTTAAGCCATTTTCAATATGCATGTAAAATATTAGTCGATTTAGAATGTTTGAAATTTTTGTTAAAATGGCTAGTTTCCATAGGTTAACCCCTTTGAAAATTGACAGTTTTACATGAAAATTGAAAACTTTCAAATTGGGTAATATTTGACATGCATGTTTAGAATGACTATAAATTGAGGTTTCACCATGTTAAGCCCTTCAAATAATAGCCAAATGAAGTTAAAACCATTTTTTCAACATGCTAAAATAACACCTAGTAAAATTAATTTTTAACTTCGTTTGGCCATTGATTACCGGGGTTTCCATAATGCCACTTAATTTTTTTTTGTCATTTCCAACATGTATGTCAAATATTAGTCAATTTAAAATTTATGAAATTTTCTTGTGAAAATGGTCAGTTTCTATAAGTTAACCCCTTTGGAAATAGATAATTTTGACATGAAAATTGAAAATTTTCAAATCGTCTAATATTTGACATGCATGTTGGAAATGGCTAAAAATTAAGGTTTCACCTTGTTAAGCCCTTCAAATGATAGCCAAATGAAGTTAAAACCATTTTTCAACATATTAAAATAACACTGAGTAAAATTGATTTTTAGCTTCGTTTGGCCATTGTTTATCGGGGTTACCATGATGCCACTTTATTTTTTAGCGATTTCCAGCATGCATGTCAAATATTAGTCGATTTAAAATGTTTGAAATTTTCTTTTGAAAATGGTTAGTTTCGATAGGTTAACCCCTTTGGAAATTGATAAACTTCAAATGAAAATTTTCAAATTTTCAATTTGACTAATATTTGACATGCATGTTGGGAATGGCTAAAAATTAAGATTCCATCATAGTTAAGCCCTTCAATTGATAGCCAAATGAAGTTAAAACCATTTTTCAACATGTTAAAATAACATCGAGTAAATTTGATTTTTAGCTTCTTTTGGCCATTGTTTACCAGGGTTTCCATGATGCCACTTGATTTTTTAGTTATTTCCAACATGCACGTCAAATATTGGTCGATTTAAGAGTTTTTAAATTTTTTTGTGAAAATGGTTAGTTTCCATAGGTTAACCCCTTTGGAATAGACAATTTTGACATGAAAATTAAAAATTTTGAAATTGACTAATATTTGACATACATATTGGGAATGACTAAAAATTAAAATTTTATTATAATTAAACCGTTCAAATAATAGTTAAATAAAGTTAAATTAGAATTAGTCCAACTATAAGATAAGCTAAGAGAGGCTAATATAATGCAATAGTAAAATTATGTTATGGCTTTAATATTCTTTTCATAGCCCTTTGATATTTATTTTAGAAAGCGCAATTCATGATCATACAATCAATCAACCGAACTGAGTACAAAATGTTATAAACCCAATCAATCCGTTTTATTTTGTGAAAAAACAACGTAAGTTTGCATTAGCATGATCGTCGTCATCTATCACTCTCATCAAGCCTAATTACCAACAAACTAAGCAGCAACCAGTCCAAAAATCAAAACCTATGTCTATCTATCTATCTATCTAGAGCTTGATATCGAGTCTCCTCAGCCAAACGGAGTGCAGAATCATATGAAAAACATCGAACCTCTTCGCCGGCTGGTTCAACACAAAATGCTTCCTCACAGCACGCACCCCCTTCTTAAGCCTCGAATATTCCTCCTCCGGTATCGAACCCAGAATCTCTTTCAGCATCGGAATCTCTGCCACGTGAACTTCCACCGAGAAGACCTGCCACCTCAGCACGTCGCTAAAGGGAAGCACGTAGTTCTCCGACAGGATGACGGGGACGCAGTCGGCGTAGATGGCCTCCACAATTCTCGGGCTGGCGACCTCGTGGCCGCTCGGGCAGAGGCAGAACTTGGATTTTAACATCAAGGAGTAGTAGCTTACGTTCTTGGGTAGGTACTCGAAGACTTTGAGTTGTGGGTCGTTTCGGTTTCGCCAGTGGCTGAGGAGGATTGGGCGGATTGGACCGTGGAGGCCTCGGGCGAAGAATTCGAGGTAAGGACGGCGGTGGGATTTGGGCTGAGGAGAGAGGAGGAGCTCGGTGGGTATGTTTCCGCCGTAGAGGTGGATTTCGGGTAGGCTGACGTCTTTTCTTGGGTTAAATCCTTCGGAAGTGTTGGCGTTGCAGAGGACTCTGATTGACTTGTCTTGGACTAGTTGATTGCCTTTTGATGCATGGGACCCTGTAACAAAATATATTACCTTTTTCAAGCATATGGTAGGGGAAAAGTACATTTATTGGCAAGCAAGAATGGCAAGGATATAATAGTACCGACCCAATCGTGGCTAGCAAGCATGAAATTGTCGGCGCTGAGAGTCCGGTTCCAGAAGGGGTATTTGGAGGAGATGACTGTAACGTAATCAGCCACAAAGCGCCGGAGAGGGGCGAGATCGTAAGAGAGTGGGGTGTAGAGATACTTGACCATCCACGTTACGCTGAAAGGCATGAAGTAGGCGTGGGCTCTCCATGGGTCTTCCGTCTTCAACTTACGGCCGCTCGACCCGTGCTCCATCTCGTGTATGAACCTCCCTTCTACCGTCTATATGTCCTTGCACGGTAAGTCGTGGACTATCGGTGGCTCCCCTTCCTTGTACACGTATACCTTGAATCTCTTCTCCATCGACAAATTAAGAACGATTTTTCCTCAATTGAATAAGAAACCTTGTGAGGAAAGGATGCTTTCTATATATTTACCCATGAAAATGAATGCAAAAAGGCAGAATAAAAGGTACGGTTCATGAAAGCGAAGGGGGCGACTGTTATGATTTGTGAAACAAGTGCTTAATGCTCTGGCGTTACGATAAACGCTTCCGCTAGTGAGATTAATGCCGTTGCTCCTCCTGATCATCAAATTAAAGGTAATTTGAAATGAAGATTACGACTCAGTGAGATTTGAAATGGTTCTCTAGCTAGTGGTATTGTTACATAATGTCGTGGAGGGTGTCACCAAGTTTGTAGATATAACATTATTATTGATTACTACTTTACTAGCTCATAAATCAGAAGTTCATAACATGTATGTCACATGGTTACTTTGCCACCATTGATTGCACTTGGACATTCCAACATCATTCCCTCAAGTTAATAAAGTCTGCATTTTCCTTCTCTTTGCGTAGAAGATTTCCTTTGCATGTCTTCTTTGGTTCCATTGGTTGAGGAGCTTGACTACCGTGTATGAGAAGGCTAGACCTATACCATGAGTCATATATGGTCCATGACTATCAAATATTATAACATATGTGATTCAAAATTCCCTAAGTGGTAAGATTAAATGATTAATGAATAGATATGAAATGAGCAAAAACTTCAGAGACTCATTTCATCCTGTAACTTTAACGGGGTTATGCATCAGTCTAAAATATTTTAAATGTTGCACATCAGTCTCACAAATTTTCAAAGGTGCAAAGCAGTCCTAATTTCGTGAGGACTGGTTGGTTGATTGTAGGTCCAGTCTCCACCGACCTTCTGGCTTCAGCTCCACCACGATAACTCCGTTGCGTTGGCCTCCGTTCTTCCTTTTTCTCCCTCAATATCCACCCAACCTCCTACTCTCATGAACTCCGACCTTGGCGCCGTCGACCAACCATGGAAGACGAATCAGAGACCAAAACCAACACCCAACTCATTTCCTCGTTTCTCCACTCACTCAGAGGAGCTGCCAACGATCTGCACAAGAACAACAACCCCTTCTTCTCCTCCCTTTCCACCGCCCAACCCGCCATCGAAGCAATCTTGGAGCTCGAACACGAATTCGGCGCCTATCTCCTCTCTTCCGATCCTAATCTCTTCAAACTATCCCAATTGCTCAACGACCTCAAACCTCTTTACCGCAATCTCGAGAAATTAACCGGGATCAGTTCCCTCCTCCGCCGCCAAATCACCGCTTACAAAATCTACCAGCTCTCGTTCAAAATCGCCGCTGAAATCCAACTGTACTTCGATCGGCAGGAAGTGCAGAGGCTTGTGAGGACGCTTCAAGGAACCGACGACGATGATCAAGTTAGGGTAATGGAAGTGCTGGAAAAGCGATTGTCTGTGGGATTCGATAGGGAGTTCCAAGAACTGATTCTGAAGGGGAGAGTATTCTCGATCCTTGAATCATTACTCTGCGACTCGAATCGGTCGACGCGAGTGAGGGAACGCGCCGCTGGAGCCATCGTCGGGTTAGTTAAGTTCAACAAGGATGTGTTTGTCGGGTTGGTTCTAATGGGGTCGGTTATCCGGGCGCTTGTATCTATGCGCACCAATTGTTCGATTGAAGTCCTGTCTGTGCTCGTCTCGCTAATCAGGACGCCGTTGATCGACGAGATGGAACTCGACGGGCAGCTCCCGAGAATCGTTGCTATCTTAGGTTCCCACGACGACGATCTGGTGATCAAGTCGGCGGTGGTCGACTGCGTTTGCGAGATTGCGTATCACGGGAGGAAAGAAGTGATCGAAGCGATGTTACAACTAGGAGTGATCAAGAAGCTTGTGGAGCTGCAGAGGTCGGGGCCGTTTGGAAGCTGCGTATCAAGGTTTGCGGTGCAGGTGGAGGTGGGTGATGGGTTGACTAGGGCGGAGAGGAAAGATCTGAAGAGAGAAATTGTAGGGAGAGTGAGGGATGCCTCAATTTCTGAAGCTGAAGCTGCTTCGATTTTGGCTGAGGTGCTCTGGGGTTGTACACCATGAAATTTGCGACCTTTTTCTCCTTTTCTTGTATTATTCGTTTGTTTGTAATTGTATTTGCAGAATCCGTTTGTAACTTACCTGATCGGCGTTAAGTGGTGGCTGAAATTTATCGGCGTGAAACGGCGCCATAAGAGCCGACGGCTATTTTTAAGAGTTGTTGGAAAAAATTGGAGCATAGACCTGATTTTAAAGGGGTCTGGGCTTTGGGCGGACCCAAAAAGAGAAGTGGCCCAATTATTTTGGACTGGCGCCTGCAGCTTTACGGTCAAATGAAAAAGGCTTTAAAACGATATTGACCCATTTTTACTGTTGTTTAAAAATGCTGGAGCTGAGAGCCCATTTTATGGGCTTTTAAATTAAAGGCCAACCCGACATGAGAATGGCCTAAATTTGTAGACTCAGGCCCGCCATCGCACGGTCAAACGACCAGACCCTGCAAAAGCTCTTGACCCGACCCGGAAAAAAGCTTCGACCCGACTCGTTTCATGCGTGATGTTCACGCGCCATAGAACCTCACGCGCCTAATTTCTGACACGCGCGCGTGAATTTTAGAGAAAGTGGGATTCACTCCCTTCCAAATTCGCACGCGCGGCTAGATAAAAAGTGGCGCGTGCTCACTGATAACTCGCGCATTTTACTAGTATTATCCCAAGTTCTTCGCGTCGAACTTGTCACAAGAGACGGGCAAAAAGAGGAAGTTTCCCGTCGTCTTCGATCAGCTGTTCATCACCCAACTTCGCGTCCTGCTGCAGCAAAAGCGAATCTCTCTGCTACATCGTCATGGCGTTGATAGCAAGAGTTAGGCCATCTGTTCTCCTACTTTTGCTGCAAATCTGCCTCTTGGTTCTCTCTCCAGCTCGCGCGATCTCGTCCGGGTACGATCTCAATCGGTTAAGCTCGATTATTCCGTTCGCTTTCCTTAATTTCTTCTTCTGTCGTTTATTGCACGCGCTTCATCGTTATTATTACGTTCGAGTCTGTTAGGTGTTTGAATCCGTTGGTGAACATTTTTGCAAATCAATTGAATGCATTCTGCGGTTCTAGCAACGTTGTTGATTGACAGCTTGAATAATGAAGTGTAGTGTTTCTGCTTGAGTCGCTTTTGTGATAATTGTAATTGATGGGTTCGCCTGTTGCTTATCTTCCAGGTCTGCTGATGGGTACACCATCAATGGCCGAATTAAAATTCCAGGTATGCTGCTGCTTTTTTCCTCATTGTCAGATGTGCTATGCAATTCGACTCTTGGTTCTTTATTTTTCTTACTGAGTTGCTTAAAGATCCATTAAATTGTGGAGCTTAGCAATCCGCTTAATTACATGCAAACTGTAGTATTTGAATCTCCAAACTACATCTCAACTGTATTATTTGAATCTCTCAACTACACATCAACTGATTTGGACCTGGTGTTTAATTTTTGACTTGCAGTAGCCAAAGGATATGGTATTCTTGGGAAAACATCGAATGTCAAAGTGATTCTGAACGGTGGCCAAAATGTTACCTTCTCAAGGCCTGATGGATACTTCTCATTGTAATTTCCCTCTTCTTTCCTCTCATTAGAATCCAGCTAACTTTCAGTGTGGTGCTAATAGTCCTTCCTTTTTGTAGCCATAATGTTCCAGCCGGAACACATTTGATTGAAGTGTCTGCAATGGGCTATTTCTTCTCTCCAGTGAGATCTTCATCTGCAAATTCTTGTTGGTTCTTTCAATAATCCCCGTGATGGATTGTCTTCTCATTTTTTGAATTGATCCGTTTTAGGTCAGAGTTGATGTTAGTGCCAGGTTCCCAGGCAAGATTCAGGCAGCATTAACAGAGAACAGAAGAGGTCTGACTGAGCTGGTGTTGGAGCCACTGAGGGAGGAACAGTACTACGAGGTTTGATCCAAACCTTTCTCACTTTCCACCTTGTTCACAAGTAATTTGTTATTCACTTTTCTTGTTCATGTCGTCCATTGCAGATTAGAGAACCCTTCTCCCCGATGTCAATTGTCAAGAGCCCAATGGGGATGATGATCGGATTTATGGTGGTCGTCGTGTTCTTGATGCCCAAATTGATGGAGAACATGGGTAAATAAATAAAATACTCGCATTTCGATTTTACAGTTCCTTTTCCAACAAGTCCCCTAGGCTTGATTGAGTTGACTTGACAGGTTTACATAGTTAGTTAACTATTCTCTACGCAACAAGATATAGTGCTGAGCTACTGTGTTGTTGCATCTTGGAACAGATCCTGAAGAAATGAAGCGAGCACAAGAAGAAATGCCGTCTCTGGCGAAGTTCTTGCAACCAGCTGCTAGAAGCTAGGTACAAGTCAGAAGTGATTCCAGTGGAGGTACTAGAAAATTGTGAAACAATGGATTGAGATGTTCTTATGCACATGTTAAAGCCGTATGGGGTAGTGTTCTCTGCTAATGGTTGTATGTATGTTGATTCTTGGTTTTTCGATAAATGACTTGGTTGTAACAAGTTATTCTTCCCTTTTATGTTCTTAATAACTGAATCCAGCACCTAATATAGTGACCGGCCGGATTTTGTATCGAACTAATAGCCGTCAACATTATGGACACCTATGTTGTCACAGAACGATAAGACGAGAAAGAGGTTCAACCAGGGGTTATCAATTTGATTAAAAATCATTTTAAAGTGCGGTTGTATTGCATAATCAAATAAACATACTAGACAATAACCTCATCGTCACCAGTTGTGTTGGTTTTGAAACGATCTTATTTGACTAATGAAAATGGTTACTAACGATCTTATTCGAGTAATGACAATAGTTAATACCGAAATTAACGACTGGTTCTTGATTCTCTTTGTCTGACTGACCGGTTTGGTTCAGCTGGGTAGATAGTATTTTATCATCTCAGGTATGTACTGAAGTTGCCTAATTTTTTTTGAAAATAGTAACGCCATAATAGTAGGCGTACTGGCGTAGGCTTAATAAGCCCATTTGAAGAGATTGGCTTGTTTGGCCCAAAGTTCAGGTGTTTTGTCCCCTTGTCCCACCCGCTTTAGCTTCTGCCAAATTTGAAGCAACAGTAGCTCTCTGTGATTTGTTCTTCACTCCACCTAGTTCATCCATCGCATTTTCTTCCGTTTCAAATTTCCAGATCTCTCACTAATCATCACTATTATTGTTTGTGAGCTCGGAGTTCTGTCGGTACTCGGAGTCGGGTAGAACCGGAGATGGACACCTTGCCGACGACGTCAAAATCTGACCGGCGATGGAGATCGAAGAATCTTCAGACTTCCAAGCCGTCTCTCGTGATGGCCTTCTTCTCTTGCCTCGCTTGGCTCTACGTTGCTGGAAGGTCATTCCCCTCCTTCATTCCTTGCTCCGCGGATGATTGCTATGTATAATTGTGGCATTTGCTGAAATAGGGCCCGGTATCCGTCTATCGGATCAGAAATGCTGCTGATATTTGTGCTATTTGAAAATATTTGAATCTGGTTCAAATTGATCGTTCTACCAGGTTGTGGCAAGATGCGGAGAACAGAATGTTGCTCACCAGTCTGCTTAAGACGAACTCTGCACAGGTCTGTTTCCGTCTCTTGTATGATTTTAAAGCTAACGTTTAATCCATTTCTCCCACTGTAGTCGTTTGATGTCTATGATCTCGTTGCTTTTTTCGTTGGTTTGTGTGTAGAGGCCCAAGGTGCTTTCAGTGGATGATAAGCTAGCTGTTCTTGGATGCAAGTACGTTTGGAAACCAATTTTCACACATGCTGGAGAGTTCTTCTCTTCGATGTTCTGTTCTGATAATGCGTATTGGCTTGTAGAGACCTGGAGAGGAGGATTGTGGAAGCTGAGATGGAATTGACGATGGCCAAAAGTCAAGGATATCTCAAGTACCAGTTGCCACAGTCCAAGTCAGCTTCTGGCCAAAAGCTTCTGGCAGTTATTGGAGTATACACTGGATTCGGTAGCCGACTCAGCAGGAATGTCTTCCGAGGCTCTTGGATGCCAAGAGGTACATGGAGTTTATCATGAGCTTATGAGAATGGTGTTGATTTGATTCCGAACACTTATCTTCAACTTCTTGATAATATTTAACGTATTTTGTTGGTTAATTTGTAGGTGACGATGCTTTAAAGAAACTGGAAGAAAGAGGAATAGTAATTAGATTCGTCATTGGTCGGAGGTTTCATCCTGCTTAAACATCATTTCTAGTATCACTATTTGATTTGAGTTTTTGCTTCTTGCATCTTCCAAGCATCAATTGTTGTAACTTAAGAATGTGATGGAGTTCCATATAATCACTTTGATTCAAAATCTGCAGTGCTAATCGAGGTGATAGCTTAGATCGGAACATTGATGAGGAGAATAGCACGACAAAGGATTTCTTAATTCTTGTAAGCGATCAAGTTTGTTTCTCATTTCGGTTATTTAGCTGAAATCCCCATGGTTTATTAAGGTTTCATTACTTTCCCATCTCTGAATAAGGCTCCTTATGGTTCATATTCTTCAATCTTTATACCTGACACTTAAGTGCATTGAGGAACATCGTTGAGACTCACCTAAAAATGTTCATTATGCCATCTCAAGTCTAACATTTGGGCTGAGTTATAATTCGTCTGCTGTCAAATTATCAGGAAGGTCACGAGGAGGCTGAGGAAGAGCTGCCCAAAAAAGCCAAGTTCTTCTACAGTACTGCAGTGCAGAACTGGGACGCAGAGTTTTACGTCAAAGTTGATGACCAAATCAACCTTGATCTCGGTATAGTTTCATGATTTCGTCTGGTAGGAGGCTATCCAGTTTATGCATCATCCTTTCCTTTAATTAATTTGTATTTCTTCGATTGCAGATGGGTTAATTGGACTCCTTGAACGTCGTCGTGATCAAGACAGCGCTTATATTGGATGCATGAAGTCGGGAGATGTGGTAACTGAAGAGTATGTGCTTAAACGATCCTAAAATCCACTTACTTTGTTGCTTGAATTCTATAGCATCTCTGTTTTTTAAGTAGGATTTTTTTTTAATGTGTCGATGGAATCATGGAAACTAAGTTCTATATATATATTCTATCTATATCAGTATGACATAGCTTTCTTGGCTACTTGTCCATTCATGCACATTATTTCTCTGTTGATTGAATTTCTACTTATGCTTTACATTTGCCAAGCTCCCCCGTATTAAATTGTTTTTCTTTTACTTTCACATAGATTTGATGGCTGTTACTTATTATGCCTGGTTGAAGGATTGTTAAATCTTGTGATACTATACTATATATACAACTTTTAAGTAGCATTTGTTGCTTTTCAGAGGAAAACAATGGTATGAGCCGGACTGGTGGAAATTTGGGGATGAGAAATCGTAAGTTCTTCTAGCTGGTGATCGTGGTGTGTTTCTTATCGACTGTCTCTAATTCTAATTCCACTCGAAAATTGACTCTGAGTTCATATAAACCTGTAACTCATTACCCCCCACTAACTAATAAAGCTGTCCACTAACCTAATGAACTAATTAGAGTACTGACAAGTGTCTCCCTGCATGTTTATGTTATTGACACCCTCACCTCACCTCTCCTCTTCCTTTCAAATTATGTTATTCTAACAGCTTCATTAGCTAGCTTGACTGGTGACTGATCGTTTGCTGTTTCAGGTACTTCCGGCATGCAGCTGGCCCACTTATTATACTCTCAAAAAATTTGTCTCAGTACATTAACATTAACAGGTTAGCTTGAACGCTTCAGCCTTGTTCATCTTGCTGTCTAATCCTGATCCATTTTTATTTGAGAATAACCCTTAGATCATATAAAGAATAACATTCTCGCGTTGCTTATCTGATGCTTACAGTCTTCAAATAATTCTAGATTACGTGTTGTCTATGATCCCTCTCTCGTTACCATTAGTTAGGCATCCTTAGCAGCACTTTGTTTTAATTTCCAGTGCGTCTCTGAAGACGTATGCTTATGACGATACATCAATCGGATCTTGGATGATGGGTATCCAAGCAACGTACATAGATGACAACCGTCTATGCTGCTCTAGCATAAAGCAAGGTGAAATTCTTGTCTTTTTGCCGTACTAAAACTTGTCCAGCACCCAGCAGGGCCATTGTTATTCATTTTCGTGACTTGTTAAATCTGCAGATAAGGTCTGTTCCCTGGCCTGATTTGGAGGAACATGGATTCTCGTTCCTGTCTCGTGATTCTTTCATTTCTGGGGGAAGAACTTATTGACAAAAATGCTCTAGCTTAGTCCAGGGGCTATGGATTCATACTATTCTTTGTTAACATTCAGAGGCGGCGGCACTGGCTGCAGATTCCTTTGTTGCGGCGGAAGAACACCGGCCAAGTAGGTTCATATAGGGAAGAGGGTTGCTCTTTCATCTGATTTGTATCATGAGGCTTTCTTTTTTTTTGTTTGTTAGTTTTTTACTGTGATTGTAAATTCACCAGTGACGAAGGTTTCATAGAGAAAAGCTTGTAAGAATTACCGTGGTAAATCCAGATGTCTTATTGTTTATTAAAACTCGGGGTGGGGTGGTTAATAATCGACCAAATTAATAAGGATTTTATACAACATAGGATAAGCAATTAGCCGACTGACATGGTGAGGATTGGTTAGCACCAAATAATCGATCGAAGTAGGTTTCGGTTAAAATAGGTATACCCATTAAGAGAGTCGCTCAGCAATTTGTTTCCGTTACAAAATAATTTCAAATTCTTGACAGATTAACCAATCTAATTATTTCGAGTTAACCGATTGAATAGCCAGTTACTTTATCTCCATCCAATATCTGTATTAATTATTAAAAAGAAAAATAAACCCAAAGCCCGACGAACAATGGGCACGCTGTTCAAGTTCCCCAGACCGGTCTTCTCCTCTATCCGATTCATCTCCACACTCTCCAGATCGCCGTTCCGATATGTTCACACCAGAACACGTCCTCCCCCACCAGCTCCGGTCATAGGAAAGAGAAGGCAATTGTTTCAGCTCTTCACTTCTCTCACCTCATCCCATCCGGTAACCAACGGCAAGAGCTCCGGCGAAATCGCCGCGAGTCCTCAACCGGCCAACACGATGACAAGGAAGAAGGAGCTGTATCGAAATCGGAAGGAAATGTTGGAATGTACGTCTGCGGTGTTACGGCGTCCGATCTTAGCAATATCGGCCATGCTCGCGTTTACGTCACCTTCGATGTGCTCAACAGGTCATCAATGGCTGCCGCTGTGTGTTCACTATGTCTTAACTGGTTGCTCATTTCAGAATTAGAAGCTGATGAGTTGATTATTACTTTTTTTGTTGTTTTGGTGATTGGGAATTAGGCAGGTATCTTAAGCATTTGGGATACGATGTCAGCTATGTTAGAAATTTCACAGATGTTAATGATAAGGTTAGTTTAAGATCCTGCTTCAGCTTCGTGAATTGTTGATTGGTGCTCGTTAGTGCTTTCTTGCATGTTTGAATTTGAATCCTTAATGTGGAGACTTAGTTCGTGGAGCTTCAAGCTTATGTAGAATGACTGAATAGCTGAGTGTGATTTTTCAAATTATGCAGATAATCAAACGAGCAATTGAACTGGGAGAGGATCCGATCAGCTTAAGTAGACGATACTGTGAAGAATTCCACCATGATATAGTGTCACTGCAATGTCTTCCTCCTTCAGTCGAGCCACGTGTATCAGATCACATCCCTCACATCGTTGACATGATCAACAAGGTACTTCATATGGTGACGGAAACCATCTACTCTTAATCGTTCAAGCGTTTCATACCTTTAATAACCAGTTATTGACTTCTTATCTTATCAGATTCTTGACAATGGATGTGCCTATAGAATTGACGGAGATGTCTATTTCTCTGTCGACAAGTTCCCAGAGTACGGCCAATTATCTGGAAGATAATCGAGCTGATGAGCGGGTCACTGTTGACACAAGAAAGAAGAACTGCTGATTTTGCCTTGTGGAAGGTAAGTTTCCAATTAGTCGGTTCAAATGTGCACCTTATGGTTCTTCCTTATGAACTGTGCCTTTTTATATATTTTCTTAGTCTGCAAAGGAGGGTGAACCGTCGTGGCAGAGTCCCTGGGGTCCTGGAAGACCGGGATGGCATATTGAGGGCAGTGCAATGAGTGCTGCCTACCTTGGTCACTCCTTTGACATACACGGTGGAGGAATGGATCTTGTGTTTCCTCACCATGAAAATGAGATTGCACAGAGTTGTGCTGCTTGTAGAGATAGTAATATTAGCTATTGGGTGCACAATGGATTTGTTACAATTGAGTCAGAGAAAATGTCAAAATCTCTCGGAAACTTCTTCACCATCAGGCAGGTAATGAGGATACTTGCATTGGAATGGTTTCAACTTTTGCCTCCCATTGAATTGTTTCCAGTGATTGTGTAGTAATTGTTTCAACTCTTTCTGTTTTCTCCAGGTTATAGATCTATACCATCCGTTAGCAGTGAGATTTTTCCTGTTGGGGACCCACTACAGATCTCCGATCAACTATGCCGATGCACTGCTTGAGAGTGCTTCCGACCGTCTCTTTTACATTTATCAGGTGCCTGAAAGACTCTTCCTTTTACATTGATAACGATTTTTCATATGTTCCAATGTTATAGATGGACATAAATATAGTACCATGGTTTAAACAGTGTCCATTTTGTTTGCAGACATTATATGATTGCGAGGATGTTATCCGACAGCACGATGCAGGCTCTGCAGATAGTGCAATCCCTCCCAATACAACGGACTGCATCGTTAAATTCAATCACGTGTTCACAGCTTCAATGTCTGATGATCTGCTCGCTCCTGTGGTTTTGGCTGCTATATCAGCTTCAAAGTTCTTACTGTCATGGGACTGATGCCGGAAACTTATTCAAAGGCAAGCCTACGGACATGTATTCTCGTTCGAGCTCAATTGTTTTGGGAGTACTTATTTCTAGGGGTTTCTTTGTAGGCTCTTGAGGAGTTAAAGGAAAGGGCACTGAAGCGTGCGAAGATAACAGAAGACGTGATCATGCAAAAGATTGAGGAAAGGACTGATGCAAGGAAGAACAAAGATTATGAGAAGTCGGATGTGATTAGGAAAGAATTAGCTGCTGTGGGAATTGCTCTTATGGATAGTCCCGAAGGGACTACTTGGAGACCGGCAATCCCGCTTGACTTACAAGAAGCAGAAAGTTGGCACAACTTGAATTTTTGTTGTATGTTTTTTTCTTAGCAATGAAATCAATGTTTTTGGGATTCACTAGGCAATGGACTAACGACGTTGGGTTGTACGATTGATACAGTTGATAGTTATGATATTTCATACACTAAAATCACTGGATCAACTCATCGAGCCTGCAATGGAGCCAGCCGACTCTCGAGCCTTGATCGAATTGGTGCTCGAGCCTCAAAAGAGCTGGCTCGCAAGCCTGCTGAGCCGAGTTAGTGTCAGCTCGAGCTCGGCTCGTTTATTATCGAGCTTACTTGCAAGCTGACTCGTTTAAGATTAAGGCGAATTTTGATCCAACTTTTTCCGAGAGCCACTTGGTTGATCAATATCCACACTTCATGTTACCATTTTACCAACTGAATCTCTATTTGACGCCTAGTTTTCGAATAAAACAGCGCCCTAGATTGAGTAAATTATGTTATTGTCTTTTCATAAAATCGAAATCCATATAAGAAGTTGTGTATATTGACTAACTCAAACACTCTCAAACAAAGATCTGAAGGAGAAATCGAATATCCAAAACTCTATCAAGGTACAAAATATAAACAAAAGGGTGATTAGGCCCGGCCATCGGTTTCCCGCCAAAACCAGCTGCCGGCTGGCTGGGTTTCCAACCAAAACCGGCGGCCAGCGGGGCCTGTGCACCCTTTTTTAATTTTAAGTGTTTAATGTATTTAATTAGTATAATTAGTGTAATTAAATAATTGTTAGTGAATAATTAATGCAATTATATAACTGTAATTATTAGTGATAACTGTAATCTATTACTAAAATTAATTAAGGGATTAGTAATTAGTGTAGTAATCAATTGATAAGTTGATAATTGATTTTGTTAGGAAATTGTGTAATATATAAGTGAACTTAGCCGAAACAACTGGCCGGCTGGACCTTCCCCATGGCCGGATGGTTTTTTGGCCGAAAATTCGGTCCGGCCGATAAAAAGTTATCGACTTTTAAATAGAAATGTACCGTGTGAAAAAAAAAAGTTAAAAATAAATATGAATAATATCTTTTTTAAAAAATCTAGCACAGTCGTTTTATTTAAAATGTAGGGATGATGGTTACCTTGAATCTTGATGACCTGCCACATCAGCTGTCCACGTGGGGCATTTTTTTGTCGTCGAATAGATTCGCTGGATCTTTATATCACCTGTGGCGTAAGTTAGCAGTCCACTACTAACTGACACCTATCAATTCCCGCTCTTTTTTATTCCCGCCTGCAACCATACATCGTCGTCATCGTCGTTAATCGAGCTCCCAAACTACAACTATGGCGTATTCCACTGTTCTCCGTCTCTCCCTCCCTCCCACCTCTTCTCATCATCACCCCAAGGTAATTAAAAACTCACTGCATTGCAATTCCCACGATTCATCAATTACAGAGTCTCTTTACTGGAAAATTATTCGTCTGATCTCTCCCCGGTCCAGTTCTTCTCACCGGATCAATCTTCCGAGAAACGAATTATCACATTCCAATCCACAACGAGAAATAACTTTTCTCGAGCTAAGGAAGATCACGTCCAGGTTATGCCAGAAGAAGACATATCTCTAGAGAAGGTTATAGCAGAGTTACTCGTTTCAATATAAATAAATCAACCAAATTGGCTAATTTTTCGGGTGTGTGTTTGAAATGGTTAGATTTTCGAGTTCCACCATATCAATTCTTTGAATGATAGTTAAATATGAAGTTAAACGTGCAATTTTTGTGTTTTAATGTTTTTCAGGTATTATTAGGGTTTTTATGAAATTTTTAAAATTGGCTGATTTTTAATATGCTGGTTGGTAACGATTAAAAATTCAAATTTTATTATGTTAAATTGTCAAATGTTAGCCAAATGAAAAAAAAATGCAACCTTTATTTTTTAGCTTGATTTTTTATCATTTTCCGTAGGGGTTAATAAGGACTTTTGAGCTTTTTTATAAAAGTTGGGAAAAGAATCAAATTGGTTAATTTTTGGAATGTTGTTGAAAATGGTTAAAAAATTAAATTGCACTATGTTAAAGTCCCAAATTTTAACCAAATGAAGTCAAAAAGTTATTTTTGGTGTGAGTTTTTACGAGTTCTTCATGTGTATATTAGGCATTAGCTATGTTGAGCTTAACTAGCTCTTTCTTATATTTGGTATACAAATTGGCAAGGTCTTAAATTCCAAGATCTTAGATTCCCCATCCAAACAACAAATTTCAGACTTGATTATTCATATTTAAGATGAGTATGTACAAACATATTGACCGGATGATGTCGGTCTTATTAGTGGTCGATCTTTCTTTACTTACAAGCTGGAATTGTCATGTTGGCAATGCACACAAACAGTGTAGAGAACGGAGCAATAGTTATCGGGTCCAGTAGTCCGACCTGGACAGGTTCCAACTGAGATATAGTTTCAGAAACAGTATCCACCTAACACTTCCCCGTTCAAAAGTAGAGTCCGATTATATAGATCACTATCGTTAGCAGTTAATGATACTTCTCCCTCAATTTTACATCCATCTTGGAACCTGATCTCCCCATCCTAGCAAAGTTTTTTTTTCGACTCTGATAGTGTTTGACAGCTGTAGGAGAGGGGACGACATCTTTGTTTGAAACGCGAATACTGACCGTAGCGTTGCTGTCAAGATTGATCAACAGTAATGTGATTCCTTGCTGCATGTTACAGTATATTAGTCAACTTGACATGAATAAATCCACCATACTTTTAGTTCCTTACTTACAGAAGTCTTTGAACAGTGAACATAAGCTCGTATTTGTTTGGTTCCAGAGAAACTAACGGGGAGCACAGATCTTCCCATCAAATGGTGCCAAAGTAGTGCACTTGTCAACAGAGGGCACAAACAAAATACTGAGTAAGTAGAGGAAAAGCTGATTTCAAAATTGCATGGTTGCAACGTAAGCTCACCTATATATAGTAGTCTAGGTTGGGGACAAAGGTGGTTGTGTCGAGAAGGCCATAATTGCCGCCGACTAATGATTGCCGGCTGTAAGTTTTGGTGTCGTATGATGCAGCAGCCATTCCTAGCTAGCTGGTCCAAATACCAGAAACTGAACACAAACGCATTAGTGACGAGGTTACGGCCAGTACTGTTGTAAGCACCTCCTGCCTCACCAACCCAAGCCACAGCTGGACTCCCGGCGTTATTCAGAACACCTTGGAGTCCGCTGAAAGGGGAAGAATCACCGTCGAGATCCTCGGATCCAGGATCTTGTCAACCAAGTGAGTATCAACACCTAATGTATTAGTAAAAAAAGCCATTTTAACAGCAATGTTCCCAGCTAGCTGTCGAATAAGCTAAGGGTCGTTTAATTAATTGGTATGGATGTGATACCTGGTCCAAGGTTATAGATGTGGTGGCTAACAACCTCGAGGAAGTCTTTCGGCGTTCTCTTAACGGACTCGCGAGCCATTTCGCATCTTAGCTCCCGGCGCTATAACCAGCGGCTTCTTCCTGAACCCAGTGTAGTAAACTTTCTGTATGATGCCATGAAGATTGGTTAGATCAGATGCATATTGGTCCGGCTCCCAACCGACAACTGTAAACCCTCTGTTCACAGCGTATCTTATCAGAGCTTCGGCGTTGGTCGAGTTCCATGCTCCTTTTGCAGAAGAAGTTATCGTCCTGCCGTTCAGGGCGTTCAGACCGAACACAACAGCTGACCCAGTTGTTTTGAAGAAAGCGTTGAGTTCATCCCATCTGGACATGGGCAGGCAGCCATGGGAGAATCCCAAGAGTTGAGATGAGTTCTTGAGAAATGTAGGATTACAAGTTTGCCCTTGTGTCTCGTGTAGGACTTCGTCTAATTGCAGAGTGCCTCCCAGTCTAATCTTCAGAGGACTGAAAGCTGAGCAACGATTTTCAAACAATTATGACTAATTAACTTCATCATAGAAGTAAGGGGAAATATAATATAACTCTGTATGTTTACCTTTAACGGCGTTAAGTAACGTTGGATTTTATAGATCCTGCAGAAAAAAGGTTTAACATCAGAAGAAGAAGAAGAAGGGAAGTTAAGAAATTGACTAATCCGATTAAAGACGGCTCAAGATCGGTTGAAAATGAGCTTATAACGGACTAACTAGTTTGTTACACATTATAATCAAGTTGAACTCGAGCTTGAAATTAAGAAAACCAACATTTATGATGGACTCGAATTCCAACCGAGTAATCGAGCTCATTTTGTAGATGGTTCGCTAGTTAAATAATTGAGCTCATAATCGGGCATCTTGCGAGCCAATAATCCAAATCATTATTAGAGGGTTGTTCACGAGCCAAGAAATTGATTCATCCAATTCTTAGGTTGGGAATCGTTTCGCTAAGTCAAACCAAGCTAGTCCTCACTTAGAGATGTTCACGAGCCGAGCTCTTGCTCACCTCGGGTTTGGCTCAATTATTTTTTTGTGTGCTTAAGCTCAGCTCGATTAACAAACTTTAGCTTATGCTTGGTTTAAGGGTTGGCTCAAGATCGGTTCAAAATGAGCCTATAATGAACTAGTTTGTTAAATATTATAATCAACAACTCAAGTTAGAAATTAGTCAATAAACCGAGTTCTTATGAAGCTGGTTAGCGAGCTACCTATATTGAGCTAACTCACTATATTGAGCCAATTTGAAAGCTTAGCTCGTCGAGCTTTACAGTATGGAGCCAAGATTGGCTCCTTCGTCATCAAACCGACTCATTTAATATCGAGTCGAGTTCCGGTCAGTAGTTTCTTTTTTTTAATGGCAATAGGTATGTCAATCTCAAGCCTACGTAAGATGAAAAGCCAATCGTTGAAAATTGCATGAAAACTAAAGATTTGGAAGCAAACTAATGAGGAAGCTAAGAAACTGATCACCGGGTTAAGGAAAGAAGCTGATCCCCAGCTGCAAGTTCCATAGTCGCATTTCTCAGGAGGCCACCAATCCAGAGTCGCGCATATGAAATCGGAGTCTGTTCTTCCAATTCTCTGACTTCCATTGATGAACACACTCCCTTCTTCTACTTACTCCTTTTGGTTCTTGGTTAACCAAAACACATTATAAAGAGAATCAACTCACTCTGGTTAACTTAACTCTATGCAAGTTGACTGTAAATTATATATTCACAAGAGGACACTAGACACGTCAGCAGGTTAATGACAGATTAATAAAAACTAAAACCTTTCAAGCTTATATAAGTGTGAAATAGTAATGTACTCTGAATCAACCGATTAACTGAAGTTACGGTTAATTGTACTACCAAAATGTGGTTAATTGCAATCTCCAACTAACACATCATACCACTCTTTAAAGTGATTACCATATTAACCGTTGTAAATTATTGTCTATAACTTGTTAAATCCACAACCAGATTAACCTCAATCGCTCTAATGTGCATTAGGGGAGAAGTGGTTTCCAGCTGGAACTGGATAATCCCATTGGATTAAGGATTTGACCTTTGTTTCTGTCAAGTCAACTGCCTCCCTTATTTCAAATCATTCAGTCCACAGCACACTTGCAAAACCATGACTACTTCACCACCAACTACAGCTTTTTTTTCACCCGACACAACCACCAATCACATGAGCAAAGATTGATAACTACATCAAATCCACAGTAGCTTAAACATTAGGACAACACTGATACTTGGAACTCACTCGCTGTTATAGTTCTAGACACATAACCTTAATAATATCCATTTCATGTTACAAATTAATAGAACAACAATGGCAGAAGTCTGCTAAGTCTTCCTCATCCATTCTCTTCATTTCCTCTTCTTGGTTGGTGGCTGAGGGATGTCGTCCTCGTCATCATCTTCGTCCACATCCTCCTCATCGTCATCATCCTCGTCATCATCGTCCTCGTCCTCATCATCTTCATCATCATCATCCTCGTCATCATCCTCTTCTTCTTCATCACTTCCACCTTCGCCATTGACCTTCAGTTCATCCTTCCCCCCGCCATCATCGCTCGAGCCGTCTTCTTGGTCGTCATTGTCATCTCCAGAACCATCCCCTTCGCTAGGTACATCATCATCATCGTCCTCACTAGTTGCATCATCGTTGTCATCACCAGCATCTTTGTTGTCTGGATCAGGCTTCCTTGCTGGGACAAGTTGAGTCAACGGAAAACTGCAAAAACCCGAAAACATATGACTTCAGCAAAGTTATTACATCATTAGAGGAGAAACACCTAACCCCATATCAAAAGGGTGTTATATATTACTAACCCCTTAACTGCTCCAGACAAGGTTGGTAAGTGATGAGGTCCATTCACTGCGCCTAGCTGAAAAGTTTGAAACAAAGTATAATTGTTAAGATATCAGGGCAACGTGCACAAAGTCTCTATGCTTGCAGAATCACAGGCTTGGAAAGATATCCCAGATGCAGAGTTTCAAGCTTAAGGCATAGAGCAGAACTTCATTATTATAGAGCCAGACTGCATAGTCAGTGGAGTGGAATCTCAACAGAGAAAGCACAGATCTTCTGAATAAGCTATTTGTTAGACTGACCAACTAACCACTCTTTTCCACAGTTGAGATAAATCAAAGCCATACTACACTTAGTTCCATACCGGTTTCAGAAGGGATGTTTAGGGCAAAGCCATAAAATTCCCATTTGACTAGCTTTTTTATGTCCTTTTAACTTTCTTCTCTCAGCTTATGCAGGATTCTATAGTGAGTTAGTGAACAAGCTTCAGATCAAGAGCAAAGCTACATTTTGAACTAATCACATAAAAAATTACTCTTAGCAAAAGTACAATCCGCGGGGAATAAAGGAAGCAACGACACTAGAAAACAGCATATGTCAAGACAAGCGCTGGAACAGCAGCAGCTAGTAGAGCTAGGGCGTAGTAGATCATAAAGTTGAAGACTTGAAGCAAAATAAAAAACCCAGAACAGGAGAATCCTAGTGTCTAAAAATTGCTAGAGAAAACAGGAACACGCATTATCTTTAAGAATGGTCACTGTCAAAAGGAACTGTGAAGTAGGCTGAAGCCAAAATAAACTGGAGATAGAGAGGGAAAACAATAGCAGAGAGTAAATCTACCATGAGAAGCGAGCAAAGAAGAGAGCCGGCAGCAGCGACGGCAGTTTCTAGTATGATAGCTTCCACTGCAGAGCAGAGATTCCTCGCTGGGACGACATTGCCAGAGCAGAGCACAGTCTCCATTTCCTTTCTCCTCTCTAGAGTGAAGATTCGCGACAGCAACCGGGAATCAGAGTATTTGACGACTAAAAGGCCGAGAGGCAAGCACTAGAAATTTGGGGGTTTTCTTTCTCAATTAGGGTTTATGCTAGGGTTTGGAAAGGGAGCTGTTCAAAGTCCAAGATTTCATTAATTACAGGATATCTGGGACGATTTTGGACCGTTGGATCTAAGAATATTTGTAATCCTTTCTGATCTAACAATGTATGAGTTATAAAACAAATTATCAGTTCACTCGACCCGAAAGGTTAAATGATTTTAAAATGTATTACCGATTCAATGACATCAAACATGAATGCTTTTTAAGATAAAAAGTTATTTAGTGAATTAGATTGATCTCACGGAATGTTCAAGAGTTTTCAAGTCCACTCCTTGGTTACAACTTATAGGCCAGATACACTATTTTAGCTCTACACAATTTCACCTTCATTGTTTTTGTTAGCTAATTATCCACGACTTCGAGATTGAAAAAGCGGTCCACTCAATCCTCTAAGTTGAACTAAACACTATTACACCTAACCGGTTAAAGGCGGGAACAAATACATCATAGAGCGAATCATCATATTCATTCGACTCAAAAATCTAAAAAATTATTTATAAATGTATTAACCGCTTAATTAATGACATGAAGCATCGAGTTTTTATAGAGATATTATTTAGCAGATCAAATGGATCTGAACTCAAATTCAGTCCTTATAACATTGGTTACAGCCCAAGGCATGAAGCCATCAGGTAGACTATTCTTACCAGACGTTTGGGTAAATATGATTTAGTACAACCTTTAAGACTCCATAATATACCATTAATTTTATAATTGAAAAGATAATTGTTAAATGATCTTTAAATATTCACTTTTTTATAAATAATAAAAAATTAATTAACAAAGAAATCCAGCTGATTTGACAAGTCATCTGTTATTAATTATTATAAATAACAACGAATCACTTGTAAAAACTGTATTCTAGCTGATCCTCGCACAGGTGCGTTTGATCCACTGATCGATTTTTTTTATCGATTGTTGCAAATTCGCTTCGGCTCTGTTTGTATTGATGAAATTTTTCAAATGGGTTACGGTCGTCTGTATTGGAATTTTTTATGATCGAGTGACGAGTGAGGTCTTGAGTTCCTGATGTTTTCCGTATGAAATCCCAGGGTCTTTCGTTGAGGAGAAAGAATGTCGACTCTCTGTAAGGAGCTGGTCTTCTTGATGCTGCAGTTCCTAGAAGAAGAAGGCTGGAAAGAGGCTGCTAGAGCGTAAGTTTGATTTTCCATCCTTATTTCTAAATAATGGAGCCAACCTTACCGCCAGCTCACAGATATGGCTCTTGTTTTGTGATGTTTTAGGCTTGAGCGGAATAGCGGGTATTTCTTCAACATGGAGCATTTCGAGGAGTTGGTTCTGAAGGGAGACTGGGTTGGGGCTGAGGATTATATTTACGGGTTCACCAAGTTTGGTGACAATAAGCACTCAACCAAGATTTATTTTGAAATGAGGAAGCATAATTTCCTTGAGGCATTAGATAAGTAAGCATGCATATAATCATATTTTGAGTTTTCCCTTTTATTTGTTACACAAAGATGCAAGGATCGTGAACATATTTGTTGGGTTTTTCAGCAATGATAGAGCCAAGGCTTTAGACATTCTTGTCAAGGATCTGAAGGTTTTTGCCCCTGAAAACCAGGAGCTAGTTAAGGAATTGACGCAGCTTTTGATCTTAGACAACTTAAGGTATGCATTCATGTTGTTCTTTTTAAGCAAAATGAATGTGGGTGCAAGTGGCTCTGGAGATTCTAAGGGAGCCAGATGCTTACTTGTGACAACTTGGATAGGGAGCATGGGTCACTCTCGATGTATGGTGATACTGAGGTTGCAAGAGCAATTGTGATGCGAGAACTCCAGAAACTCATCAGAGCAAATCCCATCTTTAAGGGAAAAGTTGATTTTCCCTGCATCCGAGGTCATAGGTTAAGACGCATTGTAAACCAGAGGTTAGATATTCCACCATACAGAACCCTTATATAACATCCACAGAATATTTATGAGTCCTGCGTCATGATTCCTGCTTTGACATTGATGTGTAATGATAGTTGACAATTGGTTTGACAGCTTGAATTGGCAGCATTTACAATGTAAAAATCCTCAACCCGAGCCTAATATTAGAACTCTCTTTGCGGATCATGTGTGTTCACCTCCGGATGAACATGCACCTTTGGCCGTGAATGCTGTTATTTCTCAGGTATAATATGCTACTCATGGTTGATATTTTTATTAGCTAATACAACAGAGTGCGTTTACAATGGTTCATGATCCCTTTTGTATATCTGATAATAGGTTTTGGTTGGTTTTTCTTTTTTATGTTTAGTCTACTTCTGCTAGTTCGACATCAACTGTTAATGACTCTGGAATCTCTGGCATCACTTCGTGTCCTGGTACCGACCTCCATATCATTTATCTTCGTCTATTGATTGAGCTTTACTGTTTTATTGTTGTGTAAAAGTATGTTCTAGTAATATAAATTTCTTGGTACTTCCCCGTGACCAACATAGATGAGTCTGAGGCGGCTGAGTTTGCATCCAAAAAACTTTTGTGTGGTACTGTTGATAAGGTACAATTGGACAAACTTGCAGTTTGATTTCCAGCATTCATTGGTATTCTTTTCTCGTCTCTTACTCATTATTTTGTGTGTTTTGCAGGAAGCACAAAATGTCACCCTCTCTAGTCAAGCTTCTTTGATATCTCCTATCGGTGTCTGTAGGAATCGTATGGATAACACTGTAGTTGGGAGTTGTGGACTGACAAGCACCGCTGACTTGCCAACTATTGTCGCAAGAAAACTGACTGAAGACTCGTCTCCAACAAGCATGGACTTTCATCCTGTTCAGCATACTCATCTATTAGGTTCGCCGATAAGCTAGCACACTTGGATAAGTACTCTGCTTTGACCTAATAATGTTATTTAACATGCTTGTATATGGAAATTTCAGTTGGAACCAACACGGGGGATATAGGTTTGTGGGATGTTGCTTCTGGTGAAAAACTGATCACAAGTAACTTCAAGGTTTGGGATATAAGTGCCTGCACAAGGGTTTTCAAGGTTTGTCAATACATAATGCTCTCTTCCCCATTAACAATAGAATATATCCCTGGGTCTAACCCAACTTTGGGTATATATCCAGACTGCTTTGGTCAGAGATCCACGTGTTGCGGTCAACCGTGTTACTTGGAGCCAGGATGGTTCTCTTTTGGGTATGTTTATGGATAATGGAGCGAAAGGTGGCATGCACTTGTCGTTCTGACTTTGGATTTTGTTTATTGGAAAGCATAACTCTGCTTTGCTTTTATAAACAGGGGTTGCATATTCAAAACACATTGTGCACATATATGCTTATCATGGTGGCTCTGACATACGGCAGCGATTGGAAGTAGGTTTCAGTAATTCTCTTGTCGTTAATCTTAAATGTACATTTCTTTGTTAGCTTATAACTTTTTTCCTCTGTGTTTTCTCTGTTAAGATTGATGCTCATATTGGTGGTGTCAATGATCTTGCATTTGCCAAACCCCATAAACTAGCTCTGATCATAACGTGTGGTGATGACAGAACAATTCAGGTTTGCTGGCGATCTTGAGAAATAAGTTCTCTTAGTGTGTTGTAAAGAAAATCATGTTTTCTTCTTCTGCTGAATGTTGCAAGGCATGGGACGTGACCGACGGTAGGAGGATGTATAAATTCGAAGGACATCACTCATCAGTGTATTCACTCTGCCCCCACAGCAAGGACAGCGTTCATGTAAATCTAAAACTTGCATGCATTAGTTAGTTTTTAATATCCAGGAAGTGAATTGCTCCGAGGTTTGGTTTGTTCGGCGATACTTAGTATTTCCTGTGTTTCAGTTCTTTTTTTCAACTTCAGTGGATGGGAACATAAAAATATGGCTATATGGTGATTCGGATCCTAGAGTTAATTATGAGGCTCCTGGTCTGGCAAGTACATCACTGGCTTACTCCACTGATGGCAGAAGGTTTGCAAGGATCAACCAATATTAGTTTGATTCAGTCAGCTAAATGGTTAGGTTACTTTCTTAATATTGCAGTTGAACATTTGCAGGCTTTTTTCTTGTGGAACCAGTAAATCTGGGGAGTCATTCCTTGTTGAATGGGATGAGAGTGAAGGGGCTATCAAAAGAAATTACCATGGATTGCAGAAGAGCTCTTTGGGTGCAGTTAAGTTTGACATAATGAAGAATCAGTTTTTGGCTGCTGGCAATGAGCATCTGATTAAATTTTGGAGTTTGAACAATGATATTCACATGACAGCTATTGATGCAGAGGGAGACTTACCTGTAAGCTTATCTTGTTCCGGTAATACTTGGATATGTACTAATCAACAAAACCTGTGTTTTACCTTGTTCTAAGTTGTCACAATGGTCTTAATCAAGGAAAATCCACATATCCGATTCAACAAGGACAGCACTCTCCTGGCTGTTTTTGCAAAGGAAAATAAAATTAAGATCTTGGCAAGCAATAGTGGTCTTCAGTTGCTTGGTATATGCAGAAGTGGCTCTGATGACTTCTGGAGAATTGGCGGGGAGGTCAGTGTTCATAGCTTTTTCCTTGCATGTCTTAAGAATTTATTCACCGCTTATCTGATATTGTTGACTATGTGACTCGATTTAATTTTTCTGCAGCAAGGACGTTTAGTAGACACGGAGGCTGTTAGAAATACATCTCTTGAAATGAACAGACCACCTCGTTTCAAAGCCCCAGTGCTCCCCTGCCATGTGAAAGTAGAGAAGGTTAGATATTCAATTAGCGTTGAATGATTTCGCAGTTACGGAAACTGCATTTACTTTGCTTTTATCTCCTTTGAGTTCTAGTTCCCAAAACAGCTTCATGTTTTGGACAGCAACCTATCATATAACTAAGTTTCTTCCTTCCCCATATCGATATCTTGATATTAAATGAATAACTGGGATAAATGCAGATATCAAAATTGATTTACGGGAGTTCAGGTAATGCTATTTTGGCATTAGCATCGAACGGCACTCATTTGTTATGGAAATGGCCAGTTATCGACCACAATTTGATTGGGCAGGTGAGATGGAATATCTTTGTTCCAGTTCTGTTTTGGCCATTTTGCTTTAATGCTGTCATCTGAACTGAGGTTAACATAGGTAACTACTGAAGTTCTTCCACAACTATGGAAACCAAAGAACTCCTCAGCGACGATGAAGAATGATCTGACTGAAAATCCTGAGGCTTTACCATGTTTTGCATTGTCAAAGAACGATTGCTATCTCATATCAGCATCGGGCGGGAAAATTTCCCTTTTCAATATGTTGACATTCAAGGTAATTTTTTTCTCAGATTGCAGACATGCCTAGTATTTGTCGGAGTTATATGTATATTTGTACTGTTCTCACTAATGGCGGATATGCAGACTATATCATTTGTCGCGCCATCAAAAGCAGCAGCTACATGCCTTGCTTTCCACCCGAAAGATAACAACATTATTGCTGTCGGAAGGGACGACTGCACAATTCTCATCCATAATGTCCGTTTGGACAAGGTACCTTTTCCTCCTCCTGCCAACGATGGTATCTCAAGCCTGTCAAGCTTTTTTTCTCATTCCCCATGGATTACTTTTTGCAGTGTATTGATGTACTCTATGGCCATACGGGAAGGATCTCTGGGCTGGCCTTCTCAACTTCTCTCAATAAAATGGTATCTTCTGGAGCAGATGCTCAGGTTAGCCAGCATTGGCCATTGTCATTTGAAGATGGAATGTGTTGTCTTCGGTTCGAGTTTTCAATCTGTGTTTGAGAGATCTGTTTATATCTTGTGCATGTTTGATATGCAGATTACTATATGGAATGCCGAAAGTTGGGAAAGAGAAGGAAGCAGAATTTTAAAGATTCCAGATAGAGTCAAGTCAGACTCGGATACTTACGTCGAATTTCACCCCAACCAAGCGCGATGCCTTGCCGTGCACAGAGCCTATATGGGAGTCTTTGTTACCGCCCACGGCTTGGATTGTGTTGCGGAGGTTCTCCACTTAATTCTTTCTATGATGTCAGTATCCATCTAACGTAAAAACTGATTCGCAACATCTTCTCTTTATATGCCTTTGCAGTGGATTCCGGGAGGCTCGCTCCCCATTTCTCAGGCAACATTTTCATGCGATGGCCGCAAAATATATGTCGGGCTTATGGATGGGAGTGTAGCCATATATGCTTCTTCATCTCTTGAGTTCCGTTGTTGGATTCCTACTAGGGTGGGTGAGTATCCGGTGAGCATCGCAGCTCACCCTCAGAAACCGCACCAGTTTGCAGTAGGATACACCGGTGGTGAAGTTGCGGTGGTTGAGCCCCAAGGTCCTGATACCGAATCATGGATGAACGATGACAATGATGAGGTTTCGTCAGCAACCAACAAAACCGGCTGTTGAATTAAGTTAATCAAGACAAGACAAATAAACAAACAGTAGATCAGTCATCTGAGCTTTTGGCCTCTGTTGAAATGCTTGTTTAAGACCGGCTTTTACCCCCAGAAATATGGGAGAGGATGACAAAGTACAAAACTCATGCAAACCATTACTCCAGAGAACCATGTTTACAAACCAACAAAGATACATAACTTCTTCAACAAGGAATCTACCCTCCAAAACGAGAGATCAATTTACTTTGTACCAAAATGTTGTTCAAGTTCTTCAACCATGATGATTATAGATAGCGAACCAAGCTACTCATGAGCAGCTCATTGTTCAACTTGTAAAAAATTTGATCATAATTGATCTTAAATGAGTTGTCTTGGGAGGCAGTTCAATGATAAACGAGTTGAGCTCAGCTTGTGCTCTTGACGAGCTTGGCTCGCTAGCTAGTTCGTTTGTGGTTTGATTACCAGTTCGATTAAGAATAGAGTGATGGCTCAATTAATGATGTTAACTTAACAACTAATTACTTATTTAGACTATATGAACCATTTCAAAATATTATATTTTTTTAATAAGTTCATTCGAGTTAACCTCAGAAATTTAACTCAAATAGTTAAAAATGCAAATGGGATGATCGAGCCGAGCGAGCTCGCATAATCTCAACTAGTTAGTTTGTCCGCCCTTGTTAACCCGTAAGCTTGTTAGATGAAATAACAAAAGCGTTAATATTAGGCTTCAGTTTGAAAAACCAATAGTGATTTGTGCCAATTTGTTTTCTAATCGCGCCAATTAAAAAAATAAACCAATATAATATTGGGTACTAAATCAATCAACAAAGTATTTGGAATAGTAGAAAAAATATTTTTTAAAAATGATCATATTAGCGTATAAAACAATTGAGCCAAAAGAAATGGGCCAGAAATCGCACTGAAAAGGCTATTCAGTTTGGACCAATTCAGCAACTACACTGGGCCAGGCCTGCACTGCCACAGACGCCCCATATAAAATTATATAAGGGAATATAGCCACGGTCAACATCTTGCAAAATAGTCAACAAATCACCTAATTATCGCGGTATACCGCCTGACGAGTCATACTGCCAATTTCACTTTATCGTCAGTTTATCGCGTTTCGAATTTGGTTTGAGGATCTCGAAACGTTTCGCATTTCGGGGGTTTTTTTGTCATTTTAATCTTTCTCCGTGGGTTTCCAATTTAACCGTGCAGTCCGCCGTGGCGTTTCGAGTTCGGTTCCGGAAATAAGAAACGTTTCTCCGCGTTTGGAAGGGTTTCTGCGTTTTTATCCTTCTTTATTTTAAAGACGAGTATTGAAGTCAGAGTCGCCGGACATCGCCAAGGGCACCGGAGATGGAGGTGGATGAGCCAGCGCTGTCGGCTGATAACCTCAGAATCAACAATCAATTGCAGGCCTGCAAGTGAATCCGATTTCTCTCCGCTTACAACTCTTTTTGCTGTGTAGTGCTTGCGTCTATCTATGGAGAAAAGGCCTATATATACACGAACAGAGTAATAGAAATTAACCTGGAGTTGCAGAGAACAAGTCAGAATGTATAGTGATTTCGTGAGATGTATTAAGTTAATGAAAGAGTAACCGTATATGATGATGGGAAATAAGTCAGAATGTGGGGAAAGTCGGGTTGGCTTTTGTTGGTTAGAGATCAGTGACTGTGAGGCAGCTGCAGCCTGCAGGTAAGATAGTGGATAGGGAGATGGTACTTACTACTTACTAGGTTCGTTGTCTGCACTGCGTAGTCTGCATTGCAGAGGTGGTGGGTAACGCGGGAGGGGCTGCAAGTTGTGGACGTAAAGCCAACACTTACATGGCCAGTTTTAACTAACCAGTGTCAGTGGTAACTAACCAGTACGGATCATGTGAGAGGTTGCGAGGTGAGAAAGCATTACAGGGTGATTTGTTGACGAAGCAGTTTCCGTCATCTCATTTCAAATTTGATTAAGAATTTTCAATCGATCAAGATCAACAGGTGGCTGCATGGTATACATTTTCTCGAACTCGAACCAGTCATCAAGTACAGATCAAAGCCATCGGGGTCTGATCAAATTCTTGTATCTTTGGCAGGTTGCAATTAGAAGATATTACGCGTTGCCAGTTTCAACTAACCAGTTCCAATGATCGGCTTGGGATACAATAGGCAAATTGATGTTTTTATTGTTCTTGCAAAGCCTGGTATTGTTCCTACCAAGCACGCCTGTCTTTTGTCTTTCCAAATTCATAACAGAACAACTTCCACACAGTTACAGATTCGATGGAGCGAACGAGGGAGCTTTTACGCCTCTCTTCACTCGGTCAGTCCAGCTTTGCTGCCGCAGATGCATAGCTGACGCTACTATCCCTTGTAGTCTTGCACTGGCTAGACTGCTCGTAACGGAGGAAGTTTATCTTAATCTTTGCTGAGCAATTCTTCAGCATCTGAAATCACAGGGCAACCATGTGTTATAGATCACCAGAAGCAATCATTTTGGCCAACAAGCTACATTCTTGATGTTAGGAGGCACTTACATGGAGGAAAACACCAATCGGGTGACGTCCACAGATGGTATTGTCATATTCCAGCAGATACTGCTTGAACGAATCCGGGTCTCCAGTCTCGATTATATCCATGCCCATCTTATCCAGTGCCTCGATAGATTTGTATATTGCACCGTGTTCTCGATCATAGTGAGTATAATTGAACCTAGGCACACGACACAATGAACATCAATGTACTATGTATAGTTAACTAAGGAAATTAAACGTCGTCTCACAAACAAAGTATCGGGATGATCTATACCGTGTACCCCAGTGGCAGAAATCTGAAGATACCGAAAAGAAGTTTTTGGGGTCATTTATGTAGTTTGCTAACAACTTCCCGTACATGTCTTCGTTCTCCGCATTTAAAGCACCGACCAGAATCGGCACAACCTTCACTTGGTGCCTGTAGCAGACAGTGATCAGTTGCACGAAGTGAAATTCCGGAACTGCAATAGAGAACATACCCTTTAAAGACTTTGGCAAGATAAGGTAAGTGCATCTCCATGCTATGCTCTGCCTCGTCAACTCGGAGATCCATCAACTCGAATTTACCTGTAGCCTTAAGCTCCTCAATCACTGAAAAGACAGACATTAGATTACTGATCCTAAGCAAACCTGAACGTATTTGTTATCTTCGTTACCTTCCTGATCAATAGGTAAGTCCCCAATTGGTGTCTTGTACACTGTTGCTCTTGAAAGAGCACAGTTGGGAGTATAAAAGTGGTGAGATGGGCCGAGAAGGAATATCCGAGAACTGACACAAAGTAATCCAACAAAGGAAACCAACCATAAGATGCTGCTTGTATTGTACATGTTCTGGAAATGAAATGCAAATGAAAGAGAGAAAGCAAACGCACATGTTGGTGGGATCTATGTTTCCAAATGCATAAGCAGCTGCACGGCCAGAATATGAGTAACCTGCGTGCCTGAAGAAGACCAAGTACCATATAATTCAAGGGAGCCAGATTACAGAAACAGGAAAGAATTAAGTCTAAGAGCAACATACGGAGCAATGACTCCACGAACGTCAGGTGATTTCGGCAGTCCAGCAGCATTCAGCCACCCATCAAGCTCTTCTTCTAGCTCTCTCGCTGATGATGTAATAGAAAATTCAACATCACAGTTACTGAAAACTACCATCATTATCATCACAATTTACTTGTCTAAGCTTCCACGTTAAAGGTTTCACCTTAAAGACCTAAACTTTTAAACCAGAAACCCCACCGACGATCAGCCTTTCCTTCATCGGATTGCAGAGAAATTTCGAAACTTTACAGTCCACTTAGATCAGAAACTGAAGCTCAAGCAACGGAGCGGGTGAAGGAAGGAGGAGGAGTAGCGTGGCACTTACGATTATCGGTGTACCATGAGCCAGCATGAGATGCTCTTCTGACGATCTCCATTATTTTGTTGCTGGAAGTGAATTTTGAATCCGATCAAACCTTTAAGAACCCTAAAGAATCTACCGGAAGCTTCGAGATTTAACAATCGATCGGAAATGCCCCTCAGTCTGAGTCTTCGTCAGTTGCCTTATATAAATTCAGAAGAAGTGAAGAACTGTTATATATTGGGTTTTGGCGTAGAATATTTATTATTTGTCTGCAGAGATTTCAGGATAGAAAGCTGTAAACATAATAATTAGGAGGTAATCTTATCGAAAAATAATAAAAGTTACCGTTGTGGGCTTTTTAAAATTAATTTAGTAATATAACGGTCCCATAAGAATTTTGAGCCCAAGCCCGATCAAGAAATTAAACTCGTCTTCTGTTTCCTCTCTGTTCTATTCGTCCTCACTCTACAGCAAAGCCGTTTCCTTTCGCAAATCTCAATCGGGGATGAGCTCCTCCAACAGCAAATCGCGAAACTTTCGCCGTCGGCTGGACGACGAAGACTCTAGCTCAACTGACCCTTCCGCCGCCATCCCTTCACCGCCCACCGTCCGCAGACCTCAACCACCTTCTTCCTCAGCTTCCAAGCCTAAGAAGCTCCTTAGTTTCGCCGACGACGAAGGCGATGAAGGTGCTGTAACTCCTCTCAATCATTCTTCTCTCTCTAAGTCTTCTTCTTCTTCTAGCCGGCGAAAGCCTCCTCCTCCTCCTTCTTCTTCCGGTTCTTCTTCTAGACTCGGCAGGCCTAGTTCTGCACACAAGCTCACCGCATCCAGAGACCGAGCTCCTCCTCTTAGCTCCTCCGCTACGACTTCCAATGTTCTTCCTCAGGCCGGAACTTACACCAAAGAAGCCATTCTCGAGCTTCAGAAGAACACCCGCACTCTAGCCAAACCTTCCCCAAAGCCTTCTCCTTCCTCTGAGCCTAGGATCATTCTTAGAGGCCTTGTCAAGCCTGCTGCTCCGTCGCCAAACCAAACCCTAGAAACTCACCCGAACTCTATCATAGACAATGATGATGATGACGATGAAGACGTCCAAGCTGTGTCTGACGCCAATACTCGATTGGCATCAATTGGGTTGATGAAATCCGTACCCCATGATGACTATCCCGATCCTGAAACCATTAGGAAGATTAGAGCCGAGAGAGAAAAGAAGAGGCAGTCTAGAGCTTCTGCGGCTGACTTCATTCCCCTTAATGGACCTTCTCACGCTGAAGCTGAAGGGTCCAGTGACGACGACGAGCTTGAGCTTAGAACTCGTGTAGCTATGGTTGGCAAAAAGGAAAGCAAAACTCATGGCGTCTTTGAGGATGTTGACTCTAGTACTGCTGCTTCGGCCAGATATATGAATTCTCAGACCTCGGTGAATGAGATTGCTGATGAAGTTGATGATGAGGATGAAGAGGACAAGATTTGGGAAGAAGAGCAGTTTAGGAAGGCCTTGGGGAAGAGAATGGATGATAATTCTGCTACTACTCGAGTCGTTTCTGTTGGTGTTGGTACTAATGCTACTGCCACGATGCAGCAGCCTTCATTGCAGCATAGGGCCAGCAGTGCATATCCAAACATTGGAGGGGTTCTTGGGGCAGCTCAACGGCTGGATACCCTGACCATTCAACAACAAGCAGGGATTGCTTTGAAGGCATTGCAGGATAATTCCAGGAAGCTTCAGGTATGCCATACACATTTAGCTAGCTTGTGAATGTTAATGTGCAGTTCGCTTGATTTTGTTATTTGAGGGAAAAGATCTGTTGACTTTTGTTTTTCTTTATTGCCATTTGTAGGAATCTCATGATAGAACAGTTTCAACACTGGCAAAAACTGACGAGAACTTATCTGCCTCGCTGGATAATATTACTTCTCTTGAAGCCTCGTTGTCTGCTGCTGGTGAGAAGTTCATCTTTATGCAAAGTCTCCGTGACTTTGTTTCTGTTTTATGTGAATTTTTGCAGGTATGAGCTCTCTTAGTCTTCATGCCTGCTGAATATACTTGCGAATTTTCAATCTGATTTTGTCAAGCATAGTTCTATATGTTACTGCACCACTTGTCCCTTTATCATATCGGTAATAATGCATCTTAGGTACATATTTAGGCAGTAATTCTGGTAGAAGTGGTTCCTTGTTTCTCTTCTGGTGGTTAGTAAAAGTTTGACCAATTATCACTGCTTGAGTATTAGTAGAAAGTTTATATTGCTTAGCAAATGGTGAAAACCTTTGAGTTCTGATAAATCCCTGTGGGTAGAGCTTAACAGTATATGCTTTTGCCTCTGGAATATTTTGCTACTAGAATGCTCAGTTTTCTCTATACAGTATATGTGTTGATTAGTTGTGTTTACTCTTTCCAGCATAAAGCCCCATTCATAGAGGAGCTTGAAGAGCGAATGCAGAAGGTTCAACAGAAACGGGCAGCAGCCGTTTTGGAAAGAAGAAGTGCTGATAATGATGATGAAATGGTGGGGGTAGATGCTGCTGTTAAAGCAGCAATGTCAGTCTTCAGGGAACGTGGAAATACTGCAATGATGATCGCTGCTGCTGCAAGTGCAGCCCAGACAGCTTCAGCTTCTGTGAAAGAGCAAGCTACTCAACCAGAATTAGATGAACTGGGTAGGGATATGAGTAGACAAAAGAATATGGAGATGAAACGGAGGGCTGAAGCACGACAACGAAGAAGATCCAAGTTTGATTCAAAGAGATTTTCATGCATGGAAGTTGACAACTCTGATCAGAAAATAGAAGGAGAATCAAGCACCGACGAGAGCGAGAGTGAAAGTGAAGCTTACCGGTCTAGTCGCGATATGTGCCTACAAACTGCTGGTCAAATTTTAAGTGATGCTTCCGAAGAATTTTCCCAGTTGCAATTGGTGAAAGAAAGATTAGAGAATTGGAAAATTAAGTATGCAGCTAGCTACAGAGATGCTTACATGTCACTCAGTATACCAGCACTCTTCTCTCCTTATGTGAGGCTGGAGCTTCTACAGTGGGATCCATTGGACAAGGCTGATTTCTCACACATGAAATGGTATCGACTTTTGATTTCCTTCTACTATCTTTTTGTGAATTGTATTTGGCGCTTGTTTGTTTTGCACTAATCATTCTCAAAAAAAATGTTGTCCAGGCATTCTCTGTTATTCGACTATGGTGTACCAGAGGGTGCATCTGATTTGAATCCCGACGATGCTGACAGTAATCTCGTACCACAACTGGTAGAAAAAGTAGCTCTTCCCAAATTGCATCACCAAATCGTCCACTGTTGGGACACACTTAGTACACTTGAAACGGAGAATGCCGTTGCTGCCACAAGCTTGGTCATCGATTACGTTCCAGCCTCAAGTCAGGCTCTAGCAGAGCTATTAGTTGCAATCCGTACCCGTCTCGCTGATGCTGTAGCTGACATCATGGTTCCAAACTGGGACTCGCTTGTCCTTAAGGCAGTGCCAAGTGCTGCACAAGTTGCAGCCTATCGTTTTGGAGTGTCTGTCCGTTTGATAAGGAACATCTGCTTGTGGAAGGATATTCTTGCTTTGCCGGTTCTCGAGGAGCTCGCGCTTAATGAGCTTTTACGGAGGAAGGTGCTACCCCATGTTCAAAGCATTTCGTCGGATGTTCATGATGCCGTTGCCAGAACGGAGAGGATCGTTGCTTCTCTGACTGGAGTGTGGGCAGGTCCAAACGTCACTGGGGATCGCAGTGGCAAGTTGCAGTCAGTGGTGGACTTTGTGGTGTCCCTAAGAAGGGCGTTGGAGAAGAAGCAGGCGGCGTCTGGACTGAGCGAGGGGGAGAGTAATGGACTTGCGAGACGGTTGAAGAAGCTGCTGGTTGAGCTCAACGACTACGACAATGCCCGAGGCGTCGCGAAGACCTTTCGGTTGAAGGAGGCTTTGTAATGTAAATGTAACCAAATGGAAAGGAACGACGAGAGTTTGAATAGAGAAAAGGATGATAGTATATATTGAGTTGGACACCTCTGCTTCCTTTTGTAGCACGAGATTCTATAGAGAGATTTTTGCATTATCATTACTTTTACGTACTAAATTCCTGAAAGTTTGCACTCTTTCAACGGCATTTGTTATTTCCGTGATTACTTTTACGTGTATGTAGGGCTTACACGGTAGTTGCACGACAGTGTAAGATTAGTTACATGATCGTGTTGAGTTACACGACTGTGTAAGATGAGTCTTACATGGCCGTGTAAGTTAAGTTACATGGTTATCTTACACCGTCATGTAAAATGGATTTTAAGATGGGTCTTAAACGACCGTGTAAGATAAGACGTACACGGCGGAGTAAGTTGTGTTACACGGTCGTGTAAGATGAGTCATACACGGCCGTATAAGATAGAACTTACAAGGTCGTGTAAGTCTTATCTTACACGGCCGTGTATGATAGGCCGTGTATGTTGAGTTATACGGTTGTTTGAGATGGGTCTTACACGGCCGTGTATGTTGAGTTACATGACCGTGTAAAACGGATCTTACACGAATGAGTCTTACACGACCGTGTAAGATGGGTCCGCATTTAAAGTAAAAAGTGGACGAAAATTGAATGGTGATACCACAAAGTCACAATATTATAGGCTAGTAGTATTTTGTTACAAACGATAAACAAAATATCAAAATGTACACTTTCGAATACTGAACACAAGGTTTCTGTGTATACCTATATCTATCCAACTTTTCCAAGAAAGGTTGCAAGCATCAAAACTCATAATATGACACAAGAAGAACACAAGGCATTGATTTTTCTTCTTTTACAAGCAAACCCACCTCTTATTGTTTCTGTTGAATAAACAAACAAAATCATGTACTATACCTTCTTTTTGCTTCTCTATATTTGCACCCTTTCAACTTGACCCCAATCTCACAAAAAGTAACCAAACCACAATAATAATGACCAAAAAATGGAAGTAACTTGACCTTCTTACCAAACCCAAATCCCAAAATCCAATAGCCTCAGATTCTCAAACCCACAAACACATGCAATACGCCCAAAAAACACCAAATTCCTCGTTTACTCTGCAGAAGCAAACAATGGAGCTAACTTTGAAACATCCACAGTTCCAAAATCGAAACAAAAGAAACAACCTGCAATCACAAGCAACCAACCCAAGCGTTAGTCTGAAAACATACTGTTGTTATTTAATTCCTTCAAAAGGCTATCACTAAGTTTCTATGACAATCCAGAGTATAGCTTCAAGATATCCAAGTAGAAGCATACTATGGGAAATCACTTTTCAAAGTAGAGCCATAAAATTACTATGCAATCCATCAACTGAAGAGGAAATCACGGCTGGAATCAGATTGTTCAATTCACTCAATGAAACACTTGCCTATATTGACTGGTAGAACCGTAACCTGCTGCAAATTGGACCACAAATGATTTGAAGAATCGGCATGACACTCCGAGAATGCTTGACTTGACTACCAATAAAAATTTCAATATGACTCCAGCATATAATGAAGCTTTGGAGCTCGCCGACGAAACAAAGGTTCCAACCTAAAAGATGGAACACCTATCTCCCACCTCTTAGCGTCGTACATTTCATTCCATGCTTGCACTATCTCATCGATTTTGAAGCTCAAACCTGCAAAAGCGGTAAAGTTCCAATAGTCTGAAAAAAGTACGTCGGAAATTGCAGAACTAGATTGTGAGTCTGAAGAATTATATGCTTTACCGTCAAATGCTGTAACATTGGAACAGTGGTTCTTGATCATAACTGCTATATCCGTCGGAGAAGCTCCAGCAAGTTCAAACTTTTCAACGGCAACTTCCAGACATTCTTCCCAAGTTGGTAGCTCCAACCTGTACTCCACAACAGAACGTTCATACAACATAGTCCCCCACAAGAGGTTTATCTGTGCGCTCATATTCGATGCCTGCTCCGTAGCTTCTTCCGACACATCTTTCAACAGACCATCCAATCCCAATTTCGTAAGCTGGGATTTATACTTGTCAAACTTAGAGATCCCATTTTGGCGCTGCTCCTCCATCTCCTCCCACATCTGCATACCTCTCTCCATGCAGTCCTCGGCCCTATTGTAAAGATCCAGCACCTCCTCGGACGGCCCACTCTCTAAATCAAGCTTGCTTCCAGTGGCATGGTACCAACAAAGCTTAGCTTGCTCAAACTGCTGCTGACCAAGTGCCAAAAGACTTTCATAAAAATCCGGCTTTAGTTTAAGGGCCAAGTGATATCTCTCTCCAGCCTTTCTATATTCAGTCTTTGACCATTCATATGCACTCTTCATCAGTTCCAGTAAGGTCTCCCGGGATCCATCTTCTGGAAAAGAAACTCTCTTCCTTGCCCTTGACATGTGAACATTCCCCCAATTAAACAAAGCCAAAGCTGCCATCTCCTGGAACCTGTCCGCAGCAATATCAAACAACTCTACTGCTTCTTCGCTCGTAACAGTATCCTCCATTGCCTCCGAGTAGAATTTCATCCCCAGTTCATGAATATCCAAATAAGAATCGGAATCAAACCCGACATGGTTCTTGAACAGCCTTGCAAACTGGATAATCCAATCATCAACCGAAGCAGACTCCTTTTCAACATCATTGCTTCTTCCCACATCATGACTCTGCTTTTCGTGTATCAGTACTGCGTTTTCATCAGCTTTTGGTCGCTCGTAACTCGGCTCCAGATCCAAACTAACTTCAACAATGTGGAACTTGAGTGATGATCCTTGAGAACCACAGGATGCCTCAGCTAACCTCAACTCATCCGTCGTAGTTATAGTAACCAAATCACCTTCTTGATCTTTATATTTAATTAGAGCACCTCTCAAGCCAGGAAACCTATCACCAACAATATCCCTCAGCAATCCCACAGTACAATTCGCAGGCAATTGCGCCCACCTTATATCTTCCCCCAATACCAACTTCACAGTCTTAGCAATTGCTTTCTCTTCCTTAATACCTTTCTTACCAGTCACTTTCTTCACATCAATGGTCTTCACAACCACATCCTTTTTGTTAATGATAGGAGTTGCTTTCTTCACCTCAACAACCGGTACCTTTTCTTTATCATCTATCTTCTTCTCCACAACCTCAGCTTTATCAGCTTTCTTCTTCTTATTCTTGATCTTCTCTTTCACCACCTTGCGCAAACGAGATGCACCAATACCACTCTTCTTCTCAACCTCATCATCCAAACCAATGGAATTTTCATCAAAACTCAACCCCTGATCCGCCATAGACTTCTTAACACTAGCCAAAACCTCAAGAGCGGATGAATTACTAGGTTCCATGGACAAAACACGATTAACATCTCTCCAAGCTAAATCCAATCGATTCAAGGACTCATAACAGATAGCTCTCTTCAACAGAGCCTTGCTATATTTTGGAGAAACCTCCAGCGCCAAATTACACTGGTTAATAGCTCGAGGACACTCACCGAGTCCCATCTGCATATAGCAACCGGCCATGCTGGTGCGGAGAGATGCGACATCGATGTGATTGTTGGGGAGTAGCTTGACGGCCTTTTCGTACTTCAACATCGCGCCCTCGTGGTCACGCTTCTGGAAGAGCTTGTTTCCTTCTTCTTTAAGCTCCTGCGCCATGGTGATGAAGATTGCGGTGTCTTCATCAAAGGCTTTGGAAGATTTGTCGGATGCTAGCTTGCTCTGCTGGTGCTTAGCGTTACCGTCGGTTTTAGGGGTTCTCGGAGTTTTCGGCGATTGAGGATTTGAAGTCTTCTTCCCCGTTGGCTTTCCCATTTCGTTGGACGGTTACGAATTTGAACAAAACGCAAGGAAGGAATGGAGAAAAACCAGAGAGGCAAAAGAAATGTTATGAACGCCTCTGAAACAAAATAGTGGATGACAGAGATTGACAGAGCTGATCCAGATAGATGAAGAGAGGAAAAAGGAAGAAGACAATCATTCATTCATTCAATTTCTCATCTGTTTCCCTTTTTTCTTCTTTTTTCTTTTAAATGTTTGGTCGTGGGAGCTTCTCTTCCTCCTTCTAGGGTTTCGTGAATTTCGTCCGCCGCGCCAATTGACAAATCCAGGTCAACGTTTACCCTACCCGCCACCGTCCTGCCGCCGTTATATTTATTTTGTTCGACGGTTACATCCTTGACATATCTGTATTCATTTTTTCCTAACATTAATTGCTGCGTGAAACAAAATTACTGCAGATAAATTATTTTTTCCAAGGTAAAAATTCATAATATTAGTAAAATACCTTACCGAGTTACATTCCAAAACTATGAATTAAGTATAAATTTACTATAATCCAATAGAGTAGCAAATGGTTATCGTGATTGATAGTGAATCGAGTAAAAAACGACAACTAATCATGTATTACTTATTTTATTAAATGAAGAGTATTTGTAACATACAAAGTTGTGTATTTTCTTCTTAAATTTTAAACTAACCTACTCCTTATTTACTCATGATTCAAGTAATCAACCTAAGCAATAAGCAACAAGAGTCACTCTAATATCTGAACCAAAACGTTCTTTGACTCAAAATAGGATAAAAAACCAGTTAGACTCAAATATAGCACCGGTCTTTGTTGGATGTTGGAACTGTATGTAGAGTTGGTAAAAATCTGAAAGTAATTCAACCCAACCAAACTCTAAGTGCATAACCCCCACACATGTGTTTGTCATACAACTAACTGGTTTTCTTCCTTCGTCTTCTTCACAAACCTCTTGTATTAGTATATATCATCATAACATCTGGTCACTTCTTTGACCCAATTTCCCAGTTTACCGTATCCAAATTTATAAGTTCATTCATTCCTTCAATGTCCTCTTATTATATCAAAATTTAAACCCTTTTCTTCTTTCTCGATCCGATACCACAATTCCATCTCGGACCACCAATCCACTTATATCACCATCCCACAATAGTCCACAAACACATATTATAGATAACCTTATTATTTCCCAACCATGTTATATGAGTTACCCACCATCCTAAAACCTTATTTCCCGGCACTTGTTAGGCTGTCTCCAACCCTCCGGCATAGATTTATGAGTTTAGCTAGTCTTATGGTTGGAGCCATTGTAATTTTCAAAATGACTAAAATATTAAAATCATATTTAGTCGCCTTCTATTATACACAGAGGGTCACGATTAGCCATCAATCCATATTATCCATTATCAAATGCCCACCCCTTCACATGTCTTTATACCATCTCCCCCGTCTCCTCCACTTATAATTAAATTTCATATTTTTCAGTTTGTTTAAAGTTTAAATAATCAAATCGACCCCAACCCAACCCAACCACCCCAAAGATTGAATTTCCAATTTTTATTGGTATGTTTTATGCAATATTATACTTTTTTCCCAACCGTAATTCACGTAAACTCCACCTTTTAATTCTTTAATTAGTTTTCACATTATTTATTCGTCACGATTAAGTTAAGTTTCCTTCTTTTCCAAAGGAAATAGTCATCGCCAGCTTGCTGCTGCAAGACGTGTTTCCATCTTTCTCCATTTTGATAGCAAAGGCAAATTCAATTAATTAAAGTCCGTCCATAAACAAGTTTTTCCTCCAAAGCTGGTACCACCTGTCACACCCAAAAACAAACAAAACGTAAACAAGGAACAATGCAAAACGCATGAATTGAAAACAACAAATAAATACATAATAATAAATATTACCTTTCAAAATGACGACGACGACGACGACGGCTGACGGGAATTCCGACGGCACGCACGGGACGGACGATGACGGAAGAGACGAATAACGGTGAACGGAGAACTGATGGCCAGAAGACAGAGGACGTCTCACGGGGTTCGACTTCAATGGAAACCAATTGTGATCATGATGTTCTGTTTGGCTAATTGATTAAACTCGTTCTGTCCATAATTATTCCGATTCTCAACTTTCATCAGTTTCTGGTTTTGGAAAATTTATCTCTTAGATCCTGAAATCTCCTTCCACTCCAATCGTTGACATATACAAAAGAATTTTTTTTCTAGCAGAGAATCCCAGATCTCTCCGCCTACAAAGCTCGCCCCGCCATGTTTGATCGTTCCCGAAGGCAGTGCTCGGCGTCGTCCCTTGTTGCAAACCACACTTCATACCCTCCGCCGGGAATCGCCGGGATCGGAGATCAGAAATGAAGAAAAACGATATTTAAACCTTCATAAATACCATTTGTTAAGAACCCTCATCGGCTCTAGACATGACGGAGAGCCTGCTTGGTCGTTGCTGAAAGTTCCCACGCCTCCTCTGCTGATGTGAAGACGGCCGGATCAAGGCGGACAGTGCTCTCTTGACCCAGTCTCCCTCAACACCGCCGATTCTCACCACCGAGTTCGCCATGGCGGATCTCCTCATGTTCAACCTGTTGGGCGTATACGAGCTGCTATTACCACCGTGGCTGCTTTGATTGCTGTTCTTGTGGAGGCTACACCGGAACGATCCCGGATGCGACGTCGGAGAGCACATACACGTCTTCTTCTTAGGGAGGCTGGAGATGTGATTGATGTGCTTGGTGGCGACCGTAATCGATCGGCTAGGAGAAGTGGATCGATCGATGGAGAAACGGAAGGTGGGTGATGGAGGACTCGAGGAATAGAGATTGACGCGCGTCGGAGAGGTGGATCTCTGAAGAGGAGCTGAGCTGCGGAAGAAGGCTGACGGCGACGAATAAAAACCGGAGCTCGTGGAAGAAGCGAAGGCTGACGAGGAAGAAGACAGGTGAGAACGGGATCCGTATGACGGAAACCGTGCGGAAGGTGATAGTGACCGGAGCACCGGACCGCTAGGTTTCTTAGAATTTGAATCCATCCCCATCGGAGAAGAAGAAGAAGGTGGTAAGGGGAAAAGGAAGAGAAGAGGAGGGGCTTTTGGGGGGAATTTTCCTTAAGATGCCCTTAGGCTGTTTGGTTCGGCAAACATGGCTAGTTTCAGGAGACGGATTTATAGATTGGAGAAATAATGGCGGGCGTGAAGTTTAGCGGAAATAGCAAGGCTATTTGTGTCTTTCCCAGCTATGGTTAGTTTAACTGTAGTTAGTGGAGGAGAGGCGACTTTGGGAAAAGAAGGGATGGGACTCTCTCTGATCAAACGGTTGATAATTCAGCGATGAGGAGTAGGTACCGCCCAAAAGCGCCGAAATAAAGAAGAATCCCTAACCGGTTTCCCGGCCACCTCTGATGAGCTGCCGCGTGTATACTTTTCAGCTTTCCAAAGAAACGGTCACCTAAGAAATTCACAGGTGGGTCCAAATTATTGCGTCCAAAATAAGCATTTTAAAATAATTCAAAGGAAAATTTTGAAATTTCAGAGACTCCGGCCAGAGACCGAGAGATCCGACTTATTTGATAGTTAGATCAATATGAATTTTGATTGAAGGAAGTTAAATGATTAAACGAAGTTAAGGAAGACAAAGAGATAGAAGCAGAAATATATTCTAGAAGAACATTGTTGTTTGGAGAAAATATTTATTGAAATTTTCATTATTGAAATATAAATATATGTATAAAGTTCAGTTAATAAATTATAACACATATATAGAGAAATAAATAATACAACAATAACACGATAACATCTCGGCAAAGGGCTAATTGATTAATCCAAACGCTGTGTTCTCCTTTCTTTTCAAACATATTTATCATTCAACAGCAGCATAAGCGATGATTCCTTTTTATCATATATTCTTTCAGACCCCGTAATATAATTCAGGAGGCAGTTTCGTATACACTTTTCTCATCGAGGTTACCATGTAAAAATGCATTATTAACGTCCATTTGATGGAGGTGCCAGTTTTTTATGGCTGCAACACCTAGCAAGACTTTCACTGAGTTCAACTTTGCAACAAGTGAAAAGGTCTCCGTAAAATCAACTTCATAAACTTATGTATATCCTTTAGCAACTAATCTGGCTTTGAGCTGATCGACCTCACATGTAGCAGAGATATTTGGTTTGATACACCCACTTACAGCCAATAAGAGTTATGCCTAAAGGTTTGTCAACTATAATCCAAGTCCGAGCAACTAATAGAGCAGCAAATTTTTCATACATGGCCCTCCAATCTTTCTCTTCTACAGCTTGTGCATATGTGATTGGGTTAATGTGGGAAAAAATGCTGAGAATGTAGTGTTTGAATGCAGGAAAAAGATTATCATAAGAGATGCATGATGAAAGCGAGTGATGGTTAGAATGCACATGAATAGGAGTATGAACATTATGCAATTGAACATGACAATTTTGTAAGTATTGAGGTTGTCTAGAAGTACGAATAGAGGAGGATGATTGTGTAGGTAAGATTGGTTGTGGAGGAGGAGAAAGAGGAGAGGTTGAAAAATCAGTGACAGTAGCATTAGAATTGGTGTCATCATCAAAGATATCATGAAAAATATGAGTAGGTAGTTGGTAATTGGCATCTGAAGAAATATTAATTAAAAACCCAGTAAGAGTAGATGAGGAAGGAGGAATGGCTGGTGAAGAAGACTGAGAAGATAGTGAGAGAAATGGATTCATGAAAAATGACATCTCTAGAGACAAAGATTTGGTGGATGTCTAAGTCGTATAGTTTATAGCCTGTGATACCAGTGGTGTATTCGAGGAAAATGCATTTGCGGTCTCTAGAAAAAAATTTAGGTCTATGAGTATCCAATGAGGTGGCATAGGCCAAGCATTTGAAAACTTTAAGGTCGGAATAATCGGATGGAACATTATGAAGGGTCTCAAAGGGGCTTTTATGATGAAGGATTGTTGTAAGAATTCGATTAATCAAGTAGGCTGCATGTAAAACAAACAAAGTAACTCCAGACGCATATTTGATAAATCAGATTGGTATTTGAGAGAGCGAACTACGTTTAAGAGGTGTTGATGCTTTCTTTCAACTCTGCCATTTTGTTGAGCAGTTATGACACAACTCATTTCATGCAGGATGCCATGCTGAGAATAGAAATCTTTCATGTGAAATCAGCTCTTTGATCAGATCGAATGACCTTAACATTCTTTTGGAATTGGTTATGAACCATGTGACAGAAAGATTGAAGCAAATACATGGCTTCAGATTTAGCTTTCATCATAAAAAACCAAACAGTTCGGGAGAAATCGTCAACAATGGTAAGAAAATAACTAAAACCGTCCAAAGAAATTGCATCAACTGGCCCCAAATGTCTACATGAATAAGTTCAAAACTAAATAAGATCTGTGATTCACTTCTTGGAAAGGGAAGACGCTTCTGTTTGGATAGATGACACACTTCACAATGGCTGGATTCAAGCGGAATAACATCAGGGTAGGATTTGTGAATTTTTTGAAGTCTGGGAAAAGATGGGTGTCCTAGTCTGGAATGCCAAAAGCGAGATGGAATGGCTGTCGTAAAGGAATTGTTGGATAGATTTGAGGTTGAATCTTGATTGAGCAAATAAAGACTCTTATCTTCTTGGACTAAACCAATCTTTCGTTGAGTAATAAGGTCCTGATTGACACACATATTAGAATGAAAGAGTAAGGATACTAGAGAATGAGTAGTGAGTTTACTAATTGAGACAAGGTTGAATGTAAAGTATGGTACTAGAAGAACATTAACCAACTAAAGACCACGTGATAGTTTCACGGAACTTATGGGTACCTTTGACCAGTGTTTGATTAGGAAGAATGACAAAAGTATTTGGTAATGGTTTAAGATGAATGAGATGATGCAAGCGGTAAATTATGTGATCAAATGCACCAGTGTCAAGGATCCAAAGAGATGAATGATTCAATGTAGGAAGTGCTAAGAGAATGACACTACCTGTCATGGAAGAGTTATTTGTAGAGGATTGTACATGAGTATGAACTGAGTTGGCGTGATGTGACAGTGAAGAAAAAGTTGTAGCAGGCTGTGAATTCGGTGCTTGGAAGAGATGTTTCAGTTTCACGAGCTCCTCCATAGCTGTTGTCAGATTTGAAATAGCTGATTGTGCCTCATTCTTATTTTTATGAGTTCTATTTCCAACAATGTTCTCAGATTGATTGATGATAGTTCCATCTACAGAACCTGCAAACCCCCTTCTGCCTACATTGACGTCGGGAGGTAAGTCGTCTTTAATACGCTTGATTTTCAGCTTGATACAATCTTCAATTATGTGATTTTCCTTCTTGCAATACCTACAAAACAAATTTTTTTATCTTTATAACCCTCCTCACCATTATATTTAGAAGGTTGAGACTTGAATCTCTAGAAGTTTGATGAAGTTGCGGTAGCAGCTGCAGCAAGGGCGATGGTTTCATTCTGCACACCACTAGCATTCCCTGACATTTGTCTTTCCAACTGAATGGCAGACTTTTACACAATATATCGGTCATGTAATGGATCCAACATGAGCATTCTTTCACAGTTCTAACAATGCAAACAAACAAATCCACCCCAACCATAAGTTACTCGAGCACATCTACAAATGCTGCACATCACCCTAAACCTACTGGTATTTGTCACTTAGACCAAGAAGAAAATGTATAACTCGGTCATTTTCCTGATATTTCAAAACATTAGCATAAGTTCCAACAGTGCATTCACAAAAAGGGATTGGTCGATATGACTGATGTTCATCCTAAAGGATCTTCAGATTAGTATAGTACTGCCTGACAGATTGGTTTCCTGCTTAGCACCATCAATCTTCTCTTGTATATTTGCGATTCGAACTGAGTCTCCCTGTCCAAACTTCGACTTGAGAAATGCTCAAACCTCACTAGCCGATCTGATACTCAAGAGACTAGGAACAATATTATCAAAAACAAAGTTTCTGATCCAAAGAAACAACTGTTCCGTTGATTCTTTCCCACGTACTACGAGATGGTTCATTTTTGACAGGACAAGACAAAGCTCCATTGACGAACATCCATTTATTCTTTGTTTTGAGAGCCATTTCTATATATTCACTCCATAGCAAATAATTGTCATCATTGAGTTTGAAGTTGATAACAGGAAGGAATGAGTTGTCTCCTAAAGCTAAGAAATAAGGATTACCGTATGGATTTTCATACTTCGTTCCAGAATTTGAAAGATTGTTGATGGCTTTCGGAGGATCTGTTTCACCTGTCATTCATGATTGGATCGATATATCCTAAATTATATCAGCTAGAGCTCTGATACCATATGAATTTTGATTGAAGGAAGTTAAGGAAGATGAAGAGCCAGAAGCATAAGCATGTTATGGAAAAACACTGCTGTTTGGAGAAAATGCTTATTGAGATTCTTATTATTGAAACATAAATATATATACAAAGTTCAGTCAATAAAGTATGATAGCTGTAAATATATATACAAAGTTCAGTCAATAAAGTATGACAGCTCTACGAAGAAATAAATAAATATAACAATAATATGACAAGTTTTGACAAAAAGCTAATTGATTAATCCAAACGATGTTCTCCTTTCTTCTCAAATACATTCATCATTCAGCAGCAACAACAGCAGTGATGATTCCTCTTTATCATATATTCTTTCAATCAAAGCAAATTGCTTTGCTGATTCGATGGCCCGGTTCAGACATTGACACTTTCTTGAGTAGGGTTTTGGAGGACATGAAGGAGAGTTTGTTAGTCGCTGGGAAGCTTATGATCAACTTCGCACTGTTTACTTTGATTAATCTTTGTGATTTCGTCATAAAGAAAATAATTTTTTTGAACAAGATCAATATAGCCGGTAGTCTGTTCGGTGGTTATTACAATCATCTGACCGTGAATACCTACATATAAGGCTATACCAAAAACGTCTACTCATAGCAAATTCTCAAGTTGGCCTTGAATTCAGAATAACTAGTTATCCGCCACTGCATCAACTGAAGCTTTTAAAGTTCTGATTGTACCACAAAAATACGTGGAAAGAATCATTCTTTCACAGTTCTAACAATGCAAACAAACAAATCCACCCCAACCATAAGTTACTCGAGCACATCTACAAATGCTGCACATCACCCATGACAAAGAAAGGTAAAACTAAACCTCACACTCGATCAAACTCCGTGCTGCTCCTTGTTCTCTGGTATAACTTCCATCTCCTGGTGACCTGCGGATTCATCACCTCGATGCTGCTGCTTGGTATTTCTACTACCAGCGCTGTGTCGCCTTTCCCGCCCGTAAATGAGCCAGAATATCAAGGACAGCATAACTGCAGTGGAGACTATCACCAGCCCTATATATGTCTCCCTGCTGTACTTCCTCAGACCTGGACAGTGTTCCCTGTATATCTCACCAAATGTCTGCCTTGCAAATGTGCAGTCTTCTAATTCAACCAAGAACGGTGCGTAGTTTATCAATCCGTAGCTAACATTGACTGTAGCCGCCATTTGGCTGTATATAGTCGGTGTCAATCTCCCTGTTGTTTCACATATTCCCGATGGCGAAACCTGACATACATAGCTGCTCCACGCCTAAAAAACGCAACGTTTTAACAAATGAAATCGTGTTACCATCGACATGCAGCTTTGATCGCTTTCCAATTTGGTGGGAATTGATTACCTGTGTGGCATTATTGAGGTCCACTTCACCAGGGCTGCAGGGGCGGTCAGTCAAGTCAGCGTGAAACGGGTTGCAGAGAATCGGGACTAACGGACCGGATTGGTTGATGTACAATGGCTTGAAGTTGGGGGAGAAGTTGATGTTCGACATGTTGGTGATCACCTGGTTCACTACCTCGGCAAGCTGGGATGTCACTTCCTTGCTTTTCGACAGAGTTTCTTGTGCGGTTGAGCTGTCTACGCATGGCAGGATCTCGTCTAATGCTGTGTGTGCAGATGGATTTTGTACCCATTGATCCATTGCAACACAAGCATCACCCGCCACACTACGACCAATGCAACAACTCTAAGTTAGTATACGCCATTGATTCAAGAACTCTAATCAATGGATTGTAAAATCGGACTTGGAAGAGAAGGCTTACTTGTGAAGAAGGAGGAATATGCCACAAAGAATGAATGTGCCTGCAACAAGTATCCATCCTAGAACAACTAGGCTGCATCCATAGTGGTTTTTTTTTGTTGAGTGAAGCAAAAAGACTGGAACTTTGAAGATCAAAATACAATAGAAGGGTTTTTAGTTGAGTATTAAGCAAAAAGACTGGAACTTTGAGGAACAAAATACAGCATAAGGGGTTTTTTGTTGAGTATACAGCAAAAAGACTGGAACTTTGATAATCAAGTTACAACAGAAGGTTTTTTTGTTTGAGTATTAAGCAAAAAGACTGGAACTTTGAAGATCAAAATACAACAGAAGGGTCATTTTTGTTGAGCATTAAGCAAAAAGACTGGAACGTTGAACATCAAAATACAACAGAAGGGTTCTTTTGTTGAGTATTACGCAAAAAAACTGGAACTTTGAATATCAACATACAACAGAAGGGCACTTACATGGATACTAGCGACTGCATGCCAAAGATGGAGAACACTGGACACACCAAAACAAACGTTAGCAAATTCCGCATTCGAATTAATAACGTTATGCAATTCAAATCAACAGTATAGTTTGTATTGTAATGTGGCTTACACAATCCAAGGAATGTCAGGACAAGCATTACGGCAGCTACAACGATCAGAGCCAGCCTCCTTTTATGAGCAAACAATAAGAGCCATGAAATGGAACTAGGAAAGTTTGGGACGCCAATAAGTGGACTTACATAGAATCAAGAAGATCTTGGATGTCAGCAGAGTTCTCAGACGATTTCTCGGAAAGTAAGCTAGCAGAAGAGTTGATTCTGCCACCAATCTGGTCAATGTCAGTTTGCACATCGGCAGGAAGGAACACCTGATCAACTCCAAGTAGCTTGGCAGAGGCAAGATAATCATCCACATTCTTCAGATTTTCGGCTGTCGAATCGGCCTGACTCACAACATACTCCAATGTTCGTGTTGTGCTTCTATGGAACTTGCCCTGACCATTATACAGCACAATACAACCAATTCTGCAAGTGACAGCAGAGTATGTCTTATCAGCAATGACGATTCCAATATATTTGTGGACATGAGGGGAAATGTAAGAAGTGTTAGTACTACTACTTACATAGCAGCAATGCTGAAGAGGACAAGGAAAACGAGGGAGAGTGCATAGGCTATTCGAGAATAGCCATGGAGCTGCTTCTTGAAGCAGTAATGACATAGGCATCCAAGCAGTAAACAGATTCCAAACCCTAGAAACCAGATTAAGGCTACCAGGAAAAGTGGAGCTGCTGTGAATCCTGCAGACTGATTTCCAACAAACCCACTTCTTTACAACTAGCATTAAGTTACCAAGGGGAGGAAACAATGAAAATAAAAAAAACTTACAGCCCAATAATGGCGGTCGCTGATATTCCAGCCACCATCGTAACGTTTGAAGCCAGCAAGAGGGTCTTTCCTGTAAGTCCGTTCAGCTGCTAAAGCTACAAGTGGTGATGATGAAGAAACTTCCATTGGTGGTTCGCTGGGTATCTCTACTGCTGACCTCCTCCATGGGAGCTCCGCCGCCGCCGGCGACCCTGAAACAGAACATACATTTAAACACGTTTACACAGAAAATAAAACACTAAACTAAAAAGGGGATGAAAGACTGTAACTGGGATCTCAACAAGGGAAAGTTAACTTCTTTTTTCTAATTTACTGCATCTTCTGACAATGCATTTATCTAATCCTGTCATCTTTCGTTCTGGGCATCCAAGAAATTAAAGGACGAAAAGTAGGGGAAAAGAACACAGACCAGCTGGAGGAAAAGAGGCATGAGAGAAGCTTGGGAGGAACAATATTGGGAAAACAAAGAACGCAAAGAACAGAGGTGTGAGCTTCAGTAAATGGGTTTCACTGAACATCATTTTCGCTGGCTTTTTTTCCAGAACACTTTTTTGAGTGTGTGGAAGTGAAAATAACAACTGGAAACTGAGATTGTAGTGTGTAGCAGTGAATGGAAGTGATAACTGTTGCAGTGGGGAAGAAAACGAAAAGGGAACAGAGCCGTTAGCAACTCTGTTTTCACACTGTAAACCAAACGGGGACTTTATTTGGAGGCTTTTGGGATAAATGTGACAACTTACTTTATAACGCTAGCTACCTCTTTAACCAAACATTCATTAGAGTTTAACACTGTGTTTAAATGCTTACTTATGTTACACTAGTTTCTTATAAAGATATATGCATGTAAAAGAGGAGCTAGTTCGGCCATTAACCTGCATTTTAGTATTTGTTTGTTATTAAGTTGGGCGTAAAATAATGATGCCAAAAGAAATGAGACTTCTGCACCAATAATAATGATGTAAAATACTGATCCTAACCCCAAGAAAATGAGACTTTTGCACCTTTTTTTTACCATAGCCCAATTCCCTTCACATTAAACATTAACATAACCCATTAACAAGTATTTCGCATAAAAAGTATGTTTATTTCTTACTACACATATGGACACCTATATAAAAAATTTCTCATACATTAACCATTATTTTGCATAAAAAACAACCTAACTCATTCCGTATATTCTATATTCTATATATAATAGTAGAGTAGAATGAAAGTTATTATTATTTCAAAATGGTAAAATTTTCTATAAAGAATTTCACATTATTTTTTGTGTACCATTTTCATGTAGATCTCATTATAGTCATATTTCTCGGATACCTATGGTTTTTGTTTATAAAATTATTTAAGTTTTTTAATACTCTTCATTTAGGCTAGCCTCTCCAATTGACAATATATTTGGTCTTATATGATAGAGGAAGCGGCCGTCGTACTTTTGCGATCATAAACTCGCAACCGTTCAACTCATAATTCAATAAATTGTAACTCGATAAATCTACCTCGTTGGCTTAGTTTTTGAACTTTTCACAACAATTAGCATCATATTATTTTTCGTGAGAAAGTGCTGGTTATTTCTAGTGATATAATTAAGCCAATGAGGTAGATAATTAATTGATCACTTAGACGACGACTTAGAATGAGGCGGCAAGGAAGCAAGCCAAGCAGGAGGGCGCATCCAAGTTTGTTCCTCAACAGTTTGAAGCAACGACGGTAACATCTTATAAATCCCCGCAATGTCCTTCATTGCCCCACCACTAATGGCGTCACTCCCATTACCACCCTCGTCGCTAGTATTGTTCTATATGCTAAGCTTTGGTTGCATCCCACGCAGCACGTCGGCATTGATCTGTGCCAATGATTGGTACATGTCGCCGTTGATCATCAAGTAATCCCTCAAGGAAGTGCAGTTCCCACCAAGCGTGTCGAGGAGTGTCTTCAAATAAGTCCCTTGTGCTTTGGCGATGGCTACAAGTCCTTCAGCCTCCTTCAGCTTACCAAAAAGCCTAGCCTCGGCCATTTGTTGGTTGTTGTAGAACGATGCTCTGACCGCTGCCATATGTCCCTCCGCTGCCTTCTCTTTCTTGTATAGCTTTGCCTCTGCTTTTTCCTGCTTCGTGTACAACTCCTCGACACGCCAACTATGCTCTGGGTGTGGGTGTGGGTGTGGGTGTGGGGTAAGGAATTAGTGAAAGTAAGCGGGCAATATATAGAAGGCGGGGAGGGGTTATTTTGCCCACGCCTCTGATCGTGGGATTATGGTGCTATTCGGATTTCTAACTAAAACAAGACTGTGAAAAGCGAATAATGTACGGTAATCAGTCGGTAATTACTAATTAAGTAAATAATAATAATAATAATAATAGAGGGTAAGAGTTGCCCTAGCTGCTAAGATGTCTCTCGTATGAGAGCTTCGTAAAACAACCATGCCGCCGGCGCTTCCTGCTGAACACCATCAATCCCAACCATCGCTTCATCCAACCATCGTGAGCCAATCACCACAACTTTCATCACGACCGGCGTATCGTACCCTACACCGCAACACCAAGATGCAAACAACCACCCTTACCAATCCTCCAGCTGTTGAACCCGCCGTCACCGCAAACCCTAACTATAAACGCTATAGCCAAAACACCCAGTTCTGGAAACACCGCACAGCAGACTTCTCCGCCGACGTCGACACCGGTATCACCTTCAGACACGGCGACCATGATCAAGGCTAGAAGCTCTGTCGCTAATGGATCTAGTCACCCAACCACCAGGCCCAGAGAAACTCGGCCAGAGCTCCACCTCTGTGCCTCCAGCCGAAGGTGACCGGTCAGCCACATTGACTAGAGCGTGTCGGACAGCTAAGGCCTTAAACCCTTTGGCAGTTTGAATCGAATAAAGATGTGTGCACATCCAGGCAAGCTAGGGTTTTGTTTTAGTTGGTAGTCTTAATCTTTTGTTTCGTTTTAGTTTCAATTTGTTGATTTCTATGTCTGGAACTTTTTTTCGAGTTTCATGTTTTTTTGCCATAATATTTTTGATACGGAGAGAAAGAACTGAGATCTTTCTGAAAAAGTATAAATCTGCGATCCATACAGTTTTAATTGTGGCAACAGTTATCCTGTAAGACATTTTATATATTTCTCGATTCACATATATGAAAATTACAATAAGAATCTTCTTTTAAAAAAATAAAACTCAGATACACAACTTGGATAGAAATTGAAATAAGCTGTGATGATTTATTTCGAAAGGAAGGTTAAATAATGAATGGAACCTGCATCAATGCCATCAAATAATGGATTAGGGAATAATAGCAGTACTGCTGCACTAATACTTGGTTCCAATAAGTGTTCTTTTTTCCCTCGTGTATTATGTGTTGGTGGGGTCGGATGCATATATTGTAATATCCCATCAAGCCATATATTTTTGGTTTCCGAAGATGCTTCGCCCTATAGTTGGTAACACATTTACAAATGGATTTCCATGTACCGTTAACGGATGAAGGCCGAAAATATACTTCACATAACCCTAAGTGATAATGGGTTTGGTCTGTTTGTAGCTATCGGCCTCTCCATGCTAACGTTGTGGCATGCACAACTCAACTAATTAAGACTAATCATTATCATTAATAATGTCATTGTTTTAAAATCACATCTAATTGATTCGGAATTTTTTTTGAAGATGAATTCAATTCTCAAACAACCCACCCTCATCATGTTTGTATTCAAATGGCTTAATTAAATCCAAAACTTCCCTAAAGAATGACGCCATTTTCATTGTGAAGTCAAATGCTATTAAATCAACAAAAGCCAAATGGATCTTCTTCCCTTTTACATATAAAAACATACCGTATGTCGCAAGGCAGAATAAATTAAGTAGTAGAACGGGAAATTTCAAGGAAATTGCATTCATCTTTTTTTCGCATGTAATAGCTACTAGCTAACGAATTCTTTCTTGGAAGGAGGTGGCAGAGAAAGAGATCCGTATAGCACTACGTCGATTCTCCGGCTCTCAGGTTCTCGCTTTAAATTAATTTTTAATCTCTCTTTATTTTGTTCCGTATCCTTTTCGGGCCTTCTCTTGAAAATTTCGGGTTCTGTGGCTGGACCCGGGTCCAGTGCGGATGAAAATTGGGCTTGATAAGGCGGGCCATCAACAGATATGAATATAGACTTATGGGCCTACTAAATTTAGATCGACCATTGGATCTTTAATAAATTAATTACAATATCGAGCCGTCCACAGTTCAAAATCAAATAAATAATAATATCAATCAGTAATCCCTCCGCGGGTTCAATCATCCCTTAACGGAAGGCCGCGACCTTCCCACGGTTTCGTCCGCTACAAAACACACTGCATTTCCGCGTCCTTTATTTATTTATTTATGTATCTTTGTTTTCATCTTTCCCTTCAACAACTGCCGTCCGTTTTCTATCCCTTGTATTTAAACTGCACTGCAAACTAACACAACCAGATCAACCACCAGAAATGGCGATGCCGATTATTAGCGACGACGAAGAGTACTACTCTCCCACCTCCTTCAAGGACAAGCTCAAGTTATCCATCTGCTGCTTCACTCCCATCCGCCACCACCACATCCTCCACCCTGACTACGATTTCGACCCCAGCAACACCAAGCCGCCTCCTGCCAGATCTAGCCAATATCATCTTGAGATCAAGGACAGGTGCAGGGGGTTCATCATCGGTAGGAGATCCGCAGGAGGAGGCCGGAACAAGAGAGGACACAGATCCGATTATTTCAGATACGATCCAGAGAGCTACTCTCTCAATTTCGAGGAGGACGGTGCCAATCGAGAGGATGATCAACTACCGTTTAGTAGCTTCGCAGCCAGACTTCCGGCAACTCCAGAAAGGTTTACCCGTATTGAGACTTGGGCAGAGGCTCCGTCTATGCAAGGGAGGGTGAGCAGGACGGAGATCTCTGGATGGAGTTGAAACTGAAGCTCAAATTGAGAAATTCAAAACTAAATATATTGTGATGTATCTATCGTAAAAAAAGGTTGTGACTAGTGAGATTTTTCTTCTTTCTTTTTTAAATGCAGCTAATTACAGTTGATTTGCTGCTCTGTCTTGCCTCTTGGGTACTTTGTGTAAAGAAATACATCAACAATTGGGGGTTCTACAATCTTCTGCATTATTAAGGGAAATTCCTCTTCCTCTGTTTCCGAGTGGCAACAGGGCATATAATAAAAGAACACAACTTTGAACTTTTCCAGGATCTGCCCCAGCTAGCTTTTATCAAACTTCCTCCATTCCATTTTGCTTTGCATCTTGGAAGCACATTTAGAGGTATTTTGACATCAAGTTGGTGAAGATAGGAAGCTTAGAGATTGACCCGGAGCATAGCTACAAGTGGAAGCAAGGATTTCAAGTTAAGATTGAGGAGTTCATGTTGAAGACCAACGGGTGATTCTTGATTCTCTTTTGCTCCACTCCCACTAGTCTAAAGCTTTGGCCTTTGTGTGTGTTTTTAGCAAAATCAAATCATCTATAATGCTGCAGAACTGGGGTATTTTTGGGTTTCTGTGGATAAGCCTTTGTGCTGACTTGGGTCACTGCTCCATCAAACCACTTGGAATCTTGGATATAACAAGGCCAATCTCTAGCTACTAACATTTTGTGGGGACAACTTGATGCCAACTCACTTCAACCTACAGCTTGATCTCATATCGAGAAGTTGAATGAAATGACTGCAAATTGGGTAATTAAGTAGGTGGATTTTAATGTAATAATTTAAGGACACCTAACTTCTTAAGCCTGCCAATCAACAATTGAGCTTTAGGTTGAGGTGAGTTGGCATTCAAGTAATCATAAAATAAAATATTACTTAGAATAATAAATCTGTTAGTTAAATAGACGGCAAACGAATTTGACAGTCGAGTGAGTGGTATCCGGCGCAAATTAAAAACAGTAAGTGACTAATGCGCAGCAAAATAATAGTCAAATGGCATGGGATGTAAATTACCCTATGTATGTGAGAAAGCTTAAGCGGCAAAGTAACGGGAATTAAAAACGAACAATTTGGAGTCCGTAAGTGGAAAATAATACAAATTGAAGGCGGTAATCCAGGACAAAACAAAACAAAACAAGGCAATTATTGGTCATTAATAATCAGTTAATCCTTAATCGAATCAAGAGCGGCCTGCTATTAGACGGTGCTCCCTGTCTCTGCTCCTCCTTAATTATAAATCCTATCTTTCTCAACTCTCTTCGATCTCTCTCTCTCTCTCTCGTCTAGCTAGCTCCCACCACAATGGCTGTAAATCCACAGCAAGATCAAGCTGCTGCATCCTTCGTCCCCAGTTCCCGACCACACGATCACCTTCCCTCCAAAGACTACGACGTCGTCGACGGTCTAGATGACGAACTCGGTGTCCCCTTCTCCCCCTCCTTCTGTCTCTGCTTCCCAGCCCACTGCTTCAGCCGCCGACGAACCACCAAATCCGGCTCCCGTACTTATTTTTTGCAAACCGATCAAGAAGATTGTTCCGAAGAAGATCAAGATGGACTGCGTTGGTATTCCGGCGGGCGGCGGTGGGTGGTGGAGAAGCTGAAGAAGGCGAGAGAAATATCCGAGTTGGTTGCAGGCCCCAAGTGGAAAAATTTCATTCGAAGATTTAGCAGACCAGCCTTTGGGTCTTCGAATTCTAAGAAGAGGACCAAGTTTCAATACGACCCTCAGAGCTACGCGCTTAACTTCGATGACGGCGATGCCACCGACGACTGCGGATACCCGGATTTCTCGGCCAGATTCGCCGCTCCTAGGCAGTCTTGAAACCTGTGTATCTGTTTACCATTATTCTTTTCTATTGAGCTGTAATTATATTGTCTATAATTAGAATTGAAGTTTGATGAACATGCATGAATCTCCAATACTCATTCTTTGAATTGGGTTGTTGTCAAAGTGATTGATTTGTTATTCGTGGCTCTAAAATTCGGAAATATCACCTTAAAAGAAGTAAACAAATTACCTTTGGCAATTTCTCTTTAAGAATGGAAACCTTACCCAATTATAATTATTATCCAAGTAGCTAATTAATCTCACCTAAAATTAAAATCATGAGCTGTGTTGATTAGGATTTAGGAAACGCGTATCAATATAATTTTAGTGATGAAAAAAATAGCTGGAAAAGCAAAGAGATGGAATATATAAATTGTCAATATCTTTTGGGTTATCTAATTAATAGAATATATGTACAGTTAGTTCATCGGCCAGGACAGCCAATAAGGAAACAAATTATGAGCAGTTGCTGACTTGATGTTGGATTCAATATCTATTCAAAAGTATCTACTAGATAACTAATCAATTGGATAATTGCCTTAGATTAGAGTAGGTGATCCCGGGCCCCAAGGCCCAATTGGTTTTCTATGTATTTAATCAGTTCATTACTATGTATTAATAATAATGTGGTTTCAAATGGAAACTGAAGTGCACGTTACCGTGATATATCCTCATATGTAAATTAGTCTCTATCTAGCACGCCAACTATTCTCTCCCAAAACTTCAGGTGAGCAACAAAATAGTTCATAATGGAGAGTTTGGATGAATCTTGAGCTGGACGAATGAATTTGGATGAATCTTGCCCTGATATATAATAGACATGCTAAAGACTAGGCACAAAGGAATATTGAGATACGAAATATATCTCGACTGGTTGGCTTGTGTACTCTTGACGACCTGTTGATGGACTTGGCCAAATCATGATAGAACACTTTTTTGAAGCTACTTCAAGAATAGAGTAGAGATGAGAGAAATCCAAACCATCATCTATATATTAAAGATGCGGTGTTTTTATCAAGTTGTGGATTTAAATTATGAAAGAGAATTACATCAAAGTAATGGGTCCTTATAAAAAAAATGTACATAGAACCACTTACAAACTAACTGCAATGAGAAAAAAGAAAAAACCCCAACTTAACTTATAGCAAAAAAAATTATATCTCAACTCAAAAGAAATGCCCCATACATCCAACCCACGCCCAAAAAATAACCGGAAATTAATTAGGATTGATGACAAACTCTGACCACACCTGATGTTGAGCAACCGAGAAGAAGCCTGCAGCAACAGGCCACTTCCCCACACTCACCATAATCTTGTAGAACAATTGAGAACTACTTCTCCTCCCATCCCTAAATATACGATTATTGTTTTCTCCCATAAAATCCAGAAATAGACATGTAAAATCACTTTCTTGGTGACATCAAATATCGGAAGACAGTTCATCTCTTTTAATGTCTCAATGAAACCCAGACAATCAAACGTAGTAGGCCGTACATGGAAAGTATTCAACTAATCTGTGCCCAAACCGAAGAAGAGAAACTATTGTGCAAGAACAAATGATCGACCGATTCGAGGTCGCAACAACATAGGGCACAACGGTTCACCATTTGCATACCTCTCCATTGAAGATTGTCGATCGTTGCAATTTTCTTGAAGAAGACCAACCAACATAAACATTGAACCTTTGATGGAGCGCTTGTCGACCAAACAAAGTCGAAAGGGAAAAATGGAAACTTGTCTGTAGTACTCTGAACTCGAAGTGATCGACTGAAAAAACATGAGACCATTCTAGCGGCCAAACAATCGAGGTTGGACCCTCAGTAATCAGGTTAGAAGGAACAGCCTCCAAATGAGCTTGAAGAAATTGAAACTCCACCAAAGCCCCCCGTCTCAAAGAAGTAGACAAGGGAATGCTCTAAGTCCTCCTGTCGCCCATAGACTACAGGTAAAAAACATAACTATCCGCAGACTGTGCAGCTGCCACAATCCTTGGATAGGCCTCACACAATCTCACACCCCCAACCTAGTAATAAAACCAAAACAAACACAAACTTCCCCCCCCCCCCCCCCAAGGATCGAGATAGCTGTACGCCCAGAATAAAGATCAGTTTTCCATCTCCATAAAAAACAACCCGCTGGTGAGGGAAGCCACTCAGAGCATCCAACCCCGCATTTGGTAGTGAGTAGAATTTGCCACCAAGCATTTCTCTCAACCGCAAACCTCCACATCCATTTACTCAAAAGTGCCACATTAAGAATCCTTAGATCTACACACCAAGGCCGCCAACACACTTAGGAGTCTTAATAAGATCCCAAACTACCCGATGAATCTTATCTTTATCTACACTGCCAGCCCACAGAAAACGTTTTTCTAAACCTTCAATCAGCTCAATCACAGTAACGGGAGCCTTGAGGATGGAAAGATAGTAGACAAGAAGGCTAGAAAACACACTTTTAAGCATGACCACCCTACCACCGAAGGACAAAAGTTTGGCTTTCCAGATTCCATTTTCCTCTCCACGTTACGAATAACCAGCTCCCAGATCGTCGTGAAACAACCTCTTATCCCAAGAGGAAGACCAAGACAAGAAGCAAGGAGAGCCTCAATCTCACAACTAAGGATATTAGCATAACCACCCACATTAGGGACTTCTCCAACAGGGATTAATGTGGACTTGTGCCAGTTCACCTTCAAACCAATAACACACTCAAAATAAATGAGAGTTGCAGCCAGAAAACGAACCTAAGATTCTGATGCGTCGCAAAAAAGCAAAGCATCATCTGCATACAAAATGTGGTTTACGAGTCCTTCACGGTGATCCTCGTCCATGTAGAAACTCGAGACTAAGATAACAGTTTGCACTTTGTCAAGGATAACAGATAAAATCTCCATAACAATGATAAACAGGAAGAGAGATAAGGAATCTCCTTGCCTCAAGCCTCTGCTACTCTTGAAATAACCGGACGCCTCACCGTTGACTAAGATCGAAAAATGAGTTGTTGTCAATTAACTTATTATCCACACAATTCACTTTTCCTCAAAATCCATCAGATATAGACGGTTGAAAAGACACTCCCAGTTTACATGGTCATACGCCTTTTTAATGTCCAGTTTGCGAACAAGCCCCGATTTGCCACTTTTCTATCTAGAATCAATAATCTCTTTAGCAATAAGGGCTGCGCCAAAAATCTGTCGATCCCTCACAAAGGCACATTGTTGTGGAGAAATAAGACTAGTCAAACGATATTTCAACCTAAACATAAGAATCTCGGAGATAATCTTATAAATGCTCCCCACAAGGTTAATAGGGCGAAAATTCTTAAATTCCTCCATCACATTCTTCTTAGGAATCATAATAGTGAAGGTGTTATTTACACTATTAGGGATCAACGAATAATCAAAGAAAGACGTCATCGCTTTACACATATCTTCCTTTACAATCTCTCAATTCCTCTTAAAGAACATCATGGAAAAACCATCACGATCTAGAGCTTTGTCCCCACCACATTTATGAACCACTCTCTCCACGTCCTCCTCCGAAAGCGGAACAACCATTCCCATAGCCTCCTCCTTAGAAATCTTCCTTAGAGTAAGATTGGAGGCTATCGATCTTACAAATTTAAATTCCTTATACAAAGTTTAATAGAACTTAACTGTCTTTTTTGTTATGTTGCTTTGACCCTTGACAAGATCACCATTCACAGCAATAAATTAAACTAAATTTCTCCTTTTTTTACTATTAACCATATAATAAAAATATTTAGTATTACGATCACCCACCCTAAACCAATACAAATTGGCTTTTTGCTTTGAGAAAATCTCTTTCCATCTCCATAATATGTCCAAGTTACATTTAACAGAAATTCTCTGAACTCTATCCTCCTCAGTGAGCACGCCCCTTTCCTCTTTCTTATTAAGCACGTTAATGTCACCAAACCCTCTTTCAATTTCTTTATTTACCCTTTTAAAAACATCAATGTTCCAAACCTTTAGTTTTTCTTTGATTAACTCCAGCTTTTTGGCCAGAAAGAACAACCCGCCAATCGGGGGATAGAGCTCTCATCCACATATTTTTAAAACGTCACGGTCTATCAATCCGCTTCTCATTTCGACACTCCACCAAAATGGGACAATGATCCGAACAAACTTTCATAAGCGCCCTTAGAGTGCAGCCAAGGAAGTGTTGTTCCCACTCGCTAAAAACAAGAGCACGATCAAATCTAGATAGAGAAACATTTGCCCGAAAATTTGTCTGGGTAAATTGAGCACCACCCAACGGCAACTCAATCAAAGCAAAGTTTCCATCTCCAAACCGTTTCTACTTGCTCCAATAGCTTGATCTGGGCTTCTCAAAAGGTTAAATCACCTACCACACAAACAGGGAGATCCCACCACTCCACAACACTTCTAATCTCTTCCAAGAATTGAAGTTTCTGAGTATGGACGCAAGGGCCATAAACATTTAACAACATCCATTTGAAATCATCCACCTTGTTTTGAAGAAGCACCACAACCACATTTTCTCCTATCCAATCAGCAACAATTTCGAAACACATCTCATCCCAACAAGTAATGATACCACCAAAGGCCCCGACAGAAGGTTTAAAGGTCCATCCCCAGTCCGACCCACCAACAAGACTCCTAATTATCCCAGCATCAGCATTCACCAATTTAGATTCTTGAAAACACACAATTTCAGGCCCAGCACTTGTAACTCTGTCTTTTATCTAAACCTCTTCTCCTCTAGACCCAAACCACGGACGTTCCAGGAGAGAAAACTAAACATCAGATAGACGCAAAGGAAGAACACACCTTGCACGTGAACCAGGAGATATCCACGACTCTGCCGAATACTTAAAAATGGTTTTGTCATGCACACGTCCGTACGTACACATAGTGTTCCGAAAATTTGAGTATAGAGAGGTACATATAATATATGGAGGAGAAGAATTAATTATACTGTACGTACTCCATATATATGTTGTATACAACCCAGCCAGCCCATTTAAAAAATACATTACTACACATGCTATCTCCCAAAAATTCAAACAGCTTTCATTTATTTCATAAAATTAAAGTCGTATGCGGCCGTCTATCTATGAAATCAATAATATTATTACGTACGTACATATCCTACATGAGGCCAGCTGGGTCACCTCGATTAATTTGCACTATGTATGTGTTAATTTTGGTGATTGTTTTCCTATTGGTAACCGATCAACGAGAGACAACGATGTATGTATGGTACGTTACAAAGCGACCAACCAGCTGCTGCTGCTGCTTGTGTAAGATATGAACGTCACCTGCGCATGATATTGATATCTATACACCTTACTTGAGATCTACTTGAGACCTGTCGATCGGGGGCAGTTAAGAGGTGATATATTTAGTTTAACATATGTGCATGTTAAACAATATGTATATATACTTAATAATTATGACAAAGTAACGTAAGTACCTCTTGCGTTTAGTTTTGGAGGAAGTAGAGGTTGAAGTACTGGAAGGGTTGGTATGCCAGTTTCTCTTCCTCTGGTTGATGAACCAGTTGTTTATCTGCTTCAGCTGTAACCCTGTTTCCTCTACCAACCTCGCCTTATCTTCCTCCTGCATATGCATGCATCACCTTATCAATTCATCATCATCTTTTATCAGCTCAGAAATTCCTATCACTTTATACAACTATTAGGTTGTTGGTCCGCGCTCAGTTGATTAAACAACGTATCGATCCGTGTGTTTTATTATTTTTTGTATGTGTTATTATGTATGGTAAAATGATTTGGTTTCCACATAATTGTGCATGATCAAAATTAATGCAATTCATGTAACGACGCTTAACATGCAGGAAATTTGCCAATTTGAAAATTTTCAACACTAACATAACACCAAGTAAAATTTATTTTTAACTTCATTTGACCATTATTTACAAGGGTCATCATGGTGAAATTTACATTAATAGTCATTTTCAACATGCAAGTCAAATATTAGTCGATTTGAAAATTGTGAAATTTTCTTGTGAAAATTAACAATTTTGACGTGAAAATTTTCAAACTGGTTAATATTTGACATGCATGTTGAGAATGATTAAAAAATGAGGTTTCACCATGTTAACCCCTTCAAATAATATCCAAATGAAGTTAAAAACATTTTTCAACATGCTAAAACAACACCGAGTAAAATTGATTTTTGACTTCGTTTGACCATTATTTATAGGATTATCATAATGAAACTTGATTTTTTAGTCATTTCAAATATGCATGTCACATATTAGTCGATTTGAAATTTTTGAATTTTTTTTGTGAAAATGGTCAATTTCCATAGGTTAACCCTTTTGAAAATTAACCATTTTAACATGAAAATTAAAAAAAATTAAATTAATTAATATTTAACATGTACATTAGAAATATTTAAAAATTAAAATTTCACCGTGTTAAAATTTTCAAATAATAATCTAAATAAAATTAAAAAACTTTCAATCATCCAATAAAATTAGCCCAACAGTTAGATGAGAGAAACTACAGCAAGCAACGGTGTAACATTTTTCATGACTTTAATATTCTGTAAATATTATGTAATTGATATTAACCTAGCTAGGTATATAATGATGAGTGTGAATTATAATATAATAGAATACTTACGGTGGGATAAGGCCACTTGGAATGAGATTGCCACCAAGATTTGAGGACAGAGGTAGTGTCTCCAGGCAGCTTTCCCGCTCTTCTCTTCCTCAGTATCTCTTCCCTAATGTCCGCAATCTTGTCTTTGTAACCCTGCTTAAGTTCATGTTTCAACTCGGCCCTCACTCGTTCCATTAAAGACCTCTCCGTCTCGCTTGGGACAAGAGGACCAAATCCCATCGAATCATCAAACGAAGTAGTGACGGCGCCTAATTCGCTTTCTACTACTACTACATGGCCGTCATCATCCTCGTCCGACATAGTGGCACCGGTCCCTTCACCTGGTGACACCCCTGTTAAACTTTGCAAAGACTGCTCAATCTCCCAGCAAGCCATTACTGCCTCCATTGCATGAACTCTTACGTGTTCTTGTAGTTGTTCTTTGAACGAACATAGCAGCAGAAAGTAATGACTCTGCATAAAACCATCCATCATCCCCATTAAATATTATATATAAATCCCCTTAATTATTATTGTTATAAACGAACAATTGAAAACTTATAAGATCGCCGTAAAATATTGTCATAATTTAGAGGTTATTAACTCCACCATGCATGTCTTCATCAATCAGAAAAATATTTGGCTTCACGTTTTTATATTGTTATAGAATTTATAAAAAAAAAAGAATTGAAAAAATCATATAATTAGCTAGGTGAAGTAGAAAATGATATGTAATTGGGCGAAATAAAGCTAGAGATATGATAAAGCAACATAGAATGGTAGAATGTTGAGCAATTAATATATTATCAAGAAAGTGAAGAATAAAGGAATCCTGAAATTCCATTGAAATTTACTTAAAATTTATAAATATATATTATATCCACCGTTCGGGTAAACCGATCGAGAGGCTACTTTGTCACTTAGCGCGCATGACGTTCAAAACTTACTTTTTAAGCGTAAAACAACAATCAACAGATGTTCTCAATTTCCATCCAATTAATTAATCCCAAAGTTACATTTGGGGCCGCCCATTCCAAACAATAAGGAATAATTTAGTTGTGCTACATATCGGGCTATTAATTGAAGGGCGAATAAATCCTTTATGCTGGCTAACAGATATATAGAAGAGCTTAATTAATTAATTAATTAATAATTCCATCCTCCTTCCTTAGGAAAGAAAAGAATGCCGACTGAAATATGAATGAGAGGATACGTAAGACAAAAAGTTTAAACAATGGACAGCCACAGAAGAAGGGATCCAGCATCCTTAGCCTTTTTTTCTGTAACCCAAAAGAATTTGAAGCCACACAAACAAGTAAACACACTAGCTAAATGCCCAGCTATGTCGGTCGTCGGTGCCTGTAAGCTAGATATTATTATTATTATAATTATACGAACAGATTGATAGTCCAAAATTTTATTCACACATTAATATTTTTGACGATCGAGTACTGGAAAATGGAGATGGATCGATGGAGGATAGGTAGGTTACCATGAACTGGTCAAGTTCTTTGTGATCGGGCGATGCAGGGAGATGAAGATGATGATGATGAGGATATTTGGAGACGATATTATGAGACTGGGCCAATTGTGCATCAATCCTCGGAAGCTGATCCACCGGCGTCGCTATTCTCAGGCACGCCACGTGTGCCGACAAAAGCTGCTCGTACAGCGGGTGAGCAAGTATCTCTCCCTTGTACCTCCCGCTCGAATCTCCTCCACCGCTTTCTGATTCGCTAGGAGTATTACTATTCTGCTTCAAGTTGTTGTGGCTCTGGTTTAATATGGAGTCAGATGGAGTAGTAGTGTTGTGGATGATGTCGGAAGAGGCCGCGAGGTTGAGAAAATTGGTGTCGGCGGCGGGCGGGTGTTGGGGGCCGCGGAGGAGGAGAGCAGAGTTGAGCCAATTATTGGGTGGTGACTGTGAGGATGCCGTGGGGACTTGTTGTTGTTGTTGTTGGGTTTGGTCGGAGGGGAAGTTATGGAGATCAGGAACTTCTTCACTATGGTGGTGGAATTCCATGTTTCTTTGGACAAACACGTACGTACGTATCACACTTTTGTTGTTGTTGTTGTTGTTGCTGCTCTACTGCATATAAAATAATAACAATAATAATTCACTGAAGCACAAGTTTCTTTATTCTGAAAAAAAAAGAGATGAGAGGAGTTTTGGATTAGATAAATAAGAAGAAAGCAAAGGGCAAAGGTAGCTAGATTGGGTTACTTGAGATGAAAGGAGGAGGAGGAGGAAGGAGATGGCATCGGGGTATAAATAATAATAAGCAATATTGATTTATTTATTTGAACAATAAATAAAATTGTGTACTATGTGGGAACGGCGAGATTAACAAATTAAGAAAAGGACAAAAGAAAAGAGATCCCATGATAAAGAGAGGATAGGATTATTTAATTGAAGAGGGAAATTAAGTCTCCACTATGACTAGACTACTAGTTCAGAAAAAGAGACTAGACTACTAGTTCAGAAAAGAGAATAATAAAGTTAAGTTGCATTCATTAATTAGCCTCAACTCTAAATTGACTTACTAATTAATTAATTAATTAATCAATGACCATGATCAGCAGCTAGCTAGCTGGTTATGATCTGAGTCTCCAGAAGAGGCAGGCAGATATAACATCCGCAGCATTCACCGTCAAGCTAATTAAGCAACCTTTTCAATTTCAGTGAAATATAAATAGGATTGGGTTTGGCGTAGGCGTGCTCCCCACATCACATCATCCTTGTTCTACACGTTGTCTCTACCAGTCCCAACGAACCATGCATATCACAGATTTAACTTGTAATTATATTATATTATTTATTTATGTCATATTCATATCTATCTTCCGCTTTCCTCCTCCTCCATTCATTCCACTTATATTAACTACCTCGCCGATACTAAATAATAACATAAATTTATCATCAAAAATAATTGGGGCGGGGGTAAGTTATTGGATAACGTCGCACGTCTCTGAGCCAGAACCGGGGTCGGGTTCCCAGTACTGACACGGGTCGTCTGGGCGCTAGGTAAGCTTCATTTGGGTGTTGGGACCAGCAGCAGCAGTACAACTATCAACCAGCACGCTGCTATTATAAGGTGCCACTATACCATGGGCCATGGCATCAACTTAAAGTCAAGTCCCCAATAGGAATTAATTCATTCTATTTATCTTTTTATCCCACACACAAATTAAACTTGTCATTTAGCGAGCCAGTCCACAGGGTGTTCCATATCCAAACAATTATTGTGCAGAAAGAAAGTCCAATGAAGCGAAACAATTAATTGGTTATTATGTTTCACCAATATAATATATATATCACAAGTAAAAAGAAGAGAGAAAGTAGGCGGTGGATGTGATTGCCATTTTATCAAAGTCGTCCGTGATGATTAATAATATATATACCATCAAATTATAAAAGTATAAGTTGACGTTACTTACCAAGGAGCACAGCACGATAATAATTAAGTTGACGTTTCCACTTGTTTCTTCGTACGGACCTCATCCATATATACTAACTTTCCAAGGACCTAGCTAGCACAATAATAATAATAATAATAATAATAATAATAATTTAAAGGAGAAATGAAGGGACGTATCCATATAGTTGTGGTACATCTAAATTTAATTTATATAGGAGTTCAAAGTTATCTCTAAAAGATGGAAATAGGGGACATGTACCTATTCAATGAATACATATTTGATTTCACGTAATATTTATTCTTAACGGTTATATATTAATTTTTTGGACTAAACTTTTCAATCAATAAAAAAGAAAAGTAAACATCATATTGGTGTGTATTCATGTACCTGCACCCAACTCTATTTAGACTATAGGGGCATATAATTGCAATATTCTTTGGGAAATTATTTTATCATCTATACATCTTGTTCACGATATACATAATGATGATGATGATTCAATATATGTAATGTTGATGGACAACTGAAACACTTAAAAAGTTATTATTCAAAAACTTTACCCAATTTTCCATGCATGGACCACATACATGGCCCACAGCAGGTTAGCCCACTTGGCTTGCACTTGCACTGATCTTCTTTTTTTTATTTTTTATTATCAGCTTCGCAATTTTGCATGCTAGCTAGCTAGCTCTTATCCATCCGTAGCAGAAGATACTGATATAAATTAATTAGGTTTTGTATCACTTAGCTTACTCTCAATAGGCTAGCTCAGAATATTTCATTAAGTCTTCTCATTTGATGTTTGTACGTCACCGAATCTTCCCGGCCTTTTGTAAACATTTTTACTAGCCAGTGGTCACCCTACCTGAAATGATCGTGAGCGGAACTATGCGCGGTGAATTTATCACGAGAACTATAGAAGAAGTGAAAAAGATCTGCCAGAATATACTTGCTACACAAATGATCGCAATGACATCATCGACAAGATCACTAACTATATATGTAGGAATTTAAAAATGATAAAAAAAAGTCTGGTGAAAATACAATATATGTATATATATATTAACGTGACCACTGTATGCAATTATATATATTGCTTCCTCTATTCATGGTCAATTTATGCGCTTTTGAAGGCGCCACTCCACTATATATAGCATACTATTTGAGAAAAATGTCAAGTACATTAATTAACCAAGGATTATTTCATTTGGACACACACACACACACATATTTCTACTTGTACAGCACCTCCTCCTCAATCATCAATTACTATATATGGCTAAATATATTATAAAAAGTATTAATGTTTTTTAAGGGTTGTGATCGTCATTAATTAAGGTGAGAGTTGGAGATCATCTTGAATCTTTACTTCTTCACGGAACTAATTAAAGACAAACTATGTATGAGATTGTGTTAATTTTAACGAGGAGTAGTTTTGATACAAAATCCAGTTCAAAGACCCACACAGCAACAACTATATCGTATCGATGATAATCAGTATAATAATGAACTGATTTCCAAGTTCGGAATAATTGAAAAAAGAAGAAGAAGAAATTATATATATTGATAAAAAAAAAGAAAAGAGAGAGAAGCGGACACTGACCGAGTCCAGCCAAAAGGGACATTTGTGAATTGTTGTTTTAAGATGATGATGATGTTGCTGCTGGGCATGCATGTGTTATTATTATATACAGTAGGCCTTCGATCGATGTTATATGTCAAATACTATTTGGTTGTTTAAATAATTAAATTAAAAGGAATGAGATAGATAAGATAGAGAGGCCACATTTTATTTTGGCTCCTCTCTCTTTCTCGTCTCTCTCCATCGATGATATTAATGTCTCGGAAAATAACTTATAGAGACACATTATTTCTTTAAATCAACCTTTCACATATACATGCATCTGTTAAATTTCTTTTTTATTTCTTCACCTTGAAGACTATCTTTCTTTCTCGCAAGGAGCCTTTCACGCCTTTTTCTCTAAAACGTGCATGTTGCTCATTTGTTGACTCAAAGTTGACCACGTACGGTAACAAAATTAATTTCATCATAGGCATCCACCATTATATTTGATAAAAACAGAGACGATGCATCATCATACATCAAGTAGCTAGGCATCGCAGAAAATATCAGGAATACTGTGAGAATATATATATACCAGTAGTAAAGCACAAACGCTGCCCTCAAGGGCACCAGCTAGCGTACCAGAACAAGCTCTAATGCATGCAGTAGAATAATGAGCACTAGCATCAACTGTTGATCCAGCCAACAAACAGTAATCTCCAATATAAGAGTATGCTCTTCTCTTGTTGGCCTTGATATATAACCCTACAATAATGAATTTCATAAGAAATTAAATAAACGTTACTTAAAATCATAAAGGCGCTTTGATAATAAATAAAAACATAAAGGCGAAATTGTATTAATGCGGCCCAGCAACAGGACCTGGAGCTTCAGTTGATAAATAGCAGATCCTGGGTTCAAAACATAGAAAAAGGAATAGCAGATCCAAAATACTTTGGACACATGATAGGCCTGCTTTGGTTGGAACTTGCGGGGAGAAATCTTGGGCCAGGCCCGCAACACAGACGAAAAGTAAGTAATCCCATTTAAAAATTAATAAAATTATGTCAATGTATAGTAAAAAAGTCAAAATACCACCTAAATATCACGGTATGCCGCTGCATGATACGTATCGCCAATTTCTCTTTAACGTCAATTTACCGCGTTTCGAATTTGGTTTGAGAAACACGAAACGTTTCGCGTTTTGTAGGTAATTTTATTATTTTCCTAGGATTTCCAGCTTACCTGCGTTGTCCGCCCTGGCGTTTCGATATTAATCCCGCAAATACGAAACGTTTCGGCACGTATAGAAGGTTTCTGCGGTTTTGATTTTTTGTTTTTCAAACTTCGTAAGTTTTATGGGACGTAAGCGGCAACATCTTCCTCTCTTTGCATTTCAATGTTGCTGGTTTGAGTGTGATTGATTGAAGTTATTCCCAAAGATAATTTACTCGAAAGATAGCTACAGTGTCCTAATTGGTGATTTTTTTTGTGATTAGCCTCTTCTCGGGTTTATTTGGCTTTTTGTAGTATGTAGTTAATTTAGAATCTATAAAAGTTGGTATAGGTCTACGAGAAATCGAGAAATGTCGTTAGCCTAACAATAACCAACGATTTCTGCATTGTAAATTAGAGAATTTGTCTTCTGCTATTGTTAAAGCACAAAGAATTTATCTCTCGAAAATTTAAGATAATATTTTATTAATGTTTTGAATCCTCATTGAAAACCAAGCACAAGTGTTCTACCTTACGGTTCATTCATGAAGTAGTAAGACTGATCTCAGTTCTAAGTTTAGGGCACATATTCATATTAGACAATAGGCACATATTCATATTAGACAGTAGGCACTCATTGGTATTATTACACCTATAACAAGTAGGGATCCAACTAGAGCCAAACTTCTGATAGAGTTTTTAAATAAGCAAAAGACTTTCCAGGATAAATTTCACTTCTCTTTAAAGTACTTATCAACACTACCGCAACTGATCAATCAAGCACACAAGTGTGTTTGAGTTTTATCCATCGTTCACTGGTCTTCAATGATGGTTGGCAGACACAGAAATGAAGAGCGTCTTAGGGACTCGATTCTTTTAGCCGCTCTAACATAGATTCAAACCTGCAAGTTCCATATATCTTAGTGTTGTCAAGAAAGGATAATGTTAATTAATCTCTCAACCTCGATTCCTTTGGAGGGTGAGGAACCTCCTCAGTGAACATGAATTGACGAAGATGTCTCATACGAACACTTAAGAGTGTTCAGTTGTAAAGGCTATGCTCATGTTACAAGAAATGAGAGGGTGAAGCTTGATGATAAAGTAAAGCCATGATCATCGGCTATGGGCGAGAAGAGTTTGGGTATAGATTGTGGGATCTATTTGCAAGGAACATTGTTGTGGATCTGTAACTTTATAGATGATATCTTTTCTGGGTTCTTCCCTCCAATTAATAAACTGCCCTTGAACTCAGACTCACAAAATTCGTGATTCTGGCCACATCAAACTTACTCATCCAAAGTGATCAATAACCTAACTGTTCAAACAAGGAAATAAATAAATCAATCAAAGTTTTCAGTAGAGCCAAATAGCTGAGCACTTGTTCCTTGGTCTACAAAATAAATTTGAAGAACAATTTCTACAGCTCCTGATTTAAGAAAAGATTGCAAGATACGAAGAAGAAAGGACATAATAAGGAGTTCATCCCGAAACATTTTATTCAGGATTCACTAAAGGAACTAAACTGCTACAGAACAAATACACTCAGTCTGTTTGTTATATATATATATATCCCTCGCTGCACATCTAGGATCGGGGTTGTTCGTCTCTTCTACTAGCAATGCACCTACCCTCTCCTTCATCAGCATCAGCACCAGCATCTTCTTCCACTCAGTTTATGGAAAACTTCACTGATGCAGCAGCTAACAGCATCTTTTCCGTTATGCTACAAGGGTTGTGTTCAATCATTTCCCAACATACCGACTGGTGATGCTGTCTGGGAAGCAAGGAGAACGAAACAACCAAGAAAAAATAAAACAAACTGTATTTTTTTCTCGTGTTAATTATCCTAATGTATCTCACCAGAAGCATCCACCGTACTATAAAGTGGTGGGATCTTCTTCGGAGGGCATCATGTTTAAGTCGGGCAACAAGAAGGGATAGCTGCCGCTGAAACATGTATCATCTGTTCGGCTACAAGACTCTGACTCAGGACGAAGGAGAGTTGGCGAAGGAATATGCCCCAAAGAAGACGACTCCATTCTTGGGGTCGGCTCTTCAACTTTCACTATTCCTTTATCCCTTCCCCCCAAAGAAGCTAGACTGTAGTTTGAGTTGATTGAACAATTCAACCCCAGATCCATCTGCTCAAATACATAAAAAGAGATCTAAGTTTTTTTTAAAAATCTGTTTGAGACGGTAATCAGAACATTAAGATAGACAGATAGGCCAAAAGGAGGATCTAACAAACGAGGAACATACCTTAATTCTCTTCAACTTCTGGTTTATGGATTTCTCATCCTCAAATGTAGCATGCAGAGTTTGTATCTCCTGAGGGAGAGTGATGCACGTATGAAAAAGACATCTACTTTAGTTGAGGAAAGAATCATAAATAATAAACAAAGAAAGAATATTACTAGAAATGGAGGCTGGGAATGACGAGAGCCAACTAGCCAGCAGCTAGTGGTAAAATACCTTTTTGAGGTGCATCCTTTCCTTCCAAAGAAAGCATTCCTCCTCCCTAAGTTCAGCTAATGTCTGCAGACAAACCACAAGGGAACAATAATTGAAACAGATGACCAAAGTTAGTAAGCAAACGAGAGGGTACCTATCTCACAAGCTGATTGAATTTGAAGATGACAAAAAGAAACGATAAGTGGAATAAAAAAGATGGAAATCAGTAAGCAACCTTCTTTCTTCGGGTTCGTTTGGTGCTTGTGGTGCCAGTGCTAGTTATTTCGGCAGCAGTTGCGTTACCACCCTACCGTCGTCGCAAACCAAAAAAAAAAAAGACGATCAGAACAGTTCAAGCTAACAAATGTAAGCCAAAATGAGAAACAACGCAAGGAAACTTCATAAACCAAAATTGTCCACCACGCAGGAAATAGACTGAAAAACAAAATAACAGATAAAAAGGAGGTCTAAACCCAAAACCCAAAGGACATCCAAACCCAAATAAAAGATGCCAGAAACAGGGGTGTCACCAATCCCGTGGAGCTACCGTTATATCTTACACTTGTTGAATGAAAGGGTAACAATGAAAGGAGGAAGGAATTTAACGGAAGCATTAAATATCCATGGGAGATCAGCTTCTTGATCAAGCTCCTCATGGTCCTCCAATAACAAATTGTAACTCCGACTCCGCGGATCATTTAAAGACCATAAACTAAATACCAAGTATCCAAATCAAAATAATAAATGATTAATTAATTTAAACAAACGTTTGGGAAAGGGAGACACGGGAGGATATACATATGCATGTGTGTATGTGTGTGTGTATATATATATATATAAAATAAAAGGAGAGGAAAAGGACTAAGAGAGCTACAGCTAGCTAGCTTCCCGTCATTAGGACAGCTGGAATTTAGGGAGGATCAAGGTGGGCAGATTTCGCTTTCCTCCCATTTTTACCTCCCGATATTTTCATCCAACCGAGCGTTCAATGAATCTGACGATGGTGAAATATAGATGGTGATCAAGACGACGATGGGGACGAAGGACAGAAAACCCGTCAGCAGGTACTATAAACCGTGTGCGTTGACGCATTTTCATATAATTCAAACAAAAGCCCCTCCGCTCCAGTTTACTATCGTCGGTCACGTGAGCCCCCAGCAGCACGTGACACACCATCCCTGCAGTGCCTATCCAGGCCGGCAGCGTGGATTTGGAGGCACACTTCATTTCCCATCCCACCCCTTTTTGCTTTATAACAAAAAAAAAACGAAAATACTGGAATACACAATTGTTGTACTACTTCTTAATATCCATAAATAAATAAGTAAAGTAAATTCATAATAACCCTTCCTCTGTCTTTCTATTTCTAATAAATAAATGCTCATACAGATCCACCAAAAAATCCAATCAAATTAAAAAAATAATAATATTAACAAAAAGAATAAAATGCCCCATTCGCATCCCACTCTGAGATGAGAACCCACAACAACACCTATCCCCCCCTCCAGCACAAAACAAATTATTAACCACCCGGCGAAGCAAAACCCACCAACTGGGCTCCACTTCACCCAATAAAACATCGATTTTTCAAAAAGAAACATCCAATGCTCGAAACTTCGTGGTTTACTATATGGGTAGAGAAAGGAGAAGAAGGAAGAACAAAATTAAAATTAAATCGAATCTACATCTCCCATCTGACAAACTTGTCCTTTTACTAGTGAAGCGTACATATCACCACTCCGATTCTAACACTAATAAAAGGCCAAGGGTGCTTTCGTCCATTCAATACAAATTAAATATATATGGAATTAAAACGACCCCTCCCCCATATTATTATTATTAACAGCGAGATGATGATGAACCAAAACCCACTCACAAAAGAGGCGAGAAAATAAAACGTGAGCCACCCTTCACAGTTTCCTCACCTGACCCTTTCTTTTACCCCCCACCAATCGGCCTTGTTCTATTTGATTCTGCTGAAATGCTGAGCTCGACTTAAAACAAAATATTGGAGAAACGGAGGAAGTACATTTGAGGGCATTGCGGTCCTGCCACCCACCAGTCCCGATTTAATTTCTTAAAATAACTTCAAAATTTTAAAAATATGGGATCCGCGAGAAAAGGGGAAAACAAACTAGATAGGTACAATCGACGGTTTTTCCACCTTTGATCGGAGAAATAAATATTCAGATATTCGACTCCTCTGACGGGAGAAGCCGATCTGTAAACTAGGAAATCGGCAGGCTGGTGATGGATATTTAAGGCAACTGAGCAAGGTCAATTTAATCAGCCGACTAAAAAAGACGAAGGAAGAACTCGAAAAAAGGAGCAGCGGTTGGTTGAATCGTCCGGTGACAAGAATGTATCCGTCGACTTAACCTCCCACGCTGATACTGTAATTACAGGTTTAAAAGTCCAGAGAGGGGGGGGGGGGAGTCCAGTCAAATCATAGAATATATATCGCAGCCCAAACAAATAGATCCACTCAAGCGGAATCTGATGAAGGAAGTGCAGAACAAAAACAGATTATGGGAAGGAGGAGTTGCTAGGAGGGTGAAATACCTTGGATCTGGAACCAGAAGGAGAACGATGACTGGTCTCATCGTAACCATCGGCGGCGGCGGAGGGAGATTCTGCGCCGCCTCCACCGCTCCAGGAAAGCGGCGTCGTGGGACTGCATCTGGTAGAGGAATCGCCTTCCTTCCTTCTAGAAACTACGTCGCATCTCAAGGAGCCAGCTGACGTGGCCGCCGCCGGCTTCGACCTAGGGAGGCGGAGACCCCATCTGGGAGGAATCACCGCACCGCCGGCACCAAAAGAAGAATGAAGCCTCGCTGGGACCATGGCTTGGGCCTGCTTGAGACGCACAAGAAGCTCGACCACCACCGTGTCGTCCATCATGGCAGCCGACACCCACTCGTCTTTCCACATCGTTGCCAACACCGCTAACGAAGCTGGAAGTAAAGAGAGGAGGAGGTAGATTAATGAGAAAAAAAGAGAGTAAGAGGCGGAAGTGGGGAAGAATGAAAAGAGGAGCAGAGAAGGTTTGGGTGAGGATTGAGGAGGAAGAAGAATGAGAGAAATAACAAAAAAGGAGGTTAGGGGAAAGGGCGGAGGATTATATATATACATAAATTTATATGTGAGGAGGAGATGGGGGAAAAGGGTGGGAGGAGAGGGTGGGTTTGTGGCTTTAATGCGTGCTTTTGGTTGAGTTATTCGATTTTATTTTCCTTTTCATTTTTCCTATGTGACTGTTTTTCTGATTAAATTAATTATTTTTATGATGAATAGATTAAATGAATTATTAATTCCAACACATTTCCTTTTTCTGAATTTATTTTCCTGTTTCGTTGTTAGGGTTGGGGGAGGGGGCGTGGAGAAGTGGGTTTGACCTTTTTCCATACTCTTGCAAACTATATATTTAAGTTTGGATCAAATTAAATTCATCCCAAAACAAATAGGTTAAATACTTTAGAGTTTATATTAATTGGGGGCATTGTGATACTCTTAAATTTTGTATATATCACTCAATTGCTTGAAATCATGAAGAATTGATTTTGATAAATTTTTTATGTTATTGGAAACATTACATAAATATCAAATTTGAATTAATAAAATTTGGCTAAAATTAATCGAAAACAAACTCAATTTGCATTTTTATTATAAAACAACATTGAAACTCACCATACTTCTATTTATGCTGACAATGATCATGACTAGACATGAACCCTCTCAATCCATTATACATACTTAATGGGGAAACCCATAGCTGAAAAAAGAGTGGACAAATATCTAAGGTCTATAAATTAGATGTTTAAAAAAAAAAATCAAAATCTTCAAAGCAACTTGAGGATGGTCATGATAACAAACTAATTCATGAGTTAGATATGTTGGCCACAATGACTCTCCCCTTAATTAATGCAAAGAATGACTTAATAATCAAATTATGAGAAGTCTCAATTCAGTTCGAGTTTAATAAAATCTCCAAAAAAAATGTATGATATGATTAAAAGAGATAGTAAGAGAAGTAATCTAAATAGAAGTTGGTTGAGGAATGTATGAATGACATTTACGGGTTATTTTGCCCTTGATTTATACAAATAACGCGGGCCGGAGTTAGTAACCTGTTTTATTAAACATTCAATACGCAACTGTCACTCCAACGTGAGATGAGGCTTTGTCTTCGACTTTCTTATGGCACAGTCGACTTAGGCGGCCGCTTGGAGCCTCTCCAATGAGTGCTTTGCATCCCTAGCCGAGCCTTCCTCCTCGAATACCCAAGATTGTGTTCATGGGGTCCACTTTGTTGGCCCGACGTGCAAACAAGGCCACGACTGATCAAACGATGGATGCCATCAACCTCATATTAATAATATGAATTTTCTAGCCTGTTTATGTTATTACCATGCCTTAACACAATAGAAAAGAAAATGTTGACATGAGGATCAATAATCATGTTTGTTTGATCTGTGGGGTTGGGGAATGAGAAGAGTTAAAGGGGGGCACTTAGCTAAATGGAGATAATGGAAGAAGGCGTCCTGTAATGATCAGAGGGTGATTTATTGTGATTGAGCATTTCAACATGATTCCAGATTGGCGGTTTATGGCATCATTATATCGAATGTCTATGGTGTTGTTTACGACAGTACAGTGGGTCTGTTGATCGATTTTCTCTAGTTGTGGCAGAGGTAAATGCAATTCAGGTAGCGATTGAGTATGCTATACAACACGGCGGACCATTTCTCTTGTTTTCGGATTGTCAGATTTTTTTTTATTACGTCGGATTATCAGATGTTGATGGATATACTTTTAGGGGAATCCAAACCTTGGTCGTGAGACGGAATCAAAGTTCACGGGTTGGTCCAAACATGAAGCATTAAGTGACTCCACCACTGCATTACTATTAGTTAGTAGTAATTTTACACACCAACTGGAGCGGAATGATCCTCTCTATTATTTTTTACTTGAAACTCTTCCTAGTCCCAAAGTGAAAGTGAATCTACTCTGCCGACTGCCAGCTCAGGTAAGCGGTACCCATATGTATTTTCAGACCCCTTTGGTGTTGGTGCCCGCCTCCCTGGTAGCTTTTGATACTGCTTCTTCTTTGGTGAAAGATTCAATCTATATTTTTAAGATGAGCCTAAACTTTCCCGGTTGCGGTAAGGGTTGCAGCAGATCCCCTTCCGCCGCTCTGTTATCCAGTTAGTTTGTCCTGGAGTCGTGAACCTCCTTCTTTTGATAGACGATAAGACAGATTCCCCGGAATTAAGGCCTACCCGAAGCATACAAGCAAGCAACCAACCGAGTTTGGAAAACTGCTTACACGAGGATAACAAGGAAGCAGTGGAGAAGCATATTCAAACTAGTTTAAGCAGCCAAGGTCGTTTCCGAGTTCCCAAAAATGAGACTTTGCATTCCACAAGACCACAACCAAAGTTTCCCATCTCCCTTTCATTTATATTCATATACTACATATTGTACAAATGGGAACACTTGCAGCATGATATGATATGACTCTCTTTTGCTAAAATTAGGGAATCATATAACTTTCCAACTTCTAAAGTCAACCCGGGCTGCCTGCTACAACCTTACCAAGGCACCGTGAATGTAGTTTAGTTTTCTTTTCATCATTCCACCTCGTCTAAATTACTCTAGGATTCTAATTTCATCCATGGCACAATCCAAATTATAAATCAAATGACGTATTAAAAAAGATACTATGATAAAATATCGACAAACTCTGTATAAAATTTAGCAGCACAGCACTGGCGTTATCAATTAGGCAGGGACATAAAAGTGATACATGAACTTGATTGATGATACAGTGCTATAAATTGTGCAGCTCCATAAACGTGATGCATGTTTCTGTCAATGTTAACTTGATTGGAGCGTTAGCCTTAGTGTCTAAAATCAGTCAACATTGGTGTATAAGTTCTGGTGGTAGGAGAATTCAATCCCAATTCTCAGTTTTTTTGTGAGACTGGAAAACAATGTAGATTAGTATTTCACGGTCTGTTATCCAATCGACGGACATAAGTTTTGTGAACACGATTTTGATCCCACCCTTGTTAAAAAATCAGATAGTCATCATGCCCTCGTCCCTTTCTACCGAAATAGCAAGGCTACGTACTGGGTTGGTGGTGCCATGTAAAATGTTTGGATTCTGTATGCGGTGGGAATTCAGCGGGAAGGAGGTGTATCAGTTTTTAAACCAACAAAACCATGAAGGCGTAGCAGCAGCAGCAGTTGTTCGGTGTGTTTCCTCCAGTTTCAGAGGAAAATGTCCCCAACTATTTGGCTGTGTAGGAGTCAGAGGACAGCTACTTGGTTTTTGCTGCTCTCTGCGTTCTTGAGAGCGTCAACAGCTGTAAGTTTAAACAAGGTTTGTCCTGGTTTTGCAAAAAGCTTGTGCCTTTGATTTCATTACTTGCTAACAAAAAGAGCTCCCACTAACAATCGCCAGCCAATATCGACCAAAACACAGAAATTAAATCCCATTTCACCTGACAGAAAACAACTTAAACAGAGCTCTCTACATCCAAAGATGACACCTTTGAAATAACCAAATGAACAAAGGGAAAAACAAGAACAACTAGTACAGGATACCAACTTCAACTAATAAAGCGCCTAATTTCTTTTATCTACCCCATCTCCACAACTGACCCTGACTTCCAAATTGAACAACTCTTTTTTACCATCAACCCAATCTACAATACTAAGACCTATGATTGCTGACGGATTCATGCAGTAAGATCTCTTTCCCAACCTATCCCCCCCTATGGAGGAGAATATGGATGCCTAGTCTGAGTTTGGCCGAATCGACTTTTACTTCCCCTTGAAAAAATAAGGGAAATCGAGACGCCAAACTCAAACAAGAAAGAGACAACGATCCTAGAATCGGATAACATAAATATGAACCCAATCCTACAAACTCAAATTCAGAAGCCTACACAGACTGGTAGTGGCTTCCAGGTTACTAGGCTTTTTAATGAAGGCCGGCAGGGGCAGCGAGCTCGGGGGTGGCGAGGTGAAAAATCCAGATCCAGCATAGAAACCATCAACAGATTTGTTCACTGAAACTTTCTTGGAGTCGACGGAGAATATCTCGATCTGATCCTGGTTTTTTTTCATCGGTATCTGCTCGCCGCGCTTGAGGATCTTGACCACACCGCCCATCATGAGGCTCTTGGATGCAGCCTGGGGAGAGAGCGACGCATCAGTTAGTTGAGGGGATGAGTTAGAAATCCGCTTTCTGCGGATTGATTGAGCACGACCGTGCCTCGAGTTGGATTTGGAAGATGGGGGGCTAGGGTCAGAGTTGCGGTGGATTTTGGTGCGAGGAGGGGTGGAGAGAAGGCCGCCGCGGGAGGAGATGGGATCCCGGAGGCAGTCTTGAGGGCTGAGAAGGGCGATGGCCATGGGGGTGAGCTGCTGCTTTTGAGAGGGAGATATATTCAATGAATAAAAAGAAATGAGATAGAGAGAGAGAAGGGAGGGCTTGGGTATTCCTTGTTTTGTTTGTACTAGTGGAGAGGAAGGTGGAAGACGAAGGATTATATAAATATATAATTAGGGTTACCGCCACGCGCACCCAGCTACGCTTAACAACCACGTCTCTCTCGTTTGAGTTTCATCTGGTGAATGGTGATGACCAGGCCAACTTCGTGGAAATGGGTATTAAATCCCAGCGCTGGTGTTGACCATGAATATGAATAAAGTCTGAATGGACGGTCAAAGGAAACAGGCGGCAATAATCCAAAAATAAAATAAAAGGACTGTGGTGGGTCGACTTGTAAGGGGAGGTTTAAGGCTCGTGCGGATTGGGGATATAATCTACCCCATGGATCATCCCATAATCGTCCCTAATGCAAGTTGGACTGGGAAAAAAAACTGAATTTGTTATTTGGGCTCTCAGACAGATCCGATCCACATGTTTAGACTTTAGACTGCTCTGCGTCAGCTGCCCAGTTTGTTCCCAGTCCTCTTCCTCCCCCTTTATTTTACCATTTGGGCCTTATACGCAGGCAGTCTTCAGCAAACAGTGAAACCGTCATTTCATCGGTACATTAATCAAATCCTTTGTTTGCATAAGTAGGATTGTGGTTGGGTCGGGTCGAGGCGCATCCATGTGCTCAAAAAGAAAGTAACCGACAACAATTTTTTTTTTAATTTTGGTGTTAATTGTTAATGGTAATAATTGATTTTTTCGTTGCGACTGCTTACAAGACGATGAATATCTGACCATAAGGTGTACTTCATTTTTATAGATAAACATCAAATTTCTGACCTCATGATTAAGAGACAAGATGAATAATTAACAATGTCACATCTTGTGATTCCCTATAACAATGAAGCAGAAGTAACCATTCTCTTTTTCATTGACAAATTCAGGGAGTCTCTCAATCTTCGATTCAATTATTTTTGAATTTTAAAATTCAGTGTTATGTAAATTTTTTATATTTTTTAATTTATTAATTTATTTTTATATACAGCCCAATATGTTAAACTCTTATACAATTAGACTCAATACATTCAATATCCGTAACTGCCTTTTTTATTTCTCCTTCTTCTTAGCTACCTGTTATCCTCACACTTACTTGGATTTCCCCTCGCTTCTGCTCTGTTGAAGCTGCTGCTGCTCCAGACGCTCTTCCTTCTCCGGTCTCTCAGCCTGACGTCTCTGCTTCCATGGCTGCTGTTTCTCCAGGTACCCCCCCCCCCCCCCCCCCCCCCCCCCTACTTTTTCAACTTGCCATGTTTCTTTTTTAAAATAATTGAGTTTTCGTGTCGGTATTTCAAATTAGAATTTGTTGGGTTTGTTCAACTCCTTTTTCAAATTTGTTTTTTTTAATAATTTGAGTGGAAGTGTCGGCCATAAATGATTAAATGTGGAAATTAAAAAAATGATTTCTTCCATCATTTTCATTGGCGGAATTGGGTGGTCTTCTCTCCCTCATTTCTTACAATAATCAGTTCTTCAAGCCTTAGCTCTGTGAGCTGGATACTCTTTTTTTTTCTTTCCATGGCAACTACATATATATGAATTTGAGCAGGAATCCAGTTGCAATTGGGAGTTGAAGCAGGCGGCAAACTTATGGAATTGGATAAGAAAACCCACCGCATACTTGCTGTTGCTTGCATTGCCATGGCTGTCATTATCTTTCTCTTTTCATCTGCTTGCTGCATTCATTTCACCCGGAAGAAGAAAAATGCCCAAAGCCCAGGTATAAAAAAGTCGATTCTTTTTGGATCGGACTGTGAGTATTTGAATTTTTAACATTTATGGGTGTGCAGATATGGAGAAAGGAGCCTTGTTCAGCAAATTCGGTTCCTTGAGCAACAAGGGATCTGTTCCATTGATCGAATATAGGACGCTAGAGAAAGGAACCCAAAACTTTGTAGACGATAATTTGTTGGGCAGGGGAGGATTCGGATATGTTTACAAAGCCACCATGGATGATAACTCGGAAGTCACAGTCAAGAAACTCGATTGTGCAACTGAGGATGCAAAAAGGGGATTTCAGGTTGGGGGATAGTTTCTGGAATTTTTTTTAGTATTTTTTTTCTTTCTTCTGTTTTAGACTAGTTGTGTTCATCTGCAGTATGTATATATTGCAGACTGAGTTGAACTTCTTGAGCAAATTTCGTCATCCGAACATAATTTCCTTGGTCGGTTATGGTGTTCATGAGGATATGGGATTCATTGTATATGAGTTGATGCCTAACGGCTCACTTGAAGATCTTTTGCATGGTAAATGTTTCCATCTCAAGTCTCTTCTTTTTGTTCCAGCACCCACTAAAGTAAAGTGAGAGCAAGTAGTCAGTGGTTAAAGATAGGCCAATAATTGACTTTCCTGGGCGGTTTTATCTCTTTTGTCAAACTCAGGACCTTCTCGTGGGTCGAAATTAACTTGGCATATGAGGCTGAAGATTGCTCTTTGATACAGCCAGGTTAGAGGTACTGCTTTGTCGGTCCAACTGTTATTCCTATTTTCCTTGGTTGTTTTTGTTTCTGACACCTAACCAATTGTTGACTCAAGAGGATTAGAATATTTGCATGAGTTCTGCAAGCCACTAGTGATCCATAGAGATCTGAAATCGTCCAATATCCTTTTGGATTCAAACTTCCATGCTAAGGTAATAATTTAGGGGTCTCGCTATTCGTTTCTAATAAAAACGCCACTACTACCATCCTTTCAACATTTCAAGTGTCCAGCTCTCAGATTTTGGTCTAGCCGTCGCTGATAGCACCCATAATAGGAAAAAGCTCAAGCTTTCTGGCACCGTAGGCTATGTTGCTCCGGAATACATGCTAGATGGTATGCTAGTGAAGAAGACTCTACCTGTGAATAACAAGGTTTTCTGGATAATATATCTTCTATCTATGCAAATTGTGGCAGGAGAGTTGACAGAGAAGAGTGATGTATATGCATATGGAATTGTGCTGCTGGAGCTTCTATTGGGAAGAAGGCCAGTGGAGAAACTGGCACCAGCTCATTGCCAATCCATTGTCACATGGGTATGTATATCTTGTACCGTTCTCCCATCCTGAGGATATAATTAAAATCCTTACCCTAAGCAGATGCTGTGTATTTTTCCAAAATAAATGTAGGCCATGTCACAGCTCACTAATCGAGACATACTCCCAAACATAATGGATCCCGTCATTAGAGACACAATCGATGAGAAGTACCTGTTTCAGGTATGTTACCACCTTGGAAGTTCGCTGCTCCTTAAGAAAGCACGAGGCACCTTATTAAGTCTGCCGACTCTTTTTTATGTAGGTTGCTGCTGTGGCCATACTATGTGTACAGCCAGAACCTTCTTACCGACCGCTCATGATAGATATCGTTCACTCTTTGATTCCGTTGGTTCCAGTTGAATTAGGAGGGACCCTAAGGACTAACATAGGATGGTGAGAGGCATGCATTACTTGTCATAGTGTCTCGACAGCAGAATCCACAGAAAAGCTTTATGTTGCTTTTGATTGACGAACTAGAGAAACGTCTACGGCACATTTGTAAATTTTACCGAGATTCTTCGATAATAAATCGATATCTATTTGGCTTATTTGACAACGGAACTAATTAGTCAGTTAATGATGTTTGTCACTGAAAAAAGGGTTCATTCTTTTAATTTACTTTACATTTAGACAAGTAAACAAGGGACATTAGTATAATCTATGAAAGGTCGACTTCGACTAAATGGTAAGATGAAAAGAGTTGGAAATTTTGAAGCAGACTTGATAACTATGATTTATTTTAAGGAGGCTCCCAATACAAGACACTGATATCGACATAACGAAGGTCGTTTCCGCTCTTTAGATATAAGATCTATAGCTTTTCCTACGCTAAAAGTGAAACAGGATCTGACGTAGAAGCAAAAACATACACTCAAATAAATGGGAAGTCAGATAGATACCGGGTGATCAGAGCAAAGTCATTATTTTAGTGACGAAAATAAAATCTTTGCATGAAAATCTATCCACCCACATAATATGCTTGTTTGCTTCTAAGCATCTGTTGCATGATGCAGCTCTTTAGTTGACATTATGGTAGGAGTCAATAATGGCGTCCGCAAGATACTCGCACTTGGCCAAAGACAGCCCAGCTAATGATATCCTTCCATCTTTCGTCATGTATATGTGCCACTTATTGGTCATATTATCGCTCTGTACAGTAAAAACACAAACTCACATTAGCAAGTATATAAATGACACATGTAACTGAAACACTTCTAACAAGAGAATATTATAGTTGGTATGATTTCATCATTCGTGGAAGTTGGAGCCAGTGGCAATGCAAGAGTTTGTCTGATTGTCTGTGCAAAACGCACACACATTCTCAACTTCAGCACTAATGAAGTAATCATTACTAGTCGGTCGTCACACTGATAGCAACGCATTAAGAACAAAACCATCCATTCACGTCTGAACATAATATTACACAACTGAGCAAGGGCGGGTTACCTGATTTTTGTTCAAGCCAGTGAATGAGAACATTCCAATCTGCTTAAGTATGAAAGACCAATCCTTTCCACTTGTATCTTTTGTTGAGAGACTATCGTAAAGCTTCTGTCGTACTCCTTTTATCCTACCAGCCATCATTTCCATCTCAGCCTTCCATTCATCAAATAGAGCTGGATCTCCAACAACATTGGCAACAATTCTAGCACCATGTATGGGAGGATTTGAATACATCGGTCTGGCAATTCTTTTCAGTTGGCTCTTAACCCTGAAAGTAAATCAAAATTATACAAGAGAAAAGATAATAGGACTTCGGAGCTTGCAAATAGTAACTGTTGAATGAAGGTATTATTGGTTGAAAATCAGGACAACATGAACAGTCACATTTGTTCTTCACGCTGGTCATATATATATCAGCACAGATCAAACAGCATAGTAGATAGTAATTAAACTAAGTGGGATAGATGAAGCATTCAGTAAATGATGCTATAAGATGATTCTAACCTTGCTGCAGTATCTGCTGATGAGCAGACCACATTGATAGCTCCAATCCTCTCCGAATAGAGACCTAGATTTTTGCTGTATGACTGAGCAACAAAAATCTCCATACCACGCGCAGCAAATAGTCTTACTGATGATTGTTAAAGATCCCACCTTTCTTCTCTTCGTCTTTGCTCTCCACTACTACTGGATCCGCCGCCGCCGCCGCCGGCGTAGGTTGCTGTTCTTCCTCACGGCCGCGATCTTGTAGTACGTCGTCGGTTGGGTAGTTATCAGGAGTTCCCATTGCACAGTCGTCCTTTTTTTTTTGTTTCTCTGAACTTTGATTTCCTCCAAATCTTGAGCCCCAGCAATTCAAGAGCTTTTGAGATTTTGAGGGACAGGCGTCTGCTATCTATAAGATGAGTATCACAGTAAAGCTTTACACGTAGTTCATGGCTATTCGTTTGATGATGAAAGAGCCAGTAAGCGCACGACACCATATTACCAGTCGTTGCTGCTCCCCATGGGTCGGTGGAAATCTTTTATTCTTTTACATATTTTTAGCCCCATCGGGGTTTGGGCATGACGACGGTGGCCGATGGTCTAGCATTGAAGTTCTGCAACTTCAATTGAATACTAAGATAAATCCAGTTCTTCGAGACATCCAAGACTGAAGAGAGCAGATGATATATCTCCCGGCATGTCTTCCCCGCTCAAGTCGAGTCCAACAACAAGACCAAGGCCACGAGCATCACATCTGATACGAGGCCAATCACAAGTCCGTGCTCGCATCACAACAGTTTGGCAGAGTTTATAAAAGAAGCCATAATGAAACCTTCCATGCCACTGAGGATGGAGCTCTGCGTGAAAAAAGCCTAGGCTAGTGCCAATGTTGTTAGATACATGCCAAACCTCCATTGTTCTTCGTTTGCGACAAGCATCAGGAAGACATGATCATTGCCATCATAACATGTTTACATAAGGAAACATGGCATAAGAAATTGCAGTGGTGACATGGCAGCTATATCTTTCTTTGCCTTGGACAATTATTCTAGTCTTTCACAAAGGCAGCAGTTTCTACCAATGGGGCAAAAGCACAAGGTAAAATTAATAGCAACGATGCACAATCTGCAAGAAAATGATGGAAAAATAAGAAAAACACAGAAGTCTTCTTAACACTCAGCAGCACTAGCTAAAGCATTATTAATATTAGCCCAATTGATGAGATCCCAAATTTTTGAATTCCAATGAAAGACGTCAAAGTCTAAAGAGGGAGGGCGTAGGATAATACCAATAAACCTCAAGAATACCCTTCGGGGTGGGTGGTTTTCATATGCCACCAGTTGTTCTCGTCGAAATCTTCATCACCCCTATCGAGATCTACTCGGACTGTTGGTACAGGTGGCCATTCGATAGGACTGATGTTCTTGTCAACGAGTCTAACACCATAGACCGGATCAACACAATTTATCCACAAATTTATGCGAGTTTCCCACGGAAGGAAAACTTAAATGAGAACCACAAATGAACGTCCCTGGGAGCAATACCCTTCGGGTCTCACTTGCAAGTGCAACTCCTTGAGGCGTTGAGCAAGCATAGTCTGACTCATCTTCTTCCTCGATTCTTTCATGACCGTCGAAGAATATAAGCCGGTTATATGACATCTCACAGTCGTGGCTTGTTAGAATGGTGGCAACTTCGTGGCTTGTTTGAATGGTGGCAACTTTCTTCCAGTGAATCTTTTTTATGGAAGGAATGTTAACGGTGAGGTTGATTAACTCGTAGATTTGGAGGTTGGCTCCGTCTGAGGATGCAACAAAGTGGTTGTTAGACTTGAAATCGAACAGAGCCATTTTTTTTAAGGGAGGGAAGCTTAGGGAAGCAGAGGATTATGGGATTTGAAGATAGCTTGCTATAGTTTACACAAGTGATTCATCTGCAAGCCCGTTATGTGCAAATCCAGTAATCATTGAATTCCAGGACACAACATCCTTCATTACCATTCCTTCGAACAATCTCTTGGAAGATCCCATATCGCCTGCTTACTTTTATCCAAACGTGCTAGATCAGCACATGCACTAAGAAGAGTTACAAACGTAAAACCACTCGGCTCAACTCCAACCTCCAACATTTGCATAAAGAGATCCAACTTTCACTCTGGCCATTTTGTGCGAAACCAGCCATCAAGTTAGTCCAAGCAACAGTGTTCCTATATCGCATCTGTTTAAAGAGACCAATAGCAACAGTGTTCCTATATCGCATCTGTTTAAAGAGACCAATAACATCATCCAGTATGGATGCTCGAGTACAGGCAGCCACCATCAACGTCCGAGACACAATATCCCTTTCATTCATCCTGCTAAATACACAGAACTAACAGCAGGTTCCTAGACGCTAGACCCCCAACCCCAGACCTTACCTAGACCCCAATAACTATACGTAACGTACCCTAAACCTCAGTACCTAGACCACACTACCTAGTCCCTAGTGCCCAGACCCTAGACAACCCCAGACCTTACCTAGACCCCAATAACTATACGTAACGTACCCTAAACCTCAGTAGCTAAACCACACTACCTAGTCCCTAGTGCCCATACCCTAGACCAAGTTGAAACAGCTCCATATTTTCGTCAACTCGCAAGTAGAAAGCCATGAGAAGAAGGAAGAATGAGTTATTTTATCATAGAAAAGAAATGAAATGAAAAGAAAAGCAGAAGAATGATGCTGCAAAATGATATCAAAAGCTTTACCAACGCAAGTCAGCAATTAGAAGACCAACATAGTAAGCAGGAAGCACACAGTAGCGAAGAGTAAAAGACCCTCTACAGAAACGTACATACTACAGAAAAATAATACTCTGAATACGAAAAATGAGAAGTGGTAGAGGTGAATTACCAGGGATGAGTTGAATTTTGGGGTTTTATACTTTGACAAGTTGTTGTTTTCCTTGTGCAGTTGGAGAATGTATGATATCAAAGCGGGCACCGCTACCATCTGCAATGGATGAGCAAACATTCTAGAATGACAACAACATACAGGAAGAAGTAGGGAAATGAAGAGGACAAACATACAGTCATGTAACACGGAGAAGCCTTCACAATCAAGCTCCAACCCACCTTCACATCAAAAGGTACAAAGGAGAAAGTCAGTTATTCTAGACCAAACAAAATGATGAGAGCAAGTGAAAATCAAACTAACACTAGTCCAAAACCAACCTTAGCAATGAGACCATGGGGCAAGTTTAGCGTCTGCAAGATCCTTAGAAATGTTTGAAAATCAAGTTTAGCGTCTCCAAGATCCTTATTTTGCTGCATTTAAAACAACGAACATGAATCATGGATACGCAGATAAGGCATCCAAACAATTTATGAGATTTTCAGCATTCATCGGACAAGGAATACTTAAGGAAGTTATGTAGTCTGTAAGCTTACACATATAATAGGAGTTTGTTAAGCTGTGCTTGCAGACCCCGTAATGAGTACTCAGATTTTAACCACACCAGAGGGCAGCACACTGTTCACTACTTTCTCCTTCATTTGAGTCTTCCACTTAGCCCTGCAAATGCAATGAAACTCGGGATCATCCACCATTTCCATCTTATATGAAACACAATAAAGAATAAATACAGCATCAACGTTTTAGTTTATCATACCTTCTAATCAGATACATGGTTTCTGCCTTTCTGCACTGATCCTTTGTTCTTCTACCTGAATGTTCACCCTAGACGCTACACCCCAGTAACTAGTACATAAATTACCCTAAACCCCAGTACCTGCCCAGTAAGTTACAAAAGCAGTTCAGCAGTTAGAAGACCAACATAGTAACGAGGAAGCACACAGTAGCGAAGAGTAAAAGACCTACAAACTACAGCGAAAAAAATACCATCAGAAGAATAGGAAGAATGACAAGTGGCAGAGGTGAATTACCAGGGACGAGGTTGATTTTGGGACTTCCATAGCTTTGACAAGATGATGTTTCCCCTATAAAGTTGCAGCTTGTGTGTTATCAATGCATGCACCACTATCATCTGCAACATGTCCACAAGTATTGAAGAGAAGGACGGGGGAAACAGGAAAGATATCACTGAAATTCTTGTGAAGGTACTCGCTGATCATGGTTCCTTGTTCATGGATGAAAGATCTTTAAGAATATCATTCACCTGACCGATTTGTTGTGAAATCTCTTGTTTGAAAATCTTTCCCAAGTTTGGCGCCTGTAAGATCCTTAGAAATGTTTGCAAATCTTTCGCAAGTTTAGTGTCTCCATGATCCTTATTTTATTGCATTTAGAACAACGAACATGAATCATGGATACGCAGATAAAGCATCCAAACAATTGTTGATACCTTGAACTACGAAACTACTTGTTTATGCTATATCCCTAGGCATGCTGGCAGAATTCTCAAGGCCTGAGTTGCAAGAGCAACAGGAACACATATACATGTAATTAAACAGTGAGTAAATAATCTACACTTATTGTCCAGATCAAAGAGCAAAGATGAAAACAGCATATTAGAGATGGAATACGAACCTACACATTTTTTGTACATGCTGTCCTTTTCAACCAGTTGTCCAAAATGTTTTGACCATAGACTGTAGACAGCACAAATTACTCCACACCATTAAGATCTACATGCGAGCACCTCTCGGATGTGAATGGAAATTCAAGAATACGTCACCTGTATAAGCAAAGAAGTTAACTTTCAAATGAATCTAACTTGCCACTAATTAGGACTTTCAAGAAACTATGTTCACACCGGGTAAAAGAAGGAACATTCATGAGATTTTCAGCATTCATCGGACAAAGAATACGTAAGCAAATATGTAGTCTGTAAGCTTACACTTATAATAGGAGTTTTCCAAACTGTGCTTGCAGACCCGTACTGAATACTCAGATTTTAACCACACCAGAGGGCAGCACCATGTTTGCTACTTTGTCCTTTATTTGAGACTTCTACTTAGCCCTGCAAATGCAATCAAAGTCGGGATCATCCACCATTTCCATCTTATATGAAGCACAATAAAGGATAAATACAGTATTAACATTCTAGTTTATCATACCTTCTGATCAAATTCATGGTTTCTGCCTTTCTGCACAGATCCTTTGTTCTTATACCTGAATGTGAACCCTAGACGCTAGACCCCTCAACCCAAAAATCAATGAATGAGCAAACATCCTAGAATCATGCAAGGAAGAAGTAGCAAAATGAAGAGGACAAAAACATACAGTCATGTAACTCGGAGAAGTCTTCACAACCAAACACCAATCCACCTTCAAGCCAAAAGGTTTGTAGCAGAACATGCCAAATGGAGAATCAAAAGCAGTTGCACTCAACAGGTACAAAGGAGAAGGCCAGTTATTGCATACCAAAAAAAATGATGAGAGCAAGTGAAAATCAAATTAAACCTAGTTCAAAACCAACCTTAGCAATGAGACCATGAGGCGATGATTGACCATGACCTAAAACTCACCAAAAACACTCAAAGATATATCAAATGGGACTGCAAGGGTCCAATGACGGAAAACGAGACACAAACAGGATAATAAAGAGGAGAAAATCACTTAATGCAATGAGATGAACGCTATACCCACACTTACACTTTGCTAGAGCTCAAGCAATAAACTAACTCAAACCAGTGTAGCTTATCATAACTAAAGAGCGACATTTCACTCAGGTCATCAAGCAACGACTCATGAAGCGTCAAGCCCGACCACACAATTAAAAACCAATGTCCCGCAAAGAAGTACAAGTGAAATTCACACATATCGTGCTAATGAAAATAAACCTTGTCAATGGAGAATATCATTTCGTTTCCATTATCTTACCTTCGTGACACAAGCGGAAGTAGTAAACAATAAGGGAATTCTGGTCTGAGTATCTTCCCAGACTTGCATGGAGGGGTGTTCACTCATTCTCACCTTCTTTGTGCTTGTGTTAGAGTGCACAAACTCATCACTTCACTTAGGTGATGAACACCCTAACACTTCTTTTACGCACCACCCCCTCTTTTTTTTCCTCAATGAAGGCATGGTTAGACCAAACCCACACGGGGCAAACTCGGTAAAAAAACCTGAAAACAGATGGAAACCGGGTCGCCGCCGCGTGTGTAAGCCATAATCACCTAAACCTTCAAGACTTTTTTGGTGGCACATGCGTTAGAATTCCCCATCTACTAGAACTTCATAGTGCCTTAAAGGAGTTTAAACGGAAAAATAAAATGATACTACTACTCACACTGACAAGATCCAAATCCATTAGAACGATATATGAGAATCTCAAAGTGAACTTAAGGAAAGATAAATGGAGATTGTCATGCTAGCAAACAACACACATCATCACAGTCGCCATGATAACTCAAAGCAGTTTGAACCAGTTTATGGCATGATAACAACACGATGGAAACAATAAGAACAAAGATAACCAAGAGTAAGCAAGAAAGCAGGCCAGAATGTCAAGTGGCAGAGGCAAATTACCAAGGAAATAGGAAGCTATCAATGAACTTCCTGTTTAAGGGAAGCTATCTACGTACTCACAGATCATGGTTTGAGAACTGCAAAAACCTTGAAGATCTCGTTCACCTCACCGATTTTGAACGCCAGTCGCAGGTTTAGAGTCTGCCATCTCCTTAATTTTCTGCAATTAAAACACCGAACATGAATCATGGAATCAGATCTATGTTCAGTAACCCTAAAATCTATAAGAGAATCAACAAACAAGACCCAATGTTCCCTCTCGGCACGTAGAAAAGAGTTTTATCGATGATCGGACAATGAAAACCCTAAACGATTGGAAAGTAAAACGAAAATTGAAAAGAGAGGCATAGAGAACAGAAATTTACCCCAATTCAAAGACCTACTTGAGCGAAAAAGTGATAAGAAGTGGAAGAAGGCGTCGGCGACGAAGACGACGAAGAAGTTCTGAACTGCTCGATGTGTGGGATCGTTTATATAGAAACCCATAGAAAATAATTGTAGCCGTTGGAAGGTGAGGCAACGACCTCTTTGTAGGAGAAAAGTAGCCGTTGGAACGGTGAGGCACTGACGCGTTTTCGTTTGACGGTGCGGCAGTTACGCGGCGGATGATTAAATGCAGGGACATCTAGCGCCAGCTGGAGAAAGGTAATCCTGCCAATTCATCATTTTCGCGACAGCTGGAAATAAAACCCAATACATCGGCGTTTCTGTCATCACTTTCTGTTTGTTGACTCTCACTCACTTCTCCACACTTGGATAAAATTCTGATTGGCTTCATGAAACCTTAATCAGATAGAAAAAATAAAGGTTAAATACTTAAATTGTCCTACAAATTTGAAATTAGTTATCAAACAATTTTGTAACTTTTAATTGATACAAATTCATCTTATTTTTTCTTTCTCTATTACGTAGCAGTCCTATTCATAGTGGATGCTCAATTTTCCGACAATTTTACCACATCAGCCTCTTCACGTCAGATTATACGAAGCTATTCTTATGTTATTCTTCCTATAAATGACTCTACACAATGAGAGGTAACCACAAAAGATCCATTACAAGTACAATCATTTGATGCACCAAAGTGGGGTCGAGACTAAAAAAAAGGCTATGGTGGAATGGATATAGGGTGGATATCAATACTTAATCACATTTAATCTCATGTGGAGGGGCTAATGTGGCAAAATTATCGGAAAATTGAGCATCCACCGTAAACAGGACTGCTACGTAATCGAGAAGGAAAAAACGGGACGAACAATTTTAAGTACGAGACTGCTTAGTAACTGACCCCATTATAGGACAATTTAAGTATTTGATACAGAAAACTAAATGAATTCTGATTAGTAATTTATAAAAAAATGGATAAAATTAAATTTGAAGTATATATTATCCATCCATTAGACACTAATATAATATTATTATCATAGAGTCTCCTAAAATATGTATTTGAATTTCATTAGACAATTATATAAAGAGTTTAATATGTTAAATATTAATTTTTAGTTATTTTCAACATACACGCCAAATATTGGCCAATTTAAACTTTTTTAATTTTTATGTGAAAATGGTCAATTTCTAAAGGGGTTAACCTATAGAAATGGACCATTTTGACATGAAAATTTCAAAAATTTCAAATCGACTAATATTTCACATGGGTGTCTGAGATGGCCAAGAAATCATGTTTCATTATGGTATCTCTATAAAGAATGGTAAAATGAAGTTAAGATTAAATTTTATTCGGTGTTATGTTAGCGTTGAACAAAATATTTTTTAACTTTATTTGGCTATTATTTGAAGGGGCTAACATGGTGAAATCTTAATTTTTTGTCATTCCCAACATGCATGCCAAATATTAGCCCATTTAAAATTTTTCAATTTTCATGTCAAAATGGTCGATCCAAAGTGATAAACCAATGGAAATGGGTCATTCTTACATGAAATTTTGAAAATTTTCAAATCGACAATATTTGACAAAGATGTTGGAGATGGCTAAAAAAGCATGTTTCACTATAGTACCACTATAAATAATGGTTAAATGAAGTTAAAAATAATTTTACTCGATATTATGTTAGCGTTGAGTAAAATATTTTTTGAACTTCATTTGGCTATTATTTGAAAAGGTTAACACGGTGAAATCTCATGTTTTGTCATTCCAACATGTTTGCCAAATATTAACTCATTTAAAAAATTTCAATTTTCATGTCAAAATGGTCTATTTCCAAAGGGGTTAACCCATGGAAATGGGTCATTTTGACATAAAATTTCAAAATTTTCAAATGGGATAATATTTGACATGTATGTTGGAGATTGCTAGAAAGTCATGTTTCATTATAGTACCTATATAATTAATGGTCAAATGAAGTTCAAAATAAATTTTACTCCGTGTTATTTAGTGTTGAACAAAATATTTTTTAAATTTTATTTGGCTATTATTTGAAGGGCTTAACATGGTGAAACTTTGATTTTTTGTCATTCCCAATATGCATGCCAAATATTAGCTCATTTGAAAATTTGAAAATTTTCATGTTAAAATGGTCGATTTCCAAAGGGGTTAACCAATGGAAATGAGTCATTTTGACATGAAAATTTCAAAATTTTCAAATTGATTAATATTTTACATGCATGCTGAAGATGATTAAAAATCATGTTTCATTATGGTATCTCTATAAATAATGATGAAATGAAGTTAAAAATCAATTTATACTCCGTGTTTTGTTAGTGTTGAAGAAAATATATATTTTAATTTCATTTGGTTATCATTTGAAGAGTTTTACATGGTGAAACCTCGATTTTTTTGTCATTCCCAACAAGCATGCCAAATATTAGCTCATTTGAAATTTTCAATTTTTATGTCAAAATGATCGATTTCCAAAGGAGGTTAACCTATGAAAATTGACCATTTTGACATAAAATATCAAAAATTTCAAATGGACTAATATTTAACATGCATATGTCTTAGATGGTTAAAAATCATATTTCATTATGGTACCCTATAAACAATGGTCAAATAAAGTTCAAAATAAATTTTATGCGATGTTATGTATTGAACAAAATATTTTCTTAACTTCATTTGACTATTATTTGAAGGGTTTAATATAGTGAAACCTCAAATTTTTTCATTCCTAACATGCATGTTAAATATTAGCCCATTTGAAAATTTTCAATTTTCATGTCAAAATGGTTAATTTCCAAAGGGGTTGAATGAAAATGGGTCATGGACATAAACATTTTCAAATCAACTAATATTTTACATGTATGTTTGAGATTGCTAAAAAATCAAGTTTCATTATGGTATCTTTATAAATATTAAATGAAGTTAAAAATCCAAAATTTACTCGTTGTTATGTTAGTGTTGAAAAAAATGCTTTTTAACTTTATTTGACTATTATTAAAATCCTTACCCTGAGCAGATGCTGTGTATTTTTCCAAAATAAATGTAGGCCATGTCACAGCTCACTAATCGAGACATGCTCCCAAACATAGTGGATCCCGTCATTAGAGACACAATCGATGAGAAGTACTGTTTCGGGTATGTTACCACCTTGGAAGATCGCCGCTCCTTAAGAAAGCACGAGGCACCTTATTAAGTCCGCCGACTCTTTTTTATGTAGGTTGCCGCCGTGGCCATACTATGTGTACGGCCAGTAACCTTCTTACCGACCGCTCATGATAGATATCGTTCACTCTTTGATTCCGTTGGTTCCGGTTGAATTAGGAGGGACCCTAAGGACTAACATAGGATGGTGAGAGGCATGCATTACTTGTCATAGTGTCTCGACAGCGAATCCACGAAAAAGCTTTATGTTGCTTTTGATTGACGAACTAGAGAAACGTCTACGGCACATTTGTAAATTTTACCGAGATTCTTCGATAATAAATCGATATCTATTTGGCTTATTTGACAACGGAACTAATTAGTCAGTTAATGATGTTTGTCACTGAAAAAAGGGTTCATTCTTTTAATTTACTTTACATTTAGACAAGTAAACAAGGGACATTAGTATAATCTATGAAAGGTCGACTTCGACTAAATGGTAAGATGAAAAGAGTTGGAAATTTTGAAGCAGACTTGATAACTATGATTTATTTTAAGGAGGCTCCCAATACAAGACACTGATATCGACATAACGAAGGTCGTTTCCGCTCTTTAGATATAAGATCTATAGCTTTTCCTACGCTAAAAGTGAAACAGGATCTGACGTAGAAGCAAAAACATACACTCAAATAAATGGGAAGTCAGATAGATACCGGGTGATCAGAGCAAAGTCATTATTTTAGTGACGAAAATAAAATCTTTGCATGAAAATCTATCCACCCACATAATATGCTTGTTTGCTTCTAAGCATCTGTTGCATGATGCAGCTCTTTAGTTGACATTATGGTAGGAGTCAATAATGGCGTCCGCAAGATACTCGCACTTGGCCAAAGACAGCCCAGCTAATGATATCCTTCCATCTTTCGTCATGTATATGTGCCACTTATTGGTCATATTATCGCTCTGTACAGTAAAAACACAAACTCACATTAGCAAGTATATAAATGACACATGTAACTGAAACACTTCTAACAAGAGAATATTATAGTTGGTATGATTTCATCATTCGTGGAAGTTGGAGCCAGTGGCAATGCAAGAGTTTGTCTGATTGTCTGTGCAAAACGCACACACATTCTCAACTTCAGCACTAATGAAGTAATCATTACTAGTCGGTCGTCACACTGATAGCAACGCATTAAGAACAAAACCATCCATTCACGTCTGAACATAATATTACACAACTGAGCAAGGGCGGGTTACCTGATTTTTGTTCAAGCCAGTGAATGAGAACATTCCAATCTGCTTAAGTATGAAAGACCAATCCTTTCCACTTGTATCTTTTGTTGAGAGACTATCGTAAAGCTTCTGTCGTACTCCTTTTATCCTACCAGCCATCATTTCCATCTCAGCCTTCCATTCATCAAATAGAGCTGGATCTCCAACAACATTGGCAACAATTCTAGCACCATGTATGGGAGGATTTGAATACATCGGTCTGGCAATTCTTTTCAGTTGGCTCTTAACCCTGAAAGTAAATCAAAATTATACAAGAGAAAAGATAATAGGACTTGGGAGCTTGCAAATAGTAACTGTTGAATGAAGGTATTATTGGTTGAAAATCAGGACAACATGAACAGTCACATTTGTTCTTCACGCTGGTCATATATATATCAGCACAGATCAAACAGCATAGTAGATAGTAATTAAACTAAGTGGGATAGATGAAGCATTCAGTAAATGATGCTATAAGATGATTCTAACCTTGCTGCAGTATCTGCTGATGAGCAGACCACATTGATAGCTCCAATCCTCTCCGAATAGAGACCTAGATTTTTGCTGTATGACTGAGCAACAAAAATCTCCATACCACGCGCAGCAAATAGTCTTACTGATGATGCATCCTCATCAAGGCTTCCACTAGCAAAGCCCTAATGTACAGTCACATATTAGGGATTACTGATTTTCAGTTTGTACAATGGTAGGACAAAACAAATTAACACATATACTGGAAGGTTAAAATTGTTCAAAAAGAAATTTACAAGACAGTATACCTGGTATGCAACATCAAAAAATGGGATGTGGTTCTTCTCCTGAATCGCATCTGCAATCTTCTCCCATTGTTCTGGGGTTGGATCGATGCCAGTTGGGTTATGAGCACAGCCGTGAAGCAACACAAACGATCCTTCAGGAGCAGCCTGAAAATAAAAGTGGAAGAAATCAAGACATAATTTGGAGACACAAGTTAGAATAAAGAGTGCCTCGGAAATACAGGTGAATGTTAAAGATGAATATATTTGCGTAATTATGGCACGCAGCATGGCACTATAGTTAAAAGCCGGATAAAAATAAATGGAAAACAAAGTAATGTTCTAAAAGAACCTTTATATCTTCTATCATCCCTTCAAAATCCAGACCAACTGTCTTCGGGTCATAGTATCTGTACTCAGACCATGGAACTCTAGCATCATTGAAGATATTCTTGTGATTCCCTGAAATCGGAGAACGTAGAAGTTAAGAAACTTTGAGTAAGGTAAGAAAATAGCATCCAGTTATTAATGTTACTCACCCCAAGTTGGAGATGAAATCAGAACTTTTGCACCAGGGAAGTATCGCTCAATCAAAACTGCAGCCAACCGGAGGGATCCAGTACCTGAGAGACCTTGAACTGTGGCAACCTAAGATGCAAAAAGATCATTACCATATGCTATATCGAATCTTGAAGACTTAATGGAGTTTCATTCTTTAGAAAAGCTGCAAACTCTGTGCCCTCACGTACCCTTTGCTCTTTTATCACCGGGTTGTCAGCTCCAAACAACAGCTCGGCAGTCACCTTATTGAATGCTGCCAGACCCTCAATAGGCAGATACTGCATCGAATAACCAAAACAAGCCATATTGAGCTAACTACGAATATAAATTCTTCTCATCAACATATATAAAATATTTTTCATAAACTTGAATACCTCCTTATTATCACCTTTCTCCAGCATAAGATTCTCCGCCTAGAAGAATGGAGGGCAAAACAAGTCAAGAAACCTTTTATAGCTTCAAGAGGAGACAAAACTACTTTGTCATCTGGTAAAAAACCGCCAAATAGAAGAAACAAAACCAAGCTGACCTTCTTTACAACATCAAGCACATACGGCTGTAGCTCTTCAGTTCTATAAGCACCAACTCCAAGGTTGAGCTTCTTTTGATCATTGTCAGCCTTAAAAGCTTCAGAAACTCCCAGGATTGGATCTGGTGGAGCCATAGTTATGGCTTCAAACCGGGAGACATCAACAGCAAGACTCATCCTAATCCTCCCAGAAGACTGCAAATGAAAGTGTAAACAAACTCAAGTGACGGACCAAATATAAAAAGCAAAGATAACAGAAAAGATAAAAGTACCTTCGAGTGAAAAAGGGGATATCGTTTGTCCTTGTTAAACAATGAACTGACATTGTCACTTCCGACTCTCACCTTGCCCTAATGAAGTAACAAATATCCGTAATCACACAGGAATAAAGCACATAGAAAAAGTACACGTCCAGCTCAGAACAATGAATTTTTCATCATTGATCACGTTAGAACTTAGAATCACTGAATCAACAAATCGCCTGCTAAAAATATCACGCCATAATCAAGGCAGAACATAAATATCGGAGTTCATTTCATCCTCTCTCTCGGGAATGAATGACCACCAGATCATACCAAACAAAAGGAGAGAAAGGATCATAGTTACCTTGAGACGGTGAGTGAGAGGAGAAACGGAAGGAGATGCAGCAGAGAGCACCGCGGAAGCCATCTGAAGGTTTGAAAGAAATGAGATAAATCTGTGCAGGGACAGCAGCTACAGAAGGAAAGGAAAAATAAAATTGATTGATTCTCCGGACAGATCACAGAAGTAATGGGATTTCGTTACAGATCAAGAATCCAGACAGGACAATAGAATTGGGAAGGCAAACAGGGAAGCGAAAGAGAAGAAAGAAGATTATGGTAGAGAAAGAGCAGACCAGGAGATTACCTGCGAAAGCGTGAGTGTTTCTTTCCCTCGCTCTCTCTATAGTGTTTTGGGAAATGGCGATGACTAGTGATGAGCTGCTGCTGGTTGTTGAGCTCTAGCTGTTAGCTTGAGACTAAAATTGTAAAAATGAGGCGGAAAATATGATGTTGATTAGAAATGGGCGATGCGTTCTAAGGCGAGTCGCTTCCTTAAACGAGTTCGATTCACGAATTCGCCATCGAATAAGAAAAAGTTCAACCGTTGATTAATTTATTTTAGATCTAACGATTTTACATAAAGTAAATTAAAGTTTAAACAATATGAATTGGGGCAACTCTTTAAGAAATATAGAACACAATCTAAAGCCCGGTCTTTACATCAAAATATGAAAGTAAGCATGGTTTTATTGGTTGGGCCCTTAAATTTATTTACAGTCAAGGAAATGGCCCATGATCTTTAGAGGAAATGGGCCATTAAGTTTAATTTAATTTTCGGATGTTATTCTCGTTCTCGGAAAATTATCGCGTTTCACATTTGGTTTGAGAAACAGAAACGATTCACGTTTCTCCATGCGTTTCGGCGTGTATTTTTGTTTCCGAAGATTTCTAAATTGACTAAGCCGTCTGCGGTAACGTTTCGAGTTCGGTTCCGAGGACCCGAAACGTTTCGGCGTATGTAAAAGAGTTTCAGCATTTTTTCCATTATTTTCCATATTCAGCCTCTTCCTCTGATCGAAACGAGGAAGTCTTACTATTTCAGGATATCTCCTGACCTCGATTCCTCCTCTGTTTCCGGCGGATGCAGCTGCCAAGTCGTCAACCACCAGAAAGCGGCAGCTAAATCAGAGGAGACGTAGCCGCTACCGGCGACCGTTATAGATTTCTCTGTTCATCGTCTTGTTTTGCACAATTAAGCAGTGATGTGAATTTGTTTCTTGTTTCCCCTGCACAGTGTGTTGATCTGTGAATGATTTTTCTGAATTTTGGAAAATTGGGTGGCAGGGCAACCCCCATTTTCCTGTTGATGCTAGGCAGTTTCTGAAGCTGGATGGGGTTTGGGATGGACAGGATGAAGAAGCTTTAGCCTTACAGTTCGGTGAGATGGAGACTTCGTTGCGGAACGATGTTGTTGAGCAAAGCTCACGGTAAGAACTTCAGAGAGATTTAGTAAATTAATGTATGCTTATTAATTTAGGAAAGTTACAAAAAACAATTTTATAGTTACAGGGAAGAAGGGAAAGTTTCCTAACAAAACAGTCAAAACCTATCTAACAGAATGGTCAATGTCATAACAACCGTTGACCGCATGGAACCGATTCTAACAGCCCCGCAAGCTGGGGAGTAAATATTGACGATACCCAGCTTGAGTAACAACATCTTCATGCGAGCAGCGGTGAGTCCTTTGGTAAACAGATCTGCCAGCTGAACTTCTGTAGGAACATAGTTCAACGCTATCATTCCAGATTGCAAACGTTCACGCACAACGTGACAATCTATCTCGATGTGCTTAGTCCTTTCGTGGAAGACTAGATTTTGTGCAATGTGCAAGGCGGACTGATTATCACAATGAATGTTTGCTGCTTCTGTGTGTAAAATACCAAAATCTTCCAGCAAGAACTTCACCCATTGGACCTCGCAACACAGCTGTGCCAGGGCTCTGTACTCAGCCTTTGACGATGACCTGAATACGTTATTTTGCTTCTTGGTTTTCCACGCAATTAGAGAGTTCCCAAGGAATAAGCAATACCGTGGTTGATTTTCTCGTATGCGGACAACTTGCCCAGTCCGAGTCGCTGTATTCAGTTATATGCAATTGATTGTTCTTGGCAAAGAACAATCCCTGACCTGGTGCAAACTTCAAATAACGAATCACCTTGTGTGCAGCTTCCAAATGAATCCTGGTGGGGTTGGCTTGAAATTGCGAAAGCTGTTGCATTGCGTAACTAATGTCAGGGTGAATAATCGTCAAATAATGCAAACGTCCCACCAATTGACGATAGTTTGTCACATCCTCCAAAGGTTGTCCTTCATTAGCTCTAAGTTTGTTCTTGTAGTCTATAGAGGTCTTCGAAGGCTCGACCAAAAGGCTGTCCTTACATCATTGATCAGTTCAAGGCAATATTTGCGCTGACACATAGTGAGGCCTTCAGGAGTTTTAGAAATCTCCAAACCCAAAAAATACTTCAACTCTCCAAGATCCTTGATCTTAAAGTGTCGGTGCTGCTTATCCTTCACTTCTCCAATCAAGGACTGACTATTTCTAGCGAGAATGATATCATCTACATATACTAACAACACAACAATATATGTGTTAGCAGTGTAAACAAATACAGAATGATTTGCAGCAGATTGATGGAAGCCTTCTGCTTTTAAGGAATCACTGAGTTTCACAAACCATCGTCGACTAGCTTGCTTCAATCCGTACAGAGACTTGTATAACCTGCACACTGGCGTACTGAAGTTAGAATCTTTTGGAACCAAACCAGGCGGAATGTCCATGTAAACATCTTCCTCCAAATCTTTATGGAGAAATGCATTACTAACATCCATCAGGTGAAGGTACCAATTTTTGGCAGCTGCAACTGCTAACAAGGTTTTAACAGAATTAATTTTTGCAACAGGAGAGAAGGTCTCTGAAAAATCGAGACCATAAACCTGCGTGAATCCCTTTGCAACTAGTCGAGCTTTATATCGATCTATCCTTCCATCAGCCTTATACTTGACCCTGTAAACCCATTTACAACCAATCGATCGCTTACCAGGAGGCAGGTCCATGATTGCCCATGTCCTATTATCGGCTAAGGTATGCAGTTCCTCTCGCATTGCTTGCACCCAACAGTCATACCTGGCGGCTTCCTTATAAGTTTGGGGCTCAGGTATAGTGCTAATGGATAGGGCATAATGTTTGTCTTTTTCAGGTAAGTGATCATAAGATATGTAATGATGTAAAGGATAGAAAGAAAAAGATTTGGTAAGAAGGTTTCCTGAGGTAAGCAGTTGCAATGATAATCTGCAAGGTAACTGGGAGTTTTGGTCATTCGAGTCGACTTTCTAATAGGAGGGACATAATTCGTTTGAGTTGAAGAAGAAAGAATGCAAGGAGAAGAGGTTTGCGTCTGAGTAAAAGGCAAAGGAGAAGAAGTGACATCAGGAGAAGACAAAGAAGGAGAATCGCCTGCGAAAGTATCATTTGAAGTCTGAGAGGGAATAGTAGGAGAGGGAATAGTAGGCTCAATGTGGTCTAGTTCAACGTTGACAGGAGTATTCATGGTAGGAGACAAAGTATCGAGAGTATTGTGATCAGCGGAAGAATTCTGAAGTGTGTCCGAGTTGTAAGGAAGGATCGATTCATGGAATATGACGTTTCTGGATAAGAAGATATGTTTGGTGGCAAGGTCAAGAAGTTTATATCCCTTGACCCCTGATTAAAAACCGATGAAAACGCTAGGAACAGAACGAGAACTAAATTTGGTTGTACCGTGAGAGAGAGTACTAGCATAGTAGCATACGCTAGGCAACCAAATACCCGTAAATGGCTGTAAGAAGGAGAAACTTTATAGAGAGTTTCGAAGGGGAATTTATTGGACGGTAAGGGAGTAGGGATGCGATTGATTAGGCAGCCGGCATGGAGTACACATTCCCCCCAATACTTGAGCGACAAACCGCTTTGGAAACGGAGAGAGCGAGCAACGACGAGGAGATGTTGGTGCTTACGCTCAACTCTCCCGTTTTGTTGGGCCTGACCTACACAACTAGTTTGATGGAGTATACCACGAGAGGAGTAGAAGGTTGGCATACAGAACTCAGCTCCTTGATCGGAAAGAATGACACGAATAGAAGTATGAAACTGAGTGTGAACAAGCTCACATAAGGCATTTATCAAAGCACGGGTCTCCCCTCTATTATGCATCAAATATACCCAAACACAGCGACTGAAGTCGTCAACAATGGTAAAAAAATATGAATAGCCATTGTGAGATACAGTGCGTAGAGGACCCCAGATGTCCATATGAACAAGAGAAAAGAGACTATCAGCTTTAGAGGAACTTCGAGAATAAGGAAGAGCCTTTTGTTTGGCTAGATGACAAGTGCTGCAATGACTGTGAATAGGAAGAGTGACGCTGGAATCAACTAGTTTAACCAAACGGAATCTAGGGGAAGAAGGGTAACCAAAACGACAGTGCCAAACATCAATATCTTGTGGTTGAAGATTGAGAGATAGAGCTGCAATGGAAGAGGGGGAAGAAGGATAAGCAACAGAGGAGGATGAGAGATTGTAAGGTAAGAGGTATAGACCTCTAACGACTGGGAAGGAACCAATCTTCCTCTTCAAGGCAAGGTCCTGAATATGACACTGGTCACCATAGAAAGACAGAGAAATAGGAGAGTCATGAGTGAGACGACTGACAGAGATGAGATTGAAATTAAAATTGAGAATGTGAAGAACATTGAGAAGCTTGAGGCCATAAGGAACGAGGATAGAGCCTTTATGAGTGGCTAAGAGTTTTGAACCATCAGGAAGAGTTACCTGTGTGTTATGAATAGGTTCTAAGAAATGAAAAAATTCAACAGAGCATGCAACATGGTCAATGTCCTCAGCCGATAGTGACATATTAGCAGACGATGGTTGCACATCCAGCAGAGACGACCGGTGGTCAGGATGAGCAGGAGCTGCTGATTCTGCATCAACTGTCACTGAACCAGCAAAGTTTGCATTTCCAGAGAACCGTGCACCTGCTTCTCTGGCACGCTTGTTCTTCAATTTCATGCAGTCTTCGAGAACGTGGCTCTCTTTCTTGCAATATCGACAAAACAATTTGTCTCCCTTGCTGCGATTATGCATCACAGCCAGGACAACTTAATCCATAGAACGAGGAACGCCGGAGCCTCTCATCTGCCGCTCGAGTTGGACAACGCATTTGAATGCAGTGTTGATGTCAGGAATGAGATCCATCATGAGAAGTTGTGAGCGAACGACATCGAAGTAGTTGAGACCTCTGATGAATCGAATAACATAATCCTGCTCCTGATACATCAACATCCTCTGAACAACAACACACACTTCGACTCGAGCAGAAGCACACTCGCACATAGGGATTCGACGATTCTGTAGGTACTCCTCCCACAAGACCTTGAGATTCGTGAAATATTGAGTAACAAATATATCACCTTGGTCGCATGATGCGATTCGTGTTTGCAAGTCGGCGATTCGAATCGCATCACCTTGACTGAAACGGAGCTTGAGATCCTTCCAAGCATGGGCGGCGTTATCGTAGGCGAGCAGGCTATGGGCGATATCTTCAGAGACTGAGTTGTAGATCCAGTTCAAGACGGCGAAATTGCATCGAGACCAGGCCGCATAATTGGAATCGGTTAGATCTGGTGCAGTGAGAGATCCATCAATGAACTTCAATTTGTTCTTGATGCTGAGAGCCACAGTGAGAGATAGACTCCAGAGATGATAGTTGTCATTAGTCAACTTCACACTGATTAGAGGGGTGGATAGGTTATCGCACGGAGAAAGGTAAAATGGATTCGCAAAGTGATCGGTGAAGCCGCAGCCGACAGTGGAGAGAATTTGCGACGGATTTTAAGGAGACAGTGGAAGGGGAGAACGTGATGATGGTGGTAAAGCGTTGCGATCGCCATTAAAATTCGTCATGAGAGATGAAGGAATAAGTTAAAGCTCTGATACCATAAGAACTTCAGAGAGATTTAATAGATTAATGTATGCTTACTAATTTAGGAAAGTTACAGAAAACAGTTTTATAGTTACATGGAAGAAGAACGAAGGGAGGGAAAGTTTCCTAACAGAAAAGTCAAAACCTATCTAACAGAATGGTTAATGTCATAACAATCGTTGACCGCATGGAACCGATTCTAACACACGGAACTGCAACTAGTAAGACAATTTGAGTCTTTTGCTTTACTCTCTTCCCTTTTAGTGTTCAATGTTGGTTGAATTGAATTCATTATACCATTATACTATAATAGTCGACGGTGGCAGTCGGTTGGTGGATTGGGATATCTGAGCCGTTAATTTGGAAACGGCCGCAGACGGCTTATAAGAAGAAGAACTAGAACTAAAAGGTGGCAAAACAGAAGCTTCCTAGATCCGAAAATAATGACAACGGCAAGGGGAAGGCAACAGTAATAGAACCAGGATGGCTGACGGAGGAAAAAATTAATGGAAAGCAAAATTTCAGAGAGGAGAGAGAGAATTCTGGAATTGAAGGAAGAAGAAGAAAAAAAAAAGAAGCTATGAAGCAAGGTGTGGAAGAGAAAAGAATTGAGGGTTTCATATTAGCTTTTTATCATCTTCTTTTCCTACGAGTTCTCTTTCGAAGTTATATTTTCATCATCCATATAAATAAGTATACAAGTCATTGAACAAATCAATGACCTGGTGAGAGCAACGAAGTAGGTAAGATTATTTATGTTTGAAGATCAACAAAAGTCTCGACAATTAATTTACGAAGACAAAAGAACAAGAAGACCATACCTCTCAAAAGCCATCAAAACCTCCAAGGCCAATGAACTTGAAGACCATACCACGTAAATGCTGAACATGGCTTCCAGAACCTACAGATGAACATTCGTGGTCATTTATTCACACTTGAGACCCTTGAACGGAATCAAAGAATAGTCTAAAATTAACTTGACTTCACCGTTCTTTTTTGGATTCTTCCACCCTGAAAGTTCTTCATTCATTTGTGCTTGAGCTTATGTATCCAGCTCCTAACATCTTGCCAGGTTGTCCCTACTTATAGTCCTTAGGAATACGACAAAGACAATGGATACGAGCACCTTCCATTTTCAAGTAAGCATCCCAACGAGATGGCCATTTAATATTACATTTCACGAACTCAACCTCATAACTGAACGTAACTCTTTCCTGCTGCCTTATGATTTGAAACTTTTCAAGCTCCAAGAGGCAGCTGGAAGAAGTGATATTGTCATATAAGTGGAGCTTTATCATTTCTTCAGCATCAAACTTAACACTGCAAGGCACAACCTCAAAGCCAACAATCTCAAAATCAGAAACAGCCTTTTTATCTCCTTCATGAATCACGCCAACCCCTTCTTCTCCCGTATCGATTATCTCCAGTCCTCTCAATGACAAGAATATGCCAAAAAATCACAGAAAAGTAAAGTCCAATGGGCACTCGCCAAGCATCCGAATCTTTTGATTTCCCGAAAAACCATCAATTCTCTTCATCATTATAGCATTTCCCGTCGAATTCTTAATTTCCTAATTTATACATGCAAGGCAGTCCTGCCAAATAAACACACCAATTCCATGAAAAAGTTGACGCAGTAATATCTAATTACGTTTATACTAAGATTACAAACCTAGTACTCATAGTGGATTCTAACATGATAACAATATAGTGCTGGATTAAATCCATCCTTAGAAACAGATAACACCATATACTGAAGTCGTCATCATCATCGATGTATAAAATTAGACAACTAAACGGAGCTGAAGAGCAACGAAGAAAAGAATAGGCTATGTAGATAATCCCATGTAGTTCCTAATTAGGATCTTTATTTCCGTTCCCTATAGTAATTGTATTAACTATAGTATATATTATTAGGTAACTACTTCCTAATAGGATTCCTAAAGTAGGTAAGTCTCATATGGAGACTTATGTATATATACCCTATTGCATACGGGCTATCATAATAACAAGAGTAGACTATTCTCTGAAATCTACATGGTATCAAAGCCTACTCTGTAACCTAATCCCTAAACACCTCCATCGCCCTAAGCCCTAAAGGCTTCTGCTGACGCTACCTCCGATCGAGGCCATGACGAATGACGGAACCGTCTCTGTGAGCACAGGAGCTGTCTCTACTGGAAATAACCAGAGCACAGTGGTACCAGTGTCAAACACAGACTATTCTGGTTTCCTTACTACGCATAAACTCGACGGAAAGAACTACTTTAAATGGTCCAAGACAGTTCAGATGCACATCAAAGGAAGAGGAAAAGGAGGGTACTTGACTGGTGCAACCAAGGCACCGAAAAGCAACGATCCTCAATTCGAAACTCGAGATGAGCACGACAACCTAGTAAAAACATGGTTGATCAATTCTATGAAGCCAAACATCGGGGAGAACTGCATTCTTCACCCGACTGCCAAGGCTATCTGGGATGCCGCCAGGAAAACCTACTATACTATTGATAACTCATTTGCTATGTTCAAAATCGAACAACAGCTGTTCCACCTTCATCAGGAGGAGATGGATGTCACAGAATACTACAATCAGCTGGGACATCATTGGCTTCATCTAGATAACTATGAAGCTCAAGACTGGGACACTCCCGGAGACCAAGAAAAGTTCGGACAGTATATTGAAAAGAAAAGGACTCTAGCATTCCTCCCGGGATTAAACCGAACCTTGATGGAATCAAGAGTCACATTATGAATACCAAGCCCTTCCCTACTCTCGAAGAGGCCTTTCTTGAGATCTGGGTGAGGAATATCGACAGGATCTCATGGTGACATCAAATACTGCAAACAACACTCCCCCTCCAGCTGAAGGTTCAGCTTTGGCTGCTCGTGGACAATTCCACAACAAACAAAGCCAACACCCTAATCAGTCAAGAAGGGATGACGACGAAGATCCATATTGTAATCGCTGTTGTCGTCATGGTCACACTAGAGCTGAGTGTTGGTACCTAATTGGAGGTCCACTGGAATGGAAACCAGCCAACCCCGATAAGAAGAAGGGAAAAGCTCATATAGCAACAATTACTGAGCAACCACAACCTGCTACTCTAGAAACCACACCTTTCTCCAAGGAACAGGCTGCGGCAATGGAGAAGTTCTTCAAACTCATGGTTCAGAATCAGCCAGCACCACATAATCATCAGAGAATTTCTCTAGCCACTTTGATAGTCAAGGTAACCATTCTTATGCCTACTCAGTACAATCTAAATCTTGTGCAAAATGGATCATAGATTCGGGCTATTCAGATCACATGACTGGTGCTAAAGGATTGTTAACCGAATTTCAAACCTATCCTATGAAGGCAGGGGTACGTATAGCTGATGGTAGCCTCTCCCCAGTTTAAGGAATAGGCAGAGTTCGGATTAACCAAAACATAGAGCAATTCCCCGTACTCTATGTACCAAAGTTAAACTGCAATCTACTCTCTATAAGCCAAATCACTAGAGACCTAAATGTGCAGCTTTATTCAATTCTAATCGATGTTCCCTGCAGGAGGAAGGCTCCGGGAGGACGATTGGAACTGCTAGCCTTCATGACGACCTCTTTATCATGGATGGAACCAGGAGGAAGGACGCAGATGGAGGACTAAGTAGGGCCTTGGCCACTAGTATTCTGGATAGAGATGATAGCCAAATTATGTTATGACATATTCGATTAGGACATCCTAGCTTTGGATATTTACAGAAATTGTTACCTAAGCTATTTCTCAATAAAAACGTGAAGGATTTACAATGTGATGTGTGTCAATTAGCAAAACACACCCACAATAGCTATCCAGGGCTACGATACAAGCCAACGCAGCCTTTTGCTATCATTCACAGTGATATTTGGGGACCAACGAGAGTGAAAACATCAACGGGGCCAGATGGTTCATCACATTCATAGATGACCATACTACGCTCACTTGGACTTTCCTAATGAAAGCAAAATCTGAAACAGCAACAGTGTTTTAGGGGTTCTACGATATGATTCTCACTCAGTTTGGCACAAAAACTCAGGTCCTTAAAACTGACAATGCTCATAATTATTTTAACTCAGAACTAGGGAACTACCTCTCTCAACGAGGAGTCATACATTGCAGCTCGTGTGTTGATACCCCCAGCAGAATGGTATTGCGGAGCGCAAAAACAGACACCTTCTTGAAACTGCAAGGGCCCTTATGTTCACTAAGCATGTACAGAAATATCTATGGGGTGAGGCTGTCCTAACAACGACCTATCTAATCAACAGACTGCCCTGTCGGATCTTACAATATCAGATCCCCAAGGATGTACTGATGCAGACAAATCCACATGTCCGCGCCTATATGTCAGCTATGGACCCGAAGGTATTCGGATGTCTTGCGTTTGTCCACATTCAACAGCACCACCAGACCAAACTTGATCCACGTGCACAGAAATGTGTGTTCATTGGCTATGCACCTCGCCAACAAGGCTATAAATGTTACTCCCCGACTACTAATAAGGTAATCATAACCAAGGATGTAACATTCTTTGAAACCTCCAGATATTACAGCAATCCAGAGTTTGAGGAGAGAGTGACAGGAGGAGAAACTCTGGAAATGCTAATCCCAATGGAGGATGCTTCAGGCCGAACAACACCTCAGGTTGTGGTGCCCTTATCACATTCCCAACCTGAACCAGGGGACAGACAACAGCCTGCCATTCAACACGTTTACCAACGTAGAAGAAGAGCAGCTCCTGAGCGTTCTGAGGAGACTACAACTACAGAAAATCAGATTGATGTGGAAGATACGGTTGCATCCGAATCAACTCCACAATCAGAACATAAAGATCCTGTAGTTGAGGAAGTTCAGCCCGAGGACTATGACCTATACTTGCCAATAGCTATGAGGAAAGGTGTCCGGGAATGCACCCGACATCCCATTCAAAGGTATGTCAACTATAGATGCCTTAGTCCGGAATTTTGAGCCTTTACAACTCACCTGGATATTAAACCTAGGACCATTGAGGAGGCAATGAGAATACCTGAATGGCGACAGACTGTCCTTCAAGAAATTATAGCACTGGAAAGTAATGGCACATGGAAAATAGTAAACTTACCTCACGGTAAACAAACTGTTGACTGTAAGTGGATATTCACGATCAAATACAAGGCAGATGGTAGTGTAGAGAGGTATAAGGCACGACTCGTAGCTCATGGCTTTACTCAATCCTACGGAATCGACTATCAGGAAACATTTGCTCTTGTGGCGAAGCTGAACACCGTAAGGATCCTACTATCTATTGCCACGAATAAGGATTGGCCTTTATACCAAATGGACGTCAAGAATGCCTTCTTGAACGGAACCTTGACAGAAGAAGTATACATGACCATTCCAGAAGGAGTACAACATACCAAAGATGGAAGGGCTATGTGCAAACTAGAAAAATCCTTGTATGGATTAAAGCAGTCTCTTCGTGCATGGTTTGAAAAATTCTCAAGCACGGTGATTTTAAATGGATATCATCAGTGTCAAACTGATGACACGATGTTTGTCAAACACAGTGCAGGAAATAGGAGTGCTATTCTCATTGTCTATGTCGATGACATAATAATCACAGGCAATGACGAAGAGGAAATTGGAAAATTGAAGACCAACCTAGGAAGAGAGTTCGAGATAAAGGACTTGGGGGAAATGAAGTACTTTCTGGGAATGGAAGTGGCCAGATCAGGTGCAGAAATCTCCATTTCCCAAAGAAAGTATGTTTTGAACCTACTAGATGAGACAGGCATGGCTGGCTGCAAACCAGCTGACACCTCTATGCAGCAAAACCTCCAGTTCAGCAGAGAAACATCGAAGAGACAGACAAATAAGGGGAGATATCGGCAACTAGTGGGGAAGGCGATCTACCTCTCACACACACGACACGACATTACCTTTGCGGTGAGTGTGGTGAGTCGGTTCATGAATGAACCAGGCGAAGAGCATATGGAGGCGGTAACCCGCATCCTAAGATATTTGAAGAAGACTCCAGGACTCGGGTTATTGTTCAGGAAAACTGATAACAGATAAGTGGAAATGTTTACTGATGCTAGTTGGGCAAGTGAAATCACTTCACGAAGGTCAACTACGAATGCTTGCGCTTATGTTTGGGGAAATCTAGTTACATGGAGAAGCAAGAAGCAGTCTGTGGTAGCTAGAAGTAGCGCAAAAGCTGAATATAGAGCATTGGCTCTTGGAATTCAAGAGGCAATGTGGATACAACGAGTTCTTAAAGAACTCAACCTTCCAGGACATGGAAAAGCATCATTGTTCAGTGACAGTCAATCAGCATTGAGCATAGTTAAGAACCCTGTTCATCACGACATGACTAAACATGTCAAGATAGACATACATTTCATAACAGAAAAGGTTGAAACTGGAATAGTGGAAGTCAGCTATGTTCCTTCCAAGCAACAAACGGTGATGTTCTCACAAAGGCTCTATCACACAAGCACCTAAAGTACTTCAAGTCCAAGCTTGGTCTTATGAATATCTACACCAAGCTTGAGGAGGAGTGTAGATAATCCTATGTAGTTCCTAATTAGGATCTTTATTTCCGTTCCCTATAGTAATTGTATTAACTATAGTATATATTATTAGGTAACTACTTCCTAATAGGATTCATAGAGTAAGTAAGTCTCATATGGAGACTTGTGTATATATACCCTATTGCCTACGAGCTATCATAATAACAAGAGTAGACTATTCTCTGAAATCTACAGGCTAATTGCACGAAGATACATGAAATGTTGATGCGGTATCATAATATCATTAGAGAACCTTACTCTCCCAAATCTCACCACAACAACATCCAAGCACGAAAAGGGGACAAGAAAGCTGTATCTAAACCTCGTGAATGGATGGTAGATTCGCTAAAAAAATTAAACACCATTACCTGATACAGATCTAGAGAACTCCAGTCCGGATTACCGCTATGGGCTATGCCTAATAAAAGCTTGAATAGCAGATGGGGGTTGCTGTAGCTGGATCTCATGCTTAGTCGTCTACACTTCCTGCCTGAGACCAAATCATAGACGTAATAGTATGAGTTGGAGATACAATGGTCATCTTATGAATTATGATAAGAGTGTCATATGGAAATTACTTGAACCAACTTTACACTAACAGAGCCTTCTTAATTAAGAGAAGCTACCGTGCGTAGAAAATTCATCTATGGCATTGCTTGATACGCATACGCTTACATCTTCCTTTATTAGTTTTCATATTAGAGAGACTAAAAAAAACACAACGATTCCTAAGCAATATAGAGACTTTACTGATCAGCCTTTGAATTCACAAATACCGAGTTCCGGGCCCCATCTTGCTGAGGTATGCATCCGCCGTTATTATATGGTGGGGGGAAATCGTCAAGTTTTTGCTTCCCAGAATTCATCGTCAAGAAGTCCTCTGGAACCAGTCTCAAAATTAGAACTGAAAACCACCCTTTTTTGTAACAGTAAGTTATCATTTGAGGAAATATAAGACTAAATGAAATATTTCCAAAATGATACAGAACGTTTTTCAGTACTTGGAGCTCCTTTCTGATAATTTATTCACAACATAAACTATACGTCTAATGCAGAGGAGGAAACGAAAGCAGGAAAATTACCTGCATTAGAGGCTGATTGGGGGCTCCTCTATCAGCCTCTTCCTGCCCTTCCTCAGAAGCTACCATGGACGAAATCACATCAGGCTAAACCACTTGAATTAAGATAAAATAACGAAATAGGTCAGCAGTGCCAAAAAAACTTACCAACATTAACATCAACACTGATAGCTGGCCTTTGCTG